>OV656835.1:39325425-49325425 GCA_927399475.2 Acleris emargana | reverse complement strand
ATTAGATTTTTGCTTTGTTATTTCGTCTGGATTGCTTAATTCCTTCTCAACTTGTTTAGGATTGTTTATTAGCTGACAGTCATGGTTGAAGTTCGTTAAATTATCTTCATCGTTATCACAATTAACTGTTTTATTAAAAGAACAAATTTCGTCATAGTACATGGTTGAGTCAATAGAACCAAAACTTTGCGTATTTGTACATGGTGATATATTTTCTTTTGTAGGAACGCTATCATCAACTGTCGTAACGTTGTTGGCCGAATTATGAGTAAGTCTTTGACCTGGCATGTTAATGTCGTGATCTGGCATGTGACTGTCGACGAGTTGAGACGTCAGTGAGATCAAATTTAAGATTCTTCGAGCTCTTGATGACGACGCCATGCTAACAAATAAAATATGTAATGTTAAATTTGTCTAGGTAAACTACACACGCGAAAGAAAAACACAATGACACCAATTCCTCCTAAAACCACCTCATCTTAATAAGTAATAAGCAGTGATCTAAATAGGTACAGTTAATTTACCTAAACTTGGTAACTATTATCTCTATTCTCACCATTTAGAATTAATTTATCTTAGGCAAAATAGTTAGGTCTTTTTTGGTCAAACGCAATAAATCTATAAAAAAAAATATGTTTACGAAATAAAGTAAAATATCTAAAAGTAATATTGTTAAACCAACACCCGTTTTATATTTTTAAGTAGAAGTAAATAAAAATAAAACATTTTTTACGAAGACATTTTAAAAATAAACCAACGTAACCCGGCCTGTTACGAATAACTGACAATGTGTTTAAAAATAAACTATATTAACTCGAAATATTACAAATAACCAATAAAGTGTTTAAAAATAAACTGTATAAACTCAAAATGATCCACCGTATTCTATAAAGCATTTGAAAATAAATTGAACTAAATCAAAGTCACAACACCATTAGCACCACAATTTTATTACTAAAGAGAAATAAGTCCAGGATCAGTACTTTTAGTTATAATTGTTTTAAAGTAAATAGGCTTACCTGTTCATCAAATACTGATTTATTTCGTGTTACTCCGCACATAAAGTAGGTTTGCTTCCATCCCAATAATCAGGCGGGGGTTGGAGTGTACCTAAAAGCGTTTTTATTTCGTTTTACGTTTAAATCTCGAATTTCCCCAATTTTGACTTATTTCTTTTTATGATTAAGCGTGCGATATATCTTTGACCTTGACTGTACTATTAAAAATCAAAAATACCATGTTGTGTCATAATTGTCATAAATGAATGCAAGAATTATACCACAAAAGTGTCGAAAAACAAGAATGGAGTTTCTTTTTTGGGCTAAGTATAATTAAGTAGTAGTATTACTCGAGTAAACCGATTGTTCAAGCATTCTTGAAAATTATTATTGTAAATACGGCTGTTGCTTGGTTACCCGACCGCGTTACGTAGTGTGGTGACGCGAGTCTAGCGCGCTAAATAAACGCACTTCTAGTTTGGCTCGTTAACATTATATTAACAATACCATGTTAACATCCCCACGATATAACCTTGTAATAGGTTCACGGAAGACACGGTAGTGTGAAATAATTGTGAGTTGGCAGGTATATATAAAGTAATGTTTTTTTATTAATGTTTTAGATTATACTCGGATTTATTAATCTGGTTAGTTTCCTAAAACGAAGATTAATACGTCTGATATGATCATAGTATGTTAAACAACGAAGTCGCGCCCCAACACTTAATTTCACGTGGCATAATTGCGTAGCACCGAGGGTTCCACGTCTAATTCTTATTTAAAATATTAGAAACCTAATACTTACTTTTTACTAAATAATTGGTAGGTATAAAGCACTTAAGTCGTCAAGCCGCAACTGCGATTTCTGTACTTACCTATTGCTTTATTTCCGATTTACTGTTTTACCGACCGTAATATAAAGTCTGCCTTGTAACTATTTTTATTTTACTATTTCTTATTATGTGACCTTATGCACACTACTGAATACTACAACTATTCCTAATTCCAGGCAGATAGCTTCAGCCATTTAAAAGAAAAACGGACAGACGGACAGAAGGACAACAAAAGTCATCATTTGGAATGCTAAGCTTTTTTTATCAGTTCCCCATAAAATAGACTAAACGTCTTTACAAGGTTACGTCGAGCGCTCAAAAACAAAGTATGTTGGAGTCTGTTTTCAATTTTTTCAGATAGTTCTTTGTATTGTTCTGGGTATGTGACATTTTTGTTCGGACGACCCTTTGTTTAAATCAATGGGTAAATTTCAAATAATGTTGCCTCAAACACTCTGAAATTCTTATGAGCTGTCCTACTATGATTTCACCTAAAGTCTTAGGCCCGATCAGGACCCGATGACGTGATGATGGATAATTTGAACTGTATCCGTCGTAATGCTAAATATACGTGAATTGACGTACATTATAGGATACCTCCTATAGATAAAGTACTGTGGGTGCGTGCGTGCGCGCGTATGTGTAGTATGTCAAACGATGCTGTACTATCTATTTTCTTTATTGTTTTCGCCGACCAGTTTTACTGTATGTAATGGTATTTATATTGTCATAACATAACCATAACCATAAACGGTATTTTAAGATAAACAATAAAATGTGGGGCAAGTACCTACTACAAGTTATGGACTCGTTGATGTAAACAAGGAAATAAAAGCAAAAATAGGGTAATTGTATTCACAAAACAGGTCCGTAAGCCGTCGGCCCATGTTTTATTGAAAAGGTGTGAGCTTTCTAGAGATTTATCGTCGTACAATTCCTTAAGGGTTTTGTTTTACGAATAATTCAATACTTCGACTCAATACTGTTCAATACTTTATTCCAATAACCCTGCTTGGTAATGTTACGAATAACGTAATGTAGGCGTTATCTGTACCATATACAAAACAACACAAAACCCTTCAAAACCCCTCAAACACTATGGTGCTGCGGGTGCCGACGGGTTGCGAATGTTCACTCACCATCAGGTGACTCGTTTGCTCAAAAAACATCACAAAGAAACAGTGCAATTAAAAATAACAAAGATAAACTACAGGCGGTCTTATCGCTGATTAGCGATCTCTTCCAGACAAACTTCGTAGGGATATAGTGTCAAATTAAAATATGTACACTCAGCGGCATAAAAATTAACCCCTTCATAAAAGAGCTATTTTTTAACTAAGCATCCTACTCGTATCATACCTTCATGCTGTGATAATATTAATAACGTTTATGCCTTTATATAACATCGCGATTGTTATTTAGTTCAACAAAAATGACAAAGTAGTGCCAAAACGTAAACACCATAAATGTCTAATGTTTATTTGGGCACAAACGGTAAAAAAGATTACAGAAAAAATTGGTACTAGACAACGATAAACATACTTATATATAGAAATGAATACATCAATAAATCCCACTAGTTCAGTCAACTGAACAAACGAGAAAAATAACCTACTAGTTCAGTCAACTGAACAAACGAGAAAAATAATCCCAATAGTTCAGTCAACTGAACTAACGACAAAAAATATGAACACAAATTAAAAGTAATTTTAGTAAGGGGCAAGCAAACCACAACAACGGATCATGTAGGAATAGTGAAACCTGTCCGCGTTCAGCAATTGTAAGATTTGCGAGGATACTATTGGACCTGGCCTGCATTCTACGCATCAGAAAAGTACATCGCTTGCGGAGTGTTGCCTAAATGCTTTCCGGCGCGGGCGTACTACTGCGACCGCGTCGACGGAAGTCACAGATTACGTAAACCGATGTCTTAATAATAAAAATCAAGTTGTAGCCCTATTTATTGATTTCAAAAAGGCATTTGACACCCTCTATCACGGTCAACTGTACAGGCGATGCACGAGTGCGGCGTGCGAGGCCCACTGCTGGCGTGGCTGCACGCTTATCTAGTGCGCGGCTGCGCCGGCGATTGCGCGCTGGTGACCTTCGGGGTGCCCACCGGCTCGGTGTACGGCCCAGTAGGCATGCATGTCAACAGTCTGCCAAAGGTCGTGCGCTATATATGTATGTAAGTATGCCAATGTTACCTGTTTGATGTACGCGGGTAACGACTTACAAATAATACAAGGTAAAGTACAAAATGACTTAAATAATGTAATCAAATGGGCGCATGACAATAGCTTAATCATAAACTTTAATTAAAAACTAAATGTATGCATATACGCTCGCCGTACTGTAAACAATCGAAGGGCAGCAATTTGAAAATTGATGGCCATGACTTTGACTGCTTGCATAAGCCAGGCTGGGCTGTAGTTGTGATGAGATAGAATTTATCGACAGTTTAAAATACCTTGGGTTATTGATGGACGTGCATGTCTTGGAAGGTCCATGTTCTCCATGAAGGTCAATGCACTTAGTCCACCTCGCCTCCAACTTCATTATCCCATCAAAAAAAAAAGAATCGCTGAGGTCGTTAAAATATGAGTCTACTGCTTCTTGTACCTCCATATTTGTCGAAAATCTTTGTCCTCCTAAGTGTTTTTTGAGGTTTGGGAAGAGATGATAATCGGAAGGAGCTAGATCCGGCGAGTAAGGTGGATGCGGCAGCACTACAAATCCACAATCATATATTTTTGCCATTGATTTCTAGCTCAAGAAAATTAATTAAAATAGGGGAAATAATTCGTGTAGTTTTGAAAATTGGTACATTTATACCTTGCAGTATCCAGATGAACATAATAAAAGTCCTCATGTGTAGGGGGTGTGCTGAGGGTGTAGGGGGGGGTTGAAGGTACCTTTTTTCAGATTTTTGCTCATATCTCTAACACCTGTACGAATAGCATTATGATTACTTCTGACAAAAGTTTCTACATAAAATTTCCTACAAATTTGGTCATATTTATTTTTGCTCTACGACCAATACTTTAGGAGCTACAGGGTGTGTAAGTTTTAACAGAGAGATAAAAATAGAGGATTTAAGAAAACGGCGTCATTTTTTCGTCATTGTTCATCATCACTTTCATTTTTAGTTTAGAATAAGCCAGCTTAGTCATCTGCCGACCCAATATAAAAAACCCCATGTCGATCTATTGAAAATTCTAAAAATAAAAAAGGCGATAATGTAAACAAGGGCCGAGCGTGCGAGATACCGTGAGTCCTTACTACGGCGGGCGTCACCGCGGTGCGGACCGCCGCATACCACTGAGCTACTCTTTGCCACTGAGGTTGAATTAAAACCCTTAGAATAATAATATTCTAAGTTAAAACCGTTGTTTCTCGTTCTCACCGCACCGTACGAATAACTGGGAAGATAGCTAAATCATTAGTTATATGAAATTACCAAATAATCAGTCATTCGTTATTTTTAATTTATCTAGATGAGCTTTATTCTTATCTAGATAAATTAGTTGGGCTTCTAAATTGAAAAAAAAACAGAAAAAATGCGGGCTGAGGGAATCGTAACACGAGTGGCTCCTAGAGATGCTGACTGTATAATTATAAGAACTGCCATTGAGAAAGCAGCAAACCATCCCGTAGTTGCTCTTGTTGGGGAAGATGTGGATTTAGTAGTTCTTCTAATGACTCTATCACCACCAGAGAAACAAATATTTTTTGTCAAGCCAGGAAAAGGAAAAGTGGAAACCAAGATATTTTCGTCACAAAATCTCCAAAAACTCTCCTTTTGTTGTGCTGTTCTTTTCCTACATAGTTTTAGCGGCTGCGACACAATCTCAGCAATTTACAGGATAGGCAAACTATCAATTGTAAAGCTGTTTGAGAAAAAACCAATAATCAAGGATATATCAGCCATTTTCTATGACCCAACATCAACATCGGAAGCCGTAACAAAATCAGGAGAAACGATGTTTTTGACGATATATCGTGCGCCCACTACTCAGCTTGATCTTAACAGCCACAGATACTCGCTTTTTGTTAAATCCAGCACCAAGTCCAGTAGTAGCTGATCTCTCCTCTCTCCCCTCTACAAAAGGGTCAGCAAAATATCACGCATTACGAGTATTCCACCAAGTACAAGAGTGGCTGGGTAACGAAATGCCTCCTGAAATGTGGGGTTGGAAGCGAGGAGCTGATGGAACCCTCGAACCAATTACTACCACTGATCCTCCAGCTCCTGACACCGTGCTGACTTCAATTTTTTGTCGCTGCAAAAGTGGTTGCACTGGAAAATGCGGATGTCGAAAAGCCGGTATTTCATGCAGTCGAGTATGCTTCGGCTGCATGGGTTCATGTACAAACGGTGTACCTGTAGATATCATCGATGGCGAAGACGAAGATGTCGATTTAGAAGATGACGAGTGACATAATTAAGAGAAACTGATTTGCTTTTTCTATTTTTAATAAACAATTTAACACTTATTTCGTTTTTACTTCTTAAATCGTCTATATTTTAGCTCCGTGTTAACTTAAACAATCTGTAGCTCCTAAAATACTGATCGTGCAGCAAAAATAAATATAACCAAATTTGTAGGAAATTTTATGTAGAAACTTTTGTCAGAAGTAATCATAATGCTATTCGTACAGGTATTAGAGATATGAGCAAAAATCTGAAAAAAGGTACCTTCAACCCCCCCCTACACCCTCAGCACACCCCCTACCCATGAGGACTTTTAGTATGTTCATCTGGATACCGCAAAGTATAAATGTACCAATTTTCAAAACTACACGAATTATTTCCCCTATTTGCCCATATTTGGCTCAATTTGATCAGGCTATTCGCCGAAGTGTGAACGCGAGCGTTGTCTTGGTGAAACAGTACTTTTTTCGACAGCATTCCAGGTCTCTTTATTTTAATTTCCTTACGCAGACGACGTAAAAGAGCACAATAGTAGTCCGAATTTATTGTTTGGCCCTTTTCGAGATAGTCTATCATGATATTTATGATAACCCCCCTGCAATCCCAGAAAACTGAGGCCATTACCTTATTAGCTAACAAAATGACCTTGGCTTTTTTGGGTGGTGGTGAACCTGATCTTTTCCATTGCCTGGATTGTTCTTTCGATTCTGGTGTACTGTGGTGGACCCATGTCTCGTCCATATTATAAAACGATTGAGAAAATCTTCGGAGGCACGTTGAAACATACATAAACAATCTTGGGAAATTGTAACACGTACTCGTTTGTACTCGACTGTTGTTGTTTGTTGTTCTAGGCACCACCTGGTTGACACCTTAGAAAATCCAAGAACATCGATAATGATGTTCTGTGCCCGCTCTTAATAAATACCCATTGCTTCCGCTGTCTCCACAATCTTCAATCGCCTATTCTTCATTATCGCATCTAATATTTTATTGACATTTTCATCCGTAGTAGCCGTCAACGGCCGCCCACTCCTAGGCTCGTCTTGAACAGTCTCCCGGGCACGTTTGAAACCAGCCACCCATATTTTTATGGTAGCATACGATGGAGCAGATTGCCCTGTTTGATTTATATCTTCAAATATTTGTTTTGGTGTTAACCCCTTCTTCTGCAAATATTTTATGACAGAACGGTGCTCAATTTTATCCATTACTTGAAAAATTAGTGACCTTATGTAGCAATTCCAGCATAAAATGCAAAATTGTGACAGGAAAAAAACAAAAGATATTGCATAATGGCGACTAAATATGGCACTTTGACCTGCCAGTATTTATTTGTTTTTTTTTTATTATATTCAGGGAAATTCCTATAGTTATAGACAAATTTACAATATATGGCATAAAATCAAGACTATGCGGCAATGTCAACAGTAACATGTCTAAGGAGATCATGTCAACCCTTAGACCATACCACAGAGCACTGAATCGTCACCGCGCGGGGCACGGTTCTGTGCTCTGTGGACCATACATTACCTGGACTGGCCTTAGGCCGGCCCTTAACGATCAATTAAATTGCGCAAAATTACGAATTGTGCAATGATTTTGACCGTTTAGGGTTAGTATTGAAGATTGCGCAATGATTGAACCAAAATTTGGGCAAGTTTAATTTTTATTGCACCACCTTTTTTCATTGTACCGTCTAGGGACAGTATTGCACAATATTTTTTAGTTAGTTAGAAAAAAAATGGCAAATAGAAAAATTAAAGAACGGGAATTTCTTCTCGAATGTATACAGCTATACAGAGAGTTGGCGACTCTGTGGAATATTAAGTCCACCGAATATCACGACCGTGAGAAAAAAAATCATGCTTATGAAATATGGTTGTCTAAATACAGAGAGATGTTTCCAGAGGCAACAAAAGATGATGTTTCTTGACCAAGTGTCGAAAATCCTTCTGGCTGACTCATATACACCTCTTCCTCCAAGTCTCCATTTAAAATTGCCGTGTCCACGTCTAAATGGTGCATTTTCATTCCCGTTTCTGCAGCCAACGCAAATAGCATGCGCAGAGAAGAGTTACGGACAACTGGAGAGAATGTTTCCGAGTAATCAACGCCATAAACTTGATTAAATCCTTTCGCTACAAGCCTAGCTTTATATTTAATTACGTCACCATGGGCATTTTTCTTCAACTTATATACCCATTTGCAAGGTATGACCTTCTTATCTGGTCTATTAACGAGAACCCAAGTTTCCTTCTCAAGTAGTGATTGATATTCATTTTGCATTGCTTGATACCAGTTATCTCCATCTTCTGAACCCATAGCCTGTGAATAGCTTGTAGGTTCATCCATATGCTGAGGAGAGCAAGACTGCATACATACACAATTGGCAGCAGTATTAGGTTTTCTGGGTCTCAAATTGTACCCACCTACTACAACCTGAATATCAGAGTCTATTTCTTCTGATGAAGGTGTAAACAGAAGAGGTATCACTGCTGGTTCAGATAAATTATCACCAGACTTACAAGTTTCACCTTTATCTTTCAAATTTTGAAATACATTTTCAAAGAAAGTTATATCTCTGCTCTTCACAAATTTTCTGGGATTTTTAGCGTCCCTAAAATAATAACTTCTAGGATCTTCTGAATAACCGACGAATATGTGCTCAGAAGCTTTCATGTCCAATTTCTTCCGATTACATTCGGGAACATGAATAAAAGCTCTACATCCGAAAACACGTAGGTGAGATAAATTTGGTATCTTACCGTACCACTTCTCGTACGCCGTCTTGCCTTCGAGAGCACGATGAGGAGATCTATTCTTGAGATACACAGCCATTTCTGCCGCATCTTGCCAATACGCAGAAGACAGAGAACTGTCAGAAAGCATCGATCTCACTTTTTCCATAATGGATCTATTTGTTCTTTCGGCGACACCGTTCTGGTTTGGACTATAGGGAACTGTAGTTAAGTGTTGAATTCCTTCACTTTGTAAATATCTCGAAAATTCAGCATTAATGTACTCTTTCCCATTGTCGCTTTTCAATGTCTTAATTTTGGCTCCCGTCTCCCGTTCCACTAAGGACTGCAAAATACAAAACTTATTCTTTACTTCAGTTTTTGAAGAAATAAAGAAAACAAAAGTCATACGAGAAAAATCGTCTATGAAAAATAAAAGATATTTATTGCCTTGAAATGACGTTTCAGGCAGGGGACCACAAACATCTGAATGAATAAGTTCCAGAACTGTAGTTGACCTTTTATGTGAAATTTTCTTAAAGGGTTTCCTACTCTGCTTACCTTCAATGCAGGGGATGCATGGTTCCTTGTCGACTTCTGAGTGGTCGACGCCTATTGCGTGTCCTTTCTTTAGTTGATCCATACCAATGCGGCATAAGTGACCTAAACGTCGATGCCAAAGCTTGAAGCTAGAAACATCAGCGTGTGTCTCAAAAGCGGATAATTGACGCGAGGTTGGCTGGACAGTACAATCTAAAGAATACAGTCCGCCACATATAGAACCATGTAATATTACATCACCTTTACAAGAAAAATCATTAGAATCAAAGAAATTACAGCCAGTTTTATCAAAAACTACGCTAAAACCTTTATCTACAGCCTTCTTTACTGAATTAAGATTAGAGTTCAAGTTTGGCACGTGAACTACATCTGTAATTTTCTTAATATCAGTATTGTGACCACAACTGTTAATAGAGATATCTCCAACACCTTGACTCGACAACACATCTCCATTTGCAATCGTCACAGTCCCAGTAGGTGAACTTCTCATGTTTTCCATCCAATCAGCTCGTGACGTCATATGCGCGGACGCTCCAGAATCTACATACCACTTCTCACGCTCTAGTCCATCATTGGCATTCAGAGCACATAGAGAGTTCTTATGATTTACCGATTTCTTTTTCTTGTCCCTTTTATGAGGACAGTCTGGACGTTTATGTCCTGGCTCCATACAGTCATAACATACAATTGGTTTCTTGGTTGAACCAAATGTAGATGTGGATGGTCTGGATTGGTTCATTCTGGTACGAAGAGCAGTATCAGGGTTATCTAAAGCTGGTTTATTCAATTCATTCAATAGTTTGGTCTTAATTAAATCCACGGTAATGTCTATGTTGGAATTTTCCAAAGCCATTACAAGAGGTGCATACTGAGGGCTCAAGCCTCCAAGAAGAATTGCAGCTATTGAAGCATCTTCTATAATTTTGCCTATATCAGCTAGGTCTTGTACTGTTGATATGACAGCGTTTATATATGTCTCTATATTGGAGTCAAAATCATCAAGGCAGTACCTGTACAGTTTCCGTTCGAGGCTTATACGTCGCCCTAAACCTTTGTCCTCGTAAGCTGACGAAAGGGCATCCCAAGCCTCTTTGGCTTTATTGCAGGACCTTACATGGGTAATTGCCATACCATCTACTGTGAGACATATTTTGGATAACGCCTTCTGATCGTTACGTAATTTCTTCTCAACAGAAATAGTATTACCTTCAGAGTATCCTACGATGGTCTCCCATAACTCCTCATGTATAAGGTACATACGGATTTTGAATTTCCATACGGAATATCCGTCTCTATTTACTAGCGGTTTAATAGCAGAAATAGAATTATTTGACATATTATCGTACACACAGGTGTTCGATATCACAACAAAAATATCATATGAAAATATGTTCGTGAAATGTAAAATAAAATTCACGGATTTTCACAAATTATATTTGTACACATTGGAAAAACTTGCCTATTCACTTTTTAGTAACGAAAAAAGCAGTTTTACCCGTGTAATTCAGTTAAAAAGATATATTCGTGCTGATAACGAATGATGTATTTGACTTTATTTATTGAAGTGACATAAAGACATCATATAGAATACAGTCAGTTGTAAAATAAATATAAATTTCAAATTTTGATTAGCCAGTAATACAACAATTGTAATAGTTATTTGTTATACAAGTGGAGAAAGTTGTATTTTACCTGCGAGTGTTCATTTGAAACACGAACTAGCGAAAGGATTCTATGATTGACCACGAGCGAAGCGAGTGGTTCAAAAATAGAATCCTGAGCGTAGCAAGTGTTTCAAGACACGAGACGTAAAATAACTTTTCACCCGTGTATAACACAAAACTTTTCACCTCACTACAGCGAGGAAACTAAGAAAAGGGTTTGTACTGTAAGCTCAGTTCCGTATTTTGCACGGTTTTCTGTAATTCCACAGGTGTTATAATACGTCTTTATCCCTCGAATCACTCATTTATAATAACAAAACAAACTAGAAAAACATGCGAATATTTAACGTTGACTACAGCGAGGAAACTAAGAAAACGGTTTGTACTGTAAGCTCAATTCCGCATTTTGCACGGTTTCCTGTAATTCCACGGGTGTTAATACGTCTTTATCACTCGAATCACTCATTTTTAGGGTTCCGTACCTCAAAAGGAAAAAACGGAACCCTTATAGGATCACTTTGTTGTCCGTCTGTCTGTCTGTCAAGACCCTTTATCACGGGAACGCGAGGAGGTATCGAGTTGAAATTAAAACCATATACTCCGGTCTACAGCCCCGTGAAACTGTGAAAAAATCAAGCTCCTACGTTAACGTAAAAAAAAGATACGGCCGTTTATGCCGCAAAAAACGTGTATTTCGACACTGTCGAGGGAATCAAAATGTATAGGGTATTTCCCGATGACCTAGAACTATGAAATTTCGCAAGTAGCACCGTCTTATACTACAAGTATAGGAAAAAGTCTGAAATTTGTAAATTTTAATTAAATAACCAAAAAATCAGGGCCTTTATGCAGGAAACGACGTGTGATCAATGAAGTGTTAGCTACTCGCTAGCAGATGGCGTTAGTAATCGTAAATAGAACTTTGAAATTTGGTAAGTAATACCGTCATGAACTACAAGTATAGGAAAATATCTGAAAACTGTACATTTTTAATTAAATCACAAAGAAAGGGTCTTTATGCAAGGAACGGTGAAATAAATTTGGTGTAATAAATGAAGTGTTAGCTACTCGCTAGCAGATGGCGATAGTAATCGTAAATGATGTTAATTTTGGATTGTTAAATCAGTCTCCCGAACTCATTATTTCTTTGTATTAAATTTTCCGTTCGCATTTTTCCCCGAACGCGATATTACCTAATTTTATTTTTTACCATTCGATTTTATTACAGTCGCTTTTTTTGTTGTTCGACTTTTTTCCTAGTCGGTTTTTTTCCCGTTCGATTTCTATCTCAGTCGCACTTTTCCCAAAAGTATTTACATCGTAATTCGTAGGTAGGTTTAGGTTATGTTAGTTTTGCATCAGGCCCGGAGGGCCAAACCACCCAGAAATAGGAGCTCCGCGGTAGCGGAGCACCGTCGACTCTGTATCTTCGACAAATTGGAACGGGAAAAACACGACCGTGAAAATATGGTGGTAGGAAAAGAAGCGACTGGATAAAACTCGCAAGGGTAAAAACACGAATGTAAAAATAAACCGCCGGAAAAAAAGTGACTGTTAATTATATCACTTTCGGGGAAAAACGCGAAAAGAAAATTAGCTTCAAAGAAAAAATGCGTTTGGGAAAGTCATCTAACAAATCCTAATACTAATATAATAATAATGGGTCAATCAACTTTTCTTTGTAGCTCGTTGCCATGGTGACGTCTCCTGGGTCACTCTTTAAAACTATGATTTCAAAGGATATAAGTAAGTCCACTAAAAAACTGTTTTATTGGCAATTACACACCCATTCTTTTATGGCCTTTCTCCTGAGTGTGCTGGAACTATATATTATAACATTATTTCTAAGAAACTCTATCACTGTTGTCTCCTGGTTTACGGGACAGAATAACAACAACACAAAGTTGATCCACCCTAATAACTGTAACTATAACTAAGAAATAAACGTTAACGCAGTTCTAGATTCAATTACTTTGTTTGTATGATTAAACACCTAAAATTACAAATTACGGCATATCCAATAGCAATAATAGCAATCGTTTTCATTTTGAAAATCGAAAGCTTGTCTGAATACAAAATGAGCACACTTGTTCCGCTTTAAAGTCGATTGCGACTGCGTGTGCGTCAGGCAATAGACCAGCTGAACTATTATATATGTACCTACGACTTTGTGCGGAACCCTCGGTGCGCGAGTCCGACTCGCACTTGACCGGTTTTTTAATAACAAAACAAACTAGAAAAACATGCGAATATTTTAACGTTGACTGCTTAATAGAAAAGTTTTGACGAAAGTTTTTTTTTTATTATTTCGGATGCGTTTTGTTTGCACATCGACTTATTTGGACTGTCAGAACATTTTATCCGTTTGTAAAACAAGAATGAAGGTTAATTTTGAATGCTGATATTTATGAATTAAAATAAAGTAGTAAGACTGTATTTAGTGTTTTTTACTCGATGCAATTCATTAATTGTGATGTTAAAAATTCAGCACTTGTAAGGTTTTACGTTTGGTTAGCTGTCAAATATCACTTAAGCTGCCTTCAAATGTCAAAACTCTTCCCTCACTTGTGGATAAAAAGCGATTTTCTCAATAGATATCAAACAAACAAAAAGGGCTTTCCGAGCTAGTGACATGAAAAGTAATAATTTTTGTTTAAGTGCTTTTAACTCTATACAATATTAAACAAACTTTAAATCAATGAGGCTTTTAATTAAAATCGTTTCTTGAATCATGACATGACTTTGTTCTACAAGTTATTTTACTTCGACACACAAAATGATTCATGGTATTTTTCCGTAATTTTGCAATCACGTAATTGTCTAATTAAGCCATATTAAATTATAAATCCATAATAATATGATTGATATAAAAGTAATGTTTAATTGTTCCAATCACTAACTTTCACCGAATTTAACGAAATTTATGTCGTGTTTCACGACAGTTTAAAACGCCCTCCTTTTTTTTAGTTGTTTACTGTCGAATTCAGCAGTCGACCCAGTGTAAACACGCTCTTAGCATGGAGATAATAATATGTTGAGTCTCGGGGACATAAGCCACTATCTATCTTAAAAATGCACTATTCCCGTAGAAATGTGGTAAATGGATTCTACGCAGTCTAAGGGAATCGTTCGAATCTAAGGAAAAAGTTAGTTTTTTCATTTTATGTATTGGTATTAATTAATTTATTTTTATTCTAGGAAAAAAGGGATAACCGTCAGCAAACGGGATCTGCGGGAGGGAAAAAGATGAAGTTTGATGAAGCTGACGATATGATACTGAATATAATAGGGAAGAACACTCCAGTTTTAGAAGGTTTGGACGTTCCAGAGTCCTCGGGGACTCAGGCGACCATTCAAATACAAAATACACAATCACCACCACAAGATTCACATAGTGAACCTTTACCACAAAATTCGCAAAATAGTACAAGTTCAGCAAATGCACACTGCAAATCTATTATGCGTTTGAAAAAGGAGAAATTGGAGGCTGAAATATTGTTAATTAAAGAAAAAACTGAAATGGTTAAACGGGAAAAATATAAATTAGATTTAGATTTGTTTAAGTTAGAGAAGGAATTAAATATAAGTAAAATTTCTTGTTTTACTGAACCGTACTATACTCAAAATGTTATTGAGATTAATTTAGTTGAAGTAATGTTCATCTTTCAAGGGTAAATACAATTTAAAATAACTAACTCACTAAGTTTGCATAAAATTTGCGACAAATATAAAAGAATACTTACTATAATGATTGCATTTTAAATTATATTTACCCTTGAAAAATCTTGAGATTTTCGTGTTCATTTTCTGTAAAAAAAATTATCTCCATTGAAAAGTAACCCACTTATTCATTAACGTATAATAAACCTATTTTAGGTATATCTAGTAGTTATGCTTTGTCCCTTTCAGTCAAACTCAAATAGTTCAATGACAGAAAACGCCAAAGCATACTTAAAGCTTACTTTAGTCGTAGTGCGTTTATGAATAAGTACACAGTTTCCATGCTCTTGGGTGTACGGTCGAACTAAGAAGTAGCTGTACATTTGAGTTTGACTGTACACAGTTACCTAAACTACAAAATTTATATTCTTGCACTTAACTGCCTAATTTATTTTGAAATAATAATATTCATTCGTAACAGTCGTTCTAAAACAGACGTGTGCCACTATTTAATATTAATTATTTGGTTATTATTGACGTTTTTGTATGGGTCAATCAACTATTTCTTGTTTTTGTGTGTCACCACTGATGAATCTGTTTTAACTCTCAAAATATAAGAAATACATTGATTCTAATATGTAAATCATTGAATTAGACTATTAAATGACAACCAGGTAAAACATAGAATAATACATTTTATAATTTAAAGAAAATTTATTGGTTTTCTAGGAGACACATTTTCACTTCCATACAAAAACTTCGTGTCCCTGTACATATAATAAAGGTTTAATTCCATCGTGGTGTAAAAAAATCGTTCACTGGCATTTAATGTTATGGATTATTTAAATACTACACTGTATTTAGTAGCTTAAAACGTTATGCCAAACTAAAAAAAAAGTATGGTTTTTTTAACAGTTCAACTTAAAGAAGTGTCCCCGTGAAAGTTAAAAATACTAAGTCTCCTAACTCACCATTCCAAAGGTAGGTAATAAATGGCGTGATGGCGCACGACCTTGGCTCGACCAATAGGTGGCCGATCTGAGTGTCACGTGACTCGGTCCGCCATTACTGCGGCATTTGTAGCATCGTTCATTTCGTCCGGAGCTCTAACGCAGGTAAGGTGTCTTTATTCCATTTCTCCTGACTCACTGCGATTTTTCGTAAGTTTTTTATTATTTTTGTTCAAATTAGAGCTAAATACATGGCACGGAGGTCTAATATCCTAAAGCAACCTATTTAATTATGTTTTTCCAATTATATTTTGCTTTTAACTGATTCTAACATGAATTTGTCTCTTGGGTCACCAGTCTCCTGGCTGACTTTTTCGGTGACCCAAGAGACGTTCTTGGTAAGCCATGAGACATTTACCTGTTTGTTAACTAAAACTTCTGTTGTGTGTACTAAAAGCTATTCAATTATTATAATTTTCAGTTTGTCAATGTGTCGTATTCATAAAGATATAAAAAAATGTCGTTTTCGTTCATGGTCTTTTCATTTGTCGGTTATTATGCTTATGTATATGATTTATTACTATATAGGTATAGTTCAGGAAATATGAATTGGTCGTCTGTAATCTCCACTAAGATATTTTAGTTAATATCAAAAAAAAAGTAATCGTAAATCTGCCCTCGTTCTTTAAACCGCACAGTGGGTTGAAAGGTTAAAGTTAAGGTTAAGGTTAGGTCCAGTAAGTCTTAACGCCAGAAAAAAAGATGGCAAAGTAGATAACACACGGCCAAATCATATTTACTGAACTATACCTATTTTGAATCAATCTTTTTATGGTGGCTTGCTTATCATCATCATCAGCCTAATATATGTCCTACTGCGGGCTTAGCATGCAAGAACATGTGAATACGTCAAACGCGAGTTTAGTTGCTACGCGGGAACTAGTGTCACATTTTACGTCATCCATGGATTAGTGTCAAATAAGAAGTTAAGATTCTTAGTAATAAAAGGACAAGTCACACGAAATACACTTTTATTTAAATCCTTAAACGTTTACTCTTACGTTAGCATATGGAATAGACATATTTGGCAGATGTTTCACGCGTACAGTATTCCAAATCAATTTCATTTAGTACAGCATAGCCAGCCTCCTCCAGAGCTGTCTTGTAATTGATCGTGTCGTTGTTTATCGTTAATAAATCCGGCTATTACACCTGGTCCCACCAACACGTCCCCCTGGTGGGTCCACGGGTAATTTTTTTTACCCGTTGTCCTATCGTTCTAAACAGTGATCGTCAGTGGGTCTACGGGTAATTTATTTTTACCATGGTCCCACTGCTCTTTTTGACGGAGCCCTGCCTCACGGCAGGGCTCCTATTTCAGGGCGGTTTGCCCTCCGGGCATTTATAGATACCTAACGAATCTAACCTACCTACTTTTGCGGAATATAAATGATTTCTGACGAAAGCGGAAATGCACGGAACTAATGAGATTATAAAATAACAAAATAGCTATAATTTTTAATGAATGTTTACCACATAGTGCGGTGGGACCATGGTAAAAATAAATTACCCGTAGACCCACTGACGATCACTGTTTAGAACGGTAGGACAACGGGTAAAAAAAATTACCCGTGGACCCACCAGGGGGACGTGTTGGTGGGACCAGGGGTAATAGCCTAATAAATAAATATTAAAATCGCCAAATATTAAACCATTTTTTTTATTTTCTAACTGAAGTGAGAGCTGATCTAAGAAGGTTTGTGTGAATTTTTTGTCCGGTTTGTATATAGCCCCTATATAGAGGGCAAATTTTTGTAAGTATATCCATAAATAGTGAATTCCGTTGTGGCACAATTCTTCGCATTTATTATATTTTAAGCTATTATGAACATAGATCGATACACCGCCTCCATTTTTGTCCGTTCTGTAGTTATAAACATGCGCATAGTTAGGTAGATTGAAAAAAGTTGCTTCCGATTCCGAACGTATCCAAGTTTCTGTTAAAATTAGTAAATGAACAGTTGTACTCATTGACTGGAGTATGCATTTTAATTCATCAAACTTGCCAGGACTCCTTATACTGCGAACATTTGCATAGAAAATCTTTAAAGACAGCTCTTGCGAAAACAGATCGTGATAATTATACTTAATAAGATGCGTATTACTGTGTAGCTTCATTGTTCGCCGTTTTTTGGATGATTTTTTATAATTTTAGGCACTCCTTTAATGTACTTAATGGTCAAATCGACCTCCCCTTCGCTAATACGGCGCTCCATTTCTCGTCGCAAATTATCCAGGTATGTTTTTTGAGCTGCAGTTTGGTCATAATACAATCGGAATGAGTCACCCAGTTTAGATTTATTTCGTAATAGATAGCGCACGGCTTCGGTGGACTCGAAAGATATTTTTAATAGACGATTTTTTTCAGAGCTTTAAGTGTAACAAATTGTTAATAAAATAAAGTTAATGTTAGATTTTACGATAATTTTTATTATTAAGACCAAATGTTTGTTAGAGAATTTTTATCCTGAATAATAATCCTATATATTAGTATAATAAAATAGTGAATGTTTTTTTTTTTAGCCAACTTAAGTATTAAGGTAGTTTCCCTCCAGGGCCCCGACTTATTTTTCCACACTGTATATTATATTCAATTTCTGTATAAGAAAAAGCACTGCTGCATTTATAAATCGGATTAATAAATTGAATAAAAAAGAAGCAGTGCCAGGTTTTTTGCATCGCAGCATTGCCATTGTCATTTTGTGACTAATTATATTATATATTATATCATCTGTTAGTCTTATCGATCTAGGTTTAGTGTCATGGGCTCCTAGAATATAAGGAATCGATAGATTAGTCGTAATTTTTCTGCATATTTCCTTAAATAGGTTTAAAGTCTAATTTATATGACTTCCTAGTACATAACCTGCGTCAGTAAAATTTCTGAATAAAATCACTTTGCACGTCTTTAAATTGGACCTTCATAGTAAACAGAAGCTTTCTCGTCGCACTTTTGATTGTTTTCGGAATTATTTTTAATAAATACAACGATAGATAGATCTTTGGTTTGTGGCATATGTCATTTGTGTTGCCACTATGATTTCGCCAATGTCAGGTTTAACCCTTAAATTGGCAACGTATCTAATAATGCACATACCATAATGTTCACTTTTTTTATTTTTTGGTTACTATATTTTTATGCTGATTTCAAATTAAATAGGGTTTGAATTCACGACTTTTTTATTTTTTGCCAGTTCGTAGGTAAAAACTATGCATGACGAAATCCTTTTCAAATGATGCAGACTTAACGGCTGCCTCCCACAAACCACCATGATTGGGACTGTATTTGGGAATGAAATGAAAGCGTATTTCCCTTTGAAGAGCATAATTATGAACTGTACTTTGAAACTCGTCACTGTTATGTAACGCGTACAAATCCTTTAATTGATTATTTGCGCCCTTAACACATTGCGCATTGTCACAATAAACGTCAGAAGGAACCCCCCGGCGAGAGACGAACCTTCTGAACGCGGCCATAAATGTGTTCGTTGTCATGTCAGAAACTACCTCCAAATGAATGGCTTTGCAAGCGAAGCAAATGAATAAAGCAACATACCCTTTAGTGATGATACTATTACGTTTTGAAGATTGCTTAATCTCAAATGGTCCGCAGTAGTCCAACCCCAACTTTTCAAAAGCTCGAGCGGGAGTGACACGATCCTTAGGTAATGAACCCATTAATTGTTCGGCGGTTTCTGCTTTATGTCTGTGGCAAGTAACACATTTAGAAATTACACTTTTCACCTCCCGTACGGAGTTGATAATGTAATATTTTTGAGATAAATTACCCAAAATAAGCTTAAGACCACCATGCAACATAGACAAATGTTCCTGTCTTATAATTAACGTGGTAATATGACAATGTTTCGGCAAAATTATAGGAAACTTCTTTGAAAAATCTAGATATGAATTATGCAATCTACCAGAAACTCTTAAAATCATATTTATGTCTAAAAAGGGACAAGCACGCATAAGCTGGCCCTTGATTGGCCTATTTTCTGCAAGGCATTTTAATTCATCAGAAAAATAATACAGTTGAATACCTTTAATAATTGCAGTGAAAGCTGATCTAAACTCTTCAAGCGAAAGCTTACCAACTTCGGTGTTAAGTTTTTTACACCCTTTAAGGAATCTTAATACATATCCAATCACAATTGTAGTCTTGTATAAACTTGAGTATTTCTCGAAAATTGGATGGATAGGCTCCTTACTTGGAACTGCTAAACACGAAACTTCACCATCGTTGCTGCTGGTTGGGGGGGACCTTTCAATTTCAGATAAATAAAGATTATAACTGTCACATTCATACAAATAGTCACGCCCATGCTGCCATAGCAAATCATTTACAATGTCCTGAGGATCGGACCCTCTTGACAATACGTCAGCTGGATTAAATAAACTAGTTGTAAAATGCCAATTCATGCCTTGTGTTAGTTTATTTATTTCCTTCACTCGATTACCTATGTAAGCAGGCACCTTTACAGCTGAGGTTTCCAACCAGGCAAGCACAATTTTCGGGTCACAAAACAAGTGCACATCACTAACATGCAGTGTGCAAGCTACATTTGAAACAAGCTTAGCTAATAGCAGCGCTCCATTGAGCTCCAATTTGGGTATTGTCAATTTAGAATTTATACCAGCCAGTCCAGTCTGGATTTAGAGCAAAGCAGGTGAATGTGAGTGGTACCTTTGACTTTGACCTTAATGTAAATGCAACAACCATAAGCACGGGCCGACGCGTCACAAAAGCCTACTAGCTGAACTTCACCTGCATCTGCATCTGCAATTTGTACATATCGAGAAATGCGAATGATAGGCATGTTGACAAGGTTATCATAGAACAATTGCCATAATCTTGCCAAT
Organism: Acleris emargana; assembly: GCA_927399475.2. Taxonomy (NCBI): domain Eukaryota; kingdom Metazoa; phylum Arthropoda; class Insecta; order Lepidoptera; family Tortricidae; genus Acleris; species Acleris emargana. Next base: position 49,304,660 of record OV656835.1, on the reverse strand, counting down.
TCATTAGGTAATGGTACATCCCAATCAATATTATATTGCCATATTTCCTGTAGGATAAGTTTGGCTTTCATAGTCACCGGACCAGCAAAACCCATAGGATCGAATAATCGGCTGATTGAACTTAAAACATTTCTCTTTGTTGGCACCTCAGTGGGTGCAACGACTCGTCCACTCAGTTGAAAATCATCAACTTTTGCATTATACGACAATCCCAATATCTTGATCACTGATTTGTCTAGATCTATATCTTTAAAATTTAATCCTAAACTGGTTTCAGGCAAATCACTAAGCAGTTCAAAACTGTTTGATACCCATTTGTGAAGTTTAAAATTAGCAAGCTTCATAATTGAAATCAACTCGTTTTTTAGCTGAATTGCACCCTCAAATGTATGATGACCCGTTTCAACGTCATCAACGAACGAGCTATTTATTATGGCCGAGCTAGCTAGTGGGTATTCCTTTTCATACCTTTTTGCTAGTTCAATTAGGCATCTGGTAGCCAAAAAAGACGAGCTTGTTAGGCCGTATGTAATGGTTTGCAATTGCAAGATGTTCATGACACCGTCTTCTCGCCATAAAATATTTTGTAATCGCCTAAAATCAGGATGAGCTTGTATCATTCTATACATGTGGCGGATATCACATTGCAACGTATATTTGAATGTGCGAAACTGCATAATTATATCAAACAATGATCTCTGAACTACAGGACCCTTACACATTATGTCATTAAGGCCGAGACCATTTTTTGTCTTGGCACTCCCGTCAAAGACTACACGAAGCTTATTGGTCTGTCTTTCAGGACGCAACACGGCGTGGTGCGGTAAGAAAAATAATGGATTATCAGCAGGGTCACAATTCTCTGTATTAATAATCTTTGCGTGACCTAGCTCTAGGTACTCATGTATAAATTGCTTGTATAGATCGTGATATACCAGATCCTTTGTAAATCTTTTCTCTATATTGTATAGACGTTTCAAAGAAATGGCGTAAGAGTTTGAAGGGTCAACATCCTGCAATTCAACCTTGAGCGGAAATTTGACCTGAAATGTATTATTTTGTAAAGTAACTGATTCTTGAAAAACCTTTTCGCTATACTCGTGCTCTGACAGGGATTCCTGAAACACAACAGGAACCTTCTCTGCCTCCCAAAACTGACGTACACAATGATCAAGATCGGGTTCAACTACTGTATGCATAGCGATGGAAGATGTGGAAGCCGCGTGGCTGGTGGACGAGACGATGTATCCCAGCCGAGTGTTGAGCAGTATGGGGTCCGCTGGTCCACCTTCTATTTTTCCATCTTGTATTATTTTGAAGAAAACATCACTGGCTAGCAGCAACGATATTTCTCCTGGAATGTGAAATTCATTATCAGCTAAAGCAATACACTTTGGAATTACAAAGCTGCTCAAGTCTATTTGTTTCTGAGGCAACTTTGATGTAATTTTATTTATAACTGAGCAAGTAATATTTAGTGTAAAGTCTTGCACCAGTGATTCTATTGTCAAATTTAAACCTTTGTTGAGGTTATTACTGCAAACATCCCCTAATGTACCTACATTTTTTTGAAAATGCATTTGTGGCAACCCTAATTGTTTAGCAAATGAAGCAGTGCAGAATGAAGTTTGGCTGCCGCAGTCCAAAAGAACTCTCACAACGTATTTTGGCGGTGGGAAGAAGCACACATTCATTTATAGGTTGAGCAATGTGCATGTTTACCCGTTTCTCACATTCACCTTCTTGTGTCTTCATCGCAGGCTGGGCTTCATCTACATGTATCAATGCATTGTGGCCGCTGGAATGACAAATGTTACATTTAAAATTGTACCTACACTTTTTGACATGACAAGTTAGGCAAATTTTGCAAAGTTTATTTTTAACAACATAATCATTCCTTTTGTCAGGCTTAAGAGCATTAAATTCGGGACATTTAAACAATTTGTGATCCCTTGCACAAACCGAACACTGCAACTTATTTGTTGTCACAAGGTTTACTAACTTATTTACCGGTTTACTGTTGGACTTTTCATTGACAGTGGGACTGGCCTCCAGCGTGGCTGCACGTTTATCTAAAAAGACTAGCAATTCTTCAACGGTAACTACGGTTGCAGTATCCCTTTCAGAGTGAAACAATCGTGACGTGAACGTGTCAAGCTTGCGTATTAATATGCATGACAACATAGCATCCCACTCATCAACATTTTGCTTAAGATTTTTTAGGGCCGTGACATGCTGTCTTATTGAGGCTACCAGTTCTCGTAGTTGCTGGGCAGTTCCTCGAAGCAAACCTGGCAAGTCCAGTAGGCTGGTTACATGGCTATTTACTAATAAAGCAGGATTATCATACCTTTTTTTTAGCAGTGCCAAAGCAGGCTCATAGGACTCACTTACAATAGGTAGACTGTCAATTATATGTAATGGCTCTCCCTTCAGATATTTCTTTAAAAAGCAAAGCCTTTGAATATCGGATATCCTTGAATCTTGATGTACTACAGCCTGAAACATTTCTATAAATGGCTTGTAGCAGGAAATGTCCTTTCCGTCGAATATGGGTATATCCAATGAAGGCAGCTTTGCATGGCTGTACGAAGGCTCCTTTTGGCAATCCTCTTGCACATTGTGTGACTTTAATTTACGTTCAATTAATGCTATCAAGCTTAAGTAACGCTGCTCCATGTCGTCATTCTCGCTATCCAACATCCAGAGTAATTAAAGTCACAACTAGCTCCATGTATTTCGAATAAACCTCTTTTACGTTTTGCTTTCTTACTTGTAAATCTTCAATGGTCAGCTTGGTGTCACTAGCTAACAATTTCTCGGCACGGGTAATTGAAGCTTTGCATTGACCTTTTGTTGCTTTCAATTTCTTCTTGTCTAATTCCGACATCTTCGACAGGCAAACGATGTCTGATTCGGCACTAGTGTATTCAGATTCTGTCTCGGAATCACTTGTTAACTGTTTTGCTATCGGCGCCGCCAGCGTATCACACATTCAACCATAACAAATTACCTACTCCATATGCAATCGTTGCTTTTGAAGTGTCAAATGTCAAAATAATCAGTAGGTTTTATGTTGCAATAATTTGCGTTACGTTACGCAGGTTCGTCAAGTTTTTAGACAGGCGACTTGCGGCACGAGAGCAATTTGAAAATTTTGCTCAACGAAAACAATTTTTTTTTGACGTTTGCGTATTTGAGCAATATGGCGATTTTTCCTTGTGCCCTTCGAGAAGAAAATTGAGAGATTTGACCACTATTTTTATGAATCCACACGAAATAACTTCACACACGAGAGTAATTATAAAACTGAATATCTTTTCGGCACCATGTTAAAGGAAAGCAAAGGAAATATTTAAATAAGATTTATTGTAATGGAAATAGAAGCTTTGTGCTACAACAGAAGGAAGGAAGAGAGAGAGTTGCCAGTAAATAAAAAACTAAATCTAAAACTTTATGTTACCAACACATTTCTTATATTTAATTATATTTTTATGAATGAAACTAACTAAATGAGAGGACTATTTTTACAAGAGTTAAAAAGTTTTTTATATTAACAGGACGAAGAAATTCCAACGGGATTAAGTCGTAAAGTGAGCATGATAACTAAGGGCACGAAAAGAAAATAATATGATCAGGAGAGCCTTCCTCCAAACCGCACTCACAAAGAGAGCTATCCTTGATCCTGATCTTAGCTAAGTGGACTGGGGTACAAGCATGACCAAAGCGAAGGCGACAAAGGGTGGTGGTCACAAATCTATCAGCATGACGATAACGGAAAAACCGAGGCTTAATTGGGATATTTGGTTGGATAGATAAAAGATAAAAAAGATAAAAGATGAAAGATGTTTATTCAGTAAGTAGGCCGCACGGGCACTTTTACACGTCAAAAATCTACCAGCGCTTCGACAGAGACCACTGCTGAGAAGAAACGCCGCAAGAAACTCAACAGAAAGTCGTTTTTTAAATATTGCTAATGATATTATACAATAATAAACTTAACCTAGCATTATATAAAACAATGAATCTCACATAACACCAAAAATGTATTCATGCGTAGTTGAGCAGGAAAACGTGTCAAAACTCAGAATTGTCACAAAACTAATAAGCAACAGTAATATAAAAAAAAAATATATATAGAAAGTATACAAGTTATACTTACCTGTGACGGTGCAAGACCACATGCATAAAAGTTTCGATACATTTTCCTACAGAAACCGTGTCCCCTAGACAATAATACAATATTTACATATTTTTTAAGACTAATTTAAATTATTAAATTATTTAGGTGTTGGCCAAGCATTTTTATCTGTTAGATAGTCTTCGACCCTATAGTAAGCTTTAGACATCAACGACTTTTTCAAGTAAGTTTTAAGTATTGGAAATGGTAACTTTAAAACAACGTCAGGTAATTTATTAAAGAAAAGGATGCATTGACCTACAAATGATTTATAAACCTTACGGACACGAAATTTTTTAATAGCAATTTTATTTTTATTTCTCGTATTCAAATTATGTACATCACAATTCTTAACAAAAGAGTCTTGATTTTTAATGACATAAATAATATTCTCATAAATAAATTGTGATGCTACTGTCAAAATATTAATTTCTTTAAATAGTACTCTTAAGGAATCACGGGAGTTTAGATTATATATAGAACGAATGGCTCTTTTTTGCAACACGAATATAGTCTGTATGTCAGCAGCTTTTCCCCAAACCAGAATACCGTACGACATAACACTATGAAAATAACTATAATAAACTAAGCGAGCTGTCTCAACATTAGTAAGTTGCCTGATTTTCCTAACAGCATAAGCTGCCGAACTTAATTTACCTGCTAGTACTGCTATATGGGGACTCCATTGCAAGTTTTTATCTATAGTTATCCCTAAGAAAAGCGCCTTATCTACCATTTCCAATCTCTCATTATTAAGAAATATACTAGATTCTACCGGTCTAACATTAGGCAAAGCGAACCTAACACATTTAGTTTTCGTAGCGTTGAGTAGCAAATTGTTACTAGTAAACCAATTAAGTAATTTACCTAGTATGGTATTTATCCTACTGTAATCGACGGATTTTCGGTCTACCTTGAAAATTAATGATGTATCATCAGCGAATAGCACAATATCACAAAGATTATCTACTGTGCGTGGTAAGTCATTAATATAAACCAAAAATAAGAAAGGACCTAATATAGAGCCCTGAGGCACACCTAACTTAACAGGGGCTCCAATAGACTGTGTTTGGTTTACAACAACTGTTTGTGTTCTATCACTAAGATATGAAGACATAAGATTTAGAGAATTATTTGACAGACCATAATGTTCTAATTTTAATATAAGAGTCGCATGATCTACGCAATCGAAAGCTTTGGAAAGGTCACAAAAAATTCCTATAGCATCACAAGATTTCTCCCAAATATTGTATATATATTTAATGAGCACAGATGCTGCATCAGTAGTGGATCGTCCTCTGGTGAAGCCAAACTGATTACTGTTAAGCAGTTTATTTCTATTGAAGTGACCAACCATATCTTTTAACATTAACTTCTCAAAAACTTTACTTAAAACAGGTAGAATAGAAATGGGACGGAAATTCGTTAAATCACTCATATCGCCCGATTTAAAAAGTGGTATGACTTTACTATATTTCATAAGATTTGGAAAGACCCCCTCTGAAATGCAATTATTGTAGATTAAAGCTAAGTGCGGTGCAATTATATCTATGACATGATGGATGACTTTAACTGATGTTCCCCATAAATCCTCAGTTTTTTTTTAAACTAAGCGATTTGAATACCTTAACAATTAAAACTGAATCTACGTGGCTAAAATCAAAGCTTTCGTTACATTTAGTAACATTAGCACAAAGTAATTTTTGAGCTTCAATCGCAGATGATTGAAGACATTTCGTGGTATTAACGGCTATTGTCGAGAAATAATCTTCGAACGCTAAGGCCACGTCTTTGTTTGACTTGATTTGTTTGTCACCCTTGTTAATGGTTACTTGATTATCACGAGTTTTAGATTTACCCGTTTCTCTATTTATTATTTTCCACACGGTTTTAACCTTATTGTCAGAAGCTTTGAGCTTAAGACTTAAAAAGTTTGACTTAGCAGTCAAGCAAACTTGCTTGAAAGTCCTTGAATATTTCTTAACATAAACTAAGAAGTCTGCGTTCTTGTTCTCCTCCCTCTCTCTATATAGTTCATAAAGCCTACTCCTACTTCTATGAATGCCTACAGTAGCCCATTCACTAAACTTAGTTTTTGACCCAGAAATAGTTTTCATTTAAAAATTATTACTAAATTGATGATGAATTATTCCAAACAAATCTTTATAATTACTATTAGAATCATTATGTGAAAAGGATAACCCACAGAGATTACTCTGAACTTTATTTTTGAATAATTCCAAACGATTGCTAGTTATGGGTCTGTATGTTATTGTCTGTGGTACTTGATGAAAATAATTTGAAAAAGAAGCCTTTTGACCACTATGATCAGAATAAAAGCAGTTAAATATTGCTTTATCCAAACATTCGCAATTACAAAAAATGTTGTCTAAACAGGTAGCACTTGAAACACCTATCCGTGTAGGTTCAAAGAACAAATTACCTAAATTAAAAGATTTAAATAAACTTAAGATCTTAATAGTATTAATTGACGATTCCAGTAAGTTAACATTAAAGTCTCCACAGACAATAACATGCCTTTGAGTTTTGCAGGCTAATTTTAACACATTTTCCATAGTAGATTCAAATGTGTTAAAATCGGCTGATGGTGGTCTGTAAACGCAAATAATTGTGTAATTTTCTACTTCTATGCAAGAGATTTCTACAAGCCTCTCTAGAGATAGCCTAACAATATCTTTCCTTTCTTTGGTTTTTAAGGTATTTTTCGCAATTATTAAAGAACCACCATGAATGGCGGATTTCCTGGCAAAGAAACATAATGACGACCTTTCTGAATACTGGAAGAGGACTAGATGTCATTCCAAGACTTTGCTAGCGAGGGCTTAGCCATGGAAACTAAGTCAAAAGAATATTTTTTGTAATGTAGGAGAGTACCAGACTGAGTAGCCTCCTTCACACACGAGTCAGTCATTTCGTTACCAGCAATACTGGAATGGCTTGGGATCCATGCCAAAACTACATTTATATTTTTATTAAAACAAGCATAAAGAGCTTCCTTGATTTTATAAATAACATGGGATGTTAATGACTGCCCAAACAAATTTGAAGAGATAGCTTGCAGGCAGCTGAGGGAGTCAGAGAAAATTATTGAATTATTTAATGAGTGAGATTCTACACATAATACGGCCTCTACGAGCGGCGTTCAATAAATTCTCGGTATGAGAAGGAAAACAAAAGCATACGATTAGTGTTTTATTTTTATTTTTCTATATATTCCCCCCCTATGCTTATACACTTATAAGATCTGTCAATTAGTTATTTTAACCCTTCATAAAAATATTTTTTGTCTTTGGTGTCAAAATGCTCTACCACCGCTGCCTTCAACGCTTCATCATTAGAAAATCGATGTCCACGAAGATCCTTTTTAAGGTCGGGAAACAAAAAGTAGTCCCTGGGGGCCAAGTCTGGACTGTACGGCGGGTGAGTAATTGTTTCGAACCCAGATTCAAGAACAGCTGCCTTGGCAACATGAGTAGTATGCACAGGGGCGTTGTCATGAAGAAGCAGCACTCCTCTGGACAATTTTCCCCTCCTCTTCTCTTTGATTGCTTCCCGTAATTGGCGTAAAACGTTAGCGTAGTACTTTCCTGTAATATTGAAACCCTTTTCTTTATAATCTATTAATAATATCCCTTCACAATCCCAGAATATTGTCGCCATGATCTTGCCAGCTGAAGGGACGACTTTGAATTTCTTGGGATGAGGTGTTCCTTGAACGTGCCACTGCATCGACTCTTGTTTGCTCTCAGGGTCATAATGATGAACCCAAGTTTCATATCCGGTAACATTTTTTTGGAGCAAACGGGTTTTCACCACACAGCTCAATGAAGTCGGAACAACAAGCAACACGCGTATGCTTCTGTAACGGTGTCAACATTCGTGGTACCCATCTCGCACTAACTTTGGACATGTTAAGATGATCGTGGATAATAATATCATGTATTGTACCAATGGAAATATTGGTTTTTTGTGCTATAGACCTAACCTTCACTCGACCATCTTCCAGTATACTTTTCTCCACTTTTTTAATGTTTTCTGGTGAAGTAGCTTCAACAGGCCGACCAGGTCTAGGGTCATCTTCTATGCTCTCCCTCCCACTCTTAAATTCATTTGACCACTTTTGGACAGTAGATAATGAAGGAGCGGACTCACGGTAAACTAAATCCATTTCTTCTTTAATAAACTTTTGATTTTTACCCTGTTTAGTCAAGAATTTTATCACGGCTCGATGCTCCAATTTAATTATCATTGTAAAATCGCTCATGGTGGTCACGTTTGTTCAGCAGTAGCAGAAAAACAAAAGAACGTGTGGGCTTCAAATTAACTTTTTTTTACTGTCGATGAATGACTCTTAGTGGCCAGTATTAAGAAGTTTACTAAAAAGGTTTGCAAGATACCAATACCGAGAATTTATTGAACGCCCCTCGTATAACAGCAATAGCCTCACCAGTGAAAACCGATGAAAAGGGGGGTAATCTGTAGTTCAACTTTATGCTAAACTTTGGAATCCAGACACAACCATCTTCAGATAGTTTCGAAGCATCGGAGAACAAACATAACCAGTCCTGCCTCCTCTGTGCTATCTGTCTATTAAAGCACCTATCACCAGAACCAGAGTTTTTGGCGATACCAAAATTAATAATTTGTGGATTAAACACATGAACTTCATAGGGAACTGCGGTAAAGGGCATGCCAAGTCTTTAACTTTTTTGAAACTTTTCAACATGGGAGGAATTACTTTATTAGACCAATACCGTGAAGTTAACACAATATCTTAAAGACTTTTGTAGCGCGAGCTCTAGAGTACGAGCGCAGCCGCAGGGTTAGGCGTAACAAACACCCGACGCGCGCGCGGGGTTAACTCACGCGCCGCCATTTTGTGGAGACGCTCCCTTCCCTCGCGTCCCGAGGTAGTCGCGGCACGGACGCTTTGACGCGCGCATCGTTTATGTTATGATTCTCCCTCGACTCTCGCTCGCTCGGTTGTGCCGTTGTGTTATATACCTAATTGTTTGCCCTTTTGTTTGTTTTAAACGTGTGAAACGCGAATAGACGTTTTTTTGTGTAAACTTGGTTTTCACTGATGCCCTAATCCCGCAAGCTAGCCTAAAGTGTCGCCCAACTCAGTGGCCCTGTGACAAAACAGTGTTGAACCCAGTGAACTCAGTGACCATGCCGCCAAAAACGCGAACAAACCGAGCGGCACTAGGACGACCGCAAGACAAAAGCGAGAGCGCCAGCTCCAGCGATGACGACCGTGACTCCGTGGTGGACACGCGCGCCGGCGATGGCGCCGGCCCAGCCCACGCACACGCGCGCCTCACGCCGACGCCCGACGTGCCCGACGAGACGCGCGCCCATGAGAGCGCCGCTCACGACATCACGCTCAGCGAGGCCCATACTGGCGCTGCCGGTGCTCTTAACACCGAGAGACTACTGACGACCATGATGGAGTCGTTTGCACGAACACAGGCGGAGACCAATCGCACCTTGATGGATACCTTACGATCACTCCATTACGGTAATCAATGGACCCCAACCGCTTCGACATCGGCGGCGGCATCGCCCGCGGCGAACGCACCAGCGGTGTGCGGCGGTAACTTCTCGAAGTGCACTGCCCGATTCGACGGGCGGTCACGCGACCCCGAAGTGCTGGAGGCGTTTGTTGATGCAGTAGAAGTATACAAGGAGTGCGCCGACGTGTCCGACGACCACGCGCTTCGCGGGCTCCCTATGTTGCTGTCCGGCGACGCGGCGGTGTGGTGGCGCGGCGCCCGAGGCGGCGCCACGACGTGGCCGGACGCCTTGGCGCGCCTGCGCGCCACGTACGGCGTCCAAAAGCCCGGGTACCGGGTACTACGAGAGGTCGAGAGGTAACGGCTACTGAACAAGGTGAAAGTGAACGTGCGGATGTGTTTATCTCAAAGGTACGATCTTTATTAGTGAAATTACCGTACGTTGTGCCTACCGAAATGCAAGTCGACATTATTTATGGTTTACTTCATCGCCGTATTCGCAAACGATTGTCTCGGGATGCTTGTATTAATGTAGATATTTTGTTAGAGAAAGCGAGAATTGTAGAAGATTCCATAACTGAAATAAAAACCGCGTCAATCATTCCCGCGCCCATCATAACTATTAAAACCTCGAATGTACCTACCGCGAGCGCAACACTCGATCGAGGCGCTACCACGAGTTCGTGCGCTACTACCAGTCCCAAACTCACCTCTAACTCGAACGAAAGTTCAAAGCGTGTACGCATTAAATGTTCGTTTTGTAAGGCATTGGACACTCCGTTAACGAATGTCGTAAAGTTAGTAAGGTAGACGATGCTAATAAGAGTACGATACGGTGCTATGGATGCGGCCAACCTGGTGTGGTTCGGTCGAAGTATGACGTATGTTCGAGTAAGTCGGCACCTATTAAACCGACCGACTTTCATATCATAAAAGATGAATTTTACCCCGCGTCATCGCACCCGTTAATAACCATAAGTGTGGTTGGTAAAGAAGGGGTAGCTATAGTCGATACTGGGGCTACACACAGCGTGGCCAGCCCATTATTGTATTCCTTACTCGTGGACAGTGGAGTGTGTTTCCAGGAAGCGGAGCGCGTCATCGGTCTTGCCGACGGATCGCGGCACGCGAAGTTGATTAAAATCGCTACGGTGACTGTCACAGTAAGGAAACGTAAGGTTGACACGGAATTTTGGGTGTTCCCTGGTGACGAGACTAAGACACTTCTAGGTCGCGATTTTATCGCAAACGCGGGTATGGTTATAGATATAGCCCAAGAAGGTTGGTATTTTGCAGATAGCCCGGAAGAAAAAAATCCCGTTCGAGGAATCTTACGTGCTGAATGACGCTGCCGTGATGGACGTCCTGACCGATGTGTGCGACGTATCCCTTCGTCAGGATGAAGGTACAAGCCTACCACCCGAACAGAAGGCCGCACTCAACGCGCTTCTAAGCGAGAGGGTCGGCCAGTTTGCTGCGGAGGGTCCTCCTAGTGATTTTGCGGTACACAAGATTAAGGTAAGTGACACACAGGAACCTATAGCGACACCCCCCTATAGGCTGTCACCGCCAAAGAAGGAGGCACTCGAGAAAGAACTGGATAAGCTCGTGAGCGCCGACGTCATAGAGGAGTGCGAGTCCCCATGGGCGTCTAATGTGGTACTCGTTAAGAAGAAGGATGGTGGTTGGAGACTGTGCATAGATTACCGCAAACTGAACGCAGTTACCGAGCCTGATCGCTACCCTCTCCCGAGAATCGAAGACATTCTGCACGCTGCAAAGACCGCTAAGTATATGACTACCCTCGATCTCCGAGCGGGCTATTTCCAGGTAAGCGTGGACCCTAACGATAGGGATAAAACCGCATTTACAACGCCTCTGGGTACATACAGGTTCAAGCGCATGCCAATGGGTTTGCGCAACTCGGGAGCTACGTTCCAGAGGCTAATCGACAGGTTTAAGTCCAACCTACCAGATGTCACTCTGTTGGCTTATCTAGATGACCTGTTGGTGTTGTCCGATCAGTCTTTCGAGAAACATCTCGCCGACCTCACCTCAGTGTTCAACCGGCTTGCTATGTTCAACCTGCGAGTCAACCGCGAGAAAAGTCATTTTGCGAGGGAGTCTGTAAGATTCTTAGGGCACGTTATAATGCCAGGTGGTATCCATGTTGACCCAGAAAAGACAGCTGCCATTGCGAACATGCTGACTCCGCGAAACGTAAGGCACCTAAAATGTTTTCTACAAACATCCAGCTGGTTTCGGCGCTTTATCCCGAGCTACGCAGAGGTCGCTAAATCGTTGACGGTGCTGCTGAAGAAGGCAAGTATTTGGCAGTGGGGATCTGATCAGCAGGCTGCTTTCGACCACATCAAACAACTGCTTGTGTCGGCGCCGATCCTTCGTCAGGCAGATGCGACTTTGCCTTTCGTCCTTAGGACTGACAGCAGTGGATACGCGCTCGGGGCAGCTCTTCTCCAGGGGGAGGGCCCCGACGAACGCCCCGTAGAATACGCCAGTCGCCTCTTGACGGCGGCTGAGAAGAATTACACCACGACAGAAAGAGAGGCTTTAGCCGTGGTCTGGGCGGTAACAAAGTTCCGAGGATACATAGATGGGGCTGACGTGGTAGTCAGGTCCGACCATCAGCCGCTCAGATGGTTGATGAGTATGAAGTCTCCGAGCGGCCGACTGGCGAGGTGGGCCCTTAGCCTCCAAGAGTTCAACTTAAAAATCAAATACAATCCAGGTAAGTCAAACGTCTTAGCCGATACCCTGTCACGTCCACCGTGCCCCGAAAATGCTGACTGCGACCTATGTTGCGCTGTAGTCGACGTGATCTCACGCAGTCCGAAGGAGGTGCGCACGAACCAGCTCATGGACCCTGAGGTGAACAAGATCGTCGAAGCTTTGGAGTCCGACGATCCCTTCAGGGGGAGGATTTGGTCCGACAGGGGGTACGTACTTACCGAGGGGGTGCTGTATCGCTACGGACCTGAAAATGAAGAAAATGACGACGCTAGTCTGGTGGTTCCGCAGCAAGAGCGTGAGAAGGTTATGGCCGAATACCATGATGCACCCACCGCTGGTCACATGGGGGCTGAACGCACGTTGCAACGCTTAGTCGGTAAGTACTACTGGCCAGGAATGCGTTCCTACGTCTCTCAGTATGTTAAAAACTGCGTACCTTGTCAGCGGTATAAGGCGGAGAACAGGAAACCGGCTGGACTGCTGCAGACGCCCGCATCCGCGCGACGCTTTGAGGTCCTGGCTGTCGATCTCTTCGGGCCGCTTCCTGAAACGGATAGGGGTAACAAATGGGTATTAATAGTGGAGGATACCTGCACGCGGTGGGTAGAGCTGTTCGCTCTTCCAACGGCTACGAGTGAAGAATGCGCTATGGTGTTAGCCTCTGAGGTGTTCTTGCGGTACGGAGTTCCAAAGCGCCTCGTAAGTGACAATGGAGTCCAATTCATAAGTGAGGTAATGCAGCAGGTATGTCACGTCATGCGCATCACGCAGTCGTTCACCTCCTACTATCACCCGGAGGCTAACCCGGTGGAACGCAAGAACCGAGACCTCAAACCACAGTTGGCTATCCTGGTTGGTAAGGATCACACCACGTGGGATATCCACTTACCTGCGATCCGGTTTGCAATGAACTCGGCAGTCACGTCAAGCACAGGCTATTCGCCAGCTTATTTGAATTTTGCTCGCGAGATGCGAGCCCCATCTGACGCATCGTCTGAAATGAAGACCATTGTAGAAAACGATACTTTCATAGGTGACATCACAACTCATCTAAAGATAATGTCATCGGTGCTCATTGAGGCGCGTGACGTCCACGAAAGTACTCAAGCCGCGCGTACTCGATACGCCAATGAGCATCGTCGTCCGGCACCAGATTATCAGGTAGGTGATTTGGTGTTACTAAAAACTCAAGGGCCGAATGACACGAGCAGAGGTCAAACACCGAAATTTATACCCCGCCGCGATGGGCCATATAGGGTTCAGTCTGTGGTTGGCCCCACAACGTACACCCTTGAGCGAATAAGCGACGGTACAATGTTGGGCAAGTATCACGCCTCAGTGCTGACGCCCTTCGTTGGAAGCATCCAAGCACCCGTACAGGAAAAGCGTAAGAGAGGAAGGCCTCGTAAAAACTAACCCGACCGCGGGGACGTTCGTTCGGGTTAGAGGGGGAGCCTGTAGCGCGAGCTCTAGACTACGAGCGCAGCCGCAGGGTTAGGCGTAACAAACACCCGACGCGCGCGCGGGGTTAACTCACGCGCCGCCATTTTGTGGAGACGCTCCCTTCCCTCGCGTCACGAGGTAGTCGCGGCACGGACGCTTTGACGCGCGCATCGTTTATGTTATGATTCTCCCTCGACTCTCGCTCGCTCGGTTGTGCCGTTGTGTTATATACCTAATTGTTTGCCCTTTTGTTTGTTTTAAACGTGTGAAACGCGAATAGACGTTTTTTTGTGTAAACTTGGTTTTCACTGATGCCCTAATCCCGCAAGCTAGCCTAAACTTTGTAATTTTAAAAGCAAAGGATGTGAGGAATATTGCGAAATTATAAAGAAAAAGCGTTGATGGGGGAGGATTTCATAGCCCCACAAATAATACGTAAACCTTTGGATCTTCTTACTTTGGATTTTGTCAAGTAGAGATAACGCCTTTTTATTGCAGGGTTCCAGTAGAAATGACGCGTCGAAATGACTACGAACAATAGCATTATAAACAAGTTTCAAAGTGTAAGGATGAGACTCCTCCGCCAAACACCAGCAAGAGCGCGCAAAACATTGACACCCATTTCACATTTATCACCTACGTAAGACAGATGAGCTACGCCCGTCAATTTTGAGTCAAGAAACACACCCGATAATTAAATTTATCAAAAACCGGGATAGTCTGACCAGCTATTTTTATTCATACTGCAGGGGTGGACCTTTTCCTAGAAAACACCACAACGCTACTTCTGACAGCAGACAAAGACAGCCCGTGATCATCAAGCCAGAGGGATAAATAATCCAAACCGGAATTTAGACGCGAACAAGCTACTGACACAGAAGTGGATGGGACATATCTAGCAATTCATCAGCGTACTGTAGTATACTGCAAAAATAATCAACTGATTCCTGCAAACCTATGGTATAAATGCTATAAAAAATGGGACTTAGGACAGTACCTTGGGGTAACCCTTTGAAAAGGTACCCTCGAGGGATAGAGTAGCCTTGTTCACGAATTACGAATGACCTATCCATATAAATATTACCTATAAAGTTAACCATTTTCGCCGGAATACCCAGGTGGATCATTTTCTGCACAAGGACAGGGAGAAGAACACTGTCATATGCAGCTGAAATATCTAGAACAACACCAACTAAAAACTCATTTCTTGAAAATGCTATACATGAAATGCCAAGACTATCTATAGTGCCTTCACCCTTACGAAAACCATATTGAGATACGATACCTTTGCTTTCCATCAACCATTCCAGCCTATTTTAAATTAAATGTTCTAGCAGCTTGCAGAGAATTGAGGACAGAGCTATAGGTCTATAACTAGAGAGATCAGAACAATTATTTCCAGGCTTTTAGTAAGTGTAAAACCAGTTGCCTCTTCCAAGATTCTGGAATTATCCCAGTAGATTTTTTTTTGTTATGGATTAAAAAAAAATGTTTTAGCCTCAGACGATACATTTTTAATAAAATAATGCCATCTTCACCTGGGGCAGAATCCCGAAGGCCAATTTGCACGCACTCAAACTCCGAAATTGAGAAATCAAGGTCCATCGCATTCGAGATCGAAGGAGATGTCAACGTAAGGAACGGAATATTATCCTTACAAGCAACAAATGGAGGGGCTAGCTTGTCACAAAAGCCATCCAACCACTGCGACGGATCGTTTGAGGTGGAAGTGCTGCATGAGAGTGACCCACGGAATCTCCTTAAACTTTGCCAAATAACAGAACTAGGAGACCTTGGCGAAAGAGACTTGCCGAAGTTTTTCCAACCTTCTTTTTTTTTCTTTGATTGTAACCATTTCGTACGAGCGTTAACCTTTTTGAAAAGAAAGAAGTTTTCCACTGTCATATTTAAAGAATACGCATCTTCTGTGGCATTATGCTCACGGACCATAGCCGTACAATCAGCGTCCCACCATGGCGGAGAAGAAACTACACTTTTTGCAGATTTTTTCAAGGGAAAAGAATCGTCAGCCGCAGATAAAAGTGAAGAAAGAAATAGAGAATAAAGCGGGAGAAGATTTACAGATAAAACCGGGTGGGTCGACATGTAGAAGCCTTTCAACAACTAAGGACCGGAATCGGTCCCAATTGACTTGGTGCAGTTTATATTTTAATAAAGGGCTAAGAGATTTTAAAGGAATAACACGTTTAGATAGGGAAATTATCGCTACCAAAAGAGCGGGATAGAATTTTCCAAGACAAAGATGGAGCAAGATTAGAAGAACAGCAAGAAATATCAACTGCACTTCTAGGGTCTTGGGTCGGAGATATATTCAAGTCATCAAAAGCGTCAAGCAAAGAGCTACCAAAAGAATCTCTCGTTGACGAGCCCCATGACGGGTGATGAGCGTTGAAATCACCTAGAATAATTAACGGAGAAGGAAGGACAGAAAATAGGAGATGCAAAACAGAAATTAGTGAAGAGTTAGGATGGGCTATATACAGTGATAGGAAAGAAATACCAAATAGTGAAACGGCAACGGCATTAATTTCATCCCCACAGGGAGGAAGAGGGATTTGAGAATACAGAAAACAACGTTTAATTAATAGAGCAGCACCACCATAACCATCATTCCGGTCATTCCGAAGACAAGAACATCCCTGGATTCGGAAACAAAACCCAGGAGCTTACCACGTCTCCATCACTGCCACTGCACTGCAGCTGGAGTGTATCTATTAATTAAATGAATAAGATCTGCTTTTCTCCGCCTGATACTATCGGAATTCCACTGAAGAAGATTTACCGCCATTGTGAGATTAAATGGAAATTTGTGACAATTTTTCGGCAACGTTGGGCGATAAACAATCATTATATTTAGACAAGATATTCAATAACATGGACAATATGAGGTCCAGGAGATTATCATTCGGGGAAAGAGATTCTTGGGTAGACTGACCAAGAGCGCAACCATTTAAAGATGTAGACAGAGGACAAGAAATAATGTCACTATGAGCTTGAATGTCATAACTGGGTGACAAGGTAACTCTCGGCTTTGGACTCATGAATACTGTTTTTTATGACTTACTCTAGCGGGCGATGCTGATGAAGGTTGAGAGACAGTTTGTAGAGGAGAAGGACTGGAACTAGCAACTCCGAATACAGCCTTCCCGAACTAAACCGAGAAGAAGCCTCCGCATACGAAATATTTTCCTGTGACATGGAGAATTTGTTATTTTTTTTGCCTTACATTTTCCGGACAACTTGAGTCCGTGGCGCAATGAAGGCCAGAGCAAAATACACAACAAGCCTTACCGGTTTCAACAACACGTGATGCACCAGAAGCATCAAGCGCATTTGTAGCAACGGGGTTTAGACCTACAACTACGTAGCAATGTGGCCGTATCTGCAGCAGGATCTACACTGAATAGTTGGTAGCTGGTACGGTTCTACAACAATTGAGCAGTAGTATCTATATACGTGGGTCGACAAGTTTTGTCCTCTAAAAGAAAGTACAACCGATTGCATGTGGATCCATTTTGGCGAACCTACCTCTTCAAATACTTTTCGGTTTATCCTACGCGCCGTCAGGACCTTCCCACAATTGTACGGTAACGAAAGGGACTCCACCAGCTGGTTCATAGATCACTCTGTTGGAAAGCTACGAATAAGACCCATGCGGGTCACATTAAAAGTCGGAATAATCGCCTTATACTTGTGTATTCCTAAATCGAATTCAAAAAACGCATTCGCTGTTCCCGCCGATTTAAATTCAACAGAAATGCGATCGCGACCAACACTCTTAATGCCATCCTTCACCATGTTTTTTGAAATGTCCAATTTGAAAATTAATTTTCCGAATTTAATTGGACGAATAGAGAGCCCCGCGGCTAAATCCGGCTCTACACGGGAGACATGGGCAATGAACGGAGCGCGACAATTTTGTGTATAACGTCTATTTTCCTCCGCTAAGTCAGGATCAGTATAGACTGTCTGCATAGAGGAAGAAGTGTATCCGATGTCAACGTAACTTTTTTAATACTAGGATCAGATGGTATGTCCTCATTACGACGTTTGCGTGAATTTTGACGAGTATAGAGTCCTGAGTTGAGTTAGAAGTTAGGAATTATCCGGATTCCCTTGTGAAGCATGGCCGCTCAATGCTTCCATATTGGAGCAATGAGCAACCCGCTACACCGTTGCTGTTTAAAATAACTATAGTTCTTTTATTTTAGCATGATACAGAACGAAATAATAGTACATTATTGCCTAGGCAGTGAAGCAGGCAATTGCGGGCCGAGAATTGGTTTAAACGGACGAGCTTGCGAGTCCGTTTAAAAATACGAGGCCCGCAATTGCGATTCCTGCCGAGGCATATATAGTGCTTGTCTAAAAAATCGCAAGAAAAAAATCGCATATAAACACAAACTTCACGTGAAATAACCTCACTCTTTACCGCCATTATTTTTATGACAAGGAGAAACGCAAGCTTTTTTAGAAAAAAAAAACTCAAGCTATTCCAGACACAGATAAAAAAGTTACGTTTCGAATAAAATATGGATGTATAACACTTGCGCCCTCATTTTATTATGGCCGTTTTCACTTTTTAAAAAGTTACAAACTAGATAACAATGAAATTTGTATGCAACATTGCGGGCTTGTGTAGCGAGCACGCAATGTATTTTTTTTTAATTTGGGAACTGTCTGTAAACTATGTACTTCGCGTCTCAGTATGGAGTTAATAATGTCAACATTTCCGGTCATTTTTGAGAAAAGGTATTTTATTGGACACGTTACACGCAACATAATAGTTATACTTACAAAGATATTGCTCCAAAACGTCTTTTTGACTGCTATTATTTCACAGTAAATATTACATGAACGTTATAATCTATTGCAGTAGTACTTTAAGTCATATTCGTTAATATTTACATTGCGTTTTTATTTGTGTTGATTAAATTTACTTCAATTAGAAACGTGGCCTATAAAAGACCTAAAGAAGCAGGGGCTACAAACTTGTGTAATGTTAACAACATAACGAAACGTCTAATGTCGGGTTCCTATATTCAATCCGAGGATAGATAAGGCTTTTTTTTTTTTTTTTTGCCCCCGCGGCGACTTGAACAGCTACTACCGCAGGGATATTATGGCGTTTCCACGTGAAGTGATTTCGCCAGTGTCAAGGTTTATATGAGTATAAATCAATATAGCAATAAAACACAATCCAATCTTCTCTATGAAGATTGGGGGCAACGTTGTACGGTGATTAGTCGGTCAGAGGTCAAGATAGTTTTAACCTCTGCACCACTGCAAGTCCACTTGAAACGAGAAGAAAGATGCCAGATACACGAAATAAGTCCAAGTCTTCAATCACTGTGCGACACAAAGGCATAAAAAGTACAAATCACTATCAGAAAAGAACTTTGAACACCTAATTACCCAAAAATTAAAGTCTAAAACAAATTACACGTCCGCCATCTTTTAACGTTGCAAATGGCCTCCTAGATAAGGCTTAGCTCGGGTTAAAATTTGACATTTGCCCATACAAAATGTGTCAAATTCTAATCCGAAGTAAGCCTATCTGTCCGCGGATTGAATATAGGAACCGGACTTAAGCATATAACTCGACTAAATCAAATACTATCCTGTCACCTGTCAAATATAGCGAACCTAGTGAATTTTAAATTGATCATTAATAACGCCACAGTTTGCATTTTTTGACAGATTGAACGTCACAACAACGCCCTTATGTCCCATGTTATGTTATGTCATTTTCTCCCGAGTTCGAGAGCGTGAGCGTTGATATTGTTCCATAGTTGTTTTTGTTGTGAGTTGTTTGTTGTTTATTTCCTTATTAAAGTTGGCAGCTGCTCGTTTAGTCTACATCTTTAATCTCTACCCTACTACCGCACTCTTTAGCGGAGAAACGATGACACTTCATCCGGAACAGTCAGTCTTAAATTAGGTAAATCAATTAAGTATAGCAGTTAGAAACCAATATACAGGGTGTATTGCAAGTCGTGTGCCAAATGAATATGGTGGGTAGCTAAGGTCACTTGCAACACGTTTTGGGCCATTTAACACATATCCTACCCACGGTGTTTTTTTAATATTTTTTTTGAAAAAATCTCGGAATCTTCCAAAAGTTAACCATTTTGTTCACCTATCTTTTTTTTTTAATGTGACAGCACAAAGGTATTTGTAGTTTTTTTTATCTTTAATGTTTGCGCATTCTAATGAAATGTAATTTTTATTCATATAGTAAACAAATAAAAAAATATTAGCCAACAAAGTGTGAAGGACAGAAAATAAAAAATCGTCACGGCCAACTTTACGGCTGAATTAAAAAAAAAGTAGAAGCTCCTCAGATCTTCCAACATCATAAAAACTTTTTCAGTTCCTGACGATTCTTACGGTATACCACATGTCTAGAATCACGTTCAGTTTTTCGTCAAAATATGGTTTGAATCTAAAATGGTGGTTATATTCGGTCAGTAGATCCAGCCAGTTAAATGGGCTAAATGCACAATACAAAACGCAATATGGTTAAAATTCATCTTTATTTTAATAACTACTTCAAATTTTGTTCAAATTGTCTTCCTCCACAATTGATACATTCGCGACACCTTTTTCGTATTTCTACAGTTGTTGTACGAAGTGTCATACATTATTGCGAACCGTCATCCGGGTCATTAATTTTTGCGATCAGATGCTCTCTGCTCTCTATCTGTGTTGCGTACACTAGCTCTTTGGCCCTTCCCCAGACGTAAAAGTCAAAGACACTTCGTACAACAACTTTAGAAATATAGTTTATATTTATTTTTCATTTGTAATTGCCCCTTACTTGTAATATTGTAAACTTTGTTAATAGTTTCGCTTTTACGGTCATTTCGGATTGATTACTTCGGATTTACCCCGGTAAGAGGAAGTGGTTCTCAACATTTCAGACCGATACGCATTATTTTAAGTACTTAGTAAAAACGATTAAGAAAGTTGATAGAATAATAATAACGATGATTTTAATATAGCACTATGTACGTAGAAGAGAATACATTGCCATACAATACCTTGCGATTTAATATTGCAAGAAAATCTAGACCTCACATATTTAAATATTTCTTTATCCTAAATACCTAGTTTGAGAACCGCTGGCCATTTCTATGAAAATGTGAGGTGGGGTTATTGCGAATGAATATGTGTATCGTAATAAACCCAGAGGGGTTTTTCCGAAACAAAAAAAAAACTACACGTGGACTTCGTGTTCCCCTCAATCAACAGTAAAAAACAATAACCTATAATACTAAAAAACAATTATTTTAATAACTTATCTGGGTTCCGAGAAAAGAGTGTTGGGGTTATTGCGAATCACTCAAAAAGGCGCGAAAATCCCTTAGCTGTCGAGACGGCACGTTGCTCACACACTTACGCTAGCAGCGACGAACGGCGACTGGAGCGTCAAAGCCGATAACAATGGCGTCTAAAGTAATGTTGCCAGTAAGAAAATATCGAGGAGTTTGGTAGTTTTTATAAACTTTCGGAATATACCCAATTTCGCAATTACCCCAATGCACCTTACCATTTAAATTAGGATGTTTTATTTTGACAATGATTTTATACAAGTATGAAGTTTGTATAGGTCGCCCTAGGACACTTTTGGGAGAGAATTCTGTATGTAACCCGGTGTCTATTGGTTGGTATGTCGATGAACTGACATAACTTTAGTAGAAGTTGAGTCCCGCACAACAAAATTAAAATCAAATAGGAGGAATGGTGGCAAACAAATTATGATTTAACGAGATTTACTGGGAAAGTATACTTAATTGGCGCAAATATTGAGTTTACAATCTGCAAAAAAACGTCCCACCATTTATTTTTGCTGTAGCAAGATTGTATTGTGAAATCAAGTAACTGGGTGCGTTTTTTTTCGGTGAGTAAACGCCTTTATGTGTACCCTCTGGTCTCGGGATAACCTTATTGGAGGGTTATGGGGACTCACGACCGCCCACCCTTCAGAGCGAAGGAGAAGGAGGTAGCCTACCTACTAAAACCTCACCGGCCTTACAACTTCATAGGCTGTTGATGATAGTCTTTTTTATAACGAGAAATAATTTCATATAGTTGAATCTTGGTTAATGATGAATAAAAGGGATTATTAAATTTTTCTAACCAGTTTATCATTAGCGGCTTTGCTGTATTAGAGTCGGGTGGGCGTTCCACATATTTATTATGATAAGTAGCATTATCCACTACTAATACAGAATTTGGAGACAAGTTGGGTATAAGTTAAGTTGTTTTGTTACCATTTTTCATAATTTACATTATTCATGGCATCGTGATAATCACCGGTGTTATCAGTAGACTTGTACATAAGCAGAGCACCTGGAACACATCCTTTGGCACTAACTGCATGTACTATAATAATTAATATAGTGTTTCGTTCCGTTATTCGTGAAAACCGCCCAGCATTTCCTGTTAAATGGGTTATAACGTATGCGGAATGAAATTTGCACAATGTTTGTAACCTTATATAATAAAATAAATGTTTATAACGATAATTTGTTATGTATTTTTATAAACAATCTACTAACAAATTTTAATGTAAAAAGTAATTTGGCCCAAAAATCTTCGATCGGGCGAAGTTGTGGTACGTTAGGCTGATTTTAGTCAGGGTCTTTTTTAAATAATGGCTGGATGCTAGATCGGGCCAAAACACAACATTAGTTCCTCTGTGATGTGTTTTCATAAAATCACGTACAATCGGCAAACAACGTCCGCATGTATCGTTCAGCATTGACTGCTAAACCAGATTCAAAAAACACCGGTTTTGACATGCCGCGAGGGCTAATTACAAGCCATACATAACACAACCTTTTTGGAAACTTAGTGTGCTCTACATATTTTACCGATTCTTCGGTTGGGTCATTGGCGTTTTGGAAATAAAAGTTACCCTGCCATTCATTGCCGTCTAAGGTGAAATACGAGGGCAGAGTGAGAAGTCTGGTAAAAATCATATTAGAGGTATTTTCTTCACAAATTCATTAATGTCAATTTGTAATGCAGCCTTTTTGGAGGTAAATGGTATATATTCAGCCAGTTCACACGACTAGTTTTTTTTTTGACAGCTATGAAAAAGAAACAATCACTTCGGTGTTTGCAAACATGGAGAAAAGTGAGTTTCGTGTTCTGATTAAACATTATTTTTTGCGAAAAAAAACCATTACGGATACAAAAAAATAATTAGACAAATATTACGGGAACTCTGCTCCATCGATTAAAATGATCCACAAGTGGTTTACGGATTTTCGTTGTGGCCGTACAAGCACTGCTGACGCCGACCGACCCGGACGCCCAGTTGAGGTCACTACACCAGAGATGATCACCAAAATCCATGACATCGTATTGACCGACCGAAGAATAAAGGTCCGTGAGATAGCTGATATTGTAAGCATTTCAGACGAACGGGTTCGTAATATCCTTCATACTTATTTGGATATGAAGAAGCTCTCCGCCCGTTGGGTGCCGCGATTGCTCACAGTAGATCAAAAACGCACTAGGGTGACCCTGTCAGAGCCATGTTTGGCGAAGTTTAGGTGTAATGAAAAGGACTTCTTGCGTCGTTTCATAACTGTTGACGAAACCTGGATTCATCATCATACACCAGAAACCAAGGAGCAGTCAAAACAATGGATTGCTTCAGGTGGACCTGCACCAAAGAAGGCCAAAGCAGTTTTATCGGCGAATAAAGTTATGGCTACTGTCTTCTGGGATGCTCGTGGTGTAATATATGTTGATTACCTTCAGAAAGGTAAAACGATTAACGGCGAATATTATGCCAACTTGTTACAGCGATTTCATGAAGTTTTAATGGAAAAACGACCCCATTTGGCGAAAAAGAAAATCATTTTTCACCAAGACAACGCACGGGTCCACACTTGTGCAGTTGCTATGGCTAAAATCCACGAGTTGCGTTACGAATTGCTCCCGCATCCGCCTTATTCTCCAGATTTAGCCCCCTGCCACTATTTTCTTTTCCCAAACTTAAAGAAATGGCTTGGTGGAAAAAGATTTGGTTCCAACGAAGAAATCATCGCAGAAACCAATGCATATTTTGAAGGGTTGGAGAAATCGTACTATACGGAGGGAATCGAAAAGCTAGAAAAGCGATGGACCAAGTGTATTGAGTTACATGGGGACTACGTTGAAAAATAAATATTTACTTGGACCAAATATCGTGTAGATACTTTTATACTGTTTTGCCATCACAGTTAATTTTTTTCCCAGTTCTCTGTAGGATTTAGCTACCCGACCTGCTGTAATTTTTTTCAGTTGGCTTCTTTTCAAAGATCGGCTTAAAGAACACACTTTGCCCGAACCTGGTTTTCTAGTAATCGTATATCGAAGGGAATAGGATGATAATATATTATAAACCGTCCTTCGGCTCTCCCCCATTTCTGTGAAATGTTTATCAATCCTCGACTTCGGCCAATCTGGATGTGTGTCACGAAAATCACACACGTTTTTTCGACGCATTTCTTCGAGATTTGCCATAATTTTTTAACACAAATCCTACAAGCAAATGATTTGTACAACACTGACAGATAATCCAGAAAACAAAAGATAATATCAAGTTTTAAATATCGAATCATTTACTCTTAAAAAATTAGATAAAAACTTTATGCAAATTTCATTGATTCCGGTTCATTACAGCCAAAAATCATAATGCCCTTTTACATATTTGACTAAATCTCAAATTGTCTTAGTTCCAAAATGCCTTAATTCCCAAATTGACTAATTTTCAATACAATAAAATGTCATAATAACATTTACACATTACATCCGATATCCAAATTGTATAGTTGGTAAAATGCATTAATTTCAAAATTACCAAATTTCAAAAATGCCTTTTGTTGACAGGCCCAAAGATCAAAATGACACTGTCTCATAATACCTAAAATTTTAACCACTCAGTGCAGTGTTCACCAACAATTAAACGGACGGTTAGCGGTTTGACGGTTGTCAAATGTATTGACTAACGGTTGATTAAGATTTAACCACCTGTTAAATTGGTTGGTGAACTCGGCCCTCAGTATTTTTGTGTTACTTATTTATAAATGTAAATAATTAGTTCAGTTTATCACAATTGGTTTAGCAATTTATAACTACTATGCTTTTGTAAACGATCAAACAAAAACAGTCCTTATGAGCATGAGCCTACACCACAAAACTTCACAAGCGTAAAATTTCAACAAATTTATCATGTTTTACTATGGAAAAACTAAAATTTTGTATAGTTGTACACTTGTAAAGTTTTGTGGTATAGAGGTCGAGTATTCTAGAGTTCCGTACCTCAAAAGGAAAAAAAAGGACCCTTATAGGATCGCTTGTGCGTCTGTATGACTGTTCGACCGTTTGTTCCACCCGATTGGTTTCGAAACTACTAGACTGATTGATTTGTACACTTAATATGCGAGGCAGAAACGGATGAATAGCATGATTAAACGTATTTTAAAAAGGAGGATAATGTTGGAAGATAAGTTCAAAAATTATAGAACGCGAGTCAGACTCGCACTGCCGGTTTTTCACCGATAGAATTTAAAAGGAAAAACTTCGTCAAAAATGTTTATTGAAATAAATAAACTTACACAAATTTTATCTTACTACTAAAAGTTACATTCGTTCCAAATTTAATCTTACATCTAAAAGTTACATTCGTTTCAAATTTAATCTTACATCTAAAAGTTACATTCGTTTCAAATTTAATCTTACATCTAAAAGTTACATTCGTTTCCTTTCTAATGGTATTTTTACTTAAATACCTGTCACGAATTAAAATCAACAACAAAACAGAACACTTCTTTGCTAAAATAGAGCAGGCACCGTAGAACAGTGTCGTTTACATACTTATTAGACCGCAGTTTGACTTCTGATTCTTGTAGTAGGGCACCTAGGCATTAAAAATCATGTTGCCAAGCTGAAGAAGTCAAACTGCGGTCTTATTATTATGCAATCGACACTGTTCTATGGTTCCGGCTCTAAAAAAATAAGTAACTTTTATGATTACAACCCTTGATAATTATTCCTACTAAACTGCTACTGTTTAATATTTAATGAAAACGTTGTCTTATTGCACACATATTTTTCAAGAACTCTAGTGCAGTTATAAGTCCGTCGTTTAAATCTTTTAGGTGAAGACTATATTGATTGTCAAAAAAAATATCTTTCCGTTTTCTACTCATAGTCGAGAATAGGGAATTAATTATTCTAGTGTTTTGATATCTTGCCTCTACTCTCAATCTGTATACAAACCGAATCAAAGTTGGTTTAAAAGGCATACGGACGTTAAGGCGGTTATGCCAACCTTCAATCGGGTTATTCGTCCGGTGTTTGTCTTGAGCACAACTCAACATTGATGGACCTAACCTTATCCACTGTCGCTGCATGTAGCCTATAAAATTGTCCATTTCAATGGTTCCTGGTGCGATGTCAATTATGTTGAGCCAGCAATTGTTTATCTCTGTTTCTGGCAGTAACGACAAATTCGCACACATCTCAATAATCTCGCGGCTTTCTGCTGTTGAGTTAGCCTTCAACGCTTTGGCGTTCTTCCTTACAGCACGAGAATAATGAAAGTAACAGCCTGTTAAACGGACATTCGGAAAGACAGCCTTGCATGCATTTATTAGAGCAACTTCGAAATCACATTTAAAATTTCTAATTTCCAAGTTCAATTCATCTCGTAATAGTGTAAATAATCGATAGTAAGTGTCTTGCGTCTTGTTAGGAAGCAGAGCGTAAATAATTGGCACCACATTACTCGATCTTCCATTTATAACAAGATCAACATGTATGGAGAATAGTTGTTTAAAAGGTTTAGGTTTCCTTTTGAAGGTACCGTCTCCAAAGTATTGATGGTTACCATCGGCATTGGTCATATACTGTCTGCCGGTAGGCGTTGCAAAGATTAATATTTTCTCTTCAGTCCCGGTTTCGATTGCTAAGAAATCTTTTTTAAGCATTTCTGGAATTTTAACATCCCGTAAATTAAGAAATTCAGTTTTCTGCTGCCCTAAGAATGTCTTCCTCGCTCTGTATAAAGCACTCCTTTTTTCTTCGTATGAACACATAACAAAACTCTCATCAGTCTCGATAATTTCCGTCACAGCTTCCTCAAATATTTGTTTTACAGGTGACATTCGTTCACACACAGCTTTTTTGCACGAATCCATCACAACATCCCTAATGTTCTCATTATAATGAGAATTGCAAATATGTGCACTTTCGCGGAGCACTGCGTCCTTATGCGAATTCAATGTGACCGATGCATTGCATTCAGGGCGATTGATGCATCGCCACATAGTAGTCTCATTTTTGTTGGTATAACCAAAATTATACTTGTGCCCATCGTACACAAGAGCTGGGCGACCTTTTTGATTATTTATAAAATTCAAATCTATATTGTTTTCCATTATGAAATATGTCGATTGTAATAATATTCAGGCGAAATGAATTCATTGCATTTGTCACTATTTATCTTTCTAAAGCACTTCATTTTCAAGTGGCCAGTAGCAACATCAGTACTCGAACCTCCATGCAGTCTTACTTAATGAATTCTCGATTGTACAGAATAACAATGTAAAAAGACGAAAATTGGGATGCCGTTGATAATTAATTTAATTATTCATTGCTTAAAAACTGTAAACTTCAACATAAATTTAAATATTTTCCATAGATACCGAGTTTTAGATATTTAGACGATGTGACGTTTTTGTGTCTAGTTAATTTGAGTTTTAGACATTTTGGGAAATGGTATAATTGAAAATTAATCAAAACACGATCAAGTCAAGTTTTAGACATTTTGGGAAATGGTAGAATTGAAAATTTATCAAAACGAGATAGAGTCTAAATGAATTATAGTCATATTAAGAATACGGTAATTTAAGAAGTAGGGGTAAGTCATTTCGATCTTTAGACATTATGAGAATAATCTGTTTTGACATTTTGATATTCTAGGAACACGTTATTATGATATTTGGCTGTAACGAACCGGAATCATTTCATTCCGCATACGTTATGAACATAATGTTTCGTCCGTGTACACAATATCTCTCTCTTAGATCTATACTTTCTTATTAAGTCCAGATACTTTACTCTTTTTAGTCTTACGTGACCCATATGCCGAAGTATATTTTTTAATGTAAAAACAGCCTTTAAAATTCATCGTTGCCATCAATTTGGACTTTAGGGCCAAGGTCGCAGGAATTAGTTTATAAATCAGATGAAAATTATAAACCATACGTCGTATTAAGTCGTGGTCTACCTAACTTTACATTATTCGGATTTGATTTTTTTATTTTTCTTGTTATCTTCTTCCTTGTTTATTAGTTTTCTTATTGTTGGCCGAGAAATGCCCGTTGCATCTGAAATTCGTTGTTGAACTTTGCTAAAATATTGAGAATCATTGCTATTTCCGAGTTTGCTATTTTCTGATAAAAATACAGGTTTATGATAAATATATTTTTCACAACACTGCTCGGAAATATGGCCATAGATGCTCTTGTTTGGGGTCACAAAACGTCACTTATAAGGACAGACCAAGAATGTTTTTGTCGGCATTTGCTGATTGGTCGAGAACATTGTTATCCAACTTTAATAACCAATGAAAATCAATCAATAAATTTTTGTGTCATAGCTCCTTAAAATGAAAAATTGGAATCGACCAATCATAACACACCATTTAGTTTCGTAAAATATTAGGTGTATTTTTGCAAAAAGATACACAGACTAAAAACTATGTCACTGCTTTTTTTTATGTAATTCAAACTTGGCCCCTAATCTCGAACCACTAGAGATAAAATTACATGGGAGATAAGGCGAAACAAATACAATTTTATATGGAGTTGACATATTCATCTCGAATGTTAGTTTATTAATCTCGAAAGCCATGAGAATAGGGGTCCAGATTAAAAAAAAAGTTATCTATGGTAAAATTGGTGATAATACATACAGCTTCTATTCTACTTTTGAAAAACCGACGCCATATTTTGACTAACACTATTCACATTAACATGAATTTGAGTTTTGAATATAAATTTTTATTTTAGGGTAAACGGTATAATGATTGGCATTCTAAGATGATATTCAATATAATATGTAGTGACTTCTATGATATTTTTTTTTTTAAGAACCTAATGTTTACCATATTATAAGGTATATAAACGTAAATTATAATGAAACACACTGGTATTAAAAAAAATTAGCTTTATTGCTTAAAAAGTAACATTAAACTTAATTCTATGTTATTGCACAATCATTGGCACTGAAGTATAATTATTGGCACAGCGAATTTGGTATAAAGATTGGCACATATCTACTAATATAGGCACACCTTGCTATCGTTTAAAGAGGCGAACCTAGGTAGGTAGGTAGGTATGTACATAAATAAATATATATCCTTGGTCTATTAATAAACTCGCCAACCTAATCATCTTCTAATACTTTTTCTACTTACTTTTTTCCAATGACAGATCATTGGTCTCAATTTATTTTCTTTAACTTTTATCTTATCTTTTCTATCTGCCCTTAAATTTCTGAAATTTCCAGGTTCATCTAAAATAGGTCCTTTCTTTAATTCTTTTTTGACCATTAATTGTTTCGATTTTTTAAAACTTCTTTCATTTTCAGCTTCTAAAATTGGTTTGTTTTTTATTTCCTTTAGGATAGTAATATTTTCAGGTTTTACTTCAATCATAGGTTCTATTTTTAATTCCCTTGAAATTCCTTCTTCATCAATATCACTAGAGATTCTATTTGCAGGTTTAATCAAGACGTTTGACTGAATTACAATTTTTGGTTTGATACTATCGGGGTTTGGTTTACTTTTCTTAATTAACTTTAAATTTTTGGCTTTGTTCTTTTTATTTATAGTTTCAGTTTGTTTTTTTTCCTTAAGTAATTGTTTCTCTTTGGCTTTCTCTAGTCTTTCTATTCGTTTCTTTTCCTTATCTTGTATCTCTTTCATCTTTTTTTGTTGTTTTTCTAATTCTACAGCTTCCCATTCTTTACTAGTCAAAACAAAAGAGCAATGTTTTGTACCAGCTCTTTGTGTTTTAATTGGAGTCTTGGGTAACTTCAAAAAATATTTTATATTTTGTGCCGTTTTAGGGACTTGGATTGGCATATCATCCACTAGTACCCATTTCCCACCAATCAGCTCTACACTTTGACGACTTGTAGATGGAATAGGTATTAAATTTATTGGCGTTGTTGACTGATTTTCTCTTTGACACTCGGAATTAATCTCAACCGTTTGTGCAGCTTCTAGTACTGAATCGTTTGTTGATGAATAGATTATACAGGAGTCTAAAGATAATTCTTCATCCACCTGATGCTGAAGCTCAACATGCTCTCCGCCTATTTCGTGTCCTGAGGTTTCTGAATAATCGCCAACCATCGTGTTTGCTTTAGATATACCAGTGTCTTCAGATTGAGGTTCATGGGACAGTTGTGGTTCATTTAGCAAAGGTTCTACTTCTATTGGCATTATCGTTAATTCATTAAAGGCTGCTTTTGTGTTTAAATCATCTGAACCATCGTTGTTTTGTTCATTTAAATTGCTCCTATCCTTGTGTTGTATTAGTTCCATAGAAGGTGTTTCTGTTATTTGCGACCCCCACAATGGCCCTTGTGTTGAAACTTTTGGTACGAGATATTTATACAAGTCATACAGCTTTTTAGCTTCTATTTACCTACCATCTGATTCTTCATCTTTCGGACTAGTTGTGGTCCAACAATTTCTTCAAATGTCTGATAGTTAAGACTTGTAGAACAGTTGTCATCCAAAATATCTTGTACTGGTTTAGAATTCATTAAACATTTTGTATAGTCCACTTGATCTGGATTAAATGGGCATAAACCACAAGCTTCAAAGCCGTTCTTTAACGTCGTCCTGTTTAATTTGGGTAAAAGCTTCTCCAATATATGAGCAACATCTGTTTTTAGTAAGGACTTCGTTAAGTTATCTGTACGCCATTCTAGGACTGCTTTACGCCACATTACTTTTATTGGGCGAAACGCCGCTACGTCTCCTGGTTGCAAAATCCGTGTCGCGTTAGGGTATAAAGCTATAAGTATTATACCAAGATTTTGACAAAGTTGAGTAAGCTGAAGTGTTGTGTGGCTTTTATGCCCATCCAAAAAAAGAATTATTGGAAAAGTGATATTCCTCTTCATCAACGCTGGATGCAGAACATTCTGTATGTACTGAATGAAAAGCTCGGCCTTCATCCATCCATTATCTGACAAGCCAATGCCCCACTCGCTAGGCACAGACTTTTGAATCTCAGGTCGCATTCTCTTCAAGAGGTAAATAATCATAGGAGGTGTTGTAACACCATCCGCCGAAAATGTAAACATGACGGTAACACATGATTTAGACTGAGCGTGATCTACCTCATACACATTTTTGGTTCCCCTTAAAGCGATAACTTTAGTATTCTTTGGGCATAAAATAAAATTAGTTTCATCCCCATTATAAACTCTAGATGGATCACTCAAAATATTAAAGAGATCATTTTCTTTCAGATATTCTTCTACTTGTTTAAACCAATTTCTTATTTGATTCTCTGACAAGTTTGAGCTTGCTGAAGTTACAGCCTCTGATGTTCGTATGGAAAGCTCAGGATGTCTCTTCAAAAATAATTTATACCATCCATCGCCAGGTGTATTGTTAATAAAACTGTTTGATCTGGGATGTTCGTCCAAATACATTTTGACACTCTTTATGATATCTTCTTTTCGCCGTGGAAATCCTTTTCTACAAGCTGAAATTATCCATTTAACTATCTCTTTTTCTTCTGCATCAGTCAGAACTGTATCTGGACCAGGCCGACTTTTAACAAATAAGTTGGATAGGCGAAACTGCAAAGTTGCCCGTGGGATATTAAATTTATTTGCAGCAGATTTCTTGCCCATTCCATTTTTTATGGCTTGCAATGCTTTTTCTACATCTTATTCTGTATATGATTTTGAATATCTTTTTCCATTTATAACCTTCGGCATCTTAAGGCCGTCTACGTACCTGAAAGTGATGAAATGAAGAGGAAACTTTAGGTGGGTATAATCATTGGCAGTGCCAAGAATTATAATTATTGGCATCAAAATATATAATGATTGGCAGTGCCAAGAATTGGAATAGAAGCGAAATCAACCTTATTTAGCAACCCAATATAATCCATTTTGTGATGAAAATGTAATTTAACTAAGAAATATAACACATGACACCAAAGAAAAAAGTACAATCATTGGCAACCGAGCCAATCACTGCACCACTGTACAAAAGAAAATACAATGATTGGCACCAATGAAATGACCGGTATGCTTATTTTTCAACATTGAAAACAAGAAAAATAACAAGAAATACCTTAATTTAACAACATCAAATATAAATTGGCGTAGAAACCTACATAAAAATCACTTTTTCACGTGCACTTCTATCCTCCAGTACTACACTTTTTGCTATAAAATCGACACGATCACGACATTGTGCTTTCCGTTATAACTCACAAACAGCTATGAAATAAAAATGGCTGACAACAGTGTTGCCACTATAGAAGATTAGATATTCTACCCAATAAGGTATTGCTACCGTAAATAAACAGAAATTGTTTCTTCTTATTATCTGGATTTTTATATCAGAGTGCCAATCACTGGGGGGGTGCCAACAATACTATGGTTTACCCTATTTCCTCTCAGTAGTTGTGAAAAGCACTATGTCTGCCTCGGTAGAAAGTGCAATTTATGGACTCGTACACTAGAGGGCCTCAACTACGTTTCGGCCCTCTATATGACTCGTCCAAAAATCTCGCACTTTCTATCCTCTGCAACAATGTACTATTCCTGGCCTGAAAGACCTTAACGCTTTCTTCTATTTTGAGGTTTTGGCATAATAATATTGATAATACAAACTTTATATACGTAAACCGTAATTATAACCAAAACTATAGCGAATATTTGAATTGCGCAATAGCCACTGTATATATTATATATATATATATATATATTGGCTACTGAATAAGACCTACGGTGGTATGATGGGTACTGAAGCTAATTTAGAGAGCACGATAAATACGATCTTTTCCGATAAAACACCATGGAAACTAATTATACAGATTATTGCTCTGAGCATTTGATTATATGACATCAAAACTCTAGAACCATCATTTGTTGGTGTTATAGATGTTCGAAAATCCTGACTTTTCATACAAAATCAAAAATGTCGACTAACGAATTAAAGTGTTTTTAATCTGATTAGATTATCGCTCTGAGCATTTGATTATATGACATCAAAACTCTAGAACCATCATTTGTGGGTGTTATAGATGTTCGAAAATCGTAACTTTTCATACAAAATCAAAAGTGCTGACTAACAAATATAAATGGTTTTTCTCAAAAATGACCGAAAAAGTTGTCACTACTCTCCATACTGAGACGCGAAGTACATAGTTTACAGACACTTCCCAAATTAAAAAAAAAACATTGCGTGCTCGGTACACAAGCCCGCAATGCTGCATACTTTCATTGATATCTAATTTGTAACTTTAAAAAAAGTGAAAACGGCCATAATAAAATCAGGGCACAAGTCTTAGGCACTGGTCCCACCGCCGGCTACAGACTATAAGCTAGTAGAACTATAAACTACAAAAGAGTGGGCGAGCGGCGAGAAGCGAGTAAAGTTTTGATAGTTTTGACGCTCGGCTATAAAGCTGAGTACCGCTGAGCTAGTTTTATAGTTAGACCCCGGATTGTTGTGGCACTGACGTCACAATAGGGTGATTTGGGGAGTAAATGGAACAGTATTAATTAATACGGATTTATTAAGATAAGATAATATAAAAATTATCATATAGTGTTAATGAATACGAAATTGTACTTATTATTTTTTGGTACTTATACATATTATTGCGAAACTTCCTATAAATAAATTGTCAGTTGATTAAAATCATAAATTTTGTAAGATCTAAGAAAAACTCACTTTGGATTTTTTTTCCGCTCGCTTTTTCTCCGTGTATTTTTGAACGTAGATGTTTTCGAATGTTGTAAGTTTTTGAAGCTACCCTTATGATACACCATTTACAAAATAATTTGTTATCGATTACTTTTAAAAAGTCAAATTTAGCAAGATATTTATTTAGAGACATTATTTTATTTCAATTCAACAAATAAAACATACGCCTTATGAGATATGATATGAGACAGTGTCTTGACACATTAATACATCCAAGTGATGCAGTTGCCAATAAAGCAAACAGTTTATATCTAAGGTCAAACTTTATATAGGTTTGCATAGGTTGCATACATTGATAAAGTTAATTCTAATATAATGTATGTTCCATTTCCCGAATGGAACAGTGGAACGAAATAATTATTCGACCGCTCAGTTTTTCGTCGAAAATTAGTAAACGTAGAAATTTAAGTCTTGCAGTTATATACCAAAAATTTTATATCGATCGATTCACTGGGAATTTTTTATTGTGACTTTATTAAAATTTATTCGGTTACATATCGTAAATGAAATTATTTTTTTCTACCATTCCATTTACTCCCCAAATCACCCTATTGTGACGTCAGTGCCACAACAATCCGGGGTCTATTTATAGTCGATAGCTTTTACCGCTGCGGTCAACTAGCAGCGGTCCCACCGCCAGATATCGGCGAGCTCGGCGAGCAACTAGTAAAATTATGTACTAGAAACAGTTGACAATCGGGGGGAGGCTAGTAAAAATTCTATGGAATTATAGCTTACTCACCGGGCGTTGGTAGAGTGTCCTCGCCGGCAGTGTGAACACCGAGCGCTGAACTATAAATATATATCTCTCACTTTTATTTACACGGAAGCGATTATGTTTTGGTCGTTTCTTGGGCTAGAAAAAAGTCGATAGTTCATATGTCACTCGCCGGCGGTGGGATCAGTGCCTTATACATCCATATTTTATTCAAAACTGAACTTTTTTATCTGTCTGGAATAGCTTTAGTTTTTTTTTTCTAAAAAAAGCTTGCGTTTCTCCTTGTCATAAACATAAAAGCGGTAAAGAGTGATGTTATTTTACATGAAGTTTTTGTTTATATGCGATTGGTATCTTGCGATATTTGAGTCCGTTTAAACCAATACTCAGCCCACAATTGCCTGCTTCACTGCCTAGGGGCTAATGTACTATTTATTAATCTATCAGTTGTATATAATCTAAGCCGGCGTCAGTTGCGCTCGGCTCGGTTCATTCGCATCCCTCTACGGCCACTACACCCCACTCCCCGCACTGGTTTACTAGACTTATCTGTTTGCTACACCGATGCTTTTTACCGCGCGCTTATGTTTTGTATACCTACCCACTTTTAGCAAATACCTAAATATTTGATTTGATTTGATAGGATTTAAGTTACTTCTTTTCCACACTCCTTTTACGTCGGTCCTTTTACTGGATTATGTGCTTTGGTTATCGTTATCACTTTGAGAAATCGGATGAAACAGTGTGTATTCGGTGTCGTGAACGTATGGGGAATCAAAGACGTTACACTTGGAATTCAAGAGAGGAGAATGATAGTGATATTGCACAAATCTTTATACAAGAAATATGTTTATCTAATATATAAAATTTCCATGTCACAATGTTAATTACCGTACTCCTCCGAAACGGCTTGACCGATTCTTATGAAATTTTATATGCATATTCAGTAAATCTGAGAATCGGCTACTATCTATTTTTCATTTCTAATTTATAAGGCAAAACAACTTTTGCCGGGTCAGCTAGTCTATAATATAAAAATTAATCGCAAAATTGTTGGTAAGCGCATAACTCAACAACGCCTGGACCAATTTGGCCAATTCTTTTTTTTAAATGTTCGTTGGAGTTCAAGGATGGTTTTTACGGCGAGAAAAATTGAAAAATCCACCGGTAAAGTCAGGAATTTGCAGTGGGGCGAAGCCGCTGGCGGGCCGCTAGTATAAATATATAATTATAAAATCAATGGGTATAGTCTTTACTATTTGAACTGAGCTGATCTTCTACACAAAGGCCATTGTTTGTAAACAATACCATTGTCTTTCTTTGTGTCCGTAACACCAAGCCGATTACATACAAAAAAGTTAGAACTACATTGAATGTACATTGAATTATCAACCCTACCCTCTTAGTCAGTAGGTTTAAAATGTAAAGTGTCAGGATACAGATATAAGTTTTGTGTAGATGATAGTATTGTGTAAAGAATAAGCACAGTTCAAATAATAAAGACTTATATCTGTATCCTGACACTTTACATTTTAAACCTACTGACTAAGAGAGTAGGGTTGATAATTCAATGTACATTCAATGTAGTTCTAACTTTTTTTTATGTAATCGGCTTGGTGTTACGGACACAAAGAAAGACAATGGTATTGTTTACAAACAATGGCCTTTGTGTAGAAGATCGGCTCAGTAGAAATAATAAAGACTATACCTACCTATTTTTATTTGATTCTGATCAGATTATAAACACTTTTATTCATTAGTCGACACTTTTGATTTAGAGTCTGGAAACGCTAAGTCTGCAGAAGTCGAAAACCGTTAGGTTTAAAAACGATTTATATAGCAACACCACGATTTGAAGATAAATAAGTATTGATACTTGTTATTATTATTTTATTTTACGTATGAGATATCACTTGCTAAATACTAAATAATTCGGGGAGACAAGCATATCGATTGTACAGTGACATACTTTTTTAACCGACTTAAAAAAAGAGGAGACGTTTATGTTACAAGATATTGTGAACACATTTGGATTGGAAAGGGATGCGAATACATTCAAAGTGGTCGCTTATCAATTTGACTAATGTCTGCGGGAGAATTATGGTCGCGTTTATTACGGTACGTAAACTTTCCTTTCCGTATCTGATAAGTACATAATAGCGTGCCACTGTTGATGGGATGCATTTAAAATTGTAGGATATCCTCGTAATTTTGTAAAAACACAAGCTTATGCTCATCAGGTATTTATAGTACAGTCGAGTTCATAAATATGTGTACATTTTAGTACCTTGTCTATTTAATGTCATATTTAAACTGCCATACTTATATAATTAGTCACAGCGATTAAAGTGACAAGGTACTAAAGTGTAGACATATTAATGAACTCGACTGTACACTGTGCATCAAGGGCGGTAAGAAGGGGATTGCTAACGAGAGACTATTAGTTTGTAATCCCCTTGCTGCCCGTGATACACACAATGTTTTTCATCACAAATGCGGGAATTAAAAAAAAAGAGAAAAATACAAAAATCAAACAAATGAACTCGACTCGCTAAAATTGTTTGTCTACTTTTTTCAATATAGTGTTCCACAGATAATGTTTAGAACTGCTTTAGTTTTTAAACTTGACAGGCCACACGCTAGATTGTACCGATTCCCAAAATGAAATTTAATAAAATATTTGCAAATGTCTCTGAAATAATGGTAAAAAATAAATATAATACAAATAAATGTACGTACCGTATAAGTTTAATTATATGTACAGTAAAATTGGTTTGTAACCAAGTTTTGAATATAGGAAATAAGCATTGGCTGATTTTACACCACCTTAGTCTGAAATGACGTACGAGTGGATTCTATATTTTAAAACTAAACTCATAACTCCATAGGGAGTTATAAAACTCCATAACTACCGTGGGAGCTAAATCGGCTATAACTTCCCCATACGCCTGCGTGTAATAACATCCGTTCCGAGCAAGTGTGATGAAACAAAAAACTGTTTGTATCAAGGTACCGTTCGTGATTTCTCGGAAACGACCCTAATGAAAGAAACGAAAAACTGCTTTATTGCCTTAAAGTTTATTGCTATAAAACTATAAAAATAAGAACAAACAAGTAATAGAATCTAAAAGCCCAGGTTTTCGGCCTCTATGGGATTAAGGTGTATATCCACATTAAAAAATAGGTAGACATACTCACTGAAAGTCACTGAAAGTATAAGAATAAAATGTTTAATTTTAAGAGGTTTCACAATCTATAACTTTTTTAGGTGTTTTAGGAACACTTCGGTAACTGAAGCTGAGGCCTCGTTGGCTAAACATTTTTCACAGCAATTATTTCGGGGTATCCTCCAAATGCAAAATTCTAAAGTCTAATTCTATGGAACTTGCTAACTATGTAAACAAACCGCCATATTGAAATGGTCTCTGAATGATGAATTTACTAGTGATGGGCAATATTCCTTTACTTATGTCAAACCATATCGAATAATAAAATACAGAAAGTAAAAAACAAGTAGTTACTTATTTTTAATTTGTTTAATCACGATCTGAAGAAAAATCGGTACTTGATGATGATATATCACCAGTATTTATTACAAAAGGTGCCGTTATATCATCTGTGAGTGTGATCAGCGTGAGTTAGGTAAAGTGTAGGGGCCTTAATATATCACCAACTTTAGCCACAACACTACCCATCATAGACAATTGTAGAATTTAAAAGAAACAATAACGTCATTCCATCAGGTCCTAATAACCTAACTTATAAAACCATTTAAACTTTTAATGAAATATCCGAGATAGGGTTATACAGAGTGTCCCAAAAATAGCACGTCACAGTGACACTGGAGATTCCCCAGCCTCAGACGGACCAAACCAGCCTAACATGACCTCAGTAAAAGATGCACCGTTTTCGAGTTATACCAATTTAAAGATTTTTCCAAATTTTCACCTCTTTTGACATTGTAAGTGCTCGCATTTACTGGGATAGCTTTAGAATTTAGTTTTTTTTATTTATGC
The DNA here is from genome assembly GCA_927399475.2 of Acleris emargana. Classification (NCBI taxonomy): domain Eukaryota; kingdom Metazoa; phylum Arthropoda; class Insecta; order Lepidoptera; family Tortricidae; genus Acleris; species Acleris emargana. The sequence continues at coordinate 49,265,956 of OV656835.1, read as the reverse complement.
GCGTTTATGAATAGTTGATTAAGATGATAGAAGCAATATTATGTCAATAACTAATGTAAAAGTTGGAAAAATACTGTAATGAACTTGACTTAAATTATCATCAACATAGTAATTTAAACTTTGAACACCTGCCATAACTTTTTTTTACTACAAACGAAATAAACAAATAACTTTTAAAACATGCGTATTTTATGCCAATTCTAAAATGGTATGACACATGATATCTTAATGCATAAAAGTAGGAATTCGTATGACATTTGCCAATATGGATCCTCGGAAATCAATGCTAATCATCTAAAAAATTATCTTGTACTCTACTATATCTCATTTGTTTGTGCTCCTTTGAAGAATATGATTGATTTTTGGTTGACCTTGGTTCAAAGATAATAAAAAACGGGTTTAATTTTCATTAGTTTTTACAGTAAATGTTCGAATTGTTTCCCTCTGGCACAAATTGCATCTTCGAAAAAAAAATCGGTTTAATTTTCGTAAACTGGTTTCCGATATGTCTCGGGCTGCATTGAAGACACGTCGCCGTAGTTCCTCTTCGTTAATTATTGGTTTTGAATAAATATTGTCTTTCAAACATCACCAAAAAAAAAAACATTTTACAAAGCGAAATCAACTTCCGTTAAAGAGTGCCGAGTAGTCGTTTCAGTTCCACAAACAAAATCAGAGTGACACATGATATCTTAATGCAAAAAAGTAGGAATTCGTATGTCCGTGAAGTTAGCAGTACATTTTCCAGAAAATCAAAAAAAAAAACGAAGTTCTATTGGCATGCAGGATAGTTCTATAGTTCCTGATACTTTTTAAACATAGTTCTGGCGATTTAAGCTGAAAAAATGAAACTCGTTTTGACGTGAAAATGCTCTGCTAACTTCACGCACATAGCATATCATTTTTCGTCAAATTAAAAAACAAAAGGTGTTCTGGCATCGCACAGCAGAGTTCTATAGTTCTAGATACATTTTGGAAAAGTTAAAGACGATATAAAAACAAAAAAAATAATTACTTGCAATAAAAATGCTCTGCTAACGTCACGCACATAGCATATAATTTTTCATCAAATTAAAAAAGAAAAAGGTGTTCTGGCATTGCACAGCAGAGTTCTATAGTTCTAGAACAATTATTTAAAAAAAAAGATAAAGTCGAGTACCTACTTATTACAAAAATGATCTGCTAACTTCACATATGCTCTGCTAGGCGATTAGCAAGAGTTCTGGGCTTAACTTTGGTCTTAAACGGTCGTAATAACTATGTATGCGATAGGTCCGCGGAGTTCTCGCCTCTAACTGGATCACTTGTTTATATTTTTCATAATGGTATATGAAAATTCGTAAAATCTAACATATGCCTATGCTCTGCTAGGCGTGAGGCTTGAGTTCTAGGCTTTATTTTGGTCTCAAACAATTGAGATGACCGTGTTTGCGATAGACCTGAAGAGTTCTAGCCCCTAGATAACTTGTTTATAATTTTCATGATGATAGGTATATGAAAAATGGAAAAATCTAAGATATGCCTATGCTCTGCTAGGCGGTCGGCTAGAGTTCTGGGCTTGATTTTGATCTTAACTGGTTTCAATGACTGTGTTTGTGATAAAACCGAGGAGTTCTAGGCCCTACAACACTTTTTTTATATTTTTCATGATGATATATGAAAAATCGTAAAATCTAAGATATGCCTATGCTCTGCTAGGCGGTCGGCTAGAGTTCTGGGCTTGATTTTGATCTTAACTGGTTTCAATGACTGTGTTTGTGATAAAACCGAGGAGTTCTAGCCTCTACATCACTTTTTTATATTTTTCATGATGATATATGAAAAATCGAAAAATGTAAGATATGCCTATGCTCTGCTAGGCGGTCGGCTAGAGTTCTGGGCTTGAATTTGATCTTAACTGGTTTCAATGACTGTGTTTGTGATAAAACCGAGGAGTTCTAGCCCCTACATCACTTTTTTATATTTTTCATGATGATATATGAAAAATCGAAAAATGTAAGATATGCCTATGCTCTGCTAGGCGGTCGGCTAGAGTTCTGGGCTTGAATTTGATCTTAACTGGTTTCAATGACTGTGTTTGTGATAAAACCGAGGAGTTCTAGCCCCTACATCACTTTTTTATATTTTTCATGATGATATATGAAAAATCGAAAAATGTAAGATATGCCTATGCTCTACTAGGCGTTCGGCTAGAGTTCTGGGCTTGAATTTGATCTTAACTAGTTTCAATGACTGTGTTTGTGATAAAACCGAGGAGTTCTAGCCCCTACATCACTCATTTATAATTTTCATGGTGATATGTGAAAAATCGTAAAATGTAAGATATGCCTATGCTCTGCTAGGCGGTCGGCTAGAGTTCTAGGCTTAATTTTGATCTTAACTGGTTTCAATGACTGTGTTTGTGATAAAACCGAGGAGTTCTAGCCCCTACATCACTTTTTTATATTTTTCATGATGATATATGAAAAATCGAAAAATGTAAGATATGCCTATGCTCTGCTAGGCGGTCGGCTAGAGTTCTGGGCTTGATTTTGATCTTAACTGGTTACAATGACTGTTTTTGTGATTAAACCGAGGAGTTCTAGCCCCTACATCACTCATTTATATTTTTCATGATGATATATGAAAAATCGAAAAATCTAAGATATGCCTATGCTCTGCTAGGCGGTTGGCTAGAGTTCTGGACTTGAATTTGATCTTAACTAGTTTCAATGACTGTGTTTGTGATAAAACCGAGGAGTTCTAGCCCCTTAATCACTTTTTTATATTTTTCATGATGATATATGAAAAATCGAAAAATGTAAGATATGCCTATGCTCTGCTAGGCGGTCGGCTAGAGTTCTGGGCTTGATTTTGATCTTAACTGGTTACAATGACTGTGTTTATGATAAAACCGAGGAGTTCTAGTCCCTACATAGCTTTTTTATATTTTTCATGATGATATATGAAAAATCGAAAAATGTATGATATGCCTATGCTCTGCTAGGCGGTCGGCTAGAGTTCTGGGCTTGATTTTGATCTTAACTGGTTTCAATGACTGTGTTTGTGATAAAACCGAGGAGTTCTAGCCCCTACATCACTTTTTTATATTTTTCATGATGATATATGAAAAATCGAAAAATGTATGATATGCCTATGCTCTGCTAGGCGGTCGGCTAGAGTTCTGGGCTTGATTTTGATCTTAACTGGTTACAATGACTGTGTTTGTGATTAAACCGAGGAGTTCTAGCCCCTACATCACTCATTTATATTTTTCATGATGATATATGAAAAATCGAAAAATCTAAGATATGCCTATGCTCTGCTAGGCGGTCGGCTAGAGTTCTGGGCTTGATTTTGATCTTAACTGGTTTCAATGACTGTGTTTGTGATAAAACCGAGGAGTTCTAGTCCCTACAACACTTTATTATATTTTTCATGATTAAATATGAAAAATCGAAATATCTAAGATATGCCTTTGATCTGCTAGGCGGTCGGCTAGAGTTCTGGGCTTGATTTTGATCTTAACTGGTTTCAATGACTGTGTTTGTGATAAAACCGAGGAGTTCTAGCCCCTACATCACTTTTTTATATTTTTCATGATGATATATGAAAAATCGAAAAATGTAAGATATGCCTATGCTCTACTAGGCGTTCGGCTAGAGTTCTGGGCTTGAATTTGATCTTAACTAGTTTCAATGACTGTGTTTGTGATAAAACCGAGGAGTTCTAGCCCCTACATCACTCATTTATAATTTTCATGGTGATATGTGAAAAATCGTAAAATGTAAGATATACCTATGCTCTGCTAGGCGGTCGGCTAGAGTTCTGGGCTTGATTTTGATCTTAACTGGTTTCAATGACTGTGTTTGTGATAAAACCGAGGAGTTCTAGTCCCTACAACACTTTTTTATATTTTTCATGATTATATATGAAAAAACCAAAAAATCTAAGATATGCCTATGCTCTGCTAGGCGGTCGGCTAGAGTTCTAGGCTTAATTTTGATCTTAACTGGTTTCAAGGACTGTGTTTGTGATAAATCCGAGGAGTTCTAGCCCCTACATCACTTTTTTATATTTTTCATGATGATATATGAAAAATCGAAAAATGTAAGATATGCCTATGCTCTGCTAGGCGGTCGGCTAGAGTTCTGGGCTTGAATTTGATCTTAACTGGTTTCAATGACTGTGTTTGTGATAAAACCGAGGAGTTCTAGCCCCTACATCACTTTTTTATATTTTTCATGATGATATATGAAAAATCGAAAAATGTAAGATATGCCTATGCTCTACTAGGCGTTCGGCTAGAGTTCTGGGCTTGAATTTGATCTTAACTAGTTTCAATGACTGTGTTTGTGATAAAACCGAGGAGTTCTAGCCCCTACATCACTCATTTATAATTTTCATGGTGATATGTGAAAAATCGTAAAATGTAAGATATGCCTATGCTCTGCTAGGCGGTCGGCTAGAGTTCTAGGCTTAATTTTGATCTTAACTGGTTTCAATGACTGTGTTTGTGATAAAACCGAGGAGTTCTAGCCCCTACATCACTTTTTTATATTTTTCATGATGATATATGAAAAATCGAAAAATGTAAGATATGCCTATGCTCTGCTAGGCGGTCGGCTAGAGTTCTGGGCTTGATTTTGATCTTAACTGGTTACAATGACTGTTTTTGTGATTAAACCGAGGAGTTCTAGCCCCTACATCACTCATTTATATTTTTCATGATGATATATGAAAAATCGAAAAATCTAAGATATGCCTATGCTCTGCTAGGCGGTTGGCTAGAGTTCTGGACTTGAATTTGATCTTAACTAGTTTCAATGACTGTGTTTGTGATAAAACCGAGGAGTTCTAGCCCCTTAATCACTTTTTTATATTTTTCATGATGATATATGAAAAATCGAAAAATGTAAGATATGCCTATGCTCTGCTAGGCGGTCGGCTAGAGTTCTGGGCTTGATTTTGATCTTAACTGGTTACAATGACTGTGTTTATGATAAAACCGAGGAGTTCTAGTCCCTACATAGCTTTTTTATATTTTTCATGATGATATATGAAAAATCGAAAAATGTATGATATGCCTATGCTCTGCTAGGCGGTCGGCTAGAGTTCTGGGCTTGATTTTGATCTTAACTGGTTTCAATGACTGTGTTTGTGATAAAACCGAGGAGTTCTAGCCCCTACATCACTTTTTTATATTTTTCATGATGATATATGAAAAATCGAAAAATGTATGATATGCCTATGCTCTGCTAGGCGGTCGGCTAGAGTTCTGGGCTTGATTTTGATCTTAACTGGTTACAATGACTGTGTTTGTGATTAAACCGAGGAGTTCTAGCCCCTACATCACTCATTTATATTTTTCATGATGATATATGAAAAATCGAAAAATCTAAGATATGCCTATGCTCTGCTAGGCGGTCGGCTAGAGTTCTGGGCTTGATTTTGATCTTAACTGGTTTCAATGACTGTGTTTGTGATAAAACCGAGGAGTTCTAGTCCCTACAACACTTTATTATATTTTTCATGATTAAATATGAAAAATCGAAATATCTAAGATATGCCTTTGCTCTGCTAGGCGGTCGGCTAGAGTTCTGGGCTTGATTTTGATCTTAACTGGTTTCAATGACTGTGTTTGTGATAAAACCGAGGAGTTCTAGCCCCTACATCACTTTTTTATATTTTTCATGATGATATATGAAAAATCGAAAAATGTAAGATATGCCTATGCTCTACTAGGCGTTCGGCTAGAGTTCTGGGCTTGAATTTGATCTTAACTAGTTTCAATGACTGTGTTTGTGATAAAACCGAGGAGTTCTAGCCCCTACATCACTCATTTATAATTTTCATGGTGATATGTGAAAAATCGTAAAATGTAAGATATACCTATGCTCTGCTAGGCGGTCGGCTAGAGTTCTGGGCTTGATTTTGATCTTAACTGGTTTCAATGACTGTGTTTGTGATAAAACCGAGGAGTTCTAGTCCCTACAACACTTTTTTATATTTTTCATGATTATATATGAAAAAACCAAAAAATCTAAGATATGCCTATGCTCTGCTAGGCGGTCGGCTAGAGTTCTAGGCTTAATTTTGATCTTAACTGGTTTCAAGGACTGTGTTTGTGATAAATCCGAGGAGTTCTAGCCCCTACATCACTTTTTTATATTTTTCATGATGATATATGAAAAATCGAAAAATCTAAGATATGCCTATGCTAATGCCTATCATTTTTTTTGAGATAGTAAAATTCTGAGAATACAGATCGATAGAGAAAAAAAAACTGAACAAAGTGGCATCAAAAACTCAAAAACGTCATTTTGTGCTATACGCGAATTGAAATTTAAGGTATCGATATGAAAAATCGAAAAATGTAAGATATGCCTATGCTTTATTGTCAAATTATATCTAATACTTAATACGATCAATAAGGTTTTGTCATGAGGGCAAACTTTGTAAAAATATATATAAAACATCCTACTTTTCGGCCATTCTCATGATTGGGTGTTCTCCGCCTAATTACCAAAGCCAATTTTTTTTTCCGTTTATTTGACTAGATAACATAAGAATATGAACAACAGGAAGCTAAATAATCAATATGTCGAAATGGCATCAAAATATACAAAGAAGTTTTCGAGTTATAGAGATTCAAATATTTAATATGAACGGTAATTAGATTTTTTTGTTAGAGATGGATATGGTAATTAGAAAATACATTTGACTTAAGAAAGTATCATGTAATAATTTTTAACCCTTAAATTGGCAACGTATCTAATAATGCACATACCATAATGTTCACTTTTTTATTTTTTGGTCACTATATTTTTTATGCTGATTTCAAATTAAATAGGGTTTGAATTCACGACTTTTTTTATTTTTGCCAATTTAAGGGTTAAAACAAGATCTAATTACATGTTTTTTTTTGTAAATGATTTCTATCGATTTTTATTAATATTTATGAACATATACTTAGTAAAAATTAACTTTTAATGGCAAAAATGGTAATACACAATGACACACATGCTTATATAGAAAAATAAATACTTAAATAAATAGAAAACATCCAAGCCTCAAGACCAATAAAATGAATAAATGAATAAATTATAAATATCAAGGGACAAACAAATATTAGCCCACATTACCCACTGGGCTAATCATTTAGTTTTTTTTTTTAAATCACCCATCCAAGACAGACTAGGATATATACATGTGTTGTTAGAAAGAAATGTTACATTATTCTTGACGTGTGGTTTTGCCAATCAGAAGTTTACGGGACTAACAATGAGAGAATTTGAAAAGGCATACGGTGACTCGCCATTAACTACATAACTTCAATAAGCTGATGGCCAAACGTAATAATTATTTATACATTTGTCTTAATTATAGGGCCTGTTTTCTTCTTGTTTTAATTGTCAAATAAATTGATTAAATATAATATAATATATTTAAATTGATAATGAAAATGGTCTATATACCTACCTACGGTGATTAGTAAATCTACGGTAATTAGCACTACGGTACTTAAAATAATTCACATTTTCCTAAAAATAACGAAAACTTGAAGTTGTAAAAATACTGCTAAATTGTTGTACACAGAGGCTTTAGAGTTCTTTTGTTCTACTAAGCGATAGCGAATTTCCGTTTAAAACCAAATTTAAAACACGGGGTACGGGAATTAGAAAAATTGTAAACCAAAGTTACGGTACTTAGACACTTACTTGCACTGTGGGAAAATACGACAAATCTGATACGTTCACATAGTTTGAGTACCGAGGCACAACCCTCAGCTCGCGACTCATGCAATTTGAATGAAATAGTATTATGTTATTTGGCGATGAGCACTTCGAAAAGCAACGACTATGGTAATTATATGTTCGGGCCGGACAGACGGTTTTATAATAACATATTTTTAAGGAATTGTCCTAGTGAATTGAAAATAAATCGGATTATACAGACACTAATTCTCGACCCGCGAAGCATAAGGGCCCCATGTTAAAATCCGACCAAAATGAGTTATTAACATCATGGTAGCTCAAACTCGGTTCTCTATCTACCACACTGACTCTGGTATTGCTATCTCATTCCATTCCAGAGGTATTTTAATGCATAACGGCCTATCTTGCGATTGTTTGAATTTCACACGAAGCATTAAGCTTCATATTTATTTACGTCACTATGCATATTTTTATTTGTGCTTCTGTTTACAGTTTATATTAAGATACTGACATATGCTCTTAACATTTTATGTCTTTACAATTGGCTTAACATTTAATGTAACTTTATGCCCCGCGACTAAATAAGTAATGTCGAGTCGCATATTTACATACGGCCTTATGCTCGAAAAATTATGGTGATCATAATTATTTAAGTAACTTAACGCCTTTATGCCTATAATAATTTTATTTTGATACAGATTGCTAGGTTGTATAACGGCTCCGTTGTACGCCCTTACTGCAGGTAACGGTAAGCTTAACTGGAGGACTGAGCACGAAGAAATTAGGCAGCAAATTATCTCTAGTCTGACGCAGGAGCCGGTGCTCATGATTTTCGATCCAGAGCTGGATGTAGAGCTCCACACAGATGCCAGCTCTATCGGCTATGGGGCGGTTTTAATGCAGAAAAGGGGGGGTAAATTACATGATGTAGCATATTTCAGTAAGCGCACGACAACCGCGGAGTCAAAATACCATTCATATGAGCTCGAGACTCTTGCGGTTGTCAATGCAATAAGGCATTTCAGGCATTATTTACATGGCCGCAAATTTACCGTAGTTACAGACTGCAGTTCTCTTCAGTCTACACGCAAAAAGCTAGACCTTGCTCCTCGTGTTCACCGCTGGTGGTCTTTTCTTTTAAGTTTTAACTTTGAAATTATCCATCGTGAAGGAAAGCGTATGACTCATGCAGATTTCTTCTCTCGAAATCCGTTGCCGGAAGTCTCTGTAAATTCGAAAGTTGTTGAAAAGGTAGAGCCCAAATATGTTAACATTGCTGAACTTACTGAAAATTGGCTTATGGCTGAACAGCAACGCGATGGTGAGCTTCGGCAACTCTTGACAGAGTTGAATGAAGGCAAACTTGCTGACAATATTGCTAAGACATACGACTTGAGGAAGGGTGTACTTCATCGCAAGATTCAGCGTCATGGCAAGACTCGCTCCTTACCCATTATACCACGTTCTTTGCGGTGGTCTGTCATTAGCAACGTTCATGATGGTTTGGTTCACTTAGGATGGGAAAAAACCTTGGAAAAGGTATACGAGCTCTACTGGTTCGAAAATATGACCAAGTACGTTAGGAAGTTTGTCGAGCATTGTGTTACATGCAAGGTGTCTAAATCTCACTCAGGCAAGGTACAAGTCGAGATGCATCCTATTCCCAAAGTAGCAATCCCTTGGCACACAATTCACATCGATGCGACAGGGAAACTTAGCGGAAAAAGCGACAAGAAGGAGTACGTTTTTGTGTTAATAGACGCATTTACTAAGTATGTTGTGCTCTACCATACCCTACGCATAGATACTGCCAGTAGCCTCAGTGCTCTCAAAGCTAGTGTTTCTCTGTTTGGTGCGCCGAGCCGAGTTATTGCAGATCAAGGTAGATGCTTTGCGAGTAGGGATTTTAAGGATTACTGTGACTCTGTCAACATAAAGCTTCATCTTATTGCAACAGGTAGCTCTCGGGCAAACGGTCAGGTAGAGCGTGTCATGAGCACTTTGAAAAACATGCTCACGGCTGTAGAGACCAGTAATCGGTCGTGGCAGGATGCTCTGCCTGACGTTCAACTTGCTTTAAACTGGTCTCAAAACAGAGTGACTAAGTCAAGTCCATTAGAACTCCTTATTGGTAAAGTTGCTAGGCCCCTAGAGATCATGTTAGCTGACGATACCGAGCCTGAAGTAAACTTAGAACAAGTTAGGAGTTTAGCAGTAGAGAATATAGAAAAGGGTGCGACCTACGACAAGACTCGATTTGACAGCTCAAAGGCGACAGTGACGCCTTTTTCTATTGGCGACTTTGTGCTGTTACAGAACGAAGAGAGGAACCAGACCAAGCTAGACCCGAAATATGGAGGACCCTTCAGAGTTGTTGAGGTATTAGAAGGAGACCGTTACATGCTCAAAGCTTTAAATTCTAACCGGACTTACAAATACGCGCATGACAGACTTAGGAGTATGCCTGACCGAGCTGATGACGTTGACATGGAAATAACCGATAGTGACTGATTAAACTGATTAGTATAGTAGATTTTAGTTTCGTTAAACAATACTCATCGGCTGTAGAGATTGCTGCGATTATACATTAACCGTAAAGATAATTTGTAGTTGGATAAAGATTTGATGTTCGAGGGTAACCGGATGGAGGTTACTGTGTATGTGGTTGCACCGGTTGGTGGTGACTGGTGGCATTCGGATGGAGAATGTCATGTGTGTTGTGGTGGCATTCGGATGGAGAATGTCATGTTATGTGCGTTGCAGTGACATTCGGATGGAGAATGTCACGCGATGTTGATCACGACCGGATGGAGGTCGCTGTAGTGTTTAAGTTATTGGAGGAAATCACGAATGTAAACATAGCTTTTAATTGTTTTGAGCCTTTTTATTTTGAATGTAACTTGATTGAATGCTGTTACGGTTTGAGTATTGTTTGACGATTAAATCCTTTCATTCTCGTATGATTTCTGACTTGCGAGAGCATTTTACTTTGCGGAACTATTTCTTTTCCTGCAGGTATACCACACGAGGACGTGTGAAATGTCATGATGGCCGTGTCGTAGCGTGCGCAGCTACATTTATTAGAAATAACTAGAACTACGAAATGTCAAAGCAGGATGCTTGGTGTAGTCGTCGTGGAGGTTGGCAACACTGTTTTATAAACTGTGTAACGTTTGAAGGTAGCACTTCCGCTGGGTCGGTTAGGTTGGCCGTCTGGCGGAAACGGTTGGTACACCGGACATTTGATCAGACTTCCGGGGGTGGCTAAACGGCATTAAAATATTGGGAAGCCATAGTGGTGGAACGTCAGCCATCTTCCACGACGAATTCACCGACATTTCTTAATCGACTTCCACCCGGGTTGTTAACTACTTCTTATTACATTTGATTGTGATTGATTAATAAAAGTGTGCGCTATACGAGTAACGTGTTATTTTGGAGTTTCTCCAGCCATCCGACATGGAGAGGCCTCATGAATCTGGCCTAGCTGACGACCCTCCGTTATAGTTATCAAAACTTTGTGATATTTGAAGAATATTAGTACCTTCACCACTCTTGCTATATTTTATGTTTGCCTGTATCATTGCTTTTGACGGCTCAAATGTTGTGGCGCTTTTAATGTTTGCTTTAGTAGCCATCAAAGCAGAAATGGTTTCGGTGTTTCGCCTGTTCCGGTTTTCACATTTTATCAATTTTAGTTGGCTAAAAATTCGTTCCACACATGCATTTGAAAAAGGCAACTCAAGTAAAAGCTCGATAACCTTTTTTAAATTTGGAAACATTGGAGACCCAGTTAAATCCTTCAATTTCAAAATTTTTCTCCAATATTCTTCAACATCTTGAGATAAATCTAATTCATCATGGTCTAGGAAAGCATGCTTTTTCCATTCCTTTTGTAGCTCCACATCATCAACAATCATCTTTTATGTTTGGGAATCTGATAATCACGCCAGATAAATCTTTTATTTCAAATTTTTGAGCTATGCTTGGTTTAATGACTTCTATAATGCCGTACAGTGGGTCAGAAAAATCGTAGCGTTGTGTAATTTGTTTTATTGACTCTATGTAAAACATTAAACAGGTTCTTTTGAAGTCCGTGATTACGGTTTTCGGTCCAGGAATTTCTTTAGACAATTCTTCCATTGATGATTGTGCCGCTACCCCTAAATATATTTTCTCAAGAGGCACAAAAAATCTTGGATTAGCGTATTCTATTAGGTAGGCATCGGTAGTTTTACAATAATTGAATTGCATGTAGTTGCTGGCTATTGTTTTTATCAATTTATGAATTTCAGGTTTTAATTGGTGAAGTAATGGCTTTTCAGATTGGAATAGGCGATTGAATTCGTTGAATATATCTAGGACATAGGACATGAACTCTAAGTAAACTTTTGTGAGTTTGTTGTCAAGTACAGCTATTATATCTTCCGTGATTTTACTTGGATCTTCTAAAACTTCGAGTCTAAAGTACTCAGAGAGTACATCGTACTGTTCTAATACTCTGCTGATGCAAGCCTGTAGGGATAACCATCTAGTGATTGAAGGACTCAAAATCTTATGGACATCTACATTGAAAAATATTTGTAATTCTCTTAGCTTCTCTTGTCTTAGTGAACTGCGGCTAAAATGAGATCCAACATTTCTTAAAAAATCTTCCACAAATCTCGGAAGCTTGAGACAAGATTTAGAAGCCACTAGATGGATCATGTGGCAGCTACACTTTACACATGAAATGTGTGGTACTTTTTCTTTTAAGTGGCTGAAAACGGAATTATGCTGCCCAACCATACTGTTCGTGGTGTCAGAAGCAAAGCCAACGAAGTTTTTTAAAGGAATCTGTTTATTTTCAAGCCAATTCAAAATTGCATCTGTGAGATCTTTGGCTTTTCCAGAAGTAACTTCATAGATGTCAAGGAATTGAGTACGAACCAAGAATTCATCCTCGTCAAAAAAGATCACAGCCAGTGCACTTTGCTTTTTAACGCTTATGTCTGTAGTCTCATCCATGATAACACTAAATGTTGTTTTTTTAAGTTTTGATACAAGTTCCTCAGTTAGTATTGGACCGAGTACAGTTTTTACGATATTAGTTGCTTTTGTTCTTCCTAAATTAACAGATTTGATTATTGCTGAATCAGGAAATGTATTGGCCAAAAAAGGAATTAAATCATCTGACAACATAAGTGGCAAATTATGCTCGGCGAGAAAAGCACATAATTTGAGTTCAGCTATCTTTTTTAGCTCTTCTTCTTTTTTCGGTTTAAAGGCTTCGTCTATGGATGATGTTTTACTAATAGCGTTAAGGTTTTGTTTATGTTTTGTGGTATTTTGATGCTTTATAAGAGCAGGCCTATGGTTGAGAATATTGCAATTACAAAGTGTACAAAAAGCTGTGATTGAGCCGTTTTGTTGTTCCCTTTTTGAGATCCAATTTTTAAATGCAATGTCTCCTAGCCATTTTTCGTTAAAATTATAAATTTGCTTCTTTTTTTTTCAGGAGTTGCCTCGTCTACTGAGATTTGAATATTTTGTCGACCATCATTTTTTTCTGTAGAAGTCGATGCTTTAGCAGTCAAAAACCTCTTCATTATCTTTAGGTACATGTTAATTTTATTATCATAGCAAAACATGCAATAAATTATTCACCACCACATCATACATGAAAAAAAGAGCAATCAATAAAGTTAGTGCACCAAGAACAAGACAAAAACCATGCATCCATAAAAAATATTTGTTGATTCCATACTGTGCGTACATCGCTGCGTTCCCAAAAACTGACGTGAATCTAATCCCAAGATTGTCATGAATAAAATAAAGTAAGTAGGTCTGTCCATACTAAGACTATAAGGACAAACCTTTGTATGGCAAACTTTGTATGCATAGTTATATACGTAAGTACGTACATAAAATATTTTGGTCGAAAGAGACATCGACATGACGAATAAGTATAAAAATATTGAAATCGTCTGTTTTCGGAAGATCTAGCAACACTGGACACTGGAATCGAAGTCGCGTCAGTTTGAGAACTTTGATAGTTACGCGATGATAAAGCTGGCCGTTTACATACGTTTTCCGAATTCGATTTCCGAATGTGGAATTCCGTGAGACTAGCGGACGAATTGAAATTACAACGAGAAACCACTATTTAGATAGGTAGGTAGTACACACTTACCTTGGTCGCGTCGCGTTAGCGGAGTTCGATATTCGATAAACACAATAGATTTTTTGGACTACGCCAGCCAGTCGGTACTCAGCCCACTCTAAGTTCCTGTAAACAAAACCAAAATTACTACTTAACAATAAGTATTAAATAGCTAATGTACTTATTGAAGCTAAATGTGCAGTGATCGGCAGAATGCCACACATAATTACATATTATTATTAATTTCCTTTTTTATTTTTACTTGATACTTTTAGATTACAATGCACAAATAAACTAATTTCAGTTGCAAACACGATTTTTTTATTGAATTACTTACTACGGGGTAAATAAATATTAATTTACTTACCACCCGGCACCCTTCCTCTGGCCTCGAATGTCCAATTCCTTAAATGTCAATTTTCCTCGAATGTCTAATTTCCCGAATGTCCATTTGCTCGAAGGTTCATTTCCCGGAATGTCCATTTGCTCGAAGGTCCAATTCCCGGAATGTCCATTTGCTCGAAGGTCCAATTCCTTAAATGTTCATTTTCTTCGAATGTCTAATTCCCGAATGTTCGTTTATCGAATGTCCAATTCCCTGAATGTCCATATCATCATGGAAATAGATCTACGGCTACAACAACGGGTACTGGGTTTCACGGAGTCGGATCGGACGTAGTGCGAAACTGCTCTAACGTACCGTTTCAAAAGGAAGGAAATATTCGATACCTTTTTAGTTGATACCTTTATTTTACTTACTTCATGGTCTTATGCGTTCATGAAAATGTACATTTACCACTCATTTAACTTACTTTTTATCTTACTGATCATTAGAATAGCGATAAGAATTGCATGTCGGGTACGACTCTTACCTATTAGTATACAGGATGTCCCGTAAGTACCACGTCAAACTTAAGGGGGAGGGAGGTGAGCAAGCCACTACCTAACATGGAAAAATCGCCTTAGTAAAAGTCGCACCGTTTTCGAGATATTTGAATTTTTCTGATTTTTTGAAAAATGTACACCCGCACTGAGTTTTTGATCTGTGGTATTCGGAATTTATTATTTTTTAATTTTTATTTTATTGCAAAACAATCTTGAATAGTTGTGTTATCAAATGGTAAAAACCATTGAAATGTAACTATTGTAGTTTTTTTTATTTTTTTTATTAAATTTAAAATTTGCCTCTTCCGTTTTATTTTGGTAAAACTTTAGCCCCTCCGGGTAAAAAAAAAATACATGACCACTGGTTAGCCAATTAAATTAAAAACATGCACGTTTAATGGGCATTTAAAAATGATAAATACTTTATCATCAAAACACTAATAAATATTTTTTTAAAGAAAAGCGTAAAATACACCGCGATTCACGTTAAGCCAGTACTGCCACCCAAGCTTACTTGCGACGCGAGCTGTATCAGAATTCCATTCTAGTTTCATTCAGCAGCAATGCAAAACTAATCGAACAAATCAAAATCTTTAAATTTCGCTTAATTTATAAAAAAAAAGTTACTTATAAAACTTTTAATCTGCGATATTCCAAGTAGATAATTATTCAATTTGGGCTTACAACCTGCATAATGCCAAACTCTTTATTTAAAAAAATACTGTCCTAAAACTCTTCGAACTTCGTTCGAAATTTAAAAATAATTTTGTTCCTCATTTATTTGTTTATTGTCACATTTGAACCCAAACTTACTGTTTATTCGGTGTGTGGTTAAATCTAATTACTTACTTTTGTGATTTGTCGTTTATGTTTGATGTTTTTCGGACTAACTGTTTTGCTTGTATTTCGGACTCTGATTTGCTTAACGATTTGGCCTTTGTGACAATTGTGACTGTGGATTAAATCACAAAAGTAAGTAATTAAATTTAACCACACACCAAATAAACAGTAAGATTGGGTACAAAAAATTATTTTTAAATTTCGAACGAAGTTACCGAAATTTAAAGATTTTAATTTGAGCGATTAGTTTTGCATTGCTGCTGAATTAAACTAGAATGGAATTCTGATACAGCTCGCGTCGCAAGTACGCTTGGGTGGCAGTACTGTCTTAACGTGAATTGCGGTGTATTTTACGGTTTTCTTTAAAAAAAAAAATTATTTGTGTTTTGATGATAAAGTATTTATCATTTTTAAATGCCCATTAAACGAGCATGTTTTTAATCTAATTGGGTAACCAGTGGTCATGTATTTTTTTTTCACCAGGAGGGGCTAAAGTTTTACCAAAATAAAACGGAAGAGGCAAATTTTAAATTTAATTTAAAAAATAAAAAAAACTACAATAGTTACTTTTCAATGGTTTTTACCATTTGATAACACAACTATTCAAGATTGTTTTGCAATAAAATAAAAATTAAAAAATAATAAATTCCGAATACCACAGATCAAAAACTCAGTGCGGGTGTACATTTTTCTAAAAATCAGAAAAATTCAAATATCTCGAAAACGGTGCGACTTTTACTAAGGCAATTTTTCCATGTTAGGTAGGTGGCTTGCTCACCTACCTCCCCCTTAAGATTGACGTGGTACTTACGGGACACCCTGTATGTAGGTATAACTCATTAGATAATAGTGATACTGGCCATTCATTGAAAATAATAAACATGCATTAGAATATGTCATTTAATTTAGTGCTGTCAGTGTCAGTGAAATTATCTCTTACACTGATGGAAAAATTATGGGTTTCCTTCTGATTATTAAAATTTAAAATGGACGTTAATTTCATAACCAGCCGTAAAGGTAACAAACCCTTATTGTGGCGTGGATTTAGATACAAATTAAGCATAACAAATAAAAAAAGTGACACTATGTTATGGAGATGCACTAACCGATCAATCTGTAGTGCCACGGTCACGTTAGCGTCAGATAACATGATTATAAGGCAAAAAGAACATACATGCTATCCAGATGTAGCTCAAAACAAAATTGATATCGTAGTTGACAAGATAAAAAAAGGGCTCAGGCCTGAAATATGCGTTTTCCTAAAATGTATTTTTATCAAAATGTGTGCCTTCTCACAATGGTTGCATTTCTATATTGTCATCATTCTCAAAATGACTGCTCTTTAAAATGTGTACAAACTCAGGAAGTCGGCTATTCATAATGTTTACATTCCTATAATATTAGCATTACCATAACTTCTACTTTTTCGTTACGTTCACTTATTTATTTTGGCTATAGTCTTATTATGTTCGTTTTCCTATAATGTCTGTTTTATTTCAAACTAGTTTCTGTCCGCGACTCCGTCCGCCGTCCGGGTAGTAGTTTAGCTTATCCATACATTTACTTTTTCGGGATAAAAGTATTCTTTATTGTTAATCCGCTATATTTTTAGCTATATGTTTACCAAATATCATCCAAATTCATTCAGTAGTTTTTACGAGAAAGAGTAACAAACATCCATACATACTCACAAACTAGGATAGTAATGATAGACGTAAAACCCTTCAAAGCTTCCGTACATACTCTTTATCTAATAGAATATTACTGGCACTCAAGATAACATGAATTGTGTTTAGTGACTGACAGATTTAAATGGCATCTTGGGTAATGTGAAAAGTGCAGTACTATTCATAAGTAATATTATTTAAAATGGCCCCCTTCCTGTTACTGAAAAACCAAAAAGGAAAAGATTTATTAAAACTGAATTATAAATATACCTACACAATGTGCAAGAGAAACATCAGCAGTTTAAGATGGAGATGTACTGATCGTGATTGCTCAGCCACACTGACTACGGATATTGAGAAGACAAAAATAATAAGGCAAGTCAATCACGTGTGCGACCCAGACATCAGATTGCAGAAAGTGCGTCTTTTAATAGAAAGTGCAAAACAAGCCGTTTCTGAAAACTTGACATCAATGCAGGATATATATGAAGGGCTCGTAGAAGAACAAAAGCAAAATGCCAATAACGCAGAAGATATTCCGTCCTATTCATCTGTTAAAAGCACGCTCTACAGAGCAAGAAAATCAGCGTTAAACGTTGAAAGATTAGTTTACACGAATGTAAAAGATGTCAGACTCCCAGCAGGATTAGAAGGTACATTTGATATTATAGAAGATGGCGAAACTGACAAAATTGACATATTTTGTTCTCATTATGCTAGAGAGGTTTTAAATAAGCCAGAAAGCGTTTCATATTATGCTGATGGAACATTTCGCGTAACGCCAAAACCTTTTTATCAAATATACATATTACATTTAAATTATCACACAGATGAACACAGTGTAAATATATACCCGATGATATTTGCGTTATTACCGGATAAATGTCAAATCACGTATAAAAGTTTTTTTGCAAAAATTAAGGAACGATTTCAAATAAATATTAAGTCGTTTAAATGCGATTATGAAATCGCACAAATGAACGCCCTCCGTGAAATATTCCCCGCTGCTGATATAAAAGGGTGTTTCTTTCATTTTACTAAAGCAGTGTGGAAACGAGCAAATTAACAGAAACTGTACCGTACTGTAGAAGGTCGAGAAATATCTAGAATCTGTGCTATTTTTTCACTTCTTCCTGCGAAAGACATGAAATCAGCGTGGGATCATATCAAGAATATGGAAGAAGGAAGCTCTACAGAGATAAAAAAATTCAAGCAATACTTTGAAAAGAATTGGTTTGGTTTTATTGGTTTTTGGAGGTGGGAGGACCTTGTGCAGGGTCCGTCCGGGTTGGTACCACCATCTTATCCATTAACCTACCGCCAAGCAGCAGTGTTCGCATTGTTGTGTTCCGGTTTGGGGATAAGACAGCCGGTGAAATGACTAGCATAGAGGCATTCCATCTTCGGCCTCAGGGTTGGCAACGCATTTGCAGTCTTAGGATTGCGGTCTTATGAATGCGAATGTCTATGGGTCACAGTTTCCACTTACCATCAGGTGGCCTGTGTGCTCGTTTGCCTTCCTATGATATAAAAAAAATAAAATAAAATAAATAAGAAAGACCACAATTTGATAAGTTCTGCTGTTGAAGACAATCGCACCACTAATGCCCTAGAGGGATATCACAGAAGGCTAAATGCAAAGCTCCCACGGAAACCAAATTTATTTTTATTTTGTAAAGTTTTGTCCAAAGAAGCTCATCACTTCGATTGCAAAATTATGAGAAGTTTCTTTCACCCTTTCAAAGAAAACCGCAAAACTAAGGAAATCATTTTTGATCGAAAATACAAGGAATTATTAAAAGATTTAAACAGAAAAGATATAAATCCAACACAGTTTTAAACAAAATTGTTATTTTAAAACAGAAAGAGTATTATTAAGTAAGTACAGTCAGCGTCAAAAGAAACTGATCACTTAAATACCTTGTCACTTTACTGTCACATAAGCAATGTCAAATAAGATTGTCTAATGTGTTAATGCGATAAAGTACAAAAGTAGCTTGAAGTGACCAGTTACTTTTGACGCTGACCGTATTACCTTTTTGTTCAATAGGAAATATTTTTAAGTTATATCTGTCAAGTTTCTGTCAATTCTCAATTCTAATAAATATCTGATATAAATATGGCCTATTTATTTAATAATGAAGAATTTCGACAGTTTCTTACGGAGCTGAATGCAAAGATGGAAATTATTAAGATAAGACATGGTAAAAACATTTATCCCACTGTTCCGAATTTTTGCCCGTGCCTTCTAAATTTTAGAGAGAGATGTTTGAGATTTCTTCTTAAACCAATCCATTACTTGCATTTTGATGATTGCTGGGAGGAAGGCGTGGCTGTGTTGCGAAAATATCAATCACATGATGCAGAAGTTACGAATGTTTATGATTGCTTAGTATGTCCAAGGCAACAACCGTCAGCATTACGTAAAATGTTGACAGGAATAACTACACAAACATTCGGTCAATTTTGGGTTGAAGCGGTAAATGTAATAGAAAAATATAATTATTAAAGTTCTGTTCTATGAATATTGTTTTATTTTTATAGTTATTTTGCACTTACTCAGTTAAGAATTGACATATCAATGTATTACCTATAATACCCGGAAGGAAGCCGAAAGGACATAGGATAGTTTTCATCCCGATAACTCTGCGGAGTTCCCACGACGCCGATAAACAAATTCCACGCGTTCATAAACCTACTTAGTTCTTAATAATACGGAATATTATGCTTGTGTTATTATACAATTTCCGCTTTAAAATTATAAAGATATTTAAGGGTAAATGTGGTATGTTCATGGTTGCAGACATTTTGAAAATAAGACTTTTCTGGAATGCAAAAATTGTAAGAAAACGAATATTTTGAGGATGCAGGCATTTTGAGAATATGCACTTTCTGAAAAGAAAACCTTAGACGAAAACTGTCATTCTTGGAGACAGACATTACAAGAAAGTGACATTTTGAGAAGCGGACATTATGCAAAAGACGTGCCAACATTGTGAAAATGCAGACATTTTGATTAAAATACATTTTAGGAAAACGCATATTTCAGGCCTGAGCCAAAAAAAAGATGTGTGCGAAGATTTGGGCCCTATACAAACTATTTACGAGAATAATTTTAACGAGTTTCTCAAGACCGAAGACAACAAGAAATTGGCTATGTATATACCGGAGTTTACAGAAAGGAAAAACTCATGTTACAGTGCAAGGAAGAAATTTTTGGGCGTTGATAAACTAACATTTAATAAATTGGAGGACGTACAATTATCTGGCAGCTTGCTAGACAATTTTTTAGTATGTGAAGACGGATCCGAAAATAAAATTTTAATATTTTCGTCTCCGTTATGTAAAAACATCATAAAAGGCTGTAAGGGTACATTTCTAGCTGATGGAACTTTTCATTCTGCACCGAAGCCATTCGCTGAGATGTATGTGCTACATCTGGATTATAATTCCACCCTGGAGACCAAAGGTATTTTACCAGTAGTGTATGGGTTATTTTATTACCCAACAAAAAGCAGGAAACGTACTGCCGTTTCTTTCGGCTATTAAAAGAAACAATTGGCTTAGATATCACTGTATTTAAATGCGACTACGAAAGAGCCCAAATAAACGCAGTGCGAACTATTTTTCCAAATGCAGATATATCAGGCTGCCAATTTCATTGGAGTAAAGCTATTTGGAAAAGATCTAAAAAGTTAAAATTTAATAAAAGCATAGAAGGCCGAAATACCACGAGGATGACCGCCTTGTTGCCGCTACTGCCTGCAAACAAAATTAATAGAGGGTGGTCTGAAATCAAAGATAGTGCTCCCCGAACAACCGTAGGAAAACGTTTCCTAAAATACGTTACGGACCATTGGTATACCACATATATCCACACTTGCAAGTAAACTAAGTTCAGCGGCTTATGCGGTAAAGCGAATCCGACAACTTACTGACGTCGAGATGGCGAGACTTGTGTACTATAGTTATTTCCATAGTGTTATGAGTTACGGAATTTTACTGTGGGGAAGAGCGGCTGACATCCAAACCATCTTTGTATTACAGAAGCGGGCTGTACGTGCTATTTACCAATTGGGGTCTCGTGTTTCGTTAAGGGATAAATTTAAAGAAATCAATATTCTTACAGTCGCGTCTCAGTATATCTTTGAGAATATCATGTATGTACGCAAACACATACATGAGTTTAGGCATAACCGCGACGTTCATAATTTAAATACTAGAAATAGGGATAAGCTCGCACTTCCAGGTCACCGTCTCCGTAAGGTAGGCACTTCGTTTGCGGGGAACTGTATACGTTTTTACAACAAGATACAATCTGAAATCGTCAATATGCCGTTCAATAAATTTAAGTCTCACATCAAGCGCTGCTTATTGAATAGGGCTTATTACACTGTAAATGACTTCATTGGTGACCAAGATGTATTTTAGTAGTGTCTAGGATATTTACAATATAAAATAGCCTCTAAGCGAATTATGTATTCAAGCACTGACTCAGTCAGTCGACTGTGATTTACTAATTGTTTTTTATCTTTTCTACTCTTGTGTGTACAAGAAGATTTTAAATGAGAACACACTGTGATGTTTCTCGCCGGACAGCTGTTTCACACAATATTACTTTTGTTGTCCGGCAGCATGAGCATGTCATGCTCGCTCAAAGGTCTTTGCTTACGGCGGCGTCGTTGATCGGGTCGCCACTTTCCCGATCACATGGTTGAGGGAGGCGATGGCTGAGATACGCGTCATACTCGTGAACGGGTGCTGTTTGTGGGGTCCGGTCTGTTCACGTTTGCAAGGACTTGTTGTTCAATTTATTATCCAAGTCATATGGCTTTTGACGTAGAGACCTCGTTGTGTTGTTCTCATAGTCATTATTTTATTTTAAGGTTTATTGACCTTACATTTGTAATAATTTTATTTTTGCTTGTTTTAAGAATTTATTGTTTATTACTTTATTACCTTAATATTACTTAATGTAACTTACTTTTAAGTATAATTATGTTTTTATGATTGAAAAAATTACCTTCTGCTGGAGTTTCTTGCGGCGCTTCTTCTCCGCAATGATGGTCTTGTCCGAAGCGCTGGTAGATTCACTGATTCCGGTTCATTACAGCCAAATATCATAATGCCCTTTTACATATTTTACTAAATCTCAAATTGTCTTAGTTCCAAAATTCCTTAATTCCCAAATTGACTTATTTTCAATACAATAAAATGTCATAATAACATTTACACATTACATCCGATATCCAAATTGTATAGTTGCTAAAATGAACAATAACTTCAAATACCGAATTATTATAAAGACTGAAAGTGAAAATGCATTAGTTTCAAAATTACCAAAATTCAAAAATGCCTTTTGTTGACAGGCCCAAAGACCAAAATGACACTGTCTCATAATACCTAAAATACGCAGTATTTTTAATTAGTTCAGATTATAACAAATGGTTTAGCAAATTATAACTACTATCTAAACCACTTCATTTTCAAGTGGCCAGTAGGTAACATCAGTACTCGAACCTCCAAGCAGTCTTATTTAATGAATTTTCGATTGTACAGAATAAAAATAGTAAAAAGATGAAAATTGGGATGCCGTTGATAATTAATTTAATTACTCATTGATTAAAAACTGTAAACTTCAACATAATTTTAAATATTTTCCATATTGACGTTTTTGTGTCTAGTTAATTTGAGTTTTGGACATTTTGGGAAATGATATAATTGAAAATTCATCAAAACATGATCACGTCAAGTTTTAGACATTTTGGGAAATGGTAGAATTGAAAATTTATCAAAACGAGATAGAGTCTAAATGAATTATAGTCATATTGAGAATACGGTAATTTAAGAAGTAGGCGTAAGTCATTTCGATCTTTAGACATTATGAGAATAATCTGTTTTGACATTTTGATATTCTAGGAACACGTTATTATGATATTTGTCTGTAACGAACCGGAATCGATTCACTGTACCTTTCCGACGTGTAAAAGAGCCCGCATGTGGCCAATTTACTGAATAAATATTTTGAATTTTGAATTTGAATTTTTTTGGATAAAAAAAATTACGCCCGAAATGTTAAGTTGTGCACATGAACCTCAAACCAGAACAACCAATAGCTTGGAAGGGTGGCACCACAGAATCAATTTAAAGTTGCCTAAAACCCCCAACATTTATTTGTTTTTACAGTGTCTAAAAAGAGAAGCGACTCACTTTGACAACAAAGTAATGAGAACAATTATTGTCGAGCCCAAAAAAAATAGAAAAAGAATTGACTTAGCTTTTGACAAAAAGTATTTAAAGCTGTTGAGAAGCATTCACAAAGATAAAATAGAACCTAAAGCGTTTTTGAAAAAGATTATAATTATATTTACGACTTATATTTAAGAGAAAAAATGATAAATAAAAATTATCCACTAGGGAACTATGTCAAAGTCATGCTGATATAAATAGTAAGGTGTATTATTTTTGTGAAATGAAGAAGTATGCATATTTATTTTTTATTTACAATAATACTAATTAGTAGATATTTTAGTTGTCCAAAAATGTTAAGCTAATACCTGAAATGTAGTAATAATATTTACTATTATACCTACTTACTAAGGACTATTTAAGTTGTGTAAAAATATTACGTACTCAATTAGTAGTTCTTTCCCTAATAAAATGTTGTTTGAAGAAGTCGATATATTTGTTTTGCTATAATATTGTCCCACATTCCGTCGAAGTGCCTACAAAATTCACTATGTGATTTTTCAATCCATTGTGGACTTTATTTCAACCCACAGGCTCAAACAGCGGAAAGCTTATTACAGTATTTCAAGATTTTATCGAAAGTAGTTATATGACGACTATTCAATGCTCCTCCCATAATTGGGATTGTTCATATTTTTTGATTTCGTCTAACTATAAAACCATTTGGAGTATATCAGTCATAGAACCAATTTATTTAATTATATCTTAAAAATAATCTCTGATTATTGTTATTTTTGTAAACAAACTTATGACCTTTGTTAGACCTTAATTTTGCCGCTTTGTGGCAGAACTAATAGAATTCTGTGCCTTAAAATAAATCGTTGATTCTTCTAGTTTGTCTATGCTCTATTGTCAGCTCTGATTTAAGATATTAACGACATTCCGTTCAATGTTTACGTTGATTGAATTCCGTATAATATTATTTCTCTGCTATCCTATTTGAATTTGTACACTTAATACAATGGACTATAAGAAGTGCTTTATTCCTACATGTAAAAATTACTCGATCAATAGCCCAAACAAGCTCATTGTAATTGCAATACGGTCAAATATTTGATAGGTTGTACACCTCAGGGACTAATAAGTTTTATTTCGATAAAGCGATTGTTGAAAAAAGTAACTTGTTAGATATTCTTTAACCAAATGCTGTTGTACTAGCTGACAGAGGTTTTAAGGAAATTCTTCGTCTTTTAAATTCTCATGGTGTTAAACTTTTAAGGCCACCTAGTGTATTCACCGGAGTAAAGCAGACTCTAACTGAATCCTTGCAAAGCAAAGTAATAGCCAGTTTGAGAGTACATGTTGAAAGAGTCATAAGACGTGTTAGAGAATTTTCAATCTTAAAACCACACACTACAGTCACCTATAACTATGTGCGTTATTTAGATGAAATTGTAGTTATAGCCTGTGGATTAATTAATCTTTAAGGAGAAATAATAAAAAGTGCTTGATATTATACGTTTTATTTCATTAATTCATCATTACCTATTTAAATGGCATATTTTTTATTGTTTATGACATTTAAATAATCTAATTTAAGGTGTAGGTATACACGTTAATATACATTATTTAAATATCATAAAACAATAAAAAAATTGCCATTTAAAACACATCTTAAACCAAATACTCTTCAATTCTCGCCTGAACTGTGCACTCGCTTCCCGTTTGTCGCACTTGTACATATCCAACATCGTTTTTAAGATAGGAATCACGTGAGGATCTGGAACATGATACACATTATTAGAACTGTTATAATAACACATTATTGATTATGAATATATGGCGCGTTTTATTAACCAGTGCACAATACTTACATGAGAATTTTTGCTCCTCTTATTTCAGCCAAATTGTGTTTATTGCTTGAAGCGATGTACTCCATTATAGCCACGTGTCTCACCATCGGCAAGTTACGAGAGTCGGCTTTAATAAAGTCACTTTCGGTCATATTTTTTAAGATTATTTTATTTTATTTATTTTTTTTGCCCCCGCGGCGACTTGAACAGCTACTACCGCGGGGATATGGCTTCCACGTGAAGTGATTTCGCCAGTGTCAAGGTTTATATGAGTATAAAACACAATCCAATCTTCTCTAGGAAGATTGGGGGCAACGTTGTACGGTGATTTGTAGGTCAGAGGTCAAGATAGTTTTAACCTCTGCACCACTGCGAGTCCACTTGAAACGAGAAGAAAGATGCCAGATACACGAAATAAGTCCAAGTCTTCAATCACTGTGCGACACTAAGGCATAAAAAGTACAAATCACTATCAGAAAAGAACTTTGAACACCTAATTACCCAAAAATTAAAGTCTAAAACAAATTACACGTCCGCCATCTTTTAACGTTGCAAATGGCCTCCTTTAAGATTATTAACAATTCAAACTTTGAAATCGTAACGCACAGAGTCCGTGACAAGACGTTGACGTTGACAAACCAGCAACAGTTTATTTTTTTCATTAGACTTAGACAAGACTTAGACGTTGCAATGTCTTCCTAAAAACGATTAATGTAAAAAAATATTGATAAAAATATTTAAATTAAACGAAGCCACAAAATTCATAAATGTTCAAATTAGTACCTTAAAATATATTGTATTTTCAAGTTAATGAACAAAAACCACACATTAAAAATAATGAACAATCCCAATTGCCACTTGGGTTTACATCACATAAATATTTTGTTTTATAAATTATATTATAATACAAGCTATTTAGTGCGTCTGCTTGATATGTGATTCTATACACATAGCAATATTTTCGTATCAGTTTGAGCCAAGGCATAAAATAATGCGACAATAAGCTGCCCGGGCAGCTTCCGATGGGCCCATAGATATCTGAATATAAGAATTTGGGCTGATTGTGTATCCTGTTCTCTTATTCCATATCAATGCTTTAAAAAATGCAACTACTTATTATAAAAAATCAGAAAATAAAGATAAAAGCCATGTTTTATTTTCGTAAAAAATATTTATTTTCTTAATTTTCTACAATTTCGTAAATAAACGGTTTTTAGTGTCACCTGAATAGTAGGCCAACAATATGTGGCGAATTTCGTAGGCACACGGACTATTTGTTATTCTACTATACGTCCAGCCAGGTTCTGATGTTTCATCACAGACAAAACGGTCAATTAGGTCATTAGGCATACAAAGATTGGACGTACAGGGAATCAGATATTAGACATTTGGGTAATTGGACGTACGAGGATGAGGCATTCAAGGAATTGGACATACAGGGATCGGACGTTCAGGTAATTAGACATACGGGGATCGGTCGTTCAGGTAATTAGACATACGGGGATTGGTCGTTCAAGGAATTGGACGCACTGGGACTGAGCATTTGGAAAATTGGACATTCGAGGCCAGAACCAATAAAACGCCTGTTGAACGATTCGGGTGTTTTCTTATTACACACAACCAAACAGGAGCCGAGACTCCAACACAGTTTATTATTTACGACCTGTGTGATTATAAATAATTGACTGGTAAAATAAACAATTATGATTAGAAACTTTGGTACAAATGTTAGCCCTACAATGCATGACTTTTTTTTTTGAGAAATAAAACTATAATGTGATATGTCGTTAGCAACTTGACTTTTGTCACAATTCGCAAATATTTTGGTTGTGCCATATGTGGAACAGTATGCAATGTAGGGTCATGGCCTCCCAACTCGAACAACGTATAATTATTACTTTAATAAACTCATAGATGGCGTCACAGGTATCGAGCGAAACATTTGAATCAGTAATCGTGAAGATTTTATGATTTTTGCACCTTAATTAATTCAACGTACCTTAATTACATCAAAAACATCCTTCTCTACATAAAGTAGGGTATATTTTACAAGTTTAATAAATGCAAATAATTTTATATTAACTCCATCTAACTCATAAAAAACTTATAAGCTTTCAAGCTTGCTACGCCTTATTAGGTACTGTCACTAGATGGTGCCATCACGGATCGCGAAACTACTATCACAGTATATAAATAAACCAGTAAAGAAACTAGGCCTACTTTTCAAGATAAATACCTACGCTCCAATTGAGCGTTTAAGGGTTGTCCATTAACATTTTGTAAAATTGAAAAAAAATCTTGTTTATTGTATCTCAGCTAGTTAGTGCAAAATCGATACGTGTGATCTGCGACAACAAATCCGTTGCAGATTGAGAAAAAGTAGCCGCCATCTTGAACTTTTTAGTTATTCAACCGATTGCTTCCAAAATCGATATATGGGGATGTGTATGGTCTCCGACAACTAATCTGTAGACAGATTGAGAAAAAGTAGAGGCCATATTTATTTATTTATTTATTCAACCGATTGCTTCCAAAATCGATATCTGGGGATGTGCGTGGTCTCCGACAAAGAATTTGTTGGCAGAATGAGAAAAAGTAGCCGCCATCTTGAACTTTTTAGTTATTCAACCTATTGCTTCCAAAATCGATATATGGGGATGTGTATGGTCTCCGACAACTAATCTGTTGACAGATTGAGAAAAAGTAGAGGCCATATTTATTTATTTATTTATTCAACCGATTGCTTCCAAAATCGATATCTGGGGATGTGCGTGGTCTCCGACAAAGAATTTGTTGGCAGAATGAGAAAAAGTAGCCGCCATCTTGAACTTTTTTATTATTCGACAGGCTAATTCAAGTGTCAATTTCGAGAGTTAGGACCACACAGATCTCCAGATATCGATTTTGAAAGCAGCCTGTCGAATAATAAAAAAAATCAAGATGGCGGCTACTTTTTCTCATTCCGCCAACAGATTAGTTGTCGGAGACCATACACATCCCCAGATATCGATTTTGGAAGCAATCGGTTGAATAACTAAAGAGTTCAAGATGGCGGCTACTTTTTCTCATGCTGCCAACAAAATCATTGTCAGAGACCACACAGATCCCCAGATTTCGATTTTGGAAGGAATAGGTAGAACAACACAAAGTGTAACAAGGCGGCGGTTTCTTTTTTTTCTAAATTCGAGAGGAAGTATGCTTATTTGACATATTTCATAACCTAATAAACAAAATGTCAGACGTGTTGCAAAAGTTCCCGATTTCGGCTCTTCCCTCCCGATATCACGATTTAGCGACCCCGTTTCCCGAATTTCTACATTTCGAACCAAAGTAACAAATTCAAACAGTATTTTTAAGACGACAACACCAATGGTAGACACTCAAAGAAGGACCTATCCACGGTCGAGAAAAATATTTAAAAAAAAACACTCAATGTTCAAATATTGCAGAGATGTTTATTATTTTATATCGTTTAATAATTTAATAGTTTGTAAATTAAAGTAATTAGTGTAAAATACAGTTGTTTTATTTCGACTAAAATCTCCCGAGTTCTCTTGAATTTTCGCTGGGAAATTAAACGATTTTTATAATTTTACTTTTGCAACACGTCATCGTATTATAAAAAGCATTTTTTTTTAAAATATTTTATTTATTCTTACCTTTCAACACCAGCAGAGAGTTTAAAAAATGAAAGTTCCGGGTTTGAAGAAGCCGAATTCAAACAACCTTATCCTCCTGAGGTTCCTTGTACTAATATTAGTACATAATACGACCATTGAAATAAAGATCTAGTGCAAAGGAAGTAAGGTGGTATTTCTTTTGTTTCAATGATTAATGATCAATTCAGAAAATTTACTTTATGATCATCCATAATAGATTCATATTCCATTGAACAATTTCATTGTATGGTGGGTCTTAGGAGGGTATATACCACGCAATACTTTTGTGGCATCTTTCTCAAGAACGAACGTAAAATGCGAAGGAGCCCATTCGTCTAGACGCGACACACGCGGCTGACATCACCGCCAAATCCTCTTAGCGGTCTCGTAGAGGCGTGCGTCTGTGTGAGTGCGTCGTTTCGAGCATTTGTTCGTAGCTTCTTTACTGGTTTATTTATTATACTGTGCTACTATGCACTCACAGACCCCAAGCGTTTCGTTTGTACAAATTCTTGTTTGATGCGTAAAATCAATACTCAAAATACTTCTTTTTGTATTCAAAATACTTTTTATATTCAAAACAAAAAAACAATAGAGAAAATAATGTCTTGACGAATATAAATGAATATTACAAAATACTGTTTTGGCGGTTTCGGTGTATTAAAAGGTTAGTACAAACACGGAACGAACAACGTGCTATCTTTAACCATTGAAGTATCAAAACGCGCTGACAGTTTGTGTACAAACATTTAAACTACACTCGGCGTCAAAAAAATCGCACCTTTTGAAATTTTGACTTCAAGCGAATAAAGCTCTTAACTTATTTATTGTACCCTACCAAATATTAGTATCATATGAAAGCACAGTTAATAAACTTTAAAATCGGGCAAAACCGACCTTGTGTGCGTCTCCCGCACTGGAGGTGGACGTGGCCAGGGGTCCCTGACTGCTCATCGGTACATCACAGAGATCCTGGAGGACCACGTGGTCCCGTATGCTGGTTTTGTCGGACCTGAATTCACATTCATGCACGACAACGACCGCTCTCATACGGCGTTGATTGTTCGGGACAATCTGGATCAGGTTGGGATCCCCGTGATGCAGTGGCCAGCGAGAAGTCCTGACCTGAACCCCATAGAGCACATTTGGGATGATCTGAAACGCCGGGTGCGGTCTCGTGATACTGCCCCTGCCACCCTTGAACAGCTTCGGGACGCCGTCGTCAAGGAGTGGAGTGACATTCCTCAAGAACGCATCGTGACTTTGGTGAGGTCAATGAAGGATCGCATAGAGGCTGTAATTAGGGGTAGGGGAGGTAAGCCTAGGTTTTAAGTTTCGTTTTAAGAATTTGTTTTACTGTATTTTTTAATTTTGTTATTTTTTTAGATTGTGTAATTTTGGCGTGAATAAATGTTTTTCCTCTTTTCATGAAAAACGTTTTTTTTAAGCTTAGTAATCATTATCACATTTTTATTAATTAAAGGAAAAAATGAGGCCCCACACTCATACCTTATCTTAGATTAAATAGGGTTTATAGCTGCTTGAAGTCAACATACCAAAAGGTGCGATTTTTTTGAGGCCGAGTGTATAACTTTGTTTCGTTGGATTCGGATAAAGTTGAAGTTGAAGGCGATATTTCCTTTTTATGTAAATACGCACGCTTAAATACGCTCACCAAACTATTTTTAACTTATTCTTAATTCTCATTGTAAGTGAATTGTAAAATTCTTATGAGAAAATAAATTCTTTAAACCTAATAAACCAGTTATTTTTACCTATTGCTTTTATTTATTGTCAGCAAAAAACTTCCCAAACATGTCATTAAAACATTCCTATTTGTCCTGGACATCATTAATCAGGGCAGATGTTCCTATGAATTAATAAAACGCTAACACAATGTCACCGGTAGGATTATACCCATTACATATTAATTTTAAGTCAACAATTTTCTTGACGTCTCATTCTTGAAGTCAATGCCATCTGGTGATACGTTACTAAAACTATTAGGTAGGCTCCCAGCATCCAGTGGTGGCTCAGATACGGCATCTACTGGTGTAACTACGGGACTAAAATTGCCTACCGAATTGCCTACATTAGGACGGCACGCTTTTGCTGTATGAGATTGGGTATCTGTACTTGTATTCTGTTATCTGTGGTAGGGTTAACACTGTACTTAATTATCTGTAGTATCAAAATACTATTAACATTAAGGTCATGTATTGCTTTCAGATCGGAGCACTACACCAACCCTAGAATTTGGAGGAGGTCTTGTAGTCCAAATAAAAAAAAAACTTTAGGCATAATCCCCCCGAACCAGAAGAACCAGAAAATATGACTGTGAGAATGTTCCGGAGGCTGAGGAGATTTCTCCAGGAGTACTTTCACCGTGTCTGTGCAGCAGAAATGGAAAAGCATTGCAATTTAGAATTCTATTGGAAATGGTCAAGGAGGAAGATTTAGATGAATGTTGGAGTGAAATTAAAAATATACTCGACAAATATTCCGGAAAATAATTTTATGTATGTGATTTATAATTAAGAAACTAAGTGGTTCAAATAATAAAAATGTTATGATTGGTTCACAATTTTTATTACTGAAAGTCCTTTATTCTTATTTACTAATTGTTGAACATTATCATAAACTTTGAAAACCGCTGAAATGTGTGAAAAAAATTACACAAATTTGTTTCATCGGCACTGTACCTATAAGGGTAACTTTTAATAAATTTCAAAAACTCAGATTTTGGTCAAAGCATCATTCGATTTAATATTTAAATAACATAACAGTACATTCAATCTAAAAAAAAAAATGGAAATTTATTGAGAAAAAGGCGTACTTACTTAATAATAAAATCACACATATTATGTGTCACTGGCATAGGAGTAAGAATTTTTTGATCACAGACATGTGTCACCGGCGCCGAACGTGTTAAAATGGAACCCATTCCAGACCCTATCTGATCCGAATAAATAATAGTTTTATTATTACTAATTGGTCTAGGGGACTTATCTAAAACTACTTTTGGGGCACATAGCTCAGAAATATCAAGATCCACATCTGGCTGAACCACAGTAGTTGGTGAAGTTCCAACACAATTACAATTGCCAATGCCATTACTAACCAATTTTATTACCAAACATGAGCGAGGTTGTCTTAATTTGTGTATTAAGGATTAACATTTTTCAGTTACTCACCCGTCAACGCCTCATTGTTTAGTAAACATTGCCGTTTTTGAGCAAGAACCGAGTCCTGCGATTCTTCAACATGTTAGAAATTACTCAGTATGCGAAACAGTAACTGCAGCATATGACTTTTAAAAGGTTTCACCATTCTTTTTTACTTTTATTTCAACTTGAAGATGATATATCACCAGTATTTATTATAAAAGGTGCCGTTATATCATCTGTGAGTGTGATCAGCGTGAGTTGGGTAATGTGTAGGGGCCTTAATATATCACCAACTTTAGCCACAACACTACCCATCATAGACAATTGTAGAATTTAAAAGAAACAAAAACGTCATTCCATCAGGTCCTAATAACCTAACTTATGAAACCATTTAAACTTTTAATGAAATATCCAAGATAGAGTTATATTTTTGGTGATTTTGTATTTTACAGTAACGACCGTTTCAATAGTGTATGTTTTCAATGGTGTTTGATGAGGTGGTGTGAAAATTCAAGGAGAAACAGTGACAAAACAAAGCTTAGGCTTTTGTTTACATAGTTAGCAAGTTCCATAGAAATACACTATAGCGAGTGCTCGAACACGAGAGACAGGGATAAGCCTAGCGTAAGGCAGGTCCTAAGAGGAAAGAGTATGAATACGGTAAAACGGTATCGAAAGGGTAATCTATTTGTTATTTTGTGTATCTTCTCCTGCGTAAGGTTAGCTCGGCGAAGATGGCTGCAAAGAAATTCAATGGGTTATCGGATGTGGAAGACTTTATAATGCAGTTCGACGCCATCGGCATCATAAAGACCTGGACGGACGAACAGAAAAAATATGCAACTGCCGCATATTTGGATGGATCAGCATTGCTGTGGTATAAGACCAATTACGCTTCTTTCACAACGTATGAGGTGCTCGTCACCAAATTGAAGGCACAATTCACCTCGCAGACCGATTTCGCACAGAAATTTTACTACAGAAAGCAGCAACGGCAAGAGACTCTCATTGAGTATTTCTATGCATTAGAGAGTTTAGCGGCGAAAGCGGAGATCAAAGATGACTCCAAATTCATCAAACATTACATTAACACCGTTAGTGATCGTTACCAATGGTTACTTGCCTCAAAATTGTTTGCGTCTAAAGAAGAACTAAGAAAAACACTGCTGCAAGTGGAGGATGTGTATAATTATGAAAACACGTATGCACAGAAAGTGGAATTGCCAATCTTCAATCCGGAGGTGAGCTTCTAGTGGAAGATCCGAACCTAAATCGACCTTCACCGAGCTGATAATAGAACGAAACATATTTTATCATGAATTTAGTATATTAGAAAACATATTAAAAATGGGTTCGCTAAAAAAATCCTGGGCAGACTATTTTTAATTATTTATCAAAAAATGATTTTAAAATTAAATGTTGCAACATCAGGATAATAAAAAAAAATTGTCCTGACTGAAAGTACAAAACATATAGAATGTGCAGCCGTTGGGTTGTCCACTATTTACCTGGGCGAACTACTGGGTTGTCAGGTATAAACAGGTATATCGATGCCAGTTACTTTCACTGGATTGGATAATTAAAAAAAAATTATATCATCATAAGCGCTGTTTTATTGCGAACACGTTGATATAGGGTATTAAAAAACTCGAAGAAGTTGATTATACATGCTATCATGAAGAGGCGGATACGAGGATTATCTTTCACGCTCATAAAATAACACCAGGCTCCAGAATTCTTATAAAAGCTTCTGATACTGATGTTCTCGTAAATTTACTCGGAAATAACGTATGCGGAATGAAATTTGCACAATGTTTGTAACCTTATAAATTAAAATAAATGTTTATAACGATAATTTGTTATGTATTTTTATAAACAATCTACTAACAAATTTTAATGTAAAAAGTAATTTGGCCCCATGCGTGCTGCTTTTCGACAATTTGCTGGCACTTTATCCATGGCTGTTGAGTAAGTCGATGTTGGCATTTTGTTTAATTCTAATTTGATTTTTCGAATAAGAGCCTGTATAGTTTTTGGCCGGAAATTATTCGCATAAACACGCCGTTTTAGATTGGCCCAAAAATCTTCGATCGGGTGAAGTTGTGGTACGTTAGGCGGATTTGAATCCTTTGGTACATATGGGATTCCTAGCTCCTCCATTTTAGTCAGGGTCTTTTTTGAATAATGGCTGGATGCTAGATCGGGCCAAAACACAACATTAGTTCCTCTGTGATGTGTTTTCATAAAATCACGTACAATCGGCAAACAACCCTGCATGTATCGTTCAGCATTGACTGCTAAACCAGATTCAAAAAACACCGGTTTTGACATGCCGCGAGGGCTAATTGCAAGCCATAACAAAACCTTTTTTGGAAACTTAGTGTGCTCCACATATTTTACCGATTTTTCGGTTGGGTCGTTGGCGTTTTGGAAATAAAAGTTACCCCGCCATTCATTGCCGTCTAAGGTGAAATAGGATTCATCGTCCATAATGCACTCTACGTCGTTTTTTGCATTGAATATGTTTTTGACCAAAGTTTTAAGTCTCTTCTTCTGGGTAAGTTTTTGGTTTTCGGACACGGTGGGTTTTACTTTTCTTGCTCGTTTTGAAATGCCCATATCGTGTAGATACTTTTTCAATGTTTTGCCATCACAGTTAATTTTTTTCCCAGTTCTCTGTAGGATTTAGCTACCCGGCCTGCTGTAATTTTTTTCAGTTGGCTTCTTTTCAAAGATCGGCTTAAAGAACATACTTTGCCCGAACCTGGTTTTCTAGTAATCGTATGTCGAAGGGAATAGGATGATAATATTTTATAAACCATCCTTCGGCTCTCCCCCATTTCTGTGAAATGTTTAACAATCCTCGACTTCGGCCAATCTGGAAGTGTGTCACGAAAATCACACACGTTTTTTCGACGCATTTCTTCGAGATTTGCCATAATTTTTTAACACAAATCCTACCAGCGAATGATTTGTACAACACTTTGACAGTAATACATAAAACAAAAGATAATATCAAGTTTTAAATATCGAATCATTTACTCTTAAAAAATTGTATAAAAACTTTGTGCAAATTTAATTCCGCATACGTTATGCACAAACTGTCGGAGTCTACAATTTTTCTAGCTACTTCAGCGACTAAGAAGCAATCAAACCACCTCGATTGCATCAACTGCATCGATTTAGCATTAAAGTTGGGACCCAAATTATGTAAAAGTCTACCTGCTTTTCATGCATTCACAGGTTGTGACTACACTGCGGCATTTTATAATAAAGGAAAAATCAGGCCATTTAAAATATTTTCAAAAAATGAGAAGTATCAAACTATTTTTGCGTCATTGACTGATGAAGCTGATATTTTAGTCAATGAATTTTAAAAATGGTTGAATTAATATTGAAAGAAAGGATTGCAGTACCTTTCAAGTCAATGTCAAGCCAAGATGAAAAAAAAACAAATTTCTCTATACAAACCAAGGAGTTTGTGCATGACGCTTATATGAGCAAAACTGATTATGTTTATTTTACAGATTTGGTGCGGCAGAATGAAAACTATTTGTTGAATCTTTCGGAAACAAAACCGGTTGTTTTTGACATAAACGATGAATTGTTGGACAAGCAGAAGTCGCAACTGGATAGTTTATTAAAAGGGTTCCGCAGAACGTTTTCCTTTGCAACTCAAGAATTGGGCTGTTATAGGGATTCTTTAATCGCAGTGAAAACGTCAGACGATGAACCAGTGCATAAGGCACCCTATCGAGTGTCGGAGAAGCAAAGACGAATTATCGATGAGCAGGTGCACGAGATGCTTGAAAATGGTATCATTCAAGAATCAAGAAGCCCATATGCTTCACCGGTTGTTTTGGTGGATAAGCCAGAAGGTCCGCCAAGATTTTGCATTGATTTTAGAGCATAACAAAAATCAGAATGGATTCATACCCCATACCAAGAACAGAGGATTTATTGGGATGTTTGCAGGGGGCAAAGTATTTCGCTGACCTTGACATGAATTCTGGATATTGGCAGCTGGCGTTGGGTGAAGGCAAAGATAAGACGGCCTTCGTGACGCATTCCGGATTATTTGAATTTAATGTTTTGCCGTTTGGTCTGAAAACGAGCCAAGCAATGTGAACCACCGAGTGATGGATAAAGTGCTCGCCGGAATAAAATATAAGAAGGTTATAGTGTACGTCGATAATATATTGGTATATGGAGAAACTTTTGAAGAATTTATGTCGGCTTTGGAAGACGTTTTGTCACGTTTGAAATGTGCCAATTTAACCCTAAAACCATCCAAGTGCAAGTTTGGGTATCAGAAGGTGACAGTTTTGGGACATGAAGTATCCGCAATGGGAATTGGAACGGATGCTAAGAAAGTGGAAGCTATGAAGAAAATACAACCTCCAAAGAATGTAAAGGAAGTAAGATCCGTGTTGGGGCTGTATTCATATTATAGGAAGTTTATAGACAACTTCGCTGAGGTAGCGTTTCCCATAACAAATTTAACGAAGAAAAATAAAAAGTTTGTTTGGTTGAATGAGGAACAGAAAGCGTTTGAGGAATTAAGGAATAGAATATGTGAAGCTCCAGTTTTGGCATACTTCTCAGCCGATAAGGAAGTAACAACAAGATTGTATATCGATAGCTCAGAGACAAGGCTTTGGGAAGTTGCTTGTGTCAAGGTATGGAAGAAATGAAACCTGTCGCATACGCGTCGAGGAAGTTAAGTGCGGCCGAACAAAGATATTCGGTGACTGAAAAGGAATGCCTTGGTTTGATATGGGCTCTGCAATACTTCAAGCATTATTTGTGGGGGCTTAAGTTACAAGTCGTCACAGACCATAGAGCATTAGTCTGGTTAAGGAGCAAGCGTGACATGAATGGCAGACTTGCAAGATGGGCTTTATCGGTGCAGTCGTGGGATTTTGATATTGTGTACTGCTGTGGAAGAGACAACGTGGTAGCAGATTTTTTGAGCAGAAATCCCTTGATTGAGAATCCAGATGCAGAGCGCATAGAGAGAGTTCCTGAACAAGAGGACGGATTTGTCTTATATGCTCTGAATAGCATAGATGTAAAAACAGCGCAGCAATCGGATGTATTTTGCTGTGACATTCTAAACCGGATGCGGCAAAATAATGCTCAAGCATATCAAAATTACTTTCTACAGGGACACTTATTGTATAAAAGAAGGAATATCGGTCAAGAATCAAAAGAGTTACTGGTATTGCCGAGGGAGTGCTTCGCCGATTGCATGAACGAGCTTCATGACGATCCTGTGACTGGAGGTCATTTCGGACTCTTTAAAACTTATGCGAAGTTTAATGACAGATACTTCATAGATAAAGCAGAGAAGAAAGTCAGTGATTATGTCAAGTCCTGTCATCGCTGTCAAGAGAGAAACGTAAACAAAGTAGTTGCCCCGTTGGTTTCGATTTGTGTTTCAGATTTGTATCAGAAAGTTGGAATAGATGTGCTCGGCCCGATGCAGACCTCTGATAAAAGGAATAAATATATCATCGTGGCAGTGGAATATTTATCGAAATATGCCATATGTAAAGCGGTACCCAGAGTCACGGCGGAAACAATAAATGAGTTTTTAATTACAGAAATATTGTGCTGGTTTGGAGGCGTGCAGCAGTTAATCACAGACAGGGGTTCAGTCTTCACGTCCAACAGAGTTAAGGAAACGGCCCGATATTTTAATGTGACATCGTCGCACGCAACGACGTTCCATCCACAAACAATTGGATTAGTGGAACGTTTTAATAGAACACTCTTAGGTATGTTGTCAAAGTATGTTTCGGATGGTCAGCGGAACTGGTGTACTTATTTACCTTATGTGTGTTTTGCATATAATAGTGCGAAGCAATCCAGTACGGGGGTGTCGCCGTATATGGTAATCTACGGAAGAGAGCCACAATACAGATCTGATGTGGAATTGGGAATTAATAGGATTAATGTTTCAGAAAATTTGGCGAATAAGGTGACACAGATGTCATTATTAGTGTCTAAAGTTGGCGAAAGTATCCGTGAGGCGCAACAGAAGCAAAAAGCTTATTATGATGAGAAAGCCAAAAACATAATATATAATAATGGCGACCTCGTGATGCTCTATTCCCCCAAAAGGAGGACTGGCATGAGTTTTAAGCTCTCCAAACGTTATAAGGGACCTTTCGAGGTGGTGGCCAGACTTAATAATGAGAATTATAAAATAATAAAAGTCAGTAGGCCATCGAAAACCCTTATTGTTCATAGAAATAGATTAAAAATATTTTATTCTAGGTTTTAGATATAGCTTGTATAGGAAGTTTAGGTTTGATATTTTAGGAGTTAAGGTGTGAATAGTTTTTATGTACTTATTAATTTATTTTTTGTTCTTCTGTTATAGGAAGTTGTGGACAAGCATGAACAACCATGGAAAGATATAGCGAAAGAACAGGATGTGGGCATATCTCTATGGGTCCAGGGTGCCTGGGGTTGTGAGATTTCCTTTAAGCCTGTAAGGTTGGAAGAAACTTGTTTGGTTTCACCTCACATATCCCATGGCGCACGGGTACCTTCATACGGGCGTGATAGTTGGGATAGTTGGATGCTTGTTCATGCTTAGTTATTAATTGCAGGTTTTATGGACTGTCGGTAACTTGTTTTATTGTGTGATTTTCTTATATTTCATGAACGATGCTGAGCTGAGAAGTCAGAAGTCTGCGCAATCTAAGATTGTGCCAGGCAATTCGATGATGCTGCGATCACCTGATGGATGATCAGGAAGAAATGCAGTTCATCATCATTCAGCGAAGACGATGTGTCCATATCTCAGGCCGAGATATGTGACAGTCTCGACTGAAACAAATTTATTTAAATACAATGTAAATAAATTGAAGTAGCCTAAGTGTTAATAAAAGTTAGTTTGCAGCTACTTGAGTCCGAGAGTGACGTGACAAAGGTCAAATCGCTGACGGATGAAAGTGGACACAAGTCCAAAATTTTCAGCATTAGCTTCAGCGGAAAATTCTGAGAGTGACTTGACTGATACATGTCAAATCACCCAGGCCCGCATTTTCTTAATTTCCTTGATTAACATTGAGAATGTAAGGCAACCCCGCATCTTCAATGCAGGGATTGTCATAAATTGGTTTGTAGGGTTAGGCAGGTAGGTAGCTATTTTGTGCCAGCCGCTCTGTTTTTTTGCAGGTTTTTCATGGAGCGGAAGCTCGCTGTGAGATCACCTTTAAATAATTAATAAGTAAATAAATATAAATAAATAAATAAATGAATCTCACGGCAAGCTACTCTTCATTAAGAGCTGGCGATTGTCCTGTTATTTTTCCCTGCATAGGTAGGAAGTAGGGATAGGTAGGATTCATTCCTTGTTCCCAGAGGGACGAGGGATGTAATACAATAAGGTTGTAACCCTTAAAATAAACCTTATTGTATTGTTCATTGTATGCAATGTCTCATTTGCTTTTAATTATTCAATTTGAAAAGCAAATGGTTCGATAGAACAGCGACTGTTTATTTTGTATAATTTTTGGGAGTCGCATGTTACCTGGCGCCGAGTGCGCACGGCTATGTAATATAAATATAACAGAAAACAGAATAAAAGATATACTTCAAACTATCCATAGGAGTTCTTATTATTTACAGATACAACCCCAAACTTTGTATCTATTACAGTACCTACTAGGTATACA
This sequence comes from Acleris emargana, assembly GCA_927399475.2. NCBI lineage: Eukaryota > Metazoa > Arthropoda > Insecta > Lepidoptera > Tortricidae > Acleris > Acleris emargana. The sequence continues at coordinate 49,226,166 of OV656835.1, read as the reverse complement.
AACAACAAAACGTAAAACCGAAAGTAACCCGGTGTACTATAGCTTTACCTTGCTTCATAATACGATGCATGAACAAAACGCACTAACGCCGCAATTCTTTATTTATTTACCAAGCCGAAATCTATCACTCGCTCGCACCCATTCACTAACCTATATTACTAGAAAGAAACAAGAACAATATTTTCGTATACACGCACACACGCTCAGTTACCTTTCACTACGCGCGCTCGAACTTACACCCACAATTAAAACCGCCATACAAGCCGGTGACTCAGCGCCGGACCTACACACACATTCAAACCATTTTCTATAGCGCTTCATTCGCTTCAAACTCGCACACAGACACAGCGGCACCTCACACCATTGTAATAAACGGGTGGGAGTAACCTCGCAAGTCCGGCCGCTGTACAACGGCTTATTGCATCCAATTTTGAACTTAAAGTGCATGCGTTAACTTTCTTTTCCCAAGGAACTTTTTTTTCAACCGTCCCACACAGGCGGATTTTCTTAAATTTCTGGCCAAAACTAATGGATTGAATAAAAAGTTAGAAACGGTGACAGAATCAAATAAAATTACAATTAAATTAAACTACAGCTTTATTTATGTTCGATTTACTGTTTCTATATTTTATTAGTTATTTTTTCTTACATGTCCAATAAATACTTTAATTCTTTTGGATAATCATTTATTTTTGTATCTTGTTTGTAATGTTTTCGTGAAATATCCGTTATATAAGGATCAGATGATACTAGAAGGTTGTTAAACACATCTTCTATGTTTTGGGTTCGACTGAATTTTCTCGAATATCGTTCTCTGTACATTTTTATGTCCTTATTTCTGGATTCTTGAGCTTCTTCTGAGAGTAACCCTAAAGGCACTATACAATCATGAAATAATATTTTGTGTGCAGTTGTTGGTAGGGGGTACCATGGATAATGTTTGATAAATACAACAGCTGTCTTACAGCAATACATTTTAAATTTATTTGGGTTGACTGGAAACGTACTTGTGAGAGCCAAAAGGATTATAAGAAATCGATATATAAAATTTTTGTTTATGCCAGTAATTTCAGCTGAATCTTCGAAAGAATGAAAAAATTTTCTTGCTGTATTCCCGTCATTACTACTACCAAAACAGGATTTGGGTTTGTCCACTATGAGGCCCATCTTTTTCCTAAATTCTTCTTGGATATTTTTTTTTCTAGTCTACTTTACTCTTATTCTCTGCACTTCGAATTTGCCACCTACATATAGTTAATCTATAGCTTACATGAAGCAAACATTCAAAAAGGCGAATCCAGGCATGTAGTGGGGATATCCCAAAATTTAAAAAATCCTCGTTGACAATATTCCTTGATAAACTAAGACGTATACTATTAAAGTCTTTTGATGTCAAATGACACAGGTAACATCTTTGGTTTGATTTAGTGTCAGTTAAAGCATTAACGGTTTTTCCATCGATCATACACAAAATTAAATTATGCTTTAACTATATGTCAATACCATTGAGGTCTATTTTAGTTGGTGTTAAGGATTTTTTTTGAGTTTCAATGTCTTTGACGCACTTTTTAATCATATCGGTTGACTCTTTGGCAAAAAGGAGCATTAAGGGTCTGCAACTTCTCGGTGAAGATGCAGTAGGATTTCTCCATATAACTGTTTTACCACTTCCGTTTATGTTGTCTACTTCTAATTGTATCGGAGCAATAGTAATCAAATATATACTTGAATCTGAAACAGTCTCATCCTCAAATAGTTGTTTATATTCAGCCTGTCCAGACGTACCATCACAACCCCATTTCGTAATCAAAGTCAATGTATCAAGTTGGTCTTTACATAGCGAAGAAATAACGTCATGCAGTGAATGAACACGTCTCATTGCTGTATGATCTAATAAGTCTTGCATGGCCATTGTCACAGAAGATTCACTGACCAGTATATTTTTGGGATAACATCTCTTTTTTGAAGAAGTATCATTTTCGTAAGGAGGATAGATATTGCAGTTATGATCACTTGCACTTTTCCTAATTAAATTGTATTGAAAGGTAAGTTTTGCTCCAACAACAAGTGCTAAAGCTTCATCTGGTGTGAAGGGAATGTAAGGTTGTCCAGAAGTGGCTTCTTGTTTTGTAATTATAGTTTCGCAGATTTCAGATCACCATCTTTTTTGAAATTCATTTTAGCAGCAAACAAAAGTTCACTACTAGTATTTTCCTTACGTAAACCTTCGGTTTTTCTGCGTTTAGATCGATCACTACTTTCACAGAAATCTTTAGAAGGTCTTCCGCTAACTGGCTTTGAAACATGTTTCTTAACAACAAAACAAATACCATTACTAAGCCAATTACATTCTTTTTTATTGAAATAGGCACTGTTTCTTCTAGCAGAAGCCCACTTCTGTTTGTAATCGAATATGAACTTAGATAACAATTGTTTTGAGCCCTCTGTTAGATCATCCTCAACACCTAAGAAACTTGCTACTCTATGAACAAGATTGTTAAATTTTTCATTATTATCGTTCGATTTACACGTTTTATAATATTCAAGCAATAGTTGACGGCTTATGATGATATTCTGAGAAGATGAACCTAAAAACAAAGAAAAAATAAAAACTAACTATTTTCGTGATTTCTACTTCTACTTGATAATTGTCAAATAAAAAACAGAGTAGCACGTATTAGCAACCTAAACTATCAAAAAAGTTTAGCTAATACGTTGGTCTTTGTTACAATCTTCACGCAATAGCGGGATTCTATTGAATTTATAACTTTGTAGCATAAAATAAGCATCCGGCAAGCAAAACTCCGATTGTAAATATACTTTTTTTTCTTGTGTGTAGACAAACTTAAAAGTATATCCATTTATATTAAAAACATAGTTACATACCTCCAGCTTCACAATCCATAATTAAAATAACCCAGAACACATTAAAACAAGAGAATATCTTATACAGACAGGGTGTCCCGTAAGTACCACGTCAAACTTAAGGGGGAGGTAGGTGAGCAAGCCACCTACCTAACATGGAAAAATCGCCTTAGTAAAAGTCGCACCGTTTTCGAGATATTTGAATTTTTCTGATTTTTTGAAAAATGTACACCCGCACTGAGTTTTTGATCTGTGGTATTCGGAATTTATTATTTTTTAATTTTTATTTTATTGCAAAACAATCTTGAATAGTTGTGTTATCAAATGGTACACAAACCATTGAAAAGTAACTATTGTAGTTTTTTTTATCTTTTAAATTAAATTTAAAATTTGCCTCTTCCGTTTTATTTTGGTAAAACTTTAGCCCCTCCTGGTGAAAAAAAAATACATGACCACTGGTTAGCCAATTAGATTAAAAACATGCTCGTTTAATGGGCATTTAAAAATGATAAATTCTTTATCATCAAAACACTAATAAAATTTTTTTTTAAAGAAAAGCTTAAAATACACCGCAATTCACGTTAAGCCAGTACTGCCACCCAAGCTTACTTGCGACGCGAGCTGTATCAGAATTCCATTCTAGTTTCATTCAGCAGCAATGCAAAACTAATCGAACAAATTAAAATCTTTAAATTTCGCTTAATTTATAAAAAAAAAATATAAAAAAAAGTTATAAAACTTAATCTGCGATATTCCAAGTAGATAATTATTCGATTTGGGCTTACAACCTGCATAATGCCAAACTATTTATTTAAAAAAAACTGTCCTAAAACTCTTCGTACTTCGTTCGAAATTTTAAAATAATTTTGTTCCTCATTTATTTGTTTATTGTCACATTTGAACCCAATCTTACTGTTTATTCAGTGTGTGGTTAAATCTAATTACTTACTTTTGTGATTTGTCGTTTATGTTTGATGTTTTTCGGACTAACTGTTTTTGCTTGTATTTCGGACTCTGATTTGCTTAACGATTTGGCCTTTGTGACAATTGTGACTGTGGATTAAATCACAAAAGTAAGTAATTAAATTTAACCACACACCAAATAAACAGTAAGATTGGGTTCAAAAAAATATTTTTAAATTTCGAACGAAGTTACCGAAATTTAAAGATTTTAATTTGAGCGATTAGTTTTGCATTGCTGCTGAATTAAACTAGAATGGAATTCTGATACAGCTCGCGTCGCAAGTACGCTTGGGTGGCAGTACTGGCTTAACGTGAATTGCGGTGTATTTTACGCTATTCTTTAAAAAAAATATTTATTTGTGTTTTGATGATAAAGTATTTATTATTTTTAAATGCCCATTAAACGAGCATGTTTTTAATCTAATTGGGTAACCAGTGGTCATGTATTTTTTTTTCACCAGGAGGGGCTAAAGTTTTACCAAAATAAAACGGAAGAGGCCAATTTTAAATTTAATTTAAAAAATAAAAAAAACTACAATAGTTACTTTTCAATGGTTTTTACCATTTGATAACACAACTATTCAAGATTGTTTTGCAATAAAATAAAAAATAATAAATTCCGAATACCACAGATCAAAAACTCAGTGCGGGTGTACATTTTTCAAAAAATCAGAAAAATTCAAATATCTCGAAAACGGTGCGACTTTTACTAAGGCGATTTTTCCATGTTAGGTAGGTGGCTTGCTCACCTACCTCCCCCTTAAGTTTGACGTGGTACTTACGGGACACCCTGTATAAATAAACATATATTTAACAAGTAATTAGTCTTTGCTCAGAAGTCGATACTTTGATAGCGTGGGTAGTAATGACAACGTTCATTTAAATTGTCATGCGGACTGTCATTAAATGCAAGGAAGCCTTTTGGCGACTTAGGTCTATCAGAAAAAATGACTAGGGCAACTTAGGTCTATCAGAAAAAATTACTAGGTCGACTTAGGTCTATAAAGACAAATGACTAGGTCGACTTAGGTCTATCAGGAAAAATTACTAGGTATAAAAATGACTAGAACGTGATATTGTCAAGAAAATAAATAGGAGAGATGTATTATTTACTAAGTATAAAAATGCCGATATCAAAAAAAAATTACCTAAGTATAAAAATGCCGACATTTAAAAAAGTACAAGATGGTTATTACCTAAGTATAAAAATGACGTCAAATAAATATCAGTTTACTTCAGTCATGGGTACTTCAAATCAAAATAGATTGTATATCTTCCTACCTCTAAAGAGGCTTTCCACCTTTATGTTAAGTGTAATCACGTGAAGCGTCTCATTATGATAAAAATATAATGACAATGACATTAGATTTTGTTTCAAGAAGAAAACGCGTAAATAATGGATAAACCATTTATTTTAACGAAGAATCAAAAAAACAAACCAACCATTATCGAAGATGGGTACCGGTACAATTTGGACGGCAAAAACCCAACAAGCAAATCGACTCGATGGCGGTGCGTAACATACATACATACCTTCACGCCTGTAATCCCAGAGTGGGGTAGGCAGAGCTACAGAATTATCTACTTTTTTTTTTGTTGATAATTCTGTAACCACATTTTGCACAAATAGGCTAAGATGTTTACCAGCGTATTAGTGACAGGTTGCAAGCCCATCGCCTAATAGTACTACAAGCCTTTATTCCCTTAGACGCCTCTTACGACATCCACGGGATGACATGGAGTGGCACTATTCTAACCCGGCAACCACACGGGAAAAATAGAGTGTTATACAGCTTCTGTGACATTAAATGGAGACCAAACGAAAATAATTCGTAGGAGCAATCATACTTGCGAAAATAATGTAAAGAAAAATAATGTATATATGGCCATGCGAAAATGTAAAGATGAACTATGTAGTGATTTGGGATCCGTACAGGAAACGTATGAAAAACATATGGAACCTTTAAAAAAGGAGCGTCAAAGTTACATCGACGAAATGCCTGAGTTCTTTCAAGTAAAAGACGGTTTACAAAAACTAGTTAAAAGAACTCTGGAATCTGAAAAATTAACTTAAGGACTGTTCAATTTACTAAGCGGACATCAAAAATAGGTTCATTTATGGATTTTTTATAACAAATATATCTTTATTACGGTGAATATTTATTTACAATATTAAAATAAAGTAATATATAACACAAAAAAAAAAGAATTAATTACAAGGGTAAAAATTTTGGACTTTAGCCCGGATTCGTCGCATAAGTGTTTGCACATCGCTTTTGGATACTTTTCTACAAGCAGCAAACCACATGCGTTTAAATTCTGCCAATGCACTAGCTTCTCGGCCATCCTTCCTCAAGTATCTTTTTACAATGGCCCAGTATCGCTCGATGGGGCGGAGCTCCGGGCAGTTTGGTGGGTTGTCTTCTTTCTTAACAAAATCGATGTTTTTTGAATTTAATAGCACCACAGTCTCACCAGCATAGTGAGCACTCGCTAGATCAGGCCAAAACAAAGGGGGAATACTGTGCTTTCTATATATAGGAAGTAACCGTTTTGTGATGCATTCCTTTCTATAAATTTCGCCACCAATAGTTCCAGTTGCAAAATAAAACGTACTTTTGAGGCCACAGGAACAAATTGCCTGCCATACAAGGACTTTCTTCCCGAATTTGTAAATTTTTATGTTTTTTTCGGAATCGGGTACAATTTCTCCTACAGCCGCATTGTAATACTGGGGCCCCGGTAACGTACTGGTGTCAAATTTCACGTACGTTTCGTCGTCCATGAGAATGCATCGAGATTTATTTTGCAGCAAAATATCGTATAAATTGCGGCATCTTTTTTTGGACCGTATTTGTTGCTCGGCACTTCTTTTCGGTATTTTTTGCTTCTTATATGTCCGTATATTATTTCCTTTCTTGATATTTTGTACAGTGCCTACGCTAATACCTGCTTTTTTAGCAATTTCACGAACGGACATGTACTCTGTTGATTTTAACAGCCGCACGACTTTTTCTTCGACATTTGGGTTTGCCGGGCCACTTCTCCGCCGCGATTTTGGTAAATCGTCGAGCGCATGATGCTCTCCAAATTTTTTTATGATTTGAAACACGGCTGACTTGGAACATTTAAACTCATTCACAATTTTCCGTAGTGAAAATTGGCCTGTACACCATTTTTGCAAGATCAATTTGCGTTCTTTAATATTAATTCGCTCCATCGTCAAAAATATTTAGACAATTAAAAAAAAAAATACGACACTTGATAGACTTGTCTACGTTTATTTTATAACCAGCCACTGCCTATCAGTATTTTTTTAGTTGAAGGATTAATATTGAATTAAGTATGTCCGCTTAGTAAATTGAACAGTCCTTACAAGAACTTGAAAGACGTCAAAATTCCACGTGGCTTGTCTGATGGATTTTTAGTTGCCGAAGATGGAGTAGAAGAAAAATTGCTAATATTTTCGTCGTCGATGTCGAGAAATTATCTCGACACATTTTATGGTGATGAATGTTATTTTGGTGATGGAACTTTTCAAGCATGTCCTAAGCCATTTTATCAAATATATAGTGTACATTTAGATTTAGGATCAAATGTAAATACTAATAATGTAGTCCCAATAGTTTATGGCTTGCTGCCGAATAAGAGTGAAGATACGTACATACGGTTTTTCACCTTATTGAAAGAGAAATTGTGCATGAATATAAAAGAGTTCAAGTGCGATTTTGAAGTTGCCGTAATGAAGCAGTGATGAACGTTTTCCCAGAAGCGGATATATATGGCTGCTTTTATCATTTTCAAAAGTCTATAAGGAAGAAGGCCGAGGATATTGGACTGTACTTTGATACCAGAGAAGGAAGGAAACTGATCCGATTAATAAGTAATTTACCTCTCATACCTGCGGAGAATATGTGGGAAGGATGGACTTCAATCCTCAACACTGTTTAAGAGAATAATGAAATAAAGCAATTCAAAAACTATTTCTTAAAATACTGGATGAACAAGTATCCATTGCACATTTTAAGTTGCTCTACTAACACACATAGAACGACGAACATAGTTGAAGGGTGGCACCGGAGGCTAAATACGAAAATCCCTAAGCGGCCGACTCTGTTTCGTTTTATCAAAACAATTAAAAAAGAAGCTATACATTTCGACTACAAAATAAAGAATAGCTTGTATTTTTCGGAAAAGAAAAACAGAAGGAATAGCGACATCCTTTTTGATAAGACGTACAAAAAATATTTAGACCAACTACAGCGAAAGGAAATGTCACCACTTCAGCTTATTGATAAAGTTATAGATTTCAGGCGAAAATATATGTAGATTATAGGTACTAAATACACGTAAACGAGTTTTTTTTTATTAGTTAAGCAAACAGAATAAAAGATGTATTTTTAAATTTATTTTGTTTTAAGGCAAAATAAAAGAATGTTTTTATGGAACATCGCAGTTTTATTTCATTTCGCCTAAGCCAAAACTACAAGTACTTACCTACTAAAAATCTGAAAAATATGTCAAATGAAAGCACATATCGCACTTTCGGTAGGACAAGGGCACAATTGCCCCTACAATCATATGGTACATTGTGCCCTTGTTCTACTGAAGGTGCGATATAATGAATTTAATAGGAAAACTATCACGACTAAGTAGACTTTATTGGTTCTTGAGTTACAAACGGTTTAAATGTTTATACCTACCCAAAACTTATCTGCGATGTAAGTAAACTAAACGCGACCAATGTCGATGTATTGGGATAATAGTGGGGGGCTTTCAGCTTTGAACCTTGCAAAATATCTAAACAGCGCTTTTTTTCTAGAATCATGTATTTCAACTTAGCTCTCCTAATTTTTTGTCTAAATTCCCCGGGCTACAACAGTTTTCCAACGGCATAGATATGTTTGTCGTGAGGACTAATTTGTTTGTAGTAACGGCTTCGGAACCCTACACTAAGCATGGTCCGACATGCTCTTACCCGGTTTTTCTCAAAGTGGTTTTTGTATTCGAAACACTTCATTTAAGATAAAATGCCGCTTATTACAATTAAATCATTTTCGAAAAAAATGCAGGACGTAACGTTGTCACGCAAACAAATATTAGGTCGCTCAAATATTATGAAGCTTCTTATTTTGTATTTTAAGTAACTCAAATTAATGTTTGTAAGTTACAGTTCTGTTGATTTCTCGTCACTCGCAGTAGTCGCTCACCTAGTAATACTATAACCTAAATTATAGTACATTGTGTATTAAGGGCGGTAGGTAAGTAATTACGATCGAGGCTCCAGTAGAAGCCCGAAGCAATGACGGAGTATATAAAAAAAAACGACGTTTTGAAACAAAAAACTATTAAAATCGATTATTACGACCATTAGTTGAGAATTTAAGTAACATGTAGGTCGGTAAGTAATTTTTTTAATTTATAGCGCAGCACACAGGTCATGCAAGTTAACACGAAATTGAATGAATTGAATGTCGCGAGATTGCAATGAAATTCCTGTTTAGATAACATTTGGAACATTAGGTAAGGGATTGTTGACATTTTTATACTTAGACGTTCTGGATCATAATCTTGCCAAAATAATATGTTTACATTTTTAAATATTGGCATTTCTATACTTACACTTTCTGGGTTATAGACATTTTTACATATTGACATTTGTAAATATCGTCATTTCTATATCTCGGCATAAATAGCCTTCGACAATTTAATTTTGTAAATTTGACATTTTTATACCTAGTCATTTTTCCTGATAGACCTAAGTCGACCTAGTCATTTGTCCTTATAGACCTAAGTCGACCTAGTCATTTTTTCTGATAGACCTAAGTTGCCCTAGTCATTTTTCCTGATAGACCTAAGTCGCCAAAAGGCAAGGAAGCATACAGATTACAAAAATAAAGTCTCGTGACCATTATGGTTGACTTGATACATTAGACTTTTGGCCAGAAAATTAAGAAAATCCGCCTGTGTGCGTCCCCCTGTCGGTCACGACCTGCAACTACTTTTTTCATTACGCCATTACTTTCGCGTCCTCGCGCTAAAATAAGCGGTGTTTTGTTTTGATTTATAGTTTAACTAGCGACCCGCCCGCGGCTTCGCCCGCGTGGAATGTATTATACATATAAACCTTCCTTAAGAATCACTATATCTATTAAAAAAAACCGCATCAAAATCCGTTGCGTAGTTTTAAAGATTTAAGCATAGGGGAGACCGGGGACAATTGAAACGATTTGACTTTGACTGCCTGTTGCCGTTTTATTTTTAAAGTTAGAAAGATGTTTGCCATAATTATTTCAAGGTTAGTTATCTGGTTCCTAAATAAAGTATATTTGGTAAGTCTATCATTAATAGTTATTTTACAATAATGTAATAAAGAGAATGGGGGAATGTGGTTCAATTGACCTCACACCGTTGTTAATTGAAACACTATGTAAGGTCAATTGAAACACCGTAATATCTTTGACACAATGAAAGTAATGTTATCAGTCCTACTCGTTTTCATCGCTATATTGGTATATAATACGACCATCAAAAGTTCACAAGCATAACATAAACATATCGTCATTTATAAGCATCAGAAAATCTCGATCATCAAACGCAGATAAAAAAAAATATATGACTTGTAGCTTTCTTTGTTGCTGGCTACCTTATACATAAAGCTTAATAGAAAATAGTTTGAATGTTATAATAAGCTATAATGATATGGAATTGTGTTAAAAATACATAATTATACTACATACAAAAATGCTTGTTTCAATCATAACAGTGTTTCAATCATAACTTAATGAATGGATAAACTTGAAACGTCGGGATTTTAAATAATATACACAATATAATCGGTTAAGATCGTTTTATTATAAAACAAAAACAGTTACAATAAAAATAATACCACGGCTACTTATATGCCGAATTAAAATAAAATCAAAAACGTAATTCCTCTTGCATGTAGTTGTAACACATCAGCTGTATAGACTGTTCGACATTCTATATTTGAAATTTGACATAAATTCCATTCTAGTTTTGTACACCACTTCATGCAAGAGGAGCGTTACTTAAGTTTTTCACCTATTCGTCAGAATGATAGTAAGTAGTAGGTACACATACCGGACTAATACCAAAAGTGGCACCTATATCTATACTTCTATAATATTAATATGAATAAAGTAACTCTGTCTAGTGGTTTATTTATCCAAATCACGGGCAAAAGTTAGTGTAGGTATAATAATTATTGACCATGAAAGAAATCATTATAAAAAAGAAGCCATTTGCGCAAATTCATTTTCACATTTATTAAATAAAAACATGCGTCAAATACAGAACCACCTCATATTTAAAGGCGACTATATTTGGGGACGATTAAAACGCCAGGACGAATGAAACGTTTCAATCGTCCACACGCAAGTTGTTCCTACCATCCCCAAATCACAGTTTTTAATTCAAGGTCAAATATTAAACGCAAAAACAACTCGAACACTGATAATTGGCAATAATAAACATTCGTTAATTTATCACAATCACGCTAAAATAGTTAAATCAGTTAAAATACAAGAACAAACAAAGTTATTAACAAATATACAAGATGAGAAATACTTACTTTTGACCGCGAAAAAATTAAATCGCTCCGTGACACCGCTGCGTTGCTCGGTCGCTCGCGCTCTACTGACCATAGATTAAGATATGGCCGGCGGAGTCCTGAGTGTTGCGTCATACTCGTAGGTATTATAGTTTTTGAGAAATTTGACTTGTTTCAGTCATGACGTGTTTCAATTGTCCCCGGTCTCCCCTACTAGTTCAATACTGCTTCTAATCCATTATTCCGCAACGCCGTACAAAAATCATGCGACAAGGGGAAAAAATCGAGGGTTGCAATCCCCTCTCTTTCCGTGGTCCAGGGGGTGATTTGAAAAAGTACGGCTTCGGTTCCAAAACATTATCTAGCACTCAAAAGTACTACTTATAAATAATGCCGTCAAAAAATGATTGTTCATTTGAATGTATATCAATAATTATCTTCATTTCATCGTATCCTTGATTTTTAGAGCTGTAAAATCATTTGATCCTGTACGGAAACTTTTTTTTTAACATACATACATACATACATACACTCACGCCTTCATTCCCAGAGTGGGGTAGGCAGAGCTACAGAATTACCAAGCACTCTTAAATAAGTTGTTGATAATTGCGTAACCACGTTTTGCACAATAATATTGTAAAATACAATTGTTACATAGTATTGCCGTTCAAAAGAAACCGTTCTAAAAAGAATTATAGAGAAATACAAAAACTGAAAGGCCGTGCCAGGATAAGCTAAGAGATTTTGCCCCCCTTGAGTTTGGGGTTGTAATTTTTATAGATTGTGTGGCTCTGCATTAGTAATTGTTTTGCCAAATTTGAGCACCCTAAATATCATAGTTTTCGTTTAAAAAAAAAAAACTATATTTAATTTTTCTTTGATATTTTTTTTTCCTGTTAACCGATTTTAATGAGCTTGGCATATAATGTACATTTAACCAAGATGATCAAATGGCCATAATTATATTTTCATTATGCCATAGAAAAAAAATTAAAAAAACCCATTCAAACTTTTCAGTTTTTTTTTTTTATCACTTCCATGTTAGAGACCGCTCTAATTTTTTCACTGGTAAAACTCCCACTAACGTCCTATAATATGTATTTTTTTCAAAATTTTTGCTAAGGGAGAACATGGAGTTATCTTGACATGAAATTCTTTACATGAGCATTTCTAAAAAAGTTTGTACATTTCATTTACGACTTCGATTTGCAAAAAAAATTGCAGGTTGGTAAAGTGAATGAAGCTGAGCCTAAATAACATAGTCTCCCAAAATGTCCTCATACATTTGCATGAAACTTTCCTTTTTTGTTACCATGAACCAAAGAAAGTTAGTAACAAAAAAGGAAAGTTTCATACAAATGTATGAGGACATTTTGGGAGACTATGTTATTTAGGCTCAGCTTCATTCACCCTACCAACCTGCAATTTTTTTTGCAAATCGAAGTCGTAAATGAAATGTACAAACTTTTTTAGAAATGCTCACATACATTTCCTAGAACCGCTATAATTTAAATCGGAATGATTGCAACCTCTTTAGAGGAACGTACATGTTGCATATGAAATACTTACTGGCCACTTACATTTCAACTTTTTAAAGAAGTAAAAAAAAAGACAACAAAAAGAACTCCTTTCAATTGTCGTGCGTTGGTAACATAATATAAACCATTCCAATATGAATTCATTATCAAAAACCACTGCAATACAACGCGTTTTCCGTAAAAAAGTTAAAACGCTGTATTGTCTCGCAATGAAAACAATTCTGCAAAGTATAAACGAACAATACGATTTCTTTAATAATACACTTCCAATTTTTGATCAGGTAAATGTCACAAAGGCATATTGTGCATTTGTATAGTAATTAATAGGTACTTAATTTTAAATAGGTAGTTTAAATAATTAGTAGTAGAAGTAGTAGTAGTAGTAAACTCTTTATTGTAAGTACACACAAATAATTACCTATGTTTTTTTTATCATTTAGATTGAAGACATGCATGTTAAGTTATACTACCTGAGACTCCCAAATTACATATCCGTGGATAAACATAGGTAATTATTTGTTTGTACGTACAATAAAGAGTTTTACTACTACTACTACTTCTACTACTAATTATTTAAACTACCTATTTAAAATTAAGTACCCATTAATTACTATACAAATGCACAATATGCCTTTGTGACATTTACCTGATCAAAAATTGGAAGTGTATTATTAAAGAAATCGTATTGTTCGTTTATACTTTGCAGAATTGTTTTCATTGCGAGACAATACAGCGTTTTAACTTTTTTACGGAAAACGCGTTGTATTGCAGTGGTTTTTGATAATGAATTCATATTGGAATGGTTTATATTATGTTACCAACGCACGACAATTGAAAGGAGTTCTTTTTGTTGCCTTTTTTTTTACTTCTTTAAAAAGTTGAAATGTAAGTGGCCAGTAAGTATTTCATATGCAACATGTACGTTCCTCTAAAGAGGTTGCAATCATTCCGATTTAAATTATAGCGGTTCTAGGAAATGTATGTAAAGAATTTCATGTCAAGATAACTCCATGTTCTCCCTTAGCAAAAATTTTGAAAAAAATACATATTATAGGACGTTAGTGGGAGTTTTACCAGTGAAAAAATTAGAGCGGTCTCTAACATGGAAGTGATAAAAAAAAAAAACTGAAAAGTTTGAATGGGTTTTTTTAATTTTTTTTCTATGGCATAATGAAAATATAATTATGGCCATTTGATCATCTTGGTTAAATGTACATTATATGCCAAGCTCATTAAAATCGGTTAACAGGAAAAAAAAATATCAAAGAAAAATTAAATATAGTTTTTTTTTTTTTAAACGAAAACTATGATATTTAGGGTGCTCAAATTTGGCAAAACAATTACTAATGCAGAGCCACACAATCTATAAAAATTACAACCCCAAACTCAAGGGGGGCAAAATCTCTTAGCTTATCCTGGCACGGCCTTTTGCAAATTATTGTAAAAGTTTAAATATCATAGATTAATGAAATATAGCAGTTTTTTACATTTTATCCCTTGTTTTAAATAGTATTAACATAGATAAATTAGGAAAAAATGATGCCGTACATTTTTATGCAGACCATATCTTTTAGGCTGATGAAAGTGACGCTACAATTTTAAGGGTACTTTATGGCCATCTGTACGGTATTAACATATTTTTGAAGAGAACAATTGATAATATGATAAAATCACTATGAAGTCTAACTGAACTGAAACGGTGTGTATATTATGTCCAAGAATTGAAACTGTCAATCCCAGTATCAACAATTTTATATACTTTTTGGTTTAATATATACTTCAAACATTATTGATACATACATATAATTGATTTGTTTCATTGTAATGATGTGAATAAATAAAACAATCATTTTTTTATTTTATTTTTTTTATATTAAAGGAAGGCAAACGAGCACACAGGCCACCTGATAGTAAGTGGAAACTGTGACCCATAGACATTCGCATTCACAAGACCGCAATCCTAAGACTGCAAATGCGTTGCCAACCCTGAGGACGAAGATGGAATGCCTCTATGCTAGTAAGTTCACCGGCTGTCTTATCCCCAAACCGGAACACAACAATGCGAACACTGCTGCTTGGCGGTAGGTTAATGGATAAGATAGTGGTACCAACCCGGACGGACCCTGCACAAGGTCCTCCCACAAGTAAAATATTAATAACATATTTTAATATATTTTATGATACTTAATAATAAAAAAAAATGACATTTTTTAGAAAGAATCGATAAATTTATTCAGTATCGGAATCAGTTGAAAAGGTAGATTTCAAACACACATCTACATAATTCAAAACACTGTAAGTAATTTTTTTTTTTTTTAATTTTTTCCTCTTATTCATTTCTGAAATAAAAGCTTAAATTTTACAGGTGTCTGCTAACTTCAGTGTCATGAGTACTTCTCAGAAATATGTTGTATTTTGGAATTATCAGTGACAACATGTCTATATTTTGGTATAAATCGATAGTATACAAACCCATATTTAACATAGTTTCTAACTAGGAACCTAGAATCACGAAAAGACTATGAAAATTAGTACAAATAAACTATCTAAATGCCGTATAAAAAAAAAAACACCTTACATTTCGTTATATGGATTTTTTCTTTTTCAGATTTTTTTCCCCTTTGGACCAACGAAAATGTACGGCATATGAAAAAATATTATCTATGCATAAAATACTTTCAAAATAAATTTATTTCATGTTGTGTTAAATCACCCCATGGACCACGGAAAGAGAGGGAATTGACAACATTTCATTTTGGTGACACCTGCAAATTACTATACGAATCGAAAGGGTTTTGCCTCCTGAACACGGCAAAATATTTATTTAGATTTATTTTTCGGTATTGACAAAATTACAAGTAAGTTAAAAAAAAACGAGTTTTACCAATACTATGCCTGAATAGATATAATACCATTGCCTTTTTCACGAGAAAAAAAGCTGTCATACTTCAAGTTTGACATTGACACTATTGACAGATGGATAGATACTTGAGATCGGTTGACCGCCATTATTAAAAAGAAAAACTTTTTTTTTATACAGATTGGACTAACGTAATATGTCCATTGTGTCGTAGAAATGAAGTTACGCCCTTTTAGAATAAGAACATCTTAATAAATTAATAATAAAATAAGTATACATCCTAGGGAAAAAATAAAACTGTTAGTGTCTTCCTCCTTCCAAACAGTATCTATAAAACGAATAAAATTAAAGTCTTGAAAATATGAAATCTTGTCAATTGCAACCCTCGATTTTTTCCCCTTGTCGCATGATTTTTGTACGGCGTTGCGGAATAATGGATTAGAAGCAGTATTGAAATAGTATACATGACACAGATGCCGTACAAAATCAAATGACCAAATTTACCCTGGTGATTGTCGGAAAATAAAATAAAAAATCCGACTTTGTGGCGCACCACTTTTTTACGGCACTGTGCGTTTTCTTATTATTTTTCATGGATCTATCGGTGGTAAGAATGCCGTACAAAAATATGTGACCAAAATGTACTCACTCTACCTGTACTTTCGAATTCTCACCTGCACTCAGTTGGACAGCTTACAAGTGACGGCATAGTGCTGAATCTTATTATTTTATGCTCTTATATCGTTCTAGATAGGTCACCTGGTGGTTCAAATGACCCATAATTTTTTCAGCATGGGCCAGTAGTCTATAAGTACTAGTACTTATTGTGTCACCCACGAGTCGATTTTCGAGATAATTATTTAATAAATATATTTAAAGCATTCTGTTCCGTCTAATAACTACAAAAACATGAGTAGGCCAATTCGAAGTGGTGCGAGAGCAATCATTTTCAAAAAATATGTTTTGTGTCTAGAATATTACCCATTATTACAGTTCTTATGATCAATTGTATCATTTTACCATAAAATTTGTGAATTTGAAATGTTATTTCTAAAACTCATTTTTGAGGTTATATTCATCATTTTACGTGACTCTTAATACGAGGACTGAATGTGATTGATCCTTTTAGTATTATTTTACATGTGGCTTACGCCTTCATATTATTTATTTTAGGTGTAAGCGTGGAGATTAGACGGTACGAAGAATTGAAAAAGAAGGCGAAAATAATCGCGGTGTATAGTCTGTCTAGGCCAGGAAAGCACCGAAAAGGTTGTCCAAGGAAAGATTTGGACAATTTGACCTTTATGCCATTAGACAAAAGGTTCATTTCTTCTACACGGTGATGAAAAAGGCAAGTATAATTGACAACAATTCATTATGTGCTAAAATAGTAAAATAAAATACTGTTTCTATATTTTACTCTGCTGATTACAGTAAAAATATCGTTGGATTTTTTTATGCAGTAGTTTTTTTATATTTAGGAAAAACAGTAAAAAAAGTTGGATTGTGAATGTTAGGAATACACTTGTAGTGCCCTTAGTCCATTTGTTACCAAAGGAATTGAAAAAATAATACAACTGTCATGTTAATATTTTATCTGTCTGACGGATTACTTGATTCTAACGACACGCTTGGAGGCCATTTGCAACGTTAAAAGATGGCGGACGTGTAATTTGTTTTAGACTTTAATTTTTGGGTAATTAGGTGTTCAAAGTTCTTTTCTGATACCTAGTGATTTGTACTTTTTATGCCTTTGTGTCGCACAGTGATTGAAGACTTGGACTTATTTCGTATATCTATCTGGCAACTTTCTTCTCGTTTCAAGTGGACTCGCAGTGGTGCAGAGGTTAAAACTATCTTGACCTCTGACCTACAAATCACCGTACAACGTTGCCCCCAATCTTCCTAGAGAAGATTGGATTGTGTTTTATTGCTATATTGATTTATACTTTTATGTATATACTTGACACTGGCGAAATCACTTAACGTGGAAACGCCATATCCCCGCGGTAGTAGCTGTTCAAGTAGCCGCGGGGGCAAAGAAGAAGAAGAAGAAGAAGAAGAACGACACGCTTTGGATTCTATGCAAAATAGTTTATTATGTTAATGTAAATTATGTAATTAATTAAATTACGCAAAATAACAAATTTGTGATCGAACGGCAGCGAATGATTGACAAGTGAGTGACATGACATGACAGTCAGTTTTTTTTTTTTTTTTTTTCTTCCCCGTTCGGGGTATGGCAATCTATGGGATTTGCCAATGTCGACTAGGTATTCGATTCTTGGTTAGTCGATTGATTGCTTGTCTTCAATTTTCATTAGGCTTCTTAAGTTTTCGTGTTGAACTTCATATATTATTTTTTTTTAAATTTAAAGGCGGGATCGATAACGCGAAATAATAATATTTACAAAGAGGAAACGAAGGATTAGGAAAAAAAAGGATCAGGAAAGTTTAAAGGAAAAGGGATAACTATTTACAATTTTATGGAGTGGGATCTAATAAAATGGGATAAAATACTATCTACATCACTATTATACTGCAATAAGGTCTGAATACATGTAGGAAGTGCAATTTTTAATTTGGACAAGGAGTTGTATAAAAAGGAATGATCATACAGAGGGCATGAAAAGAAAATGTGGTTTAAATCCTCCACGTTGTTAGAAGTGTGTGGACTGTAATTTTCGTTATCTTGGCTGGTGTCCGTGGTAATCAATAAAAATGCAGGAGGTCGTTTCGGTCGTGTATTTCACCGGGATCGCCGATGTAAGAAGGGGGGAAAAAGACAAAGATATACATGAACAATACTATAAGTTGGTGTTGCCAACATGCTGCCGGCCCAAAAAGATAACTAAATTAACTAACTTATTTGGTTACATAGCCAGGCATTTATACCAATTATTGTACGAATTATACATAAAGCAAAATACACTCAAACTTATTCATCAAAAGCATGCATCATAGTAAAACTACACATCTTGATAAAAAAGAGTACTAATTCACTTGACACTTATTTTTAAACTCGCTAAATAGAGCGCCATCTAGCGGCTAATAGCGTAACTACGCCTTATAAATAATTATCGAAAATTTTACAAAGATAGTGGCGCCATCTCTTGGCACATAGCGAAGCTACCGAATGTTAATACAATACAATAAAGAAGATTAATTTGAATTATTATCTTCTATGGGAAGTATACACAATTTATGTATACCACGGAGGTGAGTTTTATTACCAGGCGTTTTAACTTCTACTGCCCTCACCTTTCCGTCATGTCCTGGAAATAATTTAATAACCCTGGCCATCGGCCAACACATAGGGGGTATATTATCTTCTTTTAGAATAACTAAAGTACCTAACTTTATATTACAATTTTCAATTAACCATTTAGGTCTATTTTGCAACACATTTAAGTAATACTTGTACCAATGTTTCCAGAAAGTTTGTTTTAAATGTAGGCACTGTTTCCAAAAGGTAAGTCTATTTTGTGGTATGTTAGTTACATCACTTTCTGGGTACATGGTAAATGGACTACCTATTATAAAATGTCCAGGTGTCAAATAACAATAATCATCCGGATCTGATGACAATGGTAAAAGTGGACGACTGTTGAGGACAGCCTCTATTTCAGTCAGTACCGTTGACAATTGTTCATATGTTAAAACATTAGATTTCAATGTTCTTTTTAGGTGATATTTGGTGCTCTTCACGGCTGCCTCCCAGAGTCCGCCGAATGTAGGCGAGTAGCTAGGTATAAAGTGGAAATTTATGCCCTTTTGTGCCGAGAATTCGTGCACTTGCGCTTTGTGACTCTGTGAAGACTGCAGTGAGAATAGCTCAACTAACTGGCTCCCTGCACACTTGAAGGTACTAGCATTGTCGCAATGAATTTCCGTGGGCAATCCTCGTCTCGAAATCAATCGTCTTAAACACGCTAGGAAGGTATCTGTGGTTAAGTCAGAAGCCAGCTCTAGATGAACTGCCTTCGTGGCAAAACACACGCATACTAAAATGTATCCTTTACCTATAACGGATCGCCTAACTCGAGAAAGTTTGACTTGGACTGGCCCAGCGAAATCCACTCCGATTTTTTCAAACGGTCGGCTAGTAGCTGTGACTCGACTCGGTGGCAAGGAACCCATCAGCTGTTTTGCTACAGTTGCCTTTTGTCTAAAACAAGTAATACATTTATGAGTAACTTTCTTAATTTCCATCAAGCCATTCACTAACCAAAACCTTTGATTCAAGCTTGCAAGTATAAGCCTAGGTCCTGCATGCAGTAACCTTTCGTGCTCACTCCTGATAAGTAAGTTAGTTATAACAGAATCCTTGGGTAATAAAGCTGGATGTTTGTGAGAGTAGGAAATATCTGCATAATGAAGCCTTCCGCCTACTCTTAGAATTCCTAACTCGTCAAGGAAGGGACGAAGGTTTGTTAAATTTCCTTTTAAATTGCTACCTTTGCTTAACTCATAAATTTCAGATTTAAACCAGTTGCTTTGCTCATATATATATTTATGAGTGATTTATTTAATTCTGCGCTGCTTAAAAAGGTAGAATTTAATTTATCTTTCTTTTTGTTTATGTTATTTAGAAACCTCAATATGTATGCAAAGAGCCTAACAATTTTGTTTATGTCAGAGAAACCATATAACCTAGGGAATACATGCTTAAGCGGATTTATTATCCCCAAATTAGCGGAAAGCACCGAGCACGGTCTCTTTACCTCTGGCACATCGTGAGGCAGTTTTGGTTCGCAGCAATTGAAATCGTACTTACTGTCTTGCAGGAATTGGGGGCCCTTCCACCATAACTTGTGGCCACTCAGCTCACTCGGCAAGACCCCTCTGCTTATCAAATCTGCCGGATTCTCGTTCGTGTTTATGTATAGCCAGTGCCATCTACCAGTGTTCTGTTGAATCACATTTACTCTGTTCCCAACATAAGCTTGAAGTTTTGTAAATTCAGTATTTAGCCATGCAAGTACTATCTGGGAATCGCTGAACAAATAAACATTCTTAATGTCGAGCTTAAGTGTTAAAACGTCGTAAGTTTTCGCGGCCAGTTTTGAAAGCAACAGTGCAGCATTCAACTCGAGTCTGGGCACAGTCATTCCTTTATTTTGCGTGGGATTTATGCGTGACTTTGAACAGAGTAAATAGGTTTCAGTACTTGTACCTGAGGTGTTTGTAAGTCGCAGATACAGGCAGCACCCGTAAGCGGTCGAACTGGAAGCGTCCGCGAAGCCGATCAGATCTGCTGTCTGTGAGGCTGAAATGTCTATGTTTCTGGGTAATGCAATGGGTTTCATTTTATTTAGATCGGTCACAAACTGGAGCCATTCTGATTGTACATTAGCAGGGGGACTATCATTCCAACCCGTGTTTGAAATCCATATTTTTTTCATTATTGCCTTTGCTGTAACGACTATGGGACTTACAAAACCCATTGGATCATAGATTCTGCCTATATAGCTCAGAATGCCTCGTTTTGTTACCTTTTCGGAGTCATATGGCCCTGGGCTTGAAATTATGAACCAATCATCTCTTATGTTAATTTGCAAACCTAACGCTTTCATATTACAGATATCTTTTTGCAGATCTAGGCTATCGAAATGTTGTTGATCTGATGGAATATCGGCTAAAACTCTCTGATTATTAGAAGCCCACTTGTGAGTTATAAAACTGCCTAATTTAAGTAAATCGCACAGTTGGGCTCTTGCTTGTAGCGTAGTGCCCAAATTATCATTTGAATAAATTATGTCATCGACATATGTATTGTTTTTGATTATAGATGAAGCTAGAGGGTGTGAACTTTGAAATTTATTTGCTAGTTCACTTAAACAACGTGTTGCTAGGTAGCTTGATGATTTAAGACCGTATGTAACGGTGTCTAATCTAATGCATTTTACTGGCTCATCCATGTTATCCCTCCATAATATGTTTTGCAAGGATGTAAATGCGGGATTAACATGAATGTTCCTAAACATGCGCCTAATGTCAGCAGTAAATGTGTGCTTACCTAAGCGGAATAATAAAATAATTTCAAACAACTCACGTTGAACTACTGGACCATTTAATTGTAAATCATTCAAGGAGATTTTTTTGTTTGTATGCATAGATCCATCAAATACTGTACGAAGCTTTGTTGTTTTGCTGTTGTCATTTGCTACAGCATGATGTGGAAGAAAATATACTGCTTCTTTATTTAAATCGTACAGCTCAATGTCAACATAGTGACCATGATTGAGTGCTAAATATTCATGAATAAAGTTTTGATACTGCATGAATAAATCTGGGTTCATGTGCAGTTTCTTTTCAAGGTTTAAAAACCGTTTCATAGCATAGTGGAAAGATTCCCCAAGAGTATCACGCACTTTCGATAATGGTAACTTTAAAGGTATGTCAACCTCGAATCTATTATTATTCAGCTTCACAGTACTTTGAAATATTTCTTCGCAAAGTTCCTGTTCCGAGGTCTTTTCATTTAAAATCTCTGGCACTTTTTCAGTGGTCCAGAATTGGGACAAAATCTCGTTGATATTTGATTCACATTTTAGGACTACTTTGTTACAAGTGGGCTTCACAAGATAAGTGGGTAAATTGCCTCCTAGGACATGACCGAAAACAGTTTTAACTACATACAATCTTTGCTCAGGGTGTGCAGTCTGCGGCAGCGTCACTGTACCTCTGATCGGCATCGCAGGCGAGTCCAGCTGCATCAATTCGTCGGGCATCAGAGTCTGAAAAAATATGTCAGACCCAATGAGGATATGTATCTCTCCTGGTTGGTTGAACTGCTCATCCGCCAATACAATGCTAGTGGGGATATTAAATCCAGAAATATCAAATTTAGTTTGAGGCAAATTGCATGTAATTTCATCTACAATGTGACAAGTAATTGTAGTCCTAAATGGTGATTTCAATGAGTGAATTTCAAGAGGGACACATGCCTTCGCACTAGTTTTTGAATTGGTTATACCAACAATGTTTAAATTGTTACGCTTGGACTTAAGACCTAATAACTGCACTACCTTTGATGTGACAAAGGATACCTGTGAGCCATTATCCAAGAGTGCTTTTATGTGGTACTCCGTACCGTCGCTTCCTACAACCTTAACTCGAGCTGTGGGAAGAAGCACATTATTATTTGTATTGCCTGTCAATGTGACAGGTGGCGATTGCAGAGCTGGATTGCAGTGTAACAGAGTGTTGTGCTGTTCCTTGCACTCTGCACACCGGAAATGGTACCTACATCGACCTGAATGTCTACCCAAACATATCTCACCCATCTTATTATCCTTGATAAATTTCAACCTTTCATGTGCTACCTGCATTTGAAACTTTTTACATTTAAATAATTTGTGATCTTTACACTTACAGTAACTGCATTCTGGTGCCGCTGATACGATATGCACTGCCATCCTGTTTCCACCCAATGTTGATGGTTGCTGCACGTGACTTCGAGTAGCCTGCTCGGTGCTTTCCATAGCGAGTGCCCTCTTTTCTATGAACTTTAAGAAGACTTGCAGTGTTGGTTCCACGTCGTGATCTCTCTCAAGTTCATAGGCGCGAGCCGTAAATGAATCTAGTTTCCGTGACAAAATACACAGTAAAATCGCATCCCAGTATTTTACATTAGGTTCATTGTTTTTTATTGCAGCTAGTGTTTGATTAACTAAGGACAAGAAATTCCTGAGGTTTTCTGAAGTTGACCTAGTTATTTGTTTTAAATCTAATAATTTACATATGTACTCGGTAGTTATTCTG
Organism: Acleris emargana; assembly: GCA_927399475.2. Lineage (NCBI taxonomy): Eukaryota > Metazoa > Arthropoda > Insecta > Lepidoptera > Tortricidae > Acleris > Acleris emargana. The sequence continues at coordinate 49,202,600 of OV656835.1, read as the reverse complement.
TGCTTGTTACTATAGCGATCATTTAAGATTTTTAGTGCTTCTGCATAAGTTGCATCTGTTATCGGAAGGTTTTTTATAAGGTCTAAGGGTTCATCTTTCAAAAATGAGCGCAAATAGTACAATTTTTGAACTGAATCAAGGCTTTTGTCGTTGTGTATCATTGAAGTGAACAAATTGATGAAAGGCAAATACTCAGTAAACTCACCATCAAAGGTTTGTATAGTAATTGGTGGCAACTTTCTGGTAGCGGTTGGTGGCGTGTTAAGAGGCGGCGTGGACATAGCTTTACGCGAATTTAACTCTTCGTCAAGTACAGTGAGCGTAATGAGGTAACTCTCCTCAATCGCATCATACCTTTCACCGTCGGTCGGATCCAAATACATAATTTCTTTGCACAAGGCCTCATACTCACTGAAGGAGCTAACAAGTTTGCCGCGTTTGTTTTTGAGATATTCAATTGAATGAGTTTGCAAAGGTTGAGCCACAAACGACATTGCCCTGGTTATTGATGATTTGCAGTAACCACGAGCTTTAATCTTTCTGCCCAACGAATCATCTTCACTCTCGGAATGCGGCATCTTGCCACGCGCCGCGCCCTTTGTTTGCACGAACCACAACTATCACTATTTTTGCTATAATTACGTTATGATCCCCGTACCACCAATACAACACAAAAATGTTTGTCTTAAATTACCGTCTAACCGTTAAGTTAAAAACTATAAATTTACGATCAGAGTTACAAGTTACAACAATCAGCACAGTGAAATGATGACAAAATGGCGGTTTGCTTTGCTAATTTGCTTCCTTGTTCGATGTGACGCCCGAGCGTCGTGCTGACTCGTTCGCTCTTCCGTATAATGACGATGTAGCTGTCCCACTTGTGTTCGAGGAATTTGATTGCGTCGCCTTCGCGCATGCGTAGACAGAAGTCAATGATTCTTCGCACTTGGTCGGGTTACGAATTGCGTCTCTCTCTAACTTGCGGGTTACCTGCTGTATGTGCTCCTCACACTTCAGTGGGGCTTGCGCGGGCGACACCGAGAATAAGATGATGTGGATACTTGCGCGCGCTGCTGCTGCCTGAGTATACGGCCAAATGTAGGTGTCCGTCGAATGCTCCTTGCGACGAAACACGATGCCGGGCCTTTATAATTATAATGAAAAATGGCGACCTTTTTGTTCCAAGGTTTCTTGATTTGCGATGATTTTACTACCCCGAAAACTCCTGAGTGGTCGTACCACGAACGTTTTCTTCACGAGAAGGACCAATGTTAGAAGTGTGTGGACTGTAATTTTCGTTATCTTGGCTGGTGTCCGTGGTAATCAATAAAAATGCAGGAGGTCGTTTCGGTCGTGTATTTCACCGGGATCGCCGATGTAAGAAGGGGGGAAAAAGACAAAGATATACATGAACAATACTATAAGTTGGTGTTGCCAACACACGTCAACCCCACAATCACACGCTGCGTCTCTAAAAATTCCTAGCCTATGAAGATGAGAACGAGTACAAACATGCCCCAATCTCATCCTCACAAGCACAGAAGTAATAGTTTTGTCAAGACTTGTTCTCGAAAACCATGGTTTGATTGGAATATCAGGTTGAATACTATGGTAAAACTTTCCTTTTATTGTGTGCTTACTTTCCAGATATCATTCCATGCCTCTCTTAGAACAAGCCTTGGCAAATTCATTAGGTCGTGACTATAGTTCATGTACGGATACATGTCTCCACACTTAATCGCATCACTCGCCAGTTTGTCAGGCATTTCGTTTCCTTTGATACCAGTGTGGCTAGGAACCCAAGCCAATGAGATTAAGTAACCCATGGTGTTACATTTTAAAAGATACTCTCTAGTCTGCATTATAACTGGAGAGCATAATGCAGGCTTGAAAGGAAACCTTGCTAATACTTTGAGCGCACTTAATGAATCTGAAATTATGAACGTTTTAGGCAATTTCATTAAAAGGACATTCAACAGCTTTAAGGATAGCATAGCACTCTCCCGTAAAAACAGAAGTTTCCTTGGGAAACTTTTTGTACAATATTATACTGCAAGTGGAAAATGCCAACTCCTACATTAAGGTTCTGTTTAGAGGCATCAGTAAACACTTGATGCCAACCAATCCAACTGTTGTCTACAAAATAATTAAATTGAGTATTAGCTGCTGGGCTGTATTTTCGAATATCCAGATCAAACAATATGTTGGGCACTAAAGTTAACGCATTGTAAGGTATATTGAAAAGTGGGAATCGTGGACATCGGTAAGTTCTGGGAGACAGGTCACTAAACATTCTTAAACTAATTATAAGGCATGGAGTTGCTTTATGCCGCCAATAATTGGAGATAGAAATCAACTCCGTAAGATGTCGAAGTTTTGGGATTAATGGATGATTGCTATATTGAATAACACGGAAGAAAAACCTATTTGACAAGTACTGACGTCTGAGCTGTAATGGCGGTTCGTTACATTCTACTTGAAGTGCGTTAAGAGGACTGGACTTCATTGCTCCTGCTATTATTCTCAATGCCTTTGACTGTACACCATCCAACTTCTTCATAGCTAAAGCAGAGCAAGGTGGAAATAGGAATATCCCGTAATCTATTACGCTTTTTACTATGGCATTATATAGCAAAACTAAACGGATGAGCTCCCCACCAAGCACCTGAGAGACATCTAAGGATGTTAAGAGAGCGTTCACATTTCGTGGTTACATACTCACAATGTGGGAAACCCGAAAGTTTCGAGTCTACAATGAGACCTAAGAACTTAATTTGAGTCTTACTAGGTATTCGTTTTTTGTCGTAAGCAACGGTAATAGGCCGAGGCATTCGTTGCCTGGTGAATAAAACCACATTACTTTTAGATATTGATAATTCGAGGCCGTTTTTATCCATCCAATATTTTAACTGGGTAAGTGATTCTGTTAATGAGGAACATGCATGATTAACAGAACTATTAATATTATATAAAACTTAGTCGTCAGCATATTGTAAAATATGAGATTGACAATTAATGGAAGATTCTAATCATATGTATAAATATTATATAATAAAGGGCTCAGCACAGAACCCTGTGGAAAGCCCTTCCATAGCTTTCTGGACTGCCCGTCTAATTTTATAGATCTACCGGACATGAAGTTAAAGTTTATAAATATAGATGGTATGTTTAGATTGTGCAATTTCATCATGAGTATAGACAGAAGCACATTGTCATATGCTGCTTTGATGTCTAGAAAGGCTGCGACTAGACTCATTGTTGGAGAAAGCTGTCCTAACATCAGTTATGAAAATGCTTAAACTGTCACGTGTGCTCCTACCTTTTCGAAACCCAAACTGAGAATTTGATAAAAGGTTATTATTTTCAACAAGCCATTCGACGCGGTTTTTCACCAAATGTTCAGTAATTGTACCGAGTACCGATGACATAGCTATTGGTCGATATGAAGCAACAATCGATGGGTCTTTATTTGGTTTTAATAGTGGCAACACATAGCATTTCCATCCCTCTGGAACATTACCTGTGAGAAAAAGGGCGCGAAGCTTGAACGTAGTAGGCGGAATTTTTAAATTATTTTATAAAATAAGATAAAAGTCGCTCTTTTTTACGTTTATTTAACAAATTAATTAAAGTACATCGCACATTAATTAAAGTATTGTATGGTATGACTGAAGATAGTGGTGGCAGGGTTTCTGCCGCTAAAAGAAAAGCTACTGATGATGATTATGAAGAAGTAGAGTCTCCTCCACACAAAATGGCGGCCAATTTTGTATAGAGAGGTCTCTTCAAGGACTATGTTCATATGTACACTGATGACAAAAAAAAGGATTTCCCAGTTCTGTTATCGTCGTCCACTCAAAATACACAAATGGACTTAATGAAAACGATTAATATTTTGAAAACTTGTCAGGGTCTTGACCATGTTAAGCCTGTGGGGAACTTCCTTATCAAAGTCTTTTTCAAAACAAAAGAAGATGCTAACAATTTCCTTTTAAGAAAAGAAATGCTAGAGAAATATGCATGGGTTGCTAGAATATCATATGATCATCTGGAGAGTCTAGGTATTATAAAAGTTCCAGTTGAAGTTTCAGAAGAAGATTTATTGCAAAACATGAAATCTGACGCTAACATCATAGGAGTAAAGAGCTTTACTAGAAAGAATATGGATGGTTCAATGTGTCCTACTCCCACTGTTTTGGTGACATTTTTGAGCTCCACTCGGCCAGACCATGTCACCTATGACTACATCTGGTTTGAGGTGAAAGAATATGTCAAGCCAGTTCGCCAGTGCTTCATTTGCTACAAATTCGGACATAGTCGTGGATCTTGCAAGAGTTCCCAGGTTTGCTCAATCTGCAGTGGTGGTCACTTCTTCAAGGACTGTGATGACAAAATGAACATGAAGTCTATAAATTGTAGTGGCCCTCATATGGCTGTAAGTAATGCCTGCCCAGTTAAATCTGCTAAAAACCAGGCTATTAAGGACAGAATTAGTGGTAAATCTACATATGCCACTGTCACTGCTAAGTCAAGTTCCTTCTCTGCTGCTCCATCTGGATCTCCTTCGCCTTCTGCAAATATCAAGCGGTTGCTTCCAAGTCCTCAGAAAAGAGCTTTCTTCTCTGATCTGGTCAACTCTGACGATTTGTTAAATCTCATTACTAAAACTTTAGTCGATTTAGTAAAGAATAAGAAGTCTCAGTCTGATGCTACTATATCATCGAAACTCATAAAAGAAACTTAGATTAACAATCTTACTATTTAATATTTTTTTATTTATGGATCTTGATGTTAACCTTAAACTTTTCAATATCTTCCATTGGAATTCACGCAGCATCCTTTCTAAATTAGATCAACTAAAACACTTTATTTCTTCACATGGTACTGAAATTGATGTAATTTTGCTCAATGAAACTTGGTTAGACTCATCTAAGTCTTTCAAGTTGCCAGGATTCAAGATTGTACGGCGGGACTCTGATCGACCTCATCGTGGTATTGCAGTGGCTGTTAAAAATAAGTACCTATTCTTTCACTGCTATTGACACTATTTCTAATTATCACTTTCAAAACTTATTAATCTCTGTAAATGTTGGTTCTATTTGCATTGATATACTTTGTGTATATATTCCGCCCCCTCCTAATGGTAAATTTAATATACAAATGCTTTCTAACTCCTTATCAAAAATTAACAACCGTAATTATCTTATCATTGGTGACTTTAATGCTCATAACTCAGCCTGGGGTTCCCGTTATAATGATAGAAGAGGTAATATTATTAATTATTTTGCAGATCAACATAACCTAGTTTGCTTGAACGATTTCTCTGTAACCACCTTCGCTCCATTCGGACAGCAAGGTAACGTATTGGACTTGGTGATCGCGTCTCCAGCGGTAAGTTCCAGTTGTTCTTTTTCAGTTCACGATGACCTCCTGAGTAGCAATCACTTTCCTCTTTTCGTTAACATTCTGTACAATGATAATCAGTCCTCCTCTCAACCCTTAAATCCCTCCTCCAATTCTATTTCTGCCCCTTGTATATCCGATATTAATTTTAATAAAATCGATTGGTCTTTATTTTCTGAACTCTGTAAAGACAGATTCTCTTTATTTCCTCTAGATCCTGATTCGTTAGTCAGCTACAACAATTTTATTAAAATTTTGTGTGACATCTTGTTGACATTCCCTATTAAAACGTATAGTTGCTATACTAAAAAACGCAAAGCTCTTATTTGGTGGAATGACTCGTGTTCTCAAGCCGTATATCAAGCCAAGTTTGCCTTATTTTCTTATAAAAAATATCCCACTTTGGAAAATTATTTACTTTATAAACAATTTGATGCTAAAAAGAAAATAATTTTATCCGAACAGAAACTTTTAAGCTGGGTTAAACTTTGTTCCTCATTTAATCGAATGACTCCTTTAAAACTGGTTTGGGACTATGTCAAAAAATTTAAATTTGCGAAGTTAAATAATAATACTAAATCACACTTCTTAGATAACCCATCTAACGCTCGTGATTTCCTAGATAAAATTGCTCCATGTAACGTTACTGATAGTATTGATTTTAATAAATTAAATTAATTTTTTGCATCTGAAGGTTCAGCGTCCGCTCAATGGATCCTAAACCCTTTTGATTTTTCTGAACTTGAGACTTCTTTAGACAAAAAAAAGAACACTTCACCTGGTCCAGACTTCATCCCCTATTCTGTTATTAAAAAATTACCTGGTACTGTTAAAGAAATCCTCTTAAATGTTTACAATCAACTTTGGTTACAAAAAGTTATCCCTCCTATCTGGAAAATTCAGTTTGTAGTTCCTATATTAAAACCCAATAAAGATTCTGTTAAGGAGTACTAAACCTCCTTATTATTTTACTGGCTGTTGACAGTCTTGTCACTTGTCTTATGTAAACAGATATGTCAATATACTAAATAAATTCAATATTCGATTAAAGTAAATCTTTTAACTTTAATATGGTAGCAGAGCAAAAATATTAAAATATTTTAATGAGAAGAAGTACGTAAATACTAGGGAAGAATTTCGTAATAGTGAACGAAAATCGTTGTCGTGAAATCTGTACCAGCTATCTACCGCTATGGACAGGGCGATCGTAGAAGCATCTCGGGTGCAGATAGGACATCTAGATTCGAAAAACTTCAAATCATGGAAATATAGAATAATGGTTGTCATAAAGGCCATCCCCGGAGCCTTGGATATTATTGAAGGTAGGCGATGTAGACCACAACAGCCGTCAGCTGCAGAGGCAGACAGTGCCTTGCAAACGAAGTATGAGAAATAATTACAAGAATTTATGAATATTGACAGTGCCGTTTTAGTGCTGATCACGACTAATATGACAGATGAGGTCTTAAATTATGTCATGCGGTTAACAAGTTCACGAGAGGTATGGCAAGAACTCAATAGGTTATATGGAGAAAGTAGTGAAGATAAGAGCTATGATCTATGTCTGCGGTTTTTCAGTTATAAGAAAGAACTTGAACATGGCATGCCTACTCATATTTCTGCGTTGAAGAATATCTGGCATGAACTGAAAAGCCAGTTAGATTCAAAATTACCAGACATGCTACTGATCTGCAAGATTTTGGACACTTTACCGACAGAATATTTTGCCTTCAAATTATATACCTTTATTTTTACTTATGACTAAGAAAGACAGGACTGTTGAAAATCTACCCAAATATGTGCCCATGAGAAAACCTTAATAAACAAGACTGAGAATGCGAGCACTTCAGAGGCACTTTATGTAAAAACTGTGAAAGGCAAAAATAAGCAAGGCAAAGAATTAAAATGTAAATATTGTGGAATGAACGGACTTAGAGTGAAACAATGTAAGAAATGGATTTCTGATGGTAGACCACCGAAAGAGCCAAAAGAGTCGACTTCAGTAAATCTAATTCTACCCGTCTTGACCCTTAATAATTCAGTTGTAGACAAAGATAACTGGTTTGTTGACAATGGTGCAACTAGCCATGTAACGAACAGAGCTGATATTTTTGAAACATTTGAATATTTCAAAGGTCAACATTCAGTCACAGCAGCCAATGGTCAAGCCATAGAAGCACTTGGAAAAGGAACCATTCGTGCTGAAGCTAATGTGTTTGGAAGACGAGATCACATTACACTCAAAGATGTATGGTATGTTCCCAATATAAAAATGAATCTTTTTTCTGTTCTTGCTGCACATGATCATGAGTATGACACCGTCTTCGAGTCGACGCCAGACACATGTATTCTGAAAGTAGCTGGATCCATCAGATTAACCGGTAAAAGGGAGAGAAATGGCGGACTTTACAAGCTGAACCTCAGTTGCCTGACACCAAACACGGAGATTAACGCGGTTCTGACAAATCCCCTACAAGTACCATGAAAGGCTATATAGGTATATCATGAAAGGCTAGCTCATCAAAATAAAAGACACGTCAAACAACTGATTGAAAAAGAATTCGGATTAAAAGTGGAGGATAATAAATCAGATCTGTGCGAAGGATGTATCTACGGAAAAGCGCATAAGCAACAGTTTGGCACGAGAGTAAGAGCAACTCAGGCTGGAGAACTCTTACATGTAGACATTTGCGGACCTTTTGCGTATTCAGTACAGAAGTTTCGATATTTCCTAATGTTCAAAGACGACTACACTCATTATCGATTCATATATTTCTTAAAGCAGAAATCTGAGGCATGGGTGATGCTTAAGCGAGTACTGGCTGAAACCAAAGCTGCAGGACACAATGTAAAAGAAATTTTGAGTGATAATGGAGGAGAGTTCGATAATGCACAATTTCGGGAAATCTTAACTAACCATGGCATAAAACAGAGACTGACGATGCCTCACACTCATGAACAAGCTGGATGCGTGGAAAGAGAGAATCGCACCGTTGTAGAAGCTGCGAGAGCAATGATGCATGCACATGAACAGTTACCTCAAGGTCTTTGGGCAGAGCTTATTAATACAGCAGGGTATATCCTAAATCGCACCGGTACATCAAGCGTACTAGGCAAATCACCCTATGAGTTATGGTATGGAAGGAAACCCGGTATTAAACACCTGAGGATCATCGGTTGTAAATGCTACGCTCATATTCCTAAACCTAATCGCAAGAAGTTAGACAAGAAAGCTCAGAAAGGAATATTGATTGGATACGATGGGAATGAAGGATACAGAATCTGGGATAAAGAAAATCATAAGTTAATAAGATCCAGAGATGTGACGTTTGAAGAAACTCCGCTACTAGATTACAATAACAAGAAAGAGGACCCAAGCATTTCACAACCTACTACTTCGACCAACAAAACTATTCAGTATGAGCTACCAGATCTACCAGAAAAAACAATGGACTTAACAGATATGATACAACAAAATGATACCTCCAGTGACACTTCGCCATCACGACAGAATGGAGTTGATGAGCAGGACGTGCATGAAGAGCCAGATGTACTAGAGGGACAAGATCTTCATCCTCAATCAGAGCAGAACGATACAGAAAATGAGTTAGAACAAGATGAAATTTTTGAATCTGGAGATGAAGAAACAGAACTTGTTGAGAATCATGGTCTATCTGCCAATGAGATTGAACGAGAAGGTCAAATGACACTGAGAGACCGTAGTAATCTCAGACCTCCAAGTCGATACAGAGATCATATCTGCAATATCAATATGACGTTGAATGCTGTTGAACCAAAAACATTCAAAGCAGCTATGTCTGGAGTAGATCGGGATAAATGGCAAGATGCCATCAACAGCGAAATTAATTCCTTGAAAGAGAATGAGACGTGGGAATTAGTTGAATTACCAAAGGGCAGAAAAGCCATTCCATGTAAATGGATATTTAAGATTAAAACTAATCCTGATGGCACTTTAGACAAATACAAAGCCAGATTAGTTATCAAGGGTTATTCACAAAAACAAGGTTTGGACTTCTATGAGACATTTAGTCCCGTGGCAAGAAGCAGTACCATAAGAGCACTTTTAAGTGTCGCTGCCAAAGAAAAAATGACTTTATCTCAATTTGACGTAGCAACTGCCTTCTTATACGGAAAGTTGGACGAGGAGATTTATATGAAGCCTCCAGAAGGTTACGCAACTAATTCTAAGCTGGTGTTTAAGCTGAAAAAGAGTCTCTACGGTTTAAAGCAAGCTCCACGATGTTGGAATCGGTGTATTACAGATTATTACATCATTGATATTGGCTTCATGCAAAGCAAAGCAGACCCCTGCTTATTCATTCGTAAGAGAGGCGAAAATAAAATAATCTTAGCCCTGTACGTCGATGACGGATTGCTTGCTTCTAATAGCGAAAAAGAAACCAAAGCATTTCTAGAAGAGCTGGAAAAACGATTTAAGATAACTGTCAAACCAGCGAATTATTTTCTCGGCATGGAAATAGACAGAAAATCAAATGGTTCCATCTTTGTGCATCAAACAGCATACACCAAACGTGTTTTAGAAAGGTTTGGTATGGAGAACTGTAAGGCAGTACCATCACCAATCCTGAAGTCAAATGGCAAAGAAGAAAAAGAGTCTTCTGGACCTTTTCCGTACCGTCAAGCGGTCGGAGCCCTGGCTTATCTTATGACTGGGACAAGGCCAGATATAGCCTATGCCATAAGCGTTGTATCACGAAACTTGGATAATCCTACCAAGGAGGACATTCAAACCGTTAAACGCTGTTTACGCTATATAAAAGGTACAATGGACAAAGGCATTGCTTATGAGAGTAAGGAAGCTCCTGGCCTAGAATGCTACAGTGACGCTGATCACGGGGGTGATCATAGCTAGACCCCGGTATCGGAGGTGCAAAATGGTAGCTGTCAAGTTCTTAGGGATGGGTAATCATATTTTTGATGTTGATATCGATACACGATTTTTCTATACATTAGGTTGTACACAGTTATTTTTTTTTGATCTATGATAATCATTGATCGTAAAAATATAAAGTGTACACATATTTATGAACTCGACTGTACAACAAAATATATATCTATGGTTGCTATTACTTTTCTTATGTTTCGAGTTGCAGAGCAGTGCATAAACACTCTTGTGATAAACCTTTTCAATAGAGATTAATACTGGCCACTTATACTGATAATAAATTATTTACGTCAATAGATAATCATTGTCACTTTACAACAATTTCTTCGATTAAATAGCTGTTTACGAGTTAATGTAAGATATTATAATTGTTGTGTATATTTATTGTAACTACACTAGTTTACTGCAAAGAATCTGATCATTCATCAAGAACATGGTATGACCTTTGGTGAATATAAAAGAGTTTATATTTTGTTTTAAATTTATTTATGAATGCTTTATGCTAAGAAGATAACTAAAACTTCTTAATGATGAAAGATTTTTTTTTGTAAATAATAAAAATGTTCAATACATGTTGGTTTTGTAATTATATAGTCCTACTTTATAGAATAAACGCTATCATTATGATATAATAAAATATCGACATATAACTATGTTTATCGACATGAAGTTAATATTTCAAAACAATGTTTACCCTTCCCTAGTAATGGCTCGAAATTGACAGCTACCATTTTGCACCTCCGATACCGGGGTCTAATCATAGCACAGGACGTTCTACCACTGGCATGTTGTGTCTATTTGCAGGAGGACCAATTTCATGGCAGAGTAAACGCCAGTCCACTGTTGCAATCTCATCAACTGAAGCAGAAGTCGTAGCCGCTAGCGAAACGGCTCGAGAGATTATATGGATGAAGAAAATCTTAAAAGACCTCACTGATGAGGAATGGCCAACAGCTCTTTTCATTGATAACGAATCAGCAATCAGGCTGGCCAATCATCCACCACACGAATACCACCAAAGGACGAAGCACATTAATATTAGATCTTTCTTTGTAAGAGAATGCGTTGATCGCAATATACTAGAAGTCTGCAAAGTATCAGCTTCCAGACAACTTGCAGACATGTTAACCAAACCTCCGTATAGTCCCAGGATTTCGGAATTATGCAAGATGTCCGGAATCAAAAATGGAGCCGGATGTTAAGGAGTACTAAACCTCCTTATTATTTTACTGGCTGTTGACAGTCTTGTCACTTGTCTTATGTAAACAGATATGTCAATATACTAAATAAATTCAATATTCGATTAAAGTAAATCTTTTAACTTTAATAGATTCCAATAGTTTAGATGCTTTTCGACCCATTTCTCTTACTTCATGTTTAGCTAAGCTGTTTGAAACTATGTTAAAGAATCGACTTGAATGGTTTATTGAACACAACTCTCTGATTCCAGAATTTCAATTTGGTTTTCGCAAGGGTAAAAATACTATGTATAACTTGGGATGTTTGTTAGGCGACATTAGTAACAATATGAGGAACCATAAATTAACTTTGTCTGTTTTTTAGATATTAAAGGTGCTTTTGATAATATCAATCACGATTATTTAATAAAAAGTTTACATAATCTTGGCATTCCTGGTCCTGCCTTATATTGGATTTTAAATTTTTTAAATAACCGTAGTGTTTCTTTAAAGGTAAAAAAATAAGTTATATGGTCCTAATATTTCCACCAAAGGTACTCCTCAGGGTTCGGTTATTTCACCCTTAATTTTTATTTTGAGCCTTGTTCAATTTATGAAACAGATTCCTTCCTGTGTTAAGTATTCCTTTTATGCTGATGACCTTGTAATTTATTTAGATTGCATTAATCTCGCTGAAGGTGAGGTTACAATGAATAATTGCTTAAAAACTTTGTATAGTTATTAGAAATTAATTAATGTACAAAAAAGTTCTGTTATGCTTTTTAGCCCTACATATTTATACCGTCCTAAATTATATTATAACAATGCCTTATTACCTTTTAGTACTTCTGAGAGATACTTAGGTATTATGCTAGATTCTGAACTGTCCTGGGCTCCACATATTGCATATATATGTAAAAAAGCTGAACTTCGTTTAAATATCTTAAAGTCCTTGGTTGGAGTAAATTGGGGTTCTGACCCAAAGACGCCTAAAACTCTTTATATCTCCATGGTTCGTAGTCAGTTTGGTTATGGTTGCATCTTCTATGCAAATGCTTCTAATTATTTGCTTCGTAAACTTGATGTTATTCAGAATAGAGCCTTACGAGTTATTACTGGAGCTATGATGTCCTCCCCTATAAATTCTTTAGAAATAGAATCAGGTGTTCCCCCTCTGTTTATAAGAAGAAATTATTTAACAGACAAATTCTGCCTCTCCTTAACCAGTCGTGATAATCCCTTAGTGAGTCGATATCTTGATGATTTTATTTTACCTAATTATAATTTAACTCCTCTGCCTTTTCATACAAGTATTAGCAAATCAATTTCCTTTTTGGATGCCGTTTTGCAATAATGCGTCAACCCACAATTAATTAGCAATAAAGTGTCAATCCTCAGTACTATCGTTGTGGGTTGACACTTTATTGCTAATTAATTGTGGGTTGACGCATTATTGCAAAACGGCATCCTTTTAAACTTTGAATTTCAAGATGTTGTTTTTTGGCATAACCTGATGCCTTGTTTTTCCAATAGCTTTCAGTCCATGTTAAGAAATATTCCAGTTACAATTATTAAATTTAAGTCTAAGTTTGATTTTTATGAGTTTTTAAATGATAAGGCTGATTTCATTAAAATTTACACTGATGGATCTAAAACCAATAAGAGCTATGATCTATGTCTGCGGTTTTTCAGTTATAAGAAAGAACTTGAACATGGCATGCCTACTCATATTTCTGCGTTGAAGAATATCTGGCATGAACTGAAAAGCCAGTTAGATTCAAAATTACCAGACATGCTACTGATCTGCAAGATTTTGGACACTTTACCGACAGAATATTTTGCCTTCAAATTATATACCTTTATTTTTACTTATGACTAAGAAAGACAGGACTGTTGAAAATCTACCCAAATATGTGCCCATGAGAAAACCTTAATAAACAAGACTGAGAATGCGAGCACTTCAGAGGCACTTTATGTAAAAACTGTGAAAGGCAAAAATAAGCAAGGCAAAGAATTAAAATGTAAATATTGTGGAATGAACGGACTTAGAGTGAAACAATGTAAGAAATGGATTTCTGATGGTAGACCACCGAAAGAGCCAAAAGAGTCGACTTCAGTAAATCTAATTCTACCCGTCTTGACCCTTAATAATTCAGTTGTAGACAAAGATAACTGGTTTGTTGACAATGGTGCAACTAGCCATGTAACGAACAGAGCTGATATTTTTGAAACATTTGAATATTTCAAAGGTCAACATTCAGTCACAGCAGCCAATGGTCAAGCCATAGAAGCACTTGGAAAAGGAACCATTCGTGCTGAAGCTAATGTGTTTGGAAGACGAGATCACATTACACTCAAAGATGTATGGTATGTTCCCAATATAAAAATGAATCTTTTTTCTGTTCTTGCTGCACATGATCATGAGTATGACACCGTCTTCGAGTCGACGCCAGACACATGTATTCTGAAAGTAGCTGGATCCATCAGATTAACCGGTAAAAGGGAGAGAAATGGCGGACTTTACAAGCTGAACCTCAGTTGCCTGACACCAAACACGGAGATTAACGCGGTTCTGACAAATCCCCTACAAGTACCATGAAAGGCTATATAGGTATATCATGAAAGGCTAGCTCATCAAAATAAAAGACACGTCAAACAACTGATTGAAAAAGAATTCGGATTAAAAGTGGAGGATAATAAATCAGATCTGTGCGAAGGATGTATCTACGGAAAAGCGCATAAGCAACAGTTTGGCACGAGAGTAAGAGCAACTCAGGCTGGAGAACTCTTACATGTAGACATTTGCGGACCTTTTGCGTATTCAGTACAGAAGTTTCGATATTTCCTAATGTTCAAAGACGACTACACTCATTATCGATTCATATATTTCTTAAAGCAGAAATCTGAGGCATGGGTGATGCTTAAGCGAGTACTGGCTGAAACCAAAGCTGCAGGACACAATGTAAAAGAAATTTTGAGTGATAATGGAGGAGAGTTCGATAATGCACAATTTCGGGAAATCTTAACTAACCATGGCATAAAACAGAGACTGACGATGCCTCACACTCATGAACAAGCTGGATGCGTGGAAAGAGAGAATCGCACCGTTGTAGAAGCTGCGAGAGCAATGATGCATGCACATGAACAGTTACCTCAAGGTCTTTGGGCAGAGCTTATTAATACAGCAGGGTATATCCTAAATCGCACCGGTACATCAAGCGTACTAGGCAAATCACCCTATGAGTTATGGTATGGAAGGAAACCCGGTATTAAACACCTGAGGATCATCGGTTGTAAATGCTACGCTCATATTCCTAAACCTAATCGCAAGAAGTTAGACAAGAAAGCTCAGAAAGGAATATTGATTGGATACGATGGGAATGAAGGATACAGAATCTGGGATAAAGAAAATCATAAGTTAATAAGATCCAGAGATGTGACGTTTGAAGAAACTCCGCTACTAGATTACAATAACAAGAAAGAGGACCCAAGCATTTCACAACCTACTACTTCGACCAACAAAACTATTCAGTATGAGCTACCAGATCTACCAGAAAAAACAATGGACTTAACAGATATGATACAACAAAATGATACCTCCAGTGACACTTCGCCATCACGACAGAATGGAGTTGATGAGCAGGACGTGCATGAAGAGCCAGATGTACTAGAGGGACAAGATCTTCATCCTCAATCAGAGCAGAACGATACAGAAAATGAGTTAGAACAAGATGAAATTTTTGAATCTGGAGATGAAGAAACAGAACTTGTTGAGAATCATGGTCTATCTGCCAATGAGATTGAACGAGAAGGTCAAATGACACTGAGAGACCGTAGTAATCTCAGACCTCCAAGTCGATACAGAGATCATATCTGCAATATCAATATGACGTTGAATGCTGTTGAACCAAAAACATTCAAAGCAGCTATGTCTGGAGTAGATCGGGATAAATGGCAAGATGCCATCAACAGCGAAATTAATTCCTTGAAAGAGAATGAGACGTGGGAATTAGTTGAATTACCAAAGGGCAGAAAAGCCATTCCATGTAAATGGATATTTAAGATTAAAACTAATCCTGATGGCACTTTAGACAAATACAAAGCCAGATTAGTTATCAAGGGTTATTCACAAAAACAAGGTTTGGACTTCTATGAGACATTTAGTCCCGTGGCAAGAAGCAGTACCATAAGAGCACTTTTAAGTGTTGCTGCTAAAGAAAAAATGACTTTATCTCAATTTGACGTAGCAACTGCCTTCTTATACGGAAAGTTGGACGAGGAGATTTATATGAAGCCTCCAGAAGGTTACGCAACTAATTCTAAGCTGGTGTTTAAGCTGAAAAAGAGTCTCTACGGTTTAAAGCAAGCTCCACGATGTTGGAATCGGTGTATTACAGATTATTACATCATTGATATTGGCTTCATGCAAAGCAAAGCAGACCCCTGCTTATTCATTCGTAAGAGAGGCGAAAATAAAATAATCTTAGCCCTGTACGTCGATGACGGATTGCTTGCTTCTAATAGCGAAAAAGAAACCAAAGCATTTCTAGAAGAGCTGGAAAAACGATTTAAGATAACTGTCAAACCAGCGAATTATTTTCTCGGCATGGAAATAGACAGAAAATCAAATGGTTCCATCTTTGTGCATCAAACAGCATACACCAAACGTGTTTTAGAAAGGTTTGGTATGGAGAACTGTAAGGCAGTACCATCACCAATCCTGAAGTCAAATGGCAAAGAAGAAAAAGAGTCTTCTGGACCTTTTCCGTACCGTCAAGCGGTCGGAGCCCTGGCTTATCTTATGACTGGGACAAGGCCAGATATAGCCTATGCCATAAGCGTTGTATCACGAAACTTGGATAATCCTACCAAGGAGGACATTCAAACCGTTAAACGCTGTTTACGCTATATAAAAGGTACAATGGACAAAGGCATTGCTTATGAGAGTAAGGAAGCTCCTGGCCTAGAATGCTACAGTGACGCTGATCACGGGGGTGATCATAGCACAGGACGTTCTACCACTGGCATGTTGTGTCTATTTGCAGGAGGACCAATTTCATGGCAGAGTAAACGCCAGTCCACTGTTGCAATCTCATCAACTGAAGCAGAAGTCGTAGCCGCTAGCGAAACGGCTCGAGAGATTATATGGATGAAGAAAATCTTAAAAGACCTCACTGATGAGGAATGGCCAACAGCTCTTTTCATTGATAACGAATCAGCAATCAGGCTGGCCAATCATCCACCACACGAATACCACCAAAGGACGAAGCACATTAATATTAGATCTTTCTTTGTAAGAGAATGCGTTGATCGCAATATACTAGAAGTCTGCAAAGTATCAGCTTCCAGACAACTTGCAGACATGTTAACCAAACCTCCGTATAGTCCCAGGATTTCGGAATTATGCAAGATGTCCGGAATCAAAAATGGAGCCGGATGTTAAGGAGTACTAAACCTCCTTATTATTTTACTGGCTGTTGACAGTCTTGTCACTTGTCTTATGTAAACAGATATGTCAATATACTAAATAAATTCAATATTCGATTAAAGTAAATCTTTTAACTTTAATAGATTCCAATAGTTTAGATGCTTTTCGACCCATTTCTCTTACTTCATGTTTAGCTAAGCTGTTTGAAACTATGTTAAAGAATCGACTTGAATGGTTTATTGAACACAACTCTCTGATTCCAGAATTTCAATTTGGTTTTCGCAAGGGTAAAAATACTATGTATAACTTGGGATGTTTGTTAGGCGACATTAGTAACAATATGAGGAACCATAAATTAACTTTGTCTGTTTTTTAGATATTAAAGGTGCTTTTGATAATATCAATCACGATTATTTAATAAAAAGTTTACATAATCTTGGCATTCCTGGTC
Source organism: Acleris emargana (assembly GCA_927399475.2). NCBI lineage: Eukaryota > Metazoa > Arthropoda > Insecta > Lepidoptera > Tortricidae > Acleris > Acleris emargana. Next base: position 49,185,213 of record OV656835.1, on the reverse strand, counting down.
CTGCCTTATATTGGATTTTAAATTTTTTAAATAACCGTAGTGTTTCTTTAAAGGTAAAAAAATAAGTTATATGGTCCTAATATTTCCACCAAAGGTACTCCTCAGGGTTCGGTTATTTCACCCTTAATTTTTATTTTGAGCCTTGTTCAATTTATGAAACAGATTCCTTCCTGTGTTAAGTATTCCTTTTATGCTGATGACCTTGTAATTTATTTAGATTGCATTAATCTCGCTGAAGGTGAGGTTACAATGAATAATTGCTTAAAAACTTTGTATAGTTATTAGAAATTAATTAATGTACAAAAAAGTTCTGTTATGCTTTTTAGCCCTACATATTTATACCGTCCTAAATTATATTATAACAATGCCTTATTACCTTTTAGTACTTCTGAGAGATACTTAGGTATTATGCTAGATTCTGAACTGTCCTGGGCTCCACATATTGCATATATATGTAAAAAAGCTGAACTTCGTTTAAATATCTTAAAGTCCTTGGTTGGAGTAAATTGGGGTTCTGACCCAAAGACGCCTAAAACTCTTTATATCTCCATGGTTCGTAGTCAGTTTGATTATGGTTGCATCTTCTATGCAAATGCTTCTAATTATTTGCTTCGTAAACTTGATGTTATTCAGAATAGAGCCTTACGAGTTATTACTGGAGCTATGATGTCCTCCCCTATAAATTCTTTAGAAATAGAATCAGGTGTTCCCCCTCTGTTTATAAGAAGAAATTATTTAACAGACAAATTCTGCCTCTCCTTAACCAGTCGTGATAATCCCTTAGTGAGTCGATATCTTGATGATTTTATTTTACCTAATTATAATTTAACTCCTCTGCCTTTTCATACAAGTATTAGCAAATCAATTTCCTTTTTGGATGCCGTTTTGCAATAATGCGTCAACCCACAATTAATTAGCAATAAAGTGTCAATCCTCAGTACTATCGTTGTGGGTTGACACTTTATTGCTAATTAATTGTGGGTTGACGCATTATTGCAAAACGGCATCCTTTTAAACTTTGAATTTCAAGATGTTGTTTTTTGGCATAACCTGATGCCTTGTTTTTCCAATAGCTTTCAGTCCATGTTAAGAAATATTCCAGTTACAATTATTAAATTTAAGTCTAAGTTTGATTTTTATGAGTTTTTAAATGATAAGGCTGATTTCATTAAAATTTACACTGATGGATCTAAAACCAATTCTCGTACTAGTTTTGCTTTTTATGATTCTTCCATTAAATCAGGCAAAGTATTTTCTTGCAATAATTATTTTTCAATTTTCTCAGCTGAAGTTCTGGCTATGATTTATGCCCTTATGTACATAAAAAGCAATACATTTTCATGTAATCAATTTTTAATTTTATCAGATTCTATGAGTGCTCTTCAAGCTCTATCAAACAAACAGATTAAAGCTAATGTTAATTACTTAATTTACTTGCTACGGACTCATATTGATGATCTTTTCAGCTGTAATATCACTGTAGAATTCTGTTGGGTTCCTGGACATTCCGGTATTCTTGGGAATGAAATTGTGGATTCTCTGGCCAGGCTTACTGTGAATGTTGAGGATTGTAACTTCAAAGTTCCTCATACTGATTTATATCCTTTTCTAAAAGATTTGATGTTGAGGCGATGGTCAATGTCTCTTCACAGTACAAGAAACGTCAAAGGGAAATGGCTTGCTGAAATTCAACCTGATCCATCTACTACCGCCTGGTTCGAGAAAGGCAATGTATATAAGGGTAGGGAATTTATTAAAAATTTGTGCAGACTGCGCATTGGCCATGGCTTATTTCCAACTCATCTCAATAGATTAAATTTGTGTATTAATTCAAACTGTAAATACTGTTCTTATAAAAATTGTGACTTAGATCATTTATTTTTTAATTGTCCATTTTTCAATTTGCAAAGATTATTGCTTATCGCCCTTTGTACAGATTATAAAAATACTAAAACTTCATTTCCTACTAAAGTCCAACATCTGCTTAGGCATCACGAATTGTATGGTTTAATATTTAATTTTGTTAAAAATACTTTTGGTTCTTTGTAAATATTTCTTTTTATTTAGTGTTCTCTGTTTCCTTTTTTTAGTTTAATTTAGAATTAAGTTGACTTTGATTGATTTTATTTAGTTTTTTGTTTTGAATATGATTTCATTTGTTTTAGTAATATAAGTGGTTAATTGTATATTTTAGTTATAGTATCGGTGTTTAGTTTTAATGATATTTCTTTTTTTTTTGTTTGTAACGTGTTTAAGCTGATGGCCCTAGTAGCCAAAGCTCAATAAAGGAAAAAAAATAAATAACATTACCTGTCAAGTCAACATGACAGAATTAATGATACTTAAATAATAACATAAACTATTTGGCTAAGTGCCTTGCAGCAAGAGCCATAACACAAGAAAAAAAAAAAAACTTAAACTATTTTCATCTAGATTTGCGATAAATGAATACGGTATGGCATCCTCCCCAGGGGCAGAATCACGAACGTTCGAAAGTATCCCTTGAAGTTCACACAGGGAAAACGGAGCATTTAAGGGAGAGTTGGGAGGGAAAATTGGGGCAGAGTGACCAGATAGATATAATTAATGCTTCTTCGGGGACGAAAGGTGGAGCAAGATGATCTAAGTATTCTGCGGATAAAGAAGAGGGTAGTCTATGTGCTATTTTCAGACATTGCATTCCGGAACCTTCTTATATACTTCCAAACAAGGGAGGGTGATATTTTTAGTGAAATGGATAAACAAAATTGTCTCCAGCCTGAGAATTTTTTATCTTTTAACAACGACTTTGTTTCATCTATAATTTTACACAACTTATCAAAATTTACTTCAGTCATTTCATTTTTATAGATTTTTTCTGCCTCTTTCCTCTTCTTAATTGCCACAGTGCATTCATTGTCCCACCACGGAGGCGAGGGGACCTTAGTCAAAAAGGGTTTTTTAGTAGGAAGAGTGCTATCCGCAGCCTCTTAGAAGTTTAGCAAGAGCCTCATTACATTTGTCCTCACTTGAAGTAAAATCTGGCAAATTATATAACTTATTATTTACATACTTGGTGAATTTATCCCATCCTGTAGTCTTATTAAGCCTATAGTTCATTCGAGGTTTCTTGGGAGGGTTTTTGTTAGTTATATTTGTACCTGTGTGCTCCTGCCCACATTTAAAACACTGTGGTTTAGACCTACACTGCACTTTGGTGTGACCAAAGCGGCATCATCTGTAACACTGAATTGTTGGATAGGTGTACAGTTCAACCGCCAGAGAATTATAGCAGATAAAGATTCGACTTGGCAAAGTCTGCCCATCAAAGGTAATGACAACTGATTGTGAAGGTTTCCACACAGGGACTCCATTCACAATTGTCTTAAAATTCAAACGTCTAATCTTCAGTATTTTACCACAACCCGGAGGAAGTGTGGTATTGTCCACAATTTCTTCTGCAGTCCATTCCGCAGGTATACCCTTAACTAATCCTATAAGGGTGACACTAAATGTTGGCACAAATGCTTTAAGTTTCTCTAATGCAAGGATACTGTGTCTAATAAATAGGTTGGCATCAGTGTGTTCTGATAAAGCTATTGATATTAGGATTAGGCTGGCAACACCGGCCGGTTCAGACGTCAAAATCGGCCACCGGTTTTGTTTTGTTAAATGTATTTTAAGTAGTTTTAATGATTAAATTATGATTATTTGGGACTAAAACCGAAGATAAACATGTAAATGTTTAGTGTAAATGTTATCAAAACTATAAGTGCTGTGAAGAAAGTAATATCACGAGTGCAAAATTTGACAAGTAACTAGGTCAACGACTTCGTGATTTGAAAAATATTTTAAAAATTACTACCGTTTGCTGAGCTGATCATCAACGAAACCAGGGGAGTATTAATATTGCATAATCCTGTTATGTCTTTTACTTCTGTCTGTGTTAAATTTAACTATAACTATATGAGCTTTTATAAAATTAAGCTACACTGACAGCCAGAAAATAATTTAGTTGAGTCATGTTTTAGTTGCACCTAGATAATGTGGTTTATTTAAAGTTTTAACTTAAGATTACGTATACATTGACATTATTATTAGAAAAGTAATATTATTGTATTAATGATTAAATCACTATCCATACCTATCCTTAATAGATTATTGTCTGATATTGACCCAGTAGGATTTTTAAACTTAAATTAATCTTAGATTGTAATTAGGCAATTAGGTTTATCTATTTGGTGCCCTGGTACTGTTCTTTATAATTATGTTTTCAGCTACCAGTAAGCCTACTACACGTCGGGATGTCCTTGTTACCAAACTCCGGAACACACAGTCAGAGCTGAAGACGGTCAAAGAGCTCAATGCACAACTGCTGCAGGAGCGTGACGAGAGTGAAGAGGAGGTTCTGCGTGTTATAAACTATAACAAAACCCTTAAAAGTTCTCTCGCCAAGCTGGACTTGGATTTAGATTATATGCGGGAACAACGGGATCGCCTCCAGGTTGATGTGGACCAGTTCCAGCTGTGCCGGGAGACACATGAGGAGGCGCTACGGCGGATCTGGGACCTGGAACAGCTACTGGAGGAGCGTCCAGTCAAACAAGACACTACTTGTGCGCGATGTGTTGCGGAGGAGTCGGCTTACAATGTAAGCTTGTTTGCCGAGCTCAATACTTCTGACTGTGAATTTAACAAACAGATGGAAACGGTAGACCTTACTAACTCTTTAGATCTTATTGATCCCAAACCTTCTAACATTACTGTGAGGGGATCAAACAAAATTAAAAAGTATTTAAGATTAAGTAGATTTATAAAAAAGTCAAAAATTTTACTACAATGTAATAAACGTTTTATGAAATTAACTCCCATTAGGTATAGCAATGTAGCCTTACATAATGACCTATTAAATTGTCAACATGAACTAGAGTGTATTATGCATGATTTTGATGCCAATACTAAACAACTCAAGGTATTGGAATTTGCCCTGCAAGATGTAACCAATAAGTATACACTGTCTTGCAAACAAATGGAGGAGTACATAGGCTTCATGAATAACATCATTGATCTTGGCAATACCAACATGGACAAACTAGACTCGCTGGTAGGTAAATCGTGCGATGGTTACGGCGGCTCTCCCTGGAAAAACTGGAGGCATAGCCTGCCGGCCTCGCCGTCACCGGCACCGGCGCCGCGCCGTGCCCGCCCCGCGCCCCTCACGCCCCTCGCGGCCCCCCGGGCAGCGCCGCGCACTCCGGCGGCGGCGGCTGCAGCGCAGCGAGGGGACACTCCAAGCTGCGCGCCCGCGCCGCCGCCCGGACCGCGCGCGCCGTGCGCGCCACCTACTGGGCGAGCCTCGCTTAGTGCTTTGCCGACCCCGGTGTGCAGGACTGTCACATATACGGATGAGGTAGGTATTGGGTTCGGGTCCAAAATGGTAAAATACCTTGGTCATAATAACGTAGTAAACAACTGTTTACCGGGAGTGTCTATGGACCATCTTATCTCCCGAATTTCTGCAGACACATTCAGTCGCGAGACAACGTTGGTAGTATTATTAGGAAATAGTTTGATGTTTAGTAAATATGACTTATTTAATTTGTCTGAGGCCCTCACAGAAGTTAGCAAAGTCGGTATAGGTAAAATAATTAATTGTGCTTGTCTGTTTTCCCACAAATTAACAAATAAAGGTATTAGAAATATTGATTATTTTAACTCGATATTATATAAAATGTCGTTATATAATTCCAAAATTTCATATTTCGATACAAATAAATTTGTAAAAAAGTTCGATTTGACGCATAACTATTGTTATTTACCACGTAGGTACTTAGATGAGTGTGCTAAGTTGTTAGCATATAATATTTTAGACCCCGCTATGGCTAGCATAGCGGGTGACTGTAGAACGGAGCCTGCGCGGAGTTTTATTAGCGCCGGCCCCGCGCCGGAGCTGCCGGTTGATTTAAACTGACAGCTTCGACAACGGCCGCGGCTGTCGTCGTTCGCGGCGACAGCCGCGGCGGCCCCGTGCCTGCCCACAGGCCGACGAACATTAAAAATAAGTTAGGTAATAGTGTAATAAATATAATTCATCAGAATATACAAGGATTTTCTAGTAAGGAACTAGAAATTAGTTTGTTTATAGATAGTGCTAATGTACACGTTTTATGTGTTACTGAGCATTGGCTAAAAGGGCATGAGTGTATGTTTAATTTTAATAATCATGACATTGTTAGCATGTTTGCTAGGCAATCTTGCAGTCGGGGTGGATCCCTGATTATGGTAAATAGAAACATTAAATGTAAGGAGCGTAAAGATATTGTTGCGGAGTCAGTTGAACGTCATATTGAACTTGCGTGTGTTGAATTGGAACATTATATTATTATTTGCGTATACAGACCCCCTACGGCGGATTATAGGCTTTTTGAGAGCGTTTTGGAAAATGTTCTTAGTTGTGTTTTTAATTCTAAAAAGTGTATTATTGTGTGTGGTGATTTTAATGTTAATCTGCTAGACGAATCACCCATGTCTATTAACTTACTGAGTGCTTTTAAATCTTTCAATTTAGTCAATCTGTTCTATGAGCCAACTAGAATCACAGCAACTAGCGCTACTTGTATTGATAATATATTTAGTAATTTTGACCCTATTCAGAAATCCGTAATCAATAACTTAAGTTCAGATCACTGTGGCCAGCAAGCTTCCTTTAAGGGGAAGACTGATTATGCGCCCCAAGAGTTTATACTTAGACATATTACTGAAAATCGATTAGAATTATTTAATAATAAGGTTACTAACCAACTGAATTATATGACGTGTGCTGGGAAAGATCCAGACAGTTTATGTACTTCTTTATTTAATTGTATTATTAAGGAATTTGATGCCTGCTTTAGTCTAAAAAAGGTAAAAGTCAAGCAAGGTACGAAATTTTGTGACTGGGCTACACCAGCGATTCATGAAAAGAGGTACAAATTATATGAGTTGTATGCTATAAGAGCTGTCGATCATAGGCCTGAGTTTCTAGAGTACGTTAAAAATTATTCTAAGGAATTTAAGCAGATTTGTGCTGCCGCGAAGTCCGAGTATTATTCGAATAAAATTTGCAAATCTGATAACAAGATTAAAACCGTCTGGAATGTAATTAACACGGAAACTGGTAGGACTAGAATTAGAGACCCGCACTACAGCTTGCGAGTTGACGATACTCTGGTAAACTCGGACCAGCGGGCCGATTATGGTGACACTTATCCACGCGATAAAACGTTTTTATCACAAGCTCATCGACATAATATCATTGTCGACGTAGGCTAACATGGTGGCATCGGTTACATTGTCTTATCCACTTTTGACAACGATAAATGACAATCGTCACATTTTATCGATTTTGCTTAACATGGTCGCCACTTTGTATCCACTTTTGACATATTATTTAGATAATCTTATACAAGTGCCGTCTTGGTGACGACAAGACATTAAATTTGGAAAATTTACTCAAATTCATCTAAAATTGAAGAGTAAGTATCGGTTTTATAATATTTTTACTTATTAAAAACGTCTTAGTTACTTATAACAAAGGCGTTTTACATTATAATTGTTATAATTGGTAAACATTTTTGTCACTAATACACTGGGAACCATCTTAACCTACTTGTGCAAAATGTGGTTACAGAATTATCAAGAAGTTTTAAGACTTGTTGGTAATTCTTTAGCTCTGCCTACCCCACTCTGGGAATGAAGGCGTGAGTTTATGTATGTATGTATGTATTTTTTGTAGAATGTCTCGATACTACTACTTTAGTCTCACGTCACAAACGGAGAAAGAAAGACGGAAATTACAGTGCAGGACAATCAGAGACGCATCGAACCCTTTCGAGCTTCCGGAGGAAGAGTTCCGGCACGTCTATAGAGTGTGTAAGGAGATGGCTCTCCATTTATGTACCGAGCTCGAAGTCGACCTCCAGCCGCACAATAGTGACGGATTACCCGTCTATATTAAGGTAATATTTATTATTTATCATACAGATACCTACCGAAATACATAATGTTACTTTAGACACTAGGTACCTACCTACATATGAGGGCTAGGAAATAATTGTAAAAGCAACTCCTAAAAATGGACCCTTTCACAGGTTCTAACTTCGTTGCATTTTTTGGCCGATGGCAATTACCAACACGGAACAGGGCAGGACCACGGCTTGTGCATTGCACAACGCACCGTGAGCAACTACTTGACTCAGTTTACGGACGCAGTTAACAGAAGGTAGGCAAGTTTTTTTTTAATCGCATAGGAATGCAAACGAGCACACAGGCCTCCTGATGGTGAGTGGAAACTGTGACCCATAGGCATTCACAAGAACGCAATCCTAAGACTGCAAATGCGTTGCCAACCCTGAGGGCTAAGTTGGAATGCCTCTATGCTAGTCATTTCACCGGCTGTCTTATCCCCAAACCGGTACACAACAATGAAAACTGCTGCTTGGCGGTAGGTTAATGGATAAGATGGTGGTACCAACCCGGACCCAATGGGCCAATAGTTTGAAGTTTATTTACTTACTAACATTTTGATGTGGTACTTGCTTTAATTTTCTCGGTTAAAAAGTCCATCAGTTTTAAGTCTTCCTCTGAGATGTAGGTAAACTATCTCTGTTCCTATCAAATTTCAATATGTTAAGGCTTTGAACAGTAGACCAAACAACGAAAGAAACCAACACAATAACACATTTATAATATTTGATTTAACCAGTGTTATTAACACACCATCCCGTGGGAAAAGTGCTTTTAATTAATTTGTTTTAGTGTACCTACCTAATAGTACTAACTTTGTTATATTACATTTCCAAAGTCAGAGCGACCAGAGTACACTATTAAACTTGTATAAGTGTGATGATGCCTCCATATAGTCTAGTAATATGGATTGAAAAAATGGAAAATTATTGTAACAAAGTAGTCGAGGTCAAAGATAAGTATACACTTTTGCACCTCCATTTCAATGGAATAAGGTGCAAAAGTGTATAAATATCATTTTACTCGACTATACCATCAGAACATTCAGAACTCATGTCTTTAAATTATTAAAAAATATTTTTTCTACCATACATTAAGTACCTACAGCACAGTAACATAACTTGTGTGGGAACTAATAAAGGTGTTATTATTGGAATTAAAAGATCTTATTGTAATTGGGTTTTTAACACGTTCATGGACGCGGATGCTATAGCAGTCGTGTATCATACCGGCTATAGCATGGGCGTCATAAATACGGGGGTCAAATTAAAATGGTTTTTCATTACTGTCCGTGAACGTGTTAATATAATTAAATGTTGATAATTAACATAGTAATAATAAAAAAAAACAAAAAAAGATTTAAGACTCTCCCTCGGTAATAATTTGCATGTCCTCCAGCCTGAAAAGAAAAATGATACTATTTTATATTTCCATACAATTAATTGCCTAAGTACATATATATACATATATTATATATAACCTGTGATAGTTCAGAATTTAATTTCTTATTTACATATTATTTTTCAGAACACTTGATATGGATCAGGATACTGCTACAGACAGCAACGGAGTCATTGCCACCCAGCAGCTACCAGCAAATGGGCTTTTTATTAAGAACGGCCCAGGAAAAGAGGCCCGCCATATTAAATAATTATTTTGCTTACTATTGTGTTTTATTCCATTTTCATACTAGAAGTAAACAAATTGCTTTTTTTACCAGTTAAAGTAGAAAACTATTATTTAACAGTATAAAAAATAGGCTCAAGCTACCTGTACCAAAATAAATCTTGAATTAAGATTAAGGTTCGGTTCAGCAGTTTAGCAGCAAGAACGTAAAAGACAGATTGAGTTCTATATACAGACAGATTCTATACAGATTGATTATAAATGATCTACCATAACATAATATTGAGTATGGATACCATTAAAACTTACTGGTTTCTAGCTAAAATCCTATTCTGCTCCCTCAGAATATTATTATGTTCCAGCTTGAGCTGGTTGAGTTTTCCAAGTTCTTCTATTATACTCTGTAACATAAAATACAATTGCATTACTTTTATTAAAAAAAAGTCATGAAACAAAGGGTATTGGGTAAGTTTGTATGGACAATACGGTCATATTTTTCTTCAGCGGCCATGGATAATTTTCTTAAAATCGGTCTGAGGACCTCTTAATACACATAAATATATAAAATTTACGACGACTTACGACTTTCCATGCTGCGACGGATTTGTCCGGGCCAAACTCTTGCAACATAGTTGCTAGATTTGCCACTCGGACTCGTGTCTTTGAGACCCGAGTGGCCCACTGAACTCCCCGTTCGCGAACAGAGTGGCTGGCCATATATTCAATGTTTTTTTTTTGTAATGCTGTACAGCGACTGCAACAACATGATTGATTTAATCATTAACAATAAATAAAGAAATCTATAATGCACTTAAAAACTCATATTAGTTCACAATATTAAACTTACACTTTTGATGTATGGCTCATATTAGTTTCTTCAAGAACAATTTTTGGACCGGACAAAACTGAACTTTCGTAAGTTAAGTACGAACGAAACTACTAACCATAAACTAATAACCATAGATCATCGAACTACCGAAACAAGTTGTCAAGATAACCCATATGTTTTAAAAAGCATGTCGTCCGCTTCTTTCAATGACTAATTTATAACTTCCCATTTCAGAAGCATTATATAAAGCCCGCCACCCAACATCCAACATGTGCAAAAATGTATTGATTTCGTGACGCTGGCAACTTTTTTGCAAAATGGTAGTAATCTCGCGTAATTCTTGCCACACTGGGCTTAAACATATTAGTTGTCGCTATATCGGCGCAATAACTTTATCGACGCTGTCAACCATATTAGGGATTTCGATAAAATAAACAACTTCGTTAAAAATTTAAACATATCCACTCGATAAAAAGATGTCACGCATAATCGGCCCGCTGGATGTAGCTAAGGAATTCGAGCGGTTTTTTACGAACATACCTTTAGAGACCACTAAATCTTTACTATCATCTCCTGATAAGGCTGAAATCTTATTAAGATCTAATGTTAAGGAATGCACGAATGTTTTCAAATTTTACCATGTCACCTCTAAAGTTGTGATTAAAACGTTTAGGTCTCTTAATATCAAAAAGACTGAAGATCTTTGGGGCCTCTCTGTTACAGTACTTCAGTCCATTTTAGAGTCAACTGCGCCTTACCTAGCTACCATGTTTAACAAGTGTGTCGATATTGGAGTATTCCCTGATCTGATGAAACATAGTAAGATCATACCCTTGTTTAAGTCAGGGACAAAATCAGACCCCACAAATTTTAGACCGATTTCGATACTACCAGCTCTAAGTAAAGTTTTTGAGAAATTAATTCTTAATCAAATATCCTCACACTTTAATCAGAATAAGCTACTTCATAGCAGTCTAATATATAATAATATATATCGTTAATATAGTCATAGATCTATATTAACGATCTCCCGTATGTAGTGCGCGATAAACATGAAATAGTCTTGTTTGCTTACGATACCTCACTAATATTCAAAGCGGATAGGAAACAGGATAATTTTAATGACATCAATGTTGCGTTGTCTACAATTGTTGACTGGTTTACAGCCAACAACTTACTTTTAAATGCCAAAAAAACCAAGTGCATTAAATTTTCTTTGTCCAACGTTAGGAGTATGAATGCGGATAGAATAAGACTGAAGGATGAGACACTGGAATTTGAAGGTAGAACAGTTTTTTTAGGTGTCACTCTAGACTCGAAACTGCAATGGAGTGCGCATATATCCACACTTGCAAGTAAACTAAGTTCAGCGGCTTATGCGGTAAAGCGAATCCGACAACTTACTGACGTCGAGACGGCGAGACTTGTGTACTATAGTTATTTCCATAGTGTTATGAGTTACGGAATTTTACTGTGGGGAAGAGCGGCTGACATCCAAACCATCTTTGTATTACAGAAGCGGGCTGTACGTGCTATTTACCAATTGGGATCTCGTGTTTCGTTAAGGGATAAATTTAAAGAAATCAATATTCTTACAGTCGCGTCTCAGTATATCTTTGAGAATATCATGTATGTACGCAAACACATACATGAGTTTAGGCATAACCGCGACGTTCATAATTTAAATACTAGAAATAGGGATAAGCTCGCACTTCCAGGTCACCGTCTCCGTAAGGTAGGCACTTCGTTTGCGGGGAACTGTATACGTTTTTACAACAAGATACCATCTGAAATCGTCAATATGCCGTTCAATAAATTTAAGTCTCACATCAAGCGCTGCTTATTGGGTAGGGCTTATTACACTGTAAATGACTTCATTGGTGACCAAGATGTATTTTAGTAGTGTCTAGGATATTTACAATATAAAATAGCCTCTAAGCGAATTATGTATTCAAGCACTGACTCAGTCAGTCGACTGTGATTTACTAATTGTTTTTTATCTTTTCTACTCTTGTGTGTACAAGAAGATTTTAAATGAGAACACACTGTGATGTTTCTCGCCGGACAGCTGTTTCACACAATATTACTTTTGTTGTCCGGCAGCATGAGCATGTCTTGCTCGCTCAAAGGTCTTTGCTTACGGCGGCGTCGTTGATCGGGTCGCCACTTTCCCGATCACATGGTTGAGGGAGGCGATGGCTGAGATACGCGTCATACTCGTGAACGGGTGCTGTTTGTGGGGTCCGGTCTGTTCACGTTTGCAAGGACTTGTTGTTCAATTTATTATCCAAGTCATATGGCTTTTGACGTAGAGACCTCGTTGTGTTGTTCTCATAGTCATTATTTTATTTTAAGGTTTATTGACCTTACATTTGTAATAATTTTATTTTTGCTTGTTTTAAGAATTTATTGTTTATTACTTTATTACCTTAATATTACTTAATGTAACTTACTTTTAAGTATAATTATGTTTTTATGATTGAAAAAATTACCTGCTGGAGTTTCTTGCGGCGCTTCTTCTCCGCAATGATGGTCTTGTCCGAAGCGCTGGTAGATTCACTGTACCTTTCCGACGTGTAAAAGAGCCCGCATGTGGCCAATTTACTGAATAAATATTTTGATTTGATTTGATTTTGATAACCTATTGCGACCTATTCTTTTGATACTGCCATTTACAACATTGTAGATATTATGCCTTTTAAGGAACCTACCAATAGTGATGGGATGAAGAGTAGTCCTATCATTAAGCAATTGTTGTTCTCTTTGTACATACATGAACTATGTATGGTCTGTTATCAGATACATTATATTCTGTCCTACCAATTGGAGGAGGACGGGGAGGATTTGAGGAGTCTTGAGGAGTTGAAGGAGTTTCCTGAGATGACACCGCGGGTAAAGTAGTAGGAACTATATGTATCACTACTATCACTAGTACTAATTTTTTCTTTGATAGGTGATGCCGGCGCTAGGGGCGGTAATTTTGAAAACTCCTTTTTTCTTTTTTTCAATAATACTTTTTTGGATACTCGCGATCTTTTTAGTGAATTAGTAGACGCAGATCCGGGTCGGACTGTAGCAAAGGGAGGGCCGGGACTTAGAATTTTTTTGTTGGTTGTGGTGTCATTTTAACACTATCACAGATCCGTCTGTATCCATTCCAGACTAAAGAAAAGTACTTACCAAGAGTTTATATACAATATATACTTACACTAAGTTAAAATTAAAATATATACATACAATTTCTCCTGATCACTTGTAAACTAAAAACCAGAAAAAAAAAACGAAATCAAAAAACGCGGCCACCTTACTCAAACATTCCCGCCCTTTTTTTTGGACAGTCAGTTCTGTTTCTGTTTAAAGTTCCTTTTTTTATTTTATATCAGGCTCAGATCACGACATCAGTATTCCTAACTTTGTATATACGGTCTTTTTAATGACTATTTCTTTGCCCTGTGTGGTCACCGGGTTAGAATAGTGCCACTCCATGTCTTCTCGTGGATGTCGTAAAAGGCGACTAAGGGAATAATAAAGGCTTCTAGTACTCTTAGGCGATGGGCTTGCAACCTGTCACTAATACACTGGTAAACATCTTAGCCTGATTGTGCAAATCGTGGTTACAGAATTATCAACAACTTAAGTGAGTGCTTGGTAATTCTGTAGCTCTGCCTACCCTACTCTGGGAATGAAGGCGTGAGTTTATGTATGTATGTATGTTCTTTAATAAATTATTAACGACGAATTTCAGTTAAATAAAAAAAAACCAAGAAATACGGGTAGTCTAATTTTTAACCAGCTATTATAAACACGAAAAAACAATACTGCTTTTTTTTCTTAATTTTGTCAATTGTTATTTTGTTTTACCTCTTGATTATAGTTTGAAATAAACAGTTGATTACACGAGTCATGTTATTTATTTTGACATACTTTTTGATTTACATGGTACGGCATGTTTGGTTATTGATATAATTATTATGTTCATAATTTTACATGGTTTAAGTAATTTAAATTGAGTTTGTTCGTATAATTCTCCCTCCTTACATTTACTCGTATTATCATATGCAATCCTAAATAAAACTTATTTATTTTAGATTCCTACTCTTCGAAGTCTGCTGCTTACAGTGAGGGAAGATTTAGGTTTTGACGGAAGCAGAGAACATCTCCGGAAGGTGCTAAAAGGACTTGGTTTTTCCTATAAAAAATGCCAGTCTGATAGATCTACATTCATGGAGATGACTCATATTGCTGCAAAACGGGAGAAATACCTCAAGATTATTTTAGAGAACAGAAGTTTGCCACAGGAGTTGCAAAAATATATAATTTATTTGGATGAGAGCTATGTGCACTCCTCATACAAACTGAAAAAGTGTTGGCAGTCAGTAGATATTGGTGGGGTTAAGGAAAATGTATCCAAAGGAAAGAGATACATTATTTTTCATGCTGGCAGTGAGAAAGGATTTGTGCCTAATGCTTTACTTATTTTCAGTGGAACAAACCAAAAGGAAGACTACCACTCTGAGATGAACAAAACAAATTTACGAAATGGGTCAAAGAAAAATTGATTCCTAATCTGACAATGGCTTCCATTATTGTTATGGATAATGCACTCTACCATTCTGTTATTTTGAATAAAGCTCCTACAAGTGCAGCAACAGTTGCGGAGCTAAAGTTGTGGCTCGTCGAAAACAACATATCTTTTGACACTTCTCTGCGTAAACCAGAACTGGTAATTCTCGTGAAGAGAAATAAGCCGGAGCCCATTTATGAAATTGACCAGATTTTGGGTGATCATGGTCATACAGTGGTAAGGCTTCCACCATACCACTGTGACCTAAATCCCATTAAATTGATTTGGGGAATTGCGAAATATAAAATTGCCTCAAATAATGTGTGTTCCACTGATATAAAGGTAATTAGGTATAATATGTTAACCCTTTTCTTGGCAAAAATTAAAAAGGTCATGGATTCAAGCCTCTTCAGATTTAAATCCAGCAAAAAAATAAAATAACAGAAAAGATACAATAAGTGAATGTTATGGTATGTATCTTATAATACACATTGTCAAGAAAAGGGTGTTACTAGCTTTTGCCTGTGACTTTCTACCTGTAAATAGTAAATGGCCCATTCTTAGTGCACCGCTACACTCTCTAGAGAATATACATTTAATTTTTCTATAGGTTTAGGTTTAGGCTGTACAGTACATTGTCTGTCAGTCAGTTAGAAAACTGTTTTATATGTATGGATAGAAAGATAGAAGATAGATAATACTTTTATTTTCTTTATATAGTGTTCAATATTGTCGTATATGATGTGAGTAATATTAATATTCATGGATGTGATTATTCTTTTATTCAGGTGGCGGCTGAGCAAGCATTCCAAGATATAACTGTCGAGAATTGGGAAAATTCATGTAAACACGTGAAACAAATTGAAAAGGAATACTATGAAAGGGGTCAAACATTGTATACGGACATGGAAAAACTAATTATTAATCTCAGAGATGACAGTAGCAGTGAGTCATCTGATACAGAGAATGATGATTACAAAGAAGGTGCAGGAACCTCGAGCCAATAGCCTCTTTTTTCTGGGGTGGAATATTTTGATGAAGAGTTTCTAGACTCTGACTGACATTTTTAAGTGCTTGTACTTAAAATTAAAATAATAATAATAATAAAGACTTATATTCTTATATTACGTTTTAAATTTCATGTTTATTTTATTTCTGCTGTTTCCTTAGTTTGCCTTCTGACAAAGGCCCAATAATCAATGTGTATGGATAAATTAAAAAAGTAGGTTTTCTAAAAAAATATCTATCATTAGGTCTTCTCCTAAGCTTAGAAGTCGCGGGTACAAGCTAGTAATTATTATAAATGTTAAAGTTTACGACTATTACTAATACAAAGTGATTATGAAAAAACCTTAGTGTTAAAGAGAAATTATATAATAAAGTATCAATATCGTTTTAGTCGTAGTATATAGGGTGGCTATACGAACGACATTGCTGCCCTCATTTTTTGGCTCGACTTTTTTGCCAGGCTAAAGCTTGGCCAGACTATAGTATAAAAAGTCAGGATTTCCGAACATCTATAACACCAACAAATAACATTTTTAGAGTTTTGATGTGATTTAGGGGGTGCAGACTCGTGGTCACCCCAGGTTGTCACCCCAGTACTATTCGACGGAGCCCTGCCTGAGGCAGGGCTCCTATTTCTGAGCGATTTGGCCTTCGGCCATCTAAAGATACCTAACGAACCTAACCTACCTACTTTTGCGGAATAAAAATGATTTCTGTCGAATTTCCGACCAAAGCGAATAGTACTGGGGTGACAACCTGGGGTGACTACGAGTCTGCCCCTCATATAATGAAACGCTCAGAGCGATAATCTGATCAGATTAAAAACACTTTCATTCGTTAGTCGACACTTTTGATTTTGTATGTAAAGTCAGCATTTCCGAATATCTATAACACCAACAAATGACATTTCTAGAGTTTTGATGTCATAATATATAATGAAACGCTCAGAGCGATAATCTGATCAGATTAAAAACACTTTTTCACTTCTCATGCTCTTAAAATGCTACTTAAATCTCTGCGAATCGGGACTAAAGCTCCTTATTAATCTCTAGGGATTAAAGTTTTTTTTTTAATTTACTTTGGAAACCCCTAAACAACCAATCACGGTGTTTGTGAATGGAGGATTATCGCCATTTTCAGTGATTGTGTATGGACCATATTTTTGGGTGTCGAAATAACCTCAAAATGACAACTGTGCAAATATATAAAAAAAAGGATTTAATTTCGTGAAACACGATTAATTATTACGAATTTGCATCTATTTAATCATATTAAGGCCGAACTTGGTAATTAATTAATTAATTAATTAATTAATTAATTCTGTAGCTCTGCCTACCCCACTCTGGGAATGAAGGCGTGAGTTTATGTATGTATGTAAGGCCGAACTCTTTTATTATGCGTGGTCCAATTACTTTTAAAATGGTTTCCAAGTTTGAATCTGTTGGCAAAATATGCAAGCATTTAAAACATCACTTTACAAAAAAACCGCGGAACTTTTTTTCCTATTTGTATTTTGAATAGATGTTCATAACTTGTATTGAACGTACGTTGTTAAATAAATGTTGTGATTTTGTTTAGAACGTCGTTTTTTTCCTCGCATTCAAAGTGAAAAGTAGAGTGTTTAACGCGAGACTAAACAACCATAATGACACTCGAACTACAGCCACCCTCGCTCGCAAGCTCGCTCGCGTGGCTAAACATCTCGTGTCATTATGGCTTGTTTTAGTCCCTTGTTGAACAATCTACTATTATTTGTTGGCCGACACGTTTGATTTTGTATGAAAAGTCAGGATTTTTGAACATCAATAACACCAACAAATGAAGGTGCTAGAGTTTTCATGTCATATAAAATGAAATGCTCAGAGCGATAATCTGATTAGATTATTAAAACTTTTATTCGTTGGCAGGCATTTTCGACTTTGTATGAAAAGTCAGGATTTTCGAACATCAATAACACCAACAAAGGATGTTTCTAGATTTTTGATGTCATATAATGAAATGCTCAGAGCGATAATCTAATCAGATTAAATAATAATAATAAGTCTGAGTCCTTTGTGGTTTTGCCTAGCCATGAATCCTCTCAGCTCTTTGCTGAAGGATTCCGGGCTTGGCTATCGACTTCGTAGAGAAGCTGAAGTAATTTCTCACTTATTGTTCATGGATGACCTCAAATTGTTTGCATCGGAGTGCCAAGATCTTATCGCACTATTGAAAATCACACAAGAGTTCAGTAGTGCGATCAAGATGGAATTCGGTGTAGATAAGTGTGCGGTCATGCATGTTCAACGTGGGAAAGTTGTAAATTCATCTAATTTGCAGCTTTCTGAGACAATGACCCTCAGATCTCTCTCCGAAGTTGAAACCTACAAATATCTTGGTATGTCACAGTCTTTGGGTATTATGGACGGCGATGTCAAGCAGTCAGTGAAGGAGCGCTTCTTTTGCCGCTTGACAAAAGTTCTTAACAGTCTTTTGTCGGGTGGCAATAAGGTGCGTGCCTTCAATGGCTGGGTGATGCCGCTGCTCACATACTCCTTTGGCATACTAAGGTGGACTCAGACTGAGCTGGACGCCCTGGATAGGAAGGTTCGTTTACTGCTCAAATCACATCGCATGTTGCACCCACGCTCATCTGTCATGTCATGAGATTGTACATCCCGAGGAAATGTGGAGGTCGAGGCATTTTAAATGCTAAGAATCTCCATAACCGCGAGGTGTGCAATCTCAGGGATTATTTCCTTGGCAATGAGTGTGGGATGCATCGTGATGTGGTTGCAGTAGACAGGAGCCTCACGCCTCTCTCCTTGGCAAACGAAAACTGGCGTAGACCAACAGTATTGAGCACTGAAGACCGCAAGAACATATGGAAGAGCAAGGAGCTACACGGACGCTTCTACCGGGCCCTAACAAGGGCCGACGTAGACTTTTTAGCGTCCGTGAACTGGCTACGGTTTGGTGACCTCTTTGGGGAAACCGAAGGTTTTGCCTGTGCAATTGCTGACGTGGTCATAATGACGAACAATTACCGGAAATATATTCTGAGGGATGGCACGGTTGACATTTGTCGAGCGTGCCGTTGTCCGGGCGAATCCCTCAGACATATAATTTCCGGTTGTTCGCATTTGGCCAACGGCGAGTACTTGCACAGACATAAACTCGTAGCCAGGATCATTCATCAGCAGCTTGCTCTTCAATACGGTCTTGTTGAGTCTGAAGTGCCGTAGGTACTATAAGTACACACCGGCGCCAGTTCTCGAAAATGGTCGTGCTACGCTCTATTGGGATCGATCTGTTATCACAGACAGGAATATTGTCGCCAATAAACCCGACATCGTGTTGACAGATCGATCTCACCATCCCGCATGATGAGAACCTCGTGAAGGCCGAGAAGGATAATCTCAGCAAGTACCTTGACTTGGCTCACGAGGTGACCACCATGTGGGATGTTGACTCGACGATCATTGTCCCGATAGTTGTTTCGGCAAACGGTCTTATAGCGAAGAGTCTCGACCAACACCTCAAGAGACTCTCTAGGATCGTCTATTACTAACCGACAAACCAGTCTATCCACCTGGTTGGACGGTTAGTATTTTTTTTTCGTAACCAACAATCTGCCTAGTTGGTTGGTTAGTGATATGGACTTTTATTACGAGCCGACCAACTTCTTATGGATTAATTATTGGTTTGTCAGTTGGTAATTTGTATATACCAACCGAAAAACCGCCTGCCACACTATTCGTTAACACATTCACTGTCCCCACACAAAACGATTGGACAATTATCGGTATGTGACCACATAGTGGGAGCACGGACTCCTGAAAAAAAGTTTAATGACTCCCACATTGAGGGCACCCGGACAAGAAACTAACAGGACCAAAGGTAACAGAATCCAGAAACGAGTATCTGCTTTTATAAACAGTTTATTTAAGAAAACAATATTATGCACGTGTAAAAAAACAATGATTAAATAACATCTTATGATATGACTGGCCGTTTTCCGTCATTCTCATTCACACATAATGCCTTGATTGAAACCTGCAATGTCCGTTTCGCGTCTGTCCGGGTTTTGTCATTTATCAGTATTCGAGTACAACCTACGCTTTGATATGAACTATCAAAACATCCAAGAACCCGACTCATCTCTTGAAATGTCGATAAAAAGAACGCCTCAAAATGATTCCTGTATTTTTGGCGGGTGTCCAAACCAAACACAAACCATAACAAACAACCTGTTTAAAGCCAGAATTCTTTACATACACAATTTATATTTATCGCCTGAAACGCGAGCCTGCGTGTATCACCTTCGCCCAGAACAAAGTTGGCAAGAAGTAGCTGACGCGGAAGATAATTTAACCGATTTTAATTTGTATCACATACAAGATATTGTAAATATTATGAAATCGCCAATGGATATACCTAGTGAAATTCATGGTTTTAAGTGTCCTAGATTAAATTATAGCAATTGGATATATTATAACAATATTGTACCTACCATTGTAAATATACCTAGGTACTTATTACACTATATTACAAACTAAAATGTATTTAGTTATGTTTCTGATTTTTATATTCAATATAACGGTTGTTTTCAATCATCACCATCACCAAGGTTGTCGTTGAGAAAAAAACGGTATTAGGTAATAGGTAGTCTGTCAAGAATATTTTTTTATTAACAAACCAACCAGGTAGTCTTCTTCTTGTTTTGCCCCCGCGGCGCGGAGCTACTACCGCGGGGATATGGCGTTTCCACGTTAAGTGATTTCGCCAGTGTCAAGTATATATAAGTATAAATCAATATAGCAATAAAACAATCCAATCTTCTCTAGGAAGATTGGGGGCAACGTTGTACGGTGATTTGTAGGTCAGAGGTCAAGATAGTTTTAACCTCTGCACCACTGCGAGTCCACTTGAAACGAGAAGAAAGATGCCAGATACACGAAATAAGTCCAAGTCTTCAATCACTGTGCGACACAAAGGCATAAAAAGTACAAATCACTATCAGAAAAGAACTTTGAACACCTAATTACCCAAAAATTAAAGTCTAAAACAAATTACACGACCGCCATCTTTTAACGTTGCAAATGCCCCCCCCCAACCAGGTAATCAGTCAAGAAAAAAAATATCAACCACCCAACCAGGAAGTCAGTTAAGAAAAAAAATTAACAGCCAACCAACTACGTTGTTGGTTACGAAAAAAAAATACTAACCGTCCAACCAGGTGGATAGACTGGTTTGTCGGTTTTGTAAGTAAAATTCTAAAAAGCTATGTTACTACCTAAAATTATCTTAATTAAAAGCTGCATCCAACTCCGCAGGAGTAGAGAGTCCCACCGGTCCGCGAACACGCTGAGGACACTATTGGCACTACCGCGCAGGCGCCGCAGCGCGGAGGCTGCCCGCTTGCGCATGACGGCCGCGAAGCCGTCGACGCACGCGGCCGCGAACATGCCTGACGCGCTGCTGATTAAAAACACTTTTATTCGTTGGCCGACACTTTTGATTTTGTATGAAAAGTCAGGATTTTCAAACATCAATAACACCCACAAACGATGGTTCTAGAGTTTTGATGTCATTATGAAATGCTCAGAGCTAAAAACTGATTAGATTAAAAACACTTTTATTCGTTGGCCGGCACTTTTGATTTTGGGCCCAAACTTGTATGAAACGTGAATGGTCTCCTTCGTTACGCTAATCATGATTGCATGGGTTTTTGTTGCGATTTCCGACATTGTCTTTGATGAAGAAAGTAAACCGTTAGCGATCTTGACACACTGTCGATTCGTCGTTTCGCTCGGTCTGAAGCGATGGATCGTACAGACAAATTGTACCGTGTGTGGGGCCCTTAATTGCCAATATTTCCGAGCAGTGTTGTGAAAAGTTTGGTTTGTAGAAATTAATGGTTCCTGGTGTGGAGAGGTGGCAACATCGTTCGACTTCGGCAATTTTTTTGTTAAGTGAAGGCTGGCCGGCATATTAAAAGAAACCAGACTGTGAAGTCATTCATTCTCTCACTGGTGTCCGTATACGACGACTGTTTGATTTGTAGAAACTGCTTCTGCTGTGACGCTATTCCGTCTAAACTGTGAGTAATATGCTTATTTTTATTCCTTTAATATATTTTTATAGAACTTAGTTATAAAGTCTTCTCAATTAGTAGCCTAGGAACCATACTTACGAAAGAGAAACGTATTAACCGTTGATCATGTCGCCACAATTCTTGCTTGACTTAACTCGGAATGACCTTCATTTACCATGGTTTTATGCTTCCCTTATTATTTGGTTACTAAGTCTGGTTTCTATCCTACTCATCTTGTATTTTAATTAGGTACTGCGGCGACAACTACGTGTTAATTACAGTTTTTTTTTACTGTTACCTACAGTACTTAATTGTTATTTCAATAAGCTTACCTTAACGATTATTTTTTTAAACTTACCAATGACGTACACAATTGAGTATGTAAAAGGAAACTAAGTATGAAGAATTTAACATAATGTTATAATATACCTTCTAAATTAAAAGCCAGGGTAGAAAATTATGGTGTCCAGCTCCAGACAAAGGTACATGCGACAATTTCGGTTGAGTATTGTCATACTTTTACATGAAATTTAGATGGCTCTGAACCATGTCACCACCGTACTGACACATATGTCCTAGAATTTCAACATCTTTTCTTTAATTCAACATGCATCTAATGCTGGATGCTATCAGTTCTATTTTAGTGCTTGGATCGTGTTTTGAACAGGGACCCCAACCACCCATCCCCCAGTAAAAGCCTTCAAAAGACTTGCCTCTTGAAGTAAAACCCACTGAAAGAATAACCGCCTTGGAAAAAATATAATTTGTTACTAACAATTCACATAAGGGAAACCTAAAGAGCTAAAGCTCAGATCGTCACCAGTAAATTGATAACCCTCTTTTATTTCCCTTATGAATAGTGCTTAAAAAGCCAATCAAACAGCTTTTTATTAGGGTAACCCACATAAATTGCGCTTTTTAAAAGACTTATGTGGATTATGAAACGGATTTAGAGAGTTAATACATTTGAAGTACCCATTCCAAACCATTGGTAAGGGTAACCCTTACCAATGCAAATCT
This sequence comes from Acleris emargana, assembly GCA_927399475.2. Classification (NCBI taxonomy): domain Eukaryota; kingdom Metazoa; phylum Arthropoda; class Insecta; order Lepidoptera; family Tortricidae; genus Acleris; species Acleris emargana. The sequence goes on along the minus strand of OV656835.1, from coordinate 49,162,107 downwards.
AATGGCTGTAAGCGATACGGCTTTTCTAAATATAATCCTTATAAAACCCATTTGAAACCCTTTGAATGGGGTAGCGGACCGGTCCCTGGTTTTGAACTAACATTTTGTATAACTAAACTCATTTCTTTTTGTAACTAAAGTTACCCATATACCCAAAAAAATAATACACCCTATCTTTGTTTTATACTGATTACCCTCAAATAGAAATACTGGGAATCTAACCTGAGACCTCCAATTAGAAACTAGATTAATAGCATAAATGATGGTAAATACCTGTAATGTTTAAACACTAAAAAAGACGAAAGAAATGAACTTTTTAAATCTAGAGGTTTTCAAAATCCCTTTCATTACTGGTTATTTCGACCTGCTACGACTAGTGACTACCTGAAATATTTTTTTCTACCAATTTTTAGTGTTTTCAGTTGTAGTTGAGTTTAACTAAACTAAAACTAAGTAACGTTTTACTTCAAAATTGTATTGTATTTCGGTCTATATAAAATATTCTAAACCAATTAGTTGTAACTACTCTATTTAAAAGAATTCTTCCCTGTTGACACTTACCACAAAAAGATCATATGTAACTGCTGGGAACTATTCCTAGTAGTTAATGGTGGTATCTGGTTGGAAACCAATACCAGTTGTTACCATTGGTACCTACTGGAAATAACTTAGTCTGTGTAAACCTTAATATCACTAGATGCTTGGGAATCATCAAATTTTCCGAAACAAAGTATTTCACTTCTATGTTTATACATAGTATGAGTACGATATACACTCCCTACCTAAAAAGATGTTTCAATTGAGTTTGGAATTGGTGTGAAACTATCAGCAATTTTCTTTACTGTGTTAGCAGTTTTTTTTCTCTGCATTTATTTCAATGTAAATTCTGACAGCTGCTAAATTTGCAAGTGTCCGCTGACAAGATGACGATGGAGCACAAGTGTTTCTGCCATGGTGATGACGTCACTACCATGGATCTGGAAAAGCCAGAACACCTCATGCCCATGATGAGGCCATTCTCTATGAGGTTCTGTACAAGCAATAGTTGTGTATCTATTAGCTATTGAATAAATTTAATTGTAGTTAGCAAGTAGTAGTACTGTATTTGAATTCTTATTAATAACATTCTTAATGCCACTTTTTATTAATAAGTATATAGGATGTTGGCATTAAAACGTTTATATTTCCAAATTATCCAATCATTTACTGCAGAAACCGTAATTGCATCTCACTGAAATAGGTAGATATTGAATAATATTTGATAGTAAGCTATAGATACCTAATAGTAACACTTTATTTTAAAAAGTAGGTAGAGGGCTGAGGCACAATTACTGATGTGCCAAAGGAAACTTTCCAAAATTGCGGAAAATTTCATGTAGGAAAATTTCGGAAACATCTCACTTGTGCAAAATGTGGTTACAGAATTATCAAGAAGTTTTAAGACTTGTTGGTAATTCTTTAGCTCTGCCTACCCCACTCTGGGAATGAAGGCGTGAGTTTATGTATGTATGTAAGTATGTATCTCACAATTTTGTATGGGGATTGAAACTTTCCGTTTCTTAAATTTAAATTTCCTATATTTCTTGTGAAAGTTTCCGGTAATTTCTTGCAACTTTTCCAACTTTTTGGAAACTCCGCAACTTGCACATCAGTAGGCACAATCAACAGGATAAAGTTGCTTAATACTCAAGAACTAGATATGGCTTGGAGTGTACTTTGGTATCTCTGAATAAACCTGTGTATTTATTTACCAACTCCTTACATGCCATATTTTGTGCAGCAGTTCAAACATTACTTTTAAGTGACAAAGTTCTAAAAAGTGTACAGCTATTTATAAAGCCGACTGTAACTGCCTATACTAGTACTATTTTAATAAATTAAAGCGCAGGGCTTCTATTCTACTGGGTAAAAACCAAATGGTCTTTGACGAGTATATTTCTAACGTGTTTATAGCTCTTATTTACTTGATAGTAATGGCGGCAGAGTTAAAAACAATACATACCTACATAAATAAAACATCAAATGTTTTTAGATAGGTCCTAGGTTGTTGGTATTTATGGACATTACATTATATTTATAATTAAAAAAGAACAGTCTCGTGAGATTCAGGTCTCGCACTTTTAGGGTTCCATTTTTTAACAAATGTAATGATCTGTTTTTAAGTATTGTATTTTAAATTGGGTTATTCTCATTTTCCTTAATTATTTCCTTAAGACCGCCGTGCGTACGCTGGATCTAAATCCAGTGGAGGCATTACTATAATTGAGTGTGTGTGTTTTCCAATGCACTAAAGTAGGTATTTTCTTGAAATCGGTCGGTGCTTTTTTGTAATTCAAATTAAAACACAACTTATGGTGCGTTCCTATATTCAAAACCGTTGGTAGAGTGGTACAATACGTACAGTGTACAGTATTTTTAGCTGCAAATGCAAAGGAAATGAAAGGTTAGGTATAATATTTTTCAAAAGTTAAAAAGAGAGTGATGTAGATCCATAGATCATACCTACCTTATCTTATAAAACAATCAATTAAATCTTTTTTATTACTTTTAATCATCATTAATGGCTGCAAAGAAAATGAAAAGTTATGATATTATGAATATTTAATTTACAAAAAACAAGCATGTAATTTTTTTTATCCCAAAATACATAAATGCCAATTAATACTATATGATCTTAAATAGGTTCATAATTAGTGAAAAGTTAGTACAAACCCCATGCTCATGCAACTTTATTCACTATCAGAGTTATCTTCATACATGGTGTTATTAAATTTGGGGAAAAATTTCGTTTCATCGTGATTGAAACAGTATTTGTCTTTAAAACATCTTTTGAAATGTAATAGTCCACATAGTGTTTTAGAACTGAGTCTGTTCCGTTGCTTGGTTTTATTCAAGTTAAAGTTCAGAGAAAACACGCTCTACGCAGGCACTTGAGTGTGGGAGACACAATTAACTTTTCATGAAGTTATTCAATTCCGGAAAGGCTGGCATGCCACTTCCTAATTTTTTTTTCTCCAGTTGCAGCCAAAACAATTCAGGTTCCAGATCGTACTCAATGTCAGTAGTGTTTGCAAGCAACCTCCACTCATTATCTAGGTCTTGAATTTGGTTATCTTTAACCAAATTTGGGAATTGGGCTGCGATTGGGGCCATTGTGCTGTATTTTAAATTTTTTACTATAGCAGGATCAAGTGTAACTGTTTATGTGTCTGTGATCAAGTGTATGTGGTTCGAAAATGAAAATCTTTTTAAAAACTGAGTGACCGCTTCTAAGGAAGGAAGGAAGTCCGGAAAAAAGTAGCAGCACATAATATGGAATTTATTTTTATTTTGTGCTAATTTGTAAGCAGTGCTTTTGTAATAGTGATCTGTAGATACTATTAAATAAAATAAACAATAAGAATGGTAAAAATGAAAGCGGGATTTCAAGTTTTCGCCTATTACATTAAATCTCACCTAAAACTTTTTGAACAGTGTCTTTTGAGAGAATTTATGAGGTGTTTGTCATAAACGTATTTTTTTTCTTAAAGTTTGATGGGCTAGTTAATACCTTATTAAATTGTCTTTTGATCATTAGTTAATATTTTTTATTTGACTTTAGTTTCGGGTAGTTAAATGGATTTTCAAAAATTGTGTATTTGTCATTTTTACAGAAATTTGTCTCCCTTAGAAAACCCCTGTCAGAGGTTAGATTGGAGAAACTTCCTTGCTACCCAACGTGAAATCCAGTTTATTGGTATAACTTATTCGTATAATACTATTCTTAAAAGCATAAAACAAGTTCTGGAAATGGAAATTCAATTGTGGTATTGTAGAAAACGGCAAGCGAAGATTGTCAAATTGTGTTGTACAAAGAGTTATAAAGTACATTGCAATAAATATTGAGAAAACTCAAGGAATCTTACACATTTCAATATTATTGTATTTTTATTTAATAGTATGATATCTACAGATTACTAAAAAAAAAACTGCTTCATAATTAGCAACAAATAAAAAATAAATACCAGATAATTCATTGCTACTTTTTGACTGAACCTTATTACCTTATGTAAAACTCTAAAATTTTTAATCTGAAACTTTTCACATCCTCTGTATTTGTTATTTGTCCCAAGCCTACTATAACTTTAGCACCTAAATAAATGTCCTGAAGCGGCATACATTTTCTTGAATCTCTGTGATTTATTTCAGCTATTGATGTAGATTTGAGGTAATTTACATTGATATAATAAGAAAGAAGAGTTCTTAAAGATGCCTTTGCATTTTTCCTAAAAGCATGTATTTGGGTTGACTCTGACTGCATTAATTTATTCATATTGTTAAAAAGCGGTAACATAAAATCCAGAAACTCTAAATATAGTTTTATAATTGGGTTATTTAGGTTTTCTAATATATGTTGTGTGGTTTGCAATCTCTCTTCGAAAACAATATCAGTGAAGTATAATTTAAGAGCATTATACTGTTGTAATACTCTTGCAACTGCAGCATGGAGTGAAAGCCATCGGGTTTGGGCTGGGTGTAATAATTTATTCGGCTTAATTTCCAAGAAAGTTTGAAACTCTTTAAACATTCCTATTATTTTAGGACTTCCTTGTATGTAGTTGTAAACGTCTCTGACTAATTCTTCGACATTTGTTGGCAGCTTTGTACATGCATATGATGCACAAAGAGCAAAACTGGCAAATGCATTTTAAAATAAAAATATGAGGCGCGTCTTGCATTAATAAAGTTTTTAAAGAGTTTTGGCTGCCCATAATTACATTTGCTCCATCTGCAGCAAATCCAATTAAATTATCTTTCCATGGAATCATATTATTATTAAAACAGTCTGTAAGTAATCAAATCATACTATGAAGTTCTATTGCAGTTGCAGTAGTTTTAATAGGAATCAAATCAAAAAAAATCATCAGTGACCCTGCCATATTTTACAATCCTAACAACAAGACATAAGTGCTTCACTGAGCTTTTGTCTGTTGACTCATCAACTATCAGTGAGAATTTTTGCCCCCTCATAGCTTTGCACAGTTCTTCTTTCTTAGTTTTTCCAGTTACATTTTTTACTAAAGATGTTGCTTTGGTTCGGCCAATATTTATACTCTGAGCGATTTTGGAGTCAGGACAGCAGGCTTTTAAGACTTGACTTAAATGGGCAATCGTTCTAAAAGCAATGATATGTTCCACTTGAAAGCTGACTAACCTCAGTTCTGCTGTTTTAATTAACGAGGCGGAAGATGTAGACGGCATTGACTCAATCTTTAATTTATTTTGATGTTTTGTCGTCGAATTGTGCTTTACCAAATCTGATTTCCCCCCACCACTTATATTAATATCAATGCAACATGCCTTGCAAAAACCAAACTCGTCTCCTTTCTTGCTTTTGGTTAGCCAATTTTTGAATGATTCTATTTCAAGCCATTCAGTTTTAAGCTTTTGAGCGTACCTGGCTTTCTTAGAACTCATCGTGCTACGTGCAAGCCTACACATAGTAGTAGTACACAACAACACACTGGAAAACAAATAAACAAAATGAGATGAGACCGTGAGACCATGTTTTAAATGTTATTAACTATACTTTAAAGTTAAATGCACGCGTAACAAACCAAAAGAAGTCAAGAACTCCCGTTTGATTATTTACTTACCTATCTTTGCAATTCAATATCCCAATCTAACGGGTTGGCTTAAAGTAATGAGAATGTATTCAATTACCAATAGCAGGCAATAAAAAAATACAAAAAGGATTTTGACAGATATAATTAATAGAAAATATGTAAATTTTGTTAATAAGGCAAAAAACGATTAACTGGTTTAATAAAAAATGTCCGCGAGGAAATTATGACGTAAACGTGTCTATCGCCTACTTGGACGTCGTGAAAAATCTGAAGTGGTCTCTCATCACAAATTTGAAAATGTACATCCTTCTACAATTTAATGTTTGATCCAGCGGTGGGAACTTGGTATTACACTGAGAAAAATGTGGCACTATAAACTAATGTGATTGCACATCTTTTTGACCAATCGTGCAAGCACGTAAAGTTACGCTGCCAGCTGTGCACGAAACAATACGATTCCACCGTGACGTCATCAATTTAGTGACGTCACAAGCTCATGCGCAGCTCGCAATATAAAATATAGTTCAAAGAATCATAACGTATTGCCTTAAGCAAGAAAACTTATAGTGCACCGCTTCAAAATACTTATTTTAGAGGCAAATTATATAATAATGCATTGCGATAACTTATAGTTCCGTATCATTATACTATTATGTGCGTTTGCATTTTACTAGTTGGTGCCTATCAAGTCATGCCCCGTAATATTTTGTGCCTGACCATGATATTATTTGATTCTTCGAACCATGTTTTTACATGCAAGTGCACTAAATGTTTTAGTGCTTTTCTACCTAGGCATTATCCCTTTACGTGCCTGAGCACTTTTTTCCGCACTATTAATTATCGTGATAGCATTAAAAAAAACAGGATAGGCATCAAAATGTATACAACATTACATCAAAATAGTGAACGAAAGTTCAAAGGGTGTTTCTGTTGCTCATTCCCAACAACTTTCCCCAAGGGCACTACACAGAAATCTCAAAAAAATAAATGTCCACCTTTCGTACTAGTTAAGTTGCGATTAGTTGATTGGAGTCTGTATAAGTCATTTATTTTGCAGATTTCGATATAGGTCCCTTGGGAAAAATTGTTAGGTATGAGCAGTAGAAACACTATGAATTTTCGTTCACTGTTTTAATGTAATCTTGTATAATTCCTGTGTTGCGATACCCAAAGCTTAAATATACAGCTTTAAGCTATGGAACGTACTCATATAATGTAAAGTTTTCAAAAAAACTAAACGAGACAGTGGCACATCACATTGCTTCAAGATGTCCACCTATTTGCCTTGGAAATTGCAAGCCTGAAACTATATCGCATTAGCTAAAAAATTAAGTAGGTATACAATGTCATCACGATATAATATAGTAGTACTGAAAAATCATGCTGAAATTAACGATACCTGGTTGCAGTATGCACACACAAAGGATATAGGGTAAGAAAATTAAAAAAAATGTTTTTAATTATACTACCATTTATTTTTCCATTTTTATTTTAGGTTTTTTTCCTGGTTTTTCGCGCATTCACCAGCCACCCTGATGTGTTTTTCCTTGGTGTAAATTTTCCCCTTGCAATTGATGGGCAGTAGTAAAGTGCCGCACTTTCTGAGTCACATAAGCGTGCTATATCCTGGCTCATCTGCAGGAGATGATGGTTTTCCGGCAGCTTCACATTTTCGTCAGCCGGCGTTTGCTGCGTAATTAAATACGCACACAGCTGGTTTCGAAGTTTTGTCTCCAGATGCTTTTAGTATTGCCCTCCCCTGAGGCGTCGCCTCACAGAGTGTTACAACCTGAAATATATTAAATTTATTAATCAAACGACACTTTCTGTGGGACAGAGAAGTAAACCATACCTGATTCTCTCGACGTCTTTGGGGTATAGGAGTGCTGCTATCGACTGGTGTGTTAAACTGTTCCTCAAGCAGTGGCAGCGGGCTATCCCGCACTTGTGCTAAGTTCTGCCTCTGGGGCTCAGTCAGCGCATCCAAGTCAATTAAGGGTGCCCCTTGATTATCCAAGTCAAGGAAGTCTTGATCCTCCCTGCCTATAGCAGACCGCAATATCGACGAGAGATCGTTAAAGCTAGTACTCGCCTGTAATAAATAAATTTGATTTAAATTACACAATTAAAACTTAACCAAGGTGCTCCAATCTATACACAGAATGTTATTTCTAAATATGTCTATGTCTAACACACCTGCCCTACCAATCTAGGATATAAAGGTTAGATAGGTACTTATTATGACTTTTATGACCCTCAATGGGACAACTTTACTGTATCATAGTGTTGAACATTAGTTGCATTTAAATTGACCATCTTTTGTTTTAAGCAGTCAGTTGGACAAGAGCTATCAGACGTTGACAATACGATAACATATCAAAGACGATATGGTTTTTAGTGCCTAGAATACCGGCCCAGGTATTCGAACTTTAAAAATAACATAAATCATCTAGAAGAATAACCATACCATAGCAATAAGTATTTATAAAAAATATGTTACTACTTTTAACTCTTTAATATCGTGAATTGTCTAGAAAACTAGCATGTAATTTCATAACATAAAACCCTTTTCTCGGGCTGGCACGAACAAAACAACAGTACCTACAATGTTGGTAAAAGTGGCGACGCGACGCGAGCCTGCTGCTGCCATTCCAGTTTGAATTGGCCTTATGTCGTCGTCAGTGCGAATAATAAAATATAGGTAACTTACTAGCAAAGTGTTCGATGACTTCTTAATCAAATCCCCATTTTCTAAGGTCTCCCATTGGATCCATTTTTAGATCGGCAGTATCGGCACTGAATAAACACGCACGTCACGCAAAGTCAAAATTCGAACTGCACACTGCGCCACCCACCCGCCACGGCCTCTGCCTGCGCCCCCCTCTATCGCCCGAAACTTTTATGTGCATACGCACAATTTAGTTACGGTCTGTGCAATAAAATTCATAACACGCATAATTTTTTTGTGCTTCATTAAACTTTTTTGTGTTGCAATATTTTTTGCAAATAGTAGGTATAGGTGTACTGTCACTTTTGTGGAGCGCACTATCAAATTTGCTGCTTAGTTTGAAATATATACATGCATTGCACAAAATGCCATGGTGCAACTCTTCGAACCATACTTTTTTACGCAAAGAACGATATTTTATGGTGCAATAGTGACGTCACTAATTTATCGTGCATTGATCACTGTATATTATAATGGTAATTCCGAAATTTTACTATGCATAATTGACGTTATGTCTTTTGGAGTTGTGTGCATAATATTGTATACTACTTGCACGATAAATGATAGTTATTTGTACTTTATGTTTTGGTGAGCTTTCTTGCACAATGAAGTTCAATGCCCAGCAGAACAAATCTAGATTCGTGTCACTATTTAAAGTGTTGCGCACTGTTACATTAGTGGCAAGCAGTGTATTTCAGAATGTTTGCATAATATTTTATTACTTCCTCTTCAATCCATTTTTCTCAGTGTAGGACTAAAGATTCACCAAAAACGGGAAGACCTCCCATTCTTAATGATCGAGAGTCGAGACCGCAAGTAGGTGGCAACGTTTGTACAAAACAAAGTGGGTCAGTCCCAGATAAGTTAGCTGTAAAATATGATGTTTTTCGTGGGCGAATAAGGAATATTTTAGAGAAATACAATGTTGAACAGTTAAAGTGTCAAAAAATACCCAAATATTCCAACAAACAGCTTGAAGATATTCCAAAGAAGTGCAGGAAGTTGCGGAGAAAGTATCACTATGCAGGGAGCAGCCAGAATTGACTAAAAGAGCGTGACGTTCACTTCGTACCGAAGGATCCAAACCATCCGAACGTCCCTATAGCTCGTCCAATAGAGGATTATTTGGTAATTCTCAGCAGACTAGTTTACAGTGATGGGCGGGAAGAAAAATTACAGACTCAGTTGAAGCGCAAGGTACAAAAACAACTAATTAACTAAAAAATGTAAAAATAGATGTTGTCCAACGTATGATGAAAACGGTAAGATGAAAGCTACGAAAAATATAAGATGCGGGACTTTTTGCTGTATAGGAATGATTGATTATCATATTGGTTTTAGTTCGTTTTTATGTAATAAAAGCTATATAAACCTAACAAGTGAAAAAAAAAAAAAAAAACAGTTTTTGTAATTCTCATTACTTTAAGCCAACCCGTTACACCAACTTTTCAATTCAACTTTCTTCTTAGAACTTATTTAACTTTATTTCAACTTTTAGTGCAAACAGGGTTAGTATCACAGATTATAGAGTATGTCTAAAGATTAGTATATCAGATATAGTGTACTCGGATTAGTTGCATGACGCTGCACTAACGCACTCTATGAAACTGACACGTGCGTTGTGTCGCGCGGCCGGCTGTATAATAATTAGTTGACCAACAAATCTGGTAACAAGTGACATTTTAAGAGTATTAATTGCAAAAAAAAATGTGTTCAAATATTGAAATTGAATTTACTCTAATATTTGCTTGCTTATTTTTTTCAATATAAACTGAAGCCTTTATTTTATAGGTATATATTATTTTATTGCTTAGACATCAAAACCATTAACAAAAATACGTAATCACACGTAGGTCATTTTAAGATAAAAAAATAAAGCTTTATAAACCTGACTACATTTTTTGTAATTGTTATTAAACAGGGTTATTAGTTTAATGCTACTATATTCGTATATATTTGAGATGGTCACATTAAGACCTTTCAAATGATACCTATACTGTAATAATTAGAAGACTTTTTTTGTTGACATAAATAATTGACATTTTTGCAATTGTTATTTAAATTTCAACAAATTAGGTAGCCTATGTCACCCGGGATGGTGAAAGAATTCTAACGATACCACACACATTTAAATCGGCTCAGGCGTTTAGAAGTTATGGTGGAATAAAGAATCGTAAGATGCATACATACATGAACCCTGAAAACATTACACTCCTTTTTTTGGGCAGACGTGTAAATAAATCGGCTCAGGCGTTTAGAAGTTATACTGGAATAAAGAATCGTAAGATACATACATACATGAACTCTGAAAACATTACACTCCTTTTTTTGGGCTATTCCCAGTAGTCCGCACCCCGTAGTTCGCACTGCGAACTACTGGGATTTTTTTTCCCAGTAGTCCGCAGTGCGAACTACTGGGAATAAAAATTCCCACAAGTCCGCACCTCCGGCAAGTGGTGCGAACTACTGGGAATTTTTATTCCCAGTAGTTCGCACTGCGGACAAATAAGAAAATCAAAATCCCACTTGCCGGAGGTGCGGACTAGTGGGATTTTTTATTCCCAGTAGTCCGCAGTGCGAACTACGGGGTGCGGACTACTGGGAATAGCCCCTTTTTTTGGGCAGACTTGTAATTAAATAAGCTCAGGCGTTTAGAAGTTATAGTGGAATAAAGAATCGTTAGGTACATACATACATGAACCCTGAAATCATTACACTCCTTTTTTTGGGCAGTGGTGCAAAAATTACAAAAAGTTCAAATTCTTAATGCTTTGGGATTAGTAATTAGAATTTTCTTCATCGCTGTCATAGGAGCTTGATGTGTCATTTTAAGAATCTGATTTTCCTACGTTCCATCGTGGTAGTCTTTCCAGTATTTGGATTCTTCCAGTATTTGGATTCCGTCTCCTCTACAATAAATGTCTGCAAGTGTTGGTCCACATCGTGCAATCGATCATATCAAGACGCTCATGAAGTAATTTCATAATCTATGTGTAGTTTTGGTCTACATTTTTATTTGCCACATAATTTTTTAACACCCCCCAAATTTTCTCAATCGGGTTCAAATCGGGATGATAGGGAGGGAGCCTTAAAATATCACAGTTATATTCTTTAGCTTCTCCATCAATGGCGTAATTTCTAGAACACTCTTTATTTTTTTAAATTATATCGTATTGTTCGATGTTTTTCATGTTTTCCTCGAAGGCGATGTTTTTATTTCTTAGCTAATCTTTCATGGCCGCTTTGTTGCTGTTAGAGGTGGGAACTTTTTCCCTAAATGTGTTATGGTAGGAGGCGTTATCCATAACTATTACAGACTTTTGTGGTATGTTAGGCAGTAGTTGTGTTGTGAACCACTTCTAGTGCAGTCATTGAAGCATTATTGCTCCGAATTTTGTTACTGTGAACCGAATTGCATACAATTTTGGAATTAGGTTCATCTTACCCTTAACTTCAAAAGTGAAAATGATTTGAACTCCGCAACCACCCTGGGGGTGGTTGCCACCCCTTCTCGGGGGTGATTTCTTTTTGTTTCAAAATAACCTCGGATATCGATAGAAGGCCTAATTTTAAGCAAAAAATCATCTATAAAGTTTTTCGAAAAATCCAATACTTTACAAGTAATTGGCAATTGAAAATTCACATTTTTTTCACGTTTTTCATCGGTTTTTTGCAAATATCTCCAAAAATATACGTTTTATCGAAAAGGCCGTGCCAGGATAAGCTAAGAGATTTTGCCCCCCTTGAGTTTGGGGTTGTAATTTTTATAGATTGTGTGGCTCTGCATTAGTAATTGTTTTGCCAAATTTGAGCACCCTAAATATCATAGTTTTCGTTTAAAAAAAAAAAAATTATATTTAATTTTTCTTTGATATTTTTTTTTCCTGTTAACCGATTTTAATGAGCTTGGCATATAATGTACATTTAACCAAGATGATCAAATGGCCATAATTATATTTTCATTATGCCATAGAAAAAAAAATAAAAAAACCCATTCAAACTTTTCAGTTTTTTTTTTTTATCACTTCCATGTTAGAGACCGCTCTAATTTTTTCACTGGTAAAATTCCCACTAACGTCCTATAATATGTATTTTTTTCAAAATTTTTGCTAAGGGAGAACATGGAGTTATCTTGACATGAAATTCTTTACATGAGCATTTCTAAAAAAGTTTGTACATTTCATTCACGACTTTAATTTGCAAAAAAAATTGCAGGTTGGTAGAGTGAATGAAGCTGAGCCTAAATAACATAGTCTCCCAAAATGTCCTCATACATTTGTATGAAACTTTCCTTTTTTGTTACCATGAACCAAAGAAAGTTAGTAACAAAAAAGGAAAGTTTCATACAAATGTATGAGGACATTTTGGGAGACTATGTTATTTAGGCTCAGCTTCATTCACCCTACCAACCTGCAATTTTTTTTGCAAATCGAAGTCGTAAATGAAATGTACAAACTTTTTTAGAAATGCTCACATACATTTCCTAGAACCGCTATAATTTAAATCGGAATGATTGCAACCTCTTTAGAGGAACGTACATGTTGCATATGAAATACTTACTGGCCACTTACATTTCAACTTTTTAAAGAAGTAAAAAAAAAGACAACAAAAAGAACTCCTTCCAATTGTCGTGCGTTGGTAACATAATATAAACCATTCCAATATGAATTCATTATCAAAAACCACTGCAATACAACGCGTTTTCCGTAAAAAAGTTAAAACGCTAAACGCTAAGCGTTAAACGCTGTATTGGAAGTGTATTATTAAAGAAATCGTATTGTTCGTTTATGCTTTGCAGAATTGTTTTCATTGCGAGACAATACAGCTTTTTAACTTTTTTACGGAAAACGCGTTGTATTGCAGTGGTTTTTGATAATGAATTCATATTGGAATGGTTTATATTATGTTACCAACGCACGACAATTGGAAGGAGTTCTTTTTGTTGTCTTTTTTTTTACTTCTTTAAAAAGTTGAAATGTAAGTGGCCAGTAAGTATTTCATATGCAACATGTACGTTCCTCTAAAGAGGTTGCAATCATTCCGATTTAAATTATAGCGGTTCTAGGAAATGTATGTGAGCATTTCTAAAAAAGTTTGTACATTTCATTTACGACTTCGATTTGCAAAAAAAATTGCAGGTTGGTAGGGTGAATGAAGCTGAGCCTAAATAACATAGTCACCCAAAATGTCCTCATACATTTGTATGAAACTTTCTTTTTTTGTTACTAACTTTCTTTGGTTCATGGTAACAAAAAAGGAAAGTTTCATACAAATGTATGAGGACATTTTGGGAGACTATGTTATTTAGGCTCAGCTTCATTCACTCTACCAACCTGCAATTTTTTTTGCAAATTAAAGTCGTGAATGAAATGTACAAACTTTTTTAGAAATGCTCATGTAAAGAATTTCATGTCAAGATAACTCCATGTTCTCCCTTAGCAAAAATTTTGAAAAAAATACATATTATAGGACGTTAGTGGGAGTTTTACCAGTGAAAAAATTAGAGCGGTCTCTAACATGGAAGTGATAAAAAAAAAAAACTGAAAAGTTTGAATGGGTTTTTTTATTTTTTTTTCTATGGCATAATGAAAATATAATTATGGCCATTTGATCATCTTGGTTAAATGTACATTATATGCCAAGCTCATTAAAATCGGTTAACAGGAAAAAAAAATATCAAAGAAAAATTAAATATAATTTTTTTTTTTTAAACGAAAACTATGATATTTAGGGTGCTCAAATTTGGCAAAACAATTACTAATGCAGAGCCACACAATCTATAAAAATTACAACCCCAAACTCAAGGGGGGCAAAATTTCTTAGCTTATCCTGGCACGGCCTTTGATAAAAACAAAATTGTAGCAGGTAAAAAAGTAAACAATTTGGTTTTTTATAAAGTATTCTAAGTGCAATATTAAGCTAGATATTAAAGATCAAAGCCGTTTTTTATTTTGTCTGAAATTTAATCGATGTGGTCAATGCCATCTAGCGGCGAGCAGATGCATTTTATGCATTCTAATAAAAAAAGGTTTTGTAGTGCTTGAAATAAGCTTTAAAATGAGCACTATTAAAAATCTTTTGCATGTAAAATAAGTGAGCTGTATTGCAAATAAGAGGAGCATCTAATGTTTTTTCTTTTAAATCAATGGGTTTCAGAAGTGCCATTTCCACCAAAATTAAAATTAATCGTATTCCGCCTAGAATTAACTTTATTATGAAGAGTTTAATAGATTGTATCAGTTTGGCTGCTTCAGGACACATATTTTTCAAAAAAGTAACGATTAAAATAAAAATAAAATTTCAAATTTTTAAAACACCCACCTTTTTTTTTCATAATATCTCAAAAATGACGACAGATACGTATAAAAGTGTAGGGATAAAAAATTTAGGTATTTTTCTGACAAACAATATGGTTTTTTTGTTCTTTCTGTCAAACAAAAAATGACGGAGATATGATTGTTTAAAGAGCGCGTGGCAGCGCAATCACAGCCTCTCTTAAGCCCTTTAACCCTTCACCGTTTTAGAAAAAGGTTTTTTACTATATATTGCAATGAAGGATGTTGTAGCTCTCTTAATTACCTTTACAATGGTTTTTTATAAATTGTGATAGCATGAAAATTGAAGGAGTTATGGTCCAAAAACTTATCATATTTTTTTCTACTTAGTAACTGAAAATTTCGGAGTGTGAATATTTGGAGCAATGTGAAAGTACGCAGTATAATAGAGACCCAAAACTATTGTAATGTGTATATATATACATAATATGGCTCATATATTTTGGAAATGTAGGCATGAATACATACCAACGTTCTTATATGTATATACATCGTGGGAACGAGTAACCCGACAAATTTAAACCATCGATTCTAGAGCCAATTTGTAGTATATAATGTGATATAACATGTAGCCCAATAACGCATAATTTCCATAGTTAATTTAATTTGAACTTTGTCACCTATACCTAAAGCAGCATTTACTAAGATAGATTCATCTTGTAAATAGCAATGTCATCAACGTACAACGTCAATTAATTTAATCAATTTCTTAGTAAATAATGCTTTAGGTATAGGTGACAAAGTTCAAATTAAATGAACTATGGAATATTTTTTTTAATAATAAATTCCTTGGAAATTATGCGTTATTGGGCTACATGTTATATCACATTATATAGTACAAATTGGCTCTAGAATCGATGGTTAAAATTTGTCGGGTTACTCGTTCCCACGGTGTATAACACATTTGAGTGAAGGGGCCAACAAAAAAGCCAGGTGATCAGCTGTGCGTGCTACGTTTATTCGTTATAATGTGACCAGTATATTTCCGTCTGCAAAGGAATGAGCACGTGTTTAATATAATATTTTAACTAGACACCCAATTTCAATACATTTTGTTTAATAAAAAAATGTTAGTAGATAAAAAACCTGTTTGTTTAATAATATCTTATTAAAATTGTGCCATAAAATTATATTATCCAAAAATCTAATGACATTATATTCTACTAGTATTGACGTTCGTACTATTCAAAGAGCACGATAGCAGCACTTAATCCAGTCTGCATCTTATATCAGGGGGTTAAAAAATTGATAATTATTATAGAGAATATAAAATATTACTTACTCTATACTTACATCTTTTTATGTCATACCAAAGTATTTTTTTGTGATTTTTTCAATTTAGGGATTGTTTGCAAGGGTTGTAAGATTTTCAAGGGGTTGAAAATGATTTTAATATGAGGTAATTGTGTTAGAAAACACTTTACAATTTCACCATTTACTATAAGACATGTTTTCTAGCGATAAAATGGCTCAATGTCAATTTTTCCATTAAGGGGTTGTTTACACCCCTTAAAAATAATAGGCGGAGTTCAGATCATTTTCACTTTTGAAGTTAAGGGTAAGATGAGCCTAATTCCAAAATTTCATGCAAATCGGTTCACAGTAAAAAAAATCGGAGGTAAGACCGTATTTTTCGCTTCAATGACTGCACTATTCTTGTAATTGTCGTGATTCATATTGTCGTGATAGTAGCCTGTCTTTGAACTGGCCTTGTAAATTAGACAAGCATTGGAGACAAAACCGTTTCTTCCACCGGCATGAACAATTATGATACGTTCGCCTTTCTAAATTTTTCTTTTTGCTGTTGTACCATCTTTATTTCCCCATGAATTACTTTGTACATGTGTGGTATGAATGTAGCTTTAATCAGTGTAAACAATATTTCTCCCTTCTTCTCGGTATTTTATCAATTGCCTTAAATATTTATAGTGGAGCATTTTAACGTCATGTTTTTCAACAAGCGATTGACGATTATCTTCGGTAGTTTTCCACTCGTATCCTAAATCATGAAGTATACGCCGTAATGTCTCCAAACATCGATCAAAATTTATTTTTTCAGTGAGCACCCTTTTCAGAGCTTTTAACGTGGAGAATTGTTTATACTCTCTATGAAAGTTAGTGATAGTATGCCTTATTACCCCTTTGTCAAATGCATCGATGTCACGCTTGAAACGTTGGCGAGGATTTTTGATTGTACGCGGTGATCTCGTGCCTGTGCCAGTTGCATTACATTTCGCTTTTTCTTTGAGAATTTTCGATACAGTCCTTTCACTAACTCCCACAGCTTTTGAAGTTCTCCATCTAGCGTCTGTCAATCGCTTAACCCCATTTTCAGCCTCATACTTCATGTGTCGGTATACTGTGGCTCAGTGGCGAAGCGTCACGTAAATAAATAGGCAAGCCGGAGCAAAAAAAAAGGTGTATGGCGTGTGTGCTTGTTTGCCCCTTCCGTGACAAAAAAAAAACATACCTTAAAAAATGGATGTCGTCTTTCTAGTTCCCAAAAAGCAGTGTCGCGTGCGTTAACTGTTTCTACATGCCATCCTTGCAGTTAGTGTTCACCACCTTCGCCATACATGACATCACTGGTATTACATGAACAGTGTATGTCAAGTATGACAAAAGTGGCTTTTAAAAAAGCCGTTGCGATCGCACACATTAAACACACAGACAGTATAATTTACGTTAGTTAAGTTAGTTAGTAATCAAAACACACACAGTAAAAATTAGCTTGCTTTGTTAGTACCCATCATGCAAAATAAAAACGTCCTTAGTTAAAAACAAAACAAAAATAAACCAAATTAAATACATGCACTGCAGGTCTGCACACAGAAACCCAAAAAAGACTTAATTAAACATAATATTTACAAATTCGTGCAACAAAATCAACCAAATGAAGAAAACCCACGGCCCGCGGGCATGCGCCATCCGTACATGTTAAGAAAACCACGACACGCATAAAGCGACAAATAATCCAAGTAAGTTTATGTTTATGCAAATAAATATAGAAACCGACTGAAAACTCAATATATACCTATACTTTACACTAATCACTTGAAATACGCTAGGTACAGTTCGATATTTATTTATAACTTAAACTCATGTAATAATATACAACTCCGTATATGTTTGTCGCTTTGAGCATTGTTTCCTAGCTGAATTATATAAATTGTTAATATCTGCAAAACCTGTTCGATTCCAAACACTGCTAGAATCGGAAAACAGCAAACATGAATAGCAAAATAATTTGTTTATTTTGCAGCTGCCAGTCAGCCAATTGTATTTATCATATGATTCGCTGTGGAAATGTTTGAAGAATCCATCTCTACGCCTATAATCAATTTTTATGTCTGGGCGAGCGCGTCCTAACTTAATGACATGTTTCTTATTTTCAAAGGATAACTTTGTAAAACATGTTTGTTCATTAAGTAGGTAATCTGTAACACAACACTCAATTTGAACCAATGCGGCCATTTGTACTTTGAGTACAGGCAAAAATATTTTAAAACCAAACCACCAATATAACCTAAATAGATCGAAGCAAAAATAACAATATTTAGGGTACCTAACTAAATAAACCAAACCTCCGTTGTCGCCACGAATCTGCAAATAACACAATCCAAACTCACTAGTTGAGTCTCATAAAACACAATAAGTTAAGTAATAACACAAATCACTACATAGTATAAAACAAAGTCGCTTGCGCTGTCTGTCCCTATGTAGGGGAGACCGGGGACAATTGAAACACGTCATGACTGAAACAAGTCAAATTTCTCAAAAACTATAATACCTACGAGTATGACGCAACACTCAGGACTCCGCCGGCCATATCTTAATCTATGGTCAGTAGAGCGCGAGCGACCGAGCAACGCAGCGGTGTCACGGAGCGATTTAATTTTTTCGCGGTCAAAAGTAAGTATTTCTCATCTTGTATATTTGTTAATAACTTTGTTTGTTCTTGTATTTTAACTGATTTAACTATTTTAGCGTGATTGTGATAAATTAACGAATGTTTATTATTGCCAATTATCAGTGTTCGAGTTGTTTTTGCGTTTAATATTTGACCTTGAATTAAAAACTGTGATTTGGGGATGGTAGGAACAACTTGCGTGTGGACGATTGAAACGTTTCATTCGTCCTGGCGTTTTAATCGTCCCCAAATATAGTCGCCTTTAAATATGAGGTGGTTCTGTATTTGACGCATGTTTTTATTTAATAAATGTGAAAATGAATTTGCGCAAATGGCTTCTTTTTTATAATGATTTCTTTCATGGTCAATAATTATTATACCTACACTAACTTTTGCCCGTGATTTGGATAAATAAACCACTAGACAGAGTTACTTTATTCATATTAATATTATAGAAGTATAGATATAGGTGCCACTTTTGGTATTAGTCCGGTATGTGTACCTACTACTTACTATCATTCTGACGAATAGGTGAAAAACTTAAGTAACGCTCCTCTTGCATGAAGTGGTGTACAAAACTAGAATGGAATTTATGTCAAATTTCAAATATAGAATGTCGAACAGTCTATACAGCTGATGTGTTACAACTACATGCAAGAGGAATTACGTTTTTGATTTTATTTTAATTCGGCATATAAGTAGCCGTGGTATTATTTTTATTGTAACTGTTTTTGTTTTATAATAAAACGATCTTAACCGATTATATTGTGTATATTATTTAAAATCCCGACGTTTCAAGTTTATCCATTCATTAAGTAATGATTGAAACACTGTTATGATTGAAACAAGCATTTTTGTATGTAGTATAATTATGTATTTTTAACACAATTCCATATCATTATAGCTTATTATAACATTCAAACTATTTTCTATTAAGCTTTATGTATAAGGTAGCCAGCAACAAAGAAAGCTACAAGTCATATATTTTTTTTTATCTGCGTTTGATGATCGAGATTTTCTGATGCTTATAAATGACGATATGTTTATGTTATGCTTGTGAACTTTTGATGGTCGTATTATATACCAATATAGCGATGAAAACGAGTAGGACTGATAACATTACTTTCATTGTGTCAAAGATATTACGGTGTTTCAATTGACCTTACATAGTGTTTCAATTAACAACGGTGTGAGGTCAATTGAACCACATTCCCCCATTCTCTTTATTACATTATTGTAAAATAACTATTAATGATAGACTTACCAAATATACTTTATTTAGGAACCAGATAACTAACCTTGAAATAATTATGGCAAACATCTTTCTAACTTTAAAAATAAAACGGCAACAGGCAGTCAAAGTCAAATCGTTTCAATTGTCCCCGGTCTCCCCTATGCTTAAATCTTTAAAACTACGCAACGGATTTTGATGCGGTTTTTTTTAATAGATATAGTGATTCTTAAGGAAGGTTTATATGTATAATACATTCCACGCGGGCGAAGCCGCGGGCGGGTCGCTAGTTAAACTATAAATCAAAACAAAACACCGCTTATTTTAGCGCGAGGACGCGAAAGTAATGGCGTAATGAAAAAAGTAGTTGCAGGTCGTGACCGACAGGGGGACGCACACAGGCGGATTTTCTTAATTTTCTGGCCAAAAGTCTAATGTATCAAGTCAACCATAATGGTCACGAGACTTTATTTTTGTAATCTGTATGCTTCCTTGCCTTTTGGCGACTTAGGTCTATCAGGAAAAATGACTAGGGCAACTTAGGTCTATCAGAAAAAATGACTAGGTCGACTTAGGTCTATAAGGACAAATGACTAGGTCGACTTAGGTCTATCAGGAAAAATGACTAGGTATAAAAATGTCAAATTTACAAAATTAAATTGTCGAAGGCTATTTATGCCGAGATATAGAAATGACGATATTTACAAATGTCAATATGTAAAAATGTCTATAACCCAGAAAGTGTAAGTATAGAAATGCCAATATTTAAAAATGTAAACATATTATTTTGGCAAGATTATGATCCAGAACGTCTAAGTATAAAAATGTCAACAATCCCTTACCTAATGTTCCAAATGTTATCTAAACAGGAATTTCATTGCAATCTCGCGACATTCAATTCATTCAATTTCGTGTTAACTTGCATGACCTGTGTGCTGCGCTATAAATTAAAAAAATTACTTACCGACCTACATGTTACTTAAATTCTCAACTAATGGTCGTAATAATCGATTTTAATAGTTTTTTGTTTCAAAACGTCGTTTTTTTTTATATACTCCGTCATTGCTTCGGGCTTCTACTGGAGCCTCGATCGTAATTACTTACCTACCGCCCTTAATACACAATGTACTATAATTTAGGTTATAGTATTACTAGGTGAGCGACTACTGCGAGTGACGAGAAATCAACAGAACTGTAACTTACAAACATTAATTTGAGTTACTTAAAATACAAAATAAGAAGCTTCATAATATTTGAGCGACCTAATATTTGTTTGCGTGACAACGTTACGTCCTGCATTTTTTTCGAAAATGATTTAATTGTAATAAGCGGCATTTTATCTTAAATGAAGTGTTTGGAATACAAAAACCACTTTGAGAAAAACCGGGTAAGAGCATGTCGGACCATGCTTAGTGTAGGGTTCCGAAGCCGTTACTACAAACAAATTAGTCCTCACGACAAACATATCTATGCCGTTGGAAAACTGTTGTAGCCCGGGGAATTTAGACAAAAAATTAGGAGAGCTAAGTTGAAATACATGATTCTAGAAAAAAAGCGCTGTTTAGATATTTTGCAAGGTTCAAAGCTGAAAGCCCCCCACTATTATCCCAATACATCGACATTGGTCGCGTTTAGTTTACTTACATCGCAGATAAGTTTTGGGTAGGTATAAACATTTAAACCGTTTGTAACTCAAGAACCAATAAAGTCTACTTAGTCGTGATAGTTTTCCTATTAAATTCATTATATCGCACCTTCAGTAGAACAAGGGCACAATGTACCATATGATTGTAGGGGCAATTGTGCCCTTGTCCTACCGAAAGTGCGATATGTGCTTTCATTTGACATATTTTTCAGATTTTTAGTAAGTACTTGTAGTTTTGGCTTAGGCGAAATGAAATAAAACTGCGATGTTCCATAAAAACATTCTTTTATTTTGCCTTAAAACAAAATAAATTTAAAAATACAACTTTTATTCTGTTTGCTTAACTAATAAAAAAAAACTCGTTTACGTGTATTTAGTACCTATAATCTACAAGTACATATTTTCGCCTGAAATCTATAACTTTATCAATAAGCTGAAGTGGTGACATTTCCTTTCGCTGTAGTTGGTCTAAATATTTTTTGTACGTCTTATCAAAAAGGATGTCGCTATTCCTTCTGTTTTTCTTTTCCGAAAAATACAAGCTATTCTTTATTTTGTAGTCGAAATGTATAGCTTCTTTTTTAATTGTTTTGATAAAACGAAACAGAGTCGGCCGCTTAGGGATTTTCGTATTTAGCCTCCGGTGCCATCCTTCAACTATGTTCGTCGTTCTATGTGTGTTAGTAGAGCAACTTAAAATGTGCAATGGATACTTGTTCATCCAGTATTTTAAGAAATAGTTTTTGAATTGCTTTATTTCATTATTCTCTTAAACAGTGTTGAGGATTGAAGTCCATCCTTCCCACATATTCTCCGCAGGTATGAGAGGTAAATTACTTATTAATCGGATCAGTTTCCTTCCTTCTCTGGTATCAAAGTACAGTCCAATATCCTCGGCCTTCTTCCTTATAGACTTTTGAAAATGATAAAAGCAGCCATATATATCCGCTTCTGGGAAAACGTTCATCACTGCTTCATTACGGCAACTTCAAAATCGCACTTGAACTCTTTTATATTCATGCACAATTTCTCTTTCAATAAGGTGAAAAACCGTATGTACGTATCTTCACTCTTATTCGGCAGCAAGCCATAAACTATTGGGACTACATTATTAGTATTTACATTTGATCCTAAATCTAAATGTACACTATATATTTGATAAAATGGCTTAGGACATGCTTGAAAAGTTCCATCACCAAAATAACATTCATCACCATAAAATGTGTCGAGATAATTTCTCGACATCGACGACGAAAATATTAGCAATTTTTCTTCTACTCCATCTTCGGCAACTAAAAATCCATCAGACAAGCCACGTGGAATTTTGACGTCTTTCAAGTTCTTGTAAGGACTGTTCAATTTACTAAGCGGACATACTTAATTCAATATTAATCCTTCAACTAAAAAAATACTGATAGGCAGTGGCTGGTTATAAAATAAACGTAGACAAGTCTATCAAGTGTCGTATTTTTTTTTTTAATTGTCTAAATATTTTTGACGATGGAGCGAATTAATATTAAAGAACGCAAATTGATCTTGCAAAAATGGTGTACAGGCCAATTTTCACTACGGAAAATTGTGAATGAGTTTAAATGTTCCAAGTCAGCCGTGTTTCAAATCATAAAAAAATTTGGAGAGCATCATGCGCTCGACGATTTACCAAAATCGCGGCGGAGAAGTGGCCCGGCAAACCCAAATGTCGAAGAAAAAGTCGTGCGGCTGTTAAAATCAACAGAGTACATGTCCGTTCGTGAAATTGCTAAAAAAGCAGGTATTAGCGTAGGCACTGTACAAAATATCAAGAAAGGAAATAATATACGGACATATAAGAAGCAAAAAATACCGAAAAGAAGTGCCGAGCAACAAATACGGTCCAAAAAAAGATGCCGCAATTTATACGATATTTTGCTGCAAAATAAATCTCGATGCATTCTCATGGACGACGAAACGTACGTGAAATTTGACACCAGTACGTTACCGGGGCCCCAGTATTACAATGCGGCTGTAGGAGAAATTGTACCCGATTCCGAAAAAAACATAAAAATTTACAAATTCGGGAAGAAAGTCCTTGTATGGCAGGCAATTTGTTCCTGTGGCCTCAAAAGTACGTTTTATTTTGCAACTGGAACTATTGGTGGCGAAATTTATAGAAAGGAATGCATCACAAAACGGTTACTTCCTATATATAGAAAGCACAGTATTCCCCCTTTGTTTTGGCCTGATCTAGCGAGTGCTCACTATGCTGGTGAGACTGTGGTGCTATTAAATTCAAAAAACATCGATTTTGTTAAGAAAGAAGACAACCCACCAAACTGCCCGGAGCTCCGCCCCATCGAGCGATACTGGGCCATTGTAAAAAGATACTTGAGGAAGGATGGCCGAGAAGCTAGTGCATTGGCAGAATTTAAACGCATGTGGTTTGCTGCTTGTAGAAAAGTATCCAAAAGCGATGTGCAAACACTTATGCGACGAATCCGGGCTAAAGTCCAAAATTTTTACCCTTGTAATTAATTCTTTTTTTTTTGTGTTATATATTACTTTATTTTAATATTGTAAATAAATATTCACCGTAATAAAGATATATTTGTTATAAAAAATCCATAAATGAACCTATTTTTGATGTCCGCTTAGTAAATTGAACAGTCCTTAAGTTAATTTTTCAGATTCCAGAGTTCTTTTAACTAGTTTTTGTAAACCGTCTTTTACTTGAAAGAACTCAGGCATTTCGTCGATGTAACTTTGACGCTCCTTTTTTAAAGGTTCCATATGTTTTTCATACGTTTCCTGTACGGATCCCAAATCACTACATAGTTCATCTTTACATTTTCGCATGGCCATATATACATTATTTTTCTTTACATTATTTTCGCAAGTATGATTGCTCCTACGAATTATTTTCGTTTGGTCTCCATTTAATGTCACAGAAGCTGTATAACACTCTATTTACGCACCGCCATCGAGTCGATTTGCTTGTTGGGTTTTTGCCGTCCAAATTGTACCGGTACCCATCTTCGATAATGGTTGGTTTGTTTTTTTGATTCTTCGTTAAAATAAATGGTTTATCCATTATTTACGCGTTTTCTTCTTGAAACAAAATCTAATGTCATTGTCATTATATTTTTATCATAATGAGACGCTTCACGTGATTACACTTAACATAAAGGTGGAAAGCCTCTTTAGAGGTAGGAAGATATACAATCTATTTTGATTTGAAGTACCCATGACTGAAGTAAACTGATATTTATTTGACGTCATTTTTATACTTAGGTAATAACCATCTTGTACTTTTTTAAATGTCGGCATTTTTATACTTAGGTAATAAACATCTTTGACTTTTTTTTGATATCGGCATTTTTATACTTAGTAAATAATACATCTCTCCTATTTATTTTCTTGACAATATCACGTTCTAGTCATTTTTATACCTAGTAATTTTTCCTGATAGACCTAAGTCGACCTAGTCATTTGTCTTTATAGACCTAAGTCGACCTAGTCATTTTTTCTGATAGACCTAAGTTGCCCTAGTCATTTTTTCTGATAGACCTAAGTCGCCAAAAGGCTTCCTTGCATTTAATGACAGTCCGCATGACAATTTAAATGAACGTTGTCATTACTACCCACGCTATCAAAGTATCGACTTCTGAGCAAAGACTAATTACTTGTTAAATATATGTTTATTTATACAGGGTGTCCCGTAAGTACCACGTCAAACTTAAGGGGGAGGTAGGTGAGCAAGCCACCTACCTAACATGGAAAAATCGCCTTAGTAAAAGTCGCACCGTTTTCGAGATATTTGAATTATTCTGATTTTTTGAAAAATGTACACCCGCACTGAGTTTTTGATCTGTGGTATTCGGAATTTATTATTTTTTAATTTTTATTTTATTGCAAAACAATCTTGAATAGTTGTGTTATCAAATGGTAAAAACCATTGAAAAGTAACTATTGTAGTTTTTTTATTTTTTAAATTAAATTTAAAATTTGCCTCTTCCGTTTTATTTTGGTAAAACTTTAGCCCCTCCTGGTGAAAAAAAAATACATGACCACTGGTTACCCAATTAGATTAAAAACATGCTCGTTTAATGGGCATTTAAAAATAATAAATACTTTATCATCAAAACACAAATAAATATTTTTTTTAAAGAATAGCGTAAAATACACCGCAATTCACGTTAAGCCAGTACTGCCACCCAAGCGTACTTGCGACGCGAGCTGTATCAGAATTCCATTCTAGTTTAATTCAGCAGCAATGCAAAACTAATCGCTCAAATTAAAATCTTTAAATTTCGGTAACTTCGTTCGAAATTTAAAAATATTTTTTTGAACCCAATCTTACTGTTTATTTGGTGTGTGGTTAAATTTAATTACTTACTTTTGTGATTTAATCCACAGTCACAATTGTCACAAAGGCCAAATCGTTAAGCAAATCAGAGTCCGAAATACAAGCAAAAACAGTTAGTCCGAAAAACATCAAACATAAACGACAAATCACAAAAGTAAGTAATTAGATTTAACCACACACTGAATAAACAGTAAGATTGGGTTCAAATGTGACAATAAACAAATAAATGAGGAACAAAATTATTTTAAAATTTCGAACGAAGTACGAAGAGTTTTAGGACAGTTTTTTTTAAATAAATAGTTTGGCATTATGCAGGTTGTAAGCCCAAATCGAATAATTATCTACTTGGAATATCGCAGATTAAGTTTTATAACTTTTTTTTATATTTTTTTTTTATAAATTAAGCGAAATTTAAAGATTTTAATTTGTTCGATTAGTTTTGCATTGCTGCTGAATGAAACTAGAATGGAATTCTGATACAGCTCGCGTCGCAAGTAAGCTTGGGTGGCAGTACTGGCTTAACGTGAATTGCGGTGTATTTTAAGCTTTTCTTTAAAAAAAAAATTTATTAGTGTTTTGATGATAAAGAATTTATCATTTTTAAATGCCCATTAAACGAGCATGTTTTTAATCTAATTGGCTAACCAGTGGTCATGTATTTTTTTTTCACCAGGAGGGGCTAAAGTTTTACCAAAATAAAACGGAAGAGGCAAATTTTAAATTTAATTTAAAAGATAAAAAAAACTACAATAGTTACTTTTCAATGGTTTGTGTACCATTTGATAACACAACTATTCAAGATTGTTTTGCAATAAAATAAAAATTAAAAAATAATAAATTCCGAATACCACAGATCAAAAACTCAGTGCGGGTGTACATTTTTCAAAAAATCAGAAAAATTCAAATATCTCGAAAACGGTGCGACTTTAATAAGGCGATTTTTCCATGTTAGGTAGGTGGCTTGCTCACCTACCTCCCCCTTAAGTTTGACGTGGTACTTACGGGACACCCTGTATAAGATATTCTCTTGTTTTAATGTGTTCTGGGTTATTTTAATTATGGATTGTGAAGCTGGAGGTATGTAACTATGTTTTTAATATAAATGGATATACTTTTAAGTTTGTCTACACACAAGAAAAAAAAGTATATTTACAATCGGAGTTTTGCTTGCCGGATGCTTATTTTATGCTACAAAGTTATAAATTCAATAGAATCCCGCTATTGCGTGAAGATTGTAACAAAGACCAACGTATTAGCTAAACTTTTTTGATAGTTTAGGTTGCTAATACGTGCTACTCTGTTTTTTATTTGACAATTATCAAGTAGAAGTAGAAATCACGAAAATAGTTAGTTTTTATTTTTTCTTTGTTTTTAGGTTCATCTTCTCAGAATATCATCATAAGCCGTCAACTATTGCTTGAATATTATAAAACGTGTAAATCGAACGATAATAATGAAAAATTTAACAATCTTGTTCATAGAGTAGCAAGTTTCTTAGGTGTTGAGGATGATCTAACAGAGGGCTCAAAACAATTGTTATCTAAGTTCATATTCGATTACAAACAGAAGTGGGCTTCTGCTAGAAGAAACAGTGCCTATTTCAATAAAAAAGAATGTAATTGGCTTAGTAATGGTATTTGTTTTGTTGTTAAGAAACATGTTTCAAAGCCAGTTAGCGGAAGACCTTCTAAAGATTTCTGTGAAAGTAGTGATCGATCTAAACGCAGAAAAACCGAAGGTTTACGTAAGGAAAATACTAGTAGTGAACTTTTGTTTGCTGCTAAAATGAATTTCAAAAAAGATGGTGATCTGAAATCTGCTAAACAATGTGAAACTATAATTACAAAACAAGAAGCCACTTCTGGACAACCTTACATTCCCTTCACACCAGATGAAGCTTTAGCACTTGTTGTTGGAGCAAAACTTACCTTTCAATACAATTTAATTAGGAAAAGTGCAAGTGATCATAACTGCAATATCTATCCTCCTTACGAAAATGATACTTCTTCAAAAAAGAGATGTTATCCCAAAAATATACTGGTCAGTGAATCTTCTGTGACAATGGCCATGCAAGACTTATTAGATCATACAGCAATGAGACGTGTTCATTCACTGCATGACGTTATTTCTTCGCTATGTAAAGACCAACTTGATACATTGACTTTGATTACGAAATGGGGTTGTGATGGTACGTCTGGACAGGCTGAATATAAACAACTATTTGAGGATGAGACTGTTTCAGATTCAAGTATATATTTGATTACTATTGCTCCGATACAATTAGAAGTAGACAACATAAACGGAAGTGGTAAAACAGTTATATGGAGAAATCCTACTGCATCTTCACCGAGAAGTTGCAGACCCTTAATGCTCCTTTTTGCCAAAGAGTCAACCGATATGATTAAAAAGTGCGTCAAAGACATTGAAACTCAAAAAAAATCCTTAACACCAACTAAAATAGACCTCAATGGTATTGACATACAGTTAAAGCATAATTTAATTTTGTGTATGATCGATGGAAAAACCGTTAATGCTTTAACTGACACTAAATCAAACCAAAGATGTTACCTGTGTCATTTGACATCAAAAGACTTTAATAGTATACGTCTTAGTTTATCAAGGAATATTGTCAACGAGGATTTTTTAAATTTTGGGATATCCCCACTACATGCCTGGATTCGCCTTTTTGAATGTTTGCTTCATGTAAGCTATAGATTAACTATATGTAGGTGGCAAATTCGAAGTGCAGAGAATAAGAGTAAAGTAGACTAGAAAAAAAAATATCCAAGAAGAATTTAGGAAAAAGATGGGCCTCATAGTGGACAAACCCAAATCCTGTTTTGGTAGTAGTAATGACGGGAATACAGCAAGAAAATTTTTTCATTCTTTCGAAGATTCAGCTGAAATTACTGGCATAAACAAAAATTTTATATATCGATTTCTTATAATCCTTTTGGCTCTCACAAGTACGTTTCCAGTCAACCCAAATAAATTTAAAATGTATTGCTGTAAGACAGCTGTTGTCTTTATCAAACATTATCCATGGTACCCCCTACCAACAACTGCACACAAAATATTATTTCATGATTGTATAGTGCCTTTAGGGTTACTCTCAGAAGAAGCTCAAGAATCCAGAAATAAGGACATAAAAATGTACAGAGAACGATATTCGAGAAAATTCAGTCGAACCCAAAACATAGAAGATGTGTTTAACAACCTTCTAGTATCATCTGATCCTTATATAACGGATATTTCACGAAAACATTACAAACAAGATACAAAAATAAATGATTATCCAAAAGAATTAAAGTATTTATTGGACATGTAAGAAAAAATAACTAATAAAATATAGAAACAGTAAATCGAACATAAATAAAGCTGTAGTTTAATTTAATTGTAATTTTATTTGATTCTGTCACCGTTTCTAACTTTTTATTCAATCCATTAGTTTTGGCCAGAAATTTAAGAAAATCCGCCTGTGTGGGACGGTTGAAAAAAAAGTTCCTTGGGAAAAGAAAGTTAACGCATGCACTTTAAGTTCAAAATTGGATGCAATAAGCCGTTGTACAGCGGCCGGACTTGCGAGGTTACTCCCACCCGTTTATTACAATGGTGTGAGGTGCCGCTGTGTCTGTGTGCGAGTTTGAAGCGAATGAAGCGCTATAGAAAATGGTTTGAATGTGTGTGTAGGTCCGGCGCTGAGTCACCGGCTTGTATGGCGGTTTTAATTGTGGGTGTAAGTTCGAGCGCGCGTAGTGAAAGGTAACTGAGCGTGTGTGCGTGTATACGAAAATATTGTTCTTGTTTCTTTCTAGTAATATAGGTTAGTGAATGGGTGCGAGCGAGTGATAGATTTCGGCTTGGTAAATAAATAAAGAATTACGGCGTTAGTGCGTTTTGTTCATGCATCGTATTATGAAGCAAGGTAAAGCTATAGTACGACGGGTTACTTTCGGTTTTACGTTTTGTTGTTTGTATACCTAGTAGGTACTGTAATAGATACAAAGTTTGGGGTTGTATCTGTAAATAATAAGAACTCCTATGGATAGTTTGAAGTATATATTTTATTCTGTTTTCTGTTATATTTATATTACATAGCCGTGCGCACTCGGCGCCAGGTAACATGCGACTCCCAAAAATTATACAAAATAAACAGTCGCTGTTCTATCGAACCATTTGCTTTTCAAATTGAATAATTAAAAGCAAATGAGACATTGCATACAATGAACAATACAATAAGGTTTATTTTAAGGGTTACAACCTTATTGTATTACATCCCTCGTCCCTCTGGGAACAAGGAATGAATCCTACCTATCCCTACTTCCTACCTATGCAGGGAAAAATAACAGGACAATCGCCAACTCTTAATGAAGAGTAGCTTGCCGTGAGATTCATTTATTTATTTATTTATATTTATTTACTTATTAATTATTTAAAGGTGATCTCACAGCGAGCTTCCGCTCCATGAAAAACCTGCAAGAGCGGCTGGCACAAAATAGCTACCTACCTGCCTAACCCTACAAACCAATTTATGACAATCCCTGCATTGAAGATGCGGGGTTGCCTTACATTCTCAATGTTAATCAAGGAAATTAAGAAAATGCGGGCCTGGGTGATTTGACATGTATCAGTCAAGTCACTCTCAGAATTTTCCGCTGAAGCTAATGCTGAAAATTTTGGACTTGTGTCCACTTTCATCCGTCAGCGATTTGACCTTTGTCACGTCACTCTCGGACTCGAGTAGCTGCAAACTAACTTTTATTAACACTTAGGCTACTTCAATTTATTTACATTGTATTTAAATAAATTTGCTTCAGTCGAGACTGTCACATATCTCGGCCTGAGATATGGACACATCGTCTTCGCTGAATGATGATGAACTGCATTTCTTCCTGATCATCCATCAGGTGATCGCAGCATCATCGAATTGCCTGGCACAATCTTAGATTGCGCAGACTTCTGACTTCTCAGCTCAGCATCGTTCATGAAATATAAGAAAATCACACAATAAAACAAGTTACCGACAGTCCATAAAACCTGCAATTAATAACTAAGCATGAACAAGCATCCAACTATCCCAACTATCACGCCTTAACATGGAATGCATGACACATCTGCCATGAAGGTACCCGTGCGCCATGGGATATGTGAGGTGAAACCAAACAAGTTTCTTCCAACCTTACAGGCTTAAAGGAAATCTCACAACCCCAGGCACCCTGGACCCATAGAGATATGCCCACATCCTGTTCTTTCGCTATCTCTTTCCATGGTTGTTCATGCTTGTCCACAACTTCCTATAACAGAAGAACAAAAAATAAATTAATAAGTACATAAAAACTATTCACACCTTAACTCCTAAAATATCAAACCTAAACTTCCTATACAAGCTATATCTAAAACCTAGAATAAAATATTTTTAATCTATTTCTATGAACAATAAGGGTTTTCGATGGCCTACTGACTTTTATTATTTTATAATTCTCATTATTAAGTCTGGCCACCACCTCGAAAGGTCCCTTATAACGTTTGGAGAGCTTAAAACTCATGCCAGTCCTCCTTTTGGGGGAATAGAGCATCACGAGGTCGCCATTATTATATATTATGTTTTTGGCTTTCTCATCATAATAAGCTTTTTGCTTCTGTTGCGCCTCACGGATACTTTCGCCAACTTTAGACACTAATAATGACACCTGTGTCACCTTATTCGCCAAATTTTCTGAAACATTAATCCTATTAATTCCCAATTCCACATCAGATCTGTATTGTGGCTCTCTTCCGTAGATTACCATATACGGCGACACCCCCGTACTGGATTGCTTCGCACTATTATATGCAAAACACACATAAGGTAAATAAGTACACCAGTTCCGCTGACCATCCGAAACATACTTTGACAACATACCTAAGAGTGTTCTATTAAAACGTTCCACTAATCCAATTGTTTGTGGATGGAACGTCGTTGCGTGCGACGATGTCACATTAAAATATCGGGCCGTTTCCTTAACTCTGTTGGACGTGAAGACTGAACCCCTGTCTGTGATTAACTGCTGCACGCCTCCAAACCGGCACAATATTTCTGTAATTAAAAACTCATTTATTGTTTCCGCCGTGACTCTGGGTACCGCTTTACATATGGCATATTTCGATAAATATTCCACTGCCACGATGATATATTTATTCCTTTTATCAGAGGTCTGCATCGGGCCGAGCACATCTATTCCAACTTTCTGATACAAATCTGAAACACAAATCGAAACCAACGGGGCAACTACTTTGTTTACGTTTCTCTCTTGACAGCGATGACAGGACTTGACATAATCACTGACTTTCTTCTCTGCTTTATCTATGAAGTATCTGTCATTAAACTTCGCATAAGTTTTAAAGAGTCCGAAATGACCTCCAGTCACAGGATCGTCATGAAGCTCGTTCATGCAATCGGCGAAGCACTCCCTCGGCAATACCAGTAACTCTTTTGATTCTTGACCGATATTCCTTCTTTTATACAATAAGTGTCCCTGTAGAAAGTAATTTTGATATGCTTGAGCATTATTTTGCCGCATCCGGTTTAGAATGTCACAGCAAAATACATCCGATTGCTGCGCTGTTTTTACATCTATGCTATTCAGAGCATATAAGACAAATCCGTCCTCTTGTTCAGGAACTCTCTCTATGCGCTCTGCATCTGGATTCTCAATCAAGGGATTTCTGCTCAAAAAATCTGCTACCACGTTGTCTCTTCCACAGCAGTACACAATATCAAAATCCCACGACTGCACCGATAAAGCCCATCTTGCAAGTCTGCCATTCATGTCACGCTTGCTCCTTAACCAGACTAATGCTCTATGGTCTGTGACGACTTGTAACTTAAGCCCCCACAAATAATGCTTGAAGTATTGCAGAGCCCATATCAAACCAAGGCATTCCTTTTCAGTCACCGAATATCTTTGTTCGGCCGCACTTAACTTCCTCGACGCGTATGCGACAGGTTTCATTTCTTCCATACCTTGACACAAGCAACTTCCCAAAGCCTTGTCTCTGAGCTATCGATATACAATCTTGTTGTTACTTCCTTATCGGCTGAGAAGTATGCCAAAACTGGAGCTTCACATATTCTATTCCTTAATTCCTCAAACGCTTTCTGTTCCTCATTCAACCAAACAAACTTTTTATTTTTCTTCGTTAAATTTGTTATGGGAAACGCTACCTCAGCGAAGTTGTCTATAAACTTCCTATAATATGAATACAGCCCCAACACGGATCTTACTTCCTTTACATTCTTTGGAGGTTGTATTTTCTTCATAGCTTCCACTTTCTTAGCATCCGTTCCAATTCCCATTGCGGATACTTCATGTCCCAAAACTGTCACCTTCTGATACCCAAACTTGCACTTGGATGGTTTTAGGGTTAAATTGGCACATTTCAAACGTGACAAAACGTCTTCCAAAGCCGACATAAATTCTTCAAAAGTTTCTCCATATACCAATATATTATCGACGTACACTATAACCTTCTTATATTTTATTCCGGCGAGCACTTTATCCATCACTCGGTGGTTCACATTGCTTGGCTCGTTTTCAGACCAAACGGCAAAACATTAAATTCAAATAATCCGGAATGCGTCACGAAGGCCGTCTTATCTTTGCCTTCACCCAACGCCAGCTGCCAATATCCAGAATTCATGTCAAGGTCAGCGAAATACTTTGCCCCCTGCAAACATCCCAATAAATCCTCTGTTCTTGGTATGGGGTATGAATCCATTCTGATTTTTGTTATGCTCTAAAATCAATGCAAAATCTTGGCGGACCTTCTGGCTTATCCACCAAAACAACCGGTGAAGCATATGGGCTTCTTGATTCTTGAATGATACCATTTTCAAGCATCTCGTGCACCTGCTCATCGATAATTCGTCTTTGCTTCTCCGACACTCGATAGGGTGCCTTATGCACTGGTTCATCGTCTGACGTTTTCACTGCGATTAAAGAATCCCTATAACAGCCCAATTCTTGAGTTGCAAAGGAAAACGTTCTGCGGAACCCTTTTAATAAACTATCCAGTTGCGACTTCTGCTTGTCCAACAATTCATCGTTTATGTCAAAAACAACCGGTTTTGTTTCCGAAAGATTCAACAAATAGTTTTCATTCTGCCGCACCAAATCTGTAAAATAAACATAATCAGTTTTGCTCATATAAGCGTCATGCACAAACTCCTTGGTTTGTATAGAGAAATTTGTTTTTTTTTCATCTTGGCTTGACATTGACTTGAAAGGTACTGCAATCCTTTCTTTCAATATTAATTCAACCATTTTTAAAATTCATTGACTAAAATATCAGCTTCATCAGTCAATGACGCAAAAATAGTTTGATACTTCTCATTTTTTGAAAATATTTTAAATGGCCTGATTTTTCCTTTATTATAAAATGCCGCAGTGTAGTCACAACCTGTGAATGCATGAAAAGCAGGTAGACTTTTACATAATTTGGGTCCCAACTTTAATGCTAAATCGATGCAGTTGATGCAATCGAGGTGGTTTGATTGCTTCTTAGTCGCTGAAGTAGCTAGAAAAATTGTAGACTCCGACAGTTTGTGCATAACGTATGCGGAATTAAATTTGCACAAAGTTTTTATACAATTTTTTAAGAGTAAATGATTCGATATTTAAAACTTGATATTATCTTTTGTTTTATGTATTACTGTCAAAGTGTTGTACAAATCATTCGCTGGTAGGATTTGTGTTAAAAAATTATGGCAAATCTCGAAGAAATGCGTCGAAAAAACGTGTGTGATTTTCGTGACACACTTCCAGATTGGCCGAAGTCGAGGATTGTTAAACATTTCACAGAAATGGGGGAGAGCCGAAGGATGGTTTATAAAATATTATCATCCTATTCCCTTCGACATACGATTACTAGAAAACCAGGTTCGGGCAAAGTATGTTCTTTAAGCCGATCTTTGAAAAGAAGCCAACTGAAAAAAATTACAGCAGGCCGGGTAGCTAAATCCTACAGAGAACTGGGAAAAAAATTAACTGTGATGGCAAAACATTGAAAAAGTATCTACACGATATGGGCATTTCAAAACGAGCAAGAAAAGTAAAACCCACCGTGTCCGAAAACCAAAAACTTACCCAGAAGAAGAGACTTAAAACTTTGGTCAAAAACATATTCAATGCAAAAAACGACGTAGAGTGCATTATGGACGATGAATCCTATTTCACCTTAGACGGCAATGAATGGCGGGGTAACTTTTATTTCCAAAACGCCAACGACCCAACCGAAAAATCGGTAAAATATGTGGAGCACACTAAGTTTCCAAAAAAGGTTTTGTTATGGCTTGCAATTAGCCCTCGCGGCATGTCAAAACCGGTGTTTTTTGAATCTGGTTTAGCAGTCAATGCTGAACGATACATGCAGGGTTGTTTGCCGATTGTACGTGATTTTATGAAAACACATCACAGAGGAACTAATGTTGTGTTTTGGCCCGATCTAGCATCCAGCCATTATTCAAAAAAGACCCTGACTAAAATGGAGGAGCTAGGAATCCCATATGTACCAAAGGATTCAAATCCGCCTAACGTACCACAACTTCACCCGATCGAAGATTTTTGGGCCAATCTAAAACGGCGTGTTTATGCGAATAATTTCCGGCCAAAAACTATACAGGCTCTTATTCGAAAAATCAAATTAGAATTAAACAAAATGCCAACATCGACTTACTCAACAGCCATGGATAAAGTGCCAGCAAATTGTCGAAAAGCAGCACGCATGGGGCCAAATTACTTTTTACATTAAAATTTGTTAGTAGATTGTTTATAAAAATACATAACAAATTATCGTTATAAACATTTATTTTAATTTATAAGGTTACAAACATTGTGCAAATTTCATTCCGCATACGTTATTTCCGAGTAAAATTACGAGAACATCAGTATCAGAAGCTTTTATAAGAATTCTGGAGCCTGGTGTTATTTTATGAGCGTGAAAGATAATCCTCGTATCCGCCTCTTCATGATAGCATGTATAATCAACTTCTTCGAGTTTTTTAATACCCTATATCAACGTGTTCGCAATAAAACAGCGCTTATGATGATATAATTTTTTTTTAATTATCCAATCCAGTGAAAGTAACTGGCATCGATATACCTGTTTATACCTGACAACCCAGTAGTTCGCCCAGGTAAATAGTGCACAACCCAACGGCTGCACATTCTATATGTTTTGTACTTTCAGTCAGGACAATTTTTTTTTATTATCCTGATGTTGCAACATTTAATTTTAAAATCATTTTTTGATAAATAATTAAAAATAGTCTGCCCAGGATTTTTTTAGCGAACCCATTTTTAATATGTTTTCTAATATACTAAATTCATGATAAAATATGTTTCGTTCTATTATCAGCTCGGTGAAGGTCGATTTAGGTTCGGATCTTCCACTAGAAGCTCACCTCCGGATTGAAGATTGGCAATTCCACTTTCTGTGCATACGTGTTTTCATAATTATACACATCCTCCACTTGCAGCAGTGTTTTTCTTAGTTCTTCTTTAGACGCAAACAATTTTGAGGCAAGTAACCATTGGTAACGATCACTAACGGTGTTAACCCTTAATTTGGCAGTGTACATCACAGTGACCATACTATAATGTTCACTTTTAATGTTTGGAATGTTTTTTTATTTTTTTGCTGATTCAAAATCAAAAAGGGTTTGAATTCCCGACTTTTTTTATTTTTGCCAAATTAAGGGTTAATGTAATGTTTGATGAATTTGGAGTCATCTTTGATCTCCGCTTTCGCCGCTAAACTCTCTAATGCATAGAAATACTCAATGAGAGTCTCTTGCCGTTGCTGCTTTCTGTAGTAAAATTTCTGTGCGAAATCGGTCTGCGAGGTGAATTGTGCCTTCAATTTGGTGACGAGCACCTCATACGTTGTGAAAGAAGCGTAATTGGTCTTATACCACAGCAATGCTGATCCATCCAAATATGCGGCAGTTGCATATTTTTTCTGTTCGTCCGTCCAGGTCTTTATGATGCCGATGGCGTCGAACTGCATTATAAAGTCTTCCACATCCGATAACCCATTGAATTTCTTTGCAGCCATCTTCGCCGAGCTAACCTTACGCAGGAGAAGATACACAAAATAACAAATAGATTACCCTTTCGATACCGTTTTACCGTATTCATACTCTTTCCTCTTAGGACCTGCCTTACGCTAGGCTTATCCCTGTCTCTCGTGTTCGAGCACTCGCTATAGTGTATTTCTATGGAACTTGCTAACTATGTAAACAAAAGCCTAAGCTTTGTTTTGTCACTGTTTCTCCTTGAATTTTCACACCACCTCATCAAACACCATTGAAAACATACACTATTGAAACGGTCGTTACTGTAAAATACAAAATCACCAAAAATATAACTCTATCTTGGATATTTCATTAAAAGTTTAAATGGTTTCATAAGTTAGGTTATTAGGACCTGATGGAATGACGTTTTTGTTTCTTTTAAATTCTACAATTGTCTATGATGGGTAGTGTTGTGGCTAAAGTTGGTGATATATTAAGGCCCCTACACATTACCCAACTCACGCTGATCACACTCACAGATGATATAACGGCACCTTTTATAATAAATACTGGTGATATATCATCTTCAAGTACCGATTTTTCTTCAGATCGTGATTAATCAAATTACAAATAAGTTTTTTTACTTTCGGTATTTTATTATTCGATGTGGTTTGTCATAACTTCATAAGTGAAGGAGTATTTGCCAATCACTAGTAAATTCATCATTCAGAGACAATTTCAATATGGCGGTTTGTTTACATAGTTAGCAAGTTCCATAGAATTAGACCTTAGGTTGCGATATAAATTAGCGGAACCCCCGCTTACTCCACCATGTAATAGATACAAAGTTTGGGGTTGTATCTGTAAATAATAAGAACTCCTATGGCTAGTTTGAAGTATATCTTTTATTCTGTTTTCTGTTATATTTATATTACATGCCGTGCGCACTCGGCGCCAGGTAACATGCGACTCCCAAAAATTATACAAAATAAACAGTCGCTGTTCTATCGAACCATTTGCTTTTCAAATTGAATAATTAAAAGCAAATGAGACATTGCATACAATGAACAATACAATAAGGTTTATTTTAAGGGTTACAACCTTATTGTATTACAGTACCTACTCTATGCATAGGAATTTTTAGGGAAGCCGCTGGGAATCGGGTTGTATGGACGCTTCGCTACTGCTGTGGCTATCACTTCTCTTGCCTAAAATATATAGAAAAGAGTTTTACATAAATAAAAATAAAACTCCATCATAACGTTACTTAAATTTATTGTTAACTAGCGACCCGCCCGCGGCTTCGCCCGCGTGGAATGTATTATACATATAAACCTTCCTTAAGAATCACTCTATCTATTAAAAAAAATCGCATCAAAATCCGTTGCGTAGTTTTAAAGATTTAAGCATACATAGGGACAGACAGCGCAAGCGACTTTGTTTTATACTATGTAGTGATTTTTGGCCGTTGGACGAATCTGTGTACTACAGAAAGGTATAAACAGGTCCAGATAAAAATAAGAATACGATAAAAAAAAATCAAACGAATTCTTCTTGGTAATAAGTGGTCTATTTAACACAATTTTACATTTAAAAAAAATAACATTAAACTTACGTGGCTCCGCATCACTTTTTTTACTGAATTTTCCATGACCAACTTATTTTGCAATTAGTACTTTCGTGTCACTGAACGGCGTAGTACCAATAACTTGACGGTCCCAGTCCGCAGCCGGACTGCTACTGACGGCGAATACATACAATTACATTGAAAGAGTGATTTGGAGGGGCGTGCCATCTTACCGTAGTTTATCTCTACGTAGTTATTACCTATTCTTTCTTTTATCTAAAAACGCCCGATTTGACACCTGTCAACGAAGTAAAAAACATAATCTAAAACGAATGAGTGGGCGAATCTCCTCAAAACAATATTCTTGACGAAAAAAAACAAGATTTTGTAAACCTCGCGACAGAGATTCTATTTAAGGCCAGTTTTACGTATATATCAAAAATATACTATTTCGTGATAAAGGCACCAAAACCAGTACATTAGATTCGGAAATTTTTCAAAATTATAAAAAAATGGTGTTGCTGCTAATGACGTTTTGGGAGAATAATGACATTATTGCAGAAAATAATGACACATTGTTACCGACAATGATGAATTTCTAATTATATAATAACATATGTTATTTTAGATATTTTTTTGTTATGATTTTATGACAGGAATGACAAAAATAAAATGCGTTTATATAGAAATCAGTTTATTTTTAAATTTACCGTTATGGTAATCTAGAATAACATCTAAAATTTTCGATTCTTTGGTCTCCTGATTGGATACTCTAATGATAATAGACTTTTAACAGAAACAAAAAGCAAAACTTAAGCTATAAGCAAACATTTTCGTAAAATACTAGCCTTAGATAGACTTTACATTTATATAATACGATTTTATGTCAATAAACTAAACCCTGATATCTTAACCGCTATTTTCATTTTAACAGTTTTATAAAAATACAACAACCTTTAAACTAATCAGACTTTAAAAAGGTAAAGGAGAATACCATAATTGTATTCCACCATTTAAAAAAAAACCTTTCATTCGATTACCCTTAATAGACTATAACAATAATGTTTATACAAAACATTAAAATAAAACAAACAGCTTTTATACTAAATAAACATTTGTCAAAATAATAGCTTTTGAGCAAAAAGCGATTAAAATGATTTTTTTCAAACAGTACTAACATCAGTTTTACAAATTTTATCGTTGTTCCCTTTGTTTGCGAGAGGATAATTCTTTCTTTTTTTCCTTTTGTTTTAAATATCTTTCTCTTCGCTTTTTTCTTTGTATTTCTTTTAATTCTGGATAATTTTTTATTTCATTATACCGCCGTCTTTTACTGATCTTTTGAGCCAGTCTTCTTCTGGCCAGCGCTTCTTCGTCTTTTTTTTGATTTAGGGGGCATTTTTGACTGTGGATGTTTTTTTAAATTGTAAGATCTGTAAAAAAAAACAAAATTATTATATTTGTGGTCAGTAGAATAGGCCAAAGATAATATAAACCAATACACCGTGTAACTCCATTAATCATGTATTTTTAAGGATCAAGAGTGACATTCTTAATGATATGTTACAACATATATAATATTCACTTGATTATTACGATCCTATGAATTTCATTAACTATATAAGCCAATCTCTGTTTTCGCTAATACGTCTATACTAAAACTACTAAACTAACTATGGAAATCCAGATGTAGAAGAATAACTCAACTAAAAAGACATATGCTAAAATCATTGTTGGTAACAATCGTCATTGTTATACTAAACACATTATCATTGTCAGCAACACATGTCTTTGTCGTCTCCTGCTAGGTTGCTCCAAATGATGTTGCCACTAATGACAAATTCTAGAAAGATCGCCATTTACAAAAGAGTTAGGTACATCAAGCGAGAAAAAGTGCACTAACAGTATTAGTTTCACGCAGTCTTCGACGTTGTTACATAAAAACACTTAACTGAGAATGAATAATTGAGATATAGTCAAAAATAACAATGACGATTGTTATGACACATTTTGGAGAATCAAATTCAAACACTTACCGCTCGAATCGTGCGACGTCCGTTACCTCCAAAGCGTGCCGTCCGACTGAGGCTCGGGGTGACGCGTCGCTTAAACGTCACTTGACACTTCTGTTGCGTTTGGTTTTACGTAAAAAATGTACATTTAACACTGTTGCCGCAAAAGACCGGTATTTTTTGAAAATTGTTTGATAGCATTTTAGAGTAACTTCTAATCAACTTTTCTAACATTATTATAATGAAAAACGTTCTTCATTTACCCAAGTTCTATATTTATCCACACAGATTAACATATTCATTAGAGTGATTTTTTTATTTCACGAAATGTTGAAAACTATGCCCGGGCGACACGCCAAATATTGACGATTTTTACAGTAAATCCGCTGTAACTAAATTATGTGTGATTAAAGCTTAAAATGGCTCCGATTGCATCTTCCTTATTTATTTACGCAGTGGAATAAAAATGTTTGGCTTTGAAATCGTTCAGCATTTATGAGCATTATAGCGAGACATACATTTTGGCGCTCTGAAATATTCACCCGAGTACTGAATTGGGCTTCAAAAGCTGTCAAATTCGGCTTCGAACTTTACATTTCAAGCGAACGATTTTCCAACCGATTGAGCAGTCAGCTCTAACCTAAAAATACTTTTAGATAGGAAATTCGTTTACACATATAATATTTCATGGAACTAAAAAAACATATAATAGACTGTTTACTTATACGGAAAAGGGACCGTTAATATTTTTGATGCATTTTTTCAGTTCACAATGCCTTAAGGCCATGGCAAAAATGCATCGTCAGATTTCCATCTCAAATCAAAGTCCTTTATGGATGGCTTAAGAGCGTTGGGGCGAAGGTGGACTACTTAACACATTCAGTGCCAGCAAACGCTAGTCGGGTTCTTTGTATTCAGTTTTTGCTACAAAGCAAAGAAACAATGGGATCGGGCACGAGCTTTAGCGCTTAGCGCTTCCTGGCAATGAATGTGTAAATGATGATTGTATAGATAAGTGCAATTAATTTCATTTTGTTAACTACAGTATTATATTGTTAGGCTAGTTACTTATCATCCCGCCCTCGTAGAAAGGTGCTTCGTATTTCGTTGTGTACTGGCTAGTGGATTGTTAAACATTCTCGTTCCCAGGGTCTATAACCTCGAAGCCATCTTGCGTAACATGTATATGTGTGGATTCCTTACTGAATATTTGTATGGCGGCGATGGAAAAATATTAGTCCAACTGTGGAGAAGTACCAGGACAGACGACCAAGTACATATTATAACCCCAGAATATTACCCTGAATGCCTGGGGATCTTAGATAAGTTCGTGCGATCTAACCTTATCTATAATTTTTGTCGTGAGCTACTTTTCTCAACACTCATCTAGATATCATAATCCTTTATAAATATCATATCTTACACGGCATAGTAATCCAACCTGCAGGTATTATTATTTTATGGATAGAGCATACTTCATTTTTGGATAGAGTTCTTTTGCCGCTGGCATCTTGAATTGAAGGTACAGTCAGCTGCAGAGAAAAGGATACCCCCCCTCCTGGTAAGGATTGTTTTTTTTCGAAAACCTGTGGTTAGATTTAAATGAGTTTTAGGCCCCGTTCCCACTATGCCGGACCGGCGAATTTGCCGGAAACCGCCACCCGGGACTGGGTGTTCACATTACACCGGATCCGGCGGGAAAGCCGGAGACTTGGGTACTTAACCTCAGTCAAATTCAGACCACTGTGCAGTTGTGCACGATGGACGATGAAACTTTGGTGTTGTGGTGGTATATGAAAAACAAAATAGAAAAAAAAGAAGACACTGGTTACTGGGTCTTTATAATCGTCCTCAGTTTTATCCCACAGAACAGGTCTCTCTTGGACAAGCGTAATTAAAGTTTCTGTATTTATTTCCATGCTGCGCGTCTACACCATTCCGAATGCGATCGAAAACTACACGCGGGGAGCGGGTGGGGCGAGCGGGGGGCAGGGATACCGGAGCAAGCTCGTTCACATTTCTCCGGCCCGGGAGTTTTGCCTGCAGTCCGCAGTGACATGCTCCGGCAAAAATACCGAGCTCGGCATTTTTGCCGGATCCGGCATAATGTGAACAGCTTCATATAAATTGTACAGCCACTACTAGCCTTTCCGGCAGTTTTACCGGTCCGGCAAATTCGCCGGTCCGGCATAGTGGGAACGGGGCCTTAGTTTATGTGTAGACAATAGTAAAATCTTCAATTCACCGCAAAATCATATAAATTTAACCATAGGTTTTTGAAAAATTCAATCCTTATAAGGAGGGGGGGGGGGGGGTATCCTTTTCTCTGCAGCTGACTGTACCTCTTAAATAAATTGATTTGATGCAATTCATGATTTAGTGATACTTTCATTTACCTTAACTTATTTAAAAATGTAACTTTAGGTTTTTTCAAAGACAAAATGACGTATTGATTTTGAAATTACTTTTTGTAAACAACACAGGACAAGTGCCATCGGGACTCTCCCACTGAGGGTTCCGTACAAATTTGTAGGTACACATAATAAAAATCTGTTTAAGCTTGTGCCAATGGAAGCCCTTTCATACGATACCCCACAACACATGGTTAACTCCATTAATATTTTGAACCGCCGTTCCTTGCATAAAGACCTTGTTTTTGTTGTGATTTAATTAAAAATAGTTTTGAGATTCTTCCCTATACTTGTGGTATAAAACGTTATTACTTGCCTTTCATAGGTAACGGAAAATACCCTATAAATTTTAATTCCCACGAGAGTGATATACGTTTTTTGCGGGTTAAACGGCCGTATCTTTTTTTGTACGTTAACTTCAACGGACTGTAGACCTGAGTATATGGTTTTAATTTCAACTCGATACCTTCACGCGTTCCCGAGATAAAGGGTATAGACAGACAGACAGACAGACGGACGGACGGACAACAAAGTGATCCTATAAGGGTACCGTTTTTTTCCTTTTGTGGTATGGAACCCTAAAAAATTCCAAAACATTAATCTAATCACATTAGTATTTTCAGTATTGGACCACAGCTAATACTAAATATACATCTTTTACAGGATGTAATAGGAGGAGTGTATCAAACAAAGCAGGTCGATAGAGGGGACATCAAGATAATTATATCCATTTCACCCTCATGTATGTTCAGCGATTTTCTACGGTTTCAAAGATATATATATATTAAATATAATACATATTCTGTTATAAATATAAGACATATTCTGTCGATTTTGCACGAAAAATGAGTTGCTTTTAAATGATTCCCTAGGAAGAGTCAAACATGAAACTGTATCTGAATTTGTCGTAGCATAACTATAATTGAGGCCTTATTGAGGGTTAAACTGTATGAAATAACGGCTTTTCGACATCCGCATTTTCCAGAGCAACCACTTTTGTAGCTACAAAAAACGGAAGTAAGCACGGTGTCAGGAGCAGGAGGATTTTGTTTTATGGGCAGTCGAATAGTTGGTCTTGAGTCTCCGATTAACGTTACGGTCGAAAGTACTACCAATTTTTAATTAATCCTAACTAATAACTTAACTCCTAACCAACTAACTTTTTGTACCCATTAGCCAATAAAGTTCACATAACATTTTTTTTACAACATTCTGTAATAATCATCTGTATAGGTACATTTATTTCATTTAAATTACATGATATTTTAAAATTTGGTTAACTACTTCACCAATTGTGAAATTAACAATCCCTTAAGTAAAAACTAGGTGAAAAACTAAATTAAAGTATGTGGTTGAGCCTTAATTCCAATTTTAAGTAAAATATCTTTAAATGGCCGACTTACCTCTTTATTAAAGTTTATTTTTGTGATAGTGACTTTATTAACTTAGTTCAAATTTGCAAGTACAGTTTGAGCGATGATCCGGTAAGGAGGCTCTTTCCTCTGTCACTTGATTACTTGGCCTTAACTGGCAATGGACAAAGAGTAATACATCAGACCAGACATCGTGCCTCTTATTCAACTATGCCTACTAATGGAGTGACTCGTAATGCTCTATGTACACTCAACCAACTTCATTTATAGGCCACCACAGAACCTTAACAGGTAGGTTTACAACTTGTTTTGACTTTTGATTTTTTGTTCAGATCGATTTTTTTTGGTGGTTAGAGTGTAGGCGCATATTTAAAAAAAACTCTATAATAGCCTTCTTTAAAAGCATTCGGTGATTGAAGATCGGCGGTTGCTTCATAGAATGGTCATTCATTTCACTGAATTACCACAGATGCCATTTGAGTTGTAGTGTTTGACCTGAATAAATATAATCTGTGTCACTTAGCCACCATCTCGCACCATAAAAAATGCCACTGAGTCAGCCTTCAAACTACCAGCCCAGGAGTCTCGTCAAGACTTACCCCTCTGTTAATTTGTTTTTTTGGCAAAGTATTGCCTC
Organism: Acleris emargana; assembly: GCA_927399475.2. Taxonomy (NCBI): domain Eukaryota; kingdom Metazoa; phylum Arthropoda; class Insecta; order Lepidoptera; family Tortricidae; genus Acleris; species Acleris emargana. The sequence continues at coordinate 49,117,257 of OV656835.1, read as the reverse complement.
CCTATCGCACTCTATCATCGGGTATATTTTTTTTGCTTTCGACAATTCAAAGTCAATTATTTACAAATGATAAAAAAGAAGATTATTTACAAACGATGGTATTTTTAACGTTTTGGTCGCATAATTTGACACTAGTCCCACAGTTCCATAGACACGAGACTGACAAAAAAGGTCTACCAATTGGCTTGGTTTTAGGTCGCCAGTATCGAGTTTTTTGGAATAGTGGAAAATCGATAGGTCCTTGACGTCCTCTATCGACCTGCTTCGTTTGATACACTCCTGCTGTTACACCATGTAAACTGCATACTACGGTGTAATAGGACTAGACTTCAACGTTCACAGTACACTTCTAACATCATTATTAAAATTGTCATGTTTATTTTCTTGTTTTGCAGCTTCAACAAGATGCCTCTTCAGATGACCAAACCCGCTCCCCAATTCAAGACTACCGCTGTAGTGAACGGCGAGTTTAAGGATGTCGCTTTGTCAGACTACAAGGGCAAATACGTTGTGCTTTTCTTCTATCCCCTGGACTTGTAAGTATGCTGTTTACATAAATCCTATAGAGCGTCAGAAAAGCGTGTGTGTATTTATTTGCTCAAATAATATTATGTATCTTTTTAATCGAATTCAAGTGCCGTCTTAACGGTTCAACCGTTCGTTCAATCAGATAGTTTCCGTGGAATCGGCGAGGCACAACTGCAAGATCATGGGAAAAAACTGGTGTCCTGCCGTTTGACCAAAAGTCATTTGTCAAAATTACACTTGACAAACAACGTTTTGCAAAAAAAAATTAAGTCTATTGATCATTTTACTACTAGTCATTTTACAAATGATTTACTTTTCCAAAGTAAGCACATTTTGCACTAACAGGCACATTCACGTGTAAATAAGTGACAGGTTGCAAGCCCATCGCCCAACAATACTACAAGCTTGATAAGGGGCGGGTGATAAGTAATCTCCTTGGTCAGAAACATATACAAAAATAATGCTGGCTGGTATGGATTTATAATCGTTTGTTATTCTATTTTCAAAATGTATTACATTTATTTGTTTATTGCATCACGTTTTTGTTTCTTACAATTATTTCGAACATGTCAGTAGTGCAGAGGCAAATTAGGTCGTGACAGCCTGGAAGATGATCCTGGTAGCGGAAGACCAGTTTCAGCCGTCACCAATGTAAATGTAGCCAGGGTGAAAGCAGTTGTTTTAAGAGGACCGACGAGTGAAGCAGTGCGAGATAGCTAGAGATGTGGGCGTCAGTAAAGAGCGAGTCAATAAAGAGCACATTGGCTTCCCAGGATGTTGACAGCATTTGACATGGAGAGGTGTGTCAAATGTTGCGAAGAGTCTTGGACATGACATGAGTCTAGGGAAAGAGGAAGAAATAATTTCTAGAAATGTAACATGTGATGAGACTGGGATTCTACAATGGGACCCGGAAAGTAAGCAAGGGTCGTTACAGTGGAAATTTAAGGATCAGAAGCCGCCACGGAGATTCAAGGTCTGTGCAACGGTAGGTAAACCTATGGGTACAATCTGTTGGGACACAGAAGGGATTTTGCTCATAGATTATTTACCGAAGAATAATATAACATATGCTATTTCAGATACAGCATTGGTTTCGGACAGAACGCACAATGTAGGCAGTTTCACTTACCCTCCTCTGTCAATCAGCTGCACAGATCTACCTGAATACGGATCTCTGGCAATGACGTTTGTAGCAAAGATATCCGTGGCGTAGTTGTAACCGTCCTGGGCTTCTAGCCTGAATGTCAGCGGGTCCCCGACGGCGATGGTAGTGGTTGGGCGGCCCTGGTACAGGATCATCAGGCGAACCTTCGAGTTGAGAGAACTCTCCTCCGGCAGGTACTCTATCGGAATAGGGCTTCCTGACCTGTCAACCTGATCGTTCCCAAATCTACGGTTAAATATGAAGTTGATTGTCTATATTAAGTACACGCCGACTTTGAATGAACTCCAGGAAAGCACTATTTGTTAAAACAATTTATACTCAAACTTACTAGGGTAAAGCCACCAGTGGTCAGCCAGAGACCAGTAGTCGACCTTATATGAGTGAGAAGAGTGGGAAATATATATTTCGTATTAAAGAAAAACGGCGAGGTAAACTAAGCAAAGGAATTCTGATTTTGCAAGATATCGCACCAGTGCATACCGCCCGCACAACGAAGGTAGCAATTAAAGACAATGGCTTTGATACCATTGACCACCCCCTCTATAGTCCAGATCTAGCCCCCTGTGACTATTCTCTGTTTAGACTTCTCAAGAAAGACCTCAAGGGACGAAGGTTTATGACCGATGACGGAATGAAGGCTGCGGTTACCGACTTTTTTGACGACAAATTGAATTTTTTTTTTTATAATGGCTTGTATTCAATATTTGAAAAATGTAATAGTTGCATTTTATTAGCACCGGACAAAAAAAAGAACTATGAGTCTTTTTTTCAAGTTAGTCCCGTAGTCGCCTCTTACGACGTCCACGGAAAGACATGGAGTGGTACTATTCTAAGCCGGCAACTATACGCTAAAAATGGTAACCTTAAACATATTTGGATTTTACCTAAGGTTAATTTATATGCTTGATTTATTAAAATGGTTACCTTATCACTACATAGCATAAAACAAAGTCGCTTGCGCTGTCTGTCCCTATGTATGCTTAAATCTTTAAAACTACGCAACAGATTTTGATGCGGTTTTTTTTAATAGATAGAGTGATTCTTAAGGAAGGTTTATATGTATAATACATTCCACGCGGGCGAAGCCGCGGGCGGGTCGCTAATTTATTATGTATTATACGTTGGTCACCATTTTAGCTGTTGGGAATTCATAGTGACTAAATATGGCTTTCTAAATTATGTGTAAAAAGTTCTGATAATTTGAAATATGTATTAGTTTTTCTTGATTTACCTTATGAGGACTTGAGGAAATCATTTCAATTAATTCTTTAATAAATCCTTATTTTGTTGTGATTCTCATTCTTTTACCTGTTGGAAATCCAATGTGGCACCATAATTGAGTCATGCTTGGTAAAACCTTTAAACCTTTTTGAGCTTTCTACTTTGAATTTAGTCATAGTTTTGAGGCACTAATTGACAACAATTCATTTTGTGCTAAGGTAGTAAAATAAAATACCGTTTCTAGATTTTACACTGCCGATTACAGTAAAAATATCTTTGGATTTTTTTATGCAGTAGTTTTTTTTATATTTAGGAAAAACATAAAAAAAGTTGGATTGTGAATGTTAGGAATACACTTATAGTGCCCTTAGTCCATTTATTACCAAAGGAATTCAAAAAAATATACAACTGTCATGTTCATTGTTTATCTGTCTGACGGATTACTTGATTCTGACGACACGCTTTCAATTCTACGCAAAATAGTTTATTGATTTTAATGGCGTCTACAAATTACGTAATTAATTAAATTACGCAAAATAGCAAATTTGTGAACGAACGGCAGCGAATGATTGACATGACATGACAGTCAGTTTTGTTTACTGTTTAAAGTTACTTTTTTAAATTTTATATCAGGCTAAGATCACGACATCAGTATTCCTAACTTTGTATATACGGTCTTTTTAATGACTATTTCTTTAATAAATTATTAACGACGAATTTAAGTTAAATAAAGAAAAACCAAGAAATACGGGTAGTCTAATTTTTAACCAGTTATATAATAAACGCGAAAAAACAATAATGCTTTTTTTTTGAAATGTTGTCAATTGACGTGTCTTTTTCTGCTAGGAACAGTCCTAGGATCTATTAGTGTTTCTTCCTTTTTCTAGTTGGAGCGCTACACTATCTCTGGGAGCAGTTTCGTTTTTAGGGTCGTAAAAAAATAAGCCTAACCTACCTATCTCTGGGAGCAGTTTCGTTTTAAGGGTCATAAAAAAAACCTAACCCACACCTACATACACTATTATTTAAATTTGACGATATGTTATTTGCCTTAGCACATAATATTTGACGTAATAAAATATTGCAATATAAAAATGTATGTTTGCCAAATAAAACTTCGGAGAAAAGCTTGTTGCCAAATGAAATTTGACGAAACATAATTCAACAAAGAGACAGTACACCATTAAAAATAAAAATAAAATTGAAACTATTTATATGTATAAAATTACATTTATATTAAATGACTAAAAATAGTTCGTTAATATTAATATACATCGATTTCCACAAACTATTAACAAAACGGCAGGATCCCTCTAAGTTCGTCTCAATAGTTTTTCGTCAAGTTCTTAAATTCGTCCCGTTCTGCTTTCATCAGTTTCATCACCCTTTCTTATTTCGTCACTTTCGTGTGTCGTCTATATCACCTTTGGTAATCCTTTTTGTTTGTATTTTTTTTATTCCGACTCACTTCGGTATTCGTCAATATCTTCTTTGGGCATGTTCGATGTAAGTCTGTTGTTTTTAGACTCGCTCGTTATTTGTTCTATCGTTTTTGGTATTATTACGAGCTCCAATTCAAATGAGTTCGTCCGCCAGGAAAAAAAATATTAACCTAACTTCAACATAAAATTCAGGGAGACCTAGATGTTTAGTAGAAAATCTAACATAAAAACCATAAACATTATAAATAATATTTTATTTTGCAACAAAAAAAAATTATAACATTCCACGGTAATTAAAAAAAAAAACATTATATCGCAAAATGTAACACCCGCAAAAAAGTTCGTCTTCAGTTCAACCGACGCAGAATAGAACGTCTACCATTTGGTGGCGTCACCTTTTGCATCTAAAACGGCTTTGATCCTGAACGGCATTAAATCTACTAACTCTCGACACTCTTCAGGGGTTATTCCATTCCAGACAGCTTAGTTTCTCCTTAAGATCAGCTTTTGACCTCGAGGGTCTTTTCGCAACTTCTTCTTCATTTTCCACCACAAAGTTTCTATGGGAGACAACTCTGGGCTGGTGGACGGCCATGACATGGTAGGGATTTTTTTGGACTTCAGCCACGCCATCGTTGACTTGGCGGTATGGCATGAGGCACCGTCTTGTTGAAAAGTAAATGCATTTCTAAGTTTCAACTTCGATATAGACGGCAGCAAACTCTCTTCCAAGATGCTTTTGTATTTCTCGGCATTGACGGTTCCATCTATAAATTGCAGACGGCCTACACCCTGTGCCGACATACAGCCCCAAATCATCAAAGATGCCGGAAACTTCACCTTTCGCTTAAGACAGTCATTATGAAATGCCTCTCCTTTTTGTCGAATGACTTTACTTCGTTCGTCGCCAACTGTGACGTCGAATTTCGATTCGTCGCTCCATATTATTCTTCGCCACTGATCGGCAGTCCAGTTTCTCTGTTCTTTAGCGAATTTAAACCTGTTTTTTTTCTGTTTTTGAGTAAGTAACGGTTTCTCTTTAGCTGTGTAAAAACCGTAGCCCATTTTCTTCAGTACTCTCTTGCAGGTGTCGACTGATATATTCTTTTTAATAGCGTCACGCCATAGTACGGTAAGTTCTCCTGCTCTTGCACGACGATTTTTCTTTATGATCTTCCTCAGAATCCTGTCTTCTGCTTTGCTAGTTATTCGTGGACGGCCAGTTTTCTTTAAACAGGAGACTGTTCCGTGTTTTCGATGATGCTCGATGATCGTTTGAATTGTAGATCGTGGCAACGACAGGTCCTTGGATATTTGGTACGTCGATTTGCCCTTATTGTTATGAGAAATGATAATTTTCCGCACTTCTTCGGGCACTGGTTTACCTTGTGCCATTTTTATAGAATAATGATTAAGAAGTAATGATAATTTGCTTGTAATTTGGCTTTTTATATAGCCCGTTGACATATTAGATGACAGAGAATATTCTTTATTCAATTTGAACTATTATTTTACATCATACCACTTAAAAAGCAGTTTTTATTTTAAATAGACGTCCTGTTTTGCGTCAAATATGAACTAGACGTAATTTTTTGCTTACAAGATGATAACTTTATGATAGAATTACATTAAGATCGTTAAAATGATCACACTTTGTACAACACAAGATTAAACTAGGTGTAATGACCTCGTGTGTAGCGTATTCCATTAATCATCAAAGTCAATCCGAGATTAAATATCTGCCTTACAATTCAATATTGTATTTTGAAGTGCAACTAGACGATCTATTATGCATTGGGGCTCGTATAAGTTTATATTTTTCTTATTTAGCTTATTTTGGAATTTATCTCCGTCTTTGTTGGACACATCCTCTGTTTATCTCGTTCGATATTCGTCCAATGCGCCATTTGAATAGTTTTTTGTTTTGTTGTAACTCATGAAAAATAAAAAAGCCCCCACAAACCCCATCGCTCTGATTACAAGCACAAGTACCTTAAGAGCTAATTATGAACCAATGTATACACAAGCTTCGTTATGTACCAGGTACATAAATAACTATTGTGTTAAAAATAAGTTCGTAGGTAAGTACGCTACTACTACTACTACTACTACGTCCCCGATCGATCGAGTTCGATTCCCGAAACTTTTAGTTCAGCCCTCGTACCCAACTAAAATAATACCGGTTACATCGGGTTTACAAGTCTTGCTACTTTAATAACATGTTTTATGGTGGAAAGGTCAAGTGCCTCAAACAAAAAACGTTAGATAAGTAGTTCTTATTTAAGTGTTGTGTTATGATTGTGATAACAGTATATCTAACATGCGCAACAGAACCTGATAAAATGACGCAATTTATCTTAGTAGGGGAGCGGGGTGCTAGTTGTAACATATTTCAGTTAAAGGTGTATTGTACGAAATATATTTATATTTTGTCGGCTGTAACAGCTTTAATCGATAGCCTAACTATCCTTGCCTTCAATTCAAATGGAAAATCGCATAAATTATTATCCACAAATTAAATATTTGCATTTTTTTTTTAAAAACCGGTTGTTACAATTTGCCCCATGATTGGGGCTAATAGTAACACCTGTGGGGTAGGTAGTAACAATAATAAAATAATGTATTTTGCTATTCATTTTAGCATTTATTGTAACTAAAATTATTATTCGGAAAGGTCTTAACCAAAATAATTATATAACTGAATAAAAATTAAAAAATAAACAACAGTTTCCTCTTTTAACTGAATAAACTCGCGTTACAACGAAAATCACAACACTTATTAATTAAATGTCTTCTACATTTAACATTTTAATAATTATAGTCACTAAATTCACAGCGAGTAACCTTAAAACACACCCTTTGTACCTTAATTTTAATAATCAGCCCTTTCACATGATTTATACATAATAATTATATAAATTGTAATCAATCTTTATCAGAACAATTAATACAAACATAAGACACTGAATCTCCCGTTACACATTTGACATGAATATTATTATTCGAAAAGGTTAAACAAAACAATCATATAACTGAATAAAAAAAAATAACAGTTTCCTCTTTTAACTGAATAAACTCGCATTACAACCAAAATCACAAAACTTATTAATATAATGTTTTCTACATTTACCATTTTAATAATTATAGTCGCTCTAAATTCACAGCCATTAATCTTAGAACACAACCTTTGTACTCATACCTTAATTTGAATAATCAGCCTTTTCACGTCATTATTTGTACTTAATAATTATATAAGTGGTAATCAGTCTTCATCAGAGTCACAATTAATACAAACAAAAGACACTGAATCTCCCGTTACACATTTGACATGTGCCCACATTTTGCATATTATGCACTCTACCCAATCTTCTTTAATAGATTTGCTGTAGGCCTCGCCGCAAACTAGGCAATACCATTCTTCTGGTTCCGACTCTGAATCAGAAACCAAAATTCGTTTCTTTACTCGTTCTTTTGTTGATTTTCCAAGTCTCTTGCCTTTTCCTATTCCCTTGCCTTTTTCCTTATTCTTGCCTTTCCCTTTATTCTTGCCTTTGGCTCTATAATTTTCCTTTGTCTCCTTGTTTTTTTGTTTGTTCATTTTTTCTTGATGTTCTTTCTCTAATGCATCTTTTTCTGGGGTGTCAGTTAATATGGCAGATTTTCATTTGCGACGATTGTTTACAGTTAGTTTTCGAGGTGGTGCCTTTGGCAAAGGTCTAATTTTTGAAGGTGAAAATGTGTCTAGATTGCTTTGCAAGCCAGAAGGACTTGGTTCATTTGCATGTTCAATTGCCTGTATGATTTCTGAAGTGCTTATGTCAATTTCAGGAGCAGAGTCTAATATTTCTGGGTTCTCAAGGTCCAATGTCAAACCACTAATGTTCGGTGTAATGTCAGGAGTTCTTTGTGACTCATCAGCAGGATTTGGGCGATCAGTGACAAATGATGGTGCAAAGTCACTGTCTGTAAAGATGTCTGCATTGAATGGCCATATGCCAGATGCTTTAAATCCGCTCATGATGTTTGCAGGGTTCATAGCCAGCGGTAACGAGTCCTTAACTACGCCTGGAAGGTCATGTATGGTCATAGTTTTGCCCGGATTATTGTGCATCCAAGCAGTTTGGGCTCTATTTAAATAGTTTTTAAATGGACCGTAGACCCCCACGTCCAAAGGTTGTAAATTGTGAGAGCAATGGGGTGGAAATGAAAACATAACTATGTTGTTTGCCTTTGCCTTATCCACGACGTTGATGTTTACATGTGACACATGATTGTCGACCAACAAAAGAACTGGCTCTTCAGCAGAAGGTTTCACATGTTTGATGAAATGATCAATGAACACGACAAATTCCTTTTCTGTCATCCATCCTGATGAATTTCCAAGTCCAATGCAATCGGGTGGGCCACTGCGTACAAATAAATCTGTGTATCTTATTCTGGGAAACACGAACATTGGCGGAATTGAGTTCCCAGCTGCGTTTATTGCACATGCAAGTGTCACAAGTGTTCCCCGTTCGGCTGAGGTAATAGCACCTACCTGTTTCTGTCCTCGCGAAGCTACAATTTTTTTTGGTTTCTGCACGGTTGTTACCCCTGTTTCATCAACATTCCAAATGCGTGAAGGAGTAAATTCATATTTAGCAAGCAGTCCTCGATACTTTTCAAAAAACTCGTTGACGTTGGTTTTGTTGAATGAAGTCGCTCGACTTAGTGATGTTGCCTCAGGTGTTCTTAAAGACAGTTGAGGATGCCTTCGCATGAAATTTTTAAACCAGTCTGTTCCAGCTATTTTATTTTCGTGCCAACTAGGAGGTATGTTTTTGGCTTGAAGCTCCACCGCACATTGGTAGCCAAGTTTTCTTACCTCAAAAGGTAATAAACCAAAGTATATATCCGAGCATTTAAGCAAATATTCAACCATCTTCTCTTCCGATTTTTTATCAAACACTAATCTAGGTTTAACGTAGCCAATTTTTGGTTCTTCATTTTTTTTCTTTTTAACTATATATCTGTATAAGGACACATGGCACAAATCAAAAAGTCTGCTTGCTTTCCTTATCGTACTTTTTGATTCTAAAACCTCAGCAGCAGCTAACTCATACACTTCTTGGCTTTGTGTCCCTCTCTTTGTTTTTCTTTTGTAGACCCTCATTCTAAAACAAAATAATCAATCGCTTAAAATATCTACCTTTGAAATAAAAATCCATTCCTTAAGGGGCACGTTGTAACATGGTACAACTAACCCCAGGTAAGTGTTACAACATGCCCCATGTCGCGATTTTATAAATAAATTGAGATTAACAAAAAAACACTTGATTTTTAAAGAAAACTCATAAAGAATATCAAAATTAAATATGTTCTCTATGATCTCTTACAAAAACAAATTCACGAAAGTAACATTTAATCATCAAAAATCAATATTTAGGTTTTTTTTTTTTTACGATACCTTGCAAAAATGACGCTCGTACACACAGCCGCTCTCTTAGCTGTCCGGCAGGGCACTGCCTGTGCTTACGTAGTGCGGGGGGATACCACGATTAGATGTAGGCATAAAAGTCATGCAATAGTGTTGAAATTCGTGGTTAAGTTTGCGTGTTACTATTTACCCCTGTTACAACTAGCACCCCGCTCCCCTACGTCCTTAAAATGAGCTGTGGTTAAAATAGAATTTCGATAATTATTTTAAAAACTTTCAAGTTTCGCACTTAAGTGGAAATAGTGTAAGTACTGCATTGATAATTATAGGGCCTGTATCGTCTGCCTCATCTCATCAAACTCATCAGATTTTTTATAAATTAAACCTAGCCTAACCTCTCCTTGTATATACGTTAATTATTCAGAAATGTCAAAAAGTACACGTTTTGTCAAAAGTGGCATTATGACCTTACACGTCCTACCGGGTGGCAAGAAAAACTCGATAGAAGTTTAAATAATTTATTTAGAAAGAACTCCGGTAGTGTGATCAGAAGAGAGTAGTAGGTTCGTAGGGTGTGGTCTGATTCCGTGAAGTGGATAACACTTCCTTCGTAGTTAGAGTGACGCGGGGAGCGGCGGTGAAGGTAACCCGTCGGCAGCCCGACGGTGTACGATGCCAGGATCCTGGCGTCAGGGGGGTAGCACCCGGTGTGTAGCACCGGACCCCACTTGACGATCCTGGTCCCGGAGATAGACGCCGCGCCGGCTAATTAGGTGAGTAAAGGAGTAGATGGTTAGTAGCGATGGTCTGCTCCTAGCGGTGGATGCTGCTAGCAGTGGATGCTCTTAGCGGTGAACGCTCCTAGCGGAGGTGTACTCCCAGCGGTGATCGTGAACGGTGAACGGTTGAGCGCGGCCCTTTAATAACCTTTTGCCCATTTCGGTTAATTTTGAATAGAGTAGGGCGAACAAAGAAATGCTAGAAACCCAATTCGCGTTATGAGTGAAAATATCGGGACATGTAGGTAAGACACCAACATACCCTCCATTATTTTCTCATGCGCTGAAAGTTAACGCACCATACCCATATTCTCCACCTAAACATTAACGGGTTTAAAGGTTTGCTTCTCGTCGTGCTACATACTCGTACTGTTAAATTGATACTTATTTTCAAAATTTTAACAATTTATTTTTTACCTAAATAGAATTGGGTTTCCAATATATATTTTTTGTTATGTATCGTACGACTTTGTCTCTTAAATAATATTAAGTACTAGTATTACTCACATAAGGCTGTAAAATGAAGAATGTGTCAGCAGGCTTTTGTAGGCCGAGCCGCAGGCGAGAGATTTGTATCGTATATGTTACGGCCAAAACACAATTTCAGTCAAAAGTAGATATGACTTCAGAGTTGTAATTATCTTGCGATGATTTTTCCGAGCTCTATTCATTATTCTTAGATGATGTGATGTTACAGTCAATACCCTATTTCAGTCAACTCAACCCACAGACCAACTAACCTAAAGACGTAGCTTTAAACAATAATTTCATTAAAACGAAGTCTGCCAAAAATGCAGGGGTGAGGGCGGCGTAACATGCACTCACTGAGACGTGATTGGTTGTTGCAATGTCAAGTGATAGTTGACAGCCGATCGCTAGTGCTGTCCACCGATCGAATTCAATAAATATCGATAGTAGGAACTGTGACTAGGCTTACCACATTTTATCGACAAAGCATGGTGTCATTCTAAAAACTAAATAATATTAGTAGGTGAGTCAGATGAAATAAATAAATTAACTAAAAAGTTTTTATTCTATTTATTATTACTTTACAAGTAAATCAAATTTGTATTACTATTGACCCTTAAAATGTATGAGCTTGGTAAAAACTCGTCTAATTTGATTCTGACTTGTTTGCTTCTTTTTTGTTAAATAAGCCAATCGCACGCTTATATATTTTTCTATAACCAATTTAGTTAAGTCGACTACGTGGTTCGTACTTTCGTAATCGAATTGGTGCCTCGATAAATCGGGAAACAAATCTTCATTAGTAAATGAGTGCAACGTTTTCGTTACAAGGAATGCGGCTCTTCGATCGGGTTTGATAGTTTTATAATTATCATTACTTTTTATTATGACCTCACATCGTCGACAGATTGTTATTACCATTTCAGATGGATATATTAATCCACCTACATCTTTTGCAAATATGAGGGAATTTCTTTTTGCTTTTAATGATATTAAACCTTGAACACATTTGCTGCATTTTATTTTTTTGCATAACGAACGCGCCACAAATCCTGAAATATATTCTATTATGTTTTCAGCAAACATGGACAACGATGCTTCTTGAACTGCAATGGTCAACTCATCCTCATCATCAACATCATTGATATTAAATTTTGTATTATTTTTATTTCGTTCGACCGTCATATTAATTCGATCAAGTGAAGAACAATTTAAAATTGATATATTCTCCAACGGAATACAATTTCCTGTGACAGACTGCTGTAGTTCAGTGTGAATTAACATTTTTTTATAAATACCTTCCAACTGTCGAGGAGTAGGATTGTCGTTACAACCACCAGCTGATCGTACGTTGCAGAAAAATAGCTCTATGTGATCCTGGGACACTTTATGTAGCGGCAAGTACGTCATGGGGCAAGCTTCATTTTCTATTAATTTTCTGAATAGTATTTTTGTACTTTCAATGCAGACGCAGAGTCCAAGAAATCCGGTATAGCGGCGAGATTTTACTAACTTAACATTTTTTTCCGGTTTTTGAGACGTTTCATGAACACTTAGTGCCAGTAAATACTGTTTAACCTCATCCATTCTCCTACAAACATCCAAAAAGTTTTCTTTATTCATTGCTCGTTTGAAACCATAACTGTGAGTTTTAGAATCCAAAATGTCAAAGAGGTCGTTTATGTTCATTAAAAATTGTACAGTTCCATTGACATCTTGGAATTCTTTTATGTTCAATTCTTTGTTACAAAAGTCCAGAGCAGTTGCTACACTTCTACTAAAAATCTGTGTCGCCAATTTGACTTTCATAACATTTCTTTTGAAATTCATATGAGCTGAACGGAGTTTATTTGCCATATGAAAAGACTCGCTTTCTTGCAACTCATGCAATTGCTGGATATGTTGCCACTTGATTGCATTATTGTCACCGTCTTTTAATACGCCGTAAAATTGGAAACTATTTCTTAGAAGCTTGACCATATGCACCGGATCTAAAAATATTACAATTTCATCGGCGTCTATTTTAAATGTTGTTTTGAGGTTGTTATGATCTAAACAACACCCTAGCTTTTTGACTGTCGACGTATTTGTAGGACAGCCATCAAAAGTCAAAGCCTTTACTTCAAAGTTCACCTCTTTGCATAAACGAATGGCTTGTGTTATCAACGATGCTTTTTGGTCAGCATTCAGTTTGTTAGCCAAAAAGTACCCAATTGGTAACTTAAACGAAGCGTTAAATGGCACGACCAAAAAAACCAAAGCTTCTGAACATTCGTCTGTGCAGTCGGTATCTAATTCGCCTCCAAAATCAACATATCCATATGTCCTTTCATTCTGCGGATTATAATCAATATCGTCATTGTTAATTTTCATTTCATCAAAAATCAGTGTTCCAAATATTTTTTGCTTTAATTGTTCAGATTTCAACTTAAGGGCAATAAAGGCTTCCTTGGTGAAACCAGGGCGACCATCGACAGTTTGGTACCATTTGGATAATGTTTTTGTATGCGGCAAACACGTATTAAAAGTTTTTCTAACGTATTGATAGGCTTTAGTTGAATAAAAATTTAATGTGAGTGCAAATGTTCGCAGTTGAGGAGAATATTTTGTTCGACTTATTTTACCTGACTTCGAATTGATTACTTGACGTTTCAGGATTTCTGAACTTTGTACGCCGATATGTTCCAAGATAGACATATGTCCGTCAGTGACTAACTGTTTATCCTGTAGTTCTTTTAGTAGCGATTTCAATGACGTAATTTTTTTTTGTAAGTGCGATTGGAACTTTGTAAACGTTTTACTTTAATTTTTGACTGTTTAAGTTTTTGCGAAAGGTCAGCTATAGTGATGCGAAGACGCTTTTTTCGAGGAGTACTAAAATTCGAATTTGTTTCTAAACAGTCCTCTGTGTTCCGATCTGGTCGAATGCTGTAGCTTGCATTAGTTGCTTGTACAATGGTCTGCAAATAAGAAAGCTTAGGTACACATAACATAAGTAACGTTTTAAGGATTACAAACTGAACAAAGAGTTGCTTCCATTAAATAAGCAGTAATTATTTGAAACCTTACCTCTGTCATAGGCATAGGTAACACAGCAGGTACTACTTCCATTTTCATTGTAACGGAGCTTTGATGTTGTGTTGCTTCATGACATATCTAGAAAAAATAAAAGTAATTTATGATGAGAGTATGAAGAGCTTGTTCTGTCTTTTGATTTTTGATTTTTAAATTTTCACTTTAATTGGAAATTTATAAAATGAAAATAAGTGTAAGTTTCAACTTAGTCAGAACTAAGAATTACTAACACTACGTGAACGTACCTCTGCTGTTGGTAAGGTCTGTGTCACTTTGGCAACATCGGAAAATGAATTTCTACTTTGAGCAACCGATCCGTCTCCAGGTATCTAGAAGTATAAAAAATATGTTTACCTCTAAATCGTATTTGTTGATCTACTACTACACTTAATGTAGTAGAGTGCATTTTCACCAAGGTACAATAAAAATACACTCAGGTAAATTTACTTACCACTGTTGGAAGGTGTAGCGTAGGAACGGCATTTGTAAACAAAATTCGTCTATTCCCTTTCGTTAATTTTAAATATTCTGACTTAAAGTGCCGAGAACATACAACTCTGCTTGGAGAAGGAAACCAATTATCTGATCGTTTTGTAGCATTAATCCATATTTCCTTCATGTTTGGGCATTTAGGAAACCTAAAAGAAAGAATATACGTTTGAGTTATAACATGCTTTGAATGACTTTAAATTAAAACCGCTAGTTAAGTAGATACGTAATTCGTTATCATCCTTGAACATTATCTAGGATCTAAATGCTGGCAGTAACATAGTCGATATAAACTTTGCGGTTCTTCTTGTTGTTAGCTTCTGAATAAATAACTAGCGACTGCCCATTACTTCATGTGCGTAAACTGAAATTTATACTTCAACAATAATAAACATAAAACCTGAATTCGATTGAGAAGAAATATGTTTTATCCATTACCATCGATAGTAACAAACACATGCTATGGACATCACTAGTTCGGGCTAGTGTTCTGTGGTAAAGCCACGAAATGATGAACAAGGAAGGAGCGATATAACGTGCAAGGTATTAGAGAGAGACTTTCTAAAAAGACATCAACGAGTGCCGAACCGGGACTATAGAACTTGATTGAATTACACGCTTAATAGTATTTTTCGTAATCGTGTTATAATAGAGAGCTTTTTAGTCGAGTACCGTGTTTAGGCCACGAAGCTTGCTGAGTGGCCTAAGTAAGGTACGAGATTAAAAAGCTTAATTATGACACTATTGTGAACAATACTTTTTGTACGAGTTCATTAAAATTAATAATGTAAGTCATTAATACGAGTATATAAGAAAACTAAAAGTAGATTTTTGACAGATGATGCGACGCTGCTACGTTCCGAAACGCCACAGATTAGCAATTTTGTATCGGATCGAGGCTCCTTAAACAAGGACACATATGGAAATCCGAAGATCTATTTTCAAAATTTTTTCGGTTGTCTAGAGCGTATCGAAATAGTTATTTCGGTTGTTTCTGAAGTAACAACGATGAAAAGAGTGACGTTGCAGTATTCTCTATGAAATCTTTATGAATGATGATTTTTATTTCCACAGAGAAAACGTAAACTTCTTGGCTTTTAAAAGAAAAGTTATCACACCACCGGTTTTTTTTAATGTCCTGGATACAGCAGCATGTTTAAGTAGATTTTTGACAGATGACGCGATGCTGCTACATTCCAAAACGCCATACAATATTGGCAAATTTTGTACCGCATCGAGTCTCCTTAAACAAGGGCACATATTATTTAAATACGAAGTTCTATTTTCAATTTTTTTTCGGTTGTCTGGAGCGTATCGAAATAGTTATTTCGGTTGTTTCGGAAGTAACATAGACTATTCAACGATGAAAAGAGTGACGTTACAGTATTCTCTATGAAATCGTAATACAAACATTTTAATCGACGAGTACAAAAAATATTTTGTAATTTTATTGAAATCTACTTACCTGTGAAACGAAATACCATCCTTTCACACAGCAATAATGCATTTTTCCCGTCTTCAATCATGTGAAAACTTTAATTGAATAACAATGTCACACGCGTGCGAATTGTGCGAGCGCCATTATTAGACTGAAGTTAGCATCGGAGGCGTGGTCCTAATATAGAGTGAATTCACCGTATGCTTGACAGAAGGGGTCGCCCGGGAATGCTACGTCTTTAGGTTAGTTGGTCTGTGACTCAACCCAACGAAAAGGGATAATTTAGTTGTATTATGTAATTAATATAATTATGGGTAAGGCCGCGAATTTTGACCAATGTGACATAGAAGTAACATAAAAAAAATACGTGACGTTACTATAAAACGTAACATAAGTTGTTATTAAGCTTAGACCACACTGGTATTCGCAAAAAATAATACGTTATAAAAAAAAAAGTTTTTATTGACTAAATACAAATAAAGTATTTTCACGTAATCAACATTTTTTTTAATTACTTAAATGAATAATTTTTTAACTTTTTAACTTTTTAAATGAAATAGTAATCAATAGGTATTTTTCATAATACAAAGGAGACATTTGACCATTTCTCAAAAAAATGCCACCAAGTGACATCTCCAAATCAAAAAAAAATGCAGGTAAGTAGAGAACATCAAACTATGCAATAATTAAATAATATTCTAATAATGTGTCCCAAAATAGTTGTATGGAAAGTTCTTTTTTTGTAACCGATATTCATAAGTTTTTGGTAACAAAAAAAGGAACGTTCCATACAACTATATTCGGACACATTAAAATATTATTTAATTATTGCATAGTTTGATATTCTCTACATACCTGCCATTTTTTTAATATTTGTAGATGTCACTCAAAGTGGCAAAAAATTGAGAAATGCTAATTTGCGTTCATACTGATTGATTGATTGGACGCTTTTATACTTTATCGTCGTCGGCCACTACATGGCAAAACCCTGGTTTCATTCATAAATAGACCTTAGGCTTGTAGACTTCAGATACCTACTGTACGTACCTACCTACAATATCAAATTGATTCATCTTAATAACTTACTATTTTGTCGTTGGAAATCTAGTAAAAACTCATTTAAGTTCGTATATTTTCTGTGTGCACTTCCCTTTACCACATGTTTTCGTCACGATTCGTTAAAATGTAACGTATTCGTAACGAAAGTGTAACGTATTTTTTATAAAATATTGATTATCATGGTGAAATAACGATATTTTGAATATAATAATACATGTCACGTGCGTGAATAACAATAACCCATCGTATGAAAAAACAACCACTTAAAAATAATCACTACTTACCCTTAAAATCACACAAGCACTTTACTAGATAATTTACAAAAACTTTGCCCGCGTCACCTTTGTCCGCCATTTAAGCAACTAACTGACGAGGTTGGTATTCTCTCTCGTGTTGGCCTACTAGAACATGAGTTTCCAGTGCACAAAAATGAATTTCTACCACTGTTGGCTTTAAATCTAGCTTTATAAAGCGTCACATAAGTATTCGTAACGAAAACGTGGAATTGTGGCCCAATAAAAGAATGCAACATAAAACAAGTAAATTATTTTAATATATTTTTTTCGCAATTGGTAGAACTATCGCTATATCATAAAATTTTGTTTAAACAATAGCATGATCATGAGAAGTTGAAAATCGTGAAAATAACAGGGCTTTAAGTACACGTGGTCGAAAAAATTTGACAACTTTCGTTACGTTTTGGACAGAATTATATTTTTATTATTTATTTGAAAGGAATTAAATCAATTATGTCACTTGCGACCTTAGCAGTTTTTATCGCGTAAAATAATAAAATTGATTTGAAACCTGCTACCAATTTTTTTTATGAGCATGTTAAATTTGAAACGTCCAAATTCGTCAAAATTCGCGGCCTTACCCATATAACCTTAATGCTTGTGAGGGTAAGGTATCAACACTTTTCTTAATTCTGACGGTTGAGTAGGACGTAACCACCATATCAATGTTTGATACTCCATCTTATAGAACATACTCATGTTTTTTTTTTTATGGTTGATTAAATTGGCCAAATTTAGGTTTGTATGTGTAAGCAGCCGCAGGGTTATCTTTATTATGATTAAACATCGGTATCAACGTTCAACTTTCATGGCACCCGGTAAGGGCAGCAAAAAAATAAATACATTTCAATATTTAATGAATAATAACTTTTATTTTCTGTTACTTTTCTTAATTTAATTTGGTTGCAGCTAACTGTACCTATATCTATACTGTATTAATACTTAAAGAGGTTTATATTCTGGGTCAATCAACTTTTCTTTATAGCTCGTTGCCATGGTGACGTCTCCTGGGTCACTCTTTAAAACTATGATTTCAAGGGATATCAGTCCACTAAAAAACTTTTTTATTGGCAATTACACACCCATTCTTTTATGGCCTTTCTGCTGAGTGTGCTGGAAGTATATATTATAACATTTTTTCTAAGAAACTCTATCTTTGTTGTCTCCTGGCTTACGGGACAGAATAACAACAACAAAAAGTTGATCCACCCTTCTAAATAATGTCATAGAACCTTAATACTCATTTTGCATTCGAAAAATAATTGTGTGCTAAATAGATAACAAAGGTCAATGTAACTGTAACACCAAATAAATATTAGTCAGAGTGGAAAGATAATTCAGTCCCCTTCGGCCGTTTTCGAAACCGTTGGTTCGAAACCAGTAGAGAAAACGGAATTATTTTTCTGTTTTGGAAACCTGGTTTCGAATCAAGAATAATAATTCTGTTTTCTAAATTGGTTTCCAATACAGAATGTACAGTCTTCTTTTGAAACTTATTCATAATATGTGACGAATTACTTCAAACTCGGATATCTCCTTGAAATTTGGTATACGAATTTGAAACTTAACTTGTTCGAAAAAAGGCGCAAATTCCGCTGTCTTTCTGAATGGATTTATCCGAGTTTGAAATGAAGCGACTCATATGTAAGATAAAAACTACTTGACCAGAAATAATTCCCTTCGGAGCAAAATGCACAAAACGCAAAATGTACACTACACGCAAAAAGTAACCAATGGCAAAATGCACAATACGCAAAATGTACACAACGTATAATGTGAAATACGCAGAACGTACAAAACGCAAAATGTACATACATTTACTTATTACACATTTTCCGTATAAAATTGGGTTGGCAAATGAAACGGTAAGGAGATTATACATTTTGCCGAACATATTTCGGTCAAAAGGCAAAATTCCGTCAAAAACATAAGCCCCACTTTCGTTATTATACTGATTTTCATAAAGTAATTTAAACGGATTAAACTTCCTGATATTTCGAACGTTTTGCAATATCATTGACCCCTGAAAAGAGTACGTATGTATCATCGGAAAATTTGAGGTTTTAGTCCGGGTGCGGGAGTACACTTATCACTCAGAGTACACTACCGTGACCCTCAGCGCGCTGGTGTTGATCCAGTTAGATATGGACGACTTCAAGTGTCAGGTGATATTTTGCGTAATGTTAATTTTGTGTATGTACGTTTTGCGTTTTGTACGTTCTGCGTATTTCACATTATGCGTTGTGTACATTTTGCGTATTGTGCATTTTGCCATTGGTTACTTTTTGCGTGTAGTGTACATTTTGCGTATTGTGCATTTTGCTCCGAAGGGAAATAATTTACTGGCCACTTAGAAATATTATACAGCAATGACAAGACGTCATCTCACTATCAATAGGTGTGTTATAGAATAGAACTGATAGATTTCAAGAGTAGATTAATTTTAAGTGATTTGTGTATTGTGAATATATATTGCGAACAGCTTTAACTAATGTAATGTTTGTTTGTTGTTTGTTTATTATGTTTACACAACAACATCGCCTTATGAAAATCTGAAGGCCGGTGGAGGTTTACTTCATAGCACCCGTTAAAGAGACATTTATTTTCTTCCACCATTGCTCTCAACGGATTTGCGTTTTCCATATTGGTTAAAGAGATAAATTTGTTCAATAAATACCAGATTTGTAATTCCACGCACAATTGTTAGCTATCTGACGTCTAAGAAGTAAAGTTCTTATTTCTTGTAACTTTGAATGTCAAAGCTATGACTAAATAGTTTTAATGCATATCTGTTATATCCATGACTGAGTTTCAAAAGAAGACTGTACATTCTGTATTGGAAACTAATTTAGAAAACAGAATTATTATTCTTGATTCGAAACCAGGTTTCCAAAAAAGAAAAATAATTCCGTTTTCTCTACTGGTTTCGAACCTACGGTTTCGAAAACGGCCGAAGGGATTCTTCAGTCATTTAAAATGGATATATTCTTACAGACGTCAAAGATTGACAGCAAAATCCATGGAAAAAAATTTAGTTATCTATTCTAACCCTTAAAACATTTTTAGAGTCCTCTTTTATCTATACAAAATAATGGTTAATAATACTAAGTGTATTTGTTTGTATTTTTTTTCTGCCGACCATACTTTGCCATGAAATTTGAACGTTGATACCGATGTATAATTATGATATAGTTTAAATAAGTCTGATAGATAAATAAATAAATAAATAGTTACAAAAATAATACTTTTTATTCGAAATTGCCGAAACGTCTCCATGATAAGTTTAAGCATAAATCTAATTTTCCAGGGGCAGTAATTCGGCACAGTACGGTTAAGAAATTATTTGAATTATGCTAATCTTTATATTTGATGCTGTTTTATGCGTTTTTGATGACATACGTGGCATTTCCTTTTCGAAGCTTAATTATTTACATATTCGCACTGAGTTCTTCCTTAAACATTTTATCATTGCCAATGCAATTTATGATGATGATGATGCAATTTATGGAAGGATGCAATGTACTCATTCACTAATCACAAAAAATATACATAGGAGCTTGTTATTCTTTATTTGTTTTATAAGTTCTTATAACCACACTAAGAACCTTGTAATATTGGGATTTCTGAACTATGAGGTGATGCTGCTAATATCCGGGATTCAGCAAAATATAGCTAAAAACACCTAGAATTACGTACTAATCATAAGTCATATTATAGAAAAATGTAACATAGAACCCTATAATATTGGGCCAGCGATCAGAAGGGCCAATCTCCGGAACGCCCAGTTTTTACGTTCCCGGAGATAACATTTACCAGATAAATTATTCTGCCACCAAAAACCACTTTTTAGGTGCTCAATTAAACAATAAAAAAGCTATCTGAACCGTTTTCGGTTTAAACCCACTACAAAAAAGTTGTTCTGGGAAAATTTGCAATATTTTACTAGGGGCTCAACTAGTTAATCGTCGTACTATTTGAATAAAACTTTAACTGAAAATAATTATGAAATAAAACCTACACAATCATATTATGGACGAAATACTCGAAATAGAAAATTAGTGCGAATTGGCGAATTCAAGTCGAAAACTGTGTCACAAAGTATCTATCAAAGTATCCTACTACAGTAGTTGTTGTACGAAGTGTCATTTCTTGCCGCATTATTGCGAACGCGTCATTAATTTTTGCGATCAGATGCTCTCTGCTCTCTACCTGTGTTGCGTACACTAGCTCTTTGGCCCTTCCCCAGACGTAAAAGTCAAAGACACTTCGTACAACAACTGAAGAAATACGAAAAAGGTGTCGCGAATGTATCAATTGTGGAGGAAGACCATTTGAACAAAATTTGAAGGTATTATTAAAATAAAGATGATTTTTAACAATGTTGCGTTTTGTATTGTGCATTTAGCCCATTTAACTGGCTGGATCTACTGACCGAATAAAACCACCATTTTAGATTGAAACCATGCCAATGCCGCTAAATGTCCATTACCTTGAGCTGCACCATAATAATAATGCATCTCTGCATAATCACTAAGAGTGTAGTTCATGTTGCTACACGAAAGTAAATTCAATCACTAGGCTAATAGGTCGGTCGTAAGGCAAATCAATCAGAGTCCAGTTAACAAAGCGAGAAGAATTCAGAAATTAAACGTAACGAGAGCAGAAGTAACTATTAGTTATTTCACAATAAAAGACGTGATTCCTTTCTTAAGACAAAGGAAGAACAAATTTATTTGTTCATAAAAAATGTTACATGGCTTTATTGATGGCCAGTACCAAATTAGGTTCGACCAAATAAAAAACAGTTTTTATCTACTCTCATATCGTAAAGTTCGAATTATAAAATTCAAAACGAATTTATATTGGCATACTTTATAAACACAATGCCGAAAAAAAAATAAAAAATCACTTTATAACATTATTTCTCTAACAAAATAATGTTATAAAGTATTTTTTTTACCATTACGATACAAGTTAATCCAAAAAGTTAATGTCACCAACGAGGTTCCATATTTTTTATTTTTTTATAATGGAACGCACATGGGGTTTGCGTCATTTTTACAGAATTACAAAAAGTTTTCATTCCAATTTTTACTTGTCTGTGACAGCGCCCGCTTTAACGCATGCGCGGTGATGTGCTAGGTTTTGGCGCCATTCATTGAATACGTTTTGCTGTAGTTACTTTATTAACTTTGATATTTTATTTAGTAGGTTGAATCGCAATGTATGAGAGTAGATAAAGTAGTGTATGAAACTGCACATAACTAGGTATTAAATCATCACTCGTGTGATACTATTAAAAACCTCGCCTAGCGGCTCGGTTCTTAAACACACACTCGTGTTTTAATACCCCTCTTTATGCAACAATTTCATAAACTACTATTATGTTACAGACTCTTTATTACACATTCTACCTTAGTACGTTTGAAAGTCGAATCCAGCAAATTATGACCTATTAAGTGTCACTTTTTTGTATTATTCTGAAAGTTTAGAGACTGGCAAAGTTTTTAAAATTACTTTTGGTCTTTGAATTCTAAGATTTTTTGTTTTTTTTTTAATTTACAAAATCATACTTCGATCTGCTCAAAGGTAAAACTTTCACTTTCGGTCAATTTTATTGTAACTTGCGTTAAGGTTGGGAAGCTGATTATTGTATGTGTGAAAGTACAGTTTGTGAGGATAATGTCGCAAAATAAAACATCCAGAAAAAACGTAACCAAAAAAAGTTACTTGTTAATAAACGGCTCGGACCGAAAATTCTTGAATTTAAAAAAAAAAATTAATTACTCGAAAACAACAAACTTTGGACCACCCTGTATAACTGTAGATAAACTGTTCTAAGTATTTGAAAATATAGGTTTCACGAAGAATTATTATCCTTTGGGCAGGGTGGGGACATTCGACGCTGGAAAAGCTAATTGACTAACGTCCATTTTGCCAATTTTACAGTAGAGATTTAAAGTTTAAAAAAAAAAAAAATTAATATCTTCTTTGTTATTGTTTGTATCGTAATATAATGTACTACAAAGTTGGTCATCATTTTAATATCTACTAAATAGTAGCTTTTGCAATTCTTTAAATATGCTAATTCATGAGATAAATGTCCCGTAAGACAATGACAACATTTGACCGATAAGGAAAAACGGCTAACAGCTTCTTCTTCGGGATATTTTTGAATTACTAAATAACTAACAAACCTTCATTCGTTCTTAATGAACCCAGTAAAATATTTTACATGTCACAAAGACCAAGCCAACCACTGGGTAGATTGTATTAATTTATAACTCTTAGTTTATAAATAACACGAAAATGGGCTGACGATGCAGAAGTTACGAATTAGTTCCCATAATATTATAACTTTTTTGTATACCTACCTGTCTAGTAGTAAATGAATAAAAGAAAGCGGTCACGTAATTATTATTTATTTAAAATGAATTTACATCGAACGGTCACATAATCTACATCACTGACTATCATCTTGATTAGATTGATATAACTATTTTTATGAGACATCCTTCATCTTGATAATTAAATGATGACTGTACAAGAAAGTACAGTGGGCAGTAAAATTTTGCCTCTAAAATATCACTTTGAGTAATTCTGTTCGTGTCAATGATAAAAATGTTCCTGATTAAATTCTAAAAAGAAAAGGTTATATGATTATTTTTTTCATAGTTTTCAAGGAGGAAGTATTTAAAAAACCATTGCCGACGTCAGCTATGGTTTTTTAAACCCTTCCATTGTGAAAGCTACGATATTTACAAACATTTATTATATACCATTTTGAACTTTATTTAATCAGATAACGAATTGAATAATAGCAATAGGTACAATTGGTCAACTAGTTCTTGATTGGTTGTCAATTCAAGGTAAGTCATTTTAGTTGGTAATCGTATGACATGTAGTAGTGATCTTTAAACACCACTCCCAAAATGTATCATGTCACACAAGTTTTAAAACTTTATTAATTTGTTTGATATTCCCATACATTGAATAATTACTAAGCTAGAGTAGGTAATGAAATGTCGCAACCCCGGCAAGTTAAGGTTCGCTGGAATGGTCTAAATGAGTAGTTGAGTGAATACCTACTTCTTTTTTACATTCTTACCCAGTTATGCAAAGATTTATCTCATTTAAGAAAAGTGACCTGGAACTAGGTACTCTGAAGCAGGACACGGAAAAGGTGCTCCGGATGGCGTCGGAGCGACACTGAAGCGTACCGCTGATCGAATGGTGGTATTCGGAAAAGATATTGGAACCTTTGGTGAATTTTTTGATCTGATAACCGATTACGTCGCGAATGATCAATGATGATGAATGAATTTACTTACTTTCCCACACTATTGTTGATTAGATATGTGACTACTGCACTAATGTAATAAGTGTGCTGCTGTAAGTTGAGTGAGTCGAGTTTGTGATGGTTAGAATAACGCAAAAAGTTTGAGAAAAGAACAAACAAAATGTATATTTAGATTATAAAGATCATGTTAATTAGTAGTAGTAATTAGATGTGGCGACGTCAATATACTTACATACTTACTTAATAATTATGTTGATTAGATCCGAGGTACAATAAATGAAAACTGCACTGATGTGATGTGCAGTGAGTTGAGCGATACGATTTGGATTATAAGCTTTTAATTGTAATTATTATTATATTAATGACGAAAATAAAGTCTGTTAGTAGTACATTTTTTTTAAATTAAGATTATATAAAGATCATGTTAATTAGTTGAGTATGAATGTCACTTCACTAGGCAATTCTAAAAGATGATGCACATAAATGAATGTGCCCACATCAGCAACTAGATATATCGTTCATCTCAGTGAAATAAATATATACGTAGGTATATCTATTACTTTGTTTTATTTCTTTTAAATAAATGCACTTAAACAAAAAAATAACAAAAGTCTGTCAACGTGACGTGGTCAAAAAAGAATGGCTGAAATTACAAAAGCTTCTAATAACATACAACCCCCATTACGAAACATATAACCCCCGTCCCATTTTTTGAAAGTCGATTGAAAATGAGTACCTAATGCTGCTAGTGTTTAGCAGTGTTGGGCAAAAAGTAATTGAATTACAAATTATATTACTACTTTATATAACGTAATTGCGTAATTCAATTACAAATTAATGTAATTTCAATTAAAAATTACCAAGTAATTTAAATTAAATGCGAGCGTAATTAATTACAAGCAATTGCATTAAATATATTTTAATTTGTAATTCAATTACAAATTAATTGAATTATGCCCAACACTGGTGTTTAGTTGATACATACGACTTTTTATGTTATTGATTCAAATATTCGTCATTGTCGGTCACATTGCATCATTGTCGCCTATGAGTTACGTCATTGTAGGCTTATTTTGTCATTGTCATACACCGCCCTTTTTTTAACTTGGAATATATTTAAAAACTGTTTTTTTGAAGTGCCTCTTAAGCGTTACAGTGTAGCACAAAAATGACATCGGGAACAAAATTTGTTCCTGGAGAATTTTTCTGCGTGGAATTGCCCAGAAACAATATACTAGCTAGAATTAGATGACACGCATAATTTACCAAAGCAAAATTTTGTATACATTCTCTTTTTCCCCAGTACATTCGTGTGCCCCACTGAAATTATCGCGTTTTCCGAGCGAGCAGATGACTTCCGCAAAATCGGTTGCGAAGTAATAGCGGCTTCTACTGATTCACACTTCACTCACTTGGCCTGGATCAACACTCCGCGTAAACAAGGTATGTTTTCATGCTTTATATACGCCAGTACGTACCCGAAGGATTATAAAAGCGTGTTCCTGAGTTAATTTGGCGTTAAAAATGTCTTATAAACAGGGATCGGATATTCGGATAGATATTTACCTAAACTTGGCAAAATCCCGGAAATTGTTGGGAAAATATGGAGACGGCTTCTTAATTGTAATCAGTTTAATAAATTTGCCACGGGACTCCGGGATCGCACAAAATTACATTAGACGGCACAAATTTATCAACATGTTTAGTTTATGGATATTTTTGACTATTTTTGTAAGGAAATAAGTATCTATGCACTTAAGAAAACTATTATATTATTATTAATATTACCCTCAACGCCCCACTTAACTTCTAAGATAAAGCCCACGTATATACCTATAGTACACG
The DNA here is from genome assembly GCA_927399475.2 of Acleris emargana. Classification (NCBI taxonomy): domain Eukaryota; kingdom Metazoa; phylum Arthropoda; class Insecta; order Lepidoptera; family Tortricidae; genus Acleris; species Acleris emargana. The sequence continues at coordinate 49,090,733 of OV656835.1, read as the reverse complement.
TGGTGATGAATTTTCATTGTATTGCCCGCCTTTTCTACCTGCTAAGCGTGAGACAATGGTGGCAGCAGAGATAGCGGAGGGGTAAAAATTTGAGACCACGGCGATAATGTCGTCCTTGAAACGTGGGAGGTAAACAATTTTAAAAGTACTAGTAGTTTTAAAAGTACCAGTACTCACGATAAGTTCCGATAAACTAAGTAATGATAATGAACGATACTTGAATAAATCTCAGGTAAATGAAATTTAATATTTCCCCATAGCAAATTACACTAAATACAAATAATAAATAAGCGTATTTAAATACTCAAATATGAGTTTCGACTCCCTTGTTACTTAGTTAAGAAATCCCGGGAATTTATATTACAAAAATAAAGTCGAGTCAGTCGATATCTATCCGAATATCCGATCCCTGCTTATAAAGTCGGCTCGGTTCGGTCTAGCCTAAAGAGCCATTCGTTCTACGTATATATAATCTAAGCTCCCGTGATTCCTTAAGATTACTATTTAAAGAAATTAATATTTTGACAGTAGCGTCACAATTTATTTGAGAATATTATTTATGTCATTAAAAATTAAGACTCTTTTTTGTTAAGACTTGTGATATACTCGTATTCAAATTATGTATTTCACAAGTCTTAACAAAAGAGTATTGATTTTTGATGACATAAATAATATTTTCATAAATAAATTGTGACGCTACTGTCAAAGTATTAATTTCTGTAAATAGTAATCTTAAGGCATCACGGGAGTTTAGATTATATATAGAACGAATGGCTCTTTTTTGCAACACGAATATAGTCTGTGTGTCAGCAGCTTTTCCCCAAACCAGAATACCGTACGACATAACACTATGAAAATAACTATAATAAACTAAGCGAGCTGTCTCAACATTAGTAAGTTGCCTGATTTTCCTAACAGCATAAGCTGCCGAACTTAATTTACCTGCTAGTACTGCTATATGGGGACTCCATTGCAAGTTTTTATCTATAGTTATCCCTAAGAAAAGCGCCTTATCTACGATTTCAAATCATTAAGAAATCAGCTCTGAATTTCAAAATGTAATTTGTAATTCAATTAGAAATTACTCTTTGTAGTTTTAATTGGTAATGCATTACTTTATGAAATTACAAATTACATTCATCTAGGAAAGCATTTTCGTTGTTTTTATATAGTATGCTACTATATTTTTGCGGGTTTTGATTCAATATAAAATTATTATATAAGGAACTTCCTCAAAAAATTAAGCATTTTTTTGTCATACTTGTTTAAGTTTAAAAAACTTATGTTAGCTCTTATATTCAACTTCGGACGTGTAATATCAATAACCAATGTCCTAGCTGGAGTGCACACCTACCTGCATCGCATGACGCATAATATACCTGACATGCTAATCCAAATTATATGTTATTAGTAATAACTTATTACAACTACTTTATATAACGTAATTGCGTAATTCAATTACAAATTAATGTAATTTCAATTAAAAATTACCAAGTAATTTAAATTAAATGTAATTCTATTGCGAGCGTAATTAATTACAAGCAATTGCATTAAATATATTTTAATTTGTAATTCAATTACAAATTAATTGAATTATGCCCAACACTGGTGTCAGGATACAGTTATAAGTATTGTGTAGATGATAGTATTGTATAGAGAATACGCTCAGTTCAAATAATAAAGACTTATATCTGTATCCTGACACTTTACATTTTAAACCTACTGACTAAGAGAATAGGGTTGATAATTCAATGTACATTCAATGTAGTTCTAACTTTTTTGTATGTAATCGGCTTGCGGTTACGGACATAAAGAAAGATAATAGTATTGTACACAAACAATGGCCTTTGTGTAGAAGATCAGCTCAGTTCAAATAATAAAGACTATACTAGTAAACCAATTAAGTACTTTACCTAGTGTGGCGTTTATCCTACTGTAATCGACGGATTTTCGGTCTACCTTGAAAATTAATGATGTATCATCAGCAAATAGCACAATATCACAAAGGTTATCTACCGTGGGTGGTAAGTCATTAATATAAATCAAAAATAAGAAAAGACCTAATATAGAGCCCTGAGGCACACCTAATTTAACAGCTGCTCCAATAGACTTTGTATGGTTTACAACAACCATTTGTGTTCTATCACTAAGATATAAAGACATAAGATTTAGAGAATTATTTGACAGACCATAATGTTCTAATTTTAATATAAGCGTCGCATGATCTACGCTATCGAAAGCTTTAGAAAGGTCACAAAAAAATCCTATTGCATCACAAGATTTCTCCCAAATATTGTATATATATTTAATGAGTACAGATGCTGCATCAGTTGTGGATCGCCCTCTGGTGAAGCCAAACTGATTACTGTTAAGCAGTTTATTTCTATTGAAGTGACCTAACATATCTTTTAACATTAACTTCTCAAAAACTTTGCTTAAAACAGGTAGAATAGAAATGGGACGGAAATTCGTTAAATCACTCATATCGCCCGATTTGAAAAGTGGTGTGACTACTATATTACATAAGATTTGGAAATACCCCCTCTGCAATGCAGCTCCTTCGACAGTTGTTTAGTCATAGCTTACCACGGTCCTACCAGTAGGACTTAATAGAAAACGCACCAATAGTGTACCACGGTCCTACCAGTAGGAATAAATAGAAAACCCGCCATTTTGTCTTTTAAGTACTTGGGTCTGAATGAGTATAAAACAATAGTACCACTGGTAGGACTAGGGGCCGTAGTGACTACATGCTGAATTTTTCGTTGGGCCTTAGGAGGGTGATATTTGACGGCTAACAAAACGTAAAACGTTAAAAGTGCTGAATTTTTAACATCACAAATAATGAATTGCATCGAGTAAAAAACACTAAATACAGCCTTTCAACTTTATTTTAATTCATAAACATCAGCATTCAACATTAATCTTCATTCTTGTTGTAAAAACGGATAAAATGTTTTGACAGGCCAAGTAAGCGAACAAAACGCATCCGAAATAGTAAAAAAAAAACTCAAAGCGTCAAAACTTTTCAATTAAGCCGTCTACGTTAAATATTCGCAAGTTTTTCTAGTTTGTTTTGTTATTAAAAATTAATGATTCTAGTGATGAAGACGAATTAACACCTGTGGAATTACGGGAAACCGTGCAAAATGCGTAATTGAGCTCATAGTACAAACTCTTTTTCTTATTTTCCTAGCGCTGTAGTGAGGTGAAAAGTTGTGTGTTATACACGGGTGAAAAGTAATTTCGCTCGTGGTCAATCATAGAATCCTTTCGCTAGCTCGTGTGTCGTGTCTCAAATGAACACTCGCAGGTAAAATACAACTTTCCCCCCTTGTATAACAAATAACTATTAAATACTTGCATAGTATTTAGGACACTCTACGGGTGTAAGGCTTATTTAGAAATGATAATTAGAGTGGTCGCTCTACACAGAACGAAACATTTTTTATAAAAATTTTGACTCCTGTTTTTTTACAAAGGATGGAGACTCGTTTTAGAACATATAGGTATTTAATCAAACTTACTGAAATGAAAAAAGGATGGTATATATAAAATTAATAGTTGTATTAATTTGTAATTAGTAGTGTATGTATGTATGTAGAAGGAGAGCTGTGGCGTCGATATTAATATTAAAATTCAAGTCTTATTCGTACTCGTTTGTTTATTTAATCCCTAAATGCTTTTATATTCACCTAAGATTAGTAATGTGAAAGATTAAATTATCAAATAGGTGGTGAAAACCGCATGAAAATCCGTTCAGTAGTTTTTAAAAACATTGCGAACATAATTACAGACAGACAGATGCAGCGAGGGACTTGGTTTTATATTTATAATATTTAGTGAAGTCTGTGCCAAAATCCAAATTAGATATATGTATTTAATGTAGATAATTCCTTTTACGAAGGGACCTTCCATTACTTTGCCTTTTAGCGAGATTAAATGACGTGTTGTTTTTACTGAACCTTCGATGCGTTTATTCGATTCGCACTTGACCGGGTTTTTGTTAATTCAGGTGGCCTCGGACCGATGAACTTATCCATAATCAGCGACAAATCGCATCGCATCTCTCGCGACTACGGAGTCCTGAATGAAGAGACTGGCATTCCTTTCCGTGGGCTCTTCATCATCGATGACAAGCAAAACCTACGTCAGGTCACCATCAACGACCTTCCTGTTGGACGGTGAGTCGTAATTTCAATTTAATTTTTTTTACTTGATATTAGGACTTTTGGTAGCATACCGTGATTATAGAATCTATGGAGTCGCTATTTCCTAATTATTATATGCTAACCACCTTGATTTTGAGGTTCGGTAAATTGTCATATTTCAATCATTAATTCAAGGTTAAATCAAAGTAAAGCTTTTTTTTTTTAATTAAGTATGTATTTATTAAATAGAAAATCAAATTTTCCGGTGATAACGTGCAATCTTTTCGGCAATGACGAAAAAAGATCGAAATATTGTCTAGTTAATCTGCTTAAATTGCTTTATTGAAATCATTATAATTGGGTAAGGACCAAACAGTTGGACCATAGTTAAGCACAGCCATACAGACAGCGAAGTAGAAAAAAGTTCCGTTGTCCGACGAAAATTATCCCTACAATTGTATGGCAAGTTTCGTGTCACAACGGAAAAGTTTCATAATTAAAAAAAATTGTGAGTCAGCGTGGCCAACTATTTGGTCCTTACCCAATTGCGAAAACATTTAAATTGTATAACTTGAGAATAGATTGCTTATCCTTTCATATACAGGGTGTTACAAAAATACCCGTAAAGCCGAAACGGGGTTAAATGGTGCCTTATAACAAGTCCATTTACAATATTTGAGAACCGTAATATCACTTTATGATTTACCGCCAAAAAAAAAAAATTTTTTTTTTCATTTATGTGCAAACCCTATTTCAGTAAAATTAAAGAGTAAACTACGCAGAATGTTTAAATGTACATTAATACCTAATTCGCGAAACATATTACAAGTCGAGTTTTGGAAGATTTTAAACAAAGAAATTTAAATTACACTTACTTTTTCGTAATGAACGTCAAATTTACAGGAACGGCTCAAAGTGAGCTCCGCCTTGCTCAATGCACAACCTCCGATACAGTTCGCGAGCACGATTTAAATTGCTATCTTCATGGCCTATGCATAACATCATAAATCGTAATATTCTGAGTTAGAAAACATCGTCATTTTGTAAAAAAATATGGAAAAACACGGAACAATTGTAGAATATCGATAAGAAGATTTGAAATTTACTACATTTTTTCGTCTACGTTTTTTGAAGCCAGTATTTAAGCATAATGACATCATAGTATTGAACATTTGTGGATGAAAAACAGAAGAACCATTAAAGTTGTCAATTATTAAAATTGGTAGGTAGGACTCTCTGTTAAATAATCTATGCTAACTCCGGTTCCCTGACATGACAGCTTACTAGGGTTGACAATATTTTTGGCTTTGATAATTTATTATATTTTTTACGGGGTATTCTGTAACACAGCAGAGTATATTATATTTCCATACCGCTAATATTGATATCGTTAATGGCTTCAGAATGCCACCTATTGCGAAACCGAGGCATGAAAAACAATTCTATAATCAGCGTTGCCATGGTAATAACAGTTCTATAATAATTATTATAATATTGTTATTACCATGGTTCATTCCGGATATCAGTCTTATTTATTTAATTAAACTTATTTGCACTAAATACAATAAAGTACAAATGGCGGACTTAATGCCCATTGGCATTCTCTACCAGTCAACCAGTAGGCGAAACAGAAAAAGAAGATGGGTGCGTAGAAAAAAAAGCGTTAAAAAAATAATTAAATAAAATATATACAAGATACGGATACATAAAATATAAATATACGTAAATACGTAATATAAAAACAATAATACATATAAAATATATAAATAAACAGATATGGCGATGTGTGTTAAATCGATTTACGACTGCGCTTGTTCCAGCAAGATGCTTATGAAGCATCCGCTTGAAAGCTAACTTGCTTGGGGCTTGTCTGATGCTCAGTGGGAGCTCATTCCAGAGACGGATCGCCTTAAGGGCAAACGAATTAGACATAAAACCAGTATGGTGGGGAGGAATAGTAAGTTTGAGGTGCGAGAGGAACGCAATTCACAGCCTGGACGGGGGGGTATTAAAATTAAATTTACACTTAAGATAACCTGGAGTAGAAAGCTCGAACAGGATAGAAAAAAGAGTACATAATATTCAAAGAGATCTGCGGTGACGTATAGGAAGCCAGTTAAGCTGACGCCGAAAAGAAGAAACATGGTCATATTTTTTGAGACCGAAGATAAAACGTATATTATATTGATATTGGTAATGCACACATCAGCATATCCTGGTTGATATTGGTAATGTACACATCAGCATAGTCAATAATAGGCAAAACGAGCCCTTACCAGCAATGTTTTTAGTAGTCTTGACGTTTAGTAAACACTTGACATCCTAATTTGTATAATAAACCATTAAAAATATCTTTACACCAATTATTAAAAACAAAATTAATTTTGAGACTGATTATAGTGATTATGTATTTAAATTTTATTTATTTATTTAGTTACTGTAATTTGATGATTAATATGCATCAATTTTTTATTTGTTCACCATGCTTACATTCAATATGGATATCAACAAAATGGCGTTTCGTTTGGCATTCCAACTTTTATGATTATGATAAATAAAATTTTCAGAACTGTTTTAGTAACTATTAAAATTTGAATGAAAGTAAACATTTATCAATAAAATTCACAAACTATTAACGCCAATCGGAATAATCGAAATGACTTTGCGACAAGTAAGTAATTTATTAGCAGAAAAATCGAGGAAAGTAGGTATGCAGGAAAAGGTACCTAACGATTGTTTATGTTTGTCATTATCGTTTTAAGCTTGTAGATAAAGTTATGTATGCAACAGCACATCAACGGCACATAATTAGCATTAAAGGTACTCATGCCTGTAACCTTGGCACTCGTGTAACCTTAGCACTCGTACCTTAAGAAGCTTCGTTATGTACCAGTTATATAAATAACTATTTCAAACTTACCGATATTTCGAACTTTTTTATCATCGATGCTGAGTACGTATCATCGGAAAATTTGAGGTTTTATTTAATAAAGATATCAATATTTAAAAAATCGATCGATTTGTCGATAAAATCAATGTTCTCAGCAGTGCTCTCTCCCTAGAACTTGTCAAAAGCCTTCTCTTAAATTCCTTTATTATTACTTAGGTATAGATAAACAGAGGTAGAAATGTTAGTCTATTTTGAATGTTAGTCTATTTTGATATATGACGATACCGAAAGTCAAAATCAAGAACTTTCGCAGGCTATCGTCAAGCTTGACGTCTTGATTGGTCAAGCTAGACCAGGGGTTCCCAAACTTTTTTTTCTCATAGACCACTTTCAAAAGTGGACTAGTTTTGGTAGACCCCCTAGACCACATTTCTACCATATTCCCAAAACTCGGCAAAAAATGTGAATATTGATCGCTTGTCGAACAGCTCGCTCGCGATTTGTTGCAGACTTGCAGTCGACAAGTTTTGGAGGCAAATGGTGTAATTTTTATAAAATGTCAGTTTATTATTTCGAAATTTTAATCGAGGAGCAGCGTAATAAAGCTATCTTGTATTTATCAGTCATCCAGGCTATAAAAATAGCACAAAAAATAGTATCTGTTTTCGTTCTTTACTATCGAAACCAGATACATTTTCATGGACCCCCACTTACGAATTGTGAACCCCCATTTTTTTGTCACGCCAACGTAGACCCCCGTCGAGTCTCCTGTGGACCCCTGGGGGTCCACCTGGACCACTTTGGGAAACCCTGAGCTAGACGTTCGTCAAATACCCTTGATTTCATAAAGCAGATACTCGTCCATTAATTTATTGTTCAAGTAAAACATTCGTTATTCGTCATCCTTGATCGATCATAAATAATACTAGTGAAATCCTAGGTTAGTTATATTTTGCATAAGCTTAAATGTGTCAATAATAGTTGTAATGTAACTGGTACATAATGATGGTTCTTAAGGTACGGGAGCGGAGGTTAGAGCACAGGCTTGCGAGCGCTCTAATTATAGGCACGATAACTAAGAGCTAATTACGTACCGTTGTATACATAACTTTTTCTACAAGCTTAAAATGATAATGACAAAAATAAACAATCGCTAAATTTTGTTTTATACTTCTCGATTTTTCTGGTAAAAAATGACTGACAGATCTGGAATATGACCAGTTAGGAAATTGTCGAGTTTGGAAGATGACCAATTTGGAATATGACCAGAGGTCGGAATAGGCAGTGCCTATTTGCCTAAAGTTCGCGGGAGGTCGTAACTAAGAGTGGTTACAACCACCAAAAATAATGATTTATTTATTTATTATTTGAGCTTAGTTTGGGACTGGGTCAATTGGTGTGACATTGTCCCCTGATATTTATTTATTTTTATTGAATGCGGGACTTCCGGGATTATTTAATAATACATAAATGTGGAAATTGATACTAAAACTCAATATCACATGTAAAAAACATTTTCTTATGGAGCGTCCCCATTATCAGCAGGGTCGCATAATGCAGGTATTAAGTATACGGCTAAAGAGTCTCGATAAAATAAACAAGGTATGTAAAACAAAGTAATGAGTTAAAATAGTAAGGTAAAATTATATATTACAAATACTTTGTTTGTTTATTTACATTAGAAATAAATCAGAATATATGTCATTTAATCATGTAAAATTGAATTTCCATATTTATGTATTATTAAAAAAAACGGAAATCCCGCATTCAATAAAAAATAATCATTATTTTTGGTGATTGTAACCACTCTTACGTACCTACGTCCTCCCGCAAAGTTTAGGCAAATAGGCACTGCCTATTCCGACCTCTGAATATGAATGCCCGCCTTTCGACCTAAAACTAGTCATTGTGTAAAAACTTCTTCGTTTAGAAATTAAAAAAAAAGGATTTTTCAAATAGCCAATGAATTACTGATTACGAAAAATAATAAAAAATGTCAAAGAAATGCAAAGTTTTGCAAATAAAAGGATTTGAAGCTGAAAGTTCAAGTAATTATTTTCCAAATTTTGTAACATTATAAAGCATAACTAAAAAAAAAGTACGACACCTCGCGTAAAAAAGACAGGAATAGTTTGCTCAATTCATAAGCTTTTTAAAAAGGTACAATTTATACATACATACATAAACTCACGCCTTCATTCCCAGAGTGGGGTAGGCAGAGCTAAAGAATTACCAACAAGTCTTAAGTAAGATTAAAATTAATAATCATTTAAAAATGTAAAATTAATAATAATAGCAGAAATGTTCGCGGTAAAGCTCCATCATTTCAACCAAAAAACGCGGGATCGTATCGTTTTTAAATTAAGCTAATCGTGTTCTTTTAAATTTGCTTTTTAAAAACATAAAGTGCGTTCCATTTTTTACCGAAAAACGCGGGAAGTGTTGTAGTAAACTTCATAGAACATCGTTCTCCTTTTTAAATTCAGCTAATGTCCATTTCGGACGATATTGATAACCAAGCTTCTTTCTCAAATGCCTGCTTGCCAATTCGAAGAATACGCAGACTATATCATTTATTGTTACGGATTCTGCGATGGAGACGCGGCTGCAGCCAGAGAGGGGCAAAATTTATTCGAATGACGAATAACGAATAAGAATAACCAAATTATTCGCGAATAACGAATGAAGTTCTCGAATGATTATTCTTATTCGAATAAATTATCTGTCGAATAATTTATTTGCGAATAATTTATTTTCGGATGAATGAATTGCCAAGAATTCCTTTGTTTATTTTACTACCTGGGTTTATCCCCTAACCTTATTGTCAATCTTTAAGGTGTTGAAATATGCAGTGCCTACTTATAAACGAGTCACTTTATTTATTAATAGTGTTAGTTATTTGAATAAAATAACGAAAAAATAGTCTTATTATTCATTCATGGAGGATTTATTCGCGAATAAATCATTCGCAAATAAATTATTCGCCGAATAAATCATTCGAAAATAAATTATTCGACGAATAAATTATTCGCGAATAAAAATATTACGAATTATTTTTTATTCGGGTAATTATTCGAATAACTATTTATTCGAATAATGCCCATCTCTGGCTGCAGCTAGAAGGGCATACCAACGTCGTTACCCTAACCGCCGTTTACCTAACGCAAGCGTGTTTGGTTCATCGTACCGTCTTATTCGGGAAAGAGGATCAGTTCAACGCCGCCAAGCTGACGCTGGAAGACCTCGACATTATACTGCTCAAGACGAAGAAATCCTTCAGTGTTTCCGGGCAGACGGCACTACTTCGACGAGAATTGTGGCTAGCCGGCTCGGTATGTCTCAATGGAAGGCGTGGTTTACACTGCACTTAGCTCGGCAGTACCCGTGTAATTAAACTCCAGTACACGCTATTGAAGAGGGAGACCCAGCGAGAAGGATCTCGTCTATGAATTTTGCATTTTGAAAACTTTGCATTTCTTTGGCATTTTTTATTATTTTTCGTAATCAGTAATTCATTGGCTATTTGAAAAAATCTTTTTTTTTATTTCTAAACGAAGAAGTTTTTACACAATGACTAGTTTCAGGTCGAAAGGCGGGCATTTTAAAAAAATATCTAAAAACGTGAATAACTCAATAACCAATGAGTTTTGACCCCTGGTTGACTGAACCCCTGGTACCCCTTTCAAGGAATACGGCGGCAGTCACCCTGTATAGGTGGTATTCTGATACCGTTAACGATATCAATATTAGCGGTTTATAGTACGCGAGAAGAAAAATTGTGGTTGGGCGTGCCGTCTTTGATTGAAAACTATTTCTGCAAAACTTTCTTCTTAGCCGCTGCACTAATGTATTGACTGCTTTCTTACTTCATTTTTTAAATTTAATTTATGATTTACCGTACAGTTCTGTGGAGGAAACATTGCGACTGGTGCAGGCATTCCAGTTCACGGACAAACACGGAGAGGTGTGCCCCGCAAACTGGAAGCCGGGTTCCAAGACCATCAAGCCTGATACCAAGGCTGCGCAGGAGTACTTTGTTGACACCAACTAACTTGAACCGTTACCGGGCTCCTAATAGAAACATTATGGTAATTTAGAACCAGACAATAGTAATTAATGTAATTATACCTAAATTTGTAAACCGTCAGAAGCAGCCGCTTTTACATTATATAAGTAATTATTTCTGCTCAATAGTAAATGCTATAAATAATTATGTTTGCTACAATCGCCGAAAGAAGTAGAATCTACCTTGTTATGCCTTTTGACGGTAAAAAAAGAAGCACCAAAGTATAAAAAAGTCGGATTGTGTGTTCTGATTGAGTAACACACGTTCATGCGCTTTAAGAAACAATTTCTTGATCGTATTATTCCGAAATTTTTAATTTTGCTATCTGTGATTCAAAATCGAGATTATATTCACAGAGTTTAATTCAGCGATAACTTTATCATTCCAATTTAATATGTTCAAAGAAAATCGTGATGAACTTAACAATTGCTTACGTAATTACCAGAAAAATAAAGTAACGGACTTGCTTTGCACTTACTTATAATGCTCTCAGGCGGGCAATAGACAAGCGGAGTGAATCGCTTACGGCGTATACGCGTGTGCTTTCCTTATGCATACCTGGCTCGAAAACTATATCCACTTTAATATTTTGAATACGTAAATTTAATTAAATACTTTTCTGTTTTTGTCAGGAGTCAATAAAAAATACAGTTATTTCTATCTACTTTTTTGAAATAAAATTATGATGTATAACCTAGTTTAGATGTTCGCTTCAGTAATGTAAGTATACAGTAGTTCCTTTTTGATTAAATTTTAGGGATAGATACCGAATTGCTGCAGCAGTTTTATGAGTGAATCAAAGTAATGTCTAGGACTTGAGGTTGATTTCATTGCGATGTTGTTAACTAATCAGTATTTAACAGATACATCATGCATTAACATAATCACTTGAGGCTGTAATTAATAAATAAACTGTGCTGTGCTATACGAGTTATTTATTTAAATTGTCCAGTCTAATTAGACTAAGGACCGATTTATCCAATTGGCGAAAAAAAGTATCTGGCAGTTATTTTACTGCAATGTTCATATTGTATAATCGAGTGCTTAAATATGCGTACACTTTAGTACCTTGTCACTTTAATCGCTGTGACAATTCATGTGTATGGTAGTTTAAACATGACATTAACCCTTTACCGAGCCGCGAATAACAAATGTACCTATCTTTATATAGATTTGCAACCGTATTGAACGTCTTGTACAATATTTTTTACTAAACTCGGATATGTTTCTTTAAACTAAAGACCTGTAGAAAATAAATGTGGGATACGGTATTCCCATTGCTTGTGAGTGTAAGTATATAGTGTAATTTATATTCTTGATCAGGCATAGTAAATTGTATACCATAGTCAGGTTTCAACGCCAAATCTATGAATATTTAGCACAGTATAGGAGTACATTACCTTCCCTCAAAATCTACAAAATATCAACAAAAAAACAACCTATCTGATTTTATAGCGACGGACCCGTGGCTCCCCTGCTGTCTCCCATGACTGCTTTTCGTCAGTCGGCTTTCGTCAGAAATCAATTTTCATTCCGCAAAAGTAGGTAGGTTAGGTTCGTTAGGTATCTTTAGATGGCCGAAGGCCAAATCGCTCAGAAATAGGAGCCCTGCCGGAAGGCAGGGCTCCGTCGAATAGGTCAGGGGAGACAGCAGGGGAGCCACGGGTCCGAAGCCGATTTTATTTCGCTGAAATAAATAGTGTTTGGATTTTGTCACAAATCACTGAAATTACTGGTCAAGTTAATTCAAACTGCCGCAAAAGATTATTGGATTTAGCTGTGTTTTGAATGAAGATCTTGAAATCATATTTTCAGGGATGGATATAATGTTTTGTAGGAGATTTTGATTTGAAACCGGACTATGGTATACAATATACTGCGGTGTGCGGGGTTGAGGGGAGTGTGTGTAGTGTGTGTGTACTATGTGGGAGACATAATATCCCTTAAACTGGTAAAGGGTTAAATAGACAAGGTACTATGGTGCACACATATTTATGAAATCGTCTGTACAGGCCAGTCTATTATATCAAACATCGCATACGCGCATGTTACTACGATTTTTTATATATAGGGACCTTTGAAAGTAGTTAACATCCAAGTTTTCAACCCTGAAAACCCTGTGCTGGAAAATCTTCGAAATTTCTTAGTTTTTTCATATTTCCATTATTTTGTCTCGTTAATGGGACCACGAGGGAGAACAGTTTCTTGTAGTCCCTCTAGTGTTTACGGTTGTGGAAAGTTTCGCCCTGTGTGTGCAGCAATCCCGGAGGGCCACACCTGCACCCAGAATTAAGAGCTCTGCGTCGTCGATATCGACCGTGCTACGCTGTCACGGAGCTCCTATTTCTGGGTGGTTTACCCTTTCAGGCCTGCTGCAAAATTAACATAACCGTATTTACATACCTAGCAAACCATCCATATTGTAGTGTACAGGAAGTAGATAAATAGTAATGGGACTACGAGAAACAGTTCTCCTTCGTGGTCCCATTAATGGGACAAAATAATGCGAACACGTAAAAACGGGAAAATTTAGCAGTTGTTTCAGTTTCTTCGAAAACACTATCCCGAGGGAGCGGTTTTCAAGTATCTATGTTCCGTACTTTAATAAAGAAAACGTTTGCTACAATTTGAGCGCACACTATGTTCATTGATTGCGGAGATACAGAAAGTTAGAGCCATTTTTTCTTCAAAAAGTGCGTGTTATGTGGTAGTGTCATTTTCCAAGACACGTCCCGGCTGAAATAATGCTTCTAGGTAAAAATCATAAGAAAAGAATTTGTAGAAAATTGAATCAGCTTCAATTTAATACTGAAGTGCCTCTAGGCCTCATACCTAGTTTCATCAAAAATAAACAGAAATGTAGAATATCGGACTTTGGCTCAATAAGAATAACATTGTACTGAATAATAAGGTATGTCCCATTTGTTCCATGGGGGTGGCGGTCTGGTCGCATAACAACTATTGTCATAATATCGATTGTCATAACCAGGGATCGGAAATTCGGATCGATATTTACCTATACTTTCGCGCCGGCTTTGTTGTTCAGTTGTATGGAGGTGGACTCAATCATATAATTCATAATAAAATTTCCGGGATTTCAAAATAATATATTACACCGGCATTAATTCATAATTATTTATTTATATTAACTGTTTGAAGTTATTTTCCATGTATATGTTTAACCAAATGTTATTTAATTTAACTGTAATGTACGAATTTATAGGAGCAAAACAGAATGTTCTTAAATGAATCCTACATGTAAAGTAATTATTATATTAACGTTTTGTAGAATCCCAGAATCCCAGAACTTAAATTATTAAAATAATATTTTTAAGAAGCCGACGCCATGTTTGCCTATCTTTTTCCGGGATTTTGCCAACTTTAGGTAAATATCGATCCGAATTTCCGATCCCTGGTCATAACACTACGCATAAAGTTGATGCTCTTAATTTTTTTTTGGCATAAATTATACTAGGCATAATTTTTCCTTGTCATAATTGTACGGAGTCATAATTGGTTTAATCATAATGTAGAAAGGCATACATTTATTAAGTCAAAATATTAATATAATATAAAGTTAGTGCCAAAACCGACTCGGATCGCGGATAGGTTAGGGTTATTTTTTTATAAAAGAGCGGAAAAAGTTTATTTATAAAGCCATACCATTATAAAGTATGGTTAAATAATTTTATGCGCATCAAATTTATGCGCGTTACACAATACGTTCTTAAACATTATGATTAAAAACTTTATGCGCATAAATGTATGACAATTTACAGTTATGCGCAATGATGAGTATGACGAATCCTTGTATGCCCATCAAAAATATGACTTGAAACTTTATGCAACCCGACCCCTACCCGTTCCATGGAACTACAAATTTTGTATTGAGCATTACGTCACAGCTTAACACTTTGACTGTCCATGCATTACATGTAATGCACTGGTGGAGCATTCCACGGTTCGTACGGGACAAATCGTACGCATTTTTGAAGATAAACTAAAAATAATGTAGCAAACCGAGTGTTATCCTACACAACTTGCAACAAAATATATTAATAAAGGACTAAGGGATGTGTACTACACCGTTACTTATTTTTCTAAAATGTAACACATTTATAAGTAAATCCAAAAATTAGTAGCGTTTGTACGGGACATGCCTAGTCTACCGTGTTTCCAGTTTTGTTTAATCTTGTCTATATTTTAGCGAAATTGGAGTAATTAATGGATAAACAAAAATATACTTTTATAGACACATGCATACATGTTAAATGAAACGAAAAATATGTGATGAAATATTTATTTAATAAAAAGAAAAAAATTAAATCTCAACCGTTTGTACGGGACAAAAAATGTTTGTACGGGACTTGTACGAAATGTAGTTTTAAATAAAAAAATGTTATACCTACTATAAACTGAAAAACTTAACATTGTCGTCTCCCAAAGCGTGTATTTTTTGCATTTTATTTCACTGCCATTGACAAATATGTCATGAAATTTCGATATTCCTGGTATAGGTTTTACAGCTTCCCAGGGGTCGTATTTCTGAATATTATCAGCTATTTGGGCAGCTGATATGTAGTAAATTGTTGTAGCCGGTACCAAGGTGGATGCTAATGCAGCAAATTCTTCTACATTCTGTATAATGGCGACATTATCTTGGCTGCGGGTTTTTTGATGAACTAGTCTTTTTACGTTCCCACCAACTCCATCAATAACACCTTTGCCATGAGACGTGGCGAAATATTTCCACTGAAATGGCTTTCTATATTTTTGAGAAAGTAGCATCAATAACTTGACCATAAACCTATTTTTGAATTCAGATGAGGGTCCGTCACTCCATATGATTTCGTTGATTTCATTATCACAATCAGTTTTGAAAATCTCGTCTTATAAATGTGCCACAAATGTAAAGATACAGTCTTTGTCCTTTTGTTTTGTATCAGAGCAGATCAAGAAGGTCTTGCACTTTGATTTTAAAAAAACAGCAACAGTAAAAAGTGTCACACTTGATCTGCCCCATAAAGAAGATTGAACTTCATTTTGGTATTCACAAGAATACGACATAGCAAAATCGATTTGGAGGATTCTCACATTTGGATTTTGTTTGTCATTGTGAAAGTCTTGTGCCTGTATTCTCTTAATATTAATATGTTTTATAGCTTGAGGAAACTCAGATATGAAGTTTTCGTGCAACTCGCCCAAACAAATTTCTGATGTTTTTAACTTAATCTTGTTGTCCTCATTTTTCTTCCACTGTTTGTAAACTACAATTTTATTCAATTCGTCAGGTGGTTGGACTTTACTTCCATTTTTGCATTCTTCACACAAATTATTCCAACAATTTAAGTTCAAGACCGAATCACACAATACTTTATCCCAATAAGAAGAATCATGATTTATTTTCAAGCTTTTCAATTTTAAGATGAAATTCTCATGGATCATGCATTTACACTGCTCCGATGGAGTATTTTTGAGCAGTAAAACATTTTTAGGCTTTAACTGGCAAAATTTAGAAATTTCTAATTTCAGGATACTCTTCTTTAAATAAATGAAAACATTCTTTTAGAAACATCGTGAGATAATGTTTCCGTAAAGTGGTTTTCTTACCTTCTATCCAAGTCACCATTGTATCGTTCATTCCCGGACACGTGTAGACGATATCTGGACGAAAGTAAAAATCATTCACAGCACTAACCACCTCATCATCATCATGGTTTTTCGGTGCAAGTGACTGTCATTTCTAGTTCCATATTTAGTCCAATTTTTCTGGCTACACCCATAACAACTGCCCTTTGCTTACTAGGAGATGCAGGTAATGCTTTCACACACTTCAAAACAGCTTTGCAATATGTTTGTTTACACTTATATGGTGAATACTTGCAACTTTCCACAATAGAACTAGTGTTTCCTTCTGAAATAGTGCTGGTATTGGAACTATCCAATTTTCGTATCATTTTTCTAGCTCGTTGAACTTTTTTCCGTTCTGTTTCATATTTTTTTCGCTTCTCCTTTTGTTGAGATGATAACTTTCAGCCTTTTCTTTCTCCAGGCTTTGACTCGTTCTTTTTCTGCCAACTTAAAATCTGGATTACTGTCTTCTTGTCTTTTTCTCCATTTCCTATAACGATCCGAGCTAGTATTTGGTTGAGAATCATCCATTTCAGTCAGAATCGTCGGTAAAATGTCGCGTTTGTACGGGACACGCAATCATGTGATAATTTTACTATCTAAAACCACTTATATTTATACGCTTACTAGACTATTCGATAGCTCACATGAATCTAGCTATAGAGCAAAGATTCCTGCGATAAAAGTAATAAAGAGGGTAAGATGAAATAACTTAATGTAAATAATAGCGTTTGTACGGGACAGAGCGCACTGCGTTTTCATGTCAATATTTTTGTGACAATGCGTTCGATATTATAAATTGAAATGCATGTCAGTAACAGAAGAGGTTCTATTTTAAGATAGGCCTAGAAGTAGTGAGCATCGTAAATAAAAGAATCGCAAAAAACACGTCTTTTCAATATGACTACAAGTAGGTAGTTTGTAATAAACTAACGGGTCTTGGTTTCAAAAGTGAAAATGTTGTGTTAGCCTGTTTTTACCAAAATAATATTTAAAAGAGGTAACTTCTGGGTCTTTAAGAATATTTCGGCATCAATGAAATACTATATTTTTTCATGCACTAAAAGTTACCATTTTCCGTGGAATGCTCCTGGTGACCTAGCTCGGCACGTCCACGTATATATGTAAAACACTACCCAGTCATGCATTACATGTAATGCATGAACGTACCAAGCCAGGCCATTGATGGAAGCGAGGGACAGTTAAAGTGTTAATACAAAATGCGAAGCTCCATGGAACAATTGGGACATACCCGAATAATGCTGGTATGATTTTTCTTTAAAAAAAAGTGCAATATTGCGAATTTACTATTTTAGATGTACAATATGGGTGAATTGCATAAATTTTGTACATGGTTAAGGAGTTAATTGAGATAACGTTTATTTTCTTCCATTGTTTTCCCTTTGTGTATCGAAAATTATCCATATGATTATATTATATGACTAATTTTCGTTACACAAAGGAAAAAGTTAAGGATTGTTATGGATTTTTAATTGAGCCCTTAACTATGTACAATATTTTTGCAATTCACCCATAGGGCTTCGAATAAACTCACCTAACGAAATAAACATACATTGGAAAACTGCGAAAATTTTGACACTTGTTTCAGTTTCTCCGAAAAAACTACCCTAACGAATGGTTTTTCAGGTATCCTTGTGCCGCACTTTAGTTAAGATAACTTGCTACAATTTGAGCGTAATCTGAACCCACTATGTGTATTGGTTGCGGAGATTCACCAGTCAGAGCAATTTTTTCATAAAGTGTAAATGTTGTATGGTCATTTTTAAGACGCGTACCGGCTGAACTACTGCTCCTAGGTAAAAGTCAGAAGAAAATAATGGGGGTAGCACAGGGTTTTCAGGGATGCAAACGTAGGTGTGAACTCAAGAGAACTAACATGTAAAAAAACCGTAGTTACATGCGCGTTGGCGATGTTTGTTTGTAAGCAACTTGTCCATTTGAAAACCGTTTTTCAATGACTTCGCTGTGTCTGGGCTTCGGTTCGCTCCGTCCTCGACAGCGTCCTCGGATGCCTGACACTACTCTGTTACTCCTGCATGTCCTTCAGCACTACATCTTTCCAATTTTTTTGGTTCTACCCCTGGATCGACCAGAGATGGAAATATGTAATGCCAAGTTCCCAACGTAGTCAGGCGGTCTCCTCTTCACGTGGCCATACCATCGCAGCCAGCATGTGACGCCGCATATCGACCTTAGCATTTTCATTTCGGCAACGTGAATGGCATGCAGGTTCTTCTTGGTTGCGGCCATACATAAGGACTGGTCCTATGACCATAGATCAACCCTTTGAGTTTGACCGACATTCTTTTGTCGTATGAATACCAGTTACTAATTACCAGGGATCGGAAATTCGTATCGATATTTACCTAAAGTTGGCAAAATCCCGGAAAAGGATAGGCAAACATGGCGTCGGCTTCTTAAAAATATTATTTTAATAATATAAGTTCCGGGATTCTGGGATTCTACAAAATGTTAATATAATAATTACTTTGCATGTAGGATAAAACATTCATTTTTGCTCCTATAAATTCGTTAGGGTAATGAGTTACAGGTAAATTAAAAAATATTTGGTAAATCTATACATGAAAATTAACTTCAAACAGTTAATATAAATAATTGATTATGAATTAATGCCGGTGCAATTTATTTATTATGAAATCCAGAAATTTTAGTAATGAATTCTATGATTGAGTCCGCCTCCATACAACTGAACAACAAAGCCGGTGCGAAAGAATAGGTAAATATCGATCCGAATTTCCGATCCCTGCTAATTACTTAGAAAATAATGAGGGTGCCACTTTCAACCTAGCTCACATTTTTGACGTAAAATGCTTCTTCTTCTTTCTTTGCCCCCGCGGCGACTTGAACAGCTACTACCGCGGGGATATGGCGTTTCCACGTGCTTATCCCTTTGAACGCCTTTGAGTTGATACAAACGTCGTCCTCACACGCTAATGACAGCTGGAAACCACAGCTAAATGTCAACCTTACGTCACAATTACTCGGGTCTATTTTGCATTTTATCTGTGACCACTATATAGGTCGATGGCGTCGTAGGCACGACAGTATACGGCCAATTTAGTGGTTCTTGGCGGTCAAAGGGTTAAACATGGCAACAATTTAGTATGGATTTTTTTATTTCTACTCTTGTGTCGCACTGTAAGCCACGCTGCAGCTATTCGGTGTTGAATCGTCATCGCGTGGATTAGGCTGATCAAAAAAAAATAAAAAAAAAATTCAGTAAATTGGCCACATGCGGGCTCTTTTACACGTCGGAAATGTACAGTGAATTTACCAGCGCTTCGGACAAGACCATCATTGCGGAGAAGAAGCGCCGCTAGAAACTCCAGGAGAAGGTAATTTTTTCAATCATAAAAACATAATTATACTTAAAAGTAAGTTACATTAAGTAATAATAAGGTAATAAAGTAATAAACAATAAGTTCTTAAAACTAGCATAAATAAAATTATTACAAATGTAAGGTCAATAAACCTTAAAATAAAATAATGACTATGAGAACAACACGACGAGGTCTCTACGTCAAAAGCCATATAACTAGGATAATAAATGGAACATCAAGTCCTTGTAAACGTGAACAGACCGGAACCCACAAACACCACCCGTTCACGAGTATGACGCGTGTCTCGGCCATCGCCTCTCAACCATGTGATCGGGAAAGTGGCGACCCGATCAACGACGACGCCGTAAGCAAAGACCTTTGAGCGAGCATGACATGCTCATGCTGCCGGACATCAAAAGTATTATTGTGTGAAACAGCTGTCCGGCGAGAAACATCACAGTGTGTTCTCATTTAAAATCTTCTTGTACGCACAAGACCAGAAAATATAAAATACAAATAGTAAATCACAGTCGACTGACTGAGTCAGTGCTTGAATACACAATTTGCTTAGAGGCTATTTTATATTGTAAATATCCTAGAAACTACTAAAATACACCTTGATCACCAATGAAGTCATTTACAGTGTAATATGCCCTACCCAACAAGCAACGCTTGATGTGAGACTTAAATTTATTGAACGACATATTGACGATTTCAGCTGGTATCTTGTTGTAAAAACGTATATCTACAGTTCCCCGCAAACGAAGTGCTTACCTTACGGAGACTGTGACCTGGATGGGCGAGCTTATCCCTATTTCTAGTATTTAAATTATGAACGTCGCGGTTATGCCTAAACTCATGTACCTACACTTACGGACAAAAAAATCGACTCAAGCAACATTTTTTAGATTTGGTCGTATTTTGGGGAAACGGGAAATATTTCATTAGAAATGTAATTGCAGTTTTATAAAGTAACAACCGATGAAATCGGTTGCGTTATTTTCAGGATATTGTTGTTTACGTGGAAAATGGAATTTTAGCTGCGTGCATACCCCACGAGTTGCGGCCCTCTGTGGGCCATAAAAACCGGTGTAACCGGTTATTTCTTATCAGTCGCTTATCAGAAGTTGACCTGTGCACATCTCCCGCAATTACTCACTGGAATCACCTGGACGAAATGGACACACCGAAAATGAAGCCGCCCAAGTCGTCACCCTACTGAACCAAGGACTTACGCAGCGTTCTGTTGCTCTACAGCTGAATTTAAAGTCAGTCTGCTGCCTCCAGAGTGTCCCGTCGGTATGCTGGGACCGGAGTCCTTACTCGGAGACCGGGATCTGGCCGTCGAAGATGCACATCTGAGAGAGAGGACCATTTCATCGTGACGACCAGTCTTCGTAATCGCCACCGGACCGGTGTTGACATTCAGCAGCAGCTGATGCAGAGCCTTGTGGAACCAGTGAGCTCTCGGACAGTTTGCCGAAGACTCAAGGAAGCGAACCTCTGCCCAAAAAGGCCTGCCACGGGGCCTAAATTGACTCGGAGACATCGTGACTTTCGCAGATTGTGTCTCCACGGCAGCGACAGAAGTAGACGGGTGTACCGACGACCTGGACAGCGGTTTGCACAGTGCTGTTTGGAGGATCCGTCATGACGTGGGCGGGCATTTCAATGGAGGGAAGGACCGAGCTGGTTTTCATTCCGGGTGGGGGGCGAGGAAGTGGATTGACCGCTGCCAGATACATCACCGACATCCTGCAAGACCATGTCGTCCCCTATGCAGGTTATTTTGACGAGGGGTTTCATTTGATGCAAGATAACGCCCCTTGTCACACCGCAAGAGTTACTCAAGCATACCTTGCTGAGGTCGGCATCCCCACCCTTACGTGGCCACCGCTGAGCCCGGATTTAAACCCCATTGAGCACCTGTGGGATTACCTGAAGAGGAAAGTTAGAGCACGAGATCCAGCCCCTGACACGATTTTGGCCCTGAAGGAAGCTCTTGTCGAGGAATGGGAAACATCTCCACAGGAGACCATCAGGAAGCTGATAAGATCAATAAGGAACCGCATCGCATGTGTAAAAAAAGCCCGCGGTGGCAATACGAGGTATTAAGAAAAAAGAATAAACCGTTTTCCAATATTAAAAAATCTTTTCTTTCAATTGTATGGTTATTAATTTAGCCACGTTTTACCCCTACTTTGTTAAAATCACTTGTTTTTCAGTAACTGAAATGAAAATGATATGGATTTGAGATTTTTCGAAAGCCTGAATTATTAGCTTTCTAAAAATACCAGTATACGTACAATACTAATATTAGTATCAGAGATATTGCACATTGAAACTAGAATAATTTTTGAGTCGATTTTTTGTCCGTAAGTGTATGTGTTTCCGTACATACATGATATTCTCAAAGATATATTGAGACGCGACTGTAAGAAATATTGATTTCTTTAAATTTATCCGCGTTTAAATTTAGCACGTACAGCCCGCTTCTGTAATACAAAGATGGTTTGGATGTCAGCCGCTCTTCCCCACAGTAAAATTCCGTAAGTCATAACACTATGGAAATAACCATAGTACACAAGTCTCGCCGTCTCGACGTCAGTAAGTTGTCGGATTCGCTTTACCGCATTAAGACGCTGAACTTAGTTTACTTGCAAGTGTGCACTCCATTGCAGTTTCGAGTCTAGAGTGACACCTAAAAATTTGTTTTTGCAACACTACACAGTAATTGGTGTTTCCTTGTCAAGAGTAGTCGCCAGCAATAATATGCTAACCAACATTTTATGCAAAAATATCTGACTCATATTTATTACTAGAGGTATAAGAGCGTGTCAGATATTTTAGCCCTTGACGTAGGATAATATGTTACGAACGTGGGGGTAGGTAACTGATAGAAATGCACAAATACACCGATAATCAAAACTAGACTTACGAGTAGATAACGCACTCACTTAAACCGTTACAAACAATTATCGAATAAACTTCGAATACTTAGATGATCTTCTGGTATGTGATAGAGCTACTTCTTAAACGGACTGAAACGATATTTCAGCTTGCTGAAAACGCTTCCAAAGCACCAAAATCCACGATTGAAAATGATACGCCCTATTCCACCGGCGTAACAATATTGCTGGTGGGTGACTATGTACCTACCTCTTATCGGTCTGCTTGGCTTTCGGTGCATAAAGTCATATCGTCAGCACAGATGAATGTCCACATCGCTGACGTTTCCGCTACCTCGATTAGTGGATCCAACACTAAGCTAAACAGGAAGGGAGTCAGCACTGATCCTTTGTGAACCCCTTGTAACCGCTATTGATTTAGTTTCACTCACTTAGTACTGTCGTTACCATTGACCTTGCAATCCTGTACATGACGGAAATGCTGGATAAACATAAGTAAAATAAAATAGTTATTTGTTCAACAAGAGAGCAAAGTTGGTTTTTGCTGCGAGTGATGATTTTGAATCCCGAGTAAGCGAAGGATTCTATTATTGAATCACGAGCGTAGCGAGTGTTCTAGGTTAGAATCCTGAGCGTAGCGAGGGATTCAAAGATACGAGACGTAAAAAACTTTGGTCTCGTGTGAGACGTACAACTTTTCACCTCAGCAGCGAGAACAACACAGCGTGAAGCTGGTAGGGCCAACGCAGGTCTTCCGTTGTGATCATTTGGTGAAAACACGACTAAATAACGACACGATCGCATATGCATCAATCACAAGCATTTTTGCAAAATACTAATAAAATAAAAAGTGGAAAAAATAAACATGAAACAGATAAAACCTGTCACTCAACTTGATAATGCCGTAGTGCAAACACAACTTTATACAGCCTTATGTAGTCTGTGGCTTTAAAAAAAACCTAATTAGGCCTTGTCTATGGCTATTGGCTACAATAATCCCGCTATTTTTGAAATGCGTTCTGAAACTGCCCCCGCGGTTTATGTCACGAAATTAAAGATTGTTAAAACGATAACAAAATTATGTAGATACATGATAAACTTCTTATTTTTCATTAATTTTGTCTTCAAAACATTAAATAAAAAAAATGATTGTACTTACCTACTGTATAAAATAGTTATAATAAACACATTTCAAACTTTAACCCATTCATTGCCGACGCCTCACATTTTTACTCATCACGCAGTGCCGGCGTAATGCCGAGGACGCGAAATCGCGTCCTCGGCATTACGATTACACATACATGGGACGCGAATTCGCGTCTTCGGCATCCGAGATAAGAATTATGAAAATTACAAATGCACTGAATCCAAAAATCAGCAGCAGTATAATATTATCCTTCATAAATAAAGTAACATATGGTATCAGCATTTTAGTACAGTTGTTTTCTAGCAAAAAAAAACAAATAACTCGAGGACGCGAAATCGCGTCCTCGGCATTACGATTACACATACATGGGACGCGAATTCGCGTCTTCGGCATCCGAGATAAGAATTATGAAAATTACAAATGCACTGAATCCAAAAACCAGCAACATTATAATATTATCCTTCATAAATAAAGTAACATTTTGGTATCAGCATTTAAGTACAGTTGTTTTCTAGCAAAAAAAAACAAATAACTTGAGGACGCGAAGTCGCGTCCTCGGCATTACGATAACACATACATGGGACGCGAATTCGCGTCTTCGGCAATGAATGGGTTAACAGATAGTTGTATTGGCAGTTTTACGGTTATGTGTGCATCCGAACGTGCGTTTCTTTTTGGGCCTACTCGAATCAAGTTGTTTCTATCTCTCGCTTTTTTCCTATCGAAGTGAAAGTGACAGAAGAAAGTGAAGTTCAATTTTTTCGAATGTTGTGTGTAGCCCCAGCACTGCTCACGGCATTTAAAAAAAATAATTAAAAAGCTACTTTGCCTCTCGCTCGCAGCAAAATTGAATTTTGCTCACTGTTTTTAAGCAGCAAAACCTGCTTGTTTGAGCTGCTGAGGTGAAAAATATATTTTTGGCAAAGTAGCTTTTTAAATATTTTTTTTAAATGCCGTGAGCAGTGCTGGGGCTACTCACAACATTCGCATAAAATTGAACTTCACTTTCTTCTGTCACTTTCACTTCGATAGGAAAAAAGCGAGAGATAGAAACAACTTGATTCGAGTAGGCCCAAAAAAAAACGCACGTTCGGATGCACACATAACCGTAAAACTGCCAATAAAACTATCTGTTAAAGTTTGAAATGTGTTTATTATAACTATTTTATACAGTAGGTAAGTACAATCATTTTTTTTATTTAATGTTTTGAAGACAAAATTAATGAAAAATAAGAAGTTTATCATGTATCTACATAATTTTGTTATCGTTTTAACAATCTTTAATTTCGTGACATAAACCGCGGGGGCAGTTTCAGAACGCATTTCAAAAATAGCGGGATTATTGTAGCCAATAGCCATAGACAAGGCCTAATTAGGTTTTTTTTAAAGCCACAGACTACATAAGGCTGTATAAAGTTGTGTTTGCACTACGGCATTATCAAGTTGAGTGACAGGTTTTATCTGTTTCATGTTTATTTTTTCCACTTTTTATTTTATTAGTATTTTGATGCATATGCGATCGTGTCGTTATTTAGTCGTGTATTCACCAAATGGTCACAACGGAAGACCTGCGTTGGCCCTACCAGCTTCACGTTGTGTTGTTCTCGCTGCTGAGGTGAAAAGTTGTATGTCTCACACGAGACCAAAGTTTTTTACGTCTCGTATCTTTGAATCCCTCGCTACGCTCAGGATTCTAACCTAGAACACTCGCTACGCTCGTGATTCAATAATAGAATCCTTCGCTTACTCGGGATTCAAAATCATCACTCGCAGCAAAAACCAACTTTGCTCTCTTGTTGAACAAATAACTATTCCCTTTTCATTCAAATAAATTTTAGATAATGTAGACTGTACTTTTTTTACAATTCGTATAATAAACTTTAGCGGCAGATATGGCGATTGTAATTTTTTTATAGTCTCTTGAATAATATTTAGATTTTCGTCAATAAACTTAAGTTCATCCTGAATATTTGATTTATTTAAAGCTGCTTCGACTTTTTTAACTGCTACACTATCTAATGCAGAAAATGTATCCATAACTCGTCTTTTATCATCGAAATATATAGCATAATAGTTTTCTGCTTGCAACCATGTGCCCCATCTTATAATTATTGGCTGTGGCGTAGAGGTATATCTGGTAACATATTTTTGAATTACATTTATTATCCGGGGACACTTCAAAAATACTTTTTTTACCGATGATATTAAGGTATTGACACTTGGAAACAGAAATCTTACTTTCTCGGCCACCCTATTTAATCCATGAGCTGCACATGTTACGTGAGTCATATTTTTTAAAACTGAATCCATTTTTTTACCCACTTTCATCATACAGGGTGCCTCTGACCTTGGGGCTTTAAATGCATAGAACAATTCTACTCCTGAAACTAAACTTCTTTTGTTCTGTAAGTTGTTAAAAATATGTTCAGTTTAAATTTATTTTTTTACATACAAGTTAAATCTAATTTTCAATGTACGCGATCCAATTTTCCATTTTCTTTTAGCCCTCGTACCAAGGTAATGTCGCCCCCGTACCATGAGATAGTGATTACATGGCCAGTATGTAATACACTGATTTTACAATTAGACTTTAACATCAATTAGTTATCTAAATGTAAGTTATTTTTTCATGTTGCAGAACAAAAGTAGTTCAGTTTAGCGAGTAGAATCGATCGTTGAAATTAAAGCCCCAAGGTCGGAGACACACTGTATAAGGTGTTGCGTCTGTCACTAACAACAGAACTTTGTTAAATGTATCGCTGTTTGCATCACAGCACCAAAAATTTGATCACGTTACAATCAAACATTGGGACGTTATAATCTTTGTTATCGTTTCATTATTTGTCTGCTGTAAACATTTACTTGCAATAATATACGGCCGACTTGGTGTATTTTCAAGTTTGCCAA
Source organism: Acleris emargana (assembly GCA_927399475.2). Taxonomy (NCBI): domain Eukaryota; kingdom Metazoa; phylum Arthropoda; class Insecta; order Lepidoptera; family Tortricidae; genus Acleris; species Acleris emargana. The sequence goes on along the minus strand of OV656835.1, from coordinate 49,063,670 downwards.
TGATGACATTGGAGATTTGGTCACCGTACACATTTGTAGTCTCATCAACAGACACGTAGATATAATTGTTCCCGATCTCGTTCCTAATTTTTGGTAAGTTTCATTATAAATTGGAGAAAGATAATTTTTCCTGCTATGAGAATGCGAAGGAACAGCAAAATAACCGTATCGTCCAGAAATGCAATTTTCAAGAAAACCGTACCTACAAATTGATACCACGATATATTGCATGCAGGCTACCATAAACATAGTATGTTCTTTGTAAAATTGATATTTTTCTTCTTGAATACCACTATGTCTTCCGGTTTTTATATGCCTAACAAGAGAATATTTTTTGCGATGAAAGGTGGATTGACATTTGTTACAGTATAACTTGGACCCACGTTTGACTATTTCAAGTTGTTTTTTAAGCAATTCTTCCATTTTTTAAGGAGGCATTATTTATTTTCACTCATAAATATAAAATACTTATGTACTTCTTCTGTTTTATTAATGGCGGTCCACCGCGGTATTCCGCAGTGATTTCGCCAGTGTCAAGTGAGTAGAGTAAATCAGTAAACAGAATAAATCAAAAGTAAATGCCGCAAATCGTTCAATCGGCCATCTTCCCTCCCCAAAAATAACAGAAATAAAAAATAACAACAACAATAAATTTACAGGAATAAATAAAAATCTGTCAATTTGTAAACCAATACTTATGTAATATTAACGTGTTTACAAATGACACTGTCGGACGACATTGACAAGCACCTATTTTTTTATAGCGAGTGTCTAAGTAGGTAATTTACTTCTACTCAATTATCTAAAGAGGTTGAGATAATCATTAAGTATCTTGTAGTGCAATAGGTATTCCACCCTACTTTTATATAACCCGGTAATTTAAAATATGCTATGTTGAACCATAGAACAAAAACACATAATGTCGGGGGCGATCACTAGTATATAGAACGAACATCGATAATTTAATTTGTCGATATAGGAAGTCCCTACCTGTCAACAAAATTTGCCCCAAGGAATCCTATGTCTGCACATAATCAATAGGTGGCGCGGCGCTGTTATTAATCATTACGGCATTTAACTTTCCTTCCAGTTTTAGATTTTACGAATAGATGTCATTGTTGACAAAAAGTTTTAGCCATCTGTTAAGTACTAATAGTTAGGGAGGCGAGGTAGCTAAATGGCGTAATTCAACGGCGCCGTCGAGACCTATCAAAATCGAAAGATAAAATAATTTCGAGAAGAAAAGCTCGTATGGTAAAAACCATTTTAGCGGTGGGTTTGGCGGGTACGGTTTTTCAAAAATGTTAAAAAAAACAGTTACTTGGGCATTCTCGAGCGCGTCAGATATTCATACTACGTATGCCCCAAGTGCCTCTGATAACAACGGTATACTAATCTGCCGGTTTGCGTGGTGGGGGTAGGCATATAAAGAAGTCAAAAATGCAAAAAAAAAAAATTACTCGAGCGCGTCAGATTTTCGGAAGGGGTGTTAAGTAGGCCCCAAGGAAGCTCCCTTTAAAAAAACTGATGATTTCGGCGTGACGATAAGTTACGATGAATTTTTGAAAATGCAAAAAAAAAAGTTTTTTTGAAATACTCGAGCGCGTCAGATTTTCATAGGGGAGGTTTATCTCGGTATCCTGAAAGCATATTTTCTTAATCTGACAAAAATGTTGGTGGGTTCTCTTAATCTGACCGAAAAAGGTTTTTTGGTTTCTTTTTTTTTCCTTTCTTTCTCCTTGATAAAACGGGGAATTTAAGAATGACAATAAAGCGATAGAAATTCCCTTTTTTGTTTATTTAAACTTTTTTTTTGTAAAATGTATCGTTCGCGACTTATATGCCGCAACGCGTTTTTCGGAAGACGAAATGGCTCCTCCACACTTCCGGTCATGCGGAAACCGGCAGATTTTGTATTTTTAGTAAGTTTTAGATTATATTCTTCAAAATAAAAAAAATAAAAATCGCGCTCGAGAATGCCGGATTAACGTTTTTTCTTACAAGTTCGCGACCCTATAACTCGGCGGCGTCAAGGACTTATCGTCAGATTAGTTAAATTTAGTCTTAAAACACTAAAATCAACCCCCAATATCTTAATCTGACGCGCTCGAGTATTTCAGACTATCGATTTTTTTTTACTAATCTGATCGTCTATCCTAGGCGCGCGTCACTACATATAGAGCTAAATACTTTACAAGGTTGTTCTATTAGGTCTAAGGTATCTCTCATATCTTAAACTGCCACGCTCGAGTATTACCGAAAATTCCCCTATTCGCCTCCCTAACTATAATGAAACTAAGAGGTCTACTTGGAATGCAATTATGAAAGTATACATGGTTTGATATATATATATATATATATATATATATATATATATATATATATATATATATATACAGTATGTAACATGACGAGAAGCAAACCTTTAAACCCGTTAATGTTAATTATTGAAGTACTAACGCTTTTGCATTAAATCGTTTAATATTTATTATTTCATTATTATTCTTACAACACTCTTTATTCATTGTTTACATTGTTGTCTTATCAATTTAAAGGTCAAAGAGTGGTCAAGGTCAGCTAATAACACCCATGTGACAATCACAGTCATACAGTCAGCATCAAAAATATGTTTACGTCAACAATATTTCAGAAATATGTGGTCACACTTCGATTTCAGAAACATTTATCAGCATATAACACCATAAAATTGGATACATCATTTGTTTCATACTAAAGTAATCATAGAATACTTCACAAATGTCTACTAAACCGAGTGCCATATACTTGTATATACCTACGTATCAGATAAGGAAACATGCGTTGGTTTCATTAATATAGTCATAACAGTTTCGAATATATGTATTCACTGGTCATTTCAGAAATATGTCACCACAAAGACATTATGAGTTTTGAAGTGTCATGACTTTGTTTTTGTTCTCGCTCAGTTGAGATATGCCTGTCTCCTTCATTTCGGTCGTGACGTCAGAGACATGTCATTTGTTTTAAATGTCATTACTTAATGCAAAACACAAGTATTACATTTGATGATTCTTGAAAATGCGTTCAACCTCTTTCTGTAGTCATAAAAGATTATATTTTCGACACTGGCCGGTAAGTTACATTTCATTATTTAAATTTCTGAAGCAATCTGTTGTCAAGTGTCACTTGAGATACCTCGCGATAATAGCAAGATTCTGAATAATTATTAATTATTGTTTGAATGTAATCATTGCACAATTTACGTTCGTCTGAAACAATTTAAAAAATGTACCGTATAGACGAGCAAACAAAACATCGGATAATATTTTTAAAAGAAGAGGGATGTACGGTTACTGAAATTGCTAAATCGCTGGGAATAGCGGTAAAACACGTTTTTACATTACTTCAAATTTAAATGATACATATAGTGCCTAAATTATTCTTTCAATTATTTTTACTTTTATTTTCAGAGGAAAACTGTCTATTTGTGGTGGAATCGATACGAAGAAGAAGGAGTTTTAAGGAACCACGTGTCTTTCGGCCGACCAAAGAAAACTAGTATTGAAACGGACACAAGTTTAGTTAACCGTGTGCGGGAAGGAGGTTTCATCAGAATCCCAAATTTAGCACAAGAGTTCTCAGTTTCCTCGTCAACGATTCGACGACGATTAAATGATGCCGGAATTCATCATCGAATTCCTGCAAGAAAGCCTTTTCTCACTCCACGGCACAAAACTCAAAGGCTGAATTGGGCAAGAAACTGAAAATTATGACTTTTCTAATGTGATTTTTGTCGATGAAAAGAAATTCGTTACAAGTCAGGACGGTAGAGTTTCGCTTTGGCGACCAAATAAAACACGATATTCGGAAAACAATGTTCTTCCAAATCGTAACAGTGGCCGATTGTCCTTAAATTTTTGGGGCTGGATGTCCGCATCAGGACCCGGAGAGCTTGTGGAAGTAACGACTCGTTTGAATTCTGCGACATACATAGACATTTTGTCGGAAGTGTTGGTGCCAACGGCGAATGTGGTACTGGGAGGCGTAACACCAATAGAATTTGTTCAAGACGGGTGTTCTATTCACAGATCAAGACTTGTGCGGTCATGGATAGACAGCCAAGAGATACTTGCGAGAAATTGCACTGCCTCCGAAATCACCTGATCTCAATCCCATTGAGAATTTGTAGGGCAAGATGGTGCAGGATTGGGACTCCTCACAAGTACGAGACCGCAAAACATTGAGACGGCATGTGTACGAATTGTGGGATTCTTTTATAGGTTCACCTCTATGCACAAACCTTGTCGATGCCCATTTAAACAGTTAGATTTAAAAAAAACCACCTCAAAGATAAATTTTCGCCGCCAAACAGGTGGACAGAAAGGAAATGTGATTAAATTACACTACTTTTACTGTGTTAGGACGGTTCGGCAAACGTTACATTTCCAAAATAAACTTCTGGTTAACTTTAGCTGGCTGGTTCAATCTGAGACACTCTACCCTACCCTTTCCAGTAACTTTCTGTTTAGAAATATATTTCGACTGAGCTCGTGGACTGAGTCAACCATATAACTTTAAACTGTAGTAGACTGAGCCCGTGGGCTGAGTCAACCATATAACTTTAAACTGTAGTCGACTGAGACTGTATGGGCTCAGTCGACCCCATAGCCAATTTCTGGGCCGAGTTGCCCCCGAAAAAATAAACGTAGTCAACTGAACCCGCGGGCTAAGTTGTGAGTGGGCTCAGTTGACCATGAAGTCGATGGCGCGATAGCTGATGACAATTTGATACTCTTCTCGTGAAGTGTTTTTCAAATTATAACCCTATATCGTAGACCATGAAGTTCATTTTTGCAATTTACTATATTAATGAAACCAACGCATGTTTCCTTATATTTGACTGATACGTATATACAAGTATATGGCACTCGGTTTAGTAGACATATTTGTGAAGTATTCTATGATTACTTTAGTATGAAACAAATGATGTCTCCAATTTTATGGTGTTATACCTATGCTGATAAATGTTTCTGAAATCGAAGTGTGACCACATATTTCTGAAATCTTGTTGACGTATACATATTTTTGATGCTGACTGTACCATAACATGTCAGTTCAAATAAGGCTGTATCTACACTCACCAGTCCAGTCGCTCTAATTTGACGCAAACGACGATGGTTATTGTCATGAACGCTACGTAATAAATTTGGATTCTGCTGGGCACGCCTTTTTATTTTGTCAAAAGCCTGTATGATTCGTAATTTCATCTCTTCTTGTGTTCCGGACTCTTTTAAATACCAGCTGTTTCACCCATCCCCAAAAGAAAAAATCTAACGGCGTCAAATCCGGTGAACGGGCCGGCCAAAATGTAGTATCTGAGAAACGCCCAATCCACTGGTTGCCGAACATTTCATTTAGTCTCTGCCTTACTAGAACAGTAACATGTGGGGGTGCCCCATCGTGTTGATACCAAGTCTGTACGTTTTGGGCAAGAGGTAAATTATCCACATAACGTCTGAGAGATGTATTTAGAATTTGAAGATACTTAGCTCCGTTTAATGTATCAATTATAAATACTGGTCCAATAATGTCATTACCTCTTATACCAGCCCATACATTAATCGACCACCGAGTCTGGTGAGCTAACTCACTACCAAAGTGAGGGTTTTGATGCTTTTTAGCCCAGTGATGAACAACTCGCCGATTCCACATTGCGTTCCTCGTAAACAAACTTTCGTCAGTTCAAATTATTTTAGTAAAAAAATGGTGGTCTTCTGATATTTTCTGCAAAGCCCAATTTGCATAACCAACTCGCTTTGAATAATCTTCGGGCTTTAAAGCGTGTCCTTTTGCAACGGAGAATGGGTATTGTTGATCTCGTTTTAATACTCGGTGGACGGTCATATGATTAATACCAAAAAATCGCCCCCCTCTTCTTGTGCTGGAGCCAGGCTCGTCTTCGAAATGATTGAATATTTGTTCCTCTACTCCAAGAGACATACGGGTTCCTAATCCACCAGTACTTAAAGGAACCGGCCGATTATTCTCCCGCAATCGTGTAATTGCCCTTACAATGACACGTGCGTTAGTTGGCTGTCTTCTTAGAGGAAATCTTTCGGCGTATAATCTAATCTGGCACTCACCATAAATAAGTATCATGTCCATGATCTCCTCAGCACTAAAATTCGATGGCATATTTATTCTTTTTTATAATAAAATAATCTATCAACATGAAGACATCAAATTGACATGATACGTAACATGTCATTTATTAATTGCGACTTTTTTGTGTCCTCCTGCACGGGTAGCACTAGTTGTATTTTCTCGCTTGACGCTCAGTACGTCTCTATCATTACAGGTTAGATAGAAAGGGAGATCCGAGCCACAAACAAGCAGCGGGCAAGATGTGCTAGCCGTGCTGGGCGAACTGGCTGAAGAAAAATAAATTGACAGTAATGTCTGCTCAAATGACAGATTAGATGTGTTTGAATAATCTTGTATGTTTATTTTAGCACAAATGGTATTTAAATAACTTTTAATTTGTTTAACATACGTTAAAAGTGTACCCCAAGTGAAAATGATATCGACAGTGATACTCGCGATCATAGTTGAAGCTGCAGTGCCAAGGATTTGTGGAATTACTTAATTATCATCAGTTAATGTTTATAATTATTGTCACAGGATGGTTCAAATAGTGTTAACCGACTTTGAAAAAAGGTAACAATACGTATAATTAATGGAAAGATAATTAACAAATACTAATAAGAAGTGTGGTATTATACTAAACTAGACCTGGGTATCAACGTGTTCAAAGGTTTGCTTCTCTATATATATATAGAACTAGATTATTTGCATTAAAGAGAAGCTATAGCAAGTTTCAAAAAAATTAGAACATAAAAGTATTTTTTCCTATAGAAACTTTACAAGGGGTTGAATTTTAGCTATAGCCATAATACGTGTCTCATTATTTGCATTGCAGAGCATTCCTACCAAGTTTCAAGTAAATTTGATCATAGAAATATTTTTTCTATACAGACTTAGCAATCTCCCTCTTTAAAACTAGGGGTTGAATTTCGAAAAATCCCTACTTAAAGGACGCCTACGTTATAAAATCAACTTTCCCTCAAAATTCCAAATCTTTTATCTTGAGCGGTTTGGGCCGGGCGTTGATGAGTCAGTCAGTCAGGAAATCTTATTTTATTTATAGATTATTCAACAACTGTTAAACTTTTGCCTAAACAGATATTTTATATTTTTTGATATGTCTGAAGTGCAAAGTAATAAGTTTAATCATCAAAAGCTTAACAGGTCTATGAATTTAAATGAATTTAGCATTTTTTTTGCTTAACGTACAATGTCAAAAAATTGATTTTCAAAAAATAAGATTGTTACGCGGACGACTTCAGTTTAATTTCCTCACCTACTGGTAAAACTTTATCTCTTTCACAAAAAATCCTCACAAACATGCCCTTAAATATTTTTTTCTACCAAGTTAAATTGTTTTTTTGTTGTTGTAAATTTATAAATTTCTTGAAAAAAACTTATGAGCGGGGGTGAACTTTTCGCGGAATACAATTTAATTCACTCTCTTGTCTATACTCAACACATTTATTGAAAAAAAATGCTGTTTTTAATTGGTGCAAGGTTGGGATTTTTTTTTGGTTAAATTTTCCCTGGCTGCAGGTAAACTTCAAAACTTGAATTAATTTTGATTACAGAGACATATACCATACACGCAAATGAGGTACACTTCAATCTTTCTTCTTAAGTTTCAAGACCTCTCACCAGATGGCATTAACCTAGAAGTAAATTATATGACACCGACATCTAGTTTCAAACTATGTCCACTTTTATAATTATGTCCACACCAAGTAAACCTCTTATCTGTGGTTTCATTAATACAGATGGCTAGATTTTTTGCTAGAAACGACATCTATTGTAAAATTCTAAAAATGGAACGAAAGTGAAGTGCTGCTGTAACGAAATTATTAATAACAGCGCTACCTCTTACTTATGTAATTTACTATGAACACTTTCAAAACTCCAATTAAGCTTCTAGTTACATGAACATTCAACAGATGGCATTAAGCTAGAAGTCATTTTTAATAACAATGACATCTAGTATCAAACGGTGTACTATAAGCTTTAACATCTTAGTTACATTAATAATTAAAAGATGGCTAGAATTGTTTGAAAACAGTGACATCTATTATAAAATTCTAAAACTTGAAGGAAAGTTAAACGCTGTAACAAAATTATTAATAACTGCGCTACCTTTTAATTAAGTAATAAAACCATGAACAATCTCAAATCTTCAAGTAAACTTCTAGTTTCATGAACACTCAACAGACGGCATTATACTTGTAGTAAATTTTGATTACAGTGACATCCATCAATTATGTAATTAACTATGGACTCTATCAATTTCCAAGTGAACTTCTTCGTTTTATTAACAGTCAACAGATGGCATTAAGCTAGAAATACATTTTGATAACAGTGACATCTTTTGAATATGTTTTAAAGAATTTACACTTTCATCTTTCCAAGACAGTACATCTTGGTATTTAGAGCACTCAACAGATGGCATTAAGGTAAAAGTAAATTTTAATGATAACGACATCTATATACAGGGTGTTTGGTAGCGGGTTCGACAAACGAAAATGGGAAATACCTGGGTCCAAATGGAACACATTTGCCATAGTAACCCCTATGCTAAAGTTGATAGTTTTTTTTTAATATATTTTTTTCCGTTTTTTTGTAAATATCCCAAAATTTTACCTTTAAACCTTCTTAATTACATACCTAAGCAACTGAAACCGCTCATTTTTTTTTTAAATCATGCTCTGATAATGGTTTTTTTTTAAAACAAAACCAAAACCCATAGGTAGTGCTTTAAAAAAAAAAAATGGGCCCTTAAAGCTATGACAAAAAGAGAAAAATAAAATGACATTAAAGTTTCGCCAAGTATAAAAAAAAATCAAAAGTCATAGACGATTTCAAATTAATTAAAAAACTTCTCTGGTTAATACTCTTCACAACGATATGCCATTTAAAAGAAAAAACACAGAAAAAAAAAATACGCAGTACATTGAAATTTCCTCACGAAGATTTATTAAAGAAATCACTTATACCACGGTTATGAATATTGGTGAATACGTTAGAGTTAATAATCGCTGGTAAATTACCATTAATAAAAAACATTTTAAGAGTAATAATAAAATTGAAAACCAAACACTTTTTTAAATTTTGATCACAAAATTTATAAATTTTATTTGAGCTTCACGGGCGTTATTGCGAGCTCTGTTTTTTATTAATGGTAATTTACCAGCGATTATTAACTCTAACGTATTCACCAATATTCATAACCGTTGAATAAGTGATTTCTTTAATAAATCTTCGTGAGGAAATTTCAATGTACTGCGTTTTTTTTTTTCTGTTTTTTTTCTTTTAAGTGGCATATTGTTGTGAAGAGTATTAACCAGAGAAGTTTTTTAATCAATTTGAAATCGTCTATGACTTGTGATTTTTTTTATACTTGTCGAAACTTAAATGTTATTTTATTTTCCACATTTTGTCATAGCTTTAAGGGCCCATATTTTTTTTTTAAAGCACTACCTTTGGGTTTTGGTTTTGTTTTAAAATAAAACCATTATCAGAGCATGATTTAAAAAAAAATGGGCGGTTTCAGTTGCTTAGGTATGTAATTAAGAAGGTTTAAAGGTAAAATTTTGGTATATTTTCAAAAAAACGGAAAAAAAAATTAAAAATAAACTATTAACTTTAGCATAGGGGTCACTATGGCAAATGTGTTCCAATTGGACCCAAGTATTTCCCATTTTCGTTTGTCGAACCCGCTACCAAACACCCTGTATATATACACACAAAAATATTAAATACATACATACATACGTTCACGCCTGTAATCTCAAATTGGGGTAGGCTACAGAATTACCTACAACTTGAAAAACCTGTTGATAATTCAATAACCACACTTTGGAAAAGTAGGCTATGATGTTTACCAGCGTATTAGTTTAGTGACAGGTTGCAAGCCCATCGCCTAACTTTCAGTAAAGCCTGTATTCCCTTGGACGTCCCTCGCCTCTTACGACATCTGCGGGAAGACATTCATGGAGTGGCACTATTCTAACCCGTCAACCACACTAAAAATATTACTCTCGGCGATTCAGGAAAAACTACCTCTGCGGTGGTAAAATGGAGGGTGGAAAATGTTGTAAGGGCTGTAATTATAAATTAAAAATATTGCTTTTGGCTATTTTGGAAAACTTACGGGTAAATTGGCGGTAGAAAAGTTTGTATGGCATTTGGTAATTTTTGTAGGATAAAACGTGAAAATGTATATTATTTAGGCAACAGGTTTCATAAATAAAATAAAAACTTTCGGTGATACGAAAAACTGTCCCAAAGGTGGTAAATGGGGTTAGAAGTTTGTCTGGGACTTTGGTAATTTTTGAAGTGAGAAATGTCTAAATTGTCATTTATTATTTATTAATAAAAAAATACAACTGTTGGTGATTTTGGAAAAACGAAGGTGATGAAAAGGAAGGTAGAATTTAGTGAGTTCGGTTATCTTTTAAGTAAAAAACGTGTAAAATGGTGTCAGGGCTACTGTATAGTATAAATGAAAAAAAAATACTTTCGGAGATTTAGGAAAAAATATCCCTGTAAATGGCGGTGGTAAATTGGAAGTAGAAGTTTGTACGGAATATTAATTATTTTTGAAGCGATAAATGTGAAAATGTAAATTTATATTTATCTTAAGAGGTGAAATAAATGAATGAAATTTAAATAGAATCGTGAAAATAGTTATTCATGATATAAATAAAAAAATGACTTGCATCTAATTCGGAAAAGGGGGTGAACTGGCAGTAGGGTTTGTATGGAAATTTGTTCATTTTTGAAGTGACAATAAATGTGGAAATTGGTAGTAAGGTTACCTATTATTTACTTATAAATAAAACATGAAACTCGGTATCAACAAAATTATACTTTAAATAAAACCAGATTTAGCGCTGTTATTAATAATGTTTTATGTAAGTGAAAGTTTGTATGTAAGTTTGTTTTTTTAGCCGGGTACATGAATATGATCGCATCTAAAAAAGTGCAATCTTCACTTTAGGGTCTAATGCTCTTCCGTATTCGACAGTCGCACGTTGGTGCGCTAAATTAAGACGTGGAAGAACATCATGGACGACCCCCGCTCCGGACGCCGTACTACAGCAGTAACTGAAGAAATTGTGAAAAAAGTCGAAAACTTAGTTTCCCTCCGTATTTGGATATCATATTCGCAAAATAAGATAATCCCATAATAACATATTAGCAAATCATGATTTTCTCTAAATATCATGTTCGCAAAACATGATATTCGCAAAATACCATAAAAGCATGTAACGATGTTCTCATATTATCATATTCGCAAAATAAGATAATCCCATAATAACATATTAGCAAATCATGATTTTCTCTAAATATCATGTTCGCAAAACATGATATTCTCAAAATAGCACAAAAGCAAAATATGATATTCGCACGACACGATATACGCAAAACATCATATTAGCCAGACATGATCTTCGCAATACATTTCAGTAACAAGCTTTGTTGCCTATCGTATCTTATTGATTTCGAAAAAAAAAACTGGGGTAAACGTACCAGTGAATGAACAGTGCTTGTGAATGAATAAAATAATACATTTTAGGCCAAATAAGAATACCATAGATGTCTATCAAGGGTAGTTTTTTTTCAGATTGACAATATTACCTTTTAAATAATAGCAGCATTCTTCGAATTGGCAAGCAGTCATTTGAGAAGGAAGCTTAGTTATCAATATCGTCCGAAATGGAAAGAAAGTTGAAAGTTACTGATTACGTAGGTCACTCAAAAAGTTTTGAGATGCTCGAAATTTCAAAATGGATTGCACTTTGTTTTTAAAAAGCAAATTTATTTAAAAATAGAACACCGTTAGCTAAATTTAAAAAGGAGAACGATGTTCTATTCATTTTACTACAACACTTCCGGCGTTTTTCGGTTAAAAATGGAACGCACTTTATGTTTTTAAAATCAATAACGATCCCGCGTTTTTTGGTTGAAACGATGGAGCTTAACCGCGAACATTTCTGTTATTATTATTAATTGTACATTTTTAAATGAAAATTTATTTTAAAATGTCATAAATAGTACACTCATTGTGCAATATTTCAGATTCCTGAAGTGTATAGCTAGATGTGTTGCTGTTTGTACACTACAGTTTACATATTATTGTACATCAAATACCCTACACGCAGTTCTATAATAAACTGTAACAATTAAATTATACATTAATTAGCCGAAGTTTCTACGGATGGTATATCTTGTTTTCAAGTTCCCATATTTTTGTTCTCCGGTGAGCTAGATATTTGCGGCAATATTAAGAAATGATGCATTAACTAAAAAAAAAAAAAGATATAGGTTTCAATTCTGTTGAATAGCTAAATTATGTGTACCTATTTAATTTAGGGTTGTATAAAAACATGAAGTCCGCTTGAAGTAGTAGAGTAAGATCCCAGAGCGATAAGACACAACTTATTTTCACATAAATTAAACCTCATGTTCTCAATAGTGTCTTATGTGCTCAGAATACCTGCGCGCTTGTGGAGCTTGCCGAGTGACACCTGGGCAGGCATCAGGTGTGAAAGGTAACTAAATTTAATAGTTATTTAACTTAAATTTTTATAGCTGATTTTTATATATATTTTGTAGAGTATTATTATAAAGTTATATCATAAGCGTCAGACACTTTTCATGGGCCAGAACTTTTGGCAGACGCTTTAAAGCTCTCCAAAAAATTAATTAACTTAACTTATTTTTACATGTCTGGCTTTTAAATATGTTGTTAAGACAATTGTTACAAAGTTATATTTAATTAGCCAGACAAAATTGATTGACCAAACACCCCCTAAACAGCAAAATTATTCAGCCGTGAGTATGAGCGCGAGAGCACTATGGGTGCGTTTCGGAGCGAGTGAGACGGTCTTACTAACTCAGTTCCCCTTCTCACGATTCGTGTAATTCTTCTGTGTATTGTGTATGTGTCCTTTGCGTGCAACCTAATGGTATACAGTATAGTTCGTATCTGTGAGAGCAGATGTTTTTGTTGTTTACGTCGTGTAATTTGTGAGTGATTACATTACTTGATAACGTGAAAATCATGGAAGAAGCAAAATTAAAGTGTATATTTTGTAAAAAATCTCATGATAAATTAATATTATTTACCGAAGAAACAATTAAAAAGTGTAAAATCATTTTAAAACATCGAGTAACCCATAACCTAAAATTCAAAGACGTAGTTTTACCTGAAGATTTGTATGATAATGGTTATCATCGAGAATGTTATAAAAATTTTACTGCTGTCCAAAAAATATTATTCCGCGATTCCAGAAAAAACAAAAATTTACCGAGCATAGTTGACAAACCATTTGTTGCATCGACATCAAGTTTACCAAGTAATACTAGTACTAATAGTGATCCATCTACAGCATCTACCTCTAGTGAACAAAATAATCCTACTGTTCCCGATTCAGATTTAGTATCAAACTCAATTCCAGCTAGTGCTATTCCTGAACCTATTGTAATATCTGAGCCAAATGGTCGATGAAAGTATTGAATTTGAATCAGTTGAACCGGTGTCTTTGAATTCTGAAGATTCTTGTGTGGCAGGTGAAAGTGATTTTCATTCGTCTACCAGTCAAATCCCATTTGAGAGTAACATAAATAATGACGAAAATCAAAAGTGTATATTTTGTGACCAAAAAACTAAAAGACATAAATTGCATGCGTGCAGTAAATATGTTTTTTTTTTTTTTTATTAAATGAAGAAGACTCCGTGGAATTAATTGAGAAAGTGCAAGATATAATAGATTCGACCATATATTATCACCAAAAATGTCAATTGGAATATTTCTATAAAATATCGTCAACGAAGAATACTGTTGAAACACCTTGGCATAATCTTCGTCAACACCATCAAGTTGTTTTTGATGAAATTTGCAATTTTATACAGCAAAATGTCATAGAAATAGGTCGATGTTATTTTCTCACCTATCTCCACAGATACTACTTGGAATTATTCAACGACGAAATAGATAACTGTAAAAATATTATGAGCAATTTCACTAGAGAATAAAATAACCAAAATATTTTCGAAAGAGACTAAGTTTATGATGTGTCAAAATAAAAAGCTACTTGCTCCGAAACATATTTCTGTCATTGATGAGGAGTTATTAGAAAACAAAGGATCTGGATATTATTAATAAAGCTGCATTAATATTAAGAAAATCAGTAGGTATTGAAAGTTGAGAAAATAAAATTGCCAAATAATTTATCTGTACAGGACCTTAAAAATGGTGAAATTTCAGTGCCAGAAGACCTATCTCAGTTTTATTCTACTCTTATTGCGGGAAGTAACAACAAACGAAAAAACAATTCTAAATGTGTTCGGATAGTTGAATCTTTGAGTCAGGATGCTGTATATGCCATCTTTAATGGCAAATATAAAACGTCAAAACATATTAAGCTTGGAATGGCTTTAAAAAGCTTAACAAGTAGCCGTAATATAATTGACATCATCCACAGATATGGTCATTGCATTAGCTATCCAGGTGTTGAGGAGCTGGAAACTGAAGCTACTTATTATGCTATGAAAAAATCAACGATATGTCCTGAAGCAATTAAAAAAAATCCGAATCTATGTACTGGAGTTGCGTTTGATAATTTTGATAGGTTTGTGGAAACTAAAAGTGGGAAAGATACGTTACACGATACCGTCGGCATAATTTATCAAAACGAGGACTCAAATACTTCACATGAACCAGATACTCCACATCTGTCTTCTGCCACCAGCGAAGAATCTGCAACGCCGGGAAAACGACGACGAAGAACAGTAGAGGTTACTGAGGTAGAAAGTAGACCGTATATGAAAAAACCTAAAATGACAGAAACTTTAGAAGTTTCTATTCATGAAGCTGAAGAAACACTGCCTAAAAATTTGCAGTTATACAAATCCATTGATATAATCTGGATGTTAAGCCATGTATACGATTTACCAAATCTTCCAATGTGGGTTGGCTACAATTGTTTAATGAGCAATAATGAAAATAATCCAAAGCAAGTGGTTTCGTATCTAACTCCAATAAATTTATCACCCACACATCGGTTGTTTTCGAAACCATGGAGCAAAGTTTAAAAATTTGCAATGAGCTTCAGCAATCGTGCATTCAAGTAACTTATGATCTTGCAATAGCAAAGGTAGCCTTACAAATCCAATCTACTGAAGCACCTAAGTTTGACAATTTATTTATTCATTTGGGACCATTTCATATCATGATGTCATACCTACTTTAAAGCTGTAGGAAAATTTATAGCCGATTGCGGCTTGTCCAACGTCATGGTGCAAAGTGGTTTGTTAGCTTCGGGGTCAGTTGCTGGATTTCAGGATGGAAAACACTTCAATCGGTGTAAGAGGCTTCATCCGTTGATGTCTGTAGGTCCTGAATTATTTACCGATGAGCACAGACAAGAAGATATTTTCAAGATTATCCAAAAGTTTAACTGTGAAATCTATAGTGTTCCTGATATACACGAAGTTAACACTGCCCGTCTTCAGCTATTTTTAAATAATTACAGCGTATCTAATATAAATGAAGAATTTAACCGTAAAAATTTAAAAAACTTTGATGCGAGCAGTTTACCACCGTGTAAAACCGAGTTATTCCAACAATTTCTACGAGCTATTAATTACATTTGTAGCATATGGAATTATGCACATGAAAAACAACCAACTATTTTTACTCCTGAACAAAATGGATGGAGGTTAGAGGAAAACCAGTTTCTCTTTCATTGGTTTGATGGTGACCAATTACCAAGGGACGTTGGTGAATCCCTTCAACAATCAGGTACTATAATTAGAGTTCAAGATTAAAATTTATTAAACTTGTAATTTTATGTATTTTAATTCTTTTGATTGTTTTTTGCAGATGAAGATGTCAGCAACAACATAACTGATGACGATGAAGATGATGATGACTCAGTTGGACAGTATCATGATTGGTTAAATAATGAAAATTCAAATAATTTTTATGATGATTGCGATGATTAAACAATTAAATTAATGCTTGTTTTAATTAATTATGGGTAGGTAATAATTTTTTTTACAAAAATGATTTTGTAAGAAAGATAATTTCAACTGATGTTTTTTACAATGAAATAAAAAAAAATCTAAAAAAAATTGCTCTGAAAAGATTAATTATACCAAATATATTAAATGAATTAATTTACTTTAATACTGACTAATTATTACATTAATATTGAAATTAATCTTATTGAAATAAAGATGCAAAAATCATATATCGAAAGCTGTACCGTAAGTATTTTTCATATATGTATATACTCTGAGACGCATGCGCATAATGCTTTCGCGCTCATACTCACGGCTGAATAATTTTGCTGTTTAGGGGGTGTTTGGTCAATCAATTTTGTCTGGCTAATTAAATATAACTTTGTAACAATTGTCTTAACAACATACTCGTATTTAAAAGCCAGACATGTAAAAACAAGTTAAGATAATTAATTTTTTGGAGAGCTTTATGTATGTATGTATGTAAACACTTTATTGTACAAAAAAACAAACAGAACAATACAATTAATATAAAAATATGTACAAAGGCGAACTTATCCCTTTAAGGGATCTCTTCCAGCTAACCCTTGAGAGATTGAGAAGAGTGAAAGGTTGTGCAACGAGTAAACAAGTGTACAAGAAGAAGAATATAACACATTAAGTAACCAATAAAACTTATATAAATAAAATTAAAATAAAACTACATTCAAATACCTACATAAATAGATACAGAAATATATATTAATAGTTAAATGTAAATACATAAACTACATTTTACGTACCTAGAGGATAATTGATATTTAGGAGCTAGAGTCAAGCTAAAACTTCTTTAATTTGCCTTTTAGGGAATCTACCGTTTGCGATTGCCTAATGCCAGTCGGTAGCCGGTTCCACAATCTGACAGAATGCACCGAGAAGGATTTGGAATAGGATTTGGAATTGTGGGATGGGAATGCGAGGGTTAGATTGGCCTTTGAGCGCAACCGGTTTTGGGAGCCGGAGGCCATGAACCTAAATCGCTCAGAAAGGTAGAAGGGAGCACGAGGATTAAAAATTGTATTAAAAAGCAGCGACAAGATGTGAACGTTTCGGCGAAAACGAATAGGTAACTAGTTTAGCTGTGCACGGTAGTGGGAGACGTGATCGTATTTACGTAGGCCGAAAATGTATCTAAAGCTTGAACACAGTAAAACATGGGCACATAAAGTAACAAAAATAAAAATGTTATGGAACATATTTCAAGGAATTTTTTATTGCATTTATTTAATAGACTAATAACCATTTTTACAAATATATACAATTATTTAATTTGCTTTCTATATGCCAGACTGCGTGCTTTGCGTCGAATCCGGCTCATTAAGTCTTGCACAGCACTGTCAGGATATCTTTTGCAAGCCCATTTCCATTTGTTTTGCAATTCAGCTGCCGATTTAACTTCTCCGCCTCCTTTTTTTAGAATCCCTTTCATAATTGCCCAATATTCTTCAATCGGCCTCAGTTCAGGACAATTTGGAGGATTGCACTCTTTAGGTACCACTGCGACATCGTTATGTTTATACCACTCAACTACTGCTTTAGAGTAGTGACAGCTCGCAAGGTCTGGCCAAAATAATGGCTGTGAGCTATGTTTGCGTAAAAAGGGCAGTAGACGCTTTTGCAAACATTCTTTTTTGTAGATTTCACCGTTTACTGTGCCTGTTGTTACGAATGAACGACTTCTTTTACCACAACTACAAATAGCTTGCCATAAAAGATATTTTTTTGGAAACTTCGATCTCTTTTTTATCTTGCAATCTTCTGGGGCATCCTTACGATTCTTAGAAGTATAAAATTCTTGCCCCGGTATCTGCTGGAAGTCTGCTTTGATGTATGTTTCATCATCCAATACAACGCATCCAAATTTTGTCAAGTAATTGTCGTACAACTTTCGTGATCTCTGTTTTGCAGACAGATTTTGCTTAGCGTCGCGATTGGGTGCAGCTTGTGCTTTGAACGACTTTAATCCAGCTCTAGACTTAGTTTTCTGTACATATGACTGCGACATTTTGACCTTTTTTGCGACATCACGGGACGATAACTTCGGATTCGCTGTAAAAAGCCGCAAGACATGGGCTTCTTTTTTTTTATCCTTTGCGCCTTGCTTACCTGCACTTCCCGGCTTGCGATCTACTGTCAATCGTTCTCGGAACCTTTTTAAAACTAAACATACGGAAGATTGCGGTAATTTTAAAAGTTTTGCTAATGCCCTATAACTTAAATGGGGATTTTCAGTATGTTTGCGCAAAATAATTTCACGTTTCTTGTGTTCATAACTCGCCATCGTGAAAACAAATGATCAAAGTGGAACGCTGTCATAAAAGTTTTTATTCATGATATCAAATAGTTTTTATTTATAATACTAAGAAGTTTCCATATTGTATAAATAAAAATATATAATCATTTACTTGTGCCCACATTTTACTGTGTTCAAGCTTTAATGCACACGTTTTGGAGACGCTCCAGTTTATCAAGAAGCTGCTCTGAGAGGTCCATATAAGCAACGTCAGCATAGTCTAGAAGAGGAAGAAGAAGTGATTGGGCTAAAGTTATCTTGGTTTGTTGAGGGAGAAAATTCTGCAGACGCCTGAGAGAATGGAGTGAAGCGAAGAGCTTGCGGCTGACATCGGTAACCTGAGTTGACCAGGAAAGTGTCTGATCTATTGTGATACCCAAGTTTTTAACTGTAGAGGAAAAGGGAATTATGGTACCGTCAAACACCAAATTGGGCATCGCAACGTCAGACAGCTTCGAGATGTAGTGGGGACTTCCAACAAAGATGGCCTGCGACTTCTTTGCATTGACCTTTAGTCCAAAATTAGTGGCCCATTTCTGGATACAAATACAAATACAAAATACAAAATATTTATTCAGTAAATTGGCCACATGAGGGCTCTTTTACACGTCGGTAACGTGGAGTGAATCTACTAGCGCTTCGGACAAGACCATCATTGCGGAGAAGAAGCGCCGCAAGAAACTCCAGCAGAAGGTCATTTTTTTTTCAATGTTTAAATACAATAATACTTAAAAGTATCTAAATTACATTACAAGGTAATAAAGTAATAAATAATTATTTTTAAAACTAACACAAATAAAATCATTACAAATGTAAAGACAATAAAATACAAATAAAATACCTAATGTCTAGGAGAACAACATGACGAGGTCTCTACGTCAGGAACGATAATTAAAATAATTAACTGAATAACAGGTCCTTGCAAGCGTGAACAGACCGGACCCCACAGACAGCACCCGTTCACGAGTATGACGCGTATCTCAGCCATCGCCTCCCTCAACCATGTGTTCGGGAAGGTGGCGACCCGATCAACGACGCCGCCGTAAGCAAAGACCTTAGAGTGAGCATGACATGCCCATGCTGCCGGACAAAATATATCAATAAAAAAGGGAACTGTCCGGCGAGAAACATCACAATGTGTTCTCATTTCTTAAGTGTCTTGTGCACAAGAACCAATAATAATAAAAAAAAAATACTAACAAAAAAGGATACATTAGGTAAACTTAAATGTCTACATCATTGGCTTAAAGGCATTTAACAATAAGCGCTGCTCAGTGCTCACATATTAGATATATTTCTACTCAACATGCTTAAAATTAACCACAATTTCAGTAATAGCTCATACTAGTTACTTAAAAGCGTCTTTATCATCTACGAAGTCATTTATAGTATAATATGCCTTACCCAGCAAGCAGCGCTTAATGCGAGACTTAAATTTAGTGAATGGCATATTGACAATATCGGTAGGTATCTTATTGTAGAAGCGTATACAGTTCCCCACGAATGATGTGCTTACTTTACGAAGACGGTGACCTGAGACTACGAGTTTATCCTTATTTCGCGTGTTGAGCTTGTGAACGTCACGGTTATGCCTAAATTCATGTATGTGTTTGCGAACATACATGATATTTTCAAAGATGTACTGCGACGCGACAGTAAGAATATTAATTTCTTTAAATTTATCTCTGAGTGAGACCCGTGAACCCAGCTGATAAATAAAACGTATAGCCCGCTTTTGTAATATAAATATGGCCTGGATGTCAGCCGCTTTTCCCCACAACAAAATCCCATAACTCATAACACTATGAAAATAACTATAATACACCAGTCTCGCTGTCTCGACGTCTGTAAGTTGGCGGATACGCTTTACTGCATATGCTGCAGAACTAAGTTTACCCGCAAGGGTGGATATATGCGAATTCCATTGCAGTTTTGAGTCCAAGGTAATACCTAAAAATACTGTTTTATCTTCGAATCCCATTGTCTCATCCTTTAGTCTTATATTATTCCCATTCACTCCTATCACATTTGATAAAGAAAATTTCATACACTTGGTTTTCTTGGCATTTAAAAGTAAGTTGTTGGCTGTAAACCAGTCAACAGTTGTTGACAACGTGTCATTTATGTCATTAAAATTTGCCTGTTTTCTATCTACTTTAAATAAAAGTGAAGTGTCGTCGGCAAATAGAACTATTTCATGTTTGTCGCGCACAACATAAGGGAGATCGTTGATATAAATCAAAAACAAGAATGGGCCCAGAATTGAGCCTTGAGGCACTCCCATAGCAACAGCTGATCCCGGGGATTGCGTTCTGTTTATGTCCACCCGCTGAGTTCGGTGAGCAAGGTAAGAAATAATAAGATTAAGGGCACCGTTTTTGATACCGTAGTAGCTTAGCTTCCGTACTAACGTAACGTGATCAACACAGTCGAACGCCTTGGATAAATCACAGAAAACTCCAATGACATCTAGTGATTTTTCCCAGGCATCAAAGACTTAATTAGGGTCGAACCGGCATCTGTAGTTGACCGTCCCTTGGTAAACCCAAATTGACTATTATGAAACAACTTATTCTTACTAAAATGTGAGGATATTTGGTTGAGAATTATTCTTTCAAAAACTTTACTCAGTGCTGGCAGTATAGAAATTGGTCTAAAATTTGTGGGGTCTGTTCTTGCCCCTGACTTAAACAAGGGTATAATCTTACTATGTTTCATCAGATCGGGAAACACTCCAATGTCGACACACTTGTTAAATAATGCAGCCAGATATGGTGCAGTTAATTCTATGACAGACTGTAGTACTGTGATGGAGAGGCCCCAGAGATCTTCAGTCTTTTTTAGATTAAGTGACCTAAAAGTTTTAATTACAATTTTTGGAGAGACATGACAAAAAATAAAAACATCTGTGCATTCCTTCACATTGGATCTTAATAATATTTCAGCTTTATCAGGAGATGATTGTAATGATTTAGTGGTATCTAAAGGTATATTTGTAAAGAATCGCTCAAACTCTTTAGCTACATCTAGGTCCGAGTTCACCACAGTACCTTCAACGTGCAGGCTGTAGTGCGGGTCTCTAACTCTAATTCTACCAGTTTCGGTATTAATTTTTCCAAACAGTTTTAACTTTGTTATCTGAATTACGGATTTTGTTAGAAAAATATTCAGACTTCGCGGCGGCACAAATCTGTTTGAATTCTTTAGAGTAGTTTTTGACGTAATCTAGAAACTCTGGCCTATGATCGATAGCTCTTGTAGCATATAACTCATATAATTTATACCTTTTTGCGTGAATTTCTGGTGTAGCCCAATCACTAAACTTCGTACCTTGCTGACCTTTCACCTTTCTCAAACTGAAGCAGGCATCAAATTCCTTGACAATACAATGAAATAATGAAGAATACAAACTATCCGGATCGTCCCGAGTACACGTCATATAATTTAATTGTTTGCTGACCTTAGCATTAAACAAGTCCAATCGACTTTTAGAAATTGGCCTGAATATGAAATCTTGAGGAGCATTATTAGTGTTTCCCTTAAAAGAAGCTTGTTGACCGCAGTGGTCCGAACTTAACATATTAATTATTGATTTCCGAATAGGTTCAAAATTACTAAATATATTATCAATACAAGTTGCACTGGTTGCTGTAATTCTGGTTGGCTCAAAAAACAGATTTACTAAATTAAATGATCTAAATACACTCAGTAAGTTAATGGACATGGGAGATTTGTCGAGTAAATTAACATTAAAATCTCCACACACAATTATACACTTTTTACTATTAAAAACACAACTAAGAACATTCTCTAAAACGCTCTCAAATAGTTTATAATCCGCTGAAGGGGGTCGGTATACGCAAACAATAATAAATTGCTCCATTTCAATACACGCAATTTCAATGTGACGTTCAATGGACTTCATAACAATATCTTTACGTTCCTTACATTAAATGATATTTTTGACAATTATCAAGGATCCCCCCCGGCTGCAAGATTGCCTAGCAAACATGCTAACTATTTTATGATTATTAAAATTAAACATGCACTCATAACCTTTAAGCCAATGCTCAGTAACACACAGAACGTGTATATTTGCACTATCCATAAATAAACCAATTTCAAGTTCCTTACTAGAAAATCCCTGTATATTCTGATGAATAATATTTATTACATTACCACCTAATTTATTTGTAATGCTCGTCGGCCTGTGGGCAGGCACGGGGCCGCCGCAACTGTCGCCGCGAACGCCGGCAGCCGCGGCCGTTGTCGGAACTGTCAGTTTAAATCAACTGGCAGCTCCGGCGCAGAGCCGGCGCTAATAAAACTCAGCGCAGGCTCCGTCCTACAGTTATCAATCGCTATGCTAGTCATAACGGGGTCTAAAATATTATATGCTAATAACTTAGCACAATCATCTAAGTACCTACTTGGTAAATAACAATATTTACGCGTCAAGTCGAACTTGTTTACAAATTTATTTGTATCAAAATAAGAGATTTTAGGGTTATATAAAGCCATTTTATATAATATTGAGTTAAGATAATTAATATTTTTATTACATTTATCTGTTAATTTATGGGAAAACAGACAAGCACAAATAATTATTTTACCAACTTCACCTTTGCTAATTTCTGTGAGGGTCTCAGACAATTTAAGGAAGTCATGTTTACTAAAAACCAAACTGTTTGCTAGTAACACTACTAAAGTTGTATCGCGATCAAATGTGTCTGCAGAGATGCGTGAGATCAGGTGGTCCATAGACATTCCTGGTAGACAGTTGTTTATGATGTTATGATCGAGGTGCTTAATCATTTTCGACCCCAACCCAATACCTACTTCATCAGTGTACATAACGGTCCTGCACACCGGGGTTTGTATAGTACTGGGCGAGGGAGAGGCTTGCCTAGGAGGTGTCACGCATGGTGCACCCAATCTGGGTGGCGGCACGGGCGCGCAGCTCGGAGTGTCCCCTTGCTGCGCTGCAACCGAAGCCGTCGGAATACACCGCGGCCCAGCGCCCGGCGCCGCCCGGGGGGACGGTCGGGGCGCGCGGGGCGCGGGGCGGGCGCGGCGCGGCGTCGGTATCGGTGACGGCGAGGCCGGCAGGCTTCGCCTCCTGTCGGGGCAGGGAGAGCCACCGGAGCCATCGCACGGTTTACCTACCAGTGAGTCCAGTCTCTCCATGTTGTTATTACCTAGATCAATGATGTTGTTCATGAAGCCGATGTACTCCTCCATTTGTTTACAAGATAATGTATACTTAGTAGAGACATCCTGCAGAGCGACTTCCATTTTTTGAAGTTGTTCAGCATTGGTATTAAACTCTTTAACGATACACTCCAGTTCATGTTGAAAGCAGTGACCGTGCTATGCCCGGGGCGGAAACCAGATTGAAAGGGATTAAAAAGATTGTGCATATTTAGAAAACGAGACAGTCTTTGATTAACAAAGTGCTCAATTATTTTGGAAAGTACAGGGAGAATAGAAATGGGACGATAATCGGACAAGGACGCAGGTTTTGATACTTTTGGAAGAAGAAGGACATGAGCAAGTTTCCACAATGTAGGAAAACAGCCCGAAGAGAAGGAGAAGTTGATAATGTCGGAAAGGATAGGAGCAATAGAATCCGCCACCAGCATGAGCATGTCTAAGCTTAGGCCATCTTCACCGACGGCCCTGGTTTTTATAGACTTCAGAAGGTCTATGGTCTCCTTCGGAGTAATAAATCCTAAATCAAAAGGGGAATAGTCGGGGTTCGGGGCATTAGCAAGAAGAGATAGTGTATTATTCTTTACGGAAGGGTCTAAAGTGACCGGAGAAGAGCTAAAATGCTTATTTAGGGCGTTGAGATTCATTTTATGACTAGATTGAGATTATATTGTTATTATATTATTTTTGAGATTTGCCTACCCCTAGTGACTTTAAAAATTTCCATAATATATGGGGGGGGACAATTCTGAATAGACTGATGGATATAACGACGTCTTGCTTCCCGGCACTTCTTGTTGCAGCGATTACGCAGGGTGACATAGTTATGATGACTTTTCTCAGACGGATCATGGCGCAACCTCACGCGGGCGCGGTTCCTCTTCACCATGAGGGCTTTGATATCTGCGGTCAGCCACGGCGCAGAATAATGCTTGACGCGCATCGGCTTCAGAGGGGCGTGTCGGTCGTAAATCGCAAGCAATGTGCTTTTGAAAATCTCAAGTTTACGGTCGATGTCAGTGCAAGCCTCGATAGACTGCCAATCAGCGTTGTGAAGATCGGAGAGCAGGGCCTGCAGATTGATGTCGCCAAGATTACGACGAAGGACGAATTTGTGTCTACGTTTCGGGGGGCGAATTTTGAAAGAGGCGTAGATAAGGTCGTGGTTGGAAAAGGCAGCAGGATTAAACTGGCCGTGAAATGAGACAAAATCAGGGGATGAGGTTATAATAACATCTAAAAGAGAAAGGGGCCATTATGAGGGAAATGAGTGGGATTGAGAGGGAGAATACTGAGATTCAATGAATTTACTAGAGATTGAAGTTTAGAAGAACGAAGGTCGTTTTTAATGAGGCATGTATTAAAATCGCCCATGATTACGCTATGATCGAATTGTGGACAGAGGTCAGATAATGTATTCTCAAATGCATCGAAATAGCTTATGTTGGACGATGGACTGTAATAAACCCCGAGAAGTAATTTAGTATGGTTTAAGGAAACGCTGAGAAATAAGTATTCCGGTGACTTTGAGTACATGGATGGAGACTCAGCCACAATTTCGCAAACGATGTCGTTTTTTAAATAAATGGCAACACCACCTCCGCGAACAGTACTCAAGCCGCCATCTTTGAACCCAGTCCTGTCGTTGCGAATTAATTGATAACCGGGTAAAGGATAGAGGGTAGATGCGAGGGATGGCTTTAGCCATGTCTCGGAAATGAGTATGGCGTGAATGTTCGTATCAGAAAAGGTTGAAAGTAGGTCGGGAAAGTGAGCTGGTACACTCTGTGCATTGATGTGGACAACTTTGAAGTGTTTTAAAGAAGTGGGAAAAATGGCGTGTAATCGGTCACCGAGATCTGGCATATCAGATAAATCACTTAGCGAGTCGTAGAGGCTTGACGAAGACAAGGAAAAAAATTCGCTATCATGACTAGCGCCGAAAACGTCAGACATGTAAGCATAAATAAATATACAGGGTGTATTGCAAGTCGTGTGCCAAATGAATATCGTGGGTAGCTAAGGTCACTTGCAACACGTTTTGGGCCAATTAACACTCATCCTACCCACGGTGTTTTTTTTATATTTTTTTTGAAAAAATCTCGGAATCTTCCAAAAGTTAACCATTTTGTTCACCTATCTTTTTTTTTAAATGTGACAGCACAAAAGTACTTATAGTTTTTTTATCTTGAATGTTTGCGCATTCGAATGAAATGTTATTTTTATTCATATAGTAAACAAATAAAAAAATATTAGCCAACAAAGTGTGAAGGACAGAAAAATAAAATCTTCACGGTCAACTTTACGGCACAATTAAAAAAAAAGTAGAAGCTCCTCAGATCTTCCAACATCATAAAAACTTCTCCAGTTCCTGACAATTCTTACGGTATACCACATGTCTAGAATCACGTTCAGTTTTATGTCAAAATATGGTTTCAATCTAAAATGGTGGTTTTATTCGGTCAGTAGATCCAGCCAGTTAAATGGGCTAAATGCACAATATAAAACGCAATATGGTTAAAAACATAGCTAGGCACCGTTAATCAAATAGTTAACTTCGTTAATCGTTAATCCGCTAGAAAAAAAGTTAGCTTCGTTAAACGTTAAAGCGTTAGATTTCGGAAGAATTAACGCAAGTTAACGTTAATCGTTAATCCGTTAATATGTGTAAAAAAAATGCATTTTTATATCGTTGCGTTAGTGAACTTATAAAACCTGTTGGTTTAGGTTCTGGAAGTTAACAGGATAGGAACAAAACAAAAATACAAAAGGGCATAAGGTGCATATTCCCCTTCATGTCATGAACATTAACATGTTGAAGTTCTCGTCTGAAAGCGAGGCTTTTGGAGTTAAAATGTCTTTACCCGTGGAAAACAGACGTTCAACTGCAGCGCTTGAGGGTGGTATAGCAGTATTGTATTTAATGAATAGATTTATGAATATCTGTTCCCCGAGGAATGCAGCATCTTTGAACGAGTCTTTTGATTTCATGTCCAGACACATTTTAACGAGACTTAGCGCTTTACTCTTTAAAGAGTTGGAGCTCTTTGGTTTTTCTATAGACTGAGTGACAGAATTGAAAAAGTCTTCCTCGTCATCATCGTTGCTACTCACACTACACACTCGCTGCCACGCGCCGCCCGGCACTTGTGGTTTCATACTTGTCTAAACCTGTTTTTCGCGCCACGCCGCGGTACCGTTCGGCAAATAGTAGGCATTGGATTAACGATTAACGGACTTCTGCATATTAACGGAAGTTGACGTGTCCGTTAACATTTTTAAAAGTTAACTTAAAAGTTAATCCGTTAATCAAAATGTTAACTTCGTTAATTAACGATTAACGGATTAACGCGTTAATGCCCAGCTATGGTTAAAAATCATCTTTATTTTAATAATTACTTCAAATTTTGTTCAAATTGTCTTACTCCACAATTGATACATTCGCGACATTTTTTTCGTATTTCTACAGTAGTTGTTGTACGAAGTGTCACTTCTTGCCGCATTATTGCGAACGCGTCATTAATTTTTGCGATCAGATGCTCTCTGCTCTCTACCTGTGTTGCGAACACTAGCTCTTTGGCCCTTCCCCAGACGTAAAAGTCAAAGACACTTCGTACAACAACTGTAGAAATACGAAAAAGGTGTCGCGAATGTATCAATTGTGGAGGAAGACAATTTGAACAAAATTTGAAGTAATTATTAAAATAAAGATGATTTTTAACCATAATATTGCGTTTTGTATTGTGCATTTAGCCCATTTAACTGGCTGGATTTACTGACCGAATAAAACCACCATTTTAGATTGAAACCATATTTTGACGAAAAACTGAACGTGATTCTAGACATGTGGTATACCGTAAGAATTGTCAGGAACTGGAGAAGTTTTTATGATGTTGGAAGATCTGAGGAGCTTCTACTTTTTTTTTAATTGTGCCGTAAAGTTGACCGTGAAGATTTTATTTTTCTGTCCTTCACACTTTGCTGGCTAATATTTTTTTATTTGTTTACTACATGAATAAAAATAACATTTCATTCGAATGCGCAAACATTAAAGATAAAAAACTATAAATACTTTTGTGCTGTCACATTTAAAAAAAAAGATAGGTGAACAAAATGGTTAACTTTTGGAAGATTCCGAGATTTTTTCAAAAAAAATATAAAAAAAACACCGTGGGTAGGATGAGTGTTAATTGGCCCAAAACGTGTTGCAAGTGACCTTAGCTACCCACGATATTCATTTGGCACACGACTTGCAATACACCCTGTATATCAGTTAAAAAAAAAAATATATATATATATATATATATATATATATATAAATTTAAGTATAAGTAAAGTTTTACAAAATTAAGACTAAAAAAAAAAAAAAAACAGACTATCAAACTTTCAACTCAATCACTCGCCGTCAGCTGTTATAGATACAAAACACGTTACAAGATACGTTTGGCTGTTAGCAGTGTTGGGCAAAAAGTAATTGAATTACAAATTATGAATTGCAATTACAGAATGTAATTTAAATTACGAATTAAAATTACACATGTGTAATTTCTAATTGAATTACGATCAGCTCTGAATTTCAAAATGTAATTTGTAATTCAATTAGAAATTACATTTTGTAATTTTAATTGGTAATGCATTACTTTATGAAATTACAAATTACATTCATCTAGGAAAACATTTTCATTGTTTTTATATAGTATGCTACTATATTTTTGCGGGTTTTGATTCAATATAAAATTATTATATAAGGTACTTCCTCAAAAAATTAAGCATTTTTTTGTAATACTTGTTTAAGTTTAAAAAACTTATGTTAGCTCTTATATTCAACTTCGGACGTGTAATATCAATAACCAATGTCCTAGCCGGAGTGCACACCTACCTGCATCGCATGACGCATAATATACCTGACATGCTAATCCAAATTATCTGTTATTACAACTACTTTATATAACGTAATTGCGTAATTCAATTACAAATTAATGTAATTTCAATTAAAAATTACCAAGTAATTTAAATTAAATGTAATTCAATTACGAGGGTAATTAATTACAAGCAATTGCATTAAATATATTTTAATTTGTAATTCAATTACAAATTAATTGAATTATGCCCAACACTGGCTGTTAGTCGGTAAGTTGGATCAAGGTATAACCTAAATTTAAATTACACGATAAGAATTGAAAAAAGATGGATCAAAAATTATATATATATGAATTTAAAATATTATTGAATGAAACATAACTACCTGCGATGATCTACAAACATCGACGACGACAGCATGAACAAAACGCAAAACCGCACACCGCGATCGGCCTATCCGTACAACTGTCAACGTCAAACGTCACGTCATGATGTGCGAATAAAAATATTGAAAATAATAGAAGTTAAGAAAAAAGTAAATCAAAGTGAAGGTAGAAATACACAGAAATACAGAGTGGCGAATGGGAAGTTACGTAAACACTGCACAAATAACTACCAACATATAGCAAGAATAGAAAAAGAAACCTAACAAGAAAGTCATAGATAAGAATGAGAAAGTGAAAGGTTATCAACAAAGTTACTTTAGCTTGGCTACGGTCACTGTCCGTTTGGGCTGCCTGACACGCTGCGCGGGCGGCTTGGCGGGCTCCTGCACTGGAGTTGACGATGATGATGACGGAGCTCCGCCTCCCGTCGATGACACCGGAGCCGGCAGCACTCTGAGCTCAGCCAGGGTCGTGACTCGCCGACGAGAGCCGTCGCCGCATAGTACGACAATCCGCCCGTCGCTCGTCCAGCTGTTCTTCACCCCGTGTAGCCTCCGTGCCTCCATAAACACCGAGTGCCTCGTACTGGTCAGGAACTCCGACATTGTTATACCAGAGCCCTTAAGCTTTGTCTTTGAGGCCCATACAAAGTTCCGCTGCTCAAGGGAAGCAAATCGCAGAAGGAGGGGTCGTGGCTTCGCATGATCTTTGAGCCTTCCGATGCGATGACACACCTGAAAGGCTTGCGCTGAGACACTGAGGACCTGGGGCCTGATTTTTAAACGCACTTTTCAACTTTGCACTTTGCACTCTGCACTTTTCAGTCATATTTATGTTTTATAAACGTTATAAATTTGAAAATGCAAAGTGAAAAGTGAAAAGTGCAGAGTAGACGTTTTGCACTTTACTTTTCATTTTTTCCAAATCTGACATTTAAAATGCAAAGAGAAAAGGTAATTAGTTTTTTAAACGTTTTCCACTCACTGCAAATTTTGACACTTTGCATGTCACTTGTCAATGTTTTGGCGGGAATCGTGGTTGTGAAAAAGTTTCATTTTCTCTTGTGGCGGGAATTATATCGTTACCATTATGGATAAGCAAAATAAAAGGAAAGAAACAAATGCTCTTAAATTATCGTTATTAAATTCAATCAATGAGGAGAAGGACATATAATAATAATAATAATAAACGGTCTTATAGCGAAGAGTCTCGACCAACACCTCAAGAGACTCGCTAGATGGCTGGATCAAGGGCCAGATACAGAAGGCAGTACTCCTCGACACGGCACGCATTGTGAGGAGGTTCCTCTCTCTACAGCCCTAACCACCGGTAGCTTGAGCCCTGCCCCGCTGCTGGCGGCACCCGTAGATTAGGTTTTTTATTTAATGTTTATTTTTTGTATCGGTATTGTTATTTTACCTTTATATTTGAATATGTAAAAAACCTAATTTATAGAAAATTAAATGAATATCTAAATAATAATAATAAAGCCTCTTTATTTCGGAATTTTACAAATATATTAGTACTACAATTAATATTAATCTTTGTCTGATTGCTCTATAGCAAAGGCCTCCTCCCTTTCCTTCCACTCAGTTCTTTCTCTTGCAAGTCTCGTCCATGTTTTACCAGCAAATTGTTTGAGCTCATCTATCCATCTTCGGTATTGCCTTCCTCTTTTCCTTATTTTATCTCTTGGATACCATAGTGTTGTTCTTTTGCTCCATTTGTCGTTGTCCCTAATCATGTGCCCTGCCCATCTCCATTTAAGCCTTTTAATAGTTTTTCTCACATCTTGCAGTTCTGTTTCTTCTCTGAGCTTGCTGTTTCTTATTTTATCTTGTCTCTTTACACCTAGTATACTTCGTTCCATAGATCGTTGACATACTTGAAGTTTTCTTTCCAGTGCCTTTGTTGGTGCCCATGTTTGGCATCCGTAGGTCATTACTGGTAAAATGCATGAATCAAACACCTTCTTCTTGAGTTTTATACTGATGGTTTTGTTTTTCATAATCTCTTTAAGTGACCAGTATCTGTTCCATGCATTTGTTACTCTTCTGTTTATTTCCTTAGGCATCTGGTCCTCAAATGATATTGTCTGGCCCAAGTAAATGTATTGGTCTACATATTCAATGTCATTCTGGTTTACTCTGACCGGTTTCTTGTATGTATTAGACATGACTTTTGTTTTTGTAACATTAGGAGAAGGACATACTATTCTCAAAATTAAATCCTAAGGTAACCCACCAAATGAAAGTGGCTACTTGGAATAAAATATTGAATCGGGGTAAGGCTTTAGGAATAGTTGGGGATAATAGAGACTGGGAGTTCGTTAGCGACAAAATGTATGGAGTGTGGAAGTCACGTGCCTTAGTAAGTAAATTTATATTATTTATAAATTAATATGTACGTAATGATCTTCTAATAAGTACTTTTATACATAACAGACACATTTTTGTCCGTCAATTTGTGCGCTTCTTGTGTTACGCAATGAAATTTAGTGCAGTTTTAACAATATTACTTAAAATTAATATACATATTATACTTACTATAAATATTTTGCAGTTAAAACTGGGGTGTGCAGTATTTATAAGTAAGTACTGTATCTGTCTCGCCTCTCGATTTGGCAACAATTAATTAATTGGTGAACATAAGCGACCCGCGCGCTAGAAAGCACAACAGATGGTTGCTATTTAGTCCCTATCACATTATTTAATTAAACTTCGTTGTGCAATACAAATAAGTGTAAAAAATACAAATGATGATTTGAAGCAACCTCACATTAGCCGAAAGTAAAAATACACGGTAGCCGTTTCAAATTTTTACAAATAATCGAGAGGTACTTTAAGTATGTTGATTAAAGATAACCTTAACGTAAAGTAACCTAACCATACTTACATTTTAGGACATGTATGACTTTGTAAGATAGTCTACGTCCTGGAATAAGGCAAAATCTATTATTAATTTATTAGATTAAACCGCACTAAGTACCTATACGGACAAACCACCCTGATATCACCTATACAGGGTGTCTGGAAAACCTTCGGAGAAATTTGGGGGGGTAATAGTTGGCACGATTCTGATCGGGGGTATGGTTCGGTATCGTCCGTCTTTTACTGTCGAGATCTAACCATTTACCATTGTTTTCTGCTCTAAAGTAGCCCATATAACTGATTTACAGCAAAAATATTGAAGACGTGAATATTGAAAATAACATAATTTAACACTGACATCTAATGACAGCCATAAATTCATAGACTTCTCAAAGTTCAAATAGACGGATTGAACGATCCGATTATTGCTCTCCGTATTGAAGAAAAAAAAGGAGAAAAAGAAAATCGTTTATTGGTGCAAACCACAGAAAAATAATAATCAAATTAAATACAGTGAGAAAATAATTTAAAACAAAACCTTAAAACTATTTTATAAAATAATAATGCACCAAATTGGGTGCTATTCAGCATCATAGTGTCAGACATGCCGTGACGCTGCACGCGCTGATTTTCAGGGCAACCAGACGGGGAGAAAGCGCTGCTGGCTGCTGGTTCTTTCCTTTTGATCCGCATGGTATTTGTGGCAGTAGCCAAAAGTCCAAGTGCAAAACATTTTGTCGATGGATATAAAGGTCGTCGCATAATTGATTATAATAGGCTATTTGACAACATTGAAAATATACTACAAATTGTGGTCATCCTATCTGATACTAGCGTAAAATAACGTATTTCACTTTATTTCACATTAAATTATGTCTATTTTTTTGGAAATTACACGAAATAATAAGGATTTTTTTTGAAATTTAATCTGTGGCAAAAACGCTTTGTGATGTTAGAAATACTTTATAACCTGTGAGTGTGATGTGAAGTCACATCACATGCAAGTAAACAAAACAAACCCCAAACCAAACATCGCTTCGCTTGTGACATCGCTTCCTTGACTGATTGTGATTGTAGTCCACGTTTTATATTTTCTGGGTGTTCCTTAAGCCGGCTACTCACACACCTGCTGCAGGGGCAATACCGGTCGCACGGCGGTTGGACCAATTTTAGGCTGTTCTCTACACACTAGCCTGCCGTTCAGTGTGTAACTGATAGTCCCGCTGAACGCACGTCCACGAGAAAGCCTCCTGTATTGTCGAAACACCAGAGGATTGGTATCGCCTTGGCACTTTCTGTGGTGCTACCAAAAAAAAAGGAAGAGAAGATATTGGGTGAAGAATTGGTTGCAGAAACGAAGCAAATTGTGCCACATGAATGTTATGAAAGAATTGGAAGTAGATGATCTTAGAAACTTTTTGCGAATGGATATTGATTCTTTTGAAGAGCTCCTGGCTATGGTAACACCATTTTTTCCATTTTTGTCCACTCCACTCGGTTGTCACCAATGAACTGACTGGAATTGCCCCAATCCTACTACACACGCAGCAACCTTGCAGGGCGGTAGACACAATCTAGGGAGCTAGGAAGGTCTTGCGCCCCTGCCGCCCTGCCGCAGGCCCAATCTAAAAATTGCTCCTGCTTGCCTACACACATCACAATTAAGGAGGCAATCAAGGGTCCAATTCCCATATTGCCCCTGCAGCAGGTGTGTGAGTAGCCGGCTTTAGTGGCCTTTTTCTTTTAAGGGTTTTTACCACAGAGTGTAATCACGTCGACCTCTTCTTACAAAGCGATCCTATTTTTCTCTTTCTTCTATGATACGAATATCTAGCAACAACATGTATGATGCCAGCTTTAAATGTAATTTTGATAAAACGTAACGTGTAGGTAGGATTTTTTGTTTACAAATGAAACCTAAAACTCTTTTCATAAAGAGTTTTAATGGTCCAAGATTTAAAAAGATAATATGTCAAATTGTCAATAAGTAATTAATTATTGTGTTTTTTATTCGTCGGAAGCCCTGATAGTGGTACAAATCAATGAAATACAGCCATGATTCATGATCTCGTAAAAGAAGTAATGTGCCTACGAGTGCAAGTGCTATTTTAGCCGTGTGAGTGTGAGAAAAGTGTGAGTAAAAATCATAATCGTAAGTTTCAGTTTTAGATTATTTCACATAATAGCCCTTATCAGACACCGTCTTTTCATTCACATTACAGGATAATGTGTCAGTTTTCTAAACTCCATGGAGCTTTTGACCATGATTGGAAACATTGTTCATAAGGAACAACTTGTTTATTTACATTACGTTGTGACACATATCGTCGGTGAAACTGCAAAACCGCGTAAGTGACATTTTAAATAAGGAGCAAAATGCACCTTTTTAATAAGACCGTAAGGTTTATTTTGCTCTATCATAAATTTGTTACTTACGCGGTTTTGCAGTATCACCGTCGATATTATGAATGAATCAGTTAAGATGGGGCACACTGAGAGCATCGTCAGGAAAGTCGATGATAAATCTGTCTGTAACTCAGTCAAATATTAACTTAAACAAAAGTTACCAATATAGGGATGATCCAAATCATCCACCCTATCTACAGTTAAAATTTCTCCGAAGGTTTTCCAGACACCCTGTATACCGGACTATTCAACTTATTCTTATTTTCAGAAAAAAAGAGATAACACACGTAGGACCGGCACTGGCGGAGGGAGAGAGAACGTTGTGGATGAAGTGGATTTAAAAATCTATGAAATCCGATCGTAGACGGTTTTAATTTACCAGAAAATGGTACTTTTATGACAAACGCAGAAGTAACAAATATGGAAAATGAGGAAAATACCATACAATTTGGCGACCGGGAGAGTAATAGATTTTTAGACAACAATAGTTATAATCAAGTGAATATTATTAATAGCCACCAACATAAAAACAAAAATAATGGCAAGGTTTTCAAGAATAAATACACAAAAAATACTACCGATTCAGAAAAAGAAAAGCTGACTATAGAATTATTAAAAACCGAAATTCATTTAAGGAAATTACAAGCTCTGAAATTAGAAAAAGATCTTGGTTTGCCACCTTCGATCGTAACTCAATCACTCTTACAGCAAATTAATAATGATAACAATAATGAAAG
This sequence comes from Acleris emargana, assembly GCA_927399475.2. Classification (NCBI taxonomy): domain Eukaryota; kingdom Metazoa; phylum Arthropoda; class Insecta; order Lepidoptera; family Tortricidae; genus Acleris; species Acleris emargana. The sequence goes on along the minus strand of OV656835.1, from coordinate 49,028,721 downwards.
TGTTACTCAATTTATAACATTCAGACCATCAGATTCGACTCTCGAAGAAATTATATCGAATGCGACTAACACCTCGACGACTGAAGCTAACGTAATTGTTGAATGTGTGGATGACGGCTCGCAAAATATGTATTATCAACTAGACAAACCCCAAGGAAACAATATTGACTAATATAATAATTAATTACTTTTAATAAACGTATTTCTTGTTATTTTTTTTGGGTCAGTTTTATTTATTTACAGCACTGTACTTATTAATAAATTCATCCCCGAAAATGACGTAATAGAAAATTGATCGAATCTGATGAGAGCAGTTCGTTTTCATTGAAGGCATCTTCTTGGGGGTTACACTCTTCATTGTCTGTTAAATTTGACGTCACATACAGACGGCATCGGCACGCCAATACAATTTTCGCAGCGTATTCGGGCTTTACTCTAAGGTGGTTTAAAACGGGAAACTTCTCCTTCATGATACCGAAACTGCATTCTATTAGCCGGCGTGTACTTTTATGAGCTTTATTAAATCTTCTCTCAGCTGGATCGTTAGGATTTCGATGCAATGGAGGAATTAACCATTCTTTAAGTCCATAGGCACTGTCACCTAAGATAATGCCTCTTGGAAAAGGCCTCCACCCATTTTCGAAACTTTGATAAGTAGAAGTATTTCTAAATACTCTCGCATCGTGACAACTTCCCGGCCAATTCGCATTAGCCATATAAAAAGTGTAATCAGGGCCGCAAATAAAAGACACATTTAATGAATGATTGCCGTGCCTATCGACGTATGTTTCTTCAAAGGTCGTTGGTGCATCTATATTTACTAACGTGCCGTCGACACATCCAGCTACACAGGGAAATCCACCAAGTTCAAAAACTTATCTGCTATATTTGCTGTATCTTCTGGCCACTTCACAACTCTCGGAAATAATTCAGTAACAATTGCTTCAACCACGAGCCTTACAGTATTAGAAACTGTTGATTGCACTAAATTGTGAGCAAGAGCAATGCCGTGCATTTGAGATCCACATCCTAACCAATGCAATGTTAATGACAACATTTCTTCCGGAGATAATGGTAAACCTCTATTCGAATTTCTCACAAGATGAGGGTGTATAAATGTCAGGATGTAGCTCACCTGAGACTGCTTTAATCGAAAAGTTTCGTAATATGTTTTATCACTTAAATTAAAATTCATTCGGTTTCTGATTATTCTTTCTCTTATATGTCCGTGCTGATTAAAAAAATCATTATCTAAAATACTAAGGAGGTTTCGGCGGATCATCTTATTTGTTATAACTTTCAACATCAAATGAAAAGTGCAAACACTGTTTTCTCTTTGCAATATTAAACGGTATTTTGCAAAGTAAAACGAAAACTTTTCAATTAAATATTCTTTAAAAAACAGGAACTAATTAAATATTGAAAAGTTTTGCAATTTGCACTATGCATTTGCTATTTTTTCACTTTGCATTCAGAAGCTTTAAAAAACAGGTTTGGCTTGTAAATAAAAGAAAAGTGAAAAGCAGCATAAACGTCTAAAAAACCAGAATACTTTGACTTTTCATATTTTTGAGAATGCAAAGTGCAAAGTGCAGAGTTGAAAAATATGTTTAAAAATCAGGCCCCTGCAGACTTTGGTTGCAAATAGTAACTGCAGTCTCCTTTGCATTTTCATTTGCTACTTCCGGAACGCCATGCAGTAGCAGTACCTTGACCCGAGACCTCATCTCTATATCCTCCAAAGAATGAGCCACCATTTCCATCTGCACCTGCAGGCTCGAAACTGCCTTCCAGATGAGTGATTTAAATATTTTAAAATCATCAAGTGGGGCTTGGTCAGTGTTGGTGTGCGAGGTGGTGCTCTCAAATGAAGTCATCCTGGCTGTGAAGAACTCCTTCATTTCTTCCATGCTCTTCTTGAGTTGACTCAGGGTGTCCATAGTGCCAAGGAAGTTAAGACAAACAAAGGTGGAGTGAAGTGAAGTTCAGGTAGTAATAAATCACTTAGTTGATAGATATGCAAGAAGGAAATTAGCTGAAGGCGGCAATTAAAGCTAAATTAACTCATTAAGTCAGTAAAAGCTGTTGTTTTTCGATTGTGTATAATTAATTTAGAAATATAAATATGAGAGCAAAATTTTAGGTGTACTTTATTTGCCTACCCGTTTTTTTCCCGCTTTAAAGCGTCTGACAAAAGTTCTGGCCCATGAAAAGTGTCTGACGCTTATGATATAACTTTATAATAATACTCTACAAAATATATACTACGTCGCAAAAGTGTATACTTTTTGCAGATGACACTACCTTAATAGTTAAAGGAACTAACAAGAATCTGTACGAATCAAAGATAAATAAAGCATTGGCAGACATTAATTCTTGGACAAATTATAATAATCTTAATATAACCTTAATAAAACTTAATTTATGCAATTTCATTCATATAATTCAAAACCATTAAATCTAATTGTAAATCATAATAACTCTCCCGTTAATGAGACTGATGGTGTGAAATTTTTGGGTTTATTTATAGACAAACACTTAAACTGGAAATATCATATCGAATCAGTATGTTCAAAATTGGCGAAGTTTGTTTTTGCCTTGAGGAAACTCAGGAATTCCGTCTCCATTGGGGCAGCGCTGATCGCCTACCATGGCTACGTGTCGTCTACTCTAAATTACGGACTTCTGCTGTGGGGCAATTCTGTAGACGTTCAGAGGGCATTCTTGATGCAAAAAAAATGTATACGTGCAGTAGGTAGTGCTAGGTTTGACGACAGCTGTAGACCACTTTTCCAAAAGTTTAAAGTTCTCCCCTTAGCCTCTATGTATATTTAAAAAAAATGTCCTTTTACCAAAAACCATCCAGATTATTTTAAGAGGCGCGACAAAATGTTCGCAGGAGAGCTACGTGCGCAGTACAAAAATCTACTATATCAGCCATCTTGTAGATCTGATATCTATAGGAGAAACGCATATAACATGTGTATAGTTTTATATAATAACCTTCCTGATAAATTTAAACTGATGCATGGTAAAGTGTTTAAGACGAATTTGACCGAATGGCTACAACATCATCGCGACACCTTTTTCGTATTTCTACAGCTGTTGTACGAAGTGTCTTTGACTTTTACGTCTGGGGAAGGGCCAAAGAGCTAGTGTACGCAACACAGGTAGAGAGCAGAGAGCATCTGATCGCAAAAATTAATGACGCGTTCGCAATAATGCGGCAAGAAGTGACAGTTCGTACAACAACTACTGTAGAAATACGAAAAAGGTGTCGCGAATGTATCAATTGTGGAGGAAGACAATTTGAACAAAATTTGAAGTAATTATTAAAATAAAGATGATTTTTAACCATATTGCGTTTTGTATTGTGCATTTAGCCCATTTAACTGGCTGGATCTACTGACCGAATAAAACCACCATTTTAGATTGAAACCATATTTTGACGAAAAACTGAACGTGATTCTAGACATGTGGTATACCGTAAGAATCGTCAGGAACTGGAGAAGTTTTTATGATGTTGGAAGATCTGAGGAGCTTCTACTTTTTTTTAAATTGTGCCGTAAAGTTGACCGTGAAGATTTTATTTTTCTGTCCTTCACACTTTGTTGGCTAATATTTTTTTATTTGTTTACTATATGAATAAAAATAACATTTCATTCAAATGCGCAAACATTAAAGATAAAAAAACTATAAGTACTTTTGTGCTTTCACATTTAAAACAAAAGATAGGTGAACAAAATGATTTACTTTTGGAAGATTCCGAGATTTTTTCAAAAAAAATTAAAAAAAAAACATAGTTGGTAGGATGAGTGTTAATTGGCCCAAAACGTGTTGCAAGTGACCTTAGCTACCCACCATATTCATTTGGCACACGACTTGCAATACACCCTGTATATTAAGTAGGTATCGAAAATACTGCATGTAATTTGTAATTTTAAATCTGATTTGATTTTTTAGATTATAAGCATACATAATATTTTGCATGTCGATTGCATATCGACAGAATACTGATTCTACTATTAATCTTAAAACCTGATTGTAACGTATTCTAGCAAATAAAGATTTCATTTCATTTCATATATATAAAAATCAGCTATAAAAATTTAAGTTAAATAACTATTAATTTTAGTTACCTTTCACACCTGGTACCTGCCCAGGTGTCACTCGGCAAGCTCCACAAGCGCGCAGGTATTCTGAGCACATAAGACACTACTGAGAACATGAGGTTTCATTTATGTGAAAATAAGTTGTGTCTTATCGCTCTGGGATCTTGGACTATAGTTTCAATAATACAGATGGCTAGATATTTTGTTAGCAACGACATCTATTGTAAAATTCTAAAAATGGAACGAAAGTGAATTGCTGCTGTAACGAAATTATTAATAACAGCGCTACCTCTTACTTATGTAATAAACTATGAACACTTTCAAAACTCCAATTGAGCTTCTAGTTTCATGAACCTTCAAGAGATGGTATTAAGCTAGAAGTAATTTTTAATAACAATGACAATTGGTTGGTAATTCTGTAGCTCTGCCTACCCCACTCTGGGAATGAAGGCGTGAGTTTATGTATGTATGTATGACATCTAGTATCAAACGGTGTACTATAAGCTTTAACATCTTAGTTACATTAATAATTAAAAGATGGCTAGAATTTTTTGAAAACAGTGACATCTATTATAAAATTGTAAAACTTGAAGGAAAGTTAAATGCTGTAACAAAATTATTAATAACAGCGCTACCTTTTAATTAAGTAATAAAACCATGAACAATCTCAAATCTCCAAGTAAACTTCTAGTTTTATGAACACTCAACAGATGGCTTTATAGTTGAAGTAAAGAAGAACGGTCACGCCTCATAGAAAAAAAACCCAGTCCCGACAGAATCGAGACACATCTCAGTTTTTAGTTATTCTTTTATATTGTTAAATTATGTATTTTTTATATTTAAAATCAATGGCTAACACCAAAATATTGCCGTATGTTTTTGTTCAGGCGTTACACAAAAAAAATACAAAATGCCCAATAGTCATATATGAACGTAACAAAATGACGATACAGTAAGCTATAGGATGTATCTAAGGGACCTGGATATGCAGCTGGATTATGTAATTTTTAAGCTTCTAGTACAACAATCAACTTAGGATTCATTAAAATCGTCGTATTCGATGTTCATCGCAGATCAGAGATTTAGGTACCCATCATTGGGGTTCCATGATCTATAACCAAAAAAAAAAACAATATGTCGAAATAAAGTTTTATTGAATGTCTATGTCCCTTAAAACATAATCCATACCCAGTGCGGGGTGGTCAAAGTGATCTCGATGTCTAGCCCACCCTAAGTAATACACAACACTAACGACGTGTGCGCAACTTCCCAATGTCCTTTTGCCATGGTAGCACGAGCAGTAATATTCTGTTATTGCGTTTATTCCATTTATATTCTCATCAAACATAATATAAGTATAATATATTTTTGACGTAACGTGTCGTGAATGAATTCTGCACCTGATTAAAATATTGTTGTTTCTGCCCTCTACTGCCGCTGGATATCTATATATTTGCATATTATATACTCCCGTAGTTTTCACATACTCACTGCAGTAAGACCATGCTAACCTCACGTGATAGGATCCAATTGAGAATTTAATTAAGTCTTCAACTGTTAGTTGTAGAAAAGGTTCAACTTCCGGATCATTTGCAGTCATTGTGTGAAACATCACTCTTTGTCTGTTTAGATTGTTCTCCTCCACGTACTCGGCCAGTCGATTGGGGCGTTGTACATTTCGATTAATTATTTCAATGAAATCTTCTGTGTACGGACTGTCTTCGTACGGATCTTGAAAATAATTAATCAAAGCAGCAGCAATTCTAAAGTCTTCAAATATATGCGGCACATGTTTGTTGAATACTCTGTTTCTGAAGATCTTGAAGTCGCGCTTGAATCTTCCGTTTATAGTTTCCACGACCCATCGCACTATTGTAATAAGTCTCGATTCATTAGCTTGGTCGGTGCTTAATTGCGTCTCTTGTCTTTGTTTGCTTGGCGGCATATGAGCATCGTAGCCATATGTTTCGATTAAGGGAATTGCATCCCGAAAGCCTCGGTCCATAATAAATACGTCTCCTGGATGAAAAAAAATATGGAACGGCCCGTCTTCAACGGGTGCATCATGGTTTTCCAATATCATCTTCATTATATCAGCATCGGTTGTCCTTGCAGAGTAGGGACCTGTTACATCCAAAATATATCCATCAGCACACACGATAATGAATGGTTTTATTAGGTTTTGGTGCTTATGAAGGCTATAAGTGCGGCGTTGAAAAAAAAAGTTAGAACTTTTTTCTATGAAGATGTAAGTTCCATCAAATATAATTATTGGTTTTGGTGACTCTTCGTTACCAAATAAAACATTTGGTATGACCCAGTTGCGGGCTATCACTTCGTCCCTGTTTATATGGTCTAAGCCAAGGTGCAACGGAACAAAGTCAGTAGTGAGACACTGTCTTACTTTATGTATTTTTCTCCCAACAGTTCGCTCTGATATATTAAAAAGTGAAGCGAATCTATTATTCGGCTCACCTGATCGAATTTTACACAAATAGATAGCCAAGTCATTTCGTGGAGTATTTGAGGACTGATTTAGGCTTGGTATTTGATTCAGCAAATCGTTGAATGTGGCTCTGTTTCTTCCAATCCAAAAGCTTAACTCCTCTTCTGAAACGTGATCTACATTGAACTGTGACCTTTGTTCTAAAGCTTGTGTATACATGTTGATGATGTCGCCAACACTCTCCGCATTCAAGTCAGTCATTTGATTTGTTACATTTTCAGGAATCTGTTCTATCGCCATGTGTAGTAAATGCCATTGGCAAATGCGGGCAAGTTTTGGTACATAAAAGTGGTAATAGCTAAGGAGTTGTAAATTCACGGAATTAGGCGCTTGACGCAGAGAACCGTTGTTGCAGTTATTAATTAAACATCGCCGGGCCGTATTAGAAGCGCGTCTAACTCCTTGCTCATATACAACAGCAGCTGGTGGGGCAGGGGCAGGTGATGCTTGTCGCTCTGGGTTAATTGCAGCATCGATTCTATGCCGACATGAGTGGCAAATCGACCGAGTTCCATCAAAAGCTATCTGTATCAAAACATAAATAAAAAACATTAAAACAAACTAAAAAAATATGGCTCAATGCTACCATATATTGTGAAATCCACTGTCTTATTTATTAGCACTGAACCTTATTTACCCACATTTAAATAAAAATACATACTTCACCACCAACTATGCGTAATAGTTGTTCTACGAAATCTCTTCGAGTTTCAAGTAAGCGTTTATTGAGAACGTATGAACGACGACGACGTAGTGTACGGTCACACGCAGCACAATTATTAATATCGTCAGGCATATCACCGAAGCACTCCACAATGCAAAAATCAAATCCGGTGAAGAGAAAGCCAAAAATCGACGAAACAATGTAATCTTGCGAAAACAAAAACACACAGATCTCAACACAGAACGCGAAGGACTGTGCTGGCCGCCGGCGTTGCGTCGGTGCACGGCCTACCCTCATAAATAGGCATTTTATATTTTTTTAGTGTAACACCTTAACAAAAACATAAGGCAATATTTTGGTGTTAGCCATTGATTTCAAATATAAAAATACATAATTTAACTATTTACAAAACAGCAAAAAAACTGAGGTATGTCTCTTTTCTGTCGCGTCTGGGTCACAGGTGACCGTTCTTCTTTTGATCACAGTGACATCCAATCATTTTTTTAATTTTTTTTAATGATGCTTTCTCTACTAGGCCATTAGCTTAAAACGAAAACAACAATCACATCACTTATTCTAATAACATAAAAATACTTATACATATTCTACCTACCTATTTACAAAACAAAGCATGAATGTAGTTAACATTAAACTAAATAAAATAAAAACACTGAACATTTTATACTTACAAAGAAAATCAAGTTCTACCAGCTTTTTTTCAAACAAAAAATAATTGGTAATTTATCACAACACTGTACCCAAAATAAAATCATATACAATACAATATACTTCCGAAAGCTTCGTAAGTTCTTTAACAGAACTCGGAATATTAGTTAACCCTATGTTCTTACACAAACAAATAAATAACAATCTTTAAAGTTTTAGGTCTAATAATCTAGATAACAAAAGTTACAATTACAATATTTACAATCGGGACTAATACTTAAATTGAATCTATACAAATGAGCAGGAAAGCGACGGTGACCTATTCGCAATCTGCTAATGATAGTTGTAAAGTCTCTTCCTGGGAATCTATTGAGTTTATCAAACCAGTAGATAGTACTGGGTACAGGTGCTATATCTGCCAACCATTTACCTTTAATATTTCTAGTAGACAACAAATAGCGGGACCAGCGTTTTAACATTATTTGTTTAATAAATGGGACAAGGTCTACAGAAGGAACTTTCAAATTACACTTATGAACATTTTCAGACGACTTAGCCAGAGCATCAACCAGTTCATTACCTAATATCCCAGAATGCCCAGGTACCCAGCAAAATTCAACAATAATATTTTTATCAAACAAGTTACTTAAGCAATTTTTAATGTACATATCAAATAATTTGTTGACGCACATACATTTGTCATTGTTAACGCTTGCAAAGCGCTCATAGAATCGGACAGAATCAAAAAAAAACCTTGTTCAAAATAATTACAACTGATATATTCTAAGGCATAAATAATTCCTAAAACTTCTGTCGAAAAGTCAGAAAAATAATCTTTAGGTACACTTAAAAACTTTACCTACATTCAAAAAGGAATCATAAAATGCAAAACTAGTCCTATCAATGTTTTTAGAACCATCTGTATAGGTAGATATGAAAAAAAATCTTTCTTTCCGTCAAGGAACTCTCAGAAGTCAAATTTTGACCTAAATTAACTCAAATTAACTGTTACATTTCTAAATATAGCAGGATAATTACATTCAAAACATGGTAATAGGTATAACAGACCAAGACATTATATCTTGGAATTCAACATTTAAATAAGCTATAGACTCACTCAAAGAGGAAGACTTCGTCAGGGCAATTGAGTTAAAGTTAGGTATATAGAAATTTTCCAAGTATTTTGAAACTATTTGATTGTCTCTGCTAATAAGTTTTAGACAATATTTGTCTGTTATATTATAGCTCCTACGAATGAATAAAAGCACGACGCCGGCTTCAACTTCTAGTGAATTTATAGGGGATCACACCATAGCACCAGTAATCATTCTTGAAGCTCTGTTCTGAATTATGTCCAGGCGTTTCAGTAAATGACTACTTTTGAAAAAAACGTGCATCCATAATCAAAATGGCTTCTAATCGCAGCAATATAAATGATTTTTAGAACCTTGGGATCAGTACCCCATTTTAGTCCGGCTAGTGATTTTAAAATATTTAAGCCTATTTCAGTTCTATTACAAATTACGTCGATATGAGTTTTCCATGATGAATCAAAATTTAGGATGATACCAAGATATTTAACAAATGGGTGGACAGGTATTCTAATATTATTGTAAAAAGCTCGAGGTTGACATAAACCATTTTTTGAAAATAAAATTACGGAACATCTAGTTACGTTTACCTCTAGTTTTAAAGTATTCGATAATATTAAATGTAGTTTATACAGACAACTATTAATAATAGATTCGCCATCTTTCATTACTTTACAGTTTACATATAACACTAGATCGTCTGCATAAAGCAAATATTTTACTTATGTAGGAATATCGTTCATAAAACATACTAAACTTAAAATAAATATAAGTGGAGATATAACCGAACCCTGAGGGGTGCCTTTAGTCGAAAGTTTAGGGCCAAACAATTTCGACAACTTTTAGTGACAATAACCTATTATTAAGAAAACTATACAACCATAACAGTATATGCCCAGGAAAACCTAAAGTATGTAAGCTTTGTATGAGATAAGAATGGTCTATGTTATCAAAACGAAACAATTACGACCCTTATTTTAAAATTAAAACATTATGGATTGTCTAATAAATAATAAAGCTATAAGTCTATATTTCTTATCTCAGTGATAGAACTCAAACAGTCGTTGTAAACAAAACACAATCTGATGGAGCCTACAGTGAAAATAGATGTGCCTCAAGGATCTATTTTAGGTCATTTTCTATTTTTGATTTACATAAATGACTTGCCACCAACAGTAGATAAACTTTGTGATATTGTACTTTTTACTGATGATACTTCACTAATTTTCAAGGCAGACAGAAAATCCATAGACTACAGTAGCATAAACACCACACTAGTTAAAGTACTTAATTGGTTTACTAGCAACAATTTGCTACTAAATGCTAAGAAAACTAAATGTGTTAGGTTCGCTTTGCCTAATGTTAAACCGTTAGATTCTAGTATTTCTCTAAATGACGAGTGTTTGCAAATCGTAGATAAGGCAGTTTTCCTAGGCATAACAAAAGATAAAAAATTGCAATGGAGTCCTCATATAGCAGTACTAGCAGGTAAATTAAGTTCGGCAGCTTATGCTGTTAGGAAAATCAGGCAACTTACTAATGTTGAGACAGCTCACTTAGTTTATTATAGTTATTTTCATAGTGTTATGTCGTACGGTATTCTGGTTTGGGGAAAAGCTGCTGACATACAGACTATATTCGTGTTGCAAAAAAGAGCCTTTCGTTCTATATATAATCTAAACTCCCGTGATTCCTTAAGATTACTATTTAAAGAAATTAATATTTTGACAGTAGCTTCACAATTAATATATGAGAATATTATTTAGGTCATTAAAAATCAAGACTCTTTCGTTAAGAATTGTGATATACTCGTACATAATTTGAATACAAGAAATAAAAATAAAATTGCTATTAAAAAAATTCGTGTCCGTAAGGTTTATAAATCATTTGCAGGTCAATGCATCCTTTTGTATAATAAATTACCTGACGTTGTTTTAAAGTTACCATTTCCAGTACTTAAAACTAACTTGAAAAAGTCGTTGATGTCTAAAGCTTACTATAGGGTCGAGGACTATCTAACAGATAAAAATGCTTGGCCTAAACTAAACACCGAAATAACGTAATAATAACTTGGTCATAAAAGTATGTAAATATTATATATTGTCTAGGGGACACGGTTTCTGTAGGAGAATGTATCGAAACTTTTATGCAGGTTGTCTTGCACCGTCACAGGTAAGTATAACTTGTATAATTTCTATTTTTTTTTGTTTCTGTTACTTATTCGTTTTGTGACAATTCTGAGTTTTGACACATTTTCCTGCTCAACTACGCATGAATATATTATTTTTTGGTTTTATGTGAGATTAATTGTTTTGTATCATGCTAGCTTAAGTTTATTATTGTATAATATCATTAGCAATATTTAAAAAACGACTGACTGTTGAGTTTCTTGCGGCGTTTCTTCTCAGCAGTGGTCTCTTGCGAAGCGTTGGTAGATTTTTGACGTGTAAAAGTGCCCGTGCGGCCTACTTACTGAATAAACATCTTATATCTTTTTTATCTTTAATTTCATTCCAAGTAGACCTCTTAGTTTCAAAGTTTGTTTTTTTATGTCTGGGGTGGTCTGAGCGACCGTTTAAGAAATATTGAACTCGAAAAGTGTAATCTTCGCAAGAGTGGCGCGTCCCCTTCCCCTCTTAAGCCAAAGCTAAAAACACAAAGTCTTAAAAAGTTTTATTATTAAAGCACATATAATGAATTTAAAAGGAACACTATCTAGGTTAAATAGACTTGATTTTCTTGATCCTGAGATACAGGCGACCTAAGTGTTTCTTTCGAGCTACTAAAGATCATCTATAGTCGGGATCTTTTCATTCCATCACTCATATAAACAAATCAATTTACCATTATAACACCATATTCGCGTATTTTTTAAGTTAGACCATGTTCTTTATCTTTATTTTGATCTTGTCATCTCTATTGAATCTTGTTTTGTTTAATGAAATCGACTTTAGGTGAAAATACGACTGACTAACTGAAGCTTGTCATATACATTTTTATTTTTTGAAATATATTTGATATGAAAGTGTAGTGATGTTATGATAGATTTTATTGATACGAGAGGTTTTCGTCTCTGTTGTTGCAACCAGCGTAACAATACGATGATGATGATAAATATACATTCAACCTTTTAAATAAACTAATTAGATATATCATTAATCATTATTCTCATCACTATTTCATCCTCTATCTAAAGACAACTACAGTCAGGTATACATGTTTTTGTCATTGGCAGTCTGAATAGGACCTACCTAGATAGGATACAGACTTTAACATAGCACACCACATAACTTTAAGTTGAAAATTCGTTCACACTTGTTGCTTTGAGGAATAGTTTTTTGTGTTTCTTTAACGGCGTTGGAACCCTACACTGAGCGTGGTCCGATATGCTCTTTCCCGGTTTTTTTACTGAAGAAACTTTAAAAACTATGACACTTTCAATAAAGCTTATCGCCGTCGCAACATTCTTGAAATTGTTTTAAATTTGATGGAAGGAGCCTTTTTAAAATCGTCCGAAATTAAACTCACGCACCTTAACTCTGCATACCGTTTTAATTCATCGAGTGTCCAGAGGTGAAATTCTAAAAGAGATCTTAAAGTTAGTGTGGCAAGTGTGGTTTTAAATCGTGTGGTGTGACGTCAATGAAAAGCAGACAAAGTTGCGGGGTTCTCAGAGTTTACATTGGCTTACATTGGCTTACCACAGCGAGCTCCAAAATATCTAGGCCTCAATCCGGTTGATTGGGAATGTGTGTCGCGGAAGTGGCGCAGCGCGGGGCGCCAGCGGCGAAAGGGGACGGGGCTTTCGTCGAGATTATGCCGAACTGTTTAATGAGCACTTGGCTCATTACGCGAGTTATCGACTTAGCAAAACTGAAATATAAACACAAGCATGTTCATTTAATTGTACAGTGCCATAGGTCTTAAAGTCTTTCTGGTCCATGTAAAGTCGGTTAGAGTAGCATAAGAGCGTATGAGTGTGAGCAAGAGAAAGGTACTCCAGGTAACCCTAGGGCCTAATTTAATGCACAGTCTTATAAAAAGTAATGCAGAATTTAGGTGCCTATCGGTTACGTTTTTACTCAAAATGAGTATTTGTTGCATTATAAGTTGTGATAATTGACGCATCTAGTTATTCGCCGGTGGACTGATTTACCGACCGCAATGCAAACTCAATATCTTGCGAGGACTAATGTAAGACAAAATATGGTAAAGCTCAGTAACTAGGATTCGGACTTTTGGTGGCATATCGTGGCTCTAGAATCCATGGTCCCTATTTCCTAATTATTAAAAACATACCACTTTAATTTTGGCCTTCAATATTGTCATATTTCAAATTAAACTAAATACATTATTAGTTCGGTTTATAATATTTGTTTGTTTGAAACGCTTCACAGCGGAGATATTCTCTGTACCAAAATTTATTTTAGCTGGTTTAGTGATTTAACGAATGAATGAACTTTGACTATGACTTAAAATTTTGAAACATGCATGACAATACTGAAGGTCAAAATCAAAGTCGTCCGTTAATGATAATTTGGAATAGCGACTCCATGGATTCTATAACCACGATATACCACCAAAAGTCCTAACCCTGTGGTGTGTGTGGTGATAATTGTGTCGCAAAGAATCCCTTTGAAACAAATTTACAAACCCAAATTCAATTATAGGTACCATATTTTCATATCGGCTAATGATCATTTGGCAGTAAAACTTATCAAAACGTACTTAGTAACTTTTCAATTTATCATTTTCCCAAAATAAAGAATGGCATATATTGTCTATCCTAGTTCATAAATAATAAATAAGATACAACTTTTAGACCAATTAAAATAAATATAATCTAAGACGGATTAGTAGTACCGGCGGTAACGACCAAAGGTCAAAATTTTCGTATCGGATGAATTCACATGGCACAGATGTATCAGGCAATCTGAGCTGATTTAGCCCTGGCGGGTAGAGAGGGGGGGTATTCAAAGTTAGACGCCGCCGCGCTTCAGATAAAAACTTACATCGACTTCAGTTTACCTATCACCTCGAGTGTAGTGTCATTTTCGGATAATTTATTTTGATATAATAATTGTACACCCTTTCGTATATATTTATTAAGATACATAAAGAAGTTAAACAAAACTAGCAGATCTTTTGTTTCAACACACAATATCTTCTTTATATATATAATTCTTCTGCACGTGTGTTGACAGTGAACTCCTCCTAAACGGCTGAACCGATTTAAATGTTTTTTTTTGTGTGTGTTCAAGTGGATTCGAGGATGGTTTAGATTCACAAATAAACCCGGCAGATGGCGTTGTCCAGCATGGCAGATATCATGCAGGAAAACGTCTGTCGGGTCCGCTAGTTTTATATATAATATATGTACCAAATCATATTTACTCGTACTGTTATAAAGAAAGCCCAATCTATGCAGATTAAAGATACATAAAGTTTTAATTTATACCATTTTTTTGAGACGTGTAGAATAAATGAATATATTTACCCCCGCGACAGAAAATCCATAGACTACAGTAAGATAAACACCACTTTAATTAAAGTACTTAATTGGTTTACTAGCAACAATTTGCTACTAAATGCTAAGAAGACTAAATGTGTTAGGTTCGCTTTGCCTAATGTTAAACCGTTAGATTCTAGTATTTTTATGACGAGTGTTTGCAAATCGTAGAAAAGGCAGTTTTCCTAGGCATAACTATAGATAAAAATTTGCAATGGAGTCCCCATATAGCTGTACTGGCAGGTAAACTAAGTTCGGCAGCTTACGCCGTTAGGAAAATTAGACAAAACAGCTAACCAATATTCAGACAGCTCGCCTAGTTTATTATAGTTATTTCCATAGTGTCATGTTGTACGGTATTCTGGGTTGGGGTAAGGCAGCTGACATACAAACTATATTTGTGTTACAAAAAAGGGCCATTCGTTCTATTTACAACTTAAATTCCCGTGACTCGCTGAGAGAACTTTTTAAGGAAATTAATATCTTAACTATGTTGAGATAAGAAAACTGTCATGATAATATTTTGCATAATGGTATAAATACATAGAATAATATAATAATTGTAAAACTACTACAATAGTAATTTTAATGGATTTGTAAATAATATGCAATGTGGTTAAAATTAAATATGGTGGGAGGTTATTTTTTAAAAGCAACTAGTGTCGAGTCTTAAATTTTCCTCTGCTACTTGGTGTTCAAATATATGTTTTTTTATTTTTATTCTGAAACTATGTATATTTTGCAGGTTCCTTATGACAACACAGATTATAGAATGTGCGGCGAAGAGGTGGAAACAATGAAACACTTATTGTGTGAATGTGATGCCCTCGCCGAAGCAAGAATGAAAATCCTCGGTTTTGACAACCTACAACCGAACGATTTTAAGGAACTGCTATTTCACTCCACTGTCCGCTTCCTGCAAGGGGTGGTTGCATTGTTGGATTAAGCGCTAAAAAAAGAGAGATAAATACACAAAAGATCCCATACGGTCGAATTACCAATAAAATATGAAGATAAGATGTACAAAATTAAGCCATTTCTCTTATCATTATTTTTCAGCCGCCATATAAAGAGAACGCAACCACTGTGCGCAGGTAGACCGACAGCCTAGAATAATCCATTTCGGATATCGTTACCCCCTGTAATGATAGTGCTTATGGTAAAATGGAGTACTCCCACTGCGTTCGAGACGTTTTGTGTTCGGGTAACTGAATCGTGTCGATTTCATTGTTTGATTATTAGGTATTACTCAAATAAATGGTACTAATTAACATGTAACTAGTTTTTTAATTGTGTCTTACGTTATGAAGCCTATTTAGATATAATAATAGTTATACAATTAATTACCAAATCTCAATCGGAGACTATAATAAAATAACGTATCAATGTTATAATGAAATGGTACATGATACTAATAATAAGATATTACACTATATTTAATAAAACTGGTCCATTCAATTACACTTAATTTATTTTATTGAAACAATAAATCCACAGCACCAATGACAAAAAAGGCTTATATCAAACATAATTACAAATCATGGGCCAATTACGGATTTTATTTATGTTAAAAATACACCACACATTACGGAAACCTTAAATATGGTTACATTAAATATTACACAAAGTTAAATTGGAATTTAAAATTTGAAGAAACTAATGTAGCGTGAACCAAAAGAAGTTAAGGGTTTTTCAAACTATTATTTGGTATGTATTTGGAATCTACGTGTGTGATGGTGTGAGTGTGAATGTATGTGTATGTGTGTATGTGTGCATGTGTGTGTCCTGCTTGTGCTTCTTGCTGAGACAGTGCGATAATGATGTTTTCGTAAAGATTATTTGCCTTGTTTTGGTCACATAGTTTGAATTTGGTATTATATACTCGCAGCAAACGGCTTGACAAACAGTTGAACTCATATTTCGTACGGTTAAATTAGGAGCAAAAATATTAGTGTTTGCGGTGCGACGTGTGCCTGCTTCAAGGGGTACAAGTGTAGAGGTTCATTCGCTACAATCAAGGGAGCCCAAGCACGCATCGTAGAGCATCATCAGGTCACGATCACAGCGTCTGTCGATTCACAGGATTCAACGTAGCTTCCATTACTGACACATTACTTTACTTGGGTACATTATACTTTCCGAAATGATTAAAAAGTATAGTGTAAATGTAATTGAATGGGCTAATTTTAATAAATAAGTATAATTAGGTATTAAGATTCAATAAAAGTTTTTAATGATTTCGGGTTAGTTACATAAGACTTATAATATAACTAACGATATTGGTCGTGATTATCTTTTTTTACATTCCGATCCACATCTTTCACAATGCCAGAATATAACACGACTGATATATACTTAATAAGAATTTTTATCGATAAGAAATATGATAACAAGAAGTATGTCCGATCCCTACTCGGTCGGTGAACGATCGGACTATATTTAAATAGCCAATCACGTCATCGCTTCCTCTTTCCCCGCATCCCGTGCCTACCTCCATGTTTGGTGATTTATGCCCGGTTCCTATATTCAAGAAACGAATCGTTTTCCTTACGGTCAGTAGCGATATGACATTTGCTACGTACAAAATGTGTCAAATTTTAACGAGACGTCACTATTCTACCAACGGTTTTGAATATAGGAACGCACCATTAGACGTTTAACAAAATTAGCAATAAACGGTATCTATTGAGGGTGATCTGCGGCTGGCTATAAGCATTTCCACTTTACTGTCGGTAGTTATCCCTATCGCCAATAATTGGGTGAAAAGGTAATAATAAGATAATACGGTTACGGTGATACAGTTTGAATTTGGATGTATTTTATGGATACCTTTGTGATTCATTACAAATTGATTATTTTTTAGTATTTTTCGGAAAGTAAACATGATAGGGTAGATAGAAAGGAGTTGTGGACGGTGCTGTCTATGTATGGAGTGAGCAGCAACCTGGTGCAGGCTTTGAGGTCCCTTTATGAGGGCTCCAGAGCCTGTGTCAGGATCAATGGGGCATACTCGGCCTGGTTTAATATCTCTAAAGGTGTTAGACAGGGCTGTGTTGCCTCACCATGGCTGTTCAATCTATTCATGGACAGTTGTATGTGGGATTTGAAAGAGTATGATAAGGGTTTGCGTATGCAAGAGTTGCTAATCAAATGCCTCTTATATGCCGATGATCAAGTTATACTTGCCTCATCGGTACTTGAGTTGCAGGAGATGGCGACAGTAATGAATGAGGGATTTAAGAAAAAGGGGATGAAAGTAAATGTTGCCAAGACCAAGGTCATGGTGATAGAGAAGGATGAGGAGATGACTGAGTGCGTGATAAATATAAATGGTGAATTAGTAGAACAAGTGAGCGAATTTGTGTACCTGGGAAGTATGTTTACAAGAGATGGTAAGTGTGAGAAGGATATCGAGAGGAGGGTGAATGCGGGGAATCAAATGAATGGGGCCCTGCACTCCTTTGTGAGCAGACAGGGCGTTTCACAAAAAGCCCGGCTGGCTGTTCACAATGGAGTGCTAGCCCCTACCCTGATGTATGGTAGTGAATGTTGGGTGTGGCAGGACAAGCATGTTAGTCGTGTAAATGCAGTTGAAATGCGTTCTTTGCGTAGTATGTGTGGTGTGAAACTGATTGATAGAGTTAGAAATGAAAAAATCAGAGAGAAATGTGGAATGAAAGAAGACGTAGTGACTAAGATTGAAAAGGGCATGCTTCGATGGTTCGGTCATTTGGAAAGGATGGATGAAAGTAGATTGACGAAAGAGATATACAGATCGAAAGTGAGTGGAAGGGTCGGAAGGGGCCGCCCTAGGCGTACTTTTTCGAATCAAATCGGAGAAATACTGGGAAAGGGCCGAATCTTAAGTACCCGAAACCGACGTGCGTGCATGACTCGATGTATGAATGTTGAAGAAGCGAAAGAAATTTGTCAAGATCGTAGCAAGTGGAAAGAAGTGGTCTCTGCCTACCCCTCTGGGAAACAGGCGTGATTTAATGTATGTATGTATGTATGTAAACTTTTTGAAACTTTTTTGTCGTGTGATAATAATAAAGAGAGTTTTTACAATTTTCATTTCGAAATAAAGCGTTTATCTTTAATAATGATGAACAAGCCTTGCAAAAAGTAATTGGGAATAGAAGAAGGCTTTTGACCCCCTTTTCTTTTTCCGGGTGTCAATGATAATCTCGCAGATAGCTCGAAACCAAATTTTAACCATTCCTCTCTGACCGGGGAGGGTATTTTTGGAAATCTGAAATAATACAATTACTTTTTAATTGATATCAAAAATGGACTTGACAGAAGCGCGTGGAGCTTAACCCCATGTACTTCTGTTTAGTCCATTAGAGGAAATACTCTTTTACCGAACACTTGTCTTTACGTGTTATATCCATGGACTTATTTCTCTAATAAGTCCATGGGAGTGTCTATAAATAACTCGACATTGGCGAAATACATGTTAACAGGAGTGAAAGCCATTTATAAAATTAGAATTCGATATCAAACATACTACCGATCGATAGATATGTAGGTATGTTTTAATAAAATAAACAATATCTATAATAAATATACGTTGGCTAAAAAACAGAACGTTTAAAACAACAAACTTTATTTTTTTTTATTTTTTTTTTATGGTATAGGAGGCAAACGAGCAGACGGATCGCCTGATGGAAAGCGATTACCGTCACCCATAGACACCTGCAGCACCAGAGGAGTCACAGGTGCGTTGCCGGCCTTTCAAATGAGAGTACGCTCTTTTCTTGAAGGTTTGAAGGTCGTAACGGTCCGGAAATACCGCAGGCGACAGACCATTCCACAGTTTAGTTGTGCGAGGCAGGAAATTCCGTGTGAAACGCACAGTTGTGGACTGCCAACCATCTAGATGATGGTGGTGGAATTTCTGTCGCGTAGGACGAAGGCGGAAGGATGCGGCAGGAATTAATCCGAATGTTATAATTAGGGTTAGGACTTTGGTGGCATATCGTGGTTTTAGAATCCATGGAGTCGCAATTTCCTAATTATTATTTTGACCTTCAGTATGGTCATGTTTCAAAACGAACTTAAAACATTTTGATTCGGTTATTCAATACCTACTCATACTTGCTTGTTTGTAACTGTTTCACAGCAGAGATATCCTCCATACTAAAATTCATTTAACTTTGTTTATAGCGGTTTAATGAATAAATGAATTTTAAATTATTAAAATACTGAAGGTCAAAATCAAAGTGGTATGTATTACAATAAATAGGAAATAGCGACTCCATGGATTCTTGAACCACGATTTGCCACCAAAAGTCCTAACTCTAGTTATAATGCTCTATTTTAAAATACATACCCATGAAATTCTTTCGACATATGAAAAATCGGCATTTAAAAAAAAAAAAAAACGATAAAAGACATTTATTCAGTAAGTAGGCCACACGGGCACTTTTACACGTCAAGAATCTACCAGCGCTTCACAAGAGGAGACCACTGCTGAGAAGAAACGCCGCAAGAAACTCGGCAGTCAGCCATTTTTTTAATATATTTAATATTACAATGGTATACTTAGTCTAGCATTATATAAATCTATAAATATTAAATTAAAAATATATATTAAATAAGCTGCGTAGTTTCAGCAGGAAAACACACCAAAATCTTGCGAGAGAGATAGAGGGAGAAGAAAAAAAGAGAACACCTACCTAGGTGTAAGTATATAAGACGGTGCAAGACGACCACATAAGATTGATATGTTTTCCTACATCAACGGTGTCCCCTAGACAAGACAAAGTTACTGAATTTGAAAAAAATAAAAAATATTAAGTTTCGGGTTTAGGCCAAGCATTTTTGTCTATTAGATAGTCCTCGATCCTATAATACGCTTTTGACATTAACGACTTTTTCAAGTAATTTTTAAGTGCTGGAAAGGGTAGCTTTAAAGCTATGTCAGGTAATTTATTATAGAAATGAATGCATTGACCAACAAATGATTTATATACTTTACGGACGAGGAATTTGCGAATAGCGATTTTATTTTTATTTCTAGTATTGAAATTATGTACATCAGATTTTTCTGTGAAAGAATCTAAATTTTTAATAACATAAATAATATTCTCATAAATAAATTGAGACGCTACAGTTAAGATATTAATTTCCTTAAAAAGTTATCTCAGCGAGTCACGGGAATTTAAGTTGTAAATAGAACGAATGGCCCTTTTTTGTAACACAAATATAGTTTGTATGTCAGCTGCCTTACCCCAAACCAGAATACCGTACGACATGACACTATGGAAATAACTATAATAAACTAGGCGAGCTGTCTGAATATTGGTTAGCTGTTTTGTCTAATTTTCCTAACAGCGTAAGCTGCCGAACTTAGTTTACCTGCCAGTACAGCTATATGGGGACTCCATTGCAAATTTTTATCTATAGTTATGCCTAGGAAAACTGCCTTTTCTACGATTTGCAAACAGTCGTCATTTATAAAAATACTAGAATCTAACGGTTTAACATTAGGCAAAGCGAACCTAACACATTTAGTCTTCTTAGCATTTAGTAGCAAATTGTTGCTAGTAAACCAATTAAGTACTTTAATTAAAGTGGTGTTTATCTTACTATAGTCTATGGATTTTCTGTCTACCTTGAAAATTAATGAAGTAGGGGAGACCGGGGACAATTGAAACGATTTGACTTTGACTGCCTGTTGCCGTTTTATTTTTAAAGTTAGAAAGATGTTTGCCATAATTATTTCAAGGTTAGTTATCTGGTTCCTAAATAAAGTATATTTGGTAAGTCTATCATTAATAGTTATTTTACAATAATGTAATAAAGAGAATGGGGGAATGTGGTTCAATTGACCTCACACCGTTGTTAATTGAAACACTATGTAAGGTCAATTGAAACACCGTAATATCTTTGACACAATGAAAGTAATGTTATCAGTCCTACTCGTTTTCATCGCTATATTGGTATATAATACGACCATCAAAAGTTCACAAGCATAACATAAACATATCGTCATTTATAAGCATCAGAAAATCTCGATCATCAAACGCAGATAAAAAAAAATATATGACTTGTAGCTTTCTTTGTTGCTGGCTACCTTATACATAAAGCTTAATAGAAAATAGTTTGAATGTTATAATAAGCTATAATGATATGGAATTGTGTTAAAAATACATAATTATACTACATACAAAAATGCTTGTTTCAATCATAACAGTGTTTCAATCATAACTTAATGAATGGATAAACTTGAAACGTCGGGATTTTAAATAATATACACAATATAATCGGTTAAGATCGTTTTATTATAAAACAAAAACAGTTACAATAAAAATAATACCACGGCTACTTATATGCCGAATTAAAATAAAATCAAAAACGTAATTCCTCTTGCATATAGTTGTAACACATCAGCTGTATAGACTGTTCGACATTCTATATTTGAAATTTGACATAAATTCCATTCTAGTTTTGTACACAACTTCATGCAAGAGGAGCGTTACTTAAGTTTTTCACCTATTCGTCAGAATGATAGTAAGTAGTAGGTACACATACCGGACTAATACCAAAAGTGGCACCTATATCTATACTTCTATAATATTAATATGAATAAAGTAACTCTGTCTAGTGGTTTATTTATCCAAATCACGGGCAAAAGTTAGTGTAGGTATAATAATTATTGACTATGAAAGAAATCATTATAAAAAAGAAGCCATTTGCGCAAATTCATTTTCACATTTATTAAATAAAAACATGCGTCAAATACAGAACCACCTCATATTTAAAGGCGACTATATTTGGGGACGATTAAAACGCCAGGACGAATGAAACGTTTCAATCGTCCACACGCAAGTTGTTCCTACCATCCCCAAATCACAGTTTTTAATTCAAGGTCAAATATTAAACGCAAAAACAACTCGAACACTGATAATTGGCAATAATAAACATTCGTTAATTTATCACAATCACGCTAAAATAGTTAAATCAGTTAAAATACAAGAACAAACAAAGTTATTAACAAATATACAAGATGAGAAATACTTACTTTTGACCGCGAAAAAATTAAATCGCTCCGTGACACCGCTGCGTTGCTCGGTCGCTCGCGCTCTACTGACCATAGATTAAGATATGGCCGGCGGAGTCCTGAGTGTTGCGTCATACTCGTAGGTATTATAGTTTTTGAGAAATTTGACTTGTTTCAGTCATGACGTGTTTCAATTGTCCCCGGTCTCCCCTATCATCAGCAAAAAGTACAATATCACAAAGTTTATCTACTGTTGGTGGTAAGTCATTTATGTAAACTAAAAATAGAAAAGGACCTAAAATAGAGCCTTGAGGCACACCTATTTTTACTGTAGCTCCATCAGATTGCGTTTTGTTTACAACAACTGTTTGAGTTCTATCACTTAGATAAGAAGACATAAGACTTATAGCTTTATTGGACAATCCATAATGTTCTAATTTTAAAATCAGGGTCGTGTGAACAACGCAGTCAAAAGCTTTAGAAAGATCACAAAATATTCCTACTGCATCGCAAGATTTCTCCCAACTGTTATATATATATTTAATGAGTACAGAAGCCGCATCAATAGTTGATCGATCTCTGGTAAAGTCGAATTGTTTATTGCTAAGTAGTTTATTTCTATTAAAGTGAGCTAACATATCATTCAAAATTAGTTTCACAAATACTTTACTTAAAACGGGCAGTATGGAAATGGGACGGAAGTTCGTTATATCACTCATCTCACCCGATTTAAAAAGAGGAATGACTTTACTATATTTAATTAGATCTGGAAAGATCCCCTCTGATATGCAATTATTGTATATTAATGCTAGATGGGGTGCAATTACATCTATTATATGAAAAAGTACACTAACTGATGTGCCCCACAAATCCTCAGTCTTTTTCAAACTAAGCGATTTAAATACTTTGACTATTGAATCTGAATTTACAGGGCTGAATTCAAAGTTTATATTACATTTACTGACATTAGTCCAAAGTAATGATTGAGCTTGAACCGCGGATGATTTAAGACATTTCGTAGTATTAATAGCTATGTTGGAAAAATAATCTTCGAATGCTAAGGCAACGTCTTTATTTGACGTGATTTGTTTGTCACCTGTGTTTAGTGTGACTTGATTATCCCGAGTTTTATATTTCCCCGTTTCTCTATTTATAATATGCCATACAGTTTTAACCTTATTGTCAGATGATTTTAGTTTAATACTAAGAAAATTTGCCTTAGCCGTTAAACAAACTTCCTTAAAGGTCCTTGAATATATCTTAACATAATTTAGGAAGTCCGCGTTCTTGTTGTCCTCCCTCTCTCTATATAGGTCATAAAGCCTATTTCTACTTTTATGAATGCCTGCAGTAGCCCATTCGCTAAATTTGGTTTTCGACCTAGTGATAGTTTTCATTTTAAAATTGTTATTAAATTGATGCAAAATTACGCCAAACAAGTCATTATAAATACTATTACACTCATTCTGTATGAAAGGTAACACTGAAAGATTACTCTCAACTTTATTTTTGAATAACTCCAAACGATTATTAGTTATAGGTCGATATGTTATTGTCTGAGGTTTTTGATAAAAATCATTGACGAAAGAAGCCTTCTGACCACTATGGTCAGAATTAAAACAATTAAATATTTCTTTATGCAAACATTCGCAATTACAAAAAATATTATCTAAGCAGGTTGCACTACCAACACCTATCCGTGTGGGTTCAAAGAACAGATTACCTAAATTAAAAGATTTAAATAAACTTAATAGCCTAGTGGTATTATTTGACGTTTCAAGTAAATTAATATTAAAATCTCCACAAACTATAATATGCTTCTGGCTATTGCAAGCTAATTTTAAAACATTTTCCAAAGTTGATTCAAATGTGCAAAAATCAGCCAATGGTGGTCTGTAAATACATATTATTATATAACTTTCTAGTTCTACGCAAGAAATTTCTACAATCCTTTCTATAGACAGCTTGACAATATCCTTTCTTTCCTTGGATTTAAGAGTACTTTTAACTATTATGAAAGAGCCACCATGAATGGCACATTTTCTAGCAAAATAACTAACTAAATAATTTAAAATTTAAAAAATCAAAAATGAATTGGTCTTGTCTAAGCCAATGTTCAGTAATGCACATAATTTGTACATTTTCACTATCTAAGAACAACCCTATTTCTAGTTCTTTGCTGGAAAAACCTTGAATATTTTGGTGAATTAAATTTATACTCAATGGTGTTTCCGCTGTCCTATAATTTAGTTTAAATCAAGAGGCAACACATTATTGCCAATATTGGCTTGCTCGGGCCGGGTACTACTGAATCTATTAGGTTCTATATTAAAAGCTAATAAGTCAACTAGGGTCAAAATGTATTTCCTAGGCACATGAGTTTTTCCTGATGTTAGGGTGATGGGCTTTAAAAATTTATTTAAATTAAAGAAATGATATTTATTATTGCAGGCTACAGCATTATACAGAATGGAATTTAATTGAGCTATTCTATTATTATTACTAAATGGCATACTTTGTGAGTATGGCAATATTGGCAATGAACATAGTATAATTTTACAAATGCCACTCTCTTCAATAGTTTTTAGTGTTGACATTAATTTATCAACACTGGGTTTATCGACACTGAGACTATTTCCTATTAAAATGACTAAAGTTGTGGTCCTGTCAAAACTTCCTTTTGAAAGTGAATTGCAAATGTTTTAAATGTTCGGCATAGCTATTTTAACTCTAAATGTATTAATGTTCGATATTTAAACACATACCCATACACATTTACTCATTCATTCAATCAAAATATCGATTGTAGGTTACCTTATCGATATTGATTTTGGAAACACTATTGTTTTCTTCCGATTGAAAATCGAAAAATGCTGTACTTTTGCTGCACATGTTGCCTTTGTATTCATTACAAGATGTAATACCATGATAATGTTTCTAGTTACACTTGCAAAACGGCCGCATTATGGCCTAAAATCAACAGATTTGGTTATAACGCCACTCACCTGTGAAAGCTTATACTTTGAGATCCATTCTCACAAACCATTGCACAAGAACTATGTTTTACTATTTAACTGTTATCTAGTCAAAGTTGCGTATTTTCAGACTAATATTTTAAAAACTCTGACCGACGGGCGAACAGACGGCGAACATCAACATAATTCGACTAAATTAAATGTCACTTTTTCTTTATTCGACTAGCCGCTTATTCGATTTATTCGTCTTTAATTTACTCGTAGGAGGGTTCACGTGTCAGGCATTGACCAATGAGCTTCTGGTGGCCAGCTGTGTTGTACACAGAAGAAAAAGGTGGTACGCTTGACAACTGGTGGAACGGAATCTGGTGTTATTATATAATTACGGTTTGTGTCCGTCTCTCTGTCATCGCCTTAAGCCCCAATGGGTAGATCACTTATAGGCAGTTGAAAGTGAAGAACGAATCATTATTTTTTGACCCTATCGCCTAGGTAGCGATTAAGTATTCCATAGCCTACCCTGTTCCATTGGTGCTTGCGTAGAGCAGTAAATCAGTCGGGTGAATTTAAAGAAACAATTATGTGGCTTAGTTAAAAATACCTTTATTTTTACTTTATTTGACGAAAAGTAACTATATGATTGTGTGACTAATTTTCGTTTAGCAACGGAAGGAAGTTAACGTCTCAATTAAGTCCTTAACTACATAAAATATTTTAAAATTCACCCTCATATTGATTATCAAACAAATATTAGAAATTTATTTATTTTTCGCATGCTAGGTGCCGAACTTTACTTGTTACTCGTAGAATTTCATATACCTGCGAAGTAACTCAAACATAATATAATCGATCTTTTAATTATTTTTTGTCTCGGAAGTAAATCTCGTCTCAGTGGAACAGGCTACTTGCTATGGATGTAGGCGCTCCGCAGAATGACATAAATTTTTGGGTCAAGAGTTTAGTCACACCCACTGCGAGATAGAAATACTATTAAGTATTGTTTGCATCTACTTGTTACATTTCTATATACATTAGACTAATATTTTGTAGGTACCTTCACATGCCACTAGCTTTTTCGCACAATGCTAGCACAAAAAAAGAGAAGTTTTGCGCGGCGGATCAAGGAATTTCTAACGAAATTTGTTTGAAAGTGTGGTGGCGACCTTTCTTGTATGCGATCCTTTTCTATTCACGAACGCATCTTGCGGGAAAGAGCAAGACAGGTGTAGATTAAGCGGCTCATTTTTGTTGTAAATATACAAAAATACGCTATGGCCGGGTCCCCGGCGCTTGCCGCGTAACGGTTTTTGAAAGCGCCGGGTCCCCGTAGATCACCGCTTAACGGAAAAAGGCAATACGACGGCTGCCTACCGAAGGGATGTGTGTAGCACCCGTTAACAAAGAATTTACAAAATCTTGGATCAAAAAGTCTGTGAAATTGTGCCTTGCTTGGATAAGAATAAAATGTACATGAAATGTATAAAATTCGATTAAGACGCCAGCATACATACATACATAAACTCACGCCTTCATTCCCAGAGTGGAGTATCCAAACCAAATGTTTAGTCTTTGTTTGGACTGTTTAGTAGATGGTTTATGTGAAGTTTGCACAAAATCGGTCGAGCGGTTCTTAATTTATCACATTTTTTGTAACAAATGAATTGAAAATCAGAAATTTGCAGCGGGGCGAAGCCGCTGGCGGGCCGCTAGTCTATATAATAAAAATGAATCACGAAATGTGTTGGTAAGCGCAAAACTCGAGAACGGCTGAACCGATTTGGCTGATTTCTTTTTTGTTGTGTTTGTCAATGAAAGGACAAGGTTTTTATGAAAAAAAAAAATTGAAAAATCCACCGGGAAAGTCTTGAATTTGCAGAGGGGCGAAGCCGCTGGCGGGCCGCTAGTACATACATAAACTCACACCTTCGTTCCCAGAGAGGGGTAGGCAGAGCTACAGAATTACCTACAACTCTAAAAACTTGTTGATAATTCTGTAACCACATTTTGCACAATTAGGCTAAGATGTTTACCAGCGTATTAGTGACAGGTAGCGTAGCAAGCCCATCGCCTAACCGTACTACAAGCCTCTTTTCCCTTAGTCGCCTCTTACGACATCCACGGGAAGACATGGAGTGGCACTATTCTAACCCAGCAACCACATGGGTAGATGAATTTACCTACCGTTGTTTACAAACTTATTTTATGTAAAATCTACTGTTTGAATTTTGCTAAGCATTTATTTTGGCATGTGGAAGAGTAGGTAATTCGGTGATATTCAGTTTATTATGTGACATGAATTTGGTTATTAGGTGATACAGTCAGGTTAAACTGTGGTGTATTTTAAAACTATAAATAAAAGACAAGAATAAAAAAAAACAATTATAATATCCTCTATTATGGCACAGGAGTGCAACGTCTTTTTCTCCAGGCAGGACATAATGGCTTTCCACGTTTGGACTGAGTTATGGCAGAAGGATCATGATGATAGCGGCAGCTATAGGCTTTCAAAGTGCTCTAAAGAATAGAAAACTTTTTTACAGCTTTATAAATATGTACAAAACATCGAAAAATATTAAGAAATCAACCGCTGAAACTAAGGATTTAACGAACGAAAATGTTAAGTTGACTTTACTTTAAAAATATAGACATGTTTACAAACTCTTAACTTAACGGGTCTCTCTTTTATTTTCCTTATTACTTTTATTTGTTATCCGTAATACAACTTTAATTATACCTCGCATCAACTCATCTAAGAACGTAGGCCAGGTCAATTAATTGGCCATTTAATTTTTGTGTGTTCGTTCGGATTTTCGCGCTACGCTATCATAATGAATGCAAGTCGCGTTATCTACTGAAAAATAGTACCATCTATAAAAAGATTAGATAACTCCGCTATGAGACGATAACAAACTATCATCGAATAACTGTATATCACCGAATAGCCAAAGTTTGCCCTACGTACCGCGCTATTCAAAGTTACTATAATAATAAGGCGCGCAAATTGTGGAGCCCCTTTATAAATTAGTGTAGCTAAACTTTTTACAATTCGATATAAACATCACTTCTGTGGCAACATTTCTGCATTTGAGTTATCAAAACTGGTCTCACGAATTAAACTGCCTACCTATATTTTATAATGTTTTTGTATAAAAAAAAATCATTATTCCATCATCAAAAAAATTTAGTCAAGTTGAGTCAAAGAAAGAAGGAAAACAAGTCAGACAAATTATGGGGTTTCCGAAAGAACCTGCAGTTAGATAAAGTCATAGGTTGTATATAACCGAGAGAACAAAAGGTTGCTCTAAGATAAACTTTATTTTAAATTATCGAAAAGTAAAGAAAAAATTATAAAAGTGGGTTTCCAATTTGTTAGAACCCTCTTATACCTATCTAATCCTACTAACAATCATTTAAGGAGCACCAATCTGTAACTTTTAGAAGGTGGAAAAAATAGTTTTTCTCTAATTGTGGTTCTTAGAGATAGTTCTTTGGTTTTGGCGACGGAACCCGCTACACTGAGCATGATCCGATTTGCTCTCACTCAGATTTTTTACCCTACCAATAGCTTAGCTTAGTTGTGTTAGCTGTAGAAATATTAGTTTATTTACTTTTTTTTGCACATCCTTGTAATCTTGCCTATCCTCGTACAGTTTCCTCAGTCATGGTCAGGTTAACTGGAAGCGATCCCATAAAGGGATAAGTTCGCCATTGTACATGTTAATCTTAAGTTTATGTACGACTTTACTTGTAATTGGTTTTTTGTGCAATAAAGTGTGCCGTGTATGCCGCAAAAACCTATATTTCGGCACACTCAAGTGAATCAAAATTTATAGGGTATTTTCCGTTGACCTAGAACTATGAAATTTGGCAAGTAATACCTTCTTATACTACCAGTATAGGGAAAAATCTGAAAACTGTACATTTTTAACGAAATCACAAAAAAACAGGGTCTTTATGCAAGGAACGGCGGCAGTCCAAATTTTTTATTGAGTTAACCGCGGTCCGTGTCACGTGCGGTACCCTCGGTTGGGGACTCCGACTCGCATTAATAACCAAGATATAAGCCAACAAACGAAGATTGGTTCCTATCTCTTCCTACAAAACAGAATTTAACCCTTAATTTGGCAAAATTAAAAAAAGTCGGGAATTCAAACCCTTTTTGATTTTGAATCAGCAAAAAAATAAAAAGACATTCCAAACGTTAAAAGTGAACATTATAGTATGTTCACTGTGATGTACACTGCCAAATTAAGGGTTAACGTGGAGTTATATGGCTCACCTGTTGTTACATGACGTCACAATGCATATCGGATCTCTCTGTCTATTCGCTGTCCAATTATCAGTTATGCTTGTATCGTCTGTATTTTAATTTAATTTCACTTTTGGTGATCTTTTTTACGGTATTTTCATAATTATGTTGTTGAGAAATGCGATTTTTAAAATCCTTGCATATTCCCTTGTTTAGTAGTGACGGTGCGTGAGTCTTACTCGCACTTGCATCAGATTTCTTGTCTTAATATTTTGAGCTCAGAATTCGTAGCAAGTTGCTACTAGCAACACATAGAGCTTGGCAATCAGAAACACTCAATCTAAATCTGCGCCTACGTACAGCCTTTGCCCTCCTTCCCCCACCGAGGTGCGCCAGCGACGAGAGAAATGGCGTGACCTTGTTTCTTGACCCACTGACGACGTCGCGGCCGCGCGCCACGCACACATGAAAACCAGCAAGATAAATACAAACACTAGGTAGTACGTAGGCATGGAGCTTAAGGACGTCACTTAATGGTGCTAAAAATATATGTAACTAATTTACTTTATAATTTTATATATATATCAAAAGGATACCTCCCTGTTTCCCTCGGTCACGCCATAACTCGAGAATAGCTCGATCGATTTGAATAATTTCCTTTTTTATTGTGTTTATAATTATCAAGACAAGGTTTGTATAAAAACAAATTACTCCCGGGCAGCGCCGGGCACGAACAGCTAGTTATTAATAAAGTTTCGTTGAAATGACAACAACGAATAAGTTACCTACTTGGTGAGTTACAGGCTTTGTACTTATTATGCAAAATATATAGCAGTGTTTTTATAATCAATTGAGCTTATCAAATAAGTTATATTGGGGCCACGACAGTTTGCCACTCTGCTGTGTTCGAAGTGAAGTGATCGAAAAATGGTTTTGGGACGTCTACTGCTTGTTCTATACTCGAAACTGTAATTAGATTCCAAAATCCTAACCTCAACCGACGCACATTCGCTGTGATTACTGCATTTTGGTTTAAGTGTAGGTATTTTTATCAATTAAACTGACCCTAATATTACTGGTTACACGAGTTCTCATTGATATGTTTATGAAATAATAATTTAATAAAGAAATAATCAAGATGGGAACTGTCAGATTTTGGAATCTAATTAGATTTTCGAGTATAAATATTGAAGTACCTACTACTATATTGGCAACTTTTCTTATTGAATTGACTGCGTACCTAACCGATAAAAAATAAAGAACTTGCCAAGAAAAAAGGTCATTAGGTTGCAAAGAACCTAAAAAATATTTTAAACCAGTGAAGAATATTGTACAGTACCCTAAAAAGTTATGTATCCCCTTTTTTTACCTTAATGCATTGTAATAAGGTTCAAAAGTGGATACATCTCTTCGTTCTCGACTTTACATTCCTGCTGCTATGCTTAGGCATACGAACTTCGTGTAACTTGGTAGGTAACCATTTAGATCTAAATTATTGTTTCGGAGAAGGACGCTGACAATCCGGTACATACATAAACTCACGCCTTCATTCCCAGAGTGGGGTAGGCAGAGCTAAAGAATTACCAACAAGTCTTAAAACTTCTTGATAATTCTGTAACCACATTTTGCACAAGTAGGCTAAGATGTTTACCATTAGTGACAGGTTGCAAGCCCATCGCCTAACAGTACTACAAGCCCTTATTCCCTTACGCCCAAACCCTATATTCAATCCGCGGACAGATAGGCTTACTTCGGATTAAAATTAGACACATTTTGTATGGGCAAATGTCAATTTTTAACCCGAAGTAAGCCTTATCTATCCTCGGTTTGAATATAGGGTTCGGCCGTTAGTCGCCTCTTACGAAATCCACGGGAAGACATGGAGTGGCACTATTCTAACCCGGCAACCACACGGCAATCCGGTATTTCACTTAAATCGAACTTGGCCCTTTTCCTTTGTACTCGCGCTATTTGCAAGTGGTCTCGGTTTTAGATGACTAAGTAAATCCGTCAGTAATCAGACTAATCAGTGATAGCTGAAGTCTGCTCCAAGCAAACCTGCAAGCCCAGGTCGTCCGCCGTGTGCCGAGTGGCGCCCTCTCTGTCATTATTGGGTTTTCTAATAAACTTTAGTAGGTATATGTTTGAAATTAAAGAGTGTTGATTTGTCATACAAATAAATACCTACACAATTTAAATTATGTAGGACAAATGTTGGTATCCGTTGTTGATTACACGAAGGTTATTAAAGAATGTCATTATATCCTATAAATTGCGTATTGATTTTAATAAAACCGGCCAAGTGCAAGTCGGACTCGCGCACGAAGGGTTCCGTACCATTATCTATAAAAAATCGCGTTTGTTGTATGGGGGGCTCTTTAATATTATTTTCATCACACTTGCTCGGAAAGGGTTTTATAACACGCAGGCGTTTAGGGCAGTTATAGCCGACTTAGCTCCCGCGGGAGTTATAGATTTTCATAACTCCCTAGGGAGTTATGAGTTTAGTTTTATAGTACATTGTGCATCAAGGGCGGTAAGAAGAGGATTGCTAACGAGAGTCTATTAGAAGCCCGACGCCGAAGGTGGAGGGCTTTTAATGACTCGAGTTTGCAATCTCCTTACTGCCCATGATACACACAATGATTTTCATCACATTAGCGAGGAAATGAAAAACAAATAGAAAAAAAAACCTTTAATAAACAAAATACGCTTCGGAAACAACAATCAAACAAAATTAAACGAACTCGATTCGCTAAGCTAAAAGAGTTTGACAACTTTTTTTTAGTCTTCCACAGATAATCCTTAGAATTGCTTTTTTTTAAACTTGACAAATACAGGCCATTCTGCCAGATTGTACAAATTTTCAAAATGAAATTTAATAAAATAATTGCGAATGTCTCTGAAATAATGGTAAAATAGAAATATAATGCAGACAAATGTGCCGTATAAGTTTAATTAAACAGTAAAATTGGTTTGTAGCCAAGTTTTGAATATAGGAAATAAACCTTGGCTGATTTTACACCTCCTTGGTCTGAAATAATGTACAAGTGGATTCTATATTTTAAAACTAAACTCATAACTCCCTAGGGAGTTATGAAAATCTATAACTCCCGCGGGAGCTAAATCGGCTATAACTGCCCTAAACGCCTGCGTGTTATAAAACCCTTTCCGAGCAAGTGTGATGAAAAAATATAGAATCCACTTGTACATCATTTCAGACCAAGGAGGTGTAAAATCAGCCAAGGTTTATTTCCTATATTCAAAACTTGGCTACAAACCAATTTTACTGTTTAATTAAACTTATACGGCACATTTGTCTGCATTATATTTCTATTTTACCATTATTTCAGAGACATTCGCAATTATTTTATTAAATTTCATTTTGAAAATTTGTACAATCTGGCAGAATGGCCTGTATTTGTCAAGTTTAAAAAAAAGCAATTCTAAGCATTATCTGTGGAAGACTAAAAAAAAGTTGTACAATTACTTACTTTCATCTTTATTAAAGGTTTTTTTTCTATTTGTTTTTTATTTCCTCGCTAATGTGATGAAAATCATTGTGTGTATCATGGGCAGTAAGGAGATTGCAAACTCGAGTCATTAAAAGCCCTCCGCCTTCGGCGTCGGGCTTCTAATAGTCTCTCGTTAGCAATCCTCTTCTTACCGCCCTTGATGCACAATGTACTATTTATTCTATTTTAGTATTTGTTGTTATAGCGGCAACAGAAATACATAATCTGTGAAAATTTCAATTGTCTAGCTATCACGGTTCATGAGATACAGCCTGGTGACAGACAGATGGACAGCGTTTTTACCCTTTTTTGGGTACGTAACCCTAAAAAGATAACTTAGATTTACAAATAAAAACTAGAAAACACAAGAATAGTAATGAGGACGCCACTGCAAATCCGGCGTATCCGACCATCTTAATTTACGATGACATCTAGGATTAAAGGCAATTGGGATAGAATGATGATGATGACTGAATGATGTGGTGGTATACCTACTTCATCTCTTTTGTAGTAGGTAGTGGCGAGAGTGATCTGTGCTCACTTGCCCTGAATCCCACTTAATACATGTTAAGTTTAGCAGAGCTTAGTGTAACTATGATTGGGCCACACTTACATTGGGATACAAGGATGATGATGTGATGACCGATGTTGGTATCAGTGGTGGTATACCTACTTCCTCTATTTTGCAGTAGTGGCGAGAGTGATCTGTGCTCACTTGCCCCGAATCCCACTAAATACATGTTAAGTTCAGCAGAGCTTAGTGTAACTATGATTGGGCCACACTTACATTAGTAAGTAAGTAAGTAAGTAAGCATTTATTTGTGATACACAGGTTAGTTACATACAGTTCTTCATATTATATATTTTGAGATCTCTGTGATCTGCCTTTTAGGCATACAAATTCTATTTTCCTATAGCTAAAATTATTATCATGCAACACATTATACATTTTATCTATTATTACAAATTGTCAATATAAAACACATGAAGGTTTTTCAGTACTTAAACTACTAAATTGAAATTTAATTATTCTATAAAATACATTATAAGGTGGACTATTTAACACTAATATCAGCCTTATCTTTAAAAAAATCCTCAATTGTGTAATATGTTCTATTAATAAGTTCATTTTTTAAGCGTTTTTTAAAAATATATGTCTCTAAAACTTTTAAACTTTCTGGTAGAAAATTATAAATCCTAGATGCCATTCCTAAAATGCTATTCCGTAACAATGCTGTTTGACCTGGCACAACATTCATTTTATTTTTATAACGGGAGCTTCTGGAGTTTGAATAGTTTGATTGGGGAAAAAGAGTAGGGTTCGATTTTACGAAGGTGGCGGTCTAGTAGATGTACAGGCTGGCCAGAGTTAGAACCCGTAATTCCTTGAAATAAGGTTTGCAACTAGTCATTTGGTTAAGGCGACAGATGGCTCTGATACATTTCTTCTGTGCCATGAATACCGCATTTTTGTTACTTGAGTTACCCCAGAAAATAATGCCAATACGAAGAATAGATCCCACGTAATGCATGGTACGCTAGCAAAGCTGTTTTGTGATCAGATAGTTTCGATATTCTTCTAAGAACAAACACAAAATTACAAATTCGCCTGCATAACGTTTCAGTGTGAGACTTCCATTTTATGTTATTGTCTATATCTATACCTAAGAATTTAGTAACATTTGTATGCTCTATAGGTTTATCATTGTATTTAATGTCAATATTAATTGATTTCAATTGAGATTGATAGAATTGCATTATTTTTGTTTTTTTCCATATTAATTTTAAGGTAATTATGATTAAGCCATTGTGATACAATGATGATGATGTGATGACCGATTTTGGTATTTCAACTTATTTTCTAGAAACATGTTTTTCAATTTATCTTTCCAAATAATAACAAAAAATTAAACATTTTCCATGATCGGGTCAAGGAAATAATAACAAAAACTCGTTTTTGTAAATAAATTTCAAGGCAAAATAATTAACAATTCTAGGAATTATGTATAAAAAAGTGGTAGTTTTTTTTTTATTGTACTTTAAGCCAATATTAACATAGATTTTTAAACATTAAATTATTAAAAATAATATATTAAAACGCTATCAGGCAAAATTAAACAAATTGTATCAACGCAACGCGTTTTGTTGATACCGGTTCAGGCAAAAATATGACAGTTATATTTAGTTTAACTTACTTAATTAGAACTTACTTAGAAAATTATACACATTAATGTAAATGTTTTATTTAATTCTATATTAAACTATTTAACAACCTCCTATCTGTTTAATTTAAAAAAAAACATTGTTCACCAACTACCATTACATACCATTATGTTACATTTTTGCCTGAACCACTATTTGAGATTTTTTGATATCTCTGAAATGCAAAGTCACATAATAAATTAAAGAATTTTCTTTATATCGGTTAAATATATGAAATAAAATCCACATAGCATTTTTTTGTCCTGTTAATATTTTTGCTTGAAGTACAAAGTGAAATTATAAATTTTTCAAAAAAAAACCTTGCGCGGACGAAAAATGATTAATTTACTGACCTACTGGTTATACCTACCTAATCTCTTCTACAAAGACTCCTAATATTTTTTCTATCAAGTAAAATTGATAAACATAATTTCTTTGGAAAAAACGCATGCGGGGTGATCTTTTCGCAGGATACAACTTAATACAGTCGCCCATCTGTATACATTTCATGAAAAATAATGCTGTTTTTAATTCATGCAAGGTTAACCTATATTTCGATCTAATTATCCCGGCCTAGATACCGATAGAACGAGGGAACACAAAAATATATTTATATATATAAAACTTCGATGTAGGTACTAAGTATATTGTTTAGTTTTCCATAATGGTAACATTAGGAAGCTTGTGCTGGTTGCGCGGGCGCAGCGTCGAGAGCGAACGCGCGTAGGTACAGTTAGATTCTGCCATGACTTTTACTTTTGTGTTTCACTCGCCGCCGCCGCTTCCCTTTAGCATAGTCAGTTATTATTTTGAGCCGATGGTTATTCAAACCTATGCTGCTGCTTTCCTTACCTAAG
Organism: Acleris emargana; assembly: GCA_927399475.2. Lineage (NCBI taxonomy): Eukaryota > Metazoa > Arthropoda > Insecta > Lepidoptera > Tortricidae > Acleris > Acleris emargana. Next base: position 48,992,367 of record OV656835.1, on the reverse strand, counting down.
TATGTATAGGTATAATTTACGTGTAAGTAATATGATTACTATCTTGTGCATTGCATACCTAAGTATAGGTACTATACATAAATGTATCTTTCATTCCAATCCTCCCTTTTGAAGTTTGTTACTACTTTTTCCAATTCTGTAAAGTATTAATAATTTTTGTCTTTAAGTCAGGATTTTTGGTCCATAAACTTCGGAGATGTGGACGGTAATTTTTTGTATTGAAATATAGTTTAGAAATGTACAGATTGCGCCCTTTTATATGACACCCCCTTTTATTGATCTTAGATACTTGAGGCTTAAATACTCAAACACAGTTCTTTTAACTTCTGCAGCGAATACATCCAAAAAGATCATGTAACTACATTATATAGGTACCATTGGATGGGGGCTACTACCATTCTACATAAACATGTATTTTTTGAGGAGTTGGAATACGCCCCCATAATATTTTTTTCGCCACTGGTAGCGGCGATAGCTGCTCCTTTCGAAAGTTAAAGTAGTGCGCATGTTACTGCCTATTTTCATATAGAAAAAAATATGAACAGTTAGCGTGCTTTTTGTCTTGATTTTTGAGGCAAAAAAACTTCAAATGTTATGCAAATTAGTGGTATCGGAAAAGAACAACATCTATTCTATATTTCTTTAGATTTTACGTGATTTTCAGCGGGTTTACTTGAGATATTCACTCAAATATTTAGTGTTTTCAAAGTAATTCGTAGTTTAACTTTGATCATAGTGTTTTTATTTTGTTTACGGGAAACGAAAGGTCTCAATTTTTTCTTATTAGTCAAGTAAACAAAACAAGAAAAACCAATTATTGAATATTTTTATTTTATTATTTTGTCTTTTAGTTTCTTTAAAAACTCGTGTTAAACTTTGAATTTGATCAAAGTAACCCCGATACACGGTACCTACTTATGTATGTTATGTTCTAGGTAAATAATCATTTTATCCTAATCTTTAAATTAGGTAGGTACTCTGAAATCCTAATATCCCTCTTTTCTATTAAGCATATTATAAATGTGAAATTCTGTAATCATTTTTAAATGTTTAGATCTTTATCTTTTACTCGCGCAAAAAAATCGGCACTTGGTGTAGTGGTACGATTTACATACATACGTTCACACCTGTAAACCCAGAATGGGGTAGGCAGAGCTACAGCATTACCTAAAACTTTAAAAACTGTATTATAGGATTTAGTACTCGAAAAATTCATTTATTAACAGGGGGTTATAAGAAAAAGTTCCAAGCAGACGAAATCGTGGTCAAGTTAAAATTTATAAATGTGAAATTATATGAGGCTGTTTTGAGGTTAGTCTTTCATAGGACAAGATAAATGTATTTAGGCCTATAATGATTAGTCAGCTATATTATGCCATTTAAGCCGCATAAAAAGGAGTAGTCTCATTCCCAAGCTGCCAAGAGCCTGTTTACGGATGCGGTACCCACACAGAACGTTGGAACATAATCGGTGTCACTAGCACACTTTCCAGTAGTGCCGTCTCGCTCGCACTCCTTGCCGCATGCTGGCGCAGCTTCCCCGTGCAAACGGAAGTGCCATTTGAGGTCGGTTATGGTCAAGGTTATGGGTTAATGTTTACACGTTTTGGATGAAACGATAGATTTCACGTGTATACACTACACACTACATACTGGGAGTACAACATCGCCAATAGCCGAGCGGGTGTCTTTTTGTAGGTTTATGTGGGTTTTGCGTCTAAAATGTACAACGGTTTTGGCATTATCGTCCCAAAAGCATCAAGTATATGATGATGTTTAAAAACTGAGACCTCTCCATTGATTTTTGTCATGGAACGCTATTTGTAAAGAGTAGGGAGTGCAATCTTCGCCGAAATTTCGCGAGATTGGAAAGATCGATATGGCAAGATCTCGCCACCGAAATCTTGCGAGATTGATGGATTTGTTTGTTTTTTATTCAAATTTGATTAATTTATTTAGGTAAAACACCGATTGTCAAATAATGAGTCTCCATTTGATTTATGAAAATTAAACAAATATGGGTTAACTGTTTTAGATTATTTAGATATTCAAGAAAAGGAAAATTAGGTGCCAGAAGTAGCTTTAAAAAAAAAAAAACGTAAAGTGTACTTATTTATGTATACATGTCGCCCACCAGACGAAATAAATAAATCAAATCAATTAATAAATAAAAACAGTTCTGCAAGTAAACGAGCCGATCTTGTCCTGCGCGACCTCTCCCTCCTCACCGGCTCACGGCTGCAGTGCAGTCAGTTCGATAACAAGTATATTCGTGCTCATGCACAATCTCGTTAGTCTCGCTACATTTCGTTCGATTTTCGGCCTCGATTAATCTCGGTAGATATGGACGAGATCCCGCGAGATCTCGATCTCGAACGAGATTGCTTTCCATAGTAAAGAGTTAATAAGCAAATAAATAGCATTCGGTTATTTTTAATAAACATATAGTGGGGGGCTTATAACTTTGATACTTGCAACAAATCTAAACAGCGCTTTTTTTCTCCAATCATGTATTTCAACTTATGTCTCCAAATAATAACAAAAAACAAAAAAAAACCGTGACCGGAACAAGGTTAAAATAGAAAAACGCGTTTTTGTATGCATGACTCGATGTATGAATGTTAAAGAAGCGAAAGAAATTTGTCAAGATCGTAGCAAGTGGAAAGAAGTGGTCTCTGCCTACCCCGCTGGGAAACAGGCGTGATTTTATGTATGTATGTATGTATGTAAATGAAATTCAAGGGAAAATAGTTAATAGGACCATTCTAGTTATTATATATAAACAATTGGTAGAAGCAATATATTTTTGCAAAGTTAAATAAATGCCCCCACAGAAATGAAATTAAAAAGATATTTTCGATTTTTAAATTGTACTTGAAGAAAAAATATTAAGTCATTTTTAAGCATAAAATTATTAAAATTAATATATTAAAACGCTATCAGACAAAATTAAACAAATTATAACAACGCAAATTAATTTTAATAGTTATTTTTAATACCGGTATAGGCAAAAATATAAATGAGTTTTAGTTTAACTAACATTGATTTACAAGAAAATTAAACACATTAATGCAAATGGTTTGTTTAATACTATATTAAACAACCACATATTTGTTTAATTTTAAGAAGTTCCGATCTGGGCTTAAATGGTTACATTACATTTTGCCTGAACTACTATTTGACATTTTTTGATATCTCTGAAATCCAAAGTAAGTTTAATATTCTTTATATCAGTTAAATATATGAAATAAAATCCACTTTATTACACACACACAGTTATTTTTTGTCCTGTTAATTTTTTTGCTTGAAGTACAAAGTGAAATTATAAGTTTTTTTTTTTAAAAAGCCCTTGTTCGTATAACTGGTTATCTCCGAGGATTACATTTTCCTCACAGATTACTGTTCTTTTTAACAGTTGTCTGTAAGATCTCTTAAATTTCTGTTTCTGTGTGTGTCTGTTTGAATTTCATCTTACATGTACATTTGAATATTTGTAAAATACTAAAATATTGCAATTGAAGGTCCTTACAGACAACTGTTAAAAATAACTATATACTAAGTTCTCTTTACAAATAACTGTGATTATTAACAGTAATCTGTGAGGAAAATAAAATTTTCGGAAATGTACCAGTTATACTAGGGAAAAAAAAATCTTCACAGATAACCAGTTAAATCTGGCCACGGTTACCTCCAAGGATCAAGGGGCAACTCCCGCGGGAAAGTCTTCGTCATATTTCAACAAGTAAATGTTCTTTGATGTAGTCGCTCAACTATCATAATCGAGATATAGAATAGGTACCGTACCCTTAAAATAGGTACCGTTGAGGAGTCCCGGTGGTCACCTGTGGTCATCATCATCAGTTCCACTTCACCAAATAATTCTTTCCGAATGCAAATTCTAGAATGGTTACAAAAAATACTTAAATCGCTGCGTAGAGATGTAGCCTCACTCTGCATTCTCTATCGCTTGTACAACGGGGAGTGCTCCGAGGAGCTGTTCGGATTAATTCCTGCCGCATCCTTCCGCCTTCGTCCTACGCGACAGAAATTCCACCACCATCATCTAGATGGTTGGCAGTCCACAACTGTGCGTTTCACACGGAATTTCCTGCCTCGCACAGCTAAACTGTGGAATGGTCTGTCGCCTGCGGTATTTCCGGACCGTTACGACCTTCAAACCTTCAAGAAAAGAGCGTACTCTCATTTGAAAGGCTGGCAACGCACCTGTGACTCCTCTGGTGCTGCAGGTGTCTATGGGTGACGGTCATCGCTTTCCATCAGGCGATCCGTCTGCTCGTTTGCCTCCTATACCATAAAAAAAAAAAAAAAAAAAAAAAAAAAACGCTATATGTTTGCCTACAATATTTGAGGAGTTTCCTCAATTCCCTACTGATCCCTTCGTCGGATTCAGATTTGGTGACAATGGGACCATCTCGGAAGTATACTCTATCAAGCCAAACATTTTTTTTAAATCGGTCTACAATTGACGGAGATGTCGGCCAACATACAAAAAACAACATACAGTGGAATGTATAACCTCCTCCTTTTTTGAAGTCGGTTAAAACATGGAAAATATGCGCTCAAATTAAGCCAAGGAATTGAAAAAAGTACTTTATTGATTGACATATTTTATTGTTTGTAATACATTTACTTCTAACATTGTTCATATTTACTGCATTATTTGTTAATACCGTTCATTGGGAATTAAGAAGCTATACTTTAAATCTAGGGGATCTAGGGGATCGGAACGGCGGCGATGCCGTTTGCCACGCGTCACGCTGTGTTCGCAGGGGGATTGGCAAAAAGCGGGCCGCTGAAAGCCGCCTTGCTACGATGAATGTTTGTGGAGGGATGGAACATAAATTAGATGAGGTATGTATGATGATGAAAGAGAGAAAGCTAGATGTTCTATGTGTGACTGAGACGAAGAAAAAAGGGGTGAGTACGTCCACACACGGAACCTTGACGGCATTGTGGTCCGGAGTTCCGGTATCCGAGCACGGTCGTCAGGGAGTTGGTATCGTACTCACAGAGCGAATGGCTGAATGTATGCAAGAGTATGAATGTGCGAGCCCAAGACTTCTCTGGGTGAGACTCAAGGTAGGTCTCACCCGTTTATTCGTAATTGGGGCTTATGCCCCAGATACGAATAAATCGAAAAAAGAAAGGGAGGAGTTTTGGGAAAGTTTGCATGAGGTTTCAACAAAATGCAAGGAGAATGAAAGGATGATTTTGCTAGGTGATTTTAATGGTTGGACAGGCGTGCAAAGGGATGGTTATGAATCGGTACTGGGTAAGTATGGTGATGAGCGAGTGAACGAGAATGGCAAATGCCTTCTCAATGTATGTTTGGCTAAGAATCTCTGCGTGACAAACACTTTGTTTGATCACAAAGAGATTCATCAGTATACATGGAGACGGCAGAATGAGAAGTCTATGATAGACTTGATGATTGTGGATGAACGGCTGCGTAACAAAGTTGTAGATACCAGAGCATTTCGAGGAGTTAGCGTAGGTTCAGATCACTACTTAGTGGTAACACGAGTAAGGGGTCTGTTCACACGTTGGCGCCATCGTGTTCCCGTACCTACCACTGCGTTAGAGAGGATAAAAGTAGAGAAACTGAAAGACGAAGTTATACAAGATGAGTACGTAAGAAAGCTGAAAGATTGTTTTGAATGTGTCAATAAGATGAATGACAGTGAAGTTGAGAATAATGTTAATAATGTATGGGAGATTATGAAGAATGGCATGGTCAAATCGGCCACTGAAGTATGCGGTGTAGTCAAAAGAAGAAAAAGCAAGAATGAACGTCCGGAATGGTGGGATAGAGAGGTAGATGATGTAGTGAAAGAGAAGAAAAAGTGTTGGTTGGATTTTGTAGCTGTAGATCCAGGACAAGATCTAAGCGACAGAAAGAAAAAAGAGTATAATAGATCAAAGAAAAGAGTGAAAGACGTTGTGGCTAGAAAGAAAGATTTACTGAATGAAAAGTATGATAGGAGTTTCTCTGACAACTTCCGGTCGAATATTAAACTCTTTTGGAGCTTGATTAAATCGGCTCGGGGGAAATCAGAGAAAACTAAATTAAGCGCGGTGAGGGATGAGTCTGGAAACTTAATATGTGAGGAAGAAAAAATGCTTGATAGATGGAAAACTTATTTTGAAAGCTTGTTTGAATGCGAAGATATTTCTCGTGAGCCAGAAAGCATGAGTAAAGGTGCAAGTAGCGAAGATGAAAGTGTGATTAGTATGAGTGAAATCATGAAAGCATTAAAAAGTATGAAAGCGGGAAAATCAGCAGGTTGTGATAGAGTGTCGATAGAAATGCTGAGGAGAGGAGATGGCCTGGTGGGTAGTCTGTTGTACCGCCTTTTCAATGCATGTTGGAGAAGCGGCCGAGTCCCGGAAGATTGGGTCAAGGCCGTTATCGTCCCACTGTATAAAGGAAAGGGGTCACAACAAGACTGCAAAAACTACCGCGGTATCAGCCTCCTTAGTGTTGTCGGCAAAGTATATGCGAAGATTTTAATTGAAAGGGTATTGAATGTTACGAATGACAAAATCTGGGATGTACAAGCGGGATTTCGAAAGGGAATGGGATGTACGGATCAGGTCTTTTCACTACGGTCCATCACAGAAAAGTTCTTGGCTGTCAACCAAAAGGTTTTCTGTGCTTTTGTGGACCTGGAAAAGGCCTATGATAGGGTAGATAGAAAGGAGTTGTGGACGGTGTTGTCTATGTATGGAGTGAGCAGCAACCTGGTGCAGGCTTTGAGGTCCCTTTATGAGGGCTCCAGAGCCTGTGTCAGGATCAATGGGGCATACTCGGCCTGGTTTAACATCTCTAAAGGTGTTAGACAGGGCTGTGTTGCCTCACCATGGCTGTTCAATCTATTCATGGACAGTTGTATGAGGGATTTGAAAGAGTATGATAAGGGTTTGCGTGTGCAAGAGTTGCTAATCAAATGCCTCTTATATGCCGATGATCAAGTTATACTTGCCCCATCGGTACTTGAGTTGCAGGAGATGTTGACAGTGATGAATGAGGGATTTAAGCAAAAGGGGATGAAAGTAAATGTTGCCAAGACCAAGGTCATGGTGATAGAGAAGGATGAAGAGATGACTGAGTGCGTGATAAATGTAAATGGCGAATTAGTAGAACAAGTGAGCGAATTTGTGTACCTGGGAAGTGTGTTTACAAGAGATGGTAAGTGTGAGAAGGATATCGAGAGGAGGGTAAATGCGGGGAATCAAATTAATGGGGCACTGTACTCCTTTGTGAGCAGACAGGGCGTTTCACAAAAAGCCCGGCTGGCTGTTCACAATGGAGTGCTGGCCCCTACCCTGATGTATGGTAGTGAATGTTGGGTGTGGCAGGACAAGCATGTAAGTCGTGTAAATGCAGTTGAAATGCGCTCTTTGCGTAGTATGTGTGGTGTGAAACTGATTGATAGAGTTAGAAATGAAAAAATCAGAGAGAAGTGTGGAATAAAAGAAGATGTAGTGACTAAGATTGAAAAGGGCATGCTTCGATGGTTCGGTCATTTGGAAAGGATGGATGAGGGAAGATTGACGAAAGAGATATACAGATCGAAAGTGTGTGGAAGGGTCGGAAGGGGCCGCCCTAGGCGTACTTTTTCGAATCAAATCGGAGAAATACTGGAAAAGGGCCGAATCTTAAGTACCCGAAACCGACGTGCGTGCATGACTCGATGTATGAATGTTGAAGAAGCGAAGGAAATTTGTCAGGATCGTAGCAAGTGGAAAGAAGTGGTCTCTGCCTACCCCTCTGGGAAACAGGCGTGATTTAATGTATGTATGTATGTACTTTAAATCTTAGTAAGAGTTTCCCAGGGTAAAAATAAGTTTGATTCACTTTACAAATAAATCTTCTGAAACTCTCGCATTTATTCGTTTCGTTCGCATTTTAATAAATCGTAAAAAATATTGTATTGGCGGCTACTCATTGGGAGTAACTTAAAGCAGCTATATAGAGGCAGACTACGGTATACAGCTTAGTACTAAAAAAATATTACTCAGTTTAAAGTCTCGATTCTTGAAATGGGGCTACTTTGATTATCCCTGTGTTTAAATCACAATACAAAGTCACCCCTGAAGAATGTCAAAAAAATACATACGCTCGAAGAACATAACCGTCCTTCTGACGCAGTTGGGTAAAAACTGAGAAAACCGATGAAGCGCTTTGAGTAAAGTACCTAGTGCCCTTGCGCTTCGGTTGGCTCGACTTGGCAGGGGCACTACCCCTAGTGCTTAGTTCCCCGTGCCTCCAGATAAATACTGTAAACATATAGAAGAACATATACTTAAATATATAGAAAACATTCATGATTCAGGAATAAATATTCGCGCTCATCAGCATGACACACATCCCTTACCGGGATTTAAACCCAGGACCGCTAACCACGTAGCTTCGTAGGTGGAGTCACTATATACCAACTAGCCCGACGCGACGCTTCGTCCATTATCGAACCTGCTCACGAAAAATAAATCTTGTTCAAGCGGTTGTTAGTTAGGTTTCATAATAAAGTAAATTTTATAAAAAACTTATAATATAGGGTAAAGTCACCAGTGGTCAGCCAGAGACCAGGTAGTCGGCCTCTGCTTTTTCTTTGTATGAGTGGGAAGAGTACGAATGATATATTTCCCACTCTTCACACTCATATAAGGTCGACTACTGGTCTCTGGCTGACCACTGGTGACTTTACCCTAGGTCAGTCCAACTGTAGTCTGCTTTTCACAAGAATTGTTTGAGAAATGCGTCCGGTAGAGGAACGTCCGAACGAACAATGACACGTCGGACTTACTTAAGCATTTTTGCCCAAGCTGAAACGGAAATGCTTCTCTCGCACTTCGCGCTTGCTCGGTCAAGATTACTATGAGTATGGCCAGCGAGCCTACGACAACAAGCATAATAGTGATGTGTACTGAACACGGGCATTCTATTTCGCAACCAACAGAAGCGGCCGTACCATTAACAGTCACACCTTAGTGGACAGCGATAGCAGTTTAATACATTGCGCTGTAGTCTAACGCGACGTAATGGCAGTGCTAAACCGTTAATGTACAAACACATTCATTCATTCATTAAATCACGCCTGTTTCCCAGAGGGGTAGGCAGAGACCACAAACACATATTGAAAATATCACTTAGTTCGATCGATTTGTTAGTCCGAGAAAAATCATGTGGCACTGAATTAATTACTCCAAATATTGGTTTTTATTGACTTACGAGTATAAGCATAAAAACGAGTACTTATTTGTGGTATATCACTCTATCGTGCTTTTAGTTTTCGATTTCCCTTCCGTTTTTGCGTAACGACGTAACATTACGGCATTGCGAAAATTTAGGACAAAATTTCACGGTCACGGTAGAATTGTGTCTACCCTGCCGCCGGCCACGATGTTCGGTTTTGTGCATATCGTGGTGACAAGTGCCGCGGCTCCGCGGCCTATCTATACCTCATCCACGATAACGAGCTAATACTAGAAAACTTAGGTTGCACGTGATTGGTCAGCGATAAGGGCGATGCACGTGCAAAGGGTGTGTTTACATGACCAGTCTACTCTGTCTATTGTACCGTTCGGACGCTCCTAATTGCTCTCCTTTGTTTGTGTACCTATTGTTTTTCTGTTACTCGGCCCGTTTACTGGATTATCTTCTGCCTACATTGCGACTCGGCTTGTTTACTGGACTTCTTTTATTTTTATTAGTATAAAACTCGAATTCAATCTGCACTTGTACAAGTACGCCAGGACTTACGAGGCTAACTATAGACGACCAAGCAAATCTAGCTTGACCGGGTATATTTCCAACTGCATATCTTAAGTCAATTAAAGGTTGTTTATTTACAAAACATGTTAACAGCACAACAGTCGAAACTAAACCACTGCTTTAAACTTTAAGAAAATAATGAATATAAATATAAAATATAATTAATGAAAATATTCCAAGCGACGGCATGTAAGCCGAGCCGGACAGCGAGGTGCAATTGTTTACGCCCACTGCCCTTTTCTGTCCTTTTCATCTGCATACAAAATTGTGAAAGAGAGGCCGCTATATTAGCTCGTTATCGTGGATGAGGTATATAGTCCTTTATATGATCTGAGGTTCCACTGTGTTTTTTTCAATGTATGTTCAGCGATTTCTCCGTCAATTGTGTACCGATTCATTGTGGATTTTTGTCGTAGTCCTTGGTAATACTGGGTATAGCCCTGGGAATAATGTTTTTGTAAACGAAAAACCGCCTTCAACATATTTTTAACCAAAAGCCGACTTGCTGTGCAGTCTAGTAACTGTTGAAACTTCCCCGCATAATGGTTAGATATAGACATATTCAACTGTACTTTGGGCTCATTAAAAAGTGTTTTTGGAACAAAGAATGAATAAGTATACTCTGTTTTTCATGCTAATGTCAAGTCACTGATTTCTTTCTTTTTTGGAATTTGAATATATTTTGTAACGAGGCACTGAATAAGAATACAAGTTTTTATGTTAAAAATAGTAATTATTCCGTATACATTTTTGTTTGCTTTTAGCCATATAATATTACATACATACATACATTAAATCACGCCTGTTTCCCAGAGGGGTAGACAGAGACCACTTCCCTTCGTAAACTTAATTCACCTAAACTGATTCACCTAGAATACCTAGATCCATTAAATACACTTTTAGTAAACTTGAAACACCTTTACCACTTTTCATAAGATGTAAAAGATACAGCAACTATTATTAGTTAACTTTATTCACCCAAACAAAAAAAAATGTTCTTACTTAACGCATCATTTCTAGAAAATGGCCGATGGTAATATGTCCCTGCAACAAGCGTAACTGGGCCTCACTTATAATTTTATCATTTATTTGAACGTTTGATCTGCGTTGTTTAGGTGTGCGTTTGGAGTTCGCGTCCTTTTTAAATGCTGAAATCAGATCTAGGAGGTTCCGGTTGAACTTTTTAATCCTTTTACTCAGACTGGTATGAAAACTTTCCACATAATTGTTGGTACGGTGTCTTTCTCCATAAACTGACCAAACCATGTTTTCGTGACTCAGCCAGTTTCTTTTAAAATTTCGAAGAAATTCTTGCAGATGCTGGAGAGTATTGAATTGTTCCGCGATGTATTCCCAACCTGCGACAATTTTATCGAGTGGCAATAAAGCTAGATTTCTACACAAAAATACACAAAATCGTTAATGTCTAAAGCGTATTATATGATCGAGGACCATATATTTAATAGACAAAATGCTTGGCGAAACTTAATCAATAATATTTTTTTCAAATGCTAAAGCTTTATTTTGTCTAGGGGACACTGTTGATGTAGGAAAACATATCAATCTTATGTGGTCGTCTTGCACCGTCTTATACATAAGTAGGTGTTATTTTTCCTTTTCTCCATCTATCTCTCTCGTAAGATTTTGGTGTTTTCCTGCGGAAACTACACAGGTTATTTGATATATTACTTTTAATTATATTTAAAAAAAATGAGTGACTGCTGAGTTTCTTGCGGCGTTCCTTCTCAGCAGTGGTCTCCTCTTGTGATGCGCTGGTAGATTCTTGACGTGTAACAGCGCCCGTGCGGCCTACTTACTGAATAAATGTCTTTATCTTTATCTTTAATATGACTTTTATAAGAACACATTTTTTGGTCATATTAGCCAATATAAGATATGTTTTTGCTAGTTGGGTGATGTCCACTGCACTACCAATACTATGAAGTAGAAATCTAGTAAATTGGGTATGAAAACCTTGCGTTGCTAGATTTCAGAATATAGAAACTCAATTAATGTGAGTAATAAATAATAATATAAAATATGTAGACTGACAGATCAAATCAGAGTAACATTTTCCGCTATTGGAGACCGTTAGTTTGCATTAGTTACGATGGGCTACAATGTCGCAAATTTCTTCGTATTCAATTATAATGGTTTTTCTGCACTTGCAACTCGGCGCCGATCGCTACTGCCTGCGCCCCGCGCCACAAGTAGGGGTCATAGGCGGTTCAAGTATGAAGGGCAAGGCGCGGTGTATGCTTATTACCTATCGGTAGACATTTCACATGACCATTGCGTATATTCTAAAGATTAGACTGACACTTTCTTTCTTCTTTGGGAATGGAACTTCAATGTGTATTTATTTGCTCGTATATTAAAGTGCCTGTGAATATCCCTAAAAATCCTTTGACTAATGTAATGACTAATGAGGCATCAAAACTGCTCTTCAGTTAGAGCTGTCTCTAACTACATGTTTAGCAATTAAGATGGTTTGCAGACGTTGGTATTTGGTTTTTGATTAACTGATTGCTACCAAATGGACATTTTGTTTAAAAAAGATGGTAGCACCTTGACATTGGCTAAGTACACAGACGAGTATATCCCAGGGTAGATCAGACTCGTTACTTAACGGAATGGAAACATAAAGTTATGTTTACACTGAGATCACATTTGAATAAATTATAGTATTTACATAGGTAAATTTATTTGTAGGTACCACAAAAGTAAATCATCTTATACGGTTTGCAAAATTGTCTTTAGAATAATACAACGTGTTATTTTTAATCTGCTGCGTAGTTGCAATAACATTAACCGCAGATATCTCAATTAAATTTAAATAATACGACTAAACTACCTACATTTGTTATAGAAATGGCTCCTCTCACAGCTGCCGAAAAACAAAAACGGTATCGGGAAAGGATTAAAAATAACCCTATTAAATATGAAATCCAAAGAAAAAAGGACGTGGCGAGAATAAAAAAAAATATAAAGGCAAGAAAAATTGCAACTACCAAACTATCAAACTATTCCGAAAAATGAAGCATCCACCAAAGAATAGGTACCTACCTAATACCATTGCAGTTGCTCATAATTTGTCTCTCAATAACCAGTATTGGTCAGGAAAGTCTAAAATGTAACCACTATAAATATGCGATAACCATAACCCTCATTTTGCTTTGGTCAGTCGGGTTAATAAAGCTTTTGTGGATTTGTGATCTTGGTATAACTGCAGCCTTATGATTTCGTTACCATTATTTTCGTTACCGTCCTTTGAAAATAATTAACATTTTATTTTATTATTAAATCCCCAATTGATAAACATTGCAATGTGTGTATTATATGGATAAACTTTTTACTAAAGTATCCACGTATAAATAAATTTGTCGGGTAAACCTCATAACGTCCAACTGGTAAAGAAAATTGTAAGTAGTTTTGGTCGTCTGGTAACGAAATAGTTACAATAATCGTAATTTCTTTCAAATTAGTTCATAATGTTTTAAAAATAAAACTTATTTTCATAACTTACTATATTTTCAAGTAAGTAAAGCATTTGTTTATCCCCGTTTTACTTTCTTTCAAGTTATATCAATAAATGTATATGGTAACGGAAGGGAAACAAATATGAGCCCGAGCCACTTTGAAATCGCTGTATAAATTTAATTTCCGTATGTTTTACAAAACCATTGCTAAATTAAGATACCTAAGACTACTAAAAATGCTTCAACACCCTTAAAGTTCAACAATTAATAAGTTCGAAAAAAAATCATCACAAATCTGTTGTTACAACTTTGAAAAAAAATGCCCTAAGACAGCAAATAAGAGGAGTTTTCGAGTCGAGGAGTGGATTTAAATACTTCCGTGTGGTTGCCGGGTTAGAATAGTGCTACTCCATGTCATCCCATGGATGTCGTAAGAGGTGACTAATGTCGGGTTCCTATATTCAATCCGAGGATAGATAAGGCTTACCTCGGGTTAAAATTTGACATTTGCCCATACAAAATGTGTCAAATTTTAATCCGAAGTAAGCCTATCTGTCCGCGGATTGAATATAGGAACCGGACGTAAGGGAATAAAGGCTTGTAGTACTATTAGGCGATGGGCTTGCAACCTGTCACTAATACGCTGGTAAACATCTTAGCCTATTTGTGCAGAATGTGGTTACAGAATTATCTACAAGTTTTTAAAGTTGTAGGTAGTTCTGTAGCTCTGCCTACCCCACTCTGGGATTACAGGCGTGAAGGTATGTATGTATGTAAATACTTACGTTAAAAATGCACTACCTACCTACTTGCAAACTAAATAATATAAGAACACATGTTTGAATGTACTTATATTATTAGTTCATCCATCACTAAATAGTACAATAACTTATGTGTCGTATCCTAATTTTGTAAATAATGTGTACAAAGCATGGCTTTAAAATACAGGTGATATTTAAATATCACGATTTTGTTTCGGGCAGTATAGAGTCAAGTGTAAAAATATGGGAGAACGCGATATCTCAAAAATGTGTCTCAATGCACCTTATTCCAGTGTTGAATTTCGTAACGTAACATATTTATGAGAGGATTCTTTTGATACATATTTTTGCACTTAACTGTATTGAATGGTATGTCGAGACATTGAAACTGTTTTTCCTTACGTATGAAAAATAATCCAAAACAATTTAATATCTATAACCTTATTTAATATCCTCGCATGTATTGGTTTAGTTCACTTTAATATGAATATTACTAATTCTTCACATTGTGTAGTCAAGAAATTCTTATTTTTTATTTGTATTAACTGTCGCCCAAGATACAGGCATTGCCTAATTTGGAGTCCCTTGTTCTGTATTTGTAAACCTTTTTTTTATACTTACGTAGTCCTAACTATGGGGAAATATTTTTCAATCTACATATTACCAGTAGAATAATAATTCCCAGTAGTTACCACCTATTGAGGAGTAATAAATAGATTGGCGTGGTATGGACATGTAACGAGAACAGACGTAGGAAACATAAATAGAAGAGTGATGAGTATGAATATAAATGGAAATAAGAATACCTAGATGTGGACTGAAACATATTCGTATGGATTGTGTGAAGCATATGAAAGGTGTAAGTATGGAGTTAGACAGAACAGCGAATAGAGGAGACGAAAACTTGCCGACCCCACCTAGTGTACAAGGGACAATGTAAGAAGATGATGATGAGTAACCATTAGTAACAGGTGGGCAAAAATCCCAGCTGTTACCAATGGTAACATATCTATGGTAACAGGTAGGAATATCCCAAATATAGTAAATCATACATGTTTTACGAATATTAAAGGTGTTTTTTTTACAACTTTGTCGGCGTGATTATTATCTATAATCATGCTATATTATCTACAGCTTTGTACCAAGAGCCTCTTAGTTAAACCGCAGACGGACGGACAGACGGAGAAACGGACCTAGTGAAACTATAAAGGCTCCTTGTTTAATACCGAACCCTAAGAACCGGCCAAGAGCATGTCGAGCCACGCGAAGTGTAGGGTTCCGTTTATAACTTGATCGACTATCACTCATTAATTTGTAAAGGATCGTCGCGCGAGTCCTTTTTGTTTTATAATTCGCCACGATGAGCTGTGAGGACTGTGAGGCGGTGATTATCGCATGTACCTGGCGCAGAGAAATACGCCTGAGTAAAGATAAGAAAAGCTTGCACTCACGTCAAATAGTCATAACGTTACGTATAGTTACCTCACCATCAATAGTACCTATATTATCCAACATTGCGCTCAAAACTATCTAGTAAGTGCGCTCCTTTCGTTCTGATAATTAATAGAAAAACATAATAGAAACGTGTCAGATATTATTGATCTCAATGATGGATAATATATAATTGCCATTGACTGTACCTACTTGCATACATGACTTTCTGACGTGATTAATTATCTTTAGTTTCTGGCCATGCAAGCCCTAACTTAAAACAATATTGCTCACAGGCCCCGATTGGTTTAATTATATAAGTTTGGTACCGAAGAATAAGCAGTAGGCCTGCAGATCGCTAATTATATTTTACTGAAAATTTACTTCGTCTTGCTTAACTTATTATTTTGTTACTAGACGACGCCCGAAGCTTCGTACGCGTAGATTTAGTTTCCCGCTTCTCCCCCAATTTTTTCGGTGGGGGTCCATTTTAAGAAAATCCTTTCTTAGTGCACACCTATACTTCTTATCCTTATGTATGATATGTCATATGACCGTCCGTCCGACCTACGTGCCAAATTTGGAATCTCTAGACCCAGCGGTTTAGGATGTGCGTTGATATGCCAGTAAGTTTCTTCTTTTATATATTTGGATAAAGGCAATCAGTTAATGAATACGATAAAATTATCAATACTTACAAGGGGTCTTACCAAAATAATAGTCTGTGGAATCAGCCGAACCGTCGCAGTGGACTCTCCTAGTGTCCATCGGCAACGGCAACCAGGCATTTATAAACTCCGAACCCTTCAACTACCGCACTGGGCTTCGATTTGTTCAGATTCTTTTATAAATTTTAATTTACCTCCATCAACCATCGCTTCATCCAATTGTCGGTTATATAAAATTAGTAATTTATTTATTACTAGCTTTTTTCCCGACTCCGGAATAATATAGCATTCAAAAGGTGAAATAATTTTTGATCAGTCCATTAGATTTGAGTTTATTTGTTACAAACATACAAAAATACAACGATACAAATCGCTCCTCTTTATACTATCGGTGGAGACTAGAAACCCTATTTACTGATTATTCTCTCTCATGGTGAAATCACTTGGTGGACCCCCATTAATTTAAAGAAGAAGAAGACTAGAAACCAGCTCGAAGCCCAAACTCATCACGGGATTTGTTTTCCGAATCTTGGGTGTTTTCTATGCATATAAGTTTTTACTTGTCGAAATATATAAATGTGTTTATTGTTGCGTAGAACCCATACTCGTACTACAAGCCGACATATTTTAGTTTGGGACAGGGTCAATTTGCGTGGGATTGTCCATATTAGTTAGGTTTAGATTGTTGTGTTACCTAACTTTCCTGTCAAATTTGTAAAAACGGCTTGCAAGTTTAGAACAAGCATAGACATTTAAAAGTGGTAAGTCAACATTATAGTGTAGTAGCAAGTACGTGCGGTGCGGCGCGCTGGTCGGCGCGGTGAAATCAAGTCTCTATGTAAGTGGGTTGGTGAAAGAATCTCTCCTCCGTGGCGCGCCGCCGTATTCGCCGTAGCGTCAGCGCGCTGACCCAGCTATCAGCCATTTACGTGTAACATATCAAATATGTATGTTTTGTTTTGTAATCCGCTCATATTCTTAATATTTAATGCAAGCCCAGCATGCTAGTAAGAAGAAATTAAACAATAGGTATTTGAAATAATTTGCCCTATGCAGTCCAGTTTTTTCGCTACAAGAGTTAAAAAGAAATTAGCGAACAAATACGTACTTCTATACCGTCCTTGTTAAAAAACTGAGAGTGATGGTGAGTCTCCCTTACTTTAAGAATAGTGTTTATTTTCTTGTCTGTACTAACTGCTACTAGTGGCGGCACGCTAGTGTGCGGCGCCGGTGACACTGAGTGTATATACGTGGTTATTTTCCCGCATGTGTTGGTGCCTGTTTTCTCTCGCCTGCCCTGCGCTTGCGCGGCGGTCGCAAAAAAGCAATTGGTTGCCAGTGTGTGCATTATGACAATTTTCACATCCGACTTTCTTCCGCCGCACAGGAACATTACGTGAGTTGTGTGAACTTTTAGTGGAATCTTTCACTTTGTCTGCTTCACACCTTTGTTTGTGACATTTATGTCTAACATGACCTACTTTTGACAGTAGGTTGCTGGAATGGAAAAGTTTGAAATTATTGAAAAACCGTTGATTAGACATTCAATGCGGTAAAATCTGTGAGTGGTGAATTTTGGGACTTTGGTAGTAAGACAAAAACATGGGTTTGAGTTAACGACAAAATCTTCATTCATTTTACATTAATTTACAATTTACTTATGTTTAATTGGAAAACCTCTCGAAAAATATAACATTATTTCTTATAAAATACATTATTTCTATTAAGAAGATTGGGGTAATAAACTACCGAATGAATAAAAGATTTACAATAAAACATAATTACATTACTACATTTACCAATAAATACTTAGCTAACTTAGCTTTACAATAAAAGGTACTTTATAAACATATGACTCTATACAAGTTGGGGCATATTTCAGAATTCAAACTGTTATTGAAATATTACATTTTGCAGTGGCTTTGGTAATCATGTTGTTAGCATTTTAAACATAGGTACGGATAAACAATATTAGATACCAGTGCCTTTTGGCTTTCTATGGTTTGAAATGCGTTTGTGGCACGATTTGAGCAGCTGGTTTTTAGATGACTTACAACGTTAATACAATCGGCATCGGCAATCGAGATTCACATATTTATTACATTTCGTCTCATTTTGTACAGAAAGCTATGAACATAATTTTAAATTTAATTCATTACAATTATATAAATTTATATCACTGTTACAGATAGATCTGAGCAGTTAGAAAAATGTGGTACATCTAATTAAAGTACGTTCATACATGCAATAAAAAATTGGTTAATTTATTAGTTATCTGTATTGTTCAAGGTAGTTAAAAGAGGCTGAAGAAGTGAGAAACAGGATCAGCTATACTTTCTTATTACTGTAGCTGTATGTTATCACTGTCATAAACCCACACAGTGCAACCATTTTCTTAATAGCGTTCGGCAATTTTCGTTTTTCCATGAAACACTTGTGACAGATATACTGTCAGTTGCGAGTGCAAGTGACAGTGATAGCCAGCCAAACGCTATTAAGAAACTGGGAGTACTGGGCCGGTATTCTAGGCGGTAAAAACGATATCGTAGTTAATCTGTTATGGTATTGTTATGACGTCAACCGCCATCACTGTCAAGTAAATAAGAGCTATCAAAATGGTGACAATACAATAACAGCTCAAACACGATTTGGTTTTTACCATGTCGAATAGTGGCCCTGTACGCACGCGTCAAACAATATTTAGTAGATCTAAGACACGAGTAGGTACAGAAAGATTTTGACTGAGAATATTATATGGGTGGTAAATAATTAGACAATGATGATAATAATTATAACATAATACTTTCACTAACATGAATCTAGACCAAAACTACGATTCTCTATGATGATTAATACCTACAAGTAATTAAATTTATCGAAGCAAAGATATAGGCAAAAGTCTCACGCATCCTAAAGTTTTGGTTCTGCTTGAAATACCTATAAAGAAATTTCGTGTTTTTTTGTGTGTTTTAGCTGACTGGAAAAAGCAAGACTTGTTAATAAACAAGAACAGCAGCGGCATGTAAGAGCATACCGATGTTAACAAGCAGTGGTCATAATCTCATAATTCTAAACTACACCATTACTAATGTTACCTAGTTCGTATATGATAGATAAATGTAATAAGCAATGATCGGATATCCCGGTGCAACACGGGGTGAATGACCTCAAACATTATGCTAATATGGATATGCTCCGGGGTTCCGGGACTTATGTTGTTAAATATTATTCTGATTTTATTACTTCAAATAAATTTCAATACAATTTAAACGTGTAAAATAAATATTTTGACAAAAGTAATTTAGGTAAGTATGTAAAAAATTGAAAAAAGTTAGTTTTTATTATACTCTGTTTAAAATTGATCTGCCAAATAGTCTTTGGGTATGAATATAAATAAAATATATAATACGGTACGCATTATCAGTTCACCACACTACACACAGATTTTATATTTTATTAGTTTGTATGAAATTGAAATAGCATACAATTATTTTCTCAATATTTTATATGTTTAATCGATTTCTTTACTCGTACAAAATCCTATCCTAATGCCTATTTATAAATATCCCAACAATCGCATTTTCTTTTCGAACCAGATCCCGGGATTTTTGTCATATCTATATTAAGATTTCTACTCTATATCCCGCAGTGTTGCACCGTGAAATCCGATCACTGGTAATAAGTGTAATTTGGAAATAAATCCTGAAATAAAATTTGCATACGAAGCAATACGTCATTAAAATTGATCCGTAACCTTTAAGATGCCATGCCAGCATTCTAATTATAATAACTGACGTTATTTAGCTTCTAACATTAGCTGATTGCTGTGTTGCGCAACTTCGAATAGATTATTGGAACAATACATTTTTAATTTTTTTCCATCCGCTTCCCGGACGCGGCGAGTTCCGGCGACTCGCGTGCGCCGGCGCACGGGCGCAGCGCCGAGGACCGACCTGCTGGGCAGCGCATCGGCTCCGGCGCCCCGCCGCTCGAGCGCCCGGTGCTTCCACTACTAAACAAGTACGTAGCAGACAGGTTTAACACATTTCTGCAATCGCGATAATATATTTTCGGGATATTTATTTATAATACACACAATATTATCACATATTTCAGTATAAATATTTACTAAATACGCAAAAACAATAACTACTTTAATAGAGAAAATGATTAATAGAACATATAAATACTAGTAATACATTTTGTATATTTATTATTTGCGTTATTAGCCTCGTTGAAAATAATTGTGCTACCATACGTAGTAAATTGATAATATATTCGTTAGAATTGACTACACATATAAATACAGTAACGATTCTTAGACTTTTAACACTTTAGTCACAATACTCACAATTTGTTTTCAAAATCAATGAAAAACTAACTGAAATACCTACTTTAAAACATGTCCAATTCATTACAGTTAAGTATTATTTTGCCATATTAAAAAGGTCCTATCTAATGAGATAAAGTTTTTAAATAGAGTATACTAATTTCCTTTCATACAAAATCAAACTCAACGGATCTCCACTAAAACTAACATAAATAATATATCTACACTAAAGTAATTCTGAAAATATCTTAAAACTAGTTAACATTGCACTTGTCCTTAGGAGGAGTGTTAAGCTAAAGGGGTTAAATAATACAGAAACACCGCTCATAACATCAAAGTTAAAAAAAGACAACGACGTGCAAAAGCCTATCGTGAGATTCCGCTCAAACTGAGGTACCAGCAGCACACATTGACACGTCTTTTAAACATAACGACAATCACGCACACAACTACGATCTATAAAATGCTTCATTTGAGCTAGTGTCGGAATTGGTCCATCCTTTACAACCAGGCTGGCTCTGTGATTAGTCCCTGCCGATCCGCTTGTGGATCTGCTGGTGCTTAATGAGATGCGCCTTCTGGCGAAATGCCTTCGCGCACACATCACACCGAAATGGTTTTTCTCCGGTGTGTGTTCGAAGATGGACCTTGATATTAGATTTGTTCAAAAAACCTCTATTACAAATACCACAACGGTGAACGGGCTTTTCTTTTCCAAGGAGACCACTTAACTCGGCTGCGGTAGCGGAGGAAAAAGCTAAGGAGCTCCCATGAATGTTTCCTCCGTTATTGGATTGTTTCGCTTTTGTTCGGCTTCTTTTACTTTTGCTCGAAGGAGTGGCAGTCGTTGTGTGGGCGTGAGGATAACCCAATAGCCTGTCTGGACTGCAGAGCCCATCGGGCTTCAGGCTGAGAGCGTAATGCGGTGGATATCGACCGTTGAGAAGACTACCGACGCCGTCGGTCGTTGATACGGCGTTTCCCGGTGGAGAAGAAGTCGATATTACATCCATTCCAAAACTAGTCGAGCTGGGTGTTTCTTGTTTTACGGGGGGGCCATTCTGCAAACGGTTTTGAAGAAGTGGCATGTATCCATGACTAAGGAGAGTTTGCAATGTTGACCCAGCTTGCCCAAGGTTTTTGTGCAAGAATTCTTGACTTTTAGAAAATTCTTGCCCTGGTTTACAAGGAAAGTCTAAGCCTGAATGATGAGAATTTGGTAGTGAAGGCGGTGGAGAGCTAGGCAAAAATTCAGCCAAGTCTTGCGGTACAATTTTGTCGCTGTGTTGGCTGCAGGCCCCAGCAATCCATGCATCGATGTCCATCCAGCTGTCTCTCGAATCATTTCTTTCGGGGTCTTCCGGCTGCGACGGAACCGTTGTATCAGCTATTGCGGAGCCAATAATGGCCGCTATATCTTCGATTGAACTTATATCATCATACATATCTTGTTTATGACCGTCATCGAATAGTTTTGTAGTCGGGGAGCAGGATGTAGCGCAAGAATCGGGAGCACCAGGACCAGAATTTTCAGCTGAAAATGGTTTTGAATCAGCGTCTAATGGAAAAGGTTTTACGTCCTCAAGATCGGGAGGTTCAGTATCAGCAGCACATGTTGACGATGAAACTACATCATGATCTGCTCCATACCCGCTTTGTGTGGGGTAGTTGTTGTTTTCTTCAGGAAGACGTTGAGCGATGGCATGATAGTGATGACCAGATATTCCATTAATGGAAAGATGACCGGTGTAGCCAGTAAATGGTGGTAAAGGCTTTAGCTCTGCCAGTGGGGGTGGGGTTAGTAAAGAGTCCAATAGTTCATGGCATGTAGGAGGTGGCGAAGCGGCGTCCAGCTTAGGGTCGAGCCAGCACGCGCCGAGAAGAAGCTCGTCGCCGCCCCCGCTGCCGGTGACCCCCGCGCACTTCATGCCGCGTCTCACCGCGACTCCAGAACCCAGCGAGATCCCGCCACTGCCATACTTAGATGCCGCCACCCTGCTGTGCTATCTGTAACAAATATTCAATATGTTAATTAAATTATGTAAAGGTGTAAACTTTTTGGTCTTTTAATCAAGAAACGGAAAAGTAAGGAAATTGAAAAGTTAGGTAAATATTTACAACAAAAAAAAATCTGCTTAAAAAAGGAAGACCGAGTTTTATATCTAACTAAACCTCAATTACTTGATATTAATGTTGTTAAAAATAGACCGCTATCCGTACAGTTCAAATCTAGCAGGATATAATATAAGATAGTATTCTTAGCGACACCCATGACACTATTAAAGAATTAATTGGGAATTCAAATGTAGGTTTGCGGCTCGTACGCAATCAAGATGTAGGCGCGTAATAATCGTTTCCATTCAGCCGCTCCGCTTCACTAGCTAACGGTGTTGTTGCTGCCGCTGTCGATACCTAACAACGTTATTATACAAATACTTTTTGTTAAGAATATATAATAAAAATTTCACAGTTAGTCTTTTTTCTTATAAATTGGGATATTCGTAGATTGTCTCATCACTAACTTGGGATATTCGTAGATTGTATCATTACCTTTTTAATTTATGTTATAAAAACGTTACAGACAAACTTGTGAGAATGTAAAAAAACATAGAAATGCAGATCTATTTACTTGAATCATTTAGATTTTCCTTAAAGAAGCGTCCCCACTGAGAGCATTCGCGTGAATATTCAAGTGGTGTGGACGGGACGTTGAGCCGAGCGTTACAAAGCCTGCAGACCACTCGATGTTCGATGCCGAATGCTCATAATCATAACACGCAAATGCTCTCAGTGAGAACGCTCCTTAATGTTAATGTTAATACTTTAAAATTACCTAAACGGAATTTTTTAAGGTCCAAAAGTATTCAAACGCGTGTTTTCACGTCATCTGCATTAATTCTGTGATTAGGATAGGTCCTTTTGAATATTATAAATACTAAATTTCATAGACCTCCCTAAAACTCGTTTTTTAATTTAATCTAGAAACGAACTGCTTTATTAATTTCTTTGTCGTTACACGTGGCCACTTCACGGCTTATTACGTTATGAGCTTTAACAAGATCAGCCCGTTTCAGTCATTAATTTATATCCGTTTCTAAATAAGTATCGTGCTTATGTAGGCTACAAAATGTATTCAACGTTCGATTTATGCCAAATTCTAATTATAGCTGCGTGGGCATATATTTCTCACTAAACATGTTACAAGCTAATTTAAATTACTTAGGGCCTGTTTCACAATTAACTTGTACATTTATTTACCATTTATAGTTGGCTTTCTCTTCGTCTATTTTCAAGTGCAAGAAAAGGAAAGGGCAAATCTTAATTGTCAAACATTTGTCAAACAGCGCCGATTGTGAAACAGGCGTTTAGTGTTTTTTTTAAATATTTCAGTGTCGCGACGTTGATCTGTTGTTACACGTAAGGTTCAAGTAAAATATCTTAGAACATATAAATGCCACGACTATTACAGTGGAGCGATAGCAATTCGACCGCTGCTAGTCTTGTGTCACGGAGCCTAGACCTTGATCTACCAGAATGTTCAGTTATCCTCACGATACGCTTTTCCTCAAAGTTAGGGCATCAGTTATTTAGTACAGCGCTTAAGGTCCTAATCATTAAGATGGATTAACTCATTACGACCCTTAGTATACGGCGACCACTTGCGAACAGCAATAAACCCTAAATACACTTGACTATGCCGTCGTCGCTCTCGTTTGTTGCGTTCGTGGATAAAATTGAAAAATTAGTCGCGCCAACTACGATCACGTCTAATCTAATATATTTTTTCCATTTATTAAAATATTGCCAAAATTGTGCAAATTCCCCAAAAAGAAAAAAACAGGTATGTGTGACTTAACTCAATTGAACTCCTAAATTTCAACATTTGCTGAAACAAAGAGCTGAAAACAGACAGCTGAGATAAGTCTCATTACTATTTATGGGTTTTCAACCTATTTCCAGGCCCATTTATATTCTCTGCTTGCAAAATTTTATTATTGCATTCTGATTTCGAATGTCTTTGCTTACAGTAATTTTCAGTTCAGTGACTTAAAGAGCAATGTTATTTGTTTGAAAACATGGTAAGCGCCAGAACCATGGCTATAAGATGGTCCTTATCCCAGCTTACAAAGGCTTCGTTTAAATCTCTCTGGTGAAAGCAGTCCATCGGTACATTTCCTTTCCATGCGTCGATGTCCCCTATGGATTATGCATGGATTGGGACACCACTTTACTTAAAAATAAATATGAATTACACGTGACTAAGAGATCATATAACTACACTGGATAAATGAAATGGTATTTACCAACAAGAATTTATAGCGCGATTAAATTTGCACTGTTCGATACATCGGTGTCAACTGTATGGCCACCGATGGTGCACGAGCCGGCTGGATGACTCAAACTCGACAGGACAAGGCCGTCAATGCGACGGCGTTATCTTAATCTACCACACAGGGGGCGGCAGCGAGTGTGAAGGGCTCGTGTGCGAGCCGCACAGGAGTCCGCCGATGCGCTCAGTTACAGAGTGATTGCCGCGAACTACTTAGCGCTCACATGCACAATTAGCCGCGTTATTCGAGTTAGCCGACCGTGTTCTTTGCAACAAACAATCTACAGCCGATCGTAGTTCATAACGAAATCAGGATGTGGATAATAAAGGCGTTCTTGAAAAATGGGATTCCACTTAAAATTAATATGTACAATTTACTGCCCTGCAAGGTAACTGAGTTGTCACTTAATGATTTTAAAAAGAAAATGAAAATGTCAACAAAACCCATTTTACTCCACCAACGAATACATGGATCTACTTAGAAGTAAATGTTTATTAGAGCTATAAATGTTATAAGATAAGTAATAGATATAGATGCATGTTACTTTTAAGGGAATTATGTACCAAACCTGACTTGCTAAATGTAATGTATTGTTACTTGGCCAATAAATATTATTATTATGTAGATATTCATTTAATTTTCTATAAATTAGGTTTTTTACATATTCAAATATAAAGGTAAAATAACAATACCGATACAAAAAATAAACATTATAAAAAACCTAATCTACGGGTGCCGCCAGCAGCGGGGCAGGGCTCATGCTACCGGTGGTTAGGGCTGCAGAGAGAGGAACCTCCTCACAATGCGTGCCGTGTCGAGGAGTACTGCCTTCTGTATCTGGCCCTTGATCCAGCCATCTAGCGAGAGTCTCTTGAGGTGTTGGTCGAGACTCTTCGCTATAAGACCGTTTGCCGAAACAACTATCGGGACAATGATCGTCGAGTCAACATCCCACATGGTGGTCACCTCGTGAGCCAAGTCAAGGTACTTGCTGAGCTTATCCTTCTCGGCCTTCACGAGGTTCTCATCATGCGGGATGGTGACGTCGACGAGCAATGCCCGGCGTTGAGATCGATCTGTCAATTATTATTATTATTATTATTATAAACATCTATACAAATATTTGTTTTACAGTTAAGTATATATCTTCTTGCTTAACCAAGGCAATCTCGAGTTTTATAAGTTTTTGTAAATTGATGAGTACGAATAACAGTATTTGTTTTTCGACTTCTCTTACCATTCTTGTTTTGCGTATTAGATAGTCTCAAGTGCAAAATTTGGTTGAAGTAGGTATATAATTTTAATATGGTATAAGTATGATTCGGTCTATTTTCCCAAATTTGATTATAGTAGCTTCCTATTGATTAATTTGTCACTACTCTTAATATGCCTTGGTCTTCGTCTTTGCCACTGAGAAAAACAGTACAATATTCATGGCATCGTGCAACTCGTTTCCCAACAAGGTAGCTAGCACGCAATTTGCAATACCGGGTCAAAAAAATGCTATTAAAATATAGATTTGTTTCGGCAGCTCGCAGCGCGGCCTTGAGTAGATTTTTCGCAAAATGCCCGAGTGTGAATAAAGCCCGATTGCACGGGTCAACGGCCCGTGGCGGCCGCTTGCCGCAACACATCGTTGTAAAAACTGAATTACAAGACTACCGATTGCGTTCCGAACCTCGGACAGAACGTGATTTGGGCGGTGACAGAAAAAAAATGCTTTTGTGTGCGCTGTTTGTTAATTTTTGATATATTGACGAAATAGGTGCTTTGTCAAAATAAAAGTTTAACAACACAAGAACCAGGCATCCTATAAATAAAGATCACGGGATAATGTCACACAAATTCACCTAGTCCCAAACTAAGCTCTACGCTTGTACTATGGGTACTGGACAGCGTTAAACTTACTTAAACACATTCAAGACTTAGGAACAAATACTTGCACTGATCACACAAATAGCAAGACTTGAACCTGGGACCGATAGCTTCGTAAGCAGGGTCACTACCAACTAGACTAACGTGTGGTCTAAAAACTCTATGTCCAAAAACTCTTGGTAATGAACCACGTTTAAGGTTACAGTTTGTAAAATAATTCTGCATTACATTGTGCCCCGTTAAATGTTCATTTTATCCAAAAAATGTAAATGTAATAACAGTACAAACATAAAACAAGGTAAAAGATGAAATCAATTATACCTTATAAAATCAAGAGGTTGCTCCCATCCCTTGACGGTTAACTTTATCGTGGCGCTATAAGAAGCTTCCTCTTTGGGTGAATTGGTAGTGTGAGACAAGTGACTATTATATTTATTACTCGCTTCGATGAAGCTTTGTAGTAAAAGTTGTTATGACAAATGATGGGTTAGACATTTATAAATATATGACTACAGGTAGTCCGCGACTTTTTGCAAGTAGAATTAGTATACGGCTTCTCACAGAGGGTGTTCCTGTTAGGCTGTGCGTTGTCAGTCAGTCGGTCACGGGAAAGTTATATATTTATATACTTTTACGATTACAACAATAGGGAATATTCAACACTTTTTCCACAGCTTCAATAAAAGCTAATTCAAGTAACAAACAGTGGATAAAAATCATTTTTTGAATAGCTATAAAAATAACCAAGATATAAGCCAACATTTTTTTTCCTATCTGTTTCTAACCAAACTGAATTTAATATGGAGTTTATGTAAATGGCCGACCTGTTACATGACGTCACAGTGTTATATCGGATCTCTCTGTCTAATCGCTGTCTAATTAGGAGTTTAAAATGTTTGTATCATACGTATTTCTTGGCTGATTTTAATTTTAATTTCACTTTTGGTGATCTCTTTTACGGTATTTTCATATTTTGTTGAGAAATGCGATTTATAAAATCCACGCATATTCTCCATTGGATATGGAATTAATATTATGAGATTATGACAGTAAACAAAGTGTGAAATCGGCTTTTGGTTAAAAATATTCCTGCGGAAACTACGCAGGTTATTTGATATATTATTTAATTTAATGTTTATAGATTTATATAATGTAGTTCCATTGTAATATTGAATATACTTTAAAAAATGGCTGACGGCTGAGATTCTTGCGGCGTTTCTTCTCATCTGTGGTCTCCTCTTCTGAAGCGCTGGTAGATTCTTGACGTGTACAAGTGCCCGTGCTGCCAACTTACTGAATTAGTACATTACTACAGAGGCGGGCAACCCCATATTTCCCACCGAGGTATGTATAGTGCTTTTTTCGAACATGCAATGAAATAAACAAAAAAAAAATCAAAGTTTTATTTTTAATGAAGTTATAAGTAAACAAGAAAAAAACTAAAACTAACGTGTGTATTACTATTTCGCTATATTTGAACTCGGTTTTAATAGAAAACAGATACTTCATACATTTATATTTATTATCATTATCAAGTTTATCGCCAAACCTTTTTTTCTATACGTTTAAGTAGACATTTTTACCGCTACCTAATATTTAGATGAAATATTAATATTTCAATTTGTATATGTATAGTTAAGAAAAAAATGATAATAATGTGCTATTTGTTATGCTCGGAAGAGGCGACTAAGGGAATAAAGGCTTGTAGTACTGTTAGGCGATTTGCTTGCAACCTGTCACTAATATACACTGTTAAAAATCTTAGCCTAATTGTGCAAATTGTGGTTACAGACTTATCAACAAGTTTTTGGAGTTGTTGGTAATTCTGTAGCTCTGTCTACCCCACTCTGGGAATGAAGGCGTGAAGGTATGTATGTATGTTATGCTCATGTGGATTTATTATGTAAATAAAACTGCACTAAGTAGGTACATACCAAATCGTTTATTGATATTTTTAACACGCATAGTGGCAGAATGTCATGATGCCTGTACCACAAATTTATGTGTAATGGAAATTCAAAAAGAGGACTTTGCCGGCCTAAGCCTGCAAGATTTGTATGAAATTCCATTAACGACCTCTTGTCCTAGCCGTGCCTGAAACGTCATACTTCACAGCCTATTAAAAGGAACATAACTTCAATATTTCATTGCATGTTTGAGACAATGTCTTTATCCTTATCTTTAATACGGTCTGCAGCTGACTTCAGTTTGACTGATCTATTACGAACCATTTTTAAAGAAATTTTCATTTCTTGCGTTATTTGTTAAAGTCGTTTAATAGTACATTATTGCCTAGGCAGTGAAGCAGGCAATTGCGGGGCGGGAATTGGTTTAAACGGACGAGCTTGCGAGTCCGTTTAAAAATACGAGGCCCGCAATTGCCGTTCCTGCCGAGGCATAATATAGTGCTTTTCTCAAAAATCGAAAGATACAAATCGCATATAAACAGAAACTTCACGTGAAATAACATCACTCTTTACCGCCTTTATTTTTATGACAAGGAAAAAGGCAAGCTTTTTTTAGAAAAAAAAACTCAAGCTATTCCAGACACAGATAAAAAAGTTACGTTTCGAATAAAATATGGATGTATAAGACTTGTGCCCTCATTTTATTATGGCCGTTTTCACTTTTTAAAAAGTTACAAACTAGATAACAATGAAATTTGTATGCAACATTGCGGGCTTGTGTACCGAGCACGCAATGTATTTTTTTTATTATTTGGGATCTGTCTGTAAACTATGTTCTTCACGTCTCAGTATGGAGTTAGTTATGTCAACTTTTCCGGTCATTTTTGAGTTTTTTTTTTTTATCCATTTTAGTGATCATAATATGTAGTCCTATATTTCAATAAGAAACTACTTATATGTCATTTTAAGCTCGACGCAAGCTACGCCGCGGGAAAGTCATAGTCATATTTTAAACATTTAAATGTACTTTGTCTTAGTGCCTCAACTATTTAATTAAATCGAGATATCTTATCACCACCGTTTAAACCATCCGTGGCCTTCATCATCAGTTACAATCTACCAAATGATATTTTCTGAATGCAAAAGCTGGACTTGATATTAAAAATCCTTAAATCGCTATTGTGTGCCTTTAATATTTGAGGAATTTCCTCAATTCCTCACGAATTCCCTCATCAGATACCGGTTCGGTGATAATGGGACCTCCTCGGAAATTTCTCCTAAAAACCAAAAAAAAATGTTCGATATCAGTCCATTACTAACGAAGAAATCGGTGAACATACATAAAAACCGGCCAGTGCGAGTCGGACTCGCGCACGAAGGGTTACGAACCATTATCTATAAAAAATCACGATTGTTGTATGGGAGCCCACTGTTTTTTTTTTATTTTTTTTAGTATTTGTTGTTATAGCGGCTGCAGAAATACATCATCTGTGAAAATTTCAACTATCTAGCTATGACGGTTCGTGAGATACAGCCTGGCAGACGGGCAGCGGAGTCTCAGTAATAGGGTCCCGTTTTTAACCTTTGGGTACGGAACTCTAAAAAATAGGTTTGAATTAGCTCACGTAAAAGTTGTAGTCAGAATGTATTGTTATTCATAATCATCGTAAGTCATAAAGTGTTTTTACTGAAACGGTTTTTATTTTATAAAACGAACCGAACCTAACCGAACCTCATTTACTTACCAAAGACTTACTTAGAAATATCTAATTTCAAAAATCCTGAAATAAAAACCGTTTTAGTAAAAGACACTGTACGGCTTGCGATCATTATGAATAACAATACTTTCATCGGACATCCTCCATTTTTTGAAGTCGGCTAAAAATATGATAAGTAGTTTTATTTGTTCTCAAATAGTACAGAAAAATATAAAATGAAAGTCGCTTGTCAAAGTTTAATAAGCAAGTGGCTGGTGAAGAAGATAATACGGTACGTGTTTTCAGTTCCAAGTACACTTCAAACCAAGTGTTTACAGCCGAAGAAGAGACTCAACTTAATACGTACATATTGAACTGCCGCAAAATGCACTATGGATTGACCATTGTTCAAGTCAGGAAACTGGCCTACGAGTTTGCAAATGCCAAGAAATTACGTTATCCTTATAGTTGGGATCATAATAAATTGGCGGGAAAGGATTGGCTGGGCAGTTTCCGCAGGAGTCATACAAATTTAAGTCTTAGGAAACCAGAAAATACCAGCGCGGCAAGATGTTTCGCTTTCTACAAGACTGCCGTAAATGATTTCTACGGAAACTTTGAAAAAGTATATACAAAGTATAAGTTTACAACTGACCGAATTTACAATTTTGACGAGTCAAGTATATCCACTGTGTTGAATACGCCTAAAGTTTTAGCTGAAAATAATCAAAAACAAAATAGGGCAACTTGTATCGGCAGAGAGGGGAGAACTCATTACATTTGGAGGAATAATTTCAGCTGGTAGGAATACAATTCCGCCACTATTTATCTTCCCGAGGGTTCATTTTAAGGACCATTTTATGACTGGTGCCGGAAGGTAGCCTGGGCATTGCTACAAAGAGTGGTTGGATAAATTCTGGTATATTTTTGGAAGTTCTGAAACATATCCAGAAGAAATCGTCATGCTCCAAAGATAACCCTATTTAACTACTGGTTGATAACCATGAAAGCCACGTCACTATGGAAGCTGTAGACTATGCTCGTGATAATGGCATTGTTTACCTATCGTTTCCACCCCATACCACACAGTCTCCAACCCTTAGACATCGGAATATTTGGACCTTTTAAGGCCAAATTAAAGACGGCATTTAACTATTGCCACGTGTATCACCCAGGCAAAACCCTAAACATATATAATATACCGCAACTTGCCAAACTGGCGTATTTGGAATCATTCACTGGGAAAAATATAACAAGTGCCTTTGAGAAGACTGGAATTTGGCCATTTAATAAGCTGACGTGACGACGACTTCGCTGCTGTCAGCGTATACCATTCAGGTTCTAAGTCAGGGCCAGATGTTAGCGTCGTACAGACTAATACTGAAGAATTGGAACAAGATATACCTCCAGGATTAGCTCATACATAATCTCCTTTACTGCCACTGCCATTAGAACCCGCACAAGGAGGCCAATCAAGTTCTACAGCTGACCAAGGTCTATTTAGGTTTATCACAGAACTCAGTCCCTGTATCACCTCCGTTGCCTACACCTACAACTCCACCTGCGACTTTGTCAGCTATAACTCCAGAAGCAATCCGGCCCTACCCCAAAGTGGTCAGAAATTCACCGAAAAAGTCGAATAAAGGGAGACAGCCAGGAAAATTGAGAATATACAGGGTGTCCCAAAAATAGCACGTCACAGTGACACTGGAGATTCCCCAGCCTCAGACAAACCAAACCAGCCTAACATGACCTCAGTAAAAGTTGCACCGTTTTCGAGTTATACCAATTTAAAGATTTTTCCAAATTTTCACCTCTTTTGACATTGTAAGTGCTCGCATTTACTGGGATAGCTTTAGAATTTAGTTTTTTTTATTTGTGCGCGTTTATGAATAGTTGATTAAGATGATAGAAGCATTATTATGTCAATAACTAATGTAAAAGTTGGAAAAATAATGTAATGAACTTGACTTAAATTATCATCAACATAGTAATTTAAACTTTGAACACCTGCCATTACTTTTTTTTACTACAAACGAAATGAGCAAATAACTTTAAAAACATGCGTATTTCATGCCAATTCTAAAATGGTATGACACATGATATATTAATGCATAAAAGTAGGAATTCGTATGACATTTGCCAATATGGATCCTCGGAAATCAATGCTAATCATCTAAAAAATTATCTTGTACTCTACGATATCTCATTTGTTTGTGGTCCTTTGAAGAGTATGATTGATTTTTGGTTGATCTTGGTTCAAAGATAATAAAAAAAGGGTTTAATTTTCATTAGTTTTTACAGTAAATGTTCGAATTGTTTCCCTCCGACTCTAAGGCACAAATGGCATCTTCGAATAAAATTTCGGTTTAATTTTAGTAAACTGGTTTCCGATATGTCTCGGGCTGCATTGAAGACACGTCGCCGTAGTTCCTCTTCGTTACTTATTGGTTTTGAATAAATATTGTCTCTCAGACATCACCAAAAAAAAAACATTTTATAAAGCGAAATCAACTTCCGTTAAGAGTGCCGAGTAGTCGTTTCAGTTCCACAAACAAAATCGAGACCATTCCATCAAACAGATACTCCGGAAAACACAAGGCTAGAAGAAATAGAGAAAGTAAAACAATTGAAGAAGCAAGAGCTAGACCGAACACAAAAATTCAAAGAGATGATACGAGCACTGTCACTATCAGGTAAACTAAAAAAACAGAAGAAAACTGTAAATATAGCTAAACAAAAGAGGCAAAAGAAAGCTTTAAAACCTGACAGTGAAAATGAGACTGATTCTGAGGATGGCACTAATGTAAGTTTAAGAGAAAGTTCTTGCTCTCCCATTCAAGAGATGTCTGAGGAATCGGATTTTCAAGAAGAAACTCCAGTTATGACAGTGAACATCAAAGAAGGATGTTTTGTCCACATAAAATTCGAGAAAAAAAAGTTTGTTGTTTATTATGTAGGCCAGGTGCTTACAAAATACAGTCCCACTGAATACAGATTCATTTTTGAGGAAGAAGCCCGGTACCAAGAAATTTGTTTTTCCCTTTACCGAAGATGAGGGGACTGTTTACATAACAGATATTGTACACATACTGTCGCCATCAAAATCTGCTTTAACAGCGAGAACAGCCCACATCTTTAGTTTCGAAAAAGACTTATCTATGTATAATGTTGGATACAACATCATGTTGGTTACATCTATTTTTTCATCACACTTGCACGTAAACAGTATCTAAACATACAGGTTAACTTGGCCGCAATGCCCCATATAAAACCCTCGAACTTTCTTTTTACCATGAAACCCAAGGTCGGTAAGTAATTTTTTTTTAATTTATAGCACAGCACACTGGTCATGCAAGTTCAAGCAAAGAGTTTACACGCAATTGAAAAAATGTCTTAAAATGTTATTTAAACAGGAATTTCATTGCAATCTCGCTACATGTTACTTAAATACTCAATTAATGTTCTTAATAATCGATTTTAATAGTTTTCTGTATTAAAACGTCGTTTTTTTACACTCCTTCAGGGCTGTATGTATACCTACGTAAGTATTTGCCCTTAACGTTTCTGAACGAAACATTTGTATAATCTGTGGAGTCCGCCCGCCATCCGCTTAAAAAAAGTTCAAGTAATTCGTAATAATAGTTGTGCTGACTTGTGTATTTATTTACTCGCAAATGTGATGAAAAACATTGTATGTTTCACGGGCGGTACGGGAATTACGAACCTCGACTCAGAAAGCCATCAGTCTTCGACTTCGGGCTTCTACTAGAGCCTCGATCGTAATTCCTTACTTACCGACCTTAATACACAATGTACTAATACCTAATACTAAGACTTGTTACTGTAACGGTACAATTTATAATGTTGATTAATTCGTTACACTTTTATAATAGTCACTCAAAATGTGTGTATGGGGACGACCGTTGACCACTTGTTTGCCGCTGCGCACAAGAATGTGAGTGATAGAAAAGAAAAACGATAGTAGCGTTTGCATCTTGGCTAGGGCCTCAGGTATGAACCATTCGATTTTTGAACAAATACATGTACTCTTACTCTGCTCCTCTTTGGAATTTGCGCAGCCAGGTAAAACTTATACCTACAGGGTCCCAAAAAAGGTATCAAAATAATAGGATTATCGGTAGTAGGTACGCGAGCCAGTGAAAGCCATACGATAACGGAGCCACCATCTACGCAAGTGTCACGGTAGTGTAGGAAATACGTTCTAGATTGATTCACCGTAAGTTTTTATTACAACTACCTACCTGGCTGAACGGGGGGACGGAAGGATATTTTTATATGTTTTTGAATGAAAATTAATAAGAATGATTCGAAAAAAATTATTAAAACATTTTGGGACGTGTGACACGCCGTTTGTTATAATGAAAATACTATCATTTTTGGAACTCTAAAAATATTAAGTACAGACATGTATATTTTCTCTTTTCACAAAACTACTGATTTGATATTATGTCAAATAGTGCGCATAATGGCTATGTTTTTACTAACCAGGCCCTAAAATTAACGTTCAATATCAGATATTGTTGATGTACCTATGTATGTAGGCTACAATTTAGTAATTCGGTCACATACCTTCATATATGTAGGTACTCCACAATAAGCTTTAGCAGTCGGCCAGTTATACTTTAATGGCTACGTAATTCTAGTACAAATTACATGTAAGTATTTGTTTGAACTTACTTATTTATGTTATTCTAAATAATACGTCCCGACTGCTGAAATTATGACTGCCTCAGCGCCTATATATATGCGGCCGTTATAAGGAGGCGTCCATTAATTACGTAGGGCGTTCAGGCAAGGGGGAGGGGTGGGCGCGAGTCGAGTCTCATCTAATCTTACTTCCACTATCAAACAGTAAAATAGCGAAAAAGCCGGTTTAAATTACACAAAACATGTTCCTTGACTATATGGGCACTAGCTGCACAAGTTCTGTGCGCAAGCGCCAGCGACAGAGTGGCTAAACAAGAGCGAGGAGCAGATGGTTTTATTGAAAATCACATGGACGTGTCGGTGTCAACAGTCAATCTCGAGACCTTGCATGAGCCTCCGTGGACTGAAGTATACTCGTAATACTCGTATTGTTCAATTCTCACTGTGATTCTAGTCTGCTTTCAAAGAAATCTTAAATACTGTCTTATCTAGTCAAATAAAACAATAAGCGTTTTTTTTAGAATCAATGAAAAACATTAACACTAGAAACACACATTTTGGGGACGGGGGTGGGTGTCGTGTCATATCTCGTGCCATATCTCACGACATGTCACCATTCTGAAAATCGCCAAAAACGCCTATTTTTTTTAGAGAGAATAGAAACGCTAGTAAGCGTAATGCATCTTGGCCTCTCATAAAATAAACTGCTGCGTAACGAGAACACACACGCGGTTACAAACAAATTGACGTCTTTGCGATCACTAGTCCAAAGCGGGCGTAGCTATAGGTCTACCAGAATTTCATGAAAAAAAGGAAATTTAGGGCTTGCAACTCCGGGGTAATAGGATTTAAAGGTACTTGAGTTTCCAGCAGTTTAATACAATTATGATGTGGTGGACTCAGTCCGTAGAAGTCTTTATTACTTTAGAAATTATTCCATTTTCCAGGATAAAATTTAAATATCACGTCTGTATAATTAACCGTATTAACCGTGTATTCCGTGTGGTTGCCGGGTTATTCCCGTGTGGTTGCCGGGTTAGAATAGTGCCACTCCATGTCTTCCCGTGGAAGTCGTAAGAGGCGACTAAGGAATAAAGGCTTGTAGTACTGTTAGGCGATGGGCTTGCCATCTGTCACTAATACACTGGGAAACATCTTAGCCTACTTGTGCAAAATGTGGTTACAGAATTATCAACAAGTTTTAAGACTTGTTGGTAATTGTTTAGCTCTGCCTACCCCACTCTGGGAATGAAGGCGTGAGTTTATGTATGTATGTATGTACGTCTGTATAATTAAATAACTATCTATGCCGTGAAGATGGAGGAAACCGTAGAAGGACGGAACCGGGCAATATTTATAATATTAATTAGTAACGTTTAGTTACCTACCTAACCCAACCAACTTTGTTGTTGTTAGGTTAAATTAAAACTCAATGACGAATCGTTGAGCTAACAATACCGCACAGGTCCAAGTTAATGTACACAATTTTGAATTTTCTATAATATTAAATTAACTCTTAATTCTTGTTTAATCGTTGATTTACGCGGTTTTTTGACAGAAAAGATAAATTTCATCTTACAAATTACACTTCTCGTAACACACGGGATGGAGATTCAAAAACTTGTGAGCCTTATCTATAGAATAATCAGTCCGTAGTGACCGAATAATGTACCAATAATTCACATGTGATGCGAACGCTATAATATGTATAACTGCGCGAACTAACAGAGACCAACAAAATAATTACAACTGGCTGTGCCACTTGTCGGGGTTTCTTGTACTGAATATACTATATAGTTTCAAGCAGCTTGGATGGCCCTTCATCCAATCTCTATTTCCTGTTTTTCGTTGTTCAATCACATGAAATAGTTGCGCTACCCTTGAGGTAGGTTTAAAAGCGGGCTGTCTATGTGAGCATAAAACAGACACAGAACTATCTATTGTAGTTAATCAGCACCGTGAAAATCGAAAACCTGATCACTTTTCACTTAACTTTTGAATCAACTGCA
This sequence comes from Acleris emargana, assembly GCA_927399475.2. Classification (NCBI taxonomy): domain Eukaryota; kingdom Metazoa; phylum Arthropoda; class Insecta; order Lepidoptera; family Tortricidae; genus Acleris; species Acleris emargana. Next base: position 48,955,412 of record OV656835.1, on the reverse strand, counting down.
CGAGGTCAAGGTTGTTTATTCTACTGCGACCGCGCAGTCGCTTACCGCCTACCGCTTTTGAAGCTTGCTTTACGCTACTGACACACTTCCGTGTGCGTACCGTTAGCCGGCCCTGTTTTTCTTGTACCCTTCTCTTTCACTCTCGTTGTGTTTTTATCTACCTTCTCGCTTGCTGTGCGACAAATTTTTGATGCGGGCACAGTGTGTGGGTTGGCCTAAAAATCAGCATCGTGATACTATATTTTACTAACCGACTTCAAAAAAGAAAGAAGAATTTCATCACTAAATATCTGTATGTCAGTATGTTCACGATAATCTAAATAACTACTGAACGGATTTTCATGCAGTTTTCACCATTAGTTAGAGATTTTTTTATGTTTATAATACATTCTGGTTTATGTTCGAGTGTTATATACATACATACATACCTTCACGCCTGCATTCCCAGAGTGGGGTAGGCAGAGCTACAGAATTACCAACAACTCCAAAAACTTGTTGATAACTCTGTAACCACAATTTGCACAATTAGGCTAAGATGTTTAACAGTGTAATATTAGTGACAGGTAGCAAGCCCATCGCCTAACAGTTCTACAAGCCTTTATTCCCTTAGTCGCCTCTTACGACTTCCACGGGAGGATATGGAGTGGCACAATTCTAAGCCGGCAACCACACGGGAATAACCCGGCAACCACACGGAATACACGGTTAATACTAAATACGGTTAGTGTTATATAAAATTCACATAAACCAAAGCAAAGCGCGGGCTGGTCGCAAATTACGAATAATTTTGTTTAGAATAATATCACACATAATTGTGTAGCAAAATAGGAGCGAGCGAAGCGAACGAGTCACATCGGTCGGGGCAGAAGCGAGTCGTATAGGTTAGGTTGTTAGGTCTTTTTTTATAAACATTTTGCTGCCTTGCGTTTGCTTGCAATATGACAAGCTAGTATATAATGTTTTTTCCCACATGCTGTGAAATGTTTACCGCTCTGTTGTAAAAGCAGCCCGCGAAATTCTGAGTGTAGGCCCAAAGAAATTAAAAAAAAATGCGGCCGCGATAATGTATGACATTTCATTACAAACCAGGTTTTTTATTTTTTTAATCCGTGTTTGGACTAGGATTTTCTACTCTTATTAGCCATTGGAGAGTCAAAAATCGTTCATGTTTATTTTACTTTTTTAAATGTTATAGAGTAAAAAGGTCAACATTTCGTTTACAGCGTATTTCAAAGTGTATCATCATGTTATATGTAGCTTAACTTCTTTTTAAAGGTATCGTTTTCATAAACAGGAAAACAAAATAAATTGCCGAAATGATACGTGTCATGAATGTAATAATTTAAACTTTAATTTATTAAGACCGGATTTACAACGTTTAAATTTGTGATTTTATTTAATGCTTTATTTCAGTTTCATACTAAATCTTAATTGTTTTGAATGTAAATATAATTATAAATATGTTTATAATCATCACGACATCCATCGCGACAATGTTCTTTTTTTTTTCAAGGAAATTTGGGACTGTGTTTAAGTTTATTAACAATTGTGTTGTAGTTTCTCGCATTGTTGGACAAAAGCACTAGGTACATATACAAGCCTCAGCCGGACTGGGCGGTTGCTGGACTCGTATATAGCGCGGCTGCGTCTCGACACTATAATATTATTATATATTTTTATCTGATCAACTTACTGTTAATATGTACAGTCAAGGAAACTGATTCCTTGATCATTTGGATCATAAGAAGTGTCTTACGTCTCTATGACATAGTCCAATCCAAAGTGGGCTAGGAATCAATTTCCTTTACTGTATTTATGTTAAAGACGTTTATGCTGAAACATTATTCTGCTTAACGAGTTTATACGTTTCATTGTTTATTCCTTATGAACATTCAACTTATCAATGTTTAGTAGCCGTATTTTTAAATTAGAATATAATTGTTACATGTATGTTAGTTTGTAAGGTATTTGTAAATATGGGCCTTGTTGTCTGAAATAAAGTTATTCTCTTATATTCTATAAAGCTTATTAAACGAACATATTTTATGTGTAATGATTTCTTACTCTCACTTTAGTACGTTTATATTTTTTTACAATAAAATTCCATCTCCGCCTGTCTGTCTGTATGTCCCACACTAAGGTTCCTTAACCAAAGGGTAAAAAAGGGACCCTATTACTAACTCCGTTTAAGTATCATCCCATACAAAAAACGTTATTTGTTTGCCGTTTTTGCTCGATATTAATAGCGGCAATGGTTAGACGCTTGAAATATTCACAGAATTAAGTTGTATATTCACTTTAAACATAAATAATTAAATTTAAATAAAATATGTACTTAAGGGGGGCTCCCATACAACAAACGTGATGTTTTTATAGATAATGGTACAGAACCCTTCGTGCGTGAGTCCGACTCGTACTTGGCCGATTTTTCTCGAGATTTTAGATTCTAAAAGTGTAATTGCGCTTGAGTTGGCAATCAAATCTAAAAATACTAAAAATCTGTAAATAGGCTTAAAAAATAATCATGATAAAATAAGTTTCAGGGTACAATCTCACACAAATTAACCCAGTCTCAAACTAAGCTCTGTCCAAGTCGTGTCCTATGGACAGGGTTACCAACTAACTAGGCAACTCGCATATATTATAAGATATAACAAATTATCACGACTGTAGATTTCATTGGTTTTCGAGTTCCATGCGATTAAAATCTCATTAGTTAGTAGTTTAATCTAAAATCGAATATTAGTTCATACCTACCGGTATTAGGGGATAGACGGAACCCTGAGCAGAACATTCTCCGACATGCTTTTCATTTACTGTACGGAAACCTAAAAACAACAAGGCTTTGCATTTATTTGATAATACATTCGAATGGAATGAAATACATTTAACTACGTCCGTATGATGGCTGCTCAAATAAACACCTTTTTGTGGATTCAGTAGCAAGGCGTATTAAATTATTGGTAGGTTTTTGTGTAAAAAAAAATAGTTTTACAAAATTGCACTTATACAGTCAAGGGCACTACAATAATTACGTATAGGTACACTACGAAGTCTCTAAAAAAATTACACTGACTTTATTACTATTGCAATAAGGTCTATGAGTATATGTTATAGGCAAATTAATTAACCGGGCAGTATAAATAATGACCGGTCATTATGAATAATGCCCAAGAGAGTCGGATAAAGTGATAATTTTATTACTTTGGCCGGTCCATATTAATAGCCCGACGGCCCGCGGTCCATTTAATACATAAAGGTTTGAGATAGCTTGAATTTATCACTTGGACCGGGCAGTATGAATACCTACTCGTACTTCCCTACTTCTAGCCGTGCAATGTAAGAAATTCGGTCGCGTCGTGCATGGGGCACGCAGCAGCGTGTTAGGTTAGGTTCTGGGAGGCACTCTGTGGTGAATAGTCATCAGCACACGGTGCCTCCGATAACAGCCCACCGGTATGCTTCCACATCGGCCCTCTGAGGAGACTGAGAGGTTGAGAGTCCATCGTACCCTCCCCCCCCCCCCCCCCCACAAAAAAGGTGGTCATTATTCACACTGACCGGTCAAAGTGATTAATCATGCAGTTTTCATATTTTTACCCTTGACCGTACTTAAAGGGTGCTAACGGGACATTATTACTAAGCCTACCATGACTGTCCATTCGTAGTCCATCCGTCTTCTGCCGTTTATACCCTTGTACTGTCGCGTTATTATATTTTATTTATTTAAGGAACTCTATTTGTATGTTTATCCCGTCTTTACACATCTCACTACTCACTCCCTTTACAAGAACCGTGCGGTTGCCAGCTTAAAATAGTGCCACTACATATCTCCGCGTGGAAGCCGTAAGAGGCAACTAAGGGAATGAAGGCTTGTAGTATTGTTAGGCGATGGTCTTGCTACCTGTTACTAATATTAGGATGATTGTTAACTCGATTGTTAAGCAGAACAGTTAGCTTCAATAGTGTGTTTTATTTCTGTACTTATTTAATTGGAATATTTTACTTAGTTTTAGTTACTTCAAATCTATGCAACTGTAACTGACTGTTTTGGTTACAAAATTATCAAGAATTTTTAAGACTTGTTAGTAATTATTTAGCTCTGTCTACCCCACTCTGGGAATGATGGCGTGAGTTTATGTATGTATATATGTAAATTTTGATTGCTGTCTGTTTTATGAACCTCTCAAATAGATAAAATAAATAAATATATACTGATAACCATCTAAGCCTGATTGTGCAAAATGTGGTTACAGAATTAACAAGTTTTTATAGCTGTTGGTAATTCTCTAGCTCTGCCTACCTAACTTTAGGAATGAAGGCGTGAGTGTATGTATGTATGATTGCCCTGAAAATCAGCATCAGTAAAGTGGCACCCATTTGGTAGGTACATCATAATGAAGTAGTTTTAAGTTTTTATTCTAAATTAATTTCCGGCTGTATTAAATTTTATTACTGTTTTCTGTTTTGCACAATATAAACGTTTTTTAAACTTTCATTCTAGTAAAAATCCGATAGAACTTTACACAAAACATGGGTTCTTGTGGTGAAAATCCCATATGATAAAAGATACTAATTAAATGTTTTCAAAAACAAAAAACCGCCTACTAAGACGCAAAAAATAACTTCTTGTAAAATGGTACGTTATAGTCATTCCAACTGAAGTCCGCTTTTGTTTAGAAATATTGTGAGTCGCCGACTTCAGTTTGACTGACCTATTACGTACCTACTTACTATTTTACATAAAAATATTTTTTGCGTCTTTGAAGGCGGTTTTTTGTTTGTTAAATCATTTATCTTATTTTATACATTTTAGTGATCATAATAAGCTGTTACGTAGTCCAACTTCTTAGTTGATATGAAACTTTAAGACATTTTAATCTCACTGCACGCAACGCCGTGGCAAAGTCATATTGGGTAGGGCTTATCGCACCTAATTTTCATAATACCTTATTCATTAATTTCGGTAAATTTCAAATAACCAGGGGCTCATAATACCTTAAAATTAAACTGCCTCATTCCTAAGATACACAAATGTCATAAAGACATCGACCTAAAACGTCTCGTGTCCGAACTGTCTAAATTTTGAAATGTACATTTCCTTAAAATACCGAATCATAGATACGACAAAATTTCTAAATAACTTAAACTGAAAACTCCAGAATGTCAAAATGTCACAGGTTCAAAATGCCTAATTTTTTTGTACCAAGAATCATGAGCTCTTTTTGAACCTGATATGTGAAAAAGGTCCCCCTAAAATGTCCTATATTTTTGGGAACCTTGTCCGTTTTGTTACGGCCATAGGGTGTATTGAAAATGTAACCAAATGGATCAAATATATTTGGGACATTTATTTATTTAAAAAAATGGAATGAACTCGTGATTCTGATCTTAGTGGTTAAAAAAAAAATAACTTTTTCACCTCACTAGCTCGGAAAGGCTAGTTTGTTTGATATCTATTGAGAAAATCGGTTTTTATCCACATGTTTATGGGGTGAAAAAAGGAAAATTACATGCATTTAAAAATAGTTTAAAGATCTTTATTTCCCATAAGAATACATTGTTATTCACTTACATGAGAATTTATATAAACATGCTTTATTTTAAGCGGTGAGCGCACAGTTTGTACCTAGGTGATCAAAATATATAAGTTAAACATAACAATGTTTACTAAGACTATTATAATAACAAAATTAAAATACATTTTTATTCAATTTTACTTAACTTAAATCTAAAATTTAAACGTAACTTCATACATAATCTTAATATTGGTACTTCAATGTAAGTGGCCAGCACTAAAGAAGATAATAAATAGATTTTAATCATCAATAGAAATTTAGGTATTCTGACACTTGGTTGTTTTGAATATATACGGTAGGTATACTGCGATAAAGGTGTTGTGAATTTTGAGTCTTATGAGAATTAGACATTTTAAAATTCAGTCATATTGGGTATATTGTGAAATGAAGAAAAAAATTAGGCATTCTGGAAATTAGGTATTTTGACACTAAGTCCTTTTGAGTTGTAGGAGTATTGGTAAAAGGGTAAACTGAAATTTCGACGGAATGAACCTAAAACGTCATATTCAAACAATTAAATGTTCTTCGTTATAGTCGCTCAACTATCTAAATCGAGATATCTTATCGCGACCCTTGAAATAGGTACCGGTGAGGAGTACCGGTGGCCATCTGTGCTCTTCACCATCACTTCCGCTTGACCAAATGATACTTTCTCAATGCTGGACTTGTTACTAAAATCGCAATATGTATGCCTATAATATTTGAGGAGTTCCCTCATTTCCTCACGGACCCCCTCATTAGATTCAAATTTGGTAACAATGGGACAACCTCGGTTTTTTTTTTAAATCGGTCCATACATTTTCGGAGAAATCGGTGAACATACATATATAAAAACAAAAATACATACAGTGGAACATAAAATATTCTCCTTGTTTTAAGTCGGTTAAAAATATACCTTCTCACCTCACAATATCCCTTAACAATAAACCTCGTTAGCTATTTGATTTTGTTTGATTTTATGTTAAAAATGATGTTGATATAAACCTATCTAACTACGAACTTTTCAAACTAGGTTGTCAAAACCTACCAAGTGTAAAAAAAACTCGCGCCAAAAGTCCCGAACTGTATGGTGTATATACATAATTTAGCAACAATATTCGGTGTGGTGGTCTGGAACAACGACGCAATAGAACAAATATATTTGATTTTTTATGTTGTTTTTTTTAAATACTATTACTTTTTGTCCTAGCTTTTGCTATATACTGCTTAAAAGTAGGTATAAATGATTGTTACAAATTTAACGATGTTTGAAAATACCTACTTATTACTTAAGTATTACTATTTCTCATAATTCTGTCTTTGTATAACGCTTAAGTAACGTGTATATAAATAATATGCGGTATTTGGTCTGTAAGCCCCTAAAGATGCCAGGCCAGTCCCGACACAAGGAGTCGGCCGTTTGAGCATCCTCGATATATATAAGCCGTAAAATAAAAAATGTATTAAGTGTCTGTTGGTCAGTTTTGAAGTCTCAGTGCGTACCGTTACGGGCCTTCAACGGGTTTTGGGAGCGGACGCGCCCGCGCAGTCTTGCGCACCACTCTACTCCCGCGCCGCACCGCGCGGCGCGCCTACCTACAGCGCGTCGGCAAGCCAGACGCTATCACGATCACTACCGTCCATCATTTGAGAGGGTCAGCCCTACATAAAAAAATCGTGCAAGACCATGTCAGAACATGCTCAGTGTAATCCGAATCCGTTGCTACAAACACAAAAAAACTATCTCTAAGAACAACAAGCATAAACTAATCTTCTCTATAAAGTTATTTGGTGCTGTCTAAGATGATTTTTGTAGGAATAAACACTTAGTCCTCATATATATATTTTTAATTCGATATATATGGTTTCATTCTAAAAAAAAAGTTTTTTTATTACTTGTGGTTTTGTGTCTCTTCAGAGAGGAACCCTGACAAAAAACAATTGGGATAGACAAAAAAAAAACTCACGGTTATTACATTATAATTTGAAATAATGCGTAATTTTAAGAAACCGATTTGAGATTTCATTAATTTTGTATTTGACACAATACTTTTGATTTAGTATCTTTATTAATTTGGCAGACATTTTATGGGTGACATGTATATTTCAAAAATTTGGGTTGGCATTTTCTAATAAATCATCATCTAATAAATAACTTACAACAATTAAATGATATCTAATGATAAAAAGTGATTGTAATAGTGTTTTCAAACATACTATTTCAAGCGGTTTTCGCCTAACCCTAGGTCAGGGGTCGGCAACCTTTTGAGTCGGAAGAGCCAAAAATTACTATTCAAGTTTTTAAAGAGCCACAATTTTTTTCTTGCCAACAATAAATAGCCTCTATACTTTCATAAAGTTTGTTGATATTTGTTGTTTTTTTATATAAAATAAATAATATTCGCGAATGGAACTAAAGAGCCGCAGCCTCACATCCAAAGAGCCGCATGTGGCTCGCGAGCCGCGGATTGCCGACCCCTGCCCTAGGTGTATACCTAGGAGGGCTTCAAGCCAAAAACGAAAGTGAAACAAAGGTTAAATATACTTTTGTCGAAATATCCGAAATAGATATAATAATAAATATTTATTTATTTATTATTATTTATTAAAATTTATTAACGTAAACAATTAAACATAAAAACAATATTTCAAAAACTCCATGATACAGAAGTTCGAATGTCAAATTTAAAAACCCTATTCCTTGAAATGGTTTTCGAATCAAAGTAATTTTGAAAAAATATAAAAATCCCATTTTTTTTCACACTTTTTACGACTTAAATCATAGCGTCGTCAGTGTAACTCAGTTCTATGGTGGGTTAGGGTTCCAATGGGCTGACAGTTCATAATGATTATTTAACAGCTATTTAATGACAGCTCACTTGCTCACTCGATGACAAAATGTAAAAAATGTATTACTAGTAATGGGAGGTACCAGAAAAAAAAAAGAATTCTGCGTAATTTAAATTTATACCTAAATATGCCAAATAACAGCTTTGCCAGACGGACAGACGTCCAGAAAGACAGTCTCCAGGAGAGACTATAAGGGTTCCTTGTTGACTACGGAATCCTAAAAACAGGTGAAATTCAAAGAACGAACCTCCACGGAAATGACGGAAATGTCGGATAGTCGGACTAGATCATAGTTCTTGTCACTATATAGTCTAGAGATTTGTAAAAAAATTGATCCGAGACAGGTTCTATATAGGAGTCAGAGTTTGTGTTCGTCGATACTTCGTTGACAGCGCTTTTTAAATGGGTAAGTATATTATTAATTGAATGGCAGATGCTCGTTCGCCTCCCTCTGGTATAAAGAATATGTTTACTCATATAGTTTATTTATTTACACCTTCTTCCATATTTGTTTTGTATTAAGGTTTTGTTGTTTTATTCACCTATATTTATTCGTGTTTAGGATTAAGTCAAATTTTTACAGTAAATAATAATTATAAAGTGGTCCCGTTATTGACATTGGAATTATGCGCCTTTTTGCAATGTTCTCCTGTCCTAATAACACTTGGATATGGTCTTAGAGCCGTTCATTCAACTGCGCATTGAAAATAAGTTGCGGATAATTATACGAAAGTAAGTTAAAGTTTATTTGACGTCAGTTGAACGCTTCCCTCGCCCTCGTTAGTGTGTTTTTTGTTTAATGAGAAAACTGTTGTACACTGTATTGTACCTACTAAAACAACTCAATTACACAAATATTTAAATTACTGTCCTATATTACCTAAGTCATTTTTTAATTCGACTCCATTTTATCGTTTTGATTAGTGAGTAAAGGTATATATAGTACAAGTACCTAAATACCAAAATTTAAATAATAAGGGTATCCAAATGCAAGAAAATATATTAAGATAAAAGCACTGGATTTAATACAAAATTAACGAAACTAGTACCTAATTAAAAACCTATTTTATTTAATAACAACGTCAAAATGCAGGTAGGTACTTTTTTCGACTATTATTTTGGACTACAAGAGGTCACAAAGAAAGACGCATACCTACACCTGAAAAACATCACCCAATTTCAAGGGTAGTCGGGTAAAAGGAGTAACTTTCAAATTTAAAATTGTATGGCACCTTAATTTGTATGTTTCTTCGTGTGTGCGAGATTCTAATTGCTGTAATCATTTACTTATTTAATTTAGTTTTATGTTAGGTAAGTAGGTATATCATTAAAGTACAAACGCGCTTGATGACAAACGGCCCAGCGACGAGCCCTACACACGGCCAGCGGCAAAACCAGAACAGATAGATAGACAGACATCCTTCCGAAGAAAAAATGTAACGTAATCCGTTTCCCGCGGTCAACGGCCTATATTTTTTTGTGGGATTGCCTGGGGAAGGAACTATTTACACCGCGTTTACAGTTATCGGAGCCCCGCGGGGTCGTCGGCCGCGCGGGACGGGGTCGCCTAATGAGCCGGCCCGGCCTTGGGGAGACTCCGGTGCGTATACGGCTCTTGTAATGGGTTCGTTGGATTTGGGTCCTCTTATACCACGGCGAAGGATGAAAAACAAAATAACCTTGTGTAGGCAACACTGTTCAGAGATTACTTGTACCTACTAACTAGTATGAAACATGGAATATCGTACTTTAAATAGATTTTTAATAATCAATTCAAAAAGTCACCTTTGCTTTGAATAATGGTTTGATGACCAGCGGTGACAAAGACGCTTAGCTTATTTGTGATCATTCGCAACACTGTCAAACATATCTAAGTACCGTACATTCAATTAATAAACTATTAAAACTATATGAATGCAAAATCTCTTTGCAGTGCAAATCTCAATTCGCAAAAGTAGGTACGTGATATTATCGCTACAGCGCAAAAGCGAGAAAGTCACACATCGAGGGCAGAACCAATTCGCATGAAAGCAAAGCACATCGCAAAGCATAACATAAAACATACCCCGAAACCCCGGGCTCCTCCCGTTGAAGATGGCCGTGTGTCACGAGCAAGATATTAGTTACTAGAACCCAATACCACTTACGATCGCGACTAAACTTTTGTTCACCAAAAACCTACCAATTTTTTATTTTTTATTGTATAAGTACCCGGTATTCTGTCATTAGTTTCTTATCATTATTAATTACAATATTTTTAAACTTTTGCTTAGGTTTAACTTATTGAAGAATATGAATTTGACCAGTTCGGGATGGTCGCGAAGAGCCGTTCGGGTGTGTCCCGGCGCTGTACTGCACATGCGCAGGTTTTTTGCTGCCTTATATACTCGTACCAACTTCAAACATATTTGAGAATTTTTACCATGGTAAAATTTAAATTAAATTAAAACCATGGAAAATAGATGTAGGCAGCGAAACGAAGAATAATAGTATTGTCGAATTTCACCAACAACTTAACAGACGATTAGAGTATTAACAGCTGTCAAAATGTATTAACTAACAGTTGATTAACACTGATTAACATTTAACATCGTTTGGTAAAATTGGTACTTTAGACTCCTATATTTCTTCATTATATTCCTCCTTCTAATGATATTACGATCCCTGATCCATGTAAATGGGAAACAATACGGAGTTTGTACCTACATTAGGGCTTAATTTTACTAATTATGTACCTTTATGCTTGATTACAAATTCACTTACTCCCCTTACTCTTTCATGAATACCTACAGTCAGTACAGAAGCACACGTTCAATGTTGCGGTGTGCCACGTTGCGATGAATGATTGATTTGTAAGGTAGTTTCGTAAACAGTCCTCGTATGGGCGAGGCTGGCACAGCGGCGCGGGCGCGTGTTGCGCGCGGGTGCAAGAGACATCAACGCGCGGCACACTGACCCACTGCTGAGCGCCGCCGCGAGCTTGCGGCGCGCGCGCTCGCGTTTTGCCCGGTCCGTACAAGACACTGCCCGTCAGTGATGCCGTCTACAATACTCTACATAGCTGCAGGTATAAGTTTAACAACAAAAGGCTGGTCTTCAACTATAGTTTTCAGCATGTTTGCCCTCAAATAAAATGCAATTGGTAAGCACCGTAATGTCGCTCAGTTTTGTTTCAATTATAAACATGCTATATCTACTATCCTATATTAGGGTGGAATTACATAATTATATCAACACTGATTCACATTTTGACAATACAAAGTGGCTGTTTGTTCAAATGAGAAATTATGCGTAAGAATGTACACATCTATATACAAAGTATCTATTTTCTATAGACTAAATGCAAACCAAAACAAACAAAAGAGCAATATTTGAATATATACAGGGTGCCATCGGAGACGTAATTAGAAACCACTTTTTCAGACCTTTTCTCGCATAGGGTTATTTAATGTTCACAATGAGCATTACTGGAGCTTCCGGAACCCGCACCATACAAGAAGAGATGCTTATCAAGTGCGGTTTACTGTTAATGTTTGGGCGGGAATAATCAACATTACTGTGATTGGACCATATTTCATAGAGGGAAGACTAAACGGCAATAATTACCTTGAACTGTTGAGAAATGTTGTACCAGAACTGCTAAGAGGCGTCCCAGAACAACATTTAGGTAACCTACATTACCAACATGATAGTGCTCCTGCACATTTTCAGCACCGAGTCAGACATTACTTAAATGAGGAGTTTCAGGACGATGGATTGGACGGGGTGGACCAATAAATTGGGCTGCACGTAGTCCCGACCTAACTCCTTTAGATTTTTACCTTTGGGGAGATGTCAAGAGGATTGTTTACAAACTGGAGTCTAACACTGTGCACGAATTGCGTCAAAAAATTATTGCTGCATTTGAAGAGGTAAAAGCAAATCACTTTGCTCTTAACCGTCTTAAAAATAACCACATGCGACGAGCAGCATTATGTCAGCAAGAAGGAGGTGGACATTTCGAGCACCTTTTGAAATACGTGTAAATGCAGCTACTTAACTTACCTACTGGTTAACAATTAAAGTTTTTAAAGCATAAAATGTGTGTTAATTATTATTTGTGTTACGGTTAAATTTGCGATAGTAGTAGGTAAACACGTCGAATGGCAGTTTTTATAAGTTTGATATGACAAGAAAACAGCAATACAGTGCGATTACACTTAAATACTTGCACAGGTACTCGAATGATAAATGCAATAATGTTGAAGTGCACAATTACGCATGTGGAACAAGTATATCTTTGCATCTCTTTCTTGATTGTAGGGTGACCACGCTGTTTAAAGGTCATAATTTAATTTTAAAGATTACATGATTAAAATTAAATAATGCAACTATCGACCTGCATTCCTGTGTTACTGTAATCTCAATTTAATGCTTAATTAAGTATTGTCACTTCTGATTACGTCTCCGATGGCACCCTGTATATACCTACAGGGGGGAATAAACGAATTAGAATATGGAACGCAACTAGGTACCTACCTACCTTTAATATTGGAAATAGCAAATTCTAGGCAAAGGCGAAACAGGTACTTTTATTTTTGAAAAAAATACATAGGTACCTCCTGCATTTATGGATTTTCGACAACTTGTCTACCTTAACCAGGAATTGATCTGGTCGAATGTGAGAAAACAATAAAGTAGTTTTTTTACGGCTTTTATTTAATTAAGTTGCCCACTCCGACTGTGAAAAAGTCGCTTAACGCTATCCCTCCAGAACTACTACATTTCCTGGATAAAAAGACGGTACAGTCAAGGATGAAAACAAATATCCGTACGAAGTTGCAAAAATTGTACACATAGACCGTATCGTATCGTATGCGAATAAGATAAGATAGCAAAAGTTTATTGACTAAGAAAAAAACATACAAGAAAATAAGCAGTGGACCCAACCCCCAACTAGTCTGAGCCTGTATCTTGGGGCCCAGTGAGCCGGTTTAAAGACCAAAAAGGTAGGTTAAAATTAATTTAAAAAGAACAACGGTGATTATATAAATTTGTTTTAACTTAAAAATAACAAATTAAATAAAAAAATAAATTGAAAAGAAAAATAAGGTTTTGCTTAATATTTTACTTTATAATTTACAACATTAATTTTGTATTAAAAGAAAATATAAACTTATTACTCTCGAACCGTGCGGTTGTGTGCGTATGTGTATACACACCATAGCCATAGTATAAGGTCTGTCTGTGTACATATTTTCGACACTGTGGTGTAGTTATGCATATTGGTGCCCTTGATTGTACTAAACGTACGTCAGCCTGTGGGCTTTATACTATCATCGTATGTACAAAATGTTATATCGATCAGTTCAGGCAATGAAGAACCGTGAGGATGAAGCAAGAGACTAATATAAACAATAACACTTTCATTTATGATATCACTTATAGTTAAGAATCATTGATCTAGCAATTCACAAGAAGCCGGGGCGAGGATAAATATTTACAGAGAAATCCCCAAGAGATCCTAGTACCTATCTTTAAACGGGTCTTTAGCTAATTTAAAAATAGTTTATTTGTTTAACTGTTTTTATGATATCGTCGCTATGCTACAACGACTAACAAAAATAAAAAAGGAGGGGGGGGGGGGGGCACTCTGCAAGTCCGACTCACACACGAAGTTTTTGCATTTAATTGACCTTCTAACAGTTGGTTACTTTGCCAACACGCGCCTCTTCCGTAATAAATGTAGGTAGAACACTAATATAACGGTCAACGCCCATTCTTTTCACTCGTATGGACATAACCAAATTGTTCTCCCCGACAACAGTAGCGTGATGTTTTTTTTATTGTTTTTATTATGTTGTGGATGTTCTTATTATTGGCGTAATTTATATATCTAATGTACGTAATTAAAACTTAATTATAACTTTATATTTTAAGAAATTAACCTGTAAGCAATAAATTTATATATTGTGTGTTGATGTGTTAAATACGGATAGCACCAAGTGGGATTGACGCGCTGCGAATAAATAACAATGAATGCCGTCAAAAATATCGAGTGTTTAACGGTATCATCGTAGAAAAATTACAGCTGTATGAAACTTTTCAAGTTCATTATTTCTGTTTTCAGCTATAATCCGGTCCCATTAAATCAGCCGGCGCGCGTCCACAACGTCGGTCAAGCACCGCAGGTTTAATTCACCTAATGCAAGGCAGTTACCCATAATACCCATCCCAAAACATTACTTATTTGTGTTTACCTTTCCCTTTGCGGCCTCTGGCAACGGGGCTGGGCGGCCGGGCAAAGATGGGGCGGTCAGGTCGTTCGTAGCGTAGTGCCAAACAGATAGAGGATTCTGCAAGGCACGTTTTGGACTCGCTTTCGGTCATTCATTATAGGAACTACGGCCTGGGGTGTTATACTCTTGAAAACGGCGCTTGGTCGGTCGAACGAGCGAACGAGTGAACGCGCCACACTGGCGACTTTAAGTAGTCCCGTCAGAGCGCACAAAACACATTTTAGCACGTGCATTCTCAATTAGGCAGCAGGGCTTTTGCCCAATTAGATCGAACGTATAAAGTTTAACACAAATCGAAATATACTCATATGAGCAACGTATTCATCTATTTACAATAAGGTTTAAAATGTTTTTGTTGTAAATAGTCGACTAGATGAAGCAATTTTGTATCTACGTAGTATAATTTAAAAAAAAAACAGATAAACGCAAACATTACACACATAAACAAAAAAGGCAAACAAAAAAGACGAACGAGCATGTACCTACTATTTTTATACATGTTGCTAGGTCCCTTGAGAGTAGTTAACACCCAAGTTTGCAACCCTGAAAACCCAGTGAAAGCCGTCATGGTGCTCGCAAACCTGCTAAATTTTGGCACATGTTTCAGTTTTTTCGAAAAAACTACCCTAAGTAAGTGTTTTTCAATTATCTTTGTACGTTACTTACATACATACATACCTTCACGCCATTCCCAGAGTGGGGTAGGCAGAGCTACAGAATTACTAACAACTCTAAAAGTTGATCGCCTAACAGTATACAAGCCTGTATTCCCTTAGTCGCCTCTTACGACTTCCACGGGAAGACATGGAGTGGCACGCTTCTAAGACGGCAACCACACGGCAAACTTAAATAAAGATAACAAAATGTGCTCCAATTTAAGCGTAACCTGTGCACACTATGTCTATTGGTTGCGGAGATACAGCTAGTCAAAGATAGGCAAAGTGCGCAGAGCCCGCTCCTCAGACCCTGCTTAAAATAGTGGCTTGCGAATGCAAAAAGAGGTTGGTTAGGATTGTGGATTTGCAGAAAACTTGCAGAAAGAAAACGGCTTCAAATTGGAGCAGACAAGCGTTCGATTTTCAAAATGAAAACGTCTGCGATTGCGAGAGTGTTAGACAATAGCCACTCAGGTCCCGTTGGTTACCTTGTGGTGTAAAAGTTCTTTATCTACACTCATATCATAAGTCCTCTATAATGCGTTCAGAATCCGTAGACTATGACCATCATTTTACTATGATATTTTTTCTTATCTGTAGCTGTAATGAAAAGTTAAAATTACGATACAACTTTTGATAAAGTAATGTTGTTCAAATTTGGAACATCTTCCAAAACCAACACAATTCAAACAGGGGGTCAATTCTAGTATCTATTAAACGTCGACTCGGTATATTTTAAGTAAAGTGTCGTACGCCGTTTTGATGTCGAATGACATTATAATAGGGACTTTGTTAGTTTGTCTATGATTTTAAAAAAAACATTCATATTCATGACACAGGTAAGCTTTGCCGCCATTTGTTTGTTTGTTAATTAAACATTTCAAATTGCACTAATGTTAATGTTTACTATTATTATGTATAATAAATAAATACTTATTTTCTCTGATTTGATTTATTTCTTATTTCAGTTCATACATTAGCTTACCACCTATAGATATATTTCAGGTAGCAGTAGCACTGATAGCTATGAAGGTTATTTGCCTTCGGCTACTGAACGCATCTTAGAGTACTTATAATATTTGTGTAGATAAAGTAATGTATGCAACTGTACATAATTAGGCCTTAAAAACTCGTGTGATGTTATTATGAAACTCGCCTTCGGCTCGTTTCACAAAACCACACTCATGGTTTAAGCACCCTCTTTATGTACCAGTTACATAAAATACTATTTACCACCAGTGTGGCGAGGCGCAGTGGGAATGGTTTTGTAACACAAATTCAAATTCAGGCGCCGCCTTAAGTGTCTAGCCTAGCCTTGCCAGTGGAAAAGCACCTTCATTCTTTTAAACAGCTCACTTTTTAATTTGACGACGAAGTAGTAACCGGCAAGCTTATGTACGCATTCGTAGGCACGTCAGGCGGAGTTAGATACCGACCTTTTTAGCTGATCTGTCTCGCCATCGAGACGTGCGACCAAATTAAAATGCACGCACTAACTTTTATTCCCCGCTCCTAACAGCAAAAAATATCAACAATAAATATCTGAAAAATATCTTCAGTAAATGCACATACCTACGAGTAATAAAAGGAAACTATCACTACTAAGTAGACTTCGTAACTTGAGTTACAAATAAATAAATAAATATTAGCGTCTATTTCGTTAAAGATTTAAATGAGTTAAGTTAAATTATTCTGAAAGTGAAGAAGGTGGTGGAGTCACCGAGTCCTGCCAAAACCGCGGCAGCAAACAGGTCCGTCCCGGAGCTAACGGGACCACGTGACCTCAATAACGGCTTTTTGGAAACCGGCTACGTCCTATACTACACGCACACAGGCACAGTAACTCACTACCGATTTTCTGCATAACTACTAAATGCAATTTCCACTCCTTAGGTATGTCCATATAACATTTCTTGACAGTGTGCGGCTCTGTGTGAGTAACTTCATAAAACACCTAACACCACAGTTATTGTTTTCGTTGTTGAAGGCGGTTTTTAGTTTTTTTAAACATTTATTATATTTAATACTTTAAAGTGATCATAATTAGCATAATTTTGTGTAGCCCCACTTCTTAGTTGATATGAAACTGTAAGACATTTCAAGTTCGCCGCAAGCAACTCCGCGGGAAAGTCATTGTCATATTTAAACAATTAAATGATCTTCGTTATAGTCGCTCAGCTATCTAAATCGAGATATTTTATCGCCATACTAATAGTAATAGATACCGTTGAGGAGTTCCGGTGGCTATCTGTGGTATTGATCATCAGTTCCACATCACCAAATGATACTTTCTGAATGCGATTGCTGGACTTGTTACCAATAATTTGGCCGTCAATTGCGGACCGATTTTGAAACATATTTTTTGGTTGATAGGCCATTGTCAGCAAATCTGAATCTGATGAGGGTATCCGTGAGGAATTGAGGGAACCTCCTCAAATATTACAGGCATACATTTAGCGATTTTAGTACCTATTTTTAGTAACAAATCCATTTGAATGAAGAAAGTGTATAATTTAATGAAGTCGAACTGATGATTAAGACCACAGATGGCCATTAGAACTTTTCAACGGTCCCCTTTTCAAGGGTGGCGATAAGATATCTCGATTAAAATAGTTCAGCGAATATGACGAAAAACATTTAATTGTTTATATTTGACTAATATGACTTTCCCGCGGCGTTGCTTGTGGTTACCTTGAAATTTCTTAAAGTTTCATATCAACTAAAAAGTCGACTCCATAACACTTTATTACGAGTATGATACACTAAAAAGTATAAAATGAAATTAAAAAATCAAAAACGTGATAAATAACTTTTCAATGGTACGAGTAGGTTTGTCAGTCCAACTGAAATCGGCAAACTACAATATTTTTAACCAAAACCCGACTTCAGTTGGGCTGACAAACCTACCCTCTAAAACGAATTTATTTTTTGCGTTTTTGAAGGCGGTTTTTTGTTTTTTTTTCATAGTAACTACAACACAAAGTATTCAAAAATCATGGTATTCGGACTTTGAAAAAAATTGCGTCGCTTCACAATCATCTTACGCTGAGACGGCGTGCTTATGTGTCTACATATTTTTGTATAGCATGGGGATGGCGAACGAGCACACAGGCCACCTGATAGGAGGTGGGATCTGTGGACCACACACATTTGCATTTGTAGGTACTGAGATTTGTATTTTGTATGGTACAAAAAAGACAAACGAGCACACCTTCCACCCGATGGTTAGTGGGATTTGAGACCCATAGACATATACTTATAATCTCTAGATTTCAATAGTCAGTTTGCAAACGCGATGTCAAATCTGAGGACTAAGTAAGATTTTGGCCGCAGAATTAAAGATAATGGTAGCGATTCGGATGGACTCTACGCAGGGTCCACATACCACTGAGGGTAAGTGGTCTGTGCCAGGGTTCCTACCACCAAGAGCACTAAGTGTATAAGGAAAGCTTTTATCAGATGTACCTTGCCGCGAAGAGCTTCCCGCCCGCGCTAGACTTCTTCGGATCGGTTGACTCGCGACCTAGTTTTGAGTAATATTATAGGATTCTGTTTAAAAAAGTAGGCAGCGGATCAGTGGGTCATTACGCCATATTTTACAACCAAGGCATTCATGAGAAGAAAGTCGCGAATAAGTAAGTGTTTAAAACCGGTTAAATTTTGACATCATATAAGGAAATCTGTTAACCAGTCGAAATTTAAACTATCTACCCGTATAAAGGTGTTTATATTC
Organism: Acleris emargana; assembly: GCA_927399475.2. Taxonomy (NCBI): domain Eukaryota; kingdom Metazoa; phylum Arthropoda; class Insecta; order Lepidoptera; family Tortricidae; genus Acleris; species Acleris emargana. The sequence continues at coordinate 48,936,337 of OV656835.1, read as the reverse complement.
TTAGATAAATTGGAACAGCAATGAATTTAATGATTCAGGTCAGCATATTATATTACAATAAAATTGATAAAGTTCAGCCGAAATAAGTCGAAATATTGGTCTGGTTGACCAATATTTCGATAACTATAACCGTTAACAAAAGCGATTCCAGAGCCCAATAAAGTAGCTATAGTTTAACCAGTTTCATGTCTTTAGTATCACACACTAATTCACTACTATTAGCCCAGGGTCCGATCTATGAATCACCCGAGTACTGTTATGGACGTTTCACTTTTTGAGACGCCCCCCCTTCCCGCCGTGTCCGCGAAACCTCGTTTCAAAGTCAAGTACAGCGTAAGTACGTGACGGGCGAGGCCTTTCCCCGATGGCGGCGCAGCGTCGCCCGCGGGCCGCGGCGCGGGGCTCTGCGCTCGTTGCTCTCCAACACAACAACGTCGATATCAACGGCGAGCTCATCCGTGTGCGAAATGCACAAAATGCTGGCACTCCCAGGTTAATATATATCAAGATATCCGATGTCCGAATGAGACTTACATTAATATAGGTATTCTTATTGTTTGATAAATATATGTCAGAGCCTACCATTTGAACCTTTTGCCATGTCCATCTGTTTGTTTGTTGGCGGTTTAACTGAGAAAATCTTGGTGCCTACTACAAAGCACGGACCTAAAACAATACGGACGTAAGCTCATCTAAACATGAGTAAAGCATGGAAAATGGCCGTCCATTTTCGTGTGTGCGTGCTTTAAGGGTTGCCATATACTCGTAAATGGTCAATTTGCCCATTTTAAGGCTTCTTAATTAGCCATCGAGGAGTTTCTAATACCACCTGTCTTCATCATCATAACAGCACGATAGTACCATATTATTGAATTGTCATCGCAATTACTTAAGTGCCTATGCAAAATTTCAAGACAATATATCTAATTAGAGGTACTTAAGTTAAAACCGATTTTCCAAATTTTATAAGACTAAGTTTCTTAGATCGTCGGTGACTTAGTCATAAATTAAGTTTGAAGAATTAAGCATAAGCAGGGTTCCGTACCATAACTACGGCGCTATATTTTACTACAGATTTTCCCACCTTTAGGGAAATTTTCCCGAAAAAAACTGACAGCACTGTTGTCATTTTTGTTTGAAATTTGTATCTAAGGAAATAAAACATATTTATGTCAACTTACACGAATCATCATACCTTCCACGAGGTAAGCGATACCGTGTGACTTTTAAATTTACTCCTGTAGTTTGGACATCTTTTAACTACACAAGACGGCATTTTCTTCGGCATAAAATGTAATGTCAATCGTGCTGTGGCTCCGCGAGTAATGGCGGCGGGTTATCAGACATAGTGTGTATCAGTGTGACAGTAGCCCGTGTATAACGAACAAAATGGGCGACCTTACATGCTTCACACCTTCTTAGTCTAACGTTACGTCCGTATGTTTTTAGGTCCGTGCATTTTTACATTTTAATATTGATTTTTGGACATATTAAAATCATTATGTATACGCTATTATAAATTCTTACATTTGTGGGACAGTTTAGGAAACATTGAACTCGAGACGAGTTGTTTTAGTTAGAAGAGTGAGTCGTCGTCGCGCGCCTACAGCCAAAACTACAAAGAGAGCCATTGTGACCAAGTCGGTATTTGATGAGGGGATCCGTGAGAAATTGAGGAACCTCTTCAAATATTATAGGCACAGCGATTTAGGTATTATCAGTAATAAATCTAGCATTTGCATTCAGAAAATATCATTTGGCGGATGATGACCACAGATGGCCACAGGATATACTTAATGGTAGGTATCAATTTTGTCGCCACATCATAATCGAGATATCTTAATATCTCGATTAAGTACTTGAGCGACTATGACGAAGTACATTTAAATGGATGAAATATATGCACACTGACTTTTCCTCGGCGTTGCTTGCAGCGACCCTTAAATGTCCTATAAGTAGTTTCTTAATAATTGAGAAGTGGGACTAAATAATATTATCACTAAAAAGTATAAATTAAAATAAAATGTTTAAAAAAAAACTGCATTTAATGACGCAAAAATAACTTCTTTTCAAACCAACCAATTTGTCAGTCCAACTAAAGTTTGCTTTAGGTTAAAATATTTTGGGACGCCGACTTCAGTATCACTGATCCAATTTCCAAATTTCCATTTGATAAAAAGTGATTTTTTACGCGGTTAAGAAAGCGGCTTTTTATTACTATTTTCTTTTAGAAAAAATATATAAATGTGTTTCTAACCAACCGTCAACCTGTATTAATTTTTTTATTACTTTTTTTATCTTGTAGATATAGTTTTGTTTAAATGTTGTTTCATTGGGCATCCATTGACATATTGAATTCAAAACTTACATTTTGAACGAAATTTCGTGTTTGAGGTAAAATTATCCCTTTTCGTATAAAATAAAGGAGGACTAGAAAAAAGTAATTCGTTTAATATTCTACTCTCTTACTTTCTTTTTTTTTGGTAAGATTATTATGTTTGTTGTGTGTCTTTTTGTCAAATAAATGATATGAAGTTTAGCTTGAGTTTCAGTTTAAAATTACCCATTAAGATATTTATATCTGACACAGATCCCACTTACCACCAGGTAGCCTGTGTGCTCGCTTGTCTTCCCTATACCATTAACAAAGTATTTCAAATTTTTGCATATAGTGCCGCAGGTATATGAACGAAAAACCACTGAAACGTTTGTTAAAATTATTGCATTTCGTAAAATTAGTAAAACAAAACAACTTCAAGATAGCGGCAATACATTTTACTAAAATAAACTTCTGGATGAATTTCTTATGAATGAATACTATATGTCACAGTATCCCTGGGATCATTTGACCCTACCCCGGGGAGCGTTTTTTACAAACATGTGTAGGTATATAATGATCATTTTGTAAACTATTAGAAAACATGACGTAAATAATAAAACACTAACAAAGAAGAAGAAATAAGTATGCAGTTACAAAGTAAATTTACCATTTATTAGCAATTTCAATCTTGTGTTTTAGACCACAGTAAAGTTTTCCATTAAGGGGATCATTTTGCACACATCTCCCTTACAAGTGACAAAATTGCCCTTAGTGCCGCAGATTGGTGTCTAACATACCTCCAAATACCTACATCTAAATCACGAGACCTGTCTGCTTGCTTTGTTCTAGCAAAACTCTATTTACTTTTACGGAAATCAATTAGGCATCTCTAAGATCTGACGGTAAAATTACCAGCACTGGTTAATTAGCATCAGGTAGACGTCTCGTCCGCTCAGCGCCAGCGGCCGGCGCGAGGCGGCCGGCGACCACGTGCGGTACAGTTAGAGTACGGGCCGCGTGACGTAGCTAACTGCGCGCACGCTCCAGCGCGAACAAGGCCGTTCCCCCTCCGCGCCGCGCCACGTGCTAGGAACCGTACGCTCTTCGGGACTCACATAGGATTAGCATATTCTATTTACATCATGCTAATCGATGCGTGTCAATAATGTGACTTTATCTCACAATCGAACCTAAGTAGGTATTTTAAAAATGCCGGAATTAGAAGTTTTAGATTAGATTTTTTACAATAAAAATACGAATTCCGGATTCTAGGCGATACTACTGCGTTTAGCTTATTATTAGAGCTACTACGAAATAAAAACATTAAATAAAGTGTATTTTCGGTTTTGTGGGGTGTTTTTAATCGGAATTAAGAAAGGCGCTGACGCCGGACCGGAGCCCCAGCGGGGGCGTTGCTCCGGCAAGGATCTCGCTAAGCCCGCGCCCATGCTAACAACAGGAACATTTATTTAAAACCTGTATCTACACGAATTGGACGCCGCCGTGAAGCAGTTACTACAAAACTGAAATATAATCGTTGCTCACTTGTTTTTTAGTAAAATGACAATTCATAGAAAGTTTGATAGGATGTTTAAATGTTGGGTCTTTTAGATACGCATGAACGGCTGAACAGTTTTGGGCAAAATTCAGCAGATAGGAAGACCATGAATAGGCCGGGGTAGTCAGATCGAAAAATTACCCAACCTTGCATGAATTAAAAACATAAAATCATTTTTTTAATTAAATATATACAGTACAGACAGGGGAGTTTATTAAGTAGTATCCTGCGAATTGTTCACCCGCACATGCGTTTTTTTTTTCAAAGAAACTGCGTTTATAAATTTTACTTGATAGAAAAAAAATAACATGCATATTTATAAGGAGTATTTGTAGAAGAGAATAAGTAGTTCAGTAAATTAAACGTTTGTCGGCCCCCCAACAACGTTTTTTTTAAATCTTAATATTTCAGTTTTGACTTCAAGCATAAAAAATATCGATACAAAACAATGGTAAATGGATTTTATTTCATATATTTAACTGATACATAGAAAATTAAACTTAAGTGACCTTGCATTTCAGAGATTCAGGCAAAGAGGTTCAGGCAAAAATGTAACAAAACTGATAGATATATTTTTGCTTGAAGTTCAATTTAAAAAAATCAAAAAAAATATTATTTTCATTTCCGTGAGGGAATTTAGTTAATTCTGCAAAACTATATTGGTGCTACCTCTTCTTTATATAAGTATAATAACTAGAATTGTCCTGTTAACTATTTTTCCTTGAATTTTATTCACAAAAACGCATTTTTGTTATTTTTACCTGGTTCCGGTAATGCCAAATGTTTATTTTTTTGTTATTTTTTGGAGACATAAGTTGAAAAAAATAAAATATTCTTTTTGCAAGGTTCAAAGCTAAAAAGCCCTCCACTAGAATAGGAAACTTCTTGTCCCGGAAAATATAAAAGTGGTTGAGACAATAACGAGAAATAAAGTACTGTATGTCTATCTATCGGTCTGGCTGCCTGTCACACTCACATTTTCTCAAAAACGATCATGGTCACCAAGCATTATTTTGTAGTTACACTTACAAATATTTATGTAGGTACACGTACCTACCGCGCACTAAGAGCAAAACATATTTTTTACTGAAACCCAAGTAGAAAATGTAGGGTGAAAATATTCGTATTATCTTACAACAACGTGTTAAGTATGATAGGTTAACTCTTAAAACACCATTAAGTACAGTGTTCCCAGCTTCTTAAAAGCGTTCGGCTGGCTATCCCTATCAAACTTGAACTCGTAACTGACAGTATACTTGTCACTTCACTGTGTGTCATAGAAAAACAAAGATTGCCGATCTTAGTTTAGTATATTAAGAAAATTGTTGCACTATACCTACGCGTATGTTTAGAAAACCAAATGTTAATGTCATTTTTGCTACAGCCAATAAACAAAAACTACAAATAGGTACTAAGAATCATAAATGAGAGTAGTAAGAAGTATAGTTCTTGAGTACAGCCTACTAATATTTTAATACCTATTGAAAATCATCTTATTACCAAAGTTGGAATGCCAAACGAATCGACATTTTGTTGATATCCATATTACATGTAACCATGGTAACCAAATAACGAATCGATGCATATTAACCTTCTATTTTTAGTTATTATATTAGTAAGGAGTGTCATTGCAAACATTGTGACATAAATAAAAATTAAATTATTAAAAGTAAAACTAAATATAACTATGCTAAATAAGATTAAATTAAAACTAAATAAGAACTAAGAATGAGAGGGCCCCCGTGGCAAAGTACCACAGTTGCTGGCAGTATTTCCTCGTTGAATAGCAATGCTAATGCGCTGCCCGAGGAAGCTGCCAGCTCTGTAGTCTCCGGTTGTTTCTATTAGCCTTTTTGAAATGTCCTTAAAAAGGCTAATTGTTCTTATTATTCTTATTACCTACTTGTTTTAAGATAAATTTGTTTGTTTCCAGTTACGGTGAATGACGATACCCTTTAGGTACTGAGCATGACCAGACATGGTTTTTAATAGAGGAGGTGCCTTCTTTAAAATATTATACCAATGTCGTAAAACAAACCTAGTTTGAATATTATAAAATATTATGAACACGGCTTTACAAAGATTCCTGGCCAACTCGTTCTCAATGAAATGTGGGTCAAGTTTATTGACAAATCAGGACATTGCCCGCGCGTCCTCTCGCTCACCCATACGCCCCGTACCACTCTCGCGCGGAGCCTTCTCGACGTTTAATATCAACCCTGCCTGTTGCCGCGGCGTGTCGTTGCCTGGCGCAAACTAAACAACTACGCACATTCTTAACAAGATTTTTTTAATTGTAGATGATTTTTTAAATGTAATGTATTGGGTTGACGATCTGGCTACTTACTGGCTACAAATCCGGAGGCAATAGATCATAAAACATCGAAGTTTTAGTTTAGCAAGCTCAGAGATTTAAAAATCATCTAAGACAGCACCATCTAACTTTAAATAGAAAATGTGTTCATACGTGTTTTTGATATAAGTAGTTTTTTACACGACTGCCCAAAAAAGGGAGTGTAATGTTTTCAGGGTTCATTTATATTTGTTGGTAATTCTGTAGCTCTGCCTACCCCACTCTGGGAATGAAGGCGTGTAGGTATGTATGTATGTATGTACGATTCTTTCGTCTGAGTCGAATAAAATGTGTAAGGTATCGTTAGAATCCTTTCACCATCCCGAGTGACATATGATACCTAAACTGTTAAAATTGAAATATCAACAAATGGTAAAATGTGGTTTATTAACAAGGGTACCTAATATCGACGATAATATAAAAAATGTAGTCGTTCTTAAAGCTGGCTTTTAATTTAAATATTGTGTTTGTAATAACGGCTTCGGAACCCTACACTGAGCATGGTCCGAAATGCTCTTGACAGGTATCTTTAAACATGTATTGAGGATGTCATGTTAATTCTTATTTTTTGTATGTAGAATGTACATTTTATGCTAGGTTTACACGAGCTTAGTTTTTGTCATTACTGTAGTGGTGCAGAGTGACAAGGGGCAAATAGTAGCATTCTACACGTGAGTGTCAGAGAATGGTATTAGTAATTACAAGAGCACTTGAAAACTTCACTTGATATGAATGTCCACACCACTCGAAAAGCGACTGCTATTACTGGATTTTTTGCTAGGGATAGATACTTGTCCCTTAGTAGATAAAACCGGCTTCTAATTACTTGTACTTGCATTGGCACGTATACAATATGTTTACATACATACATGTGACAAGTACTAAGCATTAGCTACTAAGCGCGTATAAACCTAGCATTACTCATCTACGTAATAAAAGTACATATACTTTTTAATACGTTGTGCCGGTAAATCAACTGCCAGTTCTTCTCGTAATTGGTTTCCATAAATAATTGTGCAATAGATTGAATTTATTCAGGTATTTTTTAGGAACCAAAACAAAATACTGCTGCAGGTATTTTTTTGTTGTTATTACGTTTTTTTATAAAATCGTGGTGAAGTGGTTTGTTAATAAAATTTTGCTGTCTCTGTAATTATATTTTCTTAGGTACGATAAAGCAAGCTGCAAAGCTTAAAAAAGAGCAAAACTTCAGTGCAGCGGTTCTTGCATTTCTTTTAGCTGGAGTGTTTTATTAATTCGAGCAAATTAGAGTTTCATTATCAACATTACAAGACAAGTTTATTTTATTAAATTTTCTGATAAAATAATTTATATACCTACTTACATGCTTTTTTTAAAGTGGTGATCATGGACTACTTACTCTTAAATTATTTTATGAAAAAAATATTGATGAAGTACTTATCGTTGGATTCCGAATTAAAGGGGATCGAATTATTTTATTATTTATTCTTGAATTGGAGTTTTATATTTTGTGAAAATAGCGCATTTTAATAAAAATATTTGGGACAGCAAACAAACAAATGAATGAGTACTTTTCTACACGAAGATTAATAAATTAAATCAATAGAATATAATAATAAGGATGCCTGACATTTACGTTTTGGAATTCAGCTTCTGTACAGTCAGCATCAAATATATAGACACAGTAAAACTTTCAAAAATATGTAAACACGACTCTGCTGCCAGGGAATAAGGGTGTATATATATTTCTGAAACCTTGTTAACGTATATATATTTATGACGCTGATCGTACCTACCTACCTACATATTACGTACTGTGTCTCATGTCCCTTGACGAAACAGCACCGATTTACTTGTCTTGTCCCTTGACCAAAGCAAGTGATGATGAAAATGGACAAATAAACGCAATGTACATACCATTTTTAATATGCTAACACCTATCATAGACCGACGCGGTCAATTCCGCCCACCTCAGAACCTTATGTACAAAACATTTATTGAATAAGTTTTTAAATTATATTATAACTGTCCCAACGCATAAAAGCTGGAATTTGTATTTAGCCGTTTTTTTGGCAAGGCATGGCATCTTGATTTGAAGTCTTTACAACTATTGTACCTACAGTAATAGAGAATATCAGCCAGTTTAGGTCTTTAACTTACCGTGTTCTTCATTAAAAATAGAAAATAGCTGTACATTTTTAATTGCGATACGTCAAATACATACAGACATACATAAACTCACGCCTTCATTCCCAAAGTGGGGTAGGCAGGGCTAAAGAATTACCAACAACTTTTAAATTTTACGTGAAATAGTTTCTGAGTTTCTTAATTTTAAACTTCATATGCGGCGCTCGAAACCCGGCGGCGGCGAGCGCTCACGAATGATGACGTCATAGTGTAACTGAGGTGCGCGCCCTTATATGATTGAGTAAGTTTAGTTCCATGTCTTCCCGTGGATGTCGTTAGAGGCGACTAAGGGAATAAGGGCTTGTAGTACTGTTAGGCGATGGGCTTGCAACCTGTCACTAATGCGCTGTTAAACACCTTAGCCTAATTATGCAAAATGTGGTTACGGAATTATCAACAAGGTTTTAGAGTTGCTGGTAATTCCGTATCTCTGCCTACCCCACTTTGGGAATAAAGGCGTGAGTTTATGTATGTATGTATGTAAGTATTCAGTTTTTGGTAGTGAGTATGAATTTTTAAATATCTCGGCTCCGATGCACTTAAAGAGTATATATAACAAAATATGTTTTTTTTAAATAATTCTATCATAGACCATACCAATTTTACGCATGGTCGCTCGCCTTGAATATTTATGACTTTTACAAAGACAACACTTTTACCCAAACCCCTTTATATGCGCTAATCCAGAGGTTCTCGATACTCTTACCTTAGTAATAGTTCGATTAGAATACATCGTTATCTGGGATCCCCCACGCCACGCCATTAGAGGATATTATAAGTAAGCATCCCTTATTTATATCGGCCCTAATTCCGGAACGAACCGGAAATCGTTTTAATAGGCGCCGGAAGTTAAATCATACTCTGGAGTAACTCGATACGTCTCAGCCCACAGACCTATTGAAGGAACCCTTTGTAAGGTGGCCCGGAATATTGTTACCGTATCATAATCATAATCATTCATATATCTGATCTAATACGTTTTGCTAATGCGTTGCATTTTAAAAACCAGTATAGACAGGAACGGTGGTGGTGGTGGTGGTGGTGGGTATTATATTTATGTATTTTTATAATATAAAAAATGGTGGCCACATAATTAGGAACGCTTGTGTTTTTTCCATACAATTGCATAGACTTATCGTTAACTAAAAATAAGTTTATAAATCCCTATAAAATGAAATATTCGTTTCTAACAGCGATAAATCGTACGTACATTTAAACCTTACTTTATTAGTAAACGATAAGTCTAACTAAAATACAATTGGTTAAAAACTTTTTGATTGGTTGTCAAATTTGAAAAGGCATATTTGTAGGTGTACGGAAAACACAAGCGTTCCTAACTATCAATGTGGCCACCACCAGTGTGTATGCACAATGCATGCAATCGTTGCACAATTGTAATGGTAAAGAATATTTTACTTTACTATAGAAATCATTAAGAGCTAATATTTTTAAATTCTATTTTGTACATAGGTATCCTAAATTGTTGGGTCGTTTGAGGACTACCAACCACTACGTTCCCACAGCATTAATGCACATGTTCCTTTTTTGTACCTGCCGTTCCAAATTCGAATTCAAATATTGACTGATTGAAGGGTTGGTGGCGCATCTGTCGCAGCCCTTTATCTTACGAGCGGAGAAAGCCTCACGCGACGGGAAAGGCTTTATTTACTTGCATGCATTTTGGGCAACATGTGTTACAGAGCTGTATTGTCCTGACATGGCATGTGTCTTTTTAACTTCCAAAAATGTTTATGGAATTCTCTTTATGGTGTAATTTTGAGGTTATTTTATCCAATGTTGTCTTGCTACTTTGTTCGTGAAGAATTTTTATGTTTTTACGTGAATTCGTGACAAAACCCCATCGTCCAAGTTAAAAATGACTGCCTTGTCCTGTTTATATTTACAAGTATGTATCCATGCTAATATTTTAAATGCGAAAGTAGCTGCCTGACCGTCTGTTACGCTTTCATGGCTAAACCACCGAAACGATTTCGATGAAATTTGGTATGGAGATAGTTTAAACCCCGAGGAAAGACATAGGGTACATAATTATTGCCCGTCATAAACGACTTCGACACGGACGGAGTTGCGGGCCACAGCAATAAGCAATAAATATTCATAGTACACAGGAAGCCTTCCAAACTTTAGTCTTTCACATAAACCTCTATCAGGCGTTGGAATGTTATAGGTAACAATAGTAACAAGTTTAATGAAACCGAAGCTTCGATAACCTGACTATCTCACCGGCATCAAAGCTGGTGAGATGGAGCTTGATATTTAGTAAAATTATTTGCTTGATGAACCCAATTAACACGAAATTGAAATGGTCTTTGCCGCTTTAAAATCAAAATCTCTCAGATAATTGATGTCATTCTATATTTATTAAATGGGGGATTGTTATTTAGGTCAGAAGAGCGCGTCGGTCTAGGTCTAAGAATTAGGTCTAGCCAGCGGCGCGACCGGTCCGCGAGACGAGCAGCTTTCTCCGCGTGGCCCGCGAGCGCGTTTCGCCCGCCGCGCCGCACGCGCTTGGTGTACGCTCAAATGCGATTTTAATAACCCAATACTGGTTTTATTTTAATTTAAAAAATAATCGTCTCTACCCGACTCTTACAGAAGGTTAGGTTAATCAAACGTACGTTTGGTATTACGCAACAACACACCCCCTAGCTAGAGCCATGGTGAACGTGAGTCACCGGATTTTGAATGCCGCAGTGTGCAACCTTGATATATGTTAAGATGAGAATAAGTAACATGATCTAGTGTGTCGTAGGATATCATAACTAATACTTTAATAAGAAAATATTGGTGTACCGTGTACAAGGAACATTGGACAGAACATGCGATTGCTATTAATGTATCTAAGTAAAAATGATGCAATAAATATTTTGGCCGCCCCTAATTTTAACGAACGTAACAATGGTTGATCGCCCAAACGGATGTTATGCTGGTAAATTTATCAGTTCTCGTGTGAAATAAAAAATAAATAAACGAGTTATACCCGAGGTCCTGAGTAGTAAGTATTTATAAGTATAGGTAAGTTGGTTTTTGTGGTACTTTCGGATTTTATAAGTACGCATACACGAACAATCTGCCATATATTTGATCTGCCACCCCAAGGTTAAATTTCGTTTACGTGTCGTAAACCCATAAGGTCGATAAGACGCGTCTGTCAACCATGAAGGATCGAATCTAGCGCCATATTTGGCTATTTGCTAACACCACCTAAGACGTTGTATAGCCGACGTCAAATATATGTTTACATTTTTTCACCTTATTCCATCTAAATAAGGAGCAAAAATGTACCTAGGTGGTGTCAGCCAATAGCCAAATATATTAGAATCTATAGATATTTCTATTGATGAATACCTATCGCTTGACATCCCAACAAAGTGAGTACATATAAGTTGCGCACGCGACGGCATCAATGACAATGATCGGGCGGCCATTGGCCACCGCCGGTGAAAGCGCGCTGCAACAGCTGATCGCGATCGATGTACCGGGCCTCCCTCCTAGCAAATGCGAATGTGCATACGCTAAACTATTTATAAGCATTAATCGTGTGCTTGGAGTAGGCTTATGAGGTCGTAAAACAACAAAACTTAACGAAGCAATTTGGCTTGCAAACGTCATTATAAATTATAACCTTTTATTTTATATTGGTCGGTATTACCCTAAATAAAGGTGAAAAAGTATGTACGTAGGTATGTATGTAAACTCATCGTTTCACAAACAGAATAGTAAACTCAAAAAAAAAAACAGAAACATAAAAGGTTAGGTACCTATATGGATATAGATAAGGCGCACTTATCCAAAAACTCCTAACGAAAAATAATTTTAAAAACCGAAAATAATTAAAACGATAAGATTTACTTTGATTGCAAACAAAAACTAAAAAAGATACTACTATGGCATTCCTACGCATGCTGGCAAAAATGACTTAGTAAACCCGTGGAGGAATGGTACTTTTTGGACAGACGGCAGCACGGCACGGACCCGGTTGCACGATCTTGCTGCACTTGACATGGCGCTTGTTGCCAGTTCGCGTGGTCATTGCCGCGGATCTAGCGTGTGCGGCGCGGGCACATCTCCGGCGCGCGAGTGAAAGTTGTGCACCGGCCGCCCGCGCTCCGCCGTGTCGTATATGTGTCACTGGAAGACGTTAGACCTTAGCGGCTGCCAATGTTAAATGCAATCGATGACTCGTTATCAACTTCACCTTTACACTGGGTCTGGTACCTACTCATCAATTCATCAGCCCTTTACCGGCCTAGTACTTAAAATCGTATAAATTATGCAGCGGAAAGTTGGTAATTTCATGTTAACTATAACAATATGTACTCATGTCTCCTTGATAGAAGATACGAGCTTTAAAGGAAGCTCTGGCTTCTATTTAGTCTATCTACTACTTGACCGAGATACCAATCGACCGCCCGCCTGCTCCTGCCGGGCTTCTCCTCTCATGATCATCATCATCATCATCATCATCCTCACCGTCATCACCATCATCATCATCTCTTAGTTTATCCAATAAAAACAACGTCCCTTAAAGTTAAAACGACGGCATTAAAGGGTCATACAAACGGCTTCTATATTTTGAACTATCTAGCCAGAAGTCCTACGTTATTCTTTGTTCACTATCAGAGTTTTCTGACGTCAATGTGTCACCTGAACATTATGAAGGTCGTAAATGATACATTCATTGCCTTCAAACTAAAGCTGTCAGAAATTAATGAGTCATAGAACAAACTTGCTGTGAAGCAATCTGTTGCATCGGTAGTAGGCGGTAGGAGCACAACTGTGTCCTGCAGCACTCTAGGCTGCACCTCAAACGCACCGTGATCTTATACTCTTAATATCGATCGAAAATTAAATATTTCAGCTCTATCAATATAAAGTTACTTTTTGTTTTAAAAACAATGTGTTTTGTACGATAAAATTGATTTATAATCACTATTAAATACATAAAAAGCCCCGATACAATGCCGACCCCTTCTTCCAGAGCTGACATCTCTCTGTCTCATCTGTTAAACGGCCAACGACTAATTTTCATGAAAGCATCTAGCTAAAAAACATGCCGATGAATAAAGCTTTCAAAGAAATATCGTGTTTAAATATATCCTTCCGTTTGGGGCCTACGATGCCACACAAACTCTACACATACACAGTTTATCTAACTTATAACTTAATTTTTTTATCGGTGATACAAATAATCAACAACTACCTATCTAAATATGTAGGTTCCTTGAGGTCTTCGGTAGACTTAAGAAATTTTGCTATGACCCAGTTTCACAGCACCAAACAACCGTTTCAAAACACCTGATTTCAGTTAGGTTAGCGCCTTTTGCCCTAATCAATCACTCGGTCTAAGATTAAGTTGCAGTGTCATTTAAGAATTCATTAATAAATGTAGTTTTTACGCTTTTATACCCCACTTGGGACCTAAGAAATTGAGTTAATAAATAACGTTATGAAAGGGCTAAGGTCACAGGAATCACTAAAAAAAATGTTAGATACATGAAAGCAGCATGGAATAACATTCGCAAAAAAATCAAAACACGCAGCAACTAAGTTGTTTTTTTTAGTTTAACATTCTAGAATGTTATAACTCAAATTGTTACCCTATAGATCTTTAGGCTAGTCTTTACTTGATTCGAAGCTATAGGTATAACATAACATGATATTGTGCGTTTCTTATAAAGGACACAATATCGCGTTAAATTAATAAATTGCTGGGCTTCAACGAAAACGCTGGGCCGGACTCACCTAGCGTGCTGGAGACGAGAGCGCCGGGCCGTCAGGTCCTCGGCCGCATCATACGCCGCCACTAACAGTTCCTCGGGTGCCGCAGCACGTCACTTGCAATGTCTCGGAATCACTTCAGTGCCTTCAACAGCGTACAGGGGACAACCCAGGGCGGAAGTGGGGCAACAAGCGCGGGATCGGGGTGGAAACTAGAAAATAAGAATGATAGACTTTAACGCTTACAAGGATCAGTGCCGTGAAAAGAAAAATTGTCTACAGAGAAGTGGACTCGGTTGCTGAGAGCAATTAACGTACTTTTCTATGAATTACATATGAATGATACTAAAAGTTTGGAAATTTATATTTATTTTCCTAATCAGGTATTTGCTGCTTCTGTATGTAATTATTGGTTTACCGTCAAGGAGACGACGAGTATGGTATATTTATTAATAATTAAGTAAATCATATTAAAAAGCAACTCGTTAAAATTTGTGTCGCCGCGGATCGGCGCGCGCGCCGTTAGAACTGTAAAAAACCAGTCAACCGACCTTCGGGTTATCAGCCGAAAACTAAACTGGCTCGCCAGTATATGTGACAAAACACGGTACCAATTTTCCAGTAAAATTATATCCCAATCGTTTTAATTTAAATACAAACAATAATTTAAGAAAAACATGCAGTTAGTAGAGGAAACACTACAGTATGCTAGTTATTGAAGATTTTAAAAGAAAGAGGAAAAGTGTGATTGGCATAAATAAACAACGAAATATTAAAAATATTTTTTTTTTCTCTTAAATATTTACAAGGAAGACTGGAAACAAATTAGAATAAGTAAAACTGGTGTCCAAAGTGCTTATCCACTGTGTACTCCAACAATCCGCGGCACTGTCACGTCACTTAATTAATGCCAATTACAAACATTTCCCAAAACACCCGCAAATTTGATCCATTTTAACAAATTTAAAAATAAAATCAAAAATGGAACAAAAACGCGTATTTAACTTCTTTGAACGTACACTGATGTAAAAGTCGCTGTTGTGGCACTATTATAGTTCGTGGTCCAATTTGGAGAGGGGGTGTACGAACACCGCACTGCACTGAGTAAAGACGGGCGCGTTCCGCGCGTAGCACCGACTGACTGTGGCGCGGGCGCACCCTACTCGTTTCCCACCAAAATTGTGTTCCACCACCGCACGGCAGGGCAGACAAAGCGCGGCCCGCGCCTGCAGCGCTCCGTAGCCCTCAATCGCGCGTAGCACTACACAACGCTGCGTCGGTGCCTCCCGGTGCTTTGACATTTTCACCTTTCACTGATTCTATATACCTTTTGCTTACTATTCAATAACACTCTTTTCGTAAAATAGTGCGAAGTTCTCGTATAGTGTTATTATTGTTACGTATACTTAAAACATTTTATTACTCTTATTTATTTTGTAATGTCGTTGATTGTACATCTGATGTTTTTGATAAGTCTGTGAAATAAGTGCATATACCATACATATGACCCGGGGGCATGTACCTTTGTATAAAACATAAGTAGAACAAGATTAAAATTTCTCAGGGAGATGATAAACGTTAACACATGAAATATCCGGTGCGCTCATAACTAATTTGAGTATAATAAGGTTGTGGTAAAAGAAGCTAATGTAAACGGTTCTATCTTCTATATAATAAAAATGAATCGCTAAATGTGTTTCTAAGCGCAAAACTCGAGAACGGCTGAACCGATTTGGCTGATTTATTTTTTGTTGTATTTGTCAATGTCAGGACAAGGTTTTTATGAAAGAAAATAATTGAAACATCCACCGGGAAAGTCAGGAATTTGCAGCGGGGCGAAGCTGCTGGCGGGCCGCTAGTTATTAATACGTGGAGCGACGCATTTCTCTTCTAGTTGACCGCCCCTGCGCCAGCTATCTCCGCTGCGTGCCGCACACAGGCGCGCGCGCACACCGAGCCGCCTACTTCCAGCAGTTGACAGCCTACAGACCTACAAACGATGCTTTCACTCCATCTAACCGTTACTACTATCTATACAGACGTCGTTTTGGCTTGTAATAATAGTTGTACAAAGTTGTGCACAGATAGTAAGTGGAACATTGAATGATTTTCTTTATTGGCCCTTCAGTGGCCCCGTAAATTGTTGGTTTACGGAAAATGAGGTGAGTAGTTAACGCGGTGATTTAGCATTCGTTTAGTCATTGAAATCGATTTTGACGTGTATATTTTAACATGGTATCTTTTGGTTTTAATTATCTTCTAATTTAACCAAATTCATAGATTTTAAAATAACGGTCTGAGATTTATATATTAAAAAAATATATATTTGAAGTGACATAATTGCGGTTTGATCATATTTACCGATATACATATAAACATTCATAATAACATTAATAACTTTTGCTTTAAGACTCATTTTTTGCATACCTAGTGTCTGTTGGGGTTTACTAATGTTTCGACGAAAATTATTTAGCAAATTCTTAACTCCCCAAACTACGTATCCTATATTTTTGTTTGGGCAAATTTTTATTTCCCAACTCAACGTTTTGCACTGATATCATTTCCCAACGAATGATTTGATAAATTATTGTTAGGCAAATTAATACCTGGGATTATTTTAAGATGTCAATTATGTTTTTGACAAATGTATTGATTGGCATACCTTAATTTAGCAACATATTGAATGGCATTATGAGATCTAACTTAGTTTGTTAGAATGCAAGGTTCAAATTGCAGTACGATTTCATTGCATTAAGCGGGTATGGTGATGCACCATTCAGCTAAATTAAGAGGGTACTTTTGTTTACATACTTTGTGGCTCAACATTGCATTTCATTCTTGAGTTATCGTTGATAGTTAATGTGCGTTGTTGTTTGAAATTAAACTATGAGTAGCATGCTCCGTCCGTTTTTACGATTATAGAAAAAAAAACCATTAACTATCTATCCCTGAAAGCAGTTTTGTTTTTAGGGTCATACAAAAATAACCATAACCTACCTATCTCTGGGGGCAGTGTCGTTTTTAGGGTCATAAAATAAAAACCCTAACCTACCTATCTTGGAGCAGTTTCGTTTTTAGGGTCATAAAAAAAATAACCCTAACTTACCTATCTCTGGAAGCAGTTCTGTTTTAAATCCAATTTATATTTGTTTCAGACAACACAATTATTTACCAAATCATTTGCTACACAATTATTTACCACATAAAATTTGACGTAATAAAATATTGCAATATAAAAATGAAGCGAAATAAAAAAAATACGAAGTAAAATTATGCCACGGATTGGTTTTCCAACTTCGTCGAAAAGTTGGTTGTCAAATGAAATATGTCGAAACATAATTCGGTAAAAAGGCAGTACACCGTCTGTTGAATTGCTATAAGGCGACCCCCTCGGACATGTCATTTCCAGTCTCGGTATCAACCAAATCGTCCCCATCATATGCCATCTGTCGATTCAAATGTCTGGTATTTAGATAGTTGCACCTTAGACGGAAAAACATCTTCTGTTTTGTACCTGGAAACACTAATAAACCTCTGCTCTAAGATAGGCCTTTCCCTGAGTTTATATACAGGACCGGAAATAATATATCACCTTTGTTCTTACATACATCTCATACGATTACGTACAAATGCGACCCACCAAAATTGACAAATTAATCAAGAACTAGTTGACCAATAGTAT
The DNA here is from genome assembly GCA_927399475.2 of Acleris emargana. Taxonomy (NCBI): domain Eukaryota; kingdom Metazoa; phylum Arthropoda; class Insecta; order Lepidoptera; family Tortricidae; genus Acleris; species Acleris emargana. Next base: position 48,918,513 of record OV656835.1, on the reverse strand, counting down.
TGTTATTATTCAAGTCTTTAGCGGATTCACTAAGGTTCAAAATGGTATATAACAAATGTTGGTATATATCGTAATTTAAAAAAGTTTAGTATTTAAAAAACCATTGCTGAATTGTTCATACAAATCTCGTAAATTTAGTATGGACGCGTCGGCAATGGTTTTTTAAATACAAACAGTAATATTTGTAGGTAGCTGTGTGTGATGTAAGTACAAAGATGATATATTAATTGCCGGTGGCTCGACGCTTACGCACTTGTTCATAATATTCATGGTTTAAATACTCTTTCATCTCTATCACCGATCTGAATCGTGAATCGCTTACTCTGCTCGAGACATTTTTTTGAAAACGCACCTTCCTATTCTACGAGTAGGTACTTATAAATTAAATAATTTCACAATTCGTCCGATACACTAGGTATTCCAATTTTTACCTTATATTACCATACTTATATTAACTTTGAGCCTTTTACCCTTGTAAAATATAGCATTAAAAGTGGTATACCGAACTAAATATTTGAGCACGTTGAATGTTACCTTATATATGACGTTGACTGTACATGTTGTCCAGTTTTTAAATTTCCTTATCTGTCAGGTAGCAAATAGTACTCTTGTTCTTTTTCTTGTTCTACACGGTATAAACATGTCCCTAGTATCTGGGTGCGAGATAAATTGAGCCTTAAAAAGCATGCTTTGCCAGAGAAGTCCCATCGAGGATATTCTTTCAACGGACGTTTCGAGACGGGGGAGACATGTTTTTTTACCTTATGTCAGGATTTTCTTAATTCATCGCAGTAATTTTCCCAATTTATTTGGCAGTATTTGTTAACCCTTTCAGCCCGGGTGGCGAGTTAACTCGTCTTGTGCAATGTGCTCTCAGATCCGGTAGACGAGTATACTCGTTTTAAAAAATTGTCGTTACGACCTGGATTAGGGCAATCGACTGTCACTTGCACAACCGGACTCGTTGCGTTCTGTACTCTTGCCTTGAGTCATATCTATTTGCTGCAGATATTGTGATGTTACCAACTAGTGAATACACTTATTACCCCAAGAATATTCGTTACGCATTTGTGTCTAAATAGTTTCGTTTTGGATTACTAATGTCTTGCACAAAATTTATTCGCTCATTTTCGTTTCGCATAGCAACCATTGGCACAATCATCATTTCGCACAATTGCTTTTTGCCTAAATTTCTTGGCACACTATCATTTCGCACAATTTTCTTTGGCAGAATAATACATTGGCATAATGTTGATTAGAATAATAGTCCTATGGTAGAATAATTGTTTCGCCGAATTTTGTATGGCATACTATGTAGTTGGCATAAAGTTATAAAGTGGAATAATATTATGCAAGATAAAGGGAACCCCTTATTTATCCCACTGCTCCAATTGCAATGCGGTCATGGCGCTTCGCCGGCCGCTGCCGCGGCACGCTCGCTACGCTCGCTCGGCTCGCGCGCTGTTATTGTAGAACTTCTAACCTAACCCAACCTATTTTACTGGTTGCAGTTCGTTACTAATTATTATGCTATGGTACAATTATGCCGTAATAAATTCGGAGGAAGGTATATTCTGCTACATAAAATTCTGCGAAATGAAAGTCGGCGATATTAGTATTCTGCTATTCAAAATTCTGCCAAATGATTGTTATACGTTATGACAGTTATGCTAAGTATACTATTATGCTAAAGTATAATTCGGCTAAAAATGTTTCTGCGATAACTGTTATGCGAAATGTATTTCGGACAATCGATATTATGCCAGATGAAGGGAACCCTTTCGTTTTGCACAAACAACATGGAGAAAAATAACTGTAAGTACTTAATTTCGACAATATTAGCTAACGAGTTATCTCGTCTACCGGCTCTGAAAAGCGTTTTACGTAGCCGAGTTAAGTCGTCTTTCGGACGTAAGAGCATCTTCTGTTGACGAGTTAACTCGCCTACAGGACTGAGGAGCAAGTATCATTTCACTGGATCTGGAAAACTGGGTAGATTTTGGGTATGACTTTGCCGGAACGAAAGGGTTAAACTTTTACACAAACCCGGGCGAGAGCATGTCAGACCATGCTCAAAGTAGAGTTTCGACGCCGTCAGAACAATCAAGTCAAGTCAAGTATGAACGAATTTTCTCTTTAAAGTTATTGGGTGCTGTCGCTTGTATCTCAAAAATCAACTATTCCACTAAGTCGTGATAGTTTTCTTTTTAAATTCGTTATAGATATGTGCTTTATTTTAAGATATTATACAGATGTATTTGTATTTGTAGTTTTGGCTGTAGCGGGTGGGTACACGTAACTCGATCGAAAATGGCAGTTTAAGAGTTATTAGATATCCTAAACGGCACCTAAATCGAAACATTGTAAAATAGGTAAATAAAAAAATATTTATTCTCAAAAATGGTATTAATGTTGCCATAACATCTCTAAAAAGTATCCAGAAAGTGAACTCTACCGGAGACTTATTCACAACTGTCCAGTAAGAAGCGAGATTTTAAATTTGGAATCTCCTACTGTCCAGTAAGTATGTATTTTACTTACTGGACAGTAGGTCATCCTCTTTAGATCTGCTTAGAAAAAAAAACATAGTACCAAACACAGATTAGAGTTTAGCCATTATAACATGCATGGTAATATGAGGGAGGCTCCAAATATATATCTATCTCTCTTTTTGGTATGACATTTTATGAGATAGATATATTTTTGGAGCCTTAAACAGCCATTTTATAGTCTGTGACACTTAACGCGAAAAAGTATGCGCGCACGTTGCGTTTTGTACTTAGTAATGTTGTAGAAGTAGGTATAGTGGATTTTGTTTGTATTTAGTAATTTCAGTTTATAAATCATGTTGGATTAAAACTTTCCATTCTAAAATTAACATGGAGTTTCAAAAACAATAATTTTCATTTTTTTACTAAAAAAAACATGTAGGTAATGTAAAAACAGAACAATGTTCAAAACTAAACGCAAACTTTTTAATTAAAAAAAAAACAACGACTGGCAGGATTTCACATTCATTTACTGCCAGCCAAGAGTCCGTTAATCAAGATGTACAACAAACATATTATAAATGCCCCCGGTAAATCGATCACAATATCGATCAGTAATTTTTGAGAAAAGCATTATACAAGCCTCAACCAGTAAGAGCCATCCTGGACTCGTATGTATAAAAGGCCTCGCCTGGCGGCTCGGCCTTCTAACTCATACTCGTCCAGGAACGCTCACTTACTGGTCTTTGCAGTAATGTACTATTATCTTGCTTTACATGCACCATTTTGATTAAGATCATCATTAATCTTCGTGCATGCTATAAATATATAAATTAAATTTAGGGACAAAATCTAAGTAGTAGTTGGATAGTTTCTAAGAAAAAGTGAGTGAGACATACAGACAGACTGACGGACATGGCGAATTTATAAGAGTTCCTAGTTTGACTTCGGAACCCTAAAAAATGAGATGTTAATAACGGCCGACCAAATAGTCTTGTTTCACATGCATGCATTTATACAAACTGTTTACAACGGTCATTCTAAATCGAATTGTTCCTAAACTAGATCAACACCATCTCCGAGCAAGCTGGTTTCTGTGCATCCCACTCCATAGTTATCCATCTGCACTCCCTTAACCAGGTCTAAGAGAAATCCAACGAGTTAAATAAATCACTGTGTGTTGGCTTTAGTTGACTACAACTATCGACACTTTGTAGTCAATAAATTTACCAAGATATTCTACTGGGTAAAACCAAAGCTCTTAATGTTCTTGACAGTATTGGAAGCTGTGTTAAAAACAATACGATAACATGTCAAAGGTAATATGTTTTAACTAGTAGAAACGAGGCCCAGATGATGTATATGGAACTCGTTGAAATTATCAATGGTTTATAAACGGCTAGCGCAAAACTACAATTACCCAAAAAAACAAAAGGCTCTAATGTTAATGAGCTGCCAGAGAGCGTTTTTAGAACACCGGCTGACTCCTGGCAATCAAAGGGCACCGATATCGGCGACAAAACGGAGTAGATTTTCTTGTGGCACCACCATGTCATTTGTCTTGCCAACCTGTTCCGCGATGCTATTCTCTTATACGGCTCACTTTTTGATTCGTCAACTTAGTACTAAAGGTCGACTTTGTTGCCCCATCTGATTTATAACCACGTCTTTTATTATACAGTGTGTCTCTGACCTTGGGGCTTTAATTTCAACGATCGATTCTACTCGCTAAACTGAACTACTTTTGTTCTGCAACATGAAAAAATAACTTAAATTTAGATAACTAATTGATGTTAAAGTCTAATTGTAAAATCAGTGTAAGTATTACATACTGGCCATGTTATCACTATCTCATGGTACGGGGGCGACATTACCTTGGTACGAGGGCTAAAGGAAAATGGAGAATTGGATCGCGTACATTGAAAATTAGATTTAACTTGTATGATAAAAAATAAATTTAAACTGAACATATTTTGAACAACTTACAGAACAAAAGAAGTTTAGTTTCAGGAGTAGAATTGATCTATGCATTTAAAGCCCCAAGGTCAGAGGCACCCTGTATTAGCTACCTACCAGTTTTTTTTTGCATTTAGGAGCAAGCTGACTGGCGCAATAACTGGAACTCAACTTCGTAAACGTACCAAAGCTTTATGTTGAATCCCTTTCACGCTTGTCCGTATCAAATATCTACTCGTAAGCCTTAAGTAGGTAGGTAGGTACGTAAATGAACGTATATTACTATAATAAATAATAATTAATTAGATAATTTTTATTTATTTATTTAAGGCAACTGTGTGAGCAACTTGCTTCCATACTATCTTTGTGTGGACTACCTATTTTTGTTATGGTTCTCAAAAACCAATTATAATATAAAATAAAAAAATAAAGTTGAATTAAAAACCACTTCATTCGATTAGGAAAATACGACTGAATTCAGAATCATTTTTTTAAGTCAGTTGAAAATAAAGATTAGTGCTGTAAATGATATTGTACTATCAATAAATGGAAAAAAATCGTTATGTTTTTTATAAACATAAAAAAGCTAAAATACGTAACTGGAAATACTACCTATTCTTCGATATTTTAGGTTTTATACCCGCTCTGTATTATGCCTATTAAACGTAATTATTAATTTAGTCTTAATAACCATGGCGCCTATTAGCATTAGGTGATTAATGATTAACTTAGCAAAATGACATACTTATATTTATACCCACCAATTTAATTACATCATTTAACTAATTTGTAAATTAAATGAATCAATAAGTGAGGTTTAACCGTTTAACGATTTTTTCTCAAAAATGCTATATAATCGTGCCAAAACTCCAGTAATTAGGAGCCAGTAGGTTGGAGTTCCTGGCCAACACGACATAAGTGTCCAGTAAATTCGAGGGATCTTAAATGTGGAATCAATTAATGTCCATTAATCAATTAATTAAGAAGTGGTCTCTGCCTACCCCTCTGGGAAACAGGCGTGATTTAATGTATGTATGTAATTAATGTCCAGTAACTAATTGTTGAAATTCAATAACATAACATTTTATTTGAATTGTGAATTATCTGTAGTTCTGTACAGAACCGTGACAGCTTTGACATATTCTTTGAGTTTGGAACTATCTCTACAGACCTGCGACAGGCTTTAAAAAGACTAAATAGGTAACCATGAGGTCACAACAAAAACAGGATATAAACACTAGGTATTTTTACCAATTTTTTTTTGCAAAAATAACCATAAAAAAAGGTATTTCGTTTTTTATTTAAAATACTCATTTATTTAGCAATTTAAATGGAAAACTGAATTATTAACTAATAATATTCAGCCTTACTGAAGTTGGCAGACTTTGCAGTTTGATTTAACAGCCAGGGCCCTACTTGAATTTAAGTTCGAAGTTACGTTACCTCCATCCCTCTCTGCCAATTTAATCTCGAATGACAAGTGAAAAGGAAGGAGCTACCTAACTTCGTACTTCGATTTTCAAAGTAGTAAGTAGTAGTATCAAACTGCCAACCTGTGTATGTGTGTGTATCTGTGTATGTGCGAGTCTGCGTATGTGTGTATCTGTGTATGTGCGAGTCTGTGTATATGTGTATCTGTGTAGGTGCGTGTCTATGTACCTGTGTACGTGCGAATCTGTGTATGTGTGTATCAGTGTATGTACGAGTCTGTGTATGTGTGTATCTGTGTATGTGCGTGTCCGTGTATCTGTATATATGCGTGTCTGTATATGTGTGTATCTATGTATGTGCGTGCGTAATTTTTGAGAAAAGCACTCACATATTTCAACTACTATGATCTATTCTAAACCTGCCGGCTCGGGCTTGGTGTTGTTACTTTACCTATATTTTCTTGTATTTAGTCATCGGATAAATAAAGTAACTTAGTCTGTCTGTTTGCTACGCATTAACGGATAAACCACGGAACCGATATCGACAAATTTGTGTATGAAGATTCCTTGCACCCCGCCGGAAGAAGGATATAAACGGGACTTCTTTCGGATAATTGGACAGTTCCCGAGGGAAAAGTGATAAACGACTTCTCCGCGAACGGAGTCGAGAGCAACGCAGTTAGCTATACACAATATATGAGCGATCAAATGTCTAACTTACTACCTACTTATAAATAGTTACCTAAAAACTCATTGTAATCATCAAACCTCATTCATAATTATTACAGACTTTCAGGCTAAATAATAAGCTCCATTTACATGCCTATATGTGTAAAGGGATACTTTATGCAATGATTACTTTATGCAATGATTACTCATCAATTTGATAAAGAGATTGTCATAAAAGCTAGGTCTGCTCAAGATATCGGTTACGGTTTACTGCAGATAGTCCGTTCCGTCACGGTGCTACCCAAATTGCAGGTGGTATAAACAAATAAACAAGCGAGCCGGCGACCCACCCGACCGCTATTTGTGTATCGGCGAAAGGTAAAGGCTAGTTGGTCACACAGCCTTTATTTTCGTAAATAGCCCGCGCTTATTGTCCCTAGCGAGCCGCCGCAGGTTTGAAGAAAGTAATAAAACGCATTTATTGCATTTTACTTATTACTTTGGTCCCGTTACGGTATTTTATCTCAGTTCAGGTAAGGATATTTGAGCTTGTACACGCATCGAAATTAATAAGAACTAGATGATCTCTCGTTACTGATAGGTGCATATTATTTTAGCTTAGGCCCGCACTGCATCGGGCGCTAATCGAAAATTCTACATTCCACAGCCGTGCCTGTTCTAAGCATTTTTTTTATTTTATCTACTTTACTCCCACGTAGAAATAGATTTGTTGATATTAGAGTGATGGAAACCATGCAATGTTGTTGGATGGCATGCCGTCACCCCGTATAAAAATACATATGATTTTTTTAATTCGCAAGATGCCGTTAACGCAATATTATTTATCCTAGTGGCACATATTTAACATGCTGAGATATCACGCATATTATATCTTGTCATATTTCAATTATAATATAAAAGCGAGCCGCTTTCATCTAAAGCTTTTTTATTAGATATCCACAAAAAAAACTCAAAAAGTATCCTAGGATCTGTTGTCTACTCAATAGTTGTAATGGGAAGTGCTCCATATTATATTATGCACCAAAAGAAGTACAAAGTCAAACTATAGTTTCGCCATGCCAGTTGGTCTGTCTGTCCACGGTCAAGCTTTGTACTATAAAATTTGATTGTTTATAGTTAAACATTTCAATTACGCCATAAAAGTTGTGACGTAATAAAATCTTGATTTTTCTTGCTCTTTTGGTGCAATTTAATAGTACATTTTGATACAAGTGCGGAAAGTATGTCATGCTCGACTCGGGACGAGTGAAAATGACAGTTCCTGTGTATCTGTCCTCTTCACCCCGGACCTCTGAATTGAGCTTAACGTGTGCACACATTTTGTCTATCATTATTTAAATTTAAATAAAATTATTAAAACCAAAATTATATCGTCAAATACTATTAAAGAATATGACTTAAAATACTACTGCATAGATTATAACGTTCATTTAATATTTACTGTGAAATAATAACAGTAAAAAAAACGTTTCGGAGCAATGTTATTGTATAACTATTATGTTGCGTGTAACGTGCCCAATAAAATACCTTTATTTCGTTCTGTATCATGCTAAAATAAATGGATTCCGGTTCATTACAGCCAAATATCATAATGCCCTTGTACATATTTTACTAAATATCAAATTGTCTTAGTTCCAAAATGCCTTAATTCCCAAATTGACTAATTTTCAATACAATAAAATGTCATAATAACATTTACACATTACATCCGATATCCAAATTGTATAGTTGGTAAAATGAACAATAACTTCAAATATCGAATTATTATTAAGACTGAAAGTGAAAATGCATTAGTTCCAAAATTACCAAAATTCAAAAATGCCTTTTGTTGATAGGCCCAAAGACCAAAATGACACTGTCTCATAATACCTAAAATTTTAACCACGCAGTGTTTTTAGTGTAACTTACTCATAAATGTAAATAATTAGTTCAGTTTATCACAATTGGTTTAGCAATTTAGGAATTCATTGCATTTTTTACTATTTATCTTTCTAAAGCACTTAATTTTCAAGTTCAAGTAGTAACATCAATACTCGAACCTCCAAGCAGTACACTTAATGAATTCTCGGTTGTACAGAATGAAAATAGTAAAAAGATGAAATTGGGATGCCGTTGATGATAATTAATTTAATTACTCATTGGTTAAAAACTGTAAACTTCAACATAATTTTAAATATTTTCCATATTGACGTTTTTGTGTCTAGTTAATTTGAGTTTTAGACATTTTGGGAAATGGTATAATTGAAAATTCATCAAAACATGATCAAGTCAAGTTTTAGACATTTTGGGAAATGGTAGAATTGAAAATTTATCATAACGAGTCTAAATGAATTATAGTCATATTAAGAATACGGTAATTTAAGAAGTAGGCGTAAGTCGTTTCGATCTTTAGACATTATGAGAATAATCTGTTTTGACATTTTGATATTCTAGGCACACGTTATTATGATATTTGGCTGTAACGAACCGGAATCAATAAATGAACTATAGGAGTGCATAAACATTAGAAGTAGGTACCTACCTAACCGACAGTCGGATACCCCACTAGTATCCATAGATATCAAAACAGTTATCGATACGAAACGTCAATTCAGTATGTTTTTTAATATAAACCGCACGACATTTGGTCTCAAGTGACATGAGAATAGGGACTTAATTCGTTTGTGGATGATTAAAAAAAAACCATTCATATTCGTGACACTGACACGGCACAAGTTTCTTTTGCCGCCATTACTGTGGTCAAGTAGTCGGCTTCTGAACCCATCTGAGAGTATACTTATGACATGTGTGTAGGCAAAGTAGTGTACAGATGTAGTGAATAATCCTTTCCCATCGTTTTTTGTCGGATAGGTTCGTATTTATCTTGCTTTCTCAGTTGGCTCATTGATGGGTCCTGAAGCTAATTGAGAAAGCATAATACTCGTAAATACGAACTTATCCGATAAAAAAACGATGGGAAAGAATTATAAAATACATCTGTATGCAACTGTACATAATTAGGCCTTAAAACACATGATCCTGTTATGAAACTCGCTGATGCTCGTGTCTGAATGAATACAAACTGAAAGGATTACAGGATGACACACGTAAACATAAATCAAAACACTCTACCTACATAAATGGCTAGCTGAAATTTTACCGTTTTTAATATTGTCATTCGTCCATACAAAGTGGCGCCAGCTTGTGAGCAAATTTACTGCTTTCATCGATTACTTTGTTTTTTGGATGATATGTTTAATCAATATAAAACTATCCTATATCCTATTTCAGGACCTAACCTATATGTATACTAAGGTTCATCTCGATCCGTTTCCGTTCAGTAGTTGAAACATCTAAACATCCAAACATCCCAACTTTCTCATTCATAATATTAGTAAGATGAAAGCACATAATAACGAATTTAAATTTTCTTCTCCGGTTTTATAAAAGATTCAAGTTGTATGAGATTGTACCCAGATATTTATGTATTTACTTATTATTAGGTACTTTTATTACGTACTTTATGATTTAGACCTCGTCGCTCGGGTAAAAGTGTTTTTTCCGAAGACGACTTCATAGATCCATTTTTGCCCCAGAAACCCCCTATATTGTAATGGCTAAGCATTTATTTAATCGAAATGGGTAGAGCCGTTTTCAAGACCGTGATTACAGATAATATAATATGTATGTACATTTTTTTCTCGTTTATTAGAATAGGATATTAACTTGCAGCTTCTCAAACGCTCGATCGTAAGCGACACTTTAAAACTAGGTAACTGTTATTATTCTTATTTAACCTTTTGTATAATTTCGCTTTGATATGCAAGCTGCAAAACATATCCAGAAGCATGGAATTTTTCAAATAAATTATTTAGAGATTTCTCGGTAACATTTAAGTAAGAGCAGTTAGAATGTTCTCTTTCCATACAAATAACATGAATGACCTTGAAAGTTTTCGAAAATGTATCATAAGATAGTACTCACAATTTGAGTAGTTTGTAGTTGTTACATTACTTTTGGAGTCTATTTTTATTGTAACCAGTACCTTGGCATTCCAGCAGTCCGCAATAAATTCGGTAAGTATTCGCAAAAACAGTTCTTCGCGACACGAGCGACGCGGCGGCACCGTTACCGGCCGAATTCGGCCGCCGCAGCGCGCGCGCACAGTAGCGCAACCCACTGAGCCGTAACTGTTATACTTGTCTCTCACCCACTGGTGGGCTTAAACCTGTTATGCTGTTGTGATGAAAATGAATGAGCTTTAACTGCTGTAAGGTTTTGCGCAAGTTATATTTTCTCGTCAGTCGCTCATTGCGTGTCTTTTAATTGTTAAAGACGTAGAGAGAGATGACCATGCGATGAATATGTCACCGTCAACTTGTGGTAGTCACCCTGGAACTGAAGCCGTGGAACACACGTCGGTGCCACACTCGACATCCACTTGGTGGTCATATTATTCTTTTGGTGAAAGCAGAAAATCAATGCAAATTAAACAACTCATCGTTATTTTTTCAATTAAGACGTTTATTATTCAAATAAACCACATAAGAATTGTCAGTTGACTTCGTCTGTTAAAACATATTGATGTCATAACGTGAGCGTCGATTAAATAAAAGTAGGTAAGTATTTACTTAGTTCTAGACTAGGATGTGTCACTAATCTTACCAGAACTTCTAGTAAGATTCCCCAAGAAGTCAGTTTTCATGTAAGGGATTTATATTGCAAAGGTCAAATGTGGCTTTCGGACTGGCCGCGGGCCCAGCCGGCTCGCTACGAGTACGCTACTGCGGCGCGGCGCCTGCGCCGGCCGGCGCGCCCTGGCTCGGCGCTCGCGGGATGACGGCACGTTGTGCAACCGTGATCAGTGACACGTAGCAAAGTGCTATTAAGACGAATACAGTTACGGGGCCGAGCAAATTTTAACAGCACTTGTTACAGTCTTTTTCAGTTAATTTCGTAGTAATCAGTCCGTACATAGTAAGTAGGTAAACATGTTGTACGCGGAAACTTGCGAAACTCAGGTCAAACGTTCTTACGAAATAATTATTTCTACTATAATTAGCAGCGATAGAAAATTATGATACACAAACCATACTCTGAGTTTGTTAATTGGACAGTTCTGACCGGTTTAAATAGACACAATTTGATACAATTTGCCCAATCCAGGTCAAACGTTACAACAAATGGTCCAAACTAGAACTGCTTGGATAGTTCAGAGTGATATCTCAGTTTAGGATAGACGAGACCACACAAAATGTTGTATTTGTCTAGTAAAATCATTAATTATTATATTTAGCAGTCAGGGAATTTTGGTTTGCGACGTTAATTGTAAAGTTTCATCTACATTGGTATAGTTTCGTCAATCATCAATCAGAACTGGTCAATTCGATTTTTGTGCATTTTGGAACAGATGCGAAATTTAACCAATTCAGGTCATTTAGTAAATAAAAAAAATATTTTTTTTAAATAAAAACCCCCGACACAAATTGTCCGTAAAAAAACCTCCAAAAAGTTAAATTCAAATCGTGACTCTAAGTCTAACAGCTAAAGCTTTGTTTTTGTTTCATTTACTAATCGGTCCCCCAGTGTGTCGACGCTTGTTTCAAAATATGACTACCTACTCGTATAATCATACATACAATCACGCCCTTTCCCGTAGGTGAACGCAGAGATTCCGGTTCGTTACAGCCAAATATCATAATAACGTGTTTCTAGAATATCAAAATGTCAAAACAGATTATTCTCATAATGTCTAAAGATCGAAATGACTTACGCCTACTTCTTAAATAACCGTATTCTTAGTATGACTATAATTCATTTAGACTCTATCTCGTTTTGATAAATTATCAATTCTACCATTTCCCAAAATGTCTAAAATTTGACTTGATCATGTTTTGATGAATTTTCAATTAAGGTAAGGTGGGGGAAGATAAAAAAGGGGAAAGATTAAAAGTCTTACATAACTCCCTATTTGGTTAATTTTTTTTAGTGCAGGTATCATCCATTAAGCCGCCATTTTGTTACGATCCGCCGCACATTCGCCAGTGACCGCTCGGAGTAAGTAGACGTGTGTTATGTGCTATTTTGTGAAGGTCGGCATTTCGTGGTGAATTCGTCGATTTTCAATCTTACCCCGTGTTTCATAACTTGATTAATAAGGGGAGTATAAAAGTTCTGACTGACTATTTATGTGTTATTTGAGATTCTATTTTTATTTACTTCTGCTAGGTGTAGCTATTAATCATATATTGAGATTTACGAGAAGTTTCCATCTTTACCCAGCCAATTTCGCTGGGGTAACATTGAAATAGTAATGTTTCAATCTTCCCCCGTTTTTGAAAGTCATAGAAAAATACACATATTCTCAAACTTTGCACTTAAAAAAATAATTATGGTAAGGTTTATTTTCTGACCTAATATAACGATAAGATAAATAGTAACTAAGAAGTGTTGTGTGAAACTATTGTGTGAAATCAATAATAAATCTGTATTTTTTTGTTTGGAGAGAAAAAAACCTCTTAAAGTTTACTAGAAGTACTTATTTGGATTTCTAATATTATAAATGTAAGTAAGTCTGTGACTAAATTTTCTACATAGATTACTAAGTATTTGGTATATTTTTGTATTTTAAATGTGTCTTAATTTGTTACACAGATTCATATTTATGTAAGTGGCTTAATTTGTGACAAAATTAGTCATGCTGCAAGAAAATACTTACTTTTTTGTATTCATTTCTTTTATAAAATAAATAATTGTTTCCATGCAACTGTTATTTTAATTCCAAACTTATCTTCTTAATATAAAAAAAAAATGTGTTTACGTTTTTTTATATGAAGAATATACAATAAAAAGTTTGAGTATCACTGTCGTTTTCCCTGTGAAGCGGGGTAAGAGTAAAATACTTTTTTTTTCAACTGCACTTTTCTTGTTACCTATCAGGAATATTTACGCAAAAATCATCTGTATCTGTTAAGCGTAAGGAATTCTATACAATAACGAGCAACAGTAACCGTTTGCATTCATTTAAAAGACTTTAGACACTATGTCAATCTTACCCCTAGACTATTCCATCTTAACCCGTCAATTTTTTAGACAAAATTTGATTTGATTTTATTATTTTTATATATTAGAATAGGCGTAACCGAGTTTTATCGACAGATTACAAAAATATAGCCCTTGCTCATACCTACCAATTTATGCAATTGAAAGGAAGTAAATAGTTTTTTTATTTTACGAGGGTTTTAACACAACACTATCCATCTCATCAAAAAACCATTCAATCTTCCCCCACCTTACCTTATACCATTTCCCAAAATGTCTAAAACTCAAATTAACTAGACACAAAACCCCTATACCACAAAACTTAACCACCAACAAACACAACCTTAACAAGTGTACAACCTCGCTCACCTTTGCTTCTTGAGCGAATCACACCCGTGCTCATAAGGATAGTTTTTGTTTGATCGTTTACAAAAGCATAGTTGTTATAAATTGCTAAACCAATTGTGATAAACTGAACTAATTATTTACATTTATAAATAAGTAACAATAAAAATACTGCGTGGTTAAAATTTTAGGTATTATGAGACAGTGTCATTTTGGTCTTTGGGCCTGTCAACAAAAGGCATTTTTGAATTTTGGTAATTTTGAAACTAATGCATTTTCACTTTCAGTCTTAATAATAATTCGGTATTTGAAGTTATTGTTCATTTTACCAACTATACAATTTGGTTATCGGATGTAATGTGTAAATGTTATTATGACATTTTATTGTATTGAAAATTAGTCAATTTGGGAATTAAGGCATTTTGGAACTAAGACAATTTGAGATTTAGTAAAATATGTAAAAGGGCATTATGATATTTGGCTGTAATGAACCGGAATCAACGCAGAGACCACTTCCTTCCACTTGCTTGGGTGGGTCTCAAAAATATTGTACGTAGACTCGATTAAAAAGACCTTCATTTTTCCTTTGTGCTTCGAAAATTAGCCATAATATTGTATAGCTAAATGAAATGAAATGAAATGGAAGGACGTCACGCAATGGCAGAAAGTTAACGTTGTCTCAATAGTCCTTAACTATGCACAATATTTTTGAGATCCACAACGCTACGATCCAGACAAACTTCCCTCGCTTCCTCCACACTCGGAGTCTCTTCACACACGTGCGCACCTGAACCTAATCTATGTATAATTAAGACTGACTCAACCATTTGATATTATTGTTTTAATAGTAGGTATTAGTATTTTATTTTTAGTTGTATTTTATTTTTAGTTGTATTTTATTTTTATTTTATTTAACGCGCTTGGATCAAAACATAACACATACTTATAGGACCAATACTTGTAATTTATTAACTTTTTAGAGTTAAAGTTTTTTTAATTTAGATGTTAGTTTAATTTTACGCTTCTTAAACTTCTCCAAATTTTAACACGAGTTACATATAGCGGTATCTCTTAAAAAACATGAAAATTAGATTTAAATACACACTGCGTGTGCTTGAAACGGCTATACTGATTTTGATAAAACATGTCTAAAAACCAAGGCTAGGAAAACTGCTTTCAAATAAAAAAACCGCATACAAATCGGTACACTCGTTTAAAAGCTACGGTGCCACAGACAGAAACACACACAGGTCAAGCTTATAACACCCCTCTTTTTGCATCGGGGGTTAACAAGCGGCTCTTACTTTCGAGAAAAAAGAGAAATGCTTTAGTGGCTATTTTACTACGTGAGGATTAGATGTCAAGTTTAGCGTTTACAAATTATAGTTTTACTTTTTCTAGCCAAGCCAAACTAAACTTATTTAAATTAAAATTAAACTAAGCTACTCAAATCAAAATAAATAATTTAAATAAGTTTAGTTTTAACTTTTAATTGTTAACATTTTTTAGAAAAATAATTTCATTGAATATGATGCGGGCAAGCAAGTTATACGGTTCACTAATGTTTCACCGAAATACGTTTGGCCGAATGAGTCGTTTGGCAACTGTTTCATTTCCTAACCCGCTTATATTTCTGTAACTGTAAATATTTCAGATTTAAAAAAAAATAGCTAACCTAACCTAACCTATATATAGTCTACACAATGGTACAAAAATAAATCCTGAAATATTCACAGTTACAGAAATATATGCGGGTTGGGAAATGAAACAGTTGCCAAACGACTCATTCGGCCAAACGTATTTCGGTCAAATGAACGGACCCCAAGTTATACAACTATGTCAAATTTGGATAGCTTCTGTGGCACTTGTCCCACCGCCGACGATGAGCGGGAAGCGAGTACAGCCCGCGATCAAATATTAATATACGTGTTTCTTTCAGTGACACGGGATCTACTTATATATATTTTGTTCGTTTCTTGAGCGAGAAAGCTAGTCAATAGCTAATCGCTTCCTAGCCGGCGGTGGGACAAGTGCCTATTATTTCAGAGAAAAAATGCTGACTACGAAGTCTCACCTAAGGGTTCCTTTTTTACCATTTTGGTACGGAACATTAAAAACATTTGGACTATTAAGCTATAAGCTTGTCCCCGCCTGGAATTGGCCTGGGCCATGGTCTTTCTTTTAAAAGTATTAACTGTATTATTTATTTGTTGACGAGATATCGAACAAAAGATCACTGCATGGTGCATTACGAGTGTGAGTGATTGCTCTTACATCTTGATTATAGCTTGTTTTTCGTTTTCAGTTGAAATAATTTTGTTTATTTTGCAATATATAGTTTTCATTGTTAAAAAGTTGTTTTTCTTTCATTATTAGGTACTAGGCAGTTAAATGAGCGTGGCGGTAAAGAACCTAAGATGTGATTATTTAATCTAGAATATCTGCCTGCAGAAGGATGGATAATCGAATAAAACAGTTTGCATATATATATATATATAATGTATTTAAATCTCGCAGACGTTGAAGCTCTTTTAAATAATGATCATCATGTGGCTGATTCATCAACTACTTGGGATCAAAGACACTGATAGCGAACTAGTACTAACGTACAACGTGTTCTTACTCGCCTGAGAGCGACGTAATTAAGCATTTAAATTACTACATAACATTTACAATCCTGTCACAATGGTAGCGTCAGTATTATATTTCGAATGGGCTATTTATTTATCAGCTTTCATTTGAGACACTGTTTTTTTCGCGAACACCATATTGAAATATATTATAAATATTAGGTATAATTACGTAAAAACTATCTGCTACCTTTTTTATTTAAGGATCTAATCTAAAGCAGCATCGGAGCAGGTGGAAGGACTGCTGCTCTTATGTATGTAGGTATGTATAAAATATAAAGCATTTCATGATCAAAAGTGTTGTTATAATTTAAAATAATTTATTAAATAAAAGTAACTTCGCCTTACTTACTCGAAAAAATTACGAAGCTATTTGGAACGACGTTTTTTTTATCGTCTGTGATCTGTTTTCAGTAATAAAATAATAGACGAACGTCATTCAAACATAATGTAAACAAACATCGCAAGACAATATATTTATTATTTCAGAGTTTTATCATATCAGCATTCGACCATTGCTTATTACCTAAACTTCAACTACCACATAACTTTCTGCATTCTGCAACCTTGTTTCTAGAGTAGATTAACTGACCACAATCACATTCAATTTATTGATAACGGCTTTCATACTTCCAATCATGAAGCTTCAAGCCGTTTAGGCTGCAGAGCGTGCTACAGAATTAGAGATACACACATACTATTTACATACACACATACGTTCGAAGAACTGACCATCCCCTACACTCAACTAATTAATCAGTCATTTTCAGAAGGTACCTACCTACATTCCCAGATGCCCTTAACATAGCAATAATCAAACTCATCCATATAAAAGGCGACTACTTACAGGCCTATTGCTCTGTTACCCAAGTCAGCCAAAATATTTGAAACCGCAATGATAAAACATCTTTACCCCTTTCTTGAATTTTTTTTAATCCTTCACGATAGCCAAAATGGCTTTAGACAAAACCGCTCAACTACTTTAGCAATGTATAAATACGTTCAAAAAATAATTGAAACAATTGACACTAAAAAATATGCCGCGGGACTTCTGCTTGACATGAGCAAAGCCTACGACAGAGTCTGTTATAAAACGTTGCTGGACTAATTATACAGCTCTGGGATCAGGGGATTAGCTCACGAGTGGTTCAAATTCTATCTCAGCAACCACTCACAATATGTTGATACAGAATTCACGGACTTTGATACGGGGAATATTCAACACATTAGATCGGACAGAGACTCCGTTACAGGTTCTATCCCGAAAGGTAGTGTCTTAGGGTGTTGTCTTTTCTTAATTTATATAAATGATTTACCTATCATATTAGATAATCAATCACTGCGTGCTCTTTGCTGATGACATTTCTGTTCTTCTCCCTTGTACTAACGTTGCCGAAGCCGAAAACGTTAATTCGTTTTCGGCTAAATTCGGTTTTTTTTTTAACTAGCCTGTTTTGGTGTCCCGCTGCTGGGAAAAGGCCTCCCCTCTCTTTCGCCACTCGTCCCTATCCAGAGTGTATTTCTGCCAACCTTTCGCAAACGAATCTAGGTCATCTCTCCATCTCCTTCTGGGTCTACCTCTGCTACGCGAGGTCCATCGCGTGGCAGCCAATGGGTGGTATTTTTGGCCCATCTCCCATCGTGCATGCGGCAGATATTGCCAGCGCAGTCCCACTTTAAATTTGCGGTCTTCACCCCAACATCAGCAATACCAGCTCTGGAGCGCAGCTCTGTGTTCCTCACCCTATCGGATCTTCAGACACCCAGTACGCTACGCTCCATTGCTCTTTGGCAAACCTTGACTTTAGATTTTTGAGCCTCAGTCAATGACCACGGTTGGGCTGATGTTAGGATAGGCAGAATGCACATATCGACGAGTTTTCTTTTTAAAGTAATAGGAATCAGTTCCTTCATGGACCAGTAGCTCCTCCAGGCATTTTCGATCCGTCTATCGATCTCTTTGTCTTGCCGGTTTGCGGAGAAGACTATCTGGCCTAAGTAGGTATACTCATTGACGTACTGTATAACCTGCCCATCCACCGTGACCTTACGTTTTTTGCAGTTTGTCATGAACTGAGTTTTTGACCTGTTCATCGTCAGTCCAACCTCAAAGCTTGCAGTGCTGAGTTTTTGCAGCATACCCTCACGCTCACTTGCCGATGATGAGAACAGCACGATGTCGTCCGCAAAACGAAGGTTTGTCAGATTTTTGTCGCCGACATCGATGCCCTTGGAATTCCAGGAGACCGCCAGTAGTTTAAAGATCTCCTCAAGGCAGCTTGTGAACAATTTAGGGGATAACGGGTCACCCGCCCGTAGTGCTTCACGCCTTTTGCTATTTTGAACCTGGGGCCTGGAGATTGAAGCTTTATGCTGGCTGTACTTTTATCGTAGATAATTCCAACGAGTTCAACATACGTCTGGTCTATTTGCTGACTACACAGTGCAGATAGTATTGCACGATGTATGACGCTGTCAAATGGCTTGTTATAGTCAATAAATGACAAATAAAGTGGTTTATTGAACTCGTTGGACTTCTCTAGGACCTGGTTGAGGGAGTGCAGATGGTCAATTGTGGAAAAGATGGGCGGAAACCAGCCTGCTCTGGTGGTTGGTGTTGGTCCAGTTGAGGGGCAATCCAATTCTGAATGATCACTGTAAATAGTTTGTAAATGTGGGACACAAGACTTACCGGTCGGTAGTTATTCACGTCGGCTTTATCGCCCTTCTTGTGAAAGTATAATATTGGAATGGCAAAAACCATTAGGCAATATTCTCGTCAGCAATACGCTATTGAAGAAATTTGTTAGATGCGGTAAAATAACATGTCTCCCCAACCTCAGAGCCTCCGTCGTAACACCATCCTCACCAGGACATTTCTGGTAAAGCATTCTTTTTAAGGCACAATTCACCTCGAAGTCGGATATTGGCGGTATGGAGTCTCGACAAGAGTACCCTTTGCAGACGTGTTCTGGCGATGGGTCGGAATACAGGGTCTGGTAGAAGTTTGTGCAAACTTCTGTGATTTTTGGTCTGTCGTTCTGCCTGATTCGATTTTCATCCTTCAAACACGTCATCCATGTTATTCCCTTGGTGATACCCTGTTTGGCTACTCTGAGTGAGCGATGTGTTTTAAGAGCTACCTCTACTAGCCTGCTGTTAACTTCCCTAATGTCCTTCCTTATACTTCGTTTTACTTCTTTATCTAAAATTTTATATCGGTGCCTAGGTATTTTGTCTACTATTTGTCTATTGGTTATTAATTCCAATGTGCTGTTAGATAATTTCCTAATTTGTGATTTATTTTGCTTAATTTTACTGCTAGCTGATTTTATACAATCCAGAAGTGTAGCGTACTGAGATTCGGGATCCATTTCCAAGCCGGACTAAATCTGTTTTTTAACTCTAGATTAAACTAATCCATGTTTTCTAGAAGCGGGTCCCTCTCAAGCCGTTTAATACGTTTAGTTAATAGCATCTGCCTTAATATCTTTAAGTTAAATTTCAATTTGACGCGGAGTGGTCTATGATCAGAATTATATTTTAACGTGTTAATGACTCCTACATCGCTTACAATTTTAGTGTCAGAAGCTAGCACATAGTCTATTTCGTTTTTGACGCTACCATCCGGAGAAACCGATGTCCAGCGACGTTGCGGTTTTGTATTACTAATGCTTAGGGCCTGTCCTGTCCAAAAGCGAATTGTATAAGCTGGGTGCCACGGTCAATTTGAATACCGATACCACGTGGACCTAGAACTCGTTCGTTATCCAACTCATTCTTTGCTCCGACTTTTGCGTTAAAATCCCCGAGTACCACATTCCACGTTCCTCGGTTCTCTTTGCAAGCCCTGTTGAGAAGATCGTATTCGTACTCTTTTACCTCATCATCGCAATGTGCCAATGTTGGTGCGTAAGTTTGGACCAATGTAAGCGTGTATTTTTCGGTTATACGGAAACTGAGTACTGCGATTCTGTCGGAGTAACCCACAAACTCGATAATGTTATCCTTCCACCTTTTTTTTACAAGAAAACCCACTCCGTATAGGCCTCCGGGAGTCCCGCAGTGATAAAATACATAAGATCTCTCTCAATGGTTGGTTCTCCTTCTCTTCGTACTTCTGATAGACCTACAACGTCCCATTTGATATCCGTTAAGGCATTTTCGAGCACTAAAAGCCTCTCATCTTTCATAAAACTGCGAACGTTGTAAGTCAAGACGTGAAGCATATCGGAATCTATTTTAGTAGCCTTGGTCATCTGACGGGGGATCGAATACGCCCGGGGATTCTTAGCACCCCGTGATCTAGGATTGGTCCGGCTTCCGTCAGGGCTGGAGTCGCTGGAGCGGCCGGGCACTGGGGGCCGTGACGGGGAGTTGCTCATTTCATGAGGAGGTTTGGACCATAAGCCCACCACGCTTTCCAGTGCGGGTTGGTGGGTCGCCAGAGCCTTGTTTGTTATGTAGCAGGGTGCACCGCGTGCAGGTTAGGTTGGCTTGAGTTTCCGAGGAGATGATATTTGGAACCTCTTACACCCAAAAAATATAACACAAAATTAGAACTACCTATATGTTATACCCATAATAACACTAAATTAACGACTGTTACTTCCTCGACTTTGGTGGGTGTGGATCTGGATACTAATCTCGCGTGGAAACAATACATCGAAAAATTATCAAAGAATTTGATCTACGCACTATCGTATCGGGTATCGGTGTCGCGTTTGAGGTGCTGGAGTGCGTAGATCATACATACATACATTAAATCACGCCTGTTTCCCAGAGGGGTAGGCAGAGACCACTTCTTTCCACTTGCTACGATCCTGACAAATTTCCTTCGCTTCTTCAACATTCATACATCGAGTCATGCACGCACGTCGGTTTCGGGTACTTAAGATTCGGCCCTTTTCCAGTATTTCTCCGATTTGATTCGAAAAAGTACGCCTAGGGCGGCCCCTTCCGACCCTTCCACACACTTTCGATCTGTATATCTCTTTCGTCAATCTTCCCTCATCCATCCTTTCCAAATGACCGAACCATCGAAGCATGCCCTTTTCAATCTTAGTCACTACATCTTCTTTTATTCCACACTTCTCTCTGATTTTTTCATTTCTAACTCTATCAATCAGTTTCACACCACACATACTACGCAAAGAGCGCATTTCAACTGCATTTACACGACTTACATGCTTGTCCTGCCACACCCAACATTCACTACCATACATCAGGGTAGGGGCCAGCACTCCATTGTGAACAGCCAGCCGGGCTTTTTGTGAAACGCCCTGTCTGCTCACAAAGGAGTACAGTGCCCCATTAATTTGATTCCCCGCATTTACCCTCCTCTCGATATCCTTCTCACACTTACCATCTCTTGTAAACACACTTCCCAGGTACACAAATTCGCTCACTTGTTCTACTAATTCGCCATTTACATTTATCACGCACTCAGTCATCTCTTCATCCTTCTCTATCACCATGACCTTGGTCTTGGCAACATTTACTTTCATCCCCTTTTGCTTAAATCCCTCATTCATCACTGTCAACATCTCCTGCAACTCAAGTACCGATGGGGCAAGTATAACTTGATCATCGGCATATAAGAGGCATTTGATTAGCAACTCTTGCACACGCAAACCCTTATCATACTCTTTCAAATCCCTCATACAACTGTCCATGAATAGATTGAACAGCCATGGTGAGGCAACACAGCCCTGTCTAACACCTTTAGAGATGTTAAACCAGGCCGAGTATGCCCCATTGATCCTGACACAGGCTCTGGAGCCCTCATAAAGGGACCTCAAAGCCTGCACCAGGTTGCTGCTCACTCCATACATAGACAACACCGTCCACAACTCCTTTCTATCTACCCTATCATAGGCCTTTTCCAGGTCCACAAAAGCACAGAAAACCTTTTGGTTGACAGCCAAGAACTTTTCTGTGATGGACCGTAGTGAAAAGACCTGATCCGTACATCCCATTCCCTTTCGAAATCCCGCTTGTACATCCCAGATTTTGTCATTCGTAACATTCAATACCCTTTCAATTAAAATCTTCGCATATACTTTGCCGACAACACTAAGGAGGCTGATACCGCGGTAGTTTTTGCAGTCTTGTTGTGACCCCTTTCCTTTATACAGTGGGACGATAACGGCCTTGACCCAATCTTCCGGGACTCGGCCGCTTCTCCAACATGCATTGAAAAGGCGGTACAACAGACTACCCACCAGGCCATCTCCTCTCCTCAGCATTTCTATCGACACTCTATCACAACCTGCTGATTTTCCCGCTTTCATACTTTTTAATGCTTTCATGATTTCACTCATACTAATCACACTTTCATCTTCGCTACTTGCACCTTTACTCATGCTTTCTGGCTCACGAGAAATATCTTCGCATTCAAACAAGCTTTCAAAATAAGTTTTCCATCTATCAAGCATTTTTTCTTCCTCACATATTAAGTTTCTAGACTCATCCCTCACCGCGCTTAATTTAGTTTTCTCTGATTTCCCCCGAGCCGATTTAATCAAGCTCCAAAAGAGTTTAATATTCGACCGGAAGTTGTCAGAGAAACTCCTATCATACTTTTCATTCAGGAAATCTTTCTTTCTAGCCACAACGTCTTTCACTCTTTTCTTTGATCTATTATACTCTTTTTTCTTTCTGTCGCTTAGATCTTGTCCTG
Source organism: Acleris emargana (assembly GCA_927399475.2). Lineage (NCBI taxonomy): Eukaryota > Metazoa > Arthropoda > Insecta > Lepidoptera > Tortricidae > Acleris > Acleris emargana. The sequence goes on along the minus strand of OV656835.1, from coordinate 48,895,271 downwards.
GATCTACAGCTACAAAATCCAACCAACACTTTTTCTTCTCTTTCACTACATCATCTACCTCTCTATCCCACCATTCCGGACGTTCATTCTTGCTTTTTCTTCTTTTGACTACACCGCATACTTCAGTGGCCGATTTGACCATGCCATTCTTCATAATCTCCCATACATTATTAACATTATTCTCAACTTCACTGTCATTCATCTTATTGACACATTCAAAACAATCTTTCAGCTTTCTTACGTACTCATCTTGTATAACTTCGTCTTTCAGTTTCTCTACTTTTATCCTCTCTAACGCAGTGGTAGGTACGGGAACACGATGGCGCCAACGTGTGAACAGACCCCTTACTCGTGTTAACACTAAGTAGTGATCTGAACCTACGCTAACTCCTCGAAATGCTCTGGTATCTACAACTTTGTTACGCAGCCGTTCATCCACAATCATCAAGTCTATCATAGACTTCTCATTCTGCCGTCTCCATGTATACTGATGAATCTCTTTGTGATCAAACAAAGTGTTTGTCACGCAGAGATTCTTAGCCAAACATACATTGAGGAGGCATTTGCCATTCTCGTTCACTCGCTCATCACCATACTTACCCAGTACCGATTCATAACCATCCCTTTGCACGCCTGTCCAACCATTAAAATCACCTAGCAAAATCATCCTTTCATTCTCCTTGCATTTTGTTGAAACCTCATGCAAACTTTCCCAAAACTCCTCCCTTTCTTTTTTCGATTTATTCGTATCTGGGGCATAAGCCCCAATTACGAATAAACGGGTGAGACCTACCTTGAGTCTCACCCAGAGAAGTCTTGGGCTCGCACATTCATACTCTTGCATACATTCAGCCATTCGCTCTGTGAGTACGATACCAACTCCCTGACGACCGTGCTCGGATACCGGAACTCCGGACCACAATGCCGTCAAGGTTCCGTGTGTGGACGTACTCACCCCTTTTTTCTTCGTCTCAGTCACACATAGAACATCTAGCTTTCTCTCTTTCATCATCATACATACCTCATCTAATTTATGTTCCATCCCTCCACAAACATTCATCGTAGCAAGGCGGCTTTCAGCGGCCCGCTTTTTGCCAACCCCCCTGCGAACACAGCGTGACGCGTGGCAAACGGCATCGCCGCCGTTCCGATCCCCGGAGGGATCCGAACATACGCGCACTATTTTGCCCCCCCCAGAGTACGAAGGGCTGCCCAGGCTATAATAATAATAATAATAATAATAATAAATTTTTATTTAAGTAAAAGGAAAAAGGGAGGATTGATTGATTGATTGCCAGTACCCTCCTGGGGTATAAACTTTTTAAATGGTGCTCGCATGGTCCATTTTGCAGGGTCGGGTTTGAAATTGGAGTTTTCCTTCTCCTAGATAGGTAGCAGCCCAATGCTAACGACGCCTATCCCGCCGGGTTTGAATTCGGAGTTTTCCTTCTCCTAGATAGGTAGCAGCCCAATGCTAACGACGCCTATCCCGCCCGGAGGAGATCTTTCCAATGTAATAATCCCTTAATCCCTTAATCGCCTTCTACGATACCCACGGGAGGATATGGGGTGGTGCTATTCTATTCTACCGGCACCACTAAGATGTGCAATAACTAGTTTAAAGAGAAATTAATATTTTAAGAACTGTATCGTAGACATAAGATAGTAATTATATAAATATAGCTAGCTAGCCCTCTCGTGTCGTGATGCTGCGCCCTTGCAGGGTGTCACATGTATGCCATGCCTATTTCCGATTTGTTCCACCTTGCATTGTAATGTGATATGCAATAGACTATTGAATTTGAATTTGAATTTGAACATCAATCCTACGAGAAGTCGGGAAAAAATGGCGGGGAGTTTCGGCAATCTAATACCTACTTACGAACATGTTTTGACACATTTAATACCTTTTTATAATCTCCAAAGTTCCATTATCTTAACACACTGGCTACATGGAAAAAAAAGCGATGGTTCGTTTTAAATTGTTTTTTTGAAGTCGTTGAGTCGCTGCTGAAAATGGAATTGTGCCGTGAAAATTTAAGGGCTATGATTTATTACGACTTTAAAAGTGGATTAACGCAAAAACAATGTGGAGACCGGACGATTGCTGCTTTTAGTAATGAAGCACTTTTAAAGACGACAATATACTGGTGGTATTCAAAATTTCAACGTGGCCTTACGGACGACCTGCGTGAAGGTCGACCAAAATCGGCAGTCACGCAAGAAAACGTCGATATTGTGCATCAGCTGATAAAGGAAGACCAACATGTGTCATAGCGGGAGATTCAAGAGTGTTTGGGTATTGGAATAAGTAAGATACAAATTGATTTACAGGAAAAAATATTACTAATTAAATTAAATTTAGCGTGCTAAAAATGATTTCCCGTTGGATCCTTCACTTATTGTGTGACGAGCAGAACCGCTGCCGCAGAACTTTGAATAAATTCAACGGACGAAGCTCAAATGCAGTTTTTAGCATTTTTTCAGGTGACGCGTATTGGATACATGCATATAAGCCTGAAAAACCAATCTCGTGTATGGGTCTCGACTCGACGAGCTCAAGCCAACAAAAGTTATTCGTTCTCGGAGCACGGACAAAAAGATGGTGGCTACGTTTGTCTCCAAATCGGGTCACGTGGCTACTATTCCTCATGAAGATAGAAAACGGTCAATGACGATTGGTACACCACTAATTGTATGCAGAGTGTATTTGCTGAACTCCGAAAAAAAAACAATACTCGCCGCATCATGCTTCACCACGACAATGCCAGCCCCTCACACCGCCCGAAAAACAATCTGGATGGTGAAAAGTAGAATTACTGGACCATCCTCGATACAGCCCCGACTTAAGCCCCTATGACTTGTACACATTTCCCAAAAATTAAGGATAAGTTGCGTGGTTAGCGGTTTCAGAAGCCGGAAGCAGCAGTGGAGGCTTTTAAAACGGCTATTTTGTCAACCCCTATTTCAGACTTCAATAAGTGCTTTAACAACTAGTTTTAACGCATGGAAAAGTGCATAAAATATAAAGGAGAATACTTTGAAAAACAATAAAAATACTTTTATTCAATTTAACTGCATATTTTTCTATTCCTGAATTTTTCAGTTTGACCCTCGGATGTCAACTCCATAACTTTGATTTCTTTAGTCATTATCCTTCATAAAACGGGCGTGTATTAACCTTATCCTTGCTGTATTCAAAACACCTACCTTCTGGTTACATCTTCGCTCTGTACGGTGGCAACTGCCACCTGGCGAGAGCAGGGGCATGGACGAGGCGAGCGCTAGCCGGGCGCGCGCGCCTCCGCAGAGAAGAGCATGTATATCTCGCGCGACGCGCGCCGCAGCCCACGAGGAATGGCGGCGATGCTCGCGACGCTGTTACATGATTGTTGGCACACTTCTATCCAACACGAGTAGTGCACATAACTATCAATTCATACCGAAAGGAATTTGCAAATGAAAACAAAATTATATGCAATTGGGATATTTTAATTAAGAACACGTTTTTTTAATTTGATTAAGTATGACTTTTCTCTAGTAGTTTTTTTGTCAATCCATATCCATACCTCCATACTAATATTATAAATGCGAAAGTGTGTCTGTCTGTCTGTCTGTCTGTTACCTCTTCACGCTTAAACCGCTGAACCGACTTAGGTAAAATTTGGTGCAAAGATAGTTTGAATCCTGGGAAAGGACATAGGATAGTTTTTTTTCCGAAATTTATCCCCTAAGGGTTCATTCAGGGTCCCAAGGGATTTTTTTTAAATACCTATTCAATGAATTCATACATCGTTATCGCGGGAGCAAAAACGATTTGACAGTAGTGAAAGATTATGACAAATAGGCAAGAACAGAAGTGACACTGGTATCGAGAAACGTTTATACCTACGAGTTCAAATTGTATAAATTTTCTTTCAAATATCTTCCCTCGGCACTTGACTTGATCAGTAGTACATATTTAAAGAGATCCTAACGTCAACCTCTCAGTCACTTTTCCTGCTACTTTAGACATGTTATTCTTGATTGACTTGATATGTACAGGAACATACAAAAATATATCTAAATTAAATATGAGTACAAATAGAAAACATATATTCAAAAAGTTTAAACTATTTTTGGAAAAAAAAACTGGATTTGTCATAAATTAAAAAAAAATAAGTTTGACTAGTTGACGCGTTTACTCAGTGCAAGAAAAGTTTCATTGACCGTTTTTCAGCGAAAACTTCGTGCTAGATATGAAGAACTTCTTAGAGGCTTAGAGTGTTTAGGCAGAATATTCAATTTATACTAAATATACATTCTGTTATGTGTTCTTTAATAGATTTGTTTTTGCTCCCGCGATAACGATGTATGTCAATGATACCCCACTTGTTATAGTTCGTCGACTTTTTTTTTCTTATTTACATTATGGCGTCTAGTTGCCGCCATATAGAATATAAATTACTTTCATATCTTTAATGACACTCAGAAGATTAAGACAAATCGATTGACATAAGAATCATTAAAATCGGTCCAAGCTTTTAGTTTCTAGAACGCCACAAAGGAACAAACATACATATATAGGCTGATAAACACAATACCTTCCTCCTTCGGAAGTCGGGTAAAAATAAAATTTATTGCGGACTAGCGGCTTCGCCCCGCTACAAATTTCTTCTTTTTCAATTATTTTCTATCATACAAACCATAATCAATGGAGTTATAATCAGGTCGAAGAAGCGTTGAGGTAAGCGTCAGTGATCGGCAGCCATTGTTGCCGACCGATCCCAAGCGTTGACCACGCGTAGGGCTACCGTCTCTCCTTCCCCTTCTCCTTCACACTTACACACACTTAATACACATTTACACTTAAATACTTACGCGTCACATTCTATCCCCTACACTACATTTTACACAAAATAACAATTACAGCAGCTTTTAGTTTTAGTTTTATATTCATTTATATTATATTAAATATTGTGTAAACATCTTATCCTGTCTTTTTAAACTTAAAAAAGACTTAAGTTATTGTAATATAATTAATTGTTTTATTTTTGTAATTTGCCGCACTGTTTAAGATACTCTCGTGTATGTTCTGACTCCCGCGATACAGGCTACGCCTAGTGTGGGAGTCACCGCTATCCTGTAAAACCTGCATTAACTGTGTTTTTCTGTAAATAAACATATTTGTATTTGTATTTGTATGTCCTGACAATGACGAACACAACAAAAAAGAAATCAGCCAAATCGGTAAAGCCGTTCTCAAGTTCATCGTGATCAGGAGACATACAGGTTCATTTTTATATCGACGCTAAAAAGCGTAAACGCTGTAACCCGCAAAAAGCAAACTTTACACCAGAGCCAAAAAACTTTTGAGATTTTAGAAAAAAAAACATAACTCTCTTTATATTCCACCGATCGGTGTGATTTTTATACCACAAACCTATTTTATAATTCTCTATCAGATCATTTACCTGCCATGTACTACAAGTGACTGTGTTTCTTTTTAATGTCGGTTACAGCAATCCGACATTTTTTTTAAATACGATAAAACGCTGTTAATGATTGCGTGAAATGTATGGACAGATGAAAATCAGTGTTATTTCCAATAAACGTAAACGCTGTAACCTCCACTCTTTAAATGTTTTGGAGTGCCTAAATTAAGGTAACATTGTGTTATTTGTCTCTTTAAAATGTCATAAATGTATTAAATGATAGATACCAAAAACGAATACTAATATTAAAATGAGGTAAGTTTGTGATCACATTTATTTATCATTATTTTAAAATGTCACCTTAAATAATCATTAAACATCTTGAACTTAAATCCAAGATCTTTAATGATTCTTTCAATCATGTTTCAATAATAAAACCAGGAAATATAAAAAAGTATATTATTAAGTGGAAAGAAGTGGTCTCTGCCTACCCCTCTGGGAACCAGGCGTGATTTAATGTATGTATGTATGTATATTATTGAAAAAGTATTAACAATTTTCTTTGCATTCAAGTTCTCAACATAATTCGTTCTTTAAATAGTATTTTTTTAGCTTATAACAATCAGCCTTATGATGAACAAATAAAAATAACACTATTTTGCTAGTAGGAACATAATGTAGGTATAAGCAAAATCACGCGTAATCGAGGATTTTTTAATTTTGCGCAAGCAAACACCGTCAGGGGGTGCTTTAGGTAATCTCCGGCAGAGATCCGGCTAGCAGAAACGACGACCTTTAGCTCTGGCAACATACAACTGCCGAACATTGCGGACCGACGAAAAGTTGCTGTTACTGGAGGAGGAATTGAGCAGGTTACGATGGGGAATCGTAGGGTTGTCAGAAGTCCGTAGAGAGAGGGAGGGCATGATAACCCGGTAACCTACTCTATTTCCGGGAGGGCGACTACCAGTCCCAGGGAGGTGTCGGGTTTATCGTCCACAATTCCCCTGTGAACAACGTGGTTAATATTGAGAGCGTGTCGAGCAGGGTAGCGTACCTTGTACTCAGTCAGAATGACCCAACGATATTCGTTGAAGGTCATACAGGTATATGCTCCGACCTCGACACACTCCGACGATGAGGTGGAGGCTACGTATGAGGATGTTTCCAGAGCCATTGCATAGCTCCAAAACTCACTTCACGGTGGTTATGGGGGACTTCAACGCTAAGTTGGGCAAACGAGACGGTGAAGAGCAGAAAGTGGGGAATTTTTGAGTGGAAAATAATGACCTACTTATTGGCTATTTACTGCAATTAGTTTTGCTATGTGTTAAAAAAGTACATACAATTCCAACGCTGTACAAAATTTTCTAATCGTCGTAGCGCCACGGGACCCGGACCATTCGACGCAGAAAAAAAATCTAATTCCGAATATGTAAAAAAAATATTTTAGGTACATTGCGGGTTACAGCGTTTACGCTTTTTAGCGTCGATATATAGATTATCCTACCGTACCTTTGTTTTAATTGCCATTTTTTTTACGAATGTTGATGCCTTTAATGACATCATTGTGTTAACATGTTGTAGATGTGGAAGGATCTTGTGCAGGGTCCGTCCAGATCGCTACCACCAGCTTACCCTATAACCGGCCGCCAATCAGCACTTCGCATTGTTAATTGTATTCTTGCGAGAGAAGGCAGCTAGCTGGTGAAATGGTTAGCATAGAAGCTTTTCTTCTAAGTCCTTAATGTTGGAAAATTGTTTGCAATTGAGATTGTCACCGTAGGTCTACTAATGTCAATGGGCTTCAGAGTTCACTGTGCTCGTTTGTCTTCTACATGCCACACAAATAAACGGGAACAAATATATTTTTCATATTGTTATACGTTATTTCTAACAAAATCTGGTGATGATTCATTATTTGCGATTTAAATCTTAATATAAAAAGATAAAAGATAAAGGCAAGAGACATTTATTCAGTAAGTAAGCCGCACGGACACTTTTACACGACCAGAATCTACCAGCGCTTCCCAAGAGGAGACCACTGCTGAGAAGAAATGACGCAAGAAACTCAACAGTCAGTCAGTTTTTTAACAATATTTCATACTACAATGATACCACTTAATCTAGAATTATATAAGGTTATAAATGTTAAATTAAATATCATATCAAATATCATGCGAAGTGCAGTTCAGCAGGAAAACATCTCAAAAATATTACGAGAGAGATAAAGGGAGAAAAAGGAAAAATAAAAATTACAAGTCGACCACATAAAAGTTTAGATATGTTTTCCTACGTCAACAGTGTCCCCTAGACAAGATACTACTTCGCATTTGCACAAATTATTAATGACTAAGTTTCGGGTTAAGGCCATGCAGTTTTGTCTGTTAGATAGTCCTCGACCCTATAACGCTTTAAATAAGCTTTAAAAGACATGATGATAAATCTGTAGCAGCTCCGCTCCATTTAGACTCCAACTCGCAGTGGATGAGGGCACTGAAGACCGGAAGAAGCTCCGGCGCCAGGGTCGTCGTGGCCGCCCTCCCAGATCCGGACCTGAGCCTCATAGCATCACTGCAGGGTTCGAGAAGACCGAAGAATCCGAACACACTGAAGAAACCGAAGAAACCGAACATATTCAAGAAACCGAAGAATCCGAACACTTTGAAGAAACCGAAGAAAACGAAGACTTTCAAGACACTCAGCCGGCCGAGCTGCGCTCGACCGGCCTGAAACCCGACGGAGGCACCCCTCCAGAGGTGCGACCACCACCGCACCTCTAACTTAGGGTTCAGCATGCCCCCCCGAGGGGCACTGTTACCCGTGCCCGGGTGAAGTAGTAACGGTAAAGATACCAACTACATCGTCAACCATAATTTAAAAAAAAACCATTTAGACTTGCCCGGCGACTGCAAGTGCACCTATTCGAAATGTGCATCCCGCTAGGCCTGTCAGCTCGATTGTTGTTATTGGCGCCCAGGCCCCTATTTCACCAAGTTACAATTGTCAATGACATATGTCTGTTGACAATACGACATATCTCGCTGAAAATTGATCAAGCGACAGGTGACAACTGACAATTTCGTAAATTATTTTGTATAGAAATGCGACGTATGCGTATAAACATTACTAACATTTTGTTAAAATTGTCATAATCTTAATAAAATGACAATTATCTTGTGAAACAAGAATAATTTTTCCGACTCGACATATTTGTAGATTTGTCGGTAATTATTGACATGAGATAGAGGCTGTGACAGCCTAGCGTTACAATTGTAATTTATCTCTCACCTCAAAGGCAAAAAATTATTATAACGTTTCACTTAATCGCATTTCACCTCAACTGTATAATTATTAAAAGTATCACTTTTCGTCTCTTTCGTTTTTTTTGCCGCTAATAATTTAGTCACATTTGTCTTTTATCAATATTCCAATGAGATGAATTTGATATCCCAAAGAAAAAAAAAGGAACAGTAACTTCAATATCTCGCGGTCATTACATATATGAGATGTTTTAATGTTGTGTGTGAGTGGCCTCAACGCTGTTGCCGATACCTACAGAGTTTTACTGCAAACGTCAATTAATACGTCAAATATAATAGCGTTCCAAACATACATCGATCGCGGTGAAATGCAACTAATGTCGGGATCCTATATTCAATCCGAGGATAGATAAGGCTTACCTCGGGTTAAAATTTGACATTTGCCCATACAAAATGTGTCAAATTTTAATCCGAAGTAAGCCTATCTGTCCGCGGATTGAATATAGGAACCCGACATTAGTTGCATTTCACCGCGATCGATGTATGTATACGGAAATTTAATGTATATACATATATATGCTACAAAATTCAAAAGTACTAATTACAAATTAACTCAACAATTGCTAGGGGGTATTAAATTTTTTAACTCGGTACTTACTATTGTCCTCTTTCGCCAATTTTGCCATGTGATATATCTTAAGTACTTTATATAGATATATATATATATATCGTATGTCTATTACTTTTGATTTCTGAACAATTTCCTTCCAGTTTTTGATCTTCATATCAAATGTTACGTTATTTTCCGAAATTCAATTCAATATCGTAATTTCTTGGTCATATCCACTGTTATTGTTTTAAAATCGAAACGCTCGCTTGTGTGTTGTCATTATTGGTGGAAGGAATTAAAAATGACTTGTGTTTAAAACGCGGTAAATAATTGAGTAATATTTCAATAAGTTAAAGGAAAATCCTATTTAGCCATTGATACCTACATTTACAGGCAAAATAATAAAAAAAAAAGTTATTTCCTTTAGCCATGTCTTCATACAATGCCTAAGTAAGTACTAGTCAAATTCTACTTTTTCATAAATAATCGATTAACTAATACCGGCGATAAAATAGGCTTCTTAAACTTATCCGTATTAAAAAAAACAATATGATAATTACCTCCTTTTTTTTCGTTGTACTTGTAAAATTTTAAAAATACTTGTTTACCTTTGGAGCCAAGCAAAGAGAATTAACATTATGATAAGTAGGTACATTTGGTGTAGAGCCAAGCAATAATTATTTATTTTTAAATCAAAGGATTTAAAAAAAAAATTGAATATTTCTTAATACGTGACGTGTGTGTGGTGTGAATGAATAAATGGTAAGATACTGTCGGCCTTATTTTGTAAGTCGTCTTGTCCTTCCCGCAAAAGGTACAGTCAACCAATTTGATCAACAAGCCACTGTGGACTATGTCAACTAGACGTTGTAAAGCAAATTAAAAGAAGTATCTTATGTTTTGGGTGACAACGTCACTTTGACATAGTCCATATTGGCTTAGGAATGGAACCAATTCGCAATCATAGGTATTATAAATCTTGCAATGGTGGACGCCTGTCAACAACCGACATACGGTGAAAAAGATAACAAACAACAATTGTCCTGACATATTTACAATTGTCATCTTATTTCGACAATGCCTGTTTCACAATTTACAATTGTCATGTGTTCTTGACAATTGTAGCACTTGTCAAGCTTGGTGAAATAGGGGCCAGAAGACATGCAGACAAACCGACAGACATAGACAACCTAATATCATTACGTTTTATGTAAAATATCTATATACAGGGTGTTACAAAAATACCCGTAAAGCTGAAAGGGGGTTAAATGGTGCCTTATAACAAGTCCATTTACAATATTTGAGAACCGTACTATCACTGTACGACTTACCGCCAAAAAAAAAAAACATTATTTTTTTCATTGATGTGCAAACCCTATTTCAGTAAAATTAAAGAGAGTAAACTACGCAGAATGTTTATATACATTTTTACCTAATTCGTGAAACATATTACAAGTCGAGTTTTGGAAGATTTTAAACGAAGAAACCTAAAGTAACACTTAATTTTTCGTAATGAACGTCAAATTTACAGGAACGGCTCAAAGTGAGCTCCGCCTTGCTCAATGCACAACCTCCAATACAGTTCGCGAGCACGATGTAAATTGCTATCTTCATGGCCTATGCATAACATCATAAATCGTAATATTCTGAGTTAGAATACATCGTCATTTTGGAAAAAAATATGGAAAAACACGGAACAATTGTAGAATATCGATAAGAAGATTTAAAATTGACAACATATTTTTTTTCCGTCTTGACATTTTTTGAAGCCAGTACTTTAAGCATAATGACATCATAGTATTGAACCTTTGTGGACGAAAAACAGAAAAACTATTAAAGTTGTCAATTATTAAAATTGGTAGGCAGGCCTCTCTGTTAAATAATCTATGCTAACTCCGGTTCCCTGACATGACAGCTTACTAGGGTTGACAATATTTTTTCTTTGATAATTTATTTTTTACGGGGTATTTTGTAACACGTTGTATTATAGTTTTATAAATAATATTAACCCATCAAATTCATGTTGAATGATCGTAACGAATAAACAATGAAACGCATAAAATTATTATGCAGAATAATGTTTTGGCATAACGTTTTAAACATCATAAGCATGAAAATAAGGCAGCAAGAAGTTCCCGGCTTATATAAAATAAATCTAACAATCTAATCTATCCGAGTCGCTTCTGCGCGACCCATGTTGCTACACAACATTTTATGCAATATGAACATTAAACGAAATTATTCGTAGGTAATGCAATTCGGTCTTATCAATAGATTACTCTTTAAAAGTCTGCCAAGCAATCATTAGGAAATTTACCAATGTTTTCTATGATGTCAACATTCAACATTCGTCGAAATAATATTATACACTTAAGTACCAATTTCACCAAACGATGTTCAATTTAATCAATGTTTAATCGACTGTTATTTCATACATTTTGACAGCTGTTAACGCTCTAATCGTCTGTTAAGTGGTTAAAAACGTTGGGTGAAATTAATACTAAATATGTTATGCCAAGGACGTCTCGGATCATAAAAAATATGCCAAACACAGGGCACCCTAAAATTGTAAAACCAAAGCTTAGTTAAAATAGGAAATTGGTTATTATTATTATTATTAATTTATTTATTATAACAAACACAAAGTTTATATATTCATTGTTCCACAAAACTGTTTGCACACAGTTGTCCAAATATTGTCTTCATTATGTATTCGAACTTTAACTATCGATATTAGGCATTAAAACAATGTTACCTAACGACAACGTGACACCGTTACTTTCAATCATTCTCTACCAGTAAACCAAGTGGTTCAGCCGTGACTGTTTATGCTTACAGAGAAGATATCGGCATAAAATTGAACGAAAATAACGGTAAAATTTAATTTTATGTCAAAAATCGATAGTTAAGTAATAATAAGTACTTGTACAATGTTTATCCACTTTAATAGTCCCAGCAAAGTAAACTATTTATTGATACAAGAAGGCACCCGCAATTGGTCCGCCGAGGTAATCAGCGAAGGAAGTTAACCCAAAATGCAAGTGGAGCGCGCGACACCGTTTCCGACTATTCGGAGTCATCGCGCGTCGGCGTAGGGCACACCGAGGGAGGCTTCGGCCAGCGCATTCGTGAACCTGTATATTAAGAAAGTCTACCACTATCTAAATTGTTTAACAGGTACACAAATGCTTTAGCTTAAGCAACTTACTAATTTGAATATAAGTTCTTTTAAGTTATTTTTAGTAAAAATAGATAAATTGTTGCCCCAGGTGTGTCACCCGCCGAATAGTTCCGTCGAAATTGAGAGCGAGCCGATTGACCGCTGCAGCAAAGCAGAGCGCGGCATTAATAATTTGCATACAGCCCTTGCTCCAATTGCCTTTTAACCCTTTCATTGAGCAAATTACAAAATAATGAATATTTTTTTATCTACCGCTGAGAAAACCTAAACCCATAATAAATAGATCGGGCTTCGTAAAGACCGATGGGCAAATTGGCCCATATAACCAATACAAATCTTATGTATACCTCGTGAAAGCTAGTTACATAAGCTTCATTTTCTAATACGGGGACAAACTTCAAAAACCCCGGAGAAGAGAGTTATCTATCAGCCTTCAAATATTTACACACACACAACGTTTATTACTGCACCAGCTGTGCCCCGCATGCGTTACAATGCTATTTCCCGTATATCCGACTCACGCTTGACCGATTTTTTTAGACTGAAGTATCTATTTCTCATGAGACTGGCTATCATGTACAAAAAGATTTATTCCAATCCGACGGATAGTTCGGAAAGATAACCCGTTTAAACAAACACACAAACACACAAACAAAAAACTCTTCTGCTTTATTAAATTAGTATAGATTTATTCTTAAAAATACAATAGCACTAATTAAATAGTTGCAAATCAAATCTTCAACGTGTGCCTTAGCACAGAGTTACGAGCCTTATGGAAAACGAGATCAGGCCATCATAATATAGTTGAATGTTACCCACGTTTTCATTCCGGGTCTGTACGAACTTAAATATTTCATCATAAAATATCTCGATTCTCCCAGCCTGCACAGTCTAGTCGTCATAATAACAATTACAGCAAATAGTGGGATCAATAAGCCTACATACGTTATAATACTATTGGTGGTCTATTCCGACTAGTTACATTGTTAGTTCCATTGATGGAACTAGATCGACTTTTTTTTCCTAGTAGTTACATTCAACGAAGATGGATTCCGTAATGGAACTACATGGACTTTTTTTTCCAAGTAGTTACATTAATAATACTTATAATAAATATTATTAGATCAAATGTTCATTATTTAACTGCGTTTTTTTTAATTTCCCGCCATAAGGGACTCGACTTGCTTTAAAAATGCATTTTTTAAATATAGGCAAAGAAATTGAAAATAAGTTCCTTCTATAAGATTGCATTCGTTTTATATAAATTTATTATGAGTATTATTAATGTAACTACTTGGAAAAAAAGTCCATGTAGTTCCATTACGGAATCCATCTTCGTTGAATGTAACTACTAGGAAAAAAAAGTCCATCTAGTTACATCAATGGAACTAACAATGTAACTAGTCGGAATATACCCTATTGGTGATTGGGCTGGGTTCCATACATTTTTGCCCATCATTCTTTGTTTTTAAAAGGAATATACCTATATACAAAACGCTTGATGTCTTTACAAATAGGTACTTGTTACACAACGCTTATTGTAGCCGCCTCACGCTTAAAGTAGTTCAGACGGAAGTTCTGCGCCGCCGGCCCTATTCTCAAACACACGGGCATTAGCCCCGTAACAAAACCACCTGTTGCGTCTACTGTTTTTCAAAGAATCCCTGACCAAAATATTTACCTTTATGAGCTTCTGCTCATGGTCCTTTCAATATAGGGCCTCCCTTTTGTCTAGTGCAGATTGTAAAGTGCCTGCACAAAGGTATCTTCACGGCAAATTTATGGCTGCTTTAAATTTTAGCAGCACGTTCAGTTAGGACAATATTGAAACAATAAGAACAATGGTGTAATTCAGGAGCACCTGTAGGTTCCCGGAATGTTTCCCGAATTGCACGTCAATTGGATTGCTACTGGTTTTGTTTCTTTTGTATTATTTCGTCGTACAGGCAGCAGCAAAATAAACTAAGTAATATAATATTATACCTGATTTTTTGACTCGATGATGAGGTGAGTCGGACTCCCACACAGAGGGTAATCACCAATGATCAGATATACCAGTGCAACACGGGGTGAATGACCTCAAACATTATGCTAATATGGATATGCCCCGGGGTTCCGGGACTTATGTTGTTAAATATCATTCTGATTTTATTACTTCAAGTAAATTTCAATACAATTTAAACGTGTAAAATAAATATTTTGACAAAAGTAATTTAGGTAAGGATGTAAAAAAAATAAAAAAGATAGTTTTTATTATACTTACTCTGTTTAAAATTGATCTGCCAAATAGTCTTTGGGTATGAATTTAAATAAAATATACAGGGTTACTGGTTAAGTCGACCTAGATCCTTTAAGGGGTTGTAGTTTCTATTATTTCTGACCACTTTGACTAAGAAACACCATATCCTAAACTTAACCGTTTTCAAGATATTTAACTTTTAAGATAATTATTCTTAAATACCGATTTATTGTATATTGCAACATTTTTTTTGGAATCCTTTCATTTAATTTGTTTGTTTATACAACAATTATGTAGCAGATAAGTTGCTTCAACTTTATCGACACTTGAATTGCCATTAACTGAACAAACCGAGTAGTAGAATATGAATGATAGCTAAAGAAGGAAATAAACTTTCACAAAATATTTTTTTCTTATACCAATATTTAAAAAAGTCTATGGCAGTAATACTGCAGAAAATCTTAAAAATATCTACATTTCTTCAGCTATCCAACGAGGTATAGCAATTTTGGTTATTATCAGAACTAATTGAAAAATCTTAGTTGAAAGTCTCCCAGGTAGTAGTAAAATTTTAATGTGTTATAAGTGGATTGGGAGAGGTGGGCCCATACCATGGCCAGCTAGAAGTCCGGATCTAACCCCTAACGTAACCTCGTAACCCTAAAATTTATGTCTTTATTATAACTATACCTCGTTGGATAGCTGAAGAAATGTAGATATTTTTAAGATTGTCTGCAGTATTACTGCCATAGACCTTTTTTTAAATATTGGTATAAGAAAAAAATATTTTGTGAAAGTTTATTTCCTTCTTTAGCTATCATTCATATTCTACTACTCGGTTTGTTCAATGTTCAGTTAATGGCAATTCAAGTGTCGATAAAGTTGAAGCAACTTATCTACTACATAATTGTTGTATAAACAAACAAATTAAATGAAAGGATTCCAAAAAAAATGTTGCAATATACAATAAATCGGTATTTAAGAATAATTATCTTAAATACCACAAACGCTGGTAAACATCATAGCCTAGCTTAATTGTGCAAAATGTGGTAGCAGATTTTTTAACGGGCTTTTAGAGTTGTTGGTAATTCTGTAGCTCTGCCTACCCCACTCTGGGATTACAGGCGTGAAGGTATGTATGTATGTATGTATCTTAAAAGGTAAATATCTTGAAAACGGTTAAGTTTAGGATATGGCGTTTCTTAGTCAAAGTGGTCAGAAATAATAGAAACTACAACCCCTTAAAGGATCTAGGTCGACTTAACCAGTAACCCTGTATAATACGGTACGCATTATCAGTTCACCACACTACACACAGATATTATATTTTATTAGTTTGTATGAAATTGAAATAGCATACAATTATATGTTTAATCGCTTTCTTTACACGTGTAAAATCCTATCCTAATGCCTATCTACAAATATCCTAACAATCGCATTTTCTTTTCGAACCAGATCCCGGGATTTTAGTCATATCCATATTAAGATTTCTACTCTATATCCCGCAGTGTTGCACCGTGAAATCCGATCACTGGTAATCACCACCGAACAATACTATAATCGAGCAAAACTCTCGGAATATTACACGTCCTACAGTCACATAAACAGTCATTTTAACTGTACTTTATTTTTATTATTTGTATTGAGGCTATGGAAAATACCACTCTGTGAAAATTTCAAGTGTCTAGCTTTATCGGTTTAAAAGATACAGCCCTATGTGACAAAAGGACGGACAGCAGAGCCTTATTAATAAGGGACCGTTGGCAACCTTTGAGTATGGGACTCTATCCTAAACCCTATATATATGGAATGAAGGATCTAGTATCGTAAAACGGGAATATTTGGAAAAAAAGTTGATAAGTATATTTTAATCACGGCAATGGTAGTAATGTGCGCCTAGGAACACTAAATGTAATGTGAAGTTGAATAGTGGTCAATTTAATGCTAAATGCTAAATCTATCACACACGTTTCGTAAAACGGATTGCATAAAACTGTACCACTACCATGAGCTTACAGTGACCATACTCGCTAGCGACGGCGTAAATGATTTGTATGGAGGATTGTAAGCGCTTCTAGCGGTCACTTATGGAACTAAAAATGGCTAGTACGAGTCCTACGGTTAATTACCTATCGAAATCTAAACGATAGCAACTAATATTTTGTATCCATTGCCGTAGGACATCGGTACCATGAGTTACAAATTTGACGAATGTCATCGAAAAATACCGACTCGACTGTAGTTTACTATTTAACTATCAAATTGAAGCGTGAATGCCGTGAAAACGTAATAGAATTATTGTTTATAACTATCACTTTCTAGTGATAGTGGAATATGCTAGCGAAAGCTGCATATGAAGACGAACGACGAATTTAAGCTAATATGCACATTAAGAAATCCACTTCAACATATAAGTGAGAATACATTGATTAAAGAATATAGGCTCAGTAAGGAAGCTTTTGAGGACTTCTGCGATTTGTTAATGCGCCATACGGATTTGAAATCCACACAAAGAGTATCGCTGAAATGAAAGGTAAGTACCATAAAATAAATTTCATTACTACTGAGGTAGTTAGTTATGGAAAGTTGTTTTTGAGAGATAGTAATTAGTGTTTCTAACAAAATAATAATAATATAACACTTCTTGCAGGTTTTATGTGCATTCCTATTTTATGCGCATGGTAGTTCCCAACGTCTCACTGGCAAGGCAATCTATTTTTCCCAAGAAGTTATGAGTGTTTATATTCAAAAAGTAGCAGCTGCTTTAAACCACCCTAATATTGTAAAAAGATTTATCAAATTCCTAATTACACAACAAGAAAGAAAGAGACACCGTTAAGCAAAGGTAACTGTACCTACTCGCTGGAAAATACTAAATTTATCACACAAACTAATCTCCTCATTTCAGTTTTTACAATAAATATAGAATCCCAAGTGTGATAGGGTGCATTGACGGCAGCCACTTTAAAATATTTACCCCTAACAAAGAAGAGAAGCACTTATATTTCTGTAGAAAGCACTATCACTCAATGAATGTACAAATGGAATATTTTATTAATTGTTTGTATTTACAAGTTTATAAGTATATATCTATCTGAAAGTGCTAGAAAAAAGGAAAAAGTCAAAACTCTAAAATTGGGTCCGTCTCCTATGTTAATTTATTTCACAGATATGTGACCACAACTGTAAAGTTTTATATATTAATCCTAAGTTTGGAGGAGCAGCCCATGATGCCTAAAAGTTCTGAGGTCTTTATTGATAATATACATTTCAAAGTGGATTTAAAAATTAATACATTAAAAATTTCACACAACAAAAACAATTACGTATATTAAAAACAAAATTAATTTTGAGACTAATGTGTAGTTATAGGAATATTATGATTAATGAATTCCGGCTCCATCTTCGCATTCTAATGCTCTGATGTGTTTTCTTGTTCCCCTTACTCTAATGGAAACAGCTCTTATGACTGAAATTTGCACCTTTACTTTAAGCCAATAGGTTATTTGTGAATATGTTTTTTGCCACTTTTCATTTAATTTCGAGGCTGTTTTTAAAAAAAAACTGATATATTCAATCCCAAGGGCTCCATCGCAAGAGATGACTAGAGGAGTAAAGGAAGCTCTTAGGTCCTCAGCAGCTCGATCATATTTGAAATGTTTCTCTCGGCTATGTTTCAGAGCAGTTTTTTGCCAGGTGAGGTTGCTGTATGAGGAAGCGTCAGCATTTACTATGCGAACATCAAAGAACGCTTTCCTCGCAGGTTTCCACACGCTGTTCAGCAACAGGTCGCCTATTAGAGCTGGTTGTGTTGTGTTTGCGTTACGCATTATGGGCTCTATTGTGCCAGGTCCCCAGGCTAATTCGGCCCAGTTTTTACAATCATCTCTGTGTTGGTCGTGACCTTGTTCGATTAGACCACCTTTTTTGCAGTTTAGTGCGTGGTTTAGGTCAAAATTAAATTCGCCGCATCCATCACAGGTCTGAGGGAGACTTGCAGGTTCATGAGCATATCGTTTGGCTATGACATCTTTGAACCGAGAGGCTGTGAGGTCGGTATTGTTGGCAGTGGTAGGGATGATTGTTAGCCATTGTGATGATTTCGTTTCGACGACTCTTTGGACACATCTTTTCATGTTATTTGGAAGTTTAGATATTATATCTTTGCTTGTTTTAATGTCTCTTATTTGCCTGTCTAGTTTTTCTTCTTTAATGGTATCTGCAGCGTGAGTTTGATGGGCTAAAAGATCCAGATTTTCACTATTTTTAATGGCGTGAATTAGTATCCTATTGGATTCTACGGATGTCTTGTAGCATTCCAAGTTCTTAGTTAGGTCGTTAATGCCGAGCCCACCTAGTTTCACTGGTAAAAAGAATAGCTCATGTTCTAGTGATGTTATTTCTCTATCCACAATAGATGGTGTTAACGTTTCCATAATGGTTTGATTTAAGGTATGGAATTCTTCATCAGTTTTGTCCAAGACTGTTTGCAAGTATCTCCATTCACATTGGAGTGATTTTGTAAAGGCTGTATGTACGAGTTGTGGGTGCTTTTTGCTAGCTTTCGACAAAAGTTTTATACAATTAGTCCATTCAAGAACTTTTTTTTAGTGTATTCTTTTTGGCCTCCCTCATCTCCAATGACACCACCCAAAAATTGGTGAAAAAGTAGTCTTCACTCCTAGATTCTCAAATAGTCTTGTAGCGTCTTCAATTGATTTATTTTTAACTATAATATAGCTTTTTGATGGTTCCGGCAAATAACCGTATTTTGGGCCTTCTTTCATCAGTTTTTCAAGCCAGTCCTTTATATTTTGTAGTTTACCAAAGCATGCGGAATCATCCGCATACCAATTTTGTACATATTTTCCAGGGTCTTTGCAGCTTTGAATTAGTGGTAGAATCCCAACCGCATACATTAACATTGCCAACGGGTCACCTTGTGTTGTTCCTTCCTTGCTTAAAATGAAATCATTTGAGCCTATTAGACAAATTATTGAATAACCTCTATAAGAGTTGAAGAGAAATATTGCACAACGGGGCCAGTAAATTCTTGCGTTCCAGAGAGCGATTGGACGACTTATGCCCGGTTTCTGAAGTCACTAGTTAAACCTTTAATAGCTATTGATCCGTTAAAGTTATGTTTAGGTTAAACGACGTTTATCTCTTCGTGCGTTTCTGAGTGCTTTACGAACAGTTCGATAACTATTGACAGATAAATAGTTCCTTCCGCTGCCGCTAGATGGATCTTAATAGTTTGTCATACGTAGACTGCTGTTAATGCCTTAATTCAACATCAATTACGGTTGATTTTTGTAAAAATAATAATTTGAGAAAACTTAGCCACTTTATAGTAATTAATAAATAAATGATAACGAAAATTAAAATACCTAGTTTATTTGCCAGTGGCTGTATGAACAAAAATTGACAGTTGATACTTCAAAAACAAAAACTTCAATCGTAAAAAACGTCAAATAGTTATGGAGCCGATAAACGGCAAACTTTGGTCAGTTAAGTTAAACCTAGTTAAAACGGAGTTTATCTTTGAGTCGTTGTTCGGAAACGCAGTTGTCAAAGTTAACGGACCAATAGCGTTTACGGACAGATAAACCACCGATAAAAGTACTTCAGAAACCGGGCATCAGAGCATTGAAGGCATTTGCTGCGTCTATTAAAAGAAGGCCTTCATCATCTTCGCCTTCATTGAAACATTTGCCCATGATGCCTTCATATGGGAAAACAGTAAAGTGAACAATTATATGCAATCATTGCACAGGCACAATGAAATTGTATGGCTTAGGTCATACGTTTGTCCTGTGACTTAGTTATTGATTTGAACTGTCACCTTGACAAATAACCACAACAAATTCAATAATTACTTACACTTTACGTAGTGTAACAGCCCGTTCACACAGAGTCTCCGTATTTACGGTACCCGTTTTAACGGATACAACAAAAAGTGATGCTTTGTTCACACATAGGCACCGTATAGCGTTCAACGTATCCGTCATTAACTGAGAGCCCGTTCACATATTTTCCGTACCGCACCCCACACACAGTTTATATCCAGTAACAGCCCGTTCACACAGAGTCTCCGTATTTACGGTACCCGTTTTATCGTATACGTTTTTTCATTGATGGCGTATGGAGTTGTATGAGCGACTTCACATATGACACAGTATTCAGTATACAGTAAAAAATGTCGTTCCGCTAAATTATGACATTCCGTTTTGTTATCGAACAGCCCGTTCACACAGAGTCTCCGTATTTACGGTACCCGTTTTAACGGATACAACAAAAAATTATGCTTTGTTCACACATAGGCACCGTATAGCGTTCAACGTATCCGTCATTAACTGAGAGCCCGTTCACATATTCTCCGTACCGCACCCCACACACAGTTTATATCCAGTAAAAAAGTACGGATACATGACGGATACGTATTCCGTTCATCCAGTATTCGATAACAAAACGGAATGTCATAATTTAGCGGAACGACATTTTTTACTGTATACTGAATACTGTGTCATATGTGAAGTCGCTCATACAACTCCATACGCCATCAATGAAAAAACGAATACGATAAAACGGGTACCGTAAATACGGAGGCTCTGTGTGAACGGGCTGGAATACTGGATGAACGGAATACGTATCCGTCATGTATCCGTACGTTTCTACTGGATATAAACTGTGTGTGGGGTGCGGTACGGAGAATATGTGAACGGGCTCTCAGTTAATGACGGATACGTTGAACGCTATACGGTGCCTATGTGTGAACAAAGCATCATTTTTTGTTGTATCCGTTAAAACGGGTACCGTAAATACGGAGACTCTGTGTGAACGGGCTGTAAAAACGTACGGATACATGACGGATACGTATTCCGTTCATCCAGTATTCGATAACAAAACGGAATGTCATAATTTAGCGGACCGACATTTTTTACTGTATACTGAATACTGTGTCATATTTGAAGTCGCTCATACAACTCCATACGCCATCAATGAAAAAACGTATACGATAAAACGGGTACCGTAAATACGGAGACTCTGTGTGAACGGGCTGTAACTCGGCTCTGTGACTCTTTAAAGTAGTAGAGTAATTTCTATATTTTTAAATGGAAGCCATGGATACTTAGCTTTTTGCCCAATATTATCCTACTCAGTCTTTTCAATATAATAAGAAAGAGAAAGCTTCGTTTGGTGTGAAATTAGGCACGATATTTCGTGACGTAACGATTACTACACGAACTATCGAGTGAACGTTAGCGAGTAAAGTAAAGGTTTATGCGACTCAAGGTACAAGTTTAATTTAAAACTATTCGAAGAGCGTTTACTCGCTATCGACTGTAGAACGTTTTATGAGATTTCGATAGCAATTCATGGTAGTGGTACTGGGCCTCTGTTCTAGGCGGTACAAACCGTGGTTTTTTATTTTAGGCCTAACGCACTCACAACCGCAATCGTTTTCATTTTGACAGTGCGAAGGCGAGTCTGCATATAAAATGAAAACAATTATTCCACTTTAAAGCCGATTGCGAATGGAACCGCGATAGGCAATAGCGGCGCTGTTTTGGTATTGTTTTTAACTCGGCCGCCATTAAGTACTGTCAAGTAAATAAGAGCTATCAAAACGTCGACAATACAATAACAGGTCAAACACGTCAAAATGACTAAATTTTATACGCACTCTGCTTTAATTTGGCAAGTGATTAGGTTATTAAGTAGGTTAGATTTGTATTAACTGGTAATAAAAAATAAAAAATAAGAAGCGGTAAAGTATTGTTAAATACAGCTTAATCGAAATCAAAATAAAGATCACGGCAGCATCTTTTTTTTTTCACCACTCATTTCTAAACATGGCAAATTGAGACAATTTTATTTAATAAATGTCAATCCCATAATTGTATTAATGACTATTTTATCATATTATTTGGTATAACAACATAAAAACGGTTTTATTGAATAATAATGTTACTGGACGATTTTTGCCACTGTCCTTCATTGACCCGTCAGTATCGTTCAACTCAGTAAGTTTAATAAGTGTTTGTAGGGACACAGAATGCTGCGTCAACTCATATCACAGCACATGCATGTGCACATGAGTCGTTGTCTGGGTCTCAAGTAGCTAAAGTCGTTGAACTTAAAATAAAGTATTAATAAATGTAGTGATCTAATTGGCGTTAGATTCAGTATCAGTCACCTATTACATAAACTCCCTATAGGTTTATGCAGAACATGTTCGGCGATACTCTAACCAAATTTAAACCTTTCAATAGTATTATTTCATTTTTTATCACCTGTATGCAAATTGACGTCATCGCCATCAAAAGAACGATCCCTGGTGATGAACCTTGGTAAAATTACATACTGTCGGAAGCTTGGATTTTGAGCCTTTTATTAAGTAGTGCTTTTTGAGACAGTTTTTTGGGCTATTTGAGTACTAGTGCCAATTAGCCCCCTGTTACCTACGATATATTATGTCCGCTTCTACACTCGCACCATCCTTTCTCATATTACGCATATATTATGTAAGATTTTTTAGTACCTACTATTAGGTAGGACGAGCATTTATTTTTTTGCCAACAGGATAACTTGATATAGGATGGTGCGAGTGTATTTGCGGACATATCGTAGGTAACTGTCGTATACAGGGCGTCCGGGAGATAGTGGCCAACCTAACAGAGCTGGATAGCTCAGCTCAGGATTGCCCAAAATATGATAAATCATGTTTAGTAAAGGTCGCACAAAAAACGAGACATATCAACTTTTCAAAATTTTGGAGATGCGGTACCGGTTCACCATTTTCAAAGCCACGGCCACATTTATTAGAATTTTTCAATTTCGTTTGCTGTGTAAGATAGCTGATTAAATTTTCTTTAAGAAAATTCATAAACATTTAGCAGTTAAAAAAAATAACAAATCAAATTTAAAGTTTAGGAATCTGAGATTTTCTTGCGGCAAGTTTAACATCGCACGGTATAAAAAAAATGTACTAAGACCTGTTATGTAGTGCTGCTTTCCTAAGAATTGGCCTGGTTAATGAAACTTCTAAAATGATATAACAATTGAGTTTATTGATTACAGAAGCGAGGTTATTATTAAATTTGTCCAACAAAGACTGAATTTTATCAAACTAGCGAATTTAAAAAACGAATTTTGCTGGTTCAATTTAGCTGGTTTTAAATGTTTTAAAAGACATTTTACATTAATGTAAAATACAACGACACTACAATAAAGGTAATAACTTACATTTTCTTAAATCGTTTTTGGTGCGACTTTTACTAAACATGATTTATCATATTTTTGCCACTCCCGAGCTGAGCTATCCAGCCCTGTAAGGTTGGCCAATATCTCCCGAACACCCTGTATACTGTGCTGTCGTATAATATACCCGTATATGGCATATTTTCGGAACTATTTTTGACATTCTCTTAGCATCATAATACGATAATAATAATGAATATATATTCAACCTTTTTAATAAACTAATTAGAGGTGACATTATTCTTATCACTATTTCACCTCTATTCGTATCTTAAGACAATTACAGTCAGGTATACTTGTAATTGTCATTGGCAGTCTGAATAGGAACAGACTTTATACTTTATACTCCTAAGTCCCCGTGTACATAATACGGCCATTGCAATAAAATATCAATTGTAAAGAAGATAAACTAGATTTTCCCTTTATTGCAATCGCAATGAGTTTATTTTCCACTGGCAAATTTCGTTGTATGGTGGGTCTTAGGAGGTAAGGGAATAAAGCAGACTTCAAAAATCGGAACAGAATCTGTTTGGTCGTGCCTACCAACTTTGTTTCATACTATTAAGAGATTAGAGATATAGGGTAATCTAATCATTAGTTTTCTTGACTATCGATAGGTACCTATTTTGGACATGATATTTTAACTTTCATAGTTTAGATGAATTAACTATTTGAACACATACCCAACAAGTACGTTCGATATTTTATACATCGTCATAGTAACCGTTCGATATTTTATCTTTCAATGTTTTGGACGTCGATATTTATTTCAACAATCGCGTTTTTGACAGTGTTGCGCCATCTATGGTAGAAGTTTAAAAACACAGCAACGCGTAGTTCGCGCGCGTTTTATCCGTACGTTACCTTTGCATAGCAAATCAAATGTCTTTTACTTACTTGTTACTACTATGAATAGATGGCGCTGTTGTTTAATATGGGGCAAAGTCAATATTATGTTAGGAAACGAAAAAAAGTCGTAAGATACAGTGATACTCGATAATATGAGGACTCGATAGATACAGTGATATTACTTAATAATATGAGGACTCAAGGTAGTATATTGATATATTATTTAATGGGTTTGCGGAAACTTTTTCTACTAAAGCCCATCTCATTGAACATAGCAAATATTATGCAAAAGAGTCGGATGTGTGCATGCGATCGCAACCGGTGAGTAGTAAAACCATGATGCGAATCATTAATAGTATGAGCTCTAAAAAGTCTTCCGGCTGTGATCTCATACGCATAAGCGGTTTAAAAGTGTAAACTCTGTTTTAGCAAAGTTAGTTAATCTATCCGTTAAAAAATCTTGTTTTCCTACAGTACCTACTTAAACAATCAATAATCCGTCCAATTCATAACAAAGGTGACCGTCAATTATTTTAAAACTACAGACCCATAGCGATACTATCTAGCGTAGATAAAGTAATTGAAAAGTGCATTGTTAACCAATGAGGATCATATCTACAAAATAATAGGTTATAGTTAGGTCACTTTAATAGAAATAAACTACTTAACAATAACCAGTTTGGCTTTACCAGAGGTCGATCAACTATTGATGCGGCATCTGTTCTCATTAAATATATATATAACAGTTGGGAGCAATCTTGCGATGCAGTAGGAATATTTTGTGACCTCTCTAAAGCCTTTGATTGCGTGGTTCATACGACCCTTATTTTAAAATTAGAACATTATGGATTGTCTAATAAAGCTTATCTTCGTCTTCTTATCTCAGTGATAGAACTCAAACAGTTGTTGTAAACAAAACACAATCTGATGGAGCTACAGTGAAAATAGGTGTGCCTCAGGCTCTATTTTAGGTCCTTTTCTATTTTTGGTTTACATAAATGACTTGCTACCATCAGTAGATAAACTTTGTGATATTGTACTTTTTGCTGATGATACTTCACTAATTTTCAAGGTAGACAGAAAATCCATAGACTACAATAGCATAAACACCACACTAATTAAAGTACTTAATTGGTTTACTAGCAACAATTTGCTACTAAATGCTAAATAAACTAAATATGTTAGATTCGCTTTGCCTAATGTGAAACCGTTAGATTCTAGTATTTTTCTAAATCACGTGTGTTTGCAAATCGTAGATAAGGCAGTTTTCCTAAGCATAACAATAGATAAAAATTTGCAATGGAGTCCCCATATAGCTGTGCTGGCAGGTAAACTAAGTTCGACAGCTTACGCCATTAGGAAAATTAGACAACTAACCAATGTTGAGACAGCTCGCTTAGTATATTATAGTTATTTCCATAGTGTTATGTCGTACGGTATTCTGGTTTGGGGTAAGGCAGCTGACATACAAACTATATTTGTGTTACAAAAAAGGGCCATTCGTTCTATTTACAACTTAAATTCCCGTGACTCCTTAAGAGATCTTTTTAAAGAAATTAATATCTTAACTGTAGCGTCACAATTTATTTATGAGAATATTATTAACGTTATAAAAAAATTAGATTCTTTCACAAAAAAAACTGATATACATAATTTAAATACTAGAAATAAAAATAAAATAGCTATTCGAAAATTCCGCGTCCGTAAAGTACATAAATCATTTGTTGGTCAATGGATTACCCATTGACCAACTCTTCGAGGCCCTGATTTTTGACGTCCGGGTGCTTAGTTCAATGAACTCTTAGTTTAGAAGGTTGGTTTTTTTTTCAGAGGTCACCCAAGCAGCACATTAGTGAATTTTGCAGCTTATCTTATAGCTTTATGTTCTAAATGAGTGGTTTAACAGTGTTTGACTACACTTATAGCTTTAAACACAACTCAAACTTGTATACGAGTTCATCCTGTCACTTATAGTTGCTTAGGAACGTTTTTTGTTTCTACTTTATTACTTATAGTTGGGTAAAGTCGATTTTGCTACTTAAAGTTGCATGCAGGTTGTAATTGCCACTGAATAAGAAGCAATAGTGCTATATAAGGCCCTAAAGTTACTTATAAGCAACTTTTACATATAAGTGGGAGCATACCCTTATTTGGATCTTTTAATTCCAAATGACTAGTATAATAGAGTAGTGTATCACCAAAAGTGGCTAAAGAGATAATTTTACGGCCCTTTTGGAAACTAAAGTAATTGCAACTTTAAGGCCTAGAAGGGTCGTAAAATTATCTCTTTAGCCACTATTGGTGATATACTACCATAATACCACTCCAAACGCATAATTAAGTCTCAATAGGAGGTTCTTGAAAACCAAAAGCAGTTATTTTCACTTATTTAGATGGACACAGAAGATACAGATTCAAACCATGAAGTTGTTAGTCGGCAATCCAAAGAAGATACTTGTATTGTTGAAAGGTAATTATGATTAGAATTTTGGCAAAAATTACCTGTATGATACAAAATAAATAATTTGAATTAGGTTATAATAAAATTGTGTCAAGAATAATTGATTACAAATTCAAGGGTTCCGCATACAAATTCAAATTCAAATTCAAAACATTTATTTCGGGTAACCTGACCCATATTGGTTAGTATACACTATTATCTTACCATCTAATGTTAGTACAGAGGAACAACTTTAAAACTTAAATTCTAAATTCGACTTAACTAAATTACACATAATTAATTACATTAGGACAATCGAATCTAGTTGAAATCATTTCCAGGATCTTATTGGAGCTGCCCCGCATTCTGCTCAAAAGTGATGCAATACAAAAGTGATTTGTTTACTTGTATTTTCCGTAACTTGACATTAGTTGTTTATGCAAATTTAACCTATGTAAAGTGTTGCATTTGAGTTAATAAGCGAAACAGCAACTTGGGATTTCGGAGCAGTATTGAAGACTCCTAATTCACGAGCACTGGGCGATCTACAAAAGAGAAAATAATTAGTAAGTACTCAAATAAGCAAAAAAAAATACGACAGAGGAATAAGACAAAAATCACGACCTCGAAGAATCACCCCAATGCATTCATTTCTATAATAAATTACCTGAGGTAGTATTAAAGTTACCCTTTCCAGCACTCAAAAATTACTGGAAAAAGTCGTTAATGTCTAAAGCGTATTATAGGATCGAGGACTATATAATAGACAAAAGTGCTTGGCCCACAGACCACTTACCCTATAGACTACGCTTCGGACAATTTTGTCTAGTATCTCATTAAGCCAAAATGGCGGGACGCGGGGGGCGTCAAGTGCACCGTGATTGGCCAGTTCAAAGTCAACGAATAATAACATGTGCGCGTTGTGGTGCGCGCCATTAGGGGTAGTGATGGGACACGCTCGAAGAAAATATACCAAAGAATATAAGTGTTTTTAATTAAAACCAATAAAAATACGAGAAATAAATTGCACATTACACTTTATGACAGAAATTAAAATCAGTCAGCTTCGTCAAACATATAAGATAATTAACATATTTAAAAAAAAGTACATCATATCATAACATCTAAGGCTGTTTGCGGGACCCGAAAAGCACTATACAAGACTCAGCCGGGAAGGGCCGTTGCTGGACGGACTCGTATAATATACAATATATAACACTGCGAGAAAATATGACTCAATTGGTAATAGTATGAAACACAGTACAAAAAAAGTAGGCTCGTTTTTTGAAGGCTCCCAGGTCGTATTGGTTCGGAAATACAGACCCCGTGAGCTGATTCTTCAAAAAAAGTAGTAGTATTTGATACGCTTTTTAATACGCATTTTAAATTCTTTATAAAGATGCCACGAGTGTATTGTGTGGTATATGGCTGTTTAAATTTGGCTTCTTCAAACCCGGAGCTTTCATTTTTTAAACTCCCTGCATGTGTTAAAATGTAAAAATAAATAAAATATTATTTAATGAAATGCTTTTTATATGAAATTTGTTTATTAGCTTATGATACATGTCCAATAAGAATACCTCCTCCCGAGTTGAGAATAAAAAGTAGCCGCCATCTTGAACTTTTTAGTTATTCAACTGAATGCTTCCAACATCGAAATGTAGGGATCTGCGTAGTGTCCAACAACGAATCCGTTGACAAAGTGAGAAAAAGTAGCCACCATCTTGATTTTGTGAGTTATTCGATGGCGGCTACTTTTACTCATTCCGCCAACAAATTAGTTGTTGAAGACTACACACATATCCCCAGATATCGATTTTGGAAGCAATCAGTCGAATAACTAAAAAGTTCAAAATGTCAGCTACTTTTTCTCATTCTGTCAACAGATTCGTTGTTGGAGACCACACGCATCCCCAGATATCGATTATGGAAGCAGTCAGTCAAATAACTAAAAAGTTCAAGATGGCGGCTAGTTTTTCTCATTCTGTCAACGGATTCGATGTTGGAGATCACACGCATCCCCAGATATCGATTTTGGAAGCAATCAGTCGAATATCTGAAAAGTTCAAGATGGCGGCTAATTTTTCTCATTCTGTCAGCGGATTCGTAGTTGGAACCACACACATCCACAGATTATCGATTTTGGAAGCAAACAGTCGAATAAAAAAAAAAAACAAGATGGCGGCTACATTTCTTCAATCTGTCAAGGGATTCGTTGTCGCAGACTATACTATTATCGATTTTGCACCAATTAACTGAGGCACTAAACAAAAACTTTTTTCAATTTTACAAAATTTTATATGACAACCCTGATGCGGACTTCACATGCTTGGCAAACAATTGCAAACAGCGAAAACCAAACAGCCAATACGAAGATGTGGATGGGTGTTTGCCTGTTTGTGTTTGTGGTCGCCAGTGATCGGCGTTGGTGTCGGTTTTTTTGCACAAATTAAAGGATGTTCGGAATGTACCTACTACCACGTTCGCCAAGTATGGGGATGCGTGTTTGTGTTGGCTGTTTGTAGTCGGTGCCCGGCACGTGTTCGGTGTTTGGGGCAAACAGCCAGCATGTGGAGCCCGCATGACGCTCAATTGCAGAGTAGGCATTTATCTTGAAAATTAGGTCGAGCTTCTTTACTGCTTTAGCTATTTGAAGTAACGAAAACACACTCCTCCCGCACCGCTCCAATACTGCAGGAACCGCAGTTGAGCGCTAGAGGTATACTTGTTCGCGAGCAACCCTTATTGTGAATCCACCTTTAAACATTATTCTTACTTTATTATAGAATAGAATTCTTATCCGTGACCATAGTTTTACGGGTATCGAAACTCAAAAAATCAGTACTTCATCTCACTTCAGTGGTTAGAGAAAGACGGAATTGGGAAAATCAGTATGCGAAAGACAGAGACAGACCACTGCTGACAGACATCAAAGCGACGCCATTTTTGCAATAAAGGTTTCGCTTTTAAATATTAAATAATTATTATTTTAAGTAATAACAGCTTACTTGTGAAATGAAATTCCATCCTTCTGAAGGCTAGATGTCTTGCTACACTTTCCACACAATTTTACCATACAATACGGCATATTTATTTCACTTTAGTCGCAAAGTCGAATAGCATAATTACATGTTGCTATGTCAACAAGCGGCCGCGTACTAAAAGACTGTTTGCGGCCATAGCAACCGGTGGGCGTCAGTTGAGCATAAGATTGGCTTACGGGGGCGCCTTTGTATGCGGGGTCTAGAGGGTAAGTGGTCTGTGGCTTGGCCTAAACCCGAAACTTAATCAATTATATATACACCGTGTTTTTTTTGATTTACGATAACTTCGGCATATTACTAGGTACATCCATAGAAACTAAGTGGTAGATTCTTTTTCTTTATATTGCAAAAAAAAAAAAAAAACTGTATGGAGCTAAGTTCATTTAGTTACTTTGCTCCATAGAGAACAAAAAATTTATCAACACCGTTGATGTAAGAAAACATATCAATCATATGTGGTCATCTTGCACCGTCTTATATACATATACGTGGGCATTTCTATTTTTCCTTGTACTCAATTAAAAAATTGTTAACGCAGCGTTAAATTAGTCCATTTGGTAACGCATTTTTTTAATGCTTAAATTTAAAAATATATACTTCTTGTTAAAAACTTTTTAATAGATTTTTCTGATTGATCTTAAAGTTTTTAACAAGAAGTATATTTTTAAATTTAAGCATTAAAAAAATGCGTTACCAAATGGACTAATTTAACGCTGCGTTAACAATTTTTTAATTGAGTACAAGGAAAAATAGAAATGCCCACGTAGGAGTTAATTTTTCCTTTTCTCTCTTTCTCTCTTAAGATTTTGGTGTGTTTTCCTGCGGAAACTACGCAGGATATTAGAAATATTTTTTAATTTGCTATTTATAGATTTATATAATGCTAGACTAAGTAGTACCATTGTAATATTAAATATATTTAAAAAAATGACTGACTGCTGAAAAATGGCTGAGTTTCTTGCGGCGCTTCTTCTCAGCAGTGGTCTTCTCTTGTGAAGCGCTGGTAGATTCTTGAAGTGTAAAAGTGCCCGTGCGGCCTACTTACTGAATAAAGTCTTTATCTTTATCTTTATCTTTAATATAATATTAATATTAAATAATATTATATTAAAAATAATATAATATTAACTACATAATTCCGAATTAAAAAAAAAAACGATTTTTTTAATATTGAATTCCGATCCCAATTGTATGATAGAAGACCTACATAATTCCGAATTGAACAAAATTCCGAATTTTTTAATTTTGAATTCCGATCCCAATTTTATGATAGAAGACCTAACTTTTTGATATCGGTAACCTAACCTAACCTATCCTAACCTACTTATACCCGTTCAATTATGAATTTAATCTAAAATAGCTCCAGCGTAACAGTTTTAGGAAAAATTAACATTCTTACAAATTAATATTTGAAAAAAAAGGGAATTTTAAGGTGTTCCCATTAAACAAGTGTCAACGTGGTTTCCAAAAAGCCCAAGTATAAGTACATTACTATCGAACTTTACAATAAGATTAATTGTTATTTAGCAGATAAGAAAACTGTTGTAGGTATAGGTGAAAAACTTAAGTAAGTCACCTGTTGTATGTGTGAGTAATGTGTGCGAATTACAGAACCCCCATGAAAACTTACTGTTTGCCTTGTGGTTATTGCAAGAAATCGTTCAACACGTCTCCTGTACACACGTTCTCGCCCACCTGGTGCTCTCACGGTGACTCGGCATTCGTCAGTCCATAGAACATTGGCCCATTGCTCTAGAGTCCAGTTTGAATGTTCCCGTGCAAACTGAAGTCTCCCTACGCGATGATGTCGCTCGAGTTTGGGGCTTCTGGCTGGCCTACGGGCACGTAGGTTACGTTCTTGAATTCTCCTTCTAACCGTGCGTTCACTCACATTCACGCCTCTTGTTAGTTGGAGTCTCTGTCTTATCTCAACGGCTGTGAGAAAGCGATTTTGAAGCACTTCAAGAATTATGAAGCGGTCATCACGGGCCGACGTGCACCTCACCCCGCCACTGCCTGGTCTTCTCGTGTAGAGTCCTGTCTCTCGGTACCGTTTTAAGGCGTACTTCACGTTAGAACGCTCTACATTTAAGATGGTGGCCACTTGACGAGGGGCAGACTCGTGGTCACCCCAGGTTGTCACCCCAGTACTATTCGCTTTGGTCGGAAATTCGACAGAAATCATTTTTATTCCGCAAAAGTAGGTAGGTTAGGTTCGTTAGGTATCTTTAGATGGCCGAAGGCCAAATCGCTCAGAAATAGGAGCCCTGCCTCAGGCAGGGCTCCGTCGAATAGTACTGGGGTGACAACCTGGGGTGACCACGAGTCTGAACCCACTTGACGCAGAGAGTGGCCTTGTCCTACAAGTAAAACTGCTTGAGCGACTTGTACGGGTGTTAAAGACATATTCGATAGCTTTTTGTCGTTAAAATAACGTCTCGTAACTATTGTAATGCAATTAATTGATAAAAAGAGCAATTAATACACATAAACTCCTCGACCTTTCTTTTTACCATGAAACCCAAGGTCAGTAAGTAATTTTTTTTTAATTTATAGCACAGCACACAGGTCATGCAAGTTCAAGCAAAGAGTTTACACGCAATTGCAAAATTGTCTTAAAATTTTATTTAAACAGGAATTTCATTGCAATCTCGCTACATGTTACTTAAATACTCAATTAATGTTCTTAATAATCGATTTTAATAGTTTTCTGTATCAAAACGTCGTTTTTTTTACACTCCTTCAGGGCTGTATGTATACCTACCTACGTAAGTATTTGCCCTTAACGTTTCTGAACGAAACATTTGTATAATCTGTGGAGTCCGCCCGCCATTCGCTTAAAAATAGTTCAAGTAATTCGTAATAATAGTTGTGCTGACTTGTGCATTTATTTACTCGCAAATGTGATGAAAAACATTGTATGTTTCACGGGCGGTACGGGAATTACGAACCTCGACTCAGAAAGCCCTCAGTCTTCGACTTCGGGCTTCTACTAGAGCCTCGATCGTAATTCCTTACTTACCGACCTTAATACACAATGTACTATTTTGAAACTTTATCTGTGACGGTCAACGCCCTGTGATTAGTTAAGATTCTTGTGACGTCACACGCTAGTAAATATTGCTTCCTTGACTGAGTCTAGTTCGTGTTTTGTGTTTTATCGGTGTTATATTCGATTTTTGAGTGATTACCATACCCCGTAATCAAACCCGCAAATCTGTAGCACATGTACGTCAGGGTTGTCACTATGTACAGTCAGCTGCAGAGAAAAGGTACCCCCCCCCCCTGGTAAGGATCGATTTTTTTCAAAAACCTGTGGTTCAATTTATATGATTTTTCGGTGAATTGAAGGTTTTACTATTGTCTACACATTAACTCAAAATCATTATAATCTAACCATAGGTATTCGAAAAAAAACAATCCTTATCATGAGGGGGGAGTACCTTTTCTCTGCAGCTGACTGTACTAGGAATACATAAAAACACAATGTTATTTAAATCATAAAATTTATATTGTAAATATCTTATTTACCTCGACATTATTTTGAAATAAACTATGTTCTTGAATAATTACGTCCTTATCCATAAATGTAATGAATGAAAAGCACCATCGTGATTTATATACAAGCTGTGATCCAACTGAACCTTCTTCTCTATTGTATATGGTCACTTGAGGTTTCCAATGCATATGGCTAGGTACTAGAGTCTGCCCGCTACACATATGAGATAGCTGGCCTGTTTCTCTTTTAAATAAGTGATGAACTAAATCCCGACACATCTTTTTAAATAATTATTTTAACTGTACGTGGGATTTATTTGAATATCAGTTTCTTTGTGACATGTAATATTTCTTTGACAAATTAACTTTTTCATCACTCTGTACTTTTTGTATTTTCGGCCAGGACTTGTGCTGGCAATTTTATTTTATAATACTCTGACCACAGTGATTTATCGACTGATGAAAAGTGACGACAGAAGTTTAAGGACGTGTAGATGCGGCGGCAACAGTGTTCAATGTTCTATCGATCTTCAAAATAAATTATACATAATTTTCTCTAAATTTGTTGCAATCAAACTGCGTCGCCTACTTGTGTAAATCCATTTTAAACTCGAAAACAAGCGTTCCACATCTACCGACGTCAATGGTAAATAATTTAAATATGTATAATTTTGTA
Organism: Acleris emargana; assembly: GCA_927399475.2. Taxonomy (NCBI): domain Eukaryota; kingdom Metazoa; phylum Arthropoda; class Insecta; order Lepidoptera; family Tortricidae; genus Acleris; species Acleris emargana. The sequence continues at coordinate 48,860,793 of OV656835.1, read as the reverse complement.
ATGTATTTTTATTACTGTTTGTTTTTAACTCAGTTTCTTGTCCTTTTAAAAGCCCGGATTATTCTTTAAAACCATTTTTAATTTGTGGTAAACTAGTTTTCCTGTTAAATGGAGCCTCAATCTTGAAAGTTTTTTTTCTGTGGCATTTACAATATTCAAAGCTTCACTAACAGTAAGTTTTGGATTTTGCAATTTATTTATGGAAGATCGAATAATACTGCCTATGTTAATATTAACAAACTCCAAATCTTTTCTTAAAAAGGGATCTCGGAATATTTTTTGTGCTTTTCGAATCGAAACTGCTTCATTTGAATTAAATGTATTAATTACTTCCTTAATTTGGTCAAAGTTCGAGTCATAATAGGCCACAGCATTTAGCCAGGTTCCCCATCTAGTTAATACTGGTTTCGGCGGAAGGTGTATATTTGGTAGCGTTTCCTTAAATCTTGCGATTCTTTTAGGTGCTTTGTTGAATATTTTTTTTACGTTATCAATTAAAGTATTTATTTTTGGATACAAATTTCTTACTTTTTCTGCGACTCGGTTTAAGCCGTGTGCAAGGCATGTCACATGAGTTAAGTTTCTAAACATTTGTCCGAGAAATTTTCCAGCTTTAAGCATGTAAGAACCAGCGTCCGTAACAAAAAATAAAAAATTGTCCTTATTTTTCTGATAATTTGTTCCCCATAAGTCTTTTAGTGTATCCTCCACTAGAGTTACAATAGAAGCGTGATTCGTTGTGTTTAAAACTTTTGATGCAAACAGGTGTGATGTCGACTCCTCAGTCTGTGATCATTTTCCTATTAGGACATTAGCAACATGTTGTCCCATACCATCTTGTGTTTCATCGACCATTAGGTAAATGAAAGAATCCTTCAAATCTTCTCTTATAGTATTTTTTTTCTCCTCGTATATTTTATTTAAGTAATTATTCCTTAAATTTGATTCGTTGGGGAATATAGTTTCCTTTGAATATTTACCATTGATACAATTTGTCATAAATTATCTGAATTTAGGATTTTGCAGCTGATTCCACGGAATGTTGGAATGGACTAAAAAAGCGGTTAGATCCTTGTTAAATTCGAACTGATTTAGTTTTGAAACATTACGATGTTTATCTGTTGCCAAATGAAGATCAATGTCATGTTTTTTTTGGCAAATGTAAGTATTACATGAAATACAGTAAATTTTGTTATCTTTTACCTGTAATCCTGGTATATTTTTTAAAAGAAAATCTATATGTGAAGAGTAACCATCTTTCTTTTCTTGGTGGCTTCTACTAGCTAAATGTTTGACGACGTTGTCTTTCTTTGATTTTATATTTACTGCACATACAATACAAAAAATATTTTGTTCGTTTTTATCCAGTACACCAATATTCTCAAGTACTAAAGATTCCATATTAATATTTGAATGAAATACAGAAAATACGTGATTTCATGAACAAAATGATGGACACATTAAAACGCATTTAACATTGATGACATTGACATATTACTCTATTTTCTTTGATAGAAAATTAAACAAGGTTATATCTAAAGAGGGTCAGTAAGGTTATCAATACTTATCATTAAATTGTACTTATTATTCATACGTACAATAAAGTTAGTAACTTATTCATCGTAATCGCCAACCCTAACATCAAACTGTCAAATGCTACGGTTTTGCTACATCCGTTGCGAGGTATGGTGATTACTGAAGGAATGTTTGATAAATCTTATAACTGCTGGCATAAATATGCGATTCCTTGGTACAGAATTAAACAGTTTCTGTGGACTTTTTATAGAAGTATTTGTACATTGTGGAACTACACACCACTTAAAGACCATTGTAAATAAATTTGAAGAAAGTCGATGAAATGCACTGTTTTACACGTCATTAACTCTGTTTACTTGCATGTGACGTCACGCGTGTCACGAGACCGGCGCCATTACAGAAACAGCGTTTTTGCCGCGGTTCTGGAAATTTAAACTTCAATATTGATTTTTACCGCTTCGGCTGATATTGCACAATACGCAAAATGTACACTACACGCAAAATGTGAGAGAGGGCGCTACTGTGCTACCGTAAACAATAGCTCCGTACTAAAAACGAAATAATAGTACATTGTGTATCAAGGTCGGTAAGTAAGGAATTACGATCGAGGCTCTAGTAGAAGCCCGAAGTCGAAGACTGAGGGCTTTCTGAGTCGAGGTTCGTAATTCCCGTACCGCCCGTGAAACATACAATGTTTTTCATCACATTTTCGAGTAAATAAATACACAAGTCAGCACAACTATTATTACGAATTACTTGAACTATTTTTAAGCGAATGGCGGGCGGACTCCACAGATTATACAAATGTTTCGTTCAGAAACGTTAACCTTTTAACCGCCGTAGTCTGATATATAAGACACAACACACCCGGCTCATTTCGCCGCAGTCTGATAAATAAGACTTAGTTCGAAGGTTTGGTTTTTCAGGATATATACCAGTCTCAGAAAATTATTTAGATTAATTTATTCATAAAAGATTGACGGATGCACATTAGTGCCTTGGCGGTTAGGCAAGCCCTTGGTGTGGGACGTAACCTGCACCGATACGTTGGCACCGTCCTGCGTCCAGGGCTCTGCACGTAAGCCAGGGACTGTCGCTGACCACGCTCAGACTGTAAAGTGCCGCAAATACGCTTTCTTAACAAACGATTACGTATTTGCGGCAGTTGCAATAGAAACCTTAGGGCCGTGGTCGTCCGACACAAAAAAAATAATCCACGAAGTTTCGGATAAATTGGTTGGCGTCTCTGGCGATCCCAGGGGTCTTTTTTTGCCCAACGGCTTAGCCTGGCCGTGCAGCGGGGTAATGCTGCAAGCGTTATCAGTTTTTTTTTTTTTTTTTTTTTTATTTCTTTGAATGTTTTTATAATAAAGGTTGTACATAGTTAACCAATAAAGAATACCTGCTTTAAAGATTAAGCTATTAAATAAATAATAATAAAACTGGTTCTTTCCATTAATTTTAAGGTGTAAACGAAATATGTATTTCAAAATTCCATTAATTTTTCTACAACACTTCATAAGAAGCAGTCAGCCAATGACTGATTTATAAGACGCTAGTAATGTGATGAAATCAATCGTATGATTGTTTCCTTTACGAGTAGGTACTTGTCGATTATACTCGTAGGTATTACTATCGATTATAGTATTAACCTAATTATGACCTACTTTATCTCAATGCTATCTTACGTGTCTAAAAATATATAAAGTTAACATTTATATTTGTAGGCCTAACGGCAAAACAGCTGGACGTATATTATAAAATGTTTTTTTCTAACTGTATACGAGTATAACTATGTTTGACAAATAAATAATTTGAATTTGAAAGAAAGCAATTTCTTCTATGCAAACAGAAATCATTAGCTGTCCATCATTTAAATTATTAACAATGTCGACTGCGGAAAAACTAATACAAATTTTAGAAGGGGCCGATGATATTTACTGGCGAAGGGTTTGAGTCAGAAGACGAAATTTTGAACGTAATCAAACGTTAAAAGAAATATTTAAAAGGGCTTTTCTGGCCGTTACCGTTCGCATTGCGAATGACGTATCAAAAAGGTATGGTAACGCAATACCTTAAGGGACTCTACGAGGGGTACTACGATGACATGTTTTTATCAAAAGTTGTAATCGCTGAGTACATAGTAGTTTTTCAAAAAAGTTTTTTTTATTCAAGAAGATTCTACTTTATTTCCACAGATCACAGAAACAAGGGAGATATGTTATGGGGGCGTGGTTCGTGACGCCTCGATATGGTCAAAATGACCATATCGGCACGAGGCGTGTCAAGCGTTGAAATAGTCACCCACTGAACGCTGTCAGTATAGAAGCTCCGTTTAAATGATAAAATGACTATATGTAGCGTGAAAGTGTGCAACAATCGAAGTGCAAACGTTAATATAAAATCAAAGGGCATAACTTACCACCGGTAAATTTAGTTTTTAAGCATTATTTATATTTTTAAATGAATATTTTATATTTGAATAGATTTCAGAGCGTAAGGTTGTGAAAATTGTGTTGACGTGATTTCTATCGACTATCGATAAATGGCTTATTCTACAGCTATCAATAGAATTCAATGTGTTAATAGTTCTAGTTATTTATCACTACCAAAACACGCTTAAAACAGAAGAAAAATAATTTTAACAAATTTTCACGTTATAAATTTTTTAATTTTCTTTACAATATTAACGAACGACGAAGGACTCTAGCAATTCAAATATAAGTAGACGAATCATACAATTAAGATAAAAATAAATTAACCAACCACAAAGGCAAAGGGCTCTGGCTCAGTATTGAGCTGTGCTTGCACACAGCGCTGATTGACAGCTCGCGCCGACTCACTCTCAAAAGGATTCAAGCCTAAAGGTTGGATGGTAGAGAATGCCCCAAGTATTAAGTCTATCTCTCTGTTTTAAGTAATTTGTACCATTTATGAAATAAAGTTTACATAATCAAGTCGGTAAACTACTGGTTTGTCCCAAACTGAGATCTCGTGACGTGACACTCAACCGAACCCATTTTATTAGTGTATTTGTATTAACATCATAAAGTCCAAGTTTACAATTTAGACTTTTATGTACTAATCATACTTAACGAAAATCTTTAACAGCTCCAGAAAATTTAACCATTGAAATTCGGCAATTTTTTTGTTACGTTCTAATATAGGTATCGTTCCCAATTTAAAATCTTATGTATCAATTTTACGCAAACCGTATTCTTGCTAATAAAATATTTAAAAAAAAAAGAAAAAAAAATGAAAAAAGTATAACTAGATGTCGCTGTGTGTGAGTAGTCCTTAACCTGCTGAACATAGGGACTACTATCTTAGCGCCATCTAGCTCTGAGGAATTAATTAATTACTCGTCGCATAGATGGCAGCTAAGTGACGAGTAAGCGCTACCTTACGTTCAGTGACTGAACTACGATGGAAAAAAAACGATCTTTCAGCATTTTTCAACCTTGAGAACTTAGTATAAAGCTTAATTTTCTGCTACTATCAAAACTATGTTACGGCGTTTTTAGTTCGTAAGCTGTGACCAATTATGAGGAGGTTGTTTTTGTAGTAGTTAATAGAGCGTAAGCGTAAGACGCACACATGTTTAAAAGTGGCGACACCGGGTCTTGTACGAATTGGCGTTCATGACATATCTCCCTTGTTTCTGTGATCTGTGTTTATTTCAAATACATTTTTAAAACCATATCGATTGTGAAGTCCTCGATGATCAATTCGATTTTATCGATGAAACTTGGAGCCCGACTCTACACTATGATGTCTTACCTCAATAACAGACCATAATTTGTCCGCCGCCGTCTTATTTTTCAGACCGCATATTACGTCAGAGATATGAAAGTCATACCCGTAGTGATGCGACAATGTCGATAATACGACAGTCCACTATTCACTTTCTATAAGTAATGATATATGCTATAGTTGTAATACCTAGGTACCCTTACGGTACACATTTTTTATTCTATACAAAATATTGTTTAAATAAAGTAAAACGCAATACTACTTACAATATCAACAATAAAATTATTTAAATTTGATATTTTCCAAATATATTTAATCGCTTCCCTAGTAATGTCAACAATGTCAACTAATAAAGTGAATGAATAATGTTTTCTACGCCAATGTCTTATTTAGTAGACCGCTTCTGACGTCAGAGATGTAAAATTTCAAATATAGTGATGCGACCATGATAAAAATGTTAATGTCTGTGACTATATATAAACATAGATAATTCAATTAATTCTTGGATAAATTAATAAGATAACGTTCAGAATCATATGTAGTGTCATTATGTGATAGGGTAGGTACTAAAATATATGTTTTTACCGAAGATAATAGTTTATTTCAAAATAAATCCATTATATCGTAACATGGATTATTCAAGCCCTACTCTGCGTGGTGCATCTTCGTATCGGCGGCGACACAAGCATACTCGATGAAAAATTGTAGGCGGTTAAAGGGTTAAGGGCAAATACTTACGTAGTTATGTTATACATACAGCCCTGAAGGAGTGTAAAAAAAAAACGACGTTTTGATACAGAAAACTATTAAAATCGGTTATTAAGAACATTAATTGAGTATTTAAGTAACATGTAGCGAGATTGCAATGAAATTCCTGTTTAAATAACATTTTAAGACAATTTTTCAATTGCGTTTAAACTCTTTGCTTGAACTTGCGTGACCTGTGTGCTGTGCCATAAATTAAAATAAAATTACGTACCGACCTTGGGTTTCATGGTAAAAAGAAAGGTCGAGGGTTTTATATGGGGCATTGCGGCCAAGTTAACCTGTATGTTTAGATACTGTTTACGTGCAAGTGTGATGAAATAAATATTTTAAATACTAAACTTAAATAATACGCAATTAAGAAGTGACAGATTATAATTCAAGTGTTAATTAACGTCATTTATTGTAGACAGTGCTTAAAGTGAACAATTAAAGTGATAAATCAATAATTCCTAGTGATACAAACATTGTCGTTCTCTGCTCCAATTACTCAAAAAAGATAAACAGAATATAGAAAAAGTTCAAATTACATTTAATTACAAGTGAAACAGACAAACAGTGAGGGATTTGTGAATATCCGAAACAGTTTGGTGTAAAAAATGGGGTTATAATTTTATGTTCCGTAACGACCTTAACTGACATCTAACGACTAAAAGCTTTTTTGAACTAAGCGCCATCTACTGATAGAAACCGGAACTAGGACAACGTTGCGCGAAGCTATTGATTTTCCGGAATTACTATAAATTCAGATAATAACACACCACCCCAATAGAGGGCCCCACTAGTAAGCACCTAATAGTAAACGCAGACCACAGCAACATAACAATGCAGTGTGCAGGATGTCTTAAGGGGATAACAGATAAAAGGCATCTAAAATGTTCATCGTGCAATGGTATTTACGACTTAGATTGCGCCAACGTGTCTGAAAAGAGGTTCTACAACATTATGTCTGAGGATAGCAAAAACATTGGAAATGCCCACCTTGCCGTTCCAAAGAGCGTAAAGGTGATAGAAGCAATCCTCCAATCCGACCGCACCCGCAGTCCGACTTACCTCATCCTGCTAATAACCCGGCCAATACTATCAATACGAAGGCATTAATTGAGGATTCAAACGTCACGATAAGGAGGCCTCTCAAGAACCGAAACCGCGATAGCACTGAGGAGAGTGCAGTGAGTGACGATGATTCAACTATCTCACCTCAAGGTCATACTTTCATACATGATACTCTTAAGGTATAAATACCAACCTACAGTGGAAAAGTAGATGAGCAAATATCTCTGGCAAAATTTTAATCCATACTTAAAGAAAATAATGAACATATTTTATCAGTAATTCAAATTTCTATCCGAAACCAACTAGATAATGCCATATCCGAGATAAAAATCAATTTCAAACAATGCCAAGAAAACATTTGCGCTGAACAAGAAAAAAATAAAATTGAAATAAGTAATTTAAATACTGTTATTGACAATCTTAAACACAAGATCACAATCTTAAAGACACTTTTAAACAAAATAGTAGTTAAAATCATCCGTAAACAAATCAATGATTTTACTGTTTTGTGATAACACGGTTCGAGTGCGTGCGATATGACAACTTCGGATGAATATAAGTGGACATTTTTGTACCGACACATGTCAAATAATTTATGTTTTCTAAACCTACATGTATTTAGCTACCCTCCTTGGTAAAAAAAAAGGTTTTATAGTTAGGCGACTTTTTTGAATATTGTCTTCTACTGGGACCACTGTGCACAGGTGTTCAATGCTTTGAAGCCCCAAAGTTACCTTAGCTCCCATATATACTTCTTCCAAAGGTCGGAAATTCCTCGGATTTCTGAAATCTACTTCTTGTATTGGTGTGGACTTAAATGATGTTGTTTTATGAAATATGATAGAATAGGATATTTGACTATTTTTAAGAATCGTTTTAAATTATTCTTTATAACATAATAAGCTTATTGTTATTGATATTTCCGGGAAATCTTCTGTATTATGAGTAAAAATCGCTTCGGCTGATAATATACAATACGCAAAATGTACACTACACGCAAAATGTGCAAACAGTTAAATGTACATACGCAAAATCTACATCATGAAAAACGTACAGTACACGAAGTGTACAGTACGCAGATTGTACAAACAATTAAATGTACATAAAAGATAAGATAAAAAAGATAAAAGACATATTTATTCAGTAAGTAGGCCACACGGGCACTTTTACACGTCAAGAATCTACCAGCGCTTCACAAGAGGAGACCACTGCTGAGAAGAAACGCCGCAAGAAACTCGGCAGTCAGTCATTTTTTAAATATATTTAATGTTACCTAGTCGGTCCTAAAGTTCTGTCACAAATAAGAATAATGATAAAAACAAAAGTACCAATCAGTTTTTAATAATTTATATACCAATTTAAAGTACATTTAATAGAGAATTAATATAACTTAAAATTATTCAAAATGACGTCCCTTGTTTTTAATACAGGCCAATAAACGCCGCGGCCAGTCAGTCATTTTTTAAATATATTTAATGTTACAATGGTATACTTAGTCTAGCATTATATAAATCTATAAATATTAAATTAAAAAATATATTAAATAAGCTGCGTAGTGTCAGCAGGAAAACACATCAAAATCTTGCGAGAGAGATAGAGGCAGAAGAAAAAAAAGAGAACACCTACCTAGGTGTAAGTATATAAGACGGTGCAAGACGACCACATAAGATTGATATATTTTCCTACATCAACGGTGTCCCCTAGACAAGATAAAGCTACTGAATTTGAAAAAAATAAAAAAATATTAAGTTTCGGGTTTAGGCCAAGCATGTTTGTCTATTAGATAGTCCTCGATCCTATAATACGCTTTAGACATTAACAACTTTTTCAAGTAATTTTTAAATGCTGGAAAGGGTAGCTTTAATACTACCTCAGGTAATTTATTATAGAAATGAATGCATTGACCAACAAATGATTTATATACTTTACGGACGCGGAATTTTCGAATAGCGATTTTATTTTTATTTCTAGTATTGAAATTATGTACATCAGAATTTTTTGTGAAAGAATCTAAATTTTTAATAACATAAATAATATTCTCATAAATAAATTGAGACGCTACAGTTAAGATATTAATTTCCTTAAAAAGTTCTCTCGGCGAGTCACGGGAATTTAAGTTGTAAATAGAACGAATGGCTCTTTTTTGTAACACAAATATAGTTTGTATGTCAGCTGCCTTACCCCAAACCAGAATACCGTACGACATGACACTATGGTGCTCACGTGCTCTGGTTAATACTCTAAAAACAATAATTAGATCGAATTTAAGTAAGTTTTTTTTCGGTTCGTAAATAAAAAATAAGTAAAGTATGCTGTGATTTATCTTGCAATTTGTGATTGTGATTTACTTTATCCAGGTATTATATTAATTAGGTAACTTTGTTTAAAACTTTTTTTATTTTGTTTAACTAAAACAGTAGCTGTTCTCATATAAGAAATCCTTGCATTAACCTTTTCCTTACGATTTGTACAGTAATTTTGAATAATTTCATAAGTCTTCAAAAATTTCGGTTTCGGTTTCGGCCGAAATCAGAAAAAAACCGAATATTCGGTTTCGGTTTCGGCTAAAAATCGTGTATCGGTCGGACACTAATTTTAGGGTTCCGTACCCAAAGTATCCGTAGCTTTTGAATCGTAGGACGAGTAGAAACTTGACCTTAACACAGAGTTTGTATTACTATGGCCACAGATTAAGTAAGAGTTACTACGTAACAGATATTTATCTGAGCGAGGTACGTCCGATAATCACCGCCTGACGGAACATAGTTGCCGATGCTAATACATCAAGGATGCCCGCGCGCGGCGATGTCAACTCGCTCGACCGGTTTTTGAGTGTCGAGACATGGTCGAGACACGTCAAGCGAGATGCAAGTAGGCGAGTAGTACACTCTTACTTAATCTGTGGTAGTAGGTACATTCTAGTCATTACGTCAAGTTCGGTTAGATGTGTGTGGTGTGTTGTTGTTTCTTTGAATTATTTTGGTGAATGTATAATTTAAAAAAATGACTTATTATTGCTGTGTGAGTGGGTGTTTACACAAGAGAACCAAAAATAATAAAAAGGAAACGTTTTTCTCTTTGCCGGTGAACGAGGAAAGGTCAGTAGTTGCAATTTATTTTTATTTATACATATAAGATGATATACCTAAGTATATTGAAGTGATCAATCAACACGAAACAGTGTTCATCAAGTTAGAAATATTGAATTATCTAAATTCGGGGTCAATAGAAATGATAAAATTATTTGTTTACAAACAAATCAGTACTGTTTGACACATAACCTCAATATTTCTGCAAACGAGTTTTGATTCGCGTACATCAAATAAATATATATATTATATTTTGATTATTCAAGTAGGTAACTGTTTTTCTCATAATGTGTACCTGTTAATTTATATTAATATTTTCGATGTGTTGACAACCCTACCGTTCGAGCGAGCAACCGTAGGTATAACTATACGTTCGCAGTAAACTACGAAAAATGAACTTTCAATTGGAGTTAATATGGTTTATTTAGGCGCGTTCGGCCAGCATTATACATATATTTTATATGTATTCAATACTTTTACGTGTTGATCGGACCTACTTTGTCGCTTTGTATAGAAGTGAAATATGCCTGCTATGGCGCTATAACAATAAATAAAAAATAAACAGGTCTCCATACACAATTCGTAAATTTTTGTACAGTGGTATGGATTCCTTCGTGTGCAAGTTCAACTCGCATTTGGCCGGATTTTATGATGTGTACAATTGCTGAAATCACAAATTTTAAACATAAGTACATAGTTATTAAATTCATCTTCCTTGCTACTTTGAGGGCTGGGATCCATACTAATATTATATACTATATATTTTAAAATGCGAAAGTAACTCCGTCGGTCTGTCTGTTACCTTTTCACGTCTTAACCGCTGAAATAATTTTGATAAATTTTGGTATAGAGATAGATGAGAACTTGGAGAAGGCCATAGGCGAGTTTTTTCCGCGAAAATCTAAAACTTGTAGTTCTAAATAACTAGCTCTCCGCAGCTTGGATTGTGTATTTTACTTATTAAAATTTCCAGAACGAGAAGTTGAAGAGATGCCTTCCAAGTGAAGTTCCAAATTTCAAAGTTCAGCAGTGGTCTCCTCTTGTGAAGCGCTGGCAGATTCTTGACGTGTAAAAGTGCCCGTGCGGCCTACTTACTGAATAAATGTCTTTATCTTTATGTATTTCATTTATTTCCTAATAGGTAAGGTAAGGTGGGGGAAGATTGAATGGTTTTTTGATGAGATGGATAGTGTTGTGTTAAAACCCTCGTCAAATAAAAAACTATTTACTTCCTTTCAATTGCATAAATTGATAGGTATGGGCAAGGGCTATATTTTTGTAATCTGTCGATAAAACTCGGTTACGCCTATTCTAATATATAAAAATAATAAAATCAAATCAAATTTTGTCTAAAAAATTGACGGGTTAAGATGGAATGGTCGAGGGGTAAGATTGACATAGTGTCTAAAGTCTTTTAAATGAATGCACACGGTTACTGTTGCTCGTTATTGTATAGAATTCCTTACGCTTAACAGATACAGATGATTTTTGCGTAAATATTCCTGATAGGTAACAAGAAAAGTGCAGTTGAAAAAAAAGTATTTTACTCTTACCCCGCTCCACAGGGAAAACGACAGTGATACTCAAACTTTTAATTGTATATTCTTCATATAAAAAAACGTAAACACATTTTTTTTTTATATTAAGAAGATCAGTTTGGAATTAAAATAACAGTTGCATGGAAACAATTATTTATTTTATAAAAGAAATGAATACAAAAAAGTAAGTATTTTCTTGCAGCATGACTAATTTTGTCACAAATTAAGCCACTTGTACATGTAAAATATTAGAAAATAAATATGAATCTGTGTAACAAATTAAGAAACATTTAAAATACAAAAATATACCAAATACTTAGTAATCTGTGTAGAAAATTTAGTCACAGACTTACTTACATTTATAATATTAGAAATCCAAATAAGTACTTCTAGTAAACTGTAAGAGGTTTTTTTTTCGCTCCAAACAAAAAAATACAGATTTATTATTGATTTCACACAATAGTTTCACACAACACTTCTTAGTTACTATTTATCTTATCGTTATATTAGGTCAGAAAATAAACCTTACGTTAATTATTTTTTTAAGTGCAAAGTTTGAGAATATGTGTCTTTTTCTATGACTTTCAAAAACGGGGGAAGATTGAAACATTACTATTTCAATGTTACCCCAGCGAAATTGGCTGGGTAAAGATAGAAACTTCTCGTAAATCTCAATATATGATTAATAGCTACACCTAGCAGAAGTAAATAAAAATAGAATCTCAAATAACACATAAATAGTCAGTCAGAACTTTTATACTCCCCTTATTAATCAAGTTATGAAACACGGGGTAAGATTGAAAATCGACGAATTCACCACGAAATGCCGACCTTCACAAAATAGCACATAACAAACGTCTACTTACTCCGAGCGGTCACTGGCGAATGTGCGGCGGATCGTAACAAAATGGCGGCTTAATGGATAATACCAGCACTAAAAAAATTAAACCAAATAGGGAGTTATGTGAGACTTTTAATCTTTCCCCTTTTTTATCATCCCCCACCTTACCTTACCTAAAATACTTAACTGACAATAAAGGCCCCATTTCCACGGCCTGCATTTATACCCCGTAACGCGCGTTCGGCGTAAAAAAGACGGCCGTAGAAACGGGACCTAAACGAACTACAAACTATTGATGCTATAGATACCTATGCATATTTATACGCAGTAATTCTAACTATTAATAACAGATGGCATTAGTTACGCCGTTTCCCATTTCAGTCCCAGAGTTTGTTCTCTATTTCAGTTATATATAAAGTACTCTATGTGTCATATTGACAATATATTTTCTCTAGTGCCAGTACTTACCGGCTCATTGATGACAATCAGGATATACAGGATGTATTGCAATTCGTGTGCCAAATGAATATGGTGGGTAGCTAAGGTCACTTGCAACACGTTTTGGGCCAATTAACACTAATCCTAGCCACGGTGTTTCTTTTATATTTTTTTTGAAAAAATCTCGGAATCTTCCAAAAGTTAACCATTTTGTTCACCTATCTTTTTTTTTTAATGTGACAGCACAAAAGTACTTATAGTTTTTTTATCTTTAATGTTTGCGCATTCGAATGAAATGTTATTTTTATTCATATAGTAAACAAATAAAAAAATATTAGCCAACAAAGTGTGAAGGACAGAAAAATAAAATCTTCACAGTCAACTTTACGGCACAATTAAAAAAAAAGTAGAAGTTCCTCAGATCTTCCAACATCATAAAAACTTCTCCAGTTCCTGACAATTCTTACGGTATACCACATGTCTAGAATCACGTTCAGTTTTTCGTCAAAATATGGTTTCAATCTAAAATGGTGGTTTTATTCGGTCAGTAGATCCAGCCAGTTAAATGGGCTAAATGCACAATACAAAACGCAATATGGTTAAAAATCATCTTTATTTTAATAATTACTTCAAATTTTGTTCAAATTGTCTTCCTCCACAATTGATACATTCGCGACACCTTTTTCGTATTTCTACAGTAGTTGTTGTACGAAGTGTCATTTCTTGCCGCATTATTGCGAACGCGTCATTCATTTTTGCGATCAGATGCTCTCTGCTCTCTACCTGTGCTGTGTTGCGTACACTAGCTCTTTGGCCCTTCCCGAGACGTAAAAGTCAAAGACACTTCGTACAACAACTGTAGAAATACGAAAAAGGTGTCGCGAATGTATCAATTGTGGAGGAAGACAATTTGAAGTAATTATTAAAATAATAGTACATTACTACAGACGCCGGGAAGTAGGTGGTTGCAGGCCGAGTTCATATAGACGGCCGAGCGAAGCGAGGTCGGATAGTTACGAGGCTGGCAACCCCTTTTCACGGCGAGGTATGTATAGTGTTTTTCTCAAACATAAATGCAATGAAATAAAAAAAAACATCACTCAAAAAACATTTGTGTAATAGGCATTAACGCGGATATTTTTGGTCCGAACCACACAGATACAAAAAAAAAACGATTTTCAGCTATTCAGCCTGTTCATAAAACCAGCTGTCATGGCCATATTAAAATTTAAAAAATATTACTTCCCGGCCTAGGCCTTCAATTTTGTATGAAATTCCTTTACAGTTCTCTCGAGTTGTTCCGTCGGGAACGTGGCACTTTGAAGCATAAAATAACTAACATAACGCCGACATTACATAGCATGTTTGAGAAAAGATGATTTTTAACCATATTGCGTTTTGTTTAGTGCATTTAGCCCATTTAACTGGCTGGATCTACTGACCGAATAAAACCACCATTTTAGATTGAAACCATATTTTGACGAAATCTGAACGTGATTCTAGACATGTGGTATACCCTAAGAATCGTCAGGAACTGGGGAAGTTTTTATGATGTTGGAAGATCTGAGGAGCTTCTACTTTTTTTTTTATTCTGCCGTAAAGTTCACCGTGACGATTTTTTATTTTCTGTCCTTCACACTTTGTTGGCTAATATTTTTTTATTTGTTTACTATATGAATAAAAATTACATTTTATTAGAATGCGCAAACATTAAAGATAAAAAAACTACAAATACTTTTGTGCTGTCACACAAAAAAAAAAAGATAGGTGAACAAAATGGTTAACTTTTGGAAGATTCCGAGATTTTTTTTAAAAAAATATTAAAAAAACACAGTGGGTAGGATAAGTGTTAATTGGCCCAAAACGTGTTGCAAGTGACCTTAGCTACCCACCCTTTTCATTTGGCACACGACTTGCAATACACCCTGTATAAGTGATAATGGTAAGGAAAGAGATCTTATAAGTTATAACAGGTGTATAACAAAGGCGTTTACATGGCGTTTTCGAAAATAATAAAAATCCTCACACTTTCTATTATTGCATTAAAATAAAATAACATAATTTAACCTACCTACCTAGCTCTTGAATAGCCTAACCCATTTTGACGAAACTTAGCTAAGAACACTACCGATTAAACCAGCTTTCAATAGAAACCAAACCGCATCTCAATTAGTCTATCCATTTGAGAGCCACGATCCTAGACAGAGATATCTTTGAGAGTATATCCATTTATGGGGCAAAGACAGACATACCCTCTTTTTGCGTCGGGGTTTTGGTAAACCACCCTGCTGATTCTGCGGTGCTAAGCCAAAAAGGCCTATAGGCGTTATGACGGTTTCGAGATAAACGCGCTTTTATGTTTTTTCAAAGTCGCAACCTAAAACTCCATCTAAAATCGGACTTTTTTTTTGTACTTATGGTTTAGTTAAAAAGAAGAGCCATTACGTTATATATATTTTTATCTTAAAACGGACTTACGACTTTTTTGCTAAGCGCTTGAGTATATTCGTTACGTGTTATACGACATTTTATCTTATTTTTCTATGAAGGTTTCTATAGCAATGTAGGTAATAAAATATTTGAGTGGATGAAGTGTGGTAAAAAAAAAGAGAAATAGAATTAAATTGACTTTATTGCTCTTCACAAACTCCGGTTTGGTTTTTTTCACAATTTAGTCTTATAAAATCGCAAATACCAGGATTTCATCCAGCAAAGATTCATTGCGATTTTGAATTGGCAACAATGAATGCCATAAGGTCTGTGTTTCCTGCAGCTAAAATTATAGGTTGCTATTATCATTGGTGTAGATGTGTGTGGCGAAAAGAAAAGCGTTTGGGTCTTACAAAAAGTATGGCAGAAAGAAGAATCGTGCAACTTACTGCAGCACTGGCACTTATTCCAGACCAAAGATTGACTGAGGGTTGGACTTACATTAAGGAAGAGTGTGGCAATGAGATCAAAATGCCAAAATTTATAAACTACATACAGCGTTTTTGGTTAGATGAGCCTTACTTACACAACATCATTAGTGTATTTGGTGAACGTTACCAAACGAACAATGTCCTAGAAGGATGGCATTCAAAGTTGAACCAGTTACTGAACAAAAATACAGTCACGGTAATGCGATTGCTTAATGTTCTGTTTCAATTAAAAACGGTATCACAAACAAAATACGGAACTAATGCAAATGTCACAAAACACATTACACGGGTGCAAACGCAGTTAGTCACCGGGGAGATAAGTGTAGGTCATGCTTTAGATAAGTTATGATAGTTTTATTTGTTTAACACATTCCCTGTCTGTCATATAAAAAGCAAATGTTGCTTTTTAAGTCCACTGCAATATTCATTAAGTATTGATTTTTTTATTAATAGTTCGTTTGTGACATGTTTTTGTGTTTTTTTATCCGAATGGATCCACTAAACAGGGAGCGTGTTAAGTTTTGTGTTATGTATGTGTTAAGGTTTGACGTTGGATTGGTTGATTTTGATTGATTTTTTTCCTCACTTACTTTTACTTACTTACCCATATCTAGTTGCGAAAATAATCTCGGTGGTGCAATGGGGAATGCATATATAATTATGTATTTTACAAATACCCACGACACTGCTGGACCAGTAGTGCCGAAGAGAAAAAAAATATACCCACGACACTACCAGTAGTGCGGCTTGGTAGTGTGGTGGGGAAGGAGCTTAAAGGACTTGGTATCCAGGCAGCCGCTATAAATAAATAAAAAAGTGAAACAAGAACATAACGACCATAACGTTTAAATTTAAGCGGTTATTTATATATAAGTTAACCAACAAACCTAAAAATATTTCGACCTAAGATATTGAAGGAGTGCTTTTGTTTGGTTTGATTTCGATATTTTTCAGCTTCCTTCCTGCTCAATTTGACTTAAATTATGGAACCGAGCAGTGACAGTGAGGAAGAGCGGAATGTTACTCCCACTAAAAGAAGAAAGCTGCATTATGAACAAAAATTCACACTGGTGGGAAAAAGATAAAAAGTATTCGGGTTGGATAGTAAAAAACCAACAAAGGAGATTACTATTTTTGGGTCCGTAGCATAATTTCGAAACTCAAATTTCCTAAGTACGAAATTCCTAAAGACTCAACTTGGAATATCAAAATGTCTAACGTACGAAATTCCTAAAGATGCATGACCTAATACACTTTTGGTAGAATCACATCACACACACACCACATCTCATTTTCGAGAATCAATATTCCTTTGTACATAATGCCTAACGACAATACTTAGAAACTCAATATTTCTAGTGCTCAAAATAGTTACTTACAAAATGCCTAATGACAATACTTTGAAACAATATTTCTAGTGCTCAAAATAGTTACTTACAAAATGCCTAATGACAATACTTTGAAACACAATATTCTAACATAGGTTATCTTAAATCATTTACGTTATTTACTATAGAAGCTTTCACTGCATTTCCTTCATGATTGTGGTCACTAGACTTAAGCACTTTTAAATGGTACTATCTGTTTGTTATTTATTAAACGTACATTGCATTTGTATAATTCATTCGATTTAAATTCACAGGCCCAATATTTTTTTTCATTAATTTCCCTTTTTTTTATAATATGTATCTTTCGAAATTTTGCACTTTATATATTTTAAACTTAGGTCTACTGGACGTAGGAAAAATGTCGCTCGAAATTTCACACTTTGTATATTTTAAACTTAGATCAACTGGACGTAGGAAAAATGTCGTTAGTATTTTCGTGCACTAGCAGTATTGTACTTTAGTCATTTTAAAAATAGGTCAATTAAACGTAGGCCATGCATCTTTAGGAATTTCGTACGTTAGACATTTTGATATTCGAAGTTTTGTCTTTAGTAATTTTGTACTTAGGAAATTTGAGTTTCGAAATTATGCTACGGACCCCTATTTTTATTGTAACTCATGTAAGTGTAACTTGAAATGTGGAGGAGGTAAAAGGGTTTTAGATAAGCATGCAGAATGTACTAAACATATGAATAATATTAAAGGTGGGTATGGTGTGGTGTTAGTGTGTTTTTGGTTTTATATTATTTACTTGCTCTCTAATAAAGTGTACGAAAGAACTAGGTTAGGCAATGTAAACATTATTTAGCCTCATTATTGTGAATAGTGATTGTAAGTTTATTTAATTATCAAATGTGAAGGATTATGATGGTTTCAGTGTTTCCGACTTCAGCATTCAGGATCTTCTTTTTTCTACAGCCTGCCTGCATGACATAAATGTGCAGTCCTGTTGATGCGTTTATTTTTACTTTCAGGTGCAGTACATCAACCTACTATTACTTCTATGTTGCCCGAGTCTGCATCAAAGTCATTCACCGATAAAATTAAGTCTGAAGAAGTAAAAATGGCATGTTTCTTAGCAAAGCACAATCTACCATTTAGTTTAGCAGACGATCTAAAGGACCTTATATTTACAATCAGTTGTCACAGATTCAAAGCTTGCATCAGAATTAACTTTTGGAAGAACAAAGGCACATGCTATTGTTACAAATGTTACTGGTAAAGTAGCAGAAAACCAATTGATTAAAATATTACAACAAAATAAGTTTTCACTTATAGTTGATGACAGTACAGACCGATCATCTACCAAACATTTGGCACTTATTGTAAGAACTGCAGTTGATTTTAATGTTGAAGATAATTTTCTATGTTTAATACCAGTTATTGACGGTACGACTACAGCCTTACATAATGCATGTACAAAATATTTTGAAGAGAAGAATATTCCATACAAGGAAAACATGGTTGGATTTGCAGCCGATGGAACTAATTCAATGTTTGGACAACATCATTCTCCGTCCACATTGTTTGCAAAAGATATTCCGAATCTGTTTCTAATGAAATGCATTTGTTACTCTTTTCATCTTTGTGCCTCATATGCTTGTAAAAAGTTACCACGAGGTGTGGAAGACTTTGCTCGTGACACTTTCAACTATAGGTATACAGAACAGTCCAAAACGCATTGGAGACTACAAAGAGTTTTAATGATTTGTAAATGTTAAACCACACAAACTGCTACACCCTGCCCAAACAAGGTGGCTGTCCTTGTTACAAGTTGTAAAAAGGCTTCTAGAACAACTACAAGCATTGAAACTATATTTTTAAAGTGCTGTGTTAACTGACAGATTATTAGCCGCTCAGTCAATCCTTGATAATTGTATGGAACCAACCACTGAATTATATTTAGAGTTTTTAAATTTTGTGTTGCCATACTTCAGTGATTTAAATAAAGAAATGCAATCTGAAAGCCCAAAATTGTACTTGCTATACAAGAAAAAATTTACAACCTACAAGACTATACTGGAATGTTTTTTGAGTGTTTGGAATTGACTGAACAGGAAAAAACAAACATTTAAGGTCTAATTCTATGGAACTTGCTAACTATGTAAACAAACCGCCATATTGAAATTGTCTCTGAATGATGAATTTACTAGTGATTGGCAATACTCCTTTACTTATGACAAACCATATCGAATAATAAAATACCGAAAGTAAAAAAACAAGTAGTTACTTATTTGTAATTTGATTAATCACGATCTGAAGAAAAATCGGTACTTGAAGATGATATATCACCAGTATTTATTATAAAAGGTGCCGTTATATCATCTGTGAGTGTGATCAGCGTGAGTTGGGTAATGTGTAGGGGCCTTAATACATCGCCAACTTTAGCCACAACACTACTCATGATAGACAATTGTAGACTTTAAAATAAACAAAAACGTCATTCCATCAGGTCCTAATAACCTAACTTATGAAACAATGTAAACTTTTAATGAAATATCCAAGATAGAGTTATATATTTGGTGATTTTATATTTTACAGTAAAGACCGTTTCAATAGTGTATGGTTTCAATGGTGTTTGATGAGGTCAGGTGAAAATTCAAGGAGAAACAGTGACAAAACCAAGTTAAGTCTTTTGTTTACATAGTTAGCAAGTTCCATAGAAATAGACTGTATGTCCATGACAAAGCTGCAGCATTAGAAACAAAAATTACAAATATTGATTTTGAAAAAACTGAAAACCATTTACCCCCTGAAGACATTTACTTAGGAGGCAATGTTGCTGCTTAAAGCTTGAACACAGTAAAATGTGGGCACAAGTAAATGCTTATATATTTTTATTTATACAATATGGAAACTTCTTAGTATTATAAATAAAAACTATTTGATATCATTAATAAAACTATTATGACAGCGTTCCACTTTCATCATTTGTTTTCACCATAGAGTGAACACAAGAAACGTGAAATTATTTTGCGCAAACATACTGAAAATCCCCATTTAAGTTATAGGGCATTAGCAAAACTTTTAAAATTACCGCAATCTTCCGTATGTTTAGTTTTAAAAAGGTTCCGAGAACGATTGACAGTAGATCGCAAGCCGAGAAGTGCAGGTAAGCAAGGCGCAAAGGATAAAAAAAGAAGCCCATGTCTTGCGGCTTTTTACAGCGAATCCGAAGTTATCGTCCCGTGATGTCGCAAAAAAGGTCAAAATGTCGCAGTCATATGTACAGAAAACTAAGTCTAGAGCTGGATTAAAGTCGTTCAAAGCACAAGCTGCACCCAATCGCGACGCTAAGCAAAATCTGTCTTCAAAACAGAGATCACGAAAGTTGTACGACAATTACTTGACAAAATTTGGATGCGTTGTATTGGATGATGAAACATACATCAAAGCAGACTTCAAGCAGATACCGGGGCAAGAATTTTATACTTCTAAGAATCGTAAGGATGCCCCAGAAGATTGCAAGATAAAAAAGAGATCGAAGTTTCCAAAAAAAAATCTTTTATGGCAAGCTAAGCTATTTGAAGTTGTGGTAAAAGAAGTCGTTCATTCGTAACAACAGGCACAGTAAACGGTGAAATCTACAAAAAAGAATGTTTGCAAAAGCGTCTACTGCCCTTTTTACGCAGTCATAGCTCACAGCCATTATTTTGGCCAGACCTTGCGAGCTGTCACTACTCTAAAGCAGTAGTTGAGTGGTATAAACATAACGATGTCGCAGTGGTACCTAAAGAGTGCAATCCTCCAAATTGTCCTGAACTGAGGCCGATTGAAGAATATTGGGCAATTATGAAAGGGATTCTAAAAAAGGAGGCGGAGAAGTTAAATCGGCAGCTGAATTGCAAAACAAATGGAAATGGGCTTGCAAAAGATATCCTGACAGTGCTGTGCAAGACTTAATGAGCCGAATTCGACGCAAAGCACGCAGTATGGCATATAGAAAGCAAATTAAATAATTGTATATATTTGTAAAAATGGTTATTAGTCTAGTAAATAAATGCAATAAAAAATTCCTTGTAATATGTTCCATAACATTTTTATTTTTGTTACTTTATGTGCCCATGTTTTACTGTGTTCAAGCTTTACATTATAATGAAAAGGAAGTCTTCATCCAGATCAAATAAGACAGTTAAGACAAAAATGTCTTAAATTTTACATTGAAAGTCTTAATCAAATAAAAAAACGCTTCCCCTTTGAAGATGAGCACAAAGGTTATTTTTTTTTTTTAAATCCTGACACATGGTCTGCTGGACTCAAATTTAAAACGTTCTTTACCATATCTAGCTCATTTGGGGCACATGTTTCCAGGTAATATGTTTATCATTAACTTTACTATTTAATTTATGAGTTAAGTCTACTGCAATTTATTTACTTTTCAATTAACAATGTCCAACTAATCTGACAGAATTAGACCGTGAATGGAGAACTCTCAGAAACACAAATCTTCCATTTCTAGAGGATGAGTTAACCAAAGCAGATGAATTTTGGCGTCATAATTCAAAAATAAGAAAAGGCGATTCGTCTCAAATGTTTCAATTTGCACATGGCAGTGCAAATGTTGAGCGTCTGTTTTCTGTGATCAATCTGATGAAAACTAAAATCAGAAACAGACTTTCCACTGACACCCTAACAGGTTTACTTTTTACAAAAAGTGGCTTAAAAATAAACAGCGAGCCTACACATTCAACTATTTAATAATAATATGAATAAAGGCCGTAGCAGGATAAGGGAAGAAAAAATGCCCTTCGTGATTAAGAGCTGGTTTTTTTTTCTATAGTTACTTACATCTATTAGTGCTATTGTGCCAAGTTTTGTTGAAAAATTCCCAGTGGTTCAGCCGAGAAAAAATAAAAACCAAAATAATTAAATATGATTTTTCTCTAAAACTATAAAACTTCAATATAACATTATTTTATCATTTGGTTAGGCTTAATAAAATATATGTTATAAGAAAAAATGGACTCTATCTTTAACACTTATGTAAAAAACAGGTAAGTCAATATTTTAAATATATATATTTTTTTTACTTATGATTGAGGTACCACCCTTTTTGTTATTTCTAAATAAGCCTTACTTAACGATCTATCACACATTAATTTGATGGATTAAATCGGAAAGCAACTGTGTCAAAATTAAATAAATAATTGGGTTGGATTTCATTACATTATATTAGTAAGCTATTCTGACACCGCCAAAGAACCAAAGCATAAATCCTCTTTACAAATAAATAGCATCAAAACAAGTTTTGACAGTTACAGTGACGTCAGCCTTTTCTGATTACTAAAAATGTCACCATTTTAGCTAATGAAATAAAATACGCTTATTCTAGAATAAAATATAATATACAGTGCCCTGACCTCTAAAAAATAACTGAACATGCTATCCTAATCTACAGGAAATTCGACATTAATGCGAGGAAGGTAATGAGAGCCAAGTTTTGTTGAAAAATTCCCAGTGGTTCAGCCAAAAAAAAATATAAACCGATATAATTAAATATGACTTTTCTCTAAAACTATAATAAAACATTATTTTATCATTTAGTTAGGTTTAATAAAATATATGTTTTAAGAGAAAATGGACTCTCTATCTTTAACACTTATGTAAAAAACACGTAGGGGAAGATTGGCACCATTCGTACACGGGGAAGCTTCGTACAGTGGTCATATCTCGAGTATCCAACATGTTGAAACGTTCAAAATTATTTACGGGACTGTCGCTCATATGTATAGCCCCTCCAAAAATGATGGTAGTGCGGGAGCAGACTTTGCCAGAAAGAGTTAATATGTGTTTTGGCTACTCGAAAGTAATTTTTGGTTCTCCTTTGAATGCATCTGTCTTCAATAAGTTTTAATCGATTGAGAAAAAATACTTTAGTCTAGTTTGTAAATACATGCTTAAGATTGTTATTTAAACAATAGTTTTGGAGTTACCTTAACGGTTATTTTTTTATTTTGGTTTTTTTATGATCGGTTTGATTGGGGTACCTTCGTACAATCAAATTGTATGTATTTTTTTACTGTACGAATGCACCCCATGGAACTAAAGAAAAAATTAATTTCAAAAATATAATCATTATGAAACCAGGTCAATAAGATATGCCTAAAAGGTAAATGAAACAGGTGAAATAGCTGAGAAAAAAATAAATCCCGGGAAGAAACAAATGGTGTACGAACGTACCCCACGTGTGGGGTGCATTCGTACAATTCCCACTTTTTGGGAAAATTGTTATAACTTGGCCAAATTGCTTTGTATCAGATCAGAAATAAGCTGTTATTATAGTCAGATAAGTGGACGATAAAGTAGCTTTAGATTCATATTAAAATAGCTGTTAGTTATTATATTACAAGGCTCAGAGCAAAAAGCGTACGAATGGTGCCAATCTTCCCCTAAGTCAGAATTTTAAATATATATTTTTTTACTTATGATTGAGGTACCACTCTATTTGTTATTTCTAAATAAGCCTTACTTAACGATCTATCACACATATTAATTTGATGGATTAAATCGGAAAGCAACTGTGTCAAAATTAAATAAATAATTGGGTTGGATTTCATTACATTATATTAGTAAGCTATTCTGACACCGCCAAAGAACCAAAGCATAAATCCTCTTTACAAATAAATAACATCAAAAGAAGTTTTGACAGTTACAGTGACGTCAGCCTTTTCTGATTACTAGAAATGTCACCGCTCCTCCTAAGCACGCTCTGATTGGCGAAAAACTTTGACTGACGCATGACAAAGCCAAAATATTTTCTAGCTGCATTACAAATTTGAGTGATGTTGTTGTTAAAAGTAATATGAAGGTCAATCCAAGTGCTCAAGTCACGTACCAATGATCGGCCCAGCATCGGCACAGAGTTGATGGTGAATGTGAAACACAATGGTGTCATTCACATGACATGAAATTACACTTTTCTTAGTTGAGGGTTAGACTGTTTTTAAAACCCCAGGTATAGGGGAGGGGGGGGGCAAAGCGGGGAAGCTAAGGAACAGAGGGAGTTAGATTCGGATTCATCTGTATAACTTACACGCAATCCAACTTAAATTAACTATTGGTATCTAAGGTATAATACTGCATGTTATTTTTTGTTCTAATATAATAAAATTTAGGTACATGATCAATTTTATCAAAAGTGGGTTTTGTCCCGTATATTGGGGTAAAGTGGGGCAGCATAAGGGGCATTGTGGGGTACTAAATGGGGCAGTGTGGGGTATGAAAAGGGGCAATGTGGGGCTTGAGAAGGGGTTTAGTGGCGTAGTGAATTATAACAACTATTATAAACGAATTAAATGTTTATTATCAAAGAATATCACTTGTAACAGTAACTGTCGAGATCATTAGTTCGTCACTGGAAAAGCAAAACTACTAACCTCCAAAAGGGTCATTTCGAGAAAAAGCATTTTTAATGGATTTTTTTGTCTTTACACTGTCATAACTTTTTTTCTTTGGAATGAAAACGGAAGCTGTAAAGAGAGTAACATATCATGTTCTTTTTTTATCTGCACGAATCATTTATCGTATTGTACATGTGTTCAATATTTACGGAGTTACGTGTCGCTTTAGCATTAATGCTCTCAATTCTAAAAAAATGCTGGTAAGACAAAATTACTAACCTCCACATTAAAGTTTTAGGTAAGGAGTCCATAAATACGTACGATTTGTCTCATTTTACTTTCTCTTGAGAAAAAAATACTTACATGTATCAAAAAATATGTTAATCATAAGCGGAAAATACTAAAAGTCAAAAATACTTTATAGAAATTTCAATGTCCGGGTGTACGCTGCTCGCGAGGTCGAGCCAGCTAGGTGAAACCCCGTTGGGGGAGGCCCAGCTAGCGACCTACGAGCTGAGCAGCGTCTTCATGGGTCTTCCGTGGGTGTCGACGTCGTCGCCTTGCCGTCGGGGGGTCGCGCGTGCTGCGGTGCGATATCCCTCAGGTGGGGGAAGCGCGACTCGTCAGCTCGCGCGAACATCGACGTGGCAAGGCGTCCGATGAAGTCGTCCAGGCTCTCAATCTTGAGGTCCCTCTGGATCGTGGTATTCCTCACGTAGCGGGGGGCATTTGTGGCGGCTCGCAGGGACAGATTTTGCTGAGAGTTCAGCTTTTTTCTGTGCCAGGAGGGCGTACCATGATGGTGCGGCGTACGTGAGGCGGGGGCGTATATATGTCTTGTAGACCCCGAGCTTCACATGCAGAGGTAGACTGGATTGGAGCACTGGACGTAGCAATGCTCTTGCTGTTCTCGCGGTGGCGACGACGGTCTTTGTGTGGGGGCCCATGGTTAGTCTCTTGTCGATGGTAATCCCCAGTTATTTAACTACCGGGGACCACTGGATGTCAAGTCCGAGAAGAGTGAGTTGTGGAAGGCGGCGTATGCAGTTGCTCACGAAGATCGCTTGGGTTTTCGCAACGTTGACGGATAGCCTCCACCTGGAGAGCCAAGCTGGTAGGGCATCTAGTTGTCGCTGTAGCTTGATGACGGCGTACTCTGGCTTGTAAGAGGAGGCATAGTACGCCGCGTCATCAGCGTACAGGGCCAGGTGGGATCCGTCAACAACCGGTATGTCATCGGTGTAAAGGCCGTAACATACCGGCGATAGGCAGCTGCCTTGGGGGACTCCGGCTGCGATGGGGCGATCTTCGGAGATGGCGTCTTCCACAACCACTCTGAAGGTGCGGTCCGTCAAAAACGACTGGACCACCTTCGTCAGTCTGCGGGGGGCCGAGGACAGTGACAGCTTGTAGACCAGGCCTGAGTGCCAGACCAGGTCGAAAGCCTTCTCCATGTCCAGGAGTACTGCGGCCGTGTGCTCGCGCTTGTTCGCGGCGACCGCCATGTGGTGCAGCACCCTGGACAACTGGAGCGTGGTGCTATGTTCCGAGCGGAACCCATATTGTTCTTGACGAGGCATGATGTGCGGGACCAGCTTCGTCAGCATCAGTTTTTCGAGCACCTTCGAGATGCACGGGAGGAGGGTGATGGGCCGATAGCTCTCAGGCTTCAGGATGTTTTTCCCCGGTTTGGGCAACATGATCACATGTCCGGATTTCCAGTTGGCTGGGAAATGGCCGGTGCGGAGGATGGCGTTAAAGAGGTGGGTTACCGCCGCGATCGCTCGAGGCGGTAAGTGGCGGAGGGTGGCGTAGTGATGCCATCCGCACCGGGGGCCTTTCTGGGCTTTGTTTTCGCGATCATGTGCCTCACTTTGCCCGGGGAAAAGAAGATGGGGTCTTCTTCAGGAGCTATCGGCGCCTCGAAGTAAACTCGAAGGTGCTCTTCAACTGCGGCTATGTGGTCTGCCTCGTCGGATGGGTTCGGCTGGAACTGACGCTCCAGGCACTCGGCGAATATTTCGGCCCGGTCCTCGGCCTGGTACCTAGGGGTACCATCGGTGTGTAGCAGGGGTCGGACAGGTGTGGGGGCTCCGCTAAGTCGGCGGCATAGACGACGGATGGAGTTCCAATCGTCCGCCGCGCCGGCTAGCGTTTCTTCCCATTGCTCTGTCCTGAGGTCCTCTAGGGCTGCCTTGACCTTCGCTGTCAGGGCGTTCAGCTGGGTCTTCATCCCCGGACAGCGAATGATCTGCCAACGCTTTCGGAGACGCCTTTTATCCCCTATCAATTTGGCGATGTGCGTTGGCAGTGAAGGCAGCCTGTTGGTCGTTTTCCTGGTGTGTGATGCAGCGGACAGAGCTTCTCGGATGCGACTGGTTAGGTCCATCGAGAATCTGTCGATGTCCGCTACATCAGTGAGCTTCTGCTGAGGAACTGGGGCATCCATGCGCCTCGAGAACTCCTCCCAGTCTGTCACGGGTCTGGGAGTTCTCGGGGTGCGGGCTGCGGAGACTGCGGGTGCCGCAGACAGGACGAGGAGTACCGGCTGGTGGTCGGACTGGACCTCATCGTCCAGGGTCTCCTGGAGGAGCTGTCCCTGGAGTCCGCGGTGCACGGCTATGTCCAGGACGTCCGGAGTAAACGCGTTGTTGTTGGGATGGTACGTCGGAGTCTCCGGACCGTCCACGTGGTAGCCGTGGGCCTCAGCGTCCAGGAGGAGTCGGCGTCCGTTCTGGTTGAACGTAGAGGAGTTCCAGGCCGGGTTTTTGCAGTTCCAGTCGCCGGCCGCTAGGGTAGGCAGCGGCGAGACCAGCAGAGCCCTGACCTCGTTTAGGTCGAGACGGGTGTGCGGGGGCTTGTAGACGGCGTAGACTCGCATGCGGGCGGCGGCGACCAGGATCTCTACACCTAGGGCTTGTAAAGAGCCCAGGCGGATTTGCGGCAGCGGTTGGTGGATTACTCCTCTACGGACCAGGACGGCCAGTCCTCGGTAGGCCCTGTTTGGCCCTTCCTCGTCCTGTCGGTAGATGTGGTAGTGAGGCACCTTCAGCTTGATGGCCGGAGACAGCATGGTCTCCGAGATCAGGGCTATGTGTATCCTCTGATCTCGGAGGACTTCCATGAGGAGCGAAGTCTTCTTTTTTAGGCTCGCGGCGTTCCAGTGTATAATCCTCAGAGGGTCCATTAAACCAGCCGAGTGATCCCCCTGAGGACTATGGCGACAATGTCTGCGCCGGTATGGAGGGCCATCAGTACCTCCTGGAGAATCTCCAGGGCCACCTTGACCGTGTCCGCCTTCCCTGAGTTTGCACTACTCAGACCAGGCCCTTGTGCAGGGGCAATAGTGGCCTGGGGCGCGGCTTTAGTGGCAGCTGGACCGGCGGCAGTTGAGGTGGTGGTAGCAATTGCGGAGGAAGTTGAGGGAGCGTCGACCACAGGCGCGCTGTTTCCGCCTTTGGGGGGCTTTTTCCCCTGCTTCTTGCCTTGAAATTTAGCTTGAGAAATAGACTAAAGGTCGAATATGTAACAACTTTATGAATCGCATAACGCCTTACCTATAGTTTTCTAATTTTATTTATAACTTAATAATTACTAATATATCTTAATATTCTTAAAGTATATAGTGCAAAGTTTCTTAACAGTTGTAACAGATAGAGGTCCCGCATTGAAATTTACTAATATCCTTTTACTTTGTTTATTGAGTAAGGCAAAAATACTAAAGCGCCACAATTGTCGATTCCTGTTATAAGATTATTTACTAACAAGCATGACTTCATATGATTTCAATAGAGAAAAAATACTAAATTACTACAAATGACGGTTATTGTGTAAACGTTATTGACTAAGAGACATTACATTTAATATTTAATAGAAGCGAAATTTACATAATCACCACCGAGTATCCTCAGTTACGTTATCTAAAATTACTAATAAAGCTTGAAATAGCTAGATACAGCAAGCACAATACTTAACCGCCATCTATTCAAAAATATGTCTAAATGAGTCGGATTTTAGTAAAAAATCCTTAGAAATTATTGAAATTTTGTCCCAATTTTCACTACTAAAGCGCCAAAAACATGCTCCGATCGCCACGAGACCCAGACCAATAGATGCAGAAAAAAAAAAGCAGTCGAACTGTATGTATAACTCATTTTGACCATAATGGCGCTTTAGTAGTTTTGCCTTTCCAACGACGAGTTATATTTAACGTTAAATCCCAACGAATCATTAACATACATTGCACAGAGATTGGCTTTATCATCTTCATCTTCTTATAATCGAATGTAACTTACATCCGGATGCCTTTTTAAAAATCCTTTAAGCCAATCTATGCCTTCCATTTGGCTCTGCGAATCGAATTTATTGGCTATTTGATTTTTTTTTGCTATCTCATAGGCCAGTTTCCTCAATTGACAACAATTCATTTTGTGCTAAGGTAGTAAAATAAAATACCGTTTCTAGATTTTACACTGCTGATTACAGTAAAAATATCTTTGAATTTTTTTATGCAGTAGTTTTTTTATATTTAGGAAAAACAGTAAAAAAAGTTGGATTGTGAATGTTAGGAATACACTTATAGTGCCCTTAGTCCATTTATTACCAAAGGAATTAAAAAAAATATACAACTGTCATGTTCATTGTTCATCTGTCTGACGGATTACTTGATTCTGACGACACGCTTTCAATTCTACGCAAAATAGTTTATTTATTTTAATGGCGTCTACAAATTACGTAATTAATTAAATTACGCAAAATAGCAAATTTGTGAACGAACGGCAGCGAATGATTGACATGACATGACAGTCAGTTTTGTTTACTGTTTAAAGTTACTTTTTTAAATTTTATATCAGGCTAAGATCACGACATCAGTATTCCTAACTTTGTATATACGGTCTTTTTAATGACTATTTCTTTAATAAATTATTAACGACGAATTTAAGTTAAATAAAGAAAAACCAAGAAATACGGGTAGTTTAATTTTTAACCAGCTATTATAAACGCGAAAAAACAATAATGCTTCTTTTTTTGAAATGTTGTCAATTCAATAGAAGTCAGGCCAAAAAATCGTTCTTCCATTTTTTTTATATATTTAACCAACTCTTCTTGTTCCACAGAATACACGGTGGTGTAATGGCCTAACTTCTTTGTAAAGGTGGTCTCATCAGGGTTTTCTCGATATCGACGGACGTACCGCTCCAGTGTCGTTTTTAGAACAGCATGAATTCCAGCGGCTTTTTTATATCCTATTTCTCCTGATATGACATGGAGTACCGCTTTTTTCATTGATTCTAAAGACCACGAGTGTTGATTCGTCGTCTTTTTATATGTTCGAACCATTTTAGCTGAAACAAACGACGGTAGGCACCAATTAATAAATAACACATAAGGTAAATCAAGCAAAATTAGGGGGCAAAGTGGGGTACCTATTAAGCTTGTTCCCCACTATGCCCCATCACTTTAACCCCACTTTGCCCCTACGTGCTGTCACATCGAAACATTAACGACCGCCATCTTGCCTTGTTTATAAGCAGACTTAGTTGTTGAAATATAAAATCCATCAGATCCGCCGCAAATCACAAAAAAACCTTTACGACTACAGTATAAAGGTACAGAATGAACGTGAATCAAATATCAACAATATTTTTAAGGATTACACAGGTTTTGCAAATATTTTAAATATTTCTTACCGGCGTCAATCGGCTGCCTGCGAAGCTCGCGGAGGTCACGCGCTGACTAAACACCAATCACGGAGCCTTATTCAAATTGCCATGCCGTTCGTCCTTCGCCAAAAAGTACCGCTAACCCGCTATGCCCCGCTACCCCGCTATGCCCCCCCCTCCCAGGGTGGAAAAAATCTATGGGCCCTGGAGGGGAACTACCTTAAATCCTTTAGTTAGCTCATTTTACTGAAAGGAAACATTCCTTTATTTTTATACAGAAACAAAACTGCATTTAACGATTTTTTTAATTTTGCTTGTCTCACCCGGGAATCGAACCAACTAAAAATAAAAACCCAGGATAAAATTTGTCTAATAAACATTTATTTGGTCATTGAAATAATAAAGTGAAAACTTAAATTATTTTTTTATCTTATCATTAATAAGAAGAACATAAACATGAAACATTTTTTTAACGTAGACGGACATTAAGAAGAGAAAAAAATCTTAGTAATGTAACTGATAAGTTGCTCGAAATGACCCCCCTCGTTCCGGATACACAAATTTAGTCTACGTTAAAATTCATTTCGTGTAGCCCTCTGGAAAGTGTTGTGGTGTATGCTCCTAATAACATTTTCATCACACTTGCACGTAAACAGTATCTAAACATACAGGTTAACTTGGCCGCAATGCCCCATATAAAACCCTCGACCTTTCTTTTTACCATGAAACCCAAGGTCGGTAAGTATTTTTTTTTTAATTTATAGTACAGCACACAGGTCATGCAAGTTCAAGCAAAGAGTTTACACGCAATTGAAAAATTGTCGTAAAATGTTATTTAAACAGGAATTTCATTGCAATCTCGCTACATGTTATGTTATGTTAAATACGGAGTCCCGCAAGGTAGTGTGTTAGGCCCTACCCTATTTCTTATTTATATAGACCAACTATGTCGCCTAGCAATCTCCAATGCGGAAACAATTGCATTTGCAGATGATACCGCTATTTTGTTCTATGGTAACTCTTGGGAAGAGGTAAACAATCTAGCGCAAAAAGGATTAAACAAAGTGAATGCGTGGCTCTCCTTTAACCTTCTTACCTTAAATTTTTCTAAAACTAAATACATGTCCTTTAGCATTCGAAACAATAAAGAAGCACTCGCTAAGAACATAAGTATTAAGTTACACGATTGTCAAGACGCTGCAGTTTGCTCCTGCCAACCTTTATCCGAAACAACATCAATTAGGTATCTAGGAGTTCTTCTTGACAAAAATCTTTGTTGGCATCAGCATATATCTAATCTTGCAGGAAAAATACGAAAACTGATATATATCTTTAAAAATCTGAGACACGTTTGCGACAAAAAACTACTTATAACAATTTACTATGCACTTTGTCAATCGGTGTCAATGTACTGTATTACCGCTTGGGGAGGCGCATCCAAGTCTTCTTTGCTTATTCTAGAGAGAGCTCAGCGAGCAGTGCTTAAGGTTCTAACCTACAACATATTTAGATATCCAACAACTGCACTTTACGAGGATACCTTAGTTTTAACTGTAAGACAACTTTTTATCAAACAACTATTAACAAAGCAACACAAACGCATCCCGGATTATCCTGAGTCTAGAAGAAGAAACGATTTTGTTTACTCAACTCCACCTCACAAGACTATATTCGCTAAAAAATTCATAAATGTTCTCGGTCCCACATTATACAACAAAGTAAGCAAACAAATTCAATTACGAACACTCAATTTACATGCTTGTAAAGTCATTGGAAGATTATCTACAAAAATTAAAATACGATGATACTGAACAACTACTAAAAACCTTGGTGTAATCTACACACAATTAAATACAATTATATACTGACACTCACAAAAACCTCCTTATACACACACACGCACACACACACACACCACACACACACACACACCACACACACACACACACACACACCACACACACACACACACACACACACACACACACACACAGACACACAGACTGACTCACACACAACACACTCGCATCTCAGTGCACGCGCCAATAATCGCACTTATGCATCAACACACACACACAAACACATACACATAAACAATGACATATTAGTCATACATACTCTTTCTTTAGTCAATTAAACCAGTACATTTACTTAAATTGTAGTATAATATTCTTGTAAAGTAGTAATTATTTTTATGTTAAGTTTTTGCATATACTACTTGTTTACGCTTAAGTCGGCCAAGCAACCAATGCATACGAGGTGCCATCATTGTTCCTCTACCCGCATTAGTTTACTTAAAAATACGATACTGAACGAAAGTCGGGTGATTGCATGTTAAAGCATTAAGTACTTTATTATCATTTCATTATTAATGTGATACTTTTAAGGACGGTTAATCCTGACCCACCGTGATACAGTGCAAACTAGTACGGGGGGCAGTTGACACTTACTTTTGGTTGTCACCATCGTAGAATAATATTTGAAAATGTAAGTAGCAATATGTACTTTTTCTTGCGAAATAAATTTATTATTATTTATTATTATTATTATGTTCTTAATAACCGATTTTAATAGTTTTCTGTATCAAAACGTCGTTTTTATTTTACACTCTGTAGTATTTGTGGTAGTATCTATACATAAATAGATACACGCTGTCTCGGGCGCACGCCGCAAGGGATGTCGCGTCAGTGACACGAGAGCCGAGGGTGAGAGTGGACGTGTGTCATTGCCTTGCGTGCGTGGGTGAGCCAGTGTATCGTCATAAACGGGTCCTACATTTGGCGACGAGGAAATAGGTGAGCACCATTTTTTATACAAAACGAAAAAACAAAAAGAATCAAGAGATAAAATATTGAGCATTGTTACATAAAACCTGATACGTTACAACAAAGAAGAGAATATCATAACATTACGTATAATACGAGTATTTAGAAAACAGATATGTATTGACTGAAAATGAAAGCAATAAGTAATAATAATTAGAATAATCTGACGTAGAATTTTACCGTTTTTTTTTTTTTGTTTTTTTGTGTGTATTGTAATGTTATGGGTTTAAAGTTAGATTTAAGCTGTGTATCAAGCATAGCATTATTGGATGAACAATAATTATGTTGCAATATTGCGAAATATAGTAAAAATATTATTATCTGAAAGGAAATAAATACCCTCCTGTTGCTTACAGCTGCAGCGCCTACGTTTTTCCCATAGGCAATGTACCCAAGCGCCTACGTTTTGTTTAGGCACTGTTGTTATAGGAATTTAACTTTTTATTATTGATTATTTGACATCATTCAACTACTTATTTTTATACTTTTACAGTAGTGTGTAAAATGGATTATTAAATCATAATGTGCTGTTTATTTCTTACATTGCATGTAGTTATCTAACTATTGCTTGGTCGTGATATCCGCGCAATTTTATTTAACTTTCTAAATAAGGACATTAAAAGTATGTATTTAGTAGTGCATAGTTGGTTCTGTGTTCATTGTTTTCAGAAACAGGTTAATTTGTGATTTTGGAACCTCCATTGAATTGGAAATATCTGTGGTTTCAAAATATCCATTAAATTGGAACTACTCTCGGTTTTAAGACCTCCATTAAATTGGAAATATTTGCGGTCTTCAAACGCACATTAAATTGTGATTTAAATGTCCATTACAATGGAAGTATTAATAAAGACCAATAATTTGGCAAGATCTAAAGTACAAAATAATACTTTAAACATCCGTTAAGGTAAAAAAAAAAAAATGTAGTTGTTTGAAATAAGCTAGAACAGGGGTAGGCCTACAAACTAGGAATATCTTTTCAGGTCGCCCCGACTGACCCGTCACCATGACAAATAACTTGCCAACTCCTCAACAATTGGATTTAGAAGGAAATAGCGCGTCTATTGGTCAAATCTGGGAAAAATGGAAGAGGTCGCTCGAGATTTACCTGGAAGCAGCAGAAATTAAGTTACCTGTAAAAAGACGGGCAACACTACTTCTTTTGGGAGGTGCCGCGTTGCAAGACGTTTACTATAATTTGCCAGGAGCTTCCGTAGAACCAGCTGATGGCATCGATGTTTTCAGAGTTGCAATTGATTCATTAGACAAATACTTTTTGCCTAAACAGAGTCGAGTGTATGAACGGCACGTTTTTCGTCTTATAAAACAGGAAGAAACAGAGAAATTTGAATCATTTCTGGTCAGATTAAGGAAACAAGCCAGCAAATGCAAGTTTGAAAAGGCAGATGACCGTTTGATTGATCAGATTGCAGAGAAGTGTGCGTCCGTGGAATTGCGGAAAAAGATTCTAACTATAGGAGATGACGTTACACTCGAAAGGATTGTTATTGAAGCAAATACTTTGGAAGTAGTGAAACAACAACTAGAAGAATACGAAGATAAAGCCAAGAAAACAGATGTAAATCAAATAAATAGCAAGGAAGAAGATGTACGAAGCAAAAGAAGAGAAATAAATAACTACAAAATGTGCGGAAGGTGCGGAAACAAGAAACACGAATCGCATGACAGTTCATGTGTGGCGAGAAACCAAAAATGCCATTTTTGTGGAAAGTTAGGTCATTTCGCACGATATTGTAGAAGTAGGAAAGGACAGAAAAGAAGATTGGAATATGCGGACAGTAAATTTAAAGAAGATAAAGGATCTGAGTTTAAAGGTAGCAAAAGAATGAAGAAAGACGTAAGAGTAAGCTGTGTTGAAGATCAAAATAAAGATGTCGAGTACGTTTTTAACATCTATAATGATAAAGAGACTTCTGTTAAATGTCAAGTGGGTGGAGTAGCTATAAACATGCTAGTTGACTCTGGGTGTAATGTCAACTTAATATCCGATAAAACGTGGGATCTATTAAAGAAAAGAAACGCAAGAGTTTTTAATCAGGTTAAAAAACCCAATAAAAGGTTGATTCCGTATGGAAGTGAGACACCCCTAGACATAGAAGGGTCGTTTGAGGCAACGATCACAACAGGAATCGAAGAAATAACTGGGACATTTTACGTCATTAACGGTGGTACAAGAGATTTACTTGGGAAAAACTCAGCAATGAAGTTGGGCGTGTTAAGAGTAGGAGTGGGAATAAATCGGATTGATGATAAAGAGTTTCCTAAATTTAAGGGTATTGTAGTCGAGATCCCGATTGATGAAACAATAAAACCTGTAGCCCAACCTTACCGACGGATACCAATTCCACTTGAGCTGAAGGTAAAAGAGCAGATACAAGAATTACTAGATTGTGACATTATTGAAGAAGTGAAGCAACCGTTTAGATGGGTTTCGCCTATCGTTCCAATTCTCAAAGAAAATGGTGAATTGCGTCTTTGTGTGGATATGCGTCGAGCGAATGCCGCGATACTTCGAGAAAATCACCCATTACCCACAATGGACAACTTACTGCCAAAGATTGGAAAGGCAAAATTTTTCACAAAACTCGATATCAAAAACGCATTCCACCAAATTGAGCTGCATCCAAATTCTCGACATATTACAACATTCATAACGTCTCAAGGATTGTTTCAGTATAAGCGCTTAATGTTTGGAATCACGTGTGCTCCTGAAATATTTCAGAAGACATTGGAAAGAATGATTATTAGCTGTGAAGGAACTGTAAATTTTATTGATGATATATTGATTTATGGCAGCACAGAGGAAGAACATGATCGACGTGTAGAAAAGGTGTTGAAAATATTCGAGGAGAATAACGTGTTACTAAACAAAAACAAATGCATACGGAAAGTAAAGGAAGTAAATTTTCTTGGTCACGAATTAAAAGCTGAAGGAGTTAAACCATTAAAAAAGTATGTAGACAGCATTGAAAAATTTAGCGCACCGAGGACTATTGAAGAGCTACAAAGCTTTTTAGGCTTAGTGAATTATATTAATAAATGGGTGCCACATCTGGCTACAAAAACCGAACCGTTAAAACAGCTATTGAGAAAGAAAATGGGAAGGAACGCAAACATAGAAGAACACTGGAATAAAGAACAGGAAGAAGCGTTTAAGTTGGTGAAGCAGGTGTTGACTAAATTGGAGTCTCTTGGATACTATGATGTGAACGACAAAACGCAAGTGATAGCGGATGCAAGCCCAGTGGGTCTTGGGGCAATCCTAGTACAGACGGACTCAAAAGGACCCAGAATTATAGCTTATGGCAACAAGACCTTGACCGATTGCGAACGGCGGTATAGCCAGACTGAGAAGGAGGCGTTAGCTTTGGTGTGGGCAGTAGAACATTTTGATATTTTTCTCTTTGGGAAAGAATTTGATCTAATAACAGATCACAAACCACTCGAAATTCTTTTCGGAACGAGATCAAAACCCTGCGCCCGGATTGAGCGATGGGTCTTACGTTTGCAATCGTACCGATACAATGTTCGATATAAATCGGGAAAATCGAATATCGCGGATCCATTGTCACGATTGTGCCATCATAGTCCTAATACTAGAAAGGAGTCAGGTGAAGATCAACATGTTTACCAGATTGTAGAACACGCAAGGCCACAAGCGGTTTCCATGGGAGACATCGTAGAACATTCTATCAAGGACATCGAAATACGGAATGTCAAAACTGGTCTGTACAAAGGTAGCTGGGACGAATCTGTAAAGGGATACAAGATTTTCGAAAGCGAATTATGCTTTTACGATGATATCCTTTTAAGGGGAAATCGATTAGTTATACCCGCAACACTGCGAAAGGCGGTGCTTGATGCTGCGCACGAAGGCCATCCCGGAATCGCAGCTATGAAAGGTCGGTTGAGATCGAAGGTCTGGTGGCCACGAATAGATCGCGATGCGGAATACCTGGTTAAAAGCTGTAAAGGCTGCACAT
Organism: Acleris emargana; assembly: GCA_927399475.2. Classification (NCBI taxonomy): domain Eukaryota; kingdom Metazoa; phylum Arthropoda; class Insecta; order Lepidoptera; family Tortricidae; genus Acleris; species Acleris emargana. The sequence continues at coordinate 48,823,636 of OV656835.1, read as the reverse complement.
TAGTGGGAGTACCGATGCCACCAGTGCCAATGAAAAGGCGGGAACTACCATCAGCCCCTTGGATAGATGTAGCAATTGATATTTTAGGACCATTACCCAGCAACGAATATTTACTAGTGATCATCGATTATTACAGTCGATACAAGGAGATTAAGGTCACTAAGATGATCACCAGTGTCCAGATAATTAAGCTTTTAAAAGAAATATTTAGTAGGCTAGGATATCCATCATCTTATTACTGCTGATAATGGCCGTCAATTTGTCAGTCAAGATTTTAGAGCATTCCTACAGGAATGCAATATAACTTTATTTAACACAGTCCCCTATTGGCCACAGCAGAACGGTGAAGTCGAGAGGCAGAACCGAGATATTTTAAAGCGACTGAAAATAGGACACATGGATAAGAAGGACATGAGAGAAAGTTTGTATGAATATCTACTAATGTACAATGCTACACCTCACTCCATCACCGGAAAGTCACCATCGGAACTGTTTTTTAGGAGACAATGCCAGGATAAGATTCCATCGTTAAGGAGAACTGAAAACGTGGACGACTCCGAAGTGAGAGACAAAGATAAAGAACAAAAAGAGAAAGGGAAAGAATACGGCGATAGGAAACGTCGGGCAAAAGAAAGCGATCTAACTGTAGGAGATAGAGTATATATTAAAGAAATAGAACATAACAAATTAAGTTTAAATTACAACACTACTCCACATATCGTGGAACACCAGAAGGGTGGAGACGTCACGGTTAGGAATGAACAGACTGGACAATCTATAAGAAGGAACGTGCTTCATTTGAAGAGAATTGAAGGAGAATGGAAAACGGTTAAAGATAATGGGAATGAAGATCAAGAAATTATGGTTAATAATACAATATAATTAAAATAATTGATGTCAGATGATTGCAATCAGATAAAATGTATAATTTGATTATTTGTGATTAAAGATAATAAAAAGTTTTAATAAGAAAGGGATGTAGTATTTGTGGTAGTATCTATACATAAATAGATACACGCTGTCTCGGGCGCACGCCGCAAGGGATGTCGCGTCAGTGACACGAGAGCCGAGGGTGAGAGTGGACGTGTGTCATTGCCTTGCGTGCGTGGGTGATTGAGCCAGTGTATCGTCATAAACGGGTCCTACACACTCCTTCAGGGCTATATGTATACCTAGGTATTTGCCCTTAACGTTTCTGAGCGAAACATTTCGCACTGCTAGATCAAGACAGCATCAACTCAAAATCATTGTTAGTTTTGTTTCAAGCTCATAGCCGTTGTAATAAAGTTGATTTTAAAATACAGTTTTATTTTGAGTTACTACACTTTTGATCTGGCAGTGCGATTTGTATAATCTGTGGAGTCCGCCCGCCATCCGCTTAAAAAAAGTTCAAGTAATTCGTAATAATAGTTGTGCTGACTTGTGTATTAAAGCTGTAATTCATAGTTATTTACTCGCAAATGTGATGAAAAACATTGTATGTTTCACGGGCGGTACGGGAATTACGAACCTCGACTCAGAAAGCCCTCAGTCTTCGACTTCGGGCTTCTACTAGAGCCTCGATCGTAATTCCTTACTTACCGACCTTAATACACAATGTACTATTTCCACCGCAACCCTTAATTCTTGTACAGTATAACACGTTTTGTAAACTTCATTTTTTACATGACCCCATAAAAAGGTATATGAGCGGGATGCTTAAAAAGCAAGATGACTGTCGAGTAGGATGTCTAAAAAGCAAAATGCCTATCGAGCAGGACGACGAAAAAGCACGATACCTATCGAGCAGGACGTCTAAAAGGCAAGATGCCTATCGAGCAGAACGTCTAAAAAGCAAGATGTCTAGCAAGCAGGATGCCTAACAAGCAATTTATAACTAGGTCGAAAAAGGTAGGTAGGTTTAGGTTATGTTAGTTTTGCAGCAGGCCCGGAGGGCCAAAGAACCCAGAAATAGGAGCTCTGCGAAAGCAGAGCTTCGTCGAAATTCTGCCAATAAGAAATAACGATTTAAAAAGAAATATCTAATAAATCATTATACTTTTCAGGCATCTTTATTTTCAGGCAACTCGCTTGGTAGTCATTATACTTCTTAGGCATCATGCTAGTCAGTCATCTTGCTTTGTAAGCAACTCGCTTTGTAGGCATAATACTTAGGCATCTTGCTTTGTTAGGCGTCTTGCTTTGTAGGCAACTCACTCAAAATAGCATAAAAAGTAGTCCATTGGCGTCAGGTCTGGACTTCTCGCCGGCCATCTAATCGTCCCGTTTGTACCTATCCAGACATTTTCATTAAGGTAAGCCCTGGAAATTCTGCTATTGTGGGCAGGTGCACCGTCTTGTTGAAAATGATATTATTTCGTTCCTCCTCCGGTAGAAGGTTTAATTGATTATGTAAAAGGTCTAATATTTCAATGTATTTTGCCGTATTTAAAGCCTGTACCGAAAAGTTTTTTACATACCATATTCACGATAACAATACAACTGTAACTAATAGTAAATATATTTTATTTTAGTTATAATGAGTAATTGTGCCTTTTTACAATAAATATACACATTTTATGGTTTGAGGGTTTGGCGGCTGAAGCAGCGATTTTTTTTCTTCAAGCCCGCCTTTAAGTTCTGCACAGTTGTTTCGGAGACTTTGGTGGCATGCTTTTTCCATTTATTTTTAAAATCTTCCTCTGATACTGCTGGAGCATAGTTTTTACGTAGTTCCGGTTTTACTAACGCCCAATACCGCTCAATGGGTCGTAGTTGGGGGCAGTTAGGGGGGTTAATTTATTTCTGCACATATTGCACATTATTCAAAGCAAGACACTCCTGTGTTGCTTTGGCATAATGTGAAGTAGCCAGATCGGGCCAAAACAACACATTCCGTTCATGTTTCCTTATAAATGGTAATAAAAACCCTTTAATACATTTTTGAACATAAATATCACCATTTATGGTCCCTTTCGTTATAAATGACCCCGTGCGTTTGCCACAGGAACATATTGCTTGCCAGATCAAATATTTTTCTCCGAATATTTCCATATAAATGTATTTATTCTAATCGCTAATATTCTCTTTATTCTCGTTAGTGAAGAATTGGTCACCTGGTAAAGTCGAAAAATCTTTTTTATACTCGTCGATTAAAATCTGTGTATTAAGATGTCATAGAGAATACTGTAACGTCACTCTTTTCATCGATGTTCCTTCCGAAACAACCGAAATAACTATTTCGATACGCTCTAGACAACCGAAAAAAATTTGAAAATAGAACTTCGGATTTCCATGTGTGTCCTTGTTTAAGGAGACTCGATCCGATACAAAATTGCCAATCTGTGGCGTTTAGGAACGTAGCAGCGTCGCGTCATCTGTCAAAAATCTACTTTTCAATTATCTTGTGTCAAAAAAGTCGGATAGTAGAACACTTACAATATTTAGTTTTCTTATATACTCGTATTAATGACTTAAATTATTAATTTTAATGAACTCGTACAAAAAGTATTGTTCACAATAGTGTCATAATTAAGCTTTTTAATCTCGTACCTTACTTAGGCCACTCAGCAAGCTTCGTGGCCTAAACACGGTACTCGACTAAAAAGCTCTCTATTATAACACGATTGTGAAAAATACTATTTCACATATGTCTCATCGTCCAAAAGAACGCATGTTCCACTCAAATTGCACAACAGTTTGTTAAGTTTTCGCGACCTTGTTACTGAGGTATTGTATTGTTTTACCGACTGTATAGGGGCTTTTACTTTTTTGTAGGTTTTTAAATTCTGACGCACTTTTGCTCTTTGCACCGTAGATGCACTTGTTTTAACTTTTTTTGCCACATCTCGCACAGACAGATTACAATTATTTTTGTAAATGGACACTATTTTCTTTTCTAATTTTTTATTTGAAGGACCTGTCGGTCGTCCACTCCGAGCTTTGTCTTGGATTCTATACTCGTTTAAGTATCGGTTAACAATATTTCGAACTGTGGCACGATTCATATTTACTCTCTTTCCGACCGACGCAAAAGTGGAATTAGGATTTTCCAGGTAAAGTCGCAGAACATTTTCTCTTCGAATTATTTTATCGTCCTGCATTTTGAATAAAAGCGTAATTTTTTCGGAGATAATTGTGTCGATTGACAGTTTAAAATGACAGAAACGAAGTCATAAAAAAAAAAAAAAAAAAAAAACGATTACTGACCAGTACCATATCATGTGCAGAGTTTGTAAAAAAACTTTTCGGTACAGGCCATAGATGTCCTTCATAAATGTGCACCAAAACAACCATTATTGCTTTTGATTCCGCACCAAACATTAAAGGAAAATCTGACCTGATTGTTTGTTTCGCGAACTCGGAATGGATTCTGACGGGACCAATAATGATTGTTATGTCTGTTATACATTCCATTATTGCTGAAATTTGTTTCAGCAGACCATACATACAATGTAGTCTAAAAAAATTGGGTTGCGGGCTATTTCTGTTTGAATATTCTGACAGAACTCTAATCTCCTTTGACTATCTCCCGGATGTAGTTTCTGCACCAATCGCCCATCACGAAAACATTTGTATTTGTACTTTTTCAAAACACTAAGTAGACGAGTATGGCTGGTGCCTATCTCTTGAGCAGCTTCCCTACTAGAAGCTTCCGGGTAACACTCAAAGTATGTCAAAACACTTAAATCAAAATCGGAAAAGTAGATTTTGCTGCTGCGGGCGTTCTAAACGTTTTTTGAAACTTCCAATATTCACTAAATTTTTCACCATTCGCGACAAAACTTTTCTAGATGGTATTTGTCTGTCTGGATACCTCTCACTGTACCACTGTAGAGCTAAATTGCAATTCTTGTTGTTTGAAAAGTAAGCTTCTAATAAATCGAAATGTTCTTGATACGCCATTATTACAGAATTACGGAATGAAAGCAAAACCAAACAAAATTTGAAATTCGAACGAATACTTCTTTTTATATAGTTTTTAAAAATGTTATCGTTCGAATTTCAAATTTGTTGCCCCGCGTTGCAAAAAAAGTACGTTCCATTATTAAACTTCTAGTCTAGTGTAAGAAGGAATTGTGCTGTGCATAGATTTATTTTAACCATTTACCGATTTTGTTATCCAATACTTCAACACGGTACTTAGAGATAAATAACATTAGCAAGCTTGTACTTCACACGATGTCTTTCGATGTTAAAGAGATAAGAAAATTATAACGTGTAATTTACTTGTTACAAGTGAACAGTATTAGGTATTGTTAATAAAGAACTTGTAATAAATATTATTCATGGGCATCTCGTACAACAGATGAGTGTAAGACCAAATGTTTATTAGACAAATTTTACCCTGAACAATAATCCTACCGATTCGTATAATAAAATAGCGAGGATTTATTTTTTTATTTTTAGTTGGTTCGATTCCCGGGTGAGAAAAGCAAAATTTAAATTTAAAATCAGTATAAGGAATAGCAAGGGGCCGAGATTTCTTCCCTGGCCAATACCAAACGTTATCTGATATGGTACTGACTTAGCAATACGAAACTGTACATTATTGACGTGTAACTTTCAAGTAACACGCCAAAAATGCTAATAAGTGTGAGAGAGGTGAGGTGGGAGAGAAACCTGCCAATGCAGCATTTACTAGCAGGATATCGTTGTTTACTCTATCAAAGGCCTTGCAAATGTTAAAATAATTTGTGTTTTCGGACGACACTTAAGTCTAGGCCAGCAACAGATTCACAAACTACATCACATCGGAGCCTGTTCTAAAAGGAGACTACCTATTTGACAAATGAATTTTCCATCCAAAATCCCTTTATTGCAAATTTCATAGAAATCTTTAGAAACGGCTTCAAGAACGTGATAACTGATAACAAATACACAGGGTAACATGTGGATCTCCCGCCAAAATCTAATATGAAATGACTTTTAAAAGGTATCGACATTTAAAAGCTACTTTTATTTGTACCATATTTCGAGGCGCGTGTTTGGTCAACCTTAGTACGTCATGCCTTGCGCATACCTACCTAAAGTAGGGACACCGAGTGATGGCACTTGACACATCTGACAATAGTGTTGTGAAACACTCCATTTAACTATCGTAAAAAAATCTGTCAAGTGCGAGTGGTATATTTTTAAAAAGTTTACTTATGATAGAAATAACGCATGAAATTAAAAGGCTATGTTCAATAATTAAATAAAGTATTTTATTTTAATGTATTTTAATCTGATTCATTTAAGTAAATCAATATTACTCCTTGAAGAACAATCGTCACTGCTATCATCTGCTGCGTCAATTATGATTTCACTGTGTAAAATATTATCTATATTTACATCAGTTTCATAGTCTTCCCTTATTCGTCGCACGGTACTGTTTACCACCCGTTCCCAGTCTGTTTTAGTGACATGTGCACATGCTTCCTGTAATAATTTTAACATTTTTGATGTGGTGAATGGAGGTTCTGTATTATGTCTTGCTGCATATCCCTTGACTTGTGCCCATATCAACTCAATTGCGTTGTATTCACAATGGTATGGTGGTAAACGTATGACTTGGTGCCCATATTCAGCCGCGAGTTCATCGATAACGTATCGCTTTTTTTGCGGTTTATTTATTTTTAGTAAATGTACTAACTCCGCCTTCATGTTTGCATCTACGCCATTTCGTTGTAGCCATGAAACGATTTCAGCTTTTTTTCTCAGATTGAGCCGGTGGCTTATCGATTAGCATCGAGTGATATGGGGCGTTGTCCATAATTATAACGGATGGTTCAGGAAGGCTACACAACATGGAAGTAAACCATTCTGTAAACTTTACTCCGTTCATTTCTTCGTGATAGTCTCCAGTTTTTTTTGATGCGAAAGCCAGCAAGGCATCTTCAACGAACCCGTTCGCAGTGCCGGCATGACAAATGATAAGTCTGGCTCCTTTTCCAGATGGAACTTTAGACGTAGACGCAGCGGTATTATCGGTCCAAGAACGGCTAACTGTATGATTGGCATTAAGCCATGACTCATCCAAGAAAACCACGTTTTGCCAATCTTCTATTTGTTTTACTTGGAGTAAAAAAGTATACCTTGCCATCACAATATCGTACCTCTCCATTAATATTTTGCGTTTATTACACTTCGTGTATAGAAATCCAATGTCTTTTAAAACTTTTGATAAAGAACTTTTCTTGCCAAAAAACAAGCCGGCATCTTTCAGGGATTCTACTAACTTCTTCCTCGTTGGATATTCCTTGCGTAAATAATAACTGTACACATGTCTTCGAATAGCATCGTAATCAAAACTATCAATACCTACAATTGGTTTTGATCGTTTTTTCTTATTTGGAGTGTGAAGAACATTATCTTCCAGGCCAGTGACCATATTTTTCTTTACTTATCCTGATGACAGTTCGCCTTCCAATATGCAATGCATCAGCTACACGATCAATCACTTGTCCCAATGGTAACAATGGCCCGCCATTTTCGGCCTCACGTTCAAAATAATTTCGTAACCGAATTCAAAAAAAAATTCGTATGTCTGGGCATAGTGACGAGATCCACATCAGAAGCGTAAACGGAGTCCAAATAGAAAAACAATGGTCAACAATTAAGGGTAGTATGGGTGTCCAAAATTTAACGCCAAGTTAAACAGATTCGAATCACATGTACGCAATACGTAGTAATGTCAAGACAAAACTGACAGCGATTGAGTGACAATTTAATAAAAGAGGATACAAAAAAAGGTTTATTTAATGTACTCATATAACATACATACATACCTTCACGCCTGTAATCCCCGAGAGGGGTAGGCAGAGCTACAGAATTACCTTCAACTTTAAAAACTTTTTGATAATTCTGTAACCACATTTTGCACAAATAGGCTAAGATGGTTCCCAGTGTATTAGTGACAGGTGGCAAGCCCATCGCCTAACAGTACTACAAGCCTTTATTCCCTTAGTCGCCTCATACGACATCCACGGGAAGACATGGAGTGGCACTATTCTAACCCGAAAGCCACACGGCAAAAATGCGGCACGGCAGCACGGCACGGCAATGTACTCATATAAATAAATAAAAAGCGTATTAAAAGCGTGAAGGGTAAAGTATGGAGGTGAGATCAGGGCGTGGGTTAAATCTGAAGATAAATCTCTTTTTTAAAATGATTAAAACGATGAACGCAACGAAAAGCAAATAAGAACGATCTCAAGATGAAGCTAGTTACGATAAATGCGTTTCGGTTAATTACAGCCCCAGCGGAACATCACTATTCCGGTACCTGCAACAATGAAGTTTGACATCTGTTCCTTTATACTTGCTGTCAATATTTAGGGAACTTCATGAGCGAGCAAACGTCAAGTCAAACGTCAAGTGCCATCACTCGGTGTCCCTACTTTAGGCGTTAAAAAATACTTATTTACAAACATTCAATTTATTTACCCAATTCGGAATATCCATGGATTTTATAAATCGCATTTCTCAACAAAATATGAAAATACCGTAAAAGAGATCAACAAAAGAGAAATTAAAATTAAAATCGGAAACGAAAATGCTTATTAGACAGCGATTAGATGGAGAGATCCGATATGCACTGTCACTTCATGTAACACGTCGGCCATATAAACTCCATTTTTTAGAAAAAGGTGGTAACAAATCTTTGATGGCTTATATCTTAGTTGATTTATAGCTATTCAAAAAATGAATTCTGAACTGATTGTTACATTAATCAGCTTTTATTGAATTGTGAGAAAAGTCATGAACTCATGAATATTCCCCATTGTCAAAAATGTTATTTACATTGTACTACGTGTATCTACCTCATTAGCTGGTTCAAAAGGCATTTCTTTTGATGCACAACGCGCACGTTTTATAGATTAATTTGCACCAATGCTGCAATGATAAAGTGCCGCTACTTTTCACTACATCAAATTCTGCAGTTATTTTTTTTTTGAAGTCCCCGTGACTAAGCCTAGGCTCCTCTTCTACGTAAACAAGTCTAGAACAGCATCTTCTGTCTCTTCGCGCAGCGGTGTGAATTAGCCGAAGTCCAGTAGCGACTAGTTGCAGCAACGACGGTGTTTCAATGCGGCACTCGAACGTTTCTGAACACCTGTCTAAGTAACCGCGGAACACTTCCTTCCGTCTCAACACCGCACAATCTCATGCTATCTATTCGCGATTAGAGCATTCGTAAACACGACGAATCATAACTATTTTGGCCCAACTAGATAAAGATAAAGATAAAGATAAAGAGACATTTATTCGCAACAATACAAAACCACATTAGGTACATAGATACAAAAATAACAAGACAGAGAAACAGTTGCGAAACGGTCCCAACTCAGCATTCGCTAGCCGTAAAGCCAGCACTGGTCTTCCGTTGGAACCGCTTGGTGAAGTGACGGATAGTGACACACTTAACACAAAATAACGTAAAAATTAAAAACATGAAAGATTAAAATTAAAATAATTTGTTCGAGATTATCTCAAACGACCATAAGAGTAACACCCTGTTAAGGTTGGCAACACTAAGGAAACAGAAAACAAAAGACTAGTCTATGGGAATGTAAACACAAGCCATGTAGGTTACGTAACAATAACAAAAATTGGTACACTTTTAAGAAACTGAATAAAAACAATGTTTTGTTGGTTTTACATATACAAAAATTAAACTACTGTGCAAAATAACAAACAAACAGTCTACAGAGTGACAAACGGACGGCAAGAAAAGGAATACAAAAACATAGCTACTGAGTCGTAAAAGGATGAACACAATAGGTGTACTATGTACGCGGCACATTATATTTTATCCGAAATAGGAAAGAAGCCAAATAAAGAAGGAAACGGACACCAATGCAAATGGGAAAAACAGCGAAGGTAGGTTGACCGAAGAAATAACATAAATATAGGTATTATAATATAATCAAAAACTATTTCCTCTTCTCCCGTCATATTGCACTCGTGTCATGCGCAAGCGTCCCTTGGCTGACTTGATGGTTAAAAAGGAAAGTTTTGAGTTTCTTTTTAAAATTAAAAATATTCTGCAGGTTCCTGATAGGTGGTGGAATGTTGTTCCAGCATTTGGTAGCCGAACTACGTAGTAGACGAATAATGTCCAAATGCTATTTGGACGAAACACGTATTGGATCAACAACAACGTTTTAGTAACATAATCGGATTTGTAATAATAATAATAATTGTGGTAATAATGCACGGTAAAGTTCAATTATTTGATCATTAATATACTAGCGTAATAGACGAACAGAGTCCTTTTTCCCGCGTTACCAAAACATACATGTCTTTAAAGTTGTAATGACTGTAATTTTATTCAATTTAAAATGATTATTCGAGGAATGACTGAAATACTGAAATACGAATTATGTGACTCTATGAGGTCTCAAAACGATTTTAACGGTTTTTTCCTTTGCTTTCTCTTTCGCACTTGTATTCGTGCCGTAAGAGACTGCGCTCTGGCTTACACAGTCACTATGTCTATTACGCTCTTATTTTATTACGCTACTATATAAATGTCTGCACACGGACCGTCATGTCATGTCGTATCCAAGTCGTGTCAAATAAATGCTTTGTTGTCGACTAAAATTTTCTACCACAGACTACTAAAGAATACTAACGTGTCAGAATCCCATGAAATAAAGGGAAATTCAAATTTAGGGCTTGCCACTCCGAGGTAATAGAATTAAAAGGTCTTGATACTTATTTTTCTTCCAGTCCAATAAAAGTATGATGTAGTGCTCAGACGCAGTACGCGTAGAAGTCTTTATTTCTTTGGAAATTACTCCATTTTCCAGAATAAATTTTAAATATCACGTGTGTGCAATTAACAATCTATGCCGTGAAGATGGCACAAACCGTAGAGGGACGGAACAAACCAATATTTATAATATTAATTAATAGGTAACGGTTAGTCACCTACCTAACCCTTAAAACCAACTTTGGACTTGCATTGAACAATTTGATCACTTGGAATGAGTAGATACGTATTTATGAATATTTGGGATGGTGCGGTATATTTGGAACTATTGACTGCCACTATATTTATGATGCTGACTGTACTACGGCCCAGAAGGCGAGGTTGAAAATACATGGAGGCCCTCGGGACCCAAACCTCGAAAGAAATATCATAGGTACGAACGATTCGCAAGAATCGCAGTATGTGTGAACGAGATATAGCGAAAAAAATTGTACGAGCCAATCTATGGTAAGACGTGCCTGAAAACCTGCTGGTATGAAGACTAAGAAGAAGTCTAAGGTGCCCTAAACTACGGCGAAACAACAAGCAACCATCAAAACGAGGTCGCGTAAATTGTAAGACTTTTTAGGCACTGAAAATTTTCACATCGTACTCGACGACGAAACCTATGTCAAGGCTGACTTTTATACACTGCCAGGTGATCAGTATTATACGATTGCCGAAAGAGAGACTCTTCCAGATTCACAAACGACGATCGGAATGGAAAAGTTTGGCTCCATATATATTGATTGGCAAGCCGTTTATCAATGCGGTGATCGCAGCCGGGCCTTTGTCACAACAGGCACAGTCAACAAGGAAATATATATCAACTAGTGCTTAAAGTAACGACTGTTACCTTTTGTTCGAAAGCACAGTTCTTCAACACTATTCCGGACCTTGCGACTTCCCACTATGCCAAAGATACCCTCAGCTTCCTTGAACGTAATGCCATCCAAACGGTGCCTAAAAACATGAATCCCCTAAATATCCCACAATGTCACCCTATTGAACGGTACTGGGCTCTGGTCATGGGAGTCTCCTGCGTATAACGGGTAAGTCAGCACGTGACAAGAAGGATTTCCTCGCCAAGTGGAATACAGCCTGCAAGAAGGTGACAGATGCTACTGTCAACCTTTTAATGGAGGGTGTTTGCCAAAAGTTACGACAGGAATGGGAGAGAAAGTAAAATAAAAAGAAAATACAAGAATAATAATTTAAGTAATGCATTCTCTCAGTTTATTTAAAGTTAAGCCGCAATAAATAATCCTGGAATTGAATGGCACCTCATTATCAAAGTTTCTAAATGGACTTTTACGTCACGACATAATAGCCAAAATAGAGTTAGTTATGAGTAACTTTCCTGCAAATGTACAAAGGAACTTAAAGTATCAATATTATTTGGCTTCATTTACTAGTCTATTAAAAACAAGTCACTAAACCAAATATTGTTTGATACATCTTTTAGCTCACAATTTTTACAGTACGCACGATTAACGATATTTTTCGCCTGAGATCGAAGGGCTTTAAGGGCATTTTCTTGATAACTAACGCTTTATTTGAGTAAAAACAACAAACAACAAACTCTGACAAGCGGTGAAATTTAAATTGACTTTAACACTACGCCGAGCTTACGCCGGATGTACAGTGGTGCCCTGCCCTCATTACTATTATTGAGTTTTCTAATAAACTAATGTATTTTCTTGAAATCGGATGGTGCATTTTTGTACTACAAATGAAATCACAACTTATAGGATATAATATCACATAGTTTAATAACAATTGACCTTCCAGTTATCAACTTAACGGAAAAAAGTGGCCACCTTTTCCCGTTAAGCTGACTTCTCAAAGGTAACTTTTTACGTTTTAGTTTGTTACGTTTTCCGTAACCTGTGTTTTTACTTGCGCTTCAAATAAGCATCGTCCGATTCCAAGGAAATTGTTTAGTAATTTTGAAAACATAATAGTAATAGTGAGAGCGCCACTGGACGCTCGACGTTTGCTCGGTGCAGTCTTGAATCGATTTACTTGTAGTTTTAAGTTTTTTATGAGATTATGATATAATTATTTATATGATTATGAATTATCAAGAAGTTTTAAGACTTGTTGGTAATTCTTTAGCTCTGCCTACCCCACTCTGGGAATGAAGGCGTGAATTTCTGTTTGTATGTATGTATGTATGTTATATTTGTACATGCGTATATTTGTATCCTTTGGCGTATAGTTGTGCAAAAATAAATAAATAAGCTAATTTTTTTTTTGCAAACGGACTTCTCTGGGAGTCCGCTCTATTTGAGAAAAATCGTTTTCAATCTATGCGAAGATTAACCATCCATGTAGGCACTGTGTTAGAAACGCGGGAGTTTCAAATTATCTATAAGAAGTTTGTGTGTAAAAATAACTGGCAATTATAATTAAAACTACAAACGCCAATGTGAAAATGACATATGAAATGTGTCATGCCAGTAAAAGAGTATTACAAACAAGCTAAGTACCCAAAGTACCTACCTAAGGTTCAAATGAAAAAAACAAATAAAAGTAAATTAAAAATGCTCATGATCATTGGTTTTAAGGCGTAAAAATGGAACGCGATGACCTTGCCCCAAAGTTGTACAAGCAGGTATGCACAGGATTACCGAATGTAGCATTAAAATAAAATGGATTACGAGGCGAGGTTCTCACCCTGTCGGGGCCGGGCTGCCCGCGACTCGTGCTCGTCCGGCTCGTCCTAGTGCTCGTAGAGGTGGTGGGCCGCAGTGATAAATAATATGGATATCAATTCCAAACAATTAATTATCAATTACGATCATTCAATTTCCATTTTTTTTTTCAACATATGACTTTAAAATTCGATACATGAGTGTCAAAGGATCCTAATTATAAAGTTAAAAAAACCAGATGAAAAGTAGTTGATTCCTTTTTCGTCGTATTCTTGATTGGACATATTCTTGTTTCGGCATATTCTTGTTTGGACGTTTTCCGTTTTCGGCATATTTTTCGATACATTTTTAGTAAATAAATTATACTTTGACATACTTGTGACTTTCCTTGCGTAATAAAATAAAAATTATTTTATTTCAATCAATTAAAATAAAAGACAAAAATCAAACAGTACCTACACTGATTACTTAAAATAATCATGCAACTAACTAATCAGTAACCAACTATCGACTATTGACGACGCGCTGGCCTAGTTGGTAGTGACCCTGCCTACGAAGCTAGAGGTCCTGGGTTCAAATGCCGGTAAGGGCAGATATTTGTGTGATGAGCGCGAATATTTGTTCCTGAGTCATGGATGTTTTCTATGTATTTAAGTATATATTTCTCTATATAAGTATTTATATCGTTGTCTAGTGCCCATAGTTCAAGCCTAGAGCTTAGTTTGGGGCTAGGTCAATTGGTGTGACATTGTCCCCTGATATTTATTTATTATTATTTATCTGGTGGTTACAGAATTATCAAGATTTTTTAAGACTTGTTGTTAATTCTTTAGCTCTGCTTACCCCTCACTGGGACTGAAGGCGTGAGTTTATGTATGTATGTATTATTTATCTAAATTCATATGCTTCAGCGACCCGTCTTTTATAAAAGTTGGCAAAACCTATTTAAAACATTCCATAACATTTATTTTTTTATTTACAAAATCATCTACAACAGCTCGCTCCTGATTAGATTTTTCGATATCTTCTTTTCGACGTAAACGTGTTTCATCTGGGCAATGAATCTTTCGTGAAATTATGTCTTGGAATCCAGCTTCTGATCTCAGTAGTTTTATGAATAAAACAGTGAAAGTTTTTCAGAGATTCTATAGTTTATTTTCTTCTAAATTCATCCTCATTTACACAAAATAATGATCCAGTCACTTTCCTCATCAAAAACTAACAAAGTAGATATGAAACTTAATAATAGGTTCAGAGTCCGTTGCAAGTTCTAATATTTCCATATAAAGCTGGCGGGACATCATCTTTCGGTAACAGAGGTAATTTCGTACAAAGTTTGGTGTAAAGTCTTCCTCCTTCCATTTGTATTATACCAAATTCTTTCGCCTTTTTCCAAAGTGATTTTTTGAAATGAAAATAACATCCAGTTATTTGGGTTTTTTAAACTCCGCTTTTCCTGCCTGGAAGGCGGCGATTTCAAAATCAAACTAAAACTTGTTTACTTTGAGACCAGAATCATTCTTTAGTCTTGATAAATGTCGCTGGTATGTATTTGTATGCTTGTTGAGCAGAAGTGCGTACAAAACAGGCACAGAAAAAGATTTGCCTGTTGTTTTGTTTAAATTTACTTGCAATGTATACAATTGCATAAATGGCGGCGGTGCAACTTTAAATATACCGTGTGCAAAATACGGGTTTGGTCCCGTTGGCCTTACTTGCATTTAGCTTTGGCGAACAAAATGGCTCAGTAGTACAGTGACCAAGTATGCAAAATGACTTGGTTATATAATGCCATGGTTACAAAATTGTCTTAGTTTCAGGAAGATTTACTTTCCAAAACGTCTTGGTCGTGAAATGCATAAGTTCACAGAATGACTCAATATTGTATAAGGTCTTTATTGCATAAGGGATTATGTAATCAAAATATCTTGTTTGTTTTAATGTCTTAGTTACAAAATGAGCAAGTGGATGAAACGTCATAATTGCTAAACGACTACGTTGTATGAAAAATGAGTATAAGGTCCTTTGGGGTAAATTCGAACATGGGGTAAAGTCGAAAATCACACATAATCTACTAAACTGGGAACAATTTCTACGCTGGCAAAACATGTCAAGACGCCATTTTTAACTGCCCCCTCGCTTCGGTTGTCTTCGCGTGGCTAGGCGATATTCAACTTAACCAAAAGGGGTAGATGCAAAGATGAAATAAATATAAGATCGTAAAGACACAAATTATATTTTACCCAACAAAACATGACATTCGTATTTAAGAAAATTACCTTTCGACCTCTACTGATGTCAGAGGGGCAAATTTATAAAACGAAATGTAATCAGATGCGGTTTCTTTTGAAATAATTTCAGCGTATTCTCTTATAGTGTCTAAACCCAGATTTCGAGCCATGACTGCTTCAAGTTTGGTTTCTACGGGTAAACTAGTAGACCAATTTATGACCATCCTAACTTGATCAAAATCTATTAAGGCATCGACCATTGACATATTACGTTCCTGTAAACGAGGTAAAACCACCTCGCTGATATTAAAATTTTCATGAATAAAATTTAAATCTTTTTTAATGTTGGATTTTTTAAGCACTTGTTTAGCCTTTTTAATCGAAACTGCATCTGAAGTTCTTAATCGTGACATGACCGTATTTATTTCATTAAAGTACCTTACATAGTAAGACACTGCAGCGAGCCAGGTCCCCCACCTTGTGATTACTGGCTTAGGAGGTGAGGGCAAGATAATTTTCCTTTAACAGTTGCACTCTATTAGGAGACTTTAAAAATACTTTTTTCAAGTTAGCGATCAGGGTGTCTACATCCGGATATTGACATCTTATTTGCTCTGCCGCCCGATGCAGAGCATAAGCTAAGCATGTAATATGTTTCATTTACGGTAAAACACTTTTTAAAATTCGCCCCGCCTTCAACATATACGCAACGCTATCGGTACATAATAGAAGCACACTATCGAGTTGATTTTTATAGGATTCACCCCACATATTTTGTAAGCAGTCTGTAACAAACTTAGCAATAGTCTCCCCATTTACTACTGCTAGCACTTTACATGCCACTAAATAAGTTTTTTGGGAAACACTTACATCCAAGGGCTTCACCAAGACATGGACCACATATCTGCCTAAAAAGTCTGTCGTTTCATCAAGCGATATCCAATTTTTTTTGATTTGCTACTTCGTTGTTTATAGCAGATATTCTGGCTTGATAAAACTTGTCCAGGTATACTTTTCTTATCGTTGATTCACTGGGTAGACTTCGAAGAGGCTGATCTGCACAAGTACAGCAAAAGTACTTTTGAAAGAAAGATGTGAATGCTGGGTTTTCGATTTGCACCCATGGGATATTGCACATTATGAGGAACTCGATCAGGTCGAAGTAAAAACCTTCATCTGGTTTGCGAGGCAATCCTGTGTGTACAGGTCCTTCGACGTGTCTTTTCACTGTACTTTTTCTACACCCTATATCAACTTCACATTTTTTACAGTGTATTAAATGTCTTGTAGAGTCATACTTTAAATCGGGATATAGTTCAATCCAACTTAACACAGTTTCTTTCTTAGTTTTCCGAGGCATGTTCAGTGAGGTAGAAAGATCTGATACTGTTCTTATTTACAACAACAAGACTTTACTTAGTCCAATCAGAAGTAAATCGGAGTCCAGTAAGGATCAGCCAAAATAGTCACAATAAGAATATCACAAAGTCCGGTAACTTTTGCGATTATTGAATTTATATTTATATGGTAGGTACAGATTGCATATGACACTGACATGCATTTATGAAGTTGACATTGCAATCGTTTTATCTCTATTTAACTGGCCAGCTTATCACAAAATAGGTTTAAACTAATGTCAATTGTTTAAGTAGATAGAGGATAATTGGAACTTATTAAAGTACTACTACTTTGCTATCTAGTACAAAATCAGTCGAAACATTGAAAGGGACCCGATAACAGTGGTAGCAACTATAGAGTCTTTTATTCAGGGCATTTATCTGAAAGCACATTTTCCATACATCATTTCACATTACATGTTCTTTATAGTATTTTTCGTAATCGTGTTATAATAGAGAGCTTTTTAGTCGAGTACCGTGTTTAGGCCACGAAGCTTGCTGAGTGGCCTAAGTAAGGTACGAGATTAAAAAGCTTAATTATGACACTATTGTGAACAATACTTTTTGTACGAGTTCATTAAAATTAATAATGTAAGTCATTAATACGAGTATATAAGAAAACTAAAAGTAGATTTTTGACAGATGATGCGACGCTGCTACGTTCCGAAACGCCACAGATTGGCAATTTTGTATCGGATCGAGGCTCCTTAAACAAGGACACATATGGAAATCCGAAGATCTATTTTCAAAAATTTTTCGGTTGTCTAGAGCGTATCGAAATAGTTATTTCGGTTGTTTCTGAAGTAACAACGATGAAAAGAGTGACGTTGCAGTATTCTCTATGAAATCTTTATGAATGATGATTTTTATTTCCACAGAGAAAACGTAAACTTCTTGGCTTTTAAAAGAAAAGTTATCACACCACCGTTTTTTTTTAATGTCCTGGATACAGCAGCAAGTTTAAGTAGATTTTTGACAGATGACGCGATGCTGCTACGTTCCAAAACGCCATATAATATTGGCAAATTTTGTACCGCATCGAGTCTCCTTAAACAAGGGCACATATTATTTAAATACGAAGTTCTATTTTCAATTTTTTTTCGGTTGTCTAGAGCGTATCGAAATAGTTATTTCGGTTGTTTCGGAAGTAACATAGACTATTCAACGATGAAAAGAGTGACGTTACAGTATTCTCTATGAAATCGTAATACAAACATTTTAATCGACGAGTACAAAAAATATTTTTTAAACACAAACTTAATTTTTTTCATATCAAATCCCGGGGTTAAAAACTATATCCATACTAATCTTACGTACCGAAGTCCCGCGAAATGGCACTACCAATTCCGATCACTGTTCATATCATCAAATAAATAAAAACAAACGAACAATATGAAAACACAAAACAAAATATAGCAAATGCTCAATTGATAGAAATTCCACCACAGTACTGTAATTTCCTGCTTGCTAATTATAACGATATTGACAGCCGTTTTTGATTTTTTTCGACAAAGGAAGCACGGGGCATACTGAAAGATATCAAGACGATTCTTTTAGACGGCACGTTCCAAGTTTGCCCAGAACCTTTTGCAGAACTTTATACCCTACCCTTCATGGTGATTTAGGAAGTTCTGAAGTAAATACGAGTATTTTTCCACTGGTTGATGTCTTGGTCACAGATAAAACAAACAAACATATAGTAAAATGCTCGAAATGGTAAAAACAAAAATTCGAACTTTTTCACCTACAGAACTAATAACCAATGATCGGATATCCCGGTGCAACACGGGGTGATGACCTCAAACATTATGCTAATATGGATATGCCCCGGGGTTCCGGGACTTATGTAGTTAAATACAGGGCGAACGACATGAAATGTTACCAAATTCACAAAATCGAGCCTGGTGTCAAAGTAAATGCGACTTACTATCGGGAAAATGTTTTGGAAGCTGCGTTGGAGCCTTGGGCACGCAAACATTTCGGTAGTAGACCGTGGACATTACAACAAGACTCGGCCCCGGCTCATAAAGCTCGTGTGAACCCAGAATGGCTGAACAACGCGTGCCACAATTTATTTCGTCCACACAATGTCTTTCGAATTCCCCAAACGCGAACCCGATGGACTTCTATTATCTGGTCCATTGTGGAGAGCAAGGTGAGGAGAAGAAAATATCCCAGTATGGATGCATTGAAGAAAGCGATCGTACGTAATTGCCATTGCATACCGCAGGATCACATTCGTGCAGCGTGCAACTCATTTTTCTACCGTCTGAAGGCCATAGAGAGCAGAAGGTGGTCATATCGAGTTAAAATAAAGTAATCTTAAAAATTTGATATCTTTTTCTCATTTTTTTCTTAATAATGAATAATTTAAGACAACAAAAAAAATCGTAGCCTTTTGAATTTGGTAACACTTCATATCGTTCGCCCTGTATTATTCTGATCGTATTACTTCAAATAAATTTCAATACAATTTAAACGTGTAAAATAAATATTTTGACAAAAGTAATTTAGGTATGTAAAAAAATTAAAAAAGTTAGTTTTTATTACTCTACTCTTTACTCTGTTCTTTTTACTCTGTTTAAAATTGATCTGCCAAATAGTCTTTGGGCATGAATATAAATAAAATATGTAATACGGTACGCATTATCAGTTCACCACACTACACACAGATATTATATTTAATTCGTTTGTATGAAATTGAAATAGCATACAATTATTTTATCAATATTTTATATGTTTAATCGATTTCTTTACATGTCTAAAATCCTATCCTAATGCCTATTTATAAATATCCCAACAATTGCATTTTCTTTTCGAACCAGATCCCGGGATTTTAGTCATATCCATATTAAGATTTCTACTCTATAACCCGCAGTGTAAAATCAGATCACTGCTAATAACCAACGATCGGTAATTTGGATTAGACATGGGGTGGACGACCTCAATAATTATGTTACTATGGATATTCTTCGGGAATCCGGGCTTAATAGTGTTAGAAAAGGCAAAAAATGTGTTTATTTTATTAAACTTTAAAACAGCTGATAGACACGTACGCAAACTTACTCGCCGTTCTTTTGTCCAAATCGAACAAATGAGCACAAGTGTTCAAACTGACAGCTCATTTGCTGCCACCAAAAGTGGCACATTTTGTACCGTTTGGATAAAAGTTAATTGTTTGAATAAATGTATTCGCTATCAAAAAGTGAATTACATCTTTCAACGGAGAGGTAGTTAAAAAAAAAACAATGTCTACAATGTAAAATGGTTTTATTGCTCACCAAAAATATAAAACAACAACATTAACATTATAAACTTAAACTAAAAAATAGAACATAAACAGATGGCCTCATAGCTAACATGCGATTTCATAACCACTACAAATCTCTTCAATAATTTAAAAAATGTGAACTCTTTAGTCTTGATTTTCTTACAAAAAAAGGACTATGGGCAAAATGGCCCTAAAACCAGAAGAGATGAGACTTAAATAATTAAATGTGTCATTTTCTCTGCTTCATTTTCTTGTATAGGTACCACTTCGAAATCCATTGCAGAACTGAGACATTCATATTTTTAGTCAGAATAAATACGAGTTATGTATGAACATTCTGTATTTAACATTCTGGAGGGTAGTTAATACAAAATATGGAAATAACGAAGGTATTCCAACCGAACATGGCGTGAACTACATTCGTGCAGTTAACTTGTCATATTTTCTGGAACTACGTGTTTTATTAAATATCTAAAGTCGTTTAAAACTCTTTTATCTACTTCAGGTATAGTACCTTTCTTTGTTCAAGTGTTACTTGATACCGTAATCTATTAAAGTGTTCAATTATAATAGCAATGTCACCTGCCGTTTAATAATATTTAATATAACTATGGCATTAGAAGGACGTCGTTGTATATTATGTCCTCGTTCAGTTTTGCGACAGCGGCGACATATTTTAGAAGAAAGCTTATCGGAAACACGACCTCGAATTGCAGAATACATACAAGAAAATTCTCTCATTGAGGTAAATATACATACTATGCAATATTATTAATATTACAATATTTCTGGTACCTATCATGTTTAAATGACTTAATTATTGATATAAGAAGATAATAACTTGCTGTTAATAATAATTGTATTAATAAAACCAATTATTAGCTAGAAAAATATGTTTATTTAACATACTTCGGTACCCTAATGATAAATGATCGGTATTCTCTACGAGAAACCCGTCTTCTGATAGATCGTACTCACGCTGACTAAATTATGAATATCAGTTCTGCAATGGAATTCAACTTGGTGCCTTTAGAAAGAAATGAAGTAGATTTAAATACCTATTTAATGAGGTCATTGTCATTGTCATTGTTTTTAGGTATGGAGCATGGCCCTAAAACCAACACACCTGAGAGTTAGGTAACTCTCAGGTGTGTTGGTTTTAGGGCCATGCTCCATACAAAGTTGTCCATGGTCCTTTAGAAAAACAATATAATTTAATGTTCGGTTTGTATAAAGTAAAAATAAATAATCATGAGTTTTCAATATTATCGATTTTTTATCTAAGATCAGGTGGGGTAAGGGGAACATACTTTATTCTTCTTATCTTATTTTGAGTTCTATACTACAAAGTATAAGGTTCTAAGTTTTTTCGCTAAAGACAAAACATACTTAGTTGCGTTAACTTTCCAGGAGAAAATACTTTTTATGCTAGTTCTAATGCACATCGCCAGAAAATGATTATTCGTTCTATCGTTTCCCTTTCCCTATTTTTGGGGTAAGGGAAACAGTCTCAATAAATCTACAACTAATAATACTAGTTTGGATTATTCATACACAAAAACATTTTTAAAAACACCTTTATTGCAATGTGTACTTCATACTTAACGAAATACGGTTACAAATATAAAATATTTACCACAATCGGTATTTGGGGTAAGGGAAACGTACGAGTTTCGAACAGGGGTAGTCAACTAAAAAAAAGGAAGTAAAAAGTAGGTGCAATTTTTTATTGTAATGTTTATTAAGTAATGGTTAAAATAAAGTCGCCTATTTAAATTACTTTTCTTTGGCATAAAATTGTTCTCACATAGTTCCTAGGCATTTCTTTGTAAAAAATAAAGTAGTCTTTAAATAAAAAAAAAACTGAAAGGATTAAAACAAGTTGTTCATATCGCCAACCGTCATTTGACATCATACAAAATAGCATAATGTAAGTAAGTAATAAGATATAATAATAGTTAATAGATAACCGATAATTATAACCAATAGAATAAATTTCCCATAACTTAACTTTTTCCCATTTTTTTTTTACAAACCAATAACCTCTTTTTCCATTTAGGGTATAATCGCTATGGAGAGGTCAGCTGTTACGGTACCCAAGCAATGTGTAAGATATCATAACATTTATAGTTAGTTACCGATTCAAGAGACTATTTCTACTTTTTATAAAATTTGCCTGTCTCAAAATGTTTCTTACTTCTGACGTCGGGAAAGAGAAACATATGTCCCCCTTAACCCGGCCATGATAGTTTCCCTTACCCCAATTATACATTTGTAGGTTATGTTACGAATCACATTAAAATTTAATATTTATAGCATATTCAGCAAAAAATTATATGCATACAAACAAAATATATCTATAAAACAATACTAACTGACATTTGCAGACTTGTTACCAGACTTTTTATAACATAAATCAGTATCTAAATAACGTACGTCGAACTCGTGTTTTCGTTGTTTGTCAACTAAAGTATGGTTTTTGTCACACTCGCTGTTTCAGTTGTCATAACGCTATCTGTGTTTTTTTTTGGAAATAAATCTCAGTTACTGCTTTATCGATCGTGTAATCAGAACTCTGCGGTCTATAATTTTTGATATATCAACTAGTGTTTCCCTTCCCCAGTAGTTACCCTTACCCCACCTGACCTTATTTATATTTACATCCTGAATCCATTTGTACGCGGAAAAAGACCTTTCTACTTCAACTGACATCAGCGGAGCGAATTTAGGGCGTATACTCTAAGTTCGTCAAATCCGGATTACGAGCCATGACCGCTTCTATTTTATTAATTTTATTATATAGTCCGAACTTCATCGAATATTTCAATGGCATCAATAATTGAAATATCGCGTTCCTGTAGCCACTTTAATGCAATCTTGATTATCTTAAAATGTTCGTCTATATAATCTAAATCAGTCTTATGTCAGGCTTGTTTAATATATTTTTAGCATGTTTTATTGACGCTTCTTCCGACGATCTTAAACATGACACAACTAAATTTATTTCATTGAAATACTTGACATACTTAATATGACACAGCTGAAAGCCATGGTCCCCATCTTGTAATAACCGGTTTAGGAGGTAAGGGCATGTTTGGGTATTTTTCTTTTAATATTTTTACTCTATTGGGAGACTTTAGAAACACTTTTTTTATATTTGCGATTAAACTATCTACATCCGGATAATGAAATTGAATTTGTTCTGCCACCCGATGAAGGACGTGAGCAAAACAGGTCACCGGTTTCAATTTTGGAAAAACGTTTTTTTATATTCGGCCCGCTTTTGGCACTGGTCCCACCGCCGGCTACAGACTAAAGCTAGTAGAACTATAAACTACAAAAGAGTGGGCGAGCGGCGAGAAGCGAGTAAAGTTTTGATAGTTTTGACGCTCGGCTATAACTTCGCGGACGACGGGCGACCACTCGCTCCACTAGCTCAGCCGGCGTGGCCCAGCATAAGGGATTCGAAAATGTCTTTGAGGATTTGACCTTTAGCTTAACATACAAATTGAAGACAAAGTAACTGTCTATGTTTCTCCAAAAGAACCATTTTGTAGTTCAGAAGCCTTAGCGAATTTAAAGTTGAAAACAGCTTCCACAGAATGTTTTTTTGTGTGTAAACTTACTTCAAAAGTATCGATATCGACACATAATGTGCATATAAAATTACAGTTGTACATTACGATACAGGCTGTTGTACCTTATGTTTGACAGTGTCTTTGGATTTTGAAATCTTAAATTTTTTACCATATGGGTATGGGTAATAACAATAATAAATAAATATCACAAAATCGTAGACATCCGAGTTTTGTGAGTTTATATGTCGGTTTACACAGTTAGTGTATCTACTTACTGGACTCTTACACACCAAAATTGGTAAAAATGGGACACTTATGGAATCACATCGGTGTCTGTCCGTCCGTCTATCACAGCCAATTTTTTAATTAGTTGTATAACGTATTGCAAACTCGTTATTTGCTTACTTATCTTTCAAGTTTGATTCATCCTGTCCCTTCTGGACCATTAAGTTGGATTCCCATTAAGTTGGATTTTCCGAATGTTGAATTCCCATTATGTTGAGTTCCAATAAGTTGGATTCCCCGAATGTTGAATTCCCATTATGTCGAATTCCCATAATGTCGATTTTCCATTATGTTGATTTCCCACTATAAATGTAGCTCTTATAGCACAACCGATTTGGTCAGGCAACCCTAAATATCTGACTACCTCAAAAAATACCAATATAGAAACATACCTACCTAATTAGAACACGACTGTAAAAAAAAACTGGCGATCATAGAATCAAACTTACTCAGCTTTAGACCTAAACCACAAATGACTTAAACCGAACCTTTCTCGCTCCGCCTAAAGGCTTTCGTTCACTTACATACTGTATTTACATTATGATTTAGGAATTCGCGTATTGATTCTGTGGTGATACCCCTCACAAACATTGGTCGTTCTATGTGCATCACATGCACAACTTATAATATCACGGTGCACAAATTTATTCAATATTTTGAAGAGCAGTGTTTTCATAAAACCACTGCTATTCAAAATATTGAATAAATTTGTGCATACTCAATGTGTCTGGAGCCGCTTCTTGAATATCACACCATGCACGTTCCATGTGTATAGACGGTAGCAACACAAAATAAGAACATAATCTTACTATATTTTATAGTCTTTGCTTTTGGATTTCCTTCGTGCTAAATTTAATATTTTTGCCTTATTCCAAATGGCTTTATTAAAGTGTTGGAAACATCCTGTTACTTTCACACCTGGAAAAACTGCTCTTACCGCGTTTATCTGGGCTATTTCGTAATCACACTTTAAAGATTTCATGTGTACTTCAAGCGACTCTTTTATTATGGTAAATAAACGTTAGTAAATTCCTTCGGTCTTATTAGGTAAAAATGCATATATATAACTGGATACACATTTGTAGTCTTTATATCCGAAAACACATCAAGATGAATAATATACGTTTGATAGAATGGCTTCGGGCAAGATCTGAATGTACCGTCACCGAAGTAGAAAATACTTGTAGGACTTTTCATTATTTTCTTTGATTTCCGAGTGCAAAGTACAATAATTTTGTCATCGTTTCCTTCTTCAATTACCGTAAATTTATCATGCACCCATTTTGGAACTTTGACGTCCTTGATTCTTTTAAAAATAAGTTTATCTGAATCAAAATATTTTTTACGCGCTCTGTGTAGAGAACTTTTGACTGCGCTATATTTTGGTATATCACATACTGATACATAGGGGTCACGCTCTACAAAAGTTTGTACCATTTCCTCAAATATCTGTTGAATTGAGTTCATATTAGTACAAACCTCCTGCTTCATGTCAGTTAATAGCTTAGTAATTTTAATTTCATCACGATTTCCTGTGCAACTATGTTTGGATTCTCGTTTTATAGATTTTTTGTCTGCACTTATAGTAACACTAGCCGAACATATACGTCTTTTATAAATTAATCACGTAAGTTGCGATTATCAATAATTATGCATTTCATATGTATCTAAATGCAAATATAACTGACATTAGAAAAGACAAAGGATGTAGGTATGTTATCAAAGACAAGTATCTTTGAAGAGTTTTATATTTTACTAGCGACCCGCCCGCGGCTTCGCCCGCGTGGAATGTATTATACATATAAACCTTCCTTAAGAATCACTCTATCTATTAAAAAAAACCGCATCAAAATCCGTTGCGTAGTTTTAAAGATTTAAGCATACATAGGGACAGACAGCGCAAGCGACTTTGTTTTATACTATGTAGTGATAAGTGGCCTGTGTATAATACAAATGCTAATTTAAAGCATCCTTTTTAGAGTTTTGAATTAACCCTCATTAATTCACCCTCCGTAAAGAAGTTATTACTTCACAAAGTGTATACATATTTAGACTCGACCATGATTATTATCTAATTTAAAATCTGTCTGTCGGTCCTTCTGTATGTCTGTCCATCTGACTGCCCGTATTGCGCTCTGTCCGTTCGTCTGTTGTCCGTACATGCGTTGTCCTTCCGTCTATCTATCTGTCAAGACCCTTTTTCTTAGGAACGGATGGACGTAATATTGGTATTTTTTTTATTTTTTGTGTGGACGCCACGGAATCCGTCGTAATGAGAATTCAACTTTCGGGGAATCAAACGTAATGGGAATCCAACATAATGGGAATTCAACCTTCGGGGAATCCAACTTGATGAGAATCCAACATAATGGGAATTCAACATTCGGGGAATCCAACGTAATGGGAATCCAACTTTATGGTCCAGAAAGATCCTGTCCACTTATGATTATATTGTCATGATTAAATATAAACCGCTGACAATGTCAAGTAACCGTCATTGTGCGAGTATTTCAAGTAAATATGGATGAGTTTTTAATTGAGTGTGTAAGACAATATCCCTGTCTTTGGGATACAAAAATGCCTTCTTACAAACGCTTAGATATAAAAGATGCTGCTTGGAAAGATATTTTGAA
The DNA here is from genome assembly GCA_927399475.2 of Acleris emargana. Lineage (NCBI taxonomy): Eukaryota > Metazoa > Arthropoda > Insecta > Lepidoptera > Tortricidae > Acleris > Acleris emargana. The sequence continues at coordinate 48,796,867 of OV656835.1, read as the reverse complement.
GAAAACAAAAATAGAGAATGGTAAGTTTTTTTATATACTTATCTATTTAGCACAACAAACAAACATGGATTAACAATATAATATTTAATGTGCCGTATCTATACGAGGTTGTGTGTTCTTCTATCCAAGTCCAATACATTTTACACACGATTATTCTGCTACGAAACACTTCCAATTGTATTAAAATATTCCTTAAAATATTCTCTCACGAAAAAAAGCATTTTCAAAATAGCAGAGTTTTGATCTAATATCTCAACGTCATTACTTGAAACATAATCAGAAGTAATTAAACTGTGATGAGCCTTGTTCTGTGTTATTGTTTATTACATTATTATGTAGAACACGCGCAGCCTTCACAACTTTTTTGACTGAACTTACTTGAACATCCATGGGTCTTAAAAATATACGTTTGTGCACGAACTTACCAAACACACTTTCTACCATTCGGCGTGCTCGGCTCAGTCTTTAATTGAATATTAACTGTTCATTCTCCAATCTTTCATGATCTGGATAAGGTTGAAGGTTTAATAAGGTTTAGACGCTTTATACCAGAAAGGCACAATGTCAGATAAGCGAAATGTCAGATAAGCAGGATGTCAGATTCGCGTAATGACAGATTCGCGTAATGACAGATTCCCGTAATGACAGATTCCCGTAATGACAGATTCCCGTAATGACAGATTCCCGTAATGACAGATTCCCGTAATGACAGATTCGCATAATGCCAGATTCGTATAATGCCAGATTAGCGAAAAGCTAGATTAGCAAAAAGTCAGATTAGCAAAAAGCCAGATTTGATTTCACATTAGCATTACAGAGTGCTTCCCATTTGTTCCATGGTACTGTGACGTCGTGGTACAAAACAGAAAAATATGTCCCAAACTGTTCTATAGAACTACGTACTAGCGTTTCACCCGAGCTTACTTGTCAGTGACGCAATAGAACTAAATAAGATACACCTTTCCCATTTGGTTCCATCATGAAAAACTACTTAAAAATGTTTGTTTACGATTCTACTATACAGGGTGACTGGAAAATCGCCGTATTCCTTGAAAGGGGTTATTCTATAGCTCATTTGTAACGATTTAAGTCCAGTCAACCAGGGGTCAAAACTCATTGGTTACCGAGTTATTCACGTTTTTAGATTAAAAAAAAAATACCCGCCTTTCGCCCTAAAACTAGGCATTGTGTAAAAACTTAGTTATTTAGAAATAAAAAAAACATTTTTCAAATAGCCAATGAACTACTAATTACGAAAAATAATAAAAAATGCCAAAGAAATGCGAAATTTTGCAAATAAGTGGATTTGAAGTTAAAAATTCTAGTAATTATTTTCCAAATTTTGTAATACCTATTTTAAAGAATAACTAAAAAAAGAAGTACGACACTTCGCGTACAAATGACAGGAATAGTTTGCTCAATTCATTAGCTTTCTATAAAGGTACAATTTATGACATTTTAAAATTAATTTTCATTTAAAAATGTACAATTAATAATAATAACAGAAATTTTCGCGGTTAAGCTACATCGTTTCAACCAAAAAACGCGGGATCGTTCACTTTTTTAAATTCAGTTAAACGTGTTCTTTTAAATTTGCTTTTTAAAAACATAAAGTGCGTTCCATTTTTAACCAAAAACGCGGGAAGTGTTGTAGTTAAATGAATAGAACATCGTTCTCTTTTATAAATTCAGCTAATGGTGTTAGTTTTAAATAAATTTTCTTTCTAAGAACAAAGTGCGTTCCATTTTCAAATTTCGAGCATCTCATAACTTTTTGAATGACCTACGTAATCAGTTAGTTTCAACTTTCTTTCCATTTCAGACGATATTGATAACTAAGCTTCTTTCTCAAATGGCTGCTTACCAATGGGAAGAATACGCACATATAATTTATTGTTACGGATTCTGCGATGGAGACGCCGCTGCAGCTAGAAGGGAATACCAACGTCGTTACCCTAACCGCCGTTTATATCACGTAAGCGTGTTTGGTCCATCGTACCGTCCTATTCGGGAAAGAAGATCAGTTCAACGCCGCCAAGCTGACGCTGGAAGACCTTGACATGATCTTGCTGACGAAGTTGAAATCCTTCAGTGTTTCCGGGCAGACGGCACTACTTCGACGAGATCCTTCTCGGCGTCTTCAATAGCGTGTACTGGAGTGTAATGACACGGGTACTGCCAAGCTGAGTGCAGTGTAAACAACACCTTCCACTGAGACATACCGAGCTGGTTAGCCACAATTCTCGTCGAAGTAGTGCCGTCGGCCCGGAAACACTGAAGGATTTCTTCTTCGTCAGCAGGATCATGTCGAGGTCTTTCAGCGTCAGCTTGGCGGCGTTGAACTGATCTTCTTTCCCGAATAATACGGTACGATGAACCAAACACGCACGTAACGACGTTGGTATTTCCTTCTAGCTGCAGCGGCGTCTCCATCGCAGAATCCGTAACAATAAATGATATGTGCGTATTCTTCGCATTGGTAAGCAGCCATTTGAGAAAAAAGCCTAGGTATCAAAATCGTCCGAAATGGAAAGAAAGTTGAAACATTACGTAGGTCACTCAAAAAGTTTTGAGATGCTAGAAAATTTCGCATTTCATCTCCGGTAGCAATTTTTTGGAGCAAACCATCAGGGTTTTCACCACACAGCTCAATGAAGTCGGAACAACAAGCAACACGCGTATGCTTCTGAAACGGTGTCAACATTCGTGGTACCCATCTCGCACTAACTAAGGACATGTTAAGATGATCGTGGATAATATCATGTATTATACCAATAGAAATATTGGTGTTTTGTGCTATAGACCTAACCTTCACTCGACCATCTTCCAGTATAAATTTCTCCACTTTTTGAAGGTTTTCTGGTGAAGTAGCTTCAACAGGCCGACCAGGTCTAGGGTCATCTTCTATGCTCTCCCTCCCACGCTTAAATTCATTTGACCACTTTTGGACAGTAGATAATGAAGGAGCGGACTCACGGTAAACTAAATCCATTTCTTCTTTAATACACTTTTGATTTTTACCCTGTTTAGTCAAGAATTTTATCACGGCTCGATGCTCCAATTTAATTATCATTGTAAATTCCGCTCGTTCCCTTTAAACCATAATTGCAAAATATCTAATTGCCGATATACATGCTTACCAAAATATTAAATTCCCACAATACCAGTATTTTTATATATTATGTTCCTTTTTATATCAGTTTTATAAAATACCATGTTCTCAATACACCATGTTCCCTATAAAACCATATACCGAAAATATCAAATTTCGAAATCACAAGAATCTCAAAACACTGAAATACTTTACAAATCTGATTAGGAAAACACAATTTTCTCGAAAGAACTTGATCTCGCCTTAGCATGATCATGTAATACTAGATTTTTCAAAGAGCAGATTTCAGATAAACCATATTTTCGATATACCAGATTGAAGAACACCAGATCCCCAGAATATCAAATATCAAACAAGTACGGTCAGGTGCTTCAGGACTTCGTTTGCGTTAAATACCAACTTTGTCACTCCTTTTCTCTTCTTTTGGGGATGAGTTGTAAAAAATGCTGAAATACATGTCTAATGAATTTTATTCAGAGATATTCAATCCAAGATCCAAAAAATAGGTCAAAAAAAAAACTCTTTCACCTACTTAGTGTTTGAATTTGACGGTGCATTTACCTTAATTAGGTAACATACGAGTACGTAAAAAAAGATTCCGGGGAATTGCGAACCACCTCCTTTTTTTGAAGCCGGATGATATTTGTAATATTCCTACCGAACCCAGCAAATGGGAAAAAAACGGTTAAAAACGTTATATTGATCAAAAAAGATTTTCAATTTCGTTCTTGTTCAAAAACGGTTTCTATAACGTTATTTGCGAACGAAACCAAAACAAATCGTTCCTTAGGCATTTAAGACGAAACCGTTTCGAAAAAAATACCGTTTTCCGAGCCCTGGTCATTACTGCTTCGGGAAAATAATGTAACGGTAAATAAGCAATTGAAGCATAATAAGCAACTACCTTCTTTTGTGCTTTATTGGTTAATCCCAAACGTTTCGCTTTCTTTCACAGGTTTTTTTTGGGAGTAATGAAATAAGCAGCCTTTTACGTCGATCGCAGGGAAAGCAACCTTTGCGGCATTCATTATACCTACTTAGTAGTCGCTTTGAAAAACTTCAGGATTAAAGTCGGGCAAATGTTCCTTTAATAAAGAAAATAATCTGTAATATGTAATTTCTTCCTTATTTGGCAACAGAGCAAAAATTATTGTAATAATTACAGTTTCCTCTTCGCTACTTTTTATAACACTGCACCGTAAAAAGCTGATAAGGCACTGGTCCCACCGCGAGCGAGTAAGCTATGAGCTATCGGCTATTTTCTAGCTCAAGAAACGAACAAAAGATAATCGCTTTCGTGTAAATAAAAGAGAGAGATATATATTTATAGTTTATAGCTGGCTGTTCACACCGCCGGCGAGGACACTCTCCCACCGCCCGGCGAGTAAGCGATAATCCCATATAATGTTTACTAGCCGCCGCCCGCTGATTGTCAACTGTTTCTAGTACATAATTTTACTAGTTGATAGCCGAGCTCGCTGATAGTTGGCGATATGGGACCACTGTTTACTAGTTGACCGCCGCGATAAAAGCTATCGACTATAAAACTAGTTCAGCGGTACTCGCCGATGCCTGCTTGGCGATCAGACCGATCATTCTACCTTACGACGTGGATGCGAGTGCACGTATTTACAATGAATTTAAAACAATCATATGAACTATCTTTGTTGTCCAGTTCTGATGACGATGATGATGTATTTTATAAAAGCGTGTGTGTAGTGGCAGTGGCAATTTTGAAGAGACGGAAGAAAAAAAGGGATATTTTAAAAAGAATGACAAGAAAAATTTGGATGCAAGAAATTAATTATTTCAGAAAAGAATGCAGTGAGTTCAAACTGTTCTACGAGTTGACAAACGATCAATTTCGTTCATATTTTAGGATGAAAAGAGATGAGTTTGAGTATATACATACATTAATAGAAAATGATATTAAAAATATAACACAAATTATAGAGAAGCTATTAGTACAAGAGAGCGTCTCGCCATTACATTAAGGTAAGGGCACTAAGGGTAGGTTTTTTTAAATCAAACGTCATAGTGGAAAAATATAGTTATATTTTAGTAGTTTATGCAACAGTTGTATAAGAGAGGTCAAAAAAGACGAGTGGTGTGGTTACGATGTGAGCCGCAGGCGAACATCGTAAAGCAAGACGCCACGAGTATTTTTTGACTTAGTTATACACCGTTGCATACAATACTTGTCTTTTTCTACGACTAGGTTTCAAATAAAATGCAAAATTAAATTAATATACCTAGGTTAGAATACGAACGAACGAAGCACAGAACAACAAACGAGCGAGAAACATTCGAAAACAACAAAATATGTGTCTATGGTTAACTTTGTTTTTAAATTGATGTGCACTTGCCAGGTTTTTTTTTTTTTTTAAAGTTGCGCATTGGATTAACTTGTGAAATAGGGACTAAAAAACACCTAATGATTTGAGAAATGAATTATTTTACCTGATTGGTCGATTTTAATATAGCTGCGTTCTGGTTGGTTGATACCAAATAAAATGTTTTTTTTAAAGAGTTAAATTAGTAAAAGAGTTTACATACCAAAAAGAACCTAACGTTCCGATTGACAGTCAATGTGTATTGTGATTGGTGGTTTAATTTGGTGAAGTATTTTGATTGGTCAAATTAACCTAGGTGTAAGCTTTGGCAGCTAGGCATATCGTTTTGGCTCAAAAAAGCACAAGTGCTGTTAAGGGGAATTGGGACCGAGCGCGACGACAGCGCCACGTGACAGGCGGCCATTATGGACAATATTGTCACCGCTGTCAAACAAGAAGTAAGTAAATATTGTGAAAAATATTAATGAAATCTTGTGTTATTTTACTATATTACACAATTTTGGACAATGGTAGTCAGTAACATTATTGCCAATAATATTAAAATTGTTGTTTTCAGTGAGAAATGAGCCTACTCGTGACTAAAACGGGGTTTCGTGCCATCACCCACGAAATCATTTTCCAACCGGAGACGATGAATAAAGGCAAGAAATCGGTGCTAGCTGGGCATGTCCTTGAGATTGACGACATTCGCCAAGGAGACATGACTCGTATTATCAAAGCCCGAGTGGTTCGCCAAACTTCTGTCACGGCAACGGCGTACAAGACAACTTTGTTTGTAAGCAGATTTTTATGTACTGCAATATGGATTTGACAGCTCAAGTCAGCGACAAAAATGACAATTTTAGCCGTAGCGAGCGCTGTGATCGCTTAGGCTACCCCCTCCACCCGCTTTGCACTCTGTCAATAGACTAGATAGACTTTTCTACGGAATGTTCTACGGACATATTATCTATATTCTTATATTAGTGTTCGTGACTATATAAATGACAGATAAAAGTACAGGAGTAGGAAAAGTTATTTAGGTACCAGCACTTGTAGTAACAGCCATTGAATTTTGAGCTGTATTCTTTGGGGCAGGAGTAGTATCTTCTCTTGAGTCAGTTTGCTGCAAATTAGACCTGCTAGGTTCAGGTGAGTAAGTCGAACCGTGTCCAGAAGAATTATATGTCTGATTAGTATGAGGGCGTGATTGGCCTGAGTTGTAATCATAATTGTTTGAGTAATAACCAGAGAACGATAAATTAGCTATATCATCTTCAGCTTCCGTGACAATTTGAAACAGCTTTTTTTTAATAGACCTTTGATAAAACTCTGGCATCTGCTTTGTACTTAGGTACATCGAATCAAAAAAACCTTTTAACGGATCGCCAGTAGTAAGTAGTTCTTTGCGTAACTCCTCCCTCTGTGCAGTTCTCTTTTCGCGATTATCATCCATGTCTCGGCTTTCATAGAAATAGAAACCGAATTCGTAAATGTTTTTTTCTCTCTCTTGAAATAGGTTCTGTTTGCCATCCTCATGTTAGAAAATGAGCCTGAGATCATTTGGATCGATATATAATTAATTATAAATATATTTAAAAAAACTTGTATGGAGAATATAAGAAAAACAGGTATTTCTCTGAAAATACTCGTCAAACTGTAATATCCTCGCAGATGGTTATAGATACATTTTTTTCTGATTTTTCGATATATCCGAAATTTCTCCACCAGGTGCACTTTTTTTTTAAAAATCACCTAAATTTTAATTTTTTTTTTTTTTGTTTGAAATGGCTAACGTATGTATTTTTAACCATGGACAATTATTTTCAGTCAATTCGAATGAAAAACTGATGAGTTAATGGTACTTTATTGAAATCTTTGTATGGAGCCAATATGAAAAAAAGATATTTCTCTTAAACTACATAAAATACCATTATATCATGTCAGGCAGTTATGGTACCAATTATTCTTGAATTGCTAACGAGCTCAAACCTTAATTAGAGAACGCTTTTTTTATTATTCACTGAATCATTAAACCATATCATTACATTTTAAGTAATGCCTATTTTATTAGTTACATACATACATACATAAACTCACGCCTTAACTCCCAAAGTGGGGTAGGCAGAGCTAAAGAATTACCAACAACTTTTAAAACTTGTTGATAATTCTGTAACCACATTTTGCACAAATAGGCTAAGATGTTTACCAGCGTATTAGTGACAGGTTGCAAGCCCATCGCCTAACAGCACTACAAGCCTTTATTCCCTTAGTCTCCTCTTACGACATCCACGGGAAGACATGGAGTGGTACTATTCTAACCCGGCAACCACACGGGGATTTTATTAGTTAAAATGTAATAATATGGTTAAAAGAAAGAATATACATGACTCGCAAATGATACTAATTAGCTTAATGAATGATATTTAAAATGAGGTCATTACGATTACCTATCAATAAGTATTACTACGAACCACCACCACCATTAAACTCACGCCAAATGTCATTAGTAACTTGCAATAAATATGGAAAATTTAAATTGCATGTCCTACTTCATCTCGAGCTTCCTAACTGCTAACATTGTGACTTTTTAAATAGCAACTTGGACTTGTGGGTTATTTTTTGAAAAATCAGGAGCGGTCGGCTGATTATGAAGCTTTATTTGAAAAAGTAATCACTCACGTACACAGTGACCTTTCTGAACTAATTTTAATTATCATTTATCTAAGCTCAGTAACATTTGCGACTCATATATATATTCTTAAAATAGGCATTACTTAAAATGTATAATATGGTTTAATGATTCAGTGAATAAAAAAAAATGCGTCACTAATTAAGGTTTGAGCTCGTTAGCAATTCAAGAATAATTGGTACCATAACTGCCTGACAGGATATAACGGTATTTTATGTAGGTAGTTTACGAGAAATATGGATTTTTCATATTGGCTCCATACAAAGATTTCAATAAAGTATCATTAACTCATCAGTTTTTCATTCGAATTGACTGAAAATAATTGTCCGTGGTTAAAATTACAAACGTTAGCTATTTCGAGCAAAAAATGTTTTATAATTCCGGTGATTTTTAAAAAAAAAGTGCACCTGGTGGAGAAATTTCAGATATGTCGAAAAATCAGAAAAAAATTTAACTATAACCATCTGCGAGGATATTACGGTTTGACGAGTATATTCAGAGAAATACCTGTTTTTCTTATATTCTCCATACAAGTTTTTTTAAATATATTTATAATTAATTATATATCGATCCTTATGATCTCAGGCTCATTTTCTAATATGAGGATGGCAAACAGAACCTATTTCAATAGAGAGAAAAAAACATTTACGACTTCGGTTTCTATTTCTATGAAAGCCGATTTTCAGCCCACTGTGCGCCGCGCCGAACGAAAAAGTTTTACCTTTATTACGTATTTAAATATTACATCTCTTTCTTTCATATTTCACAAATGACTTCCCCCTCATTCTTACCCTAACTAAAGAAAGAGATGGAATATATTCGTGACGTAATAAATGTCAAATTTCTTGTTTCGAACGGATGTTCGGCGTTCAACCTCCGTGTTGTATCCTCCGTGTTGTGTTGTATTGCTCCTTGGTCGTGACCAACTCGAATATTTTTTCTAATGTTGGCAGTAGATATGTGTATTTTCAAGATGGCCATGCCGAACCGTGAAAAAAATTGTCATGCTATGCTATCATGGCATTATGGCGGGCAGCAGAATATAAGAGGAATAATTTTAAATGTTGATTTTTTTGTAACTGCGAAAAAAAGAGACCAGTCGTAAATTGATATTAATATGAACCTATAATAACCTATAGATCGTAATAAATACGTCGTTTAACGTATAGTCGAGTTTAGATATATGAATGATTTTAATATGACGTAGCTCAATTATCTTAGACTCCATGGCCAATCGTAACTATAAAAAAAAAATACTTTCCACCCTAGAGGGGAAAACGCAATTTTCCACCCGGCTATCTACCCATTCAAATTAAACTTTCCGAATAGGAGAGATGAAAAATTCCATGTGATTCATGTACTTCCATGGCTTTACGTTTTTCGATGCCTGTCCACTTTTTGTTTTATTAATTTTCTTAAGTTTTTCACGGCGCGTGTTATTAGGTTTTAATGTGCATATAATAATTATAACTGGCTGTATTAATATACTTGTAGCTGTCTAGTTATTTTTGAATATGTGCTATAGTCTTCTTTTTGTAGTGTCTGTTTGACATGTTTGTAATAAAAGATTTGATAGCGTGATGTACTCATTATAGTTTGTTATTTTTACTCTACTTTCCTGTGCTTCCACTATCCGCCATACTCCTGCTGGATCAATCAACCAGATTATCCGCCACAGTGGTTATGGGCCCAGTGCTCAGTAAGTAAGAAATAGCAATTTTATTTCAAGGTCAGCTTACACAAGGTACGTCAAAAAGTACGATCAGCTGACGAAATTGACGTAAAAGAGTCAACAATATGAGTACTGTTAAAATAGAATCGCTCACTCATGAAAATTACGAGACCTGGAGGATTCAGGCTGAGGCGATCCTTATAAAAAACGACGCATGGGGCTACGTGAATGGTAAAAGGGGCAAACCAGCAGAGCCGACAGAATCCGAAAAATGGGACACGGAAGACGCAAAAGCTAAGTCTGACATAATTTTAGCTATTAGCCCAAGCGAATTACGACATATTCGCGGATGTAAGACATCGCGGGACGTATGGCTAAAACTTGAAAGTGTTCATGCTTCTAAGGGACCTGCCAAAAAGGCGACGTTGTTGAAGGAAATGTTGCTTCATAAAATGGATGAAGGTGGTGACATTAGAGAACATGTCATGCATTTCTTCGATATCAAATGTAAGTTAGCTAACATGGAGATCGAAATGCACGATGATTTAGTTTCTATTATGCTTCTCTACAGTTTACCATTGAGCTTCGAGAATTTTCGATGTGCAATAGAATCCAGAGATAATTTGCCAGATCCTGAAACCTTAAAAGTTAAGATCATTGAAGAAGTGAATGCAAGACGACAAAAAGGAAACGACGAAAAAGCCTTCCTTGTAAAGTCTAGAAAACCTTTCAAACCGAAGACTGGTGCGGACAAGCCAAGCTTCAAATATAAATGTTTTAAGTGTCACCAACATGGTCATAAATCTTCTGAATGTAAAATGAAGAAAGACAAGGATCAATGCTCAAATGATGCGAAGTATGTTTCGGGATGTGATTTACATGATGATGATTCCAACTTTGTAACCTTTAATTGTATTTCAGATGATAGAGCTGTTTGCAAAGGGAATGGGAGCTGGATCATCGATAGCGGATGTACATCACATCTGTGCAACGATTCTAGTAAATTTGACAATTCATTGATATCGATGTCCGGTAAGCTAAACTTAGCGACAAATACAAGCACACACGTACAAGGTAAAGGTACCGTAAAATTGTATTCATGTAAAGACGAAGTTAAAACTTTCGTGGAGTTGCCTGATACCTTATTTGTTCCGGATTTACGATCTAATCTAATTTCAGTTGCAAGAATAACAAATAAAGGGTATAGTGTTATGTTTGAAAAAGATGTAGCTTATATTAGGGATAGTTACGGTAAAACTATTCTTGTGGCGAATCGTGTAGGTAATTTATATTATGTCGAGGAACGAATGGGGTTAGTTTCAGTAATGTCGGAAACATTAGATGACGTAAGGTTGTGGCATGAACGATTAGGTCATTTGAATGGAAAGGACCTTGTGAAACTCTTAAAAAAAATCTGGTATGAAACTTAAAATGTCAGATGTAAGTCATTTATACGACTGTAGTATTTGTGCGAGTGGAAAAATGAGTGCGTCATCTTTTTCGAGATCGGATGGGCCGTGTGAAGAAAAACTAAAAATTGTTTATTCGGACATTGTAGGTCCTATGCGACACGAAGCCATAGGTGGAGCAAAGTATTTTATTACTTTCATCGACGATTCATCAAGATGGTGTGAAGTACACTTGCTCAACAAAAAGAGTGAAGCTCTGAAATTCTTTAAGATATATAAAAGTCATGTTGAAAATATAACTGACAAGAAAATTAAATATCTGCATACCGACAACGGTGGCGAATATTGTAATAGAGAATTTGATGAATATTTACAAAATGAAGGTATAGGAAGAAGATTAACGATTCCTCATACTCCTCAACAGAACGCGGTCGCAGAAAGAATGAATAGAACATTGGTGGAGATGGCGAGATGTATGTTGATTTCATCAAACCTTTCTTCGGGTTTCTGGGGTGATGCTGTCATTACTGCATGTCACGTACGAAACCGATGTCCAACAAGTAGTCTTGGTGGTGAGACGCCGTACGAAAAATGGTATGGGCGGCCTGCACAAATCCATTATTTACAAATATTTGGATCCAAGGTACACCTGTTGAACAAGGATGAAGGAAAGGATAAATTCGCTTCACGCAGTTTGCAAGGCATATTCGTAGGTTATCCAAGAGATAGAAAAGGCTACAAAATTTGGTTGCCTCAAGAACGAAAATATATCGTATCGAGAGATGTAAGATTTCACAGAGGCAAGAGTGACGTAGATGAAAAGGAGGTTTCTAAAATTGATCCGCTTGAAATTGAAAATAAAGAGTTAGAGACTGATGTCAATCGAAAGAACGAACCAAGATTAGTCGAACTAGATTTTTCCTCGGAAAAGATTGTCGAAAATCCAATCAGGATTATTTCTGAAACTGAAAGACAACAAGAAGGACCATATGTCGAAAATGCTGAGGAAAACACTGATATTTTGGAGCCAATTGAAGTACCATTTCATCATCCAGAATCGAGTTTTGAGATGCTCAATAATGAAAACAGGATAATGAAAAGGGCCCCAGGAAGGCCAAGACTCGAGAGAGGACATGTTGGACGACCAAAGAAAATATTTCGCATGGTCGAGGTAGAATCTTCTCAAGTTCCAATTGAAGAAAGTTGTACGGAAGAATTCTCCGACTGTCAAGACTTTGCAGGTGTGATAGAAGTGACGTTGAAGCAAGCTTTGTCTGGTTCCGAAAAAGATAAATGGGAGGAAGCTATTCTTTCAGAAATTCGGAGTATGATAAAGAATGACACTTGGGATATCACAAAAAGGCCTGAGAGTCGCGAAATTGTTGGTTGTCGTTATGTTTTGTCGACTAAATTGAACGTCGATAAAACAGAAAAGAAAAAGGCCAGACTCGTTGCAAAGGGTTATAGTCAACGATATGGTATCGATTACCATGACACTTTTGCACCTGTCGTCAGATTGGAAACTATAAGATTATTGGCTGCACTTGCTGTCGAACTTGATATGGAAATCCATCAATTGGATATCAATACAGCTTATTTGAATGGTTCACTCGAAGAGGATATTTATATGGAAGTGCCTGAAGTATTAAAGGAATGTTTACAAAAGCTTATACAAGCAGATGAAAAAGATACTATTATCTGTGAACGAGCTAAGAAAATGTTAGTGGATTTGGAAGCTGGTGGTGATGCATGTAAACTAAAAAGGTCACTTTATGGACTGAAACAAGCTGGTCGCCAGTGGAATGCACGACTCGATAGTCAACTCCGACGAATGGGGTTGCAACCTTCGTTGAATGAACCTTGTCTATATTTTCAAGACATAGACAATAATACCAACCTCTTTGTCACCGTGTACGTGGATGACATTTTGGTTGCGTCTCAGAAAAGCGTTTGCATAGAGAATTTCAAAAGAAAACTGGCCAGTGAGTTTGACTTGAAAGATTATGGCATTGCGAAATATATTTTAGGAATTGACATTGAGCGACCTGTCAAAGGAAAAATTAAGTTGTCACAACAAAAATATATTGGAGATTTGTTACATAAATTTGGCTACAAAAATTGTAGAGATTCGGTATGTACGCCAATGGAAACGAATTTGAAATTAAAACCATCAAAGGATACGGATAAGGTAATTCCATACCGCGAATTGATCGGTAGTTTAATGTATTTATCGGTCGGAACTAGATTAGATATTTCTAACAGTGTTTCGAAATTAGCACAGTTTGTAAACTGTCCTACCAAGGAAACCTGGAGTGCCGCAAAACGCATATTGCGTTATTTAAAGAAAACAAAGGATCACGGAATAATTTTCAACAAAACAGGCGAATCGTTGAAAGGTTATTCAGATTCGGATTGGGGTGGTTGCTTGTTAGATAGACGTTCTTACTCTGGATATGTTTTTGTACTAGGAGGAGCATGTGTGTCATGGAAGTCCCAAAAACAAAAATGTGTCGCAACATCCACGTGCGAGGCCGAATATGTTAGCTTAACTTCGGCTATGAAGGAAGCTATGTATCTGAATAGCTTGTTAACTGAAATTGGATTACGTAAGTTTGCACAAATAACTTTACACGTAGATAATCAAGGAGCTATTTGTTTAGCCAGTGATCCAGTTTTTCATTCCCGGAGTAAACACATCAGCATTAGGTATCATTTTATACGAGATGTGTTAAGAAACAATAATGATATTAAATTGGTATACTTATCGACTGATTTAATGTTAGCAGACATATTAACCAAGGCGTTGCCTAAAATGAAACATAATTTTTGTATGGCTGGTCTAGGTATTGCCTGTTAGTTAGATTAGTTAATATTGTTTTGAGTTATCCTTAACATACACATTAAGGGGGCGTATTAGGTTTTAATGTGCATATAATAATTATAACTGGCTGTATTAATATACTTGTAGCTGTCTAGTTATTTTTGAATATGTGCTATAGTCTTCTTTTTGTAGTGTCTGTTTGACATGTTTGTAATAAAAGATTTGATAGCGTGATGTACTCATTATAGTTTGTTATTTTTACTCTACTTTCCTGTGCTTCCACTATCCGCCATACTCCTGCTGGATCAATCAACCAGATTATCCGCCACACGTGTCTCGCAAACCCTTCCATTTTGTCTTTGCTTGTGTAACTGTAAATTAAAGAAAAAAATTATAACATAATCTCATAAACGAATTTTCATGCAATCAACTAATCATTATTTCAGATTTCTGATAACCGGAACATCATATGCTGCTCTGTCAAAAAGCTATAGAATAGGCCGGTCGACGCTTTCTAAAATAATACCAGAAATATGTGAAAGTATATGGACCAAATTGCAGCCTTTAATAATGAAACTACCAACTGAATCCGAGTGGAAATATATAGCAAATCAATTCGATGAATTGTGGAATTTCAAAAACTGTCTTGGTGCAATTGTTGGAAAGCACATAGCAATTTTTGCACCCGATAAATCAGGATCACAGTATTTTAACTACAAACACACATTTTCAATTGTACTATTAGCTGTTGCTGATGCTCATGGAAGATTTATTATGATCGATGTTGGTTCCATGGGCAGGTTTAGTGACAGAGGAATATTCACGGATTGTCATTTCTATAATAAGTTGCAAAACAATGATTTGAGTTTGCCTGCAGATGAACCACTATATGAAGGAGGTTTGCCGCAGCCTTATGTTTTTATTGGTGACTGTGCATTTCCTTTGATGACACACATATTGAAACCTTATCCTGATCATGAAAGGTTGGATAACGAACAGTTAATATTCAATTATAGACTGAGCCGGGCACGTCGAATGGTAGAAAGTGCGTTTGGAAAATTGGTACATAAATTTCGTATATTTTTAAGACCCATGGATCTCCAAATAAGTTCAGTCAAAAAAGTTGTGAAGGCTGCGTGTGTTCTACATAATTATGTAATAAGCAATAACATTGAACAAGGCCCGTTACAGTTAATTACTTCTGATCATGTGTCCAGTAATAACGTTCAGATATTAGAAGAAAATTCAGCTGATGTCGTAAATGCTTTTTCATCTCTCCTGTTCGGAAAGTTTAATTTGAATGGGTAGATAGCCGGGTGGAAAATTGCGTTTTCCTCTTTAGGGTGGAAAGTAATTTTTTTTTTAATAGTTACGATTGGCATGGAGTCTAAGATAATTGAGCTACGTCATATTAAAATCATTCATATATCTAAACTCGACTATACGTTAAACGACGTATTTATTACGATCTATAGGTTCATATTAAAATCATTTTACGACTGGTCTCTTTTTTTCGCATTTACAAAAAAATCAACATTTAAAATTATTCCTCTTATATTCTGCTGCCCGCCATAATGCCATGATAGCATATCATGACCATTTTTTTTTCACGGTTCAGCATGGCCAGCTTGAAAATACACATACTGCCAACATTAGAAAAAATAATCGAGTTGGTCACGACCAAGGAGCACAACACGGAGGATACAACACGGAGGTTGAACGCCGAACATCCGTTCGAAACAAGAAATTTTACATTTATTACGTCACGAATATATTCCATCTCTTTCTTTAGTTAGGGTAAGAATGAGGTGGAAGGTATTTGTGAAATATGAAAGAAAGAGATGGAATATTTAAATACGTAATAAAGGTAAAACTTTTTCGTTCGGCGCGGCGTTCAACCTCCTTGCTGGCTCCTTGGTTGTGACCTCGATTAAACTTTTCTAATGTTGGCAGTATGAGTATTTTAACTTTTTTCAAATTGTTCTAATTTTACTTTAAATTTTAACTGATTATTTTGAGTATACCTCTTTTATAAAATGTGCGTGTAGTATTTTACTTTCCTCACAGTCGAAATGAAAAGTAGAGTGTCTAACTCGGGTGAAATTGCCCATTTCCCCTCGAACTATTGGCGCTCTCACTTCGTTCGAGCGCCAGAAATATCTCGGGTGAAATGGGTCACTTTCCACCCTTGGTTATCAATCTACTATTTTCGTGAGAGAATACTTTAAGGAATATTTCAATACAATTGGAAGTGTTGTATGGCAGAATAATCGAGTGAAAAATGTATTGGATTCGGACAGAAGAACACACAAACTGGTACTGGTACGGTAATAGATACGGCACAATTAACCTTTGTTCTCCGTCTGCCGAAAACGTTTCAAAGGACAATTCATATTATATTGTTAGCCTGCGTGTGTTTGTTGTGTATATAAAAAAACTCACCATTCTGTATTTTTATTTTCTTCAAAATATCTTTCCAAGCAGCATCTTTTACGTCTAAGCGTTTGTAAGAAGGCAGTTTTGTATCCCAAAGACAAGGATATTGTCTAACACACTCGATAAAAAACTCATCCATATTTTTTTTTTTATTATTTTTTTTTTGCTTCCGCGGCGACTTGAACAGCTACTACCGCAGGGATATTATGGCGTTTCCACGTGAAGTGATTTCGCCAGTGTCAAGGTTTATATGAGTATAAATCAATATAGCAATAAAACACAATCCAATCTTCTCTAGGAAGATTGGGGGCAACGTTGTACGGTGATTTGTAGGTCAGAGGTCAAGATAGTTTTAACCTCTGCACCACTGCAAGTCCATTTGAAACGAGAAGAAAGATGCCAGATACACGAAATAAGTCCAAGTCTTCAATCACTGTGCGACACAAAGGCATAAAAAGTACAAATCACTATCAGAAAAGAACTTTGAACACCTAATTACCCAAAAAATAAAGTCAAAAACAAATTACACGTCCGCCATCTTTTAACGTTGCAAATGGCCTCTCATCCATATTAACATGAAATACTCGCACGAAGACGGTCACTCAACATTGACAGCTGTTTATATTTTATCACGACAGTAAAATCATAAGTGGACAGGATAAATCAAACTTGAAAGATAAGTAAGCCAATAACGAGTTTGCATCACAAATTTAAAAAAGAATCCTGTATGTTTAGTCATACACCCCTTCCTCCTACCTAGTGTAATCCCGACCCTTGCCAGGATCATAGAAGATGTTTAGTCATACACATTATGAAAAAAAAGCTGCACTTTTAGATGGTAGCGAGCCGCTTTGCTCGGTGATAGTATAAACATAAGCAAGTGATTTTCTCCGAGGATATCAAGATTTCATTCCTTAGAAGGCCGAGCATAATAGTTAGGGAGGCGAGGTAGCTAAATGGCGTAATTCAACGGCGCCGTCGAGACCTATCAAAATCGAAAGATAAAATAATTTCGAAAAGAAAAGCTCGTATGGTAAAAACCATTTTAGCGGTGGGTTTGGCGTGTACGGTTTTTCAAAAATGTAAAAAAAAAACAGTAACTTGGGCATTCTCGAGCGTGTCAGATATTCATACTACGTATGCCCCAAGTGCCTCTGATAACAACGGTATACTAATCTGCCGGATTGCGTGGTGGGGGTAGGCATATAAAGTAGTCAAAAACGCAAAAAAAAAAAAATTACTCGAGCGCGTCAGATTTTCGGAAGGGGTGTTAAGTAGGCCCCAAGGAAGCTCCCTTTAAAAAAACTGACGATTTCGGCGTGACGATAAGTTACGATGAATTTTTGAAAATGCAAAAAAATAAAGTTTTTTTGAAATACTCGAGCGCGTCAGATTTTCATAGGGGAGGTTTATCTCGGTATCCTGAAAGCATATTTTCTTAATCTGACAAAAATGTTGGTGGGTTCTCTTAATCTGACCGAAAAAGGTTTTTTGGTATCTTTTAGTTTTAACTTTGGACAAAAATGTAAAGAGACCTTTTTTGTGTAAAATAAAATTACCTTTTTTGTTTATTTAAACTTTTTTTTTGTAAAATGTATCGTTCGCGACTTATATGCCGCAACGCGTTTTTCGGAAGACGAAATGGCTCCTCCACACTTCCGGTCATGCGGAAACCGGCAGATTTTGTATTTTTAGTATGTTTTAGATTATATTCTTCAAAAAAAAAAAAAAAACGCGAT
Organism: Acleris emargana; assembly: GCA_927399475.2. Taxonomy (NCBI): domain Eukaryota; kingdom Metazoa; phylum Arthropoda; class Insecta; order Lepidoptera; family Tortricidae; genus Acleris; species Acleris emargana. The sequence continues at coordinate 48,778,653 of OV656835.1, read as the reverse complement.
CGAGAATGCCGGATTAACGTTTTTTTTTTACAAGTTCGCGACCCTATAACTCGGCGGCGTCAAGGACTTATCGTCAGATTAGTTAAATTTAGTCTTAAAACACTAAAATCAACCCCCAATATCTTAATCTGACGCGCTCGAGTATTACAGACTATCGTTTTTTTTTTTACTAATCTGATCGTCTATCCTAGGCGCACGTCACTACATATAGAGCTAAATACTTTACAAGGTTGTTCTATTAGGTCTAAGGTATCTCTCATATCTTAAACTGCCACGCTCGAGTATTACCGAAAATTCCCCTATTCGCCTCCCTAACTATAAGCAAGTGCTTATACGAAAACTAAAAAATTCTATACTTTTTTTAAGATCGTCCGATCTTGACGAAACATGTGCCAATTGAAAGAGATTGATTTATTTAACAAAAATTTTGAATCAGATTTTTTTTTAACACATTCGCTGCGGCAATTAAATATAACTGTAGTTAACCATACTTTGCAAGTGGTCGATCGACCTAATACCGCAGCGAACGTGTTTATGTGTGTCTATGTAATTTTATAATTTTTTTATTAGTGGGGAAAGGAAAAAATTGTGAGGTAATCGCATCTACCTGTCTCCGCCGCACTAATAAGGTATTTTTGTAACACTCAATTGTAAATGTATTTTTGATCTCGACTGTACATCGTATAGGACCTATATCGGTCCTATACGATGACTATACGATCGGATAGGTCATTGGCGAATAGGGCCCTCTTAAGTTTTTCACCTTATGCTGGGCCACCCGGCTGAGCTAGTGGAGCGAGTAATCGCCCGTCGCACGCAAACACTCGCTTATAGCTCAGCGTCTAAACTAGTAAAACTATACTCGCTTCTCGCCGCTCGCCCACTAGTTTGTAGTTTATAGTTTCACTCGCTTATAGTTTGTAGCCGGCGGTGGGACCAGTGCCTAAAAGGGCTTGGCTACACTCTTGAAAGTTCCATCGACTAACACGTGTTTGACTGACGAAATCATTGCCCATGACCGTTGGCTCATAAAAACTACAATTTCGTCATCTGTGACATTCTCAAAGAGTAAAAAGTTTTCGGCTGATTTCTGTGGAATGACGACGTCCTTCAATCTTTTAAAAACTGTTATTTTTGTATAAAAAAACTTCAGCCTTGCACTATACAAACCATTCTTAACTTTACGGAAATCTGAAACAACGTCCAAAAACTCTTCATTTTCTTTAAATTTTAGCATGCATTGGTCATACAAAGAAGGAATAGGAGTCAAGACCTGGCAAACTTCTTGTTTACATTTATCTAAAGCCTTTTCTATTTCCATCTTTTGAAAATTTGGTGTGTGTACAACAATGTGGCTTCTCTCCGTATAGTTTTTTGGTCAGCGTCTTAAGTTAATGTTGCATTACATTCCTTATTTTCGCAACGCCACAAACTCGAACTAGTTTTGTTCTTTTTTTTTGTAGGTACTTATGCCCCGTTCGTATGATGGCTTGTTTGCCTTTTTTTGTAAGCACAAAAACAAATTCAGGGGCACTAGAACTTCCAGAACATCCTGCATTATTCATTCTTAAATAAATTGAATTCAAATTGCATAACAATTATCACACTCGAGAGCAAATGTGACACTAAACTGTCATAATAATATTATTTTCATTCTAAGGTCTAATTCTATGGAACTTGCTAACTATGTAAACAAACCGCCATATTGAAATTGTCTCTGAATGATGAATTTACTAGTGATTGGCAATACTCCTTTACTTATGACAAACCATATCGAATAATAAAATACCAAAAGTAAAAAAACAAGTAGTTACTTATTTGTAATTTGATTAATCACGATATGAAGAAAAATCGGTACTTGAAGATGATATATCACCAGTATTTATTATAAAAGGTGCCGTTATATCATCTGTGAGTGTGATCAGCGTGAGTTGGGTAATGTGTAGGGGCCTTAATATATCGCCAACTTTAGCCACAACACTACCCATCATAGACAATTGTAGAATTTAAAAGAAACAAAAACGTCATTCCATCAGGTCCTAATAACCTAACTTATGAAACCATTTAAACTTTTAATGAAATATCCAAGATAGAGTTATAAAGTGTGTAAATCCAATACGAGCAAATATTTGAACGACGGTTAATATGCATCCTAATTAACATACAAACATGTGTATCGTTAACCTAAGTTGTAATTTTTTTTTCATACTAATTAATTCGCCCCGCAATGTATTACAAATAACTCAATTAACCTGCAATTAACTGCGACTTAAATCTTCGTTTCAACTGACAATGTTTCAAGTGGTTCGGGAAAACTCGGTTAGACTCGGGTCACAGTCGTAGTTATGTGTATTTAAAACTTATTTAGAATGAAAAGCAGTGGAAATGCTTTTTATTTTGTTGTTAATAAAAAAACACTTATTTCATGCACATACTGATTCCTTTACACTTACAGAAATTTAAAAAAAATATCTTCGTTTAATCCTTAGTTGATCCACGATGTTCCAAACTCAGCGATGTAAATCAGGGGAAACCATTGTAAAATCACAAGACAATGTAGATACCTGTTCTCCATAATAATGCAAAATTATAACGTTTTTCTTAATAAAAATCTATCAACAAACAACCAAGGCACACAGCATTGATTGATACTTTAGGTTATGTGTCTGACGGCCACTCGTAATGACATAAGGTCAACATTGGCTATACTCACCTGCCCTGCCAAAAGAGTTTTCTATCTTATTGGCACTAAATATTTTCGTTTCAAGCAGAATTTTTACTAGCTTTTGCCCGCGAGTATGTCCACGTAGAAATTGTTTATCGCTTATATCGGGATAAAAACTGTCCTATGTGTCATGTCATGAGTCATAATAAGTCGATCCGTGATAAGGAATATCTGGGTGTCGAATTCCTACAAAACCGTTAAACCGTTTTTGCGTGATTGAAACACAAACATCCACGGTACTTTGCCCGAGTTAACTTTGTAACTTCTTTCATTTCATTTAATCTAATCTTTATTCTACCGAATAATTGTACCGAAGGAAGTTAGACACCTACTTAATTCAAAGTTTTGCATACTACAATAATAACATTTAAGTACTTAATCCCACTAATAAATGTAAAAAATTCTCATTCTTTGCCCGTGGTTCTACTGCGTAGTCCTACTGACCAATGATTTCTATTTCAATATCAAATTGACGGGGTTGACGGATCTCCGCTGGCGCGGAGCTCCTATTTCTGGGCGTTTTAGCCCTTCAGGCCAGCTGCAAAACTAACATAACTTAAACCTAGGTACCTCATATTTATGATACTATTTTCGATCAGTAACGATGATTGAATAAATCGTGACACTCTGCTATATTGCGTTATTAGCGATACACAAGCGTAGTTGGGTCAATCAACTTTTTTACCCACACTTTTATTTTGACGGATTTCAACAAATATGTTTGTTTTTAATAGAATGTCACTTCTTATTTTCGCTTTTAATGATGTAGTCAGTTTACTAGTTTATCAATCTATCTTTGTCAAGTACCTACCCATATCTTAATTTCTAAAATGTGTGAAAATTGGGTAATTACGTGTCTACTGAGTTACTGTCCGCAAATTTGTGAGAAAAATAGTGAATTGTCAACTGAGTTACCACATTTTTATTACATAAATTTTGAAACCATACATTATTATGTGATTTATGAAAGGTGTTGGCGATACGCGTCAACAGTTGACTAACCCCGATAGCTCAGAGTTCAAACAAAAAACGCAACGCGACTCAATTAGGAGAGGAAATAAAATGAAACTCGATAAAAACGTTAAATGAATTTAAATTATTAATAAAACAAACAAACACTGTGATATTACATTTACTTTAACACTTACAAACTTTAAAACCATATAAACAAAAACGATTTTAACTTAAGGGCAGAGAGACTAACAAACACGCATGCACCGTATACGACGAGTGCAGTACGACAAGTGAATACTACGAATACTAAGAGCATGTAACGAGTAAGAAACGAAACCGAGTATTAATCCGAGTAATAACTAATTATGAAACCGAGTATTAATCCGAGTATTAACTAACTATGAAACCGAGTACAACAACTAAAATATTGGCTCCGTATTTATAGTATTTTACAGATGCTTAAACAGTGCCTCTACCTCCGAGGAGTCCCAATCCTCTGTTCGAATTACAAGCCTTAGCTCAATAAACTTAATCGGGACGACCAATCAGAGCGCCTGCATTTCCGGGCGCTTTCTACCCGAGGTTCTTCCCCGTCGTCGCCCGTAAATACCGCCTGCGTCTGATTGGCCGCACGCTTTATCTAATTATCCTAAAATTGGTTTACATATTTCCTTATAAACTAACATATTATCAGTCATACTTCCTATCTCGCTGCTCGGATCTAAATAGTTACTTCCTGGCTTTGGTCCGGCTCAGGATCTCTGACCCGATAACCTTTTCCATTCTAATATCGGAACTGGGTTACCGGGTCAGGAGGCCAATAGCCGCGTTCGGCGGTCTATTTTGCCTAAATTTTCGGTAGTTATCTTTATGGGATTTAGCTGAGGGAGCAAGGATCGGTTCGGGGTTCAGTCCAGCTTGTAGTTCGGGCTGGACTTTACCTAATTTACACATAAAAAACTTAAATCTACACATCGCCTATCCACAGCTCGTAATACAAAGTACCTCCCTAAGCCAAATCCCCATTTTAAACCTAATACTAACTAAATAACATTTATTATATATACCTATCATCCACCCAACACTACATAAATCAACTATATACTAACTTAACTATTTACATAATACTTATATACTAGGATCACGTTCGCAGCTGTTGTTGTCAGCTGGGGTTCGGCGGTGGCTGCCGTTAACAAAAGGAGTTAATGATATTACTACAATTTAAAAATAATTTCACTTACAATAAGTCCCCAGATTTAATTTTATTCATTAAAATCTGAACGGTGGGCAACAGACAGAAATGTGTTGGTAAAAAAGTTGATTGACCCAGTTACCAGTGCAAAGGTTACGACCAGCGACTGTATCGCGGGTTTTGCAACTGTATGGTGATTTCATCGCTGAAAAAGATGCTATGTGTGATCTTCCTAAGGGACATTAAGACCTTTAATGAGTAAATGGCGAACTGGACAATAACGCGAATATTAAATTTTATTTTATTTACAAACATACTGGTACTCTAAAAAAGATACTGTTGAAATGTTCACTGCCACCGGTGTACATGCCTGAGATAGCTGTTCTCCACGTGTCGACCGTGTACTTGAATACAGGCTTCACAGCGTCGTTTAATGGAGTCTATGACGTGGCTGAGATCGGTCGTTTGTCTCAGTTTTTCAAAAACTTCGGTTATTTTGTTTTTGAGCTGTTCCACCGACGTCCTAGGTTCCGAGTACACCTCGTTCTTAACTGCCCCCCAAAGAAAAAAATCGAGTGGCGTTAAATCGGGAGAACGAGCCGCCCAGCGACGTGGGCCAAACCTCCCGAGCCACCTGTCCTCAAACATTGAATTGAGGACATTTCGCACGCGAATTGCCGAGTGAGCCGGAGCACCATCCAGCTGCAGCCATGTCTGCCGGCGTTCTTCTTCGGGCAGCGTATTAACGTAGTCTGCTAAAGGCCCATTCAGAAGCTGTATAAACTTGTCTGCGTTTAGGTTACCGTCGATAAAAATAGGCCCGATAATACGATTGCCATGAATCGCAGCCCAAACGTTTACAGCCCAACGATACTGGTGCCCAGTTTCTTTTAAATTGTGAGGATTTACCCGTGACCAGTAATGACTGTTACGCTGGTTCCAGACCCCATTCCGTGTGAATGTACTGTCATCAGTCCAGATTATCTTGGCCAAAAAATCGCCGCCTTCTCGATGTTGGCTGAGCAACCACTGACAAAGTGCAATTCGTGGCGGCAAGTCCCTGGAGAGCAAAGCGTGAGCCTTTAAAAATTTGTAAGGATGTTGCTTGTCGCGCTTGAGGATATTGTGCACCACCGTGTGACTCACATTAAAGCGTCGCCCAGCATTCCTGGTACTATTCTCTGGGTTAGACGAAAAATGGAGCAGTATTCGATCTTCTATTTGAACGGGAACCTCTCGATTCACTGCTGCACCATCAGTTCTTCCGGTCACAGGCAAATCCTCTCGAACTCGCTGTAATGCGTTCACAATCACTCGAGCGCTACTCGGAACTCTGCGATTCGGGAACCGCTCTCTGTACAAACTTAACGCTCTGTTTCCATTTTGTTGAGCTTCACCATATGCTAAAATCATATCACTCAATTCCTGAGCACTAAAATTAGATGGTCGTGGCATTTTAGATTTATGTAACTGTTTTCCAGCATATTTTATGTCATAGTTATCCTTTTTTACTACATGATGGGTTTTCTGTATGCAGTAGTGCAAGTCCTCATATCTAAACTGTTTTCATAATAAAGAAGTATGTAGGTAGGTACAATACAACTTCTTCGTCTATGGTCATCTGAATTGATTATGAAATTGTCATTACCACAGGTCATGACTCTTTTGACAGTTACAGTTCTTTGTTGATAAATACCACATTAAATCCGCAAAATTAATACATAATCTGTAAATGCAATATTATCCATTAATAAAACCAAGCCCATAAAAAAGATCATGTCAATAATGTGTGAATAATGTATGTGTGTGATAGATGACAAACTGGATACCTAGTAAAGATAAGTAAGTAGTATGTACGACAATTTACGTGCATGGGTGCATTAAATTATGATCGTTTCACGTTAAAATCAATAATAATACAAAATAAAACGTTTTTGTTTAGAGAACAATTCTAATTTTTCACGTTAAATGCCATAATTACGCTAGTTTGGCTGCCGATATACGAAAGGTCTGAAAAGTTATGCATTATACATAGCTGCTCGATGGGACCTTTAAAAATTAATTGCGCTCTATGTATTAGAGTTATTAACGAAATTCCACATTTACATGACTTGTAGAGCTTATAACCTACGTCTAGTTTAAATGTTTGCTCGTTTTCCATTTACACACTGTATATTTGGTGATTTTGTATTTTACAGTAACGACCGTTTCAATAGTGTATGTTTTCAATGGTGTTTGATGAGGTGGTGTGAAAATTCAAGGAGAAACAGTGACAAAACAAAGTTTTGGCTTTTGTTTACATAGTTAGCAAGTTCCATAGAAATACACTATAAAGAGGATAACTACTGCAGTGACTTTACTATAAAGGTCAGATATCATAGTTACGTAAAAGTCGTAAAATAAACAGATAGCTTACAATTTATCATCATGAACATAATGTTTTATTAACACATTCGCTACCAACCAAGCCCTCTATACTAAGGACAAAGTATGAGCGTCAACGCATAATTATGTGCGTGTGCGGCACGACCGGCAGTGAATTTGTTAATTACACTTGTTAGCACTAACTGTACCCGAAAGTGAATCTATCAGGAGAGGCTACATTGGTTTTTAAAAAGTGGATCTATAAGGAACAAAGGCGAACTTTTTTCAAAAGTGTATCTACGAGAAAAGTGTACTCGTACCTACGAGGAAATAACTCGTAAACTGTGGGCTAAAGCAAAAAATGATCTGAAACACAAGTAATCTACATAACATTTTCTAGAAAAAAGATTCTTACAACTTTTTCTCTGTGATCAAGATTTCATGAGATATGGAGGGACGAAGATGGACAATAAAGAAATAAACACATTCAACAGCACAAAACGAACAGAGCAGAAGCGACGAGGTCTGACAAAAACATCGGTCAACATTAATTGTTACGAAAATACGATCATCACCATTCAACAGGAGCATTTCCTCGCCAATGAAAGAAATAAGACAAGGCTGATTCCGTTCCTTACCGAGAAGATTATAGGAGCAGGGATTGAAACAATTATTGCAACAAGAGATGCTGATGGCACTATTGTCAGGTGCGGGTTGGATAAAGGTGCCTTACATCCAACTGTTGTTATTGGGGAGGATGTTGACTTGATAGTCCTCCTCATAGGATTGGCCCCGCCACATATCAACGTGGTATTTTTGAAACAAGGGCGTGGGAAGGTAGAGGACAAATTGTTTTCAGTGCGACAACTTCAACAGCTTCCATTTCCAAAGACATTCATTCTCCTTCTCCACTGCTTCTCCCCACCCATCAGTACTTTTAGTATGTCGTTTAAAACACCATTCCCTACCATTATGCCGAAATTCGCTGATACACGAGTTTTTCCCCCGGATAGGCAGCTCTTGGTTTTCGTTGGGTGGGCTAGTACCAGCACCCCAAAAGAATTTGACGGTCCATGTGCCGAACACCCTGTATAATTAACACGTTGCCTGCCAACTACGAGTATACTCGTAATCGGTAGATTTGCCCCCACTGCCGACTACGAGTATTTTCGTAGATGTTTATTCTAAACCTCATAGATTATTTAAAATGCTGGCAAGGAAAATAGGGCACGAATGAAAACTTTGGCATCGGAAATATAATAAATTTTATTATGTGAAAAAAGTTCCATACAAAATATTTTTGCCAGACGTCATGTTTAAATTTTGAACTCGTATGGACTGTTTTGTATGGGTGGCATTAGGTATGCAATAATTATACTACGAGTGTATTCGTAATGGCAGGCAACGTGTTAAATTATAATTATATCGTCTGTGGCATGCCGTGTTTTAGAAACGTGCCACTGCCGCCGACCAGTTCTCCGAGCACCAGGACGAGTACGAGACGCGCGGGCAGCCCGGCCCCGACAGGGTGGAGGAGGTGCTCGCCCACAACGAGACCTACCCCAAGTTGCGCAGGGAGTTGAACAGGAGGAAACTCATTAGCAAAGTAAGCAGCATAAAATTCCGCGCCCCAGAGCACGGGTATCTCAAGTTTTATTTTCTTGCTTGTCACTCAGTGCGTCTCTATCGTTACTCACTAGATAGAAAGGGAGAACCGAGCGACAAACAAATCATGGGCAACTTGTTGTAGCCGCCTCTGATATTGAGTATGAGTCGCGCTTCCGTCAGCGTCACAGGTGACCATAGCTGGGCATTAACTCGTTAATCCGTTAATCGTTAATTAACGAAGTTAACATTTTGATTAACGGATTAACTTTTAAGTTAACTTTTAAAAATGTTAATGGACACGTTAACTTCCGTTAATATGCAGAATTCCGTTAATCGTTAATCCAATGCCTACTATTTACCGCACGGCACCGCGGCGCGGCGCGAAAAACAGGTTCAGACAAGTATGAAACGACAAGTAGGGGAAACTGTTGTACCGCGGACATAGTTTTACCCCGGACAGTTGGCAATATTTCATATCCCACGCGTTCCTTTAAAAAGATATCTATGTCATTTGGATCATTATCTGTGCACATTGAAGTGAAGTTAGTAACAAAAGTTGTGAGCGGCGTGCGAGTTGAGATATTCAGAAAAATATAAAATCTGCTACAAAAAGTGAGTATTTTGAAGTTTTTTTCACGCTTGTTCAATTAGTGTCTCGTAGGTTTATGATAAAACTGAATTAAACATGTTAAAGTTACATTAAATAGCTAACAAATAGTGAGGTTGTTTTAACCAAACTTTAAGTGGAAGTGTGTTTACGAAGCTTGTTTAAAAAATAAGTTGCTTTGTTGTACCTAGGACACCAAACTGTCATTGTACCTTGGACACTGACTTTGCTTTGTACCTTGGACATCTACATAATTTATTTTTCCCTGTAGTAAATATGATGTATTTTTTTAAATTTTAATTTACACATTTTAGGAAAAATGCCCAGGAGTAAGGAAAAAAATACGAAGGACAATATTTTGTAGGGCAAATCGAATCTATATGTGAAGAAGGTGTATTGATAAAATCGATGCAAAAGTCATTGAAAAACTGGAAATGGCCAGAGAAGCCTGATTTGAACTTATACCTTCACGAAGACATTACACAGACAATAAGCACTCCAAAGAAAATGAACACTAAAAGAGATGTGTATTATGTTCCGGAGGGGTACCCCTTATCTTGCACAATCTCTGTTGTCCGAAATACACTTCGCATAACCGTTTTCGCACAATTACTTTCATCCGAATGATACTATCGCATAATTATATATTTACCACAATTATTATGTCGCATAATATTCATTTTGCACAAATTTGAATAGCATACTACTACTATCGTCGCCTTTTATACCGCTGAATTTTCTGTAGCAAAATATGTATTCCGCCGAATTTTATATCGCAGAATTTTCTGTAGCACAATATACATTCCGCCGAATTGAATATCGCAGAATTTTCTGTAGGACAATAGACATTCCGCTGAGTTTATTGCGGCATAATTGTACGATAGCACAATATCCCAATGTATAACGAGTTGCAAAGTTGATGGTGTTAGGTTAAAACTACATCCCCACAGAACCGAATCGCTGCCAGAAAACTAGGTTAGGTTAGGTTGAAACTGCGTCCCGCACATAACCGAATCGATGCCAGAAAATTAGGTTAGGTTAGGTTAGGTTAACTACATCCCCACAGAACCGAATCGCTGCCAGAAAACTAGGTTAGGTTAGGTTGAAACTGCGTCCCGCACATAACCGAATCGCTGCCAGAAAATTAGGTTAGGTTAGGTTGAAACTGCGTCTGCGTCAGAAAAATGATGGGTTACGACAGTTAAAGAAAAACAGAGCTTGTAATTTTTGTTTTATATAATTAATAAGACATGTAAAACAAAAAAAGACAGATAGGAATATTCCTAAAATAACTATGCTAATCTTAAATTAGCACCTATTGCCTTCAAAAATCCCATGTGTGTATAATCAGCTTGATTACTTAGGATGACATCAATGCGAAGCATTTTATCAAAAAATTGTGGGAAATGATTATTATGCCATAACAATTTCGGCGATACGATTATTCGGCCATAGGAGTATTGTTCTAATCAACATTATGTCAATGTATTATTCTGCCAAAGAAAATTGTGCGAAATGATAGTGTGCCAAGAAATTTAGGCAAAAAGCAATTGTGCGAAATGATGATTGTGCCAATGGTTGCTATGCGAAACGAAAATGTGCGAATAAATTTTGTGCAAGACATTAGTAATCCGTTCCGGAGATATCTAGCTAGATACTGGGATTTTTGTGAAAAGTAGAAGAGCTCCAAATAATAAGAAAGTTATTGACCTACGGTTGAGTCCTGTAATAAGTACTTACAAACATTTATTACTTTTATTTTTGTTGATTATTTTTTTAAGTTTCTTATTGGTCTCAGGGAGATTCCCTATTTAAATTATGACTAAAGGAAAATATAGTCAATTTAACTAAGCAAACTATGACCAGTTTGATACATTTATTACTTTTATATTTGTTAATTACATTTATCTTATGTTTCTAATTGATCTCAGGGAGGTTTCAAAGTTATATCATGACCAGTGATCGGATCTCGGATGCAATTTGGGGTGAACGACCTCAAACGTTATGCTTAACATGGATGTGACACGGGATTTCCCGGGATTTTGGGAAATGGGTTATTTTATTATTAATAATTAATAACTTTTGTCGAGGGTTAAACTAAATAAACAAAATGAAAATGTTCGCTATCTATCTATAATAGGTCATTTATTTGACACATGCTTTTAAAACATATTTTAGATATAAAATAACTCTACTTTTTGAAACAAAGTTTAAAAATAAACATCTTAATAACATGCAACACAATAGCATACTAATTATATCCCTTGCAATAATACCTAGACAAAAGAAATAGTAACATGACAAAAACTTAACCTAAAAATAAAATGAAATTAAAACTACTATGTTTTAGTCGTGTTTATATAATTAAAGTAACATACTATTATTTTTTCAATATTTTCAGGCGTTAATCGATTTCTTTTAACATCAAAGATCCATTTGTAAGTGGAAAAAGACCTTTCGACTTCTACTGATGTAAGCGAAGCGAATTTATAAATAGAATTTTCGTCACTTGTAGATTCATCTGACATCTGATCTGCGTATTCCCGCACAGTGTCAAGGTCAGGATTTCGATTAATAACTGCTTCTAATTGGTTTATGATAGGTAAACTAGAACACCAATTAACAACTATCCTCACTTGATCAAATTCTACCAATGCATCAACGATTGATGTGTTGCGTTCTTGTAGGCGAATTAAAACTACCTCGATGATTTTAAAGTTTTCGTCTATGAAGTCTAAATCTTTTTTAAGGTCGGGTTTCTGTAACACTTGCTTAGCTTTTCTAATCGCCACTGAATCTGAAGCTCTTAAACATGATAAGTAAAACCGAACTGATTTCATTAAAGTATTTTACGTAGTAAGAAACGGCAGAGAGCCAAGTACCCCACCTAGTTATCACTGGCTGAAGAGGTAAAGGCAAATTCGGGTATTTTTCTTTTAACAGTTTCACACGACTGGGAGATTTCAAGAATATTTTTTTCAAGTTTGCGATCATAGTGTCTACATCAGGGTATTGAGATCGAATGTTTTCAGCTACTCGATGCAAAGCATGAGCTAAGCACGTGACATGAATCATCTTTGGTAAAACACTTTTTAAAATTCGTCCAGCCTTTAACATATACGCAACACTATCTGTACACAACATAAGAACATTGTCAACTTTGTCTTCGTAAGATTCACCCCATATTTTTTCTAAACAATCAATAACAAAATTTGATATGGTCTCCCCATTAACTACTTCCAAGACTTTACACGCTACTAGATAAGTTTTTTCGGAAACAGTCGAATTCAAAGGCTTCACCAAGAAATGAACTACATATTTACCTAGAAAATCTGTTGTTTCATCCAGCGATATCCATATTTTTTTATTTGCCAATTTACCGTGTATGGCAGCAATCCGGTTTTGATAAAATTTATCCAAGTAGTTTTTTCTAATTGTTGACTCACTAGGTAAGCGATGGAACGGCCGATTACCACAAGCACAGTGTGAATACTTTTCGTAAAAAGATAAAAATGCTGGATTGTCAATTTGCAGCCATGGAATATTGCATAGTATCAGAAACTCTATAAGATCAAAGTAAAAGTCTTCAATTTCATTTTTCTTTGAACACCTTCCTCTGTGTATAGCACCTTCGACGTGTTTCTGAATCGTACTCTTTCGACACCCAATATAAATTTCACATTTTGTACAATATATACTACGCTTAGTTGATTCGAACATTAAGTCAGGATACGATTTAATCCAACTTAGAATAGTTTCTTCCTTAGGTTGCCACGCCATATTTTAATTTCTACTTGTCTAGGTACGTTTTTTCTAAGAAACCACCACAATGCAAAAAGTCGTCAAATTAAAAATACGTCACTGTCGTGTGCACTTAACGAACACTAGAATTGTCTATTAGTAATGGTTATTTATACCTGAAATTATTATTATTTGTCGTTAATGAGAATGTGATATCCAGATCCAGTGATGTCAGTCCAGACATTGTCATTCAGATCGAGTGCTTATTTCAAGTAGCCATATCATTTAATAAAAGAGGTTGATAAGTGGTAATTGTTTATGAAAAGACTATTAAGATAAGACGTACACGTTACGTTCAGTTCTTCTAGCAGTACTGTAAAAATGTTGTTATTAACTTATTAACTACATATTATTTTATTACTTTTATAGAGTACTAGCGACCCGCCCGCGGCTTCGCCCGCGTGGAATGTATTATACATATAAACCTTCCTTAAGAATCACTCTATCTATTAAAAAAAACCGCATCAAAATCCGTTGCGTAGTTTTAAAGATTTAAGCATACATAGGGACAGACAGCGCAAGCGACTTTATTTTATACTATGTAGTGAAACTACTTACAATTAAAAGTTATTCACCTTTTTATAAATGTAGGTATCAAAGAGACTCGCGGGATTGTAAGTCATATCCATGTTTAGATAACGGACTTAAATCCCGGGAAATTGCATCCGAGATCCGATCACTGATCATGACTGAAAGAAAATATAGTCAATTTATCTAAGCAAACTATGAAAAGTGGTATACCTTTGCATAGTCCAAAGACTTTGTTACTCTTTTATTTCATAAATAAATAAATATAAGTTGATTATTATGTGTTTTCTTGGCAAAAATGTTATGTGTCCAAGGTACAAAAACGAGTGGCCAAGGTAAATCAGGGGTGTTGTACCATGGACACTTTTCCCTTTTTTTTCTATCAGCCTGTCCCGTCTAAACTAAAAGAAGGATCGTTTAATATCATATCACAGAATGTAGTATAATAGTATATCTTTACATATTCGCAGATTCGGCAACTCTGAAGCGTTTAGTTTTTTTTTTTAAATCAAAGTATGTAAACTGTCCGGGGTACAACAGCTTACCCTACCGGTCGTGTAAAATGTGTTTGGACATGAAATCTAAAGACTCGTTCAACGTGTGCAGCATTCCTCGGGGAACAGATATTCATAAATCTATTCATTAAATACAATACTGCTATGTACCCTCAAGCGCTGCAGTTGAACGTCTGTTTGCCACGGGTCGCAACGATATAAAAATGCATTTTTTTTTACACATATTAACGGATTAACGATTAACGTTAACTTGCGTTAATTCTTCCGAAATGTTACGCTTTCACTTTTAACGAAGCTAACATTTTTTGTAGCGGATTAACGATTAACGAAGTTAACTATTTGATTAACGGTGCCCAGCTATGCAGGTGACCCAAGTGGGTTACTCCGAAACACTAACTAAAAAACTCAAAGTTCTACCTTTTATTTCTCAGTTAAGAAAGGGATAGGACAGGGTTATAGTTACATCGAATTCGATTTGGGGATTTAAAACGGCGGCGCCATCCTCTCGTAGCCATTTTAATATTCTCGTGGTATAAACAAAAAGCCTTTCGAAATATTTAAGAGCACTATTGTTTTTTTGTGATATACGCCGTTTATTTCTTCACAATCGTACTGCTGGGTAAAAAAAACTATATTAATCAACCAAGTCTATCAAAACATCACTACAATTTCAATGTCAAAAACATTTTCCCAACCTAATACATCAGTTTGTATCATCCTAGGTGCTTGCTTAGGTAGAAAATAAATAAATTTGGTAGTGGGCATTACGGCTCGCGGGCTGGGTGAGGTGGGGGCTGAGTTGACCAAAGAATCAAATTATAGTACAGTCAGCATCATAAATATAGTGGCAGTCAATCGTTCCAAATATACCGCACCATCCAAAATATTCATAAATACGTACTCATTCCAAGTGATCAAATTGTTCAGGCCATCCACTGTATACAAATATACCGGAGCATCCACAACGCCATATACTTGGTAACATTCAACCCGCCGTTAGTACAGCAACGTCCAGAACGCCGAAGGTTTCTAAGCATCCAAAGTAGCCAAAAATACGGGACACATAAGAAAATTGAACCTTATTAACCAGTGAGTACGGTTGAATATTCAATCAAATCATTTTAATAGGTTAGCCAGTAAGCAATTTGACAAACCACGAAAACAGTACCATACTGTCATGGCCAGGGATCGGAAATTCGGATCGATATTCACCTATACTCTCGCACCGGCTTTGTTGTTCAGTTGTATGGAGGCGGACTCAATCATAGAATTCATTACTAAAATTTCTGGGATTTCAAAATAAATAAATTGCACCGGCATTAAATTCATAATCAATTATTTATATTAACTGTTTGAAGTTATTTTTCATGTATAGATTTACTAAATGTTATTTAATTTACCTGTAAATCATTAACCGAACGAATTTATAGGAGCAAAAATGAATGTTTTATCTTACATGTAAAGTAATTATTATATTAATATTTTGTAGAATCCCAGAATCCCGGACTTATATTATTAAAATAATATTTTTAAGAAGCCGACGCCTTGTTTGCCTATCTTTTTCCGGGATTTTGCCAACTTTAGGTAAATATCGATCCGAATTTCCGATCCTTGGTCATGGCATATATCTGTCTCACGTTTTAATTGGACACATTATTGCGTGGACTGCGTGGTTTTAAAAGGTTTTGCAATATTGAAGCTGCCAACTTAAACGCATCAATACGTTTCAATATTTCGCCAAGTTAGCCGTTAGTTACGATGGACCAGTGGTTTAGTAGTAACGCTATGGAGTCATGTGTTCTGAGTTCTAATCCCCGTATTAGGTGCTATTTGCATTTTTATTTTATATTTTTGAAAATTGAATCATATTTTGAATGCAATAGACCTCAAACAAAATGTACAACTACTCATTTTCAAAGCTTTTGAGTAGATACCCATTAAAACCAAAGAGGTTAATGCCCATTTTGCTTAAATTAAAAAATATAAATTCAATGTAATTTATTTGTTTTGTAGTGAGTTTCGTCTATGTAAACAAGTAATAAAGGAATACGGCATTTTATGTAATAGTAGTTATTACAAATTAAAATAAAACAACGACTTTAAAAATATAAAATAAAAATGCAAATAGCACCTAATACGGGGATTAGACCCCAGAACACATGACTCGATAGCGTTACTACTAATCCACTGGTCCATCGTAACTAACGGGTAACTAGGCGAAATATTGAAACGTATTGATGCGTTTAAGTTGGCTGCTTCAATATTGCAAAACTTTTTAAAACCACGCAGTTCACGCAATAATGTGTCAAATTAAAACGTGAGACAGATATATGCCATGACAGTATGTTACTGTTTTCGTGGTTTGTCAAATTGCTTACTGGCTAACCTATTAAAATGATTTGACTGAATATTCAACCGTACTTACTGGTAAATAAGGTTCCATTTTCTTATGTGTCCCGTATTTTTGGCTACTTTGGATGCTTAGAAACCTTCGGCGTTCTGGACGTTGCTGTACTAACGGCGGGTTGAATGTTACCAAGTATATGGCGTTGTGGATGCTCCGGTATATTTGTATACAGTGGATGGCCTGAACAATTTGATCACTTGGAATGAGTACGTATTTATGGATATTTTGAATGGTGCGGTATATTTGGAACTATTGACTGCCACTATATTTATGATGCTGACTGTACATTGTGCATCACGGGTAGTAAGAAGGGAATTACTAACGAGCGGAGGGCTTTTAATGACTCGAGTTAGTAATCCCCTTACTGCCTGTGATACACACAATGGTTTTCATCACATTTGCAAGGAAAAAAAAACAGAAAAAAAAAAGTTATTTATTGAAGTTGAAGTAATTATACAATTATTGTTGTTATTAAAATTGAGCACCATATTTTGTTTTGGATATTTAATTGAGTGAATTGAGTTTGATATATTTTCTTGGTTTGTTACTTGTGACATGTGAGCATTTTAAATATCTGTTATAATATCTGCCATTTTCTGTATGATGGGTGATTCGAATGAAATTATTTGAGGCTCCGGTGTGGTTTTTGAACATGGCTGCATCGCCTGCACCAATGTATCAACTTCCTGCCGTCTCTGATGTATGAGGGCTGATGAATTAAATGCAACAGATTCTGCTTGTTCTGGCATAATATTATGACATAATTGTATAGATCCCTTTATTTTATTGCTTACATCTATCTTATTTGTTAGTGAATTGTCTATATAGCCTTCTGCTACACTAGAAGATTTCCACCCTCCGTGTCTCTTTAAAGTTAAAATATCAACTCCGGAGTCAGCCAGTTATGTCACTGAAGTGCGGCGAAAAGAGTGACCTGTGTATGATGCTGCATCAGGTAAATTAAGATACTCTGCAATTTCTTTAGGCATGCTGCCAAGTTATTTTTGCCAATTACCTGGGCCGTGCATTTCCCATTTCTTAAAAAAAGTTCCTGTTGAAAAAAGCAGTTGCTGCTGGCTTTAGCAGATCGAAGGGATTGACACTTTTTACTACTTTAAAGTGACTTCCTGAAACCACAAATGACCTTGGAATCTTATTTTTGGTATTGGGGATCTTAACTAGTAGCATTTCTCCATGTTGTTCTACATCATCAACTGTGATATCATGGCCCCTTAGAGCACCATTGACGCCAAGAATAAGAGCAACCTGTAACAAATCCAAACATATTTAAAATATACCTAATTTTGTACATCATATATCATTGAGTTTGAAAAGTTGGTACAATCCCTGCTATACAGTAACCATGCATTATTAACACAAATGTCTAGCATTTGAGCAAAAATGCCCGTGTACCACCGTCGACTTTTGTATGTTGTCCGGTACAAAGCCACTAACATATCGCAGAGATCGACCCCGCCCATATGCTGGTTATAATGCTTGACGACTTGTGGGCAATCTATAGCGACCTTTGTTTTTTCTTCCTTTGAGTATCGCTGTATTTTTTACCACCGGATAAGCGTCGGCATATGAGCTTAAAAACGTGATAATCTTGTTGTCAAACCATTTCACGACTGCCAGTTTATTTTCGTTGTCAACCATTTGGCAAAATGTACCTCTGCCTTTTTTCTTCATATCCTTGTCACTCATTAATAACTTGTCACACCCTCTGAGTCTGTTTTGTCTTACGACGAAAATATTCCGTAATTGTCTCTCAAATGTTTCGCCAAATCCAGGGTACTAAAATAATTATCAAAATAGACAACACACGCACGTTTCTGAATTGTTTTGCTTCGCTCCTAAGGTCAAATTCTCTTCTTGTTCGGTGAAGTTTATAAATCTAAATGTGTCTTCGCCGGCATACAAGACGAAATCGCAGACGATTCCCGAAATCCCAGCACGAACGATGCACTTAAACCCCCATTAATCCGGTTTAGCTGGATTGTATTGCTTGCGATTGCCAGCCTTTTTACCTTTGTAAGGAATAGTCATTTCATCGACGCTGTATTTCATCTCCTCTTCAGTGGTCAAACAATTTTGTCTTACTTTCTCTATCAAAGATCTCACTTTGCCAAATCTGTCAGAGTCAGGGCATGAATTGTCGACAAAGTGTAGATATCTGCGATTTAGATGGAACCTTTTCAAGGGCATTATGTCAGCAATTTTTGCATATCTCAATACTTTAGACCAATAATCTAAATAACTAGGCATTACTTCTACACCCATGATTAAAAGAATGGAGATAAAGTCTATTAATTCATCTCCAGTCAAATTAATTGACTTTCCTGTAGATTGAACCGAGTAAAGGTTAGTGTTCAGAACAATGTCATCCATCAAGTCGCTAGAGAAGTATTTGCTGAAGTAATCCAACGGTGAACTTTCATTAATTTCGGTAGTATTTAGTTTTTTTCCATTTATAAATGTTTTGTGCTAGACGCTTTCTAGGTTTTTTTTTAAGAATACCATTAGGATTTGCTATTCTCCTTTTTGACCTTGTGAGAGGAACCGCAGATAAACCTTGTGTGGCGGCGGAAGGCAGGGATGGTGACGGTACAGCAGGGGAAAACAGATGACTTACTTAGGGCTAGTAAACTGCTGGAGATGATAGCGATGGAATCGAACTGAGGCTGGGAATATTCTCGTAATTTACCTGGGTCGGAGTAGGTAGAACTTTGCGTATTATTAGTGACAAGATCATTTTCATCGTTACTATTTTCAGATATTTCTCTGCTCTCATCTGACGAGTCTCTTAGCAAGTCGAGTCGTTCTAACGATGATGATATGGCTTCCGAAGAAACATTATCTTCTTTATCTTCTACAACTTCTTTATCTTCTTCATCTGAATTATCTACGTCAGATGGGACATCTATAGGCGGTATCAGGCCAACAAGCTTTCTGCCTCTTGAAAACTTTTGAAACATCTGAAATAAAAACCTTAAATTAAACAAGTATGTTCATGGACTCAATACCTTTGTTTTCATACCTAACTTATAATAAATTAATAGGCACTCATCACTGCTCGTCATTCACTGTATTGCGGGCAATGTCCAGTATACTTCACATTCCCAATATGGGTTAAAAACTACAATCATTGGCAATGGGAAGTATACTGGATGTTGCGAACTTAGGTCAAAATACAGCGTAATGGGCAATGTGCAGTATACTGGACACTAATGTTTGAACAAATGCAGCACATACATGAATAAGATATTTAACGTAAAATTAACAAATTACCATTCTAATATTCATAAATAATATACGTTATAAAATTCTTACAGTCTTTTCTAAGAAAATTACGAAAATTTTATGACTTACCGACAGGCCGCTCGACACGTCCTTCCTCCTCTGCATTGTGGCGGGCACTGGCGATGTTACGTAATCGCACGGGGTTGTAATTTTTTGTACGTAATTATGATTTGCCTAATATTGTAATTAAAAGCGAGAACAGTTAACGCGAAATAATTTGACCTCCACATTTTGGTAAATAGACTGTCCAGTATACTTCCCAGCGTCAAATTAAGGGTTAAAAACGAATATTTTAGTAAACTAACACTATAAACGTACTTGAAATATACTATCACACAACAATTTTTTTTTGCGTAACAATAACTCGCCACCAAAATTGACTATCTCGCTAGGGCAGTTTTATTGGGCAGTGAGCAGTGTAGCTCACAGTATTCTTTTATTTGCGATTTCAATAATTGTAATATCTTAAAATACATTAGCTAAAAGGGATTGCAGATAACTAAAATATAAATCTAGTCTTAATAACTTTGTATCACGGTATACCAAGATTGACTAAAAATAACTAGTTTTCCGTTACAACTCCAATTATCACGTCCGCCGCTCAAAAATGTGGTCCGGATAGTTAGTTACCCAAATACTATTGTTTTCAAGTAGGTAATACATAAAAATACCTCCGCAAAAAATTATACTTTATTATTAGGGAGGAACCATGTTGTTGGCGACCGCTGGTTAAGACCCGGTTCGATGGATCAAAACACTATTGGCGATACGCGTCAACAGTTGACTAACCCCGATAGCTCAGAGTTCCAAAACACTAAACAAAAACGCAACGCGACTCAATTAGGAGAGGAAAAAATAAAACACGATAAAAACGTTAAATGAATTTAAATTATTAAAACAGACAAACACTTTGATATTACATTTACTTTAATACTATAAACTTTAGAACAATATAAACAAAAACGATTTTAATTTAAGGGCAGAGAGAGTAACAAACGCATGCACCGTATACGACGAGTGCAGTACGATAAATGAATACTACGAATACTAAGAGCGTGTAACGAGACCGAGTACGAAACGAAACGAAACGAGTACAAACAATTAAAATATTGGCTCAGTATTTCATACAGGTTCAAATAGTGCCTTCACGTCCGAGGAGTCCCAAGCCTCTGCACAAATCAAAAGCCTTAGCTCAATAAACTTAATCGGGACGACCAATCAGAGCGCCTGCATTTCCGGGCGCTTTCCACTCGACCTTCGGGTCGAAACATCCGAGGTTCTTCCCCGTCGCCGCCCGTAAATACCGCCTGCGTCTAAATTTGATTCAATATTTCCTTATAAACTAACACATAATCAATCATACTTCCTATCTCGCTGCTCGGATCTGATTCGTTTCTTCCTGGCTTAGGTCCGGCTCAGGATCTCTGACCCGATAACCTTTTCCCTTCTAATATCGGAACTAGGTTACCGGGTCAGGAGGACAATAGCCGCGTTCGGCGGTCTATTTTACACAAATTTTCGTAGTTATTCTAATGGGAATTAGAATGCAGCACTCGTGCCGTCGCGCCGATCAGCCGGTCATAGTTAGAGAAGCGCGCTATGTCTGGTAGCGGCGCGCTCTCCCATCGGACTGTGGCACGAAGTCACCTCCTCTTCGTGGTCGTCTTTGTGGGTCGTCGAAACTTCCTGCGGCCACTCCGCCTCGGGCCGCCGCAGAAAAGGTGGGCCGGTGTACCACCGGTCGTTGACTCGCACCTGCCGCGCGCTGTCCGCGCGGGTCGCGTCGTCAGCCGGGTTGTCCCGGGTGGGCACCCAGCGCCACTGCTCCTCGTTCGTCAGCTCGGCGATCTCGCCCAGCCGATGTGATACGTACACGCTGTAGCGGCGCGCGTCGTCTGGTCCACGCGCCGCTAAGTGTAGCGACGTCTCGGCATGTTCGGTTCGGATGAGCCGCGGTACCGTACCGTACACGACCCATCCTAGGTCGGTTCGTAGGGCTGCGGGCTCGTTCATGCGCCCTGTCCTCAGTTCGTGAGGGATCATTATGTGCCAGTGATCGGCACCAATAAGCACATACGGCACTCCGTCCTCCAATGCCGCTTCGTTCAGGCCGGCGAGGTGCTTGTACTTACCTAGTTCTGTTTTATTTAGGCGCTGCGTTCGTAGGCCTAGGTTCGGTACGGTCCGCAGCGTCATTTCGTGTACGGGTCCATCTCGGATTCCTCGTACCTGCGTTGTCACCCTTCGGCTCCGTTGGCTCGAAGTCATGTTTCCCACACCTTGAATGTGTAACGGTGTCTCGGGTCCGGTTGCTCCGATCGCCTCCGCCAACCTTTCATCCACAAGGCTAACGGTGCTTCCCTCGTCGAGCAACGCGTGTGTCTTGACCTCGCATCGCGGTCCCGAAATAATAATAGGTACTACCTTTAACAACACTATGTTTGCGACCGTGTGGGGGTTCGTGTAGGTCGCCGCGAAGCTCCGCTCTGGATCATAGAGCTCCGTCTGTTCGTTGCGCACGCCGCGCCGCGGCGCGCTGCGTCCTTTCTCGCGACGTCAAAGCGCGTGCCGACGATGCGCGGGGCGGCGCTAGCGGCCTAGCGAAGCGTGGCGCCGGCGCTAGCGGCGCTTGCACAGGTGGCGCCTGCACAGGTGGCACCTGGTATGTATGCTGCTGGTTAAGGGGTTCGTGCAGCACGGGATGGTGGGGTCGCGGGCATCCGCTCACACCGCACCCTCTCGCCGGGCATTTCTCCCGACGATGTTTTTGATTAACACATTTAAAGCATACCCGGTTCTGTCGGGCCTGGGCATGTTAAGAAGTCGGCGACAGTCAGGCGTATTGTGATCGCCTCCGCAAAACAAACAACTACTCACTGTTTCTGTCGTGTAGGTTCTGTTGACTCTAGGTGGTTGTGGGCGACGGAAAGCTCCTCCGCCGGCCGGGATCGGTGCGCGTCGAGTGTCTCGCTGGATCGGTGGCGCGGGTGTCGTCCTCTTTGACGGTGCCCGTGCGTGCGAGAACTCCAACTCGGCGTCGCTCTCATCGAGTAAAAAGTTAGCCATCAGCATTAACTCACTCTGTTCTAGAGTATATCTTTCCTTCGCATATGCGCACCATCGCGAGCGCAAATGCGGACTCAACCTCTCCGTTATCTCTCTTATTAGTAACGGGTTAGCTCCGTAACTCCGTTTATCTAAGTTCACCAATGTCGATGCTATGTTCATGATTTTTGTCGCGAACGCATTTAAATGTAATGTTACGGTGTATAATGTAATGTTACGGTTTTATTACCTAAATATAGTATTGATTAGAATTTACAAAACGTAGATATTATGTAAAGGACTTGCTTGAGTGCATTTTCTTTATTAACGTAGAAATTATATCTCTATGAAGGATCTACTTAAGTGTAATCTCTTGGAACTGGTATCAGGCCACTAGAATACATTTTATATGACATGTCATCGTTGTCATTATCATTGATGTCAAATAACTCATTGTCTCTAACTGTTACGTTATATTATAATATAATATTTAGTATATTAGTAATTATTAAAATGGGTGATGATGAAATAACTTTCATAAAGAGTCGTAAAGGAAAATCATTATTACTGAAAGATGGATACAAATATACTGTGAGCCTAAAAAACAGGAATGGAACAACTCTGTGGAGATGCTCTAACCGTGATATTTGCTCCGCCACAATTACGTGTGAAGAAAAGCGTGTTGTACGTGAAAAAAGAACGCATACATGCGAACCTCATCATTTTCAAAATAAAATTGATATCGCGTTGGACAAGTGTAAACAGGATGTTTGCAGGGATTTTGGGCCTGTCCAGAAAATATTTGAAAAAAATTTTGAAGAGCTGAAAAAACAATGCGATGAGAATATAGAAGACATACCAGAATTTTCTTCAATAAAAACTGCCTGCTACAAAGCCAGAAAGGATTTTCTAAGTGTTTCAAAATTAACGTACAATAGACTGGAAGATGTTAAAGTTTCGGAAACGTTGGTCGATAATTTTTTTATATGTGAAGATGGAGAAAGTGACAAAATTTTATTATTTGCTTCGCCAACAGCAAAGAAATTTATAAAAAGCTATAAGGGCGTTTATTACGGCGATGGAACATTTTCCGCTGTGCCACCCCCGTTCTATCAACTCTATGTGCTGCACTTTGACCTAGGCTCGCGAATTGATTCAACAAACATCGTTCCCGTAATTTTCGCACTACTACCAAATAAATCTGAGGAGACATATGGGCGACTATTTCATTTGATAAAAAGCAAACTCAGAATTGATATTCGGAAATTTAAAGGCGATTACGAAGTAGCACCTATGAATGCCATTAAAGCAAACTTTCAAGATGTCAAAATACGTGGTTGCTTTTATCATTACAATAAAGCCATTTGGCGTAATGCGAAAATACTGGGAACAAACAAATCCAAAGAGAATAGAAATATAATGAGAATGATCGCATTGCTGCCACTTTTGCCGGCCGAAAGCATTAAAGAAGCACACAAAGAAATATTAGACGATGCCCCGGAATCAACTGAAATGAATAAATTTAAGAAATATTTTCAACGTCAATGGTTGAAACATTCTCCAAATATATTAAGTAATGCAGATGATCAGCACCGCACTACTAACGGGCTGGAAGGCTGGCATAAACGCCTTAATTCAATAATACCTAAAACACCCAATCTGTATCTGTTCTTTTACTGTTTAAAAAAAGAAAGTAATCATTATGATTACAAGATCAGAAAAAGTCTGTTTACGCGATTAAAAAAAAATAGAAGACAACATTTAATAATGTTTGAAACATTTAAAAACAAGGAATTGGACATAAAAAAAATTCTAAAAAAAATTATACACATGCGGCTCAAGCTCAAATCTAAGCGGCGACCTTCAAAAAAGTAACTTCTGTATTATCGTATCCCTTTTTTGTTATTTGTGAAGAACTAATATTACTTTTTAAGTTGAACTTTTGTTACATATTAATATTAACAAGATTCTAATTCATACAAATTGTTTTTTTTTACTGTTTAAAAAAATATATTTTAATGATGAATAGGTATTACACACCTAAACATAAATTTTGGGCTCAGGCCTGAAACATGTGTTTTCCTACATTGTCAAGTCTGCGTTCTCACAATGTCAGCACTTCCTATTTGTTAGCTTTCTGAATTTGGCTGATAACTGACTGACTCCGTTACGTTCACTTTTTTATATAGGCTGTCGTCTTATAATGTTTGTTTTCCTATAATGTCTGCTTTTTAACCGACTTCAAAAAGGAGGAGGTTCTATGTTCGACGGCTATGTGTGTTCACCGATTACTCCGTTAATTGTGGACCGATTTTGAAAATTATTTATTAATTCAATAGGATATATAGGTGGTCCCATTGTCACCAAATCAGGATCTGATGATAGGATCTTGGAGAAATCGAGGGAACTCTTCAAATATTATAGGCAGACCTATTTATAACGATTTTGGTATTTTCAGTGGCAAATCTAGCATTTGCATTCAGAAAGTACCAATTGGTTTGGCAAATTGGGAATTTAGGTATCATACTTAATGGCACTAAGCGTTTTGGTATTAAGAGAAATTAGCGTTTTGCGTGTAAAAAAATACATTTTGCGAAACACCAAATGGCACTTTGCATAGTTGGTACTATGTTACGAAAGGTCAAAAGCCGATATGGTATTATGCGTGGATTTTGTTTTTCTTTACGCAAAACGACATAGTGGCGGTTTGCGTTTTTGGCATTCTGCGTATTTGATATTATGCGTATTTGGTATTCTGCGTATATGGTACTATGCGTATATGGTATTATGCGTGGAAATTTTATTCATTACGCAAAATGACAAAGTGGCGTTTGGCGTTTTTGGCATTATTTGTCGAAAGGATCGACCATTGATCCAAACAGAAATTTATTCACGGAATGGACATCCAAGAAGTTAGACATTCACAGAATTGGACGTTCCAGAAGTTAGACATTCACGGAATGGACGTTCCAAAAGTTAGACATTCACGGAATTGGACGTTCCGGAAGTTAGACATTCACGGAATGGACGTTCCAGAAGTTAGACATTCAAGGAATGGACATTCGAAGCAATAGACTTTAGAAATAACTGGGCATAACAGGAACTGGACCTAAGAGCCCGAAAGGTCTTGGACATCTGTGGAAAAACTTATGCAGTCGAAAAGTTGTCTACTTTCTTTTAGATACCTACAGTCCTTATTGTGGCAGCTTGTCCACGGTAGGGAGTGCAATCCGGATTCGTTTTGTATGGGGAAATCCGGATTTTCATATTAAATAAATCCGGATTTGCAATCCCTAGTCCACGGCCGTTACGTCCACAGCCTTGATGTGTCACAACACGTGCCGATCCCCTTTTAGGGTAGTGCATGAGGTTGAGGTTGCCCTAGAGCTTCTTTCCTGTGACACTAGTAGCTTGTGTTTAAGCCTAAAACGGCACAGAGTCCGTCCTTCCTATAAATGCTATGGGAAATAGCCGGCCGTGGACGGAGTTCTGTTTTTGGTGTAATTAAAGACACCGGCCACAGACGTAGTGCCATATCGAGGGTCTTAGTTGACGTCTATCGACGTACTGTCCGTGAACGTGTTAAATACCCGAAACCGACACGTCCGTGCACGACTCGATGTATGAATGTGGAAGAAGCGAAATATTTTTTTCAAGATCGTAGCAAGTGGAAAGAAGTGGCCTCTGTCTACCCCTCTGGGAAACAGGCGTGATTTAATGTAAGTATGTATGTATTATTCCTTTTGTCTAGGTATTATTTTTTATTATGTAAGGGTGTTAGTTTTTTTTTTTTTGTGATTGGCCTTGTAGTTGGTGTCTTCACCGTAACTACTTTACCCGGGCATGGGTAGCAGTGCCCCTCGGGGGGGCATGCTGAACCCTAAGTTAGGGGTGCGGTGGTGGCCGCACCTCTGGAGGGGTGCCTCCGTCGGGTTTCAGGCCGGTCGAGCGTAGCGACGCCGGCGTAGTATCTTGAAAATCTTCGTTTTCTTCGGTTTCTTGAAAATGTTCGGATTCTTCGGTTTCTTGAATATGTTCGGTTTCTTCGGTTTCTTCATTGTGTTCGGATTCTTCGGTTTCTTCGGTCTTCTCGATCCCTGCAGTGATGCTATGAGGCTCAGGTCCGGATCTGGGAGGGCGGCCACGACGTCTCTGGCGGCGGAGCTTCTTCCGGTCTTCAGTGCCCTCATCCACTGCGAGTTGGATGGGATCGGTGGGATCGAGCAGGATGTGCTTGGGGCGCCTGATGGGTACCCCAAGCGCAGCAAGGACGTCGGGATCGGATGAAGTGAGTTTGGGAGTGTAGGAGGTGGCACGGACGATGATCGGGTTAGGGTGATGTGAGCCTTTATCAAAGAAGCGCCTAGACGCTTCCTTGATAGTGTGTCTGATTGACGGGACGCCGAGGTCCCTGTGAAGGTCCGCATTGCGAACAAACCAAGGGGCCCCCGCGACCGATCGGAGAAGTATAGTTAGTATGCTATTGTGTTCTATTATATAGGCAAAGCTCAAAATAAATGTACATTGAGACGCTATTTAAATGTTTCTTAAATGACGTCTGGCTTACAATTTCGTTACAAAAATGTATGTGTTTGACACTAACTGACACTTTTTCGTTACTGACACTAATGTCTTTAACTGGGCATTTATTTTGAGCTATACCCCAGTGGCGAAGCGTCACGTAAATAAATAGGCAAGCCGGAGCAAAAAAAAGGTGTATGGCGTGTGTGCTTGTTTGCCCCTTCCGTGACATAAAAAAAACATACCTTAAAAAATGGATGTCGTCTTTCTAGTTCTCAAAAAGCAGTGCTGAAGTGTCGCGTGCGTTAAAAGTGCGCGGAAAGGCAATTCTTGCTTTCCAAGTAGTACTACCGTATCAATTAAACGTTTCAATAAATTTCGATTACGTTCCACTTACGATTGTGGGCCTCAAAATTATTACCAAAAAAAGTTTAAATTCTACTGTTACCAAACTCATGTAATAATATACAACTCCGTATATGTTTCTCGCTTTGAGCATGTTTTCTAGCTGAATTACTTATAGAAAATAGAATAAGTTTTTTTTTCTTGCCTTTTTCGTGCTTATTAAGATTAAATCTTAGAAAAAATACAAATTTATTTCCCTATTTCTGGGCGGTTTGCCCTTCGGGAATATATAAAAACTAACCTAACATAACCTATTTTTTTTACGTACAAACCGTAATGTTTCAGTAATAATTGATTTTAGAGAAAAGTTTGTTTAAAAAAATATGCTTGTTTTAGTATATTCTAAACAATTAAATCATCATAAATAGACCTTATATTGACATAATTTTCAAGCATCAAAATTTTCTAAGTCCCTGACGCCCTGAAAATGACCAACATTTGAACCCCTATAACTCGGCCAATTTTGATTTTAGAGAAAAGTTTTTCAAGTAAAACATGCTTATTTCAACGTGTTCTATACGATAAAATCATTTAAATTAGGTGTCATAATGATACAATTTTGGCGAAATTTTTTTTAAGTCCTGCGTCCCCTAACTGAATTATATAAATTGTGAATATCTGCAAAACCTGTTCGATTCCAAACACTGCTAGAATCGGAAAACAGCAAAGATGAATAGCAAAATAATTTGTTTAATTTGCAGCTGCCAGTCAGCCAATTGTATTTGTAATTCGCTGTGGAAATGTTTGAAGAATCCATCTCTACGCCTATAATCAATTTTTATGTCTGGGCGAGCGCGTCCTAATCCTAACTTAATGACATGTTTCTTATTTCCAAAGGATAACTTTGAAAAACATGTTTGTTCATTAAGTAGGTAATCTGTAAGATAACACTCAATTTGCACCAATGCGGCCGTTTGTACTTTGAGTACAGGCAAAAATATTTAAAAACCAAACCACGAATATAACCTAAAATAGATCGAAGCAAAAATAACAATATTTAGGTACTTAACGAAATATAAACAAACCTCCGTTGTCGCCACGAATCTGCAAATAACACAATCCAAACAGAAAAACATTCACAGAACACTAAACAAGCTAAATTTCACTAGTTGAGTCTCATAAAACACAATAAGTTAAGTAATAACACAAATTTAAGTATAAATCAAAACAAAACACCGCATATTAGCGCGAGGACGCGAAAGTAATGGCGTAATGAAAATCAAAAAAGTAGTTGAAGGTCGTGAGGCCAGGGGGGAGAGAGACGGTTGTTGAGTTGAGTGTCCTTGGGAAAAGAAAGTTAACGCATGCACTTTAAGTTCAAAATTGGATGCAATAAGCCGTAGTTCGTCGGCCGGACTTGCGTGCTTCTCCCTATTGCGTGCTCACACAGGTGCCGCTGTGTCTGTGTGCGAGTTTAAAGCTAATGTAGCGCTATAATATTATACCATTTGGTTTGAATTTGTTAGTGAGGTCCGGCGCCGAGTCACCGGCTTGTATGGCGGTTTTAATTGTGGGTGTAAGTTCGAGCGCGCGTAGTTAAAGGTAACTGAGCATGTGTGCGTGTATACGAAAATATTGTTCTTGTTTCTTTCTAGTAATATAGGTTAGTGAATGGGTGCGAGCGAGTGATAGATTTCGGCTTGGTAAATAAATAAATTTGAATTGCGGCGTTAGTGCGTGTTCATTCATCGTATTATGAAGCAAGGTAAAGCTATAGTACACCGGGTTACTTTCGGTTTTACGTTTTGTTGTTTGTATACCTAGTAGGTACCTACTCTATGCATAGGAATTTTTAGGGAAGCCGCTGGGAATCGGGTTGTATGGACGCTTCGCTACTGCTATACTCATATGCTATTAAGATGTTTATTTTTAAAGGACACCGCACGGAAAGTATGGAAAAAAAAACATCGGTGAATTTTGATAAAAAAAATATATGTTACGCGCCTTGATCAATTTATAGAAATACTTGGAGGGCAATAAAATCCTATGACTAGTTTTTGTCAAAAAAAATATTTAGTGAAAAATCAAGGGGATTTGGTTCCATAGAAAAATGTATGAAGTAAAAAAAAAAGTGTTCTGTTTTGAACGAAAAAAATATGTGTTTTAGAAACCATTAAATTGATCAACTTTATCGAAAAAACTTATTTAAAAAAGAGTTTGGTTTTTAAGTTATAGCGTTTCATAAAAATAAGTAAAAAAGGTATTTAATTTTTAGATTTTTTTTTAATCGTTAACATTGCC
Source organism: Acleris emargana (assembly GCA_927399475.2). Lineage (NCBI taxonomy): Eukaryota > Metazoa > Arthropoda > Insecta > Lepidoptera > Tortricidae > Acleris > Acleris emargana. Next base: position 48,748,437 of record OV656835.1, on the reverse strand, counting down.
GTTTATGGCGATAGTAAAAATAAGTAGAAAAATACTGTGTGCATCTTTTTTAGTTACATAAGTTTTGTATCACAGTCACCTGTTTTTCAGTATTTAGATTTGAAATGAATTTTAAGGAAAAAAACTTGGTTTTTCGTGTTTTTTTTTTAAACCGATCGGTGAAAAATTGTGCATTTTGAATATTTTATAAGTTGTGTTATTGTAAACATAAATCATTAAAATTCAAACATATTCTATGAACGGATTAAAAAAAAAACATTTTTTAAGTCTTATTATTATTTATTCTCTGCCTACCCCTCTGGGAAACAGGCGTGATTTAATGTATGTATGTATTATTATTAACTTTACACTCACTATAGCCCCAGCTTATCTATATACAGTATTTTTATTCTATAATACCTACACTCTACTCATGTTCGTTCGGATCTCGTCGACGAATTGGTCGTTGCCCAGCGTCAATAACAATTTCGAGAAATGCGGTATCGGGGTACCAAACATTTTGCGCAGCCCAAAAACCACAGAACGCTAATTACAAAGTATTTATAACTACGTCAAAAACACAATTTGCATTTCAAGAAAAGGCCAATCCGAATACTGGCTGGAAAGACACACAAACTAATGACTTTCTGAGCATATTGCCGATTAAAAAAAAACTTTTAACTTATTTAACTCCTAGTATTGGCGGGAAAACGATTGTCATTAATTGTAGAGCGAAATAAATTATAAAAATGTCTTTTAGATTTCGTCTAAACTGTTTTGTGTGCAATGTGTCACAGTCAGCGGCACAAATGAGCCGCATTAACGAAAAGGCTTTGATTCAAGAGGTAGGTTCACTGTTTTTACGAAGTTACTGCTCATTATTATTGAAAAGTGGAGTGAACAAAAGTTTTGATTAAAATTCTTTATTATTATTTCGAGGTAAATAGTTATTTCATATTTGTTTTCAATGTGATAATTAGGCTCGGACCTTTGATCAATTTATTATTTAATTACTGACTCACAGCAAAAGTAAATGAAAATCACATTTACATATTATGTTCAAAAAAATAAATTGTTTTTTCAGATAGCGATCAGTCAACGACTTATCGTCGTTCGGCGTTCAGTACCGCGAATGTCATGTTGTAACCCTATATGACATTCGCGGTATTGAACGCCGAACGTCGTTATGTTAGAGAGGCCACTTATTGAAACAAATGACGCAACTCGACTTTGTTTTACTTGCAAATTGGGGATCTTAAATGAAATAAGAAATCTAGAAGCAAGTCCTGATTGCCTTCGACTAAATGTTGTGTTGCAAGCTGAGGGACATAGTTGTTGTGTAGTTGTCGTGACGAATTTTGACCAGAAATGTTAGTAGTTTTTTTTTAGAAATAGCGCTAATGCCTACACTCTCACATAATGAAAACAGATCTAAAAACTGTTGCTTACTTAAGGATGTAAAATATTTAAATTCTTCGTCTGTGATCGCTATCTGAAAAAAACAATATATTTTTTTTCAACATAATATGTAAATGTGATTTTCATTTACTTTTGCTGTGAGTCAGTAATTAAATAATAAATTGATCAAAGGTCCGAGCCTAATTATCACATTGAAAACAAATATGAAATAACTATTTACCTCGAAATAATAATAAAGAATTTTAATCAAAACTTTTGTTCACTCCACTTTTCAATAATAATGAGCAGTAACTTCGTAAAAACAGTGAACCCACCTCTTGAATCAAAGCATTTTCGTTAATGCGGCTCATTTGTGCCGCTGACTGTGACACATTGCACACAAAACAGTTTAGACGAAATCTAAAAGACATTTTTATAATTTATTTCGCTCTACAATCAATGACAATCGTTTTCCCGCCAATACTAGGAGTTAAATAAGTTAAAAGTTTTTTTTTAATCGGCAATATGCTCAGAAAGTCATTAGTTTGTGTGTCTTTCCAGCCTGTATTCGGATTGGCCTTTTCTTGAAATGCAAATTGTGTTTTTGACGTAGTTATAAATACTTTGTAATTAGCGTTCTGTGGTTTTTGGGCTGCGCAAAATGTTTGGTACCCCGATACCGCATTTCTCGAAATTGTTATTGACGCTGGGCAACGACCAATTCGTCGACGAGATCCGAACGAACATGAGTAGAGTGTATTATAGAATAAAAATACTGTATATAGATAAGCTGGGGCTATAGTGAGTGTAAAGTTAATAATAATAAGACTTAAAAAATGTTTTATTTTAATCCGTTCATAGAATATGTTTGAATTTTAATGATTTATGTTAACAATAACACAACTTATAAAATATTCAAAATGCACAATTTTTCACCGATCGGTTTAAAAAAAAAACACGAAAAACCAAGTTTTTTTCCTTAAAATTAATTTCAAATCTAAATACTGAAAAACAGGTGACTGTGATACAAAACTTATGTAACTAAAAAAGATGCACACAGTATTTTTCTACTTATTTTTACTATAGCCATAAACGGCAATATTAACGATTAAAAAAAAAATCTAAAACTCAAATACCTTTTTTACTTATTTTTATGAAACGCTATAACTTAAAAACCAAACTCTTTTTTAAATAAGTTTTTTTAATGAAGTTGATCAATTTAATGGTTTCTAAAACATATATTTTTTTCGTTCAAAACAGAACACTTTTTTTTTTACTTCATACATTTTTCTATGGAACCTTGATTTTTCACTAAATATTTTTTTTGACAATAACTAGTCATAGGATTTTATTGCCCTCCAAGTATTTCTATATATTGATCAAGGCGCGTAACATATATTTTTTTTATCAAAATTCACCGATGTTTTTTTTTCCATACTTTCCGTGCGGTGTCCTTTGTTTCAGAAAGTAGTAATTCGTTTATTTATACAATTATATTTCTGCTTAAGAGTTATTTTGTATCAAAAATATTTTTTTAAAGTATATTTAAAATAAGTTACCTATTATACGTAGATAGCGAACATTTTCATTTAGTTTATACAGGGTGGAAAAAAATCTACGGGCCCTGGAGGGGAACTACCTTAAATCCTTTAGTTAGCTCATTTTACTGAAACGAAACATTCCTTTATTTTGAAAAAGAAAAAAAACTGCATTTAACGATTTTTTTAATTTTGCTTTTCCCACCAGGGAATCGAACCAACTAAAAATAAAAAAATAAACCCTTGTTATTTTATTATACGAATCGGTAGGATTATTGTTCAGGATAAAATTTGTCTATTAAACATTTGGTCTTACACTCATCTGTTGTACGAGATGCCCATGAATAATATTTATTAAAAGTTCTTTATTAACAATAAGTACCTAGTACTGTTTACTTGTAACAAGTAAATGACACGTTATAATTTTCTTATCTCTTCGACATCCAAATACATCGGGTGAAGTACAAGCTTGCTAATGTTATTTATCTCTAAGTACCTTGTTGAAGTATTGGATAACAAAATCGGTAAATGGTAATAATAAATCTATGCACAGCACGATTCCTTCTTACACTAGACGTTCGTTCTGACGAAAAGTTTAATAATGGAACGTACTTTTTTTGCACCGCGGGGCATCAATTTTCAAATTCGAAAGATAACATTTTAAAAACTATAAAAAAGAAGTAAGTATTCGTTCGAATTTCAAATTTTGCTTTGTTTTGCTTTCATTCCGTAATTCAGTTTTCACTTTTTTATTTCAATTACCAAATAAGTGTTTATTAGACAAATTTTAACCTGGGTTTTTTTTTTAGTTGGTTCGATTCCCGGATGAGACAAGCCACATTTAAAAAATCGTTAAATGCAGTTTTATTTCTATTTAAAAATAAAGGAATGTTTCCTTTCAGTAAAATGAGCTAACTAAAGGATTTAAGGTAGTTCCCCTCCAGGGCCCATAGATTCTTTCCACCCTGTATAGTGTAGCCCTGGACAAAAGTTATTAATTATTAACAATAACCCATTTCCCAAAATCCCGGGAAATCCCGAGTCACTTCCATGTTAAGCATAACGTTTGAGGTCGTTCACCCCAAATTGCATCCGATATCCGATCACTGTTCATCAGTCTTCTCGTTTCCCGTTGTTCCGCTATGTCCCGGTACCTTGTGAATTGTGATGTTTCGCCTAGGGTATTCAGTACATTTCTGCATTTTTGGACTAATGAAGATTTGACTTCCGGGTGGTCCAGTGCTTTGAGTGCGGCTTGGCTATCTGAATATATTATGACGTTTCTTCCCGTTATATCGCTTCTTTCCAAGAGAGTCTGTGCATATTCCATTATGGCATATACTTCTGCCTGGAGTGTGTAGTTCACAGTTTTGTCTCTCTCCTATATGGATTCTGTAGAAGAAAATTGATAAAAAATTATCATACCCACATTTATCTCCGAAACTACTGCGTCTAAAATAAAATAAAAACATGTTGTCTATTTATAAAGGTGTTTTCTTGTTTTGCAGACTGAAATTTCATGGAAAACATTTACTATGAACCGAAATTCTATACAAAATTGACTATGGAACAGCGTACAACCACTTATAAATTATAGGAAAACCGGTTATTTATAAATTTATAATGCAATATAATTCATTTCGTTTCAATTCGTTTCTATATCCAGTATAAACTGACACTCACTGACCGTGTGCGTGTCAGTTTATAGTGGCTGATTAATGTATTTGGCCCTCTTTATTTTATCGTGTCTTAAAATTAATAAAACTCGTTTTTTTTAATAAAGTCATGTTGTTTGGCACACTGTTTACGAAAATTAAGCCATGACATAATACAACATTGTGATTACTATTAATTTCGTTACGTGGATTATTGAAAAAAAAATTAATAACTTCCTGAGTAAATAATAAGTTGACACAGCAATTCATGGTATAGATAATTTATTACTTGACCTTTTTAAGATTACTTCAATTCTTAGTCCATTTTGCTACAAAATGGATGTTGCACAAACGTATTTCCGCCCGACTTCTCATGCTTATTTATTTTCAGGTGTCCGGAGTTAAAAATAATAGGCTTGCTAAAAAGTCTAAAATACCGAACAGGAAGGCGCCCCTCTTTAAAAAACAACGTACAAAAACGACACGAGTAATTAAAAAACGGGACAGTAAAAACTGTAGTAAAAGCTTACCATTAAAATTATCCAGAAAAAATAGCAGGGGATGTCAATTTACTATGACCGCGGCGTTGCTTAATAAAAGAATTGGAACAGAGCGAGTAAGCGAAAACCGCCCAAAATCGCACGATCGCAATGCCTCCAATGAGATAATCTTCCCGACAGCGTCCAGGACCACGTCCTGCAGCAGTTTCCACAGTTTCTTATCCCTGGAACATGAGCCTATGGTTACATAACCATAACTATATTTAATAAGTTATTACTTACATTGAAAAACTAAGCTCGAGAACTAAATAGTTAATTACCATTGCAGGCTTTTGAAGTTTATTTATTGTTCGGACTGAAATAACCTCTGAGACTGAAATACAATATCTGATTAGGCTTGCCTTGACTAAAGTGTTAAAAAGTACGGTACTGAGTAAATAAAATGTTTGTTTTTTAGCCATCACTTTTATTTATTATGTTCTGTGAATAATTTAATTTATTGTAACCGTAAAACGGGTGAGTGAGTAGGGACCACAACCTAAAATAAGTCATAACTTGTTACAAATAAGAACAAGAATGAAATGGACAAAAACGTTATGTCTATTGGAAATCATTTCAGTCTTAGAATGAGTAACAAATCGAAAACCGGGCAAGATTAAGTCGGGACATGCTCAGTGTAGGGTTTCAAAACCGTTACTACAAACACCAAAATCCCTCTCAAATAACACACATGTAAAACAATTGTAATTGGAACGGAATCCTCCACTAAGTAAAGGCCGACATGCTCTTGAGCCCTCTTTCCCAGCTGTACCATTGATTAGTACCATTAATGGTACTACTGGGAATTTTTATTCCACTAGTACCATTGTACGCGATACAAGTTTTGCAACCGGGTTTACTTGTGGTACAGTCAACAGCATAAATAAGTGATCATTTATGTACCTTGTCGCTTTCAATCGTTTCACTATTTCGTATAGCATTTCAAACATAACGTTAAAGTGACAAGGTACATAAATGATCACTTATTTATGCTGTTGACTGTACTACTGGGATTTTTTGTCCCACTAGTACCATTAATGGTACTACTGGGAATTTTTGTCCCATTAGTACCTACCGTTGTACACGATACAAGTGTTGCAACCGGGTTTACTTACTTAATTGAAATAAGTCCGGAAAAGTAAATTAAAACTCTGTATTGATATTTCGAAATATATGTGTATATATATTTATAGTTTGTGTGTTGCAGTTAGTTAGGAAATAAAAGGCGTAACTCGTATTATAAACTCTTATCGAAATATATATATTTAAAATTATTCGGGCCTAGTTATCAAGTGAAATAAATATGACTTCTTTACTAAATAAATACGTCCGAGAGGGACCAGTAGGTAGTAACAAAACATAATACTATCCTTGATAAATAAATAATAGTAACCTGCTTAACGCAGTTTTTCCAAAAACAGTGGAATATTTATATCACCGTTCACAAGTTCCATTTGTACATGCTGAATGTATTCATTTCGTTCGGTGACAACTTTTGAACGTTTCCTGTAAGGTTGTTTTGTTAAAGCGTTAGTAGCGTTATAAGTAGCGTCCTACTTTATTATCTTCAAAAAATGACTAATGGTCGTGGGTTTATTTTTAAAACATTTGTTGTACTGTACATTCCACCCCTCACACGTATTTGTCGTGCGATGCCGCTCTCCAAAAGAGCACCAAAGAGTTTTCTTCGGCAACCAAAATCTTTTAAAATAAAGTAAGAACTGACCCAAGTTTTTGTGAGTGACTATAACTTCATTTTCTATATATTTAAACCCTTCTATTATATTTTGCTCAGGCAAAAGAGGTAGTACAGCACAGAGATTAATTATTTTCCGCAAGTATTTGTTTTTTGGTAAATTTAGTTTCTTGGCTTTCCTCCAAAGCTTGTTCTGAAAATGGTAATAACAACCGTGATGCTGTATATCAGGAAACACGGTTTTTATTGCTCTGATTGCCGACTGCTCAAAATCAGTTATAAATTTTTCCGGCTCCCATTCAGGGATCTGTGATTTAATAAGGTTAAGCATAGTCTCATACGTAATCATTGCTTTATTTTTTAGTAGTACATATGTAACCGGAATTACATTGTTTTTGTTATGTGTACTGCCTAAATCACAAAAGATGACATACAGCTGTAAAAATGGCTTAGGACATTTCTTAAATGTCCCATCACATAAAAACACTTTGCCTACTTTCATTATCTCTCTAGATTCAGAGGAAGCGAAAATTAAAATTCGTTCTTGATTATTATAATAGTCAGCAAGAAGTAAATCTTCATACTGTGATGGGACTTCTACTTCTGCCACATCTGTATATGCCATTTTTTTACATTAGCAAATTAATTCCTTTGCCTGTACATGCTACTTTTTACTGCGTCAAAGGATGGCAGCTTCTGAACCAGGTCGAGACCTCTATCCCGTAGGGACGTCTTTTTGTATATGTTAGGTATTGTTTCTTCTACACTTCTACTTGCTTTTTCTATGCTATCGCTTATTATTTTAGACATCGTGTTTTTGTTTTCATTTGGGAAACATTTACTGGAGTGTGCATTACATTTAACCTGTTGTGATTGATCCTGAATGAAATAAACACATACATATGAAATGCAGCAACGTGTATACGAAACGAAATGGGCATACAGAGAGAAGATCCTGTAACTCCTAATTCTACAATCGTAATAAAAATTAAAAGGTTAAAAGTTTTTTTGAATTTCGGAACTTATAAAACAAACATTTATATAATGTATTATTATTTACCTTGATTGTGATCGTCCCGTTGCATTTATTCGTCTTGAAATTCCGGCATCTCCATAAACTATTACCATTTTTGTAGTTCACGTGAAAATAGTATTCAAACCCTTTACTGAGAAGAACTTTTCCACGGCCACGTTGTATAACACATATATCTGGGTCATTGGGAATACCTCCATTATTTTATTTATTTAATGTTAAATGTGTTGCATGAAATTAAAATTAGCAATAAAGTATATGACATCACGTCACTGTGAAGGTTCGGAATGTCTCTCTTGAAATAGGTATGAAATAACGAGATACTCATAGATATTATCAAGTAGTTGGCATTACAATGATAGTATTTCAAGTGGCCAGTTATTTATTACCCTTCGTCCGCATCGTTGTTATTGGATTGTAAAGGTTGTTTGTTAGCGACAGTCCTGGTAAATTTTGAGCACCTTGCCAGCATTACAATGCTGACTACAGTAGATGATGGTACTACTGGGAAGTGTCAAATATTCCCAGTAGTACCATTAATGGTACTAGTGGGACAAAAGTTCCCAGTAGTACCATTAATGGTACTAGTGGGACAAAAGTTCCCAGTAGTACCATTAATGGTACTAATCAATGGTACAGCTGGGAAAGAGGGCTCTTGAGAGGTTATAAATAAATTGTCTTGAAATAACTATTAAACCTCATCATAGGGTATCAACGTAAAACATTTTAAACCATGATACCACGTAATTTAAACTTTATTATTCAAATTGGGTAGAAAACAGTTCAAGAGGCAGTCGTGTTTCATAAGCTTCTTCTTTGTTAAACTTGGAATTAGGAATGTTCGTCCACAGCAGGTAGCAATAGCCGTCGGTCAATAACTCTTTGTAAGGCATTCCCCTTGGCACAGTATATAAATAAACCAGTAAAGAAGCTACGAACAAACGCTCGAAACGACGCACTCACACAGACGCACGCCTCTACGAGACCGCTAAGAGGATTTGGCGGTGCTGTCAGTCGCGTGTGTCGCGTCGAGACGAATGGGCTCCTTTGCATTTTACGCTTATTCTTGAGAAAGATGCCACAAAAGTATTGCGTGGTATACGGTTGTTTGAATTCGGCTTCTTCAAACCCGGAACTATCATTTTTTAAACTCCCTGCTGGTGTTGAAAGGTAAGAATAAATAAAATATTTTTAAATAAAGAGCTTTTTATAATACGATGACGTGTTGCAAAAGTAAAAATTTAAAAATTGTTTGCAAAATCGATATCTGGGGATGTGTATGGTCTTCGACAACTAATCTGTTGGCAGAATGAGAAAAAGTAGCCGCCATCTTGAACTCTTTAGTTATTCAACCGATTGCTTCCAAAATCGATATCTGAGGATGTGTATGGTCTCCGACAACTAATCTGTTGGCAGAATGAGAAAAAGTAGCCGCCATCTTGAACTCTTTAGTTATTTAACCGATTGCTTCCAAAATCGATATCTGGGGATGTGTATGGTCTCCGACAACTAATCTGTTGGCAGAATGAGAAAAAGTAGCCGCCATCTTGAACTCTTTAGTTATTTAACCGATTGCTTCCAAAATCGATATCTGGGGATGTGTATGGTCTCCGACAACTAATCTGTTGGCAGAATGAGAAAAAGTAGCCGCCATCTTGAACTCTTTAGTTATTCAACCGATTGCTTCCAAAATCAATATCTGGGGATTTTTTACACAATAAAATTAAACAATAAAGCGTTCCGAACATGTCGTAGCAGACGAAAGTATTTTTCAGTGAGTAATTTGTAATAAAGGTTAAAAGCAGCCAATAAATAAATTAGGTTTGTTTATTCTTCAGTTTTATTTGATATTGTGGTAGTGCAGTCGCTAGTTAATCTGAAATGTATATAACTAACGAAGAATAAAGACTTCTTGAAATGCTAAAGTTATGTTTATTACCTACCCAATTTTATCAGCAGGGGCTACTTTTACTGATTATGTTAACGGATTCGTTATCGGACATCACACAGATCTCCAGATATCGATTTTGGAAGCAGCCTGTCGAATAATAAAAAAGTTCAAGATGGCGGCTACTTTTTCTCATTCTGCCAAGAAATTCGTTGTCGGAAACCACGCACATCCCTAGATATCGATTTTGGAAGCAATCGGTTGAATAACTAAAAAATTAAAGATGGCGGCTACTTTTTCTCAATCTGCAACGGATTTGTTGTCGCAGGTCACACGTATCGATTTTGCACTAACTAGCTGAGATACAATAAACAAGTTTTTTTTTCAATTTTACAAAATGTTAGTGGACAACCCTTACGCTCAATTGGAGCGTAGGTATTTATCTTGAAAAGTAGGCCTAGTTTCTTTACTGGTTTATTTATATACTGTGCCCTTGGCCACTAATAAAATGGGGTCGTAGCTATGGCAACGTATACCAAAACAAAGGCTGTTGAATTTTCATAAATGGGGCCTGTATTCGACATGAGTCCTTTATCTATTTATGAGGTGAGCCGAAATAAGATACCTATTAAACCAATATCTAAGACTTTTTATAGTTTAAGCTCGGAAGTTGTCTCTTAGACAATTATGGTAAAGGCTCTCTCATATTAGTTAGGGAGGCGAGGTAGCTAAATGGCGTAATTCAACAGCGCCGTCGAGACCTATCAAAATCGAAAGATAAAATAATTTCGAAAAGAAAAGCTTGTATGGTAAAAACCATTTTAGCGGTGGGTTTGGCGTGTACGGTTTTTAAAAAATGTAAAAAAAAAAAGTTACTTGGGCATTCTCGAGCGCGTCAGATATTCATTCATACTACGTATGCCCCAAGTGCCTCTGATAACAACGGTATACTAATCTGCCGGTTTGCGTGGTGGGGGTAGGAATATTTATAAAGTACGATTTGAGCGCGTCAGATTTTCGGAAGGGGTTGTTAAGTAGGCCCCAAGGAAGCTCCCTTTAAAAAAACTGACGATTTCGGCGTGACGATAAGTTACGATGAATTTTTGAAAATGCAAAAAAAATAAGTTTTTTTGAAAATCTCGAGCGCGTCAGATTTTCATAGGGGAGGTTTATCCCGGTATCCTGAAAGCATATTTTCTTAATCTGACAAAAATGTTGGTGGGTTCTCTTAATCTGACCGAAAAAGGTTTTTTGGTTTCTTTTTTTTCCTTTCTTTCTCCTTGATAAAACGGGGAATTTAAGAATGACAATAAAGCGATAGATACATTACCTTTTTTGTTTATTTAAACTTTTTTTTTGTAAAATGTATCGTTTGCGACTTATATGCCGCAACGCGTTTTTCGGAAGACGAAATGGCTCCTCCAATCTTCCGGTCATGCGGAAACCGGCAGATTTGTATTTTTAGTAAGTTTTAGATTATATTCTTCAAAAATTTTAAAAAAAAAATCGCGCTCGAGAATGCCGGATTAACGTTTTTTTTTTACAAGTTCGCGACCCTATAACTCGGCGGCGTCAAGGACTTATCGTCAGATTAGTTAAATTTAGTCTTAAAACACTAAAATCAACCCCCAATATCTTAATCTGACGCGCTCGAGTATTTCAGACTATCGATTTTTTTTTACTAATCTGATCGTCTATCCTAGGCGCGCGTCACTACATATAGAGCTAAATACTTTACAAGGTTGTTCTATTAGGTCTAAGATATTATTATTGGGGGGGTTGAGATGGGCCTTGTGAACCACTTCGACCATTGCTGATCTTTTGTGGCAGCCCTTTGTTTATAGTTCACTACACAGGCCCGTTGCGTCTAAGAATTTCCAGATGTTTTGGGCAGTGAGTAGTTGTATCTCTTGTGGGTCAATGATATGTCGCCCTAGGTGGATACTTCTGTTGCGCATTAGTGGTCCGCACGAACAGAGGATGTGCATTGCTGTTTCTTCTGTTTCTTGACAGAACCTGCATGTCGCTTCTTGTTTCATTCCCATTAAAAACAAATGTCTGTTCAGTTTGCAGTGGCCAGTTAGGGTCCTAGTCACTGCGCAAGTCTTTTCTCTTTTGAGTTGTAGGATCTCTTTGGAGAGCTTGCTTCTGAACCCTTTAATAAGTGACTTCGAGTGGTTTTGTCCTTTTGTGGATTTCCACAGCTCGGTCGCTTTATATCTGTATAGCTCGCTTAGCAGGGAATATGCTTTTCTATTTGTGATGCCACAGAAAGGCTCCGGGCCGACCAGGGGGTTGTCAGCTCCGTTCCTAGCTAGTTCGTCTGCTATTTCGTTTCCATCAATGCTGGAGTGCCCCGGTACCCATCTAAGTACTACTTTGTTGGATTCACCCAGGGTGTTTAGGTTTTCTTTGCAGTTTTGGACTAGTTTGGAGTTTATTTCCAATGCGTCTAGTGCCAAAAGGGCAGCTTGGCTGTCCGAGTTGATGTAAATGTGCTGGTGTCTACGGTTCTTCTCAAGGTTGATCTCCGCACATTTGTTAATGGCGAACATTTCCGCTTGGAAGATTGAGGCCTCCGTACCCATGCTGACGCTAACTTTGAGTCTTGGTCTCTCACCATAGATTCCACACCCCACATCGTTCCCTTTTTTGGAACCATCCGTATACCAGACGTGGCAACCCTCTTTGTGGTCCAACCGGCCTTTCAGCCATTCGTCCCTGGAGGGTATCTCCACTGAGTATAGTTTCTTAAAGTTATATTCAGTATGCATGTCATCAATTGGCATGCATAAGGTTTTGTGTTCAAACACCGATGCCTTAAGCTTGGTCAGTGTCTGAGATCTCCATTTAGTCCTTGTCGTGGTGCAGATTCTGAATATGCACTGCTCAGCCTCTTTTTGCACTTGTAGGTGCAGTGGTGTTAGGTCTAGCAGCGCATCCAGGGCTGCTCCCGGTGTTGAGGATAGAGCTCCTGTTGCGATTACGCAGGCTGAGCGTTGCAGGCTATCCAAGGTTTTTATTGTTGTCTTTTGGTTGGTTTTGTTGTACCAGACAGCGGAGGCATATGTAATTATAGGCCTTACCACTGCCGTGTACAGCCAGAGGGCAATGTAGGGCTTTAGACCCCACCTTGACCCCGCCATTCGACAACTAGTCCACATAGCCATTTTGGCCTTTTGGGTTATGTTTTTTATGTGCGAGTTCCAATTATTGACGGTGTTGAGAGCTCCTTGCATTAGACTTGAAATTGTGTGGAGGCTGGGGCCTTTGATTATGACTACAAGGTCGTCGGCATATCCTTGTATGTCATAGTCCTGGTCCGTCATTAATGCAAGTAGTTGATCCACTGCTAGGGTCCACAGTAATGGGGATAGGACGCCCCCTTGTGGACAGCCTCTTGTGGCGTGAAATTCATGCGAAATCGCATTGAGAGTTAGAGATGCCACTCGGTTAGAGAGCATATTCTGAACCCAGTTGATGGTGGTGCCGTCTACGCCCTTCGATATCATTCCATTTAGAATGGTATTTGTGGGCGTGTTGTCGAAGGCACCTTCCACATCAAGAAAAGCACATAGGGCTGTTTGCTTATCCTCTAAGGTTTTCTGCACTTTATCGATCAGATCGAGGAGGGCAGTTTCTGTGGATTTTCCTTTTTGGTAAGCGTGTTGGTTCGAGCTGAGGGGTTTGGCTATAAGGTATTTAGCTCTAATGTGCTGGTCTATAATCTTTTCCATAGCCTTGAGAAGGAAGGATGTGAGACTGATCGGTCTGAAGGATTTAGGCTGAGAGAAGTCCTTTTTCCCTGCTTTTGGTATGAAAGCTTGCTCGAAATATTTTAACCAGATGCGGGAGGAGAATATTATCTCCCTTTTGAAGAAGGGCCGGAAAGATTCCATCCTGTCCCGCTGATTTAAATGGCTTGAATTTCTCAATAGCCCATTTAACGTTGTTAGGCCTGAAGATGTTTGTGGCCTTGTTCCAATCAGCTCTGTGCGCCCTGTGATCCGGTTGGTTTCTCTGGGCGCACAGCTGGGTCTCATCGGAGGTGTACGATCCTGGAAAATGGGTTACTCTGAGGAGTTCAAGAGTTTCCCTCTCTGTGGTCGTAAAGGTATTATCTGGTCTTTTGAGTAGGCCGAGATAGTTTGTGGGTGTCTTGGCGAGTATTCTGTGAATTCTCGCTCCTTTATGTGTTTGGGCGATATCTTCACAGAATCTTCTCCAGGACGCTCTTCTGGCTTTTCTGATTTCTTTGTTATATTCCGTCAAAGCTCTACCGTATTTCTCCCAGTCGTGCGGCCTGGAGCAGTGATTGAATATGCGCCGTGTGGAACTGCGAAGTCTTTCCAGCTTTTTGTTCCACCACGTCGTCGTGTTATTTGTTTTAGATTCCTTCAACGGGCAGCTTCGCTCGTAGGCCTTGTTAATGCCTTCTGAGAGTTTGTTTACTGCTTGGTTGAGAGAATCTGGAGTTTTAACATATTTAGGGAGGTCTGTTAGGTATTCTTTAAGATAGACCCGATAGGTGTCCCAGCAAGTGTTCTTCGGGTTCCTAAGTTTTTGTTGTTCTTTACCTAGTGTTTTTGTTACCTCGAATAGGATATGTTTGTGGTCCGACATGGAGTTTTCGGAACTGACATGCCAGTTGGCAAGGCATTTTGCTACCTTTTCAGTCGCGAATGTTATGTCAAGTACTTCCTGTCTAGCCCTAGTAACGAAGGTTGTTGCCCTTATTTAGCAAGTGTAGACAGTTAGTAAATATAAATTCAGAGAGAAGCTCACCTCTTCTGTTGATTCCAGTGCTGCCCCAGATGGTGTGGTGGGCATTGGCGTCGCAACACACAATCAGTTCTGACTTTTGTCTTTGGGCATAGTCCACGACTTTTGTCAGTTCTTCTGCGGGGTTCTGTTTCTCACCGGGCAAGTAGGCCGAGCAGATTAGGACCTTCGAAGTGCCTCGCCCTTTGAGATCCACGTATGCGACGGCAATGTCGTCACTGCAAAGTTCTAAAACAGGCAGAAAGTTGATGTTTTTGTTAAACACGATGCAGGCTCTTGGTTTTGTGCCTTTTTCGTGTACCATAATCTTACCCGCTTTACTCATACCTGCTACCATGGAGTTGGCGTTAATCCATGGTTCCTGTATGAGGGCGATGTCCAGGCCTTGTTCGCTGAACAGTTTTTCGACGACTGCTGAGGCCGCGACAGCGTGGTGTAGGTTGGCCTGCAGGAACATCGCCCCCCTGCTCCGTGTTGCGTCAGTGTGGGGGCTGGCGTTGGGCACCGGGGCGCCCTTGCCTGCCTCTGTGTGCTCCTCTTCCCCTGGGGTGGTTGGTGCCCCTATTAGTGGGGACTAATAGGGGCACCAACAGGGGGCTGTTGGGAGGAAACCGCGGCCCGCTGATCCAGTGGCTGTTGGATGGGGATGAGGGAAGGGGACTGCCCTTTTTGATCCCCTTGGGATCTTGCGAGCGGGTGTAGGGGCCAGCGGAATGGACGTATTGGGCCTGGATGGCCCTGGTTGGTCCAGCTGGGGACGGGGAGCGTGGGGACCAGATGTTGTGGCTGTCGGTGCTGGGGTGTGAGGATGGTCCATTGATGACTGTTGGGCCCCTGTGGCAGGGCCCTTTAGTCTAAATTGGACCTCTCGTAGGCCAAGACTGGCCTTTAGACCGGACTTCCGGAGGGACTCCACAGATAGGTCGTCGAGAGAAAGGGTTAGCGTCACCCCTCCCTTTTCGACCTTTGAGTGAAGCACCTTCCAGTACTCAGTGTGCAGCCCCTGGTTCTGCACACTGAGTAGAGATAGGGTCTGCCGGATCTTGGTAGCGTCCGTGTCTGGGATGTTTACCAACCCTATGTTTGGCCTCGGGAGTTCGCTCTCACGTAGTGTGGTGAGGTTCGCTTCCGGCCATGGTTTTAGGGTTGGTATAATCCCTTCAAGCCAGGTCTTAGACCGTTGGTCGCTGCAAGTTACCAGCAACCAACCTGGCTTGAATGAGTAGCCCTTGAACTTCGGTCCTTCGCCTTTCTCCAAGCCGGTTATACTCTGCACGATGGTGTCGCAGAGTAACCCCAGTTGTGCGTCCGTCATCGGAGTGGGGTTGATGATGCCGACTCGGATGAGGCTTAGGACCTCGTTGTAGGCTAGGGGCGTAGAGGTTGGGGGAGGCGGTGTAGGGGGTGTAGGAGGGGTCCCACTCACCTTCGGGGCTTTAGGTGCATGCCCCTGTGGTGATTCCTCTTCCGAGCGGAGCCGTTTAACCGGCTTTTGCTGCGGTTTGGAGTGTGGGGACCCGAACTTGTACCCAACCTCTTAAGTTCCGCAAAGCTCTTTTGGGCAAGTTCTACCGCCTCGGAGAGCGGTATCCCCAATCCCTTAAGAGCTTTGTATCGGCCCTTCGCTGAACCTGCCAGTTTCCTGGGCAGGTTGTCGTTGGCGGAGTGGGGCTCACCAGGCAGTGAGTTTGGTCCGTCATCGGCCCTTTCCACCGTGTTGGTAAGCTCCACCACCTCCATGTCTTGCTCCTGCGTTTGGGCAGATTGCTCCGCGCCTACCGTCAGGGGCAGTAGTTCCTGGCATAGGTCTTCCAGGCTACCTTCTATTTTTTATTAGGTTTCTCCATACATAAATCCCACGAGAAGCTAGGGAAAGTGGTCCGTTCCGGCAGAGCCCCGCTTGCCGGAATAAAGCTATTTACACCTCGAGGTCGCCTGGTGTCGAGGGCACACCGTTAGCAACTGAGCTCCCCCTCAGTCACGCTCCTGTAGGCACGGTTCGTATAACGCCTGTAGGTTGGGGTTTTTGGAGTCGAGGTTGTCTCCTCCAGGATAGGTATGGGAGAGGATATGGATGGAGGGGGGGAGTGGCATTTGTGGAGGGAGTTGGGAAATTTGGAGCACGGGAAAGAGGGTAAGGAGTACCTGGACGGTGGGACTGTCGTACCAGGTATCGCCCTTCATACTTAGCTACTTCGCAGTCCAGGGTAGTTGGTAAATATGCGACGCCCGTGTCTACCGCTAGCATTTCCAGGGTGCACGACCCACTTAGTAAAATGAGTGGGTTCGCCCCAGGTCTGTACGTCGGCAGAGCCTGAGACGACGTGGACGTGTATGAAAGACTTGGCGGAGTGTGCCTGATAGCTCAGCGTCGCATACCTGAGCGTACCCACCCCGCCTGCACCCCCTAGGTCTAAGGTATCTCTCATATCTTAAACTGCCACGCTCGAGTATTACCGAAAATTCCCCTATTCGCCTCCCTAACTATATCGCCGGTGGGCCAAAAGTGGTGGCTGGGTTCAGCTATACCTAGCTCATCTGGTTCTGGTTCTTGTATTCGAAGACGGGATAGAGAGCCGTAAAAGCAAAGCTAGAACAGGTTAAACTGCATTGAAGAAAATGGTTCAATAGACCTACTGAATCGTTTTCCATCATTAAACGACTATTATTCTTGTGATTCATGAAGTTTTTTACTGGTACCATTTATCTTTGAAGTGACCTGTGATATGATAATAGGTAATGATAATTTGTCTGGTTAGGAGTTCAAATTTTTCCCATAAATAGTGACAACACTGTTGTCATATTTGCATCAAAGTAAATAAAACATATTTATGCAGAATACAGTACACAGCGACACCGAGTGATGTTTTAAATATACACATGTTATTTTTGCATGCTTTAACAACATTACAAAATACTACATTTTCTTCGGCGTAAAATTTAATGTGAATCGTGCTGTGGCTCGGCGCGTAAAGATGACCTTTAATTTTTTACCCCCGATGCAAAAAGAGGGGTGTTGTAAGTGTGTGTGTGTGTGTGTTTATATGTCTATCTGTGGGACCGTAGCTCTTAAATGGATGAACCGATTTGGGTGCAGTTTTTTATAATTGAAAGCAGGTTTTTTAGCGGTGGTTCTTAGACATATTTTATTAAAATCGGTACAGCAGTTTTTGAGATATTGCGCTTTTAGGGGGTTAAAAGCCCCCGATATAACGGCAACTCCTACTTTAAGAGCTATCTCTTAAACCGCCCAACCAATTTTCATTTGGGAGCTACGATGCCACAAACAGACACTCAGATACAGAGACATAGAGACACACGTTATAATTTATTAACACCCCTCTTTTTTTAATTCATTGACACAGGGGTTTATAAATTTAAAATTTAATATTATATCAAGTGGTTAACGGAGTATGCGGAGTGAAAGGACACCGCACGGAAAGTATGAAAAAAAAACTTCGATGAATTTTGTCAAAAAATATATATTACGTGTCTTGGTCAATATACACCGTGTTTTTGTTAATTTCCGATAACTTCGGCATGTTATTCGGTATCTTCATAGGAACCAAATGACAGAATAGTTTTTTGAAATACGAAAAAAAAATTTTTTTCACTTCTTAGTACATACTAATTAAATATTGCATCAACGGTTATTGTAAAGGGGTCTCGTATAAGGGTCCGGCGTCTGACGACTGGGGCAGCGTCGTCGATGCTCTCGCGCCGCTTCAGAGGCGTTTCCATTACAAAACCCGTAAATAAAATGAATATCAGCCTGATGGTCCGGTGCATAATTATAACGCGGCATGGCATGAACCACGAAGCGAAAGCAAGTTTAAGTACCAAGTTCAATTCAAAATTAAATACCTAATGTGTTTATTTATGGTTTGTCAATTTCGCACTTTAACATGACATGACAATGTAAACTTTTTTATGTACATAGGTACTAAGTACTTGAAAATTTTAAACTCTTTACTCACAATATTAAAAATAAATTTTGAGGACCTTTTAGACTTGTGTTGGGAGCTTAATTGATTTAAATAAATAATTGAATATCCTCAAAATAGTGCGAGTTAGAATTCAAGTGTCTTAGGGAAATTAACTTAATTTAAACTAAGGAATATTTCCTTAGTTTAAATTAAGTTAATTAAAACTGTTTGAATTTAAAAAAATGGCCTGTTTTGAACGAAAAAATTATATGTTTTATGAACTATTGAATTAATCAACTTCATCAAAGAAACTGATATGAAAAAGTGTTTAGTTTTTAAGTTGAAGCGTTTCATAAATATAAGTAAAATTGGTCTGCATTTTATTTTAATACAATCAAGATATTTTCGTTTTCTGCAATAGTAAAAATAACTACATAGATATTTGTGAATCTTTTTTATTGAAATGAGTTTTGTATAACAGCCCCGTATTCTTTAGTATTTTGATTAGAAATTATTTTTAACGAAAAATTCTTGGTTTTTTAATTTTTTTATTTATCGGTGACAGTTGTGGTTTTTGAATATTTTGTAACTTGTTTTATTGTAAACATAAATTATTCAAATACAAGCATATCCTATGTGCAGTTTAAAAAATATTTTCGTTCAAAACAGCTCACTTTTTTTTCCTCCATACATTCTTTCTATGGAACTAATATCCATATGTTTTTTCACTAAATATTTTTTTTCTCCAGCCAAAATAGAAACGCCTGATCAAATATTCAGAGCAAAAAATTGGGTCCGTTTTCGAAAACTGGTCAACATCTTTTACTTTCGAGTAAAGTACGAGTATCATAATAACGACCACTTTTGTAGATACATGCACTAAAAAAATTCAAAAGATGTTGTCCATTATCGGAAATAAGAACATTTTTATTAAATGATAATACAAGTTACTATTTGTCGGAATATCAGTAACACTAAAGTGTTTTTAGAAGATAAAATACTAGATAATCTTCGAGTACATACCTTGCTCAAGAAATGACATTGCGGTTTTTGACTTGTCTCAACTACAATTACTTAAAATAACTGTATTTTGTTAATCAAAGCCACAGAACAGTTAGGTACAGAAAGCAATCTACATACAAAGTGCGCTCGAGCAACGCACACATAGACACCGCTCACGGACACGATATCTCGGAGTAGTTAGGACGAGTGCGAGCGATTGCCGTCCGCTTGACACGCGTCGCGTCCGTGGACTTTTTTGTGCGATAATAAGGTAGGAGCAACAAAAAAGAAGTTATTATAACTGTTCAGTGGACGGTTGCTTAAATTCCACTTTAAACGGTGAACTGTCATTTTTCAAGCTACCAGTGGCTTCAGAGAGGTAAGTAGGTATCTGCTTGTATTTCAATGGTTCGTTTTAAACTTACACAGAAGAGTTAGGTAGGTAAGCGCCCCGCCCCGGCCCCCGAAGAATATATCTAAGATCGGTTAAAATAATAGTTTCATATTTTGAATCAGTATAAACGAAGTACTTAACTATATTTTTGTAAGGTAAATTCACGCCACCTTACGTAAGTTGAAAACATGTTTTTTTGTTTGTGTAGATATTGTGTTGTTTTTAGTGTCTTTTGATAGGTTTAGGTCTAAAACGTATATGGTAATGGAAATTGTGTAACTAGGGTAATCCGTTTAGAAGTTATAAGGAATTTTCGATAATGAAAATTGACAAACGTAAAATTTTGTATGTTTCTGCTCTGTAAACTTTTTGTATTGTAATACCTAGTAGGTAGGTTTATTGTTTTGTTTTGTAGGATAAGTTTTTTGCTATTACGGGCTATATAGGTAGGTACTGCGGGTTTGGATTAGCCCCTCTGGTCGGTTATTTTTGAAGTTACCTACGGTATTTTTAGGGTTTCGTACCCAAAGGGTTAAACTGGACCCTATTGTTAAGACTCCGCTGTCCGTCTGTCCGTCTGTCTGTCACAAAGCATCTCACAACAATAACTAGATACGAGTGCCACTACCGCGATAGTTTTTTGTGCATAAGCCATAGTTGACAACCCTAGAGCGACCGCCGAGCGTAGGTATGAAAAGTGAAGTACATACATGTGATTTACTTCTGTACTTATCTGTTCTGTGTCAAAGCTAACTACAAATGACGTGACACATAAAATCCTAGACCTTTGACATAATGCAACTACGTAATGACAACTGATAATGTGGGTATTTCTCTGCAATGAGGTGCACTATTTCCTTGTTTATGCATAAAATTCAACTTCAGTACAAAATTCCCACAATTTCAAAGTTTAGTTTTAAGGACTGTGATGTATGGGCGGGTTCCAGCGCCCGACAGAAGTGATAATTTAAACTAATCTAAGTTGATTTAATATTAAAATTGTTTAACTTGAAAAAAGTTTAGGGTATTAATTATTTTTTTTGTATATTATTTAATATGATAATGTAAGGAAAGGTTATTTATTAATAAAATCGCTCGTTCCCTTTAAACCATAATTGCAAAATATCTAATTGCCGATATACATGCTTACCAAAATATTAGATTCCCACAATACCAGTATTTTTATATATTATGTTCCTTTTTATATCAGTTTTATAAAATACCATGTTCTCAATACACCATGTTCCCTATAAAACCATATACCGAAAATATCAAATTTCGAAATCACAAGAATCTCAAAACACTGAAATACTTTACAAATCTGATTAGGAAAACACAATTTTCTCGAAAGAACTTGATCTCGCCTTAGCATGATCATGTAATACTAGATTTTTCAAAGAGCAGATTTCAGATAAACCATTTTTTTTTATTTTTTTTTTATGGCATAGAGAAGACAACGAGCACACAGGCCACCTGCGGGCCAATTATGGTGACACTTATCCACGCGATAAAACGTTTTTATCACAAGCTCATCGACATAATATCATTGTCGACGTAGGCTAACATGGTGGCATCGGTTACATTGTCTTATCCACTTTTGACAACGATAAATGACAATCGTCACATTTTATCGATTTTGCTTAACATGGTCGCCACTTTGTATCCACTTTTGACATATTATTTAGATAATCTTATACAAGTGCCGTCTTGGTGACGACAAGACATTTAATTTGGAAAATTTACTCAAATTCATCTAAAATTGAAGCGTAAGTATCGGTTTTATAATATTTTTACTTATTAAAAACGTCTTATTTACTTATAACAAAGGCGTTTTACATTATAATTGTTATAATTGGTAAACATTTTTTTGTAGAATGTCTCGATACTACTACTTTAGTCTCACGTCACAAACGGAGAAAGAAAGACGGAAATTACAGTGCAGGACAATCAGAGACGCATCGAACCCTTTCGAGCTTCCGGAGGAAGAGTTCCGGCACGTCTATAGAGTGTGTAAGGAGATGGCTCTCCATTTATGTACCGAGCTCGAAGTCGACCTCCAGCCGCACAATAGTGACGGATTACCCGTCTATATTAAGGTAATATTTATTATTTATCATACAGATACCTACCGAAATACATAATGTTACTTTAGACACTAGGTACCTACCTACATATGAGGGCTAGGAAATAATTGTAAAAGCAACTCCTAAAAATGGACCCTTTCACAGGTTCTAACTTCGTTGCATTTTTTGGCCGATGGCAATTACCAACACGGAACAGGGCAGGACCACGGCTTGTGCATTGCACAACGCACCGTGAGCAACTACTTGACTCGGTTTACGGACGCAGTTAACAGAAGGTAGGCAAGTTTTTTTTTTTTAATCGCATAGGAAGGCAAACGAGCACACAGGCCTCCTGATGGTGAGTGGAAACTGTGACCCATAGGCATTCACAAGAACGCAATCCTAAGACTGCAAATGCGTTGCCAACCCTGAGGGCTAAGTTGGAATGCCTCTATGCTAGTCATTTCACCGGCTGTCTTATCCCCAAACCGGTACACAACAATGAAAACTGCTGCTTGGCGGTAGGTTAATGGATAAGATGGTGGTACCAACCCGGACCCAATGGGCCAATAGTTTGAAGTTTATTTACTTACTAACATTTTTATGTGGTACTTGCTTTAATTTTCTCGGTTAAAAAGTCCATCAGTTTTAAGTCTTCCTCCGAGATGTAGGTAAACTATCTCTGTTCCTATCAAATTTCAATATGTTAAGGCTTTGAACAGTACAGACCAAACAACGAAAGAAACCAACACAATAACACATTTATAATATTTGATTTAACCAGTGTTATTAACACACCATCCCGTGGGAAAAGTGCTTTTAATTAATTTGTTTTAGTGTACCTACCTAATAGTACTAACTTTGTTATATTACATTTCCAAAGTCAGAGCGACCAGAGTACACTATTAAACTTGTATAAGTGTGATGATGCCTCCATATAGTCTAGTAATATGGATTGAAAAAATGGAAAATTATTGTAACAAAGTAGTCGAGGTCAAAGATAAGTATACACTTTTGCACCTACATTTCAATGGAATAAGGTGCAAAAGTGTATAAATATCATTTTACTCGACTATACCATCAGAACATTCAGAACTCATGTCTTTAAATTATTAAAAAAATATTTTTTCTACCATACATTAAGTACCTACAGCACAGTAACAACTTGTGTGGGAACTAATAAAGGTGTTATTATTGGAATTAAAAGATCTTATTGTAATTGGGTTTTTAATATAATTAAATATTGATAATTAACATAGTAATAATTAAAAAAAAACAAAAAAAGATTTAAGACTTCCTCGGTAATAATTTGCATGTCCTCCAGCCTGAAAAGAAAAATGATACTATTTTATATTTCCATACAATTAATTGTTACGGGGTACG
Source organism: Acleris emargana (assembly GCA_927399475.2). Lineage (NCBI taxonomy): Eukaryota > Metazoa > Arthropoda > Insecta > Lepidoptera > Tortricidae > Acleris > Acleris emargana. Next base: position 48,725,161 of record OV656835.1, on the reverse strand, counting down.
GAACCGTGGCTGATGACGCCAATTTTACACGCTGCCCTGAATAGTCCAGAAGAAAGATACATCAACTGGCACTGCACGGTCCCCAACACCATAGAGCGTACCAATGGATACATCAAAAATGTTTTCCGGTGCTTGGGGCATGATCGTGCGCTTCATTATAGCCCCGAGAAGGCATCAAAAATAATTAATACCTGTTGTGTGTTATATAACATGATGATTCATTATATGTTATTATAAATATAAGCACACTACCTAAGTACATATATATTATACATATATTATATATAACCTGTGATAGTTCAGAATTTAATTTCTTATTTACATATTATTTTTCAGAACACTTGATATGGATCAGGACACTGCTACAGACAGCAACGGAGTCATTGCCACCCAGCAGCTACCAGCAAATGGGCTTTTTATTAAGAACGGCCCAGGAAAAGAGGCCCGCCATAATAAATAATTATTTTGCTTACTATTGTGTTTTATTCCATTTTCATACTAGAAGTAAACACATTGCTTTTTTTACCAGTTAAAGTACATTGTTGCCTAGGCGGGGAAAGTAAGGGTTTTCCTGACGAGGTGGTTAGCAGGCCGAGCAACAGCGAGGCGTGCTAAAATACGAGTCAGGAAATCCTCGTTTTCGCCGAGGCATACATAATGCTTTTCTCAAACATGTGAGGAAATAATACAAATACATTTCTAAAAAGCAAGTAATTTAATTTTCATTTTTGTTTGCCCTCCACAGCATAAATTGGTCATAAGTTCGGTTATATTTTTACTTAGATTTAGCGGGAAGCAGGTTTTGCCTAACCGAGGCAGCTTCAGATTTTAATATAGGCGGTGTGGTACCTATTTCGTCGCTTTCGTCGCTTGAGCTCATTTTTTATAGTAAGTATTTCACACAACAAATAGTTTAATATTCGGTTTCACAATTATATTATGCAGAATGAACGAATGTTACCAACTGTCAATTGTTTTTAAATACTAACCATAGACATTGGAATGCAAATTCAAAAAGAAACACACGCACTGTGCTAAAAAAGCGAGCAGTTACCTTGGCTGTTTGGAATTTTTGTCTTGGTCCTTTTGATTTTGTATGCAAATTGACAGCATTTTTAAAAAATATATGGACATGGACGGAAAGTGTTTTCATATAGTTTTTTTACTCCTAGGAGTAAAATGAGGCTCTTTCCGTCCTTGTCTTTCAATCGGAATACCGTTTTTTCCGGGCATGTTTGAGAAAAAGTAGAAAACTATTATTTAACAGTATAAAAAATAGGCTCAAGCTACCTGTACCAAAATAAATCTTGAATTAAGATTAAGGTTCGGTTCAGCAGTTTAGCAGCAAGAACGTAAAAGACAGATTGAGTTCTATATACAGACAGATTCTATACAGATTGATTATAAATGATCTACCATAACATAATATTGAGTATGGATACCATTAAAACTTACTGGTTTCTAGCTAAAATCCTATTCTGCTCCCTCAGAATATTATTATGTTCCAGCTTGAGCTGGTTGAGTTTTCCAAGTTCTTCTATTATACTCTGTAACATAAAATACAATTGCATTACTTTTATTAAAAAAAAGTCATGAAACAAAGGGTATTGGGTAAGTCGTTTCGTCACGTATAGCCCACTTCCCAAAACGACTACATTACATAAAGACCACTTCCCATAATGACCATTCCCATAAATACCGGTTCCCAAATTGACCACTTCCCAGAAGGACCATTTCCCAAAACGACTACATTCATATTGCCTACTGCTTAGAATGACCAGTCTCGTAACGTCCAGAACATGCACTGACCACTTCCCAAAACGACCACATCGCAGAAAGACCACTTCCCATAATGACCATTCCTATAAAGACCGGTTCCCAAATTGACCATTTCCCAAAACGACTTTCCCACTTCTTAGAATGACTACATCTATCAAGACCAGTCCCTATGCCTACTAGTAACTATCTGCGTTCTCACGTTACAGTACGGCAGTTTCAGGTGTTTATGTGGACACTCTAGACAAAAGCACCAAATTTTTTCAGGGACTAGTTAGATCCAAAGCTTGTAAGTTTTTGATAGGAACCAAAAATAATACGTATATCCGTCGGCCATCTATATATTATCTTTTCGGTTTTTTGCTTATATATCTCGGAAACTATGCGTCCTAGAGACGAGCGTCAAAATTATTTAAATGTTGACAAATTGATATTCGAGAAGCTCGAAGAAGTTGAAGCACCACAAACACTTGCCAACAACTTTTTAGTATGCAATGATTAATTTTTGCAAAGAAAACGTCACTCAAAATGATGAACTACAAAACCCAAGGTGGTTATTATTTCGGACACGGCACATGCAAATGTGTACCACGACCATTTTATCAGATGTTTTCAATACATTTAGATATGGGCTCCACAGAAAAAAACACAAATGTGTTACCTGTCATTTATGGATTATTGCCGGATAAATCGGAGGCAACATACACAAGGTTTTTTACTCTAATAAAAGAAAAACTAAATGTAAATATCTGTAAATATAAATCAGAGTACGAACTCGCTCAGATGAATGGACTCAAAAATGTTTTCCCTAATGTTCAACTAAGTGGATGCTACTACCATTTTAGTAAAGGCGTTTAGAAGAAGTCAAAGGAAATAGAGAATGAGATTGATACTGAAACAGATGATAATAGAAACATAACGGAATACAGAAAAATTACAATATTGTGTTCTAATTTCCCTCTCCTACCAGCAAATTTAATGGCAGAAACCTGGTCAACTATCATGGATATCGCCCCAAAAACACCAAAAATGATGAAGTTTCTGAAATATTTTGGAAAGCAATGGTATCCAAAATTGACACCAGAATTGATAAGCTGTTCTAATCAACGACAGAACGACGAATGCAGTTGAGGGCTGGCACAAGAGGGTTAATGCGAATATTCCTCGATCACCAAACTTTATCTATTTCGTTCAAAAATTGCGTAAGGAAGCTCGACGGAAGTGGTCAATTTGAGAACCGGTCTTTATAGGAATGGTCATTCTGGGAAGTGGTCTTTCTGCGATGTGGTCGTTTTGAAAAGTAGTCATTTTGGGAAACAGTCATTATAGGAATGTGGTCAATTTGGAAAGTGGGCGACTTGAAAATTAGTCATTTTGGGAAATGGTCCTTCTGGGAAGTGGTCAATTTGGGAACCGGTATTTATGGGAATGGTCATTATGGGAAGTGGTCTTTATGTAATGTGGTCGTTTTGGGAAGTGGGCTATACGTGACAATACGGTCATATTTTTCTTCAGCGGCCATGGATAATTTTCTTAAAATCGGTCTGAGGACCTCTTAATACACATAAATATATAAAATTTACGACGACTTACGCCTTTCCATGCTGCGACGGATTTGTCCGGGCCAAACTCTTGCAACATAGGTAGTTGCTAGATTTGCCACTCGGACTCGTGTCTTTGAGACCCGAGTGGTCCACTGAACTCCCCGTTCGCGAACAGAGAGTGGCTGGCCATATATTCAATGTTTTTTTTTTGTAATGCTGTACAGCGACTGCAACACAACATGATTGATTTAATCATTAACAATAAATAAAGAAATCTATAATGCACTTAAAAACTCATATTAGTTCACAATATTACACTTACACTTTTGTTGTATGGCTCATATTAGTTTCTTCAAGAACAATTTTTGGACCGGACAAAACTTTGAACTTTCGTAAGTTAAGTACGAAACTACTAACCATAAACTAATAACCATAGATCATCGAACTACCGAAACAAGTTGTCAAGATAACCCATATGTTTTAAAAAGCATGTCGTCCGCTTCTTTCAATGACTAATTTATAACTTCCCATTTCAGAAGCATTATATAAAGCCCGCCACCCAACATCCAACATGTGCAAAAATGTATTGATTTCGTGACGCTGGCAACTTTTTTGCAAAATGGTAGTAATCTCGCGTAATTCTTGCCACACTGGGCTTAAACATATTAGTTGTCGCTATATCGGCGCAATAACTTTATCGACGCTGTCAACCATATTAGGGATTTCGTTAAAATAAACGACTTTGTTAAAAAATTAAACATATCCACTCGATAAAAAGATGTCACGCATAATCGGCCCGCTGATGGTAAGTGGAAACTGTGATCCATAGACAGATTGAAGAATACCAGATCCCCAGAATATCAAATATCAAACAAGTACGGTCAGGTGCTTCAGGACTTCGTTTGCGTTAAATACCAACTTTGTCACTCCTTTTCTCTTCTTTTGGGGATGAGTTGTAAAAAATGCTGAAATACATGTCTAATGAATTTTATTCAGAGATATTCAATCCAAGATTCAAAAAATAGGTCAAAAAGAAAACTCTTTCACCTACTTAGTGTTTGAATTTCAAAAAACCCCGTCTTTTCGGATCTTTACGTTACAAAAGCAAATCCAGATTTAATGTTTCTAGCTTCCGAAGTATTGGCTGGGCGACTATGAATCAGTCTGTCAGGACAGGTCTCTTTATAAGACTAGCTTTTGCCAGCGACTCCGTCCGCGTGGAAGTCGTTTATCGCAGTTCCCACGGGAACCGTGTAATTTCCCGGGATAAAAAATATTTAATGTCCTTACTCGGAACTCAAACTACCTCCATACCAAATTTCATCAAAATCGGTTCAGCGGTTGAAGCCATTTGCTAATGATAAAGTTCAGTACCTAGTTATTAAATAGTTGACAATAAAAAATTGAAATTTACGGTTGGTTTTGTTGTCTAACCGTACTTATGTAATCTACCAAAGTAAAAATCCGGTGTTTTAGGAATTTAGGCATTCGGAAATCAAGTATGATCAGCATCTGGTGTGTTGGGAATTACGTAAACTGGCAATCTGATATTTTGAGTATCTGATAGCTTAAGAAACTGGGTGTTTCAAGTACATTGTGTTTTGCCGGCCTAGTGTTATCAAAATCTGGTATTATGGGAATTCGGTTTTAAAGAGAACATGATGTTTTGAAAACATGTTGATTTGCCAATCCGATATAAAAAGAAACACGGTAAAAAGAAAGTCTGGTATTGCTTCTCCGCTTCCTACCGGCTGTTGCCACAATGTCGTCGGATCATCTAGCTAAAGCATCTAGCTAGTTGGGTTTTATGCTCACTGTCAACAGTATATGTCTATCGCACACTAAACACTGAGTAGAGAGAGGGGGAAGGGTCTGTCCGAAATACCGCTAGCGCTGTCAGTAAGATTTAGAGAGCAGGAGCCTGCCTAACGCTGCCGTATGCATGAGAGAAAGGGAAGCCAAACAGACTGGCCAAACGCGTAACGTAACGAAGCGGGTAACCCTCCCATAAGAAGTTATCACTTCAAAAATAAACGTTATAAAAATCCTAACCTATACGAGTGTTGCCGGCGGCCACGGGACAGGGCTCAAGCTACCGGTGGTTAAGGCTGCAGGGAGAGGAACACCCTCACAATGCGTGCCGTGTCGAGGAGTACTGCCTTCTGTATCTGTCCCTTGATCCAACCATCTAGCGAGAGTCTCTTAAGGTGTTGGTCGAGACTCTTCGCTATAAGACCGTTTGCCGAAACAATTATCGGGACAATTATCGTCGAGTCAACATCCCATATGGTGGTCACCTCGTGAGCCAAGTCAAGGTACTGGCTGAGCTTATCCTTCTCGGCCTTCACGAGATTCTCGTCATGCGGTATGGTGACGTCGACGAGCACTGCCCGGCGTTGATATCGATCTGTCAACACGATATCAGGCTTATTGCGACTATAGTCCCGTCCGTGATAAGATCGATCCCAATTAGAGTAAGAGCCCGTGACAACCAGACCTTCGTCATTTTATAAAAGCTGAAAGTTTGTTAATTAAAGTATGCTTTGAACATAGGTAAGAACGATGGCAAAATCTGAAATTCGAGTCATCGTGGCTTTGGGAGGTAGGGGGTGGGACAGGTGCATAAAATACCAGCCAACTTTCGTTATTTTATAAAGCGTAATTTTGTAATATGTTATTCGGAATAACATTACAAATCATCTCATTCATTGCCAGACGCTTTTTATCGTGGCAATCCCTTACCAGACACCCTAAAACTTTAATAAATTTTAATTCTACTTTCGTTATACGAGGGGAGGTCCAAAAGTTCGCGGAATGGAGGGCTAAATAATTAAATAAAAAGACGTTACTATTTTTCCTTTTCAATATAATCTCCCTTAAGGTTAATACATTTGTTAGATCGTGATATTAATTTCTAAACCCACATAAAAATAATTTTTTATACTCGTCGATTAAAATCTGTGTATTAAGATTTCATAGAGAATACTGTAACGTCACTCTTTTCATCGATGTTCCTTCCGAAACAACCGAAATAACTATTTCGATACGCTCTAGACAACCGAAAAAAATTTGAAAATAGAACTTCGGATTTCCATGTGTGTCCTTGTTTAAGGAGACTCGATCCGATACAAAATTGCCAATCTGTGGCGTTTAGGAACGTAGCAGCGTCGCGTCATCTGTCAAAAATCTACTTTTCAATTATCTTGTGTCAAAAAAGTCGGATAGTAGAACACTTACAATATTTAGTTTTCTTATATACTCGTATTAATGACTTAAATTATTAATTTTAATGAACTCGTACAAAAAGTATTGTTCACAATAGTGTCATAATTAAGCTTTTTAATCTCGTACCTTACTTAGGCCACTCAGCAAGCTTCGTGGCCTAAACACGGTACTCGACTAAAAAGCTCTCTATTATAACACGATTGTGAAAAATACTATTCTTCTTTGCTGTCAAAATGAGCCAAAATTGCGTCCTTTACTTCATCATCGGTGTGAAATTTTCTTCCCCGCAACTCTTTCTTCAAATTTGGGAATAAATAATAATCACTGGGGGCCAGGTTCGGGCTGTAGGGGGGATGAACCAATTCTTCGAAGCCACATTTGTTCAGGGCAGCCATCGCAATACGACTCTTGTGAACTGGAGCATTATCCTGAAGTAACAGCACACCCTTAGCCAGCTTTCCTCGCCTTTTTTCTTTGATAGCTTCCCGCAACTGCTCCAGTAGCCTAGAGTAGTACTCTCCAGTAATTGTGACATCTTTGCTTTTGTAATCGATCATCAAAATTCCTTGGCAGTCCCAGAAAATCGTAGCCATCAACTTTCCGGCCGATTCTGACACCTTAAATTTCTTAGGTGGGGGGGGTACCCTTCTTGTGCCATTGCATCGACTCCTGTTTAGAGTCAGGTTCAAAATGATGAACCCAAGTTTCATCTCCAGTAACAATCCGCTTCAAAATCGACGTACTTTCTTCTCCACACCGTTCTAAAAAACTGCTACACGCGTCGATTCGCTGCTGTCGCTGATGCGGCGTAAGCATTCTCGGCACCCATCTTGCACTCACTTTAATCATGCCGAGGTGTTCATGTAGAATCCGCAAAATAGTGGTTTCAGATACTCCAACTAATGCAGAAATCTGTTTCTTCTTCAGGCGAGCATCTTCTAATACTAATTTTTCAACTTTTCCGTCGGTATCTGATGTGGTGACCTCGACAGGCCGTCCTGGGCGAGGGTCGTCTTCAATGGACTCTCTGCCAATTTTAAAAAGACCGTGCCATTTGTAAATCATTGTTTTTCCAGGGCAATGATCACAGTAAACTACTGACATCTCACTCATGATGGTCTGAGGAGTTTTTCCTTGCTTAGTCAGGAACTTGATGATGGCTCGATACTCAATTTGCTCCATACTTCCAGGATTTTTCCAGATTGACTTGCTTGCTCGACGATATTTTGTAAAGTAATGAGCTCTTCAGGCTGAAAGTTGGTATATATACTCTTAATGAGTTGGCCATTAGTACTATACTAAAAAATATAGTCATCCCCACCCCCATCCCCTCCATTCCGCGAACTTTTGGACCTCCCCTCGTAGTATAAAAGTTCAAATTTACACATGTTATTTTGGTAACTATTAGACGATGTTTTCTCAGTTGCCAGACAGTTTCGACAGTTCCTGCCTGGCCCAGACAAACATATTGGGTACCTATAAGTGCGAGCGCGAGGCAATATACAGTCGCATAGGTGCGAGTGAGATAGCGCGTTAGGTCTTCACAGCGCGCGCAGCTTTCCGTTACTGTGCGGTAGAAGGTAATTTATGATTAAACGAACTTACCTGTTCGTGAAGTTCAATCATAATTACTCGAAGGGCTTCGTTCGAAGATATTAGCATATATCCACACATGTAGTTTCACTATAGGCTCGCTATTTCGCACTTAATTCAGAGATATAAAAATAACCCCGTGTGGTTGCCGGGTTAGAATAGTGCCACTCCATGTCTTCCCGTCGAAGTCGTAAGAGGCGACTAAGGGAATAAAGGCTTGTAGTACTGTTAGGCGATGGGCTTGCAACCTGTCACTAATACGCTGGTAAACATCTTAGTCTGATTATGCAAAATGTGGTTACAGAATTATCATCAAGTTTTTAGATTTTGTTGGTAATTCTGTAGCTCTGCCTACCCCACTCTGGGATTGAAGGCGTGAGTTTATGTATGTATGTATGTATATAAAAATAAAATCACAAATCTGTAGGGTAGATCGAGCTGCTCTGGCCCGGTTCCAGTCATGAGTTAGGAGACGTGCTGAGCTGTTGGTAGGTATATATATTTCACGGCCCGGGTATAGGCTAGCCTAAAAGGGAAGGGTGGGTTTGCTAATATCGGGGTCCGTTCATTTGCCCGAAATACGTTTGGCCGAATGAGTCGTTTGGCAACTGTTTCATTTCCCAACCCGCATATATTTCTGTAACTGTGAATATTTCAGGATTTATTTTTGTACCATTGTGTAGACTATAGGTTAGGTTAGGTTAGCTATTTTTTAAAAAATCTGAAATATTTACAGTTACAGAAATATAAGCGGGTTAGGAAATGAAACAGTTGCCAAACGACTCATTTGGCCAAACGTATTTCGGTGAAACATTAGTGAACCGCTAATATCTTCGAACGAAGCCCTTCGAGTAATTATGATAGAACTTCACGAACAGGTAAGTTCGTTTAATCATAAATTACTCTCAGGCTTCGTTCTCGATATTAGCATATATCCACACATGTAGACATTTAGAGCAAAAAAGGCCGTAAAATACGTATAATTGTTTGTCCAATTCATTTATTTTTTATTTTATTAAAGATATAAATAAACGATGATTGTAATTTGTATTAATCAAAATCATATATTAACAAAAGAAAACAATGTACCCATATAAGTATAGGTTAATAATCAAAATTTCACATCTCTAATTTGAAGTGGAAGGATAAAATAATGATATTAATGTTATTTATCCTAACTTGTCGATATCTTAAAAAATGATGATTACATTTTAGCTAAGTATCTAAAATATTTCTAGCAAAATCACCATTGCTAGTACTGTTACTCCCAAGAACAATCTTATTATAATGCTTAGCGAAGACTGCAGAGGATGTGCTCCAGCCTACAGTCTTCCTAATTATGTCTAGGCTAACACCTGCCTTGAACGCCCTGGAGGTGGCGGCGTGTCGTGTGCTGTGCTCTGTGAACAGGGACGTGTCAACGCCACTCATCGCCAAAGTCTTTTTTACCCACCTGCTCAAGGTCTGGGAAGTAACCTGGCGATGGGGCTTCCTAAATGAAACGAAAAGCGTATGAACGTCGTTACGGACGCTTTTCGTTTTGTCCAGGTAAGACTGTAGAGCACTGGCGGGGCAAATTTGCGGTCTTTGTGAAAAGAAAGGTAATGTTAGTACCGGTTGAAGTGCACCTACTCGTGAAGTTTTAATAAGGTCTGGGATTTGAATAATTATATCGGAATGTAAAACGTTAATATTATTTATATTTATGATAGAGAGAGTCTGTATTCTGTGAGCAGTAACTAACGCTAACAAAGTAATTAATTTAAAACTTAATTTTTCCAGGTCAAGATCTTGATTAGGATACCAATCGGCTATATAATTTAAAACCTGTTCAATGTTCCAAGTAAGATTATATTTTGGTAATGTGGGGCGTTAACGAAATATCCCTTTTAAATACCTCTTAACTAGGTCATTATTAGTCACTTCCTGCCCGAGAATTAACGACAAAGCGGACCTACAGCTATTAATCGTTCCGTGTCTTGCACCTGATTCATACGTTTGCGTTAGGAAGCATAGCACATGAAATACTGTGGGCATTAGAGTTTTTTCCGTTTTGACTGATTTTTATTTCGCCAGATTTTGGTTTCGTCGGATTTTCGTTTCGCCAGATTTTTCTTTCGACAGTAAAAATACAGTCGCCATTAGAAACATCCTAAATTGAGGTGGGTAAATTTTGTTGTGGAGTGATCTATTTATAACATCTTTTATGGGTCAGGCCGTATTTTTTGCCTCATGTGACATAAATGTGACGTAACTTTTTACGTTTCCCAAACATAAGTGTTACGTAAAATTATAACATAAAATTGTTAGGCATAGATCACACATCACTAAATGGGATTAAGGGATACATCAGTATGTACTGGTAAAGTGGGGTTATTTGACATGAAACGGGGTAGTTTGGAAGGAAAAAGAAGTAAAAAAGTAATATTACTGTTGAAGCCCTTTTCTATACCTACTTTCATAGATTTTTCCCTGTGACTGTATTATATTTAGAAAAAATGTGATTCTAATTCACCCCACAAGTTTCAAAGTGCCCCACTCCGCGTTACGCTGAAACTCACGCGGATGGCGGGTGTCAGAGAGCACATTGGTCACGATTCGACTAGCATCGAAGCACCAACCCATTAAATGCGTGCTGCGCTTCCGCGTGTTTATGCGTACGCCTTAATACAATTTAATGTTACCTACGAATAGAAGCTGAATATATGTATAAATGCTCAGAGCAGCAGCTAAACAGAAGCACGCAGATAAACATGCTCAAAATGATCTTTACATTAACATTCTCATAAAACGGGTAAAATCATACACTGATCAATTCCAATGCAAATCGTTTATTGAAACATCTTTTAATTCACTTATTATCTAATTACTTTGGAACTTTTAGCAGTCAGTTAAATCGGTACACAGTTGAAGAAGATTAATGGTAAACATACGTAAAAAATATACGTAGTCGAACATAGATCCTCCTCCTTTTTTGAAGTCAGTTAAATAACTAAAATCATAACAAAAAATATTAGTATCTCACTAACATTACAATATAAAAAAAATAACACTTGAATGAATCATCAGTGATGATTCATCACACACACTCGAAAATTCTTTAGTACGATTTGACAAAATCAATTGGCTCGATTACTTTCGTAATGTGCATTCTTATTTCTATTATTGTTTTCACGATAACTTAAAATAATATCTTACGTATTATTCTGGTTCTGATCGATAACATTCGTAGTCTTATTATGTAGTATGATCATTCAATTTTATAATTCAGATTTATCATATTAAAGTTTTTTATACCCCTTCTTTCATTTGTTGGGCCTGAACAAATTCTTTGAGAACATAATGTTCCAATAATGCTTTTTTTACGATTTGTTTTTGTGGTGTATTAATGTTTTGCAGATTGTCATTAATAAATTGTTCTGTTCTCTCTAGAGGCGTATACTCATTTTCATTTAACACCTCTGTACCACCACCACTCTTACCTTCAATATTTTGTACTTTTACGGAATTTAATTCGGTTTTTAGATTTTCACATATTTCTTTTAATTCGTCGAGTTTTTTCTGTTGTCTGATACCTCTTCTTTGAAGAGCCTTGAAACCTTTCCTTATTTTTTCCATATTTTCCTTAAGTTCTTCAATTTCTTTTTTTTGCTTATATTCCATCCTGCGGCGAGAATTTCTATAACCTCTGACATTCTCTACACCAAGAAACCGTTGAAACGGTATATCGTTTCCTACATTAGGAAGTCGCTGTTGCAAATGTTCTTCAGGTGGCATGTCTGAGTCAGTTTGGTCCTTTGACTTGCTTTGAAGATTTTTTGCATTTCGCTCTCGTTCTTTTTTTGTACTCGTTGTTCTTCTTTTTGTTCTTCTGTTAAGTTTCTTTGTTTTTTCTTATAATATTCTAGAGCCCTGGCGGCCGTTTGCTCTTTAATTTTTTTATATTTTTCAGGATTTTCTCTTTTGAGTTTTTCTCTGTATTCTTTTTGCCTTTCGGCGGCAGTTTTTCTAGGCGGCATCTGTGAAAATACATAAAATAATAGTTACTAAACCAGGTCCCTTTTTCCGCCATAAAATTTAAAGTCATAATCTCATAATGTAATGTTGTTCGTAATAATGTATCACTAGTCTTAACTCTTTTTTCTCTGAAACCGTAATTTTTTTCAGGAATTTTGTATTGGTCACCCTGTAGAATTTCATAGGTTAGGTTAGGTTTATTTTATAACAATCATATTAAAATTCATAGTTTCAGATAAAAAAGAGTTATGATTATGACTAGTGAAAGATTATGACAAACATTATATTAGGACTTAAAATTGTGTGGGAAAAAATATAGACCCACGGTAAAAATAAGGTACACCCGGGTAAGACCGGATGGAAGGTAAGATCGTATGAACACAATTTCCACCAAAAAGGGGATTATTTTAAATCACTGGCAACACAGTATGCCACACCATTTCACCCCGCCCCTGTCGCCAGTCCGTGGCAACCATTCCGACGTGTAGGTCGCGTTTGTCGACACAGTGAAAAAAAAATGGATTTTTGTGAAATTTTTGTGAGATCCGGTCTTTCACCTTGAATTTTAAACCAATTTTTCGGGAAGTATTTGGTGTTATTTTATTATTGAAATCAAATAATACGAAGTTAAGGTAACAGCGGTTAGATTCGTATATTTAAAATTCTCGAATGAAGACTAGTAACGGAGATCCGGTCTTTGACCCATTGGTTAACGATCGGATTATACCGGATAACAGCACTGATTCTCAAACTTTGGCATGACGTATTGCTATTTTTTCGTTTTATAATTAAAAAAAAGGAAATTACGGTTAAATAAGTACTACCTAATAAATTCTACTCTAATATTTAATATTTATACCTCCTAGTCAGTTACTGTGTGGGCTTAGTGAGTAAACATAAATCTCTGGCAATATCCTTGTCTTTTCAAAAAATTGTGGATCTCTATTAAGACTGATTAAAAAAAATATAATAAAAATGGATACAATAATTAAAACAGCTTCATTCATTGATTCCACATATTCCTGCCTCCTCAATCCCCATCCCCAAATAGTATTACTTAATACTCAAGTAGTTCTAATACATAAAAAAATACTATTTGATCCGGTCTTACCTTCTTTACTAAGAAAAGTTTGAGAACCACAAAATCTCCTCAAATTGTTGTTCAGGGTAAGACCGGATTAAAAAAAGACAAAAAAAAATCAAAAAAAGATTCCCGCCATAATTTTACGAAAATAAACATAGACCGATGATAATATTTTGAGCGGTATAACGCCGGACACTTTTATTTTATAGAACTTATTCCCCTTGCTGTAGAAGCGGAATTAACTAGTAGTCCGATCTTTGACCAAGAAGGTTTTTTCATTTGAATGTCTTGAAAAAGAGTCGCTTAAATTTGAATGCAGATTACACAAAACATTTATAACAAAGGAGCACGAAGTTAATTAATAATGAAACCTTGTTTTCTTCACAATAATTTACATTAATACTACTGTGGTAAAAGTTAATGAGAATTGAGTAATAATTTTTATGCCGATATCCTTCCAACTTGCCGAAAAATAGTCCGATCTTACCCGGGTGTACCTTATTATTTCGTTTTTTTTTATTTTCATTTTATAATATCCTGTTTCTAAATACCTACTTGAAAAAAAATGCCTAATATATTTATAATAATATACATAAATGTAATTAATTCTTAATTGCCAAAGAGTAAGTGAGCACTATGCAATTGAATTAAGTAGGTAATTACAAAAGTTATGGCACTTGATTTTTTTTTTACCCCTGCCAAGTGTGTCACGTGACCCTAATAACTGCTCATAAGATCAATGTGCACTAGGCCTTATGTCTGTTTTACGTAACACTTACGTAACGTTAGGTAAGGCGTGACGTAAGTTATACGTAAGTGTGAGTTAAGTGTTACGTAATTTTACAATAAAATAAGGATATCTCACTAGATCTTTCACAATTCCTAAGAAAACAAACACTGTTCAATTACGCTTGATGAATTCTATATGTTCATATAAATTTGCAACCAAAAATATGGAAACTTACCTTTCAAATCAGCGAAAAACCATCCAAAAACTTATTGACGAAATCACTACACACCACAGAAAATGGCCGACTGACAAAACGATATGGCCGTTACGGGTTTGACACTGACATACATCAACGGCAGTGTTGCCATGATAGAAATTTGGATACTACCCAGTGGCTAAGTAGAAAATTGATAATAAATACTGATTACGTAAAACGTGTAACGTAAAACGTTTTTTATTTTACGAAAGAGAAACTTCTCTAAAATTTCCAACTTCTAATATCAGTGGAGCATTGAAAAAAGGACTGAAGACGGCCTATTAATACACTACTTTAAAAATATAAAGATACACACAATAAAGTCAAGTAGAAGCTCACAATGGCATAGAATATTAAGTAACTGACTAAGGTGACAAGCAAATTTTAAGCAAATTACACCACTTTTTGAAATTAAAATATTTATTTCTAACATAGTTTCCGTTTAATAATTATTCAATGCTTTGCGCTTGTAAGTATACATATCATTACATAGAATAAAATTAAAAATAACCCCTTTAAACGTTATATGGGTGGAAACAAACTTGGCGACAAGGGTCACAGGTAAAAAGTGGCAAAAAATACGGCCTTACCCTTATGCTTTGTAAACTTTGCACTTGAATAGATCCCCGTTTATTGGTGGTCATACTGGCATGTCATACTAATATGACCAGTGAGAATCGCTCGTATTGGTGGTCATATTATTTTTATAAACATCCTATATGCATCATTGCTACAGATGTATTAATAAAGTACAATTCGCTCAAAGTTAAAAACAACGATTTTATTTAATTTAACGAAGCTTTTCTAAAAAAAAACCGACGCTAATCTCATTATGCAAAAGCTCTAATTGTGCTTGCATAATGAATACATCATCATCGATATGCTCTTGTCGTCTTTCCACATCTTCTAAATCTCTCTGCAGTTCATATTCATGCTCTAACTTCACTAGTGCATTCAGCAATCTCAAGAGAGAAATTGGGCCTTTTTTCTTCATTTCTTTGTTTATTTTTGAGTTCCAACTCTCTACCGTGTTATTAGTACCGTGTCTCTCAGAACTCACACACCATTGTGATCGAAAAGCACAACATTTTAGCCAGAAAGTTTCCATATATTTCATAAATTTGCAAATTTTTGGTTTACTTATTGGAAGATCCTGTTTTTATATACATCCAGCCCTCCTCAATATTTGATTCCGGAAGCAGTGCTAGGGCAGAACACAAACCCACTACCCTTCGATCTCTTTTACGGTTTATTTTCAATGCTTTTGCCTTTTTCCATAAACTTTTGGTAAAGTGATAATAGCAAAATTTGATTTTTATGTCCGGGAATACTTTCATCAATGCGTTTGAAGCTGCAGTTTCAAAATCTATATGAAATTTTTGCGGAGACCAGCCAGGGACTTGGGATTTTATCATTTCAAATAATACTATGTACGATTGCTCTTTCCTATCAGACATTAAAGCATACACATATGGAACGGCTTTTGTTTTTGCTGTCGTGGATCCTATATCTCCGTGAATAGAGTATAACTGGGCGAAAAGTGCAGGGCAACTTTGAAAAGTCCCGTCTCCGAAAAACTCTTGAACATGTTTAATGTTATTTCTATTTTCTGTAGAGCAAAACAATATAATGCGACAGTTACCATTGGAATAATCAGAGAGTAGGAAGTTTTGAAAACAATTACTAAATATTACGGTGATGGAACATTTCGGATATGCCCAAAACCTTTCTACCAGGTTTATTCGTTACATGCAAATATTGGAGAGACTAATGAGATACTAAATTTGGTTCCACTGTTATATGTGCTCCTGCCAAATAAAACAACAGTCACATATGTGAGACTGTTTTCTATCTCACGAGACAGATTTTCTGTTAATATTTGTTATTACAAATGTGACTACGAGATGGCAGCAATAAATGCGATGAAGGAAGTATTTCCTAATGCAATCGTAAGTGGTTGCTATTATCATTTTGTAAAAGCAATTTGGAAAAAATCTAAAATAATTGGCCTATGCGATGATAATGAGGGTAGAAAAATAACAAGATTGTGTTCGCGAGTAGCGTTATTACCGCCAGAACTGATACCAGAGGCAGTTCTATCTATTTTTGCCAATGCACCGAACTCGGCTGTCATAGCAGCATTTCAAGCTTATTTCATTAACGAATGGGTCCAAAATGTCACAAGTGCTACACTGACATGCTACAGAGAATCTTTTCGAACAACAAATAATGTAGAAGGCTGGCACCGCCGAGTAAATAACAGATTCACTAAAAAACCATCTCTGTTGTATTTTATTTTTTTGCTCAAAAAGGAAGCCCTTTTTCAAGAAAAAAAACTAAGAAATGCCAAGGTATCATAATTTGACCAAAAATAGAAATAAATCTGTTGTTGCAAAGGACATCAAGATTAAAAGCATAATCCATGACTTAAATGAAAATTTAATTACTACAATAGAATGCTTGAAAATGTTAGATAATGTATTTCGTCGGTAAAGTGCCCAAAACGAAGTGTAATGTTTTTATTTTATGCTCTCGTTTATACACGTCGTCATACATCAATAAAAAAAAAAATATTCTAATGTATTTTATTTTGTACTTACCTGTACGTTTGAGATAACAAAGTGACACGCTGTCAGAACAAAAATCTGGCAAAACGAAAATACGACGAAATAAAAATCTGGCGATATAAAAATCTGTCGAAACGGTAAAAACGGTGGCATTATAGGCGTCAACAGTTTTATCTTTACAATACACTAACCATTTTTTAAGACATGTATCGTATTATTTACACGTGTTGTGGGAGAGGGATGCAAGTATTTTTGGGATGGCTAACTGCGGGACTCCTCGCTGCAAAAGTGACGTCCTGATAACTTCCCGACAACCAGTGTAATCCGCCGGTGAACTGCGCGTTCCCTACAATGAGAAATTATAGTATCACCTTGAGGGGGTAAAATCAATGGTTTACAAATAAGGATTCATTGTTGACGACACCACTAAACGGCACCCTTAGGGGTGTCGTTAACCAACATCATTTGATAACGACACCACCGCAGGGCTGTGAAATATGTTTTCCATAGATAGCACGAGCTCTTTAGTGCAAGGAGCTGGTACTAAATAAATAAATTTAGTTTGATTTTTCTCGATATATTGTACAACACTAATCCCCGGTAGTGTTGTTAACATATGATGTTTGTTAACGACACCCCTAGGGGTGCCGTTTAATGGTGTCGTCAACAATGAATCCAAATAAGTAGTCTTTTGAACATTGGAAACCATGGCTGTGTCGGCCACTGTGGCACTACTACAATCCCAGTCGCTTTATCGTTAATAACCTTGCGTAAGGTTTTTAATATAACCGATACTGGTGGAAACGCGTAAAAGAAAAATTGGTTCCATGATATTGTAAATGCGTTGATCGCAAAGGCGTCTGGATCTCTGTGCCACGAGACGTACCTTTCGCATTTAAAATTAATCCTACTTGCGAATAAATCGATGTCAGGGTTACCAAAATACTGAGTGATTGTAACATAAGCATCATGGGATAGTTCCCATTCGATATCGGGATGGAATTTCCGCGATTCTGCATCTGCAATTACGTTATCAGAGGATCGAATGTAATCTGCGTGAACCATGATTTTTCGCGATTCGCACCACTGCCACAGCTGTTGTGTAATATTTGTTAAATGGGGATATTGAACACCACCCATCCTATTAATATAGGATATAGCTGTGGTGTTGTCTATACGCATTAGTATTTGGCAATCCTTGAGATTTTTAGCAAAAACCTTAAGGCCTAAGAAGGCCGCCAATATTTCTAAATAATTTATGTGTAGAGAACGCTCGTGGTCATTCCACGGACCACTGGCAGTTTCATCTCCACACGCTACCCCCCACCCCGTAGTTGAGGCGTCTGTGAAAATTTCCAAGGAATAATCATCACTTTTTATTTTGCTAACAGATGTGTCTATAATGTTTAACCACCAATCAAATACAGATGTTAACGTACTCGGTATGGTCATAATCTTGTCATAATTATCATCTCCTTTTAAATTTAAATATTTACATCTTTCCAAATCCTTAGTGTAAAGCCATCCGTAGTCTACTGCTTGGCATGCAGAGGCAAGTTAACCTAAAAACCGAGCAAATTCTCGAATTCTGCAGCGTTTTAATTTTTTAAACTTTAGGATCTCGTTTTTAATCTTTTCCTACTTCTCTTCCGGCAACTTTACTTCTAAATTAACTGATTCAATAATATTTCCGAGAAATTTGCAAGATTTTTTAGGAAATGAAGAGCTTTTTTCAGTGTTAATGATAAACCCTTAAGATTCTAGAAGCAATCTGGTATCATTAACATTTTGTAAACATTCATTGTAAGATTCACCGACCAGAAAGAAATCGTCTAAATAAAAAGTAGATAAATATCCCTTGGATCTTAATAGTTTGGCAACAGGTTTAAGAATTTTTGTAAAAATGTATGGGGCTGTATTTAGCCCAAAGGGTAAGACGTTAAATTCGTACAAGTTATCATCCCATTTAAACCGTAAGTATTTCCTAGAACTTGGATGCACATTAACCAGAAAATAAGCATCCTTTAAATCGATTGTACTCATAAAGCAGTCCTTTGAAATAAGTTTTAAAGCTGTTCTTAAGTCTTCTAACTTAAAATGTTAAGTACTTATACATTTATTCAGCTGTTTCAAATTAAGGATGAACCGTTTTTGACCATTCGGTTTTGGAATAAGAAAAATACTCGAAATGTATTGACCTTTACATGGTTGACATAATGAAACAGCTCCAATAGATGTAAGGTTTCCTATTGCATCACGAAAATCGTCATATTCCACCCGCGAATATTCAGGTTCTTTAGGTATAGTGGTTTGAACCACTGAACATGAAAAAGGAATTACATAACCTGATATCCAAGATATTGTTATTGGATTATTTGTGATCAATGACCATTCCCGGTAAAAATGAGAAAGGCGGCCCGCGGGCTTTACCGTATTTAACGCCTGTGACGTGGTTGCGGCTGACGCCACGATGTCCTGTAACCTTGCTGCGCAGGCGTCTGCCTCGGGGTCGGGACTGGCGGCGCCGGCCGCGAGCTGCGCGCTCCCCCCGCCGGAGCCGACCGGCGGTTCGCGGGAGGAGCTCGGTAGTTTAAAGGTCTGAAATGCGTTCTCGTAGGTCTGGGCGCGCCGGTTCTATTTGAATGAGGAGCGACGGGCCTCAATTCAGCCCCGGATCTGTTAATAGTCTTTGCAGACTTTAAAATGTCTGCTAGATTGTTACTAAAAAGCATGTCGTCAATTTTAGTATTATCTAATTGATCTTTCAGGTCCTTCTTGACGGTAGAAAGAATAAAAAATCTTCTTAACACTGAATCGCTGTGTTGGATATCCCCTAATATCCTATTTGTGTCCATCAATAGCTTCAGAAGCTCCGGGTTTATGTTATCAGATGACAGGACTAATGTGATGGCCTTACTGACAGCTGAAAGCGCGCAAGCATTAAAATTCTGCTTAGTTTCTATGCCCTTGTCTCGTTTGGTTTGATTTTCTACGAGTGACGCACGAATTTCAGGATTGAGGGTAGGTGCCTTTATCATTTTACTCTTACTCGGAACGAGGTGATATTCCTTTAGCTCCTTGCGATTTTCTTTACTTAGGCCCGAAGTGACAATATGATTTAACCTGATAGCAAGGTCATTTTGTATGTCATCGCCGTATTCTTTAAAGGTAGTCGGATCCTCGCCTAGGAGAGCCAACAAGTCAGGATCTAGACTAGGAACTGTTGGCATAGACGAAGTGGACGGTGTGGACTCACTACCTGGCGGCGCGGCGGCTGGCACCTGCGCGGCAGCGGCAGCTGCGGGCGCTGCGGGGGCCGGCGCGGTCGGTTCTGGTGCCGACGGAGGAGGCATAGAAACCGCTGATGGCACGGGGGGAGAGGCATTGTAGCCCTCCGAGTATGAGTCTGCCTCGTCCTGCTCGGTCGGAACCGGCCAGTAGTCCCAGTATGAATATCCAGCTTCGGATGCAGGGGCGCCGTCATCAGCGGTCACGATATTGTTGCTCTCTACGAGAAAATACATACTGCTTTACATGCGAGAAGCGATGTGAGACTCCCTTTATGAGAAACACGCTAGCTAACTCTTTTAATGTAAGCGTAGTAGTAATTATTGTTTATTCAGGAACGATATGTATAGCAGTGGAAAAACCCCATAGGTAGATCCGGTAGCATACATTTAGATTTGGGATTGGAAAGCCCCATAATGGACAGTCCGATTTCCCCTCTTTTTGTTACCGTTACTTTTATGAACCTTATTTACAAGTTGGCAGAAATACACTGTAGATATGATTAATAAACATCTATGTATGGGGGTAGATTGAAGAATATACATACGGCAGTCGTTACTCAAGCTTGATGTTTTACTGACGTGTCCCTAGTAGTTAACATGGCGCAGCCGATCTAAAAGAACCGATAGTGTGAATAAATAAGTACATTTGGAAGCCAAGTACAGTAGTGACTTGTACTGAGCTTGGATTTTGGATAAATTGAAACTAACTGATTTTAAAGCAATGGAGGCCGTCTTGCCACCACCGCCGCCATTTGTTTTCGACAATAATTTAGAAAACGTTACCTCGGGAAATTTATCACTGGAATGGACGAAGTGGAAAAGTGCATTTCGAATTTACCACGACGCGTGTGAATTGTCTGGTAAAGATAATAAAGTGCAAAAAAGCATCTTATTGCACATTATTGGTGAGCGGTGTCGTGAAGTGTACCTTCAATTCGGAGACACGACTAAGTTGACGACTTTGGAGAGTGTCCTTGAACGTTTTGATTTGTTTTTCTTGCCCAAAAAGAATTTAACTATAGAGAGGCATAAGTTTTTCTCGCGTGATCAGCGTGAGGGCGAGTCCATTGAACAGTACTATACTATTTGTAAGTAACTATTTTGAGCACTAGAAATATTGTGTTTCAAAGTATTGTCATTAGGCATTTTGTAAGTAACTATTTTGAGCACTAGAAATATTGATTTTCTAAGTATTGTCATTAGGCATTATGTACAAAGGAATATTGATTCTCGAAAATGAGATGTGGTGTGTGTGTGATGTGATTCTACCAAAAGTGTATTAGGTCATGCATCTTTAGGAATTTCGTACGTTAGACATTTTGATATTACTACGGACCCAAAAATAGCAATCTCCTTTGTTGGTTTTTTACTATCCAACCCGAATACTTTTTATCTTTTTCCCACCAGTGTGAATATTTTTGTTCATAATGCAGCTTTCTTCTTTTAGTGGGAGTAACATTCCGCTCTTCCTCACTGTCACTGCGCGGTTCCATAATTTAAGTCAAATTGAGCAGGAAGGAAGCTGAAAAATATCGAAATCAAACCAAACAAAAGCACTCCTTCAATATCTTAGGTCGAAATATTTTTAGGTTTGTTGGTTAACTTATATACAGGGTGAAATTTTGAACGTGATACCAATTAAGTGTACCCTGCTCAGCAGATGCTCTATAATTAAACGGATTAACTCTTTTGTTAAAATTTGTCTTAATTAAATATCAATATCTTCCTAACAAAAAATTAATTCACAAACTGAAAGTATGGCTAACCTGCGTTTGACACTTGATAAGTTTTATCGCCGTAAGGGCCCAGTTCACCAACCAATTTAACAGACGGTTAAGTCTTAATCAGCTGTTAATCAATTCATATGACAATCGTTAAACCGCTAACCGTCCGTTTAATTGTTGGTGAACTCGGCCCTAAAACATCTAGCGGGTAACTGAGTTGTACTTAATTAACTAGTAATAAGTTCTGATAAGGATATCAATATCGCAAATAACTAAAACCCCTAGCTCTTATGTATTCTTCTGGTATAAATAACAAACGGAGTGATAGTAAACATTATTTAATATCAAAATCAGAAATGCGTTTCTCAAACATACTTCAATAAATGCTCAAAATGACCACCACTTTCCCGTCGGCATAGCTCTACTCGACGTTTCAGATTGTCTTTGAGCTTTCCAAGCACGAACACGTTGGTTTTGACAGCATCAAACGCCTGTATAATTTTTTGCCGTAGTTCTGCGACTGTATTGGACTCCCGTTCGTAGACTTTCCTTTTAATTTCACCCCATAAAAAGAAGTCCAGCGGCGTTAAGTCAGGACTACGAGGAGGAAATGCGATTGGACCACTACGCCCAATCCACCGGTCGGGGAATTCTTGGTCTAAATAATTCCGAACCCGACGAAAAAAGTGAGCAGGAGCCCCATCTTGCTGGAAGTGTAGGTTGTCTAGATTTTCTTCTGGAACTTCACGCATTAATGTCGGCAAGACGTTTCTCAACAGATCTTCATACTTAGTTCCATTCAGTGTGCCTTCAATAAAATGAGGTCCTACTACACAATTGTTGAGGATACCCGCCCAGACGTTGAGTGAAAATCGGGCTTGGAACGAGTCCCTGCGTGTGACATGAGTATTTTCATTACTCCACCAAAGTTCATTATGGACGTTAAATAGTCCTACCCTGGTGAAGGTGGCTTCGTCTGACCACAAGATATTTAAATGTAGGTGTTCTAATAACCACTCACAGAACTGAACTCGTCTAGAGTAATCTGCAAGAACGATGTCTTGCACACGTTGGTAATGAAATGGGTGTAGACCTTCGGCATTCAATAACTTCCACATGAAAAATTGTGTTGTCCCAAACCTTGCGGCTGCTTCCCTTGTGCTTGCTTGAGGGTGGTGGTTGAAATAACGAAGCACTCGAGTACGAAACGATTCCGAGTAGCGTGCTCGCGATCCTCTGCCTTGTGCATGTCCTGGAACGGCGAACTGCCCATAATCCCTTAAGTTTTGGACAGTGTGGTTTATAAAACGACGAGTCGGGATTGGAGAGTCTGGATACTTTTCATTAAACAATGTCTGTGTCCGCACCGTACTACGCGATGTGTAATAAAAAACAACTTATATTTTGACTTTGGTAGATCTTTTGGCCTTTAATATAGAACCAAATAGGTTCAATAGTGGCTCAAATGCCATTCCTAATCATTTAAACTAAAGTATAGGACAGCGGAAACACCATTGAATATAAATATAATTCACCAAAATATTCAAGGGTTTTCCAGCAAAGAATTAGGATTATTTTTAGATACTGAAAGTGTACACATTATGTGTGTTACTGAACATTGGCTTAGACCAGATCAATTAATTTTTGATTTTGTTAATTTTAAATTAGTTAGTTTTTTTGCCAGAAAATCCGCCATTCATGGTGGTTCTTTAATAATTGTGAAAAGTACCTTAAAATCCAAAGAAAGGAAAGATATTGTTAGGCTATCTATAGAGAGACTTGTAGAAATCTCTTGCATAGAAGTAGAAAATTACATAATTATTTGCGTTTACAGACCACCATCAGCCGATTTTAACACATTTGAATCTACTATGGAAAATGTGTTAAAATTAGCCTGCAAAACTCAAAGGCATGTTATTGTCTGTGGAGACTTTAATGTTAACTTACTGGAATCGTCAATTAATACTATTAAGATCTTAAGTTTATTTAAATCTTTTAATTTAGGTAATTTGTTTTTTGAACCTACACGGATAGGTGTTTCAAGTGCTACCTGTTTAGACAACATTTTTTGTAATTGTGAATGTTTGGATAAAACAATATTTAACTGCTTTAATTCTGATCATAGTGGTCAAAAGGCTTCTTTTTTAAATGATTTTCATCAAGTACCACAGACAATAACATACAGACCCATAACTAGCAATCGTTTGGAATTATTCAAAAATAAAGTTCAGAGTAATCTCTGTAGGTTATCCTTTTCATACAGGATGGTCCAAAGACAGACGTCTAAAAAAAAAATTTTGATGCCTCACATCCAGGGTTATCCGAATATACCCCATGTATGTTGGCCGATTTTTTGTTGTTTTCGAGTAATTAATGTTTAAAGTTTTTTTCAAGAATTTTCGGGCCGAGCCGTTTATTAACATGTAACTTTTTTTGGTTACGTTTTTTCTGGATGTTTTATTTTGCGACATTATCCTCACAAACTGTACTTTCACACATACAATAATCAGCTTCCCAACCTTAACGCAAGTTACAATAAAATTGACCGAAAGTGAAAGTTTTACCTTTGAGCAGATCGAAGTATGATTTTGTAAATTAAAAAAAAACCTAAAAATCTTAGAAATCAAAGACCAGAAGTCATTTTAAAAACTTTGCCAGTCTCTAAACTTTCAGAATAATACAAAAAAAGTGACACTTAATAGGTCATAATTTGCTGGATTCGACATTCAAACGTACTAAGGTAGAATGTGTAATAAAGAGTCTGTAACATAAAAACTGTTTTTTATTTGGTCGAACCTAATTTGGTACTGGCCATCAATAAAGCCATGTAATATTTTTTATGAACAAATAAATTTGTTCTTCCTTTGTCTTAAGAAAGGAATCACGTCTTTTATTGTGAAATAACTAATAGTTACTTCTGCTCTCGTTACGTTTAATTTCTGAATTCTTCTCGCTTTGTTAACTGGACTCTGATTGATTTGCCTTACGACCGACCTGTGCTTGTGTTTTGGACTTTTGAACTTAGCCTAGTGATTGAATTTACTTTCGTGTAGCAACATGAACTACACTCTAAGTGATTATGCAGAGATGCATTATTATTATGGTGCAGCTCAAGGTAATGGACATTTAGCGGCAAGGCTGTACCGGCAACAATTGGAGCACCGCGGCACCGGGAAGCCCCACGGCAGCATTACCCGGACCACAGAGTATTCATAAACACACATTTGACACTGATGGCTGGACGCGATCCTGGCCATCCAACTCAAGAAGGAGTTCCCAGAGTGGATCCAGATAGGAGGGATGAAGTCTTGCCAGAAATCCAAAGAGACCCGTCTACAAGTTCAAGGAGGATTAATAACAGAACTGGAAGCTATGCAAGCAAGCTAAGACCAGAAGTAATTTTAAAAACTTTGCCTTTGCCAGACTTCAGGTACAGCCTTGCCGCTAAATGTCCATTACCTTGAGCTGCACCATAATAATAATGCATCTCTGCATAATCACTTGGAGTGTAGTTCATGTTGCTACACGAAAGTAAATTCAATCACTAGGCTAAGTTCAAAAGTCCAAAACACAAGCACAGGTCGGTCGTAAGGCAAATCAATCAGAGTCCAGTTAACAAAGCGAGAAGAATTCAGAAATTAAACGTAACGAGAGCAGAAGTAACTATTAGTTATTTCACAATAAAAGACGTGATTCCTTTCTTAAGACAAAGGAAGAACAAATTTATTTGTTCATAAAAAATATTACATGGCTTTATTGATGGCCAGTACCAAATTAGGTTCGACCAAATAAAAATCAGTTTTTATGTTACAGACTCTTTATTACACATTCTACCTTAGTACGTTTGAATGTCGAATCCAGCAAATTATGACCTATTAAGTGTCACTTTTTTTGTATTATTCTGAAAGTTTAGAGACTGGCAAAGTTTTTAAAATGACTTCTGGTCTTTGATTTCTAAGATTTTTAGGTTTTTTTTAATTTACAAAATCATACTTCGATCTGCTCAAAGGTAAAACTTTCACTTTCGGTCAATTTTATTGTAACTTGCGTTAAGGTTGGGAAGCTGATTATTGTATGTGTGAAAGTACAGTTTGTGAGGATAATGTCGCAAAATAAAACATCCAGAAAAAACGTAACCAAAAAAAGTTACATGTTAATAAACGGCTCGGCCCGAAAATTCTTGAAAAAATCTTTAAAAATTAATTACTCGAAAACAACAAAAAATCGGCAAACATACATGGGGTATATTCGGATAGCCCTGGATGTGAGGCATCTAAATTTTTTTTTTAGACGTCAGTCTTTGGACCACCCTGTATAATGACTCTAATAGTATTTATAAAGATTTGTTTGGTGTAATTCTTCATCAATTTAATAATAATTTTAAGATGAAAACTATTTCTGGGTCAAAAACTAAGTTTAGTGAATGGGCTACTGTAGGCATTCATAGAAGTAGAAATAAGCTTTATGAATTATATAGAGAGAGAGAGGAGAACAAGAACGCGGACTTCTTAGTTTATGTTAAGAAATATTCGAGGACTTTCAAGCAAGTTTGCTTGACTGCTAAGTCAAACTTTTTAAGTCTTAAGCTTAAAGCTTCTGACAATAAGGTGAAAACTGTATGGAAAATAATAAATAGAGAAACGGGTAAATCTAAAACTCGGGATAATCAAGTCACTCTAGACAAGGGAGACAAACAAATCACGTTAAACAAAGACGTGGCGTTAGCGTTCGAAAATTATTTCTCAACCATAGCCATTAATACCACGAAATGTCTTCAATCATCTGCAATTGAAGCTCAAAAATTACTTTGTGCTAATGTTACTAAATGTAACGCAAGCTTTGATTTTAGCCACGTAGATTCTGTTTTAATTGTTAAAGTATTCAAATCAATCAGTTTAAAAAAAACCGAGGATTTATGGGGAACGTCAGTTAAAAGTCATCCATCATATCATAGATATAATTGCACCTCACTTAGCTTTAATCTACAATAATTGCATTTCAGAGGGGGTATTTTCAAATCTTATGAAATATAGTAAAGTCATACCACTTTTTAAATCGGGCGATATGAGTGATTTAACGAATTTCCGTCCCATTTCTATTCTACCTGTTTTAAGCAAAGTTTTTGAGAAGTTAATGTTAAAAGATATGTTAGGTCACTTCAATAGAAATAAACTGCTTAACAGTAATCAGTTTGGCTTCACCAGAGGGCGATCCACAACAGATGCAGCATCTGTACTCATTAAATATATATACAATATTTTGGGAGAAATCTTGTGATGCTATAGGAATTTTTTGTGACCTTTCTAAAGCTTTCGATTGCGTAGATCATGCGACTCTTATATTAAAATTAGAACATTATGGTCTGTCAAATAATTCTCTAAATCTTATGTCTTCATATCTTAGTGATAGAACACAAATGGTTGTTGTAAACCAAACAAAGTCTATTGGAGCAGCTGTTAAATTAGGTGTGCCTCAGGGCTCTATATTAGGACCTTTCTTATTTTTGGTTTATATTAATGACTTATCACCCACGGTAGATAACCTTTGTGATATTGTGCTATTTGCTGATGATACATCATTAATTTTCAAGGTAGACCGAAAATCCGTCGATTACAGTAGGATAAACGCCACACTAGGTAAAGTACTTAATTGGTTTACTAGTAACAATTTGCTACTCAATGCTAAGAAAACTAAATGTGTTAGGTTCGCTTTGCCTAATGTTAGACCGGTAGAATCTAGTATATTTCTTAATAATGAGAGATTGGAAATGGTAGATAAGGCGCTTTTCTTAGGGATAACTATAGATAAAAACTTGCAATGGAGTCCCCATATAGCAATACTAGCAGGTAAATTAAGTTCGGCAGCTTATGCTGTTAGGAAAATCAGGCAACTTACTAATGTTGAGACAGCTCGCTTAGTTTATTATAGTTATTTTCATAGTGGTATGTCGTACGGTATTCTGGTTTGGAGAAAAGCTGCTGACATACAGACTATATTCGTGTTGCAAAAAAGAGCCATTCGTTCTATACAGGGTGTCTGGAAAACCTTCGGAGAAATTTTAACTGTAGATAGGGTGGATGATTTGGATCATCCCTATATTGGTAACTTTTGTTTAAGTTAATATTTGACTGAGTTACAGACAGATTTATCATCGACTTTCCTGACGATGCTCTCAGTGTGCCCCATCTTAACTGATTCATTCATAATATCGTCGGTGATACTGCAAAACCGCGTAAGTAACAAATTTATGATAGAGCAAAATAAACCTTACGGTCTTATTAAAAAGGTGCATTTTGCTCCTTATTTAAAATATCACTTACGCGGTTTTGCAGTTTCACCGACGATATGTGTCACAACGTAATGTAAATAAACAAGTTGTTCCTTATGAACAATGTTTCCAATCATGGTCAAAAGCTCCATGGAGTTTAGAAAACTGACACATTATCCTGTAATGTGAATGAAAAGACGGTGTCTGATAAGGGCTATTATGTGAAATAATCTAAAACTGAAACTTACGATTATGATTTTTACTCACACTTTTCTCACACTCACACGGCTAAAATAGCACTTGCACTCGTAGGCACATTACTTCTTTTACGAGATCATGAATCATGGCTGTATTTCATTGATTTGTACCACTATCAGGGCTTCCGACGAATAAAAAACACAATAATTAATTATTGACAATTTGACATATTATCTTTTTAAATCTTGGACCATTAAAACTCTTTATGAAAAGAGTTTTAGGTTTCATTTGTAAACAAAAAATCCTACCTACACGTTACGTTTTATCAAAATTACATTTAAAGCTGGCATCATACATGTTGTTGCTAGATATTCGTATCATAGAAGAAAGAGAAAAATAGGATCGCTTTGTAAGAAGAGGTCGACGTGATTACACTCTGTGGTAAAAACCCTTAAAAGAAAAAGGCCACTAAAGCCGGCTACTCACACACCTGCTGCAGGGGCAATATGGGAATTGGACCCTTGATTGCCTCCTTAATTGTGATGTGTGTAGGCAAGCAGGAGCAATTTTTAGATTGAGCCTGCGGCAGGGCGGCAGGGGCGCAAGACCTTCCTAGCTCCCTAGATTGTGTCTACCGCCCTGCAAGGTTGCTGCGTGTGTAGTAGGATTGGGGCAATTCCAGTCAGTTCATTGGTGACAACCGAGCGGAGTGGACAAAAATGGAAAAAATGGTGTTACCATAGCCAGGAGCTCTTCAAAAGAATCAATATCCATTCGCAAAAAGTTTCTAAGATCATCTACTTCCAATTCTTTCATAATCTTCATGTGGCACAATTTGCTTCGTTTCTGCAACCAATTCTTCACCCATTATCTTTTCTTCCTTTTTTTTTGGTAGCACCACAGAAAGTGCCAAGGCGATACCAATCCTCTGGTGTTTCGACAATACAGGAGGCTTTCTCGTGGACGTGCGTTCAGCGGGACTATCAGTTACACACTGAACGGCAGGCTAGTGTGTAGAGAACAGCCTAAAATTGGTCCAACCGCCGTGCGACCGGTATTGCCCCTGCAGCAGGTGTGTGAGTAGCCGGCTTAAGGAACACCCAGAAAATATAAAACGTGGACTACAATCACAATCAGTCAAGGAAGCGATGTCACAAGCGAAGCGATGTTTGGTTTGGGGTTTGTTTTGTTTACTTGCATGTGATGTGACTTCACATCACACTCACAGGTTATAAAGTATTTCTAACATCACATAGCGTTTTTGCCACAGATTAAATTTAAAAAAAAAACCTTATTATTTCGTGTAATTTCCAAAAAAATAGACATAATTTAATGTGAAATAAAGTGAAATACGTTATTTTACGCTAGTATCAGATAGGATGACCACAATTTGTAGTATATTTTCAATGTTGTCAAATAGCCTATTATAATCAATTATGCGACGACCTTTATATCCATCGACAAAATGTTTTGCACTTGGACTTTTGGTTACTGCCACAAATACCATGCGGATCAAAAGGAAAGAACCAGCAGCCAGCAGCGCTTTCTCCCCGTCTGGTTGCCCTGAAAATCAGCGCGTGCAGCGTCACGGCATGTCTGACACTATGATGCTGAGTAGCACCCAATTTGGTGCATTATTATTTTATAAAATAGTTTTAAGGTTTTGTTTTAAATTATTTTCTCACTGTATTTAATTTGATTATTATTTTTCTGTGGTTTGCACCAATAAACGATTTTCTTTTTCTCCTTTTTTTTCTTCAATACGGAGAGCCATAATCGGATCGTTCAATCCGTCCATTTGAACTTTGAGAAGTCTATGAATTTATGGCTGTCATTAGATGTCAGTGTTAAATTATGTTATTTTCAATATTCACGTCTTCAATATTTTTGCTGTAAATCAGTTATATGGGCTACTTTAGAGCAGAAAACAATGGTAAATGGTTAGATCTCGACAGTAAAAGACGGACGATATGATCAGTCTCGGCAAAACATGAACCAGAGACCTAGTGATTTCACATTTAAAACCAATTAGTGTTCAAATTGCAAAAACGAAAATACAGTAAGTTGCACTAAAATTACTCATTTATTTTTATTATAATGCTACCTTGATTTTTGTTTACATGGAGCGAACTGTTTGTTTACATGGAGCGAACTGTTTGTTTACATACCATGTGACAACGTATGGTCTCAGGTCATTGACCTCGGACATTGAATTTTGACGTAAGATACTACGAACTGTTGGAGTAGTATACTATCAACGTCAAAATGTCAAGGTCGAGATATCGGCTGCGATACATCAAGTAACAAAATTAATATAATTAATCCTTCTTTTTTTTTTACATTAACAGAAACAAAAATGAACCATACCCCCGTGATCAGAATCGTGCCAACTATTACCCCCCCAAATTTCTCCGAAGGTTTTCCAGACAACCTGTATATAATCTAAACTCCCGTGATTCCTTAAGAGTACTATTTAAAGAAATTAATATTTTGACAGTAGCATCACAATTTATTTATGAGAATATTTTTTATGTCATTAAAAATCAAGACTCTTTTGTTAAGAATTGTGATATACATAAATTGAATACAAGAAATAAAAATAAAATTGCTATTAAAAAATTTCGTGTCCGTAAGGTTTATAAATCATTTGTAGGTCAATGCATCCTTTTCTTCAATAAATTACCTGACGTTGTTTTAAAGTTACCATTTCCAGTACTTAAAACTTACTTGAAAAAGTCGTTGATGTCTAAAGCTTACTATAGGGTCGAAGACTGTCTAACAGATAAAAATGCTTGGCCAACACCTAAATAATTTAATAATAACTTAGTCATAAAAATATGTAAACATGTGTATATTGTCTAGGGGACACGGTTTCTGTAGGAGAATGTATCGAAACTTTTATGCAGGTTGTTTTGCACCGTCACAGGTAAGTATAACTTGTATACTTTTAATTTTTTTTTATTACTGTTGCTTATTAGTTTTGTGACAATTCTGAGTTTTGACACATTTTCCTGCTCAACTACGCATGAATATATTAATTTTGGGTTTTATATGAGATTCATTGTTTTATATAATGCTAGGTTAAGTTTATTATTGTTTAATATCATTAGCAATATTTAAAAAACGACTTACTGTTGAGTTTCTTGCGGCGCTTCTTCTCAGCAATGGTCTCTTGTGAAGCGCTGGTAGATTTTTTTGACGTGTAAAAGTGCCCGTGCGGCCTACTTACTGAATAAACATCTTTTATCTTTTTTTTATCTTTTTAACCATATCTAAACGCTCAACGTGCGTGTAAGGATAAGCAGGCGGCATTTTCGTTTAAATTTTAATAAATCGGGAGAAAATTGTTATGACAATGCACGTCACGAATGAAGTATTAGTTTATTTTTATTTCAAACTGTTTGTTCAAGTACCAAAGAGGCGAGTGTCTATTATGAAACACATTTAATCTTTTTGCTCTACCATTGAAGGGGTAAAGTAACCACATATGCTGAAAAAAATTAGGATAACTAAAAACTTTAATAATGTTCTAATTAACTACTTTGTTAACTCGAGACCTAGCAAGGGCTTTTAGTCCTTGAGAGATGTATCGAAAGCATTGACTTTGTATCACGTTCAAAATTTCACCCTGTATAAATAACCGCTTAAATTTAAACGTTATGGTCGTTATGTTCTTGTTTCACTTTTTTATTTATTTATAGCGGCTGCCTGGATACCAAGTCCTTTAAGCTCCTTCCCCACCACACTACCAAGCCGCACTACTGGTAGTGTCGTGGGTATATTTTTTTCTCTTCGGCACTACTGGTCCAGCAGTGTCGTGGGTATTTGTAAAATACATAATTATATATGCATTCCCCATTGCACCACCGAGATTATTTTCGCAACTAGATATGGGTAAGTAAGTAAAAGTAAGTGAGGAAAAAAAATCAATCAAAATCAACCAATCCAACGTCAAACCTTAACACATACATAACACAAAACTTAACACGCTCCCTGTTTAGTGGATCCATTCGGATAAAAAAACACAAAAACATGTCACTAACGAACTATTAATAAAAAAATCAATACTTAATGAATATTGCAGTGGACTTAAAAAGCAACATTTGCTTTTTATATGACAGACAGGGAATGTGTTAAAACAAATAAAACTATCATAACTTATCTAAAGCATGACCTACACTTATCTCCCCGGTGACTAACTGCGTTTGCACCCGTGTAATGTGTTTTGTGACATTTGCATTAGTTCCGTATTTTGTTTGTGATACCGTTTTTAATTGAAACAGAACATTAAGCAATCGCATTACCGTGACTGTATTTTTGTTCAGTAACTGATTCAACTTTGAATGCCATGCTTCTAGGACATTGTTCGTTCGGTAACGTTCACCAAATACACTAATGATGTTGTGTAAGTAAGGCTCATCTAACCAAAAACGCTGTATGTAGTTTATACATTTTGGCATTTTGATCTCATTGCCACACTCTTCCTTAATGTAAGTCCAACCCTCAGTCAATCTTTGGTCTGGAATAAGTGCCAGTGCTGCAGTAAGTTGCACGATTCTTCTTTCTGCCATACTTTTTGTAAGACCCAAACGCTTTTCTTTTCGCCACACACATCTACACCAATGATAATAGCAACCTATAATTTTAGCTGCAGGAAACACAGACCTTATGGCATTCATTGTTGCCAATTCAAAATCGCAATGAATCTTTGCTGGATGAAATCCTGGTATTTGCGATTTTATAAGACTAAATTGTGAAAAAAACCAAACCGGAGTTTGTGAAGAGCAATAAAGTCAATTTAATTCTATTTCTCTTTTTTTTTACCACACTTCATCCACTCAAATATTTTATTACCTACATTGCTATAGAAACCTTCATAGAAAAATAAGATAAAATGTCGTATAACACGTAACGAATATACTCAAGTGCTTAGCAAAAAAGTCGTAAGTCCGTTTTAAGATAAAAATATATATAATTTTGAGTTCAAAATATAACAAACGTAATGGCTCTTTTTTTTAACTAAACCATAAGTACAAAAAAAAAGTCCGATTTTAGATGGAGTTTTAGGTTGCGACTTTGAAAAAACATAAAAGCGCGTTTATCTCGAAACCGTCATAACGCCTATAGGCCTTTTTGGCTTAGCTCCGCAGAATCAGCAGGGTGGTTTACCAAAACCCCGACGCAAAAAGAGGGTATGTCTGTCTTTGCCCCATAAATGGATATACTCTCAAAGATATCTCTGTCTAGGATCGTGGCTCTCAAATGGATAGACTAATTGAGATGCGGTTTGGTTTCTATTGAAAGCTGGTTTAATCGGTAGTGTTCTTAGCTAAGTTTCGTCAAAATGGGTTAGACTATTCAAGAGCTAGGTAGGTAGGTTAAATTATGTTATTTTATTTTAATGCAATAATAGAGCGTAACTAATGCCATCTGTTATTAATAGTTAGAATTACTGCGTATAAATATGCATAGGTATCTATAGCATCAATAGTTTGTAGTTAGTTTAGGTCCCGTTTCTACGGCCGTCTTTTTTACGCCGAACGCGCGTTACGGGGTAAAAATGCAGGCCGTGGAAATGGGGCCTTTTTTGTCAGTTAAGTATTTTAGGTAAGGTAAGGTGGGGGAAGATAAAAAAGGGGAAAGATTAAAAGTCTCACATAACTCCCTATTTGGTTTAAATTTTTTAGTGCTGGTATCATCCATTAAGCCGCCATTTTGTTACGATCCGCCGCACATTCGCCAGTGACCGCTCGGAGTAAGTAGACGTGTGCTATTTTGTGAAGGTCGGCATTTCGTGGTGAATTCGTCGATTTTCAATCTTACCCCGTGTTTCATAACTTGATTAATAAGGGGAGTATAAAAGTTCTGACTGACTATTTATGTGTTATTTGAGATTCTATTTTTATTTACTTCTGCTAGGTGTAGCTATTAATCATATATTGAGATTTACGAGAAGTTAACATCTTTACCCAGCCAATTTCGCTGTGGTAACATTGAAATAGTAATGTTTCAATCTTCCCCCGTTTTTGAAAGTCATAGAAAAAGACGCATATTCTCAAACTTTGCACTTAAAAAAATAATTAACGTAAGGTTTATTTTCTGACCTAATATAACGATAAGATAAATAGTAGGTAACTAAGAATTGTTGTGTGAAACTATTGTGTGAAATCAATAATAAATCTGTATTTTTTTGTTCCATTTTATCTTATTTTTCTATGAAGGTTTCTATAGCAATGTAGGTAATAAAAACAGCCTGCCAAATTTCGGAATCCGGAAAAGTACTTTAAAACCCTTTTATTTGTGCTTTTTCGAAGTCGCACTTATACTTTTTTATTTCAATTCCAAATTTCTCTTTAATCGGGCTGAAAAGTCGCAAGTTTCCGTTGTCTTATCTTATCTGGTAATAATGCGTACCTATATGACTGGCACTATTCTTGTAGTTTCAATTAAACTTTTCATGACAACTGAAATAGTGTACAGTTGGTAATACGGTTTTGGTACACTTCGAAAAGTACCGTCGCCAAAGAAAACAGTATTTTTTGATAAAGACTAACACGTTTTGTGATGTAGGTGTTGAAAAAATAAAAAAATGGCTTTAAATTAAAACTCATCTTTCAATATACATATTAGGGATCCGTACATCTTCTAATCGTTTGAACGTCGAATTGCCATTTACTGCATGATTTCTGGCTCTGTATAGTGATCGTTTCTTTGACTCAAACGCAGGCAGCTTGTTGAAATATTCAGCATCCGGACGACTCAAATGTTCGAATTTGTTCTCAAGTTTTTTTTGTGCTGATGAATATTTTTCCGACACTTCTTTTTTGCATTCTTGATATTTTGCAAACATATTATTTTCCATATCAAATGGTTCGCACATGCGGTCATTTTTCCTTAATATTTTGTTCTTGTCACGGTTTATGCTGATAGATGACGCACATTGGTTACGTTGGGTACACCGCCATAGTGTACTGCCAGCTATATGTTTGTAACATTTAGGTTGTACCGATATCTGTCGTATCGTACAGTAATGTTGGTTTACCCTTTTGGTTGGTAGAGAAGGTAAATTTTGCACTGGAATGATGGCCATCATTCTCCTCCATTTTTAACTAGCAATCGATAATCATTACTTTTACTAGATTTGTTGATAGATGTTTGACAACATGTAATCAAATGACTATAACAAATAGTAAGTGGCCAGTATTATTGCCTATGGTTATCTGAAGAGGATTTATGAACCGCTTTCCATGATAAATCAATCAGTGCACATCGATTTTGACGTCACATTTACCCTAGTGGGTATTGACCCTGTCTATGAGCCAAGCGTCCCGGGTTTGATCCTCGGTAAGGACAAATATTTGTGTGATGAGCAGGGATCGAATATTCGGATGCTTTTATACCTACAATTAGCATAATCCCAGAAAAACCTCAGCAAGTATGAAGTCGGGTTCTTAAAATTATTTTTTTAATTATTAAATTTCCAGGATTCCGGGATTGTATAAAACTAACTGTTATTATATTTAAAATAATAAAAATAAAACAATCTAAATCTACACCTAAAATAAACTACAATTATGTTTTTAGGTTATGACTATTTTCAGCAATTTGGTTAACATAGGTAAACAGATTTAACTACAAACAGGGTGTAACAAAAAAAAAGTGAATCGTTTAAGGGCGTAATGTTTTGATTATGGAATATTAGAAGATGCTCTTTTCAAACGTAAAATCATTTCTTTTTTGTATGGGACAGGTACGACTTCTCATTTCAATGTATTTTTTTTAACGTAATTTCTGTTTCCTTTATTCTTTTCTTATCAGAAAACGATCGACCACTACTTTTGTTACAGTTTGTAAATACTTATTAGGTATTCTATATCTCCAACAAACAAATAAAAACCATTGAGTCCGCCTCCATACTACTCAACATCAACGCGGTGTAACTAGGCACTGAGGCCGAAGTTTAGGTATAAAAGCATCCAAATTTCCGATCCCTAGTGATGAGCAAATAGGCACGAATATTTGTTCCCGAGTGTTGGATGTTTTCTAGCTACGAGTATTTATTTTAACTTGTTTGCACAAATATGTACAAATAGCGGACTTAATGCCTCAACTACCTATCTATGTATTTATAGTCGTATAGTAGGTACTTTAAAGAAAAAAAAAGCAAACAAGCTTTGTTTAGTTTGGGACTAAATGGATTAGTGTGAGTGTGAGATGTCCCCCCATATTTATTTATTATTTAATCAAGATGTGATCAATTCAGAAAAAGTTAAGAACAATCATCGATAAAAATGTCATCGTCTGAAAATGTATAAAATGCGTAAACTTCTCGACGCATAATGACGTGTAAAAAGAAAAAAGGCCAGGAAGCCATTTCGACAATTGGGCAAATGGACAACTTAAAGTGTGGTCATTTTGATCTCTGAAACATTGACTCCTTATACAAACTGATAGGTACGTGAACATTTTGACACTTGGACCTATTTACTCATTGGACATGTTGACTCTATGGCCATTTTGACACTTGGACCTATTTACTCATTGGACATCTTGACTCTTTGGACATTTTGACACTTGGACCTATTTACTGATTGGACATATTGACTCCTTGGACATATTGACTCTTTGGACGTTTTGACACTTGCACCTAATGACCCCTTGGACAATACTGACTCTTTGGACTTTTTGACCCTTGGACATTGTGCTCCGGAAGGTTTTAAATAAACGTTCACTTTAATGGACGTTCTCTTAGGCATTAAATAAATTGAATTGCAATAGAATCGGTCGCCTTTTCTATCAAGATATGTAATAGCGTTACCAATTTGATCAATATAGTAAAAGATAAAGTGGAATTGAGGCCCAAGTGCTCGGTATAAAGTAAAATCAGCAATTAGTAAAGTTTCTTTGTACCTTGCAACCGTTGTTGATTCCGTGTTTTACTGCAAGTAGGTATACCTGCTGCCAAGTCATTGGAACACCCTTACAGCCTGTTTCACAATCGACAAGTTAAACATATTTGATAGATAAATTTAGCCCTTTCTCTTTCTTACGCTTAAAAAGGAGAGACCTAACTTTAAATGGCATATAAATTTACTCGCCGTGAAACAGGCCCTTAGCTAAACAAGTTGGTGCTTGGTAAGTACATTATTAAGGAACGCATAATAATTTTACCAAACATAATTGATAACTGATTAATTTGTAGGTGAATAAAAATAGCAGAATTCTACTCACTTCTTTATTTTTTGATAGTGTTTCCTACTACAGTAATAATGAACAACCCGATTAAAGGTTAGTTACCCGATTTTGTAAATATGGAATGTCAAATTGCAACCTGAAACATCTAATCTTTTAACTAAGTACAGTGCAATAGTAAAAAGTGTTTCGGGCACAGGTAAAGTCGGTTAGACTAGTATGGACCTTATGACACGCGGTAATGAGAAGTACAAATTGTACAAAGGCTGGTTTAAGAGCTATTGCACTGTGGTCTTTACAATATCGAAGGCAGAGTCTACTCACGATAATCTCAATATTTCGAAATACACGATGCAGTTGAATGTGGGTGCGTTTTCGGAATTAATTTATAAACACAAGTACAAAAACCGTTTCGGTTAGTACTCATACAACAAAAAATAAAATCTTTATTCCCTTAAAATTTAATATTTGAGATTTTACATTTAAAGCTACAATATGTACACATATCTAATATAGGAATACGTTAAATGAATAAAGTACTTTACTTACCCTGTTTCTTACGTAACAAGACATGTATTGCAGGTAGTATATTATTTCTATTCACCGAATACTACATAACAATGATTAAATAACTTAACAGGAAATTAACTAGGTCATCACTACACATTCATGCATTATTGTGGCCTATCCATCCATATGAAAAATGATTTACCTATTGGTTTAGACTTACACTAAATCTTGACATGACAGTTTAAACCAAAATTGTATTACCGATGGCACTTTCCTTGCCATTTTCAAGAAATTCTGAATAGCCTGACTCATCCGAGCAAGCACTGTCATTATCTCCCGCATTTCTAAAAACTTCTATTTCTGAGCTCGAATTCAAACTATCAACATCTGTAACGTTATCAATAAGAGACTCGAACTTGCCTTCAAATTCGTTAAACATAGCATCTAATCTTAGTGGCGGATAAGTAGACCTGCGCCGAAATGAACTCTTTTCTCCAATAGGCACAAGATTTACTTCATCGTGAGGATCTAGAGCAATCGAGCAGCTTCCTTCACCATCTTTGGAAGCAGTGCTTTCAAAGTCATGTACCCGCATTGAGATAGATGTAATGTTTAGTTCTGTCTGTGAGACTTGTTTGTTTTCGTCGTGCGCGTAGTGCGAGGCTAGCGAGGAGGGCTCGGCGTCGGAGTTAACGGTGCTGGCGGTCTCGCAGCCAGAAGAAACAGATCCGTCGTCGCTATCCGTGACGAGGAAGTTACTTTGAGATAACAATTGCACATTTCTGCCTTTGCAAGTCGGATTTACAGCCATTTCACTTGATTCGGAAATCGATTCTAAAATATGCGTTCTGGATTCTACCTTTTTCGCTTCGCTTAGACTAGGTTCGCTGTCGTTGGGAATTTTAGCACTATTGTTGCTCTCTTGAAGGATAATATTGATCAGATCATCTGAGGCTGGTAAGTTATCTGAATGTGATCGTATCCTGTTCATGACGTTTGGGCATGAAAGTTTTCGAGGTGACTTGACCCGTTGCAGTACCGGTGAAGAGTAGAAATGCTCGGCAGAATTGTCTGTTAAAGAGTTCCTTGCCCACGTATTACACAAAGTCTGTTTAGCATTCATCTCTGCCTCCTCCTCATCTTCCTCGGAACAAAGTTCTTCGATGGCACCAAGCTTCGGAGCCGATTTCGACCGCTCTAAAGGAGGTCGGTAATTCATTGCTCCTACGCTGAGGAGGATCTTTCTGCGAGGCATACTTGGGTTATCATATACACTGTTAGCGAGACTTAATCTTGCATTCTGTTTAGAGATACGATCTTTTTTGAATTCTAGGAGAGCTTGTTTTACTTTAACTTGTAGTTCTTCAGTAATTTTTTTAGATACTATTTCTTTGGCGCAGAGAACAGCGTGGCAGCGCAATTCGTGTTTCAATTTTTTTCCTTCATGACGGTACACCCAGCAAAACAACTTGGGGTAGTGCGGGGGACTGGCACAATATGTGATACGGTGGGACCAGTATTCGGTGAGGCCGTGTTCTTTGGTAGTGCCCTTTAGGCCAGAATTGGAAACAGATAGTTTCATAACGACATCAGGCTTTGAAGATTGCTGATAGTTTCTCCATAATGTCGCCAAAGGCTTCTCTACGCAGCTTTCCCCTGTAATGAAAAAAGTAAAATCCGTTAGATATTAAATTATTGATAATGAAGAATAGTTTAACTAATGGCTTAAGATTGGGGTTGGGATACGATTTGAAGCCAGGCAAATTATGAACAGACAGCTAAAGGAAATCAAGTAAGTATCTGGGATATCCACTATCTAAGCTATCGGATATCGTTTTTAGGATACCGTGCCCAAAGGGCAACTTTATGAGTGAAGGGCGGCTGACAGATGCAATATTGTGACGAAAGCATAAGATGGATAATACGTTCATTGAATTTCGAGTACTATTCATGTATGAATAATATATGCAGTTTTTGTTATAAATCAGTACATATTGTGTATATTAAGAAAGTACAGCGGGGCTCAATACAACTGACATTTTTCATTTTTGACAACGCATTTCGAGTGATATATCACGTGACTTAGTCAATTCTATACATTTTTCTATGACAACGCAAAGCGACAGTGACCACCAAACGCTAGCGTTTGTATTCGATGGCAACTTGTCTAGCCCCACACTCACACAATGGTCACTTGTAAATTGTCACCTCTTGAGACTATACATGTTCTCCATTCAAGTGGATAGTGAACTATAAAAGGAGTGGACTGAAAATACCTAATAAATACGATTATTTACTTATACAATAAAATTCTATATCTATCTTGCAATAATGTCAAATCCATATTACGGATATTGATCGACATTATTTAGACATAATTTGTATCCGTCAGCCGTCCATTATTTATTATGAGTTTACCCATAGCTAAATATTTAATAATGAATTCATTAAAATGATTAACGGGAAAACGAGAAAAAGGAGCACACGTACTCGATCACGTTTTTTTCATTTCTCTAGCATGTAGTGCATGTCTAGATTTCAGTAATCATTAATAATAGTGTAAATATATATTTTATTACATTTGCTCAAAAAGGTATTACTTTCCATGAATACAAGAAAACTCGAAATAAAAACACACAGGTCAAGGCAAATTCATAAAATAAATTACTTTTTAATACATTTGCTCAATAAGTGGTAGCTGAGTATCGTGTGGAAAGTTGGATTTTTTCGAACTAGTGCTTTTTACTTTTCTTATTCGCACTAGTGCGTTTTTTTAACCAACCAAAGAGTTTTCATTTATAAATAAAGTAGCAGGAGCGCGGAAGTAATTAGGAGGCAGCACGGTGCGGCGCAGCGGCGGCGGGCGGACGGGCGCGCCCAACACATCGCGGAGTAGATTAGGTAGGTACTTCTAATGTTTATGCACTCCTAATATTTGACGATATCATTTAATTTTAATGATTTTATTAAAGTTTAGGTAATTTCGGACAGAATGTGTGCACTCGTTAAGGTCATTTCAGAGGTCCGGGGGGAAGAGGACAGATACACAAATACAAATTTTAATGGTACACGTGCGGCAATGTTAGGTGCAATTTTAATGACAGTTCATTATCGCGAGTCCCGAGTCTCGTCCCTCGCTTGCAGCTCGGGCCAAGACATCCCGGGACTCGTGCAAAGTGACATACTTTCCGCACTTGTATCAAAACGTACTATTTTGCATTATGTACGCACTTGGGCGAAAACTTATTTTATTAATTTGCAGTATCTATATAAAACCGATGAGGATTTATTGTGCAGAGATTGTAGGTACATCAAAACATTTAAACCTGTTTGAATATTTTATTTATTATGTTTCTTATTTGAGTAATACACTCTTCTCTTTAAAATGAAATTCTCGTTTTAATCTAAATATATATTATTATATTAAAGTAAGGTCGAGCAAGTGCGTCTACGGGGCAAGTTCGTCAAACAAACAACCTACTATACTACCAACTCCACCTAACATGCCAAACCACCAAAGATAAAATTTGGAATTTTGAGGGAAAGTTGATTTTGTAATTTGGGCATGGTTTATTAAGAAGGGATTATTCTAAAATCAACCCCTAAGGGGATCAAATTAAGTATGTAGAGAGTTCGGTAACATTTAGGATAAGAATACTTTTTTTTTAAATACTGGGAATTCTGAAAAGGGGGCCCACTTCGTCGAAATAAACAACAACCATTTTTTATGTTGACGCTTCGGCCGCGTACTACTTTAGTGGATAAATCATCTTCTTCAAAGACCCATACTGTCGATTGCTGTTTTGTAAATGGGTCGTAGTTGTATATCCAAGATTCATCGGATGTCACAATGTAAGTCACTTGTTGTGAATTGCCTCCTTCGAATTTATTTAGCATAAATTGGCGCCAATCGACAAGTATATCTTTTTACTCCTGTGTGAGATAATGTGGTATCCATCAAGACGCAAACTTCCGAACTTTAAGGTGATCATGCAAAATGGTTATGACTGCCTGGGATCCCACATTCAGTTCGTTCTTAATCTTTAGAGATTCCTTGTTTAGCCACTTCATCCTGATGACGTTTTCTGGAGTCGAGGTCGCCCCGGGTTAGGACCATCGTTGAAGACGCCCACGCCCACGCTTAAATTCAAGGAACCAGTAACTGACAGTGGCAAGAGATGGGGATGATGCCCCAAAAGCACTGGTTAAATTTTCATGAGAATCCTTGTAAGTTAGCCCTCGTTTATAATCGTAATATATAATCGCACGAAATGCTTCCCGCGTTACCTCTAATAAAAAGTGACAGAAATGTAACTGTATGTATGTATGTAATATAAAAAAATAACTGAATGTTACTGGCCAGTGACATTACACAAAAGAGTTCGTATTGAAATTTGCCTTTAAGCTGCAATACGTGAAATCAATAGGATTAATAATACGCCGTTTACTAACTTTTTTGGACCGGCCCTCGTATGACTATGACATTCCCGCGGCGTTGCTTGCGGCAAGCTTGAAATGTTCTATAGCTTCTCATTTATTACGAAGTGTCAAAGATAACTTCTTTTAAAATGGTCCAACTGAAGTCGGCGTCCCACAATATTTTTGTCCAAAAGCCGACTGCAGTTGGACTGACCTGCCTTTTTAAAAGTAGTATTTTTTACGTTTGTTTATTTTTTATTTATTTAATCTTTATTGCACAAAAGAATACACTTAATGTACAAAAGGCGAATTTAATGCAGTAAGGCATTCTCTACCTGTTAATCTTTGGGCGAAGCAGAGATTGAGGTGGCGGTGCAACATAGGGTCTAACGTATAATATATGTAAATTATACTTAATAATATATACCTACATACCAATATATTAAATTAATATACATACTTACATAAATTCATAATATAAACATGAGGATAAGCACAAAACATTACAGATAACGCAATCAGAAAATAAAGATGATGTCAATTCTACCTACAAAAAAAACGTGAACTTTCTTTTTAAAGGCAATCTTGTTCGGAGCTTACTTGATATTAAGGCGAAGTGCGAAAGAGTTGGACATAAAGCCTGTGCGGTGAAGAGGGATAGAGAGTGCGAGATGGTCGTAGCTGATCCATAATAATAACTCCACTCAGACGGAATATTGGCACCGGTCTTGAAAGAAAAGTAGAAATTTAAACGTGATAAATCCAATTTGAGTAAGTTAGGTAAAAATTATA
This sequence comes from Acleris emargana, assembly GCA_927399475.2. Lineage (NCBI taxonomy): Eukaryota > Metazoa > Arthropoda > Insecta > Lepidoptera > Tortricidae > Acleris > Acleris emargana. The sequence goes on along the minus strand of OV656835.1, from coordinate 48,681,976 downwards.
TGTATAATGCGTTTATTCTATTTTGCCAATTTATTTTGTTTAATGAGCGCAATATGTTTAAGTAAAACTATTTGATACACTTTTAAATACGCTGTAAACGCCGTTACTAACTGGGTCTGGGACTCGAGAACTTTGCAGGCAGTTTTAACAACAGTAAGGTCAAAGTTTTCGAGCATGTGGGAGAAAAACCATTTATTATATTAGCTATGTAGCTGATATACTCGTACACGAATAGTACATTACTACAGACGCCGGGAAGTAGGTGGTTGCAGGCCGAGTTCATATAGACGGCCGAGCGAAGCGAGGTCGGATAGTTACGAGGCTGGCAACCCCTTTTCACGGCGAGGTATGTATAGTGCTTTTCTCAAACATATGCAATGAAATAAAAAAAAAACATCACTCAAAAAACATTTGTGTAATAGGTATTAACGCGGATATTTTTGGTCCGAACCACACAGATACAAAAACAAAACAATTTTCAGCTATTCAGCCTGTTCATAAAACCAGCTGTCAGGGCCATATTAAAATTAAAAAAATATTACTTCCCGGCCTAGGCCTTCAATTTTGTATGAAATTCCTTTACAGTTCTCTCGCTCGAGTTGTTCCGTCGGGAACGTGGCACTTTGAAGCCTAAAATAACTAACATAACGCCGACATTACATAGCATGTTTGAGAAATAGTACATTGTTGCCTAGGCGCGGAAAGTAAGGGTTTTCCTGACGAGGTGGTTAGCAGGCCGAGCAACAGCGAGGCCTGCTAAAATACGAGTCAGGAAATCCTCGTTTCCGCCGAGGCATACATAATGCTTTTCTCAAACATGTGAGGAAATAATACAAGTACATTTCTAAAAAGCAAGTAATTTAATTTCCTTAGATTTAGCGGGAAGCAGGTTTTGCCTAACCGAGGCAGCTTCAGATTTTAATATAGGCCGTGTGGTACCTATTTCGTCGTTTTCGTTGCTTGAGCTCATTTTTTATAGTAAGTATTTCACACAACAAATAGTTTAATATTCGGTTTCACAATTATATTATGCAGAATGACTGTCAATTGTTTTTAAATAATAACCATAGACATTGGAATGCAAATTCAAAAAGAAACACACGCACTGTGCTAAAAAAGCGAGCAGTTACCTTGGCTGTTTGGAATTTTTGTCTTGGTCCTTTTGATTTTGTATGCAAATTGACAGCATTTTTAAGAAATATATGGACATGGACGGAAAGTGTTTTCATATGGTTTTTTTACTCCTAGGAGTAAAATGAGGCACTTTCCGTCCTTGTGTTTCAATCGGAAAACCGTTTTTTCCGAGCATGTTTGAGAAATAGTACATTGTTGCCTAGGCGGGGAAAGTAAGGGTTTTCCTGACGAGGTGGTTAGCAGGCCGAGCAACAGCGAGGCCTGCTAAAATACGAGTCAGGAAATCCTCGTTTCCGCCGAGGCATACATAATGCTTTTCTCAAACATGTGAGGAAATAATACAAATACATTTCTAAAAAGCAAGTAATTTAATTTTCATTTTTGTTTGCCCTCCACAGCATAAATTGGTCATAAGTTCGGTTATATTTTTACTTAGATTTAGCGGGAAGCAGGTTTTGCCTAACCGAGGCAGCTTCAGATTTTAATATAGGCGGTGTGGTACCTATTTCGTCGCTTGAGCTCATTTTTTATAGTAAGTATTTCACACAACAAATAGTTTAATATTCGGTTTCACAATTATATTATGCAGAATGAACGAATGTTACCGACTGTCAATTGTTTTTAAATACTAACCATAGACATTGGAATGCAAATTCAAAAAGAAACACACGCACTGTGCTAAAAAAGCGAGCAGTTACCTTGGCTGTATGGAATTTTTGTCTTGGTCCTTTTGATTTTGTATGCAAATTGACAGCATTTTTAAGAAATATATGGACATGGACGGAAAGTGTTTTCATATAGTTTTTTACTCCTAGGAGTAAAATGAGGCTCTTTCCGTCCTTGTCTTTCAATCGGAAAACCGTTTTTTCCGAGCATGTTTGAGAAAATTCTATTTACAGTATATCGCCTGTTTGGAAAAATATCAATTATATTTTTTGGAGTTGGTATAATGTACTCGTAAATTTAGTGTCTGTTACCGTGAAATCGGTTTTTAATCTAAATATAATCAAGGCACAGTCCAAACCAGGGACCGGCCCGCTATCCCTTTCGAAGGGTTTTCTATGGGTTTTTTGTAAGGCTTAACTTACCAAACCCTCTAACCGTCAAAACCTTTAAAATGTGCTTTTAAAGCACTATTCCAAACTATTGCCCATTGTATTAAGCGATAGCCAATAAATACCCTTACAAAACCCTTTCATAAGCTTACTAGTAGATATATACGCAATCTGGGACCTTTTTTAGGCTTCATAAAACACACGTTACTTTGCATCCCGATCGAAACAAGTTAAAGATATCCCATTTAACTAAACGCTCACTCAATACCCTTATAAAACCCTTATTTGTAAGTATACGCGTTACCGACGGCGCGGGTGGCGCATCGTTTGAAGTTACCGCGCGGAGCGCCGGAAGATCCAAATTCGGGTCGATTTCCAATGGTAAACGTGTGTAATTGGCTCGTGGCTTGTTATAATAAGCTTTATAATAAGCGCTAAAACGTTAGGGAAACCCTTTCATAGGGATATCAACGTGAATCAGTTACCAGTTAACGATTTCAAAGGCTAGCCTTATCGTTGGGTTCTTCATTCGATAAGGGAAAGTCAATCGTATGGGTTTTCAATTGGAATTGGTGAGCAAATCCACTGGGCTAGCTATTTCGAGGGGAAGCCCTTTGAAAGGCTGATCCCAAAGAAAGGGTAGTCCGGTCGCTGGTCCAAACCACTGGACCTAGGGACTTGAAATTTGGAGGAAATATTCCTTGGATATCCTTGAGGTGTACTAAACAATATTTTTTGGAAATTCTTCCCCTAAGGGGTTAGGGGAAGTAGCGGGAAAATAATTCTACGCATGTCCGCGGGCGTCCTCTAGTCATTAAATAAAGGTATGAATAAGTGAGAATTGATTCTAGAGCTGGTCTCTTGTGATTTTCGATGAAGAGAGACAGCGCGTTGACCTTGTATCCAACCTGATTCAATAGGATCTATATAAGTCCCGAACTATTTTAATACTCGGTGATAAAATCTTATGGAATGGAAGTAAGCAGCACCTTGAGTTGATGGCAACCTGTCAACTGTTACTACAGATAGACACACACACACATGACGGTCAAACTTATCCTCCCTCCCTCTTTTTGCGTCGGGGGTTAGTTTAGGGAGGATGAGTTTGACCGTCATGTGTGTGTGTCTATCTATAGCACCGTAGTTTCTAAATGGGGTAACCGATTGTGATGCGGTTTTTTTGTTTGGAAGCAGGTTTTCCAACGCTGATTCTTGGCAAGTTTCATCAAAATCGGTTAAGATGTTTAAAAAATATCAGATCTGAAAGCGTCACTATTATATTGAGGGTATTTATCTCTTTAATAGTTATTTGAATTAACATTTATAAATAATTTCTGCTTTACAAAATTAATTTTGATCTTTAAGTTATTGTTAAGTAATGGGGTCCTGAAATTGTAAATTCTTAAATTAACCTTCAACAATGGAATTTACGACAAAAGTAACAATGAGAACTACTTATAAAGAATACAGTTTTTGTGTACCTACATGTTTTATTTTATGTCTTCCCGATAAAAAAATTACTGGCGGTGGAAGAAAATATTTTTAAAATAAAATTTACAATTCATTCCTCATTTTTAGCGACGCCAAAAAAGAAAGTATCATGAATTTTGTGCAGTGCTGTTTACCTTCTAGTCCTTTTTTATAAGCTTTATTTTAAAGTACCTACATAAAAAAACCGGTTGAGTACAAGTTGGACTCGCGCATCGAGGGTTCCGTATTGAATTTGGTTCGCATCAGAACTATTTCTCAATTTTAAATGTAAGTTTAATAATAAAATATTAATATATTGACTTACTCTGTCGGCCAGAGGCAGAACTCATTCATAAAATTATAAATAAGAACAAAATATGTACACATTGAAGTTAAGGAAAAAGTTCAATATTTTAGGTAGTAGGTAGTCTTATGTATAATTGCTTATGATGATCAAAGATATTACAATATGGTTTCCTATGTTCCTAACATAATTTATGTGTTATTGTTTGCTAATAAAACATGTTTCTTGACTTGACAAACGATCTATAATTTTTTAAAGCTCGTTTGTCAAGTCAAAAATCCTATTCATATATAGTTATTTTTACTAAACGAAAATATGATTACAATCTCTACAAAGTAAGTATTATAATAATAATAAACAAAGCCGAAACAAAGAATGCGCCTAGGTATTGATGACAATCGTTTTTTTTCTATAAAAATTTATCTACTCGTAATACTTAATTTGGAATGGTAAAAAATACTTTACAATCACTTACAAAAAATACATTTCACTAAAGAGAACTGTATAAAGGCCCTTGTCCCACGTCGACGATGAGCGGGAAGCGAGTAGGCATAGAGCCAGCGACCGATTACTAATACCTCAGTATGTATGTGTTTCTTTCATTGAGACGAGATTTATATATTTTGTTTGGACAAACTAGTGTGGAGAGTTCTTTGCCGGTAGTGTGAACAGCCAGCGATCAACTATTTAAGGTAAACGCAGCTATCCACGACCCATCGAAAATCTGCAGGTATTACCGACCCATAAGTGTAATTCGAATTTTTAACGTTTCTGCGACTGTTTGAGCCACAGGAAATAGATAAAATACAAGCGTTTGTTCGTTGAGCATCGGATATTCTGAAGTTAGTGTGCGTGGCAGTGCGAAAAGGAGATAAAATACATCAGTTTCTGTGCGGCCGGCGTGGACGCAGGTCTTGTCGTACTGGCCCTTGTTCCTGCAGGTAAGTTCCCAATTTTTCTGCTTAAGACATTTAATGCATATTATTGATACCTACAATTATCGTGTAGTATTTTATGTATACATTTATTTATAAATTCTCGAATTTGTAATGCATTTAATTGAAAAAACGTCACTTTATATCATAAAACTTTAATTAAAAATAGGGCGGTGATAGCTTCTTCCATTTTACTAGTTGCAGCCATTACCGACCCGTGAGTCGGTAATGGCCGCCACGTAGAGTTTTGTTTTATTATCTTTTCTGTTGAAATTTGACAATTATCCAAGCATTTGTATAAACCATTTTAATAACAAACAATCAGCCTTTGTATAAATCTATTAGCGTTATACAATAATTTGTGTAGTTTTCTTGTTTTTGCGTTGTAAATTTATTGAAAATGACTACATTTTTCATAACTCATTATACTTGAGACAATAATTAATTAACCATAATTTAATAAAACTTGGTTTTTGTAGTTGAATGTTGTATTACTTTAATCAATCACGGTCTCTTTTACAGTCAGGAAACCACCGATTATAAATATTATGTACTTTTCTTAAGTCGGTAATACATTTTACTATTATACCCTACATATTCTATTACCGACCATGTGGGTCGGTAATAGCAACAATGAGTAACTATTAGCGACCCTACACAAATTATTAGGTATACTTAAGTATTTCATGTTAAGTAATATTATTTATATTGGTGTAAATTGTGGTCCAAGAATTGATGATATATTTAATTGAGAATCTATTTAGATGCCTAGGCCGATCTGAAACACCCCCGTGTATATCCAGCGATTTTCATTGGTTTCTGCGTTTTTTGAAAATTTTGGGAAATTTCAACAAGAAACAGATTACTTAATTCTGCGATAGTATTAAAACAGTTTGGTTTATAACAGTGTTTTTTTCTGAAAGTAGTCTAGTATAGTATTCATCGTATGAGATTATTTAAAAAAACTGCTATCTAACCGACGTTTAAATAGAATTTAAAGCATTCTGGCCTCGAATGTCCAATTCCCCGTACGTCCAGTCTCAGAAAGTCCATTTCCCTGAACGTCTAGTCCCCGTAAGTCCATTTCCCCGAACGTCCAGTCCCCGTAAGTCCATTTCCCCGAACGTCCAGTCCCCGTAAGTCCATTTCCCCGAATGTCCAATTCCCCGAACGTCCAGTCCCCGTAAGTCCATTTCCCAGAACGTCCAGTCCCCGTATGTCTAATGGCCCCAAAAGGTCCAGTCCTCGTATGTCCATTGCCCCGAACGTCCACACCCCGTCCCCCCCGTCCAATTCATAAGGTTCCGCCCGTAGGTTCAATTAGGCTTTAGGCCAATCAGGGTAAGGGATCTGCAAATCCCTAACCGTTACACTAGTTAACCTTACGATCGCTCATTTATTTGTCCAATTATCCAAATGTGCAGACAATCAATATGATTTATTTGGCATTACGGCAATTAAATCATATTGATTACCGTTATCGTGACAAAATAGGTACAAAGTTAGTTGACTACAACAGGAGAAATAATTTTCCTTCGTTAATTTTTGCCGTAAACAAAAACCAATATGGAAAATAATTAACTTGGAATTTACCATCGCGAAAAAATCATATCGGATTAAAAAAAACGGTCATTCAATAATAAGGCAACAACTTATCCCGAACGACTATACCTACTTTTAATGTCGTCAAATTGGTACTAATGTAAATGTTTTTACAAAACGCGGATGAAGTCGCGGGTGTAACTAGTGGTGGTACATATTAAATATTCAAGCAGAAACCGCGTGTAAGGAGTTAGACTATCTGATAAGGCCACTTATAACACTGGCTAGACACTTATGTCATTCCTTCCTCTGATCGAATACATACTTCAATGTTACGTCTATTGGTGTCATTCTTGGCAATCGATGTACGTAAAATGGGAGACCTAAAATTTATATTAAGCAGAAAAGGAAAAAGAATATGTTGTTACGAAGGCCATAAGTATAATTTAAGCGTTACCAACAAAAAAAGTAATACTACATTATGGCGATGCACTAATCGCACGATTTGTACGGCCACAATCACTTTAAGTTGTGACGACCATGTTTTACGTCAAAAAGAACATGTATGCTTTCCCGATGAAGCTCAAAATAAAATAGATATGGTGTTGAATAAAATAAAAAAGGACGTCTGCCAAAACTTGGGACCGATTCTAAGTATATACGAGAATAATTTTCAAGAATTTTTAAACGATAAAGAAAATAATAAAATGGGACCATTCATACCGCCATTCTCGGCATATAAAAATTCATGTTATGCTGCTCGAAAAAAGTTTCTTTCCGCAGATAGACTCACGTTGAAGAACCCCGAGGACGTAAGATTATCTGAAAGTTTTGTTGAGAATTTCCTCGTATGCGAAGACGGACATGAAGAAAAAATCTTAATATTCGCCTCACCTTTGTGTCAAAATTTAATAAAAAATAAAAAAGGGTCATACCTAGCTGATGGCACATTCAAAAGTGCTCCGAGGCCGTTTGTACAAATGTACACTTTACACTTAAGAAGCAAATCCAATATAGACACTAATAATGTGTTTCCCGTAGTGTATGGATTGCTCCCAAATAAAAAGGAAGAAACATACTACCGATTTTTTAAGTTGCTAAAAGAAAAGCTTGGTCTGTGCATAACGGAGTTCAAATGCGATTACGAGCAGGCACAAATTAATGCCGTGCATACAGTGTTTCCACAGGTTCAACTTGCTGGCTGTTGGTACCATTTTAGCAGAGCGATTTGGAAAAAGTCTAGGAAGCTTAAACTAAATAAAACAAAAGACGGTCGAATGATGACCAGAATGGCATCCCTTCTGCCATTGCTCCCTGCAGATAAAATTATTGAAGCATGGGCATCGATAAAAGATTGCACACCGCAAACTACAATAGTAAAAAAGTTTCAAAGATATTTTATCAAGCAGTGGATAAGAAAAATAACACCGGAACGTAAGTTGTGCGGATGCGAAAATAAATAGAACGAATAACGCATTAGAAGGTTGGCACCATCGTATCAACATGAAATTACCACAGACCCCGAACATTTACTTCTTCATACAATGTATGAAAAGAGAGGCAGCATTCTATGATTTGAAAATTTCGCAAACTATATACGAGGCACCAAAAAAAAATAGAAGACCTATGGACATAAAGTTTGACCGCCAATACATATTTTTTTTAAATAAAATGAATGACAATGCATGGCAGCCTATAAAATTCTAAAAAAAATATTCATTTACGTCTTGTTTTTAATCTCAAAAAGAAAACTTATAGAGGGAGGAAATAAAATATAATATGATGTCATTGATTAAACTGTACCAGATAAGTGTGAATTTTGGGTAGTTTTTTTACAGTTATAAGGAGAAATATATTTTAATTTTAATTTATGTGTAAGCCTATTTTAGTTTAGTTGTAACAGGTACCCAAATACATGTATTATGCAGTTTATAATTGAATTTTATTAAGTAACACTTATTAAAGCAGAGCCCAACTAGCAAACTATTGTTTTTACCACGTCGGTGGCAAACAAGTAAATAAATTTGCTTGTTGGGAGGTGAATTGAGTAATAAGAATGCTCTTAATATGTAGTAGTAGCACTTGATTGTATGTACACAAAATATATATTACGGAACATTTACACCGTGTCCAATAAGTTCGAATACACATATTTTTGCACTAACCCTAAAGACATACAGACTACAGGCCATCGAATTCTTATTTTAATTAATAAAGTATGGTGTCGTTAACAAAATACAATCGTTTCAAACATCAAGCATTTGTAGTTTTCTTTTAATCCACGATGAAACAGTTTCGTGAAACGATTATCAGAAAATTTAGCAATGGCGACAGCCCAGGTGCTACTTTAAGGCCTTAAAACCCCTTTGAATTAAACGCAATCTAGTTTACACCACAATCAACAGGTATAAAGAGACCTCCTCAGTAGAAGACAGGAAAAGATCCGGTCGGCCACGTTCAGCTAGAACCGATAGAGTAGTAAAGATTGTGAGAGAGCGACTTCGGCGGAAAAAATACCGTTCTATTCGAAAATTGGCTGCCGAGCTGAAAATTTCAAAAGGATCGGTACACAATAAGATCTTGGATGCCATGCCTACAAAAAACGAAAAGTTCATGCATTTCCGGAGCGACCAAGAAAAAGAGAGAACAAAGATCCAACATGAACTTTCTTGGCACGCAGGGGATGAGTTTGTATTTTCTGACGAGAAACTGTTCGTGTTAGAACAGCCTCATAACGCCCAAAATGATCCATTGTGGGCACCAATGATAGAAGACATTCCAGACAACCAGAAAAATGTTCCTAGGTTCCAGAGCTCACCATCGGTGATAGTGTGGGGTGCAGTTTGTAAGCGGGGTAAACTACCTCTAGTATTTATCGATAAAGGCGTTAAAATCAATGCTCAATACTATAAATCCGAGGTTTTGGAGAAAATTGTTGTTCCAAATTTAAAAAGGATGTTTGAGAACGAATATTATGTTTTCCAACAAGACGGAGCTCCTTCACACACGGCAAACGCTGTTCAAGCTTGGTGTCAGGCTAATTTGACCGATTTTCTGCCGAAACATGAATGGCCACCCAGTTCTCCGGACTTGAACGTATTAGATTATTTCGTGTGGTCGTACATGCTCTCGAAACTACATGATTATAAAATTGCATCATTACAAAAAGGTTATCGAGCGTATTTGGGACCAAATACCAATGGAAGCGGTGCGTGCCGCGTGTGATTCATTTGAGAAACGTTTGAAGCTAGTAAAAAAAGTTAAAGGTGGAGTTATTCCGAAACATTTGTTGTAAATATTATACATACTTACGTGTGCCACTAATAAAATATACTTTTGATTGTATTAACTGTTTGTACATTTATTTTATTGAGAATCTAAACTGTATGCAAACTTATTGGACACGGTGTATAAGATAAATTATACAAAGGCGAACTTATCACTTTAAGGGATTTCTTCCAGCTAACCTTAGAGATGATGCTCGGCTCGGTTGTGACGATATTCGAGGAATATGGACATTTCAGGAATTGGACATTCGAGGCAATGTACATTGGGGGAATTGGACGTTCGAGGAATATGTACATTGGGGGAATTGGACGTTCGAGGAATATGTACATTGGGGGAATTGGACGTTGGAGTAGTGGCAGGATCTAAGACCACTGTATCCTTAATATAAGCCTTCGATTTTCTTTATTTTCTGACAGTCGTTAATAGCTGCAAAAAAACGTTAATAGCTTCACAGCCGTTACTATGGGTCGGTAATAGAAACAATCGACTTACCCACTTTATTAATAATTTTTCACAAGAAAATACTTTATTTTAAAGCATTTAACGTGGTAAATATAAACCCAATATTCAATATTACCATATAAAAATAATAAAAATACTGTGAAGGCTACCAATATTCCTAATAAGTATGATCAACTTCAAAATTGCCTTAGGAGGGTCGTTGATAGCTGCATTTACCTTAATATGTGTTTCTTTTATTGCCCCGGGATTTAGGTATATCTTTGGTTCGTTTCTTGAGCGAGCAAATAGTCGATAGCTAATCGCTTTGTCGCCGGCAGTGGGACAAGTGATTTTATGTTATAGGTTATGAATTATGATATAATTATTGAATTATGTTCAAGTAAACTAGAACAGAGTAAAAATATAAAATTTACAACATTATCTGTCGAGTATTATGCAAAAGTTTAATGCTTCGTTCTTGCCAGTTATTTATTGTAATTTTAAAAACGGAGGAGGTTTTCAAGTCTAGTCTAGTTTTTTTATTTATGACCATGCATAACTTTTTACAGAGTTGCCCAATTTTAAAAATATTTTTTATTTTAAGGAGGACATCCGATGTGGCCCCATTGTCACCAAATCTGAATCTGATGAGGGTATCCGTGCGAAATTGAGGGAACTCCTCAAATATTATAGATAAAGCGATTTTTATATCTTTAGTAACAAATCCAGCATTTGCATTCAGAAAGTATCCAGCATTTGGTAAAGTGCAACTGACGGTGAACACAACAGATAGCCACCGGAACTCCTCAACGGTAACTATTTCAAGGGTGAAGAACATTATAGTTTCATATCAACTAAGAAGTAATAATAATAATAATAATAGCCATCACCGTTAAGGATTCAAAGAAACATCTTCCGGGGTGACGGTCTGAGTCCTTTGTGGTTTTGCCTAGCCATGAATCCTCTCAGCTCTTTGCTGAAGGATTCCGGGCTTGGCTATCGACTTCGTAGAGAAGCTGAAGTCATTTCTCACTTATTGTTCATGGATGACCTCAAATTGTTTGCATCGGAGTGCCAAGATCTCATCGCACTATTGAAAATCACAAGAGTTCAGTAGTGCGATCAAGATGGAATTCGGTGTAGATAAGTGTGCGGTTATGCATGTTCAACGAGGGAAAGTTGTAGATCTCCGAAATTGAAACCTACAAATATATTGGTATGTCACAGTCTTTGGGTATTATGGATGGCGATGTCAAGCAGTCAGTGAAGGAGCGCTTCTTTTGCCTCTTGACAAAAGTTCTTAACAGTCTTTTGTCGGGTGGCAATAAGGTGCGTGCCTTCAATGGCTGGGTGATGCCGCTGCTGACATACTCCTTTGGCATACTAAGGTGGACTGAGACTGATCTGCACGCCCTGGATAGGAAGGTCCGTTTACTGCTCAAATCATATCGCATGTTATCTGTTATGAGATTGTACATCCCGAGGAAATGTGGAGGTCGAGGCATTTTAAATGCTAAGAATCTCCACAACCGCGAGGTATGCAATCTCAGGGATTATTTCCTTGGCAATGAGTGTGGGATTCATCGTGATGTGGTTGCATCACACCTCTCCTTGGCAAACGAAAACTGGTGCAGACCAACAGTGTTGAGCACTGAAGACAGCAAGAACATATGGAATAGCAAGGAGCTACACGGACGTTTCCACCGGGCCCTAACAAGGCCCGACGTAGACTTTTTAGCGTCCGTGAACTGGCTACGGTTTGGTGACCTCTTTGGGGAAACCGAAGGTATTGTCTGTGCAATTGCTGACGAGGTCATAATGACGAACAATAACCGGAAATATATTCTGAGGGATGGAACGGTCGACATTGGTCGAGCGTGCCGTTGCCCCGGCGAATACCTCAGACATGTAATTTCCGGTGGTTCGCATTTGGCCAACGGCAAGTGCTTGCACAGACATAACCTCGTAGCCAAGATCATCCATCAGCAGCTTGCTCTTCAATATGGTCCTGTTGAGTCTGAAGTGCCGTACTACGAGCCCCAATTCAAATGAGTTCGTCCGCCAGGAAAAAAAATATTAACCTAACTTCAACATAAAATTCAGGGAGACCTAGATGTTTAGTAGAAAATCTAACATAAAAACCATAAAGATTATAAATAATATTTTATTTTCCAAAAAAAAAAAATTATAACATTCTACGGTAATTAAAAAAAAAAACATTATTTCGCAAAATGCACCCGCAAAAAAGTTCGTCTTCAGTTCAACCGACGCAGAATAGAACGTCTACCATTTGGTGGCGTCACCTTTTGCATCTTGGGATCTTGGGATCAATCTGTTATCACGGACAGGACTATTGTCGCCAATAAGCCTGATATCGTGTTGACAGATCGATCTCAACGCCGGGCAGTGCTCGTCGACGTCACCATCCCGCATGACGAGAATCTCGTGAAGGCCGAGAAGGATAAGCTCAGCAAGTACCTTGACTTGGCTCACGAGGTGACCACCATGTGGGATGTTGACTCGACGATCATTGTCCCGATAGTTGTTTCGGCCAACGGTCTTATAGCGAAGAGTCTCGACCAACTCTCTCTAGATGGCTGGATCAAGGGCTAGATACAGAAGGCAGTACTCCTCGACACGGCACGCATTGTGAGGAGGTTCCTCTCTCTGCAGCCCTAACCACCGGTAGCTTGAGCCCTGCTCCGCTGCTGGCGGCAACCGTAGATTAGGTTATTTATGTTTTTTTTTTATCGGTATTGTTATTTTACCTTTATATTAGAATATGTAAAACACCTAATTTTTAGAAAATTAAATGAATATCTAAATAATAACAATAAATAATAAATTTATTGAATAAGACAGTTACAAAAATCATACTTAAGTATCACAAAAAGTTAGTACATTAAAAAAACAATAATAGATGCAGCTGGATCTTAAATTAGGACTACCCTGTGCCATAAGAAGCAGCACTCTTACAGTGATACAAATTTGGTGAATGCATAGAAGATACAAGTAGATGAATTGAAAAAATACAACTTAAAACTTAGATTTACTTTATAACAATTGTTTAAATAAAGTATCGCGTGCGTGCGTGCGTGCGTGCGTGCGTGTGTGTGTGTGTGTGTGTGTGTGTTCTTTATTTTTCTAATGCTACTCATTTAATGGGATGAAGAATAATCTCCGTCTCCACATAAGTAAGTTTTATTAACCAATTAGTCACAATTCTTTTGCAATCAAATTTATTTTTAAATGTATAGCCAGGCTATTTACAATTTGATTGTAAATGAAGTGTCCCAGGAGTGGAGTGGAGTGGAGTGTCCTACTACTAGGAATAGGTAAAATTTTTGACCAAAGGAAGTACAAACAACAGTCCGCGGGACTGTAAGTCTCCGTCTGAGAGATTGAATATGGGAACTGGTACCGACGACAGTACAGGTCGTCTTTGGGCTCTCTCTACTTTAATCAAGTGGCTCTTTGACGCTCCACCCCAGGACAGGATGCGATATCCCAAAAGAGATTGACATTATGCATAATAGACATTCTTAAGGATTTCGAGATTTGCCACGTGCCTTAAATGCTTAAAAACATTTATTAATTTTCGAACTCGACCTGTAAGTATGTTAATGTGAGGCAAAAAGGAGAGCTTTTCGTCAACTGTCACACCTAAATATTTAATACATGATACGTTTGATAGATTTGGGCAATTGCAATTTGAGATTCCATCCGTTTGATGATTATGTGCTGTTATATGAAGTTGATGGATATCATGTGTTGGCTTTTTAATAAAGTAGTTTCAGGGTATTGTTTTGCGGATATTTTTGGGGGCTAAAGTCGAACTTTGAATGCTATTTTGTAGAGGATACTCTATATTTACTTACTATAGCTTGACTTTTTCGAATTTTTAAATACCTAGCTTCTGAGGGGCTCCCAAAATTAGTAGACCATCATTACTTTATACCATCATGTAAGTGGGTCTGCCAAGTTTTTCGAGTCGCATCCAAGGAGTTTGTTTTGGTCTAGTTGATATACAACCTCTGACTGCAAAATGTGTAAATTGTTTTAAGACATGCAAATATGAAAACTATGAAATACAACTAAAAGATTTATATTGTAAAAGCTGTACAGGGCCATGTTTTATAAAATGCGGTCATGCTATAAATTGCACCTGTATATCATATATCGAAGCAAAATATGGTAAGGGTTTAGAACAATAACCTACTTCATCAAATGTTTTTTCATCAAAAGTAATCCATATTTTTTTATTATTTTCTCAGGCAAAAAGGCCTTTTGATTTCAATTAAATCATTTTATATCTAAACTAGCAGGTATTTTATTCAAGAATACTGTGTCAACTGAGGGTATCCTCTACAAAATAGCATTCAAAGTTTGACTCTGACCCCCAAAAATATCCGCAAAACAATACCCTGAAAAATGAACTTCTAATCCCCCCGGTGATGCTCATGGCCACACAGAGAAGATTACGTGATCCCACCGGTGATGCTCATGGCACCTCAGTAATAGAGCGATGCTTTGAGCATCACCGGTGGGATCAATAAATTTGTATGGGGCGTGGGAGCAATACTGTAGGTGTAGTAGGGTGGGCAGCCAACGTGTTAAGGTACCAATGCCGAGGTTAGAGCGCGACCTTGCGTGCGCTCTAATGACAGGCACAAGTAGTTTAAGAGCTAATTATGCACTGTTGGTTACATAAGTTAATTCTACAAACTTAAAATGATAGTGACAAAAATAACCAATGGATAACAAACAGTAACTTTTCTTGTGTACTCTCCTTGATTTTTCAGCTAACACATTACTTGTCAACAGTCATTTTTATTATTTCGATTAGCGTTAATAGTTTGTCTTATTTATATTTTTATTTAATGATAGCAAAATTACATACAAATTTCAATAGTTACTGTTCTGACAATACACCACAAAAAAATGGAATGACAAACGAAACGCTATTTTTGTTATCCATATTGAGCGAAACCACGGTAAGCGAGATGAATCATAAATCATAATCATCTTTTTTACGGATTTTAATAAAAACGTAATTTTAAATCATTTTTAGTCCCAAAAACAATTTTGTTTTTAATCTATTTCATTTCAATTGTTATTAAAATAAAAATTAAGGGTGAGGCAGGGGGGGAGAGGAGAACCTCACCCAGGCTTTTTAACCTGTATATTAATGCACTGATCGAGGAACTCAGCAACACGCGTGTCGGCTGTCATATTGGTGGTGTATGCGTAAATAACATAAGTTATGCAGACGACATGGTGCTGCTGAGTCCGTCGCCCTGCGGTCTCACTAAACTGATTCAGATATGTGAATTGTATGCTGATAAACATGGTACAATGTAACAAAAAGAGAATTTATGGTTTTTAAAGCCGGTACGAAGTGTCCTTCCTACGTGCCTCCCATACGCCTAAACGGAGATCAGCTTAAAAGAGTAACTCACTTTAAATATTTAGGACATATTGTCACGGATACGTTACGAGATGACCTCGATATCGAAAGGGAACGTAGGGCGCTGGCGGTCAGAGCAAACATGTTGGCCCACAGGTTCCGTCGATGTACAGCGCAAGTCAAGATAACACTTTTTAGAGCGTACTGTACGTCGCTTTATACCTGCAGCCTGCGGGCAAACTACACGCAGAGAGCTATCAACGCCCTTAGAGTTCAGTATAATAACGCGTTTAGGGTGCTGTTGCGGCTGCCGCGCGCGTGCAGCGCATCCGGCATGCTAGCGAACGCGCACGTCGACGGTTTCCCGGCCGTGCTGCGCGCGCGCCGCCGCCGCCGTACTGCGCAGGCTGCGCTGCGCGCCAGCCCCAACAGCATCCTGCGCGTCATAGCGGACAGACAGGACAGTCGCTATTTACAGCACTGGGCTGGCCTGCACCGCATATTATGTACTTACTAACTAATCTAAGCACTAATTCGTTAATGGTTTTTGTTGGGTTGTGCGCGGCGCGGCGCTGCATTGTGTAACCGCGGTTACATCACGCGCACGCCGGCCGCGGGCCGCCGGGCCGGCGCAACACTCGCGACGCCGCGGTTGGGTAACGCTCGCTTTCCGCTCCACATGTCCTGCTATAACGTGTCTATTCGGCTCAAGGCTTATAAAAAACGTGATATTAATAATACTAGATATTTAAATATTTAGTTTAAATCGAGTCGGTAAATCTAAATCCTTAAGATTCCAAGATTACAAAAGTATGTCGTCATTGGCTACCAACCGTGTATTAATTTAATAACTATGGTGTATAGTAATTTAGTATATAGTTTTGTATGCGTGATTAGGAACGCTTTTCAATCGTTTTGCCATATGACGTATTTCCGTAATGGCGACTTCCGTTTTTTTTTGAATGATTGAGTTTGGTCACGTTCTCGAGATCTACTCTTATAAATTACATATTGTTTAATGCTTGCAAGCGTCTATGTGCTGTTGTTTGTGGTTGGAGTACTCCTGAGCAGATTGTGTGTCAGAAGCCAGGATATAACCAGGGCCCTAGCACAGTATATAAATAAACCAGTAAAGAAGCTACGAACAAACGCTCGAAACGACCCACTCACACAGACGCACGCGTCTACGAGACCGCTAAGAGGATTTGGCGGTGCTGTCAGTCGCGTGTGTCGCGTCGAGACGGATGGGCTCCTTTGCATTTTACGCTTGTTCTTGAGAAAGATGCCACAAAAGTATTGCGTGGTATACGGTTGTTTGAATTCGCCTTCTTCAAACCCGGAACTATCATTTTTTAAACTCCCTGCTGGTGTTGAAAGGTAAGAATAAATAAAATATTTTTAAATAAAGAGCTTTTTATAATACGATGACGTGTTGCAAAAGTAAAAAATTAAAAATTGTTTGCAAAATCAATATCTGGGGATGTGTATGGTCTTCGACAACTAATCTGTTGGCAGAATGAGAAAAAGTAGCCGCCATCTTGAACTCTTAAGTTATTCAACCGATTGCTTCCAAAATCGATATCTGAGGATGTGTATGGTCTCCGACAACTAATCTGTTGGCGGAATGAGAAAAAGTAGCCGCCATCTTGAACTCTTTAGTTATTGAACCGATTGCTTCCAATATCGATATCTGGGGATGTGTATGGTCTCCGACAACTAATCTGTTGGCAGAATGAGAAAAAGTAGCCGCCATCTTGAACTCTTTAGTTATTCAACCGATTGCTTCCAAAATCAATATCTGGGGATTTTTTACACAATAAAATTAAACAATAAAGCGTTCCGAACATGTCGTAGCAGACGAAAGTTTTTTTCAGTGAGTAATTTGTAATAAAGGTTAAAAGCAGCCAATAAATAAATTAGGTTTGTTTATTCTTCAGTTTTATTTGATATTGTGGTAGTGCAGTCGCTAGTTAATCTGAAATGTTTAACTAACGAAGAATAAAGACTTCTTGAAATGCTAAAGTTATGTTTATTACCTACCCAATTTTATCTGCAGGGGCTACTTTTACTGATTATGTTAACGGATTCGTTATCGGACATCACACAGATCTCCAGATATCGATTTTGGAAGCAGCCTGTCGAATAATAAAAAAGTTCAAGATGGCGGCTACTTTTTCTCATTCTGCCAAGAAATTCGTTGTCGGAAACCACGCACATCCCTAGATATCGATTTTGGAAGCAATCGGTTGAATAACTAAAAAATTAAAGATGGCGGCTACTTTTTCTCAATCTGCAACGGATTTGTTGTCGCAGGTCACACGTATCAATTTTGCACTAACTAGCTGAGATACAATAAACAAGATTTTTTTTCAATTTTACAAAATGTTAGTGAACAACCCTTACGCTCAATTGGAGCGTAGGTATTTATCTTGAAAAGTAGGCCTAGTTTCTTTACTGGTTTATTAATATACTGTGGCCCTAGGTAAAGTCGAATGAAGCCACCACAAGGTAAGAGATGCATGCAAGACATCTAGAATAGTTCTACAGTCCACTGCGTTTGTTTATCGTACATAATTTGGTCCTTACGATCCGAAAGTAAATTGGAACTAGTTATTTTATAATTAGAATTCCATTATTTCTAAATTTGACGTCGCGTTTGGTCATTGGTGATACGATTGAACTGTGTGAAACGACGTCCATCTTGAGTCTTTGTTCGTTAGCTCACGAACTTTTCGTGTGTCGTTATTTAGTTTATAAATACGTTGTGTGTGTATTTCGCTAAATAATTGAAGAGCTGAGATAGTTAGCATCAGGATTCATGATTTACTTATTTAGTACGGAATAATCTTAGTGTAATTTATCTAAATACGGATAGATATTTGACACGACAAAAATAAGTAGTTTTTATATTTTGAATGTAGGGTAGACTCTTGTAACTGCGCTGCAGTGATTGAGGTGACTTAGTCAGTCAAACGAGAAGTTGTGACGTTAATCGCTTATGGTTATTATATTGTTATCTTTAAAGTTGTGTTTAAAGGTGTAATAACGCGATGCGTAGTGTTAATTTTGTGTTTAATGCGTACTGTGACCTCGTTATTTTCGATATTAATTACTGAACAAGTATAAAATAAAGTAATACTGGTTAATTATTTGAGTTTTCGCCTAAGCATTACGCGACTAAATTGTGTTGTGTCGCCGTAATTATTAGTATTGCAGTGATGTGATATCAATAATACTGAGCCGTGTTATATTATCCTTTGACTGGATTGTTTACAACTTTCACGTAAGTTATTTATGGTATTTTTGTAAACGATTGTTTTCGCTAAAATGGAGATAGAACAGTTGTTATTTCATAGAAAATTCATTTCTAAACAATTGGATCGGCTATTAGAGTATGAGAGAACGAACCATTTTGACGAATTGGAAGCCGGTTATGGTGACTTAGATATGATTCGCTCGCAGTTCGAAGATGTTCAAAAGTCAATCGAGAAAAAACTTATATCTCATAAGCAGTTCGTTGAAGCTGATCAGGAAGAAAAACGTGATGCATTTTTTACTAAATTATATGACATTCGGGCAAAGTATGCGAAACTCATAAAACGTAATTTAGAAACTAGTGATCGTAAGTTGGATAACAGTTATCACTCGAGTGACAATAGAAGTAATATTAAATTACCGAAATTGCCTTTACAAATATTTTCCGGTGATTATTCAGAATGGAATAGCTTTAATGATTTTTATTGTTCAACGATAAAAGATAACAAGTGTTTGTCGAACATTGAAAGATTCCAGTATCTTCGTTCAAGTTTGCGAGGCGAAGCATTTAGTTTAGTTAAGTGCCTGCCGTTAACGAGTGAAATTTTTGATCTTGCTTGGCAAACGTTAGAGGATAGGTACTCTGATAAGCGGCGCATAGCGAACAAGCATGTGGACGCTCTGCTTAATTTAGTGCCATTACGCAGTGATACTGATGTCGAAGAGATGAAACGACTGACAAATACTTTAATTGAAAATGTAGGTGCGTTAAAGGCATTGGATTTTCCTACAGACAAGTGGTGTTTTTTATTGTTGCATATTGTTTTAAAGAAAATTGATTGTGAAACGAGGCGTCGTTATGAATTGTCGTTAGACGACGGCCGCGATTATCCGACTTATGCAAAGTTCATGGAATTCCTGACGAAACAGATGCATGCGTGTGAAGCATCTCACCAGGGCTCACGAAGGTCACAGCCACAGCCTAGTGGTCACGCGGGTTTGAGTAAGGCTAAGGGCACGAATTCTTTTGCGACTCATGTCGACCACGATCGAGTGTGTATTTCTTGTGGTGCTGAGCATCCGTTGAGTAAGTGCTCGAAGTTTCTGAGCTTAGCCCCATTCAAAAGAATGAATTTAGTTAAACGTTTTGGCTTATGTTTTAATTGTTTTAGTGACAAACATGCGTCGCATGGTTGTCAGTCGGGTTCGTTATGCGACAAGTGTGATAGGCCTCATAACAAACTCTTGCATTTTTCGCGTGAAGGTGCTCACGGGCAGGAGGGGTCCCAGTCCGGGGCCAAGTGTGACTCCAATGTGGCTCGCGCGAGCACCGAGGGGAGTAAGTCCGAGGCGAGTGTTGGATCGCAGACGCAGCAGGGTGTGATGAACCATGCGGCCATGGAGGGCTCTGATTCTGTGAGCTCGGCCGCGCTGCTGTCGACCTGCGTAGTGCGCGTGCGCCGTAGTGATGGCGGCACGCACATTGCTCGCGTGCTATTGGACCCCGGTTCTCAGTCGTCGTTTATGACGTCTAAATTCGCTAGCTGTTTAGATTTACCGCGTCGGCGTGTGTGTGTGCCGGTCAGTGGTCTCGGTATGTCTGATGTGGGTAAGGCGAAAAGTGTTGTTTCGTGTATGATCTTACCTACTGACAGTGATGACGAATTTTTGGTTCAGTGTTTAGTATTAAATAAAATCACTAGTTTTTTACCTAGTTCGATTTTACCTCGTGACAAGTGGTCACATTTGGACAATTTAAAATTTGCTGATCCTAAATTTTATCGCCCTGCTGGGATAGATATACTATTAGGAGCGGAGATATATCCGCAGTTATTACGTGACGGGCGTATTTTAGGTCGTGACAGCTTTCCGTCTGCCATCAATAGTGTGTTCGGGTGGCTTGTGATGGGCGGAACTTCCGGCAAGAGCCTAAAGTCCCTTGAAAGCGTTTCCTTCGCTTCGGTGACATCTGAGGAAAGCCTCGATGTTATTTTGAAGAAGTTTTGGGAAATAGAGTCAGAGCCGACGCGCGCGCCTCCTCTTAGTGTTGAAGAGATGCGTTGCGAATATATTTTTGGTAATGGTCACCATCGAGACGAGACGGGTAGGTACGTGGTTCGACTCCCGTTTAAAACTGATCGACCAAACCTCGGTGAATCTCGAGATATTGCTCTGTCGCGTCTCCATTCTCTTGAGAGACGGCTCGCTCGTGACTATTCCTTAAAGCATTCGTATTCCGATTTTCTGAAGGATTATTTAGAGGCAGGACACATGGAGCTTGTGGAACATCATTCAGAAAGTGACTCGAAGCCATTTTACATCGCTCATCATTGTGTTATAAAGGAATCAAGTTCAACGACGAAGCTGCGTGTCGTGTTCGATGGTTCAATGAAGTCGAGTAACGGTGTAGCCATTAACGATGAACTCCTGGTTGGTCCAAAGCTTCAGCAGAATATTGAGAAAATTATGCTTAATTTCCGACTGCATGATGTCGTATTTATTACCGACATTAAACAGATGTTTCGTGGTATTCTAGTGCACGAAAAGGATCGTGATTATCAGCGTATTTTGTGGCGTGAGTGTTCCTCTGACCCAGTAAAAGAGTTTAGGCTGCGTACCGTCACTTATGGTCTTTCCTCAGCGCCGTATCTCGCGATACGGACGCTGCAGCAGTTGGTTGCTAAAGTATAGCTATTACTACAGGGAATATAGCCAAAGTTAAACAGCGAAGAAGACATTGAGCGATTTCTTAGACTGATACCGCGCATTTAAGAACAGATCAATATTATAAGCTACTGCAAATGCTTAACTATCTTTCTCTTAGGTCATTGAACTACCAATACGGGAAATCCACCTAAGAGTGCGACGAGAGTGAAAGCCGGCAGCGACTGCGGCCGGCTACTGGGACAAAGGGATAGCAATCCCTTATTAAAAAAAGGGTTCCAGGAAAATATTTTTATTTGACTCCTGAATGTTCACTATGTAAACACATAAGTATTTATTTATCTGCTGTACTTTGTTTTTCGTTGTATAGTGGACATAGTAGGTACAGTCCACTAAAAAGAGATGTATCCACTTTTGGACCTTATTACAATGCAATAAGGTGATAAAGTGGATACATCTCTTTGTAGTCGACTGTACTATCAACTCTTACAAGTCTATATGTATCTATGTATATGTATGTCTTTATTTGCAAGTGCCTAAGTTTATAATATGTATTGTCGATGCTATCGTTCATACAACATTGCACCGCCTACAAAAAAAAAACAGATTTGCCCTAAGGTCAACTGATAGGGAATGCCATTAGGTATTAAGTTCATGCCTTTTGTACTCAAATTTGTATTTCTGTGCAATAAATATTAAATAAATAAATAAGTTTAGAGCTAAATTAAGGACTGGTGTGTTTGCGGCACTCTGATTTTTATTACTATGTACCTATTCTTATACCCCAATACCTAGCTCTTAACAAATCTACTAGTGATACGCTTGGTGTGACGCAATGGGGAACTTCAATTTATTGATATCGAAACCCTTGACCCTTGAAATATCGAAACTCATTTCATACAACGATTCACTTCGCCGAATTTTCATTTCATCAACAAGTCCATCCTAACCTAACCTACGTAACGAATGCTTAAGATAATTTGAAAACTAAAAGGTTTCAGCAGAAATTAGTTTTCGATGAAATTAAATTCGGTGAAATGACACATTCGATGAAATGTTTGTCGATATTTCAAGGGGATCCCCGAAAATTTACATGTACATATTTGACATAGGTGACTTAGGTACGTTTACTTAAGGATCATTATTCTATTCTACTTTGGTTTAGTCCATCTTTCTTCAATATCGTAATCACGCTGCTGTTGTCTTATTAAGGTACGACTTCGATATCGGAGCTAAAAAAATATCCTAGAGTTCCAATTCATACTTTTGGGATGGTTTCAGTAATCAGTAAACTACGGATTTCACGCGTCATCGCTTTCGGCAAATCATGACTATGGCACCGAATTCAAAGATTTTTTCGAAAATATTACTTTCACCCTTCTGGTCGTTTAATTAAAATAGTGATATAATATATGAAATATGACAAACATTATACAGAACTTCCCAGAACTTGACGTAAATATTACAGCATAAGATAGCTCCTTTTAAACCGATAATAGGATGTATTTTTATCTTTGTAATTGTTAATTAGTTTAGGAGTTATTAAGGCTTTATTGATAGTGGTAAAGAACATTGTGGTAACTTTTGCTTTTCCTGGCTAATAACAACTTTAATTTGTAATTCCAAAACTTGATATCTAATCCTTAAACCGATCTAGGATATAGTTTTAACTTTGTGGTAAGTTTTGCTTTTCCTGGCTAATAACAGCTTTAATTTTTAATTCCAAAACTTGATATCTAATCCTTAAGAACGTAGCAATGTATTGAATTACACAATAATTCCAAAATATTAACGCTATCAGAATAAATCCATACTTTCTGAAACTCCTAAGCGTTTCTGGAATTTCATTCAACAACTCTTCATCCTAAAAAAAAATTGCACTACACCAAGGTAGCATCTTGTCTCAAATGTTGGCGCAGTTTATTTCATTTTAATGGGTCATTCTACTTTTCAGTGTACATTTTTGGTTATAGTTCGATAAAAAGTATACCAAATTATGAATCCGCGTCTAAATAAATAACATAAACTTAGAATGTTTAAGTTTGACGGTTTCCAAAAAAACAACTCTTAAATTACTCAATTATCGTTAAAGAATCTGGGTAACTCAGTGGTAAATTGCACTCTTTCCATAGAAAAGGCGGGGACATCAACATCCACTGCGTTACTGACATTATAGTTATTACAAATAACTTTTTATGTATTAGGATAATTCTAAATACAAGCTTATTTACGTCCCTCTTCGAGTTTCAAGTTAGAAAACGGTGCAATTCACCGTTTTTGAAATAAAAATTGTTTAGTGCAAATGTGACTAAAAATTTATGTACAACGAAAAGTAGAATGGCCCTAATCGTCAATATGGGTAATAGATAAGAGATAATTCGTGCAAATGCAAAAGTTGTATGTATAATATTTAGACGTATTACCACTCTAGTGTATGGCTTGCCGAACGAGGTATTTACTGAAAAAATTGGCGTTTGGTATGATTTTTGTGGTTAAACTACAGCTTCCCGATTGTTTGCATGTTAGTATTGCTTTCCAGGAACATCCATTGGGTCCACGGGCACGCTGGTCTCGTCATTAATTATAAGAATTTTTCTCAGTGTTTTTTCATACACTCTTCGGCATTCTCTTTTAAGTCTCACTTTTTGGTCTTTAATATATTAAGAAGCAGATCATTTTGTAAGCGTTTTAAGTTGTAGTTCGTTTGTTTTCATTAGAACTATACTAGACTTCGATATTTTCAATTTAGCCGCAGCAACTGTAACAGACATCGAGGGATTCCGTTCATAAACTTTTTTACTTTATTTATGTTCTTAGCTGACGAAACAGTACGTTTTCTTCCGGGAATGTTTTTATAAATATCTCCGTCCGTTTTTTGAAAACGCTTTATAATTCGATGTTCTTCTGACTCCCTCAGGAGAAAAATTACGTACCGTGTCCGTTATACATGACATTTATAAAGTTGAATAACTCTTTTCGCAAATACTTCGTTTTCAGCTCTCTTCATTATTAAAACTTTAAAAATACATTCGCAATTACCGTTTTATCTGTCAGATATAAAGCCCACGGCGGCCATAACAGTTATTTTCTTAAAAAAATAATAAATAAATCAATTATTTCGAAATTTGGAATTTTGTCTCTTTACTTCTGGGACAGCCTTTATTACATACTTCAAAATGTATCGAATATCTATTTCAATATACATATTTCGTTTCCTAAGTTTTTTACCTTTGATCCAGTGCTTATTACATGTATTTGTGTTATGATTATGATATTACGAGTATTATAACATTATTTTCAGCTAAATTACCTCTAAATAGGGTCAAGAACAAGGGGCCTTTCAGTTTTATTTTTTTATTGTTTAATTTAAGTACCTTTCAATTTCAGTTAAACGATTTTGCTATTACCAATGCTTCATACAAAGGTGGTCACGCGTCAGTTGATAACTTAACCCATAAGAGTTTCGCGGAACCAAATGTAAGCGATTTCTGCATGTCCTTATAGATATAACTGTTATAAGAGATACCTACCTAAGCGTGACATACGATGCATCTATTTGTGACAGTAACATATATTGGGATATTTATAGTCATTCGGCGTTCAGTATCGCGAATGTCAAATTGGGTTACAACTTGACATTCGCGGTACTGAACGCCCAATAAGGAGGCTTTGATTAAGGAGGATATTATATATAGAGGATATTATATATAGAGGATATTATTATAAATAGTTATATAATAACTAAATGTGGTTTATTGGTGTAAGATTGTCGGATATTTATTATTTATTTATATTGTTACTCGTATTCAAATAAATACTTTACTCACGACAAACAATTACGATAAAATATAAGACGCGCTAATCTTAAAATAGTACATTAGTGTCGTTGCCGCCATTTGGTTTATTTCCTCATCCATTCATAGATCTATCAAAACTTTTATTTGGGGCATAATGTCCAAATAATAATGTGTGTATGTTCCAGTCCTATCAAAAATTATAGAACATTTTATGAATAGAAAACTGTCTCGCTTTCTTAACTTTCACAAACTTTTCAATTTGTTCCAATCTGGGTTCCGCCCCGGGCATAGCACTGTCACTGCCTTGGTCAAGGTCACCGACGACATTCGTCTTAATATAGAACACAGAAAACTCACTGTTCTGGTCTTATTGGACTTTAGCAGTGCTTTTAACAGCGTAGACTTTGAAATCCTCCTCGGCATCCTCAAAACATTAAATCTCTCTACTACAGCTCTCTCGTGGTTCCAATCATATCTCCTTGGGAGGCGCCAGCTTGTCAAGGTAGATGATGCTGTCTCTTCTTGGAGGGATTTGTCCGCTGGTGTCCCCCAGGGAGCTGTGCTATCCCCGCTTCTGTTCTCCATATTTATTAATGGCATCACTGCTTCTCTCCAATCTTGCTATCACCTTTATGCAGACGATTTGCAGATTTACGCCTCGGCTGGTATTGATGATTTTCCCTCCTTAAAAAGCCTAATAAACTCTGACCTAGCTAGAATTCGAGATTGGGCAGCTAACTACAGGCTAAAAATCAACGCGAGGAAATCGCAAGCCATTGTTGTCGGTAGTCCACATTTTATTGCAAAGTTGTCTGACCTTGTGTGTCCGGATTTGGTATTCCACGGTACTATTATTCCTTTTTCTTCCACTGTCAAAAATTTGGGTCTCACATTGTATGGATATATATATATATACATACAATGTATATATTTATTTATTTATCCTATTTAATATATATATTTATTATACTTACCTACATATTTATTTGCTATTTTTATTTTAATCTTCTGTATCTTTAATACGTTGTACGTTTAGCCATCCGTTGTTTTTATTCTTCTCTCAATCCCTCAAAGGTTAACTGGAAGAGATCCCTTATAGGGATAAGTTCGCCTTTGTACATACCTTTTTTGTTTCTGTTTATTTTTGATTTGTTATTTTCTGTTTGTACAATAAAGAGTTTACATACATACATACATACAATGTGCGGTAATTGGAGGGCGGGATATTATAAATCTTCGGATTAAGCGATTCAAACAGTAATGATCGAACTTCGCTTGAAGCTCGTTTGATCATCTATTATTTTTCATTGCTTAATTCTCGATATAATAATAACCAGGTAGACTTTAAGAGCTGAAAGTTTTGAAATTACTAAAAATCATTCTTTAGTTCGAGAAAGTATCTAATTTTATTAATCTTTCATATTAACAAAAAATAAATAAGGACTTTTACTTGATTAGGATCACAAAAATGTATTTAGCAAATCAAGCACAACTCTGTTATAAAAGCGAGCAAAGATATCGGACAAGGCTGTCCTAGTCCAGTCATTTAAGGTTTTATCTGCGGAAAAATTCCTAGTGAGCTGAATTTTTGTATACACCTTCATTACGGCGTTATAATGAAAATGTGAAAAATCGACATTGATATCGTGCCGCCGGCTAAAAAAGTTATAAAGGTCAAAAGGTCACGAAAATCAGTTTTTCGCAAATATCTAGCGACCTATTGCTCGGGGGTCAATAGAGGTCATTATAAAAATTGGTTAATTTTACAAATAAATGCAAGAGACATTTTTTGTAGAGAATTTCAAGATAAACAATTTTTATAATGACCTCTATTGACCTCCGAGCAATAGGTCGCGAGATTTTTGCGAAAAACTGATTTTCGTGATCTTTTGACCTTTATAACTTTTTAGCCGGCACGATATCAATGTCGATTTTTCACATTTTCATTATAACGCCGTAATTTAATAATTTAATAATTTAATAATTTAATTTTAAGAAATTTGTCAAGATCGTAGCAAGTGGAAAGAAGTGGTCTCTGCCTACCCCTCTGGGAAACAGGCGTGATTTAAT
This sequence comes from Acleris emargana, assembly GCA_927399475.2. Classification (NCBI taxonomy): domain Eukaryota; kingdom Metazoa; phylum Arthropoda; class Insecta; order Lepidoptera; family Tortricidae; genus Acleris; species Acleris emargana. Next base: position 48,654,614 of record OV656835.1, on the reverse strand, counting down.
GTATGTATGTATGTATGAAGTTGTATACAAAAATTCAGCTCACTAGGAATTTTTCCGCAGATTGGGGTTTAAAATACCTTAAATGACTGGACTATCCTGCCTGCCTTAATCCTAATGGCGTGGCGTCGACGCTGAGGCCGGCGCCACGTGACCGAGGTGGCCGTGCGGCGCATGCTGTGCGCGCTGAACTCGGACGTGTCCCTGGCTCTGACAGTACTTGTCTCGATCGAGTAGACAGTACTTGTCTGATCGATCAACTTATGGATTACGCCGTGGCAGCTTTGAGGGTTTTTTTATAAGTCAACAGCAATTTTCCAGTACTATCAGCTATTGTGTTTTAAGTTAAAAATATACAGTGTGTTCGGCAGATGAATGGACATACTTATAGGATAAGTGGGGCCATCTGCTATGCGGTCCATAAAAAAAATCACTAGGGCCCTTTGTTTTTTTTTTGTATCCGGTTTTCAAGATTTAAATCTCAATAACTTAAAAAAAATGATAAAACCGGCAATATTTTTACTTTATTTTATCTGGCCTGATACTAGAATCTTACTTTAATATTCGGTGCACAGTATAGCTAAAAAATAAATTACGGGCCCTCAAACCACAAAAGGAGCTAAAATGAAATCTAATTAGTCAACTTTGCATTGCATTTAAAAAATCTATAAACGATCGACTAGTTCTAATTACTCAAAAACATCTTCAATTTATACCTTTTTGATCGGTACACAATAATTGAAATTGGTTTTAAAACAGCTAGAGAAATTCGTCAACTTTAACAAGGTGGTAATTATTTTACGAAACTCTAGTTTTAGAGAAAGTGATAATAACCCACAGTAAATAAAGAAAACAGATGTTGGTCATTAATTTTGATATTTATTTATAAAAAAATGCTCGGAATCGTTTTCTCATTTCTACTGTTGTTAATTGTAGCAGCATCTCTGCTTTCATGACCTCAAATGCAGCATTTATCCGATATTATTTATATTAAATCTTCACGACTTTCTTCTTCGGCTACGTACACCAAATCCCTTAGCCCTTCTTCTCCAAACGTAAAAATCGATCGGTGTGAGGTCTCACGACCGCGGAGGCCAGGCAATTGGACCACCCAGGGCAATACTTCTTTCACTAATTCGGGTAGGTCCTTTTGTAAAAAATCTAGATAATTAGCCTCATTGATGTTATCATCTTAATAATGAGGCCCGATTAAACTGTTCTCAATCAGACCAGCCCAAACGTTAACGCTGTATCTCCTTTGAAATCCTCTAGGTCTCTTTTTACGTGAGGGATTTTTGATTTTTTTCTGCTCAGTGGTGCAAATTGTGGTAGTAGTTCACAATTCATTCTTTATCGAATTTAGATTCATTCGTCTATAAGATGCTCCTCAAAAAGTTAAATTCATCCACATCCGTATGAATCAAATGACGGAAAAAGAGACGAATTCATCTCTCAAAATGATTTCTTCCAAATGCTGGAACAAGCAAAGTACGCTTCATATTTTTTTCAGGACTTGTAAGTAATCACAGTTAGTTTTTTAGCTATCGTGTGCACCAAATATTAAATTTGTAAGGTTCTAGTATCAGGCCAGATATTTTTTTAGTGGACCGCGTAGCAGATAGCGCCACCTATCAATCTGCTAAACACTCTGTATAGTCTTTCAGAGCTGTAGCAGGACAAATGGTAACATTATCTTTAAAATATAAAATAGGGTAAGAAGAGGACACGTTGTTCCCGATTAGGAGCTGATGTTTTTATAATATCGGTAATGCCAATTTGTACACCGCTCTCCAATATCGCTATATTTTCCGTTCTTATTAATGAACATTTTTGTACTCTATGGGCCGTACATTGTGCCAGTAGTTTTACTGTCTTTTTGGTAATTTTATCCATGGGTAAATTGTATTAGGGAACCATTTTGAGACGTGGTTTAAAACTAATTAAGGGTCCCATGTATCCGAGTACTTGGGTTTGCTACGTCTCATTGTATATGCGCCTTTGAGCAAACGTTTTAAACACTGCTGCGCGGAGGTTACTACCGACAAGTAGTGTTATTGCAGATGGCAAGGTGGCTATTGAGGCTGCCATATGCGCAGCCCTTACCGAACTGTAACATTAAAAAAGATAGTAAGGACAATTGGAATTGTTCATATTTTTACAATTGCTCTGATTCAAAAACCATTTCGAGGAATAGGGTTTTATACCCGATCTGTATTATTAAGTTTTTGAAATATTTATCAATTTTGGATATTTCGACAAAAATATAATTAACCTTTGACTTTCGTTTTGGGCTTGAATCCATCCTAGGTGTACTTACGGGTTACGGGTGGGTTTACGGGTTAGGCGAAAACCGCTTGAAATAGTATATTTTAATACACTATTAAAATAACTTCTTATCATTCGATATCATTTAATTGTTAACAGACCGATAGGCTTACTTCGGATTAAAATTTGACACATTTTGTATAGGAAAATGTCAAATTTTAACCCGAAGTAAGCCTTATCTATCCTCGGTTTGAATATAGGGTTCGGCCGTAAGATTTTTAGCAGCGTATTAGTGACAGGTTGCAAGCCCATCGCCTAACAGTACTACAAAATGTCTGCTAAATAAATAAAGATATTAAAACAAAACTATTGGGTCAAATACAAAATTAATGAAATTGTCTCTTATTAATTACCTACCTATTCTTTCGAATTAGAATGTAAAAACCGTGAGTATTTTTTTTGGTTTATCCCAATTGCCTAGGGATATTTTACTTCTATTGACATAACTCAAAAAGTTTTAAAGCTATAATAAACGTTTTAATGTGCTTTTGTTACTGGCTCTATGTCTCATAATTTGACACTTAATAAAATAAAAAAATTGGACGCGGGAAAGTTGAATGAAAATTTACTTTGCCATATTGAATTCTCTGTTTTTATGTATGTATTAGTTTAATTAATAATTTGATGGTTTTTTTAAATGTGGATGTTTTAAATTGACTTTTATGATTTGTCGGAATCATGCAACGTCGACATTTAACCCGGGAAGAAATGATTAGAGCAGTAGGCATGATTGAAGGCGGTGCAGTTCAACGGGATGTTGCTGATAGCCTTGCCACTAGTGAAAGTGTGATTTCGAGATTATGGTCTCGCTGGGTGGGTGACTGGTGAGGTTGCCGAACGGCATCTAGGCAGTAAGCTGATTACTACTGCAAGACAGGACCGTTTTTTACAAAGAGCAGCACAAAGACAACCAAATTCTACAGCTGTGCAATTGGTTCTAAAGTTACAGTCGGAACACGGTATACTTGTGAGTGACCAAACTGTGAGAAGAAGTTTGCATGAAGTTGGTCTTCATGCTCGTAGGCCGCTTCGGATACCACCATTACGTAGAGGCAATCGCGGACTCCGATTACAATGGGCTAGAGAACATTTGCCTTGGGATGATCACCAAAGGTCTAGAGTGACCTTTTCAGACGAATCTGGGTTCGGGTTCCATCCAGATTCACGAAGAACACGTGTTTGACGAACTCCTGGACGTGCAAGCCGCCTTCGGCACCCTCAGGAAGTCCATCCGTATCGAGGAGGAACAATCATGGTGTGGGCGGGAATACGCCTCGGTGGTAGGACTGACCTCATTAAGATACAGGGCACTCTAACCGCTGAAAAATATCGCTGACTTGCTGAGACCAGTAATCTTACCACTTCGATCACAAATTGCATGATAATGACCGACCACACACGGCTCGACTCGTGAGTCAGTGGTTAGAAGAGCACAATGTCGCAGTCCTAAACTGGCCCGCCCAGTCCCCCGACTTAAATCCCATCGAGCACGCATGGTTTATGCTCCAGCGAAGGTCTTTGAGCAATTTCCCTGACAATCTCAGGACGGAAGATGAACTCTTTGAGTACCTGCGCCTTATCTGGAGTCTTATCCCACAAGGAGACATCGATACCCTAATTTTAAGCATGCGGGACCGGGGCCGATGTGTAATTAATGTTCGCGGTCCTTTACAGATTACTTAGTGTTATTTTTTTTGTTAAATGTAATGTTCACAACTTTTGTTTTTAATTAAACCACCAAAACATAAACAAAAAAAATCCAGATGTTTTCTATTATTTTTTTATTCTATTTTTTTCTTTTTTTAATCCGGAAAACTTTTTTTTAAATACGTCATAAGTTTACTATACTAAAATGAGGTATATTTTGGTATACACATGTTTTAAGAAATCTTTCGTAGATTTTTAGATATTTTAGAATGATTAAAATATCCCTAGACAGTGTTGATGTGTGTACTGCTCTGTCAAAAAAGTACCGGGAATTGGTAAATAAAAAAAGTCAATGACAATTATTAAAAAAAAAAAACTTTTTAGTTTGGTAGCACTGTCCTTAATTATAATATGCAATATGAGCGGGAAAAGTCCGCCATTTTAAATACAGTAGCTAGTTAAACCGGCAGACCTGAGAAGTTTTTCACGATTTTCACGATGGACGAAATGATCGAACAACGAGTTTGCCTTAAATTTTGTGTTGCGAACGGTATGTCGCGTGTAGACTCGCTAAAAATGTTAGGTAAAGCCTATGGTGAGTCAGTGTTATCAAAAACACGGGCCTATGAGTGGTACAAAGCATTCAAGGAGGGTCGAGCCATTGTCGAAGACAACCCTCGTTCCGGACGACCGTCAACACCTTCTACGGACGAAAATATAGAAAAAAAAACAGGAAATCGTACTCGATAATCGGCATTCAAGCTTGAGAGAGATAGCATGTGACCTAAAAATCTCTCATGAGTCTGTTCTTTTGATTTTGGTAGATAAATTGGGAATAAGATAAGACGCGTCGCCGCTCGACTCGTTCCAAAAGAGCTAAATGTTCTACAAAAACTGTACCGAAAACAGATCTTTTTGGACATGCTAGATCGGGTCAATTCTGATCCCACGTTCATGGAACGCATCATAACTGGTGATGAGACATGGGTCTACGAATTTGACATGCAAACAAGTCAACAGGCATCTGAATGGAGGAAAAAACACGGACCAAAGCCAAAAAAAACACGTCAAATGAATTGATCGGGTAATGGGTCACATTCAGTTATAATCAGGGATCGGAAATTCGGATCTATATTTACCTATACTTTCGCGCCGGCTTTGTTGTTCAGTTGTATGGAGGTGGACTCAATCATATAATTTATATAAAATTTCCGGGATTTCAAAATAAATAAATTACACCGGCATTAATTCATAATTATTTATTTATATTAACTGTTTGAAGTTATTTTCCATGTACATGTTTAACCAAATGTTATTTAATTTACCTGTAACTTATTAACCTAACGAATTTATAGGAGCAAAACAGAACGTTTTATCCTACATGTAAAGTAATTATTATATTAACGTTTTGTAGAATCCCAAAATCCCAGAACTTAAATTATTAAAATAATATTTTTAAGAAGCCGACGCCATGTTTGCCTATCTTTTTCCGGGATTTTGCCAACTTTAGGTAAATATCGATCCGAATTTCCGATCCATGGTTATAATACAACACCCAAACCTATTTTTAAATTAACTGCGTTTAACATAGCCTGTATTTCACATGGTGAAAAAATATTGTGTGGCACTACAGACTGCAACACGTTTTTACAAAAAGGGATGGAGTAACCATTTTTGATCCAATGTAATGTAACACTACTACATTGTTTGTTATTTCAACCCAACAGTTATAGAAGTGGTGTAATCTTCCAGCATGTACCTGTGTTATTGTTGTGCTTGGGCACGTTACTTGCCCGGAGGAGAAGTCTTCGCCTACGTCGTGTACGGGCGGCGTGCCGCTGGGGCCGGCTTTCTGGCACACCCCAACAAATCGAACCCGGCACATCAATAACTAACGTGTGCGAGCGGCGGGCACGCGTTGAAACTGCTACGCGTCGCTCGACGCAGGAGCGTCGCGCGCGCTGGCACGCGAAGTTGTATTAAATACGCCCGCCATGTTTACCGTCACACTGGGGTGCGGCGATAGCGACGCGTCAGTGCGGCGTCGAGTGGTTGTATTTTTTTGCAAAAGTGTGATGGATTCGATCGAAAAAAATATCGATTTTTGTAGGAAAACAAAAGTATTTATACGATTTCCAAAATAAAAATTGGGGTTACAGTCTTGTAGAAACTACATTTTTTCAATAAAATTAGTATACACTTACCGTAAACAAATCGCTAGCCTCTCTGTTGATGTTATAGAGGATATGAAGTTTGTGTGTGTGTGCGTGTGTGTGTGTGCGTGTGTGAGTGTGTGTGTGCATGTGTTGTGTTTTGTTTTTATTATTGCAAGGCGCAATAATTCATGCAATTCATCGAAAATACTTTTGGACAATTTAAAGTAACTACCTTCGTAAAAAAACAATCTTCGCTATTTTCCCAGCCCCCTGTACAGACGCCGATATTCCCCGTACTGTTCCCATCCGGTATTAATGTCATGTACCCAAATTCTTCATTGCAATCCGTGTCATTCGACATCTTGACGTCAGCTGCTGCTCCGGTCTCACACGCGCCGCTCAACATGTCACACCGAACGTAGCCGCGAGGCGTAAGTAACAGGCACGCCTTGATGCTGCCGCCCGCCTGCGGTGTATTGGGTGCCGTGTCCTTATGCCCCGCGACGTGACGCGACGCTCACGACACGCGTTTGGTGTGCCGCGGAGCCTTTGTACAGTTTCAGTTTAGGAGGCATAGTAAATATCATCTCAAGTTAATGACGTACGTTGTACGAAATTAACTTTGATTCTTACTGAAACATATTGCTAAGACTTTGTTTCTGCAAAATAGTACATTATTAGGTCCAGAAAGTAAGGAATTGCCTGGCAAGGTGGTTAGCGGTCCGAGCCTTAGCGAGACCTGCTAAAATACGAGTCAGGCAATCCCATTTCCGCCGAGCCTTATAAAATGCTTTTCTCAAACAATGTGAGGAAATAATACAAATAAAAATCTGTATAAAAATATTAAAGTTAATAAAGAGTGTTTTTTTTTTAAATCTGTGTGTAAGGTAATTTTACGAACAATGAACTGTCACCCGCAGGTTGCCGCCGCCCTCCTCCTCCTCCTCCTCCACCTCCTCTCTATCTCAAGTAACGAGAGTTACGCCTTACCACCGAGAAGCGGTTTCATTTCGGATGCTTTAACCAAACAAGCGCGTAAAAATATTAGTAAGGTATTGCTTTTTTAATAACTTAGTGTCATGCGCATCTCATGTTAATCTTAAGGTATACTAATTGTAAGTGGCCGCTTACAATTTCGCGACGCTGCCACTTATCGTTTCTAACAAGGAGTAAGTAGAGATAAGCGTGACCAAACGAATAGGGGTGAAATAATAAATTGTATAACTTGCTATAGTTATTATTTCGTCCTAATATCCTCCTAAAACATAAATATACCCCATATATTATTGTCACAAATAGGGGCATCGTAAGTCACGTATAGGTAGATAGGTATCTCTTATAACAGTTATTCTATAAATAAAATTTGACGCGTGACCACCTTTGTATGAACCAGTGATAATAGCAAAATCGTTTAACTGAAATTAAAAGGCAGGAAATTAAATAAAACAATACATAAATAAAACTTAAAAGCCCCTTGTTCTTGACCCTATTCAGACGTAATTTAGTTGAAAATAATGTGCTGGTGAATTTAAATAAGAATTCTATCAACTTTTGTTTGTAAAAAATTGTATGAGCGTTTTTCTGAAAACTCCCTTTTCAAAGAAAGAGTCTTTCTTCTCTTGCTTTGATAATGGACACTTTGTGCGTGACAAGGCAGGGCAGCCCCACGCCTACGTCGCTCCAAACGGTGCTTCCAACTTTTTACGGTCCTTTCGATTTTATATGCAATAGAGAACGTTTTTGAAAAAAAAACGCCGCGTTTTCTGGAATGTGTTTTACTCATAGGAAGAAAATGAGGCTCTTTCAGTCTTCGTTTTTAAAAGAAAAGCCATGTTTTCCGAGCATATTTCACATACAGTATGAGTTAGGGTGGCCGCGACGCAGTCAAGGCTGCGCTAAGTATGTATACAACTCCAGCAACCGCCCTGCCCGGCCGAGTCTTTTATGGTGTTTATCTCCACCAATGCGAAAAAATGCAACTGAATTGTAAATATTTTATTTAAGCACCGTCCCAAAATATCTTTGAAAAATAAATACATTGCGGCCACTATATATATTTTTTAAAGTACCTCATAGGTAATGCCCATGACGACGGTCGAAATAGGTAAGTAACACATTTAGTAAAAAATTGAAATATACCATTTAATAAAATCACAAATTGAAATGTAATAAATCTAAATTAAATCAGTTATTTAAATCATAACATTTATAACGCAACCAAAATATTGATCAGTTTTTACATATTTGGCAATGGTACTAGTAGTACTGCTTCAAAGACAACATTCACCCATTCCCTTATAGTTTTTTTGGCTACAATTTTTTTGACAGTTTTTGCATATTTGAGATGGGTACAAGTATGTACTTACTTACATTACGAATCGTTTTTTTTTTTGGTAACATAAACCCATCTTTGAAAAGTGGTAGTTTAGTAACGCGACCAACATTTTAGTATTACAGACGAGCTAAGGTACTCGTAGGTTCCTGTAAAGAGTGGATGACTCATCTGACCCGTGTGCTCCGGTTATAAGCACTTGTGAGTCTTGTGGCTAATTAACCGCGATTTCCACAAGGTCACTTAAATGAGTTTAAAGGTCAATCAAAATTAATTCCACGAGACAAAACGCTTAATCACATGTAAATGCGCAGCAAGAATTGCGAAACAAGTCTGCCATAAAAAAAACCCGCTGGGACAAGAGCCCGCTGGTCTAACCGGCGCCATTGTGAACTGGTTTAGGTACCTTTAGCAAGGGAAACCAAAAGAAGTACCTTTTTCGCTCTTGTTACGATGTGAATAAGAACCTAACAAGGTACCTGTTTCAGTATTCCCTTACTGGGCCCTATTTCACGAATCTACAAGTCTACGGATTTACTTGTTACCAGTCATCAGTGTTACAATTACAAGTTCTAGTAAATCCTGTTTCACTATTACCTCTTATTAGACTTGTGGAATCCTGTTTCTCAAAAGCTATCAGACTAGTATTACTATTCTATGGAATATTATTTTTCACTAGCTTGTAAGATTACGTTTCACAAATTACAATATTAATCTACCAGTTACTAGTCGCCAACTAGTAAATACTGGCTAATTTCACCATGGTAAACTGCTTTTTGTTTCACGAAAGTTAAAAATAATAAATACACTTGTTAATTACAAGCCTAAACCTACCAATGTCGGAAGCTTTGTAAAAATTACAAGTTGAATTTACTCTTGTCAAAAATATCGATTTTATTGTGAAAATTGTTGTGTCTTGTCGATTTTAAGTGTATTGTGAAGTTTTTAAAGCAATGTGGACTGATTCCGACAGCAGCGATGAAGAAATCGTTATTATCCGTCGGCGACGAGTATTTATTCCAAGAAATCAGTTTAGTTTCCTATTAAAATCGCAACAAGTTTTTACACGCTTAATAATTAATACGATACTAAACAATAATTAATTAACCTAATTAGATCCGGCACCTCAAAATAATGTGTCGACTCTCACTTGACTGATTCTTTGAATAAAAAATTTAGGTACCTTATTCAGCCTTGATAATAGCGTAAACAGCCATTCGGTAACTAGTATTTTTAGTCTGTGCACCGCTACTATCTACAAGTCTTGTAAAAAAGTAATGAAACGTGATTTACCAAGACTTGTACATATTAACTAGTTACTATACTAACTAGTAAAGCCGTATATTTGTAGATTCGAGAATCGTACACTAGTAATCCTAGTATTTACAATTTTACAAAGAAGTAACTAGTAACTTACAATTGTAGCTTGTTGAAACCCACAATTGTAAACTTGTACAAAATATTAGTCCATAGACGGGTATTACTAGACTAGTACCTTTCGTGAAATAGGGCCCTGTACTCCCTTTTTCACGTAAGTAATCGCACGTTAATTAGGTACTACTCGTATTAGTTCCTAGTTAGTACCCGGATGACCAAGCTGTGCTCGGTATTTGTTTTTGGTAAATTTTCTAGAAATTAGTCCTTGCTAGATCGATTTATCACCCTCGAAACAACCTGCATACTAAATTTAATAAAAATCGTTGGAGCCGTTTTTTGAGATTTAGATTATACGAGTATATACTCGCATATACAAGAATTGCTCGTTTATACGTATTAGATAGATTTTGTGTAAAAAAGGTAATTCAAACGAAGGCACAGCCACGTTTCGTTGCACTTTACGTTGCGAGTGCGTATATAAATAAATTAACTTAAAATTAAGTACAGAGTTGGGCGCGCTATTTGTTATTTTAAAACATTACAAAATTTGTTTTACATTAGTAACCAGCCCGATTTGAGCTAGTCTATACTATTAATAAAGAGAGAACCGGAATGCGCGTCACTCATCAAAGCACAGCCGAAACTACTGAAGCTAGAAACATGAAACTTTAACAGATACGTATGTTTTTTGCCGTAGGTAGCAAGTAATAAGAAGAGATTTTTCGAAAATCAACCTCTAAAGGGGTGACGTAGGGGATAAACCATTGTATAGAAGTCAGTCATTTTTAAAGCTACGAACATGAAATTTGGCATTAAGGCTTATAAATATGAGGCTAAATAGTGGATTAAAGTTTTTATGGGAGATACGTCATTATTGAAGTAATTTACATCAAATTTAAAATTTAGGCTCCGGGTACGAATTAAAGAAATATAATTTTAACATTTATGGAAATACACCCCTTAAGGGAATAAAAAAGGGGTTGAAAATTTGTACGGGGTTCCCGTTGTTTCAAAGCTGCTGACAAAATAAATGATGTTTACAAAAAAAAAAAAATTGGTTCAATATACATATTTATCCGTTTTTACTACTTTTTACGCGACTGCAGCTAAAGAGAAGCGAGTGTTATGTTCAAACATTTATTCCATAACAAATCATTTTTTTTTTAAATTAATTCCGATTATCTCATAGAGGAAAAACGAACGCTTTCAGTCTTCACCGTAGGTACTTAAACAATAAGTTTTTGTTAAACATTTCACTTTTATGACCTTTTTTTTCTAACTGTACTTTAATATTTTTGCATTGTTAGTGGGTTGTGGGTTTACATTGTGTTCGAAATTTCAGCCAAATCCTATAACGGGTACTGGTTAAAAATAAACTTCCAAAATTAGACTCCCACATTATAACGTACCTACATGCTGCATACTGACTAAACAAGTTGAATAAAATATTGTAGTCTTTATTATTTGAACTGAGCTGGTCTTCTACACAAAGGCCATTGTTTGTGTACAATACTATTATCTTTCTTTGTGTCCGTAACCGCAAGCCGATTACATACAAAAAAGTTAGAACTACATTGAATGTACATTGAATTATCAACCCTACCCTCTTAGTCAGTAGGTTTAAAATGTAAAGTGTCAGGATACAGATATAAGTCTTTATTATTTGAACTGAGCTTATTCTCTACACAATACTATCATCTACACAAGACTTATCTAGAGAAGATCAGCTCAGTTCAAATAATAAAGACTATAAAAAGGCGAGAAGTAACGGCAGACAGACACTTCGGAAGTGCTATTACTTTTTCTATAAGTAATGACGATGTTCGCTTTTGATATGATGATAACTAGGATTAACTTTAACCTAGAATAAACATACTAAACCACACACGAGCGAAGCCAGGGCGGGCCGCTAGAGTTTTAATAAATAGGTACTACTCGTAGATACCTACATCGAATCTGATTGATTAATTATACCTAGCACGACGTTCTATCTATTTGGTGATGCTAAATTATGGTGAACCTATCGTGAGTGATGGATGGCGTCACCAGCAACTGCGGCGTAGAAGCGACACGTCGCGACGCTTTGTGCGAAATTTATAAATATATACACTAGCAAATATTACTTCGATCTCAAAAATTACCGCGTATTAGTACGCCCGTGATTTGTATGAAACTTTTAAGTATTGATTACGTGTGCTGAGTGTACCCCTCAGCGGTCAAGGATACTCACTGGTATAGTATACAGAGGATGGGAAGGGGAGTAGATCAATGTTGTGGAGACCCTCAGGACCTCGAGTTTGGAGATTATTACATACATACATACATACATACATACCTTCACGCCTGTAATCCCAGAGTGGGGTAGGCAGAGCTACAGAATTACAACTTCAAAAAGTTGTTGACAATTCAGTAACCACCATTTTGCACAAATAGGCTAAGATATATATTTATTACATATTTATCAAATTTTCAAATCGGATGAATTACAGCCGAGTGTTTACCCGAAGTAGTGTTTCCGTTTATGAATGTATAGCCAGTTTGCGACTACTCACGGGTAGGTACCTATGGCCAGTTTTATCTAAGTATACAGGGTTATTGGTAAGTCAACCTATTCCCACAGAACAGATAGGTACAGAAGACAATCTACATACAAAGTGCGCTCGAGCAACGCACACATAGACACCGCTCACGGACGCAATATCTCAGACGAGTTGAGACGCGTGCGAGCGCGAGTGCCGTCCGCTTGACACGCGTCGCTTCTGTGGACTTTTTTGTGCGATAATTAGGTATAATGGAGCAACAAAAAATAAGTTATTAAAACTGTTCAGTGGACGGTTGCTTAAATTCCACTTTAAACGGTGAATTGTCCTTTTTTGTAAGTTAGCAAGACGCGTCCCTATCTTCTGACTTTAAATAAGGAAAACGCAAGATTCCTACGCCATTGACTGATAAATACGTCCGCTTATGACGTAATAGCAATGTTTGGTGTTTAACGTAGATACAACATGAATTGTGAAGAGTGAATACGAATTTTAGAAAGTCCTGTTCCTGATGATTTACTAAACTAACAGCCGAACCCTATTGTCAAACCGCGGACGGGTAGCCTTACTTCGTATTAAAATTTGACACATTCTGAATGGGCAAATGTCAAATTTCACCCCGAAGTAAGCCTTATCTATACGAGGTTTGACTTTAGGTTTCGGCCGGTAGTAAGTATTTCATATGCAACATGTACGTTCCTCTAAAGAGGTTGCAATCATTCCGATTTAAATTATAGCGGTTCTAGGAAATGTATGTAAAGAATTTCATGTCAAGATAACTCCATGTTCTCCCTTAGCAAAAATTTGGAAAAAAATACATATTATAGGACGTTAGTGGGAGTTTTACCAGTGAAAAAATTAGAGCGGTCTCTAACATGGAAGTGATAAAAAAAAAAACTGAAAAGTTTGAATGGGTTTTTTTAATTTTTTTTCTATGGCATAATGAAAATATAATTATGGCCATTTGATCATCTTGGTTAAATGTACATTATATGCCAAGCTCATTAAAATTGGTTAACAGGAAAAAAAAATATCAAAGAAAAATTAAATATAGTTTTTTTTTTTTTAAACGAAAACTATGATATTTAGGGTGCTCAAATTTGGCAAAACAATTACGAATGCAGAGCCACACAATCTATAAAAATTACAAGCCCAAACTCAAGGGGGGCAAAATCTCTTAGCTTATCCTGGCACGGCATTTGTAATATAGGTAACAGTGTCATTAAATATTTTTTTATTTATTGTTAATTTATATTTCCATTCTTCCAGTTTCATTCTCAACAATAAATCAAACGACTAGATACCTACGAGTGCCACAACCGCGATAGTTTTTTGTGCATAAGCCATAGTTGACAACCCTAGAGCGACCGCCGAGCGTAGGTATGAAAAGTGAAGTACATACATACATGTGATTTACTTCTGTACTTATTCTGTGCTATTCCCCTCTAGGGTTTATTTAGGGAGATCATTTGCAATCATTTTGGTCCCGTAAAACCCTACGCAAAAATTAGTTTTTTTTCTGTTATTGTGTCATTTATGTTGGATAAACTGATAAAAAAGCCTGTTTTTTTTTTACTTTTTGGTCTCGCATTCTTAAACGTGTACAGATATTTTTACTTCTAATATTGCATAATAACAGGAATTTTACCTTGTACAAAAGCTATTAAAAAAGTGATTTAAAGTGCTTTTTTTTTTGTAAAGGACCCCGCAGCGAATTTATAATATGTAGGTTTTGACTTCCTTATTTAAATTGTATATGGGCGTAAGCACCACAAATGACTAGTTTCTGCGTAACTTAATTTAATAAGATAATTAATATGAGCCGTGAAGTACACGTAAAATAATCAGTAGCGTGATCTTTTCAATATGCCCTATGAGAAGGAATGCCGCATGGCATTCTTTAAATAAAAACCATATTTCAAACTTCCCTGTATTAAGTAACGAAGCTCTTAAATAATATACTATTGGAACATATCAAATCTATTTAGCCCCAGCTTACATACAAGACAAACAGGACCACGATGGATCAGAATTATTTCAGTTCGATGAACTTAATCATGAGCAGGGGTTTTAACGCGTGAGAATTTATTCACGCTTCCGGAATCAAACCAAATACCACAACTATGAATTGCCTACCGTTATGGTTTATATTATACACCTATTGTAATAATAAATAATTCATGTATATTCGGTGCCTCTATCCCCACTAGTCTGATGTCGGGCTCGGAACACGGTACGACACACACACACACACACGCACACATACACACGCGTATTCACTCACACACAAACAGACACAGCCGCATTATGTACGTTCACTCACACGTATTTATTTATTCATGAAAGTACAATGTAGTAATGGGTAGTTGTATGCAATTGTGTATACCTAGTGTTTTGGTTTTGGTTAATTTTAAATAGTGGGTAGTTATTACGGTGCGCCATTCACCTCTCCAGGTTTCACTGAAAACCAGAAACACGGTATATCTAAACAATATATCGTGGCTTAAAAAGCTGAGTGGAGACCATTTTGGGCTTGATGCAGTTAAGGTATTATTTAGAATTTAAGTTGATTTAGTTAAGCAAATCGTATTATTATTACTATTTTTAACTTAAGTGCTTTAAGTGCCAAATAAATTTTATTTCATTTCATTTTTTCATTTCACCGTGAAAAAAATGTAAAAGGCGAGGAAATTTAAATAACCAACATGAATGAAAAATCAGATTTGACTCATTATAAATATTTTAAGAATGCCCCGTTGACCACTGTGGATGTTGAGAGAACGAACAGTAATTTAAAGTGGATATTTTCACCAAGACGGCAATCCTTATAGGTCTGCGTCCGTAGACCTTTTTGTCGGGTCATAAATATCAGGCTGAAACTTTCTAGATCGCTTCATTTCAGTGAGTCGGACAAACTTTATATTTGACAAAAATCTCGGTAGTGATGACTAATTTTGCTAGAGGCCTTGAAACATGTCGATAAGTCCGGGTGCCAAAAATTTAGGTACTAATACCAAGCCGATTCTTATTGAAAAGATTAATTTATGAGAAAGTCAAAAAGTAGATTGTCCGACAAAATTAATGGGAACTATGCGCCAGTCGGACATACTGAAAATGTTGGAAATTCCAACTCAAAAAAGTGATTAATATCAGGCTAATTTTTTTTTTATGGGTTAATTAAAATTAATATAATACAACCGTAACGTTGTCCGACAAAATTTATGGGGATATGCGCCAGTCCGACACTAAAAATGTCGAAAATACCAGCACAAAAAAGTGATTGATACTTGTCGGACAAACATAAGTAATTGTAGATTAGATCATTTATAACCGAAATATACTGATGTCCGACAAAAATAATGGGTCATATCATATCGCTAGTCCGACAAGAATAATGTATCTGTCGCACTATATAGTACACAAGAGGTTTTAACCTCTCTACCACAATTAGAAGTTTGTGAATAAATGTAGCTGTACTTGGCTCAAGTTTAATGTATTAACTTTTTTTAAATAAAGAAAATTCGGTGTGGGTTGACAAAAAGGATGGCGTGGCTGCGTGCATGTGAATAGGTTATGGATGCCACGCGGCCAGTGTTTGTGTTTGTAACTCTGGGTAGTGGGTGCGCTCTCTGCCTCATCATCTTTCTCACTCACTCTCATGCAGCCAAACACAGAACAGAAACACACAGACAGCGTTCAGGGAGAGAGGGGAGATATATATAGGTATACTTAAATGCTGTATACAGAACGAATAATTTTAATTGATATTTTATCGATTTTTATTAGTATTCCCCACATTTCTTGTCGGACAATCGTAGAATCACGTTTGAAACATTATTTTATTACTGAAAAAATAAAAATTAGGTTGATATCAATCACTTTTTTGTGCTGGTATTTTCGACATTTTTAGTGTCGGACTGGCGCATATCCCCATAAATTTTGTCGGACAACGTTACGGTTGTATTATATTAATTTTAATTAACCCATAAAAAAAAATTGGGCGTGATATTAATCACTTTTTTGAGTTGGAATTTCCAACATTTTCAGTATGTCCGACTGGCGCATAGTCCCCATTAATTTTGTCGGACAATCTACTTTTTGACTTTCTCATAAATTAATCTTTAAATTTCAATAAGAATCGGCTTGGTATTAGTAAATTTTTGGCACCCGGACTTATCGACATGTTTCAAGGCCTCTAGCAAAATTAGTCCCCACTACCGAGATTTTTGTCAAATATAAAGTTTGTCCGACTCACTGAAATGAAGCGATCTAGAAAGTTTCAGCCTGATATTTATGACCCGACAAAAAGGTCTACGGACGCAGACCTATTATAATACCGACGAATATGGAAAAAATATTAGTTTTATTGTATATTGTTTTTATTTGTTTTTTTGTTTTTATTTGAAAACGAGGAAATATAAATAATATTTATTTATGTTGAATAGTAACATAAATAAAATAACATAAATAAATATTGTGATGATCAAGGTCATTTTTGATAGTTCTTTGGTCAAATCTTTCAATTCGAGAATCATAGGGGCTTAATTCAATACATTTCTTATCTATCTTAATGGTGCAGTGGATTGACGGGGTGACTTCGGCGCATAGTGATCAGGGGTCGATTCTGCACCGTGCACGCGCGTTTCTTTTTCTATTTATTTATTTTAGGAAACTTCTTTTATTTAAGGAAACCAAAATTCGGTGAAGTCTTTAATTCCAGCTCATGTTGCAAAGGAGATCATACCTGTGTCATATTTAAAACCTACGCGAAATTTACCCAGAAGTTGTAATGATGTGACAAGGATGTTATAAGATTTAAGTAAATAATAACGTAATTAAAGAATATAGTTTTTGTGTTTGTGATACAGCGAAGGAGTGAGATTAGATGTCATTAAGACGTAGTGTAGTATTTATCTAACAATTGTATCTACACTTAGTTACGATAGGGTTCTTTGTTCTAGCCTTTGGATACGCCCCTCAAAAAACTGAGATAATTTAATTAGGTACCTATTGTAAAATCAAGCGAGTTGCTGCTAGCCGGTAGCACTTGGGATTGGCAGGGATTTTCCGGCGCTCAACGTTAGTAAGAGTTTGATAAGTAAAGTAGGCTTAAGTACTTACATATTTATTATTAATTATCATTTGTTGAAGAAGCGAAAGAAATTTGTCAAGATCGTAGCAAGTGGAAATAAGTGGTCTCTGCCTACCCCTCTGGGAAACAGGCGTGATTTAATGTATGTATGTATGTAATTAATATATATTATAAATTATAGTTTTACGGGTAAATAGTTGTCTGAGTTATTTTTTCTCCGTCATCAGGTTGACCCATAAAAATATCATGGGACAATGTCACACCAATTGACTTAGTCCCAAACTAAATAAGCTCTAGGCTTGTAATATGGGTACTAGATAACGATATAAATACTTATTAAAAGAAATATATACTTAAATACATAGAAAACATCCATCATTATCATCATTATTTAGAGGTTGACAGTTACATCGATACATTTTTCGTCGATACAATATGTTGCTACCTCACTTTACTATAGGTGCCCCGAGTTAGCACAGGTATGCTCATCAGCGAGCGAGATTTCACACGATTTTTTTGCGTATGAGAGGGCTGGCAGAACATCCGATATTTCTAGGCACCGACACAAAATCGGTGTTGGGCAAGTGTAAACACCTTCGGATAAAGGTTCTGGCACTGGAACATCCGATTACAATCCGGGCCCGACATCCGACAAGAGGGAACCAGCTCTGACATATCAACGCACAGCCCAAACCGCTCGGTATAGAGATTCCAAATTTGGGACGTAGGTTCCGAAAGTCGACCTCCATCGGGAAGAAATAGGGGAGTAGCGGAAAAGTCATTCTAAGCGTACGGGGTCGCGGGCGTCCTCTAGTTTCTGAATTACGCGACTAATACGAGTATTTAAATCTTGGACTGGCCGTATAGGTCATTTCCCCTCTGCCGAAAAACTTGCACAATGTGCAAAAAGTTATACAAAACCTATTTCATAATCGATTAATGGTCATTCACAAAATCGCCTCGCCAGAGAACACTCATTGGAAAAATGTCCGCATGTGCTTTAAGTTCGTGTAAAAAACGATAAACTACCTTCAGCAGCAGCAGCAGCAGCAGCTTAGAAAAAGATGGCGCAACATTTCATTTGTTAGTAATTTTATACATTTAATACATGTAAAATATTATTTTTTAAATATTTTCATCGCACGTCAAATTTAACGATTATATTATAATGCAATCGATTCAAATTCTTACTTGGATGAATACGTACTCGGGATAGCGAGACTCGGTTTGAATGATTTGTAAGAAATGACTTAACAGCTTTTGAAACAAAGTCTATTATTGTTTTCATCAAAATGATGTCGTCAGCATACTCCTTAGAGAGACTAGGTTTTAATGCTTTGTAAGAAATGTCTTTACAGTTTTTGAAATAAAGTATATAATACTATTAAACATTGTTTTCATGAAAATGATGACGTCTGCATACTCCTACCGAGACTCGGTTTTAGTGATGAGGGTAGTGTCGATCAAATCAATATTTATCGACAATAAGGAATATTTACTAAGGACCTGGAAATTGTATATTTTAAATGTATATTTTACACTTTTTCAAAAGAATATGTACCGCCTTATGCAAGAGACAAACAAATTGGGTGCCTTCGCGTACTAGTTCCATAGTTCGAAACAGTTTGATGCAAGTCAGTATCAAACTCTACCAAGCAAGAGGCGAAAGTTAATAGATTTAGCTGTTCCGACTTTATGTTTATATGAAAAACTTAGTATATTTAGTATTTTAGTAAGTAATTCACGTTTCACTCTTAAATATTTACTTATACAAAGAAATACCAATTACCATAATATTTTAAAACTTTCATAACTGTGTCAAATAGTATCTAATACAAATACGGTCAATAAGGTTTCTTCTCATAAAACAATAATAAGAAACATTGTTCTATAATCTCCATGAGTGGTCAAGAGGGCAAACTTTGTAAAAATATATAAAAAACATCCACCTTTTGCGTTATTGTTAATTACAATTAACATGACTTAACAACTATTTCATTAACCAATAATATCCTATTACGATGGTCGATAGGTACTAATTTTTTTTATGGCAGAGAAGAAGGTACACATTTTTTATGGCAGGGTAGGCAAATAAAGTACACTTAAAATTTTGCTCTCGTATTTATATTTCAAAATTAATTATACACAATCGAAAAACAACAGCTTTTACTTACTTAATGAGTTAATTTAGCTCTAATTGCCGCGTTCAGCTAAGTTCCTTCGCTCATATCTATCAGCTAAGTGATTTATCACCACCTGCACTTCACTTCACTTCACCTTTGTTTGTCTTAACTTCCTTGGCACTATGGACACCCTGAGTCAACTCAAGAAGAGCATGGAAGAAATGAAGGAGTTCTTCACAGCCAGGATGACCTCATTCGAGAGCACCTCCTCGCACACCAACACTGACCAAGCCCCACATGATGATTTTAAAATATTTAAACCACTCATCTGGAAGGCAGTATCGAGCCTGCAGGTGCAGATGGAAATGGTGGCTCATTCTTTGGAGGATATAGAGATGAGGTCTCGGGTCAAGGTACTGCTACTGCAAAGCGTTCCGGAAGTAGCAAATGAAAATGCAAAGGAGACTGCAGTCACTATTTGCAACCAAAGTCTGCAGGTCCACAGTGTCTCAGCGCAATCATTTCAGGTGTGTCATCGCCTCGGAAGGCTCAAAGATCATGAAAAGCCACAACCCTTCCTTCTGCGATTTGCTTCCCTTGAGCAGCGGAACCTTGTATGGTCCTCAAAGACCAAGCTTAAGGGCTCTGGTATAACAATGTCGGAGTTCCTGACCAGTACGAGGCACTCGGTGTTTATGGAGGCACACAGTACACGGGGTGAAGAACAGCTGGACGAGCGACGGGCGGATTGTCATACTATGCGGCGACGGCTCTCGTCGGCGAGTCACGACCCTGGCTGAGCTCAGAGTGCTGCCGGCTCCGGTGTCCTCGACGGGAGGCGGAGCTCCGTCATCGTCATCGTCAACTCCAGTGCAGGAGCCCGCCAAGCCGCCCGCGCAGCGTGTCAGGCAGCCCAAACGGACAGTGACCGTAGCCAAGCTTAAGTAATAATTTGTTGATAACCTCTTTCACTTTCTCATTCTTATCTATGACTTTCTTGTAAGGTTTATTTTTCTATTCTAGTTATATGTTGGTAGTTATTTGTGCAGTGTTTACGTAACTTCCCATTCGCCATTCTGTATTTTTGTGTATTCACTTTGATTTAGTTTTTTTCCTAACTTCTATTATTTTCAATATTTATATTCGCACATCAGGACGTTTGACGTCGACAGTTGGTTGACAGTTTTACGGATAGGCCGATCGCGGTGTGCGGTTTTGCGTTTTGTTCATGCTGTCGTCGTCGATGTTTGTAGATCATCGCAGGAATAATATAATAATAATAATATTTTAAATTCGTATATATTTTTAAAAAAAAACATCTTTTTTCAAATCTTATCGTGTACTTAATTAAAATTTTGATGTGTACTTATATCTTGATCTAACTTACCGACTAACAGCCAAACTTGGTTTGTATCTATAACAGCTGACGGCGAGTGATTGAGTTGAAAGTTTGATTATCTGTTTTTTTTTGTTTTTAGTCTTAATATTGTAAAACTTTACTTATACTTATATTTTTTATTTTATTTTAAACTGTTATGTATTTATTTATACTTAGGGTCTCCCCAAACCAGTCGACGCGGAGTCGGCTTTCGCCTAGTGTTTTACACCACACCATTCGCATTTAGCCGATCGGCCGTCT
This sequence comes from Acleris emargana, assembly GCA_927399475.2. NCBI lineage: Eukaryota > Metazoa > Arthropoda > Insecta > Lepidoptera > Tortricidae > Acleris > Acleris emargana. The sequence goes on along the minus strand of OV656835.1, from coordinate 48,633,386 downwards.
CCGCGGTTGGACACCTGCGTTCAGCAGGCTCATCCTCCTCGCGGCCGTAGAGACGCCCGATCGCCTGCGATTTGCTATCGCAACAGCTGTAAAGCGACGGTCGGCTCTCCCGTGCTCCGTACGGCCGTCGAGACGTCAGACAGCACGCGTACAGCCGTAGAGTCGGATGAACAGATGTAGGCAACAGCGGGTGATCGGCAATCGCAAATCTCATCTTTGGAGACTGGTTGTTAGTAACAACGTGAGTTGGGAATCGGACGGACGTGTTAGATTATTATCCTTCATATAATTAAATACAATACAAATATAAATTAAATACAAACGCATCAGTAGATACTTCGGCCGTCACGTCGCCATTGTTTGGCCGTCGCCGGCTATGTTCGGCCGTCGAAGACGCTGAACGGCTTCCGCCAGCTCTGACCGGTCCTTATCGTAGGTACTTGGCCGTGATCGGAACCGAACGGCGGTACGCGGAGATTTATGAATGCGAACATTTGCGTAAGGCTGCTAACAGCGTCGTACAGATGCGAACAGCTTTACAGCAAAACGCCGTTTTCCCGTCGAAAGACGTCGTTTCGCGTCGGCCGAGCCGATTGACGTCTTATTCGCTCTTATTGCGTTGTCATAAAGCTTCTTTCTTCTAAGAAAAAAAATATTTTATTTTTAAAGTTATTGTAAAGTAATACAAAATCAAATCATTCCAGTCACTTCGAGGGGACAGTCACAAAACTGAACACTTAAAAATTGTAAGGGTTCGTTCACTTGACACTAAATATTGTTAGGTATCGATTTTTAATTATTACGTACCTATTTCTTTAAAAAGTTGGAAAGTAACACTTAACGTTAGTAAATGCTTAAATCAAAAAAGTGTACTTTATAATCTTAATTTTTCATTATCAATTCTAAAATTTGTAGGCACTTTGGATACCAGTCTTTCATTAAGTTAGCTAGGATTTTAATACCCATTACTGAGAAACATAAGAGCGCTGACTCTGATCGCCATCCGAACACAGTCTACTGATATTTTGTTAGCAAGAAGTTATTTTGTACAAAGATGTAGGTATTGTTTACAAAAAAATATAGGTAGGTATACTACGATTATAAGTTATAAGAATGGCGACCAGGGACAGTGCTCTTAAAACTATTCTACTCTATAGTCTAGAAGGTACCAAGGTACTTTCAAACCATAATAAATTCTAGTCAATAATCAATTATTTTAAATAACTACAGTCTTTCTCAATTACTTATATTATATTAGTTGATCATTGTTATTATGGACTATGTTATTACAACACTTGTTTATAATAGGTGAGATTGATGTTTTGCATGATAAGGATTTTTCCAAGGACAAAAATAAAATATCTTAAAGTATTCATGGAAAAGCTTTGTAAATGCAGTCGAACAAAACCTGCAAAAAATTATGAAAATAAAGAAATCTACTAAAAATAAGTACCTACTTCGCAATATGATGTGCCGTGAACTAGGTTTTATAGTTTCAGTCGTGTTGTGAACTTGTGACTCGTCGTTCAGCTAATACGTCACCATCAAAAAAGTGACAAAACGGAAGTCACATTTAATCATAGCTGGGCACCGTTAATCAAATAGTTAACTTCGTTAATCGTTAATCCGCTACAAAAAAAGTTAGCTTCGTTAAACGTTAAAGCGTTACATTTCGGAAGAATTAACGAAAGTTAACGTTAATCGTTAATCCGTTAGTATGTGTAAAAAAATGCATTTTTATATCGTTGCGTTAGTGAACTTATAAAACCTGTTGGCTTAGGTTCTGGAAGTTAACAGGATAGGAACAAAACAAAATACAAAAGGGCATAAGGTGCATATTCCCTTTCATGAACATTAACATGTTGAAGTTCTCGTCTGAAAGCGAGGCTCGTTTTTGGAGTTAAAATGTCTTTACCCGTGGAAAACAGACGTTTAATTGCAGCGCTTTAGGGTATAGCAGTATTGTATTTAATGAATAGATTTATAAATATCTGTTCCCCGAGGAATGCAGCATCTTTGAACGAGTCTTTTGATTTTATGTCCAGCCACATTTTAACGAGACTTTGCGCTTTACTCTTTAAAGAGTTGGAGCTCTTTGGTTTTTCTATAGACTGAGTGACAGAAATGTAAAAGTCTTCCTTGTCATCATCGTTGTTTCTCACACTACACACTCGCTGCTACGCGCCGCCCGGCACTTGTCGTTTCATACTTGTCTGAACCTGTTTTTCTTGCCGCGCCGCGGTGCCGTTCGGTAAATAGTAGGCATTGGATTAACGATTAACGGACTTCTGCATATTAACGGAAGTTAACGTGTCCGTTAAAATTTTAAAAAGTTAATCCGTTAATCAAAATGTTAACTTCGTTAATTAACGATTAACGGATTAACGAGTTAATGCCCAGCTATGCATTTAGTTAGCTACTTCGATGTTTTATTTTTTATTAATATATCTTTAACACTCAATGCAATAAACGTTTGAATTCGGGAAACTACTTTTATTGACAATGATGAAGAACAAAAAAAATAGACAAAATACTTATCCAACTAAGTAAACTTCAGTCACATACCTGAACGTAAGTTTTATGCCCCCGATAAGCGACATCCAACAAATGCTCCTTTTTGTTTTCTTATTGTGAAACTGGTGTAATAAAAAAAAATGGCGACAAAAGGATACGTACAGTCTATTTTTTCTTACTTGAGCTAAGTAGTAAACAAATATGGCGTGTCTTTAAAGTTTGACATTTCATAGGGATGGGAATAATAGAGTGAATGTCTAAATTTATTAAGTGAATGAATGAAATGAGTAAAATACGTATTTGGATTGGGTTCTTCAATATGATTGATATAGTGAATTTGACAGACTACAATTGCATGTGGATACCTACTTATAACGATTATACATAATATATATACATTAAATCACGCCTGTTTCCCAGAGGGGTAGGCAGAGACCACTTTTTTCCACTTGCTACGATCTTGACAAATTTCTTTCGCTTCTTCAACATTCATACATCGATTCATGCACGCACGTCGGTTTCGGGTACTTAAGATTCGGCCCTTTTCCAGTATTTATCCGATTTGATTCGAAAAAGTACGCCTAGGGCGGCCCCTTCCGACCCTTCCACTCACTTTCGATCTGTATATATATCTTTCGTCAATCTTCTTTTATGTACTCAATTACACAACACGCTTTATTATAAATATTTTATTCAGTCATCCGTAGATACATCATCATGTCATATCATATAGACTACCTATACACATAATAATAACTCTCACTAACTATTTAGTTTAAAAATTATATTCATTTATGTTTGGAATATTGTAAGTATATTAAAACCACCAAACAATTAAACCGTTGCTTAATCATTAATTCATTCTCTTCTTCCCATCCCTACAAATTAAATGCCAAACTGACATTCAGTTTTGATAATCTGTGGCAGGGAGTTTCGTGGAAATTATTAATTTATTAAAATATGTTACTTGTAAGGATAATTCAAAGCAATGTTTAGTAGAAATGAATTCGTTTGTGTTTAAAGTAATGTCTATTAGTTATTGTGGTACCATAATAAGTATTGAGTGATTCTTTCGGAATGTCGTGCGTGATATGTGATCAAGTGATGTTTGTTTACGTCTTAGCTCAAGTAAGAAAAAATAGACTGTAATGTTGTTATTACCATGAAATATTGAACATTGGTGGTATTTTTGCTAAAAATATTGTGGTCACTAAACCGATAGTTCCGGGTGGGTCAATATTTGGGGACGCAATGTTTTTATTTAAAAAAAAAACATTATTACTGAAAATATCAAAACGTAGGGCTTATATTACGTATACCTATCCCATAGAATAAATTTAAATACTATTCATATAGTACCCTACAATGCATAAATATTCAAGTTTGTATTGCGCTATTCGGAGGGGACATGCTTATATAAGTGTTCTTTGTCGCATTGTTATTTTCTAAAAACACGAATAGTTTTTTTTCATATTAAGAACAAAAACGTTTTTAAGAACAAGCTTAATTTATACTTAATCAATCGAAAAACAATCGCTATAAATTTACGGTTGATTTAAAATATCACGTTAAACTGGAGCGGCACGCCAAAAATGGAGGTTACACTTTTTTTTGAAAACGCCCGTTTGTAACAAAAGTATTTATTTTATTTTATTTTATTTATTTATTAGGACCTTCAACAATAAGCACACTGTTACATAAATATAGTACATGTACACTTACAAGCTAAGTGTCTTATTTATTACAGAAGGTCACTGCATGCACGGAAATAAAAGTAAAAAGCACCTATTTATAAACTTAGTTTGCTAATTAATTAATAATCTTAGTTTGCTATGGCGTGGAACTATGGCGTAGAACTACTTAATATTAAGAAGTTCTTTTTTTATTTCTCGAAAAGAAGCTGCACTGAGATCAACCTCGTTTTGGTGCTGCTTGTAAATAGTATACATACGTGTCAGAGGGCAATGTCTCTTGAGATTGGTGCGAACAATATGGATTAAAAATACCGAAATCGAATGTGATTTATAATCACAATGCTAGTTACGATACGATATGTTGGAATGTTTTATTATTCAACGCGAATATATTACACTTTGAGCAGTTTTTATTATAAATGCGACACATACTGCTAAAGGGGTTTTTACGAGAAATACTATTATTGGCTAGACGATAATTGATGATGTCGATTCGCCGTTCGATCGTTCGATTACTACAATTAAATTTAATCTTATCTATAAACTTAATCTTAATATATTATCGAACAAGGACTTTACTTTTCTTTTATAGTAGTGGGATGCAAACGAGCAAGTAAGTTACCTGATGGGAAGTAATCACTACAAAGAAGAAGACAAATCACTCACTTATTTACTAAGTATATTTATGTCCAACTATTACATTTTGTGCGATTTTTTCTAACCTAGAACCTGACCTGAATTACCTACCCAAGGAATTCTAGTTTGGACCATTTACCTATCGTAACGTTTAACCGGTTTTGGTCAATTTGTATCAAATAACTTTCATTTACATCGATCAGAACTGTCTAATTTAAATTTTGAACATTTTGGGATGGGTACAAAATTGAACCTAACTTAGGTCGCTTTCGGAAGAAAACCAGCTGTAGGTACCTTTATTTTGTGCTCTCATTAAGTAATACTTGTTGCATGATTCCGAAATCTTAATTAACTGCGCCAACTTTCGGCACAAGTAAGTAATTTTTTTTACATTATTAGAATCTAAGTTGTTGGTTGAAAAACGAGAAATGCTTTAGTGGTTTAGAACGTATGGATTTATTTCAATAGCGTTAATCTTTTGGAATTACGGTGTACCTACTTAATTACATTATTGAAGATTAGATATCAAGTTTCAGAATCACAGATTATAGCTATTTTTATCCAACAGAGGCAAAGGTGTACCGCAAAACTACCGTAGGGTCCGTTATCTATTAACCTTAACGACTCCAAAACTAGTTAACTAACATATTGGAAAGTTAAAACCATGTGCTGGACCAGTACACAAGGGGCTTCCTTATACTTTACTATTTACGTCCACCCTGGTTTTTGCACACGTCGTCGCCTAATTAGAAACGCTAGCTTTTTTCCTAACGAATATGACTTTTCAATGTTGACAACCAATGTTAGTTACACTTATCGTTAACTTATTAATCAAGGTGGTTTACCCTTGTTTCGCCGAAAATTATTTAGCAAATTCTTAACTCCCCAAACTACGTACTTATCCCATATTTTTATTTGGGCAAATATTCATTTCCCAACTCAACGTTTCGCACTGATATCATTTCCCAACGAATGATTTGATAAATTATTGTTAGACAAATTATTACCTTGGATTCTTTTAAGATGTCAATTATGTTTTGGTCAAATGTATTGATTGGCATAAAAATTAACCATAACCTATCTATATCTGAGAGCAATTTCGTTCTTCGGGTCATACAAAAAATAACCCTAACCTACCTATCTCTGAGAGCAGTTTCGTTTTTAGGGTCATAAAAAAAATAACCCTAACCTACCTATCTCTGGGAGTAGTTTCGTTTTTAATCCAATTTAAGTATATTTGTTTCAGACAACACAATTATTTACCACATAAAATTTGACAATATCGTCGGTGATACTGCAAAACCGCGTAACTAACAAATTTATGATAGAGCAAAATAAACCTTACAGTGTTATTAAAAAGGTGCATTTTGCTGTTATCAAAAAATTTACTTACGCCGTTTTGCAGTTTCACCGAGACGATATGTTATTTGCCTTAGCAAATCATTTGCTAAACGATTATTTACCACATAAAATTTGATGTAATAAAATATTGCAAGATAAAAATGTAGCGAAATAAAAAAAATACGAAGAAAAATTATGCCACGGATTGGTTTGCCAAATAAAACTTCGGCGAAAAGTTGATTGCTAAATGAAATTTGACGAAACATAATTCGGCAAAAAGGCAGTCTGGTACACCAATCAAGGTTTAAATAATGGATAATTTATATTTATCTGTTGAAAACGAAGGATTTGACAAAAAACTCTTTAAAATATAAGTAAGTTCCGTTTTTAACAGAGGTTCATCTTATTGTTATTGTTTTATTTGTCTATTCCCTTGGATTGTCCCTACTTGCTCTACTTTAAGGTTATCTGGAAGATATCCCATATGGAAAGGATTCGCCTCTGTAGGTAAATATGCTACATCGACGAAAATAATAATGCTTTCTAATTATTTATTAGCAATAAAAATAAATTAAGGATCTCCGTACCTTTAAACCATTGTATAATCTAGGGTGACCTGTTATTGGCATAAAAATTAAATTGTATCATTTTTCTTTGTAATGTCAACACCCAAGGCCAAGGTACCTATACAGTTGCTTATATCAAAATCGCTTATTTTTCACCTTTTCCAAAGCAAAAATACCTATGGCTGAACTACACGTATGAGATTGTAGCTTGATGATGGTCAATAAACATTTTTTCTCCAAAAGCTGACATCTTTTTATACGTTTTCATGAAGGTATCTTGGTTTATTAACGTGTTCGAACATGTTCTGGGCTACACTTGTTTTTTTTTAAAGAACCAGGAAGCGTATTTCTGGCACGTTAGCTTGCTCCGGTTGTATTTTGGATATAGTTTATGTAATGTTACCGTCACTCGGTAAGAGCGCAAGCGCGGCGCGCCACTCGCGCGACACAGCACGAGCGGCGCCCGTCGCGTGGCCCCGATGTGGCGCGGGCGCGGGGACTTTCTACTGTGGCCAACTTCTCACACGCAATTCCATTTACTCGTTACAATAATGTAGAAATATCGGTTGATATGATCATGTTTTTTCATATCAAATAGAAGACAAAGTTTTGAGAGAGATGCAGCACGACGCTTAATGTTAACATGATATGTTCGGTTCGGATGTTTGCTCAAATTCATCATCATAATAATTTCGGCTGAGCATAGTACACCTCTCCCCCAGGTTTGCCACAAATACCGGTCCGCTAGCACCCATCAGCTTCCCGCAACCTTAGTCGACCGGTCTACCTTGTCGGTCTACCCACGCTGCGTCTTCTGACACGCGGACGGCACTTGATAACTTTTCAACCCCTTCAGCCTCCGTATCCGTTCTGCCAGCGCCGGCGGTTTCAAATGGATTCCATCACAAAAAAAAATGTATGAGCATGGTTGTTTTATTGTTTACATACATAGGTACCTACACATAAAATAAACTCACGCCTTCATTCCCAGAGTGAGGTAGGCAGAGCTAAAGAATTACCAACAACTATAAAAACTTGTTATTTTATTGTTTAATTTAAGTACAACCTGAATTAATTAATAATACGAAACGTTTTATGTCATGAAATAAACCGTACTTACATTATTTTTGACCGCGGTCTCAGCAAGTGTGCAGCAGCAAGCCTTTAAGCATTATCTTGTAAAGGTTCATGTCACGCTTTGTTTAATATCACTCAAAAAAAATTAACATTGCCATTGAATTACTTTTATTCAAACGGTGACAAACTCTTTTTTCTAATAATATATACATACATAAACTCACGCCTTCATTCCCAGAGTGGGGTAGGCAGAGTTAAAGAATTACCAACAAGTCTTAAAACTTCTTGATAATTCTGTAACCACATTTTTCACAAGTAGGCTAAGATGTTTCCCAGTGTATTAGTGACAGGTGGCAAGCCCATCGCCTAACAGTACTGCAAGCCTTTATTCCCTTAGTCGCCTCTTACGACATCCACGGGAAGACATGGAGTGGTACTATTCTAACCCGGCAACCACACGGGTAAAATTTATTAAAATATATATATTTTATTATTTATTATAATAATAATTGTTGTAAACATCTAGCCTAATTGTGCAAAATGTGGTTAGAGTATTATCATCAAGTTTTTAGGGTGTAGGTGATTCTGTAGCTCTGTCTACCCGTCTCTGGGATCGAAGGCGTGACTTTATGTATATGTATGTAATAATTGTTGTACATAGTTTGTCGATTATCGCGGAAAGGATCGATCTCCTTTTCTATAACCTAAAATAGTGGCAACTAACCGAATCTGACGTAGAAACCAAACGCTGTTGCGATATATTTCGCTGTTTTTTCGCTTTCATACTCCCGAGGCACTCAGTCGACGCGCCGATCAAGTGGTTAATGGTGGGCGTGCGCTTCCTTCCCGTTAGGGTAACGGGATCGGATTCCTGCTCCCAACTGGGCGCTAATGGGACGATACTAACTCATAGCAAAACGAAGGTTAGATCAAACTAACTCGTATACACGGATGGTATTTTTCGCTGTTATGCCATACTTTTAAAAATAACAAAAGCTAAAGCCGGCAAAATATAAAGATTTTTATAATTTAAATATTTTCTTTACGATGATTTTGAGACGATTATCTAAATGCAATGCAAAGTATAAATTGAAGTAAGTGGCTTGCTATTCAGTGAAATTTCCACAGCAAATACTCGTACTGCAGTGTGCCTGAGCGGGAACTAACGAATTTAGCGATCGCGACGGTATAGATGAAAACACAGCGTAAGCGGAGCACAGCAACCTTATAATTAACCTCTTGTGACATCAGTTCACGAAATACATCCATACTTCCGTACTTGTTTAAAATATAAATATTTCGTTTCGTAGTTTCCGAGATACAGATTATACATACAGTGTGTAAACGGAATACGAGCAAACGTTTTAACTAGACGTAGGGCTTTACAAGTTATATCTCTAATAAAAAGAGCGCAATTATTTTTTAAAGGTCTCATTGAGCAGCAATGTATATAATGCACAGTCACAGACCACTTACCCTATAGACTACGCTTCGGACAATTTTGTCTAGTATCTCATTAAGCCAAAATGGCGGGACGCGGGGGGCGTCAAGTGCACCGTGATTGGCCAGTTCAAAGTCAACGAATAATAACATGTGCGCGTTGTGGTGCGCGCCATTAGGGGTAGTGATGGGACACGCTCGAAGAAAATATACCAAAGAATATAAGTGTTTTTAATTAAAACCAATAAAAATACGAGAAATAAATTGCACATTACACTTTATGACAGAAATTAAAATCAGTCAGCTTCGTCAAACATATAAGATAATTAACATATTTAAAAAAAAGTACATCATATCATAACATCTAAGGCTGTTTGCGGGACCCGAAAAGCACTATACAAGACTCAGCCGGGAAGGGCCGTTGCTGGACGGACTCGTATAATATACAATATATAACACTGCGAGAAAATATGACTCAATTGGTAATAGTATGAAACACAGTACAAAAAAAGTAGGCTCGTTTTTTGAAGGCTCCCAGGTCGTATTGGTTCGGAAATACAGACCCCGTGAGCTGATTCTTCAAAAAAAGTAATAGTATTTGATACGCTTTTTAATACGCATTTTAAATTCTTTATAAAGATGCCACGAGTGTATTGTGTGGTATATGGCTGTTTAAATTTGGCTTCTTCAAACCCGGAGCTTTCATTTTTTAAACTCCCTGCATGTGTTAAAATGTAAAAATAAATAAAATATTTTTTAATGAAATGCTTTTTATATGAAATTTGTTTATTAGCTTATGATACATGTCCAATAAGAATACCTCCTCCCGAGTTGAGAATAAAAAGTAGCCGCCATCTTGAACTTTTTAGTTATTCAACTGAATGCTTCCAACATCGAAATGTAGGGATCTGCGTAGTGTCCAACAACGAATCCGTTGACAAAGTGAGAAAAAGTAGCCACCATCTTGATTTTGTGAGTTATTCGATGGCGGCTACTTTTACTCATTCCGCCAACAAATTAGTTGTTGAAGACTACACACATATCCCCAGATATCGATTTTGGAAGCAATCAGTCGAATAACTAAAAAGTTCAAAATGGCAGCTACTTTTTCTCATTCTGTCAACAGATTCGTTGTTGGAGACCACACGCATCCCCAGATATCGATTATGGAAGCAGTCAGTCAAATAACTAAAAAGTTCAAGATGGCGGCTAGTTTTTCTCATTTTGTCAACGGATTCGATGTTGGAGATCACACGCATCCCCAGATATCGATTTTGGAAGCAATCAGTCGAATATCTGAAAAGTTCAAGATGGCGGCTAATTTTTCTCATTCTGTCAGCGGATTCGTAGTTGGAACCACACACATCCACAGATTATCGATTTTGGAAGCAAACAGTCGAATAAAAAAAAAAAACAAGATGGCGGCTACATTTCTTCAATCTGTCAAGGGATTCGTTGTCGCAGACTATACTATTATCGATTTTGCACCAATTAACTGAGGCACTAAACAAAAACTTTTTTCAATTTTACAAAATTTTATATGACAACCCTGATGCGGACTTCACATGCTTGGCAAACAATTGCAAACAGCGAAAACCAAACAGCCAATACGAAGATGTGGATGGGTGTTGGCCTGTTTGTGTTTGTGGTCGCCAGTGATCGGCGTTGGTGTCGGTTTTTTTGCACAAATTAAAGGATGTTCGGAATGTACCTACTACCACGTTCGCCAAGTATGGGGATGCGTGTTTGTGTTGGCTGTTTGTAGTCGGTGCCCGGCACGTGTTCGGTGTTTGGGGCAAACAGCCAGCATGTGGAGCCCGCATGACGCTCAATTGCAGAGTAGGCATTTATCTTGAAAATTAGGTCGAGCTTCTTTACTGCTTTAGCTATTTGAAGTAACGAAAACACACTCCTCCCGCACCGCTCCAATACTGCAGGAACCGCAGTTGAGCGCTAGAGGTATACTTGTTCGCGAGCAACCCTTATTGTGAATCCACCTTTAAACATTATTCTTACTTTATTATAGAATAGAATTCTTATCCGTGACCATAGTTTTACGGGTATCGAAACTCAAAAAATCAGTACTTCATCTCACTTCAGTGGTTAGAGAAAGACGGAATTGGGAAAATCAGTATGCGAAAGACAGAGACAGACCACTGCTGACAGACATCAAAGCGACGCCATTTTTGCAATAAAGGTTTCGCTTTTAAATATTAAATAATTATTATTTTAAGTAATAACAGCTTACTTGTGAAATGAAATTCCATCCTTCTGAAGGCTAGATGTCTTGCTACACTTTCCACACAATTTTACCATACAATACGGCATATTTATTTCACTTTAGTCGCAAAGTCGAATAGCATAATTACATGTTGCTATGTCAACAAGCGGCCGCGTACTAAAAGACTGTTTGCGGCCATAGCAACCGGTGGGCGTCAGTTGAGCATAAGATTGGCTTACGGGGGCGCCTTTGTATGCGGGGTCTAGAGGGTAAGTGGTCTGTGTGCACAGTTTATCAGACCTTTCGCATATCGGCAGCCAAACTAGCATAATTGTGGTATTTCTTGAGAAAAATTAGAACATTTCTCTAAAAAAAACGTTAAATTTCGTATTATTATTGATTTTAACGTGTAATAATCAATATTAATACACTCATACACGTGCGTACTACTTACTTATCTTTACTGCGTCGTCTATCATACACATACATTAATCACACATTATTGACATGATATTTTTATACAGGCTTGGTTTTATTATTGTACTAGCGGCCCGCTCTGGCTTCGCACAGGTATAAAATATATAGCCTATGTCACTCGCTGAAAAAATTATTAACCCATTCTCGCCCGCTGTCCTCATTTGAGGACATTTCTATAAGTACCCCCATTTTCAAAAATATTTGTTCTATTCGATATGCGAAGGTGAATTAGTAATGCTAAAGTGTGCGGTTTTGTACTATTGATTACACTTTTGTGATTTATTGGACACATTGGACTAAATTATATACTTTATGTACGTCATTGAAGTAAAAACTGTTTAACGAACGGTAAGTTATATTTTTCTATATTTGCGTGAAAATGTATTGCATTATTTTGTATATTCCTTTTGATTATAGTTTCTACTAGGTACTTTTGCTATAATGACAAGTATTTTCGAAGATCCTATCGTAAATAGATATGTTTTGATATAGTGTCCCTGAATGGGCACAATGGGGTGATTGACATAGTATGGTGTCCCCAAATGGGTCCAATGGGCGGATTACTTAATTTTTATTTGTTTTATATTTGCAGGCTTCATTTTAGCATAAAACTATGTCTTAACGATCGTTTAATTTTTTAAATGAGTATCGTGGACTCGAGGAAGCCATCGAAAGTATTTTAAACGATGAGGATGATCTTGATGTTAGTTACGATTTAGTGGCAATTCCTCCAGAACCTAGTGTTCTCACGGATAATGAAGAAGGCGATGAAGATGATGTCCAGCAAAACATTCTTCCTCGCGATATCCCAGGCCGAGTTGAAGTATTTGAATCCAGGGACGACGATGAATGGGATAGCAGTGACGATGAACCATTACAAAGATACAGGAGAATTGAAGTCCAGGAACCAAATTGGCGTAATTGTGATGGGTCATATGTTGCCATGAACCCAGTGGCGAATAATGTTCAGCAACGAAGGGAAAACCTTGTAAATGAGCTCAAAAATCAAACGCCAGTCAGCATTTTTGAAAAGATATTTGATGCAGAGGTCTTTGAAATGATTGTTATGAATACAAAGTTATACGCCGCTCAACATAACAACCACGACTTCCAAATAACTACTAATGACCTAAAGATATTTTTAGGCATTCTTATGCTGACTGGATATCACTCATTTCCCCGAGAACGATTGTACTGGTCTTTAGACGAGGACTGTAATGTTACTATTGTCTCAAAAGCGATGTCAAGAAACAGGTTCTTAAAAATAAAGAAATTCTTACATTTCTGCAACAACGAATCGGCTGCCGGAACCACCGATAAGATGTTCAAAGTACGACCACTTGCTGATTTGCTGATGAATAAATTCCTTCAGTGGGGCACAATTCACGAGTACCTATCGGTAGATGAATCAATGGTGAAATATTTTGGACGTCACCCAGCCAAGCAATTCATAAGAGGCAAGCCAGTGCGATTTGGGTATAAAAACTGGATGATTGCAAGTGCTGATGGTTATTGTTATGCCTTTGATGTATACTGTGGTAAATCAGCAGGAAGACCCAGTAACGAACCTTTGGGAACCAAAGTAGTGAAGGGTTTGTTGGAAAAAGTAAATTCTGTTCCGCACGAGCATATCGTGTATTTTGACAATTTTTTTACCAGTCATGCATTACTGAGAGATTTGCGTGAAGCTGGTTATCGTGCGACTGGTACTGTTAGGGATAACAGGACGAAAAAATGTCCACTAGTATCTATCAAGGACATGAAAAAGAGGAATCGAGCAGCATTTGACCATCAGTTTGATACAGCAAATCAAATTTTATTTGTACGATGGCTTGACAACAGTGTTTGTACGATGGGTACGAATTATGATTTTGTTTACCCTCTGGGCAAGGTAAAAAGATGGTGTTCCGCAGAAAGGAGAAAGGTAGACGTGGACATCCCCTGTGTCTTTCAGAATTACAACAAGGGCATGGGTGGGGTGGATCAAGCTGACCAGTCAATCGGAGTTTACAGAGTAGCTATAAGAGGCAAAAAATGGTGGTGGGTTCTATTTACCTATATGTTAGATTTGGCTGTAGCTAATGCTTGGCGGCTCCATGTCCTGGCTGTTGAAGACAAGCTAGACCAGCTTCAGTTTCGCCGAAGTATTGCCCGATTGTATTTGAGGAATGTAGGTACTGAAAGATCCGATGGAAGGCGTCGTAAACCCTCTTCAGTGGTGCCAAGTCTGAGTCAAGATGGTGCTGGACACTTCCCTCAGAAGCTGTCAAACCAGTTAAGATGTGTCGAATGCCACATGAAAGCACGTTGGCAATGTAAAAAATGCATTAAAACATTATGCATCGAGAAGGGCTGTTTTGAAAAATACCACACATAAGCTCATTGGCCCCATTTGAGGACGGTGTTTTTTTTCAGATATATGACAGTTTTTTTCAGTTTTTTTGTTATAGATTATCTTACTAGTCCCCAATAGTTACGAAAATAAAGTATTTGTCAGCAAGTAAATTCTTGTTTGTATATGGGTCCAAATGGGTTAAATCGATCCAGTAGTTTTGTTTTATTCATTACTGCCCGTGGCCCCCACTCGTTAAATTAGGAGTAAAACAATTCCCCTTTCCCTTTACCATGAAGATTTCCTGCTATCTTTGGAATATCTAAATTCATACACTACATTTTTACTTATTTAGTTTTTACATTTTTACGTATTTATTTTATTTTTACATCAATTAATATATATACAGAATGTCTTTATATACAACGTTCACAGCTTTCTTGTCATAAGACAATACAAACATGTTTTCTTTAGAGGTTACTCTTGAAAGAGCGACATACAGTTGGCCATGTGAAAAACAGTCAACGCTCAAATCTAAGCCTGCAACGTTGAAGGTTTGACCCTGCGATTTATTAATGGTCATTGCAAAAGATGTCTTTACCGGAAACTGTAAACGTTTAAATTGGAAGGGTAAATCCGATGGTATCAGAGGGATTCGGGGAATCAATACATCTTCTCCGGTACCACATCCTGTGAGTATTGTGCACTCTATTATGAAAGTTTTCAGTGATTTTACCAGCAAACGCGTGCCATTGCAAAGTTTAGGTTGATTCAGATTTCTTAATAAAATAACAGGACCACCTACTTTCAACACCATTTTGTGAGGATCGACCGAGTAGTATATTTTCGTCGGCGCATCAATCTTTGAAAGAATCAAGTTATTTACCTTATCTACTTGTTCGTTAGTTGGTGACAGAATCGCTCTTTCTTTAAACCAAGATATTGTCTTATAACTTATGTTATCAATGTCAGGATAGACATTGTTGACTAACTCTTGGATGTTGTCTATCAAAACACAAAGGTTTTCTAGGATAATCCTTCCCTCACTTTGTGTTAACTTAACTCTCCATTGCCAACTTTTAGCAGCATCTCTGGAAATAGCCTGTTCTCACGTGAAGATGACGAAATCCTCATATTACTTCGACCTATGTTCGAACGACGACGTCTTCCAGACATGACTTTATAATTTCTGTACAAAATTTACTCAGTTCTATATGTATGATTACCTATGCACAAATTGACATATTATAAGTATGTGCCGCAGTAAAAAATATCTAAATACTTACCATTTAAAAACAAATGATAATCAATAATCATAAAAAACAAATGATACCTATTCTATTCAGTACTTTTTTTTTACTGAAATACCTCAACTTAAACTACGATTTTAATTAAATTAAAAATACTTAAAAAATAATTTGCTATTCGTTCTACTAAAAACAAAAGATAATCAACAATCATCAACAACAAAAGAGAAACGCTACGTCCCGCAATTTTTAAATCTGTAATATCTCCGAAAATATTCATTTAAATCATACGCTGTAAAGGGCCATATAGATCTATATTAAATCAACAATGTATTTAAGGTATTTAATTGGATAAGGATTAATGCCGTATTGGTTAAAATGGCTTCGAAAATAAGCCATTATTTGTCGTAAAAAGTTAATGACAAAAAAATGTTATTGTGGGATATCCATAAGAGATAGACATACCATCGCGGAGTTTTCTGTAGACCTTTTCAATGTGTACAATACTTAGTACATTATTTTGATAAATCTCGTAGGGTTCAGAATGCGTTTGCAATGTAAGCGGATTTTTTTAAATTATTTACGGCATTTTCAATTTCTCATATTTTTGTATAAATCCAAATTTCTTAATTAAAAGTATATTTATATTCGTATATTATTTTTCGATTACATGCAGTTTTGAATTTATTTGAATTTTTGATAGGTTCTTTACAATGTGTTTCATAGTTTTTAAGTATTTTTACCCGACTGCGTCAGAAGGAGGGTTATGTTTTTCGAGCGTATGTATGTATGTCTATTTCTGGGCACGCTCTGCAGCCTAAACGACTTGACGGTTTTTAACATGGGAGGTTTAATTTGATTCTTAATTATCGAAGTGACATAGGGTTGGTATATAATATTTAAATATGGTGATAATAAAAAAATACATAAATGCCTTTAAAAATGTTTGCTTGTGGAGCCTGGAATTACCTTTTCCAATATTCAAATTATATGTAAGTATATAATAGTCTTATTAAGTACATTGCTCTTACAATTTTCTATACATTATAGAGCTTGTTTTTTGCTTTGATGTTGATTTTTAGTTAACGGTTCATACACCACCTTTGACTGTCTGCGACCGCTTTATTTTAATTATACCGTGAAGGTAATTTTAGTAGGGGATCCGAATAGGAGACGACCTCCACCAGCTGTTTATTCGATAAACAGTATTTTACATTAAATTTAATACCCTTGCAAAGTAATATATATGGCAAATAGGACGGCTGAAAATGTTCAGTCCAGTACATAAATTAATTAATAAAAAAATTAAAAAGCGACTTTGAAATGATAAATTGCAATTGCTTATTTAATAGACAAAATACATACCAATCGAAAGTATGAGCCTACAGAATATGCAAACGTTAGGTTGACTATTTTGTCCCATCATTATCTATTGGGTAGGTAGGTATAAACAGGTAAGTCGGTACTAATAATTTGCAATAAACCTAACGTTTGCGTATTCTATAGGGTTGGTCTATTAAACAAGCAATAGCATTTTTTTTAAATATATATAAGTACAGGACTGAATATTTTCTGCCAACCTATTCGGCATATATTACTTACCATATTAAATCACTACATAGTATAAAACAAAGTCGCTTGCGCTGTCTGTCCCTATGTATGCTTAAATCTTTAAAACTACGCAACGGATTTTGATGCGGTTTTTTTTAATAGATAGAGTGATTCTTAAGGAAGGTTTATAAGTATAATACATTCCACGCGGGCGAAGCCGCGGGCGGGTCGCTAGTTTGATATAAAGTACTTTCCGAAAAAACAGCTGGGTGAGGGCCGTCTCCTATTCGGACCTTAGACCACTACATTTACACGTCCATCAGTATCATGACCAAGTGTGATAATATTATTTTAGTATCGTGCAGTCGAGTACAAATATATGTTTACATTTTTGCACCTTGATCCAATAATTATTTTATTACAAAACTGTATACACACATTTGTACTCTACTGTACCTAAAGGATAATTGTAATGGCCGATCACATCATAGGTATTTATTAAGCAACTGTTGGATACCTCTAATAGGTACCTACAATTTATGAAAAAAATAATTATAATGAATATACGGCTAAGTTACATAAGTTCAATTTAGGTTGAAAAACCGGATGAACACCTAAACTAAATACAAATACCCCGTTATCTTTATCGCAAAAAAATCTTCTGAAAATTACATGAACACTAGTGAGCACATTGTCAATGTTCCGAGCTAAAACGATGCGTAGTGGCAATAAATCATTGATTGCAATGTCGTGTGTCAGATCATTGCGGCGGCGGTATGTGGAACGACCGCGGCGAGGCCGCCCGCCCGCGCCGCGCGCCTGCCGCCGCCGCTAGGACTCCTGGCGCCGCCTGTAGTAGGTGAGCGGTAAGTGGGGTCAGGCGGTATTTTGTATTAGAGGCTTTTTTTCATATGAAAAGTTATGACGTCACACGATAAATTAAAAAAATAAACCGATAACTAATGATGACGTCGCACCTCACCCCCCAAACGTAACCAAATTTCCGGGTGCTCAATTCAAATCGCTCTAAACGATCTAAGGAAAGAGTGAATAATCTCAATACGTATCACGATTATCACGAATCTGACGAGCCGCTGCCACTACTTCGGGACTACTTTGAAAATCGAAGTTCGAAGTTTCAAAGGCACGTTATCTCCAGCCCTTTCTCCTGATTTAGTCTCGAATGACAAATGAAAGTGAGATGGCATCCAAAATGTCGAATTTGGTGCTTCGTAGTAACCATCCTGATGCTACCGGTTTTCGATATGTAGGGCGGTTTCAAATATACTCGTATTTCGATACCTATATAATATCATTACAAACAAGAAATATATATTGACTTTGGTAGATCTTTTGGCCTTTAACATAGAACCAAAGGGATACAATAGTGGCACAAATGCCAAACCTAATAATTTAAACTAAAGTATAGGACAGCGGAAACACCATTGAATATAAATATAATTCACCAAAATATTCAAGGGTTTTCCAGCAAAGAATTAGAAGTAGGATTATTTTTAGATACGGAAAGTGTACACATTATGTGTGTTACTGAACATTGGCTTAGACCAGATCAATTAATTTTTGATTTTGTTAATTTTAAATTAGTTAGTTTTTTTGCCAGAAAATCCGCCATTCATGGTGGTTCTTTAATAATTGTGAAAAGTACCTTAAAATCCAAAGAAAGGAAAGATATTGTTAGGCTATCTATAGAGAGACTTGTAGAAATCTCTTGCATAGAAGTAGAAAATTACATAATTATTTGCGTTTACAGACCACCATCAGCCGATTTTAACACATTTGAATCTACTATGGAAAATGTGTTAAAATTAGCCTGCAAAACTCAAAGGCATGTTATTGTCTGTGGAGACTTTAATGTTAACTTACTGGAATCGTCAATTAATACTATTAAGATCTTAAGTTTATTTAAATCTTTTAATTTAGGTAATTTGTTTTTTGAACCTACACGGATAGGTGTTTCAAGTGCTACCTGTTTAGACAACATTTTTTGTAATTGTGAATGTTTGGATAAAGCAATATTTAACTGCTTTAATTCTGATCATAGTGGTCAAAAGGCTTCTTTTTTAAATGATTTTCATCAAGTACCACAGACAATAACATACAGACCCATAACTAGCAATCGTTTGGAATTATTCAAAAATAAAGTTCAGAGTAATCTCTGTAGGTTATCCTTTTCATATAATGACTCTAATAGTATTTATAAAGATTTGTTTGGTGTAATTCTTCATCAATTTAATAATAATTTTAAGATGAAAACTATTTCTGGGTCAAAAACTAAGTTTAGTGAATGGGCTACTGTAGGCATTCATAGAAGTAGAAATAAGCTTTATGAATTATATAGAGAGAGAGAGGAGAACCAGAACGCGGACTTCTTAGTTTATGTTAAGAAATATTCGAGGACTTTGAAGCAAGTTTGCTTGACTGCTAAGTCAAACTTTTTAAGTCTTAAGCTTAAAGCTTCTGACAATAAGGTGAAAACTGTATGGAAAATAATAAATAGAGAAACGGGTAAATCTAAAACTCGGGATAATCAAGTCACTCTAGACAAGGGAGACAAACAAATCACGTCAAACAAAGACGTGGCGTTAGCGTTCGAAAATTATTTCTCAACCATAGCCGTTAATACCACGAAATGTCTTCAATCATCTGCAATTGAAGCTCAAAAATTACTTTGTGCTAATGTTACTAAATGTAACGCAAGCTTTGATTTTAGCCACGTAGATTCTGTTTTAATTGTTAAAGTATTCAAATCAATCAGTTTAAAAAAAACCGAGGATTTATGGGGAACGTCAGTTAAAGTCATCCATCATATCATAGATATAATTGCACCTCACTTAGCTTTAATCTACAATAATTGCATTTCAGAGGGGGTATTTCCAAATCTTATGAAATATAGTAAAGTCATACCACTTTTTAAATCGGGCGACCTGAGTGATTTAACGAATTTCCGTCCCATTTCTATTCTACCTGTTTTAAGCAAAGTTTTTGAGAAGTTAATGTTAAAAGATATGTTAGGTCACTTCAATAGAAATAAACTGCTTAACAGTAATCAGTTTGGCTTCACCAGAGGGCGATCCACAACAGATGCAGCATCTGTACTCATTAAATATATATACAATATTTGGGAGAAATCTTGTGATGCTATAGGATTTTTTTGTGACCTTTCCAAAGCTTTCGATTGCGTAGATCATGCGACTCTTATATTAAAATTAGAACATTATGGTCTGTCAAATAATTCTCTAAATCTTATGTCTTCATATCTTAGTGATAGAACACAAATGGTTGTTGTAAACCAAACAAAGTCTATTGGAGCAGCTGTTAAGTTAGGTGTGCCTCAGGGCTCTATATTAGGTCCTTTCTTATTTTTGGTTTATATTAATGACTTACCACGCACAGTAGATAATCTTTGTGATATTGTGCTATTCGCTGATGATACATCATTAATTTTCAAGGTAGACCGAAAATCCGTCGATTACAGTAGGATAAATACCATACTAGGTAAATTACTTAATTGGTTAACTAGTAACAATTTGCTACTCAACGCTACGAAAACTAAATGTGTTAGGTTCGCAAACCCCGTGTGGTTGCCGGGTTAGAATAGTGCCACTCCATGCCATCCCGTGGATGTCGTAAGAGGCGACTAAGGGAATATAGGCTTGTAGTACTATTAGGCGATGGGCTTGCAACCTGTCACTAATACGCTGGTAAACATCTTAGCCTATTTGTGCAGAATGTGGTTACAGAATTAGCAACAAATTTTTAAAGTTGTAGGTAATTCTGTAGCTCTGCCTACCCCACTCTGGGATTACAGGCGTGAAGGTATGTATGTATGTATGTATGTCGTACGGTATTCTGGTTTGGGGAAAAGCTGCTGACATACAGACTATATTCGTGTTGCAAAAAAGAGCCATTCGTTCTATATATAATCTAAACTCCCGTGATTCCTTAAGAGTACTATTTAAAGAAATTAATATTTTGACAGTAGCATCACAATTTATTTATGAGAATATTATTTATGTCATTAAAAATCAAGACTCTTTTGTTAAGAATTGTGATGTACATAATTTGAATACAAGAAATAAAAATAAAATTGCTATTAAAAAATTTCGTGTCCGTAAGGTTTATAAATCATTTGCAGGTCAATGCATCCTTTTCTTTAATAAATTACCTGACGTTGTTTTAAAGTTACCATTTCCAATACTTAAAACTTACTTGAAAAAGTCGTTGATGTCTAAAGCTTACTATAGGGTCAAAGACTATCTAACAGATAAAAATGCTTGGCCAACACCTAAATAATTTAATAATTTAAATTAGTCTTAAAAAATATGTAAATATTGTATTATTGTCTAGGGGACACGGTTTCTGTAGGAGAATGTATCGAAACTTTTATGCATGTTGTCTTGCACCGTCACAGGTAAGTATAACTTGTATACTTTCTATATATAAAGGGTGAGTACTATTAAATTGTCGCCATTTGAATTAAGTTTTACAAAATGAAATAATGTTCTAGTAACTCAATTTTTTTTATTATAAGAAAGTTTAAGACATAAAATGGATCAGCTAACACAATTAAGGTTTCTCCAGAGCACGACGAGAGAATTCTCGGACTTTACTCTTGACGCGACTCATAGAATTTTGCACGGATTCATTTGTGATCAGTTTTGTACATTTCATCCACTTTCTTTTGAAATCGGGCAATGATGTGGCCGGTTGGCATGTTTTCCGCAACTTTGTTTTAATATTAGCCCAGTATTTTTCTATCGGTTGTAGTTCTGGGCAATTTGGCGGATTCATATTCTTCAATAATACATCGACAGAATTCTGATTATACCACTCCAAAGCTCGCGACGAATAGTGACAACTTGCCAAATCTGGCCAGAACAATGTCGAAAAAGTATGTTTTTTTACAAGTGGTAATAACCGTTTTTTTAAGCATTCGGATATATAAATATCCGTGTTTATTGTGCCAGTGGTTACAAAAGGCGAACTTCTCATGCCGCACTGGCATATCGCTTGCCACACGAGGAACTTCTTAGCGAATTTCTCCACTGGAATCACTTTTTCTGATTTATGTAGACCCGAGACGTTGCGAGAAGAAAAGTACTGGTTTCCAGGTATTGATTTGAAATCAGCTTTCACGTACGTTTCGTCATCAATAATTAAGCAACCTGTTTTTTGAACTAACAAGGTGTACAGAAATCTAGACCGTCTAATTGCTCGATTATACTGTTCTACAGTTCTTTTGAGGGCTTTTTGCTTCTTGTAAGTAGAAATACCATACTTTATTATTTTTTTTTGTACATTTCTTTGACAAGTACCAACTTTTTTGGACACATCTCGAGAAGAGATTGCCGGATTCTGATCAAATAGCTTACACACCTTTATATCCAATTTTTTGTTCCGTTTCCTTGTAGGATGGCCCTCTCGCTGCTTTCTTTCAATAGTTCCACCTTGTTTTAGTTTTTTTAGGGTCCTTTGCACCGTTCTCCGACTTGTATTACACGATTTCGCAAGATCCAAAGTAGACATATTGGGATTTATTGAAAATTCTCGCAAAATTAATTCACGAACGCTTTTTTCTTTTGACGACATCTTGACTGATAAACACAACTGAATGTTCTTTTAAACACTAAAACATGCAAATACGTTTCAGATTTGAAATATGATAAGTTTAGTCAAAAAGGTTGCGAGCACGAAAAAAAAATACGGAAAATGTTGGCGACAATTTAGTAGTACTCACCCTTTATATATACAGGGCGAACGATATGAAGTGTTACCAAATTCACAAAATCGAGCCTGGTGTCAAAGTAAATGCGACTTACTATCGGGAAAATGTTTTGGAAACTGCGTTGGAGCCTTGGGCACTCAAACATTTTGGTAGTAGGCCGTGGACATTACAACAAGACTCGGCCCCGGCTCATAAAGCTCGTGTGGACCAAGAGTGGCTGAACAACGCGTGCCACATTTTATTTCGTCCATACAATGTCTTTCGAATTCCCCAAACGCAAACCCGATGGACATTTCTATCTGGTCCATTGTGGAGAGCAAGGTGAGGAGAAGAAAACATGCCAGTATGGATGCATTGAAGAAAGCGATCGTACTTAATTGCCATTGCATACCGCAGGATCACATTCGTGCAGCGTGCAACTCATTTTTCTACCGTCTGAAGGCCATAGACAGCAGAAGGTGGTCATATCGAGTTAAAATAAAGTAATCTTAAAAATTTGATATCTTTTTCTTATTTTTTTCTTAATAATGAATAATTTGCGACAGCAAAAAAATATCGTAGCCTTTTGAATTTGGTAACACTTCATATCGTTCGCCCTGTATTTATTTTTTTATATTACTGTTGCTTATTAGTTTTGTGACAATTCTGAGTTTTGACACATTTTCCTGCTCAACTACGCATGAATACATTTTTGGTGTTATGTGAGATTCATTGTTTTATATAATGCTAGGTTAAGTTTATTATTGTATAATATCATTAGCAATATTTAAAAAACGACTTACTGTTGAGTTTCTTGCGGCGTTTCTTCTCAGCAGTGGTCTCTTCCGAAGCGCTGGTAGATTTTTGACGTGTAAAAGTGCCCGTGCGGCCTACTTACTGAATAAACATCTTTTATCTTTTATCTTTTAACCAAATAGTAAGTTGATTTAGTTTGCACAAATATAGAAAATTTAAATATTTATATCGAAAAAATACGGTTAAAAGAAAAAAAAACCCGATAGTATTTCCCACTTTTGCGACTTTTCCCTCTCGCTAATATATTAATTATTGCATTTGTATTGGTCAGATTGCATCAAATGACGTCTAGTATTTACATCGATCACATCGATCAACGCCTCTGTTCTTGCTTGACGGTAAGAAGCTTATTGTCTTTGACCGTTATGGCATTGTGTATAACTCGGCCACCATTACTGACAAGTAAATAAGGGCTATCATAACGTTGACAATGAGATAACAGGTCAAAGATGATATCTAGATATAGAATCTCGGCCCTGAGCTGTCAAATTCAAACGGAGCTTTTTGGGATGAGTGTGAACTTTAACCGATAATAGGGCGCTTTAAAGAAATACAGTTATAGTGGTAACGGGTTGGCTTAAAGTAATAAGAATTACAAAACTGTTTTTATTTTTATTTTTTCACTTGTTAGGGTTATATAGCTTTTTATTACATAAAAACGAACTAAAACCAATATGATAATCAATCATTCCTATACAGCAAAAAGTTCCGCATCTTAAATTTTTTGTAGCTTTCTTCTTACCGTTTTCATCATACGTTGGACAACATCTATTTTTACATTTTTTTAGTTAATTAGTTGTTTTTGTACCTTGCGCTTCAACTGAGTCTGTAATTTTGCTTCCCGCCCATCACTGTAAACTAGTCTACTGAGAATTACAAAATAATCCTCTATTGGACGAGCAATAGGGACGTTCGGATGGTTTGAATCCTTCGGTACGAAGTGAACGTCACGCTCTTTTAGTCAATTCTGGCTGCTCCCTGCATAGTGATACTTTCTCCGCAACTTCCTGCACTTCTTTGGAATATCTTCAAGCTGTTTGTTGGAATATTTGGGTATTTTTTGACACTTTAACTGTTCAACATTGTATTTCTCTAAAATATTCCTTATTCGCCCACGAAAAACATCATATTTTACAGCTAACTTATCTGGGACTGACCCACTTTGTTTTGTACAAACGTTGCCACCTACTTGCGGTCTCGATCATTAAGAA
Organism: Acleris emargana; assembly: GCA_927399475.2. Classification (NCBI taxonomy): domain Eukaryota; kingdom Metazoa; phylum Arthropoda; class Insecta; order Lepidoptera; family Tortricidae; genus Acleris; species Acleris emargana. The sequence goes on along the minus strand of OV656835.1, from coordinate 48,608,538 downwards.
TGGGAGGTCTTCCCGTTTTTGGTGAATCTTTAGTCCTAATACCAAGTTCCCACCGCTGGATCAAACATTAAATTGTAGAAGGAGGTACATTTTCAAATTTGTGATGAGAGACCACTTCAGATTTTTCACGCCGTCCAAGTAGGCGATAGACACGTTCACGTCATAACTTCCTCGCGGACATTTTTTATTAAACCAGTTAATCGTTTTTTGCCTTATTAACAAAATTTACATATTTTCTATTAATTATATCTGTCAAAATCCTTTTTGTATTTTTTTATTGCCTGCTATTGTTAATTGAATACATTTTCATTACTTTAAGCCAACCCGTTAGTTATATAACTCGTAAAATGTGCTAAAATTATTTACGTTCGTCATAATTCCTTTGGATACAGCCAAGGTTCGTTCAACTCAAAACAAACAACTGATATCGCGGTCCGATCAATAGTAGGATATGTGACGGATACATAATAAGAGGTCTTAAAAGTGATTTTATGAAACGAGCCAAAGGCGAGTGATTAAAGTTGCGAATATTATTTTGTCTACACACATTACATAAGTGCTCTTAGATGGGTTCAGAAAACGAAGGCAAATGTAAAGGCATTGCTACCAGTGCTACCTGTAACATATCTTAAGTGCTAAGCTAATCTATGAACTGCAATAAGAAATAAATTAAATCATAAAAAAACACATTTGTTTATTATAATAAGGTTAAATAACATTTTCAAGACAAATAATACAATTAATAATGACATCATAAAACCGCCTTCAAAAACGCAAAAAATAACTTAAGGTGAGTCCAACTGAACGATCTGCTTTTAGATAAAAATATTTTGAGTAGCTGACGTCATTTGGACTGCCAGTTACTTTTAGCGAAATATTTTTTGCGATTTTCATTGATTTTTGTTTTTAAAACATTTATTTTATATTATACTTTTTAGTGATCATAATAAGCAGTTATGTAGTTCCACTTCTCGATTAATATGAAACTTTAGGACATTTTAAGCCCGCCGCGCCGCATGCAACGTCGCGCGAAAGTCATAGTGACGACGCCACAGTATAAGAACAGTAGAACGTCTTCAAACAAAGGTACATCGCGCGGCTCGCGGCGGTGGGCGGGGCTAAACTCCCACTTTATACTAAATCTCAGGATACTACGAGTGTGCATTAGTCGGGGCTGCGGCGTCCTTGCGCTCGGTTACGTTTTGTTGGTAGTGCGCGTACTTACCTATCGCTATCGAGCGACAATACAATGTCGCTGCCGAAAAGACGTAAATATTGTTCTGTATACGGATGTCTAAATAATAGTATACATAATCCAATAACAGGTAAATAGTCAAAGGAACCGCCTTGCGCGAAAGCGGCATTATCAAAAGGTCAAAAAGGAATTTACATATCACATCCATCACATACCTATAAATATATAATTTAGTGTCAACAGATAAAATTATATAAGTAAAATAATTTAAATTTGGTACTTAGGTACAGTCACCCAATAAAAATGTTGAGCATACTTAGAACCTTGTCATTGTGAATGTCATAGTCATTGTCATGTGTGTCATTTGATGTTCTGTTTGAAATTTACTATGACAACGCACTAAAGTGCTTAACATTTTCGTTGGGGTACTGTACCTAACAATATTTATACTTACTTACTTTAAGTTTGTGTAATTTATGAAAATTAATATTCTTATAAATCATAGAAAGTATGGCCAAGTAGGTGACTTAAATTGAAAAACAAGTTTGGACAACCCTGACGCCCGAGCGGCAATTGTTATCAGAATCTCCTAAAGGGCCGGAGTCGAGCTACTTTTCTATATTTATACTATGACGACGCGCTGCCCTAGTTGGTAGTGAGTAGTGACCCTGCCTACGAAGCTAGCGGTCCTGGGTTCAAATCCCGGTAAGGGCAGATATTTGTGTGATGAGCGCGAATATTTGTTCCCGAGTCATGGATGTTTACTATGTATTTAAGTATATATTTCTCTATATAAGTATTTATATCGTTGTCTAGTACCCATAATACAAGCCTAGAGCTTAAATTGGGACTAGGTCAATTGGTGTGACATTATCCCCTGATATTTATATATATATCTTCTTTTTTTATATTTAAGCAATTAAATGTTCTTCGTTAAAGTCGGAACCTTGATGAATGACCTTAGTGATTCGAAGGACAAAGTTAAATGCAAGCGCCGGGCAATCTTACTAAGCAGCTTATTAGATAAGTCAAACAAATGAGGGAACTAGCTTTGCGTAAGGAAGTGTTCGATGATCACTTGACACCGGCATAATGTGGAATTACGGAACGTCACAGCTTTTACTCATCGACTCAAAGTACAACAGAATGTTTATCGGAGTGCGCAGCCTAGTTCGGGGACTAGCAGTAGACTGGGGCTTCTCCGCTGCGAGCCTGGCACTGCTTACCATGGAAATTGACGAATTGACCTTGCTGACTGTGCTTTAGCACTTACGGAAAGGATTCGTTGTTCCCGGCTTGGTGCATCGTAGGCGATACCAGTAGCAACGGGTGATCAGCCGCGTGGCGAGTTAAGGTCGAGCCTCACCGGTTGCGTATGCAGCACGTAAGTGTCGACGTAAGCGTAAACACGCAGGTTACACGCACCTTTAAGCGCACACCGACGCCACGCATGTTGCAGAGACCTGCACTTGCCATGCAGCCACATGCCACGCAGCCACATGCTGCAGCTCCGTAGCGTAACCAGCCGCCACTTGCAATTTTACATACCTACTATTCTTAGCACCATGTTCGATAGCAGTACTTCTGACGAAGAAGGTACCACAACATAAGCCTTCATATTTGCCTTATATGCATATTATGCATTCATATTCTCGCACAATTTCAATAACCACGACAAACCCCGGGTGAGTTGACTCAGCGAGACGCAAGAGCAGCTTCAGGGGACTTCACGGTCAATGACTAGTCGAAGGTCTCGTTCGACTCAGCTGAGCGGTGTGTGTCTGCTGACTCGGCAGTGCCGAGGCTGACTTTTGTGAACCAGCCGAGCCGTCAGCCGGCCCGTCGCAAGAGGATAATACTCTAGCTTCTCCCCAGTGAAGAATACGAATCTTCGAGGAACACCAAAAGTTTTTTTCTCAAAAATGTCCGGAAAAGTTGACATTATTAACTCCATACATAGTTTACAGACAGTTCCCAAATTAAAAAAAAATTACATCGCGTGCTCGCTACACAAGCCCGCAATGTTGCATACAAATTTCATTGTTACCTATTGTTTGTAACTTTTTAAAAAGTGAAAATGGCCATAATAAAATTAGGGCACAAGTCTTATACATCCATATTTAACTTAGACCATACAGTAGCTGGACTGGCCTTATAGGTCATTTCCCCTCCGCCGAAATACTTGCACAATGTGCACAATGTGCAAAAAGTTATACAAAACCTATTTCATAATCGATTAATGGTCATTCACAAAATCGCCTCACAGAGTACACTCATTGGAAAAATGCTCACATTGTGCTACGGGTAATTCTAATAAAAGTGGCACAGACAGGCTAGTTTCTCCAAAAAAAAAAGTAGTGGTTTTTTACCTTCTTTGCTTAGAATAAGCTTCTTGGTGTTCCAATTATTACATATTTATAAAAGGTAACGGAATATTCATGAAAATAAAAGAATTATGGCTTGTTGAAATATGGAGATGCAGGTGTAAGTGTTATTAGACAGGTTAGAAGAGAAAAGGTTCCAGGTTAAAGAGAGTTATATTAAAATACAAATTACTATAAAAAAGAAATTCCCTACATTTACTTTGGTAGAGCACTGTTAATGGGTACTGCTTCATAAAGCATCTGTACAGTTTTTCAGGGAAATTATATGTAAGTTATTAAATTAAAAATATTAAAAATATTCATTCACTTTAGCTTGCCAATAGTCACACTAACCTGCACAATGTCTCTTTAACCTGTCAAGAGTTACATTAACCTGTGCCTAACCTTATCTAACCAAGTTACAGCTAAAAGTTACACAGGTTAGAGTTAAAAGTATATTTACAAGATATTTACTCTTAAACCGACGAAAATATGAATGTTCCACTCTTAGTAATATAAGTAGATACATCAGAATACCACGTTCAAATGATTATTTAATTATGTCCCATACCGTTAACATTAAATAATCGAGACAAGATAAAGTTAACATACCCGTTACAAACTCCAGATTACCGCATTTGATCACTAATTTCCACAAAACTATGACAGATAGTCTCCAACCGTTTCGTATAGTGGAGAGCCAAACACAGGCCGAATGTTAACCGAGAAATATGGGGTGCCTATTATTTTTCGTATGTGAGTGAGATACAATATCACCGACACACAGGTTACAGTTAAAATATCACTGGACAAACTGTCGTGTGTTAAAATTGATGTATATGCATATATTTTTAAAACCATATCATAACTATTGAATGTCATAATATTCTTCTTGAAATATATTATAAAACATATATAATAAAATATACACAAATAGTTCAAAGACCTTAAAAACTGGAAGCAAGTCGCATTTGGACAAGACAGGTTATAGTAAAAAATGGTGCCTACCATTTTTTTTTAACAAATTTAATTTTTTTTTTTAAAAGTGCCTTGGCCTCCATGCAAATGGTCGGTGCTTATCTATGAACGTTTTTAGTTTTTCTGAAAAACAAACATTTAACACACTTTGTATTCAAAAACTCATTGACAGGTTACGGTACCACTTTTTTTAGAACGACCCCTATAAGTTCGTGTAAAAAAGGATCAACTACTTCAAGCTTAGAAAAAGATGGCACAACAATTCATTTGTTCGTAATTTTGTATATATAATACATGTAATATATTATTTTTAAAATATTTTCATAGCACGTCAAATTTAACGATTAAAATCAATCGATTCAAATTCTTACTTGGATGAATGCGTACTCGGGTAGCGAGACTCGGTTTTAATGCTGATTAAACGCATCTAATGAGCAAGGACGTGTTTCTGGGTAACGCTCCCCACCTACCCCGCTAACATAATGCTGGTCGGGGTGCAGGGGGGGTGAGTACGCTCAGGTATGCGACGCTGAGCTATCAGGCACACTCCACCAAGTCCTTCATACACGTCCACGTCGTCCCAGGCTCTGCCGCCGTACAGACCTGGGGCGAACCCACTCATTTTACGTAGTGGGTCGTGCACCCTGGAAATGCTAGCGGTAGAAACGGGCGTCGCATATTTACCAACCACCCCGGACTGCTAAGCAGCTAAGTATGGAAGATGATACCTGGTATGACAGTCCCAGCGCCCAGGTACTCCCTACCCTCTCTTCCGTGATCCAAAAATCCATATTCCTTTCATAGTACCATCCCCTCCCATCCTTATTCCTTCCCACAGCTATCCTGGAGGAGACAACAGACAACCTCGACACCAAAAACCCCAACCTATAGGTGTCACTCGTACCGTGCCTACAGGTGCGTGACTGAGGGGGAGCTCAGTTGCGAACGGTGTACCCTCGATACCAGGCGACCTCGAGGCGTACTTAGCCTTATTCCGGCAAGCGGGGCTCTGCCGGAACGGACCATTTATTTCCCTAGCTTCTCGTGGGACTTGCATGGAGAAAGACCAAAAAAAAACAGAAGGTACCCTGGAAGACCTATGCCAGGAAGGAACTACTGCCCCTGACGGTAGGCGCGGAGCAATCTGCCCAAACGCAGGAGCAACCAATGGAGGTGGTGGAGCTTACCAACACGGTGGAAAGGGCCGGCAACGGACCAAACTCACTGTCTGGTGAGCCTCACTCCGCCAACGAACAGCCTCCCAAGAAATTGGCGGGGTCAGCGAAGGGCCGCTACAAGGCTCTGAAGGGACTAGGGATTCCGAGGCGGCAGAACTGGCCCAAAAGAGCTTTGCGGAACTTAAGAGGTTGGGGTACAAATTCGGGTCCTCACATTTCAAACCGCAGCAAAAGCCGGTAAAACGACTCCGCTCGGAAGAGGAATCACCACAGGGGCATACATCAAAAGCCCCGAGGGTAAGTGAGACCCCTCCCAGGCTCCCACACCCCCTATACCACCTGGCCCGACCTCTACACCACTAGCCTTTAACGAGGTCCTGACTCCTGAGCATGATCCGAGTCGGTATCATCAACCCCACTCCGATGACGGACACGCAACTGAGGTTACTCTGCGACACCATCGTGCAGAGAATAACTGGCTTGGTGAAAGGCGAGGGACCAAAATTTAAAGGCTACTCGTACAAGCCAGGATGGTTACTAGTGACCTGCAGCGACCAACGGTCCAAAACCTGGCTTGAGGAGATTATACCATCCCTAAAACCATGGCCGGAAGCGAACCTCACCGTGTTACGTGAGAGCGAACTTCCGAGGCCAAACATAAGGGTGGTATATATCCCAGAGATAGACGCCACTAAGATCCGGCAAACGCTATCTCTGCTCAGTGTGCAGAACCAGGGGCTGCATACTGAATACTGGAAGGTGCTCTTCACAAAGGCCGAAAAGGGAGGGGTGACATTAACCCTTTCCCTAGACGACCTATCAGTGGAGATCCTCCGGAAGACGAGCTTAAAGGCCAGTCTTGGCCTCCGAGAGGTCCAGTTTAGGCTAAAGCCACAGGCGCCCAACAGCCACCTCCGGACCTTCCTCCCACTCCAACACCGACGGCCACAACAACTGGCTCCCACGCCCCTCCCGCCCAACTGGACCGACCAGGGCCTTCTAGGCCCGATACGTCCATCCCACTGGTCCCCACGCCCAACCGTAAGATCCCAAGGGGATCAAAAAGGGCAGTCCCCTTCACCCATCCCCACCCACCACCCAGTGGACCAGCAGGGAGCCGACCGCGGTTTCCTCCTAGCAGGGGGACAAACACGGGCACGAACCGCTCCAGGGGAGGAGAAGCGCAAAGAGGATGGCAAGGGCGCCCCGGTGCCCACCGCCAACCTCGTCAATAACGCAGCACGGCAAGGGGGGCGACGTTTCTGCAGGCCAATCTCCACCACGCTGTCGCGGCCTCAGCGGTCATTGAGAAGACCTTCAGCGAACATGGCCTGGACATTGCCCTCATACAAGAACCATGGATCGACGCCAACTCCATGGTAGCAGGTATGAGTAATGCAGGTAAGATTCTGGTACATGAAAAAGGTTCTAAACCAAGAGCCTGCATCGTGTTTAACAGAAACATCAGTTTTTTGTCTGTTTTAGAACTATGCAGTGATGATCTAGTCGTCGCCTATGTGGATCTCAAAGGGCGAGGAGCATCGAAGGTCCTAGTCTGCTCGGCCTACCTGCCCGGAGAGAAACAGAACTCCACAGAAGAACTGACTAAAGTCGTGGACTATGCACAACGACAAAAGTCGGAACTGATCGTGGGTTGCGACGCCAATGCCCACCATACCATCTGGGGCAGCACTGGAATCAACAGAAGAGGTGAGTTACTCTCTGAATTTATCTTTACTAACTGTCTATACTTGTTAAATAAAGGCAACACACCAACCTTCGTTACTAGGGCTAGACAGGAAGTACTTGATATAACATTCGCAACTGATAAGGTAGCTAAATGCCTAGCCAACTGGCATGTCAGTTGTAGAAAACCACAAAAACTAAGAAACCCAATGAATACATGCTGGGACACTTACAGGGACTATCTCAAAGAATACCTAATAGACCTCCCAAAATATGTTAAAACTCCAGATTCTCTCAACTGCGCAGTAAAAATACTCTCAGAAGGCATTAACAAAGCCTATGAGAGGAGCTGCCCGCTGAAAGAATCTAAAACAAACAACACAACGACGTGGTGGAACAAAAAGCTGGAAAGGCTTCGCAGCTCCACACGGCGTATATTCAATCACTGCTCTAGGCCACAAGATTGGGAAAAATACGGTAGAGCTTTGACGGAATATAACAAAGAAATCAGAAAAGCCAGAAGAGCGTCTTGGAGACGATTCTGTGAAGATATAGCCCAAACACACAAAGGCGCTAGAATTCACAGAATACTCGCCAAGACACCCACAAACTACCTCGGCGTACTAAAAAGACCAGATAATACCTTTACGACCACAGAGAGGGAAACTCTTGAACTTCTCAGAGTAACACACTTTCCAGGTCCCAAGATCGTATACCTCCGATGACACTCAGCGATGTACCCAAAAAAATCACCCAGATCACAGGGCGCATAAAGCTGATCGGAACAAGGCCACAAACATCTTCAGGCCTAACAATGTTAAATGGGCTATTGAGAAATTCCAGCCATTTAAATCAGCGGGACAAGATGGAATCTTTCCGGCCCTTCTTCAAAATGGAAATAAAATCCTCCTCCCGCATCTGGTTAAAATATTTCGGGCTAGCTTTGCCTGGGGAATAATACCAGAACCATGGACACGAGTCAAGGTACGCTTCATACCGAAAGCAGGGAAAAAGGACTACTCTCAGCCTAAATCCTTCAGACCGATCAGTCTCACACCCTTCCCACTCAAGGCTATGGAAAAGATTATAGACCAGCACATAAGAGCTAGATATCTAATAGCTAAACCCCTCAGCTTAAATCAACACGTTTACCAAAAAGGGAAATCCACGGAAACTGCCCTGCTCGATCTGGTCGACAAAGTGCAGAAAACCTTAGAGGATAAGCAAACAGCCCTATGTGCTTTCCTTGATGTGGAAGGTGCCTTCGACAACACGCCCACAGATACTATTCTAAATGGAATGTTATCAAAGGGTGTGGACGGTACCACCATCATCTGGGTTCAGAATATGCTCTCTAATAGGGTGGCATCTCTAACTCTCAATGCAATTTCGCATGAATTTCACACCACAAGAGGCTGTCCACAAGGAGGCGTCCTATCCCCATTATTGTGGACCCTAGCAGTGGATCAACTACTTGTATTAATGACTGACCAGGACTATGACATACAGGGAAGGTGAAATATTAGGGAACCCCCCTAGGTACTTCACTTCACTTGAGAATGGTATTGCTTGTTCGTTTAGCTTAGGATTTAATAGCTTTTCGAGCTTCCTTTTGTTAGTGAAGGGGACTAGCACAGTTTTATTTGCGTTTATAGACAATTCATTTTCCTTGCACCATTTATTGATGGTGTTGAGAGCTCCTTGCATTAGACATGAGATTGTGTGGAGGCTTGGGCCTTGGATTATGACTACAAGGTCGTCGGCGGTTCCCTAATATTTCACCGACACTTGTTTGACAAATGTTCATTTGACAACCAACGTTTCATATACTATTCATTTCACAAATATGTTGTTGCGAGAAATGTTTCGATTTAAAACTTATCGTTTGACAACTAGTCATTTAGCAAATACTACAATTTAAAAAAGTATCAAATATTGTACTTTCATTTAGGTATTTTTCATTACACAAAATGATTCGTTAGGCAAACTTATGGATTTACAAAACGACATTTAAAAAGTATAACTTTAATATAATATTGCTACGCAAAACAAATAAAGTTGCAAGATGTTTGTTAAAACTTTATTCATCTACCCACTTATTGCTGGTGGTATCATTTTATTGCTTATTATGTTGACTGGATGCCATTTCCATTTGGGACAAATAATTTACAGGCAAGTACAAATTTACTTTACATTCATAGTAGAAAGCAGCTCGTTTCGTACTAAAAAATGCCTTTAGTCTTTTTGATATTCTAAGTTTATGTCATTTACAGTCGACGGACCGCCTATTTGTGGCGCTTCGCGCCTTGACGCAAATCTAACCTAACCTAACCTAACCCAAATTAGGCAGTATATAGTAAGGGCCACTTGCATCAAAATTTTAACACTGGGTTAGGACACTAACTCGAGTTAAAATGACAGTTTTCGTATGAATCTGACGTTGACTAACTCGAGTTAGTGTCTTAACCCAGTGTTAAATTTTCTGTGCAAGTGGCCCTTAGCAGTATGTAGTTTTTCCGTCCGTCCGTCCGTCCGCCCGTCCTAAAAAGGGCTAAATCTTTTAAAACGTAATGGCAATTTTGTACTAAAGCTTTTATAAGATGAAACCTATGACAAACAAAGTAATATACCAAACGTTTGTAAAACGAACGTTAGTTGGCTATTTGATATCAATATTAAATAATCTATTTGACAAATTATACAATATGAAATGATAATTTGTCAAGTTATTGCTCGAACAAATGAATAATTTGCTAAATCTGTAGTTGTAAAAAGATAAAATCGATACCTTAAATTTCAATTCGCGTATAGCACAAAATGACGTTTTTGAGTTTTTGATGCCACTTTGTACAGTTTTTTTTTCTCTATCGATCTGTATTCTCAGAATTTTTCTATCTCAAAAAAAATGTTCCATACGCGGACACTTTTTTTTGGCTCCAAGCTACTTTTGCCAAAAAACCGGGGCTTTAAAGAACATAATTATCTTGTGAGAAATTTTCAGTGGCCGTAAACAACAACTTGCAAAACCAATATTCAAAGTAAGAAGCTGTTAATTACAAATGGCTTTACACCCAAATGTAAAAAGACAAAAATATATTTTGCGCTTTACGCGGTACTCATATTCGAATACTTCTTAATTTAAGTGCTCTACACTGACAAAGTTGAGTAGTAGAATGTTGTTATTGTTTGATACGAAGCGGGCAGACTACGGCTATCACTTTCTTACGCACCTGTCATATCAATGAATAAGTGAGAAACAATTACATCTAGGTATTATGCGCGACCCGCGCGCTTCTTGTTTACATTAAGTACCCGGTGCCGGCCTCATACCGGCGCGAGAATTGTTAGTAAATAGTTGTGGTCAAATAACAATTGATTTTTAATGTGAATGAGTGTTCGTACCTACCTAATGTCTTGCAAAACTAAGTTTAGTGTTCATGGTATAATGAATAGGAGTGATTTAGAAAAAATGAGTGCGAATAAAATCATAGATTCGCTGGTGGCTCGAAAAAGAAAACTTGAGGCAATTCTAAACCACCGGAGATCAATGCGGTAAGTACTAATGAAATAAGAACTATAAATTAGAGAAATCAGTTATTCTTTTATTATTGTTTTTCCACTGGATTCAGTTAATTAGTTATGAGTATGTTATATAAATAATACCTATCAAAATAAATTTCATTTATTGTATTACAGTTTTGTGCTATACACCTTTAATATTATGAATTTCATATCAAAGTTGTGCTATACACCTAAGCCAACGTTACAAAATGCGTTATACACCCTAATTTGGTTTTATGATTTTACAGAACTATTCCACCGCCAAATGACCCAGAAATTAATCGGTTACCATCTGACAGTCATATTAACAGGTACGCAGTAATAATACATTTGTCATATTTTGTAATTATTATCAAACATACGACAAATAACACATTAAAAATAGCATTTTATTTTATTACAATTTTGTGCTATACAGCCTTATTAGTATTAACTTAAAATCAAAGTTGTGCTATACACCTAAGCCAACGTTATGCAATGAATTATACATCCTTAATTGGTATTAACATTTTACAGAGTCACACCACTGACAAATGATTTAAAAATAAATCAATTACCAGCTGAAAGTGATATTAACAGGTACGTTATTATGCATTTGTCATAGTTAAGGGTTAATGTTAAAGAAATACCAAATTATAACGTAAAAAAAAGTTTTTATTTTTAATTCTTAAAGTTTTGAGTTATACACCCTTGTTAATATGAACTGCGTTTAAAAGTCGCGCTACACGTCTTAGCCATCGTAATGCAATGCGTTATACAATGCGTTATACACCCTTATTAGGAATTATGATTTAACATAAATACACCACCGCCAAATGACTCCGAAATAAATTAGTTAATAGCTGACAGTGAAATAAACATGAACTATAATCATGCATTTGTTAAAGTTTTGAATTATTATTAGTAAAACGTAAAATTGAATGTAAATGAATGGATCAATTGTTAGATTTAATCTTACGATTAAAAGTCAGAACTAACCAAAATGATGCTATAATTAATCGTATCTGACGTTACTTTAAATATTGCTAAGCGTAAAATGAGGTGTAAATGAGATTATTTTTTTCTCTTAAAACTTTCAGATGTAAGCCTACACAAGAAAATATAATTGGAGCCTATCTTCTCTGTGGGTGAGTTTAATTTATAAGAAAACTTTAGTCTTTAGTAATGACATACAGTACAATTTATTACTCTATACTTGTATTTTCATTAATTGTGAGTTATTGGTTTTCGTTTCAGCACGACGCTTGCGCAGAATAAACAAGATGTCGAACATTTGCCTAGAATAATAGTAAATAAAGATAAACACGTTTAAAATTAATAAACATATTATTATACTTAATGAGAAAAAATGTGATCTTTCGTTAATTGACCTGAGAGATTATTTTACTTTGGTTTAGCCCATCTTGCTTCGATAGTAATAGGACTTACCTACTGAAATGTCATAACTGTGTGTGTGCGTGTAAAATAAGAGCTATGGTAACCTCAACCGTCCCCCCTATCCAAGTGGTAAACGTTTGATAGCGTTTCTATTCGTTTCGTCTCTAGTTAAATCGCGTCATTGGTAGACGACGTGGCTAGTCGTATGACGTAATCTACCATTGACACGATTGGTTTAAAAACAAAACAATTAGAAATGCTATCGGAGCGTTCGACACTTGACTACCTCTAGAGCCATGATTACGAAATCGGAACAAGATGGGCTTTATATAATGTAAAATAGAGATAGTGTTTCTTTCTTACACTGATTAGATGCGCAATTTAAAATTGTAGCAGTTTTCTTTTATTTTTAAGTATTAATAAAAGTCTTTGACCAGTGTGCGTTGCCAGTGATGACCTACGGATCTGAGACGGGCGCTAACAATGGGCCTCATAAGAAAGCTCAAGATCACTCAGAGGGCTATGAAGAGGGCTATTGCTCGGGGTTTCTCTGCGTGATAGAATCAGAAATGATGATATCCGCAGGAGAACTAAGGTTACCGACATAGCCCGAAGAATAGCTAAACTGAAGTGGCAGTGGGCGGGGCACATCGCACGCAGGACTGATAGCCGATAGGGTCAGAAGGTTCTTGAGTGGCGTCCGCGGACCGGGAGACCGGGGTAGGCCTCCAACAAGATGGAGTGACGACCTTGTAAGGAACGCGGTGGATGCGAAAAGCACAAGACCGGTCTGAGTGGAGAGCCTTGGGGGAGGCCTATGTCCAGCAGTGGACGTCTTTCGGCTGACATGATTATGATGTTTAATAAATAAGTCTCTTTGGCCTAGGTTCTTTAAATATTTGTAAGATTAATGACGTACAATTTCACAAACGTTCATTATACTTATTTATTTAGTAAATTAGAAAGTGACGGACGGTATAAATAAGTAAAGGGATATTATTGGTGATAACGTTCGTGCAACTCAATAAGTACCAATTAAAGGTACACGTTTATTAATAATTGATTATCAGTAATGAATAAATAAACAATTAAATTAATGTTTAAAGTTTCATCTACCGTTTACTCATTTAACACTCGTCAGGTAATTTTCTTTAGTTTAAACTGGTTCTTGAGTTCCGTACTTTCTTGTTTGTTTTCATTAGTAAATATGAAAATTTTAGTTGTTTGAAATTAGGTAAACAACATTAAAAAGATTATTTTAATGATAGGATAAGAAACCTATGCTTAATCTTGTACAATTAAAATAAATAAAAGTTTTAAGTACAATGAGACTTTTTATTGTACTTTTTTTTGTTTTTTTTTAAATCCAATATATTTTATAAATTATGAATTTGGTAACAGTGAAAATACGTATAAATAAAAGAAAATATTCACCAATTTCAGTAATTTTTCATACAATATTGTCATTTTTATATGTCATTTACGACAAAAATAGGCACAATACGATAAAAAAAAGAGCTTTACGCCCTATTGTCTAGTTTTGTACTAAAATATGCAAGGACGTATAAAGCGTTTTTACTGTGGTCAAGGGCGTATAAGACACGCTATCTTGGGAACTACGAGGTTTTAGCACCCGTAGACTATTTTTAGTAAAAGATCTCGTGGTTTTAAGAAAATTGTCTTCAGAAAGGTAAAAGATATTTACGAAAACAAAAAAGTTATGATTTTTTAAAATTTGTAAAAATAGTTTTTCGGCTCTCCTGAAAAGTGGGCATTTGTGCCTTACGCGAATTGAAATTTAAGGTATCGAAATGATAAACGATGTATTTATCAATCGTTGGTTGCGAAATGAAATTTTGCTAAATGAGTGGCGAGAAAATGATAGGATCCCACCTAGGGGTCACCTTAGACCAAAAGTTAACTTGGAACTCGCACATAAAGAACATAACTCAAAAGGCCAAATTAGCCCTGTGGACTAGTTGTCGAATGACGGGGTCAAGGTGGGGCCTAAGGCCCAACATTGCCCTATGGCTGTACACGGCAGTGGTAAGGCCTATAATTACATATGCCTCTGCTGTCTGGTACAACAAAACCAACCAAAAGACAACAATAAACACCCTGAACAGTCTACAACGCACAGCCTGCGTAATCGCAACAGGAGCTCTATCCTCAACACCAGGTGCAGCCCTGGATGCGCTGCTTGACCTAACACCACTGCACCTACAAGTGCAAAAAGAGGCTGAGCAGTGCATATACAGAGTCTGCACCACAACAGGGAAAAAATGGAGCTCTCAAGCACTGACCAAGCTCATGGCGTCGGTGTTTGAACATAAAACCTTATGCATGCCAATAGACGACATGCATACTGAATACAATTTTAAAAAACTTTACTCAGTGGAGATACCCTCCAGAGACGAATGGCTGAAAGGCCAGTTGGTCTACAAAGAGGGTTGCCACGTTTGGTATACAGACGGTTCCAAAAAAGGGAACGATGTGGGGTGTGTCATCTATGGTGAGAGACCGAGACTCAAAGTTAGCGTCAACATGGGCACGGAGGCCTCAATCTTCCAAGCGAAAATCTTCGCCATTAACAAATGTGCGGAGATCAACCTTGAGAAGAACCGTAGACACCAGCACATCTACATCAACTCGGACAGCCAAGCTGCCCTTTTGGCACTAGACGCATTGGAAATAAATTCCAAACTAGTCCAAAACTGCAAAGAAAACCTAAATGCCCTAGGAAACTCCAACAAAGTAATACTTAGATGGGTACCAGGGCACTCCAACATTGATGGAAACGAGATAGCAGATGAATTGGCTAGGAACGGTGCTGACAACCCCCTGGTCGGCACGGAGCCGTTTTGTGGCATCACAAAACGCAAATCCTATTCCCTGCTAAACGACCTATACAAATCTAGGGCGATCGAGCTGTGGAAGCCCACAAAAGGACAAAATCACTCGAAAACACTAATTAAAGGGTTCAAAAGCAAGCTCTCCAAAGAGATTTTACAACTCAAAAGAGAAAAGTCTTGCGCAGTGACTAGGATCCTAACTGGCCACTGCAAACTGAACAGACATCTGTTTCTAATGGGTATGAAACAAGACGCGATATGCAGGTTCTGTCAAGAGACGAGGAGACAGCAATGCACATCCTCTGTTCCTGCGGACCACTAATGCGCAACAGAAGTATCTACCTAGGGCGACATATAATGGACCCACAAGAGATACAACTCCTCACTGCCCAAAGCATCTGAAAATTCCTGGACGCAACGGGCCTTTGCAGCAACAATGGTCGAAGTGGCTCACAAGGCCCACCTCAACCCCCCCCAATAATAATAATGCTGGTCACTGCCAACTGGTTCTTAACGTCTTATAGAGGACTTATCATACGAATGTACATAAAGTGGTTTAAATCTTCGAGTTGGAGAAGTTAATAATAATATTTATAACCTAACTAACCATATTTCCAATAACTGATTGAGCTTCCTCCCTGTGTACAAACAAACGTGTTTTGCATAATTTATACAAGGCTGACGTCATTTAAGCAATAATCCACCGTTAGCAACTGATCGGATACTCGTAGTATTTCTAAGCATTTGCCTGTTGTTTTATTTACTACGCGAAGCTACCTATAACTAAAATAAAGTTACTTATTTTGACTAAATAAGTTTCGTAATTTTGCTGATAGTTACTGATCAGATGTTAAATATTTGCAGGTGATGCAATTATGGTTTATTTGTTATTGGTCAAGGTTTGTCCTCTTTGCATCCCAGGTTTGGCAGGTCATCAGCCACAGCTGTTATCGCCTGGAGTATGTACACAGTCAAAAACGACATAGGTAAGTTTTTTTATTTAACTACCTACTATGTTTATTATTAAATTCAGTTTCCTTTAATTTAAATTCTAAATTCACTTTTTCTTATTTACTTCGGTTAGTTATATGGTTGCACGTTATACTAATAGGTACTGCTTCGTGGGAGATGCCATTACCCGCTGCACCTCGGCATCTGAGAGAGCCACAGCTGTTATCGACTTGTATGATTTCGTTCATTCCTTACTCTTTCTATGCATCTGCATCTGCATCTGGGTACTTAGGTACCTAAATGTCAATCTAAATACCGGGCAACAGCATGTCGGACCATGCTCAATGTAGGGTTCCGAAACAAACCACCTAACCTAACTTTGCCGTTGGAAAACTGTTATCCCCATACATCGACATAGGTCGCGGTCAGTTTACCAACACCGCAAATAAGTTTTCGTTAGGTATAAACATTGAAACCGTTTGTAACTCAAGAACCACTGAAATCTACATAGTAGTGATAGTTTTCCTATTAAATTCATTGTATATGCTTTCATTTAAGATATTTTTCAGAATTTTTGAATTTGTAGTTTTAGATGGGGGGACACTTAACTCTAACAAAAAATTAGCGCTTTAAAGCTTAATATTTCATAAACGTATCCAACGATACGCCACACTATGGGGAAGACGACAAAAAAAAACATCCCCGTTACGTGTAGGGGAAATACACTAAAAAAAGTTTTTTAAGTTTTTATTTTACCACTTTGTTGGCGTGACTAATATGTAAGTATACTTATTTATGCCAAATTACAGCTTTCTAGTACTAAGAGTCTCTGAGCTAGGCACAGACACTACACACACACTACTAGGGACAGACGGACGGACATGGAGATCCAGGTTAGTCTACAGATCCCTAAAAACCATGCCTGTTGTGCTTCTGTACGATATTTATAAACATATTTCATGACATAAAACCAAAACTGAATCTATATAATAAAAATGAATCGCTAAATGTGTTGCTACACTGGCGTGGGTGCCAGGACACAGTGGAGCAGTAGGAAACGAGAAGGCAGACGAACTAGCCAGAGCAGGTGCGGACCAACAGTACCTAGGCCCGGAACCGGTATTACCGATATCGGAGATGGTAACCAAAGGAGTTATCGCCAGAAGAATGGAAAAGAAGACAAATGAGGCATGGGGGATGACGCAAGGGTGCAGACAATCCAAACTCATGATAGGAAGGGTTAATAAAAACAGAACAATTTACCTTCTAAACCTGGGTAAGTATAACTTAAGCATACTAACAGGAATTCTGACTGGACACTGTCCGCTCAACAGACATCTGACGGTAATAGGTATTAAACAGAACCCTCAATGCCCACACTGTGGCAAAGAGGAAACTAGTCAACACGTCCTAGCCGAGTGTGTCATGTACTCGTCACTGAGATACCACACATTCGGAGAGGACGTTATGTCCACAGAAGATCTCAAAAGCATCAACCTACGGGACGCACTGTTGTTCTGTAGGAAGACAGGAAGATGGGATCGATGCTGGATGGGAGCGCCGCCGGGCCAGTAACCTGAGGCACGACTGAGGGGAATAGGGCAGAATGAACGGCTGACCGAATCGACTGCCCGCCTGCTTCGGCTGGGCGTCCCCACTTATCATCATCATCATCATCAAATGTGTTGCTAAGTGTGATGCATAGGTAGGTACCTACATATATACATATACAAATACGCATATACACTCAAAGAGGTATGGTCGAACGTAACCAAGACTACCTATGATCTATGATATAAATGCCAGTAAAATATTATTATGTACTTAGGTACTATAAACGTGTGTGTGTATCAAGATTGAGCATGAGCATTTGCTCGCAGATGCGAAGGATGTACCTATGTATATTCGGTTGTTGATAAAAAATCATGCGTGGGAACTGGTCGGCTGCGTTTGCACGAAGCCAGGAGCCCATCGCCGCTCGCGGAGGGGGCTAGTGCGGCGACAGACAACTAAATCAATTTAAAAATAATAAAGGGCGAAATATTAAAATGGCTTCATGGATGACAAAACGAAACAATGTAGATAAGGCGTTTATAAAACATAATTACAATTAATTTACAATGCAAACAGTTTATTTAGTTTAAATTTGTTTTGCTGATTCAGACACGTGTAGCCAATACCTACTCTTACTTGTAACTAATTAAATATGCCCTCATCGGGCAAGTGTTAAAACGATTATATTTTCCTCTTATACATTATGCGCAGTTTACAATAAACATTATTTCAGAAGCTTCATTTTGAATACGACCGGCATTGTCACGTATCTGTGTGTATTATACAGTAGTTCCAGTTTCTTTATAGAGTTCGGTCGGCTCCCGCCAAGGGACCGGAAAACCCCTTTATTTGATTAAGTCTATCGATCGGGTAACTACATCATATGCTCTCCCAAACGTTAGCGTATCCCTATCGATAGGCTTACCCTATTGATATGGAAACTGCCTCGAACGTAGTTATCTACAACCACTGAGGTTACCAGTTTCGTAAGGGTTTCGAATTTAATCACTTAGCATTACGTTAGTGTTACCTTATCCATTCTCCCTCTCCGTTGACTCTGTTTCGCAGATTCGTGTGATTGGTTGGTTTCAAGCCTATGAGTGTGGATAGACAATCAATATACATTTTTTTAATTTTAATTAGTGCAAAAATATTTTGTATGGAATGCGCGTAGAGATTAAAATAGCTTGAAGCCGTTCAATAAACACTTCATAGGGAAAGCCTAACGAGGTTTTTAAGGAATTGGTAAGCGCTTAGTCGAATTAATTGTATCGTATGGGATAGCTTTTCATTGGGGTAAACCGAAGATATGCTCATCATATCGTTAGAGTTTGTAAAAACCAGTCAATTATATACCCTAACGAAAACCCTTTAAAGGGTAAGCGGTTCCGGTCCCTCCTCCCGCCATCGCGCTCACAGTCGCAGCAGACGAAAGTATACATACAATGATTGCTGATAACTATTAAGGTCAGTACTTCCAGAACCTTACTCGTATCAGCAATCATTATATGTATTTGGCCTCTTCTACTCGGCAAAGCCATATTTATTGCCTCAAACGTGCTGTCGTACCGTCTAAGTTACGATAACTCTTATTTACTTGACAGCAATGGTAATAATATCAGCGGACAATCTCACACAAATTGACCTTTTCCCAAACTAAACTATAGGCTTGTACTGGTGACTGAGTTAAAGATAATAGTATAACATGTCAAAGGCAATGTGGATTTACCCAGTAGAAAAGAGACACGGGGATAAATAGCTTTTCAAATGACAAATCTTTGTTCTGTCCTGTGTACGAATATACCACAGGAATGACTTCATTGTATAGATTAATCACATGAATATATTAACGAAGCACCTTCCAATCTTAAGTATCTTTTTATCCTGTTATAACTAAAGTACACGATTTTCCCACATAACTATAATTACGAGTATGCGTGTACATATAATTAAGTATACTCGTGGGAGGACTTTGTGCAGGGTCCGTCCGGGTTGGTTTGGTACCACTATCTTATCCATTTACCTATCGCCAAGCGGCAGTGTTTGCATTGTTGTGTTCCGGTTTGGGGATAAGGCAGCCGGTGAAATGACTAGCATAGAGGCATTCCATCTTAGTCCTCAGGGTTGGCAGTGCATTTGCAGTATTGTGAATGCGAATGTCTATGGGTCACAGTTTCCATTTACCATCAGGTGGCCTGTGTGCTCGTTTGCCTTCCTATGCCATAAAAAAGTTGTATATTCGAGCTACAAGTTTGCCTAAAGGGATATGTCGTAGCCTATAAACCATTTCTAAACCAGGTAATCAATAGTGTCTCTAGAATTTTCTTAATTTTGTGTGTGGTAGTCACAAATAGGTAGGTATCATTTAATTATTTCTTATAATATTTAAAACACATTGGCATGTGGTGGGTTCTATTATATGGGTATTAGGGTTGTCCAAAATTTGCAATGATTTGGTCACGTAAACGTAAAATAAAACAATGTTGAGGTACAGTTTAGTATGTATATAATTAAATTCTTATGATACCTTCTTAATAGAACACCGATTTATTGCCATAAAATAAAAAGGAAATAAATTAAAAGGAACAAGTTACAGACTGAACACCTTTGACCTTTGATTTCCAGATACCTTCCCCGGCTCGTCCTTGAACTCACACTACCGCGGCTTTAGCCTTATCAAGCACTCATAGAATACTACAGTATTGAAATACTTATCTTAATCTTTAACGGACGTACCTACTTTAGTTTTTAACATTCTAATTTGTATACTTATTGCAGATGTTATACGTAGTTGTAAGCGAGTTTTAGGTATTACTAGCGACCCGCCCTCGCTTCGTTTCGGTTATTATAAGTTACAATAACCCAGGTTAACCTGGAATAATATTATTTTTAAATGTTGAAAGAATTCACACCCACATTCGCATGAAAGTTAAATTTTACGACGAATTTCAAAGACGTCCTATCCGACACTTTCTGCGAAATTAAGTTTTTCATGCCGTTGGATTAAAAATTCATTTCAAATCAGTATTGCCAGCTATCACAGAATCTCTCTATATTCAATGTTTACCTACAGCTGACTTACTCAATACAAATAAATTTTGCCTGGAAGTGATGCGCGAAAGGGCTACATACAGTACTGCTGTCCATGGGAAAAGCACTTAACGTTCAGGTCTTAATTGTCATTGAAAACGATAATTTTACGGTAAATTGCAGTTATTTTATCTGGAAAGGAAAATCCGTCGGTATTAATGGAATCCGAGGAATGAAAACTAGCCGCACATTCGGTCAGTATTTTTTTGCACTCTATTAAGTCGAGCACAGTGTCTACAGAGTACCTATTTGATTATTAGTTGGTGATAAAATACCTCTCTCCCTGAACCAAGGTAACTATAGTCTTAGAATTAATATTATAAATTTCGGGATAAAGATTGTCGACTAGTAATTCTTGAATTTTCAACATTAATGCTCATATTATCTCGGGGCATTGGTCCATCGGAGCAACAACTCTGCAAAGAGCCGGTTTTTAAACGTCTTCAAAAAAGGACGAAATTCTCAATCCGTTGCTTTTTTTTACGTATGTTTCCCGATTTCCGCTGATCGATATCATTTTTTTATTTTTAAGGGGTTATTTTCTAGTGGTTCCAAATGTCGAAACGTCAGGACCTGTAGCGATTTGGGTATTTTCATAGTAACTCGTGCATTTGCTGCTGGAAAGAACTATTTGGTGTAGAAGAACTAATATGATGAACACCACAGATGGCCAACGGAACTCCTCAACGGTACCAATTTCAAGGGAGGCGATAAGATATCTCGATTAAGGAAGTTGAGCGAATATGGTGAAGCATATTTAGGTCGCCGCGGGAAAGTTATAGTAATATATACAAATATATGACTATGACTTTCCCGCGGCGTTGCTTGCGGTGAGCTTAAAATGTTCTATGGTTTCTCATTAATTGAGAAGTGGAACTAAATAACATAGGATCACTAAAAAGTATAAAATAAAAGCTTAAATAAACAAAAACCCGCCTTAAAACGCAAAACACGCTTTTGCGTTTTAAGGCGGACATTTTTTTACGTGCAGACAACGAAACTCTCATATTAGTTTTGAGTTCTAAATAATCTTAATCTATGTTGCGCGCAATTTTGAATCAACCATATCTTCTAAAGTTTTATTTAAATAATAAAGTGTAAATGACAATTTTAATCTAACATTAAATGACCAAGGTAACTAACGTATTTGTCTGGGCAAGCATACATACTTAATCATTTTTTTGCCGACTTGGTAAGAAAATCAAGAGTTTTCTCAACTATATTAAAACTTAATAATAATTAAATGTACATATAAAACATCCGGAGTAAATGAGAGTGAAAACCGTATCAAAATCCGTTGCGTGGTTTTGAAGGAGTTAGTGGAGAAATAGAGAGAGGCGCGAAGGGACTTTAATAATTTTATACTATGTAGGGCGAGTTGTTTGATCAGAAGTTAACAGAAATAATGGTCAAAACTCAAAAATCGAATCGGTACGATTTTTAACTATTAGTATGTTTAACTACTGATCAAACAACGGACTCTTAGAGATAGAGAATCGGGCCAATAGTGAAGGAGCTAACGTGAGACATCCGATTGTTAATTACAAACATACCTATACATACATGGGCTGTTAAAGTCATATCATAACCCTTCCTTTGGTTTTGCGCAGTCGAATAAAAAAATATAGACAGTTGATTTCGCATGAGCAATTGAACATGCATAAAGTAGGCGGCATCGCAATTATAAAAACTGCATTCGCAAATTTGCACCATCACGTCACACAGTCGCAAAAGCTTTTTCACAAGGATTTAATTTCTAAGAACATCTATCTGGTGGCGATTATTTCAATATACAATAGTTATTTGTGTCACAAGGGAGCAAAATGACTTATTTACGGCTTATTTGAACCCTGAACGTAGTGAGGGATTCAAGTGTTAACGCCCAAGGTGGAATTAATTTTGCTACCGTGTGACACATCACACTATTCACATCACCTATGAGGAAAATAAAACATCTTAGTGATGAATCTAATTTAATTATTTACTCTCTGAAAGTGCTGAAATTATCAAATTAACAAGAAAACACAGGATCGGGAAGGTTTGAAAAATAGGTACCACAGTTACCAGTTGTAGTGGCTTGCTCCTTTATAAATTCCGGCGTTAATCGTAAATCTTCATTTTAATTGCTTGACATCTTTCTTTCTACTCTTTTGAAACTTAGAATGATGATTACAGACAACAAAGTCGTTATTATGTGTTTAAAACGCAATCGGCAACGCCATATTTTTTCACAATGATATAACAGCACCACAGATAACATATCCGTACGTACATCAAATCTATAGTTATGACTGTCTATTATTAAAGTATTATCGATATTGAAAAATCGTTAGGTACTCAGCCGTTTTAAAAATTCTTTATTTATAGCCTACTCAGTATAGCCATGCTTATTAATCTTATTATATATAAATTTACAGTAAAATGTTATTACCTTTAAAAATAATAGTCAGAATTTTTATAGCCTAAATATGATATTTTACTAAATTACAAAAAAAAAACCTAATCGATTTAAACGACGAAAAATATTTTTTTGTCGATTATGTGCATACTATTTTCATATTTCATTGCGTTTAGATTTTATACTGGCAACAAAATGTCCAAAATGTAGCAGGGAAGAAAAGTCCCCTTTCCGAATAGGTGATGTGAAAAATTACATAATGTAACCAAGTATACACAATCTTAGAGAGACAATCGGAAGCGCAAAAAATGGGTTAATGTTGGCCAGCAAACAGTAAACAACTGATGAAAACGTCGCGTCGTCACCAAAATCGCACGTTTTCGAACGGTGGCGTTGATTTAACCTTTATAACTTGTCAAGTAATCAAATACTAGGTAAGAATGAAGCACCTGCAAGAAGTATGTCGCATGTACCTATGTGGGTTAACAACCCGGTACAGATAACCGCTAGGCGCGTGGTTATCGCCGCGAGTCGCGCCGCACCGCCCAGCCCGGCGGCGCCCGCTCGGGAACACGAGCCCGAGCCGATACCGACTCGGCTGAATCAATTTATTTTTAACAGCTCGTCCAGTTGTTAATGCGGTAAGAAATCGCGCTTCCTCTTTTGCCGCCTTCTTAATGACAAAAAAACAATGCATCTCTCAGTGCCTCTCTTGCCTTCATACAATTAAGACATAGATTTACTATGAGAGAACTTATCAATAGGTATGTCCTAGGATTACAAACATCAACCTTGGGCTCTGTTAGGCTGAATAAAATAATGGAACATAATGTTTGTAAGTTAGTATTTTGTTGTAATAAAAAAAGCATAGCGGTAATCAATTTGACTGGTAGGTACATCTGTATTCTGTACCTACATTGTTAGTCCAGATATTGTTATTAATCAAATGACGTCGTATTTTAACCTCCGACGCAAAAAATAGGGTAAGTATTATATGTTTGTTTATATTATATATTATATAAGCTCCTATTATACAGGCGTGATTTTATGTATGTATGGATGTATATAATCTCCTGAGGCCTTCTTTCACATTGTCTGTACTTATACCTATCGTTATCTTATTGTTTTTAGCTCGGCCGCCATTACTGCCAAGTTAATAAGAGCTATCATAACGTTGACAATATGACAATAAATAGGGGGATAGGCAATCCTACTAATTTCTATAAATACGAAAGTTTGTGTATTTGTTTGTTACTCCTTCATGCTACAATGGCTTGACCGGACTTGGAGGAAATTTGAAATGGTGATACTTTATCCCGGAAAATTAAAACGTTCCCTAGCGAATAACGATATTCGAAATTTATTTTTTTATTTATTTAAACTTCTTTGCACAAAATACAAAAAAGTACAAATGGCGGACTTAATGCCCAATGGCATTCTCTACCAGTCAACCAGTAGGCGAAACAGAAAAAGAAGATCGGTGCGAAGAAAAAAAGCGTTGAAAAAAAAAACTGTTTAAATAAAATATATACAAGATCCGTGGTATATAAGATATAAATATACTTAAGTAAATACATAATATAAGTATAATAATACATAAAAAATATATAAATAAAAAGATATGGCGATGTGTGTTAAATCGATTTACGACTGCGCTTGTTCCAGTAGATGCTTATGAAGCATCCGCTTGAAAGCTAACTTGCTTGGGGCTTGTCTGATGCTCAGTGGGAGCTCATTCCAGAGACGGATCGCCTATCGGAAATCAACGCAGACGAAGTAGTGGGCAGAAGCTAGTGTAGAATAAAGCCCCTGGAAGCCTCAGAACCATGGATCGGAAATTCGGATCGATATTTACCTAAAGTTGGCAAAATCCTGGAAAAAGATAGGTAAACATGGCGTCGGCTTCTTAAAAATATTATTTTAATAATTTAAGTTCTGGGATTTTGGGATTCTACAAAACGTTAATATAATAATTACTTTACATCTAGGATAAAACGTTCTGTTTTGCTCCTATAAATTCGTTAAGTTAATAAGTTACAGGTAAATTAAATAACATTTGGTTAAACATATACATGGAAAATAACTTCAAACAGTTAATATAAATAAATAATTATGAATTAATGCCGGTGTAATTTATTTATTTTGAAATCCCGGAAATTTTATATGAATTATATGATTGAGTCCACCTCCATACAACTGAACAACAAAGCCGGCGCTAAAGTATAGGTAAATATCGATCCGAATATCCGATCCCTGCTCAGAACCCATCACTTAGCAAACTAAGGCAATCAGATAAATACGAAATTATCCGACAAACAAAACACGGTGTCGTTTTATTTTTCAGTATCTTGTCATAACAGAAGTCAGGGGATGGTAGTTGGGTAGCGTAAGGGAAAGGTGTAGAGAGCCAAGTAAACACTTCCTTACATTACACTTGCACAAATCCTTAATATTATTAAATATATTCATATTCGTAATCATTAATCGTGTTCCACGAAATTAAAATATATTTTTTATATTTTTGCACAGTTTATTTCCACGCCCTAAAAAATGTCTATACACATTCACTGAAAATGGCGATAATGGCGAAACATCGTGATTGGTTGTTAAGGGGTTTCCAAAGTAAATTAAAAAATAAAATTTAGAGGCTAACACTGTCCTCCTATAGAGAAAATGCGCATGTGCAATTAATTCATGGAAGCATATTGATCCCTGAAAGGTTAAAGTAAGGTTGGATGTGCAATACAGTTCCTAAAGCACATGTGCATTTTCTCCGTAGGAGGCAGAATAAGGAGCTTTAGTCCCGATGTGCATAGACTAAAGTAACATTTTAAGAGCATGACAAGTGATAAATAAACGCATGTAACTCGTTTTTTTTTTGAAATCTGTAAGATAAAAATTTAGAGCTTAAGAGAATGATTATCTATGTACCTACTTATCATAAGCATAAACAATTACTGGGTATTTTGCCGTGTTTTTCTTTTGCCATTCAATACGAGTAGGTATTCAACCAGCAATGCATCGGTACCTGCGGTATCAGTACATCTTTTTCATAATTCCCATTCCCTCGCTAATACACTAACGGTCGATAACGATCGGGAGTGTAGATAGAACTTGGAGTCGCACCGCACCCTTCACCTCATAGTACACGTGGGCATGGTCACCCTTTCGTCAATAATATCGGCGTATCAGGTCGCACATCTTGATGCGCCTGTAATTAGAGTTACAAGTACATACAGTAAGACACAAATTCTCCAATTACATTCACGGAGGACTATGTTTGGTCTCTCGATGATCAATCTAAGGACTAGTGCTCTAATTTCCCAATAAATATGTTGTACCGTACTAATTCAACTTCTGAAATCGAAAGTAATTAAAATACAAATAATATTAGTAATTAATCAAATTACTCTTACACATCCCTTGGGGGATTAGTCCAAAACTTGGCTTATGTAATCTTCTTTATAATAAAAATGAATCGCTAAATGTGTTGCTAAGCGCAAAACTCGAGAACGGCTGAACCGATTTGGCTGTTTCCTTTTTTGGTGTGTTTGTCAATGTCAGGACAAGGTTTTTATGAAAGAAAATAATTGAAAAATCCACCAGGAAAGTCAGGAATTTGCAGCGGGGCGAAGCCGCTGGCGGGCCGCTAGTAAAGAATAAATTTATATTTAATTTTGTAATTAAATTATTTTATTATGTGAACGTTGTTAATTATTTAATTCAATTTTAAGACGAAAACATCGTTATTTGGTTTTAAGTTTCATTCACAACTTTATAATTATTGCATTGTTTCGGCGAATGCGCGCAACCTACTTATACATTTTGCTGAGTACGCGTCCGCCTGTGGTGCGCGCCGTAGGTTGCAAGTATTGCGACATCCTCCAAAGTTGTTTACGACGCAATTATTATTTTCAGTGACACTAGAATTATAATTGATAGTTGTAGACATACTCATGAACAATTTTAAAAATATATAATAATTTACAAACGGTAAAGTTTAAAATAAATGAAAAATTATGTCACAGTTGTGTGATCTGAAGGCGCTGCCATCCGCGACTTGGTCCTGGTGGTGCTGGCTGGTCGTGTCGCATTGGTGTGATCCTTGCATTCGGCCTTCTTCATGCTGCGTGGTGGTCGGCCGCTGCGTCGGCATGGTGGGTGCTACAGGACTGCTGCTGCTCTTGGTGACGTGCCAGGATAACCCTGAACTCCTCTTGATTTGCGAGCCGGGAAACCCTGGACAGCGCTCTTCTTTTTTCTTATTTTGTTTTCCTTATTGCTGCATCTTCTTTATTGTAATTGTTCTATATTTTCATCATCATTTTCTTCGTAATCTTCTTGGAAAATTATTGGCACTTAGGCACTTGTCCCACCGCCGACGATGAGCGATAAACGAGTAGAACGATAAACTAGAAACGAGTGGGCGAGCGACGAGAAGCGAGTGTTAGCTCCAATAGTTTTGTCGCTCGGCTATAGGCGAGTGTTCGAGTGCAATTACAATTCATCATCATCGTCGTCTGAACTAGACAACAATGACAGCTCAAATGCTTTGCTCAAATTCATAGCAAATATCTGCACTGAAATCCACGTCGTAAAATCACCGCTTTGTTATCTCAGCTTGAGTTCTAACTACCAAGTGAGTATCGCCGAGCGAGTATCGCTGAGCTAGTTTTATCTTATCGCTCTTATCGCGGCGACAAACTAGTAGAGCGAGTGTTCTCGACGGCAGTGTGAACAGCCAGCGATGAACGATTAGTATACGTGTCTCGTTTACTAACACAGGATCCTTATATTTTGTTCGTTTCTTGGGCGAGAAAATCGCCGATAGCTAATCGCTTACTCGCTCTTGGTGGGACAAGTGCCTTACAATCTTTAAATGTCTTTAGTACATTTGTTTAATAGAAATAGTAAAATTTAAAATATAAAGGACCAAGGAAAATCCAATACAGCCAAGGTGGCTGCTCGTTTCATAACACAGTGTGTATATTTTTCAATTATTTAATTTTCTAGAAGTTATTAGAGTTGTTGGTAATTCTGTAGCTCTGCCTACCCTACTTTGGGAATGAAGGCGTGAGTTTATGTATGTATGTATGTATTTAATTTTCTACTAAAATGTCTATGGTAAGGAAAAATATTTAAAAATAAATAGGTACTTATTGAAATTTAAAACGTAAAACTTGTTGTATGTAAAATACTTGTAAAAATGAGCTCGAGTGATGAAAGAAGCGAGGAAATAGGTCCTGTACTCGTAGGTACAACACCGCCTAATAAAAAAAATGAATACCGACATACACACATTCATACATGCATATATACGTACACACACACATACCCACATACACATATTCATAATTAAATTACCATGTGACATTAACTTTACTGTTTTATTTTCTTTCATTGATTTTACCTCGCAATAGTACATTACTGCAGAGACCGGAAAATTGGCTGTTGCGGGACGAGTACAGTTAGCGTGACCTCTCGGCAGTCCTGGAGCCGCTATAATACGAGTCCAGCAAATGCCCTTCCCGGCTGAGGCTTGTATGGTGCTTTTCTCCAACAATGCGACAAAATTTAACACAATTGTTAATAATATTTTAAGTCCAGTCACAAATTTCCTTGAACGAAAAGAACGATTTAGTTTACATAAAGCATTAAATATAATCAGATAAACGTAATAAATTCAATTCGAATAAAATATAGTTTAGTTTAGTTTAGTTTATTTATTCATCAATGTAATATTACTGTTAACGACAGCTACCGCCGAGCTCTAGCCGACAGCGACGTATTTACACGTGACCCTAGTATATAAGGATACTGTAAATAGTTAAGTTAGTATATAAGTGTTGTATATAGTATTAGGTAGATTTTAGGTATATATAATAAAGGTGTTTAGTTAGTTTTAGGTTTAAAATGGGGATTTGGCTTAGGGAGGTACTTAATATTACGAGCTGTGAATAGGCGATTTATAGATTTAAGTTTTTTATGTGTGAATTAGGTAAAGTCCAGCCCGAACTACAAGCTGGACTGAACCCCGAACCGATCCTTGCTCCCTCAGCTAAATCCCATTAAAATAACTACGAAAAATTTGTGTAAAATAGACCGCCGAACGCGGCTATTGTCCTCCTGACCCGGTAACCTAGTTCCGATATTAGAAGGGAAAAGGTTATCGGGTCAGAGATCCTGAGCCGGACCTAAGCCAGGAAGAAACGAATCACATCCGAACAGCGAGATAAGAAGTATGATTGATTATGTGTTAGTTTATAAGGAAATATTGAATCAAATTTAAGATAATTTGATAAAGCGTGCGGCCAATCAGACGCAGGCGGTATTTACGGGCCGCGACGGGGAAGACCCTCGGGTGTTTCCACCCGAAGGTAGAGTGGAAAGCGCCCGGAAATGCAGGCGCTCTGATTGGTCGTCCCGATTAAATTTATTGAGCTAAGGCTTTTGATTTGTGCAGAGGCTTGGGACTCCTCGGACGTGAAGGCACTATTTGAACCTGTATGAAATGCTATAAATACGGAGCCAATATTTTGATTGTCGTACTCGGTTTCATAGATAGTTATTACTCGGATTAATACTCGTTTCGTGATAGTACTCTCACCCCGAACCAGGACTGGGGGAAGTACTCGTTTCATAGTTAATACTCGTTTAGTTTCGTTTAGTACTCGTTACAAGCTCTTAGTATTCGTAGTGTTTCGTACTGCACTCGTCGTATACGGTGCATGCGTGTTTGTTAGTCTCTCTGCCCTAAAGTAAAATCGTTTTGTTTATATTGTTTAAAGTTTATAGTGTTTAAGTAAATGTAATATCAAAGTGTTTGTCTGTTTTAATAATTTAAATTCATTTAACGTTTTTATCTAGTTTCATTTTATTTCCTCTCCTAATAGTCGCGTTTTGTTTAGTGTTTTTGGAACTCTGAGCTATCGGGGTTAGTCAACTGTTGACGCGTATCGCCAATAGTTTTATGGTCCTTCGAACCGGATCTTAACCTGCGGTCGCCAACAGTTTTATGGTCCTTCGAGCCGGATCCGCGAACTAGGATTTGTGATTGTGTTGTGAACCCACGTAAAACCATAAATATGGTTGTTACGAGGAGCCAGGCGGGCGATAACCTCGAGGACGAGGAAAATCGTCGTCTGATGGAGCAACGTTTAGAAAAGGAAAGGCAGAGATTACTTGAACAAACTCCGCTACGAGGAGGTAACGTCGAGGGAGCACCCGCGGAACGAGCGGGCCCCCTCAGAACCGGGACGGAAAACCCGACCCTCCGGCGGATGAACCCGATGGGCGACTCACCAGTCTCACCCCCGAACCAGGACAGGGGGGAGTTTAGTCGCAATGTCGGATGGGGTGCGCAGCCGCGGGACACCTACGGAGTGTCACCGCTCGCGCCACCCGCGATCCGAGTACCCGAGCAGCGTATGGAGGAGAGGCTCGCGCAAGGAGCGCAACGACCGGCGGATCGTGACCGCGTTGCGTTTGCGTCGAGGCCTGCATCCGTGGCTTCTACCACGGATCTTAAGGTAAGAAGGCGGAGAGCAGAACTGGAGGCGGCAGAGCAGCTCGCCGAGTTGCGTCGTCGTGAACTGGAGATTCAAGAGGAATTGATCCAGAAACGACTCGCCGCAACCATCGAACAGATCGAGGTAGAAGGGTCCCGTGCTGGAGGGTCGGTCGCAGATCCCGCGAACCGGGTGGGCGACTGGCTCGACAACGTGCAGCCCGAGAGAGCAGCGCCGATACCACGCAGGTCACGTGAAGACTCGCCATCGCCGAGGAGAACACGTGACGAGGTAAGAACCCCGCACAGTCAGCGGGACAGATCAGAAGGAAGGAGCCGCGCCATTGATCGACTGACGGATCATCTCGAGACGATGATGAGGCCGCCACCAAGGCAAGTATATGAGTTGCCTATATTTGCCGGAGATTAGAGCGAATGGCTCACATTTTTAAATAGTTACGAACAGTCGTCGCAGCGGTACAAGTTCTCGCCGTACGAGAACGTTGCGAGGCTACGACACGCTTTGAAAGGTGAGGCGCGACAGTGTGTACATCATATGCTCGCGTCATCGACATCACCAGAACTAATTGTCAGAGTGTTGAAAAAGAACTTCGGTAGAACCGATTTGCTGATTGATCGAGCGATCGAGGAACTGAAGAGGATGCCTATAATTGGTCCGAGCGCAACGGATCTAAATGCGTTCGCGACGAAAATCATGAACATAGCATCGACCTTAGTGAACTTAGACAAACGGAGTTACGGAGCTAACCCGTTACTAATAAGAGAGATAACAGAGAGGTTGAGTCCGCATTTGCGCTCGCGATGGTGCGCATATGCGAAGGAAAGATATACTCTAGAACAGAGTGAGTTAATGCTGATGGCTAACTTTTTACTCGATGAGAGCGACGCCGAGTTGGAGTTCTCGCACGCACGGGCGCCGTCGAAAAGGACGACACCCGCGCCACCGATCCAGCGAGACACTCGACGCGCACCGATCCCGGCCGGCGGAGGAGCTTTCCGTCGCCCACAACCACCTAGAGTCAACAGAACCTACACGACAAAAACAGTGAGTAGTTGTTTGTTTTGCGGAGGCGGTCACAATACGCCTGACTGTCGCCGACTTCTTAACATGCCAGTCGGAGCCCGCTGGGACTGGGCCCGACAGAACCGGGTATGCTTTAAATGTGTTAATCAAAAACATCGTCGGGAGCAATGCCCGGCGAGAGGGTGCGGTGTGAACGGATGCCCGCGACCCCACCATCCCGTGCTGCACGAACCCCTGAACCAGCAGCATACATACCAGGTGCCACCTGTGCAGGCGCCACCTGTGCAAGCGCCGCTAGCGCCGGCGCCACGCTTTGCTAGGCCGCTAGCGCCGCCCCGCGCATCGTCGGCACGCGCTGTGACGTCACGAGAAAGGACGCAGCGCGCCGCGGCGTGCGCAACGAACAACGAACCGACGGAGCTCTATGATCCAGAGCGGAGCTTCGCGGCGACCTACACGAACCCCCACATGGTCGCAAACATAGTGTTGTTAAAGGTAGTACCCATTATTATTTCGGGACCGCGATGCGAGGTCAAGACACACGCGTTGCTCGACGAGGGAAGCACCGTTAGCCTTGTGGATGAAAGGTTGGCGGAGGCGATCGGAGCAACCGGACCCGAGACACCGTTACACATTCAAGGTGTGGGATACATGACTTCGAGCCAACGGAGCCGAAGGGTGACAACGCAGGTACGAGGAATCCGAGATGGACCTGTACACGAAATGACGCTGCGGACCGTACCGAACCTAGGCCTACGAACGCAGCGCCTAAATAAAACAGAACTAGGTAAGTACAAGCACCTCGCCGGCCTGAACGAAGCGGCATTTGAGGAAGGAGTGCCGTATGTGCTTATCGGTGCCGATCACTGGCACATAATGATCCCTCACGAACTGAGGACAGGGCGCATGAACGAGCCCGCAGCCCTACGAACCGACCTAGGATGGGTCGTGTACGGTACGGTACCGCGGCTCATCCGAACCGAACATGCCGAGACGTCGCTACACTTAGCGGCGCGTGAACCAGAGCTGGACGAAGCTCTGAAAAGGTATTTTGATATAGACTCGTTGGGGATCAAGTTGATCAACAAGAAACGACCCCTCGAGGAACGAGCTGAGAGGATTTTCGCACAAACCGTGAAGAAAATAAACGGACCCCGCTACGAGGTAGGACAACTGTGGCGGGACGATGAACCCCGAATGCCACCGACGTACGCAATGGCGTTTCGGCGGCTACAGGGGATTGAAAGGAAGATGGACCGTGATCCGACCTTTGCGACGGAGTATGCCGCACAGGTCGATAACCTGCTGGTCAAGGGTTACGCCGAACTAGTGGAAGACCACGAACTCACCCAGAACGGGAAAATAGAGTGGTATTTACCTCATTTTGGGGTCACTAACCCCAATAAACCAGGAAAACTAAGGTTGGTATTTGATGCTGCGTCAACAGTCCAAGGACGCAGCCTGAACAATTACGTATTGGAGGGACCAGACATGCTGCAGTCTCTACTAGGGATCCTGTTCCGTTTCCGCGAGGGCCGGTATGCGTTGACTGCCGATATTCAGGAAATGTTTCTACAGGTGAAGATACGTAAGGAGGATCAGCCCTCACAGATGTTTCTGTGGAGGGGCACCGATCGAGAGGGCCCGCCGAGACGGTACAAGATGACGTCTATGATATTCGGCGCCGCCAGCTCTCCATTCTTAGCGCATAGCGTGCGCATAAGAAACGCGCAAGAAAACGAGGTACGTTACCCTCTGGCGGTTGAGGACATAGTGAACAACCACTACATGGACGATTACGTCGCCAGTTACGGGAACGAGAACGAGGCTATAGAACGAGCCGAACAAGTAGCTGCTTCACAAGCGCAAGCAAGCTTTAAGTTGAGAAATTGGAGCACCAACTCAAGTAAGTTGCGACAACGAATACCACCGGAGCTGCGAGCCGAGGCGCCCGCGCAGTTCGGCGGTAAGGCGCAGAAGATACTTGGGATGATCTGGTGCCCCGAGACCGACGAGTTGGCATTCAATACAACGATGATGCGGGTCCCAGCCGAGGTGAGGACGTGCGCTAGAGGGCCGACGAAAAGAGAAATATTAAGTGCAGTAATGAGTGTCTATGATCCGATAGGTCTATTGTCACAGTACGTAATTACGGCCAAGATACAACTGCAAAGATTATGGCAGATTAAACTCGGCTGGGACGAAGAACCACCAATGGAGGAACGCCGTGAATTCGAACACTGGCTGAGAGCGCTCGACAGCGTGGCTGCGCTGCGGGTGCCGCGGTGTTATTTTGACACGGGGGGATCGCCGCGTGAGTTACATATTTTTGTAGACGCGAGCGCCCAGGCTTACGCTGCGGTAGCCTACTGGCGAACCGACGCCGAGGTGAGTCTCGTCGCGGCGAAGGCGAAGGTCGCGCCGACAAAGGCGCTGAGAATCCCGCGACTGGAGCTACAGGCGGCGCTTATCGGGGCACGGCTAGCCCGCGCTATAGCGTCGCATCACAGAACAAAGGTGAGCAGAGTAGTGCTGTGGTCAGACAGCCGCACAGTACTGCAGTGGGTGCGGGACGACGCGCGCCGCTACAGCGTGTACGTATCACATCGGCTGGGCGAGATCGCCGAGCTGACGAACGAGGAGCAGTGGCGCTGGGTGCCCACCCGGGACAACCCGGCTGGCGACGCGACCCGCGCGGACAGCGCGCGGCAGGTGCGAGTCAACGACCGGTGGTACAACGGCCCACCTTTTCTGCGGCGGCCCGAGGCGGAGTGGCCGCAGGAAGTTTCGACGACCCACAAAGACGACCACGAAGAGGAGGTGACTTCGTGCCACACAGTCCGATGGGAGAGCGCGCCGCTACCAGACATAGCGCGCTTCTCTAACTATGACCGGCTGATCGGCGCGACGGCACGAGTGCTGCAGTTCATCGAGATGATGAAGAATAAGAACCGCATACCGTTGGAACTCCGGCATATTAAAGGCGCGGAGCACCTCTGGTATCAGAACGCGCAACGGCGAGATTTTGCGGAAGAGCTGCGCAGTCTGTCGAAAGGGGAGCCTATCCCGAAGAAGAGCCGGCTGTACAGGCTCGACCCAAGACTGGACGAGGATGGGGTAATGCGCATGCGCGGCCGGATCGACGCCGCGCCAGTGCGTACGTATGATAAGCGCCCAGTTTTGTTGGATGGACGCAACCCATATGTGAGGTTGCTCATACTGCGAGCACATCAACGAGCCGCACACGCCAACAATGGTTGGTAAATGATCTAAGGCAGCAATTCTGGATACTGCACTTAAGACCTACAGTACGAGCGGTAGCGAACGCGTGCCAGGTGTGCATCCTGCGCCGGGCGCGACCTCAGGTGCCCGCGCTGGGAGATCTGCCACTGGCACGGATCGAGCCATTCCACCGACCGTTCACGAACGCGGCGGTGGATTACTTCGGACCACTGATGGTGACCGTCGGGCGACGGCACGAAAAGCGCTGGGTGGCGCTATTCACGTGCCTCACCACCCGCGCAGTCCATTTGGAGCTGGCGCACTCGCTGTCCACCGGCTCGGCCATCATGGCGCTAAGGCGCATGGCCGCGCGACGGGGGTGGCCGCGGGTCATCTACAGTGACAACGGAACCAACTTTCGGGGTGCGGACGCGGAGCTGCGCGCCGCCTACCTCGAGTGGCTGCCAGCAATGCGGCAGTACGGGCAGCGGAACGAGATGGAGTGGCGCTTTATACCGCCGGGAGCTCCGAACCAGGGAGGCGCCTGGGAGCGCATGGTGCGCTCCGTGAAGACGGCGCTGACGGCGACACTGACGTCCAGGGCGCCCAAGGAAGAGGTGCTATGGACGCTGCTCGCCGAGGCCGAGCACACTGTGAATGCTCGGCCCCTCACTCACGTATCGGTTGAGGCAGCCGACGAAGAAGCCTTAACACCGAACCATTTTTTACTGGGAGGCTCCACGGGGGTCCCTCTCACTGGCCCCTGTGTGGAAGCCGATCGCCGAACCTGGCGAGCCAGCCAGGCGCTCGCCGACCATTTCTGGGCCCGCTGGGTCCGGGAATACTTGCCGACGCTTGCCCCGCGACGCTCATCCGCGGCGGGCGAGCGACAACTGCAGGTTGGGGACTATGTGATCGTGGTCGACCCCACCCTGCCACGGAACGTGTGGCCACGAGGAGTCGTCGAGACGACCTACCCTGGACCAGATGGCGGCGTGCGGAGCGCGGACGTCCGAACGAGAGGCGGCGTGTTCCGGAGACCGACGACGAAGCTGGCTGTCGTACCGTTGCACCCGGGTCAACATGGCATGTTGACGGGGGGATAATGTTAACGACAGCTACCGCCGAGCTCTAGCCGACAGCGACGTATTTACACGTGACCCTAGTATATAAGGATACTGTAAATAGTTAAGTTAGTATATAAGTGTTGTATATAGTATTAGGTAGATTTTAGGTATATATAATAAAGGTGTTTAGTTAGTTTTAGGTTTAAAATGGGGATTTGGCTTAGGGAGGTACTTAATATTACGAGCTGTGAATAGGCGATCTATAGATTTAAGTTTTTTATGTGTGAATTAGGTAAAGTCCAGCCCGAACTACAAGCTGGACTGAACCCCGAACCGATCCTTGCTCCCTCAGCTAAATCCCATTAAAATAACTACGAAAAATTTGTGTAAAATAGACCGCCGAACGCGGCTATTGTCCTCCTGACCCGGTAACCTAGTTCCGATATTAGAAGGGAAAAGGTTATCGGGTCAGAGATCCTGAGCCGGACCTAAGCCAGGAAGAAACGAATCAGATCCGAACAGCGAGATAAGAAGTATGATTGATTATGTGTTAGTTTATAAGGAAATATTGAATCAAATTTAAGATAATTTGATAAAGCGTGCGGCCAATCAGACGCAGGCGGTATTTACGGGCCGCGACGGGGAAGACCCTCGGGTGTTTCCACCCGAAGGTCGAGTGGAAAGCGCCCGGAAATGCAGGCGCTCTGATTGGTCGTCCCGATAAAATTTATTGAGCTAAGGCTTTTGATTTGTGCAGAGGCTTGGGACTCCTCGGACGTGAAGGCACTATTTGAACCTATATGAAATGCTATAAATACGGAGCCAATATTTTGATTGTCGTACTCGGTTTCATAGATAGTTAGTACTCGGTTTCGCAGTGAATACTCGTTTCGTGATAGTACTCTCACCCCGAACCAGGACTGGGGGAAGTACTCGGATTTGTATACTCGGATTAGTACTCGGTTTCATAGTTAGTTACTACTCGGATTAATACTCGGTTTCGCAGTGAATACTCGTTTTCGTTTCGTTTAGTACTCGTTACAAGCTCTTAGTATTCGTAGTGTTTCGTACTGCACTCGTCGTATACGGTGCATGCGTGTTTGTTAGTCTCTCTGCCCTAAAGTAAAATCATTTTGTTTATATTGTTTAAAGTTTATAGTGTTTAAGTAAATGTAATATCAAAGTGTTTGTCTGTTTTAATAATTTAAATTCATTTAACGTTTTTATCTAGTTTCATTTTATTTCCTCTCCTAATAGTCGCGTTTTGTTTAGTGTTTTTGGAACTCTGAGCTATCGGGGTTAGTCAACTGTTGACACGTATCGCCAATAGTGTTTTGATCCATCGAACCGGGTCTTAACCAGCGGTCGCCAACAATTACAATATAAATTGCATTGCATGTCAAAAAATACGAAATTACATTGAGATCGTCAAAACATAAATACTACATACATACATAAACTCACGCCTTCATTCCCAGAGTGGGGTAGACAGAGCTACAGAATGGTTTCCGCGCATCAGTTTTTTCACTAGATGGCACCTCTGGGAAGTAAGGTCTTTTTGAGAGTTGATAATACGTAATAAATATAAATTGAAATAATTTTGTACCTAAATATGTGAAATGTGTATAATGTATATATCAAGTGAAAAAGTAAATTGTCACTAGTTTGGTCTTAAATAAATAAATACTAATAATCAAAAAATACAAGAATAATTCATAATAATTAATTAAATTAAAACAACAACAATTAAATATCGAATAATGGTCACTCGTCCGATGTCAATACACATTATAATGATTAATAAATTTCAACACAAAATAAATAATGTCCAGCTCCATATATTCATCCACGGAATATAATGGATTATCCAATACAAGGTTTCTTAGCTGATGTTTAAATGCTTCGTCAGATTGTAAATTTTTAAGTTTAGCGGGAAGACGCTCATAGTACGTGGGACCGATGACACACGGATTCTTACCCGCAAGTGCCATGCGACGGGGAACCGTTCTCAAACGCCCGGTGTGGCGGATAGTTTAAATTATAGCATTTATTTCGCGTTTATGTTACTTCGGCCATTTATTTTGTTTATGAATGCAATTTCTATAAAAAAGTCAAACAATTTGATACACTTTTAAATACGCTGTGTATACACTGTTTGAAAAGGTTTAACTTTTTAGTCTATAACATTTAAAAAGTAAAATATACAAGGAAGAATTGAATTTTGATTGCACGAGTGTTTGGCTGTTTGGAGTTAGTTATCCTAGTCCGAACATGGTATTAAAAAGTAAAACACCATTTATGTAATTAATGAAATTTCATACATTTTCGCGGCCGCTTCCGCTGGTAAATAATAACTTTTTTGTTTGCCCACACCTGGAACTCAGAACTTCGCGGGCTGATTTTAGAACAGTAAGGTTAACATTTGCGAGCATGTGAGAGAAAATGTATTAAAAAAACGGCCAAGTGCGAGTCGGATTCGTGCACGAAGTGGTACCATTAATAACGAGCAAAAAACGGCAGAAAAATCACGATGGTTGAATGGGACCCCCGCTTAATAGTTATTTGTTCAACAAGAGAGCAAAGTTGGTTTTTGCTGCGAGGGATGATTTTGAATCCCGAGTAAGCGAAGGATTCTAGGTTAGAATCCTGAGCGTAGCGAGGGATTCAAAGATACGAGACGTAAAAAACTTTGGTCTCGTGTGAGACATACAACTTTTCACCTCAGCAGCGAGAACAACACAGCGTGAAGCTAGTAGGGCCAACGCAGGTCTTCCGTTGTGGCCATTTGGTGAATACACGACTAAATAACGACACGATCGCATATGCATCAATCACAATAATTTTTGCAAAATACTAATAAAATAAAAAGTGGAAAAAATAAACATGAAACAGATAAAACCTGTCACTCAATTTGATAATGCCGTAGTGCAAACACAACTTTATACAGCTTTATGTAGTCTGTGGCTTTAAAAAAACCTAACTAGGCATTGTCTATGGCTATTGGCTACAATAATCCCGCTATTTTTGAAATGCGTTCTGAAACTGCCCCCGCGGTTTATGTCACGAAATTAAAGATTGTTAAAACGATAACAAAATTATGTAGATACATGATAAACTTCTTATTTTTCATTTATTTTGTCTTCAAAACATTAAATAAAAAAAATGATTGTACCTACTGTATAAAATAGTTATAATAAACACATTTCAAACTTTAACAGATAGTTTTATTTGCAATTTTACGGTTATGTGTGCATCCGAACGTGCGTTTCTTTTTGGGCCTACTATGTGTGGAATTTGAAAATCGAACTTCGAATCAAGTTGTTTCTATCTCTCGCTTTTTTCCTATCGAAGTGAAAGTGACAGAACAACAGGGCTGCCAGCAAATAAATCGCGGCTATACGGTTTCTTATCTGCAATTATACGAAATTTGGTCGCATTATACATAACCATTTTGTAAATCGATTTTTCTTCATAATTTCATAAAACATCATAAAACTAACATACTGACCTGTACTTCAATGAAGTTTCGTTTTTTATAACACTTATGAAATTGAACAGGATAATTAATTACTTTTTATAGTCGAACTGAGAAGAGAATTCCTCATAGTCAGTCGAGTGGCTTATGCGCTTGTGCAGTACTGAAAAACGTAGCAGGAGGGATAAAAAATTGGTAGTGGGGATGCCTAAAGCATTAAACCAACTGAAGAACTCACTTTTCAGTTCGACTATAGTATACTGGTCGAACGAAATAAGAAAGCAAGAGGCGAACTCCGTTCCATTTTATGCATATTTTCTTTTGTATCGAATTATACGGAATGTTCGTGGATACAATGAACCGTCCGATTATACATATTTTGTATCCAAAAATACGATCTGGCAGCCCTGCAGAACAAAGTGAAGTTGAATTTTTCGAATGTTGTGAGTAGCCCCAGCACTGCTCACGGCATTTAAAAATAATAATTAAAAAGCTACTTTGCCACTCGCTCGCAGCAAAATTGAATTTTGCTCACTGTTTTTAAGCAGCAAAACCTGCTTGTTTGAGCTGCTGAGGTGAAAATATTTATTTTATTCTGTTTAGAATTTTTATAGCAGCAACATCAACAATTGTCTAGCTTTCACGGTTCATGAGATACAGCCTATTGACAGACACACAGAGGAACAGTAAAGTCATCGTTTGATACACGCGCGGAACTGTCATTTTCACTCGTCCCGAGTCTTTAGGTACCCGAGCTGCAGTCTCGGTAGGTTCGTACGAGTACTCGTGTAGAATAACATACTTTCCCCACTCGCATCAAAACTATATTTGCTAGGTACACATTTTTGCCGCATTTTGCAATCGGCAATCGTAAACAATGCCGTGAAGACTAAGCAATAACCATAATGAAAAAAATGCAACAGGTATGT
Source organism: Acleris emargana (assembly GCA_927399475.2). Taxonomy (NCBI): domain Eukaryota; kingdom Metazoa; phylum Arthropoda; class Insecta; order Lepidoptera; family Tortricidae; genus Acleris; species Acleris emargana. Next base: position 48,568,110 of record OV656835.1, on the reverse strand, counting down.
CGAGGTACATCGACTTTGATCACTATGATTAATACAAACATTTATTTAACTTGATTGTTTGTCAATTTCCGTTATGGGAATGGGCTGAAATGTAGAATTCGCGTACATATCATATGTAAACCCTATGATAATGCGATATTATAGATTATGGTGTCTACTGCTGATACAAAAATATAATCTGAACGTTGGAGCACGATCTTCACTACAGGTAAGTACTTACTTAAAATATAGATCTGTATCCTTAACATGAGTTACAATTACCGTACTCGCTAGCGAGTCGAATGCTCTGTCCCTCGCACTCTTTAACAATACTGTGAGGTCTGCGAGAGACAGAGCATTCGACTAGCTAGCGAGTACGTAAGTTGTAACTCGTGGTAAGGGTACTGAATACTAAGTTTGGAGTTGTTAGTTTGGTAATCAGCTGACGAATTTACAACAAAAAAAAAACCTTGTAAAGCAACAGGTTGAGAGCAAACCAGGCAATGATAATTGTAGGTTTCCGTTGTTGTTACTACAACGTTCCGTTGTTGTTATTATTTTGACACAAATAACTTTCTTCAGTGTCTGCGGATAAAAAATATCCTTACATTATTTGGATATTATACATTGTTCTGCGATACATTGTTAAATATCAAATAATGTAAAAGGATGGAAGCAAGGATGTTGCCAGTATTTTTTGATATCACATTTTAAAATACCGGTATTCCGGTTTTTCTATATTTACACAAAAGACAAAAAGGATTAGAAATCACATTGTTCGTTAATTTAACCTTCACAGTTGGATAAGGTAAACGAAGCTGTATGTTCTAAACACAATGAAACCGTCGAAACACTCGAAACAACATTGTGGGTCCAGTTATGAATGATCTGTCGGGTTTTTTAAGAGAATCAATATTTTGACAAAAACATTCTCTTAAAAACATGTACTGTCGCACGGTCGTTCGGTGCAATGTATTGTTTTCTTATAAGCACGTTGTTCTTAGTTTCTCTTGTAACTATCTACATAGTTCGTTCGTTCAAATAGTTGGCATGCATTGATGTGCCGCAACAATTGGTACAAAGAAGCCGCCCGCGCACAAAACGGAGTCGGCGACTTCAAGGGTTTGTGATGCACACTATTGGAACGAACCAAATCATAGCTAACTGTATTTCCAATGACAATTCAATAATATGGTACCACCGAGCTAGCAAGATGGTAAAGACGAAGGGTGATCCTCGGACCCCTCAGTTAGCGGATTCCAATCCATGGGTTTCAAAGCCGTTCTGCATTATTAGGTTTTTGATATATTATTATTTTTCGGATATTTCGACCAAAGTATATTTAACCTTTGTTTGACTTTCGTTTTCGGCTTGAAGCCCTCTTAGGTGTAGATTTCGGGTTAGGCGAAAACCGCTTGAAATAATACGTTTGAATACACTATTATAATCACTTTTTATCATTAGGTATCATTTAATTGTTGTAATTTCTTAGAAAATGCCAACCCAAATTTAATATAATCATGATTCATGACATCCATAAAATGTCTGCTAAATAAATAAAGATATTTAAGCAAAACTTTTGGCTCAAATCCAAAATTAATGATAATTTGAATCTTAATATTACCTATTCTTTCGAATTATATTTTAAAATCCGGGAGTTCTTTTTTTTGGACCATCCCAATTGTTGCGGCACATCAAAGCATGCAAACTATTTGAACGAACGAACTATATAGATAGTTAGTTACAAGAGAAGCTAATAACAACGTGCTTATAAGAAAACAATACATTGCATGCACTGCACTGACCCGACATCACCGGGTAACGGCCGATGCAGGCACGTGAAAGAATACTCGGCAGAGTTCTAACGATCGATGGCGTTGGAGCACGGTGTATCAGTGCTCAAGAAAATAAAGGTTTAATAGACAATATACTAACTACTATTATCTAACGCTACCTAAATTATTATTTGGACTTGGATTTTTGTAATAATTTTGCTTTATTATATTTATATTACGCCAATATTATTATTTTCCCCTAAAAGTCAAATATAACTGAATGTGATACTTGTATGATCCTGATATTCTCTAATAAAGTAGATATATAAAAAAAAATGTATGTGATAGATTAGGTTTTTTAAGTTTTGCTCTAAGTTGATGTTAAAAAGTTTAATAGTTTCAACTCTACCTACCTAAATTATAATGTTGCGTATTTTCTACCACGATGGCTATGCCCTACGGGGTTTACGTCGACGCTAGACTTACTTAAAGACCTTAAGTACCTACAACGTAAAATGCAATAAATAATTAGGATTTTGAATAACTAGTACCTATTTAAATAGTTACGTTAAATTCTAGCTCTGTGACTCGCCGCGCTGGTATCGTTGCTTGACTTACTTGTAATTACCGGTAAAAACTAACGTGGCGTAATCGTGGCGATTTACCTTTGCCTTTGCCATTGCCGCATTTAAGCTGCAAACGCATAGAGGTGCAATTCAGTCGATACCAGCATAGCTAAAAATGTATCTTTCTGGAAATTAGCGAAACCGAGCGTAGGGTAGGTAACGTGAAAGGTAAAACGAACTAACAAATTAACGCGTAACACCTTGTCTGTGGACTCGGCGCGGCGGCGCGGCAAGCGTGTCTGTGGGAGCCACCGAACAATGATGCTTGGAATGTGACACGAAAAAATGTGCGAGGGAGAACTAGCCATACGAAAAGGAGGCAGCCTCGCAGAGCGAGCGCGTTTCCGCTCGGACGACATTCAGTTAGAGCCGGCCGGCGGCGGGCTGTCGATCCCACCCACCCAACACAAGTCGGTCCAGCAAAGTAAACAAGTTGGTAACTTCGTGAATTTAAGAGAATAACACTGGTTGTACTAATTAATTTAATTTTATATGGATACTACTGAATAACGTATCTATTCAGGCTTAAGACATGGTTAATTTATGTGCCAACTTTTGTCCAAGTCCGTTTAGCCGTAGGATCGTGATTAAAGCAGCAGAAATCCACATACTTACCTATCTCGATAACAAAGGAACCTATACTTACTACTTATCGTCAAAAATACAACATCTAGTTCATCTTGACGTGTCGTATGAGTTTATGTCTCTTATAAGATACTAGATTCTGCCCGCGACTTCGTCCGCGTAGATTTCGGTTATTGTTATCCCCTCGGAACTTTTAAATTTTCAGGAATGAAAAGTAGCTTATGTGTTAGCCAAAGGTAAATCTAGCTGCATTCCAAATTCCCTCCAAATCTGTACAGCCGTTGCATTGCGGAGGAGTAACAATTAAACATACGAACTTTCGCATTCATAATATTAGTAGGATTTAAGTAGGTATAAATGAAGATTCGACTTAAATTGGTAGGTACAATAGAAACACTTTTCGCTATGTCCGTCAAGGTTCCTTAAACTGTATGTGTATGGAATCTCACGTTAATCGGTTGAGACGTTGAACAGTGAAGACAGAACAACCGAACCAACACTTTTTCACATTGACAATAGTGCGACAAAGATAAGTAGATACTTAATAGCAAAGCCGTTCAAGTCATGGTAATGATAATTAGCTACCTTACGTCATTCAATTTATCCTTGATCTTCAAAATCTGCGCACTGCGTACAGAATTAAGCAGGTAGGTATATTAATAGGCTAAGCCAAACCAAATTTGCACCTAGATAAGTGCTAATCTTTAATTAAGCTTCCCTGTAAGAGTATGATGCTTGTGCTATGGTGGACTATGGTGACTATTTAAGTGGCCGAGGTAGGTCACGAGTGACGAGGTAGTAGGTCGAGCTACCTATTTCGCCGTAAAAGGTAAACGTCACAAACATCAACATTTTCAGTTAAGATCTTAGTATGGGTAGGTTTACCTGTAGACATTGGCCAAAACAATTTGGTTTAGGTAAAAGTTTATCAGGATTCCACCACAGTAGGATACATTAATAGACTCACCTTTATGAAGGCAAAACATGCGACCTCAACACAGTCAGTACCGACATCAATTGAGAAGTTAACCGTGGTGCTGTTTTCGGTGAGTTCAACAAGGGACTGGCCTTACTTGACCTCTGGACGCGTAGTGAATCGAATCTGTTTCGCGGGTCCCAGTTGGTTGGCAAGAGTGCAATGATGAACTCGCCGACATTTACTAGTAAGAGGGTAACATGTCCGACTATCTTGTAAATGTACCTGAACACTCGAGATAGATGAGTTCAAAATCTGCACGGTTAACTAAATGCTGCATTCATAATAGATAAGGTAAAATATACAGTCGGCAAACAAATTACGACTCAAAAATCATTTTTGTAATCCAAATAGTAGTTGGTACTACGGCATGGACATAAAAGATTATTTTAATAGACTTTTTTATTTTTATGTTATTTCTGTCATTACCTACTTGGAAATATCAAGTAAAATATACAGGGTGTCCCGTAAGTACCACGTCAAACTCAAGGGGGAGGTAGGTGAGCAAGCCACCTACCTACCTAACATGGAAAAATCGCCTTAGTAAAAGTCGCATTATTTTCGAGATATTTGGATTTTTCTATTTTTTACAAAAATGTACACCCGCACTGAGTTTTTGATCTGTGGTATTCGGAATTTATTATTTTTTAATTTTTATTTTATCGCAAAACAATCTTGAATAGTTGTGTTATCAAATGGTAAAAACCATTGAAAAGTACCTATTGTAGTTTTTTTATTTTTTTAAATTAAATTTAAAATTTGCCTCCTCCGTTTTATTTTGGTAAAAATTTAGCCCCTCCTGGTGAAAAAAAAATACATGACCACTGGTTAGCCAATTAGATTAAAAACATGCTCGTTTAATGGGCATTTAAAAATGATAAATACTTTATCATAAAAACACTAATAAATTTTTTTTTTAAAGAAAAGCGTAAAATACGAGGGGTGATCCAAAAGTTTTGATAATCGGTATTAAAAATGGGAGATATGTAAATCGTTATATTTTAATTGAAATAAGCACACTTTCTATATTTCCAAACACTTATTAACGTCACTCAATTGTTTTATTTTACCACTATAAAAATAATTTTACTTTAGGAGGTCAAAATGGTCAAATTTTGTACGTTCACTAAATCATCATAAGCTCGTGATTTTTATGTAGCTGTTTTTTAACATTAGTGAATGAGAAGTAGTAGTCGAAAGTTAGGGCTTAATAACGGGGAGAGCGGTTCTCAGTTCTGATCTTTGGTCGATGAGCAGCACCCTTGTGAATTAGAAGCCTCTGAAGCACATTTCCTGCCACAAATTCGTTTTTTTTTTCTTGAGCTTGTTTTTAATATTTTCCCATAACTATGATAGAATAATGTTATATAACTCTCCTAGATTATTTAAACACAATTGCTAAAAACGAATGTCAAAGTATTTATTTGTAGGCCTCAATAATCCTGGGCGAGGCCGAAAAAACCACCCTAAGTTTTGGTGACAGAGCTGGAGATAAAAAATCCACTGCAATGATAACTTATTTATCATTTAAATCATAATGATAAATCAAGGTTTCATTTTCAAAAACAATATTTTTTATTAGTGTACCAGAAGTTTCTCCACACCGCTCCAAATTATTACAAAACTAACTCTTATTTTACCGTCTTGTAAAATTATTCATACAGATGTTTTTTGTTTAACTATCACAGAAAAACAAATGAACAATATAGTATTTTTTTTTCTCTAATTTAAGTTTGATTAGTGCCATGTGGAATATATCCACATTAAAAAAATATCATTATGTGCATGGTTCATACTGATTCTCAAAACTTATGGATCACCCCTCGTACACCGCAATTCACGTTAAGCCAGTACTGCCACCCAAGCGTACTTGCGACGCGAGCTGTATCAGAATTCCATTCTAGTTTAATTCAGCAGCAATGCAAAACTAATCGCTCAAATTAAAATCTTTAAATTTCGGTAACTTCGTTCGAAATTTAAATTTAATTTTTTGAACCCAATCTTACTGTTTATTTGGTGTGTGGTTAAATTTAATTACTTGCTTTTGTGATTTAATCCACAGTCACAATTGTCACAAAGGCCAAATCGTTAAGCAAATCAGAGTCCGAAATACAAGCAAAAACAGTTAGTCCGAAAAACATCAAACATAAACGACAAATCACAAAAGTAAGTAATTAGATTTAACCACACACCGAATAAACAGTAAGATTGGGTTCAAATGTGACCATAAACAAATAAATGAGGAACAATATTATTTTTAAATTTCGAACGAAGTTCGAAGAGTTTTAGGACAGTTTTTTTTAAAATAAATAGTTTGGCATTATGCAGGTTGTAAGCCCAAATCGAATAATTATCTACTTGGAATATCGTAGATTAAAAGTTTTATAACTTTTTTTTTATAAATTAAGCGAAATTTAAAGATTTTAATGTGTTCGATTAGTTTTGCATTGCTGCTGAATGAAACTAGAATGGAATTCTGATACAGCTCACGTCGCAAGTAAGCTTGGGTGGCACCGCAGTACTGGCTTAACGTGAATTGCGGTGTATTTTACGCTTTTCTTTAAAAAAAATATTTATTAGTGTTTTGATGATAAAGTATTTATCATTTTTAAATGCCCATTAAACGAGCATGTTTTTAATCTAATTGGCTAACCAGTGGTGATGTATTTTTTTTCACCAGGAGGGGCTAAAGTTTTACCAAAATAAAACGGAAGAGGCAAATTTTAAATTTAATTTAAAAATTAAAAAAAACTACAATAGCTACTTTTCAATGGTTTTTACCATTTGATAACACAACTATTCAAGATTGTTTTGCAATAAAATAAAAATAAAAAAATAATAAATTCCGAATACCACAGATTAAAAACTCAGTGCGGGTGTACATTTTTCTAAAAATCAGAAAAATTCAAATATCTCGAAAACGGTGCGACTTTTACTAAGGCGATTTTTCCATGTTAGGTAGGTGGCTTGCTCACCTACCTCCCCCTTAAGTTTGACGTGGTACTTACGGGACACCCTGTATATCTGTAAGAATCTAAATAAGTCGGCATTTGCATTACTGAAACTAATAAATAAAAGTAGTAGACCAAATCCAATTTTAACTGCTTAACATGGCCTTGTGGCCTCAGTATTGAGGTATGGAGTCATTTTTTGGGGGAACTCAGTCTTCAGGGATGCCGTATTTAAAGCCCAAAAAGGTGCGTAAGGGCTATTAGCGGCATTCATGCGCAAGAAAGCTGCGTCCCATTGTTTAAATCATTAAACATTTTACCTTTCATCACTATATACTTTTTGAAGTAGCAAGTTTTGCAAAAAAAACCCTCGGCAATTTAAACAGTAGGTACCTACTACAACAATGCAGGCTTTCCGTACGATCGCATTATCAAAATAATGTTTATCTACACACATATCATAAGTCCTCTATAATGCGTTCAAAATCCGTAGACAATGAGACAATGACCATCATTACAAGATACAATTTTACTATGATATTTTTTCTTATCTGTAGCTGTAATGAAGAGTTAAAATTACGATACAATTTTTGATAAAGTAATGTTGTTCTGGAACATCTTCCAAAACCAACACAATTCAAACAGGGGGTCAATTCTAGTATCTATTAAACGTCGACTCGGTATATTTTAAGTAGTGTCGTACGCCGTTTTGATGTCGAATGACATTAGAATAAGGACTTTGTTAGTTTGTCTATGATTTTAAAAAAACATTCAAATTCGTGACACAGGTTAGCTTTGCCGCCATTTGTTTGTTTGTTAATTAAACATTTCAAATTGCACTAATGTTAATGTTTACAATTATATAATAAATAAATACTTATTTTCTCTGATTTGATTTATTTCTTATTTCAGTTCATACATTAGCTTAACACCTATAGATATATTTCAGGTAGCAGTAGCACTGGTAGCTATGAAGGTTATTTGCCTTCGGCTACTGAACGCATCTTAGAGTACTTATAATATGTGTGTAGATAAAGTAATGTATGCAACTGTACATCGCCTTCGGCTCGTTTCACAAAACCACACTCGTGTTATAAGGACCCCCTTTATGTACCAGTTACATAAAATACTATTTCCTACTCCTGTACTTTTATCTGTCATTTATATAGTCACGAACACTAATATAAGAATATAGATAATATGTCCGCAGAACATTCCGTAGAAAAGTCTATCTAGTCTATTCCCCTTAACAGCACTTGTGCTTTTTTGAGCCAAAACGATATGCCTAGCTGCCAAAGCTTACACATAGGTTAATTTGACCAATTAAAATACTTCACCAAATTAAACCACCAATCACAATACACATTGACTGTCAATCGAAACGTTAGGTTCTTTTTGGTATGTAAACTCTTTTACTAATTTAACTCTTTAAAAAAAACATTTTATTTGGTATCAACCAACCGGAACGCAGCTATATTAAATTCGACCAATCAGGTAAAAGAATTCATTTCTCAAATCATTAGGTGTTTTTTAGTCCCTATTTCACCAGTTAAATCGATTGTGCAACTTTTTTTAAAAATATGAAACCTGGCATGTGCACATCAATTTAAAAACAAAGTTAACCATAGACACATATTTTGTTGTTTTCGTTCCCGCTCGTTTGTTGTTCTGTGCTTCGTTCGTTCGTATTCTAACCTAGGTATATTAATAAAATTTTGTTAATTTAATTTTGCATTTTATTTGAAATCTAGTCGTAGAAAAAGTATTGTATGCAACGGTGTATAACTAAGTCAAATAAATACTCGTGGCGTCTTGCTTTACGATGTTCGCCTGCGGCTCACATCGTAACCACACCACTCGTCTTTTTTGACCTCTCTTATACAACTGTTGCATAAACTACTATTGTACTACCAAACATAAAACAGAATTTATGTGCAGAAGTGTACTAGGAATGGGTCCCAAAATTTACGATAAAATACCAAACTGCATAAAAATACAGAAGCATGCCCAATTTAAAAAGCAGTTGACAGCATACTTAGTAAAAAAAAAAAAAAACCATCAATATTTTGTTTGACGACATTTAGGAAATTGTATTTGACATTAAGTATTTTCTATTGATGTACAATGTATGAACATTTGTACGCCAACAGGCAAAACAGAGATATGTATTTCTAGATTTAAGATCTAATTTAATACCTGTGATTTACAAATAAATATATTCTATTCTATTCTATTAACATTGTTCCATATGTTTTGTATTATTGTGGTCATCACATCAGTAATTGGATTTATTTATAGTGCTCGTTTATGTTTCAATTTAAAAAAATGAGAGTTGGTAGAGTAGAATTTAGAACCTTAGTCTTGGAAGAAGAAAACACTACGCACTATAGCATTGAATCCGTTGGTCTTCCCACATTCAGCATAAACAAAAACTTTACGACCATAAGAAATGAAACCGTATTTTATCATTATTTGTGCAGAACTGTACTATTTTCGAGTATTGTCGTCATGTGCTCATTTATACAAATTAAACAAGATCAAACTCAGTGTTAAGACAGCGTTAACAACAGCGGAGACCCCTTAACCACCCTCCAGGTTGTTTTCAAGAATACATGAGCTCTCAACTTGTGATGAACAAACTCGCTTTCGTAACAGCTTGAAGAATTTCCAAAGAAGTGCAGGAAGTTGCGAAGAAAATATCACTATGCAGGGAGCACCCAGAATTGACTAAAAAAGAGCGTGACGTTTACTTCGTACCGAAGGATTCAAACCGTCCGACCCGAGCGTCCCTATAGCTCGTCCAATGGAGGATTTTTGGTAATTCTCAGTAGACTAGATTACAGTGATGGGCGGGAAGCAAAATAACAGACTCAGTTGAAGCGCAAGGTACAAAAACGAATAATGAGCTAAAAAATATATATAGATGTTGTCCAACATATGACGAAAACGGTAAGAAGAAAGCTACGAAAAATTCAAGATAGGGACTTTTTGCTATATTGTAATGATTGATTATCATACTGGTTTTCCTTCATTTTTATATAATACAAAGCTATATAACCCTAACAAGTGGTAAAATATAAATAAAAAGATATATTGTAATTCTCATTATTTTAAGCCAAACCGTTAGAGCTAAGTTTGGCGCGACTTCAACTTGATTGAGATTCCCCCTGATAATAATTAATGTGTTTACCTCAGATGGTATTGAATTCCTTCCTAGCAAGAGAATTTTTGTCGTAGGTACTTTCGTCTGCCGACAGCTGACCAATTCACGGTAAAAACTGGAACCAACCACAAATTTAATTCTTTTTTAGACAAGTTTATATGTAGACCTCAATTTCAAATCCAGCTTAGAGTTTAAATTAAAGGTAACCAAATCCAATTAAATAACCTGAATAGGTACCCGTGATATTATATTATATCCTTAATTGATCAGCCTGTCATTCTATACTTTTCCATACCATTCTTGATTGTGTAAATTGAGCAATTCTAACTTTTTAGCACCTAAACTAATCATCATATTGGAAAGCGAAACAATATATTAGACCGATATAAATCTAGCTTAAGGTATAAATAAATCTAACTTAATATCGCGACCTTACCAGTTAGCTATAGCTTCCTTGGTACAAAGCGATGGCGAGATAGATAGATAACGAACTGTGAAACAGAATTAGCGCTGGGTGGATGAAATCGCGACAGGTTACGGGAACAATTTGCGACCCTCGTAAGGTTAAGGGAAAGAATTATAAGAGCATAGTAAGACCCGTCGTCTTGCATGGGTCAGAGTGCTGAGTTGCAAAGGTGAAGGAAAAAAAAGAGTGTATGGGAATGTTGAGATGGATGCGTGGTGTGACATGAATGGACAGGATATGAAACGAGTAGGTATGTATTAGTAAACGAGGAAGTTCGAAAGTATCGCCAGTGATATAAAAAAGGGAAGATAATTTAGGTTATTATGGTTTGGCCATGTCATGAGGAGAGATGAAATTAATGTTACGAGAAGAATTTTGAGTATGAATGTGGAGGTTTATAAAAAAAGGGAAAGATCAAAAAAGAGATGAATGGATTGTGTGAAGAGTCATGAGAGTGAACGCTTAGATGAAGGGAAATGGGATGTGTGGAAGGAAAAAACATGCTGCGCCGACCCCTGATGATTGGGATAAGGGCGAGGAGAAGGATAAATCTAGCTTAGGGTAGCAGCATAGCTGGGCACCGTTAATCAAATAGTTAACTTCGTTAATCGTTAATCCGCTCCAAAAAAAGTTAGCTTCGTTAAACGTGAATGCGTTACATTTCGGAAGAATTAACGCAAGTTAACGTTAATCGTTAATCCGTTAATATGTGTAAAAAAATGCATTTTTATATCGTTGCGTTAGTGAACTTATAAAACCTGTTGGTTTAGGTTTTGGAAGTTAACAGGATAGGAACAAAACAAAATACAAAAGGGCATAAGGTGCATATTTCCTTTCATGAACATTAACATGTTGAAGTTCTCGTCTGAAAGCGAGGCTCGTTTTGGAGTTAAATGTCTTTACCCGTGGAAAACAGACGTTTAATTGCAGCGCTTTAGGGTATAGCAGTATTTTATTTAATGAATAGATTTATGAATATCTGTTCCCCGAGGAATGCAGCATCTTTGAACGAGTCTTTTGATTTTATGTCCAGCCACATTTTAACGAGACTTTGCACTTTACTCTTTAAAGAGTTGGAGCTCTTTGGTTTTTCTATAGACTGAGTGACAGAAATGTAAAAGTCTTCCTTGTCATCATCGTTGTTTCTCACACTACACACTCGCTGCTACGCGCCGCCCGGCACTTGTCATTTCATACTTGTCTGAACCTGTTTTTCTTGCCGCGCCGCGGACCGCGGTGCCGTTCGGTAAATAGTAGGCATTGGATTAACGATTAACGGACTTCTGCATATTAACGGAAGTTAACGTGTCCGTTAACATTTTAAAAAGTTAACATAACCTCCCAAGTCCCCGCGTACAAAAAAATGTACATAATACGGCCATTGCAATATAATATCAATTGTAAAGAAGATAAAGTAGAATGTCTCTTGTTTCTTTGACCGGCAATTAAATTAGAAAATAGACTTTATTGCAATCGCAATAAGTTCATTTTCCAATGGCAAATTTCGTTGTATGGTGGGTCTTAGGAGGTTAAAAGTTAATCCGTTAATTAAAATGTTAACTTCGTTAATTAACGATTAACGGATTAACGAGTTAATGCCCAGCTATGGGCAGCAGTAGCATTCTTATTCCATATACTTAATAATATTTTCGTCACGTTCTGTGTATTAACTCTTAAACTAGTTAACATATCAATACATTAAAAATATTTTCAGGACCGGTATGTAGGGGGTTTCCTCTGCTGTAATATTTACGCCAAGTTCTGGCACACCATCAATAAATGCATGCAGGTAGAGCATGGACGAGAGTAGGTATACTAGGTACCCATATGACTTAATTTATAAATCAAAGCAAAAGTACAGTGTTACTTTTGTACCCGGTCTCTCCCCCACATGCGTCGTGTAGATATATATATAATAAATACCTACTTAATCTTAATAGCGAAAAGGCGACCTGACACTGATCTTTGACATAGCACGCCATTAAGTGTTTATGAGTGGATTTTTAATGGCTAGTCTAGTAGGTATAGTTGGTTCCAGTTTAAATGACGAAAAAGCACTTAACGCAGGATTTTACAACTTCTTTTGTTGCTAAATATGAAAAGAAAAGATAACAAAGGGACGACCGAAGTGTGGCACGTGCCTTGGAGTAGCTCAACCCTTCTTGATCATTGGGTTTTACCTGAACCGGACATTTAAGTAGGTGTTTTGTTTTCTAAATACAATTAAGTACAGTGCGGTTAACATTCAGGTAAAAATGTATTTTTAATACTATTCTTAAATTGTACAAAGTGATATTGACACAGTATTTAATTATTATTTTAGAAACATTTAATTGTTAAGTAAAATACCGGCAACATCAAAACTATCAAGATTGTTTGTTCACAGTATACTTTGGCTGTACCGACACTCCTGCGTAATTGTTTTACAACCCTACTTGAAGATAACAATTGAAGAATAGATGTTGGTAATGGTTCGTTTTAAGTGCTTTTCGTCATATTAATTAGAACCAACTATACTATAGTCCCTCCGTAATGCCGTGGCAACAGCCAGCTTACTCGGTTTTATTAATTTAACGTTAACTTTAAGGATGTGTTCCTATAAAATTACGAGTTCCGGTTTGGGGATAAGACAGCCGGTGAAATGACTAGCATAGAGGCATTCCATCTTCGGCCTCAGGGTTGGCAACGCATTTGCAGTCTTAGGATTGCGGTCTTGTGAATGCGAATGTCTATGGGTCACAGTTTCCACTTACCATCAGGTGGCCTGTGTGCTCGTTTGCCTTCCTATGATATAAAAAAGAAAAAAAAAAAAAGAAAAAAAAGAGTAGCTGACGGTGCTTGTTAAATGTAAAAGGACAAACCTTTGGGTGATAGATAAGTGGCAGTGTTTGTTTCTGAGTCTTGGATGTTTTATACCTACCTATGTATGTATAGGTAAATAAAACACATAAGAAGTGCCCTTCTTACGTTGCGGTTGTGAACTGGGCCTATATTCAACACTGTAAAAACAATATAGTTTTTGGCCTATTATCGTATTATCAACGTTTTGATAGCTCTTAGTTTCTTGACAGTACTCGTAATGGCGGCCCAGTTAAAAACAGTACGTAGTCAAATACGATTTGGATTTTTCCGCCTAGAATACCTAGAGGTGCTGCTTGAACAGACGACGTTCGATATTTGAAATTAGATATGTGTTATGTTATAACTTATAACGTAGGTCAACAAAAAATATGCCTTATAAGGTTGGTAAATCCGGTTTATTTATCAATTAATTAATTGTAGTGATAAGACTACTCATAATTAATTATCAATAGTGTGTTATTGTTTCCGCAATCTCTGATGTTTTATTTTTAAGTTTGCATTGGCCTAGGTAGTGTGGTAAATGGACGGATTATCGTTAATTGATTTTGTGATAGTGTACCCTATTGTTTATGCGCAATCCGCGCATGAAAACGAGGATGGTGAAATGGAGAGTGATTAAACTGATGATGTCACCTGAACTGACCAAACATTATTATGGAATATCCCCGTTCAATATTACACTTATTACTTATTATAAACATTTTTGTGAACGGTAGAAACCTATATAAAACAGGAGCACTTTTTAAGATTTTTGCCAATACAGCAACACAATCAGTGTTTATTACTTTATATTAGTATGTTTATCGTTGTCTAGTACCCATAGTTACAAGCCTATAGCTCAGTTTGGCAGTGACAATTTGTATGATATTATCACATAATATTTATTATACTTATTATTGTATATTAATTAGTTATTATTTACCTATTGGATAATTAAATGGAAAATACGCAAGAACCCCTGTTTAAAGCTACTTCGCTTCTGGGAATATCTACCTACATCTTGAAATCTCGGGTCTTGGGACCGAAGTTTTTAAGGAATGCAGAATGGAAATAGGTACCCTACCTATTCAATTTATTTGCATGGTAAAATCTTCGATGTCTTGTATGGGTATGCCGCGTTCAATGCTCAAGTTGTATAGCGATTAATCAAACGTACTTTGATAACGCAAGGAATGCAATCTCTGTGTAAAACCGATAAAGTTTTTACTTTTAACTGCCTTCCTCGCTCATTGGCGTCGATCGCGCAAACTGAGCCCCGAGTGGGCAGTGGGAGTGCAAACGCTCTGATTAATACGCAGGCGTCGCAGGCGCAGCGTAGGTGGTTAAAAACTAATGTGATTTGTGCATTTCCAGTATTTGCATCGGTTACACAACAAATCATGTAATAACATGTCCATACATTCTTAATAGCTACCTACTAGTAGAATAGGTGAGATATATGTGCGTATAGTTGACGGAATAGGTAAAGTCGTCATCAATAGAACTTGTAAACCATGTAAAGCAACCTTTTAGGCAACATTTCTTCGTAAATATTTACACTAGTTCTCCATCACTACTAAATCCATATGCTATTTCACCAGTTGTTATTCTTATCCACATTGAACATTATATAATCATTTAAAATTCGATATTTAAGTTAGTTTTAAGTTATTTTGCAGTTGAGGTTATTCCGATATTGTATTGCAATGACTATTTGTCTATTATGGCCAAATTAAGACTGTAACGAGAAGTAGTTTATTAAAACGATTTTAATTTCGGTGGCGCTTAACTGTACCTACCTACCAGGTAAAACGGTTACGCTGCCGTCCAACGGCAAAACGCTAGTCAGATTATTAAGTTTCACGCTTAAAATCACCTATTATTTATTGTTCACTCAATTGCCGAGTGTTGATTTGATGGTGATGCAGATTAAACAAAACGCTGCATGTGGTCCGTTCATCGTTCCGAGGTAGTAGCCATTTAATACTTACAGCGTTCTGTGGTGATAAGAGAGCATTAACGGTTTTGGTATAAAACATCACAATAGCAGTCATGATGTTTTGGATAATCTTATGCAGAGTTACCGCGTGTTGTCAGTTTTCTACCTCCTTAACTACTTTGTTCCTAAGTAGTTAAAAATATTATTTTTTAAGGTTCATTTGTAGGTGCGATAGAAGCACCAAGTTAACATAAAACGCTGTAATTCGAACTGCAGCAGGGTTCTGCCGTTGGACTGCAGTCCGATTACGGATTACAGTACCTACACAGTATGTTACGTTATGATTTTATTGATTGATGTTATGGGTTGGTCAATTTTTAGTGATTCTGATTAAAATAATACAATTTAAGCGATTTTTACGCTTCCCTTCATCTTGCATAATATCAATTGTCCGAAAAACACTTCGCATACCTAACAGTTATCGCAGAAACATTTTTAGCCGAATGATACTTTAGCATAATAGTATACCTACCTACTTAGCATAACTGTCATAACGGATAACATTCATTTGGCAGAATTTAGAATAGTAGAATACTAATATCGCCGACTTTTTAATTAAAATTAAAAAAAATATATTAAGCAGATTTTTTAATTAAAATTGTGTCACAAATGTATGTTGGGTTAGGTTAGAACTTCAACCCCAACAGAAACGAAACTGTGCCGGAAAAGTAGGTTAGGTTAGAATATAAAATTAGGATACCTAAGTAGACAAATAATTAACGCTTAATTTCTTATGTATTTTTATCGTCAGGCAGGACCGAATTGCAATTGGTGGAGTAGGATAAATAAGATTAAAAATTAAACACACATACAACAGAATTGTTTTATGTATGTTATGTCTACTAAATAGTATGCGATACAAATTTCGCTGAAACAATTATTCGATCATAGGACTATTATTCTCATCAACATTTTGCCAATTTACTATTCTGCCAAAGAAAATTGTGCAAAATGACAGTATGCTAAGAAATTTATGCGATAAGCAATTCTGCGAAATGATGATTCTGCCAAGGGTTGTTATGCGAAACCATTTTTTTACAAATGACAATCTATTTTATGCAACATAACAAACTCGACAAAGTCACAAAAACTCGATTTTTAATCCTAGTCTACTTTTCCCATCACTAGTAAACATCATCACACCATAGACAATATAAATATGGCGTTTTGTTTACATCGTTCACAAGTTCTATTGATGGCGACTTTAGGTAGGAAGGTATAACCTGCATAAATTCGTCTCACGTTGACCAGCGCTGAAATTGTAAGCTTTTTGTTTGGTAACCGTCGTCGCTTATCTACGATTGTTTGTATATTACAAAGGGATTAACAATACGTAGGTAACTAATTAAAGAGCAAAATGAATAGACAGTATGTATAGCACAACAACTGAAACGCGATACGTATCAGTATCACCTATCTATACCTACCTAGGGTGACGGCACTGTTAGACACTTTTAGCTGAAGGTACCAACAATAGACACTTAACTCTTAATTCAAAGATCATAAGGTTATAAATGAATCGTCTCAAAGTAAAAGCATACTTCTCTTATCTTCTGTAACAATGTAACAAGTGTCCATCATTGGTCCTTGTTCATTACTGGTTCAATCCCCCTATTTAAGGTAAACTGCTACGCAACAATAAGAAGGCGGATCACCGATATCGTAACTAATCAATATTGAAGAAAAAATGGAGGAAAAGGAAACGAGAAGCTCACCTCTAGCCCAGCCAGTAAGGACGTTGCCGAGGTAGGCCACTTTGTAGATGGGGTCAGGCTCGCTGATGCGCACACTGTTGGTGCGGCGCAGCAAGCGCCCGATGCCTTTTGAGATGCGCCCGATCGTGCGCGAGGTGAAATCCTTCGCCGAATTTGTTTCAGCAAGTGACACTTCAGCTGGCAGCGTAGACTTCTCTGGAGAGTTATCTCGCGACTTATGACCCTTCAACTTCGGAATTAACTGCGGTAAAGATTTCTTCTTATTCGGAGTCAAGGTCTTTGCTTGATTAACGCTGTAGACGTTACTGTTTTTTTTAAAGCTCTGTCCGCTATTATCTTTGGTTTGATCGGCTCTCTGCTCAGTCTTAACGATTCTATCCGTCTCTTTATTTTTGGCCTTCGTTCGACCGTTGAAGTTTTCAGAGAGCGTATTATTGTTCAAATTCCCGGCCCGGCCATCGCTAAGGCGTCGTTCGGCGCTAGAGCGGCGCTTCATAAGAGACGGGTTTCTTAGGAGAATGCTTGTCTCACTCGAACTTCGGTTTTTCACAATGTGTATTTTTTTTACACGCGAGACGACGGCATCTGATTCGTCAGCGCTGACAGTCCTTTCTGTCTTGCCTTCCTCATCCAGAAACCGTACCCTAAGTCCACTTGACTTGCACTCACCTTGTTTTTCTGTTTCTTGTCGACGCTCAGGTTCACTTTGTGAATCTGTTTCTAGACAGTAGCGCTCGTTTTCACTTAGTGCACCACCAGCCATTTTTCCTATTTTTTTAGACTCGCTTTTTATAACGCTTCATTACATTCTGAAGAGAGTTTTATTTGCTCGATTGTTCACACGGTTTCTGTTCACAAAGGAGCCGCCGAGCTAGTTTGGAAGAACGTAAGCAAGTCCTTCGGCAACTGCATAACGTACGCGCAGTAATACCAAGCTCGCCTGTTAAAGAACGACACTGGTTTGGAATGCTGCCCTCTCCACACTCACTATATGCACTTGTCTGTTTAATCTGAAGAACAAAATTAAATACCTACAATGAAATGAATAGTTTTATTCGGTAATAAAACAGATCGCGAACTACAGGTGTTTATTGTTGTAGCACTATCAAGATTTTAAATTATATTTCCGCTAGGTGGTTAGATGCGCGCGCGGCGCGTGAGTACGTGTCGCGCAGCAGTCGGCGGCGGAATGCGGCGGCGGGCGGCGCGGGAGGGCCGCGGCGGCGCGGGCGCCGTGCTGTGGTTCCCCTCGCGGCTCTAGGTTCCACTTTATTTTATCCAACGTAAGTTACTGCCGCGTGCTGTCATTTACGCCCGTCCTGCAACAATTAGGTACAAATAACAATAAGCACCTGAATGATAACCAGGGAGATAAAAAAAATCTTAAACAACTCGCTTACGCTTACGGACGTATTGTTAACCGGTAAGTTTAAGTTGTTTCGTCAAGTCGTAGGTACATACAACATTTTACGGAGTGCATTCTCAACTAGGTACTTACTTAAACTCGTCGTATGCGTACGAGTAGGTATGACTTGACTCGACCGATCGAGTCCGATCAACAGTTAGCAATTTATTTAGCTTTGACAAGAAGCCGTTTATAGGGTTTACCTACTTAGTTTCACCATGTCTGTCTGTCCGTCTGTCCGCCGCGGTTTAACTTAAGAGACTCTTGGCAGGTACATCAAAGCTTTGATTTTGCATAGTTATATCTTTGATTATTTACTCTCTAGATAGAACTTCGATGACATGAATGCGTCGAAAAATTTATCAGCTAACTGTTAGCCTATAAGTAGCTTTCCGCTCCTTAGTGTCAAATGTGTAGTCAGGGATACGGTCGTGTTACGGGTCCAAATTTATTTTGCTAAAAAGGCACTAAAATGACGAGTTGTGTGTGAACTTGGTCGAAATTACAAAGGACGTATGAAATCAAACAGCAAAATCACCTACCACCGGTAAGTAATTCAGAATTCATAGTATTTATTTCAAAAATCCATCAGTTTATATGTCTAATTAATACGATTCCATCTTGGCATTATTGTTGGTGTTGCCAGTTTTGAAATACGAAATTCCCTAGTCCCTAGTGGTGTGAGTATTGAAGTATGGAAGTTACGTTAGGATATGTACGATTATACATTAAATTAATAATAGAAAACTGCCAAGTGTAACTCGAAAATAGTGGAAATTAATAAAAATAAATTTTGACTTACAAACTGGAAATTTGACATGGGGTCAGGTCATTACACATACATATAGCTCATTGAAAACAAAACAATTTGAAAACGGCCAAGTGTGAGTGGATAATAAACGATTTTGTAAACATAACTTATTTTGATTTTGAAATATAAGATTTGTAGGAATGCATAAATAATATAATCAGAAATTGGTCAAGAGCAAAAGCGTCGGAGATTGAAAAAGGAAACGATACCGAGCAAAGTAAAACTTACCTTAGTTGTTATAAAATGATCTCAAATTGTTATAAAATAATTATTAAGTAAACTTTTATTGCAGGCACTCGTCGTCACCAGTTCAGGGCAAAAAATAACTTTTTCAAATGTCTTCCTTTTATTTTGTTCGGCAAAATTTGCCAGTGAGTGTATTTTATGAATCGAAAACATTAAAGTCAACCCATTCCAATTCGAATCGATACCTATATTTTTAGTTTTTCAAACACTTCACAATAACTAAACCTTACTGTGATCAGTTTTCCCTGTAAATTAGTAATTATGTCTTTAGCTGGCATCCCTATGTATGCCCACAGAGATAAATAGAATGACGTTTTGCGAGTGTAAGACAAAGGAGTCACGCACACAAGCGTACAAAAACAGGCCTGTTTCTGTCGTAGTGATTACAGGGTCACACTCTATCTAGAGAGTAAATAATCAAAGAGTTATATATGTAAATAACAACGACAAAGTTAAGAAATAAAATCTTGAAAACATTAAATGAAATCAGGTACCTATAGTCGAGTCCGGAATTAGGCGAACTAACTTGACAGTTCATTGTACACTAATGTTGCCACAGTTTGGCTAGTGCTGTTAATATCGATATTTAAAAAGTCTAGTTTATCATTATTATTGTGTTTGGAATCTAACTAATAATTTTACTAAGCAAAATAATAATAATAAAAATTGGTTGGATTTAAAAATACATCGAACATCGTTTTAGACATCGTTAACGTCACAGTCCGCCATTTTGTTTTGTTGACAGTTCGGACCATGCCTAACAAACAAAGCAAGCAAGCCATTCGGCTTTCTGTCATCCTATGATTGATTTTTTTGGTCAGATTGTAACCTAGCAACAATACTTAATAGCGTATAAAATTTATTAAATCGAACACAACGGATTTGGAATTATCATCGACGATATATAGCGTTTGTCTCTATCGCACTTTCATATTTGCCAGCAAGAAAGGAATTAATGCTATATGTACGGTACGGTACATGAAATGTACGGAAGCCACCTAAAAGGATCACAATGGCCTGTTGTTATTTTTGTATTTTATTCCTAATTTGAGGAGTAAGTATCGTAAATATCCGCTTTAAACCGTACATCCTTCAGATCATATTATATAGTAAAAATTGCTGTAGTTTTTCCCTATTTGGCAAGTATGTATGAGTGAGAAAGTTTCGACGACAATTACTTGATAAAATATAAATATAATCAGATTTATAGAAGGCACAAGGTTATATCGACATATTTGTGTCGACATAAACCTATCACTATTTATTTTTTCCTATGTCTGGCAACATTTTCGGCTGTCAAGTTAGTTCGCCTAATTCCGGACTCGACTTTAGGCACCTGCCATACAAAAAAAGTAAAGGTATTCTTTTTACATATTATTACCTACAGCAATTGAGGTGTCTTTGGATAGCTCGTAAAAAATCAGTTCATGTTAAGTAGGTATTATCCATTTTTAGATTTGGGGACTGTTTAGGAAATATTGCACTCGCTAAGTGTAATTTTTGCTAGAGTTACGTGTAACAGCGAAAACTACAGGCAATAAAAATCTGCAAAAATAAGTTAAATAAAATATTTTATTATTATTATTTCTTTACAAATCTCGGGACTATGGGAGTCCCGGACCTTTGGAAGGCGTACATGGAGCCGAAGCCAACACGCAGAGGCCCTTTAGACAAGTTTAATTTAGTAAAGTGATGGGACACCAACCGGCGATTGTCCCTGAGTTCAAACTATAGAAGTATGCTCCCACGGACAACCAACGGTTAGTGTAGAACTACCTATTTAAGAAGGATGGAATTATTAAAATAGGCTCTATGAATGAACAGATATGGATTGGTGAACTAGGCTATTGATGAAACTACGGCGCCTGCCTGGCCAATGGTAATTACTTTGGTTGAAATGGCAGGCGGTGACTCGCCAACTCAATGGAATGGGCCTCCCGAAATAGCCGCATATATTATTATTATTATTTAGATATTTATTTAATTTTCTGCAAATTAGGTTTTTTATAATAAGTATACAGGGTTATTGGTAAGTCGACCTATTCCCGTTAGGAGGTGATAGGGGTGACTATTTGCGATAATTTTGACCCTCATATGCATTATGCAAAAGTGAACCATTTTTGAGTTATCGCGTTTTTTAGTTTTTTTTTAAATTAGTCAGAAATTCAACTTGAAAAATTTATTACAAAAAAAGTATCAATTTAAATCTTTTTTTTTCTGATTTATAAATACTATTAAACACTGGTTATTTCTCAATATTAAGACAATAACTATCGGTCCAAATTTAAAAAAGCGAGACGGAAAACAAAAAAAAATCAATATTTTTTTGCGATCGCTTTCCACTAAAATGCCTTAAAAACAAAAAAAAACGTTATGAAACTTGGCTTGCAGATTATTTTAAAAACTTAACTGTTTTCTTAGCTCTCCAAAAATGCATAACAACTAGGAACTTATTTAAAAAAAACTGAAAAAAAATCATCACAAAGGAAGCGGGCGGAAATTCGTCTTCGAACTAAACTAAAGTCAGAAACGAAACTTCATAAATTAAAATAAAAAAAAATACCAAATTTAAATCAACTTTTTTTATTTGCTTTTGTACAAGATGAAATTTTTGTTCTTACGCAATATTAAAAACAATATTATCTGTACCCGTTTGAGAATACGAGGCCGAAAACTAAAAAATACTTACATGTTTTTTTATCAAACTCCAACATAAATTATACGAAAACAGAATTTACCAATACATTTGGCGTGGAGATTACACGTTGATAAGAAAACATGTATTTTTTAGTTTTCGGCCTCGCATTCTCAAACGTGTACTGATAATATTTTTTTTAATACTGCATAAGAACAGTAATTTCATCTTGTACAAAAGCAAATAAAAAAAATGATTTATATTTGGTATTTTTTTTTATTTTAATTTTTGAAGTTTCATTAATGACTAGTTTATTTCGAAGACGAATTTCCGCCCGCTTCCTTTGTGATGATTTTTTTTCAGTTTTTTTTAAATAAGTTCCTAGTTGTTATGCATTTTTGGAGAGCTAAAAAAACAAGCCAAGTTTTATAACGTTTTTTTTGTTTTTAAGGCATTTTAGTGGAAAGCGATCGCAAAAAAATATTGAAAAATTTTCTTTTTCCGTCTCGCTTTTTTAAATTTGGACCGATAATTATTGTTTTAATATTGAGAAATAACCAGTGTTTAATAGTATTTATAAATCAGAAAAAAAAAAAGATTTAAATTGATACTTTTTTTGTAATAAATTTTTCAAGTTGAATTTCTGACTAATTTAAAAAAAAAAAAAAAAACGCGATAACTCAAAAATACACACACACACACACACCGATCACACTTTACACTTTACACTGATTACACTTTTGCATAATGCATATGAGGGTCAAAATTATCGCAAATAGTCACCTCTATCACCTCCTAACGGGAATAGGTCGACTTACCAATAACCCTGTATATAAAAGTAAAATAACAATACCCATACAAAAATATAAACATTATAAAAAACCTAACCTACGGGTGCCGCCGGCAGCGGGGCAGGGCTCAAGCTACCGGTGGTTAGGGCTGCAGAGAGAGGAACCTCCTCACAATGCGTGCCGTGTCGAGGAGTACTGCCTTCTGTATCTGGCCCTTGATCCAGCCATCTAGCGAGAGTCTCTTGAGGTGTTGGTCGAGACTCTTCGCTATAAGACCGTTTGCCGAAACAACTATCGGGACAATGATCGTCGAGTCAACATCCCACATGGTGGTCACCTCGTGAGCCAAGTCAAGGTACTTGCTGAGCTTATCCTTCTCGGCCTTCACGAGGTTCTCATCACGAGGTTCATGCGGGATGGTGACGTCGACGAGCACTGCCCGGCGTTGAGATCGATCTGTCAACACGATGTCAGGTTTATTGGCGACAATAGTCCTGTCTGTTATAACAGATCGATCCCAATAGAGCGTAGCACGACCATTTTCGAGAACTGGCGCCGGTGTGTACTTATAGTACGGCACTTCAGACTCAACAAGGCCAAATGCGAACAACCGGAAATTATATGTCTGAGGGATTCGCCGGGACAACGGCACGCTCGACAAATGTCAACCGTGCCATCCCTCAGAATATATTTCCGGTAATTGTTCGTCATTATGACCTCGTCAGCAATTGCACAGGCAAAACCTTCGGTTTCCCCAAAGAGGTCACAAAACCGTAGCCAGTTCACGGACGCTAAAGTCTACGTCGGACCTTGTTAGGGCCCGGTAGAAGCGTCCGTGTAGCTCCTTGCTCTTCCATACGTTCTTGCGGTCTTCAGTGCTCAACACTGTTGGTCTACGCCAGTTTTCGTTTGCCAAGGAGAGAGGCGTGAGGCTCCTGTCTACTGCAACCACATCACGATGCATCCCACACTCATTGCCAAGGAAATAATCCCTGAGATTGCACACCTCGCGGTTATGGAGATTCTTAGCATTTAAAATGCCTTATTATTATTATTATTAAAAGCACGGAAGCACAGAAAACTAGTTCATATTATTTACTTGTTGTTTTTAGATACAACATAAAATACAAGCCTAATTGTGCAAATTTTGTTTACAGAGTTATCAACAACTTTCTAGAGTTGTTGGTAATTCTGTAGCTCTGCCTACCCCACTCTGGGATTGAAGGCGTGAAGGTGAGAGGGGCGTTCAATAAATTCTCGGTATTGGTATCTTGCAAACCTTTTTAGTAAACTTCTTAATACTGGCCGCTAAGAGTCATTCATCGACAGTAAAAAAAAGTAAATTTGAAGCCCACACATTCTTTTGTTTTTCTGCAACTGCTGAACAAACGTGACCACAATGAGCGATTTTACAATGATAATTAAATTGGAGCATCGAGCCGTGATAAAATTCTTGACTAAACAGGGTAAAAATCAAAAGTGTATTAAAGAAGAAATGGATTTAGTTTACCGTGAGTCCGCTCCTTCATTATCTACTGTCCAAAAGTGGTCAAATGAATTTAAGCCTGGGAGGGAGAGCATAGAAGATGACCCTATACCTGGTCGGCCTGTTGAAGCTACTTCACCAGAAAACATTCAAAATGTGGAGAAAATTATACTGGAAGATGGTCGAGTGAAGGTTAGATCTATAGCACAAAAAACCAATATTTCTATTGGTACAATACATGATATTATCCACGATCATCTTAACATTATCCAAAGTTAGTGCGAGATGGGTACCACGAATGTTGACACCGTTTCAGAAGCACACGCGTGTTGCTTGTTGTTCCGACTTCATTGAGCTGTGTGGTGAAAACCCTGATGGTTTGCTCCAAAAAATTGATACCGGAGATGAAACTTGGGTTCATCATTATGACCCTGAGAGCAAACAAGAGTCGATGCAGTGGCACGTTAAAGGAACACCTCATCCCAAGAAATTCAAAGTCGTCCCTTCAGCTGGCAAGATCATGGCGACAATATTCTGGGATTGTGAAGGGATATTATTAATAGATTATAAAGAAAAGGGTTTAAATATTACAGGAGAGTACTACGCTAACGTTTTACGCCAATTACGGGATGCAATCAAAGAGAAGAGGAGGGGAAAATTGACCAGAGGAGTGCAGCTTCTTCATGACAACGCCCCTGTGCATACTGCTCATGTTGCCAAGGCTGCTGTTCTTGAATCTGGGTTCGAAACAATTACTCACCCGCCGTACAGTCCAGACTTGGCCCCCAGCGACTACTTTTTGTTTCCCAACCTTAAAAAGGATCTTCGTGGACATCGATTTTCTAATGATGAAGCGTTGAAGGCAGCGGTGGTGGAGCATTTTGACACCAAAGACAAAAAATATTTTTATGAGGGGTTAAAAAAACTAATTGACAGATCTTATAAGTGTATAAGCATAGGGGGGGAATATATAGGAAAATAAAAATAAAACACTAATCGTATGCTTTTGTTTTCCTTCTCATACCGAGAATTTATTGAACGCCCCTCGTATGTATGTATGTGTATAAAATACAATAAATAAATACTATTTATTTTTGAGCAGTACTTTTGGTCCCATGGCAATTTTGAAACAAAATCTTTAGGTACCTAACGCTTCCACCGAAGGAGCGCCTGTGCAAGCTAAGCTTTAATTTTTTACTCTAATATGTAGGTACCTATTATTGTTTGTGCATTAATATATATGAGTCTTGTATTGAACCGATTTAAAGCAGCAGTTGTATAAATAATTGATCGGTAAAATGACTGAATTAGGCAGTTAACAAATCGGAATTGATTGGTAAGAAATCTCATTATAGGTAAGCAGTAAAAATATTCGAATACAGTTGTATGATGTATGATTGGGGTAAACATTTGTCAAATCGTTGGACGATGGGAAAAAATGACCCCCTCACACATTAAACGAAACGAAACATGTCACAGTTTATAGATCTTGGCAACATGATCTATTTTTACTATGACGACGATCGCCCTGTTTATGGGGTTTTCTTCTAAAATTCCTATTGTATGGCATTTGTTTAAAATTAAACACATTCTTACCATGCTAGCTCTTGAAAGGTTTTGTTATTAAAAAACCCCATCGAATTTGCAACTAAAACAGGTATATTTGTTTTTTTTCGAGTCCTAATAAACATATTGATATGAAATGCTTGCATGGTTGATACAACAACCCCCATCACCTTTTAAAAAGATGAAATTATGAAGGAAGAATTTTTTGACATAGGGAGGGGCGGGAAAATAATACAAGATAGGGTAGACCGGGGACAATAGTACCATTTTATAAATAATGACCCGTAACTCAGAATCTAAAGCTACCACGTAAAAATCGCTTAGTTCATTCTAGTCTAAGTAATTAGTTATCAGAATCTAGAGAAACAATTTAATTTGATCGCATCAGAATGGTGCATACCTATTGAGTTTTTGTTAATGAAGCGGGTCAATTGTACCAGAAAAACAGAGGTAAATGAAATCCAATATAATATACTAATCAAACAGTATTTATTGTTAATTTATTAAGACCAATCAGTCTATTACGTTACATGAGTCTTAATTATAGAGACTCGTATTTAGAACTCGTATGAAGCTAAGCATTTCAGTTGAATTAAACGTAACATAATATTCTCCAAGATTTTGAAACATTTTATGTCGACATATTATAAAAACAATTAAGGATGCTCATAGCACATCTCTCAAGCAATAAAAACATCTCAATGCAACAAAAATATCGAATAATAAAACAATTACTAATGCCCATACAGTTACAATTGACCCCTGGTACAGTCAACAGCATAAATAAGTGATCATCTATGTACCTTGTAGCTTTCAATCGTTTCACAATTTGGTATAACATTTCAAACACGACGTTAAAGTGACAAGGTACATAAATGATCACTTATTTATGCTATTGACTGTACAATCAACCCCATGCTTCACAACAAAGTATTTTTTTTAAATACCTACTACTGAAACGGATGACATTGCGGGTACTATAATTTATTATAGGTACAGTCAGCTGCAGAGAAAAGTATACCCCCCTCCTGGAAAGGATCGATTATTTTCTAAAGCCTGTGGTTAAATTAAAACTTTGGGTTAATTGTAGCACGGGGTCAATTGTAACGTTACAATTGACCCCGAGTGTTGTGGGACTAGTTTGACTTCGGAACTCTAAAAAGGCCGCTGACGGAAAAAGCTCGGTGTTCTGGTAACAAAAACCTATCAGGGCCTCTATTCAAAACCTAAACCAAATCATCTTGGACCTGTTGTCGTATTGACAACGAGTTGATAGCTCTTATTTACTTGACAGTAATGGCGGCCGAGTTGAAAACAATAACATTACACGTCAAATACGATTTGGATTTTACTGCCTAAAATAGAGGCGCAGTAGTGCTACAATAATATAAAACCACTCCATGCATCTAATGTTCCGTTAAACAAATGTTTGCACGTATATTGGCCGACCTCGGCCAAACATTCTTAGCCGAGGTTTCAGTATTGTTATTTTGTTGGAAATATGATATTAATTGTTAGTGTAAAGTTTGAAAATAATACATTTTACATGTACCTACGCACGAATCTCTCACCATTCTTCTAGGTACTAGTTATTATTTGTTGCTAAACCGGCAATAGTATTACACACTCTGTAAAAATTTCAACTGCCTACCTTTTACGATTCATGAAATACGGTAGGTACAGTTTGCTGACGGAGGGACGGCAGCGGAGGCTTGGTAACAGGGCAACCTATGGGTAAAGTTCGTTTTTTGACGATATAATTATATTATGCGTATGGTTTTTAACGTCAATTAGTAGCTACTTTATTTCGATCTAACATGGTTTTTAGAGCATAAAGTAATAAATCTTTATTTTCAAGTATACGTTGGTTAATAAATGTAACGTTGAATTAAATCCTAGAAACATGTAGTTCATGTCGAGGCCAACCATGTTGACATGACAGTGTTATAAGCTACGTATAGACTAGACTATAAGTACTTAATTATAATAAAGATATCAATGTTGAAGATTCAAACTTTTAAATTATAATATCGTACAAATAAATAAATAACCTAGTTACTTACCTAATTGATATAAACTTGTATGTTGACCAGCAAAATAGTTATATTTTTTTCACAAAGGCAAGAGTGCTTCCCATTTGTTCCATGGTACTGTGACGTTATGGTACAAAACAGAAAAAATTGTCCCAAACTGTTCTATAGAACTACGTACTAGCGTTTCACCCGAGCTTACTTGTCAGTGACGCAATAGAACAAAATAAGATACACCTTTCCCATTTTGTTCCATCATGAAACACTACTTAGAAATGTTTGTTTACGTTTCTACTACTAGCATTGGAACTAAAGACTAAGCTTGACGCAGTCTAACGGCCAAACCCTATATTCAATCCGCGGACAGGTAGGCTTACTTCGGATTAAAATTTGACACATTTTGCCTAAGTAGCCTAACGTCCGGTTCCTATATTCAATCCGCGGACAGATAGGCTTACTTCGGATTAAAATTTGACACATTTTGTATGGGCAAATGTCAAATTTTAACCCGAGGTAAGCCTTATCTATCCTCGGATTGAATATAGGAACCCGACATAAGTAAGCCTTATCTATCCTCGGATTGAATATAGGGTTGATAGGGTTCGGCCGTAAATGTAAACTGACTCTCGTTTTTAGCTTTAAACTGGACAAGGACATCAATCTACTAATGGAAAATAAAACAAACATTCTTGGCATCAACAAACTCTAACTAAATACGGAAAAAAAAACTATGTTTAATTTAAGCTGACTCTATTTATAATCTATGTATTTTTCTATAATATTTACAATCGGCCACCAAAATAACTCAAAGGGTCTAGCAGGCTAAGGAAGGAGAAGTGGCCCCTGTGACGAATATCGGATTTTTATAATGTCATTTGTTGGCTATCTCATAATATAGAAACACCCTAACTTTCAGCCCCCTATCTTGAACCGTCACCGAGATACTGTCAAAAACGTCATTTTATGGACATATTTTTCAGTCATTTTTCTCCTGATCTATATAAGGTAGAGCAATAAAACCAAATCATAGCTACAAATGATGGGTATAACTCTGATTTTTTTAAATATTTAATTCCATGAAAAAATAATGATTAAAATGTCAGATAATTTTTTGACAGCACTTTTCAACAAGTATTTGTAAAGGTACAGCTACGGAAAAAATCACATAAACTGCTAATAGTAATTGAATTTACCCTTAAACTTACTTTCAACATGATTGAAAAATCGGACTCTTCTTCGAAATAACATGTTGTATATTCCCTCAAAGTATCCACTATGTTTTTTTAAGTATGTTGCACCAATTATATTGAATTGATTTTTCGCATGGTACTAGCTAATACTTTTAGCAGTTTACGTGATTTTTTCCGTAGCTGTACCTTTACAAATACTTGTTGCAAAGTGCTGTCAAAAAATTCTCTGACATTTTAATCATTATTTTTTCATGGAATTAAATATTTTATAAAATCAGAGTTATACTCCTACCCATCCTTTGTAGCTATGATTTGGTTTTATTGCTCTACCTTATTATAGTTCAGGAGAAAAACGACTTTGAAAAATGTGTCCATAAAATGACGTTTTTGACAGTATCTCGGTGACGGTTCAAGATAAAGGGCTGAAAGTTAGGTTGTTTCTATATTATAAGATAGCCAACAAATGACATTATAAAAATCCGATATTCGTCACAGGGGCCACTTCTCCTTCCTTAGCCTGCTAGACCCTTTTCCATAGTCAATAGTTGTAATTGCGATGGTTGTGATGATGCTAAACAGGAACAAACTCCTTCTTTGTTTCCTGTAAAAAATGTTTTACTTATATTTACTGTCATTTGTACAGACTACACTTTGATGAAGAAGATATCCATTCATTATCAGTGTTGGCTTTTTAGTTGTAAATGACAGTTCTATGGAACAAATAAAAAAATACTATTCCCATATATTCTATAGAACAACATGCGAATCTGCCTTATCATTTTGTTCCAGGACATATCAGTTCCATAGAACTAATGATAAACTTGAAGCCTAAATGTTCCATGAAACAATTAGCACATTAATTTCTCATTCTGTTCTACGACGTCACAGTACCATGGAACAAATGGGAAGCACTCAAAGGCAATACGTAAAAGTAGGTTGAAGAAAAGCTGGCATAAGTAATCGTAATCGCTAACAAGTACAAGTAAGTAAACAAAACATTTCCAATTCAGCCAATTTCATTTACGTTTTTCATCGACTTTATCGGTTTTAATTTGGGTATTATTATGAGTAATTAAAACTAAGTATGTCAACAACGCCGTAAGTCGATCTCAGTAACAGCTTGAGTCTGAATGTTAGTAGGTACACACAATCGTGACGTAAGCGTGAGTCCAATCACAAACCCGATCTTCACAACATTTGTGGCCAATATTTGCCAGCCAATAATAGAAATGACCGCATTAGTTCCGTATTATGCCGCGGCCACTGGCTGACTGGCATCACGCACGTGGACTCTACCAATACTCCCGAGATAACCATTACACTATCAAACTATCCGAGCCGCCGCAGAAGCACCTCATACATGGTGATACAACTAATAAATATACAACGTGTTACAAAACTGCTGCCCTTGGTACACACAACATCACACCTAACTAACCATTAAAGACAGAGCAGAGAGAAAAAGAAAGAGACGTATATATGTGTATTATGTCAACTTCTATGCATTCTAGTGCGACTCTCTTTCATGCAATATTTCAGATTTCTGAAGTGTATAGCTAGATGTGTTGCTGTGTGTACTACTTACGTGCTCATTGGAAGCAGCAGAGAGGCAGCGATACATACATCTGTTTTACGTAAAAATGGGCACCACGGTCGACCAGGTGCGCGCTTATTTGTCTGCTCTTTTTGAAGATAGATGTCTGCTTAATTGAGAATCTGAAGGCAAAAGGAAACTACGCTTCCTTCAAACTGACGGTCCCGTCGAAATATGTTGACAGAGTGTTAGACCCCGCTAATTGGGCTGAAGACATTTGCATTATACCTTGGCGGCAGAGCTTTCGTAACCAAACAGAAAAAAAGAAATCATAAAAAGCTTCGCGTATATTACCAAACCGTGAGAGGCCTTCGCTCAAAAACATCGGTTTTTCATACCTGACATTGTGGCTTTAACGGAAACATTTTTAAACAGCTCTGTGAACAGCGCCGAGTTGTTTCCCGCAGATTACACTGTGCTTCGCAAGGACCGCGACGGCGATGTCGGCTGGGGCGGGGTCCTATTGGCAGTTAAAAGTACCTTCAGTGTGAGTGTTATCAAAAATATTGACGGCCTGATTAGTGAACGCGAACTTATATTTGCCTTGTTAACTAGTAGAAACACTCGGTTGTTGCTCTGTGTAGTATATGTACCTCCTAATTATAGTGATAATTTATTTTTGAACGTATTGGAATGTTTAGAAAATGCTGTGTGTACATTTTCTTCTCTAGATGTTTTTATTGTAGGCGACTTTAATCTTAAGTCGTTTAGCTCAAATACCGTTTGTCAATTTGAAAATTTCCTTAGTTTTTGCCAATTAAGACAATGTAATAATGTCAGTAACTCGCACGGTGGTATCCTGGATCTGGTGTTGACAAATATGCCTGTCGGTGATGTCCTTGTAGAGAGTAACTTCGACCCTTTAGTTCCCTTAGACGCCTATCACCCTGCGCTAGATGTTACTATCTCTAATATGTGTGTGCCGGCTGCCGGAGAGAATGAGTGCTTGTCTGATTCTCCCCTGCAGGTGCCACAAGCGTTCCGCTAGAATTTAAAAAAGCTGACTCTTTCGGCCTTTATCACGTCACGGCTTGGCGAGCTTGGACTGGTCACATGTTTACGAGCAGAGTGACGTTGAGCTAGCTACTGAAACCTTTTATGAGCTCCTAAATAGTACCCTAGACGTCTATGTATCCGTGAGATCGACGCCTAAGCAATCTCGCCGATATGATTATCCTCAATGGTACACTCCGGATGTCATAGGAGCCATACAGCTTAAGTATTTTCACCTAGTTAAGTTCAAACGTCATGGTCTTGAATTTAACCGCGAGTTATTCCGGTACTATAGAGGTCGAGTAAAATCTCTCATTAGTAGCGCTTATGAGCAGCACATGGCATCTATTGAGCGGGATATTTGCCGCCAACCCACTGAATTCCAGAAGCACGTTAAGGATAGGCGAAGTAAGAGACACGCGCAAGGTATGTTTACGTATAAAAGCAGAGATGTTGCTAAAACGGAGGCTGCCCAGGCGTTTGCCGAATACTTTGGTTCTGTTTTTCATCCCGGTGCACCACTGCTCGATGTGGATGAAGCAGTACAGAGTGCAGCACCTTACCAATGCCCAGCTGATATCCGACTTTTCCACATTTCTTGTACGGAAGTGAGACGCGCGGTACGTAAGTTTAAAATCACTTCGTCTCCGGGGCCTGATGGAATACCTATTCTTATAGTCAAGGACTGCGTATCAGCATTGGAAGAGCCTTTGGTATATATTTTTAATCTCGCTATTGCTAAAGGTATATATCCTTCGGCGTGGAAAATATCTAGGGTGACACCTGTCCCAAAAGAGTCTTCTATGGACGTCACGACATTTAGGCCGATTGCGATATTATCAGTCTTTGGTAAGATTTTCGAAAATCTGATCAGTCAGTGTGTGTCATTGCAAGTGTCGCCTGGGTTGGCGGACTCCCAACACGGCTTCAGAGCTGGACGTTCCACCTGCACTTCTCACATTAACTTCGCAGATTATGTGCTCCAGCATATGGACGGATCCCGACAAGTTGATGCGGCATATTTTGATTTCCAGAAGGCCTTCGATTTAGTTGATAATGATGTCTTGCTCCGGAAACTGGCTCTATCTGGTTTCTTTTTTGATCTCCTTAAGTTGCTTGCCACCTTGGTGATCGAAAGCAATATGTACAAGTGTCCGGTCATACTTCCAAAGAGTACTACACTCGATCTGGGTGAGCCAGGGGAGTATACTTGGGCCAACCTTGTTCCTGATTATGATTAACGATTTACCTGCAGTCGTCCGTAGAGCCGAGTGTCTGCTGTTTGCGGACGATTTAAAGTTGTTTTTGGCAGTAACTGAACTCTCTGATTGTGATGATCTGCAGAGTGATATTGATGCGGTATTTGACTGGGCAAACATCAATAGGTTGTACTTCAACACGGCTAAATGTTAGGTGATAACGTTTACAAGATCCCATACCCCAATAGATGCCACATACAGCTTAGGAAGTGTACCGTTAGATCGCGTCCATGTTATTCGTTACCTCGGCCTGTATATCGGCCCTAAGTTTGACTTTCATCAGTACATCATGTCGATATGCAAAGACGCCTTTACTCGCGTCTTTGCTTTAGGTTTCATCATGCGAACAGCGGCTCAGTTCAATAATGTGAATATTGCAATTATTTTATATAACGCATTCGTCAGGAGCAAGTTCGAGTACAACTGCGTGATCTGGGATCCAATTAAAGACAAGTATACGCTGCTTTTGGAAAGGGTCCAGCGGAGGTTCGCCAGATATTTATATAAGAGGATATATGGATATTATCCATTCTTATATCCCTCTCTATTTGTGCTAGGTATGGTCGGGTTGCAATCATTGAGCTGCAGACGTAAGGAGCATCTGTTGGTGCATTATTGCTTGCTTCTGCGTAACAAAGTGCAGAACCACACCACACTCGAGTGAGTCCGCTTATTTGTTACCGACCAGTACCTACATACGAGCAGGGGCGCGTCGCCGTCACCCGCTGTTCGCGGCGCTGGAGGGGTTCGGCACGCGCCGCGCCAGGAACGCGCCGACCGCGAGGGCGGTAGAGCTGCTGAACGCGCTTGTTCACCAGCTGCGGGATACCGACGTGCTAGCTGTCAATTGGCACTCGCTTTTAGCTAAAATCTTTTTATTTTTAGCCACCTAAGTTTTAATCTTTTTTGTAGATGTTTTTCTTTTATTTCTTTTAACTTTGTGCGTGCTATATTAAGCTAAAGTAAAAGGTGTTTTGGTGTTTACTGTAAGCCTCTTACTGATTCTGTAAATAAATAAATAAATAAAATACCCCGTAAAAAATATAATAAATTATCAAAGCCAAAAATATTGTCAACCCTAGTAAGCTGTCATGTCAGGGAATCGGGGTTAGCATAGATTATTTAACAGAGAGGCCAGGCCTACCTACCAATTTTAATAATTGTCAACTTTAATGGTTTTTCTGTTTTTCATCCACAAAGGTTCAATACTATGATGTCATTATGCTTAAAGTACTGGATTCAAAAAAAGGCCAAGACGGAAAAAAAATGTTGTCAATTTCAAATCTTCTTATCGATATTTTACAATTGTTCCGTGTTTTTCCATATTTTTTTTACAAAATGACGATGTTTTCTATCTCAGAATATTACGATATGATGTTATGCGTAGGCCATGAAGATAGCAATTTAAATCGTGCTCGCGAACTATATTGGAGGTTGTGCATTGAGCAAGGCGGAGCTCACTTTGAGTCGTTCCTGTAAATTTGACGTTCATTACGAAAAAGTAAGTGTTAGTTTAGGTTTCTTCGTTTAAAATCTTCCAAAACTCGACTTGTAATATGTATCTAATCGAATTCTGTTCATTTTGTTTATATCTCTGTACTGTTTCGCGAATTAGGTAAAAATGTACATAAATATTCTGCGTAGTTTACTCTTTAATTTTACTAAAACAGGGTTAGCACATCAATGAAAAAAAATGGTTTAATTTTTTTTGGCGGTAAGTCATACAGTGATAGTACAGTTCTTTAATACCTATTGTAAATGGACTTGCTATAATATGAGGCACCATTAAACCCCCTTTCGGATTTACGGGTATTTTTGTAACACCTGTATATTATCATCTCTATTTCATTTCAGAATAATTTGACCCATTGTTAATCAGAAGAAAATGTTTTGTTTGCAATGCAAGGTCAAACGTTAAAAGGTTATCTGTTGCGGAGAACAAGGACTGAGCCTATTTGATTAACCACTACCCAAAAATATGGACAAATTTGATTTTAGAATAGTAGGGTAAAGTCACCAGTGGTCAGCCAGAGACCAGTAGTCGGCCTCTGCTTTTTCTTTGTATGAGTGGGAAGAGTACGAACGATATATTTCCCACTCTTCGCACTCATTACGAGGTCGACTACTGGTCTCTGGCTGACCAATGGTGACTTTACCCTATACCAATTTATTTCAAAAATCATATATAGGTATCACGAATAATATAAGTCACGAGTCTAATTTACATAATATTTACTTTAATGTAATTTTTCATTTAAATATTGTAAATGCAAGAATACAAGAAAATAAATAACAGTGTTTTTTGTACATAAAGGTTTAATACCTATAACCTATGTGGAATTACTACAGGCATTACCGGATTCATTCAAATTTGGTGTTTCTCGTCATACTGTTCGAACCTATGGCAATATCATATTCTGCTCTCGCTCGGTCTCAATACGCTAATTATGCGCCAATGATTTTCAAACTGCCACGGTAAAAGTTGTAGATATGACATTTTGTACAATGTAAAGTGGTTAAATGCTCTATTAAAATCTATTTTCCTAAACACGCGGAGAGGAAGCGCTTAATAAAGCACTTATCAATATTCGAGTTCTCATAATCCATAGCACTAATATTTAGAACTTATCCTTTATTTGGTTATGTTATGAGTATAGTCGTATATAAGTTTACCATTAAATTTTCAACATTTAAGTGCCATTGGTCACGGCACATTGCTCGTAGAACTTACGTTACCCGTACCTAACGTCAGAATGCAGCAACACGTATTGACTTTATTTTGTTTATAGATAACAGTAAATGGTCAAAACTTAAGTACCTATAAACAATAATATTACGCTAGTCTAGGAGTCTAGTCTAATAATAGTAGGATAGTCTTCGATTTTAAAGTTTGGTACTCTTCCGCTGCCGGATATGACGTAGTACCACTCACGTAACCACTGCTTCGCGGAAGAGAATACCAGGCAAAGTATATAATTGTACCATGTGTAGGACTATTTAAGAAGGAAATATTAATAATAGGCTCTATTAATCTACTGATATGAATTGGTGAACAAGGCTATTGATGAAACTACGGCGCCTGCCTGGCAATTACTTTGGTAGAAATGGCAGGCGGTCACTCGCCACGTGTCGCCACCTCTATGGAATGGGCCTCCCGAAATAGCCGTTTATACATATCAGCAGGGAGACAACAGTTCCAGAGGTGTAAGGTTGGGTGGAGAGGTGCTTTTGGACTTTAAATGACCATAAGGTGCTCACTCGCCACTTACACAACACATCCACCCTTCGAGCATATAGCTCTTGCGAGTCCACTCTGACCGGCCAATAAAGGCAAGCCAGAGGTGCGGGTCTGCAGTTGCTCGTCATTGTACACCACAGCCGGCCGGTGAAGGCAAGCGTGAGGTGAGGAACCGAACCACCCTCAGCAGAACTCAGGTCTGTAGTGTCACCACTCACTAACAGCTCGCCACTAGCTGCCCTGCGGCCTTGTTTAATAACAATTAATAATATACACCGTGTTTTTATTGATTTACGATAACTTCGGCATATTACTAGGTACATCCATAGAAACTAAGTGGTAGATTCTACTTTTTTTAAATGCAAAAAAAAATAAAAATCTATGGAGCTAAGCTCATTTAGTTACTTTGCTCCATAGAGAATTTTTTTTTTTTTTTTGCAATATAAAAAAAAAGAATCTACCACTTAGTTTCTATGGATGTACCTAGTAATATGCCGAAGTTATCGTAAATCAATAAAAACACGGTGTATATTGTAGCGTTACCGCTACAAAATCGCTTCAAATTCGCGCGTTTATTTTGTTTATTTTTTAGGTGTCGAACTCCTTTGTGTGTTAGAGTTGCTGGCCTGCGTTGTTGATGGTTTCGATTATTATTTTAAAATTTTGAATGTGTTGTCAGATTGTTCGGCATCGATGTAAGATGTTTCTTTTTGACATTGGTGCTTCAGTCTCGTAACCGAAGGGATATATTTTTTGTTCTCGACTTCGTACATTTGCAATTACAAGTACAATTGCAGTTTTAACAGTGACCTAGTTCGCATAGTTGGGTGCACGGTCACTCTATCTGCTGAGCGAAAGGAAGGAACTTCCTAGTGGTATTCGCACCAAATAATACCGGCTTGATCCGGGTAAGTTGATATTTATTAAGATCTTTCCCCGCTACGCCCCGTTCTGTTGGTCTTGTCGTTCGTTACTCATTAGATCTTTTTATTCTAGTCCACCTACCCCCTGAAGAAGTAGTCCACTAAACAGCTTCGGATGATTATTGGGCAATCACACGCGTATAGAGAAACGCATATACTTACACGCGTTGTGTACAACGCACGCGTGTGACTCCGGAGACTTCGGCTACGAGATCTTTATCTTCACCCTTCTTCAAGATAAGCTTATCATAATTTCTAATTTTTGTTATTTTAAAAAGAAACTACATTCAATATTTTTTATATTTGCGTACATGTTCTGTTTCATTATGATTTAAGCATTTAAATTTCCCATCTTAGGAACTTCGATACAAAAATACGCGTATTTTTTTAGGGTCCCTTTGATATTAATTGCCATAGGGTTTTGTTTCTCCAAATTCTAAAAGAGCCCGCGCGCTCCATGAACGTTTGTTCTTTTTCGGCCAATATTCGGAAACGGTACTTAAATCATTCTTGAAATACCTTTTAATCTCTAAATTTTTGTGTTAATCCTTAATTTCGTCTTTTCTAACCACTAAATTTGTTTGTTAATTTTATATTTTCGTCACTTCACCAAAACCAGTTTCTATTTATTTTTTATACTACTCTTTGTCACAAATATCTATTTTCGACACTTATAATTTATAAAATAAACTATCTTTAGGTTTTAATTCATTTTTTTTATTTGTATTAAATTTCTACGTTTATCCTAGGCTCAGTCCTAGGATCAGTTAGTGCTCCCTTTTCCCATTTGGAGCGTAACAATATACATTATAAAAAACCTAACCTACGGGTGCCGCCGGCAGCGGGGCATGGCTCAAGCTACCGGTGTTTAGGGCTGCAGAGAGAGGAACCTCCTCACAATGCGTGCCGTGTCGAGGAGTACTGCCTTCTGTATCTGGCCCTTGATCCAGCCATCTCTCTTGTCTCTTGAGTCTCTTGAGGTATTGGTCGAGACTCTTCGCTATAAGACCGTTTGCCGAAACAACTATCGGGACAATGATCGTCGAGTCAACATCCCACATGGTGGTCACCTCGTGAGCCAAGTCAAGGTACTTGCTGAGCTTATCCTTCTCGGCCTTCACGAGGTTCTCGTCATGCGGGATGGGGACGTCGACGAGCACTGCCCGGCGTTGAGATCGATATGTCAACACGATATCAGGCTTATTGGCGACAATAGTCCTGTCCGTGATAACAGATTGATCCCAAGATCCCAAGAGCGTAGCACGACCATTTTCGAGAACTGGCGCACACTTATCTACACCGAATTCCATTACCTATTATTATTGTTATTAATTATATTTTAGTCGCATTTCTTTACTCAAATGGTTTTTACTTTTGTATTTTTAATCAAAAACCTTCTCTAACTACTCCATGACCGTCTCAAGTTCGATCAAACGAAGTACATTAACATGACAACATGTCGTTGACAGTTTTTTGTTTAATTCCGGTAGTTAATAAAATAACACAATGTTATGACAATAACATTATTCTTTGAAACCCAAAAACCATAAGAGTAATTTGGTTTAATTGCTATATTTTAATTACTTATATTATATTAATTACAATGTTAAAATTAATAGGTTTGCAAAATGAGAACCTAATAATGTTTTGTTTATAATTTGGTAAAATCGACATACAACAAACAGAAAACTTAGAATGTACACTACATACACTTACTATATCAACTTAATACAACAATGCACATTTGTATTGTGGTCACTGCACTCTTAAACATTCTTAATTGGTTAACCATCCACCACGTGTAGTGTAAGTATATTATAGTAGGGGTATTAAATTGTTAAATAAGGTACATAGTAGAAATGCTTTAAATTAGATTCTTATAAAAGGCTGTTCTCCCGAAAATAACGAAAATACAAGCAGGTTTTTTGGGTGTGTATCCTAATTGCGAGTCGCTCGTACACAAAACATGTAAAATTCCTAGGTACAATTCGGTTTGCTTGCACAACCCAATTTTTTATTTATTTTAATAAATTTTTGAAAACATACCGTAAGTTAATTGTAGTTGAATACCTAGTTAATTTGTGAATGGAATAGCTGGTGTTTGTAAAACTATATTTTTTCATAAATATTTGACATTATGACAATTTTTATATGGCAGTTTAAACATGACATTAAATGGACAAGGTACTAAAGTGTACACATATTTATGAACAAGACTAGGTACCTATCGTGTACCTAAACACAATTAAGTTAGCTACTGCTTAATATTGTATGCAGAGGCCAGGACAGACAAAAAATTAACTTCATGTAGAAGAAAAAGAAAAAAAAACTTCATGTAGAAGGAACTGTAAAGATGTAAACAATGTGGTTAACTACTCGAACGTAATTAAAATCAAATCTTTAGAATTATAATGCTCTTATTACTAAAAGAGCACAAGTAACCACTTGAGAAAAACGACAACAAAGAAACGAACATACGAAATTGAGATGTTACGATGTGACAAAGCGATTTCTAACTACGTAACATACTAGATCTTACTTAGGTACTTCTTTCGAAGGTCTGGGATTCTGTGGACCAAACAACCTTAAAATTAATTCTTGTTAAGGTATTTTTTTTCTAATAACTTTTCTAATCAAAATAAAGGCGGAATTACATTTATTTAAAAAGGGACTGGTTGAGCACAGAGCGAGGAGTCATCGAAGAGGAACAGTCCAGGCGAGCCAGGCGACACACTAATTATGCCCGACGAATTTTGTATGAGAATATTGATTTCCTTTTTAACACTGCTTAACAAATTATATTCAACATAGTCTCGGTGGTATTGCGTTATTTACAACCTGTCGCGTAGTACAAGATTCAAGAGTTCAAAACTTCAAACTGCCGGTATGATAACTTTGAGGAGCGCGAAGTTTGTATCCAACTTATAGGGCGCTAGTATAATATCGTAGTTATAATACCCTCGTAAAGGATTCCTGTTTCAGAATTTCACTGCGTCGACATGTCACATGAAGAAGTTTACGGTGGTAGATTGCCCGTGTGAATACCTTCATAGAGTTGAAGTTAGAAACTGCGAGAGATCCAACAACTATCGGTTTAATTGTGTAGGTATTTCTATCAGTTACCTACGGCCATGTACGTAACAATATTACATCTAAGCTCGACCTAAATATGTAATTTCTCCATTATATTGAACAGTCTGTATGTTATTTAGTTTCTAATTGTACCTACAATACAATACAAATACAAATACTCTTTATTGAACACCAAAAAAAAAACACGGAACAGTACATTTTACATACAACATTTTACATAGGTATACAAAAGGCGGTCTTACCACTAAATAGCGATCTCTTCCAGATAACCTTAGTACCAATCCTTATCTATCGTAGTGATTCGATTAGTGTCTGTATACCTACTCTCAAACTCATCACACGCAAAAACCCGGGCCGGACGTCTCGTCAGAGCCCGCACCGCGCACTAGAACAAGACTCTCATACCGGAAATAATCTAATTTATTCCACAATCCGCTAAATTATCAATTCTGATTGAACTAGTCATTGAAACTTGTTTTTTTTGTCGCGTACTCGGAAGAAACAGTATGCGATTAGCCTTTTACGTCTCACCTCTTCTATTTCAGAACATTTTTATTATTTTTAATCCAAGTAGTATTAAATGTCTATCAAATCATTTTCTAATGGGCGTCTCCAACTCCTTAAAGAAAAGTTTAAGATATTAGAATCGTGATGTTACGCAATTTACAGTGTTATCAAGTCGTGGATTCGCATCCCAACCCAACACGTTGTACGTGTGTAGGTATTGGATAAATTTTTCATTTAAGACTTGAACACTTAAATCCATTGAGAAAATAAAGCACTTAGTCAAGAAACGTTCCACAGGTTTTTAAAAAAAATCCTAGCAAACGAAAAATTATACACGACAACCATAGATTGGTACATTTTATTCTTATTTATTTTCTTGAATTGAACCCACACTCATATTCTTCTCCTTCGTCGTCCATTCGCATTTTTTCCCTTTCGTAATTTTAACCTCACGCATTTTAGTCTAAGATAATTTTTGAAAAAGTGGAATCCAAGCGGCAAATGTTGTAAAACGGGGTGACAACGTTATCAGCTGGTTTTGCCCCTGCAGAAAAAGGATCTGCCTGTCGCCATTCCGAAATTTGAACCGGAAGTACGGTATACCGGAAAAGGTGCAGTCTGGAAAACTTTTTGCCGTAAATTAGTAGATAAATTATTTAGTAAATCGTTGTTCCAGTACCATAAAACGATCCAATTTTTATAGGTTTATGATATGTTGTAAAAGACCACACAGTCATGGTAACCCAAATTTTGCGTCCCTCCAGCTCTATATCTCTCTCCGCTATCTTGGAAAAACTGTCGCTTTTTTCGGATGTATGCCTTTAATGTCGTTAAAAATCATTCTATACCCTGTCTATTTAACAGAGTTAGCAAAGCGTTCTTTCTGGTGCACTTTTGTATGAAAATGAAAGGGACAAGAAACTGCCAGTGGGCGTCAACAATGCCGCTTGTTAGAATATTCGTAATATTTCTCGTGATTTTTGTTTGTAGTTAGAGGCACCTCAATTAATTAACATATTGATAACATGACACGAGTGTTTTGCGAACACAAATTGAAAATGGCGTGGCCCCATTTAAAAGCAGAACAAGAGAGAGCATCCTGAGGGATGAGCATGTTCAAAATACCCAAATGATGCTTATAAATGGCGACATCTCTGTAGGACATTGTTTAGAAATTTTGAGGTAAAACTACAAGAACAACCTTTTTGACATAGGTGGAGCTTTTTTGTGGTCACTTGTTAATATAATAAAAAATATCTCGCAAAATAAGTAGGTAATATTTATTTTTTGCAATCTCACTGTACCTACATCGGAGTCAGTAGTTCTATTTGGAATAAAAGCCACGTTTCCAAATAGTTCGATCCGTCAGTATAACAATTTGGAAAAAAAATATCCAAACAGTTCGACTATCGAACTACTGGTAGGACTGGGTGGAATAAAGGGATTTATCATATTTTCGACACTCCTGACTGACACCCTGCATA
Organism: Acleris emargana; assembly: GCA_927399475.2. Classification (NCBI taxonomy): domain Eukaryota; kingdom Metazoa; phylum Arthropoda; class Insecta; order Lepidoptera; family Tortricidae; genus Acleris; species Acleris emargana. Next base: position 48,525,783 of record OV656835.1, on the reverse strand, counting down.
ATACTTATTCTACTAAACCGTCTCTGTAGAGGAAATACTCTCTACAAAATATGTACTTAGATGGGTGAATTTTTAGTCACTATTTCAAATGCCCCTAGGCTTTTATAAGAAAATGAATAAACGAATAGCTACTTACAGGTAACGAATTTTTTAGAAATTCTTGACATTGGAATACCGATAAACGTAAAAGTTGAAAAAATAAACTAAAGATTTCTTGTCGAAATTTCAAAATTTTACGCGCAGTAAATCTGTGAGTCCTGTCCCACTTGCCTTTGAACATACATACATACATACATTAAATCACGCCTGTTTCCCAGAGGGGTAGGCAGAGAACACTTCTTTTCACTTGAAATAAACAATTTTTCCTTTGAACAATTTAAAATAAATGACCTATTTCGCAACGTATAATAATTAAGATAAAGGGATACACAAATACCCTATAGCGCCTAAGACTATTTAACTTATTTTAACGGAATTCGCTCTCAACAAATTCAAACATTATATTAATGTTACGGTCAAGAATTCATAAATCATTATAAAAGTATATCATTTTGAAACTTTGTATATTTACCTATCTAAGCCGTCATGTCATTTCACCGGGGGATTGCTAGATTGGTGTCATATAAAGTGGATAGAGACATTCATTAGAGACTCTGGCAGTATGCAGGGTGAAAAGTAGGTACGAAAGTCACATGGAGGGATTTTTTAACGTTTAGAGTAACATTCTTAGTAGCATTCTAACCCAAAAAATGTATACAGCATACCTACCTAAAGGGATAGTGAATAGTTTTTATTTTATTTGATATTACTTTAACGAAACGTGCAAAATAATGTTGTGTATAAAAAAAAAAAAGCTATCCTTTTTTGTTGTTATAAAATTATTACTTCTTCGCGTTCCTCTAATTTTGTCCGTGAGAGAAAAATTAGTCTAGCATTCCATTTGGTTTTTTTTAGGGAAAGAAGGCAAACAAACACCGTGTATATTATTTATAGTATAAATCGTTTTAATTTTAATATGTAACTACCTACTATTTCGAAAAGTTTTAGGCCCCTAATATATTCCCTATTATATAATCACTAATGTCACTAATACAAACTAATACAATCTGTTATATTAGTGACATTCTTCATTCACCAACCCAGGCGTCATGGATATGCGGTGGTATATCAGTGCGAGCAGCTCGTGGGTAGGGGTGATCGATGAATGCCTATTTGCTAGATTAAGGTCGGGCACGGCCTCAGATTGTGTTTGCGTTGCGCTCGAAGCGCCTGCTGCCCTACTGAAATTGAATGTCACTTCTGTGCCGGAGATGCGATTTTCAATTCGTGTTGACATCAATCTGGTTATTGTAGGTCACTTTAACGAAATAATCTCGTACTTCACAATATGCAGTGGAAGGAATGGCCGTAAAATAGATTTGTACTTAGCTCTAGACCATGCTACTAAACTGAAAGTAGAAAATTATACTATTTTTATTTCTGGAACCTAATACATTTTGTTTACAAAATAAAAATCTGAATAAATAATAATAGAACAATTGTCAGGCGTATGAAACTACGCGTGGTATATTCGGTAATCACCGCACCTCAGCGTCTCTAGGAAGATTCAAATACAACAAGGCTGCGCGCGCGTCTGCTACGTACGAGTAGGTATAGTAAATAATACATATAGCCATTATACTCGTAGGTAGGCCACAGGACGAAGTGCGTGTGCCGTCGTGCAGTCGGCTGATTGCGTTAAGTTGGATAGAATTACGCGCAGTGTTGTATTCACATTATAAAAATACCAAATCCGTTTTATGCTGTTACGAGGGTTCAATATATTCTCGGTATCGAAATGTTCTTACCTTATTTACTTTGTAATTCTGGCCATTTATTGTCATTTGTAAGCAATAATAAAAAAAAACATATATTATATGTATGTCCATTTATATTTCTGCAATTACCGAATAAACACATCTCGTATAGATAAATTAGCAAGAGCGTGGAATTGTATTTGTAGTGGTTGTACGGTTCGCATGAAAAGGAGAATAACTTAAGTATTTCTCTTAATTTATTGAAATTACATAATTTTCTCTTCTTAATAAGTAAAACAATATTCAGACCTTTTTTTTTTCATTCGCTCTCATTTAATTCTTCATCTGAGCTGTCACAAGTATTGATAATAATATTATGATCTGTGATTCGATCCATTTTCCCTTGTTGACATCTATATTTATTTTCTTCACTTTCGACATGGCGACAAATATTTTCCCAGTCCTCAGCAGTAATGGTATTAATTTCTTCAGTTGCTAAATTCATAATGCCTTGCATGTTTAATAATAATAATAATAATAATAAAACTTTATTTCAGGCAGTACCCATATCATGTCACAAAACACAGTTATATAAATAAAAAGCAGCAAAATAAATTTGTAAAAATAAACATAAAACCTACAACATACATTAAACTTACTTCACTACTTCCTATTTTGGTCGCGATGCACAGATGTCCAAAACTTCGAGATCCGACAGTCCAAGCGCTCGGACAAAGTACGGAGAATATCATTATTGGATGATCTGATACGGTCCCGAAATGACGCAATGCGCAGTCTTATAATTGCGAAGAAGTCAGGCACTCCAGATTCCGCAAACATGCTCGATGCGCTACAATAACGTGGCTGCTTCATTAGAATGCGATATGCGTTATTATATTGCACTCTAATCGCACTCATGGCGCGCCTGGTGCAGTTAACCCAGAGTTGGCATGTGTAGAAGCATTGACAAAATGCTCTAAACAATGTCAATTTTACTGGGGCACTGCACCGTGCAAACCTTCGCGCGAGCATGTTACTTCTCACAGCAGTAGCCCGACGTTCGCGCTCGATATCCAGATCATCCTTGAGGGTCTCCGTCACAATATGTCCCAAGTACTTGAACTGGCTTACCCTTTCGATTGAGACTCCATTCAAAAACACTGGGGGAACATTGTCCGGACCCCTCCCTGACTTGATGACCATAAATTGGGTCTTCTTGACGTTATACTTGAGACCATGGTCTAAAGCATAACGCTCACAGACGCCCAGGAGCGTTCTAAGACCTTTAACAGAGGGGCTAAGGAGCACCATATCATCTGCATAACTAAAATTATTCAGGCATGTGTTGCCAATGTGACAACCTACTTTGGTGCTCCTTAGCTCATCAATCAGGCCATTTATGTAAAGACTGAAGAGGTCCGGCGATGTCAACCCTCCTTGACGAACTCCACACTCTAACCTATAATCGTTAGAAGTGGAGTCGCCCCACCTCACTGCGTTAGTTTGGTTCTCATACCAGAATCTCAACAGATTGATGGTACCGGTAGGCACATTTGACCCAGCGAGTTTCTTCCACAGTAAATTATAATTTACCAGGTCGAAAGCGCGACTGAGGTCAAGAAAGCACGCGTAAACTGATGTTTCTCTTTGTATGTAGTAATTAACAGTAGACTTGAGGCAGTATATCGCTGAATCTGTTGAGAGACCGGCACGAAAACCAAACTGCGCATCATCCACAACAATATTATCTCTTAAAGACGGGTGGAGTAACCTCTCCAGTATTTTACCCAATATTGTACCGAGCGAAATAGGCCGGTAGTTTTTAATGCTGGTGAGGTCCCCCGTTTTGTTTTTAGGAACTGGAACCACCACGGTCTTCATGAGATTTTTAGGGAGATAACTATGGTCCAAGCATAAATTATACAGGTCTGCTAGGACTCTGTAGATATCATCACCTGCGTAAATAACATGTTCTATGCTTAAAGAGTCAAAGCCTGGTGATTTTCCACGTGTTATCCGCCTAACAGTGTAATGAAACGTTTCTTTTCGCTACAAATCCTTTAACCATAGACCAAATATTTTCGATCTGATTGAATGTCTTGTGATACGGTGGAAACCGCAGAACTGAATGACCATGTTCTTTTATAATTGCATCTCACATAGATGCAATTTGTACTCACTAAATCGCTCTTTATTCTGTTTGATTACTTCATACAAACTGGTTTCGTACATCAACGGACAATAAGATATGTCGTGTTCTGACAACCAATCCATCATTTCTATCTTACGAGAATTTGACGTTGGAGAACGAATCAAACGTTTTTTGTGATAGGAGGCATTATCTACGATAAGTACGCTATTAGGGTTAAAGGTTCGGTATTAATTTTTCTTTAACCATTTCTCATAGTTGACAAAGTTCATCTGGTCATGATAATCTCCTGTTATTTGGTTTGCCTTAAACATTAACAAAGCGTTAGGAATAAAACCATCATTTCCTCCTGCGTGCACTATTATTAACCTCTGGCCTAAACTGATCGGTTTTTTGACACCAAATTCTATTCCATCGGTCCAAGTTTGACCGGACACGTGTGAAGTATGGATGTAGGTTCTACCTTGAGACTGATATTCCGCAATTTTGATAAGGTATTTGTTCTTAGTAGTCGTATGTTGTGTCTTTACATTAATATTTTTCGATTGTCCTCGGTCTTTTTCCATTTAAAACCTTATTTCTTAATTTGTTGCCCTAAGGTAGAAATGATGAATTTGTAATCAATATCGGCTTCTAACACAGAGTGGAGTGCCTTTAAGGTTGGGAATTGCTTATGGGACAGATGAAAATTATATATAGTTCTCAGGATTATACCTTTTGATCAAAACCGTCTACTGCCGATGACGGACAAGTACGTAACTTTTTCTTACTTGGTGAGGTGACTATTTTTTTTGCTTTGAATTTGTCACTCTTACTCTCAGACAAAATATTATAAACAGTCGATAGAGAAACACAGCGGTAAAAGGTGAATTTAAATTTTTCATCAGTTCAAGTTCAACATATTTATAACAGTTCAAAATAATTTCCTTACTTTGACTCTCAATCGGACCAAAAATATTTTCTGCCTTAGTTGTTAAAAACTGTGTAACTTACAATCGTACGGGCCCAGGGAGAATCGTTTCGAAAACTGTGAGAATACAATAAAATCAGCCGTTAAAATATACGCACAACGTAAATAATATTTAGAATTTGACACTGACATTATTTTTGAATTTTCTTCTTAAATATAATAATTTTATTACAAACCTCTTTTTATGCTGATAGTACGGGAAAAGGGAAAATTTAAATATATAATGCCTATAAACACACAATACCACTTCATTCCACGCTCTCGCTAATTCATCTATCCTCAATGAGATTTTACAATGTTTAAGACTTGACTTTTTCCTTGCTTGGTTAAGAATTTAAGAACAAAGAGAAGTTATTAAATTCTTAACTAAGCAAGGAAACAGTCAAAAGTATACAAAACAAGACGTGAAAGTAATTAACAGGGGGAAAACAAGTGGTCAAGTTTATCTAAACAAGGGAAGGAGTGCATTAAAGACGACCCGCACCCCAGCCGGACTGTCCACGCCACTACACAGGATAATGTTGCAAAAGTGGGAAACTGATATTGGCAGATATTCGAGGGAAAATCATAACTATAAACTCAGGAAACAAAACTTTACCTTAACTATACACGTAATAATTGAGAAAGCGTATTGAATGTTCTACAGACTTTTTGGATCCGTGTGGCAAAAACGCTTATGACGTAATGAACGGAATAGTTACAGAGGATGAAATGAAACCACTATAATATTATGATGTTCATCACTATGACCTTAGAAGCTAATAAGAGTAGATGCAGTGGCATGTAAGAGGTACAGCTTATCCCAAAAGATCCAAGGTCATGCCTTTAGCTGGAAAGGTCGTGGCTACAATTTTTAACCGACTTCAAAAAAGAAGGATTTTATACGTTCCACTGATTTCTGCGTCAATTATGGACCGATTTCAAAAATTATTTTTTGGTTTGATAGGACATACTTCCGATGTTGTCACCAAATCTGAATCTGATGAGGGGATCAGTGAGGAATTGAGGGAACTCCTCAAATATTGTAGGCAAACTTATAGCGATTTGAATATTTTTAGTAACCAGTCTAGCATTCAGAAAGTATCATTTGGCCACCAGAACTCCTCAACGGTACCTATTTCAAGAGTTGCGATAAGATTTCAATCATTTTTTGATTTGCATTGTGATCTTGTTGATTGGCTCTCAAGATAAGTGGGTAAAAATGACGAGAGGGCTGCATGCAAATATATGAAGACACCGAGGAGAGACGATCCAGGAGAAAAAAAGGAAAATTGACAAAATAAATTTTACTCTTCCATGACAATGCCCGAGTTCATAGCACTCGGGTTACCAAAGCTGCCATTTGTGAGTACTGATTTCAAAAATAAATCACCTACGCCATTGTCCAGACTTTGCACCAAATTGTTACTAAGTATTATTTGATTCCTTCTCTTTCGGGGAAACTGATTTCCTGATTATGACTCTGAAGGCAGCAGTTATTGAAGATTTTGACGAGGAAAAATATTTAGTGAGGGTATCAATAAATTAATTGAGTGATCTCCCAAATGACTACAAACCATAAATTAATTGAGCGATCTTCCAAATGTATTCAAAAGAATGATAACAGACGCAAAAGAAAAAAAACATATATTTTTTTTAAATGAATCACGTAAATTATTGAACACCCTCGTTATGAGCAGGGGTCGGACAAAAAGTGCGGATGACGTCAAACCACTTATAGGTGAATTCAAATAGTATTTTTGATTTTCATAATCAATTATTATTAAGTACCTGTGTGGTCACCGGGTTAGAATAGTTCCACTCCGTGTCTTCTCGTGGATGGCGTAAGAGGCGACCAAGGGAATAATAAAGGCTTCTAGTATTCTTAGGCGATGGGCTTGCAACCTGTCACTAATACACTGGCAAACATCTTAGCCTGATTGTGCAAAACGTGGTTACAGAATTATCAACCACTTATTTAAGAGTGCTTGGTAATTCTGTAGCTCTGCCTACCCCACTCTGGGAATGAAGGCGTGAGTTTATGTATATATGTATGTATTTATTAACAATTATCACTTATCATTTATCAACCTCTTTATTAAACGATATCGCGACTTGAAATGAGTAAGTACGTTTTTGACTGACACATTGTCAATCAGATGAACAATTAATTGACTTCGTAATTTTTTAGCTGTTGTATCTTCACGATTATGTTTAGCTAAAATTTATATTTACTAATGTATAAAAAACATCATCCTGTGTGCAAGAGTAGGTACGTCAATTTTACGTCATCCGCACTTTTTGTCCTACCCCTGGTTATGAGACTTATGAGTGTGAAACAGTAAAACGTTTTTCGGTTAGCTTGTGAACGAGGGAAGTTCAGTGTATTATATATTTATTAAAATACCAGTAAGTACTAAGATCTACTCTCATATCGTAAAGTTCGAATTATAAACTTCAAAACGAATTTATATTGGCATACTTTATTTATAAACACAACACCGAAATTTAAAAAATAAAATACTTTATAACATTATTTCTCTAACAAAATAATGTTCACCAACGAGGTTCCATTACAATTACGACGCGCTAGCCTAGTTGGTAGTGACCCTGCCTACGAAGCTAGCGGTCCTGGGTTCAAATCCCGGTAAGGGCAGATATTTGTGTGATGAGCGCGAATATTTGTTTCTGAGTCATGGATGTTTACTATGTATTTAAGTATATATTTCTCTATATAAGTATTTATATCGTTGCCATAATACAAGCCTAGAGCTTAAATTGGGACTAGGTCAATTGGTGTGACATTGTCCCCTGATATTTATTTAATTATGATAGAGAAGGATGAAGAGATGACTGAGTGCGTGATAAATATAAATGGTGAATTAGTAGAACAAGTGAGCGAATTTGTGTACCTGGGAAGTGTGTTTACAAGAGATGGTAAGTGTGAGAAGGATATCGAGAGGAGGGTAAATGCGGGGAATCAAATTAACGGGGCCCTGTACTCCTTTGTGAGCAGACAGGACGTTTCACAAAAAGCCCGGCTGGCTGTTCATAATGGAGTGCTGGCCCCTACCCTGATGTATGGTAGTGAATGTCGTGTAAATGCAGTTGAAATGCGCTCTTTGCGTAGTATGTGTGGTGTGAAACTGATTGATAGAGTTAGAAATGAAAAAATCAGAGAGATGTGTGGAATAAAAGAAGATGTAGTGACTAAGATTGAAAAGGGCATGCTTCGATGGTTCGGTCATTTGGAAAGGATGGATGAGGGAAGATTGACGAAAGAGATATACAGATCGAAAGTGTGTGGAAGGGTCGAAAGGGGCCGCCCTAGGCGTACTTTTTCGAATCAAATCGGAGAAATACTGGAAAAGGGCCGAATTTTAAGTACCCGAAACCGACGTGCGTGCATGACTCGATGTATGAATGTTGAAGAAGCGAAGGAAATTTGTCAGGATCATAGCAAGTGGAAAGAAGTGGTCTCTGCCTACCCCTCTGGGAAACAGGCGTGATTTAATGTATGTATGTATGTATTTAAAAAAAAAATTATAATGGGACGCACATGCGGTTCGCTTCATTTTTACAGCATTACAAAAAGATTTCGTTCCAATTATTACTTGTCTGTGACAGCGCCCGCTTTAACGCCTGCGCGGTGATGTGCTACGTTTAGGCGCCATTCATTGAATAGGTACGTTTTGTTGTAGAGTCAACCCACAATAACTTTGCACAAGATATTAAACGTTATCCCATAAAATACTCTTATAATCTATGTTCTTTCATGTCACTCAAACATGACATATTGGTATTACATGGATTGAGGTTTTATTATTGTTGAGGTTTTTTTAAAGATTCCTATTTTCAAAATGGGTAAACCTATTACAAGTGAAGTTCGAGAACTTATTTTCAAAATGATAACTCATTTCCAAAATGTAAAAGAAGAGATGGAGTCCGTTCGTAAGCAAAAGGAGCAATGTTTACATGAAACTCTAAACACTATGAGTAAGTCCCTAATAAATTCTTGACATTTTATTACTACTCTCTGTGTTATTTTATATTCATTTCATTAAATAATATTATGTTGTGAAAAAATATCATATTAGCTAAATGATCAAGCTAAGACGATGTTATTTTATTATAATACTAGCTTCTGCCCGCGAGTTCGTCCGCGTAGAACTCGATTACAGTTATTCCCTGTGTGTGTGTGGACTGAGGGACCACTAAATTTTTAATGGTTTTTATTTTACACTTACTAGTGTAAAATTTAGTAGTAGTTGCGAATTACTTTGTAAAAAAATCCTGGAATTTGTAAAGATTTCACTAAAAAGTTATACAGCCAAAGGTGTGGTCCCTCAGTTCACACACTGAACCTTCCACTTCTGGGCAAGTGTTTAATATGCTGGCTTATTTTGATGTTACAGATTTAGTAAAACATGTTTAAACGGATTCGTAATGACCGAAACGTAATTTGGCAATGATTATACACTTAAACTGCCTTCCTTCTTTGGTCCCTGAGGGACCACATAAAATAACTAATAAATCGGTACATTTGTACAAAAAAAATATGCATTTTTCTTTGCAAACATTAGTAAAAATCGCAAGCAAGATTATAAAAGTTAAGCAAATGCACAACTATTAATCAATTTCGTCAAATTTATATTTGTTTGTGGTCCCTCAGTTCACACACTATGAATTAACAAAATAATTAAAATATCCTAAAATATAAACATTATGGGAAGATTTGTCGTACTGAGGTTTAGTAAAAAAGTTTCACTACATATATATATTTTTTTAACGTAGATTGATGGCGTATAATATAAGATAAATTGCTTTTTAATATTTCCTTAGCAGTGTTTAGTAGGGTGTCCACACAATGAAAGAATTTACTAACGTGAATCATTATTAAATTCAACTTTTTAAAAATGCTTACTAACATTAAATGGGCCAAGAAAAAACTGCATACAGCCAACTAACATTTTAGATTCTGTAAGCAAAATTACGAAATTAAAAACAAACTAAGTATATGGGGTATCAGATTTGGTGCGGTAAAACATGTAGCTCGAATATACTTGCCGTATTAATTCCACAATATTTACATCGACTCTCTGACAATGTTAGTAAATACGACGAAATGTATAGTTTACGGGCAAAAATAATTAAAACATATTTGCAAAGACCGCCTTCCATTTCGGAAAATCAAATCACGTTCAATTGCGAATGTAATGCCACGAACAGTTTCGAACGTTTTCCTTTACAATACTGTAGAAGTGCAGTTTATACAAAACAATGTTTAAACTTGTTTTGTTCGTCGAATCTTATTACAAGGGATATCATGTTTTTGTCCCTAAATGTCGATATAATTAAGGTATTTGGAATTAATTCTCTTGAGGAGGCTATTTTTTTGGACGACGGTATGACAAAATGTTTATACTGTGAAGGGCAGACTAATAATAATTACGAAATATCGAAAGTAATTTCATTTGATTTAAACGGTTCTGATCAACATTGTCTAAGCGACGTACCTCATTCAATTATGATTAAAAGTAAAATGTATACTATTGTAGGGGCAATTGAATTTGTACCCCCCCTATACAGGGTGTCCCGTAAGTACCACGTCAAACTTAAAGGGGAGGTAGGTGAGCAAGCCACCTACCTAACATGGAAAAATCGCCTTAGTAAAAGTCACACCGTTTTCGAGATATTTGAATTTTTCTGATTTTTAGAAAAATGTACACCCGCACTGAGCTTTTGATCTGTGGTATTCGGAATTTATTATTTTTTAATTTTTATTTTATTGCAAAACAAACTTGAATAGTTGTGTTATCAAATGGTAAAAATCATTGAAAAGTAACTATTGTAGATTTTTTTGTTTTTTAAATGAAATTTAAAATTTGCCTCTTCCGTTTTATTTTGGTAAAACTTTAGCCCCTCCTGGTGAAAAAAAAATACATGACCACTGGTTAGCCAATTAGATTAAAAACATGCTCGTTTAATGGGCATTTAAAAATGATAAATACTTTATCATCAAAACACTAATAAATTTTTTTTTTAAAGAAAAGCGTAAAATACACCGTAATTCACGTTAAGCCAGTACTGCCACCCAAGCGTACTTGCGACGCGAGCTGTATCAGAATTCCATTCTAGTTTCATTCAGTAGCAATGCAAAACTAATCGCTCAAATTAAAATCTTTAAATTTCGGTAACTTTGTTCGAAGAAGAAAGATTTTAATTTGTTCGACATTAGTCCACATTTTGCACTTTTGGTTATTCTTTTTGTCCCTAAATTTACTTATGTGCTTCGCTGCTGTCCGTTTTGGAAACATCAAGATCTTTTGTTGAAAATTGATACTTTGATCAAAAGTAACCTGCAATCCATCCTTAATATTCAGCTAAGCGAGCATTCCTGGACCCAAGGATCCCTCCTAATTCGGTACGGTGGGATAGGGATCCGCAAAATTTCTAGTATTGCTTTACCAGCTTTTCTTTCGTCGATCCATAGCTCTTCTAGCCTCATAGGAAAAATCCTTAGGGAATCCGGAATTCCCTTTAAACTATGAGACTTCAGGCTTGGAGGACGCAAAGAATGGGTGGTTAACTGCTTGCCCCGGTCAAAATTTTCCTGTTAACCTAAAATCGCAGAGGTGTTGGGATGACATAGTATGTAAATTGACTGTTGATTCCCTTCTTAGCCAGTGCTGCGCAGCGGATCGTGCTAGAATTTTAGCAGTCGGTACAAAGGAGGCTGGATACTGGCTTCAAGCTCATCCCTCGCCAAGCACTGGTACTTTTCTTGACCCTAACACACTCCGACTTTCAGTTTGCCTTCGCCTTGGGGTCCCGGTCTGCGCTCCACATCAGTGCCCCTGCGGAAGTGACGTAGATCGGCTAGGACATCACGGACTTTCTTGCCAGAGAAGTGCTGGCCACTTTTCCAGACACGCCGCACTAAACGACATCATTCGTCGGTCTCTTGCCTCAATAAAGGTCCCGGCTCTTTTAGAGCCGACCGGCATTTCTAGAAATGATGGCAAGAGACCTGACGGAATGACCTTGGTCCCGTGGAATATGGGACGGGTGCTAGTGTGGGATGCAACCTGTGTAGACACGCTAGCCCCATCACATCTCCATCGGACCTCTAATAGGGCTGGTGCGGCAGCTGAAGCGGCCGAAAGCATGAAGGTAGGAAAATATAATGGTCTCGGCCCAGAATATATGTTTATTCCATTCGGCGTCGAGACCCTTGGTCCGTGGGGTCCTAACGCTCGAAGCCTCTTCAAAAAAAATTCGAAGAGGCTCATTGACGTCACGGGAGACCGAAGAGCTGGCAGTTTCCTCGCTCAAAGTATAAGTTTAACCATCCAGCGAGGAAATGCTGCCAGCATCTTTGGTACAATGCCGCAGGGGCCATTCTTAGATTTAATGTTTTAGTTAATTTATATATTTAGAGTTAGTCTTATTTAATTTTAGTCTTATTTAGTTATGGTTGTTGTATTATTTTATGTCGTTTTACAATAATAAAATTAAAACTTATAGTTAATGGTGAAATATTTTTTGAAATCGGTCCAGTAGTTTTTGAGTTTATTATTTACAAACTTTCAAAAATACAAATATTTTCTCTTTATAATATTTTATTGTTAGTATACAATTAGAGCTACACTTGTAAGTATCAAAACTTGTTGTGTGACTAAAAACCAGTATTGCCATAAACAAACTTAAGATTTCTACTGTTGTCAGCTCATTGCAGAGTTATTGTGGGTTGACTCTTGTTACTGAATTTCGTGGATAATTTTCATTCTTGCTTAAAAATGTCTGAGATCAGTGAAACTGAAGAAAATTTGACTCCGCCAAATATTTTAGATACGGCGACGAAAATGACTCATAATCATAACCTTGGAAATTGTATGATAAATGCTATTATTAACTTTGATCTTTTATTTAGTAGGTTTTATCGCTTTTTATGAGAGTAGATAAAGTAGTGTATGAAACTGCACATAACTAGGTATTAAAACACTCGTGTGGTACTATTAAAAACATAACATACTATTAAACACACAGTCGTGTTTTAATACCCCTCATTATGCAACAATTTCATAAACTACAGGGTGGGCCATAAATTTTTGCAAATAGCAACACTGATTTTTTCGGACTCTGTCAGAGTGAGCGGCGGGAAATTGGTCGGAAACTATAGGTCACTTCGTGCAATTTTATTTATAAAGGAGTGTTTCACGGGAAAGCAACGGGGTTTTTGTATTAAACAGTTTTATAAAAACAACTATTTGTATCTTTCTGTACGACGCCTACTTAGAATTGAATAAGGATAACGCCAAGTGAGTGAGTGTCCAAGTGTTAGTTTAATTAAATCTTAGGTCAAAAACTTCAAGCAAACTGGTTCGACACTGAATATCAAACAAACAGGGCGTCCACGTTTAACAAGAAATGATGAGAACATACGGCAGGTTAAAGTTTTTGTAGAGAACGATCCAGAATTATCTACGCGTAAACGTTCAGCAGCTCTAGCAATACCAAGAACTAGTCTACGGCGAATTTTACATCTAGATCTGAAACTGCACCCACTGCATGAATTTGAAGGTGACCAGAACATGGATGCAACAAGATGGAACAACATGCCATACGTCAAACATGAGTTTACCGGTGGTGAAAGAAATGTTTCCGAAAAAGTTGATTTCTCGCAGAGGTGACATCCCAATTCCCATGGCTGCCAAGGAGCCCGGACCTAACACCTTGCGATGTTTTCAAGTGGAGATATTTAAAGAGTCGAGTGTACCTTAATAATCCGATGACAATACCCCAGTTAAAACAAAACATTCAGAATGAGATAGCTGCGATCCCTCGCAGCATGCGTCAGCGAGTTTTCCAAAGTGTTTGTGTAGTCGACTGCAGGAGTGCAACGACGAGACGGAGGACATCTGGATGACGTTATTTTTCAAAAATAAATTGCATTTATCTGTTACTAGGTTAAATAAATAAAATATAAAAAAACATGAAAAGTTAAATTTTTATCGATGTTTTAATAGTGCAAAAATTTTTGGCCCACCCTGTACTATTTTAAACGAACTTGTAAATCTGTTCGAACAAATCGTTTGATTGCACACTTTATTTTAATAGTACTTTTTGATACAAGTGCGGAAAGTATGTCATTTTGCACCAGTCCCGAGGTGTCTTGGCCCGAGCTGCAAGCGAGGGGGGCAAGACTTGGAATGAGTGAAAATGACAGTTTCGCACGTGTATCAAACGACGTTTTTTAATAAATTTGCGAAAAAATGTGTATCTGTGTATGTGTATGTGGGTTTCGGTGTATCTTTCCTCTTACCCTCGGACCTCTGAAGTGAGCTTAACGTGTGCACACACTCTGTCCAAAAGAACTTAAATTAAAAAAAATATATTTAAACAAAAATTATATCGTCAAATACTAGGAGTGCATAAACATTAGAAGTACCTACCTAACCTACAGTCACCCGCGCTGTGTCGGGCGCGCCCGCCCGCACAGTGCTACCTTCTAATTACCTCCGCGCTCCTGGTACTTTATTTAAACATGCAAACACTTTGGTAGGATGCACGAATTACTTAGAGTATATTTAAAAAAAATTGAAAGCTTAAACGCACTAGTGCGAATTAGAAAGGTAAAACTACTAGTTCGGAAAAAACAGCTTTCCGCACTATTTACAGATACAAAAAGTACCACTTTTTAAGCAACTGTAAAAAACAATATTTTTCCTATTCGCCTACTAACCGCTAGTATTGATATCGTTAACAGAATCAGAATACCACCGAAATCGTATCCGAAGCGTGAAAAGAATTTTATAATGAAGCGTTCCCACGGTAATAACAGTTCTATAATTATAATAATAGCCTAACTAAACGCCAAGACTAAATTCAGGAATGATCGTAACCAAGGTATACATTTTATTACCTTGGTTATGATCATTCCTGAATTTAGTCTTGGCGTTTAGTGAACACTTGGCATCCTAATTTTTATATTAAATCGTAATATTTAATATTTTTTTTTGTAATAAAATAACAGTTGGAATGAAGAAGATCAACACAAAATAAATTTTAAGATTAATTATATGTTAAAAATATATTTTTTATTAAATCACGAAAAAAAGATAATATTCATCGACTTGTTATTTGGTTATTATGTTTACTCGCTTAATATGGATATCATATCAACAATAGCGTTTCGTTTTGCATTCCATTTTTATGATAAATTATTAGAACAAAACCACTAGTAATTTTAACTATTGAAATTTGTATGACCATTGTAATCATTTAAAAAAGTTAAATTTTCAAACTGTTAACGCTAATTGAAATAATGAAAATAACTGCTGACAAGTTGTTAGCAGAATAATCAAGCAAAGTATACAAGAAAAGTTACCCACTGTTTATTTTTGTCACTGTCATTTTAAGGTTTTAGAAATACTTATGTATGCAACGGTACATAATTAGCTCTTAAGGTACGAGCCGAGGTTGGAGTGCGAGCTTGCAATTCATTATGAGACCTCGTTATCTCAGGGCAGTAAAATATAATTAGTGCCAAAATAGGGGAATATGGTCAATTGGAACAATTTTATATTTGTTTTAAATTTATACGCAGTCTAAATTTTACCTAAAAATCAAAATCATCAAGGTATTTTGTCTTTATTTTTTCCATTGTACCAAACAAAATTATGCGAACCGTCAATTCACATACTGAATATTGATGTAGGTACCCATTTGTCAATATGACTTGCCATAGCAAATAAATAATTCTAAAGCTATCGGGTCATACTCGACCAAGGAGGTCTATGCCTATAAAGATTAGATTATAGTAAAAGTAAATAAATAAATAAAATGATGTCGAAATATTATAAATAGTACTATCTATAACTTTATGTGTGTTTAATTATTTTTTTTACTTTACTCTGCATTTGTCGCACCTTTGCGACAAAACTGTGACATCTGGGCAAATCACAACTTTGGAGATGTCACAGTTTTGTCGCAAAGGTGCGTTGTGTTGACTTTTAATATCGATACCTTAGTTCACAATTGTACTAATTACATTAGACAAGTTAGTGTAATTAGTATGTTTTTGCACAAATAATAAGTTCGTAACTTTACTGGCAAAATAAAATCATTTAGTGCGATTGTGCACTAAGGTATCGATATTATAATTTAATTATATTTCTGACGACCTCAATGTAACAGCATATAATTTGACATGCCATGTAACTTATACTGTGTTATATTGAGTAATAAAATCTGAATCTGAATCTGAGTCTGTAGTTTAAAAACTTTAATAATAATGTTCTTGTAATTTGCGATTGACATTTTTTAAATAACAATTACTTTATTAGATTAATAACAATTACTTAAAAACTGCCAATTGCCCCCATGTTTCCATATTTTGCCGTCGCTGCCCTGAGATAACGAGGTCTATTCATTATGTACCAGTTACACAGATAACTATTTGTGAAGGTGTGGTAAGAGCGTTTATATGTCTGTCCTTTTGTCGTAGCTTTTATTATACCAATTAAAGGCAAACGAGCAGACAGATCACCTGATGGTGAGCAGTCACCGTCGCGTCGCCCATAAACATCACATCAGCCAGGGGCACAGTCAAGCTGTTGCCTTTCAGTGAATAGGTACTCTTTTCAAAGGGGGACACGTCATAGTCATAGTGCTGAAATAGTTTCAAAGTTAGGAGGAAGAAATTATTTTAAAGGCTGTGGGTAGTATGAATAAATTTTACTCCGGTGGCCTATTTTTTAACCTTAAATAATCATTTAATAATAGGCGGAAACTTAATTTTAATACTCTTTATAGATATGGAAATTGAAAATAAGTATGGTCTGACAAGCCTGTCTTGATCGTATCTCAAATATCATAATTTGTTTAAGTACTTACATTAATATGTTGTTGTTGTGGACAACACAACATGCGACTCGGAAAAAGCTACAATATTATATTATAAATAGGCTAGGCCCAAAACTGGAAAACGCGTCTCTAAACCATGCAAACGGCAAACATGTAGCAGTTTGGGTGACAACTTTATCAGATGGATTTGCCCCTGCAGAATACGGACCTGCCGGTCGCCATTCCGAAATTTAAACGGGAATTAGGTACGCTATACCGCAACAGGTAGAGCTCACGCAAACATGTTAGTTAGCAGTACATTTAGTAATTCGTTGTTCCGGTACCCTAAAAAAGGTCTGTATATTATGTTTTTTTGAAATTTTGTAAAGGACTACATATTCATGATAACCCAACATTTTCATCCCTCCAGCTCTTTTTCTTTTTCCGCCATCTTGGAAAAACTAACACTTTTTTCTGTTTTCGTTAAAGTTCATTCTAGTGCTAATCATGGTTCTGCAATATTGTAGAATGTTTTTTTTTCTAAAACTTCTAATTTAATTATTTTTTTCCAGTACCTCTAGGGACGGCGATATGGAAACGTCTATGGGGAGCTAGCGTTAAAAATTGCTACTTTTTTCTAGTTTTCTTCCCGCATTTACGTTGTAGGTATAGGCAAACTAAATTAATCAGCTCGAACATACAAAATGTCAACGGGTTCTAGAGATTCTTCTAGCCACGTGGATACAATCAAAGGTACTTACTGGAATTATGAGTAGTACTTTTTTTCGATAAACTGGAATAGCTGCTCGAACTATTCGACATGGAAATTCCAGATGGAACTATTCGTAATCGATGCAGACTTGTGAGAACTGAGAATACACGAGTGTTACTCCCGCGGCTACCGAAACTACTCATACGAGTAAGGATCAGAAAGCAAATCGCATCAAAGCGGTCAAATCGATCAAACCGCTTTGCCTAGTGCACGTAAAACACGTAAAGACAGCTAAAGAGGCATGACAAGCGTCCGCCGTTCCTCGGCTTTGTTCGGGAGGCGGGGCGAGACCCGAAGCGCTCCGCCGCTCGCCATTGTCTTGTCTGCTACACTAGACGCTACACTCCGACGCCGGACGCACGTTCGTTTTCATAAGTCTGTAGCTACCTGCTAACCGCTATCCGTCTACTCGTTACGTGTTTATTAACGGCCGAAGTGGCCGAACCCTATATTCAATCCGAGGATAGATAAGGCTTACCTCGGGTTAAAATTTGACATTTGCCCATTCAAAATGTGTCAAATTTTAATCCGAAGTAAGCCTATCTGTCCGCGGATTGAATATAGGGTTTGGCCGTTATAGTATAGTAATACCTTCTTTGTTATCTTCCTTCGTTCACTTTTAATACTAACTTCTCTGCGTATTTATGTTATCATATCATAGTGTTGTGACTTTTCTTGTGTTTACTAGAGATGTTTTTATTAATAAACTGTGTCTTTCTAATAACTCCAGCGTTTCTTTGTTTGTGTACTTCTAATGTTAACAACATAAATACTATAGTACCTACCTACTTCAAGTGCTACAGATGCTTCAAAGCCTCACGAGTGAGTTTCAACCCATGAGACTGGCTGTAGAAAACAGCAACATAGCGTTGACAACTGATTATGCGTTGATATTTCTGCGTTGCTTTCAAAGCAAAAAGGCAAGAAACCGCAGAAATCTGTGATGGCTCATATAAAGCATCAGTATGCCCAGAGAAACCAAAGAAGCAGAAAGAAGCTTTTAGCATTTGCCATGACTGGAGAACGTGAAGAGGAATGGGTTCTGGATGCTGGAGCGTCCACGAAAATGACAAGTAAAAGATAGTGGTTTAGAGACTATAAGGTTTCTGATCGTGTTCCTGTAACATGCGCTAATGGTGACAAGCAATACGGAGAAGGACGAAGTACGGTGCTTTGTGAGTCAATTGGAATGACTGTGAGTAACGGAATGCATGTCCCTAAGTTACCAGCTAACTTAATGATTGTGAGTACTATGGCAGGAAAGGGCTATTTAATAGTATTTGGTCAGAAGAGGTGACATTTATAGACGTGATGAATGCAAGATAAGTGGTACAGTTCTTGTCAAAGGTATAGAAGATAGAGGTGTACCTATACAAGCTAAATGAGTGTTGTTTTTTTTTAAACGGCTCTCAATACTATGTTGGAACGCAGTGATTCATAAGGCGGTTTAAACCGGGACATTTAGATAATTTAAATCTTCTTCTCCTGAAAAACATACAAGAAGATGGCGGCAGGGGTGAGGTTAGAAAAATTCTTAACAGCCATTAAAACCTGGAATGTGTATCCTGCTTGAACTAAAAACCAACCAAGCAACAGATGAAGTAAAATCGTGTAACAAGAGCAACGGAAGTACTGAGTCTACTACTAGTACACTCTGATGTGTGTGGCCCCATCAACGTATAGTCACGTTAAGAAAAGAATCGTCACTTTTCGACCTTAATAGCGTTGAAATAGAGTCGAAAAGTGACGAAAGTTTTCTTGCCGTGTCTATACAATCGATTGGTAAGTGACTGTACTTTCTCACGTCTATAGATGACGTTACGTAAGAAACTTTTGTTTTCTTCTTCAAACACAAAAATGAAGTTTTTAAGTATTTTGTTGAATTTAAAGCATTAATGGAAATCGTACGATCTGGGAGCAAAGCAGATTGATGCAGAAATTTTTTGACCTGGACAAGTGCTTTAAGGCCGAAGCCGTACTCCACGCAATGTTCCTGAAGAATGAATCGCTAAAAGACGCGTGGACGGGGAAGAAATGTAATTTCAACAAAATTAAAGTATTTGGATGCAGAGCTTTTATGCGTATTCCTGACCAGAAAGGGACAAAATTTGATCCCAAAACTATTAAACTCGTCTACACAGGTTTTACGAATGATGCGAAGGCATACAGACTGATAGGCCCATAGACTGGTAGAGCATTCAAAGCAATAGATACAGGGGCTGAGCAACCAGCAGCCGAATCTCTAACTGATGTTCAGGAAAGTCAACTTTCCTGTATAGAAAAAGAAGAAAGGGTAGAAAAAGCCGAAGAGAACATAGAAGAACCGGTTGTGAAACCTATCATGGAAGGAGTTCAATTTCCTCGAGGTAAGATTGAATTGGTTGGTCATGCATCTGGGTCAATCCACGTCGACTCACGTTCCTTCGCGTGACAATTTTTTCGTATATTTCAAATCTATTGCTGCCTATATCGAAAAATGATGTTAATATCACAAAGGACATCAGCGTGAATAACAAATCGAAGTATTTTACTTCCAACAAATTGGAGTGGTAGGACCATGTGCAGGGTCCGTACGGATCGCTACCACCTTCTTATCCATTAACGTACCGCCAAACAGCAGTGTTCGCATTGTTGTGTTCCGGTTTGGAGATAAGACAGCCGGTGAAATAACTAGCATAGAGGCATTCCATCTTAGTCCTCAGTGCATTTGCAGTCTTATGATTGCAGTCTTGTGAATGTTAATGTCTATGGGTATCCACTTACCATCAGGGTGGCCTGTGTGCCTTCGCTATGCCATATTTAAAAAAACAAGGATGATACATTGATTACAATGATACGTTATCGCCTGTTGTACGCCACGATTCTCTGAGACTGCTATCTAATGGCTTCAGCAAGCAAGATTGGACTGAACATAGATCAGATGGACGTCAACACTAACTTCTTATGCGGGAACCGAAACTGTTTACATGACGCAACCTGAAAGCTTTGAGATCAAAGAGAAAAGGGACTGAGTGATTCTTGAAAGGGTCAATTTATAACGTCCAGGGGGAAAAAGTACCCGTACAATAAAAACAATTCACTTCACTAAATTTTTTTGATTACCTCTTAACCTACCTAGGGCACGTTTATGTTTTTGTTTAAGGTAATTAGAATTAGCCGTAAAAAAATATCTAACCCCTAAAAAATCATTCCCTTGGTGCGTCCATTCGCCATTTTGGAAACAAACTACCCTAAAAAGAACAAGATATGGATTGAAATCAAGTATTGTATTGAGTTCAATTGTAAGCTTATAAGTTATTGATTTGAAAGAAAAAATATGGTTGCTGTGTTTATCATATCTTTTTTTAAATCTATTTAAAAGGTTTGTCCGGAGCTTACCTATCATTCCCTTGTTGCCTCACTAAACAATGTGCACATCCCTACTTAAACGCGTTCCGACGTGTTACGCCCCCCGTGCCTAGCAAGCGTCAGTAGCGCTTCCAACGCCGTGAGAACAGGACGCGACTCGTCGCTGGAGCTCTGAGCTTTAAAGGTAAATATATCATTCCCCTGTCTTTGGTTCACTGTGATTATCATTACCTTGTATTTTCATATAAAATGTATTTCCTGCAATTGGCATACAGTGTTTAGTGAAAAGAGAACTAAATGAATGCCTGCATGTGTTGATTTAATAGTTATTCCTATATTAATAACATACATACATACATACATAAACTCACGCCTTCATTCCCAGAGTGGGGTAGGCAGAGCTATTAATAACAGTTTCGGTATAATGGACAAGAAACATACTTTTTCACATCACCTATTCGGAGAGGGGACTTTTCTTCCCCGCTAGGAGGGATCAAAGTGGCAGTTTTCTGTTTAAAGACATTTGGTGGCCAGTATAAAATATAAACGCAATAAAATATGAAAATAGTATGCACATAATCGACAAAAAAATATTTTTCGTCGTTTAAATGCATACTATTTGAACATCATCGATTACATTTTTGTTGTCTCTCTCATAATCGATTAGAATTTAATAAATTAAGTGCATGTTTTTTTTCAATCTGACTATTATTTTTAAGGGTAATAACATTTTACAGTCATACATACATACATACATAAACTCACGCCTTCATTCCTAGAGTGGGATAGGCAGAGCTAAAGAATTTTACAGTCAATTTATATATAATAAGATTAATAAATAAAAAAATAAAAAGCATGTCTATACTGAGTAGGCTATAAATAAAGAATTTATAAAACGGCTAACTACCTAACGATTTTTCAAAATCGATACTTTAATAATGGACAGTCATAACTATAGATTTGATGTACGGATATGTCGGATATGTTATCTGTGGTGCCGTTATATCATTGTGAAAAAATATGGCGTTGCCGATTGCGTTTAAACACATAATTACGACTTTGTTGTCTGTTATCATCAATCTAATTTTAAAAAGAGTAGAAAGAAAGATGTCAAGCAATGAAAATGAAGATTTACGATTAACGCCGGAATTTATAAAGGAGCAAGCCACTACAACTGGTAACTGTGGTACCTATTTTTCAAACCGTACCGATCCTGTCTGTGTTTTCTTGTTATTTTGATAATTTCAGCACTTTCAGAGAGTAAATAATTAAATTAGATTTATCACTAAGATGTTTTATTTTCGTCATAGGTGATGTGAAAAGTATAATGTGTCACACGGTGGCAAAATTATTTCCACCTTGGGCGTTAACACTTGAATCCCTCACTACGCTCAGGATTCAATGAACGCCCTCGCCGTAAATATGTCATTTTGCTCCCTTGTGACACAAATAACTATTTCTCATTCCCCTTGTTCCCATTCCCTTGACTTTTGAACAAAGTAATGATAGTTTTCTTAAGTTGCTTAGAAAAAAACAATGATTTTCCTTTGATTCGCATTGCATATCGTCCCTTCCGAGGTAAAACGGCTAAAGCGCCATTTTGGGCCAAATTGAGTTGAAATCACTTTGCTAATATATACTTCTTTACCGACTTGAGTGCTCGTACAAATTTTATCGACCTTATTTATTAGCAAATAAGGGCTATGTTGTGCAACTCTGGTTGCACAAAGCAAATGAGTGCATATTAGATAAAGGAACGGAAAATAAGCTTACAAAACTAAGGTGAAAAAATGAAATTTTAATGTGTATCAACCTAAAAAAAAGCTCACAAACCAAGGTGTTTAATAAAATTTAACAGCGTATCAACCTGAAAAAAAGCTTACAAACTAAAGTGTATATTATGCATTTGAAATGATTATAAATCTGACACTGGACTAATTGTTATGTTTTATTTTTAAACCTATCATCATTGTGATTTCAGATTATGTTAAAAATGTTTAGTGCTTCATACTAGGCTTATGATTATTACAGCCTGGAGGTTGTGAACTTGGGTATATATAGTTAAATAATTAATTAAAAAGTTAGCAATTAATGCTACCAGAAGAATTAAATTTTATTTTTTAAGAATTTTGTGTTCCTTTTTTTTATTATATGATTAAGAAAAATTACCAATTATAGCTACCAGAACACTGTGAAATTGTTAAACTTTTATTAAATTTAACAAAACATCTGATGTCAATACCACTAAAGAAATCATTACCTTGTCGTTTTTATCATGCCCTTGTCAATTTTATCATTCCCTTGTCGTTTTTATCATTCCCTTGTCAATTTTATCATTTCCTTGTCGTTTTTATCATTCCCCTGGCAGCTAAATTTTAAAGTGAAATATTTCTGTACCTAATTGACCGAAAGTGATGCCTATTCGATAAAAATGCTTATAATTAATTAAAATTTCATATTTTACTGTAACTAGTTAAAAAAATATTTTAAAAAAACGACTGGGGAATGAGATGAATAATCCTATTCTCAAGAATAACCCGACTATGTCTCTCAGCTGAACCATTCGTTCAACGGGCTAAAGCAAGCATCACGAAAGTGGAATATAAAGCTTGATAGCGTATTTAAGAAACCTCAATTTCAACAATTCAAATATGATCCATTTATTTTATTTTATCATACAAGATCAAAAGTAAACAAGATCATCGTATTAGCAGTTTATGGGGATCGGAAGGTCAAGAGTGATATTATGTCTAAATTTGAAATTAAGAATGTTGAGAAAGTTTTTTTTTTTTTTTTTTTTTTATATCATAGGAAGGCAAACGAGCACACAGGCCACCTGATGGTAAGTGGAAACTGTGACCCATAGACATTCGCATTCACAAGACCGCAATCCTAAGACTGCAAATGCGTTGCCAACCCTGAGGCCGAAGATGGAATGCCTCTATGCTAGTCATTTCACCGGCTGTCTTATCCCCAAACCGGAACACAACAATGCGAACACTGCTGCTTGGCGGTAGGTTAATGGATAAGATGGTGGTACCAACCCGGACGGACCCTGCACAAGGTCCTCCCACCTCCAAAAGTTGAACTCATTTTAGTAATGACGATAACTCAGACAAAGGATGTAATCAAAGGTGATCAGGAGAGCTATATCGAGAAACTTCTCAAGACCGTTGGAATGGAAGACTGCAAGATAGCTGTCACTTGGTGAATTCAGATTACAAGCCCGATGACAGGGTCCCTGATATATTTAGCAGTGCGTACGAGGCCACACGTCAGTGAACTTAAGACCTGCTAAGCAAAAGAAAACGGGTAGCAGTCAAGCGTTTGCTCCGCTATCTTAAAGGAACTGTGTTTTGTATAATGGTGTATTCTAAAGAGTGTAGTTCTGACAGATTCATCCCAGAATTTTCAGATGCAAGTCACGGAGGTGATCAAGACAGAAAATCCTGGACTGGCTCTGCAGTTACAGCTCAAGGAGTCGGCTGGCAAAGTATTAAAGATAGGACAATAACACTATCTACGGATGAAGAGGATTATCTAGCTGTGTCAGAAGCTGCAAGAGAGGCAATATTCCTCAGGAGGCTAATTGCGGTGTTCACTAGGAAAAAAGAGGAACTGATTATTATCTTCAGTGATACACAGTGTTCAACTGCAATAGCGATTGCACAAAGTCCAGTACATCTTACACTAAACAAACGCTATAATTTTCTGAGTGAAGCAATCATGAGTGTTCAGATCATACGTAACGGTTACGTATGTTGAGACTGAGTCAAAAGCGAGGAGATAGAAGTACTCAGAGAAATAGAATATCTCGGTGTGGTACTAGACAGCAAACTATTGTACAAGACACACAAAAGAGCAATGCAGAAAAGCCGTCAAATCGCTATGGCAATGCTGGAAAGCTATAGGCAGAAAATAGGGACTAAGAAGACTGATAACACGATGGATATACAAGGCAGTGTTTCTCCCCAGACTCCTCTACGGAGCCATAGTTTGGTGGCACAGAGCAAGAATAAAAGAAGTAGACAGGAAGCTGTCGAAGGGGGCAATGAGAACAGCACCTACACAGGCCCTGGAGATGCTGGGACTAAACCCGGTATATCGCGAAGTGGAGAAGAGAGCCACGGAATAGTGGTACAGAATAAAAATTTGCAGAGAGTAGATCGGGTCCAAGATGGACAAGAAACACGCAAAAATACAAAAATAAACATTGATCAATATGGACATGATCATGCAAAACAACGACCTAATCGAGAAAAGGAAGAAATTCGACCATAAGTTCAGAATCCACATAGGGGAGAGAGAAAACTGGGAACTGGAAGTAATGGAGCCTAAAACCACATGCTTCACAGATGATTCCTGGAAATCGTCAATCAAGAGAGCAGGGGCTGGTATACAACCAGGAAATGAATGAGCACACAAATGAAGAACGACACAAGGTTGTAGACAATCCAAGCTCATGATTGGAAGGGTAAACAAAAACAGAACTAGGTATCTTCTAAACCTTCGTAAGTACAACCTCAGTATACTAACAGGAGTGTTGACTGGGCATCGCCCACTCAACAGACACCTAACGGTAATAGGTATCAGACAAGATCCCAATGCTCACATTGTGGTAAGGAGGAAACAAGCCACCACGTCCTAGCCGAGAGTGTGTGTCACTGAGATTCTGCACATTCGGGGAGAACGTGCTATCTACCAAAGCACTCAAAAGCATAAACCCACGGGACCCACTTTTATTCTGTAGAAAAAAATAAGATGGCGTCGCCGGGCCAGTAACCTACGGCTCAGCCAAGGGAAACTGGGCGGAATTACCGGGAGACCGATCGACCGCCCGCCTAATCCGGTCGGGGGTCCCCACTCATGATCATCATCACTATGTTGAGACTAATCGTATCATTGGTGAGGCATGAACTAAACCTTTGCCAAAAGGAAAGTTTGTATGGTGTACAAGTAAGTCGATGGGCAGGCGATGCGAGGTGACTGAATTTTCTTGATGCCTGTGTATTCAAAGTTAAGAAGGAGTATTTGAAATGATGTTATGGGCCACTGGCTACCTTTGTCTATGAGCTCATTGACAATGCATTTCAAGTTTTAATAGTTTTTTTTTTGTGAAAAAAAATCTTGCTATTGTTAACTGTTGTTCACCCACTTTCTTAAACTCGCAATTTCTTTTCACCACACTGGTTTCATGTCCAAAAATTTTGCCCCTCAGGCAACCCGTCTCTGGAATGAGCTCTCTTCATATAACTAAGACGAGGCCCTAGCAAGCTTTCATTCAAGCAAATGCTTCGTAAGCATTTGCTGGAACAAGATGTTGCGTAGAATTTTTGTAGGTATAGTGGTCTATGTTTTATGTGGAATTGTCATGGAATATGTTTTAGCCTCTGGTTTGTATTTATAGGTAGGTACATATACATATACAGGATGTCCCAAAATGGACACGTAACCCTGACACCGAGGTTAGCTTATCCTTAGACCTACCAAACCAGCCTAACATGACCTCAGTAAAAGTTGCACGGTTTTCAAGATATCGGCAATTTAATTTGGCATTCTCTGTCCCAGTTTTTTTTGGAATGGAAAATTTTGAAATTAAAAATAATTTGTTCAGATAGTTTCTAGTATTTTTTTTACAGGGTAGATGTTCAAAGTCAAAGTGAATGTTTTGCTGATAAAGTTGAGTCAAGACCAAATTAGTATTTTCCCAATTGTCACAGTACTTATTGTCAAAATAATAAGTTTGGCACCTTAAATAATTATTCATTGCAGCGTACATGTAGAAAAAACTAAGTTCGAGGGCCATTCCAAAAAAATCTGGGACTGAGAATGCCAAAAAAGGAGTGAAATTAGAAAAAACATTAAATTGCCGATATCTTGAAAACCGCGCAACTTTTACTGAGGACATGTTAGGCTGGTTTGGTAGGTCTAAGGATAAGGCTATCCTCGGTGTCAGGGTTACGTGTCCATTTTGGGACACCCTGTATATTATTGCATGAAGATTTATTGCTTTTTTAGTACTTTTTGCTTAATGAATTAAATTTTGGCAATAAGGGTTAAATAAAAACACTAGTTATGTGCGAGTCAGGGTCGCACACTGTGGAATCTGCAGCGCCCGTCCTACTCACAGTTGGCAGGTTTTGATTACTTTTCATTATTCTTCAAGGCTCACACTATAATCTTGTAAATTTTACTCTTGTTTACCGTTTAAGAAAATAGGTAAAACAGAAAAACATTGCTAGTAAATCCACCGTTATTTTATAAAAAATATTCTATAAATATCTACCGGCTATGCATTTCGGTTCAAAGGATCTTTAAAGGTAAGCCCGGAGACCAGACTGACGGAGCCCTTTGGCTCAACGACCAAAATGAAAAAAAAACAAGTTTTTAAACTTCTATTTTACAAATATGAAACGGGACTTAATTGCATAAAAAAATTATATACTTCGACGTTTCGTGAGTCCGCTCGTGAGCACGACTGTTGTAACTAGGGTTGCCATCCGTCCGGATTGGTCTGGACACGCCCGGACTTTTAGACTCTAGTCCGAACTTAATAATGAGATGGTATACTATACTTACTGTAAGTGGGTAATGTTTCCATTTTGTGACTAAAAAGTCCGGACTTATATCATAACATAATGTCAGGCTTTAATCAGGGCTTTTCAAATTCCTAAATGGTAACCCTAGTTCCAACACGATCGAAACATCAATGTATATACACCGTGTTTTATTTTATTTACGATAACTTCGGTATATTACTAGGTACATCGTTAGAAACTAAGTGGTAGATTAGACTTTTAAATATTGCAAAAAAATATTATTTTTTCTGTTTTGAACAAAGTAATTAAATGTTGTATCTTTGGTCATTCTAAAAGGGCCTTTAGAGTTAACTTATAGTCAGTGTCAAATACGTCAATGTTGGCGTGACATACACAGACAGTTAACCCTTAATTTGGCAAAAATAAAAAGAGTGGGGAATTCAAACCCTTTTTGATTTTGAATCAGCAAAAAAATAAAAAAACATTCCAAACATTAAAAGTGAACATTATAGTATGTTCACTGTGATGTACATTGCCAAATTAAGGTTTAAGAGCCTTTTAGACCAGTTCGTCGTGATTAAGTGATTAAATTTAAAAATTAAATATCTTTAAAACCGTTACAGTTATCATTTGTCTGCCTTCGGGAAATTAACTTTATTTGACCTAAAGAACGTTCCCTTAAAGTTATCGTAAATCAAAAAAAACACGGTGTATAATGGTATACGCGATAAAGTCCCGATTTAGATTTATAACCGTATGTGTGAACATCGCGAAAGTTTAAAATAAACAACACTTGTACCTACTATCAAAGAGCGTATATTAATCTTGGAAATGTTTCGAGAAATAAATGGGGTTTTTCTCAGCGCACCGTAACCTTAATGTAATTATTGTCTTGATGTGTTTATATGAACTAGACCATTGACATGAGCGAGGTTAAAGCAAGGTTACGTAAAACTGTTAATTACATACTTAATTATTCACACATCACATCACATCTCACATTTACAAATCTTGCATTGACCTTACACGATAATGGTTTTCACTTGATATTTTTTTTTACTTTACGTATTTTAGGGTTATATTGTAGAACTACTAAACTCTTTTAGTTTTACCATGTCCGTCTGTCTATCTATCTGTCTGTCACTGTCAGTAAAGCAGACTTTTGGTCACTATTATAATCCACGCGAAGACCACTAATGAAATAAATAAAAAACGGATTTTAGGCTTCGATAACAAGAAATTAATAGTAGATTATACACCGAGGGGATAAAGCACAGTTTTATGTCACGGGCGCGATATTGAATCCGAACGAACAAAAGCCGCGAGTATTGTAAGACGCTGCAATAAAATACATTGGTGATAGCTGCAAAGTTTTAAATAAATATATCAAAATTGAAGAAAACATCTGTTAAAATGTCGAGTGACGAAAGTGATTTAACTCCGGAGTCCATTAAATTGGATGCCTTAGGCATTGTTCATAATCTACTCCCAGAGAAGTCAAAGGAAAAATACCTGAAAGCCTACAACGATTTCGACATATGGAAAACTGGAAAAGGTGCAAAGTCAGTGTCTGAATCAGTGCTTCTGGTCTATTTCCAGCACTTATCATCCACAAAGAAGTCAAGCAGCCTGTGGTGCATCTATTCTATGCTCAGTTCGACAATAAGCATTAAACACGACATCCAGATTAATACATATACCAAGTTATTGGCATTTTTAAAAAGGAAATCGGATGGTCATCAATCAAAGAAGTCAAAAGTATTTACAACTCAAAATGTGGAAACTTTTCTAAATGAAGCTCCCGACCACAGCTATCTTGCCATAAAAGTGAGTATGAATGAATACCACCTACTTATTGATTGAATTTCTAGTACCTACAATTGCGTCAATTAAGTGCTATGTATCACACTAATATTATAAATGCGAAAGTTTTGTGTGTGAGGTGAGTGTGTATGTTTGTTACCTCTTCCCGCAAAAACGGCTGGATGGATTTGGATGAAATTTAAAATGGAGATAGCTTATACTAGCTTATACTAGCTAGTAATAAATAAAAGGCTTATTTTATGCCAACAATTAAAAAAATACATTTTAAGACTACTCAATTATTTTGCCTCAAGATTTTTTGTTAATTTACATTCCTATTTTTTGTTAAAGGTGGCGTTGATTTTTGGAGTGAATGGCGCTTGTCGGGGAAATGAACTCGTAAACATAAAAGTCAATGATATCGAAAAGCATTCAGAGTTGTTGCTGGTAAACTTGCCTGATACCAAAACAAATAGAGAACGGTCATTCATAGTTCGTGAAGAGTATGCAAGAATTGTCAAAAAGTACCAAGATCTACGCCCCTCTAACATAAACACCAACAGATTTTTTGTAGGTTACAGCAATGGCAAATGCACCAGACAAGTTATTGGCAAAAATAAAATTAGCGCCATGCCAAAAGAAATTGCAAAATACTTGAAATTGCAAAATCCCGGGCTTTACACGGGCCATTCTTTTCGTAGAACATCGGCAAGTCTGTTGGCAGATTCAGGTGCAGACATGGCCCAGATAAAACGACACTGTGGCTGGAAATCCGATGCAGTAGCGGAGGGCTACATAGAAAATTCTATACAGAACAAGAATAGAATAAGCTGTCGTATTGGTGAAAACATAAATCTAAAAACTTCGTCTAATAATGATGATCCTTGGACACCTTTGCCACCACAGCCATCCACCTCAAAACACATCACATCAAGCTCACTGCCTCAAGGACCATCTTCTCCAACCTTTACAGTACAAAACGACCCTCAGACGCAAGTTTCTGAAGCTGTGAACAATACTCAGATAAACTCTACCTCAACTTCGATAAACGTACCAAATAAAAATATAACTTTGTCTTTCCACAACTGGACTAATGTCTCAAATATCAATTTTCACTTTTAATTTTAATTTACTACAATAAAACGCTGATTTTAGTAGACTCGCTTTTTTATTGTCTCGCAAAAGGTGAGAAAAGTAGAGTACACTCCTCGGGGATAAAGCTGTTTTCGTCTTGGGCGCGCTTGAACCCTACACTGCGCTCAGGACTCTTCTTAATTCCCTCGCTTCGCTCGGGAATTAACTCGTAACACCCTCCCTACGCTCGGGAGTTAAATCTGGAGTCCTTCGTTACGTTCAGGATTCAATATCGCGCCCGTGACATAAAACTGTGCTTTATCCCCTCGGTGTATAATCTACTATTATTTAATGTTTTCAAACATTTCCCAATCGCTGAATGGTTAACTGGAAGAGATAAGTACACCAGCGGGCGAATCGAGACGAGATAACCCAAACCTACCTCATTAGTCAAATTATGACAAGGAATTTATAAGTTATATTATGAGGGAACAGATAAACATGCATACCCCATATATAGTCAAAATCATTATGCTCCTTTTCACCATGCTTCGGTGAAGCGAAACGGGGAGGATTGTGATTTTGGGTATTTATGTGTTTATGTGGATGTTCATCTGTTTCCCGATAACTTCTTAACTACTGCCTGTAAACATCATTATGAATATGTGTCCCGTATCTTATATATATTTTATTTAAACAGTTTTTTTTTCAACGCTTTTTTTTTTCTTCGGTCCGATCTTCTTTTTCTGTTTCGCCTACTGGTTGACTGGTAGAGAATGCCATTGGGCATTAAGTCCGCCATTTGTACTTTATTGTATTTAGTGCAAAGAAGTTTAAATAAATAATATAATAAATAAATATGTATCTATTAAATAGGTACATGAAATATAACCTGTAAGTTATTGATTTATTAGACGACAAATATTAAATAGTTGGTACATAACCATTTCGGATTAGAATATTTTCTTGTTTCATATTTTTTCAGTATGTAATCGGTTTTTAGTTTTTGAACCTACTTATTTCTTATTGCTTCGCCTAGAAGTTATGTCATGAGTGTACAGATGAACATACATACCGATGAAAATTATAACGCTTGCTTGCTTCACATATCCAGATTTTAATATTTTTTCCGCCATTTTCAAGACTCATTTAATAGTACATTACATATGTAGTGCATAATTGTTTTCCATCGTATTTTCTCGGCAACGTTCGTATTTGTCATGCTGCTTCTGTCAACCTCAGTACTTTTTGTACTGTGATCGACTGAAATAGCAAGACACGTTCGTACGTTTCCGTGAAAATACGATGGAAAACCATTATGCACTACATCTGTACTACAGAGGCCGGGACAAAAGGTGTTGCCGGCCGAAGACATATAGACGGCCGAGCAAAACGAGGCCGGATAGGTCTGAGGCGGGCAACCCCATATTTCCCACCGATGTATGTATAGTGCTTTTTTCAAACATGCAATGAAATAAACAACAAAAAAAACAAAGTTTTATTAAAAGAAATTGTAAGTTATCAAGACAAAAACTAAAACTAACGTGTGTATATTAAGTACTATTTTGCTATATTTTAACTCGGTTTTAATAGAAAACAGATACTTCATACATTTATATTTATTATCATTATCAAGTTTCCCGCAAAAAAAAATTTTTCTATACTTACGGTTAAAAAACACATTTGAGTAGTCATTTTTACCGCTACCTAATATTTAGATGAAATATTAATATTTCAATGTGTATGTGTATAGTTTTTTCTTTTTTGATAATAATGTGTTATTTGTTATGTACATAAGGGAATAAAGGCTTGTGGTACTGTTAGGCGATGGGCTTGCAACCTGTCACTAATACGCTGGTAAACATCTTAGACTAATTGTGCAAAATATGGTTACAGAATTATCAACAAGTTTTTAGAGTTATTGGTAACTCTGTAGCTCTGCCTACCCCTCTCCGGGAACGAAGGCGTGAGTTTATGTATGTATGTATGTTATGTTCATGTGGATTTTTTATGTAAATAAAACTGCACTGAGTACATAGTACCAAATCGTTTATTGACATTTTTAATACGCATAGTGGCAGAATGTCATGATGCCTGTGCCACAAAATTATGTGGAATGGAAATTAAAAAAGAGGATTTTGCCGGCCTATGCCTGCAAGATTTGTATGAAATTCCATTAACGACCTATTGTCCTAGTCGCGCCTGAAACGTCATACTTCGCAGACTATTATAAGCATACATCGTTATCGCGGGAGCAAAAACGATTTGACAGTAGTCAAAGATTATGACAAATAGGCAATAACAGAAGTGACACTCGTATCGAGAAACGTTTATACCTACGAGTTCAAAATGTATCATATTATTTCAAATGTCTTACCTCCGTATTTGTCTTGATTAGTAGTACATATTTAAAGAGATTAGATACGCAATCCTAACCTCAACCTCTTCAGTCACTTTTCCTGCTACTTTAGACATTTGTCATTCTTGATTGATTTGATATGTACAAAAAGATACAAAGATATATCTAAATTAAATATGAAATATATTTAAAGAAATTAAACTAGTTCTGGACAAAAATATTTGACTTTTATATATTATTTTATTAAAGCTGACACGTTGACTTATAAAAGCGTTTACAAATTGTAAGACAAGTGTAATTGACTGTTTCCATCGAAAATTTCGTGAAAGATATGAAGAACTTCTTAGAGGCTATATACGGCAGAATAATCCGTTTATACTGAACAGACCATCTGTTATATCTGTTCTTTAATAGATTTGTTTTTGCTCCCGCGATAACGATGTATGATTATAAGGAACATGACATCAATATTTCACTTAGAGAATTTAGAACTGGAGCACGCATTGATACAATTTCCTAAGCACAAAAGTCTGTCACTTTTTGGGGGAGGTGAGGTAACACTACATACACAATACTCAACACAAATGCAAAATTCGCTCTCATTGCTACACACCTACACCACTAAAAAACAAAAATACTAGCTTAAAATTACGCACTCATGCACATTTTTTTATTACCAACATGTGCTTACACAATTTTAAAATAAAGATGTGTGCATTATCTTACCGAATATCAAACGATTATTAGAGATGAGATGCATATCTACTTTGTCGATATCGATAATTTCTAAGGTTGTGATATAGATGGCAGCACTTTACTACACGAGATTTACCAAATATGCGCCATTCATTATATATTAATATATTGTAAATTATTATATCATAAGGTAAAGAATACCATTTTAAGAAATAATAATAAAATGTATATTCAGTTTTACCAGCGTATAAGATGGAACAAAAGACATTTATTCAGTAAGTGATCAGAGAACCCACTATAAATACTATAGTTTAATTCTACTAAGATTACAAACAAATAGATGAACAAGATTTTGATGCTCACCAAAACAAATCGGCCGTGAGTTCGACGAAGAGTTATGAATTGACGAGCTTTCGTTTGTTCTACGATCTCTGTTCGACATAAGGCTGAGTTAGGTACTCTTCAGTTTTACAAAGACCTGTTTT
This sequence comes from Acleris emargana, assembly GCA_927399475.2. NCBI lineage: Eukaryota > Metazoa > Arthropoda > Insecta > Lepidoptera > Tortricidae > Acleris > Acleris emargana. Next base: position 48,491,966 of record OV656835.1, on the reverse strand, counting down.
GACGACCAACCCGCAGCCAAAGTTACAAGATAAGTACGATAATAGAAACAGAAACAGAAAAAGATTTATTGCCCTCTCAGCACAGTAGTTTTACAAATTATTCCTTAAGATAGATACTTAAACTACAAAACTACAACAGTCTTAACAATGTCTACAAAAGTTCTGGCAAAAGGTTCAAAACTCAGCTTATGCTGTGAGACAGGTCTACACAGCGCTGTTTTTCAGCCTGTACCTGTCTCTCAAAGTGTAAATTAGCATTAAGAGCACACTGCATACACCATAACGTAAAACATAAATAAAACTTAACACAGAACAAAAACATACTACGAGACCCGCGTTCAGTCGGCGACTTTTAAATACAAGCGGGGTAGTTGACACTTTTTTTATTTTTTTATTTAGCATAACCTAATACTACCACAACCACTTAAACAAAAAGATGTTTTTCTTTCCAATTACTTAATCAGACAGACAGAGCATTCCTAAAAACCAGAATTTAATTTAAATTTTACGTTTAGTAGTTATATTTAAAAAAAAAAACAAAAACGGAACAGGAAACAGGGGTTTCTTCCTCAGCCATCTCTTAGCTGTTTGTCGAAAAGAGTTCTCCGAATTTTGAGTTTGAAAGTTGGTAGTGACATTTTAGTGCGTAATAATCAAGGCAAGGTAACTAAACCTGCTCCTTGTTAGCTTGTCTTCGAGCCCACAAGTAATCTTTTGTGAATTTACTAATAACGATTTATTACGCGTTATTAATCATCATTTACACAATCACGAGGCGAGGCTGTCCTATGTTAAAAAAATACTGGGTAATAATTACTGGTTTTTAAAATGTATTAATTTAGTATAAATATGCCGAATGCATTTTTGTGGATTCGTTTTTTTTGAAAGATATGATAGCCTGGTGTTTGTGTATTTTTCCATTACAGCTTTACACATTTCAACCTTATGATTAACAAATATATCAGAGGTATGGTTTTCGATGTTTGAAAATATATCATTTCCCACGAAGTGAGCCAAACTTTTGGCTACAATATAATTAGTTGTAAAAGCAGAGTTAATTCTTTTATTTTCATCCAAACCCAGTCTTATCACTTTTTCACATTGTCGGCATAATGAAATTACACTTTCTGACGCGTAGCTTAAGTAACCCTTCGTTTTGTGATAAATAAAACTCTGGTCATCGCATGGTCCAAAAAGACCTCTAATGCAACTATCGCATCTTATTTTCTTTGCCAATGCGAATGCCACATAACCTGCTATATACTCTACTACCTTTTCTCCAAAAGGAGAAAGAAAGATTTGACATTCTAAGTCAAATAAATCTTCTTCAGATTCTTCTTTTCTCGTTTCTGAAACATTATCACGAGCACCTGGAGATGTGATGTTTATCTTTTTTATTGCGGAGGAACAATTTAGAATGCTGATTTTTTCCAAAGGAATACAGTTTGTCCCACTTACGTTTATGATCATTTCCTTGTGTATCAAAAGCTTTTTATATATAGCCTCAAATTGACGAGCTGTTGGGTTATCTGAAAAACCGCCATGACTTCTTACGTTGGAAAACACAATTTCGATATGATCCTGGCTTATTTTATGAAATGGAAGGTAACTCAGTCCAGTTTCAGTATTAAGAACTAAATCATCGAGCATTGCTTTTGCACTTTTGATACAAATGAGCATACCTAAAAATCCTGTATGTCTCGGGCTATCCAAAATATTTACTCGTTCTATTAGATTTTTTCGGTTTTTGACGTCAGCTTGTAAATGCATTAGAAGAAACTTGCCTTCGTCTAATCTGTCACAACATTTCTTGTAATTATTTTTACACATGGCTTTTTTAAATCCAATACCGCATGTTTTTGAATCTAATATATCAAATATATCGTTAATGAGTTTTAAAAAATCTGCAGTAGCAATTGCATCTTGGAAATCGGTTAGATTTAGTTGCGTTTTGCAAAAAGTCAAGGCATCTGCTACGCTTTCGCTGAAGAGCTGGGCTGCAAGGCGGACATTCATGATTTTAGTTTTGAAATAGACGTGATTAGATCTCAATTTATTGGCGAGGTGGAATAATTCTTCTTCCTGCAGTTTGTGTAGATTTGTAATATTGTTCCAATTAATAACATTCCCCGAGCTATCTATGAAGTATTTATAAAATTCAAAAGAATTTCTGATTAGCTTGAGCATATGACAGGGATCAAGAAAAAAGTGCACCTTTTGACCAGTTGATGGATCTACGAAAGTCGTTAATAAATTGTTGGGGTCCATATTGCAGCCTAGTTCTTCAGCCATGCTAATATTTGTTTTTGTTCCATCACACGTTAAAGCCTTAATTTCTACTCCAGTTTCGTGTACAAGTTGCATAGCTGTAGTGACTAACTGAGCTTTAAGCTTTGCAGACACTCCTTTCACAAGAAAATAACCAATAGGCACCTTCCAAGTGGTATTTATACCGACCAATAAAAACATTAGTGCATCAGTGGCCATAGTTGTTCCGTCATCGGCATAATCGAACCCATAATCGACATGTCCATAATGACGTTGACTGTTTGTCACCCATTCGGGGAATTCTTTGATCGAGAGTGCAATAAATATTTTTGTCAGGGTTCGCCTCTTTTAATAATTTCAAAGTATTTAATGCTTCCTTGGTAAAACCTGGACGACCGTTAACGTTTGCATACCACTTTGTTATTGTTCGTGGATGTGGCAGTGATGTACCAAATGTTTTCCTCACGTATCTGTATGCCTTGGGTGAATAGTAATGAAGCGTTAGTGCAAAACACCGTAACTCAGGTGAAAATGGTTCTCGAGTTATCTTTCCTGTGTCACTGTTCTTTATTTGCCTCTTTAAAAGTTCTGCGTTCTGTACACCATTTTTCTGTAAAATTAGTTTTTGGTCTTTATCAATCAATGATTTTGTGTCCAAAGTTTTTAAAAGATCTTCTAATGATGTAACTTTTTTTTTTAAATATCGATTTTTTTCATTCAGTCGTTTAATTTTATTTTTCTGTTGCTCTATTGTTTCTCTTAGTTTCCTTTTTCTTGGTGACAACTCGAAACATGGTTGTTCATTCGTTCTCGTACTTGTAGTTGGGAGGGATGTGTCGTATTGTATATTTATTTGAGCAACTGTCTCCGATTTCTCCTAAGAGTAAAACAAAAGTTTAATAAACGAAGAGATTGATATAATAATGCTTATTAATGTCAAATAAAGTATTTGAGTTGGCTTGCACGCTTGGTAGCTCAATAAAGTTTAAATAAATTATTTAAGACACCAACATGTTAATAGTTATAACGTTTTGTGGTGGTAGGACCTTATGCAGGCTCTGTCCAGATCGCTACCCCTATCTTATCTTTTAACATAACGCCAAGCAGCAGTGTTCACAATGTTGTGTTCCGTTGTGGGGATAAAACCACCGGTAAAATGACTAGCATAGAGGCATTCCACCTTAGTCCTCAGGGTTGGCAAAACATGTGCAGTCTTAGGATTGCAGTCTTGAGTTTGTACTTTGAAGATTGCAAATGTCTAAGGGGCTCTGGTTCCACTTACTATCAGGGCCCTGTTTTATAAAGCTACAAAAGTTACAAATTACAAGCAAATTTCTAGCAAAAGGATTGTAATTTGTAGCTTTATAAAACAGGGCCCAGGTGGTCTGTGTGCTCGTTAGCCTTCTCCATGTTACCATAACCTTCTCTTAACCGAGCCAACTGTAACTAGTAGTAGCGTAGGACTTATACGTTTGCACCTGGTAAATGTAACAAATGGACGCCACCCACGTGAAAAATTACTAGGGTGGGCCTCGGAGTTTCTATATTATTCAAAACACTAAGAAATAATAGATTTAGGCTTTAAAAGTGAAGCTATTTTTTACTTATTATCAATAATGGCTTACTGATAAATATAACGTTGGAATGGCGTTTGTTATTAATTTTCTTCTTTTATTCGGCAGATCTCTAAATTGAGATGCCTCAAAATGCCGAGAGCAAATACAACTTGTGCGAGTTGGCACCCAGATTTTCGGTCGGTTGCTTGCTTCGACCCATTTTTGTTTCGTTCCTTCATCGTGAGGGAACCTGCAAAATTATTATTGACATTTAATATTGGGCTTCATTCTTTAAAAAAATCCGGGAGAAAAAGGACGTATCCTATATGATAATCCGTATTCTGAATTTCATTTAAATCCTTCAGCCTTTCATGCGTAATTTAGCAAGTTATAAATGCAACATTTTACAAAATAATAATTTAAAAAGATTTTTAGAAACTTTTTTTTTTTTTTGGGACAATCCTCTGTTACCGACTTTACTTTCTTTACAGTCATCTGTTTTCGAAATCCAACCAGCGAGTCTAAACTTGGTAGGTCGACGTCAAGTTTAGCGGATATATTATTATATTTTCGTCGAAAGTACATAAGTATGCAAAATTCGACAATCAGAAGAAGGTCTGTTAAAATCGACTTCCAAGTTTTTATTACATTGTTTTGTTAGGTAGTGACAAGAGAAGCTAATATTTTTTTTAAATAAAACCACCGCCGAAAATCTACTCATCAGCGTTAAATAATGACCGGTCACCTTAGAATTGCATATTCGGTGCCTAATGACATGAAATTTATCCAAGCTGGTGTCAAATGCACAATAGCAATGTATAGTCGAGGTAAGAAAAGGTTCGTCACTTTTTAACTCTATTTCGATACTATTAAGGTCCAAAAGCGACGAACTTTTTCTTACCCCGACTGTACCTAATCTGATTCTTGTCATCGAATTCGATATTTTTTATGTCATAAGGCACTAAATAGGCAATTCTAAGGTGACCGGTCATTATTTAACGCTGTTAAGTGTTGTGGTGGTTTTATTTATTGTTCAAACATTGTTAATTGTATTTATTTAAATATAGGCTGACTTAATGCTACAAGCATTCTTAACCTTTTTTATCGATATAAACTAGTTTTAAATGTATCGCGACCCTATAGTTCCGAGTCTCGTGAGGAGTACGCATTAATTCAAGACATCGGGGCATCACTGTAAATTTGCTCACCCCATCGAGTTATAGGACTTATAGGAAAATACCACGTTCCACAAAAAGAACCAGTGGACCATATATCGTTTCACTGCGAATTACCCCCCCCCCCCCCCCCCCTTCCCCCAGCTGTGCCCCGGAAAATATTTTTTTTTACCTAAAATTTTTAGGTGTTCTTTTCGTGGAAGGCGGTATTTTCCTATAACTCGATGGGGTAAGTTAATTTGCAGCGTTCGCCCGGACTATTCGACGTGGTCAACAAACACAGACACAAGACTGTACGCAAACAGACATATTTAAATCAAGTGAATGATTATTGATTTTACGGCTACTCTTTTAAGGTTCAATATAGCATGAAGTTGTTCCGAGTCTCGTGGGGAGTACGCATTAACTATAAAACGAATATTACACTGAAAGTTTTAAAATCGATTAGAGAATCGATGTTTGTTTCGTGCGATGTAAATTTACATAAAATGCTTAATTATAATCAAAATCCACGGTGAAACGTACTTACATGTGAAATGTAATTCCATCTTTCTGCAAACATGAAGTATTTGATCGGTTTTTGCAATAAAACACGGCACAACAAGGCATTTTCCCTGGAGGTCTTGACTCATCGAAAACGACTTTGGTCATGTGAGTATCGAATAAAAACGGCTGTTAATATAAACGCACAAGATCATTTGATCTTATACCTCGGCAGAGGGGAAAGTCTGCGTAAGGCGCCTCCTGTTCTAAATTCTCTAAGATATTTCATTGCATGTTTGAGAAAAGCTAATTACGGCTGTTAGGTTTTTAATATTTGGGCGGTTATTATGATCAGGTGGAATAAAACGTGTAAACTAATAAAAATAAAATTGGTAGGGTATTTAATTCTAAAATGTCAGTTCAAACAATACTATAGGCCTGCGCAAACCGGCGGAGCGCAGTGCAGATCACCTAGGAGGATTTACTCTGCGCAGCGCACACCGACGAGGGAAAAACCCCCGCGATAACGCGAGCGCCCGCCAGAGCACCGGCGCACCTGGGAGCACTTCGACGCATACCGGGGGTTGCCGCCGCCTGCCGTGGCGGTATCCTCTCCCCGTGGCGTTGAAATTCGTGATCTGCCCTGCGCTCCGCCGGTTTGCGCAGGCCTTTAGGAGTAAAAATCTATACATCGAAACATTATATTACTATCAAAAGTAAATCCATTTAATATAACTGTAGAAAGAACAACCTTTTTGAGAAAAAATACTTTAGGGAGCTTAAAATTCAACTATAAGTCTTCCTTCTTTTATAAAATGGTTTTAATACTATTATCGGTTTTTAACTTTTGTAGGGACAGAAAACCTCAAAAGGATCTCCCGATTACATAACTCGTAGTGTTATTATGTTGTCTAAGTCTGTCAGTTTGTCTGTCTTCTTTGCGCCAGCAATAACAATCGGGCTGACATGCGTAGATGGATGCAGAAATGTATTAAAGTTATTACGTCTCTGTTCTAATACAATGAACAGTCAGGCTTAAATCGGTTGGCCGATTGTTAGTCGTAGCGTTGGAATTGATAAGATTGGTTTCCATTTCATAGTTAAAGTTGAGATGCTTGATAGCATATCGGATGTGCTGTTTATTGAGGGTCGCAAATGTCGTGGTGGAAGTTTAGGGTTCCTTTTTTGCCATTTTGTCTACGGAACGCTAAGGAACGATAGTGGGTGACGAACCATTAACTCTCCGTCTTTAGGCGCATACGAATTTTTGTTAAAAACGCTTTATCCAATAGATTGCAAACTCTGATGATGCACCGAGAGGTACTTACAGGAATCACGCGGGATGTTTTAGACACAAAAAGTCACGGGCACAGTTATGTTAAATGCGAAAGTATGCGTGTGTGTTTCTCACTCCTTCACGCTGCAATAGCTGGGGAGATTTGAATACATTTTGGAACGAAGATAGCTTATTATAGGCTACATTTATTCCCGAAAAAATAAAAAAAAAACGAGGGATTAACGATTATCGAAATCTACGCAGGCATAAGGTAGTACTTAATATAATAACACCCACTATACAGTTAAAAATAATATATAATTTTACTTGTCCGTTGTTCGCGAAAGATGACCAGTAAAATCACCTAAAATAAGAGTAAGCAGAGGTACCATACGACTTTTAATACCGCTACTCTAGAAACTAGTCTCTAATTTACAAACAATATATCTATATAATTATCACTTTATTGGAAGTTTTGAGAAACCTATCACATACACGTATTATTTATACTTACTAAGAATTTTTTTTGTTACGATCAGATTTTTTTACTGTTTTAAACTTGTTAGTACAATGAATGTAAATACTTACTGCTGCGTGTCGTGTTTGGGCGGCGAAGAGAAAGTTCAGAGCGGCCGGAGAGTACGAACGCCAAGGCGGGCGGGCGCGGTCGCGACTTACTCTGGACTGAAGTGGACTGTGGAGCGGCCCGCCCGGCGCAGCCCGCCCGGCGTCACGGGAACTTGCTCACAATGACTCCTGTTTCCTTTACGATATTAACAATAACTTTTGTGCGCAAATCTTGTCAGGATTGGAAACATTATACAATACTCTCTGCCATGTTCAAAATTATATGTATACATTTATTTTGTCAAACAGATATTAAATGAAACAGGTCGAATCTTTAAAAAATCATAAGCAATGAAAAAGTTGAAATCTAATACCCGACTAGCGGCGTTCCTTGTCCAACAAGATGCCTAGGAGTAGGAGGATGTCTTCTTCTTAAATAGAACATATTTTGTTCTACTGGTTTAACAGGTTTTTAACGATTTTTGTATGAATACATAATATTGTTACGTATGTACGTAGTAAGTTCACCTAATTAGATGGAGGTCGCACATGTAAGTGTACAGGGTTGGGCAGATTAAGTGTCCTAGTTAAAAAGAGCCATAAAATTAAAACAAGACGTTTTTTTTTAAATTTATCACGTTTTTATTTTTAGCGTACTCTATACTTAAAAAAACTAATTCATAAGTTCAAATCACTCGCCATCAGCTTTAATAACTTGACGCATTCTTCCATAGAATGCATTGCACGCGGCACGCACTACCTCGTCTGGTATTTCATCCCATATCTTGACTAATCGATGCTTGAATGAGTTTAGATTCATGCCCTGTGTGCTCCCAATCTTGCTCAGCATGTAACCCATATCAAAAAGTCCAAAGCATGCAAATCCGGCGATGATGCGGCCATTCTTGCCAAGGTATAAAATCTGTCAAATTTGTTCTACACCAGTCTTGAGTGCGTTTAGCTTTGTGAGATGGGGCACTATCTTGTTGGAAGCAGTAATAGTCGTTTCCATATAATTTTTGAGCATTTTCTAGCAAATGACCCTGCAACACGTTCTGGATGTAATAGTCTTGGTTAATTTTGACACCTCGATCAATAAACAGCAGCGGTAACTTGCCTCTAGGCGATATCGCACCCCATACCATGACAGCTGAGATGCACTCTGGAACCGTTGTACGGCTAATTTGTCCACAGGAATATCCTTCAATGAAGCACCATAGACACGATCGTTTTGTTGGTTGTGACTGTCTTGTAACTGGAACATCTTTTCATCGGAAAAAATAATATCATCGCCTTCGTGCCAAGCTAGCAATTCCCTACATTTTTTCACTCTAGCTTTTTTCTGGGCATCTGTTAAGCCATGATTTTTTTGTTTTTTGTAGGCCTTTAGCTCAAGATCATATTTTAAAATACGACTCATTGTTCGACGGGATATTTTCATATCTTTAGCAAGTTTGCTTGCACTTCGAGCTGGATTTCGTCTAATACGCTCACGAATATTTTTAATGATATTTTTGAAGCGAACAGATGGCTTTCTCCCAGGTTTGGGCCTGATTTGTGAAGATCCCGTTTCTTTGAATCGCTTGACGGTCCGTAATATAAACCTGATATTGATATTTAAATGTTTCAGCGTCTTCAATATCTCACACGGTCGGTATTTTTTCTGGTACAAATCGCACACGCAGCTGGCGTTTCGCGCCCATTGTTGAAAACAATATAAAAACAAAATATATCAAGCTGACGTGTAGAAGGTCGAAGAATCATAAAGAAGGTTAAATTGTCAACAAAAAAAAAATACGAAGTGAATAAGAAGTTTAGTTATATTTAAGTAAAAAAGCCATACACAACTAGGACACTTAATCTGCCCAACCCTGTAGGTGTAGTTTCTTACTTGATCGTTTAAAATTAATTTAGTTAAATAGATTTTACTCCCCGCAGATAAGCAAGTTACGTCATCGATTTAATGTAGTTATGCAAAATTAGGTCAGTGGATCTCGGCTTGGATCTAGTATCACTGCAGCCTCCCGGGCTCACCGCCGCAAGGGTCTGCCTCATCCTCGAGAAAGCTTTGTTTAAATGTTTACTGAGGGGCCAACAAAATGATTAATTATGCTATCAACATAATATCATTCGCATTTCTCCAATTATTCAAAGACGTTCAGGTCCCATTCAATGGTGATGGTGATGGAAAATACATTTAAGTAGCGTCTTTATTATCTGCTACAGTTATTTTTAGTCCACGGGCAGCAGTCTAGCAATCCAGCAGTGGACGTCTTTCGGCTGAAATGATGATTATGATGACGTCATTATTATCGCAAGTCCTATACTAATTATTACTTTTTAAGCATTTTTATAGATCAAACCTAAGCTAATCTAACCTTATCTACACATCAGACATTTAAGGAAAATAGGTTAAAAAAACTCTCAATAATAGCGAATATGCATGGATTTGTAAAATCGCATTTTCAACTAAATATGAAAATACAGCAAAAAGATGACCAAGAGAGAATTAAATTAAAATTGGCCAAGAAATACGGATGAAACAAGCATTTTAAACTGCTAATAAGACAGCGATTAGACAGAGAGATCCGATATGCACTGTGACGTCGACAGGTCGGCCATATGAACTCCATGTTCAATTCTGTTTTTTTGCTAGGTTAAAAGCTAAAAGCCCCCCACTATAAGTGGTAATGAGCATGCATCGATTCGGATAGCCAGAGGAGATATAGGTTTGAATCCTACCTAAGACCGCCAATTTTATTTCGCTTTAATACGGTTTTTGTAAAGCAAGTTTGAATATGTATTTCTTATTTGTTCAATAACGGCTGTTCCTTTCCCAAATAGGTAATAATGAATGTATTCTCTTTTTACCATGAGGTTGACTGGTTATTTATTTATTCGTATGGCGATTACACAGAAAAGAAATTATTTTTGTTGATGTCATGTCATGTCATATCATATGCAGATATCCAGGTTTCTTAGCCATTTGGCGGCGTCGGTGGTAAGGAGAATGAAGTCGTCAGGGTGACCAGGATAGGACCGCAGTGGGCATTCGCGCGTGATATGCTCCATGGTCTGGGACTCCGCACCGCAGTCGCAGCGGGGGGACTCGGTCCAGCCGCATAGGTGTTTATAGTGTTTATACTGGTAGAGAATGCCTTTAGGCATTAAGTCCGCCATTTGTACTTTTTACATTTGAATTAAAATAAAGTTTAAATAAAATAAATAATAAATGAAATCTTATCAAAACTATGTTCACCTGCACTAATGCACTTTCGGTAATCTAAAGTCCCACATAGACGGGTGAGTAAGTACGCCGCGCCGTACTCATGTCTCGGTGACCTTACTACTTACTTACGCGTACTTACTCGCTCATCCAAAGAGCAGCCATTTCCTCGAGTACGCTTATTGGCTTCTACGCAGCACGAGAGCAAATTGGCGGGCACATCCCGCCGCGCCGCCCTCGCACGCGAACACAGGCACTTGTTAACAAATTGCATCCAACGCTTACATTGTATGTATATGAGCATGTACTTACAAATATGCATCTCGCTTAGCTACAGTATCCGCCACGAACGAACGTGGAGCATACTGATCTGACTCTTAATCACGCAAGCAGAGAGTGTTGACATCAGTCGCGGATTAATATGGATTAATGTAAGACAACATTGGTAGGTATCTTAAAGCCGAATTTCCTATGTCTACCTACAATTGACAATGATACGTCTAATGGCCGCAACCATTCCACGAAGTTAAAGCGTGTAAACAAACAGGTCTACTTACCCATTTGTTTGGGTGAGGCCTTGCATCGAAGTGCTTTGTGATGATGTAGTGTTTCTAATCGATCTAAATAACAACTGGCATGCGTACACATTTGAACAAAACGTTCGAATCGCTAAACTACGCATGTCTATAAAACATAAGTGTGTAGGTAAATCAAAGCAACTGACATAAGGAAACCAACAAACATTTAGATTCTTAGTTTTAAGTATTGTTTCCTTGTGTCAAAATAAATGGAACTATTAGGGCCTGTTTCACAATCGACAAGGTAAATTTATCTGCCATTTAAAGTTGGCTCTTTCCTTGTCTGTTTTCAAGTGTAAGAAAGAGAAAGGGCCAAATTTATCTGTCAAATAGGTTTTACTTGTAGATTGTGAGCAAGCAGTAAATCTTACATCTAGAGTTAAGAGTAAACTAGAATAATAATTTTCGTGCAATAGTTCAGTACCCAAGATCGGGAATCCACCGTTTTTAGATATGTTCTATTAGTTAGTGAAAGTATACAGAACCTTGAGTGGGTGACAATGGCAAAGTAAAAAGTATTTTTTTAACATGCCTTTGCAAATAGTTGGTAACCCAGTTGGCTTTTAATACCAGGATCTGTACAGGATAACCTCTATATACTTAGTGCAACTAATAACCTTTCGACATTTAGTGCAACAAATCCAGACTACCCTTAGTTTGAAGTGCTCGTACCTAAGAAATTATCACGCATTAAACCTTGTTAATTTCATTATGCCTAATCTATAACATAACTTTAAATTCTTCATCGTAAACTTCATAGTTTAGGATAGGTATATTTAAGCTGAAAAAACGTAAAAAAAAAAACTATTTGTAGGATTACGTAGTCAAACTAGGAACCCTTATAGTTCAGCATGACGGCATGACGGCTTCGGAAGCTATAGGCTTCAGACATATGGAACGATATCTTCTCAAAAGCATTCGTGCTAATGTGAATCATCTTACACCAAATTGTGGCGAGTATTGTTAGAACTAATCATAATCGCAATCAGCCCAAATGTAGAATGGCCGGCAGTTAACTCCCACGCGCACCTAAAATAGAACATTGTGTCCGCAGTCCGCACCGAGGGACCGAACCGCCGGGACAGGAACTCCGCAATTGGGCCTCGCTTGCGCACACGTTCTTGGTATATCTACCGCTGACATGCCATTATATGTGACGTTCCATAGCAGAAGGCGCCTTATCTATGCCAGGTACAGATGTAGTGCATAATTAGTTTCCATCGTGCTTTATCGGAAAAGTTCGTATTTATCGTGCTCTCTCAATTAGCTTCAGTACCTACCCATCATACCACCGTAGGGGTAGGTCGCATTCAGCAGCCAATATATATACAGGGTGTATTGCAAGTCGTGTGCCAAATGAATATCGTGGGTAGCTAAGGTCACTTGCAACACGTTTTGGGCCAATTAACACTCATCCTACCCACGGTGTTTTTTTTATTTTTTTTTTGAAAAAATCTCGGAATCTTCCAAAAGTTAACCATTTTGTTCACCTATCTTTTTTTTTAAATGTGACAGCACAAAAGTACTTATAGTTTTTTTATCTTTAATGTTTGCGCATTCGAATGAAATGTTATTTTTATTCATATAGTAAACAAATAAAAAAATATTAGCCAACAAAGTGTGAAGGACAGAAAAATAAAATCTTCACGGTCAACTTTACGGCATAATTTAAAAAAAAGTAGAAGCTCCTCAGATCTTCCAACATCATAAAAACTTCTCCAGTTCCTGACAATTCTTACGGTATACCACATGTCTAGAATCATGTTAAGTTCTATGTCAAAATATGGTTTCAATCTAAAATGGTGGTTTTATTCGGTCAGTAGATCCAGCCAGTTAAATGGGCTAAATGCACAATACAAAACGCAATATGGTTAAAAATCATCTTTATTTTAATAATTACTTCAAATTTTGTTCAAATTGTCTTCCTCCACAATTGATACATTCGCGACACCTTTTTCGAATTTCTACAGTTGTTGTACGAAGTGTCTTTGACTTTTACGTCTGGGGAAGGGCCAAAGAGCTAGTGTTCGCAACACAGGTAGAGAGCAGAGAGCATCTGATCGCAAAAATTAATGACGCGTTCGCAATAATGCGGCAAGAAGTGACACTTCGTACAACAACTACTGTAGAAATACGAGAAAGGTGTCGCGAATGTATCAATTGTGGAGTAAGACAATTTGAACAAAATTTGAAGTAATTATTAAAATAAAGATGATTTTTAACCATAGCTGGGCATGAACGCGTTAATCCGTTAATCGTTAATTAACGAAGTTAACATTTTGATTAACGGATTAACTTTTAAGTTAACTTTTAAAAATGTTAACGGACACGTTAACTTCCGATAATATGCAGAAGTCCGTTAATCATTAATCCAATGCCTACTATTTGCCGAACGGTACCGCGGCGTGGCGCGAAAAACAGGTTTAGACAAGTATGAAACCACAAGTGCCGGGCGGCGCGTGGCAGCGAGTGTGTAGTGTGAGTAGCAACGATGATGACGAGGAAGACTTTTTCAATTCTGTCACTCAGTCTATAGAAAAACCAAAGAGCTCCAACTCTTTAAAGAGTAAAGCGCTAAGTCTCGTTAAAATGTGTCTGGACATGAAATCAAAAGACTCGTTCAAAGATGCTGCATTCCTCGGGGAACAGATATTCATAAATCTATTCATTAAATACAATACTGCTATACCACCCTCAAGCGCTGCAGTTGAACGTCTGTTTTCCACGGGTAAAGACATTTTAACTCCAAAAGCCTCGCTTTCAGACGAGAACTTCAACATGTTAATGTTCATGACATGAAGGGGAATATGCACCTTATGCCCTTTTGTATTTTTGTTTTGTTCCTATCCTGTTAACTTCCAGAACCTAAATCAACAGGTTTTATAAGTTCACTAACGCAACGATATAAAAATGCATTTTTTTTACACATATTAACGGATTAACGATTAACGTTAACTTGCGTTAATTCTTCCGAAATCTAACGCTTTAACGTTTAACGAAGCTAACTTTTTTTGTAGCGGATTAACGATTAACGAAGTTAACTATTTGATTAACGGTGCCTAGCTATGTTTTTAACCATATTGCGTTTTGTATTGTGCATTTAGCCCATTTAACTGGCTGGATCTACTGACCGAATAAAACCACCATTTTAGATTGAAACCATATTTTGACATAGAACTGAACGTGATTCTAGACATGTGGTATACCGTAAGAATTGTCAGGAACTGGAGAAGTTTTTATGATGTTGGAAGATCTGAGGAGCTTCTACTTTTTTTTTAATTGTGCCGTAAAGTTGACCGTGAAGATTTTATTTTTCTGTCCTTCACACTTTGTTGGCTAATATTTTTTTATTTGTTTACTATATGAATAAAAATAACATTTCATTCGAATGCGCAAACATTAAAGATAAAAAAACTATAAGTACTTTTGTGATGTCACATTTAAAAAAAAAGATAGGTGAACAAAATGGTTAACTTTTGGAAGATTCCAAGATTTTTTCAAAAAAAAAATGAAAAAAACACCGTGGGTAGGATGAGTGTTAATTGGCCCAAAACGTGTTGCAAGTGACCTTAGCTACCCACGATATTCATTTGGCACACGACTTGCAATACACCCTGTATATATACTATATATATATACACCGAGTTTTTTTTTTTTTACGATAACTTCGGCATATTACTAGGAACATCCGTAGAAACTAAGTGGTAGATTAGATTTTTAAATATTGCAAAAAAAAAATGATTACTGTTTAGAACAAAGTAATTAAATTTTGTATATTTGGTCATTCTAAAAGGGCCTTTGGAGTTAACTAATAGACAGTCAGTATCAAATACGTCAATGTTGGCGTGACATACTCGTCGTACACACACAATTAAGAGCCTTTTACACCAGTTCAACGTGATTAACTGATTAAATTTTAAAATGAAATATCTTTAAAACCGTAAGAGTTATCATTTGTCTGTCTTCGGGAAATTAACTTTATTTGACCTAAAGAACGTTCCCTTAAAGTTATCGTAAATCAAAAAAAACACGGTGTATATATATATATACAGGGTGGAAAGTTGAGATGGGGCATTAAGGGCAGCTACCAGAACCCTTGCTGCCACGCGAAAATGATCTTAGGAGAACTTTATTTGCAAATTTATCCATTTTGATAACCTTATACTCTTCACTTACTACTTTTCTGTCGGTCCCAGAATAATAGTGGTGTCCTGGAAGTCATTTGAATTCAAGTTTGCAGTAAGTTTCGACATCCATAACTGTACAATATTTTTTCTTAGTCATTTTTGAATAAAGTTTTCTAGATCTCGTTTTAGACTCTTTTGACTGTTTTGCATTTCTGTTGGGCACTTTAGTTTGTTTAAACGTTGTTATAAAACAATTTTTCTTCACTCGTTGCACTGTAGATATCGAGGTTTTAAACTTCTTGGCCAAGTCTCGTACAGAGAGAGTAGTTTTTTCTGTAAAGCTGTTATAATCTTCTTCTCGATATTCTGGTTTACAAACCCTGGTTTACGTCCACTTCCAGGCCATCGCCGTATACCACCTGTCTCCCTGAACCGTTTTAAAACCCTTTGAACGGTTCTTGTAACGTTTTCAGCTCCGATGCCACTTTCTTCGCAGAGATGCCTTTATACACCGTGTTTTTTTGATTTACGATAACTTCGGCATATTACTAGTTACATCCGTAGAAACTAAGTGGTAGATTAGATTTTTAAATATTGCAAATAAAAAATAGTTTTCTGTTTAGAACAAAGTAATTAAATTTTGTATCTTTGGTCATTCTAAAAGGGCCTTTGGAGTTAACTAATAGACAGTCAGTGTCAAATACGTCTATGTTGGTGTGACATACTCGTACACACACAATTAAGAGCCTTTTATACCAGAACAACGTTTATAGGGTACTGGGCTATATGGTAGTTCTCGCATACGCTTATTTCGCCAAAATAAAAAAATGAGTTTCCTGTAGTAAATATTTTTGTTTTATTTATTTTTATTATTATTATTTAATATTAACATAACCTAATAATGATCTAAGCGAGGAGAGTCGCCTTAAGTCATGCTTCCTGGGGCTTTTCGGCGTAGTTTGGCGCTACGCGCCGGGACACAACTCAAACTAAAACTAAACCATTATTTTTTTTTCAAATTGACCTATCCTACACCAAACTAACTAAGAAAACTTGAGATTTTATCATTTACCATTAGGTACAGTCAGCATCAAATATATAAATAAATAGATAAATAAATAAATAAATAGACACAGTAAAACTTCCAAAAATATGTAAACACGACTCTACTGCGAGGGAATAAGGGTGTATATATATTTCTGAAACCTTGTTAACGTAGGTATATATATTTATGACGCTGACCGTACACTAATCAAGAAATAGTGCTATTGATGTTTCGGACATAAATTCGGACAGGATTTCGGCTGTCAAAATTCTGCTAAATTACAGATTATGCAAAACAAAATTTTGCATAATGAAATTCTGCCATGTCAATATTATGCTAACATACTATTCGGGCAAACAACCATTCGGATAATATAGATTTATGCCAAATAAAATTTTGGCGTAATTAAATTATGCGAAACATGTTATGCCAAATAGGTACGTGTCGGACATTAAAAAATGTGCCAAATAGATGGCACCCGCTCATATATATCAATATTAGTATTACTGTGCAGTTAGCCGCCTTCTTTAGTATTACGGCAGCACAGCGGATGAGGAAGAAACCCTTTCTAGATAAAGCTATTTGACCTCAAAAGTACTTAAGTAAAACGTAGGTACCTATTTTATCTAAATATATAAAATTTCCGTGAAGCGGTGTTTGTAACAAAACTCTTCCGAAAGGGCTTGACCGATTCTTATTAAACTTTGTGTGTAGGTATATTCCGTTGGTCTGAGAATAGGACGTAGTAAAGTATATTTCATAAGGTTTGCATGAAAAAAAAATGCACTCGGTCTGCGCCAGACAGCTAGTATTCTTATAAAAAATCTTCGTTATCGAGTAAAAGCGGAGTGCATGATTATATTATAATAGTTATTTAGGTAACTGGTTCATAATAAAGCATCTTGTTGGTAGGAGTGCCGAGGTTAGAGCGCGAGCTTGCGAGAGCTCTAATTACAGGGACGAGCAGCTTAAGAGCTAATTATGTACCGTTACATACATAACTTTTACTACAAGCTTAAAATGATAATGACAAAAATAATCAATCGTTAACTTTTTTCGTAAACTTTTCTCGATTTTTCTGCTGACAAATTACTTATCAGCAAAGTCATTTTCATAATTCCGATTATCGTTAATAGTTTGTGAATTTTATTGTAAAATGTTAACAATTATCTTGCAAATTTTAATAGTTACCAAAAACAGTTCTGACAATTTATCATAAAAGTTGGAATGCCAAACGAAACGCTATTTTGTTGATAACCATATTGAACGTAACCATGGTAATCAAATAATAAATTTATGGATAGTAACCATCTATGTTTAGTAATTTTGTAAAAAATATTAGAAACACATAATTAGTCTCAAATTTAATTTGGTTTTTAATATAAGCAATTTTAATTGGTATTAAATTAATTTTAACGGTTTATTATACAAAAATTAGGATGTCAAGTGTTCACTAAACGCCAAGACTGATATCCGGAATGACCGTAACCATGATAATAACAATGATATAATAATTATTATAGAACTGTTATTACCATGGCAACGGTCATTTTACAATATTGTTTTCCCGCTTCGGATACGCTATGGTGGTATTCTGATACCGTTAACGATATCGATATTAGCGGTTTACAATAAGCGAGTATAAAAAACCCATTATATCCTCGACTTAATTGTAATGTCTTGAATGTAATGCCTTCCCAAGTAGCACACTGGGTGGGAAATAGCTCGTATATCATATCTATTTAGATACTTAAGTGAAATATATAGCCATGACTAAGTTCTATATAGGTGGAAAGAACCCTTAGGCAACCAATATAGAACCACGGGGAGAAAAATTGCAGCTTATTTTTGGTTCTATATTGAATCCATAAGAGATCTCACGATTACCTTAAGTGGCA
Organism: Acleris emargana; assembly: GCA_927399475.2. NCBI lineage: Eukaryota > Metazoa > Arthropoda > Insecta > Lepidoptera > Tortricidae > Acleris > Acleris emargana. The sequence goes on along the minus strand of OV656835.1, from coordinate 48,473,767 downwards.
ATTAGAACTATGGGTGAAAGTTATGCGCAGTGAACGACGATTATTGAACGAATGAATAATAATATTTCAGTTCGGTCAATGAGTGATAAATGGGACGCCAAAGTTCCTTTGAGTGACAACAATTAAGTCGGTAAGTTTTTTAAAGTGAATGTGATCTGCCATTTTAATTTTGGATTTATACATCTGTTTGGTAATTGATTAAAATTCACGTTCAGGCATTGAAATAAGCACGAAATTCTTGCGAATGCTTTTTTACCGTGAAACTATAGTATGGTTTCTTTGTAAATTTCGATGCGCCTTTGATTAGATCAGGAATATTTAAAAAGAGTGTTAAATCATATAAGGAATTGATACTGATAAGAACTAAAACTGTAAAAACCTGACCTAATGATTGTAGGTTACGTACAATGTTAAAGTAACATCGTCACAACTATCAAAAGTCTATGATTATGCGTCAGTGTGATAAAATTCTGTTTAAAATAAATCATTTTCAAGGACTCCAATTTGTAAACATGGCGAAACAAAAAAGATCTTACAGTGTTTATTTTCACTTATTTGTTTTCTATTTGAAACTATCAGGTCTGAAAATCACTTATTTGTACCTTGCGAGTGGCACAGCAGTGAATGCTATGCCCTAGAGCTTTTGTGCTGTAACACTAGCGGCTTGCGTTAAAGCCTAAAACGGCACAGAGTTCGTGTTTCCTATAAATGCTATGGGAAACAGCCGGCCGTGGACGGAGTTCCGTTTTTGGTGTAATTAAAAACACCGGCCACAGCCGTAATGCCATATCACGAGGGTCTTAGTTTACGTCTCTCGACGTACTGTCCGTGAACGTGTTAACATTGTTTGACAACACTTATAGCTTTAAACACAACTCAAACTTGTATACGAGTTCATCCTGTCACTTATAGTTGCTTAGGAACGTTTTTTGTTTCTACTTTATTACTTATAGTTGGGTAAAGTCGATTTTGCTACTTAAAGTTGCATGCAGGTTGTAATTGTCACTGAATAAGAAGCAATAGTGATATATAAGGCCCTAAAGTAACTTATAAGCCACTTTTATATATAAGTGGCAACATACCCTTATTTGGAACTTTTAATTCCAAATGACTAGTATAATAGAGTAGTATATCACCAATAGTGGCTAAAGAGATAATTTTACGACCCTTCTAGGCCTTAAAGTTGCAATCACTTTAGTTTCCAAAAGGGCCGTAAAATTATCTCTTTAGCCACTATTGGTGATACACTACTCTATTATACTAGTCATTTGGAATTAAAAGTTCCAAATAAGGGGATGTTGCCACACAACTTGTATACGAGTTCATCCTGTCACTTATAGTTGCTTAGGAACGTTTTTTGTTTCTACTTTATTACTTATAGTTGGGTAAAGTCGATTTTGCTACTTAAAGTTGCATGCAGGTTGTAATTGTCACTGAATAAGAAGCAATAGTGATATATAAGGCCCTAAAGTAACTTATAAGCCACTTTTATATATAAGTGGCAACATACCCTTATTTGGAACTTTTAATTCCAAATGACTAGTATAATAGAGTAGTATATCACCAATAGTGGCTAAAGAGATAATTTTACGACCCTTCTAGGCCTTAAAGTTGCAATCACTTTAGTTTCCAAAAGGGCCGTAAAATTATCTCTTTAGCCACTATTGGTGATACACTACTCTATTATACTAGTCATTTGGAATTAAAAGTTCCAAATAAGGGGATGTTGCCACTTATATATAAAAGTGGCTTATAAGTTACTTTAGGGCCTTATATATCACTATTGCTTCTAATTCAGTGACAATTACAACCTGCATGCAACTTTAAGTAGCAAAATCGACTTTACCCAACTATAAGTAATAAAGTAGAAACAAAAAACGTTCCTAAGCAACTATAAGTGACAGGATGAACTCGTATACAAGTTTGAGTTGTGTTTAAAGCTATAAGTGTAGTCAAACACTGTTAAACCACTCATTTAGAACATAAAGCTATAAGATAAGCTGCAAAATTCACTAATGTACTGCTTGGGTTATTATATGTCCTTGTTGACCAATCTACCACATGCTGAGTGCTACACTTATGATACATAATTGGTGCCCCAGACTAGCAGTCCTCCGGTCGTTTTGGACTATCAGTTCAACGTATTAGAATTGACACTTATATAACTTTCCCACTGCAACAGAAAGCTGCGTCCCTAACCTCCTGTAATTCTGACAGTTAGTCCGGCGTTGCCCATCTTGGGTCCACGAGCAGTCGTCACACAAGAGCAGTCACACAGAATAGCACTCCCACGCACCACTCGCACCAGTAGGGACTACTTCGTGGCACCACTAAGGGCTCGTTTAATTTTAAGGAGACACGCCTCCGCGTCTCCATTAATGAGTCCAAGATACCTATTTCGCAATTATTCAATTATGCGATGCTAGCAATGATATGCTTTCATTAATGCCCGTCAAGGTTTGCTTTTTCTCACCGCTAGTTAACGTCGGGCAGCCAAGTATAGAGTGCGCTCCGGTTGATGCGGATGCGGTCTATTTATTGCACTTTCGCACCGACTCTACCTACGGCTTCGTCGATATACTTAAGCAAATCATGTTTGATATGTCAATCGATAGTACCTATGCTCCCACGTAATAGGACTTAAACCCAAGTCAATAATCCTATAGTTTTTCTCAATGTTTGAAAGATTTGGTAACTTCTGGTTCAAATTAGACATAATACACAGGGTGCCTGGAAATTCGCCGTATTCCTTGAAAGGGGTTATTCTACATTTCATTTGTAACGATTTAAGTCCAGTCAACTAGGGGTCAAAACTCATTGGTTATCGAGTTTTTCACGTTTTTAGAATTTAAAAAAAATACCCGCCTTTCGACCTAAAACTAGTCATTGTGTAAAAACTTCGTCATTTAGAAATAAAAAAAAGCATTTTTCAAATAGCCAATGAATTAATGAATACGAAAAATAATAAAAAATGCCAAAGAAATGCAAATTTTTGCAAATAAAAGGATTTGAAGTTGAAAGTTCTAGTATTTATTTTCCAAATTTTGTATCATTTTAAAGCGTAACTAAAATAAAAAGTATGACACTTCGCGTACAAATGACAGGAATAGTTTGCTCAATTCATACGCTTTCTAAAAAGGGTCAATTTATGACATTTTAAAATTAATTTTAATTTCAAAATGTACAATTAATTAATAGCAGAAATGTTCGCGGTTAAGCTCCATCGTTTCAAGCAAAAAACGCGGGATCGTTATCATTTTTAAATTCAGCTAATCGTGTTCTTTTAAATTTGCTTTTTAAAGTGCGTTCCATTTTTAACCGAAAAACGCGGGAAGTGTTGTAGTAAAATGAATAGAACATCGTTCTCCTTTTTAAATTCAGCTCATTAGCTGAACTACCATAGACTATTGTGTTCTATTTTTGAATAAATTTGCTTTTTAAAAACAAAGTGCGTTTCATTTTGAAAATTCGAGCATCTCAAAACTTTTTGAGTGACCTACGTAATTACTTTCAACTTTCTTTCCATTTCGGACGATATTGATAACTAAGCTTCTTTCTCGAATGCCTGCTTGCCAATTCGAAGAATACGCAGATATCATTTATTGTTACGGATTCTGCGATGGAGACGCGGCTGCAGTTAGGAGGGAATACCAACGTGGGTACCCTAACCGCCGTTTACATCACGCAAGCGTGTTTGGGTCATCGTACCGTCTTATTCGGGAAAGAGGATCAGTTCAACGCCGCCAAGCTGACGCTGGAAGACCCCGGCATGATACTGCTCAAGATGAAGAAATTCTTCAGTGTTTTCGGGAAGACGGCACTACTTCGACGAGAATTGTGGCTAACCGGCTCGGTATGTCTCAGTGGAAGGCGTGGTTTACACTGCACTCAGCACTCCAGTACACGCTCTTCCCCGGAAGCGGGAGACCCAGCGAGAAGGATCTTGTCGAAGTATTTTCAAAATGGAACGCACTTTGTTTTTAAAAAGCAAATTTATTTAAAAATAGAACACCATTAGCTGAATTTAAAAAGGAGAACGATGATCTATTCATTTTAACAACACTTCCCACGTTTTTCGGTTAAAAATGGAACGCACTTTATGTTTTTAAAAAGAAAATTTAAAAGAACACGATTAGCTGAATTTAAAAACGATAACGATCCCGCGTTTTTTGGTTGAAACGTTGGAGCTTACCCGCGAACATTTTTGCTATTATTATTAATTGTACATTTTTAAATTAAAATTAATTTTAAAATGTCATAAATTGTACCTTTTTAGAAAGCTTATGAATTGAGCAAACTATTCCTGTCATTTGTACGCGAAGTGTCGTACTTTTTTTTTTAGTTATGCTTTAAAATGTTACAAAATTTGGAAAATTATTACAAGAACTTTCAACTTCAAATCCTTTTATTTGCAAAACTTTGCATTTCTTTGGCATTTTTTATTATTTTTCGTAATTAGTAATTCATTGGCTATTCGAAAAATGCTTTTTTTTATTTCTAAATGAAGAAGTTTTTACACAATGAATAGTTTTAGGCCGAAAGGCGGGTATTTTTTTAAATTTCTAAAAACGTGAATAGCTCGATAACCAATGAGTTTTGACCCCTGGTTGACTGGACTTAAATCGTTACAAATGAGCTGTAGAATAACCCCTTTCAAGGAATACGGCGAATTTCCAGTCACTCTGTAGGTATAATAAGTTGAGTCTGTGTGGATTGAAATTGGCAAAGATGTAAACAAAACCAAACAAACTGATTTGCCATTATTATTCAATAATCAAGTAAGTACCTACTTTTAAAGATCAATTCAGGTGTTTGCAATGATTTATACACTCGATCATTACTTTCAAATTAAGTTTAAAATTAAATGACTATTATTATACGTATGTTATATATATATATTATAATTAACTCGAGAATGACTTGATCGATTTGATGGAGTTTATTTCTTGTTGTGTTCGTAATTATCAGGACAAGGTTTGCATTAAAAAAAACAACACCCCAATCGGTACCGGGCACGGACAGCGAGTTTTAAATAAAAAACTCCTGATAAACATTTGTCCAAAATGTCCCAAATATGTTTACATCTTTGTCAATTTCAATTGGCACAGACTATGGGTATGTACAGTCAAAGTAATAAAAAGATATATACACGTTCCAAGAGGCCAAAAATATCTCCACGCCCCTGTGCCAATAACAATAACGTTTATTTCTACATGTATTTGACGTGATGGCTGTGTAGATATTAATGCTTTCGACTGTGTGTCATACCTATGTCAAATTTGAACCCGAAGAAACCCAATTTTTCTGTGCTTTTAATTTCTAATGTATAAAATTCTCGTGTCACACGGTGTTTGTAATTAAACGAATTGGCTCGACCGATTTTCGTGAAATTTTGTCTGCATAGCGGTTAGGTCTACGAATCGGACAACATCTATTTTTCAACCCGCTAAATGTTAAGGGTGGTCCTCCCCTAAATTTTACATACATGGCAAAACAACATTTGCCGGGTCAGCTAGTATAATTATAAAAAAGTTCCCGTCATAACTATCAGCGCCGTGCCGACGACGATGAGGTTTATGGAAAAGATAATTAAAGTATTTATAGTATTATAGGAATAATGTCACCATTTTTATTAAATCATGTAATAATACAATAAAAAAAAGATCACCAAATAGAGTTTATTACGTCCTATAAATTAGTGTACAGACCCGTTGTAATACTTTTACATGTCCGACAAGTGCTTTTCGCGTTCAATGCTTCTATTCTAAGAGTTTGGCACATAAACATTCCCGCAGCGCGACGGAAATGCAGCGCAATGTTACGCACCCAGAGGCCAAATCACTATACACTAAATACAAAAAATTAAAATCTTTACTCCTTACAAAATAATCGAAAGAAATAATCAGTCTTAAGTAAAGTAACTTCGAACTTCGATAATGGGATAAGAGCCCAGGGCCTGCATTATGATCGCCTTTCTTGCGGTGGATAAAGCATCCGACCATCATGAACTTTTTTTTCTTAATTAATGGCTTTTATTCCTTTTAACAAGGTTTATTTCGCCAAGCGTAAATGTCAAGTTAAAGATAATCACCATGAACGTAATAAAGAAACGAGTCCATGGATATCCCACACGATGACGATCGGTCAAAGTGTATTTACTTTGGTGCTCTAAACAGAAGCACTCGGGGTTGGCTGTACGCGCTTCTGTCAAGTCCACTCTCGGATTCACACACTGGTCAGAAGGTGACAGGTGTTTCGTCCTCGTTTGTCTACATCGATCAACACGACCACAATAGATCTGCAGGTTTGGTGCAATGCTGATGCCGATGATATGCAAGGGCAATGTGATAACTATTAATTGTAGACTAAATGTAATATATATTTATTTTATTTTAATTCAATGTTGGACTGTACCGCGTAGTAAACCGCGTTCAGCAGTTTTTACTTTTCAAAGCAAACTGAAGAACAATTTCTAAAATTGGATATGAATGAATCTCATATATGAATCTCAAAATTATATCTTGCTGCAAGTGGCATGCAATACAAGGTTGCTAAATAAAGACACACTAAGAATACATAATGTTGACAAGATAACTTTAAATTACTGAGTCACATGTGATAAAAAAGATAAAAGATGTTTATTCAGTAAGTAGGAGATATGGCAACCCTAGCCAAGTAAACATTGAACTACAAGATCTCTGCAATTTTTTAATCATAAAATATAGTAAATAGTGTCCTTACGCGGTGATTGTGAAACTTAACAATTGAGGAAGACTGGAGCTTTGTTTATGGAGTAAAACAGCACAACGAAGCACAAAATTACGCACTGGCACACTGGTAAGATCTTTTACATAGCCGTTACACTTTTAATGTTATTTAAAACTCAAGAAGCAACAGTAAAGACAAAGTTAAATAACGGGATATCAAACAGCTGATTGGATGCGCGTGACACTACTGGTTGTCAACTGACATTCACGCATTGCTACCACATACAAGATAAAAAAGATCCAGTATTGCGAGAGTAAAAGTTGTTGTTTTAAAACAAAACTGTATATCAATACAGCATTTTTTGAAACGAACGCCATCTAGTGGACATTGTCCAAACTGCTGCGATAAAGCCATGTTTCAACTATCGATCGACTGAATGATATTACCTAATAATAACACAGGATTCCCACAGAGGGTGCCACTGGTAGTAAATAAACGTGTTGTCAACACGTACCTAGTAGTCGATGAACTACGAACTTTGTTGAAGTTACCTTAATAGTTTTGATGAGTAAAATGGCTTCTAAAATTGATAAAAATACTTGTTTCACTTGCAACAAGAAATTGAAAAAAGAATTGCTGAAATGTTCGACCTGCTTAAATAGTTATGACATTGAGTGTGCAAGTGTTTCTCTAAAGAGGTTTACGCTAATGTCCATAGCAACCAAAGCGGCATGGAAGTGTCATTCTTGCCGCGTTACTACACTTGAGCGAAAATCTATGAGTAACATCCCTACATCAGACAAATCTCGTTGCATTACTGGCCTGGATTTAAGCACCACCATTTCGCCCATTACCACATTAATTCAAGAGAAAAACAGGGATCAAAATATAACGATAAGAAGACCCTTACAGTCTAAACAACATATACCTTGTAAAGAATCTACGGACACAGAGTTTGAATCGGATTCACAGCTGGATGAGACCTCCCGTAGTTTACCTAACATCTCTTATTCGGAGAATCAAGAAGTGATAGATTTGAAATTTGAAGTAGAGGGTTTATCATTGCAGTTGTCTAGTGCGCATTGTGAAATAGACCGCCTAAATACAGAAATATGTGAACTTAATAATTATCTTAAAGAAAAACAAAAGAAGTTAGAGTTGTATACAAAACTTATTTCTGAAAATGGGGCGTCACGTAAAACGACTCCTTGTAAAACAGTCCTTGTTAATAGAAGGCGCAACTCACTGGATTCAGAAAACCGCAGCTTGTTGTCAAAGAGTCTATCAGTGACTCTAGAAAAAAATGTCACCAACGTTATTCCCAAAACTCTCCAACAAAAAATAAAAAATAAAGACGTCGTACCTGAATGTAGTGGCGCTGAGGTAGCTGACGTCATAGCCAAAACACTCCAACAAGGAAAAAAACATCTACATAATATTGCAAGGCAACAAAAAAAAGAAACAAACAGCATTGATACCAAACTTTGTATCTTAAGTTGTTCCAATGAAACAAAACTATTACCAATAGCTGAGGACACATTTCCTAATAGTCAGATTTGCCATTATTTACTTCCACAGCGTGGAATAAAAGAGCTTATTCAGGACATTGAGTTAAAGACCAAACAGTTCACAATGAAGGATTACTGTATTATATGCTTGGGTGAAAAAGACTTTACATCCACACGAGATTATGTTAGTCTGATATACTACATACGTGAAAAATTACAAATAGTGACGCATACAAATTTAATCATCTGCCTACCAACTTACAGGTGCAACAGAACTAGTAATATGTTCAACTGGAGAGTTGAAACTTTTAATAAAATGCTTTACCTGGATATCGAGACCCATAAATATGCATTTTTAATGGACTCTAACTTAACCTTATCATACGACCACATCATGTTCTCTAAAACAAAGGGGAAGATTAATAACCAAGGGGTGAGAGAATTATTTGACCACCTGAAGTGGACTATACAAAATATTGAAAAAAGCTATGAAAATGCTGTGAAACCTGAAGAAGATCAGAACGAGCCGGCTAAACAGGAACAGGAACTGAACAGGTGTGCTCAGACTAAGCAGTTTTTTCTTCAATAAAAATACATTTACGGTACTTCATCAAAATATTGCTGGAGCCTTGAGCAAACTAAACGAAATTGAGGTTGCTCTTCATGATTTATCTGAAAATAATACTAAAGTGGATGTTATTTGTATGACTGAAACCTTTTTAACGCAGGGCGAGGAATCAAATCTAGTTTTGTACAATTATAAACTTGTGTCGAGTTATTGCAGAAAACAAAAAAGAGGTGGTTCATGTATTTTATGTAAGAACGAGTTAGAATGTAGTGAGTTAGATGTTGGACAGGTATTTGGTGTGGATAAGATATTTGAAATTTGTGCTGTGGAAATTAATAACTATAATACCATAATTATTTGTGTATATAGAACTTCTGACTCTGACGTAGAATTATTTTTTGAAAGATTTGAAGCTTTGCTTTTGGAGGTAGAAGGTAAATCTAGGATCACGATTATCTGCGGTGATTTTAATATCGACTTTTTAAAAGAAAACTGTCGTAAAAAGCGTTTTTGTGAGATTGTATCTAATTTTGGATTTAAGTATCATATTTTACAACCAACACGTCAAAAGGCATGCATAGATAACATTATAAGTAATGCACAAACCGTTGTTGGCAGGGTTCACCAAATCCATTTGTCGGATCATAATACCGCACAATCCGTTGAGGTTGAAATAACTCAAAGTAAATTTAGTAACGTCAGGGCTCACATTTTCTTGCATAAATACGATCGTAGGCCAGAACACGTTAAAAAATTCATTGAATGCCTTAGCAGTATATCATTTTCTGAAGTTTATGAGAGTACTGATGTACAAAAGTCTTTTGACTATTTGCATGATCACATCTTACTGTTTTTCAAACTATGCTTTCCTAGAGTGAGAATAAAACATAATACTAACACTCAAAAACCAAAATGGATTACTAAAGGCATAAAATTTAGCTGCAGAGTAAAAAGGAGTTTAAGGCAGCGGTATTATTTGAATAAAAGCATTGAAAATAAAAACATTGTGAATTCATACTCAAGGGTATTGCGGCGGTGTATATATGGTCTACAAAAGCGCTGCAATGCGCAATATATTGCTAGTTCAGAAAACAAAGCTAAGGCCTCTTGGAATATAGTTAAACGAAGATTTGGCAGGGCGTTTGATAATGGTAACATAACTAAAATGAACGATGAAAATAATATTAGTATTCAAGGAGGTCAAGACATTGCCGACCTTCTAAACAACTTTTTTATTGATAGTGCAAATGATCAAAATACTAATATTAATATCAATACCATCAGGTCGAAACACGTTAATGATTTGGTCGCTGTCTCGTCTAGCATATTTCTTATGCCGACTTCCCCGTGCGAGGTGAACAAGGCCATTACAGGTCTAAAAAATAAAAAATCCACAGGGTATGACAGTATAACAGCTGAATGTCTTAAGTCGGTATCTTCGATTATTGCGAAACCCTTGGCGTACATTATTAACCTATCTTTCGAATCAGGAGAATTTCCCGAGAGACTCAAGCTCTCGGTTATTAAACCGTTACATAAAAAGGGACTAAAGACAGACAGGAATAATTATAGGCCAATTGCCTTGATTCCAGTTCTATCCAAACTTTTTGAAAGAATTATGTACTGCAGGTTGTTGGCATTCTTTGATAGACACGAGGTCTTGATTCCTGAACAATATGGCTTTAGGTGTAATAAATCCACCACTTTGGCCAGTTTTGTTTTATTAAAGTGTATCCTTAATAATTTAAATGCAAAGAAACCTACTTCATGCTTGTTCATGGATTTAAGTAAGGCATTTGATTTCGTTGATCATAGTATATTACTTGATAAATTATATGTGTATGGTATTAGAGGCCCAGCACACGAATGGATTCGTACATATCTATTTAATAGGAAGCAAATAACAAGAGTGTCTCAAATAGACAAAACAACCAGTACTATAACACACTATGACTCCTGCGCTAGGTGCTATAAAAGAGGGGTGCCACTGGGCAGTATTCTGGGGCCCTTATTATTTCTGGCTTACATCAATGATTTGCCACGAGCCACAAAACAAAAATGTGTGTTGTTTGCAGACGATACGACTATTATTTTTGAGTGCGATGATCCCATGAATTACGAGTCACAAATAAATAGTGGTTTTAAATATATTTTAGATTGGTTATCTACCAATAAACTACATATTAATATCCTTAAAAAAAAAAATGCAGTTCTGTACAAATAAAGCCAAAAAATTAAGATTGAATATCACAAACGGCAATGATAAAATAGAGCAAGTAGAGAGCACTATATTTCTGGGTATTTGTTTGGATGAGCACTTAACATGGAATGGCCATATTGACTTATTATGTAAAAAAAATCACAAGTTTATATTTGCTCTAAAAACAGTCAAAAATACAACTTCAAAAGATATGGCTGTTACAGTATATCATGCTTATGTATGTTCTCAAATTCGATATGGTATTGTTTTGTGGGGAAACTCGACCAACGCGGTCAAGGTATTTGTAGCTCAAAAAAAATGCTTAAGAGCAATCTGGGGCCTTAGACAAACAGATTCGTGTCGGCCAATTTTCATAAACAAGGAGCTTCTAACACAACCAAGCATTTATATTTATGAAGTAGGCAAATTTGTAAAAGAGAATATGTCATTGTTTAAGCTCAGGGACAATACTAATAAAAGATCAGCAACACATATGCCATTGTCAATGCCAGGTCCAAAACTAAAACTGTACCGAAATAATTCCTACTACATGGCATCGTTGATATTTAATGCGATACCAAAAGAAATAAGCGACTTACAGTTGCATCAATTTTGTAATAGGTTGCGATCTTGGCTGGCTTAAAAATGTTTTTTCACGCCACTGCTCGGAAATATGGCCAAAGAAGGATCGAAATCAGAATAGAAAGTTGCTCTTAGTAGTACAACACAAAAACAGTCCAACAATGTTGAGTTGCAAAGTAAAATGGAGTGTTTTTAGACCAGTTTACTTTCTACTCTGCTATTGGTCGGTTATTTATGACATTAGTAACTCGTTCGGAAATAAATAAAAAAATGTTTGACAAATATGACATTAGAACGTTTAATTAAAAAAATAAAACGTCAAATCCGCTCAGTAAAAGTGTATTTTTGCGATTGTAAACGTGTTTTTATGTAAGTTTTTAAGGCGTACGTGAAAAACGCCTTTGCATCTTTAAATAAGGTAAAAATTAAAAAAGTTAAAAAGGCGGGAATGAAAATTACTTCTGTTCTTTTAATTGGAAACAAACGCTAAACTTTTGAACTTTTGATTGGAAATTTGTACGATATTCAACAAAAATGAGTGATACAACTACAGATATGGATCTTACACCGCCTGAAATTCAGGATACGGCAAAGTCGGTAATTCGGAATTTACTGCCAATAAAATCCCGTCGCAAATATCAGAAAGTGTATGAAAATTTCAAAGCATGGCAAATAAATAAAAAAACGAACTCTTTCTCTGAAAGCGTAATGCTGACCTACTTTGATGAACTTTCAAAAAAATATAAATCCTCCACTTTATGGGGCATTTATTCTATGCTAAAGGCGACGCTTAATACGGAGCACAACATCAACATTAAAAACTACACCAAGCTACTTATTCTATTGAAAAGGCTATCTGATGGGTTTCAGTCGAAAAAATCAAAAGTCTTGACAGCCGAAAATGTTGAAACTTTCTTGAGAGATGCACCTAATGAAATGTTTCTAGCGACAAAGGTAAGTTATTTCACAATGTAACCAATGCTTATTTATTTCTTTGCGTTGCTTTAAAAACGTTATAATCATGTATCGTATCAACCAAATTATTGTCATTGTTACAGGCAATTTTAATATTTGGGGTGAATGGAGCATGCAGGACAGCCGAATTAATTAATATAAAAATAGATGACATTGAAGATCGCCACGATATGATTTTGGTTAAACTGACAAACACTAAAACTAAAATTGACCGTTCGTTTATAATTCGTGATGAAAGTTTGGAACTTGTCAAAAAATATCAAAACCTCCGTCCGGAAAACGCACCATGCAATAGATTTTTCCTAAATTATACTAATGGTAAATGTACCAAGCAGCCTATAGGCCGGCATAAACTTAGTAATATTCCAAAAACGATTGCGACCTATTTGAAGCTACCGGACGCTGAATCTTACACCGGTCACTGCTTCCGAAGAACCTCGGCGACTCTGCTAGCAGACTCCGGTGCAAATATTACCACACTGAAAAGACATGGCGGTTGGGCATCAGATAAGGTGGCAGAAGGATATATAGCAGATCCCGTAGAAAACAAAGTGAAAGTCAACGACCAACTTAATGAGGCGATAAATTTACGTCCTCATCCGTCTACATCAACAGATACGGAAGCAGGACCGTCAACATCTAAAGACACTTTTCTGTCAAATTCACCTCATCATGTATCATTCGATAATATCCCATCAAACTCGATACCGGCCGAAATGACACAAAATACTAATATAAATGTTCCGGGAAAAAACATTTCCTTGTCATTCAGCAACTGTCCTAATGCTAATATCAATATTACTTTTAATTAAACTGTGTATTATGTCCTAACCTGTTTTATTTCCTTACATTAGGCGTGAAAAGCACATAGTATTGCCTCGGTAGAAAGTGCAATAGATGGACTCGTATCTTCGCGGTCCTCACCTGCGGCTCGGCCCGCGAACTAACTCGTCCATCTATTGCTTACTTTCTGTACCTGGGCTACAGTGTACTATTATACTGTGAAAGAGTTCCTTGAAACTAGCACCTGCAGATTTGTAAGATATTAAAATATTTCACTGGAATTTTATGTTAGTCCCTATAGTGTCAAACATGATTTAAATAGAAAATACCTAACAATAGTTTACATTATTATTAAGCTAAAATGTCACTAACATTTGCGCGCCGTATTGTCGGTAGAATTATGCTGTACTCATTGTTATGTTAACACCACCTGTAATTACCATATTCTTGCAAATAAATAATTATTCTATTCTATTCTATTCTAGGCCGCACGGGCACTTTTACACGTCAAAAATCTACCAGCGCTTCGCAAGAGACCACTGCTGAGAAGAAACGCCGCAAGAAACTCAACAGTAAGTCGTTTTTTACATACATACATACATACCTTCACGCCTGTAATCCCAGAGTGGGCTAGGCAGAGCTACAGAATTACAACTTGAAAAAAGTTGTTGATAATTCAGTAACCACAAATTGCACAAATAGGCTGAGATGTCGTTTTTTAAATATTGCTAATGATATTATACAATAATAAACTTAACCTAGCATTATAAAAAACAATGAATCTCACATAACACCAAAAATTAATATATTCATGCGTAGTTGAGCAGGAAAATGTGTCAAAACTCAGAATTGTCACAAAACTAATAAGCAGCGATCGTTATCAACGTCCTGTAATGGTATCAAAGTATGGTTGGCAAAAAAAACAAATAACGAAGTATATTAAACATTATTATATTTTACAAATTATGAGATTTATATTCATATTTATAACAACAAATCCAAATTATAGTGAATAAATTACTAAAATTTGTTCAACAGATTTGGCTCTCAGTCGTTCACGTCTATTGGAAAAAATCCATTTTAAATAGCTAAATGACCTTTCTACGTTAACAGAAGTCACAGGAAGGAAATTTAAGTCTTTAAAATATTGCACACTATTTTTATTCACACCTTCCGGCATATCCACCTCTTTACCTTCAATCAGCTGCTGCACAACGCTTACGGTACTGTAACCCGGGTTTTTCTTTAGGACATATTTTAGTTTAAAATAAACTTCCTCGCCCTTGGGATGTAATCTCAACTTTGCCATTTTTTTTATCAAGTCCGAGATAATTTTTAATGAACTTTTCAGTTCTAGATTTGGATCTATTTATTTATTTAGATAAACACGTCGCGTAGCGTAATTAGATTTTCAACTACAGTTATATTTTGATGACATTTTATGTCATTTGACGTACACTGTTTTAAAAATATATTAGGGCAGAAAAGGTTTTGTACCGTAAGGATTTATATCTAGAGGTGTAATCTTTAGAAGGTAAGTATTTATTTTATGGTTAAGATCAAAAGTAAACAACCAAATGTGTTTGTTTTTTCTGCCAACCATACCCTTTGCTACCAAAAGTGGACGTTGATAACGATCACTAAATAAGCAACAGTAATATGAAAAAATATATGGAAAGTATACAAGTTATACTTACCTGTGACGGTGCAGGACAACATGCATAAAAGTTTCGATACATTCTCCTACAGAAACCGTGTCGCCTAGACAATATACAATATTTACATATTTTTTATGACTAAGTTATTATTAAATTATTTGGTGTTGGCCAAGCATTTTTATCTGTTAGATAGTCTTCGACCCTATAGTAAGCTTTAGACATCAACGACTTTTTCAAGTAAGTTTTAAGTACTGGAAATGGTAACTTTAAAACAACGTCAGGTAATTTATTAAAGAAAAGGATGCATTGACCTACAAATGATTTATAAACCTTACGGACACGAAAATTTTTAATAGCAATTTTATTTTTATTTCTTGTATTCAAATTATGTACATCACAATTCTTGACAAAAGAGTCTTGATTTTTAAAGACATAAATAATATTCTCATAAATAAATTGTGATGCTACTGTCAAAATATTAATTTCTTTAAATAGTAATCTTAAGGAATCACGGGAGTTTAGATTATATATAGAACGAATGGCTCTTTTTTGCAACACGAATATAGTCTGTATGTCAGCAGCTTTTCTCCAAACCAGAATACCGTACGACATAACACTATGAAAATAACTATAATAAACTAAGCGAGCTGTCTCAACATTAGTAAGTTGCCTGATTTTTCTAACAGCATAAGCTGCCGAACCTAATTTACCTGCTAGTACTGCTATATGGGGACTCCATTGCAAGTTTTTATCTATAGTTATCCCTAAGAAAAGCACCTTATCTACCATTTCCAATCTCTCATTATTAAGAAATATACTAGATTCTACCGGTCTAACATTAGGCAAAGCGAACCTTTGTATTCATAATCCTAATATTATAAATGCGAATATTTTTGTGTGTGTCACACAGACTCACACTCACAACACAAAAATGTTAGTTGGTTATACTCCTTCACGCTGAAATGGCTGAGAGGATTTTTATGAAATTTGAAAAGGAGATAGCTTATATCCTAGATTAACACATAGTTAACTTTACATGCCGGAAAACTAAAAAGTCACCGAGGGAATAACCGTAATAGAAATCTAGGCGGACGAAGTCGCGGGCAGAATCTAGTACATAAAATAATTGTTACCAGTGTTATGACCCACTAGCTTCTTTCACATTTACAATATACTAGCATTCCGCCCGCGACTTTGTCCGTGTTGACCGCCCTACAGGAACAGTGTATTATAATATAATCTATCTCCATTTTAAATTTCAGCTTGAAGGACCCGGGTTGCAGTCCCAGAAAGGCAAAGATTTGTGTGATCACTGATGAGATGAGAGTGATTATTTGTTCCTGAGTCGTGGATTTTTTTCTAAGTACGTACGTATTTCTCTATAGTAAGTTTATCGTTGTCTAGTACCCATAGTACAAGCCTAGACCTTGTTGTTACTATGGGACTAGGTCTAATTGTGTGAGATTATCCGATATTAATTCATTTAAAACATACCTACTTATTCACAAACTTTCACATTTACAATATACTATCATTCCGCCCGCGACTTCGTCCGCGGAGAGTCAGAACTTCCGTCAAAAAGAACAGATAGAGTTTTAAGCGGGACACTAGTCCAGGGTATTAAATAAATAAACATATTTACTGCCCTTCTTTCACCGTAACGTTTTTTTAATTGATCAACCTTCATAAAACTGGTTTTGTTTTCCATGGAATTCTAAAGTTTCTTGGTCTTGCCAGACTACAAAATATACCGAGAACCAGAGGTGCAAAAATAAATAAAACATTAGAACATGACATCTATAATTAAGAAATTTGAATTGAAAGTTAATTAATGTGTTATTAATGAATAAAAAGTTATTTTAATTTACTTAAAGTCCCACAATTTAGAAATAATATTTTGCTTTATTATTTACAGAGAAAAAGTTGTGGGTATCATTCTGACCATTTTCATATACCTATTACAAACCTTTGGAGTTATATTATATTTAACCATCGTTGTTTTGTATTTACGTTATTAAAAATGTGTGTAGAAAATAATAAACATATAATTACAGCGGTCGTTCCGCCAAACTTCATACATGTCATTCGGCTTCAGACTTGAGGCCCTAGTTTTTGAAAAGTACGTTAGCTCCATTCCTTTCTCTCGATTGAGTCTCGATTGACGAGTGACAGGGACTCTGCACCCAAAGTTTGGAATGTAGTGGTTTATGGTGACCATCTTGGATTGGGTGTTCGACTGTGTTCCACTGATGCTCTCGTTTCCCTGTTATTTTTACTATTTTCGTTGGTTTCATTGGTACTAGTTCGTTGAATTTACTTTTTTAGGGTTCGGTACCAGAATAGAACCCAAAGGGGCCCTCTTAATATGCTTACGCTGTCGGGCCGTCCTAACTTTAGAAAACTGTATCTTTTGAACCGTATATACAGGGTGTCCCATAAACCAAAATCAACCCGCCTAGGGCCGATAGAGCAGCTTAAAAGCTATCGATTAAACCTCTATGTATGTTCAGCGATTTTTACTAGTTTCGGAGATATTGATCATTTTAATCTGATTTTTTGTAATTTTGCCTTACTTTGTCTATGTCACGAAAAATATTAATTTTAAGTTTTATTTCATAAGTTTTTCGTGGTATCTTACATGATTAGAATCATTACAAATCTAAAATATGGTCAAGTATGAGTTGGGCCCTCGCTGACTCAATTTGGAAATCTGAATGTAATAATACTTACCTACTATGCTGCGGTACGGAACCCTCAGTGCGCGAATCTGACTCGCATTTGACCGGTGTTTAAAAAAATATATATTTAGGAGTACCATACCCTTGTTGGCCTATTGTCTTAAATCTTAATAATATAACTTTTCATAATAACTTACTTTATTCAATCAATAGGTACATCCACAATGCATGTTTGTAACCTTATCTTTTCTTTGGTAGCAAACTGGGTTCATCTCATTAAATAGGTTAATGATTTGTTCACTCTACCGTTTGTGGGATGGCCACAAATTCATATGAAGGCCAAAAACTTCAGTCTGTCAATAACATCAACGTCACAAACGTCAGAATGTGACAAAAGCAAAGGCAAAAAATCAATTGCAATGTTGCATAATATCAAATACAACATTGATATAGACGGTCGATAAAATAAACATTTTTTTTTTTTTGCCCCCGCGGCGACTTGAACAGCTACTACCGCAGGGATATTATGGCTTTTCCACGTTAAGTGATTTCGCACGTGTCAAGGTTTATATGAGTATAAATCAATATAGCAATAAAACACAATCCAATCTTCTCTAGGAAGATTGGGGGCAACGTTGTACGGTGATTTGTAGGTCAGAGGTCAAGATAGTTTTAACCTCTGCACCACTGCGAGTCCACTTGGAACGAGAAGAAAGATGCCAGATACACGAAATAAGTCCAAGTCTTCAATCACTGTGCGACACAAAGGCATAAAAAGTACAAATCACTATCAGAAAAGAACTTTGAACACCTAATTACCCAAAAATTAAAGTCTAAAACAAATTACACGTCCGCCATCTTTTAACGTTGCAAATGGCCTCCAAAATAAACATTCAATACCTATAAAAAAAGCGACGTCACTGCGACAAGATAACGGGGTCTAGTGTAGTAGTAGTAGTAGTATTTATACGTCAAACAAATAGGTTGCATTGCAAATAAAAAATAACAACTCAAACGTTACCTTCTTTACGTTTCAAAGAAAAATATGGAACTAGAACAGCATAATGTCCCATTGGCAGGCCCTTTCAATCTTCGGGTATGTTTTAGTAAAACTTACTTCTATTTTTTTATCATAAGGTCAACTTACACCAGAGGTCCCTAACCTTTTTTGTACCTTAGACCACTTAGCGTTTTTTTCGGTTTTGGTTAGACCACCTGCTTTCCTAATATCAAGAAATCTTAGGGATCTTTTGCCCGGGTACAGCTGGAGATCTAGCGGACTAAAAATTGACACGGGCTACAATTAAAATATAGAACGGAAAAATAAAATTTACGAAACATACACGCACAGAAAACAAAAACGTAATTTATAGAGACATATTGTTTATTTATATACGAGTATTATTAGAAAGTATTACAGAAGTAAGCAGTTACCTACTATCTGTGTATGAATATGGATTAATCCATTAATGGAAAGCCAAAATTAAAGTCACCACCTGCTTAAGGGATGCACTATCGCGGACCCCCATTTTCATCTCATGGACCCCCATTTTTTATTTCGCTCACATGGACCCCTTGCAGGTTGTCGTCGACCCCTGCGGGTCGATATACCTAGATCACTTCGGGGATCACTGACTTACACTTTTGAATTGCTAAGCAGCTTACATTAGCTGTTGGTCAAATAATACGTTTTTTTTCGCGCTTTCAATTTCAATTACCAAGTTACAAGTGCTGCCAAAAATAATAAAAAGGGTTTAATCGTACGAGTTTCTTAGAACCAAGAGGTTAAATAAGTATTTCGATAACACCTTTATATAGTTATTTATGTACCTGTTACGTATAATGAAGCTTCTTAAGACAAAAGTGCCGAGGTTAGAGCTCGAGCTTGCTAGCAAAGACCTTGCTAATTATACGAAGTCGTGTGAATTTCTTTGTCTGGCTATACGAGTATGACCGACTAAATCCGATTTGCATTACAGGGCCAAAATATGTACAGTGGCAAGCTACTCAACTACCCCGTGTTGTGACTGAACCGTCCGACTCCATCATCATCCCATTACTGCATGGTCACCGGTGATTCGCAAATATAAAGAATACGAGTCCAATCGAACGTCAATAATATTTGTCCATGCGGTTCATTTCACTAGTGCACTCATAGAAAATTGTATTGACTAATATTATTAGTGTAGTGAGTTTCTAGAAATGGGCCACATGGAATTAGTTCTAATTTAGCCTTCAAGATATGACCCACACAAACATACGCCTACTTATCTACATACTAACAGGGCAAGTTACCCTGATTTAGATCGTAAAATTATAAGCTGACACAAAAATCCTTATCCCGTTTTCCCTATAGTGAAGATATGACGGGATCACCCTATAAGGATAACAATAGATAATAGTTTCTGTAAATTTGAACTTTAGTCAAATATTTCTTTACAGATGTTGAATGTATACTTAACAAACCAAATTACGTGTTAAATATCGATAGACGGTATTGTCTCCAATAAATAGCACGCGAAGACCGCTAGCACGCCGAGTTTTAGAAAAATATTATTTGAAAGATGTTCTATGATACTTAAACTTAATCTTCATTATTTACTCTATCAATCACTACTCGCAAGTAGCACAAAACTGTTATCGACAATTGTGTTTCATCTCATAGAACTTACCAAAGATTCGTTTCATTCATTTGAGCATATTTTTCAATAAAGTAGTCCGGTCTTTCCCGAGGTCACCTTATTGGTGACGTTACGATGATGTGAAAAATAGCGTCAACAATACGATTGAGGTAATATTATTATGGAATTAAGATGGACTAAAACAAAGTAGAATAGAGGCTCTCCGGTAAATTAACATTCGACCAGTTAACAGTGCGTCAAGGGAGGCCTGTACACCAATTACAATGTCATATAGACTAAACTTATCTAAATTAACGTAAGAATTGAAGCAACCACTGAATCAGGCATTTTTCCCTTATTCAGTGTAAGAGAAAGCCTCATACGTTCATGATGGTACATTTATTATTTTAAACTATAGATGATATAAGTGGGGTCAAGATATCTGTAAAATTTAGTACGGCTCGGCTGTCCTACTGAAGACACTATTAGCGGTTTATAAAAACGGACCGGCCATTTCTGATCGATATGAACCGAACTAACTAGGTTCCTATCCATGTCACGGCTTGTCCTATTTTACACAACAGCAGCGACACAACAACGGCACGATCCTCACGACTGCTATTGTGTCTATTTGTGTCTCTCTCTACATGTCTCTCCATAGTACTAAACAAAGGCTTCCCGCCGCCGTCCCTCTGTATGTAAGCTCATAGTCCAAGAGCTGTTAAGCATTTTTAAAAAGGTGTTTGACGCACCGTGGAAACTTTTACAGTGGGAAGGAACTTATCTGTTTAATTATATTTAAATGCAAAGAGGACGACTTGGCTCATTAGTGTTAGGACTAACCCCAGTTAAGTATATTCTTTTAAAGTAACTAATGCTTAAAGTTTGAAATAAACATTTATTATCTATGTTACGATACGATTCGCGCGCCTTAGTAAGACGGTCATAATTCATTATTTAGTCCATTTCTTGATTTTTATTATCCATTTCTTTTTTTTATTCCGGGGTAATTTGAGGATTATTTAATAAAACATAATTTGGAGAATTCAACATTAAATATATATGAAAAAAATAGGAAAAAATATTTGTAAAATTATTAAAACTAAAAAAATAAAATTAAAATGTAAAGTTATATCCTAGTAATAATAATAAAAATAAATATTTTAATTTCAGTATCAGATTCCATAGAATATTAGTCACAATTGTCCTTAATCTATATTAGAAGGAACGATAAATACATTAGAAATTAATTAATTAAATCATATTCACAACACAATCAAGTAAACTGGTAACATTAACTGACAGTAGTTTTTTTTTTCTGGGCAATTGCCTTAACGATGTGATTAACGGATCTGAGTTCAGTAAAAGTCTGTTCAAAAGGTCTGTGTTTGTGAAAATCCGTGACATTTTTCTGGCATGATTGAGCCTAAACGCCTTTATATTTTTGTTGGTGGACTCAGCAGCCTCTTCAGACAGTTCACCAATGGAAACTAAAGCATTTTCTATTACTACAGCACCGTGTAAGAGCACTTTATGCACGGAAGAGGGTAGGACATACCACGGGTGTGCGGTCACGAGTTGCCTGGCCGTCTCTATGGCATATTCATCAAACTTAGTTGTATTTATATTGTAGCCAGATGACAAACACTCCAAAAGAACTCCACACCTTTCGATAAGGCATTGCTGAATACCGGTAATTTCAGCAGACACAGCTGCATTCTTAAAAAAATTGCGTGCAGTATTTCCGTCATTTGTTGTACCACTCCCGCCACTCCGCGGTTTGTCCACAATCAATCCCAACTTCTGCCGAAACTCGTCCTGGATCCTTTTCTTAATTATAGCTACATGATTTTTATCTTCCGCTGATCTTACTTGCCATCTTTGCGTCTGAAGTTTATACGATAAATGTATAAAATATTAAAAGAATCGGATCCATGAATGTAGAGGTGATAGTCCAAATTCAATTTTTTTATAATCAATGCTCCTCGTAATGCAAGAATCGACGTCGTTCATTTGTTTGGGCAAGGCCCCACATATGTAGCATTTTGCATTGGAAGTGTTGCTGAGCGCGCTGCATATTTTCCCGTCGACCATGGTTAGTTGTAAGCAATGATATACATTTATTTCCTTATCATCGTCGTACGTCAGTTTTGTAGGAACAAGATAGTCAATTTTTTCTTGGTTCATTACGGATATTTTCGGTAGATTCACACTTTCTGTCTCACTCAGCCACTTCGAATGTTTATTCAGAACAGTGCTTTTTTTTCGACAATTAGATTTCCATAAAACGATAAGTCTTTTGCAAATATACTTGATAATGTTTTCCAAGTCAGCGGTATCTACGTTTTCCGCATCCGGCACCATGTCTAATAACTTCTGTAACACTTGACGTTGTTTTTCTGGGCCTGAACCACACGTAGATAGCCAAAGTTCAAATATAAGTCCCCTTGAAAAGGATCCGATATACTGCACATCTAAAAAAATATTACAAAATCAATAAACATATTCGTAAAATTTGCTTAGCGTTGCTACACTTCGCCCTGCGCAGGCGTAGCAGGCTTATAACTAGACAATCCGCAAATATCCGCAGACAATGAGTTATGGCCGTTAATCTAGGCATATTGCACTCTTTAATCAAGAATAAATTATCATTAGCTTCGATTGGTAACATAGTTAAAAGTTTAAGTAAACTATAATTTTGAAGATTCTTTAAAACTAATTTGGTTGTGGCGTCCCGTCTTCATATCTATATTTTTAATAAACATGTCAAAATAAATAGATGAAACAAAACAACATACCTGATTCTTGAAGCTCCATAGTAATAAGTGGTCACTTTTATCGCAAACTTCTAAAGGGTGCTTGTGCAAACGTAAGTTGTGTTCACTTTCGAGTTTCCTTAAGGAATGAAAACAATGAGTTATCCGGAATCTTTTTATAGCTAATTATAGTACATTTATCGACCAATGACATGACAGCATTCGATATTTAAAAATGAAACATGCATTTTTTTTTAATTATGAGTACTAGCCAGACCACCGTGCAATGCGCCTGCGCTTGAATGAAATTCGAGAAATGTTTTAGTGGCTTAGAAAATATGAATTATTTCAAAGGCGTTAATATTTTGGACTTATAGTGTAATTCAATACATTGCTACGCTATTAAGGTTTAGATATCAAATTATGGAATCATTAATTACCTATGGTTATTTTTAGCCAGAGGTGTGTGTGCCGCAAGCTAATGATTTTTACAAGTATCTAAAACCTTAATAACTCCTAAACCGTACAAATTATTTTACCCTTTAATATTTACGTCAAGTTCTGGGACACCCCGTATACCGAAATCGGTGGCATATGGCAGGAAACATAAGCAATGTACGAATAAACTGACGCTTGCCTGCCTCTTGCTGATGTTCCATTTATAAGTCAGTTAGGGAGGCGAGGTAGCTAAATGGCGTAATTCAACGGCGCCGTCGAGACCTATCAAAATCAAAAGATAAAATAATTTCGAAAAGAAAAGCTCGTATGGTAAAAACCATTTTCAAAAATGTTAAAAAAAACAGTTACTTGGGCATTCTCGAGCGCGTCAGATATTCATACTACGTATGCCCCAAGTGCCTCTGATAACAACGGAATACTAATCTGCCGGTTTGCGTGGTGGGGGTAGGCATATAAAGTAGTCAAAAATGCAAAAAAAAAAATAACTCGAGCGCGTCAGATTTTCGGAAGGGGTGTTAAGTAGGCCCCAAGGAAGCTCCCTTTAAAAAAACTGACGATTTCGGCGTGACGATAACTTACGATGAATTTTTGAAAATGCAAAAAAAAAAGTTTTTTTGAAATACTCGAGCGCGTCAGATTTTCATAGGGGAGGTTTATCTCGGTATCCTGAAAGCATATTTTCTTAATCTGACAAAAATGTTGGTGGGTTCTCTTAATCTGACCGAAAAAGGTTTTTTGGTTTCTTTTTTTTCCTTTCTTTCTCCTTGATAAAACGGGGAATTTAAGAATGACAATAAAGCGATAGATATTCCCTTTTTTGTTTATTTAAACTTTTTTTTTGTAAAATGTATAGTTCGCGACTTATATGCCGCAACGCGTTTTTCGGAAGACGAAATGGCTCCTCCACACTTCCGGTCATGCGGAAACCGGCAGATTTTGTATTTTTAGTAAGTTTTAGATTAAATTCTTCAAAATAAAATAAATAAAAATCGCGCTCGAGAATGCCGGATTAACGTTTTTTTTTTACAAGTTCGCGACCCTATAACTCGGCGGCGTCAAGGACTTATCGTCAGATTAGTTAAATTTAGTCTTAAAACACTAAAATCAACCCCCAATATCTTAATCTGACGCGCTCGAGTATTTCAGACTATCGTTTTTTTTTACTAATCTGATCGCCTATCCTAGGCGCGCGTCACTACATATAGAGCTAAATACTTTACAAGGTTGTTCTATTAGGTCTAAGGTATCTCTCATATCTTAAACTGCCACGCTCGAGTATTACCGAAAATTCCCCTATTCGCCTCCCTAACTATAAGACGCATTTACCGAACTGGGTATTCCGAGGAAACCTTTTTTACGCTTTTTAGTTACGAGTACCATCTCAATACGCTTTGTCATGTTTGCTTACCTATTTTAATTGTGATTTGTGACCCATGTAGAAGCTTACCTTTTGAAATAAATAAAGGTTTTCAAACATGCCTCGATAATGATCTAACTTATGGTGAAAATCGCATTAAAATCCGTTGCGCGGTTCGGACGATCTGATCCTGGGAGAGCTGTGAAGCATTTTTGAGCATATTTGAGTTGTTTGAGGCACCACGTGGAAATTAGTACAGTACTTCTTTAATGATGTTTAAATACAAAGAGGCCGACCCGGCTGAAGGAAATTGAGGCTAAACATAGTTATGATTTACTAACGTAGTGTTTTTTTTGGAGCAAAATAAATACTTATTTTTAATTAAAAACATTGCTCTGTTAAAACTTCAACGTGCCTTTAATGCATTTTTTATTATTAGTTATAACATCTTATGTGTGTTTGTCTGACCTAACCTGAGATACCCGGAGACCCTGAAGTACCAAAGGGACTGTAGTTGTGACCGCTTATTGCATCGTTTCACGTGTGTTGGTCAAATTGCATCAAATAGTGTCTATTAACATCAATCAGAACGGTCTCATTCAAACTCTGCGGGCTTATTGTGGCCGTGTTTATCGATGTGGATAAACGTGGATAAGACATCTGTCACTTTCTGACCAGTATATAAGTGCGAGAGTGACGGATGGTTTATCCACCGCGATAAAGGCGACCATAATACGGGTCCTAAACCGTTTGGGATGGGTACAAAATTTCACAGTAATTACAATGTACAGAATTCGAAGATAAGCGGCTGCAGCCATTTTTTTTACCAATAGGTACCTAGTGCTTGTTGCTTGTTTCCCAAAATCATTTTTGTCTGGAATATTTCCATTTGCAAAAAAAATATTTTTTCAGTAGCTTACTTTGCCGAAGATTTTTTGTCGGTAGAAATAATTCCAGTAGCTACTTATTATAATTTCCCAATCTGTATTTATATGAAAAGTTAAATCATTTCCACAGAGTCAACGCAGTTCTGCTAATGCGGAGCACCTACTTTCGGGTGGTTTGGCCCCTCGGGTCTGCTGCAATACTAACATAACCTAAAACTACCTTGCTACTTCGGCCTAATTAGGTACAATGGGGAAATTTGCGACTGTTTGGGAATTGAGTTTTGGGAAACAGAATTGATACACCCAAAAAAAATGGAATTCCATTAATTTATATCTAATCCGCAATAACGTAGCAATATATTGACTATGTTATTGAGGATAAGATACCAATTATTGGAATTACAAATTATTGCTATTTTAAGTAGCTTACTTTGCCGAAGATTTTTTTGTCGGTAGAAATAATTCCAGTAGCTACTTATTATAATTTCCCAATCTGTATTTATATGAAAAGTTAAATCATTTCCACAGAGTCAACGCAGTTCTGCTAATGCGGAGCACCTACTTTCGGGTGGTTTGGCCCCTCGGGTCTGCTGCAATACTAACATAACCTAAAACTACCTTGCTACTTCGGCCTAATTAGGTACAATGGGGAAATTTGCGACTGTTTGGGAATTGAGTTTTGGGATACAGAATTGATACACCCAAAAAAAATGGAATTCCATTAATTTATATCTAATCCGCAATAACGTAGCAATATATTGACTATGTTATTGAGGATAAGATACCAATTATTGGAATTACAAATTATTGCTACTTTAAGCCAAGGGAGCCATAGGTGTACCGCACCGCGCGCAGGGTACCTTTCTTTACCAGTTGGTACCAGTCACTAATAGAAAAAGAAGTAGAAACAGTTATTCGTCGATCACAAGGAAAAAAACAGAATAAAGATTAAACATCAATCAAAGAATGGCAAGACAGAAAATAAAAATAAAAAATAAAGAAAAGGAATTTAGAAAAAAAAGTGGCGCCAATCCAACCTCACGAACGAAGAGACAGCGGTTGACGGATGTTCTATTGACATTTTGTCACGCGATATATATCCCGCGTGGTTGCCGGGATAGAACAGTGCCACTCCATGTCTTCCCGTGGATACTGTAAGAGGCGACTAAGGGAATAAAGGCTTGTAGAAAGTAGGTACTATCAGCCAATGGGCTTGCAACCTGTCAATAATACACTGGTAAACATCTTAACCAGATTGTGCAAAATGTGGTTACAGAATTATCAACAAGTTATTAGCACAGGGCGGAATTTTCATGGCAAAAATCAAACGTCAATAGAGTTGGAACTTTGAATTTTATCGACTGTCGATAAGTTATATTTACGAAGAGAAATATTTAGGTATTTACTAACAATAATAGATATCAGATGGTGATGAACAGGAACCACAAATATGTATATCAAAAAAAACTGAATTGTGGATTGTTACTGTTAACGGAAAATTAACATGTTTTTATTTACTTTTATATCATCGTGCTGTGTGGTTGCCGGCTTAGAATTGTGCCACTCCATGTCTTCCCGTGGAAGTCGTAAGAGGCGACTAAGGGAATAAAGGCTTGTAGTACTGTTAGGCGATGGGCTTGCAACCTGTCACTAGTACGCTGGTAAACATCTTAGCCTAATTGTGCAAATTGTGGTTACAGAGTTATCAACAAGTTTTTGGAGTTGTTGGTGATTCTGTAGCTCTGCCTACCCCACTCTGGGAATGAAGGCGTGAAAGTATGTATGTATGTGTGTATGTATATCATCGTGTAATTTATCAATAATGTGTGTTCGTCTGTCGCCGGCCTTATAACCATAGTCTAGGAATCTAGTTTATGTATAGATTTAAAATCGGATAGCGTTATGCAGAAAACAGCCATCTGACATTTTCTCAAAAAACTACTTTATGAACTCAGACAACTTTTTACAACATTCTGAATTTTTGCCAAAGACAGCCATGGTAATATCTTGAACAGATACGGAGATATTAAAGGGTAAAAAACAGTCATGAACTTAAATAATTTAGTAAAAAACACTCATATTATGGTTGAAATAACCTATCTTAGCACAAAGCAAAAAAAGGTATTTTGCAGAAAGCAACCAAACAAATGGCTGAGTTGGGCAATTAATTTTTTGTATGACGTATTGCCGTTTTAATTTTTGCAAAAAGCATCCATGAGACTTGGCTGGCTTTTACATTTTTTTCTTGTAGAATATGACTGATTATTTCATCTCAGTTAGCATATTTGGCTGTTCTCAATATAATACGGGAGAAATTTGGCTGTTTTCATTATAATATGGGAGATTTTTGTCTGTTCCAGACTTTTTGAAAAGTATAATATTTAGACAGGAAAATACAGCTCCAATGAGCGCCTGTACGAACAGGTTTGATTAGTTGTCGCATAAGCGCTGCGCGTGTCGTAAAAGTTTTGTTTATGTTAATTCAATCGATGTTTATGCTATAAGATCAGTTTCTTATTTTGTTTGGATCTAAGTACTCAGTGTCGGTGACTAGTGTTCTTTGATGATTCGTTTCGTATTGTTCCTTTAAGTCAATATGAAAAAAAGTTCAAATAAACTTTGGCGTGGGAAATACTTATATAATCCATCACGAGGTAGAAAAAGGAAATGTCCTCAAAACCGCGATGAACGAAAAGCAGCCCACAATAAAAATGAAACATATTATGATTACAAAAGAGGTTTGTAATGCCAAAAAAAATCATAGATTTTAAATGAAAGTGTAAAAAAAATGCCAAAACGTTGTTCCTAAAGACGTCCGGAAGAAGTTTTTTAATAAATTTTGGAGTCTTGGCAATTAATTCTCAAACCAATTTTTTAGGTGTTTTTGTGCATGAGTCAGTTGCATTTAGACAGACTTCTGTGAAAAAAAAGAGCAATATGAAGTTTGTCGGGACATGTTTTGCCAAACATTGAAAATCTGTAGTACGAGAGTATCAACAGTAATGCAGAAATTACATTCACGAAAACTTTTATTGGACCAGAGGGGTTTAAAGCAAGCGGGAAAGAACTGTGTTACTGATGATCGAAAGAGAGTTTGTTGATTCCATTCCATTATATACTTCTCACTACTGCAGAAAAATAACATCTGCAAACTTTTTCAAACCTGGACTCACTTTGGCTGCAGTATACGATCAATATACTTAAAGAAAGAACAGGGATAACTGCCGTTAGTTTTGCCTTTTTTAAAGTTTTTCTATAGCAACATTAATATTAAAGTAAAAATTCTAAGCAAAGATACATGTCATGTTTGCGATGGATTACGTGTACAAAAAATTTACGCGGAACGCCGAGGTCAAGATGTGGAACTTATAAAAGATAAAAAGTAGGCTCATTTAGATCTAGATGAAGAGGCAAGACGTAAAATGAAAGCTGATATGAATATGGAAAAGGATCAAGCCGATGTGGAGTGTCTCACTTTCGATATGGAAAAAACGTTACCTTTACCGAGACTTCAAACTAATTTGATATTTTACAAGCGACAACTTTAGCTTTATAACTTGGGCGTGTGCAGTGCAAAAACAATCAAAGTTATTGTTATGTTTGGGTTGAGGGATAAGCTGGAAGAGGTGCCCAAAAAGTAGGTTCATGCTTATTAAAGCACATTAAAAATGATCGTTTTATGAGTGAAGATGTTAAGCATCTAATTCTTTGGTCTGACTCCGCGGCGGACAAAATCGGAATATTAAAATTACGCTTCTGATGAAAGCAGCACTAGAAATAAAGCGAATTTAGAATCAATTACATTTAAAATTTTAATGCCTGGTCATAGCTATTTGCCTAATGATAAAGATTTTGGTGACATCGAAAGAGCTCTAAAGTATAATCAATGAATATACACACCTCAAGAGTATGTACCTTGATATTATGCGTATATGCAAAAAAAAAACATCCATCATTCAACAGAAAACTTAGAAAAAATATTATTAATAGGAAAAAGACTGTAGATAATAAAAAAGTCAACTGGCTGTTAGCTCGACAAATTAAGATCATAAAATCAGAGCCCTTTAAATTTTTTATGAGGCCAGATTTCAGTACAGAAGAATATGACTGTATTGATGTTCAGAAGAAAATACCCGCACGGAGTATTTCTACTAGAACGAGAAGGTCTGCTACTGACAATGTTGTACCTGATTCCAATGATGAAATATTATCATTTTGGAATCTTAAATAAATTGTGGCCAAATAGCAAGCCGATTACGGAGCCCAAGTTGAAGGACCTCCAGTCTATAAAACATCTGACACCTGGTGATGCTCAGCTCTTTTATGGTACATTAACTGGATCTCCTAATGTTTTGGATGATGTTGAAGGATTTAATACAAATTTGGACTTTTTGTTAGAGGATGAAGCCGTAGAGGGTTAAAATTATATTTCAATTAGATTGAAAGTACATTACTTATGTTCTTTTTTAATTAAAAGGGAAGATATTTTGTTATTTCTGAATGTTATTGTAAAACTTTTTAGTACAAAATAATATTTTTGTGTTTAATTGTTGGTGCTCCTTAGATTTAATAACACATAAAGTCTTGTTATTTCTATTGCATTATTTTTAAATGTTTTTCTTAAATATTGTAAAAATAAAGAAGTTTCTACTTTTTTTTGTTTTTTTTTTAAGTCAGGCAACATCTATATACGTGTATGAATTCTTTTATTTATATTTCTATTGAAAAGACTATGTTAAATGATATTTATATACAGTATCCAATAATTTTTTAATCTTGCCTGTTTCAAAACAAATATTGTTATCCAAATTTTAAATATGCAGAAAACAGCCAAGTTAGTTGGCCGCTTTAAGTGAATTAATTTTATCATACATACAGTATTAAAGAATACAGCCATCCATTAAAAAGGTTGATATCTTTAAAACGGAGAACATTTTTTAAGATCCCGCTATATATAACAAAAATATAGCATCAGTTTAACAACATTTTAATCATAACTTTGCCGTAAACATCATAAAATTACCCAAAATTTACCGATCAAACTTTAAACACTTATAACTCCGTTTCAACTTCACATCAGTTGGCTGTTTTCTGCGTAACGCTATCCAATCTATGTTTGTTTTTGGTTACTACTTCGCTTCCGCCCTGTCAATTCACGAGCGTGCGGACGCATATTTCAAGCATATTTCATTATTATTACTGTATATCGTGATAAGTGTTTACTGTGATTAAATCAGTTCAAATCAACAGTTGTTCATAATTTCACGTCTCAAGAGCCATCAGCGACGCTTCGAACCCGCCGTCTGCGGCTCTAAAGAGAACCACAATCATCACCCACCAGCGTGTCGTTAATATAGCCCGTCAGGACCACGGCTGTTGAATATTGCGCACATTTTTGGTGGCCCATGAGGGGAAAACGGCTTGTGAACGCGGAGTTCACCATGCAAGCATCAATATTCATCAACAAGGCGGCGTAAGCAACATCAAGGTCGCAACGCCCGGCAAGTATCGATCGTCATCGAAAATCAGTGTGGTTATTTGCATTCATTCATTAGAATCAGTGATCATCTCAGTGTGTTGTGTGTGATTAAGTGGTACCGTGTCAATCGGCTACTTATTCAACACGCCATATTTGTTACGTCATTCATTTGAGGTTATCTCGCGCGGAGCGGGATAAGCAACCGGTAACGGTTGTCAGGTTGGCAACACTCAGCGACGTCAGTGCTTTAAGGACATTAAGTTTATGTTACCTGTCAACGTCAATGTCAACTTGACTTGACAGTGTATTTAGGTTAGTAATTCATTATCATCGTTACCGGTGTTTATAAACTTAATTTATCAGTTCATTTCTCACCAACCGGTGAGTTAATTTAATTGTAAGTGTGTATTGAGATCTCAAAATGTCGGTACGAAGTGCGCGTACGCAATTTAGCTCTAAATATCAAATGTTAGTGGACTTTGCCGCTACGGTGAGTGACACAACAAGTTCTATTGCCGCCGCAGTCGCTAGGCCACATTTTAACCAATATTACAGTTTGTTTGTTCAAGCTTATGAGCTGCTAGTGGGGGCCGGAGATGAGGTAGATGAGGACGACATGGCTTCCTATAGGGCTAAATTTAGTGAGATAAATAGGTTGCTCATAAAAATCGAGGAGCTCTGTGAAACCGACGCGTCTGTTCCGCCTCGAACAAAGCAGCTGTCACACACTATAGCGAAATTGCCCGCTATTGAGTTGCCCAAGTTTTCAGGCAATCTCATGGACTGGATACCATATTTCGACTTGTTTTCATCCCTTGTCCATGATAGGGAAAACATGACCGACTCCGAGAAACATTATTACCTCAGGGCATCCTTGGAGGGTGAAGCCCTACATATAGTCAGGCAGCTAACTATAGATGATGCTAATTACTCGGTAGCCATCAAGCTGTTGCAAAATAGGTACCAAAATCAGCGGGTCTTGCTAGACACTTACATTGGTAGGATTGTCAACATCCCCATAATCCTTAATGTTTCAGACTTAAGGGCTCACTTTCAGGATCCTCTTCAGGAAGCCCTTCAAGCATTAGAGAAGATGAAGCAGCCTGTCAAGGAGTGGTCTTACTTAATACTATATTTAGTATTACACAAACTTCCCGCTCGCATTAGGGCATTGTTTGAGGAGAGGTATGGTGTAGACCGAGACACTCTGCCTACTATTCACCAACTTCTGGAGTTGGTGGATGAGCAGTGCCGCCTGCAGCAGACAGTTGCACCGACACCGAAGACTGCCAAGACACCACCGCGTGTGTCACCACAGCGTGTGTCACCACAGCGTGTGTCACCACAGCGTGTGTCACCACAGCGTGTGTCACCACAGCGTGTGTCACCACAGCGTGTGTCACCACAGCGTGTGTCACCACCGCCTGTGCGTTCATCAGTACAGTGGCCAACTCAACGCCAAGTGAAGTCTGGCAAACCCCATCAACAAACTCAGGTGATGTCATCATCTTCCGATCAAGGACCATCATCATCAGCTCGTCAGGTGAGGCCTCAATGTTCTTTTTGTGGTGTCCAGGGACACTCCCTCTATAGGTGCTCCAGCTTTCAACAGCTGTCATGGTCTAACCGGAGATCGTGGGCTACTCAGACCGGCCATTGTTATCGATGCCTGAGGAAGCACTATGCCAATGTGTGTAATCATAAGAACTGGTGTGCTCATTGTGGATCCCCAGCGCATAACTCGCTAATCTGCAATGCCAATGGGGACACCACTGCTCCTCAGCAGCCGGATCAACCTGCCGCTCGCCTGGTCACACAGCAGGCCGCTGATGTGATCCGGGGAGAAGCGGGCTCATCATCAGCGCCTCAATGGAAGGCTCCACCGGTGCGCGCGCATCATTATCGTAGGCTGCCAGTTGGTGCAAGAGCACACTATGCTCAGACACAGTTCAATACCCTCAGGTTCGGCTCTACGCAGGGCTCTGATCAACAATGAGATGCGGTTGCTGTTGGTGCACTTCAGGGTCCATCACTCCCTATAACCATCTGCCCTACTGCAATGGTTATGGTCAGGTCAGGTGATGGCACATATGTCAAGGTCAGGGCACTGTTAGATACAGGAGCTGCTGTTTCAGTTGTCAAACATTCATTAGTTCATAACTTAAATTTGCACCAACAGTGTAACAGTAATTCTTTGTATGGAGTAGGTCATCAACCAGTTAGTACACCTGGCCTTATTGCCAAATTGGTCATCAAACCTGTCAGTACTCAATTACCAGTTGTTAGCACCATGGCAATGGTAGTGTACACATTATCAGGAAATATTCCGGCATATGATACTCAATTAAAGAATCAATTAAGGTCATCAAATATCATACTTGCTGATAGCAACTTTGATAAAGCTAGAGATGTTGACATTATATTAGGTGCAGATGTACTTAACTATGTGCTTGATGGTTCTAAGATACCCACCAACATTCCAGGGATAGCAGCTTACGGATCATACTTTGGTCACGTCATCATGGGAGCCATACCAACTCCACAGACTTCGCCGACGGAGACATCACCCGCCCAGTCAGCTGGCACGTCAGTGGAAGACTATGGACTTCATGCAGTCAGGCTGGAGGAAGTATTGGAGAAGTTTTGGAAGGTTGAGGAGCCACCCTCAAAGCCAGCTGTTCATCCAGATCATTTGGAATGTGAAAGGTTGTATAATTCAAGTACTCAACGTATGCCAGACGGCAAATATATGGTTAGGTTACCATTACTGTCAACAAGGCCACCATTGGGTGAATCAAAGGCCTTAGCTATTCATAGGTTGCGATCTTTGGAAAGAAAGATGGCTAGAAATTCAGTATTTGCTAATAAATACAAGGATTTCATGAAAGAGTATGAAACTCTTGGTCATATGTCAAAATCAGAGTTTCAGTTTGATTCAGAACATTTTATCATACCGCATCATGGTATATTTAAAAAAGGAACGGATAAGATCCGTGTCGTATTTGACGGTAGTGGCCGCTCAAGTACTGGGACATCCTTAAATCAGTGCCTTCATACAGGCCAACCTTTACAAAATGATATTACCCAAATATTGTTGAATTTCAGACGACATCAAATAGTCTTCACAACCGACATCAAGCAGATGTTTCGAATGACCTGGATACACCCTGAAGACAGGAGGTATCAGCTCATCTTGTGGCGAGAGGACCCGTCTGAACCTATTCAGGTATACGAGTTAAATACTAATACCTACGGACTACGGTCAAGTCCGTTCATTTCAATTCGGACACTGTTACGTCTAGCCGATGATTGGGAGGCCGATCATCATGAATCATTAGCATCAGACGTCATCAGACGAGATATCTTCGTCGACGACATTCTAACGGGCGCGGATTCACTATCAGACGCGCAACACCTCAAATCGGAACTCATCGCGCTTATGAAAAGCGCCGGATATGAGCTTAGGAAATGGTCATCGAATTGCAATAAACTACTGCGAGATTTACCCCAAGAATATTGCGAGCAACCCCGTCAGTTTGACACTGATGATAAAAGCTTTATTAAAGTGTTAGGGATTCAATGGGACCCAGTATCAGACTCAATGTCATATCAGATCAATGTACCATTAGGTCAACCGATTACTAAGCGTCATATCCTTAGTACAATAGCACGCCTATATGATCCGTGTGGATATTGCGCGCCTATTGTGTTCAGATTCAAAGTGTTCCTTCAATCACTATTCTCAGATGGACTATCGTGGGATGAACACGTCAGCCATCATCAATGTCGTCAGTGGGACGAACTCATTCAAGACTTAAACTATTTGTCGAATTTGCAGATTCCTAGATGTGTTGCACTACCGCAGGCTGTCTCATATTCACTTCACGGATTTGGAGACGCTTCGGAAGCCGGATTTGCTGCGAGCGTCTACCTCAGGACAGTGGATGCGTCAGGGAGCGTCATGGTACGTTTACTTTTAGCTAAATCACGAGTAGCTTCTCTGAAATCAAAGCAAACAATAAAAAAGCTCGAGCTCAGTGCCGCTCATCTAGTGTACAAGTTATTAAATCACGTAGCAGAGTCGTATGACCATTCAATTCAATTTGATAGCATCAATGCTTGGTCAGATAGCACCATTGTGTTATCATGGTTAAATACCAAACCTCACATGCTGCAAACATTCGAATGCAATCGAGTACAGGATATTCAGAACTCCAAACGTCACATGACATGGCGTCACATAAGGTCTGAACTAAATCCTGCAGATGTCGCTTCAAGGGGTCTGTCAGCGAAAGAGCTACTTGGATTTAATTTATGGTGGTCACCAGACTGGTTACTGAGGGAAGAGTCACAATGGCCTTCACTACCAGTCTCGATGCCTCACGACTTACCTGGATTCAAGAAATTAGTCCATTTTGTTACCCCTGTCGAGCCATGGGAAGAGACGTTATTGTCACGCGTCAGCTCGTTCAGTAAACTCATCAATGTTACGTCATTTGTACTCAGATTTTGCAGGAATGCCAGATTACCGAGGGAGAAATGGAATCTTACGTCTTCATTATCACTCGACGAGACTCGTGAAGCTACGAAACATTGGATTAAGAAAATTCAAATGGATTCATACAAGGATGAAATCATATTGATCAAACAAGGAAAAATGCTCTGTAAATCACTACAGAAATTAAGTGTATTCGTGGATGACGAACACTTTATCAGAGTCGGTGGACGACTACGGAAGTCAGCATTGCCATATGGGGCAAGGCATCCCTATTTGATACCTAAGGATCATAGGTGGGGGCAATTACTGATCGAATATTATCACAAGTCATATTGTCACGCTGCGACAAACGCGCTCATATCGATACTCAGGCGAGAGTATTGGATCACTTCAGTCAGGCGACAAGTGTCTAGGGTTATCCGAAACTGTTTGGTTTGTTTCAGATTTAATGCGTCGACTCAGCCACCGTTTATGGCTGATCTGCCCGCTGATAGAGTCACAGCCGCACGACCATTTTCAGGCGTAGCGACTGACTTTGCTGGGCCGTTCTTAGTCAAAAGCAGTTTATTAAGAAACGCTAAATCAGTCAAAGCTTACCTGTGTGTCTTTGTATGTCTAGGTACAAAAGCTGTTCATCTCGAGGTCGTCTCTTCGTTGAGCGTCGAGGCCTTCATTGCGGCATTCACCAGGTTTGTCAGTCGTCGCGGTCTGCCTTCACTTATCAGATCGGACCGAGGTACAAATTTTACTGGTTCTAATTCGTATCTGAAGGAGATCAATCAGTTCTTGTTGGACAACGAGATCATCCTCAAGGAGGAGTTTAGAAAACAGAGTATTCGTTGGGAGTTCAATCCTCCTGCATCGCCCCACATGGGAGGCCTATTCGAGGCTGCCGTCAAGAGCGCTAAAAACCTCCTCAAGAGAGAGGTGGGCGATATCATTTTAACCTTTGAGGAATTATCCATTTTTTTTTCTAAAATTGAGTCAATACTTAATTCCCGGCCTCTAGTACCTATGTCAGAGGACCCCTGTGATCTCGAAGTTCTTACACCCGGTCATTTCATCATTGGTCAACCACTAGTAGCCTTGCCAGAAGCTCACTGGCGGGAAACTAAAATCTCGCGATTATCACGCTTTCAAGTCACTCAGAAAATGTATCAGTCAATTTGGTCACGATGGCATATTGAATATCTCACTACACTACAGTCACGTAATAAATGGTATAGTCATACTAACAACGTAGAGCTCAATGACTTAGTTCTTATTATTGATGAAAACTCGCCGCCTCTGCAATGGCGAAGAGGTCGAGTTATAGAATTGTTCAAAGGATCAGATCAAGTTGTTAGATCAGTTAAATTAAAGACTCAATCTGGAGAGCTTGTAAGGCCAGTGGTCAAGTTGTGTAAACTACCAATAATTTAAGTTAACCATTTATGTGTCTGTTCATATAGTGTTAAACTTGTGCATTTATTACGTATTCATTATGTCAGTTTATTCATAGTGTTTCAACTTATGTTAAACTATGTTTTTGTATCAATATCATGTGTCCTTATACTATAAGTAGAGTTCATTAGGGACTTCAAGTATTCAGTTCATTTTTCCCCTGGCGGCGGCAGGAATGTTAACGGAAAATTAACATGTTTTTATTTACTTTTATATCATCGTGTAATTTATCAATAATGTGTGTTCGTCTGTCGCCGGCCTTATAACCATAGTCTAGGAATCTAGTTTATGTATAGATTTAAAATCTATGTTTGTTTTTGGTTACTACTTCGCTTCCGCCCTGTCAATTCACGAGCGTGCGGACGCATATTTCAAGCATATTTCATTATTATTACTGTATATCGTGATAAGTGTTTACTGTGATTAAATCAGTTCAAATCAACAGTTGTTCATAATTTCACGTCTCAAGAGCCATCAGCGACGCTTCGAACCCGCCGTCTGCGGCTCTAAAGAGAACCACAATCATCACCCACCAGCGTGTCGTTAATATAGCCCGTCAGTAGGGCATGCAATATCGGACGGTTTTCAATTCCGGAATTGATTTTCGAGATTAGCCTTCAATTCCGGAATTCCGGAACTAGTTCCGGAATTGATGATTTCATTGCTTTTTTGTGATTCTTTCAATGTAGACAAAATAAAACTAAAAATTGTAATCAACATTTATGTACTAATAATGAACAGACGTAATCAGTCGTTTTTTCTTAAAACAAAATTAATAATCACAAACATTTTCACTGAAACAAAACATATAGTTATTATAATAATTTACAAAAGTTTTGACTACGCGCTGGCCTAGTTGGTAGTGAAGTGACCCTGCCTACGAAGCTAGCGGTCCTGGGTTCAAATCCCGGTAAGGGCAGATATTTGTGTGATGAGCGCGAATATTTGTTCCTGAGTCATGGATGTTTACTATGTATTTAAGTATATATTTCTCTATACAGGGTGTCCAGTAAATAATGGATAACCTTCTACCCATCTATGGGGCACCTCAGGCTGGTCCCGAAAAAGGACTTACAGGTTTAGTAAAAGTTGCATGGTTTTCGAGATAATCGAACTTTTCTATTTTCTTAATAATTAGCACCTTGCTTCACTGTAATGACCGCCAAGGCCACAAATAAAGAGATTTTGTCGTTCTGTTTGCTGTTAAATATTCTTTAATAGTGATGCTAACGGATGTGTCTTAGAGCATTATGGTAGCGACACTAATTTCTTGTTAAACATATCTTAATTTATAACATCACATTTTGCTTTAAAGTTTGCAACAACTTTGACTGCTTGTGGTGAATTTTTTTTGTATAAAGACCAGAGTGGCCAATATGTTGAAAAATAGTGTATCTAATACTGATTCTAAACTGGTATAGCACATGGTGTTTACGTCTTTACAGATAAAGTTATTGCTGTTAGTATTCACTAAGAGCGAATTTTACCAAAACACCAAGTTATCGATAAGTAACTCTTTACTTGATTGGGTTAGTCATATCATAAAAAACGCTTCTCTTATGAAAACCAACGTCTAATTACAGCAAGTGTGACGTTCGGTACCATTTGATGTGGTAATGTTTAGTAAAGAAACAGCCGAGTCATCAACATAAATTTATTAGAGTTCGGTCGGGAAGGGTTTTAATAAATAGCCTAGTTCTGGTTCTGCCGTCGTAGGTCGGTACTCCCCTGCAAGGTGGCGGAGGCTGCTAGGTCTTCAGGCAGGCAGCAGTTTGGGAGATGCACCCGGACCGGGAAGCGCCGGCTGGAGTTGGTTGGTGTCTTGTGTTTCAATATTCAGTATACCAGACTTGTAGGGTAAAAGTGACACCCCTTATCGGGGTCCGAGATGTCACTTATAAATCCCTTATGTGAAACCAAAAACTTCGACGGATGACGAATGTGAAATGCGACTACTTATTTGGTACTTACATTTATTCAACTTTTAATGCAATTCTTTTATTAGTTTTAAATAATATTTAGGATGTTAACTAAGTACATACTTTGCTTACAATCTCTCCTTTCTCTGCTGAGTAATACATACTTTTTCACAATTTTATTACCTAATGTGTATTTTTGGCTATGAATTTTTTATCCGTTTTGATGTTTTCTTTTGACATTTATCAAGTACAGTTTTGATTCCACGAAGAACCATATTTTGGGTAACTATTTGGATTTTGTTTGCGACGGCCTAGTTAGCTTTGCCCTGGACTTCGAAAAGGATATAACAAGGATTCATTATTTTGCAGTAATTAGACGTTGGTTTTCATAAGAGAAGCGTTTTTTATGATATGACTAACCCAATTTGACGACAGCTGTAGACCACTTTTCCAAAAGTTTAAAGTTCTCCCCTTAGCCTCTATGTATATTTTAAAAATTTGTCTATTTACCAAAAACCATCCAGATTATTTTAAGAGGCGCGACAAAATGTTCGCAGGAGAGCTACGTGCGCAGTACAAAAATCTACTATATCAGCCATCTTGTAGATCTGATATCTATAGGAGAAACGCATATAACATGTGTATAGTTTTATATAATAACCTTCCTGATAAATTTAAACTGCTGCATGGTAAAGTGTTTAAGACGAATTTGACCGAATGGCTACAACATCGTTGCTTTTATAGTGTAAAGGATTTTTTAAATTTTAATGGTACATGACAATTATGATTGCAACCTCAAGCCTGCTAGTCACTAATTATATATTAAGTAGGTATCGAAAATACTGCATGTAATTTTTAATTTTAAATTATTGGGTCTGATTTGATTTTTTAGATTATAAGCATACATAATATTTTGCATGTCGATTGCATGTCGACAGAATACTGATTCTACTATTAATCTTAAGACCTGATTGTAACGTATTCTAGCAAATAAAGATTTCATTTCATTTCATTTCAATCAAGTAAAGAGTTACTTATCGATAACTTGGTGTTTTGGTAAAATTCGCTCTTAGTGAATACTAACAGCAATAACTTTATCTGTAAAGACGTAAACACCATGTGTTATACCAGTTTAGAAATCAGTATTAGATACACTATTTTTCAACATATTGGCCACTCTGGTCTTCATACAATTTTTTTTCACCACAAGCAGTCAAAGTTGTTGCAAACTTTAAAGCAAAATGTGATGTTATAAATTAAGATATGTTTAACAAGAAATTAGTGTCGCTACCATAATGTTCTAAGACACATCCGTTAGCATCACTATTAAAGAATATTTAACAGCAAGCAGAACGACAAAATCTCTTTATTTGTGACCTTGGCGGTCATTACAGTGAAGCAAGGTGCTAATTATTAAGAAAATAGAAAAGTTCGATTATCTCGAAAACCATGCAACTTTTACTAAACCTGTAAGTCCTTTTTAGGGACCAGCCTGAGGTGCCCCATGGATGGGTAGAAGGTTATCCATTATTTACTGGACACCCTGTATAAGTACTTATACGAGGGTTGTCTGAAAAGTTTCTGGCCTAACATGGAAAAAGGTGTTTTTTCGGTCCGATTCTTTTCTACTTTTCGACATAGTCTCCTTGTAAGATAATACACTTCTCCCAGCGATGCTCCCATGTCTTCAACCCTTCGAGGTAGTTAGTTGACGTCTTGCTCTACAAAATAGGCGTCCACGGTGGTTATGACCTCTTCGTTACTTAAAAATCTCTGTCCACCGAGCCAAGTTTTCAGTCTGGGAAACAGGAAGAAGTCGCTAGGAGCAAGATCTGGAGAATACGGTGGATGTTCAATCAGTTCGAATCGCAGCTCCTGAATTTTTGCCATCGCAATCTTTGACTTGTGGGATGGTGCGTTATCTTGATGAAATAACACTTTCTTTTTTTGCAAATTTGGCCGTTTTTTCGAAATTTCTACCTTTAGCTTGTCAAGTAGCGATGAATAATAAGCCCCGTTATAGTTTTTCCTTTTTCTAGATAGTCAACGAATATAACTCCGCGACTATCCCAGAAAACGGTGGCCATCACCTTTCCGGCCGAAGAAACCGTCTTCGCCTTCTTTGGAGCAGGCTCATTCTTCGCAGTCCACTGTTTAGATTGTGATTTTGTCTCTGGCGTGAAGTGATGGATCCACGTTACATCGACGGTTATCAACCGACGCAAAAAATCCGACGTATTTTGCTTAAATCGCTTCAAAAGGACTTCGGAAATGTTCATTCGAACTTGTTTTTGGTCCGAATTTAACAGACGCGGCACCCAACGTGCAGCTAGCTTTCGCATGTTCAAATCTTCAACTAATATATGACAAACTCTTTCTTTAGAAATGCTTACAGCTTCTGCAATCTCCCTAACCTTGATTCGACGGTCGTCGAGCACCAATCGGTGTACTTTTTGCACAATATCCTGGTTGGTTGGTCGCCGTTTTTGGCCGTCCTACGCGTTCATCATCGTATAAGCTGGTACGACCGCGTTTAAATTCTGCTACCCAAAATTTTACGGTAGAAAATGATGGAGCAGACTCGCCGTAAATAGAATCCATCTCAGTTTTGATTTGGGTCGGCGTATTTTTTTTTAAATGTATGAACTTAATCACAGCTCGACACTCTTTTTTATCCATTTTTCAAAGAACACAGGCACCTGTTCGCAAAATCAGCCGTTAAGGAAAAACTAGCCGTCAAAAATGGCGGCAATTTTGACATATAACTCCTGAAAAAAGTCTAATTATAATGCCAAAGAGGTTTTAAAAAAAAAGTTTTTATTTCATAGTGTGGCCAGAAACTTTTCAGACGACCCTCGTATCATTGTCTAGTACCCATAATACAAGCCTAGAGCTTAAATTGGGACTAGGTTAATTGGTGTGGTGTGACATTGTCCCCTGATATTTATTATTTATTTATTTAAAAGTGTTAATATTAGGCAAAACTAATCAACATAATTACGATTAGGTACATATTAAATAAGTAGCTTCGTGAAACGGGCCCCAGGACTCGACAGCATTTAATTATTTTTAGTTTTATTTACTTAGATACAGACATTACAGACCCTACAAAACATCATCATCAAACAATCAAATATAATATACAGTGTGTGTTGTGTAATACTAATAACACATGCAACTTAGATTGACTACAGAAATCGTCAGTAAGGAAATATTTTAAATGCTATATAGTTTAAAACATAATCATGCCTCAATAAATAAGTAGTTACAAAAAAATAACGGTTTTGCAAATAATCAAGGTAAATAATTCTTACATTGTTCTTTGATGCCGCACGCATGTCACACACACTTAAAATATGAAATACTCTCGCAACTGTCACGAAGCCACAAGTCACAACCTTACAACACAACTTTCATTAACAGGTTTGCACTAGGAACTGATTGTATTTATTATTGTTTAGGTGAAAGAACAATGTGAGACAGAAATAGGATTTTAACGGGTTCTAATGATTTTGTCTCGCTCTGACTTAGGGCCATAAAACATTACCTGAACATTAAGCGGAGCCGAAAATAAAAATATTTGCAATTGAACTACTTTTTGTTGTGGTTATTTCGTAAAATAATGATTTTAAATAAACATCTAATACAATTAAAAGTATTAAAACTGTCTTTGTTCAATTCCGGAATTTCGATATTGAGTGTAGCTCAATTCCGGAATTGAAATATCGAAAAAAACTCCGAAATTCCGGAATTTCGAAATTCCGGAATTCCGGAATTCAAGCCCTACCCGTCAGGACCACGGCTGTTGAATATTGCGCACAGTTACTTTTCCATAGGATGTTGCAAACTAGGATGTTGCAGAATAGAAATATAATCAAATGTAATTAAAACTATTATCGTCCTTTACCGCTTTAAACTCACGTAAATGTTTTTTACTCGTCATGTGAGTTTCAACGCAATATTTGTTCGTTTTTACAATTTTTCACATACCTACTTGAATTAGTTGCAAAAAGACTAGTGGCAGAAATGCCAGTTAACTGCCATACGATTTACTTTTAATGGCGATGCAACTCGTTAATCAAAGATAATTATTTTAGAAGTAAGTAATATAGAAGAAGATTCAACTTATTGATAGCTGGAAAAGTCTATATAAGTATAAAATTTAACAATCCAACTCTATTGAAGTTGGATTTTTGCCATGAAAATTCCGCCCTCTGGTTATTAGAGTTGTTGGTAATTCTATAGCTCTGCTTACCCCACTCTGGATATGAAGCCGTGAGTATATGTATGTATGTATGTCACGCCATAAACGCAGCCATATTAGGAGGGGGTCCAGGGGTGGACTGGTATAAATAGAGGCTTTCTTATGCCGTAATATTTTCGTCAAGATCTGGGACAACCTATATATTCCATGTATAATTCAGTTCACGAATAATAAGACGCAGGTCGTTCCCACTGGTAACGATGACCTGTATCTACAAGGGTATTCCGAGGAAACAACTTATATTTGTAACGCCTTCCAATTAATTATCTAACGCTTTTAGTGGATTTTGATGACAGTTTTTTTGTTTTTTTCCGCTTACTGTGCTTTTAGCGTTATTGAAATAAAAATAATCATTTATTAATTGAGAATCAAAAGCTGACGGTATGTAAACTTTGTTATTATGAACTTTGCTGTAAAACACCTAGTATAATCTGGAATGTTTCTGCAGAAGAATTTGATAATCACTTTTTATGAAAAGGCGTATGATCGTTGCAGGTGGAAAGAAGTGACTATGCCTACGGG
Organism: Acleris emargana; assembly: GCA_927399475.2. NCBI lineage: Eukaryota > Metazoa > Arthropoda > Insecta > Lepidoptera > Tortricidae > Acleris > Acleris emargana. The sequence continues at coordinate 48,429,902 of OV656835.1, read as the reverse complement.
AAACAGGAATGATTTAATGTATGTATGTAAGAAAGGGCGTGTATATTTTTCGGGTCCTGTTAAACGATAATTTCTTCATACTATTTTTCAAGTATTTTTTTTTATTATATCACACTTGTCCAGTTATAAAAGATAAATATTGGGATTCAATTCAGCAGAAACCCAGCGCCCCGTGGCTCCGGCAGCAGCACATACTGAGCTGTGTCTTTATTGACCTCCCTCACAATACAACGCAACGTCTCTAAATGAGCTACTTACTAGTTTATAAATATGTTGTTCTATGTACCGTTTTATATTTATTTATATTATATAATATTTTTTTACAAAATGTCGATGTTTGGTTACGTTTACTGTGTTGCAGTATGTATTCGTCAAAAAAATGAGGTGACTTTCAGTTTCTTCGAGTTCGATCTCCGGCTTATCTTTATTTTCCATAATGGAAACCAACATAATGAAAATCGACCTCCCATAAATACAAATCATGAGCTTCAATCATCCTCGATTGAAACTCAAAAATTACTTTTTCACTTCTCATGCTCGTAAAGTCCTTCTTTATGCTGGGTATAGGCTGCATAAAATCGCATTTTATGCTCTAGTGCATATAGTAATTTCTTCTTTTAAGACTAAGGCAATAAGGCCTTACAGCCCACATACACAATACACCTTCATTTAATTGATATATTTTTATGAGATTTAGGTTATATCTTATTATAATTACGACATATGTAATACTATCTTAATACTTTAAGATTAATACGGGCGTACAATTACGTAAAAAAAAAAAAAGTAACGCAAATATTTATAATAACTTGGCATTAAGGCTCAAACCATAGTGTCCATAGTCAAACGTCACATAATTGAAAATTAAAAAAAAATAATAAGATAAATTTTGTAGCGGGAAGCTAATTATTCGTCAATCAAAATTAAAAACTAACTAAATTTGTTGTTGCGGTTGAAAATTCAATAAATTATTCGTAAGTAATTGAACAATGTCTTCAAGTAGTGATAGTGACGATCAAAAAATGATTTCGCCTGAGACTTTAATGGACAGAAGTGTGAAAAATGTAATTGAGCAGATATTGCCGCCTAAATCGAAGAAAATCTATATCAGCACATACGAAAGTTTTATGATTCAGAGGAACGAAAAAAGCGTAAACACGTTTGCGGAGTGTGTTTTTTTAAGCTAATTTGACAAACTGTCGATGAAATTACATTTTATGCGTGATAGAACATATTAATTACATTATAAAAATTAATTAAAATTTCTTGTATATGCTTAATCGTTGTTTTATTTCCTTGCAATCGAAGTGAAAAGCAGAGTGTAAAACTCGAGCATAAAACCCATTTTACCCTCGACGTGACCATCCACCCTCGCCGTACCGGCTCGGGTGGCTATATGCACGTCTCGGGTAAAATGGTACGTTTTATGCACTTGTTGTACAATCTACTATGTGCTAATGTTACTAAATGTAACGCAAGCTTTGATTTTAGCCATTTCGATTCTGTTTTAATTGTTAAAGTATTCAAATCGATCAGTTTAAAAAAAAACCGAGGATTTATGGGGAACGTCAGTTAAAGTCATCCATCATATCATAGATATAATTGCACCTCACTTAGCTTTTATCTTCAATAATTGCATTTCAGAGGGGGTATTTCCAACTCTTATGAAATATAGTAAAGTCATACCACTTTTTAAATCGGGCGATATGAGTGATTTAACGAATTTCCGTCCCATTTCTATTCTACCTGTTTTAATTAAAGTTTTTGAGAAGTTAATGTGAAAAGATATGTTAGGTCACTTCAATAGAAATAAACTGCTTAACAGTAATCAGCATACCTGGGATAACTCGGGGCAAGTTCTAGGGATTCGATATCGATAAAAAAGATGTCGATATAATTAAATTAATACATGTGCACATTGAACATTCTCGATTAGGTACTGTAAAGAGGTTCGATGTCATATCTGATATCGAGCCTATTAAGATAAAAAAGTATGCGAATGTCATTTCAATCAAAATGACAATTCACTGTCAGTGCCATTCATATCTTAGAGTAAGAATAATATACGAGGTAATATTCCGCTACGTTTGTTACAAAGTCCAAAATAATCATGCCGCCCAAGAAACATCCACGCCCACGCGATTATTATATTAACTCGCGGATTAGTGAATATCCTGACATACAACTACGTGAGTCAAAACTATTTTGCTCTAAATGTAATTACAGTTTTCTCCAGAAAAAAATACAATGTCACGCGTCACGTTAAATATATAAATATTTTATCGACATATTTTTTATCGATATCAAATCCCTAGAACTTGCCCCGAGTTATCCCAGGTATGGTAATCAGTTTGGCTTCACCAGAGGGCGATCCACAACTGATGCAGCATCTGGACTCATTAAATATATGTATATACAATATTTGGGAGAAATCTTGTGATGCAATAGGATTTTTTGTGACCTTTCCAAAGCTTTCGATTGCGTAGATCATGCGACTCTTATATTAAAATTAGAACTATATGGTTTGTCAAATAATTCTCTAAATCTTATGTCTTCATATCTTAGTGATAGAACACAAATGGTTGTTGTAAACCAAACAAAGTCTATTGGAGCAGCTGTTAAATTAGGTGTGCCTCAGGGCTCTATATTAGGTCCTTTCTTATTTTAGGTTTATATTAATGACTTACCATCCAAGGTAGATAACCTTTGTGATATTGTGCTATTTGCTGATGATACATCTTTAATTTTCAAGGTAGACCGAAAATCCGTCGATTACAGTAGGATAAACGCCACACTAGGTAAAGTACTTAATTGGTTTACTAGTAACAATTTGCTACTCAATGCTAAGAAAACTAAATGTGTTAGGTTCGCTTTGCCTAATGTTAGACCGGTAGAATCTAGTATATTTCTTAATGATGAGAGATTGGAAATCGTAGATAAGGCGCTTTTCTTAGGGAAAACTATAGATAAAAACTTGCAATGGAGTCCACATATAGCAGTACTAGCACGTAAATTAAGTTCGGCAGCTTATGCTGTTAGGAAAATCAGGCAACTTACTAATGTTGAGACAGCTCGCTTAGTTTATTATAGTTATTTTCATAGTGTTATGTCGTACGGTATTCTGGTTTGGGTAAAAGCTGCTGACATATAGACTATATTCGTGTTGGAAAAAAGAGCCATTTGTTTTATATATAATCTAAACTCCCGAGATTCCTTAAGATTACTATTTACAGAAATTAATATTTTGACAGTAGCGTCACAATTTATTTATGAAAATATTATTTATTGTCATTAAAAATCAAGACTCTTTTGTTAAGAATTGTGATATACATAATTTGAATTCGAGAAATAAAAATAAACTTACTATTAAAAAATTTCGTGTCCGTAGGTTTATAAATCATTTGTAGGTCAATGCATCCGTTTCTATAATAAATTACCTGACGTTGTTTTAAAGTTACCATTTCCAGTACTTAAAACCTACTTGAAAAAGTCGTTGATGTCTAAAGCTTACTATACGGTCGAGGACTATCTAACAGATAAAAATGCTTGGCCTAAACTAAACACCTAAATAACTTAATAATAACTTAGTCATAAAAAATATGAAAACATTGTTTATCGTCTGGGGGACACGGTTTCTGTGGGAGAATGTGTCGAGGCTTTTTATGTGGGTTGTCTTGCACCGTCATAGGTGAGTGTAATTCGTAAAATTTCTATATTTTTAGATTTCTTATTACTACTACTTATTAGTTCTTGTGAGTTTTGACACATTTTCCTGCTCAACTGCGCATGAATGTATTTTTTTTTTGTTTTATGTGAGATTCATTGTTTTATATAATGCTAGGTTAAGTTTATTATTATATAAGCAATATTTGAAAAACAACTGACTGTTGAGTTTCTTGCGGCGTTTCTTCTCCGCAGTGGTCTCTTGTGAAGCGCTGGTAGAGTTTTGACGTGTAAAAGTGCCCAGTCCTACTTACTGAATAAACATCTTTTATCTTTTTTATACGTTATCACTTATCACATATCCAGTTGTTACCGTACTACCGTACACCATAGGTACACTTAAGTAGGTGTACCTATGGTGTGCCTACACCGTTGGCTCTAATTCACATAAAGTAATTATTCTCAAACTTATTTTACAAAGGTACAAAGTGACCAATTTTTAGACGGCAAGAAATGACGTACAAAAAGGCAAAGTCTTGGTTTCGACTAATATATAATAATAGGCCGGTTCAATAATTTTAAATGACTTCGCATTCAATTATAACGAAACTTTTAAAAAAAACCACTTAGTTTCTATGGATGTACCTAGTAATGTAAATCCTGCCGAAGTTATCGTAAATCAATAAAAACACGGTGTATTACTCTAAACACATTTTGGTCGTCTTGGTGAATATAAAATTCTCCGAAAGAAGCTTATTCTCGAAATAGCATAATTTTAAAATACCAGGTCAGGTTCTCAATGCTTGAATTATAATAGAAAACATGTGGGAATAGGTAGTGTTGATTAACCAGAACTTGACGCATGTTCATTTCCTTTTGTCCGGGTCTGCCTAAAACGCACTCTGACTAATTCGCGTTATGCCTAGACCAATTGAGAAATAGTCGAAATAAGACTTAGGCGTAATGAGTTTTTGTCCTAAAGCGAACTTGGCACAGTGAGACTCGGACGTATTACGATTTTGTCCAAAAGCGAATTCAGCTGAGTGAGACTTGAACTTAATGCGATTTTGTCCAAAAGCGAATTTCCCCTTCTTCCCCAAAATTAATTTTAACAGAGTCGACGGAGCTCCACTTACGCGGAGCTCCTATTTCTGGGTGGTTTTGGCCCTCCGGGCCTGCTGCAAAACTAACATAACCAAAACCTTCCTCATATTTGTTATACTTTTATCTATAGGTGTAACGTGTTTTAGCCTAACTGCTAATTAGGCGTAACGCGAAATGGACAAACAGCGACTTAGGCGTACTACGTTTGAGGCAGATTGCGAAATCACTACATAGTATAAAACAAAGTCGCTTGCGCTGTCTGTCCCTATGTATGCTTAAATCTGTAAAACTACGCAACGGATTTTGATGCGGTTTTTTTTAATAGATAGAGTGATTCTTAAGGAAGGTTTATATGTATAATACATTCCACGCGGGCGAAGCCGCGGGCGGGTCGCTAGTAGGTAATATAAGAATTAGACGAATAGCGACATAGTTTAACAGCGAATTTCAAATGACGTTTAGGCATAACGCGAATTAGTCAGAGTGCCTTTTAGGCAGACCCGGACAAAAGGGTTCATTTATGCGTGAGAAAGTTTTTTTTTTATGGCATAGAGAAGACAAACGAGCACACAGGCCACCTGATGGTAAGTGGAAACTGTGACCCATAGACATTCGCATTCACAAGACTGCAATGCAATCCTAAGACTGCAAATACGTTGCCAACCCTGAGGAGTAAGATGGAATGCCTCTATGCTGCCATTTCACCGGCTGTCTTATCCCCAAACCGGAAAACAACAATGAGAACACTGCTGTTTGTTTTAATTAAAACGTTAATAAGCAGAGCGAGTACTTTAAAACAAAGAGAAAAAATAACTTTAATATCAGAGATCAGCGACGGGTCTATATTGGGCTGAGTCTGAGGCTTACCTGTAGGATTTCTATATTGCGTATCTCTTATACAGCTAAAGGTGGGATTAAAAATGCAGTAACTGTAGGGTGCCGTTGCATAGCTCTTCCAAAAACATTGCGGGTTTGTGGAAAAAAAGATTAACGATTATTAGATATTAAGTAAAATATTTAGATTTAAAGTGCTTATTTTTATAGCCAAAACTACAAATACAAAAAATCTGAAAAATATTTTCAATGAAAGCACTTACTCGTATAACAAATTTTAACGAAAGACTATCACGACTAAGTTCATTAGATCCTGAGATAAATTCAGACGGCCAAAGTGTTTTTACCTACTGAAATATCATAACACAGCTCAAAATAACTTTTTCACAACACTGCTCGGAAATATGGCCATAGATGCTCTTGTTTGGGGTCACAAAACGTCACTTATAAGGACAGACCAAGAATGTTTTTGTCGGCATTTGCTGATTGGTCGAGAACATTGTTGTCCAACTTTAATAACCAATGAAAATCAATCAATCAATTTTTGTGTCATAGCTCCTTAAAATGAAAAATTGGTATCGACCAATCATGACACACCATTTTGTTTCGTAAAATATTAGGTGTATTTTTGCTAAAAGATACACAGACTAAAAACTACGTCACTGCTTTTTTTTTATGTATTCAAACTTGGCCCCTAATCTCGAACCACTAGAGATAAAATTACATGGGAGATAAGGCGAAACAAATACAATTTTATATGGAGTTGACATATTCATCTCGAATGTTAGTTTATTAATCTCGAAAGCCACGAGAATAGGGGTCCAGATTTAAAAAAAAGTTATCTATGGTAAAATTGGCGATAATACATATACAGCTTCTATTCTACTTTTGAAAAACCGACGCCATTTGACTAACACTATTCACATTAAAACATGAATTAAAATTTGAGTTTTGAATATGAATTTTTATTTTATTTCCTCTCAGTAGTTGTGAAAAGCACTATGTCTGCCTCGGTAGAAAGTGCAATTTATGGACTCGTACACTAGAGGGCCTCAACTACGTTTCGGCCTCTCTATATGACTCGTCCAAAAATCTCGTACTTTCTATTCTCTGCAACAATGTACTATAAATAGGGTATAAGTTCATTCTTGTTGTTTTTTGAGATGGTTTTTGTGTAGTAACGGCGCGTCGAAACCCTACATTGAGCATGGTCAGACAAGCTCTTGCCCGGTTTTATTAACTGTTCTTTCGCGCAAATGATAGTCACACATCCGGAACTGATTGTCACTTACCACAGTTTGTAGTAACCCATTTGGTCCCTTAATTTAGAAGGGGTGATCTATCGACAGGGCGATAGGTTCTTTTATTATTGTTAATGACTAGCTTCGTTCGACTTCGACTTCGTCCTAGGGATTTTTTTTTTTCCGGAATGAAAATTAGCCTATGTGTTAAATAAATAAATAAATAAATAAATAAATAAATAAATATCAGGGGACAATCTCACAAAACAATCCAGGGTATACGTTCCATTTCAAATTTCATCCAAATCCGTGCAGCAGTTGCAGCGTGAAGGAGTAACAAACTAAGATACGAGGGCAGAGTGAAAAGTCTGGAAAAAATTAAACATTATTTTTTTTTTGGTCCAAGTAAATATTTATTTTTCAACGTAGTCCCCATGTAACTCAATACACTTGGTCCATCGCTTTTCTAGCTTTTCGATTCCCTCCGTACTTATAGTACGATTTCTCCAACCCTTCAAAATACGCATTGGTTTCTGCGATGATTTCTTCGTTGGAACCAAATCTTTTTCCACCAAGCCATTTCTTTAAGTTTGGGAAAAGAAAATAGTCGCAGGGGGCTAAATCTGGAGAATAAGGCGGATGCGGGAGCAATTCGTAACGCAACTAGTGGATTTTAGCCATAGCAACTGCACAAGTGTGGACCCGTGCGTTGTCTTGGTGAAAAATGATTTACTTTTTCGCCTAATGGGGTCGTTTTTCCATTAAAACTTCATGAAATCGCTGTAACAAGTTGGCATAATATTCGCCGTTAATCGTTTTACCTTTCTGAAGGTAATCAACATATATTACACCACGAGCATCCCAGAAGACAGTAGCCATAACTTTATTCGCCGATAAAACTGCTTTGGCCTTCTTTGGTGCAGGTTCACCTGAAGCAATCCATTGTTATGACTGCTCCTTGGTTTCTGGTGTATGATGATGAATCCAGGTTTCGTCAACAGTTATGAAACGACGCAAGAAGTCCTTTTCATTACACCTAAACTTCGCCAAACATGCCTCTGACAGGGTCACCCTAGTGCGTTTTTGATCTACTGTGAGCAATCGCGGCACCCAACGGGCGGAGAGCTTCTTCATATCCAAATAAGTGTGAAGGATATTACGAACCCGTTCGTCTGAAATGCTTACAATATCAGCTATCTCACGGACCTTTATTCTTCGGTCGGTCAATACGATGTCATGGATTTTGGTGATCATCTCTGGTGTAGTGACCTCAACTGGGCGTCCGGGTCGGTCGGCGTCAGCAGTGCTTGTACGGCCACAACGAAAATCCGTAAACCACTTGTGGATCATTTTAATCGATGGAGCAGAGTTCCCGTAATATTTGTCTAATTTTTTTTTTGTATCCGTAATGGTTTTTTTTCGCAAAAAATAATGTTTAATCAGAACACGAAACTCACTGTTCTCCATGTTTGCAAACACCGAAGTGATTGTTTCTTTTTCGTAGCTGTCAAAAAAAAAACTAGTCGTGTGAACTGGCTGAAAATATACGATTTACCTCCAAAAACGCTGCATTACAAATTGACATTAATGAATTTGTGAAGAAAATACCTTTAATATGATTTTTACCAGACTTCTCACTCTGCCCTCGTACACATACAAACTTTCGCATTTAGTTGCTAGTAGTATTATTTATTATATAGTAGGTACTCATTAAAGTAGGATTTCCCAAACCGCCTCCAAATTGTTGGTAACCATAAACCACCCCTACCTCGTGCTATATTTTTGGACGTTTCTTCTCTTATTAAGGTTGTCTGGAAGAGGTCGCTATGTAGCCATAAAACGGACGTCTCGTACTCACCATCCTGCTAACCCTAATTAATACTATAAATGCAAAATTTTGTATTAGTTTCGGACTCCTTCACGCTGCAACGCTGCCCTCCTACGGAAAAAAGGCGCATGTGCAATTAATTCATAGAAGCATATTCAACTCTCATGGGTTATAATAAGGTTGGATTTTCAATACAGTTCATATAGTAGATACGCCTTTTCTCCTTGGGAGGGCGAACGGCTGTACGGATTTGCATACCCTGGATTAACACAGGCTAATTTAGATAGTCAAAATATACACAGACGAAGTCGCGGGTAGTAATAACTAGTGTTAAATAAAATTGATGTTATTTGTTTCAATTGTAACTCTGTGGTGTGTGTAATAAAGAGTTACCTAGGTCTTGTAGTTTACTTTAGACTTCCAGATATAACTTAAATAAAAAGGGCAAAGAACTCGCTGATATTTTATCAAAAAGTTCGTCTTTACATTTGACGTAAGGTGATGATACTCGTAGATAACTTCGACCGCTTATGTCAACTCCGTACATTTCAAGTCAAGCGTTTGCATCTTCACTTGGCGCCCGCCTCCGAAGTCCGACGCACTCCGCACTTAAGGCGATAAGCTATATGCAAATTTAAGATCGTAAATATCTTGCTTTATCAATTAGTTTCAATACCCATCGATAAGCTAACTGAGAAACCATGATTTAGAACAAAAACATCCAACAAAGTAGCCACTCTACTCGGCAAAACTTATTAATAATGCCTAAGTATAATAATCCGGCAGTTCCAACAATCCGGAATAGCAGGGAAATTACCGGTGGTGCCGGATTACCGAGCGCCTACTGTAATAACACTAATAACGTACCAACCACCATCGATAACAATGTAGAATAAGGCCCCTGGGTCTCTATTCAACGAGGTAAACCCATGAAGAATAAAGGCCCTGATGCCCTGGCCCACCTTATCGCCAACGTCTAACGAACGGCTTACACCGGCAACGAGCAACGTGCTCGCGGAACGCGTTAGGCGCTGTGCGGTTGGTGATTTGATTAAGTCCCTACCTAGGTAATTGGGTTAGTATAGTTTTTTGCAGTGGTGTATTTTATATTTTATTTCGATAGGAATATATATATATATATAGATCTGAGAATAAAAATCCTTTTATTTTTATCTTCTATAGTTTTTCCGAAATCATTTTTTAAAACACTGAGGTGACAGTTCATAACTTTCTATGCCTGCTTCCCTCTAACGCCTTGGTCTCCAATTTGAAAAAATAATAATGAGAAAAGTAATCGTTGACAGTTCTCGTTTGTCAAACAATCTGTTACACTTGTAAAACATTCTGTATTGTTTGTTTTGATTTCGTTTGCAAGTTTGTGTCGACTGTATTTTAACGACGACTATTGCTTACACCTGGACCTTGGCTTTACTTCTCTCCACGACAATGTGCTCTAAAATGGATCTGTAGGTACTTAATTCAATTTCTGTTGGAATAATGTGGATTTTGATTCGGTTTTATTCAGAATAGGTAGAGTCATTCGAGTCAAGAGTACGCACTTTATTTTCTCTGGTCTCAAAAAGTTGTCACAAGTGTGATTTTTAAATTGATTCAATATAAAGCTCATAGGAAATCTTGTTTATTTCCATTATTTAAGAAGATTTACGGTCAAATTCTATGAGATTTCGTTGTACATGTCAAAAAAGCAACATGATCCGACCGCGTACTCTTGCCCCGTCATGCGGGTAAAATTACGCAAGCTTAAGGGTAAAATTACGCATGCGGGGTAAACGTACGCAGCTCAAGAAATCTGCATAATACTAATAATAAAATGCAGGTTTTCAGTATATTCAACATTTATTAAAGTTTGAGATCTTTATTTGGATATAATTAGGAACTTTAGAGTTTAGTCATATTTACAATAATTAGAGAGAACTTAATTCACTTATACAATTTTTTCTGCGGCGCGTCTCTGACTAGATCCTTGCTAAACCAGCTCTTTGGCTTTTTTATCCCATCAACACATTTGTCTACACCACAGCACTGTTACGTGTAACTGTGAAAAAATAGAAATGGTGAAGGAACATATGTACCTTGGACTTATAATAGATCACAGGCTCAACTGGGGACCTCATGTTAACTACGTGTGCGACAAGCTGAGGGCTATCTTCAGTAGACTATCAATTCTAAAGCATAAAGTACCGTACAGAACCCTACGTCTGCTATACTTAGCCCTCGCTGACTCTGTGATCGGCTACGCCCTGGGTGCCTATGGTAGAACCTTTAAGACCTATATGGAAAAAATATACAACCTACAAATTAGAATACTAAAAACTATTGTACCAAATAATATTAAAAAGCTTTATGTAACCGACTATTCACAACTATTTGAATACAGTAATCTACTTCCTGTACAAAAAAAGATGAAACTTGCTGTCTTAATTGAAGAATATCACAATGTAACAAAACTCAAAGTTAAGAAAAGATGTATTAGATTAAGAAAACTAACATCCCAAAGTCAATTTTGTTTACCTAAATATAATAACATATATGGTGCTCGAAAACACTCATACTTACTGCCTAAAATAATAAACCAATTACCGGAACATGTACAAAACTTATATGTGAAAGGTTGTAATATAAGAAAAATCTTGAAAAGGCACTTTTTAAAATCTAAAAATTTATCCTATATTCTGTAATTATGTTTTAATTGGGTTGTAATTCTATGTCTACCTACTATTCTTTTTTTTGTATTTTATTTACTTTTTATTTTATCTATAAATAAGATCAGAGTAAGAACTCCCCATCGGCACACAAACCTTTCCAAGGTTTTGCTTAGATGGGTATAATTATACCTAATATGTATTTCTTTTGTCTTAATCAATAAATTAAAAAAAAAAAAAAAAAAAACTGATCATCTGAGATCAAGGCGCGTTGTGGAGCCTTTCTTTTATTATTTCGCAGCATTTTGCTGTAATCTGCAATAATAAACATTACTTAAGTAACCTTCAATAGTAGCTTTCATATTCGTAGCGTGCGTACTTTTGACCCCGTACTCTTACCCCAATCAGCAAAAATTTAAAACGATAGGTCCCCATCCACGCTTCAATACATTTTAAAAACAATGTTTGCTCTGTAATGTATATTACGATATACGAACAATATAAAAGAAATGATTCAGTTTGAATTAACACGGAGATCTGTCTCGATAAGCACTTGCTTTGCACTCACGCGGCTTTTGGCTCCGAAGTGGCCATGCCAGCGCCACTGTTTTAAGCCATCATGCACCTTGCCCCCCCCCCCCCCCACCTAGTCGGAGAACAGGTCCCTGCGTACTCTTACCCACTGCGTGCTGTTACCCCGAATGACTCTAATTTTTAAATAAATTATATGTAGGTACAGTCAGCCATATAAGTACGACATGCCATATATAACTATACACTGCACACTTTTGTACCATATCTATAACGCCTTTGACCGATTAGTGCAGCTTCAAACATGACGATACAGTGACAAAGCTGTAAAGTGCGCCGCTACCTATAAGGCCGACTGTAGCCATATAATAATTATTACATTTTTATTACACCTATTCGGAAAAGACGATTAGGATCTCTCAAAAGAGGGTTCAATACAGGTAATTTCCGTTCTATCCCACCAATATTACAAATGCGAAAGTTTGGGTTTGTGTTCGTGTTGGTTTGTTACTCCTTCACGCTGCAACGGCTGGACGGAATCGGATGAAATTTGGAATGGAGATAGCTTATACCCTGGGTTGACAGATAAATTCCCGTGGGAATAACGATAATCAAAATGTACGCGGACGAAGTCGCGCGCAGAAGCTAATGGTAAGCATAAGCCGGCGGCGCGCCTCTGTAGTCTGTAGGGGCCTCTATTTTTACCCAATTTTAAAAAGGAGGTTTTCAACTCGTTGGAATCGTTTCTTTACCTCTAATCAACTGTAGGTTCTTACCTTATTTTCAAATTGTCATGCCTAAAAAATACTAAAAATACATTTCAAGAGGTGCACGTATTGTCTTAAGTACCAAGTTAAATAAAATTATAACTGAACAGCATGTAGGTATGCAACATGATATTTATGCAATAAAGCAAAACATTACCAATCAGAAAATTAAAATTTTACTTTTTTTATAACAAATTGTTAGAGTAGCGTTAAGCTTTCTACGATTTGGGGCGTTATTGATTTGATAATTGTGTAAATCACATTAACATGAAGTCAAATTTACGTAATTGTGTTATACTTATGTAAATGGTTATTCTTTTATTTCCGTGAAAAAAGCACTACGTCTGCCTCAGCAGAAAGGACAATTAATGGAGACTCTTCTATAGCTACCTACTTCTACCCTCAAACAAACATACTTAATATGTAACCTACTTATCAAAAACTAATCCTTCAAGATGCCTTCAAGGTTATGTTTTTTATGTTTCTGGATCCTGCAATATTTGAGTTTTTTGCCCGAATACCAACAAAAACAAAAAATAATAATAATTAAAACGAAGCTAAAAATGTTAAAACAAACTATGCGGCGGTCGGAATAACTCAAGGCCTGATGTTCTCGGATATTGCATTACCTTCTGTACTCTGTACTACTTATTACATACGTATAACTTGCTACCGTTTAGTAATGAGGAGTACGGATCTAAAATATCCAAAATTTGATTTGAAAGAAAATTAGGTAGATACTAACCCTTACCTTTACCCTTCTATTTTTATTACATCACACGGATATATTTCAAATGATTATGTAGAATGGCCGAGATAACAGAGCAGTTTTCAAAAGGTGGATATTTGCGGCGGTGGCATGGCAGTGCTCTTGAACTGCAGAACTTTACTTAAGAAAGAGTATGATCGAATAAAAATATTAATTCCATTAGATACGTACCTCCTTTATCGTCAATCCTCGCCATAGTTCACTGGTACGAATGCGGCACTGATATTGCAGTTTACAATGCAATGAGTAAACAGCACACAGTGCGCAACGGCACGTAACTCGCCCGAATATTCCAACTGCAGCGCCTCCGGCGGCGGTCGCCCTGCCTCTTCGGGGAAACTCGGCCAAGATTGTACGAAATTACATTAGATTCTGCGTGCATACAATAGTTGCACGGAAAGTGGCCACGAATGGAAAACGAAGCCACATTAAGTCCTAGTTTTGTCGCTCACACTGAATTTTACTATGGCTTTGTAGTGTTTTTTTCATACTCATACTCAAACTCATTCATTCATATTTTTCGATAAAATCACACGTCAAAGGTTACATTAATTTATAGATTAATTATATGTAGGTGTAAAATGGAAATTATTACAAATTACAATTACAATTAAAATTACTAATAATTTCTTTAGTTTTAATTACATACTTACTATTTTTCATATTTTAACGAACTGCAACCTAATACCATGAAATTAATATTAAAAAAAACCGGACAATGTGAGTCGGACTCGCCCGCCGAAGGATCCGCACGTGACACGGTTAAGGTAAATGTCCCAGAGGACGACAATGTACCAATGTATGACAGTTTCGCAAATAATTTGAAAGAATAAGAAACGTTACATTCAAAAAACTCCAAAACCCTTTTCAATGTATACCTACTAAAGGCATCTATCATTTACGTTTAAAAAATAAATTAATCACTCATAATTTTGCAATTTGGTGACAGTATTTACTAACAGGTGATACGCGTCGGTCGTGCGTCGATGTTACTACGCAATTCGTTAAGAGATAAAGTGGTTTAAGTGAACTTAGTTGCTGTATTATTGGATTTTGTTGGTAAGTATTGATTATAACCACAGATCACAGAAACAAGGGAGATATGTCATGAACGCCAATTCGTACAAGACCCGGTGTCGCCACTTTTAAACATGTGTGCGTTTTACGCTTACGCTCTATTAACTACTACAAAAACAACCTCCTCATAATTGGTCACAGCTTACGAACTAAAAACGCCGTAACATAGTTTTGATAGTAGCAGAAAATTAAGCTTTATACTAAGTTCTCAAGGTTGAAAAATGCTGAAATATCGTTTTTTTTCCATCGTAGTTCAGTCACTGAACGTAAGGTAGCGCTTACTCGTCACTTAGCTGCCATCTATGCGACGAGTAATTAATTAATTCCTCAGAGCTAGATGGCGCTAAGATAGTGGTCCCTATGTTCAGCAGGTTAAGGACTACTCACACACAGCGACATCTAGTTATACTTTTTTTAAGAGGTGTGCGTTTCTCTCCTATCGTCCACTTAGGGATGCCACAAGGAATGTTTCAAAATATATCGATAAACAATTCAAACTTGTTTGCAACGTTAATATAGGTACTATTCAATTTACAGGCAATAAGTATTATTTTTATTATTTTACTACTAGGTAAATACAATAACATCATTTAAACTTAATATATTATTGTTAGAATAGAATAATATTTTATTAGCAAGAATACGGTTTGCGTAAAATTGATACATAAGATTTTAAATTGGGAACGATACCTATATTAGAACGTAACAAAAAAAATGCCGAATTTCAATGGTTAAATTTTCTGGAGCTGTTAAAGATTTTCGTTATGATTAGTACATAAAAGTCTAAATTGTAAACTTGGACTTTATGATGTTAATACAAATACACTAATAAAATGGGTTCGGTTGAGTGTCACGTCACGAGATCTGTTTGGGACAAACCAGTAGTTTACCGACTTGATTATGTAAACTTTATTTCATAAATGGTACAAATTACTTAAAACAGAGAGATAGACTTAATACTTGGGGCATTCTCTACCATCCAACCTTTAGGCTTGAATCCTTTTGAGAGTGAGTCGGCGCGAGCTGTCAATCAGCGCTGTGTGCAAGCACAGCTCAATACTGAGCCAGAGCCCTTTGCCTTTGTGGTTGGTTAATTTATTTTTATCTTAGTTGTATGATTCGTCTACTTATATTTGAATTGCTAGAGTCCTTCGTCGTTCGTTAATATTGTAAAGAAAATTAAAAAATTTATAACGTGAAAATTTGTTAAAATTATTTTTCTTCTGTTTTAAGCGTGTTTTGGTAGTGATAAATAACTAGAACTATTAACACATTGAATTCTATTGATAGCTGTAGAATAAGCCATTTATCGATAGTCGATAGAAATCACGTCAACACAACTTTCACAACCTTACGCTCTGAAATCTATTCAAATATAAAATATTCATTTAAAAATATAAATAATGCTTAAAAACTAAATTTACCGGTGGTACGTTATGCCCTTTGATTTTATATTAACGTTTGCACTTCGATTGTTGCACACTTTCACGCTACATATAGTCATTTTATCATTTAAACGGAGCTTCTATACTGACAGCGTTCAGTGGGTGACTATTTCAACGCTTGACACGCCTCGTGCCGATATGGTCATTTTGACCATATCGAGGCGTCACGAACCACGCCCCCATAACATATCTCCCTTGTTTCTGTGATCTGTGATTATAACCATTAGATAACAGTATGAACAATTTTTTTTGTGTATTTTAAATGGTGTATCTCATTAATTTAATTGTTTTGGGGGCATGTCAAACATTGGCACAGAATTTTAACGTTTAGTAGTGAATGACACCCCATGTCATACACTCGCTAAAATTAATATTTTTTTAAACGTAATTTCAAGCACGTGGTAAGGTTTGAGAGCATTGCGGTGTATTACTCTGTCAGTATCAAGTTTCTATTCAGTGTTTGAGTAATGTTTGACATGGGTGTCGAACATTACTCAAACACTGTTTTAATGATAAACCCAATATTTGACAGTCGTTTATTAAGGTGACAAACACTAGGCCATGACTAATGTCATACATTGGTTAGCAAAATCAGTGATCCCATTCCTTTATTAAATATTAACCCAATTGATGATAAGATGATACAACATAACACAATGGGGGAAAAAAAAGATTTCAAAAAAGGTATAAAAGCTGGAAGGAAGTATTTTCATAAAAGAGTGGATTCTTCTAGTGAGTCCGAATATGAAGAGTGGCAAGAGTCAAGAGGAAGTACTAATGACGTGTCATCAGAAAATGAAAATATTTTTTAATCTGACTTAGAAATATTATAATTACTTTTTATTTCGAACTCTTAAGTATAATTTAATTTTTGTTTGTTTTTTGTAATTTGATTGTACTTGCAAATAAATACATTTTGTTTAATTGTGAAACTTGGTTTTTTTTTCGGTATTAACTAGGTATAGACTTTATTAAACAGTATAAAAGTCATGAAGCTACCTAAAACGCTATGTCAAATACTGGTACTCAAACCTCATTTTGTCATAGTCAATTATTGGGAAATTTGAGAATTGAGCTGTTATTCACTGGTACAATTTTAGAGGTTGAGAAAAAGCTAAATATTTTATTAAAGCAGTATTGATGGTTGTGGTTGGATGAGTAGTGTTTACTGTTTTAATCTTTAAAGGCTATCCTAGTCAGTAATGTTTCATTTCGACGTCATGTATTTATTTGCCGTGTGGTGCCGGTAGAGTAGAATAGCACCACCCCATATCCTCCCGCGGGTATCGTAGAAGGCGATTAAGGGATTATTACATAGGAAAGATCTCCTCCGGGCGAGATAGGCGTCGTTAGCATTGGGCTGCTACCTATCTAGGAGAAGGAAAACTCCGAATTCAAACCCGGCGGGATAGGCGTCGTTAGCATTGGGCTGCTACCTATCTAGGAGAAGGAAAACTCCAAATTCAAACCCGACCCTGCATAATGGACCATGCGAGCACCATTTAAAAAGTTTATACCCCAGGAGGGTACTGGCAATGCCAGAGAATCCCTCCCTAGGCCTAGCCTGGGCAGCCCTTCGTACTCTGGGGGGGGCAAAATAGTGCGCGTATGTTCGGATCCCTCCGGGGATCGGAACGGCGGCGATGCCGTTTGCCACGCGTCACGCTGTGTTCGCAGGGGGGTTGGCAAAAAGCGGGCCGCTGAAAGCCGCCTTGCTACGATGAATGTTTGTGGAGGGATGGAACATAAATTAGATGAGGTATGTATGATGATGAAAGAGAGAAAGCTGGATGTTCTATGTGTGACTGAGACGAAGAAAAAAGGGGTGAGTACGTCCACACACGGAACCTTGACGGCTTTGTGGTCCGGAGTTCCGGTATCCGAGCACGGTCGTCAGGGAGTTGGCATCGTACTCACAGAGCGAATGGCTGAATGTATGCAAGAGCATGAATGTGTGAGCCCAAGACTTCTCTGGGTGAGAGTCAAGGTAGGTCTCACCCGTTTATTCGTAATTGGGGCTTATGCCCCAGATACGAATAAATCTAAAAAAGAAAGGGAGGAGTTTTGGGAAAGTTTGCATGAGGTTTCAACAAAATGCAAGGAGAATGAGAGGATTATTTTGCTAGGCGATTTTAATGGTTGGACAGGCGTGCAAAGGGATGGTTATGAATCGGTACTGGGTAAGTATGGTGATGAGCGAGTGAACGAGAATGGCAAATGCCTTCTCAATGTATGTTTGGCTAAGAATCTCTGCGTGACAAACACTTTGTTTGATCACAAAGAGATTCATCAGTATACGTGGAGACGTCAGAATGAGAAGTCTATGATAGACTTGATGATTGTGGATGAACGGTTGCGTAACAAAGTTGTAGATACCAGAGCATTTCGAGGAGTTAGCGTAGGTTCAGATCACTACTTAGTGGTAACACGAGTAAGGGGTCTGTTCACACGTTGGCGCCATCGTGTTCCCGTACCGACAACTGCGTTAGAGAGGATAAAAGTAGAGAAACTGAATGACGAAGTTATACAAGATGAATACGTAAGAAAGCTGAAAGATCGTTTTGAATGTGTTAATAAAATGAATGACAGTGAAGTCGAGAATAATGTAAATAATGTATGGGAGATTATGAAGAATGGCATGGTCAAATCGGCCACTGAAGTATGCGGTGTAGTAAAAAGAAGAAAAAGTAAGAATGAACGTCCGGAATGGTGGGATAGAGAGGTAGATGATGTCGTGAAAGAGAAGAAAAAGTGTTGGTTGGATTTTGTAGCTGTAGATCCAGGACAAGATCTAAGCGACAGAAAGAAAAAAGAGTATAATAGATCAAAGAAAAGAGTGAAAGAAGTTGTGGCTAGAAAGAAAGATTTACTGAATGAAAAGTATGATAGGAGTTTCTCTGACAACTTCCGGTCGAATATTAAACTCTTTTGGAGCTTGATTAAATCGGCTCGGGGGAAATCAGAGAAAACTAAATTAAGCGCGGTGAGGGATGAGTCTGGAGACTTAATATGTGAGGAAGAAAAAATGCTTGATAGATGGAAAACTTATTTTGAAAGCTTGTTTGAATGCGAAGATATTTGTCGTGAGCCAGAAAGCATGAGTAAAGATGCAAGTAGCGAAGATGAAAGTGTGATTAGTATGAGTGAAATCATGAAAGCTTTAAAAAGTATGAAAGCGGGAAAGTCAGCAGGTTGTGATAGAGTGTCGATAGAAATGCTGAGGAGAGGAGATGGCCTGGTGGGTAGTCTGTTGTATTGTCTTTTCAATGCATGTTGGAATAGCGGCCGAGTCCCAGAAGATTGGGTCAAGGCCGTTATCGTCCCTCTGTATAAAGGAAAGGGGTCACAGCAAGACTGCAAAAACTACCGCGGTATCAGCCTCCTTAGTGTTGTCGGCAAAGTATATGCGAAGATTCTAATAGAAAGGGTATTGAATGTTACGAATGACAAAATCTGGGATGTACAAGCGGGATTTCGAAAGGGAATGGGATGTACGGATCAGGTCTTTTCACTACGGTCCATCACAGAAAAGTTCGTGGCTGTGAACCAAAAGGTTTTCTGTGCTTTTGTGGACCTGGAAAAGGCCTATGATAGGGTAGATAGAAAGGAGTTGTGGACGGTGCTGTCTATGTATGGAGTGAGCAGCAACCTGGTGCAGGCTTTGAGGTCCCTTTATGAGGGCTCCAGAGCCTGTGTCAGGATCAATGGGGCATACTCGGCCTGGTTTAATATCTCTAAAGGTGTTAGACAGGGCTGTGTTGCCTCACCATGGCTGTTCAATCTATTCATGGACAGTTGTATGTGGGATTTGAAAGAGTATGATAAGGGTTTGCGTATGCAAGAGTTGCTAATCAAATGCCTCTTATATGCCGATGATCAAGTTATACTTGCCTCATCGGTACTTGAGTTGCAGGAGATGGTGACAGTAATGAATGAGGGATTTAAGAAAAAGGGGATGAAAGTAAATGTTGCCAAGACCAAGGTCATGGTGATAGAGAAGGATGAGGAGATGACTGAGTGCGTGATAAATATAAATGGTGAATTAGTAGAACAAGTGAGCGAATTTGTGTACCTGGGAAGTATGTTTACAAGAGATGGTAAGTGTGAGAAGGATATCGAGAGGAGGGTGAATGCGGGGAATCAAATTAATGGGGCCCTGCACTCCTTTGTGAGCAGACAGGGCGTTTCACAAAAAGCCCGGCTGGCTGTTCACAATGGAGTGCTAGCCCCTACCCTGATGTATGGTAGTGAATGTTGGGTGTGGCAGGACAAGCATGTTAGTCGTGTAAATGCAGTTGAAATGCGTTCTTTGCGTAGTATGTGTGGTGTGAAACTGATTGATAGAGTTAGAAATGAAAAAATCAGAGAGAAATGTGGAATGAAAGAAGACGTAGTGACTAAGATTGAAAAGGGCATGCTTCGATGGTTCGGTCATTTGGAAAGGATGGATGAAAGTAGATTGACGAAAGAGATATACAGATCGAAAGTGAGTGGAAGGGTCGGAAGGGGCCGCCCTAGGCGTACTTTTTCGAATCAAATCGGAGAAATACTGGGAAAGGGCCGAATCTTAAGTACCCGAAACCGACGTGCGTGCATGACTCGATGTATGAATGTTGAAGAAGCGAAAGAAATTTGTCAAGATCGTAGCAAGTGGAAAGAAGTGGTCTCTGCCTACCCCTCTGGGAAACAGGCGTGATTTAATGTATGTATGTATGTATTTATTTATATTCAAGTATGTATAGGTACATAACAAGTATATGTACAAATAAATAAATACATGTACGTTTGACTATTTACTTATGTAAGTGTATATATATATGCTGTACTATATAATTATATTTATATTTGTGTATGTGATGTTTATTTTTTTATATGTACCTATAGTTTATGGATATTTAGCTGTAGAAATATTAGTTTATTTATTTTTGGTGCACATCCTTGTAATCTTGCCTATCCTCGTACAGTTTCCTCTATCATGGTCAGGTTAACTGGAAGAGATCCCTTAAAGGGATAAGTTCGCCATTGTACATGTTAATCTTAAGTTTATGTACGAATTTACTTGTAATTGTTTTTTATTTTTTGTGCAATAAAGAGTTTACATACATATTGAATATCATTTTTATGTTGGCGTAAATATTAAACACAAACCCGTTCATGTCATCAATTTTTTAAGTAGTTCATATAACTAGTATTTAAGCATTTTTTTTACAAGACATGTGATTTTCTGTCTAAAAGCGTCGACCACTGGGACATTTACCTTAACTCAATCCAAAGTTTGGACCGCCATTCCTGTGAATATGCCTCCGCTGTCCATCCGTCCGACCGTCCAACTATAAACAGCTGTATCTTTAAACTTAAGAAGACAGCGGGTTGTTTTTAGGGTTCCGTATCTCACAAGGAGAAACGGACCTTTGAAGGATAACTTTGTTGTCCATCCGTCCGTCCGTCTGTCTATCAAGACCCTTTATCGAGGAGGTATCGAAATGTAATTAAAACCATATAGTCACGTCTACAGTACCTTGAAGTGGTGAAAAAAACCAACTTCTAAGTTAACGTAAAAAAAAGATACGGTCAAATTTGCCGTAAAAAACGTATGTTTCGATACACTCAAGGAAATCAAAATTTATAGGGTATTTTCCATTGACCTATATCTATGAAATTAGGCAAGTTATACCGTCTTATACTACAAGTATAGAGACAAATCTGAAACTATACATTCAGCGATCCAAATTTTGAATTGAGCCTCGCTAATCGAAGCGGCATTGCATCCTACTAATATTATAAACGCGAAAGTTTATAAGTACGGATGGATGGATGGATGGATGGATGTTTGTTACTCTTTCACGCTGCAACGGCTGGACGCTGGATTAAAACATAAGTTACTTTTTATCCCGGAAAATATAAAAGTTCCCGTGGGATTAACTATAATCAAAACGTCGGCGGATGAAGACGTGGCCGCTGCTATGACATTTTGTGTGTATATTTCAATGGGGTCCTGGATGGTTTCAAAACACAATTGGAGCCGTAAGGTGTTGGTATGTCACCCATCACCTTACTCCTCTTAAACGGCTGGACCGATTTCGATGAGATTTTGTGTGTATAGTTGCTCACTCCTCTATATCGACTTTAGTTAGAACTGAGATAATTGTAACCCTGTAATAATGCTTAAAGTTCTAAGAACAAACCTGTAACTGACACTAAAATGTTAGTTGGGGTATATTTGGATTGCTATCGTGTGCCACTAGTACTGAAAATAGGTTTTTCTTGATTTCTGGAACGTACGACACATCTTGTAGAGTAATCGTATTCGTGTTCGACTTAATGATGATAGATCCTTTTCCTTTAGCACACGGTGTTTCCATCGGCTTTAGTTACTTGGTGGGTCACATCGAAAGGTTTGAATGCCATGAATAGATCATTTCTGTTTGTGATATGGCTGGTCGCTCCGTTATCAATGAACCAGTTTTCTTTGTCACATTAAATCGCAGAAGTTTGTGTATTACGCGACATGAATAACATGTTTGCTCCTTGATTTGTAGGGTGAAACAATTTTGAAGTACTCGTAGTATTCTTGGGTGGTTTCCCGTCTTGGATCCATTTTGCACAATCTCATACACTGGTACTAACGGGTGATAACAAAAAAATGAGAATCATTTTCACTAGTCTTAAAAAAAATATCTATTGCCATAGACAAAAAATTGTTCAAGATGTTATTTGTACCTCTTTTGATATTCTTGATTTTTATTTGTTTCATTTTTTCAATCATTTATAATTGTCAAAATGACGCCGAAACAAGAAGCTCTGCGAAAACGCGTTGTACATTTTTATAATAAAAATATAAACATGGGGAAAAAGTACACACTAGATCATTTTACCAAAGAAAATGTAACATTTTCTACTATATATAGAATTCTTGCATCCTTGACGACAACTCGCAAACGTGGTAGCGGCCGACCAGCTAAAATAATGACCAAGGGAAGACTGAAGACACTCCATATCACTTTCAATGATAGTGATTCCACGAGCCAACGAGATGCCGCGAAAATATTTAAATGTTTTCAACCGTACATTTGCCGGTCTTTAAAAAAGGTGGGTTTGGAGTGCCGCAAGAAGATAAGGGCACCGTAATACACCGATCAGCAAAAATGTAACATGCTACACATGGCTACAAATTACATAGAAAAATCGTTTATTTTGGATGATGAAAGTTATTTCCCTTTGAACAAAACCCATATACCTGGAAATGATCGGTACTATACCAGCAACATTTCAACATTACCAGACAATATAAAACACAAGTATTAGCACAAGTTTGAGCAGAAAGTTATGCTTTATGTGGCTTTTTCCGATAAAGGTGTGTCAAAACTGTGGTTCAAACCTAGTGGTTTAGCAGTTAATCCTAAAATCTCATAGAGTGAATGCTTGAAAAAAATACTTATACCATTTAATCGCCAACATCACCCTGATGGAGAATATGTGTTTTGGCCAGATAAGGCATCGTCGCATTACACCAAAAAAACATTGCAATTCCTAGACTCCCATAATGTGCCATTTGTGCCGAAAATCCGAAATCCCAAAAACCTTCCACAATGTCGGCCGATCGAAAAAAATTCTGGTTTTTTGAGCAGTTTGGTTTACAAAATTAATTGGGAAGCAGAAAATTGTGCCCAACTGATAAAAAGAATCAAAACCTGTGTGCGAAAAATTGACAAATATGCCGTCCAACGGTCTTGTTCGGGCATTATGTCAAAACTGCGTCGAACAGCTGATTACGGGCCCTATCGTAACGTGCATGAATAATTTTGTAAATAGTTAAATGTGTATTATATAACCCTTACTATAAAAAAATTATAAAATGTTACACAATTATTTTTTTACACCCTTGCAAATAATTCTCATTTTTTTGTTATCATATCACCCGTTATACCTACCTCATGAGAATAATTGCACTTCAATTTCCGATCCTTCAACTTCTTATGCTTATTAGAAGTGCTTGCTGATAAAACTTCCTGATCAAGTACCTTTTTATTTGACAAAGCTCTTTCATAAGCACATAGATGAGTAGTCAGGTTCTCTACAGTCCTCTCAGTTTTTGACATTAAAAGCCAACTGCTTCGGAATGCAAAATATTCTTCACTGAGAGTATCTAAAATTTTACAAACAAGTAGCAATATAATATATATATATATACTGACGGAATATGTGTCAATAATATAAGCTGTGCAGACGACATATACTGCTGCGGCTTGTCAAGACGCAAAGTATTTATCTGTGAAAAGTATGCTGCGAGTCATCCATTCTCTTTGGGCTTTTGACAAGATGGAGTCGGTTTCTTAATTATTTTATTTTTTTCCATATTTTGTTGTTTAATGGATAGTAATGATGTATTAATAAGCAGTAAATTAACATTCAAATGTGCAGTATAATGAAGAATTCAAGTTTGAACACGTATCGCCTTTGGAAGGATTGCTCCAAGTAAATCTCATCTGGTCTTCGTAAAGTTCTACCTACATCGCTTCACGGAGGCTAGAGGATCACCGTACAACGTTGCCTTATGTTTTTTTTTTTAATTGTATTTGTAAAATATAAACTTGACATTGGCAGAAATGGTTGCTCGATATTGCGACCGGTTGCCATTAAAATCGCCTTTTACCCGTGGTCCCCCGGCTATGACCCACAGTGGGTCCAAGGGTAATTTTTTTTTCCCCGTGGACCCACTGTTCTAGAATGGGACTACGGGTAATTGAAACAAAACTGCCTTTTCCCCGTGGTCCACCGCACTGCGGTCATATAAGATTAAACAGGTTGGATAATTTTCATTATGTATATTACAATCTCTTTGCAATGCCCGTGGTACTCATGGTAGGACTAAGCATTAGGACCACGGGCAAAGAATGAAAAAAAGATAGTTCAGTCAACTGTAACACTGTTAAAAAAAATTACCACAGTCCGGTCAACTGGACTTAGCCAACTGTACCACGGGCAAAGAGGGGCATTTATAATTTATATTAGGGGAGGCCGGGGCTGGAAGTTCCCGGGGTAAGTTGTTCCGATAGTAATAACTTTGTAAAGAAAAGAGATAGCAATACACGCAAAGTGCGTAGTTTAAGCATCAGGTGACGCGCAGCGCTGGCGGCCAACTTAGTTACTCCGACGGCGGCGGACAAGTGGCTGCGTGTACCGTGCTATTAAAACACCACGTGAGTAAATTTTTTCGTATTTAAACTTTTTGGTCTATTTTTATTTATTATTGACCGATTAATGTGTAACTTATCTATTTATTGGTGGCATTATTGAGGTTTCATATTGTTTGAGTGTTTTTTAAATTGATTTCATTGATTTGCTAGCATGACAGTCTTAATATAAAAACGTAATTTGGGGTTACAAGTTCCCTCCCGAAGGGGCTGGTTGTTCCTCGGAACAACTTACCCCAATTGACCTTCAATTTTATCAGATTGTCTCAGAATAATATGCAGCTGGAACCTATAACCACTTCAACATCGGGAGAAATTGGGGAACAACCTCAGCATTCGACAACAGATCAGGGTGATGCCTCTCAGACTGCAGCTTCGACCAGTAATATTGGACAAGAACTTCAATTAACACCAGAAAATAACAAATGCTTCTGTGTTTAGCCCGGAAATCGTGAAACCGTTACCAAAGGCACCACCAAGATTGCTGACTGCTACAAAACGACGTACGAAAAAGACGGCTGTTTTAACTGACACGCCAGAAAGAAATGCTTTAGCTGAAGAACAGTCAAAGAAAAAGGCAAAGAAGAATGAAGACATTGCAAAGAAAGGGAAGGGGAAAAAAAACAATAATAAAGATAAAGGTAAAGGCAAGGGGAAAGGAAAGGGAAAAGCTCAAGAAAAAGCTAAACGAAGAGTATTACAAGAAAGCGACAGTGATAGTGACAAGGATCTGGAATGGTACTGCATAATTTGTTGTGATTCATATTCAAATTATCTTCCAAGAGAACAGTGGATAGAATATGTTAAATGTATAAATGAAGCCGATAGTATTACTTATGTGTGTCCCAATTGTGAGTCAGATGAAGATATGAGTGATGAATAAGAATGAAAGTTGCCAAAGTTTATTACGGCTGATTAAAACAAGACTGATGATTTATCTTCATTGTAACTCTACTAAATTAAAAATAATTTGATATCCTAAAGATTACACTAAATGAAAAATAATATGGAGGTTAACAGTTTTGTTTTGTAACTTGATTAGATTTGTAAGTTTTTGATCTTAATTGATGAATCTCTATTATGGTTTAATTGATAAAAGAAACGGTTATCTGAAGGTTACCAGTTATTTTTGTTGTTTTTAAGGTTTTTTTTATAGATTTATTAGTATACATATTAACTAAAAAATGATGTCATGATCACTTCTTAGTTAATATGTATACTAATTACAAAATAACACTTGAAAAGTGTTTATTTCAAGGTTTCAACTTATATTTTTTATATCCTTAAGTTTAATAAAGCATCTAGTAAGATTTATATATGCTAATAGATCTCAATTTTAGTAAGTAACACAAAAAAAGTTTTTCTGGGAGGAACCAGTAATGTTTTGTTGTTGATTTTTTTTAGTTCATAGCATAGCATGAACACACAATAAATGAAACTATAGAATTGATTGTTTTAATTAAAAGAACCTTGTTATCCTTAAATTTTATTTATATTATCCAAGTGGCACAATTTGCCCCACACATGGAACAACTCGCCCCAAAGTGGGGTTGAATGTTCCTCTCCGAAATTTTGCAAAAAGATTCCTGTAAAAAAAAAACTATTAATATAATGACAAAAAAGACTATACTATTACAAAGACCGATAAATAACTTTTCATAGTTCCAAATATCAAAAATGTTACATTTTATTTTCATCATGAAATTCGATGTTTTTTGAAAATCGGAACTTCCAGCCCCGCTCTCCCCTACAGTGGGTCCACGGGGAATGAAATTATTTCTGTTATGACCCGTAGGCCCACGAAAACTGGCGGATTGAAAGTAATAAATTATAACCTACAGCAGTGGGTCCACGGGGAAAAAAAAATTACCCGTGGACCCACTGTGGGTCATAGCCGGGGGACCACGGGTAAAAGGCGAAATAAATAAATAATAATAATAATAAAAAAGTCGTTTTGTAAATTATAGTTTTTATTCTTAGGCTGATAATACGTTCCATTAACTATATCAGGTTATGGACTGTTAGTTGTTACAATGGAATCTATTTCTGCAAAATTGCAGATCGGTCTGCTAGAAGGAAAAACTAATTGGGAGACAGGCTGCACCCGACATGGATGCTGCTGAGCTCCTCAATCAGCGCGTTCACGTACTGGTTGAAAATATTGGGTGAGTTAGGGTTGCCAACTATACTGTTTTAAACGGTAGTATACTGTTTTTCAGTAAAGTAAACAAAATACTTACTGTTTTCAGCATCAAAATGCAAACACATTATTATGTGTTATACTTAGACGCTCACACAAATTTGTTTTTATTTAGTCAGAGGGCGCTCACTGCTCATTGCAGCGCAGCCACAAACAAATCACACTGAGTTTCTGAAAAATATGTATTTAAAACAATAAATAAATAAAATACTGTTTAATATTCTTCATAGACCTGAATATACTTTATTTCTTGTAAAAAAAAGTTGGCAACCCTAGGTGAGGTCAACCCCCCCTGCCTCACCCCGGATTGCAACATGTATGGATCAGAGTATGACCCAGCCCATCTGACTACATATATTTGGTTTTGATACCACAACTTAAAAACATTGATATGTTATTTGTAAACATTTGTAAAAATAATGTTATGTGAATTTTATTAGCTAATGGGCCCGAAAGTTTAGAGTTAAGTTGCATTTACGGCGATAGTTCAAGAACTTATTAATTTATAAAAAATTGGTAACATATTTGACCGTGACGTTTATTGGAGAATCAAGACCGAGTATACGAATACCCATAAAACAAAAATCACAGCTCTGGATTCAACTATTTAGATTTTATTAGCGACGTTATGTGGTAGAAGATTGTGTTGGTAAATGTGTAAATTTTAACAAAAACTTATTTAACTTTGAAACATTAGAAAATCGCTGAACATACATGGGGGTGAAATGGATAGATCTTCACGTCCTCTATCGACCTACCTACTTCGTTTGATCCACCCCTCCAGTTACACCCTGTATAACTTATTTAAAACTAGGATGAATAGGCATCTTTTGGGTGAGTTCGCTTTATCGTAGAAAAAATCTTCGTCCACCAAGGACATTTAAAAGATTTTTTAGAGAATATTTAAATTACGCGTTCCATGGTTTAAAAGTGAACGTGGGTAAAAGTTTTTTTCACACAACTGTTCCTGACTGCTATAAAAATTTGGTTGTATTATAACTACACATGATTTGTTCTTGTTCAATTGATCGCGTTGCGGCCTCTCGACACAGTAAATAATAACGGCCACGTCGTCGGTACAGAATGCTGATCACCGCACCGTCGGCACATGCCGCGCTGAGCGTTGCCCAAGCGGGCCGGTTCCGGGCTGCTGCGCGCCACCGGAATGCCGCGCCGGACGCCATTGCCAGCGCTGGCCGTCAGCTTCACGCAATAACCCACATAACTACATACTTATATCAGTTATTATCTAAAATGAAATTAGTCTTTATTCCCATACATCGTAAACAACGTAGAATTGAATAAACAACTTAGTAATTAACATAGACGTAACAATATTTTTTGTCTATATTTATATAGGTACCTATAGTTATTACTTACTTACTTGGCAGCTTACGCCGTTAGGAAAATTAGACAACTAACCAATGTTGAGAGAGCTCGCTTAGTTTATTATAGTTATTTCCATAGTGTTATGTCGTTCTGGTTTAGGGTAAGGCAGCTGACATACAAACTACGAGGGCTGTTTGATAAGTACCCGTTTATGGAGAAAAACAACATTTTTTTTGTATATATGCATTTATTTTTCTACGTAGTCACCTTTTAACTCCATACATTTGTTCCACCTACACTCAAGCTTCAATAAACCATCCAAAAAGTATGATTTTGGAAAGTTATTAAAATAGGCCTCTGTGGCGGCAATGACTTCGTCATTTGATCCAAATCGCTTACCACCGAGCCATTTTTTAGGATGGGAAACAAAAATAAATCGCATGGGGCCAGATCTGGAGAATACGGGGAGTGAAGCAATAGTTCGTAGCGTAACTGTGCTAACTTAGCCGTCACAACTCTGGACGAATGAGCCGGGGCGTTGTCGTGATGAAACAGTACTTTTTCTTTTTTAAATGGGGTCGTTTGTCCTTCAACAAGGCGTCAAATTCATCCAATAAATTGGCATAGTACTACCCTGTTATCGTTTTCCCCTTTTCTAAGTAGTCAATATGTATAATACCCTGCGAATCCCAAAAAACGGTCACCATGGCCTATCCCGCCGATGGGACGGTTTTTGCTTTCTTTGGAGCAGGTTCACCCGGTAAAATCCACTGCTTCGACTGCTCTTTCATTTCCGGGGTGTAGTGGTGAACCCACGTTTCGTCCACGGTCACGAAGCGACGCAGAAACTCCTTCGGGTTACGTTTGAACACGGCCAAACACTGCTCCGAAGTAGTCAGTCGGATCCGTTTTTGCTCCTCCGTGAGTAAACGCGGCACCCACCTCGCCGATACTTTCTTCGTACCCAATTTTTCTTCTAATATGTGTAACACACCCTCAGGTACAATTGTACCCTCTTGATTGAAACGTTTATAGCATCAACGATTTCTCGAAGTTTAATTCGGCGGTCGGCTAAAACGATATTTTCAATTTTCTTAACCATATCGACTGTAGTCACATCAATTGGCCGGCCTGGGCGATCCTCATCAAAGACGGTTGTTCTCCCCCGCTTAAACTCGTTATACCAATATCTGACGGTTGCCATAGAAGGAACACATTCATGGTAAACCGCTTGCATTCTTACTTTTATTTCATCACATGTTTTTCCTTCCAAAAACAAGAATCTAATTACAGACCGATACTGTTCTTTCTCCATTTTAACAATTTTAAGTTCACGCTTTCACTGAATCGCTGTCAAATGACAAAAAAACAAAATAATGCAATATTTTTTTCCGCCTCTGAAAAATGCCTTAAAAAGGTGGTAGGGGAGACCGGGGACAATTGAAACGATTTGACTTTGACTGCCTGTTGCCGTTTTATTTTTAAAGTTAGAAAGATGTTTGCCATAATTAACGGGTGATAACAAAAAAATGAGAATTATTTGCAAGGGTGTAAAAAAATAATTGTGTAACATTTTATAATTTTTTTATAGTAAGGGTTATAATACACATTTAACTATTTACAAAATTATTCATGCACGTTTCGATTGGGCCCGTAATCAGCTGTTCGACGCAGTTTTGACATAATGCCCGAACAAGACCGTTGGACGGCATATTTGTCCATTTTTCGCACAAAGGTTTTGATTATTTTTATCAGTTGGGCACAATTTTCTGCTTCCCAATTAATTTTGTAAACCAAACTGCTCAAAAATCCAGAAAATTTTTCGATCGGCCGACATTGTGGAAGGTTTTTGGGATTTCGGATTTTCGGTACAAATGGCACATTATGGGAGTCTAGGAATTGCAATGTTTTTTTGGCGTAATGCGACGATGCCTTATCTGGCCAAAACACATATTCTCCATCAGGGTGATGTTGGCGATTAAATGATATAAGTATTTTTTTCAAGCATTCACTCTATGAGAGTTTAGGATTAACTGCTAAACAACTAGGTTTGAACCACAGTTTTGACACACCTTTATCGGAAAAAGCCACATAAAGCATAATTTTCTGCTCAAACTTGAGCTTATACTTGTGTTTTATATTGTCTGGTGATGTTGAAATGTTGCTCGTATAGTACCAATCATTTCCAGGTATATGGGTTTTGCTCAAAGGGAAATAACTTTCATCATCCAAAATAAACGATTTTTCTTTGTAATTTCTAGCCATCCAGCGGCATTATGACATAATGTTACATTTTTGCTGATCGGTGTATTACGGTGCCCTTATCTTCTTGCGGCACTCCAAACCCACCTTTTTTAAAGACCGGCAAATGTACGGTTGAAAACATTTAAATATTTTCGCGGCATCTCGTTGGCTCGTGGAATCACTATCATTGAAAGTGATATGGAGTGTCTTCAGTCTTCCCTTGGTCATTATTTTAGCTGGTCGGCCGCTACCACGTTTGCGAATTGTCGTCAAGGATGCAAGAATTCTATATCAGGGTGTCCCAAAAATAGCACGTCACAGTGACACTGGAGATTCCCCAGCCTCAGACGAACCAAACCAGCCTAACATGACCTCAGTAAAAGTTGCACCGTTTTACCAATTTAAAGATTTTTCCAATTTTTCACCTCTTTTGACATTGTAAGTGCTCGCATTTACTGGGATAGCTTTAGAATTTAGTTTTTTTTATTTGTGCGCGTTTATGAATAGTTGATTAAGATGATAGAAGCATTATTATGTCAATAACTAATGTAAAAGTTGGAAAAATACTGTAATGAACTTCACTTAAATTATCATCAACGTAGTAATTGAAACTTTTGAACACCTGCCATAACTTTTTTTTACTAAATACGAAATGAGCAAATAACTTTAAAAACATGCGTATTTTATGCCAATTCTAAAATGATATGAAACATTATATCTTAATGCATAAAAGTAGGAATTCGTATTACATTTGCCAATATGGATGCTTGGAAACCAAAGCTAATCATCTAAAAAATTATCTTGTACTCAACGATATCTCATTTGTTTGTGCTCCTTTGAAGAATATGATTGTTTTGGTTGACCTTGGTTCAAAGATAATAAAAAACAGGTTTAATTTTCATTCGTTTTTACAATAAATGTTCGAATTCTTTCCCTCCTACTCTAAGGCACAAATGGCATCTTCGGATAAAATTTCGGTTTAATTTTCGTAAACTGGTTTCCGATTTGTCTCGGGCTGCATTGAAAACACGTCGCCGTAGTTCCTTTTCGTTACTTATTGGTTTTGAATAAATATTGTCTTTCAAACATCACCAATAAAAAAATCATTTTACAGAGCGAAATCAACTTCCGTTAAGAGTGCCGAGTGACTACTCGGCACTTTCAGTTCCACAAACAAAATCAGAGTCCAGAGGAATGCCAAGTCGATTTAATTCAGGAACACCACAGGAAAACGGACGCAGTGAACATGGGTGATAAGTAATGGCATAATTCAAATCAATAAAAATAAAACGTAAACGTAGTCTGCTATTAAAACGAGGTTTAATATTAATCAACGGGTATAGCACGAAACGCAAGGTAACTACGAGTAGTTTGGGTCACAGGGCAACAACTGCAATAAATTAATAACTATCCTACAATTCTTTACATGATAAACTTGCAAAGCGGCTAATCGCGTTTTATTTGTTAGTTTGGTTGCCGGGATCCTTATTGGCAAATTAATGTGATACGAATTCCTACTTTTTTGCATTAAGATGTTTGTAAGACAATATTTATTCAAAACCAATAAGTAACGAAGAGGAACTAAGGCGACGTGTCTTCAATGCAGCCCGAGACATATCGGAAACCAGTTTACGAAAATTAAACCGAAATTCTATCCGAAGATGCCATTTGTGCCTTAGAGTAGGAGGGAAACAAATCGAACATTTATTGTAAAAACTACATACTCGTACATACATACATAAACTCACGCCTTCATTCCCAGTGTGGGGTAGGCAGAGCTAAAGAATGACCAACAAGTCTTAAAAAATCTTGATAATTCTGTAACCACATTTTGCACAAGTAGGCTAAGATGTTTCCCAGTGTATTAGTGACAGGTGGCAAGCCCATCGCCTAACAGTACTGCAAGCCTTTATTCCCTTAGTCGCCTCTTACGACATCCACGGGAAGACATGGAGTGGTACTATTCTACCTTTCTATTGTAAAAACTAATGAAAATTAAACCTGTTTTTTATTATCTTTGAACCAAGGTCAACCAAAAATCAATCATATTCTTCAAAGAAACACAAACAAATGAGATATCGTTGAGTACAAGATATTTTTTTAGATGATTAGCATTGGTTTCCGAGCATCCATATTGGCAAATATAATACGAATTCCTACTTTTATGCATTAAGATATAATGTGTCATACCATTTTAGAATTGGCATAAAATACGCATGTTTTTAAAGTTATTTGCTCATTTCGTATCTAGTAAAAAAAAGTTATGGCAGATGTTCAAAGTTTAAATTACTATGTTGATGATAATTTAAGTGAAGTTCATTACAGTATTTTTCCAACTTTTACATTAGTTATTGACATAATAATGCTTCTATCATCTTAATCAACTATTCATAAACGCGCACAAATAAAAAAAACTAAATTCTAAAGCTATCCCAGTAAATGCGAGCACTTACAATGTCAAAAGAGGTGAAAAATTGGAAAAATCTTTAAATTGGTATAACTCGAAAACGGTGCAACTTTTACTGAGGTCATGTTAGGCTGGTTTGGTTCGTCTGAGGCTGGGGAATCTCCAGTGTCACTGTGACGTGCTATTTTTGGGACACCCTGTATAGTAGAAACTGTTACATTTTCTTTGGTAAAATGATCTACTGTGTACTTTTTCCCCATATTTATATTTTTATTATAAAAATGTACAACGCGTTTTCGCAGAGCTTCTTGTTTCGGCTTCATTTTGACAATTATAAATGATTGAAAAAATGAAACAAATAAAAATCAAGAATATCAAAAGAGGTACAAATAACATCTTGAACAATTTTTTGTCTATGGCAATAGATATTTTTTTTAAGACTAGTGAAAATGATTCTCATTTTTTTGTTATCACCCGTTATTTCAAGGTTAGTTATCTGGTTCCTAAATAAAGTATATTTGGTAAGTCTATCATTAATAGTTATTTTACAATAATGTAATAAAGAGAATGGGGGAATGTGGTTCAATTGACCTCACACCGTTGTTAATTGAAACACTATGTAAGGTCAATTGAAACACCGTAATATCTTTGACACAATGAAAGTAATGTTATCAGTCCTACTCGTTTTCATCGCTATATTGGTATATAATACGACCATCAAAAGTTCACAAGCATAACATAAACATATCGTCATTTATAAGCATCAGAAAATCTCGATCATCAAACGCAGATAAAAAAAAATATGACTTGTAGCTTTCTTTGTTGCTGGCTACCTTATACATAAAGCTTAATAGAAAATAGTTTTAATGTTATAATAAGCTATAATGATATGGAATTGTGTTAAAAATACATAATTATACTACATACAAAAATGCTTGTTTCAATCATAACAGTGTTTCAATCATAACTTAATGAATGGATAAACTTGAAACGTCGGGATTTTAAATAATATACACAATATAATCGGTTAAGATCGTTTTATTATAAAACAAAAACAGTTACCTACAATAAAAATAATACCACGGCTACTTATATGCCGAATTAAAATAAAATCAAAATTCCTCTTGCATGTAGTTGTAACTAATAACAGACGCAGTACCTATTTATGTGAAAACTATATTGAGAAAATTATACGAGAATACAATTGAAAAAGAACATGTCAAATCAGATGATTAGAACTGTCATAGACACGTAAACGTAAACAAAGAAGGTGGATAGCAAATATTTTAAAGTTATAAAAACTATTTCAACACTCCTACCAAATTTGAGCTATCCTTCCTCAAAGAACCAATACCAAACAAGAGATGGACATACAGATGT
The DNA here is from genome assembly GCA_927399475.2 of Acleris emargana. Taxonomy (NCBI): domain Eukaryota; kingdom Metazoa; phylum Arthropoda; class Insecta; order Lepidoptera; family Tortricidae; genus Acleris; species Acleris emargana. Next base: position 48,395,226 of record OV656835.1, on the reverse strand, counting down.
ACAAATATAATTATAAGCAAACTAAACCTCGGAACTAAAACTGTAAACATTTCAAAATATATACAATTAAGTTTGGTTATGTATGCTCACTTTTGAGATCATGCCAACCTCGTACCTGAACTGATTTAATTTGTCTTTAGGCAAGGGTTTTGTTAACATATCAGCATTTTGGTTATTAGTATTAACATAGTTTAAAGTTATTACTTTCTCAGAAAACTTTCCTTTGACAAAGTTAAACTTAACGTCAATATGTTTACACCGTTTATGATAGTCAACATTTTTGATCACACACATAGCACTTTGGTTATCAAGATTCAAGCAGACGGAGTCTTGATTGAACTGACCAATGTCAGACATCATTTGTCTAAGCCAGATGGCTTCTTTCGTTGCTGCACAGGCAGCCATGAATTCAGCTTCGGTTGTCGATAAGGCCACGCTTTGTTGTCGTTGGCTTGCCCATGTGACAGCAGCAACATTTTTCAAAAATATGTAACCAGTGACAGAACGTCTGGTGTCGCGGTCGTTGGCGTAATCAGCATCACTGTAACCAACTAAATCGCTTGCCATGTCTGATCGATAGCAGAGACCATAGTCCTTGGTGGCTTTTAGATATTTAATAATCTTCTTGACAGCGTTCCAGTGATTCTGATCATAAGAATTAAGGAATCGACTCACCAAGCTCACGGAGTACATGATATCTGGTCTGCTTACGATTGCAGCGTGCATCAGTGATCCCACGGCCTCTCTGTATGGTATCTTCTCCTCACTGGTAGTCTCGCTTTTCTCCAGCCTGACGTGCGGATCAGCGGGGACACTGCTAGAACTGGCATCGTTTATGTTAAATTTGCTTAACAGATTGTTTATATACTTTGTCTGATGAATGAAAATGTATTTCTCCCCTTTTTCTATTTGCAAGCCGACAAAATTAGTAGGTGAACAAGTTTTCAATTCAAAGTGTAATTCAATATTTTTAATTATGTCTTGCAAAATAGACTCATTTTCACAGAGCAAGAGCCCGTCATCGACATACTCGTAAATTAAGAGGTAGCATGTACGAGGGGTGATCCATAAGTTTTGAGGATCAGTATGAACCATGCACATAATGATATTTTTTTAATGTGGAATATACCATGGCACTAATCAAACTTAAATTAGAGAAAAAAAATACTATATTGTTCATTTGTTTTTCTGTGATAGTTAAACAAAAAACATCTGTATGAATAATTTTACAAGACGGTAAAATAAGAGTTAGTTTTGTAATAATTTGGAGCGGTGTGGAGAAACTTCTGGTACACTAATAAAAAATATTGTTTTTGAAAATGAAACCTTGATTTATCATTATGATTTAAATGATAAATAAGTTATCATTGCAGTGGATTTTTTATCTCCAGCTCTGTCACCAAAACTTAGGGTGGTTTTTTCGGCCTCGCCCAGGATTATTGAGGCCTACAAATAAATACTTTGACATTCGTTTTTAGCAATTGTGTTTAAATAATCTAGGAGAGTTATATAACATTATTCTATCATAGTTATGGGAAAATATTAAAAACAAGCTCAAGAAAAAAAAAACGAATTTGTGGCAGGAAATGTGCTTCAGAGGCTTCTAATTCACAAGGGTGCTGCTCATCGACCAAAGATCAGAACTGAGAACCGCTCTCCCCGTTATTAAGCCCTAACTTTCGACTACTACTTCTCATTCACTAATGTTAAAAAACAGCTACATAAAAATCACGAGCTTATGATGATTTAGTGAACGTACAAAATTTGACCATTTTGACCTCCTAAAGTAAAATTATTTTTATAGTGGTAAAATAAAACAATTGAGTGACGTTAATAAGTGTTTGGAAATATAGAAAGTGTGCTTATTTCAATTAAAATATAACGATGTACATATCTCCCATTTTTAATACCGATTATCAAAACTTTTGGATCACCCCTCGTAGTTCCGTTTACTTCTCCTACATAAACGCATTGATCGGCATTACACTTCTTAAAGTTGAACCTCTTTAGTACTGAATCGAACTTTGTGTTCCAACAGCGGGGTGACTGCTTTAAACCATAGAGTGATTTTACTAATTTACATACCTGATTTGGTTCTGTGTTTAGGCTTTCAGGAGGAGTCATATAAATATCCTCTTTTAGCTCGCCGTAAAGAAAAGCGGTCTTTACATCGAACTGTATCATTTTGAGATTATGTTGGGCAGCTACAGATAAGAGTAATCGAATAGAATCGTACCTGACTGTCGGTGAAAAAGTCTCCTCATAGTCAATACCTTCAGTTTGTGCGTACCCCTTAGCACAAAGGCGTGACTTGTAACGGATACCGGTTGGCTCGTCCTTCAGGCGGAAGATCCATTTGCAGCCGATCACTTTTGAATTCTCAGGCTTCTCTGTTAGGATCCATGTTCCATTCTTCTGATGAGCATCCAGTTCCTCATTGATCGAGACTTTCCATTTTGCAGCTTCTACTGAGTTAAGAGCCTCCTGGTAGGTCTGCGGCGTAAAGCTAGTCTCAGCACTGTGACTTAGATAGCAACTTGGGTTAGTTGTCGGCTCTGTGTCAGGCTGCTTTCTTGACCTTAATGTCATTTTGCTGGTCTCTGGCTTAATATCCTTTTCGGAATCGGTCGGTACATATTCTGATCCTTCGGATTGCTCAGATTGCTCAGAGAGATCAGTCAACTTTAAAGCCGTCTGAGTTGAGTCATACGTCTCAGTATTTTCCTCGTCACTAGTTTCTTCTTTTTCTGGCTGATCCACTAAACTAGAATTTTCATTTGTTAATATAACCGGAACGAAATTTCTTTTTACGGTAGATTCCAAGAAGACAGCGGCACGACTTTTCACAGCTATTTTCGAGCCGGACTTAATGAACCTGTACCCTTTGGTATGATCGCAGTATCCCACAAACATCATCTTTTCGGCCTTGGCATCCCACTTTTTAGTTTTCTCCTTCGGCAGGTGAACCATTGCTTCACATCCGAAAGTCCTCATATGACTTACGTCTGGTTTCAGTCCTGACCACATTTCGTAAGGAGTTTTGTATGACAGTGCTCGAGAGAGAGCTTCAGCCCAGTAAAGCTTCGGTAGCTTGGCATTAAGGAGCATGCACTTCGCTCTCTCGACCAGTGTGCGGTTCATCCTCTCCGCGAGACCGTTCTGTTGGGGCGTATAAGGAGTGGTGGTTTGATGGACAATACCTGCGCTCTTCAGATAGCTTGAGAAGTCTTTATTGACGAATTCTGAGCCATTATCTGATCTAAGACAGCGTACCTTACAATCAAGTTGATTTTCAGTTTCATTCTTGAACTCTTTAAACTTTTCGAGCGCTTCAGACTTGTTCTTCAAAAAGTAAACAGACACCTTTCTCGTGAAGTCATCAATCAAAGTCATGAAGTATCTGGCGCCTCCCAGTGACTTTGTTTCCATAGGCCCACATAAGTCAGCATGAATGATTTCTAGCTTTTGAGTAGCTCTGGAACCTTCCTTCTTAAATGGTAACCGGGTCTGTTTTCCTTCCAGACAAGTGACGCATACAACGGAGTCTTTCGGTGACATTTGTGCACCAGTAGTCGCTTCGTTCATTTTATTCAAATCTGCGAAGTTAAGATGACCCATGCGCATGTGCCATAAGCAGGCGTCCTTATTGTCAACAGTCGATATGTATGCATTACTATCTATAGTGTTCAGCCGGTACATATTGTTAACAGTGTTTGCCGTAGCGACAATGACGCTTTCTTTGTTTATAATTTGACAGCCTTTTGCATTAAACTTGACTTGGCCGCCATCACTACATAGTATAAAACAAAGTCGCTTGCGCTGTCTGTCCCTATGTATGCTTAAATCTTTAAAACTACGCAACGGATTTTGATGCGGTTTTTTTTAATAGATAGAGTGATTCTTAAGGAAGGTTTATATGTATAATACATTCCACGCGGGCGAAGCCGCGGGCGGGTCGCTAGTTTTTAATAATTTGACTCACTGAGAGTAGGTTTGTAGCAAGATCTGGCACGTACAGAACGTTCTTTAGTAGTATTGTATTTGGTTCACCTTTAGCATTATGAACATCCAGAGATACCTAGCAACAACTCTTGACTGACAGCGTCTTGTCATCTGCAACTTTAATGAATTTGATTGATGGGGCTGTCTCGTCAAGTAGCAATTCTCGGTGCTTCGTCATATGCACTGAGGCACCAGAGTCAACGTACCAGGCGTTGTCGTTTGATGTTGTTGCCACAAAGGCTGCTGCATAGCTTGAGGCAGTACTCTTCTTTTTGTTCTTTGCCTTACATTCTGTGCTAATGTGACCATATTTGTTGCAGCTATAGCACCGTGGTCCCTTGCTCGTCTGAGTCTCATTATAATTTCTGGTGTAGCCTTTACGGTTTGAGCCATGTCTATGATTCGCGGCAAATGCGTTTGAGTCGGTTTGTCGGACATCTTGTAGAAGTTTAGTTTTCACGGAGTCAGCGGAGATTTTCACACCAGAACTTTCCATAGCCAGTATCATGGGTTGATAAGTATCCGGAAGACCAGAGAGGAGCAGTGTGCCGAGCCACTCGTCGTCGACCTTGAACCCGATATTTCGTAGTTTGTGTGCCGTACTCATCACTTTGCTGACGTATTCCTCGACATTGTGGCACCCGTTCAGAGTCGTCGTAATTAAATCTCGTAGTAATCCCACACGGCGCGTGAGCCCAGAGTCATTAAATGCTTTCTCCAAATTTTCCCATACTTCTTTTGCCGTCTTAGCTTCTTGAATATGTACGTAATTCACTGGATCGACTAACAAAATAATCTTTGATCGTACTTTCGTATCTAACTTGGGTTCCACGGTACCGGAACCATCAACACAATTCCACAATTCTTCGTGTTGCAGATAGGTTTGCACCGCAAATCTCCACGTCGGATAGTTATCACGGTCCGTAAGTTTTTCGATAAAAGCCATAGAATTATTCGAGGACATATTCGGAAGAAAAATAATTTCTTTTGTTTTCTCGCGACAGCAAACGACGAACGAATTATTTGGAAAATTATTACGTAGTTATATCACTGCACTTCCGATGACTTTAGCTGGGCTTTTCTGGGCCCTAAACCTAATAACAGACGCAGTATTTATGTGAAAACTATATTGAGAAAATTATACGAGAATACAATTGAAAAAGAGCATGTCAAATCAGATGATTAGAACTGTCATAGACACGTAAACGTAAACAAAGAAGGTGGATAGCAAATATTTTAAATATATAAAAACTATTTCAACAGTAACACATCAGCTGTATAGACTGTTCGACATTCTATATTTGAAATTTGACATAAATTCCATTCTAGTTTTGTACACAACTTCATGCAAGAGGAGTGTTACTTAAGTTTTTCACCTATTCGTCAGAATGATACTATAGTAGGTACACATACCGGACTAATACCAAAAGTGGCACCTATATCTATACTTCTATAATATTAATATGAATAAAGTAACTCTGTCTATTGGTTTATTTATCCAAATCACGGGCAAAAGTTAGTGTAGGTATAATAATTATTGACCATGAACAGGGACCGGAACCGCTTACCCTTTAAAGGGTTTTCGTTAGGGTATATAATTGACTGGTTTTTTACAAACCCTAACGATGCGATAAGCGTATCTTTGACTTACCCATATGAAAAGCTATCCCATACGATACAATTAATTCGACTAAGCGCTTACCACTTCCTTAAAACCCTCGTTAGGCTTTCCCTTTAAAGTGTTTATTGAACGGCTTCAAGCTATTTTAATCTCTACGCGCAGTCCATACAAAATATTTTTGCACTACTTAGCAATTGATTGGCTACCCACACACACAAGCTTGAAACCAACCAATCACACGAATCTGCGATACAGAATCAACGGAGAGGGAGAATCGATAGGGTAACACTAACGTAATGCTAAGTGCTTAAATCCGAAACCCTTACGAAACTGGTAACCTCACTGGTTGTAGTTTACTAGTTCGAAGCAGTTTCCATATCATAGGGTAACCCTATCGATAGGGATACGCTAACGTCTGGGAGAGCATATGATGTAGTTACCCGATCGATACATTTAGTCAAATAAAGGGGTTTTCCGGTCCCTGACCATGAAAGAAATCATCATAAAAAAGAAGCCATTTGCGCAAATTCATTTTCACATTTATTAAACAAAAACATGCGTCAAATACAGAACCTCCTCATATTTAAAGGCGACTACATTTGGGGACGATTAAAACGCCAGGACGAATGAAACGTTTCAATCGTCCACACGCAAGTTGTTCCTACCATCCCCAAATCAGTTTTTAATTCAAGGTCAAATATTAAACGCAAAAACCACTCGAACACTGATTTGGCAATAATAAACATTCGTTAATTTATCACAATCACGCTGAAATAGTTAAATCAGTTAAAACACAAGAACAAACAAAGTTATTAACAAATATACAAGATGAGAAATACTTACTTTTGAACGCGAAAAAATTAAATCGCTCCGTGACACCGCTGCGTTGCTCGGTCGCTCGCGCGCACGGCCCTATAACTTCATAGAAAAAAAACTCAGCTTCGGGGCTGTCAAACAGATTACACTTTAACCCAGCTACCGCTACCAGATAACGCCATAGACAAATTGGCACCAAGTGGCTGTTGAGCTGTTAAGTCAGTTTCTGATTGTCATGTCATGTCAAGTCAATCTTGTCATCATTTTGTTTCGAGAAAAGGTGAAAAACAGAAAAATTGGTATTTTTATAGTACATTTTAATGAAGGCTGCGTTTCTGATACTGTAAAGAACCGATCACCTAAGCCTCAAACAATAACCTTGTTAAAGATGATCATATGAAACCATTATTCGAAAAAATGTATTGGTATGTGCTATGTTGTGAGGCTATGTGACCTTACATTTTTATTACTAGGTTCATTATTGTTATAACAGTTTAATAGTACCTATAGGGTATATGTTAGGGTACGGCAGTATTTACTACTCGCAATAGGACGACGGTTCACTGTGTGTGAAAGGGCGCTTTATTCTTCAATCAATTTAATAGGTTATTAATTATTATTTAACTTCACATAGGTGGTACCTATACTTGTTTGCGACTGAGTTAGTATATTATATTATAACAGATCACTCAGTTTTATTGACTTTGTTGTTTACAGCGAGTGTAGCAACCCTTAACAACTTTGTTACAACTTATTTTCAAATTTTCGTGTTTTCCTCTCATGGGTTTATCATTATTGGGGAGCCCGTGAAAACCCTTTTAGCTATACAGGGTGTCCCGTAAGTACCACGTCAAACTTAAGGGGGAGGTAGGTGAGCAAGCCACCTACCTAACATGGAAAAATCGCCTTAGTAAAAGTCGCACCGTTTTCGAGATATTTGAATTTTTCTGATTTTTGGAAAAATGTACACCCGCACTGAGTTTTTGATCTGTGGTATTCGGAATTTATTATTTTTTAATTTTTATTTTATTGCAAAACAATCTTGAATAGTTGTGTTATCAAATGGTAAAAACCATTGAAAAGTAGCTATTGTAGTTTTTTTTTTATTTTTAAATTAAATTTAAAATTTGCCTCTTCCGTTTTATTTTGGTAAAACTTTAGCCCCTCCTGGTGAAAAAAAATACATGACCACTGGTTAGCCAATTAGATTAAAAACATGCTCGTTTAATGGGCATTTAAAAATGATAAATACTTTATCATCAAAACACTAATAAATATTTTTTTTAAAGAAAAGCGTAAAATACACCGCAATTCACGTTAAGCCAGTACTGCGGTGCCACCCAAGCTTACTTGCGACGTGAGCTGTATCAGAATTCCATTCTAGTTTCATTCAGCAGCAATGCAAAACTAATCGAACACATTAAAATCTTTAAATTTCGCTTAATTTATAAAAAAAAAGTTATAAAACTTTTAATCTACGATATTCCAAGTAGATAATTATTCGATTTGGGCTTACAACCTGCATAATGCCAAACTATTTATTTTAAAAAAAACTGTCCTAAAACTCTTCGAACTTCGTTCGAAATTTAAAAATAATTTTGTTCCTCATTTATTTGTTTATGGTCACATTTGAACCCAATCTTACTGTTTATTCGGTGTGTGGTTAAATCTAATTACTTACTTTTGTGATTTGTCGTTTATGTTTGATGTTTTTCGGACTAACTGTTTTTGCTTGTATTTCGGACTCTGATTTGCTTAACGATTTGGCCTTTGTGACAATTGTAACTGTGGATTAAATCACAAAAGTAAGTAATTAAATTTAACCACACACCAAATAAACAGTAAGATTGGGTTCAAAAAAATATTTTTAAATTTCGAACCAAGTTACCGAAATTTAAAGATTTTAATTTGAGCGATTAGTTTTGCATTGCTGCTGAATTAAACTAGAATGGAATTCTGATACAGCTCGCGTCGCAAGTACGCTTGGGTGGCAGTACTGGGTTAACGTGAATTGCGGTGTATTTTACGCTTTTCTTAAAAAAAAAATATATTAGTGTTTTGATGATAAAGTATTTATCATTTTTAAATGCCCATTAAACGAGCATGTTTTTAATCTAATTGGCTAACCAGTTATCATGTATTTTTTTTCACCAGGAGGGGCTAAAGTTTTACCAAAATAAAACGGAAGTGGCAAATTTTAAATTTAATTAAAAAAAAAAAAAAAAACTACAATAGCTACTTTTCAATGGTTTTTACCATTTGATAACACAACTATTCAAGATTGTTTTGCAATAAAATAAAAATTAAAAAATAATAAATTCCGAATACCACAGATCAAAAACTCAGTGCGAGTGTACATTTTTCTAAAAATCAGAAAAATTCAAATATCTCGAAAACGGTGCGACTTTTACTAAGGCGATTTTTCCATGTTAGGTAGGTGGCTTGCTCACCTACCTCCCCCTTAAGTTTGACGTGGTACTTACGGGACACCCTGTATACTTAACTTTTTTATTGACATTGCTAAAAACAATGTTGTTTTTTGCAGTTTAATAGTGTCTACGTATGTGTATTGATTAAATATAAGATATTATCCTCCTTGTAGGTATGTGGTTCTATTTGTAGTGTACGTGATTATCAGCCATGTGAAATAATGAAATGTTTTTGCTGTTCTGATCAATAATTACTCTCTAAACCTTTATTAGGCTAATGTTTGTAATGCTCTCATCCGTTTGATATACAAAATTGAAAACTGCATATTTGCAAGCCGGACAAATTTTCTATTCTTGCTTGTTTATTCCAGGTATTTAAACCATATTATGTCTTATTTCATGTGCGTGTGATCTCTGGTATAATACCACGTGACAAGATGCGACATGTCGTAAATATCAAATGAAGAAATATTAAAGAAATGGTTACAGTTGCAGTGCTTTCGTGAAAATAATGGTGATCAAACCGTGGTTAGACATGAGATAAAAAATCCTGCGTGTGGAAAACGTTTTTAAAAGAGATTTTATGCAGCTTGTGTGCAAAACCCACCAAATGTTTTTTAATGCATAAAATATTTCCAGCGACATACCAGAATTGGACACCGGTAAATCAAAGCATTCAGTTTTAATATTTAGGATTAAGCTGCTGCTGTAATCAAGGTGCATACTTATGAAACTATCGGTAGTAGGTATAGCCGGGTTCGATCCCCGTTAAGTCAAAAAAAATTGTAGGATGAGCATAAGCTAGGATTACTTATATGGGTGCAGACTCGTGGTCACACCAGGTTGTCACACCACTACTATTCGACGGAGCCCTGCCTAAGGCAGGGCTCCTATTTCTGAGCGATTTGCCCTTCGGGCATCTAAAGATACCTAACGAACCTAACGATACCTAATAAAAATGGTTTTGAGTGATGAGTTTTTGGTGGTTGTCTACGTATTTACGTACCTACTTATCAGTTTATCTGTGTAGGTAAATATGTTTATCAGAACAGTGTGCATATAACCTATAAACTTAGAGCTTAGTTCAGAAAGAGTCCATTTGTGAAAGGTGGTCCTCTGTTTAGGGTTGGTTACTAAAATTGTAAAAAGGAAGAAGTCTGTCATTCTTTGTTAAATAGGAAGCTTTATAAAATACATGGAAGGAAAGTACCTTAAATATTGGAGATGGAACATTTTACTGAAAGAAGACATTAATTGAATTTAAAAATCAATTTAAACTGCATTCATAGATTTTTAAATAGTGACATGCTTGAAAATAAAATCTGTCTGTCTGTCTGTCTGTCTGTCTGATGAGTATGAATATGACTAAAGTATTAATTTTAATATCGACTCCATAGTTTTCTTTCATCTTACCGTGCGATGAAAAATCAGAGCCCTGCTTATCAGTCTCTAAAAAAAATCTAAATAGCCCTTTGTGGTCATATGAGCCCACATACCTCTTAACCTACCTAGACCCTGTTCCACCCATCCCTTATTCCGTTAAAAGTAGGTACCAGAAGTACATGACTAAGATGTTCTTGTTATGAAAATGAAAAAAAAACTTATTATGAAACTGGTTATGAAACAGTGAAAATAAATCCTTCCTGGGGTAGGAAGAGTGGAATTAAAATGTTCCTGTTATCCCACCTGGGTGTAAAGAGTGGAAAAATACCACTTATCCCTCCCAGGTGGGATGGCTAGGGGCCTGTTCTATAAAGCTACAAATTATAATTTACAGGTTAAAAGTTTCCATTTGACACAACCTGGACCAATGACGACCAGCCATTTGAGCAGTGTTTCCAGTTTAGACCTGTAAAATTGACATGAAAATCCTTGCAATTTCATTCGACCAAAACTTGAACTTTTTTTCCAAGCTATAAAAATTAGTAAGTCATTGAGATCCACTTAATCATTGACGTGTAATATTTGATTTGATAATTTAGTTTTTCTATTCCATTTATTCAATTCGAAGGGATACTTTTATCTGTCTTGCTTTTTATAACTTCTTCAAGAGTGAGAAACGTATCTTTTGTTTCACTGCCGCAATTACACACATTCTGTAATATTGGTCTTTTATTCTTTATATTTTTTACGTGGTCTTCTGTTAAGTGAAACATGACCGTTTACTCAAACAAAGAAATAACTCAAAATTGAACTACATTCGAAATTCAACCTTGGTTTTTGTCAATAGACTTCAAAACAAAAGTGAAATTTGTTTCGAATTATTTCTTTGTTTGAGTAAACGTGCATTGTCTGTCTTATGCCCGGTTTCTGAAGTCACTAGTTAAACCTTTAATAGCTATTGATCCGTTAAAGTTATGTTTAGGTTAAACGACGTTTATCTCTTCGTGCGTTTCTGATGCCCGGTTTCTGAAGTACTTTTATCGGTGGTTTATCTGTACGTAAACGCTATTGGTCCGTTAACTTTGACAACTGCGTTTCCGAACAACGACTCAAAGATAAACTCCGTTTAAACTAGGTTTAACTTAACTGACCAAAGTTTGCCGTTTATCGGCTCCATAACTATTTGAAGTATCAACTGTCAATTTTTGTTCATACAGCCACTGGCAAATAAACTAGGTATTTTAATTTTCGTTATCATTTATTTATTAATTACTATAAAGTGGCTAAGTTTTCTCAAATTATTATTTTTACAAAAATCAACCGGAATTGATGTTGAATTAAGGCATTAACAGCAGTCTACGTATGACAAACTATTAAGATCCATCTAGCGGCAGCGGAAGGAACTATTTATCTGTCAATAGTTATCGAACTATTCGTAGAGCACTCAGAAACGCACGAAGAGATAAACGTCGTTTAACCTAAACATAACTTTAACGGATCAATAGCTATTAAAGGTTTAACTAGTGACTTCAGAAACCGGGCATGAAATAGTTATGGAGCCGATAAACGGCAAACTTTGGTCAGTTAAGTTAAACCTAGTTAAAACGGAGTTTATCTTTGAGTCGTTGTTCGGAAACGCAGTTGTCAAAGTTAACGGACCAATATCGTATACGGACAGATAAACCACCGATAAAAGTACTTCAGAAACCGGGCATTAATGTCTTTATTTTAATATTAAGGACTATCTAGAACTAGCCTAATACAAAATTATAGAATATGCACCGGCTTCATTAGGTCCACCGCATGGTATAGATACATGGCGCTGGCACCATTATCTTTCTGTATAGCTATATTTATGTTTTAGAAGAGGTAAGCACCAGGTGTGAGATCCCGGAGGTGTCTATAACAGACTACTGGAATGGCAGCTACCCTGGTCAAGGCAGGTCCCAGAGTCTTCACTGCAAAATCCACGACATCATAATTGTTTTAAACTATATGTATTTTAATTGTGATTTTTTTAATAAGTATACATGTTTACAACATTAGATTGGTTTTATTTTCTCAGGCCGGGGCCACACTGCGAGATTCGGTGTATATTCGTGTTGGTGTCTATACGCCGAATCACTTATGGGCGGCGTAAACAACATACGGTCCGTGAGCAACTGAGCACTAAGAAAAACATTCGGTTTGTACTTGTCTCTCACTCGGTCTCATACGCTCTTATTGAGAACGAATGAGAGAGAAGTACAAACCGAATGGTATTTTAAGTGCTCACGGGCTGTAGTATTCTAGCAGGGGCTCTATTCTGCCTGACAGTAAAGGCGGCAGGTTAAAAAAAAATACGACAACATGTCAAAACCAATATGGTTTTACCGAGTAGAATAGGTCAATAAATATAGGCAGTATTGTGCATCAGTTCCAGTCTAAATGTGGTTTAAAAAATCAACATCACCATTTTTAGAAAAAAAATGTGGCTGTATTATTTAGAAGTGCCTTAGTCTAAATTTGTTGGAAAAACAACCAAACGATCACTATTTGTACAAAAAAAAAGGATGTATTATTTTGAAATTCCAGTGCCTACATTTAAAATGAAAAAAAATAGCAAAATGTCGTATGAGGTAAGAAATATGTCAAAATCCTACGATGAGCCGATTTTGTACGTCAAGCCGGCTACTCACACAGCTGCTGCAGGGGCAATATGGGAATTGGACCCTTGATTGCCTCCTTAATTGTGATGTGTTTGCAGTGATTGCAGGAGCAATTTTTAGATTGGGCCTGCGGCAGGGCGGCAGGGGCGCAAAACCTTCCTAGCTCCCTAGATTGTGTCTCCCGCCCTGCAAGGTTGCTGCGTGTGTAGTAGGATTGGGGCAATTCCAGTCAGTTCATTGGTGACAACCTCGTTTCTGCATCCAATTCTTTACCCAATATCTTCTCTTCCTTTTTTTTTATTGGTAGCACCACAGAAAGTGCCATACCAATCCTCTGGTGTTTCGACAATACAGGAGGCATTCTCGTGGACGTGCGTTCAGCGGGACTATCAGTTACAAACTGAACGGCAGGCTAGTGTGTAGAGAACAGCCTAAAATTGGTCCAACCGCCGTGCGACCGGTATTGCCCCTGCAGCAGGTGTGTGAGTAGCCGGCTTCAGATGGCAGTCTGATACGTTATACGCGCGCTACTGACCATAGATTAAGATATGGCCGGCGGAGTCCTGAGTGTTGCGTCATACTCGTAGGTATTATAGTTTTTGAGAAATTTGACTTGTTTCAGTCATGACGTGTTTCAATTGTCCCCGGTCTCCCCTATACTTATTTTCGGCCAGTGATATTCATATATTTAGAAAACGGGTACTTATCAAACAGCCCTCGTATATTCGTGTTACAAAAAAGGGCCATTCGTTCTATTTACAACTTAAATTCCTTAAGAGATATTTTTAAGGAAATTAATATCTTAACTGTAGCGTCTCAATTTATTTATGAGAATATTATTTATGTTATTAAAAATTTGGATTATTTCACAAAAAAATCTGATAGACACATTTAAATACTAGAAATAAAAATAAAATAGCTATTCGAAAATTCCGCGTACGTAAAGTACATAAATCATTTGTTGGTCAATGCATTCATTTCTATAATAAATTACCTGACGTTTTAAAGTTACCCTTCCCAGCACTCAAAAATTACTTGAAAAAGTCGTTAATGTCTAAAGCGTATTAATTATAGGATCGAGGACTATATAATAGACAAAAATGCTTGGCCTATACCCGAAACTTAATCAATAATATATTTTTTTTCAAATTCATAACCTTTATCTTGTCTAGGGGACACCGTTGATGTAGGAAAACATATCAATCTTATGGGGTCATCTTGCAGTCTTATATAGACATAAGGGTATCGCCGTAAAAATATGTACCATAACATACGTGAATCAGTAACACACTATGGCAATCGGTAACATTCAAGTTAATGTAACATACGTGAGTTTCATAAAGGTCTGTTTAAAATGAAGTCAATATAAATTAAAAAATATTGTTTTATTAAATTATTTATTGAAGTAAGTATATTCAAGGTTTCCCTTATATTATCTAACCAATATAAGTTTTATCCAGTATTAGGATTATATCAAAACGTTTAATAAACGTTTAATAAACAGCTGGTAATTCTTTAGCTCTGCCTACCCCACTTTGGGAATGAAGGCGTGAGTTTATGTATGTATGTATGTTTAATAAACCTTACATTTATTAAAATCATCCTCAAATTCCAGTAACCCACGACGATCGCGAATAGGATTGTTCAAAACTTTTAAAATATCAAACGTACACATATCTGATATGTCTTCTGCTTGTGGCCAGTACAATAAACCCATTTTTTTTCGCATGAACTTAACCTTTACATTAATTCCGTTGAGTTCAATGATTTGCCCGACATAACATTTCGTAGTCCTGTTAGTCTGAAACTTAACCAGTTAGTTAGAGGCATCTGAAAAAGAAATCTATGTTAAAAATACTAAATGAAGCAGTCTAATCAGAAGCAGTGTCAAGTAGGTATAATAGCAATGTCACCACGATACCTGCCACCGACTTGGATATACTTATTACGTGTCCCTGTAAGACACCAGATAGGCAATGCCTAGTAGGCCGGTCATTAATTAAAAATAAAATTTTGCTTTTTATTGATGTACCTATTATTATTGTGATACATTAAGAAACAATAGCCTAATACCAATTTCTCATCACCCGTAACAACATGTTGCTGTCCTAGTTGCAGGGCCGTTAATCATTGAGGAGTTCTCCCGGGACTTCATCATCAGTTGCAATTCACCTAATGCATTATGATAAGTAAAATTAGTTTCATGTTCTTACTAAAGAAATCTCATTGCTGCCCGTGAATCACTTAGGACTAAGGAGTTCAAGTCGTCATCTCTGTGGTGCTTTTAGAATGCAAATTCTTAAGGTTTTACAGGTAATACCAAAATCGCTGTATGTGTGCCTTTAATTTTTGAGGAGTTCCCTCTATTTCTCCAAGATCCCATCATCGGATCCTGACTTGATGACAATGAGACCAATGGGAAAGTATATATTCTTTCAAACAATTTTTTTTTTTTTTAAATCGGTCCAGCCGCGTTCAAATAACCAGGTAACATTTTTTACATAAAAAAAAAAAAAACTGATAAATTAAAAGGAACGTCCTTTTTTTTAAGTGGGTTAAAAAGGTATTAATTTAACTGAAAGCAATATGAATACAGCCTAGTTTCACGAATGTTATGTAACACATCAGTAACACGTTGGTAACACACGGTAACTTTCGTGAATAAAAACATGCGCGACATAAGCTTAAAATGATTTCATTTGGAAATTAATGAAGTTAGAGACAATCAAAATACATAATCGTTACAAGCATAAGTACATCGAGGTGTAAAATATACAACAGACAGATATATTCGTAACTTACCTTGATATTTTCAAGCTGAATTCCACTGAAAATTCTCACGACAATCAAAAAAATTCACGAACGAGACGGTTGTCGGTTGACGGTTAAGTAAGGTGGCGGAATAATTCAAGTCTTGTCTATGCTGCAACAAAGAGTTCCTATGCAAAAAAATACTTTTAGGGTAGCCGTTCCTTTGTTAGATGTGGATTAAATTGGTAACACACCAAAAATAACGTTCGGGAACCGAAATAGGACAATAAATATTTTGTACAAATATAACAAATATTCTTGTGACTAGTAAATTAAACAAAATATACACAATTTAGGTAAACGTACAGACACAAAAAATTATAACTATTAGGCTATTTTCGTCGTATCCTGGTCTTACAATGGATCAAAAGGTAGTGGCGACATTGTTATTTTATTTATATATTTAAAAATACGTTGGTTGTTTCATCGTCAAAAAATCGTAACCTCACTGCGTATTGCTATAATTTCTTGTATTACGATTCATTTGTTATTTTACTTCACCATAACTTGATGAGGTAATGCATTCGATCATAAGTTTTTGTGTAAAAAAAATAAGTTGGTAGGCGACACAAAAAAAACATAAAGTACATTTTTTTACGGCGATACCCATAAGTAGGTGTTCTTTTTTCCCTTTCTCTCCTAATCTCTCTCTTAAGATTTTGGTGTGTTTTCCTGCGGAAACTACGCAGGATATTTGAAATATTTCTTAATTTGCTATTTGTAGATTTATGTAAGGCTAGACTAAGTAGTACCATTGTAATATTAAGTATATTTAAAAAAATGACTGACTGCTGAGTGTCTTGCGTCGTTTCTTCTGAGCAGTGGTCTCCTCTTGTGAAGCGCTGGTAGATTCTTGACGTGTAAAAGTGCCCGTGCAACTTACTGAATAACTATACATAATGTCAGTAACTTTAGAAAAAAAAAACAGCTCTTAATCACGATACGGCCTATAAGGTCAGTACTCATTCCACTTAGCTACCATGCTTTCGATCCCATTGGATTGTTGTATAATATTTTTTTCCTCTTGGCTCCCATAGGATTGAAGTGTATTTTTTTCTCCTTTTGGCTTTTCCGCCATTTTTGAGCCATCGCTTTTCATTCTTGTGTGGGCGCGGCAGCATGTGGGTCTTAACGCGTTCCCTGTCCGGGGTGCCCCCAATGTGGGATCATACGAGCTTTTTTCAGGAGTCCGTGCTTGCACTATGGGGTCACCCCGATACTTAACCCTTTAACCGCCTACAATTTTTCATCGAGCATGCTTGTGTCGCCGCCGATACGAAGATGCACCACGCAGAGTAGGGCTTGAATAATCCATGTTACGATATAATGGATTTATTTTGAAATAAACTATTATCTTCGGTAAAAACAATATTTTAGTACCCTACCCATCAAAGAAAGAAATTTGTCAAGATCGTAGCAAGTGGAAAGAAGTGGTCTCTGCCTACCCCTCTGGGAAACAGGCGTGATTTAATGTATGTATGTATGTATGTAATGTACCCTATCACATAATGACACTACATATGATCCAGAACGTTATCTTCAAAGCCCGGACGACGGGAGAAATTATGTGTTGACGTCTCAATAGTGCGAGGACACACATTTTATAAGTCCATAAAATGTCGATATAAAGCACGATGTACTGGACCACCGTTACGAAATTCAGAAAAAATATAGGTGTTGCAAACAAAATTAAAATGAGTTGTTTGTATTTTTTTTTATATTTTGTATAATTTTCGTAATAAACAATAAGTATTTTTTCTACATTTTCCGATTTTAAACTCCTTCGCCTAGGTGATAAAATCCATTTCATCCAACAAAAGGACCGTTCTAAATGTACTGTAGTAATCGGGGCAAATTTAAATAATTCATAGTGGTTATGAATTACTTCTGTACTACGCAGTTCCACTTCTATTCTAGATATCAAATTATTTAAGATTTTTAAAGTTGAAACGTTTTTCTTCAACACATTCTGATATTCATTGTGAATAACTTTGCCTTGAGGATGTAAACGTAATCTTGACAAGTGCACTTTCAACTTTTGAACGATATTCAATCTGGTTTCCAGGCTTAAATTTTGGTTTTGTAACTGTTTTATGGTTTTAGATCGCTCAAAATATTGATATCGTTCATTGCACGTTTTACTTTCAAAATATACATTGATTCCCTGTATGACTCGCTTGATTTCAGGTAAAATATTTATGATAATAGCAGGCCGCGTCTATCCATGTTCCCCATCTTATTATAGTTGAATTTAGAAATAGAATAGTTGGTAACATTTGACGAAACGTTCTTATTCTTTTAGGCGATTTTAGGAACACCTTTTTTGTGTATGCGATTAAATTATTCACAGAGGGAAATAGTAATCAAACTTGTTCAGCCACCCTATTTACGCCGTGGGCTAGGCATGTAACATGCACTAGATTGGCCTTTAGCATAATTATAGGCTACGCCATCCGTAAGGAGTAACAAAACTTGGTCGTGTTTGTTATGGTCATTTCCCCATATTTTCTCCAAGGCAATTCTAATAAGAGTTGATATAGTCACATTATTAACTTCGTCTAAACTAAACAAACACTAGATATGATGTGTGGGGTACCCATCTTTTTTTTTAACAAAGCTCCGATCATCACATTACCTATTTGACGTCCGTTGGCATCTGTGGATTCGTCTACCCTTACGTAAATTTTAGCATTTGCGAGTTCAGTCCGGATTTGGTGCATTTTCTCTTTATATGAGATGTCCAAAGTAGTTTTTCTTAAAAAGATTCACCGGGAATATAAATATCTTTACTAAATTTTCCGGATATGCATTTGGAAATGAAATTGGTGAAAATGGGGTTCTTAATTTGGGTCCAGGGGATTTTGAAAGCCAAAATAAACTTTAACAGTGCGAGATTGAATAAATTTTGAGTTTTTGTTGAAACGCCGCCGTGCCTTTTGCTTCTGATGTGTCTTTGTACGGAAAATTGGTATGTAACATTTTGATTTCACATTTTTTACAAAAGAAGTCTTCACCGAGGTTATACCTTACCTTCCTATACATTCCTTCTATATATTCCGCGTAATCGGCTATCCAAGTACGTAGTTTCTTGTTGCGTGGCATGTCGGCTCAATAATGTTAATGAATTAATTATAGAAAATTAATTCGTCTTAATGTAATTTCTAAGATTGACATTGATTGACTTGAGTCAATGTCAGATAGCGGTTGTTTATAATTGCGATAAGCAAATATGATATGAAAGAGGTTTGTAAGTTATGAGACAAATATATTTTTAGAATTGTCACTCTTATTTTACTATTACAATCATTCCCGTGGACCGTAATATTGACAATAGGTAATTATAGTATGCAATTACTTTACTTAAATAATATATAATAAGATTACCTAGGTATCTGATGTAATATTGTGTAACAACCTGACATGTACGAGGGCGGGATGATAAGTAACTAGCATACACAATTTAAAAAGGTTGAATTTAAATAAATTCGACCTCAATTTAAAAATGGGGTTTCTGGCTGCCTTTGTTCTAAATTTGAATTCGATGGCGTCCATATTTTTTTGTTTACTGTCATTTGAAAAAGATATTCTGGCGAGTTTTTCCAACATGGATAAAATTGAACAGAGCTGTGATTAAGTTTCTTCATATGAAAGGTATGAAAGGGGCGGATATTCATAACGACTTGAAAAATGTTTTGGGTGAATGTGCTCTCTCTTATGCTACGGTTAAAAACTGGGTGGCCGAGTTTAAACGAGGACGTACAAGTGTCCAAGGTGAACTCCGTCCTGGACGTCCAAAAAGCGTCACGACGTCGGAAATGGTCTCCAAAGTGCACGATATGGTTTTGACAGATCGACGGTTGAAGCTATCCGAGATGGGTACATCATATACTTAGTGAAGAATTGAATATGAAAAAGCTGTCCGCCCGTTGGGTGCCGCGATTGCTTACACTCGATCAAAAAAGAATTCGAATGCAAAACTCTCAACACTGTTTGGACCGTTTTCAAAGAAATAAATCGGATTTCATACGACGATTTGTAACAACGGATGAAACTTGGGTTCATCACTACACACCAGAATCCAAAATGCAATCAAAACAGTGGACAGAATCCGGGTGCTCGGCTCCGAAGAAAGCTAAAGCCGTGAAATCAGCTGGAAAAGTGATGGCATCGGCGGCTTTAGGGAAACGGAATTTTGATGATAGACTACCTCCCAAAAGGTCAAACTATAAACGGGAAATACTACGCTAATCTATAAGATAAGCTGCAGGAATGCATTGATCTAAAAAGACCCGGTTTGGCAAGCAAAAAAATAATGTTTCATCAAGACAATGCAAGAGTTCACACTTGCCTCAAGGCCATGGCCAAAATTAACGAATTGCATTATGATTAGTTGCCCCACCCACCTTATTCACCTGATCTTGCACCGTCTTCCATCTATTCCCCAATTATTTGTTAGGCCAGTTACTTATCATCCCGCCCTCGTAAGATAATAAGTTTGATCAATAAATTTCGGATTCACAGATTGTTCGTATGGATGTCGATAGAATAGTCGATATTTAATTAAGCACTAGTGAAAAGTGCATTTTTGTTCCCGTCGTCCGGGCTTTGGTTATCTTATTAATTTATCCAAGAATTAAATGAATTATCTGTTTATATATAGTCACAGACATAAACATTTTTATCATGGTCGCATCACTATATTTGAAATTTTACATCTCTGACGTCAGAAGCGGTCTACTAAATAAGACATTGGCGTAGAAAACATTATTCATTCACTTTATTAGTTGACATTGTTGACATTACTAGGAAAGCGATTAAATATATTTGGAAAATATCAAATTTAAATAATTTTATTGTTGATATTGTAAGTAGTATTGCGTTTTACTTTATTTAAACAATATGTGTAAAGAATAAAAAATGTGTACCGTAAGGGTACCTAGGTATTACAACTATAGCATATATAATTACTTATAGAAAGTGAATAGTGGACTGTCGTATTATCGACATTGTCGCATCACTACGAGTATGACTTTCATATCTCTGACGTAACATGCGATCTGAAAAATAAGACGGCGCGCGGCGGCGGACAAATTATGGTCCGTTATTAAGGTAAGGCATCATAGTGTAGAGTCGGGCTCCAAGTTTGATCGATAAAATCGAATTGATCATCGAGGACTTCACAATCGATATGGTTTTAAAAATGTATTTGAAATAAAGTAGAATCATCTTGAATAAAAAAAACTTGTTGGAAAGACTACTAGGTACTCAGCGATTACAACTTTTGATAAAACATGTCATCGTAGTACCCCTCGTAGAGTCCCTTAAGGTATTGCGTTACCATACCTTTTTGATACGTCATTCGCTATGCGAACGGTAACGTCCAGAAAAGCCCTTTTTAAATATTTCTTTTAACGTTTGATTACGTTCAAAATTTCGTCATCTGACTCAAACCCTTCGCCAGTATCATCGGCCCCTTCTAAAATTTGTATTAGTTTTTCCGCAGTCACCATTGTTAATAATTTAAATGATGGACAGCTAATGATTTCTGTTTGCATAGAAGAAATTGCTTTCTTTCAAATTCAAAATATTTATTTGTCAAACATAGGTATACTCGTATACAGTTAGAAAATAGTACATTATTGCCTAGGCAGTGAAGCAGGCAATTGCGGGCCGAGAATTGGTTTAAACGGACGAGCTTGCGAGTTAGAGACGGATCTTCCACCGTAGGCGACTGTTTCAGAGAAACAGCACTGTGCAAACCGCTGTTCAGGTCGTCGGTACACCCGTCTTCTTCTGTCGCTGCCATGGAGACACACTCTGCACTCATCACTGAAGAGTACACGGCTCCATTGCTCATACGTCCAATTATCGTATCTCGCCACGAAATCCTTGCAAGCGTCACGATGTCGCCGAGTCAATTTAGGCCCCGTGGCAGGCCTTTTTGGGGTGAGGTTCGCTTCCTTGAGTCTTCGGCGAACTGTCCGAGAGCTCACTGGTTCCACACGGCTCTGCATCAGCTGCTGCTGAATGTCAACACCGGTCCGGTGGCGATTACGAAGACTGGTCGTCACGATGAAATGGTCCTCTCTCTCAGATGCGCATCTTCGACGGCCAGATCCCGGTCTCCGAGTAAGGACTCCGGTCTCAGCAAACCTGACAAACGTGACACCGGGACACTCTGGAGACAGCAGACCTGACTTAAATTCAGCTGTTGAGCAACAGAACGCTGCGTAAGTCCTTGGTTCAGCAGGGTGACGACTTGGGCGGCTTCATTTTCGGTGGCGTCCATTTCGTCCAGGTGATTCCAGTGAGTAATTGCGGGAGATGTGCACAGGTCAACTTCTGATAAGCGACTGATAAGAAATAACCGGTTACACCGGTTTTTATGGCCCTCAGAGGGCCGCAACTCGTGGGGTATGCACGCAGGTAAAATTCCATTTTCCACGTAAACAACAATATCCTGAAAATTACGCAATCGATTCCATGGGTTGTTACTGTTTTTCATTGCTTAATAAATGTTTTATAAAACTGCAATTACATTTCTAATGAAATATTTCCCGTTTCCCCAAAATACGACCAAATCTTAAAAATGTAGCTTGAGTCGATTTTTTTGTCCGTAAGTGTATAGTGCTTTTCTCAAAAGTCGAAAGATACAAATCGCATATAAACAGAAACTTCACGTGAAATAACATCACTCTTTATATCGAGGGTTGCCTGGTGAAACCCGATAAGTATGACAAACCAAACCTACATACATACATTTACGCCTGTTATCCCAGAGTGGGGTAGGCAGAGCTACAGAATTACCTACAAACCTAGTTTCGAGAAAAACGATGATGAAGGTTTATGGCCGAGAAACACTAGTTTTGATAAAAAAAATAGTAGTGATATAATTTCCTTGTGCGAGATATTTTCAGAGTTGTGACATATTTGAAATACTTGTATTTAAAATACAAATACAAAATACAAAATACGTATTTTGGATTTTGTATTTAAGTACTTTTTTTTAAAGTATTTTGTATTTTATTTGAAATACTATTCGAGACGTATTTTGTATTTGTAAAATACAAAATACTTTTTTTATTGTTAGCTTCATTTTTCTAAAGCATTCCGCGATTCAGTAAAAACAAAAAATGGCCACTAGTGGCGCAGCAGCTTTGAAAGTCTATGCGCAAAATGACAGATGAAACAAAACGCATATAAAACCTGACCAATAATATATGAGGGACCCCTCTTGACAATCCTCAAAGTCACTGTTACGTTTTGCAGTGTTGGCAGCTATTTCATTATTTCTGTTGTTCGCTCGAAATGTCTTTAAAAAAATGCCAAAACAAATTGTATTTAAACAATATCCGTGTAGCGTGTAGGCAATAATACTACGTTATTTTAACGATTCGTATTTAAGTGATTGATTATGAATGTATAAATGACAAATAAAAAGTGTTTTTACGGTACAACACTTGTCTCCCGAGTTCAGCACCAGTGGAAAGGCTATTTTCGTATGGTGGTATGATTATGCGTCCACACAGACGAAACATGTCAGATGCTCTTTTTGAAGAGCTTTTGATTTTAAAATCTTTAATAAATAAAGATTAACCAGTAATTTTACCATAAAGTATTTTATTTCAATAAAGTATTTTCAAAATACATATTTTGTATTTAGTATTTAAATACAAAAGGCAAAAGTATTTTGTATCTTGCATTTGAAATACTATATTAAATAAGTATTTGCATTTTGTATTTAAATACTTTTCGAAAAGTATTTTGTACATCTCTGGATATTTTAATCCAATGTCCGTTTTTTTTTTTTTTTAGATATCTACTGCATTTAGTTTTCCTGTGAGAAAATATTATTTATCAAGGGGTGTCGACTTATTGGGTTTATGCAAAAACAAAAAATCTATTTATGTTACTTAAAGGTTTTTATTAGTTAAAAATAACATTAAGAATTAGTAAGTTTATAACTAAGAATGGTACTATTCTTCGTCTGAATCGTGGGGCGCATTGCCAGCAAATGTTTTTAAGCTTCGTATCCAACCGTGATATTCCTCAGGGATAATTTGTTTCTTACACATATTTTCTAAATCCTTTTTTTTAGCAATACTGCCATACTCCATGCATTCCGCCTTGCTTTGTATAGCTTGTTTTTAATAGAACTAAAAGATGGAACATCATCGACAAATTCAGAATCCGCGTGTTTTAAATGACTGAAACATTTATCATAAATTTTCTTTATAGATCCAAATTCTGTTTGTACCTTAACCATGCAAGTATGCAAGGCTTCGTCAATAACGTTAGTGGCAGGGTCTGGTTCGCACAGGTGTTCAGATTGGCGAATTATATGAGAATTCGCATTTAATGTCATACTACCTCGACAATATTTCTTATTCTTGCAACGCCACCAAGTAGTCTGGTTTTTGTTTTCACGAACAAAGTTGTAACGATAGCCACTTTTAATTATCATTTTTTTTGTTTCGCTCACTTAAAATAAATGTTAGTTCTTCTCTTGTGCCCATTGTTAAATGATTAGTTTAAAAAGTTAAAACGCAACACGAGTAATAAGTAAATAATTACTTTCACAGAAAAGACAGTTACACTGACTGCTGTTGATGTCATACCTAATACGTATAGGATCTTATAAGTGGCCAGTGCTTGAGCAAAGAGATTTGTTATCAGTGCTTGAGGCTTGTAAAGAAGATACATATGCCTGGGATTACCTAGGAATAGAAATAAATTGCCCCCGACGATATATAGGTAATTCTTCGTAGCAAAACCAGTTTGGTAACGGGTAAGAAACTAAAGAGGTTAAGGTTTGTAGAATATGCATAGCTTAAGTTAAAAGCTACAGGGTGTCCGTCCGTTATATGTTTGGTAAAATACATAAATAAATTTAGTTGCTTTTTTGTTTTATCTAAATTATCTATCTATGACTGTACCGATGTATCAAGATAGGCTAGTGTCAAATTTGGGAAAGTAGCGAATGAACAAGTAAGTGTCGAATTTAGAAAAGTAACGAATTAACAACAGTGACGAATTTGGGAAAGCAGCGAAAGAACCAGTGTGGAATTTAGAAAAGTAACGAATTAACAAAAGTGACTAATTTGGAAAAGAAGCGACTGAACAAGTCTCTAATTTGCGAAAGTAGCGAATGAACCAAAGTGTCGAATTTGGAAAAGTAGGGAATGAACCACAATGTCGAATTTAGAAAAGTAACGAATGAACAAAAGTGTCGAATTTGGGAAAGTAGGGAATTAGTGAAGTCGCGAATTAAGGAAAGTGCCAAATTAACTAAAGTAGGGAATTAGTGAAGTCGCGAATTAAGGGAAGTGCCAAATTAACTAAAGTAGCGAATTTAGGAAAGTGTCGACTCGTTACTAGACTCATAGTGGCGAACGAGCTCTGCTCGGGTGTATGTTGACGCCGCTATCAAAACACAATTGGATAGTGTCGTCTATAAAACCCCTATTCCGCATTTTTCATCAAAACGAGCTGATGACCTTAAAACGGTTGAACCAATTTTGATAAATCATGTCTAAGAACCACCGCTAGAAAACCTGATTTCAAATAAAAAAACCGCATCCGAATCGGTTCATCCGCTTAAGAGCTACGGTGCCACAGACACACACACACACACACACATAGCGGTCAAACTTATAACACCCCTCTTTTTGCGTCGGGGGTTAATAAAAATATAATAAAACTTAAATTTTACGAATCCAGAACCATGCAAACACCATCTTTATTGTTTCTCAGATTACAGCTTAGGTTTTCATTCGCCGTAGAACTAGGACCAGTCATAGTAAATCCGGCAATAGAAGCAGCTGATCCCGCTGGAAAGCATATTTTTTTATTTTATTATTTATAATCAAACAGAACAAATTAGCCTACACCTATATTATTTTGTAACATTAGAAACACTTCAAATTGCGTAAAAAGTTAACTAGTGTTAAAACCCGATAAATCGCTCTAGTCGACACTCGGATAGTGCTATCTCGTTTCGTTGGCGCACTAGAGCGCAGAATAAAACGAAACAGCAACAGTACTTTTGTACCTACCAAGATTTATAAAAATAGCAACAAACATGTTTTATTTACACCTGTGAATACTGTGTTTAATTGCTAATTAAACACAGGATCATAGGCCATAGCATCATTAATCTTATTTTGTACGAGAATTCAAAATGTACCTACTTTAAGGTTAAAAATTTGATTTTATCTGTTTCTAGCGTGTTATTGCAAGCTAGTTGCACTAATCTTCTGCCTCGGTCACCCATCACACAGCTCGTAACACGTACACAACCACCATTTAATATGTACACAACTTTTTAAAGGCTATTTTCTCTTTAAATACGTATCGACACAGCGCAGCGCTTGCGATCGTGTCGCTCGCTAACTGATCGAGACTGCGCGTGACCTTGCAGTCGTCAACCATACTTATTGGGTTCTTCCCCGGATAGCGATTAATAGTACATTACTACAGACGCCGGGGAGTAGGTGGTTGCAGGCCGAGTTCATATAGACGGCCGAGCGAAGCGAGGTCGGATAGTTGAAGCGAGGGCTGGCAACCCCTTTTCACGGCGAGGTATGTATAGTGCTTTTCTCAAACATATGCAATGAAATAAAAAAAAAACATCACTCAAAAAACATTTGTGTAATAGGCATTAACGCGGATATTTTTGGTCCGAACCACACAGATACAAAAAAAAAAACGATTTTCAGCTATTCAGCCTGTTCATAAAACCAGCTGTCAAGGCCACATTAAAATTTAAAAAAAATTACTTCCCGGCCTAGGCCTTCAATTTTGTATGAAATTCCTTTACAGTTCTCTCGAGTTGTTCCGTCGGGAACGTGGCACTTTGAAGCCTAAAATAACTAACATAACGCCGACATTACATAGCATGTTTGAGAAAAATATTTTTTAGTACTGAATCGTAATAAAGTAAAACCCAGTAAACACTAGTAACTGGTTCTACATTATGGGTTTAGTTTAATTTTGTAAAAATATCTTTGCACTAAATACCTATAAATATATATTATCTGGTTCTACTACTTAGTAATACTAAAAACTAAAGCCTTAAATATACTTATTAATATTTCATACTTAAATAAAAGTTGAAGTTAAGCACTTATTGGGTTATTACTCGGAATATTTCCGTGAAACGTGTTAAATCTGCTTATCTGTAATTACCATTAGATAGAGCGACATCGAATCACTATAAAACAACTTATAGCTTAAAATCTCACTTTTTGTCACTTATCGGGTTTCACCAGGCAACCCTCGATATACCTACCGCCTTTATTTTTATGACAAGGAAAACGCAAGCTTTTTTTAGAAAAAAAAACCCAAGCTATTCCAGACACAGATAAAAAAGTTACGTTTCGAATAAAATATGGATGTATAAGACTTGCGCCCTCATTTTATTATGGCTGTTTTCACTTTTTTTAAAGTTACTAACTAGATAATAATGAAATTTGTATGCAACATTGCGGGCTTGTGTAGCGAGCACGCAATATATATTTTTTTAAATTTGGGAACTGTCTGTAAACTATGTACTTCGCGTCTCAGTATGGAGTTAGTAATGTCAACTTTTCCGGTAATTTTTGAGAAAAAACATTTTATAATATACGTCCAGCTGTTTTGCCGTTAGGCCTACAAATATAAATGTTAACTTTATATATTTTTAGACACGTAAGATACATACCTTCACGCCTTCATTCCCAGAGTGGGGTAGGCAGAGCTACAGAATTACCAACAACTCCAAAAACTTGTTGATAACTCTGTAACCACAATTTGCACAATTAGGCTAAGATGTTTAACAGCGCATTAGTGACAGGTTGCAAGCCCATCGCCTAACAGTACTACAAGCCCTTATTCCCTTAGTCGCCTCTTACGACATCCACGGGAAGACATGGAGTGGCACTATTCTACCCCGGCAACCATACGGGGAATGATGAATAAATAAATCTAAATAAATTATCTGAGACTGGTATATATCCTGAAAAACCAAACCTTCGAACTTAGTCTTATTTATCAGACTGCGGCGAAATGAGGGGCTATTCCCAGTAGTCCGCACCCCGTAGTTCGCACTGCGAACTACTGGGATTTTTTTTCCCAGTAGTCCGCACCTCCGGCAAGTGGTGCGAACTAATGGGATTTTTTATTCCCAGTAATTCGCACTGCGGACAAATGGGAAAATCAAAATCCCAGTAGTTCGCACTGTTTAATTCAACATAACTGTGTATATAATATTTATTGGTTTTTTTTTAAATTGTCAGTCTAATTTTAAATAAATGTGTTAAATTAAAATTACTTTTTTATATTCCTGCTCCTATAATACCATATGAAATTGAACACAGTTATGTTGAATTAAACTGTGCGAACTACTGGGATTTTGATTTTCCCATTTGTCCGCAGTGCGAACTACTGGGAATAAAAATTCCCAGTAGTTCGCACCACTTGCCGGAGGTGCGGACTAGTGGGAATTTTTATTCCCAGTAGTTCGCACTGCGGACTACTGGGAATAGCCCGAAATGAGCTGGGTGTGTTGTGTCTTATACAGGGTGTTTGGTAGAGCGTTGTCAAAAAGAAACAGGCGAATAGAAGAGGCCATTAGCTATCCATTTCAGGTACTTTAACCGTTTATTTGTCTAGGGGCTATTTAATACCGATTTATTTTTTATTTTAATTAAAAGTTACCAAAATTCGACTTTGAAACCCCGAAAAAAAAGGAACTATTTGGTGTATCCACAAAATTATCATTTTGTTAGAAAGTTTAATGTTGTAGTGTTCGAATAAAAGTGTTATTGGAAGCGTATAGCAACATTTAAAAAAAATGGGGGCTCTCAAAGTTTCAGAAAACAGTAAAGACATTTTTAAAGATTAACTTTACAACGAAATTAAATAAAACTAAAGTGATTACAACTCTTCAAATTTCCTAAAAACATCTCCAGTTTATGCCGATTCTAATGGTGTGCCACATGCATTACAAAACTCTTAATAATTTTAGTTATTCGTTAATAACTTCCACCCGGCCGTGAATGTGGCGATTTTTGGGAGAATTAACTTCTCTACTCAGTTACGTCTTACGCAGTTAGATGTTTTCTCGTTGTAATTCACGTATCTAGGATGATAATTAATTCATTAGAATGTTATAAGTAAAACGTCCGTGTGCAATAACAAAAGGCGAACCTCGAAACGTCTGTTATAATCATTATCCTCCAGGCCTAAAACAAATAAACTAAGAATAAGAATGAATGATCGGACAATTGGTCTTGTAAAAGCCACATAGGCCTGCCAGCCGAGGTAAGGTAGGCCGCGGGCACTCGTAAAACATTTAAAAATGCAAAAATGTAATAATTTAATACAGAATAGTGCCCAAAATTTAACACTACAGAAAATAATAATGAAAAAAACAAACGCAAATCACTTAATCTTGAACAACTTGTAAATACCTTGCACAGGAGTGTAATGAAAAGCGTGTCTTCCATCAGCCCAAAGCTCTGACCATACTTTCCAGATGCTCAAGTCAATTCTCCCAAAAATCGCCACCTTCACGGCCGGGTGGAAGTTATTAACGAATAACTCAAATTATTCAGAGTTTTGTAATGCATGTGGCACACCATTAGAATCGGCATAAACTGGAGATGTTTTTAGGAAATTTGAAGAGTTGTAATCTTTTTAGTTTTTTTTTAATTTCGTTGTAAAGTTAATCTTGAAAAATTTCTTTACTGATTTCTGAAACTTTGAGAGCCCCCATTTTTTTTAAATGTTGCTGTACGCTTCCAATAACACTTTTATTCGAACACTACAACATTTAACTTTCTAACAAAATGATAATTTTGTGGATACACCAAATAGTTTTTTTTCAGGGTTTCAAGGTCGAATTTTGGTAACTTTTAATTAAATAAAAAATAAATCGGTATTAAATAGCCCCTAGACAAATAAAGGGTTAAAGTACCTGAAATTGATAGCTAATGGCCTCTTCTATTCGCCTGTTTCTTTTTGACAACGCTCTACCAAACACCCTGTATATCAGACTACGGCGGTTAAAAGGTTAATGCACAGTTGGACTTGTGACATTTTCAGATCGTTTTGTATGGGGACAGTGAACGTGTTAAGACAAGCTTATCCGTGAAAGTCAGAATGGCGATATATACCTTCACAATTGGGTCATTGTCAAATTTTGTGCAGGTAAACGAGTCCCTCAACATTTTTAATTTTTTGTATATTAATAAGGTCAAAACCTCTTAACATTATATATTAAATACAAAATACATCGCATTAGCAAACATCCCTTATTGGAATAAAGACTCAGTTTCGATAGTTATCAATTTTTTTTAAGTAACATTGTGGTCATTGGTGGTAACAGAATGGTTTTCCTTACAAATTGTACCTGTCCCATGTAGCATTCCATTTTGATAAAGATCAAATAACTGCATTTTCTAGTATAGTAACCTTCTTTAAATAAATTATTATCATACACGGAGTATTATGAATATTCATAAAATATATTTTAAAGTTAGTCAGTATTAAAATGAAGTATTTAAATATTTTTTTAAACATTGTCCCACGTATTGTTCTGGAACGTCTGAACCACTATGTTACTAACTAATTCACAACTCAAAATAGAGATTTCGCTACTTTTGACACTGTTTTATCTTGTTCGGGATGTCTGCATTCGTCGCGGTAGTTGGTTCGGTCGGGGGGATGGGTACGTCGCTTGACAGTCGGCCGCGAGGTGTTGAACGTGCCGCGTGTTTTAATTGCGCATCCACTTTGTTACCTACATATTCACCTCCATTCTGACTCTCACGCTTATCCCTGACAAATAAAACTAAGAATATTTTTTTGGATTTTATTTCGCTTACAATAACAGGTTCTTAGATCCTGGATGGATACAGCATCTGAAAAGAAATAAAAGGTATTATACAAAATGATCATTTTACGGAAGACAATCGGAAATCTAATGATAAATTCAGACAAAAAAGTAGTAGTTACACATTATCCTTAAAATCACAAAAACTCAGATTGGTTGAATGAATGATCCACTGCCGACACGATTACGATTTTTGAATATGTTGTAGATATCAGGAAAAAATATGTCTGTACGATTCCCTATCCACGAAAATACTTAAAAGAATGAAAAAAAAAAAAAAAAAAAAAAAAAAACGAAACGTACAGACCTGCTTGTTTATGATAACTGCAACATATTCAATAATCGTGGAAATCGGACTTGATTTAGGGGGTGAGAAATGTAAACGGGCAGAGTTACATTTGTAAGGATTTTTTTGACAGATACTCTATTTTAGCGCCGCTTCACAATACTCTTAAGGATCTCTGTTAACAGGTATTCCCACCTACGTTTACTATAAACATTACAACATTTTGGTACTACGAATTTAGGTAAATAAGCTAATTTTTTTTTTTTTTTTTGTGTGTTTTTGTACGTGGATGTCGTAAGAGGCGACTAAGGGAATAAAGGCTTGTAGTACTGTTAGGCGATGGGCTTGCAACCTGTCACTAATACACTCGTAAACATCTTAGCCTGATTGTGCAAAATGCGGTTACAGAATTATCAACAAGTTTTTAGAGCTGTTGGCAATTCTGTAGTTCTGCCTACCCCACTCTGGGAATGAAGGCGTGAAGGTATCCATTAACCTACCGCCAAGCAGCAGTGTTCACATTGTTGTGTTCCGGTTTGGGGATAAGACAGCCGGTGAAATGACTAGCATAGAGGCATTCCATCTTCGGCCTCAGGGTTGGCAACGCATTTGCAGTCTTAGGATTGCGGTCTTATGAATGCGAATGTCTATGGGCAGGCCTGTGTCACTCCGCGTGTAGGTATTAAAAACATACCTCCAGGCGCCGGCCACGGCGGAAGGGCCAATCTAGTAGGCTGCCGCAAGCGAAAGACGACACACGTATAACCACGTATAACCACGTCTAACTTATTATGAACCGTAGTACAGTGAATTAAGGCCCATATTTCCTCAAAAAAAAATTGGAAGGTATGTAAATGAACACGTGCTCGACTGGAACGCGAGCTAAATTAAATCATATTGTCTATCAGATTGAGTACATATTTCTTTGAAAACCGTTGTGAAGTAAAGCTTCTGTAACGCTAGTTACTAGTTATTATTCTGTGCTATGGGTCACAGTTTCCACTTACCATCAGGTGGCCTGTGTGCTCGTTTGCCTTCCTATGATATAAAAAAAATAAAAAATAAAAAAATGTATGTATGTATGTAATTTACCAATTTCGTTGTTAAGAATAGGAATTTTTATTTTGTAGTGTATTTGTAGTGTGTTATTACTTTGCAATAATTAAATAGTTCAGTATTTTGGTTATGTAATTTTTTTCTGACAGAATTTGTTATAACAAAAGTAACTGCAGTATATCCTGTCTATGTAGGTTTCAAGGTTCAGTTATAGCTACTTCGCATACATAGCCTATGACTGACTGTGCCAGGGACAAGTATAATATTCTAGCAGTATTATAAGGAAGTTTAAAGTTCAGCATAGCAAGTTTTGAAAGGATGGATTTTAGTTTGTTATTGTTTATATTTAGCCATTGTAAACAAGCAGCAAAAATAACATTGTTGGAATTTTTATTTCTTTGCCATATGCCGTTAGACTAGTATTTTACCAACCCGAATACATACAAAGTTTGCCTTGCAACAATCATTTTATCTACCGTTACTATTTAATGTTAAAGCAAAGTTTGGTGATAAGGCCTTATGCAACCACTAAATAGTTTGCCTACTTAAAATTTCAGCCATTACAAAAGAGTCTTAAACAGACAGACGGAAATACGGACAAAGAAACCCCACTAAGTCATTCCATATGGGTTCCATTTATTGGTTTGGGTATGGAAGTAAAAATCCTTGTTAGTAAAACAAGGATTTCTACTTCATTGCATTTGTTATGTTAATTTTGCTATCGGATTGAGGTCGGGACTTTGTGGCAGCCATTCTAGCTGTTTGATTCTATTTGCCTTGAATAATGCAGCAGATATTTTAGCTGTATGCTTCAGGCCATCTTGCTGAAAGATATATTGGCCCTCCAAGTCACATTTAAGCAAATAAATCTGTAAATTTTCCCAAAATATGTTGATATAATCTTTAGTAGTCATTATTTCATTAAATCGAGCTATGCTGCCAACTCCAGAACAAGCAAAGGATCCCCATAACACCATAACATTGCCTCCAGCATGCTTAACAGTTTTTGTATGTTACGTTCTGCAAACGCTTCGTAAGGCTTACGCAATACCCTAAACCGGCTTATTTGTCCAAACAGCTCGAATTTGATTTCATCAGTCCACAATTTTGATTTTCAGTACTCCAAAAGGGATTTTGATTATGCTTATTCACAATAGCAAGTTTTTTTTTGTTATTATAGCTAATATATGGACGCTTAGATGCTAAGCAGTTTTTAAACCATTTTCTTTGAGCCTGCGACCTACAGCTCGGGAACTGACCCTGAGATCCAACATATCTGTAACAGCTCTTGATGATATTTATGGATTTGACTTCATGAATCAAACAATTCTAGTATCTTCCCGCTGAGATATTCATTGTGTACGACCAGCTCCAGGCAAGTTCGCCACAGTTCCTTGTTGTTTATATTTCTTTTAAATGTGCTGTACGTACGGCTCCAACCGAGATGGAATATTTTTCAGTAATTTTCCGAAACTCATTTGGTTTTTGTCTATCAAATAAAACCAGATTTCAAATATCAATGGAAATTTGATTTCTCAGGAGCTTGAACATTGAAATAATTACATAAAAATTATAAAAAATTGCCAAGAATAACACTGACTTGTAAAAAGATAAAAAAGATAAAAGATGTTTATTCAGTGAGTAGGCCGCACGGGCACATTTACACGTCAAAAATCTACCAGCGCTTCGCAAGAGACCACTGCTGAGAAGAAACGCCGCAAGAAACTCAACAGTCAGTCGTTTTTTAAATATTGCTTATATAATCTCACTCAACCAACTATGGTGCTAATGCAGTGCTATCCTATCACCAGGGATCGGAAATTCGGATCGATATTTACCTATACTTTCGCACCGGCTTTGTTGTTCAGTTGTATGGAGGCGGACTCAATCATACAATTCATTATTAACATTTGTGGGATTTTAAAATAAATAAATTGCATCGGCATTAATTCATAATCAATTATTTATATTAACTGTTTAAAGTTATTTTTCATGTATAGATTCACCAAATGTTATTTAATTTACCTGTAAGTCATCATCATCAACCTTAACGAATTTATAGTAGCAAAATGAATGTTTTATCCTACGTGTAAAGTAATTATTATATTAACATTTTGTAGAATCCCAGAATCCCGGAACTTATATTATTAAAATAATATTTTTAAGAAGCCGACGCCATGTTTGCCAATCTTTTTCCTGGATTTTGCCAACTTTAGGTAAATATCGATCCGAATTTCCGATCCCTGCCTATCACGCATCCCTCGTCTATAACACGGAGTTTTACACTACTGGTCCATTTTTAGGATCCAAAGACAAGTTTAAAAAACAAGTCTTCACAGTATTGTTAAAACAAAATAGAATAGAATAGACTTAAATTAATTTATTCAACGTTGTGAATGAGTTTCCGGCACAAACAAAAAATGAAATAAAAATAGAAAATAAAAATTTGACAGCATTTCATTCTACTAGTGGGTAAACTGCCCTATACTATAATACTTGTTGAATGAGTTTCTGACAAACACTTGACATGACTTTGACTTAAGTATAATAAGATTTAAACCGCACTTACTGACAATCACGCGAAACGAAATTAAATTAAATTAACCCTTTCAGCCCGGATGGCGAGCTAACTCGTCTTATGCAATGTGCTCTCAGATCCGGTAGACGAGAATACTCGTTTAAAAAAAATTGACGTTACGTCCTGGATTAGGGCAATCGACAGTCACTTGCACAACCGGACACGTTGCGTCCTGTACTCTTGACCTTGACCCATATCTATTTGCTGCCGTTATTGTGATGTTACCAACAAGTAAATACACTTATTACCCCAAGAATATTCGTTTCGCATTTGTATCTAAATAGTTTCGTATTGCACAAACAACATGGAGAAAAATAACTGTAAGTACTAAAATTTCGTCAATATTAGCTAACGAGTTATCTCGTCTACCGGCTCTGAAAAGCGTTTTACGTAGCCGAGTTAAGTCGTCTTTCGGACGTAAGAGCATCTTCTGTTGACGAGTTAACTCGCCTACAGGACTGTGGAGCAGGTATCATTTCACTGGATCGGAAAACTGGGTAGATTTTGTGTATGACTTTGCCGGAACGAAAGGGTTAAGTTCAATTAAAGCTATTAATCGGCATCAAATACATAAACAATCTCTTAAATATCAAATTATTATTCATATGTTTTCATTACTATGCTCATAAGTTTAACGTCTACTTATTAAAAGTAGCTGGCAGGCGGCTACTTATTGAAAGTAGCTGGCAAGCGGCTACTTATTGAAAGTAGCTATTAAAGATTAAAGTCTGTAGGTAATTCGTTTTTACTTTATTTCATATACCATTGGACATAATTGTATATGAATCCAAAAGTCCATTACAATTTAATTGAATGAATGGGTAACTATTTGTGGGCGGGTACGAGTATATGAATAACTTAATGTCATTATTATTTTCCATTCGTCCTGGACCTGCGTGCAACGCAAAGCATTCACATTCGTAAAAAAACTTTTGTATCTTGTTTGTTTTAGTATTTTTCATGAGTTTACATTTTCACTATGTTTGTGTACTCTTTAATTTAGTAACTGATGGATAACTGTTATTGGCCTTCTTTTATGTAACTAACACTATGTAATAAGTATATTTACGGCTGTTGTTGTCCTGAATACTAGTGATGCAACGAATACGAATATTCGTATTCGCCGAATAGAAGACATTTACCGAATATTCGTATTCGGCGAATACTAATACGAATATTTAAAAACTAATATTTTTGGCCTTTTGGCGAGAAGATGTCCATTTTCCAAGTCTGAAAAAGCTCGCCCAAAAGTATTTTTCACTGAAGCCATGTACAGTCGCCTCGGAAAGACTTTTTTCAACGGCTGGGAACATCCAGACTGAAAAAAGAAATCGCCTAAAACCAGAAAATCTACAAATTTTATGTTTTTTAAATAAAAATTTGCCTGTTGTAAATTTTAATTATTAGAAGAGTAAACATTATTCAAATAAATAAGTCTTTGATTACCATGGCGAGATATTCGTATTCGTATTCGTATTCGCCGAATAGTAGGTTTGATATTCGTATTCGTATTCGTATTCGTAAAAGTAGTATTCGTTGCATCACTACTGAATACCAATAAATAAATAAATAATAATAAACTTAACCTCGCATTATATAAAACAATGAATCTTACATAAAACAAAAAATAAATACATTCATGCGTAGTTGAGCAGGAAAATGTGTCAAAACTCACAAGAACTAATAAGGAGTAGA
Organism: Acleris emargana; assembly: GCA_927399475.2. Classification (NCBI taxonomy): domain Eukaryota; kingdom Metazoa; phylum Arthropoda; class Insecta; order Lepidoptera; family Tortricidae; genus Acleris; species Acleris emargana. The sequence goes on along the minus strand of OV656835.1, from coordinate 48,359,026 downwards.
AATAAAAAAAATGAAATTTTAGAAATTATACTTACCTATGACGGTGCAAGACAACCCACATAAAAAGTTTCGATACATTCTCCTACAGAAACCGTGTACCCTATACTAAAAAACCTAATTAGATTCCAACATACGTCAAAAAAGTGTTGCCATTAAAATGACATATTAGGTGGATCGGTAAATTTTCACTTCTGTAAATGTTATAGGTAGCTGTTTATTTTATTTATAATATTAAAGGCAACATTTAATTATCCTTCTTAAATAAACAATCTTATTTAAATACTCGTCGCAAAAAAAAAAAAAAAAAATTGTTTTATAGGAGAAAAGTTTAAATAACAATGGCAATAACTCGGGGTTTAATAACATTTGGTACCAATTATTATTCTCATTATGTGCGATTACATTTTTAGGAAAAAAAATCAATTATATTTTTACGTACGTCTTCAAAACGACCGAAATCTTCAAAAAATCTTCAAGTCTTCAAAAAATTATCAGTTGATCATGTGTGGTAACCTTTATGGTGGACATGGTGGTTCTGTGGCGGCCATAACATCTATTGTCACTTCATTCGACATCTGACGTTTGGATAGCACGAATGTTTTCTGTACCTATTCGCCCCGTGGTGATTTCCATTGTTAAGTTTTTGTTTTCCGTTAAGTTTTTGTTGTTTCATTTCGTTATTATTTTAACCTTTATCATATTGTGGAAATAACTTATATTGTTTCATTTTAACATAATTATTGTAACAAAAGGTTGGTTTTTCCTGAAACGTCACAATGATGATGACACTTGTAACTGTGACATTTCGCCATCTTTGGTAGTTTTTTTGACGTATATTGGAATCTAATTAGGTTTCCAAGTTTAGACAATACAATGTTTACGTATTTTTTATGACTACTACTCTTTCTTTCGTCTATCTTTTTTTTTTTATGCAGTGCAAAGTTGGCGTTTTAGATTTCTAACTTCCTTTTGTGGTTTGAGGGCCCGTATTTGTTTTAACTATCATGTGCACCAAATAATAAATTTGTAAGATTCTACTATAAGTAGAAATGACAAATCGATGCCGAGCAAGCATAAATAATCAAGGGCAGCAGTTTGAGCAATTGTTATAAATAAATGACAGAGCATGATCAACTTCTGTTTTCATTATCTCCTGTAGGTTATTATCACTTTCCTCAAAAGTAGTTTCGTAAAAAAAATGGACGCCTTATTAAAGTTGACGAATAACTTTTGACGTTTAAAAAAAAAAATCGGATTTTTGTGTACCGATCGAAAGAGTATAAACTGAAGATGTTTTTGAATACTTAGAAGTAGTCAATCGTTTTAAGTTTTTTTTAAATGCCTTGCAAAGTTGGCTGTTTAGATTTATTTTTACCAATTTTTGTGGTTTGAGGGCCCGTAATTTTATTTTTTAGCTATCTTTTGCACCGAATATTAAATTTGTAAGATTCTAGTATTAGCCCAGATAAAAAAAAGTAAAAATGTTGCCCGTTTTATTATTTTTAAAAAGTTAATGAGATTTTAAATCATAAAACCGGAATATTTTAAAAATATAAAAAAAAAACAATTTTTTTAAAAAAACTAAGGGACTAGGTGATTTTTTTTTAAGTGGACCGCGTAGTAGATGGCCCCACCTATCCCCTATATACGTATGTCCATCAATCTGCCAAACACCCTATACAACGTGTTACAAAATACCCCGTAAAAAATATAATAAATTATCAAAGCCAAAAATATTGTCAACCCTAGTAAGCTGTCATGTCAGGGAACCGGAGTTAGCATAGCTTATTTAACAGAGAGGCCTACCTACCAATTTTAATAATTGACAACTTCATTGGATTTTCTGTTTTTCATTTCCAAAGGTTCAATACTATGATGTCATTATGCTTAAAATTAACTGATCCTCTTTCCCGAATAAGACGCTACGATGAACCAAACACGCTTGCGTGAGGTGAACGGCGGTTAGGATAACGACGTTGGTATTCCTTTCTAGCTGCAGCCGCGTCTCCATCGCAGGACCCGTAACAATAAATGATATCTGTGTATTCTTCGAAATGGCACGCAGGCATTTGAGAAAGAAGCTTAGTTATCAATATCGTCGTGTAACTGATTACGTAAGTCACTCAAAAAGGAACGCACTTTGTTTTTAAAAAGCAAATTTATTTTAAAAATACAACTCCATTAGCCGAATTTAAAAAAGGAGAACGATGTTCTATTCATTTTACTACAACACTTCCTGCGTTTTTCGGTTAAAAATGGAACGCACTTTGTTTTTAAAAAGCAAATTTAAAAGAACACGATTAGCTGATTTTAAAAACGATAACGATTCCGCGTTTTTTGGTTGAAACGATGGAGCTTAACCGCGAACATTTCTGCTATTATTATTAATTGTACAATGTAAAATGTCATAAATTGTACCATTTTAGAAAGCTTATGAATTGAGCAAACTATTCCTGTCATTTGTACGCGAAGTGTCGTACTTTTTTTTTTAGTTATGCTTTAAAATGTTACAAAATTTGGAAAATTATTACTAGAACTTTCAACTTCAAATCCTTTTATTTGCAAAACTTTGCATTTCTTTGGCATTATTTATTATTTTTCGTAATCAGTAATTCATTGGCTATTTGAAAAATGCTTTTTTTTATTTCTAAATGACGAAGTTTTTACACAATGACCAGTTATAGGTCGAAAGGCGGGTATTTTTTTTAAATTCTAAAAATTTGAATAACTCGATAACCAATGAGTTTTGACCCCTGGTTGACTGGACTTAAATCGTTACAAATGAGCTGTAGAATAACCCCTTTCAAGGAATATGGCGAATTTCCAGTCACCCTGTATAGTAAAACCAAAAGAAAAAAACCTTTCTGTTGTATTAATTTTCAGATCAGATTAGCAACATTCACTGAACGGCTTAGGCAAGCATAATCAAGATTAGTGAAAAAAATTAGTGAAACTGTGGGACATTTATAAAATAAATTAAATAATATGCAAATTAAGACAATTTGTTAGTGTACAAACAGAACAAAATTATATCACTCTCATGGACTACAGGGCATTAAGTTCTTTATTAACACTTTAATTGCCAAGTTTTTGCACAGCCCTGCGCCAGCCAGGAGTGTCGACGGCATAGAGATAAGTGAACGCGCTTGGCGGGCGCTCGGCGTGGAGTCTTCGTTTGTTCGACCATCGCGCGTTTGGACGCGCGTAGAGCAGGTCTTATATTTTATTTTATATTTACGCTGGCTCTGGGAATGGGTCTTGTTTTTGAACTTGGCAATGAAAGTGTTAAATTATTCACCATCCACTTATCAAACTGCCCTCATAAGTGTAACATAAGTTATGTTTTGTCCCTGATTTGACACATTCATGAATAAAGTGAGATCAAATTTTAATATAAGCATTGAATGTATGACGATGTGAACTCTTCTATGCGGATAGGTAACTTTTGATGTAGTGACATATAAAATGAATGAATCTTACTAAAAGATAAGTTTTGGATATTTCACTCAGCAAACACTGACCAAATCGGGATGAACCTTGTGCCAAATATAGTTTAAGTCCTGGAATAGGACATAGGATAGTTTTTAATCCAAAAAAACATCTTAATCATTAAAAGCTATGAATTTGCTCTCATTCACACTTTGTATGGACAAGTAACAAAATAAAATAGGTGAAATCTCAGCTAGCCAATTTCACCTACCTACACATAGGTAGTGATTTGAATTCTGTTTAAGTGAGTGATTCTTATCTTCCTAACCTAGCCATCACACCCAGGTTGGATATTCGGAAAGCATAGTGTCATCTTCCAACCTGCCTCAGGTTGGATAGTGGGAATAAAATGTATTATTTATTTTTCTTCCCATTATCCGACCTAAACGGAATAGGGTACAGTCACAGAGAATATCCCGGCACCACTGTACTTCACCCGGTGAAGCGAAGGTATTACAGTCACGTTGTTTATAATTACCGTTTTTATACTGATTTAATTACGAAAATGTATAAACAAACAAAAGATACATTAAAACACGGCAGAAGGGAATGTTTTAGTCCACACTATTGGCGAATTGTATGTTAAAATAGTTCAAGTTACACGACCGACCTATACACCGTGTTTTTATTGATTTACTAAATGAGCAATTTAGCAAAGTAACTAAATGAACTTAGCTCCACAGATTTTTTTTTATTTTTTTTTGCAATATAAAAAAAAAGAATCTACCACTTAGTTTCTATGGATGTACCTAGTAATATGCCGAAGTTATCGTAAATCAATAAAAACACGGTGTATAGAGGCATTTTAAGATAAATTAAATAAATGAGTATGAATATGAATAAGAGTTTATATTTATGGCAAATGACGACTCCATAGCTTGCTATTAGTCTTACCGTGCGACAAAAACTCCGATGCCTAATTATGACTTATGATAATAATGACCTAAAACACACTATGATTAAAAATAATTTTGGAACGCAATATAAACCCATCTTTATAAAAAAAACATTAATGTACTCTGAAGGGGGTATACACACTTATAAGGGTAAAAACAATTAAATTTTCTATTAAACTTTTCCGTTGTGACACGAAAATTAGCAATACAATTGTAGGGATACATTTCGTCGCACAACGGAACTTTATTCGACTTCGTTGTTTGTATGGTTAACTACCCTTAACTATGGTCCGATGTTTTGGTCCTTACCCATAAGCAATCTGAACATTTAATTGTATTATTTTTTTTGTTATTGACTGCACAAAAGTATATAGTGTATTTCTATGGAACTTGCTAACTATGTAAACAAAAGACTTAACTTAGTTTTGTCACTGTTTCTCCTTGAATTTTCACACCACCTCATCAAACACCATGCATTGAAACCATAAACTATTGAAACGGTTGTTACTTTAAAATACAAAATCACCAAATATATAACACTCTAACTTGGATATTTCATTAAAAGTTTAAATGGTTTCATAAGTTAGCTTATTAGGACCTGATGGGATGACATTTTTGTTTCTTTTAAAATCTACAATTGTCTTTGATGGGTAGCATTGTGGCTAAAGTTGGCGATATATTAAGGCCCCTACACATTACCTAACTCACGCTGATCACACTCGCAGATGATATAACGGCACCTTTTGTAATAAATACTGGTGATATATCGTCGGTGATACTGCAAAACCGCATAACTAACAAATTTATGATAGAGCAAAATAAACCTTACAGTCTTATTAAAAAGGTGCATTTTTCTCCTTATTTAAAATGTTACTTACGCGGGTTTGCAGTTTCACCGACGATATCATCTTCAAGTACCGATTTTTTTTTCAGATTGTGTTTAAACAAATTACAAATAAGTAACTACTTGTTTTTTACTTTCGGTATTTTAATATTCGATATGGTTTGACATAAGTAAGTATTGCCCATCACTAGTAAATTCATCATTCAGAGACAATTTCGATATGGCGGTTTGTTTACATAGTTAGCAAGTTCCATAGAATTAGACCTTAGGTTGGGAGATTAAATTTTATTCCCACTATCCAACCTGAGGCAGGTTGGAAGATGGCACTATGATGTCCCAATATCCAACCTGGGTGGGACAGCTAGATTGGAAGAAGGGAATCACTCATTAATGGACGTATTAATAATAAACTGATCTCGACTATAATGCTCGTCTCAAGATGCGTCAGAAATGACAGATTTCTATGGCTTGACGTTTACTTTGACGTATCTCGTGACAGGCATCTCAGCCAAGATGAGTTTATTAATACAGCCCTAAGTTTTTCATCCTGAAATCCTTTCAATTTCTATTCATTTATGTGTGCGTGTGTGTACACTAAATTTACAAAAGAAACCTGGCACTAGCTTTGATTTAAATATTTTTGCCTGGGTCGTTGATGTCACTGGGTGGTTAAGTAATTTCCTCTATACACCACAATTTATAACCTTTTTGTTTTGTTCTCAGTTAATTTAGGTCAAACTTATATTATTCATACTGGTAAGATCAAATTCTGAAGTCCACGCAAACAAAATAGAGGGCAGAAACTAGATTTTCTAATAAAATGTCATGTAACAGATCTATCCCAGCACATTGCAGATTAGGGAAACATCACAAATATCATGACAACTGATTTTGCGTCTTTATCAGTCATATTTTGTAAGCTGTTTTAAACCAATTTTTAGAATTGGTGTGATTTAATGGTAAAATTGGCTAGTAAAATATATATTTTACTAACAATTTAAAAAACATGTATGAATGTATAAATAACCTTTAATTGACGACATGGTTTCAGAGCAGTAACACATCGGCCATGGATAATATAGACATGACATCTCTTGAGACGTAGACTACGGAAGGATAAATAATGCTTACCACTCTTATCCTATGTCCCATGGCATGTGCTGGGAGGTTGGACTTGAAACGCGCGCGGACGCCTCCAGAGTTGCCATGAGGACGGGTCACCTTGCCCCAGATCGCACGCAGCTTGGTCTTCTTGCCACGGGGACCACCAGCAATTGGGGTCCTTTTCTTAGCACGGTACACATACACGCACCGCTTGCCGGCGTAGTAGTTGGCATCATCACGGTCACGGGCCCCTTCAATCTGAGACAGTTCAACAAGAGTCAAAAAAAGGCCAGGACAAAACTAACTATTACAACAATATCACACTTTATCAGAATAAATTAAAGCCACATGGTTTGGTTCAGGTTTCAAATGTCTGAAGGCATCATTTAGAGATATAACCTTTTCCCTAATAGATATACACCTTTTACTTCTTTGCACGCTAATTAACAAAAAGGGATCAATACAAATCTTGTCTTCATATTATAACATTCGCGTAGCTCATTTCATGTAACTTTATTACATAAACATTAAATACATGAACTTGACAGGGAAGTAGGGGCTGACTTGATATGCAACTAACCTATCATAACTTAACCATGCACGTTAATCGCAAAAGCAGATTTAAGAACTTACCCTAAGAAGAGCAGTATTCTCGTGTTGGTTTCTCAGACCACGTTTGTAGCCCGTGAACACAGCCTTGGCGTATAATCTGCCATGTCGTGCTTTGGACGATACTTTGCGGATCGCCTTCGGGGGTTCGACGGGCGCCACTGGAGCTGCCTTAACGACCTTCTCCTTGGGCGTCTTGGTTTTAGGCGCTTTCACCTTCGGGGCGGGTGCCGGCGCGTCAGCCATTCCTAAAATATCACTAAACTATTAAAAGTATAAGGATTTTACTCGCGACTTGAGCCAAAGGTTATGTTGACATTCAAGTCTAGAGAAATCTCAAAATATCGCTGAGAGAATGCGTAATCCAATATTTCTAATGGTACGGCACAATCAAAATTAACTTAAAATATACACAAATGCGTTTATTTCAATTCCGCACCTTAATTTACAAAAGAAAACTAAAATATAATGGCACACTAACCGGAAATTATTTGTGGAAAGAACGAGGGTTAGTGTTGCTAGAATTTATTTCCAACAAAGTTGCCAGTTTATCCTCAATATCTATTAAAGTTGTTGCTTCTGCCATGACTGTGTTAAGCGCTTTAAGGGCCTGCTAGGCGGTGCTCGCTTGACATACTTTATTTTAAATCTATTGACTTGACTATATGACAAAGTTTAATAAGCTTTAACCTTCGAGTAGTTATTTTAACGGAAACAGGTAGCCACTTTTTTCGTTGAAGTTACTCACTCATAGTTCTATTAATATAAGATATTATATAGCCTATGTCACTCCGACAACAATGACGAATCTAACAACACCTCATTATGTTAAAATCCAATTACCCGTTTAGGATTCAGAGCGTCCCTAAGAAATAGATATACGTGCGTAAAATATAATCCTCCTTCTGACGCAGTCGGGAAAACGTAAGACACGTCCGCTACAATCCTTGGTCAAATTCCCATAATTGCCTCCTGCTTGTAACCATTAAGATTAAGGAACAAATTCAGAGATTGCCCATGCAGTAGGTGTGTGAGTATCCCGCTTAACCGAGTTGCCGGACGAGTCCCGTGCCGATCGCTACCCCGCCCCGGCGGTTCCCTTTGTCCACCATTTCTCTGCGCAAGTACATTCATTAAGGGCCTGCTGTACGGTCGCCAACAAGCTCTTCCGACAACGTGACCTTGCTCGAGACCGACCGTGTACACAGTTGTTTCCAGCAAAAAATATTTTGATCTTCGGAAGCCCTTGGTCGATGAGCGCGCGCTAGCGATGGCGGTCGGACCTGCTGGTTATGAACCGTACGGCCGCCTGTTTCCGATAGAGCTAGGCCAGACAGGAGTAAGCAGCGCGCGCGCATACATCGTACGCTAGCTAAGGTATCTTGAAATGGTATCCATATGCGTTTCTTTTATCCATTGTACTCATAAGTACCTACCAAAGTCACGCCAACTCTGTGATTTCGAAAGACTGAGCCATTTTGAGCGCTTGTTATGCGTGTTATTAGTCTGCGAGTTCTGAGCACAGTACACACTGAAGCTGTGGCGTGGAGGCGAGGTCGGCTGACAACTCCGACAGCGTAGTTTCCTCGAGTAGTTTCCTGCCTTACTTTATGCGTTTCTGTTCAAGATTTATGTAACATATATATTAGGAAATCAAAACATGAGTAAATATAAACTGACTATATTTGAGTATATTTCAAAATAAACTGCTTGAAGTAACTACCAAAATAGTGCTGTCGATTGCAACCGGTTTTGACTGTCAACAATACGATATTTTTTCAGACTAACAAAAAAATTCCCGCTTCCTAGCTGTCCTGCTTCATTGGCTGTACGTTTTAATAGGTTAAAGCAAAACTAATAGATAATTCTCTGTTTATTTGCCACAAATGTACGCACAGTTTATGTATGAGGCCATAATCGGGTCTGCCATAGATGTGGGTTGGAAAAAGCGAGGCCATTATCGGGTCGCCCACCGATGAGAGGTTAATTAACTATATAAAATGTGTCATATGTTAATTTAAATTAAGCTTTATCAATCCGCGGTTTGAATATAGGAACCAGTCATTAGGTGATTTTTAGTAGTATTAATAATCAAGTCTACTTAATCGCGACAATTTTCAATCATTATCACTACATAGTATAAAACAAAGTCGCTGGCGCTGTCTGTCCCTATGTAAGCTTAAATCTTTAAAACTACGCAACGGATTTTGATGCGGTTTTTTTTAATAGATAGAGTGATTCTTAAGGAAGGTTTATATGTATAATACATTCCACGCGGGCGAAGCCGCGGGCGGGTCGCTAGTAACTTATATAAAAGTCATCAGCGTATGCGGCGCGTCCTATTATTAAAAGTTATGTTACACTGATATCATAATGGTAAATGGTTAATGTATAAAATTTTTGTTAAACTTAATTAATACGGTATTTACAGTGTTTTGTATGTTTTTTTCTGAGCAAGTAAGAGTTCTGCTGGCATAAGCAAAACATGCTCATTGCTCATGCATGACCTTTATCGTCCAACTGTGATAATATATGTAGTCCAGGAGTACCAAGTCCGACATCAGAAGCGTCCATCGATATAATGGGCTGTCTGTCAAACTTAGGTAGACACAAGATAGGTGCAGAAACCAAGAGTTCCTTGACTGCCATAAAAGCTGTGTCAGCTTCATAAGTAATCTGAAAACATGATCCCTAAGGTAATTTTTAGCTAATTTGTTAAGAGGAGCGCAAACACTATAGTAGTTATTGAGATATTCTATGAAGCGACGGTACCAAGACACCGTGCCCAGAAATCTTCTAATTTCCTTCTGAGAAGGTGGGATAGGGAACTCAGTTATAGCTTTGACTTTATCCTTGTATTGAATAAACTGTTATTTTATTTTTATTATAACTGGTTTTTTAATACGCCGATCACTCAGATTACGCCGCGATATTTGAACCCGACACCGCCGCCGGCGGTTTAGCCATCGTCGGTGCACACCCCTAATTTACACACTCCCACTTACATATTTAAATAAAGTACCTACCGAAGTGTACCTAAATACACCGAAAGAAAATAAATATATGTACAGGTAGGTACGTAGGCAGGCATAGGCATTAGGCATCTAAAGATCAGGAGCACCCACGAGCCGGCGCCCCTGGGAGCTTTCATTTGAGATACTTTATCGGCGTAATTTAAATGTATAACTATGCCAAATTACAGCTTTGTACCTCGTAGTACCAGAGTCTATCATGCCACGGACATGTATGACGAAACTATAAAGGTCCCTAGTCTGATTTTGATTTTCTAAACAATCAATCTACAAAGGGGACCAATGCATACGAATGCAATTGCCCGATTATTTAAGAAAATATTTTTATTTAATCTATTTAATAATTTAATAATGGTGAAATCTGGAGAGACAAAGGCAAAGATCCCTGTACAAACTTTTTAGAAATGCCTTTTTATATCATGTGCGTGCCCTTGTGCAGGGTTTTAAAACTTGGTTTGATCACAACCGTGCACCTGAAATGTGAAATGTCTGATTTGGACCAATCAGGACAGACCACGAAAAGTGCCAAAGTAAAGATGGATTGTAGCACTGTCAACTAATTAGTTTGTAATGAAATTACATGTAATTCACTGAACAGTCGCATCTGAAATTAATAATAATGATGGACTACCTAGTGAATTTTAATTGGAACAAAATAACACCATGCCTCGTTTTATTAGTGTTAGAAATAGTGTTAGAGTGTAAGTTTAACATTGACCGCTACTGGCCAGATTTACTCCGGTATTTTGTGTTACGTTTTCAAATGAGCGGTGTGGAATAGTTTCAGATTGTGCGACCCCGGCGGAGGTGAACAAACACCTGGAGCTTGGGCGTGACTTCCTGGCCCGCGGGCAGCTCTCAGACGCGCTCACGCACTATCATGCTGCAGTAGGTGAGTGCTCACACGCATTGCCCATTCTCCACAAATAGAAATTTTCATGTACTTCTTAATGTCAGAGGATAATATTACAATAATCAGATAAGATACTCTAAGGAGAGATTTCATAGAGGGCATACATTTTATACAACAATGTAGATTTCTCTGTATCATACTTATAGATAATGTATCAACTCATGTTTTCTTGTTTGGCAGAGGGTGACCCACACAACTACCTCACATATTTCAAGCGTGGTACCGTTTACTATGCCCTGGGTAAAGCCAAGTTTGCTTTACAAGACTTTAGTAAGGTATGTTTGCAGTATATTCTATCTGACTTATTACATTATATTAGTTTTCTATAACAGTGGTAAATAAAAGCTCAATGGTTTTCGCCTGCTTCTAATTACCTACAACTGTCATGCATTATTTTATCATTTTATCATTATGTAAAAGCATTTAGATGTTTTTGAAGTTATAACCATGCCCTGAATTGTTTGTTGTAGTGGTACTACATTATCAATTTTCATTAATATTTTTCTTACAATATTACCTTATTTTGACAATGCATTTAGCCTTGTTGCTAATGACCAGGGCTGTAACTTTTCATGCCAATTATGTGAATTTGTGTACAAGCTGATTTAAAATTAAAGACTAATATTGAAAAGTTGAAATTTGGTTCGAGTATTTCCGAATAAGTTCTGCATAAACCTATAGGGGGTTAATGTAATATGCAGTTGACCGATACTGAATGTAATGCCAATTAGATCACTACACTTATTAATGTTGTATTTTTAGTACTTGAGTCCTAGACAACAATATTCATTAAAAATTGTCTTCATTTGCCATTTTTAGTAATTAGTAGTGAAATCAAAAAAAACAAAAATCCAACTGCAATAGAAAAACCACTGAAAGAGAGAGAAAGAGTGAAATACCCTAAATTATTTAAAAAAAACAAAAACCCGACTGCAATAGAAAAATCCACTGAAAAGTGAAAAACAAGCTTTATAATCTATAGAAAATTGTAAGGTACTTAATAATACAATTTATACTATTATATATTTACATTTAACTTGAATATAGGAAAAGGTATTCCAGGCGGGGACAAGCAATGAAATACAAAACCAATTTCTTGAAAAAAAAAAAAACATTTGTTCTAGCTTGTCCCAGCCTGGAATACCTTTTTCAATATTCAAGTATAAATGCTATTATTAACTACATTGCTCTTGCAATTTTCTATAGATCATACAGCTTGTTTTTTGCTTTTCAGTTGATTTTTCTATTGGAGTCGGGTTTTTGTTATAATTTAGGGGTTAAATAATTTAGGGTATTTCACTCTTTTTAGTTTTTATTAACAAAAGAGTGTTTTAATTAATGATTACTACGTGTTAAATTAGCTCTGGAGCTGACACATTACAAGCGTACAAGTCTTTCTAGCGAATGAAAATTATTACTTAACTTACTTACTTATTTATATATTTTTTTGATTTTCCTGTCAAAGTGGTAACATCAAAGTGTAATAATGTATATATATTCGGAATGAGCTATTTACTAGCTTTGATTTGAGACCATATTTTATACATAAAAATACTTTGAATTTGAATTTTATTGAAATTTTATATACCCTATGTCATGTCAAGCCGTTTAGGCTGCAGAGCGTGCCCAGAAATTGACAGATACATAGATACATACATACATAGCTCGAAAAAAATATCTTCTTCTGATGCAGTCTGGTAAAAAATATGTAGCTGCCTTGATCCGTATTTTGATTGCAATGTATTTAACTCTAATCACTTTACCGCTTCTTATTTATTTATTTTTTATTTCTACCAGTTAATACATACCTAAACACCTCCCAAATTAAAAGCAGAGCACCTTGTGTGTAAAATTTCGTAATTTTGACGTCATCTGCATGAAAAGTTTGACCCCTGGTCATGACCCTACCTACAAGGCTATTGTAGTCCTGGGTTTGATCCCTGTGGCCCGTTTCACGAAGCATTGGTCAAAAAAGGTGCTACAAGCGTTTCACGAAGCTACTTTTCTACAACTTGTAAAATTCAAGTTACAAGTGTAAAATTTGAACCATAGACATTTTTTTTATTTTATTGTTAGAAATTGCTTCAATCGAACTAACGTTTCTCGAAAATTTTGTTACATTGTCAACTTGTACTTGTCACTTAGTAAAAAAAACTACCTAGCTTCCGAGCTAAGTAAACTTGTAATTTGTTAGATTCGCTGTCAAATCATTCATACTATAGTACCTACCTCGTTTGTTTTTAAACTTCACTCTCATGTCGTACCGTCGTTGAGTTTAATTTTCTGTTAAAAAAGTTTGTTGTTATTGTTATTGTACATTTTGTTATTTTTAGTTGTTGAGTTTAATTCTCTGCTAAATTTTGTTGTTATTGTTATTTTGTCTGTAAATATTAAGTGAAGTTTCATAAGCTTGTGGAATGTGGAAGTAGGTACATCACGGGTATATGAAAAATCCCTTGAATTTGGCACAAGTCTTAAAGCCTGTGCCTTTGCGTGTATGACTTTCCACGCAACGGTCTTGGTTGCCGAAAATGCTCCAAAAATTGTTTTTTCTTAAGCAACACTTCTTTTAGAAGTGTGTAACTCCCGTACCTACTTTCAAATTTTAACGATAACGAGAGACAACTCCGAAGACTCCGCGAGACTGGAGTGGAGACATAATCGGATTTACAGATTATAAATATAAATATTTCTAGATTTGACATTTAGAAACGTCAAAACATCAACAAACTTTTTTTTAATAGGGACTTGTTAAATCGAGATGTCATTCACTTGTAATCGAGATTACCATACGATCCTATTATTCTACCATGGAAGGCTGCGTTCGAGAAACATTTGTACTTGTAAATTGTAACTTTTTGCTCTTGTTACTTGTGAACTTGTAATTTGTAACTTGTAGCTTCGTGAAACGGGCCACTGGTAATGGAAAATGTTTGTTTCTAGTCTTAGATGTTTTTTTATGTGTTTACATATTTATTCCTTTTAAAGTATGTTTATCATTGTCTAGTACCCTTACTGCAAGCATAGAACTATGGAGGCAAGGTACGAGGGGAGGTCCAAAAGTTCGCGGAATGGAGGGCTAAATAATTAAATAAAAAGATGTTACTATTTTTCCTTTTCAATATAATCTCCCTTAAGGTTAATACATTTGTTAGATCGTGATATTAATTTTTCTAAACCCACATAAAAATAATTTTCTTCTTTGCTGTCAAAATGAGCCAAAATTGCGTCCTTTACTTCATCATCGGTGTGAAATTTTCTCCCCGCAACTCTTTCTTCAAATTTGGGAATAAATAATAATCACTGGGGGCCAGGTTCGGGCTGTAGGGGGGATGAACCAATTCTTCGAAGCCACATTTGTTCAGGGCAGCCATCGCAATACGACTCTTGTGAACTGGAGCATTATCCTGAAGTAACAGCACACCCTTAGCCAGCTTTCCTCGCCTTTTTTCTTTGATAGCTTCCCGCAACTGCTCCAGTAGCCTAGAGTAGTACTCTCCAGTAATTGTGACATCTTTGCTTTTGTAATCGATCATCAAAATTCCTTGGCAGTCCCAGAAAATCGTAGCCATCAACTTTCCGGCCGATTCTGACACCTTAAATTTCTTAGGTGGCGGGGTACCCTTCTTGTGCCATTGCATCGACTCCTGTTTAGAGTCAGGTTCAAAATGATGAACCCAAGTTTCATCTCCAGTAACAATCCGCTTCAAAATCGACGTACTTTCTTCTCCACACCGTTCTAAAAAACTGCTACACGCGTCGATTCGCTGCTGTCGCTGATGCGGCGTAAGCATTCTCGGCACCCATCTTGCACTCACTTTAATCATGCCGAGGTGTTCATGTAGAATCCGCAAAATAGTGGTTTCAGATACTCCAACTAATGCAGAAATCTGTTTCTTCTTCAGGCGAGCATCTTCTAATACTAATTTTTCAACTTTTCCGTCGGTATCTGATGTGGTGACCTCGACAGGCCGTCCTGGGCGAGGGTCGTCTTCAATGGACTCTCTGCCAATTTTAAAAAGACCGTGCCATTTGTAAATCATTGTTTTTCCAGGGCAATGATCACAGTAAACTACTGACATCTCACTCATGATGGTCTGAGGAGTTTTTCCTTGCTTAGTCAGGAACTTGATGATGGCTCGATACTCAATTTGCTCCATACTTCCAGGATTTTTCCAGATTGACTTGCTTGCTCGACGATATTTTGTAAAGTAATGAGCTCTTCAGGCTGAAAGTTGGTATATATACTCTTAATGAGTTGGCCATTAGTACTATACTAAAAAATATAGTCATCCCCACCCCCATCCCCTCCATTCCGCGAACTTTTGGACCTCCCCTCGTATGTTTGTGTAAGATTGTCCCCTGATATTTATTACCATCATTTATGTCTTATTAGGTACTAGAACTGAAATCAGACTTCACATCGGCGCAGTTGCAGCGTGCTAATGTCTACCTTAAACTAGCTCAGTATAGAGAGGCCAAAGAAGATTTTCTGGCTGTTGTGAGTATTGTTTTTATTTTCATTACAAGAATGGATTTATTGAACTTTGGTTGCCATGTGTTCCATTCTGGCATATAGTATAGTTCTTGCACTGTAGCTTGGTTGGTGCTTGAAATATTTAGTGTAGCGTAACATTCCTTTCTACTTCTGGAAGATGCTGAGATAAAAACACATAATGTGGATTTTTTGTTGTTCCTTAAATATCATTCGCATTGTTATTCAATTCATTTATAATAAGATTTTACTATAATTGTGTTAATAATTAAGGTAAATCTGTATCAGCCATAGCTTAAAGTGCTTAAACATTCCAAATTAATATTTATATTACCTAATAGTAGGTTTATTGTGAAAACCATTTCTAGTACTAAATTTACTGCCTTACCTTAATTTGTTCTTATCTGGCCCAGTCGTATGATAACGTTTGTTTACTGCCGACATGTGGCATTTGTCTCACTGGCAATAGCACATTAGACAAAAAGCAACAAATACTTAATGTTGGCGATAAACAGGATTGTATTTGATATCTCCATAGTGCTGTATTAGTTAAAAGTAAATTGTATTATAGTGTATGTATAAAATTGGCAAATTGTGTAGGCATAATATAAACTTTTCGAAACTAACCTATCGGTTTATCTCAACTTCGCCAAATCATCCTCTTATCAAAAACCCCTGGGGGGTATAATGCCATTTACATCTGAAATAGGTATGACATATGAAACTAGAATATACAATTATAATTACAAATAACATTATAACTCATTTAAGTTTATTCAGCAATTTATTTTGTTTGATAAACAACGAAATATAATAAAATATTGCCTTAGTCTTCCGCCGATCGCTGTCAGTACGAGCTCCGTTTAAATGGTAAAATTACTGTTTGTAGCGTGAAAGTGTGCAAAAATCGAAGTGCAAATGTTAATTTAAAATCAAGAGGCATAACATACCACCAGTAAATTTAGTTTTTAGCATTATTTATATATTTAAATGATTATTAAATTTTGTATGGATTTCAGGGCATAAGGGTGTGGACGTGATTTCTATCGACTTTCGTGTTAATAGTTCAAGTTATTTATCACATCCATCACACGCTTACAACACACGACATATAATTTTAACTCATTTTTGCGTTATTTATTTATTTATTTTAATGGAGCAGTAACAAATTACAAACTTACAATTTTTTACCAAATTAAGCAACTATACAAGATAATGTTTGCAATTTAATAACACCTGTCTACAGGGTTGGGCAGATTAAGTGTCCTAGTTAAAAAGAGCCATAAAATTAAAACAATACAGAAAATTTTAAAATTTATCACGTTTTTGTTTTTAGCGTACTCTATACTTAAAAAAACTAATTCATAAGTTCAAATCGCTCGCCATCAGCTTTAATAACTTGACGCATTCTTCCATAGAATGCATTGCACGCGGCACGCACTACCTCGTCTAGTATTTCATCCCATATCTTGACTAATCGATGCTTGAATGAGTTTAGATTCATGCCCTGAGTGCTCCCAATCTTGCTCAGCATGTAACCCCATATCGAAAAGTCCAAAGCATTCAAATCCGGCGATGATGCAGGCCATTCTTGCCAAGGTATAAAATCTGTCAAATTTGTTCTACACCAGTCTTGAGTGCGTTTAGCTTTGTGAGATGGGGCACTATCTTGTTGGAAGCAGTAATAGTCGTTTCCATATAATTTTTGAGCATTTTCTAGCAAATGACCCTGTAACACGTTCTGGATGTAATAGTCTTGGTTAATTTTGACACCTCGATCAATAAACAGCAGCGGTAACTTGCCTCTAGGCGATATCGCACCCCATACCATGACAGCTGATGCACTCTGGAACCGTTGTACGGCTAATTTGTCCACAGGAATATCTTTCAATGAAGCACCATAGACACGATCGTTTTGTTGGTTGTGACTGTCTTGTAACTGGAACATCTTTTCATCGGAAAAAATAATATCATCGCCGTCGTGCCAAGCTAGCAATTCCCTACATTTTTTCACTCTAGCTTTTTTCTGGGCATCTGTTAAGCCATGAATTTTTTGTTATTTGTAGGCCTTTAGCCCAAGATCATATTTTAAAATACGACTCATTGTTCGACGGGATATTTTCATATCTTTAGCAAGTTTGCTTGCACTTCGAGCTGGATTTCGTCTAATACGCTCACGAATATTTTTAATGATGTTTTTGGTGCGAACAGATGGCTTTCTCCCAGGTTTGGGCCTGATTTGTGAAGATCCCGTTTCTTTGAATCGCTTGACGGTCCGCGATATAAACCTTATATTGATATTTAAATGTTTCAGCGTCTTCAATATCTCACACGGTCGGTATTTTTTCTGGTACAAATCGCACACGAGCTGGCGTTTCGCGTCCATTGTTGAAAACAATATAAAAACAAAATATATCAAGCTGACGTGTAGAAATCATAAAGAAGGTTAAATTGTCAACAAAAAAAAAAAACGAAGTGAATAAGAAGTTTAGTTATATTTAAGTAAAAAAGCCATACACAACTAGGACACTTAATCTGCCCAACCCTGTACAGCATTAACAAATTACAGCATGTTGGCTTTAAAAATAATTACTAAAAACAAATATATTATCATTAACATAATCGTTTACATTAAGCGCAAGTGCTGCAGCGGTCTTGAATGCGTTCCGCGACGTGGAGAACGTGTCACCTTTAGTACAGATCGTATTAAATATGCTACACGTGCGGATGGTAGATCCATTTATGGAAACCTTGTTATTTGTAAGAGTACAAGCTAGCAATTGTGTATGACGGACAGGTCTTTTACTATACTTAAATCTAATGTTGGCTTCCACTATAAAGTTCACAATTTTAAACATCAGCAACATTTCTGCTATGCTCTAAAGTGTACATGTTTAAAAAACCTAGTCTATTTTCGTAACTTGGAAGGGATTTACGTTTACCAATTTTCATACAGGCAAACCTAAGCGCACGAGCCTGGACATACTCGAGTCTCTGGTTATGTACAGAGTAAGTTGGGCTCCAGAGTGAAGACCTATATTCTAGTATACTTCGCACTAAGGGCTCATAGAGAACCAATATGGTTTTGTATGTATGATTTGAACCACCGAAATAAATTGCCTTGAACACCTGCATTCCGAAGTTTGCGGATTAATCGTTGACTAAAGCAAAAAAAATTGAGAACAGAGTCGCAATATCTTGGCCATTCGACGCTATCAGATTTTTATACTTCATACAATAAGGAATGTCATTGGACTCATTGGTAATCTTTTGTCCTTAGTATAGCGCCAGAATGCCCTTATATTAGTTGAAATATTGCTTTCTATGGAAGGGATGTAATTTTTTATAACTGATATCAATAAGGTTTCTGCAAATATATCTTAATCTAGCAAAGGTATAAAAATCACGGGGATTTCCGTATCTTTTTATAACGATGATAAAACTTGAACTTTTCCTTTAACCCAAGCTTTAAACCAAGGCGGGTAGTTTTGAGCCTTGATGTAGCCCTTTGGTTTATGTTTATAGATGATTCCCCACAAGTTATTGTAAAGCATTTGTAACATTTGCAATTTAGATTGATATACCTACGACTCCCAATCGATTTGGTTCAGTTCACTGATGTACGGCTTAAAGACAGTTTTTCTAAACCGATATCGAAGGTACGACTTATTTTCCCTTAGTAGAACGGGTTTATTAATTTCTAAATCTAGTTCAAGAGGGGTTGTCGCGAGTCAATTCTACTGATAGGTTGTGTATTAGAAACATTCGATTTTACATTCTCATTCGGTATAACTAGATCCAAGACTACTTTATTTGCATTGGGTATATTATATATCTGATATAAATTGCAAATTGTTAATAAATCGATTACTTTAGTTGTTTAAGCGCTATTGTCAGAGCTTTAAGGTATAAGGAAGTTAGTACTAGCTCCAGCAGGGACCCACGAGGGCCCCGGTAAATTGAAATCTGTTATTATTAAATAGACCCACTCCTACCCATTTACGGGAGAATTTTTCAATAAGACTTCCAGGAATATAAGATGCAAGATACACAAGTCCCAAATTCAATGCTCCAGATCTTAGTCTTATTTATATCCATAGATCTTCTACATCGCTCTGCCACTCCGGTTCATGGGTTATTTTAAGACTTTTGGATACAACCATGAGAACTCCTCCACCATGGCCCTTACAAAATCTAGATTTAAATGAAGAGTCACGATCTCTACGCAGAACCGTGTATCGATCATCAAAATATTCACGCGAGTGTAAGGGTTCGTCTAACCAAGTCTCACAAGAGGTGTAAATAGCTTGTGCTTTTGTCCTCGTACCCCTTACATTTTCGTAAAATATACCAAGACTAGCCTTGACTATCAAAAATAACTACAGTAAATTTTATATACTGTCTCATCAAGACAGTGACAGACTACCGAACTGAATTCAAAGTTTCGTGGCTTTTTACGAAGATCACGTCAGCATTTTTTTCCTTAGATACGCATAAAGATTCGCCCGTCATGCACCCACACGAACTTATAGCTCAACTTCGTGACCTTACGAGCGGCGGCATGCACAGCTTTGTAGTATGGAGACGGATGCTCATTCACGAACACCAGGTTCTTAACTCTCCGAACCCAAGGTGCGATGTGTTTAGTTTATTATCAGGATTGGCTTTGTTGAACCTTGCTTCGGCCAAGTAGAACTGATCTCTGCACCTAGGGCTTCTTAATTTCACGACGATCGCCCGAGGTCTCTTTTCATCCCTGTTTTGCTTCGCCATTTAAGATCATCCATCATAGAAAATTAAGATAACAATAATTTACCAACCACAAAAGCAAAGGCCTTGGAGTCAGTATTGAGCAGTGCTTGCACAAAGCGCTTATTGACAGCTCGCGCCGACTCACTCTCAAAAAAGGTTCAAGTCTAAAGGTTGAATGGTAAAGGATGCCCCAAGTATTAAGTATATCTTTCTGTTTTAAGTTATTTATACCATTTGTGAAATAAAGTTTACATAAACAAGTACGGTAAACTGCTAGTTCGTCCCAAACTGAGATCTCGTGACGTGACACTCAACCGAACCCATTTTATTTGTGAATTTTTATCCACATCATAATACCCAAGCTTACAGTTAAGACTTTTATGTGTACTAATCAAAACATACACTTTTATATGTA
The DNA here is from genome assembly GCA_927399475.2 of Acleris emargana. Lineage (NCBI taxonomy): Eukaryota > Metazoa > Arthropoda > Insecta > Lepidoptera > Tortricidae > Acleris > Acleris emargana. Next base: position 48,338,477 of record OV656835.1, on the reverse strand, counting down.
ATAATCTTTAATAGCTCCAGAAAATTTAACCAAAGAAATGCAGCCATTTCTTTTGTTACGTGTTGATATACGAGTATCATTCCCAACAAAAACTTATGTTTGTTGATAACTTGATACACATGTGGCGACCTAGCGACATCTAACGGAAACTTGTATCAACAACTCGCTAGCGCCAACAGTGTCAGACAGCGGAACTAAAAATCCTACAACGCGCTAACGAAGTTTCTAAAGTCGGTTGACATATATACCACTTCCAACTTCATGCGTGTTCACATCACGTCGGGGTCACCAACGTAGAAGGAGAGGACAATAGAGAGATCTCTCTCCAGGCGGGTGTTATGCCTGGGGACCGAAGTCCATTAGGATGAAGTTGGAAGTGGTATATATGTCAACCGACTTTAGAAACTTCGTTAGCGCGTTGTAGGATTTTTAGTTCCGCTGTCTGACACTGTTGGCGCTAGCGAGTTGTTGATACAAGTTTCCGTTAGATGTCGCTAGGTCGCCACACACACACACATTGTAAGTTGATACACTTTATGCAAATCGTATTCTTGCTAATAAAATATTATTCTATTCTAACATTAATGTATAAAGTTTAAATGATGTAACTGTACTTATTGCCTGTAAATTGAATACCTATATTAACGTTGCAAACAAGTTTTATATGGTTATCGATATATTTTGAAACATTCCTGGTTGCATCCCTAAGTGGACTGCAGGAAAGAGTCTCACAACTCTTGAAAAAAGGATCACTACATGTCATGTCGCTGTAAGAGTAGTCCTTTCATACATTCAGTGTAGGCAGAGCTAAAGAATTACCAAAAACTCAAAAAAAAAAGATAATTCTATAATCACATTTTGCACAATTAGGCTAAGTTGTTAGTCTGCTGAATATAGGGACTACTGTCTTATCGCCATCTGGCGCTGAGGAATTAATTAATTACTCGTCGCTAGATGGCAGCTTAGTGACTAGTAAGCGCTACCTAACGTTTAGTAACTGAACTGGAAAAAAACGATCTTTCAGCATTTTTCAACCTTGAAAACTTAATATAAAGCTTAATTTTGTGCTAAGCCGTAACCAGTTATGAGATATGTTTTTGTAGGAGTTAATAGAGCGTAAGCGTAAGACGCACACATGTTTAAAAGTGGCGACAACGGGTCCTATACGACTTTGCGCCAATGACATATCTCCCTTGTTTTTGTGATCTGGGAAAATAACTATGTGTTCATTATTTTTACGTTATTACATTTTAAATTCAAATATCTAAATCATGAAGTTATGGTTTTAATTTATTTTAGTATGAACTTTTGCACCACAGATTCTTGTAAGACGAAACGTCAGAATTCCACGGAATATTAAAATCAAGGTTTAGCACAAGGTGGTTGATTACCCAAGAGGTATTACACTAAATCTGTTTTAAAACTCGGCAGCTGGTCGACTAAGCAAGCAGTATTATGGACAGGTGCCTTAGCACGAACGAATTAGATGATTGGTTTCAGTTGCTTTCGTTTTCTTTCACTGCGCTAAGGGTACCCGAAAATGGCATTCATAAGTCGCTCACTGCAAAAGTAAAGGAGAACATCGAAAACATCCCAGTTTACTTCCCCGAAAAAAACAGTTTCAAACCCCAGTCTATCTATCGCACTATTGAATCTAAGGTTCATGATGGGGATTTGCGGGGCGCGGCTCGTCTTCTGCTTTCTGATTCTTCTCTCGCTCCTGATAACAGTGACACTTTGCGAGCGTTAGAAGAGAAGCACCCACACCCATCGCGTCCACTGGTGTTTCCTGCAGAACCGGATATATCCACCCCTTATTTGAGCGTAACGGTTTCGGAGGTAATGAATGCAATAGGTACTTTTTACAACGGTTCAGCCGCCGGTTTAGATGGTCTTCGACAGCAGCATTTTAAAGAATTGACTTCTTCCTCTGCGGGGAGTAATGGGCTTAAACTTCAGGAGTCTTTAACTAAATTGTGCAACTTTCTTCTGCGTGGTATGGTTCATCCACAAGTTTGTCCGTATTTATATGGGGCGTCTTTATGTGCATTAACAAAGAAGAATGGAGGGATCAGGCCTATTGCAGTCGGAAATACTATACGGCGCCTTGTCTCTAAATTGGGTTGTAGAGCAGTTAAGGATGATATGGCGGTTTATCTTCAGCCCCATCAAGTGGGTTTTGGCACGACTTTGGGTGGTGAAGCGGCCATTCACGCAACTCGATCATTTGCACTGTCCCAGGATGGTTTAGATAAGGTTATTTTAAAAGTAGATTTGAAGAACGCATTTAACAGCGTAGAAAGGGACACTCTGTTGAGGGAAGTCGAGGATTTGGTTCCGGCGTTATATCCTTTTCTTCATCAGTGTTACTCTGCTCCGAGTAACTTATTTTACAACAACTTTGCCTTATCTTCACAGGTCGGTGCTCAACAGGGGGATCCATTGGGCCCATTGATTTTTTGCTTGGTCATCCATAAGGCAGTTTCGTCATTGGGTTCGCCGTTGAATGTTTGGTACTAGCATGATGGTACGATTGGAGGGAGTCCGGAGGTGGTTCTGGAAGATGTTCGTAGGTTGTTACCAGAACTATCAACTTGCGGCCTTGAGGTCAATGCGGAAAAGTGTGAGCTGTATCCCTGTAGCTCAAATGTACCCGTTTCGAATTTTCAATCTTTACTACCTGGATTAAAAGTTTTGGACAAATCAGCGTTGTCACTTTTGGGAGCACCAATACTTTTAGAAGGGGTTGCGGATTCGTTGAGGAATAAGAGTAGTTCTTTGTCCGCATCCCTTAGTCTTCTGGAGCACCTTTCAGCACACGTAGCCTTGGTTTTGTTGCGTAGTTGTTTTTCGATGCCTCGCATGATTTACTTGTTGAGAACAGCACCTATATGGGAATTTCCTCAGCAAATATTAGAATTTGATGAAATTCTAAGGCGCGGTCTGGTCAATGTCAGTTTTAACGAGACTCAATGGGTTCAGGCTGCTCTTCCTATACGTCATGGAGGATTGGGGGTGCGTCGTGTGCACGATATTGGACTTATAGCTTTTCTATCTTCCACTCATGCTTCTTCGGAACTTGTTGCTCGTATTTTATAAGTTAATGGTGACAATGATCGTATCCCTTTTGCGGACGAAGCCTTAGTAGAGTGGACGAATAGGTGTCCTAGTAATCTGCGCCCTGATAACTTCGCACTTCAAAAGTCGTGGGATGACATTTTGAGCAAGCAGTCATATGATAGTTTGTTAGGTGCAGCGTCGGGATCTGAGATGGCACGTCTTAAGGCTGTTGTGCAGCCTGAGTCAGGAGCATGGTTGCACGCTTTACCGTCGTCACATCTGGGTACTTTGCTGGATAATGACTCCCTCAGAATAGGAGCAGCGTTGAGGCTGGGTTGCCCAGTATGTGAACCTCACCAGTGTGTCTGTGGTACCGTGGTAGAAGCTAATGGTCACCACGGACTAAGTTGCATGAGGTGCGCGGGGCGATTTTCCAGGCACCATTCTATTAATGACATAATTCGTCGGGCTCTGGTTGCGGCCAATGTCCCTTGTGTGTTGGAGCCTCGGGGTCTAAATCGATCAGATGGTAAGAGGCCAGACGTCTTAACACTGGTTCCGTGGGCTAGAGGCCGTAGCCTTCTGTGGGATATAACGTGCGTCAGCACTTTTGCTCCCTCGCACCTTGGCTGCACGATGCGGGGCGCGGGAGCCGCCGCAGAAGGTGCTGCAAGGCTCAAACATTCCAAATACTCCGATCTCAAACCGTTGTATGAGTTTGTTCCGGTGGCGGTGGAGACCAGTGGTCCTTGGTGTGTAGAAGCAAAGACTTTTATTAAAGCTTTGGGACAGCGTTTGAGGGATAGGGGCTGTGATCCTCGGTCCGGTTCGCATCTGGTTCAACGAAATTCGTTGGCAATACAGCGTGGCAATGCTGCCAGTATATTTGGAACTTTTGAGCCAGGCGCTATCCGTGCAGGGGAATAATTATAGATTTATTGACGAAGCATGTTGCTGATTGGTTTATGTACGCTGTTGACAAAGCATGTAGCTGATTAGTTTATGTACACTGTTGACGAAGCGTGTTGCTGATTAACTATTGTAAACTCTTGACGAAGCATGTTGCTGATGAATCTTGATACTTTTACTGAATAAATATATTTTTTTAAATCAAAAAGAAACCGCATTTGATGACATTTCGTTTTATAAATTTGCCCCGCTGACATCAGTAGAGGTCGAAAGGTCATTTTGTACATATAAATGGATATTAGACGTTAAAAGAAATAGATTGACATAAGAAAGTATAGAAAAAATTATGGTTTGCTACTATAATTTCGAAAAAAAGTAAGGAATAAAAGATGTTAAATAAATTTAATAATGTTCATTTCATATAGTGATGTTGATGTTTTATGTTTTATTCAATGATTGTATTATTGTCAATTGTAACTGTTAATTGAAAGTAATTTTAAATGAATGATGTATTTATAATGACAAAAAAAAATACTTTTGCGTTTTGAAGATATTTTTTTTGTGAAAAAATACGAATCCCGGAATCCCAAGTCTTATCCATGTTATTTACAATGTTTAAGGTCATTAACCCGAAATGGCACTACCTATTCCGATCATTGCTAATTAAAGCTTGTCCCAGTAAAAAATGTCGCTTATAAATTTTTAAAAATTCCGTGTTAAATATTAAAATTCACCAAATTTTTTAATACCGTTTTATTTGATATTCCTTAAAATGTTCTTATTTACGCATAAAGACCAGTTTAGGATTAGTTCATCCAGAAACTTCTTAATTTTCCCTTGACCCCTGCCATCAAAGTTTGTACATCGTCATCGGTGATCAGTTTGGAAGCTTCATTCCACTTCTGCTTGAAGTCTTGAACTGAAGTGGCACTACTTTTATGTTTTATAAGCTTCTGTTTCACACGAGCCCAATATTTTTCAATGGGTCGTGACTCCGGGCAGTTGGGAGGATTGAGAGTTTTTTCAACAAAATCGACATTATTTGCTTTGTACCACTCTATTGCTTCCTTCGTGTAGTGACACGAGGCCGAATCAGGCCAGAACAGGACAGGTGAAGTATGCCTCTTAATGAATGGCAACAATCGTTTTTTGAGGCACTCGTTCAGGTATACATCACCATTTATGGTTCCATTAGCAAAATATGGTGTACTGCGTTTGCCACATGAACAGATCGCCTGCCACACGAGAACTTTCTTTGCAAATTTATTCATTTTGATAACCCTATACTCTTCACTTACTACTTTTCAGTCGGTCCCAGAATAATAGTGGTGTCCTGGAAGTCATTTGAATTCAAGTTTGCAGTAAGTTTCGTCATCCATAACAGTACAATATTTTTTCTTAGTCATTTTTGAATAAAGCTTTCTAGATCTCGTTTTAGACTCTTTTAACTGTTTTGCATTTCTGATGGGCACTTTAGTTTGTTTAAACGTTGTTATAGCACAATTTTTCTTCACTCGTTGCACTGTAGATTTCGAGGTTTTAAACTTCTTGGCCAAGTCTCGTACAGAGAGGGTAGGTTTTTTCTGTAAAGCTGTTATAATCTTCTTCTCGATATTCTGGTTTACAAACCCTAGTTTACGTCCACTTCCAGGCCGTCGCCGTATACCACCTGTCTCCCTGAACCGTTTTAAAACCCTTTGAAAGGTTTTTGTAGACGTTTTCAGCTCCGACGCTACTTTCTTCGCAGAGATGCCTTTATATTGAACATATTTGTACAAAATAAATTCGTGTAACTTTTCTTGCACCGACGACATCGTTGAACATCTAGTACTGACAACGTTTTTTGTATTTTTTATTTATACATTATAGAGCATCCTAACGGGAAACATAGTTTTCAAACCTATTTAGATTTTATCCTGATATACAACCCCAACTAATAATGGGCGACATTTTTTTCTGGGACAAGCTTTATATTCATTTTGCATACACCTTGAGAAAATTGAGTTTCGTTCACAATCTACAAATGTTTTAAAATTGAATAGATTCAATTGGGATGAAAAATGTAATGATAAATAATAGCATTGAAAAGATGCGGTATTGAGTATCTTTCTTATTTTTGAACAATAATATCAAGTACGAAGGCTTTTCAATATTTTCTCGGTATAGGTATGAAAAAAGCCCACACTCACTATACTCGAAAATCTAATTAGATTCCAAAATCTGACAGTTCCCATCTTGATTATTTCTTTATTAAAATATTATTTCATAAACATATCAATGAGAACTCGTGTAACCAGTAATATTAGGGTCAGTTTAATTGATAAAAATACCTACACTTAAACCAAAATGCAGTAATCACAGCGAATGTGCGTCGGTTGAGGTTAGGATTTTGGAATCTAATTACAGTTTCGAGTATAGCAGTAGAGGTGACAATATGAGCCCTAGCTTTTCTCTCCTTTTTTATTTTCATTGCATCCCGCAGCTGGCGTATGATATTGGAATAGTGCCCCCTGTTATATCAACACCTGTTTTTTTTATTCAACGGACAATATCCCTTTATAATCCCAAAATATTGTAGCCATGACCTTGCCAGCTCAAGGGCTCCCTTAGAACATTTTTGGGATGGGATCTACCTACCTCTAACGTGTCACTGCATTGATTCTTGCTTAAAGTGTCATTCCGCAGCTGACCGCAGACGGCAATGGCAGGCGGCAACGGCAGGCGTCGGGCGTTGACGTTACTACTGGGGTCGGGCGTTAGCGACCCCTGCCGTTGCCGTCTGCGGTCGATTACGGAGGGAATTTAATAGAAATACATAGAAACCAGTAGTGACGCATTCCCTTGCCATCTGCGGACGGCGTCAATACTAGGTTTTCGCTGGTGCGGTTGCGGTCGAGCGGCAGGCGTTCGTGACGCTCACCATAAGAATAAACAAAAACTACGTTGAACCGAATATCCTTTACCGAGGCCCCAAATGCCGCTCTTTTAATACCTACTTCCCCCTTTACCCCGCTACGTCCCTCTGTCTCCCGCGCCTAAAGTTAGGGCTGTCACTTGCGAAATGATTTAATTGGTTTATGGATGTGTTACTCAAGTTTAGTCACAATATGTTTTTTATGTTTTTCTTCAACGTGGAAACATTGTTTTTTAGGGCACTTCTTTCTCATTTCAAATTAAGAAATGTTAACTTTTCCGCTGAGTCACGAAAATTAGTCATACATTTATATCCTACCTCTCAACGCCAATTAGCAGTATCTCAAATTCAATAAATGAAGTAGATACAATCCTCATCTGTTAGTAATATGCTTGCACTTGCTACAGGAGTTTTGGCTGACAATGAGATACCACCATTTGTCTTAATTACAGTACAGCTAATTTTCGTAACTCAGTGGAAAAGTTAACGTTTCTTAATTTAGTCCTTAACTAGGTACAAACTTTTAAAGAAACGCCCTTTACATTTAATTAAAATTTGATAATAAAACTTTTTGATGATATTTATTAACATTATCTCCAGAAAATTACATGGCTTATGTGGCTATTAATCATCTATAAAACACGGAAACGAGTCTATAAACAACCTTTAAAATAATTTGTTTCTATAGTCTGGGATCCGGAGTTACTTTTTACGTTCCTTACCGGATTATTAAATAGATTCTTTAATTATGTACTTCGAAAAAAAAAAACCGTTTTACGACTACAGGTTCCGAGTCACTTTTTTTGATGAATGGGGTCGGGTCACTTTTGGAAGAAACCTGCATGTAAATTTAAAATAAATTGGTAAAAAAAACAATATTAAAAGAAAAGATACCGAGAAGGACGTAAAATTCGAGAAAAAACTGAAACTGCGGCATTTTCTCACAGAATAACGTCCAGAGTCCAGGGGATGTACTAATTAACGAATAAAACTCCTTCGTTCAATCAACTATTTCTAATTATTTTGCCGTAAATAGTCCTTCACTTTTAAAACACTATATTAGTTCAACAGTAGTATTTCTATAAAATTCGTAATACGAGTATGTGATTTTATTTGAGATGACATGAGATGAGATAAGAGTTTGGCTGGTTGGGGACATTCGACTCTAACAAAAATTATCACTTTAAATCTTAATATTTCACAAATTTCCTATCCCTTAATCGAAAAATTGAAACCCGCAATGTTTTTGAAAGTCCTATACAACGACACTCCACACCATGGAATAGACGAGAAAAAACAAAATCCCAACGTTAAGTGTAGGAAGGTACACAAAAAAAAATTTACAACATTTTATTTTATTACTTTTTCGGCGTCACTATTATGTATATTCATGCCAAATTACAGCTTTCTAGAACTAAGAGTATCTGAGCTAGTGCCAACCTAGAGGAGCCAACTGAAGTCGGTGTCCTGCAATATTTTAAGCCAAAAGCTTGTACTATTAGTTATTCCGTGCCAAAAGCCGATTTCAGTTTGACTGACCTATTACGATTTGAAAAGAAGTTATTTTTTAGGATTTTCTGAAGGTGTTTTTTTTTAAATTGTATGAAGACTCTTCTTGGGACTGTCAAAATGAAAACGATTGCGATGTCGAGTGCGTTAGGCAATAAGCCTACCGGTCGGTCGTGGGTCATCTTCAATGCTCTTCCTTCCTAGTTTAAACTCACTTGGCCACTTTTGGAGGAGCGGACTTGCAGTAAACTGTATACATTAACTTTTTTTTTTCCACTCGCGTACTATAAACCGCTAAAATTGATATCTTTAATGGTATCAGAATACCACCTATTGCGTAACAAAGGCGTGAAACAATTCTATAATGAGCGTTGCCATGGTAATAACAGTTCTATCATTATTATTATAGCATTGTTATTATAATGGTTACGGTCATTCCGGATATCAGCCAGGGCGTTTAGTGAACACTTGACATCCTAATTTGTATAATAAAGCGTTAAAAATATGTTAACCCCAATTATAATTACGTACTTATATTAAAAACAAAATTAATTTTGAAACTAATTAGGTGTTTCATTTTTTTTAACATGTTTCTAAAAATAGATGATCCATCGATTTGTTATTTGATTACCATGGTTACGTTCAATATGGATATCAACAAAATGGCCTTTCGTTTGGCATTCCAACTTTTATGATAAACTAGCGGCCCGCCAGCGGCTTCGCCCCGCTGCAAATTCCTGACTTTCCCGGTGGATTTTTCAATTATTTTCTTTCATAAAAACCTTGTCCTGACATTGACAAACACGACAAAAAAAATATCAGCCATATCGGTTCAGCCGTTCTCGAGTTTTGCGCTTAGCAACACATTTAGCGATTCATTTTTATTATATAGAAGATAGATAATAAATGGTCAGAACGTTTTAGTAACTATTTAACTAAGTTTTAAAACTTGCATGAAAGTTGTAAACATTTAGCAATAAAATTCACAAACTATTAACACCAATCGGAATAATGAAAATGACCATGCTGACAAGTAATTAATTATTTGTTAGCAGAAAAATCGAGGAAAGTATACGAGAAAAGTAAACGATTGTTTATTTTTGTCAGTCTCATTTTGCGCTTGCAGAAAGTTTTTTTTTTTTTTTTATGCCATGGGAAGGCAAACGAGCACACAGGCCACCTGATGGAATATAGTTATGTATGGAACGGTAAATAATTAGCTCATAAGTAGTGATCGGCCATCGGAAGCATTTTATGTCAATTGATGACGAAATTATTGCATGGACATGCCTATTTAATATTTTTTTTACCTATTAAAAATATATCTTTTTTTATTGAGTTACTATCAAGTTTTCAACATTTCTATTACCTCTCATATGAATATGAATAAGGTATGGACTTTTGGTGGCATAACGTGTTTCTAGAATCCATGGAGTCGTTAATTTCTAATTTTAGAATTTCTAATTTAGAATTATTATTAATACTTATATCACTTTGATTTTGGGTTTCAGTATGTCATATTACAAAATTAACTAAATATTTTTTTAGTTCGATTTATCCATACCTACTATTTGAATATTTGAATTTGTTTGAAACGCTTTCATAGCGGATACACCCTCTTTACCAAAAAATATTTAAACTGGTTTAGCGATTTAACGAATCAATGCATTTTGAAATTACTTATTGTGACAGTTAGTGATGGTCAAAATCAAGGTGGTGTGTTTATAATAATAAGGAAATAGCGACTCCGTGGATTCTAGAACTACGATACCACCAAAAGTCCTAAGGCTAAATATGAAGCACAGGCCACTTATATTTATCTATCGAACGAATTAGTTTACGTCAACTCATGTCTTGTACTTGTCTCATTTACGTTTCTATCATTATTTTATACTTACACCAAATCAATTGAACACTGGTAAAATATGCCTCGCAAAATTGACCATTTACATAGAAAAAAAAATATTATTTACTCTAACAATTTAAATTCAGTTAGTTTTTAAGAATGTGTGGTTTTATTTTGAACAACACCGACTTATCCATATTAGTCATTACTATTCATTACGTAGGACGTCAAAGTGACATAAAATGCTTCCGATGGCCGATCACTACTCTTAAGGTACGAGTGCTGAAGTTAGAGCGCGAGCTTGCGAGCGCTCTAATTACAAGAACCTTCATTACGTACCAGTTACATAAATAACTATTGGCTTATTCATTCTTTTGTGAAGAACTTTATTTCAGCTAAGTGCTCTAATTTTTTTAACATTCGTAAAATCATTCATTGTGATGACGTTTGTACGGCAGTTACAGAAAAACAAATAAAAAAAGTGCCACCATCTTTATTTTTGTCATTGTCAGGGACACTTACTGGCCAGTAATAAAAAGTTTACTAATGGTGCGTTCCTACATTCAAAACCGTTGGTAGAGTTGTGACGTCTCGTTAAAATTTGACACGTTTTGTATGTAACAAATGTCATAACGCTACTACGTAAGGGAAACGATTCGTTTCTTGAATATAGGAACCGGGCATAAGGCTATGCGCGCACGAGCCGCGTTTTGTAGCCGCGACAGTACATCTGTCTCTTTTGCGCGTTTGAAGTGAGATAAAATGAGATATACTGTCGCGGCAACAAAAGTTGCTCGTGCGTGCATAGCCTAACGGCCGAACCCTATATTCAAACCGCGGATAGATAAGGCTTACTTCGGGTTAAAACTGACATTTGCCAATACAAAACATGTCCAATTAAAATCCGAAGTAAGCCTGTCTCCGCGGTTTGAATATAGGGTTCGGCCATAAAAGAGATTGTAACATTTCGTTACCGAGAATGTATTGGACACCCCTGCCCTCGTATCTTAATTGACTAGTGAATGTTTAATGTCTGCGTAATGATCATGTTTACTTTTGCCTTAGACATACGCGGATCCGTACAACGAAGAGGCGATAGCGCAGTACCACAAGATCGACGAGTACATGGAGGAGATGCGGCTGGTGGAGGCGTACTACCGCGGCGGCGACCACCGCGCCGCCGCCGAGCTGGCGTCACGCCTGCTGGAATTGTCTCCCTGGTCCGCGCAGCTGCGCCAGCTCCGCGCCGAGTGCTACATAGCCTTGGTACCGACAGCAGAATTACATATCCCCCACGCCCACTAGTAGGGGCTACAGTGCGTGTGACGTATCTCAGTTTGACTATATAAAGGCCACAGCGGTTAATCACAAATATAGCTGTTACCTTATACTATTTAGATCTCCCGATAAACGTGTCACACGTAATTAAGGTCCGCCAGCACAGGCATCCGTGTCCTTTTAGCTCTGGATCTATTAAGTATCTGAACTTCATGGATCCGTGTACCTAAAACCCTTAGAGTCTGTAAGCCAGTCTATAACGACATCAAACATATCACGCGCATGTAACTATGATTTTTTTTATGTTGTTAGGTCCCTTGAGAGTAGTTAACACCCAAGTTTGCAACCCTGAAAACCCTGTGCCAAATTTGGGCACTTGTTTCAGATTCTTCGAAAATCTACAATTTGAGCGTAAGCTGAGTACACTATGTCTATTGGTTTCGGAGATACAGCAAGTCAAAGATGAGCAATTTTTTCAAAAAGTGAAATTGTTGTGGTAGGGTCATTGTCTAAGACACTTACTGGCTGAACTATTTCGCCTAGGTAAAAGTTATGCATATATTTGTAGAGGATTTAATAAACTTTAATTTAATACCCATAGTGGTGCATCTAGCTATCATAGTTTAATCAAAAATATAAAAAATAATACAATATCGGATTTTGGTTAAATTATAGAAACATTGTACTGAATAATTTATGTATGTATTTCTTAAACCCGTACGGCTGCCGGGTTAGAATAGTACCACTCAATTTCTTCCCGTGGATGTCGTAAGAGGCGACGAAGTTGTTGGTAATTCTGTAGCTCTGCCTACCCCACTTTGGGAATGAAGGCGTGAGTTTATGTATGTATGTATGTATGTATTTCTTAAAAAGCCGGCCAAGTGCGAGTGCTCGCGCACGACGGGGTCCGTACCATTGTCTATAAAAATAACACGGTTGTTGTATGGGAGCCTCCCTTAAATATTTATTTTATTCTGTTTTTAGTATTTGTTGTTATAGCGGCAACAGAAATACATTATCTGTGAAAATTTCAACTGTCTAGCTCTCACGGTTCGTGAGATACAGCCTGGTGACGGACAGACGGACAGACAGACGGACAGCAATCTTATAATGTTTTCTGGAGGTGGAACCGGGTCGGCAAGTGGTGTTTGGTCGTCCACATCCTCGTCCTTCTTGTCTAGGACGATAGGGATGGCGTTATTGCAATTTCGCCCGAGGCAAAAGGAACATTGGATAGAGCACTTGAGCCTGCAAGTGCTCGACCCGAAGGAAACTCTTTTTGCTTTGCAAGCCACCACTTTAAGCAGGGTCTGAGGAGCGGGCTCTGCGCACTTTGCCCATCTTTGCCTAGCTGTATCTCCGCAACCAATAGACATAGTGTGTCCGGTTACGTACAAATTGTAGAAAATTCAGTTATCTTTATTAAAGTAGCAAACAATATATTTGAAAAAACGCTTCCTTAGGGTAGTTTTTTCGAAAATACTGAAACAAGTGCCCAAATTTCGCTGTTTTTCGAGCCTAATGGGGATAGCTCAAGGTTTTCAGGGTTGCAAACTAATCTCAAGAGACCTAAACACATATAATAAAATCGTAGTCACATGCGCGTTTGCGATGTTTGCCATTTTTGTGTTGATATAGACTGGCCTACGTTGTTTAAGTCCGGACGAGTGTATAGATTAGGTACCCAAAATTTTGGTTTCCTAATATTTTTTGTTCCATTCGCGTTTTTCCCCACATTTTTATTTTCCTATGCAGTTGTGTTACTATTAGGTTATTTCTTTGAACGCAATAATTTATATTCCTTTTCTTTGCTAGACGTTTTTTTTCCCATGCATTTTCTCTCCTAGTCCGTGTTATTCTCATGCACATGTTTTACTTGTAGAACCAGTTCTCTATATTATTTTATCTATCAGTTCTACCACATACGTCCTTTAAGGTCGTTAATATATTTGTCAACAGACTTTTAGGTGAAGGGTCCACGGAAAGAACATGTCTAGTCACATTAGTAACTTTTTGAGATATAGCAATTTGAAATGAAAGTTAGGAACCATGTAATTTTGTACGTAATTTTCGTGTAGAGGTTTTTTTAAGAGTGAAAAAATACAAGTTATATGAACATTTATATCTGAAACTGAGTGGTAGATAATAGTTCATTTCGTCCTCTACATTTTAAGATTCAAAACTCTTTTTTTTTTATAGTGACTAGACATGTTCTTTCCGTGGACCCTTCAGGTGTATTCTCCCTTCATTCGAATCAAAAATATTACACCTACCCAAGTACATGTAATACATATTGATAACTTAATAGGCAAATAAACCTTTTTAGATTACCTTTGTTACTACGAAAAAAGTGTTTTTGCATAGACAACTTCAATGTCACTGAGACACATCTATATTACTGAAGGATAAATTATTTTCTTTGCCCTGTGGCTGCCATTTAGGAGAAGAATAAGTATTTTCTTTGCAGATAATAAATAGGTACTAGAGTATCGTAAATTATGGAAGAGGACCAAACTCCCGGTGGCTCGACTGCAGAATGCCAAATTAGATTCTTAGAAAGTACGCATGGGGGGAGAATTTTAGTGCGAGGAGGATACCGACACTATCTAAAGCGAACGAATAAAAAGTCTCGCACGTCAATATGGGTGTGTCATTTAAAAGTAATGTGCAAAGGGTCCGTGGTTCTAGACGCAACACAGAAGTCCATTCTGAGAGACAAAAAACACTGCTGTGTTCCAGACTTTGAGAGTATTGATAACGAGCACCATATGATTGACTTGAAGCAGAAAGTGACTACTGAATACCGACCGATTCCGCCCCTTTTTAGGGAACAAATGGCGCCACTAAAAACGCTAGAATATGCCGATAAACTACCTACATTTCATAAGGTGAGAGATTCCTTGTACAAGGCCCGACAAAAATCCACCCAAAAGTCACAGTTTGTAAATTTTGAAGATATTGTAATACCGGAAAACATAGGTCAAAATTTCGTTTGTGTCCAGGACAATGACATTTTAATATGTATATCTTGACCAATGTAAGAATTGGATTTCTGGTTTAAAGACTTTTTTTTCGACGGGACTTTCAAAATGGTACCTAAACCGTACTATCAACTATACACAATCCATGTGGACATTGGTTCCGACGAAGAGCATACCAAAGTCGTACCTTGTGTATATGCATTGCTACCCGACAAGCGGCAATGCACATATGAAAGATTGTTCAAGGCAGTGGAACAAAATATTTCAACTTTTTAACCCGAATTCATTAAAGTTGACTTTGAAATCGGTGCCATAAATGCTATCCGGTCTATTTAGCCGTCAGCCGCCATAAGTGGTTGTTATTTCCACTATTCGCAGACCCTGTACAAAAATGCAGACATCTGTGGGACAACCAGTAGTCGCGAAGGGGCTAGGCATGTTGCAAAGTGTGCTGCATTGGCTCATTTACCGGCATTGAAAATTCATGAAGGGTGGATGATTATATTGGCAGCGTCACCACGAACATCTGAAGTAACACGGTTTAATGAATACATGATTAAACAGTGGATAAAAATGGACATGGTTTACGTAATGTCGTGCTTTGGACACAGGCATAGGACCAACAATGTGGTCGAAAGCTGGCACAAAAAAATGAATAACAGAATACATAATAACACCCACTTACTGTTTTTTTTTGAGCCAATTACGGGAAGAAGCTTTGGATGTGAATTACGTTACCCTTCAAAACGAGATAAGAACTGATATTTTCCGCAAACGCAACAAGAAATATACGATGATGGACAAAAAAATTCAGTCCATTGTAAATAATTACCTGCAGGGGCTAACCTCGTTAGATACATGTTTAACGCTTTTGTCAATTATGAAATATAAAATATAAGTTTAGTCAAACATACATAAGTGTGATAGATTATTTTTTTCAATAATAAAATACACTCAAGAGGAATGAAAACGAGTCACTTTCTATGGAAATGTCCATGAAAAACATGATTTATTTAAAAAATTATTTTACTTAAACTACTACTTATATTGTTAAACATCAAAGGCTGTTATATATAACACAAATGGTTGATTTGACTGTGAGCGCACTCTTCGCCAACAAACTGCCTCCAGTTTGGCGAATTTATTTTGAATACCTACCACCTAAGTTGTTTTTGAAATAAATAAATAATAAATAAAATATATGTATAAATAAAATATTTTATAAAGTTAAATAAACAATGACCGATTAGAGACATTCATTTTATTTCTTAATATTAAAACTTTATACGCGATCAAAGGTATATTATTTATTATATTACTATGCCCTTACTTCCCCTGGCTACCGTGATACGATTTTATTTAAATGTTAGTTGGAATATCTCAAATCTATCTTATTTCAAATAATTACTAAAATACGTGACCTTTCCTATTTTAGTAATTATTTGAAAAAAGATAGATAATATACCTTTGATCGGACAATCTCCTAATTTTACGACATACTAACAGCATTGAGAGAGACTATTAGACTATACTACTATTCATCATACTCATTACTACGCTATTTTCTGGATATAATATAAGTATAGTTCCAGTGCCATTTCGATCAATTGATGGGGCAGAGTAACAGTAGTTATGTGATAAAATAATATAGAGAACTGGTTCTACAAGTAAAACATGTGCATGAGAATAATACGGAATAGGAGACAAAATGCATGGGAAAAAAACGTCTAGCAAAGAAAAGGAATAAAAATTATTGAGTTCAAATAAATAACCTAATAGTAACACAACTGCATAGGAAAATAAAAATGTGGGGAAAAACGCGAATGGAACAAAAAATATTAGGAAACCAAAATTTTGGGTACCTAATCTATACACTCCTACCTTATACCGTGTTTGTAAAACACTTGTCAAACACATTATAATATTTTGTTGAGTTTGGCTCAGGTTTAGCTATTAATCAACTTGGACAAGAGACTTGTACTCGAAAGAATGGAAAGTTAAAGGGCATTGGGTAAGTTTGTATGATGAAACTAGTCATATTTTTGTTCAGCAGCCAAGGATGATTTTTACGGGCAGGGGTCGGGTTGCATAAAGTTTGAAGTCATATTTTTGATAGTCATACGTGGATTCATCATACTCATTACTACGCATAACTGTAAATAGTCATACATTTATGCGCATAACGATTTTAATCATAATGTTTAAGAACATATGGTGTAACGCGCATAAATTTGATGCGCATAAAATTATTTAACCATACTTTATAATGGTCATAAAGTTTTTCCGTTCGTTTATGAAAAAAATAACCCTAACCTACCGCGATCCGAATCGGTTTTGCCTCTAACTTTATATTATATTGGGCGTTTTCACTAAAAAGTGTACCCAATTAAGGACTGAAATTAAGGAACTTTAACTTTGTCAGTTTTGTGACGAAAATTAGCAATATATTGACGGCCGCAATTTATGGCTAATTTTTGTCACAAAACTGACAAAGTTAAAGTTCCTTAATTTCAGTCCTTAATTGGGTACACTTTTTAGTGAAAACGCCCTATTAATATTATGATTATGACTAAATAAATGTATGACATTCTACATTATGGTAAAACCAATTATGACTCCGTATAATCATGACAGGGAACAATTATGCCATAGTAAATTTTATGCGTAATGTGTTATGACTAAGGACCGCAATTCTTCATAGCAAAAATCAAACTGTCAGAGGGTATGACCAAAGTGTTTTATCGACTATAGATATATAAATGTCACTTAATGAGTTATTAACATGACATCGGTAGATGTAGAGCTCTCATTTTCCATTCATAAATGGATCTTCAATAAATTAAGTAACCGATTTACTCCGATAATCCAGGAACAAGTGGCCATAGTCCATTCATTTTATAACATGGATACGCACTTAACTCAAGACTGTGACGAGGACCTCGATCACTTAATTCCAGTCACCAATAATTGAAGGGATTTTAAATATAATATATACAGGGTGCCTCTGACCTTGGGCACAGATTAAGTAAGAGTTACTACGTAACAGATATTTATCTGAGCGAGGTACGTCCGATAATCACCGCCTGACGGAACATAGTTGCCGATGCTAATACATCAAGGATGCCCGCGCGCGGCGATGTCAACTCGCTCGACCGCTCGAGCGAGATGCAAGTAGGCGAGTAGTACACTCTTACTTAATCTGTGGTAGTAGGTACATTCTAGTCATTACGTCAAGTTCGGTTAGATGTGTGTGGTGTGTTGTTGTTTCTTTGAATTATTTTGGTGAATGTAATGTAATTAAAACTATTCATTAGATTTTTACCGTATTGAAATTTAACAACCGATTATTCCGGTCCAACAAAAACTTGCGACAGCATTTTTTAAAGTTGAATCATATGTAAAACCTGTGTAAAACAATAAAAAATAACAAATAAATATTATATTTTGATTATTCAAGTAACTGTTTTTCTCATAATGTGTACCTGTTAATTTATATTAATATTTTCAATGTGTTGACAACCCTACCGTTCGAGCGAGCAAACGTAGGTATAACTATACGTTCGCAGTAAACTTCGAAAAATGAACTTTCAATAGGAGTTAATATGGTTTATTTAGGCGCGTTCGGCCAGCATTATACATATATTTTATATGTATTCAATACTTTTACGTGTTGACCGGACCTACTTTGTCGCTTTGTATAGAAGTGAAATATGCCTGCCTTGGGGCTTTAATTGCATAGATCATTTCTACTCCTGAAACTAAACTTCTTTTGTTCTGTAAGTTGTTAAAAATATGTTCAGTTTAAAAAAAAAATAATCATACAAGTTAAATCTAATTTTCAATGTACGCGATCCAATTCTCCATTTTCCTTTAGCCCTCGTACCAAGGTAATGTCGCCCCCGTACCATGAGATAGTGATTACATGGCCAGTATGTAATACACTGATTTTACAATTAAACTTTAACATCAATTAGTTATCTAAATTTAAGTTATTTTTTCATGTTGCAGAACAAAAATAGTTCAGTTTAGCGAGTAGAATCGATCGTTGAATTTAAAGCCCCAAGATCAGAGACACACTGTACATACTATATCAAGCGACGTAAATGACATATGTGACGTGGGCACGATTTATTTTAATATGGAGATGCAGGTTGCTTATCAAAGAGGTCAAATGTTATAGAATAATCGTATAAGTCGATATGCGATAATATTCCGTAACATCGATAAGTGGAATTGTCGATAAAACAATTTGGTCATTCCCTTTGACAGTTTTATTTTTGCTATGAAGAATTCCGGTCCTTGGTTATGACAATCGAAATTATGACAATAGTTGTTATGCGACCAGACGGGAACCCGATTTTTACATAGTTATTTAGAGGTCCTCTTAATAAACATAGATATATATAAGTAACGGCGTTAATTAATATCGCCGCTCCGATATTAAAGACTTAAGTATTCAGTTTTTAAAGTAATCCCAGGTATGAATGTTTAAATATCTCGGCTCCGATGCACTTAAGAGTATTAGATTACATAATCAAAATATGTTTATGTTGAATAATTCTATCATAATTTACTCTCTTTTACGAATGGCCGCTCATCTTGAAGATGTATCACTTTTAGAAATTACACTTTTACCCAAACCCCTTTATTCTCTTACTAAATATTAAATTATAAGTTAGTAACTGAATATAGGCATTTTTTATAATTTGTGCATTCTGACTAGGGTTTGCAATATCCGCCCAGTTTTTTAATATTCGGATAATTGAATACTTCAATATTTATTATCCGAATATTCGGATATTTGAATAATTTCGGATAATTTTGGTATTTTATAAAATAAAACAAAATTAGCGTATTTAAAGGTGTGTAACGTAATAGATACAGACTGACTGACTGAGCGAATGGGTTCGGTGTTCGGTCGGTTCAGAGTAGGTAGGTAATTACCAATAATTATTTTAATGACAGGTAGAAAATCCGCCTTATCTGCAAGTGTTTTCGTTGCTCATTTAAATACCTAATAATAGTAACTTAAGGAACAATTCGTGTCTGCTAGACTTAATCAATATATTATGTAATTTATGTAAGTTGGTATTCAGGTACTTATTTCATCATCATCATGTCAGCCGAAAGACGTCCACTGCTGGACATAGGCCTCCCCCAAGGCTCTCCACTCAGACCGGTCTTGTGCTTTTCGCATCCACCGCTTTCCCGCGATCCTTACAAGGTCGTCACTCCATCTTGTTGGAGGCCTACCCACAGCTCGTGTCCCGGTCCGCGGACGCCACTCAAGAACCTTCTGACCCCATCGGCCATCAGTCCTGCGTGCGATGTGCCCCGCCCACTGCCACTTCAGTTTAGCTATTCTTCGGGCTATGTCGGTAACCTTAGTTCTCCTGCGGATATCATCATTTCTGATTCTATCACGCAGAGAAACCCCAAGCATAGCCCTCTCCATAGCCCTCTGAGTGACCTTGAGCTTTCTTATGAGGCCCATCGTTAGCGCCCACGTCTCGGATCCGTAAGTCATCACTGGCAACACACACTGGTCAAAGACTTTTGACTTCAAACACTGCGGTAATTTGGACGAAAAGGTGCTGCGAAGCTTCCCGAACGCTGCCCAGCCGAGTCGGATTCGACGAGTGACCTCTCTCTCAAAGTTGGACCTTCCTAACTGGACCGTTTGTCCCAGGTAAATATAGTCGTCAACAACTTCGAGCGCAGAGCCTCCGACTATGACGGGAGTTGGCGCGACATGGACGTTGGACATGACTTTCGTCTTGTCCATGTTCATTCTCAAGCCAACTCGGTCGGAAACTCTACAGAGGTCAGCGAGCATTGCACTGAGGTCCTCCATGGTCTTAGCCATGAGTACGATATCGTCAGCGAATCGAAGGTGAGTGATGTACTCACCATTTATGTTGATGCCTCGTCCTTTCCAGTCCAGAACCTTAAAAGCATCCTCCAATGCAGCGGTGAACAGCTTCGCAGAGATCACATCTCCTTGTCTGACTCCCCGCTGCAGGGGAATAGGCTTCGTGCTCCGGTCCTGTAGTCGGACGGACATAGTGGCGTTTTCGTACAGACACTTCAACACTTCGATATACCGGTAGTCAACTTGGCACCGCTGGAGAGACTGCAGCACAGCCCATGTCTCGATCGAATCAAAGACTTTCTCGTAGTCCACAAATGCAAGGCAAAGGGGGAGGTTATACTCTTCGGTCTTCTGTATAACCTGCCGTAACGCATGTATGTGGTCTACGGTACTATAGCCTTCTCGGAAACCGGCTTGTTCGGGAGGCTGGAAATCGTCAAACCTGCGCGCGAGACGATTTGTGATGACCCTCGAAAACAGCTTGTAAACATGGCTCAGACGTGAGATGGGTCTATAGTTCTTCAACAAAAATTTGTCACCTTTCTTGAAGAAGAGAACCCCCACACCTCTGTTCCATGCTCTCGGCGTTCTCCCTTCGTGGAAGACGGAGCTGAACAGCGTCTGAAGGCCCCTAAGGATGGGTTTACCACCCGCCTTCAGGAGTTCGGCTGTAATTCCATCCTCACCTGGGGCTTTGCCATTCTTAAGCTGTTTGAGGGCCATACTAATTTCGTACAGGCTGACGTCGGGGAGATCTTCGGTATAGTGTCGGGTTAATCTAGCCCTCGGATCTTTAGCTAGATTTTCGACGGGTGTTCGGGTTGTCGTGTACAGCTGTCCATAAAACTTCTCAACTTCCGCCAATAGCTCAGGTTTGGATGAAATGACTCTGCCGTCGTCGGTCTTCAGCTTCATCAATTGGCTTTGGCCAACAGACAGATCCCTGGCAAACACCTTAGAGCCTCTGTTGCGCTCAATAGCCTCTTCAATACTTTTAGTATTGAATCGGCGTATATCACGCTTCAGAGACTTCGAGATCTGTCTGTTGAGCTGCCGATAGCGACTAGCGTCATCAGAGGACTGCAGAATCATTTCGCGCCTCACCTCCATGAGCCTAAGGGTGGAGTCCAAGAGCTTCCTGGTTTTTGTACGGCGGATCTTGAAGAACTTAGACCCGACCATTTGGACAGCTTCCACAAACCCGTCGTAGTAATCGTCCACGTCGCTACCAAGGCACTCGAAACGGTTTTGAAGTTCGAGCTGAAAACTCTCGGGGTTTTGGAGCTGAGCGGGTGCCGGGCGGAGTGTAGACTTCATCAGTCGAGACCTTTCAAGCTTGAACTGAATATTCAATGAGCCTCGTACCATACGGTGATCACTCCCGGTTTTAACCGCACTGATCACGGAGACATCATTGAATATGTGCTTTTTCGTCGTCATGATAAAGTCTATCTCATTCCTCGTTACACCATCAGGGCTCATCCAGGTCTACTTCCTATGCTCACGTTTTCTGAAGAAGGAGTTCATCATATAGAGTCCCTCCTTCTCCATAAAACTGGCCAGTAGGTGGCCGCGGTGATTCCTATGCCCCACTCCAAACTTCCCCACTCTCTGCTCTTCACCGTCTCGTTTGCCCAGCTTTGCGTTGAAGTCCCCCATAACAACCGTGAAGTGAGTTTTGGAGCTATGCATGGCTCTGGAAATATCCTCATACATAGCCTCCACCTCATCGTCGGAGTGTGTCGACGTCGGAGCATATACCTGTATGACCTTCAACGAATATCGTTGGGTCATTCTGAGTACAAGGCACGCTACCCTGCTCGACACGCTCTCAATCTTCACCACGTTGTTCACGAGGGACTTGTGGACGATAAACCCGACACCTCCCTGGGACTGGTGGTCGCCCTCCCGGAAATAGAGCAAGTTACCGGACTTCAGGGTTATCTTGTCCTCTCCCTCTCTACGGACTTCTGACAACCCTATGATTCCCCGTCGTAACCTGCTCAATTCCTCCTCGAGTTCCAGCAACTTTTCGTCGGTCCGCAATGTTCGGCAGTTGTATGTTGCCAGGGCCAAAGGTCGTCGTTTCTGGTAGCCGGGTCTCTGCCGGAGATTACCTGAAGCACCCCCTGCCCCGCCGTTACCATGGCCGCTACCGGAGCCAGGAATAGCGGGGCCGCCGAGGACTAGGGGTCTGGGCTGTTGTTGTACATTCATCATCATGTTGGTTTGATCTAGAACCGTTGGGGGGAAACATGCCGTAGTCGCCACGCTTGGCAGGCGGGTTGGCGACCGCAGTTATACCATGTAGTCCGCGGAGGACGCTGCTGCCCATCCTCCGGTTTATCCCTTAGTCGCCTCTTACGACACCCACGGGAAGAGATGGGGTGGTGCTATTCTCGGCCGGCACCCACGCGGCCATACTTATTTAATAAAATATAATAATAATACTTAATATGGAACATTTGTCTAAACACCTTATTTGGGCAATACAGATGGACTTAAAATGTCATTAGTCATTAGTGTTTTTTCTCGTATTTTTTTTTGAATT
Source organism: Acleris emargana (assembly GCA_927399475.2). NCBI lineage: Eukaryota > Metazoa > Arthropoda > Insecta > Lepidoptera > Tortricidae > Acleris > Acleris emargana. The sequence continues at coordinate 48,315,557 of OV656835.1, read as the reverse complement.
TTTCCTGCTTATAAATGATTTTATTAGTGTTTTCAAAATATCCGTTTATTCGGATATTTCGCGGTTTAGTATTCGGATAATTTTGAATATTATTTTCGGCGGATATTCGGATAATTGAATATTCGGATTATTCGGATTGCAAACCCTAATTCTGACACGTACACTAATTTAGATAAAAGGATGTTACCTAAAAGTTTGTTTAAATAACACTGCATACATTAATTATTGCTATGTTTGCTATAACGTCCTGCCCCAGCGTTATGGCCAGGGATCGGAAATTCGGATCGATATTTACCTATACTTTCGCACCGGCTTTGTTGCTCAGTTGTATGGAGGCGGACTCAATCATAGAATTCATTACTAAATTTTCTGGGATTTCAAAATAATAAATTGCACCGGCATTAATTCATAATCAATTATTTATATTAACTGTTTGAAGTTATTTTTCATGTATAGATTTACCAAATATTATTTAATTTACCTGTTACTCATTAACCTAACGAATTTATAGGAGCAAAAATGAATGTTTTATCCTACATGTAAAGTAACTATTATATTAACATTTTGTTGAATCCCAGAATCCCGGAACTTATATTATTAAAATAATACTTTTAAGAAGCCGACGCCATGTTTGCCTATATTTTTCCGGGATTTTGCCAACTTTAGGTAAATATCGATCCGAATTTCCGATCCCTGGTTATGGCTCCTCATTCCGCAATAATAAAGGTGCTAAATTCCAATTGTATAAATATGTTTGATTATAAATGACAGTTGTGGCGCAGTATGATAACATTCGTCACCTTTAACTATTTTATTTAATGCTGTTTTTGCACCCACCCGCGAATATGCAATATAATTAATAGTTTAAGAGCTCTTATCCTTCTGATTCTTCTAGGTTCTCGCTTGACGACATAATGATAATGTGATCTATAATAAATTCCATAAGGTTGCAATTACAATGTAACTAGGTATTAGATCTTACGAGGATAAAGATTTCTGTTTGAGGCACCGAAGAAACTTGTAGAGTACTTCTTCTATGATATTTACATACTAAAAGGCAGGCCTGGCTGAAAAATAACTTTATAAACCATGACTCGGCTAAGCCCCAATACCCTACAGCCAGGTCAGCCTCTTTCTGTTTAAATATAATAAAAGAAGTACTGTACTAGTTTCCTCGGTGCCTCAAACACCTACTTATAAATACTTAACAGATCTCCTACTATACGTACGACATATATTAGACTGAATAGTTAAATACAGAGAAAGCTCAAACTTACGACACCGTATTTTATCGGATAAGTTCGTGTTCGTTATTTTTTCCCAATTAGCTTATCAATGGGTACTAAAGTAAACTGAGAGAGCAAGATAATGACGAACTCTTGCGACCAAATACGATGTCGTTTGGTTATTCACTACATCTGTATAATTGTTATTATTATAATTAACGAAACGTCGTGGTTTTAGAACGATCTCTTCTCGGCGGTATCCGACATTCGATCTGTGAATCGGCTCCAGCAAGACTCCACTGACGGCTACTACAGACTAGCCACTTTATTGTACCAGTTAGGTCACGTCAGCGATGCCCTGAAGGTTAGTTAAAAGCCACCCAAATTAAATTCATGTTGAAGTTCTGCATTTTTCCATGTTCTCAATATTCACGAAATTATAAATGATTACAGGAGGTCCGAGAGTGCCTCAAACTGGATCCCGAACACAAGCAGTGCTTCCCGTTTTATAAGAAAATAAAGAAAGTTGATAAGTTATTGTTGGACTGCGAAGAGAAGAGTGAAGCTAGGGACTATATCAAGTGTATGAGTAGTGCCGAGAAAGTCCTTAAAATTGAAGATGAAGTTTCTTTAGTTGTGTTTGAAGCAAAACGATGGCTCTGCAGTTGTGCGACCAAGGTATTACAGTAACATTATTGTAGTACCAACACCGCTAAGTTCAAGCTTTGCGTGCTAATTATTTTATAGTTTTGGATGAGATAATGTTTAGCAAATGTGTAAGCGTGTGTTTTAAAACGAATGTTGGTCGGTGTTGGTCAGGAGGAGCAGTACACGGAGGCGCTGGGGCACTGCGCGGCGGCGCTGGCGATCAAGCAGGACGCGCGCGTGGCGTGCGACCGCGCCGACGCGCTCGTGGGGCTCGACATGTTCGACGACGGTGAGCCGCCGCGCGCCGCAGTCGCCGCACACACACACGTAACACATGCACGATAGCACCACCACAACACTCTGCTCACCATCATATCTTTTGGAATCTCATTCATCAGACTATCACACAATGTCATTTTCATTTATAGTACTTCTATATTAGTTTAACTCCTTTTACAAAATATTTAAAGTACATACATACATACATAAACTCACGCCTTCATTCCCAGAGTGGGGTAGGCAGAGCTAAAGAATTACCAACAACACGTAAATGTGATTATTACCATGTTTACTCAGAAAGCTGGATTTTTCAAAGAAAGTAAACACTTTTGGTGCAGTCGAGTTTATAAATATGTGTACACTTTAGTACCTGGTCACTTTAATCGCTAAGATAATTCATATATGGCAATTTAAAGATGTCATTAAATAGAGAAGTTGCTAAAGTGTACAAACATATATTTATGAACTATTATGTAATTGCTTATATTCACTAACGTGAAACACGTATCGGATTAAATTATTTTCAAAAAACAGGGTTTAGTTTCAAATTTTGATTTCAACAAAACCGACCTTGAGTCGTTCTTCTTTTTTACCGACAATAGCCTGTCTCTCGTCTTATTAAGCGTCTCATTAGAGTATGGATAATTATGTTTTTCGTGTTTAATATACGTCCATACTTTTATTTATGTAAGAGTACCTACCAAATAATTGTGCTCTTTCTTTAACCCACGTTTTTTTTAATAATACGGTTTTCCGTAGAATGCCGTGACAGAGTGGTCATCTAATACTTGGTCTCGGCTGAAACCGGCCACTCTGTCAGTGTTTCTGAAAAACCATATTAAAAATAATAAAACATGAATGCAGGACAGGAAGCATTAATTAGTTTTAATAAAGAATAAATGCAACTTTTTTTGAAATCGAACACTGAAACCATAGTTATTGATAGCTCAAAAATCTAAAAAACCGATTATCGACGGTTTATTGTCGGTAAAAAAGAAGAACGACCCCCTTACCGATTCCAGTCTGATATTGTTAAACACACAAAATAGATTGCTCATTTATAAAAAACCGGGCAAGAGCATGTCGGACCATGCTCAGTGTAGGGTTCCGAAGCCATTACTACAAACAAGTTAGACCTCGCGACAAACTTAACTTCGCCGTTGGAAAACTGTTAGATATCCCGACATAGGTCGCAGTCAGTTCACCAACACCGCAAAAAAGTTTTCGGTAGGTATAAACATTTAAACCGTTTGTAACTCAATAACGACTGAAATCAATTTAGTAGTGATAGTTTTTCTATTAAATTCATTATATGGGTAAGGCCGCGAATTTTGACCAATGTGACATAGAAGTAACATAAAAAAAAATACGTGACGTTACCATAAAACGTAACATAAGTTGTTATTAAGCTTAGACCACACTGGTAAACATTCGCAAAAAATAATACACGTTATAAAAAAATATTTTTTATTGACTAAATACAAATAAAGTATTTTCACGTAATCAACATTTTTTTTAAATTACTTAAATTAATAATTTTTTAACTTTTTAACTTTTTAAATGAAATAGTAATCAATAGGTATTTTTCATAATACAAAGGAGACATTTGACCATTTCTCAAAAAAATTGCCACCAAGTGACATCTCCAAATAAAAAAAAGGCAGGTAAGTAGAGAACATCAAACTATGCAATAATTAAATAATATTCTAATAATGTGTCCGAAAATAGTTGTATGGAAAGTTCCTTTTTTGTAACCGATATTCATAAGTTTTTGGTTACAAAAAAAGGAACGTTCCATACAACTATATTCGGACACATTAAAATATTATTTAATTATTGCATAGTTTGATATTCTCTACATACCTGCCATTTTTTTATATTTGTAGATGTCACTCAGTGGCAAAAAAATGAGAAATGCTAATTTGCGTACATACTGATTGATTGATTGGACGCTTTTATACTTTATCGTCGTCGGCCACGACACGGCAAAACCCTGGTTTCATTCATAAATAGACCTTAGGCTTGTAGACTTCAGATACCTACTGTACGTACCTACCTACAATATCAAATTGATTCATCTTAATAACTTACTGTATTTGTCGTTGGAAATATAGTAAAAACTCATTTAAGTTCGTATATTTTCTGTGTGCACTTCCCTTTACCACATGTTTTCGTCACGATTCGTTAAAATGTAACGTATTCGTAACGAAATTGTAACGTATTTTTTATAAAATATTGATTATCATGGTGAAATAACGATATTTTGAATATAATAATACATGTCACGTGCGTGAATAACAATAACCCATCGTATTAAAAATAACTGCTTAAAAATAATCACTACTTACCCTTAAAATCACACAAGCACTTTACTAGATAATTTACAAAAACTTTGCCCGCGTCACCTTTGTCCGCCATTTAAGCAACAAACTGACGAGGTTGGTATTCTCTCTGGTGTTGCCCTACTAGAACATGAGTTTCCAGTGCACAAAAATGAATTTCTACCACTGTTGACTTTAAATCTAGCTTTATAAAGCGTCACGTAAGTATTCGTAACGAAAACGTGGAATTATTTGAAAGGATTTAAATCAATTATGTCACTTGCGACCTTGACAGTTTTTATCGCGTAAAATAATAAAATTGATTTGAAACCTCTCGGTGCTACCAATTTTTTTTATGAGCATGTTAAATTTGAAACGTTCATATTCGTCAAAATTCGCGGCCAAAATTGACTGTTGGGGACACTAGACTCTAACAAAAATTAGCGCATTAAAGCTTAATATTTAAAAGACCTATCGAACGACACCCGACACTAAGGGGTAGAGGGGTACCCCTACGCGTATCGTGGGGATGTATTACTAAACACTTTATTATTATTAAACACTAAACACTTTTTTTTCAAGATTTTATTTTACCACTTTGTTGGCGTGAGTAATATGTATATTTATGCCAAATTACAGCTTTCTAGTAGTAAGAGTCTCTAAGTTAGGCTGACGACGGACGGACATGGCGAAACTATAAGGGTTCCTAGTTTAACGACGGAATCCTAAAAAGAGTCGTCATTTTCTGTAATTGCGAATTTAGTACTAAGCGCCAATATTCTCTTCATGTTATCATAAAAAAATACACAACAAAGATTTCTTTATAATACATTGTTTATCTTTACACAACAAAACATATTAATCTGATGAATCATGTTTCCTATTTCATGTTAAAATAATTAAGTTTGTGTGAATTTTCAGCAATACATATGTACAAAGAGGCTTTAGATTTAGATGAAGGCTTCCAAAGAGCTAAAGATGGTATGAGCCGGGCGCAAAAATTGCAGAAACAATCGGAACAAAGGGATTACTATAAGATTTTAGGAGTTAAGAGGTAAGTTTTGATTTCTTGTCACGTGTATTGCTATTTCTTTTCTTTGATTAAAGCTATTGTAGCGTGATATGTCGTTTGAGTCAATTCATTACTTCATATATTATTTCAATGCCTGTATTATGTTCGCCCTAATCTCGGGACGACATAGTGTATTTGATGTGGTTTTTACGATTCATTACTTCATATATTATTTCCCTGCCTGTATTATGTTTGCCCTAATCTCGGGAAGAGATAGTGTATTTGATGAGGTTGTAACGACCATTTGAACCATTTCTCGAGGAAGATATCGAAAAATCATTGATATTATGGGTCGGTGTGAAGTCCGGGCGAGTCGTTGTGTTTTTAGTTAATTACTGCAGAACTAATGTTTTATAATTTTTACAATACAGAACTGCAAATAAACAAGAAATTACTAAGGCGTACCGTAAAGCGGCGCAGAAATGGCACCCTGACAACTACCAAGGCGATGAGAAAAAGGTCGCCGAGAAGAAGTTCATAGACATAGCTGCAGCCAAAGAGGTACCAACTTACTCTCTCTGATACTTCTGATAGTTGTAATCGTGTACTATAAATACTAACTGTGAGACATCGCATTACCACAGGAGCACACATTCAACCGATTCCAAGCCATTCAAAGTTCAAAATATTTATTTTGTAAATTGGCCACATGAGGGCTTAATTACACGTCGGTAATATTTATTTATTTTTTATTTATTTATTTGAGGAGATCCAACGAGGAGCTATACATAACAGAAATAAAACTTAGAATAGATGTAGAAAGCCAATTATAGGTTCTCGCAGATAGAACTAAGTTAACGGTTATTAAAACCACAAAAAGCCGGTTCAACAGCGGAAGTGCCGCTTAAGCACGGACAAAAGATTAACACTTAATAACTATTAATACACAGGTAAGAAAGGGTCTTAACAGGAAAGTTCACAAATGGGTATTAACTAAAGACTGAGTTTATACAACGAAAATACGGTGGGATATCAGAATTAGTAAAGAAAAGAAAAGAAAGGAAGTGCTCACTTGAAGAAATCATCTGCTAATTTACGCCTCACTCATCATCGGCCGCCGCGCTCTTCCTTTCACACAGACCGGCTTGTGTACGCTTGGAATTTGCCACGAGCACTTTAGCCAGAGCACGCCAAGCAGCCGATCGGCTCCTCTTATAATTTCACACGTAGTGCGTTCAAACATTCATAATGACAAAAGAAGTGCACATGCAAAAATAAACATTATTACAATGATTCAAAACTCTGTTTCCAACGTGTTAAAAATCTGCTCTCCTCGCCGAGCCAGTCTGTGTGAACGGACCCTATTTCAGCCATGGCTTCCCTTAACGATGTGTTCGGCAAGGTGGTTACCCGATCAACGATTGTTTGTTATGTTTTCAATCTGCAGGATGTATACTATTACATACATACATACATTAAATCACGCCTGTTTCCCAGAGGGGTAGTCGGAGACCACTTCTTTCCACTAGCTACGATCTTGACAAATTTCTTTCGCTTCTTCAACATTCATTACTATTAAATTGTATTTATTATCTAGCGACATGATGGGTATTCACTTTGTTGGATCCACAACGAGTTTTATTTCTACTGTAACTTATGTAGTTTGTAAATATTACGATCCTGTTTAAACAGTAAAAGCAAACATAGTTTTCTTCCAACTATGCAATAATTTTATTATAACTGCACTAAATACTGAGAACAACTTTTCTACAAAATCGTTTTTTATTAAACACGGTGACAAAAACCGGGACATTTCTATGTTAAGGGTTTTCCGGGAAGCTAATCTCGAAACATATATCCATTTCAGCTGTGGAACGTTATGTTATGTCATATACATAAACTGATATTTTACATAGTTGTTTCAAATTGCTCGCCATTCTCGCCAAGACAACTGCCCGCTCACGGCCGCCATGTAGCTACTCCTCTTTATCGCACTCATGCGATATCCAATTGTGTATCTCATGTTTCACAGGTGATAGTGACGCCGGCCGGTGCAAATTAAACAAATTATGGCGAAATGGATAGTACGAATTTTATGAAGTGACCCGGTTAGCAAAGAGATGTGTTTTAATAGAAAGGGCCTGTTTAAAAAGTTCTTACTATAAAATAAAAGTAAAAAATATTTTCATCACACTTGCATGTAAACAGTATCTAAACATACAGGTTAACTTGGCCGCAATGCCCCATATAAAACCCTCGACCTTTCTTCTTACCATGAAACCCAAGGTCGGTAAGTAATTTTTTTTTACTTTATAGCACAGCACACAGGTCATGCAAGTTCAAGCAAAGAGTTTACACGCAATTGAAAAATTGTCATAAAATGTTATTTAAACAGGAATTTTATTGCAATCTCGCTACATGTTACTTAAATACTCAATTAATATTCTTAATAATCGATTTTAATAGTTATCTGTAACAAAACGTCGTTTTTTTTTACACTCCTTCAGGGCTGTATGTATACCTACGTAAGTATTTGCCCTTAACGTTTCTAAACGAAACATTTGTATAATCTGTGGAGTCCGCCCGCCATCCGCTTAAAAAAAGTTCAAGTAATTCGTAATAATAGTTGTGCTGACTTGTGTATTTATTTACTCGCAAATGTGATGAAAAATATTGTATGTTTCACGGGCGGTACGGGAATTACGTACCTCGACTCAGAAAGCCCTCAGTCTTCGACTTCGGGCTTCTACTAGAGCCTCGGTCGTAATTCCTTACTTACCGACCTTAATACACAATATACTATTACGGCACTTACGAATGAAATGAGACATCCTTTCTTCCGTTTACGGAACGTTTACGGTATAATTTTGGCAGTCTTGAAAAACACAAGACGGCATTTTTTATGAAATATATTGGTTACTTTTCGGTAATATAATTTTATTGTCATTGATGCGTGCGTGTCAGCGGGCGCGGCGCAACTAAACGGTAGTTAGGTAAATTACCTTTCTTTTTGAGGACCGCTTTTGCGCGCAGATAACGTATTTTAATATAAAATATCATTGTATACAGTGCGATACAAAAGAGTAGAAATAAAATAAAATGGAACATACTAAATTGTTGCCATGTTTAAGCATTTTACGTCAATAATGTGACAGTTACGTAGAAGATGGCGCCCTCAATTAATTTCTGCTCTTTTTGGTCGCACTGTCGATTTACATCATATCAACCTTAGTTCGAATCATTAAAACATGATGAAATGCGCGTATGATGAAAAGCGAGTATGATGAATCAGGAATATGATGAAACGAGAAAATGATGGACGTCGAACAACCCTACAAAAGTACGGATTAAATTACAATTACGGGTCTGACCCGACGGGTGACCCGTTTTGGATTTCAAGATGGCGCACCTAGATTTTTGATTAAATTTGGCTTTCCTGAGCCATTTTATATACCATATTTTGCATATGTTTTGCACATTTCAATGGTGTTGGAAACAGTTCCAAAATGTATTTTTATAAAAACCATCCCAACCACATCCTCCATCCATCCACGTCACCCATCTTCCTTCATGGTCACACATGAAAACATCTCATTTTCCGAGTTAGAGTAGGTACATCGTTATTTTTCTCAATCTTACCTTACTTCTCACTAATATTATAAATGAGAAAGTTTGGATGTTGGGATGTTTGTTACTCAATCACGCTTTAACCACTGAACGGATCGGGATGATAATGGCACACATATAGGTAAGGTCCGGGAATAGGACATATGATAGTTTTATCCTGGAAAAATTTAACCGTAGGTTTTTATATGTTTTCTGTTTTTTTTAACACAATCCAATAGTTATTAAGTCTGACAACGTGATGTCACAATTGGATGTCAACTGTTTACCAAACGCAATAACTGATACCAATACAATACTGATACTGATAGCAATAATCATGCTGTAATTGCTATGGTAACGCTTATTACAGACCTGTCAACCATAACGCTTTGGTTACGATATGGGTGGCATGCTGATACCTTTAACGCTATCAATATCGTTAATACGCGAGTAGAAATGGTATACATAAAGAAAAAATCTGCTCATTCAAGATTATGAACTTTAAAATACCTAAAATACTTAAAATATTTAATTTCAAGTTAACTTCAGAATAAGCAGCAGAACACATTTCTAAAATTTTTAGAGCTGCCCAGGTAATTTTGTTTTTCCTCGTCAACTAAAAACCACTAAACCATTGTTAATCCTGTTTTTACTAAAAAGTTTTTATACGCGGTGAACTGGTCTATTTAAATAAAAAAAAGATTTGATAATATTGATAATTAAAGATGGAAAAAGAGGGGTCAAAGTAAGTATCAAAAAATTACCGGATTCATCTGGTCACTTGAAACTTTGTATAATTAATAAATAACCCTTCGTAACAAATTAACCTATACCTATTTCAGGATTACTCGATTAAAGTTAATATAACTTAGAAATTATCAATTCAGGCCAATAATAGGTATTTCTTTAAAACCCTATTCGAGGGCTGTCGATTACTTTCCGTGATTAAAAATATCTGTTTTATTCTCGGTTTATTACATAAAAACGTAATTAAAGGATTTTCAAAAATTCAATGTACAAAATTTTATAAAGAGGCAATATAAATTATTCCAATTTGTTGTTGTAACAAAAGAAACCGCACGGAAAGTATGAAAAAAAAAATGGTTTGTTATCAAAATTGACAAACTAGTATCGGTTTCGCTTTCGTACTTCATCTTTGTAATTGCTCTATCATAAGCAGCGTCTGCAGCACTAATATTTGATGTATCCGTTATATAAGGATGACGATGATGCAAACAACTTGTGTCGGAGTCTAATGCAGAGGTCGTCAGGTATAGTAACAATCGTCAGCAAAATCCGCGCGGGAGTGGTCAAGAGTAAATCCAATCCAAGTCCAATAAAGCGTAGCGGGGATCGTCGAGAAATGCGGTATTATCCAAATCCAAGGGTCTGAGCAGAAGTCGTCGTAAAATTCAAGGAAACAATTGGTAAATACGAGGGCAGAGTGAAAAGTCTGGAAAAAATTAAACTTTTTTTTTTTTTTGGTCCAAGTAAATATTTATTTTTCAACGTAGTCCCCATGTAACTCAATACACTTGGTCCATCGCTTTTCTAGCTTTTCGATTCCCTCCTTATAGTACGATTTCTCCAACCCTTCAAAATACGCATTGGTTTCTGCGATGATTTCTTCGTTGGAACCAAATCTTTTTCCACCAAGCCATTTCTTTAAGTGTGGGAAAAGAAAATAGTCGCAGGGGGCTAAATCTGGAGAATAAGGCGGATGCGGGAGCAATTCGTAACGCAACTCGTGGATTTTAGCCATAGCAACTGCACAAGTGTGGACCCGTGCGTTGTCTTGGTGAAAAATGATTTTCTTTTTCTCCAAATGGGGTCGTTTTTCCATTAAAACTTCATGAAATCGCTGTAACAAGTTGGCATAATATTCGCCGTTAATCGTTTTACCTTTCTGAAGGTATTCAACATATATTACACCACGAGCATCCCAGAAGACAGTAGCCATAACTTTATTCGCCGATAAAACTGCTTTGGCCTTCTTTGGTGCAGGTTCACCTGAAGCAAGCCATTGTTTTGACTGCTCCTTGGTTTCTGGTGTATGATGATGAATCCAGGTTTCGTCAACAGTTATGAAACGACGCAAGAAGTCCTTTTCATTACACCTAAACTTCGCCAAACATGCCTCTGACAGGGTCACCCTAGTGCGTTTTTGATCTACTGTGAGCAATCGCGGCACCCAACGGGCGGAGAGCTTCTTCATATCCAAATAAGTGTGAAGGATATTACGAACCCGTTCGTCTGAAATGCTTACAATATCAGCTATCTCAAGGACCTTTATTCTTCGGTCGGTCAATACGATGTCATGGATTATGGTGATCATCTCTGGTGTAGTGACCTCAACTGGGCGTCCGGGTCGGTCGGCGTCAGCAGTGCTTGTACGGCCACAACGAAAATCCGTAAACCACTTGTGGATCATTTTAATCGATGGAGCAGAGTTCCCGTAATATTTGTCTAATTTTTTTTTTGTATCCGTAATAGTTTTTTTTCGCAAAAAATAATGTTTAATCAGAACACGAAATTCACTTTTCTCCATGTTTGCAAACACCGAAGTGATTGTTTCTTTTTCATAGCTGTCAAAAAAAAAACTAGTCGTGTGAACTGGCTGAAAATATACGATTTACCTCCAAAAAGGCTGCATTACAAATTGACATTAATGAATTTGTGAAGAAAATACCTTTAATATGATTTTTACCAGACTTCTCACTCTGCCCTCGTAAACACGGAGGTAACCAAACGAAAGCGAAAGCGTTACTCGTTTGACAAATTTGACAACAAACATTGTGCTGTCATATATTTTTTTTAAATTATTATTTAGGCTAAGGTAACGTATAGTGCCATAAAGCTCGGAGAACTGTCATAACAGACTTAAAAAAATATTTTAGAATAACTGCAATGAGTAAAAAAAATAACTGTAGATTATTGGTCAATAGACCAAACACTATCAGAAAAAAATACAATACAGGGTGTTTGGTAGAGCGTTGTCTAAAAAAAACAAGCGAATAGAAGAGGCCATTAGCTATCCATTTCAGGTACTTTAACCGTTTATTTGTCTAGGGGCTATTTAATACCGATTTATCCGTGTGGTTGCCGGGTTAGAATAGTGCCACTCCATGTCTTCCCGTGGATGTCGTAAGAGGCGACTAAGGGAATAAAGGCTTGTAGTACTGTTAGGCGATGGATGGGCTTGCCACCTGTCACTAATACACTGGGAAACATCTTAGCCTACTTGTGCAAATTGTGGTTAAACAATTATCAAGAAGTTTTAAGACTTGTTAGTAATTCTTTAGCTCTGCCTACCCCACTCTGGGAATGAAGGCGTGAGTTTATGTATGTATGTATGTATTTTTTATTTTATTAAAAGTTACCAAAATTCGACCTTGAAACCCCGACAAAAAAGGAACTATTTGGTGTATCCCGAAAATTATCATTTTGTTAGAAAGTTAAATGTTGTGGTGTTCGAATAAAAGTGTTATTGGAAGCGTATAGCAACATTTAAAAAAATGGGAGCTGTCAAAGTTTCAGAAATCAGTAAAGAAATTTTTCAAGATTAACTTTACAATGAAATTAAAAAAAAGGAAAGTGATTACAACACTTCCAATTTCCTAAAAACATCTCGAGTTTATGCCAATTCTAATGGTGTGCCACATGCATCACAAAACTCTTAATAATTTGAGTTATTCGCTAATAACTTCCACCCGGGCGTGAAGGTGGCGATTTTTGGGAGAATTAACTTCTCTATTCAGTTACCTTACTTCTCCTGCGGATATCATCATTTCTGATTCTATCGCGCTATTAGGATCGCGGGGAAGCGGTGGATGCGAAAAGCACAAGAACGGTCTGAGTGGAGAGCCTTGGGGGAGGCCTATGTCCAGCAGTGGACGTCTTTTGGCTGACATGATGATGATGATTCAGTTACCACGTCTTACGCAGTTAGATGTTTTCTCGTTGTAATTCACATATCTAACATGAGAATTAATCCATTAGAATTTTATAAGTAAAAATCTGAGGCTATTGAATCAGCATCTCCAAAATGGTACCAGTATTAGAGTTGCTGCTGAAATGCTTGACTTGAGCATATGGTAAGTGTGGTCAGTGCTTCGGGCTGATGGAAGACACGCTTTTCATTACACTCCTGTGCAAGGTATTTACAAGTGGTTCAAGTTAAGTGATTTGCTGTTTTTTTTTTCATTATTATTCTCTGTAGTGTTAAATTTTTGCCACTATCGTATATTAAATTTGAAACATTTTTGCATTTTTAAATATTTTACGAGTGCCCGCTGCTAGCCTACCTTACCTCGGCTAGCAGGCCCATGTAGCTTTAACAAGACCAAGTGTCCGATCATTCATTCTTATCCTTAGTTTATTTGTTTTAGTCCTGGAGGATAATGATTATAACAGACGTTTCGAGGTTGGCCGTTTGTTACTGCACACGGACGTTTTACTAATAAAAATCTAATGAATTAATTCTCATCTTAGATATTTGAATTACAACGAGAAAATTGAATTGCGTAAGACGTGGTAACTGAATAGAGAAGTTAATTCTCCCAAAAATCGCCACCTTCACGTCCGGGTGGAAGTTATTAGCGAATAACTCAAATTATTAAGATTTTTGTGATGCATGTGGCACACCATTAGAATTGGCATAAACTGGAGATGTTTTTAGAAAATTGGAAGAGTTATAATCACTTTTTTTTTTTTTTAATTTAATTGTAAAGTTAATCTTGAAAAATTTCTTTACTGATTTCTGAAACTTTGAGGGCCCCCATTTTTTTTAAATGTTGTTCTACGCTTCCAATAACGCTTTTATTCGAACACCACAACATTTAACTTTCTAACAAAATGATAATTTTGTGGATACACCAAATAGTTCCTTTTTTGTCGGGGTTTCAAGGTCGACCTTTGGTAACTTTTAATAAAATAAAAAATAAATCGGTATTAAATAGCCCCTAGACAAATAAACAGTTAAAGTACCTGAAATGGATAGCTAATGGCCTCTTCTATTAGCTTGTTTCTTTTAAACCACGCTCTACCAAACAACCTGTATACACCCCCTCAAAAAACTTTAATTACCCAATTACCTCTGCACTTCTGGTACTTTATTTAAACATGCAAAATCTTTAGTTGGTTTAGTATATTAACAATAAATGGAAAAGTAAAACGCACTAGTGCGAATAGGAAAAGTTAAAAGCACTCGTTCGAAAAATCCAACTTTCCGCATGATATACAGCTACGAAAAGTATCACTTTTTGAGCAACTGTATTAAAAAACTACAACACAATATTATTTATTTGTAGTACAATATTATTTCGACGAATGTTGACATCATAAAAAACATATTGGTAAATGTCCGAATGATTGTTTGGTAGATTTTTAGATAGACCGAATTTAATTACGAATAATTTCGTTTATTTTAATTTTCATATTGCATGCAATGGTGTAGCAAAATGAGAGCGAGCGAAGAGCGAGCAACATGGGTCGGGGCAGAAGCGATCATTCTTATGCTGCTTTAAACGTTTATGCAGAAAAATTATTCTGCTTAATAAGTTTATGCATTTCATTGTTTATTCGTTATGTTATGAACATTCGAATCGTTGACGACGCGCTGGCCTAGTTGGTAGTGACCCTGCCTACGAAGCGAGCGGTCCTGGGTTCAAATCCCGGTAAGGGCAGATATTTGTGTGATGAGCGCGAATATTTGTTCCTGAGTCATGGATGTTTTCTATGTATTTAAGTATTTATTTCTCTATATAAGTATTCATATCGTTGTCTAGTACCCATAGTACAAGCCTAGAGCTTAGTTTGGGACTAGGTCAATTGGTGTGAGATTGTCCCCTGATATTTATTTATTATTTATTTATTTATTCGAATCATAAATTTTATGAATTAAGATTATTCAACCAACAAATTTAATACGTACCTAATGATTTCTGTGAAACAATACTATACCATATGCGCACTTATGCTTAAAGTAATTATGCCATATACAATAATCCAATAAAACATTTTAACAAACAAAGGGGACCCCAATTTTGATCATTTCTAATTCTCTCCTTTGGAATCCACAGCATTATAGTAAAAAGAGAAACCTATAACGCCATCTATAACGTAATTTTGTATTAGTTGTATATCAATCAGATTTTGAATAAAAAAAATATTTCTTGAACTTGAATTCTCCCCGGTTTAATAAAAGTATGAAATACTAGTTCTCGCCTCAGTTTTCATCCGCGTTAAAGTTGTTTATTGCTATTTTCTCGGGAACTAACCAATTTTCTGGGCTCTAAAGTCTTTGTTAGTATTTTAAGACTACCAGTAAGATAAATACAACAATTATAAGTTATAGAACATAGCTGTATATTTATTATTTTTTGCAAGATTTACCGTGAAATTAATTACACTGATATTGAGCTATGTTATACAGGGTGTATTGCAAGTCGTGTGCCAAATGAATAGGGTGGGTAGCTAAGGTCACTTGCAACAAGTTTTGGGCCAATTAACACTTATCCTACCCACGGTGTTTTTTTAATATATTTTTTTTTAAATCTCGGAATCTTCCAAAAGTTAACCATTTTGTTCACCTATCTTTTTTTTTAAATGTGACAGCACAAAAGTACTTATAGTTTTTTTATCTTTAATGTTTGCGCATTCGAATGAAATGTTATTTTTATTCATATAGTAAACAAATAAAAAAATATTAGCCAACAAAGTGTGAAGGACAGAAAAATAAAATCTTCACGGTCAACTTTACGGCACAATTAAAAAAAAAGTAGAAGCTCCTCAGATCTTCCAACATCATAAAAACTTCTCCAGTTCCTGACAATTCTTACGGTATACCACATGTCTAGAATCAAGTTCAGTTTTTCGTCAAAATATGGTTTCAATCTAAAATGGTGGTTTTATTCGGTCAGTAGATCCAGCCAGTTAAATGGGCTAAATGCACGATACAAAACGCAATATGGTTAAAAATCATCTTTATTTTAATAATTACTTCAAATTTGGTTCAAATTGTCTTCCTCCACAATTGATACATTCGCGACACCTTTTTCGTATTTCTACAGTTGTTGTACGAAGTGTCTTTGACTTTTACGTCTGGGGAAGGGCCAAAGAGCTAGTGTACGCAACACAGGTAGAGAGCAGAGAGCATCAGCACTTCGTACAACAACTACTGTAGAAATACGAAAAAGGTGTCGCGAATGTATCAATTGTGGAGGAAGACAATTTGAACCAAATTTGAAGTAATTATTAAAATAAAGATGATTTTTAACCATATTGCTTTTTGTATCGTGCATTTAGCCCATTTAACTGGCTGGATCTACTGACCGAATAAAACCACCATTTTAGATTGAAACCATATTTTGACGAAAAACTGAACGTGATTCTAGACATGTGGTATACCGTAAGAATTGTCAGGAACTGGAGAAGTTTTTATGATGTTGGAAGATCTGAGGAGCTTCTACTTTTTTTTTAATTGTGCCGTAAAGTTGACCGTGAAGATTTTATTTTTCTGTCCTTCACACTTTGTTGGCTAATATTTGTTTATTTGTTTACTATATGAATAAAAATAACATTTCATTCGAATGCGCAAACATTAAAGATAAAAAAACTATAAGTACTTTTGTGCTGTCACATTTAAAAAAAAAGTTAGGTGAACAAAATGGTTAACTTTTGGAAGATTCCGAGATTTTTTCAAAAAAAATATTAAAAAAACACCGTGGGTAGGATGAGTGTTAATTGGGCCAAAACGTGTTGCAAGTGACCTTAGCTACCCACCATATTCATTTGGCACACGACTTGCAATACACCCTGTATATTGGGTATCTTTTTTTTTTTTTTTTAATTTTTTTTTCAAATTTAAGTACACTGTTTTATAAATACTAACAACTTCGCCAAACTGCTAAACAGTTTGAAGGCGAATTTTACACTCTTATTAACTAATTACTGTGTACCTATCCTAATTACTACAAACATAACAGCAACTAAACCTTTCCTTTTACAAATGAATCCAACACATGATGTTTAAGCTTTTTTTTTTAAATATGTTTACTACTACATTCCTCCTCCGAAAACAATGCATTGAAAATTCGCGGTATCATGTACTTCCTAGTTCTTTGCCCATAGTAGTTACATGCTCTAGGTTCTAAATATTTATTCCTTACCCCTAGCCTAAGCTTACGGCTATATATTTTAGGTGTTTTAAATTCAGGGTTCTTAAACTGTTCTAACGCTAATATATACCCCAGTTTCTCTTTAACAGGAAGTATTTTACAGGTCTTAAATAAAATATTATAATTATTATTACACTTCTTTTTCGTTTTCCTGTCTACCAACATTTTAATTATCCTGAGCTGTAAATTCAAAATTTTATCGAGATGACTTCGAAAAGTACGTCCGTAGGCTATTATGCCATAACCACAGAATAATAACTAGTAACTAGCGTTACAGAAGCTTTACTTCACAACGGATTTCAAAGAAATATGTACTCAATCTGATAGACAATATGATTTAATTTAGCTCGCGTTCCAGTCGAGCACGTTTTCATTTACATACCTTCTAATTTTTTTTTGAGGAAATATGGGCCTTAATTCACTGTACTACGGTTCATAATAAGTTAGACGTGGTTATACGTGGTTATACGTGTGTCGTCTTTCGCTTGCGGCAGCCTACTAGATTGGCCCTTCCGCCGTGGCCGGCGCCTGGAGGTATGTTTTTAATACCTACACGCGGAGTGACACAGGCCTGCCATAACTTAAGATTGGATCGGCAAGTGCATGGTACAGAGCATACAATACAGGTTTACTGACTCTAAATTTAAGATTGTTAAATTTACATAAAACAGCTCTAAGTTTATTACAGACAATGTCAACATGTGGTTTCCAATTAAAGTTACAATCTATAGTCAACCCAAGGTATTTATACTCGGTAACAAACTCAACAATATCACAACTACAACCAGCCAAATTTCTATGGAGACAATCGTACGTATGACCATAAATGTTGATATTATCATTTGTTTTTTTCATATACGGTGAATGAATCAACATACATTTAGTCTTGGCTACATTTAGCAAAATGCCGTTATCATGTGACCACTTAAGTATACTTATAAAATCGTCTTGTATTTTCTCCTGTATGACACTCGGATCTCTATTAGCATACACCAGGCACGTGTCATCCGCATACATGTACACACTGCAGTGCTTGACAACTCTGCATATGCTATTTACGTGCATGATGTAGCCGACAGGTCCGTACACTGATCCAGTTGGCACTCCATACCTGATATCTGCCTCTTCCCCGGTTTCCCCCTTGATGCTCGTACGCAGCGTTCGGTTTTCCAAATAGCTACGGAACCACTGACTCATTGGACCCCGGATCCCACTCTCATGCATAGCATTAAGTAACAATTCGTGGTCCAATGTGTCAAAGGCTTTTTTGAAATCAATGAACAAGGCTACAACAAACTGCCGGTTATTTAGTTTATCGTTTATATCGTCTACAAACTGCGAAAATGCAGTCGATGTACTCCTTGCTTTTCTGAAACCATGTTGTTCATTGGATATGGCATTTGACTTTTCAAGAAAAACTTTTATCCTATTAACAATCACTTTTTCAACAATTTTATTTACCACTGACAAGATGGCTACTGGCCTGTAATTTGAGTAGTCCACGTGGCTGCCTTGTTTAAAGATTGGTCGAATGATGTTTTTTTTTAAATTATCCGGATAAAGACCCTTTTGCACACACATATTTACAAACTTGGCCAATATCAGGCTGATTTCTTTTTTACTGTACTTAAGATCGTCAACTCTAATCTGGTCTATACCTGGAGACTTCCTGGAATGCAGTTTTTCTATATTTTTTTCAATTTCAAGTGACGAAGCCTTTTGATATCTGAAAGAGACATTATTCTCAACAGCATAACTCGCGCGCTCCAAGAAACTATAATCGCAATAATGCTTAATTTTAACTATCTCCTCTGTGAAAACCTTGGCAAAGTTTGTACATATGTTATTTATTGAATCATTTCTGCCTAGGTATTTCATAATTACATCATCGACGTTATTTCTTTTACTTCCTAACCAGTTATTTATCACTGCCCATACTTTTCTACAATCACCGTTACAGTTTAATATTTCAGTCTTGTGAAATTTGTTTCTAGCTAAAAAAAATAGTTTATTGGTTCTGTTCCTATGCCTTGTATATTCAAGCCTTAAAACCATGCTTTTCGGGTTCGCCTTAAATTTTCTAAATAACTCATTTTTACGATCTACCATTAACTTTAAAGTGTTATCTATCCAAGGTTGGCTTTGACGTCTAACGGTTTCTTTTACACTAGTTTTACATACTATCATACTATCTATTTATTTGTACTACAGTTAACAAAACCCTCTTGATATTAAGAAAACATTTTAAGATAACAATAACTGGACGATGGTGTATGCTCAGTGCAGTTTTAATTAAAATAAAACAAGCTTAAATGCCATAACAATATAATATTTATAGAAGAAGGGAGTTGCAGCTTGGTTAGGTGTAGCTCGTTTCTTAGGAATTCGAATATAACTCCATTCAAATATCATCGCGTATCACCGTAACTTAAAGTATCAATACTATTTGGCTACACTAATTAGTAAATCGAAAATCACGATTTAAAATGACAGATCGTTTCATTTACACTCTCTTCCTCACATATTTTATTGTACACAATGGTAAACAATATTTCTTGCATGTGATTTTAGTGTTTTTAATTATATTTTTCTATACTTAATGATTTATTTTATTCAAAATAAACAAACATTGACAGGCCGAGAAATTTGAATTGATAAGTTTAAGACAACATTGCCATATCAAAATCATTTTCATCTCTCCTGTTCGGAAAGTTTAATTTGAATGGGTAGATAGCCGGGTGGAAAATTGCGTTTTCCTCTCTAGGGTGGAAAGTATTTTTTTTTAATAGTTACGATTGGCATGGAGTCTAAGATAATTGAGCTACGTCATATTAAAATCATTCATATATCTAAACTCGACTATACGTTAAACGACGTATTTATTACGATCTATAGGTTCATATTAAAATCATTTTACGACTGGTCTCTTATTTCGCATTTACAAAAAAATCAACATTTAAAATTATTCCTCTTATATTCTGCTGCCCGCCATAATGCCATGATAGCATATCATGACCATTTTTTTTTCACGGTTCAGCATGGCCAGCTTGAAAATACACATACTGCCAACATTAGAAAAAATAATCGAGTTGGTCACGACCAAGGAGCAATACAACACAACACGGAGGATACAACACGGAGGTTGAACGCCGAACATCCGTTCGAAACAAGAAATTTGACATTTATTACGTCACGAATATATTCCATCTCTTTCTTTAGTTAGGGTAAGAATGAGGTGAATATTTAAATCACTACATAGTATAAAACAAAGTCGCTGGCGCTGTCTGTCCCTATGTATGCTTAAATCTTTAAAACTACGCAACGGATTTTGATGCGGTTTTTTTAAATAGATAGAGTGATTCTTAAGGAAGGTTTATATGTATAATACATTCCACGCGGGCGAAGCCGCGGGCGGGTCGCTAGTACGTAATAAAGGTAAAACTTTTTCGTTCGGCGCGGCGTTCAACCTCCTTGCTGGCTCCTTGGTTGTGACCTCGATTAAACTTTTCTAATGTTGGCAGTATGAGTATTTTAACTTTTTTCAAATTGTTCTAATTTTACTTTAAATTTTAACTGATTATTTTGAGTATACCTCTTTTATAAAATGTGCGTGTAGTATTTTACTTTCCTCACAGTCGAAATGAAAAGTAGAGTGTCTAACTCGGGTGAAATTGCCCATTTCCCCTCGAACTATTGGCGCTCTCACTTCGTTCGAGCGCCAGAAATATCTCGGGTGAAATGGGTCACTTTCCACCCTTGGTTATCAATCTACTATTTCTTTTTACTTTTAAATTTGTCATGAGCTGACGTCGCACTTTTGGTGCCGATGACGTCAATTTGCATACATGACGATTACAAATGAAAGACTAATATTAATGGTTGTAATTTGGCTAGAGTATCGACGAACAAGTTTTGCATAAACCCTTATTAAACTTCCTGAGTACATCGATACTGATATTGAGAAGGACGGTACTAAAATTCATCGAGTAACATTGTCATTAAAAAACTTTTTATGTTGTAATAAAAAACAGTATGATTAAGTTATGACGACGCGTCAGCCTAGTCTAGTCTGAGTCTTGGATGTTTTCTATGTATTTAAGTATTTATATCGTTGTCTCTTAGTACATACGGGTACTAACCCGTAGTACAAGGCTAGAGCTTAGTTAGAGACTAGGTCAATTGGTGTGAGATTTTTCCCTGATATTAACTTATTATTTTACTATTAAAAAGTCTTAATACTATTCTGGCCTTGACACTATTATAAAATAAAATTGACTCAATCTGGCATTTTTTCCATAAATGGTAAAAAAAACTGCTGGCGTAATCCGTATTTTATTGTGATTAAGCTGTATTTAACTCTGAGCATTTTACCGGGTTTTATTTTACATTATTTATTTAGTACTGTTAGGCGATGGGCTTGCAACCTGTCACTAATACACTGGTAAACATCTTAGCCTAATTGTGCAAAATGTGGTTACAGAATTATCAACAAATTTTTAGAGTGGTTGGTAATTCTGTAGCTCTGCCTACCCCACTCTGGGAATGAAGGCGTGAGTTTATGTATGTATGTATGTATGTATTTATTTAGTGGTACCGTTTAACAAATAAATATCTGCAAAATAAAAGCAGAGCACCATTTGCGCAAAATTTCGTCATTTTGACGTCATCGGCACCAAAAGTGCGACCTCTGGTCATCAGATTCTGGTAGACCTATAACACGGGACAGGCTTTATAATGGCAAAAGCAGCGGTGTCCGATTGACGTTGACATCGTTGACATATCCACATTTTCATTATTTTTTCCGCCATTTTAAAGACTTCTTCAAAGCGTACCTATTATTTCTACGGCGTATTAAATATTAGGGCGGTTATTATGATCAGTTGGAAAAAAACGCGCAATCATTTTATTTTACGGCGGTTGGTTTATAAGTGTGGCGGTATAAACATGAACAGTAATAAAAAAAAATGATCGGTTATTTTATTTTACGGCGGTTGGTTTATAAGTGTGGCAGTATAAACATGAACAGTAATAAAAAAAAATGATCGGTTATTTTATTTTACGGCGGTTGGTTTATAAGTGTGGCAGTATAAACATGAATAGTAATAAAAAAAAATGATTGGTTATTTTATTTTACGGCGGTTGGTTTATAAGTGTGGCAGTATAAACATGAACAGTAATAAAAAAAAATGATCGGTTATTTTATTTTACGGCGGTTGGTTTATAAGTGTGGCAGTATAAACATGAACAGTAATAAAAAAAAATGATCGGTTATTTTATTTTACGGCGGTTGGTTTATAAGTGTGGCGGTATAAACATGAACAGTAATAAAAAAAAATGATCGGTTATTTTATTTTACGGCGGTTGGTTTATAAGTGTGGCAGTATAAACATGAACAGTAATAAAAAAAATGATCGGTTATTTTATTTTACGGCGGTTGGTTTATAAGTGTGGCAGTATAAACATGAACAGTAATAAAAAAAATGATCGGTTATTTTATTTTACGGCGGTTGGTTTATAAGTGTGGCAGTATAAACATGAACAGTAATAAAAAAAAATGATCGGTTATTTTATTTTACGGCGGTTGGTTTATAAGTGTGGCAGTATAAACATGAACAGTAATAAAAAAAAATGATCGGTTATTTTATTTTACGGCGGTTGGTTTATAAGTGTGGCAGTATAAACATGAACAGTAATAAAAAAAAAATATCGGTTATTTTATTTAACTCTAAAATGTCAGTTCAAACAATACTTAAAAGGAAATATCTATTGGTTGGAATTGATAAGAGTGGTTTCCATTTCATAGTTATAGTTCTGATGTTTGATAGCATATGGGCTATGCTGTTTATAAAAGTTTTGTCTGTCTCTGTGTCTCTGAGTCTGTCTGTCTGTGTGTGTGTGTCTGTGTGTGTTTGTTTGTGTGGAGTTTCGATTTGAAACCAAGGGTCGCAAATATCATGGTGGAAGTTGAGGGTTCCTTTTTTTCCATTTTGGCTTTTGGCTACGGAATGCTAAGAAACGGTAGTAAATGAAGAACCTTTAACTCTCCGTCTGTAGGCGCATACTCTGATGATGCACCGAGAGGTACTTAAAGAAACCACACGGGATGTTTAAGACACAAATGTTGTTGCGGTTTGCGATTTCCACGCGGACGAAGTCGCGTCGTGTGTGTGTTTCTCACTCCTTCACGCTGCAATGGCTGGAGAGTTTGAATGAAATTTGGAATGAAGATAGCTTATTATCTTGTATAAACACATAGGCTAAATTATGCTCATGTCTTATATTATTGGTGATATATGATTTTAGAAATAAAATTGTACAGTAATCTAAAATCTAATTGGTCAATATTTTTGGGTAGTGGTTAATCAAGTGGCAACTTTGTGATGACGTACAAAGTGTCCCTTTCGGAAGAGACTACCTTGTTTTATCTAACCATGAATGCGATAAGATAACGGCGTCTAGCCATGACCATAAACAAAGGGCAAGGACCAACACTAAAAGTAGCTGGTGTACATTTAGAAGCAATCTGTTTTCCCCATGGGCTACTTGTATGTATGCATGCTAACGATTATATTGTTTTATATTTATATCTCGCCCTTGCAGAATATACAAGTGTAATCAATAATCGTCGGTGAAACTAAAAATATTGTACGTTGGGCGCAGGTGCTGACAGACCCGGAGAAGCGGGCGCAGTTCGACGCCGGCGTGGACCCGCTGGACCCCGAGGCGCAGCGCGGGGGCGGCGGCGGCGGGCCCTTCAACAACCCCTTCCACCACTTCCAGCAGGGCGGCTCACCCTTCCAGTTCAAGTTCCACTTCAACTAACCCGCCTCTGACAAACAATTCGCTATAGTACAATTCTAACGTGGTTTAGTTTACTCGACCGCTACCGACTCGACTACGGACAAGTCATAAATTTTGAGTCGGTTAATCGTATCATGAAGTCGACTGTAAAGATTATCTTTCCACATGTAATATAATAAGACTTAGAGTTCGTTTTTGCTCAGTCTATGCCTTAAGTCTTCCACGAAATGATTCTATTTTGTGATAAATGTAATGTCTATTAACTACGCCTTACCTATCGTTGCCATGAACTTGTTTATGTATTAAATTTATTGTACAAAACGGAACACCTTAATGTTAACTTATTTTGCGTGAACATATGTGATCGGAAGGTTTACTAATGTTTTATTTACAAATCGTCACATCCATGGCAACGTTGCGAATCTGCACTTTGATTTCAAAAGACAATGACGGAAACGCCGCTTGGTAAAGTATGCTATTCTAATTTTGAATCGAAATGCAGATTCGCAACTTTGCCATGGATGTGACGAAATCATCTTTGGAAAACTCATTTTACAAATTTAAATTTTTCGCAAAGAGTTACTACCCGCCGCATTATTTTATATTTTTTCTGTGGTCATCATAAGTCTAACCTAACGTAACTTATTTAATAAGCCCATTTAGTATAATGTAATATCTAATGGTTTGAGCACAAATACATTTTTGCTAAAAAAGTTTGTAAAATGTCACGTTTGTCAAACGTAGGTACTTTTGGACAAATGAACGGACCCCGATCGGAATTTAGGTTATAAACACTAAAAAAGTAACATTTGGAGTTGTATGCGGGATTTGAATATTGAAACAGGCATAGATTGTTTCCCATTTTATTTTTTTATTTACTTCCCAAGTCATTCTAATTTATTTGTATGAGCGATTCTAAATGTGTGATGTTTGCTACATGGATTTATCTTGAGAATTTATTTACATAATAAAATAGAAATTAAATGTCAAAACGTGGTACTCTCTTATATTCAGATTCAATTGTTAACCAATGCTATGCTCTAATTATATATAGTTGTTTTTAAAATGGGACTATGAATGAACCTGAAGCGGATGCTATAACATGTTCCCTACCTTATCGCGCCGGTGGCCGACGTCATTTGGCAAATTTAGTGATACTGCTAATTAAAATCGCATTCATTTGTTTCGATTATCGATTAGGTTTATAAAGGAAGTGTATTCGATTTAGTATTCTGTTATAAATTTGCTAACTTAATTTAACGCCTGCGCGCTGACTTAATAAGGTTTCATAAATCGTGTATCATCACGCTAGAACTATTGCCATCATTGTATGGTAAAGTGTAGATAGGCCATTTTATGTGGTAAAATAAAACCCAATGACATTAAATGATAAAAATCGTATCGTGCAGTCGATTTGGTCGAAGAACGAGGTTATTTAAAAAAAACTATTAACGGTCCGTTACGCATACGGTCGCGGAACTAAAAGTAGTTTAATTATTTAAGTTTTTAGTTCCTTGACTATATGTGCATAGTTATTCATTATTTGTTTTTAAAAATACGTAAAATTATTGTTTTTTGAAACGATTTTTTTAAAGTTAGTATCTGCTTAATTGGTTCGAACAACGTTCGCGTGAAATGTATAATTTCTATCAGTCATAGGCACAATAAGATATGAAAAATATTATAGTTCAAACGCAGGTTTGGCATGCCGGGCATGCCGTTCTTGACGCGTAATCTGTCCAATTGTCCAGGTCTGTGGAGAGCCCGGAAATCCCATATTTGTTGTCAAACCTCGAATTTACACTGGGTTATTTGCCATGCGCAATATCACGCTGGATTTATTATATTATATTTAAAGTACACATTCAAAGTCGAGGTAATTCCGGAGCTGCGTTGACACGGACCGACGGTTCAGGAGCCATTGTGTATGGTTCTCAAGAAAGTTTCGGCCCTTCTAACAGTTTTAGCCCATAGCATTTAATTCGTTGGGGTGTTAATGGTAAAAACACTGCTGAGCTCGGGACTAAGCTTTATTTCTATCATAGTCAGCTAGTGTACACAAAATGATATCAACGCGTTTTGAACTGGTTTTATTTCCCAGCATAGCTTGAAAGGGGGTAAGTGAGCTTTGAGATCTCTTAGTTTAATCCAGCTATGATCACGTTAATCAGAATTGTTCATGCCATTTTAGATTAAGTGGTTTTATATTTATAGTAGCCTGGTCAATTTTGATAGGTGCATAGGCTGGGAGTCTACTGAACGTTTGGGCCGCATGATACACTGGATTTGTAGCTCGGGCCAGAATAAATATTGTAGCAGGCCATATAGCGCCTACTACAACGACGCTCACTCGGTGGATCATATCATACCATAACATAACATAATCGTACCAAATCCTGGCAAGTGACCGGAATGCGGTCCTAGCTTTCACTAACGTGAAATAGTTTATTTTTCATAAGTTATTTTGTTTTGATTCTTGTATCTTTGTAAATATTCTAGAATAATAAGTCATTACATTACATAGTCTGTGTTTTTATTAATATTTATTATTAGTATGGATATTAATAAATAATGTACATTAAATAAATTTGATTCTTGGAAACTCTATTGTAATTCATTCAGTCTTCTTATTTACTGGAATAATTTACGAA
The DNA here is from genome assembly GCA_927399475.2 of Acleris emargana. Classification (NCBI taxonomy): domain Eukaryota; kingdom Metazoa; phylum Arthropoda; class Insecta; order Lepidoptera; family Tortricidae; genus Acleris; species Acleris emargana. The sequence goes on along the minus strand of OV656835.1, from coordinate 48,288,836 downwards.
AGTAATTAAACAAAATTACGTCAAAGGCAAATATTTGCTAAGGGTTGCATTATTACTTCTCAGTTTCCTCGAAACCCTTTCTATTTCGTTGCTGAGTTTTGTTTTGTCCTCTGCCTTTTCGCAGACGTATCTGTGTTTTAGCCCACAGTCTTGCCCCCTGTAGCCGAGCGCTCGGAGCGCGGGGTCGTAGATGAGCGCGAGGCAGCGGCCCTCGCCGACGACGGAGACGGCGCTGTCGCCGCTCGTACCGCCCGCCACCGTGGCGTTGCCCGCCACCGGCCGCGCAGAGTTCGACCAGATCCAAAGTAAACCGGGGTTGAGGCCGCCGGTCCACCAGTCCAAAGCTGTCGGTTAACATTTCATTTAAGTGGAGAGTAATTTTACTAGTTTATAAAAAATGTAACTCGTATCTTTCCTTCAACATGGCTCGATTAAATGCGGTTAATACGCACCCTTCAGCTTTTTATCAGCGAGCAAGTGCGCGAACAGTTTACGGCGCTCCGTCTCCGCTTCGAGCTCTAGCAAATTGGAGCGGAGGCGCCGGCAGGCCAGGTTAGCAGTTTTCCAGTCCGAAGCCTCCGGCGAGAAATGGTAACAGGTCTCACCCACGCGAGTGAAGTTTGTCACACATGGATCTGTAAACAGAACATGAAGAAAAAAAAAGTTTAGGGGCGCTCTCACTTTAGTCGATGCAGCGCCATTGTCGCGCTGCAGTTTTTAGAAGGTAAGTACTAAGTAGCGCTGTAACCGCAGTAATCATTTGTGTAGGCATCCGCAGCGCCGCGCCTGCCACGCCTGCGCGCGGAAACAAACCGCCTAAATGTGAAAGCGCTCTAACGAACGCATTAAATGATATTGTGAGTAAAAATAAATAATAGGTAAAAAATTTAAGTAAAGGTCGTCTTGCATGTAGTTGTGTATAAAACGAATATGGAATTTACGTCAAATCTATTTATATATTCATATATCTAAATAAAAATGAATTGCTGTTCGTTAGTCTCGCTAAAACTCGAGAACGGCTGAACCGATTCGGCTGATTTATTTTTTGCTGTGTTCGTCATTGTCAGGACAAGGTTTGTATGAAAGAAAATAATTGAAAAATCCACCGGGGAAGTCAGAAATTTGCATCGGGGCGAAACCACTGGCGAGCCGCTAGTTTCATATAATGGATGTCTAACGGTCTATCTACAGTGTGTAAATCCAATACGAGCAAATATTTTAACGACGGTTAACATGCATCCTAATTAACATAAAAACATATCGCTCATCCAATAGAATAATGACATAATTGCAAAAAATCGGGTTTTGAGATTTTACCGTCGTAAGTGTTCTAAAGGTCAGGTCTATCGCGTGGAACAATGACATAACATGCATGCTAAAAATGCAATTATGTCATTATTCTATTGGATGAGCGATGTGTATCGTTAACATAAGTTGTAATTTTTTTATACATACTAATTAATTCGCCACGCAATGTATTACAAATAGCTCAATTAACCTGCAATTAACTGCGACTTAAATCTTCGTTTCAACTGACAAGGTTACAAGTGGTTCGGTAAAAGTCGGTTAGACTTGGGTCACAGTCGTAGTTATGTGTATTTAAAACTTATTTAGAATGAAAAGCAGTGGAAAAGCTTTTTATTTTGTTGTTAATTTAATAAAAAACACTTATTTTTATGCACATACTGATTCCTTTACACTTCCAGAAATTTAAAAAAATATCTTCGTTTAATCCTTAGTTGATCCATGAGGTTCCAAACTCAGCGATGTAAATCAGGGGAAACCATTGTAAAATCACAAGACAATGTAGGTCCTATTCTTCATAATAATGCAAAATTATAACGTTTTTCTTAATAAAAATCTATCAACAAACAACCAAGGCAAACAGCATTGATTGATACTTTAGGTTATGTGACTGACGGCCACTCGTAATGACATTAGGTCAACATTGGGTATACTCACCTGCCCAAAGAAAAGAGTTTTCTACCCTATGAAAAATATTTTCGTTTCAAGCAGAATTTTTACTAGCTTTTGCCCGCGAGTCTGTCCACGTAGAAATGGTTTATCGCTTATATCGGGATAAAAACTGTCCTATGTCATAAGTCGATCCGTGATAAGGAATATCTGGGTGTCGAATTCCTACAAAACCGTTAAACCGTTTTTGCGTGATTGAAACACAAACATCCACGGTACTTTGCCCGAGTTAACTTTGTTACTTCTTTCATTTCATTTAATCTAATTTTATTCTACGTAATAATTTTACCAAAGGAAATTAGATACTTACCTACTTAATTCAAATTTTGCATACTACAATAATAAAAATTAAGTAATCCCACTAATCCCACAAATAAATGTAAAAAATTGTCATTCTTTGCCCGTGGTTTTATTTACTGCGTAGTCCTACTGACTAATGATTTCTATTTCAATATCAAATTAACAGGGTTGACGGAGCTCCGCGCCAGCCTATTTCTGGGCGTTTTAGCCCTTCAGGCCAGCTGCAAAACTAACATAACTTAAACCTACCTCATAGTTAAGATTTATGATACTAATTTGAGCTTCACCGTATGCTAAAATCATATCACTCAATTCCTGAGCACTACAATTAGATGGTACGGCATTTTTGATTAATGTAACTATTTTCCAGCATATTTTATGTCATACGTCGTACACACAGTAGGTATCCTTTTTTTACTACATGTTGGGTTTTCTGTATGCAGTAGTGCAAGTCCTCATATCTAAACTGTTTTCATAATAAAGAAGTATGTAGGTACAATACAACTTCTTCGTCTATGATCATCTTCTGACGACGCGCTGGCCTAGTTGGTAGTGACCCTGCCTACAAAGCTAGCTGTCCTGGGTTCAAATCCCGGAAAGGGCAGATATTTGTGTGATAGGCGCGAATATTTGTTCCTGAGTCATGGATGTTTACTATGTATTTAAGTATATATTTCTCTATATAAGTATTTATATCGTTGTCTAGTACCCATAATACAAACCTAGAGCTTAAATTGGGACTAGGTCAATTGGTGTGACATTGTCCCCTGATATTTATTTATTTATTTATCTGAATTGATTATGAAATTGTCATTACCACAGGTCATTACTCTTTTGACAGTTACAGTTCTTTGTTGATAAATACCACATAAAATCCGCAAAATTAATACATAATCTGTAAATGCAATATCATCCATTAACCCTTAATTTGGCAATGTGCATCACAGTGAACATACTATAATGTTCACTTTTAGTGTTTGGAATGTTTTTTTATTTTTTTGCTGATTCAAAATCAAAAAGGGTTTGAATCCCGACTTTTTATTTTTGCCAAATTAAGGGTTAATAAAACCAAGCCCATAAAAAAGATCATGTCAATAATGTGTGAATAATGTATGTGTGTGATAGATGACGAGCTGGATACCTAGTAAAGATAAGTAAGTAGGTAGTATGTCCGACAATTTACGTGCATGGGTGCATTAAAGTATGATCGTTTCACGTTAAAATCAATAATAATACAAAATAAAACGTATTTTTTTATAGAACAATTCCAATTTTTCACGTTAAATGCCATAATTACGATAGTTTGACTACCGATATAATATACGAAAGGTATGAAAAAATTATGCATTATACATTGCTGCTCGATGGGACCTTTAAAATTAATTGCGCTCAATGTATTAGAGTTATTAACGAAATTCCACATTTACATGACTTGTAGAGCTATAACCTACGTCTAGTTTAAATGTTTGCTCGTATTCCATTTACACACTGTATACAGATGTGTTACACTTACAACTACATGCAAGAGAACCTTGATTTTTTTCCCTAAAGCAACATCTTTTGGCAATCCTTGATAAGACTTAGCGAGTTATGGAGTCGATACATTAAAATTCAACTGTTACTCCTTATCATTAATGCAGAACCATGATTAGCATTAGTCTGAACTTTGTCTGAATGAAGCAGAAGGGGATAAAATTATACGAAACCTTTCTGCTTTTGTGGCATGAGACCTCTTTAGATATTTTTTTGTTAAATGTCAATCCAAAACCGTCATTTGTTTTAAAGATATCGCCTTTCAAACAGATTATTTCGGAATAAACGTGCAACTATGGACCAAATTGAATATCGTGCCGTGATAAAACTTCTATCGAAGCAAGGAAATTTCCGCACCTTATAATTAATGAAATGACAGTCGTCTACGGGGACCAGTGCCCTGCTAAAACCATGATTTATAAATAGCATAGCCTCTTCAAACATGGCAGAGAGTCAATTGAAGATGACCCTCGCCCAGGAAAGCCGATTGAAGTCATATCGTCGGATATTGTACAAAAAGTTAACAAACTCGTACAAGAAGATGCTCGACTAAAAAAAAACAATTATCTGCATTAGTTAGTGTATCGGATACAACAATTTTGAGGATCCTACATGACCACCTTGGCATGACGAAAGTGAGTGCTAGGTGCGTCCCGAGAATGCTCAAACCGCTGCAGATGCAACAACGACTTGAAGCTTTGAAGCAATTTTTGAATCTGCGGTGACGATCCTTCCCACATATTGGAACGAATTGTTACTGGAGATGAGACTTGGGTTCATCATTTTGATTCTGAGTCGAAACAAGTGTCTATGCAGTGGCATTAAACGGGCGCACCACCTCCGATGAAGTTCAGGGTATCAGAATCGGCAGGAAAGCTGATGGATACCATTTTTTGGGATTCAAAAGGAATTCTCATGATCGACTACAAGGACAATGGTGTTACCATAACTGGGACATGTTATGCAATGCTATTAGAAAGACTACGAGGAAGCTATCAAACGGTGTGTCGCTGTTGCATGACAATCACAAGAGCAAAGATGCGACTGCTGCTCTTAAAAACCGCGGCTTTGAATCGCTGGTTCATCCACCTTACATCCCGGACCTGGTCCAGAGCGATTATTATTTGTTCGAAATTAAAAAAAAGAGCTACGTGGAAAAGAAACGTGCTGATGAAGTGAAGTAGGCAATTTCGGGTCATTTCGAGGGCAAAGAATTTATTTTTATTTTTGATGGTGTACATAAATTAATTAGTCGATTTCAAAAATGTATTCAACGCGAGGGTAATTATATTGAAAAAGAAAAATACTTCTATTGTTTTATTTCATTTGCAAACACTTCATTCTTCATTCCGCGAATGGAATATCACGTCTACACAATATTCATAAATAAATGCATACATAATGATATCTTAAGGTTAAATATAGTTAGTAGCGATGTCGGCAGACATCCGTAACGTAATTCATTCGTGTGTAGCACTGGGAACAACACGTCATCGGTCATCGACTAGAAGTATCATGCATGACATGCCCCCGCACGGATCATGGGAGTATCACGAATGAATTTGCCAAGTTATAGAATTTGATACGTAATATTTATAATGTAAAGACGATAAAACGTAAGTAATTACTAGCTATTTAATTAGTATTTAGGAAAATATACCTGGTTGATGTGTATTGCCAGCGACCAAAAGAAGCATTGTATCTTCTATTTTCCGTAACCTCTTTTCCATCAGATCTGCGCGGTATACCAGTTTCTCAATAGCTGTGAGCAAGTATAAATCGGTCTCGGTGACCTGCTTTCGCGGAGGATCGTCTACCCGGTCTATGGAATTAGGTCGCTGGGGCTGTTGAGGGTAGGCGGATTGCGGTGGTTGTGAGTAAGCTGGTTTGGTTTGTTGTGGTGTCTGAAATGAAAAATAAGCAGCTTAAAATTGTTTAACGGTAAGAAGTTTGAAGTTTTTCGTCAGCAGTGTATACTTACATAACTGGGTTTAAACTTATCCTTATAAGGGCTAGGTGGTCGATTGACTATTTTTCCTGGTCCGGGTGGAGGCGGCGGCGCGGGCGACCACTCCTCGTAGGGCCGCGGCTGCGCGGGCGGTGGCGGCGGCGTTAGGGGGCCGTCGATGCGGTCCGAGATGTAGTAGCCGGAGGACGGCGGGAGCGCCATTATTCTGCCTGTTCAGAACAACTACTTATTATTACATCAGATCAGATAACAGCACTCAAATAATTGACGATGTTTCCACCCTACTAAGTAATTGTTGGCATGAACTTTATTTCAACGCAAACGCAATTTAAAAATCACTAGGTGCTTATAACCAGAGGTCGGAATTTTCGTAGCACTTTTGAGCTGTCATAGGGAGTTCTCGTTTATCGATTTCGGATATAAATATGTTATCGATACATTATAGAACACAACATATTAAAGAACATCAAAAGAAGAGGTAAACCACAGGCGGTATTATCGCTAAAGAGCGATTTCGTTCAGATGACTTTCGAGTAATTGAAAATGTGAAATAGAGATTTGCAATGAAAACAATGAAAAGTTAATAGTTAACATTTTAATCAGTTCAGTTCAGTGTTATCATTTATGAGTTTCATGTTCAAAGTCTGTTTTAGTGCTAACAAGACTAATGTTTCATCATTAGTTTTTCAATAAAAGAAATAGATAGTCATTATCTGAAAGAGATCGCTCTTTAGCGATAAGACCGCCTGTTGTTTACCTCTACTTTTAATCTTCTTTAATATGTTGTGTTCTATAATGTATCGATAAAATATGTATATCCGAAGTCTATAAACGAGAAGTCCCTATGGCTGCTCAAAAGTGCTACGAAAATTCCGACCTCTGCTTATAACTGCTACTTTAGCTACCAACGGGTTGGGTGTTTGGATTTTACCATAGCTGGGCCTTTATAGGTTTGTAACAATCAAAATGTGATGACCTTGTCTAGTGGAGCGTGTCTCCAGCCCCGCGGAGGTCGCCCACTCCTCCAGCAGCGCGCCCCACGGCCCCGCCTCGTACTCGCCACACGTGTCGGTCACGGCGGTCGCGTCCGTCGCGTCTGTCGTGTTCGATGTGCTCGCGGGCTTCAATATGGATATGGTGATAGTTATCAATACGTACACTTTCATCTTGCCTGTAAAAAAATACGTACCCGATTTATGACCCACCGTTCTCTAATTTTGTATTTTATAATATAAGTAGGTACTAGGTATTCTTTATGGTTCACAATTAATAAGCTCTAGCACACTATAAGTAAATCGCATTAAAATTGGTTCAGCTCTTAATGTTACTCTCTGATTAGTAACTTATGATGATTGTCGGCACTCGTATGTGAATAAAGAAGGGAGGAGGGAGGGCAGCTTTTTAGCCTATGTGTATAAACGGGGTAACTATAAAATTCAAAATAAAAAATATTTATTCAGTAAATTGGCTACATAAGGCTCTTTTACACGTCGGTAATATGGAGTGAATCTACTAGCGCTTCGGACAAGACCATCATTGCGAAGAAGAAGCGCCGCAAGAAACACCAGCAGGTCATTTTTTAAATGATTAAATACAATAATAAATTTTTCATTTATTAAATAGTTATATGTAAGTAGGGACCTTAATTTATATAAATATTTAAGGAATACTATATTAATGTTTAGGTATATATGATTTATCCAATAGTAACTCTTAAGTGAAACGTAAGATTCATGAAGGTACCTAATGGGAAAGACGTGTTTTACTCAGTTAATATTAAATTTTACATTGATACACACCAATAAAGCATCGTAAACCACCCAAATATTTATTAATTACTACATGAGTTTTTACCAATAAGTCTGAACCTGAATCTGCATCTGACTAACCTGCCTCGTACCTAGTAGTGTGAACACGATAACGAGCTCAATAGATCCGATTAAGTATAAGTACTAAGTATCTTATTGGTTTGGCTACGTGAAATTAAACTAAAAGTGTTTTAAGTGTGAGGAAACTGCTATTTTTTTTTGGGTAAGGCTTACATCCAGCAATGGAGCTGTTTCGACTGATATATATGTTGATGATGCGACGATGAAAAATATATTTTCCTGGAAATGTTACAATTTCGAATTTCCTCATCCGGACTTTGTTTAACCCCGGTCGCTAGCGTAAGGGAAAAGGTTTATTTTTTATTGTAAACAATAATATTCATAGTCTTACTTGTGACCACGCTCCATCACGGTAAAAAAAACCCTACACTGCATATCAGTGCAACGTTAATTGCACTGGAAAGCGTGCCGACGCGGATAGAAAACACTATACTAAGCAGTAAGTAAGTTAAAAGTTATTATTATACGATCGCGAGTTGTGGTTGGTTTTGTGAAGCGCATTGCCTCATCGGCCGCTTCGTCAGCTGAGGCCGCGAGGTCGCGGTGCCGGGCACGTCCGTCGGCGCGGCGTAATGTTATGTAACGCAACGTCGCGTGGAGAGAAAGTGCCCGGGCGGTATCCGGCACCGCAGCCGGGGTAAACAAGGACTGCAAGCGGTTTCACGATATCCGTTTCGAGGTTATTAGTGTTACCGGTAATTCCTCGGCAGTATTTTATAATTGGCGCACACCTACGCAGCGTCAATGTAGTTAGGTAGGTACTCGCGCAGTTACAGCGACGTTATTTATATTATAACTCAGTAACGTAACATAATTCGATGGCGCATCACATTTTACAATTAAGTATTAGGTAGTAAGTAAAGTAAAGTATACCGCCTAAATCTAAGAAAAGGTTTTTTTTTTTTGGTTAGGTTATTTTTAATTCATCTTTCTTCCCGCGACTTCGTCCGCGGCGATTCAAATTTTCCAGAAATTACGTTAAAAAGTACAAATACAATTAACAATGTTAACAAACCTTAAAAGGGTACATTTTTCGAATAAACGTCTAGAACATGTTTTTACCCGACGGCGTCAGAAGGAGGGTTATTTAAAGCAAGCGGTAGATCGGGAGAGGCCTTTGCCCCTCATGCAGAGGAACACTAATTCAGGCTATGAAATAAAACGGTTGATACAACTTTCACTTCATGGCTCTAAACTTCTAAACAATAAAACTGCCGAACAAAATATTTACCGCTTCTCTCACCATTATACGTTTTTTTAACGACCCTAGATTAACGTATTTTTTTTCCCATACAAATATGTAACCCTCCCGTTTAGGAGATGATTTACGAAAAAACACCAAACACAATACACTGACGCTTACACTTTCTTATAAATCAAAGTCAAGATGCATATTATATCATATACCGACCACCTGGCCCTAAAAAACCCAATAACTCACATAAAAACTTCCACCTTATTAGGGGCTAATTTTAAAACATATATTTAATATAATAGGTTAATTACCTAGCGACGTGCACTCGCTACGCTTCGGTTTATGTAAGTTTTCTGTAACACCCGTACATAATTCAGTTTTTAATAAAAAACTTCCTCTTGAATACTTATATCTATTGTTGACCGCATTAAAATCCGTTGCGTAGTTTGAAAGATAAGCGGACATACCTACTACAGACTTGCTTTATACTATGTACAGACAGTCTAGATACTCGTACCAAATCTCATGTATCAACTTTAAAAATGAGCGGACTCCAATAAAACTTCTACCGTTCAATTCAATTCAGTTCAATTTCATCGTTCTGGGACATTAAGGGACATGCAAATTGGTCTCACTTAAAGAGGCATTCCACTTATCCATTGCAGTTTCCATAATATCCAGGTATAAATAAATACGAGTAGGTATCTGTCTCATTCACCGAGAATTCCATTAACAGAGGTGAGAATAGAGGTTATTTCAGTTAGAGGTGCGATTATTAAAAAAAGGTATTATGTAAATATTTTACATGAGTTGTATTAATCTTTAACAATAATAAAACAAAAAAATAACAATAAAATCCTTCTAAAACCCACAAAAAGGGTTAATTAATGAATGGACTCCTTGAAATTATACTTTTTAAGCTGTCGCGGTTATTATTAATCATCAGAGCCCGGAATTTTCGTTGCACTTTTCCATAACGCTAGTGAGTTCTCATTTATCGAATTCCTATATATATCGATACAATGCAATACAGAACACAAACTCCAAAAATAATTAAAGGTAAACAACGGGCGACCTTATAGCTAAAGAGCGTTTATTTTTAACCCTTAATAAGGTAGCCGAAAATTTAAAATCTTATAAAATTAAATAATATCTTATAAAATCGGCTGCAAATACGCCTCACAAAATCTATTACTAATCTATTTCTGCTTTTTCAATTTTATGTTCAAAATACTTGTTAATTAACAAGTGTGTCTTTAGTTTCTTCTTAATAAATAAATAATTGTCCTAAAAAAAACAGATTATCTGGTGGCGTGATAAGTTGCTAATAATTTATTGATAAGTTCAGTATATCGATATTGAAAGTCGATAAATGAGAAGTCACTACGACAGCCCAAAAGTGCCACGAAAATGTATCATCTCAATCATTCATCCATCATTTATTTCAAGCATCAAGAAATATTAGATGCGGGTATGTACACAATAACAATGTATATCATAATTCTTAATGCCACCGACTTCGATAATTTTCTAGCACAGGCACGCAACTTATATTTCATATAGGTAGGTAGTATAGTAGCCAAAAATACATACGTACATACCTTCACGCCTGTAATCCCAGAGTGGGGTAGGCAGAGCTAAATAATTACCAACAAGTCTTAAAACTTCTTGATAATTCTGTAACCACATTTTGCACAAGTAGGCTAAGATGTTTCCCAGTGTATTAGTGACAGGTGGCAAGCCCATCGCCTAACAGTACTACAAGCTTTTATTCCCTTAGTCGCCTCTTACGACATCCACGGGAAGACATGAAGTGGCACTATTCTAACCCGGCAACCACATGGCAAAGCCAAAAATATATATATATTGAATAATAACCGCGACAGCTTAAAAAGTATAAAACTCCAAGGACTCCGGTCATTATTTAACTCTCTCATTATTTAGTGGGTTAATGAAGGAGGTTTTTTTTGTTGAAAATTTACTTGACCACCTTTTCATCACTTCACCGCATGCATTTCGATGAGCAAAACCTAAAAGCCTTTAAACCTTTATACCTAAATAATTCTTCGTCACCCGTAAAGTGCTTATGAGTTCCGGTGGTCTTCTGAGGTCTTCATCATCAGTTCTTTTCATAAAATTATGCTTTTTGCGTAAAACTTGAGTAATAGAAAATACTCAAATCGCTGTATTATATGTGCCTATAATATTTCAAGAGTTCCGTTGAATACTCATGGATCCCATCATCAGACCTTGACACCATTATAATTGGGTCATCTCGCAGGTATATACCCTCTCGATCAAAAGCAGTTAAAATGTTACTTTAGTCTCTGCATATCGGGAATAAAGCTCTTTATTTATCTGTAGGGTTCAAAGTTTTTTTTTAATTTACTTTGGAAACCCCTAAACATCCAATCGAGGTGTTTTTGAACCGAGGATTATCGCCTATTTTCAGTGATTGTGTATAGACCATTTTTAGGGCATGGAAGTAACCTTAAAATGTCCACTGTACAAAAATATGCAAAGATTATTAGATTATTAAATTGATTAGATATAAAAAAAAAGATAAAAGATGTTTATTCAGTAAGTAGGCCGCACGGGCACTTTTCACGTCAAAAAAATCTACCAGCGCTTCACAAGAGACCATTGCTGAGAAGAAGCGCCGCAAGAAACTCAACAGTAAGTCGTTTTTTAAATATTGCTAATGATATTAAACAATAATAAACTTAACCTAGCATTATATAAAACAATGAATCTCATATAAAACCAAAAATTAATATATTCATGCGTAGTTGAGCAGGAAAATGTGTCAAAACTCAGAATTGTCACAAAACTAATAAGCAACAGTAATAAAAAAAATTGAAAGTATACAAGTTATACTTACCTGTGACGGTGCAAAACAACCTGCATAAAAGTTTCGATACATTCTCCTACAGAAACCGTGTCCCCTAGACAATATACAAATGTTTACATATTTTTATGACTAAGTTATTATTAAATTATTTAGGTGTTGGCCAAGCATTTTTATCTGTTAGATAGTCTTCGACCCTATAGTAAGCTTTAGACATCAACGACTTTTTCAAGTAAGTTTTAAGTACTGGAAATGGTAACTTTAAAACAACGTCAGGTAATTTATTAAAGAAAAGGATGCATTGACCTACAAATGATTTATAAACCTTACGGACACGAAATTTTTTAATAGCAATTTTATTTTTATTTCTTGTATTCAAATTATGTATATCACAATTCTTAACAAAAGAGTCTTGATTTTTAATGATATAAATAATATTCTCATAAATAAATTGTGATGCTACTGTCAAAATATCAATTTCTTTAAATAGTACTCTTAAGGAATCACGGGAGTTTAGATTATATATAGAACGAATGGCTCTTTTTTGCAACACGAATATAGTCTGTATGTCAGCAGCTTTTCCCCAAACCAGAATACCGTACGACATAACACTATGAAAATAACTATAATAAACTAAGCGAGCTGTCTCAACATTAGTAAGTTGCCTGATTTTCCTAACAGCATAAGCTGCCGAACTTAATTTACCTGCTAGTATTGCTATATGGGGACTCCATTGCAAGTTTTTATCTATAGTTATCCCTAAGAAAAGCGCCTTATCTACCATTTCCAATCTCTCATTATTAAGAAATATACTAGATTCAACCGGTCTAACATTAGGCAAAGCGAACCTAACACATTTAGTTTTCTTAGCATTGAGTAGCAAATTGTTACTAGTAAACCAATTAAGTACTTTACCTAGTGTGGCGTTTATCCTACTGTAATCGACGGATTTTCGGTCTACCTTGAAAATTAATGATGTATCATCAGCAAATAGCACAATATCACAAAGGTTATCTACCGTGGGTGGTAAGTCATTAATATAAACCAAAAATAAGAAAGGTCCTAATATAGAGCCCTGAGGCACACCTAATTTAACAGCTGCTCCAATAGACTATGTTTGGTTTACAACAACCATTTGTGTTCTATCACTAAGATATGAAGACATAAGATTGAGAGAATTATTTGACAGACCATAATGTTCTAATTTTAATATAAGAGTCGCATGATCTACGCAATCGAAAGCTTTGGAAAGGTCACAAAAAATTCCTATAGCATCACAAGATTTCTCCCAAATATTGTATATATATTTAATGAGTACAGATGCTGCATCTGTTGTGGATCGCCCTCTGGTGAAGCCAAACTGATTACTGTTAAGCAGTTTATTTCTATTGAAGTGACTAAACATATCTTTTAACATTAACTTCTCAAAAACTTTGCTTAAAACAGGTAGAATAGAAATGGGACGGAAATTCGTTAAATCACTCATATCGCCCGATTTAAAAAGTGGTATGACTTTACTATATTTCATAAGATTTGGAAATACCCCCTCTGAAATGCAATTATTGTAGATTAAAGCTAAGTGAGGTGCAATTATATCTATGATATGATGGATGACTTTAACTGACGTTCCCCATAAATCCTCGGTTTTTTTAAACTGATTGATTTGAATACTTTAACAATTAAAACAGAATCTACGTGGCTAAAATCAAAGCTTGCGTTACATTTAGTAACATTAGCACAAAGTAATTTTTGAGCTTCAATTGCAGATGATTGAAGACATTTCGTGGTATTAACGGCTATGGTTGAGAAATAATTTTCGAACGCTAACGCCACGTCTTTGTTTGACGTGATTTGTTTGTCTCCCTTGTCTAGAGTGACTTGATTATCCCGAGTTTTAGATTTACCCGTTTCTCTATTTATTATTTTCCATACAGTTTTCACCTTATTGTCAGAAGCTTTAAGCTTAAGACTTAAAAAGTTTGACTTAGCAGTCAAGCAAACTTGCTTGAAAGTCCTCGAATATTTCTTAACATAAACTAAGAAGTCCGCGTTCTTGTTCTCCTCTCTCTCTCTATATAATTCATAAAGCTTATTTCTACTTCTATGAATGCCTACAGTAGCCCATTCACTAAACTTAGTTTTTGACCCAGAAATAGTTTTCATCTTAAAATTATTATTAAATTGATGAAGAATTACACCAAACAAATCTTTATAAATACTATTAGAGTCATTATATGAAAAGGATAACCTACAGAGATTACTCTGAACTTTATTTTTGAATAATTCCAAACGATTGCTAGTTATGGGTCTGTATGTTATTGTCTACTTGATGAAAATCATTTAAAAAAGAAGCCTTTTACCACTATGATCAGAATTAAAGCAGTTAAATATTGCTTTATCCAAACATTCACAATTACAATTTTTTTTGTCTAAACAGGTAGCACTTGAAACACCTATCCGTGTAGGTTCAAAAAACAAATTACCTAAATTAAAAGATTTAAATAAACTTAAGATCTTAATAGTATTAATTGACGATTCCAGTAAGTTAACATTAAAGTCTCCACAGACAATAACATGCCTTTGAGTTTTGCAGGCTAATTTTAACACATTTTCCATAGTAGATTCTACTACTAAATAACTACTCGATATAAATATACATAAACTAATACTTAGTATATCTTAATATCTACATTGTAAAAATACTTAACTTTAGAAATCTAACAATAAATAAATAAAAACACATCTATTATAAACATCTCCTGTATGAGCGTACTCGCGGAATGAAGCCACATCTAGTCTACGTGACTCAGTGATCTCGCCAACTGGTTCACTATCTAACAATTTGTATTTAACGCATAGATTGTTTGTACCCGCTTTGTTTAAATGTATCGGCGTGTCGGCCGTTGTAAGTGTTGTAAAACTACCTGAATTATGTTTATGTTCTTGCGCTCATTACATTATTATGTTTACTTTAAATTTAAGTTCTCATACAAGTGAATTGTAAATTCTTAATGAGAATAAATGATCTTTAAACCTAAACCTAGATTCAAATGTGTTAAAATCGGCTGATGGTGGTCTGTAAACGCAAATAATTATGTAATTTTCTACTTCTATGCAAGAGATTTCTACAAGTCTCTCTATGGATAGCCTAACAATATCTTTCCTTTCTTTGGATTTTAAGGTACTTTTCACAATTATTAAAGAACCACCATGAATGGCGGATTTTCTGGCAAAAAAACTAACTAATTTAAAATTAACAACATCAAAAATTAATTGATCTGGTCTAAGCCAATGTTCAGTAACACACATAATGTGTACACTTTCAGTATCTAAAAATAATCCTAATTCTAATTCTTTGCTGGAAAACCCTTGAATATTTTGGTGAATTATATTTATATTCAATGGTGTTTCCGCTGTCCTATACTTTAGTTTAAATGATTAGGAATGGCATTTGAGCCACTATTGAACCTATTTGGTTCTATATTAAAGGCCAAAAGATCTACCAAAGTCAAAATATATTTCCTTGGCAAAATGATTTTTTCAGCTGTTAGCGTGAGGCGCTTTATGAATTTATTTAAGTCAAAGAAATGATATTTGCCTATTTTATTATTAAAATTATGTGGCATATTTTTTGAATATGGTAATGCACAAAGTATAATTTTACCTATTCCGGCCTGTTCAATTAAGGTTAAAATCATTTTATTGTGCATAGTCTAACTAGTTTTCAAATAGTTTTCAAGTTTGAGTCTGTTAGCTAAATATGCAAGCATTTAAAGCGTCACTTTACAAAAAAAACCGCGGAACCAATTTTTAAGAAACTTTGTTATATTCAATATTGTTTTTTTTATAGAACGTCGCTTTTTTCCTTGTATTCAAAAGGAAAAAGTAGAGTGTTTAACGCGAGACTAAACAACCATAATGACACTCGAGCTATAGCCACCCTCGCTCGCGTGGCTAAACATCTCGTCATTATGGCTTGTTTTAAACCCTTGTTGAAAAATCTACTATTTTTTCAATCGCTCCATATTCGCCGAAGTTGTGCGTGGTAGGAAAACATAAAAAAACGCGCGTCAAATTGACAACCTCCTCCTTTTTAAGGTTCCGTAGCCAAAATGGCAAAAACGAAACCCTTGTAGTTTATACAAGTGTAGTATATATATTGATGACATTTGGTGTATACCTTGGTGTCTTGTAGAAGCCGCTACTTTATAGTTTGGTAGTTAAATACCCAAAATTAAATATTTCTAGGGGGGTGAACATTCTCCATACCTACTGGTGAAAAAAAAAGTGCATAGATAAATCATTGTGTAGCACATATTTCCACAGTTCTTTAAGGTTCCTAAGCATATTTTTAGAGTAGGTGAGTATCTTCGGAATTAATCGCTCCGACGAAGGTACCGCTTTCAACGTAAATTATTTCCAACATGGTTGGATAAACCGTTATGAGTTATTGCCGAAAAACTGCGCTTCTCAACAAAAGTACGTAAGTGCCATGAAGATATCGCTCTTTGCTGGAACATTTTTACATTCAAATCAAGACTTACGGCAGTTTGTCCGGCTAAGTTCGAAGAAAACATCCGAGCGATAGGTACCTACTGCAGCGTATATTGACACGACCCATTCAGCCCTTTTTCCCACCCTCGTAATTTTTTTCTACCCATCAAAAACTACTCATATATTATCGTACCGTAAACATAAATGTAGAGGCCAAGTTTTCATGTGCCAACAAAAGTAGCTAGCTAGTCTAAAAGTGCCAAGTTTGGCACTAGATTGTTAACAGCCCTAATTACATTTTGAGCCCTAATTTGACAGTTTTCTATATAGTATGTTGACAATATTTCATAGTAATCTGTTGGGTATTTAAGAATACTGACGGCAAGGCTCAAAATGCATTTAGTGGCCATAAATTGCTCTGACTGTTAACAATCTAGTGTTAGTAAACAACCTTTTGATGGGATATATCTATTACCTAGCCCTATATTAGTCAGGAATTATGTGGTTTCCTAATGTTAAACCATTATTTATTAGAATCGGTTTTGTATTTCCAGAGTTTACCCCTATCATACAAACAAACAAACGCATAACTTCACACCTTTAATAATCACTACATAGTATAAAACAAAGTCGCTTGCGCTGTCTGTCCCTATGTATGCTTAAATCTTTAAAACTACGCAACGGATTTTGATGCGGTTTTTTTTAATAGATAGAGTGATTCTTAAGGAAGGTTTATATGTATAATACATTCCACGCGGGCGAAGCCGCGGGCGGGTCGCTAGTATTATTATATAAGGTACCTATAGATAATTTAGGAGTAAAGAAGAAAGCGTAGTAAGTTCTTTAAATCATAAGAACGAAGAAGGCTATCGTGGTAGGTTTAATGTAAGCGAATATCAAATTAGAAAGTAACACTGGCTTACCTATAATTTATTCCAATAAGCAGTCGAATAACTTCTCAGACCACAGCTGAGCGTGCGATCACAGGCCACTTTTACTGTGAATCGGGGAAAAGTTGGTATACGCGGGTATCCGTGCGCTTGGCGCCACTCTCTCGTTATATTTAAAGACATATTATACGCGTTGAGCCCTGGTAGGTATTGTTCGAAGTGGGGATCTACCACGTTGTTATATCAATGAAATCATTTTTGAAAGTTGAATGTCATATTCATATCGCATCACTTGAACGTTTCTACTTTAAGTATACAGGGTGTTCGGCACATAGACCGTTAAAATTTCATGGGGTGCTGGTAGGGTCATTTGCTACCTATCTACCCTTGGACCCTGTGTCCTAAGAGTTACGGTCATGCAGGTAAAATTTTTTTCATTCCTGAATTACCCAAAATCTGCCATTTTAAGCCCCATAACCTTATTTGGAGCTTTATTAATTTATTTACTGATGTGAATAGCATACCTACCGTTAAAAGCGTAGTAAACCGAAGAACATTTTAAAATAAAATTAAGTTCTTAAAAAAATGTGTATTTTTTTAAATTGAATAGTATAGAAGTAGAGATGTTTTCGTACATTCATTGTTTGTTAATATAAAAGGCAATGTGTTCATTCTGTAATGTTATTTGTTTTTTTTTTAATAACATACAAACACGTAAGACAATTAAATAAATTATACAAGGTACTAACTTACTTTGTTATATTTAGGTTATTTTTTATTTAGTTTTAAGATTGCTATACCCTCATAGGGTCCATGTTTAGCACTATACTACTCTTTAAGAACTTTGTAAATACCATGGATGCAATAAATTGAATATGAATATGAATATGAAAGCATACACAAAAAAAGTTATGGGGCTTCAAATGGCAGATTTAGGGTAATTCAGGATAAACCAATAAAAAAATCGTATTTCCATGACCGTAACTCTAAGGACCCATGGTCCAAGGGTGGAAAGGTAGCGAATGACCTTAACAGCATCCCAAAAAAAAATTACGGTCCATGTGCCGAACACCCTGTATAGCGTCTTTCCGCAGTTCCACATAAGGTCGGGATCAATAGAAATGACAAAAGGTATAAACATAACCAAACAGACATATTTACCCTTAATACAATATAATCACGTACGGTAATGTGTCAAACAGTACTGATTTGTTTACATCATTTGTAATTTACTCATTTCTATTGACCCCGACCCTACTTTAGCCTTATTTAATTAGTTACCTATTTACCTTTTATAATATGAAAGAATAAACATACAGACTATTTGTGTTACGAAAAAGGACTACTCATTTACAGTGTTTAAGTCCAATACGAGCGAATATTTTAACGACGGTTAATATGCATATGGGTGGGTTACACTGAGTCACCTAGTAATACACAGTGGGCCAAGGAAAGTCAGATGGATAACAGTGTGCTAGAATAAATGAAACAAACATAATATATAGTTTTTTTATTAGAAAAAATTAAATCCTTAAGGATGATAAAATAGGTACTTAATAGAAAAACCAGATAAACACTTACGAGATCTTGTGAACTTAACAAAGATCAACTTCTAAACCTAATAATCAATTTTTACACCTGTATATTTAACAATCAGTCACCGTTTAGTTCTTTACTAACTAAAAATCAATGAATACTCAAATTATATTCATTAACGAATATTAATATAAGTAAAATCGTTTGAAAAGGAATATTATGACTGCTGCCGAGCCGTTCAACTTTTTGAAGGCCAAAAGCAAAACGTGTCACTCACACGCCAAACATGTTTGCTTTGGTATGCAAATTACAACCTAATTCATACGAAACAAAGTCTCTTTTAATCTTCAAATTGTGACGGCTGTGGCCGTGTCGTCCTCGTCTTGCAGAAAGTTTGGCAAAAAAACTTTCTGTTTATTTTTAAAATAATTTAGAGGGCACCATTTGTTCTCCGTTATGGGTGCTAATGCTGGGCAGGTTCTTTTTTCTCGGCATTCTGTAATCAATATTAAAGTTTTTAATTGGATCACAGGTGATCGCGACCCACTGGGTACCCGATTCACTTGACCCACCGTCAACCCAGGTATCAATTTAACAAAAATAATAAAAAATCAATTAAGTTAGAAGAGAAAATAAAAAAAACCCTAAACTAGCTAATCAACAACTAATATTAATCAACTTTAAACGAAAACCTCTACATAAAATTGTATTCACATTTTTTTTGAAAATGTAGATGAATTCTAACTTACCTACGTAAATGTTTGCGCCTCGCAGCTAATGCACAAACTTACCCTACGTGTCGTTGCTCTCGCGCTACCTAGCTGGAGCTGAGTGAGTAGGAACGTGTCGCCGGTGGTCGTCTTTTACGTCGAGAAAGCATCACAAATGATTGTGCGTTTTATCAGTGTGTGCGTCCTTCATTGTGTACCAGCAACCCACTGTTGACCCGGTGGCCCTATCGTTAACATAGGCTCTATTTATTTTTTCATACTAAGTAAATAACTCGCCACGCCATCAAAAATTGCTGAATTATCCCCCAATTAACTTATAGGTACTTAGTTCCAATTTCAACAAACGATGTTAAATGTTAATCGACTGATAGTTCTACATTTCCACCAACTAGATACAACATAATCATTGATTACTTAATCGCTCCATTAACATTTAACAAATGTTTAAACAAATCGCGTTTTTTTGGTGTTCACCAACCGTTTCTTACGAACCGGCAACTAACCGAGCGTTTTTGAATGAATGAGTCTTTATTGACGGAACGTTTTCATATTACTTTGTTAAGATAGCAATGTATTTACATACATTTGCTTTTACCCAAACGGTTTGCTTAAAATGGTACGGTAACATTATTATACTACGAAATGTAATGCTTGTTATGTAAACGCCTTATCCTTAATGTAGACTACTTTGTTGTTCAACGTCCTTTTCTATAGAAAAAATATAATAACATGACTATAGTCAATAATATTTGTTTTAACTGACATAGGTTCAAAGGACGTCGGGTTCGGGACAAATCGGTTGGACTCGTAGAGCGATTGAGAGAGACACCATACTCACACCTGAAGTCCTTGTCTATTTTTGTTTACAATTTACGGAGTGTCGTATGTTTAGAATTAAAATGAATGCAAAATTTGTGTATAGAAAAAATCTTGTACCTAATTGCGCCGTATATACGATGTGGGCGTAAAAGTCGCTCAATATCTTCAAAATAATATAGAATATTATTTTCTTCAAATACATAATTGAAAGTGTCTTCCATTGTATTGTGACTGGGCAACCTTTATTGTCAAATCACAAGTGTTGGTACTTATGCTTTTTCCAATGCAGAAATCATGACATCTGTTCACATATGAGGATTACGGAGAGTACAATGGCTAAAATTAACAGGTAGATTTAGATTATGTTAGTTCTTCAGAGAGCCAGTCTCGGGGGGTGGACGGTGGGTAAAAACCGCTGTTTTCTAATGCAGATCTAAAATGTAACAGCAAACAATATCGATTGCAGGGTTCGCCGATATACCTACATCCCCCGAGAACATAGCGCACCTTTGCGACAAAACTGTGCTATCTCCAAAGTTGTGATTTGCCCAGATGTCACAGTTTTGTCGCAAAGGTGCGATAGATCGGTTGCCCTAACTGGCTAATTCCGCATAGCAAACTTTCCATTCGCATTGAATTTGTTTTTTTTTTCTCCAGTCGCATTTATTCTACCAATTGCGAATTTTCCATTGCGGATTTTCTCCACTTGCATGTTTACTCAATTCAAAATCAATTTCACTGAGTCGACGGTGCTTCGCTTTAAAGCCACCACAATTAAGTTTAAATATTATGACTATGACTTTCCCGCGCCGTTGCGGCGAGCTTCAAATGTTCTATAGTTTCTCGGCATAAATAGGAACACTAAAAAGTATAAAATAAACAAACACCCGCCTTCAAAGACGCAATAAATAATTTATTTTAAAATGGTAGGTAGGTCAGTCGAACTAAGACGGCCTCCAACGATATTTTAACCCAAAGCACAGATAACAGAATACAAGTACAGATACCCAATCTCATACAGCAAAAGCGTGCCGTCCTAATGTAGGCAATTCGGTAGGCAATTTTAGTCCCGTAGTTACACCAGTAGATGCCGTATCTGAGCCACCACTGGATGCTGGCAGCCTACCTAATAGTTTTAGTAACGTATCACCAGATGGCATTGACTTCAAGAATGAGACGTCAAGAAAATTGTTGACTTAAAATTAATATGTAATGGGTATAATCCTACCGGTGACATTGTGTTAGCGTTTTATTAATTCATAGGAACATCTGCCCTGATTAATGATGTCCAGGACAAATAGGAATGTTTTAATGACATGTTTGGGAAGTTTTTTGCTGACAATAAATAAAAGCAATAGGTAGAAATAACTGGTTTATTAGGTTTTAAGAATTTATTTTCTCATAAGAATTTTACAATTCACTTACAATGAGAATTAAGAATAAGTTAAAAATAGTTTGGTGAGCGTATTTAAGCGTGCGTATTTACATAAAAAGGAAATATCGCCTTCAACTTCAACTTTATCCGAATCCAACGAAACAAAGTTATACACTCGGCCTCAAAAAAATCGCACCTTTTGGTATGTTGACTTCAAGCAGCTATAAACCCTATTTAATCTAAGATAAGGTATGAGTGTGGGGCCTCATTTTTTCCTTTAATTAATAAAAATGTGATAATGATTACTAAGCTTAAAAAAAAACGTTTTTCATGAAAAGAGGAAAAACATTTATTCACGCCAAAATTACACAATCTAAAAACATAACAAAATTAAAAAATACAGTAAAACAAATTCTTAAAACGAAACTTAAAACCTAGGCTTACCTCCCCTAGCCCTAATTACAGCCTCCATGCGATCCTTCATTGACCTCACCAAAGTCACGATGCGTTCTTGAGGAATGTCACTCCACTCCTTGACGACGGCGTCCCGAAGCTGTTCAAGGGTGGCAGGGGCAGTATCACGAGACCGCACCCGGCGTTTCAGATCATCCCAAATGTGCTCTATGGGGTTCAGGTCAGGACTTCTCGCTGGCCACTGCATCACGGGGATCCCAACCTGATCCAGATTGTCCCGAACAATCAACGCCGTATGAGAGCGGTCGTTGTCGTGCATGAATGTGAATTCAGGTCCGACAAAACCAGCATACGGGACCACGTGGTCCTCCAGGATCTCTGTGATGTACCGATGAGCAGTCAGGGACCCCTGGCCACGTCCACCTCCAGTGCGGGAGACGCACACAAGGTCGGTTTTGCCCGATTTTAAAGTTTATTAACTGTGCTTTCAAATGATACTAATATTTGGTAGGGTACAATAAATAAGTTAAGAGCTTTATTCGCTTGAAGTCAAAATTTCAAAAGGTGCGATTTTTTTGACGCCGAGTGTAGTTTAAATGTTTGTACACAAACTGTCAGCGCGTTTTGATACTTCAATGGTTAAAGATAGCACGTTGTTCGTTCCGTGTTTGTACTAACATTTTAATACACCGAAACCGCCAAAACAGTATTTTGTAATATTCATTTATATTCGTCAAGACATTATTTTCTCTATTGTTTTTTTGTTTTGAATAAAAAAGAAGTATTTTGAGTATTGATTTTACGCATCAAACAAGAATTTGTACAAACGAAACGCTTGGGGTCTGTGAGTGCATAGTAGCACAGTATAATAAATAAACCAGTAAAGAAGCTACGAACAAATGCTCGAAACGACGCACTCACACAGACGCACGCCTCTACGAGACCTCTAAGAGGATTTGGCGGTGATGTCAGCCGCGTGTGTCGCGTCTAGATGAATGGGCTCCTTCATATTTTACGTTCGTTCTTGAGAAAGATGCCACAAAAGTATTGCGTGGTATATACCCTCCTAAGACCCACCATACAATGAAATTTGTCAATGGAATATGAATCTATTTTGGATGATCATAAAGTAAATTTTCTGAATTGATCATTAATCATTGAAACAAAAGAAATACCACCTTACTTCCTTTGCACTAGATCTTTATTTCAATGGTCGTATTATGTACTAATATTAGTACAAGGAACCTCAGGAGGATAAGGTTGTTTGAATTCGGCTTCTTCAAACCCGGAACTTTAATTTTTTAAACTCTCTGCTGGTGTTGAAATGTAAGAATAAATAAAATATTTAAAAAAAAATGTTTTTTATAATACGATGACGTGTTGCAAAAGTAAAAATATAAAAATCGTTTAATTTCCCAGCGAAAATTCAAGAGAACTCGGGAGATTTTAGTCGAAATAAAACAACTGTATTTTACACTAATTACTTTAATTTACAAACTATTAAATTATTAAACGATATAAAATAATAAACATCTCTACAATATTTGAACATTGAGTGTTTTTTTTTAAATATTTTTCTCGACCGTGGATAGGTCCTTCTTTGAGTGTCTACCATTGGTGTTGTCGTCTTAAAAATACTGTTTGAATTTGTTACTTTGGTTCGAAATGTAGAAATTCGGGAAACGGGGTCGCTAAATCGTGATATCGGGAGGGAAGAGCCGAAATCGGTAGATTTCCCGATAAATCGGGAACTTTTGCAACCCGTCTGACATTTTGTTTATTAGGTTATGAAATATGTCAAATAAGCATACTTCCTCTCGAATTTAGAAAAAAAAGAAACCGCCGCCTTGTTACACTTTGTGTTGTTCTACCTATTCCTTCCAAAATCGAAATCTGGGGATCTGTGTGGTCTCTGACAATGATTTTGTTTGCAGCATGAGAAAAAGTAGCCGCCATCTTGAACTCTTTAGTTATTCAACCGATTGCTTCCAAAATCGATATCTGGGGATGTGTATGGTCTCCGACAACTAATCTGTTGGCGGAATGAGAAAAAGTAGCCGCCATCTTGATTTTTTTTATTATTTGACAGGCTGCTTTCAAAATCGATATCTGGAGATCTGTGTGGTCCTAACTCTCGAAATTGACACTTGAATTAGCCTGTCGAATAATAAAAAAGTTCAAGATGGCGGCTACTTTTTCTCATTCTGCCAACAAATTCTTTGTCGGAGACCACGCACATCCCCAGATATCGATTTTGGAAGCAATCGGTTGAATAAATAAATAAATAAATATGGCCTCTACTTTTTCTCAATCTGTCAACAGATTAGTTGTCGGAGACCATACACATCCCCATATATCGATTTTGGAAGCAATCGGTTGAATAACTAAAAAGTTCAAGATGGCGGCTACTTTTTCTCAATCTGCAACGGATTTGTTGTCGCAGATCACACGTATCGATTTTGCACTAACTAGCTGAGATACAATAAACAAGATTTTTTTTCAATTTTACAAAATGTTAATGGACAACCCTTAAACGCTCAATTGGAGCGTAGGTATTTATCTTGAAAAGTAGGCCTAGTTTCTTTACTGGTTTATTTATATACTGTGATAGTAGTTTCGCGATCCGTGATGGCACCATCTAGTGACAGTACCTAATAAGGCGTAACAAGCTTGAAAGCTTATAAGTTTTTTATGAGTTAGATGGAGTTAATATAAAATTTATTGCATTTATTAAACTTGTAAAATATACCCTACTTTATGTAGAGAAAGATGTTTTTGATGTAATTAAGGTACGTTGAATTTATTAAGGTGCAAAAATCATAAAATCTTCACGATTACTGATTCAAATGTTTCGCTCGATACCTGTGACGCCATCTATGAGTTTATTAAAGTAATAATTATACGTTGTTCGAGTTGGGAGGCCACCCAAAGCCAAATTCGGATAAAAAAGTTCATGAACTTTTTGATTGGTTGTCAAAAGTGATAGATAACTCAAATTTATAGGCAATTGTATGGGAAAAACGCAAGCATTAAGCGTTAGTTGCCATATTCTTCACGTATCTACTGAGTACCAATTACACCATAGGTTGTTAAATTTAAGCAATGTTAATCGACTGTTAGTTCATACATTTTGACAGCCGTTAACGCTCTAATCGTCTGTTAAGTGGTTAACATCAATGCAATGCAATAACACAAATACTGTGTGGTCGCCGGCCGCCTAGAATAGTGCCACTCCATGTCTTCCTGTGGAGGTCGTAAGAGGCGACTAAGGGATTAAAGGCTTCTATTATTGTTAGGCGATGGGCTTGCAACCTGTCACTAATAAACACATCGTAAACATCTTAGCCTGTTTGTGCAAAATTTGGTTATAGAATTAACAACAAATTGTTAAAGTTGTTGGTAATTCTGTAGCTCTGCCTAACCCACTGGAATGAAGGCGTGATGGTATGTATGTATGTAATTAATTAATAACTAACATAAGTTCGTTTTACGAAAAGAGTTATTAAATGTCCTATCATACCGTAGAATTGGTATAGACCAAAAAAAATACTCACGGTTTTTACATCCTAATTCGAAAGAATAGTAAGGTAAGAGACAAATTTCATAAATTTTGCATTTGACCCAATAGTTTTGTTTTAATATTTTTATTTATTTAGCAGACATTTTATGGATTACGTGATTATTTTCAATTTGGGTTGGTATTGCTAATAAATTACAACAATTAAATGATATTTAATGATAAAAAGTGATTGTAATAGAGTAAAAACATACTATTTCAAGCGGTTTTCTCATAACCCGTAAGATACACCCAGGAGGGCTTCAAGCCGAAAACGAAAGTCAAACAAAGGTTAAATAAACATTTGTCGAAATATCCGGAATAGACGAATAATGAATATTTCAATAACTACGGTATATATAGTAGTGGTATGGATAGAAAGTAACTACGCCGAAAAGTCCCCGTGAGTCCAGTAGTATACAGTATAAACTTTCCGATGTACAAACATATTCCAGTGTACAAGAAATAAATACTTTGTAGAACTTGTGTAAAATTAATTATGCTACTAAACTTTCCTAATCAGCCAGTTTACTTTTTGGGCCACTGTGCCATTTTAATTCGACCTTTGTTCAAATCATTTACTTATCGAATGAAGTACATCGCTATCTTGCCCGGGGAAATTGAACCAGAAATTAGGCCTTGCACTAATTCAAAACAGTTTTATTTTCTTTTAATGTGTTGAGTATGGACAAGAGTGTATAAAATTGTATCCCGCGACAAGTTCACTCCCGCGAATACGTATTTTTTAAAGAAATTACTTTTATCAAGATAACTTTATAGGAAAAAATATTACCTAACAGGTATGTTTGTAAGTTTTTGTGAAAGAGATATTGTTTTACCATTAGGTTAGGAAATTAAACATTTGTCGTCCTCGCATTTTTTTTTAAATCTTATAATTTGACATTTTACGTGAAGCAAAAATACAAACATGACAAAAGAAATGCCAAATACATTTTAGTTTATATTATCAGATTTATCAGCTATGATTAAGAAAATAAAACTTATATTACTTTTCACTTCAGAAATATCAAAAAATATCAAATATCGGTTGAGGCAAAAATGTTAAAGAACTGATAGTTGTTGAAATTAATGGAACATATATAAACCCATCTATATGTTGTGGTCATATAATTAAGAACGATTTGAAGTTGCTGAATATATTAATCTAAATCATGACATGTGTAGTTATAATGTTCCTTCTTAAAAGTAACTAGTTATGTTTTGAAATAGCCACATGAATAGAGCAAACGGGATTAGGAATATAAAATAAAATCGCTAACTATTTTTTTTACAAATTGTATTTTTTCTCTATAGTAACAAATTCAAATAGTAATAAAGCTGGACAAATAATTAAGAACGATTTATTGAACTGCTCGAGAGTTGTATTATATGAAACTTAGACTAAATAAATTACATTAATGTGAAGTGCGTAAAGGAAAAAAAGATATTTAATACATTTTAAACAAAAATTAATAGTTAGTAGCGTGTCCACGGCTTTTAATTACTGCTTTACACCGGCGAGGCATAGACTCTATCAATTTTTGACATTTCGCAAGAGAGATAGACTTCCATTCTTCTAAGAAAACGTCGTACAGCTCTCTTAAATTGCCACACTGTCGAATTGAAACCTTTTTCTTGACTTCACACCAAAGATGCTCTATTGGGTTTAGATCTGGGCTGTTAGCTGGCCAATCTAAGACAGAAACTGATTGCGATGTGAGAAATTCCTTAACGGTACGTGCAGTATGCTTTGGATCATTGTCGTGCTGGAATGTCCAAATAACCGGAAGCACGTCTTCAGCATAAGGTAACATTGTTTCTTCCAGTATATTTTTGTATTGGAATTGATCCATGTTTCCTTCTATCAACTTAACAGGTCCAACACCATGTCCAGAAAAGCACCCCCAAATTTTTACATTTCCCCCACCATGCTTTAATGTCACTTTTGTGTACTTAGGGTCGAATGCTTTATTCGGAGGTCGTCGTACATATCGTTTTCCATCAGAACATACCCTGTTTATTTTTGTCTCGTCAGAAAAAATAACATTTTTCCACTGTCTAACTGTCCAGTTTTCATACCTTCTTGCAAATGCAAGCCGGGCTTGCCTATGACACCGTTTCAACATGGGCACCTTCCTTGCTATCCTCCCGTGCAACTTTTCTTCTACTAAACGCCTTCGAATAGTGCGTGCCGAGATTGCTGAAGGATTGTTTTCACCAAAATATTCTTTTCTCAGCTCATTAGACCCTTTAAAAGGATTTTGTTTTGCCAAACGAATGATATTTCGATCATCTCGACGACATGACTTCCTCTGTTTAGGTTCACGCGGAACATTTGAAGTAGTTTGATACGTCGCAAAGTGCTTCACAGCGTGGAAAACCATTGTTTTTGAGCATTGCAGATGGTCGGCTATCTTTTTATACGACCAATTCTTCTCGCGAAGTTTTATTATTACTTCCCTTGTAGATTTATTGCAACTTTTATTTTTCCCCATTGTTTTTACACGAAGCAATCACCTTTTAAACTCTTACAGCACTAAATGGCGCCAAAATCATACAAATAGTGACCTACAACCACAGAGCCACAGAGTGTTCTCTATTTAAATTTGAATAAAAAAATAAACCATTCAGCGTTCTTAATTATGTGACCAGCCAGTAAGAAGTAATACTAGGTTCAGATCTAATGTAAAAAGTTTATCTATTTATTTTTTAGCCAATCATTTGTATCAGCGAATGAACCGGTAGTATGCAAAAGTTTTGCGATACAGAGAGAAATACAAAAAAATACATGCAGTTAGTTATACTTGTTAGTTGGAAAAAAAGTTCCCTTTAAATAAGCGTTCTTAATTATATGACCACCACTGTATATAAAAGAGGATGTCCTGACTGACTGACTCATCAACGTCCAGTTTAAACCGCTTAAGATAAAGATTTTGAATTTTGAGGGAAAGTTGATTTTATAACGTACGCAAGACGTAACGTAAGAAGGGATTTTCCGAAGTTCAACCCCTAAAGGCAAAAAAAGGGGTTGCCCAGTTTGTATGGGAAATAATGATTTTATGGTCCAATTTCACTCCAATTTACGTACTTAAAACTTGGTAGAAATGCTCTCCAATGCAATTAACGTAACACATACTCGTAGCTATTAAACCTATTACTAAAATTCAACCCCTAGAGGGATGAAAGAGGGTTGGAAAGTTTGAACGAGATAAAATATTTTTATGGTTCAATTTACTTGAAACATGGTAGAAATTCTCTTCAACGCAAATAATGAGACGTAGCGATTACTTAAATTCGACCCCAAAGGAGAAAAAAAACGGGGTTGTTAAGTTTGTATAGGAAAAAATATTGTTATTGTCAAATTTACTTGAAACTTGGTGGAAATGCTCTTCAATGCAAATAATATACTTATATATATAAATTCCAATATACACATGAAAAATATTACCCTCGGCGATTCAGGAAAAACAACTTCTGAGGTGGTAAAATTTAGGGGGTAGATTTCATTTTGTTTATAATAATATATGTATATGCTAAAGTTTTAAAAGTTGTTGGTAATTCTTTAGCTCTGCCTACCCCACTTTGGGAATGAAGGCGTGAGTTTATGTATGTATGTATATGCTAGGTCGGAAGGGGCCGCCCTAGGCGTACTTTTTCGAATCAAATCGGAGAAATACTGGAAAAGGGCCGAATCTTAAGTACCCGAAACCGACGTGCGTGCATGACTCGATGTATGAATGTTGAAGAAGCGAAAGAAATTTGTCAAGATCGTAGCAAGTGGAAAGAAGTGGTCTCTGCGCCTACCCCTCTGGGAAACAGGCGTGATTTAATGTATGTATGTATGTATACATAAAAGGCAAACCTGACTCACTGACTTATACAGGGTCTTTGGCAGATGGATGGACATACGTATATAGGAGATAGGTGGGGCAATCTGATACGAGGTCCACTAAAAAAAAAAAACCTAGGCCAATATATATATATATTTTTATATACTCCTTTTTTAGATTTAAAATCTCAATAACTTTTTTAAAAATGATAATTTTTTGAGCTCCTCTTTCACCGGATTTGAACCATCTAGACAATTTATTTTGGGGTTGTTTAAAAGAAATAGTGTACGGCAAACCTATTGTCTCTTTGGAAGAGCTGCGGAGTCGCGTCACAGAAGCTAGCCGACAAATTGGTGAGCGACGATATGCCTCCGAACTCAAGAGGTCGTTCATGAAACGCTGCCGAGCCTGCATTAGGGCTGGCGGCAAGCAATTCGAACACTTGCTTTAAATTTAAGAAAATGTATGTTATTACCTTTTATCGTAGTGTCGTTGTATTTCGCATTAATGTAAACTGTCTTTTAAAACATTTAGAACCAGCTAACCTGATTTTAAACGGAAGCAAAAGTCGTTTATTAAATTCTCTAGTTTGATAAAATTCAGTCTTTGTTGGACAAACTTAGTAATAACTTCGCAGCTGTAATCAATAAACTCAATTGTTATATCATTTTAGAATCTCCATTAACCAGGCCAATTTTTAGGAAAGCAGCACTACAAGTCTTAGTACACTTTATTACACCGTGCGATGTTAAACTTGCCGCAAGTTAAACTCAGATTCCTTAACTTTAAATTTGATTTGAAAAATTAAAAAAACTGCTTAACCTTTATTAATTCCGTTGATAGGGTCTTATAGCAAATTTAAACAGCTATCTTTCACAGCAAAACTGAAAAATTCTAATAAATGTGGCCGCGGCATCGAAAATGGTGAACCAGGGTACCGCATTTTGAAAAGTTGAGATATCTCGTTTTTGGTGCGACTTTTACTTAACATAATTTATCATATTTTGGCCACTCCTGAGCTGAGCTATCCAGCCCTGTAAGGTAGTCCACTATATCCCGGACACCCTGTATACCAATATATTAAATTCATATAAATACATAAAAACATAATACAGGGTGGTCCAAAGACTGACGTCTAAAAAAAATATTTAGATGCCTCTCATCCGGGGCTATCCGAATATACCCCATGTATGTTGGCCGATTTTTTGTTGTTTTCCAGTAATTAATTTTTAAAGATTTTTTCAAGAATTTTCGGGCCGAGCCGTTTATTAACATGTAACTTTTTTTGGTTACGTTTTTTCTGAATGTTTTATTTTGCGACATTATCCTCACAAACTGTACTTTCACACATACAATAATCAGCTTCCCAACCTTAACGCAAGTAACAATAAAATTGACCGAAAGTGAAAGTTTTACCTTTGAGCAAATTGAAGTATGATTTTGTAAATTAAAAAAAACCCAAAAATCTTAGAATTCAAAGATCAGAAGTAATTTTAAAAACTTGGCCAGTCTCTAAACTTTTAGAATAATTTAAAAAAAGTGACACTTAATAGGTCATAATTTGCTGGATTCGACTTTCAAACGTACTAAGGTAGAATGTGTAATAAAGAGTCTGTAACATAAAAACTGTTTTTTATTTGGTCGAACCTAATTTGGTACTGGCCATCAATAAAGCCATGTATTTTTATGAACAAATAAATTTGTTCTTCCTTTGTCTTAAGAAAGGAATCACGTATTTTATTGTGAAATAACTAATAGTTACTTCTGCTTTCGTATTAATCGTAGTAATAAAATCGGCCAACATACATGGGGTATATTCGGATAGCCCCGGATGTGAGGCATCAAAATTTTTTTTTTAGACGTCAGTCTTTGGACCACCCTGTATAAACATGAGCATAAGCACAAAACATTACAGATAACAATAAGAAAATCAAGATGATGTCAATTCTACCAATATATCAATGCACAGTCCAAACCGCTGAGCCTTGAGATTCCAAATTTGGAACGTAGGTTCCTTTTGAAGTCTAGGGGTGCACTAAGATTTTTTTTTCGAAAATCGTCGCCTAACGGGAAGAAATAGGGGGAGTAGCGGGAAACTAGTTCTACGAGTACGAAGTCGCGGGCGTCCTCTAGTGTCGTATATTTCTCAAAATTAAACAGATTAGGGGTAGTTGTTTAATAGTTTAATATAGTAAAACAAACGATTTGCATTACAGTGTTTAATTTTCTTGAAAATAAGTAAACGCCTATTAATGAAAGTTAAACTAAATTTACCTGTTGCCTTAACCGGTATTCAAAACGAATTTGTTTAATCGTGCAAAAATAAATAGGTTCTGACAATTCTCATACATTTGCTTTTATTCCCATAGATCGACATAGGCCAGTTAAAAAAATACATCCCCACGTTACGTTACGTGTAAGGGAGGTAACCTAAAAAAACGTTATTTTCAAGATTTTATTTTACCACTTTGTTGGCATGACTAATATGTATATTAATGCCAAATTACTTGCTTTCTAGAACTTAGAGTCTCTGAGCTGCGGACAGACGGACGGACGAACGGACGGTAGTTTGACTACGGAACCCTAAAAACGCGTTCTTTTATCGTGGTTCGGTCATGTTTTTAATTTTCTGATGTTATTTGGAGTACAGTAATCACAATCAGCTTTTATGTGGTGTCATTATTTTACCGGGCCTTAGATGCATGTATCAACATGTATCAATACCCATTTCTTTCCAATGTTACATTTATTTTAATATAATCGTACTTAATGAAGAAAAACGATAATACGATTAACAACAGAACATTTTATTAACAGTTATTACAAAGCTTAATACAATGATTCATGGAATAAACTAAATAACTAGGTAATGCAATGATTAACAATTTCAAAAGTTAATAAAATAAAATACAAATTACATATGTTTAATTTTAAGTGGTCGGCCATAAGTTTCTCTTTCAAATAGAAAAATGCAACTCAGTAAGCCGCAGCGCAGATATAAACATAACTTAGAAATCTGCGAGAAAAAAAATTGTTTTTTTTTTACTTGTACCTATAGCTATGTTGTTTTATATTTCCAACCCACTTTACCTAGACGAGCAACACACCGAAAGACCTTTTTGAAATAATGTTTTGTTTTGTGGGCGTGAGTATATTATCAATTTATCATTTTAGCGTTATACTTTTACAAATATATTGCGTGTTGTAGGCAGGTTCCCAATAGTTTCCGATACACGTGTCAAAGGCCTGGACGCGTATCCGCGTTCTTAGCCCCGGAGACATTAAACGTCTGAACTACACGGATCCGTGTACTACCCGTGCGGACGGGCCTTAGTTACCCGCGAGTATTACCCGTCCACGATGGTTTGAGGCAGGCACAGGCTGCTGTTAATAATCCACAAAATATTCGTAACTACATATATTAATTCATATTTTTTATAATTTATAAGCAACGAACGACAACGGCCCGGCTGAGCGCTATACGTCTTGGACGGGTAATAAGAATCCGTGTCCGGGTATAAACACGGCTTAACTAGTAGAGTAGTACCAAGGTACCCGTTCGGAACTGGCTATAAGCATGTGTCCGTGTTACACAGAAACGGATACCCGACACGTCGACACGAAACCTAGACACCACCGCCCGCGCGCCCTAGTTACTAAGGGGTTGTCTTTAAGGGATCTCAAAATTACACTACAGAAGGGTGTTAATATGTACAAATAATAATAAATCCAAGTTAACGGATACCTACAAGGTACATTTATGTCATTTTACAGATCATTCTAAATGAAACTCCACAGATATTTCATTGCTAGAAGGGAAGGAAAAGCGCAAGCGGACCACAAAAAGGTAAGTATAATGTCGCTGCCTGTGAAGTCTTACGATAATTCTCTACATAACTGTTACAATACAAATCAATATCACCTTACAAATAAATTAACATCGTAAAATCACTGAAGTACTCTTTCAACCGAGTATTTATCAATATAGTTTCAATACGAATACGTCAAGATTGGGTCTCGGCATTTCTCGGGTCTACCGCTCGGGTTCGGTTCGAAACGATATTTTTTACCAGGAGTTAGTAAAATTGTAGACGTGTAGACTTTCATTATTCAAAAGGGAGTTCAATTTGATTAAAAATAATATATTCATAACTCATCGATTTATTATGTGTCCTGTAACAGGAATAATAAATTAAAATGATGATTCTTTACATTATTGGCAGCCATAACGAAAATATCTTAATGTTCCAAAGTCCTAAAATTTGGAGAAAATAGCCATTCAAATTAAACTTCACAGTCAATGGATATTAACATCGCGATGTGATCGCCCGTCATTCGTTTGGTGTCTTGGTACCGGGGATGCTACTTTAGAAATACTTATTCTTAAAACGATCTAAATTAGTTTTTATACAGATGCACTAGGAACTATTTTAATTCGTAAGAGATACAAGGCACATGTGATATGATTTTATTGTACGGGTAATCAAGAGTCAATGCTGTTATTTGTACTCGTATTTGCTTTTCTATGACTGTTATGAAGTTTTCAGCCAGTGTGTTAAAATTTAAAAAAAAAAACAAAATCGGGGAGTATCACTAACCTCTACCAAACCACGCAACCCCGAATGCGAACTTTTTGATCAGGTGACGAGGTTTTGTTTATTTACAAATACGGTACCCAGAAATAGGATTCTCATAGAAGGAACTTAATGAGAAGCACACTTGAAACGTATATCTATCGCATATTTTTTAACGCAGATTAATAATGAGTTAGACAAAGAGGTATATAGCAGCGCTGACAAATATTTAAAAAAAACGGCAGATCTACGAAATATACTTATTTATAACCAAGTCGCAATCGAGTAGAGCCGATATGGATATTTTTGACTAGTCCTATGTCTAGACCATTTTATGTTATATTAATTTTTGACAATGTATCAATTTTCCTCCAAAAACAAAAGAAAACCCTTTACAACTTCTCTTTTTAGCATATTCAATTTCCCTTGAGCGTAAAGATGACAGCAATTTTTTTTATCGTTTTTTATTTTATAATTACTTCTATGCAAGTCTTTATTCTGTGTACGGTACCTACCTACTTTGACAATGTCAAGTTGTCAAGTCAAAAGTCTTGAAAAAATTACAATATTACAAAGGAAAGAACAAGGTTGTTCCGGTAAACTTCGGGGAGGGAAGATGGCCGATTGAAGAATGCCCGGCTTTTGCTTTTGTTAATTTTGATTTACTGTTCTATTTACTGATTATACTCTCTCACTGACACTGGCGAAATCACTTGGTGGACCGCCATTAATTTAAAGAATAACAAATTACTATTGCCATGAATTGCGTTTACGTTGCTGTGAGATGATATTACTTACTCTGAAGCAAGAGGAAAGTCATCCCAGGTTTAAGGCACTGGTCCCACCGCTGGCGAGTGAGATATGAACTATCGACTTTTTTCTAGCCCAAGAAACGAACAAAAGATAATCGCTTCCGTGTAAATAAAAGAGAGATATATATATTTATAGTTCATCGCTCGCTGTTCACACTGCCGGCGAGGACACTCTCCCAAAGCCCGGCGAGTAAGCTATAATTCCATAGATTTTTTACTAGCCACCCGCCGATTGTCAACTGTTTCTAGTACATAAGGCACTTGTCCCACCAAGAGCGAGTAAGCGATTAGCTATCGGCGATTTTCTCGCCCAAGAAACGAATAAAATATAAGGATCCTGTGTTAGTAAAAGAGACACGTATACTAATCGTTCATCGCTGGCTGTTCACACTGCCGGCGAGAACACTCGCTCTACTAGTTTGTCGCCGCGATAAGAGCGATAAGATAAAACTAGCTCAGCGATACTCGCTCGGCGATACTCACTTGGTAGTTAGAACTCAAGCTGCGATACCAAAGCGGTGATTTTACGACGTGGATTTCAGTGCAGATATTTGCTATGAATTTGAGCAAAGCATTTGAGCTGTCATTGTTGTCTAGTGCAGGTTTGAACAAGTCTGCGGCGTCTGCGTATTCGGCTGCACTGCAACGCCCGAGCGAGTGACGCGAGTAATAGCCCGTCGCACTCGAACACTCGCCTATAGCCGAGCGACAAAACTATTGGAGCTAACACTCGCTTCTCGTCGCTCGCCCACTCGTTTCTAGTTTATCGTTCTACTCGTTTATCGTCCATCGTCGGCGGTGGGACAAGTGCCT
Organism: Acleris emargana; assembly: GCA_927399475.2. Taxonomy (NCBI): domain Eukaryota; kingdom Metazoa; phylum Arthropoda; class Insecta; order Lepidoptera; family Tortricidae; genus Acleris; species Acleris emargana. Next base: position 48,253,284 of record OV656835.1, on the reverse strand, counting down.
AATTTTACCAGTTGCTCGCCGAGCTCGCCGGTATCTGGCGGTGGGACCGCTGTTTACTACTTGACCGCAGCGATAAAAGCTATCGACTATAAAACTAGCTCAGCGGTACTAGTACTTTATAGCCGAGCGTCAAAACTATCAAAACTTTACTCGCTTCTCGCCGCTCGCCCACTCTTTTGTAGTTTATAGTTCTACTAGCTTATAGTCTGTAGCCGGCGGTGGGACCAGTGCCTAAACCGTAAATGATATCATACCATGGGCGTCATCATCCATCAGCTACTAACAGAGTCATTGTAAATATTGTGTACTTACAAAAGCATGCGGGATAACAAGGGCAGCAGCCTGCACAGCACATGGCTAAAGTGTGGCCGTATTCTCTATTATCGACAGAACAGAGTATTTTCTAACTCTTTAACTGAACGCCCTACTACCGGCACCACAACAGTAATGTCATTTAAATAACTGTGTTCATTCATTGGACTTAATAAACACGTTGATCCTTTTCTTGTTGTTAATAATTTTATTTACGTAGTATATTTTTAAACGGGCGTTGATTTAAGTGTTTAATAATTAAATTCTTATCATATCATTATCAAGTATGTATTATTGACGTGTGTGTGACATACCTACGTTCGCGTTCGTGTCACGTTCAAAGAAGTTTTCCGACTAGACACGATCGTGATTTAATGGTTGCCGTGAGGTGTTTATGAACATTGCTGGTGCAATGAACTTTGTTAGAGGATAACAAAATATTTATTTTTATTTACTGAAACCCCTTGGACAAGTTTACTAATAAGTTAAAATACCTATATTTTAATTTATGGTCCCTGTTACTGGAAACACCCTGTATACACAATCAGCAGGAAAAAATGGCAAGTCAAAACTACTGCCTAATCGACTTGGGCAGTAGTTTATCTATTTATTAGTCGGGTTCCGACCACAGACAATGAAAACACACACATTGCATGACGTCATGATTGACGAAATGTGCAGTAAAAAACTGTTAAAATAACAACAAAAAAACGAAAACAAAGGATGGAATGCCTTATTTTACGTAAGTTCTATTTATTAATTAACGAATTCTAGTTGAACTTATAATGTTTTCATGATTTTTAGTAATTTATTTTGTAAATTCAAATTATGAATTAATACGGAACAAAAATCTATATCGAGTAGGTATTACTTTATTTTATTTTAATAAATAGAGTTGGTTTGGTTTGAGTTATGTTATGACAAAAGTGTTATAATAATATTTCTCAAATTTTAAATTAAATCTTTCCACGAAACCCTCTACGACGTGCAAAATGGGTCGCAATATTAGCGAGAGATAGGCGTACTTTTTCCCATTTCAATATTTTATTTTTAAATATTTTTTTAACGTTAGTTTGACAATTTGACACTTGACAGCTAGTATATGAAGTTTTTTTTGCATGAATATTTAAGGTAAAATTTGGGGTACATACAGGGTGACTGGAAATTCACCGTATTCCTTGAAAGGGGTTATTCTTCAGCTCATTTGTAACGATTTAAGTCCAGTCAACCAGGGGTCAAAACTCCATGGTTATCGAGTAATTCACTTTTTTAGAATTTAAAAAAATACCCGCCTTTCGACCTAAAACTAGTCATTGTGTAAAAACTTCGCTTTTTCAAATAGCCAATGAATTATTGTTTACGAAAAATAATAAAAAATGCCAAAGAAATGCAAAGTTTTGCAAATAAAAAGAATTGAAGTTAAAAGTTCTAGTAATTATTTTCCAAATTTTGTAACACCTTAAAGCATAACAAAAAAAAAGTACAACACTTCGCGTACAAATGACAGGAATAGTTTGCTCAATTCATAAGCTTTCTAAAAAGGTACAATTTATGACGTTTTAAAATTAATTTTCATTTAAAAATGTACAATTAATAATAATAGCAGAAAGGTTCCCGGTTAAGCTCCATCGTTACAACCAAAAAACGCGGCATCGTTATCGTTTATAAATTCACCTAATCGTGTTCTTTCAAATTTGCTTTTTAAAAACATAAAGTGCGTTCCATTTTTAACCGAAAAACGCGGGAAGTGTTGTAGTAAAATGAATAGAACATCGTTCTCCTTTTTAAATTCAGCTAATGGTGTTCTATGATGAAAGTTAATATATCTAACATTCAAACATCGAAATCGAAAACATCTAAATTTATAACAGCTCACGGTTATTATGCCGATGGTTGAAATATCGAACTTGTAAAATGTAATCAAATATCGAATGTTGATTCATCTAAAGTTAAAATATCGAAAGTTGAAATTTCGAACCGTTAGTAGATATGGCTCAATAATATCAAAATTAAAGGTTGACTAAAATGGTTATATAAATCACTTAGACGGAATCAAATAAATCAAAACATCGATAAGGCACTTGTCCCACCAAGAGCGAGTAAGCGATTAGCTATCGGCGATTTTCTCGCGCAAGAAACGAACAAAATACGAGGGGCACACCGAAATGATCGGGAATAGAGTACTTTAAACTGAGTTACATTAAAACCTTTTTTGTCATATGCGTAATGGCCACTGACAATCACGATGCCGTTTTAACAATTTAAAAAAATAACGTAATAATTTTTAAATTCAACTTTCAAATTGGCAAGTCGGTGAACAAAATGGAGCTCACGCGTGAAAATTTTCGTGCAATTATTTATCACAACTTTCGTCGAGGCTTATCTCCAGATGAGTGTCTCAATGAGCTTGTTTTTATATATAAAATTGAAGCACCTAGTCAAACGACAATATATCGTTGGTATGCAGTTTCGGCGGGGTCGTGCCTCTCTCAGCACCGTACCTTCAACAGGTCCGCCGAAAACAGCGGTGTCGCCTGAAAACATCGCGGCTGTGGAAAAAATACTCAAAGAAGACAGACATGTGACATACGAGCAGATTCGGGCAACCATAAGCATTGGAATGACTGCAATCCATACTATTTTACATGAGTTGGGTGTCAGAAAATTGATTTCCCGATGGGTACCCCATAACTTGTCAGAAGAGCAAAAGGCGGTTCGTGTTGATTGGTGCCGATCTACTCTGAAACGCTACAATGGAGGAAAGTCAAAAGCCGTTTATAATATTGTCTCAGGTGACGAAACCTGGATTTATTCCTATGAGCCTGAAAGAAAGCACCAGTCGGCAGTTTGGGTCTTCGATGACGAGGTCAAACCAACGAAAGTTGTGCGTTCCCGCAGCGTGTCGACGAAGATGGTTGCTTCGTTCGTCTCAAAAAAGGACATATTGCCACAATTCCTTTACAAGAACAAAGAACGGTTACCGCTTATTGGTATATCACAGTTTGTTTGCCAGAGACGCTGGCCGATCTTCGCCGAGGGAACCCGACACGCCGCGTCATCTTATACCACGATAATGCGAGCTCCCGCACCGCCCATACAACAAAACAGTTTTTGAACGAGGAAAACGTTGAGTTGATGTCCCATCCTCCATACAGCCCTGACCTAAGTCCAAATGATTTTTTTTCGTTCCCTAGAATTAAAGATTTATTGCGTGGTCAGCGGTTTGAAAACCCGGAAGCCGCCGTAGAAGACTATAATTCGGCCATTCTGGCAATGTCTAGTTCAAACTGGAATAACTGTTTCAATGACTGGTTTAAAAGAATGCAAAAGTGCATCGATTGTAACGGAGAATACTTCGAAAAACAATAAAACATAATTTATATATACAATGTACATAGTTTTTTAAATTCCCGATCATTTCGGTTTGCCCCTCGTATAAGGATCCTGTGTTAGTAAAAGAGACACTTATACTCGTACTAATCGTTCATCGCTGGCTGTTCACACTGCCGGCGAGAACTCTCGCTTTACTAGTTTGTCGCCGCGATAAGAGCGATAAGATAAAACTAGCTCAGCGATACTCGCTCGGCGATACTCACTTGGTAGTTAGAACTCAAGCTGCGATACCAAAGAGGTGATTTTACGGCGTGGATTTCAGTGCAGATATTTGCTATGAATTTGAGCAAAGCATTTGAGCTGTCATTGTTGTCTAGTTCAGACGACGATGATGATGAATTGTAATTGCACTCGAACACTCGCCTATAGCCGGGCGACAAAACTATTGGACCTAACACTCGCTTCTCGTCGCTCGCCCACTCGTTTCAAGTTTATCGTTCTACTCGTTTATCGCTCATCGTCGGCAGTGGGACAAATGCCTAAAAGATATTGTAAGTCCAAAATGTCGACTTTTTTTGTAGTCAGCATCAAATATATTGTATCAGCCAAAGTGTCCAAATAAATCGTAACACCAAATATTTTGTATGATGTGATGAACTATTTGACCACTTGGGCTGATACGGTATAGGTATGTGATGCTGACTGTATACCTACTGTAAAAATAAAAAAACATTTCTAGCCAATCGAATCATTTTTTTGTACAATAATCAGATAAATATATTAAGAGACAGATTGATTAAAGCTGTTGCTGTCACAATATTTGCCATAACAATATAATAAGATTAATAAGAACACGTCACTAAACAAGCATTCAATTTAATAACATCTCTGAGTGCGCCAAATGGATTTTGTTCCGACTTGAACAGTCTGTTTTATTCCCATAATGTATAGATTAGCAGTTGAATTGAATTGCAAAAGTTAGATACGACGTCGAGCTTAGCAAGTAGGAGTGTTAGATTGAACTGTGAATGTTACCGACTGATCGACCTAAATTACTCAATCCACATAGATTGTGGAGGTTTATTCAGTATAAATTTGCTCATTATTTTGTAGGCAATAAAAAACCTAACAGAGACGGTTTCGCATTAACCAGACCGGTTCGCTTCTACGCTCACTCACTTCACTGAAGTGGACTCTCGAGGCTAAAAAGGCTAAACATTACCATACAAAATACGATAACTTTTCTCTCCCCTTAAACATGTCCTATTTTTACTATTTTTGAATATGTCGTAGATATTATGAAAAACTATGTCTGAACGTTCCTTTCCAATAATATTTTTCTTAGTACGAAACAAATCGAAAAATTTAAGCGCCGCTTCACAATCTTCATATAGTTGTATTACCTACGCACACCTTTGCTCAGACACAGAAGCGACAGTCAAAAATCGCAAACAACATTTTCATGTATTTAATAAGTTTTAAATACCTGCGATGCATAGGTACCCACAATTTATAAATAGCAATAATCAGCGGCCTCACATTTTGCAAATAAACGTGGATCATAAAAATCTGGAAAATCTGAACTTTCGATATTTTAATCGTGTGGCATTTTAGACGTAGATATTACGATTGTAGATAAATCAACCGTTCGCTTTTGTAACCTTCGGTACTTTCCTGTTATAGATGGGGTCCAATTTCTGTATTTCTCATTCTGCTCAATTTACCAGATTCCGTTTTGAACGGAATCGTTTATGACCAAATTATTACCGCGTGGTTGCCGGGTTAGAATAGTGCCACTCTATGTCTTCCCGTGGATGTCGTAAGAGGCGACTAAGGGAATATAGGCTTGTAGTACTGTTAGGCGATGGGCTTGCAACGTGTCACTAATACGCTGGTAAACATCTTAGCCTATTTGTGCAAATTGTGGTTACTGAATTGTCAACAACTTTTTGAAGTTGTAATTCTGTAGCTCTGCTTACCCCACTCTGGGATTACAGGCGTGCAGGTATGTATGTAGCTATGTATTAATTCCACATTTTCCGAATTTTCCACATTCTAAATTTTCACAATCTGAATTTTTCGCTTATTAAATTTCCATAATATTATTTTATACATATGCGTGTTACTCCATTGTACGTATTTTGTATTAAAGAAGTAATGGCAGTAGTAGGTACCTAACCTAGTGATGGGCGATTTCTGAAACATTACGAAACTTTCCTTAACTGCGTAAATTACAGCTTCTGAAAGTTACATAATTAGATGGAAATGATTCTGACACACGTAAATTTCATGAAAACTTTCCGTTACTTACGTTACATTACAATACTATCAACTTTCAGAAATTAAATGATTTCACTTTACTAACTTTCAGAATATTGGATGAAATTTTAGGTGAAAGTTTCACTTTTTAAACTTTCAAAATATTAAAGAAATTTAAGTGAGTTTCACTTTTGAATCTTACAAGTCGCCCATCACTAGTAGTACCATCACGATCAAAACACTTAATATTTTTTTTTACTTGCACAAAACTCTGCTTAGTAGGTACGGCAGTTTCAGATGTTTATGTGGACACACTGCACAAAAGCACCAAATTTTATTCAGGGACTAGTTAGGTCCATAGCTTTAGGTTTTTGATAGGAACCAACTTCTCCGTCGGCCATCTTAAATTTTATGGCGGCCTTTTTGAAATATAGGTATCCATTTTTCGGGTTTTTGCTTATAACTCGGAAACTATGTGTCCTAGAGACATGGCCACTAAACACTGATGAAAGCTAATTGAATTTGCTACAAGTTTTATTCAGTCATGTTTTTCGATATCTTGTACAGTTTTTGAGATATCCGCTCCTAAAAGTGTGTAACTTTTGAAAAGCAGCATTTCCCTCTATACCTCTTCGTTGACTGGACTAAAAGACAAAATAAAAAATAAAAAGGTGAAAGAAGGCTGGTTGCTATCAAATTAATATCGAAAGCTGGGTACTTAATTAGCCCCTGGAGAAAATTTGGTGCTTTTGTCCGGTTTGTCCAGATAAACCGCATTTTGTTCTAGCAATCTGTCGGACTCGGACTAGCTCTTTCTCTTTCTGTTTTACTTACTTATTGCTATTTGTTTAATTAAGTACAAACTCTTCGCATAGAGCAATAAATCCGTAACCTACAGATGATAAAATGAATGTCAAGTGAATGTCATAACATAATTAATATTGTTCGAGTGCGGTATTACATTTTGTGTATTTTAAATCTATGAATTATGGCTTCTACGAGTTCAGGGGAAGTGGAGTTTAGTTTTGTGGAAGTCGGGAATAAGGGTAAAAATAAACTTTTGCGAGCCGGTTACCAGTATTACGTGCATACCACAAATAAAAACAGCACACATGTATGGCGTTGTACCCGCAAGGACCTACGTTGTAATACAACGGTGACTATGAATTCCGGAAATACTGCGATATTGCGAGAGAGTACTCATTCGTGCATACCTGACTTTTCTAAAAACAAAATAGCACTAGCCCTCGATTCCTGCAAGAAATGTTGCCGTACTGAGTGGGAGTCGATTCCTAAAATATACGAAGATAGTATGGCGGCATTGGACAACGATTCAGATTCGAGCCATAACACAGAAGTGCCACAGTTTTCGTCTATAAAAGACTCGTTGTACTCAGCACGCAAAGAAGTTTACAAAGTAAAAAAAGTGCATTGAAATCAACGGAAGAAGTAGAAATTACTATACGAAGGACAAGGAGAAAACATTTTTTTTATATTTGGAAGTCCCGCTTGCTTAAAGATGACAAAGAAATCAGAATTATTACTCGCCGATGGGACTTTTCGCAGCGTTCCTAAACCATTCGCACAACTCTTCACGATTCACGTTGACGTCGGAAGCACTAGCGAAGTTACTGCTATAGTACCCATATTTTTTTGCTTGCTACCGAATAAAAAATAATGTACTTACTTACTTACGTGTGAAGGGGTGTTTCTATCATTTTTCCAAGGCGATATGGAAAAATGCTGAGAAGTTAGGTATGCTGGAAGATAAACAACACAGGCGAATTGTAAGACTTACATCAAATTTAGCCCTTTTGCCAGTCGATTATATACCCGAAGCCTGGCTTTCTATTTTAAACGAAGGGACAAACGACAACGCAACGGAAACATTTGTAGAATATTTCAACAAAAATTGGATGACCAAGATTTGCAGATGTATGTGGTCTTGTGCTAATGAGCGACATAGAACCACAAATGCCCTGGAAGGTCGGCACTCTCGTGTAAACAAAAAGGTTGGCAAGTGCAACCTTTTCTACTACATACATTTTTTGAAGTCTGAAGCAAAATTTTATGCAAAGAAAGTAAAAAATGAGCAAATTTATGCTGACTCCAAAAAAAGGCGATCAAAATATATAAAAAAAGACGCGAAAGTACAAAAAATTATCGAAGACTTATTGAAGGGACTGATATCAGCTGAAGAATGCTTCAAGTAATGTTAATGTAATTTATGTTATGTAATTAAAAAATAATTACTGCCTTACTTATTTCATGTATGAAAAAACATACCGACTTTTGTTTTACTCTGTACTTATTTGATAAATGTCAAGTTGGTATAATCTATAATTGTGAAAATTTAGATTGTGGAAAATTCGGGAAATGTGAAATTAATAATTTGGTCATAAACGATTCGGTTCAAAACGGAATCTGGTAAATTGAGCAGAATGAGAAATACAGAAATTGGACACCATCTCTGAAAGGAAATTTAATAATGCGAAAAATTCAGAAAATGATAAAAATCGAATTCGAAAAAATAATAATGTGTATAATATCAGAAATTGGGCATTTTAGAATTAGAAGTAAAACGCTGTCATCTTTTATAGGCACATCTCGTTGTGTGGTGGGCCCAAGGAGGTTAAATATCGGAGCTAGAGTTGAGGTGAATGATTTCACACACAGCTACATAGAGAACTGATATTTCACGTACGTTAACGTTAATGAGTTCGCATTTATCGACTTCCGACATTCATATATCGATACAATACAATACAGAACACAACATTCAAAGGAGATTAAAAGTGAACTTTCGGGGCAGTGGTCCAACTGCCTTGTCCGGGGCGGGGGCCCCGGCCCCGTAACTAAAAGTGGAGGTTAACAACAGGTGGAATTTCGCTAAAGAGCGATCTCTACCAGATAACCTTTAGGCAGTTAAAAATATGAAATCGACATAATATGCAATAAATATAAAAGTTACTTTGAATTAAAAAAAAACACAAAAATATAGTAACAAATGATTTTTTTAAATTATTTTATAAATAAATAGATTTTCCTATTTTTTCATATTGTTTGGTCTTTCATGTTGCTACCAATCTATTTAGAAGTTTAGTATATAGATATGTACATTGAAAGTCGATAAATCGATGATTGTATGACTACGACACCCCGTGTCTCGAAAATTCCGCTCTCTGATAATTACGATGAATTACGTACCTACATAAATTTTTCAGACTGTAAAGTGAATACTATTAAGGAGAAATATAATTCGTATAATTTTCACTTCCCATACCAAGTCCCAAACTTCCAGTAATCGTAAATTATTAATACAAAATAATAATAAAAAAATAAGCAAAATATTTATACACCACAGTATCAAAAGGGTATACTTATTCGACTCGATGCATTACATATTATTGCAACCTTCGTCCCATATATTTTTTTACCCTTGACAGCCGCCGTCAAATATATTGGAGCAGACAAGGCGTTCAAACATATTTCATAGATAATTTAGAGCCCCTTGTCTATTCCAATGTTTGATAGCGACAGTGCGAGTAAGCACATCATGACGTACTACCAGTCGTACGGAAGGTTCGTCGCTTTACAACTCTATTTTAACACCTCCGTAACGCCTCTAGCACACCGGTCACGAAACCGAAGCAGAATCGGACCAAACTCAGATATTCTAATCAAAATTGAACTTTATCGCAATGTAGTGTTTCGTTTTCGGTTCGGGTTCGTTTCGCTTTCGCGGCAGTGTGCTACGGGCCTTCTAGTGTTTTTAAAATGGAGCCAATAAGTAACGGCTCTAGTCATACCACGAGCGACTGTCCATAATGTGCTTACTCGTGGCGAATAATTTCATACCGCGATAATACCATTACACTACACGCACATCCTTCATAAATTATATCCGTCTCTACTGGTATCTAAACGGTTCGACTAACCCGTTTACTATAAAACAATGAATCCTTATAATATTGTTTAGGTACAAGGTACTATGCTGGTTCACAACTAACAGTAAATGTTATTCTCGGCTAATACATTACATTTTATTTTATAAACCCTAACATTAAGGGCTAACTCCAGCCAAATTTGTCATAAATATAACGCATTATCAAATATACAAATTCACCTATAGAGCTTAATGTGTGTATGACGTGGAAGACTGTGTGAGCTACATGCTACATCTGTAAATTAATGAATATGTTTTACCTTCTAAGCTTGTTATAAAAAGGGAAGTGAAGATAGTCATCATCACTCATCAGAATCTGTTTTATAGTCATAACATAATTTAACTTTTAATTAATTGGCGAAGATCGAAGGGTTTGCCACCTACGAGTGCCAGACCAACGCAACAACGGGGCTTATGGGTCATGCCGGAGCTCCTCGGGTGCGTATTGTGATAAAACACTGTTAACATTTTAAAAAGGGCTTAACCGCGGTAACATCTGCTGACTGGTTTCGAAGACGTTTAAAATGATGTGATAACAGCGCCAGCGTTCGTGAACACGGCCAAAGATTAAAATAACTATGATATCTACGGTTCGGGACTAAGATATCGTCAATGTAAGCTAAGTAGTTATTATAATTAGCGCATTCGTTTTTTATGATTACAGTCGAAGGTAGCGCTGGAAAACCTTCCGCCTAACCACTTCCAGCCGCCTATGGTGCTAGTTTGTCTTGAATGATGTTGGCGACGTAAAATGTTTAAAGTGAGTCAGTGCACAGGGGAGAAAGAGAAGGCACGACCAGAAGATACACACGCTTCCACGTCAAAGCTTCAAATTCACTAGACAAACGTCCCGCGAGCTGTTAACACCGACCAGCCTTCCTATGTAAAAATAATTGAGTATCCTGCCGTGACGTAAACGTAATGAAATCTTATTTGCATGTGGCTTTTAGACCATTGAACTAGCTTAATTTGTATGAGTTTGCTGGCGAGTAGTTCACTATAGTTAAATGGGAACAGGTAGCTGGCGCGGGCGCGACCGGGTCAGAAGTAGACCGTGAGGTTCATGTGCTCGGCCACGGCGGGGTTCGTCGCCTCGTTCACTTCCCCTTCTCCGCTTCCCTGCCAAAACAAATCGCGATTTAAATAACTCGTACTCATAAATTTCGGCTTACAACAGACAATGTAATTTTGTACGACACCAAACCTACACGGCACCAGATAAGTTCGAATTCCAAAAATTCTTGTTTTGGTAAGTCACGTGATGTATATAGTATAAATGTATAGAGAACGTTCCGAGCCTAAGAAAAGGATAGCCTATAAGGTATGGCGAACACTCTGCGGTCGGTCCGAATCTCATAAGTAGAGCCCGGAATTTTCGTGGCACCTTACAATAACGCTAGTGATTTCTCATTTATCGACATCCGATATGCATATACGAGTATATCGACACAATACAAAACAGAACACAAAATTCGAAAGACGAATTAAGGTAGAGGTAAACGACAGGCGGTCTTATCAGTAAAGAGCGATTTCGTATAGATAATCATAAGGTAGCAATTTTTTTTAAATAAAAATTCTAAGGATTAAATACATATGGAAGTAAATAATGATAAAGATAAAAGATGTTTATTCAGTAAGTAGGCCGCACGGGCACTTTTACACGTCAAAACTCTACCAGCGCTTCACAAGAGACCACTGCTGAGAAGAAACGCCGCAAGAAACTCAACAGTCAGTCGTATTTTTAATATTGCTTATATAATAATAAACTTAACCTAGCATTATATAAAACAATGAATCTCACATAAAACAAAAAATAAATACATTCATGCGCAGTTGAGCGGGAAAATGTGTCAAAACTCACAAGAACTAATAAATAGTAGTAATAAGAAATGATATGAAAGTTACTTGGAAAACAATACATCTTATAAAACAAAATCCAAAAAATGGCTAACAATATCTATTACTAATCTATTTCTGCTTTATCAATTTCATGTTCAAAAAACTTACTAGTGCTAACAAGTGTTTCTTTAGGGAACTTGAATTATTTAATTCCGAATTATCAAAATCTCGAATTTTATATTATCGCCTTAAAATCACGAAAACGTTTTTCCGAATATTATATTTACGAATGTTGACAATTCCGAATTTTCTTTTTTACGAAAATTATAATTACGATAATTCACAAATCGGATTGGTAATGTCATATTCGGAATTATGGAACTAACCACTTAAGGTGTACACCCGAGTTTGTTAACTCGGGTGTCCCATGACATCTTCATATTACAGAGGAAGAACAGTATAAAGCTGCCTAATTGAAAATTCACGCGCCAAAATGTATTTTGTACGCTCCGTCTGGACTACTTAAACTCGCCGGTTAATATGAGCTATGTCGAGTTGAAGACGGATGTGGTCACCGATTTTCATGCATCTGTCGAAAAAGGGCCAACCTAGGATGTGATTCTCTTAAGACTGCGCCGAGCGTACGCCGGATGTACAGTGGCGCCCTCATTACTATTATTGAGTTTTCTAATAAACTAAAGTATTTTCTTGAAATCGGACGGTGCTTTTTTGTACTACAAATGAAAACACAACTTATAGGATAAATCACAGTTTACTAACAATTGACCTTCGAGTTATCAACTTTACGGAAAAAAGTGGCCACCTTTTCCCGTTAAGCTGACTACTCAAAGGGTAACTGTTATCAAAGTTTGTTACGTATCCCATAAATTGTGTTTTTACTTGCGCTACAAAAAAGCATCGCCCAATTCCGTGGAAATTCTTTAGTTTATCAGAAAACATAATAATAGTATTGAGGGCGCCACTGGACGCTCGACGTTTGCTCGGTGCAGTCTTAAGAGAATCACATCCTAGGTTGGCCCTTTTTCGACAGATGCATGAAAATCGGTGACCACATCGCACTGCGACGTATTTAAAACGTAAACGTGTACTTAATTAATATTCTAGTTCAACTGACATTGTCACATTATAGTTTTCATTTTTAAAATTGCAAATAAATACGTAACACAGTTAGTATTTTTTTTGACTTTCCGTAAAATACATTTAATTTTATAAATATGGTACCCACCACAGCCATTGTTTTGACTCAAACATTGACGGGTTTAATATTTGTATACTGTATCTTGTATCTCCATAGATACTGAGCATGGCCCGATACGCATTCAAAATAAAGTGATTTTGAGATTTTGTTCATCTGACATGAGTAAGATATTTATTGGGTGTACAAATCCCGTGACGTAAAAAGGCCGCTGAGTGACAATGGAGGGCACTTGTTTGCGCATGGGTACAGTCGCCAACAAATAGCGTGCGCTCCCCTGCGGCGGAGTGTTCCGCTGTCCTGTCCCCTTCATACCACTAATTTTGTCGATAAATGCGCAGACTGCGTAGTTGCATCACCAACGGCCTTTGTACGTGACGGTAACTACTTATACCTGGTCGCCGTCGTCCCAGCTGAGCTTCTTGACGCGCGCAGGGATGGTGGCGCTGGGCCAGGCGACACCGGAGCGGCCGCCGGCGCGCTGGAGGTGGTCGCTCATGAGCGCGGCGCGCGGCGCGGGCGCTGCCGGCGCACCCGGCGACACCGGCGCGGGTGCCACTGGCGCGCCCGCGGACACCGGCGCGGGCGCTACGCGCGCCTGCCCGAACCGATGTGAGTGCCGCCCCACTGTTGCGTCTGAACACATCATACTCACAATCAGCTTTGGCCACAATAAAGACAAAGATTGAGATAAAATTCAATCGCATTGGAAACTTACAGGCTACATAAACAGTTCGGAAATGACAGGCTACCTACTTAAACGGTTGGGAATTGTGTTGGTTTTTCTGAAAATGTAGTTTTATAAAGAAAAATGTAAAACGCTTGCAAAATCATTAGGCTTTGATTTACTGCTGCTGCTTCACTTGGCCCGAACAGCATCGAAATACATTATACGGAACACGAAATCTACATCATTTGTAGGAATATGTCAAATCAGAGCTCTAACGACTGCTTTTGGAGTGTAAGCAAGTGTAATAAGTGCGGCGAGAGTGAACTGACTAGCGTGGGTTGCGGAGTGCAGGTCAAGGCTGCTGGTGGAGTTGGCAAGGATTGTACTGGCGCCGGCGCTGACGCTGAGCAGCGAGCCCGAGCTGGCGGCGCCGAGCGCGCCCGCCGCCTTCTCCGGTGCCTCCACCGCCCGCGCCACCCGCACCGCCTCACCCGGAGACTCCTTCGACCGCCGACTGCTAAATAACATGATAAAACCGATTTAACCAACCCATTGTCAAACTAAAGGGGCAATATAAGGTGTCACGCAGTAGCTATGCGAGGGGAAGAGCGCCACCTCTCGTCAATTCGCGTTACCTCCTATAATACCACACCCAAATCTATACTTGTTTAGTGGTAAGATATAAACTATTCACAACGTTAACGTATATCGGGACAGGACAAAAAAGGAGTTGATATTTACTATCTCGATTTTAAGAACAGCCATAGTTTTGGGAATATTATGAGGATATAAATACTTACGCCCGGTACATGTATGCGAGCGCTAGCGCTAGAAGCGCCAGCACGAGCAGCGCGACGAGCGCGAGCGCGCCCGCGAACACGAGCACGCCGCCGGCACGCGCGCTTCGCGCCAGCAGCCGCGGACTCACGTGCACGACCACCGGCACCGACGTCTGCACACACACCATCTCATGTACTAAGGGCCGCATAGACATTTTAGGGTAAGGACCAAAAAGTTGGACCACAGTTAAGCGCAGTTAATCATACAAACTACGAAGTCGAAAAAAGTTCCGTTGTGCAACGAAAAGTATCCCTACAATTGTATGGATAACTTTCGTGTCACAACGGAAAAGTTTCATAGACAATTTAATTGAGTTAGCGTGGCCAACTTTTTGGTCCTTACCCTTTAACGACATAACTTCAAAATTATCAGAAATGAGGATCAATAATTAAAATATAGCACATTATTCCACTCCTTTCTTACTCGTACTACATCAAACTTTTACAAACTTTGAAATTGGGGTAATTTTTAGTACATTGTGTATTAAGGTCGGACTCCACAGATTATAAAAATGTTTCGTTCAGAAACGTTAAGGGCAAATACTTACGTAGTTATACATACAGCCCTGAAGGAGTGTAAAAAAAAAACGACGTTACATTAATTGAGTATTTAAGTAACATGTAGCGAGATTGCAATGAAATTCCTGTTTAAATAACATTTTAAGACAATTTTTCAATTGCGTGTAAACTCTTTGCTTGAACTTGCATGACCTGTGTGCTGTGCCATAAATTAAAAAAAAATTACTTACCGACCTTGGGTTTCATGGTAAAAAGAAAGGTCGAGGGTTTTATATGGGGCATTGCGGCCAAGTTAACCTGTATGTTTAGATACTGTTTACGTGCAAGTGTGATGAAAAAAATATTTGCTCGTAGAGTGAAAAATTACAGTTTAGGTAAATTTTAAAACACTAGCGGCCCGCCAGCGGCTTCGCCCCGCTGCAAATTTCTGACTTTCAATTCATTTGTTACAAAAAATGTGATAAATGAAAAACCGCTCGACCGATTTTGTGCAAACTTCACATAAACCATCTACTAAACAGTCCGAACAAAGACTAAACATTTGGTTTGGATAGGTGAGCCCGTTCTTGAGTTATAAAATTACAACGAAAAATGGCATTGATTTTTATATATATAGATAGAAGATAATCTTACACAAATAGAACGGGAACAGCCTTAAATTATTTTATTTCTAATTTAAAAATGACAATATTAATGGCCCCGATTTTAACAACACCGTAGTAAAACGAGATGGAATAATACAGTCATTATTTCTGTCAGTCTACTTAATTCTTATGGTGCGGCACATTAAAGTCCGATAATCAAAGTGCGTTGATTTTAAAGGGCGATGATTAAGTATGGCAAAATTCAATATCCACAGATTAGGGCAATGGGACATCAGTACCGTACGGGTAGATAAGAGTGTAGAGTGTACCGCCGCCAGCTAAATAAAAAATCGATTAAGTAAACACGAGATTGCATAACAACTATTCATAAAAATCGTGCAAGAGCCCCAGCGGCCAGCATACATTAAATTAAAGTAAGTATCTGACATAACAGAGACGATTTTTTTAAATATACCATGGTACAATAATATACTTCGCCTGGTATTCTCTTCCGAGAAGCATTTGTCACGTGAGTGGACACGTACTGCGTCATATCCAACAACCGAAGATTTCCAAACTTTAAAATCGGGGTAATTTAAAAGTACGTATTCAATGTTTTTAATTCGTTCAACAACTTAGGTGTACGTAATGTAATGTACAAGTATCCATTTCTGAGTGTTATAATTACTTATTCTATCTGAAGTAGGTAATTACTTTTTTGTTTATTTCTACTGGAGTTTTATTTTATGAAATAACTTGAAATGTAGCATTATGTGTTTCTTTTTTTTGTCATTACATTAAATCGCTGACATTTTAGCTTTCGGAAAATACATTAAAGAGCATTAAAAAATGCAAAAAAAAAAATTTTTTTTTCTAGCTACATTCCGCAATTTGAAAAAAAAACTTAAATCTCAAATATCTCTGAAACGAATAATTTTCGGCCAGGGTACTTACATGACCTTATTGGATCAAAATGAGCTCTACTATGCCTCCTTAAAAGGTTTGTATCCAATATTCAGTCACCCTGCATATACGTAATCTCCTTCCGGCCGCCATCGCAACTGTGTTTCACAACCAGTTGTCTATTAGGATTTTTTAATCTTTCATGGCAACCAGTTGTGACAGAAGAACATTTACCTGTTACTCAACTAGGATCCCGGCTCTGAGTTTGTCATAAATATTGTTATGAGGGTCATATACACTAGTTAGACAATCAAAATATATCACGATATTTGATAAATATCACTAAATCACAGTGTATATTGTACATTATAGTATAGTCAACAGCAAATGTTGGATATC
The DNA here is from genome assembly GCA_927399475.2 of Acleris emargana. Classification (NCBI taxonomy): domain Eukaryota; kingdom Metazoa; phylum Arthropoda; class Insecta; order Lepidoptera; family Tortricidae; genus Acleris; species Acleris emargana. Next base: position 48,236,465 of record OV656835.1, on the reverse strand, counting down.
ATTTTTTCACCTTATCACAATGGAATAAGGTACAAAAGTGATCACTTACTTTTGCTGTTGACTGTACTATGTATGTATGTACACAATATGCATGCTCTTAAGTAAGCATGCTTATTATTCGCATGGTTATTAACGCATACGTTAGTAGGTGGCAAGCTTCCATGCTAGTAACTAGCATGTCTAACAGTACCTTTATTTTAAATAATAATTCTTTATTAAAACCTCCGCCTAGAATTAGAAATAAATCTGTCATAATGATTGACATTGGCATTTCATTATTTTCTGTGTTATTTAATTCAAATTATTTTCTTGTAAATAGGTATTGATTATATAATATAAATAACATTAGGTCAAAGCTTATCGTTTCAATGCAATTAGAGATTGTTATTCAAAGTCGATGCATTGAATAAGTATTCATCAAGCAATGTCTACCTCAAATATCTTTCCGAGTACGTCAAAGCTGGAATTTATAACTTCAAGAAGAGGAGGAGTCACTCTTCTGTATGATGGTTATAGATATCATCGCAAAAAAAATTATACGAATGGAGATTCGTTTTTTAAATGTTGCGTTAGTTCCGGCTGTAAAGGTAATTTGACAGTGAACACGCGGAATGAGATAACAAAAATATCTAAAGCACATAACACTGATTGTAAACCTGACGTTGGAAAAAATGTGATATTGAAGAAGTTGGACAGTTTGAAGCAGAAGAGTAGTTGCAATTTTGTGTCCATTAAGAAGCAATACGAAGAAACTGTTCGGGAACTTAAAGATGTTGGTTATGAATTGCTTACTAAGATACCGAGATACGAAAATATAAAACCGGCTTGTATAAGAAAGAAATAAAATATTGGGTGTTGCTAAGACAAGGTTCAATAACGCTCATGAGGTTATTATACCTAATAAATATAAAGATTTCCTTTTTTCCGAGTACTGTGACGAGGATAAACGAATTATTGTTTTCGCATCCAAAGAAATTAAAAATGATCGAAGGGGAATAGCGATTAATAAATACCATCACTTTTTCGCTGACGGTACTTTTAAATCTTGTCCCAAAGGATTTGCTCAACTATATACAATACACGCTTATAATAAAAACAAACGCACTATACTTCCTTTAATATTCGCGTTACTGCCGGACAAAAAAACTGACACCTATAAAATATTGTTTAATATGATCATACATACATACATTAAATCACGCCTGTTTCCCAGAGGGGTAGGCAGAGACCACTTCTTTCCACTTGCTACGATCTTGACGATCAAGTCGCTTATAAGTTGGAATCCACAAAAAATTACTCTAGATTTTGAAGTTGCAGCTATAAATGCCATAAAAAGTGTTTTTCCGAAAATCATATTCAAAGGTTGCTACTACCATTACAACCGTTGCCTATGGAACAAAGCAAAACTCTTAAAAGTAAAACTACGGACAGAACGAAGACACGTAGCACGCTGCGTAGGGCTTGCACGATTGCCAGCTCAATATATAGAAAAGGGTTATTTATACACAATGGAGAAAATGCCTTCCAATTCTAGTGAAGGCCTTAAAAAATTTAACAAATACTTTCAAAAGCAATGGTTAAAGAAAAATGAAATGATGGAATCGTGTTCTTGTGCGAAAGAAACTATAAGAACAAACAACAACATTGAAGATTGGCATGCTAAGATAAACCGTTATATAGGACGGAAATATCCCTCACTGGCACAATTGTTAGAAGTTTTACTAACGGAAACCGAATCATATCATTTGAAATTGAGTAGCAAAAAAAAGTACAAACTAATCGACGACGAAATTGATGCGGCTACACAACAATTACAAAGAAAAGAAATTACGGCTGGACATTGTTTAGAAATTATAAGCCCGTTCTCCATTACATTTTAGTACTTAAGTTCATAAAAAAGTGACAGAATATGTTTAAGTTTTCTTTCATAAAGCAGTGGCGGTTTAATACTTAAGGAGCAAACAATGTTTAGATCCATGTTTGTATTTTATGTTATGCAGAATAAACTTATTATATTAGCATTTTATTAATTTGTTTTTGGGAACCGGTGGTTGTGAACAAGGAAAATTAAATCTTCTGTAGCAACTACTCTTTTTGAGATTTTCCTTATTCACAACTGGGTGTGTAACAGGAATAAATCTTCTTCTATCACAACTAGTTGCCATGAAAGATTAAAAAATCCTAATAGACAACTGGTTGTGAAACACAGTTGCGATGGCGGCCGAAAGGCGTAATCTATGTACTTTAACGCAGTTTTTCACGATGATAATTACAAATTACTGGTTTTTACCATACATTTATACAGTAACTATATTTTGCTAGGTAAAGATCACTTAGGATTAGTCTGAAGGCGCACTCTGCGTCTATAAAATCCAAACATACAGCTTTTCATATAAGCCTAAATCTGTTAAATCAAAGTCGACGAAAAAAGATGTTTTCACCCGTGGTACGGTTGGCTATGTCCGGTTCACAAAAACACTCAGTAATAAGTACCATAAATATGATGTAGAATTAGGTTATGTCAGTTGTTCCGCCGGCCCGAAGGGCCAAAACACTCAGAAATAGGAGCTCCGCCATTGCGTAGGTCCGTCGAATCTGTTTAATTTGATTTTGAAACATAAATTTTGGTCAACCGGACATAGCCAACCGTTCCACCAATGCTTTGCTTTTTACTTCATTCTAGTCGGTTAATTGATTTTAAAAACATTCAGGTAGTATTTTATTTTAAGGGGCTACCATGCCCATAACTAAGAAGAAGAATTAAGTTTAAGTTCTTATAACTACACACACATCGCTAACTCGTGGCATTTAGGTAGCACTTGACAGTTTCTAACAGACTAGTGATGCGACAATGTTCTTCCAGTACGAGTCGAGAAAAGGAAACCGATTAGAAAATAGTACATTAGGTACTACAGACGCCGGGAAGAAGGTGGTTGCAGGCCGAGTTCACATAGACGGCCGAGCGAAGCGAGGTCGAATAGTTACGAGGCTGGCAACCCCTTTTCACGGCGAGGTATGTATAGTGCTTTTCTCAAACATATGCAATGAAATAAAAAAAAAACATCACTCAAAAAACATTTGTGTAATAGGCATTAACGCGGATATTTTTGGTCCGAACCACACAGATACAAAAAAAAAACGATTTTCAGCTATTCAGCCTGTTCATAAAACCAGCTGTCATGGCCATATTAAAATTTAAAAAAATTACTTCCGGGCCTAGGCCTTCAATTTTGTATGAAATTCTTTTACAGTTCTCTCGAGTTGTTCCGTCGGGAACGTGGCACTTTGAAGCCTAAAATAACTAACATAACGCCGACATTACATAGCATGTTTGAGAAAAAAGTATTTTCAATTATTTAATATATGACTTTCGTGATAAACAATTAATATTTGTTCTAAATTTTTACAAGTCAGCCTACGTCTTCTACTTGAGAAAATCCACTTTGTGTAAGAAAATGATCTTTCAACTTCCACTGACGTAATGGGTAAAAAAAGCATTCTATTGTAAAGTTGCAGCGTATTTTTATTGATATTCTCTTCGATTTCAACTTCTTTATTTTGTAATAAGTTATTAATATTCTTTGTCGTAGGATATCCTGGATTTTTTGATAAAACTATCTTCAGTTTTTGATAAACAAGTTTACCTTTGGGGTGTAGTCTCAGTAATGAAAGTGACTTTTCAATTTTAAATACGATCTCCAAAGACTTTTTTAGTTTAAGGCTTCTACCTTCTAATTCCTTAATTGACGTGGCCAGAATACCAAAATTTTGATCGATAAAATTTATGTCACTTTTTAAAACACTCAGTGAAAATAATCGCTTTGCTTTTGCTATTGCAACGGCTTCTGAGGAGTTCAAGCTCGAAATTATTTCTTTAACGTTTTCATAATTATCATTATAGTAGTGGACTGCCTCCAGCCAGGTGCCCCATCTGGTTATGACAGGTTTAGGTGGTAAGGGCGTATCGGGAAACCTTTCTTTAAAAAAAGTTATTCGACGTGGAGACGTCGGTTTCAGCTGTCAATGACGACTTCTTGAAATGACGACTTCGTCAAATGACGACATTTTACACTGACGACTTCTGAAAATAACGACTTCTTGAAATGACGACTTCGTTAAATGACGACATCTTAGATTGACGATTTCTGAAAATAACGACTTCTTGAAATTACGACTTCGTTAAATGACAACATTTTAGAATGACGACTTCTGAAAATAACGACTACTTGAAATGACGACTTCTTCTTTCCAAATTATTCTAATACGTATGAGCACTTGTAATAGTTGTAATACAAGGTTGGATACATAATGTAAGTATTTATGCATAAGTATTTATACTTATTAATTTAGACCTATATCTTATTGGTTTACAAACTCCTTGAGTGCTGGCCACTTAACACATTATTCTATTAAGCCGTGCTTCAAATGATACCTTTTCAAATTGTTCTTTGTCAACTGTCAACAGCTCGATAATGTACTTACTTAGTTACTCCTCGGTATAATTATGGCAGAGTCTTTTACAATAACTAAAAACCAAAAGGGTGGTGATACTTTAATCTATCGTGCGTATCGATATAATCTTGAGAAAACTAATAAAGACTCATCACGTTGGCGGTGTGTCAATCGGCATGAGTGTTCTTCAAGTCTTACACTAAACTCGCAAAGGGACAAGATATTAAAAGAAAGAACACACACATGCGAGAAAGATTCAATAAAAAACGATATTTTACTAAAAATCAATAACTGTAAACGGGAAGTATGTCTGAATTTAGAGCCCGTAGAGAAGATATACGAAAATCAATTTGAAGTCCTGAAAAGGCAGTGTAAAAAGGAAGACATTGATGAAATCCCCTCATTTTCATCAGTTAAGGACTGTCTTTATACACATAGAAAAAAGTATTTAGAAACAGAACAGTTGGCTTTTACGAAAATTGAAGACGTTCACGTCCCACCAATTTTAGGCTAAGACTTTGTAATATGTGAAGACGGAGACACAGAAAAAATCATTGTGTTATGTTCCTCCACCTCAATAAGATACATGAAAAACGCGAAAACAAATTATTACTTTGGGGATGGGACATTCCGCTGTGTGCCAAAATTTTTCTACCAGCTATACACAATACATCTCGATTTATATTCCAATGAAAAAACTACCAATGTTGTGCCGGTCATCTATGGATTGCTTCCCAACAAAACCCAGGAAACTTACGTCCGCTTTTTTAATCTGCTTAAAGAAAAACTAAGTAAATATAATTACTTACAAATGTGATTTTGAAATCGTCCCCATGAACGCCGTGCAGACTGTTTGGCCGAATTGCAAAATTTCTGGTTGTTTTTATCATTATAATCGAAATGTTTGGAAAAAAGCGAAGGAAATTAAATTAACCAAAAACACGAGAAGGCCGAAATACGTCGAAGATGGTTGCTTTGTTGCCACTGGTGCCACCAAATTTAATACCCGTTGCTTGGGATTCCATTATAAATGAAGCACCCGAGTCGGAGGAAATGCAGGTATTCAAAACTTATTCTGAATCTCAATGGTACCCTAAATTAAATCCTGAAGTTTTAAGCTGTTGCTGTAATAATCTGCACCGAACCACGAATGCACTCGAGGGATGGCATCGCCGTCTTAATGCAAGAATTCCGAAGAAACCGAATTTTTATCAGTTTATTTTAGGGTTGAAAAAAGAGGCCACCCATTATGACTTCAATATTAAAAAAAGTTTTTTTGTGACACCTAAAAAAACCGAAGGGAAAAATTCATACATTTTGACAAAAAACTGAAGAAATTAACTAAGAAATTAGAAAAGAACAAAATAACTACTCGTGAATTTTTGGAGAAAATAATACGTATTAAATTAAATTTTTAGGGTTGGCCCTCTATATTTGTTAGAAGAAGTTACTTTGTACTGTTAAGTTTAATAGAAGGATAAACTAAGAATATGTTCCATTGTCATTAACACGTTCACTGCGGGTTGAGGTAAAACCGCCTCAAGCTCGACATTACGTCGGTGCGGGGCTAAAAGTTGTGATATCTCTCTCGTGCGGGAGCTGTTGCCGCTTACTTACAAGGCGTATGATAAAGTCAAATATACATTTATTTATGTTTCTCAAACGCTGACTCTTTTACACAGAAAAAAGGTTTGAGGTCTAAATAAGCCTCAAACGCACTGGGCATATTTTTTTTTCACACAGTGCGGGTTGAGGTTTATTTAGCCTCAAGGAAGTTGACCTCAACGCCGCACAGAGCGGGGGGCGGGCGACGCGGGAGTCGACAGCTTGACGTCAGTGCGGTGCTAGTTATAGATGCTTGTTTGATAATGGTTCAAATCTTATTTGTATGAATGATTGTTTCTACAGAAGTTTTCAGTTTTATGTTAATATTCTTGTTTTTTTTTGCCTAATACCTAATAAAAATAATACCCCTATAAAATTTGGTATTTCTTTCTTTAAAAATAATGACCGCTAAATTTAAATAGAAATAGAAACATTTTCTCATTATTATAAAGAAACAAAATTTACTCTACACAAGTAAATCTGGACACAAGATATTTATCATACATATAACTATCTGCACTGTATAATGTTATAAATGAATGGGTTTTATTTACATAAACCAAAATTTATTTTCTTCCTGATAGAGCATTTATACAAACCTACCTCTAAACTAAACAAAGCTTGTACTATTGCTACTAAGCGGCAATTAACAAACGTATGTATAGATAAATAAATACTTATATAGATAAGCAACCATGACCCAGGAACAAATATTTGTTATAACACACAATTAAACGCCTTTAAAGATGTTCGATAATTTACCTATAAGTGCCATTCCCTGCTCTAGTCTCAGATAAAATTTAGTGCGATTTGAGGTCTAAAAGATCTCAAAAATTCTTTAGGTATTTTTTATTAAGCCAGAGGTCAGAACCAAGGGCGAAGCTAAGTGTATTTAAAATATTTACTGAGCAATGACTACAACACAAAAAAAAAACCCTGGTCCTATTCTTGGCAAAGTTATGAAGGATCTAAGTAACTACTGAAATTTGAGAGCGATTCGGCCTCACCCGCACTGTAAAAGAGTTCCAGTTTGGGCTGATTCGATCTCAACCGCACCAGCCAAAAGTCTTTCAAGTTGAGCCCCGCAGCGAACGTGTTAAATTAATATTTCTTACGATCGATATATCTTATTTATTTACATTACTAGTAGATTAAATTTAAAATATCTACGGTTATCATATTTAGTAATATGAAAGTGAAAGTTTGTATGTTTATAACATAACTGATGATGCGAGTGGATGAAGAAAGTGCGTCCCTTTATGTTGATCTACAATTTTAGGGCATAGCATAGATGACAGTATTAAGTTATAAGATAACACTTTCATCGAATAGTCGACAATTCAAAAAGTCGTCAATTCAAGAAGCCGTCGTTTTAGGAAGTAGACATTTTAAAAAGTCGTCATTTCAAGAAGTCGACAATTCGAGAAGTCGTCGTTTTAAGAAGTCGACATTTTAAAAAGGCGTCAATTCAAGAAGTCGTCAATTCGAGAAGTCGTCGTTTTAAGAAGTCGACATTTTAAAAAGTCGTCAATTCAAGAAGTCGTCAATTCGAGAAGTCGTCATTTTAAGAAGTCGTCAATTCAATAAGTCGTCATTTTAAGAAGTCGTCATTGAACGCCGAAAGGGAGACGTCGTTTAAGAAAAACTTTTTTTGTTATATTTACTAAATCATTTACTTTTGAATAAATCAAGCGAACTTTTTCGGCAACTATGATTAAGCCATGGCAGATTTCTTGCATTTTTTTTCCAGATTTGAGCATGTACGAGGCAGCATCTGTAGTAAAAATAAGGAGCTTGTCTTTGTTTCTTTCGTAATTTTCGATTCAAAGATCTTTTAATGTTTCATTTATAAAATTTAGAATTGTATTACTGTTTGTGGCACCCAATGTTTTTGATGCAAAAATATGTGGCATTGATGGTGTTTCTTTTAAGCTTCCAATTATAACATTTGCAACATCATTACCATTTGCGTCAGTAGTTTCATCCACACTTAAATATATATATTCATTTTCTAATTCTTGTTTATTTTTTTATTTTTTCTCATTAAACAATTTAGGTATTGCTGGGCAATACTACATTGTTTCCATATTGATTATAAATACTTTTTCCACAATTTTTTTGAAGTTCGGGTTATCTACTTGTGTCCATGGAATATTACAGGTGATTTAAAACTCTACGAGATTCTTATTAAATTCCGTTTGCATGTATTTATTTTTACGAGTGTCCGAATCTAAATGTTTTAATACATTATAATTTTTTAGATTTCAGGAATAATTGACATTTAGTGCAAATACACTTACTGTCCCTTATTTCAAGCTCCGGTAATTTTTTAACTAAATCTTCTAAAGGTGAGGTAGCAGATTCTGTGTTGTGCTCTTTGGACTTCAAGTGCTTGTTCATATTAAATGTCTTGCAAACTATATAAACATTGAAACGGGTGCATTTTACCGTGTCACCTTGTAGAAGGAGTTCTGGATGCTCTCTAATGATTTCCTCCATTATTTGGAAAAAATCTATGTATCGCAACACGTCTCGTAATAATTATTACGAGTAAGTAAATTAATGACAATATCATTGACATTGACATTGATATTTTTAAACTAGTGATCAAACCTACTTATTATGTTATGTTAAGACCATGTAGGTAATATTGATTTATTATTTTATCTTATCTGAAAACACACTTGGAAAACTTGTCTCATCACTAATCTGTCAAGTGCTACCTAAATGCCACGAGTTAGCGATGTGTACTTATAACAGTCAAAACTAAATGTAAATTTATAAAAATAATAATTATAATTACTCATTTCTGACGAACAGAATTTCCAAATAACCTACAGTTATTTTTTTATATTTTTTTGAAACATGACTATGAAACCAAAAAAATTGGTATAACTTTTTCATCTTCTCGTAAATAGATATGGAAACTATATTTACATTTTTTCATTAATTTATGTAATAAATCATCGAAGGATTTTTTTCTAAAAAATAAAAATCTTGTAAAAGAAAAATTGAGATGGCAGCTAGTTAAGATCAGCAAATAGGTTTTAACATAACTGAAAGTTCATAGCTTCAGATCGAAGGTCATCTGAGCGTGGTAGCCCCTTAACAAGTTACAGAGAGTGGCAAGCACCGGATAGTGTCAGGAGCAGCGCCTGCAGTCGCGCCTGCAGTCGTACCTGCCGGGGCGGGGAGCCCGAGTCCACCGCGGTGGCGACCACGTGCAGCACCGACGAGTTGAGCGCCGCCAGAGCGTTCTGGCGCATGAACATCTCGCCGGCATCGTTAATGTAGAACATACTAATAACGAAAAACAAAACATACATTTTCAACTTTCCCTGAGACTAAATTAGAGCTAACCAAGATAGATTTTCTCTTATAGTGAAAGGTAGATAAAGTCTATCCTGACACTATCAATCCTATATAAATTATGCGCTCAAAACCAAGAATAGGTTATATTATAAAATTATACTGCGATGACAGATGTCAGGATTCGCGTCAAATCAACCAAAGATGATACTCGTATGAAGAAGATTGTGAAGCTGGAAGAAAACAAAAAATACGATAACGTTTCTCTCCCCTTAAACCTTGTCCGATTTAGATATTATGTTGTAGATATTATGAAAAACTATGTCTGTACGTTTTCGTTATCAAGAAAATATTTCTTATCTGAAACTATAACAGAAACGCAAAGACCTATTTTTTTACTATAAATACAACATATTCAAAAATCGCCGAGATCGAACTTGATTTAGAGGGTGAGAAACGTTATCACCGATTTTTTCGTAGTTCCACATATACAGGGTTACTGGTTAAGTCAACCTAGATCCTTTAAGGGGTTGTAGTTTCTATGATTTCTGACCAGTTTGACTATGAAACACCATATCCTAAACTTAACCGTTTTCAAGTTATTAATTATTTATACCGGTTTTTTGTATATTGCAACATTTGTTTTGGAATCCTTGCATTTAATTTGTTTGTTTATACAATAATTATGTAGTAGATAAGTTGCTTGAAAATTCTCGATACTTGAATTGCCATTAACTGAACAATAGAGTCGTAGTATATGAATGATAGCTAAAGAAGGAAATAAACTCTCACAAAATATTTTTTTCTTTGTATAAACAAACAAATTAAATGCAAGGATTCCAAAACAAATGTAGCATTATACAAAAAATCGGTATTTAAGAATATTTATCTTAAATGTTAAATATCTTGAAAACGGTTAAGTTTAGGATATGGTGTTTCCTAGTCAAAGTGGTCAGAAATCATAGAAACTACAACCTCTTGAAGGAACTAGGTCGACTTAACCAGTAACCCTGTGTTATCACTCAAAATTTTTTAGACTCCGAAAAGTTGACAACATGGTGTTAAGATATTTCTAATTCGGATTCAAGAATTATAAACGGTTAATTTTTCATACTCTAAGGTAATTTTTAAAATATGTACTTAGAAGAAAAAAGTTGCGATATTTAAAAAAATATAAAATAGTTTAGCTACAAAGGAATTTAGCCTGAATTTCGATTTTTCAATAGTTTTCATAAAAATGCTCATAACTCTGAAACAAATGAAAATCGTAGAACATACATGGAAGTCAATTCGGTAGCTATGAAGGTCCTCTACCTCTGACCTTCGTTTAATCCACCGTTTATACCCTGTATAATAATGACAGCAGCCCTCATACATTTTTTATTATTTTGATATAATTATAGTACCAGTTATTTTATTGCAAGCAGTGTTTATTTGGCATAATAATAATTAATAACTGTTCGAAATATAACATGTATTGCAGAAACGGTTTTACCCCCTTCGCAGAATTTTCGTTTCATAGAAAACTATTTTCAGCTGAACCAGTGTTCATTTCAGGTTATCTTGTAATGGTTACAAGTTACAAGTTCCATATATTTTTTACGTAGTCGGAATTTCATTATGCATCGTATGATGGACTCTTAACCACCTCCTGCGAGAGTTGAGGTGGAAGCATACAGTCTAAAATCTCTCAGGTGATAACCTCCAATAGGGTTACAGGTCTAACCTAATCTAAGTGAATTATATTTAAGATAACCTGAAATCGACACGGGTTTAGTAGAAAATAGCTTTCTACGAAACGAAAATTCTGCGAAGTGATACGTTCTATGAAATGAGTGTCGGTGCACAAGGGGACACCGTAGAAACGCTTTTATTCGAATGATCATTTTGCATAGATAATCAAAGATATACTTGGCATATTGGTAAACTTTACTACCCATAGTACCCATTACTTTGCCTACATTCGTTTAGTATAATTTTATGTACCGTTAAAATCCTACAGCATACTCTTATTATGGCATAATGTCTTTTTCTGCTAGCAGAAAAGTTGGATAAATAAAATAAATATATAAATATCTGGGGACAATCTCACACAAATTGACCTAGCCCCAAGCTAAGCTCTAGGCTTGTACTATGGGTGCTAGGCAATGATAAACTTACTTATATAGATAAATACATACTTAAATACATAGATAGGTTAAGTTAGAACGGAAATTGCAACAAAAACTAGATGTCACCAGAATAAAAGGGTAGGTAAGGTTAGAACTCCAACTCCTCTACCCTGTCTTTCGTTTTATCCACCCCCCGGTTAACACCCTGTATATTCTGCAGTTTATTCCATCAAGTTTTACCTGGCGTCGGAGCCCCTGAGCGTCAGGGTGACGTTGTCTCCGGCGTCCCCGTCGAACACCTCGAGCCGGCCGACGGGCAGCAGCCCCCCGCGCGCTGCGCCCGCGCCCCCGCCCTCGCCCCAGCCCTCGCCCTCCACTTGGAACTCGTATTGCGGGTACTTGAAGCGCGGTTCCCACTCGTTCACATTCAGCACCGTTATGTTTATTGACGCTGTGTCGTTCTGAAACAGGATACATGAATCCTTTAGCAACTTCTTCACAAAATAAATTGATCTGTCTAGTTTATGTGCTCCACTTACGTCAATTCCGTCTGTGACCATGACTTGATACTGGTAGTCCGGCGTGGTCTCATAGTCAAGCGCTCTTCGGAGTAACACCTCACCCGCACTGTTTATAGCAAACTTATCCAAAAAACTGCGGTCGGATACGTAAAACTGCAGCGGAGGCTGTTAGAAAAATAATGGTATTATATATTAAAAGAATCTAGATTTGATCCTGAAGAAACATGTCCCACCAAACAATGAAAGCATTCAAGACGGAAAACTAACGCCACATGGATGGCCATGGACGCCTAAAATATCAGTTGGAAGTTTTCTTTTTGAATTCTTTTGAATCTTTTTTCATGGATTTTTGATAATTGGTCTAGAATAGAACCGGTCAAAAATTACAAAAAAATCATGCCTGCCATACCAACACAAATAATTGTTAGATTCGTTAATTTTAAAGTGTATGTTATAATAGTAGTTTATGAAATTGTTGCATAAAGAGGGGTATTAAAACACGAGTGTGTGTTTAAGAACCGAGCCGCTAGGCGAGGTTTTTAATAGGATCACACGAGTGTTTTAATACCTGGTTATGTGCAGTTTAGAGTAGATAAAGTAGTGTATGCACTACTTTATCTACTCTCATACATTGCGATTCAACCTACTAAATAAAAGATCAAAGTTAATAAAGTAACTACAGCAAAACGTATCCAATGAATGGCGCCAAAACCTAGCACATCACCGCGCATGCGTTAAAGCGGGCGCTGTCACAGACAAGTAAAAATTGGAATGAAAACTTTTTGTAATTCTGTAAAAATGACGCGAACCGCATGTGCGTTCCATTATAAAAAAATAAAAAATATGGAACCTCGTTGGTGACATTAACTTTTTGGATTAACTTGTATCGTAATGGTAAAAAAATTACTTTATAACATTATTTTGTTAGAGAAATAATGTTATAAAGTGATTTTTTAATTTTTTTTCGGTATTGTGTTTATAAAGTATGCCAATATAAATTCGTTTTGAATTTTATAATTCGAACTTTACGATATGAGAGTAGATAAATGTTGTTATGTTATAGTATAACAGATACAGATGACTGATCTTTATCAGTAAACCTCTCGTACTGAATCATAACATAAAATAAAACACGTTTTTTCGTGATAATGGGCAGGGGCGACTCCCGATTAAGCCAGACAAGTTTTCAAAGCTCCATGTATGCAGTTTTATGCTTTCCCACTGTTGTAGACATACCCCAATTTACCGAAGGTTTATTTGCCTGGATATGATTTAAACTATCAAGCACTAAATTCGACACATTTGATACCTAAATACTTTTCACTCGTCCTTAAATAGGTAGAAAGAAATAACGTAGTTTCGAACTTTGTTTTTCAAAGTAGAGCCCCAGTGTACCGCTACTCACGTGGTCCCTGGAGGCGAGCGGCTCGGTGGCGAGCGTGACCAGCACTGTGCCGGGCGGCGCGTGCTCGGGCACCCGCGCCGCGAACGAGCGCCGCGTGAAGCGCACCGCGCGCCGGCTCAGCGCGCCCGACCGTCGGCTCAGCGACAGCGTCGTCAGCGCGTAGCGGTCCGCGTTGTCCACTTGGGTTGCCTTTCACACAGACAATATTTATTATAACTCTCATATCTACTATAATCCGCTTAAAGCGGTTAAAGGCTAGCGTTTATTCTGCGCGTTTTACGCTCACACGCGCGCTACATTTCGCGCTAAAAACGTGTTTGCTTGAATTTGTGCGTCAGATTTTCGTGACTCACGCGTCAACGCCCTTACAAGCGCGCCTACGCTCCTACGAGTTACGCGTGATAACGAGCCTATACGCGCTGAAAAAACGCTTGTCTGAAACCACCCCTATGCGCGTCACAGATATCACTTATGTTGTTTGGTTTACAATTAATACTCTATTTTTATGTATACATGTACGTACACCGTGCCAGGCGTATTCGAACGAATTATAACAGCCTAGCACATTTTTGAGGTCATAAAGAGTTAAGATTGCGCCGAGCATACAACAGATGTACCGTAACACCCTCATTAGTTACTATTGTGTTTTATATTAAACTAAAGTATTGTCTTGAGATCGACGAGTTTTTTTTTTTGTACAAATAAAATGTTACCTTTAACCTTCGTTTAGTCCATTTACCAGAAACCGGTGGCCACTTTATTCTGTTAAGTTGCTCACTCATATCAAATTCAGTCCTATATCCTACCGTACCGTACACATTTTCGTATTTATTTCTAAAAAAAATACTTACTTTTGTATTTTAAGAAAATACTTTAGTTTCTATTTGTAATCGAAACTAAAGGAACGAAACTAGGAGGACGAAGATTTGGTCGACGATGTAGCGAGCTCTCCCGCAGAAGATGCCTATTGACCCTAGCTTTAAGTAGGTTCAGATTGTATGCACTCTGAAATACAGACGCAAAGGGCTGTATAGCACCTATACGAGTCCATCAACCGCCTCTCACGGCCGAGGCTTGTATAGTGTAAATATAACATAATTGTCTATTTTTTTACAGTAGTCCTTTGAATTTGAATATCAGTAATATCACAGATGTGGCTCGATTTAATTATTACAACACAAATATTGTTCTTTCTTTTTTTCACTAGCCTGTTTTGGTGTCCTACTGCTGGGCAAAGGCCTCCCCTCTCTTTTGCCACTCGTCCCTATCCAGAGGGCATTCCTGCCAATCCCTCGCAAACGAATCTAGGTCATCTCTCCATCTCCTTCTGGGTCTACCTCTGCTACGCGGCAGCCAATGGGTGGTATTTTGGCCCACCTCCCATCGTGCATGCGGCAGATATGGCCAGCCCAGTCCCACTTTAAATTTGCGGTCTTCAAATATAATCCGATGTCTACTTATGATGTAAATAAATAATATGATTAGGTATTTTATAGGCTTATTATACCATTATTCATATGTATTCAGCGACAATTTTTATTAATGAATGACACCGGAATGGTTATGAAAAAAAAACACTTTCACCAATCAAAAAAATTAATGACAACGAAAATTTGGTCCTTTTTTTTCCAAATTTTCCCTTGTCCATAACGACGTGAATTTACTACCCATTTATGAGTCGAAAAAGTTAGTTCACAATCTGCAGTCGTCATTGCGGCATAATTAATCGTTGACATTGGTATAATGTTCTTCAAATCTGCTTGTGGCTCGGCGTTAATTTCCTCCTACATTCAAAGCCTGACAAAGGTGATTAAAATATTACGTATCAAGTACGAGTACGTATTTATCTGATGTGATGATACGAGGGTCAAACTGAAAGTTTCGGGTATAGAAAAAAATATGCAGTGAAATTGAATAAAAACATTTTTATTGTTTTTCAAAGTATTCTCCTTTATATTTTATGCACTTTTCCATGCGTACAAACCAGTCGTTAAAGCACTTATTGAAGTCTGAAATAGTGGCCGACAAAATGGCCACCATCAGCTGACGCACAACATCGACGTTTTCTTTACATTATGATCTTCGTATGACTTATAGTTTCAGACTTTCCCATACTGACCGATTTAAATGAGACACCCTGTATACGAGAAAATACTTTGAAGTTACCCCAATTTTAAAGTTTGGAAATCTTCGGTTGCCAGATATGATGAATGCATTGTCAACAAATCACATAATGGCAAACTTTATGATAAACATGGCGGCCACAGGACCACCATGACATCTCCAATCGTCACTTCATTCAGCATGAGACGTTTGGATTTATTAAATGCTTTCTATACTCGTGGTAATTTTCATAGTTGAGTTTTTGGTACCTGTTAATTCTTCTGTTCAAGTTTTAGTTATTGTGTTTTGTTCGTGGTTTTGCGTTTACGCAAATAGCATGGAACCGGAACATTCAGCCAAAAATGTGATCTACCACCCTACGGTTGAAGTTCATTTGCACCTCATGATACAACAAGTTCGATTTTCCCTTGCCATAATATGATGACAGTGACAAGTGTCAACCTTAGCGATAATTAGATCTCACAGAAACTTTTGCCAAATCATACCAGGTCCCTCTCACAGAATCTTCCCCCTTCTCCACAAATAACAACACAATATTATATGACTATTTTTTATAATGTGCATGGATTGGTTACATCTGGAACGTCACAATGATAATGACATTTGTGACAGTGACGTTCGGCCATTTTTGGTAACTTTTTTGGAATCTAAATACGGCGGACAGTATAGTATAGGTACTATTTTAACTCCTAAGTTCCTAACCCAATAAAAGAGGTGTTTGAAACCTTTGTCCGCTGTGTGCTCGTTTATCTGTTATCAGTTATCATATCATCTCGCTAGGGCCCGAAACAAAGGCCGAACCGATCAGAATCTATTTCTTTTGAAATTTTCCGGAGTGTGCTAAAACTGTAAGATTTTATCAAGTTAGTTATTTATTATATTTTCGACATGAAAATAACTACTCGGATAAAGTATGAATGAAGCTTTGTAGAGCTTTACATACAGGGTGTCCCAAAAATAGCAGGTCACAGTGACACCAGAGATTTGCCATCCTCAGACGAACGAAACCAGCCGAACATGACCTCAGTAAAAGTTGCACCGTTTTCGAGTTATACCAATTTAAAAAAAAATCCAATTTCTCACCTTGGAACTGAAACGACTACTCGGCACTCTTAACGGAAGTTGATTTCGCTTTGTAAAATGATTTTTGTATTGGGGATGTTTGAAAGACAATATTTATTCAAAACCAATAAGTAACGAAGAGGAACTACGGCGACTTGTCTTCGATGCAGCCCGAGACATATTATCGGAAACCAGTTTACGAAAATTAAACCGAAAGGAGAACATTCACCCTTCATACATTTTTGGGCCTTTTTTTGTGTGTCGGCCAAAAAAAAATTTTGGTATAAATCGCTAGAATTATTTATGTTGAATAACTTTTATTATCGAACGAAAACTGTCGTATCATTGCCTAACTTTTTATAGAGGTTCGAAAGATCGACTTTTCCATAGCACAGACAGTTGATCCAGCAGTTGGTGGATGACAAGCTATAGCACATTATTACTGCACGTGCCCTATTGGGAAATGCTCAATAGGCTGCTGTTCGCACACAATGACCATTGCATGGTATATGGGCTTCGCACGGCGTGAGCTCTTTATTAACCCACCAGCAGCCGGTTTGGAGGACGTTATAGTTACTTAAGAAGAATCCTAATCGTCGAATCTTATCCTGTCCTAATAAAAAATTATCAATATAACCTATTCTAACAGTGAATAGCATTTTTTTTTTACCATATACCATTTTTAATAAATGTTAATACTGTAGAAAACTCCATCTTTCGAAACTCTGTAAAAAGTCAGGGAGTGACCCAACAGCTGTCATGCCATAATAAAAGTTGCTCAATATAATTAATTCTAGCGACCTATGCCAAAATTTATTTTTGGCCGGCACTTTCGAAAAAGGCCCAATATGAATGACCTCCTTTCATCCGAAGATGCCATTTGTGCCTTAGGGTCTCCCCAAACCAGTCGACGCCGTTTCGGCAAATCGCGTACGGAAAAATCTTTATGTCAACGCAATAAGAGCGAATAAGACGTCAATCGGCTCGGCCGACGCGAAACGACGTCTTTCGACGGGAAAACGGCGTTTTTCCGTAAAGCTGTTCGCATCTGTACGACGCTGTTAGCAGACTACCGCACACGTTCGCATTCATACATCTCCGAGTACCGCCGTTCGGTGCCGGCAAGAGTTGAACAGTTCCGATCACGGCCGAGTACCTACGACCTAAGGACCGGTCAGAGCTGGCGGAAGCCGTTCAGCGTCTTCAAAATTCAAATTAAAAGAAAACCAAAAAAAAAATTTAGTAAATTGGCCACATGCGGGCTGACACGTCGGTAATGTACAGTGAATCTACCAGCGCTTCGGACAAGACCATCATTGCGGAGAAGAAGCGCCGCAAGCAACTCCAGCAGAAGGTCATTTTTTCAATTATAAAAATTTAATTATACATACATACATACATACATACCTTCACGCCTTTATTCCCAGAGTGGGGTAGGCAGAGCTACAGAATTACCAACAACTCTAAAAACTTGTTGATAACTCTGGAACCGCAACTTGCACAATTAATTATAATTAAAAGTAAGTTACATTAAGTAATAATAAGGTAATAAAGTAATATACTTAATAAACAACAAATTCTTAAAACTAGCAAAAATAAAATTATTACAAATGTAAGGTCAATAAACATTAACTTAAAATAAAATAATGACTATGAGAACAACACGACGAGGTCTCTACGTCAATAGCCATATAATTAGGATAATAAATTGAACAAAAAGTCCTTGCAAACGTGAACAGACCGGACCCCACAAACAGCACCCCGTTCACGAGTATGACGCGTATCTCAGCCATCGCCTCTCTCAACCATGTGATCGGGAAAGTGGCGACCCGATCAACGACGCCGCCGTAAGCAAAGACCCTTGAGCGAGCATGACATGCTCAAGCTGCCGGAATAAGAGTAATATTGTGGGAACTGTCCGGCGAGAAACATCACAGTGTGTTCTCATTTAAAAACTTCTCGTATACACAAGACTAGAAAAGATACAAAATACAAATAGTAAATCACAATCGACTGACTGAGTCAGTGCTTGAATGCACAATTGGCTTGAAGGCTATGTCACATTGACACTACTAAAATACATCTTGGTCACCAATGAAGTCATTTACATTGTAATATGCCCTACCCAACAAGCAGCGCTTGATGTGAGACTTAAATTTATTGAACGGCATATTGACGATATCAGATGGTATCTTGTTGTAAAAACGTATACAGTTCCCCGCAAACGAAGTGCTTACCTTACGGAGACGGTGACCTGGAAGTGCGAGCTTATCCCTATTTCTGGTATTTAAATTATGAACGTCGCGGTTATGCCTAAACTCATGTATGTGTTTGCGTACATACATGATATTCTCAAAGATATACTTCGACGGCCGAACATAGCCGGCGACGGCCGAACAGAGCCGATGACGGCCGAAGTAGCTACTGATGCGTTTGTATTTAATTTATATTTGTATTTTATTTAATTATATGAAGGAAAATAATCTAACGCGTCTGTCCGATTCCCAACTCACGTTGTTACAAACAACCAGTCTCCAAAAATTTAGATTTGCGATTCTTCTGGTGTTGCGGGTGTTTATGGGTCGCGATGATCACTTACCATCAGGTGGCTCGCTTGCTCGTCTGCCCCCTTTTTCAAATAAAAAATAAAAAAAAAAACGGCTGTACGCGTGCTGTCTGACGTCTCGACGGCAGTACAGAGCACGGGAGAGCCGACCATCGCTTTACAACTGTTGCGATAGCAAATCGCAGGCGATCGGGCGTCTCGGCCGCGAGGAGGATGAGATAGCTGAACGCAGGTGTCCAACCGCGGAGACGGCCGATCGGCCGGTCGGCGAAAGCCGACTCCGCGTCGACTGGTTTGGGGAGACCCTTAGAGTCGGAGGAAAACCATTCCTACATTTATTGTAAAAACGAATGAAAGTTAAACCTGTTTTTTATTATTTTTGAACCATGGTCAACCAAAAATCAATCATATTCTTCAAAAGAGCACAAGCAAATGAGATATCGTAGAGTACAAGATAATTTTTTAGATTGTTAGCATTGGTTTCCGAGGATCCATATTGGCAAATGTGATACGAATTCCTACTTTTTTTTGCATTAAGATATCATGTGTATGCGTGTAGCATGTTTTTAAAGTTATTTGCTCATTTTGTTTCTAATAAAAAAAAGTTATGGCAGGTGTTCAAAGTTGAAATTACTATGTTGATGATAATTTAAGTCAAGTTCATTACAGTATTTTTCCAACTTTTACATTAGTTATTGACATAATAATGCTTCTATCATCTTAATCAACTATTCATGAAAGCGTACAAATAAAAAAACTAAATTCTAAAGCTATCCCAGTAAATGCGGGCACTTACAATGTCAAAAGAGGTGAGAAATTGGAAAAATCTTTAAATTGGTATAACTCGAAAACGGTGGAACTTTTACTGAAGTCATGTTAGGCTGGTTAGGTTCGTCTGAGACTGGGGAATCTCCGGTGTCACTGTGACGTGCTATTTTTGGGACACCCTGTATAACGAGGTTGTAATTTATTTATTTATTTATAAAGTTACAGTTATAGGCTTACAGTTGGGACCAAATCACCTACAATGTTATAATTATTGAGAGCAAATTTACAAAGAGAAGGAAGAACAGAAACAATATATTTTAAATAGTAACAATTGCCAGTTATCAGCAAACACGTCGGCATCTTGGACATGGGAAACGAGTTCATTGAGTAGCGTCTGTGCCCGAATGGTAGGCGCGTTGGCTGCGCGCTGCGTGCGCGACTCCGGTGCGAACAGCCGACGGCGGGGCGGCGCCCCGCGCGAGTGGAGTGCTCAGGTGCAGCCATCCGAATTTGTTCAAGAGCATTTGGGTTATCAACTTTATTCCTTAATAGGAGGCAGTAGTGAACCAAGAGGTGCATCTTGCGCCGAGAGACCATAGTGTCGAGTCCGACCATCCCCGATACAAAGGGAGAAGGGTATAGAAATGGATAATATCCAAATAATAATGTAACCATTGCCTCAGGCATCGCCCCAGAGGACAGTTTCCCTACAGGTAAAAAGGTTTTCGTAAAAAGTGCATTCACTGTAGGATGGAAGTGTACAATCATTATTAATATTACCCTTATAACGATGGTTACAGGATCGTCGACTTGTAAAAGCCGTTGGGTGGCGGCGACGCGGCCCGTCTCTCTGTCGATGGTCACCATCTCCCGTTTGTCTCCTGTGACAGAGTAGTATAGCGGCGCGTGGATGCCGATATCTTGGTCCACGGCCGCAACGGGCCCCGGGGCTGTCACCAATATTGTACCCTGGAATAAATAAAATAAATAAATAAATATCTGGGCACAATATCACATAAATTGAGCTAGTCCAAAACTAAGCTCTAAGCTTACACCGTTAAGTGCAAAATGATGTATCGAAAGAATCCTCTCATAAATATGTTACGAAGTTTTTATTACACCGGAATAAAATGTATTGGGGTACATTTTTGGGATTTTGCATTCTCCCATATTTTTTATACTTGACTGTACTATGAGTAATAGACAACGATAAACATACTTATATTATATGTATCTGCCGTGTGGTGCCGGTAGAGTAGAATAGCACCACCCCATATCCTCCCGCGGGTATCGTAGAAGGCGATTAAGGGATTATTACATAGGAAAGATCTCCTCCGGGCGAGATAGGCGTCGTTAGCATTGGGCTGCTACCTATCTAGGAGAAGGAAAACTCCGAATTCAAACCCGGCGGGATAGGCGTCGTTAGCATTGGGCTGCTACCTATCTAGGAGAAGGAAAACTCCAAATTCAAACCCGACCCTGCATAATGGACCATGCGAGCACCATTTAAAAAGTTTATAC
This sequence comes from Acleris emargana, assembly GCA_927399475.2. Lineage (NCBI taxonomy): Eukaryota > Metazoa > Arthropoda > Insecta > Lepidoptera > Tortricidae > Acleris > Acleris emargana. The sequence continues at coordinate 48,215,021 of OV656835.1, read as the reverse complement.
CCCAGGAGGGTACTGGCAATGCCAGAGAATCCCTCCCTAGGCCTAGCCTGGGCAGCCCTTCGTACTCTGGGGGGGGCAAAATAGTGCGCGTATGTTCGGATCCCTCCGGGGATCGGAACGGCGGCGATGCCGTTTGCCACGCGTCACGCTGTGTTCGCAGGGGGGTTGGCAAAAAGCGGGCCGCTGAAAGCCGCCTTGCTACGATGAATGTTTGTGGAGGGATGGAACATAAATTAGATGAGGTATGTATGATGATGAATGAGAGAAAGCTGGATGTTCTATGTGTGACTGAGACGAAGAAAAAAGGGGTGAGTACGTCCACACACGGAACCTTGACGGCTTTGTGGTCCGGAGTTCCGGAATCCGAGCACGGTCGTCAGGGAGTCTGTATCGTACTCACAGAGCGAATGGCTGAATGTATGCAAGAGCATGAATGTGTGAGCCCAAGACTTCTCTGGGTGAGAGTCAAGGTAGGTCTCACCCGTTTATTCGTAATTGGGGCTTATGCCCCAGATACGAATAAATCTAAAAAAGAAAGGGAGGAGTTTTGGGAAAGTTTGCATGAGGTTTCAACAAAATGCAAGGAGAATGAGAGGATTATTTTGCTAGGCGATTTTAATGGTTGGACAGGCGTGCAAAGGGATGGTTATGAATCGGTACTGGGTAAGTATGGTGATGAGCGAGTGAACGAGAATGGCAAATGCCTTCTCAATGTATGTTTGGCTAAGAATCTCTGCGTGACAAACACTTTGTTTGATCACAAAGAGATTCATCAGTATACGTGGAGACGTCAGAATGAGAAGTCTATGATAGACTTGATGATTGTGGATGAACGGTTGCGTAACAAAGTTGTAGATACCAGAGCATTTCGAGGAGTTAGCGTAGGTTCAGATCACTACTTAGTGGTAACACGAGTAAGGGGTCTGTTCACACGTTGGCGCCATCGTGTTCCCGTACCGACAACTGCGTTAGAGAGGATAAAAGTAGAGAAACTGAATGACGAAGTTATACAAGATGAATACGTAAGAAAGCTGAAAGATCGTTTTGAATGTGTTAATAAAATGAATGACAGTGAAGTCGAGAATAATGTAAATAATGTATGGGAGATTATGAAGAATGGCATGGTCAAATCGGCCACTGAAGTATGCGGTGTAGTAAAAAGAAGAAAAAGTAAGAATGAACGTCCGGAATGGTGGGATAGAGAGGTAGATGATGTCGTGAAAGAGAAGAAAAAGTGTTGGTTGGATTTTGTAGCTGTAGATCCAGGACAAGATCTAAGCGACAGAAAGAAAAAAGAGTATAATAGATCAAAGAAAAGAGTGAAAGAAGTTGTGGCTAGAAAGAAAGATTTACTGAATGAAAAGTATGATAGGAGTTTCTCTGACAACTTCCGGTCGAATATTAAACTCTTTTGGAGCTTGATTAAATCGGCTCGGGGGAAATCAGAGAAAACTAAATTAAGCGCGGTGAGGGATGAGTCTGGAGACTTAATATGTGAGGAAGAAAAAATGCTTGATAGATGGAAAACTTATTTTGAAAGCTTGTTTGAATGCGAAGATATTTGTCGTGAGCCAGAAAGCATGAGTAAAGATGCAAGTAGCGAAGATGAAAGTGTGATTAGTATGAGTGAAATCATGAAAGCTTTAAAAAGTATGAAAGCGGGAAAGTCAGCAGGTTGTGATAGTGTCGATAGAAATGCTGAGGAGAGGAGATGGCCTGGTGGGTAGTCTGTTGTACCGTCTTTTCAATGCATGTTGGAATAGCGGCCGAGTCCCAGAAGATTGGGTCAAGGCCGTTATCGTCCCTCTGTATAAAGGAAAGGGGTCACAGCAAGACTGCAAAAACTACCGCGGTATCAGCCTCCTTAGTGTTGTCGGCAAAGTATATGCGAAGATTCTAATAGAAAGGGTATTGAATGTTACGAATGACAAAATCTGGGATGTACAAGCGGGATTTCGAAAGGGAATGGGATGTACGGATCAGGTCTTTTCACTACGGTCCATCACAGAAAAGTTCTTGGCTGTGAACCAAAAGGTTTTCTGTGCTTTTGTGGACCTGGAAAAGGCCTATGATAGGGTAGATAGAAAGGAGTTGTGGACGGTGCTGTCTATGTATGGAGTGAGCAGCAACCTGGTGCAGGCTTTGAGGTCCCTTTATGAGGGCTCCAGAGCCTGTGTCAGGATCAATGGGGCATACTCGGCCTGGTTTAATATCTCTAAAGGTGTTAGACAGGGCTGTGTTGCCTCACCATGGCTGTTCAATCTATTCATGGACAGTTGTATGTGGGATTTGAAAGAGTATGATAAGGGTTTGCGTATGCAAGAGTTGCTAATCAAATGCCTCTTATATGCCGATGATCAAGTTATACTTGCCTCATCGGTACTTGAGTTGCAGGAGATGGTGACAGTAATGAATGAGGGATTTAAGAAAAAGGGGATGAAAGTAAATGTTGCCAAGACCAAGGTCATGGTGATAGAGAAGGATGAGGAGATGACTGAGTGCGTGATAAATATAAATGGTGAATTAGTAGAACAAGTGAGCGAATTTGTGTACCTGGGAAGTATGTTTACAAGAGATGGTAAGTGTGAGAAGGATATCGAGAGGAGGGTGAATGCGGGGAATCAAATTAATGGGGCCCTGCACTCCTTTGTGAGCAGACAGGGCGTTTCACAAAAAGCCCGGCTGGCTGTTCACAATGGAGTGCTAGCCCCTACCCTGATGTATGGTAGTGAATGTTGGGTGTGGCAGGACAAGCATGTTAGTCGTGTAAATGCAGTTGAAATGCGTTCTTTGCGTAGTATGTGTGGTGTGAAACTGATTGATAGAGTTAGAAATGAAAAAATCAGAGAGAAATGTGGAATGAAAGAAGACGTAGTGACTAAGATTGAAAAGGGCATGCTTCGATGGTTCGGTCATTTGGAAAGGATGGATGAAAGAAGATTGACGAAAGAGATATACAGATCGAAAGTGAGTGGAAGGGTCGGAAGGGGCCGCCCTAGGCGTACTTTTTCGAATCAAATCGGAGAAATACTGGGAAAGGGCCGAATCTTAAGTACCCGAAACCGACGTGCGTGCATGACTCGATGTATGAATGTTGAAGAAGCGAAAGAAATTTGTCAAGATCGTAGCAAGTGGAAAGAAGTGGTCTCTGCCTACCCCTCTGGGAAACAGGCGTGATTTAATGTATGTATGTATGTATTATATGTATAAAGAAATACATCATACTCATCGCAAATATTTGCCCTGACCGGGATTTCAACCCCATCTATCTAAGGGCATCTAAGGTTACTACTAAACCAACTAGGCTTACTGCGTCTTCAACGCAGCTGTTCCGGGATATTATAAAAACAATGCATAATAAAATAAAAATTAAATGCTACATATTTTTTTTCAGCCGGAATGGACGGAAATGTGGTGGTAAAATTATTTTAATCATTCATTACATTACAAATTACTGGAATATTCTATTTTTTTTTAAAATAAGTAAGTAGATTGTATTTTTTAATGTACCTATTTCTAACATTCACAGAAAAAAGTATTTAAGATAAAATATTTAAGTAGTTTTTGTTGTTTCAACCCTGACCCTTGACTGAGTTACTGTGCGTAGGTATACGCAATGGCGGCACGCATTCAACAACAAAGGAGTCGGACTACTGGTAGGTTTTCTTAATACTGTGCCAATGCTAACGATGCCTAACCCGCCGGGTTTCAATTCGGGAATTTTCCTTAGTCAGCCTACCCCTCCGGGAAACATTCGTGATTTAATGTATGTATGTATGTATGTCCAATTGACGAATTCAATAAAGAAATTATAAAAATAAAGTTATAGGTAATTATTAAAAAGGGGGTTTTTAGCCGGATGGTAAAAAAAAATGCGAGAGATCACTCGCAAAGAGAGGCACCGTGGCTCCCAAGCCTATAGACAGATTCAAGTATGTTTTAGTTTAATTTGTGGGTTAATGAAAATGGGTAGGGCTGGCGGGCCGTTAAGAGTTATCATCATCTTTGAAAGTAGGATTCGTCCTTAAAACAGAAAAATACAAAAACAAAACAAACAAACTTATAAGCATTTCCAGTACTTACTTGCGTTAACGAAGGTCCTTGAACACAGTCTGCGGGCGAGTCTGACTCGCCCTTAAATGGTGTTTACAGTACTTCAAGCATGCCAAAGGATAATTTGGGGGCAGATTTGATGGCCCTGCTTTCTTTTAACATAGAACTTGATGCAAGCTCTGCTCCTTATCTATTTGAGTTGAAATAGCTACAAAAACTTAAATTATTTAAGATTTACCTCAACAGCATCATCAGGGAGAAGTGCGGTATAATGGTCATGACTGAATTTAGGATTTTGATCATCTGCATCCAGCACCTCTACAAACATGGTGGTGTCATTGTGCAATGGTGGACGACCCTGATCTTGGGCTCTTAGAGTCACTGTGAAGTTGTTTAGTGTTTCGTAATCTAAAGGTTGTTTGACCATCAATATGCTGTCCAGCTCATTTGCGAAACCAAAGTATTCCTGTGGAGAAAATCACACAAAAACATGTGGTCATCATTGCAATTAACTCCATCAAAGAACAAGTAAATTCAAATGATTAAACAAATCATTGACTTGACAGATATCAAGTTTGAAATTTTCAATTGCTTCGCTTTAGCATATCACTACATAGTATAAAACAAAGTCGCTTGCGCTGTCTGTCCCTATGTATGCTTAAATCTTTAAAACTACGCAACGGATTAGGATGCGGTTTTTTTTAATAGATAGAGTGATTCTTAAGGAAGGTTTATATGTATAATATATTCCACGCGGGCGAAGCCGCGGGCGGGTCGCTAGTTTATAATAAAGTGCCAATAGAGCACTAACATTCAACTGCTTATGCAATATTATAAGAAGTCCCAAATTTGTATGTAAACAAAATGATTTGCACTAGCACAATGATTTGAAAAGTATACTAGCTGTGCATTGGAGTATTCATAGAACAGAAGCCAAAATAAACCAATCTTAACCAATAAAATAAGAGATTGAGCAAGTTTTTGAGTTTGTGTGTATAAGGAGGGTAATTATTAGGACTTGGGCCATCTCGGACTTGCAGTAAATAATGTTACAATATAATATTCCTGCTGATTCACACATCTCTTTTAATAAATAATTACATAATTATGCCTAGTGTAAATTGGGAACCGTATACTACTTGTATGTAAAAGTTTCGTAACAATATTTTTATTCATGAATAAGTAAGAATTATCATATCTAAATGAAGTGTTTTTTTTAAATTTAATAATGACTTAAAACCGTTATTTTTCTCCCAGTTTACACTAGTATTGTTTAACAAGAGGAATTGGTCACATTGAGAGCACGGCGATTCCATTATCACAGTGCAAAATTTCAGGCAATTTACCAATAAATATAATATATTTTAACTTGTTTTATTTAAATTAAATGTATTCATATGTGGTATTATTTTAATGCGTGGTAGCTACTAGAAGCACTTAAATTTCTATTGCAACTCTTCTTTTATTCAATTGGGTCCTTATATTTTGATAAACAATAAGTTAATCAATCATTGAGTAATTTGAAAACTATAAAAAATGCAAATATTCTTGGAATTATTCACTTTTATGCAATCGCCAGTGCAAAATCAGCTCAAATCAAACCTTTGAATTTTATGTTTCTAGTCATGCCACAAATTCAAATGTGAACTTAGGTTTAAGAAAACAGTTAGTTATTCTAATTTAGATCTTATTTTTCATATTAGCACCAAAACTTAAAAAATACTGTGATTCAAAAAAAGATGTTGAATATTATCTTTAGCAGAATCGCCTAGGAATAGAACATATAATTCATATAAAAAATGAGATTTGAATACCAACAGCATTAGGTCCAGGCACCACAGAATAATGTATAGTAGCATGGGGTCCAGGTTGATCTGCATCTGTGGCCCGCAAACCAGGCAACACGCGGGAGCCCACAGCTGTTAGTTCAGACAGCCTTACTCTGTATGGGGACCCTAACCACGTTGGAGCGTTGTCATTCACATCCCAAACACGCACGGACACCGGAATTATAAAACTCTAAAATAATCAAAAGATCAAATGTTAATTATTTGCCTCATAACAGTCATAACATAACACCTCAATACAGCATAGTACGAGAAAATTAATATGTTACCGGGTCTGACGTCCGACGACGGTCACAACGCACGTTGACATATACATTGGAAGGGCCATTTTTCTCCTCTCGATCTAGTGCTCTAAACAACGTTACGTTTTTGGTACCTGGAGCAATACCCAATGCGGCATCTTTCTCCTGTAGTTTAAGTGATATATTGCCTTCATCATCACTAGGATCACCATTAACACTGAGGGTACCTAAAATGTAAAAGTTAAGAAAGTATTTAAGTTACATTTTAATACACACACACACACACACACACACACACACACACACACATACCTTCACGCCTTCATTCCCAGAGTGGGGTAGGCAGAGCTACAGAATTACCAACAACTCCAAAAACTTGTAACATTTTAATATTGTGTGAATTATACGTCCTGACCTCGTTCGTTCATTCTAATTCAGAGTACCTACTAATTGCCTTACGTACCGATGACGCTGCCGACCAGTGTATCTTCACTTACGAAGAAACTTTCCACTGCACCCCCATTCATTAAATAGCAGCGGCTGTCTTGAATGGCTGTAAAAATTACCGCACATGTTAATTTTTTTAAACAATACTAGTACTATACTTATTGAAGTTTGGCTGATTGTACGGTGTCGCACAAACTCGGAGCCTGTTTCTAAACAATTCAATTTTTCTCTCATTAAAAGTTCAATTGAACGACGTGAGAATTCAGAAATGCGTCAGAACATACCCTTAGGCCGGCCTTACCCTTGTAAGAGTTGTAAGTTTTACTTATGTAGATTGACTTTTTACTTTTTTTAGTTGGCTCCCCATGGAAATAAATTACCGAAAAATAACAAACTAAATAAATAAATAAGTAAGTGGTTGTTAACTGCTCTATATATAAATCAGTGAAAACACAACGAGTGCACACTTCGCATGATGGATTTGGTACATACGTTAGTATCCCTTAGTAGTCTGTGATTGGTACTAAGACTACTAAGTCAAAAACTAAATTATTTAAAAAAACAAAAACCCCGACGGCAATAAAAAAAATCAACTATAAAGCAAAAAAACAAGCTCTATAATCTATAGAAAATTGTAAGAGCAATGTATTTGAATGACATAATATTGAAAAAGGTGTTGCAGGCGCGGGCAACTATAGTCCCGCTTGGAACACCTTTTCCAATATTCAAGTTATCTTCTATGTATCTACAGGGTGACTGGAAATTCGCCGTATTCCTTGAAAGGGGTTATTCTACAGCTCATTTGTAACGATTTAAGTCCGGTCAACCAGGGGTCAAAACTCATTGGTTATCGAGTTATTCACGTTTTTAATTTTTTTTTAAATACCCGCCTTTCGACCTAAAACTAGTCATTGTGTAAAAGCATTTTTTAAATAGCCAATGAATTACTGATTACGAAAAATAATAAAAAATGCCAAAGAAATGCAAAGTTTTGCAAATAAAAGGATTTGAAGTTGAAAGTTCTAGTAATTATTTTCCAAATTTTGTAACATTTTAAAGCATTACTAAAAAAAAAGTACGACACTTCGCGTACAAATGACAAGAATAGTTTGCTCAATTCATAAGCTTTTTAAAAAGGTACATTTTATGACATTTAAAAATTAATTTTCATTTAAAAATTTACAATTAATAATAATAGCAGAAATGTTCGCGGTTAAGCTCCATCGTTTCAACCAAAAAACGCGGGATCGTTATCGTTTATAAATTCAGCTAATCGTGTTCTTTTAAATTTGCTTTTTAAAAACATAAAGTGCGCTCCATTTTAAAAACTTAATTTTAATACTGACTAACTTTAAAATATATTTTATGAATATTCATAATACTCCATGTATGATAATAATTTATTTAAAGAAGGTTACTATACTAGAAAATGCAGTTATTTGATCTTTATTAAAACGGAATGCTACATGGGACAGGTACAATTTGTAAGGAAAACCATTCTGTTACCACCAATGACCACAATGTTACTTAAAAAAAATTGATAACTATCGAAACTGAGTCTTTATTCCAATAAGGGATGTTTGCTAATGCGATGTATTTTGTATTTAATATATAATGTTAAGAAGTTTTGACCTTATTAATATACAGAAAAATTTAAAATGTTGAGGGACTCGTTTACCTGCACAAAATTTGACAATGACCCATACAGGGTGTTTGGCGGATGGATGGACATACGTATATAGGGGATAGGTGGGGACATCTGCTACGCTAAAAAGTCTAGGCTCTTTGTTTTTTTTTTCTTTTTTTTTTAATGTTTCGATTTTAAGATTTAAAACCTCAATAACTTTTCCATAAATGATAAAACGGGCATCATTTTTTACTTTTATTTTATCTGGGCTAATACTAGAATCTTACAAATTTAATATTTTTTGCAAAAAATTACGGGCCCTCAAACCACTAAAGGAGGTTAAAATAAATCTAAACAGCCAACTTTGCAATGCAAGGCATTTAAAAAAAAAAACTAAAAACGATTGACTACTTCTAATTATTCAAAAACATCTTCGTTTTTTTTTATGCAGTGCAAAGTTGGCATTTTATATTTATTTTCACCTCCTTTACAATACAATACAATACAAATACTCTTTATTGAACACCAAAAAAAACAAAACACGGAACAGTACATTTTAACTATAGGTATACAACAGGCGGTCTTACCGCTAAATAGCGATCTCTTCCAGACAACCTTGTACAGAGAAATAATAAAGACAAAAATACATAGCAGGCGGTGTAAACTAAATTCTTCAGAACTCAAACTAAACTACAAGAAACACTTCTGTTATTGTAAAAACTACTTACACATATATAAACTACATATAAATATACACATACACAAAGTAAATGAGTGGTTTGAGGGCCCGTATTTTTTTTTTAGCTATGTTGTGCTCCAAATATTAAATTTGTAAGATTCTAGTATTAGCCCAGATAAAAAAAAAGTAAAAATGTTGCCCGTTTTATCATTTTTTTAAAGTTATTGAGATTTTAAACCTTACAATCGGAATATTTCAAAAAAAAAAACAAAGGGCTTAGGTGATTTTTTTTTAGTGGACCGCGTATCAGATGGCCCCGCCCATCCCCTATATACGTATGTCCATCCATCTGCAAAACACCCTGTATGTATATCGACGCTGAAAGCGATCTTGTCGTATCTCGAAAAATCGAACTTTACAGTAGACCCAACTCAAAGTTAAAAAAAAACATAACTCATTAATTTGAATCTGTAGAGAGCTGGATTTCAGATATAATATATATCAAAGGAACACCCACTAAATAGCGTTGGCGAAATTATTGTAATATTGTTATAACATCGGTTTTATACGAGTTACAGCAATTGCTTTCACAAATCCAAGCAGCAATTTTGCTGTATTTGAAATTTTTATTATATGGCGCAATGAAAAAGTATTCCATTTCCAAGTAATTATTCTTCTGTAACTTTTTTGGAATCAACATGTTGGTCTCTTTAATTGACTGTATATACTTTGGTTATAAGTTTTGGGTCGTACCTCATGCAGTAAATTATGAATAAAACAATAGGTTGGGTTTATTTAAAATGTCTGTAAGTATTGCAAAGCATCTAAACGTGGCCCGCTTATCTCGACTCAATATAAAAATTATTGAAAGATATTTTGTGTATCTATGTTATTATAATTTACAGCATTTTTTTGTGAGTTTCGCAATAAATCGATGTCCAAAATCAACGTCGTAACTTGGAAAAATTTCGTCGTAGAAGCACGAAACCTGGGCCCTATCTAATAAACGTTACAATCCGACAAATTTGTAAAATAGTGACATATTTGTAGAATTGTATGGTAAAAGCCTGTTTAATAAAACTACAAAATTGTAAAAGTAGCACTGCTAAATATTTGTAAATTGTAACGCGTTCATACTCTGTTTAATAAAACTTTAAAATTGTAAAAAATGCCTGTAGTTTTCGATTACAATTTTGTTTTACAAATAAGTCATGGTAAGATACAATTCACATAATTAAGTGTAATATTTTTTATTGAAGAATAATGAAACTACGGTAGAACATAATTTAGTCGCTGTGTAATCTATTTTACTATCATTCAACGTTTTTTACAAAATGGACTAAACAACAAAATTAAAATTTTAACGCTCATATATGAAAATAAACATGTTATTTTGTAAATTTAGGAAAGGAATAACGGAACAATTAAGAGCTTCGGGACCGGGATTCGGACCCAGGACCGCTGGTTTCGTTGGCAGGGTCACTACCAACTACAGTTTTTTTTTATCAGGCGATATAAATTAACAGTTCATGAGTCGTTCTTTAGGTAAAAGTTACCAGAAAATGTAGTCATTATAAACTGCTATTATTGGAATGAACCACAAACGACCCACTATAAACTTATTGTCATCAACTCATCAGTTTACTTCACCGAATAAAAAGTAAGACTATAGACTAACCGTTTCGTAAAATTATTATTTCAATAAATGCGATGCTTACTTTATGTACAGTCCCCTTACATATACCGTGCGCATCTGCTATTATATGGTGTTGTGACCCACAGCCCATCCAATATAAAGCGCGCAAAATTTGTTCAGTAAGTGGAAGAGATGCGTTTCTGTTGGTTTTGTGTTCAAGCTCGTTGCCTTTTTTTTTACCAATTATTCAATGGTATTCTTGCTTACCCTAAACTAAACTTCTCATTAAATGTGTAGTCAGTCAAAATAAACGAGTTTTTTTGTTTTTTTTTATTCGCCTCCGTCGCACAATTATTGGCGAATATTGTTCGTCACTGCTCTCACTAGAACACCATTGCTCAAAAAGTATTATTTTAATAACAAGTAAAAATCACCAACGGTTTTTACACAGAGTGCGCTCGCCTGTAAGAATTATATTACAATTCTCAATATTGTAAACTTGTAACTACAATACTGCGTTTAATAAACCACTTTTTCTGACAAATTTGTAAATTAATGCCTGTCAAGTAAAAACCTTTATTGAACAGGATTATGTAAAATTGTAAAAGTGAATTGTAATTACAAATTGTAAATTGTAACTTTTATTAGATAGGGCCCTGGACCAAACAATTTTTTTTTCTGATTCCAAATATGTAAAAAAAACATTTTCGTATTTTTCGAGATACGTAAAGTCAGTGACCGATGTATCAACGCACAGCCGAATCCACTAGAATTAGAGACTTGATTTTTCGCTAGAAGTATTTTTGGAAATTCCAAAAATCGCGTCAGTTTTGAAGTTAGACTCTTCAAATTTTGTGTTTAGGTTAGCAATTAAAATCTAATTTATAAGTGTCTCAGCGTTTTCGATAATTTCACCCCCGAAGGGATGAAAAGGGGTAAAACTGACTTACATATCGATCGACGCAACGCGTAAATCGCGGTACGTAGGGACTTGAAATTTGGAGAGAATATTCCTTAGCATACCTGGGATAACTCGGGTCGGGGCATCTGTACGAAAGTGATGTAGCAAAATATTTTATCGATATAAAATATATCGATGTTACTGCCAACATCTAAATGTTATTTGACATAAATAAATATTACTTATTTTCTCCTCATTTTTAGATAAAAAATAAACAAATTAACACGTGTATATTTATTTGTTTATTGTACAACAGTTTTCATAATATATACAATCAATATTTTTTCAATATTCGTCGGTATTAATGATTGCCGTCTAGTTGAAAATATCTACTTTAAACTGCTAAACGTACGAATATGATTGGTACTGACAGTATATTGTCATTTTGATTGAAATGACATCCGCATACTTTTATTATCTTAAGAGGCTCGATATCAGATATGACATCGAACCTCTTTACAGTAATCGAGAATGTGCAATGTGCAAAGAGCGGAATTCTTCATAGCAAAAATCAAACTGTCAGAGGGATTGACCTAACTGTTTTATCGACTTATCGATGTTACGGAATAATATCGCATTAGGAATCCATAATCAACTTAAAAGATTATTCTGTAACATTTGACCTCTTTGATAAGTAAACCTAGATATTTTTCTAGCACGAACGATAAGTTTGAAGGGAAGATGAAGAAAACATATTTAGTACAGATTTAGATTTCGACTTTGTTATTTTGAATGAAGATTAGTTACCTACTCTTAGCAATATTTTTTTTTAATGTTTAATGATAAGTTTCATATAGAAAATTTAAAAAAAACGTATTTTCTGTTTTATTCTTTACTATTATACTAAAATACAGTGGCGGTCAGCTAATTAGGGACACCGTTAATTTGTTTGTACGTATATCCAAAAGCCTGATTTCATTACTTTAACTTTGTTTCGTTAAGTGACAAATATTTATCGATAAGTCGATAAAACAGTTAGGTCAATCCCTCTGACAGTTTGATTTTTGCTATGAAGAATTCCGCTCTTTGGCAATGTGCACATGTATTAATTTAATTATATCGACATCTTTTTTATCGATATCAAATCCCTAGAACTTGCCCCGAGTTATCCCAGGTATGCCTTAGGTACCAAAGGAGTGCCTAGGAAGGGATTTTTGGAAAAACTGCCCCTAAGGTGGTTCAGTGGGTAAAAAGGGGGTTTATGTTTGCTACTTATTCACGCTGCAACGGCTGAACGGATTTGGATGAAATTTAGAATGGAAATAACTTATACCCTAAATTAACACATTGGAAAATGCTATCCCGGAATGTCTAAAAGTTCCTGAGGGAATAACGTAATGTGTTTGATGTTTTTTTTAGTCGTCATGGGCATGTGTGACGCAGATTTCAAAAATGATTTCAACCACGATGTTTTTTGAAAAATGGACACAGGTGTCATTTTCTTAGATTTTGTGGACGCAGTTTTGCAAAATGATGTTAGATTATAGGTAGAATTTCAAGATGGCAGCTCGTATTATGCTTTTCAGTTGATTTTTTTATTGCTGTCGGGTGTTTTTTTTTTATGATTTAGTTTATTTCACTCTTTTTAGTTTTGGCTGCAGAGCGTGTCCAGAAATAGACATACACACATAAGACATACATACATACATACGCTCGAAAAACAACCCTTCTTCGGACGCAGTCGGGTAAAAAGACAATTGTCATTTTCTACTACACGAATCCTGCCGATTTCCCTCGATACCCGAAGGTTTTTCTAAGAGCTCACGGACTGTAGATAGAATTGACAGGCGTAAGACGTGTAAGACAACATTGCCATATTAAAATGCATTTCTTTTTACCCGACTGCGTTAGAAGGAGGGTTATTACTTTGCGTGAGTATTTGGGAATAACAATCGAGAAATGGTCAATCAAATTGTCAATCATGACTCACCCGAAATATTACATGACTCCTTTCCTGCCTATTTGTAATTTAATGGTTTGTAGCGAGGAAGTTCATGTCATCAATATGTTTAATGGCGCCGTAAAGAGGTCGCCTCCTGCCTTTAAAAAGTATTTAAGTCCAGCACTTATCTATCCAGGACGCGGGGTGGTATAGGCGACGCGGCTGGGCCATTTCCTGCCTACGCCACATGCCGAGGAAAATGGAGCACAATGACTGGTGCTTTAGTATCCTTAAACGATGGCGCCGCAGTCAGCACGATAAACTAGGGTTCCAAAAGAACCCAAAGATCCATAAGTTATCTGACCAGATTTAAGGCAACTATCTTAACTATTGGAAATACTACTTACTTTTATTTATGAAAACAAAAAATACTGCTTATTGGATTTTTTTTTAAATATCTCTTCTTTAACCGGGAATCGAACCTGTCGAATATGACAAAACAAACAATAAAGTAGTGTTTTATGATGATGCTGATCGAAAGGGTCATTGATAGTGATCGTTTATGGCTACATCACATACACCTTTAAATTAAATAAATACGGTAAAAAACCTAAAATTTTGTCATATTCGACCAGTTCCGTTCCCGGTTAACGCAGGCAAATGTTGAAAAGTCATTTTTTTTAGCCTGTATCTGTAAACGAGTTGAATGAGCAAAAGACGGGTGGGCAAGTATTTTTGCCGGAGAGTGTATTTAACTATTTAGTATGAAGGAAAAAGGTCACTTGAGTCATTCGGGGTAATTGAGCGCAGAGCGCAGAGCGCAGAGCGCAGTGGGTATGTGAGCGCATCGTCGTCGGTCGGTATCTCCGAAACGAGGTAAGAGGAATGGGTGATGGATGAGTATGGGCCGATCGTCTGTGCGAGAGCAAGAGGGGCGAATTAGTTACCTGCGATAAGTCAGTCACTGCGTTGGCGCTGCGCTGGACCTCATTTCGTTTAGAATATTTTTGAAAAAAAAAAATTGCTGGTTAATTCGGAACTATTTGTGTTTTTCGAAAACTGTGCTACAATTTGGTATCTGAAAGCGGTTAGTTAATTTTTATTTATTTAGGGCACAGAACAAATACCGAGTTAAAGTTCTTTTATTGAGGGCATGTTGTAATGTTCAAAATTGGAGGCTTTTTCAAGCGCAATAAATTGGCAGCCGAAGTAATTTTGGCGTTCTGGATGAAGTGTGCGAAATTTTTGTCTTATTCAGGGTAATATATGTATTATTGAATTTATTCATAAGGATAATATTGTGCTGGCTTCATAAAATGTACCTACTCGTACCTTATTTACTTACTCCATTTCTATTTTTGTATTTCTTGTGGTCATCTGTTATTGGCTTACTTGTATCCATATCTTGGTATCTGATTTAATGTATCGCTGTTGATGTCCCAAACAAAATAAATAAATAAATTTCAACTGATTTGTTATATGTTACTGAAATTGGTTTAAGGTAACGGCGGCTATTACCGGGTGTATCAAAATCGGCGCCCATCACCGCGGTATTTTCAAATACCCTTTTTATAAACAAACAGATCGATTTTCTAAAAAACTAAATTTTACACGAACGAAGCTTATTTAGTTGACTTACGGACCTGTTAGCGCTAGTATGTGTGAATGAAACAAAGTGCTCGCAATTCGTCAGTTTCCGCGAAGGCAGCGCAGAAAGAGGACGTGCCATACTAACACGTGACGCCGCATGTAAGTGAACTCGAATATTATTTAGTGTTATACGTAATATTTATGGCAATTGAACTAATGTTATGGTATTTAAATGGTTGTTTATTGTTTTCTGCACGATTTATGAGTGTTTTTTATACATGCGGTGATAGACGCCATTTTTTGCTGTGGATACTAATACCGTGCGTGGTGTACCACGGTAATAGATTTTTTTGATTTCGGTTATTTATACTTTATTTTTGGTATATGCGATCGGTTATGCATACTTTCTTACGGTTATTCTGATCTATTCACGCTATTAAAGAACTATTTCCGTGGTATGGAAAGTATTCAACAGACCCTTATTTTTTAACAAAAACTTCAGTACTGAATTTGTAGTTTGTATAGGAACCTTAAATTGTCAAGTTGTTTAAATATTGAGATAAAATCGTGTATTTACTTACCAGTTATGTAATTTTGGTTTTATACCTAGGTTGTAATATATACTTTTGTTTTGTAATGAAAATAAAACTGTATCCGTTTGTTTTTATGGGTCGGAATTAGGTTTTTCAAACCCTCCATATTGAGCCTATTACCGATGGTACGATCAGATAACCCTCGGTAATAGAATGTATGGGAATCTATTACCGACCCATTCAATATTTGTTTGGGTCGGTAATAGGTTCCTAAAGAAGTGTCTATTACCGAGTGACATTTTAGTCTTCTATTAAATTAATCACATTTAGGGTACCGTAAGTACAGATTTCTTTGATAAAGTTGAGACTTTTACTCATCAGAAGGAAATTTCCGTGTTTAGGTATTGCATATGTAGTGATCATAAGTTATTTCTACTTTTCATACTTATATTATATTTATTTATTAGTAATGTATTTAATTATAATTATACTTCCTTAAAAACGTGATGTACCTACGAGGTGCGGTCCAAAAATTTCTGGCTGGAGAAATATAGCGATTAAAAAAAATAAAAAGAATGTGTCATTTTGATTGTCATTTATTCTGCTTATTCGTGTATAGTTTTGAGGTTTCTGTTGGTTGTGGTTTGGATTTGACGGCGTTTAGAATAATATGAAGTCTGAAAGTATTCAAAATGTTTAAGTTGGAATATCGTTCCGTGATCAAGTTCCTGACAAAGGAAGGGGTCAGCCCGACCGATATAAAAAAAAGGTTAGATGCTGTGTACGGGGACACCTCTCCGTCATTTTCCACCATTAAAAATGTAGTAAGCAGTTTCGTTGAGGTCGGGAGTCCATTGACGACGAACCTCGCTCCGGCCGGCCTGTGGAGGCACTCACCGTGGACTGCGTCAAATTAGTGGAAGAGGAAGTTCTGAGCGATCGAAGACTGAAGACTGAGGAAATAGCGGCAAGGACCTGTCCTTCCTGCTTTCAAAAACTTCAGTTCTTAAAATTCTCCATGAACATCTTCACATGAATAAAGTTAGTGCGAGGTGGGTGCCCAAACTTCTTTCGAGCTTGCAGTGAAGTGAGCGAAAAGCGTGCTCTCAAGAAGTTTTAGACGCGTATAGAAGACACGGAGAGAGTTTTTTGGATTCAATTGTTACAGGGGACGAAACCATGGTTTTGTACTATGATCCTCTCTCCAAAAGGGAATCGATGGAGTGGCGTCGTCCTGGTGAAAAGCCACCTAGGAAGGCGAAGGTAACACAATCTACCAAAAAGATAATGGCTACGATATTCTGGGATTGTCACGTAATACTATTGATTGACATAAAAGAAAGGAATACCACGGTAAATGGTAGCTACTACGCCACCCTTATTGAGCAGGTACGAGAGGCGATCAAGCAGAAGCGTCGTGGAAAACTTAGCAGAGGTGTAAGGCTTCTCCACGACAATGCACCCGTTCACACTGCTTCAATTGCCAAGGCTGCTGTTGCAAAATGTGGCTTCGAGGAAATTCGCCACCCACCTTATAGTCCCGACCTGGCCCCGAGTAACTACTATTTGTTCTCGAAACTTAAGGCAGACTTAAGGGGAAGAAGAATTTCTTCAGATGATGAAGTGACTCGTGCGGTTTACGCCCATTTTGAGGGCAAAACTTCTGAGTATTTTTATAAGGGGATAGAAATGATTATTTAGAGATCTGAAAAGTGCATTGAAACAGAGGGAGACTATATCGAAAAATAAAATAAAAATTGCAAATATATGTCCTTATTTTCTTTGTTAGGCCGGAAACTTTTGGACCGCACCTCGTACATACATACATACATAAACTCACGCCTTCATTCCCAGAGTGGGGTAGGCAGAGCTAAAGAATTACCAACAAGTCTTGAAACTTCTTGATAATTCTGTAACCACATTTTGCACAAGTAGGCTAAGATGTTTCCCAGTGCATTAGTGACAGGTTCAAGCCCATCGCCTAACAGTACTGCAAGCCTTTATTCCCTTAGTCGCCCGCCTCTTACAACATCCACGGGAAGACATGGAGTGGTACTATTCTAACCCGGCAACCACACGGAACGTGATGTAAAAAATAATATACGGAACCAAGTCATTAATTATTTTTTAATCCACGGTATAAGTTCCAAATCGTGAGTCGGGCGCCTATTACCGATGGTAGAAAATTGCTGCTTTTTATACCCTCGGTAATGGAAGCTGAATTCGCGGTAATAGAATCACAACCTGTGTAATTACCACGGTAATAGAAGACTTGGGTATTTTGGTTTCAATAATTATTTTACTATATAATAAAGTAAAATGAGTCCAAAAAGTTACGACGCTAAAAGTTCAATAAACATTCTTAAATAAAAAAAAAATTTTAGGTCGCTAAGGAGCTTTGATAACCTTAATTTTTTGTAATTATTTGAAAACTTCCTTAAGTACCACGGTAATAGGCGCCGTTACCTTACTATAAACATTTATAAAAAGTAAGTACATTTTTGTTAAGCAAACAAATGCGAACACTTACCCTAACTGCGTCGTCTTACCCTTTACCCCCTAATGGCCAACGCATAACTTTTTACAGAGTTGTCCGATTTCAATAATTATTGTTTTATTGGCCTATCCAATAATATAATATACTTCGAAGAAGCCGGATGAGGGAACTTCTCAACGGATTAAAGCAGCAACCTCGTGTTTTCTCTTATTCATTCATCTTAATGAGAACTTTATACCTGACTTATCGAACCTTCAGAACGATAGTGACCTAATTCAAAATTTCAGCTTTCAAACTTTAAGTCATAAATTGATTATGATTATGATAGGCTCCTATCATAATCATAATCAATTTATGACTTAAAGTTTGAAAGCTGAAATTTTGAATAAGGTCACTATCGTTCTGAAGGTTTAACTCTAAATTCTAAATTTCTGGATGATGTCACTGTTGTTCCGAAGGTGCGTTATGTTATGTGTGAGGCGCGGGCTGTGTTATGGCTGCCGTCGAGGGTCCGACGATGGAGACGGAGTGCTGTCGAGGGAAGCCCTTTTATGTTTGGAAATTGAAGTTTTCTCAATTATTAATCAGGGTGTAACAAACCGAACGTAATACCTTCCTAGATCGCGCTATAGAAGTGTCCTCCAAGAATTCATAAGTTGGTATTGCCTGTTATTTAATGTCTTATGTCTTGTAATGTTTCTTGTAGAAAAAAAGTCATAACAGCGTCATCAATACTCTAGTAATATAATTATAAATACGATGTGAATGTGAATAATTATTATAAATATGAACTTCCAACAAACCGGTAGGTAGCACACAGGTACCATCAGTACCATCACACACATAGGTACCTCGTTTCACTTTACGAAATAGTTAATTTGCTTGTTTGTTTCTTTGGCGCCGACTCAAAATTATTTATTTGGGTATTAACATTAGTGTTAGGAGCTTAGTTAGACTTAAAAGGCTCTGTTTTCTTTTTTGGTTTTCAGTTTTCTTTTTTCGGTAGCTTAATTTTTTGTTGAAAAGTTTTGATTGTATCGCTAGTGTGTCACTTGTTTGTTTAGTTCAAGTTAGTTTTAATCAGTACAATTAATTGAATTACCTACCAGAGCGTTACGGCTTTGCCGCGGCACAATGCTGAGGGGCCCTTTTTAACATAATGTTTTTCTGTTTAATTTGTTTTTACTGTTCAAGTATTGGTATGTACTTATGGTAAATAAATCTACCTTTATCTTTTAAGTACCTAGGTATGCGCATTTAATTTTTTTCTCATTATTATTATTCAGCCGTCACGTATATGTATAAATATAGATAGTTACGGATTTGATTGTTTACTGATTAGGTAACTATAAAGTCTAATAAATAGGTACCTATTCTATATTATTGTTTTCCTAATCCTTCTATTTTATATGAGGAACGACTGCAAAGACAAAAGTTCGCGCATTTATCCCGAATGAAAAAGACTTGAAAAAGACAACGTTTTTCAACTAGTCTTTTTTTAAATTTCTACCTGTCTATGCCCATATTGCCCATTCAACACACAATTATACGAAAACTGTCAGTGTGTGGAGTAAGGCATTTTAAACCTGTAATACTATAACTGCATATACTGGTGTCCCTAAAACCCTCCCCCATGTATTAACCCCTTTGTATTATCATCAGCGATTTTTATTCGTTTCGGAGATATTGATCATTTTAATCTGAATTTTTGTAATTTTCCCTTATGCCCATGTTACGAAAAATCATAAATTTCATGTTTTATTTCATACGTTTTTTTTTCAGTTCAGTTACATTATCAGACTCATTACGAATCAGCAAAGTTTTTAAACCGATATGCTCGTTTTTAAAAAAATATCTTTTTTTATGTTATCACTAATCACGTGTTGATTGATACTTACCTAGTTGTTTTTTCAATACAAAGTGAAAAACAAACACTGGGGCACCTAGTATGGAGAAGCAAACATTAATAAACTGATCTCGGCTGAGATGCCCGTCACAAGATACGTCAAAGTAAACGTCAAACAATAGAAAGCTGTCATTTTTGACGCATCTTGAGACGAGTACTGCATTACAGTCGAGATCAGGTTATTAATACAGCCCGGAGTATGTCATACATAAAAAAAAATGTTTTAAGAAAATATTGTAATGGTTCTAATAAAATAATGTATAATATCATTGAAAAAAAATGAAATGAGTCATGAAATTTATGATTTTTATAAGGGAATTTAAAAAAAAAAACAGATTTAAATGACCAATTCTTATCTCCGAAACTATTAAAAATTGCTGATTACATAATAGCACAGGGGTTGAATCGATAGCTTTTTAGCTGCTCTATGAGCCCTCTCAGTTTAGGCGTTGGTTTTTAGGGACACCAGGGCCTCTATTCAACGCGGTAAAAACCATTTCGTGTTGAGCTGTTATTTATATCTATCGTATTGTCACCTTTTTAATAGCTCTTATTTACTTGACAGTAATGGCGGCTGACGTCATAACAATACCATACATAACAGGCCCGGTATTCAAGGCGGTAAAACCAATATCGTCTTTGATCTGTTATGATTCATAACAGGTCAAAGGAGATATCGTTATAACCGCCGGGAATAGAGGCCCAGGTTAACTGCGATATCATTTCTACCGCCTAACCGGCCCTGGGCCTCTTTTTAACTCGGTAAAAACCATATCGTATTGTCACCGTTTTGATAGCTCTTATTTACTTGCCAGTAATGGCGTCTGACGTGACGTCATAACAATACCATAACAGGTTAACTACGATGTTGTTTTTACAGCCTAGAAGCCCGGTAGGCCTGTATAACTAAACGTGGCAGGTAAAATCACTTAATGTAGAAATATTTCGATCGTGACAGATCTTAAGCTGCCTAACCTGCAGTTTTAATAATTGTAAATGATTGTTTGATTTCCTTTAATACATAAATTTGAAATCTAACTATCCTCACCCAACCGCGGCGGACTGGCGAAAGATTATTGAGCGCTTAGGGTTCACCGTGTGTCCCAGTGTAAATGCGTCGAAAAAAGTCTTTGTTTGTTTAATAATTCACCAGTACCTAATTAGGTACTTGAATTTTTTCAATTTCAATTTGACACTTTATGTAAAACTAGCTTAACTTATCCAATTTCGTTGCGGTCAATCCCAATAAGATGACCCATAAGTCTCCGCTTCGCTGATTGTACTTTCTACAATTTGCATTCTAATCTGTAGTTACGTTTTCAAATTACCATAAATTATACCTACACAGCTACAATATAAAAAGATCAACCGGTCAATATCTTCAATTTTGTATGTAAGTACATAGGTATCTTTGTTTTGTGGCTTTTATCATTTGTGTTGCCACTATGATTTCGCCAATGTCAGGTATAGGGAAGGCACACGTTTACAGAGAAAGTGATCAGACTGATCAGTTTTAAAAAGGGGGGGAAAATAAAGTATATTTAGGTTCCTACACATACCGCACCTCCGCTAGGACAAGGGCACAATTACCCCTATAATCATATAGTACATTGTGCCCTTGTTCTACCGAAGGTGCGATACATACAAAACGAAAATTATAGTGGATAGTAATAATAACTGAATTATTGCTAAAAAACAATGTCTTCCGGTGAATCGGTTTCAGAGTCGAACCAGAAGCACTTAGTTTACCTACTTAGGGAGCATTCGACCAAGCTGGAATAAGGTCATATAGGTACCTAAATAGTTTAAACGCCGAATTTGTATAGACTAATCTCGGAGTAAGTCTTATTCCAACTTTGGTAAAATGCAGCCTTAATTAAGTTACTTACTTAGCTAGTTAAGTTAAGTTACTTAGTTAGTTAAGTCTTTAAAAAATAGTTTTTTTAAACTATCAGCTCGTGCTCGGTGCCGCCCGCGTGTAGGTATATTTTTTTTATACAAACCTTGTCCTGATAATTACGAATACTACTTTTACACATTGCATGGGGGTGATAGGTGTATTTTCGCAAGTGCAACCCTATTTTATCTTACATTTAAACTATGTTTCTGTGATGAAATTCAGCATGCTGGGTGCCTGTAGATAATAAAACATACAAAGGCGGAGTTAAATTTCCCATACCTCTGTTGGTTCTGGGCTAATTTTGACGCAAGACTTGGATGCTATATTCATGTGCTTGGCTAAGTATATTCTACTTATACATACGTGCAATCTCGTGTTTTAACTTCTTACATTTGAAAATGGGTTAAATGAAGTGCATTGTGTTGTGCTTCCTATAAAGTAAATAAAATTACTAAATTTAATTTATGTAAAGTTAAAGCCCAGGGCCTCTATTCCACTTTGCATTTGCTTGTATTGCATTTGCTGACAACCAGGCTGCATTTACTATCAAAATAATAAGAGCTATCATAACGTTGATAACATGATAACAATAGATATGAGGCAAGATCACGTGAAATAGAGGCCAAAGGCCCAGAACACACCAACTGCGCGAGCGTAAATATCTATCAGTAGGTCTGGCGTGTCATGCTCATGACAAAATCATGTAACTACCTATAGAGGCTATCGATACATGAGGTAGTGGTAACCTGTGGTAACAGGTCTCCATCGTATTTATTTGGTCATACTATGGTCCCCGTACAAATATTTAGCATTTAGTAACTTAAAAAACATTACCAACACATGTAGGTAACCTGAAATTTCCCAGGTGTTGACCTGACTACTTACTTATTGTATCATAAATTATATGAAGTAGGCGTGACGGATTGCTCGCCAAATAGATTAATTTGCTATACTGTATCTTGCAGTTACATGACTTGTCCATAACTGTACGCTCCCACCTGGCCGGGCGCGCGGCGACCGTACATCGATCGTACATCATCTGCACCCTCCCCCGCGGGGGCCTGTTATTTCACTTACCGCGGGGGCGGCCAAGGATCTAATTATTTTGGATAAATGCTACATTGCATTGATTACTTGTTTTGACAAATCAAATCCGTGTTTACTTTCGTTGAGAAGACAAGTGATTTTGTTTTTGGTTATTGAATGCCACTAAAATGAAAAGACGATTTAATTTTGAGACTTTCGCAACAAAACACAGTGTATGAAACATGGCCATCCACCACGATCACGACCGTTGTTCTTTCACAGAAATTACGTTTTATGTGCTTAATAAAACTTAAAAATTAGGTACTTATTTATAGTAATTCGTGTCATTATAATTAAACTATTTAAAATATTTAGCTTAATTTACCCAATTGTTACTTGTTGTAACTTCTAAAAAAGTTATAAAAGTAATGGCAAGCTACTAGGCAAATTCTTAAGAAATATTTCCAAAATATCGACAAGATGAGTTCACTATAGTTGCAATATTCGGTCATGTATGAGTGTCATGACAAGAAGTCATGACAAGAATTCTGTAGAAATATTTCCAAAATATAGACAGGATGATTTAAAAAACTATCCTCGTCCTGCCCAGTGTTCTTAAGAAAGGACACATTCGATTTGGTAGTTTCTGTCCGGGAAATCAAAATTTATATGTAAAATGGTCCTTTATAGAGAACATTAGGCAGAAACCGGAAGTATAAATAAAATGCTTGGGCAGGACGAGGCTATAGTTACAATATTCTGTCATGACAAACTGTTATGACGAAAATTTAACGCTCTCACTAATGTTAATTTTATGCAATATGTTATTATTAATCTTCTTTGTGTTGTCTTTCATTTTGTTGTTATTTTAAGGCAGTTTTGTATTATATACTTAGTTTATTACTGTTTTTTTATTTCTCTTATTTTCTTGATTATTATAAGATTGTAACAAGTGAATACTTTAATTATAAACGAACTAGCTTTTGCCCGCGACTTCGTCTGCGTAGAATTAGTAATTTGGGTAGCTTATTTTTTATCCAAGCTGAATTTTTATCATTGCTTACTTTTAAATAATAAAAGAATATCTATGATGGTTTTGATTTGAAACTTGTAACTTTTATTTAACTTGCCCAGTCACGATTTTATATTCATAGGTTAATACCAAATTCTAAATTTCTCACTTCAAAAATTACCAAATTCCCCTAGGAACTTCTACCCCAATTTTACCCCCTTTTCCGAAATTGCGGTAAGTAGGTATTTTTTCATTTAGGTATATCTTCGGCGGTCTGTTCACCAAGTTTTCGGTAGGTATAAACATTTAAACCGTTTGTAATTCAAGAACCACTGAAGTCTACTTAGATAGTGATAGTTTTCCTATTAAATGCATTATATGTGGTTTCATTTAAGATATTTTTTCTGATTTTTTGCATCTAACAAAAATTGGCGCTTTACATACATACATACATTAAATCACGCCTGTTTCCCAGAGGGGTAGGCAGAGACCACTTCTTTCCACTTGCTACGATCTTGACAAATTGGCGCTTTAAAGCTTAATATTTCATAAACAGATACCTTAATCGTAAAATTGTTTCCGCGAACCCCAAAGTGTGGGTGTCGTTGGATAGGTATTTATGACCTTGACCTATCCAACGACACCCACACTATGGGGTACATGAGAAAAAAAATACATCCCCATACATAATTTTACCACTTTGTTGGCTTGATTAATATGTACCTATATTTATGCTAAATTACAGCTTTCTAGTACTAGCTAGGCTGCGGACGAACAAGCGGACGGACATGGCGAAACTATAAGGGTTCCTAGTTTGACTACGGAACCCTAAAAACGAAATGTAAAGGGTTCACATCTGCCATGCTGGGAGAGGAGGACATTTGTCTGACATTATTTTCTATATTTAAAGTACCTAATTGCGGGACCTAAATACCATATTTAAAAAAAAACAATATTTTTTACATTTTATACTTTTTTTTTAATAATATGTATTACCTGTTATTTGCCCACCATGTACTATTATACCTAATCTAGCAAATAAAGTAACTTGCAGGGTATCTGTTTGATCTGTTTCTATTTCGCCGAACCGTTACTAGGATGCAAAGCGAGCTACTAAACATAATCAAATCATTAAAAAAACCTAATAAACCCGAATGTGCACTAAATTTAATGTCTATCACAACTGTGAAGGGAGAAAATCAGCAAACTCACCCCGAGACTTGATAGAGAGCGCTATGGCAGCGATAGTGGCCGGCCGCGCCGGATCACCCGGCCCGGCGCCGGCGCCGCTCTCTGAACACCACAAATAATAAGTCTCCTGTCTAAGAGGCCGGCTTGTTTAACTTGCTGTTTCAGAGCGACATGATCGTTACACGACCAAGCTCTTTAAAATTTGAGTTTAAAAAAAACTTGCTGTTTCACGCTCTATCATCTTTTAATAAGAGTTCAAAAACAAAAAAATGTTAGGAGAATTACCTAAGTGTTGCCGGAGTGAGTTGCAAAGAACTCATTCCTGGTGGCCCAACAAAATCAATTCGTGAGTTTTAAAGTAGTCGCAAAGGGTAGTAGGCACCTACCTAGTAAATAATGGTTAGATTTCATATTTCCATTTCGCAGTTATGGTAGGATAGGTATACCGCTATAAGTGCCTTCTCTTAAGATGATTGTTTATGTTACATCATTAGGAAGGTATACGGTATACCTAAACTCGGATTCATAATTAGATTCCATCGAATCTACCACGATGTTGCCAGTGAAATGAATCATTCCAAAATTAGTAAATTACCTCTTAGCGAAAGAATGCACGAAAGTAATTAAATATTTAGTAATTTTAAGAATAACATTTAATTGCTATGTTTAAGTAAAATTAGTTATATGAAAACCAGTCGTATAAATAAATATTTAATCAAATCAATTTTGTGGTACAAATATCCATATCGCAATGGTAAAATTTCAGGTCTCGATAACATTTGGTATCCGTTTTGATACAATAATATTATCGTTTAAAGATCTGCGTATATTATTATTTAGTAAACCTAAAATAAGTAAATTCGAAAAAAAAAACACGTCCTAGTCGTGTTGGCTATTTTTAAGGCGTATTACATTATCCTGACTGTAGCATCTTTACTGTAGGACCCCTCCTCTATTAAACATCTCACTAATTATAGTGAAACAATTAGGATCCTTTTCACTAAGAATTTAGGAATGTATGAGTATTGCATACTAAATAAATGTTTACTTCGATACATAACAAACATCTAAGAATCAAAGTAATATACATATAGGCGACAAACTTAAGGAAACCCCTACGTTTATGTAATTGAATAGTATCTGGTATCTGTATACAGAAAATGGAGATTATATTTGAATTCGGGCTTAAAATCCCTTAATTCTCTACCTACACCACTATACAACGACGGGCATTTCGTTAAGTTTTTCACCTGCAGTACGATAATTATATTTTTTATTAGTAAGAAATGGTTGGTGGCATCTGGACCGTCGTACTGACATTGACAGATGTTATTGTGACAGTCACATTTCTTGGTAGATTTGATGGAATCTAATTATGAATCCGAGTTTAATGTTATTTAAATTAAGTTTCGTAAAAAAAAACCGGTCAAGTGCGAGTCAGACTTGCGCACCGAGGGTTCCGTATTTAAGATAATATAGTTCGTAAACGCAAATAAAAATACTAATTTTGTTGTGAACTTTATTTTCAATGCAATTGACAACAATTCATTATGTGCTAAGGTAGTAAAATAAAATACCGTTTATAGATTTTGCACTGCTGATTACAGTAAAAATATCTTTGGATTTTTTTATGCAGTAGTTTTTTTTATATTTAGGAAAAACAGTAAAAAAAAGTTGGATTGTGAATGTTAGAAATACACTTATAGTGCCCTTAGTCCATATATTACCAAAGGAATTGAAAAAAACATACAACTGTCATGTTAATTTTTTATCTGTCTGACGAAAGAAACTCAAAGCAACTCAGGTGCAAAGCAGTAAACGCAAAATAGTTTATTTATTTTAATGGCGTCTACAAATTATGTAATTAATTAAATTACGCAAAATAACAAATTTGTGAATGAACGGCATCGAATGATTGACAAGTGATTGAGAAATGCATGACATGACAGTCAGTTCTGTTGCTGTTTAAAGTTACTTTTGTTTATTTTATATCATGCTATGATCACGACATCAGTATTCCCAACTTTGTATATACGGTCTTTGTAATGACTATTTCTTTAATAAATTATTAACTACGAATTTAAGTTAAATAAAGAAAAACCGAGAAATACGGGTAGTTTAATTTTTAACCAGCGCGATTTTTACCATAAACGCGAAAAATCAATTACGCTTTTTTTTTGAAATGTTGTCAATTTACAGGTCCATTTTGACTAGCCTAAATTTTAAGAGGTAGGTACAGATTGTGGAAGTGTTTTGGTAATTTTTCCAAGACTGTAAAATTTGAGAACTTCATTTTATTTTTCGCGTAAAATATAAATTGTTCTTTAAATCAGGTTTATTTTTTATTTTTTGGTCCATAAACTTCGTAGATAAGGTGGGAACAGTCATTTTGAAGTTATAACTTCTTATGGAAGGGTAAACCGCTTCGTTACGTAACGCGTTACGGCAGTCTGGCTTCCCTTTCTCTCACGCGTATCTGCAGCGGTAGGCAGGCTCCTCCTCTCTCACTCTAATCCACAGCGCTAGACGTATTTCGGACAGACGCTTCCCCCTCTCCCTACTCAGTGTTTAGTGTGCGATAGACATTATGTATACTGTTGACAGTGAGCATAATAACCTAAAACTATCACCATTTTCACTTCTGTCGGGCGTCCCGAGACGCACGCGTTCTTTTTTTGTAAATTTTTGGCTATAAATCAAAAAGTACGTCACAGAAAATTATAAAATATTTAATTAATGAATTCTGTTTTTAGAAGTATAATGCAATCATTAACTTAACCTGCCAATATTTTCATACCTGTATTTATATTTGTGCCTCAACAAGAAACCGTTCACATTATATTAAATCTCGCTTGCAGGAAAATAATGATTTTGTATTTCTAATAGGAGGGAGATTCTTCCAGTATTTCGTAGCTGCATACTGGAAGCTGCCACGAAATGCCACGGTTCCGATTCGAGGTCAGATTAGTTTGGGAGCATGTCTCTCAGGTCTCTGCGAAAATTTCAGCCCCCGGCAGGAGATACGGTGGTTTTTTACTTTTAACGATCTCATACCGAAGTGAGGCAAAAGGCACTTTTCGACGAGCTTCCATCTTTAACAAACCACTAGAGAAAAATATATATACAGGGTGTCTGGAAAACCTTCGGAGAAATTTTAACTGTAGATAGGGTGGATGATTTGGATCATCCCTATATTGGTAACTTTTGTTTAAGTTAATATTTGACTGAGTTACAGACAGATTTATCATCGACTTTCCTGACGATGCTCTCAGTGTGCCCCATCTTAACGGATTCATTCATAATATCGTCGGTGATACTGTAAAACCGCGTAAGTAACAAATTTATGATAGAGCAAAATAAACCTTACGGTCTTATTAAAAAGGTGCATTTTGCTCCTTATTTAAAATGTCACTTATTCGGTTTTGCAGTTTCACCGACGATATGTGTCACAACGTAATGTAAATAAACAAGTTGTTCCTTATGAACAATGTTTCCAATCATGGTCAAAAGCTCCATGGAGTTTAGAAAACTGACACATTATCCTGTAATGTGAATGAAAAGACGGTGTCTGATAAGGGCTATTATGTGAAATAATCTAAAACTGAAACTTACGATTATGATTTTTACTCACACTTTTCTCACACTCACACGGCTAAAATAGCATTTGCACTCGTAGGCACATTACTTCTTTTACGAGATCATGAATCATGGCTGTATTTCATTGATTTGTACCACTATCAGGGCTTCCGACGAATAAAAAACACAATAATTAATTATTGACAATTTGACATATTATCTTTTTAAATCTTGGACCATTAAAACTCTTTATGAAAAGAGTTTTAGGTTTCATTTGTAAACAAAAAATCCTACCTACACGTTACGTTTTATCAAAATTACATTTAAAGCTGGCATCATACATGTTATTGCTAGATATTCGTATCATAGAAGAAAGAGAAAAATAGGATCGCTTTGTAAGAAGAGGTCGACGTGATTACACTCTGTGGTAAAAACCCTTAAAAGAAAAAGGCCACTAAAGCCGGCTACTCACACACCTGCTGCAGGGGCAATATGGGAATTGGACCCTTGATTGCCTCCTTAATTGTGATGTGTGTAGGCAAGCAGGAGCATTTTTTAGATTGGGCCTGCGGCAGGGCGGCAGGGGCGCAAGACCTTCCTAGCTCCCTAGATTGTGTCTACCGCCCTGCAAGGTTGCTGCGTGTGTAGTAGGATTGGGGCAATTCCAGTCAGTTCATTGGTGACAACCGAGCGGAGTGGACAAAAATGGAAAAAATGGTGTTACCATAGCCAGGAGCTCTTCAAAAGAATCAATATCCATTCGCAAAAAGTTTCTAAGATCATCTACTTCCAATTCTTTCATAATATTCATGTGGCACAATTTGCTTCGTTTCTGCAACCAATTCTTCACCCAATATCTTCTCTTCCTTTTTTTTTTGGTAGCACCACAGAAAGTGCCAAGGCGATACCAATCCTCTGGTGTTTCGACAATACAGGAGGCTTTCTCGTGGACGTGCGTTCAGCGGGACTATCAGTTACACACTGAACGGCAGGCTAGTGTGTAGAGAACAGCCTAAAATTGGTCCAACCGCCGTGCGACCGGTATTGCCCCTGCAGCAGGTGTGTGAGTAGCCGGCTTAAGGAACACCCAGAAAATATAAAACGTGGACTACAATCACAATCAGTCAAGGAAGCGATGTCACAAGCGAAGCGATGTTTGGTTTGGGGTTTGTTTTGTTTACTTGCATGTGATGTGACTTCACATCACACTCACAGGTTATAAAGTATTTCTAACATCACATAGCGTTTTTGCCACAGATTAAATTTCAAAAAAAATCCTTATTATTTCGTGTAATTTCCAAAAAAATAGACATAATTTAATGTGAAATACGTTATTTTACGCTAGTATCAGATAGGATGACCACAATTTGTAGTATATTTTCAATGTTGTCAAATAGCCTATTATAATCAATTATGCGACGACCTTTATATCCATCGACAAAATGTTTTGCACTTGGACTTTTGGCTACTGCCACAAATACCATGCGGATCAAAAGGAAAGAACCAGCAGCCAGCAGCGCTTTCTCCCCGTCTGGTTGCCCTGAAAATCAGCGCGTGCAGCGTCACGGCATGTCTGACACTATTTGGTGCATTATTATTTTATAAAATAGTTTTAAGGTTTTGTTTTAAATTATTTTCTCACTGTATTTAATTTGATTATTATTTTTCTGTGGTTTGCACCAATAAACGATTTTCTTTTTCTCCTTTTTTTTCTTCAATACGGAGAGCAATAATCGGATCGTTCAATCCGTCTATTTGAACTTTGAGAAGTCTATGAATTTATGGCTGTCATTAGTGTCATTAGATGTCAGTGTTAAATTATGTTATTTTCAATATTCACGTCTTCAATATTTTTGCTGTAAATCAGTTATATGGGCAACTTTAGAGCAGAAAACAATGGTAAATGGTTAGATCTCGACAGTAAAAGACGGACGATATGATCAGTCTCGGCAAAACATGAACAAGAGACCTAGTGATTTCACATTTAAAACCAATTAGTGTTCAAATTGCAAAAACGAAAATACAGTAAGTTGCACTAAAATTACTCATTTATTTTTATTATAATGCTACCTTGATTTTTGTTTACATGGAGCGAACTGTTTGTTTACATGGAGCGAACTGTTTGTTTACATACCATGTGACAACGTATGGTCTCAGGTCATTGACCTCGGACATTGAATTTTGACGTAAGATACTACGAACTGTTGGAGTAGTATACTATCAACGTCAAAATGTCAAGGTCGAGATATCGGCTGCGATACATCAAGTAACAAAATGAATATAATTAATCCTTCTTTTTTTTTACATTAACAGAAACAAAAATGAACCATACCCCCGTGATCAGAATCGTGCCAACTATTACCCCCCCAAATTTCTCCGAAGGTTTTCCAGACACCCTGTATATATATTGTTATATACACAGAAAACATCCATGACTCAAATATTCGCGCTCATCACACAAATATTTGCCCTTACCGGGATTTGTACCCAGGACCGCTGGCCTAGTTGGTAGTGACCCTGCCTACGAGGGTAACTACCAACAAAAAAAATTAGGCAACACATACATATCATACAACTATTTTCGGGAGGCATATCTACATATCCGAAAAATAGGGGACTGCTTGACGCGGTGGTAAGTAGGCTTAACCTCAGCGAGGCCTGTAAAATTCGTATTTTACAGGCCTCGCTGCGGCTCAGGCTCGGATCAGGCAATCCCCGTTTCCGCCGAATCATAATATAGGTACTTAATGCTTTTTTCAAACAATATGTGAAGTAATCTTATCAGCCCTATATTGACGACGGCACCGCCACATTTTATTAAGGTCGGTGTATGGGACTTTTTCTTAGTCCTTTACATTTTGTATCCTAAATTTGACCGCATTTTAAAAGGATTTCGGAGCTGTAAGTATGTTCATTTATCTTGTAGAAAAAAACGAGCACTTAACATACCATCTTTCTTTATCATACCATCTAACTTTACAAAATTTATAATTTCCGATCATGTTTGAGAAAAGACCGATCATGTTAGACACTGCTTCGGGTTTGTACTCATCTCTCACTCGCTCTTAATAGGAGCGTATGAGAGCAAGTGAGTGGACAAGTACAAACCCAAAGCACTTCTAAAGGCTATCGCACTACTATACTATAAGACAAACCGCTAATATGGATATTGTTTACAGTAGGTATCAGAAAACCACCCATAGCGTAGGTAATGTAAAGTTATAAGAATCTAAAGAGTTTTAGGTTTAAATAACGTTATGAGTGGTTATGACTTATGAAAAGACAGTAATTATGACAAATATAATTAATAGTTATTTAATCTTAAACTTAATGTGAAAGTAAAGATGAAGTGCATAAATCATTGCTAAGACCTCACTAAACTTGATCTTTAAAAGCACGTGACTATCACTACATAGTATAAAACAAAGTCGCTTGCGCTGTCTGTCCCTATGTATGCTTAAATCTTTAAAACTACGCAACGGATTTTGATGCGGTTTTTTTTAATAGATAGAGTGATTCTTAAAGAAGGTTTATATGTATAATACATTCTACGCGGGCGAAGCCGCGGGCGGGTCGCTAGTCGAGTAATAAAATAAAGGTAAATTGATTCGTTTGGTTGTGTTTGCATCAGTGCCTATTTCAATTGGCACAGACTATAGGGTACTTGCCGTTGACCTAGAATCATGAAATTTGGTGAAGAAGCTATGTACCTATAACATAACAGCCGCCGTAAAGGAAAAAAAACCGAAAACTGTTAATTTGTGGGTATATAACTATAAAATATTAAACTGATCGCCCCTTATTTCGATGTAAGTACATAATACGTTAGTACTACTAAGTATAGTTGGTTCTAGTTAATATGACGAAAAGCACTTAAAACCAACCATTACCAACATCTATTCTTCAATTGTTATCTTCAAGTAGGGTTGTAAAACAATTACGCAGGTGTGTCGGTACGGCCAAAGTATACTGTGAACAAAAAATCTTGATAGTTTTGATGTTGCCGGTATTTTACTTACTAATTAATTTTTTCTAAGATAATAATTAAATACTGTGTCAATATCACTTTGTACAATTTAAGAATAGTATTAAAAATACATTTTTACCTGAATGTTAACCGCGCTGTACTTAATTTTATTTAGAAAACAAAACACCTACTTAAATGTGTCCGGTTCAGGTAAAACCCAATGATCAAGAAGGGTTGAGCTACTCAAAGGCACGTGCCACACTTCGGTAGTCCCTTTGTTATCTTTTCCTTTCATATTTAGCAACAAAAGAAGTTGTAAAATCCTGCGTTAAGTGCATTTTCGTCATTTAAACTGGAACCAACTATACCAACTCGTACCTATTGGGCAGTTCTCCAACGGCAAAGTGAAGTTTATCCATCATCTTTCCATCATCCAGTATCTTTTCGTCAGGACAATGTTCGTTGCTTTCATAGTTGAGGGGCGAACTATTTACATAGTTACTATCAGCCCAATGGAACCCTGACCCACCATACCTATAGAACTGTGTCACAGTGAAGTTATGTTAGGACTAAACTACTCATGACGTTAGAAGTGTCAAAGATATTGTTTTATAATGTTACTCTGAGACCGTTCTATGGTGGGTCAGGGTCCCGTTGGGCTGTATAACCTAACTACAAGTATTTTTTTAATTTATTTCCTTCTACATTTCTGCTCTTCTAATACCTACTCAATGAATAAGGTGTACAGATGTAGTGCATAATAGTTTTCCATCGTATTTTCACGGAAACGTACGAACGTGTCTTGCTATTTCAGTCGGTCACAGTACAAAAAGTCCTGAGGTTGACAGAAGCAGCATGACAAATACGAACGATGCCGAGAAAATACGATGGAAAACAATTATGCACTACATTTGTAAGTAAGTATGCCTTCTTAACCGACTTCAAAAAAAGGAGGAGGTGAGAACCGCGTCGGGTTTTTTTTCATGTGTGTCTCCTGATTACTCGAAGACCACTGGACTGATTTGAGAAAATATGTTTTGGTTTGAAAGGGTCTGATGATGGGATCTTGGAGGAATCAAGGGAACTCCTCAAATATCATAGGCAAACCTATAGCGATTTCTCTCGGAAAGCACTATATGTACTAACATTTTAAAAGAAGTTATTATTTGCGTTTTTGAGGGCGGGTTTTATTTTTATTATTAAATCCTTCGCGTCGCGTTCTAATTTCGGCACTCAAACATGCTTCCTTATGTGACAGAAGAATGAATGAATTTTACGAAGTGTTAATAAAAAATGCAAAAAGTATTTAAGACCACTTCCAATTTATATTTTCCAATGCATTTTTACGGCAGGTGCGCAGAGACAAGTGTAGCACCGGAAGGCGGACTCGTAATAAATCCCCCTAGCCACTTCCGGCGCATTTGAAATTCAATATGGCGGCTGTCCGTTTCGAATCACTGATGTGGGGCGGTACTCCGTCAGTACAATACTACGATAGAATAACCACTTTCATTTTCAAGAATCCAAACTCCATTTACTACGTTATTTTGCGTGATTCAATGCTACGTCTTTCTCTCTTCGTTCGTGGAGGGTCAACTCACTGTTTAAACACAGTGTGATGAGCCACCCACCCACAGTTGAGAATGTTCAATCACTTCTGCCACGACGAGACAATGATATTTAATTCATAGAAACGGATTGACCAGAATCACCTAACCTAAGGATAGATCCAAAGAAAGAAAAAGGATAAAAATCTTTAATATGATAAGATAATTATGAAAGATGTTTTAACCTTAGAGTTATGTATAAAATACAATAAAAATAGGTCAAGTGCGAGTCGGAATCGCGCAACGAGGGTTCCGTACCTCCGCAAAGGCGCAAAGTAGTATTATTTCGAATCAGCGTGAGCCCGTTTTTTTAATATTTGTGGTTTTTCTTCACGGTTTGTACTATAATCATACCTTTGTGTCAAAAATAAAAAAAATGAAAATATACATTGAAAAATAACGTTTTACGTATGGGGAACCCCTTAATTAAGTACCTAGGTAAGTATTTCACTTTCTTAGAATATTTTTTTGTTGGTATATTCGCTGTTGTGTTATATTATAACACATAGACGTACCTATTGTGAAAAACAATGGGCTACCATTCGTGTACCGAACCCTAAAAATAAGATAGTTCAGTATTTTTTTATGAATTAAACATCCCTACTAGGTATGCTCTACGAGTAGAGGCTCGGGCTCTTAATCCAAGCTTCCTCCGACCGCCTATGCCTTATATATCAATGAAACAACAAAAAATTAACGTTTTAAAGATTCCGTAGTCAAACTAGGAAAGGAACTCTTTTAGTTTTGCCATGTCCGTCCGTCCGCAACTTAACTCAGGCTCAGAGAGTCCGAGCCGCTTATAGTTCTCGAAAGCTGTCAAACAAATCGTTTTAGTGTTCGTCTCCTGAACCTATAGAGGGCTTTTTTTTGTCTACCCTATGTCGGGTGTCGTTGGATAGGTATTTCAAAACTGTTGTGAGTTTGTGAAAACATTTATCGATTAAGGGATCCGATTTTAAAATATTAAGATTAAAGTGATAATTTTTGTTAGAGTCAAGCGCCCTCCCCCGCCCACCTACGTCCGAAAATACAAATAACTCCGAAGATTTTTTTTTATCTTAAATGAAAGCAGAAGGAAATCTATCATGACATTCATGACTAAGTAGACTTGATTGGTTCCTGAGATGCAGGCGAGTAGTGTTTAAAGGTGCCTACTAAA
This sequence comes from Acleris emargana, assembly GCA_927399475.2. NCBI lineage: Eukaryota > Metazoa > Arthropoda > Insecta > Lepidoptera > Tortricidae > Acleris > Acleris emargana. The sequence goes on along the minus strand of OV656835.1, from coordinate 48,179,683 downwards.
AATAATCTTAGACGGCAACAAGTAACTTTAAATAGAAAAAGTCGCTCAGACTAGTTATTTTTTCAGATAGTTTTTTGTGTTTGTCGTAACGACGTCGGAAGTTCAGAACCCTATACTGAGCGTGGTCCAACATGCTCATGCCCCGTTTTTATTAATCGGTAAATATACCTAACAACAGATTAATATGCATGAAATCTTTGTAATATAGTATGTATTGTGCCTATACTCTTAGCTACAGTCTTGCAGATGGACGGCGGTCAGTGAAAGTTCAACTTTCTGCAAATCAAGCCAGTGTCGTGACGGGAAGTGCCGCGAGCAATTTACGGACTCTTCACACTACTTACTAGCAATACTTATTTATTTGTGTTGCATTAAAGGTACCTCATTCATCATAGGTACTCTGGTTTTTTCTTTTATGACCGCCTTTAGTTCAATTAATAACTTGGTCAGATCTTTATCCCAAATTATGGACCATGGTTAAGAATAATAACCACTATAATTCAAAAATATATAGACGTAATGAAATGACAACAGTTTCCGATCCAATTCATACGGATTAAACAATACCTCATCATACCATAACGCAAAGAATTAAACATAGAGAGAGTACCTACCTACCTAGTTTAAGATTTTGATTAGATAGGTATTTAAATATGGTGACTTAACGTACTTTTGCTAATATTTAAACAAACACCTAGTGTGCGAGTACAATTGTTTGGGATCCGATTTCGATAAACATTAGTAGGTAAACGTTTGATATTTGTTACACATACCTATATTTCGTTGTTTTTAGCTTTAGAAATTCAGTAAACAAAGAAGCAGGTGTCGTTAACCTTTTTCTTCAGAAGATAATAATGTATTAACACGATAATACTAGTAACAACATACTTTAAATGGAAAATTAAACTCAACTACTCAAAGCAATACAATATTCTGTTACAACTAGGGTACGAGCACCAAAAGATGAACGACACCCATAAAGGTGAACACTCGATCGAAATAATCATATAATTAAATCGTGACAAATAGTAAGTACATAGTTCGGAATTTGTTTTTCTTAAACTGCAACTCTTTGCCCACGCCAATTATTAATTACGTAGCATTGTAGGTATTCCTTTTGGCCGTGATCGATCGTCCGCCGAGCTTCCCGTCGTAAACGTCGATAGTATGGGAAATAGATAAGGTCAGTGCACTCCAAATTTATTTTAATTTATTATTTTATTTCAGTGTTTGAAGTCAAAAGTCTTTGACCAGTGTGTGTTGCCAGTGATGACCTACGGATCTGAGACGTGGGCGCTAACAATGAGCCTCATATCATAAGGAAGCTCAAGGTCACTCAGAGGGCTATGGAGAGCGCTATGCTCGGGGTTTCACTGCTTGATAGAATCAGAAACGATGATATCCGCAGTAGAACTAAGGTTACCGACATAGCCCGAAGAATAGCTAAACTGAAGTGGCAGTGGGCGGGGCACATCGCCCGCAGGAGTGATGGCCGATGGGGTCAGAAAGTTCTTGAGTGGCGTCTACGGACCGGGAGACGAGGCTGTAGGTAGGCCTCCAACAAGATGGAGTGATGACCTTGTAAGGATCGCGGGAACGCGGTGTATGCGAAAAGCTCAAGACCGGTCTGAGTGGAGAGCCTTGGGGGAGGCCTATGTCCAGCAGTGGACGTCTTTCGGCTGACATTATGATGATGATGACTCCAAATTCAAGCTTTTATTTACGTATAAAATGTAATAATTGACTGTCTTAAAAGAATTAACTTGGTATGCATTCTTGATTAATTACCTACGCATTTAATGGAGTTATACGTTAAACAATAAAATTGCCATTCAAAATAAATTTACTGCTCCCACAGTCCCACCGCCCAGTGCCATTTTTTTATTTACACGCACACACATTCACACTTCCACATCTCGCGCTTCAAAAAGGATAAAATTCTGTACAAATTTCTACCGCTAATTTACCAAAGCCATTTACAGGGATAGTTTATCCAAAATCTACGAAACTTTTATTTTTATTTTATATACTTACTGTAGCTCTAACACCATTTACACGTTTCTTACTTTTAAAAAAAACCGAACTCGCTCACTAACTTCTACCACCTATTTCATCACCGCCTAAATACTAATTTTTACATTTCTCATTTCAAAAATGATTCTTCAATACAAAATTCTACCGCCAATTTACCCCTAAGTTTTTCCAAAATCGCTGGAAGCAACATTATTAATTTAGATACTTGCAGTACGATATTTTCCACTTTTCCATTTTAACCAAGTTTCAAGGAAATTTGAGCATGAAACCAACTCCGATACAAACTTTGCAGCCCCTCTTTATCCCCTTAGGGATTACTTTTCGAAAAATCCTTTCTTAAACCATGCGTTACACGTTATATAAAAGCAACTCCCTCTCAAAATTCAATTTTTTATCTTTAGCGATTGGGGCTGGGCGATGATGAGTCAGGCAGTTATTATACAGGGCGACTGGTAACTCGACCTATTACTTAAAAGGGGTTACCTGTCGGTCTACTTGTGTCAAAACGTATTTCTCTAAGTATAGGTAAATCTAGATTAATGATTTAATGACGACTTGGCTACAAGAGGCCTTAAGACCTGATTGGATTGATTTATAATAAATTATAGGGCCATTTTGAAGTTAAATTGAAAAATATTTTGGAGTAGGTACCTAGGCTAAATAGTAGGCATAAGGCAGTGCATAAAGTAGGTAGGTAGGTATTTGTTGTTTGGCAGGTAGCAGGTAGACCTCCTATCACGACAAAAACTGAGGCTGGATAGGTACCTAGTAAAAATAATGTGCGTAGGTGTTTAGTCGGAAGCACAAAGTGAGGTAAGACGAAGTCGCGAGTGAGCAGCGAGGGGACCGCGAGGCCCGGCGCGCCGTCATGCGTGCTTCCGGCCGCGCCGGCGCACCTCGCTTCCCTCACCCGCTCAGCTATTCTCAACTTCCGAAACTCTTCGATACGATGTAGGTACCTACTAACCAATAAGTAATAGTCAAACGCTGTTCGTTTTTACGCCTTTAGTGATGATCAGTCAAAATCGAAATTCAAAGATACAAGCAAACAAGCAGCGGATGCAAGTAAATATTTGAAAATATTAACAAAATTGTCAGTTAGGTAGGTAATTTAAAATGATTCAAGTTTTCTATACATTTTCTACCAAAAACGTTTTCGTTACTATCAAATTAATAAGTATCGATAAACACGTGGTATAGTGGTGTCGGTGTCCCCTTGTTTTACAGACAGAAAATTTACACAATTTTTTTTATTCAAAATTTAAACAATATCTTCGTGATAGAACACAAAATAATGGTTGTTGTAAACCAAACAAAGTCTATTGGTGCAGCTGTTAAATTAGGTATAGGAAATCGTAGAAAAGGCGCTTTTCTTAGGGATAACTATAGATAAAAACTTGCAATGGAGTCCCCATATAGCAGTACTAGCAGGTAAATTAAGTTCGGCAGCTTATGTTGTTAGGAAAATCAGGCAACTTACTAATGTTGAGAGTGTTAAGACAGCTCACTTTATAGTTATTTTCATAGTGTTATGTCGTACGGTATTCTGGTTTGGGGAAAAGCTGCTGACATACAGACTATACTCGTGTTGCAAAAAAGAGCCATTCGTTCTATGTATATCTAAACTCCCGTGATTCCTTAAGATTACTATTTACAGAAATTAATATTTTGACAGTAGCGTCACAATTTATTGATGAAAATATTATTTATGTCATTAAAAATCAAGACTCTTTTGTTAAGAATGTTAGACCGGTAGAATCTAGTATATTTCTTAATGATGAGAGATTGGAAATCGTAGAAAAGGCGCTTTTCTTAGGGATAACAATAGATAATAAAAAACTTGCAATGGAGTCCCCATATAGCAGTACTAGCAGAAACAGTACTTTTATACATAATTTGAATACGAGAAATAAAATAAAAATGCTATTAAAAAATTTCGTGTCCGTAACGTTTATAAATCATTTGTAGGTCAATGCATCCGTTTCTATAATAAATTACCTGACGTTGTTTTACAGTTACCATTTCCAGTACTTAAAACCTACTTGTAAAAGTCGTTAATGTCTAAAGCTTACTATAGGGTCGAGGACTATCTATCAGATAAAAATGCTTGGCCTAAAGGGGCTTCCAAACGGGCCATGTTTTGCTGCAATGTGTGGCCGGCAACTAGTGCTATCTTACTCTTACTTCGTATGTTAGAGCAAGATGCGTATAGTTGCCGGCAACACATTGCCGTGAAAATGTTGCTCGTTTAGAAGCCCCCTAAACTAAATACCTAAATAACTTAATAATAACTTAGTCATAAAAAATATGAAAACATTGTTTATTGTCTGGGGGACACGGTTTCTGTGGGAGAATGTGTCGAGGCTTTTAAGTGGGTTGTCTTGCACCGACATAGGTGAGTGTAATTCCTATAATAATTTATTAAAGAAATAGTCATTAAAAAGACCGTATATCCAAAGTTAGGAATACTGATGTCGTGATCTTAGCATGACATAAAATAAAAAAAGTAACTTTAAACAGATACAGAACTGACTGTCATGTCATGTCATGTCATGTCACTCACTTGTCAATCATTCGCTGCCGTTCGTTCACAAATTTGTTATTTTGCGTAATTTAATTAATTACATAATTTGTAGACGCCATTAAAATAAATAAACTATTTTGCGTTTACTGCTTTGCATCTGCTTTGAGTTTCATTCGTCCGACAAATACAAAATGAACATGCCAGTTGTATATATTTTTTTTAAATAAATGTACTAAGGACACTATAAGTGTATTCCTAACATTCACAATCCAACTTTTTTTCCTAAATATAAAAAAAACACTGCATAAAAAAATCCAAAGATAAAATCTAGAAACGGTATTTTATTTTACTACCTTAGCACATAATGAATTGTTGTCAATTTAATTTTTTCATAAACAATGTTATCAAACAATATACTTAATTATTTTTTAACGAATATTGTTTGGTCAGTGAATTTTTTCATAGTATTTTATTTCAACGACAACAGTATACAAAGCCGTGGAAAACTCAATATTCTGTGAATATTTTTTGTGAAACAAAATTCTACGAAATTACTATTTGCAGAGTAATGGTACGAGGTACGAGTACACCAATAATAACAAAATGAATACAACATAATACAAATTATCTTTTAGTATAAGGGTAATAAGATAAATATTATAGTATGATATAAATATGAGCGAGCAAGACCTCTCTGGGCAGAACCGACTTGAATAGGTTAGGTTAGAAGGCTATGGCGGGATGATTTTTACTACTTGTTCCCTTTCAAACTATTTTCAAGGTGATGCCGTGAGACTATCTAAAAAAAATAACAGGGCTAATTCTCCATAAACCAAGGTAGTTTTTAAAGTACTATGCAAAAAAAAGCTATGTGATAATTCAAAAAAATTGACCTGTAAATGTTTACGGAAAATTTAAATGTGCTCAAATTATTGAGAGTTTTATTTTTTCTTGTAAATTTTATTCGTATAACGTATAGCACAGTTTTCTTCCGGGATGTAAGGGAGCAAAATGCTATCTTCTCGCTCCCAGCCAACCTCACCTGCCCGCGGTGCATCCTGCCGACCAACAAACGAGGCTCTGGCGACCGACTTATGGCGGTATAACCATCGAAATAGGGTAGCTAAATACCACAGACTGGGGACGGGCAGCAGCGTCACCGGTGCGAAGAGCTATAACCCTGCGATCGCCAACCCGCCTGCCCAGCGTGGCGATTAGGGCATACCCTCCAATGGCTGCACACCACGAACCACGGCCCCCAGTTCCCGGCCGCCCTGCTATTCCTGATCACGGCGGCGGTCACGGTAACGGCAGGGTAGGGGATGCGAAGAATCCCCGGGTTACGGATGGCCGCCAAAAACAATTGACCTTGGCGACGTATAACGGACGGACGTTACGGCTCGACGAACACCTGGCACAACTCGAGGAAGAACTCGGAAGGATAAGGTGGCACATTCTTGAGCTATCCGAAGTCCGAAGAGAGGGAGAGGACACCGTAACCCTTGAATCAGGCCACCTTATGTACTTTCGAGAGGGAGACCAGCTATCCCAGGGTGGCGTAGGGTTCTTGGTCAATAAAACCCTTTCTGACAACGTTGTGGAAATTTCGAGTGTGTCGAGCAGGGTTGCATACCTCATAATAAAGCTCACCAAGAGGTATAGCCTCAAGGTGGTACAGGTTTATGCACCGACCTCGGCACACTCGGACGAGGTGGTGGAGGATATGTTTGAGGACATATCAAAGGCCTTACACTCCACCACCAAAGCCCATTACAACGTTGTCATGGGGGACTTCAACGCTAAAGTGGGAGTACAGAATCGCAGTGAATCGATAGTAGGATCCCACGGTTTTGGTTGCATTTGCCTCCTATGGTTTCTAGGAGGCAAATGCTTGTCAACTTCCTGGAAAAAGAGGGGCTTTTCCTAATGAACTCTTTCTTTAAGAAGAAGCCCCAGAGGAGGTGGACATGGCAGAGCCCCGATACTACAACGAAAAATGAGATTGACTTCATCATAGCGGACAAGAGGCATATATTCAGAGACGTCTCAGTGATCAACAGGTTTAATACCGGAAGTGATCACTGACTTGTCCGAGGCTCTCTGAATATCAACTTTAAGCTTGAACGTGTCCGTTTGATGAAGTCTAGGCTCCGACCAAACATGCTCCAAACTATAGTGGGATCTGAAACATTCCAGTCAAATCTGGAGAATCGATTTACTGCCGTGGAAACCACAAATGTCGATGACGTTGATCAGGCCCTCGAAAATGTGGTGGGAGTCCTCAGGGAGGAAGGTGTTAAATTTTGCACGATGCAGCGTAAGGGCAGGAAGTCCAAATTTTCGACTGAAACTCTCGAACTTATGAGGGAACGACGAGAAAACCCACCCGTCACTCCGTCAGAACGTCGAGCTCTCAACAAGAAGATTGGCAAACTGGTGCGACACGACCTCCGATCCATCAATACACGTTCTATTGAACGAGCGATTGAGCAGAATCGGGGGTCGAAAGTTTTTGTCCAGTCTCTTGGGAGGAGCCATCTGATGAAGTTGACCACAGCCAGTGGAGTAATCGTTACTTCTAAGCCTAGGGGGTTCTTTCGGAAGTTGAGGACTTCTACAGCCGTTTATACGCCTCGCACGCATCCCCACCTGATCCCGAAAATGAGGACACCAGAGCCCATTAACCCGTCACTATACTGAGGACTTGCCAGAAATAAGCCTACACGAAATCGAGATGGCTCTTAAACAGCTTAAAAATGGGAAAGCTCCCGGGGAGGACGGTGTTACAACTGAGCTCCTTAAAACAGGAGGCACACCTGTATTAAGGGAGCTCCAGAAAATCTTTAACACCGTTCTCTTTGATGGAAGAACTCCAGAGGCGTGGAGTAGGAGCATTGTCGTGTTGTTCTTTAAGAAGGGTAATAAAACCCTTATAAAGAACTACCGAAGTACCGACCCATTTCACTCCTAAGCCACGTCTACAAGCTGTTTTCAAGAGTCATCATGAACCGCCTTGCACGAAGACTTGACGAATTTCAACCCCGGGAGCAGGCCGGGTTTCGAGGAGGTTATGGCACCATAGACCACATTCATACAGTGCGGCAAATTATACAAAAGACCGAGGAGTATAATCAGCCCCTGCGCATAGCATTTGTGGACTATGAGAAGGCCTTTGACTCTATCGAAACCTGGTCAGTTCTGAAGTCCATGCAACGATGTCAAGTAGACTAGCGATACATCCAAGTGTTGAGATGTCTGTATAACGCCGCAACTATGGCCGTCCAAGTACAGAACCAGTGGACTAGACCTATCCGCCTGCATCGAGGTGTGAAACAAGGGGATGTAATCTCCCCGAAATTGTTCACAAATGCACTGGAGGATATGTTTAAGACGCTGGTCTGGAAAGGACGTGGCATTAACATAAACGGCGAGTACATCTCACACTTGCGATTTGCAGACGACATCGTCATTATGGCCCGAACGTTGCAGGATTTACAACATATGTTGAATGACCTAGCTGATTCTTCTCAACGCATCGTTCTCCGCATGAACTTGGACAAAACCAAGATTATGCTCAATGAGCATGTCATGCGGGGACCGATTGTAGTACAGGGCGATGCTCTTGAGGTTGTTCAAGAAAATGTTTACCTATTGCAAACTCTGCAGTTGGGTAAAAACAACTTCGAGAAGGAGGCCAACAGAAGAATACAGCTGGGTTGGGCAGCATATGGGAAATTGCGTCAAGTTTTCACGTCGACTATTCCACAGAGCTTGAAGACTAAAGTCTTCAATCAGTACGTCCTACCTGCCATGACATACGGAGCCGAAACGTGGACACTTACGAAAGGGCTGGTTCACAAATTTAAAGTCGCTCAGCGAGCTATGGAGAGGGCTATGTTGGGAGTTTCTCTGAAGGATCGGATCCGTAATGAGATGATCCGACAGAGAACTAAGGTTATCGACGTAGTCCATCGAATTAGCAGCTTGAAGTGGCAGTGGGCCGGCCATTTGTGCCGCAGAACCGATAATCGCTGGAGTTATCGTATTCTTGAGTGGAGACCGCGAATCGGCAAACGTAGTGTAGGACGCCCTCAGACTAGGTGGAGTGACGATCTTCGCAAGGTGGCTGGCAAGAGCTGGATGAGAGTGGCCACGAATCGTGCTCGTTGGCGTGCATTGGGAGAGGCCTATGTCCAGCAGTGGACTAATATAGCCTGATGATGATTTCAATACAGACATATTTGGTCTGCAATTTAAATAAAACACCAAATGCATAGACCGCTGCAACTCTCTTTGAGTAGGTATAACGAAACGTGTCAAAATGTCATTCGCCACAAGCTAATGTGCAATCAGTGTACACGCTACCTGTACCACAGTATATAAATAAACCATTAAAGAAGCTACGAAAAAATGCTCGAAACGACGCACTCACACAGACGCACGCCTCTACGAGACCGCTAAGAGGATTTGGCGGTGCTGTCAGCCGCGTGTGTCGCGTCGAGACGAATGGGCTCCTTCGCATTTTACGTTCGTTCTTGAGAAAGATGCCACAAAAGTATTGCGTGGTATATACGGTTGTTTGAATTCGGCTTCTTCAAACCCGGAACTTTCATTTTTTAAACTCTCTGCTGGTGTTGAAAGGTAAGAATAAATAAAATATTTTTAAATAAAATGCTTTTTATAATACGATGACGTGTTGCAAAAGTAAAAATATAAAAATCGTTTAATTTCCCAGCGAAAATTCGAGAGAACTCGGGAGATTTTAGTCGAAATAAAACAACTCTATTTTACACTTATTACTTTAATTTACAAACTATTAAATTATTAAACGATATAAAATAATAAACATCTCTGCAATATTTGAACATTGAGTGGTTTTTTTTTAATATTTTTCTCGACCGTGGATAGGTCCTTCTTTGAGTGTCTACCTTTGGTGTTGTCGTCTTAAAAATACTGTTAATTTGTTACTTTGGTTCGAAATGTAGAAATTCGGGAAACGGGGTCGCTAAATCGTGATATCGGGAGGGAAGAGCCGAAATCGGTAGATCTCCCGACGAATCGGGAACTTTTGCAACACGTCTGACATTTTGTTTATTAGGTTATGAAATATGTCAAATAAGCATACTTCCTCTCGAATTTAGAAAAAGAAGAAACCGCCGCCATGTTACACTTTGTGTTGTTCAACCTATTCCTTCCAAAATCGAAATCTGGGGATCTGTGTGGTCTCTGACAGTGATTTCGTTGGCAGCATGAGAAAAAGTAGCCGCCATCTTGAACTCTTTAGTTAATCAACCGATTGCATCCAAAATCGATATCTGGGGATGTGTATGGTCTCCGACAACTAATCTGTTGGCGGAATGAGAAAAAGTAGCCGCCATCTTGATTTTTTTTATTATTCGACAGGCTGCTTCCAAAATCGATATCTGGAGATCTGTGTGGTCCTAACTCTCGAAATCGATATTTGAATTAGCCTGTCGAATAATAAAAAAGTTCAAGATGGCGGCTACTTTTTCTCATTCTGCCAACAAATTCGTTGTCGGAGAGCACGCACATCCCCAGATATCGATTTTGGAAGCAATCTGTTGAATAAATAAAAAAATAAATATGGCCTCTACTTTTTCTCAATCTGTCTACAGATTAGTTGTCGGAGACCATACACATCCCCATATATCGATTTTGGAAGCAATCGGTTGAATAACTAAAAAGTTCAAGATGGCGGCTACTTTTTCTCAATCTGCAACGGATTTGTTGTCGCAGATCACACGTATCGATTTTGCACTAACTAGCTGAGATACAATAAACAAGTTTTTTTTTCAATTTTACAAAATGTCAGTGGACAACCCTTAAGCTCAATTGGAGCGTAGGTATTTATCTTGAAAAGTAGGCCTAGTTTCTTTACTGGTTTATTTATATACTGTGCCTGTACAGTGTACATGTAACCGCCACGAAACGCGGACCCTTTCGCTTTTATAATAATAATTTTACTTAATAGTAAGTACTTTTATTTTACTACTAAGTACCAACCTGCGTGCATCTTACAAAGTCATCTGTTCTTAATGCTTTGGTTAAAAGCTAGAACATAATATGTACCTACGCAGGTAGAAGTTGAAACATTCTTCACGTTTTTTTTCCTTATTGTATGATTATGGTATTGTTCAAAGAGGAGTGATTGATCAAAAATAAGCGATTACTGAATTACAAGTAAAACTTTTCTGCTCTGTATACCCGATGCAATTAATGTCGACAATGGGCCGTAGCTTCGCTATGGGGCCATCTTTCTTTATTATACTTTCTGTAATAATCTCTTTAGACCGTGTCTTCAAACAAACTCGGTGAGAGTGTGACCGACGGCCTGACAAATAATTAATTCGAAATTATCAAAGATATCTAGTTATTGCCTACATAATTCGACATGATTACGTCATTTCGAAAACATGTTGATGAAACTAAGATCTTAAAGGAAAACAGCACAATAGTTATAATGGGCTACAAGGCAAATGCAACAACAAAATGATTAACAATTGTTTGCTTGTACAGTCGCAGTCGAATTCATAAATATGTGTAAGTACACCTTAGTACCTTGTCACTTTAATCGCTGTAACAATTCATATTCAGTGTAAGCAGGACATTAAATAGACCAGTGCTAAAGTGCACACATATTTATCAACTCGACTGTACATATACTTACAACAAGCAACGCTCAATTATTAAAAGGAAGCTCCTACGCACTTACAAGAAAATTAGTAGCTTACAATTTAGCAAACAATGAATTTCCGACATGTTGATAACACGAGCAGCAAATCAACATAAACCTTTTGTAGGCAGTCGAGGTTACTTTGTATCATGAAAGGAAACTTAAATGTATGCACCCATTGCATGCATTCTAATAATGACGCATGATTTTTTAACCGTAATCGAAATATCCTTTGATGCAACGTTAATAAATGTAATGAATGTAGTAACTAGCTGTGGTAGTAGGTAGGTACAATACGATTAAAATAAGTTCACCATTAGGCCATCCACGATTATTGTTGGTATCCCTCGTTTTTCACATTGAGTAGGTATAATAAATTACAGATATGAACTGAATGAATTATTACCCGTTATCTTATTAACACAATAAGTACGTATACTATAACACTTAAAAGGCCATGTCGCCTCTAAACAGGTCGAATTGAATAAAATATCAGAGAAATGTTAGGACCGGAAGAATGGACGAAAATCTGTAATTAAATCATGCAATTTAGTGTGAAGCTGACTTCTAAACAGAAGAAGATAAATTAGATGTTTAGCGATAGTTTTATAATTACTTATTGTAAATGATTCAGATAATGATAGTGATCCAGCAAATCAGCTTATGTCTGTAAAATATCTATAAAAGTAAAAAATCTATTAAAAAAAACAGTGTGCTTCGTCCGTTTTGAAAATAATTTTAGTTTTTACGTGATAAAAAATATTGTGAAACCGTGTATCTTATGATACCAAAATGTACAGGATTTTTTTTGTTGAAGTTATTTAAATTGTCTATACACAATCACTGAAGATGGCGATAATCCTCCATTCAAAACACCGTGATGGGATGTTTAGGGTTTTCAAAAGAAAAAATAAAAAAAACCCTTCAGGGTTAATAATAAGGAGCTTTAGTCCCGATATGCAGAGACTAATATTAGTAGATTATACACCGAGGGGATAAACCACTATTTTAAGTCACGGGCGCGATATGGAATCCTGAGCAATTTATTATTATTATGGTTGACAATGTAGTTGGTATCTTTACCGTTACTACTTCACCCGGTCACGGGTAGCAATGCCCCTAGGGGGGGCATACTGAACCCTAAGTTAGAGGTGCGGTGGTGGTCGCACCTCTGGAGGGGTGCCTCCGTCGGGTTTCAGGCCGGTCGAGCACAGCTCGGCCGGCTGAGTATCTTGAAGGACTTCGTTTTCTTCGGTTTCTTCAAAGTGTTCGGATTCTTCGGTTTCTTGAATGTGTTCGTTTTCTTCGGTTTCTTCTGTCTTCTCGATCCCTGCAGTGATGCTATGAGGCTCAGGTCCGGATCTGGGAGGGCGGCCACGACGACCCTGGCGCCGGAGCTTCTTCCGGTCTTCAGTGCCCTCATCCACTGCGAGTTGGATGGGATCGGTGGGATCGAGCAGGATGTTCTTGGGGCGCCTGACGGGTGCCCCAAGCACAGCGAGGACGTCGGGATCGGATGGGGTGAGTTTGGGAGTGTAGGAGGTGGCACGGACGATGAGCGGGTTGGGGTGGTGTGGGCCTTTATCAAAGAAGCGCCTAGACGCTTCCTTGATAGTGTGTCTGATCGACGGGACGCCGAGGTCCCTGTGAAGGTCCGCGTTGCGAACATACCCAGGGGCCCCCGCGACCGATCGGAGAAGTTTGTTCTGAAATACCTGTAGAGTGTTTATGTGGAAGTCGTGAGCGTGTGCGAATGCCACGCTGGCATATGTGAAAACCGGTCTGATACATACTTTGTATAGTGTTAGCTTGTTGTGTGTGCTGAGTTTACTGCGTCGGTTGAGAAGGATCCTGAGCAAATGAGGGACTCCAGATTTAACTACCGAGCGTAGCGAGGGTGTTACGAGTTAATAGTGAGTGAAGCGAGGGAATTAAAACGGAGTCCTGAGTGCAGCGAGGGATTCAAGCTCGCCCAAGACGAAAACACCTTTATCCCTAAGGAGAATATACTTTTCTCACCTTTTCTTTGTTTAGGCCAGTTTTAATTTCAAATAAGCTATTTATGTTTCTATGGAACAATTTTTCATACTAATTCAAATCTCATTATTAACCAGCGGTTTATAATGTCTTACTTTACGTGAGGTTTGCTTGATGGTATCCCGACTTTTGACCAAATCATCATTTGATAAACTACTTATATCGTTTTACAAACTTTCTTTTCTCAGAAATGTATTTGTACGTAAACCGTTACATATAATATAACATTACTTGCATAGGCTTATTAAATAAATAGGTTAGGTTAAGTTAGACTTTTGATCACAAAATAATATAAAATAATCCGGCGTGAAGTACCTGTTTGTATAGTTTACCAAATAATGATTTGGTAAAACATTAGTGAACCTTGCATGATATATTATAATTGGGCAATTTCGAGCAAGTGGTGTGAAAAGTAACATTTTAAGGGCATGACAATTGAAAAGGTAAACTATACTATACTAACTATCTATACTATAATACACGTACCATTTTTTACCTACATACTTATATGTTATGAAAGTATATTTTTCACCGTGCCATCATTCTGTCCAAGGAAACGATTTTAATGTCTGCCTACCGAGAATTTAAAAACTTAGGTGAGTACAAAGAGGTGTATCCGCTTTTAAGCCTTACTTATTACATTATAGGAATGATGTCAGTCAGTCAGTGATGAATTTTTAAACATATTCCCACGATGTCAAAAGTATCTACTCATATGCCTTTATGCCACTTACAATAAGGTACATGTGTGTGTACACACATAAATATTATACGCGATGACTGTACCTATTATATTTAATGACTTCTATTTTCCGTACGCCCTACTTGTAACTAGAGATACCTCCTAGTCCTAATACCTATTAGAAATTGAGATTACAATACAGCTATTTCTTTAAATTGCTACGGATGTGAATAACGTACCTACATGGTTGTAAACAGTTACTTATTTGGTGTTATTGCGTTTAGCGTTAACTGTGAAGTGTTTAAATGGAAGGAAATGGCGACCCTGCCGGTGTCCGCAACAATGGGCCACGCCACGCAACAGATGGAGCGGCGACGGCTACCGCTGCCGGTGTCCGCAACAATGGGCCACGCCACGCAACAGATGGAGCGGCGACGGCTACCGCTGCCGGTGCGCTCTTAGTGCTCCTACTGTTACCACACCGAGCCTCTTACAATCGCACGATCGCACCACGTAACGACCTATTTAGATACTATTTAATACACCTTTTTAATAAGGTACCTATGCAGAGTTAAATCAATAGATAAATTTTAATAGCAGGTGACAGATGTCCTTATGTCTTTGTCTTGTCCTCACATGTAGGTGACGTAAGTACGAAGGTAAAATCAAAATTTGCATAAGTACCAACGTTGCCAGACGTTCAGATTTTATAAACGCAACCAGACTAGTCCCGCAGAGCATTAGGATATCGATAAAAGACGACATTTAATTTATAAATTATTTTGATGGTGATGGTGGTGTATAACAATCAACCCAAACCAAATAGTAAGCCTACGAAACTAGCCGCGGTCCTGGGTTCAAATCCCGGTAAGGGCATCAGCCCTTACCGGTGTGCTTGTGTGATGTGATGAGCGCGAATATTTTTTCTTGAGTCATGGATAATATTTCTCTATATGTATAAGTATTTATATCGTTGTCTACTTAGTACCCATAGTACAAGACTAGAGCTTAGGTTGGGACTAGGTCATTTGGTGTGACATTGTCCTGATATTTATTTATTTATAGGCCTGGGTCATTCATTAGATCAAAAAATATACCAACCTGGCATGAATTTAAAACAGCATATTTTTTTTCATTAAATGTGTACAGTACAGATACGGGAGTGTATTAAGTTGTATCCTGCGAATAGTTAACCCCCGCTTTTGTTTTTTTTTCAAAGACATTTTGTTTTTCTATTTTATTTGATAGATATAATTATTAACAGGCATATTTGTAAGAAGTATTTGTTGAAGAGATTAAGTATTACCGGTTAAGTATTAGATGGAGCTACTTTGGTGCCGAGGAAACTGGGCAGGGCACGGTATGGGACGCGACGTGTGTTGACACATTCGTCCTTTGCCAGTCAACGCGTAATGGGGCCGGTGCAGCAGCTGATCCGGCCCAAACCATCTAGCGCCGCAAATATTCATCATTATTAAATAGTTATGAATTTGTGGCACTTGCAGTGGAGACCAAGGGTCCTTGGTCAGCTGACATGAAAAGCTTTATGAAGGCTCTGTCATCCCGGCTAATAGACACCTCCGGAGATCCTAGAGCTGGTGCTTACCTCTCCTAAAGTATTAGGAGAGGTAATGCAGCCAGTGTCATAGGGATCATGCCGCGAGCGGACCTGTTAGAGGGGGTGTTCTTTTTATAGTGGTGATTATTATTTATATCTTTAATATTTTAGTAGCTTAGTTTTATTTTAATTTGAGCAGCTTAGTTTAATTTTAATTTAATTAAGTTTAGTTTTTACTTTTAATTGTACTGTAATAATAAATGTAAATAAAAAAAAGTATTACCGGTAGGTCAGTAAATTAAACATCTGTCGTCCGCGTAACGTTTTTTATTTGAAAAATCTTAAAATGTAACTTTGTAATTTAAGCGAAAACATAAGCAGGACAAAAAAATACCAAGTGTGTTTGATTTTATATATTTAACTAAATGAAAATTAAACTCGTGACTTTGCATTTCATAGATATCAAAAAATCTCAAATAGTGGTTCAGGCTAAATGTTACAGAACTGATAGTTGTTGAATAATGGAAAACATTTAAGCCCAGCCGGAATTTCTCAAAATTTAACACAATACGAGTAAGAGGTTGTTTAATAGTTTAATATAGTAAAATAAACGACATGGATTAATGTGTTTCATTTTCTTGTAAATAAGTAATATTAAAGCCTATAAATGAAAATTAATCTAAATTTAACTCTGTTACATTTTTTGCCTGAATCGGTATTTAACAATAATTTGCGTTGATACAATTTGTTTAATTTTGCCTGATAGTGTTTCAATAATATTAAATTTAATAATTTTATTTTCAAATATCACTGTTAATTTTTTTTCTTGAAGTACAAATTCAAAAGAAATCGTTTTTTTTTTTTTTATTTGGAATTTGTTTAATTCTGCAAAAATATATTGATTCTATCAATTCTTCATAACTAGAATTCTTCAGTTAACTATATTACCTTGAATTTTATTCACAAAAACGTGTTTTTGTTATTTTTACCTTGTTCCGGTCAGGATTTTTTTATTTATTTTTTATTATTTTACATGATTCTAGAAAATAATAGCTGGTTAGATATTTTTTAAGGTTCAAAGCTTGTTGGCTTGTTGATACTCTTACTTAATAGTGGGGAAAAGCCCCCCACTATTAAATTAAGTAAGAGTATCAACAAGCCAAACTTAAATGTATTCGTTTCACTCGCACCGGAAAGTTATCCCTAGCAAGTAGGTGCGTTAACGTTGTGCAAATGACATGGCGTGTTGCGAACTAGAACCATTCTGCACTGCCCACCACCGTCCAGGCATTCATTAATCAACTGCACCGGGTTTTACTGCGCAGTCGTGCAGTATGGGTTGTTGACCTATACCCATAATTACTGCTCGCTGCCTCTTCAGTTGCCTTTTAAATGTACCTTATAGAAACTTAATAACTAATTACATTATTAAACCAACATAGTATGACCGCATTTGCGGGTAGGCAAGGCATGCGACGATCAATGGATAGGTGGGGGTGAAAATGTTATAGGTAGGTAGGTAGGTATAATTAGAGCGACGTTCGTCTAGTTTTTACAATACTTTATTTAACCAGCTTAAATAAATCGTTCTTTTGCATCGTATCGCTCTACGATTGTTCAATTTATCTCCTAGGTACGTGCAGTAAACTGTAGCACGCAAAGTAGTACGAGTAGTATCGATTAATGGATCAATAAAGCATTGATTACATGCTCTATTTTGGAAATACCTACCTATTAATTTGTTTTGAAATTGAGTGACTGATCACTCTGATCAGATCATTTAGTCACGACCTCAGTCAGGACACGGAACAACACGGCATGAGGTCAGTCTTTTGATCAATAAAATGTAGAATGGTAGGTATTTAGATTCTATAAGGTATAGTTTATAGTTTTTATAGTTTCACAATTAGACTTGTCACACAAAATACGTTACAATGTTACGCAAAGTCACTTTTGGAGAGCACTGCTGTCTCAGAGAGAGGTGTTAATTAAACACATTCAAAATTCATTTTCCATAATTTGTAGGTACCATTTGTAACCTAAATTTAATTCCCATATTTTGAATAAGCTCTAAAGGAGCATCTTCACTGAGAGCTTTCGCGTGAATATTCGAGTGCGTCGAGCCGAGCGTTACAAAGCTGACACACCACACGTTACTCGATGCTCGCGCCGCATGCTCATTACACGCGAATGCTTTTAGTGTGGCACTCCTTTACACAAACTTTGTTTAGTGATCAATAAAAATGTATTAAGTAGTACAATATTAAAGGTTCTCGGCAGTCTTACTTCGCAAAGATTTGTGTTGATGAAAATAGTTACCCTGGGTACGCGTTGTGGAAGGCGCGGCGAGGAGCAGCAGTGCCAGGCGCAAAGCAGGGGCGGCCATGCTGCCGCTACCGGCCCGGCCGCATGCCGGACTGCTGCGTAGGCGGACCACCTGTTAACGGAGTACACCCTTTTTAACCGACTGAAAAAAAGGAGGAGGTTCTATGTTCGGCTGTTTGTATATATATTTTGGATGAACGTTGACCGATTTCTTAGAGAATGCCAAGCAGTTTAGATTTTAGGGTTACCGTATTCTTTATTAAAACCATAAAAATAGCTGTAGACCAATCATTTCGATACTTCAATAAGTTTTCGAGACATTGAATTTTAAACTTCGTATGCGGCGCTCGAAACCCGAGAGGCTAATATTGCCTAACGCACTCGCAATCGCAATCGTTTTCGAAGCCAAATCGAAGGCCAGTCTGCATACAAAATGAAAAAAATATTACGCTTTGAAGTCAATTGTGATTGCGAGTGCGTTAGACAATAGGCCAGCGGGCGGCTAGCATAGCGCTCACGGATGATGGATGACGTTACAGTTTAACAGCGGTACACGCCCTTATATGATTGAGTAAGTTTACAGGGCTATGTCTCGCTCGGGGCTCGCTTTAATATTATTGACTCAAATTTTAATAATAATAAATTAATAAATAATAAATATCAGGGGACAATGTCACACCAATTGACCTAGTCCCAAACTAAGCTCTAGGCTTGTAATATGGGTACTAGACAACGATATAAATACTTAAATAGAGAAATGTATACTTAAATACATAGAAAACATCCATGACTCAGGAACAAATATTTGCACTCATCACACAAATATCTGCACTTACCGGGATTTGAACCCAGGACCGCTAGCTTCATAGGCAGGGTCACTACCAACTAGGCCAGCGCGTCGTCAGAACGTTCGTATGATCAAAGCTACTGGGTCTATTTGAATGAAATAAAAAGTAGTATGTTTATTCATTTATAAAATGTACTTTTACTAATTGTAAGTTTCAAGCGATTTGTCGTATTTAGGTACCTACTGATATTCTTCATCGTAGACCGATTGTCAAAATTCATGTTTTGTTTGACAGGGGATACTTTTGTCATCAAATCGGTATCTGATGAGGGGATCCGTGAGGAATTAAGGTACCTCTTCAAATATTATAGACATGGGTACATTTAGCGATTTTAGTATTTTCAGTAACAAAACAAGTCCAGAATTTGCTTTCAGATAGCGTAATTTTTAAAATGGTATTAATGATGAAGACCACAGAAGGCCATCGAAACTCCTCACGGTACCTGTTTCCAGGGTGGTGATAAGATATCTCCATTAAGATAGTTGAGCGACTATGATGAAGCACACGTACCTAAATTGTTTAAAATATGACTATGAGAATGGCTTTCGCACGGCGTTGCTTGCGGTGTGCTTGAAATCTATAGTTTCTCATTCATTGAGAAGTAGGACTACATAACAAAACATTATATTGACATTATGATCACTAAAAAGTATTAAATAATTTACATGTTTCAAAAAACAATAGCCGCCTACAAAAACGTAAAAAAAAAACTTCTTTCAAAATGGTAGCTTAATAGGTCAGTCCAACTGAAATCGGCGTCCGACAATATTTGAAACCAACAGCAGATTTCTGGAGGCGGTTTTTTGTTATTTTACAGCTCGAGTTCGCCCGACCCAGCTGACTCATCGATCGTCCAGCGTTACTTGATTTCCGTTTTTACAGGTGCAGCTCGCTACCCGCTATGAATCCAGGAGTCATCATATGGTGTTATTTGTACGTCTTTTAACATGTAATGGAGACACGGCGTGACACAACTATCTATTTGCATGTATGTAGAAATAAAGTTTTTTTTCGATTAAGGGATCTGTTTGTGAAGTATTAAGATTTAAAGTGCTTATTTTTGTTAAAATCCAGTGTCGTCGTCCCCTACAGCCAATACAAAAAATCTTAAATAAAAACACAAACACATAACGAATTTTAAAGAATAAGTAGCAGGACTAATAAGTTCCGTATTAATAATCTCATCTTGACTGAGATGCCCGTTACAAGATACGTCAAAGTAAACGTCAAGCCATAGAAAATTGTAATTTTTGACACATCTTGAGATGGGGATTACAGTCGAGATCAGTTTATTAATACGGCCCTAAGTAGACTTGTTTGTATTCTGAGATATAGGCGACTAAAGTGTTTATCTAAAATCTTAAATCACCTAAGACAGTACCAAATAACTTTAAATAGAGATATTTCTTCATATAAAGTTGTTACTTTAAATAGAGAAATAGTTCGTACTTGTTGTTTTGAGATGGTTTTAGTGTAGTAACGGCTTCGGAGACCTACACTGAACGTGGTCAGACATGCTCTTGGAAGGATTTTTTTCTTATTTACGTGACATGTGACTTCTTAAGTTTCTGAGAAGAGGTGAGTGAGACATACGTAGAGACACATAGGTACAGCCATGGCGAAACTATAAGGGTTCCTAGATTGTCTACGGAACCGTAACCAAAAGGGGACTAATCATAACTACGGCCGAAACTGGAACCTCCTTTTTTGAAGTCGGCAATAAGTACTAATTATAACGTTGGTTGTTATTTATGATACGTTACGGTCTAATAAAAATAAAGACTAAATCCGATTAAGATCTAACGATTAACTGTCGTGTTGTCTAATTGTTCGTAAGCAACTGCAGAAAGAAACACATGTCGCGCTAGGTTTTCACACTTCGGTGGAAACTTTCAGATACATGCACTTACCCACCAACATGTCGAACATGCAAAAGTAATTACGCACGAATATTTTTCTTTATTAAAGTACATAATAATCGTTGATACGTTTCACCGAAATAGAGAGCGTGAATTATTGGTCGAAATCGGGAGATTAACAGTTGGCGTGAGGTTGGGCATTTTGATGCATGAGAGGTCACGAGATCAGCGGTCATTTCAAAGTCCAACGGTATATAGTTTGCGTGATGACGGATCATAATTATGCGGCCGAAGACTGTTGGATATCGCTATTGGGTCGAAATCAAACCAAACCAATTGCAGTATTAAGGAATTTGCAACTAAATGTAATATTAAGCGTGTTGTTCAATAACGAAATATTCTTAAATCCTACGGGCTCAAGGTGACGGTCGATGTTCTCAAACAGCGCGCTGTGCGCCTCAGGTCTAAATCATACATGTATAGCACCGGGCTGTATGTAGAAAGCGGAAAAAACATCAAAATCGCTGCTACCATCGCAGCGCAGGCTGATTTCGCTTTCTTATGCTGCGAATCTCGAATCATTTACATGTAATAAACCATTAGAAGCAGCATTGTTTCCGAATATTCGTTACGTTATTCGCTATTTAGAGCGAAAAAATCGACGTGATTGGATCATTGGACTTAACTTTTACAAAACCATGAAGCTTAAGTAATTGCCAAACGCTACTTCTAAATTATATTCGTAATAATCATTATCGCTAATTTAAATAAATCCTTAGTTGTAATTGTTCTCCAAATAAAATCATTTAAATACTAACTAGTTCTTAGAGAACAGTTTGTTGAGTAGCGGATAGAGGATATATAAAACCTGCCCTTACAATTGGTCGCACGTGACTGCACAAAGCGCGATCAGGTAACGCCGTGCCGAGGGGCGTCACGGAGGATAAGTTTATCAACTACCTACCTCTTCACCCTGGCCGTGCACAATCTAAGTATTAGCAACTGACAAGTAGGCAAACCGATGACGTTCATCTACACTACCTAGGGTAAAGATACCAGTGGTTAGCCAGAGACCTGTAGTCGACCTTATATGAGAGCAAAGAGTGGAAAATATATCTTTCGTACTCTTCCCACTCATACAAAGTATAGGCAGAGGCCGACTACAGGTCTCTGGCTGACCACTGGTGTCTTTACCCTATATAATAATATTATAAAAAGGAAAGCTTTGATTGTTTGTTTCCATTGAATAGGCTCCGAAACTACTGGAACGATTTGAAAAATTATTTCACCATTAGAATCCTACATTATCCCTGATGAACATAGGCTATGTTTATTTCTTCATGACCAGGAATGACTTCAAAAAAACAGGATGTTTTGCGTTTATCTGAACTGTGTCAAACTGAAGTAAGTACCTACAACCTACATAAATAAAACTTTTAAAAATCACATCGTTATGTCATAATCATAACTTAATTCTAAACTTTTTTCGAACAGTCAGTTTACTAATTGCAAAGCTGTGTCATGCATGACGCGGGTCTCTTCCCTCCGATCCGTTAAACAAGTGTACATGTTTTCTTTCAGCTACAATTCATGTAAGTACCTATCCTATAGGTATTTTATCTGTAAAATTTCGAACGACTAGGTTTACAGTATGTATACAATTAGTGCATAGCCTAAAATGTCTTAAGACAAGTATACGGTAAAATTCTGAACTGTTTTGTTTTATGTTGGACTAACAGCTTTCAGTGCTTTAAATTTGTAAAATTAACGTTTTACTTTAGGGACACGGGAATTATTAAAAAAAGTCATTTCAGCAACTACGTCTCAAGTATTACGCGTCTGCTTAAAATTGAGAGTAATGTTTGGTATGAAATATTAAAAACCTAATTGGGTCATAAGTACCTATACATACAGATTTACGAGTAGGTTATGGTCTTTCCTGTGGACATACCCGAAGATACATTAAAACATTAAAACATTAATTTTGTTACTGAGATTTATAACAATTTAAAAAATAAATTTATTTATTTATTTATTTTATGGCATAGGAAGGCAATCGAGCACACAGGCCACCTGATGTAAGTGGAAACTGTGACCCATAGACATTCGCATTCACAAGACTGCAAATGCACTGCCAACCCTGAGGAATAAGATGGAATATTATGCCTCTATGCTAGTCATTGCACCGGCTGTCTTATCCCCAAACCGGAACACAACAATGCGAACACTGCTGTTTGGCGGTAGGTTAATGGATAAGATGGTGGTACCAACCCGGACGGACCCTGCACAAGGTCCTCCCACAAGTAATTGAAGGAGTTTTCCATAAACCTGTATATTAATCAAAACTTTGACTCATATAGAATATAAATAAAAATAATACATACATACATAGCTTCACGCCTTCATTCCCAGAGTGGGGTAGGCAGAAATATAGAATAAAGTATAAGTTTAACCATCCAGCGAGGAAATGCTGCCAGCATCTTTGGTACAATGCCGCAGGGGCCATTCTTAGATTTAATGTTTTAGTTAATTTATATATTAAGGGGCACTTGCAGGAAAAATGTTAAATCAAGATTAAGCTTAAATCTATATTTGGGACTGACAGTTCCATACATTTTGACATAGCTAAACTGAACTTTAGCATTACTCTCGATTTAAATTTTTGCTGCAAGTGGCCCTTAGAGTTTTAGTCTTATTTAATTTTAGTTTTATTTTTCAGTTATTGTGTTATGGTTGTTGTATTATTTTATGTCGATTTTCATTAAATGTGGTTACTCTGAATAAAGTACCAACTACTTTAAAAACTGGTTGTTAATTCTGTAACCAAATTTTGCACAAACAGGCTCATATTTTTACCATGTAAGTACGTATATTAGTTAGCCGTGTAGTTGCCGGCTTAGAATAGTACCACTCCATGTCCTCCCGTGGAAGTCGTAAGAGGCGATTAAGGGAATGAAGGCTTGTAAGTAGTATTGTTAGGCGATGGGCTTGCAACCTGTCACTAATTAACACATGGTAAATATAAAAATAATGTCGCTCATCCAATAGAATAATGACATAATTGCATTTTTAGCATGCATGTTATGTCATTGTTCCACGCGATAGACCTGACCTTTAGAACACTTACGACGGTAAAATCTCAAAACCCGATTTTTTGCAATTATGTCATTATTCTACTGGATGAGCGATGTATTCTCAACTATTGCAATAATTTGATGTACGAGCAAAACGATTCCCATTTCGGACGAGAAAATACTGATACTGATAACGGCCACAACTTTTGTAAGAGTTCTTGTAGAAAGTACAAATTTGCGTGACATATTGGACAGACTTGTAGCTTTCAAATTTCAAATTCTGATACAAACGTATTCCAAGCAACTAAAGATCCGCTTGTACGAGTACATTGGTCAATCTTGATGTCTCATTAAATCGACTTTACGATTTCACTACATTTTGCATAAATATAAAAACACAACAAATCTCTTGCTTCAACACCAGTTTTTAAGAATACCAAAAACGATTAGTGCCATTAAGCATAATGCCAAATTCGCAAAGTGCCAAACCACCTAGAAATAGGAGCTCCGCGGTAGCGGAACTCCGTCGACACTTATATTGTTTTAAAATTAGACAGTGTCGACGGAGCTCCTATTTCTAGGTGGTTTGGCCCTCCGGGCCTGATGCAAAACTAAAATGACCTAAACCTACCCACGTATTACATTGGCACTATGCGTATTACACGTTGGTAACTAACGTATTTGGTGTTTTGCTAGTTTGACACTTTACAAACTTGGTACTTTGCATAAAATTATACTTTTGCGTAATTGGTCACATGCGTACGCTACCACTTTGCGAATTTGGTACTTAAGGGGAATTTCATATCGAGAATTATAACTTTGGACTCTAAACAAACACAAAGATTGGAAGTTTTCTAATATTATACAAAAAAGTTCTTTGATAAACAAAGACGAACTTTTAAGCGTTTTCAAAAAGTGAAATTTACAGAAAAGTCACGCGTATTTTCATCGATGCCGGCTGTGAATGTTAAAAGATCGTGTCGGAAATTGCGGCGACTACTTAAAAATAATGATTATTTTTTCTTCAAAATGTTCATTAAGCTTTTAATTTTTTTACATATTGAAATTAAAAACTAAACATAAGTTAGTTTTATTTCAATCAAACTTACTAACAGAACTAATTAACCAACTAGGTACGTACCAGTAGATAGTAGGTATATCTCCGCATGAACGGCGTCAGGTCTTCTTTAGTCCTATGAAATAAAAACATAACTCATATGCAATTATGCAAACTATTGACTACAGGAAAGACAACTTTCGTTTTTTCGACTGTGTATGACCCAATTATGATTAAGCCCAGCTGAGGCATTGTGACGTTACCTATCTAATAAGAAGACACACCGTTCACACACACGGGATACGTCTAACTGTTATCTTAAAGGTATTTTTATAAGTAAAGTGGCACCTTAAATGCCATTTCTGTACTTTTTGCTTCACTGTCAACCAATAGGTACTATTTTGTCACAAAACGGACTAACTTTCATTCTGATTTCTACCCCTTTAGTTGACCTTTTCTTACTGCTTGTTTAACGGCCGCACTCTGAGTCAGTTAATGAGTATTCTCGTTCCTTTCTTTAGAGTCGAAATTTCACCCACAAGTTTGAAATTTCGTGTTTCTTATTTAATCACTTTAGTTACAGTTATCTTAAGTAGGAAGTAGAGTCATCTAACGTTTAAATGGAAAAAAAACATAGAAAAAAAAACGTCTAACGTTTAATTGATAGATTATAGGTAAAAGCTAATTAGGTATTACGTTTTATGTGTTTTGTCTATGAGATAAAGTACCCAAGGAATTTTAGTTTGGACCGTTAATGGCATTGTTGTACCTACCTATATTCGCCAAATTGAGGCAAATTGTGTCAATTTACATAATACATATAAAACTGTGTTATTCAATCTCCTAGGATTTTAGGAGAGGTGCGAAATTTAACTGAAACCTGGTCGCATTTGAGAGAAAAGCCGCTGTAACATTAGTTTTTTTTTGCCAATATTAAGTAATAAGTAGGTACCTTCATGTTTCATTTTCAAGTTTAGGCTGTGCGTGTTAATAAGTCCGTCAGTAAGTCTGTCTTTTTTTATTAGTAGGTACCTATACGTAAAAACGACCACGGGTTGAAACATCAATTTCAGAATCACCAAAGAGCAACTATGTCAATTACCGATATTCCCCGTAGCTTCTTACGAGGTAGGTAGGCAGTTTTTAAACATCACTAGTCTTGGTAGGTATATGTATTATACCAGTACAAAACGAAGCCATATTTGATCTCACTCCGCGGTTACTAAGAACTAGAAGAAGTTATTAGAATGTTAAATTGAGAGCCAAGAGTGGTTCCCCACTCGCAACCATTAGGCATGTATTGGCGCGTGCCTAACTGGGTCTCCCCGTTGCCCCGTCATGGTGCAGCAAGTCTTACACTACGTCACGGCTCACGACCGACGTCGCGTCGGTCGTTTCGAACGTACAGGTAAAATGTACTACGAACAACCAACTAATGAAAGTATTTATAAAATCAAAAGCGTGCATAGTTTTTTTTTACAAATTGATTGTACCTTCAATGGTGTCCCAGAACTGGACGTACCTAATTAAATATTAACGTACCTACTAGCTTCTGCCAGCGACTTCGTCCGTCGAATTCGTATTTTTGTCATCCCACGGGAACCGTTAACTTTCCGGGATAAAAAGTACAAGCTTATGTTACCCAGGAATAATGTAGCATTCTAATGGTGAAATAATATTTGAAATCGGTCCAGTAGTTTGTGAGTTAAACCGTTACAAAAATACAAATCTTTCCTCTTTATGATATTAGTGTAGATAAGAAAGCCCCTTCTTTACCGGTCCAGAAATTCCAGAATATAGTTTTAACTTTTACATTAATTAGTTTAGGAGTAGATAATTACGGTTTTTACCTGCCTGAATTGGCAAAACGACATTGAATTACACGATAACTCATGTATTATGTTATATTTATACATTGGTAAAATTGCATATAATTGTTCTATTTACACCATATGATGATGAAACAGTCTAATTTAATCTCTGAGGATTTTGGGATGGGTGCACAATTTTACCGAAACCAGGTCGCTTGAAAGAAAAGCAGCTGTAACTTAATTTTTGACGATATTAAGTTGGTAGTACTTGTTGTACAATTTCAAAATATTGTTTAAATGCGACCAATTTTGAGGCAAGATGTCCAATTTGGCCTACAGCCATTATTTTTTCAGCACAAATAGTCAATGTTATTGAATAAAACGCGAGAACTGCCGTAGTGTTTAGAAATTAGGTATGGAGTTATTTGAAATACATTCGTTTTGGAATTATTTAATTCAAATATATACATTGCTACATATTTCGATGATTGCTAAATTATTAAGGTTATATATCAAGATTTAGAATTACAAATTCTAAGTACCTACCTGGAGCGTAAGCGTTCTTTCCCAGTACGAGTAGATATCACCAAAACTTGAACAACTCCTAAACTAATTAACATATTGGAAAGTTAAAACTATATTCTGGACCGGTAAGGACAGGTCTATCTTATTGCATAATATTAACGTCAAGTTCAGGGACACGGGCAAAGTATAATTATATAAAAATCATTCGCTATTGCATGACTAGGTAGATGGTGGTTCACCACTTAGAACTATTGATACATAGATAGGATATTAAGTAGAAGAGCTTTTGGCAACTAAAACTTAAAAATAAGGTCATGTAAAAGTATGTATAAGCAGTCAGCACCTAAGCACACAAACCAAAATTCTGTAGGACACTTCAAATTTACATTTACTTGTTCTCAGGTCACTTGCCCGAAAAAGGAAAAAATACTTTGGTTTTAACCCAGACAAATACACTACATAATAGGTATAAATTAATGATAGGTACCTACAATGTTAGATTAAAAGCTAAAACTTGAGTTAAGTATCTACCTACCTATTTAAACGCCGCAAGTGCACCAAGAGTAATTTAATTAACTTAACTAAACACAAATATTGGTCTAACCTCTTATTCAATAGGTAGTACCTCCTGTCCTGACAAAACAAAATTAATTCATAGTGCATAGTGAAATCAAATAATTAGGTACGGCCCGATTTATTGATCAGTAGTAAAGGAACTAATAGTTAAAAATTGTACTCAAGCAATTGTTAAATCCTGAACCAAAGTGTCACATTATTTAGATTTTCAAACTTTAACAATTACCTAGTTCATTTCAGATTAGTAGGTCGTTACTGATCAAAAAATCGGCTGTTCGATAATTGGTACATTATTGTGACAAAATTTTGTAAAAAAAAATACCTTGTTCTGAAGTTTCTACGTAAACTCTTGTACACGTCAAATTGAGACACAATTACTCCACTGGTAGTTCTACCAATTTGACTGGAATTCGATGTCGTTTGCCGAAAGTTCGTTAATTTTGAATAATAGTCAGCAGCAAGGTGCGACTCGTTCCGCTCGGGGCGGCGCGGCGGTACGGCGGGACGACGGTACGTCGCGAACGGCGCGGCGGGCTGCGAGACTGACCTCCGGAGCCTCCGCGAGCCGCGGCGAGGGCGCATTGCGAGGGTGGGGTCACTCGGCCGTTGTCCGCGCCTGAAGCCGCGCTTCACGCGCTTGCAATAACAGCCCCACAGACAAATGCACTAGGTAGTTATAATGCTTGTATTATTATAGTTCGTTCGTTTAAATAGTTTGCATGCTTTGATGTGCAGTGCAGCTACAGTTGGGTTGCGTATGAATGGATGTTATTACTGAAGATATATGTTTCTTATTGCAGTAATAGGATAGGACGATTAACATTTTACCGCAAAATAAAAATATATGCTGTGTTTACTATTCTTTTTTTTTTATTTTAGAACATAGTCTGTAGCTTTTTCGGAGTGTCCAATTCCAGTCTCGCAGACCGCTCCCAACAAATTTTACCCATTCCTCTCTGTCTGGCGGGGGCTTTTTGAAACTTTAAATATTACAATTAATTAATATCGAACATAGTAGGCTCTTTTACCGATCGATAAATATGTACTTACGCACCTTGATGCTCAAACAGGAATGGTTGGAGATGCTCTAACAGAAAAGGTTCGACATGGTTTCAGAAGTTGCAATGCAATCCAGCATCAAAAAAGTGTCACAAACTGTCTTCCAAATACTTTTTGTAAGGCTTATTCAATATTATTAAAGATAAACGTTTTATTTTCAAATAAAAAACTGTAAAAACTGTCTTTATTTTATAACACGACAAAAAAAATAATTTATCCGTTTACTTTCCGAAATAAGGTCAATAATCAATTGGTAATCTCACAATTAATATTGAAAATACTGTAGGCATGGATATGCCTTTTAATAAGTTAACCAATCTGACTGTAAACTTACGCACACTAATGCAGAGTGATACACACTAACGTACCTAAAAAGTGACTTTTGAAATTCAATTGAAAGCGGATGTATATAAACGACTCTTCTTAACGAAGGGCTTCTGTAACAGGTGCGAAGACTACTATTCTATTAGCCGTTTCTATTATACTCCCTTTATGCTTTCCTACCTCTATTTTTCCATTCTTTAACGGTTTTTTTGACTTGACAGAAGCGCGTGGAGATAACCACATGGTGCTTCTGTTAAGTCCATCAGAAAAAATACTCTATTGAATGTATATATATCTAACGTGCCCCGAGGAGTACTATTTAATAGTCGCGTAGCCAGAGAGAAAAATAACTTAAAGGGATATTAAAAACTTATCATTTTTGCTGCCCGAGTAGATAAAGTGCACAGTAAGCTATATTTAAAAAAAAAATGAAGTTTTGCGGGTCATGTAGGGTGATGGAACCATTAATGGCCAAGGCACCAATAATGGACAATTGATTCTTATTTTACAGAATAAAGATTAATTTTGCAACAATTAATAAAATTTTAAGTCCGATTTTTATTCCGACAGAAAAAATGTAAACCAAGTTACGTCAATATCAAGGTGACATTTCAGGGGATCTCAAGGTTTGGGCCAGCAAGAAAGTTAATATTGAGTACCTAATCATTTCTCTCAAAACGTGATACAAAAATAAATTTTGAGAAATAATTGAAATTAAAATCGCACAAATGAGTCACTGGAAAGCGATTTCGACGGGAGCACGAATTGACAATATGTATTTAAAAAAAAAAAAACATTATTGTTTTTTCGCGTTTATAATAGCTGGTTAAAAATTAGACTAGGGGAGAGTGGGTAACAGTGGATCACGGGTCACAGTGGATTATTCGCTATAATTCTTACGTGTGATGCTTCACGCACACAAGCAAAAGCATGGCTACTGCTCGTCGATACCTCCCTCTCACGCGCCAGTCGCCCCCGCGCTCGCCGAGCGGAATCACGTGCTGTCACACGCAGGCCAGTAGGTAAGTACGAAAGTATTTTTTTACGTTATTTAGAAATTTGTCGTATTCCCAGCCCTTTAATAAATATAAATGGTAGTTGTAAGTTTTGAACTTGTTATTTGTTAAATCCGTTGTGGGTAATGTAATTTTGGCTTGGGTATAAGTAGTTATTTTTTGAATATTTTTTTTCTGTCGTAACGGCCTATGGGTCACAGTGAATAATTTTCATTTGGGTCACATGACATGAGTTAGCATCAACAATGTTCTTATTAAAATGTTTGTTAATGATTACTGAAGAAGTAAATATGTTTATTTGAATAGAGAAGAGAGCTTTATGGAAATTAAAAGAGAAAAACTGTTGTTTATTTATACAAAATGTTGATTAGTTTAGGTCTCTTTATACCAGCATAATTTGTAAGACTTTTGTTAATTTTTTATAAGACTGTGATAGAAGGCTGTCTTAGAATATAAATAAATAAATAATTATGTAGAAAAGTAGTATTTTATTGAACTTTTTTTTAATAGATCCAGTGTGACCCATCCACGGGTCACAGTGAATCATTTCCCTTTTTTTTTTAAACTTGTTATAACTTGTAAGTTTGTGCCGTTTTTGCCAATAGTGGACCCGATTCTACAGTGGCCTCTAAACTTCCTAATTTTATTTAGGTGTCGCTAAAACACTTTGCTATTCTATGAGCAGCTGTCATAATCAAATGACAGCGCTAATTTGAATCTGACGCTTCTTATTTTAGGCGGACAAACATTGTCAGCTTGACATTCTGGAATAGCACTGATTAAATCTGCCGTCTAAACTATGTCTTAAAATTAGACAATTTAGTTTTAGTTAGTTTTAGGCTATTTAAGCGAGGTGCACGTAGAATCGGGTCCAATTGCACTTGTTTTTGTAGATTAAGGACGTATCTTGTGGTTAATTATCATAGATTAATTATTTAGGCATAAACTTGGGATTTGTGGAGCTTAAAAAAAAAGTGATCCACTGTTACCCACTCTCCCCTTGCCGTATTTCTTGGTTTTTCTTAAATAATTTATTAAAGAAATAGTCATTAAAAAGACCGTATATACAAAGTTAGGAATACTGATATCGTGATCTTAGCATGATATAAAATAAAATAAAGTAACTTTAAACAGAAACAGAACTGACTGTCATGTTATGTCACTTGTCAATCATTCGCTGCCGTTCCTTCATAAATTTGTTATTTTGCGTAATTTAATTAATTACATAATTTGTAGACGCCATTCAAATAAATAAACTATTTTGCGTAGAGTCGAAAGCGTGTTGTTAGAATCAAGTAATCCGTCAGACAGATAAAAAATTAACATGACAGTTGTATATTTTTTTCAATTCCTTTTGTAATAAATGGACTAAGGGCACTATAAGTGTATTCCTAACATTCACAATCCAACCATTTTTACTGTTTTTCCTAAATATAAAAAAAACTGCTGTATAAAAAAATCCAAAGATATTTTTACTGTAATCAGCAGTGTAAAATCTAGAAACGGTATTTTATTTTACTACCTTAGCACATAATGAATTGTTGTCAATTGTGAAGCGAAAAGTGAAGTGACGTCTCACATCAATCAAGCGGCCCTCGACTTGATGACACGAGTGTATCGAGTCAATGATACCAGTGCAATAAATAAAATATGCATACATAAACAGTATTCTCGTTTTAAATTAATTCAACAAAGAGTTTATATCAAAATAAAGTTTGCCTACAAATTAAATTCTTTCATACATACATACATAAACTCACGCCTTCATTCCCAGATTGAGGTAGACAGAGCTAAAGAATTACCAACAAGTCTTAAAAGTCTCGAAAGTCTATTTCTTATAAATGTGGAAAGTATAAATATTTCGAATGCTGCAAATGTTTTTCATTAACGGCAAAACCTTTGTTTACATTTATTCAGTGGGAATAAAAATCGGACTTTAAATTAATTGTTGCAAATTTAATGGCTATTTTGTAAAATAAGAATCAATTGTCCGTTATTGGTGCCTTGGCCATTAATGGTTCCAACATCCTGTATAACTCGCAAAACTTCTAATTTTTGAAAAATAGCTTTCTAGCTTAGCGGAATAAAAATGCGCCCTTAGGACCGCGACCGTATGGAATTAAGAGTGAAGTGTCCATTACTGGTGCCTGTCAGCAAAAAGTGTCCATCATTGGTGCCCTAATTAGAGCATTAAAGTTTAAAATGTTAATTCAGAACTTATTTTTGATCAAAGTAAATACAGTACCAGGAGAGCAGAGGTGATTAAGAGGCTAGCAGGGTGCAGCGCAGCGGCATGGCGGGCGGGTGGGAGCGCCAGACACAGCGCGGAGCCGGATTACTGTATGTTAGGTTGGTTTGGTAGGTTTAGGCACTCTTAGCATTTGACGTTATAATTTTTGCTTTAACAATTTTATATAAATATAAGTAATTTCGGACAAAGTGTGTGCATACGTTAGGCTCACTTCAGAGGTCCGGGGGGAAGAGGACAGTTACACAGATACCCACATGCACACATACACATATACACAGATATACATTTTTTCACAAATGTATTAAAAAATGTCGTTCGATACACGTCTGGAAATGTCATTCTTCACTCGTCCCGAGTCTTGCCACATTATTATAATTATTTAATTATTACAGTGATGGACTCGCACGACTGATTTTTGTCCAACGAGCCCCGTACTACTTCTCGCCCGACGTGTGGCTGGATGGTGCGTAGAGCCCTGACGTACATCATCGGTTCAATCGTGCATCGTGTGTTTGGTCATGCGTAGACTTGACGTCCGTCAAATCTTCGCAGTGTTGCCAGATATCCTGTTTTTACAGGAGATATACCGGTTTCGGGGTTTGCCTACTGCTCTACTGTTTTTCCAAAAAGCTACTGGATTTTTGAATTTCACTTGTGTAAAAAAAAAACATATTATACACATAAGGTTCTTGAAATGAGTGTAGGAGCCACAATTTCTGAACGAAACGAAATTAGCGAAGTAAAGCCTTGCACGATGCACGACGCAAAACGATAGACGAACGAGCCCCAACATCAACAACGTCTAGCATGATGGACACTGCACGATAGTGAGTACAGCACCATCGGGCCCGACGGTCGTGCGCTACTACCCCTCAAGATGGATAGTGCTTAGAGGGCTTAAGAATCTGTGGTCTGTGACAGCATGATGGATACTTTGCACGATAGTGCGTACATCACCATCGGGCCTGACGGTCGTCGTGCGTTGCTGTCAATCAAGATGGATAGTGCGTGGGCCTAAATTCAAAGATTAATTTGAGGTAACCCTTCACTCTGTAACTTTTATGTGGAAGTGTGTGTTTTTCTATTACAAACTTTTAATGCAATTATATTGACTTGTGCCTTTTGAACATCGTAAGTTCAAAAATGTATGAAAATAAAATGGGTCACCACCAGTTTTTTTCTAAAGATAGCCAATTTTATCTACTTTATGGAGATATGCATAACTCAATACCTGCATAGTGGTCTCTTTTCCGGAACACTGCCACATTTAATGAAATACATGGACTGCAACAAACCCGATTGTGCCAATAAAAAAAAAGCGCGTCTATGACAAAGACAAAAGTAAATATTTCCTTATCGTTCTCTCTTATTGAGAACTCCATAAAACTATGTCCCTCAGTCAGTCAGTCTTGATATTGTCATTTGCACGTCATTTGCATGTCAGGTTTAGGCATAGCTGGGCACCGTTAAACAAATAGTTAACTCCGTTAATCGTTAAAAAAAGTTAGCTTCGTTAAACGTTAAAGCGTTACCTTTAGGAAGAATTAACGCAAGTTAACGTTAATCGTTAATCCGTTAATATGTGTAAAAAAATGCATTTTTATATCGTTGCATTAGTGAACTTATAAAATCTGTTGATTTAGGTTCTGGAAGTTAACAGGATAGGAACAAAACAAAATACTTGTATAATTCAAATGTGTAATTTAATCGTCGGGCATAAGGTGTGTAATTCGCCTTGATGAACATTAACATGTTGAAGTTCTCGTCTGAAAGCGAGGCTCGTTTTGGTGCTAAAATGTCTTTACCCGTAGAAAACAGACGTTCAACTGCAGCGCTTGAGGGTATAGCAGTATTGTATTTAATGAATAGATTTATGAATATCTGTTCCCCGAGGAATGCCGCATCGTTGAACGAGTCTTTTGATTTCATGTCCAGCGATATTTTAACGAGACTTTGCGATTTACTCTTTAAAGAGTTGGAGCTCTTTGGTTTTTCTATAGACTGAGTGACAGAATTGAAAAAGTCTTCCTCGTCATCATCGTTTTTACTCGCATTGCTCCCTCCGCCACTTAAACTCCATATCAACCGGAACTTTGGTTGAAATGCCGCGGCAAGTTGGCATACTCCGAACCTGTTTTTCGCGCCGGTGCCGTGCGGTAAATAGTAGGCATTGGATTAACGATTAACGGACTTCTGCATTATTAACGGAAGTTAACGTGTCCGTTAACATTTTTGAAAGTTAACTTAAAAGTTAACCCGTAATCAAAATGTTAACTTCGTTAATTAACGATTAACGGATTAACGAGTTAATGCCCAGCTGTGGGTTTAGGCACAGGGTCTAGGGTATCTTAGTCCAAATTCAAAGCTTTTGACAATCGAAGTTCGAAGTTAGTTAGCTCTTATACCTCTCGCTCCATTTAGTCTCGAGCGTGAAGGTATGTATGTATGTATGTATGACAAGCGTCAGGGACTCGGCACGCAAAAATTAGTTTTGGTTTTGGTTTCTTTATTGTAACCATCTTTATTCGAACTCTTCAAGTTAGTTCTAATAGTAGGTACAGATTATAATATAAGGGTATAGTAGGACATCGGAAATAACAAAAAGTACAACTTTTGTCGCTTGTGCTCAGTAAAGAATCTTCTTTCTTCTCTACATGAGTAGGTCTATTTTTTGATGGATAGAGTTAATATACATCGTAACATTCGCCCTAGTCCGTTATTACACGATTGCCCGAAAAAAGGTCGTGTAATGTTTTTTTTTCACCAAAGTTTTCTCATGCACTGCAATGCAATCTAAAATTACTAGAGTTGCCATATTTAAATAACTTATGGAAAAGCAAAATGGCAAGCTTGTCATCTATATGTCACTTATATTAATTTTCAACTTCGCTCGCTTGGTGGTTGTTTCTTGTTTTTTACTTGTAAGTGGGTGCAGTTACGAAGTAGCACGGAGAATATGAAGCTTTTCAAACATTTTTGGATAGATTAATACTAGGGGGTTGTGAGAATTACATTTAATTATTGGAGGACGACTCATCGTGATGGCAGATATTGAATCATTGAACCCCGACGAACGGGCAGGGACAATTGAATTTATAAGTAAAGTCGATGTGGATTTAGACATAAAAAGAGAAATAGAGGTGAAAATCAAGCCGGAGCCACAGGAATGCGTGACGTGCTCGAGCCGGGGTCACGATGGACACGACATTTGCAGCACCAGCACGGCTTCCGGCGCCCCGGTACATGACTTCCTATACAAGCTAACACGGGTGGACCTTTCTGCAGCAGAGAACTCCCCCAAATATATGTGTAAAAATTGCTTTGAGCTTATTAATGTCTTGGAAGCCGCAGAACAAGAGTACATCAAGCTGAAGCAAGCTTTTGAAGAAATTATTAGCAGAAACCCTCTGTTTGAACAATCACCTCAACCCCTGGAGTTAGGGGCTGTAAAAACAGAAGTCTTTGAAGAGGTGTTTAACTCCAGAATCAGAGAAAGTGGAGGTGACTCTGAAGATGAACCTCTTGCGATAACGAAAAAGAAAAGACATCGCAAACCTGATAAAACTAAAAAGAAGACTATCCCCAAAAGTGCACCTAAGCGCAAGCCAACTAAAACTGATAGTAACAATAGGTTTGTATGTGTTTTGTTGAGTGTGCCATTACTAATAATATCTTTTATTATTAATAAATGCTAAATCTTATGACTTGTCATGGTATGTATGTAGCAAAGGGGGTTTAACTAAAAACCAAGTACCCCATTTGCATATATTCCATGGGAAATGGTCAACACTTAGAAAATTTTGGCAACCAATTGGGTGTGTTGTGATCGCAAGATATGTAACATTCCTCGCTTCACTCGTCATCACACCTAACAGACATTCTAGGACTGTCCTACTTTTTTGAGAGTAATTCGGGTGTGTTGTGACCGCAAGATACCTGGTTGGTTTAGTTGCAAGCCACTGTATTTCTTTCAGGGCCTTTTCAAGTTCTGCTATTCTTTCTGAAGTTCTTAGTGTGTTTGTGTTGTAGGTGGATATATAGAAATTAGTTTTTGATTTCTTCTTGTTGGTTGGTACTGTATGGCACCAGGTTTCTTTTCTTTTATGCACCTTGTTAGGTGCTGGAGGGGTGCGATTAAACTCTCCCATGGTGATTTCTGTCTGGATTGGGAGTGCTTGTGTTAAAGTAATTTAATTTGTAGGTTTTCATTTTTATTGGAGTTAGGTTTAAGGCCTTGTGATTTATTTTTGTGCTGTCTATATAGGCTTTGTCTCTTTATGTGGAAGGCATTTGTTTTTGCATTTTTTAGACACTATTTGACACAACTATTATTATTTACTGAGTAATAAGCAGGGTTCAGAGTTTTAATAGCATGGTAAGACTAATGAGAGCTGTGTAGTCGACATTAGCATTATAAATCAATTCTTACTCATACTCATTTGTATATTTCATTCCAAAATGCTTTATATTTGCCCTGAGCCCCTGAGTAAAGCTGCTAAGCTAAGTAATGAAAGATTACAATTATAAACAAAATATTTTCACATACATATTATTCCCCGTATGGTTGCCGGGGTAGAATTGTGCCACTCCATGTCTTCCCGTGGATGTCGTAAGAGGCGACTAAGGGAATAAAGGCTTGTAGTACTGTTAGGCGATGGGCTTGCAACCTGTCACTAATGCGCTGTTAAACATCTTAGCCTAATTGTGCAAATTGTGGTTACAGAATTATCAACGGGTTTTTGGAGTTGTTGGTAATTCTGTAGCTCTGCCTACCCCACTCTGGGAATGGAGGCGTGAAGGTATGTATGTATGTATGTACATATTATGTAATACTAGCGGCCCACCAGCGGCTTCGCCCCGCTGCAAATTTCTGACTTTCTGATTTTTCAATTATTTTCTTTAATTTAAACCTTGTCCTGACAATGACGAACACAACAAAACAGAAATCAGCCAAATCGGTTCAGCCGTTCTCGAGTTTTGCGCTTAGCAACACATTTAGCGATTCATTTTTATTATATAGATTAATTTCATAAAGTTATGAAAATAAAAAGTGAAAGTTATCATCCCTATTTAAAATTAAATTATATTTTGCAATGTAATAATGAGTTAAATTTTTATGGTTATGTCGACTCCACATCTCTCTTTCCTCTTAACGTACTATGAAAACTCTGAACCCTGGTAATAACATATGTGGATAAGTGTGCTAAGTTGATAGCATATACAAATTAGACCCCATTATGACTAGCATAGCGAGCGCTATTTGTGCTGGCTCTCTGCACTAAAGCTGGCTGTTAAATTAAACTGACAGCTTCAACAGTAACCTTGTGCCTCCCCACAGGTGGATGAGCAGTACAAATAAATTGAGTAGTAATGTAATTAATATTATTCATTAGAATATGCAGGGATGTTATAGTTAGGAGTTTAAAATTGGTTTATTTTTAGATAATGCTAATATACATGGTTTATGTGTTACTGAGCATTGGTTTAAAAGGTTATGAGTGCATGTTTAATTTTAATAATTATACGTAACATAGTTAATATGTTTGCTAGGCTATCTTGCAGTTGGGGGATCCTTAATAATAACAGTTAAAAATAACAATAAAGTCCATTGAATCATATTCATGTTGCATGTATTGGATACATACATACATACATTAAATCACGCCTGTTTCCCAGAGGGGTAGGCAGAGACCACTTCTTTCCACTTGCTACGATCCTGACAAATTTCCTTCGCTTCTTCAACATTCATACATCGAGTCATGCACGCACGTCGGTTTCGGGTACTTAAGATTCGGCCCTTTTCCAGTATTTCTCCGATTTGATTCGAAAAAGTACGCCTAGGGCGGCCCCTTCCGACCCTTCCACACACTTTCGATCTGTATATCTCTTTCGTCAATCTTCCCTCATCCATGTATTGGATAGGAGCAATTTATTATTGTTTCGGTATACAGACCCCCTTGAGCAGATTACAAACTATTTGAGAGTGTTTCGGACAATGTCCTTAATTGTGGTTTTAATAATAAAAATTGTATAACTGTGCGGAGATTTTAATGTTAATTTACTCGACAAATCACCCATGTCTATTAACTTAATAAACATTTTTAAATCCTTTAATTGTATCAACCAGTTCTATAAGCCTACCAGAATCACAGGAACCAGTGCAACATGAATTGATAGTATATTTAGTCATTTTAACCCTTTTCAGAAATCTTTAATTAACATCTTAAGTTGGGAGTGTTGGGATCACTGTGGTCAGCAAGTTTCTTTTAAAGGAAAAACTGATAATGCTCCTCAATATTTAATGTTCAGGCAATTTACAAAAATCAATTAGCCTTGTTTAATCCCAAAGTCATCAAATAATTGAATTATGTAACATGCACTCAGGATGATCCAGAAGTTTGTGTTCCTCATTAATTCATTGCATATGCCTGTTTTGATGCCTGCTATAGTTAGTGTTCTGCTTAGCTGTTCAAAATTTTGTGATTGGGCTACACTGACTCGAGCAAAAAGATATATATTATATAAGATATGCTACAAGAGCGGTTAAGTCTTTGATTCAAACATATTTGTACACTGTGAAATCATTTTTTTAGAGAGTACCTGCAATTCTGATAACAAAGCTTTAATGTAATCAATACTAAAA
This sequence comes from Acleris emargana, assembly GCA_927399475.2. Classification (NCBI taxonomy): domain Eukaryota; kingdom Metazoa; phylum Arthropoda; class Insecta; order Lepidoptera; family Tortricidae; genus Acleris; species Acleris emargana. Next base: position 48,140,786 of record OV656835.1, on the reverse strand, counting down.
CTGGAAAGAAACTACAATTAGAAATGCGCACTACAGCCTGCTATTCAAAGTTACTCTAGTGAAATCGGAACTTGATGTACCTAAAGATGTGGAGTTACAAATATTACTTTAGATACCACTAAATGACAACAATCACCTGATAAGGCTGAAATATTATTAAGATCAAATGCACAGATGTGTTTAACTTATACTGTGTCACTCCAAAAATAGTTATTGAAACTATACGGACCTCTAATCTAAAAAAGACTGAAGATCTCTGGGCACTGTGTAAAATTTTGCCTTAGTTGCGGCTATCCCTATGTTTGCGGTTTTTGGATACACAATAACCAAATAAAGTTACATACATACATACATTGAATCACGCCTGTTTCCCAGAGGGGTAGGCAGAGACCACTTCTTTCCACTTGCTACGATCTTGACAAATTTCTTTCGCTTCTTCAAGATTGAAGTTAAATATAAAAATCCCGTGTCTTTGAGATATTCAAAAAATTGAGGAAAGTCCTGAGAATCGCATTTTTTGCTCTGTTGAAACAGATTCATCAATTAATGCTCCATGACTGCTAGACATTTTTTAATAGCACCAATATATCCATTTAAATATAAAAAATACTGTTGGTGTCAATTTATTAATTTCCATGTTTATGCTAATTGTTTTTTTTCTGCAAATCTCTTCACGATCGCATAATTTTTCTGTGCACAACTGTTATTATTATTATGAATCATTTATTCATGAAATACACATACATGTTTACATATGATAGTATACTGCTAAACTGCATAATAGTTTGTTGGCAGTGCATTAATTGCTCTTGATACACAGTTGTGTCAAAATCATATGGCTATATGTTTTATATTCATGCTATTATATTTAAAGACCTATAGGGCGGTGGGTCCCTGCAAGCTTTACATTATATTATGTTAATGTAATGCAATCAGAACCAATAAGAATGGATAGGTATATTCTCACCACAATTATCTAATAATATATCTAACAGACACTTTTCTTAACACGTTCGGCGGCGGTACCGACTATGACCGTAAAACGTGTAGCACGTTATATGACAGTACGGCCAACGCAGTATTTATTTACGACTTCCTAAAAGTCACTACGGTTCTTCCTGACGAAAATCCATACCATTTTGTCTTCCCGTAGCACGGTTATAACCGTTACTGTACTCGAGTAGAGACAAACCAACAATGTATATTATCAAAACTGCTTAAGCCGTAGTTTCATTTTGTATGAAGAAATTTACTGTCATTCTAGTACATTCCATAATTTGGGTACCGCCGCCGAACGTGTTAAACATACTCGTTTTAGCTTTTTCCACAAACAATTTTTCGGGCAAGGAGTTACATACTTTAGGGATTAGATATTCAAATGTACGTTTTCCATAGTAATTAACAGGGCTAAACATGTCGGCAAATTACTTTGGTTTTCTCCTTGTGACTGTGTTTTTGTCTATTTTATGTAAAAACGGATCTGTATTGTAGTTGTGACGTTGTGAGAGGATATCAGTAACTAAATTTTTCATTAACAGGTAATATATTACATGTTTAAACAGTTTTTCATAATTCTTGTTAAACGTTTGTTTGTTTATGGCTCACTAATAGCTAGGCATCTTATTTAAAACATTTTGACCATACCTAATTGTTTTGTAAATGTACGCCCATATGCTATTAATCCATATTCGTGCGATTCTACTACAGAGTACGTAAAGTTTTGCGGTTGACATTTTTTTCAAGTTGATAGGATATAATATCTCAATTTCCTATACAAGGCCTGTATATGCAATTTCCAGTGAAATGATCTGGCTATAGTCACGCCTAGGGACTTAAAAGAGTCAAAAAATTGTATTTTACTACAGTTACAGTCCTGTTTCAAATTGTGAAGGCAATCATATGTGTGACCTACAATACTAAAGGGCTTACATTTTTTACGTTATGTGGGGACGACATGTGCATGCCTTTTGTTTTTGACATATTTATAATGATGCCATTGTCGTGTGACCACTTACATAATTATATTCTCTAAATCTGATTGTATACTTTCTTCGATTTTACGTTAATCCTTGTCCGCGTATATTATACACATGCAGTCCGCGTACATAAACATGTTACAGTTCTTAATAACTATTTACGTGCATTATACAGGGTGAAAAGTTGAGATGGGGCATTAAGGGCAGCTACCAGAACAATTGATGCCACGCGAAAATGATCTTAGGAGACCTCACCCAACTTTTTAAGTGATGACAATCGACATTCACAGATTTTTGATCAAAGGTACAGTCAGCGAAAAAATCGTCAGAAATGAGTAATTTTTTTTTAATGCCAATCGATCCCATTTCTCATAAGGATTAAAACATTATTTGAGACCAACTGAGGTTAGAGTACTAGAACACTCACAAATCAAAGAAAACGTTTTCCATACATTTTGTAGGGTAATATAATAACTAGGCTTGGGACTTTTGGATGCTCGCTATGGTTCTAGAATCCACGGAGTCGCCATTATGTTAAAATATTTTTTTAGAAGTCAAAGTCAAAGTGGATAAGTACATATAAATAACTTGTATTTATATAATTATTGATTATTCACGAAGACCATATTTGCTAATGTGTCGAGTCGTTGAAAAGGTAAATAGCGAAGTAATGTCAAATTTGGTGGAACAGAGCTTACGATTTTTATGGCAGGACGATTACTTTAATAAAATTAACAATTTTTCTGTGTTTTGTACGGATGCAGCTGCTTACATGATCACCACTGGAAAACTTTTGAAGAAAAACCATACCAATTTGAAGCATGTAACTTGTCTAGCTCATGCCTTTCATCGAATTTCAGAACAAATTAGGTCGGAGCATGAACTTGTAAATACTTTAATTACAAAAGTAAAGAAAATATTTTTAAAATCACCGCAAGGAGTAAGATTTTTCAAACAAATGGCTCCGAACGTACCCTTGCCACCCTAACCTGTAATAACCAGATGGGGCACTTGGCTAACTGCAGCTTTCTATTACAGTACGTATTTTGAGGACATAAAAAATATTGTTGCAAACTTAAAGCCGAAAGATGCCATATCTATTAAAAAAGCCATACAGGTTTTTTCGAACACCAATTTGAGAAGTGAACTTGTTTTTTTTTTAAATGCCTACGAAATAATACCGGAAACTATAACTCGATTAGAATGTACTAATATTTCTCTCGCTGACTTTTTACAAGTTGTTGACGAAGCATGTATTGTTTTACAATGGTGTGCAACAGATACTGTCCTAGATAAACTAGAAAAAGTGTTAGATCGGAATCCTGACTACGATACTATACGGAATTTTACCACAACGCACCACAAAGATGACGAATCGGCAAAAAATCTCGAGAATACAACTTTAACATCAGTGGACGTGGAGAGATCTTTTTCAACACACAAAAGAGTTTTTGATAGGTCCAGAACTCGTTTAACCCCGCAAAATATAGAAAAAACAATAGTGATCCATTCTTACTACCATTTTAATGATGAACATGAAATAGTAATAGGTGATGATTATGATGCACTGATTCAAAAAGCCTGTACCTCATCAAAAATTTAGAAGTGGCGACTAATATTAGATTGAAAAAGACATTTTTGCTATTGTTACTTAAAGTATTTGTTTTAGTTTATTTTGTTTACTAGCAATAGAGTATTTTATTATTGGTAAATGTATACATACAAGTTGTATGTACTTATCCACTTTGACTTTGACTTCTAAAAAAATATTTGAACATAATGGCGACTCCGTGGATTCTAGAACCATAGCGAGCATCCAAAAGTCCCAAGCCTAATAATTTACTAATAACCCAGAACACTTTTCGCATTTGTTTTTTTACGCATATCGGTCCATTTTACTTAAAGAATGTTAAGTATGAAGACAACTACAAATCGAACAGTCTTGAGAACCACATTACTAATAATAAAGAAACATACATAGGTACGTGAATTTCATAGGCCATAATGTGTTAATTTCATTGTAAACTGTAAAGATTATCACAGAAGCCGTTAGGTTAGATTTATTTTATTACAATTGTGATAAATCTACAAATCTCGATAAAATACGATACCTTTATGACGAATAATTATAGCATATGAAACAGTGGCAAAATTGGATCAAGCAATAAAACACAACATTAACTTTTAAATGTATTTACAGTAATGAAAAGTGAAGAAAGATAACATAGCGTACACTTTTACGACAATAAATGTTCGAAATGGTAGGCAAATTGTCGAATACACAAGCTAACCCTTTTTTGCAAATTGTATGCTTCTTTCACCCCGTAATTGCTAAAAGTGGCAATGAAATTTCATGTGCTCTGCCTACTCCTTGAGGGAATACAGGCGTGAGAGGTATGTATGTCTGTAAGTAATTGAAGTAGTCTCCATACAAATTAATAGTCTTTAAGCTAAAGAAATTTCTACTTTGGTTTTGCCCTACTAAATGTATGGAAAACGTTTTCTTTGATTTGTGAGTGTTCTAGTACTCTAACCTCAGTTGGTCTCAAATAATGTTTTAATCCTTATGAGAAATGGGATCGATTGGCATTAAAAAAAAATTACTCATTTCTGACGATTTTCTCGCTGACTGTACCTTTTATCAAAAATCTGTGAATGTCGATTGTCATCACTCAAAAAGTTGGGTGAGGTCTCCTAAGATCATTTTCGCGTGGCAGCAAGGGTTCTGGTAGCTGCCCTTAATGCCCCATCTCAACTTTCCACCCTGTATATCCTATAGGTCCATATACAGAATCGGTTGGTACGCCACTTGTTATCATTGCTTCGTCACCTCGCACTTTTGTAATTTCTGTGATCGTCTTTCAATTCATTAAGTATTGTTTAAACCATTCGATAATTACGCCGCGTATGCCACACTTGTACCTACATGGACTTTAGAAGCACGTCATGTTCGAGTGTGTCAAAAGCGTTTCTGAAGTCCATAAAAGTGCTTCCTATCATTTAATTTGTGACATACGTCGTTTGCGAACTGCGCCAGGGCGGTAGCTGTGCTTTTATGTGTCCTAAATCCGTGTTGGATGTTTGAGAGTGTACTTTGTTGTTCCAGATAATTCGTTAGTTGATGTATGGCTTTTCAACCATTATATTAATAACGGATAAGATGGCTATTGGCCTATAGTAAGTTTAGTAGAGTAAGTTTTGTGACAACCGGTTTTGTATTATGCCTATACAGGGCGTCCCAAACTTATGGGACATGAAGGGGAAGTACCTTAAATATCGTAGATAGTGTATTTTGCTGAAAGAAGACTTTATGTTATTTTTAAAAGTTAATAATTCTGCATTCATAGATTTTCTAAAAATTACTTGCATCGTCTGGGAATCGAACCGACTTAAATGTAAAAAAAAAACATCCTACTTTTATGATGCCAATCGAAAGAATAACTAAAAAATAATAACTCTGCTTAAGTAACATTGTATTTTAAAAGAAAGGAACAACGTAAAATTAATCATTTTAATTTAAAAACATACATGAAACTGCCGTAGTCAATTAAGTGGGTATTTTTTTGTAAATTAATTAATTAAATGCTCAAAATATGATCCCTCTTGCCTTACGCAAATCGCCAATCTTTTAATGAGTCCGCTGCCTGTTGATTTTCTTATCATTTTATGGTGAATACTCGATGTGATATGCAGGGATCGGAAATTCGGATCGATATTTACCTATACTTTCGCGCCGGCTTTGTTGTTCAGTTGTATGGAGGTGGACTCAATCATATAATTCAAAATAAATTTTCCGGGATTTCAAAATAATATATTACACCGGCATTAATTCATAACTATTTATTTATATTAACTGTTTGAAGTTATTTTCCATGTATATGTTTAACCAAATGTTATTATAAATACTTTATTGTAAAACGACATAAAATAATACAACCATAAAAAATTGTTAAAATAAAAAAATAATTAATAAAACCATAAATTGTTACTTAATTTACCTGTAATGTACGAATTTATAGGAGCAAAACAGAATGTTCTTAAATGAATCCTACATGTAAAGTAATTATTATATTAACGTTTTGTAGAATCCCAGAATCCCAGAACTTAAATTATTAAAATAATATTTTTAAGAAGCCGACGCGATGTTTGCCTATCTTTTTCCGGGATTTTGCCAACTTTAGGTAAATATCGATCCGAATTTCCGATCCCTGGTGATATGGCACAATTCTGTTTGCAACTCATTTAATAACTTTCTTGAAATTTGACTCAATCATTTTACGTTGTTCGTTTCTTTTAAAATACAATGTGTTAGGTACTTAAGCAGAGTTATTATTTTTTAGCCATTCTTTCGATTGGCATCATAAAAGTAGGATGTTTTTTTTTGACATTTAAGTCGGTTTGATTCCCAGACGAAGCAAGTAATTAAAAAAAAAACTATGAATGCAATTACTAACTTTTAAAAATAACATAAAGTCTTCTTTAACCAAATTACACTATCTACGATATTTAAGGTACTTCCCCTTCATGTCCCATAAGTTTGGGACGCCCTGTATACACCGTGTCCAATAAGTTTGCTTACAGTTTAAATTCTCAATAAAATTAATGTACGAACAGTTAATACAATGAAAACTATATTTTATTAATGGCACACTTATGTACAATATTTACAACAAATGTTTCGGAATAACTCCACCTTTAACTTTTTGTACTAGCTTCAAACGTTTCTTAAATGAATCACACGCGGCACCCACCGCTTCCATTGGTATTTCGTCCCAAATATGCTCGATAACCATTCTGAAATAATCCAGGTTTGCGATTTTATAATCATGTAGTTTCGAGAGCATGTACGACCACACGAAATAATCTAATACACTCAAGTCCGGAGAACTGGGTGGCCATTCATTTTTCGGCAGTAAATCGGTCAAATTAGCCTAACACCAAGCTTGAACAGCGTTTGCCGTGTGTGAAGGAGCTCCGTCTTGTTGGAAAACATAATATTCGTTCTCAAACATCCTTTTTAAATTTGGAGCAATAATTTTCTCCAAAACCTCGGAATTATAGTATTGAGCATTGATTTTAACGCCTTTATCTAAATACTAGAGGTAGTTTACCCCGCTTACAAACTGCACCCCACACCATCACCGATGGTGAGCTTTGGAACCTAGGAACATTTTTCTGGTTGTCCGGAATGTCTTCTATCATTGGTGCCCACAATCGATCATTTTGGGCGTTATGAGGCTGTTCTAACACGAACAGTTTCTCGTCAGAAAATACAAACTCATCCCCTGCGTGCCAAGAAAGTATTATGTTGGATCTTTGTACTCTCTTTTTCTTGGTCGCTTCGGAAATGCCATGAACGTTTCGTTTTTTGTAGGCATGGCATCCAAGATCCACCCTCAAAATATTGTGTACCGATCCTTTTGAAATTTTGGATAGAACGGTGTTTTTCCCACCGAAGTCGCTCTCTCACAATCTTTACTACTCTATCGGTTCTAGCTGAACGTGGCCGACCGGATCTTTTCCTGTCTTCTACTGAGAAAGTCTCCTTATACCTTTTGATTACGGTGTAAACTAGATTGCGTTTAATTCCAAGGGGTTTTAAGGCTTTGAATTTAGCACCTGGGTTGTCGTTTCACGAAACTGTTTCATCGTGGATTAAAAGCAAACTACAAATGCTTGACGTTTGAAACGATTGTATGTTGTTAACGACAACATACTTTATAAATTAAAATAAGAATTCGATGGCCTGTAGTCTGTATGTCTTTAGGGTTAGTGCAAAAAGATGTGTATTCGAACTTATTGGACACGGTGTACACTAATAATCGAGTATTTCAAGGCATCCGACTTTGACTAGTTTTATATCTTATACTCTGATTTCATCATACCCGGGTGACTTGTGTACAGATAAGCTGTTTATAATTTTTTCAATATCTCTAGGCATTATTTATCAAAATCTAAAAGATAGGTTACATCCTCTTATGTAGTCACTCCTATTTAGAAGAGTTAAACTGCATTCATGCTTTATAAATTCTATTTCTCGGGTGAAAGTGTTAGTGAAATTGTTGCATACTGTCTGAATCTCATTATCTTTACCCAAGTAGGTACTGCACTATTGTCCTATCAATGTTGTTAGGTTTTTTACCTATCCAAGTGTTTACGTTTTCCCATATTTTCTATAATCCTTTTTACAGTCTATTATAAGTGTTTGTCTATATTTATTTCTAGCTGTCTCAATTATTTTACTAACTTTATTTCTGAATCAAGTATAGTTTAGTCTGTGCGTTTTGGATTTCGGAGCTGATTTCCATTTTCTAAACAAGACATGGCGTTTTTCTATTAATAATAATAAAATAATTCTTGCGTTACCCATGGTTGTGTAATTATTTTGTTAGGTATTGTTACATCTCTTTTACAACCAGCATATATGTCACCAAATGTTAGCGAAGCGAGTCATACAGTAGCAAAGGACAGTTAATTTTAAGAGTTCGTTCCAGTCGATTTTCTTAGGTTTTTCCTGCAGTCTTTTGTTAACAATCACAGAACGTACCTTATTGGTCGCATTACCTCCAAATCCGTCACTCTGATTTGTTTCGTACAGTAGTAAACCGGTTAGGTAGTGGTCGGAGATCTTTCCCGCTGCCAGCGCAAACGATGAAAGACGATAGGTATTTACGCGGGTCCATATGTGATCTATGCGCGACGCAGTCAGTTGTTCTCCGTAGACTTCCTCGTAGGAACACTGTAATCCGTACGTGCACATTGCGTTCTTGTATTCTATGACTTGTGGGTGTGTCCTATTACATATGTTTATGTCGCCGGGGCAAATAGTATTCATGTTAAAGGGGATTTTCTGCAGTATTTCTCCGATCGCTTGTAAGTACTTATGTTTACATGAACTTGGCGGTCGGTACACCGCTATAAGGTATAAAGGTTTTCCCCCGACACATTGCCCGTGTGTTATTTCACATTAGACATTAGATATAGACTTGTGCATCCATGTTAAACTGCTTCGAAGATAAACCATAATGCCTCCTCCTCTTCGTGTTTCCCTTGTGTTCGGGTACATGTAAGTTAGGTATGTTGTATTCGCTACATTCACATCGTTTTATATTTATCTCTGTTAATGGTGTAATGAGCAAAAATGCTTTCTAAGCGATCTTATGTTTAATTGTATTGTACATAGTTTTGTATCTGTCTGCTGGTTAATGTCGTTATACCAAGTGTTTATCTCGACGTAATTATTGTGTTCAGTGTTCTGTATCACTGAATCTAAATTATTTAATGTGTTGAACGTTGAATAATAGTTAATCCTTTGTCATATCCAGAAGGTAGACGGGTGCATACTAGGGAATGCCAATAACCGGTTATAACTGGTTTTAACCGGTTATTTGCATACAAAAGCGGTTAATAACCGAATAAATTGCATTCCCTAGTGCATACCCGTTGTATATAAGTCGTAGCGTTAATGTTGTTGGGATATTCTCAGCCTTTGTTTACGAACTCTCGTACGTCCATTTCCGTTCGCACTTGGTAGATTTTTGCTCCTTGTTGAGCTTTCCTAACCAAAATTCTACCTCTTTGGATCCATATGTACTTATAGGTATCCCTGAGCTGCCTTTTTGTCTCTTTAAATAAGTCACGAATTTTCCTTGTGACATCCTCATTGATATATATCCTTGCATCGCTCTGGCCATTATTAACGCGCGCGTTAGTCAGCTGCTGCGTTGTCTTACGCTTATTCAGCCATTGCTCTCTTTTGCCGCGCGTGACGTCATGCGCACGATAACGATGCGCAGGCGAGGCGAGCCCTGTTTTGTGATCCCACCCTCCATGCAGATTCTACACAGTTCTCATTTATACCTAATTGCTTCGCGATCTCGGGAATAGTATATTTCAGGTTCTAGTTCTCTCTCTCGATCAAACCAATAATTTCTATGTTGTTTTTCTTCTCTTTAAGTTCTATGATGTCTAATCGCTCCTCTGCTAATTCTGCTAATGCTGCTGTGTATTTTTCCAGGTACACATTTTTATGCGAGAGGTCTACGACTTTGTTTTCGAGGGTTTTTATTTTTTCGGTGCTTTCTTTCTTGTATTCTAGCATTTCCTGATACTGCACGGCGTAGAATTCTACCTCCTTGGTTAGATCTGCGATATTGCTTTTTATATCTCGGAGTGAGCATAGTTTTTAGTTCACTTGGTGAAGCAGGTCTTCCACCCTGATTTTGCGTCGATATTTATTAAATGGCTTTTATCCGGTGTTAACTAGCACATATTTCGACTTTCAAAAAACCGCTTGTCCTTTATACACAGTTTCCTATACACTTCAGTGCATCTACCACGTACGTACTTTTTACACACTTTGTAGTTCACCATTTTGCCGAGTCAACTAGTAGGTACTTAGATAATGAAGTGCGAACATATCGCACCTTCAGAACAATAGTGACCTATTTAAGAAATTTTAAATTTCGAGTTAGGTCTCTATAATAATATATTTATGACTTGAAGTTTGAAAGCTGGAATTTTGAATAACGTCACTGTTGTTCTGAAGGTGCGATATAGCGATTAGGCGTGACTGCACGTCAAGAGCGTCGCCGGCGCACTGCCGTTAAGTAAGACAATAACTATTACCGCAAAAAAAAAAACGCAACCAACACAGGAAATTGGAGATGTATATATTTTTTAAATTTTATGGTAGGGTTTTCGCATAGTCTACTATAATAATATTATTTTAATTTCGGAATCATTGCTAGAGCGACTAAACTCCTTTCTTCAATACCATTATAATACCTATTATTCACATATAAATGTGCCTGTGACAGATTGAAATTTTACTTTTCTCGCGAACTTTGATTCAACCAACCGAGCAGTCAACTAACTTTACAATATTCTTATCTAAACTAGTTTAAAACTGCAATAATGATTGTTTTACGCATTTTTAAACATACCTAATTCTGTAAAACTGCACATTTTCACAGAACTAAGATACAAAATAATAAAATAACTTTAACACCCCATACGCTAAACGGACCGTCAATAGTGTTTGACAAAGGGGTGAATCAACTTTTAAGGTACTCCTTTTCTTTTGCGGTATCAAAACTTTCCTGGTGACTTATCATTAATAATAATGTATGAATATTAATATCAGACCACCAAATTTACAGACCTTACACGTTAAACACCTCAAATATTTTTTAATCTTCGAAAAAACCTGGTAACTCATGGGAAAATGCACATTTTCCATACAAAACCTAGGGACAACATCGTCCGCTGCGTTACCAACAATATTATTATTTCAAACTGTACTAATTTTAAATCAAATCATTTCAAATGCTAGCCTAATTGTCTGATTTAATAAGCGTGTAAGCTACGTCGTTGGCAAATATATAGTTTTTCTAAAAACATATAATTTGTGAAACATGTCGAAAAATGGGGAGTACCTTAGAAGTTGATTCACCCAAAGACCCCGTTCTGCGACCAAACCAATATGTAATTTTTAACCGATTTCAAAAAGGAAAGAGGCTTAATGTTTCACTGTATGTATTTTTTTTATGCATGTCCACCAATTGGATAGACCTAAAAAAACTGATGGTTTTTCGTTCTAATTCGAAAGAATAAGTAATTTTTAGAGACCAGTTTCATTAATTTTGTATTTGAGCCAATGGTTTTGTTTTAATATCTTTATTTATTTATGTATGTATGTATTTATTTAGCAGATATTTTATGGATGACGTGATTATTTTAAATTTGATTTGGCATTTTCTAATAAATTACAACAATATTATGATACCTTATTTTATAATTAATAATATCAGTTAATTTTATAACGAAAAACCGAATCGATTAAGTTTCCTTTCTAAACCTTATTGATAAACAAAAAACAAAGCGATTTGAATTAGCCACATAACTAAATTACCATGACCATTTCTGCCCTCGCTTAATTTAGCACGTCCATCAAATCCATTAATTAAGTATTCTTAATTATTTCGTATTCTATTTGTCTTAAGTTTAATAATGACTATTTAATACTTTATTACCTTGTATATAATATTAATGTAAGTTACTTTTAATAGTAGTCATTATGGTATTTATTTATTTATTTTATGGCATAGGAAGGCAATTGAGCACACAAGCCACCTGATGGTAAGTGGAAACTGTGACCCATAGACATTCGCATTCACAAGACTGCAAATGCACTGCCAACCCTAAGGACTAAGATGGAATGCCTCTATGCTAGTCATTTCACCGGCTGTCTTATCCCCAAACCGGAACACAACAATGCGAACACTGCTGTTTGGCGGTAGGTTAATGGATAAGATGGTGGTACCAACCCTGACGGACCCTGTACAAGGTCCTCCCACAAGTAAATGGTATTTTGTGGTTCAAAAGATGTCCTTCTGCTGGACTTTTTTCCGGCGCTTCTTCTACGGAATGATGGTTTTTTTTTTTTTTTTATGGCATAGGAAGGCAAACGAGCACACAGGCCACCTGATGGTAAGTGGAAACTGTGACCCATAGACATTCGCATTCACAAGACTGCGACAATATGTAAAAGAGCCCCCATGTTTTTTTTGACCAAGAATATCTTTTACCATTTTTGGACCTTAACAGCATTCAAATAGAGATGTAAAGTGGTAAAATAGTTTCTTGCTTGTCTAATACATATAATTAGGTAGCGGGTCGGGACAGCGTGGAATCAAAAAACCATACTATGCCTTAGGCTACCTTGAGCTTGTTATTTGGGTTGATCAACTCCTTGTTGTTGTTATTCTATCTTTTAATCCAGGAGACAGCAGTGGTCGGGCTTCCTACAAAATTGTTTACTATATACTACTAGTAGTACTCTGTGTAAATAATGCATTTTTTTATAGTTGGCAGTGCAATATATGTGGCAAGAGTGGGGACACGGGAGGCGCAGAGGCTGAGGCGGCCCATAGACTGACAGTTCACTCGATGACATCAACAGCCACCTTCCAAAATGTTAAGAGAGAAGATTCTACTGATGGGTAAAATTTAACAACTCACACAAAACTTTTGTGTGCACTTGCTAACTCTAATGGAGATGGGCCACTTGTGCCAACATAATAAATTTGGTTATAGTCTTAAGAATTAGGCCAGTCTGCGGGTATTTTCGCATTACAAAAGGTGCATAGTTTTTTTCCCTCTTGATCTGCTTCTTAGTCAATTTTACATTTCAGGCATGCTGCTTTATAGGCATCCCTCGTTTAGGGCAAACAGCTTGTTAGGCAAATCTCGTCTTTAGGTATAACGCCTTCATTGGCATCTTGCGTTTAAGGTAACTCGATCAAGAGGGGTTTTTTTGATGGATCTTGCTAAGGGACTGGGTCGCGAGCCGCTATTTTGAAATAAAGATGCCAACATAATAGTGTATTCAAATAAAAAACTGCGTTCCATCCACCTTTTGTAAAGCGAAGGCCATTTTATATACCCATAGACCGGCCTATATGTTTAGTTCTGTACCTGTCACACTTAAATCAAGTTTAATGGCTAAAATCAGATCAAGCAAGCTTAACTTAAGCTCAGCTTAGCAGAAGGCAAGCTTAGTATTCTAATTAAAAACTGTTTAAATAAATTTTATACAATATTACAGAACACAAAGCCCTGATTATAGTAATGGCTTCGATACGGCCAGTGACAGCCTTTTCAAGCTTGAGATTGGTGATTTTGACGATGATGATGATAGTGATAACTATATACCTGATGATATAAGCAGTAGTGAGGTTACAAATAATAGACCAAGTATACTCTCATCAAAAAAGAGGAAACGGCGTGACGACAAAGTAATGCACCAATGTGACCAGTGTGACGTGAAATACTCTTCTTTGGGTAAGTTGTCTCATGTTACCTAAATAATACTGATACTATTGACAAAATTATTATAGTTGATACGAAGGCCACACCGAAATGATCGGGAATTGAGTACTTGGGATTGAGTCAGCATAAAACCTTTTTTGTTACGTTAGTACTGGCCACTTGCAATCGTAATGACATTAACACAATTAAAAAAAAAGCTCGGCTTTTTTCGTAATGCCTGTTTAAATTTGACAAGTCGATAGACAAAATGGAGCTCACGCGTGAAAATTTCCGTGCCATAATTTATCATAACTTTCGTCGAGGGTTATCGCAAGATGAATGTCTCGGTGAGCTTGTTTCTATATATAATGTGGAAGCACCAAGCCAAACAACTATTTATCGCTGGTATTCGGAGTTTCGAAGAGGTCGTGCCTCTCTCAGTACCGTACCTTCTAGTGGTCGACCAAAAATAGCAGTAACGCCTGAACGTGACGGCTGTGCAAAAAAATCTTCTAGATGATCGACATGTGACCTACGAGCAGATTCGGGATTTCATAGGGATTGGAATGACTGCAATTCAAAATATTTTGCATAATGAGTTGGGCGTCAGAAAGTTAATTTCCCGCTGGGTACCCCATAATTTGTCTGAAGAGCAGAAGGCGGCTCGTGTTGAGTGGTGTCGGTCTACTCTGAAACGCTTCAATGGAGGGAAGTCAAAAGCGGTTTACAACATCGTCTCAGGTGACGAATCATGGATTTATTCTTATGAACCTTAAAGAAAACATCAGTCGGCAGTTTGGGTCTTCGAAGGCGAGGTGAAGCCAACGAAAGTGGTGCGTTCCCGTAGCGTATCGAAGAAAATGGTCGCTTCGTTTGTTTCCAAAAAAGGACATGTGGCCACAATTCCGTTACAAGAACACAGAACGGTTACCGCCGATTGGTACACTTCAGTTTGTTTGCCAGAAATGATGGCTGAACTCCGTAGAGGTAATGCTACACGCCGAATCATCTTAAAGGGTGAGTACTATTCAATTGTCGCCAACATTTTTCGTTTTTTTTTTTCGGTCTCGCAACCTTTTTGACTAAACTTATAATATTTTAAATTTAGAACGTATTTGCATGTTTTAGTGTTTAAAAAAACATTCAGTTGTGTTTATCAGTCAAGATTTCGTCAAAAGAAAAAAGCGTTCGTGAATTAATTTTGCGAGAATTTTCAATAAATCCCAATATGTCTACTTTGGATCTTGCGAAATCGTGTAATACAAGTCGGAAAATAGTGCAAAGGACCCTAAAAAAACTAAAACAAGGTGGAACTATTGAAAGAAAGCAGCGAGAGGGCCATCCTACAAGAAAACGGAACAAAAAATTGGATTAAAAGGTGTGTAAGCTGTTTGATCAGAATCCGGCAATCTCTTCTCGAGATGTGTCCAAAAAAGTTGGTACTAGTCAAAGAAATGTACAAAAAATAAAAATAAAGTATGGTATTTCTACTTACAAGAAGCAAAAAGCCCCCAAAAGAACTGTAGAACAGTATAATCGAGCAATTAGACGGTCTAGATTTCTGTACACCTTGTTAGTTCAAAAAACAGGTTGCTTAATTATTGATGACGAAACGTACGTGAAAGCTGATTTCAAATCAATACCTGGAAACCAGTACTTTTCTTCTCGCAACGTCTCGGGTCTACATGAATCAGAAAAAGTGATTCCAGTGGAGAAATTCGCTAAGAAGTTCCTCGTGTGGCAAGCGATATGCCAGTGCGGCATGAGAAGTTCGCCTTTTGTAACCACTGGCACAATAAACACGGATATTTATATATCCGAATGCTTAAAAAAACGGTTATTATCACTTGTAAGAAAACATACTTTTTCGACATTGTTCTGGCCAGATTTGGCAAGTTGTCACTATTCGTCGCGAGCTTTGGAGTGGTATAATCAGAATTCTGTCGATGTAGTATCGAAGAATATGAATCCGCCAAATTGCCCAGAACTACGGCCGATAGAAAAATACTGGACTAATATTAAAACAAAGTTGCGGAAAACATGCCAACCGGCCACATCATTGCCCGATTTAAAAAGAAAGTGGATGAAATGTACAAAACTGATCACAAATGAATCCGTGCAAAATTCTATGAGTCGCGTCAAGAGTAAAGTCCGAGAATTCTCTCGTCGTGCTCTGGAGAAACCTTAATTGTGTTAGCTGATCCATTTTATGTCTTAAACTTTCTTATAATAAAAAAAATTGAGTTACTAGAACATTATTTCATTTTGTAAAACTTAATTCAAATGGCGACAATTTAATAGTACTCACCCTTTACACCACGATAATGCGAGCTCCCATACCGCTCGCAAAACAAAAGAGTTTTTGAACCAGGAAAACGTAGAGTTAATGTCTCATCCTCTGTATAGTCCCGACTTGAGCCCTAACGATTTTTATACATTCCCAAAAATCAAGGATTTGTTACGTGGTCAGCGATTTCAAAACCCAGAAGCGGCAGTAGAAGCGTATAAAACGTCCACTTCAGAGTGGAATTACTGTTTTAATAACTGGTTCGAAAGAATGCAAAAGTGCATCGATTGCAAGGGAGAATACTTCGAAAAACAGTGAAATATAATTTAGGTAATACTTACTTATAGTTTTTTTAATTCCCGATTATTTTGGTATGCCTCACGTATATTCATGTAATGAAACCAAAATCTTTGAAGTAAATATTGCTAACTTCTTGGTAGTTCACATTTCATTAGTTCATTTTGCGTTAAAGGAGTATGATCCCTGAGGAGTGAAACAGAAACTGAAAACTTTAGCATACATACATGTACAGTCGAGTTCATAAATATGTATACACTTTAGTACCTTGTCGCTATAATCGCTGTGACAATTCATATATGGCAGACACATATTTATGAACTCGACTGTACCAGTGAAGGTCACTTAAAGAAATGCTTGCCTAAAAATATAACTAATCGAATTTGATTATAAACCAAAGAGTAATTGACAAATTATTGCTAGTTACGAGTTTACTTACCTAATTTAGTAAAATTTTAACTGACGTACAGTCAGCTGCAGAGAAAAGGTACCCCCCCCTCATGATAAGGATTGTTTTTTTTCGAATACCTATGGTTAGATTATAATGATTTTGAGTTAATGTGTAGACAATAGTAAAACCTTCAATTCACCGAAAAATCATATAAATTGAACCACAGGTTTTTGAAAAAAATCGATCCTTACCAGGGGGGGGGGGGGGTACCTTTTCTCTGCAGCTGACTGTACCAAACGAACCTTTTTATTATTTTGAGAGAAAAATGAAGTGCTCAAATTTGTAAAACTGAGGTTTTTTTTGTACAAATATGTATTTAAAAAAATATATAAGTCGCAGATTAAGTAACTAAAAAAGAGATCTTTTTGATTGCATGTCACAAATTGATAGATTTGTAGCCAGTTCGTTGCATGAGAAAAGCACAACCGGTTCCCATTATGTGGTTACCTCTGTAAACTTGAGAGTGCCTGTGTGTCCACCAGTGCGCCTGCAGCAACACAAACGCAAGCACGATGACTCGAAGCCGCCCTACATTTGCGAGGTATGCGGCGCGCACTACAAGCACAAGCGCGCCTGCGATATTCATGTTGCGCTTCACAAAGGTCATTGTAACTCGTATATATAATAGTAGTTTATGTGACTGGTGCATAATGAGAGGCACATTAATACACGACTGTGTTTTTTTTAAAATAAGATCGTAAACACTGTATCGAAAAGTATAAGGACAAGTGAAATACGTAATCACTACATAGTATAAAACAAAGTCGCTTGCGCTGTCTGTCCCTATGTATGCTTAAATCTTTAAAACTACGCAACGGATTTTGATGCAGTTTTTTTTAATAGATAGAGTGATTCTTAAGGAAGGTTTATATGTATAATACATTCCACGCGGGCGAAGCCGCGGGCGGGTCGCTAGTAACTTCTTAAATGTTGATTATTTTACATAAGTATATTCTTGGGCTTTGATTGATAGACATTTTAAAACTTTTTACTGTTAACTAAAGTACTAATATGTTTTCATCTCTCCTGTTCGGAAAGTTTAATTTGAATGGGTAGATAGCCGGGTGGAAAATTGCGTTTTCCCCTCTAGGGTGGAAAGTAATTTTTTTTAATAGTTACGATTGGCCTGGAGTCTAAGATAATTGAGCTACGTCATATTAAAATCATTCATATATCTAAACTCGACTATACGTTAAACGACGTATTTATTACGATCTATAGGTTCATATTAAAATCATTTTACGACTGGTCTCTTTTTTTTCGCAATTACAAAAAATCAACATTTAAAATTATTACTCTTATATTCTGCTGCCCGCCATAATGCCATGATAGCATAGCATGACAATTATTTTTTCACGGTTCGGCATGGCCGTCTTGAAAATACTCATACTGCCAACATTAGAAAAAATAATCGAGTTGGTCACGACCAAGGAGCATACAACACAACACGGAGGATACAACACGGAGGTTGAACGCCGAACATCCGTTCGAAACAAGAAATTTGACATTTATTACGTCACGAATATATTCCATCTCTTTCTTTAGTTAGGGTAAGAATGAGGTGGAAGTCATTTGTGAAATATGAAAGAAAGAGATGGGATATTTAAATACGTTTTAAAGGTAAAACTTTTTCGTTCGGCGCGGCGTTCAACCTCCTTGCTGGCTCCTTGGTCGTGACCTCTATTAAACTTTTCTAATGTTGGCAGTATGAGTATTTTAACTTTTTTCTGAATATAGAAAAAAAGTTTGCAATAGAAAAAGCGGGAATCAAGATTAAATATATTTATACCGTGTCTTTTTTCTTTAAAAATGGTTTCGGAAAGTGATTCCAGTGACATAGACATTGATTTAACTCCTGAGGAAATAAAAAAGCAGGCAAATGCTGTTGTTAACAATCTTTTACCGCAGTGCTCTAAGGAGAGATATCTTAAGGCATACAACCATTTCATGAACTGGAGATCCGCTAAAAATGTCAAGTCTCTTTCGGAAAATGTGTTTTTAGCGTACTTTAGTGAATTGTCAAAGACATTACAGCCTTCAACGCTTTGGAGCAATTACTCAATGCTAAATAAAATCTACGTTAAATATGAAGCATAATGTCAACTTGATATTTTTTACCAACTTGACTGCATATTTAAAAAGACAGTCCGAAAACTTTAAATGCAAAAAATCTAAGATTTTTACTGCTCAGGAAGTGGAGAGGTTTTTGAACGAAGCTCCCGATGAAATTTATTTGGCAACTAAGGTGTGTATTAAATGTACTTATATGCAATTGAAAATCTAAATGTAAATAAAATATGAATGTTTCTAATTAATTAATAATGTTGTTGCAGGTTGTTCTTATCTTCGGCATATGCGGTGCATGTAGGAGCATCGAATTTTCAAAAATTACAGTCAACGATGTCGAAAAACACAATAAAATTATATTAGTTAAATTACGCAATACGAAAACTAAAATCGACCGGCAGTTTGTCGTACGTGAAGAGTTTGCAAATTTGGTCGAAAAATATCAAAGTCTTCGACCAGAAAACCTACACACAGAGAGATATTTTTTAAATTATCAACGTGGTAAATGTTTACGGCAGGTAATTGGAAAAAACAAATTCGCAAACATGCCAAGACAAATTGCAACCTACCTAAATTTGCCGAACATAGACTTGTACACAGGAGACTGTTTCCGCCGGACTTCCGCTACCTTGTTAGCCGATTCGGGGGCTAGCATATCAACCCTGAAACGGCATGGCGGTTGGAAATCCAGCACTGTTGCCGAGGGATACGTCGAAGACTCAGTTGAGAATAAAACCAAAATAACCTCAAAAATAACTGAATTTATAAATATTGAACGCCATCGCTCTCCACAACCTGGAACATCAACAGATCCGGAGCCAGAAGTTCCATAAGTTTCGCCACAAGGTCGCCGGTTTATCGAAGAAAATGTTCAATCTGGGTCTCATACCAAACACGATACGCCGCAGGTTTCTCAGAAAATTTCAAACATAAATATGCCCAACAAAACATTAAAGGCCGTGCCAGGATAAGCTAAGAGATTTTGCCCCCCTTGAGTTTGGGGTTGTAATTTTTATAGATTGTGTGGCTCTGCATTAGTAATTGTTTTGCCAAATTTGAGCACCCTAAATATCATAGTTTTCGTTTAAAAAAAAATAAAAAAAAATAATTTTTCTTTGATATTTTTTTTTCCTGTTAACCGATTTTAATGAGCTTGGCATATAATGTACATTTAACCAAGATGATCAAATGGCGATAATTATATTTTCATTATGCCATAGAAAAAAAATTAAAAAAACCCATTCAAACTTTTCAGTTTTTTTTTTTATCACTTCCATGTTAGAGACCGCTCTAATTTTTTCACTGGTAAAACTCCCACTAACGTCCTATAATATGAATTTTTTTCAAAATTTTTGCTAAGGGAGAACATGGAGTTATCTTGACATGAAATTCTTTACATGAGCATTTCTAAAAAAGTTTGTACCGTAAAATGTGCCTACTTTGCTCCCCCATGGGTAACTATGCTCCATAGTGACTTTTTTGTATGTTACTTATAAGACAAGGCCGATGACCAATTTTCTAAAAATAATTGATGTATACATCCAGCTGCGCAGTGAATGAAAGCACTAGAATGATTTACAATACAGAATATCTCAATATAACGATGGAGCAAGATTACCCGTGGGGGAGCAAAGTAGGCACATTTTACGGTACATTTCATTCACGACTTTAATTTGCAAAAAAAATTGCAGGTTGGTAGAGTGAATGAAGCTGAGCCTAAATAACATAGTCTCCCAAAATGTCCTCATACATTTGTATGAAACTTTCCTTTTTTGTTACCATGAACCAAAGAAAGTTAGTAACAAAAAAGGAAAGTTTCATACAAATGTATGAGGACATTTTGGGAGACTATGTTATTTAGGCTCAGCTTCATTCACCCTACCAACCTGCATTTTTTTTTGCAAATCGAAGTCGTAAATGAAATGTACAAACTTTTTTAGAAATGCTCACATACATTTCCTAGAACCGCTATAATTTAAATCGGAATGATTGCAACCTCTTTAGAGGAACGTACATGTTGCATATGAAATACTTACTGGCCACTTACATTTCAACTTTTTAAAGAAGTAAAAAAAAAGACAACAAAAAGAACTCCTTTCAATTGTCGTGCGTTGGTAACATAATATAAACCATTCCAATATGAATTCATTATCAAAAACCACTGCAATACAACGCGTTTTCCGTAAAAAAGTTAAAACGCTGTATTGTCTCGCAATGAAAACAATTCTGCAAAGTATAAACGAACAATACGATTTCTTTAATAATACACTTCCAATTTTTGATCAGGTAAATGTCACAAAGGCATATTGTGCATTTGTATAGTAATTAATGGGTACTTAATTTTAAATAGGTAGTTTAAATAATTAGTAGTAGAAGTAGTAGTAGTAGTAAAACTCTTTATTGTACGTACAAACAAATAATTACCTATGTTTATCCACGGATATGTAATTTGGGAGTCTCAGGTAGTATAACTTAACATGCATGTCTTCAATCTATATGATAAAAAAATGATAAGTAGTGATGAACGCCGTAGATTTCATGCCGCATTCGCATATGGCACGAGCCAAATGATTGCTTTAGACACAAATTTTTCGGCATATATTGACGTTTGGTTCTCATTCAGGAGGTCTCCTTTGCGTACAGTATAGTACTGGGGGCCGGGTAGAACAGGATAATCCAGTTTGACGAAGGTTTCGTTGTCTTGAATTATGCACTGTTAATTTATGGTTAAAACCGTATCGTATAACTTTCGAAGACAATGTTTAACATTTGCAGGCTATTTTGGAGTTCGTTATATCTTCCGTTGCTTTCGATAAGTTGCCAAGTCGTCACGCTTCTTGGCCCTCTGAACCATTCGTACAGAAGTTCTGCACTTTTAAGCCACATCTCTTATCCAAGCACTAGGCGTGCTTTTGATTTTTAGCAATGTTTCAGGGTCGATTTTTGCAATTACGCGAGCCGGTTCTTCGACCACTTTTCGGCTTGTTATTAAAAGGGAAGAACGACCCACCATCTCGATTTTGGCGATCCTTCTCGTGGACATACCCTTAGGTTATAACGGGCTATTTTCCGCAACTCGACGACTCAATGTATGCGCCTTTTTTGCGTGTGTGGACATACCCTTTTCTCGTATGTATTTTTCCACGATTCGTTTTCGTTGCTCGGGTGTTAGGCCTCTTTATTTGTGAAATCAAAAGTAACCCGAAAAAAAAAGTAGTGATTGCGTTCAATACCATATCATCTATGACATAATGTAACAATAATATTCTTAAAACATATAAAAAAAGAATGGTGGCCGGTGAAATGTGGTCCTTATACTTTTTAGTACGGTTTTTACGATTGTTTTAATGCCTAATTAATTATGTGTACAGTCCAATACATAACTTTATCTACATGCATATCGTAAGTTTTCTACAATATGTGTGAAACCTGTATCTGTGTATATATGTAAACCTGTATATGTGTAAATTAAAGTATTGGTCAGCGATACTTAAATGTGAACATTAAGATGCAACCACATCGATATCCGATACTTTAATGACATGAAATACTTTAATGTTAACATTAAAATACAACCACAGATACAGGTTTCTTAACATAGGCCATATGCTAATCGTTTCTGAACATGATATTGTAGGGAAGTTATGATATCGATGTATCTAATTAGTACATTATTGTATGGGAAGTTAAAAAAGTACATTTAAGATTCAGACCGCCTTGGATTCGGTGTCTGTGTTAAGTGCCCATACATTACAAAACGAAATATGTGATTAGAATGAAATGAAAGCTTTGTGAAATATTCATAGAAATAATTATGTGCCTATCCAGGTATCAGTGATTGGAAGTGTGAGGAGTGCAACAAACTGTTTCCTTCAAAAGGAGCTTTGCATAGACATAACAATATTCATACTGGAAAACCGAATTATCAGGTAATATATTTTGAAATATTATGTATGTCCAATACCTTACATTACCTTATACCTTACTTAGTTTACCGGATGTTGCTTAGCGAAAAGGATCCACAACACAATGCAAATGTATTTGAATTTGAATTTTACTGCCAATATAATGTCAAATTATAAAGGTGTGTTTGTGGGTTGGATCCGTTTCCTTAAACTACGTCCTTATTGTACGTGAATTACTATTACTTTATTAAACTTACATAAGTTGAATAACTTTAACTTTTTATTGAGATATTTTGTAGTTTCTTAAGATGGGTAAGTACATGAACAAACCTAACCTATAGTTCATTTATTTTAGGATGAGAAAATAAGAAAAAAAGAACCAGTAGTCGTCAACTCTAATACTCGCTGGCAGAATTAATAAGAATCTATGCACTCAATATATTGTATCTGTGCATGTGTCATTAATGTTTTTGTGTTGGACAAAACATTGGGTCTCGATATTATGTAAAAAATTAACTATAAAACTATTTGAATATGTATATATTGGTTTCTAACTGCTATACTTAATTGATTTACCTAATTTAAGACTGACTATTCCGGATGAATGGTCATCGTTTCTCCGCTAAAGAGTTACCGAGTAGGGTAGAGATTAGAGATGTAGACTAAACGAGCAGCTGCCAACTTTAACAAGGAAATGAACAACAAACAACTCACAACAAAAACAAACTATGGAACAATATCAACGCTCACGCTCTCGAACTCGGGAGAAAATGACAAAACATAACATGTGACATATCACATAAGGGCATTGTGACGTTCAATCTGTTAAAAAATGCAAACTGTGGCGTTATTAATGATCAATTTAAAATTCACTAGTGCCCGGTTTCTGAAGTCACTAGTTAAACCTTTAATAGCTATTGATCCGTTAAAGTTATGTTTAGGTTAAACGACGTTTATCTCTTCGTGCGTTTCTGAGTGCTCTACGAACAGTTCGATAACTATTGACAGATAAATAGTTCCTTCCGCTGCCGCTAGATGGATCTTAATAGTTTGTCATACGTAGACTGCTGTTAATGCCTTAATTCAACATCAATTCCGGTTGATTTTTGTAAAAATAATAATTTGAGAAAACTTAGCCACTTTATAGTAATTAATAAATAAATGATAACGAAAATTAAAATACCTAGTTTATTTGCCAGTGGCTGTATGAACAAAAATTGACAGTTGATACTTCAAAAACAAAAACTTCAATCGTAAAAAACGTCAAATAGTTATGGAGCCGATAAACGGCAAACTTTGGTCAGTTAAGTTAAACCTAGTTAAAACGGAGTTTATCTATGAGTCGTTGTTCGGAAACGCAGTTGTCAAAGTTAACGGACCAATAGCGTTTACGGACAGATAAACCACCGATAAAAGTACTTCAGAAACCGGGCATAGGTTAGCTATATTTGACAGGTGACAGGATAGTATTTGATTTACTCGAGTTATATGCTTAGACGTTTCGTTATTTTGTTAACACAGGTTTGTAACCCCTGCTTCTTTAGGTCTTTTATAGACCACGTTTCTAATTGAAGTAAATTTAATCAACAAAAATAAAAAACGCAATGTAAATATTAACGAATATGACTTAAAGTACTGCTGCAATAGAGTATAACGTTCATTTAATATTTACTGTGAAATAGCAGCAGTCAAAAAAGACGTTTTGGAGCAATATTTTTGTATAACTATTATGTTGCGTGTAACGTGCCCAATAAAATACCTTTATTTATTTCTGTATCATGCTAAAATAAATGAACTATAGTTGGTAGTGAGACATTATTTTTTTCATACGACAAAACAGCATGTCTATTTATAAATCACTAGCTGTTGCCCGAGACTCCGTCCGCGCAGAATAATTGAACATAGCCTATGTTCATCTGGGATTGTGTAGGATTCTAATAGCGAAAGATTTTTTCAAATCGGTCTGTAATTTCGGTACCTAATCAATGCAAACAAACAAACAAACAAACAAACAAACACACAAACAATCAATCAAATGTTTCCTCTTTATAATATTATATTTATTAGTATAGATAACAAGACCCACAGTAACGTATACGGAATAAAATCTAGACACATTTTATTTTAAAACTCCGTTTATAGGTTTTCTTAATTTAAAAATACATTTAAAAATCGTCAACATGTTGTTAGATTTATGTTAGTCTAACACGTTGTTATAATTTTATGCTGAGCCAAAACTATTTGAGGCAATTATGGCGAATTCAGAAGAAAGGCGTCGTGAAAGCGTGTGTAAATTTTTTGATGTACGAGTACACCGTTCCAGTCCAGAAGTAAATGTAAGGTATTTTCCCAATGTAATATTTTACGGTAGTAGGTACGACGGAACAACTAGAAAAATATTAAAAACACATGTCGGAGCATGTTGCTTCACGATAGAAAAGTGCGAAATGTGTGGTTTGCTTTTAGCTACGTTACTTTTAGTACTTTTATCAGCAACTGTTACTTTTTCAGGATTTTTATAAATCAAACCTCACTAATCTAGTCTTATCTACACGTTTACGGTTTACGGTTCCAGCGATAGTATAAATTATAAATAACAATTGTATGAAAACAAAATATTATGAACATAATAGTAGTTTATGAAATTGTTGCATAAAGAGGGGTAAAAACACAAGTGTGTGTTTAAGAACCGAGCCGCTAGGCGAGGTTTTTAATAGTATCACACGAGTGTTTTAATACCTAGTTATGTGCAGTTTCATACACTACTTTATCTACTCTCATACATTGCGATTCAACCTACTGAATAAAAGATGAAAGTTAATAAAGTAACTACAGCAAAACGTATTCAATTAATGGCGCCAAAACCTAGCACATCACCGCGCATGCGTTAAAGCGGGCGCTGTCACAGACAAGTAAAAATTGGAATGAAAACTTTTTGTAATGCTATAAAAATGACGCGAACCTTCCAATATTTTTTTTTTTTGATATGGAACCTCGTTGGTGACATTAACTTTTTGGATTAACTTGTATCGTAATGATAAAAAAATTACTTTATAACATTATTTTGTTAGAGAAATAATGTTATAAAGTGTTTTTTTTTATTTATTTAGGTATTGTGTTTATAAAGTATGCCAATATAAATTCGTTTTGAAGTTTATAATTCGAACTTTACGATATGAGAGTAGATAAAAGATATAAAAAATACGGAATGGGCATTTTGAAATTTCAATTGGTCGCATAATAATTATGTCCGCCATTACATTGCTTGTTCATCTTTTTTTTAAACGTCACTCTCATGTCGTATGTCTTGCGAGAGCGATACGTTCTTTTTCATTCATTTATTTAATAGCCGGCAACCGGTCGCAATATCGAGCAACGTTTACATTATAAAATTAAATCATAAGGCAACGATGTACTGCGATCCTCTAGCCTCCGTGAAGCGATGTAGGTAGAACTTTACGAAGACCAGAGGAGCAACCCTTCCAAAGGCGATACGTGTTCAAACTTGAATTCTTCATTATACTGCACATTTGAATGTTAATTTACTGCATATTTGCTATCCATTAAACAACAAAATGCATCATTACTATCCATTAAACAACAAAATATGCAAAAAAATAAAAACAATTAAGAAAGCGACGCCATCCTGTCAAAAACCCCAACGGAATCCGCATTTTATCATTTTTAGTTCAGCTATTTAACTGTATTGTCAGAGTGTCAGAGTGATTCCCTTTTCGCATATAATATTATTATAGATTGTGTTACTTCAAGGGTGCGGTGTGTTGTGTTCCAGTGCGACCTATGCGGCAAGTCGTTTATCCACACGTCGTCATTTAAGATGCACAAGCTATCGCACTCGGGCGTGAAGCCGCACGCGTGTGATGTGTGCGGCCTGGCGCTTATGACTCGCTCGCACCTGAAGCGCCACAAGCGCGTGCACAGCGGCGAGAAACGCCACGAGTGCCCCATCTGCGGCAAACGCTTCTCGGAGAGGTAACCTCATACATTATTTATAGCATTACTTTATGTGACCATTCTTATTTAATTAACAATCTTTCAACACGCTCTCTTGAGCTGTACCTCTACTTTGTGTTTGTAGGGTACTGCAGTTAAACTAGGAACTCCTTTAGATTCGCCACATCCGTCGGTCTCTTACCTCTTTAAAAGTAGAACATTTTGATACAAGTCCGGAAACTACGACATTTTACACGAGTCCCTAGGAGTCTCCAACCTTTCCACCAGTACCACTTTTTGAGCAACTGTATTAAAACATTATTATGAACGTTATTACAAAATATTAGATTATGGAGACCGTTTAGAAAACATTGATCTCTAATGTCGGGTTCCTATATTAAAACGGCGGACATACACCCCCTTACTTATAAACGTGGAATAAGCTTGGAATAGTTTATG
Source organism: Acleris emargana (assembly GCA_927399475.2). Taxonomy (NCBI): domain Eukaryota; kingdom Metazoa; phylum Arthropoda; class Insecta; order Lepidoptera; family Tortricidae; genus Acleris; species Acleris emargana. Next base: position 48,113,579 of record OV656835.1, on the reverse strand, counting down.
CCATGCTTTGTCACTTTCTGTCAGATGCAAATTTCACAATTACAGATAAAGACAAAGCATGGCATAAACTATTCCAAGCTTATTCCATGTTTATAAGTAAGGGGGTATAAGTCTTACTTCGGCTTAAAATTTGACATTTAACAATACAGAGTGTGCCAAATATTAATCTGAAGTACAGTACGATTAATTGGACTTTGACAGTCGGCAATTATCGATATTTATCGGGTGAAATCGGAAGTGCAAATGACGTGAGACACATTGCTGCATATTCATAATATCGTAGTGTACACTTAACAGTCTAAAACAGTAATGTAGATCACCTGCCGTAATGATTTATTTTTACAGTAGACCTATGAATACCACAGATGTGGCTTGATTTAATTATTACGTCGCATTACTAAAAACGCAAATATTAAATTAGTAAATGTAAATGAGATATTTTCATTTCAAGCAAATTCCTTTGATTTCGAATTCTAACCCGTCACATATGTCGTAATATAGTCTTACCACTAGAGCCAGGAAGCTGATATTCGTCATGAAGAGAATACGTGACTGTGTCATCCCTAACGTACTTCGCCTGGTTTACCACGCGCTCTGCCAGTCTATATTGCAGTACGGAGTAGCAGTGTGGGGCAGTGCTAGTATATAAGACCTATCTGATAGGATTAGAACGAGCACAAAGAGCAGTGATAAAAGTTATGCTGAAAAAGCCGTTTCGCTATCCAACAGACTCGTTGTATCTAGAATCAAAACTTCTTAGAGTGCGGCAGCTCTTTGCCATTAAAGCAGTTACTTGCACACACAGCAACTTGTTATAAGCCAAAAACTCTCACTTTACGCGCACACACACACATACACACACGCACACACACTTCACAAATACCAAAGTTTTGTATTGTAGATTCTTTGCTTATTTTATTATACTGTTTGATTCTTGCCAAATTGAATTCACTTTCGAGAATTTTGTTTTTTTTTTAATGTTTGGTTTGTCTCACTCTTGTCATATTTTTTAAAGTAAAAATTCCTTCTAGATACCACTTCTTTCTACTTGCTACGATCTTGACAAATTTCTTTCGCTTCTTCAACATTCGTACATCGAGTCTCTGCCTACCCCCCTGGGAAACAGGCGTGATTTAATGTATGTATGTATGTAAATTCCTTGTATACTTCTAAGAATTAGTATTATTTCTGTTTATTTTATTTTGTCATTAAGTTGAAGTTCATTCAGCACCTTTGATTGTTGATCGCACTAGCAGACGTCCAAGATACAGGCCCAGGCTAGTTTGGAGTCTAACAGATATTTCATGTAATGAAACTTACATACATACAACTTCACGCCTGTCTCCCAATGGGGTAGGCAGAGACTATGGAACGCCAGGTGCACCGATCTAAACATACAACTTTCGCTTCCTCTACATTCGTCAATCTCTTCATGCACGTACGTCGGTTTCGGGTGTTTTTTATTCGGCCCTTGTTCAGTACATCGCGAATCTGGTCACCGTACGTCCGTCTAGGACGTCCCCTACCAACATCTCCGCTCACTCTCGCTCGCCATATATCTTTCGTAACCCTTCTTTCATCCATCCTTTCTAAATTACCAAACTATCTTAGCATACCCTTTTCGATTTTAGTCACTACATCTTCTTTCAATCCACATCGTTCTCGGATCTCGCTATTTCTTACTCTATCTATCATTCTAACTCCACACATACTTCTTAGAGCTCTCATTTCAACTGCATTAATCCGGCTTGCGTTCTTCTGCCATACCCAAGATTCACTACCATACATTAATGTTGGGGTCAATACTCCCTGAACAATAGCAAGGCGAGCTTTGCTCGATATGAACTTGTTTGTCAAGATTGCCAAGAACGCCTCGTTGATTATATAATTCCCGCTTTTACTCTTCTTTCAATATCCCCGTCACATTTCCCGTCTCTCGTAAGTATAGAACCTAAATACACAAACTCATCAACTTGCTCCACTTTTTCATCATCAATCATTATTTGACATTCTGTAACAGTTTCATCCCTGTCCACAACCATCACTTTCGTCTTTTTAAACATTCACTTTCATGTCTTTCCTTTTAAACGCCTCATTCATCAGAGTCACCATTTGTTTGTTTGTTGTTGTTTGTGGAGAACTTGATCATCAGCATATAACAAAGTTTTAAAAACTAACTCATTCATCCTTATTCCACAATCATACTCTCTTAGATCTGACAAAAAACTGTCCATGAATAGGTTGAACAGCCAAGGAGACGCTACACAGCCCTGGCGAACGCCACGTTCGATGCTAAACCAGTCCGTACACGTCCCATTTATCCTGACACAGGAATGAAACCTGTTTTACTAAATAAACGATTTTATTTGATTTGATGTTCGTCGTGCTGCGGCCGCGTCTGCTCATGAAAAGAGACTCCGGACGATGTCATAAAAATCAAATTGATTATAGTCTATTTGAATATTTAGAAGATTAGTGAAGTGTTGAGTTGAGGTTTGAATATTTTATGTGAGTAAATTCTAGGAATTTATATACTTAGGTACTACTGAAAGTGAAAACGAACCTTTATGACTAAAACTGAGATATCCCGAGCATCAAAGTGGAATTAATCTTACTAAGCTTTATCTATCCACAGTTTGGATATAGCAACTAATATAGACTTGAAAGTGTCATTTTCACTAGAGACATGTCCCCCCGCTCCCTACAGCCAAAACTACAATTATGAAAAGTGAAAACTATCTTAAATCAAAGTACATAATAAATTCAATAGAAATACTATCCCGAGTAAATAGTTAGGGAGCTGGCGAGCATTTCCGCATATGATTTGCGCAAGTTTCAGATCGAGGTGGATTGCAGTTTAGATCAGCACGAATTGATTTGGTCCAGTCAATTAAGGTCATACGAGTATGTCGCTGCGTTTTCGCGTTACGGCGGATTGAAGTTGCTTAAACAAAGGGGCGTATTAAATAATTTGTACATGTATGCATCTGGGGTTCATGGTAACAATCATCTTAGAAAAGAAGAAAATCGAAGAGGCAGACATTCAGGGCTCTGCATTATCAGGGGACGGAGTTGTATTAAAAAAAAAAGCTCTTCTAAATCATTTGCACACGGTTCTCATTCTGCCCTCCTAAGCAAAAACGCAGTATCTCGAATAAAACTCCTGTAGCAATATCAACCTAATTGCTAACGGAATAGAATTCAAACTGCATTGGTTATTGAATTTGAGATACTGTTTTTTTGGTTAGGAGGGCAGCATTGCGCCCATTCGATTCATTATTACTCCCTGGATACGAAAAAACTTTGGCATACACTTGGCTTAGCTAACAGTCAGAACCCAAATAGATTTGTTCCCATAGATTATATTAATTAGTTTCCATAATATTCAGTAGACGTAGAATTTTGTAGTTGTAGATTGACGGGAACGCCGGGTTGAAAAGAAATAAATTCAAATAGGAAATAAGAGCCCTGAACGTGTGCCTCATCGATTTTCTTGTTTTTCATTAGAAATCCAAACATCAGTCCAAGAGGCAACATGTGCGTGATGTGCGCATATAGCATAACTGTTTTTTTACATTTTAAAGCGCTAAAAAAAAAGACAAAACACAAAGTGCTGGCAGATTTATTTTTCCGTGGTCCTTTCATTGATTTTAATCAAACAATTCAAATCTGCCAAGTATGCACTTCATATACAATGTACTAAATCATAAAAATAACTTAAAAAATTGAATACTACAACAATCAGAGCCCTGGATGTCTGCCTCTTCGATTGTTTGTGTTTGCAGGATGACTGTGATCATCAGCCCCAGAGGCAGACATGTGCGCATAATATAGGACACCGTTTTTTACATTTTTGAAACCCTGCAATTTGACAACGCAACACCATATGCATTGCGACGTAACATAAGCTACTGCTCTTTCTGTCTTGCTTTGCGGCCATGTCTTCTAATGCGCTCAAATCTGATAAAACGTAATAGCGAATTAGCGGCTTTTGCGGAGGCATAGACAATTTAACTAAAATTAATGTCGTAAGTTTGTTATGCTTTTATTAACTGTAATTCGAGTTTCTTTGCAAAGTTCGGCTGGCTATTGCTAACACACTTGCACTCGCACTGACAGTATATTTGTTACATAGGTATGTTTGGTCCAAATACGAAGATTGCCGATAAATATTCAGAAACTGGTAGTATTGTACTACTATGCAGATTTTAATAAAAATCTCAATATACCTATTTACAGTTTCTCCTCGCTAAGCGAACCGATATAAAATTATTATCATTGAACCAATGGTGTTTGTAAAACCCGTTTCAACTTTCACGAACAGTGTGACTAGGTTGTCAATCAAATCACCCGGTGTCCACTCAAGTTGAGTTTTTAACAAATTTTAAGGTTAGGTTTCTATATATTCTAAATATATTCTACTGGGTTAAATCATATCACCTTTGGCATAGTATCGTTTCGTTTTTGACTCAGCTGCCTTTACTATCAAGTAAGTAACTACCGTAACGTTGACGAAACGATAACATGTCGAAGGCAATATGGTTTTACCCAGTAGAATAGAGGCCCAATTGCGGAAATGAAAATGAAATGAATTAAGTTGGCGATGCGATTGTGTATTACAAAGGTATAACCTTGATTCCAGGAATACAGACGCAGGGAGAGCGTTCCACTTCTTGGCAATGCGAATATGAAATAACTTTTTTTAATTTTATTATTTAATTTTATTATTATTGGGTTTTGTGGTTGTTTAAAAAGTACGTGATTATGGAGTAATAATGGTAAATTGATTTGTTTATATGAGTGAAGAAACGAAAAGGTCCCGATTATTATGATATTAACATTAAGGTTAGCATTTTTTAATTAACCAATTTAATTTAATGTTGCATGCATGTAGCAAACTTTTGGTGTCGATGCCAGGCCGATGACGTTAAACTACATATAGTACGATTTTGTATAAATTAGGATCGACTACCTACTTATTAACAGTGATCGGATTAAGCAGAGCTAATTTACCTTAAGTTCGCAAAAGGACAAGATATAGAGAGGTTACAACCGGGTGAAATATTAATTTATTTTTATTGATTTGTTATATTCCTTTTGCGAACACTATGTAAATTAGCTCTGACTATTCCGATCACCGCTTATTAACCTCTTCGGTTTACTGATATTGACACTTGAGATATACCTATAAACATATAATTAACTGTCACTGTCATATTTATTACAAGATGGTTAGAGACAATATTAATCTATTCAAATTAATTCGTAAAATAGTTGCTTTGCTATTGAAGTTAATTGCTATCGAATCTTTAAAGTCATATTTTAAGGAGTTGCCTTGTCATATTATAAATAGTAAACGCAAATAGTTGACTTAGTGTGGAGTTAACCAACAACTAAACGGCCGAAAACTTTGACGGTTGACAAAATGTATTGACTAAGGTCAGTTCCCAAACCCGGTTGGTTTAATTAGTTGGCGAACTAGAGCAGGCTCCAATGGGATGGCCGTTTTCAAAAATCGCGGACTCGATTTGTCTACCTGAGACCCTGGACTTTATAAAAAGCCGTGTCGCCGCGCGCGCGCACGATCCATTGTCATTCAGTCCCCCCCCCCTCCGCCCCATTACCGCTGCTCTAGTCTCGCTATGCGCGCTTTTCTTGCTTGGCGTGCCTAACGCCATAGAAAATGATGGCACGCCTATTGAGTCATCAGCCATGTGTGTATAAAAAAGTATATTTTCCTTTGTATTTTCAACGATTTAAATTTACATTGCTTAATCGGTTTTAAGTGTCGATCTACGTGTTTTCCTTGAAATGGATGGTAAGTGATTCAGGTGTTTCAAACCTGCGAAAACATGGGCTTTGCTTTAAATTTGACAGGAATAATATGCACATATTGGTTACCTTAGACATACCTTCGATTCATTGGATTTACAGTTTAAGAGCATTAGCTGAAGTTTATCTGTGGAAATGCTTTTCTGAACGGATATTTGAGCACATTGATTTCCTTCAATTTGGTTACGAGCTACGCGAAAGATACCTTTACCCAAAGCAAATGACGATAAAATCTCTGCCTGACTCTTTAATAAAACTGTGTAAATGTCCATCTAATTGTCGAACAAAAGTGTACCTACATAAAAGCAGCACTGAAATGTATATCCTTGAGTAAATGTGTAAACAATGATTGCAAAAACTTGTAAAGAAATTAAACGGTTTCTTGCATGTGAGAGCAATTTTTTAAATCAATATGTAAGTTTTCTGTGGTTGTACTGGGTCTAAGTACTAATGTTCTGTTGTAAAAATCTTATGTACAGGGTAATTTTTTTATCAAATTTTAACATGTGATTTAGTATCGTTATTTCAATATATTAAAGGGTGGATCAACTTTTTGTTGTTGTTATTCTGTCCCGTAAGCCAGGAGACAACAGTGATAGAGTTTCTTAGAAAAAATGATATAATATATACTTCCAGCACACTCAGGAGAAAAGGCCACAAAATAATGGGTGTGTAATTGCCAATAAAACAGTTTTTTAGTGGACTTATATCCTTTGAAATCATAGTTTTAAAGAGTGAACCAGGAGACGTCACCATGGCAACGAGCTACAAAGAAAAGTTGATTGACCCTAAAACAATAAAATCAGTTCACAAACGTGGTTGGCAACATCTGTTGATTATATGTCTGGGATCTATACAATACACCTATATCTTAAGCCAGAATGCGGTCTGCAATTTTTGCAAACAGAACTTTACTGAGAGCCCGCTCTGAACACCGATATTAATCTGTCGTGGGGGTGTCATAGTCGTACTTACAAGCATCCTAGATCTGAAATTGCGTTATTATGACGTCATCGGAACCAAAAGTTCGCTCCTTGTTCATAACAATTAATATAATGTCGAGGCTCTTTAAGAAGTTATTAAACGATCCAAAAATCGAATCGGGCACTCAGTTTTCACATGGCAAGACCATGTTTTTACAAAGCGCGGAGCCAGAAGCTCACAAGCAAGCACTGATTGGTGAGTGCATGAGACCCGATGTGTAGGGATGGGGAGAGGTGGCGAGCGTACCTAGCCGGCATTCGCTAGAGCAAAGCGAGAGTAGATGGTGCAAGGGCGCGAAGCAGCGACGAGTGAGAGTTCTGTCGAGAGCCTTCCTTTTTTACTTTCTTTTTCCAGATCCAGATGGTTAGCTCCATAATATTGCATGGTATAGGCATCTACTTATGTAATATAATATGTTGAGGAGTGAATGATTTGTTAACGGTCTACCGGAAAAGCTTGACAAATTTAGAAATAAAATTAAATCGATTTTCATATGGGAACGTTGCATCACGCCTGTCAAGTCAAATTTCACCGCTTGTCGGAATTTCTTATTGTTTGTTGTTTTTACTCTAATATAGCGTTAGTTATCAGGGGAAAATGTCCTGAAAGCCCTTCGATCTCAACTGAAATATATTGTTAATCGTGTGTGTTTACTACGAATACTTGCAAATAATAGGAAATACAAGGCTAAAGTTGGTTTTGAGGGTTACGTAGGTACCTCATCTTTATTTATGACAATATTATTTATGATTTTATGAATTTAAATTCATTCACCAAAAAATCTGAAGCACGTAATTTAAATACAAGAAATAAAAATAAAAAACCCTATTCGAAAATTCCGCGTCCGTTAAGTATATATAAATCATTTGTTGGCCAATGCATTCATTTTTATGATAAATTACCTGACGTAATTTCAAAGTTACCCTTTCCAGCACTTAAAAATTACTTGATAGGTCGTTAATGTCTATAGCGTATTTAAAGGGTCGAGGACTATCTAATAGACAAAAACGCATAGCTTAAACCCGAAACTAAGTCAATAATAATTTGTTCAAATGCAAAAGCCTTATCTTGCCGAGGGGACGCCGGCGCCGTTGATGTGGAAAACATATATAAACTTTTATGGGGTCGTCTTGCACCGTCTTATACACACATAAGTAGGTGTTTCCGAGATTCAGATTAAATATATAATATACAAGAATTGCTCGGTTAAAGGTATTAGAATAGATAGATATGAAATACTTATGTTAAAAAAATGACGCACTGCTCAGTTTCTTGCGGCGTTTCTTCTCAGCAGCAACCGGTGAAGCGAAGCATACACTCCTTGTAGATCGTCCGCTGATGACCACGATACTCAGTCATGATATGAGGGAACGACCAGAGAGATCCCATTCATTCCATCTTCACGGTATAGATATTTAATTCCACAGACGTGATATTTTCATCTTATCTTGGAATTTGGTTCGGTCATTTGGAAAGGATGGATGAAAGAAGATTGACGAAAGAGATATACAGATCAAAAGTGAGTGGAAGGGTCGGAAGGGGCCGCCCTAGGCGTACTTTTTCGAATCAAATCGGAGAAATACTGGAAAAGGGCCGAATCTTAAGTACCCGAAACCGACGTGCGTGCATGACTCGATGTATGAATGTTGAAGAAGCGAAAGAAATTTGTCAAGATCGTAGCAAGTGGAAAGAAGTGGTCTCTGCCTACCCCTCTGGGAAACAGGCGTGATTTAATGTATGTATGTATGTATCTTGGAAAATTGATTAATTCCCAAATAAATTAAGACGTCTTCGCGGACTGAGTCCAGCAAATCATACTTTTATAGAACTGGTAGAATATCAAGTATAAACACCTTAAAATCCTGTTACCCCGGAGTTGCAACCCAAAATTTGAATTTCCCTTTTTGTCATGAGATTCTGTAAGACCTATAAATTAATGTTGTAGTACTTGGTAGTAATTGAAGCTTTTTGATTAATTAGAGGTACTTATTGCAAAAATTAAAAAATCGCAATCGCGTGACAGGACAGTCTTTTGCATTGGGGCAAGTGATGGGTCATTCCCGGTGAAATAACCGGGGATATTCTCGGGAACGTGTCCGGGAATATTCCCAATGAAGGGAAACGTTGGGAAATATACTAAAAATATTTAAGTAAAACATTCAATATTTGGGTCAATCAACATATTGTTGTTGTTATTCTGTCCCGTAAGCCAGGAAACAACAGTGATATTCTTAGAAAATATGTTATAACAAGTATATACTTCAAGCACACTCAGAAGAAAACCCATAGAAGAATGCGTTTGTAATTGCTAATAAAACTGATTTTTATTGGACTTAAATCCCTTAAAATCATATTTTTAAAGAGTGACCCAAGATACCTACGTCCCAATGGCAACGAAGTACAACAAAAAGTTGATTGACCCATTTAAGTAATTTGAATTTGTTTACACACTTTAACAGTATTTGTTATTTATGTTGGAGCCTCATATCACAGAAACAAGGGAGATATTATGTTATGGTGGCGTGGTTCGTGACTAGGGAATGCAAATAACCGGTTAAAACCGGTTTTAACCGGTTATTTTCATACAAAATCGGTTAATAACCGGTTAAATTGCATTCCCTATTCGTGACGCCTCGGTATGGTCAAAATGGACATATCGGCACGAGGCGCGTCAAGCGCTGCCTTAGTCAGCCGCTGATCGCTGTCAATATACGAGCTCCAATTAAATGGTAAAATGAGTGTTTGTAGCGACCACCAGTAAATTTCGTTATTCAACATTAGTTATATTTTTAAATGAATATTTAAAGTTCGTATGGATTTCTTAGCGTAAGGACGTGGACGTGATTTCTATTGACTATCCATAAATGGCTTATTCTACATCAATCAATAGAATTACACTTGTTAATAGTTGAAGTTATTTATCATCACTATCTCACGCTTAAAACACATAGAAAATTTAACAAATTTTCACGTTACATAAAATTAAATTTTCGTAATAATATAACGAAAGTTATATAAAGTTTACTCTTTAAGATCATATTCTGAATGACGTAGGTAAATACTTACTAAAATCTGGATTCGGTTCAACTGTATTGCAGATTAAATCCATTGATTGGATTTAAGATATTAAATACAAATAAGATAAAAGTAAATTAACCAACGACGACGAGGTAACGGGCTCGGTAGTGAGCTGTGCTTGCATACAGCGCTGATTGTCAGCCCGCGCCGACTCGCTGGGATAATCACTAAGAATCATTTTTAAAAAAGGTTCATGGCTAAAGTTTGACTGGCCGAGAATGCCACAAAGTATTAAGTAGTAAGTCTATCTTAGTAACACCCATTTTATAAGTGTATTTTTTATCAACATCGTAATATCCAAGCTTTAAGTTTGTTTATGTACCAAGTAGTCAACACGTAAAAGTCTTTAACAGCTCCAGCAAATTTACCACAGAAAAGGACTAATATCTTGGCGCCACCTAGCTAATTAGCAATTAGTTAATTACTCGTCGCTAGAGTGAGCTAAGTATGAGCCACCTTCCGTTCAGTAGCGGAACTGCTATAGAAAATAAACTATCTTTTAGCATTTTTCACCCTTGAAAACATGGGTTAGTCTCGTTTCGTCTAAAAAGCAGCTAGTCTAAGCCGCAAGTGGGCTAAAACGCAGGTGGTCTAAGTAGCAAGTGGTTTAAAACGCAACTGGTGTCATGTAACAAGCGGTCTAAAACGCAGCTGGTCTAACTAGCAAATGGTCTAACTAAACCACACTTCCAACTAAACTAGTAAAACGCGGAGCTCCTATTTCTGGGTGGTTTGGCCCTCCGGGCCTGCTGCAAAACTGACATAACCCAAACCTACCTCATATTTATGATACTAGTTTAGTCGGAAGTGTGGTTTAGAGCGTAATGCTCACATGTTTAAAAGTGGCCAAACCGGATCCCGTACGAATTCGCGCTCATGCCATATCTCCCTTGTTTCTGTGATCTGTGGTTGGAGCCCTTACCTAAAAGTATATTCCCAAATCTTTTTTTTGTTTGATAGAGTATACTTCCGAGGTGGCATCATTGTCACCAAATTGTAATCTGATGAAGGGACCCAGGAGGAATGAGGGAACTAATCTAATATTATTATAGGCATACTATATAGCAATTTCAGTATTTTTAGTAACAACCCCAGTATTTGCATCCGGAAAGTATCATTTGGTGAAGTGGAACTGATGATGAAGACCACAGATGGTCAACAGAACTCCTCAACGGTACCTATTTCAAGGGTGGCGCTAAGATATCGCGATTAAGATAGTTGAGCGACTATAACGTAGAATGTTTAATTGTTTAAATATGACTAGGAGTTTCCCGCGGCGTTACTTACGGTGAACTTGAAATGTCAAATACTACATAACAGCTTATTATGATCACTAAAAAGTAACAAAATAAAATAAATATTTTAAAATACAAAAAACCGCCTTCAAGCACTCAAAAAAAAACTTCTTTTAAAATGGTAGGTATAGGTAAGTCAAACTGAAGTCGGCGACTCACAATATTTTCAACCTAAAGCGGACTTCAGTTGGACTGATCTACACCATTAGAATAAGTAATACCTACACGTAGAAGCGAATCTCCTTTACCCAGGCCTAAAATACCTCTCTTTAAATACCTACTTCCCAATTCATCCCGCTACGCCGCTCTGTTTTCAGCGCCCAAAGTTAGGGCTGTCACTTGCGAAATATTTCTATCGGTTGCGAAATATTATTTGATTTTCTTCAACGTGTAAACATTGTTGCAAAATGTTTTTTTAGATTTACGTCAAATTAGATAATAATACTTTTGATGATAATAAGATTATCTCCAGAAAATTTCACGGCTTATGTGGCTATTATTCATCTATAATATAAAACACGGAAACGAGTCTACAAATAACCTTTAAAATAATAAATTAAGCTCAATTAGTTTTATAGTCTGCGATCCGGAGTTACTTTTTACGTTCCTTTGCGGACCAATAATTTGAATTATATTAAGTTGAAAAAGCTTTATTGCAAAATACTATTCTTATCTATTATATTAATTCGTTTTAAATCGCGACACGCGCGGTGAAACAAATACAACGACCGCGCCGCGCCGCTTATAATAAATATTAATATACCGGAATATATGACATTATAGCAAAGAACCACACAATACTAAGATATAAACATATATATATATATCCACGATATTTATTATAGTGGCGATGGGCGGAGGTCACAGATATAAATATACCTTCAGCAAGGTCTATTAAGGTATCTTAAGATAGCTTGCTATAATATACGTATATTAATACATATTATAGCAGCGTGTGTGGACTCTTTTAACTAGTAGGGAAAATAAATCGTAAGATACATTGCTATAATATATATTTTGTCATTTTAATATAATTATATTCCGTGTGTGACGCCCCTGACTGACTAGACACCACAGGTGTCGGCAGTCAGTAGGTATCTAACGCGCCGACCTCGCGTCATGAGCCGGGAGTTTCTCTTGTATAGTTGGTTCAAGTTAATATGACGAAAACCACTTAAAACCAACCATTACCAACATCTATTCTTCAATTGTTATCTTCAAGTAGGGTTGTAAAACAATTACGCAGGTGTGTCGGTACGGCCAAAGTATACTGTGAACAAACAATCTTGATAGTTTTGATGTTGACGGTATTTTACTCAATAATTAAATGTTTCTAAAATAATAATTAAATACTGTGTCAATATCACTTTGTACAATTTAAGAATAGTATTAAAAATGTATTTTTACCTGAATGTTAACCGCACTGTACTTAATTGTATTTAGAAAACAAAACACCTACTTAAATGTGTCCGGTTCAGGTAAAACCCAATGATCAAGAAGGGTTGAGCTACTCAAAGGCACGTGCCACACTTCGGTCGTCCCTTTGTTATCTTTTCCTTTCATATTTTTAGTAGCAACAAAAGAAGTTCCTGTGTTAAGTGCATTTTCGTCATTTAAACTGGAACCAACTATACATATAATTATTATTTATTCTTATGCCTATTATTTTAAAAGAAGTTATTTTTACGTTTTTGAAAGCGGTGTTGTTTTTTTAATACAATTTCAAGTAGACCGTCATATTGAAAACCCAATCTAAGTACCCCAGTACAATAAGGATCAGAAAAGAATTTCCATAATTATTTCAAAATAAATTTCCATCGCGTTGGCCACGTTTAATATCTATCGAAACATTGACTTAGTAAAAGCAATTTGACAGACTCCGACACAGGTAGGCATTGTTATGGGAATATTTGTATCGGGAATATTCCCAGGAGTCTTGGGTTCGTTCCCGGGAAAATAGGGAATTTACTTACGGGTAAGGGTTGTATCATCAGCAGTGATCGGATTTCACGGTGCAACACTGCGGGATATAGAGTAGAAATCTTAATATGGATATGACTAAAATCCCGGGATCTGGTTCGAAAAGAAAATGCGATTGTTGGGATATTTATAAATAGGCATTAGGATAGGATTTTAGACGTGTAAAGAAATCGATTAAACATATAAAATATTGAGAAAATAATTGTATGCTATTTCAATTTCATACAAACTAATAAAATATAATATCTGTGTGTAGTGAGGTGAACTGATAATGCGTACCGTATTATATATTTTATTTATATTCATACCCAAAGACTATTTGGCAGATCAATTTTAAACAGAGAGAGTATAATAAAAAGTAACTATTTTTATTTTTTTACATACCTAAATTTACTTTGGTCAAAATATTTATTTTATACGTTTAAATTGTATTGAAATTTAACAACATAAGTCCCGGAATCCCGGGGCATATCCATATTATCATAATGTTTGAGGTCATTCACCCCGTGTTGCAACGGGATATCCGATCATTGATCATCAGTCATCACTGATGCTGAATATTTGTATTTCAGTTAATAATTATTTCATAAATTTTCCCGGGCACAATGGCGTATTCCTAGGAATATTTCCATGCAGAATATTTCCGGGAACGGGAAAATTCCCTCGAACCCTCACTAATTGGGGCTCGTATATATATTATCATTTTTAAACGTTAACGCATACCTATCAACTATTAATACGCTCATAAGTCGTTTTAATAAAATGATAATTGGTTTCAGATACAACTTGGTGGCGCACAGCAAGTCCCACTCGTCGGAGGACGCGAGCGCGGCGGTGCCGGCCGCGGCCGCCGCGCCCGTGCCGCAGCGCCGCCGCCTGTTCCGCTGCACCTTCTGCCAGGAGCGCTTCGAGCGGCGCTACATGCTGGAGCGGCACGTGTCGGTAGCGCACGGCCGCACGCTGGAGCGGCCGCCGCCGACGCCCCGGAACACCATGAGCAAGATGCTTAAGGCGCAGGCGCAGGCGCGTCGGTCGCCAGCGCACTCCTCCGAGACCACCACCAAGGAAGAGCCCAGCTCGGAAGCTGCCGAGAAGCTCCCTACCTCCAGCAACGCCTGGACCAACGCCTACGTGCAGGAGTTCGGGCTCAGGCCGGAGTACCAACATTGACTCCTGCTTCTCTGTGACCGGGCGGAACCAGTCTCTCTGCCCGTCACACTGGAGCCGGGCCATTCATTGTTGCTCTGGTAAAGGACACTATTTTTAACGCAATTACTCTTTGTGTAATGAAGGTGTTTGTTTTGAACTGGAGGATTATCCAGGGGTTCTTGTGAGTAGTTTTAAGTCAAGCTACTATCGGCTAATATATGTGAGATACTACATTCGTATCAGCTGACACCTTTATACAAGTCAGTTAAAACATTTTAATGAATATTTTTAACTTATGCACAAGTTGCCTAGAGAAAAAGTTCTCGTTATAGATAATATGATGTAAATACGCAAAATAGTAATTAATAATGTAGGTATGAAAACTAAAAGCCTGTAGAATAGTGGAAAATGTGGATGTGATGATGTGGCGATGTTTGTTCTATGTCTAGTTTACATTTGACTAGTTCACTGAAATTTATGTTAATTAAAATTATATTTTTATACTGTTACTGAATGGCACTATATATTACCGTAGTGAGTGGGGTAAACCAATTACCATCTTATTTGTAATAAATTTATTAGGTCAAAATGTATCACTAACTATGGCATTAGGCTGGCCCATGGAGTTGTACATTTTGACTTGCACTAAATGAAGTTGTACTGTTTTCTGTATTGTATATCGTTACTACTTTAGAAAAAACTCGTATCTGTTATTTCGAGATGTATAAGCTTGAACTTAATTCTCTTCACGCTTGAGTTTAAAATCGTACATCACGAAATATGATATACGAGATTTTTTTAAAGTAATGACGATATGATGAAGTGGTTATGACAATGCTAAGATTTGCCAATTAAAAAGTACTACGGATCGTTGCTAAATACTTGAAAAGCCTTGAAATTTACAAAACTAAGTTTTTGTTGTATTTTTTTTACCGCGGTGGACTAGTGTCAGGCGTATTTTTCTTCTATACAAATCGACAAGGTAGGTCCGATCAATACCTATAAAGTATTGTAGGCATATAAAACATATTATGTATAATGCTGCCCGAACGCGCCTAGATGAACCTTACTAACTCCTGTTGAAAGTTCATTTTTCGTTTTTTCCTGCGAATTCATAGTATAGTGATACTACGTTTGCACCCCTTCGGCCGTTAAGGAAACCGGAGTTTGGAAACCAGTTTCCTAAAAGGCTTTTTTTATACTTCTACGTAACTGGTTTCCTAGAAGTACTATGTTATTGTTGTTTGAGCCACCTACGAAACTAATAACAGGATTTCGCGAGAAATGTTTATTGGGGTATACTGCCGTTTGGGCAAAATATTTTTCGCCAAATTTCACTTCCCAAAAAACTTATCGCAGTAGTTTCATTTCCCAAACGAATCTTTAGCACATTTACATTTCGCATTTTATTCGTTTGGTCAAATCATCATTTGGCATCATTTTACTTTGTCAATTTTTATTAAGACAAATTTTTATTAAGCTAACGGTTTCCTTTGGCAAATATTATGTTCCAAAAAAAATTCTTTGTGGTTTATTTCAGATATTTGGATTTAATAATAACATTTATATCATAAAAACAATTGAATATTACAATTTATTTATTTATAATGTTAACATTACAAACATTGATATAAGCTAACACCCGTATTTATAGTCAAGACAAGTAATTACTTGAGTAATAGTAATGTCAAAAGTCATATAAAAAACGTTGCTGAAGTCATTACTTTTACTTAAGTAATTACTTTTCTTGACTATAAATACGGGTGTAAGTGCTTGTTCTCACAATTTAATAACTTAAAACATAAAAACTTTTCTCAATATGAAATGAAAACAACTTCCTTAATTTAGAAATAAAAATAAAAATGCGTATGGTGAAATAATTTCAATACAGTGCCCCACAGTTATTAGTCCATTTTTCAAATCTTCTATTGCATTAATAATTTCAGTATCTATTTCTTGGTAGCGTTGACTTTTTTGCAGTTATTTTTAAAAATATTTGTAATTTTAGTCTCCTTTATCAAAATTTCTAGTAAATTGGCTATTGTAACATTTTTCTTGCCAATGTATCTGTTAATCCGGCTATGCCAACCTTCCACGTTGTTAGTTGTTCTGACCTCTTCCTTACTACAGCAACAAGTTTTCTCAAGGACTGTATTGTTTAGCCATTCTTTTTTAAAATAGGTATTGAATTTATTTATGTCATCACCGGAGGGCGTTTTCAGCGTCACATACTGAATACCACTTTGTATGAAGTCTCGTGGCAATCGTGCGATTCCGGCACACCGTGATACATGGCGTTTCTTGACAGGGGTTGTTATTTTCAACTTTTTACTCATTCTGAATAAGCATCTGTTGAAATGAAAATAACAACCTTTGACTTTGATTCCTTCATAAACTTTACGTACTGCTTTCATAGCAGCCTTTTCAAAGTCCATTGTTACTTTAGACGGCCTCCAATCTTAAAAGATAGATTTAATTAATCGAAAAAGGGTTTCATAAGTCTTATCTGGGAGTAAGCAATATATTAATGGATTTATAGATTTATGTTGTTCATTATAACCATGTAATGTGTATAATTGTTTAAATACTTTTGGACAGGACTTGAATGTCCCGTCGCACAATATATGCTTGAAGTTTTTTACTAAGTGCCGGATATTTTTATTACAGAATATGAGAATACGTTTATCACCTTCCTCACTGATGTAGTCAGCTAGAAGAAATTGTTCTTCAAACTTTTTTGGCACTATCACATCACTTGAAGTTGGAAATCGCATTTTAGGTACACCTAGGACTCTGTTCCGATTATTAAACAGTCCTGTTTTCTTATTTTCATATGGAGGAATGTTAGCCATCAAATGTATTCCATCACATTCCAATTTATATACCATTTCATCGTACTGTTTTTGAATGGACTCAAAATTAGATCCTGTTGCGTCTTTTAGTTTATCGATTTCTTTCAAAACTTTATTTGGTTCATTGTTTGGCGAACACTCAAAATGTAAATTACATTTTACCACTTCGTTTTTTTCATTCAATGTTATACTACCATGGCATCCTCGGCTATAATTGCTACAAAGCCAAAACGTGTTACCGTTTGTGTATTTTTTTTTCTATGATATTTGTGACCCCCATGTAGGGCGGCAACGCCTCCTTTTTTCGTTGATATGAATTCCAAATCTCTCAAATCCATTTTGAATAAATATTTATATTACATTAAGCTAGAGTAACAATACATGAGTCAAACAAGAAAATTATCTGTTGACATTTAATGAATGTCAAGTGCATCATAATTATCTGATAGATGATAGTCCAGCAGCCACCGCCTGAATTTTTTTTTGATTAACAACAGGCTAAATTTTCGTAAGCTCGTTCGGTTTGACGAGACGCCCACGTTTTTACTCCTCCGAAAATCTGGAGGAGGTATGTAATGTACTGCGCAGGCGTTGAACATGTCGATTTGGTAGGGAAAAAAAATTGATGACTAACAGCTATTTTTTTTTTCGAATGTTGAGATAATAGTCAAATGATGTCGGAAAAACAATTGTCCTACAAATTGGATGGTATGAGTAGAGGGTCCTCCACCTCGAATATGTCAAAATAACAAGTGACAAAAATTAACTACCAACGAGCTGATTTTTTGTGTGCAGCTTACTATATATTTATATAATTGAATGGCCAAGAGTCCTACAAATTTAGCGGCACGTTTCCCTAGTCCTACGCAAGGATGTTGTCGATTCTACGGGGACAATTTTTTCATTAACAACCGGAGGACAAAAAAAAGACATGTTAACTTAGTGCATTCTTTGCCTGAATTCAACAGTGTCCTACCAAAAAACGGGTATGTACCACTAGTCCTACAAGAATATTGAAAATCACATAATATTTCGTCGTTGTAGTTTTTGCAACTTGGGATACATATTCGTAAGCAGAATCAATATTTTTTTTGAAATAATATAATTGTAGCTATATAAAATGAATATATATGACATTCAAAAATAAAACTAAGAAATACAAGTATGAAAATAAATAAGTACAGTCTTAATCTTCGTCGGATTGTGAAGTCTTCATCTGTTTCGCCTCGAACATCGTCTTCATCTTCGTCGCAATCGTCAGAAGAAATGTCATCTGATTCTGTAACAAAATAATTAGGAAAATTAACAAATTGGAGTGTAATCATGAACACGTAAGAAAAATAAGAATAGAGTACCTTGAACATCGGAAGACAATTCTCCAAGAGATGGACTGTTGGGGCCATCAAACCAATAATGATGGTACTTGTCATCCATTAATGCCCATCCGCAATTGTCTGGACTCTTTTCGGTGGGGCTGCGCATGTGTGCGTTACACCATATACTGGAGATGTATGATGTCCGTTTAATCTGCTGCAGTAGCTCTTGTTTTGTTGGCGGTAGAACAGAGGGATCGTATCCAACAATTTTTTTTTTTACAATCGTCTCGTCTTGTTTGTTGCATTTGTAGCTTTTTTTCAAACAACTCGTACCGCTGCCGTCCTACCAAAGAAGGCGGCTAACTGCAATGTAGCTGTCGAACCATTTTGAACTCTATTGGTAACCACTTTAAATTTAAAATACTAATACAATTACTGTGCACTTAGCCGCCTTCTTTGGTAGGACTTTGTTTACGTCACTTTTAGTTTTTAATGTATAAAACCTGCACACGTACTCTTCAAGAACCCGGAATACCTCACTCGATGTTGTTAACTCGGCACGCCCGCTGTGCAGTTGTATAAAAGCCTCTTGAAATTTCGTATTTTTTTTTAGAATATCAAACGGTCTTTTTTTTCCTTTCCGGTAGAAAGCAGGGTTGTAGTCGTTCCCCGTAAAAATGTGGCATATAGCAAGCGACCGCGATAACTGTTCGCCGAGCTTAGCATGAATTTCGTTGATATCGAGGTACAATTTTTTCTTTCCCGTGCTGAGATCAACTGTTATGTGAATGTAACAATTATTACTTAACAATATTCAACCTCTTCAATAGTTTCATATAATCAATTATTTATTATGTTCATACTTCATTCCCGACAGGACAAAATCAAAACCAGGTTGTTGTTAATGAAAAAATTGTCCCCGTAGAATCGACAACATCCTTGCGTAGGACTAGGGAAACGTGCCGCTAAATTTGTAGGACTCTTTGGCCATTCAATTATATAAATATATTGTAAGCTGCACACAAAAAATCAGCTCGTTGGTAGTTAATTTTTTTCACTTGTTATTTTGACATATTCGAGGTGGAGGACCCTCTACTCATACCATCCAATTTGTAGGACAATTGTTTTTCCGACATCATTTGACTATTATCTCAACATTCGAAAAAAAAAATTGCTGTTAGTCATCAATTTTTTTTCCCTACCAAATCGACATGTTCAACGCCTGCGCAGTACATTACATACCTCCTCCAGATTTTCGGAGGAGTAAAAACGTGGGCGTCTCGTCAAACCGAACGAGCTTACGAAAATTTAGCCTGTTGTTAATCAAAAAAAAACTCAGGCGGTGGCTGCTGGACTATGACGTCATTCAAAACGATAACAAGCCAGATAAACATACAAAAGAGATTAGTTATTCAGCGACATAGAATTATAAACCTTTTTGGAAACTAGTTGCGTAGAAGTGTAAAAAAAGACTTTTAGGAAACCAGTTCCGAAGAAGTGTAAAAAAGGACTTCTAGGAAACCAGTTACGTAGAAGTATAAAAAAAGCCTTTTAGGAAACTGGTTTCCAAACTCCGGTTTCCTTAACGGCCGAAGGGGTTTGCCACGCTCGAAGGGTATGGTTGTCAACACAAAAAGAATACTTGTATATTATAAAGTAGTAAATACATTAGTATTATAAGAAAAACTGTTACACAGCAATAATGAGTTAATTTACTCACACTGAAATAATGATTCATTTTTTATAATATAACCTCGTAAGTCCTGTGTTTTCTTAATAGCGGTAGTGCTAAGTACCGAATGTACTTTACCAAGTACATATTAAGAATAATGCTTTAGAGTCTTTTAATTAGTGCTTTAGAGTTCAAAATATTTTATACGATAGTGAGTAGTCAGGTCTGAACTACTGTCATTAATTTGTACTTGTACAAGTACGCGGGGACTTACGAGGTTAAAGTAACCAACACCAAAAAAATGAGAGTAATTGTATTTGTTTTTGCATGTTTTCATTAAATAAATTTACTAAAAACCGAAAAATCATCGAAAATTTCTAGGTTTTCCCAGTATTTAACAATGAATGGTATTTTAATTGGAAAAACTTGTGATTGTCATAACAACCATAATCATAACCAGTTCATCTGATTACATACAACAACAAAAAGCAGAAACTCATTCAGTGCAAGGAAACACGCCTTATATTGTAAGATGCCCATGGGCTGTGCTGCCGTCGTAATAAAGTAACATTTCGCGGGTGCACGCGACGAATTAATTTGTTGTGACTAACACAAATGAATGTGGATTTTGCTTTCAAGGAGTATAAAAAATAACTATTAGGATAGAGATATGTGGCCGCGGTCGTCGCTCTCCGAGCTGGCGTCTCTTAGACGGCCCAACCGATTCTCATGGACCGGCTAAGAACTTCTCCAGTTAACTAGCTTCCCATTGAGAACAACCGGTCAAGAGCAAGTAAGGCTCGCACTATTACGGTTCCGCACTAAAACAACGTTTTACCCAAAGGGCACTGCCATGAGATATATGGACCAAAAACGCAGCGTCGATTAAAATCAATCATATAGGGTTAGGTAGAGCATATCCAATAGGTCACAAATGTGTAATTTGTTTTCGACTAAACAATCCCCAAGTATTAAACAAAATTGGAAACTCCTGGTAGTCAGAAAATAATACCTATGCAGATAATGTCCTTGTTTTATGACGGATAATTATAGAATAAGGTCGTTTGATGTAGAAACATATTTAAGACAGTTACTTTGGTGTTCGTTCTTCTGAAGAACTTGTCTAAAAAAAGTTATTTTGAAATAATCGTAATAACACGTTACTCGCAAGATGTTTAATTACAAAGTATCCTCAATACACGGCTCTGTCATGCGTAAGGCTGAATGGATGGCCCGATATAGACAAACGAGGTGTTATCAGATTCGTCTTAGTGTAACTGTAACTAACTGGGTCTTGTTTTCTGACCACCCAGAGTATTCACTTTTTTTTAATACTTGGGGATTGTTTTATTGAAAACAAATAACACATTTGTGACCTATTGGATATGCTCTCCCTAACCATATATGACTAATTTTAATCGACGAATATCTTTACCTAGGACCTAGTCCAAACTAAGCAATAGACTTGTACTATGGGTACTAGACAACGATAACGTGTTTTCACTTCTCATGCTTTAAAAATGTTACTTTAGTCTCTGCACCTTATTAATCTAGGGATTAAAGATTCTTTTTAATTTACTTTGGAAACTGCTAAACAAACAATCACGGTGTTTGTTTATGAAGGATTATCGCCATTTTCAGTAACTGTGTATGGACCATTTTTTGAGCGTGGAAATAACCTCAAAATGACAACTTAGCAAAAATAAAAAATAAAGATTTAATTTCGTAAAACACGATAAAGGATTACGAATATGAATCTATTTAATTATATTAATTCTGAATTCATTTTATTATATGCATGGTCCAATTAAGAATTTTTTAAATAGTTTTCAAGTTTGAATATTTTGGCTAAATATGCAAGCATTTAAAGTGTCAGTTTACAAAATAATAATAAAAGAAGAAAAAATCGCGTAGCAAATTTATTATAAACTTTGTTACAGTTAATATTGTAATTTTGTATCGAACGTAGTTTCTTTTCCTAACATTCAAAGTGAAATGTAGAGTGTTTAACACGGGACTAAACAACCATAATGGCACCCGAACTATAGCTACCCGCGCCCCGCTTGGGTGGCTAAACATCTGTCATTACATTATGGATGGTTTTAGTCCCTCGTTGAACAATCCTCTAATAGATTTTACCGTAACAGTAGTAAAAACTTGGTCTATTAATGTGTGTCCTCTGGTAGTGCGATTTGTTATTGACGGGCACATTCCAAGTGATTTGAAGTAAGTATGGTAAGAGGTCCTTTCGAGAATAAGTATTAAATTAAGGCTCAGTACCGACCGAATCGTCTATGTAGCAAAATGGCCAGTGACGCAAATTGACCAAGAAGTGAAATAACAGGCATTATATTAGAATTTTGCCCAATTAACGTCACGTCCATTATGCAGTACATCAAAATAGCAAAAAGTCTGTGTAGCATAATGTCCACATTACATTATATCAAAAAAACTGATAACAGGAATAGCACGTTATCAAATCTTATCGAAAGCAGTTAGCCCAAGTAGCACAGTGACCACAAAGAAAAGTCTATAAATCAGAAGGGGTAAAATGAACTGTCTACGTGTCATGAAACTACCAAGATACTATCGTTACAAGGAGGCAGTTGGCGAGCCAATAGAGATTTTTTCATACTCGCTCGGTGTCTTATGATACCGTAGCATGAACATCAAATAGCATGGAAAAAGTGTTGTTATAATCAATATCTTTACATCGTGCACCGTGTTCAGCTTTATGGTGGATATTCGGTCCACGTTTGCGTTTTGGTCTTTTAAATATTTGACATTTTGAAGGGGGTCAAAAGCTACTCCTCGATCATAATTTTTTTGCTAATCAGTAAATGCGTCCTCGTACGTTATCATCGGAGCTCTGGGCCATAAAAACCCTTTATCGCACATTTCGCTCGCTCTAGGGAGGTTAGCAGATCTCTCGCTCGCACTGGCGCAGCATTGCTCATCCTTGTTCACTAATTACATGGCCCCAGAGCTCAGAAACATGACGAAAAGCAAACCTTTTAACAATTTGGTGGCCAGGTCGAGTTTAATAAGTCGAGTAAAAGTGTAGTATTGACTACACTTTTTATTAGTAATCGTTGATTATTTTTTAATTTATCAATTTATGTAAAAACTAATTCTAACTTTTAATGTCGGTTAACACTATTTGTATCGTCCTGTGACACTAATTATAAACGTAACTGATAATGAACTAATTCCACAAATCCTTGTCGACCTTAAAATATGATCGGAAATATCATGATCGGTATAATTTTTACTCGAAGTACCACTTTTAACGTAGTTTTAACCAATTTAATTGATTTTAAATCATATTTTGCTAAGATAAACATACAATCGTTCTCCAAAATCTGTTTGTCACTTGTTGTCAAATTATTTTTGCATAGGTAATTTGTAGACAGTAAGGTAAGTAAGGTAACAAAAAAGGACGAAAATAAAATGATATTAGGTATTATATCAAATTGACGATGGCTGTTACACGATTGCGGGAAAATAATCGGGCGCTTCCTCTCAATACTGGTGACCCTACCCTTGTATGACTCTTTAGAGTGGAGGATCAATGTTAAATAATTTCGAAGACCAACCTGGTTCTACGAGAAGAGCAGGATGATTGTTTGGCATTAGTCATATGGCCGACTCCCGCGTCTTAACAAAAACCACAACACCCATTTTCCGCTGTAAAGATCCATACGTTCAAGCGAGAAGAATGTTAAAAGAGGGTTGATTATGCAAATTCGGCACTGCAGAAAATATCGGAAGACTGATTTTTTTTTACTAAGACAATTTTGACTGACGAAAGTTTACGAGGAACGCATTGTAGAATGGGCGAGTTATTCACCACTGGGCTAAAAAAACATCAAACCCTCACGATCTACACAATATATATCAGAAGTCAAAATGGTCCGCTATTTTTGCAAACGGAACTTCACTGAGAGTCCTGTCCGCTCTAAACAATGAAAGAAGAAAAGAACAGCGGCAACCGTAAATATTAAGATAAAGGAAAGAGAATGATAAAGATTTATTTATTTATTGTAATATGGTTGTTTGTCTGTTTATATTGTAATATTTTTTCATAAATAAATAGTAACAATAATACTGATGACATCTTCACACTGTCAGTCTTTGGGTATTGTGGTCGGCAATGTCAAGCAGTCTGTGAAGGAGTGCTTCTTCTGCCGCTTGTCAGAAATTCCTAATAGTCTTTTGTCGGGTGGCAATACGGTGCGCGCCAAAGCTGGACTCAGATACCCAAAAGATCCCATAGGGTGGAAGTGTATCCGTAAGGACGGCGCCAGTAATATAAGATATGGTGGACTCAGACTGAGAGGGTCCGTCTATTGTTTAAATCACATCGCATGTTGCACCCACGCTCATCTGTTATGAGATTTTATCCGTTCAAATTAAGCCAAATATGGGCAATCAGGGGAAACAATTCGTGTAATTTTGAAAATTGGTACAGTCATACTTTGCGGTATCCAGATGAACATACTAAAAGTCCTCAAGGGTGTGCTGAGGGTGTAAGGGGGGGTTAAAGGTACTCTTTTTCTGATTTTTACTCATATCTCAAATATCTGTACAAATAGCATTATGATTTCTTCTATCAAGTTCCTACTATATAAAATTTTGGTCATATTTATTTTTGATCTACGATCAATACTTTAGGAGCTACAAGGTGTGTAATTTTTAACAATAAAATAAAAAATAGACGATTTAAGAAAACGGGGTCATTTTTTCGTCATTGTTCATCATCACTAACACTTTTAGTTAAGAATAAGCAAGCTTAATGATCTGCCGACCCAACATAAAAAACCCTATGTCGATCTATTGAGAATTCTAAACAAAACAAAGAGCAAGCATTAAAAAACCAACTTTAAACCGTTATAAATCCTAAATGATCATTAATAATGAAAAAATCACGAAAGAAGCCTAATGATGAATTTTGAATGCCTAATCAATGATAGGTTTTGTTTGTCGACTTTATTTCTTATTATTTTTTACAATATGGCGTTTAGGTGCCGCCATATTAAAGTTTGATAACTTTCATATCTTTAGTAACACTCACAAGGATAAGCCAAATCGATTGACATAAGAATCGCCATAATCGGCGCACGCATTTAGATTCTATAGTGCCACAAAGGAATAAACATATACAGGGTATCACTATATCACTATGGGTACAACTCTGAAATCACGAAAAAAAAACAGCTGCTTCATACATTTTGGTCGAGTACCTATTGAAATTTTCTATGAGACAGTTGTTTTTTTTTTCGTTATTTCAGAGTTGTACCCATAGTGAAAGTTGTTCATATTCGTGGGTAGAACACAGAAGTGATCATTTGTATTACCATTTACAGTTCACCCTGTATAAGAGGTAAAGTTTGTGACGTTTTAAGGGGTAATCTCTAGATCTACTGAACCGATTTTAACCTTTTCAACGCCATATCAAATACAAAAGTGTCAATCCACGTAACTCGGACACAACAGCGAAAAAATGAAGTGTCGAATTTGAAACTTTTTTGAATGTAGAATAAACAAATGAGGATAGGAGAAAACAATAATACGTCATAAGTCAATACCAAGTGCTGAACAGTTTGCCAATGCAGCAAAGGAGTCTTCTCTACAAGTTATCAACCTCTCTCCTCGGGAAATCGAAGCTGTTTCTAAAGAAACTGATTTAGATACAGTATTTTCTAAGGCTCCAAAGGTTATTGGCATATCTAAGTGCCATATAATGTACTGGCAGTGTGGAAAATTGCAGAAAGCTCAAATTTCCCAAGCATTTGACAAATGGGTAAAAGTAACACAAATATTAAAAAAAAGAAAAATCAGCCTTTTGTACTGTAGAGTGTACCATATTTTATGATTTATGTTTAAAAAATAATATGTTTGTTTGCTAGAAATAATATAAATATTTAACAGTGTTCTGGTTAGTCGCAAGTAATGCGAGTCACGAAATCGACGTAACGCGAGTTCGTAATATTTAATATTTTAATTAAATAAATGTATATCTTTGATTTAATTTGGTTAAGTATTAAAGAAGTTTGATTGTTTATATCATTGTTTTGTCACTTTGTCAGTAATTAATTCATTCAAAAATCAAAGGGAAATCAATAAACGTATAAGGTATTAAACCCCGTGTCCATTTCATGTAACGCGAGTCACCGAGTTATTTTCCACTTTTTTTCGATTTTAATAATTTGTTGGGGGTAAAGTACTTTGATTTATTCTTCACACTGATGTCCTTTGTGATATTAACATCATTTTTCGGTATAGGCAGCAATAGATTTAAAACATACGTCTAGGTTGTCACGTATATAGTGACTATGAAGTAACGCGAGTCACCGTGGATTGACCCAAAAGACATCACTCACACGCCAATGACAGCTTAAAACCAGAGCTAATGTCAACCTTACGTCACAAATACTCGGGTTTATTTTGCACTGTATCTGTGAGCCAAACGGTCGATGGCGTGGTCGGCACGACAGTACACGACCACTTTAGTGGTTATTGGCGTTGAAAGGGTTAAAATTTCTTTTACCAATATCATAGTCGTAGGCTATATGTGTTATTGCCCAACGAAGTGGGCACGTAATAAAATAATATTATAAAGAGTAAAAGTTCGTGATGTTGTAAGGGGTAATCTCGGGACCTACTGAACCGATTTTGTAAATTCTCATGTCAGACCGACTATACCCCTAGCTATACCCCTGGGGGTAGGGTGGGACTTAACCATACCACGTAGTGCTGTGCACATGTTATGAAATTCAATTTAACAGAATCGACGGAGCTCCGCTATGGCGGAGCTCCTATTCCTGAGTATTTTGGCTCTTCGAGCCGACTGAAAATCTAACATAACCTAAACCTACCTCATATCCAGCACTTCTACGGTGGTATGGTTCAGTCCCACCCTACCCCCAGGGGTATGGCTAGGGGTATAGTGGGTCTGCACCCAAAATTCTTTTACCAATATAAAGCCACGTTATTTGTGAGTATCAAATGCGTATATACTAACGCAGCAAAAAATGTCGAACTAAAAGTGCACGCGAATAGCTAAAGTAGCGGACTCGGTGCCGCTACTTTAGCTATTCCCGTGCACTTTTGACGTTTGCTCGTTCACTTCCCTAAATATTGACAGCAAGTATAACGCCCACTTACATTATGCAAGTTTCTTGTACAAGAATCGGCAATAATTGTATTCAAGAATTGCACCATAGAGTTTACACGTGTGCAATATTCAATAAATTGAATTCAATTATTGAATACAAGTATTGGCAGGAAATAATTGCTAACCTCTTTGTTACATTTATGAAATTATTGAAAGAAAAATTTTGCATATTAGTCTTGACAAGTCTAAAACCGTTGTACAGTCAGCATCATAAATATAGTAGCAGTCAATATTTCCAAATATACCGCACCATCCAAAATATCCATAAATACGTACTCATTCGAAGTGATCAAATTGTTCAGGCCATCCACTGTATACAAATATACCGGAGCATCCACAACGCCATATACTTGGTAACATTCAACCCGCCGTTAGTA
Organism: Acleris emargana; assembly: GCA_927399475.2. Lineage (NCBI taxonomy): Eukaryota > Metazoa > Arthropoda > Insecta > Lepidoptera > Tortricidae > Acleris > Acleris emargana. The sequence goes on along the minus strand of OV656835.1, from coordinate 48,085,867 downwards.
CAGCAACGTCCAGAACGCCGAAGGTTTTTAAGCATCCAAAGTAGCCAAAAATACGGGACACATAAGAAAATTGAACCTTATTCACCAGTAAGTACGGTTGAATATTCAGTCAAATCATTTTAATAGGTTAGCCAGTAAGCAATTTGACAAACCATCGCAACGCATTAAACGCATCAATACGTTTCAATATTTCGCCTAGTTAGCCGTTAGTTACGATGGACCAGTGGATTAGTAGTAACGCTATCGAGACATGTGTTCTGGGTTCTAATCCCCGTATTAGGTGCTATTTGCATTTTTATTTTATATTTTTAAAGTCGTTGTTTTATTTTAATTTGTAATATAATAACTACTTATACATAAAAGGCCGTATTCCTTTATTACTTGTTTACGTAGACGAAACTCACTACAAAACAAATAAATTACATTGAATTTATATTTTTTAATTTCAGCAAAATGGGCATTAACCTCTTTGGTTTTAATGGGTATCTACTCAAAAGCTTTGAAAATGAGTAGTTGTACATTTTGTTTGAGCTCTATTGCATTCAAAATATGATTCAATTTTCAAAAATATAAAATAAAAATGCAAATAGCACCTAATACGGGGATTAGAACCCAGAACACATGACACCATAGCGTTACTACTAATCCACTGGTCCATCGTAACTAACGGCTAACTTGGCGAAATATTGAAACGTATTGATGCGTTTAGGTTGGCAGCTTCAATATTTTGCAAAACCTTTTAAAACCACGCAGTCCACGCAATAATGTATCCAATTAAAACGTGAGACAGATATATGCCATGACAGTATGGTACTGTTTTCGTGGTTTGTCAAATTGCTTACTGGCTAACCTATTAAAATGATTTGATTGAATATTCAACCGTACTTACTGGTAAATAAGGTTCAATTTTCTTATGTGTCCCGTATTTTTGGCTACTTTGGATGCTTAGAAACCTTCGGCGTTCTGGACGTTGCTGTACTAACGGCGGGTTGAATGTTACCAAGTATATGGCGTTGTGGATGCTCCGGTATATTTGTATACAGTGGATGGCCTGAACAATTTGATCACTTGGAATGAGTACGTATTTATGAATATTTTGGATGGTGCGGTATATTTGGAACGATTGACTGCCACTATATTTATGATGCTGACTGTACGATATATTACGTATTGCTGCAATTATTGCATGTATTTCCAGCCGCAGATTCCAGTCAATATTGATTGTTCGACTTGTTGTTCGTGGAATCCATTTTTTTAATGATAAATGGAGCGGCAATTCTTGCATTAAATTGAGCGGCAATTCTTGTATTCAATTGACTACATGGCCCTCCGTCCACTTATATCCATTGCATGGCTCCATTGATGGATCCTAGTACACTTTTTCCTCCACCTGAATCCATCGTACCAGTCAGTTCCAAATAATGGATTCTAAGACACTTTAAGGTGCACTTGGATCCTCCGAATTAATCAAACGAAGTATAATTTAAATGGCCGTTTCCTCGTGGTCCTACTATTCTTGTCCTACTGACTTTCGACGGAGCCCCGCCCAGGGCGGGGCTCCTACTTCTAGGTGGTTTTGCCCTTTGGGCATCTGAAGATACCTAACGAACCTAACCTACCTACTTTTACAACCATAATTAGTATTTAAGTAAGTGGAGGATCCAAGTGCACCTTAAAGTGTCTTAGAATCCATTATTTGGAACTGACTGGTACGATGGATTCAGGTGGAGGAAAAAGTGTACTAGGATCCATCAATGGAGCCATGCAATGGATCCAAGTGGACGGAACGCTACATGGCCTGTTTGCACCTATTCCAGAATTGAATTCAAGTTACTTTCAATATGCAAGAATATCACGTAAGGTTTAGACTGTGCAATATTTTATTTCCACAATTTTATTGTATGGAATGTGCGAAAAAGTTGTATAATCTAATAGGTACCGGAATAGTGATGTCCCGCGATGGGGCTGTAATTTCCTCTATTCCCACTAGTTCAGTTGTCCAGTTCAGTAGACTGAACTAGTGGGATTCTTTTTCTCGTTTGTTCAGTTATGAAATCTTAGTTACGAACGTGGACGAAGGGGGTATATGCTTAGAGTGTCGACGGAGCTCCGCTGCCGCGGAGCTCCTCTTTCTGGGTGTTTTTAGGCCTTCGGGCCCGCTGAACATCTAACATAACCTAAACCGACCTCTCTTAGGATACACGTTTTGGCCAGGTTCAGTCAACTGAACTAGTGGGAATAAACTTGTAATTTACCGAAATTTAGTTTTCATCTTTTTAATCATAACTAACAAAAAAACATCTCAATAAAACAATCAGGTATCAGTTGATCACAGTGACGATGGTTCTTCAAGGAGTATTAGTGATTCAACTGAATCGTATTAAAATACAATAAAATAAATACTTTAATCATGGAAAATGGCTTTTTATTATTATGCGTTATTTATTTAAATCGAAAGAATTTTGTTAAGATTGTAGCAAGTGGAAAGAAGTAGTCTCTGCCTACCCCTCTGGGAAACAGGCGTGATTTAATGTACCTATGTATGTATGTAATTTTTTTTTTTTTTATAGCATGGGAAGGCAAACGAGCACACAGGTCACCTGATCGTAAGTGGAAACTGTGACCCATAGACATTCGCATTCACAAGTCTGCAAATGCGTTGCCAACCCTGAGGACTAAGATGGAATGCCTCTATGCTAGTCATTTCACCGGCTGTCTTATCCCCAAACCGGAACACAACGATGCAAACACTGCTGCTTGGCGGTAGGTTAATGGATAAGATGGTGGTACCAACCCGGACGGACCCTGCACAAGGTCCTCCCACAAGTAAAAAATCTTGTATTTAAATCTTTTTTTAAATATACTTCACGCACTTGACTGATTTTAATATGTAAAATGGAGTTTTCACAACACTCTTTGTCACAGCCCGTTCACACAGAGTCTCCGTATTTACGGTACCCGTTTTATCGTATACGTTTTTTCATTGATGGCGTATGGAGTTGTATGAGCGACTTCACATATGACACAGTATTCAGTATACAGTAAAAAATGTCGGTCCGCTAAATTATGACATTCCGTTTTGTTATCGAATACTGGATGAACGGAATACGTATCCGTCATGTATCCGTACGTTTTTACTGGATATAAACTGTGTGTGGGGTGCGGTACGGAGAATATGTGAACGGGCTCTCAGTTAATGACGGATACGTTGAACGCTATACGGTGCCTATGTGTGAACAAAGCATAATTTTTTGTTGTATCCGTTAAAACGGGTACCGTAAATACGGAGACTGTGTGAACGGGCTGTTAGTCGTCTATATTTTATCTCCTTGTTAACTTACACATCCTGTAGCTCCTAAAGTCTTAGAATAAAAATAAATATAGCATATATAGACAATTTTGTCAGAAGTAATTATGTAATTATAATGATATTCGTACAGATATTCGCGATATGAGCAAAACTCTGAAAAAAGATAACTTCAACCCCCCTTAAACCCGCAGCTCACCCCCATCCCTGACGACTTTTATCATGTTCATCTTAGTCCGTGAGCCCGGTCCAAAATTGCCTACGTCATATGACATCACGATAAAACGCATGGCACACCCTCAGAAAAGTTGTGCTGAGCGAGAATCAAAAAATTATCGCACTTAAAATTGGCCGGAAGTTTGAAAAATGCCTTCACTTCCGGTCAAAATTTCAAGGTTAAATTTACGTCATGTGACATCAGTACGATACACGTGGCATCATTTAGCCCTTTGACCGTAGAGACAGGAAACCTAAGTCTGTCAGTTCTGAATGTTCTGATATGGCCGGAAGTACTTGCTTGACAGACGGTGCCAAAGATGGCCACTGGATTCCCCTTCCTACGTCATGTGACATCTTGACAAAAATTATTATAAACGTTTTGAAATAATAGTGTATTTAAGAATAAATAAGTCTGCCAAGCCATTTCTGGCTGGAAGTCCTTTATAAGCGATTTTGTAACTACTAGGTAGAAGTGATCGAATCATGTTAAATGTCCACGATTTAACAAATTATGATCCATTAACAAGGATTATCGACTCATCTGTCGTGGTCGTTATTATAGACAGTATGAAAGGAAATTTAACTAATCTCAATCTAGGGCAAGTTAGGGTAATAATAATGTAGGTACTAGTCGACGGACAGATTTAATAAAGTCGCGTCGTACCTATTTTTTGTTTGCCAACGTTTGTTTGATCTTTATGGTCATTAATAGTCGATTTTCAAAGAAAGGTGACAAAGGAATTATATTATTATATTATATTAAAAATTATAAGTAAATAAAATTATATTATTTTTACAATAGCGGTAAGTATAAGAAATACATAATCTGTGACAACTGTCGATTACGGTACATGAGATACAGCCCGCTGACAGACGAACAGCGGAGGCTTAGTTATAGGGTTCTCGTGGCAGTCATCGGGTACGGAGCCCTAAAAACTAATAAATCTGGTGGGTAAATATAACGGACAAAATTAAATTACTAGTGACAATGGTAGAAAACACATATTTATTCATACTTGTATTATTATAAAAAAACATCAATAAAACAAAAACCATTCATCATTAGTCGTTTATTGCATCCATAGTTTTGTACAGGTCTTAATATCTAAGCAGGTACATCATCCATCACCATCCGATGAAGAAAATATGTCATTGCTTTCATAAAACGACAAAAATATTTATTCGTGACTATTATAAAAATCATCGAAAAACCAAAAATCATTCATCATCATCATCCGATGAAGTAAAAACGTCACTACTTTCATCGTCGCTGGCTATAACAATATCCTCAATATGTAATGGAGTTGGGGTCACCTTCGAACCAAAGAGGTTCATATTTTCCCTGTGTAATGATCCAGCCATAATCTGTTGGCTGTAGAATTGCAGTCTTTTTCTGTAGCGTTTTGCTACATTGTGGAGACTAATACAGTCCTTATTTTTTTTTGGTTTCAGAACCTTGAAACACGGTGGAATTGTATTAGAGCTGTAGCTTTTGATTTTCGGAATTATTTTAGCGAGATTTTTTGCAAATGTTTTACTATTTTAATATTTGAATACGAGCTTGATTTACTGATTCACAGTTTTTTATGCCATATAACAGCGATGTAAACTCTTCAATAATTTTCAGCTCTGTGTGGTCTGTGATTCTAAAATTTGAATTTAGATTTGTAATAGTAGTTTGATATTTTTCATGTTTTTGTAATAAATTTAAGGCTTTGATTTTTCCGTCTGTAAAAACTGTCTGTGTAGTCACATCCTGTAAATGCATGCAAGGCTGGTAGAGCTTGGCATACATTCGTACCTAATTTTTTATATATTGCAGAGCAGTCCGTATACCTAGCAAACATCTCGTAATCTCTGTCCCGATAACAGGTTTTTTTTTTATCGCTAAATTTATGGTAATTTGCTAACAGTACAATAAGAATGTCCGTGTCTGTTGCATTTACGACAATTTCTCCGTCTCCTTCCAGCTGAGCAATATGAAACACTATTCTTGTGTCAGCCTCTTCATGGTTGGTAAATTTTTCTTCTTCTTTCTTCTCAATGCCAACATCAGTATGCTTATATGAAAAGCATTTGTCCTCTACCGTAAGTAAAATTTGTTTGGACCCAATTAAATTCGACATGTCAATATTTGCCCAATTTTCGGCTAAAAATCCCACTAGAGCCACTTTAAATTTGGGATTTTTCAAACTTTTTACAAAGTTTCGAGGTGTTTTTTGTAGGGGACCACTGATTTCAAATGGAATGTCTTCTTCTCCTCTGGATTGTCTTTCTTTGTCTTTGATAGACGGAGTGAAATATCGGTCGAAAATGAAATGAATTTCTTCAGCGGGTACATTGCAAATTTTGCGTAAGATGACTTCAGACAATTTTCCACAACGTGTCTGGGATCAATTTTCCCAAGGAAAATAAAAAACAGAATCCGTCTGTAATCCAAACATTTGGATTGTTTGGATTGTGAGGGCTCGTCGATTTTCGAAGTCAACTTTTTGGCCAGAACCGATTTATCCGTTTTGAACATGCTTCCGGTGTTTTGACACAAACAGTGGCAAAGGCGCTAGAGGGAATGATAAGCATTCTTTCATGTCAATATTTTGTTGAGCGCAATAGCTAGTAGGTACCTATGTATGTATTTACCAATCACGGGACTATGGGAGTCCCGGACCTTTGGAAGGCGTACATGGAGCCGAAGCCACCACAATTTTAATTTAGTAAAGTGATGGGACTCCAACCGGCGATTGTCCCTGAGTTCAAACTAAAGATGTATGCTCCCACGGACAACCAATGGTTAGTGTAGGACTATTAGGATGGAAATATGAAAAATAGGCTCTATGATTGGACAGATATAGATTGGTGATCTAGGCTTTTTGATGAAACTACGGCGCCTGCCTGGCCAATGCTAATTACTTTGGTTGAAATGGCAGGCGGTGACTCGCCAACTCATTAGAATGGGCCTCCGAAAATAGCCGCATATATATAGCAGCAGGGAGGTAACAGTTCCAAATGGGCTAAGGGTGGAGAGGTGCTTCTGAACTTTAAACGACCATAAGGTGCCCACTCGCCACTTATGCAACACATCCGCCCTTCGAGCTTATAGCTCTTGCGACTCCACTCTGACCGGCCAATAAAGGCAAGCCAGAGGTGAGGGTCTGTTCCTCGTCATTATACACTCCAGCCGGCCGGTGAAGGCAAGCGTGAGGTGAGGAACAGGACCTACCTTCGGGAGCACTCAGGTATTATTGTTATCATCATACTACTTATTTATGAAAAAAACATTACAATATAAACAGACAAAAAACCATAAAAAAGACCTGCTCTTGCCTTTGTCTTAATATTAGCCGAACCGCCGAACTTAGTACCGCCTTAGAATGATTTTTAAGTATTTCGGGCAGACAAAAATCAAAGATCATAAAAACCGATCCAGCCATTCTATATGTATACCTATCTAGATTTACGGTTGGCGCAGTACTTTTCCCCTTTTCATTGTTCTCTATAGTTAGGGAGGCGAGGTAGCTAAATGGCGTAATTCAACGGCGCCGTCGAGACCTATCGAAATCGAAAGATAAAATAATTTCGAAAAGAAAAGCTCGTATGGTAAAAACCATTTTAGCGGTGGGTTTGGCGTGTACGGTTTTTCAAAAATGTTAAAATAAACAGTTACTTGGGCATTCTCGAGCGCGTCAGATATTCATACTACGTAGGTATGCCCCAAGTGCCTCTGATAACAACGGTATACTAATCTGCCGGTTTGCGTGGTTGGGGTAGGCATATAAAGTAGTCAAAAATGCAAAAAAAAAAAAAACTCGAGCGCGTCATATTTTCGGAAGGGGTGTTAAGTAGGCCCCAAGGAAGCTCCCTTTAAAAAAACTGACGATTTCGGCGTGACGATAAGTTACCATGAATTTTTGAAAACGCAAAAAAAAAGGTTTTTTGAAATACTCGAGCGCGTCAGATTTTCATAGGGGAGGTTTATCTCGGTATCCTGAAAGCATATTTTCTTAATCTGACAAAAATGTTGGTGTGGGTTCTCTTAATCTGACCGAAAAAGGTTTTTTGGTTTCTTTTTTTCCTTTCTTTCTCCTTGATAAAACGGGGAATTTAAGAATGACAATAAAGCGATAGATACATTACCTTTTTTGTTTATTTAAACTTTTTTTTTGTAAAATGTATCGTTGACGCGTTTTTCGGAAGACGAAATGGCTCCTCCACACTTCCGGTCATGCGGAAACCGGCAGATTTTGTATTTTTAGTAAGGTTTAGATTATATTCTTAAAAAAAAAAAATCGCGCTCGAGAATGCCGGATTAATTTTTTTTTTTACAAGTTCGCGGCCCTATACTATAACTCGGCGGCGTCAAGGACTTATCGTCAGATTAGTTAAATTTAGTCTTAAAACACTAAAATCAACCCCCAATATCTTAATCTGACGCGCTCGAGTATTTCAGACTATCGTTTTTTTTTTACTAATCTGATCGTCTATCCTAGGCGCGCGTCACTACATATAGAGCTAAATACTTTACAAGGTTGTTCTATTAGGTCTAAAGTATCTCTCATAGGTATCTTAAACTACCACGCTCGAGTATTACCGAAAATTCCCCTATTCGCCTCCCTAACTACTATAATGCGCTGTTATGTCCAGAGATCGGACAAATGGGTGTCATTACTGTCAGTAATGTGGACATGACTCCAAAGATTTTAATTAAACAAATTAAATTACATTAATTGATTAATTAATTTGTCAAGATCGTAGCGAGTGGAAAGAAGTGGTCCCTGCCTACCCCTCTGGGAAACAGGCCTGATTTAATGTATGTATGTATGTAATTGAATACTTACCCTAAAAATAATTTAGATTTTTTGCAAGTCAGTAATAAATAAATAATACAAAGGCTTGTTATTGTGTAGATTTATTAAAGGAAATAAGGGTAAGGACCAAAAAGTTTGATTATAGTTAAGCGCAGTTAACCATACAAACAACGAAGTCGAAAGAAGTTCCGTTGTGCTACGAGAAGTATCCCTACAATTGTATGGCTAATATTCGTGCCACAACTGAGTGGTTAGTGTAGCCAATTTTTTGGTCCTTACCCATAAACAGTAATTTTTATAATTTCTCCGTGGTTAGTTTATTCCTTTTTACGGTTAAAATAAACTTATGTGGTGAATAGCTCCTTTCGCAATCCACGGATGTTTATGGAGCAAACTTAAGTAGATTAATATTAATGGCCACTCCTCTCGTCTTTCTATTATTTATTTATTACTGTCCTGCAAAGGATCATAATTAAAGTTCAGGTAAGAAATCAATTAATGTAATTCAATTGGTTTAATTAAAATCTTTGTGGTCATGTCCACATTATTGCGAGTAATGACACCCATTCTGCCGTCCTACCAAAGAAGGCGGCTAACTGCAATGCAGTGGTCGAAACATTATAAACTCTATTGGTAACCACACTAAAATTAAAATGTTAATAGGTACCACTACTGTGCACTTACCCGCCTTCTTTGGTAGGACGGCAGCATTTGTCCGATCTCTGGACTTATGTCACAAGGTGTATACCTAGTTGGTTACTAAGTTCTGTTACTCGATTTGCAAACTCTTTTCTTGCGTTAAAACAAATGCTACCGAAAAAATAAAAAATTACATAATATGGCGGGTTGACAGTTATAATTTTATAGCACACACAACACTTATCTCGTCGTATTTATAATGGATTGGGGTCTAAAAGAAAATCGTGTCGCTGTAATTGCGTTGCACAAATGCGGGCATCCGCCAAACGTGATTTTGAAGTTACTTCAAAATCTGAAAATCAACAAACAATTCGTTTATCATACCATTAATAGGTACAATAGTACCCTGAGCTTTGATGTCCGCAAGAGGTCTGGAAGACCACGCACCGTTCGGACCCCAGCTCTAATAAAGGCAGTGAAGGCGAGAATCGCAAGAAACCCCGTCCGGAAGCAAAAGTTGTTGGCAATTCAGATGTCTGTGAAGAGAAGCTCCCTTAAAAAAGTTATCAATCAAGACCTTGGACTACACGCTTATCGTAGACGGAAAGGTAATTTGCTTAATGGACGATTGAAGACTATGAGGCTGAATAGAAGTCGCGTGCTACTGAAGCGGTACGCACAAAATGGCCACCGAAATATATTATTTACAGACGAAAAAAAATTTACCATTGAAGAATGTTGTAGGTAACCGCCAGAATGACAGAGTATATGCAAAAAACAGTCAAGAAGCGAGTGTAGCTGTTCCGAGAGTGCAACGAGGCCATCATCCCTCTTATGTCATGATTTGGTTAGGTGTGTCATACTCAGGGTTAACACAGGTCCATTTCTGTGAAAAAGGTGTCAAAACTGGGGCTAAAGTTTACCAGGAAACCGTTCTGGAACCAATAGTGAAGCCTTTAAGCCACTCTCTATTTCAAAACCAGCCCTGGGTCTTTCAACAAGACTCAGCCCCTGCACATAAGGCAAAAACCACTCAAGACTGGTTTCGAAGCAACAAAATTGACTTCATTGCCCACGAAGAATGGCCCTCCTCCAGCCCGGACCTCACCCCCTGGATTATGCTATATGGCAGGTTATTGAGGAGAAAGCCTGTGCTAAACCCCACACAAATCTTGACTCCCTCAAGCGGGCCATAGTCAAGACAGTGACGGAATTAGATATGACAACCGTGCGTGCCGCTATTGATGACTGGCCTCGTCGTCTGAAGGCCTGTGTTCAGGCCCAAGGAGGCCATTTTGAATGAAATTGACAAATGTAAATCCTGATTGTGTGTACAGTCACCAGCATAAATATATTACTATGGACAGCCGTGCAAAAACAAATGATGCTCCATTGGGCTTATAAGTATGTGACGACATTACCTCGGTAAAAATATGTGATGCTTTTAGTACGGCATAAACATCGTTGCACCGTAACAGCATAAATATCGGATCGGGTCGCTCAAAAATAAATGATGTTCCATTGGGCTCATAAGTAAGTGATGATATTACTTTGGTAAAAATATGTGATTCTTTTTGGACGGCATAAACATCGTTACACTGTATCAGCATAAATATCGGGTCGGGTCGATCAAAACTATTTGATTACCTATAAAAATCAAAATTATGTGACCATCTCTCACCGGCATAAATATCTATAGGCATCGGACGACAGGTGGACCGCCGCGCCGTTAATACTACTGATACCGTTGACTTTTTTGAAAGTTATAAATTAAACCGTATCTAACCTACTGTACCTATTCTACAAGGATTAACACAAAAAAAAACATTTTACCTTTAAGCTGGAGAAAAATTATGCGAAAACAAAATTCGGCGTCACTATACATTCGACGTCATAGAGGGTACCCATAATAATATCTGAGAGGTTCAAAAATATGTAATCGAATCGATCTGCAAAAACGATTCTTTCCTTCCTGGCTGGCATAGAGACGTAAATTGTGTAAAGTGATTTGACAATTCACGAAAACGGTGCAGACTTGTCATTGCATATAAGCTCATAAGCAGGCATATTTCACTTCTATACAAAGCGACAAAGTAGGTCCGATCAACACGTAAAAGTATTGAATACATATAAAATATATGTATAATGCTGGCCGAACACGCCTAAATAAACCATATTAACTCCTATTGAAAGTTCATTTTTCGTAGTTTACTGCGAACGTATAGTTATACCTACGTTTGCTCGCTCGAACGGTAGGGTTGTCAACACATCGAAAATATTAATATAAATTAACAGGTACCGTGACCTCGGGGTACTTTAGCCCTAGGGGGTAACATTGCCCACCCCAAAAACCATCGTTAAAATTTAATTATTCCATTAAATGTTACGCCAGAACCAAGCTACTTACATAGTTCTAAAATTATTTTAATAATTTAAGATGATTACCACTGAAATAGTTATACTTTTAAGGGTGGGCAATGTTACCCCGTAGGGCTAAAGTACCCCGAGGTTACGGTACACATTTTGAGAAAAACAGTTACTTGAATAATCAAAATACAATATATATATATACAGTGGTGGACATATAATTAGAAACACTTGCGACGTATTTCACATTATACAAGGCACATTGCCGTAAAACTTTTGTTTTTGGAAATAAAACAACAAAATGCATAGAATACGTTCAACAACTTATAATTAATTAAAAAACAAATAAATATCCGAGTTTACAACTACCATTTAGATATTTAGTTACGTACAAACAACTAAACGACATTTGCAGTACCATCCGTCATGGACAAGTAATTAGAAACACTAAAGAAATGAGGTAAAAATCAAAGTTTTAACGTGTCAACGTCAACAATTTCAAATTATTTATGTAAAATAATGTTTGGTTTACTAAATTTCTTATCAATTAATATTTAGTTGCATAGCCTTTGTTATTAATGACGGCTCTGCAACGACGTGGCATTGATTCAAGTAATTTCATACATTTATCGAGTGGGATCGAGTTCCATGCTTCAACAAAGGCTTCGTAAAGTTCATTTTGACTGGAATTACGTTTAACGGAGACTTTTTTTTTAACGACGTACCACAAATTTTCAATTGGATTTAAATCGGGACTATTTCAGGGCCAGTCTAACATGGTAACACGTTGCTCACTAAGAAAGGATTTAACACTGCGGGCCGTGTGTTTTGGGTCGTTATCGTGCTGAAAGATCCAGGTCACAGGCAAATGGTCGTCGGTGTAGGGAATCATTGTCTCTTCTAAGATGTTTTTGTATTGAAATTGATCCATTATACCTTCAATCTTACGGACGGGTCCAACTCCGCAACCAGAAAAACATCCCCATACTTTAATATTACCACCGCCGTGTTTGACTATACTCCTCGTGTATTTATAATCAAAAGCATGGTTTATTGGACGTCTAACGTAGCGTTTGCCGGCTGAATTCACCATATTTATTTTTGTTTCATCCTAGAATAACACTTTTTTCCATTCTCGTACGGTCCAGTTAAGATATTTCTTTGCAAAAAATAATCGCTTCTCTCGGTGTTGCTTGGTAAGAAGCGGTACCTTTCGAGAAACCCTCCCGAACAATTTAGCTTCCACTAATCTGCGGCGTACCAGTTTCGAGGAAATGTTCCTTGGGTCATCAGGTGAAAAAACTTCATTCCTAATCTCTTTGGAGCCTTTGAACGGGTCTTGTTTAGCTACACGTATTATTTGCGAATCTTCCCGGGGAGATGTTTTCCTTGAACGAGCCTCTCTAACAACACTTTTAGTAGTTCCGTTAGTTTTATAATGAGCAATAGCGTTGAAAACTTTCTTCACAGAACATTCTAGATGTTTAGCAATTCTTCTATAAGTCCACTTTCGATCTAAATGTAATTTAACGATTAATTACCTGGTTGACTCGTCACAACTCTTATTTTTACCTATTTTTACCCATTTTTACCAATACTTATTATTCACGTAATTTTCCAAATTGACGTTTAATTGCCGCCGAAACAAAAGAAAAAGCTTAAAAAGAGGTTTTTTTTTTATTTTCAAAAATGGAACGAACCATGGATCCCGTTTCTAATTAGTTGTCCAAGCGGCCAGTAATAGAAATTCAACTATCATGATTTTAAAAATCTTTTAATAATTAAAGATAGAACAGATTTACTTTTTTAAATATTTTATGAGTTTTTTAACTCATTGGCTATATTCTGGAATAGTCAATAGTGATTTAATCATTATAATTTTTACTCATAACGATAGTTCATTCTGTGTTTACCTAAGTTTTATGTACTGTTTCTAATTATATGTCCACCACTGTATATATATTTATATATATTTATTTGATGTACACGCTTGATTGTTACTTTTACATTCTGTTTAAGATTAAATAACTATTAACTATAGGTTTTTTCGAATCAAAACTCGTTTGCAGAAATATTGAGGTTATGTGTCAAACAGTACTGATTTGTTTGTAAACAAATAATTTTATCATTTCTATTGACCCCGAATTTAGATAATTCAATATTTCTAACTTGATGAACACTGTTTCGTGTTGATTGATCACTTCAATATACTTAGGTATATCATCTTATATGTATAAATAAAAATAAATTGCAACTACTGACCTTTCCTCGTTCACCGGCAAAGAGAAAAACGTTTCCTTTTTATTATTTTTGGTTCTCTTGTGTAAACACCCACTCACACAGCAATAATGAGTCATTTTTTTAAATTATACATTCACCAAAATAATTCAAAGAAACAACAACACACCACACACATCTAACCGAACTTGACGTAATGACTAGAATGTACCTACTACCACATATTAAGTAAGAGTGTACTACTCGCCTACTTGCATCTCGCTTGACGTGTCTCGACCATGTCTCGACACTCAAAAACCGGTCGAGCGAGTTGACATCGCCGCGCGCGGGCATCCTTGATGTATTAGCATCGGCAACTATGTTCCGTCAGGCGGTGATTATCGGACGTACCTCGCTCAGATAAATATCTGTTACGTAGTAACTCTTACTTAATCTGTGTCATAAGTTATGATATGAGTTACTGTTGACCGAGAGGCACCTGTCAAATGATTGAAGAGAAAAACGTGAGATAGACATATGCAATGACAAGTCTGCACCGTTTTCGTGAATTGTCAAATCACTTTACACAATTTACATAACGAAAGCTAAGTGAAGCCTAATTTAGAGTCATTTGTCAGGGGTTGGTTGTGGTCTCAGTAGCATTCGTTGGTTTTCTAAGCAGAGATCACTGGTTCAAATCTCAGTCGAATACATAGAGATAACACTTTTTATTTTCTTTTCGGGTTTAATTTTTATTTTTATTTTGTGCTTTATTATTTGTTTTAAGTTAATAATAATTTTAGACCAGCATCTATCCCCCGGTCCTCACTCGAGGACATAATACTAAACATAAAAGGCACCCTATAGTTATTCGACAAGGTTGCAATTACAATGTTACCGTGAGGACCCCCAGATAGATGTTACCGGTGTGGCGACCTGGAGATATTTATGCCGGTGAGAGATGGTCACATAATTTTGATTTTTATAGGTAATCAAATAGTTTTGATCGAGCCGATCCGATATTTATACTGATGCAGTGTAACGATGTTTATGCCGTCCAAAAAGCATCACATATTTTTACCAAAGTAATATCATCACTTACTTATGAGCCCAATGGAACATCATTTATTTTTGAGCGACCCGATCCGATATTTATGCTGTTACGGTGTAACGATGTTTATGCCGTACTACACACACACACATCACCACACACACACACATTTGCATCACATATTTTTACCGAGGTAATGTCGTCACATACTTATGAGCCCAATGGAGCATCATTTGTTTTTGCACGGCTGTCCATAGTAATATATTTATGCTGGTGACTGTACTTCATTTTAATATATAATTTATTTAACTTTCGTTAGTATATTTTATGTAGATAAGGATTATTACAGTAACATAACTTAGTAACCAACTAGGTATGATTTTCTTTGTAATAGTTTTTGTATGACAAGTATCCAACAAGTTTATATTTTTAAAAACTAGATTAAATACGCTTTCATATAGTATTTTTTAATTTTAATATTATGAATTCAGAAAGATATGACGATTTTAATTAAAAAATACGCACTTTTCTTCCCTTTTTTTGGTTTTCTTTTAATAACAGTTTTTCTATATAAGACGTACCTTTTATACACAGAGATCGGAATATGGGCGTCATTACTCTCAATAATGTGGGCATGACTCGAAAGATTTTAATTAGAATAGAATAGAATAGAATAAAAACATTTATTTCGAGTAAATTTACACCCATATATTGTTAGTAGTTCATTAATCCTAAATGTTAGTAACAATTTACAAACTTACACTAATTGTAAGGGGCGTGTAGCCCACAACAATGACGCATGTAAGGGCAGTCTACTCTGCCCCCTATCATGCTGAGGATGATATTGGGGCTGGCCCGCACGCGGCGCACCAGGGACGCGGCCCGCTTGCGCATGGTAGTGTGAAAACAGTCGACCCCGGCGGCTGCGAACATCCCTGACGCGCTACAGAAGCGAGGCAGCCCCACTATCACCCGGAACGCATTATTGTACTGGACACGGAGGGCTCCATAGGCCCGTTGCGTGTATTGCATCCATAGGCTGCACGTGTAAAGGGATGTACAGAATGCTCTAAACAACGTAACTTTTACCTCCCTTGTACAGCGTGCAAACTTACGAGCTATCATATTGGCCCTAACTGAAAGAGCCCTCCGTTCCCGCTCAACGTCCTTGTCATCTTTGAGGTCGGACGTTACTAAATGCCCAAGGTATTTAAAGGCATTTACCCTATCAAGAGACGCACCGTTAAGGGTAATTGGAGACAATACAGCTGTACGACTACGTCCGACTTCAAACACCATATATTGGCTTTTGACCACATTGTATTTTAGGCCGTGGGATTCGGTATAAGATTCGCACACGCTTAACAATTTTTGTATACCGCAAACTGACGCGCTCAGCAGAACCATGTCGTCCGCATAGCTTAAATTGTTGACACAAACACCGTCAATATAACAGCCGACACGCATTCTGCTGAGCACCTCGATAAGCCCATTTATATACAAATTGAAAAGCGTGGGCGAACTCAACCCCCCCTGCCTCACGCCACACTCCAACCTGTATGGATCAGACAGTGTGTCCGCCCACCTAACGCTATTGACCTGGCCTCCATACCAGTACCGGAAGATTTGTATAAATTCGGGAGGGAGTTTTATGGCTTCCAGTTTTTTCCATAAAACTACATAGGAAACCAGGTCAAAAGCCCTAGACAAATCGAGGAAACAGGCAAACACCGGTGATTTTCTAGCAACGTAGTATTTGACAGTGTGCTTAAGACAAAGAACAGCACTTTCCGTGGATAATCCCGGGCGAAAACCGAACTGGTTGTGACTTAGCTGCACGTACTTGTTTAACTGTGTGTTAAGCACACTATCGAACACCTTCGCTATGACAGTAGCAAGAGATATTGGCCTATAGTTATTGACGTCTGACAAGTCTCCCGTTTTATTCTTGACTATAGGTACCACTATTGTTTGCATGAGATCATTAGGCAAGAAAGCATGCCGTACACACAGGGTAAAAAACATTGACAACACTCTTGACATGTGGGGGCCGGCGTGACGGAGATGCTCAATGCTGAGACCATCGTGGCCTTATCCACGTCAATGGAGGCGATTCCAGCTGTTGTCCCTTTTACGTTGGTCTCAGCACTGCTCACCTCGCCCAACGAAGGTCTTAAGGGAGATTTTACAGAGAAATGGTCCCTGAAGAGGTTAGCAATGGCCTTTGTGTCATTTACGCCATTAACACTCACCGGGAGGCCAGACCGAACTGTCACACGATCGGTAGCTTTCCAGAACGAACGAAAATCCTTATTAAAGTGGTGCGAGGCAATAATATCCATTCTTATCTGATTTTGATGATCTTGGCACCATTTCAACCTAGATTTAAATACTTTTCTACTCTCGCACATCTTCTCAAAAATTACACCCGCCATTGGTCTTCCGTGTACCGTCCATACATGAAAATTCTGCCTAGCCACCCCGTGCGCCTCCCTGCCGTGCTTATTCCACCCCACTATCCGATTTTTATTTCTAGGCTTACCAGTTTCAAGAGAAATGGTCGCAGCCCTTGTGAGGGCAGACACTATGTCATCATACATATTTTTTAAGACGGCTCTATGACTGGCCAAATTACAACACTCATCTGCACACTCCCTAAGTTCCGAAGGAAAATCAATCTCCCTCAAGAAATGGTTACATTCATCAGTGTAATGATTGATTTGCACGTTCGTTCTCTCCCCCCACACAATAAATTTATTAGTGGTATTTGGTTGAGAATGCACTCTGGGTGTCAAGACATTTAAATTTAATTCCATTACTATCGGGAAATGGTCTGACCATGTAACATTGTAATTAACAAATATATTACGCACTGACGTCAGTGCGGATTGCGTTACAACAAAGTGATCAAGCCATCGCCTACACTGATGAGCATCACTAACAAACGTGTATGCGTCGGATGAAACGCCCAACGATTCAACGTCAACACAAGTCCATTTCTGTTCCTTACAGTAATAAATTAAACAAATTAAACAAATAAATTACATTAATTGATTACATACCCTAAAAATAATTTAGATCCTTTGCAAGTTATTATCTTGCATTGAAATAAATACTACAAGCACTTGTTAATGTGTAGATTTATTAAAGCAAATAAACAGTATTTTTTTCTGAATTAATGATTATATAGCAAAAATGAATTCGTCATGAACGATATCACACATGCTCTAGTAACATTTACTGATCAGCAAAAAAAAACCTATCGTATAACTTATATTATTATACTAATATTATAATTTCTACTTTTCATCCCGGAATATTTAAAAAATCCCGATGGAATAACAATCGAAATCTACGCGGCCAAAGTCGCGGGCAGAAGCTAGTGATCGATAGACCTCTTTTGTGCCCGCTTCACCTTCCTCCTTCCACCCCTGGCGCTCCCAATCGAATCTGATTTCCCTCTACATCTGAAAGTGATGATTGTTTTTGGACATTCTATTTATCGTAAAATGGGGGGATTTTGGTAAACCGAGGAGACTGATATTTTTTTGAATCATCAGTAGTTTAGATTTTTGGCTGAGTTGTTTTGGATATTTGCCGAATTAATAATCCGAGTCTTTTTTTTCATCGTGTTAAAATTTCGAAAAACTGCAGGGTAATGTAAAAGGGTAATGTTTTTTATCTATGTTTCTTTGAGACCTTCTGTCGGCTAAATGGAATTGATCCCAAATCTACAGATTTCTATTACAGATTCCCAATTCTACAGAATCCCAGCTCGACAGATTCCCAATTCTACAGATTCCCTGCTCTACAGATTCCCAATTCTACAGATTCTCAATTCTACAGATTCCCAATTCTACAGATTCCCAATTCTACAGATTCCCAATTCTACAGAATCCCAATTCTACGGATTCCCAATTCTACAGAATCCCAATTCTACGGATTCCCAATTCTACAGATTCCCTGCTCTACAGATTCCCAATTCTACAGATTCTCAATTCTACAGATTCCCAATTCTACAGATTCCCAATTCTACAGAATCCCAATTCTACGGATTCCCAATTCTACAGAATCCCAATTCTACGGATTCCCAATTCTACAGAATCCCAATTCTACGGATTCCCAATTCTACAGATTCCCAGCTCGAGTAGCATTTAATAGTGTA
This sequence comes from Acleris emargana, assembly GCA_927399475.2. Lineage (NCBI taxonomy): Eukaryota > Metazoa > Arthropoda > Insecta > Lepidoptera > Tortricidae > Acleris > Acleris emargana. The sequence goes on along the minus strand of OV656835.1, from coordinate 48,067,097 downwards.
AGTATAGATGAAAAACTTCAGTAATGTAGAGCGGTCGACATTATACAGGGTGTCCTAGAAACCGACGTCAACCCGCCTAGGGCTGATAGAGCAGCTAAAAAGCTATCGATTTGACTCCTATGTATGTTCAAAGATTTTTGCTAGTTTCGGAAATATTAATCATTTAAATCAGAATTTTTGTAATTTTCCTTTATGTCCATGTCTCAAAAAATCATTAATTTCATGTTTTACTTCATAAGTTTTTCAGTGGTATCTTACATACAGGGTGTCCCGTAAGTACCACGTCAAACTTAAGGGGGAGGTAGGTGAGCAAGCCATCTACCTAACATGGAAAAATCGCCTTAGTAAAAGTCGCACCGTTTTCGAGATATTTGAATTTTTCTGATTTTTAGAAAAATGTACACCCGCACTGAGTTTTTGATCTGTGGTATTCGGAATTTATTCTTTTTTAATTTTTATTTTATTGCAAAACAATCTTGAATAGTTGTGTTATCAAATGGTAAAAACCATTGAAAAGTAACTATGGTAGTTTTTTTTATTTTTTAAATTAAATTTAAAATTTGCCTCTTCCGTTTTATTTTGGTAAAACTTTAGCCCCTCCTGGTGAAAAAAAAATACATGACCACTGGTTAGCCAATTAGATTAAAAACATGCTCGTTTAATGGGCATTTCAAAATGATAAATACTTTATCATCAAAACACTAATAAATATTTTTTTTAAAGAAAAGCGTAAAATACACCGCAATTCACGTTAAGCCAGTACTGCCACCCAAGCTTACTTGCGACGCGAGCTGTATCAGAATTCCATTCTAGTTTCATTCAGCAGCAATGCAAAACTAATCGAACAAATTAAAATCTTTAAATTTCGCTTAATTTATAAAAAAAAGTTATAAAACTTTTAATCTGCGATATTCCAAGTAGATAATTATTCGATTTGGGCTTACAACTTGCATAATGCCAAACTCTTTATTTAAAAAAAAACTGTCCTAAAACTCTTCGAACTTCGTTCGAAATTTAAAAATAATTTTGTTCCACATTTGAACCCAATCTTAGGTACTGTTTATTCGGTGTGTGGTTATATCTAATTACTTACTTTTGTGATTTGTCGTTTATGTTTGATGTTTTTCGGACTAACTGTTTTTGCTTGTATTTCGGACTCTGATTTGCTTAACGATTTGGCCTTTGTGACAATTGTAACTATGGATTAAATCACAAAAGTAAGTAATTAAATTTAACCACACACCAAATAAACAGTAAGATTGGGTTCAAATTTTTTTTTTATAAATTAAGCGAAATTTAAAGATTTTAATTTGTTCGATTAGTTTTGCATTGCTGCTGGATGAAACTAGAATGGAATTCTGATACAGCTCGCGTCGCAAGTAAGCTTGGGTGGCAGTACTGGCTTAACGTGAATTGCGGTGTATTTTACGCTTTTCTATAAAAAAAAATTTTATTAGTGTTTTGATGATAAAGTATTTATCATTTTGAAATGCCCATTAAACGAGCATGTTTTTAATCTAATTGGCTAACCAGTGGTCATGTATTTTTTTTTCACCAGGAGGGGCTAAAGTTTTACCAAAATAAAACGGAAGAGGCAAATTTTAAATTTAATTTAAAAAATAAAAAAAACTACAATAGTTACTTTTCAATGATTTATACCATTTGATAACACAACTATTCAAGATTGTTTTGCAATAAAATAAAAATTAAAAAATAATAAATTCCGAATACCACTGATCAAAAACTCAGTGCGGGTGTACATTTTTCTAAAAATCAGAAAAATTCAAATATCTCGAAAACGGTGCGACTTTTACTAAGGCGATTTTTCCATGTTAGGTAGGTGGCTTGCTCACCTACCTCCCCCTTAAGTTTGACGTGGTACTTACGGGACACCCTGTATTTAGAAGCATTACGAATCAGCGAAGTTTTTAAACCTATTTGCCCGTTTTTTTCCCCAGTAATTTTTTTGAGTAATCTTACCTAACCTAACCTAACCTAAAGTTGTATTTTCCATACAAAGTGAAAAGCAAACACTGGGACACCTAGTACACCCCGTACTTTATAAATGCGTTCTTTTTCTAGGGAGTTAAAACTATTTCTGTAGAATAATTGATGACTAATTACTGGCTGGTTATCGTATTTTATCTCGAGTACTGTCGATATTTCAATCCACTTTGTTGACACAAGGCGATACTACAAGACCTATAACTAATAGTTTGGGGGGCCATTTGCAACGTTAAAAGATGGCGGACGTGTAATTTGTTTTAGACTTTAATTTTTGGGTAATTAGGTGTTCAAAGTTCTTTTCTGATAGTGATTTGTACTTTTTATGCCTTTGTGTCGCACAGTGATTGAAGACTTGGACTTATTTCGTGTATCTGGCATCTTTCTTCTCGTTTCAAGTGGACTCGCAGTGGTGCAGAGGTTAAAACTATCTTGACCTCTGACCTACAAATCACCGTACAACGTTGCCCCCAATCTTCCTAGAGAAGATTGGATTGTGTTTTATTGCTATATTGTTTTATATACTCATATAAACCTTGACACTGGCGAAATCACTTCACGTGGAAACGCCATTATCCCTGCGGTAGTAGCTGTTCAAGTCGCCGCGGGGGCAAAAAAAAAAAAAAAAAACTAATAGTTTACATAGGTAATATTCGGATATTTTTCTGGAACTCTATTAATATGGATGAAAACGAAGAATTACTTTTTGTAAATAGTGAAAGAGGTAATAAGGTGTTAATTATTGGACCAAACAAATACTACTTTAGTGTTAAAATAAATCCGGAACAACAAATTGGCGATGCTATAAGACAAGCGAATGCAGTGCATCTGTGACCTTGACTACAGACAACAAAATACTTCGTAAACGAGTGCACTCGTGTTTTTCGGATGCATTTGAAGATCAACAACGGAAAAATGAAATGTTTATGCAAAATTGTAAAAAGTCGGTTTGTGAATCTATGGCTCCGGTGCAGCAGATTTTTGAAAACGAATTAATAAATCAATCTGCAACGCCTGAATGTAGTAACAGTAACCTTAATACTCCAGAGTATTCGGCTTGCAAAAGTGTTTTATATCGAGCAAGATACCGTAGCCTTGATGTATCAAAATCAAAATTTATAAATATTGAAGACATAGAAATACCTAGTTTTGGCAGATAACTTTTTAATTTACGATGGAACTAAATCAGACAAGATAATAATTTTCGCTACTGATGTGGCCGTTGAGAACATTAAAACCATCAACTCTTTTTTTTGCGACGGCACATTTAAAGTTTATAGTTTGCATGCCAATTTTGAGAAAATTGAAACGGAGATTAGAGTCATTCCAATACTATATGCATTGCTTCCAGACAAAACTCAAACGAAATATTTGAGGTTTTTCACCGTTTTAAAAGAAAATTTGGGATTGTCTGTACAAAATCTGAAATGCGATTTTGAAGTAGCTGCCATTAACGCAATTAAAATGGTATACCCAACTGTGAAAGTTAGCGGCTGCTACTATCATTTTCAGAAGTCTATAATATGGGCAAAAGCTAGAGAACTTTCAATAGATAATACAGCAGAAGAGAAAAAATATATTCGATTTTATTGTATGTTGGCTTTACTACCAGCTCAGTTTATAGCAGAAGGGCATATAGGAATCGTGAGTAAAATACCAGAAAATCATAGTAATCTCGTCAATTTTACTAAATTTGATGACTATTTTTTTAAATTCTGGTTGAAACGTATTAGTTCAGATGTATTTTCCTGTGCCGATGAAAGTTTTCGCACAAACAATGCTTTAGAAGGCTGGCATCGTAGGCTAAATGCCAGAATTAATCGGAATCCATCACTTTTCTTGTTCATTAACTTATTAAAAAGGGAAGCAATTTTTCAAGATCGAAGAATACAACAAAGTCATATTCACTTGCCTGCGAAAAAACGTAAGGCATATGATATTAAACGGGACACACAAATTAGAAAAATTATACAAGACTGTATATCTGAAAAAATACAAGTGAAAGAATGTATACAACGTTTAGCAGCAGTAAATTAATGAATGTTTATAGATTATAATAATGAAATATTTTATTTTTTAGGGGTTGGTAGCGTTAAGTTTCTCGTTTAAGTATAATTGTTACGAATAAAACATTTTAACATAACAAAAAATGTTTTATTTTGCATTTAGGCAATATGTATAATATGAATACTTTGTTATACTGTGTATTTTTGTTGTTTACCTTCGTATTAAGATTTTTTCGAGCTAAGCCAAAAAAGGTATGGCCGCCGTAACTATCGCAGAGTAGCAAACAGTAAATAAACTTTGTATTTCGTCAAGATGTTTTAGCGATATTTCGTATGTTCAATAATTAGGGAAATCATCATGTCAACAACAATATATATTTATGAGCTAAGCATGGGTTTATGAGGTAATCATTTCATAAAAAAACGTTCTTATTTATTTCACAATCATATCATTTGACAAACCGTTTTTGTTTCCGAAACTGTAAATATTTCAGGATTTTTATAAAACTAACCCAACCTAACCTATAGGGTTCTACACGATAGTCCTAAAATAGGTACCCTAAGCTTGATTTTTAAACGACTTCAAAAAAAAGGAGGTTCTCAGTTCGTTCTTTATTTTGTAGTAGAAAAAAAAGCCGAATTTATGGCGATCTATCGAATTATGCTGAAAAACCTGTACCTACCTATTTCTAATCCGTAGAATTGGGAATCTGTAGAATTGGGATTCTGTAGAATTGGGAAACTGTAGAGCTGGGATTCTGTAGAATTGGGAATCTGTAGAGCTGGAATTCTGTAGAATTGGGAATCTGTCGAGCTGGGATTCTGTAGAATTGGGAATCTGTCGAGCTGGGATTCTGTAGAATTGGGAATCTGTAGAGCTGGTAAAAATGGGTTTGTTTTACTTGTTGTGACACGCGCGCAACACTCCGAATCCAGCGCTGCGGCTGCCCTGCCGGTAAGAATTTAGTGTAGGTAGGCAAGTCCAGTTAATCTGTGTGATTTTGAAGGACGGATATCCGTAATTTTTTGAAATGTTGAACAGGTATATCCCTTCTTAAAAATTCGAGTCTGACCTTATTTATTATGCGAGCAGTTTTCAAGAAGTCTATCTAGTTATAGAGTATACGATCATTTTTGAAGAAGTAGAATGCAAGCGGCAAATCATGTAACAGTTGGGGTGATAAAGTTATCGTTTTCAGAGGGTTTTGACCCTGTAGAATATGTGGATTGCCTGTAGCCATGTTTAAATTTGAACCGGAAGTACGTTATACTAAAACCATAGTAGGTACATTTAGTAAATCGGTGTTCCGGTACTCTAAAAAAGGTACGATTGTTATTGTTTTTTGATTTTCGGCCCTCCGGTTTATATCTTTCTCCGCCATCTTGGAGAAACTGTCACTTTTTTTCAGTTATTTGCTTAATACGTCGTTAAAGTTCATTCTAGTGCTAATTATGGTTCTACAATAAGGAGTGGTTCATCAAAAAAGTAGCAAGGAATTATCAGATTTTTATTTTTATTGTTTGCTTATTATGAAGCAGTTTATCATTTTTAGTAATGTGTAGATATCTTACTATCAAATAAAAATACAATAATATTGAAATGTGTACGATTCCTTGAGTTTTCTTAATATTTATTATTTAAGTTATACCAATAAACTAGATTTCACGTTGGGTAGTAAGGAAGTTTCTCCAATCTAACCTCTGACAGGGGTTTTTCTATGGGAGACAAATTTCTGTAAAAATGGCAAATACACAATTTTTGAAAATACATGTAACTAGTGTAACTACCTCAAACTAAAGTCAAATCAAAAATATTAACTAATGATCAAAAGACAATTTAATAAGGTATTAACTAGCCCATCAAACTTAAAGAAAAAAACTATGTTTATGACAAACACCTCATAAATTCTCTCAAAAGACACTGTTCAAAAAGTTTTAGGTGAGATTTAATGTAAAAGGCGAAAACTTGAAATCCCTCTTTAATTTTTACCATTCTTATTGTTTATTTTATTTAATAGTATCTACAGATTACTATTACAAATGCACTGCTTAGAAATTAGCACAAAATAAAAATAAATTCCATATTATGTGCTGCTACTTTTTTTCCGGACCACTCCTTATTGCAGAATACAACATTTGTTAAAACTTTAGGACTCAAAGTTTTTTCCACGACCGACCCCCAGCGACGAAGACATGGAATCGTCTATCGGGAGCGCGCGTTAAAAATTGCAACGATTTTCTAGTTTTCCTTCCATATTTACGTTTTAGTGCATTTTACAGCTAACTGTAGTTCGGTAATATTGTAGACCACAAAATCTAAAAGATACATCCGACTTATGCTTGTATCTATTTTAAGGTATAAATCGATGCTTACCCAACTATAGGAAACCACATCTTACGAGATGTTTCAGTCCCACTCTACTTCAAGGGGTACCCATGGCCCTTTAGTCCCCTCTCGTAGCCACATTTGCTACGCTATGTTGTTAGCTTCCAAATGGGATAAATAATCCTGATTCGAAGCTGGCTACCAAATGGGAACCATTCTTTACCATCTCGTAGCCACGTTTGGTAGCTAGCTACGAAATGGGAAATGTGCTTTCCCATCGGCTTCGAGATGGGAAAGCACTTACGAAATAGGAACGAGTTTCCCAGCTCGAAGCCAACTATTCAAAATGTTTTGAGGGGCTACCGTGAAACACTTCCAAGTTTTTTTCCCCTCTTTGAATTGAGGGTAGGTATAAAATAAGTTGCACCAAACTACACACGCAGTTTGAAAATGGTTTAACCTTAAAGTTTTTTTTTGACTTTAATAGACAAGCAAACATAGTGCATGAGTTAATTTTGTATTTTTCAAGTTCATATTGTACATACACCCTGAGCGGGTCACCGTTGGAACTATTTATGTACCTAATTTGTCCATCTTAATGTTACCTGGTTATAGAATAAATATATTCTTATTCTCATCCTTATTCTTATTCTTATACCCGTGACGGATATAAGATAGTTCATGCATGACCTTAGATAAACAGGATGCACCTAGATGTATAAGCATGATGCACCTAGATGTATAAGCATAGTTCGCATATCACGTCAGACGACAACTCAAAATTGGTATTATACGACTAAATTTAAATGTCACCAATCACACGGATTACCGTGTAGAGTCATGTGGGGCAAGTGTGCGCACTTTTTTTTCAAGCTAGTATCAAAATCAAATTATAAGCATGAAAGAAAAATGAAAATATGTATCTAGCACAGTATTTATTTAGGTAATGATTTAATCAAGAAATTATCAATAAAACTTTGCCACTTCGAAGAAACATCACCTTAATTCAACCTGCTCAAAATGCGCACACTTACCCCATACTGCGGGTAAGTGTGCGCAGTTAAGAGAACTTTGTGGTTTTTTTAATATTCTTAGCAGACTGATTTTGATCAAACTTACCTCATTTTATTGAGACATAATATAGCTTCAAATTATATGCAAAAAAAAGGCTTAAATACATTTTTAGCAGATATAAACATCATTTACTCGTGTCAATTTTCGCCATGACAGCAAATTTTACCTTTACAGCTTCGGATTCTGAATATTTTCTTTTTCAAGTGAACTAATGACACCATCTGGGTTTTTCTCGCATAAACTAATTCTCTACCAACATAACTTTAATTTGTCGACACATCACAAACTTCTCCCTCCCCATTCCTAAACAAAGGGTTTGCGCACACTTACCCCCTGCGCACAGTTACCCCACATGACTCTATTATCGTTATCAACATAAATCGGACTGTTAGCGGAAGATAAATACGTTACATTGGAACAAAAAACCGATCTTTTTTTATCATAAAATGTAACTAGGAGATGTTATTTCAAATAATTAGTTGTTTACGTGACCATCAGGATTTAAAGGACCACAACAATGGTATAATGTATCACCTTACGAATGAACGGTTATGTGCTCACATTTCCGCTCACTCCGGCTTTTACAGTCTAAAATACTACGGTTCACCATCACGAAACTGTTCTTTAACACACGAAACGTATACTCGTCAAATCAAGACAAAAAGCACGCTAACTGTTCATATTTTTTTCTATATGAAAATAGACAGTAACATGCGCACTACTTTAACTTTCGGAAGGAGTAACTATCGACGCTACCAGTCGCGAAAAAAATATTAGGTATGGAGGCGTATTACAACTCCTTAAAAAATACATGTTTATGTAGAATGGTAGTTGCTATCAAAGTCACCCCGTATATTAAAGTAGCCCCGTCCACTGGTACGTTTACAATTAGGGTAGGGGCTCCAAAAGATGAACGCCACCCAAAAGCTGAACAGACGATCGAAATAATCACATAATTAAATCGTCACTTGTGTTACAAAGTTCGTATTTTCTTTGTCTTAAGCGGCAACTCTTTGTCTACGCCGTAATCCAAACTCACTGACAGTTACGCCACAGCCGCGGCCGTGATCGGTCATCGTTGTGGAGCTTCCCGCTGAAAACGTCGATAGTATGGGAGAATAGATAAGGACAGTGCACTCCAAATTTAAGCTTTTAATTACATATAAAATTCAATATTTGACACTCTTAGAAGGATTTGCTTAGTATGTATTCTTGATTAATCACTCTTTTATTGGAGTCATAAATTGTTTTTTTTTTTGTTAGTCAGCGAGTAATATGCCGTTCAAGTAATGGTTTCAAAAATGTATACCCAAGCCAATACTTGAACGGTGTTCAGCTACTAGGCAAGGCGTACTTTTTTTAAAGCGTTTTAATAAATCGTCCTGAAATGACAGATGGAATCTTTATAACTTAAAGTGATCGTTCAATGCTCTTGTATATTTAAACCAAAAGATGAACATAACTTTTGATGTCTAATCCAAAGATTTTGGAGTTTCAATTACTATGAAAACTATCACTGTTCAATAATAAAATGTGTGCCTAATACTTGAACGAGTTAAATTTACTAGTTCATGTTTTGGATTCTATTCCAATAGGTGAACTCTTAATGGTTTTTGTTCGTTCATTTCACAAATTCTGTGTCCTAAAGTTAAACCAAGTAAATTCAGTCGTTCAACTTTTAGGGATCGTTTTGTAATATGAACACTACTAGTGTTTATAGAAACGTTTACTAATATTCTGAATGTGAAAGTAACTTTGTTTGTCTGTTTATCAGTTTGTTATGTTTTTACCGCTAGACACGAAACCCTAGCTAGAAACGGAACTGTATATGTATACATGTTTATTTGTCTCATTGTAAGATATAATTTTACCAAATATTAACCCTAAAACTCTATATTATGTCCTGTTGCGAAGAATAAGTAGGTATTTTGGCTCACCTAACTCCGATCACTGAATTTATCAGTAAACAATAAAAAAATAAAGACTGATTTCGTTAAGTTGCATTTTATTTCTGAAACTTCCTTAAAATTATAATGTTTTAGGTTTTTTATTATGTTAGTTCAACTTTTGGGTCCAAACCGTTCAGAATTAGGGCACGCTGTTCATGTTTTGGGCAAATCGGCACATTTATGGTTTCAACGATTTTTAGAAAAATACGTTATAATAACAGGCTTTATAATAGTGATCTTCAATCTAGACTATATACAGTACCATATAACAAAAAAAATAGGGTGAAATTGGTTAATTTCACTGAGAATAAACGGTCTTAAGTTGGTGTAGTCGCTTAATCGTTCAACTTTTGGTGCCCCTACCCTGCCTAGGTACAAGTGAATCATACCCCGGGGTTTTCGGTGCGGGAATGAATGACATTAGCCAAAGAATAGGTATTGACTTAAAAACAGAATGTACCTAATTTACCTACATGAATAATTTATTCAATAAAAAGATACTTATTAAAAAAAACATACGTTCATATCCACACTAAAATTAGAAATGGAAAGCGTAGGTATACATACAGGGTTACTGGTTAAGTCAACCTAGATCCTTTAAGGGGTTGTAGTTTCTATGATTTCTGACCAGTTTGAAAGAAACACCATATCCTAAACTTAACCGTTTTCAAGATATTTAACTTTTAAGATAATTATTCTTACATACATACATACATACATACCTTCACGCCTTCATTCCCAGAGTGGGGTAGGCAGAGCTACAGAATTACCAACAACTCTAAAAACTTGTTGATAACTCTGTAACCACAATTTGCATAATTATTCTTAAATACCGATTTTTGTATATTGCAACATTTTTTTTGGAATCCTTGTATTTAATTTGTTTGTTTATACAATAATTATGTAGTAGATAAGTTGCTTCAACATTCTCGACACTTGAATTGCCATTAACTGAACAAACCGAGTCGTAGTATAGTATATGAATGATAGCTAAAAAAGGAAATAAACTCTCACAAAAATTTTTTTTCTTATACGAATATTTAAAAAAATGTCTATGGCAGTAATACTGCAGACAATCTTAAAAATATCTACATTTCTTCAACTATCCAACGAGGTATAGCAATTTTGATTATTATCAGAATTAATTGAAAAATCTTAGTTGAAAGTCTCCCAGGTAATAGCAAGGACCGTAATAGTAAAATTTTAATGTGTTAAAAGTGGATTGGGAGAGGTGGGCCCATACCATGACCAGGGCCCTATTTCACGAATCTACAAGTCTACGGATTTACTTGTTACCGTCACCAGTGTTACAATTACAAGTTCTAGTAAATCCTGTTTCACTATTACCTCTTATTAGACTTGTGGAATCCTGTTTCTCAAAAGCTATCAGACTAGTATTACTATTCTATGGACTATTATTTTTCACTACCTAGCTTGTAAGATCACGTTTCACAAATTACAATATTAATCTACCAGTTACTAGTCGCCAACTAGTAAATACTGGCTAATTTCACCATGATAAACTGCTTTTTGTTTCACGAAAGTTAAAAATAATAAATACACTTGTTAATTACAAGCCTAAACCTACCAAGATCGGAAGCTTTGTAAAAATTACAAGTTGAATTTACTCTTGTCAAAAATATCGATTTTATTGTGAAAATTGTTGTGTCTTGTCGATTTTAAGTGTGTTGTCGCCTTTATTCTCTAATATTATTCTTAAAAATGTAAGTTTAAATTCCATTGTTATTATTGTTCAATTTATTAGGACACGACACGAATGAAGCTAATCAAAAAATCGCGGGCCGTTTTTGATTTTTGTTACATTCATCCCACAGATAGGCAAAGGGTTTAAGACATACTGCCAAGTCTTGTGTCGATTACCATTAAAATCGCAACAAGTTTTTACACGCTTAATAATTAATACGATACTAAACAATAATTAATTAACCTAATTAGATCCGGCACCTCAAAATAATGTGTGCTCGACTCTCACTTGACTGATTCTTTGAATAAAAAAATTAGGTACCTACCTAATTCAGCCTTGATAATAGCGTAAACAGCCATTCGGTAACTAGGTAGTATTTTTAGTCTGTGCACCGCTACTAGCTACAAGTCTTGTAAAAAAAGTAATGAAACGTGATTTACCAAGACTTGTACATATTAACTAGTTACTACTAACTAGTAAAGCCGTATATTTGTAGATTCGAGAAACATACACTAGTAATCCTAGTATTTACAATTTTACAAAGAAGTAACTAGTAACTTACAATTGTAGCTTGTTGAAACCCACAATTGTAAACTTGTACAAAATATTAGTCCATGGACGGGTATTACTAGACTAGTACCATTCGTGAAATAGGGCCCAGCTAGAAGTCCGGATCTAACCCCTAATGTCATAGTAAAAGGAAGGCGTTAAAAAGATAAAAGATAAAAGATGTTTATTCAGTACCGTGAAACCGTCCAATTTTGCCCGCTTTTTTTAAATATTCTTAGTTTTTCTAAAAAAAATGTAAGGTTACATAATTTTTTTTATGTGTAAATATAGTCTAACTATCATAGCATTGTGTTACAATAAAGAAATAGTCCTTATTTTTTAAGAATTTCAATCAATTTGATATTTTCATGGCGGGCCAAATTACCTTCACTTTCGTCCATATTTGCCCAAGCCCATTATTTACCAAACTATAGCTCTTAGAGCATTCATGTATAAGGACCACAAAGAGTTTTGGGTAAAATGGGTCCAAAAACATTAAAACCAATAAGCAAATAATAATAAATTCGTCTAGAAAGAGGTGGGCAAATTTACCCGCTAATTTACAACTGTTTTCATACAACTAACTCGTAAGTGTTAGGGTTGTCAAAACCTGTTTGATAATGTTTGAAAATTAATAAACCATTTTAGTGGTACAATTTTTTTAATGCAGTAGGTACTTATAAGTTCAATTACAAAACTTTTATCTAGTCATTGGTAACAAAAATCAGCCTTATTTTACTTATACAATTGGTCCTTAGAAATTAACGTTTGACATTGAGATCACTGTAAAAAAGAAAAAAGCAAAAAAGAGTTATAAAACATACCAGAAACTATACAAATAAATAAAAAAAAAACATAAATAAGTACTATCTTCTTTTGCAGCTATAAAAATATCAGACCCAAATATACTTATACCGGGTGTCTGGAAAACCTTCGGAGAAATTTGGGGGGGTAATAGTTCGCACGATTCTGATCACGGGGGTATGGTTCATTTTTGTTTCTGTTAATGTAAAAAAAAGAAGGATTAATTATATTCATTTTGTTACTTGATGTATCGCAGCCGATATCTCGACCTTGACATTTTGACGTTGATAGTATACTACTCCAACAGTTCGTAGTATCTTACGTCAAAATTCAATGTCCGAGGTCAATGACCTGAGACCATACGTTGTCACATGGTATGTAAACAAACAGTTCGCTCCATGTAAACAAAAATCAAGGTAGCATTATAATAAAAATAAATGAGTAATTTTAGTGCAACTTACTGTATTTTCGTTTTTGCAATTTGAACACTAATTGGTTTTAAATGTGAAATCACTAGGTCTCTTGTTCATGTTTTGCCGAGACTGATCATATCGTCCGTCTTTTACTGTCGAGATCTAACCATTTACCATTGTTTTCTGCTCTAAAGTAGCCCATATAACTGATTTACAGCAAAAATATTGAAGACGTGAATATTGAAAATAACATAATTTAACACTGACATCTAATGACAGCCATAAATTCATAGACTTCTCAAAGTTCAAATATACGGATTGAACGATCCGATTATTGCTCTCCGTATTGAAGAAAAAAAAGAAGGAGAAAAAGAAAATCGTTTATTGGTGCAAACCACAGAAAAATAATAATCAAATTAAATACAGTGAGAAAATAATTTAAAACAAAACCTTAAAACTATTTTATAAAATAATAATGCACCAAATTGGGTGCTACTCAGCATCATAGTGTCAGACATGCCGTGACGCTGCACGCGCTGATTTTCAGGGCAACCAGACGGGGAGAAAGCGCTGCTGGCTGCTGGTTCTTTCCTTTTGATCCGCATGGTATTTAGTAGCCAAAAGTCCAAGTGCAAAACATTTTGTCGATGGATATAAAGGTCGTCGCATAATTGATTATAATAGGCTATTTGACAACATTGAAAATATACTACAAATTGTGGTCATCCTATCTGATACTAGCGTAAAATAACGTATTTCACTTTATTTCACATTAAATTATGTCTATTTTTTTGGAAATTACACGAAATAATAAGGATTTTTTTTGAAATTTAATCTGTGGCAAAAACGCTATGTGATGTTAGAAATACTTTATAACCTGTGAGTGTGATGTGAAGTCACATCACATGCAATGCAAGTAAACAAAACAAACCCCAAACCAAACATCGCTTCGCTTGTGACATCGCTTCCTTGACTGATTGTGATTGTAGTCCACGTTTTATATTTTCTGGGTGTTCCTTAAGCCGGCTACTCACACACCTGCTGCAGGGGCAATACCGGTCGCACGGCGGTTGGACCAATTTTAGGCTGTTCTCTACACACTAGCCTGCCGTTCAGTGTGTAACTGATAGTCCCGCTGAACGCACGTCCACGAGAAAGCCTCCTGTATTGTCGAAACACCAGAGGATTGGTATCGCCTTGGCACTTTCTGTGGTGCTACCAAAAAAAAAAGGAAGAGAAGATATTGGGTGAAGAATTGGTTGCAGAAACGAAGCAAATTGTGCCACATGAATATTATGAAAGAATTGGAAGTAGATGATCTTAGAAACTTTTTGCGAATGGATATTGATTCTTTTGAAGAGCTCCTGGCTATGGTAACACCATTTTTTCCATTTTTGTCCACTCCGCTCGGTTGTCACCAATGAACTGACTGGAATTGCCCCAATCCTACTACACACGCAGCAACCTTGCAGGGCGGTAGACACAATCTAGGGAGCTAGGAAGGTCTTGCGCCCCAGCCGCCCTGCCGCAGGCCCAATCTAAAAATTGCTCCTGCTTGCCTACACACATCACAATTAAGGAGGCAATCAAGGGTCCAATTCCCATATTGCCCCTGCAGCAGGTGTGTGAGTAGCCGGCTTTAGTGGCCTTTTTCTTTTAAGGGTTTTTACCACAGAGTGTAATCACGTCGACCTCTTCTTACAAAGCGATCCTATTTTTCTCTTTCTTCTATGATACGAATATCTAGCAACAACATGTATGATGCCAGCTTTAAATGTAATTTTGATAAAACGTAACGTGTAGGTAGGATTTTTTGTTTACAAATGAAACCTAAAACTCTTTTCATAAAGAGTTTTAATGGTACAAGATTTAAAAAGATAATATGTCAAATTGTCAATAATTAATTATTGTGTTTTTTATTCGTCGGAAGCCCTGATAGTGGTACAAATCAATGAAATACAGCCATGATTCATGATCTCGTAAAAGAAGTAATGTGCCTACGAGTGCAAGTGCTATTTTAGCCGTGTGAGTGTGAGAAAAGTGTGAGTAAAAATCATAATCGTAAGTTTCAGTTTTAGAATATTTCACATAATAGCCCTTATCAGACACTGTCTTTTCATTCACATTACAGGATAATGTGTCAGTTTTCTAAACTCCATGGAGCTTTTGACCATGATTGGAAACATTGTTCATAAGGAACAACTTGTTTATTTACATTACGTTGTGTCACATATTATGAATGAATCAGTTAAGATGGGGCACACTGAGAGCATCGTCAGGAAAGTCGATGATAAATCTGTCTGTAACTCAGTCAAATATTAACTTAAACAAAAGTTACCAATATAGGGATGATCCAAATCATCCACCCTATCTACAGTTAAAATTTATCCGAAGGTTTTCCAGACACCCTGTATAATTTAACCCAAATTAAAGAAAGTGAGAAATGAAAAAGTGACAACCCTAGTACATATTTAAGAGCGGGCAAAATTGGCAGATGCGAGATGCTACACTTGCGGTTTAAATTGCCCGCCATCTTAATTCACGATTTAAGCTACTCACTGCATAAAAAGCAATGAGTAAATGTTCTGATAACTTTTGTTTATATTATACAAAAACAAACACTCACCATTGTCTTCGTCATTTTCCAATATTTTAAAAACACTGTAGACACATTTCGCCCGCAACAAACACGCTTCCACTTTGACAAGCTGTGATAGTCAACTGAATGAAGTTGGAACCAAAAACAATTCGTAGTTTTGCAATAAGTATAACCTATTTTCTACTAATACAATCAAAAGTTACTAAAATACTGTTTTTTTTTTTAATTCAAATGTTAGCTTATTTTTGACTCAGCGGGCAAAAAATCCATCAAGGGCAAAATTGGACGGTTTCACGGTAAGTAGGCCGCACGGGCACTTTTACACGTCAAATATCTACCAGCGCTTCGCAAGAGGCCACTGCTGAGAAGAAACGCCGCAAGAAACTCAACAGTAAGTCGTTTTTTAAATATTGCTAATGATATTATACAATAATAAACTTAACCTAGCATTATATAAAACAATGAATCTCACATAACACCAAAAATTTATATATTCATGCGTAGTTGAGCAGGAAAATGTGTCAAAACTCAGAATTGTCACAAAACTAATAAGCAACAGTAATATAAAAAATATATATCGACGCTGGAAAAGCTAATTGACTAACGTCCATTTTGCCAATTTTACAGTAGAGAGATTTAAAGTTTTTTTTTGAATTTTTTTTTAATATCTTCTTTGTTATTGTTTGTATCGTAATATAATGTACTACAAAGTTGGTCATCATTTTAATATCTACTAAATAGTAGCTTTTGCAATTCTTTAAATATGCTAATTCATGAGATAAATGTCCCGTAAGACAATGACAACATTTGACCGATAAGGAAAAACGGCTAACAGCTTCTTCTTCGGGATATTTTTGAATTACTAAATAACTAACAAACATTCATTCGTTCTTAATGAACCCAGTAAAATATTTTACATGTCACAAAGACCAAGCCAACCACTGGGTAGATTGTATTAATTTATAACTCTTAGTTTATAAATAACAGGAAAATGGGCTGACGATGCAGAAGTTACGAATTAGTTCCCATAATATTACCGTAAAACGGGGTGAATAGAAATCAAGGGGTGAATAGAGACACAACCTAAAAAAAGTCATAACTTGTTACAAATAAGAACAAGTATTAAATGGACAATAACGTTACGTCTATTGGAAATAATTTCAGTCTTATAATTAGTAACATATGTTTCATTTTAGGTTGTGTCTCTATTCACCCCTTGATTTCTATTTACCCCGTTTTACTGTATAACTTTTTTTGTATACTACACGTAATACACGTACCTATAGGTATTTAGATTAAGTTAAATATAACTTCAATTTTAAGTAAGTAACTAGGTACCACTAGGTACCCACATTGTAATGCATTGCAGGTGTTTTGAGTAAGTACCTAGGTACTACCTACTACTATCTATTCAATACGACAAGAAGGCAAGTACAGGCAAGTACCTACCTGCCTGTACTTGCCTTCTTCATCATCATCATCATCATGTCAGCCGAAAGACGTCCACTGCTGGACATAGGCCTCCCCCAAGGCTCTCCACTCAGACCGGTCTTGTGCTTTTCGCATCCACCGCTTTCCCGCGATCCTTACAAGGTCGTCACTCCATCTTGTTGGCGGCCTACCCACAGCTCGTGTCCCGTTCCGCGGACGCCACTCAAGAACCTTCTGACCCCATCGGCCATGTGCGATGTGCCCCGCCCACTGCCACTTCAGTTTAGCTATTCTTCGGGCTATGTCGGTAACCTTAGTTCTCCCGCGGATATCATCATTTCTGATTCTATCACGCAGAGAAACCCCGAGCATAGCCCTCTCCATAGCCCTCTGAGTGACCTTGAGCTTTCTTATGAGGCCCATCGTTAGCGCCCACGTCTCGGATCCGTAAGTCATAACTGGCAACACACACTGGTCAAAGACTTTTGACTTCAAACACTGCGGTAATTTGGACGAAAAGGTGCTGCGAAGCTTCCCGAACGCTGCCCAGCTGAGTCGGATTCGACGAGTGACCTCTTTCTCAAAGTTGGACCTACCTAACTGGACCGTTTGTCCCAGGTAA
The DNA here is from genome assembly GCA_927399475.2 of Acleris emargana. NCBI lineage: Eukaryota > Metazoa > Arthropoda > Insecta > Lepidoptera > Tortricidae > Acleris > Acleris emargana. The sequence continues at coordinate 48,049,615 of OV656835.1, read as the reverse complement.
ATATAGTCGTCAACAACTTCGAGCGCAGAGCCTCCGACTATCACGGGAGTTGGCGCGACATGGACGTTGGACATGACTTTCGTCTTATCCATGTTCATTCTCAAGCCAACTCGGTCGGAAACTCTACTGAGGTCAGCGAGCATTGCACTGAGGTCCTCCATGGTCTCAGCCATGACTACGATATCGTCAGCGAATCGAAGGTGAGTGATGTACTCACCATTTATGTTGATGCCTCGACCTTTCCAGTGCAGCGGTGAACAGCTTCGGAGAGATCACATCTCCTTGTCTGACTCCCCGCTGCAGGGGAATAGGCTTCGTGCTCCGGTCCTGTAGTCGGACGGACATAGTGGCGTTTTAGTACAGACACTTCAACACTTCGATATATCGGTAGTCAACTTGGCACCGCTGGAGAGACTGCAGCACAGCCCATGTCTCGATCGAATCAAAGGCTTTCTCGTAGTCCACAAATGCAAGGCAAAGGGGGAGGTTATACTCTTCGGTTTTCTGTATAACCTGCCGCAACGCATGTATGTGGTCTACGGTACTAAAGCCTTTTCGGAAACCGGCTTGTTCGGGAGGCTGGAAATCGTCAAACCTGCGCGCGAGATGATTTGTGATGACCCTCGAAAACAGCTTGTAAACATGGCTCAGAAGTGAGATGGGTCTATAGTTCTTCAACAAAGATTTGTCACCTTTCTTGAAGAAGAGAACCACCACACCTCTGTTCCATGCTCTCGGCGTTCTCCCTTCGTGGAGGACGGAGCTGAACAGCGTCTGAAGGCCCCTAAGGATGGGTTTACCACCCGCCTTCAGTAGTTCGGCTGTAATTCCATCCTCACCTGGGGCTTTGCCATTCTTAAGCTGTTTAAGGGCCATACTAATCTCGTACAGGCTGACGTGGATATCTTCGGTATAGTGTTGGGTTAATCTAGCCCTCGGATCCTTAGATTTTCGACGGGTGTTCGGGTTGTCGTGTACAGCTGTCCATAAAACTTCTCAACTTCCGCCAATAGCTCAGGTTTGGATGAAATGACTCTGCCGTCGTCGGTCTTCAGCTTCATCAATTGGCTTTGGCCAACAGACAGATCCCTGGCAAACACCCTAGAGACTCTGTTGCGCTCAATAGCCTCTTCAATACTTTTAGTATTGAATCGGCGTGTATCACGCTTCAGAGACTTCGAGATCTGTCTGTTGAGCTGCCGATAGCGACTAGCGTCATCAGAGGACTGCAGAATCATTTCGCGCCTCACCTCCATGGGCCTAAGGGTGGAGTCCGAAAGCTTCCTGGTTTTTGTACGGCGGATCTTGAAGAACTTAGACCCGACCGTTTAGACAGCTTCCACAACCCGTCGTTGTTATCGTCCACGTCGCTACCAAGGCACTCGAAACGGTTTTGAAGTTCGAGCTGAAAGCTCTCGGGGTTTTGGAGCTGAGCGGGTGCCGGGGGGAGCGTAGATTTCATCTGTCGAGACCTTTCAAGCTTGAACTGAATATTCAATGAGCCTCGTACCATACTGTGATCACTCCCGGTTTTAACCACACTGATCACGGAGACATCATTGAATATGTGCTTTTTCGTCGTCATGATAAAGTCTATGTCATTCCTCGTTACACCATCAGGGCTCATCCAGGTCCACTTCCTATGCTCACGTTTTCTGAAGAAGGAGTTCATCATATAGAGTCCCTCCTTCTCCATAAAACTGGCCAGTAGGTGGCCCCGGTGATTCCTATGCCCCACTCCAAACTTCCCCACTCTGCTCTTCACCGTCTCGTTTGCCGTTGAAGTGAGTTTTGGAGCTATGCATTGCTCTGGAAATATCCTCATACATAGCCTCCACCTCATCGTCGGAGTGTGTCGAGGTCGGAGCATATACCTGTATGACCTTCAACGAATATCGTTGGGTCATTCTGAGTACAAGGCACGCTACCCTGCTCGACACGCTCTCAATCTTCACCACGTTGTCCACGAGGGACTTGTGGACGATAAACCCGACACCTCCCTGGGACTGGTGGTCGCCCTCCCGGAAATAGAGCAAGTTACCGGACTTCAGGGTTATCATGTCCTCTCCCTCTCTACGGACTTCTGACAACCCTATGATTCCCCATCGTAACCTGCTCAATTCCTCCTCCAGTTCCAGCAACTTTTCGTCGGTCCGCAATGTTCGGCAGTTGTATGTTGCCAGGGCCAAAGGTCGTCGTTTCTGGTAGCCGGGTCTCTGCCGGAGATTACCTGAAGCACCCCCTGCCCCGCCGTTACCATGGCCGCTACCGGAGCCAGGAATAGCGGGGCCGCCGGGGACTAGGGGTCTGGGCTGTTGTTGTACATTCATGTTGGTTTGATCTAGAACCGTTGGGGGGAAACATGCCGTAGTCGCCACGCTTGGCAGGTGGGTTGGCGACCGCAGTTATACCATGTAGTCCGCGGAGGACGCTGCTGCCCATCCTCCGGTTTATCCCTTAGTCACCTCTTACGACACCCACGGGAAGAGATGGGGTGGTGCTATTCTCGACCGGCACCCACGCGGCACTTGCCTTCTTGCATACGTTTATTTGATTAATTATCTTGTTCAAACGATTGCTGTCATACTCACTTTTGTATTTGACGTAGGCATTAGGTAAGTACTTATATTCAATGTTAGGCAGGCGTGCAACAAAGCTCATTAAATACCTAGTCAAGTTCCTATTTTTAATTTGTAAACATTAATTTCGTACGAACTACAAAGAAGTAGGTAGTGGAGTGGCTATTATTTATTGAAGAAAGTACCTACTCGTAGTCAAAAACAGTCAATGAAATTTTACACTGTATAGTTACGACGCACCCACAATCAACAACCCATCACTACATAGTATAAAACAAAGTCGCTTGCGCTGTCTGTCCCTATGTATGCTTAAATCTTTAAAACTACGCAACGGATTTTGATGCGGTTTTTTTTAATAGATAGAGTGATTCTTAAGGAAGGTTTATATGTATAATACATTCCACGCGGGCGAAGCCGCGGGCGGGTCGCTAGTTATAGTAATACAATAACAAAACATACATTTTATAAATGACGAGAATTTTGACACTTGATCGGAGAATTATTGACCCGTCTTCACTCGATCGCTGCCGGACCTTGACTAAGGTGACACTCGCACCGAATGTCATATTAAAAGCATAGGCATTAATTCCCGCCAAAAAAAAAACAAACGGCTAACGTACCACCAAATATGATAGTAAATAATTTTTAGACACTTAAGAAGAAAAAAATGTTATGCTGAACTTGGAATTTTAACTATTAACACAGGTGATGAATATATTGAGTGCGGTAAAAAGCCTAAATAACAAATAATCGAATAATTAACTTTTAAATTATTTGAATGCATTGTAGAGTTTTAGGTTTGATCGGATTAGATAAAAGACTTACGTACAATTTGTGAATTTTGGCAGTGAGTATAAACGTCTAACGTGCACATTTTTAAAGACCCCTACTAGGAAAAAGGTCTAACGTGCCTTGCTAAGATATTTGTGCTGAAGTAAAATGGTTAAAGAATCATTGAGTTTATAAGTTGAGACAGGAATAATAGCTAAGTGAAAAAATTGTGTATAAACGATTGGTTAACAGCTATTATTTTAAAAAAATAGTAAAAAAGTGGTCCGTAAGACCCTGAGTTTTTTAAAATCCTTCAAGTTTTGAACGGCTAACGTCCGAAAAAAGTCCTCGGATCGCCGTATAACCCGGTTCATTAGACGCAGAAAAATTCGCCGATTCTAACGATATTATATAACACAATATGCCCCGAAATGTCCCGTTAGTCAATTAGCCTTTCCAGCGTCGAATTATATAGAAAGTATACAAGTTATACTTACCTGTCCTGTGACGGTGCAAGACGACATGCATAAAAGTTTCGATACATTCTCCTACAGAAACCGTGTCCCCTAGACAATATACAATATTTACATATTTTTTATGACTAAGTTATTATTAAATTATTTAGGTGTTGGCCAAGCATTTTTATCTGTTAGATAGTCTTCGACCCTATAGTAAGCTTTAGTTTAGACATCAACGACTTTTTCAAGTAAGTTTTAAGTACTGGAAATGGTAACTTTAAAATAACGTCAGGTAATTTATAAAAGAAAAGGATGCATTGACCTACAAATGATTTATAAGCCTTACGGACACGAAATTTTTTAATAGCAATTTTATTTTTATTTCTTGTATTCAAATTATGTACATCACAATTCTTAACAAAAGAGTCTTGATTTTTAATGACATAAATAATATTCTCATAAATAAATTGTGATGCTACTGTCAAAATATTAATTTCTTTAAATAGTACTCTTAAGGAATCACGGGAGTTTAGATTATATATAGAACGAATGGCTCTTTTTTGCAACACGAATATAGTCTGTATGTCAGCAGCTTTTCCCCGAACCAGAATACCTACCGTACGACATAACACTATGAAAATAACTATAATAAACTAAGCGAGCTGTCTCAACATTAGTAAGTTGCCTGATTTTCCTAACAGCATAAGCTGCCGAACTTAATTTACCTGCTAGTACTGCTATATGGGGACTCCATTGCAAGTTTTTTTACTATCCCTAAGAAAAGCGCCTTATCTACCATTTCCAATCTCTCATTATTAAGAAATATACTAGATTCTACCGGTCTAACATTAGGCAAAGCGAACCTAACACATTTAGTTTTCTTAGCATTGAGTAGCAAATTGTTACTAGTAAACCAATTAAGTACTTTACCTAGTATGGTATTTATCCTACTGTAATCGACGGATTTTCGGTCTACCTTGAAAATTAATGATGTATCATCAGCGAATAGCACAATATCACAAAGATTATCTACTGTGGGTCGGTCTATGTAATGGGCCGCGGTAATATTCCCGTTACCAGTAAGTTTCCGTTTGGGAATATTCCCCGTAAGTTTCTAATGTTACCAGTAATATTCCCAAAAGGTGGAAAGATACTAAACTGGTGATATGAGATTTAATGATTATATAGTTAGTTAAATAAGCAATATGCATAGATATATTATTTTCTCTTTTACACATATCACCTTTTTTCTCTTTCACACAAACTTCTTATCTGAAATGGCACAAACACAAAGGACTTAGTTTTGCCCTTGACTCGACTCAGAGTGCACGTGTTTTTTTTGATGATAGTGATTAGTGCGAGACGTTAAAACGGAACAATGAAGCCAAAAAGCAAAGTGTTTTTCACCTCAGCAGCTCAAACAAGCAGGTTTTGCTGCTTAAAAACAGTGAGCAAAATTCAATTTTGCTGCGAGCGAGAGGCAAAGTAGCTTTTTAAGTATTTTTTTTTAAATGCCGTGAGCAGTGCTGGGGCTACTCACAACATTCGAAAAAATTGGAACTTCACTTTGTTCTGTCACTTTCACTTCGATAGGAAAAAAGCGAGAGATAGAAACAACTTGATTCGAAGTTCGATTTTCAAATTCCACACATAGTAGGCCCAAAAAGAAACGCACGTTCGGATGCACACATAACCTTAAAATTGCAAATAAAACTATCTGTTAAAGTTTGAAATGTGTTTATTATAACTATTTTATACAGTAGGTACAATCATTTTTTTTATTTAATGTTTTGAAGACAAAATTAATGAAAAATAAGAAGTTTATCATTGTATCTACATAATTTTGTTATCGTTTTAACAATCTTTAAGTTCGTGACATAAACCGCGGGGGCAGTTTCAGAACGCATTTCAAAAATAGCGGGATTATTGTAGCCAATGGCCATAGACAAGGCCTAGTTAGGTTTTTTTTAAAGCTACAGACTACATAAAGCTGTATAAAGTTGTGTTTGCACTACGGCATTATCAAGTTGAGTGACAGGTTTTATCTGTTTCATGTTTATTTTTTCCACTTTTTATTTTATTAGTATTTTGCAAAATAGCTTGTGATTGATGCATATGCGATCGTGTCGTTATTTAGTCGTGTATTCACCAAATGGTCACAACGGAAGACCTGCGTTGGCCCTACCAGCTTCACGCTGTGTTGTTCTCGCTGCTGAGGTGAAAAGTTGTATGTCTCACACGAGACCAAAGTTTTTTACGTCTCGTATCTTTGAATCATCACTCGCAGCAAAAACCAACTTTGCTCTCTTGTTGAACAAATAACTATTTCACCTCAGCAGCTCAAACAAGCAGGTTTTGCTGCTTAAAAACAGTGAGCAAAATTCAATTTTGCTGCGAGCGAGAGGCAAAGTAGCTTTTTAATTATTTTTTTTAAATGCCGTGAACAGTGCTGGGGCTACTCACAACATTCGAAAAAATTGAACTTCACTTTGTTCTGTCACTTTCACTTCGATAGGAAAAAAGCGAGAGATAGAAACAACTTGATTCGAAGTTCGATTTTTAAATTCCACACATATAGTAGGCCCAAAAAGAAACGCACGTTCGGATGCACACATAACCGTAAAATTGCAAATAAAACTATCTGTTAAAGTTTGAAATGTGTTTGTTATAACTATTTTATACAGTAGGTACAATCATATATTTAATTTAATGTTTTACAATTAGTACAATAAAACACTAAGCATTAATATCAGAACAGCATAAATGGTAATGAAAAATAAACGTACCAAATCCAAAACTCCGCCACAAATTATTTTATTACAATAATCTGGCACGCGTCCCATCTCTTCACTGTTCACTGAGACGACTGGAGCGGGATAGCGGGCAGGGGGAACGATGCCTAGACTAATAATTCGCAGGACTTCAGTTTGATTTTGTTATTGCAAATTGAATTTATGGTAATGATTTTTTTTTATGTACAAAAATATTTTGCTATACAGTGAAAGTAAATAACCACTTGACTATATGACGGTTTAAAGCTTCAGTTTTATTCCTTCATACGTATTTCAACATTATCAGAGGATAAATTTAATGTGGTACGTGTAATAAATTACTTATTTGCCCTCAAATCTATTTATTTATGTTATGAACGATGATGGTAATGAATTTTTGGCATGTTAAAAAAAAAAAGTACATTTATATTGCAATAATATAGTAAATTTTAAATGCAACATATACCTGTGTACCTAACACAACATATAAAAATATTTCAATTTAATTTAGCACTTAAATCATGGTTTTATTATAACGAACATGTGATTTGCACGAAATGGTAGAACTACCCTAAAATAAGAATCTATGCACTCAATATGTTGTAACTGTGCATGTGTCATTAATGTTTTTGTGTTGGACAAAACATTGGGTCTCGATATTATATAAAAAATTAACTAAGTATAAAACTATTTGAATATGTATAAATTGGTTTCTAACTGCTATACTTAATTGATTTACCTAATTTAAAACTGACTGTTCCGGATGAAGTGTCATCGTTTCTCCGCTAAAGAGTGCGGTGCGGTAGTCGTGTAGAGATTAAAGATGTAGACTAAACGAGCAGCTGCCAACTTTAACAAGGAAATGAACAACAAACAACTCACAACAAAAACAACTATGGAACAATATCAACGCTCACGCTCTCGAACGCTGGAGAAAATGACATAACATAACATGGGACATATCACATAAGGGCGTTGTGACGTTCAATCTGTCAAAAAATGAAAACTATGGCGTTATTAATGATCAATTTAAAATTCACTAGGTTCGCTATATTTGACAGGTGACTGGATAGTATTTGATTTAGTCGAGTTATATGCTAAGACATTTCGTTATTTTGTTAACACAGGTTTGTAACCCCTGCTTCTTTAGGTCTTTTATAGACCACGTTTCTAATTGAAGTAAATTTAATCAACACAAATAAAAAACGCAATGTAAATATTAACGAATATGACTTAAAGTACTACCGTAAAACCTGGTAACTATGGTCCAAAATCTTCCAACTATGGTCCAAAATCAATGACCAAAACTACAAGTTCCCATTATCTTTAGTTAAGGAAACGTGTTGTTTTATAGACATTTATTGTTGACTAAAGTTTTAAAATGCTTATACTTAAGTGATCTATGAGGAATTAAAGAAATTAGACTTGGACCACAGTTGAAGTACTGGACCATAGTTACCAGGTTTTACGGTACTGCAATAGATTATAACGTTCATTTAATATTTACTGTGAAATAATAGCAGTCAAAAAAGACGTTTTGGAGCAATATTTTTGTATAACTATTATTTTGCGTGTAACGTGCCCAATAAAACACCTTTATTTCGTTCTGTATCATGCTGGTATTACGGCAGGTAATTAATTAAAAAAAATTTATTATTATGTCGTAAGGCTTGGTAGAAATGCTAAAGTAGGTACTTATTACTTAAGTTCAAATAAAATTGTAGTTTGTTTACAATTCGCAGGAAGGTATTTATTCATTAGGCACAATGTGGTATTTTATCAGAATAACCCCGGGGTATGTGAATATAAAACGATTGATTCCTTTTTCGGCACATTCCTTTTTGGACATAATCCGTTTTCGGCATATTCTTGTTTCGGCACATTTTAGTAAATAAATTATAGTATGAATTAATTGTGACTTTGCTTGCGTAATAAAATAAAATAATATTTATTAGTAAAATATTATAACAGTAGGTACTGATTACTTAAAATAATTGGGCAACTAACTAATGATAACCCACTAGGTATCTAAATTCATATGCTTATATTATATTTGTGTCTTGAAAATAAAAATAATTATGCCTAGGATTCACTTTATTTGTTGTATATAATTATTTCTGCCGAAAACGGAATGTGCCAAAACAAGAATATGCCGAAAACGGAATATGTCCAAAAAGGAATGTGCCGAAAAAGGAATCAATCAATAAAACATAGCAAGGGGTAAATGACATGTGAGGCTGGTGAGGTGGAGTTTTTAAAACTCCAATCGATAAAGCAGACTGAGGTAGAGTGTTAAAACTCGAATCGATAAAACTATTATTTTTAATTATTTGATGCCGTTGTGGTGACCTAGCGACATCTAACGGCAACTTGTATCAACGATCTCGCTAGCGCCACCAGCGTCAGACAGCGGAACTAAGTGTCCTACATCGCGCTAACGAAGTTTCTACAATCGGCTGACATATATATACCACTTCCAACTTCATCCCAATGGACTTCGGTCCCCAGGCATAACACCCGCCTGGAGAGAGATCTCTCTATTAATATATATTCCTACATTGGTGACCCCGACATCATAGTATACTATATATTTATACTATGCCGACGTGATCGTCTTCCTACATTGGTGACCCCGACGTGATCGTCAGCCTACATTGGTGACCCTCGACAATGGACAATTACGCAACCTGACGACCTTCAAGCACATGACGCAGTTACACAGCAAGGCAGACCAACCCGTACTGTGCACCACTAGCATTCTGTCATAATAGCTCTACTCGACTCGTATGCCTGGTGTCTACAGTTTGCACACTACTCTCACTCAACAACGCGACTCACTGCGTCCTACAACGAGTACTTGTACTCCACTCACACTCCTCTTCTCCTGCTACGCTCGCCAACGTGCGGCTCTGAGCACTATTGGACACATCCACTAACACTTTCAAGCGGCAATTCAACGCACAGACTGCACGTCATCACATCACCATCAACCTCCGGTCTGAAAGGGGGGGCTGGTGTAGTGACCTAGCGACATCTAACGGCAACTTGTATCAACCAACTCGCTAGCGCCACCAGCGTCAGACAGCGGAACTAAGTGTTCTACATCGCGCTAACTATGTTTCTACAGTCGGCTGACATATACAGGGTGTCCGAGAAACCGACGTCAATCCGCCTAGGGCTGATAGAACAGCGCATAAGCTATCAATTTAACCCCCATGTATGTTCAGCAATTGTTATTAGTTTCCGAGATATTGATAATTTAAATCGGAATTATTGCCATTTTTCCTTACGAAAATCCCCTGAATTCATGTATTCATTTATATTATTTTCAGTGTTTTCTTGCATGATTAGAATCACTGTGAAATAAGGAAGTTTTTAAAACTACATGCCATTTTTTTTTTCATTACAACTTTTTGAGTAAACGCGCAAAGTTACTTTCTCCATACTAAGAGAACCCCGCGTTTGTTTTTCACCAAGTATGGAAAAACAAACTTTGTGCGTTTACTCAAAAAGTTGTAACTTCTCTTTACTGTACCAATATTGACACTTGAGTTGAGACGGCCGGTAGGTACTTATAAAAAAGATAATTGACTGTCATTGTCATATTAAAAAGAATATTGTTGAAGACAATAACAAATTTATATTGAATTACGTAAAATGTGCCTACTTTGCTCCCCCACGGGTAGAGTCTGACCAACCAGTCGTGTCACAAGCATTTTTTTCAAATTATTCACATGGCAACAATTTTCGACCGAAACATTATTGTTTCGCTTGAGCAAAGTCGCCGTGTTTTCAGAAGTTTCCTTTTCTGATCGTAAATAATGAAAAAATGTTTCTAACAGCAAAAGTAAGCAATTTAGAAAAAAAATGAAATCAACCATACACATGGGAATGTTTGAATTTTAAGCGATCTGCATATTTCGAAATTTCATTTACCTAAGTAGGTAGTTAATGTCTTTCATTTACTTACGTGTGGAAATAATATTTTTCGTTAGAATTACATGCTCCAACAAAATATTTTATTCGAATCGTCTTTGTTATTATTTTTAATTAGTTAAATAGATTTTGTAATTTTATTTTATTTTCTCAAATGTGTGTGTATTTTTTTGTGTTTATTTAATAGCCGAATAAATGATTCTATTCTATTCTATTCTATTTGTTATTATCATTATAGCATTATTAAAAATCAGTGCGGTGTCGCAATATTGTTTATAATAAAAGCATCCTGTACCTATGTGAATTTGCGTCATAATGACGTCACCGGCACCAAAGATTCGCTTCCTGCAGATGACGAATCTATCGACTTAATAGATGAATCAGACTCAGACATAAGTCTCAATTGTTACCATATAGGCCAATAAAATAGTGCCACTCCATGTCCGGGTTAGAATAGTGCCACTCCATGTCTTCCCGCGGATGTCGTAAGAGGCGACTAAGGGAATATAGGCTTGTAGTACTATTAGGCGATGGGCTTGCAACCTGTCACTAATACGCTGGTAAACATCTTAGCCTTTTTGTGCAGAATGTGGTTACAGAATTATCAACAAGTTTTTAAAGTTACAGGCGTGATTACAGGCGTGAAGGTATGTATGTTACGTATGTATGATAAACAAGGTGGTATAGAATAGACTATACCGTATTGTGTTGTGGTGTCGCATTGCACTAAACTAGTCTCTAATGCTTCGTTACATGCATATTACGTTTTTTTATTGATAATAAAAAATAAGTAGGGTAAATTTTATTCGTGTAATACAGTTTTATTAAAGGTTTAATATTTCATTCCAGACATATTTCGTTTGCAATTGAAATAAAACACCAAATTTATAGACCGCAGCATCTGTCTTTGAGTATAACGAAACGTTGTGACAAATGTCATTCGCACCAAGCTAAAGTGCAACCAGTGTAGTAACTAGTAATTTAATTTGTTAGTGATAGTTAGTGGTTAAATAAATAGTGATCAAATCAAGTTGGAGGATTTTTTGATTAATAGTATACCGAATAAATCATTCCCAGGGCCTATCATTAAAATGAGTGAAAAGTATGGCGGCAATAATATTGAAATCAGACCGGCGTTAAGGCAAGATATGACCGCTGTTGCAGGTTTAATACAGGTACCTACATTTTTATTAATAACCTGATTTGTCGCACAATTTTTCACCATAATGTATTTATGATACTTTTTTATCATCATTTGATACTGATTTTAACCTCACGCCAATTTTTTCCTCTTCAGGAATTGGCTGATTCCGAAAATATGCCTAGTGGTCCAAAAATATCAGCTCCAGGTGAATATAATTTACCTATTTATAAAATTATCAGTAGACGGTATACAAATTTACCTAACCGCTCGCTTCACCCGCTGGCTCACTCCGTGGTCTGTTGCATCACCCTGGGTATTACAGTACCCAACACTATTTGACTCTCGCATCACCTTGGACTCTATAGAATCCACGGCAGCATGTGGAGTTCTTAAATTTATATCTATTGCACTCATATGCTTAAATAAAACGCCTATTAAATGTTTTTATCCTTTTCATGAAAAAGTTATCCATCTGATTTCTAAAGGTAGCAATGGATATGTTATACAAAGAAAGAAAGAAAGAAAGAATAAAATTTCAATTTCAACCCAAATAAACTCAAAACAAAGTTCGTGGTTCAAGGCAAGGTCGTTGCGCAAGTACTTCACAAATATAATTGAATTCCTAAAACTACATTTTATATTGTGACTTTAGTACTACTTATTTTATAAATATAAATTCTTAAAGAAAATTGTGGTTCCCAAAATATTACTTATTATGTCACCATGAGGTTTTAAAAAAATAACAAAACATCATTAAAGGCCGTGCCAGGATAAGCTAAGAGATTTTGCCCCCCTTGAGTTTGGGGTTGTAATTTTTATAGATTGTGTGGCTCTGCATTAGTAATTGTTTTGCCAAATTTGAGCACCCTAAATATCATAGTTTTCGTTTAAAAAAAAAAAAAATATATTTAATTTTTCTTTGATATTTTTTTTTCCTGTTAACCGATTTTAATGAGCTTGGCATATAATGTACATTTAACCAAGATGATCAAATGGCCATAATTATATTTTCATTATGCCATAGAAAAAAAATTAAAAAAACCCATTCAAACTTTTTAGTTTTTTTTTTTATCACTTCCATGTTAGAGACCGCTCTAATTTTTTCACTGGTAAAACTCCCACTAACGTCCTATAATATGTATTTTTTTCAAAATTTTTGCTAAGGGAGAACATGGAGTTATCTTGACATGAAATTCTTTACATGAGCATTTCTAAAAAAGTTTGTACATTTCATTCACGACTTTAATTTGCAAAAAAAATTGCAGGTTGGTAGAGTGAATGAAGCTGAGCCTAAATAACATAGTCTCCCAAAATGTCCTCATACATTTGTATGAAACTTTCCTTTTTTGTTACCATGAACCAAAGAAAGTTAGTAACAAAAAAGGAAAGTTTCATACAAATGTATGAGGACATTTTGGGAGACTATGTTATTTAGGCTCAGCTTCATTCACCCTACCAACCTGCAATTTTTTTTGCAAATCGAAGTCGTAAATGAAATGTACAAACTTTTTTAGAAATGCTCACATACATTTCCTAGAACCGCTATAATTTAAATCGGAATGATTGCAACCTCTTTAGAGGAACGTACATGTTGCATATGAAATACTTACTGGCCACTTACATTTCAACTTTTTAAAGAAGTAAAAAAAAAGACAACAAAAAGAACTCCTTCCAATTGTCGTGCGTTGGTAACATAATATAAACCATTCCAATATGAATTCATTATCAAAAACCACTGCAATACAACGCGTTTTCCGTAAAAAAGTTAAAACGCTGTATTGTCTCGCAATGAAAACAATTCTGCAAAGTATAAACGAACAATACGATTTCTTTAATAATACACTTCCAATTTTTGATCAGGTAAATGTCACAAAGGCATATTGTGCATTTGTATAGTAATTAATGGGTACTTAATTTTAAATAGGTAGTTTAAATAATTAGTAGTAAAAGTAGTAGTAGTAGTAAAACTCTTTATTGTACGTACAAACAAATAATTACCTATGTTTATCCACGGATATGTAATTTGGGAGTCTCAGGTAGTATAACTTAACATGCATGTCTTCAATCTAAATGATAAAAAAACATAGGTAATTATTTGTGTGTACTTACAATAAAGAGTTTACTACTACTACTACTTCTACTACTAATTATTTAAACTACCTATTTAAAATTAAGTACCTATTAATTACTATACAAATGCACAATATGCCTTTGTGACATTTACCTGATCAAAAATTGGAAGTGTATTATTAAAGAAATCGTATTGTTCGTTTATACTTTGCAGAATTGTTTTCATTGCGAGACAATACAGCGTTTTAACTTTTTTACGGAAAACGCGTTGTATTGCAGTGGTTTTTGATAATGAATTCATATTGGAATGGTTTATATTATGTTACCAACGCACGACAATTGGAAGGAGTTCTTTTTGTTGTCTTTTTTTTTACTTCTTTAAAAAGTTGAAATGTAAGTGGCCAGTAAGTATTTCATATGCAACATGTACGTTCCTCTAAAGAGGTTGCAATCATTCCGATTTAAATTATAGCGGTTCTAGGAAATGTATGTGAGCATTTCTAAAAAAGTTTGTACATTTCATTTACGACTTCGATTTGCAAAAAAAATTGCAGGTTGGTAGGGTGAATGAAGCTGAGCCTAAATAACATAGTCTCCCAAAATGTCCTCATACATTTGTATGAAACTTTCCTTTTTTGTTACTAACTTTCTTTGGTTCATGGTAACAAAAAAGGAAAGTTTCATACAAATGTATGAGGACATTTTGGGAGACTATGTTATTTAGGCTCAGCTTCATTCACTCTACCAACCTGCAATTTTTTTTGCAAATTAAAGTCGTGAATGAAATGTACAAACTTTTTTAGAAATGCTCATGTAAAGAATTTCATGTCAAGATAACTCCATGTTCTCCCTTAGCAAAAATTTTGAAAAAAATACATATTATAGGACGTTAGTGGGAGTTTTACCAGTGAAAAAATTAGAGCGGTCTCTAACATGGAAGTGATAAAAAAAAAAACTGAAAAGTTTGAATGGGTTTTTTTAATTTTTTTTCTATGGCATAATGAAAATATAATTATGGCCATTTGATCATCTTGGTTAAATGTACATTATATGCCAAGCTCATTAAAATCGGTTAACAGGAAAAAAAAATATCAAAGAAAAATTAAATATATTTTTTTTTTTTTTAAACGAAAACTATGATATTTAGGGTGCTCAAATTTGGCAAAACAATTACTAATGCAGAGCCACACAATCTATAAAAATTACAACCCCAAACTCAAGGGGGGCAAAATCTCTTAGCTTATCCTGGCACGGCCTTTAGGTGTTTTGGATTTTGTTCTCTATTTTGAATATCAAACTGACATATTTAGCATATTTTTTTTATTTTTTTTTAATGTATTTTATTATCTGCAATCAGCTATTTAGCTTTAATCAGATGTTCTGGAGGTATTCAACGTTGAGGTTGTACATCCATCGATGCAGCAACCTTTATTTCCCCTGGCTGTTCATAGTGATGCCAGTTTTGCCCTCTTGAGACGATATACACAATCGGTGGTGTCAATGAGTTTTGCTGCTAGCTTGTTTATGTGGTGTTCAATTCTAAACACGTAGTCCTTGTTGAATTGTTTAATTTCTTCTTTAACTGTTGATATTTCTGTGTAATTGTGTATGTCACTATTTTTCGTGAACCATGGTGCGTTTGTTATGGTTTTCAGGGCATTGTTCTGGAAGCGTTGTAAAATTTCAATGTTTGAGTGACTGGCTGACCCCCAGAGCTGGATACCGTAGGACCATATGGGTTTTAATATGGTTTTATATATTAAGATTTTATTCTCTAAACTTAATTTTGATTGTCTACCTATCAGCCACAATAAGTCTCGAAGTTTCCGGTTGCATTGATCTCTTTTTCTCCTTATGTGTTCCCTCCAAGTAAGCCTTCGGTCTATATGCATGCCAAAGTATTTTACCGTATCTTTGTGAGGCAGTATTACATTATTCAATTTGACTGCAGGGCAATCTCCTTTTTTAAGTGCAAATGTCACATGAACTGACTTATTGGTACTTACTTGTATTCTCCATTTGTTTAACCACTGTTCTACTGCCTTGAGATGGCGTTGAAGGACTTCAGAAGCTTTGGTGGAGTTTACATTGTTAGCAAGGATTGCCGTGTCATCCGCATATGTAGCAGTCAATACTTCTTCTGATTGAGGTAAGTCAGCTGTGTAAATAGTGTAGAGAATGGGGCCAAGAACTGAGCCTTGAGGTACTCCAGCTCTGATTTTTCGGAGGGTAGACAGTTGATCATCCACACTGACCTGAAATAGTCTCTCTTTGAGGTAGTTTTTGAGCAACATGTAGGCAGAGTTGGGTAACATGGATTTTAATTTGTATTCTAGGCCCTTATGCCAGACTCTATCGAAGGCTTGTTGAACATCAAGGAAAATAGCTGAGCAATACTCCTTTCTTTCTAATGATTGCCTTATTTTTTGGGCTACTCTGTGAATTTGTTCGATGGTAGAGTGATCGGCCCGGAATCCAAACTGATGACCAGGTATGATATTGTTTTCATGCAAGATTGGTATCAGGCGTTTCATTATGACTTTTTCAAATAGCTTCGACAGTATTGGTAGCAGGCTGATCGGTCTGTAAGATGATACTTCAATTTGAGGCTTTCCTGGTTTTGGAATCATTATTATAATAGATACTTTCCATAGTGCTGGGTAATAATGCAGTCTCAGGCAGGCGTTATAGAGGGTAGTAAGGTAGATAACTGCTTTTCTGGGTAGTCTCTTTAAAATCTCTGCTGTGATTAGATCAAACCCAGGAGCTTTTTTTAGTTTGAGTAGGTTTATCTCTCGTTGGATTTCTCGGGGTGATACTGGTTTGAATGGTAAGGACATTTGCTGGTAAGAATTCAAGACTTCATCAATATCCCTTTCAGGATAGCTGGGGTCGGCGTTGTTAGGTTTGAAGGCATCTTCTAGGAATTCTGCATAAAGCTCCGCCTTCTCCTTATGGTCTCTAGCCCAGCCACCATTTTTCTTTTTTAGAGGCGGTACTGGTTCCCGGGGTCTTTGGAAGTCATGTGTAAATTTCCAGAGAGAGTAGTGGTCCTTGCAGTCAGCAGACAGAGTTTGTAGTCTATTCTGGAGGGTTTTATTTTTAAGCTCTGAGAGAGTTTCTTTTAGTTCTCGGCCAGCCTTATTAAGGGCTTTTTTGTCATGCGGGTTTCTGCTCATGTGCCATATTCGTCGTAGTCTCCTTTTATCAGTAACTTTCTTTTGTACTTCTATGGTGTAGTCCCCTGATTGCGGTTTGTGTTGGAGTGAAGGCGTAGCCAGCCAGGCTGCTTGTTGAATGAGATTAGTTATATAATTGGTACCGTTTTCTACTTCATTCAGCATATTTAACAAACTTATACAGGGTGACTGGAAATTCGCCGTATTCCTTGATAACGATCCCGCGTTTTTGGGTTGAAATGATGGAGCTTAACCGCGAACATTTCTGCTATTATTATTAATACTACATTTTTAAATGAAAATTAATTTTAAAATGTCATAAATTGTACCTTTTTAGAAAGCTTATGAATTGAGCAAACTATTCTTGTGATTTGTACGCGAAGTGTAGTACTTTTTTTTTAGTTATGCTTTAAAATGTTACAAAATTTGGAAAATAATTACTAGAACTTTTAACTTCAAATCCTTTATTTGCAAAACTTTGCATTTCTTTGGCATTTTTTATTATTTTTCGTAATCAGCAGTGATCGGAATAGGCAAAACTAATTTGCCTAAACTTGACGCATATTCATTCATGAGTGAGTGAAATAGGAACACATTTATGAATGAACATGCATCAAGTTTAGGCAAATTAGCTCTACCTATTCCGATCTCTGGTAATCAGTTATTCATTGGCTATTTGAAAAATGCTTTTTTTTATTTCTAAATGACGAAGTTTTTCACAATGACTAGTTTCAGGCCGAAAGGAGGGTATTTTAAAAAAAATCTAAAGACAAGAATTACTCGATAACCAATGAGTTTTGACCCCTGGTTGACTGGACTTAAATCGTTACAAATGAGCTGTAGAATAACCCCTTTCAAGGAATACGGCGAATTTCCAGTCACCCTGTATAAATAGTCTGTTTTGTTACAAATAAAATAATCATAATGCCTAATTGTGCAAATTGTGGTTACAGAGTTATCAACAAGTTTTTGGAGTTGTTGGTAATTCTGTAGCTCTGCCTACCCCACTCTGGGAATAAAGGCGTGAAGGTATGTATGTATGTAAAGAATCATAAGACAAACTGTGTCAGATATTTAAAGCCCCACCAAAAATTGATTTTCCAATAATGGTTGACTGCCAGATTTTGAATACCAGGAGGCGGTGAATCAACAATGTTTTGTACTTTAGCACGGGTGAAGCAAGGGTTCATTGAGGCCAGATACTATGGTACCCAGTATGAATCTAGTGGCTAATCCCAAACTAGGCCCTATGCTTATACTATGGGTACTAACATTATGTAGAAAAGTACATACTTAAATACACAGAAAAACGTCCAAAACTCAGGAACAAATAATTATGCTTATCACATAAATATTCTACCCTTGCCAGGATTTGAACCTAAAACCCAGAATTGTCCCACTGGACAGTAGCCATATATCAAAGAGTGGAACTTAAACCCAGGACCACTAACTTCTTAGGCAAGGAAACTACCAACTTGGCTAAATTTTTTTCAATTAATGATTATCAACAGGGCCCGTAATTTTCATGCCGATGACATCAATTTGACGTCACGCTCCATATAGGGTGATCCCAAATAGTTTTATTGTAAATTATTAATCATTAGTCGTCAATCATTTTAATCATGTACAAATGACTTCAAAAGTACTCTATTTACACGTGGAATAAATAATACTTGATACGTGAAACGTAAATAAAACTATTTGATTTGTTTTTATACATACATTTTATTAAATGGTATTGTTAACAACACATTACAATAATTACGTAGAAAACAGAATTCCTCTCTAACGTAAAGCACGCCATCCTTCTTGTATTAATTACCATGCAAAGAAAATCTAAGTCATCTTTGCGTTCATACGTAATCCTTTTGATTTGTTATCATATTTTTGTTTGTTGTGTGGTTTGGTTAATTATTCCAACTTCTCTGCTATAAACAAAATGTATAATTGATGGACACATTTTTTTCTGATTTTAACAACTAATACAATTAGGAAATCAATATTTTTATTTCTCAGTGGCACATGTAACATTTTTGACAGAATGTTTTTGTACGTATAAAACCAATCAAATAGTTTTATTTACGTTTCACGAATCAAGTAGGTATTATTTATTCCACGTTTAAATAGAGTACCTACTTTTGAGGTCATTTGTACATGATTAAAATGATTGACGACTAATGATTAATAATTTACAATAAAACTATTTGGGATCACCCTATATGGAGCGTGACGTCAAATTGATGTCATCGGCATGAAAATTACGGGCCCTGATTATCAATTTATAATATGATGCAGTGTTTTTTCAATTCAGTGTAATTGTGGGATTCTTGTTTATAGATTTGCAAAAAGATGGATTTGATTCCAAACCACCTTCATTTTGGTGTTTAGTAGCTGTGTTGAAAAGTGAAGTTGAAGAGGATGTGATTGTGGGCTATGCCCTGTACTTTCGGACGTACTCCACGTGGGAAGGTCCTGCTATGATGCTGGAGGATTTGTATGTCAAGCAGTCTCACAGGCGTCGTGGCATTGGCGAAATGTTGTTTGACGCCGTAGCAAAGGTACTTAGTTTCAAAAAAGTCCTGGCCTATGATTGTCCAGAAAATAACTTGTGTATTATTTTCTACTTACCTACTTAATTAATTATGAAATTTTCCCAGACATCTTATGTCTTGATTCAAGACATATACTATCTGTGTTCAAAAATTCATCTAAATTTGTTCAGCCAAACAGAAGAACATCCAAACATAATTAAAAGCTTTTTCATTCATTATATTATAGCCACTGATCAGGGTTTTCGATGCTATTCGCGGGATTTCGAGTCGTAATCATAGTATGGATGTGACTATAATCCGGCTACCGCGCCCGTATAAAAATGTATTTGATCAATAATAAAAACATTTATTTCTAACGTTGACCTGTAATTTCGAATGATATCATTTAAATTAAAATAGAATAATATTATCCTCCAAAATCAAAACAAATCTCGGGGTCCCGGTTATATCCGAGAAAATGTTCTATATAAAAATTTGCCCCTCTAACGTCTCAGTCAGTTCTGCTTCATAGAAAGATCATTTTCGGTATATAAATAGGTTTTAGATGGCAAAAGAAATAAGTAGTTTAACATTAGAGACCATTGAAAAAATAATGGTTTGTTATTTTAATTATACAGGGTGTTACAAAAATACCCGTAAAGCCGAAAGGGAGATAAATGGTGCATTATAACAAGTCTATTTACAATATTTGAGAACCGTACTATCACTGTATGACTTACCGCCAAAAAAAAAAAAATTTTTTTTTTCATTGATGTGCAAACCCTATTTCAGTAAAATTAAAGAGTAAACTACGCAGAATGTTTATGTACATTTTTACCTAATTCGCGAAACGGTAAAGAGATATAAACAAAATGAACAGAATTCGATTAAATACATTATTACAAGTAGAGTTTTGGAAGCCGATAGATACAGTTCGCGAGCACGATTTAAATTGCTATCTTCATGGCTTACGCACGCATATATCGTAATATTCTGAATTAGAAAACATCGTCATTTTGGAAAAAAATATGGAAAATCACGGAACAATTGTAGAATATCTATAAGAAGTTTTGAAATTGACAACATTTTTTTTTCCGTCTTGACGTTTTTAGAAGCCAGTACCTACTTTAAGCATAATGACATCATAGTATTGAACCTTTGTGGATGAAAAACAGAAAAGCCATTAAAGTTGACAATTATTCAAATTGGTAGGTAGGCCTCTCTGTTAAATAATCTATGCTATCTCCGGTAACCTGACATGACAGCTTACTAGGGTTGACAATATTTTTGGCTTTGATAATTTATTATATTTTGGGGTATTTTGTAACACGTTGTATAGAGATTAAAAGCAATAAAATATAATATGCAAACAATTTAAAATAAATGATTTTATTATAATGTATAATTATATGTTTTTTTTGTAAAAATTACTTTTTTTTATCATGCACCTACTATGTACATTATGTCCCCTTATTTATTTAAAAAAATTACCTGTCATAGCAATTGATTGAAAATCTAAGTATATTTAATCTAATAATATGACAAAAAACTGTCCTTTATCAAACCACACGAAACCCCGAATCCCGCGGCGTATCCATACTAGCATAATGATTGAGGTCATTCACCCCGAGTCGCATCCAAAACCCCGATCAGATCACCGATTATAGCACTGTGTAGAACTAATTCATAGCTTTCTCGTTATTAAGGATTCTTTTGTAATCAATGGTACGTACAGATTATCTACGTGCCAAATTAACGAAATCCACCCAGCCCCAATTTAAAACATTTAACTATATTTATTACGTTATAATAAATAGTAATTAACAGACCTCGGAATATACGGGGCAAAATTAAATGATATACAGGGTGTATTGCAAGTCGTGTGCCAAATGAATATGGTGGGTAGCTAAGGTCACTTGCATCACGTTTTGGGCCAATTAACAATCATCCTACCCACGGTGATTTTTTTAATTTTTTTTTAAAAAAATCTCGGAATCTTCCATAAGTTAACCATTTTGTTCACCTATCTTTTTTTTAAAATGTTACAGCACAAAAGTACTTATAGTTTTTTTATCTTTAATGTTTGCGCATTCGAATAAAATGTTATTTTTATTCATATAGTAAACAAATAAAAAAATATTAGCCAACAAAGTGTGAAGGACAGAAAAATAAAATCTTCACGGTCAACTTTACGGCACAATTAAAAAAAAAGTAGAAGCTCCTCAGATCTTCCAACATCATAAAAACTTCTCCAGTTCCTGACGATTCTTACGGTATACCACATGTCTAGAATCACGTTCAGTTTTTCGTCAAAATATGGTTTCAATCTAAAATTGTGGTTTTATTCGGTCAGTAGATCCAGCCAGTTAAATGGGCTAAATGCACAATACAAAACGCAATATGGTTAAAAATCATCTTTATTTTAATAATTACTTCAAATTTTGTTCAAATGGTCTTCCTCCTCAATTGATACATTCGCGACACCTTTTTCGTATTTCTACAGTTGTTGTTGTACGAAGTGTCATTTCTTGCCGCATTATTGCGAACGCGTCATTAATTTTTGCGATCAGATGCTCTCTGCTCTCTACCTGTGTTGCGTACACTAGCTCTT
Source organism: Acleris emargana (assembly GCA_927399475.2). Classification (NCBI taxonomy): domain Eukaryota; kingdom Metazoa; phylum Arthropoda; class Insecta; order Lepidoptera; family Tortricidae; genus Acleris; species Acleris emargana. Next base: position 48,027,565 of record OV656835.1, on the reverse strand, counting down.
TGGCCCTTCCCCAGACGTAAAAGTCAAAGACACTTCGTAAAACAACTGTAGAAATACGAAAAAGGTGTCGCGAATGTATCAATTGTGGAGGAAGACAATTTGAACAAAATTTGAAGTAATTATTAAAATAAAGATGATTTTTAACCATATTGCGTTTTGTATTGTGCATTTAGCCCATTTAACTGGCTGGATCTAAGGACCATATCGTTAATTATGGAAACAAATAAAATGGTGTAATCTGAATAAATACTTTTTTTTACAAAAAAAACAACTTAAAATACGCGAATCTTAGATCTTCTAAGTGAATCATAAAAGCTTCTTTTAGTTATTTATTGACCCCCTTTGCCAGTTTTCTCACTTTGCTTTTGATGCTCTTCATTAGCCCTTGGACATCGACTGTTTTGAAAGTTTTTTGGGTACGGATCCAGTCTTTTTTGAATTGGTCGATGTTATCTGTTGGTTTAGCTTGTTTTCGTAGCCTTGCCTTCATCAGAGCCCAAAATTTCTCGATGGGCCTGATCTCAGGGCAATTCGGAGGATTTAATGATTTCGCGACAAATTCGACATTATTCTCTCGATACCAGTTCAACACATGGCGAGCATAGTGACACGCAGCTAAATCGGGCCAGAATAATGTACGACCCCTGTGCTTTCGAATCGGTGGTAGTACCCGCTTTTGAAGGCATTCCTTCTTGTACACATCCGAATTTAAGTTTCCCGTTACATAAAACGGAGATGTTTTCATGCCGCATTGACAAATAGCTTGCCAAACCATCACTTTTTTCCCAAATTTTTCGCAAAAAATGGATTTGTCCTCTTTAGAGACCTTTGTTCCTTTTATTACGGTGTAAAACTGCGGTCCGGGTAGGGTTTTATAGTCAAGTTTGACATAGGTTTCATCGTCCATTATAATACATTGTTCATTTTTAGTTAAGACTTGGTCGTACAACTTCCGAGCCCGAGTTTTGACAGAAGACTCCTGGGTTTTGCTGCGTTTAGGCTGTTTTTGCTTTTTGTACGTTACAAGCAAGTTACGCTCCTTGGCACGCTGAATCATTGCAATAGAAGTACGACATTTTTTCGCACAATCCCGAATCGATACCTCTTTTTTTTGGGAAAAATGTTCGCATATCTTTTTGTCTAAATTAGGACATGAAGGGCCTCGTTTTCTACCTCGACCAGGTAAATCTTTTAAAGTATTATTCATACCAAACCTTTTTATCGTATTGCAAACAGCTTTCAGGCTAACCCCTTCCTCTGAAGCAATCTTTCTCATAGTCATACCTGATTCTTTACAATATTTGGTCACAATTGAAAGTCGTTTTTTCTCTGAGAGACCATTCATCTTGCAGTGTGTAGGAATTATACTACTTTTTATAATCAGTTTTAATATTTGACTATATGCTTAACAGATTGACATATGACAGACAAGATAAAATATTGTAACTTTTTTTTTAGAGCTATTCAAACTTGTTTCCATAATTAACGATACGGTCTTTACTGACCGAATAAAACCACCATTTTAGATTGAAACCATATTTTGACGAAAAACTGAACGTGATTCTAGACATGTGGTATACCGTAAGAATCGTCAGGAACTGGAGAAGTTTTTATGATGTTGGAAGATCTGAGGAGCTTCTAATTTTTTTTAATTGTGCCGTAATGTTGACCGTGAAGATTTTATTTTTCTGTCCTTCACACTTTGTTGGCTAATATTTTTTTATTTGTTTACTATATGAATAAAAATTACATTTCATTAGAATGCGCAAACATTAAAGATAAAAAAACTACAAATCGACGGTTAACCACCAATCCCTCCTATCTCAATATGTTAAAACTTTACAGTAGACACAAAAACCTTTGTATTTTGGGCAAAAATCGCGTGTGGTCATTTAGCAGGTATTGCCAGGATAACAAAAACACTAGAAATATGCTTTATTTGAAATAGGAAATCTTTCTAATGTGTGCGTTAGAGGGTATTTATCATGAATTGCGAAAAAAAGTTGTTTGACCAAAAATGTCAGTTAGGAGGTATTGGCGGTTAACCGTCGAAATACTTTTGTGCTGTCACATTTAAAAAAAAAGATAGGTGAACAAAATGGTTAACTTTTGGAAGATTCCGAGATTTTTTCAAAAAAAAAATTAAAAAAACACCGTGGGTAGGATAAGTGTTAATTGGCCCAAAACGTGTTGCAAGTGACCTTAGCTACCCACCCTATTCATTTGGCACACGACTTGCAATACATCCTGTATAGATAGGTAGATCGATAAACTCAATTATCGACGCTTTTCCCATATACTAGTTAGTGATCGCTCCAAGTTTTGTTTGTAAAAGTAATGGTTTATTGAAAGTATGCAAATGAAACGAAAAAGCAACATAATTCTGGTTATTCTTTATTTTTAAAGGATTTTTGAACCTTCACTCAACATCATTTATTTTTTTCTCATTTTATATTTCAGAATTACAGTCTATTTCTAAAGAGGTTTGATAAATATATAATACTAACTAATTATTTCATGGTGTAATAAAATAACCTAGGGATCATTTAAAATAAGCTTGGTGTGAACTTTATGCTTGTCTCCAACATAGTACATACAAAAAAAAATACACTTACGAACAACGCTGGGGGCGATCACTAGTATATGGGAAAAGCATAATTAATTGAGTTTATCCGTATAGGATAGGCGATCCCTAGCTCACCTTTAATTTGGTCCCGTATATTCCGGTCGGGTCATAAAGTTTTAGAGGACAATCCCAAACAAAGCTCTAGACTTTTGCTATGGGTACTAAGCAACAATAGACTTTACTATATACATACATACATAGGTACTTAAACACATTGAAAACAAATAGGTACTTGTGCTCTTCACAAAAATGATGATGATTCTAACCCAGAACTGATAGCTTCATAGGCTGGCTCCCTAACAAGTAGGATAGCATGTTGTCCGATATAATTACATATTATTATTTTATATGTAGGTACTCACTTTTCAGTTTTAATAACAACATAATACATAGTACAAACACTTTATTGTCTCTAATTCCAGGAGGCAACTTCAAGTAATTGCTCGAGATTAGACTTTCATGTTTTGAAGTGGAATGAGGCGAGGATATTTTATGAAGGAAAAGGAGCTGTGAACCTGACAAAATTAGAGCAGTGGTGCTACTACCGCATTTCTGGGGATGCACTGCGAGCCGCGGCCCACCAGCTCTAGCTTCCAGGAGTAAAAGACGAAAGTGTTCCAACTTATATGGGTATAATTTATGATGTTACATTACTTACAACAAAACTTATTTAAAATAATAATCATGTCCTAAAGTTATTGAACTCTGCTAAAACTGAGTCAATGATGATGATCCCTGTGACAGCTTGTACGAGCATGTACCTTGTTCCTCTAACTTTCCATATGCAGTACTTTAATACAAACCTTGGGACGTCATTCAGTCATTAAAATGATTATTACCTCTTTTTATATGATGCGGTTGCGCTTGTAATATGGCTATCAGTTATCACAGGAATCAGGATACATTGATCCAGGTATTATGCTGTGATAGAATACTTATGATTTATTTTGTTAAATGTACTGAAATCTAGTAACATGATATATTTCTAAATTAACAACTTATGTACAATTTATAGTAAATGCAATTTATCTAGTTTACAGTCTTAAAATTATACCAGAGCATTCACAATACAATAATCATTAATCATTGTAGGTTGGGCAAGTTTGACATGCTGGTTTTCAACTAAAACGTACATTACCCACTACAATTGCTTTTGAATTAAATGAAAATAGGTACAGGTGAAATCCTTTCTTTTTATTATTTTAGATAATTATTTGACTCAAATATAATAGAAATAGTAGTCTAGTCAGTCAAAATAAACTATTTTTTTACATTATGTACCTAATATCTATACACATTACATTACTTTACATTATAATAATATGTACATTTAACTGCCCATTTTAAACATCGAAATATAATAAGTATGGAAGGGTAACCTCAAACAAAAACGATAGAAAAATTAGCTAAAAACCACCCACTTTTTGAAATGAAAAGATCTTATGTACGAGTGGTTTTGACAATCAACTTAATATTAATTGAGTTAAGGTATGTAGTCATTTATGTCATAGGGGTAAGGACCAAAAAGTTGTCCACGCTAACTCACTCAATTAAATTTTCTATGAAACTTTTCCGTTGTGACACGAAAGTTAGCCATACAATTGTAGGGATAATTTTCGTCGCACAACGGAACTTTTTTCAACTTCGCTGTTTGTATGGTTAACTGCGCTTAACAGTGGTCCAACTTTTTGGTCCTTACCCATATGTTGATATAACGTTTGAGTAGACAGTAATTTCAATGCAATTGGTCACAAGCTCTCTGACACAAGAATTCTATTTGTCAATAAATATTTCATAAGGTTTACTTGAACGCGGCCAAGTATTTCAACATTTGACGTGGATGGTTTAATACAAAAACAACACAGTAATTGAATAATGAATTATATTAATATTTTTTTATAGTAGTGTTTTGACAAACTTACTGATTGTTCCACTTGAATCATTTAACATTCTTATGTTACAATATCGGGCGATTTTTTATTTTCATTAAAATATTGTTAAAATTATTTTAAATAAATGTTGATAACGTACTGTTCAATTTGGGACCGCTGTGACTTTTAACAAATGTCTTCCAGTTTCTGAGATGATATAATCCGATTCATCAAAATGGATGCTGCAAGTCCTGCAATGTTTGCGGCATCCAATTTTCGTTTCGCAATTCGCGACGAACTGCATCATTTTTTGGAAAACTTAAAAAGATCATTATATTACGTATTTCTTTTACTATGTAAACTAACGATAGAAAATATGACATAAAATTTAATTTCCTATTAATTCTAAGTAGTTGCTTGTAATTCACATTTTTCAAAGATATATTGCATAAAATCGGCCATGACATTTTAGTATGGGAATATTTAAATTTCAATAACTTACAAATGAAAATAAATATCGCTTGGTTTTGCATCTGTGTGGGTCTTGCACCAATTTACAATGCAACTTAGCATTGTTGCAGCATCATTTAAATCCGGTAATCATTAATATCGATTTTTTCTTTTGTATCTGTAAACAACGGTTTGACACTACGTCAGAAAGTCGACTGATAGACAGTTCGGCACTGTACATTAGATTAGCTCCACCCCCGCCGGCACTGTGTCGGTGGGGCAGATTTTCAGCGTCAGTTAGACTTCCATACTTATTATTATATTTCGATGATTTTAAACAGTTTATATAGCTTTGTGATTTTCAAGTTGAGTGTGCATATTAGCTGCTTTTGTACCAACCAAGTCCCCCTGGCTTACATGGGTTTTCATTGATCCACCACATCCACCCGACTAACTTTTGTCAATGTAATCATTCAATCAATCCACATTAATAATCATTAATATTAGTTTTCTGAGTGTGATTGCACCTTAATTTCGGAAATTATTAAACAAAACAAGCTATGACAGTATAAATACCAAAATAAATATAAATATCAGGGGACATACATACATACATACATAAACTCACGCCTTCAATCCCAGAGTGGGGTAGGCAGAGCTACAGAATTACCAACAAAATCTAAAATCAATGGACAATCTCATAAAAATCGACCTAGTCCCAATTTAAGCTCCAGGCTTTTACTGTGAGTACTGGACAACGACAATTGTGCTTCCATACTTCCATAGAGAATACATACTTCAATATAAAATAAACATCCGGGACTCAGAAACAAATATTCGCTCTCATCATGCAAGTATTTGCCCTTGCCCAGATTCGACCCCGACTGGCCGCTAGCTTCGTAGAGTCACGTAGGCTAAATGTGTCCACTCAGTCTTTGTAAATAAGTGTTTTGTTAACAACTGTTTAAAATTTACTGTTTTTTATTTAATCTGACTCATGATAAGGCCTGGCCATCAGGGACTATGTACTTATCTTCTATCATATAAAGGCAGATAGATATCGGTTTCAGATATTATATTGGATAAGCAACCGTATGTATGACGGGCCCGATTGTTTGATCAGTAGTTGACTGAAATAGTGGTTAAAGTTTGGAAATCGAATCGAAAATGTGACACATTTGGTTCAGATTTAACAATCATTCACGATTTTTGACTATTAGTACGTTTAATTACTGACCAACCAACGGACCTTAAATTGCACATAGCCACCTTCGTTTTATGTGTGTAAGGGCAGTAAATGTGTCAACACCAAATTGTGCAATTTTTTAACAGAAGCATACTCAAATTGGTTTAAAATGCCTTTCTTGCTGTAACTGGGTCTTTTCAGCTTCGAAATTGTTGCCTCCAAGCTGAAGGTTTTACTCCTACCAAACTGGAAAACGACTGCTTGCAAGAGATTACCTTTAGATGAGAAATTACCAACATTTAAAAATTACTTTTTATAACAAGACATACTTAAAAATACTTTCGCTTTTGCATATTTCATGAATATATAGTATGCTTAAAAGTAAGTACTGGTCGGAAGAAAAATACTTTTTCAAACTCTTACTTAGGAAGTGATGATTATAATGTATAGTTATTTAATTTAAAACTGTGTATATACTTAAAACAATTAACGGTTTACAGTTGATCTGCAGACCGTTTTGTATAAAATGCGAACGCGATGGAAAATCTGTTTCTCTCTCATTCAGAAAAGCGAGCGAGCTTGACGTGCGGCCGGCCTAGCATCGGGTGAATAAAGTACCAAATGACCACCGCGTTACTACTTATTATAGTCATGCACTGTATTTAATAGCTAGAGGCGACTCTAGAGGCTCAGGCTCGTACGTACTCTCTGTTTGTTTCCTTACATTGTCAGTCTCCCATGAAGTCAATCAACTTCTTACATTATCTGTTTCCTGAAAAGTAAATTTCTCATATTTGTCAGTTTCCTTGATGTCTACTTCTTACATTGCTTGTTTCGTGTAAAGTCTGCTTTTCATATTTGACAGTTTCCGAAGAGGTCTGCTTCTCGTATTGACAGTTTTCTAATATGACTGCTTTCTATATTGTCTGCTTCTCATATAGTATGCATCCTAGGGATATAGTTTCAACAACTTTCACATATTTGTCTGCTACATCTCAATAATTCTAACCAATTTTAACCTACTCAAAACATTGCATCATGAGAAGCGGACATTGTAGGAAACAGGTTTGTAGAACATAAATATTGGACATTGTAGGAAACATACATTGTGGGAATTACATACATACATACATAAACTCACGCCTTCATTCCCAGAGTGGGGTAGGCAGAGCTACAGAATTACCAGCAACTCTAAAACCTTGTTGATAAATAAATAAATAAATAAATATCAGGGGACAATGTCACACCAATTGACCTAGTCCCAAACTAAGCTCTAGGCTTGTACTATGGGTACTAGACAACGATATAAATACTTATATAGAGAAATATATACTTAAATACATCGAAAACATCCATGACTCAGGAACAAATATTCGCGCTCATCACACAAATATCTGCCCTTACCGGGATTTGAACCCAGGACCGCTAGCGTCTGTAATTATTCATAAATTAATTATTAAAGTCGAGTCCGGAATTAGGCGAACTAACTTGACAGTTCATTGTACACTAATGTTGCCACAGTTAGGCTAGTGCTGTTAATATCGATATTTAAAAAGTCTAGTTTATCATTATTATTGTGTTTGAAATCTAACTAATAATTTGGAAGCCACCTAAAAGGATCACAATGGCCTGTTGTAATGTCAGCATTATTTTTGTATTTTATTCCTAATTTGAGGAGTAAGTATCGTAAATATCCGCTTTAAACCGTACATCCTTCAGATCATATTATATCGTAAAAAATGCTGTAGTTTTTCCCTATTTGGCAAGTATGTATGAGTGTGAAAGTTTCGATGACAATTACTTGATAAAATATAAATATATAATCAGATTTATAGAAGGCACAAGGTTATATCGACATATTTGTGTCGACATAAACCTATCACTATTTATTTTTTCCTATGTCTGGCAACATTTTCGGCTGTCAAGTTAGTTCGCCTAATTCCGGACTCGACTATAATTAATTAATTCTGTAACCACATTTTGCATAGTTAGGCTAATGTGTTTAACAGCGTATTAGTGACAGGTTGCAAGCCCATCGCCTAACAGTACTACAAGCCCTTATTCCCTTAGTCGCCTCTTACGACATCCGCGGGAAGACATGGAGTGGCACTATTCTAACCCGGCAAACACACGGCAAATTAGACATTGTGGGAATTAGACATCATAATAAATCGGCACCGCGAGCGTTATCTTTTCGGCATAAACCGTAAATGTCATGATGTTTAAAATCAACATTAATATTTATCTTGCTTCTACGATGGGTCAGCAATACAATACGCTTTACGTCTTTATATTTTTAAAGGCATTTTAAAGAGTTTCTAGCCCGAGGTAAGTATAGAACAAAAACCAGTCCTATGTATTATTTTGAGTAGACTTTTATTTTACAAGCAGATTTATGATTAGAATAGTGCCACTCCATGTCTTCCCGTGGATGTCGTAAGAGGCGACTAAGGGAATATAGGCTTGTAGTACTGTTAGGCGATGGGCTTGCAACCTGTCACTAATATGCTATCTATGTATATACATATATCTTAGCCTATTTGTGCAAATTGTGGTTACTGAATTATCAACAACTTTTTAAGTTGTAATTCTGTAGCTCTGCCTAGCCCACTCTGGGATTACAGGCGTGAAGGTATGTATGTATGTAGTACTAATACGGGTAGGTAAATATTTCATCATAACCGGATAATGATGAATTGATGATAAATCCAATGTTTAGCATTTTTCGGTACATTCATAACCTTTCTTAGCGACACTGTTTCCATTGCGATTTGTGTTTGAACGGTGCGGGTTTCCATTCGTAATAAACGCGGAGTGCTTTAAATCAAATAGCATGAAGGAGATAAACAATAATATATGTGCCCGCTAAATTATAACTAAAATGTAACTTATAGTTCTAAGGACCGCAGGACCAACGTGATGTTTAAAACAGAGACAGGTTTTCTAGAAAAAACACCGGACAAGTGCGAGTCGGACTCGCCCACCGAGGGCGCCACATGACGCGGTTAACCCGATTCAACATTTTTACCGCCGATCCTTGCATAAAGACACTGTTTTTTTGTGATTTAATAAAAAAAAATGCTTTTCAGATTTTTCCCTCTACTTGTAGTATAAAACGGTATTACTTGCCAAATTACATAAGTCAACGAAAAATACCCTAAACATTTTGATTCCTTTGAGTATCGAAGTATCGAGTTATAACAAAAGAATGAGAATACTTCTCAGACGAAAAATTAAGAACCTTTTGATCCTTTTTATCACCTGGGCACAAATTTCAGCTCTCTTACTGTTTTTGTACAGGTACAGTGGGCTGCAAAAGTGCATGGACAGTTCGGAAAGATAATGCTCTGAGGCAAACTGACGCTATCTATCTGCTCGTAGTAGTTCAACAAGATCTTACTAGATGGCGTTGTTGCAGATAATGATCTAAAAATATGAAGAAAAAAACCGCATACATCAACCAACCATTTTTTCTTTATTTCATATATTTTATATTTTAGTATAATAGATGATTTAAGTAGTTTCAAAGTATTAGTCAATTCCAAACTAAGAGGTTAAAATCAAAAACATTTCATCCACGATGTGGAATCGAACCCGGGACACTCGAGGTTCTGAACGTTGGCGGCCTTATGCCATCGGGCCATCAAACCATTTATTATTAGGTCAAAATTAATAACCAGTTTATTATGATTTGCTTATTTTCGCATGACACAGAAACACGTTAAGTATTACTACTAGGAGGGTAGACTAAAGAGTTATAAATACCAGACTGATTATTACAAAGACTTACGCTCGTTCGTTCGTTAGCTGCTTAATCAATTGCCTTTGTTGTGTAGATTTACTTTCGTTGAAATTTCCTTAAAAAATGACTTCTCGTTGCAATATTGACCTAGTCAAAAGATCGCAAATAATTGCTTTGCACAGTGAAGGCAGAAATTTGTCAGAATTCGCTAGAGAAACCGGTGTTAACGTAAGTAGTAATATTTTTGGTCAACTTTTTATAAAATAATTTCGATTTAGTCTTTATTCATTTTATTTTATATCTTTAATTGTTATTATAAATGTCTGTTTTTTTTTAGAGGAAAACTGTTGTTTTATGGGTACGGCGGTTTGAAGAGGAGGGATCTTTGCTACCCCGGCAAAGAACGGGTAGACCACGACTCATAAGCACAGCCCAGCGTCAAGCCATGGTGAGGGAGTATGAGGAAGATGGATTTAAACCAACAACCCACTACGCTGGTTTATTCAATACGAGTGCGGATACTATTCGTCGTGTTCTTCACAGTGAGCGTCTGCATCATCGTATCGTACGAGGGCTGTTTGATAAGTCGTTTTAAAAAGCAAAAAAGATTGTTTTTTTTTAATCAATTTACATTTATTTCTCAGCATAGTCTCCTTTGAGGGCCAAACACTTGTTCCAGCGAGTTACCAATTTTTTTTTTCCCTCCAAAAAATATGTTTTGTTGAGGTCTTCAAAATAGCCGCTTACACCTGCAATGCAGTCCTCATTTGTCAAAAATGTTTGCCCTCCTAGCCATCTTTTCAGATTTGGAAATAGGTAATAATCGCACGGAGCTAGGTCCGGCGAATACGGAGCATACGGAACCAGCTCGAAGCCCAACTCGTGGATTTCGGCCATTGCAATAGTGGACGTGTGAACTGGGGCATTGTCTTGATAAAAGAGGACTTTCTTGGGGGGCAATTTTGGTCGTTTTTCCAACAATTCGGCATTGAAACGGTCCAATAACTCTGCGTAATAACGACCAGTGGTAGTCTTTCCCTTTTCCAAGTAATCAATCATAATGATTCCTGGACTTCTTCAACAACATCCTCAGTAGTGACTTCGATTGGGCGACCAGAGCGTGGAGCATCAGATGTGCTTGACCGACCACGTTTAAAATAATTTATCCAGTTATAAACAGTCTGCAACGTTGGTGCGTTAGTGCCATGAACAGAATCAAGTTCAGTTTTTATTGTGGCAGCACTGCAACCCTTCATAAAAAAATGTTTTATAACGGCACGAAATTCAGATTTTTCCATAGTTGTTGAAAATTTACGAGTGATCACAGTTAAACAATAGTTAAACTGACAAAAACTTGTTTTTTTTTGCTGAATTTTTGACAGTCTTCATTTGAAAGATTGTGCCTGCCAGTGTTAATGCCATTTACCAGAAAAAAGGTTTTACAAATAGTTTTTAAAAGGACTTATCAAACAGCCCTCGTAGGCATGCTGTCAAACCCTTGCTAACAGAAAGCCATAAAAGAGCAAGGTTCGCTTTGGAGTATTAAAATTTTGACTGGAGTAATGTCATCTTTACAGATGAAAAGACTTTTAAATCGAGCCAACATGGACGACTAAGCTTGTGGCGCCGAAATAATACTCGGTATAATGACAATCATGTAGTGCCCAACATGGAATCTGGTCGTATAACCGTAAATATGTGGGGATGGATGAGTGCGGCTGACCCAGGAGAACTGGTTAGACTTCCGAGTCGAGCGAACAGTGTTCATTATGTAGAAATGCTGGAGGACACCATGTTGCCCACCGTTCGCAATGTGTATCCAGAGGAGGAGTTACCGGTGATAACGTTTATGCAAGATAACTGTCCCATACACCGTTCACGAAGTGTGAGGGAGTGGTTTGGTCAGCACAATAATATTAGGGTTATTCCCTGGCCTTCAAGGTCACCGGATTTAAATCCAATCGAAAATTTATGGGGTATTATTGTCCGACGTTGGGACCACCAGAATGAGCGAACTCCGAAAGCCTTAGAAGACCACTGTTTAAACATTTGGGATAGTATTCGTGGTTCCAATCTGTGTCAGAATATTATCGGTTCAATGCGTGCTCGAATGCAAACTGTAATCGAACAGAGTGGGAGATATACTCGTTATTAAAGTTTAGTATATAAGTAATTCGAGTGGACGACTGGAGATCGGGTTAACGTAAGTAATTATTACAAAATTGAATATTATTTTCGCTCTTTTTGCGTGTCTATATTATTTTGTGACCATACATAATTGTCTTATTTTAAATATTTACGGTCAAACAAATTACACCATTTATACACGATTTTTATTTTTTTATCTATATATAAATATAACCGCCTGTTTCACAATCGGCAAGTAAAGCATATTAGACACATAAATTTAGCCCTTTCTCTTTCTTGCACTTTAAATAGACAACGAGAGACAACTTTTAATGGCGGATAAATTTACTTGTCGATTGTTTAACGGGCCCTAAGAGATCAAAACTGTATAACATAGTTAACATAATGCGTTTGACTGTTAAGGTAACCCAATCTCTAGTTTAATTTTTGTTTGTTAATAATTACTTTGTTATTGTGGTGAAACTTCAATCTCTTTCCGATTTCGGAAACGAGTACTTAAGTTATTACCTCAATAATAGGTTAGGTAGACTAAATTAAAATGTTATTATGAGAAATAAAGTTTTTTCATTTCAAATAACAAAAGTTGTTTCATTTCTTGAAAATTATAATTATTTAAAATATAATACATTAGTATATTATGTGAAACAAAATTAATTAAAAAAAGAAACAGGTGGCAATAGACAGAACCGATCTCCCGACCTACGGAGTAGCCCCGTTTCTAAGCAAGTTGTCAACTAACGCGGCCAACGATCCTTTAAATTAATTGGCGAAATTATCGATTGTAATACTGAAACGTCATAAAGTTGTAGCAAACAACATTTGAACTAGCTCAGATAACAACGCCATCTAGGTGGTTTCTTACGAACGTCAGCTCACGTGTTCACAGGATTATAGACATTAAGGTGTCCATGCAATTTTGCAGCTGACCGTACGAGTACTACTCTGCTCAAATATCCCAAAAAATCTTCAATCGGGCGACATTGTGGAAGATTTGTGGGGTTACGGTTATTGGTTCAAATATAATGTTATGAGTCCAGGAATTGTAACGTTTTTTTGGCATAATGCGACGATGGTTGGTCTGGCCAAAAGACACATCTTCCATCAGAGTGATGTCTGCCAACGAATGGCACCATTTTTGTTCTATATTCGTTCTCGTACACTTTTTGATTAACCGCTAAACCACTCTGTTTAAACCACAGTTTCGAGATAGGTACCGTTTTTCGAAATAATGACGTAAGTACGCTTTTCCGTAATAACGAAATAAAGCATAACTATTTGCCCAAACTTGTTTTTATATTTGTGTTTTTTATCGTCAGGTGTAGTAGAGTTATTGCTAGTATAGTATCGGTCATTTCTAGGAATACGGTTTTTGCTATGAGGAAAATAACTTTCATCGACCAAAATGAATGATTTTCCAAGATACCAGAATTTTATAATTAGTAGAAACTAGATTTCCTTACAAAAATGCTCTACTCTGTACTTTTTTCCCAACTTTGAGTTTAATTTATAAAAATGTACAATACGCTTTTTCGGAGTTCCCTGTTTCGACGCCATTTTTAACAAATATAAAATGCGTGAATAAAGAATAAATAAATAACAACATTCCGAAAAGAGGTAGCAACACAACAACATTTCTTTTAAGAGCTTGATAAATATATTCTCATTTTTTTGTTATTACCCGTTATACGTTTTTCCTTTTGAGGTAGGGAACCCTAAAAATAGAAGTTTACGGCCGTGCTTTGGGTATTTAGTAATATTGCGTATTACGTAGTGTACCTATTTATATAGAATTAAAGTTTATAATGTTTATTGAATCCTAATTAGAACTATCTTAACGTCATGTTGTAAACTATTTAGAGTGATAATATACGTGGAACTACTTTTCATAGTTCCACATAATTTATCATTAAATATATTATTCTGACGCTAAAATAGTTCTGCATTAAGTTTAAATTGTAAAGCTTTTTAGCTTACGTAACACGCAATATTACTAAATACCTAAAGCACTGCCGTAAAACATCTAATTAAAAAAAAACAGTCGAATTGAGAACCTCCTCCTTTTTTAAATCGTTTAAAAATAGCTCACTGTGCACTTTATATATCTGCTCAGCGAAAATGAAAACTTAGTGTTGTCATCAGTATTTTTCCTCTGGCTACGCGACTACAGGGCCTCCGCTAAGTCGCGCGGGTGCTCGGAGCGGGTCGCACGCACGCCCATCGAACATAGTGTGAGCAGCGCTAATTCGCGCGCACGCACGCGACCAATGGATTTTTCATACTATTTTTCAACGCGCGCATCTGCTCCGTGCACCCACTTCGTGCAGCCGTTCGACTTAGCGGAGGCCCTTAGAACAGTGGATGGTGTGCAAAGCAAATATTGACTGAAAACCGCAAATCGATGTACAGTCAGCATCATATATAACGTAACATTCAAAGTGCTCAAATAGTTCGGTATAGGTGAAAAACTTAAGAAAATGACCTCTGCATGTAGTTGTAACAATCTGTAAGTATAGACCGTTCGGTATTCCATATTTGAAATTTCTATAATTCTATAATTTGACGTAAATTCCATATTAGTTCTGTACACAACTACATGCTAGACGTCATCTACTAAAGTTTTCCACCTTTACACCATATTAATTGTATGGTGAACCCAACTATTTGAGCACTTTGAATGTTACCTTATGTATGAGGGAGCTTTTCGTTTCGTCAAAAAGTTTTTGCCAAACTGATTCATTTCCCAAACATATCATTTGACCAAACTGATTTTTTTTCCGAAACTGTAAATATCTCAGGATTTATTTCACGAGCTTCGTGTAGAACCATATCAGTTAGGTTAGTTTTATAAAAATCCTGAAATATTTACAGTTTCGGAAAAAAAGCGTTTGTCCAAATGATATTTTTGGGAAATGAATCAGTTTGGCAAAAACTTTTTGAAAAAACGAAGGTAACCCTATCTATATATGACACTGACTGTACAGGATAGCCGTCTGGTAAATGGGTAGTTTAGGTTAAAACAATCATAACATTCATAAATATTGTTATATTTCTTTGTATGGGATTGTTCGTTAATTCAGAAACCTATTTTGTCTATCACATGAAAGGGCTTCACGAGCCGATTCTAAAAATATAATATATCTATTACCTTTCGGCCACCCGTTTTCTAAAAGTGAGAAATATTTTCAAAACATACCAAGTTTGGGGCTCCTCGAAGTAGGAGACAGCTTAGTCAATTTTTGTAAAATATACGCCAAATATCTCTATATATACTCATATCTAATATAAAAAGGCGATTTTCAAAATATTTACATTAACATTTTTTTATTATCTTTGAATTTAATAATAAAAGATTTTTTGAAACTTATCGATCACTACTATATTTTGTGAAATTGAAAGGGGAAATTGAAATGTCTTACTCTTCGTCCTCTGTATATTTTTTTCAACAAATAAAAAAAGCGGAATTAACAAACAAACTCGTCTGTCATCAGTACAGTACAGTTAGATAAGTTTCAAAAAATTCCGAATATTACTTTTTAATAAAGTTCGTTTTTTTTAAATTAACCTAGTCTCTCAAAAGCTTTAGGCTTGTGCTGTAGGTGCTAAAACAATGTTAAATGTAATAAGTAGGTATATAAATAGGAAATAAATACTTATGTACTTAGAAAACAACCAAGACTCGAGAACAAAACACTCGTGTTCGTAACGAAATGTTTATTTACCCATATCAGAAATCGAACCCGGGACCGTGTCATATTAACTCGTTGTTTGCATGAAACGGAGCATGTCACCTGGGCCTGGCCCATCCCCACAGCATTGAACTGCGCAGTGCCGTAGAAGGCACGTTGCCGCGTCGTGCAGGTACACGGTGCCGTGTTTAATTATAAAGTGCGATATCAAGTCGAAGGTCCTGCACGTAGAGATAAAAATAGTTTGAAGCCGTTGTTACATGGCACCGTGATCTGCACGACGCGGCAACGTGCCTTTCTACGGCGGCGCCTCCGCGTCATTTCTCGTTAACGACGCCGACGCCGTGCCGCGGTGATGTGGCCAGTCCCTAAAACGATTTATTGCACCATTTATTGGACAGTAAGAGAGCGTGAATAAGGTATATTATATGTATACATACATACATACATACCTTCACGCCTGTAATCCCAGAGGGGTAGGCAGAGCTATAGAATTACAACTTCAAAAAGTTGTTGACAATTCAGTAACCACAATTATATGTATTTGTTCAAAATAATCAGATTACCTACGCGGATGAATATTCCTTTTCTTTTTTTCTAGGCCATCCTGCTTCTATACCGTGATCATCTTATTACTGTGAATGTGGACATTATATCTAGTGGCGTTAACTGTCAAGCAAATAAGAGCTGTCTTAACTTTTACGGTATGATTTTAATTTTAATACTCAATCGTTATAATTCTTACAAGGATGAATCATAAAGTTTCAAGTCGTAGTTAACAAGTTAACGCTTGCAAAATGTATGGTAAGGCCTTTTTATTGAACGTCGTCGCTAGGTTTGTATTAAAGTTAGTAACAACTACACTATGATAACGATATAGAAGGACCTACGTATTGGTAAGATCGGCTAAAACAAAATGGTATAGAGGTCCTGAGATATTGCGTTATAAACTTCTGTGTCTGTAGTCAGATTGCGATGTTAGAACTTAAACTATCATATTTTATTCAAAATAGCAAAACATTATGTACCATTGCTAACAAATATGTATATATATTTGATAATTCCATATTTTATCCTCTTTAGTTTATGTTGAATATAGATGTACTTGCGTACAGTAGGGGCTCCCAGTTTATAAATAGTTATCGGTAATAATCTTCGTTTTTCTATGAAACGAGAGTGACCAATAATTATGAAGCGCGCAGCGATGGGCAGCCGCCACTGTTACTGTACACGTTGCTGGTCAATATCTCCGAAGCAATAAGTGAAAAATGCAAACATCGCGCTGATCCGAGGGGATCTAGTACTTTATATTCTTAACTAAGCTGTTTTGACTTAAAATGTAGGTTCTATTTCTACTCATTTAAAATCAATATTCTATGATACTTAATATTACGTAACGTTAATGCATTAACAACAGGGAATATTCATGTAATTTTTTTACAGCTTCAATAAAAGCTGATTCATGTATCAGAAAGTTGAGAAAAATAATCCTTTGAATAGCTATAAAAATAACCAAGATGTAATCTAAAAAAGATTTGTTCCTTTCTCTTTCTAGCAAAACAGAATTTAACATGGAGTTTATATGGCCGACCTGTTGCATGACGTCACAATGCAAATCGGATCTCTCTGTCTGATGGCTGTTTAATTAACATTTTAAATGCTTGTATCATCCGTATTTCACGGCTGATTTTAATTTTAATTTATATTTCATGCATATTCCCTATTGGCTATTAGTTACAAGCATTAATAGGTAAATGAAACAAAAAACAACACATGATATCGAATCTGCGACAGACATTTTTTGTGAAGAGAACGCGACTGTTGTAAGATAAATAGGTAAATTGTTGTCTGGAAATCGCCAAATACTTACCTATTAGCAGATTGACAATATCCAGATCAAAAAACTTGTTATCAGTGTTATCACGTATTTATATAGTAATCAAAACATAATAGGGGCCGCACTATGTGCTACACACAAAATAACTGTTATCGGAGAAGGATTATTATAACAAATCTTAAGCTGTAATTTTTTTGAATTTAGTACCATTCGAAAGCTGAAATGTTAAACGTACAAGCTGTTTTTACCAGTTGTTTTGATTTGTTATTATAATCCTTCTCTGAAAACAGTTCTTTTGAATGCAGAACATAGCGTGGCCCTATTTTGTTTTGTTTAGTATAGGTATATATAGTTTAGTTATACGTTAAGTAACTATTTTATAAATGTTTGTTTACATATCATATCTAAGAATCTAATCAGTGATTTAGTCAATCACGTTAATTGATTTAAATTTGATAATGTCTAACGCAGCATATTACACAAACATACGAGTTAGAAATATGAAACTGTCGTATAATAGTGAATTTCATCAAACATGTTTGTTATGTTAGCAAAATACTGCTTGATCTTGACATACCTAAAACATAAAGTACTCAAATGCCATAGTTGAATGTATGTGGTGTAGCGGCAAGCCCCCGGCAGGGCGAGGGGCGCAGGGGCTACGTAGAGGCCATGAGTTTGGCGTGCGCAGTCACGTTGCGCTGGTGCAGGAACCCGCTCCCCTCCTCGTCCTCTCCGTTACCGAGCCCGTACTGCTGAACCACAATAATAGATTACCTACTCGCTACGCTCACCTCAAGTAGTTCGTCACCGACTTTTATGTACCTATTCATATTTCATTCCGTTCACGAATTATTAGATCAGGGGGCCGATTTTTGACTTTCGAGCGCTCGAAAGTTTCACTCAGAAGTGAGCAAAATCTGTGAAACCGTATTTTTTAAATTACGAGGGATAGAATATTTAAAGACGAGTGGTCCACACCATTGGTAAATTGGCCTCATGAGTGCTCTTGTACAGCCCACTACAAAGAGATGTCTCCACTATTGAACCTTATTGTTATTACAATGCAATAAGGTGAAAAAGTAGGTACATCTCTTTGTAGTCGACTGCACGTCGGTAATTTGGAGTGAAACCACTTTCACGGACTCGACTATCAAACCAAGAAGCGCCGCAAGACACTCTAGCAGTTCATTTTTAGGGTTTTGTAGTCGACTGGGATACTTCTAGTTTTGCCATGACCGTCTGTCAGTCCGAGCGTCCATCTGCGGTTTACTTACAGTGCGACACAAAAGAGTAGAAATAAAATAAAACGGTACTAAAAAAAACCATACTAACTTGTAGCCATGTTTAAGCATTTTACGTCAAAAATGTGACCGTTACGTACGCAGTGGCGCCCTCATTTAATTTCTACTCTATTTTGTCGCACTGTACAATTAAAATCTAAACGCTCAAAATGCTAAAAAAAAAGGCACGGTTCAACGTATTAATCACATAAAAAAAATGGTTAAATTAAATGCTGTAAATGTGTTTTTTTGGGTACACGTTAAACGATGATGATTTTGTTCACTCGTCTATTTCATTGTAAAATAGAGGCGGTAACTATGTGAAGAACATTTTTTTGATCTGGGGGGACTAAGTGTCATTTTCAAAGATTCAAAGAATTTATTTGCTCAGAATACAGTTGTACAGATGTTACATTAATTTTTAAATAAGTCCCGTGTTTCCACCTTCCACGTGCGAAACATTTGTCGGAGCGATACAATTAAAATGATATTAAATTAAAAACCAAAGACAATCATTACATAAAATATATATATACAGAAGGAAAAACTGAGGATTTATGGGGAACATCAGTTAAAGTCATCCATCATGTCATAGATATAATTGCACCGCACTTAACTTTAATCTACAATAATTGCATTTCAGAGGGGGTCTTTCCAAATCTTATGAAATATAGTCATACCACTTTTTAAATCGGGCGATATGAGTGATTTAACGAATTTCCGTCCCATTTCTATTCTACCTGTTTTAAGTAAAGTTTTTGAGAAGTTAATGTTAAAAGATATGGTAGGTCACTTCAATAGAAATAAACTGCTTAACAGTAATCAGTTTGGCTTCACCAGAGGACGATCCACTACTGATGCAGCATCTGTGCTCATTAAATATATTTACAATATTTGGGAGAAATCTTGTGATGCTATAGGATTTTTTTGTGACCTTTCCAAAGCTTTCGATTGCGTAGATCATGCGACTCTTATATTAAAATTAGAACATTATGGTCTGTCAAATAATTCTCTAAATCTTATGTCTTCATATCTTAGTGATAGAACACAAACAGTTGTTGTAAACCAAACACAGTCTATTGGAGCCCCTGTTAAGTTAGGTGTGCCTCAGGGCTCTATATTAGGTCCTTTCTTATTTTTGGTTTATATTAATGACTTACCACGCACAGTAGATAATCTTTGTGATATTGTGCTATTCGCTGATGATACATCATTAATTTTCAAGGTAGACCGAAAATCCGTCGATTACAGTAGGATAAATACCATACTAGGTAAATTACTTAATTGGTTTACTAGTAACAATTTGCTACTCAACGCTACGAAAACTAAATGTGTTAGGTTCGCTTTGCCTAATGTTAGACCGGTAGAATCTAGTATATTTCTTAATAATGAGAGATTGGAAATGGTAGATAAGGCGTTTTTCTTAGGGATAACTATAGATAAAAACTTGCAATGGAGTCCCCATATAGCAGTACTAGCAGGTAAATTAAGTTCGGCAGCTTATGCTGTTAGGAAAATCAGGCAACTTACTAATGTTGAGACAGCTCGCTTAGTTTATTATAGTTATTTTCATAGTGTTATGTCGTACGGTATTCTGGTTTGGGGAAAAGCTGCTGACATACAGACTATATTCGTGTTGCAAAAAAGAGCCATTCGTTCTATATATAATCTAAACTCCCGTGATTCCTTAAGAGTACTATTTAAAGAAATTAATATTTTGACAGTAGCATCACAATTTATTTATGAGAATATTATTTATGTCATTAAAAATCAAGACTCTTTTGTTAAGAATTGTGATGTACATAATTTGAATACGAGAAATAAAAATAAAATTGCTATTAAAAAAATTCGTGTCCGTAAGGTTTATAAATCATTTGTAGGTCAATGCATCCTTTTCTTTAATAAATTACCTGACGTTGTTTTAAAGTTACCATTTCCAATACTTAAAACTTACTTGAAAAAGTCGTTGATGTCTAAAGCTTACTATAGGGTCGAAGACTATCTAACAGATAAAAATGCTTGGCCAACACCTAAATAATTTAATAATTTAAATTAGTCTTAAAAATATGTAAATATTGTATTATTGTCTAGGGGACACGGTTTCTGTAGGAGAATGTATCGAAACTTTTATGCATGTGGTCTTGCACCGTCACAGGTAAGTATAACTTGTATACTTTCTATATATATTTTTTTTTTTTATATTACTGTTGCTTATTAGTATTGTGACAATTCTGAGTTTTGACACGTTTTCCTGCTCAACTACGCATGAATACATTTTTGGTGTTATGTGAGATTCATTGTTTTATATAATGCTAGGTTAAGTTTATTATTGTATAATATCATTAGCAATATTTAAAAAACGACTTACTGTTGAGTTTCTTGCGGCGTTTCTTCTCAGCAATGGTCTCTTCCGAAGCGCTGGTAGATTTTTGACGTGTAAAAGTGCCCGTGCGGCCTACTTACTGAATAAACATCTTTTATCTTTTTTTTTTTTACAGGGTGGAAAGTTGAGATGGGGCATTAAGGGCAGCTACCAGAACCCTTGCTGCCACGCGAAAATGATCTTAGGAGACCTCACCCAACTTTTTGAGTGATGACAATCGACATTCACAGATTTTTGATAAATAAAATTTTTTTTTTGACTAGTCAGCGAGAAAGTCGTCAGAAATGAGTTTTTTTTTTAAATGCCAATCGATCCCATTTCTCATAAGGATTAAAATATTCTTTGAGACCAACCTAAGGTTAGAGTACTAGAACACTCACAAATCAAAGAAAATGTTTTCTCGAAATTGCGGAACGAAACGAAAAAAAAAATGCTCTTTTATGTATAATTTCTGAAAGCTAAAATGTCTTAATGCAATGACATAAAAATAAACACATGTAATTAAATTCCTCCGGAATGGCTCGACCGATTTTCGTGAAATTTTGTGTGAATATCGGTTAGGTCTGCGAATCGGTCGAAAGTCTAAAATCGCCCTCTTTTACAAATTTGAGTCCTCGACAAATCAGGCTACAATATTTTTGAATCCTGTAAATGAACAGGAAGTATATAAAATAACTAGCTGACCCGGCAAACGTTGTTTTGCCATGTATGTAAAATTTAGGGGTGGACCACCCTTAACATTTAGGGAGATGAAAAATAGATGTTGTCCGATTCGCAGACCTAACCGATATGCACACAAAATTTCACGAAAATCGGTCGAGCCATTTCGGAGGAGTTTAATTACAAACACCGTGACACGAGAATTTTAAATATTAGATGATGTCTCTAAATAATAGCAAAGCGAGTGGTTATGACAGCATTACCACTAAGCTACTGAAACGATATGCTTCATATATCTGTGTTCCGTATCATAAACTTGTCTTTTGTCGAAGGTGAATTTCCAAGGGAATTGAAATTATCGATAGTAAAGCAGTGGCGTGCCTAGGGTTTCAGAATAGGGCAAGCCGAGAGATATGTTTTGTAGTTTTTACGGTTATGTTATGAGTGTCTTGCGGCGCTTCTTGGTTTGATGGTCGAGTCAGTGAAAGTAGTTTCACTCCAAATTACCGACGTGCGACTGCACGTCTGACTACAAAGAGATGTACCTACTTTTTCACCTTATTGCATTGTAGGTAATAACAATAAGGTTCAATAGTGGATACATCTCTTTGTAGTGGGCTGTACAAGAGCACTCATGAGGCCAATTTACTGAATAAACATTACCATTTTTTGAGTTACCGCTGCGTCATATATTATATAATAAGTCTTCGTTGTTGGTAAACACCAGCTTAAAAACGCTATGAAACCGTATTTACGTGGCTATTCATTTTCATTCTGATTGAAAAACTGAATGAAAAGGCTATGGGATCCATGTGAGGTTCTGTTTAGGGAATGCAAATAACCGGTTATAACTGGTTTTAACCGGTTATTTTCATACAAAAACGGTCAATAACCGGTTAAATTGCATTCCCTAGTTCTGTTGTTTATTTGCAGCAAAACGTAAAACATAATGTCCTACACATACCTACAAATAATAGTGAGCGTGCACGCGTTGTAGGTATAACGCGTTTAGAAAACTTAGTAGATCTTTAATTGTTTTAAATTTAGGAAAAGTTAGGAACCACAAGCAAAGTAAGGGTACGGGGGTTTGACGTAGGTACCTGTAACGCATGCAGGTAATGCTGCTGCGAGTGGTAGTGGCCGCCGGTGTGGCCGTAACCGTCGTAGCCGTTGGGAGCGTTCGGCTCGCTCTTGATGTTGAAGAGCGAAGGGTTGGAAAGGAACCCGGGCGTGGTCGGCAGCCCGAGCGGATACTGCGCGTGGATGTGACTCTGGCCGTGGCTGTGCGCGTGTGGGGAGGTGTCCGGAGCGCCGCTGAGTCCTTCGGTACGGGGTTTCGACGTCGACCCGTGACTAGACATGGATGCCGTCAGAGGCAGCGACACTTCTGACACACTAGGCTTGCTTTCTGGAAATCAAAGGGCATGATTTAAATACAAGCAAAGTAACGAGAGAGGATCAGCATTATATTGATATACCTAGTATAAATTTATCTTACCGTCTACGCCAGGCGAACAATGTCCCTCTTTCTTGGATGATTCTTGTGTGGACTTGGCACCATTAGCGGACTTCTTCGGTTTTCTCTTTCTTGTTTGAATGCCATCTTTTCTCATCGCTAGAGGCCTGTGGCAATAAAACAACTTGAGAGGTCTAGAACAACGCAAGCCGACGGCGATGAACGGAATAAATCAAACCTTGCCATTCGAATGGCGCGTCGATTTTTCCTAAACTGATGTTTCTACACCGTGGGCCTGAGTAACCCGAAGGATTTTAACAGCGCATTCCTGAGATTATATGTAGTTAAAAAACGTTATAATAACATAGGTCCAATTCAGCTTTTTAAAGTTTTTTTTTACTTTCATACGGGTACAAGTTACATGGAATATTTTCGCTTCTCCAGGAAACGAAGCCCAAGGATGAGCTGGCAACGCTTTTCTTGTATTATTAGCTCTTGTTTACGGGAAATTCCCTTAAAAGTTATGAATGTGAGTAATTTGTCCCTTTCTTGCTTGTTATGTTAAAAGAGTTAAGTAAAAGCGAGAAAAAGTATGACTTAAATAAAATAAAAAATTAACGTAAAAAGCATAGATACAGTGGTTTTATTCCTTTCCTTCCTTTTCTGAACATAAAGATTTAGGTATGTCTTCAGTATGATAATCTCAAAAAAACTATGTCACTATCGGTAACTTTAAAACTTGCGGGTTATACTTAGTCCTTATCCTATTGTCCGGCTTTTAAAAGATGTTAAGTACCAATTTCACCAACGATGTTAAATTTAATCAATGTTAATCGACTGTTAGGTAGTTCATATATTTTGACAGCTGTAAACGCTCTAATCGTCTGTTAAGTGGTTAACATCGTATGGTGAAATTGGTACCAAGTATTTATTTTCATTGTCCATTATGTTTTGATAAAACTCTGAAACGTCCCTACTCGGGAAAAACCTCTTTTCCTTTCTTCCACTTATTGACATGTAAGCAGTGACAATGAAAGACGCATACTGTATTGTCATATTCATTGATGTATGACACTCATACATACATACATACATAAACTCACGCCTTCATTCCCAGAGTGGGGTAGGCAGAGCTAAAGAATTGCCAACAAGTCTTAAAACTTCTTGATGATTCTTTAACCACATTTAGCACAAGTAGGCTAAGATGTTTCCCAGTGTATTAGTGACAGGTGGCAAGCTCATCGCCTAACAGTACTAGGTACAAGCCTTTATTCCCTTAGTCGCTTCTTACGACATCCACAGGAAGACATGGAGTGGTACTATTCTAACCCGGCAACCACACGGCAATCTAACCCGGCAACCACACGGCAAACATACATACATACATACATACATTAAATCACGCCTGTTTCCCAGAGGGGTAGGCAGAGACCACTTCTTTCCACTTGCTTATAATCTGTGTTTGTATAAGTTTTTCAAGTAAATACCTATGGGTGACTCGCCTGCGACCGATAGTGGATTTCATTAAGAATCGGTCAATAGGTACGTAATTGGCGTAAAGCGGCAACGTCGCAGTTATAAAGGCTTCTCGCACCGGAGTTTTTGTAAAAAAATAAGTGTAGGTATACAAATAGATACACTTATCTCAAAAACTAGTCGGATTGGACCCAACTTGATACTACATTTTTACACACGCTGTTAAAATCTTTCGGGTTACTCGGGCCCACGGTGTAAGTAAATATAGTTATAAAACGCACTTAGAGCTAGGCTGCCTGCTGTTTCTACACAAGATGAATTGAGTTATAGATACTGCGGTTGTGTTATGGTTATTGGTTGCCTGGGTCTGTACAGGTACCTACACATGAAATAGTCGAACTATATTAAGTGTCCCGCTATATATACATAGTTACCTATAGCAATTTAGCAATCAAGACAGGTGGATGGCAGTTGATTTTGTAACCCCCATCCCGGAAGAGGGCTATTCGCAGCTGTCCGCACCCTTCACAGGTTGGCATCGGTATGACGGGTTTACCCAATGCGTATTCTTAGTCACGTACGTATTTTTTTTAATTCACCCACTATTTAGGAGCAAAATTGGCTTAAATAAAGAGGGTAAAAAACCCTAAACCATAGATCGGCATACCTTTTTATTAATTATATTATAGCTGTTAGTTATCTAGCTTGACTAAGTGAACTACAGCACTGAAAAAAATCGGAAACTGATTTAATTAAAATAGGAAGTAGTGAAGTTACCGGTTGATTCCGTGCAGTTTGTAGTAGAGTCCACAAGCGTTGCAGACGGGCTCGCCCTCGTTGTTGCG
The DNA here is from genome assembly GCA_927399475.2 of Acleris emargana. Classification (NCBI taxonomy): domain Eukaryota; kingdom Metazoa; phylum Arthropoda; class Insecta; order Lepidoptera; family Tortricidae; genus Acleris; species Acleris emargana. The sequence goes on along the minus strand of OV656835.1, from coordinate 48,001,916 downwards.
CCGCCACAGAGTGGTGTTGCGCGACCCGCAGTTGGTGCAGCACTGCCCGTGCCGACGCGCCGCCGACTGCAACAGGTGACGCAACGTGAACCATATACGTACTCGTATTTACTTCAATAGGTACTTCAATGAACCTTCAGAACGATAGTGACCTAATTATAAATTTCAGCTTTCACACTTTAAGTCATAAATTGATTATGATACAGCCCTAACTCGAAAATCAAAATTTCTCAATTATGTCACTATAGTTCTGAAGGTGCGATATATTAGAAAAAATAATGAAAACTAAGACCGCATTCGCTGCTGTACCTGTAAATCGAGCACAAACTTTTTCCTTCTACTGAGTTCTGGAAACGTGAGCCTATTTTTGGTATTCGTGCTGCGAATAGATTCCGTAAAAGTATCCTATGTAGACACATATTTTCAAATGGTGAAGGCAATTCGAAAATGTCATGTGGCTACGATTGAAATATTCGTGCTCGAGCTACTGTGATTGTTTAACAAACTTTCGCCGAGCGCTGCATCTTTTGTCTTGTACGAAATTCGCATACGCGTTTAAGTCATTGGGAGAAAGTCAGGTAAACGCCTATATGCGTCGTCAGCAATGATTGAATTAATCAGTTGTCACATCTTTAGTTCTATACTCTTATGTACAATTATTCCCACGAACTATTACATAGTCTTATTTCTGTTCAGTAAAGTTTTGTAACATATTGTTATACCTATTGTGTTACACATATAACTACAAGTGGTTAGTTAAAACTGTCCAAGTATTTGCTTTCAACTTACCGTAAAATGTTCCTATGTGGCTGGATAGGTATAGCTACATCGATTATTTTTAGCAAATTTGTCATCGTCCTTGATAAACGACAAGCGAAATACGTCACTATGGAGCATCTAGTTACCCATGCAGGAGCAAAGCAGGAACATTTTATGATATTTTTAATTTGCTGTGTTAGTGATAACATGACATGCATAGTTACTTACCTATTTTTAAGCTTACTTTCCTTACACTTCTCCATCACCAAAAATAAGTACTTAATATAAACGAAGCGAAATAATACGCATGCATTTTTTTATCATAATGTGTTTGCCGGGTAAGGAGCTAAGGAGTGCACGCCGCCGCACCGCGAGGGCTTGGCCGAGCCCGTCGCTATCTGCCGGCGTATTGTGTGCGTCGCACATTTAAAGCGAGATAACTCATAGACAGTTGCTAGTCAAGGTTCAATATCCAAAGCTGATTATGTCCTTTATAATCGGCGAATGTCTCTAGGTAAAGTGCTCCCTGTTTATGCCTCCGCCGCGCTATCATACCCGTTATCTCTTTACCCGTCGCAGTAATCGTACTCGTCCAGTTGTGATTGGGTGCTGGTTAAAGTAATGATAAGTTGCGACTACCAGTTAGACCCGGTTTACATTTATACTCGACGGAGAAATTTACCTAAGTAAGAAATATTTGGGGATCCAAACCGGATAAAATAGTTCAATCTATTTTACTACGATATTTTCGTACCAAAACCCAAATATGTGACAACAGTCGGTATTGTTAGGTTTTCAGTTAACTTGACAAAGTGATAAGTGGGAGGCTATCATAGCGAACAGGGTTCTTTAACAAAATAATGACTTCATTTGGGAGAGAGATAGTACCATAAAAATCCGCGGGCCCTGCGCCGCCCTTATAAATCTGATGCCCAAGCGTTTTTAAACTATCCGTGTACTGATATAGAGACAGGACAACGTTACGTAGATAATCCAGGCACGTGTTGAACTGTGATGTTTATGTTTATGATCGCGAGAGTGCAAAACGAAGCACTTTGTTATCAGCCGTGCCGAGCTCGTGGGCGATGGAGAGCGTGCCTTGATAAGTTAAAACGTTTCTAATGTTCAATGCAAGGTATTATACATTAAAATTACGATCCCTTAAAAAATATTTTAACACAACCATAGATTGTACTTCTAACTTCTACGTCATGCGTCTCGTAAACGATTGCTGCGTTTACGAGACCATTGCAGCGGCCCTGGCTATCGGAAGGAGGAGCGGTAGCGTGTAGTTCCCTATCGTCGCTAAAGCTAAAATAATAACAAAACAAAAGAAGATATTTATAGCGCGTGAGTGCGAAAGTGACCGGGTGTTGGTTGTTGACGGATACGGATAGGAAGCATGCACTAGTCTACACGCCACCGACTCACCTTCTTCATGCCCCTGGCCATGCCCTCCACACTCATCCATCTCTGCACCGAGCCGTCCTTATAGAAGCGCGTGAGTAGCTCCGCGTCCGCACCTGTTCCAAAACAGAGCGCGTTACTAGAGTAGGCCCGGCACTTACCAGCCGCTTGCTGGGCTTGACGAGCGGCCGGTTGACGCCGTTGATCTTGTGGTAGAGCCCGCACGCGTTGCACAGGTAGTGCCCGGTGGAGTCCCGGCGCCACAGCGGCGTCGTGTTGGCGCCGCAGTTTACACATTCACGACCCTCTTCGTAAGCTTCCAGCCCGCCATCTGTTCGCCAATTGGTTTTAAGAGCTAAATTTCTTAGGCTTACTGTGAAAATCATTAGTATTATAACAACGACAGAATATAACTTCTTACCTACTCTCTACTAATATTAATAAGAAAAGTCAGTAGATCGCTCTAGAAATCGATCAAACGATTTAAAAGGAAAATACAAAATAACCCATGGTAATTTGCAGGTGGTAGGTAAAACTCTTTACCGGTAAACACCAACATTAGTCTCGGGTGGAACCCTCTATGCGCTAGTGTGACTGGTAGTTAACCGGGACTTTACCCCACTACCCAAGAAGTACCTGTCCATGTGAAATAGGCTATTTTGTGAAATAGGCATGTGAAATAGGTTATTTCTAGAACCCAATTCCTGATGCTGCATGGGTAGTCGGGTCTTCAAAGCTGGTTTTTTGTTAGATTTATTTCATATTTATGTACCTAAGTACGTGAGAGATACACGAGTATGTAAAATCACCTCGTATTATTAATCATAATGAAGTTATTTGTTTAATTTGTTTCCTTGTTATTGAACGCACAGTTAGTGAACATAATGTGTATATCACAATTTACTCGGAGCTCTATAGATTGTTACCTACCTATTTACGTGGTTGGGGAACCACAGATTCCAGTAATTAAGGAAATAACAATTGATTTTAATAATTTCGTCAATAAACTGCATGTGACATTTCGTCAATAACCTGCATAAGTAGGTACAGTCACCAGCAATAATATATTATCCAACATTGGGCGCAAAAATATCTGATACGTCTTTATTACTAGAGGTATAAGAGCAAGTCAGATATTTTTGCGCCCAATGTTGGATAATATATTATTGCTGGTGACTGTACACTCAACATCGCCAATACCCTTAGAAAAACCGTTTGAAATTTGGAACCCTTACATTGACATGTCCCTGTGCCCGGTCCCCGCGGTACGCCACGGGTAGGTAGGTAAAGCTTCGTTTGTAAACGGTTAACGTATTGAAGTCGGCGGTTCATCTCTCTACTGGTAGAGTATGCAGGTACTCTCACTATATTACCTACCATCTAATTGGCAGATTATGGGGACTATGACTTTGAAATCTTCGTGATTTTAATAGTTTTAAGCTGCCATTGTTTTAAACGAAAAAATGTACGGTGCACTACTGTCCGCGGCAGGACTTCTGCGACTTGCAGCAGTTGCGGGGTTGCGGCATTGTTGAATCAAAGGAAAACCTCGTTCTTAGCGAAAATATCGCGCATAACAACCTAAGATTTCCATCAGACCCTTGCTTGACCAACTTAGGGCAAAGCAGTAACATAAGTAAGAAGCCCTTTCTCAGGCAGAGCGGAGTTTGAGGCATTTTATATTGACCCCCCTCGCCGCAGGCCACACTCGTCGGGCAGTGGGGCATTTCGTGGCTGTCCGTGTCCCGACACTACTTTTAGGTTTGTGATGTACCGAATGACTTTACTTTTTGTATCTTTAAAGATTGTTGTAACACATCGGTTTAGTCCGCTCGACATTCTTCGTACAGGGATCCACTCGTATTGATATCAAGACAATGTTGTTGACAAGAGAGGCTTTACTTAAGTTTTTACCTATAAATAGTTTATGTCAGCAAGCATATCTTTAATATTAAGCTACATTTTAGGGACTTGCATTTGCGTCTTTTGCGTACGATTGCTCATTGTTTATTGTAGGTATCATGAATAATATAAGTGTAATAATGTTAATATAAATGTTGATGTCACTTTGACAGAGCTATGCTGATAACCGACTGATTCATCATCACCTATGGTTTATGACGAAAGCGTTTTACATCAAACGCCCATTTCTATTTTAAAACTATGTTAATATTGACAAAAGAAACATATGATGAGATAAATTATGGATAACCCAATTAGCGTTGAACAAATATCCTTTTGCTCTCACAAAATTATATCATTATTAGGTACTTCTTCCAATATGTATCTATTATTTATTACTGACACTAAACTTCTTCATGATGTTTTGGTATCCCGACAAAACTAGGCCGTCCGGCCGTAACTTAGCTTAGAGACTCCTAGTTCTAGAAAGCTGTAATTTGTCATGAATATACATATGACAAAAAAGTAGGTAGTTTTAGTAGTAGTAGTCGTTTTTTTAGAGAAGGTACCTCGTAGCAGCTTTAGGAATGTTGTTATTGTTTTGTGGGGTTTCGTTGGATAGGTCTTTTAGAAATACTGCGGCTTTGTAAAAACCTTTTTTTCGATTAAGGAATACGTTTGAGAAATTATTAAAATTTAAAGTGCTAATTTTTGGTAAGTACAGTCGACTGTCCGACCCGCCAAAAGCGAAAAACTACAAATACCTACGTAGGTACTAAAAATCGGAAATGTATCTTAAATACATACATACATACATACATACATACCTTCACGCCTGCATTCCCAGAGTGGGGTAGGCAGAGCTTCAGAATTACCAACAACTCCAAAAACTTGTTGATAATTCTGTAACCACAATTTGCACAATAAGGCTAAGATGTTTATATATATGTATATTAGTGTAAATAAAACAAATTTACTAGAAAAACTATTACGACTAAGTAGACTTCATTGGTCCTTGAGATACAGGCAACTTAAGTGTTCATACCTACTAAAATGGGCTAAGACGGCACCAAATAACTTATAAAATAGAGAATTAGTTCATACTACTTTATACTAGACGTTTTTTGGGTATATTTTTGCCTAGTAACGTCGCAACCCTACACCGAGCATGGTCAGACATGCTATATTTTCCGAATTTATTATAATCTTAAAAAGTTCATAGGTTAAGCAAGAGCTTCCTTCTTTACTTAGAGCAGTTAGAGCATATCTTTTATTTTGACTTTCACTTCACCTGATGACTTTTTTAAATAATCTGCAATATCTGCATATAAAATAATAATGATAAAATGTTACAGAAACCTTATTTAATTGTAAAGTATATATTTGACAATGTTATTGAACCAACTACCTAAATTTTTTCTTTCGCGCATTTTACTGATTTAATAACTTGTATAGGCAAGTAATAACATTGCAATTTTAGTTAAAAAATAATTACCTAGTAGCTCAAAACGTAATCAACAGATTTTGCACAGGAGGGCAATAAGTGGTTATTCGTCGTGCATTACCTACCTGAGGGGGCGGGACGTTCGGGTTACTTGCACGGGTCAGGTGCCCAGGCACGACTGATTGCACGTTTCACTTAAAATTGTAAGGATGACATACGATGCATTTTATGTGTTTTGGGGATGATAAGGAATGACGCGAGAATTAAATGAAGGAAAATGTGGATATGTTATTCAGTTCCACTAGCTCGCAACCGCAACAAAATATCATTGCGCAATATTGAATTTTCCCCAAGTATTCTACAGCTCAGCTGCTATATACTTACCTACTAGTTCTAACTTTAACTTTACTAGTTCCAAAAACTGTTTGAACGAAGTAGGTATAAATAATTATTCAATTAAGTCAATTTTACCCCAATTTTTAGGTAAGATAATTAGAAAAGATATGAAAAAAAAACACAAAGGTAACGCCCGTGTGTATAGCTTTATATACTTTCAACTAATATTTTCATTTTGATCGGATATACCTACCGTTTTTGAATTATTGCCGAAAAACTGCACTTCTCAACAAAAGGATGTAGGTCCTATGAAGATAGCAAAATAAGGGAATACCCAAATTATGTATCTATGTATGTATGTATAATGTCTATTTCTGGGCACGCTCTGCAACCTAACGGCTTGACGGATTTTATTTAACATACTCTTACAATTTATCTATTCAATAAAGAGCGTTTTTTCGATTTTCAGTTAATTTTTTACGTGCAGTCGAGTTTCTTGATTTTTTCAAATAATTTATTTAATGAAACAGATCAACTTAGTTTCGATATAGTCACAATTACAATTACGATTTATAAATAAAACAGGACCTTTTAAATTATTCCTACTAGGTAAAACCATACCTTATTTATTACTTGCAGTAATGGCGACCGAGTTATAAACAATACGATAATAAGATGTCAAAGGAAATTTAGTTTTACCCATAAATTAGAGGCTCTGAGCATACCTACCTAGACCACATGGAATCAAAGTTAGTGGTGTCTGAACAAAATATTATGCCCAAAGGGGGGGTCGGTGTTTACCGTAGGTTGGCGGGCGCTGCAGCGCGTCGTAAGGCGCGCACCAGGAGCCCATCACCACGTTCTGGCCGTACAGCGCGCCCACTCCGCCCACACCGCCCACGCCGCTCACGCCGCCTACGCCGCCCACGCCACCCACGCCGCTGCCTGCCGACAAAACCCGTAACTATGTACACCGGCAAAAACAAATGAGGCATGGGGGATGACGCAAGGGTGCAGACAATCCAAACTCATGATAGGAAGAGTTAATAAAAACAGAACAAGGTACCTTCTAAACCTGGGTAAGTACAATCTAAGCATACTAACAGGAATCCTGACTGGACACTGTCCGCTCAACAGACATCTGACGGTAATAGGTATTAAACAGAACCCTCAATGCCCACACTGTGGCAAAGAGGAAACTAGTCAACACGTCCTAGCCGAGTGTGTCATGTACTCGTCACTGAGATACCACACATTCGGAGAGGACGTTTTGTCCACAGAAGATCTCAAAAGCATCAACCTACGGGACGCACTGTTGTTCTGTAGGAAGACAGGAAGATGGGATCGATGCTGGATGGGAGCGCCGCCGGGCCAGTAACCTGAGGCACGACTGAGGGGAATAGGGCAGAATGAACGGCTGACCGAATCGACTGCCCGCCTGCTTCGGCTGGGCGTCCCCACCTATCATCATCATCATCATCATCATGTACACCGGCTCCTATAACACCATCCACCTTATAGATAATTACCAAAAATCTTAGGCGAGGTACATTAATAGGTCAAGAAAAATATTAAATAATGCCTATTAGAACGATACCTATATCTAATAAAAATCGATTACAAACCTGTCATAATAAAATTTTGCAACCAACTGGTGGGTAATAATGGTACCGAAGTCATTGCGGGCTCGTTTTCCGGTAATGTGAAGTAACGCGAGAGGTTAGATCGCGACTCGGCGGTCAGAGGTCAGGGCGCGGACTGGCCCGCCGCCGCGCCGCCCGCGGGCCTTATCGCGCTGATTCACCGCTCGCCGCGAATCACCTCGGCACCGATCCCCGTCAGATCGTACCTACTTACTTCACAGCTGATCCGTTCTTCGGCAACGAGCTGCTGACTAGCTTCTTGACGAGATATAAATCCTTTGTACTCGTACTATCAAAACAAATCGTTATTCAGATCGAAGCAGTCATATTTATTTAAACTAGTTATTTTGTGTAAGTTATATCGCAAGTTAATTTTTATTACATACCTGCTAAAAGGTCAAGCCAAAAAATAACGCTTAGTATAGTTAGGTACAGCTTTTGGGTAAAGTTATATTACAAAGTAATGTGAACTTATGAACGCTTAAAGATGTTTTTTTTAATATTTGACTTAATAATTTGACTCTTGTGAGGTACCTGCCTGCTTAAAACATTATTTAATGATCTAACTGCCCTGATAAAACAACAATATATCTTATATTCGTAATGCGATCAGAGTGTTGTAATCATTATTAACATAAACCCATCACGAAACAAATACTTGTATCATTGTTTTCCAGTTTTTTGGTGATTCACCGCGGTTACTATTTACGTAAAGCTAACTCGGCAGAAGCCTAGCCGGGATCTTCCTACGGGTAAAACCCCATCTGGTTTCATTCATAATTCTCAGATACACCTGAAACAAGCGGTTCTTTGCGATTTTTTAGCAACGCGAAATTTTCTACTTATTTTAAACTAGCGACCCGCCCGCGGCTTCGCCCGCGTGGAATGTATTATACATATAAACCTTCCTTAAGAATCACTCTATCTATTAAAAAAAACCGCATCAAAATCCGTTGCGTAGTTTTAAAGATTTAAGCATACATAGGGACAGACAGCGCACGCGACTTTGTTTTATACTATGTAGTGATTAGAACCTCAAAATAAGCAAAAGTGATTTAGATTATAACCAGGGATTGGAAATTCAGAGACATATTTACCTAAACTTGGCAAAATCCCGGAAAAAGTAAAGGAAATATGGAGTCGGCTTCTTAAAAATATTATTTTAATAATATAAGTTCCGGGATTCCGGGAATCTATAAAATTTGTGGGGACTGTAATACCTCGTAAAAATGTTTAGGTTACCGTTTTTTACCGTTGTTGTTGTAAGCATATACCATCATTTTATACAAATGTATTCGGTTAATTTATTGAGCGATCTAAGTATGCATTGAGTAATTAATTACTCTATATATCTAACAGTATTAATAAGTTCAAGATAAGTAATTAATAAAAAACTTTTTTCAATAACATTATATTTACGTAAAATCTGAAATTAGAAAATAAACTGTCATTTTATGAGAATCAACGATCAGCATGAGTTCTTTAAAACTGTTTAAACATTTGAAACTCTTAAATACCTGTAGCATGACAAATTTATTACATTATTCTGACAAAATGAAATACATTTTATATTAATATTGTACATATCTGAGAGTGTAGGAAGGAAGTAACAAAAAAATTACAACTTATTCACTGACGTGAATTTGCTCCTCCAACTTCGTTCGTTAAATTACAAAAGGTACCTAAATTCAATAACACGTAGTTAATCTATGCATGGAAAATAACTTCAAATAGTTAATGAAAGTACCTTCATATGAATTTATATTGGCGTAATTTGTTTATTTAGAAATTTTAAAGGATTTTTACTAATAAATTAAAATTGAGTCTGCCTCCATACAACTGAACAACAACGCCGCCGCCGCCAAAGTTTAGGTAAATACGTCCCCGAATTTCCAATCCCTAATTATAACAATCGGGAATATAGTTAATATGTACTTTACTAGTAATACTCTAACATAACATCGTCCTGCTCCTGATTCTACACATTTTATTATGCTTTCATTGAGTGGGTTGTTTGCAGTTCTCTTTACTACGATTTCGTTGCCAAATGTCTGTTTGAGATATTTAGGACGATGCTGCGACTGAAATTCGACAAGTACTTACGTGTAGGTATTCAGCTACAGTGAAGTGATGAGACTTAACATTTGACAGTTGATTGATTATAGAGACCTTACAGAATACCGAGCCTCAGGGCTCCGCGAAGTGTTCACTTTGAGAGTAGCTAAAAGGATAAAAGGATTTTTCTACGATAGCATATTACTGTTGTCTTTAGTATGTTAATCGTGAATAGGACCCATACTACCGACCTACTAGCTTGCTCACTACGTCAGTTTGTGAGAGATTGACACCATATAATATATATTGTTAATCGTCTAGATCAAAAATATAATAGTAACTAGTACTAGTACAAAGTAAGGGACGACGTTTTTAGTATATTACTGCATTGACCGAGAAAAAAGCCGTTGTGGGAGGATATACGCCTATGCAATACTTAGCGTATTGAAGAGGCTATCGAGCGAAACAAGGGCTCAGATATTCGGACGAGATCTGTCTATTGGGCAAAGTGAACTGGCAAAGCTGAAGACTGCGGAAGGCAGAATCTTATCGTCGAAGCCCGAGCTTTTGGAAGAGATCGAAAGGTTTTACGGGCAGCTATACACGACCCAGTCACCTGTTAGCAGCCTAGGAAAAGACCTGAGAGTTAGGTTGCCCCGACACTTTACTGAAAACATCCCGGAAATCAGCCTGTACGAGATTACTATGGCTCTGAAGCAGCTGAAGAATGGCAAAGCACTGAGTGGTGACGAAATTGTGACTGAGCTTCTGAAAGCGGGTGGTATACCGGTACTGTCCAGTACTAAGAGCTCTTCAGAAGTTATTAATTCCGTCATACTCGAGGGCAAGACGCTACGAGCATGGCATAGAGGTGTGAGGTGGTGCTGTTCTTCAAAAAGGGGACTCATCACACTTCTAAGCTATATCTATAACCTGTTCTTAAGATTCATCACGAACCGTCTAGCGCGGTGGTTGATGACTCCCAGCCTATCGGACAAGCCCTTTTCTGAGTAGGCTTCAGTATCATACACCACATCCACACGCTACGGTAGGTTATACAGGAGACAGAAGAGTATAACCAGCCAATATGATTAGCGTCTGCGATCTTTGATTCGATCGAAACCTAGGCCGTGCTACAGTCTCTCCAGCGGTGCCAAATTTACTACCGGTACGTCGAAGTGTTGAAGTGTTTTTATGTAAACGCCAACATGTCAGTCCGTCTTCTGGACCAGAACTCGAAACCCATTCAGTTACACCGAGGAGTGAGAAAGGGAGATGCTATATCTCCGAAACAGTTTACTGCTGCGTTGGAGGACGTTTCCAAGCTTTTGGACTGGAAAGGACTTGTCATTAACTACAACGGCGAGTACCTCACTCACCTTCGAATTGCCGACGATATTGTAGTCATGGCTGAGATCCTGGAAGAACTGAGCACAATGCTCGATGACCTCAGTAGAGTTTCTCAACAAGTGGGTATCAAAATGAATATGGAGTAGACAAAACTCACACAATATCAAATATCCATGTGGCACCCACGTTGGAAACTCTACGTTGGACGTTGTTGATCATTACGAGTACGTATCCCTAGGACAAATAATCCAGCTAGGTAGGTCCAACTCCGAGATAGAGGTCAATCGCTGAATCTTCCTCGGCTGGGCAGCGTTCGGTACCTATGATGATGATGATAAGTGGGGACGCCCAGCCGAAGCAGGCGGGCAGTCGATTCGGTTGCCCGTTCATTCTGCCCTATTCCCCTCAGTCGTGCCTCAGGTTACTGGCCCGGCGGCGCTCCCATCCAGCATCGATCCCATCTTCCTGTCTTCCTACAGAACAACAATGCGTCCCGTAAGTTGATGCTTTTGAGATCTTCTGTGGACAAAACGTCCTTTCCGAATGTGTGGTATCTCAGTGACGAGTACATGACACACTCGGCTAGGACGTGTTGACTAGTTTCCTCTTTGCCACAGTGTGGGCATTGAGGGTTCTGTTTAATACCTATTACCGTCAGATGTCTGTTGAGCGGACAGTGTCCAGTCAGAATTCCTGTTAGTATGCTTAGGTTGTACTTACCCAGGTTTAGAAGGTACCTTGTTCTGTTTTTATTAACCCTTCCTATCATGAGTTTGGATTGTCTGCACCCTTGCGTCATCCCCCATGCCTCATTTGTTTTCTTTTCCATTCTTCTGGCGATAACTCCTTTGGTTACCATCTCCGATATTGGTAATACCGGTTCCGGGCCTAGGTACCTAAGCTACGGAGCATATTCTCGTCCCAGTTACCGCAGTATCTAAAGTCAAAGGTCTTTGACCAGTGCGAGATCTGCGAGATCGAATCAGAAATGAGGAAATCCGCAGGAAAACCAAAATCACCGACATAGCCCAGCGAATTGCGAACCTGAAGCAAGTGGCAGTGGGCGGAAAATTTCTCAAGTGCCGACCGCGGACCGGAAAGCGAAGTGTTGGCAGGCCTTCCACAAGGTGGATCGACGACGGAAGCCGATGGATGTATCACAACCCTTATAGCCATGTATCGCCATGTCTGTCTGTCTGTCTGTCTGTCTGTCTGTCTGAATGGCAAACTCACTTTTTTCTCAGAAATTATCGAAGTTACAAAACGGTATTTTTTTACACATACAGGGTGACCGGAAATTCGCCGTATTCCTTGAAAGGGGTTATTCTACAGCTCATTTGTAACGATTTAAGTCCAGTCAACCAGGAGTCAAAACTCATTGGTTATCGAGTTATTCACGTTTTTAGAATTTTAAAAAAATACCCGCCTTTCGACCTAATACTAGTCATTGTGTAAAAACTTCGTCATTTAGAAATAAAAAAAAGCATTTTTTTAAATAGCCAATGAATTACTGATTACGAAAAATAACAAAAAATGCCGAAGAAATGCAAAGTTTTGCAAATAAAAGGATTTGAAGTTGAAAGTTCTAGTAATTATTTTCCAAATTTTGTAACATTTTAAAGCATAACTAAAAAAAAAGTACAGCACTTCGCGTACAAATGACAGGAATAGTTTGTTCAATTCATAAGCTTTCTAAAAAGGTGCATTTTATGACATTATTTGCAAAATAAATTTTTATTTGAAAATGTACAATTAATAATAATAGCAGAAATGTTCGCGGTTAAGCTCCATCGTCTCACCCAAAAAACGCGGGATCGTTATCGTTTTTAAATTCAGCTAATCGTGTTCTTTTAAATTTGCTTCTTAAAAACATAAAGTGCGTTCCATTTTAACCGAAAAACGCGGGAAGTGTTGTAATAAAATGAATAGAGCATCGTTCTCCTTTTTAAATTCAGCTAATGGTGTTCTATTTTTAAATAAATTTGCTTTTTAAAAACAAAGTGCGTTCCATTTTGAAATTTCGAGCATCTCGAAACTTTTTGAGTGCCCTACGTAATCAGTTACTTTCAACTTTCTTTCCATTTCGGACGATATTGATAACTAAGCTTCTTTCTCAAATTGCTGCGTGCGGTATATATGTATTTCAAAGGTGACGATAAGATATCTCGAAAAAGATAAGTAGTTTTGAGACTATAACGAAGAACATTTAAATTTAATATTTAAGTATGACTATGAATAACCCGCGGCGTACCAATACAATAAAACCCTAAAAAACCGGGCAAGAGCAGGTCAGACCATGCTCAGTGTAGGGTTCCGAAGCCGGTACTACAAATAAATTTGCCGTTGGAAATCTTTTATCCCTATACATCGAAATAGGTCGCGGTCAGTTTACCAACACCGCAAATAAGTTTTCGGGAGGTATAAACATTTAAACCGTTTGTAAGTCAAGAACCACTGAAGTCTACTTAGTAGTGATAGTTTCCTATTAAATTCATTATACGTGCTTTCATCAAAGATATTTTTCAGTTTTTTTATTTTTTTAGGGGGGGGGGGGGGGACACTTGATTCCAACAAAAATTTGCACTTTGAAGCTTAATATTTCATAAACGGATACCTTAATCGAAAAGTTGTTTTTACAAACCCGCAATATTTTAAGACCTATCCAACGGCATCCCACACTACGGCGTAGATTTTATTTTACCACTTTGTTGGGGTGACTAATATGTATATTTATGCCAAATTACAGCTTCCTAGTACTAAGAGTCTCTGAGCTACGCTGCGGACGGACGGACGGACATGGGTTAAAGGTTCGGTTGTATCGATAAAGGTTCCTAGTTTGACTACGGAACCCTAAAAATCAATATTTTATTTTATCACTTAGATTTCTAGAACAGAGTCTCTGAGCTAAGCTGGGGATGGACGGAGATGGCGAAACTGTAAGAGTTCCCAGTATGACAACGGAACCATAAACATCATGCATGGTTAGACAACTAGTATTTTTGCACTAACTTTTACCTAAATATATACGCGGTATAACATAAAATTATAAATTTCATTATTGAAACGACATTATAATCCACAATTATAATTCATAATGGCCTGCGCTGGCCTGGAACCTAAATAATAGATAGCTCTTACCTTCTGAACAAAACCAGTAACCGATGATGTAACTTTTTCCCAAAAATATTTATAGGTACTATTTATAACGCGTTCAGGGTGCTGATGGGGCTGCCCCGGTTCTGCAGCGCGTCAGGTATGTTCGCGGATGCGTGGCAGACTGCTTCTACGCCACGAGCCACGACGCACGAGCGATGTGCGTCTCTGGCGCGCAGGCTCCGGGCCAGCGCCAGCAGCGTCCTGGGTATGGTTGCTGACAGGTTTGATGGTTTGTATCTAAATCACTGCCGCATGATACACTTAAACTCGAAGTGTAATTATATTGGTTGATATTGATTTAAGTTTATTGTATACTTTATTAATTTAAATTTATTAACTGACATAAACAATGCAATTTCTAATTTCAATTTTAGTTTAGTTTATTTTATCTATCGTGCTAATGTTAGTATAAATATGGACTGTAGATGTCTGAACTAAATTGATTTGATTTGATTACGTAATCAAACCTATTAATTTACTGTTGACATTTTAACGTAACTGATATATTGAATACAAGTTAGGTCTATTCCGACTAGTTACATTGTTAGTTCCATTGATGTAACTAGATGGACTTTTTTTTCCTAGTAGTTACATTCAACTAAGATGGATTCCGTAATGGAACTACATGGACTTTTTTCCAAGTAGTTACATTAATAATACTTATAATAATTTATATAAAACGAATGCAATCTTAATAGAAGGTACTTATTTTCAATTTCTTTGCCTATATTAAAAAAATGCTTTTATAAAGCGAGTCGAGTCCCTTATGGCGGGAAATTAAAAAAAACGCAGTTAAATAATGATCATTTGATCTTATAATATTTATTATAAGTATTATTAGTGTAACTACTTGGAAAAAAAAGTCCATGTAGTTCCATCAATGGAACTAACAATGTAACTAGTCGGAATAGACCACAAGTTAAGGTTTATTCATTAGGAATATAAATGTGTTTTACACGCCACAATTTAGGGTAGGCAGTGTAATTTTTCGTTTATATTTTTTAATTTTAATGTGTGAAATAGTATTCGACTACTTAGCACTCTGCCTCGGCATGTTAGGATGACTGTTAGGGCCACTTGCACAGAAAATTTAACACTGGGTTAAGACACTAACTCGAGTTAGTCAACGTCAGATTCATACGAAAACTGTCATTTTAACTCGAGTTAGTGTCCTAACCCAGTGTTAAAATTTTGATGCAAGTGGCCCTTAATATTATGTTTGAAATGTCAACCGTGAACAGTTGGTCGATGATAAATTTGTAAGTATTTAAAATGGTTTTTAAACATTATGTACGTGACTGTTTGTGTTCAAATAAATAAATAAAATAATGATACATCGGTACAGGCGGTGGGCATGCAGCCTGTCACCAATATGCTGGTAAACATCTTAGCCTATATTTGTGCAAAATGTGGTTTCTGAATTATCATCAAGTTTTTAAGGTTGTGGGTAATTCTGTAGCTCTGCCAACCCCACTCTGGGCTTGCAGGCGTGGAGGTGCATGTGTGCATGCATCGTGCTTGGGTACGGAACCCTCGGTGCGCGAGCCCGACTCTCACTTGACCGGTTTTTTATTTTACGTTGTCCAGCACCTCCATTCATCACGGTAAAAACCGTATAGTTTTTGATCTGTTATCGTTTTGTCAACGTTCTGATAGCTCTTATATCATCTCATCATCATCATTTCAGCCAAACGACGTAGCCGAGTACTTAGCATTGTTTTTTAAAATAGTAATAAAATAATAATTAAATGCCATATATTCCAGCTTATTTTAAAGCTCTCTATGACATTGTTTAATACATTTTACCTTTAATAACCAATTTTAAGACTTAAAAGTTTTTATCAATTAAAAGTAAAAGTAAAAAAAGTAAACTTTATGCAGTCAAGATTATTTGCCAAGGTTTTCCGATGACTTATATGTACCTTTATTTCACAACGTTGTTGGAGAATAACTTGAGACGTATGCAGGACATATTTTCCAACAATAATCTTATTTACCGTATTCGATTCCCAAATTGTCGGTGAATTGTCAGTAATAGGTCGTAATTGTACCTTTGGGAGATGTACACATTTAGTTTTTAAATTGCAGCAAATCATAAATAAAAATCAAAAAACATATTCGATTTCAGCTTACTTGTATATGCGAGAAATTCAGTGGAGTATAAACTCGATTTTACTTATTTAAATTAAAAAATCAATATGCACTATTCGCGCAAAGTCGCAACAGCAAATTACACATATTATTCAAAAATTCGCGATGTAGCGTTTTACTTTAGCATACACTTTAGCTGATTGACATTAGTTTGTAGATATTGCCGCAAAGAAGCTCATTACATACTCCGAATTTCCAAAATATCTCCGCGCCGCAGTCGTGATGTAACCAAGGGAGGGCTAACGAAGTTAGAGATAAAGCGGGGGCAGCGTCGCCCCGGACGCGCGGGGGTAGGTACGCACCGTAGGAGTCGTGGTGCGGCGCGTGGTGGTGGTGCCACACGTTCTGGTGCGGCGCGAAGTGCGCGTACTGCTGCAGCCGCCCCCCGCCGGCCGCGTAGCCCAGCCCGTAGCCCTCGGCGCAGTCGCCGCCCCCGCCGCCGTATCCGCCGCCGTTCCCGCCGAACATTGTGAGCTCACGCGCCGATCAGCCAATTACCATCCCCCCTGAAACAAATAAATATTTTTCTGTTTAAAGGATTTATACATATATTGTTTTTCCTTTTCCGCATATTTTAGATGTAAGTAAATAGTGTAAAAGATAAAATGTAACAATTATGCCTAATAAGAAGGATTGTGACGTCCACGCCGACGAATGGTTTGTATGTAACACTTTAGTCAAGATCGACATACTCAAATACGTTTATACTAAGTAGTTGTTTATTTTTCCTTGTACTCCGTCTGGAGCGTTCGAAAGCAAGGGATTTTCCTACCGGTTACCGGCGTCAGTTAATTACTATGAGGATATACTTACTTATTCTACGATCTTTTTCAGTCTGTTACCGCCCATTTACTCGTGTTAGATATTTAGTAGTTAAGTTAAGATGGGATTAATTTGCCATTGAGTTGTTGCTGTTGTTACTTTCCTCCATGTTTATACAAAATCCATCTACTCCATGCCACTTGTAGAAGAAGGTAAAGACAGTTCCAGGGTTTAAAGTAGGGCAAAAGGAAAGTCAAATACCACCTGTTAGTGTTCCAGTTGGAAGGTAGGTACTCATAATGATTTTAATCGCCTTAAAAACTTATGCAGAAGTTAAAGTCTCGTTATTTGCTCTGCGACGACGATGTCATTGTGTGGCAAACGCGGCATGCCGCACAACGTCGTCGCAGGCCATGACTGCAGGACCTCTGTTGCACTATAGCGGCCTTTACACGCAAAGTTCGGACCGCGGGAAACGCCACGTGCCGTTCCAATATTCGTAACGGAACTTATTCGTTTCTTCCGGAGAATCCATAATCCATACGTACCATTTCTAATAAAGAGTCAAAATTGACACTATTCATTCGTTGATAATTCTTGAAATCTTCTGGATAATTCTCTCGTAATTCGCATACCAATGGTAAATGCCCATATCTTTGTGTATGCTGTTTCCCCACAGTTTCCGTGGTTTTCGGTTGAAATCAACCACGAATCCAGCTAACGCAACGACTAAACGGGTATCCATTTTTGTTAGTCTGAAGGCAAAACTTTTGTGTTGTGATCACATTCCACGCGCCAGTCTAAACCGCGCTCCGAACTCTGGAATATTGTTTACACGGACAGTTCGGACCGCGGGCCGGCACAAATCACAGATTTAACCGCGGTTCAAACCGCGGTGGTCACATTTGATCGTGACCGGCAGACTGATCGACAGTTTTATCTGCGGTTCAGAACGCAGTCCCAGATGCGCAGTCCAAACTGTACCGTGTAAAGGCCGCTTATGTTTTAATCTTGTCCCGTTTATTAAATGATGTTGCTTTTCCACAAAAGCCGTCTTCTCTTCTCTTGGTAGACATGTGAAAGTGCCTACAGGGCCTACGCTAAGATTTCCATTTACATAATTGTGTTTTCTACTAAATTGCCACTATTACTGCCAAATAAATAGGTGGTACCACAACGTAAAACATTTGGTAATAATACTGTCATAAAACGGCATCTTGTTGAAAGATAAAAAATCAAAGAACATCTTTTATTCATGCATGACAAACAGACAAACAAAAAGGACTAAATACTGACACAGAGATAGTAAACTGTCCATAGAGCAAAGACCTGTTGCCACGAAATGTTTTGAACTCATTTCCCTTGCTGATTTAAACTGTGAGAAAACACCTACGTTAATTATTTAATTGATCCCTGAATTTAAGTTTTACATATTTTTGTCATTTTTCATTGGTTACATAAACCGTGAATCTAGTTAACACTTTACCGATTCCAATGTGCAGCAAGACTCACTTAACAATATAGATATATGGATATCGCACACATAGAAGAAAAATATATTTTCACTATTCATTTTAGATAGCATGTGTACGTACATACGAGTATATAATGTCCACGTGAGAGCTACTGTTACGCTGTGTTATTATATTGTCTGAACAATTAACTGTTGGTAATTTTTGGAGTTAAAACGATAAAGAAATGCACCCGCGACAGTAAGGTGCTGCAGCGGCGGTTAACAGGCAAATCAGAGCGAACGCATCGAGCCGGGGGGCGGCGTGCAGCCGGTGCAGCGCGTAGATACGGCTGCGCGCGACCCCGCGACACAGCTCGCACGGCGCCGGCGCGACCCACTGACCTGTACATCTCTGAGGGGCACGTCCCGGCCGGGCCTCTTGTACGTTGTCGATATATACATATGCATACATACGCGTATATAGTTCAACACGCTGCGAGAAAATTAAATAAAAACATCGAATTTAACCTAAGCTATAGCTTGCCACAGTAACACCTAATATTGATATCGTAACACTTAGTTATAATCTTATGTTTGCATACAAACAATATGACTTTCTTACTATTGTAAAAAATACTTGGGTTACTAGCAAGTAACAGAGTACCCAGTAATTGTAAGGCCATTTCAATTTTGTTACCGCACTGAAAGTTTCAGACATTATAAATATCAAAAACTATTTGGTTTTTACAGTGGTGGCCCTGATTGGTAACATTATGAAAACAAGCTTAAAACATAACATAAACTACGAATGTCATCATAGGAAGGGGATTTACGAGTACTATGAAAAAAATCATCATTAAAATCGGATGGTAACTGGCGGAGTATGAGTAACACACGCACGAAAATAACACAGGCGAATTAAGAAGTTCCTAAGTTACCCAAAAAATAATAATAAGCTATGAGCTTCATAATATATGTTCCTTGAGTAATTCTACTTAAGCATTTTTAGTCCGGGTGGCAATAAGAAACCTGAGGTTAGTTAGTCGTGGTGGGCGGGGTACAAAGATGGCCGCCCCCCGTCATATATTTCACACGCTCTTTTGGGTAAACTTCATAACTGCCTACACTAGAAAAGAAACGTTAGCAGCGTTTGCAGCTTGTCTACGGGCCCGGCGTCGCTATTGCCTAACGCACTCGCAATCGCAATCGGCTTCAAAGTGGAACAATTGTTTCATTCTGTATGCAGACTTGCCTTCGACTTTTAAAATGAAAATATTGCTATTGCTACAGGGCGTTAGGCAATAGCCCCCCAGGGCAAATATGATTTGGATTTACCGCGTAGAATGGAGGCGCTGGACCTCTTCTTGGATTGAATAGGGTAAAACCATAATATGGCCTTTGACGTGTTATAGGTGACAAACTTAAGTAAATGACCTCTTGCGGTTGTAACGCATCTGTCACAGTATATAAATAAACCAGTAAAGAAGCTACGAACAAACGCTCGAAACGACGCACTCACACAGACGCACGCCTCTACGAGACCGCTAAGAGGATTTGGCGGTGCTGTCAGTGGCGTGTGTCGCGTCGAGACGAATGGGCTCCTTTGCATTTTACGCTTGTTCTTGAGAAAGATGCCACAAAAGTATTGCGTGGTATACGGTTGTTTGAATTCGGCTTCTTCAAACCCGGAACATTCATTTTTTAAACTCCCTGCTGGTGTTGAAAGGTAAGAATAAATAAAATATTTTTAAATAAAGAGCTTTTTATAATACGATGACGTGTTGCAAAAGTAAAAATTAAAAAATTGTTTGCAAAATCGATATCTGGGGATGTGTATGGTCTTCGACAACTAATCTGTTAGCAGAATGAGAAAAAGTAGCCGCCATCTTGAACTCTTTAGTTATTCAACCGATTGCTTCCAAAATCGCGGATTTGTTGTCGCAGGTCACACGTATCGATTTTGCACTAATCAGCTGAGATACAATAAACAAGATTTTTTTTCAATTTTACAAAATGTTATTGGACAACCCTTACGCTCAATTGGAGCGTAGGTATTTATCTTGAAAAGTAGGCCTAGTTTCTTTACTGGTTTATTTATATACTGTGCATCTGTATAGACCGTTTGACATTCTATATTTAAAATTTGACGTTAATTCCATATTAGTTTTGTACACCACTACGTGCAACAGGCCATTTACTTAATAGTCTAGGATCATTTTTGGAGATTTACAATGCAGGCTGCAAATCTTGTAACAGTTGGGGTGACAACGTTATCCGAGGGTTTTGACCACAGAGCACTGAATCATCACCGCGCGCCTCTGCTAGAGACGGCGCAGTGAAGCGCAATAAGATTGCTGGAGGTAAAGGCCGTCAGTGTCTATTTACACGTCGTAGAGTGCACATGATCAAAAAACCGATATTATGCCTCATTGTGCTGTTATATGGTGTAATAAAATCAAAGTAAAAATATGAATAAACCAAAATTCTGGCGTATCATATCACAAGTATTTTAAACCATTTTTAGGAGATTTGAAAAATGCGATTTGAGGTTATCTTGGAACACAAAACCTCTTCTTCTTCTTATTAACACAAAACCTCCACCGCGCCGTAAGCAGTCTCACCAGCCAGTGACGCCAGTAAATGCATTAGTGAAGTGTAGCATTGTATGGCGTCATGTCGATAGAGTGCATGTGCATCGATGTCCATAAAGTATCAATGCATTATAATGCCCTTTAAAAATTGTTAATTTTAATATTAATTTTCCTTTTCTAACTGTTCCTTTTAGGTTTCCTAATGATGCTTACATAAAAGATAAATGGTTATTTTCAACGGGAAAGTTAAACGGTTTCCTCAGAAACATAATCCGATTTGTTCAGACCATTTCGAGGCACGAAAAGGAGTTCCAGAACATTATTTATCTTCTGATGCTATTCCAACATTGAAACTCCATCCTATTTTCAACGAGGTAATACTTTCACAAGCTGATTCATTTTTTAAACATATAATTTGGTAAACCGCTTTTTTTCCGAAACTGTAAATATTTCAATACTTATTTATTTCAGGACTATCGTGTCAAAACTCTTTAGGTTAGGTAGGTTTCATAGAAATCCTGAAATATGTACAGTTTCGGAAAAAAGCGGTTTGCCAAATGATATGTTTGTGAAATTAATCAGTTTGTGGAACATTTTTGGGAAATCATTAGTGAATGTTTTAATTCTTATTTAGTTTGGATACCTAGAGTGGGATTGTAGAAGGTAAATATTATGCACTATTCAGATAAATCCGTCCACAAATATCCAAAAAATTAACCAAACTGCTGATATAGCACCAGCGAAACGTAAAAAGGTAACAACGCAATCTTGACATACATAGTTAAATTTGGATACGAGTACCTTGAACACTTTATGTAGGTACTTATAGTCTGTAATTTTTTCAGATCACCGGAGAAGATACACCTGAAACCGTTCAAGGTGATTTATCTGATATTGCAGAAGCAAAACGAAGAATGGTAATTATTATATACTCAACATCTTGTCAAGTGTTGCCTTATATCGATTTTCACATATTACTTCATGCATGACATCATGATCATGACTGACTTTATGTTTATGTAATATTTTCAGATCACTGAATATGAGTCACGAGTAAAGCCAGCCATTGCAGCTTTTGGTGCTAAAACATTTAATATAAAAAAATCCGAAAGTTCGTCTCAAGCCCAACCCGAACTGACTTATACACCAAATATCCAGGACAGTCCTCGAAGACGTAAATTGAAATTATCTGTGATGAGAGCCCAGTAAACCATTAAGAGACAAACACTTCAAGTAAAGCGGCTCAGAGAAAGCAACAGAAGGTTTTCAAACAAAGTTGCTAAAATGGAAAATATTATGAAATATCTACCAGAACAATCTGCTTTTATTTTTGGGGCAGTGATGACGCTCCGGTACAAGTTATTAGTATAAGTTATAGTTTATTGTCTTGATTTTAAATAAACAACACGATAAAATGATTAATTTTATTTTGGCACCTTGTTTGTAATGTAATGCGTGCCAAGAGGTAGGTATTATGAATAATATTGAATATTGCCGAAATATTGTTTATAAAATAGTCATGTGTTCGATTTCTACTTATTCAAATATCGATAAAAATATCGAGCTCACAGCGCAGCACTCTTAAGCACTTGTGACTTTCTTGTGGCGCTCAGATGGTTGACATGACATCTAAGACAATACGGATACATGATTTAAGTAGTAGTACGTGTACTAGTGTGAGTAAACGGTGACGTCCACTGACACGCTTGATTTGTATGGAAAGATTGGAGCATACCGTCTCTAGTAGGGGCACGGTTCTGTGCTCTGTGGTTTTGACCCTACAGAATACGGATCTGCCTGTCGCCATTCCGAAATCGGTCATTTTTTGTAAATTTTAGGCTATAAATCATAAATAACATCACGGAAAATTATTAAAAAAATAGTTTTGAACATATGTCATGTAATTTAGTAACTCTACCAAGTGAAATCGACACTTTAATTAATACGAATTTTTAGGTTGTCATAGTGACATTGTTTTTATAATTGATTATGATGCCAATACTGTATGCTAAGTTTCTTCCAAGTTAATTCGATCTCAATAGCATACATTGTTAATTTTAGACCAAAGCTGTAAACTTAAGTTGATTTGATCTCATTATGTACAATCAGTACCCGCATTGCCCAAAGGCCCTACTCGCTTTAGGCACCCCCCACAGGCAAAACGGGTTTTCGAAAGAGTTTAGATTTTAATTGTTATTTATAGAAAAATTACGTATTTTTTAATTTTGTTGATTTGTGCGTAAGCTTAGAAGATTATAATAGCACATAAATACTAATAAAGAAAATAAAACAAAAATAACTAATTTTTTTTAACCACCCGCCTTACCGTACCCGCTTTGAGCGTACTTCCCCTATATATTACGCGTGGCCGATTTTGGTCCATGGCATCAGACCTACAGTTATAGTCCAAATTTGATAAATGATATGTCATTGGATTCGTCTCATGCTGCAGAGTTGCAGAAAACTTTTGTTTTTTTTAAATGATAAAGTACTGAACATTTTTTTAGTAGCGTGCCTCCGCCTAAGCGACACGGTGTCCGCTTAAAAAGGGTATACCAATGTAAATATCTACGCACTGGCTTAGTAAGGGCCACGGCGATATGGAGAGCGAGCGAAGGGCGCTATCAGTGAGGGGCTGAGGGCTATAGCCCGCAGGTTCACTCGTTTATTTTATCATCGAAAAGTAAACTAGGTAAGTATGTATAAAAAACCTACCATAACCCTTTTTATAAGACGCCTTTGACACGGATATTATAATTATAGTTAATTTATACTATATACTTGACTGGTTTTTGTCGAATATTTTAGTTGGATTAAATATACATTAAATATTTCTCAAATAAGTATCATTCGGTAGGTGTGCCAAATGTAAGAGACATAAATCAAGTATTTTGCACATACTGCCAAGTAAAGTACCGCAGATAGCAGACTTTATGTTGACTGCTTTGGTTGGAGCAGGGCTTTAAAGCAAAAACAATAGAGTTTTAGTCGCAACTCGTGCCCGAGGGCCGAGTAAATCATTGCGCGGTGACACTGCGCACCGCTAGGCCGCCGGCCGCCTCGCCGCGCGACCCTCCTACAAGGGTTTTGAAAGGGTTTTGACGACATTCCGCGCGCTCCAGCCAGTGGTTTTGCCTGACTTAATCTGTCTTGTCCGACATACAAGTTCACAAATATGTAAATTGACGTCGTATACTATCTTAAGCTTTGTGTTCTAAGATCCGAATAGGAGACGATCTTCACCGGGCCGTTTATTCAATAAAATAATTTTATATCAAATTTAATATGTTAAGTAATATATAGTGAATAGATAGGCTGAACAATATCAGTTAATTTTTTTTTTTGATATTGCAATTGCTAGTTTAATAGACAAATGACTTACTAATCGAAAGTATGAAGCCGTTATTTGCAAACGTTAGGTTTGGTGCAAATTATTAGTACCGACTTACCTTCCTATCCAATAGTTATGATGGGAATTTTTTGTCAACGTAACGTTTGTATATTCTATAGGCTTCGAACTATCGATTAGTATGTAATCGGTGTATTAAATAAGCAATTTCAATTATCTTTACAAAAGTTCATTCCGGTGAAGATCGTCTCCTATTCGGATCCTGTACTATTATAGGGGTTTACAGGAAAGTAGAAGAAATAATTTTAATAAATCGAAAAAGAAACTACAAGTTCGTACCGGCGCGCTGCACCGCGTCTCGCCGCCGGTGTTGCGTCGTTCATTTTGAAAGGTGGCCACGTGGTACTTGTAACAAAAATAGACCCGAAAGATCGAAAATATTTTTCACCATTAACCTTACCCATGTCAATTTACAATCATTTTATTTATTTCTATACCCCCTATAGTTTCGTGTATGGTAATAATTTTAACTTAGGCGTTATTATAATCGTACTCGATTTTGTATATTCCATAACTAATTTTAAGTTACTAGTTACGAAGTTAGTGTGTAACGATTTGTTATAACATTTTCATTGAAACATTATTTCGTGTAGGTCTCATTATCCACCTTCTTTATATACTTGTGCAAAATGTGGTTACAGAATTATCAAGAAGTTTTAAGACTTGTTGGTAATTCTTTAGCTCTGCCTACCCCACTCTGGGAATGAAGGCGTGAGTTTATGTATCGGTTTTTGTGTATTATAATAATTAATTTTAGGTAACTACGAAGTTAGTGTTTGACGATTTGTTATATTTTCATGGTATGAGACATTATTCCAAATGCTAAACGTGTAATAAGTTTGAATTTTATGTTAAAATAGACAGAGGCCATCTTATTCCACAAATAATAAAATATGTAATGTAGTAAAATATGGCCCACTGGTAGATGGTAAAAATATTAAATTTTGTTTTTGTTTATGTTTATTTATTAATAAAATTAGTATTAATTGTTTATTTGTTATGTAAGCTGCTCTATGTTTAGTGACCGGAAGGTACTGATGATTTTGGGTGCTAAATAAAAGTTATCTGGGCCAATATGCTTAGGAATATACGTAATTATTCATGTTAAATGATTATTGATCTGAAGTTCCAAGTATATAATATTTGATTTGTAATTATTTAAGTTGTTAAAAAAGTAAAACATGGCCTATAAGAAAGGTTTTGGTAAACCTTTTTTTGTGGTTTTATTTATGGTCGCAGATGCCATTTTTTTTAGTTTATTATTTAGTGTAAGAAACTAGAGAGTAATGAAATTTAAAATATGTTGATTAGATTGGCAATTTTTATTTTTATTAAGAAACTCCATTAGCTATGCTTTAATACCCGCAGGTACCTTATTACTTAATAGTGAGTGTAATACAGCACTTTAAATTTTGGACAGTTAGGACTAACTGCACAAGACATAGGTACGAGGCCATGGAGCTTATACCTAGTGGTCGAAGCATGTATAGTGCTTTTCTCGAAAATTATACATGTACATTGTATAAAACCGGGCAAGAGTATGTCGAACCATGCTCAGTGTGTTTGTAGTTACGACAACCAAATTAGACCTCGCGACAAACTTAACTTTGCCGTTGGAAAACTGTTATCTCCATACATCGACTTAGGTTGCGGTCAGTTTACCAACACCGCAAATAAGCTTTCGGTAGGTATGAACATTTAAGCCGTTAAAATAATTTAAAAAGTCTACTTAGTAGTGATATATTTCCTATAAAATTCAATATATTATGTGCTTTCATTCAAGATATTTTTCAGTTTTATATAGTATAGGTATGTAGTTTTGGATGTAGGGGACACACACATACTTGACTCTAACAAAAATTTGCGCTTTAAAGCTTAATATTTCATAAACGGATACCTTAGTCGAAAAAATGTTTTTACAAACCCGCAATATGTTTGAAAGATCTACGGGGTAGACGTGAAAAAAAATATACCCCCGGAGTACGTGTAGGGGTGGTACACAAAACAAAAATTTTGTTCAAGATTGAATTTTACCACTTTGTTGGCGTGATTAATATGTATATTCGTGCCAAATAACAGCTTTCTAGTATTAAGTCTCTGAGCTAGGCTGCGGACGGACACGGCGAAATTATAAGAGTTCCTAGTTTGACTACGGAACCCTAAAAAATAATGGAAATAAAAAGTTTCATTCATCATCAAACGGCTAACCTCTGTAGACCTAAATGTTGAGTTTGACATATAAATAAAAAATGTTATATGTGGTATAAGTATAAATATTTTAAAAATAAAACAATAAAAATTGTATTTTTTTTATAATGGTTTGTTTTTCAAAGATCCTGATTGTTTAAGCACCGGGCAAGACCATGTCTAACCATTCTCAGAGTACGGTTCCGAAGCCGTTAGATACTTACTTGACAAAAACTACTTATCTAAAAAACACAAGTGTGAACTAAGTCTCTATTTAAAGTTATTTGGGGCTGTCTTAGGTGATTTTAGTAGGTATAAACACTTTAGTCGCCTGTCTCTCAAGAATTAATCAAGTAAGTATACGTAGTCGTCATAGCTTTTCTTTTAACCCTTAATCAAACGGGACAATTTTAAGAAGATAATGGAATATAAACTTTTTGAAGACAAACAAAGAACAGAAAAACAAATGAAAACTATAAAATTAAGTGGGAAATAGTTTCCCAATATTTGATTAAGGGTTAAATTCGTTATAATTATGCGCTTTAATTGAAGATATTTTGCAGATGTTTAGTATCCTTAGCCTTTTTAAAGGCTGTCACTGGTTTGAACAGACAATTCCAATTCCAGACAATTCAAATAGTATGTTAAACTGTCACAGGTCTGTACAGAATTACAGATACTTAGTTCCAAATTCAATACGCTATAGAATTTCAATACCTACTAACTTACCTACTGCACACTTATCGATTCCAAATTCAAAATTACTCGACTTTACTGGATACTTTCGTAGTTGTCCAGGAACTTCAACCTACTGGCTCCTAATTACTGGTGTTTTGGCAAGAGTACATTATGAGAAAAAATATTGAAATAGCTCCGTTGCAAATTATTTATAAGGCTAGTTCAAAAATAAGTTTAAACTAACTTAAGATGCAGCACGCCTTCATTCTACTAATATGACTGAGAATTGGTAAAGCTCCTACTGAATCGGGTTGGATAAGAGGTCAACACCAAATAGGTATATTTTATATTTAGTTACGCCATGCTCATACTAAAAGCATTCAAAACCCGTCGCCAATTACTGACAGTTGCTACGTTACCATTTATTTCTACAGACAAAGACGGCAATCCGTAGCGGAAGCTAAAAAGAGATAAATAGTTGTTTACGTAAAATTGCGTACCCGAATGACGCGGCGTGCCTAGGTACCAGTGCTCGCTGCAATGGCCGCCATTGAGCTACCCGTCTTGATGTAAATAAAATTTAGAAATATTGACGGTACTTACGAAAGAAATAAGACATCCTTTCTTCCTGTTTCAGTTTTACAGTAAGAAAGGATGTCTTATTTCTTTCAATTTTTATGAAATAGTTTTTTTACTTTTCGGTAGGTAGTAAAATGTCATTGTCTTCGACGTGTGCGTGGCAGAAGCCGCGGCGTAGCTGATCGGTAGTAAGGCAATTTACCGTACTTTTTGAGGAACGCTTTTGCGCGCAGGTGCAGATCTCAATATAAAATATAATTAGTCAACACGGTGTTTACAACACTCTTCATTGAAAACCGTGAGGTACCGTTCCAGAATAGATTCTTGCCATTTGCTAGACAAAATTCATAATTTTATGGAATGCGCGAGTACTACTAGGGCGGGGTATTTAAATGCCTCGATGTTATACAAATAATTTACCTTTTATGTAAAACTCCTAGTGGTATTACTAATAGGCCCTACTAACTAAAGTCATGGCGATAAAACTAAGCTTTCCTTATTTATAACAATAGTACCACGGAATAAAACATTTCGACGGCAACGTTGCTGTTATCATCGATTAGTTGAACTCGTTGCGTGTGAGAAGTCACTTTCGTTGGCGAGTTCCTCTGGTTTATTAGCGACAATCCAATTGGATTGAGAACATAGTCCTGTCCTACCTACCTTCGAATGAATACCCCGTAGACGTCACTCCTACGTCCCTTTTAGCTATTAGCTGATATCGCGTAGGTTTAAACAACTAGCATCTTGTGCCTTTAGGAATAAGGGCCAGCCGACCCGCAAGGGGCCGCTGCGGAGCGTCTCTGATTTATGCGATACATTAGCGACCGGCGCATGCGCTCCACTCTCGTCGATTTATAGCTGCGAACCGAAAAAATATGCATACAATTTATTTTCACTTCAGTTCTTGCCTGCGAAGAACGTAATTATAACCTAATTTTATTCGATACGATAGGCTCTTGTAGGATGGCCTCGGCCGCCTGCCGTCGACCGCGCAAATCCTTTTCGAGTGTTAGGCTTTACCTCGGTCAGCTTTGTGTTTCTCCATACAATGAAGTAATGTATTTTGTATTAGGTACATTTGAGAATACGTTAAATGCAAACGCATTGCGGTGGTAAATGCAGAAAGAGCTGCGATTTTACCCCGCCTGTTTAAGAGCGCGTATCTTTCATATGAAATCGAACACTACATCAGCTGCCTCCAAGCTAAGCTGCTTTAAAAGCGTTTGCCTACTATTTTATTACTGCAGAAATTCTACAAATCTTGCAGAATAATTAGACAATAAGGAACCAAAGAAAATGGTGGTACACTTAGGTCTTTATTAATTACGAACCCTTAATGGGAAATTCCACTCTATGATACGGATAATAAACTAGCTTAACAAGCCATCCATTCAACTTTGCTTTAATCCGTCTTGCCTCAATGTCGTTATAACAATGTTGATGGTATGGTAGTTATTTGACAGTAAAAAATACTAGGTATAACATGAACAATAAATCCTCTGTTAATTTTTTATTACGCGACCAAGAACTAACAAAGGTACCCCAGGATGAAACGTATCGTATACCTTTGTTACTTAAAGATGGTGTACTGTGTCCTAAATTTCAAATTTCAACCCTTCACCCTTTTAGCCAATGATGCGAGATAACGTAATAAACATAATAACTTTATCAAAAAATCTTACACTCTTATTTAAATTATATCTAACTATTAATATCTTAATAATGGGAGCAATGTGTGGTATTCCGACCTAGGCCAATGTGCGGGGAGGCCGGCGCAGGCGCGGCGACGCAAGCGGCGCTTTTAGGCGCACTTGAGATCTCTGCGCAGCGTCTGCGGCGACCCACAGGCGCCGCCACTTAGCCGACACTATGCAACTCCTAATAATACTGCAGCTCTGGTAGGGCTGCCATATTCATTATTTTATTGACATCCATCACTAATAAACCTAATGTGATCTACTTAATTATAATTGGGATTCACCTAAAAAACTGGTCGCTTACGACTCAGATTCGCGCTCCCAGGAAACCCTACACGTAATACAAACACTACCTACATCGTAAAGACTTCAATAGATATACTATTATTATCAATCACACGACTCGATAACAACCGACAGGTTGGGTGACCGTCCTTTTAAACAGTGAAGATAAATGTTTTACGAGTAATAAACAAAAACCTTCAAAACGCCGGCGTCCCACATTTTTTTTAAGCAAAAGGCTACATCTATTTGACTGGCCTATCACCTACCATTTTATAATAAGTTTTTTCCTGATCATAATTTGCTGTTTGATATGTAGCCTCATCTCATAATACATCTCAAAAAGAAACTATAGGACATTTCAAGCTCGCCGCAAGTAACGCCGCGGGAAATGTATTAAACCGCATTTAAATATGCTTCGACATAGTCGCTCAACTATCTTAATCGAGATATCTTATCTTTCACCTCGCTTGAAATAGGCACCTACTGTTGAGGACGAGGAGTTCCGGTGGTAATTGTTGGTCTTCGTCACCAGCTCCACTATACCAAATGTTACTTTCTGAATGCAATACTGGACTTGATACTGAAAATAATAAACACGCTATATGTATACCTCTGATATTTGAGGACTTCCCTCAATTCCTCACGAATCTCATCCTCACAAAACCGATTCGGGGACAATGGGACCACCTCAGAGACCCAATCAAACAAAAAAGGGATTTTTTGAAGTCTGTTCTCAATTGACGAAGAAATACATAAAAAAATACATACAGTGGAACATAAAACCTCCTCTTTTTTTGAAGTCGGTTAAAAATATCGAATACGTCTAATTATGTTATTCGTACGCTTATTCAGATACACACAGATAAAAGACTTTCTAACTTAATTTAGATTAGGATTTAATTTGGAAATAAACCTTACAATATATTGTTGAAATGTTCGTTATAAACATATTATAACACACACACACACATTTTTGTATATTTAATTCGACTGTAACTCTGTGTGCGTTCACTTGTGATGTTTTTCATATTTTAAGTTTAAGTATTAGTATTGCGGCCGTAGGAGAGAGGTACTAACGTCAGTGACAATCCAGACTTCATTATTTCCAAAGTGAATCTGAATAAAACCGGTCAAGTGCGAGTCGGACTCGTGCACCGAGGGTTCCGTATTTAAGATAATATGCTTGGTAACCGCAAAAGAAAATACTCATATTGTTATGAACTTTATTTTCTATGCCATAAGCTCTATTTCGACTAGCCTAAATTTTAATACAGATTCTCAAAGTATTTTGTTATTTCTCATACATAAACTATAAATAATGAACACTTCATTTCGATTTTCCCATAAAATATAAGTAATTCTATACGTCAGATTTTTTTCAGACTTAATGATTAATGAACTTCGGAGATGAAGGCCGGAACAGTCATTTTTTGTGTGCTTGTCAGCCTACGAGTATATGTTCGAACCTTTGTGGCGCTAAAGCCAAACGCCGAGAAACTAAACGCGTGGACCGATTTTAATGATTCTTATGTTAATCTTATCTTAGCCTAATTGTGCAAAGTGTGGTTACAGAATTATCAACAAGTTTTAAAATTTGTTGGTAATTATTTAGCTCTGCCTACCCCACTTTGGGAATGAAGGCTTGAGTTTATGTATGTATGTCAATTTGTCTTAATCTTGTGAGTGTCACTAAAGATATGACAGTAATCAAAATTCAATATGGCGGCATCCATATTTTTTATTGTATACAATATGACGTCATATTGAAAAAAAGTAAAGTCAACGAACTATGACAAGTGGGATATCATTGAATAGGTATTTAAAAATCATTTAGGTTTCTTTCATAATTTTTCATTTTGAGTGATCGGTTAAGATAATTATAACGATTTAAAGTTGGCAGCCACGGGTTTTTTAAAGCTTGCTTTTTGTTATTTTTACCAGGTTTTTTCTTGGTCTCTTGCGCGTTATAAACATGTAAAGGTTGTTGGTATAGCTTTGTGACTGATAGTTTATGAGAGGAAATGGCTGTGACATACAGATAGAGAGACATGTCGAAACTATAATAGTAGAGGATCCGAATAGGAGACGACCTTCACCCGGCTCTTTATTCGATAAACAGTATTTTATACTAAATTCTATATTTTAAGTAATGTATGGCGAATAGGAAGGCTGAAAATTTTCAGTCCACTGTATAAATAATTAAAAAAATCAAAAGTTACTTCAAAAATGTAATTAGTTGTTTAATGGAGAAATTACATAACAATCGGAACTATGAAGCCTATAGAATATGAAAACGTTAGGTTGACCATTTTTTTCCCGTTATCATTATTGGGTAGGTATGCTGGTATAAACAGGGAATTCGATACTAATAATTTGCACCAAACCTAACGTTTGCATATTCTATGGGCTTCATACTTTCGTTTAGTATGTAATTAGTCTATTAAACAAGCATTAATTGTTTTTTTTGTAATTGCAATTACAAAAAAAAGTATTTTTTTATTATTATTATAATGAATTGTTCAGCCAACCTATTCGCCATACATTACTTAACATATTGAATTTGATATAAAACACTTTTTATCGAATAAACAGCCCGGTGAAGGTCGTCTCCTATTCGGATCTTAGACGATAAGGGTTTTTATTTTGACAACGGTATACTCTAAAAAAGGTACGTGAGTGTGGATCCCGCAATAACTGTAGTTAGGACCCAATTTATTTATTTACCTAGTACTTATTAAAATTTATTTGCAACCAGGGGAGTATCAACCCTAGCCGCGCCGAGGTGACGTGATCATGTATCTGGTATATCTTATATCGATAATCAATCAGTGTTCATTGCATTATATCAATTAAATATACTGATCGCTCCCGTTTGCCTCTCATAATAATATATTTCTGATTTAAAGCGTACTATGAATTTCCCGTCGATGTTATTTATGTCTAACCATACCCATATTACATACAAATAGTTGCGAATTGTTTCTAGCGTCTTACCCTACCTATTTATTCATATCAACATGACTCTTAAGTCAGAAGTAGGCAACAAATAGAACTAACTGCCCGTGGTGCGGGAAAGTGTTAGATTATTGAATTAACCGGTGTGAACTTTTTTTACAAATATGAGAGAAGCTAGATAGCGATAGCGTTAAGATCGATACTGTTGACTGGGAAGAAGAAATATGAAATGATCGTTGCATGGTATATGAGAGGTGTCGCAGGCCGGAGAAACTTGTGAAGCTGCCGAGCTGTGCTGCATGCAGCGGCTGAGGGACAGCCTAGGTATCTAGGCGAGCAGTCTTCATCGAAGTCTACCGTGGGGATCTAACAGCCAGACAGGTTGTCTGATATTACCCACTATCTGAGACTTGAAGATGAGAAAGTTATCGGTAGATTGCAAATAACTAAAGCTACATTTTGCACTAACCGAATCCAAGCCACAAATACATTTCGAAGCATGTATTGACCGCTCCGTCAAACTAATATTGTATGTACTAATCATAGCTTTTGGGTACGTGTATACTACTATTTAGTACCTAACCATAATATGAGTCCTGTTACTTGAAATAAATGATTTATTATTATTACTTATATATTATTATATTACAGATGCGAATGTTTAGATATAAGTGCATGTGTGTAAGTTAGTAGGTATGTTTGTTACGTTTTCACGTTGAAATTGCTTGAAGGATTAGTACCTATATAAAAATTAGAGTGGAGCTATCTCCATTCCAATTTTTTCCATCTAGGTAGAGAATAGAGATGCGCCGAATAGTGGTTTCACCGAATAGCCGAATACTATTCGGTTTAACCTTTACCGAACCGGATATTCGGCTGAATTATTCGGTTTACCATTTCATTGTTTTGCCGCGTAAACAGGTTCTAACATGTATCTACGCTACGTGTCACAGTGCTGGCTAGATGACCCAAGTACACCTCGCTGTCACTTTGCTTCAAAACATCGCACAACTACGTTACGAATAAAAACAAATGTGCTTATTGTTACAAAAATATTGATAATATTAACTTTATTGTGTTCGCAATATGAGTGGGCGTAAAAGATCACGTGCTTGGGACTATAAATGCTCAAACCGAATATATTCGACATCAAAACCGAATACTTCGGCCGAATACAAATAGTGAAAAAGATGCCGAATACACCGAATACCGAATACCAAACGAATATTCGACGCATCTCTAGTAGAGAAATACCCTGAAATAACCCATACCTCGACTACTTTTAATCCCGAAAATACTAACAGTTTCCGTAGGATGGTCAACAATGAGTGCGAACGAGGACGAAGTTTGCAGGCAGAAGCTACCAATACCTATCTTATAAATCTAGAAATGTAATAAGATTTACTTAGTAAGTTTTACTGTCATTAGTACAAAAGGCAAACTGACAGTCGAAACAGGCTCGACATTGGATGTATCACCAGCTATAGAGCGATTACATGAAGCATAGCGAAGGTCATAAAAGTGATAACAGAGCAGTTCCCACATCCCAGCAGCGCGCGTCTGCACGTGGTGTCGAGTGCGCCGAGTGCGCCGAGTGCGCCGAGTGCGCCGAGTGCGCCGAGTGCGCCGAGTGCGCCGCAGGTGCGGCCGCTCCGCGCCATGTGCCCGCCTCGAGTGGCTCGAACGATGCCTTTTTCGGTCCTTGAGCAACCACTTTTTGCAAACCCCGATCGATCGTCAGGTGGACCCACCCGATACGAGTCAAGGTAATTATATAATTATAATAAGGGTAAAAGTGTTAAAATAATTCTGCTGAATACAAATCTATCGTTGCTTTGTTTACTTTAGCGAATTAAAAAGGTGTTGGTTTTCCGTTGCGTGTGAACCATCAAATGATGTGTAGGTATGCAAGGAAAACTTTTTTTTTTTTTTTAAATCTTTATTTATTTTGAAGCTTTGTTCAACCTTGAACATGTCAGCTCCGGCTGGCCTAAATACAAGTACAAAGGAATACCTAAAGTCAGGGTCAATCAAGGGTCAATAGAAATGACAAAAGATGTTAACAAATCAGTAGGTACTGTTTGACACATAACCTCAATATATCTGAAAACGAGTTTTATTAACAGTTATTTAATCTTAAACAGAATGTAAAATATATCTCAGCGATGTCCAAAGTACGTGATTATGGTGTAATAATGGTAATTAGGTCGGTTTGGTTTTGTTTACTTACATCTTTTGTCTTTTCTATTGACCTCTACATTCACATTATCTTTATTATTTTTGAGTAGATACTTATTTTTAGTACCTATTCGAATATTACTTAGTGCTCAATTGACACCGTATTTTGCACATGTAAAGCAAGGGTAAATTATTATGAAAACAAAATGTTTTTCAAAGGTTTGCTTTTTCAATTTTGTCGCCTTTATTAAAATGTATAACAAGGGCAAATTACCGCTTTGTAATACCTACTAAGAAATTCTGAGCTAGACCGCGGACACACGGACATAGGTACCGAGTGTACCGGCAACCGGAGACGGACATGGTGAAACTATAACGGTTCCTAGTTATTGACTTCGGAACCCTATGATAAGATAAGATATCAATTATGTTAAAAAAGCTTTCAATCGTTGCATCAGTTCGAGTCGAGGCCTACGAGGCCACGGGCAGGCGCTCAGCTCAGACGCAAACGGGCGTCCGACTTACCTATGACGGTTCGCGTTGTGGGTTTAATATTTTATTATTATTATTTGTATTTCTTTACCAATCACGCGACTATGCGAGTCCCAGTCCTTTGGATGGCGTACATGGAGCCGAAGCCAACAAGCAGAGGCCCTTTAGACATGTTTAATTTAGTAAAGTGATGGGACACCAAACGGCGATTATCCCTGAGTTCAAACTATACAAGTTTAGTATGCTCCCACGAACAAACACCTCTGTTGGTGTAAGACTATTTAAGAAGGATGGGAACATTAATAATAGGCTCTATTAATGAACTGGTATGGACTGGTGAACTAGGCTATTTAGGAAACTACGGCGCCTGCCTCGCCAACTCAATGGAATGGGCCTCCCAAAATAGCCGCAAATACATAACAGCAGGGAGGCAACAGTTCCAGAGGGGCTGTGGAGAGGTCCTTCTTGACTTTAAACTACCATAAGGCGGTGCCCACTCGCCGCTTATGCAACACGTTCCGCCATTCTAGCTTATAGCTCTTGCGACTCCACTCTGACCGGCCAATAAAGGCAAGCCAGAGGTGTCGGTCTGTTCCTCTTCATTGTACACCGTAGCTGGCCGGTGTTGGCAAGCGTGAGGTGATGAACAGGACCTACCCTCGGGAGCACACTCCTCCACCGCGGCTCCATAACCATATCTTCGTCTTCGCTATGCGCTTACGTACGAATTTGAGATCACCTAAATAATTTAGTCATTAGAGTTGCTAGTTATTTTAACAGATAGATATCGTTGCAAAAAACCGTTCCAGCGCGTGCACCGCTTTGCCCTGTGCCCCCCCCCCCCCCCTTCCCCCACGTGCTGCGCGATTAGATAACCGCTGAAGTATTGCCGCCGACACCAATTAAATTACCGCACACCCTGCGCCGGCGCATGCGGGCGCCCGAACTTGCCGTTTTTCCGTTTACACCGGCTCCATTAGCTGAAACCTTGAGCTGCCAGCTTATCTTCCGGTTAATTACCCACAACCTTCTATTTAAACAAAATTAAAAAGAAAGGAATAAGACAAGTTACATAAAGACATAAACCACCAGCCATAAACCATTTTATTATTTTTTAGTTGGGAGACGACTCCGTCGGTAAGTACCTACCTACGTAAACTCTCGGTCGTAACTACCTTCCTATGCATCTAATTATTTATCGAGTTAGAAGATATAAGATTTCTCGCATAAAAGTTCGGACGGCTCTAACAATGGGTCCGCCTAATTGGGCGGTCGCCGAAGAAGCCAATAAAATGTACATTAAATAGAAGGTACTCGTAAGTACTTACGAATACTCCACACACAGAGTTAATTAAAATACTAGATAATTTGTTTATGGCATGTCGTTTGAGTCGTTGATTTATTAAAACGCTCCATACCTAGTAAGTATGTATTTGTTTTAATTACCTGCGATAGATATTTTCGAATACGTTTAAGAGATGTTCGTTTTTGAACCATGTATTTAGAATGTAGTTTTATTAATGAAGGGGGTGATCGGAGCCAAGCCGTGAGTGGGGAGTGGCGAGCGTGCGCGGCCACGCCCCGCGCCCCGCGCCCCGCACCGCCGCGCCGCGCCGCGCCGCGCCGCGCCGCGCGCGCTTCCCCCCCGTGACCCAGCGCAGTTCGATCCATTACGAGTATTACGACTCGTTCCCATTTCAACGAGCCACTACCGGCCTACCAATAACAATTTACCCAATGTAAAATTCATTGAACGCAAAAGAAATAACTTAAAAAAGTATCTACTTACTTACTAATTGTTATTGTTGTTAGCATATTTCAGCATATAATTGCAGCGCCACATTTTGCCTAACTTCAATTGTATCATGCATTGTCGGTGCGTCTCGGCGTCGACAACTAACTAATTTTCTGTTTAAAGTTATCATAGGTGATGTAATCATTATAGTCCAAACCAATAGAACCAATGATGTCTACTTAGTCGTCATATTTTTTTAAAATTCGTTATATTCACATTCATTTCCGGTATTTTTCAGACCATTAGTATTTGTAGCTGTAGGGAGGGGAATTGGGGCTCATTAACTAACAAAAATTATCACTTTAAATCTTAATACTTCACAAATGGATCCCTTAATCCAACCCCGGAATTGTTTCCACAAACCCGCAACATTTTTGAAAGACCTATCCAATCCGACTTCCCCAAGTTAAGTGTGGGGGAGGTACCTACACTAACTTTTTGTTGTTTTTATTTCACTACTTGGTCGGCGTAACTAATATGTATATTTAAGCTCATTAACAGCTTTCTAGAACTAAGTCTCTGAGCTGCGCTGCGGACGGACGGACTGACGGACGAGGCGAAACTATAAGGGTTCCTAGTTTGACTGCGATACCCTAAAATATATCTGAATGTATATGTCATTCGTCGGTAAAAGCACACTGCTCTTCATGTTGTCACCGTTATAATATAACCCATATTTCCGTACTTCACTTTAACGGCGCTGGCGGCGAGTTACACAACACTGCCACACGTCAGAGACGAGATGGTTTTACCGAGTTGAATAGAGGCTAAGCTGTGGACAGTAATCTCAAGAACCAGAGACTGTAGGGCTTATAACGCACAGTGGGTACCTAACTATCAATATTAATATTATAAAGACGTAAAGCTGTGTTTGTCTGTCCCCACTTAGGTTAGGGGTAGGTCATTTCTGGAACCGAATTTAAGGACTCTTCCACTGATAGGAGGTTCCTATATGGCTTATGTTCGTGTGTTACAGAAAAAGCCATGTATTTTTTTTTTACTTAAGAATAATTTTAAGCGTCATCATAGGCGAAAAACTCTCATTCAAAAGCCGTATTTCAACCGCCGCATGCAAAAGTCAAAAATGCAAGTATTTTTTAAATCTTTACGCAAAATCGCTTCCAAAGACAACATCCTTTTAATTTATAAGGCTCGTCAAACAGCTATTCTCTACTGTTTGTCTGCGTGGGGTGGATATCTACTAGTCTAAAAGAACTTGAGACCGCGGGCGGTTCTGAACGTTATGCTACGGAAATCACGTCGATTCCCTTCGAATGAAACATTTAAACAAAGTAATGACATTTCAGTGCGCCAACTATTCATCTCTAACTAAAGTTACGTTAGTTACTTTCTCGCTAAAGGAATTATAATATAAGTATCACGAAAAGATATTTCTTCCCTTGCGTCCCAACCCAACGTACCTATTTATAAAATTCTATACCATAGCATATAAAGGCCCTGTCGAAGAAAACGGGCACTTTTTATTTTTTCAAGTACTTACATAGACTATAACTAAATAAGATTTCATGCTACAAAATAAAGAAAGTATTGTTCAAGAAGAAAAATAATGATTTTGTATAAATAATGTTATTACAATGCTGTAGCATAACATTTAACTTAGTTATAGTACCTATGTTTAAACTATTTGAAAAAATCGAACGGGCCTGTTTTCTTAAAAGGGGGTTTATATGTATGAAATCTACTTTCGCCAAACACTGTCTCCCATTCTCAGACTTATTTACTTGTAATCAAATGTGTAGAAATATAAATCTTAGTTAAGATGTTGTTTCTCTGTCTTATATAAAAAATGTTAATAATTAATATTAGTTATTTTGCATTACGTGATTTAAATGTAGGTATGACATGTTGGGAACACCCAAATACTCCGAAATATTTTATTCCGAATTTACTATTTCCGATTTTTAAAACCCCGAATTTCATAATTCCTAACGAATAAAATTTCGATTACTAAAAAACACGAAATTTATTTAACCGAATTTCCAAATTCCGATTGTATATTTTTCCGATTTTTATAACTCCAAATAATGAAAAGCCCGAAGTGTCATTGGCCCGAAAAACAAAATTCCGATTATTAATTTTCCGAAACTTTATTACTAATTCGGAAATTTGATATTCGGGATAATGAAATTCGTGTTTTCAATTATCGGATATTTTATTTATTAGGAATTATGTTTTATAAATCGGAATTAGTAAATTCGGAATAAAATATTTCGGAGTATTTGGGTGTTCCCATTGTAGACACAGGTAACAAAACCGAATTGGAGCACCCCAAAATCCACGTGGTCTTGTCTGTCTTACCCCTAGAGTGTATATAAAGCGGAGGGAGAGCAGCCCTCGCCCGCTGTGACAAAGGACGGGAGCCGTGCAAAGCGGAGCGGCTGAGGCTGGTCGCCTAAGGCGACCAGCAATCCGAAGCTGCGGTGCGGAGCACGGGCGACCGTCCTTTGTCACGCGAGGGCGAAATGGCTGCTCTCCCCGCAGCGCCGGAGCTAAGGCGGAATCTTAAATTGGGGGTTGTTTTAATTATTAATTTTATAGTTATTAATAACAGCAATTCGTAATTCTGATGTTTCGTACTTTTGATTAGTCGGGTTTATTATTAGTCGGTGTAATGATATTCGGAGTTTTGAAGATCGGTATTTTAATAATCGGAATTCGTATTTTTGATATTTCTGATTATTATTCATTCGGACTTATTATTGTTCGGAGTATTGAAATTCAGAATTATGCAAATCGTAATTGTTAACGTTAGACATTTTGAAATTTCGGATTTATAAATATCGGAAAAATGAAAAATAGGAATACTTATATTCGGAGTTTTAAAACATTCGGAATTATAATAATCGGCATTATGAAATTCGTGATTCCTATACTCGGAATTTAGTTTTTCGTATTTATGTAGTGTACCCGACATGTTTCTTATTGTATCGGATCTGGTCTTCGCCGCGGTACCAGCTCTGAGACTGACTAGTGCAGGGGCAGCCCGCAGCAGTCATATTATTTTGATTAATGTTGCTATAGATATCGAGAGCGCGGAATCGCATATGTTGTAGGAATGTGTGTTTACAGACATTATATATTTATTTATTTTCTCTTCTCGTACTATCAGCATAAAAAGAGGTTTGTTAAATACTAAAGAAGTAAATACAAAAATAATGACAGTGTCAAACTCTTTATACTACTTGCATTGCACTAAAATATACGTCTCATTTTGTATATACAGGGTGGAAGGGGACGGGGGACCTTCCCGGAACTATAGCATTAATTAAGAGGTACACAGTCGATTTGTGATGGTAATAATGATGAATTAACTAATTAATACAAAAACCAAATTGACTAATTTTTCATTGCGGGGACAACCCTGTTACACCTGCCCATTACGACTTGACTATGAAAACTCGGAAACTACGCTTATTTATTTCCGAACGTTGACGTTGCCATAGTGATAAGGTGATAACTTATGATTCATAGACGTCAAATAATCCATAAACAAAAC
The DNA here is from genome assembly GCA_927399475.2 of Acleris emargana. Lineage (NCBI taxonomy): Eukaryota > Metazoa > Arthropoda > Insecta > Lepidoptera > Tortricidae > Acleris > Acleris emargana. The sequence continues at coordinate 47,961,132 of OV656835.1, read as the reverse complement.
GAAATGAAAATGATTTTTATTATTTACAAAATGTATTAACCATTAGTTTACACATTATCATGTTGTTATAAAAATCTAACACTACGTCTACGTTTTGATAGTGGGAGGACCTTGTGCAGGGTCCGTCCGGGTTGGTACCACCATCTTATCCATTAACCTACCGCCAAGCAGCAGTGTTCGCATTGTTGTGTTCCGGTTAGGGGATAAGACAGCCGGTGAAATGACTAGCATAGAGGCATTCCATCTTAGTCCTCAGGGTTGGCAACGCATTTGCAGTCTTAGGATTGCGGTCTTGAGAATGCGAATGTCTATGGGTCACAGTTTCCACTTACCATCAGGTGGCCTGTGTGCTCGATTGCCTTCCTATGACATAAAAAAAAAAAAAAAAAAAACAAAAATCTTCAATTACCCTCACATGCGGTGTTCAAATGTCCCTCCGCGGCTTATTATACACGCTGCAGCCCGTGCCCGAGTATGTCGGTGCACCCTTGACAAAATATGCTCTTCATAATTTTTTCTCCGCAGATCGTTAAAGGCATCAGTTATTCGTCGTCGCATCTCGTCCGCAGTGTCACATTCCGTTTTGTACACACTATCTTTTACAGAGCCCCACAGGAAGAAATCAAGACACGTGAGATCCGGGCTTCTTGGCGGCCAACGGTGCGGCCCAAATCTGCCTATCCAGCGATCCCCAAACTCATTGTTCAATTTCATTCGTACTTCGTGTACAGAATGAGCTGGTGCACCATCTTGTTGGAACCAAGTGACTTGTCTTTCAGCCAGTGGTAATTCGTCCAGATAACTGTCTAACTCGGTGTTCAAAAGAGACATGTATCCGTCTCTGTTTAGAGTTGGAGGCAGAAACACAGGTCCTATGATAGTTTCTCCGTGAATCGCCGCCCAGACGTTAATAGACCAACGATACTGGTGACTCGAGAATCGATAAGCGAAAGGTTTCTCCTCGGCATACACATGTTCGTTTCGTCTATTCCATATTCCGTTGCGTGTGAACGAGCTTTCATCACTCCAAATAATATGCCTTATGAAATCTCGCTCTTCTACTATCTTTTGTAATAACCATCGGCAGTAGGCTTCGCGGATAGGGCAGTCCCGAGGGAGTAGAGCTTGAACCCTCTGTATTTTGTAAGGGTGAAGGCTGGCACGTTTGAGAATAGTAAGTACTGCAGTATGGGTTATTCTGAAATGTCGACCCGCTACTCTAGAACTCGCTCTCGGATGTCTTCTAAAATAACGCAGCACCCTTTCTTCAAGTCGAGCCGCAATTCGAACAACGCCTCCGCCACGTTGGTCGTTCTGGGCTGTTGCTGGTACAACGGGCTGGTTGTTGGCGATACGATCCAAAGCCCTTAAAATTGTCCTATGCCCAGGTTGATGTGGTGGAGGATAATGTTTCTCGGTATCGACGCCAAGCTTCAGCCGCGTTATTATTGCACGTCGCGTACAATAAAAGCAAATTCAAATAACCACGAGCATCTAGCAAAGGCATCTTTATTTGAAGAATGACATAGGTAAATTTAATGACATTTTCATTTTAACATCAAATGCATCGATAGCCCACACAATAACGCAAAGAGGTTCATAAGTTAAGTACATAATCAGTAGTTCTTAATAATGTTTATTTGATAAACGTTTCACATGCACGTTTTGAAGCATGAAAATGAGTGAAATATGCCTACTCAGCAGCACAATTTCAATTTATTCGTAAATAATTTTGTTCAACTAGCTAAAACCTATTTATCAATTTAGGGAAACTAAGACACGATGAAAGAAGGTTCTAATTATCATTTTTAATTGTTTATGAAGATTGAGTATACTTCATTGTCTGTCAATGTCGCTATTTCAGAAATGTGTCAAGTTGTGCTTAGTAGGCTGTTAGTAGGTCGTTATTATGTTATTTTATTCATAATTTTAGGAAAAAATTCATAAAGTTGTTCAAGATGTACCTACAAAGAGACTCACAAACCCTGCAATATTTCTTACCGCATTGGAAGCAGGTCTAAGTATGCATCCACGACAAAAAAAAAGTAATAATATCCTGTATGAAAATGTTGTTTACAATTAAGTTCACTGACCCAATCATATGTTTAGGGTTGAAACAAGTAGTTTTTTGTGTGAATGTTTAACCGGCTGTAATTTGAAAACGGCTGCTTAAATTCACATAGTTTGTATGGGGGAAATAAACTGTTAAGGCTAACCTATCTCCGATTATCGGGAAGGTCCACGGTCCTCTTCCACCCTGTATACATATGGTCCCAATTCTATAATTGTAACGATGTATAATAATTGTAACGTCAAATTCTCGTAAACAAGAAATGATGGATTGGTTGACAGAACGTAACATTTCCTATAGTCATTGATGTACAAAACAAGTGTGTATGAATAAATTAAACAAAATATAGAACGATTTAGTGAGTCGTACCATTGATGATATGCAATTTAAAAAGATCATAGTCATACAGTACTTCGATTGGCACCGTATCACCCAACAACATTCAATCCGATTGTTAAAGGATACCTAGTGGGGTCATAATCCAATCAAAAAAATCCAAATGTGTTCTAACAAAAGTCATATCGTCTATAAGACTGCATTTGGGTACAAATTATAAGTGCTTAAACATTACACTTGCCATATTATTGCATTATTGAAACCTAATAACCCTTAAACACGTTTTATTGTCGTTAAAATCAAGTATACTAAACTTATAATTACATAGTACATACATACATACATACCTTCACGCCTTCATTCCCAGAGTGGGGTAGGCAGAGCTACAGAATTACCAACAACTCCAAAAACTTGTTGATAACTCTGTAACCACAATTTGCACAATTAGGCTAAGATGTTTAACAGTGTATATTAGTGACAGGTAGAAAGCCCATCGCCTAACAGTACTACAAGCCTTTATTCCCTTAGTCGCCTCTTACGACTTCCACGGGAAGACATGGAGTGGCACGATTCTAAGCCGGCAACCACTCGGCAAATTACATAGTAAAAGTGGTTTATAAGAGCATTCCCTTTTTTTATAGCATGGGAAGGCAAACGAGCACACAGGCCACCTGATGATAAGTGAAAACCCTGCCGTTGCCAACCCTGAGGACTAAGATGGAATGCCTCTATGCTAGTCATTTCACCGGCTGTCTTATCCCCAAACCGGAACACAACGATGCGAACACTGCTGCCTGGCGGTAGGTTAACGGATAAGATGGTGGTACCAACCCGGACGGACCCTGCACAAGATCCTCCCACAAGTAATGTATGACACTTATTAATAATATATCAATTATATATTGCCGTGTGGTTGCCGGCTTAGAATTGTGCCACTCCATGTCTTCCCGTGGAAGTCGTAGGAGGCGACTAAGGGAATAAAGGCTTGTAGTACTGTTAGGCGATGGGCTTGCTACCTGTCACTAATTTACACTGTTAAACATCTTAGCCTTATTGTGCAAATTGTGGTTACAGAGTTATCAACAAGTTTTTAGAGTTGTTGGTAATTCTGTAGCTCTGCCTACCCCACTCCGGGAATGAAGGCGTGAAGGTATGTATGTGTATGTAATAATATATCACATTACAAACGTTACCAAGGGCTTTATTGTTGATAAAAAAGTTGCCCACATTATGGTATCCATTTTAAGAGCAATCTTCTTAACTAGTAAGAGGCGGAGGAATATTATTACTAAAAAATCAATAGAGTAAAACGTCGAAGCAGCGACGAGAACATAATTTTTGTGTCAACCATTGTGGGATAGGTACTTCATTGATAAGTTATTTTATTTTTGTTTATTATAATCAAAACTGTGTGGGAAATCAACTGTATGAGAAAGTCTAGTATATGTAATGTAAAATCAACGCGTCTTAACATTAAGGCATTTTCGTGGAAACAAAATAAATAAATTATTTTGTGAGGTTATTGACACTGCTGTTATAAGGGCAAAAGTATTCTACATACCGTTAATAAAGGATCTATAAGGGTGTAAACCCTTATAAAAGCAATGTTTATTTCAAGGTATTCTCCATTTTAAATGTAATTGGGGTTCCTTGCTGGCAAAGTAGGTTAGGTAGAACCATTTAGTTAAAGATAGATTTGTGTAGATACTTAATACTTATCAGAAGTGGCCAAATCCACTTTATTTTTCGATTTATTAAATACTGTCGGGTTTTTCATAACACTATATGGCTATAAAGCAAAATATTCAACCATTATAAGGGGAAGTCTTACTGTATCCATAATGTGAAAGTTAAAACTCTTATAAACAACTCTTACAAGGGGAATTCTTATTGTGGTCATACTACTCGGCCATATTAGCCTTAATCCAACCTAAATTATAGGAATAGAGGCTGTGATAGCTAGAATCTCTTATAATCAACTCTTACAAGGGGAATTCTTATTGTGGTCATATTACCTACTCCGCCATATTAGCCTTTATCCAACCTAAATTATAAGAATAGAGGCTGTGATAGCCAAAATTTCTTATAATTTATTTGCTATAATAAGGATATTGGAACAAGTTATGCTTTTATAAAACAATTACAAGGGGTTAGGTCATATAAGCTTGATGTTATAAGTTTATTTTGATAGTTGGGAAGTTCTGTTACTGAGATTTATTACAATTAAAAAAAGGAGTTTTTCATAAACCTGTATAAAACTGATTTATATAAAATAACAATAAAAAGTAATGTATTCTAAACTGTTGCAATTATTTGAAGTACGAGCTTGAAGTATTCCCATTTGGGACGACGATGATATCTACTGATAACGGCCACCACGTTTGCAAGAGTTCTTGTAGAGAGTTCAAATTTGCGTGACATATTGATAAGATTTTTAGCTTCAAATTCTGATACAAAAGTTTTTCAATCAACTAAAGATCCCGGTGTATAAGCACCGGGCAATCTTGATGTCTCATTAAATCGACTTTACGATTTCACATGGTTTTTTAGCAATACGACCAAATCTCCTGCTTCATAAGCTGGAATTGAGTCGTGTTGAGTAATATAATTTTGGTCTTTAAACGGAACCTTCGTACAAAACAAAGACTGACTTTTATGTTTTCAAAAAATGAAATGAATGTAGTGAAAATAATAGCCTTGAGCTTTGTTATTAATTATACTGTGGTTTGGGAATAGGTAAATTTAAGTGATTGTAATTTCCATAAAAGTACCTATATGCTTTTATTGAGAAACAAAGCAGGCCGCGGCGACGACGTCAATCTATCAGTCTACACATACATACCTATTTCTCGAACATAAGAACAAAACACATTCTTGGTTTCTGGGCTTGAATGAAACAAATCGTTTTGGATTTGGCTAGTTACCTGTCGGAATTTTGAAATGTTTTCAATATGCCCCCCTGAAACCGAAAAATTGTTCGACAACAGACCTAAATATAGCCTGCTGTAGCCCCAAAAATAAACTGCCATTGATTTTTACAGACATGGTAGGTACCATGATGCGTGTTGGTAGCTGACTAAAATGCAAATGTGTCGGCTAAAAGATGTCGCCGCGGGTGTACGCGGCACGCCGCTCCGCGCTCGAAGGCGCACTGCGAGGTTCTCTTTCAATATATTACATTTCACGACACGGAATCCTTTTTAACATTTACGGTGTGGCAATGGCGTGAGTGACACCTAAATGTAACCTAAATAATGCTTCTGTCACTTTAAGCAGACTTCAGGACCATAGTAAGGGTCCTGCTTAAAACAAAACAGATATACCTAGTCATTGTTTCATCGAATATTGCATAATTGTGTCCAAAAGTCATACAGCAATGAAAGTTGTATTGTTTAATAGGGGGGGTGTATGGCGTAAATAAATTGTTTATGAACGGTGAAAACAGAATTCTATTACGGAGGTGGGTCTTAGTGGCATTAGGTAGGTACATTATGTTTGGATACCTACCATATTACAGTAATTTTCAGATTTACACCAAACATACCATACACGAAATAATAGATGAGGTTGCAACATTCATCAATAACAATAAAAAGTTAATTTACGATTAGGTACATTTTAAGATGCAAAAAGTGTCGGGCACAGGCGTGACCTTACATTAAATGAATGGACAAGAAAATAAAAAAAACTTGTGCAAATGACAAGTGCAGGTTTATAATAGTAGGCCGGTGTAATTAGGTCGCAAAATAGGCCAACCTTGCATTCATTAAAAACAGCATTTATTTTCATTAAAGGTGTACAGTACAGACGGGGAGTGTATCAAGTTGTATCCCGCGAAAATCTCACCCCCGCGCATGCGTTTTTTTCGAAGAAATTATGTTTATCAATTTTACTTGATAGAAACAAATGTTAACAAGCATATTTGTAAGTATTTGTAAAAGAGATTGAGTATTACCAGTAGGTCAATAAATTAAACATTTGATGCCCGCGCAACAAAATTTATTTTTAAAATAAAATATGACAAAAAAATGCTAAGTGAATTTTATTTCATATAGGTATTTAACTAATATAACGAAAATTAAACTGATGTATGTGACTTTGCATTTCAGAGATATCAAAAAATCTCAAATAGTGGTTCAGGCTAAATGTTACAGAACTGTTGAACAATGGAAAATATTTAAGCCCAGCCTGAATTTCTCAGAATTAAACAGGAGGTTGTTTAATAGTTTAAGAGGCCGTACACGAAATTTTGCCGATATCGCTGATTTACGTGATTTTCCAGACGTGATTTTACAGTTGAAGTACTGTATTTCTACAAGTTTTAATACACAACACGAAAGATAAATTCTAATTTTATCGAATGTATGAGCTACTTTTCTGTTTTCATTATTTTATTTTGATTAATCGACCTGACACTGGCGAGTGTTATGTGAATTTTGCTGGAAGAGGTTTAGAATGTCACATATTCATGAACCGTTTTGACGTCTAAACGGTATGAAAAATTTACAATGTATTGCTGTAAAAGTCGTCTAAAGAATGTATGAATTACTTTTTACCACTTTCAAATAAATTTTTCGAGTAAAAAAATAAATAAACTTGGTAATTTTTTATAGAAAACGGGCAAAAAATATTTTTTATTTCGGCTACTCAGAACTCTTGTTTATAAAATTAAAACAATAGAAATAAACTTTAGTTCATAATCAATCCATTACCTAAAAAAATATCCAAAAAGTTTAAAAGAATTGGCAATAAATAATGTTTTAAAACAACCTAAATCTCGCATTTTGATACTCGACAAAAATAAAAAAGTGGCTCATTTATTCGTAGCTCATTTATTCGATCATAACTTAAATGATATTTAATGTTGAGCATTAAAACTTATAGAAAAGCAGTATTTTAACTGTTAAATCACAAAAATAAGCAAAACGGTAAAAAAATCGTGTACGGCCTCTTAATATAGAAAACCAACGATTTGCATTAATGTGTTTAACTTTCTTCTAAACAATAAATGCCTAAAAGCCTATAAATGAAAGTTTAACTCTGTTATTTTTTGCCAAACCGGTATTAAAAAAACGCTTAAAATTAATTTGCGTCGATGCAATTGGTTTAATTTTGCCAGATAGAATAAAATTATGAAAATTATACAATAATAATTTTAATAATTTTATTTTCAAAAATCACTGTTAATTGTTTGCTTGAAGTACAATTGAAAAAAAAAAACCAAAATAATTTTTATTTCTTTCATTTTCTTGCAGGAATTTGTTTAATTCTGCAAAATTATAGGTCCTACCAATTGGGATTGTTCATATTTTTACAATTACTCTGATTCGAAAACCATTTCGAGGAACAGGGTTTTAAAGCCGTTCTGCATTATTAAGTTTCTGTAATATTGATCAATTTCGGATATTTCGACAAAACTATATATTTGTTTGCCTTTCGTTTTCGGCTCGAAGCCCACCTAGGTGTATCTTACGGGTTAGGCGAAAACCGCTTGAAATATAATGATTTAATACACTACTATAATCACTTTTTATCATCAGATATCATTTAATTGTTGTAATTTATTAGAAAATGCCAACCGACTTAAACTAATCATATATCATCCATAAAATGTCTGCTAAATAAATTAAGATATTAAAACAAAACTATTACTAACTAGGTCAAATACCAAATTAATGAAATGGGTCTCTTAAAATTACCTATTATTTCGAATTAGAGTGTAAAAACCGTGTTTTTTTTTGTTGGTTTAACCCAATTCTTTATGCATAATAAAAACTATCCTGCCCTGAAATTTAGTCACAAAAACGTGTTTTTGTTATTTTTACCTCGTTCCGGTAATGGAAAATGTTTAATTTTTTGTTATTATTTGGAGAGATAAGTTGAAATACATGATTTTAGAAATAAAGTGCTGTTTAGATTTTTTGCAAGGTTAACCCCACGTGGGAGGTGCTCGTGGGCTTTGTGGGCCAGGCTGCCGTCGCCACGAGCCTGCACGAGCAAATGTAGGTACTTATATCTTTCGGACCGGACGAGTCGTGGTCGGAGCGTTTTATGAACCTGTTCGATTGTACCTTTGACTACAACTCAGGGACCGGAACCGCTTAGCGCGAAAGGGGTTTTCGATATGCTTTTTGATAGACTTGTTGTTACAAACCCCAAGGATGCGCTAAGCTTATCGTCGACTAAGCTCAAAGAAAGGGCAACCAAACGATACGGTTAATTCGACTAAGTTCTAAGCCTATCCCAATACCCTATTGTTTGTTACCTTATTCAAGCTTATTCGAACGGATTCAAGCTGGTTTAATCACTATGCGCAAGAGTTTAGACTTATTATTGAATTACCTAACAATTGATAGGGTGGCGGCAGGCAGTAGCCGCTTCGCTTGAGCGAGACTGTTAGAATTCGCCCGAATGCGCAAAAAAGAGATAGGCGATCAATGGGGTAATACCCAGTCAATGCTAAGCGCTTAAATATTAAACTACCGAAACCCTAATGATCCGGGTAAGCTCTATGGATGCGGTTAACTACCTCAAAGGGGTTCGCCCTAACGTTAAGGTGACTCAATCATAGCTAAGCACATCGATTGGCTAACCGAATGATAGGCTAAGCCTATTCATAGGGTTAATCAAATGAAGGGGTTTTCCGGTCCCTGCTACAACTACAACCTAACAGAAACACCGAATTTCAACTTTATTGGACTGATTAAGTGGAAATTCGGTGCACAAGAATTTATGTGATCCAGTGACGGACGTGTAACGTAAAGTTATAAAGTCACTTCCGGGGAGCAAAGTAGAATAAAAAACAATACTAATTTTTACCGTGTGACAAAGGTAAGTGCTTATTAATGTCTCGAATATGTATATATTTCTTTAATTACATAAATATTTTTTAAGCTTTTTAGAAAATATATGAAAAATGTCCATCACCCCCTTATCTCGAAATCTATGTACTAAACACTCTACAACAACAACTCCACAAAAACAAAACAGAAAACAGTATTTACTTATACAATTACTTACTTAGTTTATTACGGGAAAACCTATAAAAAGTTTATGCTCCTGAAGCTCGTGTAAAATTCCGTACTAAGAGCTAAAACTTAGACTTTACAAAACCCTCTCCACGCGTGGTCGACTCCCGCTTGTCCGATCTTGCGGTGAGGCTAGACAAGTTCCTTAACGCTACCGTAAACGATTTTCGAAAACGGATAAAATGTATGGAATTGATATACAATATTGAGCTCGACGCGACCGTCTGACATCTTACTTATATACATTTTAGATGGTAACGATAACGAACGCCGAATGCAACATGTCTAGGGCCTCAGGTCAGCTTGCAACTGACGTATCAGAAGGTACTTAGAGCCGTATTAATAAACTCATCTTGGCTGAGATGCCCGTCACAAGATACGTCAAAGTAAATGTCAAACCACAGAATACTGACATTTTTGACGCATCTTGAGACGAGCATTACATTCGAGATAAGTTTATTAATACGACCCTTAGACATAGGACTCACTAAAGATGTCGATGTGTTTGCTGACAACTGGCAACAATTGCTATGTAAAATTCACTGCTTCTGTTGTTCTCTATAAACCTAATATTGTAAATAAATAAATAAATAAATATCAGGGGACAATGTCACACCAATTGACCTAGTCCCAATTTAAGCTCTAGGCTTGTATTATGGGAACTAGACAACGATATAAATACTTATATAGAGAAATACATACGTAAATGTCTCTATATATGTAAATCTATAACATTGTAGGCGCCTTGGTCCATACTGTTAGCCTATAATTGTAATTATAATAATAATAAATAAATAAATAATAGAATCAAGTTTTTTTACGACATCTTTCAATTTGTTTATGTATTCAGTGTTGATGTAGTATGATGTCTGTGAGATTTTTTATTCTAAACAACCGTTTAGTATCTAACTTTGGCTTTATAAGTAAAGATACAGATACTAAAAGCAAAACACAGGTAGAGTTTTATAAACCTTGCTCTTTGATAACTTATTAGCAGCCTAGGTATATCACGGGGAAATTGACGAACCTAACCGAACAATCAAGTCCGTTGCATCGTGATCCGAAGACAACGAGTTGGCGTAGTAACAAGTTGATTGGATCATAGACAACAAGCTTGTTGCTGAGGCTATCAGGTAACAAATCTACCAACTGACTGCATGTTTTGTTACTGTCGTCAATAAATACTACTACCTACACATATTCATATGAAGGGAAAATTAAATATTTTACTCCGCTGTTCAACGACGTATGAGTAACGATGCGTAAACCTTTCGCCAATATGTAGAAGTTCGCTCTACTCGTATGTGTTATGCATCGAAGTAACTTGTTACTGTTTACCAACGCCAAAATGAAAACTTTTATTTAAAAAAAAAAGTTGGGCGTTTACATTAATACGACACTACAATTAAAAACAAAAATTAGTAACTTTAACTTTGTCAGTTTTGTGACGAAAATTAGCCATACATTTACGGCCGTAATGTATGGCTAATTTTCGTCCACTAAACCGTGTTCCCTAAATAAGCAAATTAAGAAACGCTACCTTTGTCAGTTTTGCGACGAAATGTAGCTAAGTATACATTTACGGCCGCAATGTTTGGCTAATTTTTGTCACAAAACTGACAAAGTTAAAGTGCCTTAATTGACAACATTTAAAAAAAAAGCATTATTGTTTTTTCGCGTTTATAATAGCTGGTTAAAAATTAGACTACCCGTATTTCTCGGTTTTTCTTTATTTAACTAAAATTCGTCGTTAATAATTTATTAAAGAAATAATCATTAAAAAGACCGTATACTTATACAAAGTTAGGAATACTGATGTCGTGATCTTAGCATGATATAAAATAAAATAAAGTAACTTTAAACAGAAACAGAACTGACTGTCATGTCATGTCATATTTTTTTCAGTTCCTTTGGTAATAAATGGACTAAGGGCACTATAAGTGTATTCCTAACATTCACAATCCAACTGTTTTTACTGTTTTTCCTAAATATAAAAAAACTACTGCATAAAAAAAATCAAAGATATTTTTACTGTAATCAGCAGTGTAAAATCTAGAAACGGTATTTTATTTTACTACCTTAGCACATAATGAATTGTTGTCAATTGTGATAGGTAGATACACGTATTATGTAGACGCATTACCATACGCAACTAGAAGCAACTACAATGTACGAGTACTAACAGAGCTTAAGATAAATCGATCTAGCTAGGTTGTTATGTTTAGAAAACTTTGCCAGGTACTGATTTGTACGATAAATATTGGTGTTAGTGCGCGCTCTTTGTAAAATCCAGCTGTTAATAGTGGCTGCACTAGCTGGGCGTTTTCACTAAAAAGTGTACCCAATTAAGGACTGAAATTAAGGAACTTTAACTTTGTCAGTTTTGTGACGAAAATTAGCTATATATTGACGGCCGCAATGTATGGCTAATTTTCGTCACAAAACTGACAAAGTTAAAGTTCCTTAATTTCAGTCCTTAATTGGGTACACTTTTTAGTGAAAACGCCCTACCTACACACACCACACGCTCTTGATTCTTAATGCTCCTACGCCGACTCTGGGTACACTTCCGCAAATTTCACAAGAAAAACGTAGATAAATTATAATTTTACCTATATGTATACTATACGTATTTGAATAGCTATTGTTACTGTAGTTTCCCCATCCTAACTGCTGTACAATAGGCCGCGCCGCGCGGCCGCGCTGCCGCCGACCCTCCTCGCGCGGGGCAGTCAGGGGCAGCGACGCGGAGCGGACTGACTACCGACTTTTCGACAGCGCAACTTGTCGTTGCTTGTGATGAGGTAGGCGCTCAGCGAAATACACAACAAAAAGAATATACTCCGGTTTAACAGTACCTAGCTACACATTCGTATATTCACTTAACGACACGCAGACCTAGATAGAGGGAGTCGTCGCTAAACTAGCCAGATCGCGTGCGGTAACCATACCGGATGCCTTGCTAGCGAGTAAATTACATACATACATACTTTCACGCCTGTAATCCCAGAGTGGGGTAAAGATAAAAGATAAAAAAGATAAAAGATAAAAGATGTTTATTCAGTAAGTAGGCCGCACGGGCACTTTTACACGTCAAAAAAATCTACCAGCGCTTCACAAGAGACCATTGCTGAGAAGAAGCGCCGCAAGAAACTCAACAGTAAGTCGTTTTTTAAATATTGCTAATGATATTAAACAATAATAAACTTAACCTTGCATTATATAAAACAATGAATCTCATATAAAACCAAAAAATAATATATTTATGCGTAGTTGAGCAGGAAAATGTGTCAAAACTTTGAATTGTCACAAAACTAATAAGCAACAGTAATAAAAAAAAATTGAAAGTATACAAGTTATACTTACCTGTGACGGTGCAAAACAACCTGCATAAAAGTTTCGATACATTCTCCTACAGAAACCGTGTCCCCTAGACAATATACAAATGTTTACATATTTTTATGACTAAGTTATTATTAAATTATTTAGGTGTTGGCCAAGCATTTTTATCTGTTAGATAGTCTTCGACCCTATAGTAAGCTTTAGACATCAACGACTTTTTCAAGTAAGTTTTAAGTACTGGAAATGGTAACTTTAAAACAACGTCAGGTAATTTATTAAAGAAAAGGATGCATTGACCTACAAATGATTTATAAACCTTACGGACACGAATTTTTTAAATAGCAATTTTATTTTTATTTCTTGTATTCAAATTATGTATATCACAATTCTTAACAAAAGAGTCTTGATTTTTAATGACATAAATAATATTCTCATAAATAAATTGTGATGCTACTGTCAAAATATTAATTTCTTTAAATAGTACTCTTAAGGAATCACGGGAGTTTAGATTATATATAGAACGAATGGCTCTTTTTTGCAACACGAATATAGTCTGTATGTCAGCAGCTTTTCCCCAAACCAGAATACCGTACGACATAACACTATGAAAATAACTATAATAAACTAAGCGAGCTGTCTCAACATTAGTAAGTTGCCTGATTTTCCTAACAGCATAAGCTGCCGAACTTAATTTACCTGCTAGTATTGCTATATGGGGACTCCATTGCAAGTTTTTATCTATAGTTATCCCTAAGAAAAGCGCCTTATCTACCATTTCCAATCTCTCATTATTAAGAAATATACTAGAGGTCTAACATTAGGCAAAGCGAACCTAACACATTTAGTTTTCTTAGCATTGAGTAGCAAATTGTTACTAGTAAACCAATTAAGTACTTTACCTAGTGTGGCGTTTATCCTACTGTAATCGACGGATTTTCGGTCTACCTTGAAAATTAATGATGTATCATCAGCAAATAGCACAATATCACAAAGGTTATCTACCGTGGGTGGTAAGTCATTAATATAAACCAAAAATAAGAAAGGCACACCTAATTTAACAGCTGCTCCAATAGACTTTGTTTGGTTTACAACAACCATTTGTGTTCTATCACTAAGATATTATGAAGACATAAGATTTAGAGAATTATTTGACAGACCATAATGTTCTAATTTTAATATAAGAGTCGCATGATCTACGCAATCGAAAGCTTTGGAAAGGTCACAAAAAATTCCTATCGCATCACAAGATTTCTCCCAAATATTGTATATATATTTAATGAGTACAGATGCTGCATCTGTTGTGGATCGCCCTCTGGTGAAGCCAAACTGATTACTGTTAAGCAGTTTATTTCTATTGAAGTGACCTAACATATCTTTTAACATTAACTTCTCAAAAACTTTGCTTAAAACAGGTAGAATAGAAATGGGACGGAAATTCATTAAATCACTCATATCGCCCGATTTAAAAAGTGGTATGACTTTACTATATTTCATAAGATTTGGAAATACCCCCTCTGAAATGCAATTATTGTAGATTAAAGCTAAGTGAGGTGCAATTATATCTATGATATGATGGATGACTTTAACTGACGTTCCCCATAAATCCTCGGTTTTTTTTAAACTGATTGATTTGAATACTTTAACAATTAAAACAGAATCTACGTGGCTAAAATCAAAGCTTGCGTTACATTTAGTAACATTAGCACAAAGTAATTTTTGAGCTTCAATTGCAGATGATTGAAGACATTTCGTGGTATTAACGGCTATGGTTGAGAAATAATTTTCGAACGCTAACGCCACGTCTTTGTTTAACGTGATTTGTTTGTCTCCCTTGTCTAGAGTGACTTGATTATCCCGAGTTTTAGATTTACCCGTTTCTCTATTTATTATTTTCCATACAGTTTTCACCTTATTGTCAGAAGCTTTAAGCTTAAGACTTAAAAAGTTTGACTTAGCAGTCAAGCAAACTTGCTTGAAAGTCCTCGAATATTTCTTAACATAAACTAAGAAGTCCGCGTTCTTGTTCTCCTCTCTCTCTCTCTATATAATTCATAAAGCTTATTTCTACTTCTATGAATGCCTACAGTAGCCCATTCACTAAACTTAGTTTTTGACCCAGAAATAGTTTTCATCTTAAAATTATTATTAAATTGATGAAGAATTACACCAAACAAATCTTTATAAATACTATTAGAGTCATTATATGAAAAGGATAACCTACAGAGATTACTCTGAACTTTATTTTTGAATAATTCCAAACGATTGCTAGTTATGGGTCTGTATGTTATTGTCTGTGGTACTTGATGAAAATCATTTAAAAAAGAAGCCTTTTGACCACTATGATCAGAATTAAAGCAGTTAAATATTGCTTTATCCAAACATTCACAATTACAAAAAATGTTGTCTAAACAGGTAGCACTTGAAACACCTATCCGTGTAGGTTCAAAAAACAAATTACCTTAATTAAAAGATTTAAATAAACTTAAGATCTTAATAGTATTAATTGACGATTCCAGTAAGTTAACATTAAAGTCTCCACAGACAATAACATGCATTTGAGTTTTGCAGGCTAATTTTAACACATTTTCCATAGTAGATTCAAATGTGTTAAAATCGGCTGATGGTGGTCTGTAAACGCAAATAATTATGTAATTTTCTACTTCTATGCAAGAGATTTCTACAAGTCTCTCTATGGATAGCCTAACAATATCTTTCCTTTCTTTGGATTTTAAGGTACTTTTCACAATTATTAAAGAACCACCATGAATGGCGGATTTTCTGGCAAAAAAACTAACTAATTTAAAATTAACAAAATCAAAAATTAATTGATCTGGTCTAAGCCAATGTTCAGTAACACACATAATGTGTACACTTTCAGTATCTAAAAATAATCCTAATTCTAATTCTTTGCTGGAAAACCCTTGAATATTTTGGTGAATTATATTTATATTCAATGGTGTTTCCGCTGTCCTATACTTTAGTTTAAATGATTAGGAATGGCATTTGAGCCACTATTGAACCTATTTGGTTCTATATTAAAGGCCAAAAGATCTACCAAAGTCAAAATATATTTCCTTAGTAGGCAGAGCTACAGATTTACTTACAACTTTAAAAACTTGTTGATAATTCTGTAACCACATTTTGCAGAAATAGGCTAAGATGTTTACCAGCGTATTAGTGACAGGTTGCAAGCCCATCGCCTAATAGTACTACAAGCCTTTATTTCCTTAGTCGCCTCTTACGACATCCATGGGATGACATGGAGTGGCACTATTCTAACCCGGCAACCACACGGGGTAGCGAGTAAATTAACTGCTTAAATTACGAAATACGGTTGTCACGGCCCTCATCCTACATAATGTTTTTTTAAATACATCCTGCAATATTCGTCAAGTCATCAACCGTAAGACACAATTTACTAATACTTTACTCTTGCTTTACACGTTTGGGAATAACCCTGAAATTTCTAATATCATTATTGATATTTGTGCGCGGTATGAATATTAGGTATGCCTTGTAGCGTTACCGCTACAAAATCGCGTGAAATTCGCTTCAAATATTGTGTGTTTATTTTGTTTATTTTTTAGGTGTCGAACTCTTTTGTGTGTTAGAGTTGCTGGCCTGCGTTGTTGATGGTTTCGATTATTATTTTAAATTTTTGAATGTGTGGTCAGATTGTTCGGCATGGATGTAAGATGTTTCTTTTTGACATTGGTGCTTCAGTCTCGTAACCGAAGGGATATATTTTTTTGTTCTCGACTTCGTACATTTGCAATTACAAGTACAATTGCAGTTTTAACAGTGACCTAGTTCGCATAGTTGGGTGCACGGTCACTCTATCTGCTGAGCGAAAGGAAGGAACTTCCTAGTGGTATTCGCACCAAATAATACCGGCTTGATCCGGGTAAGTTGATATTTATTGAGATCTTTCCCCGCTACGCCCCGTTCTGTTTGTCTTGTCGTTCGTTACTCATTAGATCCTTTTATTCTAGTCCACCTACCCCCTGAAGAAGTAGTCCACTAAACGCGAACTGCGGACGATTATTGTGCAATCACACGCGTATAGCGAGACACATATACTTACACGCGTTGTGTACAACGCACGCGTGTGACTCCGGAGACTTCGGCTACGAGACCTTTTTTTTTCAAGATAAGCTTAGCATAAGAAACTGTTTTCTATATTTTTTTTATATTTGCGTACATGTTAAATTTATTTTTGATTTAAGCATTTAAAATTCCCATCTCCGAACTTCAATACAAAAGATATGCGCATATTTTTTTTAGGGCCCCTTTGATTATTATTGCTATCGTGCATTGCTTCTCCAAATTCTAAAAGAGTCCGCGCGCTCCATGAACGTTTGTTATTTTTCGGCCAATATTCGGAAACGTAACTTAAATCATTCTTGGAATACCTTTTTATCTCTAAATTTTTGTGTTAATCCTTAATTTTTCGTCTTTACTAACCTCTAAATTTTTTTGTTATTATATTATCGTCACGTCACCTAAACTAGTTACTATTTATTTTTTATACCAATCTTTGTCGCAATTGTCTATTATTCGACACCTTTAATTAATCTTAATAAACTATCTTTAGGTTACAATTTATTTTTTATTTGAAATAAATTTCTACGTTTATCCTAGGCACAGTCCTAGGATCAGTTAGTGCTCCTTCTTTTCCCTTTGGAGCGTAACAGCCTGTACTTATTTACATTTTTGCTACGTTTGTGTGTTCGGATAAATTCACCTTCGCACATCTCTATTTCCTGAATATTGTATTTCGATTTTGCGTTTTCGACAATACCTACCTAATGTGTTTAAATACATAGGTACTACATAAGTTTAGGAAATTTAAGCAACAAAACTCTCAAAGTCACGAGAAAAACGCAAGAGTGATATTATCTGATAGTAACCGTAAATTCAGGCAGACTGTACCTAAAGGCTCCTGCTTGACTGCGGAATCCTTAAAAGGGTTTCACGTGGTGACTGGTTGAACTACGATATTGTTAAGTGGTACCCGATACATTATGCGGCAGTTTTTGGGTTTAAACTCTTTAGCGGCCTGTAGTGCTGTACACGTAAAGTTAGGACCGCGGGAAACGGAACATTTACACGTACGGTTCGGAACGTAGATTGGAACGGCGCTTGGCGTTTCCCGTGTAAAACAGGACCATGTTGCCGACTTCAAAAAAGGAGGTTCTATATTCCACTGTATTTTTTTATATATGTTCATCGATTTCTCCGTCAATTGTCGGCGGATTTAAAATATTCTTTATGTCAAACTTAATTTGTTAAAATATGGCGAATAGGTAGGCTGAAAAATTTCAGTCCAGTAGGTATATGTACATACACTGAAAATAATAATTGGTCTCTACTCTCTTCTAACTAGATTGTGATTGTTGTTCATAAGCGACTTGATCCATACGAGCCTGGCGACAACAGATACATCCACTAAGACGTTAGATACCTGAACCACAGAATAATAACTAGTAACTAGCGTTACAGAAGCTTTACTTCACAACGGTTTTCAAAGAAATATGTACTCAATCTGATAGACAATTTGATTTAATTTAGCTCGCGTTCCAGTCGAGCACGTGTTCATTTACATACCTTCTAATTTTTTTTGAGGAAATATGGGCCTTAATTCACTGTACTACGGTTCATAATAAGTTAGACGTGGTTATACGTGGTTATACGTGTGTCGTCTTTCGCTTGCGGCAGCCTACTAGATTGGCCCTTCCGCCGTGGCCGGCGCCTGGAGGTATGTTTTTAATACCTACACGCGGAGTGACACAGGCCTGCCTGAACAAAGATTTTAGTTTAATCACTAGGGGAGAAGTGGCATAAAGGAGAAAGGTTTTGAAAGAGCCACTTGCACTTTTTCGGTAGTTTCCAAACCAAATTGCACAAGTTTTTATTTTTAAGTAGCAGCACAAACATTAGACACCTCTCAGAAAGCAACGGACGCCGCGATGCGATGCGTTGAGTCAAAGTTTTCGGCACTAACAAGTAAGGTCGCCGTCAATAGAACTTGCAAAAGATGTAAACAAAACCAAACGAACCAATTCACCATGATTACTCGATAATCACGTACATTTCAAGATCAAGTGATTGAATTATTTATACACTACCTAGATCATTATCTTCATATTAATTTCAAGATGAAATAACTATTAATAATACGTTATTTTTAATAAAAACGCGCTTGGTGAATATTTGAGGTTATGTGTCAATCAGTACTAATTTGTTTACATCGTTCGCAAGTTCTATTGACGGCGACTTTAAGTAGTTTGCTTCAATTACTTTGTTTCGTTTCCAAGATGATCGTGACATTCGTGACCATGAACAACAGAGCATACATGTGCTAATGATTTAATACCCCGCTTTATTAAGGCAACTTCAATCCGCTGTAACGAGAAAAACCCAGTGATATAAGACCTTAATTGACTGAACCAAATCAATTCGTCCTGATCTAAGCTGCAATCCACCTCAATGTGCAAATAATATACCGAAATGCTCGCCAGCTCGCTAACCATAAAAACTTGTTCATAATTCAGTAACCACATTTTGCATTGCATTTTGCGAAGAATTACCTAGTCACAATTCCGGTTTTTGAGTTCTAAAAACAATTGAAATATTTGGTCGCCGGCTCATTATTAACGAAATTAGATATGTTCCTATATTGAGTTGTTATTCTTACGTTTTATTGTATTCTTGATATTTTATGATTGTAGCATAATTATTTGAACTAAGTATATTTTTTTATTTTTTTACTGTGTTTATTTTGTCTCATTATTATTTTTTCTTTTGTATTTTACTTTTGTGACATAGTATTTGTTTTTATTTTTTATTTTTACACTGACGTTCGTATAGTGAATTATAACTATTTGACATAGGTATTATAATAATATTATTTCCAATATGAAATACTACGAAGACAACCCTATATCACCTTCACACCGCGTTCGCAATGAAATGATCTTCATTTTCGTATACATTTTATTCAATAAACAGACCGGTACCTACTCATTACCTACCTATGTATGTACCTATATATATAATACCTAAACATACATATCTGTAACGTAAAACCATGGGTATGCAAATAATAAATGAATATGAATAAGTTTGTGGGATAATGTATTCAAATGGTCTTCTTTTCAAATCGTTGTTTTACGAAAATATATTTTATGCTTTAACTTAAGATTTTACTGTAGGTAACACTTTAGCAAAAATTACAAGAAAATACTTATTTTCTAAGCGGTCTCCAGAATCGTTAATAATAAACAAACAGATAAGTAATGGTTTTTACGAACTTTGCAACGATCCTTTCCTTTTAATTTTACCTACCGCCAAGCAGCAGTGTTCGCATTATAAAACAAACGGGGAATTTTCTAATAAAACTTGTAAATGATGTACACAAATTGGTACCGATGGACACATAACCTCAAATATTCACCAAGCGTGTTTTTATTAAAAATAACGTATAATGAATAGTTATTTCATCTTAAACTTAATATGAAAATAATGACTTAGTGTATATAAATCATCGCAAAGACCTCACTTCATCATTAAAAGTACGTGATGATCGAGTAATCATGGTAAATTGGGTCGTCTGGTTTTGCAAGTTCTATTGACGGCGACTTTAGACGTATTCCACTTTAGTCCTCAGGGTTGGCAACGCAATCGCAGGATTGCAATCTTGTGATCCTGCTGTCCCTCGGGGTCCTACTTGCCATCAGGTGGCATGTGTTCTTGTGTGCCTTTTCCTTGTCATAAAAAGATAACTATCACTCAATGTTACATATGAAATATAACTTTTCTCCTACATGCTCGGAAATGTTAACTCGACTGTTGTAAAAACAGGGCCCGCAAAGTTCTGCCTGGCCACGGCAAAATAAAAATAAAGTTATTATTTACCAAGGGCAGCGCCCGCGACTAACTCCAAACAGCCTAACACTCGTACAATTAAAGTTCTTCCATGTTTATTTTACTTTTTTAAATGTCATTATACTCTACAAATGGTGTACCTACTTACAGCGTATTTGAAAAGTGTATCTAATAGTTTTACTTTTTTCCGTAAGGAATTGAGGGAACTATTCAAATACCTAAATAAAATAAAATAAAAATAGTTTATTTAAATGAGTATTTATCTATGTGTTATTTTTTTATTTTGGAATATTCAGTAACAGTTAGAAAGTGTAATTTGGTGAAGTGGAACTGATAATGGAAACCACAGATGCCAGCCCCTTGTTTTGTTCGCAACGCGGACCTTCACAGGGACCTCGGCGTCCCGTCGATCAGACACACTATCAAGGACGCGTCTAGGCGCTTCTTTGATAAAAGCTCACACCACCCCAACCCGCTCATCGTCCGTGCCACCTCCTACACTCCCAAACTCACCCCATCCGATCCCGACGTGCTCGCTGCGCTCGGGGCACCCGTCAGGCGCCCCAAGCACATCCTGCTCGGTCCCACCGATCCCATCCAACTCGCAGTGGATGAGGGCACTGAAGACCGGAAGAAGCTCCGGCGCCAGGGACGTCGTGGCCGCCCCCCCAGATCCGGACCTGAGCCTCATAGCATCACTGCAGGGATCGAGAAGATCGAAGAAACCGAAGAAACCGAACATATTCAAGAAACCGAAGAATCCGAACACTTTGAAGCAACCGAAGAAAACGAAGTCCTTCAAGATACTCAGCCGGCCGAGCTGCGCTCGACCGGCCTGACTCCCGATGGAGGCACCCCTCCAGAGGTGCGACCACCACCGCACCTCTAACTTAGGGTTCAGCATGCCCCCCCTTGGGGCATCACTACCCGTGCCCGGGTGAAGTAGTCACGGTATAGATACCAACTACATAAGTCAGCCATAATAATAATAAAATCCTCAATGGTACCTATTTCAAGGATGGCGATAAGATATCTCAATTATAATAGTTGAGCGGCTAGGTATGACGAAGCACATTTAAATGGTGCAAATATATCCACTATTATTTTCCCGCGGTGGTGCTTGCGGCGAGCATGAAATTTAGTACCCTTTTATATTAATTGAGAATTGGAACTCATAATAGCATAATTATCATCCATCACTAATAAGTATTTTTATTTACTATACACAAAATTACCCAACTATAAGACGGCAAAGTTCAAGTTTCTATGTCATCAGGAATTTGATGAGTGAGTGAGTCAGTCAGTGATAAAAAAACGTTTTCTCAAACATGCTATGTAATGTCGGCGTTATGTTAGTTATTTTAGGCTTCAAAGTGCCACGTTCCCGACGGAACAACTCGAGAGAACTGTAAAGGAATTTCATACAAAATTGAAGGCCTAGGCCGGGAAGTAATTTTTTTTTAATTTTAATATGGCCATGACAGCTGGTTTTATGAACAGGCTGAATAGCTGAAAATCTTTTTTTTTTTGTATCTATATGGTTCGGACCAAAAATATCCGCGTTAATGCCTATTACACAAATGTTTTTTGAGTGATGTTTTTTTTTTATTTCACTGCATATGTTTGAGAAAAGCACTATACATACCTCGCCGTGAAAAGGGGTTGCCAGCCTCGTAACTATCCGACCTCGCTTCGCTCGGCCGTCTATATGAACTCGGCCTGCAACCACCTACTTCCCGGCGTCTGTAGTAATGTACTATTACCAACTTGTCATTTTTTCACATTCAAGTTTTTTATGGGATGTAAACCACTACCTTAAATTTCTCGTTCCATGACAGAGGTAATTAATTGCTCTTATAATAGTCATGGAGGCGGATCCTGTAATGCCCTTAGGTATATAATATGTATGTTGCCTGTGCCCGTGGGAAATGCTACTAGCTCCTAGAGAATAAAACCAGTGAACACCATTTTTTTTATTGGGATTACAAATTTTAAAATAATATCACCATCGTGACGTAAGTTTAGTTGATCAGGCGCTCTAGAGATGGAAAGAACGACTTTGACGATAACTTTATTTTATTATTCAAAACGTCCATCGATAAATATAGGTACTATTAGATATCGACCGAAAACAGAAATACGTCTGATCGTTACTATACGAAATAGGCCCGGTCGAATTATTATGGTAATGATGAGCTCGATTCAGATATTGGAGGTTCGTGGGGACACTTTCCCATACGTCAGCTGGGAGTTGGCTTATCGCGTGGCGCCTGCATTAGTGCGCCTGCGTCCCGGCCCGCGCCCGCCGCGCCCCCCCGCCCGCGCCCTCGGCGCCGGCGCCGCCACTCTTAAGCCGCGACAACATTTTTTAGTTTTTTTTGTCAGCTCTCGATGTAGAAGGTAATTAATGAGGCCGCGGCCCTCCGTGTGAAAGCACGCACTTGACTTCAAAATGCGGGCTGATTCGCGATTCCGTGAAGTCCTTTATATATAGATATACCTAAAATATAAGATAAGTACCTACAGGTACTGATACCACCATTACCACCACTCACGCACGTCTAAGAACCTCAAGCTGTACTATGTAGTAAAGATTAATATTGTTGGGGACGCAAATGACGGTAGGTACCTAATGTCGGTAATCAAGCAGTGTCGCTTTTTTTAAATGTTTAATTTGATATCATTGTATTTATTTTAAATACAATATTGAAGTTTTACTTACATTATTTAATTTTATTCAATAACATAACAAGGGGCTTAGCCAAGTTGCATTCTATCAATTCTAGTGACTAAATAGAAATCTGTCAAAATGTATACAATGACATTGATGGCGATCAAACGATAACTTATTTCATTCCTACGGTGCGTTTAGACCCAGCGAAGGAGTGCTCTAGAACATGTTTTGTCTTTATTTTACAAAGAAAACGTCAGAGATAATGCATAGAATTATTGTTCGTTCGCTTGGTCTAAATCGGGCCCTATACTAGTACAAGTAATTTTTTACAGTGGATGGCTACAGTCGCTATCATAGCGTACCTAGTGTGCAACTTGGCTAGACCCTGAGCATAATAATAGCTATACAGGTTTAATAATATGTAAAACATCATTGAATATGACTTTATAGTGATCAAGAAATCTACGGTATAATTCTTTAGATACCAATTCTAAAACATTATTTTCTAAATGAACAAATATTTGCTGTTGCCGTCAGAGGTGTCATGGGTACAAAGCTCTTTGCAACTTTATTGCGTATGTTTTTTTATTGTCTGAGAGCCGACGACGTTGTCCCATTGCTAAACGATCCTTTTTACAAATGAGTCACCACAAAAAAAACGAGATGTGTTGATAAAAGCGTTAAATGGCAGCGTGGCGAGTCATTAAGACGAGAGTTCGATCGCAATCTGCTCCCGCGCAGCCTCGCCACCCTACTCGTTGCTAATCCAAAAAATACTTTAATTTAATACCTACCTCACTCCGATCCGGAACCTACCCAACCTGCGGTGCTGAGGCTTAGTGACCCGACCAGGGCTAGCCGCCTTTGTTTGTTAGCTATTAATAACAGAAAAACAAGCCGATCGAAGTGGATTAACACATTAACAGGTTCGTTGTCGTCGGAATAAAAGTATTTCCGATGTGTGTCGGGAGTCTCAGACGAAAAAAATCGGTGACAGAGTCGGAGACCGCGGAGACCGCGAGGGGTGAGGAGAGGGTATCAATTAGTAGGGCTTGTAAGTTGTAGCCGGCAGCGGGCGCCACCGATGAATCTGCCGCGTACTTTCGGCGTCTGGACCGATCACTAATACGGTTTTGCTGATAAAAAGGTTTTACTTGATTGCTTTTATCTTAGATGTTTGTGCTCTTTATGAGTCTGTGTATTTTTTAAATATAATAAATGAAAATGTGGTCTAGGACCGCTTTATGCATTTGGAAATTATTGTAGTACCTACACAGATAAAGTTAAAACAATGACACCACCAGTTGTTTTCTGTAATGAATGACAATGAGTATGGCGATAGTAATAACGAGCCTATAATATCTTTTAGGTACACTTACTAAGTAAGTACATTGTTATTACTATGGTGACGCTGATAACGGATATGAAAAACAACTGACAGTGAACAACATTATTTTTTGTATTACAAGTATTAAGTTGTAGGTAATTCTTTAGCTCTGCCTACCCCACTCTGGGATTACAGGCGTGAAGGTATGTATGTATGTATGTACAAGTATTAAGGTATCAGATCTGTTTTAAAATTTAACGATACGCAAAATACTAAGAACCAATCAAGTGCAAATCGGACCCTGATTTATACCTAGTGGTTCCGTAGTACCAGCTTACACACCTCCTATGACTTTTTTAATATTAGACCTCCGCACGTACCTACCAGGTAATATTGTTTTAAACTCGGAGATCGAAATATGCTGTCGTTTGTTACTTTGTTTGTAAAGTCACAGTTTATAAACTACATTATGAATCGGCGTTTTCAGATTTTCTCAAGTCAATACCTACAGTATGTAGTACGTCTCTACGAGTACCTATCACTGATATGACTAATAAATTCAGGGATCGGAAATTCGGATCGATATTTACCTAAAGTTGGCAAAATCCCGGTAAAAAGATAGGCAAACATGGCTTCTTAAAAATATTATTTTAATAATAAAAGTTACGGGTTTCTGGGATTCTACAAAATTATTAATATACTTAAGTAATAATTACTTTACATGTTTGATAAAACATTAATTTTTGCTCCTATAAATTCGTTAGGTTAATGAGTTACAGGTAAATTAAATAACATTTGGTAAATCTATACATGAAAAATAACTTCAAACAGTTAATATAAATAATTGGTTATGAATTAATGCCGGTGCAATTTATTTATTTTGAAATCCCAGAAATTTTCGTAATGAATTCTATGATTGAGTCCGCCTCCATACAACTGAACAACAAAGCCGGTGCGAAAGTATAGGATTTCCGATCCCTGCTAATAATATTTATATAGATACTGTGACTAGTTTCGTTTATGAGAAGAAACTCTTAAATTTACAACATTTAAAACCCCTGTTTTTTCTTAGTAAGGTCAGTAAAATATGTTTCTACTGTACTAAATGGTTCTAGACAAAGATATCTCTGTCTAAAAATTAATTTGTGGTTTCTATAACATCCATGGGAGTCCCGTGAAAAATAAATAAACTGAATTTCTTTCTTCTACACTATACAGAGTGATCTCCAAATGGGTCAGTGTGGGGTATGAGAGTTAGGGTAATCTGATGTTTTTTAACTATATACATTAATTAAATGACCACTTCTTTCCACTTGCTACGATTCGGTCAAATCTCTTTCGTCTCTTCCACATTCATACATCATCGAATCGGCATGCACGTCGGTGGTGGGTACTTAAGATTCGACCCTAACGATGAACTATTTAGAAAAAAAACTGCGTTAAATATTAAAAAACCAAAAGGTACGTACTGATTCGAGAATCAACAAACTTAACTTAGCAGTTATTGCCCATGGCGACGAAACACTGAGCACTTTTACTGGAGAAACAAGAATGTACGCTTATAGCGGTTAAATAGATGTAAAAACTACGTCACGATTTGAAATGAACATTAAATCCAAAGTTTAGCCTTTAAAGACCGATTCGATAACTGGGTCACGTTCACGTCAATATGTTTACTGACAAAGATGTTATTCTAATTAAATATCTGAATCACCATAGTTGTTACTTCGAATTGAGCAGTCGACAAAAGTTAAATACCTAGTACTTTGTTTAAGGAAAAGTGAACTTTTGCCTGCATACGTGTTTAGCAGTTTGTTATACAATATTTTGCAATGTGACTAGCGAGCTTAATTGAATAGACAACGATAACTTAGTCATCGGCTTGAGTAAATAACCCGTGATTGTGACGCCAACGCTGGCCATTGTGAACAATTAGTAAAGGATAATATAAGTTTTCCTTGTAAATTGTGTACCCATATCCTTTCCTTAGAGGACTTCAAGGTTCTGTGTCTGTCGACCGGGGACTTCATGAATTCGTCTGGGGTAGCTCCGTAACCTTTTACAAAAAACACTTGGTCAACATACGTAAAACAACAGTGAGCCCTTTAATTAAATATATTTATTTATTTACGCGGCTCACTGGGCCACAGTTATTTTTTTCCTTAAAACCTTTATTTACAAAATAATCTCGTTAATCATGTCTTCATCATCATCAGCATCAGCCCACTTCCGTCCAATGCTGAACATGGGCCTCTCCTACGGCACGCCGCTGAGCTCGATCATGAGTTTTGTTTGCTTTCAATCACTCGTTGCTGCCAGCCAATATGATCGCTGTACCGAGCTGGAGCGCGTCCTATAGGTACACTGCGTAATCACGTACGAGTAAGTACTCGGAAATACTGTTATACGAGTATGTGACTGGCCTTGCAACTGCACAATACCTTATTGAAAAACACGATCGACCAGTTCAGGTGAGACTCGCAGGAAGAGGGTTATGCATGTGGCTGTCGGTGGATGCGGACGGTTGGATATATTATTACTGTACATAGTGGTCCTTCAATTAGGAAATCGACTACTAGGTTATTTATGAATATGGCGTAGCGTATTTGAAATTTTCCTTCTATTTAGCTAGTTGATTTGAAGAGATTTGGATCTAGTAACTCATGTTAGAGTTTTCATGTGAAGGGTTCTAACTCCTACTATTCGTTTCCGAGGTAAATCGGCAAATAACCTTAGTGATTAACAATAGGAAATAAATAATGTAAGAAACAACGAAAACGTGGTCGTGTCATACGTATAAACTGTGTAAGCGCGTCGGGTTACTAAGCATTGAAATTGGTTTCCGAATAATTCAGAACTGATCAAAAACAAATTAAGTAGATAGAACAAATATCGGTAAATCGAGTTCCACATTCAACGGATCGTTTTAATTGTGGCGGCGGGGAAGGCGCGCGCGCGGGGGGCGGCGACACGGAAAGGCTTTCGCGGCGGCGCTTTACAGGCCGCCGGCGCGGGCGCAGCCGTCGGGCACACTACTCGCACTTCTTAAATGAGTTTTTATTATATTTAGTATAGGTACGTATTTATCTAACCTACTACCGAAGCTAAAACCTTGCCATTAAAATTATGTACTTATAGTTATTTATGTAACTGGTATATACAGGGTGATTGGTAGCTAGGTGCAAAGCTTTAAGGGGGTGATAGAGCAGTTCATAAGCTATCGATCTAACCCCCATGTATGTTCAGCAATTGTTATTAGTTTCCGAGATATTGATCATTTTAATCGGATTTTTTGTAATTTTTCCTTATATCCATGTTACGTATTACGTACATACTCGTATGTATAAGCTGCTTAAGGTAAGAGTGCCGAGGTTAGAGCGTGAGCTGGCGAGCGCTCTAATTACAGGCAACGAGTACCTACCTTACGAGCTAATTGTGGACCGTTGTATACGTAACTTTTTCTACAAGCTTTAAATGATAATGAATGACAAAAATAAACAATTGCTAACTTTTCTCGTATACATTAGATTTTTCTGCTAGAACTAATTACTTGTAAGCAAAGTCATTTTCATTAAACCGATTGGCGTTGATAGTTTGTGAATTTTATTGTGAGGTATTGCTAACAAATTTCGTGCATAATAGTTACTAAAAACAGTTCTGACAATTTATCAGAAAAGTTGAATGCCGAATGAAATGCCATTTTGTTGATATCCATATTGAACGTAACCATGGTAACCAAATAACAAATCGATGGATACTAACCATCTATTTTTAGTAATTAAATAAAAATGGGATTTTTTACATTATAAGTAGTCTCAAAATTAATTTTGTTTTTAATATACGTAATTGCAATTGGTATTAAAATATTTTTAACAGTTTATTATACAAATTAGGATCTCAAGTGTTCACTAAACGCCAAGACTGATATACGGAATGACCGTAACCATTGTACCTAATAGCAATGCTATAATAATTATTATAAAACTGTTTTTACATGGCACCGCGCATTATAGATGTGTTTTCCCGCTTCGGTTACGTTATAGGTGGTATTCTGATACCGTTAACGATATCAATATTAGCGGTTTAAAGGACGCGAGTAGAAAAAATATTTTATGTTTTGGTTGATATTGATACATCTGCCGATCAAAACATTGCATGTACCTACCTAATACACCAAACTATTAAGTTGTTCAGTTTTACCGTATTGAATAGTCAACATTAAGACGACGATCTCGTTAATTTTACATTTGATCCGGTAGTTTTGTTTAATAACAATATATGTTTTATGTAAGACGTGCGTTTTTATAAATATGTTATTTTGGTAACTATACTAGTAGCATTCGTACCTAATAAATACAAAATGAAAGTCCCAAGACGTCATTATTTAGATTTCTACAAAAGTTGGGATTGCAAAATTCCTAATAAATTAAATTGTAATCATAAAATGTATTAGGTAGGTAATACAAAGTCCTGCATTGAAATGGGTTTCGAATTCGATATGTCGTAAACAAGTATCAGGTGTACACGCGGTCGCATTAAAGTACAAGACAATCGACATGAATTTAAATTGACCGAGGATTATAATGTAACCTTACAAGCTAGTAAGACTATTTTATTACGTAGGTATATAGATACATCGCTGCTTAAATACAAAAGCGCCACAAAACAAAATCAGATACAGTTTGATTTAAAACTTAAAGTAAATAGCATTCTGAATTTAAATGCAACACAAACACATTTTGATTTGTGTCGCTTTTGTATTTAAGCAACGACATGTGCATTGTGCCTGCCAGTAGCCCGGTGTGCCCGCGGCCTCAGTCGCCGGCGCCGGCGCCCCAAATTCATTGATTCACAATCATTTTCGGATATTTGGTGTTCGGCTTAAAACGATGCTCGTCTAGTAACCGAAAACAGAAATAATGTATTAGTGCTCCATGCGCATCACGGAGCGGATATTGTTAGGGCTCGGTCTAGATATGGCAGGTACTTATACATTTTTAGACGCCTATTTAAAAGCTAAGCTGACTATGTTTCTTGATCGTTTCTTATTTGGTCGTGGTAATTGTATAAAAAAACTCACATCGTGACAAAATAGCGCCTAACAAACACTTAAATGCACCAGGTCCACAGAGTTTATAACCCACTTTGCGAAGAAAACGGGCACTTACGATTATTTCGAGAAGTTTAAATATAGTGTAAGGAAATGAGATTGCTACAGTGCCGTTCATGTATGATGTTTTATGACATTTGCAAGACTTTCTGATGTCAGGGCCCAACATCTGTCACATAGTGATACATGTAGATAACTGGACACAGTTCTGCAAACGGGAACCAACCCACAAACATTTTGCAAACTGGAACCAACCCACAGTATTCAGCATGACAGTTCACATTTGTTTGCTAAATCTTTGTGGGTTGGTTCCCGTTTGCAGAACTGCGTCCTGTAGTCATGTTTTATTTACCCTTTAATGATGGGTAGTCCAACCACTTCCTAGCTTTCGGAAGTACTCGGTACTTAAATAGTTAGACTCATTTTTGTATTAAGATTGATGAGTAGGTACCCACGTCCTGCTGGCAAGCCGGGAGCAAACAATAGTTCAGAGGTGCGTAGCATTTTTAACAGACATTAAAAAAGAGGGATTTGACACAAAGGTTCCGTAGTCAACACGGCACCCTTATAGTTTCGCCATGTCCGTCCGTCCAACCGTCCGCAGCTTAGCTCAGAGACTTGGAAAGTTCTAGAAAGCTTTAATTTCGCATTAATATACATATTAGTCACGGCGACGAAGTGGTAAAAATAATACCTGTATTATTAAAAAAAATATGTTTTCATTGTATTTTTTAGGTACCTACCTCCGCTACACGTAACCTCGGTACCTATGTATTTTTTTCCATATCTAACCTACCTATATGTGTAGGTTGTCGTTGGATAGGTCTACACTGAGCATGGTCAGACATGCTCTTGTCCGGTTTTTTGTTAATGATTCCATCGAATTTAACCGGTAAGGTCAGGTAAGTATTTGCCTTGTATGTGGAGACCGCTAAAGAAATAAAAATACAAAAATTATTCATGCAGAAACTTTAAGAAAAATAAGAATTTTTAAGCAATTTTTGCCGACGCACTGGCCTAGTTGGTAGTGACCCTGCCTACGAAGCTAGCGGTCCTGGGTTCTATTTATTGGTTATAAAAAAGTTAACATGTCTATACAGAACCATCTGAGTGCGGATAGATACATACAGACTAATAGTGCGGTCCTGCTTCGCACTTGACCGCGTTTTCGACAAGAATGATAGCTACAAACTCATTAAATATATCTAAGTTTTAAAAGTTAAGGCACATTTGGTAGAACAATAAAAACGTATGAAGTCACGATTAACCACGACATTGTTTTTTAAGTAAGTTCTTAAATATTTTTAAAGATCCTCGTTGTTGAGGCCGCAGACAACTTGTATACTAATTTGACAGGTTGTGTTACCATGTTCAGAAATAGAAGGCCGCATCGAAACAGATGCGACGCGCGATTTACAAGCTCAGATTAGATAGCGTTGATCTCCAAGGATAAGCGCCGCTTGCGCCGAAAGAGCTCGCCGGGCACCGCGAGTGAGGCCTCTCTAGCGAGGGTCACCGACGTTGAACTTAGAACCGATCTATTGATTAGGAGAGTCACGTACACTCGAGTACAAAAAGATGTATCTACTTTTGGAGCTTATTACAATGCAATAAGGTGAAAAAGTGGATACATCTCTTTGTAGTCGGCTGTACAAACGAGAGACTAATTTAATACCTACCTACCTACTTTTGATTCACTCACTAAATAAACTAATGGCATTGGCTAATCCTTGCAAAGCCAGAAATAAAAACCTACCTACCTATTTATTTAACTTACAACGCAATAACTTAATAGTGAAAGAGAAGTATCTAGGTATAATCCGGAAGGTCGTTTAAAGAGCTAAAGGGGTAAACGAATAAATGTTTTTTTTTCTTTTTTTCTTTATTTCTTTCTAAAAATACTTTAATAGGTAAACTTATACTACCTATGTATACATACATATAGGTATACATATAATCCCTGTACTGTAGAAAACAGACAAGAGCATGTCGGACTATTTTCTGCTCAGTATAAGGTTCTGTCATTATTACAAACACAAAAACTATCTCCAAAAACCGGGCAAGAGCATGTCTGACCATGATCAGTGTAGGGTTCCGAAGCCGTTACTACACAAAAACCATCTCAAAAAACAACAAGTACGAGTAGGTATGCACTAATTCTCTATTTAACATTAGATTACTATTTACAGAAATTAATATTTTAACAGTAGCGTCACAATTTATTTATGAAAATATTATTTATGTCATTAAAAATCAAGACTCTTTTGTTAAGAATTGTGATATACATAATTTGAATACGAGAAAAAAAAAATGATATTAAAAAATTTCGTGTCCGTAAGGTTTATAAATCAATTGTAGGTCAATGCATCCGTTTCTGTAATAAATAACCTGACGTTGTCTTACAGTTACCATTTCCAGTACTTAAAACCTACTTAAAAAAGTCGTTGATGTCTAAAGCTCACTATAGGGTCGAGGACTATCTATCAGATAAAAATGCTTGGCCTAAACTAAACACCTAAATAACTTAATAATAACTTAGTCATAAAAAATATGAAAACATTGTTTATTGTCTGGGGGACACGATTTCTGTGGGAGAATGTGTCGAGGCTTTTAAGTGGGTTGTCTTGCACCGACATAGGTGACGTGTAATTCCTAAAATTGATATATTTAGTTCTTGTGAGTTTTGACACATTTTCCTGCTCAACTGCGCATGAATGTATTTATTTTTTGTTTTATGTGAGATTCATTGTTTTATATAATGCTAGGTTAAGTTTATTATTATAAAAGCAATATTTAAAAAATGACCGACTGTTTCTTCTTGTGAAGCGCTGGTAGATTTTTGACGTGTAAAAGTGCCCGTGCGGCCTACTTACTGAATAAACATCTTTTATCTTTTTAACGTTATTTGGTGCTGTCTTATCTGATTTTAGTAGGAATAAACACGTAAGTCGCCTGTATCTCAGGATCCAATCAAGTGTACTTACTTAATCGTGAGTTTTTCTTTAAAATTCGTTATATTATGCGTTCATTTAAGATATTTTCCGTTTTTTAGTATTTGTAGTTTTGGCTGTAGCGGGGAAACTTGGGGGTTGACACTTGACTTGACTTTAACATAAAATATACACTTAATTTTATTTATATTTCACAACCGAACCCCTAATCGATAATTTTTTACACAAACCCGCAATATGTTTGAAATACCTATCCATTCGTGGTACACGAAACTATTTTTTTCAAGTTGTTATTTTACCACTTTGTCGGCAATACTAATATGTGTATTCATATGCCAAATGAACTAGCTGAGCTAGGCTGCGCACGGTCATGGCGGAACTACAAGTTTGACTTCGGATGATTTTCAGTAATTAGGTTTATAAATATTGTAGTCGCCTATATTTCGAGACCAGAGTGGTTTCATTTCAGACATTTACAGAGTTTCAGATTTTTTTATCGAAATCGGTTCAGCCAAGTCCAACATACCTCACTTGATGTTGTAAGATATAAAAATAATTACAGTCGCTTTATACGAATGTACTGAGGTTGGTAGCTAATGGTAATTAGTCATAGAAAACTGTCAATTTTGACATGTTTTGAGACGGTCGGCTTGGTCAAGATAAGTTAGGTAGTAAAACGGCTCATTAATAAACAAATTTTAGCCGAATGCATTAAGACACGCCCTAAGCGACAGATTTCTTTCATTTGACGTTTTTTAATGATAATGATGTACCTATCTCGAGCCGCGCATCTCGGCCAAGATCAGTTTATGGCCCTTAAGTAGACTGCAAATGCGTTGCCAATTCCGAGGACTAGTACGAGTATATGGAATGCCTCTATGCTATCAAGTTTACCGGTTGTTTTATCCCCAAATTGGAACACAACAATGCGAACACTGCCGATTGACAGAAGGTTAAACAATAAGATGGTGTGGCAGCGATTCGAGCGGACCCTGCGCAAGGACCGACCAACAATATAGATGTTTTACAATATAGAAATCAGTTTCGAAACGACCCATTGTCGCTTTGAGTGTAAAGACAACTGTAGTTAACAACATTTTCAGATTGTTAAATCTTAATAAACTGTTAGTTTTGTCATGCAATTTTAATAGTTATAGATATTCGTATGTGTGAAACCTAACGGTTTAATGTTTTGGTGCGTGTAACATTCGGCGTATGAGCGCGATGTGAGGCGTTCTTCCGAGGTGTCATGTCCCCTATTAGGCCGTGGAATCGCCGAAACACGATGCCGGTCGGTCACGTGCATTACTCCGAAGCACTTCATTCGTATCTTCGAACACTCTGTTCAATGCGGTTTTTATGGTGTTAGGCGGTTGTCACACTGCTACGCACATCCTAGCGGCGTCAGGTGCTGCGGTTATTAACTTTGTACTGTAGAATCTTGAGTTATACGCAAAAACCTCACGGTGTGTCACACTAGCTCCGTCTCTACGTGCGGAGGTGAGAATCGTACGACGGTTCTCACTTCCGGACGGCGATGCGGTGTGGGGTGGGACCACAGATCACAGAAACAAGGGAGATATGTCATGAACGCCAATTCGTACAAGACCCGGTGTCGCCACTTTTAAACATGTGTGCGTCTTACGCTTACGCTCTATTAACTACTACAAAAACAACCTCCTCATAATTGGTTACAGCTTACGAACTAAAAACGCCGTAACATAGTTTTGATAGTAGCAGAAAGTTAAGCTTTATACTAAGTTCTCAAGGTTGAAAAATGCTGAAAGATCGTTTTTTTTCCATCGTAGTTCAGTCACTGAACGTAAGGTAGCGCTTACTCGTCACTTAGCTGCCATCTATGCGACGAGTAATTAATTAGTTCCTCAGAGCTAGATGGCGCCAAGATCGTAGTCCCTATGTTCAGCAGGTTAAGGACTACCCACACACAGCGACATCTAGTTATACTTTTTTCAAGAGGTGTGCGTTTCTCTCCTGTCGTCCACTTAGGGATGCCACAAGGAATGTTTCAAAATATATCGATAAACAATTCAAACTTGTTTGCAACGTTAATATAGGTACTATTCAATTTACAGGCAATAAGTACTATTTTTATTATTTTACTACTAGGTTAATACAATTACATCATTTAAACTTAATATATTATTGTTAGAATAGAATAATATTTTATTAGCAAGAATACGGTTTGCGTAAAATTGATAAGTACATAAGATTTTAAATTTGGAACGATACCTATATTAGAACGTAACAAAAAAATGGCCGAATTTCTTTGGTTAAATTTTCTGGAGCTGTTAAAGATTTTCGTTTTGATTAGTACATAAAAGTCTAAATTGTAAACTTGGACTTTATGATGTTAATACAAATATACTAATAAAATGGGTTCGGTTGAGTGTCACGTCACAAGATCTCAGTTTGGGACAAACCAGTAGTTTACCGACTTGATTATGTAAACTTTATTTCATAAATGGTACAAATTACTTAAAACAGAAAGATAGACTTAATACTTGGGGCAATCTCTACCATCCAACCTTTAGGCTTGAATCCTTTTAAGAGTGAGTCGGCGCGAGCTGTCAATCAGCGCTGTGTGCAAGCACAGCTCAATACTGAGCCGCAGAGCCCTTTGCCTTTGTGGTTGGTTAATTTATTTTTATCTTAATTGTATGATTCGCCTACTTATATTTGAATTGCTAGAGTCCTTCGTCGTTCGTTAATATTGTAAAGAAAATTAAATTTTGTATAACGTGAAAATTTGTTAAAAATTTTTTTTTTCTGTTTTAAGCGTGTCGTGGTAGTGATAAATAACTAGAACTATTAACACATTGAATTCTATTGATAGCTGTAGAATAAGCCATTTATCGATAGTCGATAGAAATCACGTCAACACAACTTTCACAACCTTACGCTCTGAAATCCATTCAAATATAAAATATTCATTTAAAAATATAAATAATGCTTAAAAACAAAATTTACCGGTGGTAAGTTATGCCCTTTGATTTTATATTAACGTTTGTATTTCGATTTTTGCACACTTTCACGCTACATACAGTCATTTTATCATTTAAACGGAGCTTCTATACTGACAGCGTTCAGTGAGTGACTGTGTCAACGCTTGACACGCCTCGTGCCGATATGGTCAGTTTGACCATATCGAGGCGACACGAACCACGCCCCCATAACATATCTCCCTTGTTTCTGTCATCTGTGGGTGGGACGCAGGGTATGCCACACCGAACTCCATAGTAAACGCTACGCTACGCTCCATAGTCTGTGGACGTCGTGCACCGCTGTTCCGGACGGAGATACGGAGCAAATCCGTACGGTTGTGCGTCGTCACCGCATGCGAATTCGTCATTCCGCACGCCGCAACGGGATGCGGTGGCAGTGTGACAACAGCCCTATATAAATGAAATGAAGGGACATAACAAACGTAACAGCGAACTTCGATTTTGGGAGTCATTTATCTTGCATTGTTTTAATACGTACGAATGAGGTCTACAAAGCGGGGCTAGTAGAGCTTTCTTGACTCAGTTCATGCTACAGATTTTGGCAGATTTGCAGTAAGTTGCTTCGGCACCACACACCCGTTGCTTCCGGTTGCTTGGACACAGATTTAGCGTAACAAATGAGACAACGCGCGAACAACGCATGAAGTCGTTGGAGACATGGAGCGGTTAAGAAGAGGCTAGTCGTCGGGTAAGTATTTGGTAATTAGTTAGGAATAATGCGAGCAGCGCGTCACCACTGCCGCCGACCTTGCACGTGAAGGTAGTTCCTCCCTCTTTTGGGTGTGTTCGTCTTACACATTAACATGATTTTAATACATGGTTACGTACGTGGGGGCAGGTAACTGATAGAAATGAACGAATACACCGATTCCTAAGAGTACACTTTATTAACGCACTCACTTTAGCCGTTACAAACAATGATCTCACAATAAGCTCCAAATACTTAGATGATCATCATCAAAGCTCGGTTCGCTCTTGTTCGAACGGTCGCAGTCCAAGTAAAGAATGACTCGCCGCAGCAAGCGCTCCGCGTTTTAAAGTCCCAGTGTCCGATCAATCGAGAACGCTTTCCGGAATGATCGATGTACTTATTTTGACCCGCCGAGGACGACCGAGACTATTCGTTGCTGGAAGGTTCTACACTTCCTTGTTTACAATAACCTTGTACTTAATCTTGACCGTGTCCGACAATCGCGATGTCCTTGGCTAACGGCGTTGCGTATTGTCTCATTTCTAATTGTGTCATCTCTTTCACACGCTTCTTGAAGATTCTCAGTATCACTGTCTCTATCTTATCATGATATCTCTTACTCTTAGTGGTAAATAGGGATACCTACACTAAATAAAATAACTTGTTGCTTGTACATTTTTATTCAAACGAATAGCCTTTTCTCAGGACTAATTTGAAGCATTTCGTGATTAAAAGTATTATTGATATTTAAAATATTTTTTCAAATAAAATTAAACTTGCCTATTTACTGTGCAAAGATGGCGGAGCTATTTAGAAAATGGCTATACTTCGTCACACGTTTTTTTACATCTGAGATCTGTATATGTATAAAGTCACAATAGACGATCGTCATTCAAACATAAAGTAAACAAACAATCGCAATACAATAAATTATTTTTTTCAGAGTATTACAGCTGGGCATTAACTCGTTAATCCGTTAATCGTTAATTAACGAAGTTAACATTTTGATTACGGGTTAACTTTTAAGTTAACTTTCAAAAATGTTAACGGACACGTTAACTTCCGTTAATAATGCAGAAGTCCGTTAATCGTTAATCCAATGCCTACTATTTACCGCACGGCACCGGCGCGAAAAACAGGTTCCGACAAGTATGCCAACTTGCCGCGGCATTTCAACCAAAGTTCCGGTTGATATGGAGTTTAAGTGGCGGAGGGAGCAATGCGAGTAAAAACGATGATGACGAGGAACACTTTTTCAATTCTGTCACTCAGTCTATAGAAAAACCAAAGAGCTCCAACTCTTTAAAGAGTAAAAGTCTCGTTAAAATGTCGCTGGACATGAAATCAAAAGACTCGTTCAACGATGCGGCATTCCTCGGGGAACAGATATTCATAAATCTATTCATTAAATACAATACTGCTATACCCTCAAGCGCTGCAGTTGAACGTCTGTTTTCTACGGGTAAAGACATTTTAGCACCAAAACGAGCCTCGCTTTCAGACGAGAACTTCAACATGTTAATGTTCATCAAGGCGAATTACACACCTTATGCCCGACGATTAAATTACACATTTGAATTATACAAGTATTTTGTTTTGTTCCTATCCTGTTAACTTCCAGAACCTAAATCAACAGATTTTATAAGTTCACTAATGCAACGATATAAAAATGCATTTTTTTTACACATATTAACGGATTAACGATTAACGTTACCTTGCGTTAATTCTTCCTAAATGTAACGCTTTAACGTTTAACGAAGCTAATTTTTTTTGTAGCGGATTAACGATTAACGGAGTTAACTATTTGATTAACGGTGCCCAGCTATGGCCATTGCTTACCTACTACCTAAACCTTAATTAATTCAGCACTTCCTGCATTACCCCTGTTTCTAAAGTAGATTCACTGAATCACATTTTTATTGATAGAAAATTCCATCCAACCATGAGTTTCTGCAATAAATGTTGATGCTGTCGTTTTGAATCTCTCGGAAAACCTCACCACACATTTTATTATTATTTATCACACATAACTCAAAAGAGAAATAGTTTTTTTAATATATTAATTCCATCATTAGAATTACAGTCAATTTATAAATAAATAATTTTGACATGACAACGGCTGTCTTCGAACGTAGTCGTCAGCTAGATACCTACCTTAATTGTAGTTAAGTATAAAATAAAATATTGGAGAGGTTTTATATGTTTTATGTAAAACCTCAAAAGAAGTTGATATAGCAAAATTCGGACCGCATTTAGGGGTCAAATCAAGGTCATTACGTAATTTTATTATTACTAATTCATTGTAACGTATTTTTATAATGTAACTACAGGGATAGATTTGAGAAGCCTATTCGTCGAAATGTTTTTTAAATTTTCATACATTGTCAAAAATTGGTGTATCCCAATTGCTGTCTACTGAAATGTAACAATTTCAAAGGCCCATACGGGGTCCTGAAAACGCCTCAAAATGGGTTTTCAAGTTATGGTGTAATCTGATGGAGGGTGGCCTGAAACGTCATGAAATGAATTCGCTCTTTCATACAGGTTGTTGATGTAATGTTAAAAATA
Source organism: Acleris emargana (assembly GCA_927399475.2). NCBI lineage: Eukaryota > Metazoa > Arthropoda > Insecta > Lepidoptera > Tortricidae > Acleris > Acleris emargana. The sequence continues at coordinate 47,922,124 of OV656835.1, read as the reverse complement.
AAACTAAGCATAGGTAGATGTTATTTCGATAAACTAACTTACACTTAAATAACAGGTATTCGTTTAAATACTAACATGGATTGATTGGAAATATTTGGAAAAATTAGCCAAATCTTTTCCGATAAGTATATAACTAGTTACAATTAAATATTTTCTGAATTCATACGGATGAACTTAAATTATAATTAAATTAAATGCAAATGCGAATTACGAGTTAAAGCATAAGTGATTCAATATCGTCGTAACTTTTACTTTTCAGCCAAGTTGTAGTTAGATTTTTACATGCTCTTAAGGTTATATAGTAGGTACATCTTAGTTTTTCAATAAAACATAATATAAAGAGGTACTGATAATAATATATTGAATTGTCTTTTAGCAAAATTTGTTCAAGATTTTGATATTTGCTTTATTACTGTGTAGGGATTACGGTTTTTCAATGTACTATAATCTCGTTTCTAATTTTTATAAATTTTAGGATATTATAACTTTCTTGCCGTAAGAACATTGGTATTCCTAGTGGAGGTAACATAATTAAGGAAAATGCAAGTACAGTTGTTAGTAGATTGATTTGAGCAAGTGTGAGCTTTTAAAATATGAATAGTTTAATCAGGTTGTGAACTATTTATAATTGAAAACGTTATGTAGTTAGTATTTTTAATGTTAAATGAAAGTAAGTTAATTTGAAGCCATGTTATTACTTTAGACTAGTTTAGACAATTCGGACTGGGCACAAGCGTATACCTCATCAAAACTATCTCCGTGAAATAGAAGCGCAGTATCATCAGCTTACGAGATAACTAGACCATTGGGAAATTTGGGAAGCTGAATATTAATATAGGTCAAGAAAAGAGTTTGGCCCAAAACACTTCCTTGGGGAACTCCGTAAAGTGTGGATGACTCATCATAGCTGTAAGCCTCGTTGGTTAATTTAACTTTTTGCGTTCTGTCACTTAAGTAGCTTGTAATTCGATTTAAAATTGGCCCACGTATAGGTACCTAAAAATTTCAGTTTGCTGATAAGGACGGAGACGGCATCGAACGCTTTTTTTAGGTCGAGAAAAATACATAGACTTTTTTTTACTAGCTATATAAGGTATGTTGGGGTAAGATCGGATCGGGTCAAGATCAGATAATTCAAGTTACCTACTACTAAACTAAGAAAGATTTTCGATTTCTGATAACACACCTACCTAGGCTATCTTGTTACACGTGCCACGCGGCCACTTTTCAAAATGTATGACGCAACACTGGTGATGGAGGATGGGGAGCAGTGCAGTTCGCCGGTACGAACTTGTAGTTTCTTGATCACCCGCTATGTGTTACCATTACCACTATGAGAGCACCATTTTAAATACCATTTCCATTACATATGCCTTAATACCCGACAGGCTTTATTACCCGTAGATTAAGTCGCCGTCAATATAACTTGCAAAAGATGTAAACAAAACTTAACGATCTAATTCACCATGATTACTCGATAATCACGTACTTTTAAAGATCAAGTGGAGGTCTTTGCAATGATTTATACACTAGATCATGATTTTCATATTAAGATGTAATAACTAAGTATATATTATAATATGTTATGTGTCAATCAGGACTTATTTGTTTACATCTTTCACAAGTTCTATTGACGGCGACTTTACCTTAAATATTATCAATATATTTGATGATCGACAGTTTAAACATTTTTATTTCGCACATAAAAGCACAGAATAAGTAATAGTAGGTACGAATAAAATCCCACTTTAGGGCATGGTCATTACAGCTGACTAAAATAACTCCGTATGCACTAGTATACCTATGCAATGTATAAAAATAAATTATGTTTCTTTGTTACCTATGCAATGCTTGCATAGAAAGGGACCAACCCCGTCCCGACTGATATGCATAATGAACATCAACTCTACGTCCTTTAGCACGCGTTTAAATGTACTTAGGTATTATGTTCTTATTTTACGCAAATGTAGTATTAGCTGGTAGGCAGCCGGTTTATAAGTGGGTTCTATTTAACATAGGCATGACGTAAAGTTAGGTTCAAGCTAAGCAAACTATGTTTAATCTGATTGATACGAGTAGGTTGGTACTTGACTACATAGTGCCCTCTTATTTATATTAAAATACATACATTACCTTCACCATAAACCAAAAAAGTTTGGCACTGGATTACAAAAGGTATTGATTGTTAGACGAGCGCTATAGGTAAGTGCATAATGTCGCGTGTCATAGAACCGCCATAAATAAGGTCGGCGCACGCGCCACCAGCCACCACCGCGCCGTTGCACAAGGGACGCGGCAAAAACTCGCGCGTTGTCGCCCAAATATTGAGCTATCCGTGACAGGTCGGGCGGGGCCGGCCAGCAGCTAATTGTCCGAGGGAGCGGGACCACCCGCTCACCTGCCCCGAGAGCGACAAGGACCGAACGCAACCCCAATAATCCCACTATAAATAACCAGGCTCCTAATGCGCAGGCGCCACGCGTTTTTACCTTTGTTTTCGAATGTCGCGACTCAATCTTGATACTTGCCGAAGAATAGCTCGACCCGATAACCGATGCACTTAAAAACTTGACTCATGACGCATGATAAATAAATTGTTTAACCTGTATCACTAATGAATTACAAAAATAATGTGAGAAATGATTGGAGAATGCATGAAATCAAAAATATGTTAAGCTACAAAAATAGAATATTTTACATTCAGTATTCTCAAAAGAAAAAATCAGACGCAGGTACTTATTCGCTTCAACAAGGTAACCGAGCGCAATAGGAAGCGAACTTCATATTACGGGCCACTAGCCACTAGCCTGCATTACTTACCAATTAGGCTTAAAATAATAGTTAACTTCTAATTCCAAAATAATAAAAGGTTACATTGGGCGAGCTCCATTAATACTAGGAATATTAAATGCGATATTATTGTTATTTTTATGCTGATTCAAAATCAATAACGAAAAGCAAGCTGTAAAAACCCAACTGATGTTTGGATAATGTCGTCAATGTAATGTTAGTTACCATATACCTACTTATGACAATTTTATTGCGCCATATGCAGATTTATAAAAAAGTACTTAGTGACACTCGCGATTAGTCGCGATCCTAAGTCGAATCAAACGAAAGAAAACGAATCGTTTGTAGAAATCGGACTATCCGTTCAGCCTTTACAAGGGAACAAAGGACCATATATACATAGGTACATACTTGTCAACAAAAATACGCTCCTTCGGCAGTTGGGTAAAAAGGGTTTGAATTCACGAAATGTTATCCTGTTAAATAAAGGATTATTTATTTATTTATTTATTTATTGATAGGAAATCCAACAGTTACAAATACAACATATGGAACAAGAATAGGAATCACAAAACCAATTAAAGGATCTCACATGTAGAGACTGAGTAGCAAATTTAAAGTTTAGTACAAACTTCAAAGGTACACGCACTTACACAAAAACACTAGCGCGAATTAAAGGTACAATTAAAACTACTGCTAAATACCAGCTAGAGGCAGATCACCAAAAGGTTATCTTTCCCATGGTACACAAAACATGCTCAAACAATACATTTCGCTATCAAACTTCGCCTCACGGAAGGGATTTTGCAATTGAATATATCGATATCCAGCTTATTCACCCAATTATTCAAGCCTTTACCAGCACGCGTCAAGAAACTGTTTTGTCTGTATCTAGAGGATGCAAATCTAAGCGATATAGGGGGATAATTCCTTTTAATTAGTAGGTATATAATTGATTTAGAACGCCTTATGTTGCACAGCAGCAATGACGTGGAAGTAAAGTCGAAACCATAGCTATTGGAGTTAATAAAGTAACAATATTATATTATATAGAACTAACACACAAACTAAACAAGTTCGAGTATCAAGAAGTGTGCGTCGCGGTGGGCCAGCCGGCACAAGTCCGGCCGGACTAAGTGCGAAATATTTCCAAAAACTTCTCCGTCTTATTTTTTGTGGCGATTTTTCAAGTACTTAGCTGAATGATGACGGAACGGACAAAAAAGTTAATGGGTCGCCGTGATGTGACGTATCGATTACTCACAGAAGATTAGAGGCGGGGTGGGGCGGGAGCGCGGCTTACACTCGGCACCTCTGTGACGTTGCACATTTTAGAAATACTCAATATAAGGAGGTACCTATAGCCTCCAATCATGGTTACACATATTTGGTGGCTAAGAGTTGCTAAACAAACGTCGCCATCAGGTGTTTTACAAAAAAAAATTGGCACCAAAATTTACTTAAGTCGTGAAAGTTTCTGCGGATTATTGCTTGCGTAGACAGGTTCTTTGTTAACAATAAACTAAAGGATAACTTATAACCACTTTAATGCAAACAAAATAAATGTTCGATGTACCTACAACTCGATTTGCGAGGTTTAATGCTAACGTGCGAATTGTGTTTTTTTTATTAAAACTACTTTTACGGACTGTCATGTGTGATTATTACTACCTACTTACTGTTTAGTTTTAACAGGTACGTATATTAGGTCTTAGTTAGGTCTTCCCGTAGCCATGAAGCCTTAAGACACTTATACGCAATAGAATGCGTAAATTACCTAGGTTGGATTGAGGGCGCCTTGCAGCAACTAGATGTAAGGATTTTCTATTTTGGTGCAAGTGGACCTCAGAAATGGGTCTGTTTAATCAACCAATGTAATCATATATTTATAAATCCAAAATACGTCCACTTACCAGTAAGTAGGTATACCCATTAGATTCATTACTCGTAGGTATTTAGGCTGGTGGATGTATTGTATATGGATAATAAAATTGTATGTAAGGTTACGGTGTAGCTGGTAAGTAAGTGGCCAAGATGGAACGGTATTGGACGAAATCAGCAGTGTTTTTGATTAAGCGTCATGAATTCAATTATAAAAGGTTAATAATAAATATTTTTTTGGCAAAGAAAATAACTATATTCCTATTTTACCCACTTTAAGGTATAGGATGGACGACAGTTCCTAAACGTTATTGAATGCCACCACGTCTGTCAACCAGACCGGTAAGTGGCAAAAAGGCACATGATTTTACTATGAATCTTTCAGTATAAATATATACTACATGCATACCGACTTGCAATAACCCAATAACTGAGGGGCGGACCCAACAAATAGACTATTGGAAGGCCCCATAAAAGCTGTTACTGTTGATCCGCTCGCTATCAAACTTCACAAGTCCGCCCGCTGGGCTAGTCTGAAGCTTGCCTGAAAGTTTTATAAAAATCAGTGTTGCCGACACATACATGCACATCGATTATTATATATAGGCACGAGTAAATATATCTGTCATTTTAGCTAGGTACGAGTACATACGTTGCTTATTTCAATCGCAGAAATAACCATAGCATGAACCCTTGGTATTTACAACTATATACTTACTTACCTACTTGTAACGTAAAAATTTGTATCAGATAAGTCGTACCGGAACTTCGCTGGGCTCATAAATCTCTTTCTGCGTTTTTTAGCAAAAACTTTAAAAGTATTCACGGTATAAAGTGGCCGACGGCGCCCGGCTGGCCGATGTTATCTCGCGTAGATATTTATTGTTTTCTAATGAGACCATCTACGGAATATATTTAAGGAAAACTGAAAAAACATCAAAATTTTCGTTGTTTTATGGCCATGGCAGCCTCCAACCCTCTAACCCCGAGGTCGAAAACTTGAATTTTTTATTAAAAATAAATAAATTAGGTCGAAAACTTGAAATTTTATTTGAAAATAAATAAATTAGGTAGGTATATATTTTCCAGAATAAGGACTAAATGATGTATTGCTCGAGACCATAGACAAGATGCATTTAACGCATAACGCTACCGTAAGCGACGCAGAAAGCTGTCAAAGGTAGGATTTGAGATACAAGTGCGACGACGCGACCGTCCCGCGGCTTACGCCCATCTCATATATTATCGGGCTTCTTAGGGTACAATACTAAAACAAGATAGTACCATCACACTGAATACCCCAACTAGTAGCTCCTAATAAGCAGGCTGGGGCAGGTGTCAGTCGATCTAGTATAATTTGAAGTAGTAAAGTGAAGTAATAATCTAAGTGACACATGTGTGTTATTTGGGTTCCGTAATGAAGCAAGAAACCGTAATAGATTGACAATGTCCGTCAGTCCACCACACAGTACGCCACATAACACGTAGTTTTTTCAAATGCTAGCGACCCGCCCTCGCTTCGCTTCGGTTTATCTGAGTTTTCCGTGAAAATTTATCTAACGGTGAAAACCAAATGAAATACAGACAGATAGACGCGGCGGGGACTTAGTTTTATAATATTATGTAGGTAGTGATTATTGATATTATTACACGTGGTGGCCATTTAATTAGGAACGCTTTCGTGTACCTATTCCGTACGTAACACCAAACAATAGGATACAAATATATTTGATTTTCAAAAATATTCTTACGAATTTTCCAAATTCATAAATAATTAAAAAAACAGGCCACACACCGAAACCAAATTAAATAAAAAAAGCCGGCCTGGAGCTTGTTGAAGCCGTTAATACAAACACAAAAACTATCTCAAAAAATAAGTATGAACACAGTTTTAGGATTCCGTAGTCTAAGTACCGTCCGTCATACTCCGGTCCATCTGTGTTATACTCCCATTTTCCAGACATTATGTCAAAAATAAGCTGGTCGATCATTGCTCAGCGATTTTGCACTCATATATTTACCGAAAAGGTAGTCAGGTATTAAAGTCATCCGTTTATTTCATAAAGTTTTAAAAGCTTAATGTTAGGTCCGGATTGAAGTAAAGAGCGTAGCCGTGTTTGCATAGAGAATCGGCCCTTTTACCAAATGTTAACTGTATTTTTTTTTTAAAGAGCTCTCATGACAAATATTATTTACTGTAAGTTTGAGCTTTCTATCTTTGTTATTTTCTGAGATGTAATATTTTTTTTTATTTTTATAATATCCAATTTTTTCAACATTGGCTTATGCGATTCACTTGAACTTTTGGGACAATAATATACATGTAATAACTCACATATTCTAGAAATAATATCTAATAGTGCCGAAAAAAATCTTGGCGAAAAGTAGATAACAAATCTTCAGTAAAAAAAAATCTCGCTTTTTAGAAAAGCGACACCTACAGTTCTTTGTCATGTGATTGCCTATATAAAGGCCTGCAACATATATTTATTTCAAAATAATCCAGTTGGTACTTCATACTAGAAAATGGAAAAATAAAGGATACTATCCATACCGCAAACGAGATACACAGTAAATAGGTGAAGGACAGATAATTTAGTCGCAAACCTATTTATTATTAACAATGTTGGTACTGGCAGATTGCATTCTTAAGAGTATTATATAAGATGTCAATGTCATGTTTTCCCAAAAGTTCAAGTGAATCGCATAAGCCAATGTTGAAAAAAATGGATATTATGAAAATTAAAAAAAAAATTATATCTCAGAAAATAACAAAGATAGAAAGCTCAAACTTACAGTAAATAATATTTGTCATGAGAGCTCTTTAAAAAAAAATTACAGTTAACATTTGGTAAAAGGGCCGATTCTCTATGCAAACACGGCTAGCTACGCTCTTTCGTCATTTCATTAGGTACTACTGGCAGCCCCCAAATTAATAATTATTGCGGGTTAAAATCGACACTAAAGTAAAAATACAATTAAAAAAAAAACCAGGTTTCATATTTTTTTCAAATGTTGCGTCCAGCGCTCAAAATATATCTATCTCTATCCAACGCGAGGTCTATCAAGTCAATCACGTAAACAATTTTACTGTTGGCAAGTTTTTACCTAACTATGGCCAAGCAAAAAGGAGGGTTATGATTTTGACCAGTAAGTACCTATGTAGGTAGGTATGTAGGTATATATGTTCATCTGGTCCCTCATAACTTCTTAATTACTTATCATAATTTGATAAATGAGGTGTCGTTGGAAGCGTGTTATTAATAATAATCATGTTAGGTACCTACTTACCCTGTATTTTCAGACTAACGGGTTGGCTTAAAGTAATGAGAATTACAAAAACTGTTTTTATTTTTATTTTTTCACTTGTTAGGGTTATATAGCTTTTTATTACATAAAAACGAACTAAACCCAATATGATAATCAATCATTCCTATACAGCAAAAAGTCCCGCATCTTAAATTTTTCGTAGCTTTCTTCTTACCGTTTCCATCATACGTTGGACAACATCTATTTTTACATTTTTTAGTTAATTAGTTGTTTTTGTACCTTGCGTTTCAACTGAGTCTGTAATTTTGCTTCCCACCCATCACTGTAAACTAGTCTACTGAGAATTACCAAATAATCCTCTATTGGACGAGCTATAGGGACGTTCGGATGGTTTGAATCTTCGGTACGAAGTGAACGTCACGCTCTTTTAGTCAATTCTGGCTGCTCCCTGCATAGTGATACTTTCTCCGCAACTTCCTGCACTTCTTTGGAATATCTTCAAGCTGTTTGTTGGAATATTTGGGTATTTTTTGACACTTTAACTGTTCAACATTGTATTTCTCTAAAATATTCCTTATTCGCCCACGAAAAACATCATATTTTACAGCTAACTTATCTGGGACTGACCCACTTTGTTTTGTACAAACGTTGCCATCTACTTGCGGTCTCGATCATTAAGAATGGGAGGTCTTCCCGTTTTTGGTAAATCTTTAGTCCTAATACCAAGTTCCCACCGCTGGATCAAACATTAAATTGTAGAAGGAGGTACATTTTCAAATTTGTGGATAAGAGACCACTTCAGATTTTTCACGCCGTCCAAGTAGGCGATAGACACGTTCACGTCATAACTTCCTCGCGGACATTTTTTATTAAACCAGTTAATCTTTTTTTGCCTTATTAACAAAATTTACATATTTTCTATTAATTATATCTGTCAAAATCCTTTTTGTATTTTTTTATTGCCTGCTATTGTTAATTGAATACATTCTCATTACTTTAAGCCAACCCGTTACTACATAAACTTGGCATGAAGATAGGTTTCATACTGGGGTAGAACAATGGGTGCTTTTCATCATTGGAAATATGATAATCCCGAGGGAAAAGCGATAAACAATTTCTAAGCGTTATTATTGTTATTATTTCTTTACCATTCACGGGACTATGGGAGTCCCGGACCTTTGGAAGGCGTACATGGAGCCGAAGCCAACACGCAGAAGCCCTTTAGACAAGTTTAATTTAGTAAACTGATGGGACATCAACCGGCGATTGTCCCTGAGTTCAAACTATGGAAGTATGCTCCCACGGACAACCAATGGTTAGTGTAAGGACTATTTAAGAAGGATGGAAACATTAATAATGGGCTCTACATATGTATGAACTGATATGGATTGGTGAAATATAAATTTTATTATTATTATTATTTATAACAGGGATGCGGGCAAACACTTCCCTATAAATATATAAGTAAGTAGCTTCTATCCGCGACTAACTACGTCCGCGTGATTAAGATTATCGTTATTCCCTTGGGAACTTTTATATTTTCTGGGATGAAAAATAGCCTATGTTTCAAATTTCATCCAAATCCCTCCAGACATTGCACAAACACGCTTTCAAACTTTCGCATTTATAATATTAGCAGCTATGTCGGAAGTTTCGCTGAAGGATCGGATGCAGAATGAGGTGATCCGACAGAGACCTAAGGTTATCGACGTAGCCCATCGAATTAGCAGCTTGAAGTGGCAGTGGGCCGGTCATTATGTGCCGCAGAACCGATAATCGCTGGAGTTATCGTATTCTTGAGTGGACACCGCGAAACGGCAAACGTAGTGTAGGACGCCCTCAGATTAGGTGGAGCGACGATCTTCGCAAGGTGGCTGGCAAGAGCTGGATTAGAGTGCCTACGAATCGTGCTCGTTGGCGTGCAATGGGAGAGGCCTATGTCCAGCAATGGACTAATATAGGCTGATGATATACCTACTGCAGGAAGTAGGATATACCTACATTATTACTAGCATTTGACCACGACTTCGTCCACGTAGGAGACGTTTATCGCTCTCCTTTCGGGAACTTTCTGCCGGTCGAAGATTGCGTAGTCGCCTACCACGGCGTGGTAGGATAATCGTTGGGTTTAGTGGGTACTGCGGCCGCTCTCGGTCGGCGAGTCCCTATGACCACGTTGGCTCCCTCTGGACCCAGGTGCTATGCGTAAAATGCATTTCCCAAGCGATAAAAAGAAGCATATGAACTATTGGACGGAAACACATTTCAACATCCTGACAAACTATGACATTTATAATATTAGTAAAATAGCACAGTATAGTAGATAGGGTAAAGTCACCAGTGGTCAACCAAAGACCTATAGTAGATATATTTTCCACTATTTGCACTCATATAAGGTCGACTATTAGTCTGGTTGTTACTTTACCCTATACGAGTAGTAGTACTTAGCTTAGGTTGTCAATTCAAAATCTGCGTCTTGCCTACAATTTGGTACTGTTTGTTTTTTTCCTCAAGTAAAACGATAATTATCCGATTATTATTATTATTTATCTATGTGTATATCTAAACTCGGATGATCTGTAGCGAAAAATATCGTTAATCATGTCAAACTTTTAAGGAAGAATGCGAGTATGTAAATCAAAAAATTTTGGATTTTGTATCGTGGTTTTGAATAAGTAAAGCCAAATAATATTTATCCTTTAATCTCCGTTGCGCATCTGCAGGAACGCCAGGTAGGTACCTACTTACTAGTCTATTTTAAATGTAAAAATGTAAAATCTATTCTTTGTTATTTTTTTACAATTAAAAGTTACATCGTCACGAGTTTTTAACAATTTTGTAAGCACCATTTAATTCCAGAGTATCTATCGCCACCACCCATCGAATATTAGCTGGGACGGTACGATATTTATGATTCGTAGAAAAAGAAAATATAATACCGAATAGGCACGGTCCACCTGTACCTACTAATATTATTGCAAGCGTGGCCTTTTTGGAGTGAACGAATGAACTGTGTGTTCCCTGTCTAATTCACTTCTTTCATCTAAATATTTTAAACATACTCTTAGTTTACTTTAGCGCCGTACAAGCGGCCTTTACACGTAAAGTTAGGACCGCGGGAAACGCCACGCGCCGCTCGCGCCTTTCCAATCTTCGTTCCGAACCGTACATTTTTTAGTATTTTACTATTACAGTTGCATTTACACGTACGGTTCGGAACGAAGATTGGAACGGCGCTTGGCGTTTCCCGCGGTTTGAACTTTACGTGTACCGGCTGCTAATGGTCGGTAACAGTGAGGCGAGACCACGCAGTGGCCGGTGTTCGTGAGTGGGTAGGTTAGGTACCTGGCGCATGGCGGGCGGCGCCGGCGCAGCGTCACCGCCGCCGGCGAGCAGACAGACCTCACCATTGTCTCTTCTATTTATAGCTTTACATAAAATTAGGACTCAGTAAAAAAAAAATTATCAATGGTAATTAAAAGTCCCAACCTGCGGGATACTTGGCCTAACCGGGAACCGAAGCCAAGACAGGATATGGTCTAAAACTGGTAGGCCCTTATCACTACATAGTATAAAACAAAGTCGCTTGCGCTGTCTGTCCCTATGTATGCTTAAATCTTTAAAACTACGCAACGGATTTTGATGCGGTTTTTTTTAATAGATAGAGTGATTCTTAAGGAAGGTTTATATGTATAATACATTCCACGCGGGCGAAGCCGCGGGCGGGTCGCTAGTATATTATAAGATTGAAAGTAAAGGTTATGATTTTTATACATAAGTAATATGTTAAAAAATGTTTGAGTTTCTTGCGGCGTTTCTTCTCAGGAGTGGTCTCCTCATGGTAACCGCTGTTAGATTATTGACGAGGAAATCTTTAATCTTTAAAAAATATTACAGTTACATAAAAAAAACTGATAATTTGCACACTCACCGTAAAAACAAAAGTATTTTAATCGACAACTGGTAATTTTAGATTTAATCTTGAGAATAGAACTTTTAAGCTGAATACGGATTTCCTGTTTTTTATATTTTACATCGTACATGATGTACTTACAGTAAAAAAACAAGAGATCCTAACCAATTTTATAAAAATTATTAATTAAGTAGATTACTTGCATTTCAATTATCTTTTCCTCTCAATACCACTTAAAATAGAGATAAGAGCCCTAGAACTTAAATAATAATATAACAAATTGCACCTTCGTTGCTCTTCGTGTCATATACCTATAGTAGGTACATCGTGCCCTTGTACAACCGAAGGTACGGAATACAAATACAAAGTACCTGATGATACGTAAAGGTAAGTAGAATTACCCCTTTCGGATGTCCTCATACGTATTACATTTACAAGACTAAGTAACGATTTAATTATAAAAATTGAATCGGTCGGTTCATGTCGTCAGATCGAGTATCTACTTCTTATTTTTATTTTTTTATGGCATAGGGAAGACAAACCAGCACACAGGCCCCCTGTAAGTGGAAACTGTGACCCATAGACATTCGCATTCACAAGACTGCTAATGCGTTGCCAACCCTGAGGACTAAGATGGAATGCCTCTATGCTAGTCATTTCACCGGCTGTCTTATCCCCAAACCGGAACACAACACAACAATGCGAACACTGCTGTTTGGCGGTAGGTTAATGGATAAGATGGTGGTAGCGATCCGGACGGACCCTGCACAAGGTCCTACCACCCGCAAATAATAAATATTTTCCTAGTTTACTAATTCAGTACTACACACCGAGGCAGTAGTTAGTAACTATTTTTTACCAAATAAATATAGAGGACGTTTGTCATGTCATGTCAAAATGGAGTGTAGGTAACCGTGTGACCGAGGTGCAGCGCTGCGGCCGACTCGAGCTTAGAAGCCACGAGGTCGGCGGGGTCACATTTTGTGTGTTTCAACCTCGAAAGAAGTTATACTTATTATAAGATAAGGTAGATTGTTATATAACTTGTGTTTAAGAAAAAAAGCCACCATGAGGGTGGCATGTTTTTTTTTAGTTTGAAACCGGTTATGACATAAATGAAACTTTACTATAACATCGAAGAAGTTACTATCCGAAATCAAGAAACATATAATTTTTTTAACTTTTAGTTAACTCTAGTCACATTGGATTTCGCCTATTTACGAAAGGGGTACCTAAAAAGACCTAACGATGTGATGCATATCTTCACTTACGGAACACATCGACCAACAATAAAGGCAAGCTATATTTCACGAAGAACAGAGTTTTACACTTTTTAAGGTAGTAAAACTTGTAAAGACCTTATTATCTTATCACTTTTAGGCACAAGGACACCGAAATAAAAAACCAATTACATTTAGGTATCAATGTACAATCTGAGAAGCTAAAACGATTATAAATAAAAACGCTCGTTCGTAGCAAGCGCAACATTCGCCACTCTCTCCTGCGCAACCCAACATTCCAATCAGAGCAAGCGTTTGTGGTTTCTGTAAGTCAATCGATTCTTTACAAAACAGATAAACAACAAAGCAAGTTGCTAGCATTACTTGTAATAAACAGCTTAATTAAATGAGAAATAACTCATCCGTTACCGCCAATTGAAAAGCAGTTTACTTATACTCGTAAATGGTATCGATTGTATGCCTGAGCGCGGGCGCCGCGTGAGAGTGCCCTCGTACTTATAGTCAAACTAGCAAAAAGTATGGAACAGTAATGAAAAGTATCGTGTGTGTAGCCGTGTTTTTTTTGGAATCTTACACCGTTTCTATTATGTACGGAAGGCCTTTAAATGTAAATAGGGATAAACTTTAAAGTGCCGTAAGTTAGCACGCGTCAAAACCTTTTTTAGTGGGGGTTTTAGCTTTGAACCTAGCAATTTTCTAGAATCATGTCGTTCAACTTAACTCTCCGAAGAATAACAAAAAATTAAACATTTTCCATGACCGGAACAAGGTACAAATAACAAAAACGCGTTTTTATGAATAAAATTCAAGGCAAAATAGTTAAACGGGAGAATTCTAGTTATTATGTAAAAATAATTGGTAGATGAAAATAAAAAATATTTTTCCTTTTTTTTATTGTACTTCAAGCAAAAATATTAACAGTGATTTTTGAACAAAATTGTTATAATTAATATATTAAAACGCCATGACGCAAAATAAAACAAATTGTATGAAAGCAAATTAATGTTAGTATAAGTTTTTTTTTAATACTGGCTCAGGCAAACATATAACAGAGCTAAATTTAGTTTAACTTTCACTTATAGGCTTTATATGACTTATTTACAAGAAAATTAAACACATTAATGCAAATTGTTTGTTTTACTATATTGAACTATTAAACAACCTCTTATCTGTTTAATTTTGAGATATTCCGGTCTGGGCTTAAATATTTTCCACTGTTCTACAACTATCAGTTGAGATTTTTTGATATCTCTGAAATGCAAAATCACATCATTTAAATTTGTATTATATTAGTTAAATATATTAAATAAAATCCACAAAGCATTTTTTTGTCCTGTTAATATTTTTGCTTGAAGTAAGTACAAAGTTAAATTATAAGATTTAAAAAAAAACGTCGGGTTTGGGTCGATAAATGTTTAATTTACTGACCTTCTGGTAATACTTAATCTCTTTTACAAATAGGTACTCCTTACAGATATGCCTGTTAATATTTTTTTCTATTAAGTAAAATTGAAAAAAAACATAATTTCATTTCTTTGAAAAACTATTGGTGAACTATTATTAGCAGGATACAACTTCATACACTCCCCGGTCTGTACTGTATCCATTTTACATAAAAAATGCTATTTTAATTGCCTATTTTTCGATCTGATTACCACGGCCTATTTTTTATTTTTTTTAAAGGGGACTATGTCACACCAATTGACCTAGTCCCAAACTAAGCTCTATAGGCTTGTACTATGGGTACTAGGCAACGATATAAATAATTACATAGAGAAATACATACTTAAATACATAGAAAACATCCAACATGTTATTTGGTACATGTATAAAAGTATCTTAATTAAAAAGGTGAGCGATGTATGAAACTTGTTATTGGTTTTTCTTAGATTGCGGCTCGAGGATAATTCTGTCGGTTGGTGCAAACTTACATTAATTTATTTATTTAATCTTTTTTGCAAAAAATACAATAAAGTAGATACACACGGCGGACTTAGATAATGCTTAATAATTAAGCTTATTAAAGCATTTTTAAAGGCCCAGTTTATTTTGCAAATCATGGAACACGTATTTTTCATTATTTTATGGTTTATTACGGGGCAAATTAAGTTAGTCGTGAAAATTTAAACATGGCACATTATAAAAAATAAAAAAATAACGGCAAGTTTGCCAGGCGACCGCGGGTCGCAGGATGCACGATTCCGATAATAATGCCATTTTGTCATGGGGTGCAAATTTAATGCAAATCACATACGATTGTGACGATTTTCAATAGTTTCTAAATTGCCCCTGAAGTGCAAAGACCGTTAAACATGGATAACTAATTTCCGGGGGTGTCGCACCCGGGTTCAAATTTGATCCCTAATGTATTTAGATAGGTAATTCTTCTAATCATTTTTTCCTTTTGCACCGCGCTCTATATTTTCCCCAGAACCGCAGTGGTAAGTTTTTATTTTTAAATTAGTATATTTTCATTTATATGTTCCTCAATTTAAATTATAAAAGAAATAACATGTGCTAATGTTACAATCAACATTATTATTAACATTATTTATTTATGGATTAAAACGTAAGCAAAAACAAAGATATGTTTACATTTTTTCACCTTATTCCATTAAAATAAGGTGTAAAAGTGTTAACATATCTTTGACGTCGACGGTACACATTTTTCTTTCGTTAGTTATGACTGTTGCATGGTTTTCGACCAAGTGCACCCCTTTCCGGGAGGGGTGAGTTTATTAAGGGATGTATAAAGCTCGATTTTTACCCTATGGATACAAAGCAATAGTAATCCTATGTTTTATCGGTTCTTAGAGTCTACTCTAATTTGACTATCTCTTCTACCTACTAAACCTTATTAGCATTACACAGCGGAGCGGGGTCTAATTAAGCATACTTACTAGGTAGTTTTTCAGTAGCAAAAGGGTGCCTATTAATCACTTTGGTAATTAAACAAACATTTTGCCTCGTTCCGTGCGACCGCATTCGTTTGTCGTAGTGGAGTCTACCCGTCCAAAGATACGAATAAATTATGAATTGCAATCTATAATATACCTAGGTATACAAAACAAAATGTGATGAAATCGTTTAAAAATAATGGTTATTATTTATATAACCATGAAGATAGTTTGTCTACTTTGCTGAAGTTTGATAGATATTACCGTGAATTTTGTGTATCAATAGATAAATAAATCAATATAATGGGGACCGGTAAGTATCTACCTAACTCTATGTAATGTTTTTAGTCAAATTTAACACGTTCCCTGGATATACGGAATACTTTGATGTAGTTACCTACGTACAATCATCCTGCCACGTAAATGCACTATGCATAGCTATAGGTGATGATAACAATCTTAAAATTTCAAAACAATATTGGTTAAGTTGTGCCCCATAAGTAGGTTAGGTAAGTGATGCATTGAAGGACGTGTCAAAGCTAATTGAAATGTCCCATAAGGTAATGGTACCTACCAGTGTCGGATACTTCTACCTGTCAGGCACCAATAATGGACCAAGCTCTTGCAGGCGCCGGGAGTAAATTAAGTTGATCATCAAACATTTTTTTTTACATTTTTTTTCTTGCTTTAAAATAAGAATCAAGGGTCCAAGATTGGTCTTTATCCTATGGCGTACCTACGCACCGGGACCGTGTTAAAGACCTACTGTCGACATATCTTGACGTCCACTTGTTTGTAAGGGACAGAGACAATCCTTGTATGTTTTATTGGCGCGCAGTTATACAGGTAGGTCATGGTGAGCACGTTGATAGGTCCTGAATCTTCGTAAAGTGGAAAAACTTTTCTACCAGGTATACCTATGATCAATTATATTATGTCTAAAAAATCAGGTTAGGTTAGGTACTTAGCTTGCTTTCG
This sequence comes from Acleris emargana, assembly GCA_927399475.2. Taxonomy (NCBI): domain Eukaryota; kingdom Metazoa; phylum Arthropoda; class Insecta; order Lepidoptera; family Tortricidae; genus Acleris; species Acleris emargana. The sequence continues at coordinate 47,905,154 of OV656835.1, read as the reverse complement.
TGATGTTTTGCTAAAAAATGGAATGTGTCTAGCCTGCACCATTTTGATAGCTAATAAGTCTTGAGCGTTCGTGATGGCACTCACCTTTAAGTTTCCGGGTCCGCCGGTCAGTAAATCGCTGGTAACAAATTGAAGTAAAGACTCGTTAGGATTACAGATTCACTTGTTCACACACGTGCGGGTCACTAGTGACTGTGAGCGGGCTTAAGAAGATAGGGAGAGATCAATTGATGAGATAGCCGCAATGCGATAACGAGCGCGTGCGTCTGAGTCGAGGCGTCCGGGAGCACTGGCGGAGGCGTGGGGCCCGGCCGCGCGGCCTCTCGCCGCGCCCCGGGGCGGGGCCAGCGCACCTCCCTCTCCTAACGGTACCGTGTGGAAAATGGGAAAAGTCGGTATTCGAAACGCGACAGCGCGAGTTCCTCTAGCGGAGAAGGTAGAGTGGTAGTCAGGCCGCACGATCAGCGCGCCGCGCGAGGGGCGGCGCGCTGCGCGAGTAATGGGCGCCGCGCACAGATTTATTACGGCGGGGTTAGTTTTAGGCCTTAATGGAATTATTGCTGGCTTTTTGTTTATGGGCGCGCGGCCGCAGCGAGGTAATTAATCCTCGCTCCCCGCCGTTGTATTGGTTCTTTAATTAATTAGTAGCGCAATTGCTCTAAATCAATCCGGACGGTAATGGACGGTTAGCATTAATCCAACGGTTTCGCGTCTCCCCCGGATACCCACACTGGTTTTTCGTTAGGCCCATGGTGGCCAGTCTAGATAACACAACGAATTATTAGGCGGTTGCCGTCCTTAAACACAATTCAAAGGGGCCCGTAATTTATTAACTCCATTTGTGACATCTTCGCACACATGACATTATAAGTAACAGTCAACTACGAAGACATGTGGGTAGGGATCTATCCATTGGAATAAGGTGCAAAAGTGGATGCATGTCTTCGTAGTCGACTGTACTTACCTACATGGCATTTATTCTAAGCAGTAAAACGATATTGACTCTGCAATGTTGTCGTATCGTCATTGTTATGATACCTACCTACTTATCTCTTATTTACTTGATAGTTAATGGCAGCCGTGTTAAAAATGGATACCCACTATACCTATCATGCCAAAGGCAATATGGTTTTACCCTGTAGACAAGCGGCCCACATATTTCTACACTTGGACTCCATTATAGAGCCAACTGCACTTTATCTAACTGCTTTAATTAAAAAGCGTGTCGATACTGGAGAAACTATCTATTTAAATAATAAACACAGCCTACCCTTACTACCCTTGTAAGTCTAGTAAATTTTTAACCAATTTCGACAAGTATGAGGAAAGTTTTTGATAAATTAATTCTTAAAACAATATTTATCTTCTAATCACCTTGGGTTTACCAAAGAACAGTTTACAACAGGTGCCAGATGTACCAAATTGGAGTTTCCTGTGATTCGCCCAAGGCATCTGACTGTTTTGATCATGTTACGTTGGTGCAGAATTTAAGATACCTACTACAGTGTCAGAAACGGTTCACCTAATCTTACTGCATGTAACCTTGCTAATAGAATTCAGCGAGTGGTCGTTACCAGAACAAAGTTTCCTGGATCAGCTGGTAGCTATATCGAAGGGCCTCAAGGTTTAACTCAGGGTTTAATTTTGTGATTGAGTTCCATAAACGATCTGAAACAGTCTTGTTTCCCGATGGCACTTCTCTTTGATTATGTTCTCGGCGTCAAAAAAATCGTACCTTAATTTTGGTATGTTGACTTCAAGCAGCTATAAACCCTATTTAATCTAAGGTAAGGTATGAGTGTGGGGCCTCATTTTAAAGGTTATTGAATCCTTTAATTAATAAAAATGTGATAATGAATATTAAGCTTAAAAAAATCGTTTTTCATGAAAAGAGGAAAAACATTTATTCACGCCAAAATTACACAATCTAAAAACATAACTAAATTAAAAAATACAGTAAAACAAATTCTTAAAACTAAACTTAAAACCTAGTGTTACCTCCCCTAGCCCTAATTACAGCCTCCATGCGATCCTTCATTGACCTCACCAACGTCACGATGCGTTCTTGAGGAATGTCACTCCACTCCTCGACGACGGCGTCCCGAAGCTGTTCAAGGGTGGCAGGGGCAGTATCACGAGACCGCACCCGGCGTTTCAGATCATCCCAAAGGTGCTCTATGGGGTTCAGGTCAGGACCTGATCCAGGTAGTCCCGAACAATCAACGCCGTATGAGAGCGGGCGTTGTCGTGCATGAATGTGAATTCAGGCCCGACAAAACCAGCATACGGGACCACGTGGTCCTCCAGGATCTCTGTGATGTACCGATCTACCGATGAGCAGTCAGGGACCCCTGGCCACGTCCACCTCCAGTACGGGAGACGCACACAATGTCGGTTTTGCCTTGGATTGAAATTCCGCCCCAGAACATGCAGGATCCTCCTCCGTAGCTGACGGTTTCTTCAAAGCAGGCTTGTGAATACCGTTCTCCCTGCCTCCTGTACACTCTTCTACGCTTATCGTTGCAGAAAAGGCATACCCTCGTCTCGTCGGAGAAGAGGACAGACTTCCATTGTTCGAACGTCCAATCCACGTGGTCTCGGGCAAACTGAAGTCTGACTCGCCTATGCTCTGCTGTCAATTTGGGGCCCGTAGCAGCCCTACGAGGCAGGATTTTCTTCTCTCGCAGCCTTCTTCTTACTGTGGAGACGCTCACCGACGTCCTCCGAGCTGTTCGGAGCTGCTGTTGCACCTCAACAGCGTTGGAGAATCGGTTACGCAAACACGTCGACACAATATAGCGGTCGTCTCTGTCGGAAGTGCAACGTCGTCTCCCAGATCCATGCTTCCTGATGTAGCCTCCAGTCTCCTGGAACCGCTGGGATACTCGTTTCACCCGGAAACGGCTTATGTTGAGTTGTCGAGCAACATCAACCTGCCGTAGTCCTGATTGCAGTAGTGCTACCACTTGAGCTGCTTCTTCTGCCGTGGTATCCATTTTTCAGAGTTTTCTCTTACTGGAGCTGTTCAGGTGTGACTTCTGTGATGTCTGGATAGCAAATGACCCATAATTCATTTTCACCCCCCCTTTTATTCGTGTTCAGGGTGGCACAAGTAGTGAGTCCTCTAATGAGTTTTTCATCACTTTTTTTTAAAGACCCTAACGTGTCGTGATCATTGTTTTTACGAAAAAGAACGATTCGCGTTTTTAAAGTTTATTAACTGTGCTTTCAAATGATACTAATATTGGTAGGGTACAATAAATAAGTTAAGAGCTTTATTCGCTTGAAGTCAAAATTTCAAAAGGTGCGATTTTTTTGACGCCGAGTGTATGTAGGAATACTGGATAACTTAAATGACATCCATAGGTATGTCAGTTTGAAATTGTTTGTTGGTTTACGACTCACTTTTACATGACAAGAAAATGAACTGCATAATAGGGGTTTGGGTACAAGTGTGGTCGTTTGTAAAATTCATACATCTTCAAGATGAGCGGCCATTCGTAAAAGAGGTAAATTATGATAGAATTCTTCAAAATAAACATATTTTGCTATGTGATGTAACTGCATCTAAAGTGCATCGGAGCCGAGATATTTAAATATTAATTCCTGGGTCTACTTTCAGTTGGTACCTACCGGAAACTAAATACCTACTTAAATATTTAATATCTCGATATTATTTAAAAAAAAAAAGATAAAAGACATTTATTCAGTAAGTAGGCCACACGGGCACTTTTACACGTCATTTGACGCCATACATTATATATATCTATGTGTATTTAGAGGTCCTCTAAATACCTACGTCAAAATCATCCATGGCCGCTGAAAAAAATATACCAATTTTCTTCATAGAAACTTACCTAATGCCCTTTAGAGATTTACAAGACTAAAGAATCACACAGAAATTCGAAGGTAAAACATTATTTCTAGGCGTCACTGTGGACTTGAAATAACAATGGAATGCGCGTATAGGTATCCAACCCTTGCATGGAAACTTTACCTCTGATGCGTACCTACGCGCACAGTAAAACGAATTCGTAAACCGTAAACGAACAAATAATCGGTCAAATAATATCTACGTGTTTGATAAATTGGTAATGAATATTTATTGTAAAACGACATAAAATAATACAACAACCATAACACAATAACTGAAAAATAAAACTAAAATTAAATAAGGACTAACTCTAAATAGGTATATTAATTAACTAAAACATTAAATCTAAGAATGGCCCCTGCGACATTGTACCAAAGATGCTGGCAGCATTCAAAAAAATAATGTTTATATATATATATATATATACACCGTGTTTTTATTGATTTACGATAACTTCGGCATATTACTAGAATTTAGAAAAAAAAATTTCTGTGGAGCTAAGTTCATTTAGTTACTTTGCTCCATAGAGATTTTTTTTTTTTTTGCAATATAAAAAAAAAGAATCTACCACTTAGTTTCTATGGATGTACCTAGTAATATGCCGAAGTTATCGTAAATCAATAAAAACACGGTGTATATAATATCGACGGAGGAAAGGAGAAACCCCTTAAGCGACATGATTTTCGAAATTGAGTTTTATATATCATTAGAACCGGCTTCTTTTTCTGCGTCTTTTGAGCCGGGTTAAGTAGTAAGTTAGAAAAATGTCGCTTAAGGAGTTTCTCCTTTCCTCCGTCGATATATTTGATAATCTGCGGTCATGTTTGAATTACAGGTTTTACGAGTTTGCAACTCCGATAGAAGTGTGAACAAAACAGTAAACATAGATAGGTACCTACCTACTTCGACTTTTTTACTTGAAGAAAGTAATTCAAAGATAAACCAAACATCTAAAATGTTGTACCTTCTTAAAATGTGCGTTTTTGTGATTAAGTACTTAGCCTTACTTTCTTAAAATACTTCGTTTTATGAGAGCAGTTTATAACATTGAATGATTATTCGGCTTTCCCAATTTGTAATTGTTTCCCTGATTAACATGACGTAACAAAATGATTGGTGTAGCACCTGAAGTTGAACTCAGAAGTAGGGAATTAAAGTGAAAGTGAGTGGGATTCAGTATATCAATAGCTGCGACAAGGTACTAAAATGTACAGCACCCGTACTTAATTTAAAAAAAGCTTACTCAGCATGCTGTGGCAGATAAATACGTTTAGGCGATCAGTTACGAACACGAGGCGCTGCCGCCGCCGCCAGCGGCTTACTCGTAATCACCTGCAAGTACCTACCTAATTAGTTCCCGCAACTGGCTCGCCGGGAACCTTCTGCCTTTATCGCTATCAGTTACACGACTTCGACAATTAGGTACTCTCCATTCGAGGCCCTTTGTTGTCGAAGCCGCAAAAGATCACAAAGTAACTATGTGTAACAATGCACAATGAATGCGAACAAAGGACTAAAGGGATTAGCAAAAAACCCCAGACTAAGTTGACTTCTTAGACCCAAATATTTGAGGTAATAATACGAGGAAAGTGTTACTGCTACCGACATCGACACTGACCCCTTTTGAAAGTAATCCGCGCTGAGCCGCGCTCGCGCCCTGCCTGAGTACACCTCTCGGCTGGCGAATTTTGAGTATCTCACGAGGGGTTTAATTTAGAAGACCATGCAGTTCATTAGAACTGGGAATTAGGTATGGGATACTTACAGCGGGCGAAGGTAAACGTTGGTCAAGGAACTAGAAACTGGTGAGGTTTACCTGGAACGTGTTTAATGTATTCACCTACTCCGTGTGAATTTCCACGAGCACGCTACTCTTATTAAAATGATTTATAAGGGAGAGCAACAACACTGTAATTTACGTTTAAATTACGAGTCAGTAATTTGATATAAACTTTTAATAAATCGCCTACAGAAACGCAAAGGGTAGGGGGTGGCGGCGAGTAGAAAGAAATGCCTTTATGAGCTGGTTTTAGGCTTTCACTTTTCTTTGTGGCAAGCTTAAAGCATCCTAGCGTCCCCGATCCACGAGGTTCACTTCCGTGGGGTGTTGCTTTGTTGCCATTTGAGATTTTTTATCAGCTAAAATATTTTTCCTCTTACAATCACTTCAAAGTATAAAATAATATCAAAAAGTAAAAATAAAACCGGTTTACTTAAATCATCCTTAGGTGTTAATTTTCTTAGTTGAATAAATTAGTTGATACCTACAATATATAAGTTATATCAACAAAAGATAAAGTAGGTAACCAGGGAAATTTCATTTGTAATTTAAAATGTTTATATCTAAGTTGACCCATGTGTGTCTGTGTAACGTCTTGTTAGGCTCGTATGGTATGGAATCAAGAATCTTATTTACAAAAATCATAATTCTGTAGCTCTGCCTACCCCTCCCCGGGAACGAAGGCGTGAGTTTATGTATGTACCTATGTATGTTATCTGTAGAAATAACCTTTCTTTTTCTTTGTAAGTACCTTAGTAGCTTTTGAACTCACATTATTACCTAGTGACAAGCTACGCCAGGAAATGTGGCGTTCTGTTACTAAAAGTATTAATCCTAAATCAGCTTAGTGGTTCAAAAGATTAACCTCAACATACAAACAAACACACAATTTTACGTGCGTAATATTAGTATAGATCCTAAGGGCTAACGCTGAGCTAAAAGTAACTTAGGTAACATAAAAATCGAGGTTGCGGCAACTAGGTTTTGGGTTCCCATGAGACCACATTTTTAATTTTGTTGATTTTGTTTTCTTTTTAACACAATAAGCTATTATCTCACGACACGTGCAATCATTGTTGCACTTCGCACAGCTTTACAGCTTCACTGAAGCGTGTCCCCAACGCTCTATCTGAAGTGCGGGAAGTTACTTCCAGTTAAAATTTACATTAAATTTTTATCTACTTTTGAAGTCACATGCTGCCGCGATGCATGCATGCCGCGTAGTTGCAGCGTTGTGATTTGACGGAGCTGCGTTGATAATATTAATTTGTGTTGTGAACAATAAAATGTAATTACAGTTGTGATTTTTTGGCTGGCTCATACAAACTTTACTCATTGTGCCTGTTTTAATTAAATTTATAATATATCCTATGTTATAGAAAGATTCACTAGAAATCGGTTGGGGCAAGTTATCACAAAGCTCTGTAGCTCAAGTTGCAGCTTCCTGCCATAGAACGGCAGTGCTAAGTTTGTTAAAAATCGTGATACACAATTTATTAAAGCGTAACTAATTATACAGGAGTCATTTATAAATAAATTGAGTAAAGCCCAAAAAAAACAGAGGCGGGATGCGAAATATCGAAATTTCGGTAAGTTGAATGCCTCGCAAACCGTCCTTCGCCGTAGTGCGTTCGCCTTACACATTTAATGTTATGAAACATTTTGTCAGATTTCTACAACCGCCTGTCGTTTGTTTCCGTAGAATACAAATGCACATAGAAATAAATCAGGCAGCTCTTCTGCATGGCCGCCGTTGTTATTAGTGTCTTATAATCGGCTTCTTGTCGAACGGTCAATCGAGCGAGCGAGTTTTAAACCCTATAATTGAAAATGCACCCCGTAAAATGTTGTTTGTACTTAAACTCATCGGTTAATATTTCGTCGGTTGAGTTGAAAAGTAAGTTATTACGAGGATAACATAAAATGGCTGGTAAGCGAGGCGGGCCGAGAACGGCGAGTTCATTCGGCGAGCTATTTATGACGAAACCCTTATCTCACTTTGTCCGTCTGCTTGTTCGTCGACGCCTGCACCTTTATTTAACATGTTTCAGAAATAAAGTCACGTTTTAAATGATTCAGCACTAACGAATTATTCAAACCGAGGTTAAATATCCCGTTGAAAATTAGTCTAGGTAGGTGTTAGTTATTTTTTATTAGATAAAGTAAACTGACAAGTCATTCTTTGGGTAAACGGTAACGGAAAATATACTTAACTAAAACTTTTGAACTTTTCATAACTTTTATAATAATTACATATGTCATAATCATAAACCATAACATAAGTTAACAATTGATTTTACAAATAAATCGGCTAACATAATTCTTACATTAACTGTCAATTCATTTTATCTTATTAAAAATATGACTTTAGACTATAACCCCAAATTATCCTCTAATCAACGTAATAAACATTGAACTAACTATGCTACTTATATCTTGGTGTCGTACCTATTTTAGATTTAAATAAAAATAAAATAGGCGTGATTAAAATAATATCGTAATAAGGCCCCAGATCGGATTACATAATTATTAACACCATGTTAGGTATTGCATTGCCGTTCGCCTTATACATATTATAAGTTCTTATATTACGTAGAAAGGTGTAGATCCTTATTGCTTATGCCAAATATGAGCTTTTTAATCGGATTTTGAACCAAACGCAGCAAGTAAAAAACTAATAACAATAACAAAAAAAATATAACACTGGCAAATTTTGCAGCAAATTTTGAATAGCGCAGAGAAGATGAAGACGAAGACACGGGAATCACGGGATGACACCTGCATCTATCTACGTTGTATAAAAATTAATCCCTGTTTGCTTTGGTCATGCCATAACTCGAAAATGACCCGACCGATTTGTTTTTTTTTTGATGTTCATCAGGACAAGGTTTGCGTGAGAAAAATCCCTGGCAGCGCCGAGCACGGACAGCTAGTAGTTAAACGATGTTTTAGGTAAGATACTTACAATTTTCGGGGCTTACCTAGTAGTCGCCTACTATACTCAATCTGTTTAGGTATTTAAATAAATGTAAACAAAAAAATCACGTGACATAGTTGGTCAGCCAATAGGAGGTGAACATTGATACGTCAACGCTCGACGGAACAGTTTTGATTGGCTAATATCCAGAACCACGTGGTTTGGTTTGTTTACATTTATTTAAGTACCTAAACAGATTGAGTATAATCAAAAGTGATAAACGAAGGTCACGCTGGAGAAGCCGCAAGCATCGCAAACGATAAGTTGAAATAAGACTAATAGGGCACCCTGTTTCTACTGACAAGTGAAAATGTTAACATAGGTATTTACATTTACTCAATTGTTTATGGAATGCCATAGTACATTTAAAGGTGAGAGCACGAAGGGCCCCGCATCCTGGTTGACGATATCCCGCCAGTTCGGCGGCAGCTTTGTACCTATTCTATTATTTCATGATCCGATAAAAAAGGAATAAAGACTCGCAGCCTAAACGCAGGAATGTTGTAGATTTTGTTTTAGGCGGCGCCGGCGCCGGCCGCATTAGTGCCCGCTCGCCACGACAACACTTACACATTAGCCCTCGCGCTACCTCCGCCCGGCCTGCAACAGACTAAACAACATTTCACTAAAACATAAATTCGACACAACTCTAGTGAAGACAAAGCGCATTTTATTAAATTCATGGTTTCCTATCTTCCCTTACGCCCTCGGTAACATTTAAATAGCCTTGCTACAGAATAACCAATCGGAAACGAAAGGTAAGCCGAATTCGACGTTATTCAACGTCGTTTTCAGTCATTAAGGTCGAAAACTACCTGCGGACGCGTGGTCCCGGCGGAGCGAGCGGACGCCCACTTATCGATCGAACAATTCACCCGATACGTGTGTACGTGTAATATATCAATTGTTGCGGCTGCCGTCCGTCTGTCCGTCTGTCGCGTCTGCTAATGAATTTCGTGCCATTAATTGAGGCGCACAGGCCCAGTACCGGCGCAGCTTTCGGCCGCGTTCCCGTCCGGCGACCAGCCGGGAAACGCCGACGACTTAGGGACGGGATTTTGACCTTCCGATTTCTAACATATTAAAGCATGCATATAAATTATAACAAACATTTAACATACCGCCTATCACCTGTATTCGCCTTTTTGTGTTTTGGTGTGGGGATAAGGCAACCGATGAAAATACTAGCATAGAGGTATTCCACCGTATTCCTCAGGATTGGCAACGCATTTGCAGTCCTATGATTGCAGTCCTGTGATTGCAGTCCTGTGATTGCATTCTCGGGAGTGCAAATATGTATTGGTCTCAGGTCCCTCTTACCCTCAGGTGGCGTGTGTGCTCGTCTGCCTCTCCTCGCTATAAAGAAGCTATTTATTAAGGTTTCAAGGTTCGATTACCTATAGTTGGTTACCTACACCTACCTAGTTTTGCGAATGACGTGCTGGCATTAGAAGAATTATTTTACACGTTCCTGAAGTGATTAACTATCGTACAAAAAAATATATAATTCGCAATGCACGTTGAAAAGAAAAAAATATTTTTTAAAACGAAGGATAAAAGTAGCCGTTTTAAATACGTTTGTATGTCGCGGCAGCGGTAACTCATCATATTATCAAATTTCGCTTTATCGATTGTAATATTTCATAGAATTACATTTCATCGAACAATATTTTCTGCTAAAACTGTTTACAGGATGTTTCGATTACATAATAAAGACTGTACATGATTTTTTTAAATAAAAATTAAACTTGAAACATATATATTATGTTTTACTGGTATATTTTTACCGTTACATTGTTACTTAATAATCATATTGAAGAGTCATATTAATCCTGGGGTCTATTTCGATAAAATTCTCGTACCTTACGTTTGACCACTCGCATTAAATTCTGAACAGTCTCTTCTGAAATCGATTTGGATGCATTATTCCATTGTCTTCTAAATTTTTCGACACTGTTAGCTTCTTTCTTGGTTTTTCTGAGCTTTTGTTTCACCAAAGCCCAATATCTTTCCACTGGACGCAGTTCAGGGCAGTTCGGCGGATTGCTGTCGCGTGGAACAACATGCACACCATTTTTGCTGTACCATTCCATAACTGGCTTGGAATAGTGGCAAGATGCTAAATCTGGCCAAAAGATTGGCGGTTTGTCATGGCTTGTTAGAAATGGCAACAGTCGTCGCTGGAGACATTCTTTAAGGTACACTTCGGGATTGACAGTACCCGTGCAAATGAAATTGCTGGTCTTTCTTCCGCATGTGCAAATCGCTTGCCAAACCAAGTACTTTTTCGGGAATTTAGACTTCTTCTTCTTAAATTCTTCTGGAACACTTTTTTTGTCCTTTCCAGTGTAATACTCCTGTCCAGGTAACTGTTTGAAATCCGCAAGCACATAATGTTTCGTCATCCATGACAACGCAGTTGTGTTTCGTTAAAATTTCACCATAAAGTTTTCGGGCACGGGTTTTTGCCGTGAAATTTGGCTTTTCATTACGATTCGGAGCAGTTTGAACTTTGAAAACCTTCAAACCAGCTCGTTTCTTAACCGACTGTGCATAAGAAGCTGACTTTTCCACTTTATTTCCAACAGCTCGCACAGAAATACTCGGATTTCTCTTAAAAGTGGCCAATACTTTCTTCTCAGTTCCTGGGTACATTGGACTACGAACTTTAACCACATTTCTGCTTTCTTTCAGTAGTCAATCTCTCACGATATCTTTTAATGACATCAGCTACAGTCGATTTTGGTATTTTCAGCGATTTAGAGATAGCTCTAGTCGACAAACTCGAGTTTTCTAGGTGAGTGTACACAATTTCTTTTCGCTTACTCTCTTCATTCGCAGACATTTTGTGTAATGAATGATTATGACAAGTCAAATGTGCATAAAATCATAGAGAATTTTCAGTAGAATAAAAAAAATACAATAGTAAACAGGTTTGATACTTTCTTTGTAGCCAGCCAGTCCAGTTTGTCTGCCCGGATTTTATCGTGTACAGTCTTTAGGTACCTCCTCCTACAGGCAGCCGCGAGTCCGCCGCCGACGGGCGGGTCTCTGAGCGACGAGAAACCCCAGTTAATTAATGAACGTACAACCACTGTTTTCTATTACAAATATGGTCTAAAAGTCAGTCGTTTTCCCTTACAACAAATATCTTTAACTCATAACACTTTGGAAATAAGTATAGGTAGTATACAACAGTCTCGCCCTCTCGTCCTCTGTAAAATTTCATACTCGCTTCACTGGCTCAGTTTGCAAGTGCATATTATGCGGATTGTACTGCACTGCAGTTTCCAACTGTCAAATTCTCATTATTTATATTAATAGATAAATGAAATGTATAAAATAATTTATTTGACACATAAAAAAACAGTTTACAAGCATATATTCACAGACAGGTTTCAGTGAAACCAGACCAGACCAGACCAGACCCGGGGAGTGTGTGGCGACCGATGGCGTTAAACACCTTATCTTTGCGAGTGTTGTGTGTGTAGAAATATAAAACACTTGGTTTTTTGGTATTTCAAAAGTTAAGTAGTTGGTTGTAAGTCATTCAATAAAAAGTGTAATACATACATACATACATACCTTCACGCCTGTAATCCCAGAGTGGGGTAGGCAGAGCTACAGAATTACAACTTCAAAAAGTTGTTGACAATTTGCACAAATAGGCTAAGATGTTACCAGCGTATTAGTGACAGGTTGCAAGCCCATCGCCTAACAGTACCTACTACAAGCCTATATTCCCTTAAGCCGGGTCCAGACGAGTGTAACGTGTAATGTAACATTACGTGTAATTTAGCTTCAACAGTGTGGACGGCACACGAACTCAAAGCGAATTGTGTACGCGAAACTATTTCAAAACCTGTTTCCACTCAGTTGTTACGAACATGCCGAATAGGAAGGTCGTGATCTCGTGATAGCTGGTGCGGCTTTTATTTTGATGTATTTACTAACTAAAGACCGGAAACGTCGGACGCTTCGGTGGTGGAAAACTAAATTGTATAACAGAAGATCTTCTTTACTTGTGGAACTAAAATCTCAGCATATAAGTGGTCAATATAAAAACTTTACCCGGATGTCGCCTACTGACTTCGAATAATTTTATTATTAACAATCATTACGCCTAAAATATCAAGACAAGACACTATAATGAGATCTGCAATTTCGCCGCAAGTTAGACTGGCTGTAACACTAAGATTTTTGGCAACAGGAGATTCATATAACAAGCCTTCAAAACACCTTCAGAATTTCAAAACAGTCAATCTCTTGCATTGTACCAGAAGTTTTTGCAGCGATTATTGAAGCATTGAAAGAAAACATTAAAGTAAGTTTTACATATTTTTAATCATTTATTTAAAAAAAACAATTAAGGTATTGAATTAAGTAGGTTAACAAAATTAAAATTATTCAAAAATTATAATTAGAAAGTTAAATCAAATCATCAACATAGTCCGCATCTTCAAATTATGTAGTAAATTATATGCATTTTTTTTTCAAATCAGGTGATTTATAAAATCTTCATCTTCATATGAAGTTTGGGATGATTCTGAGGGAACAGGTGAAGCATATGGAGCAGTAGTGTTACTTGTCTGATTCTGACCTGTTGTATACCCTGAAGTATATGGTTCTGAACGATTAGATAAAGAAGGTGGTACATTGCAGTATCTTGATGAAGGAACCGAGCCTGTTGTATACCCACTAATTGAATTGAGAATTGAACGCCGATGGATTATAATGTTGAGAAAAGTTAGTGCATCCTTCATCGGCTTTGAATATTATGTCCATTATTGCCCGCTGCATGGCATTTTTAGTACTTCTGTTATATTGTTGCATCTTGCTGCATATAAAATTAGAGAAGAAAAGGGTTTCACTGTCAAAATTATTTGGATTATTGTTTCCGGGTTCAGGAAGACTAGAAGCAACACTCTTAAGCACGCCGAGAGCCTCCGAAAGCATACTCATTTTTTTGTTTTCGTCTGATTCTTTTTTTTTGGGGGCCTGACCATTTGGTGATATAAATTCTGAACTGTTATCATTTTCTGCAATTGTAGATGCTCTCTATTCCGGATCATTTGTAATCTGTAATAAAAAAGAAATTCATTGTTTCAGCTGCCAAAAACAGAGTCAGAATGGATCCAGATCTCAAATAGATTTTTGAATTGATGAATTGTGGAATTTTCCTCATTGTGCCGGAGCCATGGATGGCAAACAGGTCATTCTTGAGGCTCCGGTACATAGTGGCACAGAATATCGAATTTCAGTATAGTGATGTTTGCTTTAGTAGACGCGGAATATAATTATACATTTCTGGATGTCGGATGTCAAGGCCGAATTTCAGATGGTGGTGTTTTTAAGGATACTGAATTGTATCGAAAACTAGAAAATAATTTGTTAAGATTGCCTGCATCTGAAGCACTGCAAGGTAGAAACAAAGTAGTGCCATTTGTTTTTGTAGGAGACTCTGCCTTCCCTTTAAAAAACAATATAATGAAACCCTATCCAGGAGAATACCCCAAAGGATCGCCTCGAAGAATTTTTAATTACCGGTTAAGCAGAGCTCGCAGGATTGTAGAAAATGTATTTGGTATCACAGCATCTGTGTTCAGAGTTTTACGAAAACCTATGCTCCTTCAGCCCGAAACTGCGGAGACTATAGTCATGGCTATTGCACACTTGCATAATTTTTTGAGAAACACGGATTCATCTAAAAACTTGTATGCACCCTCTGAATCACTTGACAGCGACCAAAACGGAAGATTATGTGAAGGTAGTTGGCAGAGAGATACTGAAATGTAATCTTTACTTCCATTGAATAATGTACCAAGAAGGGCTGCTTTAACAGCAAAACAAATTAGAGATGAGTTTAATGACTATTTTATGAACGAGGGTAAAGTTTCTTGGCAGAATACGTATTGCTAAGTTTTTTTTATCAAGTCGAAGGAAACTAGTTCAATGCAGTTACCTCTGTGTTGAGTCGTTTCCTTGGATTATTTCGATCTCCTAAAAATGCCAGCGCCTCGTAAGCAAACCATGTACTTTTGTACGCTTCATCCCCACCTGTAATAGTACATTGTGTATTAAGGTCGGTAAGTAAGGAATTACGATCGAGGCTCTAGTAGAAGCCCGAAGTCGAAGACTGAGGGCTTTCTGAGTCGAGGTTCGTAATTCCCGTACCGCCCGTGAAACATACAATGTTTTTCATCACATTTGCGAGTAAATAACTATGAATTACAGCTTTAATACACAAGTCAGCACAACTATTATTACGAATTACTTGAACTTTTTTTAAGCGGATGGCGGGCGGACTCCACAGATTATACAAATATTTCTTTCAGAAATGTTAAGGGCAAATACGTAGGTATACATATAGCCCTGAAGGAGTGTAAAATATAAACGACGTTTTGATACAGAAAACTATTAAAATCGATTATTAAGAACATTAATTGAGTTTTTAAGTAACATGTAGCGAGATTGCAATGAAATTCCTGTTTAAATAACATTTTAAGACAATTTTTCAATTGCGTGTAAACTCTTTGGTTGAACTTGCATGACCTGTGTGCTGTACTACAAATTAAAAAAAAATTACTTACCGACCTTGGGTTTCATGGTAAAAATAAAGGTCGAGGGTTTTATATGGGGCATTGCGGCCAAGTTAACCTGTATGTTTAGATACTGTTTACGTGCAAGTGTGATGAAAAATAAATTACAAAACACAACAGTTTTTAATAAAGACAATAGACAAGGACGGAAGATCATACAATGGAAGTAATATGCTGAGTTAGGTCCATTTCGTGATGTTACTATCTCTAACTTATTTTTTAGCATCATTTCTGTATTTCTATTATGTACGTCATGAATAAATGTCTATTATTATTTGTATGTCTTTTCCGTTTCTCGGGACCATGGGGTCCCGGACCTTTGGGAGGCATGCGTGGGGCCGAAGCCAACAGCGCAGTGGCCCTTTAAGACACTTTAATCTATAAGCAAGGGATACACATGGCTGATATCATCTCCAAGCGGACATAATGATACGCCCTATTATTAAGTAATAATGGTACTAATAGCATGTGATTATACCTACGTAAAAACTAAATTAATAGATAAAAGTATGGAATACATAAAGTAACCGAAATTTATAATAAAACATACCTTTTCCGGAACTATGACCCTTCTTTACTTTTCCTTATGTAGGTATGTGTCTGACCAAATGTACCTGAGTGAAGTAACTCGGCCATTATCGGCTTTTCTTGTTTATCGCGGACGTTAATTGGTAGGTCTTTGATAATTAATAAAAAACAAGACAATACCAAGATTTATGCCTCGCATAGCAACAGCAGATCAAGGAGATTGTATTTTCTTAAAGCTGCCCATGTAACTGAGAGGCCACAGAACTCTAATTCTTTTAGATAAGTGACACAACAAAATTAAATACAATTTTAGGAGGACATGATTATAATAAACCCTCCTGTGTTTCCTCTGCAAAAGATCTTAATAATGTTTTAGCCTTATCAGGACATGCTCGTTAGAAAGATTCAGTGTTATCTAAAAGACTACTCGTCAAGAATCGCACGAACTCTTTCTTTAGTTGCCTACATCAAGTTCCGACTTCACTAAATAATCTTGTTGCAGGCTGTGTAGACAATTCTCTAATTTTAGTTCTACCGGTCTAAGTGTTGATTACATTCCAGACGGTTCTAACCTTGCTATCGGAATTACGGCGGATTATGTTCGGAGCAAAGTACGAAGAAGGGGCAAAATTCTATAGAACTGCTCCCACCATAGTGGGTAATTTTTCCATCCACAGAGTCGAACTACTTATCACTCTACTTAGGTTCAACAGCAACCGTTAATTTGAGTAGTGGGGCGCACCTTCGTGGGTTGAAAACACTAAAACTATTTATTTAAACCACTAAATTTTAAATCGGTAACGGTTACCGGTTGTGGTTTTAAACTTTCTTGTTTATTTTATATTAGGACCTAAAACTTGTGACTTAATAAATAAGTATAAAGTCATAACACCCTCGATTCAATGGCGACTACTACTTTCAGATCTGACTTTCATGAAATAAGAACCATCCAGATTAAACTAGCTTTCCTTAAAATTCCGAATCGGCCCATCCGTTTGGGAACCTCGCTCCGCGTCAGACACACATTCACACATTCACGAATACGCATTTAAAAATAGAAGCACCTTTCTTTTGCATGGGTGCAGCCGATAGAATCGAGCTGCCCCGTGTGGTTGCCGGGTTAGAGTAGTGCCACTCCGTGTCTTCCCCTGGATATCGTAAGAGGCGACTAAGGGAATAAAGGGTGGTAGTACTGTTAGGCGATGGGCTTGCACCCTGTCACTAATACACTGGTAAATATCTTAGCTTAATTGTGCAAAATTTGGTTACAGAATTATCAACAAGTTTTTAGAGTTGTAGGTAGTTCTGTAGCTCTGCCTGCCCCGCTCTGGGAATGAAGGCGTGAGTTTATGTATGTGTGTGTAGAATCGAGATAGTAATATCTGAAGTGTGTAGTGGTAGTTACCACCGTCTTATCCTTTAACCAGCCGCTGAGCAGCGTTGGTATTGTTGTGATGCGGTGTACGTATCTATAGTAGGTACGTAGGTATACGACAACCGGTGATACTGGCATTAAGGCGTTCCACATTTCCTTAGGGTGGGTAATGAATTTGCTTTGGTTTTTTTATAAAGACAGTGGAAGTGGAACAGTTTCATAAAAATAGATTTAATTTTTGTACGATAACATAAATTAAAATGTTCAGCACACTTAAAACCTTGTCATTCTAACTGTTTTTGTCATTGCCATACTTGTCATTTGATGTTCAGCTTCAAGTTTATTACGACAAGGCAGTAAAGCGTTCTACTTTGTCGACGGCTAACGTCACGAAACATCGAGGTTACATATCTCCGGAAATACGAATGCACTGGTCATTCCGCTCCTTAGCAGTGCGCACCGGAAAACCCACTGAAAACCGCTTACAGCTGTTCTTGTAGCTTAAACTTATTTTTTTATTTTATTAATTGCTTGACTCCTGTTATTTAAAGACATGCACTTAACAGAGAAATAAGTTCATGCATATCACACGCGAGGACAATTGTTAGTTAAAAAGTGTTTTCTCTTACGGACTAAACGGAAGCACAATGGACCCGATTCTACGTGCACATCGCCTAAAACTAAATTTTCTAATTTTAAGACATAGTTTAGACGGCAGATTTAATCAGTGCTATTCTAGAATGTGAAGCTGACAGTGTATAAGACCGCCTAAAATAACAAGCGTCAGATTCAAATTAGCGCTGTCATGGCGCTGTCATTTGATTATGACAGCTGCTCAATAGAATAGCATAGTGTTTTAGCGACACTTAAATAAAATTAGGAAGTTTAGAGGCCACTGTAGAATCGGGTCCATTGAGTTACTCCACGCGCTTCTGTCAAGTCCTGTTATTCATAAACCCACATTAGTTAAAATATGCTTTATCCTTATCTGTCATTGTGACATTTGCAACTGACAAAGCATACATTTTAAAGTAGTTAATGTGCGAATTCTATAATTCTATTCTAGGTTACAAATATCTTTACTAGACCGCTTAGTTACTTAATTACATAGATAACATCTAAGACGCAAGAACATATATACTAGTTCTCATCGCACAAATACTTGCCCTTACAGGGAATTGAACTCAGGGCTGCTAGCTTCGCATGCAGGGTCACTTCAATACTAACTATAGTTCTTGCAATTTAGATTGGTGCAGCTGATACATCTGGACCTCTAGTCCTAGGCCCGGTATTCTAGGCGGAAATGGTAATGTCATCGTTTTGATAGCTCTTATTTTCTTCACAGTAATGGCGGCTGACGTCAAAACAATATCATAACGGGTCTAAGACGATATAGTTATAACCAGAGATCGGAATATGGGTGTCATTACTCTCAATAATGTGGACATGACTCCAAAGATTTTAATTACATAAATTAAATGAGGTAGGTACCTACTACTAAAAATAATTTTGATCCTTCGCAAGACATTAATAAATAAATAATTTATTTTTTACATATTACAAAGAATAATTGTGTAGATTTATTAAAGCAAATAAATCTTTCGCAATCCACGGATGTTAATGGAGCAAACTTAAGTAGAGTAATATGAATGGCCACTCACGTCTGTGTATTACTTATTTATTACTGTCCTGCAAAGGGATCAAGATTAGGGATCAGGTAAGAAATTAATTATTGTAATTTAATTAGTTTAATTATGATCTTTGGAGTCATGTCCACGTTATTGCGAGTAATGACGCCCATTTGTCCGATCTCTGGTTATAACCGCCGGGAATAGTAGTGTCCCTGCTATCGTATATTGTCATCGTTTTGATGGGTCTTATTTACTTGACAGTAATGGCGGCTGCGTTCAAAACAATGTGACAGACAAAGTCAAAGGCTATACGGTTTTTACCGCCTAGAATATGTTTAAAGGCTGTCCGCCTTGAGAAGACAGCATGTATGTATGTATGTAGTTAACACTTAATTGTACCAAAGAAAAACCAGAAAGATACAATAAATAAAAAAATATGAACAAAGGCGAACTCTTTTTCGAGTTATTATTTTGACGGCATCACATAACTTCGGTGAATCTACAAAATCGAGTAAGTAACATTTTAAATAAGGAGCAAAATGCACCTTTTTAATAAGGCAGTAAGGTTTATTTTGCTCTATCATAAATTTGTTGGTTACGCGGTTTTACAGTTTCACCGAATATATTACTATTCTTTTACTGATCTATTACAGTAACCCGACGTAACGATGCACAGTGGGGCCTTATGTATGGGAGACGTGATATTAATCCAAAAGTTTAAAATGGAGGTAAGTAAGGTGCAGGTTAAAAATATGATAGTAATACTAAACTCGTAATACCTAGTCTTCTAGGTGAACACAGTTTCATTTTAGAAGATGTTATATTTCGAATCCCTATTAAAAAGAACAGGCATCTATGTATTTTACTTCGTCCTACACCTATTATTTGCTATCGTATTGTTAACGGTACGATTGCTTTCATTAACTTGATAGTAAGATAAGATAAGACTGGATAACATAAGCGTTTATTATCAAACTGTGTACAATTTGTTATTACATGTCAAAATCATAAGATTAATAGTTCCAACAGTTTGCCTATTTTGAACGAGCAAAAATAACCTTACAACTAAAAGAACTATATACTTAATCATTAACAGAAAAATATCCAAGAAATTGTTAAAACATTTGCATAATAGAATAGCCGTTTCTTAAGGTTATTTTTGAACTGTTCATTACGTAGCGACTTAATATACTCCGGTGTACGATTATGTTTTCTATATTCCACTTACATAAGTGCTTCTTGTTCAGATATAGCTACATAGAAGGGCAAACTACATAAGTCATTTTTATACTGAGAGCGATTTTTTTTTCTTAATGGCACTTTTATATTAAAGTTGTCATTGGCCCCTTAACAAATAAACATATATCTCTAATTTCTAGCGACTGTAAATGCGCGTCAAAGTAACAATTCAGTTGCTTTCAAAAACGGTTTACGGATTCCGTATTTTTAATATTGAATATGCGTCGGCGATCTGTTTTGTTGAAGGAAAGTGGACGAACATTCACTGAGCTGCCCCAAGAAATCCTGTCAGCTGCTGTTGTTGTTGTTGTTGTCAGCCATAACGGCCGAGTCACAAACAGTACAAAGTAATAGGGAAACGTCAACAAGGGCTTAGGAATTGGGTGGTAAATGTTATGGGATGCACTTTTAGTCCTGTTTTCCATCGGGAGAAGTCAGAGAGAGAGAAGATAAGATTGGATAGGAATCTAGTATAGAAGGTTTTGCCTTCAATATACTTATTTTGAATAATAATAAATTGCTCTCGTCTTTCGTCTTCTTGTATGTCGTAATAGTAGGGGATCCGAATTGAAGACGACCTCCACCTAGCTGTTTATTCAATAAAAAGTATTTTATGTCAAATTTAATATACTTATGGCGAATGGGTTGACTGAAAAATTTCAGTCCAGTACTTCTATAATGAAAATAAAAAATGATCTATTTTAGAAATTACTATTGCTTGTTTAAAAGGCAAATTACATACCTACCAACCGAAGGTATGAAGCCGAAAGTAAGAATATGCAAAACGTTAGGTTAACTATTTTTTCCCATAATAACATAATTATTGGGTAGGCAGGTAAGTCGGTAGTACTAATAATTTGCACTAAAAGGTAACGTTTGCATATTCTATACGCTTCATACTTTCGATGAGTAGGTATGTAATTGGTCTATTAAACAAGCAATAACAATTTAAAAATAAAGTTTTATTAAGTTTTTTTTATTATATGTATACCTAGTACTGGACTGTAATTTTTCAGTCAACCTATTCGCCATATACTCGTAGTAAGTACCTACTTATATTTTATATATAATTTAATATAAAATACTTTTTATCGAATAAACAGCTGGGTGAAGGTCGTCTCCTATTTAGATCTTAGACCATAACCATAAGGTAAACGTACCTATACAGTGTGTCATCATAACCCGGGGTTTTCGGTGCGGGAATGAATGACATTAGCCAAAGAATAGGTATTGACTTAAAACCAGAATGTACTTTACCTACATAAATAATTTATTCAATAAAAATATACTTATAAAAAAAACATACGTTCATATCCACACTAAAATTAGAAATGGAAAGCCTATTTATTCATTGGTTTATTTTAAAACATTTAATTTAACTACGCTTACGAAGCCGCGGGTAACATCTAGTATAGTATAATATCAAATATAATGTTCAGAAATTTATTATCAACCTCTTCAGTTAAGTTCTTACATACGTTTAGAAGATAAATACTTCAAAAATATCGAACGTCATAATTGATATGTGACATTCAATGTCTGTCATACATACCGTGCCTTTGTCTTATGTAATTTACGTATATGCAATAGCATATTCAAAATACTATGCAAAAGTAAATACAAACAAACATGCCTTCACGAAAAAAGCTCGTTACGAATTCGTGCATTCGTGGATAGACAATAATGCAGATATAGAGGGTCGAGATACAACGTTCTTTTGCACCAAGTGCAATGTTAGCTTCGCCCAAACTAGGTTTGGTGTAACACGACATGTTGCGTCCAATAAACACACGGGTAAGATATATGATTTCAATTGTGAGCTCGTGAAATTTGTTGTGGGTTGTAACATACCGTGGACGCAGCTTAACAATCCAATATTTAAAGATTTTATATAAAAATTTGTATTCGGAATATTCGAAAAAACCGTAAGCGTTCCTTCAGAATGTGAACTGCGGCGGGAATATTTAAGTAAAGTTTACGATGAAAAAATAAACACAATACGGAATGAGCTTAAAAATGAGTATATTTACGTGAGTGTTGACGAAACCAAGGATGGTAACGATCGTCAAATAGCTAATGTCATAGTAGGGGCGCTACGTAATGATAATATTGGCACTCAACACTTAATATCTAGCAAGTGTTTAGACACCACTAACAATATAACAATAACCAACACTGTAACAAGTGCTCTTGATGAATTATGGGACGTCGACCATAATAATCACAATACAGTGCTTTTACTTCTAACTGACGGCGTAGGTTAGGTACATGCTTAAAGGAGGAAGGAATTTAAAAAGTATTCTTCCCAATCTTATGCACGTCACATGTTTGGCTCCTTGGAACTTGGAACCTGTATAGAAGCAGCGGCCTATTATAGCAAATATTATGATGAACAAAAAAAATAAAAAATATTATTAATTATTATGATGAATATTGTGCAAAATGTGGTTACAGAATTATCAAGAAGTTTTAAGACTTGTTGGTAATTCTTTAGCTCTGCCTACCCCACTCTGGGAATGAAGGCGTGAGTTTATGTATGTATATTATGTATGTATTATGATGAAGTTAAAAGTGTTTTGAATACATTTAGTCCCTCAGAAGGCCAGAGTATTACTAAAGCAAAAAGAGCGTTTGGGAATGCCAATATTAGAAGCGACTTAAATATCATAGCAAATTATTTAATGACTATCCCAAATGCCATCAAACAATTACAGAGTGCCCATGTCTGCCCATGAACGACAGTCTAAAAACCGCTCGTACAACCTATCAAGACATCTCCAATTTAAACTTGAGCGTAAAAGGAAAAGTATTTTTAATAAACTAAAGTTGGTCTTAAATAATAATTCTGTCTAAAGCATACTGAAAACTATGAATGAATTGTTACAAGGCAAAGAAATAGAACTGGATTCGCAAACACATCGTGCAACAATTGACTTCTTCAAAAAAAAATTTTTGCTCCTTTTACGACTGCCGACGTAGAACGATCGTTCAGTTTATTGAAATGGATATTTACAGCTAGACGCCGAAGCTGAAATAAAAAAAAAAAAATATTCTGAAAATGGTATCAACTACAAATTGACGGCAGGTAATTAATTAACATATTTTATTATTATCTCGTAAGGCTTGGTAGAAATGCTAAAGTATTTATTACTTAAGTTAAAATAATTTTTTATAGTTTGTTTACAATTCGCAGGAAGGTATTTATTCATTAGGCACAATATGATATTTTATCAGAATAGGTAACCTATATCTGTTTATCTCTACTCTTTCTCAAGTTATTCCCGCACCGAAAACCCCGGGGTTTGTATCAGAGTAAGTATCTCAACTTAGTACCGCTTTTTCAAAGCTCATTTGAATGGGTTTTTATATTTAAATTGGTACTTCATACTTTATTTCAAAGAGTCATAACTCATAACTCATAACTCTGTGGCCTGGAGCTAATAGGGCCAATATCAATTATCATTGTTTTCCGTAATGAGCGTTTTTACCATGCATCAGCATTAATAGTTTATCAGTATTAATACCGACTTTGGCCCTATTAGCACCAGGCCACAGAACTAAAAATAAAGAATTTTAATAGGTAATTCCGAATTCAATGTTTTGATACCTACTCGATTGCGTTCTGTGTTGTAGAGTTCTTCAGGGTACGTAAAAACAATATTTCTGCGGACAACATTTCCAGCGAATGTATTCGACGGGGGCCTCTCCATTCTACAGCAAATAAATTATTAAAAACTAAAAATTCCGACTACATTCAAAAATATAATACAATACAAAAGAAAGAAATATAATACAAAAGAAACGTTAAACATTATCGATATCTGATTGCACCTAGACTAGCGCCACCTAGTAATCATATGACTTACTATTTATTAAACAGCTACTATCAAATTGAACTTTGAAAGTTCAGTCGAAGACTCGCCCCAAAAACATGGAACATTCAAATAAGGACTCGACGGTGTTACCACACATCGCAAACGTGTTTAGTAAGGTATAAGTTATTTGGTAAATTACGTATTACATGAGTGTACGTACATTACTCTACATATACTGCTGGGCATATCCCCCCTCCATAAGAGGATCTGGTTAAAATTAAAAAGAAATGAGTTACCAATAACTATGTAAACTGTTATGGGAAGATAATTAATTAAGCATAGTTATTTCTGTACAAGTCCAAGGTGAGACTCTCAGCGCCATCTGTGTAAATAATCGGCAACTGTTAGTTCGGTTAAGATGACATTGATGGCGCTGCATTCCTAAAATAAATATTTTGGCCCAACCAACAATCATTAAAAAATACGTTAACTTATATGTTACGTATGCAGCATTTATTTAAAATAATGTTTTAAATCCTTGCTCTTTACATAATTATAGTCGGGACCTTTTCGTTCCGTCACTGTAATAAACAAATAAATTTAGGTACCTACCATTGTTATTCCATATTCGCTGATCGCTTTTGATGTTTGAGCATGGTCATATTATTTATTTATATACATAATCATTGTCTTCATGTCCATTTTGAGGTAGGAATCTCTATTTAATATCGCATTTTTTGCTGAAAAGTACTTTCGGTGATAATACAATTAGACTGACAGATTCTTGTCATAAAGATATTATTTATTGAAAAAGTAGTGGTGTTTTGATCACGTTTTGATAGATTTGACAATAAGAGAGGTTTGATGAATATTAGTATTATATGCGGATGATACAAAAATATTACGTAAAGTCACAAATTTAAATGGCTTCAAAATAATCTAAGTAACCTTACAAACTATTAACTTTGCAACTGTATCACAGTAAATGCTGCAGAATGTCAAGTGTTTTCTTTTACACGCAAGAAAAAAAAACATTATCTACGATTCTACGAGTAGGTAGGCACTTAATAATACCACTGCGATCGAGCGTTTACGAGTAATAGACAGGAAAAATTACGTTAAAATGTCACATGGACCTAACAATCAATACAGCGTACCTAAAGGGAACCTCGGATTCATAAAACGTATACCTAACAAGATTGTTTTGTGATGCTGCTTGCATAAAAATAATTTATTATTCTTATGTACGCAGCCTTGTGGAATATGCTTGTAGGATTTTTCTTGAGAAAGTTTTCTTAATTACAAACATGATTTATCAAAAGTACCTATACGTGTAAATTACGGGCCAAGTGTGTAGTGTATTTATTTCACAAGTATGTTTCACTGGTATTCGTGATTTCTTTATGAAAAAAAACCTTTATAACTTACCTACAACTTGTAAAAAATCAAGAAGAAAACTGAGAGTGCCCGGCGACTCTCCATTCCGTCTTACAATTTTACGAGTGTCTTGCTTAGTGCTGCAGCTGTACTAACAGTTCAAAATTATTTAGCTTTAAAATGTCGTCAACTGATTCAAGCGACGAAGAAAATGTTAGAATTGTGGAACCGCGAACGTACAAAACTACTGTTTTGAATTTTAATAAAATGTGTCTCGAACATAATGTATAATCTTTTCCCGGAGGGACCAAACCAAGCGACTGACTTGTAATTCAAATATTTTTTCTACAGGCGTACAATAAACCGCTACTATTGATATCGTTAACGCTATCAGAATAACACCTATATAGCGTAACGGAAGCTTGAAAATAATTATACAGGGTGTAAGGGACGGCTTACCGAAAACTGAAACCATAGCTTCAGACCATTGTTCTGAACTGAAATCCAGTGGAAATTTTCCGGGAAAACGAAAATTTTCTCGTTGGTTTCAGTTTTCGGTGAGCCGTCCCTTACACCTTGTATAGGTATATATACAGGGTGTAAGGGATGGCTCACCGAAAACTGAAACCTTAGCTTCAGACCATTGTACTGAACTGAAATCAAGTGGAAATTTTCTCGGGAAAACGAAAATTTTCTCGTTTTTTACGTGAAAATTCCGTTTTCACAGTTTTTTTTACATAATGAGCTTCAGTATGTCATAATATGTTGTCCTAGATCGGTTTATATTCAAAAACATGGGAAAAAAAAACGAGAAAATTTTCGCTTTCCCGGGAAAATTTTCACTGAATTTCAGTTCAGTACAATGGTCTGAAGCTATGGTTTCAGTTTTCGGTGAGCCGTACCTTACACCCTGTATAGTGAATGAGCGTTGCCATGCTAATAACAAATCAATAATTATTATTATAGCATTGTTATTACCATGGTTACGCGTATGAACAATTCATTTATTTACTTATTAAGAACTGTTCTTACAAAATATTTTTCACTTCTCATACTCTTAAAATTGTATTTTATTATTATTATTATTTATTTATTGAATTAACTAGTACGGTTACAAACCACATACTTACACTTATTAATTAATTAATAGATTAAAACTTATTGTTATACTTACATTC
Organism: Acleris emargana; assembly: GCA_927399475.2. Lineage (NCBI taxonomy): Eukaryota > Metazoa > Arthropoda > Insecta > Lepidoptera > Tortricidae > Acleris > Acleris emargana. The sequence continues at coordinate 47,878,781 of OV656835.1, read as the reverse complement.
ATGTCAAATTATATTATACCTATGTTCACTAAATGTACAATGAAAATTACAAGTCAAACAAGCAAGCAATCATAACTATCATTTATAACACACAACAGTCAAAGACAAAACAAGTTACACACAAGTTAGTTAGTTAGTTTAATCTCTGCACATCGGGACTAAAGCTCCTTATTCGTCTCTAGCGACTAAAGTTTATTTTTTACTTCGAAAACCCCTATAATCAACCAATCGTGGTGTTTTTGAATGGAGGACACTTTTTCGGGCTTGGAATATATCCCTAAAATGAGAACTGTGCAAAAAAACTGATTTAATTTCGTGAAACACGATTAATGATTACGAATACAAATCCATTTATTTATATTAAGGATGAATTCATTTTATTGTTCATGGTATTAATTTCAAAATGTTTCAATATGTTGGCTAAATGCTTGGCCAACACCTAAATAATTTAATAATAACTTAGTCATAAAAAATAAGTAAATATTGTATATTGTCTAGGGGACACGGTTTCTGTAGGAGAATGTATCGAAACTTTAAGCAGTTTGTCTTGCACCGTCACAGCTAAGTATAACTTGTAGCTATACTTTCAATATTTTTTTTTTTATTATTTTATTATTGTTGCTTATTAGTTTTGTGACAATTCTGAGTTTTGACACATTTTCCTACTCAACTACGCATGAATATATTAATTGTTGGTGTTATGTGAGATTCATTGTTTTATATTGCTAGGTTAAGTTTATTATTGTATAATATCATTAGCAATATTTAAAAAACGACTGACTGTTGAGTTTCTTGCAGCGTTTCTTCTCAGCAGTGGTCTCTTGCGAAGCGCTGGTAGATTTTTGACGTGTAAAAGTGCCCGTGCGGCTTCTTCTTTCTTTTTTTTTATCTTTAAATATGCAAGCATTTTATATAGAACTAATAGAACGTCTTTATTTTTCGTCACATTCAACGTGAAAAGTAGAGTTATTAAAGCGAGACTAAACAACCATAATGACACTCGAACTATAGCTACCCTCGCTCAGCTCGGGTGGCTAAATATCTCGTGTCATTATGGCTTGTTATAGTCCCTTGTTGAACAATCTCAATATAGGTATACACAATGACTGAAAAGGGCGATGTTACTAGATTCACAAAGAGTTTCCAAAGTAAATTAAAATATTTTTTTTAGCCCCTATTGACTAATAAGAAGCTTTAGTTCCGATATACACAGACTAAACTATCATTTTAAGAGCATAAGAAGTGAAAATAACTATTTCCAATTTTCAATTTTTTTTATCCTTAGAAAATTTGTTGGTAAATGCACAGAACAATTGGCTTTTTTGTTGCGAATTAATTTTAATACTGTTATTTGATTATCCGTTTGAAACATTTTCGACGAGCAGTAACAATAACTACCCGTGTATCCTCTTCAAATATGATTTTAGAAATTTAAGAAAATTGGGAATGCCGAGAATTCTATTATGCTGCTTTCTTTTTATTTTCTCCTTTAGAGTGGGAAAAAATAATACCATACAGTCATACGTTTAAGTAGACCATAATGAGCTAACGGCATTTAAAAAATAGCGGCTTACAGTATTGGTTTACCTTACAAGTATGAGTCTACAAGCGAATAAGTTTACAAAGTCTGTGTTTTTTTGTTGTTGAGAAACGTAATTTACTATTTGGTGATAGGGAAGGCCTTGTTGCCTGATGTCAAGTTATTTTATTCTATCATCATTTAAGCCTAAAGACGTCCACTGCTGGACATAGGCCTCCCCCGAGGTTTGCCACAAGGACCGGTCCTGCGCCACTTGCCCTCCTTTTGTCGTCAGTCCACGTGGCCACGTTGTTGGAGGGCCCACCCACGCTGCGTCTCCGACCCGTCGACCACCCGTTCTGCGAACGATGTGCCCCTCCCGCCCACTGCGACGCAGGAAATTTAGCTCACTTTTGTGCTCTTGCGGATTTCCTCATTTCTGATCCAATCGAGCAAAGAAATTCCGAGCATGACTCTATTCTATGTGCATATTTACTCGTTAACAAATTAGTGCCATATTTTATGTATTTACGTTAAGTCTGGCTGGCGTAGGGTCGTATATATATTTTTGACTCCTCGGGAACGTATATATATTTATGACTTTGACTGTACCTCTGTACAGGGTGTCCCGGAACTTGACGTTAATATTAAGGAATAATTAATCCCTTTCTTTACCGGTTCAGAATATACTTTTAACTTTTCAATCTGTTAATTGGTTTAGAAGGTATAGTCGAAAAACTTTAGTAAATGACCTCTGCATGTAGTTGTAACACATCTGTATAGACCGTTCGACATTGTATATTTGAAATTTGACGTAAATTCCATATTGTTTTTGTACACAGCTGCATGCAAGAGATCATTTACTAGTTTTTCATGCCTATATTAAGGGTTTAATGATACTAGCAAAAAACCCTACCCCCTACTTTGCCTACTTTGGCAAAAAATAGCTCTGATTCGTAATTCTCTCAAACTTGATATCCAATCCTCAATAATGTAGGTAACAATTAAGTAATTGAATTAGGTACCTATACCATAATTCTTAAACATCAACGCACTCACATAGATCTATACTCTCCAAGCCACTACAGTATTTATCGTTCTTAACCCCCGATGCAAAAAAGAGGGGTGTTATAAGTTTGACCTGTGGCACCGTAGCTCATAAAAGGGTGAATCAAGGGCTGAACGTTATATCGGAGAGTTTGTATCTATTGAATAGGTTATTTTTCCTACTCCTGTACTTTTATCTGTCATTTATATAGTCACGAACACTAATATAAGAATATAGATAATATGTCCGCAGAACATTCCGTAGAAAAGTCTATCTAGTCTATTCCCCTTAACAGCACTTGTGCTTTTTTGAGCCAAAACGATATGCCTAGCTGCCAAAGCTTACACCTAGGTTAATTTGACCAATCAAAATACTTCACCAAATTAAACCACCAATCACAATACACATTGACTGTCAATCGGAACGTTAGGTTATTTTTGGTATGTAAACTCTTTTACTAATTTAACTTTAAAAAAAAAACATTTTATTTGGTATCAACCAACCAGAACGCAGCTATATTAAAATCGACCAATCAGGTAAAAGAATTCATTTCTCAAATCATTAGGTGTTTTTTAGTCCCTATTTCACAAGTTAAGTCGATCGTGCAACTTTAAAAAAAAATATGAAACCTGGCAAGTGCACATCAATTTAAAAACAAAGTTAACCATAGACACATATTTTGTTGTTTTCGAATGTTTCTCGCTCGTTTGTTGTTCTGTGCTTCGTTCGTTCGTATTCTAACCTAGGTATATTAATTTAATTTTGCATTTTATTTGAAACCTAGTCGTAGAAAAAGTATTGTATGCAACGGTGTATAACTAAGTCAAAAAATACTCGTGGCGTCTTGCTTTACGATGTTCGCCTGCGGCTCACATCGTAACCACACCACTCGTCTTTTTTGACCTCTCTTATACAACTGTTGCATAAACTACTATTATGGATGAGTAGCATTCGGCAATTTAAGAACCATTCGAAAAAGTTAATACTTTCACTAATTTCTTAATTATGCATACCTATTTAACCTCGTAAGGCCCAGTGTGCAATAGGATGTACATAATCAAGGCAATTTACTTTGAACTCTGTTGCAATAAAAATAAGGTTTCTTTTCCTATGTTCATTAACTGAAAATGGTATTTTCGAACAATTGCAATTGAACTTTATTCCCTTGATTGTAGATTCAAAGTCCCAGTTACAAAAAACTCCCATTTTTCAGTATGGCGGGCCTTACGAGGATAAAAAGTAGGATTTTCGAGTGATTTTCAATTTAATTTAACTTTTATTTATTTATTTATTTATTTATTTATTTATTATAAAAATACAATTATAGGCTTACAGTTGGGACCAAGGCACCTACAATGTTAATTATAATTGACTGTCATAGTGGCAAATATAACCCTACACACTCTGTGAAAATTTCATCAGTCTACCTATTACAGTTCATGAGATACCGCCCGCTTACAGACAGACGGACAGCTGAGGCCTAGTAATAGGTGGGTACGGAACCCTAAGAATCGGCTAATTGCAAATCGGGCAAGCGTATCGAGGCGAGGGCACTTAATTCTACTTTAGACAAAATAAATCTTATTTGCTACGTACATGGATGTTATTTAGGACTAACTCGCTTTGATCAAATGTCAAAAGGTGGTTATAATTATACTACTTACTCTCCCTTCTTTATCGAGCTCTCTCTTAAATCTCTTAAATGTTTTTCATGATAATTCAGGGAAAACTCAACATAAAAAATAATAAAATCTTTGTTAGTAACCGTAACTCATGTACTTATCGAATAGTTTTTCCAACTAAAGTACATTACCCCGATGCTCTTACTATGAAATAAAAACATCGTGAAGAAACCTGTACATTCGAACGGCTGAGTGTGTAAGAGGGTAAAAGCACGATATATCCCAAAAGTGTCGATGTGTATCGGAGAAGGCTCATCTGTAAGATAAGATAAGATAGCATGCGTAATGAAGCCCTCACATAAATATGTATGATACCCATTTGATCTAGCCACAGCCCCTGGAGTCCAGACGGACTCTTTACTATTAATTCACTTAAGCAATCATAATATAATGTCCCATAATTCAAACGAGTAGGTATCAATGAGATATCCAATACAATGCTATAGACAAGATGAAAAAATATTGAGCTCCAAAGCTATCACAAAAGTCGTGAAATTCCGACCACTCAGACTATTAGTTTTGCCCATATTTATCCATTTGAAGAGACGGAAAAGAAGATACACGCGTCGGAGATGTGGTGCTCCACCTCTGATGTCTCCAGAAGAATGCTTCGTGTATCATGGACCGAATTCCGTACACCGTGTCGTGTCCATACGAGAGCATCCGAGTTTTTAAAACAGTGCCCGTCGTCATTAGTCCAAGCACGGACCCTCACCTTTTTCTAGCCACTTTTTTAGTTTATCGGCGCAATGATTACTCCGTTGCGACGTTGTTATAGGTTCTCAAGAACGCGATTGATCACCCAAGAGATGGGCAGACCGAACCGGAGCTGCAGCAATGCGCTATGTGCATGATTGCACTAGGGTGGCAACAGTCCTAGCGGAATGGCGCCGCACAGCCTGGTCACTCATCACGATAACACTCGAGGACCACGAAAACTCCGTCTAGAGACCGCCGACTAAATATAAAACTTAAACAAAACAAGAAGGAAATAAAGAAAATATCGTCGAGGATTTTATACGAAATGTATACTGCAAGGATATACCTAATCATACTTATAATAATATACCATAATTACGCTAGGAAAGTTTTCGTGTAAGGAACATAAAATAGTTAGGTAAGTAGTTATGTTTGTACAGATTATTAATTTCATAATAGAATCAGGTAAATAAGATATAAGTGGAGTCTGCAACACAACGTTACAGTCGGCGCCGCGGCAGTCCTTGCGTTCCGTTGGTGTAGGTGATCACGTCATGTTGTTCTGGTCCCCAACCAAAAACGGGTCTTGTAGGTATGGTGGTGTGGTATCGCAGCGCCGGAATTAAATTAATTTGCGAAATGAAAAGCGTTACTTTTTATTCGGCAGCTTCTTTTGTCGAGGTTATTAAGAGAAACCAGGTCTCAGGAGGGTCTTATAAACATTATAGGTAAAATTATAGTTACAGCATCATATAAAACAGGCACTGACGCAAAATTATTCAAGAATGTTTCGCTAGTTTGGTATTTATTCAATGTAGGTAACATAGCCAGGCAAACTAATAGTAAAGTTGTAATATGGAACCATAAGAATATGTTGCTAAAAGCAACGGACCAATTAATATTAACAAATTAGCTAATTTGACGCGACCACACTATGTATTAATATAATGTCAGTACCTGCCTACCTAACATTATGCATAATACCTGACATCAACTTCTTTTCGACATATTGTTTTAGTAACGAAATGCTATTCAAGCCTTCTTTTTAGAAAAAAAAGGATTGCACTGTATTTGTATCAAATATATTTTTCAACGATTTGAAATCTTTTAAGCATTGCAAGGCTAAAATCATGCGAAAACCACGAACGAACCTTGCCTTGGTTACTCTTGCTACTTGGATATAGGTACAATGTCTTTTGTCTTTAATCGTATAAAGTTCAGGTAAGTAGAGTCAAAGTCGTCAAAAATATATACACGCCCCCACGGTTTTGCGATAATAAGGTCTATAGTATATAGGTATGCTATATTTTGCGCGAATGGCCGTGTAGATATTAATGCCTTTGACTGTACCTACTTATATAATCTATTTAGATGTTTACAGTATTGTGCTTAAATTAGTTTAAGTCCATATTATAAATTCGTCAGTTTTATCTAGATATTTACTTAATTAAGTGTAAATACAGCAAAAATATTTATACGTTTGTACCTAAAGATTCCTTATAATTATTATTACTGCCCTAAATATTTAGTGTTTACTAACAACTCTAGCGTATGACTATGGACCCACGTTCTCGTATTCAGTAGTTCGAGCACGAACATTTTGATCATACGACACGTTTTCGAATCGCCTTTACTATCCGATACCGTGTTCTGAAATTATTCGTAGCACAAACCCCTAAATCAGAGTCACATTACTTTACGTTTACTTCACATTTAATGCACTAAGTACCAGATGATGTGATGATACGAAAGTAAACGTGTTATCAAACGTTAGTGCTAAATACGGACATGGGGCACTGATTCCAAACGCCATTATGTACTCGTACTTAGTACCTACATTTTCGTCGCTGTCGCTGGCGATACGTTCATAAAATTTACGTTTCTTAGGTACTCGGTAGAAGGAAAAAGTTTGTGCTTGAGGCACCGACATCGTTGCCATAAACGTTAGGTCTCGCCTAAATCAAATTGAGACTTTGTTTTGTAGCTTTTAAATAATAAATACATTGTTGAGCCCTAGTCGCTGTATTACGTATAACGTACTATTTTTTGGATGAGCTTGGGTTAGATTGCGCGACGTTGTAACATCGTTAATGTCAACACTGGCTTTGAAGATGTACTAACAGAATGATAAGGAGATGAAACTCTGTACACACTCGCGACGTGCCCGCGGCAAACACCACAATAATTATACAATTCTACAATTAGTTTACTCAATATTTTATATAGTTAACGCTAATACCTACAGGTTTATGACAGCTTTACACCTTTCATAAGTTAATTACCACAAGACATCTCGTCAATTGTAGAAATTTTCATTTTACTCATAAATGAATAACAACACGTACGAGTATAATAAATATGTCTTATATGCAACAAATAAATACATTCAACGTGGGCTATATAACCTATGCCAGATTAAATGAAATTGGTGTCTAATGTGGCATTTTTAACTAGTAAGACAGCCAAATAGATTTATGAGGAGTGTTTCTAGTATACAACTGAACCCTAAAATTAACGATCAATCTAATGAAAAGATTACATCACTTTTTGAGGTAAAGCAACCGTTATTCCTTTAGGTAAACATAATGTAGGCTTTAGGAAGCATAGGAACACAATCGTATCAGAACCATAATTATCACACTGGTAGCAGATACTGATGATCAATTTGGAACTGGTTCAAACCTAACGTATTGAAAGTGTCCATGTTTTGTTGACGATAGTGATGGTGAGGTGTGCGGGGTACCCGCGGTTACGGGGCGCTGAGCCGTTAGGGCGGCCGCGGGCGGTAGTGCGGCGCCGACCGGTCTAGCGATGGTATCCTGCAAAATACGCAACCTATTAGATAGTTTTACAACCAGAAACTAAAGTAGCTACTTATTGCAGTATAAAGTAGGTAGGTAATAACAAAAGCCAACAAGAGAAAAATATGACTGCATCACAAGTATCGCAAGCAAGCCAGAAACCTTGAGATAACGTAGTTCAGACATACTCGTACAATCAGATACGGTCGTCATGCTCATAAAGAAAGTTTTTGTGTACGATACTTAAAAAAAAATGATTTTAAACAGCTGGAAATGTTTTAACTGAATACAACAAGCTAGACACAAAGGGCTTTTTCATCAGGGGAGGTACCGCGGGATTGGTTCGAATTGTGTCATTTATAAGGTTAAGAACAAATTATAATTACAGAAACGTTGGCGGTTATACCATATACATAATATGACCTATAGAATTTGACCACCGTTCAAACATCACTTGAGCCATTTTATGACCACTAACTAAAGCTCAAGGAACTAAATATACAGTACCGGCAAATAATATATCACGTTTGTGCTTACATCTCATACGATTACCTACAAATCTTACTTACCAAAATTGACAACCAATCAAGAATAAGTTGACCAATTGTATTGTGATTATTCAAGTCGTTAGCTATTAAATAAGGTTCAAAATAGTTTATAACAAATGTTAGTACATATCGTAGTTTAAAGAAGTTTAGTTTAGTATTTAAAAAAACATTGTTGACGTGTTCATACAAATCTCGTAAATTTAGTATGAACGCATCGGCAATGGTTTTTTAAATACTAAACTAAACTTCTTAATATTTTTGAAAGACCTATCCAACGACATCCCACACTACCTATACGGGATGCGAGACAAAAATAAACATCCCCACGTTACGTGTAAGGGAGACACAAAAAGAAAGGTTTTTCAAGATTTTACTTTACCACTTTGTTGGCACGACTAATAATTATATATATTCATTGCAAATTACGGTTGTTATAATTATAACAAAATAGTTGATTAGTCTTATTGTATGGGAAAAACGTAAGCGTTAATAATGGATTGACAATACCGAGGCTTATGTAAGTTGTTCGGTCGCCAAATGCAACTCCGCAAGCAGCAATTTAATTGTCATTAGATACTAAAGAAAATTGAAAATAATTTTTGAACACTGAACGGGCCAGTATCTCTGCCCGGGCTTCGGCAGCATCGGCACAATACAACAGATATATAAAATATATCTAAACCAATCGTTTTGCAGCTCGACGACGTTTTGTCATAACTAAAGCACAAGGAACCTTTATATACTTCTTGGTAGTCTTTGTCCTTGTACCTAGTAACTTGTACTAACATTTTGAACTCAACATTCATAAGATTTATATAATATTATTCAAAAGCGTAGAAACAGATTTAACTATATGCATCAGTCACAGTCACTCATTTGAGTTAATTACGACAGTATTCAATGAATACAAATTAACTGTTGTATATGTACGGTACGATACGATATACTGATATATCGATATAGGATTTGCTTCATGCATATTGGTTTTATAGCAATGTACCTATACTAGTTTATTTATTAATTTCTATAACTATGTAGGGTTAGACTTGCAGAAATTTCATAACTGTACCTACTGAGTAACATAAAATGTGAACGAGACAATGGGGTCATTGTTTTACTTAATTTTGATTAGTGTTCAGATAGGATTGGAGTGGTGGGCGCGGCTGAACGATGGGAGATACTCACATGTCGGGGTGCGCGCGCGCCGCGGGCAGCAGCAGCAGGCCCGCGCCGCCCTCCACCGCCGCGTACAGCGGAGGCAGCACCTTGTGCGAGTGTGCCTCCACTGCGGACCACCACACACCACGTTAGCCTCGCGACACCCGCGCGCGACATCACTTTACCGCAAACAATATACGGGCCGGTCGGCATACACGGGTCGGGGCGCCTTCACAGCAAGTTGTTCTTACTACGTACGAGTACCTACTATGATGCACTCTACTGATGCGACAATGTTAGCTCGACAGACACCGTATGCTATTTGTCCGGTTTCAAGTAATGGTTTAGGGCTTTAAGCGACAAGGTTATCGGGGGAATGAGAGGAAACATTGTACTAAATATAAACTAATTTGATGTCTGCTTAACAGCATCACCTTCTGGCTGGCAAGCACTTAAGTCTACCGTATCATTCACAGACAAACATACGACATCTAGCCACTCGTCTCACAGCCTCGGTACGTACACTAGCGCCACGTACCAGGGAGCGCGCCGGGGCCGGGCCGCGTCACACCGTGCCCGCCGCCCATACTCTTGGGTTTGCGCTTTCTCGTCTGGATGCCGTCTTTCTTCATACTGAGAGGACGGTTCACCTGGAATTGTACCTTTCATTGAGCTGAGTTATGAAATTATGAATCAGATAATGCATGAGGGCATGAATGTAACCCACATGACGCCGTCAGAGAAACTGTCATGCCCAGACGGGGGAAGTCCTCGTAATCTGCCGCCACGCGGTCATATCATCCTTTAAACAAGCGTATCTACATGCGAAGAGATAATTGATAAAAGATTATTTATCTCATTATGAATATTCGTGGTCGTACTATGATAATTCTCTATCAGTCGGTAGCCCCGGCCGCGTTTTATCTCATGAGATTAGATGACACCCTGTGTTTTGATTTTTTTTATACAGACCTAATATTTGCCGAGGAGTTCCCTGATAACTGCGACTGCACTGGGTTCCGATTAGATACCTGTTCGCAGCTTTGCCACTGCGTAATCGCGCCGCGCAATCAATAACGCGCCGTGCGCGGGCGCCTATCACCAGCTAATCCGGACCTTTTAATAGTTTTCATATAGCGATACGCTTGCGCAATGAATGATAGCGTGAACAATTTATTAAGCCGGTAAATTGCGTGCAGAAGGAAATGAAGATACTCACACTGTGCAGTTTGTAGTAGAGGCCGCAAGCGTTACAGACGGGCTCTCCGTTGTTGTTACGCCGCCACAGGGTGGTGTTGGAGGTGCGACAGTTGGCGCACGTGACGCCGACGCGCCGATTGCCGTTCGTAGGCTAAGCAACATAAGTACTTTAATAAAACCTAACTATCATCAAGTAGTCAATTCTCCTCCGGGATTTAATTTGGTATATTACCAGTGCTTGTTGCGGTTTTGCTTTTTGTCCTTTCAGCGGTGGTCTATTGACTCCATTTATGCGTGTGTAGAGCCCGCAAGCATTGCATAGGTAGTGACCCGTGCCGTCGCGTCGCCAGAGGGGCGTAGTGGCTGCGGCGCAATTCACGCATTCTTTCACTTCGCCCATGCCAGCCATACCTATAATTAAAATGGATAAGGTTATGAAGTCCAAACAATCCACCATTTACTTAATTCAGGAATGCCCTCCTAGCTGTTTCGTGTTATACCGGTAGGACTCCCAAAGATCTGATCAGCCTGAACGACGTAGTCAATGAGTGCCTAGCAATAGTAGTCTCACATTTTTGTTTATTCTTTAGATTTTGCCATACGATTAGATAATATGATACTAAGAGTGACGGAAATACGTGAGGCTTAAAAAATAATATTTACTGGGATCAAAACCGTCATCAATAGGGAGCATGTTGTGAGCCGGCCACGGCTGCGTCGGTGCCGCATACCCCTCCACGAGCAGGCTGCCCTCGTACCCTGAGACCGGAACATACTCCACGCCTCCTCCTTGCCCAAGGTAGTGTTCACCGGCTACCTTGTATTGAACTGCATTTCCATGTGTGTATAATGTAACCTGAAATAATCACGATGTAATTGGTTCATTTTCATTAGGTTTAGCTACTTACTTGATAAAGTTAATTTTGTTTATATCTACCTGTTGTGAATTTGGACTAGCTGGGGCCTCATACACTGTCTGTGATTGTGGTACAACTGATCCATAAACGACGTGCGCCCCACGAGTGGTCAGTGACGAAGATGAAAGGGTAGGGTCACTTCGGTAGAGAAGTTGGCTAGGCGGGGATTCGTCGCCTCTGGCACCTGAAGCCCCGGGCCCAGCCGTTCCACCGTACAAAGTCAGTAGCTCTTTGCCACTGCCACCATAGGCACCATATCCTCCGGCACCACCATATTGTGGGCTCTGACCGGCATACGTATATCCTCCGTGCACAGAGGTAACTGGCTGCAAACTAGCATATGTAGTAGGTCGTAAATCACTTTCTCCTCTGGTTTCGTATTTTACCTGCTGGTAAGCGACCCCAACTGCTTGCTGACTGTTTAAGGAAGTCGTTTGGATCATTTCAAGTGAAGATGGTGCTGAAACTTGATCGCTTAAAACTGCTCCGTATTCTCTACCGTCACCAGTTCCGGGTGCACCGATATCATCACTTTGCGCGTACTGTAATTGCTCGGGTTTGTCTTTAGTACCCATGAAGGCATCTTGACCGTGATCTTCCGTCTCCCCATCTTGGGATACAATGACATGATGTGGCGCACCGTACCGTAGAGATAAACCTCTGCCGTACGCGGCTCGTTGCGGGGCCCGAGCGTATTGCACTTGCAGGCGCTTGTCTGCAACTGGGGACGGTAGCGACCTATAAGGTTCTTGTTTGAAAGCTAGATATCGTGCCGTTTCTGCTTCGGCTAAACGTAATCTTTCCTCATCATAATGTTGTTGAGCAGCATTTCGAGGGTCATTATCTTCCAGTTTCGGTGCGTACTGGTGCATTTGATGATGTTCATGTTCAAGTGGTGGCGGTTCAGGCGGTTCATCTTTCACGCCGTCCTCGGGAGTGAGGTCAGCGTCGTCAGTTGTTATGTGCCCGGCGGCCGTGATGGTGCGCACGGCGCGGCGCGACGTAATCACCGACTGTGACTGCGGCTGCGGCGCTTCCTGCTGGCCGGCCCCGGGCGGCTCTGCTACAGCGCCCGTGCTTTTGTTGGAGTGCTCCTGCTCAAGCCTCTCCTCATGTTTAACAAGTTGTAGTGCTTCAGCTGCTGCATGTAATTCTTGCTGGTCCTCGTTGTTTCCTCCTGGTGCATTCGCTTCGGCCTCCATCCTTGGACTGTAAAAAATGTTTTTGTTATTTTAAGTAATGTTACTAGATCATGAAAGGAGGTGTCTATTTGAATTTCTTTAAAGGCTTTTGGGCCGGATATTCCGCTGGCGCGGAAATGCAAACAGCACGCGGCCCGCGGCGGCGGTGCCGGCGCAGACTGTGGGCCTTTGTTGACAACGTCGAGTCACTGACTCGTAGTTAGTAGTAAGAGATTAGTTCACGATAGGGTTTTGCGTAACATGGATAGATAATCGAAATAAATCATATACTTAATTGTTTTGAGGTACGCAGTATTATCTCTATATTATTCCAACACAGTTCCTTTTTTCAAACAAGACTGACTTAGTTTTCAAACCCTAAAGACGCGTTTCTTAATCCGTCTCTACATTTAAATGACTTCATAAAAGGAAAAAGTTCCTCATTTCATTGTATTAGTACTATTTTGTTTATTTTTATAACGGCCGTTAGTCTTTCACCTAAAGCCAGTAAAGGAAAATAATAATGTCTTAAAAAAAAAGCAAATAAAAAAATCTTAAGGAAATCAATCAAAGTTAAAGTTCAAATTATTATTATGCTATTCTAAATATACTTTTATACGTAGCTTTCACGCTATACTCATTAAGTAAGTCGGTTGCAACTATGGGTACAATGACGAAAATTTCGGGCGCTATGTGTTTAGCGCAAGTCAATAAAGAGCCAAACAAGACAAAATCAACTCTTAACCTATTTAATAAAGATGCTATTTGATTTTCGAAGAATACGTTATGCCAGTTATTAAAAGTGTGTATAAAATATGAAGAGTTAAGGTGTATTTTTGGGTGAATCGTCGCGGTATTTCCGCCCCGGCGACCCGCGCCGGCGCAGCAGTTTATGGCGCGGCGTTGTTTGCTCGCCGTGGCCGCGCCGACGCGATAACCCGCCAGGACTCGCGTCTTCTGATAACAAACCGTTCGTAAGCACTGCATCACACTTAACATCTATCTAACTAAAGCATCGCTGTTGGAGTAACTAGGCTCGGCATTACGGGTAGGTATATCTAATACCGACCTATTTTGTTTGACTATTCTTATTTGAAACTAGGTACTTGCCTTTGACATGTTATCGCATGGTTCTTGATTCGGCCGCCATTAGTGTCAAAGGCAATATGGTTTTACCCGATAGTTAGAATACAGGCCCTGTTTCCCTTAACTTGGTTCAATGTTTCTTCTTAGTTATTTTATGGCCGTCGCAGTTAGATCGTGACGCAAATACATTTGTAATGTTAGCCGATTTAATCGTGTTGGCTCTAAACTTAAACAGTATAAACTCATTGGGAACCAAGTCTACAAGTCACAATGCTTAAATTCAAAAATATTTTACCAATAAAGAACAGAAGAAAATGGCACGTAAATAATTTGCTTTACTAAAAACTTATTCATACAGAATTTATTTACTTACTTAAAAATCCCAAAGTTTTACTGAGACTTATCGAATATCGATTGCAGTTTAATGAAATGAAATAGAATTCGAACTAAATAAATATCAAGAAACCAACGCGTTTTTATAAAAGCGACATTTTACGAAATTGTGTTATGCATGATTTGAAGAGATTGGAAAACCTGGGTACCTACGCTACGCGTTGTGCGCGATTTAGAATCGTTTATGTTTAACAAAAGTTTCTAAATAGAAGTACTTTATTTGCTTCCTTTTTAGTCGTATTCTTGTTTTGACACATTCTTGTCTCGTCGCTTTCCGTTTTCGACTTAATGACTACATATTATTATAGTAAAATCAGTATATTACTCATATGGTTTAACTAATAGGTTGTGGCTCATATGTGTTCTGTCTGTTTTACTTTATTTCATCAAAATAATAATTTTATTTTTCTATTAAATTTTACATTTTTATTTTGCAAGCAAATTCATAGCATTTTATAGTGTAACTTGGTAGTTCCACTGTGTCCAAACAAGAATATGTCGAAAACGGAAAGCGACAAAACAAGAATCTGTCAAAACAAAAATACGACGAAAAAGGAAGCGACTGGGTGTGGCCCGTGACGCGCTTAGAAATCACGGGAAAAATATATACTTAATACCAAATTTTATCGAAATCGGTTCAGCGGTTTAGCCGTTAAAGCGTAACCGACATACAGACAGTTTCTTTCATTTTAGTAACAACAATTAAGTAATAAAATAATGAATAGTATAGTAATGAATTTAGTAAAGTAGGTATGTGCCGGGAGAGCTCTTTACGACGACATTTAATGCTGTGCGCGCGGGTGGGTGATTAATAACCAGGGATCGGAAATTCGGATCGATATTTACCTAAAGTCGGCGAAATCCCGGAATAAGATTGGCAAACATGGCGTCGGCTTCTTAAAAATATTATTTTAATAATATTAGTTCCGGGATTCTGGGATTCTACAAAATGTTTATATAATAATTAATTTACAAGTAGGATAAAACATTCATTTTTGCTCCTATAAATTCGTTAGGTTGATGAGTTACAGGTAAATTAAATAACATTTGGTAAATCTATACATGAAAAATATACTTCAAACAGTTAATATAAATAATTGATTATGAATTAATGCCGGTGCAATTTATTTTAAAATCCCACAAATGTTAATAATTAATTCTATGATTGAATCCGCCTCCATACAACTGAACAACAAAGCCGGTGCGAAAGTATAGGTAAATATCGATCCGAATTTCCGATCCCTGTTAATAACGGCAAAATGTAATTTAAAAAATCCGGCCAAGTTCAAGTCAGACTGGCATACCTGCAAAGGTTCCTGTACCATTTTTGTATCGAAAAACGTAAGTTTTTATTTTCGATTTCTTTTTACTATTTGTTGTTATACCGGCTATAGAAATACACACTCTGTGACCATTCCTACTGCCTAACTAAACCGTACCTAAGGTTTATTTCATGGGGTCCGCTGCCATACTGCTGTACGGACGGATGGATAGAGGCGGGTTAGTGATAGTTCCCCTTGGCACCCTTTGACTGGCGGTCACCTTTCGGCCTAGCTTAGTATTTGTAGATTAACTACAAAGATTCTAGTACAAAGTTGTAATTTGCTCGAGTTGAACGTAAATCTGAACGTGATCAGTTAAATCTTGTAAGTACTCGTAGGTTATTTGAGAAATCGATTCAGGATGACCTTGTACGACACAGAAGTAACTAAAAATAAAAAAATAGTTTTAGGATGGTCTATCTGTAGGTATGTCGTGGTTACTTTTTGTCAGAAACTATCAAAGTCACAATTCTGAAATTTTGTAAACATAATTAAGATTAAGACTAATAATGAAATATAGGTTAATTTACAATAGAAAGTGAGATCTGGTTTAGAATTAACGTGGGACGGCTCATGGTACGGTGATTACTGCTGTAGAATTATCTCAAGATATCTGCGAATTCTTAAAATTTATTTTTCTCTTCTAAATACTCGTATTGGAGGCATCATCAAAAATAAATACAGAAAATCTGGAAAATACTTCAATTGCAATCACATATCGCACTGCTAGATCAATACCGTATCAACTCAAAATACAACTGTATTTTAAATTCAACTTTATTACAACTACTATGAACTTGAAACCAAACTAGAAATGATTTTGAGTTGATACGGTATTTATCTAGCAGTGCGATATAACTAATTTATAAGAATAACCATCACGACTAAGTAGTTTCTATTGGTTCTTGAGTAACAGGTAACAAAAAAAATCTTATATATTCACTAAAAATAATTTAAAGATTGCTATCTGTGGTAGAGCACCAAATAAAAGCACTTAAACCACACCAAGCGATACTTTTTCATGTTTACAAAGACGGAAAACACTGAGCATATTTAGTCAGACATGCTTTTGCCTTGGTTTATTTTACTCCACTTTCCACGAAAACCCGTCACATTTATATACCCTCGTTGCCTTTTTTTTCAAACATGTGAACAATTTGTTGTAGACATAGATTATTTTAAATCGTATCTACCTAATTTAAACACTATTCTATTAGTCTCAATAGTCTTTGAGATAGTTGGATGGACCAGAATTGCGCGGAGAAGATACGACTAAAATCGGTCCTACAGCTGTGCAACGTAGGGAATATTCCTATGCTAAAACACTATACACAAGCCAGGTCTCCCTAGCGGGGCGAACCAACTTGCGATACTGTCCAGAACATGTTTCCGGCGGCGGATCTAATGTTTCAGTTAACTTCATCTAGTTTTGTATTTAAATTTGTTAGGTGCTTTACCTGAAATGATGCTTGGATATAAAAATAAGTAAAAGAAAATAACATCGTCAAATTACTACACAGGCACTACAGCTCGCAATTGTGCAAAGTCGCTTTAGCAGATACAGAGATTCGCGATACGGCACAAACATTAGGGTTTCTACGCAAATGGCAGCCACAAGTGGCGTGAGCGACGTCTACGGAACTTACGGCGCAGTAACACACAAACATTCATTTTGAGTCGTTCGGGACTCCCGCGCGCTATGTCGTTTAGAAAAGAAATTTAAACACCTGTGGAAGTTGGAGCTCCAACGCACAATGACGACTGAAGACGGCTTACCTTCATTCACATGAGATGCACGTTATTATCACTTCATTTCGACCAACGCTTTTTAAGTTCTCATTTATTTGAAATTATTTTATTATAACATTTTTTAAATCTTGTTCATACTTTTTAAATAATAAGATTTTTATTATCGCACTTCCTCAAACGCCTAAAACACGCTATCACATTACAATACATATTAAATGAAACACCATATCACCAGCGCCAGAAACATTGTTATGACACTCACCTTTATCAAGTGTAACAGCGAATGAAATAATCTACAAACTTAAATAAATCTTTGGTGCAACTTTGGAGCTAGTGCGGCATCTTCCCGATATCACTATCACTTCACAAACTCGTCGAATCTATTATCCGAGAGATAGCCAGCGAGTGTCGCAGCGCGGGCGTTGCTCTGGTCTCGGGCGCTGTGATCTATGTCAGTTTTCCAGGTGTGCTAAGCTTTCCGAGGTGATGCCGCGCCGGAGGGGCGCGGGGTGCGCGGGAAGCGCGGGGGGCGAGGGGGCACACAGCGCATCGGTGTGGGTGCGTGCGCGTGATTGGCTAGCACGCCCGCCTCACGCATGTTGGCGTAACGTTTTCAGCGCGTAGCGCCCAACTCTACTGAGGGCTTTTCAGCATATTTTCCAATGTCGTATTTGTTTTAGATAGACGGTTCTACTGAAAATAAAAACAAGAGTTTGTGACTTACATAACCGTCGTAGTAAACGTGTTTATACGCATTAATGTTAGAATTAACTTTCTTTTACTTATTAAACGTACAATGTCTAAAAAAATTTAGTAATGAGTGAATGGTAAATTTAGATTAATTTAAAGATCTTACAAAGAAACTGTTTTTCTACGCTATGATACCTACCTATATTCATATTAGTACCTACCTAATCTTTTAACATTTTTGTAGACTGCGAATACAACAAGTTATTTCTGAATTAAAGAGATGTTTGTATTAAAATGTTTTGTTTGCAAATAAAAAGACTGATAAAGACAATGTACTCGTAGTACCATATCGCATATCGCTAGAGCATATCGGTCCATGCTCAGTGTATGGTTCCGAAGCCGCTAGTACAAAGACAAAATCTATCTCAAAAACTCGTTATTTGTTGCAGTCTAAACTAAGTAGGTAGGGTATAAAACTTTATACGCCTGTATCTCAGGAACCAATCAAGTGTACTTAGTCGTGATAGCTTTCCATTAAAATTCGTTATATTATGTGCTTTCATTTAAGGTACATACATACATACTTTCACGCCTGTAATCAAAGAGTGGGGTAGGCAGAACTACAGAATTACCTACAACTTTAAAAAGTAACGTTCTGGTTGCACGAAATATTTTTGGATATTTTCAGGATTTAACATTTTAGACTGTGTGACTATTTTGGAACCAAATGATCTTATTAGCGATGATGGTAAATGACGTTGTAGGTACTCTTGTTTCAGGAAATTGGCCGGCCATTGGGCGTGGACACCCTTGCGCCGTCTCACTTTTCCGGAACAATGAATCAGTTTGATTTCGCGGCGGAATCAGCTGAGACCGAGGCATTCAAGGCGTAAATACAGTATTTGAGCATTTTGAATCCTTTGTATCCGAAACTTCAGGACAGTGAGGACCAGGAGCTTAGCTTATTTTTTAAGACCTCTCAAAGCGCCTGTTCGATGTTACTCGTGACCAAAATGCTGGCCTCTACTTGGCACACAGATAAAGCGTTGCTATTCCACAGGTAATGCTGCCTGCATTTTGGGAACAATGTTGGTAGCGGTATCTTAGATTAGTGTAATTTTAAGTAAGTTTGTCGTTTGTGTTTATTGTTTCTTTTCCACGTGTTAATACTTTTAATTACTTGAAATATACATCTTTATAAAGAGTACAAGGAAAACATATCTAGTCACCTTAGTAACTTTTCGAGATGTTGACATTTGAAAGTTAAGAATCATGTAATTTCGCACGTAATTTTCTTGTAGAGATTTTTTTAAAGTGAAATATTAAATTTATAATATGATTTTTATCTGTAATTGAGTAGGCCATTCCAGATTTAAATTACATTTTATTAAAGTGAACAGACATGTTATTTGTATACTTACATCATAAAATTCATAAATGATCGCTATACGATTCGGAATCGAGCGAAAGAAGCCTTTAACGATTTACCCGTTCACGACCCCAGCTCTAAAGGTACATTCCATTATCACGTCTACGACATTTGTACTCAGTTTTCATCAATCAAGCGGCATGTAAGGGCTACCATATGCTATTGAAAAAAAAACTTATGAATAAATACACGCCTAAATACATCCTCGGTTATACATATATGAGAAAGCATGACATTCACAGGTTTCGAAAATTAAACGTTAAAACAAAACTAGTTTGTGTCACGTCTCCGACATTAAAACTACCGAGGTTATATACGATGAATGTATTTTAAATATTTTAGCACAAATAAAAGGAAGTAATAAAATATCGTCACCTTTTTTAGGATCACGGGAACGTGGTGGATGCGAAAAGCACAAGACCGGTCTGAGTGGAGAGCCTTGGGGGAGTCCTATGTCCAGCAGTGGACGTCTTTCGGCAGACATGATGAAAAGGAAGTACCTACATCATTATTTTCTATGCTTTAAGATATTGAGATACTAATCTAAATACAACAGCGGTAAGAAATAAAAACAAACCAAAAAGGCATTAAAGTGGCGGCGTCTCGTCTCCGACAGCGTTGTGAGTCCCCGACACGTACGAATTCAGAACATATATTCTATAGATTTCTTTTAGAAAATAGACTCCTCATCAGTCATTGCATGTCTCTTGCCTCTTATAGCCTTCCATCACATCGCAAAATATGGAAACGCGAGACAGGCCTTCTCCCACGGCGTTTTTGTTGCAATCTCCGAATTGATTTCTGATTCCGAGATTTAGATAACTTTTATTTTGGGAACCAATTTGGTACCCAAGTTAACCAACTCTTCAGCAGACTGAACAACAGAACTTCCGTCTTGAGACATCGCCTTCTGTCTGACAAACCTTTTCACTTTGGGGTGTTTATAATATAATACATTTTTCGGGCGGAAATTGCAAAATGTAGTTAAGCCGATGGTTATTTCCGGATTCTCTGATTTAAATAGCGAAAAAGCCTTCATATATATATACGGGTGATCTTCTCACGCACCGGGTGTGGGGGATGCCTTTTCAGGGCGGTTGCCCTCTTAGGCGGTCTCTTGCACGGCCCGCGGCTGCGTGACTACGGGCCGGTCATTGTGACTGGCTATGCCATCTAGGCTTTGTTGGCCTATCTGCGGCTTTGCGGGAGGTGTGAGGTTTCTAGCTCCTTTTCTTGGCTTTCTTCTTCTTCCCTTTTGGGGAAACTGGGGGAACTGACAGGGCTGGAGGGCACTCGCTGTCGTCGTCCTCGGTCTTGAGTTCTTTTGGCGTCCAGTCCTGGACGTATTTCAGCATGTTTTCCGTGAAGGATGTGCTTTGCTGCGATTTCATAGTGGCGATCATTGAGGCCCTCAAGGCTTCCGCCTCGGGCCCGGAAAAGCCTTCATCAGAAATATAGTCCAATAAATACTTTCGCAAAGTGGATTTCATTCCGTGCTCCCAAACAACAATGCGATCCCTCACCCAAGGGCCGTGTAAACCACATCAGGACCTCTATTCAACACGGTAAAAACCATATCGTGTTTCAGCTGTGATCGTATAGTCACCTTATTGATAGCTCTTATTTACTTGACAGTAATGGCGGCTGATGTCATAACAATACCATAACGGGTTAACTACGATATCGTTTTGACCGCCTAGAATAGGTACCGGCCCAGGTCTTAAGTAAAAGTCTCTTACTATTTGAACCACCTCCTCGATCCTCGTGTCATCCAAGTATTGTATGTTCCATCTTTGTAACTAACAGGCCTAGCTACCCCTACACTACTACTAACAACTAAATACACCTTTGAAACACACTCGTATGTGGTTTAGTCGGTGCCATGTTCAAAATAAACTTCGGCGATAAACAAAAACAGAATATCTCCGTGTTTGTTCACCATTGATCAGAAACGCGTCACGTCGCCGACAAATTAATAATGAAGTTTATCCCAAGTAACGCAACACGTAGAATTGAAGTATGACTAATAGTAGCTATCTTTATATGCTGTTTGAACAGAGACAAGCAGATATTAAGCTATTCTTTCTTTTTAAATAAACATAAAGGCAATTTTTATTGTCTCCTATCCGACACTGGAAATATCGATGGAAAGATGTCATAAATACGGATTATTCGTAAACTAATTTGAAAATCAAAACGAATAATATATAAAAAGGTTAAATACACTTTATTTTTAACTCCAATATTTTGTTTTAATTTGTACAACATCAAAGTAATTAGAGAGGAAAGTCAGAAACATTTTATTGATAAGTGCCAACAATTTAGCTTCTATTGCGTTTTATCTTAAGGAAGAGCTACAACAGAATTAAAAGCAATGTAATTAATCAGAAAACAGACCAAATATGGTAGTTTATATTTATAAGGGTCATAAATGATTAGAGTGGGATTTGAAAAACTGTACAAATGTATCGTTTTGCGTGAAATGCACCTAAAGATATTATTTTGGGTTAGAGTCTAACCCAAAATAATATCTTTAGGTGCATTTAGAGTACACTATTACTGTACATTTCTTTATCAGTAAATGAATACTTATCAAGCTATTTGGACCAGACAGAGTGTTTAAATTAAACAAATATATTTTTAGTAAAATGAGACATTGATCGTTATTTTGTAGCTCGTAACTGATCGACGTTGTGCCCGCCCAGTGATGGTCGAAGAAACAACCATTCCCGGGAATATTTCTAATATTCTCTTGTGTCTGAAAATGTCCTATACATGGGAATATGTGTTTTTTAACTAAAATATCTCTGCTGTTCCCACTAACGGCCTCACGATAAGCACACGTCGGGTCTCAGCTGTGCACAAGTACCTATGGTTTCCATTTTATTTTCAATTATGTATTATCTCCACATTGTTCTAGACCGGGGCCTAATGCAATGAACAGGCTCACCAGTGTCCTCATTTAATTATGCCCACGTGTAGACTTTTTCATTTATTGACGGTCTTTGACAAACTGTATATCCCTAGGTATTCAATAATATTTTTACGATATATATCTTAACAATAAAAAATAGCTGATAGCGAACTCAGTAATGCGCTCAAACCATTATCTTATCAACTAGAGGCTTACTTGAGACATCGATCATCGCTCTAATTACGTACCTACGGTCGATAATGTTCTAATCGCGCTCGTTGTTTGCCACCAATAACGTTCCCTAATCAATCCCTCCTAAATATGAGCCAAGTATAATAGATGGCAACTCGTTCAATGTTAAGGTAACAATCAGAAGACTGTGACCGAACACTGATTGTGAAAAATAGGTTGCATGAGCCGTCGGAAAAATAATCTTTTAAGATTAGTAAATTACCGGTCAAGAGATCCGTGTTACCTTTTCAAGGAAATCAATTTTAAAAAAAACCTTACTATTCCATAACATTTCATTCTTATCTGGATTACATACCTATATATCTTCCAAATATGAGTTCATTCCAATACTCGTAACAAATTACTTCAAAGTTGACTTGCAAAATGTGACCTAAACAGGTACACTACATAATTCCGAAGAGTCATAGTTCCGAATTGATCAAAATTTCGATTTTTCATAATTCTAAACGTAAGTTTTTGATAGAAGACTTAACTTTTTGTTATAGCTTATAAATCAAACCTTACCTAACCTATGTAGGACAATTACATTATGCATTTAATGTGTAATAGCTTTAGGAAAAATTTAAATTCGGACAAATCAAAATGCGGAAAAAAGTAATTCGGAATTTTAAAGTGTTCCCCCATTTGCCATATAAATATTTTAAACTTGGGTTACATGGCAATAGAAATACGTATTGTATATATTATACAGCCAAATAAATCGAATACTTGTTAGGTTTTATTTAATTCCTGAAATATAAACCTTTAAATCGTAGTTCCCAAAAACACTTATTAAGACAGTTCTTTTAAAAACACGTACCTAGTCACGTTTTATCTGTAACAATAAATTGAATATTATATTATGACAAGAAATAAAATCGATGGATAGGTCTTTCAAAAATATAGCGGCTTTGTAAAAGCAACTTTTCGATGAAAGGATCCGTTTATGAAATATTAAGATTTAAAGTGCTAATTCTGGTTAGAGTCAGCCAAAACCACAAGTAGGAACTAAAAATCTGAAAAGTGTCTTAAATGAAAGCACATAACTAATTTAAAAGAAAATCTGTCACGAGTGCTTGATTAGGTGCTGAGATACATGCGAATAAAGTGTGTATACTTACCTACTAAAATCACCTTAGACAGCATCAAATAACTTTAAATAGAGAATTAGTTCATACTTGTTTATTTTAACCGACTTAACGTATGTTTCCCGATTGCTCGAACACTTCCAGGCCGATTAGAGAAAATATTAATACAATATTATTATTTTTTCGAAAGGGTATACTTTCTAGTTGGTCCCATAGTCAACACGTCAGGATTTGATGCAGGGATCTTAGAGAAATCAAGGGAAATCCTCAAATATAATAGGCACACTTGTAGCGTTTTCGGTATTTTTCATTGTACTTCGTGCATTGCTCTTGAAAAGAAATATATGGTGAAGTGGAACTGATGATGAAGACTACAGATGGCCACCGGAACTCCTTAACGGTACCTATTTCAGTGGCGATAAGATGTCCCGATTGAGGTAGTTGAGCGACTATGACGAAGCACATTTAGGTTAAAATATATGACAATGACATTCCCGCGGCGTTGCCTGCGGCGAGCTTGAAATGTTCTGTAGTTCCCTATTACCTAATTGAGAAGTGGGACTACATAACAGCATAAATAAAATCACTAAAAAGTTTAAAATAAGAAGTCGGCGTTCCACAATATTTTAAACCAAAAACCGAATACAGCTGGACCGACCCACCTACCATTTCAAAAGAAGTTATTTTTTGCATTTTTGAAGGCGGCTTTTGGTTTTTAGCACAATTATTTTATTTAAGACGGTTTTTGTCGTTTTTGTGTAAGTACTAACGGCATCGGACGGAACCCTACACTGCGCATGGTCAGACATGCTCTTGCCCGGTTTTTTCTTAGGTAGCTGCGTGACTGGTAACAACTTTAGCGAGCCTATAACTGCCGACGCTAAAACGTTGACAAAAATTTGGTGCAGAGCTTATAGCCAGGAGACGGACAGGGCCTGCATCTACGACGGTACACAATATCGTTTTTGACATTAATGATAGTAATGGTGGCCGAGATAAAAACAATGCCATAGCACGTCAAAAGCAATATTTTTATAAAGAATAAAGGCACAGGACGAATCAGGAAAATCGCTATATGTATGTATGTACCTATGTAAACTCTTTATTGCACATAAACAATTACAAGACATGTTTGCATCAATATAAATAATGTACATAGGCGAACTTATCCCATATGGGATCTGTTCCAGTTAACCTTGGAGTAGAATGAGCAAGGAAAATGCCGTAGGATAGACAAATTAACAAAATTTCAGGAAATAACAAATAGTACATACAACAGAGAAATAGGAAGAAAATAAAATATCTTCCTTAATAAGATACATACCTAAACATAGAAATAATATAATATACAATATAATACTACCACACATACGTAAACAGCAGTTAAAACCTACAACAGAAGGATCAACACTCAGGCTCATCCTGTTTATTTAGCTACAATTTATTTAATCTTTCCTTCAATGAACCGACAATTTTATTGAACAGAGTTTACCGTGAAAGATTTAGCATAGGTACGAGTCTTGTTGGATGGAACGGCAAGGGACATGTTAGCACTAGACCGAAGGCGGTGTCCACTACCATCAGCCAAAAAACTAAACCTTTCGGAAAGGTACAAAGGAGAAGAAGGAGTGAAAAGTACATTGAAAAGGAGTGACAGAATAAGCACATCCCTGCGACGGCGGATGGGCAACCATTTGAGTTGCACACGGTACTGGGATATATGATCAAACTTCCGCAAACTAAAAATATACCTTATATACAAATGTTTTGCATACGCTCAGCATACAGCATAGGTATACCTATCACTAGCGGGCCGCCCTTGCTTTGCTTCGGTTTATGTCAGTATTGAGCATTGAGTTTTATTGTAACACACGTACATAACGTACCATAAAATGGGGTGACTTTAGAATCGCGAGACGACTTTGATAATTTAAAATCATCGATTTTGTGCAATGTCAGAGTTATTATTTTGAGTCTTTCGCGACATTCCTTTCATTTGTTTCATATGCGAGCGCAAAATATTAATATTTGAAGTATTTTCAGACAAATTGGATTTGAAAACTACGAAAAAAAAACCTCTAATTTTTGACATGCTTCAGGGGTGACTTTGATATTGTGATATAAACACAGAGATAATCAAAGTAGCCCCATTTTAAGAAACGAGATTTTAACCACATTATTATTTTTCTACAAAGCCGTCTATTGTGGTCTGCCTTTAGTTGCTTTAACTTACTGCAAATGAGTAGTCGCCAATACAATAATTTAAATAAATTATTTTACAATTTAATGCGGGAGTTACAGAAGATTTATTTTAAATTTAATCAAACTAACCCCATTGTACGGTAAGTGATAAACATGTTTCTTATTTCAGGCAGGAATGATGTATTTCCTGTTATTGTTATACTTTTACGAACTGGTGTATTAGTTCCAATACCTCCAAAATAAAAACAAGGAATCGAACACACCATTTACGTTTCTATAATAGTTTATTTTATTTACAACAGAAGAAATACCTTAAAAAATACCGGTTCTTGTGCAGATGACTACGTACAAAAAGTTATGTCATTAGCCAATGAATGGTTTTTAACAAGTTTTTAAAGTTGTAGGTAATTCTGTAGCTCTGCCTACCCCACTCGGGGATTACAGGCGTGAAGGTATGTATGTATGTATGGTCATACAAAAACCGTTGTGTGAGAAATAGGCTTACGTATCCTATTTATTTCAAAAAGCTGTGTGTGATTTTGATCCGACGTTTGTTTGACCTTTAAGGTTTTCTAAACAAATGACGTCAACGGGCACAAAATCGTAAAAATACGATAGAGGAAAATACTAAAGTCATTGCAATGCAAAATAGACGAAATGAGTTTCTTTAAATGCTCTATTATTCAATATTTTTCAATCAAAATAGGACGTATTTTTTCTAGTTATCTGCCAATTGTAAATCTACTTTCAACAAAATAATCAATACAATACCTATTAAATAGCAGCCAGATTAAAGGAAAAACTAAATTCGTATTATTTGAATATTTAATCATACATAGATATATTATGTTTATATTTATTCATCTGTTTGTTAGTTTTGATTTATTGGCGAGTATGAACTATCTGTGCGGCATTAATGACCGTATTTTTAATGCGTTGACTTAAAAGCACCCCTACAGCTAAAACAACAAATCGGAAAAAATATCTTAAATTTTCATTTTCATTTTCAGCTTTCGCTCATACCGAATTTGAAAGGAAAACTAACCCGACTAAATTGTCTTATGGTGCGTTCGTATATTCAAAACCATTGGTAGATTTGTGACGTCTCGTTAAAATTTGACACATTTTGTATGTAGCAAATGTCATAACGCTACTGCCCGTAAGGAAAACGATTCGTTTCTTGAATATAGGAACCGGGCACTAATTGGTCGCTAAGACGCAGGCGACTAAAGTGTTCATAAATACCTTCTAAAATCATCTGAGGCTCCACCAAATACCTTGAATAGAGAATTAGAATATAGGATTATAGTACTGTTAGGCGATGGGCTTGCAACCTGTCACTAATACGTTGGTAAATATCTTGGCCTGTTTGTGATTGCTGAATTATCAACAACAACAAGTTGTAGTTAATTCTTTGGCTTTGCCTACCCCGCTCTGGGATTACCGGCGTGAAGGTATGTATGTGTATGTATGTAGCGAATTAGTTCATACTTTTTAAATTTTAGGTTACCCCCGATGCAAAGGGGGTGTTTTAAGTTTGACCTCTATGTGTGGGTGAATTTAAAAAATGGATTACATTTCGTCAAACTAAAATGTCTCCGTGGTTTAAAGAGGTATAAAAAAAATTGGTTGAGTAAATATAAAACACAAATGCGTTTTATTGTACTGTTGTATATATTTAACTATATTTCGATTGGTTTTACCGTATAGAACAAATATAAATAATAATAAATAAATACAAATGATAAAGTACACTTTTTGCACCATACAAAATTCAGGTGTCTCCACAATACCACAGTTGAAACAAAAATCGGAACTTCTGATTACATAGATGTTTTTATGACAAAATATCATACCAAAATTATAATACAAATTTTGTTCGTTTTGGTGACACCAGCTGTGTTATGTGTAAATATTTTGTAATTAAATTATGTTATGAAAGCATAAAAAAAATATGCCAACATTTACACTACTACCGACATAAAAAAATGTAGTAAGCAGCCATGTTTTATTTTTCGACAGTGAGCCACATAAAAGTGACTGAATGTTTTCATCCTTTTAAAACTTTATCTTTGTAACGAAGTTAAGTGCAGATAAGTTTATTGTTTTGCATTAATACTTTTACACAGTTTGACAACAAAATTCGTTTCGTTAAAAACTATTTTTTAGCTCACTTACGTTTCTTTTTATTTAACACGCTTTTATAAGGTCCAAAATACTAAATTACTAATTCTAGATACTAAATCGGTAAAGAAATCTTGCAAGACGATATTAACCTACTCCTAATCGTCGGATTGACTTGGTTTTTTATTACAAGCTTATATTTACTATTTTAATACCTAGTAGCTTATAAATATAGAGACTCAATTTGTTTGCTGCTGGTTTTTTTTTAACCAATAAAGGAATAAATAAATTTGTATGTTTTATTCATCCATATGAATACGAGTAAATCTTTATAATTTCCCCCGTGTAAGAAAATCATCTTTTGTGTAAGAAAACAATGAATGTTCCTTTGTGTTCACATTGCGTTACATACACTTTTTTTGAAATTCACCTGTCTGTGTGTGTGCGTCTATCCGAGGGACCGTCGCTCTTAAAACGTTTCGCTCTTAGATTCGTCACGTCCGTCCGTCCGTCCGTATGTCACAGTTCTTTTACTCGATGACTACCTACGTACCTCTACTTTGATTTTTGGAGTTTAGGTGTCTTGTAGAAGCCGCTACTTAGTTTGGTAGTTAAATAACAAAAATAAATATTACTTATATATTTCGACAGTTCCACACTATCGCGGGGAACTAGTTAAATATTAAACAACAGAAATTCCTTTGAGACATTATACCTAGTTGATGAAGTAGGTACCTAACATAATTATAAAAATGACAATGTATTCAATTTAAAGTATGTTAGCTAAACTAGCTTCAGTCTCGGCATAATTTAATGACAAGAGGAATTCAAGTATAAGCTTTTTAGATTCAGTATGTACTATCAGCTCATCGGAACCCTGACCCACCATAGAACGTTGTCACAGTGACATTATAAAACAAATGGTTTAGCTCTTCTTACCACTTGAATCATAACGTCACTGTGACACAGTTCTATGTTGGGTCAGGGTTCCAATGGGCTGATAGTACCTATGTCCGAAAAATATGAAAATAATCAGAAAGGTAACGCTTAATAAATTCCTTTAAAGAAAAGTATTTTTAACATAATCGGATAAACCGTTTTTGACTAATTTCCGAAAAACTGCGCTTCTCAACAAAATGACGTAAGTACCAAGAAATATATATAAATATATGCCTACTTAGTGGATCGAATCTTACATACGCAATCGTAGTCAAGCTGTATGCCTCAAGGGTTACTGCTCAACCTTTATGAATGTGCCTTCAGGCATCCCTCAAGGGTCCTACTTGGGACCTCTCCTCTTCACTATATACATTAACGATATTGGGACCACTTTTAAAAACTCCAGTCACTTATTGTACGCTGACAATACTAAGCTTTTTAAAATAGTAACTACTGCTGAGGACTGCGTTGATCTCCAACGTGACCTCACAGCACTGTCGTCATACTGCTCTCAAAATCAATTGTTTTTGAATTCCGGTAAATGTTATGTCATCACCTACACCCGTAAAACTAATCCAATTCAATTTGACTATACTATTGATGATGACATACTCAACCGAGTATTTAATATTAGAGACCTCGGCATTACTATGGATGATAAGGTGTCATTCAATTCGCATATCGATATGATAGTTCAAAGATCATTTAGAAATCTAGGCCTTATAAATAGAATCAGTAAACCCTTTAAAACTACACATACCCTTAAGATTTTATACTTTTCTTTTGTGAGATCCGTACTGGAATTTGGCAGTGCCATCTGGAGTCCATACTTCCAGTGTCACACAGCCAGAAGAGAAAAAGTACAAAAAAAGTTCATAAAAACACTCAACTATCGTAATAATCGTACTAACTCGAATTATCAGCACTCCCTGCAACACTTTTCACTATTGTCTCTCGAAACTTTTGACATGTAAAACTCTGTTTTATCAAGGAATAAATAAATAAATAAATAAATAAAACAGACGTAAAGTCGCGGATATGGCAAGCTTGTTTAAGATTCTCAATCACAAAATTAATTCTCCTACGTTGCTATCCAAAGTAAGCCTATCTTGTATTCGCCGTCTCCCCATTCGCCCCTCACGCAAGGTTAATCTTTTTTCACCTAGCTACCTAAAAAAAAATACACTCGAAACTGTTTCTTCTCCCGCGCTCTTGATATGTATAACAAACAATTCTCACATATTGATCCTTTTAGCAATTTAACTATGACATCATTTAGAAATAAGATAACCCAATGTTTGTTGTAGGCGGCCTTGTGATCGACATCTTGACTAAAGAAGAAAAGAAAAGAAACTAAAAATAATTATTAAAAAAGATTATAATAGCAATGGGACGAAATGATAATGAAATAATATCATTATTATCACATTATCATATACGGTTTTATTTTTTTATTTTTTTTTGTTTATTAAATTCACATAAAAAGATCAAGGATGTCGATTATAGGGACGTTTTTTCTCCTTGACTGCAACTTTCACATATTGTAAACACGAATATTTTTTATTTATTTTTTCTCTATGTCACTTGTGAACTGCCGAAACATACATTTTTCGTCATAATTACTTCGATCACTGTACTATGACTTCATCGGCAGTACGTAAATGATATGTAATGTTTTTCGTTTTTGTTTTTATTTTTTGTTTTAATTTAGGTCTTTTATTTTGTATCATAAGACCCTTTTGTATCTAACAATACATTATTGTTAGTTACGTAAGCTCAAATATTTTGTTTAACAGTATTAACTTAATTTTAAGTATTTCTTTTGGGCACTGTTTTGTCTTTTTTCTTGAACTATTACCAGTGCAATTTGTACATCTGATATTGTAATGACTGTTTGTTGCTATAATAAAAAAAAAAAAAAAAAAAAAAAAAAACAAGATATCTACGCTCTTTCGCTGGTGCCGTTTTTTACATCGTATTTTTTGAGATAGATTTTCTTGTTTGTAGTTACTGCTTCGAAACCCTACACTAAGCACGGTCCGACATGCTCTTGCATAATATAACCGGTTATATTTATTTGAAAACAGTTTTTGTAGTTTTGGTTTCAACCTATAGTAGGGGATCTGAATAGGAAATGACCTTCACCCATCTGTTTACTCGATAAAAAGTATTTTATATCAAATTTAATATGGTGGCGGATAGGTTTGCTGAAAAAAATCAGTCCAGCATATAATTAATAAAAAAAAACATCTTTAAAAACAGCTTGTTTAATACACAAATAATATACCAATCGAAAGTATGAAGCCTTTTATAGAATATGCAAACGTTAGGTTGACTATTTTTCCCACCATAACCAGTGGGTTCGGGTAAGTCGGTACCCGCTAATAATTTGCACTAAACCTATCGTTTGCATATTCTGTAGGATACTAGTCCGACTTCTCAATTATTAAGAAACTATAGAACATTTCAATCTTACCGCAAACAACGCCGTGGGAAACTCATAGTCATATATTTAAACCTAAATATGCTTCGTCATAGTCTCTCAACTATCTTAATCGAAATATCTTGTCGCCACCCTTGAAATTTAGGAGTCATCTGTGGTCTTCGTCATCAGTTCCACTTCACCATATAGTGCTTTCCAAGAGCAAATACGTTACATTGAAAAATAATAAAATCTCTATAGACTACTACATAAACTCCATCATCAGATCTTCATTTTGATAAAAAGGGACCAAACGGGAAGCACCAGCTTTCAAATCGGTTCACCCAGTCGAAAGTTCTGAGGTAACAAACATTAAAAAAAACAGTCGGCTTGAGCGAGAACCCCCGCCCGTGTCTTGAAGTGGTTTGAAAAAGCTTCGTATGTATTCTCACCCTAATAACTTCTCTATCATGTCACGCGTAATTTTACATATGCGATATCTTGTAAGGTTTGCATTTAAGCGATAGGGTGTACGGAGAATTTTTGTTCTACATGGATAAGGATCAACCTAAACTTTCTGTTTCACTTTTTCAATGACATTTCAGACATGGAAATGGTAACTGAGAGAGAGACACAGGTCATTGGGAACACTTTTGTAGGCTTTTTAAGACCTACCTACAGCAATACACCAAACAATCCTCGCACTTGTACAATAAAATAAACAAAATTCTTAACATACATTACTTAACTTACCATGAATGCAAGATAAAAATAACTAAATGGATAAAGAGCCTAGATTATGAGGACACAGAAGAGCTACTTACATTTATTTCATAATTGTACCGGTGTAAACACACACACACACACACACACACACACACACACACACACACACACACACACACACACACACACACACACACACACACACACACACACACATTTTAATTTTTGTTTTGTTTTTACTTATTAAGAAATTTGTTACTTGGTTTCATAAGAGTTAAATTCTTATAAATTTTCTATTTTACTTCTAAATGTACTTATGCTAATCATGGGAGAGCGGGGTCTCCTGACACACGTATTCTTATACTTAAAAGGAGATCTCAACCTTGTCTGTAGCTAGGTAAGAAAGAAAAATAAATATACATTTTATCATTTATCATTTATCATTTACCTACAATTCTTTAGTTACTAAAGAACTGTAGGTAGTTCTTATAGTAGTTTTTTTCTTATATCTCATAAGGTTGAGCCAGCGTAAGCCATTAAAGCAACCGATATTTTTTTACGATTTGACTACACAATATCGATTTGTCTCCACTATTTATAAATTTAATTAAAATGTATAAAAGTTCAGAAACTTTCGGATCAAATTATATTGAAAGCCGCATTAAAATCCATTTCATATTTTAAAAGAAAAAGGTGGCCAAATATACATATATGTAGACGCTTAGACACTATAGCCACTCTTATACTATTTCGAGATTTAATTTACAAATGATAGTCCATTACAACTTTAATTGTTACGTTCAGCGCTCATTGTTTTGAACATGACTATGTTAATAACTTGTGACATATTGTAAAATGTATCAATCACGGCACATTTCCCGGCGCCGGCGCCGTTCGTCGAATGTAAGCAACCGCGATTCTTGTACTCTTGTAGATCTCTAATCAGCTAAGATGAGCACACATAGAGTGTTCTCTCGTTCCTCAGATATCGATATTCCGTTTGCGCTGTCATGCTTAGCCCATAACTATAATACACTCCCCGGTACGTCGGCGAATTCAGAAATAACTCTAATAGTCTTTATCTTAAAGTTCATATACACATTTTACGACCAGATTTGTCTATATTGTGTATTTGAGTTGCTGTCACACATCATTACTGTCTGATAACGATTTCCCACCGCTACGCGATTGACAGAAAGTTTGACGTATCAAGTGAATTCTCATGAAATAAAATCGACTATCTTATTTATTAAGAAATTGGAAACAATATATGGATCTATCTACCTGTAGCGTTTGTCACGCACCCTTCACACTCTTGCATCTTCTTTGTCACTTGTCATTCCTGTATTAAACATGGCGCAGATTTAAAGTCAGTTTTCACAACACAATGGCATGAGTGGTGCTGGGAAGGAAATACTTTTATTATTTATGTATATCAGGAAAATTTCTCAAAACAAGTGTTTAGTTTGTATTTTTTAGGGACTTGTAGTTTTATTGTGGAATCGAATATCCCATGTCGTTAATATAGGGTAGTGTGTATAAATGTTTGTTTGAGAGATGTTCTAAGTAGGGAATTCTGAAATACTTATCACGAAGGCGTCAAGTGCGGCGAGATAAGACAGGCTTAGGCAGGTACTTATGCACAAACTGGCGGCTAGCCAAACTCTTTAACTATTTTTTTGTAATTTATCACCGTCCACTCTACAGTGCATTGGATGAAACTTGATCAGCACTGAAACTCATAAGAAGGTAAAGAAAGCTGATAGGTACTTACATGTTTTTCCAAAACTCATGAACTAATTAATATTATAACCATGGTACTTACCACTCATAATATTCATACATGCTGAGTACTCCATATCAAGGAAGGAAGCTCTTTCGTCTACATATAAAAAGTTAATTTACATATATTATATGTACAAGGAGAAGAAACTGACTGACTGATCGGTCAACGCACAGCCAAGCATAGAGCCTCCTTTGGAGGGAATATTCCTAGGGAGTTCATATTGGGTCACATAAAAAATGTAGTTCAAATGTATTGTATTGTAAATGATTTTTTTTTACTGAAACGAATCAGGATTAAAAACTAACCTAACCTAACCTAACCTCATTTACCAGCTAGATATTTAAAAAATCCTGAAATAGAAACCGTTTCAGTAAAAAATACTGTATCTCTGACTTGCGATGATTATGAGCAACAATACATTCGAACTAAAATAACTACTGTGAAACCAAGCGCTCCCATTGGTTATCCTACGGGTGCATTAAACAGATTTTTTGAAAATTCTTTCCCTAAGGGGTTAAGTGTTAAGGGAGTAGCGGGAAAGTAATTGTATGCGTCCGGAGACGCGGCTTCCTCTGGTAACATAACTTTATTGTACAAACTATAAAGTTCTGTTCTCGACGGTTAATATGGCAACAAATTTGTTATAATCGATCCAATAGGATCATCGGATTTTTAATGACATGTAGAATATGTAGATAGAATGTAAAACTCAGTGCCTTGGTATCGCTGTTCTGGCTTGGTGCAGTCCTGTTAGAAACCTAAAGTTTCGTAACAGTGTCAGAACTTCCTTCGGTATGTT
This sequence comes from Acleris emargana, assembly GCA_927399475.2. Classification (NCBI taxonomy): domain Eukaryota; kingdom Metazoa; phylum Arthropoda; class Insecta; order Lepidoptera; family Tortricidae; genus Acleris; species Acleris emargana. Next base: position 47,844,128 of record OV656835.1, on the reverse strand, counting down.
CGTAGAACTAAGCTGTACTCATATCTACTGCTTTACCAACGTCCGGGTAATGTTGGTGGTATATGTAGGAATAAATAGCCGGATGCACATGCTTGTTCCATTAATTGTACTGTAGGAATATCTAGATGAGCGTATGTCACACGTTACATCGAACATTAGGTATCGAAGGTTGCCACACGACGCATGCTTCGTATAAATCGTAACAACAACTTCTAAGTACGAGTAAATACACACCTGTTTTGAAAGTGTGACAAAGTTTAGCTCCCCACTACAACTAAACAAAGGAATAGATTTAAAACAGGTATAAAATTTAGAAAATACTAAAGTTCTGGGATGGTTTACTACAGAGACTTGTCCCTATTTGTATATTTAACTGGACCAATCTTTTAGGACCCATCCAGAAGGCATTCGTTAAATAGCTCATCTACCGACCGACCACCTGAACCACCGTCATTGCATTATGGTGAGTACTTACTACTAAATAATACTTGTTTCGTTGGTTTTGTGGTTCATCCAGTAGCATTTTTATATAGGTTTATGTTTTAATTTACTTTATTAAAACATAACAACAACATCGAATGGTAAGAAGTTTCTGGAGATGGCCAGTATGCTTCATGCCTCTGTATGGTCACAGTGTTATTATTTAATACTGTTGTATGGTTTTCTAATTATCGTGACAAAATTCGAAACTTAATAGTGACGGTAAATATTTTAGATTAAAACTAATAGGGACCATGAATTATTATAGTTTTACTTTACATTTTACGTGGCTATCCGCACTTTTTGGATATGTTCTACAGATTTTGATTACCACTTATTTAGAATCTTTACCGTTAAATCCAAAACGTAGGATACATTTATAAAAAACTCAAAATGTTTGTTTTTATGGGTATCAGTAGGTACTTTTAAGTGATTCAGGAAACCTATTTTCCAAAATGGTTTTCGATTTACCATTAATTATAAAATTTGCAGTTTCTCAATTCTTTAAAAAATCGGATATTGCCGGTACTTCGGGGATTCTATTATACTCAGTAAAACCATAATTATTGCCTTTGAAATATTATCGTGCCTATAGTCAACGTTACGATAGCTCGTTATGTAGTGGACAGGAGCTGCGGCCGGGGCAAACACAATACGATAACATGTCAAAAGCAATATGGTTTTACCGAGAAGAGAATAACTATCATAAAAAAATTATGTCTTTTTTGTCTGTCAGTTTAGATATGTTTCGATGAAACAATTAAGGACATGCAGACCAGTGTATACAATCTAATCGCTTTTATCTGTCAAAACCTCACTGAAATAGAAACTAAGTTAGGTACTTTCATTCATTTTAACGGGGAATGATGTGCCGTTTTAGTATATAAATATGTAGGTATATATACATAACCGAAAGAAAAATCTGCATAAACTTTGGCACTAGACTTCAGTCAGGTTCATAAAAAGCATTATTATAACAAATAAATTTCTTAAAAATAATCTTAATTTCTTTTTGTGCAGAATGTGGTCACAGAATTATCAACAAGTTTTTAAAGTTGTAGGTAATTCTGTAGCTCTGCCTACCCCACTCTGGGATTACAGGCGTGAAGGTATGTATGTATGTATGTATAAATTTCTTATTCATTTAAATTTAGATAATCAGGATACAACGAATCATCCGGCGTAATTTTTTGAAAAAATCATTGGGCCGTTTATTCATTCCTGTCAGGAGGAACCAGTAGTGTCAGTTATATATATGTTAGACCATATGTTGCACCGCCACCACAATCTATGCTTTGCCAAAAGATTAACTGGTAGAGAATACCTTACGGCATTAAGTTCGCCTTTTCTATGTTAAGTGTATTTTTTGTGCAATAAAGATGAAATAAATCACTACATAGTATAAAACAAAGTCGCTGGCGCTGTCTGTCCCTATGTATGCTTAAATCTTTAAAACTACGCAACGGATTTTGATGCGGTTTTTTTTAATAGATAGAGTGATTCTTAAGGAAGGTTTATATGTATAATACATTCCACGCGGGCGAAGCCGCGGGCGGGTCGCTATAATAAATAAACCTAAACTTGACACTGGCTGGCTGAATGTAATAGTGCATGTATGTAAATAGTATATTTTTTGAATCAGCCTTGGAGACCTTTCATTTATTTAACGCATAACTATTGGGGTATCCCAATATCAAGTGTGTTCTGAAGATTTTTTGCCAGGATTACCAGGTTAGGGACTAGTTGTTAATTTGACAGGCATTATAAATGTAATTTAAAAAAAACAATTATAGCAACCATATTTTTTTGTCTTAGGGCCGTGAAATTCGGTATAGAGATAGCTTGAGTCCCGGGGAAGACAAAAAATGTACTTTTAGTGAAAATTTGACCGTTTCCAAGGGAATACGAATAAAAGAATTCAGCGCGACTTTATAAACTTTTTAAGTATTCTTCTTTGGCTTCGCGCGCTCCGGTAATATTGTGAGTAATGTTAAACAAAAGCTGCATAATGAATATTAATGTCAAAGAAGAAAGGAGAAAGGAGTTGGTTGGTCTATGGCGCCGCATCTCATAAATGGATGAACCGATTTGGATGCGGTTTTTTTTATTAAACTTTAAGCACAATTCACGTTACGGTAATGGTTTTTAATTTTTAACACTCATTTATATCAGCTTCACTTGTAACTAACTAATTGAATAACTAAGCAACTATCAAACAAAGCTAGGAAGTCGACTTATTGTTATCGAATCGTTTTAAAAGTTTGGAAGCTTTACGATTTTGAATACACAAATATATACAATGAAGCTGGTATGATAATGGAGACGGTGGGACGATGGGATGGTGGTTCGCCATTGCCAATGCAAACACGACACAATATTATTTATCATACGCCGCTTCTTGATTTTGAAGGACAGGCGGCTTTTAGGTACTTGTCATTAACGCAAGAAAACCAAAGCTGCCACCGTAAACCGTAACTAACTAGGTTATTTTCTTACTTAGGTAAGAAAAAGTTGATACACATTCATAAAGTTAACTGGAGTGTAGTTAGTTAATGTAAAAAAAATTACTTGTTATTTTTATCGTTAATTTTTGGTGGAAATTTTGTAATAATAGTCGGAGATCCGATAGCAGCACGTAGATATTTATTTGTTATCGCGTTATCGCCGCAATGGTGCCCTCCCCGCGCCCGGTGTGCGCCCGTCCCTAGCGATCATGTAGCGCCTCACGTACTTACTCATAATGGTATCTATATTAATATTTTGTACCTATGAAAGTACCTATATCTTAAACATGGACGGTGATCCAATAGGATAGAGATATATATAATAGGGGTTTTTGAGATTTGGTGATGGAGGCTGATGGAGAGGAATTAGCTTGAAGGAGAGTGACAAGCATTGAAGACCTGAAAAGAGTGGAAAAGAAGAAACAATTAATTTATAGTAGAATTGGGAAAATGATTGGTCACCTTGTACAGCATCATAATATGCTATGAAAAACCTCTGTAAGAAATAAGTATACTTACTAGAAACATTTTAAAGAGTGTAAATGTCATGTCATATCTTACCAAAACATCAAAAAGGTGGCCTGGGGATCAAGGAAAATAAAGGGCTTTCTTTGTGCTATACAAACAAGAGCACGAAGTAAAAAAAATATATTTAATAAATATATCATGGGACAATCTCACACACAAAGCTATAGAGTACTATGGGTATTACACAACGAAATGAAGTTTTGAATAAAGATAGCTTGTACGAGTAGCCCGGTCTCCGGGCAAGGACATAAGTACTGTTATCGTGGAAATTTGTCTGTTCTCGAGGGTAAACGGGCGACGGAGTGTTGGTACTGTTAGTGAGAAGGAAATATTTAAATATGTACATAGGAAAAATGCTCATTACTCTAATAATTTCCCTTACCTACTGGAAATCAAATCCTACATCGAAGTTTGACAAATACAATTTAGAGAGCGAAGGGGTTCTCTAGTATCTAGTACATTAATAAACGTTAATTGTTATGAAGTGACTACAAGAATTCTCAACCATTAAATTTGGAAAAATCCCTAAGGCTAGTAACTGTAACTGAATCGATCCAATCGCGGGTACGCGTCGCGTGTGTCACTGCAAGTAAGTAAGCATGTGCAATAGATAACGATCGCAACTGACATTCAATCTCTCAAGCTTAGTGACAAACTCATGTGCGTCGATATTGTTAGAAAGGAAGAAAAATAAAGAATCAACCAATTATTCGGCTATAATACGTGGAATATAATTGAGTACATACAATTATCTTTTTCTCTTATTTATTATTGTTATTTGATTTATTAACTGTGCGTCCTAGAACTATTAAATAGGCTAAAACACCCCGTATATTAAGGTCTCCTTCTTTCAGAACTGATATATGTTGAGTATCTCTAAAACCGCCCAACCGATTTTCATGCGAACTAGTTGGGTGGTTTTCCCCTATTAAACTGGCTTTATTTTTTGGAACACCTGCCGCAGACAGAGCCGCGGATACCTACACGCATAACTGATACACACGATAAACAGAAATCCCTCTTTTTAGTCGGTTAAAAATATGATTTACTAGTTTTCGAGTAATACCTAGTTGAATAAGTAACTTATTAAATAAGTAGGTATACTTGGATAAGAAAAAAAACTATAAAAAATACTTACATGACGTTTTTTGAGTTTTTGGTAACGGCGATGAAACCTTACACAGAGCATGGTCTGACATGCTCTGGCCGGTCTCCGGCAGTTTAGGGATTTGATCAAATCACTGTTATTTGAATACAAGTAAGTATACGTTCATACGGTACCAGCATAGCTGGGCACCGTTAATCAAATAGTTAACTTCGTTAATCGTTAATCCGCTACAAAAAAAGTTAGCTTCGTTAAACGTTAAAGCGTTACATTTTGGAAGAATTAACGCAAGTTAACGTTAATCGTTAATCCGTTAATATGTGTAAAAAAAATGCATTTTTATATCGTTGCGTTAGTGAACTTATAAAACCTGTTGGTTTAGGTTCTGGAAGTTAACAGGATAGGGAAAAAACAAAATACAAAAGGGCATAAGGTGCATATTCCCTTTCATGAACATTAACATGTTGAAGTTCTCGTCTGAAAGCGAGGCTCGTTTTGGAGTTAAAATGTCTTTACCCGTGTAAAACAGACGTTTAATTGCAGCGCTTGAGGGTATAGCAGTATTGTATTTAATGAATAGATTTATGAATATCTGTTCCCCGAGGAATGCAGTATCTTTGAACGAGTCTTTTGATTTCATGTCCGGCCACATTTTAACGAGACTTTGCGCTTTACTCTTTAAAGAGTTGGAGCTCTTTGGTTTTTCTATAGACTGAGTGACAGAATTGAAAAAGTCTTCCTTGTCATCATCGTTGTTTCTCACACTACACACTCGCTGCTACGCGCCGCCCGGCACTTGTCATTTCATACTTGTCTGAACCTGTTTTTCGGTTGAACTGTTGAACGGTGCCGTTCCGTAAATAGTAAGCATTGGATTAACGATTAACGGACTTCTGCATATTAACGGAAGTTAACGTGTCCGTTAACATTTTAAAAAGTTAACTTAAAAGTTAATCCGTTAATCAAAATGTTAACTTCGTTAATTAACGATTAACGGATTAACGAGTTAATGCCCAGCTATGGGTACCAGCCGTATTCAATTCGAGCCTTAATATAACACACGATAATTATTAATGATACTAATTGCCGCCCGACAGAATCCTATAGAAATTTGGGTCGCCACAATCTAAATCCGTTTTTCGAGCACTTGTTCGATTCGACTGGGCAAGTATCTATTAGCTGGCAATGCAATAATATGGCACCAAGCACAAAATAAAATAGTTGAACTCGAATGGGCCTAAAGCAACCGGGTAATCACTAAAATTGCATAATTTCCTTATTGAGTTTGACCTCGTTGAATTTGTGGATGACTTCACGAGAAATATAGACAACGAAAAAGCTCCTCTCATTTATTCCCGACAACCTATACAAGTTTGGTTTATCTACGTGATAAAAAAATGCAGTCATTACAATTAACATTCGGTCACTCAGGTTTGGTTTTTAGGGTTCAGTAGCCAAAATGGCAAACGGAATCCTTACAGTCTCGTCATGTCTGTCTGTGTCCGTCCGTATGGCACAGGCAATATATTGATGATATTTGGATTATAGGTGTCTTGTAGAAGCCGCTACTCAGTTTGGTAAAAATAAATATTTCAAGTGGGAACACTCTTTTTTGATCAGGTTAATATTTTCGGAAAGGGGTGTTTTTTTTTTTATTGCATGGGAAGGCAAACGAGCACACAGGCCACCTGATGGTAAGTGGAAACTGTGACCCATAGACATTCGCATTCACAAGACTGCAAATGCGTTGCCAACCCTGAGGACTAAAATGGAATGCCTCTATGCTAGTCATTTCACCGGCTGTCTTATCCCCAAACCAGAACACAACAATGCGAACACTGCTGCTTGGCGGTAGGTTAATGGATAAAGATGGTGGTACCTACCCGGATGGACCCTGCACAAGGTCCTCCCACAAGTATAGTCTCAAAGGTATTTTGACATACTTTCAACTAAAATTATTTTAAACACGATCGGATATATTATACCGTTTCAGAATTATTGCTGAAAAACTGAGCCTCTCAACCAAAAGACGTAAGTGCCATTAACGTACCTACGCTATTTTACTGGTCCATTTTTGCAAACTCAATTTACAAGGAGGTACAAGTGACAAGTAAAATATGTAATAACTTCTTAAATGTTATTATTTTACATAAATATGTTCTTGGGTTTTGATTGATACACTTTGCTGTTTTGACTATGATGTTAGCTTTCGGGCGACTTTTCGCACTTGGTTTTGGACATCTCTCATCAGATTACGGACTACGTTCGGTGACAAATTTCGACGCTTTTAGACAGTCTTTTTTACTTTGTCTACGGAATTCGCTGCCGAGAAGTGTTGTCGAAGTGTTATCTTGATGAATGCCCATTATTCCTCTATGGGACGTACCTCAGGCTAATTTGGCGGATTAATATTCGCCGTAGATTTCATGCCGTATTCGCATTTGTCCTGCCACACCATTGCTTTAGATTCAGGAGTTCTCCTTTGCGACCAGTATTATACAGTACTGTAAACCGGGCAGAACAGAATAATCCAGTTTGACGTAGGTTTCGTTGTCTTGAATTATGTACTGTTGATTTATGGTTGAAACCGTGTCAAACCGGTAACTTTCGAAGACAGTGTTTAACATTTACAGGCTATTTTGGAGTTCATGTTGGCTTCCGTTGCTTTCGATAAGTTACCAAGTCGTTACGCTTCTATTCCCTCTGAACCATACGTACAGAAGTTCTGCACTTTTTAGCCACATCTTGTATCCAAGCACTGGGCGAGTTTTTGATTGTCCGCAATATTCTAGAGTCGATTTTTCAAAGTTATCTAAACTGAAAATGATATTTTGCCAAGCATGACTATGCCAAACGTGTGGCAGTGCAATGAATCAGTATCAGTAGAGACGTGTACTTACTGATAATAAAATGGAACCCTTTCAAGATTGTCTTGGCCGTTTGTCCGACAGTCTGTCAAAAAATTTTTCTCTGAAATGGTTAAAGTAATAGAGCTTAAATTTTGGAATTATTTGTATTTAGTGGTATGCACAAAGCCTATCTATGCAATATAATACAAAAATTGTGCGTTTATGATTAAGATGGTAAATATGTAATAAAAATAACTAACCTAAGACTTTATCATATTTACATTAATGAATTTTCACATATTAGAGTTACTAATATAAAATGCTTTTTAGGGTTCCGTAGGCGAACTACGAACCCTTATAGTTTCGCCGTGTCCGTCCGTCTGTCCGCAGCCTAGCTCAGAGACTCTTGGTTCTAGAAAGCTGTTATTTTGGCATGAATATGTATACTCGTACATAGTAGTCTTGCCGAGGAAATGGTAAAATAAACGCACCTTGTGCCTACTCGTACCGTCGGGATATTTTTTATTTTTCTCGTCTACCCCGTGGTGTGGGATGTCTTTGGATAGGTATGTTAAAAATATTACGGGTTTGTTACAACAATTTTTCGATTAAGGGATCCGTTTGTGAAATATTAAGATTTAAAGTGCTAATTTTGTTAGAGTCAATGGTCCTCCCCCCTACAACCAAAACTACAAATACAAAAATCTGAAAAATATCTTAAATGAATTAAGCACATTGCCCGATTTTTATTTCAGAAACTAGTTAAGATAAACATCTCTCAAAATATTACACGTACGAGTACCTACACCTAATAAGAAATAATTAAAAACAGAAAAAATTATATAAATCAACTGTTAGATAGCAACTGCTATCTAACAGTTGATTTTTAGCAAAAAGATGCAAGTGGTCGCAAGGAATAGTTTGTATTGCGGTTTAAAATAGTTTATACATACATACATACATAAACTCATGCCTTCATTCCCAGAGTGGGGTAGGCAGAGCTACAGAATTACCAACAACTCTAATAACTTGTTGATAATTCTGTAACCACATTTTGCAAAATAGTTTATAACTATCGACAAAAGAGCATAAAGGTTTCTAGTACAAATGAGTCGAATTAAGGAATACATATATCTGGGGATAAATAACTTTACCTACTCTCGGATATGTATTTATTTAAGTCATGGGGGGTAGAGCATTGACCTTTATAAATACACTTATCGCGTGTTTCTCCAGATATGCAAATCGTTATCTCGTTTATCTAAACTAGGCGCTAATGTGAGACTGGTTATCTTAAACTTTTGATAATCGTATCTAACAGATACACGGCCTAGTGGAACATCTGTAGCTACCCCCGGAACACGGAGCTCCAGCGTAGCCCCACATGGCTCGCGCCCTGCAGCGGCAGCAAGCATGATGCGTTTTAGCCCTAAACAACGATTGCCATAAAACACGTGAACATTGCTCCACCACTCGCACCTACAATCATTGTTGAGTCACCGGAGTTCTTCGGTTAAGTACCACGGTTGCAACGAGCTAATAGATACCTACGTGATGAATTCAAGTGAGTACAATTTTCGATTTGGTCACATAAATGAGGGTTCGAATGAAGGAAATGAGTACGATGATAGAGCGTTGTGCAAGCGAGGGGTCTGGCCACGCCGCGACGGACGCATCGCTAGGTGTGTTCGCGAGTGACGTGATAAGGCGAGTAAACAGCGCCGACGGCAAATATTTGTAGGGGCCGTCGCCCCCGCCGCGTCCTGCACTTCCCTTGTGCCACCCTGGGCTCCCTTCGTCGTCGTCGGATCTTAAATCTCCACATGAAAGCTGTACGCCTCCCCCCCCCCCCCCCCCTTGTTGCTACATTTATACAACGGGACCGGTTAACTGTAATACGCGCTGACGCTGACGGCGCATTGCCATATCTCCGTATCCCAAGATATCGCGATAGCATCCCCGATACGAAGTAATTATCAGATAGAGGCCTACAGATTTGATTAGGAGAACTCGTATCTGTACCGCTCGCCTCATTACACTCTACACGGCGCTCGCGCACCCATTGCTAAGATAAACTATCGGAGAAAAGTTAACATATCTATGACCAGGCCACTCTACGAGTGGTAGCAGGCGCAGCGCACTTTGCTGCGTGCCGTGTCAAGGGTTGCGTGCCTGCAGCGCGTCGCTCGCGGACAGTGCAGTGCAGTGGTAACGTGAAGTGCGGTGTGGTGGTAGCGCATGCGTCACCGGGCGGTGGCCGTCGCGCGCCTAATCCCCGGCGAGGATCTGATAGCTCGACACATCGACGGATTATTGATGGGCGCCGCTCGACCTCATCGCGATCTTATCAGTTGTTTTTTTGTCGAATGTTTTCCGTGAAAAGCTAATAAAACGAGGTGACGCTGACGGGTGCGGGGAGCGCGGCGCGCAGGGCGCGGGCGCACGTGACGCGCGATGGCGGCTGATAAGGCGGCGCCATATTGTTTCAGCGAGCCCCTCTCGCGCCCGCTCCGCTCCCCGGCGGCTAGGCTCGCCTGAAGTGAACACGTAGCGCGGCTGTAAACCACGTACACATGTACGTTTTACTGTGCTTACACGGGGAAATCACGCGCACTGCTCGTGATATAATGACATGCCTTGAAGACGTTACATTTTTACAAAATGCGTACATTTTCGATTGAAACATATTTTACTTGAATAATAATAATCACTTAATCGTTTATTATTCATTGTTTGAATCAGCTAACAGGTAATTTTAGTTTCATGTGGGCACACAAATCTTGTATGACGTCACAGATTTTGTTTTTAATTTGTTTCACCTAGTCGCAACGCAATGTACCTACAGGCCCGTAACGAAAACTTTTTTATCTACTCTCATATCGTAAAGTTCGAATTATAAACTAATTTACATTGGCATACTTTATAAACACAATACCAAAATATATTATTTTTTTCCTAATTATGATGTATCGATTGACATAATTAATTCAGATTAGGTTTCATTTTATTTAAAATACGGGACGATAAAATAATTCGTAGATAGATTTTTTTTTGCGAACGTACCTTGAAAATCCTGATTCAACTTTTGTAGTGGTTGGAAAGATCGTGAATATACCTTAGTCTTGCGACGGTACGGAACATTGTTAATTGGTACCTACTTATAGAATTCGAGGAATAGCTCTATGTGGACGCCCAACGGGTCCTTCAAATAAAAAAATGGCAAGAAGTCCAGAGAGTGATAGTGCGTAAAAATGTAAATACCTATAAAAATAGTAAAAGCTCTGAAATAGTCGGTAAAGCAATACAATAGTTATCTATGTAAATGTTACAAGGTCGCATTGTACAAGCTTTTCTGCAACTTGGACAGAACACGCGTTCACATGGACGATGAGACGTATGTGAAAAAAGATTTTACGACGTTACTAGGCCCCTATTTCACCAAGCTTGACAGTGCTACAATTGTCAAGAAAACTTGACAACTGTAAATCGTGAAACAGGAATTGTCGAAATAAGATGACAATTGTTAATATGTCAGGACAATTGGTGTTTCATATCTTTTTCACAGTGAGTCGGTTGTTGACAGGCGTCCACCGTTGCAAGATTTATAATACCTACAATCAAGCGATCCGTTTCCTAAGCCAATATGGACTATGTCAAAGTGACGTTGTCAACCAAAATATAAGATACTTCTTTTAATTTGCTTTACAACGTCTAGTTGACCTAGTCCACAGTGGCCTAGTTATCAAATTGATTGACTGTACAGTCAACAGCATAAATAAGTGATCATTTATGTACCTTGTCACCTTAACGTTGTGTTTGAAATGCTACACAAAATTGTGAAACGATTGAAAGCGACAAGGTACAGAAATGATCACTTATTTATGCTGTTGACTGTACCTATTGCGGGAAGGACAAGACGACTTATAAATAAGGGCGACAGTATCTTACCATTTATACATTCACACACAGGTCACGTATTAAGTAATAATTAGCAAACCCATTCATTATAAGAAAATCTTCCTTAGATTTAAAAATAAATAATTATTGCTTGGCTCCAACGACACTTAAATGTGCCTACTTATTATAATGTTAAATCTCTTTGCTTGGCTGCAATGTAAGTTTTTTATTTTTATCTTACAACGAGAAAAAAGGAGTTAAATTATCGTATTGTTTTTTTAATACGGATAAGTTTAAGAAGCCTATTTTATCGCAGGTATTAGTTAATCGATTATTTATAAAAAAGTAGAATTAGACTAATACTTACTTAGGCATTGTATGAAGACACGACTAAAGGAAATAACTTTTTTAAATCTTGCTTGTAAATGTAGGTATAACTGAATGAATGGGATTTTCTTTTGCCTTTAACTTATTTAAAACTACTCAATTATTTACTATGTTTTTCACACAAAACATTTTTAATTCCTTCCACCAATAAAGACATCCATCACACAAGCGAGCGTTTCGATTTTAAAACAATAACAATGGATATGATAAAGAAAATTACGATATTGAATTTAATTTCGGAAAATGAAGCTGAACTTTTTGGTAAATTTGATAATAACTTAACATTTGATATGAAGATCAAAAAGTGGAAGGAAATTGCTCAGAAATCACAAGTAGACATTTATGACAAAAATGGAAGTAGGTACTTAAGATATATCACGTGGCAAAATTGGCGAAAGAGGACAATAGTAAGTACCGAGTTTAAATTTTTAATACCCCCTAGCAATGGTTGAGTTAATTTGTAATTAGTACTTTTGGAATTTGTAGCATATTAAATTTCCGTATAGTGTTTGAACTTAGTTCCATTTCACCGCGATCGATGTTTGTTTGGAACGCTATTATAGTTGAGTTTGCAATAAAACTGTAGGTATCGGCGTTATATAACAGCGTTGAGGCCACTCACACACACAACATTAAAACATGTCATATATGACATACATTGTAATGACCGCGAGATATTGAAGTTAGTGTTCCTTTATTTTTTCTTTGGGATATAAAACTCATCTCATTAGAATATTGTATTTGTTACTAGACAAATGTGACTAAATTATGAGCGACAAAAAAAACGATTGAGACAATAAGCGCGATACTTTTAATAATTTTAATTATACAGTTGAGGTGAAATGCGATTAAGTGAAACGTTATAAGGATTTTTTACCTTTGAGGCGAGAGGTAAATTACAATTGTAACGCTAGGCTGACACTGCCTCGATCTCATGTCAATAATTACCGACAAATCTACAAATATGTCGAGTTGGGAAAATGATTCTTGTTTCACAAGATAATTGTCATGTTTTAGATTATGACAATTTTAACAAAATGTTTGTAATGTTTACGCATACGTCGCATTTCTATACAAAATAATTTACAAAATTGTCAGTTGTCACCTGTCGCTCGATCAATTGTCAGCGAGATATTACGTATTGTCAGCAGACATATGTCATTGACAATTGTAACTTGGTGAAATAGTGGCCAACTGAAAACAAGGTGAATAAAAGAGATCAAAATAAAAATATTTTTATGAAAGTTTGGGGGAAAATATTTAATCTAGCAAGCAATATTATCCTGTGGAAAACGTGCTGGGTCATTTATCACGAAAGGTGCCATAAAAGCAGATATTTATGTCCAGTAATGTATCTATTTTACCATTTATGACGCAGCATGAAGGGAAGGTGTTGTTTTGGCCCGATCTGGCTCCTGCACATTATGCCCGAGCCACACAAGAGTGTCTGGCTTCAAACAACGTACAATGAGTGCCGAAAGATATGAACCCCCAAACTGTCCCCAGCTACAACCCATCGAGCGGTATTGGGCATTAGTTTAAAGCATAGTTGCGTAAAAACTGTGCTCCAGCAACATCAGAGTCAGATTTTAAAAAGAAATGGAAAAAACACGCCAGCAAAGTCACCGAAACTACTGTGCAAAATTTAATGGCAGGCAGAAAAAACAACCACTTGTTTAGCCGCGAAACCCTTATGCCATAAAATGTATAATTATATTTATTGTAAATAGACATTATATGTACATCATATAAATAAAATAAAATATACTTGCTGTTCATTGTGGTTTAATTGATGTCATAAATATAGATACTCTGTAAAAAACTTTTCGGTACGGGCCTCAGTAAAAATTACCACACACATAGGTCAATTATTGCGGACATTCATAGATCGGTTTCACTTTATAGTTTAAACAATAATATTTTAACCAAATATATTGGAATACATTCCCAAAGCCATAACACAGTATCCGTAGTAAAAAACTAAAAATGCGTTAGATCCCATTTCTATAGTGCCTTTGTTGGATAAAACCTTTGGAAAATATCAGGTGCTTTAAGTCACAAGAAGGTCACAAGATAAAAAATCACCAACAACGCTATCAATAACCACGTGAAAACGCGGACATTTGCAATTATTTACTCTTAAAAATTTAGCAACAAATAAACATGAAATGGACCAGCCTTTATTTCTTTAAGTAACTTGTTTCGGTTTTTACTATTGTCTATTCCAAACCATCCTAACAAGACGTTAGATACATCAACCAAGTTGCAAATTAAGAGGCCATGCAGTTTCCACTGTCACACTGCAGTACCTTCTTACCAGTAAGTTGGTACCTACTGTGGAATTGTCACTGAACTGAATTCCATTATAGTTGCTTCATTTTAATACGGAATGATGTAGGTAATTGTAACGGGGGATCGATGCTAGTAGTATCTGGTCTCCCTTCTGTAAAACCCATATGTAGCAGTTGGACGGGTAAGGCGCCGTTCGCCGTGCCGTCCGTCGCTTCACCGCGGCACGGGCGTCATTAACGTGAAACATTAACGTGGTGATGTGGCGAGGCCCATTGCACCCATAACCTTTATTCAAAATGCTTGGCTCGATTCAAGAACAATTCCTTAATAATCCTTGAGGACCGAAGTAGCCCGCTACACAACGTTTCTTTATGACGTGCTTAATATCAACTTTCGACTGTCCTGATCTCGTCGTCACTAATAATTATATTCCTCAGAGCGCCGTCTCACAGCCCAGACGTGCCATGCGTTCCCTTTCACTCCAACAAGATCCTATTATGATAGCGATTGTTTGCTCAAAAGAATTTGCAAAAACTTATAGCAAAAATCACGGACTCAAAAGTAATATTTTTCAGGAAATGTGTAACAAATAAAGCAAGCGATGCACACAAATAATTAAGTAGGCGATTATTAATATATTAAATAAGTTTGAATTTCACATAATTGTTACCAAATAACAATCTCCCTTTCTTTTTGTAAATAAGGTAATCAATTTTATATAACTAAACTAGCGACCCGCCCGCGGCTTCGCCCGCGTGGAATGTATTATACATATAAACCTTTCTTAAGAATCACTCTATCTATTAAAAAAAACCGCATCAAAATCCGTTGCGTAGTTTTAAAGATTTAAGCATACATAGGGACAGACAGCGCAAGCGACTTTGTTTTATACTATGTAGTGAAGACTTAACTGTCAATAATGACACACTTTCATTTAAGCTTTACTGTCTGTCATGTCACCCAGCTAATCTAACACAAGGAGTTCTGTGCGGGTCCGGGTAAGTGTGCTATTGAAATTCTCGATTAATAGATATTATTGAATAAACAAATCGGAAACGTGTACGCGCTTCGCTTAACAGATGGGTACAGGTATTAATTAGTTAGGCGTGTCGCGCGAAAGACAACGAATAACACGTCACGCCACGACAAGTATGCTTTATTACTTATTACGATATATTATATGAAGACAGATTAAAAATATGAAAAATTTGGCTTTTTGATGTTTTAATTTTACCACTACTTACCATATATTATGTTTTTCATTTTGATGACTGAAAACTTCCTTAACTAAGTAGGTACTACTTTTTCTCAATAGACCGAACGAAATAAAAGTCATCTCAGTCGGCATAAGTTATGTACAGTCAAGGAAATTTATTCCTAGACCATTTTGGATTATGTCAAAGTGACACTGTAAATATAATCATAAGAAGTCCCCTTGACGTTGTCCAAAGTGGTCTAAGAATCAATTTCCTTTACTCTACTTAGGTTTGTTTGACGATTTTATTTATCTTATTTATTTAAACTAAGAGAAAAATCTCGCTTAGATCATTATTTAAGTGTACCTAACCTACTCGTAGTAGCTGGCACACTTTCTAACCTTTAAGCTGTTAGGTATCGTATTTCGGCGGCAAGAAAAAATAGCTGTTATAATATATCAGATTTATTGAAAGTGTACTTTTGATTTCTAAAATAATATTTACATAGTTTAGCTTAAAGTAATTGTAACGGTGGCGCGCGCTCAGCGGCGAGCAGGGCTCCGCGGGGCGCGCGGGCGGCGGCCTCCCTAGCGGTGACCACTACTTTACTATAAAGTTTTACCAAAATTTATCATAATCCATTTATAGTGTAGGTATGTTATTATATATATTTTCTGTTTTACATTGAGCTGATTGACAAACACAAAATACTTAATAATGTAAAAGAAATATCATATTCGATATAGGAACTGACGTAAGTGGCGCAACACAACGAGGATACGAGTATAATTCGAATCGGCCAGAGTGGAGTGCTGGATCAAGCTAGCGTGGGGCCCGTAGCAAATTCTAACAAGAGGCCATAGTTTGTTTTGTCTTAGGGTAGGATGCTAAATAAAATAGAACAACTATAAGAAATACATGTTACGGAGACGTAGAGGTGCAGGGTCCCCAAATTCGTGGGGCCTTTAGCATTAGGTACTACTCTTGCTCGTCGTCAAGGTCGCCGCCCCTAGCACTGAGGGCCCCAATAATCAACCGATCTTTGGCGCTAGAACGAACTTCCAACTTTTTTTTCTGCGAACTTTATCGTTATCGAAAATATATATGACAGACGTAAGCTGAGGGACGGTCGCGTAGAGCACTTATGTCAATTCCATACACTTTTCGAGCATTAGCGTTATGCGTTTAGGGCCCGTTATCCGACCTGTTAGTTTGGCTTTGGATGGTATAGAGGGTATCGATGAATAATGCGCGCGTTAGAGAACAAGTCTGAGGGCGAGCTCGGGCCGACACAGCACCCACCCGGCTTTGAGCTCTAATGCTCGTCCATAGCTCATGCAGCGGTGCAGCGGGCACCGCAACTACGTTTATGAAGTTTAGTCAATAATATTTAACGTAATGCATATCATCACCAAATGAGTTGCACCAACGTCACACAAAGTGGAGACACCTTAAACTTTCACCACCACTTATGTAATTAAATGTATGGAATGTTTCACAAAGTCATGGAGTTAAATACCCTTAACAAAAACAGCTTATATTTGCTTATTAATAACCGAATACAAAATATTAAAAGAATATGCTATTGGAATAGCCTCCTTGCATCGTCCTCCTCCTCTCTATCGTGTACACCTATTATGGAGTAAAATAACGTTAGGAATGCTTTGGGCACAGTCTCATAGTCTTTATAGATATTTGGTAACAATAATATACGCATTTTCAATAAATACCAACTCAGATAAATATTACTAAATGTGACGCTTAGTAGGTTAACTAATGTTTCTCTCGTAGGACTGTTGACTTACATTTCATCAAAAATATTATATCTATATTTATTGTAATAACAATATAAATCAAATAAGTGCTGGTCCACGCAGCACGCAGCAGCGTGCAAAATTACATTATGTTTCATTGTTTTTGTACCTACAGCCTTTTACACATAACATGAAGTACACATAAATCGTTATCTTAAAAAAACGAAAATAGCTTAATTAACACCTATGTAGATCTAATATCCATCGAGTTAAATGACAATGCCTTCTGAAAGGTACAGTTAACATCATAAACAGCTATGCGCTGCAGTGCTAGTCACAACAATCACTTGGTGTTTACAATTCCTCTTTTAAGCACCTTGTCGCTTGAACTGCCTTACCAATTTTTTGTTAAAGGTGCTCAAGCGACAGGGTACTGAATCAGTTAGGTGTTTAATTTTTTATGACGCTGACCGGCCCTTAATAACAATGTAATATTTTGTAATGTTCATTTTTTTACAGGCAAGAAAAATATATTTACAAAAAAAACTGACTGTACATCATTGAATATTTGGTCAACTAGCTACGACTCTTTGGTCG
The DNA here is from genome assembly GCA_927399475.2 of Acleris emargana. Classification (NCBI taxonomy): domain Eukaryota; kingdom Metazoa; phylum Arthropoda; class Insecta; order Lepidoptera; family Tortricidae; genus Acleris; species Acleris emargana. The sequence continues at coordinate 47,826,539 of OV656835.1, read as the reverse complement.
AACTCGCTCACTTCACTCGTTTTAATTAACTACTCTAAATAAAGTAAATCACCTAATTAATTGAGATTCTACATTATTATTCTCATATTTTATATATTACTTTTCGCAGAGAGATGGGTGCCTAAACCAGCTAACTTCAATTTGTTCCGCCGCATGGGGTGACGATAACGACATCGAATCGCTTTATTATTTATACGTATAAGTAATAATAGGAAAATATTATGACATTTCATGTACTTGTACCCTGATTTGAGCTTGGCAAGGTGTCGCTAGTTTTTTACAAGCTACGTTCTTTGAAACCGCGCGAGATACGGCAGCGCTTCCGTGCCGAAGACGAGCGTTCAAGAGCCGTCGAGCGGCGGGGGTGAGGCGTGCGCCTGGCGCGGGGTAGGGGCGGGGGCGCTCAGCTACCCATTGAGACAACGGTGGGGCGGTCGAGCCGCTCGGCGGGCTCGGCGCGCCGGTATTCGTCGTCGTAGAGCGCGTGGTGGTGCAGATGCAGGCCGTGCGCGTGCGCCGGCGGCGGCTCCTCCAGCTTCAGCTGCTGCTGCACGTAGTACCCCAGCGCCAGCGGCGCGCGCGCCTCGCCCGCGCTTCCAGCCGCCGTCGCGCCCGCGTCCACTGAGATCATAATTATAATATTTTTCACTTCTCATGCTCTTAAAATGTTACTTTAGTCTCTGCGTATCGGGACTAAAGCTTCTTATTAATCTCTAGGGATTTAAGGTTTTTTTTTTATTTACTTTAGAAACGCCTAAACATCAGCAATCACGGTGTTTGTGAATGGAGGATTATAGCCATTTTCAGTGATTTTGCATAGTCAATTTTTTGGTCGTGGAAATAACCTAAAAATTACAACTGTGCAAAAATATAATTAAAGATGATATAATTTCGTGTAAACACGGTTAATGATTACGAATATTAATTTATTAAATTATATTAAGGAGGAATTCATTTTATAATGCATGATCCAATTAGTTTTAAAATAGTTTTCAAGTTTGAACCGGTTGGCTAAATTTGCAAGCAATTAAAGCAGCACTTCACATAAATAAAAATAAAACTCGCGGTACAAATTTGTAAGAAACTTTGTTATAATAAATATAATCAATATTTTAATTTTGTATAGAATGTCGTCAGTGCCGGATTGAGCAAGCACGGGGTCCGTAGCAAATTCTATAAAGATACCCGTAGTTTGTTTTAGGTTCCACTTTAGAGATTGCAACTATGTTTTAGGTGGCGAGCTCTTTTCCGCAACTGGGCGACTTACCTATAGATATGCTCCTCTTTTGCTTTTTTAGGTTATTATGCTGAAGAATATTGACTGGATTATTCATCCTACCGTTAACCCTGATAGATATGAGTACACGCATACTGAGATAAGTACCAAAACAGGAGAATGGTTACTAGACTAGCATTTTAGAGGTTAGACGTGTGGGTGCGCTGGGCCACCCTTGCTACTCTTGCTACGTGGCTTATCCGGCACTGAACGTCTTTTTTTCCTCGTATTCAAAGTGAAAAGTAGTGTTTAACGCGAGACTAAAAAACCATAATGACATTCGAACTGTAGCCACCCCGCGCTTCGCTTGGGTGGCTAAACATCTCCTGTCTTATGGTTTGTTTTAGTTCCTTGTTGAACAATCTACTATTTCATATCTTATTGTGCCTGTGACAGATGTCAAATTGGCGGCAAATTTAATGACCCTACTCATGAAAAGCTCGTTTTTATTTCAATTATCGATAAGGTTAATAAAGGAGATGTAATCGATTAACAATTCTGTTATTAATTCGGTAACTTAATAAAATTTACCTACCTACTATAAAATCTGGGGTCATAGTGACAAAGAGTACAAATCGACTGAACTCGTAATAAGCAAGGGTAGGTATATACATGAACGGAGTATATCTACTAGAGTTAAAACCCTTTTTTCAATTTGATCTTCAGAAGACTTATACCCTTTTTCACTAGGACCCCAGAAATAAGGTATCATTAATCGTCTTACATCATGTTACAACTATTACCATCGTATGGTAAAGTCAGGTATAGTCTTTACTATTTGAACTGAGCTGATCTTCTACACAAAGGCCATTGTTTGTAAACAATACCATTGTCTTTCTTTGTGTCCGTAACCGCAAGCCGATTCCATACAAAAAAGTTAGAACTACATTGAATGTACATTGAATTATCAACCCTACCCTCTTAGTCAGTAGGTTTAAAATGTAAAGTGTCAGGATACAGATATAAGTCTTGTGTAGATGATAGTATTGTGTAGAGAATAAGCACAGGTCAAATAATAAAGACTTATATCTGTATCCTGACACTTTACATTTTAAAGCTACTGACGAAGAGGGTAGGGTTGATAATTCAATGTACATTCAATGTAGTTCTAACTTTTTTGTATGTAATCGGCTTGCACAAAGAAAGACAATGGTATTGTTTACAAACAATGGCCTTTGTGTAGAAGATCGGCTCAGTAGAAATAATAAAGACTATACCTAGGTGTTTTAATGTGGTATAAATAAAACTATATTAAAAACATAATTAGCACTAAAACGACATTAAATGAATAAAATCGAATCGGCGAATCAATTTGGTCGAAGAACAAGTTTTGTCAAACACAATATATTAGATAGACCAAAAAAATTACTTACGGATTTTACATTCTAATTAGAAAGAATAGGTAATTTTAAGCGACCAATTTCATTAATATTGTATTTGACCCAATAGTTTTGTTTAATATCTTTATTTATTTAGCTGGATTATATGATTATTTTAAATGGCATGAGGCCTTCTACTTTAACTAACGATAATATGTTTTATAATATAATTAAGTCGTGTAATTATTTGCAGGTATCATTAAGTCGAAGTTAACTAAGGTAAAGCTGCAATTTTACTTCGTGGATTTTAATTACCATAAATGTATTTTAGCTTTGTGTGTATTGTAATCAGTATCGTTGTTACTTGGTACAAGGCACACATTGGTACAGGGGCAAAACATAGAGAGTTGTATACTCCTTGAGTTTGTCAGATTTGCCGGTAACGCTCGTTCACTGTTTTAACACTTTAGCAAACAAAACAAATCTAAAACAATCCAAAAGATAATTCTAAAGATACCTACTTCATGAATCCTAAAACTAAATAATTTGACATGGCGAAAAGTATGGAATGATCTGAGCCATAGCATAGTCCATATGTCAAAGCGCAGGAGCAGTGAAACGTAACTCACGCTCACGTTAGACCGGTGAATTGAAGTGCTCCGACACATTTTTTTTTTTTTTTTGGCCCCTTGGCGACTTGAACAGCTACTACCGCAGGGATATTATGGCGTTTCCACGTGAAGTGATTTCGCCAGTGTCAAGGTTTATATGAGTATAAATCAATATAGCAATAAAACACAATCCAATCTTCTCTAGGAAGATTGGGGGCAACGTTGTACGGTGATTTGTAGGTCAGAGGTCAAGATAGTTTTAACCTCTGCACCACTGCGAGTCCACTTAAAACGAGAAGAAAGATGCCAGATACACGAAATAAGTCCAAGTCTTCAATCACTGTGCGACACAAAGGCATAAAAAGTACAAATCACTATCAGAAAAGAACTTTGAACACCTAAGGCACTGGTCCCACCGCGAGCGAGTAAGCTATGAGCTATCGGCTATTTTCTAGCTCAAGAAACGAACAAAAGATAATCGCTTTCGTGTAAATAAAAGTGAGAGATATATATTTATAGTTTATAGCTGGCTGTTCACACCGCCGGCGAGGACACTCTCCCACCGCCCGGCGAGTAAGCGATAATCCCATAGAATTTTTACTAGCCTCCCGCCGATTGTCAACTGTTTCTAGTACATAATTTTACTAGTTGCTCGCCGAGCTCGCCGATATCTGGCGGTGGGACCGCTGTTTACTAGTTGACCGCAGCGGTAAAAGCTATCGACTATAAAACTAGCTCAGCGGTACTCAGCTTTATAGCCGAGCGTCAAAACTATCAAAACTTTACTCGCTTCTCGCCGCTCGCCCACTCTTTTGTAGTTTATAGTTCTACTAGCTTATAGTCTGTAGCCGGCGGTGGGACCAGTGCCTAATTACCCAAAAATTAAAGTCTAAAACAAATTACACGTCCGCCATCTTTTAACGTTGCAAATGGCCCCCGACACACTCTTTCCCCATTCGTAACCAAAGCGACAGTAACGGACTGAACTAAGTGTATTCGATCGTCGATTTTGGCCAGGCGTCAAATGGGGCTGCTATGGTCACTTTTAAACAAGTCTTAGTTTGGTCACGTGACTTTAATAATTAACTTTTTCTAGTCGCGTACTATTATTCTCTAAAATTGACATCGTTAATGGTATCAGAATACCACCTATAGCGTAACCGAAGCGTGAAAATAATTCTACAATGAGCGTTGCCATGGTAATAACAGTTCTATAATTATTATTATAGAATTGTTATTACCACGGTTAAAGTGATTCCGGATATCAGTCTTGGCATTTAGTGACGTCCTAATTTGTACGCTGGCCTAGTTGGTAGTGACCCTGCGTACGAAGTTAGCGGTCCTGGGTTCAAATCCCGGTAGTGGCGGATATTTGTGTGCGAGCGCGAATATTTGTTTCCGAGTCATGGATGTTTTCTATGTTTTTAAGTAAGTATCAATTTCTCTATATGTATTTATATCGTTGTCTAGTACCCATAGTAGAAGCCTAGAGCTTAGTTTGGGATTAGGTCAATTGGTGTGACATTGTCCCCTGATATTTATTTATAATACTTACAGCGTTCAAAATATTTTGACACCAACTAAAAGTACGTACTTATATTAAAAACCAAATTAATTTTGAGACTAATTATGAGTTTAAAATAGTTTTTTCACTGAGTTACTAAAAATAGATGAGCAATATCCATCGATTTGTTATTTGGTTACCATGGTTACGTTCAATATGGATATCTACAAAATGGCGTTTCGTTTGGCATTCTTACTATAATGATAAACTAGCGGCCCGCCAGCGGCTTCGCCCCGCTGCAAATTTCTGAATTCCCCGGTGGATTTTTCAATTGTTTTCTGTCATACAAACCTTATCCTGACAATGACGAACACAACAAAAAAGAAATCAGCTAAATCGGTTCAGCCGTTCTCGAGTTTTGCGCTTAGCAACACATTTAGCGATTCATTTTTATTATATAGATTATCAGAACCATTTTAGTACCTAACTTTTAAAATTACCATGAAATTTGTAAACATTTAGCAATAAAATTCACAAACTATTAACGCCAATCGGAATAAAGAAAATGACTTTGCCGAAAAGTACTTAATTTGTTAGCAGAAAAATCGAGGAAAGCATAGAAAAGTTAGTGATTGTTTATTTTTGTCATTATCATTTTAAGCTTGTAGAAAAAGTTATGTATGCAACGCTACATAATTAGCTCTTAAGGTACTCGTGCCTGTAATTAGAGTACTGTAACGTCGGCACTGATATCTTAAGAAGTGTGTGTGTATGTGTATGTCTTTCATAATTTATTAAAAAAAAGCGTAAAACAATAATTGTTCATTTTCGGAATGAATTTACCTATAACTATTACTATACGTACCTATTGCTAAACGTATTTTTTTCAAGTTATTTGACTGCTCAGTTTCTCGGAACAACGAACAAAATTTCAATCTGTTATGGGCACAATAAGATATGTTTTTTTAAATATGTATTATGTATAATAACTGCAACAAGCCTATGACGCTTACATGTTGATGACGAATCATTATACTTACACTAATATTATAAAGAAGAATGATTTATACTTTTGTATATTTGTATGTTTGTACTGAACAAATAAACTAAAAAACAACAAGACCAATTTAAAAAATCTTTCACTATTAGAATGCTACATTATCCCTGACTAACATATCTATGTTTTATTTTAAACGCGGACGGAGTCGCGGGCTACAGCTAGTAAATAAATAAATATTAGGTGAAGGAAAATCTCACTGTTTCTCTATCGGCCTAGTCTGGAACTAAGCTCTGGGCACTATGGGTACTAGACACCGATATAAATTGTTTTATAGAGAACTAGCGACCCGCCCGCGGCTTCGCCCGCGTGGAATGTATTATACATATAAACCTTCCTTAAGAATCACTCTATCTATTAAAAAAAACCGCATCAAAATCCTTTGCGTAGTTTTAAAGATTTAAGCATACATAGGGACAGACAGCGCAAGCGACTTTGTTTTATACTATGTAGTGATTAAATACAAAGAAAACATCCAAGACTCAAAAACAAATACTCGCGTTCATCACACAAATATGTGCCCTCACCAGGATTTAAACCCGGGACCGCTAGCTGCAGAGGCAGCGTCACTACCAACTAGGGTAACGCGTCGAATAAAAATGTGAAATGACCTTAAGTGCTATACTAAAATATACTATATCGCCGGTGATACTGCAAAACCGCGTAACCAACAAATTTATGATAGAGCAAAATGAACCTTACCGTCTTATTAAAAATGTGCATTTCGCTCCTTATTTAAAATGTTACTTATGCGGTTTTGCAGTTTCGCCGACGATATTTTTTATAATATATTATGCTACTGTTAAATTTGGTTTTATACTTTAATCTTAAGTAGATCGTCGTATTTTTGACCGAAAACATACCTACATACATAGGTATTCCCTTAGGTATTCCCCTCTTCTGGCTTATACAATATTATTCTATGCAAAATATATGCGTAGGACAAGATGGTCCGAAAGCTTTTTTCAAATTTTAGGCGAAAGGACGTGTACGAAAAAGTCTGGTTTAACATGTTTGGCGCCAATAACGGTCGATCGAATCTTGTTTGATCAACCTTGTAGGTACTGAAATCAGAATGTGCTGGACGCGTTAAAGTTTTTGCACATATTTGCCTTTGAAACTGACGATATCAACGAGCAGTTGCTGTTACTAAAACAAACCGGCATATTGCCAGTGCTTAACGTGAACACCAACATTTTTGTTAAACAAAAAGTTTTTTTAAATCTTTATTTCATTTGTGCTCTCCATTCAGTCTCCATAAGAAGGAGCTTACACTGAACACTTTATTTTATGAACATAGAAATGTAACTTACGTAATTTTTCAATTTTGACTGCCGAGCTCGCAGAGTTTTGTGTCAAGCTCTTCAAGGTTCTTTCTTGTTTGAGGCTGTTTTTAGGCTTCCGCTTTCGTGTCTGTAATAACATAAAGTGTGGTAAAGTGGTGCTGATATTGTAAGTTTGACGCGCCAGTAGGAGTAGGAGTGCTAGGGATTTCGCGAAGCGTCGGGTACGCTACCTGTATGGAGTCCTTTTTCATGGCCATGGGGCGGTTGATATTGTGCAGCTTGTAGTAGAGGCCACACGCATTGCAGACGGTCTCGCCATGCGTGTTGCGCCGCCATAGCGAAGTCATCGTGGTGTGGCAGTTGCTGCACGCCACGCCCGGCCGCTTCGTGCCCATCTGCACACCGACCATACCGTTCTCACATAATTATGACCGGATAACTAATGTATTGTACTCAACATTTTGTTAGGATTATTGCATGCGATGATTTAAGCGGGATTAGTTACACGATAGTAATGATAGTAATTAGTAAAAGCCTGAGTGGATGCGGGAAAGAGGAGGGGAAAGGACAGATCGCGATTGGGGGCGGACGTACCCCTTTCTTCGTTTTGTAGTCAGAGGGGTTGGAGGCGGCGTGCGCCGACGCACCGAGAGGCGCAGGCGCGGTCATAGAGTGCGTGTGCGGCGACGAGACGCCGTTATACAGGAAGCCTTTGTAGAAATCCGCGCCCGGCGGGGTCCCCTCCGCGGCCACTGCAACCAACACAACTGTCACTACGAGCTGGGGATGTGGACGCTCGGTGGGGCGCGGATTTCTCGCGGGCGGGGGGTAGCGGTGACGGTGCGGGGGAGGCGCGGGGCGAGTGTTAGCAGTGTCGAGCGGAGGAATGTCTGCGTACGTCGTTGGCGGGCGCGGGCAGGGCGTGCGACGCGTGCCGCTGACGTACCAGCCGGCGGGGCTGCTTGAGCGGCCGGTTCATGCCGTTCATCTTGTTGTAGAGGCCGCACGCGTTGCACAGGTAGTGGCCGGTGCCGTCGCGCCGCCACAGCGGCGTGTCGATGGCACCGCAGTTCACGCACTCGCGCCCCTCCGTGAATATCTCCGCCATCTCGACTGCGCCAACACACCGTACGTTAGCTCCACATACCCATCCTCCCTTGATTACATATGTCATCCACCTCAGCCGAGCGTCCGATTTGAAAACCAAATAACAATCTTATTCATACTTATTACACATATCGATCTGAGTATTGATTATCCATGTTGCAATTTATAATATTATGCCCCAAGGTCGAAGTTGATCGCAAATTGTACCTATCCTCATTATGTAATTTAGGCTAACATGTAAGTTGGTATAAAAGATCTTTGTAAACAAGTTATAGCTGAGTTTCAGATTAATAAATTCATAATACACAAGTAGGTAATAGGCCGAGCGTCGAACTTCGCCGTCCTTGGCAATGACTCTTTGTTTTCGTTGATTCATTGATGGTTGCAAGAGTGCTGAGTCGGCAGCCGCGAGGCGCGCGCTGCGGCCGACTCAGGAGCACGTCGCGCCAAGGCCGCGCCTGCCTCAACGAGTGCGCGCGTGACTCTCACCGTAACGTTCATTATCACATCACAATTCATCATATTGCCATCATTTGTAACACCTCGTATTTGAGTATTCGGTAATCAACACATTGTGATGGCATAAAGTTCCGAACTCGAAACTTCATTTTAATTTGACATATAAAAGGACAAGTAACAGTCTTTTTCAAACACGACAAAAACGAATAATAAATATTTTACCTATGGGTATACAGTTGAACTCGGAAGTATCTTTACATTTTAGTACCTTGTAGCCGTAACGTATAAAGTGGGAGTTGTTTGAATTTGGTATAATAATAGATACTTAACCACGACAACGTTCTAAAGCGTACAGCTACTTCGATTACGAAGTAATCATAGTAACATGGTGGCGCCACAAATAAATTAATTCCGGTACTAGCACACATACCAACACACCGCGACAGCGAGTCGTTATGTACTAGGTAGTTACATTAAATTTAAAAAAAAACGCAATCGTAATTTAGTCCCTACCTTCCTACCTATTTAATTTATAAATTTGCGCTTTTGCCCTGTCAGATGTATCCAATGTCATGTCACCATAATGAATAGTTATGTTTATTTCTGAACAAAACACCCTAACAAAAGGTCGGGGTTCAATTACACGAGCACAGAACGCAGAGCACTAGTCGCAGAGATTTTAACTGGAATGGGTTCTGGCGTTTCCGATTACTCATAATAGCGTCAGCCGTCGAGCGCTGGACCAACGTGGTTGTCATTAGGCGTATTATGTTATTGAGTGGTGTAACGGGAACCGAGCCATGTGCGCCGGCGCGCCTGGCGCTGGCGCGGGCAGCCCGCTCTCCGCGGCTCCGCGGGCTACATCCAGCCGTACTATCCTATTACTTAATGAACGATAAATAGCCAAGTCCGCTTCAAAAACCGAATGAATAAATTATTAAGTAAGTACGAGTATGTCTAATCGATGTCTTCGAGCGCTATTTTCTTATGAAGCCATGATGTCTTCAGGATACTTAAAACTTGTGACTATCAAAAAAATAACTCGCGGCGAGAAATGCCTGTCGATGAAACGAAAAAGGTGTTTCGTTAAAATAATCAAGACTATAATTATATTATTATATATCGCACCTTCGGTACGACAAGGGCACAATGGCCCTTCTTGTTATATAGGACATTGTGCCCTTGTTCTACCGAAGGTACGATATATTGCAAAGATAAAGTCTAGTTTATTTTATTGAAATACATATGTCAAATATTGTTTGAGTGTCGATATAGAAAACTATAATTGCGCCTGCGCCTGCTCCTGTTCATGTTGTGTCGCGGTTCACATGCAGCTCCGTGTGGCCGAGCAAAGTGCATCGTCATCCCGCGGCGCGTGCGCCGTGCGCCGCGTCATGCCCGAACTATGTACTAAAGCCATTAGGCGAGGGCTCCCTCGTAGCAAACCCTAAGCGAGTCGTTATGAGTAATCTGGGCTAGGTAACATCCTATAACTGATAAGAACTGCAACACCACATTCGTGACATTTCGGAGTTAGTAAGCAAATATGCGGGGAGACGAGGTGTATCGTGCTAGTTTGTTTTTGTCGTGGCTGCTTTGTGAACAGCGCCAGCGCCCGCGCCGGGCCGGACGCGACACAATGTTTGCGCGCGGCACGTGCCTTATCCGATACCATTTACGGAATGCGATTTTAATGCGCTTAAAAGGGGACGACTTTATTTTAAAAGGAGACATCGTTTTTTGTCCAGGCCTACGTAAACAAACGACTCGTCCGTCACTTGTTCAGTACGACTCACCTATCTTGCTTTGTTTTTATTTTTCTTAACAACTTGGTACCTATGGTGATAAAACTGATAAAGTTTTTAAACTTTCTTTTTGCTCCGCCGTAGTCGAAGGCTGAAGTCGCGAACGGTAATAAGTTCTGCACTTCTGAAACTGTTTTCTTTACAGTTAGTGTGGATTTTGTCTCTTATAATTTCGATGAATTGCTATTAATATCTATTATGGGTAACAAAACCGACATAAATGTGTTGGTTTTCAACATTGAAAATGGTTTTAAGTGCCACTCTTCAAACTTTTATGTGAATAAAAAACTGCATGTGTAGGTAGGCCGCTCATAAATCCTCAGGGATGCACAAGTTCAAAAAACATGAAAAAAAATCTGTTTACGATTTTACCAAGATTTCTTTGAATTGCAATACTAAATATTATCTAACATCCAATTTTACTGTAAGTCTAACTAAATATTCCCATTAAGTATATATATTTACCAAAACGGCGAGATTTTTTATTTGTTTGCCTCCGTTTTATATTATAACGGACTATGACGTTGGTTGTGATTTTTTGGCACGAAGACGGCTATATAGGTATTTTACACCGACTCCGAAAAACAGGACCCATCCCGAGTGACTCTCGGATTCTAGGGGACCAAGTCGCAGGTAAAAGCTGGTTTTCGAAATAACCCAGGATTACGTAACTGTGGTAGTCGGTTGGTTCAACAAAGAATTGTGAATTGTACCTAATTATTTATCCAACATTAACCATCATCATTTCATTTATTTTATTTTTTATAGGGACAAATTCACACCAATTGACCTTGTCCCAAGCTAAGGTCTAGGCATGTATGAAGGGTACTAGACAACGATATACCTACATAAATACATACTAAAATACAAAGAAAGCATCCAAGACTAAGAAACATACTCGGGCTCATCAGACAAATATTATACTTGCCCATAACGGGAATCGCGCCCTGGTCCGCAAGCTTCGTCAGCGGAGTCACTACCAACTAGGCCAACGCATTAAATCTTCGGTCATCTTGACTGTTTAGTTCCAATGCATGTGATATAAGGTTTTAAATAACCCAAAATAATAAAAATAATATGCAATAGTACCATAATATTACGTATTCTTTCACAATTCCTTTACAATAAAACATTAGGGTTATAAGTAAGTGTTATAATTTTATTACAATATAATTTAAGTAGGTATAATAGGGTCTTATCATAATTTTATTTACGGCAGTCATGTGGTATAATATAATTGTGTGATAGTGAGGAAACATCAGAGCTCGGACCTAACCCAAGCGCTCCCTCTTTATTTACAACTAGCGCCCCGGCCCGCCCCGGAGGGCTTCGAGTTACATGAGTTTTCTTAAACGCCCGTACATAAACCAGAATTCATTAACAATAGAAACCTCCCTCTTGAATCACTTTATCCATTGTTGAAAGAGTACATACAGAAGGACAGACGGCGGGAAGCGACTTTGTTTTATAATATACTAGCGACCCGCCCGCGGCTTCGCCCGCGTGGAATGTATTATACATATAAACCTTCCTTAAGAATCACTCTATCTATTAAAAAAAAACGCATCAAAATCCGTTGCGTAGTTTTAAAGATTTAAGCATACATAGGGACAGACAGCGCAAGCGACTTTGTTTTATACTATGTAGTGATACTATAACCAGAATTAATACAACCTTCCGAGTGGATTTCATACTTACAAATCATAGCATGAATAGTTTAGAAGAAGTAAGCGGCCAAACAAGAAACATGAAACGCAAAAAAAGTCGGCCATTTGGTAAATATTGTGAGTCGCCATATATTTTACCCAAAAACCGACTTCAATTGGACTGACCTATCATTATCCTACCATTTTACAAGAAGTTATTTTTTGCGTTTTAAAGGTTTTTTTTTTTTTTTTTTTTTTTTTTTTTAATTTGTCGATCATAATGAATAAGCTTATGTAGTCCCACTTCTTAGTTGATATGAATAAATAAATAATTTATCATGAATCGATCTACAACCGCGCCGGCGTGCCACGAGTACAGGCAGAAAACGCGTTCGTGGGTATTATTTGACGCACATTATAAGTTGGACAAATACCAAAAAATGGTTCCACGTCACTCACTGGCCTTATCGGATAGTTGTTTATCACAATGACAATCCAACCCAACAGTTATTTAAAGATGAGTATTTTATAGTTTTGACAGTCGGCCGGGGTTATCGCGATAACAGCCTCGCCCGCGGCAAAAAAGAATACACTAACACTCATGAAATAATGAACTGTAGGTTAGTTTAGCGTCGCAGCGCGCGAGTAGCCCGGCCGCGGCCATCTTGCGCTTCCTGTCGCGCCGCCCGTCAACTTGACTGCTTTATCATTCATTGCTCAATTTTAAATGAAATTATGGCTGATAGTTTTTGCCCGGCAGTGCCATTGGGATTAATTAAAATGTCATCGCTACCATGTATTTACATTTGTTGACGACGCGGTCGGCTTAGCTGGCGCAGCCCTATCATAGAAGCTAGCGGTCCCGGGCCGAATCCCCGGTAAGTAAGCACAATGTAATACATATATTAGAGCAATGATTGGTTACTGAGTCCTGGATATTAACTTATGTAAGTAAATATATTGAAAAAAAAACTGTATAAGTGTAAGTTTATCGTTGTCTACTACTTTCTACAGCCTAGAGCTTAGTTTAGGACTTTAGGACTGGTAGGAGATATTTTTAGTGATTCTACCCTGATATTTATATACTAAGAAATAATATATTAAATAAATAAATCATTTAAAAAACTTATTTTGCTTATTCAGTACCTATTCCATACAAGTTACACTTGGTTTTATTTTTCTTAAAATAATTGATCGCTGTCCGTTTTTGACTTTTTAGCTTCTTTTGCCCAAATAAATAGGTACCTATCTCCGACTAAAATCAGATGACTCGTCGAAAATATCAAATTTATAGGTATTAATTAGTAAGTAGGTATAGTATATGTGTATATATACTTAGTATTTTTTTTATACACAGGTTGGTTGGTTCTTAATAATGTAATGAGATCTCCGTGATCTGTTTTTGGAATGGTGTTTTAAATAGCAGATATAGTATAAATGGAGCCCCTTGCCGTGTGCGTATCTTTTACAGAAACTATATAAAAAAAGTCATGTGTTGTGTTCCTTTTGCTGCTAGGTACCTAAATCCGAAAATTAGGTACGTATCAAAAAGTTTCATATACTCGTAAAATTTGAGTAAAATTAATAACCCATTTATCTGTGTTTACCTGTAATTAGCTCTGTCCTATTATTTTTCATAAGAAAGATAAGGACAGAGCTACAATTTACCTGGAAGATAATAGTGTTATCTGGATATTAAAAATCAGCCCTTAAGTGATTAATTCTACTTGTTAGTTAATACGTACTTGCTGAGAGGTTGGCAGCTGCCGAGAACTGCCGTCGACTGCTGTCTAACCACACTTCCTGAAAATGCGAGAAACACACAATTACGCCGCAATACCTATAAAGCTTAGGTGTTATTCTAAACACACGCTATCTAGTTAGCCGGTCTATATTACTGTCCAAGTATAACTTAAGTAGAAGGGGCACGATAAAGCGATCATGTATGTTTGAGAGTGATATCCGTGTCAGACCGACAGACTGATTAAACTGCCTCGGTGTTCTTCAATCTGCAACGTGGGAGGAGTTCCAAGGAGGGAGAGGCGCTAAGAGGTCGACTAATGTACAGTTTGTTCCAACAACATAGTAAAACATTCCGATAAACCAATAAACCATATCCTTCTTCTTCGGCAGTCAGGTATTTAGGAGTCCAATCATTTAACATTTGAGAACCATGCCCACTGATAGCGGTTCATAAGACGAGTGTAGTTTTAGGTAAATCTAGGCGTCAGTAGTTTGTACACACATACATACATTAAATCACGCCTGTTTCCCAGAGGAGTAGGCAGAGACTACCTACTGTCTAATTTCCACTTCCTAGGTATAGTTTCTAATAATTAATAAGTAAGAATATAATATTTAAGTAAGTAGTACTTGAGGTTTCGTTTGATGTGTTTTTTACCCGACTGCCCTGCCTTACCTGAGGAGGAGGGCATTGTGTATATCAGTCTATATATGAATGTTTGTTCCTTTGTGGCGTTCTAGAAACTAAACGCGTTGACCGATTTCGATGATTCTTATGTCAATCTCGTGAGCGTCACTAAAGATATGACAATAATAAAAAATCAATATGGCGATAAATAGTCGCCATATTGTGAAAAGAAAAAAGAAAAGTAGGCGAACACTGACAAATTTGGTATCATTGAATAGGTATTTAAAAATCACTTTTAGGTTTCTTAATAAGTTTTCATTTTGAACGACCATTTAGGATTTATATCGATCTAAAGTTGGTTAGCAACAACAGTCGGGTTTTTTAAAGCTTGCTTTATATTGTTATAAGTCACACCAAAAAATATATACTTTAAAAAAACCAAGTACCTACTAATTATTATAAGGTCTTAATCTTATGTTGTTGAAGTTCAACATCAGTCAAATGAATCCCAATTAATTACACGAAAAATAACGAATTCGGTCAAAGTTCATGAAAAGGCAATCCAAATTAGTAAGATAAGGTATTTCATAGCACATAAGGTAATTTATGTCTAGTGCTAACCTGGTGCACATAGGCATTAGCAGGCAGAGCGGCGGCTCCGTAGACGGTGGAGGGCCGGGACGTGGCGCAGGCGAAGGGTCCTCCAAAGCGCGTGTTGAAGGCCGGCAGCGAGCCGCCGCCGGCGCCAGGCGAGCCGCCGGCCCCCGAGCCGCCGCCGGCGCTGTCGCCGTACTCCTCGGGAAGCACTACGGTTGTCGCGCTGCCGGTCGACCCGCCGTAGCTTGGCGAACCGCCTACAAATAAGCTCTAGGGTCAGGCACACACAACTAAAATGCAATAAATGGCTTCGATATTCTGACATTAGGAAAAATCCATACATGGTATAATTTCAATAATATTCGCATAGCATTGAAAAAGGCCTGTAGCTCAGCGGTAAAATGGCATTGCTTAGATTCGCTTTATTCGCATTGCGCTTACATTTAGTTAAAACGGTAATCGGAATATGAAGTAAATGGTCCAGCTGTGGTTACCTGCGCCGGAGCTCCAGATCTGCGGCTGCGCGGCAAGGTCGGCGCCGTTGCCGAAGTACGGCGCGCTGCCAGCGTAGGCGCAGCGCGAGTACACCGTGCTGCCCGCCCCGCTTCCCCTGCGCATCAGATGCAAACCCATATTACTATTATTATTATATTAGGACTGGTGCTTCCTACGTATAAACCTATGTCTTAGTTTAACGTTAGTATAATAGCTTCAGGTTGTACCGCCTACAATGAATGGATCTCTGATTCATGGAGGAAATGACAACCATCGTTGATCTGCAATGTACCTATTAACTAATTTGTATCGTCCAAGGTGCTACAGGAATTGGCATAAAGTAGAATGAAACTAGTCTGAAGTACCAGTAGGTAGTAAAGTGGAACGCAGTCGGTGAGACTAATGGCTCGGAACGTCTCGGAAGTGCCCTATGTTGCGCGCCTGCGTCTTATCGCCCCCCCCCCCCCCCCCCCCGCATGCCCTCGACCCGTTTGCATTCATTACCGTATGGTGACGGCGCGCTACCGTTGCACCAACACAAGGGGGCCTTGTACCGTACCGATGCCGATAACGAATACATATTTAGAGCAATGTGTAAGTACATTGAATAAATCCCTAAAATACAACATTGAAAGGAGACGATTCTTGACGTTAAGATGGTGGCAGGAAAAAACATATACAAAATAACCCCAAAACGCCTTTGTTTATTGCCTTTAACGAGAGTACAAGAGACAAATCTCTACAGATAATTGAACATCGATACCTTTGTTTACTTTTATCCGATAAGATCGATCTTTAAACATGCGTGCTTATCATGGCATAGCTCAATCAATACGTACCTAAACTAATTGCTCATTCAGCAAAGATAAACTTTAACGGCCATCGGCGTATGCCTTAAGAGGAAACGAGAATATGGGAACCCGGATATTTACTGTAACTAAACACCCGTCCCGTGGCGACGGCAGCGTTGCTGTAAGAAATACGTGTCTCTACCAGCCTATGAACTGATATAGAACGGACTGAACTGCAATTAAAATTAAAATAAACAATTTGGGATCATAGTGGATTTTTATAATAATAATTCAGGTACCTAGCAAAAATACTTAAAAATAATTTAATAACAAAACGCAAAAACCATAGGCGTTCGGCGCGTTCAATTCGGCCTTGAAATTCATAAATATCATAATACATAGATGTAAAGTTCGTGCTCGGGCATATACCTACCTATTGTTAGAGAAAAGCAATAGCAACGAAGTGGTAATATTTCTATACAATTGCACGCAAATTTGTTATTTGGAACGCAAGGACCTGAGGTTTAAAATTCAATATTCAAATTGCAAGCTAGTCAACCTCGGTCGAGCTCACTACATAAGAGGATTAGTCTACTACACTCTACCTATATGAATCGACACGAGCAACCTTTAATTTTATTATATATGCCAACTCTAGAACGCAGTAACCACTGTCCAGTAATCGAATTAATCTCTGACGAGCCTTAATTTATTGTCCCCGTACCATCTAGAGGAAAAATGGGCAGTAAAACAAGCTTGAGCCTCGTAAACATGTGATGCTTTGGCAATCTTTAGATGGCCGCAATAGAAGCTAAGTAGCCAAGAAGCTTCATAGGTCACATTCGCCCGCATAGGGGTGCGGAAACCAAGCAAATTAGTCATGTCGGTACAAGGTACAAAAGGTATGGCACTGAGTGCAGGACAGTTTGCCCGCAGAAGACAATACCGGCGATGCGTTACAAACTCACGCGCACGTGCTGCGCGCGCGCCCGCACGCTAAACGCGGCAAAAAGTGGACTTCAAAATAATAATTTAAACAGTAGGTTATGTTGCTCTAGCTTCCCAGAACTACCCTTGTTTTTATGGAACTAATTAGACGGATCCCAGGAGAGTACACAAAGTGTTAAGCTAATTATACTTATTTGTAAGTTCGTACAGCTGCTTAAACGTTTTCGACTTCGTAGTTCTTACTCCACAAGATAGACATAGATAACCAAGGTCAATATTACAACGAGAGGGCCTAGCGCAAATGCAAATTCTGCTAACGTAAAATAAACTCGAAATATTACGTCAATCTACGAAAATCGCAAATTTTGTGTTACGCGTCTTGAATAGGCAGTCAGTAGTTTTATAGCGAGACTCTTGTCAAAATAGTAAGGAGTGAACGTCATGAAATACATACATACATTAAATCACGCCTGAAATGTAAAATAAAATAGTAGAAATACTCTGAAACCACCCTGCATTTGAAGAATGAATTGAAAATACAGCAGATGCCTGATTTCTCCTTATCTACGGTTGTAGTCAACAGTCCAGTTTTGAATTTTGAATGCTTTGAAAGATTATAAAGAAAAACTACCATTATTTGAGAAACGTGTACTTGTAGAAAAAATACTTTACGCCCAAAAATGTGTTTGGAAAAATACCATACATGTTTTTGTATGCGCCTCACTTCCCTGAGCCACTATTCTACGCGGTAATAGTAAATTACAGCAGAGACCGGGAAAATGGCTGTTGCAGGACGAGTAGAGTTAGCGTGGCCCAGACGCAATCGAGTGTATACGAGTCCAGCAATCGCCTCTCCCGGCTGAGGCTTGTATAGTGCTTTTCTCCAACAATGGGAGACAATTTAACACAATTGTTAATAATATTAAACACAGTCACAATCTTTCCTTGAAAAAAAAATAATTGGCGCCACTATCGTCAACGTTACTCATTATTTTATTTAAATTTTAAAACTACTAAACTAGGTACCTACGATTTAGTATGAAACTGAAATAAAGCATTAAATAAGGTGATTTTATTTAATGCTTTATTTCAGTTTCATACAAAACGTAACAAAATAAATTAGAAAAAAAAAATTGTTTATGATCGCAATTTCAATAAAAAAAAAAGGTCAAACTATTCGATACACTTTTAAATACGCATTAGGTAATCGCTGTTTGTAAAGGTTTAACTTTTTAGTCTATGACATTTAAAAGTAAAATATACTAGGAAGAATTTTGATTGCACGAGTGTTTGACTATTTGGAGTTAGTTATCATAGTCCAAAAATGATTTTGAAAAGTAAAACGCCAGGTACCTACGTAATGAATGAAATTTCATACACTTTCACGGTCGCTGCCGATGGTAAATAATATTTTTTTGTTTTTAATTTTGCCTGGACCTGAATCTCGGAACTTTGCGACCTGATTTTACAACATTAAGCTTAACATTTCCGAGCATGTGGGAGAAAAATAATATTGCTTTAGACCAGGTTATCGTACAATACTTCTTAACGCGGACGTCATTACTGTGAAGTAAATAAGAGCTATCGTAACGTTGACAACACCATAACATGTCAAGCCCAGGCCAGGGCCTCTATTCAACTCGGTAAAAACAATATCATTTATGACTTGTTATCGTATTGTTAATGTTTTGATAGCTCTTATTTACTTGACAGTAATGGCGACCGAGTAAGAAACTACCATAACAGGTCAAAGAAGATATGGTTTTTACAACCTGGAATACCTACAGGCCCAGGGCCTCTATTGAACACGGTAAAAACAATATAATTTTTGATCTGTTATCGTAATGTTAATTTTTTGATAGCTCTTATTGACTTGACAGTAATGGTGATGGAGTTAAAAGCAGTACCATAACAGGTCAAATACGATTTTGATTTTACCGCCTGAATAAAGGCACTCGGCCCCTATTCTACGGGTTAAAACAACATCGCGTTCGACGTGTTATGGTATTGTCGGGGTTACGATAGATTAGATCTTCTTTACTTGTCAGTAATGGTGGTTGAGTAAAAAATATATCATAACACTTTTAAGACGATAATATAGTTTTTAACGCCTAGAATAGAGGCCCAGGGCCGGTATTCTCATTTATATTAATTATTATTAATTTTTCCAACATTGGTTTAATGATCAGGTTGGTTTAATCATAATAGGTTAGATGATCAGAAGCGAGAAAAAAATCACAAGTGGTGGAATCGACCAATTGGTACTTAATTAAGTAACCTCATTGAATAAGCGACCGAGACGTTTCACGAGGATTCATCTATTTATATTATTTAGAATATCAAGGATATTTGCGCATCATCGTCAAGGATCCACACCAAAACGTTAAGTGCCTATACAAATAAATCATTTCGTGGCACTCGACCCGTCACTCCGCACGGGGCAAAAAAGGGAGTACAAATTTTGAAACGATATCCAAGGGCTCTTAAAACGTGTAAAATGGCGCGATAAAGGCAGATGGGAACAAAAAGTGTGGATATGTCGTCAAGGACTAGAAGACTGGGGCAAGGACCGGCGGACGGGGCGCGGGGACGGGCAAACAACCGAGCGCCGGCGGCTCTTGCCGCGCGGGCGCCGGCCAGCGCGCGCCTTGTTTCACCTACGGCGAGCCTACAACATTATTTGTACAGGTATTTGACAAAGAAAGTTAAGGGGGAATTTAACATGAACGAAGGATTTTGCAATTTTTTATATTAATCGGTCATACACAAGAAGGTATGAAGTGTTAAACATTTAAGGAATCCTTGGGTCTTAATTAAGTGTACCTATAATCGACAGTTTTCCTGTTGTAAGGTTATAAGCACCTAGTTCGCAGGCCTGGAACAATATAATTTACGTTTACAATTTTCTAACATTATCAACATATTTTCAGGGAGTAAGGGCTCCAAGATAATGCATTGACATGTAGTGCATTTTTTTTGTTTTTTTTTTAATCTTTTATTTGGAAATCCAACAGCTATACATATGAAAGTAAGTGTTAGAATAATCAGTAACTTAACATTGGCCAATAATAGGTTTTCCCATAATTTACAAAACATTAGGAAATGAGAGTAGGGACTAAATCAAGAAACAAAAATAAAGTAGATATAAACTCAAAAACGTCTATACAATAAGAAAAATGAGGTGAAAATAAAGTAAACCAATGAAGTTGGCAGAATGAATTTGTTTGACCTGCGTCTGAATCTAGTGTTCAGATTCAGGTAATGACTGACTATTAGTTTAACAAACATTTTTGTACCAATTAATAAGATTACTAAAAATCAAAAGTAAATGTTAGGAAAACATTTTAAATTAACGTGTTAAATACTTTGTAAACAGCGAAGGTGACTTATTTACGTTTCGTGTTATCGTGGTCGCGAGCGCGACCCAAGGGGTGGCGGAGCTGGCGTGGATGGCGTCTGCATATCTTAATGCAACAGTTTGAGGCTATATTGCTTACTGAAGGAGATCGGAGTCTTTTTTTATTAAAGGAGAAGTCTAACGCTACTTTTGTTTAATTCCCCCTTAAAACATAGGAACTTTAGCAAAATCCTTTAAAAACAAGGTCCGAGTAATTACAATGCCTCAGTTTCTTTAAATGGTTTCGAGCAACTTTTTGCTGTGTGTTAAGGTAAGGGACCAAATTAGTGGAATTTTCCTTGTTTTAATTAGTAAATGTAAACAAAGTCGGTTAGAAGTACCTATTATTTAAAGGAAAATATAAAAGATTATTATTAATGTTGTAGTTACAATATTATTTGTGATTTAATTAAAAGCGAACTTATTCTGAGTTTCAAAGTCGTGTAAATTTATTGGACGACGCGCGCCGTTTGAACGGTACGCCATCGAAAGATTAGAGCGCTTTACCGGCGCGTTGTAGGTATATAAGTTTAAACCGCAAATAGATCAAAAAATAATGACGATGGCAATCACAAAAACGATACTGTAAGTATGCAGAGCATGCTCAACATTGTAATTGGTCGACTGCACAGTGCCTGTACTTATTTAAAACTTTATATAAACAACCTGTGCAATATCAGTTTTAATATTTATTTCTAGTCCATTCGTTTTATATGAATCGTTCGTTAGAATAAAGCTTGTGTTGAGGGGTGCGTCTCATAAAATATAACAACGCTTGGTATAATATCAAATTAAAAATGATCTGAAGGTATAATAGAAACTTTATGTTTAATTTGTGACCATGATAGAGAATTCCAGCGTTATTTTTCCGTTGTTAGACGTAAGTATGACCACTAGTTAATTATTTATTGTGGTATTTTTATTTTTATCGGTGTACGCTTTGTTCGTTATACCTACCACCTCAATGTTATACTTAGCAAATAAAATTATAAATAAATTGGAGTTATCGATATCTGGTGGATAGGTATTATCTTTTTGTTGTAAATACTTACCCCTTACGACTTACCCTGTGTTAAGATTATTTTTGACTAACATTCATTACTGTAAGTATAAGCAATGCTAAAAACTTGATAATATTTATAATATTCTCAATGAAAATCATTCATTGATTGCTGACGCTTATTAGTAGGCAGGTCGTTCACCATGGCGTGTCTGAGAAATGGATACGGTATTGAATAATGTTATTGCAGCAGGTTTCATTGAATACCTAGAGGTGTTGGTCCCACGGTGCTGAGGCAGCACCGGACGCCGCGCCACCCGAGCCCCGAGCCGCCACACCGAGCCGGCGCCGCCTCCTGACCAATAACTGTCTAGGAACAATTTGGTAGATATTTGTCTACTGCAAAACATTGCATAGTGTTGGGGCTGAATCTATGTAAAATGTGTGTGTGTGTGTGTGTGTGTGTGTGCGCGCGCGTGTGTGTGTGTGTATGTGTATGTGTATGTGTGTGTGTGTGTGTGTGTGTGTGTGTGTGTGTGTGTGTGTGTGTGTGTGTGTGTGTGTGTGTGTGTGTGTGTGTGTGTGTGTGTGTGTGTGTGTGTGTGTGTGTGTGTGTGTGTGTGTGTGTGTGTGTGTGTGAGTAGGGCAATGCCGATTAATTAGGTTTAATGTATTCGCAATACTTTACTAATACTCTTTATGAGAACGTAAACGACTGCAGAAATCAAGAGAAAATCATTGAATCGACGTAACTAAGCTATCGTGTGATCGCCTATTTCCATTCGATATAGGTAAGTATCAGGGCATATTTTACGTGTTAGCTTTCGTAGAATGAGACTTGTCTGGCTACAGGTATCCTTTTGCTTGAAACTTTTCGCGAGCTTATCTTATAGCTTAAATAATCTTTCTCTCGGTTATGTAAACAACCCCAATGTTTTTACATTCTTCCGCTGCAGTTCCCTGTTTGTGACAAATAAAAAGCGCCCGAGCCTACCCCGGCTAGGACGCCTGAACCAACAGTATATTTGCACAACCAATTGACTCTGTTTAACGGTACCGTTTACTTTTGGTTTTAGATCTCTGCCATAAATTATGGCGAGTGTGGGTACGAGTCGTCAAACGGTTTGTTTGAGCGGGCGCTCGTCCGCGCGCGATCTAGCGCTGTGTGCGCAGGCGCAGTGCGGAGCGCGCACAGGCTCACATCGCCGGATGTCGATCCCATTATTATATTTTCGTAGAAACCACAACGGTCTCACATGATGAAAACAATTATTTTATTTTGAATCACTTGACTTGTGTTTTAATTGAATGGTTGCTGTACTTATATTGATTTTTTTAAACAAACAATTTCTTTAGTCTTACCTACCTCTTAAACATTTGGTATCAAATATGTCTCCTAGTAAGTGTATTATATTATAAAACAGTAAGAATTCTCTAGTTTATGATGATCTTAAATAAATAAACAAGATTACCGGGACTAGGAACTAGTGGTCCTGATATCCGTGTTACACGCGAAACCGTAGCTCCGTGATCTTAGCACCGTCGGTGCTAAGTTCCCGAACTACACGGTCACGCCAAGATACGTATCCGTGTCTGCGTTCGGCTACGTATCTGCGGATCTCGGCTCCGGCTCCGCTCGGCACGGTTATTGAATGAAAGCTTGTCGAACGGAGCCTTATTAGATATGTGATATGTGTTCTAGTTTATAGCCTCCAACAAAATATTTATATTTATATAATGACTCATTAAACCAATTTAAAATGCAAAAGCAAAGAAACTGAAATCAAAAACACGACTATCGCATTACATTCGGAGGTCTTAAAGACACACATAAAATCTTCATTAAACGTCACGGTCACGGGCGGATCGGATCTACGTGTAAATAAGAAACGTATCTCCGTGTAACACGGAGCTACGTATCTTAATTACACGTAGCCGAATTTCACGTGTCGAACGGGCCGGATCTCCGTTGCCGTGTTACTCGGTAACGGAGATTCGGCTACGGGTATAGTCTTTATTATTTCTACTGAGGCGATCTTCTACACAAAGGCCATTGTTTGTAAACAATACCATTGTCTTTCTTTGTGTCCGTAACACCAAGCCGATTACATAAAAAAAAAGTTAGAACTACATTGAATGTACATTGAATTATCAACCCTACTCTCTTAGTCAGTAGGTTTAAAATGTAAAGTGTCAGGATACAGATATAAGTATTTATTATTTGAACTGTGCTTATTCTTTACACAATACTATCATCTACACAAAACTTATATCTGTATCCTGACACTTTACATTTTAAACCTACTGACTAAGAGGGTAGGGTTGATAATTCAATGTACATTCAATGTAGTTCTAACTTTTTTGTATGTAATCGGCTTGGTGTTACGGACACAAAGAAAGACAATGGTATTGTTTACAAACAATGGCCTTTGTGTAGAAGATCAGCTCAGTTCAAATAGTAAAGACTATACACGAAACACGGACACGACCAGGAGCCCTACTAGGAACCCCTACGAAATTAGTTTCCATTTTACACGATTTGGGACATCTATTGATTTTATTAATTACAAAGAAGATTCAGATGTCTAATCAATAAACTATATCTATGTAATAAAAGCGTACCTATCGCATAACATAAGAGGTAAACAAATGTAGTATTCTTCCAACTACCTATCTTACAACGGGGGATCGCAAAAGCGCCAGATTTACAATTAAATCGCAATGACAACGCGTATATATTGTTTATCATGGGACTAAATTAGACCATCATGACACTAGATATTTAGCCACCGGAGCAAAGCAAGGGCCGCAGTTCGAGTGTCATTAGGGCATTTTAGGCTAAAGTTAAATACAATACGATTCACTTCGATTGCGAGTTGTTTTTTTAATCAAACGAAAAAAATATAATTTATAGCGCTATCTTTATATTCTCTACCGTCACTCAAAGTAGAAAGAGGCGACTGTACAGATGGTTTTGGGGTTAAAATAAACCTCAGACTAATAAGACCAATACCGAGTTACAACCCGAACAGATGGTACAAAGAAAACTTATCCAAAATGAGACCGAGGCGGTAGTGCGCCACAAACAACCTCATCGGAAAGCACGGTAGTTGGCCCACACGAGTTGCGTGACCAGCAGCTGTCCTCTCCATCATCGTCGCCGCAACGCACCTCTCCGACGACATGAGCAACATGCTGGCCCACACGAGTTGCGTGACCAGCAGCTGTCCTCTCCATCATCGTCGCCGCAACGCACCTCTCCGACGACATGAGCAACATGCTGGCCCACACGAGTTGCGTGACCAGCAGCTGTCCTCTCCATCATCGTCGCCGCAACGCACCTCTCCGACGACATGAGCAACATGCTGGCCCCACACGAGTTGCGTGACCAGCAGCTGTCCTCTCCATCATCGTCGCCGCAACGCACCTCTCCGAGACATGAGCAACATGCTGGCCCACACGAGTTGCGTGACCAGCAGCTGTCCTCTCCATCATCGTCGCCGCAACGCACCTCTCCGACGACATGAGCAACATGCTGGCCCACACGAGTTGCGTGACCAGCAGCTGTCCTCTCCATCATCGTCGCCGCAACGCACCTCTCCGACGACATGAGCAACATGCTGGCCCCACACGAGTTGCGTGACCAGCAGCTGTCCTCTCCATCATCGTCGCCGCAACGCACCTCTCCGAGACGACATGAGCAACATGCTACTGGCTGTGTATAGTTTTCCAAGGAAATTAAAAAGAAAAAGTACTTTAGTCCCTAGAGATTAAAAGTATCACTTTAGTCCGCCTATTACATGACAGGTAATTTTAGAGCTGGAGAAGTGAAAAATGTTTCGCATCCAAATTCGCACAGCTGCATGTTAGAGTAGCTACACAAAAAAAGAAAAGGACATCGTATCATTGAAACGCGATTTGCAGTAGGAGCATGGGTTCCCTGACAAGAGTCAAGGAAAAAAAATGCGAAGTTTTTCCAGCTTGTAATAAGCGGCCTTCGCCAAGTTTGCGCTACTTTGCGCGCGCCGTGTCGCCGCGTGACGCATCCTTCAGTACCGCAGACGGAGAGCATTTAACGGTTGAACAGTGGGCGATGCAAGTAACATTACTCTTTTAAATAGTTACCTATTGAGATAGGTAATGCCGTGGGTATTCTATTTCTGCAAAATGTGGAATTACTGCCTTAGTGTGATTTCTCACACATTATAATAATTTGTTTAACATTATATTTTTTTGACGTTTTACATTATATTATAATTATGTCAGTTAACAATAATAACACCTTTTGGGCCATTCATAAGTCGAATAAATAACCTCATACTTAATACTTATAAATTTCCAGCCTTTAGAATAAGCCCTAACAGTTGTAAATTATTTTATAAAAGTTTTAAAAAGATTTATCTGTCACATAATAAGAAAACGAGTCAATAAAATACATGGTTAGTTTATCAAGAAGGACGCACTGAAATAAGATATTCGCACACGGGCTGAGTGTGCAAGCATTCTAAGTACTCGGCAACTCTGAATTTCAGAACTAACCTCCGATCTGGCTAACAGGAGTTAACATAGCACACATATCATTGGTAACGATGATAGTTAAATATTGAGAATTTTCGGGCATTAGTTCCGTTTTATTACTCCCGTAAGAAACGAGGGGCGGTATGAGTTAATGACCATTCTGTGCTGAATGTCTGCGCGTCCAAGTGTTACGAGTAGCCTGGGTGTCTATTTCACTTTATATAACCCTTATCGTCATAACATGTTTTTTATATTAGGTATAAAGTTGGATAAACCACATTTATATTTATTTAGGATTCCATCATTAAATCTAGGACAGACGATAAAAAGAGCTCGTGGTGCTACTATAAGTGTTTTTATTTACGTCCCTTACTCGCAAAAAACGACAGTAAAAATATTAATTTCAAAAAACTCAAAATGAAACCGAAGATAGTTACAACAATCATCATAATTAATGAATGGAAGATATTGTGTCGCATAAAAAGGAACACCCGACACTGAATATGATGATTCAATTCTTTGGTGTCTAGAACGTACCTAAAACGTATGTACTAAGCAAGTAGCATTCCTTAATTGCAGACGTCATTAGTGTGGAGTGTTGAACTAAAGCGAGGAGTAACTATATACAGGGTGTCCCAAAAATAGCACGTCACAGTGACACTGGAGATTCCCCAGCCTCAGACCAACCAAACCAGCCTAACATGACCTCAGTAAAAGTTGCACCGTTTTCGAGTTATTCCAATTTAAAGATTTTTCCAATTTCTCACCTCTTTTGACATTGTAAGTGCCCGCATTTACTGCGATAGCTTTAGAATTCAGTTTTTTTTATTTGTACGCTTTCATGAATAGTTGATTAAGATGATGGAAGCATGATTATGTCAATAACTAATGTAAAAGTTGGAGAAATACTTTAATGAACTTGACTTAAATTATCATCAACATAGTAACTTCAACTTTGCACACCTGCCATGACTTTTTTTTTCTAGAAACGAAATGAACAAATAACTTTAAAAACATGCGTATGTTATGCCAATTCTAAAATGGTATAACACATGATATCTTAATGCAAAAAAGTAGGAATTCGAATCACATTTGCCGATATGGATCCTCGGAAACCAATGCTAATCATCTAAGAAATTGTCTTATACTCTACGATATCTCATTTGTTTGAGCTCTTTTGAAGAATATGATTGATTTTTGGTTGACCAAGGTTCAAAGATAATAAAAAACAGGTTTAACTTTCATCCGTTTTTACAGTAAATGTTCGAATTGTTTCCCTCCGACTCTAAGGCACAAATGGCATCTTCGGATAAAATTTCTGTTTAATTTTCGTAAACTGGTTTCCGATATGTCTCGGGCTGCATCGAAGACACGTCGCCGTAGTTCCTCTTCGTTACAGATTGGTTTTGAATAAATTTTGTCTTTCAGACATCCCCAATAAAAAAAATCCAGTGGGTTTAGATCCGGGGAACGCGGTGGCCATAAAATTGATCCCAATCTCCCAATCCATTTGTCAGGGTACTTGTTGTTTAGGTGCTCGCGGACTGAGCGAGCGTAGTGTGCCGGGCAGCCATCTTGCTGGAACCACATCCTTTGCCTCAATGCCAACGGCGTGTCCTCTAATAAAATAGGCAGATCGTTTTCCAAAAACTGCAGATAATTCTGGCCATTCAGAATCGGCGGCAACTCGACCGGTCCTATTATTTGGGTGTTAAAAATTCCGGTCCACAAATTAATTTTAAATTGGTATTGTGACCGGTCTTGTCGTGATTCGTAAGGGTTAGTTATTTGCCAACTGTGGATGTTATGCAGGTTAACGTACCCATCCCTTTTGCAGGCCGATTCGTCGCTCCATAATACTTCATTAAAGAAGTTTGGGTTTTCCCTCCATTTCTGTATCATCTTTCGACAGAATTGAATACGCTGCGTGTAATCTGTCGGAAGAAGCGTTTGAACGCGATGAATGTGGTAAGGATGATATTTGTGCCGCTTTAAAATTCGTTGTGCCGACGATTTAGTAACGCCAGTACGGCGTTCGATTATTCGCACTGAAGTTCCTGGCTCTGCTTGTACTTGACTTAAAACAACGTCGTCATCAATGGTTTGAGGTCTTCCTCCTGAGCGACGTGTTGGTGGTCTGTCGTCACGATAACCATTCACGACTCTTAAAATCACCTCATAGGTACGTCGTTGGCCTACGATTTGGATATCGTTCCGAGTACAGTCTTGCAGCCAACCTTGCGTTGTAACAAACATTACCTCGAGTGGAAACTCTCCTAGTTTCGCCATAAATTAGATGCATATCAGCGTACTCACTATTGGAGTACTGAGAAGTATTACGATTTGCCATCGTAATATAGTTTCACAAAGCGAAATCAAGTGTCCGTTAAGAGTGCTGAGTAGTCGTTTCAATTCCACAAACAAAATCAGAGTCCAGAGGAATGCAAAGTCGATTTAGTTCAAGAACACCACAGGATAACCGGGACGCATTGAACATGGGTGATAAGTAATGACATAAGTCAAATCAATAAAAATAAAAAGTAACTAAAAAGTATTCTATTAAAACGAGGTTTAATATTAAACAACGGGTATTGCACGAAACGCAAGGTAACGAACTAGTTTGGGTCACAGGGCTACCACTGCAATAAATTAATAACTACCCTACAATTCTTTACATGATAAACTTGCAAAGCGGCTAATCGCGTATCATTTGTTAGTTTGGTTTCCGGGATCTTTATTGGCAAATGTGATACGAATTCGTACTTTTTTGCATTAAGATATCATGTGTTATACCATTTTAGAATTGGCATAACATACGCATGTTTTTAAAGTTATTTGTTCATTTCGTTTCTAGTAAAAAAAAAGTTATGGCAGGTGTTCAAAGTTGAAGTTACTATGTTGATGATAATTTAAGTCAAGTTCATTAAAATATTTCTCCAACTTTTACATTACTTATTGACATAATCATGCTTCTATCATCTTAATCAACTATTCATGAAAGCGTACTAATAAAAAAAACTTAATTCTAAAGCTATCCCAGTAAAAGCGGGCACTTACAATGTCAAAAGAGGTGAGAAATTGGAAAAATCTTTAAATTGGAATAACTCGAAAACGGTGCAACTTTTACTGAGGTCATGTTAGGCTGGTTTGGTTGGTCTGAGGCTGGGGAATCTCCAGTGTCACTGTGACGTGCTATTTTTGGGACACCCTGTATATATCTATGTATTTTGGTATCATAATGAATAATATTAGTGAAGTTTGAAGGATCAGGCTAAGAGCATGTCGGTTTGTGCACAATGTAGAGTTCCGTGATCATGTCTGGCGCACACGTTCTATCGCCGTCTAGTAGGAAACTTTCATGTCACTAATTAGTGTATTTAATTAAATTTTGGTAAGAATAGATGTGACATGAAGAGGTTTGACCTTTCTACTAAATGCTTCCACGCGGCTACACGGACTGCAGAATTCGTTCTTGCTACGAGTATAGAATAGAAATCATGACACACTGCTACTATTATTGTGTAAAAGTGTTGTACTGTGTAAAAAACAATGTAACGATTATAATTACTCATCTGTTGGAATGCGACCGTGAGGCGCCTACATTTATGACATGACAATACGTACTTACATCGTGCTCAATCAAATACGTAAAAAAAGTTACTTTGAAAAACTAATATCGTATATACTAATACATGATGCATATTAGGAAGCGCAGACAATCCTATATGTTTATTAAATACAAAGCAAGCATAGAGCATCCCCGCGAGAACCAGTCGCTGCGTTTGCTGCACCGATACACAGAGATACATAAAGCCGGATTTTTATTCCCACAGTACAAATGTAAACAAAGGTTGCCGTTAACGAAAAACATTTGCAGCGAAATATTTATAATTTCCACTTTATAAAAAAACGAGTTTCTATAAAAAAAAACGACATATATTATAATTACGCTGGACGAATTGAATTTTTTGATGGCAAACTTTATTTTGGTATAAACTCCTTGTTGTATTAATTTAAAACGAGAATACTGATTTTTAAAAGATAATTTATTTATTGTACTGGTATCATTGACTTGATACACCCGTGTCAACACGTTGAGGGTCACTTCGCTCGCTTCGCTTCAAAATTCGTGCTCCCATCGTAATCGCTTTCCAATGACTAATTTGTGCGATTTTAGTTTCATTTACTTCCTAATTTTTTTTTAATATCACGGTTTGAGCGGAATGATAATTTCATATAATATTTCTTGCTGGCCCAAACTTTGAGATCCCCTGAAATATCACTTTCACAGTGACGTAACTTTGTGTAGGTACATTTTTTCTGTGGGATTAAAAATTCGACCTTACACACCAACTGAACATCGCAAAATACCCCGATAATGGCGGACCACAGTTTATATTGTCACTCGTTTATATCATAGTGAGTTACATTTATTTGTAAATATAAATACAGGGTTACTGGAAATTCGCCGTAATCCTTGAAAGGGGTTATTCTATACCTCATTTGTAACGATTTAAGTCCAGTCAACCGGGGGTCAAAACTCATTGGTTATCGAGTTATTCACGTTTTTAGATATTTTTTTAAATAACTAGCCTTTCGACCTAAAACTAGTCATTGTGTAAAAACTTCGTCATTTAGAAATAAAAAAAGCATTTTTCAAATAGCCAATGAATTACTGATTACGAAAAATAATAAAAAATGCCAAAGAAATGCAAAGTTTTGCAAATAAAAGGATTTGAAGTTGAAAGTTCTAGTAATTATTTTCCAAATTTTGTAACATTTTAAAGCATCACTAAAAAAAAAGTTCAACACTTCGCGTACAAATGACAGGAATAGTTTGCTCATTTCATAAGCTTTCTAAAAAGGTACAATTTATGACATTTTAAACTTATTTTTCTTTAAAAAGGTACAATTAACAATAATAGCAGAAATGTGCGCAGTTAAGCTCCATCGTTTCAACCAATAAACACGGGATCTGCGATGGAGACGCGGCTGCAGCTAGAAGGGAATACCAACGTCGTTACCCTAACCGCCGTTTACCTCACGCAAGCGTGTTTGGTTCATCGTACCGTCTTATTCGGGAAAGAGGATCAGTTCAACGCCGCCAAGCTGACGCTGGAAGACCTCGACATGATACTGCTCAAGATGAAGAAATCCTTCAGTGTTTGCGGACCGACGGCACTAATTCGACGAGAATTGTGGCTAAAATTTGGAAATTAATTACTTACTAGAACTTTCAACTTCAAATTTTTTTATTTGCAAAACTTTGCATTTCTTTGGCATTTTTTATTATTTTTCTTAATGTGTAATTCATTGGCTATTTGAAAAATGCTTTTTTTATTTCTAAATGACGAAGTTTTTACACAATTACTAGTTTTAGGTCGAAAAGCGGGTATTTTTAAAAAATTCTAAAAACGTGAATAACTCGATAACCAATGAGTTTTGACCCCTGGTTGACTGGACTTAAATCGTTACAAATGAGCTGTAGAATAACCCCTTTCAAGGAATACGGCGAATTTCCAGTCACCCTGTATATAACTATGGGAATTTTTAGATAGAACTATGACAACATTATTTGCAGAAATCCTTCAAAAGATGAGCTGATAATGTTGTTTTTGTACTGATTTGTTGATTATTAAAATAACACATACACATACATACCTTCACGCCTTCATTCCCAGAGTGGGGTAGGCAGAGCTACAGAATTACCAACAACTCTAAAAACTTGTTGATAACTCTGTAACCACAATTTGCACAAATTAGGCTAAGATGTTTAACAGTGTATATTAGTGACAGGTAGCAAGCCCATCGCCTAACAGTACTACAAGCCTTTATTCCCTTAGTCGCTTCTTACGACTTCCACGGGAAGACATGGAGTGGCACAATTCTAAGCCGGCAACCACACGGCATTATTAAAATAAAACATATAAAAAATACGATTTCACACAAACTGACCTCGTCAGTCCCAAACTAAACTGTAGGAGGCATGTAATAGTTGTGGTTACTACTACTAGGCTAGGATAAACGTAGGTACTTGTATAAAGAAATACAAAGAAAACTTTCAAGAATCACGAACAAATATACTCGCACTCATCATACAACTATTTTGACCCAAGATCTGTGTGCCTCATTCTTGCACCCGCGGCAAGGAGGTGGATGAGCTTGGTAGATAGATATGGTATTTCTTGTTCAAGGAGTGCCGGCCGCTTGAATCGCCACGGGGCGGCGCCATCAATGATTTGATAAGTCGTTCGCTTGCCACCGACTGCCTCTGTACTTAGAACCAGCCTATGGCCTCTGGCCGGGGATCCCAGTCTGGCGCTTACTTCTCCCGAAGTATATAGGTGTATCCAGAGAGGTACGAGGGCTGTTTGATGTCCTTTTAAAAACTATTTGTAAAACCTTTTTTCTGGTAAATGGCATTAACACTGGCAGGCACAATCTTTCAAATGAAGACTGTCAAAAATTCAGCAAAAAAAAAACAAGTTTTTGTCAGTTTAACTATTGTTTAACTGTGATCACTCGTAAATTTTCAACAACTATGGAAAAATCTGAATTTCGTGCCGTTATAAAACATTTTTTTATGAAGGGTTGCATTGCAGTGCTGCCACAATAAAAACTGAACTTGATTCTGTTCATGGCACTAACGCACCAACGTTGCAGACTGTTTATAACTGGATAAATTATTTTAAACGAGGTCGGTCAAGCATATCTGATGCTCCACGCTCTGGTCGCCCAATCGAAGTCTACTACTGAGGATGTTGTTGAAGAAGTCCATAATATTGTACTCGACGACCGCCGCGTGAAGGTGCGTGAAATAGCTGAGAACATAGGCATCTCCACTGAGCGAGTACATAAAATCCTGCATGAAGATGTGGGTATGACACAGCTGCCTGCACGATGGGTGCCACGTTTGTTGACGATCGAACAAAAAAGCGAACGAAAGCGAATTTCAAAACTGTGTTTGGATACGATGAAGCGTAATCCTAAGAATGTTTTGAGTCGATTTGTCACTGTGGACGAAACTTAGGTCCATCATTATACAACTGAGTCAAAACAGCAATCAAAATAATGGATGGCGACTGGTGAACGTGCCCCAAAGAAGGCCAAGACTGTTTTATCGGCTGGGAAGGTGATGGCGACAGTCTTCTGGGTTGGCGAAGGAATCATTATGATTGATTACTTGGAAAAGGGAAAGACTACCACTGGTCGTTATTACGCTGAGTTATTGGTCCGCTTCAATGCCGAATTGTTGGAAAAACGACCAAAATTGCCCCCCAAGAAAGTCCTCTTTTATCAAGACAATGCCCCAGTTCACACGTCCACTATTGCAATGGCCTAAATCCACGAGTTGGGCTTCGAGCTGGTTCCGCATGCTCCGTATTCGCCGGACCTAGCTACGTGCGATTATTACCTATTTCCAAATCTGAAAAGATGGCTAGGAGGGCAAACATTTTTGACAAATGAGGACTGCATTGCAGGTGTAAGCGGCTATTTTGAAGACCTCAACAAAACGCATTTTTGGAGGGCATAAAAAAATTGGAAACTCGCTGGAACAAGTGTTTGGCCCTCAAAGGAGACTATGTTGAGAAATAAATGTAAATTGTTAAAAAAAAACAATCTTTTTTGCTTTTTAAAACGACTTATCAAACAGCCCTCGTAACGGAGCCAGCATCTGGGTACAATGCCGCGATCGGATTTATTAGAGGGGGTATTCTTTTTGTAGTTGTGTACACAAATATTATATTTAATAATTCTAGTTTTAAGTAGATAATAGGTTGCCTTAGTTCTTAATTATTCTAATTATTATTGAACAGTGTAAATAGTGTGGTTCTTTAAAAAAATAATCAACTGTTTCAGTGTTGTAATTGTTATAATACACATTTAAATAAATTACCTTTTATTTTTACCCAATTATATATATTTTTTGGGATTTATATATTACCATCGTGTACCTACCTACTTTGTTAGGTTAGGTTAGTAACGGTCGGGAAACGATACATTTGGCAAACATATTTCGCCGAAACAAAGGTAACCAACCCGCAAGCATTTCCCCAGCGAAAGAAAAAACAAAATGCTTTAAAAAACAAAAACCCGACTTCTAAAACGCTCAACGTCGGCTTTTGGTTTAAAATATATTAAGTTGCCGACTTCACTATGTATTATGCCTATAATATTTAACCCTTAATTTGGCAAAAATATAAAAAGTCGGGAATTCAAACCCTTTTTAATTTTGAATCAGCAAAAAAATAAAAAAACATTCCAAACATTAAAAGTGAACATTATAGTATGTTGACTGTGGCATACACTGCCAAATTAAGGGTTAAAGGGGTTTCGTCAATTTCTCACGGATCCCCTCATCAGATTCAGATTTGGTGACAATGAGACCACACCTCGTATGTAGGTAGAGGTATACACTATCAAACCAAAAAATTAATGTTTAAATTGGTCCACACTTGACGGAAAAATAGGTGAACATACGTTAAAAAAAAACCCACAGTGAAACATAGAACTTCCTCCTTTTTGAAGTCAGTTAAGAAAGGACGCGCCTGTTTGAAGATGACCCAAAATAAATCAAAAGTAACGTTTTTAACACGAAGAAACATGAGTCGAAAGTTGAAACTGTAACAGGATCATTAGGTAGATCGATGAAGAAGTCCCTCGTTGCGAAGGAATTAGCTAACCTTAATAGTATATTAACTGCCTTATTCGATTGATATTCATTTTCTTCTCAATCAACCAACGAGCACATGTACGAGGGCTGCCTTTTAAGTTGTGTCGTTTGCCAACCTCCCGCGATTATTTAAAAAAAAACATATGGCATTTTCATCCTTTTGAATTTAGAACTCGAAAACAAAAGAATGTTTTCAAATTGGTCGAATAGTTTTATTACAGCGTCTATTCAAAGGTGACAAGTCGGTTGTAAAAATGGAAATGTCTAAGGAAAATTTGCGTGCGGTAATTTTCTACAACTTTAAAAGGGGATTATCGCGACTTCAGTGCTTTGAGGAGATCACATCTGTGTTTGGTGATGCAGCACCGTGTCTTAGGACTGTAGAACGCTGGTACTTAGAATTTTTACGTGGGCACTCTAGCCTCAGTGATAAGCTTCGTGAAGGTCGTCCAAAAACCGCCATGACGCAAGAGAATATCGAAGCCGTGCGGCAGCTAATACTCGAAGATCGTCATGTGACATACCGTGAAATAGAGGCATCCGTGGGCATTTCAGGGACCACTGTCCAAAAAATCCTGCACGAAGAACTTGTTGTAAAAAAGTTGATCTCTCGTTGGATACCACATTTGCTTAGCGACGACCAAAAAACAGCCCGTGTAAGTTGGTGTCGCAAAACTCTGAAGCGATTCAGCCGAGGAGAGTCAAAACATGTTTATGATGTGGTTAGTGGTGACGAGTCTTGGATATATGCTTACGATCCAGATTCAAAACAGCAGTCAACTGTCTGGGTCTTCCAGGACGAGCCAAAACCGACCAAAGTCATACGCTCTCGGAGCACTTCAAAAAAAATGGTTGCCTCGTTTGTGGCAAAGGGTGGTCACGTCGCCACTATTGTACTAGAAGATCGCAAGACGGTTACCGCCGACTGGTATACCACTGTTTGTTTGCCACAAGTCATCACCGAATTTCGAAAAAACAACTCGGAACGTCGTATGATACTGCACCATGACAATGCAAGTTCGCACACCGCCCGCCAGACAAAGATGTTTTTGAACACCCAAAACGTGGAAATTTTAGATCACCCGCCTTACAGTCCTGACTTAAGCCCTAACGATTTTTTTACGTTCCCCAAAATTAAGCAAAGTCTTCGTGGTCAACGTTTCAGCTCACCCGAAGGAGCTGTTGACGCATACAAATCGGCCATTTTGACTACCCCCACTTCGGAGTGGAATAAATGTTTTAAAAACTGGTTTGAACGCATGCAAAAGTGTATTAAATATCGCGGCGAATTCTTTGAAAAACAATAAATGGTAATAATCTATTAGATTGTCTATACTTATTTCAAACGACACAACTTAAAAGGCAGCCCTCGTATTAATAAATATTCTGTTGTGCTGGTCAGTTAGGAATGATTAAATTAGAAAACTTATATCGTATTATGGGCACCTAACTACCTACGTATCTAACATAAAGCTGAAGTTTTAAATATTTTAAGATTATGTATTAGTCTTGTACGTCTCGTCTCTGAGGGTTACCCGATAGGTCCATGTAAAAATATAATTATCCAATAATAATATTTGACAATACGGATGATTTTAATATTTGTATTTTTTTAGTAGACATCAATGTGACCGAGCGACTACACTAATGACGACAAATAAATCGTCAACAAAATTCCATTTAACCGTTAGTTCAACTCTTTACTTTGCGTTAGCGAACGCATTAAGTACCTAAGTATTACAAATTAAATGGTTGACGACAAATGAAGTAACCTATTACCTAGACCGCAACCTCGCGGCCGCCGCCACGTCGGCTGCGCACGCCGCCTCCCGGCGACAGACCGACCACTGTCATAATTATCTACATAATATTCTGTTTCAGAATACGAATATCATCGCGGTGGTGACTGTGTTGTAAAATCAACACCGATATTTTATAATTCGTAACTGAATTCCAGACTGTAAGCTAGAGTATTCATTCAAGTATAATCTTGGACTTCGTTATGTGATGAACTGATGATACTCGTAGGCACCTATTGAAGGCCAGTGTAGTCGAAATATTTATAATCAGAATTATAGTCACGCGCGCACAGCGGAGGTGAAAAACCGAGCGCTAAACCAGATTACAATACAATCATTTATAACTACCTACATCTTTGTTAGATTTTTACAGGAAAAAAAAACAAAAACTTGCCTTCAAAAACTTCTTTTAAAATGGTAGGGAAGGTCAGTCCAGCTGTATTCGGCTTTTGGTTTGCGATTTTGAAGGCGGGTTTTTGTTTTTTAAATATTTATTTTATTTTACACTTTTTAATGATCGTATTTATGCTGATATGTAGTCCCTCTTCTCAGTTAGGTAATGGGAAACTATAGAACATTTCAAGCTCGCCGCAGGCAACGCTGCGGGAATGTCATTGTCATAAATTTAAACCCAAATGTTCTTCATCATAGTCACTCAACTTCCTGAATCGAGATACCTATATTATCGTCACCCTTGAAATAGGTACCGTTAAAGAGTTCCGGTGGCCATCTGTGGTCTTCATCATCAGTTCCACTTCACCATAATAGTGCTTTCAAGAGCAAATGCACGAGTTGACAATGGAACTAACTAGAAACTAGAAAGTACCCTTTCCCTTGAATTTTTTTTTTTTTTATATCAGCCCTGTTGTCTTCGAGTAATCGGGGAATATACATTTAAAAAAAACCGACGAATTGAGAACCTGTTCCTTTTTTTTCGAAGTCTGTTTAAATGAAGGTTTCATAATATTAGAGTAACATTAGGCCGACAAGACCGTCAAAAGCATTGTGTATGTCGGAGGTTGGCGTAATGCATCTGGTCTGGGGGATCTGGTCTGGCGCTTGTAGCTTGGAGACCGCGTTAACGGCGTGCTAGCTTGGAGCGTGCGTTGCTTGTCACAGCAAAACCAAACACTCCTCCTCGCTTCGCTCCCTAGCTTTCTGTTTAGTGAATTGTGGTGTACATTTTAGCTGCTTTATTACCAATTTCCATAATGCCGTACATGTCCTCGTTATGGTACAGGAAATTATGCCAAATGCGGTGCCAATCTTCTATTTTCGTGTATCTACCATAACAATCATATAATTATCATAAATGAACTTTAAGCACACTGCATATACAGCAGCTAAAAAGAACCCCATTTAAAAGATAGACACAGTTCATGACTCAAAAGTCACTAAACAGAAAGCAAGGTACGACGAAGAGCGAAGCGAGGAGGAGTGTTACAATGCATTGGTAACCACTCTTCTGCTTTTTTTACATATTAACATTATGGAAACTAATAGTTAGGTATGTTAAGTAACTTTAATATGTTTATGCAAAGTTATCATTCGACTATCGCACTGCCGAAATGGAGAAAACAGTAGGTTTGTTTATTAAATTTCCCTGTCAGCCTTTCTCATTATCTTTTCATATATTATGATAATGGTATATTTTGAGTAGTTATTGTTTTATTAGGCTTAGCGCAGCGTAGCTTGTCACGTGTCTGTAAAAAGATAGAATGACGGAATGTTTTCGTTATATGTCGTGTTGCAACCATGTGTTTGAATGTGTCACAACACCCGGGCGGCCGCAGCGACCGCGGCACGTTCTGCCGCGCCGCCGCGCCGCCGCGCGTGACTGCGCTCGCGGCTCGCGGGGCGTCCGCACTCCGCGCACACGGGCCGTTCCATCAAGCCAACCGAAATATCAACCAAAAAACTCTATGGAGAATGAACTAGGTTTTATTACGCGCCAAATTAGACTATTACGAAAACTTCACTACTTCAAATGCAATCATTAACATGCCTCGAAATTTAATTATGCACAATCGATTCTCCTGCGTGACGTTATTATTTTTGGGGCCCTGATCTTAAAACATATGAGCCTACCTATGAGTATAGGTACCTCATGGTATACATATATCGTGTGTCATAACATACCTATTTAGGGTTCCGTACCAAAATGGTAAAAAAGGAACCCCCATGATGAGACTTCGGTGTCTGTCTGTCTGTATGTCACAGCAGTTTTTCTCAGAAACTGTAGATCAGTTCAACTTTAGATTTGGCATACTTAGTAGTATAACTTGCTTGCCCGCATCTGTTCCAAGTAAAAAAAAATATCTAAATATTTGAAAAGGGGAATATTTATGGGGGGTTGAAGAATTGAAAACGATTTGATTATAGCAAACATAGGTGTTATATAAAAGGGCTTAGTCTGCACATTTCATAAATATTCTTTCCATAATTTTCCGTGACGTACTTTTTGATTTATGGCCAAAAAATTATAAAAAATGATCGTTCCCGTCCGAAGTTCATGAACCAATAAATAAATAAATCTTGGAGCAAGTGGAAAGAAGTGGTCCGGCAGTCCGATTTTGCACAAACTAGTCCTTATGGGTTAGTATTTATTGCGTAACCATAAAAAACCGGACTACCGGACGGTAAAATTCCTAGTTGTGCACAATCGCCCTACCCCTCTGGGAAACAAGCGTGATTTAATCTATGTATGTAAATATATTTACTTATAGGTATTTTACCGAAAAAAATAAAATGAAGTTGTCAAACTTTACAGTTTTGAAAAAAATAGCCCATAACTTTAAAATCTGTATTAAAATTTAGACTAGTCAAAATGGACCTTATTGCATAAATAATGAAGTTTATAACAAAATGAGTATTTTCTTTTGCGTTTTGTAAACATAATTATTAGGTATCTTAAATACGGTACGCGAGTCCGACTCGCACTTGACCTTTTTTTACTACATAGTTCCTTACGAACAGTAATTATCGAAAGTAAGTAGGTACCCTTAGCCTAATTGTGCAAATTGTGGTTACAGAGTTATCAACAAGTTTTTAGACTTGTTGGTAATTCTGTAGCTCTGCCTACCGCACTCTAGGAATGAAGGCGTGAAGGTATGTATGTATTTATGTATGTGAGTAGGTACCTGCCTATCTATGTTACTACAAGGTTTTGTCAGTCATTTAATTTTATTGTACGAGTAGGCTCTCGCTCCCGATGTTTTATTTGTAAGAAGAGGTCGCTCACAATAAGTCGCGATATGAATGAACATCGAGATGAGGCGATAGATACTGAACTGGTACTCGTAGGTATATGTATCGGTGGCATTTATTTTACTATCCTGCTCCCCTCAACTTACGTACCTATAAGGTATAAAAATCAATTACATGCAGGTATAATTCTGTATTGACCATAAAATATATCTGTTTAGGTCTTAAGTATATATAGTTATAGGTATATAATTATTTTTCTGAGATGATCTCGCAAGGCTTTTAATCGTACTTTTATTATTGTGGTAGGTATTTTATTTTATTATTGCTGTGCTGATACATCTTCAACGGCCCCACCGATTATCACGACACCGGCTAAGCACCTCCGCTAGAAAACCTGCTTCTGAATAAACAAACGCATCCACCACACACACGCACACACCCACACACACACACACACGACGACGGCTCTAGAGTTATAGGAATACATGCAAAGTTAGGTTAGGTTAAACCTAAACCTACTATTAAAATATATGCATGCTCCGTGGAGCAACTCCAGATTTTGGAGTTAAGTGGAAGATTTTATGGTTAATTGAGAAAAACAAATCATATTATAATTATTTGTAAGTGTAAATGGGTCGGTACTAATGCGAGCAGTCGTTAGGCTGGGGTCGACACACGGCTGCCGGCGCCGCTGCCATTAGCAGCAGTCTGTCGAGCGACTCCGGCGCTTCGGCCCGCCGCCGAGGCTCAACTTGGTCCCAATCACCATCAGCTCTTATCGGACGCCATTGTTGAACAACAGTGTCATTACACTTAACGTAGGTACCTAATCTGCTGACGAATGCAAATCATTCGTGAAGCCGGAAAATAAAATAATCAGACGGCCTGAGTCTCCACTTTTGTGACCAAATTTTACTCAAATTACCTAGGTACCTACCGATTTTTGTAGTGAATATTGCGATGCATGGAATTCTAAAATTATACTGGTGGTGGTTAAATTATTGGATACTTAAGAAATTAATATCGCAGACGCCGGCCGATTTTCCTTGAGTGCGAACTCAAAATACATTGATTAGTCATAAAATGTTATATAATTATATGAAACATTGGCAGGAAACCACAATTAGGTGCTTACATTACCCTTTAAGTTTTAGTTTTAAAATGTAATGTAAATAAGTAACAAAGGCAAGATAATAAGGAAATATGAGCAGGCAGGCTAGCTACTCTTAAGTACTAGGTAAGTAAGCGTAATGAAGTTTGACATGTACCTAATAATATTGTTCCTCTTCTCACTTAAGCATTAATTTAATTTGAACACCGACTTACCCTTCTTCGTCTATGGCTGTATACCAGTAACTAAGTAGGTAGGTAATAAAACGGAAGACGTGTGATGGAATCTCTGCACGATGGAAATTGAACATTGAACTAACAGAGTTGCGGGGAGCAGGTAGGAAGTGGTATATATATATACTCGTATAATAGGTATAGCGGCTGCTATCGGATTGAAGTTATTATTAAGAGCCTAATGTGTCCCACTGCTGGGCAAAGGCCTCCCCATCTTATCTGTTTGCCTGTTCTTTTGACGTAAGATATAATATTAGAATAGAAGCTTAACAATAATATACATAGGTACAGGTAGGCATATCCGATTAAAGAACGCCGAACATCCTGACAATGTCAATCACTTAGCAAAGCATTACTTCCGTTTATTAAATAATTTAAGCTCAAAACCGTTGCATCATAATTCATAATAATATCATATCATATTTATTTAAACAAAACAGAGCTAATAAACGCAAGGGCTTTTTTTTTCGAATGACGTTATTCGATAAATTACTAAGTACAAAGCTCTCATTCAAGAGCCTAGGTAGGTACCTATTCTTTAAAAATATCCTAGTCAATTATCGGATAGGAAGGGATCCTTTCATATTACCTACATCGATTACATGCCATACCATGAGTATAATAAATCTACCTAGTAGGTACTCAGGGTTAAATAATCATAGGTATTGTTGGGAACCTACCGAATCGATAGACACTATCAAGAACATTATTCGAGTAAATTTTATTAAAGTTTGTAGAGTTGATACCTACCTAATTCTACAAACCAATAACTCTAGATCCGGCTGAAAGATACTTTAATGCTATAGGTATTTATAAATGATGTGTAAGACTCACCCGTCGACGTGGTGGTGGTGAGTGTGGGCGTAGGCGGGCGGCGGGCCCGGCGCGTAGGGCTCGTAGTGCATGGAGCGCGCGTACTCGTCGGAGCGCTCGGGCGAGGGGCTCATGTCGGGGCTGCGGCTGCGGATGAACACCACGCCGTCGGTGGAACCCGCGCCCGGCGGCCCCTTAAACAGCGACTCGTCGAGGTGTGTGTAGGCCTGCATGTCGCGCGCGTGTGCCGCCGCCGGCCGCAGCTCCTGGTAGCTGCGCGAGTGGGACGGCGATAGGCCGCCTTGGTGGGCGTAGCTGTACGCCGGCAGGGGGGGCGGGCTCTCCGACCCGCCGCCCGCTCCCTCCGCGCCGCACTCCGCCTCGCCTTCTGCGCACACGCATACAATGTCCGACATTATGCTATGGTGATTCCACTGAACGTACTCGCACACACGTGCTGCGCTCCGGACACCGATTGGTGTTCGCCCCCGCGTTATTTGTGTTGTGTTGTGTTGTGATGCTACGCGTAGATAGCGGGCTATTGCAATGCTTACGACTGGTCCCACACGTATTTTTAGCGTGACTTGTGTACTCGTCTGGGTTCGATTCCCGGTATGGGCAAATAATTGTGTGAATTAAACAATGCCCAATCGGCAAACTTACACTACAAGAGTAGACCAACAGAATGGGTGTCCGCCTAAAAAACATAGATTTTTTGATAGGTAGGTAGATGTATACCTATATATTTTTTTATTAATAAATGTAGTTATAGTGCTTTGTTAATTATGACTACTTCCTATGAGGTAGATTTAAACTATTATCAAACTTAATTTGTAGGTTGATTATGGTGCCCTGATTGATTAAGGTGCCGTTTTATGAATAGGTCAGTTAATTTATACTTTTTTTTACATTATGTTGTAAAAATTGTAACCGATTGTAGGTACCTATACGTATCGTAGGTATACCTATACGTCGGGGAATAGTAGATGTAGACACCAGCGTGCCTCTTCCTGTAAGTCCGATGTCAGAGCATTCATAACCAGGAGACACAGATAAGGGCTAAAAGTCGATCCCTGCGGTGCAAGCCCACAGTCACATTGTAGTTACCTAATTGCTGGTTACACCAGCCTCAGACCGGACGTTTGTACTTGGTCAGCTGTACCTACGTGGAACGAATAAGCTGCACGTAGGTAAGTACTAGAACCTCTAGGGGTATTCGATCATATTATGCCTTTTCTAGGTCAACAAAAACAGGTTCTGCGACTGTACTTTTCACGTAACTTCACCAAAAAAAAACAACACCGAATCTAATGCCTAAATTGCTTAAGAAGTAGAAGATACCTAACACTTACCGGTACCTAGTCAAATGCTATCGGTCGGAAGAACGTTAGTAGCTGAGGTATGTCGGACTGGTTGGTATCCGATGTAAGTACCTACTTGGTCGGCATCTGCCATATCGCAAGGTCGGTTAGGTAGGTGCACTAGTATTAAGTCTACAAAAAGTCGCCAAGAGAAACCCCCATAGGTGCCTAAAGATCTACTTTACATGCATACACCCAAAGAAAATTAATGAATTTTCGGCCAATCAGGTAAAATAACCAACTTACCTACCTAGATACCTTAGAAAAACGCCTAGATAGGTACATCGACACTAATTTGCCTAGGTAGGTGCTACTACTTAAATCGTCACATAAACGATCTGCACTGAACATCACTGGTCAGACGAATGAGTGACCAGGCTGTAAGTATTAATTAAGACCGAGCGCCACGAGCCACGACAATGCCACGCTTACCCTAAAAGCCTAAATCATCTTAGAAATAAAGCGGATACATACCTACAGGAAACCATACTTTACTTCTTCTGCCTTAAATTTACTCATAACATAAACTACACGGAACTAGATTACGTACCTATATTATGGGTGATTATTAGAACCATCATACACGACAAGAAACGCTAAATAAGTACCTACCTACGTGCCAACCTAATATAAGTTAAGTACAGATGTAGTAAATAATCCTTTCCCATCGTTTTTAGTCTACTGAAGCTAATTGAGAAAGCAAGATAAATACGAACTTAAGCGACCAAAAACGATGGGAAAGGATTATTCACTACATGTGTATATTGGTTTTTTTCATAACAATGCATTTCCTGCTTGGGCTGACTTCCATGTTCGCGGACCTGGGGATGCGCTCAGCTTCAGCCTTAAAAACATACGAGTACCGACCTAGTAACAATTTTATGTTAAAATACCTAATAACATAAATAAAATAAAGTAGGTACCCAATTAGAATCAATGGTGTTTGACTATAATATGAAGTAAACAACGATAAGTTTTAACAAACAGCAAACAGCTTAATTATGGAATGGACGTTCATTTAGTAAAATGCACGTAGGTAATTAGTTTGTTTTTACACCACATTTGGCTAATACGATTGTTCTCGCCCCCGCCGCGGACAAACAAGCCGTAGGTGCTATTCGTTGCTGCATTTATGAATAGTTTACCATACACCATGACTATCAAAAAGAGCAAAAACTTCAGGTTGAACGCTGAGATGACGTAAAATTACCTTTAAGACAGTTGTTGTTGACTTCAGCGATGAGAGCGTCCAGTTCGAAGGTTTCGGTCTTGAGCCAGGCTCCTCCGTAGGGGGTGGCGGCACAAGGCCA
The DNA here is from genome assembly GCA_927399475.2 of Acleris emargana. Lineage (NCBI taxonomy): Eukaryota > Metazoa > Arthropoda > Insecta > Lepidoptera > Tortricidae > Acleris > Acleris emargana. The sequence goes on along the minus strand of OV656835.1, from coordinate 47,781,844 downwards.
CGCTTCGTGCAACATGCTGCGGCGTGTCGTCGTACTCACGGGCGTACTGTAGACTGACGGCGTGCGCTCTGCGATGCCGCGCACGGGGGACTGACGCGGCGAGTTGCGCGGGCGCAGGCACCGAGCGCGCGCTCCCTGTATCCCAGGCTCCCCGCCACGACCCGTCTCATTGGCCGTTGGCTCCCCAAAACTCCTTTTTTTTATGAAAGTGTTTTTCTGGGTGGGTCCGTGTTGATCACGCTTTTGAAAATGGCTTAAATATATACCTACCTAGCCCCATTTACTTAGTTGGGCTAGCTAGGTATAGGTATGGTAAATATTATGCTATTATACCTACCTAGTACGTGTTTAAAGTCAGCCAAGCACCTAACATATTAATTATTTTAAGTTATGGCCTAACTAGTCTAGGGAAACATGATCGTGTACCTACATGACTTTTTCTATCAAAAGCCTACTAAAATCCATTGTTACAATTCCAGAGACATTAAATGAAATACTTATGTGCATAAACACTTTTTCTGGAAACTGGTTTTTCACGACTTGACAGAAGCTCGTGGAGGCTCTAACCCCATGTGCTTCTGTAGTCCATTAGAGAAAATACTCTTTGACCGAACAATTTATTGTCTTCGCGTGTGGTGATATTCATCGACTTATTTCTCTAATAAGTCCATGGGAGTGTCTATAAATAACTCGACATTGGCGAAATACACCTTAACAGGAGTGAAACCCATTTACTAAAATTTAGAATTAGAATAAGAACGATTTAAAAATTTAATGCGTAGAAGTAGGTATCAGATAATATTATAGGATAGTGATCGAAATTTCGATCGGAGTACGGAAGATTAGAATCTTGATAGGTACAGTCGAATACAAACAAAATGTATCCACTTTTAGGTACAATGCAAGAAGGTAAAATGTGGATAAGGTGATTTCGCCGGTTCTCCGTTCGGTTCCAATTTTCGTCCAGTAGATTGAGCTGTTCAGAACAAAGCTTTGAATTGTCAAATAAAAGCAGCGACCGACTCGCGCATGCTGCTCTCGCGGGGCCCTTAGTAGCAAACCATTCATTTCACAAACAACAATATATTATTTTACTAGTTGAACTAATAAAAAATACGATACCTAGTTGGTGTTTATTTTTCGTGTTACGAAAGTATTGTCGCGGTCGTCGAAACTTAGCGATACGAAGAGATTTCACGCCAAGGATTTTAAGTGTTTTACGTGGCTGTATTAGGTTGTTTGGTGCAAAAGGCTCAATTAGAACATAATGAACTTAAAATAATGTAGTAATCATATATTATCTACGGTTAACATATACAATTTTAGTGTACTAATACTGAATTACGTAGGTACCATAATTTACAAAATATTTCGTTTTCGTCCTCTGGACACTATATATAATGTAAATGAATTTATCAGTAGCATTATTAAATAATAAATAATAATAAAATGTTAAATATTATCTGTAAGTTAACATGTCTTCTAGTAGGAGAACCTACCTAGTATACCTACTTTATGTTAATGTAAATCTTAAATGTAATTATTCAAGAATTGAAGAATAAACTATTCTATTCTATTTTATTCTATCAGTCTCAATTTGTAAGAACCTATGCCAATTTATATCTATGCTTGATGTAAAATGATCTTTGGTGGTTATTCGACAAGACATTCCATTTTCGTCCACCCAATTGTCATTGCTGCACAAGTAAAATCAAATTTAGTAAGTGGACGAAAACTAAGAATAGCTAAAATATTGGATTACTTTTCGTCCTTTTGCTTTGTAGTAGACGAAAGCTAAAATTCTACCTCAGTTTTCGGATAGCTGATTAAACTAAAATTTATTTGTTTTAGTTCAACGTAATACTTATGTTGCTATAGTTCATTTATTTTAGGATGAGAAAAAAAAAAGAAAAAGAACCAGTAGTCGTCAACTCTAATACTCGCTGGCAGAATCAATAAGAATCTATGCACTCAATATACCTATTGTATCTGTGCATGAGTCATTAATGTTTTTGTGTTGGACAAAACATTTTGTCTCGATATTATATAAAACAACTACTATAAAACTATTTGAATATGTATATATTGGTTTCTAACTGCTATACTTAATTGATTTACCTAATTTAAGACTGACTGTTCCGGATGAAAGTGTCATCGTTTCTCCGCTAAAGAGTGCGGTAGTAGGGTAGAGATTAAAGATGTAGACTAAACGAGCAGCTGCCAACTTTAACAAGGAAATTAACAACAAACAACTCACAACAAAAACAACAATGGAACAATATCAACGCTCACGCTCTCGAACTCGAGAGAAAATGACATAACATAACATGGGACATATCACATAAGGGCGTTGTGACGTTCAATCTGTCAAAAAATGCAAACTATGGCGTTATTAATGATCAATTTAAAATTCACTAGGTTCGCTATATTTGACCGGTGACAGGATAGTATTTGATTTAGTCGAGTTATATGCTCAGACGTTTCGTTATTTTGTTAACACCGGTTTGTAACCCCTGCTTCTTTAGGTCTTTTATAGACCACGTTTCTAATTGAAGTAAATTTAATCAACACAAATAAAAAACGCAATGTAAATATTAACGAATATGACTTAAAGTACTACTTCAATAGATTATAACGTTCATTTAATATTTACTGTCAAATAATAGCAGTCAAAAAAGACGTTTTGGAGCAATATTTTTGTATAATTATTATGTTGCGTGTATCGTGCCCAATAAAATACCTTTATTTCGTTCTGTATCATGCTAAAATAAATGAACTATAGGTAATATGAAAGAAAACTTACATTAAGTACCTAGGTACAGTCAGCGTCAAAAGTAACTGGTCACTTGAAGCTACTTTTGTACTTTATCGCATTTACACATTAGACAATCTTGTTTGACATTGCTTATGTGACAGTAAAGCGACAAGGTATTTAAGTGATCACTTTCTTTTGACGCTGACCGTACCAATAAAAGATATTGTTGGCCAAGCTCATCTACAAAATGGTCGAACACTATAAAATACTTGCTGTCGATTTTAATAGTTTTCGTACGTTTTATTTATAAATAAAGCTGTGACATTATAACTGGATCCTTAATCAAAACCTAAAACAAAGCTATACTAGCACTAAAGTATTTTTTTCTGTATACATTTTATTAGGTAAGTAGGTACTTGAACATATTATTTTGGTCCTCCAAAGCTGGCAACTGGACGAAAACCGGCTTAATCACCCTACATGTGTCTCTGTAGTCGACTGTACCTAGGTTCATATAAAAATGAAAACAAATAATTTATTCCGGAAAACAGGCCGGGTTTGTTGTACTCGTAGGTACCTATATGATATGACCATACTCTACTTGAGATCCTTTCTGGGCGGTTTGTTCATGCTTGTTCTCGGTTTTTATTAAGTAATTTGTTTTACCAAGGTAGGTACTTACCTAGTATCTACCAACCTACTTCGTTCTTGTTTGTTCTCAATACATACATACTGTGGTATACATAGTGTCTTCACTTCACTTTGTATAGTTGTAGGTAACTCACAGGACCTCTGCCGACCCGGTGGATAGTAGTACCACAAGTAGTAGTACACAGTGTTCGGTGTAGGTACCTACTTGCTGTACAATCGTGTCTTAGGTAGGTACTCTACAGCGCGAACCGAATCGGTGTACCTACCTAATTATCTTCGATTGATCAATGTTACGTTTTGAACTTACGCTACGCCTACTCTTACTTAGTAGAAATATAAATGTACTAGGCATAAGAATAAATAATAACTAGGTACGTAGAAGCGAATGTCCTTTACCCACGCCACAAATGCCGTGCTTTAAATACCTAAGTGCCCAAAGTTAGGGCAGTCATTTGCGAAATATTTTAATCGTTTTATGTATACAAGTTTAGTCACAAAAATGTTATTTATGATTTTCTTCAACATGAGTTTCTAGATGAGTTTTACATTTACGTTAAATAAGGTACCTAATACCTAATACGTTTTGATGATATTTATCAAGATTATCTCCAGGAAATTACACGGCTTATGTGGCTATTAATCTAATCATCTATTAAACACGGAAACGAGTCTATAGACAACCTTTAAAATAATAATGAAGTTCGAATAAGTTTTATAGTATGGGATCCGGAGTTACTTCAATATTGCGTTCCTTTCCGGACCATTAATTTGTTTTTTTTTAAGTTAAAAAAGGTTTGTTACAAAATATTTTTTTTAACTATTACCTTCTTAGTTTTTTGACATTATTACTTTTACATCCAAATAAAAATGAATGGTAAAAAATACGATTAGATCATGTTAAACCTTTTTACACATTGCAACTATACCACACGAGTCATGTCGACGTCGAATCCACCTCGATAAAATTACCGGCGCGTTGACCTCATGGTCGTAATTTATAAAACTACGTGGAATAAACGAAGCCGACCCGTGCTTTTTCCCCCATTCCCATTCCATTAGGTCGATTGATTCACATGAAATTTGCGACATATTATCCACTCGGTTCACCCGCTGGCTCACGCCGCGCCGTGGTCCGTCGCTTCACCCTGGGTATTACAGTAGGTACCCCACACTATTTGGCCCTCGCTTCACCTTGGACACCATAGAATCCACGGCAGCTTGCGTAGTCGGATCTCTTAAATTTATAACGATTCCACTCATACGCATGAATAAAACGGCTAATAAACGTTTCTATCCTTTTCTTAAAAAGTTAATCATCTTTTTTCTAAAGGTGGCGCTCTGTACGATTTATAGTTTTCAATCAAACTCAAAATAAAGTTCGTCGTTGAAGGCAAGGTCGTTGCGCGAGTGCTCCAGAATTTACTTAATGAAATCCCTAAAAAAAATTATTGTGAATTTAAATTTTAATTACTTATTTTATAAATATGTTTATCTTAAAGAAAATTCTGGGAACCAAGACATTACTTGTAAATTTACCTTCTTTTTTTAAAATTCCTAATGTGGGTCGTTAAATTTAGGTGATTTTGGATTTTGTTCCCTATTTTGAATATCAAAATGGCTTATTTACGATAGTAAACAAACTTATATAAATTGCCTATTTTATTATAAAATAAATTAACATAAGTGGAAATGTGTCAGATATTAAGAACCGCGTCAAAGTATATTTTCCAATAATGAGTGACCGCATGATTTCAACCGCCCCGCCAGGAGGCGCGGTGAATCAACGTTATTTTGTACTTTAGCACGGGTGAAGCGAGGGTTAATTGAGGTCGGATACTATGGTACCCAGTATGAAGCGACGGTTGGTGGCGAGGCAAAGGTGCTTTTAATGTAATTTTTACCAAAAATGATTGCTGTGTTAAAGTGTCAACAATATGTAGGAACGATTCTTAAATCATACCTATATATATTTTAAATGTCGTAATTCATTCACGAACCTCCCAAGTAGATTACGACATTTTAAATAATTCACTATACCTAACGTATTATATATTTCTGAGGATGATGGATGACATATGGCCACCGGAACTCCTTAACGGTAACTACTTACCTACCTATTTCAAGGGTGGCAATAATATATCACAATTAAGATAGTTGCGCGACTATGACAAAGCACATTTAGGTTTAAATGTATGACAATGAAATACTCACGGCGTTGCTTGCGGCGAGCTAGAAATGTTCTATAGTTATTTGTCAATTAATTGCGAAGAGTAAGATAAAATAAATGTTTAAAAAACTCGGCATCGGCGTCCCGCAATATTGTTACCCAAAAAACGAATTCAGTTGGACTGACCTACTACCATTTTAAAAGAAGTTATTTTTTGCGTTTTTGAAGGCGGGTATTGGTTTTTTGATACTTACCTACATGTATTTTATAGTGTCATACTTCGCGGTCAAGGATCCAATAACTTTATATTTTAGGTAAGTTTTCAGTTTATTTCAGTAGCAAAGTAGCCTGGCACTTTGGTTTTGTGTTTTGTGGTCACAATTGGTTTTTTATTACAGGATCTTAGTGAATGAAAAGATAAATAATAACAAACAACTATATACCTAGCTGTATAATTTAGTATAGAAGGATGGGTTATCATCGTCTTCGGCGAGTAGGAAGGAAGTAATCAGTAGCGTAGTAGATATGCGCAGACTGTGTGTCTGGCGTATAAGTGATGAACGAATCAGCTGATCAGCAGCAGCCGCTATCGCCTCGGTTGCGGTGATAAGCCGTATCCACCACGTGCGCGCGCGCCGCTGCGGCCTTATCGCTACCATCTCCCGACCTACACCTACACCTCCTAGATACCTACTACCTACATACAATGCTCACGCGAACTGATTGTAACTGCTGCGGGAGTGACTTCCCTTTTCCCGGATTAGTTCCGGTTGTAGCTGATTTTTTCGGGACATAGGTACCTATAGGTACGTCAATTAATATTACCTTTATTCAATATATTACACCTATATCTTACACCTCTTTTATAAAGATATACTCGCAAGTGAGTAACATTATATTTTTATGGTAGCATCATTATAAAGAGATGAAATTGTTGGGGATAACATCTGGAAGTACGAAACCGAATTGGAAAATTATTTTCACTATAGGAAGCTACATTATCCTTGACTATTATAGGCAAACGGAAGCGAAAGCGGAAGTAGTTTTTGCCACTCCACTCCAACCGCGTACAAGTATTAACTAATGATTTTTGGTGGGAAAACCGAGGGAATACTAATTAATCACTAGGCATTATCAAAGTTCCCGGAATAAAAAGTACTCATCCTATGACGCCCTTAATCACTTGCATTCATAACACAAATATTTGCTAACACCACCGCCCTAGAACCCTCTGCACCTTTTAGGTACCCCCTTGCTACCCTCTGCCCCCTTGTTGGACATATGGGTATTAAGGGGGCCTATTTCTTTGATTTGGCGGAGTCACTGTCCGCCTTTGTTACACAACTACGGCAATCCAAAAAGGAGGGTTATGTATGACATTATGTTTGTATGTTACCTCTTAGCTTCTAATCTATCCATCACATTTTGACAAATGAGGAGTCGTTGGCTTCGTCTTAGTATTCCGTGCCAAAGGCTATTTGTAATGTCATATGAAATTCAACCTGGCAGACTTGACTAAATAGCATCATAAGACGACGCGCTGGCATAGTTGTTAGTGACCCCGCCTAAGAAGCTAGCGGTCCTGGGTTCATATCCCGGTAAAAGCCGATATTTGTGCGATGAGCGCGAATATTTCTTCATGAGTCATGGATGTTTTCTATGTATTTCTCTATGTTATTATTTATATCGTTGTCTAGTACCTATCCTATAGGACAAGCCTAGAGCTTAGTTTGGGACTAGGTCAATTTATTGGTGTGACATTGTCCCCTGATATTTATTTATTGTTATTTATTTGATTTTAACAGACATCGTTTGTTTTCGTTTGTCTTTTTTTATGGTTGGAGAAATGCATTTACGCATCCCACATAGTCGGGGACTAGGGTGGATATGACGGACTTCGTAGCATTCGACGATGAGGCCCTGACGGTGTTCTCGGCTATTGAATGGCCTCGGCTGGTCTGAGTCAGTCAGATGACCCCTTAAAGAGAGCACAAGTTTCCCCGACCCTTGCGCTCGGGCACCATTACAGCGGAGGGAGCGGGTGCGCACAGCCCCGCCGCACTCAACCCTGTCTTCTTCTACGGAGCGGAGCAGCGTTAGGGTCCTCCTCACGCTCTCGCTCAGCGGCCTCCTTTTGCCCGATTACGGATTCACAAAAAGAGGCCATTTTGCCCCAGCACCTTCCGCTGCTAAGCTTGGATAATGGTCTTGCCGTTGTCGCCCCCAAGCTAGGCACTCCTCGATTGTGTGACGCATCGTACCAATCGGTGCGTCACAGTGGTGTAAAATGTTACAAAATTTTGAAATCCAAATGCCTTTGTATGAGTACGAATGCTGATTTCTGCAACATGAATACTAAGAAGATAGAACAAAGTCTGTTTGATATCTAAAATAGGAATATAATAAAATGTTTCAAAACTAAAACCCATCGAACATTGTAATGTTTAATACGATTTTATATCATCTATACGAGTCAGAATAGAGACAACAGAACTCCTCGGCCTTATATAATGACGCTATGTAGCTTGCTAGCAGGAATACTTGCATAATTTACTTTCTCTACTCGTAGTACTATAAACCGCTAATATTGATATCGTTAGCGGTATCAGAATACCACCTACAGCGTAACCGAAGCGGGAAGACAATTCCATTATAAAAAAATGGCGTTACGTTTGGCATTCCTTTTATGATACAATTGTCAGAACTGTTTTAGTAACTATTAAACTGTGCATATTCTTTTTTAACATTTATTTTACAATAAAATTCACAAACTATTAACTCCAATCGGAATAATGAAAATTACTTTGCTGACATGTAATTTATTCTAGCACAAAAATCGAGTAACGTAAAAGTAAGTTACTATAGGTACGAGAAAAGTTAGCGATTGTTTATTTCTTTCATTATCATTTTAAGCTTGTAGAAAAAGTTATGTACGTTCATAATTAGCTCTCACGGTACGAGTGCAGAGGTTAGAGCGCGGGCCTGCTTCATTATGTACTAGTTACATAAATAACTATTATTTCCTGGAGCATTGAAACGATACTGAAAGAACAACCTAATAACCAGCGAATTAACGTTTGGTTTTACAAAACTACGACTTAGACGAAAATATCTTGATTTACAGACGTTATTATATTACTCATGTTTTTTAAATAAGCCTATTTCGTGGCATAATGTGTGTCGTTGTTTGTTTAAAGTCATCACAGTTTCGAAAAGGCTTATACGACACTCAAAAATGTCCAAAAAATAAATTACCTACATATATACAGCAGCCTTGGCAACATGAGCAGTATGCACAGGGGCGTTGTCATGAAGAAACAGCACTCCTCTGGTCAATTTTCCCCTCCTCTTCTCTTTGATTGCTTCCCGTAATTGGCGTAAAACGTTAGCGTAGTACTCTCCTGTAATATTTAAACCCTTCTCTTTATAATCTATTAATAATATCCCTTCACAATCCCAGAATATTGTCGCCATGATCTTGCCAGCTGAAGGGACGACTTTGAATTTCTTGGGATGGGGTGTTCCGTGTTCCTTTAACGTGCCACTGCATCGACTCTTGTTTGCTCTCAGGGTCATAATGATGAACCCAAGTTTCATCTCCGGTAACAATTTTTTGGAGCAAACCATCTGGGTTTTCACCACACAGCTCAATGAAGTCGGAACAACAAGCAACACGCGTATGCTTCTGAAACGGTGTCAACATTCGTGGTACCCATCTCGCACTAACTTTGGACATGTTAAGATGATCGTGGATAATATCATGTATTGTACCAATAGAAATATTGGTTTTTGTGCTATAGACCTAACCTTCACTCGACCATCTTCCAGTATAATTTTCTCCACTTTTTGAATGTTTTCTGGTGAAGTAGCTTCAACAGGCCGACCAGGTCTAGGGTCATCTTCTATGCTCTCCCTCCCACGCTTAAATTCATTTGACCACTTTTGGACAGTAGATACCTAATGAAGGAGCGGACTCACGGTAAACTAAATCCATTTCTTCTTTAATACACTTTTGATTTTTATCCTGTTTAGTCAAGAATTTTATTTTATCACGGCTCGATGCTCCAATTTAATTATCATTGTAAAATCGCTCATGGTGGTCACGTTTGTTCAGCAGTAGCAGAAAAACAAAAGAACGTGTGGGCTTCAAATTTACTTTTTTTTACTGTCGATGAATGACTCTTAGCAGCCAGTATTAAGAAGTTTACTAAAAAGGTTTGCAAGATACCAATACCGAAAATTTATTGAACGCCCCTCGTATGTCTGTTATATTACAAAATCCCAAAACAATGTGGGGATACTTTTGATTAAAATACATTTCGGTGCGAGACCTTATTTTAGTTTACGTAAAGGCATGGCGGTACCTTGGCCCCGAGCTTGTTGAGGCAATGGCAACGCGCCGGCATGGCACGGGTGCGCTCCACATCGCGCGACTAATCGCTCCCGAGAACTAATAAATTTTATCGTATTAGTGGTAAAAATGCTGTAAATCGTGGTGGTTGTAGTTTTTCGTATTTCCGAGTACCCGCGCGGCTTGCACGAAAAAAGTGTTGTGACAGCGAGACGCGAGAGTCGACGCCCCGCGGCGCGGCGGCCGCGCGTCTAATCCCTAAGTAAATAAATATTCATACCCATAACCGTTAGTAGCTATTGAACGAGCCATCGTCGATAACTGATTTACTGCCAGCCGTTTCTAGGCCCGATCCCGACCCGCCTTTATCTCCATTTAACAACTGTGTTATTTCGTTTTAAACATGTTTCTGTTTGTTGTTTTTTCGCCTTCGTTTACACAACAATTTTATTAGGACCTGGTAGTTAGAAGCATGCCTTAACATGGTAATGCGATGGCGTAATGACCTAATGACTCTAAATAAACTGATAAAATAACATTATTTTTGTGATGTTTTCATCCAATAAAGTAAGTCTACCTAATTATTTAGGGTTTCTTTACTTACTTGTTTAATAACAGTACCTACCTACCTATTAGCAATAATACGAGTCAATAATAAATACATTTCGTTTTTATGTAGGTAGTATTCAGTTCATCTTATTTCATATAGCTTAGCTTCTAATTCTAATTATTTTTGCTTTAATTATTATAATTTGGTAAAGTTCATGTTGTAAATATATAAAAATACGTATACCTAAACGCCTGTAATCCCAGAGTGGGTTAAGCAGAGCTACAGAATTACCAACAACTTTACAAACTTTTTGATAATTCTGTAACCAAGCCCATGCAAGCCCATCGCCTTACAGTACTACAACGATTACAAGGCTATATTCCCTTATATAGAGGCGACTCTTGCGACATCCACTGGAGCCCTGGAGTGGCGCTGTTCCACCCGGCAACCACGAAGGACAAGTTCAAGTCAATGTTGTTATTTGTAATATTTACTTTGTACAATCGCAGGTAAGTGACCAATGAAGATAAACAGAGAGAAACTGTCTCTTTCGTGCACATGAGATGCTTATGTAAAATCTATATTCATCTCTTTCTACATCTTCTCACTTCTGTCTTTAATGGGCAGTTAAGTGTGTGGCTGTTTGTACCTATAAAAATAAATAATTAATGTCAGGGGACAATTTTACACAAATTGACCCAGGCCTAAACTAAGATCTAGGCATATATGAAAATCGGACCTACCACTGAGGAATAATCACCGGGAAAAATGGGAAAAGGGCCGAAACTTCGATTTTAAGCGGCACTCTTCGCTCGTAACCTGTTTGAAGCTATATCTTTAGCTTGACACATCTTTTGAAAACCTATAATATAGTTGCTCTTATAATTTTTTCCCATGAGGGCCTACAAGGGTCGCAAATTGTTCCCATAAACTGTCGCCATTTCATCCACATGCCATGTTCGGCTTTGTATCAAGGTACCTCGGTACTTAAAGTCGGCACGAAACTGGACGGACCGCCAAAGTCGTAAAACATATGCTCCGTTTTGGATCTGCTGACCTTTAGCCCGAGATTCTCCAATATCTGCCACCACTTTTCCAGTCTGCTCTGCACCGCGGGACCATCTTCACCGACAAGCACAATGTCATCGGCAAACAACATAGACCAAGGAGCCTCCTCCTGTATGTCCGAAGATAAAGCATACATTACTAACAGGAAGAGGCAAGGGCTCAACGCTGAACCTTGGTGTAGGCCCACTGACACACTGAACTTGTAGGTGGTACCGGTGGCCGACCTGACAGATGTATTGCATCGCACGAATTAGCTCGATATATTTTCCTGTACCTTTCAAAGTCCACCACAAAACCTCTCGAGGAACTCGGTTATATGCCTTTTTACGAACACCATATGCAAATTTTTGGGTTCACTTTTGTATTTTTCGCACAGTTGGTGACCTCGAATTCCTCGACCAGGCATAAAACTGAATTAGTTTTGCGAAATCTCACTCTCCTCTCTTAAGCGTTTCTCTATCACTCTTTCCCATACTTTCATGCTGTGATATGAACTTTATTCCTCGTTAGTTGTTGCAGTCCTGTACCCCCTTCTGTAATGATGGGCACCAGTAAATTGCTACACCATTCTTCCGGGATGACTTCTTCATGCAATAACTTATTAAAATATAAAGTCTACCACACTCATCCATCGCCATCGTCTTTCAATATCTTCCACATCTCCGCTGGTATTTCGACTATCACTGCTTTCCCATTTTTCATACTTCGCACTGCCATTCTAACTTCTTCCATACCAACCAACTAGACCCATATGTACTGGAATAACAGAACAAAAAAAATGCTGAATGCATTTTAATTCATATATCTATTAAACTATTATTAAGAAAATTAAACTAATGTTTTGCACTTCAGAATTATCAAAAAATTTCAAATATCTGTTTAGGCAAAAATGTAACAGAAAAAATAGTTTTGAATAATGGAACATATATAAACCCACATCGTAATTTCTCAAAATTAAGCCGATTAGGTTTTGTTTAAAAGTTTAATATAAAATATTTAAAAAACGATTTGCATTAATATGTTTTAATTTTCTTGTAAATAAGTTAATTAATGCCTTTTAATGAAAGTTAAACTAAATTCCCTTTGTTACATCTTTGCCTAAACCAGTACTTAAAAAAAACTATTAATTTTATTTTGCCTTATTCCAATTTGTTTAATTTAAATTATGTTATGGAACAAAAAACTTTTTTTTTTTTTTTGAAGTAGTACAATTTTTTTTTTATTTATTTCTTTGGACGGATTTGTTTAGCAACTACAATTATTATCCTGTTAACTATTTTGCCTTGAATTCTATTCACAAAAGCGCGTTTTAATTTTTTTACCTTGTTCCGGTCATGGAAAGTGTTTAATTTTTCGATATTTTTTGGATAGCTTAGTTTAAATACATGATTCAAGAAAAAATACCGATTTAACTTTTTTGCAAGGTACAAGTCTAAAATCCCCACAGCACCCACCATCTTATCATTGATTTTACAACCACATAATATTATTATCAATAAAGTGGGTATACGTAATGAAATCTTAAGGAATGGAAATGCAAGCTAGTAAGACGGCAGTAATGTCATCAAAAAATCAGAAATGAGTACCGTACACACAAAAAAAGGAACTTGTTTTGATCGACTTCACTTTTGCCAGCGCTGGCACTTGCTCCGGCGCGTCGCATGAGCTCGGCGCGTATATCCTTTATGTGTACAAGAATGCTTTGGCAGGTAACAAAACTGATGACTCAACTCGTTCTGACCTTGAATGAAGGTACACTTAACTACCTTAACGTATGTACGCATAGTTGGTACTCTTATAATAAAAAAAATATACTTAGTCTCTATTACCATTCAAATCCCAACTCCCTATCAGGCATTCCTAATAACAAACACCTATCAAAAACAGTGTACCTACTCGTACAGGTACAGTCATAACATAAGTTAATACTTTTGTATTTGCGTTTTGTTTGCGGTCCACGAGAACCCACCCGTGCTCATGTGCCTATTAAAATTGGTCGTTTACTAAACCGATAGCCACTAAAGCAAAAATTAAATTGGATTGGATACTTATCAACATGCTCATTTATAAAATCACGTGTAGACATTATTAGATATTACCACCAAAACACGGGCCCATAATGTCAATTAAACCGAATAGATATTAGTAGTGACGTTGTAGTAGGTGGTATAGTCATTCGTACTATTTATACCATATACCTCTTTAGAAGGTCCTAATTAGGTACGTACTTAGTAAGAAATTTGTAGGTACACTTTCACACCTTTTGCAACGCGATAAAATATTATAATTTATTAGGATATGTAAAGCTAATTAATAACCTATTTTATGCCAATTGTTAGTTCCACAAAAATGTTTTCTGCCAGTTAATCGATGGGTAGAACGATAAAAATGAAAAGTATAGAGCTAGCTCTATAGACATTAATTGCAACTGTATTTACATTTAAAAATAAACATAATTAGCCGTAACGTTTCTTTTTATTTTAATTAAATGTACATAGATAAGATGCTAACGTAAACGATTTTCCAAAACTACCAAAATAAATAAATAAATAACATGAACGAGAGCTAGACAATGTCACAGTAATGGACCCAGTCCCAAACGCTTAAGTTCTACTTAAATAAGTGCATATAACACATCCGAGAATTTGAAACAAATACTTGCGCACATAACACAAATATTTGCCCATACAGGGAATTGAACCCGGGATCGCTAGCTTATTAGGCAGGGTCACACTACCTGGAACTTACATAAGCGGTCGACACGATCGTCCGGAAGCTTATTACATCAATCCCATAAATTTCCGATAACGATGACGTTCCCCGAATGCGTCTTGTCTAGGGCCAGAGGTTTTCTATTAGTCACCATATTTTATCATGCCTATGCCGGCCGTGTGACATCACGGAAGTATTTCGAGTCCAAACGAACCCGCATTAGCTCGAACATGAACATTTGAACTGAGTAAGTATGTGTCACGTTTTTTTAGTTGTATTGTTTATTCAAAAACGTGGAATATACTTTTATGGAGTATATCCGTGGTACGAACTCTTAAAACAGTCTCTATACTTCTAACATGATGCCTGTGACAGCTCATATATTATGTAAATACTTCTTACACTATATTTCTTTTACTTTTAATAAATATAACATCTGTAAACCTAGCCACGCCGTTCAGGAATTGAAATAATGAATCGCCTATTTTAAAAACATCGCTTTTGAGTATAGTAGGTAGGTAAGTGTTTGAAATTACGAAATACGGCTGTCACATACATCATCTTATAATACTTTTAATCAGAGTTTAGTTCATGATTCCATACATTGTTTTAGGTACTACCTTACTACTCGTTGATGAAACGAGACAACGCCGAGTCAACGTACGAGTATTAAGTAGTATTTAAATACGGACTTGATGATGATGATACTAATAGATCTCTCCTAGTGTTGCTGTGCCCTCCAGGGTTCATTTTGTTATTACTTATTTATTAGAATAAGGAGTACCATGATGAAAAAGCAATTAAGAATGGAATGAATTGAATAGGTCCCTACTAGGAATAAAAAACTACGAGTACTATTAAGTTAAAGCATAAATAAATCCAGTTACTTATTTAACTGCAATAATAATTTATTTCAAAACAACATTAAACGTAGAGTTTAAAAATCGAGTAAATACTTTGATAATAATAACCCACTGGGAATTAGTGCAGTCATTGAAGCATTATTGCTCCGAATTTTGTTACTGTGAACCGAATTGCATACAATTTTGGAATTAGGTTCATCTTACCCTTAACTTCAAAAGTGAAAATGATTTGAACTCCGCAACCACCCTGGGGGTGGTTGCCACCCCTTCTCGGGGGTGATTTTTTTTTTGTTTCAAAATAACCTCGGATATCGATAGAAGGCCTAATTTTAACCAAAAAATCATCCATAAAGTTTTTCGAAAAATCCAATACCTTTCAAGTAATTGGCAATTGAAAAATCACATTTTTTTCACGTTTTTCATCGGTTTTTTGCAAATATCTCCAAAAATATACGTTTTATCGAAAATTTGATAAAAACAAAATTGTAGCAGGTAAAAAAGTAAACAATTTGGTTTTTTATAAAGTATTCTAAGTGCAATATTAAGCTAGATATTAAAGATCAAAGCCGTTTTTTATTTTGTCTGAAATTTAATCGATGTGGTCAATGCCATCTAGCGGCGAGCAGATGCATTTTATGCATTCTAATAAAAAAAGGTTTTGTAGTGCTTGAAATAAGCTTTAAAATGAGCACTATTAAAAATCTTTTGCATGTAAAATAAGTGAGCTGTATTGCAAATAAGAGGAGCATCTAATGTTTTTTCTTTTAAATCAATGGGTTTCAGAAGTGCCATTTCCACCAAAATTAAAATTAATCGTATTCCGCCTAGAATTAACTTTATTATGAAGAGTTTGACAGATTGTATCAGTTTGGCTGCTTCAGGACACATATTTTTCAAAAAGTAACGATTAAAATGAAAATAAAATTTCAATTTTTTAAAACACCCACCTTTTTTTTCATAATATCTCAAAAATGACGACAGATACGTATAAAACAGTGGGTATAAAAAATTTTGGTATTTTTCTGACAAACAATTTGGTTTTTTTGTTTATTCTGTCAAACAAAAAATGACGGAGATATGATTGTTTAAAGAGCGCGTGGCAGCGCAATCACAGCCTCTCTTGAGCCCTTTAACCCTTCACCGTTTTAGAAAAAGGTTTTTTACTATATATTGCAATAAAGGATGTTGTAGCTCTCTTAATTACCTTTACAATGGTTTTTTATAAATTGTGATAGCATGAAAATTGAAGGAGTTATGGTCCAAAAACTTATCATATTTTTTTCTACTTAGTAACTGAAAATTTCGGAGTGTGAATATTTGGAGCAATGTGAAAGTACGCAGTATAATAGAGACCCAAAACTATTGTAATGTGTATATATATACATAATATAGCTCATATATTTTGGAAACGTAGGCATGAATACATACCAACGTTCTTATATGTATATACATCGTGGGAACGAGTAACCCGACAAATTTAAACCATCGATTCTAGAGCCAATTTGTACTATAATTATAATGTGATATAACATGTAGCCCAATAACGCATAATTTCCAAGATATTTATTATTAAAAAAAATATTCCGTAGTTAATTTAATTTGAACTTTGTCACCTATACCTAAAGCATTATTTACTAAGAAAGATTCATCTTGTAAATAGCAATGTCATCAACGTACAACGTCAATTAATTTAATCAATTTCATAGTAAATAATGCGTTAGGTATAGGTGACAAAGTTCAAATTAAATGAACTATGGAATATACATACATAAACTCACGCCTTCATTCCCTAGTGGGGTAGGCAGAGCTACGGAATTATCAGCAACTCTAAAACCTTGTTGATAATTCCGTAACCACATTTTGCATAATTAGGCTAAGGTGTTTAACAGCGTATTAGTGACAGGTTGCAAGCCCATCGCCTAACAGTACTACAAGCCCTTATTCCCTTAGTCGCCTCTTACGACATCCACGGGAAGACATGGAGTGGCACTATTCTAACCCGGCAACCACACGAACATTTAAATAATATTTAAAATATTTTAATATTTTATTTGGTTTTTTTTTTTTAATAATAAATATCTTGGAAATTATGCGTTATTGGGCTACATGTTATATCACATTTATATACTACAAATTGGCTCTAGAATCGATGGTTAAAATTTGTCGGGTTACTCGTTCCCACGGTGTATAGCAAATTTGAGTGAAGGGGCCAACAAAAAAGCCAGGTGATCAGCTGTGCGTGCTACGTTTATTCGTTATAATGTGAACAGTATATTTCCGTCTGCAAAGGAATGAGCACGTGTTTAATATAATATTTTAACCAGACACCCAATTTCAATACATTTTGTTTAATAAAAAAATGTTAGTAGATAAAAAACCTGTTTGTTTAATAATATCTTATTAAAATTGTGCCATAAAATTATATTATCCAAAAATCTAATGACAATATATTCTACTAGTATTGACGTTCGTACTATTCAAAGAGCACGATAGCAGCACTTAATCCAGTCTGCATCTTATATCAGGGGGTTGAAAATGATTTTAATATGAGGTAATTGTGTTAGAAAACACTTTACAATTTCACCACTTACTATAAGACATGTTTTCTAGCGATAAAATGGCTCAATGTCAATTTTTCCATTACGGGGTTTTACACCCCTTAAAAATAATAGGCGGAGTTCAGATCATTTTCACTTTTGAAGTTAAGGGTAAGATGAGCCTAATTCCAAAATTTCATGCAAATCGGTTCACAGTAAAAAAAATCGGAGGTAAGACCGTATTTTTCGCTTCAATGACTGCACTAAATACCTGAAATAATAAATTATTTAAATTATTTATTGGGCTAGCTGTCCAGAGGTAATGCAGCCAGTGTCATAGGGACCATGCCGCGAGCTGACCTGCTAGAGGGGATGTTCTTTTTATAGTGGTGTGGTGATTATTATTTACCTCTTTAATATTTGAGTACCTTAGTTTTATTTTAATTTAAATAAGTTTAGTTTTAACTTTTAATTGTAGTATATATGTAGGTACATAGAAATTGTGGTAACAATCGGACTGCAATAAAGATGTCAACCAAAAGCGAAATGCAAAATCTATAATCTATAGAAAATCAGTGCACATGTTTAACTTTTTCAAGAAATATATGTTTTGTAATTCATTGCTTGTCACCACCAGCAATACCTTTTCCAATATTCACGTTATACTTTTACTTAAGTAAATGGCTTTTACAATTTTATATAGATTATAGAGCTTGTTATTCGCTTTTTTGTTGATATTTATAATGCAGTCGGGTATTTAGTTATTTAACTAATTTAGTTTATTTCACACTCCTCAGATCTAATTAATCTTAACATTCACGTACTTTTTGATTCTCCCGTCAAATTGGTAGCGTGGTATCAAAGTGTTATAATGTTGTTATATTTGAAATGGGCTATTTATTAGCTTTCATCTGAGACCTATATTGTTATAAGGAAAACTTATTAATAGGTAACCCTTCATGTTTTTTTTGGCTCTTATTTGCATACCAACGATTGGTCGAATGATTTAAATGTCGACAATCGTTTGATCGGAATTGCTTTACATAACATTGTTTGGTCCAAAAAATTGTTACGGATAACATTTGTATGGAACAGAGTTGGGCAAAAATTATCTATTTACAAATAACCGGGAAGTTAACTAAACCATCTTTTATTTCAAATAACTAACTAACCCGTCATTTGTTATTTTGAATTTATTTAGATGAGTTTCATTTTTATCTAGATAAATTAGTTGGGATTTTGAATAAAAGATGAATGTGAGTAGTACAGTCATGTAGAACAAGAAGTGGTCGGGAATGGTATACTTGCCGTCTAATATTGCTGAATTGAACCTAGTAGACGACATTGCAGCGTTTATGAAATTGAAACAATAATTTTCTGATTTTATGAGCAATGTCAGTGTGATGGTTTGACCAGACGTGACCTTCTATATAAATTTATTTATCTAAGCTTACTTCAATAACAAACGAGGCCAGTTATCTTCATCTAGATAATTTATCTAAATAAAAAAGTTGTCAACGCATTATTTGTGATTGAATTTATCTTCGAATAAATTTATTTGAAATGATTATCTAGATGAGAAATTATCTAAATAACGCCCAACTCGTATGGAATAACGGTATTTTGTCGAATGGTTTTTTGGTACCTATATTGTGTTATCCGAATATTTATATTTAATATATTCTAATATGGAATGACCCTGAGGCGGTTGACGGAGCTCCTGTTCCACGTAGTTGTGGGCATCGCGCCTTGACATAATTCTAACCTAACCTAACCTATAGATCAGTTGACTAATCATGTGACCTAGGTGATTTATACTGGCCGCCAGCCGAGCCGCATTACTGTTCCGCCTATCCATGTAACAAACATTCTTTCGTCCATCTTCACAATCTTTTGTTGGACTAAAAATGTTTCCTTGGTGACGCTGATCAATTTAACGCCTAGTATAAAAGTCGGAACAAAGATATTGAATGTTAGGCTAAATAACAATTCGACCAAACAAAATTACGGGTGTAGCCTTTTAGTAATTAAAATTTTAGACGTTACAATTTTAGACCAAAAGTGCTTTAGAACAAAAATATATCGCACTGCCAGATCAAAAGTGTAGTAAGTCAAAATACAACTGTATTTTAAAAACAACTTTAATACAACGTACAAATATTTTAGCACATTAAATTTTTGACCAAGCGAAGGGCACCCCATATAAACACATACGAGTATATGCTCCAAAAATATAAAACGAAGTATATTAGTAATTATTAAGAGAGTATGTACATGCATTGCCAACTCGAATCCTACATGCTTCTATACTTAATAGATTAAAAATTAAGTCTAATAATGTAATGTTTTTAATTTTTATAGAAATGATTTGTTTTATTTTCAGTTTTAACTATATCCGGTAACTTCTTAGACATTTTAATACATCCGTAGTTTAATTATTGTTTTAGTAAGTATCTACTTTTATGGCATGAATTGAAGAAGCTTAAACATAATTGTATTATATAGGCCCAGACAGCCGTGCTAATAAGTACCGTACTTATGGCTCGGTGACCTTGCTCGCCCGTGTGTCACCCTAAGTACCGTGAAACCGTCCAATTTTGCCCTTGATGGATTTTTTGCCCGCTGAGTCAAAAATAAGCTACCATTTGAATAAAAAAAAAAACAGTATTTTAGTAACTTTCGATTGTATTAGTAGAAAATACATACATACATACATACTTTCACGCCTTCATTCCCAGAGTGGGGTAGGCAGAGCTACAGAATTACCAACAACTCTTAGTAGAAAATAGGTTATACTTATTGCAAAACTACGAATTGTTTTTGGTTCCAACTTCATTCAGTTGACTATCACAGCTTGTCAAAGTGGAAGCGTGTTTGTTGCGGGCGAAATGTGTCTACAGTGTTTTTAAAATATTGGAAAATGACGAAGACAATGGTGAGTGTTTGTTTTTGTATAATATAAACAAAAGTTATCAGAACATTTACTCATTGCTTTTTATGCAGTGAATAGCTTAAATCGTGAATTAAGATGGCGGGCAATTTAAACCGCAAGTGTAGCATCTCGTATCTGGGTCATTCTTCTTTTTTACCGACAATAGCCTGTCTCTCATCTTATTAAGCGTCTCATTAGAGTATGGATAATTATGTTTTTCGTGTTTAATATACGTCCATACTTTTATTTATGTAAGAGTACCAAATAATTGTGCTCTTTCTTTAACCTACGATTTTTTTAATAATATGGTTTTCCGTAGAATGCCGTGACAGAGTGGTCATCTAATACTTTGTCTCGTCTGAAAACGGCCACTCTGTCAGTGTTTCTGGTAAACCATATTAAAAAGAATAAAATATTAATGCAGGACCGGAAGCATTAATTAGTTTTAATAAAGAATAAATGCATTTTTTTTAATCATTCACTGAAACCATAGTTATTGATAGTTAAAAAATCTAAAAAACCGAAAATTGACGGTTTATTGTCGGTAAAAAAGAAGAACAACCCATCTGCCAATTTTGCCCGCTCTTAAATATGTACTAGGGTTGTCACTTTTTCATTTCTCACTTGCTTTAATTTGGGTTAAATTATATATATTTGGGTCTGATATTTTTATAGCTGCAAAAGAAGATAGTACTTATTGATGTTTTTTTTTATTTATTTGTATAGTTTCTGGTATGTTTTATAACTCTTTTTTCTTTTTTCTTTCTTACAGTGATCTCAATGTCAAACGTTAATTTCTAAGGACCAATTGTATAAGTAAAATAAGGCTGATTTTTGTTACCAATGACTAGATAAAGGTTTTGTAATTGAACTTATAAGTACATACTGCATTAAAAAAATTGTACCACTAAAATGGTTTATTAATTTTCAAACATTATCAAACAGGTTTTGACAACCCTAACACTTACGAGTTAGTTGTATGAAAACAGTTGTAAATTAGCGGGTAAATTTGCCCACCTCTTTCTAGACGAATTTATTATTATTTGCTTATTGGTTTTAATGTTTTTGGGCCCATTTTACCCAAAACTCTTTGTGGTCCTTATACATGAATGCTCTAAGAGCTATAGTTTGGTAAATAATGGGCTTGGGCAAATATGGACGAAAGTGAAGGTAATTTGGCCCGCCATGAAAATATCAAATTGCTTGAAATTCTTAAAAAATAAGGTCTATTTCTTTATTGTAACACAATGCTATGATTAGTTAGACTATATTTACACATAAAAAAGTATATGAAATCATATTTTTTTTTTAGAAAAACTAAGAATATTTAAAAAAAGCGGGCAAAATTTGACAGTTTCACGGTACGCGAACTTGTAAAGATAAACACGGGCGAAAAAGGTCGTCGAGCTTTAAGTACGCGTACTTGCTCGCCCGTCTATCTGGGGCTTTAGGTGCGCCCCCGGTGTGAACCGGCGGGGGGCGATTTTTATTCTATGCTCAGCGGTCATTTCACCGGCTATTTTTCTCCGGTTGTATTATAACATATTTAAAATAAGAATATGAATGACGGACAAATGCCTACTCAGATATTTGCAGCCGCCTAAGTATAAAAAGGTACCTCGGTAATTACGTTTTGTTAATATTTATTTTTTAGCAAATGTGAGATCGTGTGTAGGATGATGTTCTTTTACATTACATTTTACATGACATCACGCCTGGTTCCCTGAGGGATAGGACCGCTTACTGCTTTCCACCTGCTACGATCCTTGGTTTAACTGTCGAACCGAGGAAGTACGTACCGTGAAACCGTCCAATTTTGCCCGCTTTTTTTAAATATTCTTAGTTTTTCTAAAAAAAATGTATGATTTCATATACTTTTTTATGTGTAAATATAGTCTAACTAATCATAGCATTGTGTTACAATAAAGAAATAGACCTTATTTTTTAAGAATTTCAAGCAATTTGATATTTTCATGGCGGGCCAAATTACCTTCACTTTCGTCCATATTTCCCCAAGCCCATTATTTACCAAACTATAGCTCTTAGAGCATTCATGTATAAGGACCACAAAGAGTTTTGGGTAAAATGGGCCCAAAAACATTAAAACCAATAAGCAAATAATAATAAATTCGTCTAGAAAGAGGTGGGCAAATTTACCCGCTAATTTACAACTGTTTTCATACAACTAACTCGTAAGTGTTAGGGTTGTCAAAACCTGTTTGATAATGTTTGAAAATTAATAAACCATTTTAGTGGTACAATTTTTTTAATGCAGTATGTACTTATAAGTTCAATTACAAAACCTTTATCTAGTCATTGGTAACAAAAATCAGCCTTATTTTACTTATACAATTGGTCCTTAGAAATTAACGTTTGACATTGAGATCACTGTAAGAAAGAAAAAAGAAAAAAGAGTTATAAAACATACCAGAAACTATACAAATAAATAAAAAAAAACATCAATAAGTACTATCTTCTTTTGCAGCTATAAAAATATCAGACCCAAATATATATAATTTAACCCAAATTAAAGCAAGTGAGAAATGAAAAAGTGACAACCCTAGTACATATTTAAGAGCGGGCAAAATTGGCAGATGCGAGATGCTACACTTGCGGTTTAAATTGCCCGCCATCTTAATTCACGATTTAAGCTACTCACTGCATAAAAAGCAATGAGTAAATGTTCTGATAACTTTTGTTTATATTATACAAAAACAAACACTCACCATTGTCTTCGTCATTTTCCAATATTTTAAAAACACTGTAGACACATTTCGCCCGCAACAAACACGCTTCCACTTTGACAAGCTGTGATAGTCAACTGAATGAAGTTGGAACCAAAAACAATTCGTAGTTTTGCAATAAGTATAACCTATTTTCTACTAATACAATCAAAAGTTACTAAAATACTGTTTTTTTTTTTTTTATTCAAATGGTAGCTTATTTTTGACTCAGCGGGCAAAAAATCCATCAAGGGCAAAATTGGACGGTTTCAAGGTACAAGAAGGATCTTATATGACATCTGGAAACATATTTTTTAGACAACAGTCAAGTTCCTTAGGAGTCGGCGATAACCCGGCTCCATGAAGCGACGAATCAAGCGGCTAATCAATCAATACTAACTAAATAAAAAGCAATATTTTAATACCCGACTGCATTTTTTATACTATAGTCAATATACTCGTACCTATTGACATTTTGCCATTATTGTTATTACACACATATATATATATATATATATATGTCACCCGGGATGGTGAAAGGATTTTAATGACATCACACACATCTAAATCGGCTCAGGCATTTAGAAGTAATGGTGGAATAAAGAATCGTACATACATAGATACATGAACCCTGAAAACATTACATTCCTTTTTTGGGTAGCCGTGTAAAAATACACGCGGTATTGTAGGTACTGTGGCTGTAAGTAGTAAGGACTGATTAATACATCAGCAATTATATTTAAGTGGAAATGATCTCTATGTTGAATAAGTGCATTTTGTTTTATCACATTGTCGAGCGATATCCGCGTGAAGCCCTTCTATTAGTAAAGTAGGTATGTGGTATAAATAAATGGCATTCCTTTAGATTCAAAAGCATTGGCTTTATTGTTGTTACAAGATAAGAGATCCCGTACGGGAGTTGATGATATGATGAGCCTTTATGATATTTAATATACCGACGAGTTATCGTCTAAGCCTTTCTCACGGAGTTTTTAATTGAAGGTATTTAATAATATAAATAGATATAAGTAAGTTGAAAGTTCCTCGGGGGATTACGTCTCGGGCGACGCTATTGTTTGCGGCACAAACAGGTGGGCCGCTAATGAGCTTCGCGGAAGGGCTCGCGGCGTCTTCGTGGATACCTAGGTAGTCCCTAAACGAAAGTGCCAAAATATATTTTAAGGTTAAGGTGTGCAATATTTAACTCGATTAAAGAATGTTGAAAAATTGATGGTTGATAAGGCGCGGAATTTTCAAGACAGTTAAAGTGCGCTCGCCGGTCGCCCGAGGCATGCTGTACGTTGTTGCACCTTCCGATCCTCGAAGTGACAACGGGACCGTAACACCATCAAAAAATGTATATACGTAATTTCATTTCTTCCGGTTTAAAGCGTTGCGAGTACACTGGACCTCGGATGATTTGGTAACATCTTTCAGCAGGTATACCCACAATGCAGACTGATATCCTCTTCCATATGACACATGACGTGATTGACGGAGCGTGTCAGTTTAATTGATAAATCTTGGGAATAAATGAATTCAATAAACATTCCTAGTCGACCAAGAAAGGGCTTTAACACGCCGTGAAAGCCACTGCCTGCTGCCATGAAATTTGGGAGGCCATGCGAGGAACAGACATTTTTTCACGCCTCTTTGGCTTTCGGAGCCGACTTTTAGCACTAATAGAGGCAAGCGGTGGAAACGCATGTAACTACGTAGATAGGTTGATTGCTAAATTTTTTTTTACAACGTGATTGTTAAATTTTACGAAGCACAGTTTTTGGTTATGTTCACACTTTGTTATTTTATTCGATTGCAAATTAAATTCTATCTTCAGTCATTCATTACCTATCCACTTTTCATTAAGAATCATTTTGGTGGTTGGTAGCACCGTGAAGTATTTATTTCACATCTCTAATAGCCGCTAACAGATTATCGAATTATCTTTGACCACTCATTCTTAGAGTTATGTCCAAAGAACTTGAGAACTCTTGCTTGCACAGCCGACGTAAGCCGTTCCTTTATGATAAGGTCTTTTAAAATTGAAATATTAGTACGGAAGGTAGGCTGATGTCCGAAGGTGCTGTAGCAGACTTCTCCAGCACCTCGTTTCAAGGGCATACAATTTTCGGCGATCCCGCTGTCAGTGAACAGGTCAGCTCAGTTAAGAAGTATAGGATAGATGCGGCATTTCGTTATTCGAACCTTAGTTGCTTCGGTTATTCGCCAGTCTTCCCATTCCATATCTTTCCGTAGAGAACTACGGCAGTTTTAGTGATAGCACAGCGTCCCATTGTAGCCGTTAATGAAGTCGTAAACACGTTAACTAATTAGGTATTTTGTGTTAGCCTCCATGTAAAAAAGTGTTGTGTAGTTGAGGATTTTTATCTTATTATAACAATAGCCGACCTGCAGATAGCCTTATACAGAAAAATTATGTGGAGAAGGTCGAAGTGTGCTCAGATGAAACTTAACACCTCTGATTTATTAATTATTGTTCATGTACCTATTTAGCGACTAAATAACTGAGATAGATAAAGGTGCAGTACTGCTTAAAAACGTATATTATTTATGAGTTCGTACGAATTATTTTCGTTTACAAATTATGTACTCTTTGTTGCCATATATGTTGAAACGTTTATAAAAGTGTTAGTTCGTTTAGCTCTTAAATCGTGATAACTTACTACTCTGCAGCATGTTTTGAGGTTCAATGGTATAAAAGCTTCTTGGTCAATAGTAGGCACCTATTTTTCTGTGTTTAGGTTCTGCACTTGGCACTTCTACTAGCGTTATTATCTGCCTTTGTTATATAGCAAAATACTTGGTTCTCGAAACAAAGAAACAACGAATGTAGGTACCTAAATATTAACCCACTGAGTCCGCCGGAAGCGGATGTGATGTGACATACTCGCTCCCTAGCACGGGCTCCTGGGTGCCTGCATTAAAAAGCCAAAGCTTTTACGAAATGACTAATGCCACAGAAGACATACCGCGCGTCGCACGTCATCATCACAGACAATGGTGCTATAAGTACCTACTCACGAAATTGTAAGATTACATTTCCATAGGCTGTAGTAGTGAAAGCATCTCAAGTCACAACACGTTAATACCAATTCGATTGTTGGTATAGGCGAGATCCTGTAATCGGCTTTGTTACTACCTACCTACCTAAGACTTAACTACCTACTTTGTATTTTTGTAGGTGTTGATTCTCGATGAAACAATAAATTATTGTTATTTTATTTGGAATGACACGCTGTTGGAACTTTCCCTACACTTAAAGTGGGGATGTTTATTTTTCTCGTCTACGCCATGGTGTCTGTGGTGTCGTTGGAGACGACTTTTAAAAATATTGTTAATTTTTCGATTAGGGATTCTTTTGTGAAATATTATCACGGGTCAATGTCACATCAATTGACCTAGTCCCAAACTGAGCTCTAGGCTCGTACTATGGCTACTAGACAACGATAAACATACTTACTTATATAGAGAAATATATATGGGTGCTACACCGAAAACATCCATGACTCAGGAACAAATTTTCGGGCTCATCACACAAATATCTGCGCCCTTACTACCGGGATTTGAACTCAGGATCGCTACCTTCGTAGGCAGGGTCCCTACCAACTAGGCCAGCGGGTCGTCACAAATGAAAGCATAATAGGTAGGTATACTTATAACGAATTTTATAGGAAAATTTGGAACCCTATATTAAAACCACGGATAGATAAGTTTACTTCGGATAAAAAATTGTCTAATTTTAACCCGGAGTAAGCCTTATCTGTCCGCAGTTTGAATATAGGGTTCCGCCGTAGATAACTAGCCTTGTTGCAGGCTGTAGAAGTTCCTGAGATACAGGCGACTAAAAAAAGTGTAAAAAGTGTAAGTGTGTCTAAAGTGTGTAAAAATCACCTAAGACAGGCCCAAATAACTTTTAATTTAAAATTATTTCATAAGTGTTGCATTTAGAAACTAGGTAACCTTATAGTTTCGGCATGGCCATCCGTCCGTCCACAGCTTAACTAAGAGAATCTTAGTTCTAGAAAGCTGTAATTTGGCATGAATATACATAGGTATTAGTCACTCCGACAAAGTAGTAAAAATTTTTTTTTAGGTTACCTGCCTCCGTTATGTGTTGTTACATGACTTTTATTTAAAAATCGTTTTATGATGTGTTATTGGACAGTAAATTACTTCTTACGAATATACATGTAAGGAGATTTGATTTGATTTGAGAGTTTCGATAGACGAAATAATTATATTTTATTGAAACGACTTTCGGTATAAGAAATATTATTATTTTATAGAAACAAATTTCGAAAGAAGAAATATTTTTCTTATTTAGAAACTGGTTTCGAACCTTGGATTCGGAGGTGGCCGAAGGACGACATAAAGTATTTATACCTACTCATACCTACTAACTCTACTAAACTCATCTCAGACAGCACTAAATAACCTCAAATAGAGAATTAGTTCATACTGGTGATTTATTGAGATAGTTGTTGAGCAGTAACGGCTTCGGAACCCTACACTGAGCATGGTCGGACACGCTCTTGCCCGGTTATCCAAACGTCCTTTAATCCTGAACGAATCACCTATATTTCAAGTAGCATTTCCTCGCGCGTCCGTCCTTGCAAAAGTCGTTCATCGCTATTCTCTCGGGACCTTTCCTATTTCCCGGGATAAAATGTTCCTGCCCTATATCCGTCCAGGCTACAAACTATCCCTGTACCTGTGTACCTACCAAATTTCTCATTGATCGATTAACGCGTCGAATTGGGATAGACCAAAAACAATTACTCACGGATTTTACATTCTAATTAGAAAGAATAGGTAATTTTAAGCGACCAATTTCATTAATATTAGCAGACATTTTATGGATGGTATAAAAGTGATTGTAATAGTGCATTAAAACATAATATTATAACCGGTTTACTAGTAGCTAGTAGGGCTTCAAGTCGAAAACGAACGTCAAACAAAGGTTAAATATAGGTAGGTAGGTATTTTTGTTGAAATGTCCGAAATAGATAAATATTTCAAAAACTTAATAATGCTGAACGGCTTTAAAACTATATTCCTCGTAATGGCTTTCGAATTAGAGTAATTGTGAAAATATGAATAAACCCAATTGAGAGGTCGGAACAAATAATCACACTTTCACGTACCCATATAGGTAGGTATAATATTAGTATCGATAAGTAGGTACAATAATATAAAAAGATTTATTCAGTAAGTCAGCCGCGCGGGCACTTTTACACGTCAAAAGATTTATATCACTTACATTGACGCAACACCGTGCAACGTCAATTCAACTAGCGGGAGCTCCTTGGCGGGTTTAAGATACTATTACTTGTAGATCTGAACCAACCTTGTACAGTAGGCCGGTTCAGTTCTGGTTCCGAACAACTGATTGTGGAACAAACTCCTTGTTTTGCATTGTTTTTTACTTGTGTGCCCTTTTTATTAGGTACCTGGTAGATAGTAGCGACTAGTCAACATGCCTTCATTTTGATGATTTGTAGCGAACAGTAAAGGTGCCGAATCGTCGACTTTCCGACTATTCGGTTTGTAGTCGCCCAAACTCCATTTTTTACTACATTAGACTTTAACTATGTGCTAATAACTAGGTATGTACCATTGTTTTGAAAACCGCCCGCCTACGTAAATACTGTTTCCGTCCTTGCGGCACTCGACAAGAGAATCCTCAGCCCTTGAGATATAGCTCTAACGTATAGATATAAACTTAGTATAGTGCAGATATTATTTTCAGTTTAATTAACTAGACTATACCATACAATATTATAATACCTACCCATAGTTGGTATGAAATTACTAAAATCAGACAGATTGTATAGTAAGTGCAAGGTCGTTCACAATTCGACGGTTTGACATGGATAGACAATATACCTACTCGTAGTAGATACCTAAGGAAAATTAATAAGTATGGAAGGTACAGTTCACAATTTATCGCCAGTTTACAATCTCACAACATTATAAACTTGCGATGTTCACTAAAATACGGTGACATAGGTATGCAAAACTTTAAAGGCAAGATTATACAAGTTTCTTGTAGGTACAAGAATCGGCAATAATTGTATGCAATTATTACATACATACATACATATCTTCACGCCTGTAATCCCAGAGTGGGGTAGGCAGAGCTACAGAATTACCTACAACTTTAAAAACTTGTTGATAATTATGTAACCACATTTTGCACAAATAGGCTAAATATGTTTACCAGCGTATTAGTGACAGGTTGCAAGCCCATTGCCTAACAGTACTACCAGCCTTTATTCCCTTACGTCCGGTTCCTATATTCAACCCGCGGACAGATAGGCTTACTTCGGATTAAAATTTGACACATTTTGTATGGGCAAATGTCAAATTTTAACCCGAGGTAAGCCTTATCTATCCTCGGATTGAATATAGGAACCCGACATTAGTCGCCTCTTACGACATCCACGGGATGACATGGAGTGGCACTATTCTAACCCGGCAACCACACGGACCATGATGACCCAGTAGTTTTGATTCTAAAATTTTGGTCAATATTATTAAAGGGCGCGGGCGCCATCTTGCTGGCGTGACGTCATCATTCCACAGCGGTACGCTCCCATAATATATGATTGAGTTAGTTCACTGGGTTATATCTTTTTAACCGTAATAAGTAGCCAGTTGAAATTTTCACAGAATACATGTTATTATAAACTCTACCGCTTAACTTTATAAAATTATTAATAAATCAAATCCCAAGAGGGTTCCCACACAAGAAACATAAAAAAAAAATTTTAGCATTTATAAATGGATTGTATTTTTATAATAGGTTAATTTTTTGATGCTATTTAAAGTTTAAATTGTAGTCTAGTTTTCATAGTTTATGTAATCTGGAAAAACTGATTTTACCAACACGATGTTTTAAGCGGTCACCCTTTATGTTTATGATAGCTTTTTATTTCGGTGTCACACTAAGCTGTTCTAATAATTTAAACTTCATAGTTTACGACCAAACAGTTGCTTAACTTTGGTGGTTGGCCTTTCTTTACACATTTCGTATTAATGTACTTGGAATTATTATCGCTATCGTATAACAGTATAAACTTTAAAACATGAATTTTCCATTGATCTAGTACCTAGTTCCAATATTTTGTGAAAATCCGTTCGTAACTCCCTATTCCGTGCTCATTTTTGGTTCCTGGCAACTTAATTGAGATCGCATCGCAATTATGTTGCTAATTGGCCCTCAGTCACTGTCGTTCGTTCAGTTAGTATGGTAGTGTGTTATTGAGAATTTTCGACAAGGCGAGTTTATTACGTTCAAATCATGTACCTATTTTAATTTTACCCAATGCTTTGTAACTCCTTTTGCAGTGACGCTAGAGAGATTTTGTGTTGATACGTTTGCTTGTTATTGTTATTTTAGTTACCTGTCAATGTGTATTTAATTTATCTTTCTTAGATTTCAATCTTGCACCGTCTAATTTTGGAGGGGTAAGACGGCAATATTTATGTTTTCAACTTACCCCGCTTTCAAAACTCATACTAACAGTAGGTAGTTCTCAAAGTGTGGAGATATAACTGCTCTCATTAAATATACTTATGTAGGTAGGTAGTTTATAGATGTTTGTTATACAACCTCAACAGTACATTATTTTAATTAAACGGGACTTAATCAAGAACTTACATTTAAGTAATTATGTATTTATGTGTATGTATGCGTTGCTTCAGTAAAGGTGCTCGGGAGAGGGGACGGACTTAAGTATAGATAATCTCTAACTAGTTATAATACACCATTTAGAAACAAAGGGTTAAATTAATTAACATTTTTTTTCTTTTATGTCCCACAGAATTGTGTTTTATTATTATTGAATGCGGGTATTGACCTAATAAACTTAGGACCGCAGCTATTATACGACAAAAATAGTCCAAACTAAAATTCGTATTCTATAAAGAACAGTTTGAGAACCCTACACTCGCGAGCAAAAAAATCGACTCAAGCTGCACGCTTGGGTTCTCCGTCCAGTATTTCTTGACCTATCCATGATATATTAATAAAAATGGTATCAAACGAAAGGTGATAATGTAACGATAAAAAAAATGAAAAACCGTGGAAATCCATCCACGATTTTTCAAGTTATGCCTTATTTTCCGATATGTGGGTCATTTACTCGTTCCGAAACGTACGAGCTGTGCCCCCTTTGACCCCTATAAATAAGGGGGTGGAGGGGGAAATGTCATCAGTCACTTATCAGAAGTTGACCGGTACACATCTCTGCTAACGAACCTACTCAGAAGCCTTGGAGAAAATGGATACCATCATGACTGAAGCCGCCCAAGTCGTGGCCTTGCTGGAAGAGGGACACAACCAACGCTTTGTGGCTGACCAGCTGAATTTAAGCCAGTCAGCAGTATCCCGAGTCTACCGACGGTATCGGGAGACTGGGGCCTTGGTACGAAAACCAGGTTCTGGCCGCCGGAGGTGCACATCTGAGAGGGATGACCGCTTTATGGTCACTACCTCTCTCAGAAATCGGCACCAGACCGGCGTTTCCATCCAGCAGCATCTTCAGGATGTAAGAGGGGTTACTGCCAGCGAGTGGACAGTAAGGCGAAGGCTTAAGGAAGCTAACCTGACCCCGAAACGGCCCGCCACGGGCCCTAGACTGCTCCCACGTCACCGCCAAGCACGCCTGGAATTTGCTCATCAGCACAAAACCTGGACCATTGAGCAATGGACCCCAGTTCTTTTTTGTGATGAGTCCAGGGTGTGCTTGAATGGCTGTGACGGACGGGGGAGGGTCTACAGGAGGTCAGGGGAACGGTACGCACAGGCTGTTTCAGGGAAACAGTTGCCTATGGAGGGGGTTCCGTCATGGTGTGGGCGGGCATTTCCATGGCAGGGCGTACCGAGCTCGTTTTTGTACCTGGTCCCCACCAGGCGTGGCGGTGGTTTGACCGCTGCCAGGTACATCACCGAGATCCTTGAGGAGCATGTTGTTCCTTACGCCGGTTTTTATGACGAGGGGTTCGTCCTAATGCAGGATAATGCCCCTTGTCATACCGCAAGGATCACTCGGGCCTACCTTGCCGAGGTCGGCATACCCACCATGGACTGGCCAGCTCTCAGCCCGGACCTGAATCCCATTGAGCATGTCTGGGACTACCTGAAAAAACAAGTTTGGAAGAGAGAACCAGCTCCGTCAAATGTTACGGAGCTGAAGGCAGCTCTGCAGGAGGTGTGGGATGTCATCCCCCAGGAGCTTCACAAAAAGCTCATCAGATCGATGAAAAACCGCCTGGATGCTGTGATAAGGCCTTGGGGTGGAAATACAAAATATTAAATTAACAAATAAAATCTTATTTTTCTTAAAATGCCGTTATTTCCGCCGTTATTTCACGACTTCCTTTTAATTTTCATAGTATTTTTTTTATTCGTCTTTGCAAAACCTGGCCCCATCAGTTGTGGAACCTGGCATGACTGAAAATTATACATTTTTGAAATCGTTACTTTATCAGCTTTCGTTTGATACCATTGTTTTCAAGATATTTTGGATGGGTCAAGAGATACTGGGCGGAGAACCCAAACGTGCAGCTTGAGTCGATTTTTTGCTCGCGAGTGTAGTCTACTTTACCTCAAAGTGGGGTAAGATTGAAAAATAATTTTATGAAAAATCGAATTATAGCGGTAAATTTATAACATTATTTTTAAAATACGCTGTAGGTAATGTTTTAAACTGCTGCGGTACCGTTGGAATTTATGCATCAAATATACCTAGGGCGCATATGAATGATTTTAAAACCTATATCAATCTTACCCTGTCACCATTCCATCTTACCCCATGAGTTTTTTTTAGTTATGAGCGTAACTTTATTTCAACAATTACTTGTGTAAAATCCGTTCAATCTTACCCCTACGCGCCTTATTCATTTCATCGATTTCATATTTCGAGCGTGGACGCTAGTCGCTCACCCGTGATTAGAGTACTTCGCTAGGTCTAGGCATTGCCAGTAGGTAGCAAGTATGTAGTGTGTGTTGAACTGTTTTTGAGCGTTATTACTTTGTATTTTTTTTATTTTCTGTAATCATTTTGAGGCACAATAAAAACCCGTTTTTTGTGGTGCGTTGGTGGTAGAGTTTGGTAGAATTCAAGACTTTCTTGGCTTCCGCGGCTCGGACATTTCAAAGAAGTAATCACTAAAAAGTCCAGTGTCGTGTCCTGTTACGGGTACGCGCTTGCTTTTTAATCGCATACGATGTTTAAAATTCAATATCTCAGAATGTATTAGATGTATCCAAATGACTTTTTCTACAGGTGTTATCAGGTGTTTTTAATGAAGAATACGGTAAGCCATAGATCTAAACTGGTTGACAGTCTCTACTGTACCAAAGACTACAAGTGAGCAATTTTCAATAAAATGAATTCAATTATTGAATACAAGTATTGGCGGGAAGTAATTGCTTATCTCTTAGTTTACATTAATAGCACTCATTGGTGCCAAGAAAGAAAACAATGCATACATGTCTTGACAAGTCTAAACCTGTTAGGTAGTTGTACGATATTATTACGTATTGCTGCAATTATTGTATTCGCACGTTAAATCCTAGAGTGACACTATGCAAAAACCGCATTTATACAAAATTTAATTATTTTTAACTACAATATGTCATTAATCCAATAGTTTTATTCATAATTTAATGTCACTGTTGGATTTAACGTAGGTATGTAGATTTTCATTCAATATTGAATGTTCGATGTGAGTGGTAAGAACCGTACAGCGTGAGCCGGACTGGCCCACCGAGGGCTGCGTGCGCATTTGTAAGAACGTATTTTTTTCATTCTGTCATAAATTATTAAAAATAATTAAGTAAATCATGTTTAAGCTTGCGCCAATGAAGTTCTTTCATACTGTGTTCCTTGCATAAAGACCCTGTTTATTGTGATTAAAAATATATAGTTTCAGATTTTTCCCAATACTTATAGTAACGGAACTCTAATAAAATAATGACCAAAAAGGCGTTAAAATTTGGTTCTTTTGATATAATCAGATTTTGTGATTAAAAATGTTTAAATAACAAATTGAAATGAAGTAGATTACAACCAAAATTAATTTTGAGACTATAAATGTGTTGAAAATTTCATTTTTATTAAATCACTAAAAATCATCATTAATATTCATCGACTTGTTACCAATTTAATTAGGTACCATGGTTACGTTCAACATGGATGTCAGCAATGGCATTTCGTTTGGCATTCTATTTTTACCCGACCCACTGCAAAAGGAGGAGGGTAATGGGTTTATCAGCCTATATCCCTATGTTTGTTCCTTTGTGGCGCTCTAGAAACTAAACACGCGGATCGATTTTGAATAATCTTATGGCAATCGGTTTGTCTTAAATCTTGTGTTACTAAAGATAAGACAGTAATACAAATGAAAATGGCGGCAAATGGATGCCATATTGTAAAACAAAAGTCGACTAAATATGACAAATGGGTTATCATTGAATAGGTATTTAAAAATCATCTTTAGATTTTTTGCTCATGTTTCACTTTGAACGATCATTCAGGATTTATAACGATTTAATGTTGGTTTACAAACAGTCGGGTTTTTTAAAGCTTGCTTTTTGTTGTTATTAAATAATTAGTTTTCAGAACTAAACTACTTGTTTAAGTAACTATTAAAATTTGCATACAATTTGTAAAGTATCCTAAACTAAACTAGACAAAAATAGTACTTATAGTAGTTAGGAAAATAATAGGGACAAGGGTGCCAAACGAATCGCCAGTAGCTTAATAATTTCAAGTTAGCTTTACATGAGCTGGAATAGCATTACGCAGCGCTCTTCTGTTTTTGAATCAAAGAAATGATTTTATCGAGCAAATATGAAAACTTAACTTGCTAACACTTAGCATGTTTTTAATTTCCACTTCATCTTCGATTCGTATTTACGTTTTTTCGTATTCGTGTTACCACAGGAAAATATTTTTGGTTAAGAAATGGATAGGACGTAAACATTCTTGCAAGAATGTTTACGTCCTATCCATTTCTTAACCAAAAATCAAGTGGTAACACCGTCGTTAATGTCGCAGCAACAGTGAACACACATACATGCACGGAATCCAACTTTTGAATGATAGATGGAGCGGCAATTATTGCATTCAATTGACTGTTGGCCTCTGATTACACCTATTCCTGAATTGAATTCAAGTTTCAATTTGTAAGAATATTACGAAAGGTTCAGACTGAGCAATTTTTTATCCTCAATTTTATTGTATGGAATGTGTACTAAAGTTGTATAAGTAATGTATGGGCATTACACCTACCAACATTTATAACCTTAACGCACAATTGATTAAAATAAGTTTAAAGCTTATGATAAGTGTTCATACTGATTTGATGGAATATGTAAGTTTGTTTGATCTATGCATGTTATCTTTAATGAGATAAAAGAGACAAGGAGTTCTTGTCTTAGATCCGAGGGCCGGATAATGCGAAGACGGAGAGTGGCGGGCCGCGCGGCGGCGGGGGCGGGAGGAGAGCCGTTTAAATAAATACAGATATAAAATATTTTTAAGCGCGGGGCCGGAGGTCGCCGGTCCGCCTGTTATCAGCGCCCCCGCCCGCGCCCCGCACCCAACGTTTCATGCTTTGTGGAAACTTACGCATTAACTTGGCAACAACAATAAAGCGCTATAATTATTTATAGCGTCGCATTGCTTGCATAGTACCTACTCTAATGCTTTGTGCTAGTTTCGTTCATGAACTCAATTATTTCTTCCTTAAGTTCTTTAAAACCCCCAGCCCCCCACATGTGTAAGGAGAGTAAGTATTAATCTTATGAAAATAAAATAACCCTCTGTTTCAGAATAGTTTTAGTCCGTTACAAGACTTTATGAAATATGACTTTAAAAATTAAGAAACTTTGGCTCCCTATATTTTAGGCTTCATTAGGGTAGGTTACCCAATGCAAAAACAAGCTTTAAATAAGTATTATGTGCAAGGAATGCCTCTGTATTATAGTCAATCCTCCCGATACTTACTCTACAAATATGCACACCGTTGCACAACAGTGCCAAAACTTTAATCCGATACCTGCACTCACTCATTGGCTCATGAAAAATCGACCAAAATCCAAACATGATTTACCTACCTATTTTAAAAATGTTCGCTCTTAATTCTTATTATTGATAAGTCTTCACAAAAAAGTATTGATTGAGATTTGCGGTAGACCTGTGTAATTGTTGATAGGTAGTTAATTTTTCCTTAAGCTAACAGACATTTATTAATTCAGAAGACCGATTTTTTTTGTTTTCAAAAAAATACTTGACTTAAAATTATAAATATTCTATCTAAGTGTAAATGCTCTTAATACCATACTTCAGCAAAAAAACAATCGTAGTAATTTCCTAGACTGTTTTAGAGAAAGTGTGGCAAAACCTGCATGAGCTTAAATTAAAAACCTAGGTACCCTACCTTCACGTAAGTAGTTCGATAGTCATACTACTACTGCGTACTGCTTTACATGTTTAAGT
The DNA here is from genome assembly GCA_927399475.2 of Acleris emargana. Classification (NCBI taxonomy): domain Eukaryota; kingdom Metazoa; phylum Arthropoda; class Insecta; order Lepidoptera; family Tortricidae; genus Acleris; species Acleris emargana. Next base: position 47,745,003 of record OV656835.1, on the reverse strand, counting down.
CTTTTATAGTAATATCTTATATTATTATTTTACGGCGAAGGAAAAACATCGCGAGAAAACCTGCACCTTCGGACAGCTGAGTGTGTAAGAGGGTAATTGCACAAAAGATCCCAAAGGGTTGAAGTGTATCCGAAAGGGCCCGTCTGTAAGATAAGATAAGATAATATCTTATATTGTAAGATATAAGCAATAAGGAACTGAGCATGTTCGTACTTAGTAACGGTTTAAATATTTTGCTGGGGTGCAAAAGGCATTCAGTGGTGTTATTACTTTTAGCCCGCTTTTCATAAATATCTCAAAAGAGGTTAGATGAGGTCACTTACAGCAAAAAGTTAAATCTAGTTTTAGGTTTAGCTGTGGTAAAATGTATGGAAATGTCAGTTAAGTCTGTCTTAAGACCGGATAACTCCGGACTTAAGACTTACTCGATTTAACTTTTTCCTGTATAATCTATTCATAGTTTCTAATGATCATGTATATTTACGGTCTACATGAGCGGTTACATTTGCTGGGCTCACGAAATGTCCCACTGTTTCGACAAGTAAACATTTTGACACTACGATAAGACTTGCGGATAGTAATCTCACGGTCAATTATTCCCATTTTAAAGTTACGGATTTGTAGGATCACCGAAATCAACCTCGATGATGATGATGATGGGTGGGGACGTACCTTAAACAGGTACACAGTCGACTTCAAAGAGATGTATCCACTTTTTCACTTTGTTGCATAGAAATAATGTCCAAAAGTGGATACAACTCTGTGAGTCCTCGACTACTCGACTGTACAACGGTTAATACTATGTAAGGCAGAAAGGTAAAGGTATCATGAAGTTCAGCAAGGAATTTTGCGTCGTTTCTATTGATGAGTTATACAAACTAAGAGATATCATTATACCTACCTACTTATACTGATTTTAACTGCTATTTGGTTTTCTTTTAGTGCAAAAAGGCACAAGGTCCTGGCGCCCTCGACGGCTGAGTATTCGGGAACCTCGAGCCATCCATAAATGAAATTATAAACGAGCATGCGTTGAATTTTTGAGATCGATTCCAATTGATAAGGATAAATAAATAAATAAATGCACTGTTTTTTATCGTGTGAACACATTAAAGTACGTGTGTAAGTGATGTGCAATATAGAAGTTCCAAGCTGGCTTTGCCGCACGATGCTAATATGTAATACAATGTACTGAAATGCACAAGTGCATAACAGAACGTGCAGTTGCAGCGCGCGTGTCGCAATTCCAGCGTTCGATCGATAACCGAGATCGACGTCACGTTCCTATGTCGGCGATTTAGAAACTCGCACCGTACGCAGCCGGCGGCACGTCCGGCGGTGCTTCTCGCCACCCCGGGGGAGTCCGTCGCCCTAGGCCCACATGGACCTGGTCACAACTTTCGGGAGTTATGTATATATGACATATAACCCGAACGTCTATACTAGAAATTCGGCGCATGTTTAAGATTCCTTTCCGCTGGCGAGTTAAATTTCCATCTCTTCGAGCACATTTTCAGTGGAAAGGAAATGGTCCTGTAGTGGCGATTGGATACGCTGAATGAAACGAGAATTAAAATATTAAATACTTCGGAAACTTAGGAGAGTTCATTAACTCTGCAACTGAATCACAATATTAACAATCCTCGATAGCTTGTAGGTAATTTCTATTGAAAGTATTTGCGAGCTTAACGGTTTGCGAATGCCATGCCATTTTAGGCCAAAAAAATACTTCTCGTCTCAATTCGCCGGTAGCAAAGCACTCGTACGGTAAATACTTGGATAATGTCCTGACCTTCCTGACAACAACAATTACTGGACCCCGAATGGCCACGTTCCCTTCATCGACATCGCCAGAGTGGTTTATATTTGTGCTATTTTATATTTCCACATAATACCTACTAGAATTGCCATTAAAGCGATATCGGATGGAAGAGTATTTTATAATGTGAAAAAATTGTGTTCAAGTAAGGGGAGGGGGGCTCGAGTTGTCGACGCGCGGGCGAGCTCCGGGGTCAGCGCGGGCGCCGCTTATCGCCGCGCGCCCCGCCGCCCGCGCGCCCGCGCCCCGCCGCTCCCGACTCATCGACTGTGCCCAACCTCACTGTCAAACATGAGAACCAGTAGGTATAAACCACTTGTAGGAGCGAAATCAAATAAATGCTCATAATATCGACGAAGGCAAAGGCAAATGCAATTATTACCATGAAATTTAACCGGTTCTGCGCTCACAAGCGTACCTACTAGACTAACTAACTAGGTAGGTATACCTTCAGCTTGGTACATACATATTTTTCAACCCATCCGATAAATAATATGCTGCTTTCAATTGTGTGCCCTAAGGGGCTAGTTAATGGATGTCCTTACATTGTGTTGGTTGTTTTAGAAGAAACAGACTAACGTATAAGCAAACTGTAAATAATTTTCAAAAACTGTTGCTTTCACGTTTCTGGTTCAGTAACGAGGAAACTGTTTTAAAGAAAGCCCATTTCATGAACAACATGTATTATATTATCAGCGCCCTCACACTCCCTTTCGCATTTATTTCTTAAAAAAACGAATAAAACCGAATCCAGTTACCGAAAGCTTAGAGGTAACCGTGTAATGAACTTATTAAAAAATAATGAAAGAGTTACAACTTGAAGATTAATATGAGAGGTCCTGCATGGCATGGCAGAGTAACGTATATTTAGTAAACTGCACATTCTCGTTCAGTTACTTTTTTACTTTTATTGTTGGTTATTTAACTGAATAATGGCAGGGGTAGAGTTAAAAGAAAAAAATAGGAGAAAGGACCATGTTTCTAAAAACACGTAACACAATTTAACGGTAATAATGTACCTGACGTAGGTTAAGTTAAATTGTTCTCTAGAGAATGTCTAGGGATACAGATTACAGAGAAAGAGTTAAGTTATAAGCTTACATACAGCGTTTAGGGGCGTCAAAACTTAAATTCACACTAACAACCCTTAATACTTTTAATAGTTTCCTTTATTTAGCAATAAAGTTTAAATTAATAAATTAATAAATAACAACTGTGTATTACAACGTTTAAGGCTTTCGCTGAGCAGAACTAAAACTGAGAGGCCAAACGGCGGCACGGTGACTGCTGGAAAATAGCGTCGCAATGATTCCTTTTGCTGCGTTCCTTCCAAAATGACTGTACCCACTATTGAGTTGAAATGGTTATAAAGTTAAGTTCCATTCTGCTCCTGCGGCATCGGTTTTGTCGCTACTTGAAGTTTTATTTGCTGCAGTGCCTAACCACAGAAAACCCCTCGACCTTTTTTGAAATATATATGTAAAAAAGGCAATTAGTTGATGTTGTTATCGTTCGTACCGGAAGCGTCCGCTCCGCGACTTCGCGCGAACGGCCGAGCTGAGCTGTCGTGGACTTATTGCTGGCTGCCGCGCTCGGATTAGACCCGAGTACATTATCTGATACACAAAATGCTCTACGATCTAAGAGGCTACTGTGCTTATCAATGTATTGCCTGTAGTCGCTTGGGTCATTATTTTCTGGTAATGTTTCGGTATAGTTTTTATATCAGCGCGTCAAACCACGTTTGACTAAAATGACATATTTTACTTAGCTGAAGGAAATGTCTAAAAGATTTAGGCAGTTATTCCTATGCACCCGCCTAGTGCAACTAGCGTTAGCGGAGGTAGTGTTACAAAAAGCAGGTCAGCGGCACTAACGCGGTCAACATTCGCTAACAATAACAAGGAAATTGCGCGAGCGCTCTCAGGGCTCCGGCGCGCGGCGGCTCCTCCGCCACGGCGCGCGGCGACCCTGCCGCGCCGAGGGTCGCCCGCTGCAGGCTCCTCTGACACCGGCGCCTGCGCACGAGAGGCGCGGAGCGGGCAGGGCGCGCGCGAGCCTACTGCCGTTTACTGAGTTTGAGCGATTTCGCTTTATCTAATCGCCGGATGATAAAACGCACTAGGTACTGCCGCCTGGCACGTGCCCCCGCCGCAGATTCGCCACCGTCAACCCTGGTCGGGCCCGTATCTGTCACCTCGAACCGAGCTGCGGGTGTTTCATCCCGTTTTATTCAATAGCTAGGTGGACGTCGTGAACTCGAACTAGTGCACAGGATATAAAAATAGTATGCAAGCGTAGAGCGATAAGAAACGACCGCTAAGAACGCACAAGAGTCCGGCGGGGCGGCGTGCGAACGTGGACTCTGCGGCGCAGGCGCAACGCTGAGGGCGGCGCGCGCGGCGCCGGCACTTGCGCCTCTCGGCCGCGCATCCGCCGCAGGCACTAATGTCGCACGCCCGTTAAAACCTACTCGTAATAAACCTAGACTTCGATGCAAACAATGAATTGCGGTTTCTTGCTCGCCGCTCTTCCAGTTCAACCGAAGTGTAAGTTATAAGAGGAATCTGAATACCATTTCAACAATGAAATATTATTCATAGAAATTGGTAATTTATAATAATTCAGTAAAATTATTCATTTTACCTTGCAAGAGGTTAGGTATCTACCCAATTTTTTGGATAGTTATATTCTACGGGGCCTTATTAAAAATCTATGTGTTCGACTTAGGGGTGTTGCCGCAAGCTCTGACGACATGTCCACGAAACGACCAAATGTTAAAGTTTTAACAGTTTTTATTAAATATACACTAAATTCCACTGAAACTTTATTGTAAAACGACATAAAATAATACAACAACCATAACTAATTAAGAAATTGAATATAAAATATATATATTTATATTAAATTCCACTTATATCTATGGCAATAGAAGTCTTTATTTTGAAATGATGATGATGTTGATGATATATAAAAATTCAGTTTCACAGTAAAGTTGTATTTTAAAGGAATTAACAATACATACTAAACCAGGTAGTTATTGAAACCTTTCTTCAAATTTTCAAAAATTCGTTTGAAATTTCAAACGAATACTTTATTAGTTGCACTAGCCAGCTGGTAAGATGTTGATGTGTTACGGGGCAAATTATTTGAAAAGTTTGATAAAATAACCTTGCCATGTATGTTGCCAGGTTGCCACCAACTCAACTGCACTCTTTCATTCAATAAGATGGTTGATGGTTAAGATGGATAATGGATGGTTGGTTGGTGGTAGATGATTCCACTAAAATGGTTGGGATTGTTAAAAATCTTACTGAATCTGGTAACATTAAGTAGGTCAACGCTGCGTCTCTTTTCATTGGAAACCAGCGAATGCAACGATTTTCAAATGAATGCTCCTAGAATCATTGCTGCAACTTTCTGTGATCATGTGCAGTTAACTTGAGAATTGATTGATTTTCAGTGGAGATAAACCGCATTTACTGCGTATTTAAAACGATTCAGTAGGATCTTAATAAGTTGCCAAGCTCTATGGCAAGTAGGTAATTGATGGTAATTTTAGTTAATGAAAGTGTGCAGAATCTTCAATAGAATGAAAATGGAAACCGAATTTTTTGAACCTTCCTTTGCAAATATTTGGTAACGCATTTGTTCAGGTTGTTAGTGTCGGGGTAACCCCGTATAGTGCACCTAATAACCGTTCCAAAATGTGTGAAATTGGTCTTTAACTGCCACATTTTAGCGCATTTAGGGCGGATTCGATCAAACGAAAATAAGGTCTTATACAAAGGATAAACGCCGCATTTGTATAGATAGACTAATCTCGGAGAAAGTCTTAATTCCAGTTTGGTAAAATCGATGCTAAGTCTTGTTTATTCCTGTATAATTGTAGAACTTTGCTGCAAACTTTTTTCTTTTATGGATATACGTAAGTAGCATAGTCCTTGGCAGCACCTCAAGGTCGATAACTTCGATCGATTAATTAAGGGTTCTGAAGTAGAATATATCAAAAACTGGCGTATTTCCAACCATTTGTATTGTAAGTACCTTAATTCATACAGGCGCTCTATTCAAGTCGGTAAAACATATTTATTTCTTTTGGCATGTAATTGTATTGTCAACGTATATGATAGCTCTTATTTACTTGACGGCTATGGGGGCTGAGTTCAAAACAATAAGGTAACAATGACAAAGCAATATATGATTTTACTGACTAGAATAGGGCTCCAAATTTATTATAATGATTTCTGGTTGATGGCCTGCGACTTTTCATTCGTAGAAAAAGACTTTCTTTTAAGTACTAATGACCTTTCGTTATTATAAGAAACATTAAATACAGAAGGCATTTTAAAGGTCCGTCCGCCATTTCAAGGCGTTTCATTGGAATCCTTACAGATACAAGTATTATGGCGGCTCTATACGAGTAGTAGGTAAACCCTTTAAAATAAAAAGAAGAAATGTCACGTGAAAAAACCGAATACCAGCAGATATAACTAATTATAAATTAATTCGTATTGCTTTTAAGCGATCACCCTTCCAGTGTATTTGCCCAGCATGGTTTTATATCGTAATCATGTAGTTGACGTTATGGTAGCTCCAATTCACTTGAAATTAAGAACTCTAATAGCGTCAACAATGATTACGATATTGACATAAGATGGGCTAAAACAAATTGAAATAGAGCCCCCGTTTTGGTCCGTCTTGCTGGCAGGATATTGTATCATGGTGTGTTGGTGTGGTATATACTCCTGCCTCGGTGCGAGAGTCTGACTTGCACTTGGCCAGTTTTACAAAAAGCCGAACCTAAACAAGTACGCAACAAAGAAATTTATGAAATCTTGTATTTTAAAAATATTCCTATATGTTATGTAGAATACAAACTTAAATTCTTCACCATTCTAAATCAATTTATTTCGAATAGGCTAAAACTCATACATCAGAGAAGAACTCAAAAAAATATTACAATAAGATTTATTACAATTTAAAAACGATTTAGGTACCTACTGCTTATTTCCCAATAATGTTATACCCTTATCTCAGATTCGTCTTACGTAATGTTGTTGACAAGGCGATAATGATGTTGAATTTTGATACTAAGAGGAGTAAGTACATTATAATGATGTTGTCAACATAAAGAAATATAATTGATAGTGACAACATGAGAACAAGAAAAATCATGGGATTATTGTTTTTTTTATATATTTTTTATTAGTTAGTTTGACTAAATAGAGGGCATTGCTGAGCTATTACGAAATTTATTGCCGAGATGAATTTCCTTCTGCTTATGAAATTGTATATGCACCTGCGGGTTTATGAGAGAACGTTAACTATTTTGCTACTGTGCATGGAATATGTAATGGTTCTAATTTAACGACACTAAAATAAGACTGTCACAGCCTTCCGGAATGTAGAGCCCTACTTGATGGCCATATCGGATGACCGAAGCGTAGAATCATCGTAGCACTGACAGGAGCGCTACGAATTCGCTACGCTTCAATTAAAACGCGACAACAGGTAAACAAGTAAAAATCACTTTTTATAACAAAACATTTCGTACCTATTTAGCCATAGGTACTCCCCTTAGACCAGTATCTTGATCCCTTACTTTTATTTACGACTGAGGGCACTGCATCATTATACATTATTTTACTGTTCACGAAACTTACCGAAATGGTATTCGTTTTTAGTGGTCGTCATATTGTTTTCCATTTGAGCAACGGCTATCGTTAGTGTCGAAGTTGGTCTGTTCGGGTCTCCGGTTGTGTGTAGGGGTCGGAGACAGCATCACCGGACGAGGCAGGCGGGCGTCCGGATGTTAGTGAGTGCTGGGCTCATCGCTCGAAGGCAAGCTGAGTGTCGCGGCCGGTACGTGGATCGGCGCGTGCGCGCGACGGTCGTTAGCGCGCGAGTCCGCGCCGACCACCGCGCGATGCAGCCGCGCCGCGCGGCCGCCCCGCGCTCCCCCCGCTCGACCGCTGCCGCCGCCCGCTGCTCTGACGCAACCGAAGACGTCGACACACGCCTGACCCCGGCATCCGCCCCACGCTCCCTTCCATCAATCCCGATCTAACCCTAATCCTTTTATGACACTTTTATATAGGGTGAAGCATGAATCTTGCTACGGACAGAAGGTAACTATTCGACTTTTTGTAGCAAGATTCATGCGTCACCCTATACAAAATAAGCTACCTGTTCGAACGAGGTAAAACTTTCACAAACTGATTCATTTCATAAACATATAATTTGGTAAACTGCTTTTTTCCGGAACTGAAAATATTTCAGGATTTGTTTCAAGACTATCGTGTCAAAACGCTTTAGGTTAGGTTAGTTTCATAGAAATCCTGAAATATGTACAGTTTCGGAAAAAAAAGCAGTTAGCTAAATGATGTTTGTGTAATCAATCAGTTTATAAATATGTGGACATCAGACTGAACTACCTTGCAAAAAAACGCAACTCTAATTTACTAATACGAAGTTATTGTAAAAAAAATGTTTTATTTTTGGGGCAGTGATGGCGCTCCGGTTCAAGTTTTTTTATAATCTTGATTTTAATAAACAACCCCAATAAAATGATTTCTATTATTTTGGCACATAGTTGGTAATGCATGCCTAAAGGTATTATGAATAATTTTGAATATTGCCGAAACATTGTTTTTAAAATAGTCATGTGTCCGATTTTGGCTCATTAAAATATCGATAAAAATATCGACCTCACACCGCAGCACTCTTAAGCACTTATGTATGACTTTCTTGTGGTGCACAGATGGTTGACATCTACGGCAATACGGATACATCATTTAAGTAGAAGTGCGTGTACTAGTGTGAGTAAACGGTGACGCCCACTGACACGCTTGATTTGTATAGAAAGTTTGGAGCATACCGTCTCTAGTAGGGGCACGGTTCTGTGCTCTGTGAGCTTGACGGATTTTAACATGCGAGGTGTCATTCGATTCGTCTTAATTGTGGAAGTGACATAGGCTATAATATTAAATTATGGCGTCAGTGAAAAAAATATGGAGAGGAAATAAAAAAAACATTTTTTATTATAACAGTCTCAAATGAAAGGTAATAAATACCCTATTCCAAATAAATATACATTATAACACTTTGATGCTACCATTTTGAAAGGACAATCAGAAAGTATGTAAATGTTAAGTAATAAATTCCTTTTGCTAGAAAGCGAGTTGCGCTTGTAATTTGTCACTTGAAGCTACGTCAAATTAAAAAATCGAGCTTCAGAGGTCAGGTAACGCTAGTAATAATTAATTAAAATGAACGAAATAAACCAAATTATTTAAAAACAAAATAAAAACACTTGGACCTGCTTGTCCCCGGATGGAACACCTTTCCAATATTCAAGTTATATGTATAGAATAGTCTTCTTTCGTGTCGGCAAGAACTCGGGCTAAATCTTACTTGCCCAGAAAGCGGCTACCGTGGTAGCCCTCTGGTTACTGACAAGTAATTACTCACGCGAGCCGGTGGTCGGGCACGCGGGACAGTTAGTGAGGTGTAATATGGTTTGCAGGGGTTCTTCACATTCACAGCTAGCGTCTGTGCTACTTGAGTACCCCCACCGACACAGGTTATCTTTGCTTCGGCCATCCTCGGTCCTCAGCCTATTTAGACTTCTCCAGGTGGGCCAAGGTTCCTTATAGCCTGGAGGCAGATTTTCGTTGGGGGGGTACAGTGAATGTGGATACTCGCTTGCCCAAAGCGTGCACCTCACGTCAGTAGGGTTTTCGTCGGTAGACTGCGTAGATCGCAGGAAGCTTTTGCGGCTTCGCAAACGACCTGCGGTGGGGGAGAGCCCGTAGAGTGGGTATCTCGGGTCACTTTCTGTTTTTGTTTTTCAAGCGAACATGTCACTTCTTTACGGACTCGGTTCTCGGGTGGAGCTATTCCCGCAAGAGGAAACAGCATACCGACCGGGGTTGGCTTAAGACAGCCAGTCACTATGCGGCAGGGGTTGTTCAGCTCTACGTCTACCTCTCTGGTATGTGCTGACCTAGCCCACACTGGGCACGCATACTCTCCTGCTGAGAAACACAAAGCCAGTCCTGTAGTGCGCAAAAAAAAACAAAACCGTTGCCTACTTGTGCAAAATGTGGTTACAGAATTATCAAGAAGTTTTAAGACTTGTTGGTAATTCTTTAGCTCTGCCTAGCCCACTTTGGGAATGAAGGCGTGAGTTTATGTATGTATGTATGTAACTTTTTGTTTTGTGTTTCTGCAGTGGGTCTTGTTAGTCAGAGAGCGGTCCAGTGTCACTCCCAGGTAGAATAGTATAAATTGTATTAGTAGGTACATAGCACTTACATTTTATTTTAGATTATAGAGCTTGTTTTTTGCTTTATGTTTTTAATTTAGTAGCTGGTTTGCATGTGGATACAGTGTGTACTAGTAAAGCTTATAATATATCTTGCGTTATGTGTCACCTGTTGCCATTGCATTTTCTGGAATTCGATGTTATATGGCAGGGTTACAACTACATAACTCCGAAGAATCATAATTCCGAATTGATCAAAATCCTGAATTTTATTATTATTATTATTTAGATATTCAATTAATTTTATATAAATGAAGTTTTTTACATATTCAAATATAAAGGTAAAATAACAATACCGATACAAAAAATAAATATTATAAAAACCTAATCTACGGGTGCCGCCAGCAGCGGGGCAGGGCTCAAGCTACCGGTGGTTAGGGCTGCAGAGAGAGGAACCTCCTCACAATGCGTGCCGTGTCGAGAGTACTGCTTTCTGTATCTGGCCCTTGATCCAGCCATCTAGCGAGAGTCTCTTGAGGTGTTGGTCGAAACTCTTCGCTATAAGACCGTTTGCCGAAACAACCATCGGGACAATGATCGTCGAGTCAACATCCCACATGGTGGTCACCTCATGAGCCAAGTCAAGGTACTAGCTGAGCTTATCCTTCTCGGCCTTCACGAGGTTCTCGTCATGCGGGATGGTGACGTCGACGAGCACTGCCCGGCGTTGAGATCGATCTGTCAACACGATATCAGGCTTATTGGCGACGATAGTCCTGACCGTGATAACAGATGGATCCCAATAGAGCGTAGCACGACCATTTTCGAGAACTGGGGCCGGTGTGTACTTATAGTACGGCACTTCAGACTCAACAAGACCATATTGAAGAGCAAGCTGCTGATGGATGATCTTGGCTACGAGGTTATGTCTGTGCAAGTACTCGCCGTTGGCCAAATGCGAACAACTGACCTATGAGTATCTTATAGGTTTCTATTAAATCACCACGCTCTCTACGATCCTTTAGAATCGTGAGTTTCAGCACCTGCAGTCTTTCCTCGATAAAATTTACGTTAAAAAATATATCAGTGGGCCTAGTGTGGCTACGTCTATACCGCGTGTCAAATGTGGATAAAGCATCCGTCACTGTCGTACCTACTTATCCACGTGTCAGAAGGTGAAGGATGCCTTCTCCAAACTTTGTCACGCGATAATCGCAGCCATGTTAGGGCCCCGGGATCCTATATCTAGGATAACTTGCTTATTGTGCAAACCGATTTTGTGTCATGTTCGTCCAGTGCATACTGCCTTAGCGCCGGTTTGTAACCACGAGGATATAGCGGATAAAAACGAAAAAACAAAATGAATGAAGATTTGTTACATCATAGTAACACTTAATGTAGAAGTAAACTCTTATAATTAGAAGTTTCTTTGGAGTTATTTACAGGGATTCGAAAGAAAAAAAAACAAGTTTAAAATACCATGGATGAATTTGACACAAAATCGTTTCATCAACTGATACTAGTGATCTGAAACGCGTAACACCTACTCAACCGATTGAAATACTCTTTCAGAGCTATTAGGGTGACTTGTTTTAGGTATCTATAGATTAAAGATAAATAACCCAGTCGATGAAGGTGACACCTGAAAACGCAGTGCCCCCGGACTAACACGCAAATACTACGATATATGCGATTCCGAGCTTACAGTCACGAAAATATGTCTGCAACGACACTAAGTAATTATTGTTGACAATTACTTTTGTCAAAAAACTAAATAACCACGAAATGTATTTATCAACACTAAAAATTTGAGAAGATCTATCATCATTCACCAAAGAAATTATAATCTTACCTACGGTTAGTGAAACTTCTCCCTGATGGTTTATTTCATTTTAAAAGTTTTTACTACTAATAATACTACTCGGATTCATTTTACGAGTATGAAACATTATAGACAATGTTAATACGAAAATAAATAACTAAATATTTTAATATTGATATATGTACCTATGTATGTACGATTGGACAAGTTTGAACCTTTGTAATATACTATTTACCGCCATGTGGTTAGGACTCGTATGTTGACGAACTGGCCAAATCCAAGACGTTGACAGTAGGCATCAATAAAATGGTATTGCATAAAAGAACTACAAAAAATAACAAATCAATTTGGCACCTTGTCATATTTTACACCATTTTCAACCATGTTAGTATCTTATTCAGAATATTTATCTTGAGTTACCCCGTATCAGGCGGGAAATGGGTATTTGTCACAGTGTCTCGACGTCTTGGAACCCTGTATTACGAGATAGAAACTGACAGCGGGTGCGTATGGATTCGTCATCTCGAGCAACTACTCCCGGCACCTCTGATTCCTGGGAATCACGGTGGAGGTGTGTCATAGACGTGACGTGACTGATGTATAGCAACCATTGTGATGATTCTTTATTCATATGTCATAGAAATAAACTGCTATGTAAATAAACGACTTTGAATATATAACAAATACTATCTACTCGAGATGCGATCGCCAACCGATCCGTTCTCGTAGTCGAAGGCCGAACTGCGATGCACGTATCTGTAATAATTCCTGGCTTTCGATTGATTCGATAAACAGCTTCAAAATTGTATGATCTTTGTATATCAATGTCTATTTGAACAATGCCACTGACTACTTACATTTAAAAAAAAACATTCAGTACCTGCTTAATCCCAGAGTAACAATCCAGAGCTTTCAGTTGGGACTTGAGATTTAGAGGTTTCCTATTATTTGGCTGCCGAGCCGAGGGATGAGGTGTTTAGCAGACGTAGCAGTACACAGAAGTAGCTTAACCCACGCACACGCGCACGCGCAGCACGCGGCGTGCGGAGCCGCCTTAGAGCAGCAGCGCGCGTGTATGGGTAGGTGTTGCGTTTGATAAGGATCCCTAACATCAGGAAAAAAACATTTGCCAAGGAAATATATTTTTAATATAGAACCTAATAGATACCTACAGAAGTAACCAGCAAGCCAATATTGGCAATGATGCCTTGATTCATGATTTCACCTAAATAATAAGACAATTTCGAGCAAAGAACTAGAAATAAGGTTACTCTTAGGTACCTAATGAAAATATACCTACATTTTCTTGCGCAGAAAGTTATATAATAAATAATAATAATATTTGTGTTTACAGACCACCACACCATTGGCTGATTTTTCCACATTTGAATCTACTATTGAACATGTTTTAAAATTAGTAGTTAACTCAACTAATTGTTAAAATTCGAAAAAAGAATCGAAATTTAGACACATTTCCTTGAGATTTAACCATTAGTTAAGATTTTTAACAATTTGTCAGTTAGAGGTGGTTAGGGGATCCGAATAGGAGACGTTCTTCACCCAGCTTTTTTTTCAATAAAATGTACTTATTTCATATCAAATTTAATATGGTAAGTTATGTTTGGCGAAATACACTAGATGGGCTGAAAATTTTCAGTAGAGTATTATAATTGATAATAAAAAAAAAACAGCTTTGAAATAATAAAATGCAATTGCTTGTTTAATAGATAAATTACATACCAATCGAAAGTATGGAGCCTATAGAATATGCAAACGTTAGGTTGTTTTTTTTTTCCATCATATCTATTGGGTAGGTACGTATAATCGGGTAAGTCGGTAATGTTAGGTTTAGTGCAAATTATTAGTTGCATATTCTATAGGCTTCATACTTTTGACTGTGCTTTTGATTATATGTAATTTGTCTGTTAAACAAGCAATCGCAATTGAAAAAAACGTCCTATTTTAATAAAAAAAATAAGCATATAAGTACTGGACTGATTTTTTTCTGCCAACCTATTCGCCATATATTTTTTACCGCATTCAATTTGATATAAAATACTTTTTATCGAATAATCACTTGGGTGAAGGTCGTCTCCTATTCGGATCTTAGACTATCTAGGTTATTAAGTTTATTTAAATCTTTAAATTAAGGTAATATGTTCTTTGAACCCACACGGATAGGTGTTAGTTGTGCAACCTGCTTAGATAATACTTTTTGTAATATTGCGAATGTTTGGATAAAGTTTTTTAGTAATAATGGATTTAATTGTTTTTATTCTGACTATAAATGATTTGTATCAAAAACCACTGTCAATAACATACCGACCTTTAACAAGCAGATAATCGTTTGGAATTATTCAAAAATAAAGTTTAGAGTAATCTTTCTGTAATAGTATTTATAAAGACTTGTTTGACGTAATTCTACGTCTATTCAATAACAAATTAAAAATGAAAACTATTTTTAGGTCGAAAAACAAGTTTAGTGAATGGGCTACGATACGAAATGTCTTTAATCTGAAATGGTTGAAGCTGAATCATTACTTTGCGCTAATATGTGAGTACCTAAATGTTGGGTTTGTACTTAAAAAAGAAAGATGATTTGTGGTGAACAATAGTTAACGTAACCTTTTATACTATAGATGGTAAACTAAGTGCACCCCATCTAGCACTAATTTATATTAAAGATAAGATAAAGACACTTATTCAGTAAGCAGGCTGCACGGGTACTTTTACACGTCAAGGATATACCAGCGCTTCACAAGAGGAGAACACTGCTGAGAAGAAACGCGTCAGTCATTTTTAAATAAGTATATTTAATATTACAATGGTACTACTTAGTTTAGCATTATGTAAATCTATAAATAGTAAATTAAAAATTATATCAAATAATCTGCGTAGTTTCTACAGGAAAACACACCAAAATCTTAAGAGTGAGATAGAGAGAGAAAAGGAAAAAGAACACCTACTTATGTGTATATAAGACGGTACAAGACGACCACATAAGATTGATATATTTTCCTACATCAACGGTGTCCCTTAGACAAGATAAAGATTTTGAATTTGAAAAAATATATAATATAAGAGGGGATCTTCCTAGATTTTAGAAAATATAGTTTAGTCATACTTCTTTTTAAATCAGACGAGATGAGTGATTTAACCAACTTCCATCCCATCGCCAGTTTTAAGTACCTAGTGTTTGAGAAACGAATGCTGAATGATATGTTAGGTTACTTTAATAGAAATAAATTACTTAGCAGTAACCAGTTCGGCTTTACCAGAGGTCGATCAACAATTGATGCGGCATCTGTACTCACTATTATAATATTGGGAGAAATCTTGTGATGCAGTAGGAATATTTTGTGATATTAATTAATTAATTAATTTAATTTTTTTATTTGGGGCATCAACAGCGATACATTAAGCTTTTAATTGGGTGGTTGGATCATACGACCCTGATTTTTAGAGAATTTTTTAGAACTAATTTAGAACATTATAAATTGTCCAATAAAGCTTTAAGTCTTGTCTTCTTATGTAAGTGATAGAACTCAAACAGTTGTTGTACACTAAACGCAATCTGATGGAGCTACCGTGAAACAAGGTGTGCCTCAAGGCTCTATTTAGGTCCTTATTTTTGATTTATATAAAAGGCTTACCGCCAACAGCAGATAAACTTCGTCGTGCAAAATTCCGGTGACTCCTCAACACTCCACTCCTTAATAAAATGCTAGACTAAATTGTATCATTATAATAAGAAATATGTTCATACTCGTAAAATGACTGACAGCTGAGTTTCTTGCGGCGTTTTTTCTCAGCTGTGGGCTCCTCTTATAGTCCTCCTCTCGTAAATTCATTTAATTCATAGTTTCATGAAAGGGCAGGTATAGGAATGAATGAAAGCTTTCAAATGTACATGTTCTTACTATTGTTTTTGAAAATGACATTCTAAACTCCACACCAAACGTAAGACGTTCATCGAATTCATGTTAACAACGAGCGTGAATTCAAAACATTTACCTACTTAGATACGAGTATACAGGGTTATTGGTTATTGCATACATTCCCGTTAAGGGGTTATAGGGGAGGTAGGGGAGGAAGGAAATAAAATCGAATAAAACTAGATAAAAACTTTAAAACACGGTTATTTATTTAAAAAAATATATATTGTTACGTTTATAATTGTTATTTTTGTTACTTAATCTTATGACCAATTTTGTGTGTTGATTTTAAGTTTTGGTTGAATATTATTTTATGCCTGCTCTCTTTGTGATCTAATTTTTTAGTAACCGTGTAACTAATTCGTAGTTATAATACCTATTTAGAAAACTAGAAAAACGTCGATGGTTTGTACATGATCTGCCTGCCAGATGTCATCGGTTTTTTTTTTGTTTTTGAACTATTTCTGTGGATCTAGTTGTGAAATAATATGTAAATTAATAACGTTTCTGTCTCTTATTTTTAAACGTGTGCAGTTAATTCTAATTTTAATGCTGATAATAAATGACTGTTATGTCGTGTAAGTAAAACAAAAGAAAAATATTGATTTAAGTGATTACTTTTTTTTAAATTTTTTTTTTAAAGTTGCTTATCTGACTTTTTTTGAAAAAAAACTTAAAAGAGAATTATCTCGAAAATGGTTCACTTTTGCATAATGCATTATAGGGTCAAAATGACTGCAAATGACCTCCCCTATAACCCCTTAAAGGGAATGTATGCAATAACCAATAACCCTGTATAGCGCTGGCAGAGTATTTTCCCATCATCATGTAAATACGTGCCCCGTGCACTATTGTTCTTTATAGGAACCATATCATTATTGTTATGATGATAGTGTAGGTTTTAAAACGATGTGAAGTATAGGCGTTATTCTAATTTGTTAAAGCCCATCTTGCACTATATCTTAATCGTATTGATAACGTTCGCTATAGTTATCACATGATGGCATATGAGCAAGACGGGCTGAAACAAAGGTCAGGTATCAAAAGAAATTTGGGTGAAAACCACTGATGGGTAAAATAAAGTGCAAAGGGCTAGACCAGGCGTATAACCTCTTTACGATCTTAAACTACTACTGCCCTCTTTATTTCTTAGCTTGAACTATTAAACTCCGTCGAGTGTGTGTAATGTGTCCCGCACTGATTAGCGGCGACCGAGGCTCTGCAGTTCTAAATGTTACCGCGAGAGAGCGCTTGAAAAGGAATTCGACGTCTCAGCAAACCGGTCTATTTCAGATATTCGTGTCCTTGAATTTTTAAAAGTTAGCATATGGCACGATATAAATACTTATCTCCAGTATTTTACAACCAAACATAAATTTATTAAAAAATATTCTGTTGCGTACAATCAAAGTTACTTAATCTAAGGGCTAAAAGTGAAATTTTGGATACAACAGCAACATACCTAACGCATACAGGAACAAAACCCAATCAAAGCTTATGGGCTTGTAATAATCTAGCCACGTTATAGACAGGCTTCATAAAAAGAGGGCCGCTCGATGCCCTCCTCCCAACGTGCTCCCACCTCATTGCCAGTCGCTGCCGACCGCAGCAGAGAGGTGCACGCTCGCGCAGTCCGATTCGCACTCGATCAAACAATGTCTGCCGACAACGTGACCATCCGCCTGGCGCGCCCCGAAGACATGAAAATTGTTCACGGAATGATAAAAGTGAGAGCTTTTTAATTTATTTTATGTATTATGTGCCCATACGCTGATTCCAAAAGGGGTAAACGAGTGATTCATGTTATTTTCTCAGTGCGAGTGTATTACGCACCGAATGCAATGCACTGAAAAAGCGATCAATACATGTTGCCATAGCGACCGCCGCTCGGTTTTAATTTATTGATAGGTCCCTCTATATACCTGTGCTTGCAATAGTTCCAGGTCACGGTTTTTTTTTGTTTGTAATCCTATTGTAATCGTATTGCTACGATTTGACCGATTGTACCGACAAATTAATAAGAGCTATCACAGTGCTAACAATACGATAACAATATGGATAAAGACAATGAAGAATACAGGCCCAGTTTTAATAATAACGCATTATTTAATAATCCGACTTCAATAAAGGAGGAACCCAAATAAATTAGTCCAACAAAAGACCTCCTCCGTTTTTGATGTCTGTATTTTGTAAACGATTAATACTTAAATGTGACGCGATAGCCTTTCCAATTGTAAACTGATTTATTAATATCAGATAAGTCGATAAATTGATATTGTGCATAAGTACAAATGATATTGTGCATAGGTACAAATTATAAATGTCAATATCGAATCGAGGGTTCTATTCCACAATGCTGCTATCGTTTTGGTTACTACGTTAGGAGAGCTTTTATTCGGCAGTAATTAATGGCCGATTCTTAAACAATATGGACTATAATCTATTTTGTACCCGTACAGACGCCCAGTAATCAATAAGAATAGAAATGTATAGTTATTAATAACTAATATACATTAGCTCGCCAGTCTTGTGTAAAGAGCTCTTTAGTTTTAATAAAAAGTCCTTGCTGTCGCCGATGTGCGTCACTTACTAGTGGCGTAGGTACATTACGTCACGGGAAACGTTCATGAACGCAGTTCAGCGGGGCTCTAATAACTGTGGTCATGGCATCGAAAATGGTGAACCAGGGTACCGCATTTCAGAATTTTTTAAAAGTTGAGAATCTTATCTCGTTTTCCGTGCGACTTTTACAAAACATTCTTTATCATATTTTCAACACTCCTGAGCTGAGCTATCCAGCCCTGTAGGTAGTCCACTATATTCCGGACACTTTCTATGCTATTTTTTGCGATTATCTTCTTAATTAGTTTATGAATGTGCGTTTTATTTTGCATCTCACGTTAACTTGAGAGCTTTCATAGGACACCTTGAAGGATCTCCTATCCTAGTTGTGTAGGTAGGTCTTAATAGGCTAAAGTTTTTTTTGGAAGGAAACAATTTCTAATTTCTAATAATACGTCCTTGTGTGTACGACTCCAGGAATATAACACCCACTCCAAGTCAGGTTCCGATGTTCAATATTTCTTACGGGGCCCAAAAAATGGACCTTGTTAATTTATGCACTGCGAAATTATAAATCTCAATGGAGTTTTAAATATTCTAAAAATTAATCCTTGTGCCATTGCTTTGTGTACACGGACGTATTTAAGCTTGATAGCTTTGTTCAATATTTTACACTGGACGCGAATGCGCATGCCATACTCACTTCCTGGTGTCCTGATTGCGACGTTTTGACGTGTGGGATGTACTCATATATTAAGTCGGAAATTGGTTTTCGAAACTAGCGGGGTTCAATCAGAATACTCCACTGCTGGCGATTTTGGCAGAAACGTTTGCCTCTGCAAATAGTTTTTTTCATGTCTGCGGTTAAATACAAAAAATATTATTGGCGGTTAAAAAAATAAACATCCCTGTGAAATATATTATTGTAAATTTGCGAAATTGATATGTTTAGAGTAAATTACTGCGGAGACCAGTCAGCGAGTATGAGTTAAAAGTCCGAGCCGATAGGCAAGGGCTTTTACATATACGAGTCCAGGATGTATACGAGTTATGAGTATTTGAAACATAATACGAATGAAATTGTTTTTGATAATAAAGTACTTTTTACCAAAATCATGATGGATCATTGCGTGATCTTGGGTATTGTCCATGTATTTATCTATATAAGTAAGTTTATCGTTGCTTAGTACCCATCGTACAAGTCTAGAGCTTAGTTTGGGGCTAGGTTAATTTGTGTGAGATTGTCCCCTGATATTTATTTATTTAATTATTTATTCATTTTTGAGAAAAAGTATTTGCTCAAGTAATAACACCGATCGGATAACTCATAAATACGATACAGCACAATAAATAACACAGCACAGCACCTCGGTAGTGGGTCATGCTATTGTACGAGATATAGGTACCTACGTATAGAACTATTCTATTATAGCAGGGGATGCGAATAGGAGACGACCTTCACCCAGCTGGTTATTCGAATAAAACTATTTTATATTAAATTTAATATGGTAAATGATACATAGGTACATGACGAATAGGATGGCTGACAAAATTCAGTCCAGTATAAAAAAAAAAACAAAAATATGCAATTGTTTGTTTAATAGACAAATTACATACCAATAGAAAGTATCAAGCCTATAGAATATGCAAACGTTAGTTTGACCATTGTTTCCCATCATAACTATTGGGTAGGTAGGTATAAACAGGTAAGTCGGAACTAATAATTTGCACTAAACCTAACGTTTGCATATTCTATTAGCTTCATACTTTTAATTAGTATTTAATTTATCTATTAAACAAGCGAACGGAATTATTAAAAAAAAAACAAAAACCTTTTTTTAATTATATAAGTACCTACTGGACTGAAATTTTCCAGTCAACCTATTCGCCATATATATGACTTACCACATTAAATTTGATATAAAATACTTTTTATCAAATAAACAGCAGGGTGAATGTCGTCTATTATTCGACCCTTACTGGGACTG
Source organism: Acleris emargana (assembly GCA_927399475.2). NCBI lineage: Eukaryota > Metazoa > Arthropoda > Insecta > Lepidoptera > Tortricidae > Acleris > Acleris emargana. The sequence continues at coordinate 47,724,608 of OV656835.1, read as the reverse complement.
AGAGACGCAGGAAAATTCTCTCTTCTTTCCTTTCTAGACCTTCATTTGTGTACTTTTCCTTTAAAATTCTTAACACACTATAATAATAATGTATGTTAACACTTTATTGTACAAAATAAAATAAGAACAATACAATTAACATACGCTTCGTTATAATCGCTTAACTATCTTAATCGAGAAATCTTATAGCTACTGGTGGCTACTGGCTACCCTGTGGTCTTCGTCGTCAGTAACACTTCACCCAATAATATTTCTGATATTTATTTTTTAAATAATAAAAATAATAATAAAATAAATATATCAAGAGACAATGTCACACCAATTGATCTAGTCCCAAACTAAGCTCTGGTTTGTACTATCGGTACTAGACAACTATATAAGGGTGGTTCCATAAAAGTTGGGTAACTTTGTGTTCCAGTGATATTAATTTATATATACAGGGTGTCCCAAAAATAGCACGTCACAGTGACACTGGAGATTCCCCAGCCTCAGACAAACCAAACCAGCCTAACATGACCTCAATAAAAGTTGCACCATTTTCGAGTTATACCAATTTAAAGATTTTTCCAATTTTTCACCTCTTTTGACATTGTAAGTGCTCGCATTTACTGGGATAGCTTTAGAATTTAGTTTTTTTTATTTGTGCGCGTTTATGAATAGTTGATTAAGATGATAGAAGCATTATTAGGTCAATAACCAATGTAAAAGTTGGAAAAATACTGTAATGAACTTGACTTAAATTTATCATCAACATAGTAATTTCAACTTTGAACACCTGCCATAACTTTTTTTTACTAGAAACGAAATGAGCAAATAACTTTAAAAACATGCGTATTTTATGCCAATTCTAAAATAGTATAACACATGATATCTTAATGCATAAAAGTAGGAATTCGTATTACATTTGCCAATATGGACCCTCAGAAACCAATGCTAATCATCTATAAAATTATTTTGTACTCTACGATATCTCATTTGTTTGTGCTCCTTTGAAGAATATGATCGATTTTTGGTTGACCTTGGTTCAAAGATAATAAAAAACAGGTTTAATGTTCATTAGTTTTTACACTAAATGTTCGAATGGTTTCCCTCCGATTCTAAGGCACAAATGGCATCTTCGGATAAAATGTCGGTTTAATTTTCGTAAACTGGTGTCCGATATGTCTTTTATCCGAAGATGCCATTTATGCCTTAGACTCGGAGGGAAACAATTCGAACATTTATTGTAAAAACTAATGAAAATTAAACCTGTTTTTTATTATCTTTGAACCAAGGTCAAGATAAAATCAATCATATTCTTCAAAGGAGCACTAACAAATGAGATATCGTAGAGTACAAGATAATTTTTTACATGATTAGCATTGGTTTCCGAGGATCCATATTGGCAAATGTAATACGAATTCCTACTTTTATGCATTAAGATATCATGTGTTATACTATTTTAGAATTGGCATAAAATACGCATGTTTTTAAAGTTATTTGCTCATTTCGTTTCTAGTAAAAAAAAGTTATGGCAGGTGTTCAAAGTTGAAATTACTATGTTGATGATAAATTTAAGTCAAGTTCATTACAGTATTTTTCCAACTTTTACATTGGTTATTGACCTAATAATGCTTCTATCATCTTAATCAACTATTCATAAACGCGCACAAATAAAAAAAACTAAATTCTAAAGCTATCCCAGTAAATGCGAGCACTTACAATGTCAAAAGAGGTGAAAAATTGGAAAAATCTTTAAATTGGTATAACTCGAAAATGGTGCAACTTTTATTGAGGTCATGTTAGGCTGGTTTGGTTTGTCTGAGGCTGGGGAATCTCCAGTGTCACTGTGACGTGCTATTTTTGGGACACCCTGTATATTATGTACCCAATATTATAAATGACTGGCATATGAAATAGCGTATTTTTAATCATGTCACTCACTTTTGCCTAAATCATATTGTTTTTAATAATAAAATAAACTTCTTTTGTTTCCCTAATATCAGTCCCTTGCCCTGTCACATTTCCAAAATGCAATGTTTGTTCGTCCAGTTTTATCATGATATGATGACATGTTATTTGAATTTTAGCCAATTTAAACACACTTAAAATTACATTCCTTGCTTCACCAAAACAATTGGATAAACAAAAATAATAATTTTTCATACCTTTTTGTAAAAAAAGTAGCGTCATCGATAATTACAATCAGGGGCCTATTGCATAATAAAGTACAAGCTAATACTATTACTGCCGCACTCAGAGACGTCAATTAAATTTAACGCTTGATTAAAGTTGCTGCTGTCACTTTCTTTGCTATAGCAATAGAATAAGACAACACGTAACTAAACAAGCATTAAATTTAATTGACGTCTCTGAGTGCGGCAGTTAGTGATTTTGGTTGTAACTTGTACTTTTATGTTGCATAATAAAATAAGAGGGATAAATATACAAGTGAATAAGTACAAGCTAATAATATTAGTGATTTTGGTTGTAACTTGTAAATTATTGTTGCATAATAAAATACAAGTCAAAAAGTATTAGCCCTAATAACTAATATTATATGTAAATTTTATTAGTTTTGGTTGCAATACGAGTCTAAAAATTCAAATTATTAGTTGTAACTTGTATTTATTACTACTTACCTAAGGACCACGGTAATTTTGAATTACAAGTGATTTAGTTAAACCCTAATCAACGAAAAATGTTTAATATTTTGCATTTATCCGACGATGACGATGATCAATATCTAGTAACCCGACACCAAAAGGTATATAAGGACAGGATCAATTTCACTTTTGAAAATAGTGCACACTTTTACGAAATGTTTCGAATGAAACCTATTAAAGCCGAACGTGTGCTGCAAGCAATTTCAAGCGACATTAAGTTGAAAAAAAAAGGTGGTGCTCTTTCTCCAAAACAGCAATTATGTACTACACTTCATTGGCTTGGAACTGGATGCCAATATTATTCTGTTGGTGCAGGTCATGGCGTTGACAAGTCTACAGTTTGTCGAACTGTTCATCGCGTTATTAACGCTATTAATAGAAGGTAATTTCCATCGATAATTATATGGCCACACCGAATGGAAGACGTAGTGCAAGAGTTCTATGAGTTATATAATTTCCCGAATGTAATTGGTATAATTGATGGAACACTCATACCAATAGACGCACCAACTACTAACGAACCAGCATTCATAGACAGAAAAGGAGGCCATTCGATCAATTGTATGATGGTATGTGGACCACAATATCAATTTTTTTATGTAAGTGCCAATTGGCCGGGTAGTGTGCACGATGCACGAGTTCTTAGAAGGAGTAGTCTCTACAGTGCAATGGAACAAGAAAACATATTTCCAAATGGCGTTATACTTGGAGACTCGGGTTACCCTCTAAAAACGTGGCTAATGACACCGTTACACAACGACCCAAATAGCGAGGGTGAAAGACGCTACAACCGAAGACTCAAAGCAACAAGGCAGATTATAGAGTGTTCCTTTGGAATATTAAAGGAAAAATTTCCCTGCCTGAATCATCCAAGAGTCAACCCAAAATTTGCAGCAAATATCGTTGTCTGCTGTGCTACTTTGTGCAACATTGCCCGGGAAGGTGAAGATTTGGAATCATTCACTCCACCAGTGGAACAAGAAAATCATCGAAATGTAAATGATGAGGCTCCTGCATTGAGTGCACTTCGACGCCAACAAGAAATAATACAGTCTATGTCATAAATACTTAGTATTAAATCTTGTTAAAATGAAGATGTAGGTCAAGTTGTTTGAAACTTATTAAATATATAAATAATCATTATGGCTTATACTATGGGTAGCTAGGGTGACGGAACCAGTAATGGACGAGGACCAATGATGGACACTTGATTCTTATTTTACGGAACATAAGGGTTATTCATTTGTTTTGCAACAATCAATTTAGGACCAGCAAAGCTCGCCTTGCTATTGTTCAGGGAGTATTGACCCCAACATTAATGTATGGTAGTGAATCTTGGGTATGGCAGAAGAAGAATGCAAGCCGGATTAATGCAGTTGAAATGAGAGCTCTAAGAAGTATGTGTGGAGTTAGGATGATAGATAGAATAAGAAATAGCGAGATCCGAGAACGATGTGGATTGAAAGAAGATGTAGTCACTAAAATTGAAAAGGGTATGCTAAGATGGTTTGGTCACTTAGAAAGGATGGATGAAAGAAGGGTTACGAAAGAAATATGGCGAGCGAGAGTGAGCGGAGATGTCGGTAGGGGACGTCCTAGACGGACGTATGATGATCAGATTCGCGATGTACTGACTAAGGGCCAAATAAAAAGCACCCGAAACCGACGTACGTGCATGAAGAGATTGATGAATGTAGAGGAAGCGAAAGTGGTATGTTTAGATCGATGCACCTGGCGTTCCATAGTCTCTGCCTACCCCATTGGGAGACAGGCGTGAAGTTATGTATGTATGTATGTAATTTAGGACCATATGAAATTTGAATTAAGAGTGAAGTGTCCATTACTGGTGCCTGTCAGATAAAAGTGTCCATCATTGGTATCGTCACCCTACTATACAATGACAAACATACTTATATAGATAAAAAATTCATGCTCATCATTCTCATCAAACAAATATTTGACCTTACCGGGGATCTAACCCGGGACCACTAGCTTTGCAGGCAGGGTCATGATAGACTAGGCTAACTGCGTCGTCATACGATTGGATTTACTACATGGCTAACATGACATCGTAAGAAAATACCTAAATTACCTCTTAAATACATAAATTAAATCCAATCATTATGAAGTTTCAAAAATTTGACTTACAACTAATTGTACGATTTTCTAGTGAGTCAGGCTTTTAATTTGTTGATGTCTAGCTATATGTCATCAATGTACTATTAACTAACTATTTAAGGAAAAAACATTTATTTTCTTAACTTTTATTAATAAAGAAATTTGAACAATCGATGAAATTCATTGTTTTTATTGCTAAAGTACACAAATTAATTATTACAAACGTCAAAATTGTGACTATTCCTGATCTGTATACGCGGTATCCGTATTATTTTGATTATCGGATGTAGATTCTGGAATAAACACAGCTAGTGTAAATTGCTCCAAATTACTTGTAAACTTGGATCTTGGGAGCCCATACCGTAATTCCAAATCCCAATTTTTTTAAATCTTTTAAGTAATTATCTCGTTCAACATTTTTTATTTGTAGATCTTTTAATATGTTTTCTTTCTCCAAAATATCTAACGTTAATTTCATTTTTTTTTGTAATAAATCTTTGTTTTTGTTTATTCCTTCTCTTCCTTTCCAGTCCCTTTTTAAAATGTTGTTATTATTTTGTTTAAGTTCGGAATTGTTTAATGTCTCGAACGTATTATCTACTGTCTCTTGTAGGGTTTCTTGTATCTTTTGCTCAGAATCTAGGTTCAATTCAATTTGCAGATGCTCATCCACGCCTAGACCTTCTAAAACTGGTGACTCTTTTCCGAATATATCATAAACGATAACATCAATTTCATTTTCTTTACAGTCGGGCCCTCCGCCAGAGCCTGTTTTTTTAGCATTATCTCGTTTCTCCTATAACAAAAGATTAGTCAACTTTAAAAACCCAGCTGCTTATTTTTATATACCTAGACGACAATTGCATAACAGTTTTTATGATATAGCCTGTATATGTTAGTTTTTTTAATCAAAGTATCCCTTGCGACGCTTTGCCGAATTTAACGACCCTATTTGCATCGAAATCGTACCACCAGACCAGCCTCTACGAGTGAACTAAGAACCTTTAAAAAACTACCTCATTAAATCAATAAATCATTACACTCCTCTTTTAGAAGTCGAGTAAAAATATGATATGATATAGATATAGTTGTTGTAAAAAATGTATATTGTTTATAAATTAACATACAGGCTAAACAAAACTTATATGTATAATATACACCTACATACCTACACCTATTGTTGAATAATAAGTAATAATGGTAATTGCACGCTTAGAAGACAAGTTGTAGGTACTTACCACGGATAATTTTCTCACATTTGCCCACCAAACATCACGAACATACGCCCAATTCTTATTTTCTTTGATAATCCCCAAGCTTTGGGCATATGCACCGATATTTCTCCAGGCGTTACTGCGAATATCTTTAGTGACCTTTGTTGAAAAGGGACCGAACAAGACATCTTTCTGTTCCTTAATTTTACTTAAGATGCACATTTTCAATTTTCTTTGTTCTTCTCGCTTACCACCCATTTTCGAAGTTAGAAATTTCAGATAAAGTTTTACGTTGACGTTTACTGTTCCCGCCAATATTTATTTTTTAATTGCAAAGTCCACAGATGGGCAAAGGTTTACCTCACTCAGCCAACTTGTTTACTTGTAATTTTGTGTTTTGCTGATAATATTAGTACACTTATTACAAGTTAGTAAAAATACATTATGCAACAAAATTGATTAGTACTTTCACGATATTATTAGAAATTTATGCAACACAATTTTCTAATATAATTAGTGAAAACACAAAATAATTATGCAACACAAAATAACGCAGCTTGTAAATTTTTAACTAGTAACTTGTATTATTTTCTAATTTTATTAGTCTAATTATGCAATAGGCCCCAGGCCCTAGCCACTAAAAATAAATAAAAATACGTGGCATCCGAGCTGAATACTCTTTTGAAACTCATTTATTCAAAAGTAATCACATGAAGTTAGCCACATGCGCGGACCGATCCGCGTCGGCCATTTAAACATCAGTGCGGCGGGGTCCATGCTGAGGAAACACGTGCTGTACCAGTCAATCTCTCAGGCCCTAGGTGAGTTATTTTGCAGAAAGTTAATTAGTTATTGTTTCCTTTTATTTGTGTGTAAATGTGATCTGTTTGTTTTAATATTATAGTTTCTTGCAAGTTTCGGTATGTCTTCTCAAAATTAAATTACGAGTGATTTTGTTCAAATTTGTCAGTCCCTAGACCATCAGGCCCTAGTCGTAAGTGTGGCTACGGTCTGACGCAAAGACTAGGGACTGACGTTCATATTCTTTAAGCCAAGTTCATCAATTTAAAAAACCTTTATTTGTTGCAGGATAAGCCGCCTCGAAAGAAAATACCGCTTTCGAAAGAAGAAGAAGCAAGAAAAAAGTCTGAAAAGGCAAAAAAACATTTAGAAAAAATTAAAAATGATCCAGTTTTATTAGCAGAGTACAAAGAAAAAGAAAGATTGAAATACCTCAAAAAAAGGAAAAAGAACAGCAAAAATGCGTGAAAGATTATGTTTTAGTCAAGTTCATTGTGAGTAAAAAAGAATGCCGATACGCTGCGATTTGCTCTAAATATGATGATGAAGATGGAGATGGAGCTGACAGTTGCATTTCGCTAAGTACAATTATTTAGAAGATGAAAATATTTTTTGTTCATTGTTAAATAATGTTTTATTTTATAAGATATAACGGAACAAGATACGTTTGGTTACGTGATCTCAAATAATTTAAGTATTATTAGTATAAGTAGCGTTGTTTTTCTATTTATTTTTATTTATTTTTCTTATAAAAAATTAATACATTTAATGGCATAAACAGCGGACAAATCCGTACACGGTTTAACTGCCGCTGTGTTCACTCAACTATAATCTAAATATTTAACACAAGTAGGTACCTAATACTGCGCATAGCAATGCATGCGGAGCATCAACGCAGGTAAGCCGCTTTCATGATGCGCAAGCAGTAGTGCGGGTTTTCACAAACACTTGTAAGTATTTCGGTGTCTACGTTATTAAGGATCTCTGGTAACAAGTATTCTCACCTACGTTTACCATAAACATTACAACATTTTGGTACTACGAATAGAGGTAAATAAGCTAATTTTCTAAGGTGTTGAGATCTGGTGTATTTTTTCAAACTTTCTATTTTACCAATTTTGTCATTAAGAATAAGGATTTTTATTTTGTAGTGTATATTTATAACTTTGCAATATTTAAATAGTTCAGTATCTTGGTTATGTATTTTTCTCCTGACAGAAGTTGGTACAATAGTTTTTAACAAACGTAACTGCAGTGTATATATCCTATCTATGTAGGTTTTAAAGGTTCTTCCATTGCTACTTAGTCCGTAGTCTATAACTGACTGCGCCAGGGACAAGACTGTTGTTGGTAAGAGATACATTCCTACAGACTGCTTTGTCTATAAAGTTGATTGGATTTTGCAATAAATATGTGAATTAATAAGAAAAAGAGTTAGAATTACTAAATAAATTATTATTGTAAGTTAAACATGTGATTTTATTCTATTAACAATGTTTTGCGTCAGTCCCTATCATATCCCGTCAGTCCCTAGAACACAGATTTCAGAAAAACACAAATTTCTCTTTAAATATCAAGTAAAGTGACCGGCCACTTTGGATACAAAAAGTAAATTGTTATAAGTATTGTATATAATAAAAAGTTTTCTAATTAGTATCTAAAAACACCTATTTCAAAATATGTGTGAAAATTACCCAACTTTTATGGAAGTACTGTAACAGATACAAAGTTTGGGGTTGTATCTGTAAATAAAAAGAACTTGTCTGTCTAATTTTAAGTATATCTTTTATTCTGTTTTCCGTTATCTTTAATAATACATAGCCGTGCGCACTCGGCGCCAGGTAACATGCGACTCCCAAAAATTATACAAAATAAACAGTCGCCGTTCTATCGAACCATTTGCTTTTCAATTTGAATTATTAAAAGCAAATGAGACATTGCATACAATGTACAATACAATAAGGTTTATTTTATAGGTTATAACCTTATTGTATTACATCCCTCGTCCCTCTGGGAACAAGGAATGAATCCTACCTATCCCTACTTCCTACCTATGCGGGGAAAAATAACAGGACATAATAATATGCCAGCCCCTTTGTTAGGAGTAGCTTGCCGTGAGATTCATTTGTTTAAATTTAATTTATTATTCATTTATCGGTGAACTCACAGCGAGCTTCCGCCCACCAAAAACCCCGCGAAACGTGGGGCGGCTGGCACGAAAAAGCTTTCTACCTGCCTAACCCTACAAACCAATTTATGACGATCCCTGCATTGAAGATGCGGGGTTGCCTTACATTCTCAATGTTTACCACGGAAACTAAGAAAATGCGGGCCTGGGTGATTTGACATACACCTGTCAAGTCACACTCAGAATTTTCCGCTGAAGCTAATGAAAATTTTGGACTTGTGTCCACTCTCATCCGTCAGCGATTTGATCTTTGTCACGTCACTCTCGGACTCAAGTACTTGTAAATCAAACTTTATTAATCCTACCTATTTTTTTGATAATACTTATGTAAAACTATTAACAATTCAAATAAATTTGCTTCAGTCGTGACTGTCACATATCTCGGCCTGAGATATGGACACATCGTCTTCGCTGAATGATGATGAACTGCATTTCTTCCTGATCATCCATCAGGTGATCGCAGCATCATCGAATTGCCTGGCACAATCTTAGATTGCGCAGACTTCTGACTTCTCAGCTCAGCATCGTTCATGAAATATAAGAAAATCACACAATAAAACAAGTTACAGACAGTCCATAAAACCTGCAATTAATAAGCATGAACAAGCATCCAACTATCCCAACATAATATAAATACTTATAATGGGAAATATATACTTAAATACATAGATAAACATCCATGACTCAGGGACAAAATTATTCGCGATCATCACACAAATATCTGCCCTTTATAATATTTGAGGAGTTACCTCAATTCGTCACATAACCTCTCATCAGATACTTCCTTTGTGACAACGGGACCGGTTTCGAAAATTTCGAAATCGGTTTTTAGTTGACGGAGTAATCGGGTACCTAAGAAACATTTTAAAAAGTACAGGAGAAATGAGCCTCCTATTATTAAGTGGGTTGAAAAATAACTTCTTTTTCAATAATAATAGGTCAGTCAAACTGAAGTCGGTGTTCTACAATGTTTTAAACCAAAGCCGACTTGAAAAGGAAGTTTTTTTTTGCGTTTTTGAAGGCGGTTTTTTTTTAATGTCCACTTTGGTCAATATATTTTTGTACTGTCATTGGCCTTCTATTATGTAAATAATACTTTGATATAGGTTCGTATATTTACGGCTGTTGTTGTCCCGAATACCACTAAATAAATAAATAAATATATTTCAGGATTTAGCTGTATATGAAGGTTTTACCGATGGTCCTAATTTAACAGTCGAGGGTGAGTTAAATGCTTAATGATTGACTTGGAACTATAGGATAAAGATATATATGTTATGTACAACGTCACAAAACAATCTGTCTCAGATCTAGTGGAAGATGGTTTCAATAGCCAGCATCCATGGTTCTTCGTGCTGTTGGCGGAGTGGCACGGAGAGGTGGTGGGCTCCGCGCTGTGCAACCGCGCCTACTCCAGCTGGTCACGTCGCGCCTTTTACATCGAGGACCTGTTCGTGCGGCCAGACGCGCGCCGCCGTGGCATCGGTTTGCTGCTTATGAAGGAGCTCAGCAAGGTTGCTCGGATTCACTTAATATTCTTAATTTAATATATAATATTTATATATTAACCAGCTGGTGGCGAGTTGTAGGTGAGTGTTTCCGAGGGTAGGTCCTGTTTACCGGCCGGCAGGAGTGTACGATTTTTTTCGAGGCTTACCTGTACTGACCGGTTAGAGTGTAGTCGCAATACCACGCCTAGGCCACATACCTAATGGTGTTATCGAAGGGCGGTTGTGTCGGTCGTTTAAAATCCAGAAGCACCTCCAGGCAGTTATAGTCTTTATTATTTCTACTGAGCCGATCTTCTACACAAAGGCCATTGTTTGTAAACAATACCATTGTCTTTCTTTGTGTCCGTAACCGCAAGCCGATTACATACAAAAAAGTTAGAACTACATTGAATGTACATTGAATTATCAACCCTACCCTCTTAGTCAACCTAACCTCTGACACTTTACATTTTAAACTTACTGACTAAGAGGGTAGGGTTGATAATTCAATGTACATTCAATGTAGTTCTAACTTTTTTGTATGTAATCGGCTTGCGGTTACGGACACAAAGAAAGACAATGGTATTGTTTAAAAACAATGCCCTTTGTGTAGAAGATCAGCTCAGTTCAAATAGTAAAGACTATACCATAGTTTCATCCAAAGCCAAATTCACCAACCCATATCAGTTCATAAATTCTTAGAGCCGAATATCAATGTTCCCATCCTTCTTGAATAGTCCTACACCAACCGCTAGTTGTCCGTGGGAGCGTTACTTCTATAGTGTGAACTCAGGGACAATCGCCGGTTGGTGTTCCGTCACTTTACTAAATTAACCTGTCTAAAGGGCATCTGCGTGTTGACTTCGGCTACGACTTCCAAAGGTCCGAGACTACCATTCGAGTAGTCCTAATGAGCGGTAAAGACATACTTACAAATAGTAATAATAATACAGTTTATTTCATGAAACAACTCAAGTGTTAATTACAAGATTGTTGAGACCTCCTTACAATAGATAGATTTTAAACATGAATGGCTTAGGTGTGGTTTAATATATTTTAATGGTGACGTTATTGTACTTATAATATCATGATCATTTCTGATAGATAGGCCTTTTTACCCGACTGTAAAAAAGCAGTTTTTTATAGAAATATCTACGTTCCCCGATTACCTACTCAAAGACCTCTGTATTGATTTGTAAAAATATTTTTCGGTTTTAGGTTTTTTTAACAACTTCTTGTGGGCTTAAATTCTACTAAAATCTAGTTTTTTTGTGACGCTGGAACAAAAATAAGTGGTTCTTATAAGTATGAATTTGTCTAGACATTTTCAAAGTACCTACTTACGATTAAAATAACAGGTAGGTATTTGCTCTATTTTTGTAAAATAAAAACATTTTTTTTGTCGTAGCGGCCTTATTTAAAATATAGTTGGATGAACTTACGAACTTGAAATTTATTTTTTAACATAATAAAATTACTAATATCGATATATTGTTGTGTTAGCAAACAATGAAACCGTCATTTCCCTCTGTGGAATTATTAATATTTAGTTGAATCCCCTTTTTAACTTGTCCATCGTTTTTTTCGTCGGTTCAAAACGTAACGCACAATAAATTCTGTTTCTCCTCGTAGTTATGAATTCAAGCTGCCAGTAACAGAAAATCAATGTTTAAAAGATTTCAATCAATTAATCATTTTTTTTAGGTTATGGCTCCATCGAGTTCAAAATTCATTTTATACCTAAAATAAATAGAATAGTTTATCTCTCTTGTATCGAACAAGTCTTGAATAGAGTGGCTTGTTGTTTGGGAATCAGTAATTGAAATTAATATATCTTTTTGATGTTTTGATGCTTGGTGTTCTTAATTATCTAACCATCACTGCATATACTAATCTGATCTATTTCATTAGTGCCCCAAGTAGAAACTAAAGACGATAACGCAGGGAGACATCATATTCATATGCGAATTTCATCTGGATATAAATTGTCATTTCCGCTACGATTTTCCTGCGTCCTATTAGGGGACTGCCAGTCATAGTTAGTCCCGTGAGTTAGTGCGCTGCGCTGATGTAATAGGAGGTTTCCGGTTGCAGGCGGCGGTGGCAGAGGGCGTGCACCGCGTGGACTGGCACGTGCTGAAGAGTAATACGCCCGCGCTGGCGTTCTATAGCCGGCTGGGCGCGCGTGACCTTCGCGTCACCGAGGGCCGCACCGCGCTGCGCCTGGACCGCGACCACATCGAGGCGCTCGCGGCCCAAGGCCCTTAGGCTACATACGGCAGCGAAAAAAGTAATCAAAGACACAAATTTTGAAATTTCAGTTTTTAGGAAAAACTCTGCAAGGAGTATATTTTGAAATTAAAGTTTCAGTTTTGGTTAGGAATTATATGAGTAGGTGTACTGAATTAATAAAAAATAATTGCTTTGTAACCTATCTGTGCTTACCTAAGGAACGCGGATTATTTTGTATAGTAAATGATGGATGAAAATATATATAGCCTGACCAGTTCCACAAACACACTTGTCATGTTACGCAGTAACTTTAACAAACAAAAGTACAAAAGGCTGCTTGTGTTTTGGTGAGTTTGTATGTATGCATTTTAGCCTTATAGTGCCAAAAAGTTCGGTTCGCTTTCGTGGCCAATGTGGCACAGCGGTCAGCGCCACTTTACCGGGGTCCGTGTACGACTCGTCGGGCTTTATATTGGATAGTTTAGGTATTTGTGTAATAACAGTGAGTTGTAGCCTAAGGCAGAATTGTTACAGGAAAGGTTTTATTTTGCCAGCCGCCCTGGTTTGTAGATTAAAGATTAAAATATAATTTTTATTTTTTTATTTTATTTCTGAAATCAATATCGTCCCCTTACTGCAAGAACCGTCTAACTGCATGAACTACAGTTTTGAGAAAAACGCAACTAAAGGTTTGTCTGTTCAGATTTCTAGGTAAAAATCCGAAATATGTATGAGTTTTTATGTACTTATTGTATTTAGGTAGGGTATTTTTGACTCTCATCTGACCGTTATATAGGTTGAGTTTTAGACGTTGAAGGTTTGAGAAGTCAGATTAATGATTATTAAATACCTGTTAATTATAACTATAAATTTATAAATTTACTATGAAGAATAAAGAAAACTTATAAGTTACCTCGCCTACCGCGAAATGACGGGGCTATTTGAAAATTGTGACAGAGAGTGTGAGGGATACTAACAGTAGACAATAAAGAAAAAACATAGTAGACAAAAATCATTCATATGTAATGTAAACAAACAATCGCAATGTATTATATTTTTGAGTATTTTTAGCATCCGACTATCGCTCAATTCACACGGCATTTCCTGCATGACCCTTCATCACATACAATTGATTGATTAAGTAGATACCAATTTCACCAAACGCTGTTAACCACTTAGGCCCGGTTTAATAAAGCTCAGGTCAAATTAACTACGGTAAACATAATTTTCAAGGATATTTAAACAAACTTCGGTAACTTATACCGTATTATAAAGCAAATAATCGTAAATGTTGACATTAGTAACGGAACCAACCATAGCATTGCCGCTAAGCTAACGAGACTTGTTACTTATAAATACTACCCTTTTCTGGATAAAATATTGTATGTCGCTAGCCTAATTGACTTTGGTCTTTTCCTTTTTATACTATCTGTCACCTTGATTAACCGATCACATTTTGAAAATATTCAGGCTTTTGATTTATTATTCTATTTTATTTGTTTGTTTTAGCTTTTATCTACTTGACATTGTCGGAATCTAAAAGGGCACCGCCATTTCATTAAAATATTATTTTAAAAAGAAGAAGAAAATATTAAGATCAATCTTCATTACTACGTGAATAAAATAAAGTCAAAGAGCGTCCCCCTTTTTAAGCAGCAGTGTTTTCTGCATCAGACTCAAATACCTGGTCGACATGTTCATCAAAAGCGTTGGGTAGCCCAAATCAATGACTCTACCCAGGTCTGCATCTGGCACGGATCTGATGACCAGGAAACAGGCAACACAAACAACTAAAACGTTATTTAATAAAATGCGTTTCATTATCATTTTTATTTTTATTAATAAAGCTTAAAGAGGTTTCTAAAGTAATTTTTGATTAAATCTCTCATGTAAGTAAATTCAGCTAGCAAGTCAGAGATAATTGATTGAATTTGAGTCATCATCTGAACTTTGATCCAAACTATGATTTGCATCCTCATTGTCCAACGGCAGTTCGTCATTTCTGGATCTACATATATTAAGTATACAGTACGGCTGAAGCAACGATCACAACTTGTGCTCTCTCAACTGACAAACGGATTGGCAGATGCAGTATTATCTCTAGAATCTCCGTTTGAATTACACCAAAATAACGTTATATAACGTTTCTTGTACGGATTTATATAAAATTTCTTCTCAGGTCTGTGGGTCCCTAAAGGGAGTCATTAAATATCTTTTTAGGGGATATCCATTATCTCCAACCAGCATGCATGATCCAAACTCATTCGGTTCAAACTGCGACTTTATAGAGCTAGCATTAAATATCATTAAATCATGTGATGATCCAGGTCATTTAACAATAATATTGCATATTAATTATTATCCTTCGATCAACAATACAACTAGATAACGGGTCAGAGAACAAAACACGGCCCAGCGAATATATACCCACTTCAAATTGGGAGCTTATTTCAATTTAGTTCGTTGTCAACTACGCCAACAGTGACACGTGTCACAATGCCTCAATGCGTTTTCAGAAACTGCAAAAATAATCACCTTTCCAAAATTCTTTCAAACGGAATGTCATACTTTCGGCATGTAAATGTCGATTCGTAATATTAATTGATAAATGGCTAAGTCTTTCTAATAAAAAAAAATATTTTAGTTTCGGACCAACAATTGTCAATATTTGGATGTTGGAGAACAGTATGTCAATGGAGTAGTTTTATACTTTATATTATTGCAGTAATAAATTAAATATTAGTTTGTGGATTCCTCGTGATCCATTTTATTGTGCGATATAGAGTTATATTGTCGCGAGTGAACGGCAGGAGTTTTTTAACTGATGAAGACCAAAGATGAACACCGGAAATCATTAATCATAATTGTTTAACGGGCAGTGATGAGATTTCTCTATTAAGAATATGAAATTACTTTTATTCACGTAATGCATGTAGTGAAGTGCAATTGATGGTGAAGTACCGGGAGAACTCTTTAATAATTAACGGCCCTGCATATTGGATAGCGAAATATTGGAAATTGTTATTAGACTAATTGTTGTTAATGTAATGAACGAGTATAATTATGTGCTGTAGAAAATCTCAATGATATGAGAAATATCACTAAAAAGCGATTTTTCTTTTTAAAAATAAAACCTTCTTCAAAAATCCACTAAACATACCTATACCTCGCTTCACATTTTGTTCCCCTGTGGTGTAGGCAGAGACTACGGAATGCCAGGTGCACCGGTCTAAGCATACAAGTATAACTTTCGCTTCCTCTACATTCATAATTTTGACCCACTGAACAAGGTGAAATAAATGACCGGTCTCCTAGAAATTCCCTATCGTTGCCTAACAGGTATATCAAGTATGTGATATTTTATAATTATATCCAAGCCAGTGTCAAGTAGGTATACTTACACAAATAGCAATGCCACATGATTTTTGCCACCGAAATAATAAGTCAGTCGATATAAGTTTTTCAAGTAGCTATTAGGGTTTTTGAAGACGCTTTTACTTTTTGTTGCTAAAAAAATATATGATGGGTTACGAGCCCACAATATTATTTATATTGTCTTAAATAATAAAAATTGCGTTGAGTTTTTGTTTAAATGAAACCCACCTGAGACGTCAAAACAGAAATAATATTAAGTATAAAGCTACTCCATTTGTACTCTGTTCGCGGTGACATTGGCACTCCGCTAGTAGAAGCTGCATAAGGTAAAAAAACGAACCTCTAGTCGAAGCGACATAAGATGATAAATTGTTTCATGCAAAATTAAGCATTGCGTAAATGATATACGAGGGTGCATTGAAAAGTTCTGAGCCTAAGGTTGAATATAATAAAAAAAAAACAAATAAATACTGGCAGGTCAAAGTGCCATATTTAGTCGCCATTATGCACTATCTTTTGTTTTTTTCCTGTCACAATTTTGCATTTTATGCTGGAACTGCTACATAAGGTCACTGATTTTTCAAGTAATGGATAAAATTGAGCATCGTTCTGTCATAAAATAATTGCAAAAAAAGGGGTTAACACCAAAACAAATATTTGAAGATATGAATCAAACATAAGGGCAATCTGCTCCATCGTATGCTACCATAAAAAGATGGGTAGCTGGTTTCAAACGTGGCCGGGAGACTGTTCAAGACGAGCCTAGGAGTGGGCGGCCGTTGACGGCTACTACGGACGAAAATGTCAATAATATATTAGATGCGATAATAAAGGATAGGCGATTGAAGATTGTGGAGATAGCGGAAACAATGGGTATTTCTTATGAGCGGGCACAGAACATCATCACCGATGTTCTTGGATTTTCTAAGGTGTCAACCAGGTGGGTGCCTAGACTGCTTTTAGTCGAGAACAAACGAGTACGTGTTACAATTTCCCAAGATTGTTTATGTATGTTTCAACGTGACTCCGACGATTTTTTCAATCGTTTTATAACTATGGACGAGACATGGGTCCACCACAGTACACCAGAATCGAAAGAACAATCCAGGCAATGGAAAAGACCAGGTTCACCACCACCCAAAAAAGCCAAGGTCATTTTGTCAGCTAATAAGGTAATGGCCTTAGTTTTCTGGGATTGCAGGGGGGTTATCATGAATATCATGATAGACTATCTCGAAAAGGGCAAAGCAATAAATTCGGACTACTATTGTGCTCTTTTACGTCGTCTTCGTGAGGAAATTAAAATAAAGAGACCTGGAATGCTGTCGAAAAAAGTACTGTTTCGCCAAGACAACGCTCGCGTTCACACTTCGGCGAAATCAATGGCACAAATATATGATTGTGGATTTGTAGTGCTGCCGCATGCCCCTAACTCGCCGGATCTAGCTCGTTCCGATTATCATCTCTTCGCAAACCTCAAAAAACACTTGGGAGGACAAATATTTTCGACTAATACGGAGGTACAAGAAGCAGTAGTCATATTTTAACGACCTCAGCGATTCTTTTTTTTTTGATGGGATAATGAAGTTGGAGGCGAGGTGGACTAAGTGCATTGACCTTCATGGAGAATATGTCGAAAAATAAAATTGTTATAAAAAGTGAGCCCGTTACTTTTTTTTACCAGGCTCAGAACTTTTCAATCCACCCTCGTACCATTTAAATTAGGATGTTTTATTTTGACAATGATTTTATACAAGTATGAAGTTTGTATAGGTCGCCCTAGGACACTTTTGGGAGAGAATTCTGTATGGAACCCGGTGTCTATTGGTTGGTATGTCGATGTTATTATCAAATCAAAAAATGCACTGCACATTGAGGGAGAAATATCCTTTCCGATTTCCAAATGCTTCAGTTTGTGGTCCACCAGGGGATTGCAAGCGAATATGAGTGCAGTCAATGGCACCTATTAGCGATGAGAATTTTGCAATATTATACAGGGTGTTTGATAGAGCGTTGTCTAAAAGAAACAGGCGAATAGAAGAGGCCATTAGCTATACATTTCAGGTACTTTAACCCTTTATTTGTCTAGGGGCTATTTAATGCCGATTTATTTTTTATTTTATTAAATTTTACCAAAATTCGACCTTGAAACCCCGAAAAACAGGAACTATTTGATGTATCCACAAAATTATCACTTTGTTAGAAAGTTAAATGATGTAGTGTTTACACAAAAGTGTTATTGGAAGCGTATAGCAACAGTAAAAAAAATGGGGCTCTCAAAGTTTATGAAATCAGTAAATAAATTTTTCAAGATTAACTTTACAACGAAATTAAAAAAAAAACGAAAGTGATTAGAACTCTTCAAATTTCCTAAAAACATCTCCAGTTTATGCCGATTCTACTACTATACAGGATGGTCCAAAGACTGACGTCTAAAAAAAAAATTTAGATGCCTCACATCCGGGGCTATCCGAATATACCCCATGTATGTTGGCCGATTTTTTGTTGTTTTCAAGTAATTAATTTTTAAAGATTTTTTCAAGAATTTTCGGGCCGAGCCGTTATCTATATATCCGTAATCACTAAGAGTGTAGTTCATGTTGCTACACGAAAGTAAATTCAATCACTAGGCTAAGTTCAAAAGTCCAAAACACAAGCACAGGTCGGTCGTAAGGCAAATCAGAGTCCAGTTAACAAAGTGAGAAGAATTCAGAAATTAAACGTAACGAGAGAAGAAGTAACTATTAGTTATTTCAAAATAAAAGACGTGATTCCTTTCTTAAGACAAAGGAAGAACAAATTTATCTGTTCATAAAAAATATTACATGGCTTTATTGATGGCCAGTACCAAATTAGGTTCGACCAAATAAAAAACAGTTTTTATGTTACAGACTCTTTATTACACATTCTACCTTAGTACGTTTGAAAGTCGAATCCAGCAAATTATGACCTATTAAGTGTCACTTTTTTTGTATTATTCTGAAAGTTTAGAGACTGGCAAAGTTTTTAAAATTACTTCTGGTCTTTAAATTCTAAGACTTTTAGGTTTTTTTTAATTTACAAAATCATACTTCGATCTGCTCAAAGGTAAAACTTTCACTTTCGGTCAATTTTATTGTAACTTGCGTTAAGGTTGGGAAGCTGATTATTGTATGTGTGAAAGTACAGTTTGTGAGGATAATGGCGCAAAATAAAACATCCAGAAAAAACGTAACCAAAAAAAGTTACATGTTAAGAAACGGCTCGGCCCGAAAATTCTTGAAAAAATCTTTAAAAATTAATTACTCGAAAACAACAAAAAATCGGCCAACATACATGGGGTATATTCGGATAGCCCCGGATGTGAGGCATCTAAATTTTTTTTTTAGACGTCAGTCTTTGGACCAGTCTGTATAATAAGTTTTGTAATGCATTACAAAACTCTTAATAATTTGAGTTATTTGCTAATAACTTCCACCCGGCTGTGAAGGTGGCGATTTTTGGGAGAATTAACTTCTCTATTCAGTTACCACGTCTTACGCAGTTAGATGTTTTCTCGTTGTAAATACACATATCTAAGATGAGAATTAATTCATTAGAATTGCTCTAATGCACAATAAGTATAAAGCTTTTCTTCCAACTTTTAATGTTACAAGAATGGGGCTAGTGCGTGGTGTCCCGGCAGAGTGGACGCCTGAGGAGGTGCTTGAGCAGGTTCAGGTGCCTGTTAACTCGGGAGGCGCCCGCCCAATTAAAGTCAGTCTTAACTTTAAAAGAATCAGACCGGACGCTTGGTTGAATATAATATATAATATATATATCTTCTGCCATATAATGTTTATATTTGTTCCATAATTCAATTGGATTTGATGGCATACATGTTGATAATATAATGGCAAATAGCATTCGTATTTGTTGTGGATGAGCTTAAGCAGATGCATCATGAAGTGTTGTATCCCAATGTGCATCATCCTCCAACAAATGCAAGAGTTGACATGCTTCACAATATGTTTGACACAAATGACCGTTGACTGTTCTCAATTCTTGAAATGATTTTGGGCCATTGACGTTAACTAATAACAATCGCAAAATGATCCGCCATTTATTGAGTTCATTTGTTACAAAAAATGTGATAAATGAAGAACCGCTCGACCGATTTTGTGCAAACTTCACATAAACCATCTACTAAATAGTCCGAACAAAGACTAAACATTTGGTTTGGATAGGTGAGCCCGTTCTTGAGAAAAATGGCATTGATTTTTGAATCGGTTGTTATTACAACCCTTTGATGGACAAAGTTTACCAAAAAGAGTACTTTTATGTTTGAATTCACTACCAGTTGAAACTTGGCCGATTTGGCCACACTAAGGAAAAGTGCCGGTCAATCCCTCGTTGTTTCCGATGCGGCGGCGCCCATATCGGGGAATTGTGTGAGGTTGATGTAGAAACTCACGTCCCATTCTGCTGTAACTGCCCCCGAAGTTTGGCTGCCGGGCATTTCGCAAATAGTAAGTCTTGTCCTGAATATGCTAGGCAAATTAAAATTAAAAAAACCATGACAGATGAAAACATTTCATACATCGAGGCTTCCAATCTTCATGCTTAAATCTCCCAAAGGTCTTATGCGAATGTTACAGCTGTCTCCTTGCCATCTCCACAAGTTTTGTCTTATAAGAAAATTGTGTTTCGTCAGCCTCGCTCGCCCCCTCACTTGAATAAAGGATATGATAGAAGGGCCCATGAAGGTTTAACCAGGGACCCTGCTGTCGAGCCAAGGCCAATATACCCTGATCAACGCCATCCCAGAGATAATGTAATTAGCGAATTGATCAAATTACTTTTATCTGTTGTTAAGGTACTTGCTCCATCCAGTCCCCTGTCCGACCCTGCCTTGCTGTCCCACGCTGATCCTTTTATTTCGTCTCTCCGGTTTCCCTCTAATAATGGAACAAGTAGTACTTCAGAGAAATACTCGCAGTATCACTAATAAAAAAGCTGATTTACTTTATTTAATTAATAAATACAACCCAGTTATCTTAGCCATATCGGAGATATGACTTAAAGATGGATCTAATTTTAAATTACCGAGTTATTTATCACTAATGGACTGTCGAGCAGACGGCCGTGCTGGCTGTGCCCTCTTCATTAGAGATCATATCCCTTTTTTACCTGTAAACATTGCTCAAAATTATTCAAATTTTCACTTAACTTGCGCTTGTGTGGAAGGTGTAACTTTTTTATCTCTTTACATTCCATATCCTTCTGCTATAATCCTCAACCAATTAAAAAAAAAAATTGAAAACCTGCAGCATCCAGTCATAGTCCTTGGTGACCTTAACGTCCATCATGTTTTGTGGGGTTGTGATAATAATTACATTCTAGGTGAACAACTCCTAGAAATTTTAGACAAGTGTAATCTTTGTCTATTAAATTCAAGCGCAGCAACTCTACGCTCTCTTCCAAACCAAGCAGCTAGTGCAGTTGATTTATCCCTTTGCTCTCCTATACTTGCGTCTCAAATTACCTGGGAGGTATTGGATAGCACATTTGGCAGTGATCCCTTCCCTATTATACTTAGATCACCTTTAGTATCTACAAAGAGACCTACTGTTTCTAGGCCTTTGTTAGTGTATAACCTTAATGGTGCTGACTGGGATAGCTATAGATATCATCTGGAACTTGAAATCAAACACTTACCCCCTATCAGTTCAGAATCTATGCAGTCCTGCTCTGATGCTCTTGTTTCAGCTATAAAGATTTCTGCTGATAAGATTTTTCCTCTTAAAAACACTGCTGTGGGTAAGATGGCCTCTCCTCCTTGGTGGAACAAAGAGTGTTCTGTAGCGGTTAAAACTAGAAAGAAAGCTGAACTCACTTATGCTTTGAACATGTCAGCCGAAAATTTCCAGCTTCTCTCTAAAACTATGGCGGAAACGAAAGCATTACTGAATTCTAAGAAGTCAGACGGATGGAAATCTTTTTGCACATCGTTAAGTCCTTCTACTCCTGACGCAATCGTCTGGAATAATATCAGAAAATTTAGGAGATCATTTAATGATGGTAGATGTCCTTATCCTACTTCTTTACATTGGGCGGAATCTTTCTTAGATAGGATTGCTCCTTCTTATGTTCCAGGAGTTCTAGACCACAATAGGGCTCCTAAATAACAACTCGCTTGATCCATTGGATCAAATGTTCACCATGTTGGAACTAACAAATGTTTTGAAATCAGTTAAAGATTCTGCTCCGGGACATGATGGAATCACGTATTCATTTACTGTAACTCATCAGCCCCGTATTATCCTCAATATGGACATTTATCGTGAGGATCCTCATGCCGGTGGCTATTTCCGCCAGATTCTTACCCGTGAGTGGCTTGGTTGGAATACAATCTTCTGTGATGCCTCCAAGTTGTCCCCATCTGGATGCGTAGGGGTGGGGGTTTTCCATTCCCAGTATAATATAGTGCAGAAGATAAAAAGCCCTCCTGAAACTTCAGTTTTTACTGGAGAAGGTATTGGTATATTGGAGAGTGTGAAATATATTTTATTATTCAATCTGAGAAAATCTATAATTTTTTTGATTCTCGTAGTTGTTTGGAAGCGCTTCTCTCTAACCCTTTTTCCATTAGTTTCCCCTATCCCTAACCCTATCATCTATCAAATTAAGGAGAATCTCATAAAATGTAGAAACCGAGGGTATGAAGTTGTGTTAGCCTGGGTCCCTGGTCATTCAGGGATTCCAGGTAACGAAAGGGCTGATCAAGAGGCGAAGGATGCGGTGGTTTGTGGTGACAAAACCCCATTTAGAAACTATTGTCATGATTTGGTCCCTTTGGCGGCTATAGGTTTCTAATACAGGCTAGGTCTGCTGACTGGACCGCATCCAGCAAAAAACGGGCCTATTCTTATGCACTCGTTCAGCCCTCAGTATCGAGAAAACCGTGGTTCTAAAAGATTTTTCTTCCCAGATCTTTATGTACCACATTTATTCGAATGAGGCTGGGTCATTGTAGTACGCCTGCACACTTGAATAAAATACGCATACAGGATTCTTCTTTGTGTGAATGCGGTCTAGATGATGGGGACTTTAATCATATATTTTTCGCGTGTCATCTTTATAATCATAAAGCCTGTACCGAAAAGTTTTTTTAAATACCATATTCACGATAACAATAAAACTGTAACTAATAGTAAAGATATTTTTCTCAAACATGCTATGTAATGTCGGCGTTATGTTAGTTATTTTAGGCTTCAAAGTGCCACGTCCCCGACGGAACAACTCGAGAGAACTGTAAAGGAATTTCATACAAAATTGAAGGCCTAGGCCGGGAAGTAATTTTTAATAAAATTTTAATATGGCCATGACAGCTGGTTTTATGCACAGGCTGAATAGCTGAAAATCGTTTTTTTTTTGTATCTGTGTGGTTCGGACCAAAAATATCCGCGTTAATGCCTAGTGTAGCGTTACCGCTACAAAATCGCTTCAAATTCGCGCGTTTGAATGAAAGAAGTTCCAACTTAACAATACTATTTAGTCAATCCCTCAGTTTCGAGTGAGAATCTCAAAAATATGGAATTTGGGACCATTCGAAAATAAATCGTGAAATATTTTCGCATTCGAATATTTTCTACCGCTCGCTTTTGAAATCGAGCGCTCGAAAGTTTCACTCGAAAGTGACAAAAAACAATGAAATGGTATTTTTGACTTGCGAGCGATAGAAAATATGAACACGAGTGGTCTGTGGCATTCGTTTTGAATTCTATCGATAGAAAGTATAATTTGACATCTTTCAAATCTGTTGGGTATATACACACGAAGCATAAACAAACCTAGCACAATGCCATAGACAAGACATCCACAGACGAGAAAGCGTTTCATTTTTCCTACATTTATAACCAGTCAAGAATTTGTAAAATAAGCGTAAAAAAATCTTATTGACACTGAAATATTAAATTGCTTGTTATGATTTCATCTTTTGTTAGCTTCACACATTTATTCGCAATTAAAATATGAATTAATAAAACCGGTAAAACATCGACTTTCTGCGTATAATGAAACAAGTTCCAACTTAACATTACTATTTAGTCAATCCCTCAGTTTCGAGTGAGAATCTCAAAAATATGGAATTTGGGACCATTCGAAAATAAATCGTGAAAAATTTTCGCATTCGAATATTTTCTACCGCTCGCTTTTGAAATCGAGCGCTCGAAAGTCAAAAATCGGTCACCAGCACTGTGTGCAAGCACAACTCACTACTGAGCCCTTTTGCCTTTGTCGTTGGTTAATTTATTTTTATCTCATATGTTGGGTTGGATTTTACCTATAGATGAAAAATTATCTATAGGTAAAATCCAATCAATGATCGAATCCAGATTTTAGTAAATATTTACCAAAGTCATTCAGAATATGTTCTTACAGGGTAAACTTTATATAACGATCGTTATATTACGTATAACGAAATTTTTAATTTTATATTACTTGAAAATTAGCAAAATATTTTTCCTTGTGTTGTAAGCTTGTGATAGATAGTGATGATACTGATGATAAATAACTTGAACTATTAACACTTTTAATTCCATTGATCGCTGTAGAACAAGCCATTTAATGACAGTTGATAGAAATCACGTCCACATCCTTACGCTCAGAAATCCATATAAACCTTTCGTATTCGATTTTTCACGCTACAAACAGTCATATTACCATTCTTCTTCTTCTTTAAATTAATGGCAGTTCACCAAGTGATTTCGCCAGTCTCAGTGAGATAGTATAATCAATAAATAGCACAGTAAATCAAAATTAACAAGAGTAAAAGCTAGACATTTTTCAATCGGCCATCTTACCTCCCCGAAGGTTTCCTGAATCTCTATTTTACCATTTAAACCGAGCTCGTATATTGACGGCGATCAGCGGGTGACTAACAGCTACAGACTACTAAGGGATACAGCTCATAGGCAATTCGTACCTACTTGGATAAATTATTATGAACGTAGTTTTTACCAACTTTCGGTAAAGAAAATAATCTTATCGAATTAAAATGTTAACTGATGTATTTTGGTAGCAAATACCATACTTGCTTTCAAACATAGACGTTAGACGTATTATTATAATTTTCTTTATCTTGGTATGCCTGATACGCTGGTAAACATCTTAGCCTATTTATGCAAAGTGTGGTTACTGAATTACCAACAAGTTTTTAAAGTTGTAGGTAATTCTGTAGCTCTGCCTACCCCACTCTGGGATTTACAGGCGTGAAGGTATGTATGTATGTATGGTATGCCTGATTCTTGAAACGTCAGATTATTTTGTCTTGAGTGCGGAAAGAAATTGTACCATAATAGTTTTTTAGTGCGTTTGTTAAAATCAAAATCAAAATATTTTATTGTTTAACTGTAGGAGAGATGATAAAAAATATTATGCGAGTTAATACAACTACAGTCTACCATAAAATGGTGTACAATATTTATCATAAGTTCATATTTAAAATAGTAGCACTTTTACTTACTTATACCAATAAAATTAAAAATAAACAACAAATTAAAAATTAAAAACAACTAAATTACTTTTTCAAATTAATATAAGTATTACATTTTTCCGGCATTTTCTTAAAAGTCTTGTACAGTGTAGAAAAGTTTACTCAATAGCCAGTTATGAATTACAGATTTAAATTTATCACAATTATACAATTGACAACATTTCATTTTGGTGACACCTGCAAATTACTATACGAATCGAAAGGGTTTTGCCTCCTGAACACGGCAAAATATTTATTTAGATTTATTTTTCTTTATTGACAAAATTACAAGTAAGTTAACAAAAAATCGAGTTTTACCAATACTATGCCTGAATAGATATAATACCATAATAATATTAATATAAGTTGTTTTTTTTTTTTTTTTGAGTTGACAACATTAATATGGGGTTGCAAGCGTACTGGCCACTCTTAGGGCGCGTACACTAAGAACGTCCGTTTTTACAGGATCCTTTTTAACGGATGTTGTTATCTCGTTATAGTACAGGGTGGGCCAAAAATTTTTGCACTTTTAAAACATCGATAAAAATTTAACTTTTCATGTTTTTTTATATTTTATTTATTTAACCTAGTAACAGATAAATGCAATTTATTTTTGAAAAATAACGTCATCCAGATCTCCTCCGTCTCGTCGTTGCACTCCTGCAATCGACTACACAAACACTTTGGAAAACTCGCTGACGCATGCTGCGAGGGATCGCAGCTATCTCATTCTGAATGTTTTGTTTTAACTGGGGTATTGTCATCGGATTATTAAGATACACTCGACTCTTTAAATATCTCCACTTGAAAACATCGCAAGGTGTTAGGTCCGGGCTCCTTGGCAGCCATGGGAATTGGGATGTCACCTCTGCGAGAAATCAACTTTTTCGGAAACATTTCTTTCACCACCGGTAAACTCATGTTTGACGTATGGCATGTTGTTCCATCCTGTTGCATCCATGTTCTGGTCACCTTCAAATTTATGCAGTGGGTGCAGTTTCACATCTAGATGTAAAATTCGCCGTAGACTAGTTCTTGGTATTGCTAGAGCTGCTGAACGTTTACGCGTAGATAATTCTGGATCGTTCTCTACAGAAACTTTAACCTGCCGTATGTTCTCATCATTTCTTGTTAAACGTGGACGCCCTGTTTGTTTGATATTCAGTGTCGAACCAGTTTGCTTGAAGTTTTTGACCTAAGATTTAATTAAACTAACACTTGGACACTCACTCACTTAGCGTTATCCTTATTCAATTCTAAGTAGGCGTCGTACAGAAAGATACAAATCGTTGTTTTTATAAAACTGTTTAATACAAAAACCCCGTTGCTTTCCCGTGAAACGCTCTTTTATAAATAAAATTGCACGAAGTGACCTATAGTTTCCCACCAATTTCCCGCCGCTCACTCTGACAGAGTCCGAAAAAATCAGTGTTGCTATTTGCAAAAATTTATGGCCCACCCTGTATTTTATGTAACTGGTACATAAAGAGGGTCCTTAAAACACGAGTGTGGTTTTGTGAAACGAGCCGAAGGCGAGTTTCATAATAACATCACACGAGTTTTTTAAGGCCTAATTATGTACAGTTGCATACATTACTTTATCTACACACATATTATAAGTACTCTAAGATGCGTTCAGTAGCCGAAGGCAAATAACCTTCATAGCACCAGTGCTACTACTACCTGAAATATATCTATAGGTGTTAAGCTAGTTAAGAAAAGAAGTATTTATTTTAGTATCACTACTCATATTTCACTTCAAATATACTTTTCCGGATTTTAAAAACAGGCGGCAGAATAAACAAATGGCGGCAAAGCTAACCTGTGTCACGAATATGAATGTTTTTTTTTAATCATAGACAAACTAACAAAGTCCCTATTCTAATGTCATTCGACATCAAAACGGCGTCCGACACTTTACTTAAAATATACCGAGTAGACGTTTAATAGATAAGAATTGACCCCCTGTTTGAATTGTGTTGGTTTTGGAAGATGTTCCAAATTTGAACAACATTACTTTATCAAAAGTAGAATCGTGGGCGTTTTCCAAAAAAAAAAATTGGGTCAAATATCCCTGTCCTTTGCCTTGTGAGTACTTTTGTCCCATGAATTCCTTCACCAACGATAAAGTTAGTTTATAAAAGTCATGCAGCAACATACTTATTGACCACTCATGCTAAGAGATTACCTCAAAACTGACTCAAATATAAAATTTAAGTTAAAAACCGAAGAAACGACGTGGGATTTTGGGTGTCCGTACATACACTTCGCATACTTTAGAGTGAAATATTATTTATATCTGTCTTCTTCTAGGCCCGGATTTGAATGCTATTTGAAAGATAATATCATCTTAATTTGGTTTTTAACTTCATTATTTGTAGAGTTAAAAAAGGGTAATTACATATTTTTGAATGTCCTCAAAAATTGGCGTGGTGGAAAATTCCGCATACGCTTCAGCGTTTTTATCAAATTAAAAACCAAAAGTACTAAATCAGTTGCGTTTTTACTTAATGGCAACATTACCATAACCATTACATTCGGTTTTTGTAGGTAGTTACACCCAGTTACACCAGAAAAACGTAAGAAGTTGGTTGTGCGTCACGCTGTGCCAAAAAGTTGTTTCCTTTACGAATTGGTTACTCTCAAGGTAAGTAGCCACTGTTTGACTAAAAGGTTATGAATTTTGACAGATTGATATGCGTATTTAATTTATCAAACGTAAGATTTGGTAAAACTTAAATGATCTAACTGCTATTTTGCTTTAATTAGCAACCGGCATACCTACGTCACATCCATTACGCTACGTGTTGTATTAGAGGAACGAAAATCGTGACGTAATGGAATACAATGACATGGTTTACATGGCGTCCTTAGAGTGCGTTGACTGCATATACGTTAATAATTATTAACATATTAATATGTTTGCTATCTAAGCCAACGACATATATAAATAATGAATTATTTTTTAATTAAAGAGCAATTATAATACAAAATAATTATTATTATGTGATGATTGATGGCATTTAAGTATTTTTGGTGTCAATAGCGAATGAGTACTGCATTAATTAAAAAAAAAACCTTTATAAGTTCTGCTTTACGTCTTCTTAGAAAACTATATTTCATGTTTCTAGCTTCAGCAGTTTGGGTTGTGTGTTAATGTTAGATTTATTTGTTATACAGCGTGCCCATGACCATGATATGGCTTATAATGCCAGCATCTATTCTACTCCTTGAATACATTTGTTCTATAAGATATGTAGGGGTAAGATCGAATATACGTATATACATACATACATACCTTCACACCTGTAATCCCAGAGTGGGGTAGGCAGAGCTACAGAATTACCTACAACTTTAAAAACTTGTTGATAATTGTGTAACCACATTCTGCACAAAAAGGCTAAGATGTTTACCAGCGTATTAGTGACATGTTGCAAGCCCGTCGCCAAATAGTACTACAAGCCTTTATTCCCTTAGTCGCCTCTTACGACATCCACGGGAAGACATGGAGTGGCACTATTCTATCCCGGCAACCACACGGTAATTAATTATTATTAATTAATTATGATTTGATTCCTTTATGCAATAGGTTAAAAAGTTAAAAAGTATCCCAGTTGCATGTAGATGTGAAGTGTTCTAGTAATCATTCGATATTTTAAATTTGTAAAAAGGTTTTCAAATTCATTATTTGGCAAAGAAGATTGACGAATCCTGTCTATTTATAATATATTGTACCTACCGATAAAGCTATCTGTCAAGTAAAAATATTTTTGCATTATCTTTTTGTAAACTGGTTACACAATTTAAAATCTTACCTAATGCGATCTTATATTTACTTCACTAAATACCTACAGGTAAAATCTACATTTCAGCGAGAAAAAGAAAATGGTCAGTGGCTGCTTTGAATTCAGAGGAAGCTGGAATGTCGCAGAGCATATTATTACCATCCTGTAGTAGAGACGAAAAAAAAATATTTAAAATTTAAAAACTCCCGACTCATAACAGTCTGTAAAAAATCCTTTAAAAAGCAATAAAATAATAAATATTGGTAATTTGTAAGTTTAATTGTAAGTACCTACCTAGGTATTCATAATTTTGATCCAAGCGTCGTCGCGTATAAATCGTTAAGTTTATTTTTTTTAAATTATAATAGGTAGGTAATAATTTTTGATACAAGCGTCGACACGTCGGGGGGCCGCTAAGTAAATGAAATAATATAAAATACCCCAGCTACTTAGCAGTCCCCGACGTGGCGACACTTGTATCAAAAATTATTACCTACGTATTATAATTAAAAAAATGAAACTTAACGATTTATACGCGACGACGCTTGGATCGAAATATAATATTACCTACTTATAATTAAACTTATACGGCCAATATTTATTATTTTATTGCTTTTTAAAGGTTTTTTAATTTAATTTTCACACATGTAAACCGTCCATATAATTCCTACACGTGACAAATGTTCCACTAACGTCACTTTGTCCTACTATGACTGTGATTGATTTTATTAAAGTTTATATTAATTATTAAGGATTTTAGGTGTTGTCGGCCTTACTTTAAAAAGATATCCGATCACTGATTCAGACATTACTGTGACTGACATTACCGTCATCAATAATGTGCAACTCTAAAGTAGACAAGGAAAATGTATTCATCAATCAAAACGCAGCTGGAAAATCAAGCAACGATGCTGATTATCACGAAATGAAGTATCACTTGTCTTCGATAAGTATTGTGATGATAATAATTTGTGCATTTTTGGCACTTGGAATATTGTACGGCTGCTACAAGCTTTACAAAAAATGCCACGATAAATGGTCATCAGATATGATTGTTCGGTACAATATTCGCAGCCGCTGCCGCAACTGTGACGCTCCCAAGCAGATCGGATCCTACCACGTTGGGGACTCCGTGGACCAGTAAACCAGAGGTGTGCTGCTGTACGCTACATTAGTTGTGCGTCATTCCAATATGAATATACAACCGTAAAAAGTTAAATATTGTGTAGTGAGTGAAAAATATTTTTTTTTTTTTTTCTCCGTAAGTAAAGGAATATTGTACGATAAACAAACACAGTGGACTGTAGAACTATTCTAGATGTCTTGCATGCATCTCTTACCTTGTGGTGGCTTCATTCGACTTTACCTAGGGCCCTGGTTATATCCTGGCTTCTGACACACAATCTGCTCAGGAGTACTCCAACCACAAACAACAGCACATAGACGCTTGCAAGCATTAAACAATATGTAATTTATAAGAGTAGATCTCGAGAACGTGACCGAACTCAATCATTCAAAAAAACGGAAGTCGCCATTACGGAAATACGTCATATGGCAAAACGATTGAAAAGCGTTCCTAATCACGCATACAAAACTATATACTAAATTACTATACATACCGGCCGCCTTAGAGTCACTATCTCTATAAAATAATGGACGGTAACTAAAACTACTAACCTAACATCCTAACTCTAACATGAAGATGAGTCCGGGAGCGGACAGATCTTCACTACAGCGCGCCGGACCACGCCGTGTGCTGTGCGCACCGTGACCACGCGCACCACGCCGTCGGCGCCGGGATGCGTCTCCGCGATAACTCCGAGTCGCCACTGCATCAGCGGCGTGTTGTCCTCCATGAGAACCACTACCGAGCCGACCATAACATTATCCTTCGACACTTGCCACTTGGGTCGCTGCTGCAAAGTGTGCAGATATTCTCTGCTCCAGCGTTTCCAATAGTGCTGAATCATGTTAGTTAACAGTTGCCACCTAGTTAACCTATTAACGTTTGTTTCCGTCAGGATCGGTTCCGGAATAGCCACGAGCGGCTGCCCTATAATAAAATGCCCGGGTGTCAGCGCTTGCGGATCACTCGGGTCGCTACTCAGAGGACAGATCGGCCTCGAGTTCAATATCGCCTCGATCTGACACACGACCGTATGAAATTCTTCGTAAGATAACGTCTGTTGTCCTACTACGCGTTTTAGGTGATATTTAAAACTACGCACTTGTCTCTCCCACAAACCTCCCATATGTGGGGCATAAGGGGGATTAAAATGAAATAGAATTTTTTGATTAACGCACTCACGATTAACTTTAGTCTTAAATTCATCCGTTTTGCTTAGCTCATGGAACTCCGACAATATTTTGTTCGCCTTAACAAAGTTACGGCCACAATCGCTATACAAATCTGTACAAAGGCCTCGACGACTGCAGAACCTTTTCAGAGCTCCTATGAAAGCTTCAGCGGTCAACGCATTGACCATCTCTAAATGCACAGCTCGAGTTTGTCCGCAGATAAAGACACAAACCCAAAACTTAGTTAATTTGGAATTTCGTTGTCGACTTAATTTAATAAAAAAATGACCACAATAGTCGATGCCAACCAAAAATGCACGACATTGTTCTACACGAAATGTCGGTAAGTCACCCATCATGGGTGTTACGTTTTTAGGTTTATTCCTAAAACAAATGACACATTGAAACACTCTACTTTTGATAACACTTCGAGCTGACAAAATCCAGTACTTCTGTTGTAACAGATACTGCAACGTTTGAGGACCGACATGCAAATTAATTTTATGAAAATAATCCACGATAAGAACCGTCAATCGACTCCTTTTAGGAAGAATCAGTTGATGTTTTGAATCAAAATCCAAAGAAGATTTCGACAGCCGCCCGCCAACACGCAATAAGCCGGCCGTATCAACAAATGGCCTCAGGCGCTGAACAGTTGTTAAAAAAGGTTTATTGTTTTTTAAACAATCAAACACATCGCTAAATTCAATTCGTTGCACAACTCTAACAAGATGCAATAATGCGTTGTTTAACTCCGGGACAGAAATAAAATTTGATTTGGTTTTGACAACATTCAAACAATTACCTTTAAAACGTAAACACCAAGCAGTCACTTTCAAAAGTTTAGTCAAGTCTGAGTACCTATTGATTAAATCCTTACAATCAGCAAATGAAGAAAACGATTTCACGGGGCGCTTTTCTCCGTTAACTACGTCAATGTCTACGTCAAACACATCAGACCTAGACACGGACATAGGCCACTCATAATCAGGCTGCGACAGCCACTGAGGACCTCGCCACCACAACTCATGCTGTACTAGCTGCGACGGCAACACTCCGCGCGACGCGCAATCAGCCGGGTTGTATGCTGATGGTACGTGAAACCAGTTCTCAGGGGAAACATTACTCTGGCATTCGCTTGCCCTATTAGCCACGAAAGTCTTGTACTCATACTACTCATACGAAAGTCCTTTGATCCATGCTAACGCTATTGTGGAGTCAGTCCACGCACAAATCCTATCGATTTTGAACTTTCCCTCATAGACAGACAGTACATATTTCAATAACCGGGATATGATCACAGCGCCACACAACTCAAGACGCGGAAGGCTAATACGCTTAAGAGGGCTAACGCGTGACTTCGAAATTAACAGGTGAGTATTCCACACACCATCTCCTGTAAAAACACGCAGGTACACAACACCTGCAAAACCTAACTCGGAACTATCAGAGAACGCATGAAGTTCGGCTTTCACAAAGTCCTTCAAAATAAACCGATCTATCGAAACATTCGATACAAGCGATAGCTCACCAATATATCGCAACCAAACATGTTGCAGGTCATTAGGTAGAGGCTCGTCCCAAGTTACACCTAAAACCCACAATTTTTGCATCAAACACTTCGCAAATAGTGTAATTGGACATAACCATCCCAACGGGTCATAACACTTGGCGATCTGTGACAACACTGCTCTCTTCGTGCACTCCTGACTACCAGGCGAAAAATTGTAAATAAACTGGTCGCTCTGCGGTTTCCACTGCACACCCAAGACTTTGATGACACCTTCATCATCAGCGGCTGAAAACGACACACAAGTTTCCTTGTCGCAATCTGGAACGTCATCAAGAAGAGAGGGGACGTTACTAGCCCATTTACGTACGGAAAAACCACCCGCAGCACACAACTGTACCAGCTCGTTCTTCAGCTCTCGCGCAGAATCCAGCCCCGTCGCACCGCTGACCACGTCATCGACGAACACATCGTTGATGAGTACAGCGGCCGCGCGCGGGTACTTCTGCTTCTCATCAGTGGCCAACTGCTGCAGCGTCCGTATCGCGAGATACGGCGCTGAGGAAAGACCATAAGTGACGGTACGCAGCCTAAACTCTTTTACTGGGTCAGAGGAACACTCACGCCACAAAATACGCTGATAATCACGATCCTTTTCGTGCACTAGAATACCACGAAACATCTGTTTAATGTCGGTAATAAATACGACATCATGCAGTCGGAAATTAAGCATAATTTTCTCAATATTCTGCTGAAGCTTTGGACCAACCAGGAGTTCATCGTTAATGGCTACACCGTTACTCGACTTCATTGAACCATCGAACACGACACGCAGCTTCGTCGTTGAACTTGATTCCTTTATAACACAATGATGAGCGATGTAAAATGGCTTCGAGTCACTTTCTGAATGATATTCCACAAGCTCCATGTGTCCTGCCTCTAAATAATCCTTCAGAAAATCGGAATACGAATGCTTTAACGAATAGTCACGAGCGATCCGTCTCTCAAGAGAATGAAGACGCGACAGAGCAATATCTCGAGATTCACCGAGGTTTGGTCGATCAGTTTTAAACGGGAGTCGAACCACGTACCTACCCGTCTCGTCTCGATGGTGACCATTACCAAAAATATATTCGCAACGCATCTCTTCAACACTAAGAGGAGGCGCGCGCGTCGGCTCTGACTCTACTTCCCAAAACTTCTTCAAAATTACATCGAGGCTTTCCTCAGATGTCACCGAAGCGAAGGAAACGCTTTCAAGGGACTTTAGGCTCTTGCCAGAAGTTCCGCCCATCACAAGCCACCCGAACACACTATTGATGGCAGACGGAAAGCTGTCACGACCTAAAATACGCCCGTCACGTAATAACTGCGGATATATCTCCGCTCCTAATAGTATATCTATCCCAGCAGGGCGATAAAATTTAGGATCAGCAAATTTTAAATTGTCCAAATGTGACCACTTGTCACGAGGTAAAATCGAACTAGGTAAATAACTAGTGATTTTATTTAATACTAAACACTGAACAAAAAATTCGTCATCACTGTCAGTAGGTAAGATCATACACGAAACAACACTTTTCGCCTTACCCACATCAGACATACCGAGACCACTGACCGGCACACACACACGCCGACGCGGTAAATCTAAACAGCTAGCGAATTTAGACGTCATAAACGACGACTGAGAACCGGGGTCCAATAGCACGCGAGCCATCACTACGGCGCACGCGCACTACGCAGGTCGACAGCAGCGCGGCCGAGCTCACAGAATCAGAGCCCTCCATGGCCGCATGGTTCATCACACCCTGCTGCGTCTGCGATCCAACACTCGCCTCGGACTTACTCCCCTCGGTGCTCGCGCGAGCCACATTGGAGTCACACTTGGCCCCGGACTGGGACCCCTCCTGCCCGTGAGCACCTTCACGCGAAAAATGCAAGAGTTTGTTATGAGGCCTATCACACTTGTCGCATAACGAACCCGACTGACAACCATGTGACGCATGTTTGTCACTAAAACAATTAAAACATAAGCCAAAACGTTTAACTAAATTCATTCTTTTGAATGGGGCTAAGCTCAGAAACTTCGAGGACTTACTCAACGGATGCTCAGCACCACAAGAAATACACACTCGATCGTGGTCGACATGAGTCGCAAAAGAATTCGTGCCCTTAGCCTTACTCGAACCCGCGTGACCACTAGGCTGTGGCTGTGACCTTCGTGAGACCTGGTGAGATGCTTCACACGCATGTATCTGTTTCGTCAGGAATTCCATGAACTTTGCATAAGTCGGATAATCGCGGCCGTCGTCTAACGACAATTCATAACGACGCCTCGTTTCACAATCTATTTTCTTTAAAACAATATGCAACAATAAAAAACACCACTTGTCTGTAGGAAAATCCAATGCCTTTAACGCACCTAAATTTTCAATTAAAGTATTTGTCAGTCGTTTCATCCCTTCGACATCAGTATCACTGCGTAATGGCACTAAATTAAGCAGAGCGTCCACATGCTTGTTCGCTATGCGCCGCTTATCAGAATACCTATCCTCTAACGTTTGCCAAGCAAGATCAAAATTTTCACTCGTTAACGGCAGGCACTTAACTAAACTAAATGCTTCGCCTCGCAAACTTGAACGAAGATACTGGAATCTTTCAATGTTCGACAAACACTTGTTATCTTTTATCGTTGAACAATAAAAATCATTAAAGCTATTCCATTCTGAATAATCACCGGAAAATATTTGTAAAGGCAATTTCGGTAATTTAATATTACTTCTATTGTCACTCGAGTGATAACTGTCATCCAACTTACGATCACTAGTTTCTAAATTACGTTTTATGAGTTTCGCATACTTTGCCCGAATGTCATATAATTTAGTAAAAAATGCATCACGTTTTTCTTCCTGATCAGCTTCAACGAACTGTTTATGAGATATAAGTTTTTTCTCGATTGACTTTTGAACATCTTCGAACTGCGAGCGAATCATATCTAAGTCACCATAACCGGCTTCCAATTCGTCAAAATGGTTCGTTCTCTCATACTCTAATAGCCGATCCATTTGTTTAGAAATGAATTTTCTATGAAATAACAACTGTTCTATCTCCATTTTAGCGAAAACAATCGTTTACAAAATACCATAAATAACTTACGTGAAAGTTGTAAACAATCCAGTCAAAGGATAATACATATAACACGGCTCAGTATTATTGATATCACATCACTTCAATACTAATAATTACGGCGACACAACACAATTTAGTCGCGTAATGCTTAGGCGAAAACTCAAACAATTAACCAGTATTACTTTATTTTATACTTGTTCAGTAATTAATATCGAAAATAACGAGGTCACAGTACGCATTAAACACAAAATTAACACTTCGTATCGCGTTATTACACCTTTAAACATAACTTTAAAGATAACAATATAATAACCATAAGCGATTAACGTCACAACTTCTCGTTTGACTGACTAAGTCACCTCAATCACTGCAGCGCAGTTACAAGAGTCTACCCTACATTCAAAATATAAAAACTACTTATTTTTGTCGTGTCAAATATCTATCCGTATTTAGATAAATTACACTAAGATTATTCCGTACTAAATAAGTAAATCATGAATCCTGATGCTATCTCAGCTTTTCAATTATTTAGCGAAATACACACACAACGTATTTATTAACTAAATAACGACACACGAAAAGTTCGTGAGCTAACGAACAAAGACTCAAGATGGACGTCGTTTCACACAGTTCAATCGTATCACCAATGACCAAACGCGACGTCAAATTTAGAAATAATGGAATTCTAATTTTAAAATAACTAGTTCCAATTTACTTTCGGATCGTAAGGACCAAATTATGTACGATAAACAAACACAGTGGACTGTAGAACTATTCTAGATGTCTTGCATGCATCTCTTACCTTGTGGTGGCTTCATTCGACTTTACCTAGGGCCCTGGTTATATCCTGGCTTCTGACACACAATCTGCTCAGGAGTACTCCAACCACAAACAACAGCACATAGACGCTTGCAAGCATTAAACAATATGTAATTTATAAGAGTAGATCTCGAGAACGTGACCGAACTCAATCATTCAAAAAAATGGAAGTCGCCATTACGGAAATACGTCATATGGCAAAACGATTGAAAAGCGTTCCTAATCACGCATACAAAACTATATACTAAATTACTATACAAATATATATAGGACAATAATGATATTATGTATTATTAAGACTAAGAATGTATGGACAACTGATCTATTGATAGATAGAATATACGTTTGATATGATATGTCTAGTAAAGTTCAAGAAATTTTCCAAAAGCTGAAAACTATTAAGGAATATTTAGTAAAACTCAATTACGAAAGACGAACAGCCGAGTTACTTAAAACAAAGTTAGAAGAAGCTTCTTTAGTATATGCTGATTATCTTCAAATTAGCATAGTTATGAAGAATGAAGTAGATAGTAAGGTATTAAGAGGTGAAAGTTTGTTAGATATTAAAAATTATTGTGATCATATTAACGGTCTTTATAAGCAAATAGAGGAGTTTTGTAGCAAAACCTATACAAGTTCAAATAGCGGTGGAAGTATTGAAGTAGATAGTAAAGCCACAATGGCAGAATTCAATTTGAAAATCGCGCTTTTTTTAATACCGGCTATGACAGACGACGAAGTTGTGATAAAACAACTTATCGATTCCATAGAATACTATGAATCAACGTTAAAAGCAGACGCGAAACAAAGCCTCATCAACTTTGTTTTAAAAAATAGACTTACTCAAAAAGCGAAGCTTAAATTATGCTCGTCGTACAAAACTGTACAAGAATTAATTACGGATATGCAAAAACAGTTGTTACCTAAGAAATCAGCCACAGCTATTCAAAATAAAATGCAAACACTCAAGCAAGGTGACTCTTCGTTGGATAATTTTGGGCAACAATTATCTAGCATGTTCGTTGACTTGACGATCGCGCAGTCAGACGGCGATTCAAACGCATTTAATATTTTAACAACTATTAACGAAAAACAAGCAATTAAAAGGTTTGCTGATGGATTGCGCAATCGTCGAATCAGCACAATTATCGCAGCACGCGATTACGGATCCTTGAAAGATGCTATACAAGGAGCAAAGGACGAGGAGACGGCACTAGCAAGCACATCTACTGAGGTTTATTGTTTTTATCGTCGCAATTATAACAATTTCAGCAGGGGATTCGCTCGAGGACGTGGGTCTTACAGAGGCCGAACGTATTACTCTCAAGGCACTAGGGCGCCACAGTATCAACAGCGCTCATACAACGATACGACTAGAGGCACTAGCAGAGGTTGGTACCAAGCCCCTAACAACCGAGGAGGCCAAGGCAGTCGAGGTAAGTCCAATACTTTTCATAAAAACAGTGGATATGCTAAAAGGCAAATTTACGTGACTGAAACAGATGAAACGAAAACCCCAAATCAGTTTTTTCGTGAATAATGAATACATATTTGCTAGTAGTAATACATGTACCGTTTATTTCAACATCAATAACCAGGCACGTTTATGGTTAGTTGACACCGGAGCATCCATATGCGCTTTGAAGTTGGCGACAGCTTTGAAATTAGATATTCCAATTTATAAACAACAATTAATTATAAACGGAATAGGTGGAAGTACTCGAGCCATCGGATATGCTTACATAGAATTAGCGGAACGTGACCACATGTTTCGACATAAGTTTTACATTTTTAATGAATTGCCATGTCAATGTGATGGCATCATAGGCCAAGATTTTCTTTTAAAATATCAAGCATTAATTAATTTAAAAAGTAGAACTTTAATGTTAACCTCTGATAGGAATGAGTTAATAACTTTACAATTACAGGGTGGAAAAAGAAATTTTGTTCTTCCCCCTAGGACAGAATCAGTACATTTCGTTAACACGAATATACAAGAAGATTGCATAATATGTTCGTCTGAGTTACAAGAGGGTATATTTCTAGCAAGTTCACTTGTTAGTCCCATTAATGGTCAATTGCCGATTAGAATATTAAATGCGACGGAGAAAGAAATAAGACTAGACGACTTCAAGCTAGTCATACATAAAGCAAGCGATTATGATATT
This sequence comes from Acleris emargana, assembly GCA_927399475.2. NCBI lineage: Eukaryota > Metazoa > Arthropoda > Insecta > Lepidoptera > Tortricidae > Acleris > Acleris emargana. The sequence goes on along the minus strand of OV656835.1, from coordinate 47,685,343 downwards.
TGTTACTTCGAAAAGAACAACTCACTAAACGCAGAACGTGTAAAAACATTATTATCACATTTAAAATTAGAAAAACTTAACAAAGAAGAACAAATATCTATAGAAAACTTATGTGCAAAATTTTCAGATGTTTTCTATTGACCACAACAGGCATTTACAAACACACAATAACATTGAAAAATAACACCGATCCCATTTACACAAAACCATATAGGTTACCACATGCTCAGTCTGATCTAGTAAAAACACAATTAGACAGTATGTTACAACAAGGTATAATAGAAAAGTGTTCAAGTGAGTGGTCAAGTCCACTTTTGATAGTTCCTAAAAAATCAGATAAACATAATGACAAAAAATGGCGCGTTGTTATAGATTACAGAAAATTAAATAATTGCATTCAAGACGATAAATTCCCACTTCCAAATATTACGGAAATTATTGACTCACTGTCAGGATGTATATATTTTACACATTTAGATTTGGCAAACGGATACTATCAGTGTGACCTAGACGTAGGTAGCAGAAAGTACACTGCTTTTGCTTGCGGTCAATACCAAATGACTCGCATGCCAATGGGTCTAAAAACAAGTCCCAACTCATTTTCCAGGATGATGAACTTAGCCATGTCCGGGTTAACATATGAAAAATGTTTAATTTATTTAGACGATTTAATAGTTTTTGGAAAAAACCTCCATGACCATAACAAGAATTTAATGGAAGTTTTTGAAAGATTACGTAAAGTCAACCTTAAGTTGAATCCAAATAAGTGTAATTTCTTAAAAAAGGAAATATTGTATTTAGGACACGTCGTATCCTGCGATGGTGTGCTACCCGATCCGGAAAAAATAACTGCAATTACAAATTATCCGACGCCAAACAATTCCGACGAAGTTAAAAGATTTGTAGCATTTGCAAATTATTATAGAAAATTCATTCGCAATTTTGCAGAAATAACAATACCATTAAATCATTTATCAAGAAAAAATGTAGCCTTTGAGTGGGATGACAATTGCCAAAAATCGTTCGAACTACTTAAAGAAAGAATTTCAACATCGCCTGTACTACAATATCCAAATTTGTCCGAGCAAAACACTTTTATACTACAAACTGATGCTTCAGGGTATGCATTAGAAGCAGTGTTAAGTAATGGAGATAATAGACCGATAGCATTTGCAAGCAGAACCTTGAATAAAGCCGAAAAAAATTACCCCACCATAGAAAAAGAGCTTCTCGCAATTGTTTGGGCGACAAAACATTTCAGACCCTATTTATATGGACGTAATTTTATTATCCGGACAGATCATAAACCTTTAATTTATTTGTTTGGTATGCGTGATCCATCAAGCCGTTTATTAAAATTTAGATTAACGCTCGAAGAGTACGATTACAACGTCGAGTACGTGAGAGGATCAGATAACGCACCAGCTGATGCTTTGTCAAGAGTTCACATAACAAGTCACGAGTTAAAAGAGATATCTAACCATATAAATGTCGTGACGCGATCACAGTCAAAGAAAGCAACTAATATTTCTAGAAAGACTATTGATTCCACAGATAATTGGTCTGATCAACCAAAAATCGTGGAAACACATAGTAAACCTAAGGAGTTAGTAGAATTAAAATTTATATCTCAACAAGAATTAGCTATAAAAATTAAGCAAAAAACAGGCATTGAAAATAAAATATTTTACTACGATGCTACGAAAAGTACAATTTATATAAAATTTCTAGATTCTTCATCACAACTCTCGCCAGACGAATTTGTGAAAGAATTAGATTTGTTTTGTAAACAAATAAACGTCAACGTAATATATGTGTTAAAAAAAAAAAAAACATTTTCATAGAAAAAATAACACAAGAATTGAAAAAACCATGGTGTAAAACCGATTTAAAACTATGCATTTTAAAAGATGTTAAACGGCTAAACGATAAAGATCAAATCAAGGTAATTTTAAATGATTTCCATCTATTGCCCACTAGTGGCCACGCGGGCATGAGACGGATGTATAACAATGTAAGGAAATATTATTTTTGGCCAGGTATGGAACAAGATATACGAAATTTTGTAAGGAGTTGTGATAAATGCCAAAAACATAAGTATTCAAATCCAATAAGAGAGCCGATGGTTATCACGACCACAGTAACTTGTGCTTTTGAGAAAATATTTTTAGACTTAGTGGGTCCATTAGGAATTGATGATAACAATTATAGTTATATACTGACAGTGCAATGCGAATTAACTAAATACCTAGAAGCATACCCATTGTTTTCCAAAAAAAGTGACGAAGTAGCACGGGCATTGGTCAACAACTTTATACTCAGGTATGGAGTTCCAAAGCAAATAGCTACAGACAGGGGAGCAGAGTTTCTTTCAGCGACCTTCAAAGAGGTAAGTAAGCTTCTAAATATAGACCAGTTAAACTCTACTGCCTACCATCATCAAAGTATAGGTTCGTTGGAGAATATGCATAAACATATGGCTGCCTTTTTACGCATTCAAACAGAAAAACATCCAGATACATGGAGTTCTTGGTTACCATTTTGGAGTTTTTCCTTTAATACTTCAGTACATACCGAAACGCGATTTACGCCATTTGAGCTTGTATTCGGTAGGAAATGCTCACTTCCTAGTAATTTGAGAAATGATATTGTAGAACCATTGTACAATCATGAGAGCTATCCTAAAGAATTGAAATATAGACTTCAGTTGGCTCAAAGGGAAGCAAGAAACAACTTAATAAATTCAAAAATGAAAAGGAAAGAAAATTATGATAAGACGAAAAATCCAATTACATACAAATGTAACGATTTAGTTTTAGTTAAAAATGAAGTAGGTAATAAGTTAGATAGTATTTTCTTGGGCCCATATAAAGTGTTGAAAGATCTTTCACCTAACGTAGAAATAGAAGTTAATGGAAAATCAATGTTAGTTCATAAAAATAGAACTAAGTTATATTATGTACCCTTATAAACAAAAATACAGCAAAGGATGTATTTTTCTTTTCTCTCTCCGTGGGAGATGTAAGGAGTTATTCATAAGTGCGCATCAGGCATATTGTTCTAATATTATATTGTGTGATTATATTGAATAAAGTTAGACTTTTGTCAGCATTCGTGTCTATTACTCGTCCCCTCAAGTCCCGCTCCACAGCGTAATGGAACATCACATTGGTTATGATACGTTCAACACAATTTATTAACAATACAAACATGTTACTATGAAAACAAGTATTATTTTCATTGCAAGTGGAAATAGAAGATACATTTAAGTGAGATAATCTAAAAAAAATTTTTTTTTCCGGTGTGGAATTCCGTTACGCCACGGTTTTTTTTTTTGGAAAACGCTCTCGTAATTTTAACTTTTCAGTACAGCTACAGATAAGAAAAAATATCATAGTAAAATTGTATCTTGTAATGATGGTCATTGTCTACGGATTCTGAACGCATTATAGAGGACTTATGATATGAGTGTAGATAAACTTCTTTTTGAACACTGTATTGTGTGTGAACTCGCTCATACAACTACATACGCCATCAAATAACGGACCTGTAAAACGGATTGCTATGTGTACGCGCCCTTAGGGACCATGATTTTGATTGATTTCTGTAATCTTATAAAAAACTTAGAAGACAAAATGGGTTACCAAAAAGACCAACATGATACTTAAAGATATTTATTGCTAATGAAAAGTTTCAAAAATACACAAATCACCCGAGATAAATCACAATTTAAGTTGCAAGTGCTTTTTGTAAAAAAAATAATTTTACACATGCTACTTCTAATGACGTCATTAAGTACATTAATATAATTTTTTCTATAAACGAACGTTCTCAGGTGACGGAATTGAGTAAACAGGCTCCGCGGGGACGTGCTAACATATTGTGTGTTTAGACCACCCCGTGAGATTCGACTACCAAAATAAATTATTGTCGATCAAGTCGGGCTGAGCCTGGTGCAAATACGGGACTAAATAACACTTCCGACAGTGCACGAGGACAGATAAGTAGGTTTAATTGAAGCGAGTCTAGGGTGAACTAGATTTTGGTGAGCCTTCCTCTGCTCGTAGAGTGAGTGTCAGCGCGGGCGGTGTTTGGTCTAGGTGTAGCGGCGCGGGCGCGTCGGGGCGCGTGCGGTAGCGGGTGAGGGCTGCGCGTGGCGCCGGTGGCGCCAGCAGCGCTAGCGGCTCCAATGGCTCCAGTGGCGGTGAGCGCGCCTCAGCCAGCCCCGCGCCGCGCGCGCCGGCTGCGGCCGCCATCGCGTCGCCTCGCTCCAGTGACCACTGCCGTCTCAGGCCGCGAGGCCCTCCGGCGAGACATCTAAAACCCGCGCGACAGACACATCAATCGTCATCAATACGTACCAAGTGTAATTGCCTACCACATACGAGCCTTATTATTGAGATTATCAAGCTGGTAACGCTGCCGTCTTCAAACTAAAATATGGCTAAAGACCTGTTCTACCTGGCCTGGATACGATTTTTTTGAGTAATCTAAACGTGTGGTTCAGTTACCTACTTATTAGTTTATATTTTGGTTTAAATATTATAGTTTGGTTTAAATATATATGAAAGTTACCGAGATACAGACTTGACACTACCGGCTACATGCATAATTGTTGGGCTCAATATTTCTTCCAAATAGGCGGTTATTTAACAAATACGCAACCTAAAGGCGATTAAAAGTTAATAGCTGTCACATTTTAAAAGCAACACGTATTATTGTACAAGACTTAAAAGCGGTTATGATATTTTCAACAACTTAATAACGGATATTGGACTTTTGCCGCCTTTTACCATGGAAACAAAATATTCACCTACAAAGGTCATATACACTCAGGGACAAAAAAAACGGGTCAGAGTGCGTTTTTCATATAAACGAGGCTATTTCAAAGCCTTGGTTCCTTGCCAGGGGTTGTTTTGAGTGAGGTTTAATGGTGGATACTCCGAGGTTTAATAAAGGAGGTCAAATGTTCTTAAGATACCTAACTTATCGCACAATCAGTTAACAACACAGCGAGAGAGTTTGGGTCAGCATTTGAATTTCCTTACATTTTATTACCATTTTGGATGTTTTTCTGAACATGATCAATTCCGGTGTTAACCGCAGATTCAATCAGTTGGGTATCCTAGGCACTCTGGAAGTCCAGTAACGACGCTCGGGGTGTCCATCATCAGATTTCACTAAAAGCATCCCCTGGCGAGGAACCAAGGCTTTGAAATAGCCTCTTAAGTATGAAAAACGCACTCTGACCCGTTTATTTTGTCCCTGAGTGTATTAAAAGGCAGTCTATCTACTAACGCGTTGCATTATAGTTAGTTTGGTATTGATAAGCAGATGATGACAATGCAGAAAAAAGTACAGTCGACTGTAAAATTGTGTCACCAAATGTTTTTTTTTTAAATAAACTTTCTGTCTTTTTTTAAGAAAAGGAGAGTGGTAATATTTATTTAAAATCGAGGTTATGTCTTGATCATATTTTACTTAACAATTATAAATAAGAAATTTGGGATGTTTGGATGATTGTTACTCAATCACTCGTCAGCCACTGAACGGATCGAGGCGAAACTTGGCACGCGTATAGGTTAAGTCCTGGATTACGATAACGCATAGTTTGGATCCGGCAATAAACGACTTCTACGCGGACGGAGTTGCGGTCAAAAGCTAGTTTTAAACAAATAATACATTCCATAAGTCAACAATGTTGTATTTATAATTTTGGAGTTAACAACCAATTAAAATTCGCAAGTATTAAGGTTAAGAGGTCACATTATGCTGCCACGACCACACAAGAATGAAAAAGGATGGCTTTATTTGCTTCCGCGCGAGGAACGTGAAATGTAAAGCTTGTCCCAGAAAAAAATGTCGCTCATTATTAGTTGGGGTTGTATATCAGGATGAAATCTAAATAGGTTTGAAAACTATGTTTCCCGTTAGGATGCTCTATAATGTATAAATAAAAAATAAAAAAAACGTTGTCAGTACTAGATGTTCAACGATGTCGTCGGTGCAAGAAAAGTTACACGAATTTATTTTGTACAAATATGTTCAATATAAAGGCATCTCTGCGAAGAAAGTGGCGTCGGAGTCGACCGTTCAAAGGGTTTTAAAACGGTTCAGGTAGACAAGTGGTATACGGCGACGGCCTGGAAGTGGACGTAAACTAGAGTTTGTAAACCAGAATATCGAGAAGAAGATTATAACAGCTTTACAGAAAAAACCTACCCTCTCTGTACGAGACTTGGCCAAGAAGTTTAAAACCTCGAAATCTACAGTGCAGCGAGTGAAGAAAAATTGTTCTATAACAACGTTTAAACAAACTAAAGTGCCCAACAGAAATGCAAAACAGTCAAAAGAGTCTAAAACGAGATCTAGAAAGCTTTATTCAAAAATTACTAAGAAAAAATATTGTACAGTTATGGATGACGAAACTTACTGCAACATTTTTTACTGGGTCAAGCTTAAGATAGCACTAGGGATTGCAATTTGGTATCATTCTCAATCTGGCCGGATTGGTGCTTTTATATCATTTCTTTGAAATCAATACGTATTTTCGTAAATTCGGCGAAGTAAAACCAGGTTTTTACTTTATTACTCCAAATTGACATATAAATGTTCATTGAGTGTACAATAATCAACTTTCATATTTATTAACAATTACCGAAAATCAGTTTCACTAGTTTTCATTACGTACACAGTTAACTTAGTTTAATTTATTTAAGCAGTCTCTAATCTTGTTCAGTAATTCATATAAGTCGTCCAATTTGTACCTAAAACATTGCGTTTCTTACATAATCGTAGTCTTATGTTTCAAACGAGTAGGTACAACATAAAAATGGTTTTTTCCTTTCAGGTTTGATCAACATAACATAAACAAAAAGAAAGCCTTCAAAATGCTTAAAACAAGGTAAAAAATAATACAAATTACAGTTGAGTTTGAAAGAACGATCTCCCGTAACATACTTCTCAATGAATTGCAGATATCGGTAAATAGCGGCCGAAAAGGGCCTCTCAGCTTCGACACTAGTCGGTTAATAGTCGCAAATAATAGTCATTACAACGACACCGTCGCATCACTCGTTGGCGTTTAAGAGGGTACTACTCGTATTATTGCACGTAAAAACATTCTCGAGACGTACTCTTTTCGGTCTAACCGGATCCGAGGACAGATCCGGCAGATTTAAACGGATCGGGTAGGTGGGAAAAAGCTCCCGGATCCGTCCGATTACCGGATCCGCCGGACCGGATTGCAATCCCTATTTGCATGCGGTTCCATTGCAATCTCAAATTAAAAAATTGCTTCCTTTAAAACAACTACATTAAAAATAAGTGGTTTACCAGGATTAGGGAGCCATAAGTACTCAATTTTTTAATCAAAAATAATGGTTAAAGGTTGGTTTCAAAGATTCAACCAAAAATATACGAAAAAGGAGTCATGTTTTACAAATAAAACTATAGAGGATTTTGTTTGTACTCGTGATTTCACATTTTTAACGGTCTGAAGAAAATATGATCAAGTTTAATTTATATCCACAGAACAGACACCAAGACGTTATGGTTATTGAAATCCAGATCCACACTACCGACTTTATCGTATGTGACCTCTTAAATTAAATTAATTTTGTATTTGATTTTGAAATTTAATTAACATTTTTAATGCGAAATAGGAGGCAGACGAGCAAGCTAGCCACCTGAAGTTAAGTGACCAGCGCGACCCATGAACGCCGCGACACCAGAGGAACCGCAGGAGCGCTGCCGGCCTTTGAGAAAGGAGTTGAGGCTCTACATCTTCTTGCTCACAACTTTTACAGTACACATGAATAACGATATTTTTCGCTTGAGATCGTAGGGCTTTTACGGTATTTTCTTGATAACTAACGCTATTTTTGAGTAAAACAACAAACAATAATAAACTGGCAAGCGCAGCGGTGAAATTTGAATTGACAGGTATTACCATATTATGAGCATCGATTTATTTTAACTTTTTCATACATGAGATTCTCGTAGACCTATAACTGTTTATTCTTACATTGGAACTGTGAATAGACGTATTGATTTCCCTAGCCCACGTCAAACTGGAGGAAAAATATGTACATCAATGTAAATTTTTGTATAACTTTATCTTGGCACGAGAAATGAGGATCTGCGGGGCGTGTGGGCAGGGGGAAGTTGCACTAGGAGACCATCGCCATACTTATAGGATCAACGTTTTGCGAGATATGAATAATATGAAAAATGTTGTTGTTGAAAAAAAAATATAGATATATTCAAGTCAAAAGTAGGATTGAATCAAAAATGTTCATAGTTGATATTTAATACTCTTCCTGGTGTCAAAGTTTTCCATTTTTTTTTGCTGATTGAATCATACTTTTGGATTGAAAATTTTTTTCTTATTTTTTTCCAACAATGGTTATGGTAATTCGATTCAGCGCAAAAAATTACATGGAAAATGACACTTCACGTGTCACGCCTAGTAAAATTTCCCCCTACCCTTACCCTATGGGGGTAGGACCCCTAAATTTTAAAACTTGTAAATAAAGTTTCATTGATGTAGGTACATAATTTGCCGCCAAACTGTCATATTCAAAACTAATGTCACCAACAACTTAACAGAAGATTATATATACACCATGTTTTTTTTTATTTACGATAACTTCGGCATATTACTAGGTACATCCATAGAAACTAAGTGGTAGATTAGATTTTTAAATATTGCAAAAAAAACATTTTTTTTCTGTTTAGAACAATTAAATGTTGTATCTTTGGTCATTCTAAAAGGACCTTTAGAGTTAACTCATAGTCAGTGTCACGTACGTCAATGTTGACGTGACATACACAGACAGTTAAGAGCCTTTTAGACCCGTTCAACGTGATTAACTGATTAAATTTAAACATTAAATATCTTTAAAACCGTTACAGTTATCATTTGTCTGTCTTCGGGAAATTAACTTTATTTGACCTAAAGAACGTTCCCTTAAAGTTATCGTAAATCAATAAAACACGGTGTATAGTGTTAACAACTGTCAAAACCTATCATAGTGCGGGCTCTCAGTGGAGTTCCGTTTGCAAAAATTACCAACCAGTTTTGTGGTTTACACATGCAAGAAACAGTTGGATTTTGTTACAAGTTTTTGCAATCATTGTTTACACATTTACACGAGGATATTATTACATTTCGGTGCTGCTTTTTGCAGCACACGACTTTGTTCGATATTTACATGGTTTTATTAAATAGTCAGGTAGAGATTTTTTCGTCATTTGCTTTGGGTAATAGTTTCTTTTGCGTAGCTCGTAACCAAATTGAAGGAAATTAATGTGCTCAAGAATCGATTCAGAGGAGTATTTCTACAGATAAACTTGAGCTAATGCTCTTAAACAGCGTAAATGCAACGCATCAGAGGAACATATTATTTTAGTCAAATTGAAGGCAAAGCCTACGTTTTGCACATCAATTTATGTCGAAGATCATCTGAATCATTGACCTACCATCGTTTTATATGGCGTTAGGCACGCCAGTCGTGTCATGAAATAATTGATCCCCGCCACAGCAAGAAAAGCGCGCGTAGAGAGACTAGAGCAGCGGTAACTAACAGTCGATTAGCAGTGATTAACATAACATTGTTCGTAGAAATCGGTACAGTCTTACTTTACCTGTTACTTAATATACGACTGTTAGTTAATATACGTTTTGACAGCTGTCAAAACTCTTATCGTCCGTTTAGGTTCTATTGTTTGATCATTAGTCTAATCGTTAAAAAATCATAACTAATAGTTAAATCCCAAGGAAATGTGTCTTTTCGATTCATTTTATGAACACTTTAACAATTAGTTGAGTTAAATACTGATCAAACAACGGGCCGTAGTGGTTCGTAAAATTCGACATAAGCAAGGCAGTAGTCCCCTCTTGGGAAGCGCTGTTATATATTTGACGTGTTAACGTGCCTGTACCGAATAAACGTATTTTTTTGTATTTTCGTCTTTTGGACTTACTATATTTACTTTATTTTATGAAAATTCACCGGTCGTTTTTCCGTAATTTTTGTGCTACTTTAAACTATTTTCGAATATGAAACCTGTATCGTGAGTACGGCGCGCTGTGGTCGGTCGTCGGCGTGATCGCACCGGCGGGCGTTGCCTTCGGCGGTGGACTGCTGTCGGCAGACAAAGCGCCGGAACGTTGCCACGCTGCAAAAAACAGTTTCACACACAATAAACATGACTACAACTGTAGGCACCGACATAAATTTCATACATAAATACTCAAACATGAATCTCCAGTTACCAAATTTTTCCGAGCTAGTTGATGCGTCTGAACGCTGCCGCTGGACAAGCGGCTGCGACTTCTCGGTTGACAACTGTTCATCTGGTTGCTCGGGGGGCGTTATTGTCTCACTATCATTCTCGCTGTCAGCCTCAAATAATACTTCTTCCGTCCTGAAAAATAAAGTTTAAAACTTATAACAAAATGAGGATAGGAACTGAGAATAACTTAGTGTAAATGTTTTATTAGCGAAACTTACTCCAGTGGCGGTGGTGTAGGAAGAGGCTTGTCGAAGCCTTCCTTGCCGAGAAGCCAGTATGTGTGCATGGCGCCCTTTCCCTTGATCTGCGTCAGGCCGCGGGAACGCAAGCGGTAGCCGCCGGCCGTCGCCAGCCGCTCGGCCGTCGCCGCTGACACCTGGATGCGCCATGCTGCGCCTGTCACCTTTAGCTAATTAACTAGTGAATCTATCGTTACTAAGGCCCGGTTGTTTAATCAGTAGTTAACTCAACTAATTGCTAAAATCCGAAAAAATATTCGAAGATTTGACACATTATCTTAAGATTTAACTATTAGTTAAGATTTTTAACACTTAGTCAGTTTAACTACTGGTCAAACAACAGGCCCTAAGTTATGATTTTTAACAATATGTAAACTACTGAATAATGAACAGGCCCTAAATAAGTATTCAGCGTCTGGCAGGTCAGATTGAGAAGTAAAATTAATTTAAGAGTAATTTATACAAAGTTTCAAGAGACCAGCTCAATTCGGTAACTTTTTTCCAATTTTAACTTTGACTTTTATATTATATAATAAACCTGGTTATTGTTTTTTACAACCTTTTAGTGAAAACCGCATTAACAATGGTTCCATGGTCTTCAATTGACAACATTTAAAAAAAAAAAAGCATTATTGTTTTTTCGCGTTTATAATAGCTGGTTAAAAATTAGACTACCCGTATTTCTTGGTTTTTCTTTATTTAACTTAAATTCCTCGTTAATAATTTTTTAAAGAAATAGTCATTAAAAAGACCGTATATACTAAGTTAGGAATACTGATGTCGTGATCTTCATCATCATCATTATCAGCCGCAAGACGTCCACTGCTGGACAAAGGCCTTCCCCAAGGTTTTCCACAACGACCGGTCCTCTGCTGCTGTCATCCAGCGGTTTCCCGCGACCTTTATCAGATCGTCAGTCCACCTTGTGGAAGGTCCGCCAACACTTCGTCTCCCGGTTCGCGGTCGCCACTCTAGAACCTTTCCGCTCCAACGGCCATCAGTTCTACGAGCAATGAGCCCACTGCCACTTAACATGACTGTCGTGATCTTAGCATGATATAAAATAAAAAAGTAACTTTAAACATAAACAGACCTGACTGTCATGTCATGTCACTCACTTGTCAATCATTCGTTCACAAATTTGTTATTTTGCGTAATTTAATTAATTACATTATTTGTAGACGCCATTAAAATAAATAAACTATTTTGAGTAGAATCGAAAGCGTGTCGTTAGAATCAAGTAATCCGTCAGACAGATAAAAAATGAACATGACAGTTGTATATTTTTTTCAATTCCTTTGGTAATAAATGGACTAAGGGCACTATAAGTGTATTCCTAACATTCACAATCCAACTTTTTTTACTGTTTTTGCTAAATATAAAAAAAACTACCTACTGCATAAAAAAATCTAAAGATATTTTTACTGTAATCAGCAGTGTAAAATCTAGAAACGTTATTTTATTTTACTACCTTAGCACATAATTAATTGTTGTTAATTGATGCGAGGGAGGAGAAACAAAATTAAACAGACAAACAGACACCACCTCTAAAAAAAACGTGTAAATAGAAACGTGTTCTGCTGCTCATTCTGAGGGCTTCTACTCGTATAGTATTTTAATGTCCATATGTTGCTTTCATCCACGATATTGACACTTCTACTATATGCTGATGACACAAAAAAACATCTGAATAAAACATGAAAGCATGACTGCGCTATGTTGCAGCAACATCGCGACCGGCTGTCAGGATACTATACGAGAAATTTTGTATTAGTGTTAACGTGAGTAAATGTAGCAACGTAAGTTTCACACGGCGTAGCAATATAAAATTTTCAACGCCGATGTAGTATAGTATCAGTGGATAAAGTACCTAAAAGATTTAGATTAGAACCGCACCAACAACAAGTTATTTGAATCTTTCATCGGAACAGAGTCTCTTTTAAGAAAAATATAATTATGTTGTTGCCGCAAGCGTGAAATGCCAAGCGCGAAAACTCAAATATACAGACACAGGCACACAAACACACACACACCCACGTTCATTTCATACCTACTTAATCTCGTGTTCTGTTTCGTATCTTAGTCAGTCCTGACATTGTGTTACCAACGTCTGTTTCTATTTGTTTCTCTTTATTCCGAAATGTCTGTTGTTATTTGTTTCGTTTTTACTTTTTCATAGTCGGAACCACTGAGTGAATGTAATGTTTGGTATATTATTAAACAGTTACAACTATAAAAGGTAAAGCCGTAATTGGTCAGTGATTTATAAACATAATACTTTTTTTTAAATTGTTATTGATTGTGCTGTGGATTTTATATCAATAAATAAATAAATATCTCGAATGTACAGATTTTTCTCTTCTAAAAGTTTGTTACAGGGTGTAACTTGGAGGTGTGGATCAAATCGAACAGGGACATAGAGGCGGTCATTTCCAATCATTTAACCGATAAGTGCTGATTCGATTCTTGACTGTTAAAAAGTTATGAAATTGCTATTCCTCAGAACAAAAAATTCAAAAAAACAACTGTGACCCTATCGGCGTATTTTATTTTTAAATAGGTTTTGTGATAGTGTAATTCTTCCAACATGGTACTCTCAGCTGAAAAATGGTTTCCTACAAAGGACTTCTGTCAACAAAATCTTAACTCGATTTTGTTAAAATTCCCGTAAAAAAATACACTATATAACAACTACTCTTCTTGACCTCTGAAACACAATGTTGTTTTACTAAGGAAGACCCCTGTCCCACTATAAGTAAATTGCTGCTCAACTCGGCCAATAATTTTATTCGTAACATTGTTTGGTCTCGAGGAAAATGCCACATGTCCGCAAAAGCTCTGGCGAGCACGCTGAAGCCCCCGCGCCCGCTCGCGTTACGTTGAGCGCCGCCAGCGTCACAGCTATGATCGAAGCTCTTCAGCTTTACAGATACAAGCTTTTGAACGGATTATGGATAAGGATTGCGACTCTTTACCGAATATCGCGTCGTCATCACCGTCTCCGAACTCATCCTCTTCAGCGTCATGTGAAGGCGGAAACTTCTCTTGCTGTACTGCACGTTACAGCAAGTTGCAAGAGGCAAGTGCTCCCCTTTTTTTCATACCGAAGAAAGATGGCTCTTGCCGGTTCTGTGTAGATTATCGTCGGTTGAACTCTATGACGAAGACTAACACTTATCCAATCCCTCTTATTGACGAGCTCATTCATGGAACTAAGCGAGATGGTTTTATTAGCACCATGGATCTTAAGAGTGGCAGATAAAAGTATCAGAAAAACACCGAGAGAAAACTGCTTTTGTATTGCCTTTTGGTACTTATTTACTTGTAATTTATAAGAATGCCATTTGGGCTTAGGAATGCATCAGCGACTTTTCTAAGACTCATGGACCGTCTCTTCTTCTTCTTTTTTGCCCCCGCGGCGACTTGAACAGCTACTACCGCGAGGATAATGGCGTTTCCACGTGAAGTGATTTCGCCAGTGTCAAGGTATATATGAGTATCAATCAATATAGCAATAAAACACAATCCAATCTTCTCTAGGAAGATTGGGGGCAACGTTGTACGGTGATTTGTAGGTCAGAGGTCAAGATAGTTTTAACCTCTGCACCACTGCGAGTCCACTTGAAACGAGAAGAAAGATGCCAGATACACGAAATAAGTCCAAGTTTTCAATCACTGTGCGACACAAAGGCATAAAAAGTACAAATCACTATCAGAAAAGAACTTTGAACACCTAATTACCCAAAAATTAAAGTCTAAAACAAATTACACGTCCGCCATCTTTTAACGTTGCAAATGGCCTCCATGGACCGTCTCAGATCTTCTGTTTCTCTGAGTGACGTCACTATGTTTTGCTACATCGATGACATCTTGATCATTTCATATACAGGGTGTCCGGTAAATAGTGGACTACCTTACAGGGCCGGATAGCTCAGCTCAGGAGTGGCAAAAATATGATAAATTATGTTTAGTAAAAGTCGCACCAAAAACGAGATATCTCAACTTTTTAAAAACTTTGGAAATGCGGTACCCTGGTTCATGCAGGCTCGGCAGTGTTTCATGAACGACCTCTTAAGTTCGGAGGCATATTGTCGCTCACCAATTTGTCGGCTAGCTTCTGCGACGCGGCTCTTCAAAAAGGCAATAGGTTTGCCGTACACTCTTTCTTTTAAACAAACCCAATTAAAATAGTCTAGAGGGTTTAAATCCAGTGAACGAGGAGCCCAAAAAAGTGGAAGAGCTGCGTAGTCACGTCGCAGAAGCTAGCCGACAAATTGGTGAGCGACAATATGCCTCCGAACTCAAGAGGTCGTTCATGAAACGCTGCCGAGCCTGCATTAGGGCTGGCGGCAAGCAATTCGTGCACTTGCTTTAAATTTAAGGAAATGTATGTTATTACCTGTTATCGTAGTGTCGTTGTATTTCACATTAATGTAAACTGTTTTTTAAAACATTTAGAACCAGCTAACCTGATTTTAAACGAAAGCAAAAGTCGTTTATTAAATTCGGTACTTTGATAAAATTCAGTCTTTGTTGGACAAACTTAATAATAACTTCGCTGCTGTGATCAATAAACTCAATTGTTATATCATTTTAGAATCTCCATTAATCAGGCCAATTTTTAGAAAAGCAGCACTATAAGTCTTAGTACTTTTTTTTTACACCGTGCGATGTTAAACTTGCCGCAAGTTAAACTCAGATTCCTAAACTTTAAATTTAATTTCAAAAATTTTAAAAACTGCTTTACTTTTATTAATTACGTTGATATGGTCTTATAGAAAATTTAAACAGCTATCTTTCACAGTAAACGAAACTCAAAAATTCTAATAAATGTGGCCGCGGCATCGAACATGGTGAACCAAGGTACCGCATTTCCAAAATTTTGAAAAGTTGAGATATCTCGTTTTTGGTGCGACTTTTACCAAACATAAATCATCATATTTTGGCCAATCCTGAGCTGAGCTATCCAGCCCTGTAAGGTAGTTCACTATTTACGGACACCCTGTATATAGCCCAGGATGTAGACAATGTTTTCCATCGTCTTCGCCAATTTAGGTTACGAACAAATAGAGACAAATGCCACTTTGTGCGTCCAGAAGTCAAGTACATTTTTAACAAATTGGCTTAATCTGGCTGTGTGGTCATTCCAGTTCACAACTAAACGCAGTTCTTAGCATTAGGTATCTGTGGTAGATGTCACAAAAAAATTTATTATCTGCATTAGAGAGAAGTTATTGTTTTATATTTTGCCGAGTAATGGTGTTTTTAAAGTTTAAGAGACAATAGAAACAAATAAAAAATGTATTTTTCATGCGATGAATCGGAATTGAGATTTGTTATTACAGCTACATCACCGGAATTAAGAAATGCGGCTCAATTAATTAATGACGAATTGTTACCACCCAAATAGATAGAAATTAATTTTTTTTTTTTTCATGTTTTATTCCTCGCAAATGTTATGAAAAGCATTGTGTGTATCACACACAGGCAGTAAGGGGATGCTCGTTAGTAATCCCTTTCTTAATACCCTTGATGCACAATTTACCATAACGGCTGAGCTTATTGAGCTGCCTGACAAAAATAAAATGACTAAACAGGCAGCTTATTCAAAAAAATACATGCCCTATAAATGTTGAAATAGGATTTTTAGTGTAAGATGGTTAAATTACAAAGTAGTTCGCACCGGTAGATTCCATTCGTGAGGCCGTGTTGACAGTGTCACCGAATAAGCAGTATCTCGGCATCGTCAGTCCTACAACGCCTGCGCAACAGGGCCCAGTATGTAATCCAATGCGTAAATGCAAGGGTGTGGTCAATGCGTGTCTAATGCGAAATCTGCCTGCAAGGTGGAGAAGGTGCAAGGCCATAGTAGCGATGCTCTCGGCGTGATCCCGAGCGCGTGTCGGCAAACCGCCGACTACCATGTACGCGTCCCCAATAGTTTCCACTTTGTACACTCGGTACTGTTCGATGGCTGCGTCAAACACAGTGTAAAGGTCATTGAGAAGGTCTACTACTTGCACGGGAGTAGCGCGTGCCGCCATGGCCGTAAATCCTACAATATCGCTGAAGTAGATTGAAACTTCCTCAAACTCTTCAGGCTCCACGCGCAAGCCGAGTATCAAACGTTCTGCAACAGATCTGGAAAATAAATACAAATCAAATAGTTTTAAAACATAAAACGAGGCGGTCGCTGCCTTAACTTTTGACGACGGGTTGGCCTATAGTTGGTAGTATACCTACCTATACTAGATAGAAATAATGAAATGAAATAATGAAATAATATTTATTTGCAATAAGTGTGGAATACATTGGTCTTATTATTATAGATACTAGAGCACACACTTAGCTATATCTAGCATGCAAATTCTTAAGCTTTAAAAATTCTAAAATTGTTACCATTTTTAATTCTTTAATCTAAGATTATATAAATATATCAAGCACTAGTGGTGTATAATTATTATTTTTATCCTTTTATATTTATTATTCAAGTCAACAATTTTGTGTCAAGGTTGAAAAACTCTTGAATGGAGTAGAAACACTTTTCTTTTACCCAAACATGTAACTCGTATTTAAATTTTGCAATCGCTGTGATTCGTCTTAGACACTCAGGCAAATGATTGAAGACCTTTATAGCCATCGCGTGACAATTTTTATAATATAGCGCATGTCGTCACCCTTAACCTCGTTAGCGTTCCCGGGTTCGATTCCCGGTAAGGGAAAATATTTGCGTGATGAGCGCGATTTGGTGATTCTGAGCCTTGGATGTTTTCTATGTAAGTATTTAATATTTATATTTCTATAAAATAATGTATATGTATAAATGTATGCATATAAACACTTTTAATATCGTTATTGTGTTCGTTACCGTTAGTTATATCGTTGTCTAGTATCCATAGTAAAAGCCCAGAGTTTCGTTTGGAACTACGAGTAGATAAATTTATGTGAGATGATCTGATACTTGATTTCATATATAACTCATGGCAGATTATACAACTTTCTTAAGTGTCAAGAAAGTTTTTAGGAATAAACAAAATAAGTAGATTTTTACCTCGGAAGCATTCTGTTGAGGAGTTGTTCCGACTTTTTCTTTTCCATGTCTAATTGTTCTGTTCGTTCTTTTATAAGTTCTTCTAGGTTGTTGCTATATTTTTCTAGCATCTCAAACATGGAGTCAACAATGTTGATTTTACTGTAAATAATATTACATTATTTCATTCTATTCCACATACTTTTTGGAAATGTAATGACATCTAGGGACGGCTGTATTCATACCGGCCGCGATGCATGTGACGGAAAACATCTTGCAGAGTGTGGAAGTCGGGTCGCAGGTCTGGCGCCTCGCTCCAGCACTGGCGCATGACGCTCACTGCCTCTGGCGGCGCTGCGCTCATGGAGACCGACGGTCGGATGAGAGGCGGCGGCCTCATCACTTTATCCACGATCTCTGATAACGTGCAATGCCTGATTAATGTAAGATTATTTATTATATTTAATCATTCTCACTTAATTTGAACCTAGCTGACCTTCGGGTGTTAAGGCAAGCATACAATACGGTTCGCCGCGGACGATAACCTCCTGCATGATGATGGCGAAAGAGAACACGTCCCCCGGTTGCGACCCGCGGCCCATTCCACCCTCCTCGCGAAGCACCTCCGGCGCAGTCCACAGGAGTTCTGAGTGATTGTTTCATATTAGTTTTGGTAGTGCGTTTTTCATACTAGTATGAGCATTGGGCAAGCAATTTAAATGAATGATTAGTTTATAATCCAGCTTCACGGCTCTATACGAGTATGAATAGAGTATTCTACTCGTATATCTCACCTCTAGCAGCTCTCGTCGGCTGAGTCAGTCCTTGAGCGCGGTAGAAGCTCGGCAGACCGTAATCCGTGACGCGCAGTACCCAGCGCGAGTCCACGACGCAGTTCCGCGAGGACAGGCGCCCGTGCTGCCGCAGCGAGGATGTGTGCACGTAGCGCATGCCCTTGACCAGGTCTGTGAGTAATGACAGTCGAAATGTCCAGTCCAGCTTTATGTCGTCAGCCATCAGCACGTCTTCTAGGGAACCGCGCCCGCACGCGTCAAACACTAGCGCGGGTCGCACTTCACACAGGCAACCTATAGGTTAAGTAAACGTTAATGTAACACAGAAACAGTCCTCTTTCGTAAAAACTCCATAATCGTATAAGATAATAACTAACCGCCAGGGACGGAAGATGGCCAACTGAAAATGTCCGGCTTTTGATTAATATTATTTAGTGATTAGATTATACTCTCATTCACTTGAAATTGGCGAAATCACTATAAAACCCGACATGAATAAAAGAGAAGAAGGAGATACAATGTGGTACTGGTCGGTCGGTAGCCGAATTCCTCTACTTACCACATTTGATTTAACCGAATTAGATAAACGAATCGGCCAGTTTACATTTGTCGGTGTCCGAAAGCGTTGGTAACATTCAGTTTGACCAATTCCGTTAACCGATTTGTATCATTAGACAAGAGACTAAAACCCGTATTTATAAAGAAGTCATTACTTGTTGCTAAGTAATTTCTTAATTAAGTCATTACTTGATGATAGAATTCTTTAGTACAAAATCTTATTCTATTCAATTCTACACGTTACTTACTTAAGCAATTGCTTAAGTAAGACTCGACGCTTGATGATTGTTTTCATGAAAATACAAATGTGATGTTTAGATTATTTTAGCAAATGCTATCTGCATTATAACGTCTTATTTCAATTTAATCCATAATACTGGTTAAGATATCGTTTTATAAAGTAATTTAACTGTAACAGAGACTTTTTAATAATTTTACTTTTACTAAGCATAAAACCAAAATTTGCAAAAATAAAACGTTTGACACGATATATTACCCTACTCAATTTAAATGTTTAGATTTTAGCCTGAAATGATTTTCTGACAAGTGATTTTTTATTAAGTAGGATTATATGATATTTGTGTTTCTGTTATCTGTCCTGGTATGTGTCAACAAATTGTCGTTAGCGAGTTGAATTTTAACCTCGTAATTAAATGATACGGATAATAATGACTGATTTAGACAGAAAAAAACCAAAACTTCGTCTTTGTGTCAGTCACAATTAGGACCACAGGGATAAAATCCAGGCCAGCGGAGGATCACCAAGCTTGTCATTAATTTACTGTAAGTATAATCCTGTTTGTCTGTTGTTTTGGTTTGAAATAAATGTCATTGTGGCGTTTTTGAGATATCAGATATGTTATCCCAATTACAGAACCCTTTATCATAGTTGGACATGTACTTGGTCAGTTTTATTAATCTAGATCCATAGGCATAACAATATGGATTTCAAACATTAATTTACTTTTTGTTTCAACTTTGGGATTTCTAATTTCTATTTCCCCAAACATATCATCATCCAAGTCGTCTACAACTGTAAAAGTTTCTTCGATTCTGTCCAAAGATTCCATTTTATTATTTTATTAAATATAACCTCTCAATGTTGACAAAACTCATAAGCAGAAGTAAATGCTTCAGTAAAGAAAATGGTGACTATTACTTGGCTGGGAAATCTAACTTTTGACAGTTCTATTTTTAAGCAATAGCTTAATTATAGAATAAAAATCGTTACTTGAGTAATTACTTTTACCCAAGTAATGACTTTTACTCCTCTATAAATACAGGTGTTAATGCTTAAGTAAACTATTTTCCAAATAGTATCTTAGCGAATACTGTAAACCCAAACCAAATAATGTAAACGCACCATAAGTACTTCACAAATTATGCTATTTACATATACCGTGCTAGTAAAAACTGTACTGTTACGGATATGTACCGTCGACGTCAAAACCTTGTTGTGTGCAATAACGCACCTTATTTTATTGGAATCTTTGACGCCGACCGTACCTACTGTAGGTATAAAAAACGTTAACCTATGAAAGGATTAAGATTTTCGTGACGCATGCCCTGCATAACAAGAAGCACGTCAGTCGCTTTCCGTTTCAGTTCGAGAGCATATGTTGTCGGCAAAACCTTCACGTGCACTGCATCGCCCTGATGGAAATCAAACATTAATCAAACTTTCTTGCTTCGAAGTAAACGAAAATACAGGGTGCCTCTGACCTTGGGGCTTTAAATGCATAGATCAATTCTACTCCTGAAACTAAACTTTTTTTGTTCTGTAAGTTGTTAAAAATATGTTCAGTTTAAATTTATTTTTTATCATACAAGTTAAATCTAATTTTCAATGTACGCGATCCAATTCTCCATTTTCCTTTAGCCCTCGTACCAAGGTAATGTCGCCCCCGTACCATGAGATAGTGATTACATGGCCAGTATGTAATA
Source organism: Acleris emargana (assembly GCA_927399475.2). Lineage (NCBI taxonomy): Eukaryota > Metazoa > Arthropoda > Insecta > Lepidoptera > Tortricidae > Acleris > Acleris emargana. The sequence goes on along the minus strand of OV656835.1, from coordinate 47,664,479 downwards.
CACTGATTTTACAATTAGACTTTAACATCAATTAGTTATCTAAATTTAAGTTATTTTTTCATGTTGCAGAACAAAAGTAGTTCAGTTTAGCGAGTAGAATCGATCGTTGAAATTAAAGCCCCAAGGTCAGAGACACACTGTATACAGATTTTTAAGTTCCTAGACTACACATATTTTTGGTTGTTTTACCTTATATCGTGTTCGTCGATCATGACTGAGCCGGTTAACGCTACAAGTAGAAGAGTGTGCGGAGGGAGCAGCAACCAGAGGTGGAGCGGATCGCGGAGATTGTTTCAGTAGATCAGGCCTTTCGAGCTCTGGGCCCCCGAACTCGTGCAATTGCTGCAGCCAGCAGGACAACATTGTCTCCATGCCTTCGCCTACGCGTCGCCGTTCATCCACCGGAAACGAGAAGTCACTTGCGATCAGAACCGCGCCACCACTTCTTCTTCGCAAGCGACGTCTAGTAGCGGCGTAGCGTGTTACAAGAGCCGCAGTAGCTACCACCAGTAGGGCGACGCAAGCAAACACCACCGAAAGCATACCGAGCTCAAATATCGGCGACATATCATACTCAGTAGCGGCATGTGCTTCACTCCAATTCCCATAGTCGTGGGTACTATTTGAAACTTTTATTGTAGTTATCCAATCTTCAGTATTATCGAGCGAACGTGTTGATGTTGATTCAAAAACTGTAACTAATTTCCACTCAAAGCTAGAATTGCCAATATTAATCCTTTCGTATAATAAACATTTAATTTCACTGCTTTCCATTCTAGTTTTTTCCGCATTCTCCTGCTGGTTTATATTTTCCAGTAGCTCGTCATAAATAAGACTTTCATACGATTCTTTTTTATCATCGGTTTGGCCAGTCCATAGAAGAAATAGATGTTGTTGAAAAGTGTCTAATAAGAGCAAAAACGAACTCAACTCATCGAGAATATCAGCAACCGGTAGCTGGCCAGCAGCGAGCGGCGCCGGAGGCCGGCCCGGGGGAGCAGAGGCCGCGGTGCGACGCGGGCGGTTGCGATTCGATCTTTGGCCTTGAGCAAATGAGAGACGCGCGATGTCCTCGAACTTGTTTTTTATGCTGTTCGGTGTTTGTTTTGCCAACCGAGTGTCATTATAAGCCCAAGGAAAATAATCTCGGAACCGACTCTCTAAAGTACTATTTTTTATAGTGTTTACGACGTTTTCGGTTCGTAAAATGTCTGCCGACTTCTGATAACTTTTCTTTTTGCGATAAGGATTCACAGTTACTTTGTTTACGAACGCGGAAGGTAACGGCGTCAGGAAACTTTTCTTATACAACGGCAAAGAGTTGCTTGATAAATTCGGAGTTTTTGAAATATAAGTAAATTGGTTAGACATCAAATTCTCTCTTGTTTGTCGATAAGGCAAAGTTCTTACAGCTAAAGTGATATTACTCATTTGAGTGGCGGGGGTGGCAAGCGGCGGCGAGCGCGGCTCTGTGTCGAGGAGCAGCAGCAGCAGCGCGGGCGCTGCGCCCGCGCGGTCGGCGGCGCGCAGCGAAGCTGCCACCGCGCCTGCGCCCTCCGCGCCCGGCGCGCACACGACAACTACTGCAAGTGCAACAAAATAAAAACATTGTTGCAGACGCCGATAACTATTAAATAGATAAAAACCTCCAGGATAATGGTGAACCCTTCTTTTAGAGCTGATATCTCTTAAACGGTCCTACCAATTTTGATGAAACCTAGCTAAGAACCATCGCTAAAAAACCTGCTTCCAAATTAAAAAGGACGCAATGGGTGGCGTCATATTTATACAGTGAGATCTATAACCAGCGTCAAAACTAAGAGGGCTAGTTCAATCGTTTTCGAGACATGGGCACTTTTATAATATATAGGTACCTTTATTTTGCAGGGTGGATATCTTATTTTGTAGGGCGTTGCAAAAAAATATTTCAATCGTATATTGTAAAAAAGCCATAATGAATACCGTAAACACGGGTTACTTTACCCAATTTTTATTTTCCCGCTTGTATAGTTGTTCGTCCTTAATAACAGGCCACCGCCAAAAATCTTTTCCTTTCTTCATACATCTAACAAGGACTGCCTCCTCAGATAAAAACCTGACTAGGATAAAAATGTTGGTTCCACTGCACTATAATAACCACGCAAACCGGCAGATTAGTATACCGTTGTTATCAGAGGCACTTGGGGCATACGTAGTATGAATATCTGACGCGCTCGAGAATGCCCAAGTAACTGTTTTTTTAACATTTTTGAAAAACCGTACACGCCAAACCCACCGCTAAAATGGTTTTTACCATACGAGCTTTTCTTTTCGAAATTATTTTATCTTTCGATTTTGATAGGTCTCGACGGCGCCGTTGAATTACGCCATTTAGCTACCTCGCCTCCCCAACTATTACGGTAGGTAATAAAAAAATAGTGCGATTTTTTAATTATTGAAAATGTAAGTAGGTAGGTATACAAAGTTTGATATTTTTTTACATAAAAATGTACGTCTGGCAAATAAAGTACAAAAATAGCAAATTAATTGAAGTTTTCGATTTCGACGGCGTTGACTTATTCACGCAGTAGTTTACGAAATATTAAACTAGATATTTACTTCAAAAAGAGCTAATTTCGCAATCATTCCGGTTTGGAACCAGAGTTTGAATTTTTTATAAATAATAATAATAATAATAATAATAATAAAAATCTTTATTGTTCAAAATATACATTATTTGTTAAATTGGAGCCATGGAGACTGCGTTAGTTTTCACTGTGTTGCAGCCCCCATTGGTTGCCCAAAATCATGTACAGTGAGTTGTTAAGAACAACATACTTATGAAATAGCTTAATGATAAGAAAACAAAAGAAAAATAATAAAATAAAATAAGTAATATTAATACTTATGACTGTTAAGATTCTTCTTACTATTCCTAAGTTAGGTTAAGTACTAGTTAGATTAAATTTTAAAGAATTACGTTAGAAGTTGTACAATTATTAACTCATTTGTATGGTTTGTGTTTGTGTGTTGGTGTATAAGCGTGTGCGCAAGTAACGATATGTGCGTGTTAGTATTGGACGTATCGCTATGGTAGGGACTTGTGTTTAGAAACCAGTTGCTTACGACCCATAAAGAAATATCCCAGTCAGACAAGGTTTTCAGTCTCATCATAATTTTTATCATTCAACCAGGCCAGCACAGTATTTTTAAAAGCATGGTTAGATAATGTTTTAACGTTCGTATAATCTAATTTAATTTTATTGTAGATCAGTGGCGCACAGTAGTTAGTATTGCGACGGGCAAATTTAGTTTTATACGCCGGGAGAGGACAACGATCAAGGCGTTTGCGGGCTTCTGGTAACATTGGAACAACTTTGCGATGGAAAATATTAATATTGTCTAGGGGGCCTAATTTGGCTACGTTTATCGCGTGACAAAATGTGGATGAAACATCCGTCATTTTCTGACACGCATGTATGTATACAAGTACGGAGTGACGGGTGCTCTATCCACAATAGCTGCCTCTACACGGCACAGTTTGGACTGCGTATCTGGGACTTCGTTCCGAACCGCAGATGGAACCGTGTCGGTTCGTCAAGACTTTATTACGACCAAATGTGACCATGGTTTGAACCGCGGTTAAATATGTGATTTGTGCCGGCCAGAGTTGGGCGTTATCTAGATTATTTCTCATCTAGATAATTATTTCAATTAAAATCATTCCAAATAAATTTATTCGAAGATAAATTCAATCACAAATAATGCGTTGACAACTTTTTTATTTAGATAAATTATCTAGATGAAAATAACTGGCCTTAATTGTGTAGGAAAATAATTGTTATTGAAGTAAGCTTAGATAAATAAATTTATATAGAATGTCACGTCGGATCAAACCGTCACACTGACATTTCTAATTTTTTTTGTGGGACACACAACAGGCTGACATTTCTCATAAAATCAGAAAATTATTTTTGCAATTTCATAAACGCTGCAATGTCGTCTACTAGGTCCAATTCAGCATTAGACGGCAAGTTTTTTAAATACCATTCTGGAAGGTCTGATGTCTGTATGTTATGTTTACCGCTGAATGAAGTGAATATAAAGGGATCTCTAACTTCTTCATCAAATTTTCTAAATCATTTAAAACGGAAGCATGGAAACGGAGCATTTGAACACGTTAAATGTTGTAAAAGAGACAAAAAGAACGGTAGCGGAAATATGTCGACGAACAATACGAAAACAAATGTCCCATTTATTTATATTTCATTAATTTAAATATGTACAAAACAGTCTTTAATTTTGTTGTAGGTTATTTTCATTTCATCATGCCCAACCGCTTCTAGTTCTACATGACTGTACTACTGAAATTCATCTTTTATTTAAAATCCCAACTAATTTATCTAGATAAAAACGAAAATCATCTAAATAAATTCAAAATAACAAATGACGGGTTATTTAGTTATTTCAAATACAAGATGATTTACTTCCCGTTTATTCGTAAATAGATAATTTTTGCCCAACTCTGGTGCCGGCCCGCGGTCCGAACTGTCCGTGTAAACGATATTCCAGAGTTCGGAGCGTGGTTTAGACTGGCGCGTGGAATGTGATCACAACACAAAAGTTTTTCCTTAAGGCGACGGGGCGGGCAATTGACCTTGCTCATTCGGCCAGACGAGTAAAGTTTTAATTCGCGCGCCATCTAACAAGTAAGCTCTGCGATCGACCGCATAATGCTGTTTGTCAAACAGTCAGGCATGCATTTACCGTTAGATGGCGCTTGATTTGATCGACCAATATGATACACTTGTGTTTTTCTAAATACTATCTCAAATTCAGTAACGAATGTCCAAAATAGCTTTTAAACAAATAAGTAAATACATAAATAGTTAATTATTTAACACGTAAAGGTTTTTTCATGAATAGCTGGAACGAATAGATCAATGAAAACTTTGGTCTACTAGGATTGTGTGAGTGCTATCAGTTACAGTTTATATTTCGAACCAAAAATTTAATTAATAATAATGCATAGGGATTAAATTGTTTCAATAATACTACTTTAAATGTATTAAATTTTGACGTGGTCTACGACAAGGCGGCGATTAATCGAGAATATCGGGTTGGGGTATAGGTAGCAAAGGGGCGCAAGACTTAATTTTGTTTTGATGGAAGTGGTGTCATTATATTACCTATTTCTTATGATGCTATCGTATAGAAGACGCTTAAATAAGCGTGTTTTGTATAGGCAACTTTTCTCTAAACTTGATATTTACCGAGATATTAGGGGTTCAAATGTCAGTCATTTTGAAGTGATTTGGGACTTAGAAAATTTTTGGAGTAGTGAAATTGATGTCAATATATAACCCTCATTTTTGTTAATAAATCCTATAAAACATGGTAAAATAAGCATGTTTTGTTATATAAACTTTTTTTCTCCGACCAATATTTACCGAGATATTGGGGTTCAAAGGTCAGTAATTTTGAAGGGCTAAAATTTTGGAGTCGTGTAATTGATGTCAATATAACCCCTCATTTTTGTTAATAAATCCTATAAAACATGGTAAAATAAGCATGTTTTTTTTGTTATAATAAACTTTTTTTCTCCGACCAATATTTACCAAGATATTGGGGTTTGAGTGAAGTGGTCTTATTATAACACGAAGTTTTTATGATGCTATCGTATAGAGGACGCAAAAATATTGATCATTACCGAGATATTGGCTCCTAAATGGACATTTCCACACAAGTCCGAATTTAGGGCTCTCGCTGGTTAGGACGCGTGCCGACACTGCGCGCCCTAGAGTGTTTTTATAGAGCCGGAGATACGGAAAATATGGATCGTAGGAAAAAAAGTGAAAGAGCAAAATACGTTTCTTTTAGCATGATTTACTGGATTCTGTCATAAAAATGTAGTGTTATATTGACCTAAATTTCGCGACACCGAAAATCCCAGTGAAAAAAAAATTTTTTTTTACCCTCTCGAAACCCCCCCCCCCTATCACCCTCCCCCCCCCCCCCCCCCCCCCCCCCTCATCACCCCCCCCCCCCCCCCATACCTATATATAGTTGCGCCCCTTTTGCTATAGGTACTCGTATAACCGTATAACCGTAGGTATCTCACCGCATAAAACACGAAGTTCAATGTCAATAACAATAGGTAACAGGATATTATAATAACAAAACAAATAATTAACACAACACAAACAAAACAACAACGCCAAGGAAAATTATAAAACAACTGCAGTAGGTAGTTACTTGTTCGCACGGAATAGTAGAAACGCAACTGATTCAATTCAACTGAAATGACAGTGACTGACCGTTGGGTGGGAGTCAAAACAAAGTTCGAAACATTCGAACTATCAACCAAACCAACCCAACGGTCTGGCAACGCCGCGGCCGGCCGCCACACGCCAAAACCCAAACCGAGCACGCAACGTCGCTTTCATCGCTCTGTAGTTTTGAGTACCTACCTAGTTATAACTACACAACTTTTATGATTTTTTACTGATCCAACGTGAATGCAAGTTCAAATCCATTATGTAACACTAAAATCAACTTTTATTCGAAACAATTTGTTTTTTTTCTTTATATAGTTTTGTTTATTTTTTGAGTATTTTAAATTCTTATTTTAGTTTGTGTATATTTTTTTGGCCACATTCAACAAAAAGCTTCAAAACGCCTAGTCATAGTTTAAGAGCAAACATTTAGTTCATTGTTTCACTAGGAGCACATAGGTTTTGAGTCTATAATCTGTAAATTCTTATTAAAGCTAATATATTCAAGTTCACGCAACACATTAAATCCGTAAAAAGAAGTGTGGAAAGTTTGGCTGCAAACTAAATCGCCCAGCCGGAATAAAACGAACATATAAAATACGAAATACGAACTTTTTAAAAACGGTTCATTTAAAGTGGTATATAGAGCTTACTATCAGTTAGATAACTATATTAATGAGTCAGAGCAAGACTTGAGGATATATGTCTTCAGATTATCATCATTTAAAACTGCCACTTCCTATATTTTTCCCAAAAATTTTATCCAAAAACACCTCGATTTCGTAATTTTGCCCTACCCTTCGCCTTAAGAAGTAACAAAAAAGAATCCCCGTTTGGTTGTTGCGCAAGCTGGATTCGAAGTTGGTTTCAACCGAAAACAAAGGAAAATGTGTGTAAAATAGTATAGACGAAGATATGGATATTTGCCATTGTTAAGCGAATTACGAGAGAATTATCCAGAAGATTTCAAGAATTATCTAGTAATGTATAGTGACAATTTTGACTCTTCATTAGAAATGCTACGTATGATGGATGCTCACGGAACAAACGAATAAATTCCGTAATCCACGCTCCTAACCGCCATGCTCTTGTATACGTCGACACGAGATGCGCGCTCCAAACTCCAGCGATAAGCGCATATGCCGCTGTCAAGGATAGAACGTACGGATCGGAACGAAGATTGGAACGGCGCGGCGCGTGGCGTTTCCCGCGGTCCGAATTTTACATATCAAAGGCCGCTAATTTGCCTGATAATACGACTCCGAAAAGTGAACGACGATAATAAGATGGCGGCTGAAGTGGACTGCCTACTTACTGATTATTTTTAACTATTGGAAGTTTCTTCGAATGCAGCGTAAAAGCATAATTTGAAATTGAAACACAATTTGAAATTCAAATCAAGTCGGTAATTTGGTTAAACAATTTCGTTTGTGTAGTACCTATCTTTTCGTTTGGTTTCTGGGTCTCATAATGGACTTTGCTTTGGTATCTGGGCCTCGTGTTTTGCTTAATGTTTTGGATTACGTCTAACTTTTCTTGGCAACACCCTATGTACAGTAAACAGATATCCAAAATATTTCAATTTGCAGTCCTAGCCCCCGAAAAACTGGTTTAACGCATCAAAAATTACGAGTTATACAGGGAGACAGGGTATCAAAGGTTTACACTCATTTTACCAAAACTAAACCCCTCTTCTACTAAGTCTCGGGCTGCTAATTTACTTTAACACGTTCGCTGCGGGGCTCAACTTGAAGGACTTTTGGCTGGTGCGGTTGAGATCGAATCAGCCCAAACCGGAACTCTTTTACAGTGCGGGTGAGGCCGAATCGCTCTCAAACTTCAGTAGTTACTTAAATACTTCATAACTTTGCCAAGAATAGGACCAGGGGTTTTTTTTGTGTTGTAGTCATTGCTCAGTAAATGTATTAATATACACTTAGCTTCGCCCTTGGTTCTGACCTCTGGCTTAAGAAAAAATACCTAAAGATTTTTTGAGGTCTTTTGGCCCTCAAAACGCACTAAATTTTATCTGAGACTAGAGCAGGGAATGGCTCTTATAGCTAAATTATCGATGAAATAATGATCATCTTATCGAGCATCTTTAAAGGCGTTTAATTGTGTGTTATCACAAATATTTGTTCCTGGGTCATGGTTGCTTATCTATATAAGTATTTATTTATCTATACATACATTTGTTAATGATCTCCAGAGAGGTGGTCATCTGTCTGTCATGAGTGCTCACCTATGCTCTTGAAGATTCGCTGATTTTAAGTGTAAAACTGTGATTTTGTGATCAAAAACATTGTTAAAGTGAAAATATGTGCCCAATTATCCTGTGTTAGTGTTATCTTTGCGAAAAAACAAGGCCAACTTGTGAAAAAGTGCCTCTAAATTCGTGAGTGACATTAACCGAACTGGAAAAAAATAACAACTACCCCCAACTTTTTTCACAAACCATAGACAATCAATATCTGCCAAAATGGCATATGTCAGGGATGGTGTTGCCAGTGCAACAAAATGAATTCCCCCAAAACAAACAACTTGGCGGAAATGGCTGCCCAGGCTCCCGGTCAGGTTGATGATACTGGTGGAAAAGCTAACAAAGGATCGCCAAAAAAGTTAATCCAGCAAGTCTTCCATCCTAGCCTATTTGTTAACACCAGAACTAGGCACTTGTCAATTGGAGACTTACCAAACCAAACAAAAACCACAGAAGAAGCTCCAACTTTCTCAGAAAAAGCAGAACAAAGCAAGCCATGGCAACAGGATAAAGTCCCAGAATGGAAACGAAAAAGGCAGGAAACTAGTCCAAGTGAAAACAACCACAACAAAAGAGTTAAAAATGCTACCATATACTCTATTCCGACAGCCAACAGCTTCACCGAACTAGATCTTGATCCTGAAGACGTTGAAAAACAGGAACCAATACCCCAGCTAAAACCGGAGCCAATATTTGTGACAGGAGTCACAGACATCATCGAGCTGCGTAAGACACTGCAGGAAATTTCCCACGACAACAGCAAATACATCGTAACAACCCTGCGTAATGGCCATACGGTCAAGATAATGCCAAGCGACGTAGAATGTTACAAACTCATAAGAGACTCTTTTGTTGAGCGTAATATCAGCCATTACACATACAAGCTAAAACATGAAAGGGCATTCCGTGTAGTTCTTCGTGGCCTACATGCGACAGAATGCAAAGAACAGATCAAAAAAGACCTTCACAGCCTCGGACATGAAGTACCAAATATCACAAATGTCCTACACAGAGTGAGCAAGAATAAACTACCACTCTACTTTGTAGATCTTGAACCAAAACCTAATAATAAGGACATATACATGGTCAAAATCATCAATTACACAAAAGTCTTCTTTGAACCCCCGTATAAGAAGAAAGAAGTTGCTCAATGCAAACGTTGTCAACGATTTGGCCACACCAAAAATATGTGCATGCGACCATTTCGATGTGTTAAGTGTGGAGAAGACCATCCCACTACACAATGTAAAAAGGACAAAAATTCCCCAGCCACATGTGCTAATTGCCATGGCCTTCACCCAGCCAGCTACAAGGGATGTAATAAATACAAACAGTACAGAACAGACATCTTCGAAAAGAACAATACTAAAAAAAACACATTAAGACCGCAGGATACAAATATCAAACCCTCAAACTTCCCATCTCTACCTCTAAGTAGTAAAACAAACCAGCCCCAGGAACCGAAACAGTGGCATAATCGCACATTCGCCCAAGCAACCAACAAAGAAAGTACTGTACGAAAACAAAACAGTTATTCAGAAATACTTAAAACACAACAGAATAACAAACAACCACCTGAAAGAGCTCAAGAAACCCAACCCCGATCATGTACGCCATCAGACAGAAACACCGATACAAGCACAATCCTCATGATTGTTGAGCATATGTGTCAGAGATTTGAAGCAATGCTAGAAAAAATGTTCGACAAAATGATGGACCGGATGGTTGATCTCACTACCAGGCTGGCCAGGCCGGGGTAAGTTTACGCATTACTACATGGAACGCCAACGGCTTGTCTGAAAGAAGGCAAGAATTAGAAGTATTCTTAAAAACGAATGCCATAGACGTAATGCTAATATCAGAAACTCGCTTCACTAACAAAAGCTTCATAAAAATACCTGGATACAGCATATATCTTACTAACCACCCATCAGGAAACTCCCATGGAGGTACAGCAGTACTGATAAAGAGTAATATAAAACATTACGAATCAGAACCCAGTAACAAAGCATCTCTTCAGGCAACTACAATCACAGTGGAAACACGAAATGGACCACTGAACTTATCAGCAGTTTACTGCCCACCGAGACATATCCTTAAAAGTGAAGACTTTACAACATACTTTAAAATGCTAGGTTCTCGTTTTATTGCTGGAGGCGACTGGAACGCGAAGCACAGCAGCTGGGGCTCTAGAATTACACTCCCAAGGGGTAGGCAGTTAAACTCCTCTCTTCAAGAAAACAAACTAGACAGCATCTCCGCCACACAGCCCACATACTGGCCGACCGACCCTTTAAAAATACCTGACATTTTGGACTTCTTCATCACCAAGGGTATATCTCACAATTATATGCTGATAGAAAATATTGCGGACCTATCATCTGATCACTCTCCCGTACTCCTAACAGTTAGTAGTAATGTAATAATGAGAGAAGACCCTCCAACTCTGTCTAACAAGCAAACAAATTGGGAAAAATTCCGGGAAGTCCTACAAAATAACATTGATCTCAACATCCCATTAAAAACACAAGAGCATATTGAAAAAGGCGTTGAGCTGCTCAATTCTCGTATACAAGAAGCAGCATGGTTAGCTACTAAGGTGAAACGGCAACATACACAAAATCACAATGAATATCCACAAATTGTAAGAAGCAAGATTACAGAACGGAGAAGACTTAGACAAATCTGGCATAAAACACGCGCTCCGGAAGACAAAAGAAGGTTCAACCAATGTTCCAGGAACCTTACAGCTCTTATAAGAAGGATTGAAAATGATACTCTCCAAAACTATCTACAAAACCTGTCCCCGCATGCAAGCTCAGACTACTCCTTATGGAAGGCTACGAAATCATTCAAAAGACCAACTCAAAACACTCCGCCCCTTAAAACTCCTGAAGGAAAGTGGGCCAGAAGTAATCAGGAAAAGGCCGATTTATTTGCATATCACCTAGCGGAAGTATTCAAACCTAACCCACGCACACCAATGACGTTAGACGAGAAAACAATGGAAGAACGCCTAAATACTTGTAACCAAATATCACCACCAATCAAGCATATATCACCGAGGGAAGTCCGTCATGCAATCACAAACCTGCGAAATGGTAAAGCGCCGGGATATGACTTAATCACAGCCGCGGTACTAAAAGAAATTCCCCACAAAGCTCTTATGTTGATAACAGCAATCTTTAATGCCATCATAAGGACAGGAAAATTTCCAGGTCAATGGAAAATTGCTCAAATTATACTTATTGCAAAGCCAGGTAAACCTGTAAACTAAGTTACATCCTATAGACCCATAAGCCTGTTACCAGTCTTATCAAAGATGTTTGAAAGATTGTTTTTGGTAAGGTTAAAGCCACATATAAAGGACATGATTCCGGAGCATCAATTCGGATTAAGAGAAAGTCACTCTACCATTGAGCAGGTACATAGGACAGTAAATGCCATATCTCAAGCTTTTGAAAATAAAAAACTACTGTTCAGCAGCATTTCTAGACATTAGCCAAGCTTTCGACAAGGTTTGGCATCAAGGACTGCTCTACAAATTGAAAAACCAAATACCGGATACATTTTATATGTTATTAAAATCTTACTTGTCACACAGATGCTTTGAAGTAAAGTTTCAAGACGCTATATCAGAACTCCACAGTATCAGATCTGGAATTCCTCAAGGCAGCGTGCTTGGACCAGTACTGTACTTGTTGTTTACTGCAGACCTACCCACTACCGCCGATGCAGTGACAGGTACTTTTGCTGATGACACCGTAATAATGGCAGTACATGAAAATCCAACAACAGCAACCAAGTTCCTCCAAGATAACCTCCAACAACTAGAGCACTGGTTTTACAAGTGGAGAATTAAAGTGAATGCTGAAAAATCAACACACGTCACATTTACCTTAAGAAAACAAACTTGCCCACCAGTATCATTAAATGGTACCCAAATCCCTCAAAGTCAAGATACCCGATACCTGGGTATGCATTTAGATAGAAGACTGACATGGAGGAAACACATCTGGAGTAAAAGAAAGCAACTCGATACTAAAGTTAGAAACATGACCTGGCTAATTGGTCGACAAACACAAACACCCACAAATAGTAAACTAGCAGTCTACAAAGCTATCCTGAAACCGGTATGGATGTATGGAGCTCAATTATGGGGCACAGCAGCAAAAAGTAACATTGATATCATTGAAAGATTCCAAACCAAGATGATCAGGATGGTGTTCAAAATACCCTGGTACATAAGTAACAAAAACATCTACGCAGACATAGGTCTTCCAACAGTGAGAGAAGAGATCAAAAACGTCATAAGCAGTTACAAATACCGGCTTGAGAATCACCCAAATGCACTAGCACATTCAATGATAACAACTGAAAACATGAATTTTACCAGACTACGCAGACATAGCGTCACAAGTCTTATAGACAGATTCAACTAAGAACAGTAATGACAGTAAGAGGCTAAGAGGTATGCGACCAATGGGTTCCTCTCTGTAACACCACAAATTTCAGTGACAACAGACAACAGTGACGCCTATTTTAGCCAAGAGCTACAAATTGCGCCGGAATGCAGATTACAGATATTAGAAAAAAAAAAAAAAAAAAAAAAATTGTGTGTTATCACAAATATTTGTTTCTGGGTCATGGTTGCTTATCTATATACGAGGGGAGGTCCAAAAGTTCTCGGAATGGAGGGCTAAATAATTAAATAAAAAGACGTTACTATTTTTCCTTTTCAATATAATCTCCCTTAAGGTTAATACATTTGTTAGATCGTGATATTAATTTTTCTAAACCCACATAAAAATAATTTTCTTCTTTGCTGTCAAAATGAGCCAAAATTGCGTCCTTTACTTCATCATCGGTGTGAAATTTTCTTCCCCGCAACTCTTTCTTCAAATTTGGGAATAAATAATAATCACTGGGGGCCAGGTTCGGGCTGTAGGGGGGATGAACCAATTCTTCGAAGCCACATTTGTTCAGGGCAGCCATCGCAATACGACTCTTGTGAACTGGAGCATTATCCTGAAGTAACAGCACACCCTTAGCCAACTTTCCTCGCCTTTTTTCTTTGATAGCTTCCCGCAACTGCTCCAGTAGCCTAGAGTAGTACTCTCCAGTAATTGTGACATCTTTGCTTTTGTAATCGATCATCAAAATTCCTTGGCAGTCCCAGAAAATCGTAGCCATCAACTTTCCGGCCGATTTTACGGTCGACCTTAAATTTCTTAGGTGGGGGGGTACCCTTCTTGTGCCATTGCATCGACTCCTGTTTAGAGTCAGGTTCAAAATGATGAACCCAAGTTTCATCTCCAGTAACAATCCGCTTCAAAATCGACGTACTTTCTTCTCCACACCGTTCTAAAAAACTGCTACACGCGTCGATTCGCTGCTGTCGCTGATGCGGCGTAAGCATTCTCGGCACCCATCTTGCACTCACTTTAATCATGCCGAGGTGTTCATGTAGAATCCGCAAAATAGTGGTTTCAGATACTCCAACTAATGCAGAAATCTGTTTCTTCTTCAGGCGAGCATCTTCTAATACTAATTTTTCAACTTTTCCGTCGGTATCTGATGTGGTGACCTCGACAGGCCGTCCTGGGCGAGGGTCGTCTTCAATGGACTCTCTGCCAATTTTAAAAAGACCGTGCCATTTGTAAATCATTGTTTTTCCAGGGCAATGATCACAGTAAACTACTGACATCTCACTCATGATGGTCTGAGGAGTTTTTCCTTGCTTAGTCAGGAACTTGATGATGGCTCGATACTCAATTTGCTCCATACTTCCAGGATTTTTCCAGATTGACTTGCTTGCTCGACGATATTTTGTAAAGTAATGAGCTCTTCAGGCTGAAAGTTGGTATATATACTCTTAATGAGTTGGCCATTAGTACTATACTAAAAAATATAGTCATCCCCACCCCCAACCCCTCCATTCTGCGAACTTTTGGACCTCCCCTCGTAAGTATTTATTTATCTATACATACATTTGTTAATTGCCGCTTAGTAGCAATAGTACAAGCTTTGCTTAGTTTAGAGGTAGGTTTGTATAAATGCTCTAACAGGAAGAAAATAAATTTTGGTTTATGTAAATAAAACCCATTCATTTATAACATTATACACTGCAGGTACTTATACATGTGTATGATAAAAAAGCTTGTCTCCAGATTTACTTGTGTAGAGTAAATTTTGTTCTAAATGTTTCTATTTCTATTTAAATGTATATAATTGTCAATTATAAAATGTGTGTACACTTATGCCTACTTTATAAAACACACTACACATAAAATAACAACACAATAATTATTCACATTTATAAACAATAACTATCTAGCAAACACTATCGATCGGTTACGATTACGATCACTTACGTATTCAATACCTATTATTTACGTAAAACACGCGTGGTTCAGCATCGATAACTATCACCGCACTGACGTCAAGCGGTCAACTCCCGCGTCGCCCGCGCCCCTATCCGTGCGGCCTTGAGGTCAACTTTCTTGAGGCTAAATTAACCTCAACCCACACTGTGTGAAAAAATTATATACCCAGTGCGTTCGAGGCTTATTTAGACCTCTAACCTTTTTTCTGTATAAAAGAGTCAGAGTTTGAGAAACATAAATAAATGTATATTTGTCTTTATCATACGCCTTGTAAGTAAACGGCAACAGCTCCCGCACGAGAGAGATATCACAACTTTTAGCCCCGCACCGACGTATCGTCGAGCTTGAGGCGGTTTTGCCTCAACCCGCAGTGAACGTGTTAAAGAACTTTTTTTCAAGTTAACATTTATTACATTTTTTTGCTTAATGCTGTTACCCTACCTTTGTTTACGAACTTCACACTTGCACTTAACAAAGTGTAAACAGGGCCTTACACGTTGATTTTACTAAACACTACACTTGCACCTCTCACTTGCACTTGCTACTTCACAAAGTGAAAACTAGCCTTAAATTAGATTAATAGCATCAAGTGACAGTAAGACAGTTATGTATTAAATAGAGGGTAACCACAGTTTGGGACTTTAATTATTAGTTTTTATTAGAATGTTAATGTTATGTGTTGTTGTTTTATTTATGTTGTTCTTATGTTTTGCAGCTGTAGTAGGTAGGCGTCCAACAAAATGGAGTGACGACCTTGTAAGGATCTCGGGAACGCGGTGGATGCGAAAAGCACAAGACCGGTCTGAGTGGAGAGCCTTGGGGGAGGCCCATCTTCAGCTGTGGACCTCTTCCGGCTGACATGATGATGATGATGATGATTAGAATGTTAACGATGGTTAAACCACTGAGTTAGTGGATTCACTACCCGTCATTACCTGAAGCATAATCAAGTGTTTTGTATTACCAATTTGATGTCACCCTGTGTACCAGTGCTTATATTGATCTCGAAATCTAATAAATTTTCACCATGGTCAAAGGCCGTGTCTGAATAAGGGAAGGAAAATGCCCTTGGAAGATTATAAGCTTGTTTTTTTCTATAATGAATTAGTCATTATCAACTTAAAGTGCAATTGTGCCAAGTTTTGTTAAAAATCCTAGTGGTTCATAAAATTGTAAGTATACTACATATTTTCCCCAACATTTTTCAGGCAGAAAATATTTACTACTTACTGATTTTTTGGCTGTTTCGTAAATACTTATCGGTGTAAGAATGTTTGTAGCACGATCATCACTACACGGAATTATGTTTGCAATTCACTTCGCGATTTTAATGAAAGTCTAAAATATCTAAAATAATAATTAATTACCGTGTGGTTGCCGGCTTAGAATTGTGCCACTCCATGTCTTCCCGTGGAAGTCGTAACAGGCGACTAAACGAATAAAGGCTTGTAGTACTGTTTGGCGATGGGCTTGCCACCTGTCACTAATATACACTGTTAAACATCTTAGCCTAATTGTGCCAATTGTGGTTACAGAGTTATCAACAAACTTTTGGAGTTGTTGGTAATTCTGTAGCTCTGCCTACCCCACTCTGGGAATGAAGGCGTGAAGGTATGTATGTCTAAAATAGTAGTCTATGCAACTGATGCATAATGAATTAATGAGAGGCCTTGTAATGCAACTGTGATAATACAACTGTGTCGCTGAGACGCTGGTTTCATAATAAGATCACACCACTGTTTTAAGGCCTAAAAATGTACAGTTGCATACACTACTTTATCTACCTACACACATATCATAAGTTTATAATTATCCTACTTTCGTAACAGCAAAAAACCAAAAAACAAATGACAACAATAATGATTCGATTCTCCGTCAAGACGACAGTTTTTTTTTGAACAAACGAATGACGACCCTATTCTCAAGACAATTTAAATCAAATGTCGTGCGGTTTATATTTAAAAAAACGCCTCCAAAACGCAAAAATAAACTTATTTTAATAAAATGGTAGGTAAGTCCAAATGAAGTCTGCTTTTGGTAAAAATATTGTAGGACGCCGACTTCAGTTGGACTGACCTATTACCTACCATTTTATTAAAAGAAGTTATTTTTTGTTTATTGTAGGCGGTTTTTTGTTTTCTGAAACATTCATTTTATTTATTTATTTTAGGGATCATAATTATGTTGTTATGTAGTCCCACTTCTCTATTAGGTAATGGGTTCTTCAGAACATTTCAAGCTCGCCGCAGGTAATGCCGCGGGAATGTCATTGTCATATATTTTAACCTAAATATGCTTCGTCATAGTTGCGCAACTACCTTAATCGGGATATCTTATCGCCACTGAAATAGGTACCGTTAAGGAGTTCCGGTAAGGAGTTCCAACGCTTTTTATAGGTGTGCCTAAAATATTCAAGGAGTTCCCTCGATTTCTCCAAGATTCATCAGGTTCAAATTCTATTTGAAAACAGAAATATTGGTTAGGTATAGTGAATTATTAAAAGAAGGTATTTTTTGCTTTTTGTAGGCGGTTTTTTGTTTATACAGTTTCAATCTCGCCGCAAGCAACGCCCTGGGAGTCGCTCAACTGTCTTAATCGGAATATCTTTTCGCCTGTATCGCCATCTGTAGTCTTCATCATCAGTTCCACTTCACCACAATAGTGCTATCTAAAAGCAAATGCGCAAGTTACAATGAAAAATACCAAAATCGCTATAGGTGTGCCTATACATTTTGAAGAGTTCCGCCGATTCCTCATAGACTCCATCATCAGATCTTCAATTTGATATAAATGGGTCCAAATGGGAAGGACAAGCTTTCAAATTAAAAAAAAAACGTCCACGTCAGATTACCCAGTCGAAAGTTCTGAGGCAACAAACATAAAAAAATTAAGTCGTTTAAACACACTGAATTGACGTTTCGAGTCGATAACTGTTTTAATATCGGGGCGATTTTTTATTTTCTTGTTGATTTCTTTTTTTGCTCAGATTTCAATAAAATTTGATGAGTTGGTAAAATTAATTATTCTGATCACGGTAGGCCCTATTTGACGCTATGTCCTACAAATTATCCCATTCAGTTACACAAAATGTATGGAAAATTTCGTAACGAAGTAGGAACTTAATAGGAAAATTTGTAGGACTAGGCGTCAAATAGGGCTTACCATGGTCAGAATATCAAATTTTACAAACTCACCCAATTTTATAGAAATCTGAGAAAAAAGAAAATCGACCACAAAATAAAAAAATCGCCGATCTATGAATACTAGAATAGAGACCCTCTTTAGTTAACAGCTGCTCGAAATTGAAACTCATAAAGTTACAAAAATGTATACTGTAATTAACATTACATTACAGAATTTACCCACAACTACAGAAAGGACAGATCACATAGTAAAACTGGTTGTAATAATGCTCGTCATTTCCTACGGGTTTTGAACGCATAATAAAGAACTTATGATATGTGCGTTGATAATAGTAGTTTATGCAACAGTTGTATAAGAGAGGTCAAAAAAGACGAGTGGTGTGGTTACGATATGAGCCGCAGGCGAACATCGTAAAGTAAGACGCCACGAGTATTTTTTGACTTAGTTATACACCGTTGCATACAATACTTTTTCTACGACTAGGTTTCAAATAAAATGCAAAATTAAATTAATATACCTAGGTTAGAATACGAACGAACGAAGCACAGAACAACAAACGAGCGAGAAACATTCGAAAACAACAAAATATGTGTCTATGGTTAACTTTGTTTTTAAATTGATGTGCACTTGCCATGTTTCATATTTTTTTTAAAAGTTGCACAATCGATTTAACTTGTGAAATAGGGACTAAAAAACACCTAATGATTTGAGAAATGAATTATTTTACCTGATTGGTCGATTTAAATATAGCTGCGTTCTGGTTGGTTGATACCAAATAAAATGTTTTTTTTAAAGAGTTAAATTAGTAAAAGAGTTTACATAACAGCACTTATGCTTTTTTGAGCCAAAACGATATGCCTAGCTGCCAAAGCTTACACCTAGGTTAATTCGACCAATCAAAATACTTCACCAAATTAAACCACCAATCACAATACACATTGACTGTCAATCGGAACGTAAGGTTCTTTTTGGTATGTAAACTCTTTTACTAATTTTTATTAGGACCTGATGGAATGACGTTTTTGTTTCTTTTAAATTCTACAATTGTCTATGATGGGTAGTGTTGTGGCTAAAGCTGGCGATATATTAAGGCCCCTACACATTACCTAACTCACGCTGATCACACTCACAGATGATATAACGGCACCTTTTGTAATAAATACTGGTGATATATCATCTTCAATTACCGATTTTTCTTCAGATCGTGATTAAACAAAATAGAAATAAGTAACTACTTGTTTTTTACTTTCGGTATTTTATTATTCGATATGGTTTGACATAAGTAAAGGAGTATTGCCCATCACTAGTAAATTCATCATTCAGAGACAATTTCAATATGGCGGTTTGTTTACATAGTTAGCAAGTTCCATAGAATTAGACTTTAAGAGACAGTGACAAAGAAAATAAAAGTGGAGGGTACCGATACTGTTATACGTGAGTTGCGTCATGCATGTGTTACGAAAATAATTCTCAAGTTAACTCGTGACTTAATAATAAATAAAAAATCTTTGAATACCCGAATGCATTTTTGATATTGTCGTCTATATATAATTATGTATTATTTATCTACATAATGTATGTTAAATAAATAAAAAAAAACGCCATTACTTAGATTATAATATTAGGCAAAATACATCTCCCACAGAGGACAGAAATAGTAATAAACCCGCTACGGGGCGGGGCGCGTGCTACCGAGCTCATGATCAAACGCTCATGTTATTGGCAAAAGCAATATAGTCAAAAAACGAACACCGGAGACGATTTAATGATTTCAAAAATACCAAGATTGCTTACTTGCTTGTTGTACTGTTATATCGTATCGAAAAAGGACCCAAGCTCTTAAGGAAACCCCAGGCGTGGTTTAATTTCACCTGTAAGTACTAATAAAACTCCAGTATTCTATTATGGTGTTTACTTATTTTTCGTTAGTAGGTACAACAGTAACGGCATCTAGGTACACTGCTCGCTAATTATTACTGACATTCTGGGAACAACGCGCGGCTATAGTTTCGCCCGCTACGAACCAAAAATCTTCATTGCCGCTATCATGTAAGTTTGCGAGAGTTGAGCAATGAATAATCGAATTTATCGGTAATTAGAAACGCAGCATTCATATTAATTGTATGTTATTTTTTATACCTACAGGGTTTCTCAAAAATAACACGTCACCTGACACCAGAGAGGTCATGTTAGCCTAGTTTGGTTTGTCTTAGGCAGGGGAAGCCTAAGACAAACCAAACTAGGCTAACATGACCTCAGTAAGTATTTCACCGTTTTAAAGTTATGCCAATTCAAAGTTGGACATTGGACTTTTTTTATTGGGGATTGTAAAAAAGAAAATTTTATTCAAAACTGAATAAGAAACGAAGTAGCACAACGGCGACGTGTCTTCGACGCAGCCCGAGACATATCGGGAAGCAGTTTCAGAAAATTAAACGGTAATTTTATCAGAAGATGTAATTTGTGCATTAGAGTAGGAGGGAGACCGTTCAAACATTTATTGTGAATAAAAGAATGAAAGTTAAACCTGTTTTTTATTATCTTTGAACCTTGATCCACCAAAAATCAATGATATTCTTCAAAAGAGCTCAAACAAATGAGATATCTTACAGAGCACGATCATTTGTACATTATTAGCTTTGATTTCCGGATATCCTTATTTGTAAAGGTGATACGAATTCCTACTTTTTAAACGACTTCAAAAAAGGAGGAGGTTCTCAATTAGACTGCTTTTAAACAAAAATGGTTACCTCATCATCATAACTTTCGACTGGGTGAGCCGATTTTGATGATTCTTTTTTTATTTGATTGCTGGTGCGTTTTGTTTGATCCCATGTTTATCAAAACGAAGATCTGATCATGGAAACTATGAGGAATTGACGGAATTCTTTAAAAATTATGGCACACCTATGCATGCGGCGAAATTTAAATGTTCTATAGTTTCTTATTAATTGAGAAGTGGGACTACATAACAGCATAATTATGATCACTAAAAAGTATAAAATAAAATAAATGTTATAAAGAAACAAAAAGCGCGCCTTCAAAAAGCAAAAAAAAACTAAAATGGTAGGTAATAGGTCAGTCCAACTAAAGTCAGCATCATACAATATTTTAACCAAAAGCAGACTTCAGTTCGACTGACCTACCATTTTAAAGGAAGTCCTTTTTTGGTTTTTGAAGGCGGGTTTTTTTACATTAAGATATCATGTATCATACCATTTTTGAATTGGCATAACATACGCATTTTTTAAGTTCTTTGCTTATTTCGTTTCTAGTAAAAAATAAAGTAGGTGTTCATAGTCGAAATTACTGTTTTGCTGATAATTTAAATCAAGTTCATTCCTGTATTTTTCCAATTTTTACATAAGTTATTGACATAAAAATGCTTCCTTCATCTTAATTAACTTTTCATGATAGCGAACCAATAAATAAAAAAAACTAAATTTTAAAGCTATCCAAGTAAATACGGGCCCTTACAATGTCAAAAGAGACGAAAAACAAAACTTTCAATAGGCATAACTTGAAAACGGTGCAACTTGTCATGTTAGGCTGGTTTTGTTGTTCTTAGGCTGCGGGATCTCCGGTGTCACTGTGACGTGTTATTTTTGGGACACCCTGTGCTGTGGTGCTGTTTATAAGCTATCAAATCTGATAGGTAAATTTAATTGTTTTCTCTTACTCGTAGTTTCAAATTGTATTCTTATTTATTCAATTCAACTCCTAAAATGTATAACTTAACCTACTTTTCGGAGTTCCAAGTGAGCTGAATATTGAACAAATCTGTTGAATTACTTTGCAATTGCATGGTGCCTGCTGATGAAGTCGAAAGTTGGCGTTCAGATTTCATATTAAATAATAAAATTATCATTAAGTTTAATCTCGTTTCGTTTCACTTCACTTGACGAAAAGGTATTTTGAATAAAAAGATCTTATGTAAAAAAACCTAAAATAACCTCGCGCACTGAGGTAACCGTGCGCAAACATAGACATTTTAGTTTTAATAGAAAACATGTATTTTACCTACTTATTTCACGTATATATACTTACCCATTGATCATATAACAAAGTTGAACTTTATTCATAAAAGGTTTAAATTACGTTTAATACATATTTGGCTAGTTGGTAGTGACCCTGTCTACAATTCCCGGTATGGGTAAATATTTGAGTGATGATCGCGAGTATTTGTTTTGTTTTTGAGTCTTGAATGGTTTCGAATCCAAATGTAGCTATAAAATATGTTAAAAAAAACAAACAAGAAATGTGTCTTAATTATAAGACTATGGCGATCGTGGCAGGATATTGTGCGTCTTAAATATCTTAAATATATCTAACTACGGCGGCTAAAAGGTTAAACAACAACGTTAACTGCACTCCATCGACATCTTTCGCCGGGTAAACCTAATTCATGCCATTGTACCTCAAGTATAAATTTCCTTTCAGTTATCTTTTAACGAGTTTGAAATCAGTGCGACTAGAACAGTTAAGTAGTACGAGTAATAGGCCACATTTGGTTTAACCGGATTCGTTACTTACGATCGAAAAACTGAAATCACTAGTCAGTGACCGAATGGGCTGCAGTCAAATACGGCCAAGAATATCTCAGTAATTATTATTTCTAAGCTTTTTTCTTACATTATGTTTGATTGGCTGGAAACTATTTAATCGAACTTACCATGTGGTCGCCAAGCTAGTTGTTGAAGTGTTAATTCAGAGCGGCGCACGGTCAGACCTGCGGCGTTCAAAGCTCGGGCTATGTCGCGGAGAGCGGCAGCGCACTCGCCCGCAGCAGGCAGCAGCAGGGCGCGGCGCCAGCGCAGGCTGGTGGCCAGGTGCGCCGCGGCAGCCGCGCGGGCTGGCAGCGCGGCGCAGCCCGCAGGCTGCGGCCGCCGCAACGCGCGCGCCGCCGCCGCCAAGGCGCCACATGCGCCTGCGCCCGCCCAACCCGCGCACACTGCTGCTCCTCCAGCGCTAAACGCGTTTAACGCGCCCCGCGTTACTAGCTCCCTCCAATTTGGCCCGCAGGTATCTGTTAGTTAATTGTACAATTGTATATTGTTCCAGAAGGTAGAAGGAACCCAGCATAGTATACGAGTCCATTAAATAATTACTTTAGCTCAGTTCACTGTGTTCTTTATTAAAAACTGGCCAAGTGCGAGTCGGACTCGCGTACGAAGGGTTCCGTACTATTATCTATAAAAAAACACGTTTGATGTATTGGAACATTTTTTTTATTCTGTTTTTAGTATCTATTTGTTGTTATAGCGGCTCCAGAAATACATCTTCGGTGAAAATTTCATCTGTCTAGCTATCACGGTTCGTGAGATACAGCCTGGTGACAGACAAACGGACAGACAGACGGACAGACACGGACAGCGGAGTCTTACTTATAAGGTCCCGTTTTTACCCTTTAGGTACGGAACCGTAAAAACCAAAGATATCTTTATAAAAATTTTTTTTTAAGAAATTCAAAATTAAAATACATTTATTTAGTAAATTGGCCATATGAGGGCTCCTTTATTCGTTGATAATATGGCGTGAATCTACTCGCGATTCAGACAAGACTGTCATTGAGGTGAAGAAGGGCCTGAAGAAATTCCAGCGGAAGTAACTTTTTCAATCATAAAATACAATAATACTTAAAAGTAAGTAACATAACACGATAGTAACGTTTTAAGTAAATAGTTACAGTTATGCTAGTAGTGCCGAGGTTAGAGTGCGAACTTGCGATATTAGTGTAGATATTATACTCTTTGTCAAGCCTATTAATTTCATATTTTGGAGATTTGATACATAACTTTTTTTAATGGGGTTTCGAACAGTAAAGTACAAGAATACTGTTAGGCGATGGGCTTGCAACCTGTCACTAATACGCTGGTAAACATCTTAGCCTAATTGTGCAAAATGTGGTTACAGAATTATCAACAAGTTTTTAGAGTTGTAGGTAATTCTGTAGCTCTGCCTACCCCTCTCTGGGAACCATCGAAATATAATAAGTATAGAAGGATAACTGTCACTCAAAAAGTGTTCCACATACTTAGTGCTGAAATGGGCGGAGCTAATACTTGGTGCTCAACCGGCTTCCAGGAGGCTTTGAGTTATTGTGTCAAATGGTTGTCATTACAGTTTTGTAATATTATTAAAAATGACTGATAAATAAGATAAACTATAGCAACAACGATGCCGACGTGCACCGTAAATTGGTGTAGGAGTCGCACGGACCCTAAAAAGGATGTAATTTCATTCCATTACTAATTACAATTAAATAATTTCCTTACAAAATGGACATGGCCGATGTTATGCAATATATGGTCTGAAAAAATTATAATATTAAAGATTAATGTATTTTTTTTGGTGTAGTAGTCGGTCGGACCCTTAAAAGGATGTAATTTCATTCCATTAGTAATTACAATTAAATAATTTCCTTACAAAATGGACATGGCCGATGTTATGCAATATAAGTTCTGAAAAAATTATAATATTAAAGATTAATGTATTTTTTTAGTTATCCTAGAAATGAAGAAATACGTTTTGCTTGGGTAGCTGCAGTTTGTTTAGAAAAACGCGATGAAACGTGGCTTCCCAGCAGACATTGTAGGATATGCAGTATCCATTTTGAAGAAACTGACATTTTAGATTCAAAAATTGGGACATTTTTTGAAATGCTCAGCTGTTCCAAATTGCACAGTACGTTAAAAATATTTATTAATAATGGATACATTAGATTCATGCATCATCATCAGTGATCGGATTTCACGGTGCAACACGAGGTGAATGACCTCAAACATTATGCTAACATGGATATGTCCTGGGATGCCGGGACTGATGTTGTTGAAAGAGGGTAATGTGTCAAATTGTATCATATGATAATTTCCTTAACATTTTAACGTTTGGGTTTGGAATAAATATTTTCACTGTATGTGTGTTTTTTTTAAAATTAGGTACTTCTTTTAAAACTGATCCGCCAATTAGTCTTTACTGAATATAAATAAATGATATAATACGGGACGCATTATCAATTTACCACACGACACACAGATATTATATTTTATTTATTTATTTATTTATTTATTTATCAAAAACAACTTAGGTGGTAGGTATACAAAATAAATTCGCCAAACTGGAGGCAGTTTGTTGGCGAAGAGTGCGCTCACAGTCAAATCAACCATGTGTTATACCTATTTATAAAAACTAAATTAAGTACTAAGTTAAGTAACTAATCTACTTGGATCTAACTCGGTTATAAATACAAGACTCAGTGTAAGTATTAATTATCTATTATGTAAGTACTGCCAAAATATTATGTATCTATATTATCTAAAAGTATTTTTTTTTTAACTTTTTTATTAGTTTATTAGTTAGTTTGACATTGAAATAGCATACAATTATTTTCTCAATATTTTGTAAGTTCAATCGATTTCTTTTCACGTCTTAAATCCTATCCTAATGCCTATTTATAAATATCCCAACAATCGCATTTTCTTTTCGAACCAGAGCCCGGGATTTTGGTCATATCCATATTAAGATTTCTACTCTATAATATAAATAAATCCGATCACTGATCATCATTCATCATCATCATCATCATTTTACCCGAAGGACATTCATGCACTCTACTCTATTTATTCGATTCTATTTATAGTAACCATTACCCGACTTATTTTTCAACTCTGATTGTATATTGTATGTATAATTAGTGATATTTTAAACGTTTCGACAAGATGATATTAAGAATAAACGACGATATTAAGATTATATTCCGAAAGTGCAGTTTTACTATGTTCAATAGCCTCGACATTAATTTTATGAAAATTAATAAAAAAAATAACAAAATGTGTTTTAGTAGGTAATACTTAGGTACTGCAACTTGTTTTATTTAAATTATGTACGATCAAATACCGCCATGCCTCATCATAAAAAATCTTGATTTATTATAATAATGTGAGTTTTGTCGATTTTCTATGTAGATACTTATATCCGTATATAATATCGTTATTTATTGCCTACTAAATGTTATATTTTTAAGAATAAATATTTACTAAAACATTATTTATTGCTGTATAAATAAAGTTTACACCTTAACTTAATTAGAGTATGGATCACTTCTGCATTAAACCATCCAAGTTCAGCAAAATGTCAGATGTGTCATTTTCTATCGTGTTTGAGTAGCCATAACGAGAAAAACTATAGACCAATCAAATCTCTTGTCATAGCAGTTTAACTAATCAAAGTTTTCTTATGGGTGAAAATATATATAACCTCTAAAGTAATGGCGTCTACTCAAACGTTTCAAGCGTAGAGAAAATGGGACGTATTTCAGCGTCAAGTTTGTTCGGTGTTACTCTTCCATACTTATTATATTTCGATGTTGGGAACGAAGGCGTGAGTTTATGTATGTATGTAAGTACAAGAATCGGAATGGCAATTTTATTCACCAAACGCCATTACCGGTGCCTTTTTACTATTGGGTACTCGTACTTAACATAATATTAATTGCGTCACGTCACTTTCGTGAACGATTGCTGTCTGTGGGATCCGGCCTGTTCACGCTCGCAAGGACCTGTTTGCCAGTTAGTTATTATAGATATCGTTAAAGGTAGAGTCCTCGTCGTGTTGTTTTCTTAGTCATTATGTTTAATTTA
The DNA here is from genome assembly GCA_927399475.2 of Acleris emargana. Lineage (NCBI taxonomy): Eukaryota > Metazoa > Arthropoda > Insecta > Lepidoptera > Tortricidae > Acleris > Acleris emargana. The sequence continues at coordinate 47,637,796 of OV656835.1, read as the reverse complement.
ATGTTATTGACCTTACATTAATCAAAATACCACATATAGCGTAACCGAAGCGTAAAAACAATTCTATAATGAGCGTTTTTATACTCGCGTAATCGATAATCTTGATATCGTTAAAGGTATCAGAATACCATCTATAGCGTAACTGAAGTGGAAAAAAAATTCTATAATAAGTTTTATCATGGTAATAACAGTTCCCAGTAACCGTGGTTACAATCATTCCGGATATATCAGTCTTGGCGTTTAGTGAACACTTGAGAGAACATCCTAATTTGTATAATAAAACGTTAAACATATTTTAATGCCAATTACAATTACGTATATTAAAAACAAAATTAATTTTAAGCCTAATTATACAGGGTGTATTGCAAGTCGTGTGCCAAATGAATAGGGTGGGTAGCTAAGGTCACTTGCAACACGTTTTGGGCCAATTAACACTTATCCTACCCACGGTGTTTTTTTAATATTTTTTTTGAAAAAATCTCGGAATCTTCCAAAAGTTAACCTTTTTGTTCACCTATCTTTTTTTTTAAATGTGACAGCACAAAAGTATTTGTAGTTTTTTTATCTTTAATGTTTGCGCATTCTAATGAAATGTTATTTTTGTTCATATAGTAAACAAATAAAAAAATATTAGCCAACAAAGTGTGAAGGACAGAAAATAAAAAATCGTCACGGTCAACTTTACGGCAGAATTAAAAAAAAAGTAGAAGCTCCTCAGATCTTCCAACATCATAAAAACTTCTCCAGTTCCTGACAATTCTTACGGTATACCACATGTCTAGAATCACGTTCAGTTTTTCGTCAAAATATGGTTTCAATCTAAAATGGTGGTTTTATTCGGTCAGTACATCCAGCCAGTTAAATGGGCTAAATGTACAATACAAAACGCAATATGGTTAAAAATCATCTTTATTTTAATAATTACTTCAAATTTGGTTCAAATTGTCTTCCTCCACAATTCATTTTGAGCTAAGGTAGTAAAATAAAATACCGTTTCTAGATTTTACACTGCTTATTACAGTAAAAATATCTTTGGATTTTTTTATGCAGTAGTTTTTTTTATATTTAGGAAAAACAGTAAAAAAAGTTGGATTGTGAATGTTAGGAATACACTTATAGTGCCCTTAGTCCATTTATTACCAAAGGAATTCAAAAAAATATACAACTGTCATGTTCATTGTTTATCTGTCTGACGGATTACTTGATTCTGACGACACGCTTTCAATTCTACGCAAAATTGTTTATTTATTTTAATGGCGTCTACAAATTACGTAAATTACAGTCAGTTTTGTTTACTGTTTAATGTTACTTTTTTAAATTTTATATCAGGCTAAGATCACGACATCAGTATTCCTAACTTTGTATATACGGTCTTTTTAATGACTATTTCTTTAATAAATTATTAACGACGAAATTAAGTTAAATAAAGAAAAACCAAGAAATACAGGTAGTCTAATTTTTAACCAGCTATTATAAACGCGAAAAAACAATAATGCTTTTTTTTTTGAAATGTTGTCAATTGATACATTCGCGACACCTTTTTCGTATTTCTACAGTTGTTGTACGAAGTCTTTGACTTTTACGTCTGGGGAAGGGCCAAAGAGCTAGTGTACGCAACACAGGTAGAGAGCAGAGAGAGCATCTGATCGCAAAAATTAATGACGCGTTCGCAATTACACTTCGTACAACAACTACTGTAGAAATACAAAAAAGGTATCGCGAATGTATCAATTGTGGAGGAAGACAATTTGAACAAATTTTGAAGTAATTATTAAAATAAAGATGATTTTAACCATATTGCGTTTTGTATTGTGCATTTAGCCCATTTAACTGGCTGGATGTACTGACCGAATAAAACCACCATTTTAGATTGAAACCATATTTTGACGAAAAACTGAACGTGATTCTAGACATGTGGTATACCGTAAGAATTGTCAGGAACTGGAGAAGTTTTTATGATGTTGGAAGATCTGAGGAGCTTCTACTTTTTTTTAAATTCTGCCGTAAAGTTAACCGTGACGATTTTTTATTTTCTGTCCTTCACACTTTGTTGGCTAATATTTTTTTATTTGTTTACTATATGAATAAAAATAACATTTCATTCGAATGCGCAAACATTAAAGATTAAAAAACTATAATTACTTTTGTGCTGTCACATTTAAAAAAAAAGATAGGTGAACAAAAAGGTTAACTTTTGGAAGATTCCGAGATTTTTTCAAAAAATAAATAAAAAAAACACCGTGGGTAGGATGAGTGTTAATTGGCCCAAAACGTGTTGCAAGTGACCTTAGCTACCCACCATATTCATTTGGCACACGACTTGCAATACACCCTGTATGTTTCAATACAATTTTTTATTAAATTACCTAAAAAATAGACGGTTAATATCCATCAAATTGTTATTTGCTTACCACGTTACGTTCAATATGGATATCAACAAAATGGCGTTTCGTTTGGCATTCCACTCATACTTATACTTACATTTATCACAAAAGTTGATAAATTGTCAGAACTGTATTTTAGTAACTCTTAAAATTAGCATGAAATTTGTTAACATTTACTTAGGTACTATAAAATTCACAAACTATTAACGCCAATCGGAATAATGAAAATGACTTGTTGTCAAGTGAAAAATCGATTAAAGTAGGTATACTAGAAAAGTTAGCGATTGTATATTTTTGTCATTATCATTTTAGGCTTGTAGAAAAAGTGATGTATGCAACGGTTCATAATTAGCTCTTAATTTGCGCTCTAACCTCGGCACTCTTACCTTAAGAAGCTATATTATGTACCAGTTACATAAAATAATTATTATGGAAATGCTCAATATAGTATTGTGTACCATGGCACAGTACCATGGGGTAATAACAGTTCTATAATAAAATCATTATCGTATTGTTATTACTAGAGTTAGGACTTTTGGTCTTCTATTTATTGTGCTACATACCACTTTGATTTTGACCTTCAGTATTTTAATATTTTAAAATTAATTTATTTATTAAACCGCTAAACCAATTTGAATGAATTTTGGTATGGAGGATATCTCTGCTGTGAAAGCGTTACAAACAAGAAAAATATATTAGTAGGGATGGAAAAACCGAAATAAAAATGTAATTAGTTCATTTTGAAATATGACCATACTGAAGGTCAAAATCAAAGTGTCATGTATTATAATAATTAGGAAATAGCGGCTCCATGGATTCTAAAACCACGAAATGCCACCAAAATCCTAACCCTGGTTATTACCATGATTACTCGCATCAACTGACATCTTAATTTTAATGTTATATTTGTCAACAATTTAACAACATTTTTTTTTAAATGTATGGTTTTTTTTCTATAAATTACCATAACAAGACCTTTAAAAGAAATAATAATTAAGATTAGATCCATAAAATAAATTGGTTTCGCTGTTTTGCCAAATGGCAATACGGCGGCTCCAGAAATGGCGTTTGGTGAGTAAAATTGACATTCTATATTGACGAGGTAAATTGTCTAGACATTTTGGGGCATATTGACGTATGTATATCGGTATTTCAGCAGTCCGGTTTTTATGATACTATGAGAATTAGCGAGGTGGAATTCTCGACGACGAGATTTTTTTTAAGATACCAGAGGCGTTAAGGCAGGGCATGGCACCCTGACGTGCTTGCGCTGAGGAACCTTAAAACAAAACTGAGCGCAGGGTTCTCGCGGTGCAAGACACGCTCCGTGCGAGCTAGCAGGCGTGGCTGAACAGTTTTATGCGAAGGCATATGCTTCACAAACGTCTCAGTACTTTCAGGATACACCTTTACCGCTAACCGACCACCTCTATCTCTGAGGTATGTAGGTTTCATCTAATCTAAATTTCGGCCGGTCTATCAAGTTAAAAGCGAAAACTTGGCATCTTTTTTAAAGTTCGGCGGTATTTAAAACCGAAACGGTTGCCCCACTTATATTAAACACAAGTTCGTTCATGTATGGAGTACTGCTGCCACCTGTAGGATGGCGACGACTTACTCGTCAAAACCAAACTTTAAAGTTTGGAACATCGGCATAAAGTCGTTTGTCTATTGGTTTTTCACAATGTGTTTTTTGTTTTTCGTAGGGCCGCTGGGAGTGCTTCCATCCGCAAGCAGTCAAATTTCCAATGGTTCCGACGCAGCGGTTTGCTGTGTCAATTTTTATTGACACTGCCAAGGAGTGGAATGTTCTCCCTGCCTCTTTGTTGCCGGAATTGTATAACCTGGGTGTTTTTATGGCAAGAATGAATGTTTTTGTATGGGTAAGGTAAGCGTGTATCACTCTCGACCTCGCTGTGACTTAACATAAGGTAAGACTGAGGTCAAACGCAAACCCATTTCAAAATATAACATACATACATACATACCTTCACGCCTTCATTCCCAGAGTGGGGTAGGCAGAGCTACAGAATTACCTACAACTCTAAAAACTTTTTGATAATACTGTAACCACATTTTGTACAATTAGGCTAAGATGATTACCAGTATATTAGTGACAGGTTGCAAGCCCATCGCCTAACAGTACTGCAAGCCTTTATTCCCTTAGTCGCCTCTTACGACATCCATGGGAAGGCATGGAGTGGCACTATTCTAACCCGGCAACCACACGGGTGAAAAAAATATAAATGTAGCAGTTACCCAGATTCTTCTAATTTTAGTACTCTATAAGCATACCTGTGCTAACTCGGGGCACGTTTTAAGGGTTTGATATGGATAAAAAAGATGTTGATATACATGTGTTCATTAAAAATTCTCAATAACTACTAAAAGGTTCGATATCATATCCGATATCGAGCCTCTTAATATAAAAAAGTATGCGGATGTCATTTTAATCAAAAGGACAATTTACTGTCAGTGCCATTTACCAAGTCCAAAATTATCATGCCGCCTATGAAAAACCCACTCCCACGAATATTATATTTTAACTCATGGATTAGTGAATATCCTGAGATACAACTACGTGAGTCAAAGTTATTTTATCTTAAATACAATATCAGTTTTCACCCGAAAAAATATAATGCCACGTGTCACGTCAAATCTGATACTGAATGAATCTGATGTTGAATAACATTTAGATGTAGACAGTAACATCGATATATATTTTTTCGTCGATAAAATATTGTCCCTTTATTATAGGAGCCCCGAGTTAGCACAGGTATGTCTATGAGCATTAAATATTATAACAGTTTAATAATACCCAAAAATAAGAAGTCGTTTTAGATATTATATAGTCTATTTTTTCTTACTTGAGCTAAGTAGTAAACAAATATGGCGTATCTTTAAAGTTTGACATTTTATAGGGATGGGAATAATGGAGTGAATGTGTAAATTTATTTAGTGAAGGAATGAAATGAGTGAAATACGTATATGGGTTGGGTTCTTCAATATTATTGATAAAGTGAATTTGACAGACTACAATTGCATGTGTGGATACCTACTTAGAACGATATTATGTACTCAATAACACAACACGCTTTATTATAAATATTTTATTCAGTCATCCTAGATACATCATCAATATCATCATGTCATATCATATAGACTACCTATACACATAATAATAACTCTCACTAACTATTTAGTTTAAAAAGATAATTATATTCATTTATGTTTGGAATATTGTATATTAAAACCTCAAAACAGTTAAACCGTCACTTAATCATTAATTCATTCACTTCTTCCCATTCCTACAAATGAAATGCCAAACTGACATTCAGATTTGATAATCTGTGAGAGAGAGTTTCGTGGAAATTATTATTTTATTAAAATATGTTACGTGTAAGGATAATTTAAAGCAATATTTAGTAGAAATGAATGCGTTTGTGTTTAAAGTAATGTTTTTTAGTTATTGTGGTACCATATATTGAGTGATTCTTTCGGAATGTCGTGATATGTGATCGAGTGATGTTTGTTTACGTCTTAGCTCAAGTAAGAAAAAATAGACTGTACAAACCTTGTAAAAATCGTTTAAAAAGTTCCCCTTATGATTTGGTTTAGTATTAATTTTATTATTTTTACGGTAGGCTAATTGAATTAAAAAAAACGTAATATATTTGTTTTGTTAAACGTAATATATACCTACGTATTTTATTCGTTTTGGCATACAACTTGATTGCCTTTTCTACCGAGGCAGACATAGTTAGTGCTTTTCTTAACTACGACGACGAAATATTTTCATAAATATAAGAGGTGAAACTTACTTCATATTAATATGGCAAACATTTGTTTTATTGATAATGAGTGTGCTCTTGACTAACTCTTGCCCCTGGACTACGAAGATTTTGTCGACGACAAAATTCATAACCATAGCTACCTAAATAGGGTCGGAATTTTGACTAGGTACGGACGGTATCCCGCGGTGCATCGGGAAGTCAGATGGTGTGAAAGAGACGGCGGGATTAGCTCGTGGAGCTCTTGTGAACACATCCCGAAGTACAGTATGTAGAATACCGACAGGTAACTTTCGATAATGAGCTAGGCTGTGAAGCTTAGCTTTTTGGAGGTAATCGTAGCCGATGAGTCTCGTAGCTCTACGTTCCACCGAGTCAACTGTTGCTAGTTGAACCATCCTAAAAGGTGACTGTAGTACACCATGCTTGATCGGACCTGAGCTTTGTATGAGGAGATTAAAGCTATCCAGGTGTCAAGTACCGCTTCACCCTATTCAGGATACCAGGTTTTTTGCCGCGGTTTGCGCTTTGTGTTCGATGGTAGCATGGTTAGTTAGTTTGTAGGATGGTTAGTTCGTAAATACTCGTCTACTTTCTCAATTAGCTTAAGTGGCAGGATATATATGAACTTTTATGACCAAAAACGATGTCATATTACATCTACCGATTGAATAAGAATAAATAATAACTACGTAGAAGTGAATCTTCTTAACCCAGGCCTTAAATCTGGTACGATAACTTATTTTGTGCCCAAATGCCGCGCTTTAAATACCGACTACTTCCCCCCCTCACCTGCGCTACGCCCGTCTGTCTTCCGCGCCCAAAGTTAGGGCTGTCACTTGCGATATATTTTCACCGGTCTATGGATGTGTTTTACTCGTACAAGTTTAGTAACAAAATGTTATTTGTGTTTTTCTTCATTGTTTCAAAATTACATTGAGATTATCTCCAGGAAATTACATAGGTACTCGTAGCTATCTATAAAACACGGCAACGAGTCTATAGACAACTTTAAAAATAATAACTAAGATCGGTAAGTTTTAGTCCGCGATCCGGAGTAACTTTTTATGTTCCTTTCCGGTTTTTTTTATTAAGTTGAAATAGTTTTATAACAAAATACAATTCTTATTTATTAATTCGTTTTACAGCCAAATAGACTGCAATAATGTTTTCCCATAGCTAATTTAATAGGTACACACAACATCACACCTAACTAACCATTAAAGACAGCAGAGAGAAAAAGAAAGAGATGTATTATATTATGCGTATTATGTCAACTTCTATGCATTCTAGTGCGACTCTCTTTCATGCAATATTTCAGATTTCTGAAGTGTATAGCTAGATGTGTTGCTGTGTGTACGTTCGTAAAGTTCGTCTGTGTCAAAGGGTCTTATATCTTTAAAGCATTTGGATTACCGAATCTGACATACCTTCGTAGTTTAAAATGTGGATTGGGGGACGAATTAGAGCTGATTTTCCAACCGAGGCTGCGTATTGCTTCAGCCGAGTCTCAGAAAAAAGTACTTCCGGCAAGGGTGCGAAGCACGCAGCTCTGAGCACCAGCAGCATGGGTGGCCGAGGCGGGTCCATGACAGGGTTGGCGCGGCAGGCGCCTCCCAGCAGCGCCACCAGCAGGAGCAGCGCCAGCGGGCGCGGCGCGCGCATGGCGGCCGCGAGCCGTGGTCACGCCGCGCCTTCCCACTCGCGGTCCGCCGCACTCATTATGCGTTCCACGCAATTGCGCCGGATCAAACGCCCGCTCACTTCGGTGACGCTCATAATGCGATCGATGCCTTACTTAGGTTGTTTTCTTCTCTGAACGGGATAAAAATGTTCGTTGTTGTAAAAAAAATATCAATAACTAACTGACACTAACAATTACCTACTACGAGTATGTATGTACCTATACCTATCGGAAAATCTAAATGTAACGTAAAGCGCTCTAACCTTGCCTTCATTCTGACGATTTATATCCTAATTTTTCTATTTTCTTTGGTAATCAAGTCGTTTTCAATCGAGTAGGGATAATAATAACCTAACCTAACCTAACCTAAGTTGTACGGTCAAACTACAACTTTACTTAGCAGAATCTTCATAGCCTATAAATTGTTTTGAAAAAGGGGTTGTAGTTGTGTATTCAGAATTAATTTGTTATGTATATACTCGTAGCAGTGGCATATCAACCGATTAAATAGTAACTATTTTTTGAACCTAGGCAATGATGTTCTGGGTTCCCCGACGTCTGTATAAAATATTCACCTGCATACTATTTTACCATAAATCTAACGGCCATTTCATTTTTAAATCGGGTTTATTAATCTATAGATTACTAAAACATCTTAGCCTAATTGTGCAAAGTGTGGTTACAGAATTATCAACAAGTTTTAAAAGTTGTTGGTAATTCTTTAGCTCTGCCTACCCTACTTTGGAATTGAAGGCGTGAGTTTATGTATGTATGTATTACTAAACTATCTAGTATCCTCCTAGTTTCCAAGTTACCGAGCTGTGCCTAGTTTGGGACTGATGGATAGCTTCACTGTTACATTATAAAAAAATACCTTTTATTCTAGGATGTCCAAAATTGAAATGATCTGGTTTAAATACATACATACATACCTTCACGCCTGCATTCCCAGAGTGGGGTAGGCAGAGCTACAGAATTACCAACAACTCTAAAAACATAAATATAAATGGTTTAAATATACATGAAAAAAACCGGACAAGTGCCAATCGGACTCGCCCACCCAGGGTTCCGCATAAATTTGTAGGTTCAGTTCAGGAATCGAACAGTTTTTTTCGAGCTTTTCCCGAAATTCAGTTCCCAAAACTACTCATAGGAAATTGTGGTTATACTAACAGTTCTTACCTAATTTAGTTAGGTTACCGAATAAAAGTTGTTATTTTTTTATTTACTCAAAAATCAAATTTAATCTATATTTGTATTTTGCAATGCCGCGAGCGCCGTCCCTCTCGCCCTACTCCGCCACGCGATGGCGGTCGTGCCTCGAAATAGGTAGTTAGGTGATAAAGTCCGTAAAACAGTAAAGGTATTCACCTACTTACTATATTTAATATTGTTTACCTATATCTATCTAATTTAAAGTTGTAATTCTGTAGCTCTGCCTACCCCCTCTGGGATTACAGGCGTGAAGGTGTGTATGTATATATATATCTAAGTAATTCTATATTATTATAATAAGGTTTACCCTTGTAATATCGAAACTCATTTCATAGAACGATTCACTTCGCCGAATTTTAATTTCATCGACAGGCATTTCCACGTGCAGGAGCTTTATTTTTATTGTGGTCACAAGTCTAACCTAATGCTTAAGATAACCTGAAAACTATAATGTTTCAGCAGAAATTAGTTTTCGATGAAATGAAATTCGGTGAAATGTTTGTCGATATTTCAAGGGGATCCGTTATTATAAAGAGGGAAGATTTGATTTTTGTTTGAAAGGATTTAAGTCACAGTCTCCTAAGATGAATGGGCGCGTCTATACAATAAATTAATTGATATTTAAAAAAACTACTTTTACTCATATAAACATATCTTCTCTATTTTTACGTCTTTCATACTTTGACATGTAGGTAGTTCAAGTACCACCTGTAAAATAAAGGTTTTGAAATAATACCTACTTTGCACATTAACAATGTTCTAAAGTATTTACATACTTAAGTTTACCCTTAATTTGATGTTGGCCAGTATACTGGACGTTGTTAAAACAAAAATCTACACGTAAAACTAAAAATATTAGGTGAATTTTAGGTAATAACTCAGTCTCTAGTCAAATCTCAGTTTTTTGGTCATCAACTTCCACAATAGGGGTTACTATTGTCGTGTTTAAAAAAATATTAAGTCTCTTTATTGGTTTGAAGTGGCAACATTTTGTTTTCCCGCCGATTCTTCCTGAAATGGGTGGGAATCGGAGGTAATATAAACGGTTGTCAGGACAGACGAGGATTATTCTGTTACCGTATTTCAACCAACGAGAACCTAAACTGTAAATCTGAAAGTGTATAAGTTTGTGTTGAGACGAATTAAACGACTAGACAAAGGAACAACTGAGTTTTATTATATCTCAGAAGTGGCGGATCCAAGCAATGTAAGTACGTTAGTTGGACTATTTGAACATTATTTCGTGATGTTATTTATGCAGTCACTGCTACTGACTTATTCGATTGTATAATTTGAAAGTTTTTTTTTTCCTGTATATATTAAAGGCCGAGGGTAGCTTTGATGGCGCGTTGTATAGCATCGTAAGGGGAACATTTGGTCAGGGCACCCCCTGATAATGTTCCTTTTAAAGATGGCCCCGGAATTATTTGGTCAGGGTACTCCCTGATAATGTTCCGCGGCAATGCAATGAGCCTGTATTACAGTTATATTGAGGAAAGTTATTATTAACAACCTACTTATCTATTTATTGGGCCAGGGCACTCCCTGAGACATTTGTCGATTTTCACTTAAAAAGGAATAAAATCTCGACATACCTTCGAACATTTTTATTTACTTCTGGTGGAGCAACTTAAACATTTATAACCAGAGTAAATGTACGAATAAGAATAGTATTGTCCTGAACTATCAACGAGGCAAATCGAAACCTCAGTATTATGATCAGGGCACTCCCTGATAATACTTTTTCCGGCTTTGGTGATGGTTCATTTACACGAATAATGAATGTGTGAGGAGCAATGGCCCTGTAGTTACTGTAATCATATAAATTTTCTCGTACGCACCTTGGGTTTGTTGTGTACATAATTTTAATTTTTGAAGCCAAGTGTGCTTTTGATGGCTAAGTATGCCTTATATGAAAAGCCAAGTGTGCTTTTAATGGCTAAGTATGCCTTATAGGAAAAGCCAAGTGTGCTTTGAACGGCTAAGTATGTCTTATATTAATACCAAAGTGTGCTTTAAATGGTTAAGTATGCCTAATTTACTGAATAGGTTTATTAATCAGAAAAACTAAAAGCAAAGTGTGCTTTATATGGCTAAGTATGATAAGTAAGGTAAGTTAACCTAAGAACGCACTGATTAATTATGTGCTGTGTGATCAGTGATATGATATATGAAAGGATATGATATAGGCGTCTTTATTAATGTTTGAACCTAGTTCATGGCTTTACGATCAAGTTTCTTTAAGAAGTTTAAATAACTTTTACCTAAAATAAGATCTATTGAGTTGCTATTGAAGTTGCATCTACCCTTCCTTTTTTTTTTCTCTTTTTATTTCCTGCTTTGTGCCTTAATTGATTTAATTTTAATTTTGCTTTGTGCCTACATGGAAAGCATTAGTACGAAATTACCTCATAAAATATATTTATCTTAAAAAAAAAAAAAAAAGATATGAACAAATTATGACCATTTTTTCAGTAAATAAAATGGGATCTGATGATAACATTGAATTGAATATCTCGACCACCCCACCCCCAAAGCGAAACAAAAGGAGAAGACGAAGGAAACCGTCCACCAGCACTTCGTCTTCGTCCAGTGATGAGAGTCCACCGCGAAAGTCAAGGAAGACTTCGAACCGGCTTACAACAAGGGACCTGGTCAAGCTGCTTACTTCGTGGAAAAGTGACTCAAGTAAGAGTTTTGTATTACATAGTAACAGTACGAACAATGTTGTACCTGAATTTAATCCGTGTAATAGGGCTCAAAGTATTGAGCATTGGCTTAGGAAAGTGAACGAGTGCGCGATTATTTATGGGTGGGACGAGAAACAAACCATCCATTTCTCGTTGCAAAAGTTAGTGGGACTTGCAAAAAGATGGTTTGAGGCGTTACCTTCCGTCGTATTTACGTGGAGCGAATGGCAGATCAAACTTACAAAGGCTTTTCCTAGTGAGGAAGATTACGGACTTTTACTTGAAGAGATGTTAGGACGCAAGTCTCGCTATGATGAGAGTCTGCGTGAATATTTTTATGACAAATTAGGATTGTTAAATAGATGTGATATTAAGGGAAAGAAGGCCGTTGACTGTGTTATTCACGGTATTAGCGATCGGTCTGTAAGAAGCGGTGCACGTGCACAAAAATGCACGGAACCGGAAGAACTACTTGACTTTCTTTGCGCTCAAAGATCTTCATCTCAATCGTCGTTTGCTAACAAAGGTCGTGAACGTACTTTTACCAAGAATACGAGTACATCTAGTAGTGGCAGTAATTTTCAATCAAATGCGAATGAAAGCAATGTTGTTTGTTTTAACTGTAAAATAAAAGGTCACCCTTTTTTTAAATGCACTAAACCCATAATTAAATGCAGAAAATGTAATAGGATAGGACATGACACCGAAAATTGTAGACTTGAACCTATAAAACTAGATAGTATACAGCGGAATAACCCGAATCATGATAAGAGGGTACTGAAAATCGATACAAATAGTAATGCAAATGAAAAATATGTTAAACTGATTAATGTTAATGGTCAAATGTTATCTGCATACATCGACTTTGGTAGTGAATGCAGTCTTATCCGTTACAGTGATGCAAAAACCTTAGGACTTGGTCAGAACTTTGACGAAATACCAATCATAAAAGGGTTCGGTGACTCTGTCATCGATCCCTTGTTTAAATCCTCGGTTAATGTTAAAATCGATGAAGTAGAGGCCTCTATAGAAGTGTTAGTTATTAACGATCGTTACATGCCAACCCCCTTATTGATAGGACAGAATTTCACAGAGCTACCGTGTGTGACGGTATTAAAAGATAGCACTAAATTAGTTTTCTATAACACTCCTGCACCTGATTCTTTTGATATTGATGACAGATCGTTGAAGCTTTTTGTGTCTGAATCAGTTACTATTTCTCATAGCAGTTCCGTGGCGATCCATGTTGAAAATAAAACTTTTACTGGTGACGTTCTTATCGAAGGTTACAGTAATACGGAACCCAGCAAAGAATACCATCTGCTCTCTGGAGCTTATCACATAGCTGAAGGGAAAGGGAGAGTGATAGTTACGAACTTATCCCAAGATCCAGTACAAATTAGTGCAAATACAATGATTGCGAGGTCAGTTCCTTTTGTAGAAAGAAGTGTACGTCAGATTAACCGTATCAGATTAGACCCTTCTAGTTTAGAACCACTAAATAGATTAGATGTTAAAGTTGGACCGGAATTGAATAATAGAGTTGTAGATAGGCTCTATACTTTGCTGCAGGAATATCGCGACTGTTTTGCAGAACACTTAAACGAGTTAGGCTGCGCGGTAGATGTGGAAATGGGTATTAATCTTTTAGATGACAAGCCTGTAGTTTACAGACCTTACCGGTTGTCATTTTCTGAACGCGAGAAAGTACGTGAAATGATCGACGAATTACTTCAAAATGATATTATAGAAGAATCTGACTCTGACTACGCTAGCCCAATTTTAATGGTCAAAAAGAAAACCGGTGACCAAAGGCTATGCATAGACTTTAGAGCATTAAATAATAAAACTATAAAAGATCGGTTTCCATTACCCTTGATAGAGGATCAGATCGCTAATCTCAGCGGAAATAAGTTTTTTACCACAATAGATTTAGCATCCGGCTACTATCAAATTCCCATGGCCCCTAGTAGTCGTCATCTTACCGGTTTCGTGACCCCTGACGGCCATTACCAATTCAAAAGGATGCCTTTTGGATTGGCAAATGGGCCGGCTGTATTCCAGCGTATGATAAATAAAATGCTTGGAAACAAGCGGTTTGAATACGCTCTAGCCTACTTAGATGACGTTCTCATACCCTCTAAGGATGAAGAGGAAATGTTTCTACGTTTAGAAAATATCCTACAGTTACTAAGGCAGTTCGGATTGACCTTAAAGCTTTCAAAATGTCGTTTTTTTGACACTACCATCAGTTACCTTGGATATGAGATTTCATCCGCTGGAATACAACCAGGGGAAGCAAAATTAGTTGCCGTTAGAGACTTTCCTACACCCCGAAATATACATGAAGTTCGGCAATTCCTCGGTTTAACTGGTTATTTTCGAAAATTCATTCGAGGATACGGTGAAATCGCACATCAACTGACACATTTGCTTAAAAAGAGCTCGCAATGGCAATGGACCGAAAAAGAAGAAAGAGCTTTTGTAGAACTTAAGGATAGACTCGTTAGCAGGCCAATACTGTCCCTATACAACCCCAACCTTGAAACGGAAGTGCATACAGACGCCAGTGCTCTAGGAGTAGCGGGAATTTTAATGCAATGGCAGAATAGTCCTAGAGTATTAAAACCTGTTGCTTATTTTAGTAGACAGACGACCCCAGAGGAAAAACATTTACACTCTTACGAGTTAGAAACGCTGGCAGTCGTGTGTTCACTAAAAAAGTTTAGGGTGTACCTTTTAGGGTTATACTTTAAAGTTTTTACCGATTGTGCGGCTTTGAGAACAACACTAACCAAACGAGATCTAATTCCGCGAATAGCTAGATGGTGGCTCCAAATTAGTGAGTATAATTTTGAAATAGAATACCGACCTGGAGTTAAAATGGCCCACGTAGACGCACTCAGTCGAAATACTGTCCACCCTATAGAATCTGATAGCACTAAAACAGTCTCAGTTTATACAATAGAGAAAGAAAACTGGCTCTTAACTCTTCAGATAGCTGATCCTGATATATCCCGTATTACCAAAATACTTAGGCCAGACATTGATGAGGAATATAAAGACATAAAAACAAATTACGTCGTTAAAAATCATGCATTATATAGGAGAGTAGATAACCGATTATGTTTAGTAGTTCCACGAAATGCGCGTTGGCAGATATGTCGCGCTAATCACGATGACATGGGACATCTAGGATATTCTAAAACGCTACAAAAGATTCAGGATAACTATTGGTTTCCAAAATTACGTAAATTCGTTAAAAAATACGTTGAGGCATGTATCGAGTGCGCGTACAATAAAGATGGCATAAATAGGCAAAAATCCGGATATCTTCATCCTATTGAAAAAGTTAATATACCGTTTCATACTATACATATAGATCATCTAGGCCCATTCGTAAAAAGTAGAAACGGTAAAACTCAAATACTTACGATAGTTGATGGCTTTTCGAAATACGTATTTGTTAGGGCTGTAAAGGACACCAAGACCAAAAATACTATTAAAACTCTTCAGAGTATTTTTTACGATTTCGGTATACCAGCCAGAGTTATATCCGACCGCGGCACGTCATTCACGTCAGCAGCCTTTAAATCGTTTTGCGGTCGCCACGGGATAAAACACGTACTTAATGCAGTAGCTTGTCCCAGAGCCAATGGCCAAGCAGAAAGATTCAACCAGACTATATTAAATTCACTAGCGGCTCAGAACTCAGGTGGCCATGAAAGGGACTGGGACAAGTGTCTGGGGAAGGTGCAGTGGGGCATCAACAATACAATTAATGCCACTACGCAAAAAACTGCAACTGAAGCTTTGTTCGGCGTTAAATTGAGGGATGACTTGATCAATAAACTCGGTATTTGTACGAATCCACCCACGGGGAGTATCCAAGAATTAAGAGATGATATTAACTCTACTATTAAGCAAAGCCAAGCAAAACAGAAACTTAGGTATGATTCTCAACGCGTACCCGCTAGTAAATACGAGATAGGTGATTTAATCAAAATGACTCGTAATAATTATAATAATGAAGGAAAGAGTACAAAGCTTCTGTCAAAGTTTGTGGGGCCATACAAAATTACTGAGGTATTAGGTAATGACAGATATAAGATAACTGATGTCCCAGGGTTTAACAGGAAAGGAAAAGCTTACGAAACTGTTATTTCAGTAGATAGAATTAGACCTTGGATAAATGTAAAGGCCCTAGAAATAAACAACAGCGATAGTAGCAGCGATGATGACTATGATGACTAATATTTAAAAATAAAATGGATATTTATAATGACACCTTAAAACTGTAATAAATGTATAAACATTGATTTATGTAGCTTTTTAACTATGTTCAAGAATAATTATTTGACCTAATGTCGTGTAATGTAATTTATTTTGTTGAAACAGGATCTGTTTGACTGGCTTGTATTGATTTAGTTGTTACCTCATAATAGGTTGTAGTTATTATTTTTATTGTTTTTGAGCACGGTTAAATTGAATGAATAAAATAAAAACTACTTTAATAAAACACATCGATATGAATTACGGTAAGGTTTAATTACTATTTTGAGTATAAAAGTAAATATAGTATATAGTACCTACATTCGTTTGTGATAGATTGTTAATAAAATAAGTCATGTTAAGTGATGCACTTAAATCTGCTTGAATCTATGTACAAGATTTACATTATTACGATATACCTATAGTGTTACGATATTGGAACGAATTCTTTGGGTTATACCCTATTGTTTATATAATTTAAATTATTGTGTATTTGACCTTAATGCCATGATTCTTTCAATTTGTAATAAGAACGAGAATTTAGCCAACTGATATTGCTGTAGATGTTTAAGTTGTTATTTACCTATATTAAGTAATTATAATAATAATAATAGGATAATGTATACGTGCGCCGGAGGCAGCACGATGTCCGATGGCCGAATGTCGTGTTTAAAAAAATAT
Organism: Acleris emargana; assembly: GCA_927399475.2. NCBI lineage: Eukaryota > Metazoa > Arthropoda > Insecta > Lepidoptera > Tortricidae > Acleris > Acleris emargana. The sequence goes on along the minus strand of OV656835.1, from coordinate 47,621,079 downwards.
TAAGTCTCTTTATTGGTTTGAAGTGGCAACATTTTGTTTTCCCGCCGATTCTTCCTGAAATGGGTGGGAATCGGAGGTAATATAAACGGTTGTCAGGACAGACGAGGATTATTCTGTTACCGTATTTCAACCAACGAGAACCTAAACTGTAAATCTGAAAGTGTATAAGTTTGTGTTGAGACGAATTAAACGACTAGACAAAGGAACAACTGAGTTTTATTATACTATATTCATGATTCTGAGCTCAAAAAAATACAATAAAAAATTTTTTTTTTCATCAAAACTCGAAAGAATGTACTCGCTATTTTATAAATCATGGTCTCTCGTTTCTGTAGCTACGAAGGGGGTAGGCCGCTTATCGTCACGATGTTATAGTTTGATACTACCCTCACAAAACTATGCGCAAGCGATGTCAGTTCCGTGTTTATTTCGAAGCGAGTGCTTGATAAGTGAAGTGTTAAATCATTTATTCATAAAAAAATGTCTCGATGAGGAAATTTATTTACTTCTGGATAATCGAGAAATGTTTGATGTTGTGAACATTTACTTTGTGCGTGCAGTGAGTGTTGTGAGGTATTCGACAAAATGTGCAATAATGTTTTTGTCTTATGCAGTTTAAACACTAATTTGCGACGACGAGCTACATTGTGCATCTCAGAAGGCGGCCGTCACTTCGAATATTTACTAAAAGTGACCTAATGTAAAAATGAAAATTTTGTCGTGTGGTTGCCGGGTTAGAATAGTGCCACTCCGTGTCTTCCCGTGGTTGTCGTAAGAGGCGACTAAGGGAATAAAGTCTTGTAGTACTGTTAGGCGATAGGCTTGCCACCTGTCACTAATACACTGGGAAACATCTTAGCCTACTTGGGTAAAATGTGGTTACAGAATTATCCAGAAGTTTTAAGACTTGTTGGTAATTCTTTAGCTCTGCCTACCCCACTCTGGGAATGAAGGCGTGAGTTTATGTATGTATGTGTGTAAATTTTGTAAATTTTTAATAATCGTTGTACATAGTTGATTCACGCTTGCGGTTATTCTGTAGTTAAATACCATTTCAGAACGATTTTTAACAACAATAATCTACATTTTTTTAACTTTGTAATCTTTGACGGTCCTAAGCCCGTATCAAGTATGAAAGGAAAGATGAATCGTAACATTGTGCACGGTGACTACGTGATTAACGTATTCGATAAACACGGCGCGTGGTAATCACAGTTAATTGAAATAATGGGAAAAAAATAAAATGCTATTTCTCTGACCTCCTAAAGTTTTTTTTATTTTTTTAAAGGGATATGCGGATTCATCATTGATTAAACTATCTCTCCTATTTTGGAAGTTGTTGACCAAATAAAAACCCGGTATGTAATACAAAAACTAAAATAAACATAAGATATCATAAAACAACCATTGCGAACGGTAATTTTTCGTCAATTGCCGTCAGAATGTAAATACGGCTAGACGATTCTTGCCTACCCTCGGTAATTTTCTTTTCTATCTTTTTGCTATACTTATGACACCATTATGACTTATTTGCTTATAAGTACTTGTTATAATTTAAAATCTAAAAAAATACATAGAAAACAAGTCTCGTTTATATATTAAAAGCTTTAAGCTTTAAAGATCCAGTATAATTCCCATTGCCAATGCCGCGGTATTCTAACTTGCATTTGCAACGTCCACCATACTACCCATTCCTTATGAATACTTACAAAATATGTTAACTTATACTGCCTGCTTAGTCTTGTGATAAAGTATTTACAAAAAAAAAAAACAATTGCCCGCTTAAGTTTTACTGCTTACAATAAACTGTAGTTTATGTAAACAAGAAATTGGTTGGAAAATGAGTGATTTTATTGTGTTAGGAGGTTTCTCAGGTCACCTTGCCCTAGCCACAATGTCTTTAATCGCTGTCATATTGCTTTGTCTTGTCATTATTCATCCTAATCTTGACTGTCAAAATAAGGTTTTAACAAAACTGTCTATTCGATGCAAACTGATACGGTCCCAGAAATATTGGAATGAGAACCTAGAAATATTTTATAAGCCACGAATATTAGTGCAGTCCTTTATTCAAACAATAAAAAAAGATAAAAAAGATAAAAGATGTTTATTCAGTAAGTAGGCCGCACGGGCACTTTTACACGTCAAAAATCTACCAGCGCTTCACAAGTGACCACTGCTGAGAAGAAACGACGCAAGAAACTCAACAGTCAGTCGTTTTTTTAATATTGCTTATATAATAATAACCTTAACCTAGCATTATATAAAACAATGAATCTCACATAAAACAAAAAATAAATACATTCATGCGCGGTTGAGCAGGAAAATGTGTCAAAACTCACAAGAACTAATAAGTAGTAGTAATAAGAAATCTAAAAATATAGAAATTTTAGGAATTACACTCACCTATGACGGTCCAAGACAACCCACATAAAAGCCTCGACACATTCTCCCACAGAAACCGTGTCCCCCAGACAATAAACAATGTTTTCATATTTTTTATGACTAAGTTATTTAGGTGTTTAGTTTAGGCCAAGCATTTTTATCTGATAGATAGTCCTCGACCCTATAGTAAGCTTTAGACATCAACGACTTTTTCAAGTAGGTTTTAAGTACTGGAAATGGTAACTGTAAAACAACTTCAGGTAATTTATTATAGAAACGGATGCATTGACCTACAAATGATTTATAAACCTTACGGACACGAAATTTTTTAATAGCAATTTTATTTTTATTTCTCGTATTCAAATTATGTATATCACAATTCTTAACAAAAGAGTCTTGATTTTTAATGACATAAATAATATTTTCATAAATAAATTGTGACGCTACTGTCAAAATATTAATTTCTGTAAATAGTAATCTTAAGGAATCACGGGAGTTTAGATTATATATAGAACGAATGGCTCTTTTTTGCAACACGAATATAGTCTGTATGTCAGCAGCTTTTCCCCAAACCAGAATACCGTACGACATAACACTATGAAAATAACTACATATAATAAACTAAGCGAGCTGTCTCAACATTAGTAAGTTGCCTGATTTTCCTAACAGCATAAGCTGCCGAACTTAATTTACCTGCTAGTACTGCTATATGGGGACTCCATTGCAAGTTTTTATATATAGTTATCCCTAAGAAAAGCAATGGCTCTCGGGTGTCAATGTGGTTATCACCTTGTTAAAAATACGGCTTCTGTCTTTAGGAATACTAATTTATGTTCAGCTCTTTCAAAAAAATGTTTTATTCATTCTACAACTCAATGCCCCATCAGAATTCAAATAAAGGAGAAATAGTCAGCGTTCCTCAGGTTCCTCTTGTCGCTATTTATTTATATGTTTATATTATTAGCCTGTTCTTCCCCATTATTAGGTAAAGACTTTCCCCTTTTCTTCCCATTCTGCTCTTCATAAAGCGGCGACTGATCAATCTTTCCCAAAAGTTTACTGTTCATCCCGCCACCTCCTTCGTCATCGTAAACGATTGCAACTCAACTCGTGATTAAGAGCTTTGGGGAAGGAGGGAAGAAGTTTGATGCAGTTGGAAATTAGCTTGATCTTTGACAGGTTTATTAGAAGTTCAAACTCAAGGCTTACTTTGCTTAGCTGTTTCGAAGTTCTGTAGCCGACGCCGGGAAAATAACGCTGCCATCAGTAAACCTGTTTGTTCATTTGTTTCTTATTCACTGCTTAATCGCCAAATTGAAATGAAAATACTTAGCTTGAGTCCCGGGGATGGATGTAATTTTTTATAATAGGTAAGTTAATGATTTCTGCAGGAAAGCACGATAAACGAGTTCATATTAATATTCATACTATTTATTGGAAATATATACATTGCATGTCAGTTTAAAATTATTTTAGTACACTTATATTAAATGCTAATGAAAAATACAGCGGATAAAGTCACCAGCAAACACTATCAAGTTCCAGTTTTTATTTAATTAAACCTGAAACCGAATAAAAAAAAAAAATCTTAAAAATATATTATTATCTGATATTTGTACTAAATCATATTTATAATTCAGAAAATAAATCTTGCATATCTTTGGCAATGTCCATGGCAATGCTGGACATTTAAGCCGACTTTTTTTTCTCCGCAAAGCTGGCAATGTCCGATTTTTTTATGATTTTTCCGGTAGATTAACTCCCAAATAATGACAACTTAGTTTTAATATTTTTTCGCCTTGTTAAATTAAGGGTTAATATTCAACTGACGTAATTTCAATTTAAATGCACAAGCGTTCTACATCTTTTCAATGTTACATCATCGCAAAACAAAAATATGCCTACATCAAAATCAGACGCAAATACAACGAGCACGCTAGTGAATTAGCAAAATACACTATTGAAAAGGCGCAAGTGGTCATTAGCGTCTTTTTTACCTAGTTTTACATGTAGATGCGTCCGTGTTAACAACCAACGTGTTGAAAAGGCGCAAGTGGTCACTAGTGCCCTTTTCATTAAGTATTTAAGTTAGATGCATCTAAGTCAAAATAATGCTTTCAAGTCCTGGCTTAGTTGTATAGGCACAAGTACTTAGATGCGTCTTTTTATTGAAGTATACGGTGATGCATTATACTTTTCGTCTTTTCTTTTACTAAACTGTTGAAAGTTTTACTAAACAAAAGGGCGCATTATACTTAGTAATATCTATTTTATGAAGCCTGCCTATATATTTTTGAAATGCGTCTTTTTAATAAAGTTTTTGTAACAAAGTCAGTGAAGTTACGCCCGTTTTGCTTATGGTAACTTCTAATCTAGCCTACCTAGGAAAAAACTTTACTAGACTCCGCTCTATGACACCATAATATTCCAATATTAGCGGGTTTACGTATGAATTTCAAATATTAGATAATCGTAGATAACTGGTTCAAAGTTGACTTGCGTGATGTGACCCAAACATACACAGAAACATACAAATGACGTAAAATATTTATTGAAAAAATACGACTTTAGACGTAACGTCACAGTGTAAAATTCATGATTGGGTAAATGCAAAAGAGTTCGTCAAGTCATAGATTGTTAAGTATGTATATGAATCTTATATCAACTCGTTTTGTTTCTAGAAAGACATTAGCAGCAAACGATTTATACAATATTTTACTCCATAAATACAACGTTGCTTTTACTCTATTGCACAGTAAACACATTATAAGAAAAAAAACCTAGATATATTAATTCATATATGGTTTCGCGAAACGTTTCGGCAGGTTTTTAATTGATGCAAAATAGTTCGTACATGCCTAGCGTTAACCCTCTTTAATTTTATTACTCAAGAAAATAAACAAAATTCAAATAAATTAGGAACCCATTGTCATTTAACATGTCAATGTGCCATGTTCATTATTATAAGTAATTAATTAGAGCAACGGTCCATTTGCAACGTTAAAAGATGGCGGACGTGTAATTTGTTTTAGACTTTAATTTTTGGGTAATTAGGTGTTCAAAGTTCTTTTCTGATAGTGATTTGTACTTTTTATGCCTTTGTGTCGCACAGTGATTGAAGACTTGGACTTATTTCGTGTATCTAGCATCTTTCTTCTCGTTTCAAGTGGTCTCGCAGTGGTGCAGAGGTTAAAACTATCTTGACCTCTGACCTACAAATCACCGTACAACGTTGACCCCAATCTTCCTAGAGAAGATTGGATTGTGTTTTATTGCTATATTGATTTATACTTATATATACTTGACACTGGCGAAATCACTTCACGTGGAAACGCCATATCCCCGCGGTAGTAGCTGTTCAAGTCGCCGCCGCGGGGGCAAAAAAAGAAGAAGAATTAGAGCAACATGGGCCGCCGAAAACCAGTCACAGAAGAAGTCAGGAAAATTATAATTTCCAGTAGTGAGAGTGGAAAATCTACCAACCAAATCGCCAGAGATTTATTACTGTCAAGATGTAGGTACTGTCCAGTCAATCATCCAGCATCGCAAGAAACACGGCACAATTTCGTGTTTGAAGAAGTCGGGTCGACCGCGTATGACGAGTGCAACTGAAAACCGGGTTTTAAAGAAAATTAACAAACAAAACCGCGTGCTCGCGCGGGGGAACTTACCGTAAAATGGCGTGATATGATACAGAAAGACGTTTCAGTTGATACCTGCAAAAGGGTTCTCAAAAGAATGGGATATGGTTTTTACACGGCCCAGGTAAAAATTTTACTAACGCGTTAAAGAAAAAGAAGAGGCTGAAATTCGCTCGCGAGCACTCAAACTGGACTACTGAGCAATGGCGTCAAATAATATGGAGTGATGAATCAAAATTCGAAGTGACTGTCGGCGACGAACGAAAAAAAATCATTCGAAAGAGAGACGAAGCGTTCATCAAAGACTGCATTAAGAGAAAAGTGAAGTTTCCTGGGTCTGTGATGATATGGGGTTGCATGTCGGCACAAGTGGTAGGCCGCCTGCATTTTGTAGAAGGGACTGTTAATGAAGTGAAATACCAGGACATTTCGAGAACAAGTTTAATAGCATCCCCACTATGGAGTGGCCGTCGAATAGTCCAGATTTGTCACCCATTAAAACATTGTGGTGGAAAATGAAAAAAAAAACGCAAGTTTCCATCGAGATCGAAAAGTGATTTGAAATAGAAAATCGTCGCTGTCTGGGAGTCTATAACCCCAAAAGAGTGTGAAGTGTTGGTAGCGACGATGCCATTGAGGATCAAGGCTGTTCTTAATAGTAAAGGCGAAACAACTAAGTGGTAGGCGAACTATTTTGCATACTCAAGATCGATAGCCGAACTATTATGCTACTATATTTTTTTGTTTTATTATATAGGAAATAAACTTGATTAATTTTGCAATACTTTTTTTTATATCTTGCTCCCATGCTATTAAAATTACTAACTAGATTTGACTTTGAAAAAAAGTTACTTTCAATTTTAAATAGTACCCGAACTCTTTTGCATTGGGGCTCGTACATGACATGGATGGAGCAAGCAGAGAAACCCGAAATGACCCTTTTTATCTATGGCAGCGCCTATCTATGATCATAATAATTATGATACATCGATCCAATTATTTTGTTTTCATACAATGCAAAAGTGACTACAAATAACTTAATAACAACAACTTTGTGAGTAAATAATATTAGAAATCGACCATAAATACAATACATCGACACCGACACCGTGCTCAACTTAGAGAAAATTCGTGATATTTGGAGTAGGCAAGAGTGGTAAGTTGATTTGAATTCACTATAAGGTCGGCCTGACTTGGGTGTTGATATGAAAACCTTGAATAATGCATGCTCCGTGCGACAACAGGAACTATTATTTTAATAATTTCGTTTCATAGAAGATTTGAAAGTGTAAAATGTTTTAAACAGGAATAATATACAATTTGTGGCGAACCGAGGTCCAACCAATGCGGAACCACCGTTTTCATCGGGGAACAGAAAATTAAATCAAAAGTAAGAAATTAAAAAGAAGCAGACAAACAAACCTGCTCTACTTATCAAATATGGATGCCATCCAGGCATATGGGACGTAAGCCATAGGAAAGTATGCACTTTGCTCAAAGCTTACAAACGCTGTGAAATTACAATGTTTTTTATTTGTGGGTAATTAGTATGAGATGTAAGTACAAAGGTGATATATCTATTATTTGCCGGTACTGTACATGAACCCTGAAAACATTAGGTACACTCCTTTTTTAGGGCAGTCGTGTAAAAATTAACGAACTTTGGCACCTTCAACTCAAGACGGTGGCTCACACCTCCCCCCAGTAAGGTACCTGGGAGTACTGGGAATTGTAAGATGGGTAAAATAATGCCTTATTATCTTTCCAATTTTAATGACAATTAAAAAACGTTTGGGTAAACCGTTTTCAATGTCTCGACGCAAGCACGGTGAGTATGTCTCCTTACCCCAATACCTACAGCCAAAACGAAAAGTATAAAAAATCAGAAAAATATCTTATATTATTTCAACCTGAACCTGACCTAACAGATACGATGTCGCATTAGACAGACTGGTTCACGCGCTACGCTCGCTCACTTAACAGTTTAATTACACGAACATACCGTTCCTCAGACACAGAAGTGAGAAAGATTTGTAATGGTTTGTATTTAATCTGCGATTCATAGTATCCACAGTATGGCGTTTCCCGAGTTTTCAGATACTCCACTATACGAACTTTGGTAGCCATAGATATCTGTGGAATATGGTATGGAAAGCGAACACCTAGATGTAAAAACCGCCTTTTTTAATGGTCAACCTGCAGGAAACTGTTTTTATGCAACAGCTAGATGGGTTTACAGTAAAAGGCCAAGAAAACAAAGTATATAAACTGAATAAAATCATTTATGGCTTGAAACAGGCCTCAAATGCCTGGTAGATCATGTTCTGTGTGAGAAATTAGAATTCAAAAGGTCATCATCAGAACCGTGCGTTTATTTCAAGTATCATCAGAAGAGGGGCAGACTCGTGGTCGCACCAGGTTGTCACACCACTGCTATTCGCTTTGGTCGGAAATTCGACAGAAATCATTTTTGTTCCGCAAAAGTAGATAGGTTGGGTTCGTTAGGTGTCTTTAGATGCCCGAAGGGCAAATCGCTCAGAAATAGGAGCTCCGAGGAGGGGGGAGGAGGGCTCCGTCGAATAGTAGCGGTGTGACAACCTGGTGTGACCACGAGTTTGCACCCATCAGAAGGCATTTTTAATCATTATATTGTGTGTAGACGATATAATTGGATCTATATTTGGGATACATAATGTCTTTTGTCCTATATTTGAATTCCCTAACATTAGCCCTAATTCGATTTTCCTAACTAAGTTTGTTCGAATATTGTTTGCCCTAACGCTGATATTTGCACTGCTAGATCAAAACAGTATAAACTCAAAATCCTTGTTAGTTTTGTTCAACCTCATAGAAGTTGTATTATAGTTGATTTTAAAATACAGTGGTATTTTGAGTTACTACGGTTTTGATCTAGCGGCGCGATATACTAATTTTGTATGTACTAATATGCGACAAGCATAATATTTAATAAACCTGATAAAGTTTATCATGTCATGTTAGTCATAACACCTTTTTTTGGTAACCTAAGCTAACCTAACCTGACCTGACCTGACCTGGCATGATTTGACCTAGCCGTAATAACGTTTGTCTTAAAGTCATACCCCATTACACCTTTGCCCTAAATAATGTTTGACATAACACACATAATTATATTTTATGCCTTACAAGTATTTAACTAAACGTGAATGATGACTTTCATCTAGACGCTTAGGTAATGTAAAATTATGGTTGATGATGTTTAGAACAAAACAACGTTATGACAAAACAGTCATTATGGCACATATTGTATGTTAAGCCAAACATTACAAAGGGCAAAAGTGCAGTAATAAAGTCATATCACACTGATTACGACCAACGATATTATGGATCGCGAATGACACCCGATATAATTTTGTTTTCAAAGTTCAATAAGCGTGAAAATCCAGATATCAATCAAATTACATAAATATCGAGCTAAGGACAAGTCGAAGTGAATTTCTACACTACTACTATACAGAAATATAAAATGGAAGATTGTAAATGTTCTAATGCTCCCATGGAAACTGGGATGAAGTTGCCTAAAGGCAATCTGAAAGATATTTTTTACGATTATAGAGACGTCTTATAGGATATCTTATGTGTGTAGCTGTCTGCGCTTGACCTGATATGGGCTATGCAGTTAGTTATTTGAGTCAATTTAACGAGTCTTTAACAGAGATCTATTGAAAAACTGCCAAAAGAGTCCTACGGTACTTGAAAAGTACCTACCATACATAGATCTTTATAAAGAACCTGGGTGTTTGGAGAGGCAATCATGTGGATCGCAAATCATACACAGGATATGTCTTCAAAATTGGTGAGTCTAGTAGTGCCTTGGGAAAGATACAAATAAAAAACCTTTGCACTTTCAAGCACTGAAGGCAAATACATCGACCGTCGATTCAAGTAAAATCGTTACTAAATTTAAGGGTACGAGTAAGTTAATTTAGTCACAAATCTAACCTAACCTAACCTACGTAATGAATGTTCAAGATATCCAAAAAACATCTTTCAGTAGTAAAAAGCGTTCGATAAAATGAAATTCGATGAAATGGTACAATCGATGAAGTCAAATTCGATAAAATTATAAAATTAATTCGAAATAAATCCCATAATGGGACAACTCAATGGGACTAGTGGGAAAGACGTGTAATTTTTGTAATTTTTGTCTCTATCAACACAAAAAAAGCAAACATCGCAACCGCGCATGAAACTACGATTTTTTTATATATTGTTAGTTCCCTTGAGAGTTGTCAACACCCAAGTTTGCAACCCTGAAATCCCTGTGCTACTGCTACTCCCATGGTGTCCCAAATTTTGGCACTGGTTGCAGTTTTTTCGAAAAAACCTCCGTGAGGATGCGTTTTTCAAGTATCTTTGCTCGTTACTTTAATAAGGATGGCTGCTCCAATGGGACCGAAACCTAAGCACACTATGTCTATTGGTTGCTGAGATACAGCAGAGCCCGCTCCTCAGACCCTGCTTAAAATAGTGGCTTGCAAATGCAAAAAGAGATGACTTAGGGTCGTGGACTTTCAGAAAGGCTGGGCTCAAGTGCTTTATCCTATAGTCCTTTTGCCACGGGGGAAATTGCAACAACGCCATCTCTATCATCCTGGACGAAGAGGACGAGGATATGAACGACCCAACACCATATGTCGACACGCCTCCACTTACGGAAAATATTATCCAACCCCCTCTCCCTACTGAACTTGACTGGATGAGACCTGGTCCTTCCAAAAAGGCGAAAGTCTGAACTTTTTGCGTGACCGTGAGAAAAGTATTATTTTATAGCTTCAATTTATATTTCCGTTGTTATTTATTTTATGTTTGCGTTTATTTGTTTTTTTTTTTAGGTTTTTGTGTAGCGGGAAACCTCAAACCTCAAATAACTGTATGAAATAGTTGAAACACCGCTGTCTTTGCTTGGCGATAACTTTTTCACACAAAGATTTCAAACTACCTGCAATAGTAATAGTTTTACAAGTTTAAAATTATCTATCTGGTGACATATCGCTTGTCCTCATTGGTCATTATAGACCAATTAGCATACCCTCCTATCGCAGTTTTTTAGCACCATGGGGGTAGCACCAGGGTTATCAGGGTTGCTAACTTGAGTGTTAACTCCTCCCAAGGGACCTAACAACGTATAAAAAATCGGAGTTACATGCGCGTCTGCGATGTTTGGCGTCGTTCTTGACTGGCTATAGATGAATTAGCGAGAGCGTGGAATTGCATATGTAGTGGTATTGTGTGTTTTATAGGCATTCTATATTTGAAATTTCCCTTTTCCCGTACTATCAGCATAAAAAGAGGTTTGTAATAAAATAATTATCTCACAGTTTTCAAAACAATTCTCCCTGGGCCCGTACGATTGTAAGTTACACAGTTTTTAGAGTAATTATATCGTTTCCCCAAACTCGTTAATTCCGCGTAGCAAACTTTCCAATCGCATTTTTCCCCACTCAAATTTCTAGCCTTTCACCTTTTTTGTCATTCGCTTGCATCTCTATTCTCAAATATGCCCAACCGATATTTAGCACAATATTTTTATTTCCTACGCGATATTTTTTCTAAACCAAAAGTTTCCCAGCCGATTTTGTTCGCAATATTTAAATTTCCTACGCGATATTGTTTCTAAACCTAAAGTTTCCCAGCAGATTTTGTTCGCAATATTTAAATTTCCTACACGATATTGTTTCTAAATCAAAAGTTTCCCAGCCGATTTTGTTCGCAATATTTAAATTTCCTACGCGATATTGTTTCTAAACCTAAAGTTTCCCAGCCGATTTTGTTCGCATTATTTAAATTTTCTACGCGATATTGTTTCTATACCAAAAGTTTCCCAGCCGTTTTTTTTCGCAATATTTAAATTTTCTACGCGATATTGTTTCTATACCAAAAGTTTCTCAGCCGATTTTTTTCGCAATATTTTAATTTCTTACGCGAAATAGTTCCTATAGGTACCAAAAGTTTCCCAGCCGATTTTTTTTCCCAATATTGTTATTTTTATTATTACGCATAGTGTTCCTAATCTAAAACTTTATCCGTTGTAATTTTTCGCAACACGTTTGTTTCTTACGTGATATTGATGCTATACCGGTTGCAGCCGGTCTATGGTTGCAACGAATAAATAAATATGAATATCTAATTTTAATATTTTTCATACATATATTTCCCAAATGTTATGTTCCTTAAATACTTATGATTGCATAAGCCCTCTTTGATATATCGATATCTTTTACTGATAGACATGACATTAGTCAGTCACTGTCAATTCAATTGTTGTATCGTATCGTAATTACCTAATTAAATAATTTTCTCCGCAAAAATGGAAACAAATATTGAAATATCAAATCCAGAGATTTAGTATTCAGAAAACATCTTTCGAGTTCATTGATAGTACAAGTCATGGGAAAATATTACTTAGAGCTGGATATATAGACACTATCTGATACGAAACAATAAAAATGATACATCTGTCTGGATTTATTCCGTAAAAGGAGCATGCAAAGGCATGGTGGTTCTGGATGCCAAAAAGAAAAAAATACCCGCAAAAGTGTGCATTGTTGTGTACCTGATTTCAAGAGCATTGATATAAAAAAAAACCGACTTAAAAAAAAGGTCGTGACAGATTATCGACCCATTCCTTTACTTTATAGAGAAGAAATGAAAACTTTTATGACTGCAGAATACTCGGACAAATTGCCATTATTTTATGTTAAGAGAGAATCTTTATATAGAGCAAGACATATACTCTGGAAGGTCAAGTTTTGAATAGTGCGAAGATGTTACAATCCCCGAAAATTTAACACAACATTTTCTTTGCATTCAAGTCCGCCATACTATTGTCTTTATTACTCCACAATGCAAGGAATGGATACAACATGTTAAATATTTTTTTGTAGACGGAACCTTTAAAATGGTTCCCAAGGTTATACACAGCTATTCAGTTACTATTTGTTTTGTATTTTGATAGGTACAGATTATTGCAGATTAGTGCAGATTATGTTTAATTTAAGTTTTGTTTTTGTGAAGTGTATTTTAAGTTCGTTTTCTGTTACAGAATATAGTTCTATGGTATAAGTATATTGTTTATTATTATAAAATTTGATATTTAATTTTTACAAATTATTTTAAATCCGATGGCAATAACTAATCCCATGTAGTGATGGGCGATTTCTGAAACATTACAAAACTTTCCTTAACTGCGAAAATAACAGATTCTGAAAGTTACATAATTAGGTGGAAATAATTCAGACCCAAGTAAATTTCATGAAAAATTTCCGTTACTTACGTCACATTACAAAACTGTAGTAATTTTCAGAAATTAAACGATTCCACTTTAGTAAATTTCAGAATATTGCATGCAATTTTAGGTGAAAGTTTCACTTTTGAAACTCAGAATATTGCAGAAATTTAAGTGAAAGTTCCACTTTTGGAACTTACAAGCCGCCCATCACTAATCCCATGCAATCGAGCAGGAAAACTTTAAATATTTTTAGGCAAAGGAGAAAGTTGAAGGTAAAAATAGCAGAAAATTGTTAAGTAAACATGATACATACGATTCTGGTGGGATAGATTCGTGAATATAAACATATCTGCATATATCCTTTTGTTTTTGCCATAGCCGGTTATCAATAAATTGAAAAATGCGCTATCTTGGGGATATGCACAGCTAATATTTTTTTACAGCAAATTAGCAAATATTCACTCAAAATAAAACTGACTACCTATACGATTAGGAAATCATGCCTCTAGTATTGTTCGCGAATATAAAAAAAATGATTGAGTAAATACGCTATGAGGAAATTAGGACTCTGGTAAAATTCGGAATTATTAAAAAAACTGATTGAGTAAATATGCTATTAGAAAATTAGGACACTGGTAAAATTCGAAAATAATTAAAAAAAAATGATTGAGTAAATATGCTATTAGAAAATTAGGACACTGGTAAAATTCGGGAATAATAAAAAAACTGACTGGATAAATACGCTATTAGAAAATTAGGGCTCGGGCAAAATTCACGAATAATACAAAAACTGACTGGATGCAATTGAATAATTACGACTACTGGTAATACTTACGAATGATAAAAAAGGTGAATGGCTATCCATTCGAGTGGGGAACAATGCGAATGGAAATTTTTCTACGCGGAATTAACGAGTTTGGGGAAACGATCTAATTACTCAGTTTTTAACAACAATGGCAAAAAATAATTTTGGTCTGATTGAGAGTTAAAGTAAGGAAATTATTTTGAGCTGTTATAATTATTTTGAACTTGAACTGATATAAAATTTAAATTCACCTTTTACCGCTCTGCTCAGTTAGCTGAAAAAGCTAAGTACAGGTGTTTCTCTCTCGACTGTTTATAATATTTTGTCTGAGAGTAAGAGTGACAAAGTCAAAGCAACACAAATATTCACCTTTCCAAGTAAGAAAAACTTATGTACTTGTCCGTCATCGGCAGTAGACAATTTTGATCCAAAGGTGATCCGGAGAACTATACATAATTTTCATCAGTCCTATAAGCTATTCCTAACCTTGAAGGCACCACTCTGTGTTAAAAGCCGATATTGATTACAAATTCAGCATTTCTACCTTACGGCAACAAATAAAGAAATTAGCTTTTAAATGGAAAAAGACTGAGGATAATCGAAAAATATTAATGGAAAGACACAACATACGACAACTAAGAATAAACTACCTTATCAAAATTGCGGAATGTCGGTCTCAAGGTAGACCAATAGTTTATACTGATGAAACCTACATCCATACTTCACACATGTCCGGTCAAGCTTGAACCGATGGAACAGAATTTGGTGCCAAAAACAGATCAGTCCAGGCCTGGTTAATAATAGTGCACGCAGGAGAAAATTATGGTTTTATTCGTAACGCTTTGTTAATGTTTAAGGCAAACCAAAAAACGGGAGATTATCATGACCAGATGAACTTTGTCAACTATGAGAAATGGTTAAAGAAAAAATAATACCGAACCTTATACCTAATAGCGTATTTGAGGAGTGTCTTTTCAAAAGGACTTATTTCCACTTTCAACTTTTTTTGGGAAATTGGGAAAAACATAAATCCACGTTTTCCATTTCGAAATAATTACTTTTTTCTCGATATTATATTAAATTAAGTTGCCATAAATGTTATGGCACTACATACATTGTTTAATCTACCTACTTAATTATGTTAATTAACATATCTTTTTCAGAGTTAAGTCCTTTTGATGCAAACTTTTGGAATTAAGCCGTTTTGTTGCGGCCTTGTGAGAAATATACCCAATATATGTACCCAACGCATTGGTTTTTTTCTTTATCTGTTTTTTTAATGGCCAGCTTCAA
The DNA here is from genome assembly GCA_927399475.2 of Acleris emargana. Lineage (NCBI taxonomy): Eukaryota > Metazoa > Arthropoda > Insecta > Lepidoptera > Tortricidae > Acleris > Acleris emargana. The sequence goes on along the minus strand of OV656835.1, from coordinate 47,605,685 downwards.
ATTTACATTTACAAAAAGTTCTGATTCAACGTAGATACAAAATAATGTATACTATACATTTATAAAAAGGCCTATTTGTTTCTCATAGTATAAGAGAGAAATAAGACCTTTTGATCCGGACTTTGATTTTCGAATTAGTTTTTTTAGAGGATAAGAAAACTTATTAGAACTTGAAACTCAAAGTATATATGTATTTCTCTACTTTTAGCAATACTACATTCATTGTTAAAAAAAAGTTGAAAGTGGAAATAAGTCCTTTTGAAAAGACACTCCTCATTTATCGTACATCATTTGACGACCTAGTTGGTAGTGACCCTGCCTACGAAGCTAGCGGTCCTGGGTTCAAATCCCGGTAAGGGCAGATATTTGTGTGATGAGCGCGAATATTTGTTCCTGAGTCATGGATGTTTACTAATATAAGTATTTATATCGTTGTCTAGTACCCATAAAACAAGCCTAGAGCTTAAATTGGGACTAGGTCAATTGGTGCGACATTGTCCCCTGATATTTATTTATTTATTTATTTTATTTATAATGCCTCCTATCACAACAAACTTTTGAATCGTGCTCCATCGTCAAATTCTCGTAAGCAAGAAATGGTGGATTGGTTGTCAGAACACGACATATCTTATTGTCCGTTGATGTACAAAACCAGTTTGTATGAAGTAATCAAACAAAAAAAAAACATATTAACGTCCGGTTCCTATATTCAATCCGCGGACAGATAGGCTTACTTCGGATTAAAATTTGACACATTTTGTATGGGCAAATGTCAAATTTTAACCCGAGGTAAGCCTTATCTATCCTCGGATTGAGTATAGGAACCCGACATTAGTGAGTATCTCATAGATGCAATTTTAAAAGAACATATGGTCATTCAGTTCTGCGCTTGCCACCGTATCACCCGACATTCAATCCGATCGAAAATATTTGGTCTATGGTTAAACGATTTGTAGCGAAAAGAAACGTTTCATTAAACCTTGGACTGGCCATATAGGTCATTTCCCCTCTGCCGAAAAACTTGCACAATGTGCAAAAAGTTATACAAAACCAATTTCATAATCGATTAATGGTCATTCACAAAATCGCCTCGCCAGAGAACACACTTATTAGAAAAATGCTCGCATGTGCTATAAGTTCGTGTAAAAAACGATCAATTACTTCAAGCTTAGAAAAAGATGGCACAACATTTCATTTGTTAGTAATTTTATATATTTAATACCTGTAAAATATTATTTTTAAAATATTTTCATAGCACGTCAAATTTAACGATTAAAATCAATCGATTCAAATTCTTACTTGGATGAATGCGTACTCGGGTAGCGAGACTCGGTTTTAATGCTTTGTAAGAAATAACTTAAGTTTTTGAAATAAAGTCTATAATTGTTTGCATCAAAATGATGTCGTCAGCATACTCCTTAGCGAGACTCGGTTTAGTGATAAGGGTAGTGTCGATTAAATCAATATTTTTCGACAGTAAGGAATGTTTACTAAGGACTTGAAAATTGCCTAGTGAACACTATTTATTTTAAGTGTATATTTTACACGTTTCCAAAAGACCCAGAATTGAACAAATATGGACCGCCTCATGCAGCAGACAAGCAAATTGGGTGCCTACGCGGCCTAGTTCCATATGTTCGAAACATTTTGATGCAAGTCAGTATCGAACACTGCAAGAGGCGAACGTTAATAGATTTTGCTGTTCCTACTTTATGTTTATATGAAAAAGTTAGTATATTTAGTATTTTAGACCACGATATTTTAAAACTTTCATAACTTTGTCAAATAATATCTAATAAAAATACGGTCAATAAGGTTTCTTCTCATAAAACAATAATAAGAAAAATTGTGCTATAATCTCCATGATTGGTCAAGAGGGCAAACTTTGTAAAAATATATAAAAAACATCGTACTTTTCCGTTATTGTTAATTATAATTAACATGACTTAACAACTATTTCATTGACCAATAATATCCTATTACGATGCTCGATAGATACTTTTTTTGTTTATGACAGAGAAGACGGCACATTAGCACTCGGGCCACCTGATGGTAAGTGGGAACTGAGACAATCTCAAGATTGCAATCCTAAGAACCGTATTAATAAACTTTTCCGTATAAACGACAAGCCATAGAAAACTGTTATTTTGACGCATCTTGAGACTGGCATTAAAGTCGAGATAAGTTTATTAATACGGGCCTAAAACTTCAAAAGCGTTATCAACTCTGAGTTCTACGATGGAATCTCTATGCTCGTAATTTCACCGGTTGTCTTATTCCGACACCGGAACACAACAATGCGAACACTGCTGCTAGGCGGCGGGGCAAAAATTGTATGCTCCTGCAAATGTCAGTTAAAATATCGATATGAGCTATCGACCTAATCCTCGCACCGTAGGTTATGCCGACCACATTGACATTTACGTATTCTTATACCGCGTTTGTACAAAGTCTTTACATGTGTGATAATATGTTTGTGTGCGTCAAAATATATTATGTGTTAGATTTCTGTCAAAATGTGCGTGTGTAATGACACGGATAGATTTTACATTTGTAAGTAATCTTTTGCATGTGTTATTTCTTCACCCCCCGCAAATCTCGGCAGACATGATTGTACCCGAATACAACCTATAAGGCCAGTCCAGGTATTGTATGGTCTAAGCATTAAACACGCAAGGCATTATGAATTTAGCAACTGAAAGAATTAATACTATTACTGCTGAGGATTGGAAAAATATTTTTCGCCATGTCGAAAGTGAAGAAAATAAATATAGATGTCAAGAAGGGGAAATGGACCGAATTACAGATCATTATAATATTATTATCTATACTTGTGACAGCTCAGATGAAGAATTAAATAAAAGCGAATTAAAGAAAAAAAAAGACTGTATTGTATTACTTGTTAAGAAGAGAAAAGTATGTAAATTTCATTAAATTAAGAGAAATACTTAATTTGTTCTCATTTTCATGCGAACCGTACCTACAACCACTACAAATGCAATTCCATGCTCTCGCTAATTCGTCTATATAACCTGTTTTAAAGTTCATTAAAATTGTCTTAGGGAACCAAGCCTAATGCTTAGTTTCTACGTACAAGCTTGTTCGTCGTTTTTATGTTTATTCGAGCAAATACGAACATGTTTTCTTGCTTGAGTGCTTGCTGCCATGGGCTCTCCCGTGGTAATAATACAAAAAAACGAAGGTTTTCCAGTTTATAATAAATATATACTGAAGTTTGGGTTTTAGGGTATTTTAAAAGAAATTAACGAGACTAAATGCGCTACATTTTGGTTTTTGTATCATTTCTACATAATATAGTTCGTATACCTAATATAGTTCAGCAAAATTATACACTACCTTGCAAAAGGTTGGTTATCCGCCATTTTTGGATATGTTCGTAAGCAGAACCCTTTATTAAAAAGCCAAGTTTTAAATTTTTTAAAAAGGCTTTTTCCAGTTTTTATTGAATGAATCCTAACACCTTGGATTAACAGAAAAGTTGCACTAAAAAAAACCTAGACTAAATGTCCTGCAATTTGGTGTTTAACTCACTCCTTGTATGTACCTATGTCTGGCAATTACAAATAATTAGATCACACTTCAAATTATGAGCAGGTAGGACTCGACATTTCACAAAAATTATGGATATGTTCGACGATATAAGTAGGTACAAAAAAACTTTTAAAAAGAATACCTATTCTTACTAATAATATAAATTCGAAACATGTCTGTTTGTTCAGACTTACATTTTATATCTTTTTTTTACTCCTTCAGACAGCATTTTCAGTAATTTTTAGAAGTCAACCAGGCAAATAGACAAACCAGCACTCAGACAAAGTACGTACGTACGCACCAACATGAAAAAAAGTTATTTACCTAACCATTGTCGTTATAAATACCTCACATAATATAATATTTAATTTACGAATTACTGAAGCTTAATAATTAAAAAAAAACTGATTTGACTTTAAATGTAAGATACAAAATGTGGTTAGAGGATTATCAAGAAGTTTTAAGACTTGTTGGTAATTCTTTAGCTCTGCCTACCCCACTCTGGGAATGAAGGCGTGAGTTAATGTATGTATGTAAGTTACAAAATTATCTGCGTAAGCATAACAAGAAGGTATTGAAACGCACAGCTGCCCCTGCACCACGATCAGTCAAATCACTTATGTTATTGAATCTTACAAACGAATCAAAGATATCCTACATACTTTAAAAAACCTTAACTCATAAAGAAAATGTTGTAATAAAATATTCTCGCCTTGCAAATTTTAGTAAGCGATTAATAATGCAGCTTTACATAATATTATGGTGAACATAAGTGAACTCACAGAAAAGCTCATGCTCAGCCACCGGGTCCAGGTCACTTGTTCCGTTAACGTTTTGTTAAGCTCAGATTTAGAGAAAGATAAATTGATTTATTACAAAAGGGACTGATTTAATTGATTGAATAAAGCACGAAAGCTCGGAGCAAGCATGCACGTATGCGGTTCAAGAGCGAAGTAAGGAGCGGTGCGGTTTGTTTCGAGAAGCGCCGTGTCCGGCAGCGCGCGGAGTGCAGTGCGTCTCGGTCGCGGCAGTCGGCGCGCCGGCACTGGCGGGGCCTGCGGGGCCGGCGGGGAGCGACGCGCGCCACCCGCCGCGCATGTCGCCGTACATGACCCGACGCTCCGGCTGCTCGCCTAACCTTCCTACGACAACTTAAAACGCACTAGTACTTTACATTACCCCAGATTACGAGTAAAATGCCTTTCATCGACTGCGCACACTAATAAGCTTTGGAATTTATTGTTAAAGTAGGTACTTAAGTAGGCACACTCGCACAGGGCCTCTATTCTAGGCGGAAAAATATGAGGTAGGTTTGGGTTATGTTAGTTCTTCAGCTGGCTCGGAGGGACAAAACGCCCAGAAATAGGAGCTCCGCGCTAGTGGCGTTCCGTCGACCCTGTTAATTTTATATTCAAATAGAAATCACTGGTCAGTAGGATTACGCAGTAGGACCTCGGGCAAAAAAGGGTAAAAAAATATCGTCTTTGTCCTGTTAGGGTGCGGCTCCACTGAGGCGGAGACGAGAGGAGCGGAGCGGAGCTGTGCCAATATTAACCAATGGAATCTGCGCAAGGCGCGCTCGACGTGACCGCATGCGCCTTTTATTGGTTAATATTGGCACAGCTCCGCTCCGCTCCTCTCGTCTCCGCCTCAGTGGAACTATATAAGATCTGTCAAAACGTTTACAAAAAGATAACAAGTCAAAGATATGGTTTGTACAGCCAAGAATCTCGGCCCAGTTTTATTTTATTCTGATTGATACCACACAAAACTTCGTAGAATCTATCAAAATGACTAGTTTAATCGCTGCTCAGTCTATTATATACAAAAGAAAACACTTAGATTTCCCGCACGGAATATCAAAATAACCAGTGATGATTTTAGCTGTTATGATGAGAAAAACAGAACCACAAATGCCCTAGAAGGATTGCACCGACGCCTGAACTCAAAGATAACAATGAAGCCGTCTTTGCTTAAATGCATTCTAATATTTAAAAAATAAGCGGATGTCCAGGATGTTATAATACACAAAAAATCATTGCATTATAAAGGAAGAAAATAAAATAATAAAATGATATAAATAAATGAAAAAATAAATAATATTATTTCCGATTATAAACAAGTTGTAGGTAGTTCTGTAGCTCTGCCTACCCCACTCTGGGATTACAGGCGTGAAGGTATGTATGTATGTACGAGGGCAGAGTGAAAAGTCTGGAAAAAATAAACAATTTTTTTTTTTGGTCCAAGTAAATATTTATTTTTCAACGTAGTCCCCATGTAACTCAATACACTTGGTCCATCGCTTTTCTAGCTTTTCGATTCCCTCCGTATAGTACGATTTCTCCAACCCTTCAAAATACGCATTGGTTTCTGCGATGATTTCTTCGTTGGAACCAAATCTTTTTCCACCAAGCCATTTCTTTAAGTTTGGGAAAAGAAAATAGTCGCAGGGGGCTAAATCTGGAGAATAAGGCGGATGCGGGAGCAATTCGTAACGCAACTCGTGGATTTTAGCCATAGCAACTGCACAAGTGTGGACCCGTGCGTTGTCTTGGTGAAAAATGATTTTCTTTTTCGCCAAATGGGGTCGTTTTTCCATTAAAACTTCATGAAATCGCTGTAACAAGTTGGCATAATATTCGCCGTTAATCGTTTTACCTTTCTGAAGGTAATCAACATATATTACAGAACGAGCATCCCAGAAGACAGTAGCCATAACTTTATTCGCCGATAAAACTGCTTTGGCCTTCTTTGGTGCAGGTTCACCTGAAGCAATCCATTGTTTTGACTGCTCCTTGGTTTCTGGTGTATGATGATGAATCCAGGTTTCGTCAACAGTTATGAAACGACGCAAGAAGTCCTTTTCATTACACCTAAACTTCGCCAAACATGCCTCTGACAGGGTCACCCTAGTGCGTTTTTGATCTACTGTGAGCAAATGCGGCACCCAACGGGCGGAGAGCTTCTTCATATCCAAATAAGTGTGAAGGATATTACGAACCCGTTCGTCTGAAATGCTTACAATATCAGCTATCTCACGGACCTTTATTCTTCGGTCGGTCAATACGATGTCATGGATTTTGGTGATCATCTCTGGTGTAGTGACCTCAACTGGGCGTCCGGGTCGGTCGGCGTCAGCAGTGCTTGTACGGCCACTACGCAAATCCGTAAACCACTTGTGGATCATTTTAATCGATGGAGCAGAGTTCCCGTAATATTTGTCTAATTTTTTTTTTGTATCCGTAATGGTTTTTTTTCGCAAAAAATAATGTTTAATCAGAACACGAAACTCACTTTTCTCCATGTTTGCAAACACCGAAGTGATTGTTTCTTCTTCATAGCTGTCAAAAAAAAAACTAGTCGTGTGAACTGGCTGAAAATATACGATTTACCTCCAAAAAGGCTGCATTACAAATTGACATTAATGAATTTGTGAAGAAAATACCTTTAATATGATTTTTACCAGACTTCTCACTCTGCCCTCGTATGATTGCATCAGGAAGCTAGCCTCCCTAAATTACAGAAGTGAATAATACATACATACATAAACTCACGCCTTCATTCCCAGAGTGGGGTAGGCAGAGCTAAAGAATTACCAACAACTCTGAATAATTTGCAATTTAAATTTTAAAGTTATTAGGTTATTACATATGACAGCCTGTTACAGATTAATCTCTAATACTGTTATTTTAGTACCAGTGGCGACATCTCTGGACAACAGGAGGTAACACTTGGACTTCTCGCTGATGATTTAGTAAACTAATTTCTTCTACATTTAATTAAATGTTTGTTTTATCTTTAGGAAATCGTTTCTAGCGGTATTATTTATTATAAGATATTGTTAAAATCTGTCTCTTCTAATTTAACTTAATCTAAATATCTGATCGAAGTATCAATCGATATGTTTAACTCTAGGTTTGGTTATGGACGCTTGTCTATGTTAGGAGCCCTTTTTCCTCGTCGCCAAACTGATTTGCCAAACTGGTTTGGCCAGGAGGAATTAAATTTCCTTGTGATCAAACTGAGGGATTATTTAACTTGTTTTAAACAAATTTCTACATCCCGTATTTTTAAACGTTTGATAGATAAAAAAAATAGACACCTTTGTCAATTTAAAAACTTTTATTAGATAAAACAGTCATTTTTAATAAAATTTACGTAAAGCCTAAGGGTACGTACGCACTGTCCGGTTAGCGAGTAGGTAGGTAGATAGTCACTCAACGTAACATTTCAAGAAAGGTACCAACGCTGATATCACCATGTATTAATCGAAGTTGATAATCCATTATCTCTTCATCATTAGCAATTTTATCCTTTTGACGTGGCTTTGGCAACAATGACATATCATTTTCCCTTTCGCACACCACATTTAAGAACCTCAAAATTGAAGTTGGTTGCCTTTTTTTCATGTCCTTGTTTAGTTGAGAGTTCCAGCTTTCGACCACGTTATTTGTACGGTGTCGTTCCCCGTACACTGACCATTGTGACACGAATATTTTTCGTTTTTTAACCAAGTCTTTTCCACATACTTCAAGTAAGTGCTTATGTTTTGTGTGCTGAGACTGTGTGATTTTATATATTCCCAACCGTCGTAAACTTTATCGTTGGGCAGCAATGCTAAAGCAGTACAAAGCCCTACGATACGACGTTGACGTTTTGTGTTTAATTTCAGTTCTTTTGCTTTTCGCCAATGACTTTTAGTATAATGATAATAACAGTATTTTATAACAACATCAGGGAAAATGGCTTTTAAAGCATTTGTACCAAGAATCTCGGCCCAGTTTTATTTTATTCTGATTGATACCACACAAAACTTCGTAGAATCTATCAAAATGACTAGTTTAATCGCTGCTCAGTCTATTATATACAAAAGAAAACACTTAGATTTCCCGCACGGAATATCAAAATAACCAGTGATGATTTTAGCTGTTATGATGAGAAAAACAGAACCACAAATGCCCTAGAAGGATTGCACCGACGCCTGAACTCAAAGATAACAATGAAGCCGTCTTTGCTTAAATGCATTCTAATATTTAAAAAATAAGCGGATGTCCAGGATGTTATAATACACAAAAAATCATTGCATTATAAAGGAAGAAAATAAAATAATAAAATGATATAAATAAATGAAAAAATAAATAATATTATTTCCGATTATAAACAAGTTGTAGGTAGTTCTGTAGCTCTGCCTACCCCACTCTGGGATTACAGGCGTGAAGGTATGTATGTATGTACGAGGGCAGAGTGAAAAGTCTGGAAAAAATAAACAATTTTTTTTTTTGGTCCAAGTAAATATTTATTTTTCAACGTAGTCCCCATGTAACTCAATACACTTGGTCCATCGCTTTTCTAGCTTTTCGATTCCCTCCGTATAGTACGATTTCTCCAACCCTTCAAAATACGCATTGGTTTCTGCGATGATTTCTTCGTTGGAACCAAATCTTTTTCCACCAAGCCATTTCTTTAAGTTTGGGAAAAGAAAATAGTCGCAGGGGGCTAAATCTGGAGAATAAGGCGGATGCGGGAGCAATTCGTAACGCAACTCGTGGATTTTAGCCATAGCAACTGCACAAGTGTGGACCCGTGCGTTGTCTTGGTGAAAAATGATTTTCTTTTTCGCCAAATGGGGTCGTTTTTCCATTAAAACTTCATGAAATCGCTGTAACAAGTTGGCATAATATTCGCCGTTAATCGTTTTACCTTTCTGAAGGTAATCAACATATATTACACAACGAGCATCCCAGAAGACAGTAGCCATAACTTTATTCGCCGATAAAACTGCTTTGGCCTTCTTTGGTGCAGGTTCACCTGAAGCAATCCATTGTTTTGACTGCTCCTTGGTTTCTGGTGTATGATGATGAATCCAGGTTTCGTCAACAGTTATGAAACGACGCAAGAAGTCCTTTTCATTACACCTAAACTTCGCCAAACATGCCTCTGACAGGGTCACCCTAGTGCGTTTTTGATCTACTGTGAGCAAATGCGGCACCCAACGGGCGGAGAGCTTCTTCATATCCAAATAAGTGTGAAGGATATTACGAACCCGTTCGTCTGAAATGCTTACAATATCAGCTATCTCACGGACCTTTATTCTTCGGTCGGTCAATACGATGTCATGGATTTTGGTGATCATCTCTGGTGTAGTGACCTCAACTGGGCGTCCGGGTCGGTCGGCGTCAGCAGTGCTTGTACGGCCACTACGCAAATCCGTAAACCACTTGTGGATCATTTTAATCGATGGAGCAGAGTTCCCGTAATATTTGTCTAATTTTTTTTTTGTATCCGTAATGGTTTTTTTTCGCAAAAAATAATGTTTAATCAGAACACGAAACTCACTTTTCTCCATGTTTGCAAACACCGAAGTGATTGTTTCTTCTTCATAGCTGTCAAAAAAAAAACTAGTCGTGTGAACTGGCTGAAAATATACGATTTACCTCCAAAAAGGCTGCATTACAAATTGACATTAATGAATTTGTGAAGAAAATACCTTTAATATGATTTTTACCAGACTTCTCACTCTGCCCTCGTATGATTGCATCAGGAAGCTAGCCTCCCTAAATTACAGAAGTGAATAATACATACATACATAAACTCACGCCTTCATTCCCAGAGTGGGGTAGGCAGAGCTAAAGAATTACCAACAACTCTGAATAATTTGCAATTTAAATTTTAAAGTTATTAGGTTATTACATATGACAGCCTGTTACAGATTAATCTCTAATACTGTTATTTTAGTACCAGTGGCGACATCTCTGGACAACAGGAGGTAACACTTGGACTTCTCGCTGATGATTTAGTAAACTAATTTCTTCTACATTTAATTAAATGTTTGTTTTATCTTTAGGAAATCGTTTCTAGCGGTATTATTTATTATAAGATATTGTTAAAATCTGTCTCTTCTAATTTAACTTAATCTAAATATCTGATCGAAGTATCAATCGATATGTTTAACTCTAGGTTTGGTTATGGACGCTTGTCTATGTTAGGAGCCCTTTTTCCTCGTCGCCAAACTGATTTGCCAAACTGGTTTGGCCAGGAGGAATTAAATTTCCTTGTGATCAAACTGAGGGATTATTTAACTTGTTTTAAACAAATTTCTACATCCCGTATTTTTAAACGTTTGATAGATAAAAAAAATAGACACCTTTGTCAATTTAAAAACTTTTATTAGATAAAACAGTCATTTTTAATAAAATTTACGTAAAGCCTAAGGGTACGTACGCACTGTCCGGTTAGCGAGTAGGTAGGTAGATAGTCACTCAACGTAACATTTCAAGAAAGGTACCAACGCTGATATCACCATGTATTAATCGAAGTTGATAATCCATTATCTCTTCATCATTAGCAATTTTATCCTTTTGACGTGGCTTTGGCAACAATGACATATCATTTTCCCTTTCGCACACCACATTTAAGAACCTCAAAATTGAAGTTGGTTGCCTTTTTTTCATGTCCTTGTTTAGTTGAGAGTTCCAGCTTTCGACCACGTTATTTGTACGGTGTCGTTCCCCGTACACTGACCATTGTGACACGAATATTTTTCGTTTTTTAACCAAGTCTTTTCCACATACTTCAAGTAAGTGCTTATGTTTTGTGTGCTGAGACTGTGTGATTTTATATATTCCCAACCGTCGTAAACTTTATCGTTGGGCAGCAATGCTAAAGCAGTACAAAGCCCTACGATACGACGTTGACGTTTTGTGTTTAATTTCAGTTCTTTTGCTTTTCGCCAATGACTTTTAGTATAATGATAATAACAGTATTTTATAACAACATCAGGGAAAATGGCTTTTAAAGCATTTGTAGCAGAGATTTACAAAATCAGCATGGTATTTGGTCGGAGACCAGTCCGGTATCTGTGATTTTATCATACCAAATAAGGCTTTATATGTTTCTTCCTTCCTGTTTGTCATAATTGCGTAAACCATGGGCACTACATTTGTCGTAGAAAAATCCCCTAATAAATCTCCATGGATTGTATATATCTGATCAAATGTTTTTGGGCAGCTTTTGAATGTGCCATCTCCGAAAAACTCACTCGTCTTGGTCATCATTTTTTACCTTGTTCTGAGCAAAAAACTAAAATGCGACATGATTCATCAGTGTAGTCGCACAAGAGAAATGATTCATGTTGTTCCGGAACTTTTACTTCTTGACAGCTTTTAAAAAAAGTTTGTTTCCGACTGTATACCACATTGCTGTTTTTGTACTACTAAGACTTGGTAACGATTGGTCCGCCAGTAAGTCATATCCTTTGTCTAATAACGACTTCTGGAGTCGTTTGTGCAACTGAGGAATCGGCACATCTGTTCGCATCGCTTGTTCTCTTATTTCCTTTACGGCCAAGTCAATTTCATTCTTTCTGTAGTCTGCTAAGCAGGAATGTGGCATCGATTTTATTATTCCCTCGCCCTTAAAAAATTGTTTACAAAATAGGGAAAACAAGTGGTTACAGCTACGATATTTTTAGAAAAGATAATATTAGTTCAATGATAAAAACCGGTTGAACTTCTGATACTAAACATTTTCACTAGTTCAATCAATTAAATGTTTATTGAACTACTAAGAATAGAGGTAAAATTGTGTCGGACACTTTTACAATTTAAATATCATGACATGAGTATTTAACCCTTAATAGGGCCTCGTTAACTAAAAATACTAGACCAACATCAAATACAGTAATGGAATCGCAAGTCTCTAAAGAGTAAAAATACATGAAGTTATTTTTCGGGAAAATACAATTAAAATTGTATCATAAAATGTAGGTAGTAAAGTCAAATTTCAGTTTATTCATATGTGGTAAATATATTGCCTCTGCCTTATTAAGGGTTAAAAAGGAAAACGTGTCAAAAAAATGAACTTACTCCAAGAGTTATGGAACCACGGCACTTTTCCTGCTTTACACGACTGCAGTTATATATATTGAGGTGCCATTTTTATATATCCGTAGCCTGTAATATTGTCGCCTATCATATAGCAAAATTTGACCACGTTTGCGTTCAATAAAATGTATTTCCATTGGTAGTTAAGATGTGTAGGTAAACCGTACCGCAAAACTACATGACAGTTTAGCGACACTCATGAACTAGCTATCATGTATACTCATTTCATTTAAATAAAAGTGCCATAATGTTCAAGTACTACTTATCAAAAGAGTTTATACATGTAAGTACTTGACATACGTGTTATACAGGAGGAAAACAATTTTGAGTTTGGCAAATCAGTTTGGCCACGAGGAAAAAGGTTGCAATTCACCGTTTTCGAAATAAAAATTGTTTAGTGCGAATGTGACAAAAAAATTATGTACAGCGAAAAGTAGAATGGCCCATAGAAAAGGCGGAGTAGTATTGCTCTACAATGGTTATCAGTTTTATAAGCATAGAGATTATAAAAGCAAAAAAACAAGATGGATTTGCAGCCGAAAAAAGGCTACAAATGTTCTGGAGCAGTAACCGTATATGAAGGTACAAACCACCTATTCATTTCTTTGGCGGATTGTGTTTGCTGGTCAGGGCAATTAAGGTGTATGTGATGAGCACGAATGTTTCTTTTTCTGATTCCATTTTATGTTTATAACTTACTAAGTATTACAATGTGCACTTAATTATTATCTGTATTTTTTTAGGGTAACAAAATAGAAAAGTTTACTGAACATTCGATTGACTGTATACCGAACGAAGGTAAAAACATGGTAGATGTGGCTATTGATGAAATTATGTCAAAAGCTGCCTCTTCAACTGACCCAGTTCCAAAAAAAAATCATGGTGCTATGCTAGTGTTCCAAAGGACTCGAGCCTTTTATCTCTTTTTATTAAGCCTGGCTTCGATTTTGACGCCTAGAGGGCTGAAAGCCTATAAAGCTCTTTAGCCCACAAGCCTAGTTATATTTGGCAGCCTTGACTCTCGGAGCTCGTAACCTTAATAAAAGGCTATATATTTTTAGACTTAGTCTTTGTCAAAATATTGAAACTTAAAAATATTTTGGGCTCCAAGCTTCTTTAGGCTCGGAGGCAAAAATATTTTTGAGTTTATAAAAATATTTAATTGATTTTTTCGAGTTTAATTATTTTGTTGTATAGCGGCAACAGAAATACACAACTGATTTTTACGAATATGATCCGAACTGCGACTGCATTCATAAAAGTTAAAAAATTTATAAGGCTCAGCTCGGCTCAGGTCAGCGGCTACAACCTTAAAAAAATGCCTTTAAAAAAGCTAAAACCCTTCAAAAAAGGCTACAGCCTTTTTTAAGACTACGGCCTTATTAAAATCACTAGCTCTTTGAAACCCATTCCACTAAACCAGCTCTAAAAAGACATCCGGAGCTTTAAAATTCGGGCTAAAAAGGCTCGAGTCCTATGGAACACTAGCTATGGCTTTATTGTATGACAAGGGATTTTACAAAGTTACCAGAATATCATATGACAGTTCAAAAAGTTCTATTTACCGAAAAAGAAAACGGTAATTTAAAGTAAAAAAAAATAATTTACAATAATGTACAAGATGTAGAGATACCAGCAAAATTTAAATCGTTTTTAATGGCGGATTACAACTGTGACGGGATAAGAGTAATTGTTTTTTGTTCTAACGATTTCAAGCAATCAATGGAGAAAATAAACGAATATTATGGAGACGGCACATTCAAAAGCACGCCTCGCCCTTTCTCACAACTATGGACTATGCAACGGTACTCGGTACTTGGTACTTGGTAGTACAACGGAGACTACAAATATAGTTCCGATAATTTATTGCATTATGAGCGAGAAAACTGAGAAGGCTTACTCCGTTTTGTTTGAAATGGTCAAATCACAATATCCAAAATGGGAGCCTAAAATTTTCCATTGTGATTTTGAGGTAGCAATCACAAATGCCTTACAAAACGTGTTCCCGGAAGTTGTGGTCAAGCGTTGTTATTACCATTTTGTCAATTCAATATGGCGAAAAGCAAAATCACTAGGACTTAAAGCCAAACTCAATCGCCGCATAGTTGCATTGTGCACGGCTCTGCCGTTACTACCAGGTGAGGCTCGTTTTAATGGGCGAGCACTGAAATCTTCTCCGCGGCTGAATTCAAAATATTGCGACTTCATTAAAAAAAATATTATTCAGTGGTCCCTTCTTTTCTTGACTACAATGAATGACAGTCCAATAAAACACAAACGGTAGAAAGTTGTTTTTATTTGTAAGTACCTTAAAGAGGTTTAAGTCAAATATGGCCAGTGGGACCACTGGTCAAAATAAATACTAGCTAAAACTAGTATTGTTGGTTCCACTACGTAAACGTGGACCCATCCACGAGTACTCGAAAATCCCACTGGACCCACTAGTGGAACCAAGCAGTGGGATCAACGGTCCGGAAGGGTACATTTTACTGTTACCCAAAACCCTTTTCGCAAGTATATAATATACACGGTGATATAAATAGCGGCATGGAAACGGTTAGAATAAGGCCCTTAATATTCGCACTTACGTCAGATCGAACAGAAAAAAGTTATTTTATTTTGTTTAATATGATTAAATCGAAATAACAGAGTGGAATCCACTAAAATTTCACACAGACTACGAAAAAGGTGCGATAAACGCAATTTTAAGAGTATTCCCAAACAGTATACATTACGCGGGTGTTATTATCATTGGACTCACAACATGTGGAAGAAAGAGAAATCGTTCGGATGTACCAAAAATAAACCGGGAAGTAAAATCGTTGCTCTAGCAAGTGCCTTTCCCCTTCTTCCCGAGCTGGGGATTCAGCAGGGTATGGCATACATAAAATCTGAAGTTAATCAAATAACACAAACACCCAAATTTATAAAGTACCTAGAATCATTTTGGTTTAAGATTCATTCCCCGACAATAATAAGTGTGTTTGGTGAACGCCACAGAACCACGAACATTTTGTAAGCCTTCCACTCAAAAATAAATAAACTGATGAATTAAAACACCGTCTTCAGGTCCTGAAGCAAATTTACACCTCGAAGTTTGTTCCAAAAAAACGACGAAGAGATCAAATAATCAACGATGATTATATTATCAAATCAAATCAAATCAAAATATTTTATTTCAGCCATCTTTGGACCATAATATGTATTATTATAAAGTGTTAGTAAATTAAATTAAAAATTTAACCTAATGTATGAGCGTACAGCTTGAAATTGTAAATAAAGAGATATCAATAGGCTACGGAATAGAAAAATTGCGTACGTAAATCTATCTGTGTGACATCTTGTTTTTTAAGTAAGGCTTTCAGAAAGTTCCGATGTAGGTTATACATATAAATATTTTAAGAACTAGTTTTGTGTTTTGTTTTATTTTCCACCAAAGGATGCTTATCCTATTATTAATTACACAAAAATATATGTGCAACGAACTTAGAAGCTACCTACGAGTGTTTTTATTATTTTCAGCTGTAGATATCGACATCACATCACTAGTAGGTACACAGTGGTATCGTTTAAAATTAAAGGACCCACCGTACCACCAGGGGTATGGCCAGGGGTACGGTGGGTGTGAAGGGGGTACGCCCTTTTTACTCTATTCTAAAGTCAATCAAAACATTCTCAAATCACCACTCGTGAAAATAAAATAAGCTATTTTGGTTTTGAGTTATTTTAATATTTTGTCATTTCTGTCATTCGGTATTTGAAGGAATTTGAATCTTCAGATATTTCGAGAATATGACGTTTTAGGTCAGTCATTATAAATTTCGTTTATTTTTAAAACAATTCAATTTGATATTTAGGTACCTATTATGATTATGAGTGCACGGTAATTTGAAAATTAGGGGTATTAGTGTATAAGGTGTTATGAAATTAAGCGGTTTTAAGCCCAAAGCCCTGAGTCTAGGTTACTAGTGTTACTACCGGAGACTAGGTTACTACTAGGTTACTACACAAAAACAACAAGTATGAACGAATTCTCTATTTAAATTTATTTAGTGCTGTCTTTGTCATTTTAGTACGTTTAAACAGTTAAATCGCTTGTGTCTCAGGAACCGATCAAGTCTACTTAATGTCGGGGTCAGTAGAAATGACAAAACCAAACGGACCTATTTACCATTATTACACCGTAATCACGTTCTTTCAGACATCGCGTGAGGTATTTTTAATGATGTACACGCTTGATTGTTGCTTTTAAATTCTGTTTTAGATTCAATAACTATTAACTATACGTTCTTTTTAATCAAAATAGGTTTGCAGAAATATTAAGGTTATGTGTCAAACAGTACTGGGCCTCTATTCAACACGGTAAAAACCATAATATCGTGTTTGAACTGTTATCGTATTGTCACCGTGTTGATAGCTCTTATTTACTTGACAGAAATGGTGGCCAATACCATAACAGAATAACTGAGATTTCGTTTTTACCGCCTAGAATACCGGCCCTGATTTGTTTACATCTTTTGTCATTTCTATTGACCCCGACTTTAGTCGTGATAGTTTTCTCTTATTTTTTTTTATAATATGTGCTTTTATTTAAGTTATGTATTTTCATATTTTTCATTTTGACTGTTTGGACACTTGAGTCTAACAACAGTTGGAACTTTAAGTACCAATCTCAACAAACGATGTTCATACATTTTGAAAGCTGTTAACACTATTCGCATGTTAATTGGTTAGTGAAATTCGACAATCTATTTCACAAACGGACCAAGTAATCGTTTTTTTTTTTCCATAAACTCGCAATATTTTTAAAAGAACGATCCAACGACACCTCCAACGATCCCCGAAGACGAGAAAAATTAATACATCCCCACGTTACGTGTAGGGGAGGTACCTACATTAAAAAAATATTTTTTCAATATTTAATTTTACCACTTTGTCGGCGTTACTAAAATGTATATATATTTCGTGCAAAATTACACCTTTTAGAACTAAGAGTCTAAGCTGCGAAGTGACTGACGCACATAGTGGAACTACAAGAGTAGGTACCTAATTTGACTACGGAACCCTATATAGGTGTCACCATTATATCGAAGGTTTTTATTTGATCTATGTAATAATTATATTTGAAACTGGTTATAAAGTGACGGGTGGCTTTAGTAAATAAAATAAAACTCCAAAGTTAGTTTACATAATAAATAAAACAAGTGAACCTGCGGGCTTTAACCCTCACTGATACCGCCCTTGGCTCCCTCTCCATATCGTCATCGTCTTTGAGATACTTAGTAAGCCAGTACATGCCAGTACCCCAGATATTTAAATTTGTATACACTTTTTAAGCGAAATGCTGTCCCCATTTCGCTTAGGCGGAGCCGCGGTAGTAAAATAAATTTTCTGTACATTATAATAAAATAAATTAAAAAACGAAGAGTTTTATGCAACTCTCCAGCATGAGACGAATTGAATGAGATATCATCTATCAAAATCGTAAATATGTTAGTATGAGTTTGTATATTAACTTTTTTGAAATAAAAGGACTACAATGTAATACATTGTCGTAAAAGAAAATGAAAAATTGACACAATGCGTCTGTCATTCATGTAAACATTGTCATTGTGAATAATCTATTTATTTCGTATATTGTTAATTTTCTTGGTGTTGCGGTTATAAGCACAACATATTTTCAACGACTCAAAACATATTTTCTCATACTAAAGAACTTACAACAGGTTTGAGTTGAGTTCTTGTTTATTTATTTTACATTATCATCTCAAGTCAAGCAGGGGTCGGGTGACGTGACGTCAAACAGAAGTTTAAAAAGATTACATTTTCAGTACTTTATCATATAAAAAAACGACGAGTTTATCAATTCTCCAGCATGAGACGAATCCGATGACATATCATTCATCAAAATCGGACCATAACTGTGGATCTGATGCCATAGACAATAATCGGCCTCGCGTAATATATATATATATATATATATATATATATATATATATATATATATATATATATATATAGATAGATGTAGTCCGTGGTTATGCGTTGATTTAGTGCTTGTCAGCGAGGGAGACGTGGTCGAGCGCGCGGTTGAGTCGCTCGATGTGGCGCAGTTGGCGCAGCACGAGGCGCACGTGCGAGTCCCGCAGTGCGCGCGCGCCACCCGCCCAGCCCTCCGCCGGCCGCTGTCGCGCCCGTCCGCCTGCAACCACCACCGTTATGAATAAATAACAACCACTCACGCTTGAAGATTATACTAATTAAATAAGTATTTATTGTAAAAAAACATAATGCGTAACTAATGAAAATGAAATAAATACTTATATCAATTTATTTATTTATCAAATTGATTATCGATCACAAAACTATGTTCATTAACGAGTAGATAACTCAGGCACTTCTCACTAAACTGTTTATTGCAACAAGTTAATCATGTATTGGCTAGCTCAACTCAATAAGAATCAGGGTTTATAATGAAAACTGAGAGGATAAGGTTGGCCTAACCTGGATGAAAATTAGCCACCTATTGATTATCTATACAGCGTGAAATTTTAGTGGTTGTTTTCCCGCGGCAGGGCGATTTGCTATCGGTAGTACTTTCGAATTATGATAGACAAAGTTAATAAATAAAAACATCTCTTTAATAAAAAAAAAACCCTAAACTCGAACATGCGAAAAAACAATAGTAACGCACTAAAACTGCAAGTAGATGACAGTTCCCGATATTGTTAACAAATAAACGAATAAACAAGTAAACACGATTAGGCGAAAATAAGTCGTAGGATGTCAGTAATAAGGCACGCCCGCAGCGAGCAACATGGATACTCCCCTTCTCACTCTCTCGGGGATTCCCAATATCGTACAAAGGCGCCGACACGGCGACTACCCTTTCAGTTGACCCGTGACAGTCGCAAGCGCATCCACGCTCGTTTTGCGCATACGCGGAGTTCGCAAATCACCGTAAAAGCCAGCAAGAAGCCCGGACCTTACTCCATTGGACTTTATTTGTGGTCTGACCTAAAGCGCCTAGTGTACCAACGGGAATAGCGGCAATAACGGACGCTTTCGATGTTATTAGACGTGACAGAGAGATTTGTTAGACGCATTTCCTGATATATATTTTTTCTTGTATAAATAAATCCAATCGACTTTTCTTCTGATCGTAATATTTACTGATCTATACTTCTACTTGTAGAAAAAATTCCGAATCGCCTTTTTACCCGGTCTTATTATTAACTGATCTATATTTCTACTTGTAGAAAAATTTCCGAATCACCTTTTTACCCGGTCTTATTATTAACTGATCTATATTTCTACTTGTAGAAAAATTTCTCTCTTATTATTTACTAATATATATTTTAAATAGTATGAAAATTTCCGAAACGCCTTTATAACCGATCTTATTATTTATGAAGCCTTAACTTTATTCAAGTGATTTTACTCTCTATCTAATCAATCCTTTAAAGAGGTTGTTCTTTTAGATAGATAACTGTCTGTTTCTGTAAAAGGATTAAATATCGTCTTTATCTTTGATGTTGTCATTTATTTTGTTCGTCTGTAGAAATAAGTTGACATTGAATGTTAAAATAGTCAAACATTTTTTCAAAAAATAATAATGGAGCCTCCGAGCCCCAGTGAAGGAAACGTAAAGCTTCAATTCATTGAAAGTAGTCAAGGCGGAAAAAAATTGATACGCGGTGGCTATCGACACCATTTGAAGAGGGAAAATAAACGTGGAACATCGGTATGGATTTGTGCCAAAAAGATGTGTAACGGAGCAATTACGCTAAATAGCGACAATATCACAATTTTAAGTGTCTCATCATGTTTGCGTACCCGACTATGAAAGTGTCGAAATTGAACGGAGCGTGATCAATTTAAAAAAACGGGTTGCCACCGATTACCGCCCGATACCAAACTAAATTCCCAACTAAATTCATGTCTGAACCATACGCAGATAAGTTACCATCTTTTTATAAACACAGGGATACACTGTATAAACACCGGAATGCCAAGATGTCCAAGTTAAGTTCAAAGTCTTGCGATGAAATTATAATACCAGAGGACCTAGCTAAGGGCTTCTTATGTGCTAAAATAGATAAGATGCAGATCTTCATAACACCTGATTCCAAGAATAATATAAAAGGAATTGATACCTTTTTCATGGACGGAACCTTCAAGATAGTTCCAAAACCATATAGCCAATTATATACAATCCATGGAGACATAGGTAGCAATCAAGAATTCACTAAAGTCATTCCATTAATATATATATTACTACCCGACAAAAAACAGGCTACTTATGAAAATATGTTCGAGGCAATCAAAGAACTAGTGCCAAATTTTTCACCGAAACATTTAAAAGTAGATTATGAATTAGGGGCTATAAATGCTTTTAAACGTAGGTACTTTTTCTTCGGCAAAAATTTCTGGTTGTTTTTTTCATTTCTCACAAGCACTTTTAAGAAATGCGGACAAAATGGAAATTTGTGATACCAGAGAAGGCTACAACTATGTTAAAAAATGTATGCAATTGGCTCATCTCCCCAATTCAAAGATTATTGAAGGATGGTGTTGTTTACAGGAGAATGCACCAGGTGTCAAGAATATTGAAAACTTCAACAAGTATTTAGCCACTCAATGGTTCACAATAAAAAATACAGATATACTCTCGTGTTATAACCATCGCCACCGGACGACTAATGTCGTCGAAGGGTGGCACAGTAAGATGAACAAAGTGATAAGGACCGACTTAAATTTGTTACATTTCGTGTCAATGCTTAGAGAAGAAGCAGTTCTACAGGATTTTAAATGGATTCAAAATGCATTGCATGTTGATGTTTACCGCAAAAGGGGTAAAAAAATTATTGATATAGACACTAAAATTCAGGAAATTGTAAATGTCTATTTAGTTGGAGATATAACCCTGGATAGATGTATTGAGAAGTTATCCTACCTGAAATATTAGGGTGAATTTCAACAAGCGTCAAATTATCCTAATTTAGGTGATATTTTTTATTTTGTCAGTAGGGTTCACAATTTTAAGTGTAAGGGACGTCATTAGCCATAATTAAAACAGTGTTAAAATGGCCCTTCATTAAACCAAGTCGTTTTAAGATATATCGAATTTACTAATTATATACCACCAAAATTGCTATTATCCACCAAAATTACTTTTCTAAGAAAAACACACGATCAATAATGACATATCGGGATAGTTAAAATATAATTATCACTACATAGTATAAAACAAAGTCGCTTGCGCTGTCTGTCCCTATGTATGCTTAAATCTTTAAAACTACGCAACGGATTTTGATGCGGTTTTTTTTAATAGATAGAGTGATTCTTAAGGAAGGTTTATATGAATACATTCCACGCGGGCGAAGCCGCGGGCGGGTCGCTAGTTATTAATAATCGTTAGGGAATCATTCTTGTTATTTTTTTAAACCAACAACGTATTTTATTTTATATAATAAATAGTTATTGTTTGGTGTTTATATAATTTTGGTGGAACAAGGAATTTTGTCAATTTTGGTGTCTTAGGAAAAGCCACCAAAATTGTATCACCAAAATTAGAACTTATACTTTTTTATTTTATTTAACGTGAATATTTTAGTTTTATACAAATTTAACTTCATATAGTTAAAAAAACACCATCAACATACTCAAAATAATTTAAACACAATTGTTTTTTTTGCAAAATAACAAGTTATCTAAGTTATCACAATTATAAAAATGTATTTTGTACCACCAAAATTTGATTCTTATGTACTTAGAGGGAAGATGCAGCAAGACGGTATAAATCTTTCACCATCTAATCTATCGCTGGAACTGAACGAACGACTGACGCCATATTTGTTTGTTTAATCACTTTTCGTTCGATCATAAAATCAATTTTAATATTCACCACCAAAATTGACTATTTCGCAAGGACAGTTTTATTTACACTGTTCCCAGTTTCTTTTTATTTGCAAATGCAATAATTGTAATATTTTATAATTCCTTAACTAATAGGGATAGAGATAACTAAAATATCAATCTAGTTGAGGCTTAATAACTTTGTACCACGGTATATGTGTATGCGACAAGTACTGGACACGACACCAAAATTGATTTTGGACTGTTTTTTTTTACGATAAACATGATAAGATAAGTTATTAACCATTTTAACTTTGGCTCAACATGGTACCTACTTTGTGTAAGATTTTCTAGAAAATAAATAGTTTTCCAATAAATGTACTTTACACCCCACTTATCACGTCCGCCGCTAAAAAATGTGGTTGGGATACCCATTAGATCGTTACTAAGATAAACTAGTGATACGTTTTTTTTTAAGTTCAACCTAAGCATAGTAAATGTGGTTATGTTTATTTTAATAAAAGGTTTAATTCAAGACACATTTCATTTATGCGAAACGCTTTTATATCAGTGTCAGAGCACTTCACGACTTTGCTAACACACATAGGTGTATTTAACTTTTTTTTACATTTCGAGTTCGATTACCGATTTGCAAATCATCTGATTTCTAGTGACTCATTCGCCCATTTGGCAAAGTCCTGGGACGTAAGAATCTGCACATGGTAAAACAAAGGAACAAGTACCTATTCAGTACATACCTACTGTACTGCATCGTTTTATAAAAAAAAAAATATTCGGTTATTTTTCTAAACGTAAAAAAATATATCAGTAAATAATAAGATCGGTTATAAAGGCGTTTCGGAAATTTTTCTACAAGAAAATAAACATATCAGAAAATACGTCTATAGGGAAAGAAGGCGTTTCGGAAATTTTTCTACAAGAAAATAAACATATCAGAAAATACGTCTATAGGGAAAGAATGCGTTTCGGAATTTTTTCTACAAGAAAATAAACATATCAGAAAATACGTCTATTCGGAAATTTGTCTATAGGGAAAGAAGGCGATCGGATTTTTTTATAC
Organism: Acleris emargana; assembly: GCA_927399475.2. Classification (NCBI taxonomy): domain Eukaryota; kingdom Metazoa; phylum Arthropoda; class Insecta; order Lepidoptera; family Tortricidae; genus Acleris; species Acleris emargana. The sequence goes on along the minus strand of OV656835.1, from coordinate 47,582,312 downwards.
AAGAAAATAAAAATATCAGGAAATGCGTCTAACAAATCGACAGAGACACATTAATATCATTAAAAAACAATCAAATTAAACGTGCTAGGTTGAACGTGGCGGATTGCAGTTCGAACAATTATTGCGTTACGTACTGGTTTCGAACAAAGAGTTATTTTTCTTCATACGTAATCAGTCACCGTCGATCGTCAAATGGTTCGTAACCAGTTACATAGTAAGAATAATTTTCTTTTCACCACACTGCTCTGAAACTTCCAGTTTGTCCTTGAATTATTGTTTATTAAGTGAGCTAGTGAAATTCGGTGTAACTATACATTCGGCCAAATATTTTTATACCAGATGAGGGTGTCCCGCGTTCACTAGCTCACTAAAAAGCAAATACGCAAACACGCAATGCCAAGTGAAGTGCCAATTCGAGGTTCAGATAGTAATAGAAAACGATTCAAATAAATAAAAATAATTTTCATAATTTCCAAGAACCTCTTTCATCATCACTAGAAACTACCGGCATGATAAAAAGGACGCCAGAAAACAATGCCTGCATCTTCGGCGGATGTCCGATGGAAACCCAAGATATACCAAATCTTTTTAAAGCTAGAATGCTTCATATTCATAATTTGTATATATCGCCTGGCACGAAAGCATGCAGCTATCATCTGCACCCTTGCCAAAATTGGTCAGAAGTGGCTGAAGCGGAAGACAATCTAACCGATTTTGAACGGGAACATGCGCAAGATATTGTAAACATCATGAAATTATTCAGTGATATTATAAACATGTTCTTTCATGTGTGTGTGTTGAATAAAAAAAAGAAACAATAAATTTGTGTCACGTTTTAATTTTCAGGCATAAGGCAACCGTTAAACATAAGTAGGTATAAGAGCTCCATTAAAACAAAACCAAAATCAATTAATCTATTATAAACATTTTACTTTGCCATAGAAGGTACGTTAAACATTTAGAAAACATGATAATACGGAGAAATAATTTCTAAACAGTGGCCCACGCTAATTTTTTTCTGTTTCAATAATTTTATGGAACGATTTATTTTTTCGTATATTTCAACATAAGCCACTGACTTTTTGGTATGTTTTCTGAAAATATTTATTAATTTAGTCTCTTTAGACAAAACATTTAGTAAAGCAGGAACAGTGGGCTTACTCCGGCCCAGATATCGGTTTAATCTACTATGCCACCCTTCTATATTATTTGTGGTCCTAATCATTTCTTCACTACAGTTACATACTTTCGAAAAAGGCATGTCTTTCATCCATTGCTTATCAAAGTATTTGTTAAACTTTGTAACATCGTCACCTGATGGACTCATGCTCATTATTAGGCTTGGGACTTTTGGATGCTCGCTATGGTTTTAGATTCCACGGAGTCGCCATTATGTTAAAATATTATTTTTCGAAGTCAAAGTCAAAGTGTAAAAATAAAACATGTTAGATTTACGCTGTTATATCTTTCGGTAATAACCAGGGCCCGTAATTTACATGCCGATGACATCAATTTGACGTCACGCTCCATATAGGGTGATCCCAAATAGTTTTATTGTAAATTATTAATCATTAGTCGTCAATCATTTTAATCATGTACAAATGACTTTAAAAGTACTCTATTTACACGTGGAATAAATAATACCTACTTGATACGTGAAACGTAAATAAAACTATTTGATTTGTTTTTATACTTACATACATTTTGTTAAATGGTATTGGTAACAACGCATTACAATAATTACGTAGAAAACAGAATTCCTCTCTAACGTAAAGCACGCCATCCTTCTTGCATTAATTCCCATGCAAAGAAAATCTAAGTTATCTTCGCGTTCATACGTAATGCAATATTCATAAAAATCCTTTTGTTTGTTTTGTCACACATTTGGTTAATTATTCCAACTTTTTTGCTAAAAAGAAAATGTATCATTGATGGCGTCATTTTTTCTGATTTTAACAACTAATATAATTAGGAAATCAGTATTTTTATTTCTCAGTGGCACTTGCACCATTTAATAAAATGTATGTTTAACAACAAATCAAATAGTTTTGTTTACGTTTCACGTATCAAGTAGGTATTATTATTTATTCAACGTGTAAATAGAATACTTTTGAAGTCATTTGTACATAATTAAAATTATTGACGACTAATGATTAATAATTTACAATAAAACTATTTGGGAGCGTGACGTCAAATTGATGTCATCGGCATGAAAATTACGGGCCCTGGTAATAACCAAGTTATTATGAGTTTATGATAGGTCCAGAACTCGTTTAACCCCGCAAAATATAGAAAAAATAATAGTGATCCATTCTTACTACCATTTTAATGATGAACATGAAATAGTAATAGATGATGATTATGATGCACTGATTCAAAAAGCCTGTATCTCATAAAAAAATTAGAAGTGGCGACTAATATTAGATTGAAAAAGACATTTTTAGTAGACACTTAAAGTATTTGTTTTAGTTTATTTTGTTTAATAGCAATAGAGTATTTTATTATTGGTAATTACCTATATGGGTAAGGACCAAAAAGTTGTCCACGCTAACTCACTCAATTAAATTTTCTATGAAACTTTTCCGTTGTGACACGAAAGTTAGCCATACAATTGTATGGATAATTTTCGTCGCACAACGGAACTTTTTTCAACTTCGCTGTTTGTATGGTTAACTGCGCTTAACAGTGGTCCAACTTTTTGGTCCTTACCCATATACTTACAAGTTGTATGTACTTATCCACTTTGACTTTGACTTCTAAAAAAATATTTTAACATAATGGCGACTCCGTGGATTCTAGAACCATAGCGAGCATCCAAAAGTCCCAAGCATACTCATTATATATATATGACCACTATGCGTAAAATCTTTCGGCAAACGAGCTAAACCAGCACATAGGGCCACGTACCTCTTCGTCACTTTCGAGGTTATTTTTAATTGTTTCGCTTTGCGATACAGGCATCGATTGTAGTGGTAATAACATCCTTTCACTATAATATAATACTGGGATAAATTTTCTTGATTGCCCTCATTACAGCTATTTCATAGTCTATAGTAATTTTTTCTGGTTGCCAATCGTCAAAAATTGACTTGATCAGTTTAAATATTATCTCATATGTTTTAGTAGTTTTGTCTGGTAGTAAACAATAAATTAATGGATGAACAGTCGAGTCTATTTCTTTGTAACCATGAATCGTGTATAACTGTTTAAATGTGTTAGGGCTTGCTTTGAACGTACCACCAAATAAAAAAAATCTTTTAGCTCGTCAAGTTCTTTCTGAATTCTATTTCTTCCAAAGTCTTGTTTGTATGTATGTTCTTTATTTTTAACAATATTATTTCTCGTAGATAAAGTTATACTGCCTGAGCAACCGCCACTGCTGTTATTAGTGCAGAGCCAGTACGTATTTCCATTCGAATATTTTTTTTTCTATGGTATGACCAATCGTCAACTCCTCTCCGTGTTCTCACAAAGTGTAGTTCACTCTCACTCATTTTTACATAAAAAAATCGCAAACCAAGGCTAGTTTAGACAGTAAAAACATTAAAAGCCATTAAGCCTGTGACTGCCAATTGACATTGACAAATAAAATACTTTATCAAGTGGCCAATTAGTAAGCAGTTTGAAGTGGTTTTACATGAGTATGTTACCTACTCCAAATGATGATAAACATATTTATTCAGATACGTATGAGCAATAGATATTCTTTATTAGTAACTTCAAATAGACAATTTCTTCCCTCGAAACTATGGTTACGTATGAAGAAAAATAACTCTTTGTTCGAAACCAGTATCGTACAAAGATCATTTTTTCTTCCATCGTTACCAGTTACGAATGGTCGGTTACATACGCGGCCGAAGGGATTTAATAATCAGTGTAAATAAGTTGATTCCATTTTTTAAATACGCCTTATATACGTTTTTGATCATTTAAAGCTTGATCTAAACTGTTATTTTCACTTTTAAGGATCCGTAAACTGCACGTTAAAATATATTTTTCTAATAAGTGTACAAGAAGATAAACTGTACATTTTCCCTACACCGTATGTTACAAGGTTATTGCCGTCCATTAAAAGTTTTTTTGCTGATAGAACGTTTAATTGTGGAAATACTCGTATTTCTTCCAAAAAATTACCATTCAAATTCAAAATTCAAAATATTTATTCAGTAAATTGGCCGCATGAGTAGATTCGCTCCATTTTACACGTCAGTAATATGGAGCGAATCTACTAGCGCTTCGGACAAGGCCATGATTGCGGAGAAGAAGCGCCGCAAGAAACTCCAGAGATGATGACTAATTGTTGAAGTAACGCTGGCCGTAAAGCTGTCAATGTGTTGTCTATTAAAAACAATGTAAAAGATGTCACAGGTTTTTTTCCTTATACCTCGTGTGTTCATAAGTTTTGAGACGAAACTTTATACTTAATAAATAAAGAAAATAATACTGGCACCTATTTTATTATTTTTTCAATTTTGAATTTGGAATGTTAGTGTGCTATTGGTATGTTTTTAAAATTCATTTCTCTTGTTTTTCTCGTGATGGAGGGAACGAAAGAATTGCGTGCGACTGTCATTTCACTACATATGGCGGGGAAAAAACCAATGGAGATATTCCGTGACATAAAATGTTTTGGGGTAAGCCGCAACTTCGTATATTACACCATTAAACGGTACAAGGAAACTGATTCTTTGAAAGATCGCCATAGGAGTGGTCGCCCGCGGTCCGTAAGGACGGCTGCAAACATCAAAATAATCAGAGAGCGACTTCGCCGAAATCCATGTCGCACCCAGAAAAAACTCGCTCTGCAGACTAAAATTTCGCGTATTTCAGTCAACAGAATATTGAAATATGATCTCAAAGTAAAGGCTTACAGCCGTAGAAAAGTTCATTTTCTAAATGATCGCCTTCGTAAATTACGTCGCGAACGTTGTCCGATGCTGCTCAAGAGACACGATGCGAAAAAGATACTCTTCACCGACGAAAAAATCTTTACGGTTGAAGAAAAGTTTAACCGGCAAAATAATAAAGTTTATGCCAAAAGCAGCAAAGATGTTCCTGCTACAGCACGAAATGTCTCGCGTGCTCATCATCCGGCGAGTGTGATGGTATGGTGGGGGGTTTCGTACGAAGGTGTCACTCCGCTCCATTTTTGCCAACAAGGTGTCAAGGTTAAAGCAAAAAATTATCAAAGTGACATTTTAGATACTGTAGTGAAACCCCTATCTAATAGTTTATTTCACAACAAAGAATGGATTTTCCAGCAAGACTCAGCACCCGCCCATAAGGCTAAAACGACTCAAGCTTGGTTAAGGGAAAATTTGCCGGGCTTCATCGCGGCGGAAGAATGGCCTTCCTCCAGCCCTGATCTCAATCCACTGGACTATTCTTTGTGGACTGAATTGGAACTCAGGGCCTGCCAAAAGTCCCACCCAAACTTAGATTCTTTAAAGCGAGCCCTCATCAAAGCAGCGAAGGATATCCCGCTGGAGAAGATTCGTGCCGCGATCGATGACTGGCCGGAACGTCTAAAAGCTTGTATTAAAAATAGGGGTGGGCATTTTGAATAGTAATTGCTTGTGGTTGTTGGTTAATGTCTAATTATCATTATCTGTAAATTTTATAAATATAGCTTTATTCTTTAAATTTTTATGTAATATTTATTTCGTCTCAAAACTTATGAACACACGAGGTATATGCAGAAATATGATTATTTATATTTTATAAAAAGTTATGGGCCCAGCACGCTTCCACTGCATCTAGTTTTGACTGCACTTAGTAGTGTTCAAAGCGACCGTTCTTGGGTCATTGATTCGGGTGCTACCGACCATGTGTCCGGAAGTCGAGATTGGTTCGAATCGCTCAATGCATCACCAACCAAGGAGGTTTGTGTGGCTAACGGCAACAAGTTAGTAGTAGGTAAAGGCGACGTAAATTTTACAGTTCATTTTAAAGGAAATACATTAAATGTAACTTTAAAAGATGTAATGTATGTACCGGAGCTTAATGTAAACTTAATATCTGTAGCAAGCCTTGCTGAAAAAGGTTTTAAGTTTAGTTTTACTACTGTAGCTTGTGGTGAGTTAGTTTTAACAGCTAGGAAGATTGGGAGAATTTACAGACTTGAAACTATTGGTAAAGCTCTTTAAATGACGTCAGCCAATTCTTCGAGCATGATGTTTGGCATCAAAGATTAGGATACTTAAACTTTGATAGCTTGGCATCGCTTAGAAAAGTTGCTAACGATATTGATTTTCAGGTTACTGCCAAGAAGGAAGTTTGTGATGTGTGTCTTAAGGGTGAGCATTTTGAGGGCCTTGCGGTTTTCGGCCCTGAAATGACTGAAAATATTCATCCCCTACACAAAAAAATGTGTCATTCGATAGAAGTCAAAATTACCTATCATATGGCATTCGAATTTTCATGATAACACTTACGACCTTTACACAATTAGCATCGACGTAAAAAATGCAACGGTGGCTCGATTTCTTTGCTCCCGAGTGTATTTCGCAGGGACAGTTTTATTTACACTGCTCCCAGTTTCCTTTTAATTGCAAATGCAATAATTGTAATATTGCATAATACCTTAACTAATAGGGAATAGAGATAACTAAAATATAAGTCTAGTTGATGCTTAATAACTTTGTACCACGGTATATCAGTATATGCGACACTATTTTTCTCACTAATTAAGACGCACATCCACTCTGTTTGAATTGCGTTGGTGCACTGACGAGACAATTGAAACCTTATTAAGTGAACATTTTTGGACGTGTCGGCGTTACATGAATTTATGGGATAACATTGTTTCTTTGGATGAGTAAGGTAACCTTTTTTTATTATTATCGTTTTACTTCTTAGTGGCCAATAATGGAGACTTGATTGTTATTGTACAGAAGATAAGGGTTATTCATTTGTTTAGCAAGAATCTATGTAGGACCGTAGGATCTTTGAATTAAGAGTGAAGTCCATTTTTGGTGCCCGTCAGCTTAAAGGGTCCAACACTGGTGCCATCACCCTAGTTGACTTTAGATTGGTTGGTAAAATAAAATGGAAAGAGTGTATTTTTCCATTTTTAGTTGGTTTGATTACCGGTTAAGGAAAGCAATTTCCCTAAAATATGTGAATGAAATTATTCTTAATTTTTAAAAACAAAGGAGTGTTGCCCTTGCAAAATTTTCTATATTCAATATTAAAAGTAACGTAGGTACTTTACCTCCAGGTTCCAGGTTCAACATTCTCGATTACCTGGCAGTGTGTAGTAACTATTATAATATTCTGTGCTGGCAGGTAAAATGAACCAGTGAAATAAACAGTGTTTTAGGAATATTTAATTTTAGTAACCAACATTCCTCTGTTAAAATTAAAACACGCCAAAAATACTTTTGCAATCACAAGGCTCAATTTTGGAGCCTAATAAATGATCTTTCTCTTTTATTTTTTAACTTCTTAAATATTCAGTTCAATGTTTAAAAATGCATCATGAAATATTTTTGCGAAATAACACCTCTTTAAAAAGTTATTACTTGGCTTAGCCAAAACCCTTAAGATAGAACTGCCCAGGGAGGAGACACTTTCGTATCGCTTTGGCACGTAAACAGTGGCGCTATCTTTTTTACTGTCCAGAAATTACACCGATTGTTATTTCTTATTTCCGATAGATGACTCTGGAAGCGCGATAACATCTTTTATACATTTAATTGAATTGGGTATCACTAATATTATTTCCGATTAAATAAAAACATTTTTAGATTAATTGGGGTCAAAATGTACAGAGTTTTAAATACATAACTGTAAATATAGCCACAAAATGCAAAAGCGACAGCATGTGTAAGTATTAAAACGTACAACTTCAAAATAAATAGGTGTCAAAATGTACAGAGGTTTCAATATTTAAGTGTAAATATAAGTAAGTGCCATAATGAAAAAGCGACAGCATGTTTATAGTAGTTTATGAAATTGTTGCATAAAGAGGGGTATTAAAACACGAGTGTGTGTTTAAGAACCGAGCCGCCAGGCGAGGTTTTTAATAGTTTCACACGAGTGTGTTAATACCTAGTTATGTGCAGTTTCATACACTACTTTATCTACTCTCATACATTGCGATTCAACCTACTAAATAAAAGATCAAAGTTAATAAAGTAACTACAGCAAAACGTATTCAATGAATGGCGCCAAAACCTAGCACATCACCGCGCATGCGTTAAAGCGGGCGCTGTCACAGACAAGTAAAAATTGGAATGAAAACTTTTTGTAATTCTGTAAAAATGACACGAACCGCATGTGCGTTCCTTTATAAAAAATTAAAAAATATGGAACCTCATTGGTGACATTAACTTTTTGGATTAACTTGTATTGTAATGGTAAAAAAATTACTTTATAACATTATTTTGTTAGAGAAATAATGTTATAAAGTGATTTTTTAATTTTTTTTCGGTATTGTGTTTATAAAGTATGCCAATATAAATTCGTTTTGAATTTTATAATTCGAACTTTACGATATGAGAGTAGATAAAGTGTTAAAACGTACAAGTTTCAAAATAAACAGGTGTCAAAATATACCTAATCCAAATAGGTATGTACGTATGATTACTGTTCAATTATAAATAAGTACTGGCCGGTGGGCACTTAAGATAAAACAAAATCATTAGAATGTCATGTCGTCAAAAGGCTAATATTACCAACTGTCAGTGCTGAATTTACTGTTCTTTTTGTGAGAAAATGGAGGAAGAACAAGAGGAAATCGTATTTAGCAAGACGCAGAAAGGGAATGAAACGATATTACTCGATGTTCATAGATACAATCTAAGTATACACAATGTTGGATGTATAATAAAGACTGTACACGATAAAATCTGGCCATGCATGCTCTGGTGTATTTTTTGAATGAATGCTAATTTTCAAGCAGCACTTTTTTGTAATAGTCAGTGGTTATGAAACGACATAATAAAAATACAATCATAATAAAATGTTAGAGCGTCTGTGACTTAGACCATTATATAATCCGCAGTACCAATATTTTTTTGTACACGGTCTTCTGACAGTCTTTACTAAATTCTCGTGTTAAAAACATTTTATTATTTTTAATTATACAAGCCCAATTATACCTTATTACATTATCTTTTCACAGTAGTTAAAACTTTTCTAATTGTATATAGATTGAGATAGTTCTGATTTTTTTTAACTTTGTCGAATTTGACTTTTTGACAAATAAATGCCTCCCATACAAAAACAACCTTCAGTGCTTGAAGTAAAAAGTCTTCCTGACTACTACAAATAGAAATGAGTTAGAAAAAGTATTTTTTTGGTAAGACGACATTCTAATGTGAGTAAAACAGCTTGTAAAAATATAAATACAGTTGTGACATTGTAGCAGGAAGCGAGTGAAGATTGTCAAAAAACGCTGGACAGAAGTGGAAAGGTATGATAGAATATATTCGACGAAAACTCACACATACCCATACATTATGTGATATGATTTTATTTTATTATATAGTTATATAACTATACAAGCTATGAAAAAAAAAACTGCTTGAAAATATGCATTCGTTGCAAAGATACACCAGAGCATGCATGGCCAGATTTTATCGTGTACAGTCTTTACACTATGGAAATGTGTAAATCGCTTATCTTGTGGTGCCTCAATAACATTAGACCCAAGAAAAACGAATATTCTGCGAAAAAGTACGCACACTTGCCAACCATCGGCATTTAAAAATAAAAATTACGTTGCACATCAAGAGTGCATGAAAAAAGTTTGGGAAAGCTAGGAGTCGGTGCAGCGAATTTTTGAAGAATGCTACACAATACGCAAAGAAAAAAAAACTTACTATTTGGAACTAACAACGCCGTGAAAGTCTTGAAATCCGGAACTGGCGAAAAAATGTTTATTGGTGACTGGACTTTTAAGGCTTTTACCCTTTATACAACTGTTTACAATTCACATAGACGTGAACAGCACCGAAGAACAAACGAATGTAACTCCATTGCTTTACTCACAGCTGCCTAACAAAAACACAAACACATATATACGTCTATTCTCCTACCTTAAATGTGTTTTGGGTATAAATGGGCGTTTTCCAAAAAAAATATTTGAGTCAAATATCCCTGTCCTTTGCCTTGTGAGTACTTTTGTCCCATGAATTCCTTCACCAACGATAAAGTTAGTTTATAAAAGTCATGCAGCAACATACTTACTGACCACTCATGCTAAGAAATTACCTCAAAACTTACTCAAATATAAAATTTAAGTTAAAAACCGAAGAAACGACTTGGGATTCTGGGTGTCCTACGTACACTTCGCATACTTTAGAGTGAAATATTATTATATCTGTGTCCTTCTAGGCCCGGATTTGAATGCTACTTGAAAGATAATATCATCTTAATTTGGTTTTTAACTTCATTATTTAGTCTATAGAGTTAAAAAAAAGGTAATTAACTAATTACATATTTTTAAATGTCCGCAAAAATTGGCGTGGTGGAAAATTCCGCATAAGCTTCGGCGTTTTCATCAAATTACAAACCAAAAGTACTAAATCAGTTGCGTTTTTACTTAATGGCAACATTCCATAACCATTACATTAGGTTTTTGTAGGTAGTTACACCCAGTTACACCAGAAAAACGTAAGAAGTTGGCTGTGAGTCACCGCCTGCCATTTCAACCAAAGTAATTAGCATTGGCCAGGCAGGCGCCGTAGTTTCATCAATAGCCTAGTTCACCAATCCATATCTGTTCATTCATAGAGCCCATTTTAATACTTCCATCCTTCTTAAATAGTCCTACACTAACCGTTGGTTGTCCGTGGGAGCATACTTCCATAGTTTGAACTCAGGGACAATCGCCGGATGGTGTCCCATCACTTTACTAAATTAAACTTGTCTAAAGGGCCTCTGCGTGTTGGCTTCGGCTCCATGTACGCCTTCCAAAGGTCCGGGACTCCCATAGTCTCGTGAATGGTAAAGACATACAAATAATAATAATCAAAGAGCGGAATTCTTCATAGCAAAAATCAAACTGTCAGAGGGATTGACCTAACTGTTTTATCGACTTATCGATAAATATTTGTCACTTAACGAAACAAAGTTAAAGTAATGAAATCAGGCTTTTGGATATACATACAAACAAATTAACGGTGTCCCTAATTAGCTGACCGCCACTGTATTTTAGTATAATAGTAAAGAATAAAACAGAAAATACTTTTTTTTAAATTTTCTATATGAAACTTATCATTAAAAATTAAAAACAAATATTGCTAAGAGTAGGTAACTAATCTTCATTCAAAATAACAAAGTCGAAATCTAAATCTGTACTAAATATGTTTTCTTCATCTTCCCTTCAAACTTATCGTATGTGCTAGAAAAATATGTAGGTTTACTTATCAAAGAGGTCAAATGTTACAGAATAATCTTTTAAGTTGATTATGGATACCTAATGCGATATTATTCCGTAACATCGATAAGTCGATAAAGCAGTTAGGTCAATCCCTCTGACAGTTTGATTTTTGCTATGAAGAATTCCGCTCTTTGATAATAATATAGCCTTTTATTCAGATCTCTTTACAATAATTTAAACTTATAAAAAAACTAACGTTGGACTTATAAACTATTCATACTAATATCTGTTGTTTTGTTATCTTTCCTAGATCTGTTTGCCAGTCGGCAAAGGCCTCCTCCAACCTTTTCCATTCTTTCCTTTCTTGTGCTACTCTGTTCCACATGACTCCTGCCACTTCTCTGATGTCATCATCCCACCTTTTGTGTGGTCTGCCTCTCTTCCTTTTGCCTTCTCTGGGGTACCATTGTGTAACTCTTTTGCTCCATTTGTCTTGACCTCTTATTACGTGGCCAGCAAATCTCCATTTAACCTGATAATTTAACAATAATCGACTATACCGACGAATACATCTATCTGGGGCAACTTATTACTCAAAAAGAACCTATGCGAAAAGAAGTGGAGAGAAGAATTGCAAACAGCTGGAAAAGGTACTGGAGCTTAAGAGAAGCCATGAAAGACAAAAAGCTTCATATAAATATAAAAAGCAAATTGTTCAACACCTGCATACTACCCGTTCTTACGTACGGATGTCAATCACGGGCTTTAAATCAAGAGATTTTGAACAAAATAGCAACTTGCCAATATGCAATGGAAAGGAGCATGTTAAACGTTAAAAAGTCGGACAGATTAAAAAACCTGGTTATTAGAAACAAAACAAAAACTACAGATCTAACAATAAAAATCAAGAGACTTAAATGGAGATGGGCTGGCACGCCATCTGGGCCCACCTAATTCCTGTGGTAAAGCAAGCAAGGGAAATGAATCCAAATTTTAAAGTCATCCATTTTTTATCAGACGGCCCCAGTTCAGAATATCGGCAAAAGAAAAATTTCTATTTATTGAACCTGTTCACGCAAATACTTAATCTGACATATGCAACTTGGTCGTTTTCCGAGGCAGGGCATGGGAAAAGCTTGGCTGATGGTATTGGGGGCTCCGTCAAAAGACAGTTAGACAAAAGGGTTTCCTATGGCCAAGATATTACAACTGGTACTGATGTTTGTCAAGTTCTTCAGTGCAGAATGAGATCTGTGAAGTGTTTTTATGTATCTGACTAAGATATAAATAATATAAAGCAATTAGCCCCCGATCAACTATCCCCAGTGCCGCAAACGATGCAACTGCATCAAATTATTTCTGAACAAAAGTCACAACAGATCAAATACCGTCAGTTGAGTTGTTTCTGTGGTGAAATGCGTGGCCTCTGCAATTGTCACTTGCCCAAAATACATGTTTTCGCAGCAACATCCATAAATGCAAAGACTCGGAAGTAATAATGCCGATTCCCAGGTTCCCGGTCCATCGGGTATAAAAACATTAAATCTGAAAAGCAAACCAACACAAAATATTCCAGTCAATCAAACAGAACGCCAAATAGATTCTGAATCTTATGCCATATCTGCTTTACCGACAATTGGTTACACTCCTAACAGATTTTCGGTTACAGCTTTTGAAGACGAGACAAGAAGGTCAAATTCTTTGTCAAATATACATGATATCAAAACTCCGCTGGACGTGTATTGTTCGATGTCAATGATGCAGAAAGTCTCTTAGAACATATTTCACCACTGACAACCCAAGTTCTATCGCCTAGCAACACAGAAAAACAATTTGATGATTTGATATAATTATGCCAATGATAAAGGAAATAAAATAAAACACTTGACGAACGATGAACGAAACCGAATGACGTTGGCTAAAGATCCGCCCTATGGTTTAGGACATACGAAAAGAGTTAAAGTTCTTACACCTAGTCAGACATATTTTCATTGCGAAAATGCAACAAATATTAAGTCTGAATTTAAAACAATTAGGGTCTAGGTACCTAAGGAGAAAGTAACTACGACAAGTCTGAGACTGACTAGGATCACATCAAGGACATTTCCTTGCTATCTTTGTAAGACACGCCATCAATTTAACCTGCGAGAAATGGCAAAATGTATGGTTTGTTTTAATTGGATTTGTTTATACCTGTTATATAGTCAAACATAGCTGTACTATGTTTGACTATATTTGTTCAGTTTACCTAGAAGTTGAGTAGCCACCTAACAAGCTTTCATTATTTTAAACATTCTTATTTTAATGCAATATGACGTTTTGTCATGATAAAAATAAAACAAAATATAAAGTAAGTTAGTGTGAGAAGGCCGGCTGTTCTCTATTAGAATTACGATGGAAGAATTCGAAAATGCTGATTTTGTTTAATTTTTATCATGACAATAAGTCATATTGCATTAAAATAAGAATAAGATAAATAAGCGTAATATTATATAGTAGTAAGGTTTATTTTGTACTGATGGTTATTCATTACATATTTTTTTACGGTAACCGCAAATCACGATCGCGTGTCATCGTCAATACCCGAAGTATGCTTCTAAAATCCGAAGGTTCTTCTAAGAGCTCACGGACTGTAAGTGTGTGTGTGTGTGTGCGTGCGTGTGTGCGTGCGTGTGTGCGTGCGTGTGTGCGTGTGTGTGTGTGTGAGCTCTTAAATAGGTGAACTGAATTGGATGCGGTTTTTAATTTAACCCCCATCGCATAAAAGAGGGGTGTTATAAGTGTGACGTGTAAGTGCGTGTGTGTGTGTGTGTGCGTGTGTCGGTCTGTGGCACCGTAGCTCTTAAACGGATAAACATATTTCGTTCCGTTTTTTTTTTGTTTTACACAGTAAACATAATAGGTAGGTAATAATTTTTGATGCAAGTGTCGACATGTCAGGGGCCGCTAAGTAAATGAAATAATATAAAATGCCCCAGCTACTTAGCGGTCCCCGACGTGGCGACACTTGTATCAAAAATTATTACCTACGTATTATAATTAAGAAAATGAGACTTAACGATTTATACGCGACGACGCTTGGATCGGAATATAATATTTCCTACTTATAATTAAACTTATACGACCAATATTTATTATTATATTGCTTTTTAAAGGTTTTTTAATTTAATTTTCACACATGTAAACCGTCCATATAATTCCTACACGTGACAAATGTTCCACTAACGTCACTTTGTCCTACTATGACTGTGATTGATTTTATTAAAGTTTATATTAATTATTAAGGATTTTGAGCACTGTTTAGATCTCAATAGTTGTAATAATAATTGTCATTTGTGATAACTATAACTTTTGATAACTGTATACCGATTATACCAAATTAAAAAGATAGTTGTAAAGTAACGTATAAAGTAGCGTAAGGGAATATTTTCGTTAAAAACTATATAATTGCAAAGTATTGCAGATGTTTTGTTTTTTTCAGAAGATTATTATTGTGTTAAGTTTCAATTAATAATAATTATCAAGAAGTTTTAAGACTTGTTGGTAATTCTTTAACTCTGCCTACCCCACTCTGGGATTAAAGGCGTGAGTTTATGTATGTATGTATGTAATAAAGACTGATTTGAAAATTACACGCCGAATTTAATTTAAAATGTACCTAGACTTTGTAGCGTAATGGAACATGACATTGGTTATGATACGTTCAACACAATTTATTAACAATACAAACATGTTACTATGAAAACAAGTATTATTTTCATTGCAAGTGGAAATAGAAGATACATGAGATAATCTAAAAAAAATATTTTTTTACTGTGTGGAATTCCGTTACGCCACGGAACTTTTTTTGGAAAAGGCTCAAATATAAAAAAATATAAAACTTATTTTGAGAAAGCAGAAATAAGTGCTGTAAAAGAGGACTACGAAGAATGTCAAGTTAGAGGATGCTTCTTCCACTTCAATAGAGCCGTGTGGAGGAAATATGAAAATCGTAAGCTAAACGATACTACAGAGGGACGAAAAGTAACAGAACTGGCGTCATATTTACCTATGTTACCAGCACACTTCATTTTGGACGGATGGAATACTAGTATGAATACTGTTCCCGAAAAAACTACCAGTATTGAAAGATTCGAAGAATATTTTGTGAAACAATGGCTAGGTAAGAATCAGTCGGCACAAATAAGTTGTGCCAAAGAGCGACACCGAACGAATAATGCGTTGGAAGGTTGGCATAACCGTTTAAATACAAGACTACGAAGTAAGCAAAGATTATATGTATTTATACGAGTACATTTACTGCAAAGGAAGCTATTTATCAAGAGTCGAAAATGAAAGACATGCTATTTCAAAATGCGAATCGACGAAAATGTGACATTCTGTTCGAAACAAAACTCAAACAATTACTACGGCAACTGGAAAACATCGAAATTACTGTATTTTTTTTTTGGAAGTGCATTATAAAATTAAAACGCAATCAATATAATTATAATGTTAAGGGTTAATTTTATAATGTTTTAACAATGTTTACTTAGGGGAATTGCTCATGTTTAAGTTTGTTATTGACGTTATTGTGTAGGTGTCGTGGTAATGTTTAAGTTTGAAACTTTTTAATTGTGAGAATAGTTTTTATTCAAACATTGGGTTACGCTATTTTTTTTTTTTAGATAATTCAATGTTTATTTTTATTTATAAAAGCCACAGATTTACCACAGATTAGCCACAGGTTTCGTAAGTATAATCTGTGCCAATTGAAACTGGCAAACATGTAAACTCAACCAAACGAAACAATTTAGCATTATTACTAGATAATCACATGCTTTTAAAGATCAAGTGAGGTTTTAGCAATCATTTGTACCATTGATCTTTACTTTTACATTAAGTTTAGGATTAACAGCTGAAGAATAACATCTGACTAAACCGGGCCAGCTGTACGTACACATGCAGCAGCAATCAAAAGTAAAACCGAAAGGTAGAAGGTTTTCTATCGAGGAGAAAATACTATCACTATCGCTGTTCAAGAAGAGCCCCAAATGCTACAGATTGTTGTGCCAGTATTTTTCACTCCCGTCCAACAAAGCCATGAAACGCCTGCTAAGCCAGATTGAATTGACCGCTGGGATAAATAATGTTTATTTCGAAAAAAAGTCTGAAAAAGTGGCGGCAGACCGATTGTGTAGCCTCATTTTTGACGAAATGTCAATTACGCCACAAATGGCCTATGTTGCGCATGAAGATGGACTGGATGGGTTTTCTTCAAATCCGGGGGCAATATTTGCGGACCACTTTCTTGTTTTTATGGGCAAAGGTGTGAAGACCCACTTCAAGCACCCAGTCGCATAATATTTCACCAGTGCACTGCATAAACCTTTTATGTAGGAAAACATGTCGCAACTATAATGTGGTAGTCTTGTGTTTTTTCTTATTCTCACTAGTCTCTCTCTCGTAATATTTTTAAATGTTTTAATGTTTCTTAGGGTTATGTTTATTATATTTAATTTAATGTTTATAAATTTATATAATGCTAGACTAAGTGGTATCATTGTAGTATGATATATGGTTAAAAAATGACTGACTGCTGAGTTTCTTGCGGTGTTTCTTCTCAGCAGTGGTCGCCTCTTGGGAAGCTCTGGTAGATTCTTGACGTGTAAAAGTGCCCGTGCGGCCTACTTACTGAATAAATTTGTTTTTATTTTCTTATTTTTTAGTTTAGGTAGGTACCCATACCTTTGAAATTTATAATTTTCTAGTAACGATCTAGTTTATTCTGGTTTTCTTGTTAACACACAACAAGGAAACTAGAACAAAAAAGATCGTTACTAAAAAACCCCTCTGAGACTGTAGTACTACCACGTAGTTCAACTGGTAATACAAATGATACACCGTAAGGTCACTAGTACCACCAGTAGTACTAGTGACCAT
Source organism: Acleris emargana (assembly GCA_927399475.2). NCBI lineage: Eukaryota > Metazoa > Arthropoda > Insecta > Lepidoptera > Tortricidae > Acleris > Acleris emargana. Next base: position 47,565,061 of record OV656835.1, on the reverse strand, counting down.
AACGGAGGACCGGTAGTACAACTGTACTTGTTCATTGCAATTGCAACCCTCTTTACTGTTGATTCTGTACTGGCCACTTAAATAAGACTGAAGTACTTTTGATATGATAGCTAAATCTAATTAGTAAGTGACATGAGTGTCTATTCTATTTGTGCATCAACGCTGGATCATACTAGATCTGCTGATTTATCAAGTAAACAAAATGGACAATGCAGCTTCAGCTGAAATAATAATCGTAGAACGCGGACGTGGCAAGGTGCTACTAAATAACGGTCACCAATACTATTTACTTAAAAATATAAAGACTTAAATTCCATTTGGAGGTGCAGGAATTATAAATCTACAAAATGCAACGGAACTGTGACCGTTACTGCGGTAAGTTCCTTTATTTGAAATTATTTATTAGATTAGATAAACTTAGCATTCAAACTAGCCTACAACAACGTAGGGCTCTCAAAAACGTATATTGTGATACTTTAACTTTTTTGTAACTTATTAAAAATGTTTGGGTCAATTTTTTTCCTGGGAGTATACTTTATTTTCCCTTTTTTTACAGGACTTATTAAAAGTACTGAAAAGAACAATTCATTCTCCAACTTGCTTGCCTAATTAAAGTGAAAACACCGTTTGTTCAATAATATGCTTAAGTATCGAAACTGCGGCATCAACTCCTGAAGAAAGTGTCTCTGCAATATATAAAGAAACAGTGGCATCCATGAAGGATAAGGGTCTTGATTTAATTGAAAAGTTACCGTTTTACGACAGTTATCGAAGCACTGCTATTCGAAGACGAAAAAAAAGGCAAAATTGGAAAATTTAGTCTACAAGGATTTGGAAAAAGTTAAAGTACCGCCAGCATTCGACGATTTTCTTCTCGGAGATTACAACGATAGCAAAAGGGAAATAGCCGCATATTAATTATTGTTTCAAAAGAAGCACGGGAAATTCTAAAAGTTGGCTAAACCTATTTTGGCGATGGCACGTTTAAGAGGTGTCCATCACCCTTTAAACAATTATATGTAGTGTTTTGTGATTTAGGCAGTAGTGAAAGAAAAAATAATGTGGTACCGGTGCCAAACAAATTTAAAAAGTCATATTCCATTATGTTTGAGATCGTTAAGTTGCAAATCCCAGAATGGGCACCGAATAAATTCATTACTGACTTTGAACAGGCACCTATAACTGCCATTAAAAAACTTTTTCCTCAGATTAAACAGCACGGCTGTTTTTTCCATTTTCAGGACAAATGAAAGAGGAAAGCGAAAAAATTAACAATTATAAATAGAAACACAAAAAAAAAACAGAAACAACCAAAACAAAATCATCTGTTTGTGCATGGTTTTGCCCCTTCTTCCAGAAGCAAAAATTGAAGAAAGGTTACATTACGTATTAAAAGAAAGTGGAGTTATAGGAAGTAACAAAAACCTGAAACAGTTCTTATTTTATGTTCAGAATTATTGGATGCCGAAGAAAGCTTTGTGGTGCACATTTGGAGAGCGACACCGGACAACTAAGGTGTGTGAGGGTTGGAACGGTCAGTTCAACAAAAGTTTTTAAAGAAAACCAACCATTTTGCATCTTTTAAAAATCCTTAAGAAGGATGCTGCGTTTTACGGTGTAAACGCGGTGACATCAGAACCTGCAAGTAAACGGTCCAAGCCTGTTGTAGATAGGAACACCTATATTCAACATGCTCAAATGCAGCTGATTACTGGGGAAATAGACGTTTCATTATTTTTGGAAAAATTACGTTAACACCTTGATATAGATTTAAACTTACGAGATTTTCACACATAATAATAAGTTAATAATATACACGGGACATAACCTAACCATGTGTATCATGTTGTACTACCAGTTGATCATTTAAAACTGTTGTCAATGACAAAACCCGAGGAAGATTCTGTATTTTTATTAGTAAATAGTACTAGTGACCCTAGGGTGTATCATATGTACTACCAGTTGAGCTACGTGGCTCAGAGGGTTAAAAACGTGAAACTACAGCTACAGCCTATAGTTCTGCTACACACACACACACACACATAAACACACACACAAAACACGTACACTTATAGGTAGGCATGCACACATACATATTACCGGACCAAGTCTAGATGGTGCTTCAAACTTGACATGCATGACAGTTCGACGAGAGGGCTCTCTTTTCCCGATATTATACTACTCTTTGGGTCTACCTCTTTATATTTAAAAATCGTTAAAGAACTACTGTACAAGTTTCCACGGTGCCAAACGCCTACTCAAAAATGCAAAAGAGCACTTAGACTTTTACGAGAGCTCTTACACACGCAGCACACACGACGTCTATATTATTCTGTCGGACGGATTTTTCCGGAATGAACTTACCGTCGATGTCAGTTTCTAGGCCATATAATTTACTCTTTCCTTCGTGGACAGAAGACCTGCAACAATCAAAAAGTTTTAGGATACATAAAAACAATGGTTTACCCTTGTTTTACCGACTTGTTTTATTTCATAGAACGGATTTAAGACGCAGAATTTTCGTTTCATAGAAAGCTATTTTCTGCTGAACTCGTATTGATTTTAGGGGGCTCGATACATAATCTCGTTTTTTTCCGAATTTGTTAAACACGAATTTCATTACTCCGTAGTGATGATTCGGAGATTTAAAATCTCCGAATCATCACTATTCCGAATTTTATTTTCACGAAGCATCTGAATAACGATGTTTTTAAATTCCGAATAATCCCATTTCCGACTTATTAAAATCCCGAAAAATATTTTTCCGAATATCACAATCCCGCTTAAACGGAAAAACTAATTTTGTGATTACGAATATTCCTATTCCAAACTCCGGATATTTATTATTCCGAAATTTTAGCATCCTGAATCCATCCATCTTCCATTTTTATTTAAAATCAGTGCCTGACAAAATATTGTATAGTACCTTGTTTAATGTTTAACATGCATAATGCTCAAAAACTGTAAGAAATGTCCGACAAAGTCGACGGAGCTCCGTAACTCTAACCTAACCTAACCTATCAAGATGAGATTGACCTAATTTAGTAATGTGCTCGTTATCTCACCTAACATTTGATGCAAGTTACTTCAATTTAATTTAAGTGGTTAGTTTCACTGATCTGGTTTGTGAATCTTAGGAATTAGATTTTAGGGTGTTCCCGATTTTAGGTTATCTTGTGATGGTTACAAGTCTAACTTAACCTACTTAAAAAAAACTTAAATGTCTGTCTGACACGTTGCATTTATTTTTTCTAATTGTTTATTTCATGGTTTAATTATTTAAATGATGGTAAGTTGGTCTAATTATGACCGACGTTTTGTCCTAATTATATTTAAAATGAATTGTAAAGAAACTAATATAATTTATTTCGTTCCTTGCGATATTTTTTGTTCTGAGGTTGTCATTTGTCATTTACCATCCAAAACAGCCAAACAGCTATTTTAATTTGAAATAGGTAAAAACATTTCAATACGGTTTGGAGAGGAAATCATGTGCCCTGCGGAGCCCCATTTCACCTAACAAAGACATGTGTAGTTGTGTTTTTCGATGCAGGCTGCGACCTAATCTGGTGTCAGCACGTCAACCAACACTCATTCATGTAATTTGTGTTCAATATCATTTAAATCATTTCAAGGCTTAAACCACTATTTATCTTACATACGTGCCCCGAGCGGATAGTGACTCGTTAAATGAGCCCTTGCTGCATGTATTGTTAGGTGATCTATATAGGACGGGTAGTGATCCCATGACGATGTTTCGAGGAAGGTTTAACAGTATTTTCATCCAGTTACATCTAGCCATTACTTTTTGCGTCAGGGTCAACTAAATTGCCTAAATAGTTAACTCGGTTCACTAATGTTTGCCCAAAAAATTATTGACAAATGGTCATTTGACAAACAACGTTTCACCAAATGATCATTTGGCAAACGCGACATTTGACAAAAGTATCATCTTACAAAAACTCACTTAGCAATTGATCATTTAGCAATTAGTTTACCTATTTCTGGGCAGAAAAAAAAACAACCTCGAAGGCCAAGGCGGGAGCCAAGCTCCCGCCTTTGCCTTCTAACCTAACCTATCCGAGTCGGTTATGCCCTGATTCGTCTTCCTCGTAAAATGTAAATTTAACTGTTGATCATTTGGAAAAGTAAGTCATTTGTAAAATGACTTGTAGTCAAATGATCAATTGCCTTAACATTTTTTTGCAAAACGTTGTTTGTCAAGTGTAATTTTGCCAAATGACTTTTGGTCAAACGGCAGGACACCAGTTAACTCACTTTGAAAGGCTATTCTGTAAGTTATTTGTATGTGTGATGAATGAAAGGAGAGTGTAGACGTAAAAGATTTTCTTAGGCGGATTTTTCTCTTAGGATCAATATCTTTACTGGAGAAGGGGGGGTACTGTAACAATGCAGTTGTTACGCTGTTTACCAGTGCTGCATTTTAACATACAAACAAGCTTAATTCACTTCAATTTGACTTCATTTCACTTCATTTTCATTTAAATTCGTATTGTAAACACCTTTATGATTTTTTTACTAATAACTGTCAAACAGACAGCTCAATTCCACAGATTATTTGAGTTGCGTTTACCATAAATCGATCTTTGTCAAGTGTTGGCGACACTTATCAAACAGATGGCGTTACTAGCCATTCTGTGTAACTTTACTAATATTTAAATCTTTTATTAACATTAACTTCAACATAAATATAAATAACCTTTTATTTGTTACTCGTTATTACAATAATGAAATAGTCTATTATTTCTTATCCGATTCAGCGCATGAGAAAATAATGGAGGGTATGTTGGTGTCTCTGTCACAGTATTGCAGTCCATCCTAGAATTAACTGCACCTTATTTAGCTGCTTTATTTAACAAGTGTGTCGATATCGGAGTGTTTCCCGACCTGATGAAACACAGTAAAATTATACCCTTGTTTAAGTCAGGGACAAAAACAGACCCTACAAATTTTAGACCAATTTCGATACTGCTGTTGGGAACCGGTTACACATACGCGCGGGTGGAGACGCGCGGGAGGACGACACGTCGACGTCACGACGAGCCGCAGCGACGTGGCTGCCACTCGCCTTACGATACTCCACCGCGGTCGGACGACTACTCAATTTGTTTTATATTAATTCATTTTACAACGAGACTGAGTAATTGTATAAGTACGGTGGATTAAATCAGCCCTATAAAGGTATACAGTCCACTAGTTTTATTTAATTCACGTCCCAGGACTCTAACATTGGTCCTTTAGGATTCTCACCGTCTTACATAATTCGGTCTCCGCCACGTATCCGAGCACTTAAGTGCGGTCTTCAGCTGCGAAATATACTTCTGCACGGGCCTTCGTGAACATCATCCTGCGGAAGATACTTCAGAAGCAACTCGCACGCTCGTGAGCCGGGAACCATCTTGAAGTCGACCGTGCCACGGACTTTGGACCCATCGAAAGTTCGAGTCATCTTCTCAAGACAGGAAAACATCAACATCATCGACGAATATCGACACCCTGGTGAAAGGTTTAGTCATTGGTGAGCCCGTTCCAATTATTCCTGTGATATTTTCCTTCTTTTCCACATCTTTAAATTTAAAATAGCCTTTATATTTAGTGAGTGTTTTTGGTCATTGGTATGTATGCTTAAATTTTAAAAAATCTTTTTCTTACACCATAATACTAAAACCAAATTATTGCATAAGCCTAGCAACAGCATTCCGCTCGAATAACGTGATCTTGTTTACGCGAATCGCTCGCTTCTTATCTATCTACCTGAGCCGGCCGGCCGGGTCGCCGCCGCTTGCACACCTGATCTTTTGTTCGCATACCATGGTCAAGTTCACACTGCATTCTATCATTACTTTTGCGTTATAACTTGCTTTCTTAAATATTTCTTTACCGCTTTGACATGGCAGAAGAAAAAAATTCAAAAATTAATAAAAGTACGTAGTTCTATTAAATCTAAGGTTACAATATTTAATAAATACGTGAAAGTATTGCAATCAGGCGGCCCTCCTAGCGATTTACAACTGCTAGACTTAGAAGGTCGTTTTAAAAAAATCGATGCCTTATATGAGAAATATGACGAATTACAGTGCGAGATCGAGGTGCTTTCGGACGACAATGATGCTCAGGAGCTGGAGCGCGAGGAGTTCGAAGGCCAGTACCACCAGCTGGCGGCGGCGGCGCGTAGCCTGCTCGGCGCGCGACCCGCGCGACAGCGCGAGCAGCCGCTGGATCGTTCCTTATCGAGCTACGAGGATGCAAGCTTTCAGCAAACAGGTGCTTTTAAATCGAATTGCGTTAGACTGCCCAAAATTGATTTACCCGTCTTCAACGGACACTATCAACACTGGCTTGAGTTTAGGGACACTTTCATATCGTTAATACATTCGAGACAAGATAATGGATAACATAAATAAATTGCATTACTTTCGCGCATCTCTTAAAAGTAGTGCTTTGCTTGTTATCGACAACTTAGATTTCAAAGCCGAAAACTATGAATCCGCGTGGAATTTATTGTGTAACAGGTACGACAACAAACGTTTACTGATTAACAACCACGTAAGGGAATTATTTAATATTGAACATATGCGCAATGAATCTTGCATAGGTATTCGACGCCTTATAGATGTTACAAATAAAAATCTTCGTGCCTTAACTACCCTAGACCAGCCGACACAGCATTGGGATACACTGATTATTCACATGATGGCTGAAAAACTCGATAGTGTCACTCATAGAGAATGGGAAGAATATAGAAATACTCTAAATAATCCTCCTTCGCTAGAAACTTTTATGACTTTTCTCAGCAACAGGTCAGACCTTTTGGAGACTTTACAAGAAAGTAAAAATAAACCACAAAAATATGAAACTTACAAAGCTAATACAAATTTACTTATAGCTACAAACACTCAAAAGGAAAAACAAAACTTCAATAAAAAAAACAACTTATTTAATAAAAAAATATTTACACGCCCATTGTGTAATCAAAATCATTTTCTATTTACGTTCTCGTTTCTCGTCGTGACGTCGACGTGTCGTCCTCCCGCGCGTCTCCACCCGCGCGTATGTGTAACCGGTTCCCAACATGTTCCCCGGGTTGAAGTGTGCAGAGAACTTCAAAAATCTGGAAGGGGACAGATGTTATTAAAGGCCCTTCGAATTGTGCCTCTCCTTGTCTTCAACTCGGCGAGTCTGGAAACGCCATCGCTGCCAGGATAGAGCTGAATGACTCGTCCTAAGGACCACATTAGTGGTGGAAGAGCTCTTTCCTTGACAAGAACAAGAGATCCCAATTTCAGCTCCTTGGTCGACGACTGCCATTTCACCTTTTGTTGAAGTAGAGTGACATACTCTAGTGAAAATCGGCTCAAAAAGTGCTGCTTTATAAGCTCGATTCTCTTGAATCGATCAAGGCGGTTGATATTCACATCACCTATTTGTGGTTGAGGGATAGCAATCAGTGAGCGTCCAATCAAAAAGTGGGCAGGAGTCAAAGCGGAGAAATCTGAGGGATCAGTGGAAATAGGGGTGAGAGGCCGAGAATTTAAAACAGCCTCTATTTGAGTGAGGCATGTCGCCATTTCCTCATAAGTTAAATGAGTGGTTTGCAATAAACGCTTAAGATGGTGTTTTGTAGAGCGTACTGCTGCTTCAGCTAAGCCATTAAAGTGAGGGGTGTAAGCGGGAACAAATTTAAATTCTATGCCTTCTTGAGCTATTTGACCTTCGAGTTCTGACTGAAGAAGAAATTGAGCCAGCTCGTTGCTTGTACCGATAAAATTCGAACCGTTATCTGACGTGATGCTCTTGGGCTTCCCGCGACGGGACACGAATCAATTTAAAGCGGCTATATATGCTTCGCTGGATAGTGCCGTAACGAGCTCAATATGACAGGCCTTTACCGAACTGCAAATAAAGATTGCCAAAAAAGACTTCATAAGTTTACAACCTCTACCTTTACGGTCTGCTATCAACACTGGCCCGGCGTAGTCGACTTTGCAATGAAGGGAGGGAAACTCTAGTTCAGTACGCGAGGCGGGAAGCTGGCCCATGATGGGCTGAACAGTTTCCGCCTTGTGCCGAAAGCATCGCATACATTTTTTACCGTGACTTTAGCTAGGTTTTTGCCACCTAAGGGCCAATAAGTTTGCTTGATATTTCCTAACAGAAGTTGAGGCGGTGCATGTAAATATTTTATATGAAAATGTTCGAATATAATCTTAGTGAAATGATGTTTGCTGCATAACAGAATTGGATGCTTTGTGTCGTAACTGTAAGGGGAGTTATCGAGTCTTCCACCAACCCTTATGATGTTATCAGTGGCGGTACTGCCATATAAGCCCAAAAGCCGGGCTTGCCTTGCCTTACAAAAATAACTATTCATTAAATCCACGTAATGTATTAGATAGGTATTTCACCTTCGCGCGCCGCGCGCTCTCACTAAATTCTTCAAATCAAATTACATGCAACAGTAGTACCTACTAAATTTTACCGCGCACCGCCGGCCGCCACCTACGCAGCACAGCGCTCAGCGCTGTGCGGCAACCAGTCGAACTATTCATGACGCGGCTAGCTCGTATCTCGCTCGCACGTATTGGCTTGCAATGGGGCTTTCATATTCTCTGTCTTACCCACCGAAACGGCATATGCCCAAATACGACAGTTCGTAAGTTAATATGGCAAATAGTATGAGAGTAAAAAGCCTTGATTGCGTATGAAGTTGTATACGAGTTCATAGTAAATGCGAAATTCGCTTCGCGCAGGCGCGGAGCGCGCGTTGAGCCGCGTTAGCGGCCAACTTCACTTCATTGCTATTTGTTGACAAATGCTTTTATTCACTTGTTGAATAGTTTGTTTAGGCGATGAGCGGCGCGGCGCGGTCAGTGCAATAATTAAGTTTTGTGGTGTTGTGAGTTGTGATTCAATTAGATTGACAATGGAGGAAGTCCCGTGTGACTGTGATATTTTAAAGTGTGCACAAAATTTTGCTTGTCGACGGAAAGGTAAAATGTTTGGACTTTGCAGAGAAAAAGGTACTTATTTCTTCGGCAAAACCTACGCCTGACTTGTGTATTTCTCAGAGTAGTAAATCGCACAAAAGACAGTTTAACAGGTCAGTGTACAAAACTCATTGGATTGTTGGTTGTTCGCACTCTAATAAGTTATATTGCTGGTGTTGTATTTTCTTTTCTAACGACAAAAACGTGTGGAATACATCTGGTTATGACGATTTAAATAATTTAGCTGGCGCCATTAAAAGACACATGAATTCTCGAAAACACATGAACGCGGTAATTTCTTTTAGTGATTTTGGTAAACAGCGAATTGAGACATCTTTATCGCGCCAATTATCAAAGGAAATTACAAAACAACATGCGTGTTAAAAGATAAAAAAAAAGATAAAAGATGTTTATTCAGTAAGTAGGCCGCACGGGCACTTTTACACGTCAAAAATCTACCAGCGCTTCGGAAGAGACCACTGCTGAGAAGAAACGCCGGAAGAAACTCAACAGTAAGTCGTTTTTTAAATATTGCTAATGATATTATACAATAATAAACTTAACCTAGCATTATATAAAACAATGAATCTCACATAACACCAAAAATGTATTCATGCGTAGTTGAGCAGGAAAACGTGTCAAAACTCAGAATTGTCACAAAACTAATAAGCAACAGTAATATAAAAAAAATATATATATAGAAAGTATACAAGTTATACTTACCTGTGACGGTGCAAGACCACATGCATAAAAGTTTCGATACATTCTCCTACAGAAACCGTGTCCCCTAGACAATAATACAATATTTACATATTTTTTAAGACTAATTTAAATTATTAAATTATTTAGGTGTTGGCCAAGCATTTTTATCTGTTAGATAGTCTTCGACCCTATAGTAAGCTTTAGACATCAACGACTTCTTCAAGTAAGTTTTAAGTATTGGAAATGGTAACTTTAAAACAACGTCAGGTAATTTATTAAAGAAAAGGATGCATTGACCTACATATACGCCATAAGGTACGCGATAAAGATGTCTCAATTCGCTGTTTACCAAAATCACTAAAAGAAATTACCGCGTTCATGTGTTTTCGAGAATTCATGTGTCTTTTAATGGCGCCAGCTAAATTATTTAAATCGTCATAACCAGATGTATTCCACACGTTTTTGTCGTTAGAAAAGAAAATACAACACCAGCAATATAACTTATTAGAGTGCGAACAACCAACAATCCAATGAGTTTTGTACACTGACCTGTTAAACTGTCTTTTGTGCGATTTACTACTCTGAGAAATACACAAGTCAGGCGTAGGTTTTGCCGAAGAAATAAGTACCTTTTTCTCTGCAAAGTCCAAACATTTTACCTTTCCGTCGACAAGCAAAATTTTGTGCACACTTTAAAATATCACAGTCACACGGGACTTCCTCCATTGTCAATCTAATTGAATCACAACTCACAACACCACAAAACTTAATTATTGCACTGACCGCGCCGCGCCGCTCATCGCCTAAACAAACTATTCAACAAGTGAATAAAAGCATTTGTCAACAAATAGCAATGAAGTGAAGTTGGCCGCTAACGCGGCTCAACGCGCGCTCCGCGCCTGCGCGAAGCGAATTTCGCATTTACTATGAACTCGTATACAACTTCATACGCAATCAAGGCTTTTTACTCTCATACTATTTGCCATATTAACTTACGAACTGTCGTATTTGGGCATATGCCGTTTCGGTGGGTAAGACAGAGAATATGAAAGCCCCATTGCAAGCCAATACGTGCGAGCGAGATACGAGCTAGCCGCGTCATGAATAGTTCGACTGGTTGCCGCACAGCGCTGAGCGCTGTGCTGCGTAGGTGGCGGCCGGCGGTGCGCGGTAAAATTTAGTAGGTACTACTGTTGCATGTAATTTGATTTGAAGAATTTAGTGAGAGCGCGCGGCGCGCGAAGGTGAAATACCTATCTAATACATTACGTGGATTTAATGAATAGTTATTTTTGTAAGGCAAGGCAAGCCCGGCTTTTGGGCTTATATGGCAGTACCGCCACTGATAACATCATAAGGGTTGGTGGAAGACTCGATAACTCCCCTTACAGTTACGACACAAAGCATCCAATTCTGTTATGCAGCAAACATCATTTCACTAAGATTATATTCGAACATTTTCATATAAAATATTTACATGCACCGCCTCAACTTCTGTTAGGAAATATCAAGCAAACTTATTGGCCCTTAGGTGGCAAAAACCTAGCTAAAGTCACGGTAAAAAATGTATGCGATGCTTTCGGCACAAGGCGGAAACTGTTCAGCCCATCATGGGCCAGCTTCCCGCCTCGCGTACTGAACTAGAGTTTCCCTCCCTTCATTGCAAAGTCGACTACGCCGGGCCAGTGTTGATAGCAGACCGTAAAGGTAGAGGTTGTAAACTTATGAAGTCTTTTTTGGCAATCTTTATTTGCAGTTCGGTAAAGGCCTGTCATATTGAGCTCGTTACGGCACTATCCAGCGAAGCATATATAGCCGCTTTAAATTGATTCGTGTCCCGTCGCGGGAAGCCCAAGAGCATCACGTCAGATAACGGTTCGAATTTTATCGGTACAAGCAACGAGCTGGCTCAATTTCTTCTTCAGTCAGAACTCGAAGGTCAAATAGCTCAAGAAGGCATAGAATTTAAATTTGTTCCCGCTTACACCCCTCACTTTAATGGCTTAGCTGAAGCAGCAGTACGCTCTACAAAACACCATCTTAAGCGTTTATTGCAAACCACTCATTTAACTTATGAGGAAATGGCGACATGCCTCACTCAAATAGAGGCTGTTTTAAATTCTCGGCCTCTCACCCCTATTTCCACTGATCCCTCAGATTTCTCCGCTTTGACTCCTGCCCACTTTTTGATTGGACGCTCACTGATTGCTATCCCTCAACCACAAATAGGTGATGTGAATATCAACCGCCTTGATCGATTCAAGAGAATCGAGCTTATAAAGCAGCACTTTTTGAGCCGATTTTCACTAGAGTATGTCACTCTACTTCAACAAAAGGTGAAATGGCAGTCGTCGACCAAGGAGCTGAAATTGGGATCTCTTGTTCTTGTCAAGGAAAGAGCTCTTCCACCACTAATGTGGTCCTTAGGACGAGTCATTCAGCTCTATCCTGGCAGCGATGGCGTTTCCAGAGTCGCCGAGTTGAAGACAAGGAGAGGCACAATTCGAAGGGCCTTTAATAACATCTGTCCCCTTCCAGATTTTTGAAGTTCTCTGCACACTTCAACCCGGGGAACATGTTGGGAACCGGTTACACATACGCGCGGGTGGAGACGCGCGGGAGGACGACACGTCGACTTCACGACGAGCCGCAGCGACGAGCCGCAGCGACGTGGCTGCCACTCGCCTTACGATACTCCACCGCGGTCGGACGACTACTCAATTTGTTTTATATTAATTCATTTTACAAAGAGACTGAGTAATTGTATAAGTACAGTGGATTAATTCAGCCCTATAAAGGTATATAGTCCACTAGTTTTATTTTAATTCACGTCCCAGGACTCTAACAACTGCCAGCACTGAGTAAAGTTTTTGAGAAAATTATTTTAAACCAAATATCCTCACATTTTAGTAGGAATAAGTTGCTTCACAGTAGTCAATTTGGGTTTACCAAGGGCGGACGGTCTACTACAGATGCCGGTTCAACCTTAAATAAATATGTATTTGATGCCTGGGAAGAATCACTAGACGTAATTGGAGTTTTTTGTGATTTATCCAAGGCGTTTGACTGTGTTGATCACGTAACGTTAGTGCGGAAGCTATGTTATTATGGAATTAAAAATGGAGCCCTTGATCTTATCAAATCTTACCTTGCTCACCGAACTCAGCGGGTGGACATAAACAGAACGCAATCTCCTGGATCAGCTGTTGCTATGGGAGTGCCCCAAGGCTCAATTCTGGGCCCATTCTTGTTTTTGATTTATATCAACGATCTCCCTTACGTTGTGCGCGATAAACATGAAATAGTCCTGTTTGCCGATGACACTTCACTTTTATTCAAGGTAGATAGAAAACAGAAAAATTTCAATGACATTAATGATACGTTGTCTACAACTGTTGATTGGTTTACAGCCAACAACTTACTTTTAAATACCAAGAAAACCAAGTGCATGAAATTTTCTCTGTCAAATGTGAAAGGAGTGAATGGGGCTAGTATTAGACTAAAGGATGAGACGCTGTCATTCGAAGACAAAATAGTATTTTTAGGTATTACTTTAGACTCGAAACTGCAATGGAATGCTCATATATCGCAGCGTATGCAGTAAAGCGAATCCGACAACTTACAGACGTCGAGACGGCGGCGAGACTGGTGTATTATAGTTATTTTCATAGTGTTATGAGCTATGGGATTTTGTTATGGGGAAAAGCGGCTGACATTCAGGCCGTCTTTGTACTACAAAAGCGGGCTATACGTTTTATTTATCAACTGGGTTCTCGGGTCTCTCTCAGAGATAAATTTAAAGAAATTAATATTCTTACTGTCGCGTCGCAGTATATCTTTGAAAATATCATGTATGCACGCAAACACATATACATCACTTCAGACATAACCGTGACGTTCACAAGTTCAACACGCGATATAAAGATAAACTCGTAGTCCCATGTCACCGTCTTCGTAAAGTTAGCACATCGTTCGCAGGGAACTGTATACGCTTCTACAATAAGATACCTACTGATATTGTCAATATGCCGTTCAATAAATTTAAGTCTCGCATTAAGTGCTGCTTGCTGGGTAAGGCATATTATACTGTTAATGACTTCCTAAATGATAAAGACGTTTTTAAGTAGTGTGAGCTTACTGAAGTTAGGGTTTTTTTTTTGTCTTTTGTAATTATAGCTGAGCACTGGGCAGCGCTTATTGCAAAATGCCTTTAAGCCAATGATGTACACTTTTAAAATTAAATTTACCTATTGTGTTTTTTTTTGTAAAATAAAATATATTAATTCTTGTGTGCACAAGACATTTTAGAATTGAGAACACATTATGACGTTTCTCGCCGGACAGATACTTTTTATTGTTATCTTTGTCCGGCAGCATGAGCATGTCATGCTCACTTAAAGATCTTTGCTTACGGCGGCGTCGTTGATCGGGTCGCCACCTTCCCGAACACATGGTTGAGGGAGGCGATGGCTGACCTCGTCATGTTGTTCTCCTAATCATTATTTTTAACTTTATTTTATTGACTTTACATTTGTAAGGATTTTGTTTGTATTGGGTTTTTTTTTTTTTTAATAATTATTTATTACTTTATTACCTTGTAATGTAACTTACTTTTAAGTATTATTGTACCTAATTAATAATTGAAAAAATGACCTTCTGCTGGAGTTTCTTGCGGCGCTTCTTCTCCGCAATGGTGGTCTTGTCCGAAGCGCTAGTAGATTCACTCCATGTTACCGACGTGTAAAAGAGCCCTCATGTGGCCAATTTACTGAATAAATATTTTGAATTTTGAATTCTTACCTACATGATCCGACATTTTTACTGATGACGCGAATTGGCTTTCTAGCAATTCTTCGTTCGCCCTACTCATATTCAAAATTAACCGAAATGGGCGAAAGGTTATAAAAGGGCCGCGCTCATTTAATTCGTCCTCTTTACCGCCTCAACTACTACACTTGGAACACTTGTGTTAACGTTCGTATAGGTACTTAATACCTATCTATAAAATCGGTGCAAATCCCCAAATCGGGTAAGTTCAGTGCAACGAACTAGGGATCCCTTTGACTGCCATACATTTATAGTTTCTATTATTAAAAGTCAGACATTTTGTACCCATATCGTTTATGTTCATAACTATCGGAAGTCATAACAATTTTTCGTCATAACGCTTTATAATTCGAACGTTAACTATCCATAAAGTAAAAATTATATATACAAAAGTCATAACCTAAAACCCTATAACATTCAAAGGCATGTTAAAAATGAGTCAGAAATATTTTAGGACATACTTTCATACTATCAATTATTTTAATTCATACGGTTTTTCTACCAAACGTTAATTACAACTTATTTATATAACAAAAATATTAAACACTATAATTTAAAGAAAAAATAATTATTATTGAATGACAAATACACTGCAATTCAACATACCTCTTGCTTTTAATATTCTTATATCTACAATTATGGAAATCATTAAAAGGCAACACTTGTGGTAACGGAGGGGGTTACGGGGGGCAGAGCCCCCTGCCTAACCAAAATACCCGTAAGTACTATAGACGATAAATCTAAATCAATAGGTTAGGTAAGGTTAGTATTGCGTCAAGGCCGAAGGCCTTAACTATCCAGAAATAGGAGCTCCGCGGAGCGGAGCTCCGTCGACCCCGTCACATCATACGAGGGGCGTTCAATAAATTCTCGGTATTGGTATCTTGCAAACCTTTTTAGTAAACTTCTTAATACTGGCCGCGAAGAGTCATTCATTGACAGTAAAAAAAAGTAAATTTGAAGCCTGCCCGTTCATTTGTTTTTCTGCATTGCATTTTACAATGATAATTAAATTGGAGCATCGAGCCGTGATAAAATTCTTGACTAAACAGGGAAAAAATCAAAAGTGTATTAAAGAAGAAATGGATTTAGTTTACCGTGAGTCCGCTCCTTCATTATCTACTGTCCAAAAGTGGTCAAATGAATTTAAGCGTGGGAAGGAGAGCATAGAAGATGACCCTAGACCTGGTCGGCCTGTTGAAGCTGCTTCACCAGAAAACATTCAAAATGTGGAGAAAATTATACTGGAAGATGGTCGAGTGAAGGTTAGGTCTATAGCACAAAAAACCAATATTTATATTGGTACAGTCAACAGCAAAAGAAACTGATGAAATAGGGTCGTAAAATAGTATATACAATAAATTAAGACAGATGTCTCTGATTATTGTAGTTTAGCATAAGTAAATTACCTCGTAATGTCTCATAAGTAAGTGACATGCCATTCAAACCGTTTAAATCATTACTGAGTGTTTCAAATTAAACTGATTTTCTAGAATAGCAATAGTCAGTAATACTACCAAACTATCACATGTAAGTGAATATGAATGTTTGAGCTTTCATGTCTTCTCAAGACCACCTCGGAATACAAGTCAGACGTTCGGTTAGTGTCGGTTATACTCGTAAGACAATCACGCGAAACAACTATAACACCTCTCATTTCCGTCAAGGGTTGAAATAAGTTCCTACTACTTCGCTTTGTTTTTTTTTTGAAACATTTAGAATAAATCCTTTTTAACTGCCGTGATTACCCTAGTTTTCCTTTGGAGATTTTGTCATTTTGACTTTATCTTGTTGGACACTTGACACTTAGGTAAAAAAATTGATTATTCTTTATTGAAAATTTCTGTAAAGAGACAGTTATGGCATCGTTTATGATCATTTTCTTTTGACTAATTAAATATTCAGTTGAAAATGACACTTTGTTATAATCTGTTTTATCTGGGGCGTCATGCTTGAACATGTTTTGAAATGTTAATTTTGATCACTTACTTTTGACGTTGACTGTACAATACATGATATTATCCACGATCATCTTAACATGTCCAAAGTTAGTGCGAGATGGGGTACCACGAATGTTGACACCGTTTCAGAAACACACGCGTGTTGCTTGTTGTTCCGACTTTATTGAGCTGTGTGGTGAAAACCCTGATGGTTTGCTCCAAAAAATTGTTACCGGAGATGAAACTTGGGTCATTATGACCCTGAGAGCAAACAAGAGTCGATACAGTGGCACGTTAAAGGAACACCTCATCCCAAGAAATTCAAAGTCGTCCCCTCAGCTGGCAAGATCATGGCGACAATATTCTGGGATTGTGAAGGGATATTATAAATAGATTATAAAGAAAAGGGTTTAAATATTACAGGAGAGTACTACGCTAACATTTTACGCCAATTACGGGAAGCAATCAAAGAGAAGAGGAGGGGAAAATTGACCAGAGGAGTGCTGCTTCTTCATTACAGCGCCCACGCCCACGTGCATACTGCTCATGATGCCAAGGCTGCTGTTCTTGAATCTGGGTTCGAAACACTTACTTGTTGGTTGTCGTTATGTTTTGTCGACTAAATTGAACGTCGATAAAACAGAAAAGAAAAAGGCCAGACTCGTTGCAAAGGGTTATAGTCAACGATATGGTATCGATTACCATGACACTTTTGCACCTGTCGTCAGATTGGAAACTATAAGATTATTGGCTGCACTTGCTGTCGAACTTGATATGGAAATCCATCAATTGGATATCAATACAGCTTATTTGAATGGTTCACTCGAAGAGGATATTTATATGGAAGTGCCTGAAGTATTAAAGGAATGTTTACAAAAGCTTATACAAGCAGATGAAAAAGATACTATTATCTGTGAACGAGCTAAGAAAATGTTAGTGGATTTGGAAGCTGGTGGTGATGCATGTAAACTAAAAAGGTCACTTTATGGACTGAAACAAGCTGGTCGCCAGTGGAATGCACGACTCGATAGTCAACTCCGACGAATGGGGTTGCAACCTTCGTTGAATGAACCTTGTCTATATTTTCAAGACATAGACAATAATACCAACCTCTTTGTAACGAGTCTGGCCTTTTTCTTTTCTGTTTTATCGACGTTCAATTTAGTCGACAAAACATAACGACAACCAACAATTTCGCGACTCTCAGGCCTTTTTGTGATATCCCAAGTGTCATTCTTTATCATACTCCGAATTTCTGAAAGAATAGCTTCCTCCCATTTATCTTTTTCGGAACCAGACAAAGCTTGCTTCAACGTCACTTCTATCACACCTGCAAAGTCTTGACAGTCGGAGAATTCTTCCGTACAACTTTCTTCAATTGGAACTTGAGAAGATTCTACCTCGACCATGCGAAATATTTTCTTTGGTCGTCCAACATGTCCTCTCTCGAGTCTTGGCCTTCCTGGGGCCCTTTTCATTATCCTGTTTTCATTATTGAGCATCTCAAAACTCGATTCTGGATGATGAAATGGTACTTCAATTGGCTCCAAAATATCAGTGTTTTCCTCAGCATTTTCGACATACGGTCCTTCTTGTTGTCTTTCAGTTTCAGAAATAATCCTGATTGGATTTTCGACAATCTTTTCCGAGGAAAAATCTAGTTCGACTAATCTTGGTTCGTTCTTTCGATTGACATCAGTCTCTAACTCTTTATTTTCAATTTCAAGCGGATCAATTTTAGAAACCTCCTTTTCATCTACGTCACTCTTGCCTCTGTGAAATCTTACATCTCTCGATACGATATATTTTCGTTCTTGAGGCAACCAAATTTTGTAGCCTTTTCTATCTCTTGGATAACCTACGAATATGCCTTGCAAACTGCGTGAAGCGAATTTATCCTTTCCTTCATCCTTGTTCAACAGGTGTACCTTGGATCCAAATATTTGTAAATAATGGATTTGTGCAGGCCGCCCATACCATTTTTCGTACGGCGTCTCACCACCAAGACTACTTGTTGGACATCGGTTTCGTACGTGACATGCAGTAATGACAGCATCACCCCAGAAACCCGAAGAAAGGTTTGATGAAATCAACATACATCTCGCCATCTCCACCAATGTTCTATTCATTCTTTCTGCGACCGCGTTCTGTTGAGGAGTATGAGGAATCGTTAATCTTCTTCCTATACCTTCATTTTGTAAATATTCATCAAATTCTCTATTACAATATTCGCCACCGTTGTCGGTGTGCAGATATTTAATTTTCTTGTCAGTTATATTTTCAACATGACTTTTATATATCTTAAAGAATTTTAGAGCTTCACTCTTTTTGTTGAGCAAGTGTACTTCACACCATCTTGATGAATCGTCGATGAAAGTAATAAAATACTTTGCTCCACCTATGGCTTCGTGTCGCATAGGACCTACAATGTCCGAATAAACAATTTTTAGTTTTTCTTCACACGGCCCATCCGATCTCGAAAAAGATGACGCACTCATTTTTCCACTCGCACAAATACTACAGTCGTATAAATGACTTACATCTGACATTTTAAGTTTCATACCAGATTTTTTTAAGAGTTTCACAAGGTCCTTTCCATTCAAATGACCTAATCGTTCATGCCACAACCTTACGTCATCTAATGTTTCCGACATTACTGAAACTAACCCCATTCGTTCCTCGACATAATATAAATTACCTACACGATTCGCCACAAGAATAGTTTTACCGTAACTATCCCTAATATAAGCTACATCTTTTTCAAACATAACACTATACCCTTTATTTGTTATTCTTGCAACTGAAATTAGATTAGATCGTAAATCCGGAACAAATAAGGTATCAGGCAACTCCACGAAAGTTTTAACTTCGTCTTTACATGAATACAATTTTACGGTACCTTTACCTTGTACGTGTGTGCTTGTATTTGTCGCTAAGTTTAGCTTACCGGACATCGATATCAATGAATTGTCAAATTTACTAGAATCGTTGCACAGATGTGACGTACATCCGCTATCGATGATCCAGCTCCCATTCCCTTTGCAAACAGCTCTATCATCTGAAATATAATTAAAGGTTACAAAGTTGGAATCATCATCATGTAAATCACATCCCGAAACATACTTCGCATCATTTGAGCATTGATCCTTGTCTTTCTTCATTTTACATTCAGAAGATTTATGACCATGTTGGTGACACTTAAAACATTTATATTTGAAGCTTGGCTTGTCCGCACCAGTCTTCGGTTTGAAAGGTTTTCTAGACTTTACAAAGAAGGCTTTTTCGTCGTTTCCTTTTTGTCGTCTTGCATTCACTTCTTCAATGATCTTAACTTTTAAGGTTTCAGGATCTGGCAAATTATCTCTGGATTCTATTGCACATCGAAAATTCTCGAAGCTCAATGGTAAACTGTAGAGAAGCATAATAGAAACTAAATCATCGTGCATTTCGATCTCCATGTTAGCTAACTTACATTTGATATCGAAGAAATGCATGACATGTTCTCTAATGTCACCACCTTCATCCATTTTATGAAGCAACATTTCCTTCAACAACGTCGCCTTTTTGGCAGGTCCCTTAGAAGCATGAACACTTTCAAGTTTTAGCCATACGTCCCGCGATGTCTTACATCCGCGAATATGTCGTAATTCGCTTGGGCTAATAGCTAAAATTATGTCAGACTTAGCTTTTGCGTCTTCCGTGTCCCATTTTTCGGATTCTGTCGGCTCTGCTGGTTTGCCCCTTTTACCATTCACGTAGCCCCATGCGTCGTTTTTTATAAGGATCGCCTCAGCCTGAATCCTCCAGGTCTCGTAATTTTCATGAGTGAGCGATTCTATTTTAACAGTACTCATATTGTTGACTCTTTTACGTCAATTTCGTCAGCTGATCGTACTTTTTGACGTACCTTGTGTAAGCTGACCTTGAAATAAAATTGCTATTTCTTACTTACTGAGCACTGGGCCCATAACCACTGTGGCGGATAATCTGGTTGATTGATCCAGCAGGAGTATGGCGGATAGTGGAAGCACAGGAAAGTAGAGTAAAAATAACAAACTATAATGAGTACATCACGCTATCAAATTTTTATTACAAACATGTCAAACAGACACTACAAAAAGAAGACTATAGCACATATTCAAAAATAACTAGACAGCTACAAGTATATTAATACAGCCAGTTATAATTATTATATGCACATTAAAACCTAATAAATAAATAAATAATACCAACCTCTTTGTCACCGTGTACGTGGATGACATTTTGGTTGCGTCTCAGAAAAGCGTTTGCATAGAGAATTTCAAAAGAAAACTGGCCAGTGAGTTTGACTTGAAAGATTATGGCATTGCGAAATATATTTTAGGAATTGACATTGAGCGACCTGTCAAAGGAAAAATTAAGTTGTCACAACAAAAATATATTGGAGATTTGTTACATAAATTTGGCTACAAAAATTGTAGAGATTCGGTATGTACGCCAATGGAAACGAATTTGAAATTAAAACCATCAAAGGATACGGATAAGGTAATTCCATACCGCGAATTGATCGGTAGTTTAATGTATTTATCGGTCGGAACTAGATTAGATATTTCTAACAGTGTTTCGAAATTAGCACAGTTTGTAAACTGTCCTACCAAGGAAACCTGGAGTGCCGCAAAACGCATATTGCGTTATTTAAAGAAAACAAAGGATCACGGAATAATTTTCAACAAAACAGGCGAATCGTTGAAAGGTTATTCAGATTCGGATTGGGGTGGTTGCTTGTTAGATAGACGTTCTTACTCTGGATATGTTTTTGTACTAGGAGGAGCATGTGTGTCATGGAAGTCCCAAAAACAAAAATGTGTCGCAACATCCACGTGCGAGGCCGAATATGTTAGCTTAACTTCGGCTATGAAGGAAGCTATGTATCTGAATAGCTTGTTAACTGAAATTGGATTACGTAAGTTTGCACAAATAACTTTACACGTAGATAATCAAGGAGCTATTTGTTTAGCCAGTGATCCAGTTTTTCATTCCCGGAGTAAACACATCAGCATTAGGTATCATTTTATACGAGATGTGTTAAGAAACAATAATGATATTAAATTGGTATACTTATCGACTGATTTAATGTTAGCAGACATATTAACCAAGGCGTTGCCTAAAATGAAACATAATTTTTGTATGGCTGGTCTAGGTATTGCCTGTTAGTTAGATTAGTTAATATTGTTTTGAGTTATCCTTAATATACACATTAAGGGGGCGTATTAGGTTTTAATGTGCATATAATAATTATAACTGGCTGTATTAATATACTTGTAGCTGTCTAGTTATTTTTGAATATGTGCTATAGTCTTCTTTTTGTAGTGTCTGTTTGACATGTTTGTAATAAAAATTTGATAGCGTGATGTACTCATTATAGTTTGTTATTTTTACTCTACTTTCCTGTGCTTCCACTATCCGCCATACTCCTGCTGGATCAATCAACCAGATTATCCGCCACAGTACTCACCCGCCGTACAGTCCAGCCTTGGCCCCCAGCGACTACTTTTTGTTTCCCAACCTTATAAAGGATCTTCGTGGACATCGATTTTCTAATGATGAAGCGTTGAAGGCAGCGGTGCTGGAGCATTTTGACACCAAAGACCAAAAATATTTTTATGAGGGGTTAAAAAAACTAATTGACAGATCTTATAAGTGTATAAACACAGGGGGGGAATATATAGAAAAATAAAAATAAATCACTAATCGTATGCTTTTGTTTTCCTTCTCATACCGAGAATTTATTGAACGCCCCTCGTACATGTCTATATTTTGTTTGAACATTGAGACAATAGTATTTGGACATGGACTTTGTACGAATGTTTTTTATTGGTAAATAGCTTCCTACCCGCTTTATTTTTGTTATTATATTAGTACGCAGCGCAGGCACAGTTTATGCTCTGTAATTTTCGCCTTTAAAAAAGTGAGTTACTTCAAATTGTATTTGTTGTACTGTTATGACCTACATGTTTTGACCTAAAAACACTTATAACAAGTACAATTATTACCTTTGGCATTATGAACTTAAATTATTATGACATAAATTGGCATGACTATGAATTTTATGACTTCCAACAGAAAGACCCGCAATAATTTACATTCCGATGTATAATCATCAAAATTATGACTAAAAACATTATGACTAAATAAATACGTATAATGTAAAACGACTTGGCAAACAATAATCGAAACTTTAACTTTATGGCAGTCAATAGAGACCCAACGAACTAACTATCTATCCTACTTCTATATTGCTGTGTAATTTTATTGTGTTTTATATTTTCTTATTGTGTGTTCTTCTAGATTGTTCCAAATTATTATTTTAACCTTTTTTATTTCTAATAAATAACCGACCGTTACTTCATAACGGTCGTTAGTATATTAACTTCTTTAGTAAAGTGTTATTTTGGCTTAGCTTTTCTTTCTTTAATGTAACTCCGTTCCGATAGTTCTTGCCACCGCCAGTAATTAAATGCGCTATTCTCTCGGGCTTCACCCCAACGGCGGCTGGTATTAACTATCCCAATGCTGGACACCAGGCTCACACAGCCAATGCTTGGGTTTCCAGGGATCACCGTTCACCGTTCACCGATCACCGTTCACCGTTCACCGTTCACGATCACCGCTGGGAGTACACCTCCGCTAGGAGCGTTCACCGCTAAGAGCATCCACTGCTAGCAGCATCCACCGCTACGAGCAGACCATCGCTACTTACTAACCATCTACTCCTCCTCTACTCACCTACTTGGCCGGCGCGGCATCTATCTCCGGGACCAGGATCGTCGAGTGGGGTCCGGTGCTACACACCGGGTGCTACCCCCCTGACGCCAGGATCCTGGCATCGTACACCGTCGGGCTGCCGACGGGTTACCTTCACCGCCGCTCCGCGTCACTCTAACTACGAGGGAAGTGCTATCCACTTCACGGAATCAGACCACACCCTACGAACCTACTACCCTCTTCTGATCACACTACCGGAGTTCTTTCTAAATAAATTATTTAAACTTCTATCGAGTTTTTCGTGCCACCCGGTAGGACGTGACAATACTCCGAAGTTTATTTTACTTTTAAAATGTCAGAGATTATACCATATGATCTTAACAAATGACGTTTACAGGGTATTCAATAGGCCTACAAATTTTAACAACAGTTATTTAATATTAGGGTGGTTATTACTACGACCGGTTGAAAATTAAACGGGTAGGAATTATTTTTTTCGGCGGTTCATTGATTAGTCAAATGTGGCAGTAAAACCAGGGCGGATATGCCTCCCCAGATAAGGTATTCTCGACTGTCGCGTGACGCCTCGACCGAGATCGAAATAACTTGCGACTCACAGAGTTTCGCGCCGTCTCATATGTAGTATAGTAACGCAACTTATTGTAGAGAGCGTGCAGCGGTGATCGTTCTCTTTGCTTCTCTGCATGGTTATAATGGGTGACGCGAACAACACACTGATAAAGCCTAGCGTACACGAAATAGCATGCGTTATATGCCACTGAGAGAAGGCATTATGATTCAACACCGGTTTTTGTTCGACAGTGATTCCTCTGTGATTCTCAAAAAACGCCAAACTCAAAGATAGACCCAAGCCCTCCTATACTTACAACTTGCAGGGTCTTCTCTTTTTCATCACTTGCGATCTTAGCTTGCGAACTTATTTTCTAGCGATAGGTACCTTTTTCTTAAATATTTTAAGAATAAGGTATCGCTAGAACATAAGTTGTATACTTCAAAAAAAAACAACGATATCCATGAGGACGACCATAATAATGTTTATTACTACTTACGAGTATTACCTATTCTGTGGTAATCAATAAAATGTTATATAATTATTTATTATAATAATATTTTGTATGTCAAATTAATTTATGGGGCGTAATTAATTTGCCATACATACCTCATGGATTGAAAACTGTGTTTGATTAAACATTCGTTAGTTTAAAATACTAGTACAGTATTCCCAGCTTCTTAACAGCTTTCGGCTTCACTATCACTTGCACTTGCAAATGACAGGATACGAGGGCCGCCCGTTTTTTTTAGTTAAACAAAAAAAAAGGAATATAATAAAACTTTATTTACAACTGTTCAAAGTATTCCCCTGCTACATGGATGCACTTATGCATTCGACTAAACCAACTTTCAAAACAGGAAAAAACTGTTCTTCCGGAAAGTAAAAAAAAAGTCGCCTGAATTCGTCCACTATTGATTTTTTTACCGTGGGGAATAAAACAAACTGCTGATTTGTTAAAAAAATCCATGGTTCCGGCAGCCGTATGAGCAGGAGCGTTATCTTGATGAAAAATGATGCCCCGGGTTCCACTACTTGGACGACTGACGCTCAGCTCCTGGAATGCTTGTGGCAAACAAACTTCGCTATACCATTAGCTGGTAACCGTTTTCCGATCTTCTAGTGGAATTACGGCTACGGGCCCACTTCGTCGAAATAAACAGCAATATTTTTCTGTTCGGCCGCGAACTACTTTAGTGGGTTAATCATCTTCTTGAAAGACCCATTCTGTTTTTTAAATGGGTCTTAGCTGTATATCCAAGATTAGTCGGATGTCACAATGTCACTTGTTGTGAATCGCCTCCTTCGAATTTATTTAGCATAAATTTGTTTAGCATATATTTGCACGAATCGACACGTCTATTGTTTTGCTCCTATGTGAGAGTACGTGGTATCCATCGAGACGCAACATTCCGAACTTTAAGGTGATCATTAATAATGGTTGAAACTGCCTGGGATCCAACTTTCAGTTCGTTCTGAATCTCTCGCTCTTGGTTATGTTTCGAGATTTCTTGATTAGCCACTCCATCCTGATGACGTTTTCTGGAGTGACTGCCGTTGGCGGTCACCCCGGTCGAGGATGATCTGTGACGTCGCTCTGCCCACGCTTAAATTCACGGGACCAGTAACTGACCGTGGCAAGAGATGAGAATAATGCCCCAAAAGCACTGGTTAAAGTTTTATCCTTGAATCCTTGTTAGCTCTCGTTTATAATCGTAATCTATCATAGCACGTAATGCTTCCCGCATTACCTCCATTGTTGCGAATAAAATGTGACACATGTTTTTTTTCTAATTTCATAAAAAAAACAACTGAATGTGACATTGACATTACACAAAAGAGTTAGTAATTAAATTTGCCTTAAAGCTGTAATAAAATGAAATCAATAGGATTAATAATAAGCCGTTGACTAACTTTTTTTGGACCGGCCCTCGTATTTTTAACTCGTGTTTCAAAGAAAAATGAAGAATGCCGATCACTATTAAGAAAATGGTTGCAGTGTACCTATGTCAAATATGTTACTTCTTATGTGGTACAAAACTCTAAATGAATGATACTAACTGATCTTGTTAATTTTCTTCTATTTTAGGTTTTTTTAATAGTCTTAAAATCTCTATACTAGCTCACAGGATTTTTTATTTTGTTTAAATAGATTTACAATATGAAATAACATTTAACATTTAAAATATCTAAAGAAGCCGGTAAAAAAACGACCGCTATATTCAGGGAAGTCATTATTTAGTTAACAAAAATACCTCAAATAACGCGCGACGGTATGTTGTAAATTTTCGTGAACGGCAGTAACCACTTTTCATCAAAATAATCGCCTGCCTATTTGTCTGTGTACACTTACAGCTTTGACTTGGCCTGCACGGACACGCTACGAGTGATTGGCGCAGCCACGGCCAGAGCAGATATCGCCGCGTTCACCACGCCACTGTGCGGATCCTCGGCTGTCACGTTCCTGGAGTAACAATTTGCTCGTGATATTGTTAAACATGGGCATGAACATAAATACACATACATAAGAAAATTAAACTACTGCAATTACGTTCTGGTTGACCGCGTGCTCATTACATGAAATTTAAGTAACGACAGGGCCTCTTTTCTAGGTCAAACTATAAACGCAACGTGAATGCCCTGAATTTGACGCGAGCGAAGCGATTCAATTTTGTGACTGTCCTATTTTATTATGTGAGTAAGAATATTTTTTTGGCTAAGTTAATAGTTACAAAATTAATGCAGCATAAATTATAGTAGTTTTAAAGTGTTTATTTAATAAATAAAATATAGAAACCAAATAAAACATTTTTAAGTTAAACGTTCAAAACTAAGTGCGGAAAGGACCGAGAAGGTGGATAACATTACTTTGAATTACGTATATGCATTTAATAGTTTTCTAATAATGTAGACATTTGTTTTAAAGGGAAATATTGTTCTTGAAATAAATAGATTAAAAAAAATGTTTATACACTAGGTTACCCACAACCCACTATTTTACTTTGAAAGAGTTATAAAGAGGAGGCCAGATTTTTTTAGTAGTTAGACCAAAATCATTTTTTTTCCTATATTAGTTATTATACAATGATTAGTTTTAATTTGTGGTTTTGAGTAGGTAATACCCATAAAAAATAATTAAATTCTTTTAATTCCTCTTTGTAATCGGAACCTCTTCTCGCGAAAATGCCCACTTGAATAATCTTAATAACACACCCCCTACTCTGGCAACATTGCGCGTGGGATGTCTCACGCACACAGACAAGTTCAAATCCTTCTTTTTACCTCGCAACTTGGTCTCTCAAGGCTCTCATCATGATTAATAAAAACACCCCAGTAATTATGCTTGCTGAATCAGTGCAACGTGCAAACTCAAGAAACGACGAGGTTCCAAATCTTTCCTTTTCCTTGAATTTTTAGTCCAATTGACTCTATCAATCGGTAACATAAAAATTGTTTATTTTCAACATTTGGCGGGATTCCAGGTTCAAGTGAAAGTGCCTATGAAATAATCTACAATATTTTTTTTCTTATTTCAAAAAAATCATTCATTCATTAATAAAATCACGCCTGTTTCCCAGAGGGGTAGGCAGAGACCACTTCTTTCCACTTGCTACGAACTTGACAAATTTCTTTCGCTTCGTCAACATTCATACATCGAGTCATGCACGCACGTTGGTTTCGGGTACTTAATTCGGATTCGGCCCTTTTCCAGTATTTCTCCGATTTTGTTCGAAAAAGTACAACTAGGGCGGCCCATCTCTTTCGTCAATCTTCTTTCATCCATCCTTTCCAAATGACCGAACCATCGAAGCATGCAATTTTCAATCTTAGTCACTACATCTTCGTTTATACCACATTACATATTTCAAAACAAACACAAACATATTTCAAAAAATATCAAGCGTAATCTGCTCCAGGGAACATTGCTTACATTAAACGATTTGCGTCGGAAGGCAGCGGTAGCGAAATTATCAGGTCACGCAGAATCTGCCGCACAGCGCTCAGCGACTTCGGGTTGCTCTTCCGTCGGACTTGCGGCTTCTGCACCACACCATCTACAGTTGTTTTATCTCACGAAAGCGGGTGGGCCTGGGTTTGTTTGTGTAGATACACGTGAACGATTACTTAACCGATTAAAAACCGAAGAATGAAGATGGACTTACAGCTGGTGTCATTCGGAACATATTACAAGATTTTTATATATTTAATACAAAAACAAATTCCGACATTGGCAAAATCAAAAAGTCTTAAATTTGTTTTAATTCATTCGAATGTACATGATCTAAATTTACCTTTTAACTGGTTAACGCCACCAGTAGTTAGGCACACAAGACCGCGTGTCTATTATACGGTACGCATTACAACTACTTATAAGTTTGTCTCAATTGTTTTCGTGAGATAAATCCAACTGTAATTAAATATATCCTTGCAAACGTTCATGGTTTTGGCTGATATTGGTAGAAAGTTGAGCTGAATGAGGCGGAAACTGTTTTGGTAAGAATTAAAAGGTCACTTAATACATAATAATATGCAACCAAACTTGATTTTGAAAGCTATAAATAAAGTGTTAGGTACTTAATTTAACCATTAATTAAAAAGGTACATAAGGCAGAGTTAGGTACAGCCAGCTGCAGAGAAGAGTAATCATCCTGCTAGGTAACTTCTACGCAAGGGCTAATTTTTCTGCAGCAGACTTTATCTAGTACTACCATTGGCCGAGCTGCCGCTTCATACCCGCTTTCAAAGGAATTGTCCTTTTGCACACTTATGCATCGAGTGATTTCGATAATCAACTAAATATTAATAGAGTTAAGGTTCGAAGTCATTTATGTAAAATATTGATTTATCGTTTTAGCTTAGACCATACAGTACCTGGACTGGCCTTATAGGTAATTTCCCCTCTGGCGAAAAACTTGCACAATGTGCAAAAAGTTGTACAAAACCTATTTCATAATCGATTAAAGGTCATTCACAAAATTGCCTCGCCAGAGAACACTCATTGGAAAAATGCCCGCATGCGCTCAGTGGCGGTACTGCCATATAAGCCCAAAAGCCGGGCTTGCCTTGCCTTACATAAATAACTATTCATTAAATCCACGTAATGTATTAGATAGGTATTTCACCTTCGCGCGCCGCGCGCTCTCACTAAATTCTTCAAATCAAATTACATGCAACAGTAGTACCTACTAAATTTTACCGCGCACCGCCGGCCGCCACCTACGCAGCACAGCGCTCAGCGCTGTGCGGCAACCAGTCGAACTATTCATGACGCGGCTAGCTCGTATCTCGCTCGCACGTATTGGCTTGCAATGGGGCTTTCATATTCTCTGTCTTACCCACCGAAACGGCATATGCCCAAATACGACTGTTCGTAAGTTAATATGGCAAATAGTATTAGAGTAAAAAGCCTTGATTGCGTATGAAGTTGTATACGAGTTCATAGTAAATGCGAAATTCGCTTCGCGCAGGCGCGGAGCGCGCGTTGAGCCGCGTTAGCGGCCAACTTCACTTCATTGCTATTTGTTGACAAATGCTTTTATTCACTTGTTGAATAGTTTGTTTAGGCGATGAGCGGCGCGGCGCGGTCAGTGCAATAATTAAGTTTTGTGGTGTTGTGAGTTGTGATTCAATTAGATTGACAATGGAGGAAGTCCCGTGTGACTGTGATATTTTAAAGTGTGCACAAAATTTTGCTTGTCGACGGAAAGGTAAAATGTTTGGACTTTGCAGAGAAAAAGGTACTTATTTCTTCGGCAAAACCTACGCCTGACTTGTGTATTTCTCAGAGTAGTAAATCGCACAAAAGACAGTTTAACAGGTCAGTGTACAAAACTCATTGGATTGTTGGTTGTTCGCACTCTAATAAGTTATATTGCTGGTGTTGTATTTTCTTTTCTAACGACAAAAACGTGTGGAATACATCTGGTTATGACGATTTAAATAATTTAGCTGGCGCCATTAAAAGACACATGAATTCTCGAAAACACATGAACGCGGTAATTTATTTTAGTGATTTTGGTAAACAGCGAATTGAGACATCTTTATCGCGCCAATTATCAAAGGAAATTACAAAACAACATGCGTGTTGATAACAATAGTAGCGTTTTTCAAAGATTAGTCGATGTTGTTTGTCATTTAGCACAACAAGAACTTCCCTTCAGAGGTCACGATGAGTCTAAAACTTCATTGAATAAGGGTAATTTTTTAGAGCTTGTGTCGCTACTTTCAAAATAGGTACGATGGCGTTTTAGAAAAACACATTCGATGTATACAAATAATAATTTAATTTAACTATGTTGTGTAATATGTATGTAATTTTTAGATAGGTAATTGAAATAAAAGTACCTAAGTACTTATTGCTTTCTCCCTAGGCAAGCAAAGTTAAAATAAGAAGTTGAACCTTTATTTTATTCTCTCATACAAACCAAGCGGCTTTTTTCAAGGCCACCGAAAGTATGCAATTGCTGACATGTCTGTAAAATTATATCTAGTGGTAACATGCCTTCAGGGTGCTTTGGTGAGCTCGTCCACGTAAGCAAATGCCTATACAACTGCAGAGTGAAGTAAAGATTGATCAGTAATGTGGTAACAAGATAAATTTATCCATAATAACCGTAAACACTACAAAACATATCTCTCGGCTTGCCCTATTCTGAAACCCTAGGCACGCCACTGCATGCGCTATTAGTTCTTGTAAAAAACGATCAACTACTTCAAGCTTAGAACAAGATGGTACAACATTTCATTTGTATGTAATTTTATATATTTAATACATGTAAAATATTATTTTAATAATATTTTCATCGCACGTCAAATTTAACGATTATAATGCAATCGATTCTAATTCTTACTTGGATGGATGCGTACTGGCGACGACGACGCGCTGGCCTAGTTGGTAGTGACCCTGCCTACGAAGCTAGCGGTCCTGGGTTCAAATCCCGGTAAGGGCATAGGTATATATTATGTGTGATGAGCACGAATATTTGTTCCTGAGTCATGTGTGTTTTGTATGTATTTAAGTATATATTTCTCTATATAAGTATTGATATCGTTGTCTAGTACCCATAGTGCAAGCCTAGAGCTTAGTTTGGGACTAGGTTAATTGGTGTGACATTGTCGAATGTTTTTTTTTATTTTTTTATTATTTATTTACTCGGGATAGCGAGACTCGGTTTTTGAAATAAAGTCAATAATTATTAATTATTTCATCAAAATGATGTCGTCAGCATACTCCTTAGCGAGACTACAGTTTTTGAAATAAAGTCGACAATACGAGTAAACATTGTTTTCATGAAAACGATGACGTCAGCATACTTCTACCGAGACTCGGTTTAGTGATAAGGGTAGTCTCGATGAAATCAAATTTTATCGAAAGTAAGTAATATTTACTAAGGACCTGGAAATTGCCTAGTGGACACTATTTATTTTAAGTGTATATTTTACAATTTTTAAAAAGACCCGGTATTGAAAAAAATATGGACCGCCTCATGCAGCAGACAAGCAAATTGGGTGCCTACGCGTACTAGTTCCATATGTTCGAAACATTTTGATGCAAGTCAGTATCGAACGCTACCAAGCAAGATGCGGAAGTTAATAGATTTTGCTGTTCCTACTTTATGTTTATATGAAAAAGTTGGTATATTTCGTATTTTAGTAAGAAATTCACGTTTTACTCTTAAATATTTACTTATAAAAAGAAATACCAATTACCATAATATTTTAAAACTTTCATAATTTTGTATGTATGTATGTATGTAAACTCTTTATTGCACATAAACAATTACAAGACATGTTTGCATAATATAAATAATGTACATAGGCGAACTAAATAAAAAAATAGTCAAAAAATAAATAAAAAAATAGTATAGTATAGTAGTAAATTGTCAAATAGTATCTAATACAAATACGGTCAATAAGGTTTCTTCTCATAAATCAATAATAAGAAACATTGTGCTATAGTCTCCATGAGGTCAAGAGGGCAAACTTTTTGAAAATATATAAAAAAATCCAACTTTTGCGTTATTGTTAATTATAATATTTCTAAATAGCATGGCTTAACAACTATTTCATTAACCAATAATATCCTATTACGATGCTCGATAGGTACTGATTTTTTTATGGCAGAGAAGATGGCACACGAGGACACGGGGCACCTGATGGTAAGTGGGAACTGAGACAATCTCAAGATTGTAATCCTAAGGGCCGTATTAATAAACTCATCTTGACTGAGATGTCCGTCACAAGATACGTAGAGCAAATGACAAGCGATAGAAAACTGTCATTTTGACGCATCTTGAGACTGGCATTAACGTCGAGATAAGTTTGTTAATACTGCCCTAAGACTTCAAAGGCGTTGCCAACTCGGATTTCTACGATGGAATCTTTATGCTAGTAATTTCACCGGTTGTCTTATTCCCATACCGGAACACAACAATGCGAACACTGCAGCTAGGCGGCGGGTCAAAAATTGTATGCTTCTGCAAATGTCAGTAAAAATATCGATATTAGCTATCGACCTAATCCTCGCACCGTAGGTTATGCCGCCGACAACATTGACATTTACGTATTCTTATACCGCGTTTGTACAAAGTCTTTACATGTGTGATATGTTTGTGTGTATCAAAATATATTATGCGTTAGATTTCTGTCAAAATCTGCGTATGTAATGACACAGATAGATTTTACATCTGTAAGTAATCTTTTGCATGCGTTATTTCTTCACCCCCCGCAAATCTCGGCAGACATGATTGTACTCGAATACCTATAAGGCCAGTCGAGGTATTGTATGGTCTAAGCGTTTGAGCAGACAGTAATTTCAATAAGATTTTATACCGTTTGACGAACAAAATACTGCAATTGGTTACAAGCTCTCTAACACAAGAATTTCATTTGACAATATAAATTTTCATAATGTTTTTTTGAACGAGGCCAAGTATTTCCACATTTGACGTGAATGGTTTAATCCGAAAATAACAATTATATTAGGTATAAATATAATATTAGGTATTTGCCGTATTGCCTCGGGGCGGTATCGTCCTACACTACCAAAACGTAACATCTAGAATGTCAGTGACATTCAATTTGAACCTTAATACTATGACGATACCGTTTGTTTTTCAATATCAATGTTGTAGTAGCACGTGCTAACTCGGTAGCTAGCGGTTTTGCGATAATAGAAACAATGGCCTTTGTTTGGAAGATTAGGGCTCGAAGCGAAAAGTTCATTTGAGAAGATTCATACTATACCTATGTAAGCAAAACGCTTTTTTTGTACAATGCCCTAGTAAGCAAAATGTCTAGGTTGTAAGTAATGCCGAATTAGGCATAACGTCATGGTTGTAAAATGACAAAGTGGTAGTAGATCCAAATTGTACATGGCCTTAGTTGTATCATGACTCATTATGCAAAGTGTCTGGATAGTATAAGGTCTTGGTTTTAAATCGTCTAGGTAGCAAAACGTCATGATTGCATAACGCCTAAGTAGGTTATATTAAATGAATTTTATGTAGGAACGAGTATTTAATTCTCTCTTATCTCTTATTTAGTAATTTTACTAATCCATATACTAAAATTATAAATGTGAAAGTAAGTATGTGTGTTACTCGTTCACAGCTAAACCGCTGGACCGATTTTTTTACAGTAAAGATGTTTTTCTATACTTGAAACTTGATTTTATGTGGCTAGACACCCACCTTTTTTATCAATGAAATCCTTTAAACTACAGGTTTTTATCCTTGTAATTCAACCGTCTGGTCGTATTGCCACTTAGACGCAATACATTTTTGCTGATATGCCTACCTAACCGTTTTACTATCAGTACATTCTGCACACAGTGGCGTTTTGCAACTGGGACATTTTGTTATTTGGGCGTTATACAAACAAAACGTTATAGAAGTAAGTCCAATCTTTAACCAAGGTATTCAACTAATAAGACGATTTACACAATGAGATATTTTGCAACCAAGATCTTATGAAACTAAGCCGTTTTGCCTATATAGTCGTTTTGCAATCTAGTCCTTACGAGCCTAACCCATTTTTGCAACATTATTTAAATCCGGTAATCATTAAAATCGATTTATTTTTGTTGCATTTATAAACAACTGTTTGACACTACGTCAGAAAGTGGACTGATAGACGGTGGGCACTAAGTTTTAGCTCCACCCCCGCAGGCACTGTCGGTGGGGCCGATTATGAGCGTATGTTACGCTTCCATTCTAATTTTATTTCGATGCATCAAACATCTTAAACGCGCATGTATCTACAATTTTTTTATATGTTGTTTGGTCCCACGAGAGTAGTTACCACCCAAGTTTGCAAATCTGAATACCCTGTGCTACCCCCATGGTGCTCGAAAAACTGCGAAATTCTGGCACTTGTTTCAGTTTCTTTGAAAAAATTACCCCAAGAAAGCGTTTTTCAAGTATTTTTGTGCCGTACTTTATTTAACAAAGATAACTAAATTTGCTACAATTTGAGCTTAGCTTCAGAGATACAACAAGTCAAAGATGAGCAATTTTTCAAAAAGTGATAATTTAAAAGTTGTTGGTAATTCTGTAGCTCTGCCTACCCCACTTTGGGAATAAAGGCGTGAGTTTATGTATGTATGTATGATAATTTTGTGACTTGTGGTATGGTCATTTTCCAAGATACGTACCGGCTGAACTAATGCTCCTAGGTAAAAGTCATTTCAACAGACTTTGTAGGGCATTTAATTAGCTTAAATTTAGCCTAATTGAATACCAAAGTCTTGTCCCTTGCGTTGCTTGCATAGTTTCCACAAAAATATAAAAAATAGTAAAGTATCGGATTTTGGTTAACTGATAACAACATTGTACTGAATAAAGTATACATGTATTGTATAAACCAAACCAACCATGCATGCATGCATTGTGTAAACCAAGAGTGTTAATTTGACTTTTAGGATGTAACATGTGGTTTCAAAACAAATAAAAGTAAATATAAAAAATACCAACATAAATATAAATTGAAACTAAATATAAATTATACTATTTACATTGTCAAGCAAAAACAGTGGTTGCAATATCGCCCGTGGCAAAAGGAACATTGATTGGAAAGACCACTTGAGCCCAGCCATTCTGCAATTCCACGAAACCACCATTTTAAGCAAGGACTGAGGAGCGGGCTCTGTGCGCATTGCCCATCTTTGACTTGCTGTATCTCCGCAACCAATAGACATAGTGTGCACAGGTTACGCTCAAATTAATTACTTATAGCAAATTCAGTTATTTTTATTAAAGTACGTCACAAATACCAGAAAAACGCTTCCTTAGGGTAGTTTCTCGAAAAACTGTACCAGTATCTCGCAGTTTTTCGAGCGCACATCGTTTTCAGGGTTGCGAACTTGGGTGTTAACTACTCTCAAGAGACCTAACAACTCATTAAAAAATTATAGTTTCATGCGCGTTTGCTATGTTTGGCCTTTTTTGTGTTAATATAGACTGGCCTTAAAACAAAACGAAAATTTATTAAACTCGACGATTTATTAAAAATACGGATACTGATCCCTTCATCTTCGAGCCTGATTAGTTGGAATAGTAGGGTCGTCAAGGACCGCGACCTTGCAAATTGTCAACAAAGCAAGCCACTTATACAGAATATGAATGCTGAATAGTTGTATTGCTAGGCCAGGTTATAACTAAGTAAAAGTCATTCCTTACAGTTGCCCGCGATTGCGAGATTCGCGCGCCGCGATTTCGCGGCGGTGGGCTGCTCGTCAACCGCGGCGTGATCCATTTTGGCACACAGTCCAATTCACAGTGATTCTCCTTTGCACGCCAAAATGACTGCAAAATTAAATTAAAGCAAAATGTTACTACGAATATAGATCGATTCAAATTAAACAGAGCAGTTGATTAAAAATTGAAAAAACCTCAGATACCTATGTAATATTATAATATGTATGTATGACAGCACAAGCAGAGGTTTACAGAGTTTTCCGTGGACATACCATCAAATTGAAAATATGTGGTCCCAACTGTAAGGCTATGGCCGCTAGAAACGTGGATGTGAATTTAACTTCAATAAAACAATTATTGACAAAAAATACCTATATATGCTCGATATTTGTATTAATTTCGTTGGTACACTATACATGTTGATAAGGAGAAAATCATTTAAAGAGGTAATAGTTGTACAGTTTTATATATCTCACTCGGATATCAAAACACAATAACAATAGAGTACATAGTTCTGAATTAAAATTCTGATAAACGATTAATGTATTAATTGAATGACATGGAAATTAGTATTCGTACTTCTATATGACTTGTGTTGACGTAGATATTTTTATTACAAAGCCTACGAGTAGGTATTATATTTTAAGCACTCAAATAATTAACAAAATCGGAAATAATATTTTATTAAAGGTATTGGTGCTTTTTATTTTAAATGATAAAAAATAAATTAAGTAGTGGACTTTGGGTAAAATGTAATGTTTTTCTTGACAGATACTTTTTCTAATAAGAAACCGGAAGTAAACTTTTCAAATCAGATTTCACTTAACTTCGGTATTTTAAATAGTTTTTATCTCAAAATGTAGCTAGTAGTCCATAAATAATGCATGTACAGACATAGTGCATAATTATTTCCCATCGTGAAAACTCGGAACACACGACTACTCCCGAATAATGACCTGCCTGTGGAAATTTTCCCATGTTGCAAAATGTTTTCAAGAGAAACTTTTGTGGAACTTTGTGTAGCCTTCTCCAGACCTAGAATCAATGGAAATATATAGGAAATGAATCTGTATCCATGCAAAGAAATATCAGTATAACTTGTGGGTACAGTCATATTAATTACATTTGGAATTTGTAGATTTGGCCCAAACTTAAATTTCAAAAAAATTTAGTATATTTATTTTGAAATATTTCATAGAATAATGTTTTTTTGAAACTTCTTGCAATATTTTACAGCAATAGAAGTTTTAAAATATTACAAAAAACGGTTTTAAATGATTATTAAACAACTAATAGACATTAATGACCTCATAGAGACCAACTGCTACCAGACCAAGTAGCCGCCGTCATCGATAACAAACAATCAACTTAACATATTGTCTTACAGGGTAATATTTTTATCAGCGCACAAATTATAACATAAATATGATTTTGTATCGTTATAATATATTTCAACAATAAAATCAGTTGATTTTTACTTTTTTGGCAAAATATCGAATTTTTATATTCTCGCCGTGCTAGAAAACCATTTTCCAGCACGCTCCTCTCCTCGCACCCCTACTTTAGAGGGTCTATGAATATCGTTAAATTAGTGGAATCATTCATTTGGCAATATCTCTGTGCTATTGATTAACAATGGCGAAGCTAAAATGAGTGTGCCTATTATAAAAATACCCTGTATATTTGTCATTTAATTTCCGTAATGAGTAATGAATAATGATACTAACATTCACTTGAAAATAACGAAACAATTCGAGTGCTCATTTTGCGGCTCATCCTATAAATGCCAAAATTCGACAAGAATGAGGGAACATATAAAGTACACGTTGTCCGGTGAACATAAAAAATAAATTTGAATGTACACCTCAACATGATCACGCACCTACCTAAACAACATTGAAAAAGAATACCAGCGAAAGGCAATTACGGGTACGTAAAATATTGGGATAGACAAAAAGAATATCTCACGGTCTCTTAAAATGACATATTCTTTCAAATTAAACTTTATTAATTTTGTATTTGATGCAATAGTTTCGTTTTAATATCGTTATTAATTTAGCAGAAAATTGTATGGATGATTTATTGTTTTACATTTGGGTTGGCATTTTTTAATAAATAACAACAATGAAATGACAACTAATGACAAAAAGTGATTGTAATAAATAGTGTATTGAAACATACTATTTCAAGCGGTTTTCGCCTAACCCGTAAGATACATTTAGGCCTTAAAGCCGAAAACGAAAGTCAAACAAAGGTTAATTAATATACTTTTCACAACACTGCTCGGAAATATGGCCATAGATGCTCTTGTTTGGGGTCACAAAACGTCACTTATAAGGACAGACCAAGAATGTTTTTGTCGGCATTTGCTGATTGGTCGAGAACATTGTTGTCCAACTTTAATAACCAATGAAAATCAATCAATCAATTTTTGTGTCATACTCATAGCTCCTTAAAATGAAAAATTGGAATCGACCAATCATAACACACCATTTTGTGTCGTAAAATATTAGGTGTATTTTTGCTAAAAGATACACAGACTAAAAACTATGTCACTGCTTTTTTTTTATGTAATTCAAACTTGGCCCCTAATCTCGAACCACTAGAGATAAAATTACATGGGAGATAAGGCGAAACAAATACAATTTTATATGGAGTTGACATCTTCATCTCGAATGTTAGTTTATTAATCTCGAAAGCCACGAGAATAGGGGTCCAGATTTAAAAAAAAGTTATCTTTGGTAAAATTGTCGATAATACATACAATTTTATTTTATTTTCTCTCAGTAGTTGTGAAAAGCACTATGTGTGCCTCGGTAGAAAGTGCAATTTATGGACTTACTCTATATGACTCGTCCAAAAATCTCGTACTTTCTATCCTCTGCAACAATGTACTATTTGCCGAAATATCTGGAATAGATAACGCAGAAAGGCTTTAAAACCCTATTCCTCGAAATGGTGTTCGAATTAGAGTAATTGTAAAAATATGAACAATCCCAATTCCCGTTTATCTATCTATACTAATTATCATATTCAGAGATTGTCTGGGTGAACCCCCCCCCGTCCCCCCCCCCTCCCTTCATAAATCCTTCCATTGTAAATTTTATTAGCCCATTTACAAATATTTCCCGGTTAATCGTATGTGCTAATAAACATAATTTGTTAAAGAAATCTTTAAACAATTTAATCGCCCGTGCTATTTATGTGACTGTTATATGATGTGTGTGTTATGTGACCTCTTAAATACAACCTTAGAGTTTCCATTGTGGTGAAAAGTTTTTGATAAACTACGTCCAGATAAACTAATATTAAACTAATATTGAATACGAGACAATGAAACAAGGAGTCGAAGGAATATTTATAAACTCCAGCTGTTTACATCCAGCTGCAGACGAGTGGTGGTAAATAATGAAAGCTTTATTAATTTGGTGATTTATACACCAAATCCACTTTTAGATAGATAGGTTCGCCGAGACAAAGCAAAATGGACATACCGCAGAATTTTGGTTCGAGAAAATATCATGCATTCTAGATAAACTAGGTGCAAAAAAATACTGCCTTGGTGTCTGACATTGCTTCGAATATAATTGTTTGCAGTGTACGTTATTCATACTGTAACATACCCTGTATCAATGGCACCAAACCCTGGTACACAACCTACCTACCGTAACGCGCTTATTAATACTAAAAAGCGTTGAATTGGCCTGTCTAGGGATTAAGGAAAAGGAACCTAAATTAGAAACCATAACATAACTGTAGTTCTTTTGAGATGGGAAACTGAGATGAATTATCTATGCAAATCCAGATAACTATACCTAAACAGATTAGGTTAGCCGGAGATCGGACTAGGGGAAATAGGAAGCTACGGAGAGAATTGAGTAAGTCAGGGTCTTTGAGACCGATGTCGAATAAAGAAAGCGCCAGGTCAGGAGTGTCTAGATACATCTGACCTCGACCTGGCCCTTTCTTCGTTTCTGTAGTTACCGACGCAAGTACGTGAAGTTTGACTGGGTCGTAGCAAGTGTCAGGAAGTGGTTCCTGCCTACCCCTACGGGAAAGAGGCGTAATTGTACAGTACGATTGGTATTGATATTAATGATTAGGCTTGGGACTTTTGGATGCTCGCTATGGTTCTAGAATCCACGGAGTCGCCATTATGTTAAAATATTTTTTTAGAAGTCAAAGTCAAAGTGGATAAGTACATACAACTTGTATGTATATCCTCGTAAGGCCCACGCCAAATTTCGTTAGTTAGAAAATGAATCTTGTATTAGTCGACTAAAGTCAAAAGTCACTTTGACAAATGTCCTAGATTTAGGACATTGGGCCTTACGAGGATATAATTACCAATAATAAAATACTCTATTGCTAGTAAACAAAATAAACTAAAACAAATAATTTAAGTAACAATAACAAAAATGTATTTTTCAATCTAATATTAGTCGCCACTTCTAAGTTTTTGATGAGGTACAGGCTTTTTGAATCAGTGCATCATAATCATCATCTATTACTATTTCATGTTCATCATTAAAATGGTCGTAAGAATGGATCACTATTATTTTTTCTATATTTTGCGGGGTTAAACGAGTTCTGGACCTATCAAAAACTCTTTTGTGTGTTGAAAAAGATCTCTCCACGTCCACTGATGTTAAAGTTGTATTCTCGAGAATTTTTGCCGATTCGTCATCTTTGTGGTGCGTTGTGGTAAAATTCGTTGATGTAATTTTAAATTTTATCAGAAATTGCTTAAACCGTGTTTAATCAAGTGACAATTTATTAATCAAGTGTTTTTTTAATTGCTAAAATAGATGTCAGTCAGTAGTCTGTCACAACGCAAGTATCAAAGAGGATGCATAATTAAGTAAATCGTACCTATATTTGCATATCGCGTCACCTGTGAACTGTGACATGTGTGTGTAATAACTAATAAATGTATGATAAAATTAATTGCAGTCATAATAACGTGGTTATTACCGATCGATATAACAGCGTAAATCTAACATGTTTTATTTTTACACTTTGACTTTGACTTCGAAAAATTATATTTTAACATAATGGCGACTCCGTGGAATCTAAAACCATAGCGAGCATCCAAAAGTCCCAAGCCTATTAATGATATGTAAGTAACTTGAACTATTAACATGTTAAATTATATTGACCAAACCATTTATTGATAGTCGATAGAAATTAAGTCCATATTACGCCCAGAAATCCATGCAAACATTAAATATTCATTTAAAAATAGAAATAATGCTTAAAAACTAAATTTACCGGTGGCTTGCTATGCCCCTTGATATAAAATTAACTTTTTACAAGGTACGCTGTCCAAACCTGTTTAAGGTTTAATAAGCTATCATAGGAGGTTGGCTACTTACTTCTAGAATCGTTGTCTGTCCTTAGCGAGTCGAAACAGTTCACATGCGCTCGCTATTCCAGTCCACTCTAGAGGTTGGCTAACCGGTTATTATAATGGTGCATTTACAAGTTCACATTATTGAAGAATTTATATTGTTTTTATTTTCGATGAAATTACTTTATTTTTCAAAAAAGGATCTTAGATCATACTTACGTATTCAAGCTGGGGCCTAACTAGACTTTTAAATAAATATACAAAGTTGGTATCTCTTTTAAAATTCGTAGTTGCTCTGGTGACAAAGTTATACATTTGGTAACCCTTTGAGACAATCATACAGGATGTTTTTTTAATAGGTTCACAAATTTTAATATTTGCTTCGTTATTGTTAATCAATAACACATGTTGTGTTTTATTTACTCTAGCTAAGAAACATTGGAGATATTGCAGATTCAACGATTCCACTAACTTAACGATATTCATTAACCCCCTATTGCAGGGCTGCGAGCAGAAGAACGTGCTGTAAAAAGGGTTTACTTAGAGGTTAGGTTATTAATTTGTTATTGATTTTGTTTTAGGTACAATTGGATGGGCTGGATGCGGAGCACTCGAGGCTTCATTCCTCAACTGATGACAAAACCACTAGCTCCTCAACCCCCGCTTAAAATGATTTCCTGCAAATGCAAAAAAGTTGTACCAGCACTTGTAGTTTGCTGAAAAGCATGACTAAAATATTCGGCTGTTTGCAAGCACTGCGGTGGCCAGTCAAGCGAGAACAAATCAGACCTGCTACGTGACGACATTGACGAACCATTCATCGATGACCAACTATTAGTTGACGATTTTGAGCTGCCTGATTTATTTATTTTTAGAAGATCAGCCTGGTCCGTCAAAGACGTGAACGAAAAATCCAGTACTGCATACAATGCGGATATTTATTACTACAACTTTTTTTTAAATGAATTATACGCTTATATTTTATGTCACATTTAATTTTTTAAACCCTTTCTATTATTTTGTTTAATCACTTCAGCAACTTGGAACAGCCATATCTAAAGAACTATCAAGTCTTAATATACCAAATTGGTCTCGTTGTGTTGCGAATGGTGTATACTTTAATAACGTGTATCAACTTATGACGTAAAGTGGGTCCATAGTTGACCACATTGATGAAAACT
Organism: Acleris emargana; assembly: GCA_927399475.2. Classification (NCBI taxonomy): domain Eukaryota; kingdom Metazoa; phylum Arthropoda; class Insecta; order Lepidoptera; family Tortricidae; genus Acleris; species Acleris emargana. The sequence continues at coordinate 47,523,042 of OV656835.1, read as the reverse complement.
TAAAAACGTCTAAAATTATATTTTTTGGAACTTTGGAAATTTTTGTACAACCGTATCTTACAAACTATTTGGTTTATCGCCTTCTCTGTAACCTACTTTGTTGAAAATTTAGTCTTCTATAAAGTGTAGATAGTGACATTTACCGTTAAATAGGTCCCTCTTCGTAAAGATTGGTAGAAACTGAAAAATCTGTAAATTTTATGGTTTTTCTAATTTTTTACTATGATCCGGAGGGTTTCCGAGGTCGAAAACTTTGATTTGCCACCATCCCACTTCATCACATAATGACGGATAGTGAATTCCACTAACTCAAGTTATTTGCATTGGCCCTCTTTAACTATCGTTAACTTTCAAATACAACTAATTATTAAAGTCCTAAAGTGTGGTTACCCTACATTTAATACCTGTCACTCGATGTTATCGATCTAATTTAAGGCTGGTTTACACTATGTGAAGTAGCAAATGAAGGTAAGAAGCGATAAAGTTAACACGTTTTTACGATGATTATGTTAAGAAATCGTTTACACATTGCTAAGGCCTTTTTTACACTTTGTTAAGTGCAGGTGTGAAGTTCATAAAGTTGCTACTTGCCAATTGACAGTGAAAGTATGAACTTCACACTTGCACTTAACAAAGTGTAAACACGGCCTTCCACGTTGGTTTTACTGATCACTTTACACTTGCACCTCTCACCTGCACTTGCTATTTCACCAAGTGTAAACAAGCTTTTAACATAAGGGGAAGGGTTTTGCACTAAGCAAAAAAAATAATGAATTTAAAATTAAAAAAGAAACTTTTAAGTAAATTATCAGCACGAGACTTAGCAGAGGGGTTTAGTGTAGGAAAAACGAGTGTAAATCTTTAATTTTGTATTACCAATTTAAAGTTATCCTGTATACCCACATTCGTTACTCACATGACTACAGTTACCATATCTTAATTTTAGTCCTTAACTAGGTACACTTTTCTGAAAACCACCCATGTCCGGGCTGCTATCAGGGTGAGGACCAAAAGTTGGGCATACAAACAACAAAAGCAAAAAGGTTCATTTGTGTGTCACACCGAAAAAGTTTCATATAAAATTTTATTACTTGAGTTAGCATGCCCAAGGTAGACCCTTCACATTATGTTTGGAGAAAATGCTGTAGTTTTGACCTTGGGTCCGAAACTGGTGTTGTGAAAGGCGCGTGCGGCCCCCGGGCGCGCGTGCAGCACCAGCACTGGCGCCGGCGGCGGCTGGCTCGCGAAGTACACATCGCCGCTTCCCGCGCAGCCGCTGCATATCTTCTCTTGCCTTTACATTTACACTATTTAATTTAAAGCTGCCATCTTTTTCATAGTGCGTTTGAAAAAGTTTGATTTTGCAGACGACCCAAGTCGTCTGTATTTGTTAAAATCCATAGGTACTCATTTCTTAAGGCATATTTCTCAAAAATTGCGAGTTTAGTTAAATCACATACTTACATAATTTTATTTTGAGCATTGGGCTTAATTTGTTTCGTGTTACGTTAAGTAAATAAAGGATTTGATTTGCATTTTGATTATAGCCCTTGTTTAAAATAAAGGTACCTACCACACCACGATTTTAAATGCAATTTATATTCAACCAAATTATCTGGTACCACAGGCAATAAAATGTATGCATTTGCCGTGGTTCCATTGACGTAATGGTAACACGGTAAAAAAGGGGGTCGGGGAATTGCAGAAAGGCTTGTCTTAAGTGCTCTACCCTATGTTCCTTTTCCCACGGGCGAAATTGCAACAACGCCATCCCTATCGTCCTGGACGAGGAGGACGAGGATGTGGAAGACCCAACCACATATGCCAAACCGCCTCGACATCCAGAAAACATTATCCCTCCTTCTCCACTCTCCCTCACTGATGAAAACTGGATGAGAACTGGTCATCACCATCATTTATCAAAATCGGACCATAACTGTAAATCTGATGCCGCCATGGACAAAAATCGACCTCGCTTAATATATATACAGGGTGACTGGTAATTCGCCGTATTCCTTGAAAGGGGTTATTCTACAGCTCATTTGTAACGATTTAAGTCCAGTCAACCAGGGGTCAAAACTCATTGGTTACCGAGTTATTCGAGTTTTTAGAATTTTAAAAAAATACCCGCTTTTCGACCTAAAACTAGTCATTGTGTAAAAACTTCGTCATTTAGAAATAAAAAAAAGCATTTTTCAAATAGCCAATGAAATACTGATTACGAAAAATAATGAAAAATGCCAAAGAAATGCAAAGTTTTGCAAATAAAAGGATTTGAAGTTGAAATTTCTAGTAATTATTTTCCAAACTTTGTAACATTTTAAAGCATAACTAAAAAAAAAAGTATAACACTTCGCGTACAAATGACAGGAATAATTTGCTCAATTCATAAGCTTTCTAAAAAAGTACAATTTATGACATTTTAAAATTATTTTTCATGTAAAAATGTACAATTAATAATAATAGCAGAAATTTTCGCGGTTAAGCTCCATCGTTTCAACCAAAAAACGCGGGATCGTTATCGTTTATAAATTCAGCTAATCGTGTTCTTTTAAATTTTCTTTTTAAAAACATAAAGTGCGTTCCATTTTTAACCGAAAAACGCGGGAAGTGTTGTAGTAAAATGAATAGAACAGCGTTCTCTTTTTAAATTCAGCTAATGGTGTTCTTTTACAGTACCTTTTTAAAAACATAAAGTGCGTTCCATTTTTAACCAAAAAACGCGGGAAATGTTTTAGTAAAATGAATAGAACTTCGTTCTCTGTTTTAAATTCAGCTAATGGTGTTCTATTTTTAAATAAATTTGCTATTTAAAAACAAAGTGCGTTCCATTTAAAATTCAGAGCATCTCAAAACTTTTTGAGTGACCTACATAATCAGTTAGTTTCAACTTTCTTTCCTATTCGGACGATATTGATAACTAAGCTTCTTTCTCAAATGTCTGCTTACCAATTAGAAGAATACGCAGATATCATTTATTGTTACGGATTCTGCGATGGAGACGCGGCTGCAGCTAGAAGGGAATACCAACGTCGTTACCCTAACCGCCGTTTACCTCACGTAAGCGTGTTTGGTTCATCGTACCGTCTTATTCGGGAAAAAGGATCAGTTCAACGCCGCCAAGCTGATGCTGGAAGACCTCGACATGATCCTGCTGAGGAAGAAGAAATCCTTCAGTGTATCCGAGCAGGCGGCACTACTTCCACGAGACTTGGGCTAACCAGCTCGGTATGTCTCAGTGGAAGGTGTGGTTTACACTGTACTCAGCTCGGCAGTACCCGTATCATTACACTCCAGTACACGCTATTGAAGAGGGGGACCCAGCGAGAAGGATGGATTTCTGCAGATTTTTAATTGATGCAGATATCGAAGATCCCGAGTACCTGAAGAGAATTTTGTGGACTGATGAATCCAATTTTGACCGTGACGGGATAACAAACTACCACAATCTGCACTATTGGGCTCCCAAAGGTCAAAACCCAAAAAAATCAAGCGAAGGAGCTCACCAGCAAAGATTTTCTTTGAACGTGTGGATGGGAATCGTGCACGACAATTTGATCGGACCTTTCTTTCTGCCAGCACGATTGACCGACATCGCATATGAGATTTTTTTGAGGGATGAGCTACCGACGCTACTGGAAGATGTGCCGCTTGCGACAAGAAGGCACATAATTTACCAACACGATGGCTGCCCTGCTCACTATTACCGGGGCGTACGACAGTGGATGGATCAGAACTACCCAGGAAGATGGATTGGTAGAGGCAGCCCAACCCCTTGGCCAGCCAGAAGTCCAGATTTAACTCCATGTGACTTCTACATCTGGGGTCACATGAAGGCGTTGGTGTACGACAGACCGATACGTAACGTAGAAGAGTTACGACAAAAAATCGTAGAAGCGGCACAGACCATGAAAGATGGGCTTTCGAGGCGAGTAACGATCACCGAAGTACGAAAAAGGCGTCGCGCTTGCATTCGAAACCAGGGCATACAGTTCGAGCAAAATTTGTGATTTACCTGATTTTAGTTTTTAAGATTTACGTCTAAGAAGATATGAAAATGACCCTTTGTTTGTGTCAAGAAAGGCAATCTGCTGTGCCTTCTACCTCAAGAAGATAAGTTATAGGTCTACCAGAATCTCATGAAAAATTTAAAAGTAAAAAGAAAAGGATTTTGATATGGCAATGTTGCCTTGCCAGTCTTGTCACTTGTCATTTCAAATTTTGCGGAATGAATGGTTTGTTTATTTTTACCGAAATAAAGTGCTTATCTTCGAGAAATGTCTAAAAAACCATTACGATCGCAAGCCAGAAATATTGTTTACCATGTTTACAATAAAATATGTGAGGAAGGAGGTGTTAGTGAAACACAATCTGCAATATTTAATCGTGTTTTTCAATTGACCGGTAGCGTAGCCAAATAATATTGATACTTCAGTTACATATAGACGATGTTACTTATTTATATTAATATTGTATCATATAATTACAGGAGTATCTCGTTCCACGGTAAGACGAATAGTGGAAGAAGGCACGACGCATGATGGTGTATTTTCAACACCAGGGAAAAATAGGAAAGGAGGATGTAAAAGAATTAATTTGGACAATTTCGATTTAGAAGTGATTAGGAATAAAATAAAAGAATTTTACACTGTTCGAAAAGAAATTCCAACAGTCGCAAAATTATTAAAAGTTTTGCAAGAGGACATTGATTTTAAAGGAGGGAGAGAGTCTTTAAGGTTAGAGAAACAGCATTAAGTTATTTAAATAATGTAATGAGATATGGGGCTAGGAGACGATCCTGCTTAGTGCATCCCTGCATTTCCAGCGGGCTGTGCTGTGCGTTGTTTTGTCATTCAGTTAATCACGGAAGTCTTTTAAATTAAGTTTTTATAGATAAATTGTATTTAGTTACTTTTAAATATTTTTTCAGGGTCATACTTACAAAAATTGGTTTCGAATATGTAAAATGCCAGTCGAAAAGGACGCTTTTGATGGAACGCCATGATATAAAAATTCAAAGACACAAATACTTAGAGCGTATGAAGCAAAACCGTGACGCTGAGGAGAATAAAAAATTAGATGTTATATATTTAGATGAAACATATATTCACTCTTCGTGCTCCGTCCAAAAGTGTTGGCAAAGCCAAACTATACGTGGTCCATCAAAGGAAATTTCACCTGGATCACGATGGATTATTGTATACGCTGGTGGGCAGCACGGTTTTGTACCAAACTGCGGTTTGGTGTACAAAACAAAAAGTTTATCTGCTGACTACCACCACGACATGAATAAAGATAACTTTACCAAATGGATCATAGATAAGCTCATACCAAATCTGACAAAACCTTCCCTCATAGTTATGGATAATGCAAGTTACCATTCTGTGAGGTTGAATAAACCACCTACTCAGGCCAACCGAGTCTCTGATATCAAAGAATGGCTCAGTACAAATAATATCAATTACGACGATCGCTGGCGTAAATGTGAATTACTCGAAGCAGTAAAACAAAATAGATCAGATCCCATCTATGAAATAGATGAAATATTAAAGTCGCGTGGTCATGAAGTTTTGAGGCTTCCTCCTTATTTTATTTTTATTTTATTTTATTTTATTTTTATTCGGAAAGCTTACTGCCTAATACAAATTGATCGACCATATTTATATCTAAAAGCAAATTACAAGCTTCCACACATTCACTATAGAATAACATGCAAAGTCTCGAATTAAATGTGTAAGCAATAACAAATTTACTTCAAAAGAGTCAGAACAAGCCATAACTACAACAGTCATGAGTTCAAATTCTCAAAAAAAAAAAAAAACAAGCAGACAAGAAAACAAAGAGTACAATGACGCTAAAATAAAGATGTGAAAACACTATTACGATGTAGTACTATACAGATATTATTTTGATATAATAATATTTTTGACAGAGAGAGTGCTATTATAAAAGAGGTCTATTCTCGAGTCAGAATTCAAATCATTGAACATTTTAGTAGTGCGTGGGAAAAAACATTTTTTACGGATATTAGTGTGAGAAAGAGGAATGTGAAACAATCCTCTTTTTCTAAGTTGAGAGGCGGGTGTATAAAAAATTAACTTGCTAAGGAGCTCTGGGCTGTCCACAAGACCCTGAGCGATCTTCATCAGCAAACTCGCGTCATTAGCAAGCCGTCTTTTGAACAGAGGGACGAGGTGCAGACTGCGACAAGAACTCAAGTAGTTTTCTTGTGATAAATTAAATTTGTACGTTAGGAATCGAATGAATTTCTTCTGTATCATTTCGATCCTATCCGAGTAGACCCTATAGTATGGATTCCACACTTGAGAGGCATACTCCAGTTGGGATCGCACATAGGCGCAATAAATAATTTTGACGGTCTTCATATTTCTGAAATCTCTTGCAGCACGAATAATAAATCCAAGGGCTTTATATGCCTTATCAACAATGTTTTCAATATGCAGGTTAAATATAAGTTTATGATCATGCAATACTCCCAAATCTCTCGTCGAAGTATTAACTGTTAAATTTTTCGATTTTATCCTATAAGTATGTTTAAAGACATTGCGCTTTCTAGTGAAGTTAATAGAGAAACACTTCGAGACATTAAGGTCCAACCTATTTTTTGCACAGTACTGATCTAGCCTATATAAGTCCTCTTGCAGCAGTCTAGCATCATTTTCACAGTTCACAACTCTAAATATTTTCATGTCATCCGCATACAAAAGACACAAGCTATTCAAAAACCGGCCAAGTGCGAGTCGGACTCGCGCACGTAGGGTTCCGTACAACTATACATCTAAATAAATGTTTTTCTTTATTCTTTATTATATTTGAGTTGATTGAATGAAAGGTAAAATGCGGTTTACGATTTATAACGTATTAAAAAAAAACTAATTATTAGATCTCGTTCAAACCAATTTTCGGTGGAAGTTTGCATGGTAATGTACATCATATATTATTTTTACATTTATCATTCCCTTATTTTAGAAGTTACGGGGGGGGGGACACACATTTTTCCACTTTGGAAGCGTCTCTCGCGCAAACTATTCAGTTTAGAAAAAAATTATAATAGAAACCTCAATATCATTTTTGAATACCTATCCATAGATACCCCACACGTTTGAGTTTGATGAAAAAAAAATTTTTGAGTTTCAGTTCTAAGTATGGGGAACCCCAAAAATTTATTGTTTTTTTTCTATTTTTGTATGAAAATCTTAATGCGGTTCACCGAATACATCTACTTACCAAGTTTCCACAGTATAGCTCTTATAGTTACGGAATAAAGTGGCTGTGACATACGGACGGACAGACGGACAGACATGACGAATCTATAAGGGTTCCGTTTTTTGCCATTTGGCTACGGAACCCTAAAAAAGATAACGCTATATCGTTTACAAAAAGTGTGAACAAGAGAGGTCCCAGTAAGGACCCCTGGGGTACCCCAGAGGGGATTTTTATCCAGGTAGAAGTAAAGCCATTGAGAACGACGGCCTGCGATCTATTTTTAACATAAGCCGTGAACCATCTGAACAGATCCCCACGGATACCCAAGGCCTGAAGTTTATGAATTAGTATATCGTGGTCAATTCTGTCAAAGGCCTTGCTGTAGTCAGTGTATATGACGTCAATCTGATTACCTTTGTCCATATTAGATGTCAAGAAATCGTTAAAAACCACAAATTAGTGACGGTGGACCTGCCGCTGACAAAACCGTGTTGCTGGGGCAGAATGATTGATTTCGTGCAAGCATACAGCTGGTCATAAACAACCCGTTCCAGTAACTTAGCTAAAAGGCATAATTTAGATATAGGTCTATAATTCTCAACATTGCTTTTAGATCCTTTTTTATGAATTGGCGTTATATAAGCTGACTTCCAAAGTAGAGGCACCACTCCCTCCGAAAGAGATCGACTAAACAGAATTGATACAGGGATAGTAAGTTCCTGGGCGCAATTGATTAGAAAGGTTGCTGGAATATTATCTGGTCCCGCCGATTTGTTAGGGTCTAGAGTCGTTAGTAATTTATAGACATGCTCCCTGACGACCTCAACAGATGACACACCACAAAGACCGGAATCAAGTTCAGCGTTCTTAGAGAGGTTGCTAAAATACGTGGTTGGGCCAGCAGTATGAGAGTCTAAAAATGTAGAGGAAAAGAACGAGGAGAAAAGTTCACTTACGCCCAACCCATTGCTGCTTGACTGGTTACGGTAATTCATTGAGGCTGGGTATGAACCATGTCTCCGTTTGTCTTTCATAAACGACCAAAATTGTTTGGGATTTCTTGAAATTGCTTCTTCAATATTTTTTATATAAAACTTGTAACATTGGCTTTCAATCAATTTAACTCTTAGACGGAGCAACTTAAAGGTTACTTCGTCAGACTTATTTTTGTAATTTAAAAAATTTCTGTGATACTTATATTTTTCTTTTATTAATTTAATTAGAGCAGCATTATACCAAGGTGGGTAGCTAGTATTTTTAGTTTTACTTGTTGGGATAAATTGTGTTCTTAACTTATACAATGTCGCATAAAAGAACTCGACCGCCTCCTCCACACTGCCGCTACTTAGTACGAGCTCCCAGTCGACCTCAGACAGATGTGTGCAAATACTCCCGTAATCGCCGCGACTGTAAGAAAAAGTAGTGCGAACCGGAGACATAAGCGAAGAGAATTCAGAGAAACTTGGCTGTATTATCAGCGCTCTATGATATGGATCCTCTACAACAAGTGGATCCTCGCACGCAGAGACGGTTATAAAATCATTACAGAGTGCCAGATCTAAGATACCACCTAAATGATTGCGTTCACTGTTATACTGTGTGAGATCACAGTTATATAACATGTCAATGAACATTTTAATTTGATCACTTATAATACGAGAAGGCCGAAGACCTTGATTAGATGGCAACCACTCAATACTGCTCATGTTAAAGTCACCTAGAATCAGAAACTTATCTAGAATGTTTCCAGAAACAACAGATTTGAGCGCGGTTAGAAAATTTGTAAGTTGCGTAGCAAAGTTATTTCCTCTATTTTGATCACATAAGTACAGAGCGCAAATATGTAGTTTGGTTACACTTATATGAGGCTTTTTGCGGAGACAAACGGTAACCCATAGGTCTTCGGCAGATGAATGCCATTCAATGTTAGGAGACGAGAGCAAGTCCCGCCGTATTGCTATAGCAACGCCGCCGCCCTTAGACTGCCCAGTAGTAACGTAGTCGCGATCCCGACGATATACCAAGTAACGGCTGTCGAATAACTCGCCATCCGAAATACTTGACAACAGCCACGTCTCAGTTAAAATAATTATGTCATAGTTACTTGAGTTTACATTCCTACTAAAAACACCAACTTTCGTCCGAAGCCCCCTAACGTTTTGGTAATATACTAGTAAATTCCTAGAAAGCATTGCAAACACCAAAACTATAAGCAGATAAATATCTAAATAATGCACAAAACAAGCCATGGAAACAACTTAGCCTCACAGCAAACGAATGCAAAAATAAAAATACCCTTTTTAACTCACAAATATCCAAAATCCGCACAACTAAAGTAATCAACTTAAAGTCCCGAGCCATAAAGATCAAAATAGACAAAACAAGTAAAAATTGGAATGAAAACTTTTTGTACTGCTGTAAAAATTACGCGAACCGCAAGTGCGCTCCATTATAAAAAATAAAAATATAATGGAACCTCGTTGGTGACATTAACTTTTTGGATTATTTGTATCTTAATGGTTTATAACATTATTTTGTTAGAGTAATAATGTTATAAAGTGTTTTTTTATTTTATTTCGATATTGTGTTTATATAGTATGCCAATATAAATTCGTTTTGAAGTTTATAATTCGAACTTTACGATATGAGAGAAGATAAATTGTTTTTATTTGTTGTTTAACTTTTATGAAATACCTCGTTAATTAGCACCGAGGATAACTGTTATTGGTACCTAAAGTACCGATTATACATCGGCTCTACTTTGATAGGTACCCGTAACTCGAGCTTCGGATAGCCTTGTCACTTTTTTATAAATTAGTTACGCAACGAGAGCATAAGGGATAGCAATAGACAAAGTTTGAATTATGGATTTCAAAGTAAAGCGTCAATAGATTTTTTTTAAATTATTCCTTATTCGTTTTGGACTATATTCATTTGAACGGAATAATATCAGAACAATAATTTATATTTTGGTCTTAATTTATATTAGACTACATTCACTTGGTGAGTACTTAATATTGCTCATAATGTATAATGGACAACATTCCATTCGGGCTTAATTAATTTACAACGATAATAAATTTGCGTTTTGACTAAATTCACTTTAGATACTATTACTTTTGACCCAACTTCAGAATGGTCATTTCACGTGGACGATTTTCCATATGTACCTTATGAAAGTAAATCTTTTTTTAAAGATAGTGTCATGATCTGTTTATTGCGTACCTAAATTTGTGGAGCGCGTTGGCAACGTTGAGGTCGACTACAGACTGGTGCCGCATCGGAGAAGCGAACGTTGGCGACTGCGATCTCACGCTGCTCGGTGAAGACACGCTGCTCGGTATAGACTCGCTGTTAAAAACCAATGTTTAACGGTACTAACGTTTTGATAAGTCTGGATTATAAAGGGAATACCCTGGCAGTGATACTAACCTCGGAAGAAAAATGAATTATAATTATTGTCTTTACCAATTACGGGAATATGGTAGTCGCTGACCTTTGACAGGCGAACATGGAACCAAGGCCTACTAAACTGCGCTGTAGCTAAATTATGCATAGCCAATCTATGGGTGATATCGTACGAGCTCGCACGGACTATTAATGGCAATTTTTGGTCGAAATCGGTCGGTGCGATTTCAATTCTCGCCCCGTCGTCGTCGAGGGTCTTGCCACGCCTCGCCAGTGGAAGAGCACCATTATGGTGATAACTTTAACTAATGCGCGCCACCATTTTGATAAAATCTATTAGAAAGTTAAAATATGTGATGTGGGTTTTGATAATACCTGCAAATAATACCAGTAATAATAAATATATTATTAAAAACCTTATGTACAGAAAATTCAATGAATATCTAAACAATAATAATGTCAGTGCAAGATGATCCCGTTTCCGTCGTAGATGAATGATTGTGTAAATAAAAGCGTGCCTAGGCAGTTAAATAAGCAATTGAGGAGGGCTTTGGAAGACGCAATCGCGCAGTATCGGCCCAAACCCAATTCTAGGCCTCGTCTACCCCGCGTGCCTGCCCGTAAACGAACTTTAGCGCGTATGGGAGTCCTAAACGCCTTGCTGACATCATATTTAAAAGCCAGCCCCTCCGGAGCATATTGTCAAAATTGCAAAATGCCAAAAATAACAAAATGTCAAAAAGGCAATTTGTCAAGAGACCAAAATGACAAAGCAGCGATTTGTCCAGTGACCAAAATTACGAACAATGGCAAGTGGCTCAACAATTCCCGGTTCGTGACTGTACATTATGTGTCAATTTTGTAACCCATGACTGTAAATGACAATAAACGTCACACACGTAAACATGGATGGTTGTTGAGGAATTTTCATAAATTATCCGCTAATAGTTCAGAAGGAAAAAGTCTAGATATCGCGAAATTATATTACGAGCAACGAGTGTTAAAGCGGACATTTCTTTCAACAAAACTTATTGCTATTCAAACTTAACTTTTGAAAACTCTTGAATTTCTGAAAATAATTAATATCTCAAAAATCAAGCTTTGCTCAGCATTGTTTATATTACTTTCTTTTAGTCCAAATTGGCACTAGAACCTACGGTCAAAATTTGGTGGGTTACTCAATCCAACCCTGTATATGATGAACTGATATAAATACTCCTTTGTTAGTGATCACTTAAGAAAACTCCTTACGATCATACCGATAAAACAAATTTATGATTTGATTTGTCAACGTCATTATCTTTTACTGCAAGCGGAGTCTATATTGTATCGCACGATGGATGATATTACTGATAATATAATGTTTACAAAAAATCAGAAAGGAAATCCAACGTTAATAAGATCGGGATTTCGATATAATTTAAATGTAACGAAGAAGTCTGGAAACACAAACTGGAGGTGCGTTAACCGCAGTCAATGCAGCTGCAATGGTTATCTTACTTTAAATGAGATGAAAACAAAATGTTTGCGTGAGTGCCCTCATATTTGCGAGGCCAACCACTTTAAAAACGAGGTATTTATCACAATTAATGAGTGCAAAAAAAATGGTTTGTGAGAATTTTGAAGGTGTGCAGCAGACAAAAACAACGGATGAAAGAAATTTTGCCAGACAAGCAGCAATTTTGGCTTTACTTCCATCAGAAAACATCATTGAAACGTGGTATGCTATTACTGACTCCTTGCCAAAGACGACTGAAACTGTGAGATTTATGACATACTTCCAAGAACAGTGGCTGTCTAAAATTTTACCGACAGTACTGAGCTGTTCAAATGACAAATTCAGAACCAATAATCCGATAGAGGGGTGGCATCGACGCATTAATGTAAAAATTCCTCGGAAACCAAATTTGTTCTTGTTCATAAATAATCTAAACAAAGAAGCAAAACAGCTAAAAAAGTGTTCCCTTCGTCTTCCAAAAAAACGACGCAATGCCGATATACAGTTCGACAAAATTTACAGCAAATATCTTACATATTTGCGTAGTGGTAAAATGACAAGCGTAGGTACGATTCTTGAAAAAAAATATACGTTTAAAACTTCGCTTTTCAAAAAAATATTGTAGACAGATATAATGATATTAGGTCAGTAAACAAACTTTTGACGTCACCAGTGCTAACGTTGAGTTACATTATTTAAGTTTTTTTTTTTATTGTAAGTGTAAGGACGTGGTTTTTTTTTTAAGTTATTGAAATAAACACAGAATAATTAGTGATAAACACAGAATGGTTTCTTTTTTATTTGTTGATAGAACATTATAATGTCCTTTTGTCTCTAGATTGAGATTTCAAAAAATGTTTTTTCCAGAAGTGGTCCTTTAACCCTTTGAACGCCAAGAACACTTAAAGTTGCAATGCACTACCGTGCCTACCACGCCAGCGACACCTAAAGATGTTATGGCGGACGCTGTCAAAGCTATGGTCCTGCTGACAGATAAGGTTTATATTTGTTGTTAATTAGTCGCGATATTGGCGTTGTAGGCCACATTTTGACACGACAGGAAAAGCATTCAAAGGGTTAAAGAACTAGGCATTTTCAAAACTGATCAATTGAAGAAATTGTAATTTTGTAAGTAATCAATTCAAGATGTGGTCATTTTGGAAAATGGTCGTTACAGGAACTGGTAATTTTACAAGAAGGGTAATACTAGAAATAGGTATTGTTAGAAGGGTCATGTTGAATCTGGACATTTTTAGAAATGGGCATTATTAAAAGTGGCAATTTTAATTTTTGTTCCCAAACCGCCGAAACGGGACAAAGGCCGCAAAAATATATTATTTAAGTAAGTTTAGTTTGTTGTCAATTTGTGTGGTTGACAATTTATTTTTTCGGCAATTTGCGTGGTTGGCAATTTAGTTTTTTGGCAATTTACGTGGTTTACAATTTAGTTTTTTGGCGATTTGCGTGATTGACGATTTAGTTTTTTGGTGATTTGCGTGGTTGACAATTAGAATTTTTGGCATTTTGCGTTTTAGGATTTAAGCGACATTGACAATTGAATTTTTTGACATTATGCCTATTTTGATATTCTGCTGTTTTGACATTTTGCAATTTTGACAATATGCTCCGGTGCCGCGTAGCTCGAGACAAGTTTCCTTTAGTCCCATCTCGTAGCCAGATTTGGTAGCTGGCTTCCAAATGGGAAATGTGGTTTCCCGCCTAGTAGCCAGCTATGAAATGGGAATGACTTTCCCATCCCGTAGCCGGATTTGGTAGCTGGCTACGAAATGGGAGAGATAGTCCCGATACGAAGCTGGCTACGAAACGGGAATTCCAAAGTCCAATCTCGTAGCAAGGTTTTAAAGCTGGCTTCCAAATGGGAGAGATAGTCCCGATTCGAAGCTGGCTACGAAACGGGAATTTCAAAGTCCAATCTCGTAGCAAGGTTTTAAAGCTGGCTTCCAAATGGGAGAGATAGTCCCGATTCGAAGCTGGCTACGAAACGGGAATTTCAAAGTCCAATCTCGTAGCTAGGTTTTAAAGCTGGCTTCCAAATGGGAGAGATAGTCCCGATTCGAAGCTGGCTACGAAACTGGAATTTCAAAGTCCTAAATCCAAATCTCTGCCCTGTTTTTCTTTTAATAATCTTAAATCGACTTTTTTCAAACTGGATGTGTAGCGACTTATTTATGACATGTTCATTATAAGGAAATTTTGACGTTGTCAAGTGCTTGCCTATCGCCTATTATCTTGGGATTTTTGACAAGATGGTGTCGCTGTCTTAATTGTTTTTTATATATTAGCATATTTTGTTGTTTCATGGATAGTAATGATGTATTAATATGCAGTAAATTAACATTCTAATGTGCAGTATAATGAAGAATTCAAGTTTGAACACGTATCGCCTTTGGAAGGATTGCTCCAAGAAAATCCCATCTGGTCTTCGTAAAGTTTTACCTACATCGCTTCACGGAGGCTAGAGGATCACCGTACAACGTATCCTTTTGATTTTTTAAATATGTATATATAAAATTTAAACTTGTCATTGGCAGAAATGGTTGCTCGATATTGCGACCGGTGGCCATTAATTAAATAAATAAATAATAATACAATAATTATATCGCGGAGTCATTCAGTCGTACCGAGATGAAATATTTATGCATTTTGCTTCACTCTATTGTGATCCCTTGCCCGGAACATCGTCTTCGGAAAGAAAATGTTTCATAGACTTTATTCTGACTAGCCGGGGAGGAACAGCATTACTATTCAATGGATTGAAATTTTATAAACGGAAAACTTACACCAATAATAAAGGTACGTTGTGGATTTGTGCAAAACCTAATTGAGACGGTAATATCACATTATCATCTGGTAATAAGATTATTCTAAAGGAAAAACCGCATTGCAGCAATTGCATTCCTAATCCTGCGAGGCAAATGTTGATGAAAAATATTGATAAATTTAAAACTGAAGCTGCCAAAAATGTACAACCTATACAAAAGCAGAATAATGATATGGTGTGCCAATTAACGAAGGAAAATATTCATTTTTACGAAAAAATACCAAAATTTTCAAGCCTTAAGTCAGCGACTTTGTGCCAACGAAACAAATACTTAAAAGTTCAGAAAGTTCGATGTAAATTACCAGAAGACCAGTCAGTGCCGGAACAATTTCTTGATTTTTTGCTCGCCGATTACCAGGACCATCATACGCGTATACTGGTATTTGCTCATAAAGGCAAAGGCACTGGTCCCACCGCCGGCTACAGACTATAAGCTCGTAGAACTATAAACTACAAAAAAGTGGGCGAGCGACGAGAAGCGAGTAAAGTTTTGATAGTTTTGACGCTCGGCTATAAAGCGAGTGTTCGCGGACGAACGTTTTATAGTCGATAGCTTTTATCGCTGCGGTCAACTAGTAAACAGCGGTCCCACCGCCAGGTATCGGCGAGCTCGGCGAGCAATTAGTAAAATTATGTACTAGAAACAGTTGACAATCGGCGGCAGGCTAGTAAAAATTCTATGGAATTGTAGCTTACCCGCCGGGCGTTGGGAGAGTGTCCTCGCCAGCAGTGTGAACAGCGAGCGATGAACTATAAATATATATATCTCTCTTTTATTTACACGGAAGCGATTATCTTTTGTTCGTTTCTTGGGCTAGAAAAAAGTCGATAGTTCATATCTCACTCGCCGGCGGTGGGACCAGTGCCAAATATAGGCACTTTTTTGCAGACGGCACCTTCAAGTCGTGTCCACAGCCTTTCCTGAAAATGTACACTATACATGCCCTGGACAGTATGTCAAATTGCATTATCCCATTATTTACGCATTTCTGCACAACAAAGATGTGAAAACGTACGAGATTCTGTTATTGTTGATAAAATCTCAAGTAAATACGTGGAACCCCGAAAAAATAACTTGAGATTTTTAATCTTCTGCTATAAAGGCATTCCAAAACATTTTCCCAGAAATCATTATCAAAGGTTGTTTCTATCATTCTCTTGCAACAGCCTGTGGAAGAAGGCACGTGTTCTAAAAATTAAAAGCAGAGCGGGACGAAAACACATTGCACGCTATGCAGCTCTTGCTTTGCTTCCGTTCGAATCTGTACCAGCTGGTTATCGGTATATCGTGAAGATATTTCAAAATTCAACTCATATTTTTCAAAAAAATGGCTAAAACGTGACATGATCAAAATATGGTGGTGCGCAGGTGAACCAATCCGGTCAAATAACAAGCTTGAAGGCTGGCATGCTAGGATCAAGCGTTTTACATCGCGTAAAAATCCAACTTTGCCCGAATTGCTTCAAGTTTTGCAAAAGGAATCAACGTTCTACAGTATCTCAAATGCACCCATGAACAGCAATTTTCATACGGGCAAAAAGAATAAGAACTATATTGAAAATGATTTTGAAATAGCTTCTATTGAAGAATTACGAAGTAATAAAATCAGTGTCGGTCACTGCATCGAAATTATTGCACCTTTTTCTGTTTAATGTTCAGTCGAAATAGTTTTAAGTTTAATTTGTTGCAATAAGCAAAATATATAGATCTTTAAGCGGAGTGTGATTTTTTATTTAATTAAAAGCCGAGTTCAATTTGGTTCATAAGTATAATCTTTAATTTATTATTTAAGTGCAGTAACAGCTAATATTATTCATGTGTTGTGTGGGTAGCTTGAAGTTATTAATACTGTAAGGAGTGGTCCGGAAAAAAAGTAGCAGTACATAATATGGAATTTATTTTTATTTTGTGCTAATTTCTAAGCAGTGCATTTGTAATAGTAATCTGTAGATACTATTAAATAAAATAAACAATAAGAATGGTAAAAATTAAAGAGGGATTTCAAGTTTTCGCCTTTTACATTAAATCTCACCTAAAACTTTTTGAACAGTGTCTTTTGAGGGAATTTATGAGGTGTTTGTCATAACCGTAATTTTTTTCTTTAAGTTTGATGGGCTAGTTAATACCTTATTAAATTGTCTTTTGATCATTAGATAATATTTTTGATTTGACTTTAGTTTCGGGTAGTTACATGGATTTTCAAAAATTGTGTATTTGCCATTTTTACAGAAATTTGTCTCCTATAGAAAAACCCCTGTCAGAGATTAGATTGGAGAAACTTCCTTACTACCCAACGTGAAATCCAGTTTATTGGTATAACTTATTCGTATAATAATATTCTTAAAAGCATAAAACAAGTTCTGAAAATGGAAATTCAATTGTGGTACCGTAAAATGTGCCTACTTTGCTTCCCCACGGGTAATCTTGCTCCATCGTTATATTGAGGTATTCTGTATTGTAAATCATTCTAGTGCTTTCATTCACTGCGCAGCTGGATGAATACATCAATTATTTTTAGAAAATTTGTCATCGGCCTTGTCTTATAAGTAACATACAAAAAAGTCACTATGGAGCATAGTTACCCATGGGGGAGCAAAGTAGGCACATTTTACGGTACCACAATTGAATTTCCATTTTCAGAACTTGTTTTATGCTTTTAAGAATATTATTATACGAATAAGTTATACCAATAAACTGGATTTCACGTTGGGTAGTAAGGAAGTTTCTCCAATCTAACCTCTGACAGGGGTTTTTCTATAGGAGACAAATTTCTGTAAAAATGGCAATTACACAATTTTTGAAAATCCATGTAACTACCCGAAACTAAAGTCAAACTTACAAACTTAAAGAAAAAAATTACGTTTATGACAACACCTCATAAATTCCCTCAAAAGACACTGTTCAAAAAGTTTTAGGTGAGATTTAATGTAAAAGGCGAAAACTTGAAATCCCTCTTTAATTTTTACCATTCTTATTGTTTATTTTATTTAATAGTATCTACAGATTACTATTACAAATGCACTGCTTAGAAATTAGCACAAAATAAAAATAAATTCCATATTATGTACTGCTACTTTTTTTCCGGACCACTCCTTACAGTATTAATAACTTCAAGCTACCCACACAACACATGAATAATATTAGCTGTTACTACACTTAAATAATAAATTAAAGATTATACTTATGAACCAAATTGAACTCGGCTTTTAATTAAATAAAAAATCACACTCCGCTTAAAGATCTATATATTTTGCTTATTGCAACAAATTAAACTTAAAACTATTTCGACTGAACATTAAACAGAAAAAAGTGCAATAATTTCGATACAGTGACCGACGACACTGATTTGATTACTTCGTAATTCTTCAATATAAGCTATTTCAAAATCATTTTCAATAGTTCTTATTCTTTTTGCCCGTATGAAAATTGCTGTTCATGGGTGCATTTGAGATACTGTAGAACGTTGATGCCTTTTGCAAAACTTGAAGCAATTCGGGCAAAGTTGGATTTTTACGCGATGTAAAACGCTTGATCCTAGCATGCCAGCCTTCAAGCTTGTTATTTGACCGGATTGGTTCACCTGCGCACCACCATATTTTGATCATGTCACGTCTTAGCCATTTTTTTGAAAAATATGAGTTGAGTTTTGAAATATCTTCACGATATACCGATAACCAGCTGGTACAGATTCGAACGGAAGCAAAGCAAGAGCTGCATAGCGTGCAATGTGTTTTCTTCCCGCTCTGCTTTTAATTTTTAGAACACGTGCCTTCTTCCACAGGCTGTTGCAAGAGAATGATAGAAACAACCTTTGATAATGATTTCTGGGAAAATGTTTTGGAATGCCTTTATAGCAGAAGATTAAAAATGATTTCAAAAATTGTGTATTTGCCATTTTAACAGAAATTTGTCTCCTATAGAAAAACCCCTGTCAGAGGTTAGATTGGAGAAACTTCCTTACTACCCAACGTGAAATCCAGTTTATTGGTATAACTTATTCGTATAATAATATTCTTAAAAGCATAAAACAAGTTCTGAAAATGGAAATTCAATTGTGGTACCGTAAAATGTGCCTACTTTGCTTCCCCACGGGTAATCTTGCTCCATCGTTATATTGAGGTATTCTGTATTGTAAATCATTCTAGCGCTTTCATTCACTGCGCAGCTGGATGAATACATCAATTATTTTTAGAAAATTTGTCATCGGCCTTGTCTTATAAGTAACATACAAAAAAGTCACTATGGAGCATAGTTACCCATGGGAGAGCAAAGTAGGCACATTTTACGGTATTGTAGAAAACGGCAAGCGAAGATTGTCAAATTGTGTTGTACAAAAAGTTATAAAGTACATTGCAATAAATATTGAGAAAACTTTTGAATCTCATATATTTCAATATGATTGTATTTTTATTTAATCGTATGATCACTACACATTACAAAAAAAAAAACTGCTTCATAATTAGCAACAAATAAAATATAAATACCAGATAATTCATTGCTACTTTTTTACTGAACCACTCCTTACTATAAAAATATATTCAAAACTAGACACCCCTTTGCCCGCCGGCTTCATACACATTTTTTTTTTCAACCTAGTAACCTACCCTCATAGAGGGCAATATTATGTAAAGAACTTCGATATCTCACGCAGATTCAGCCTATATTCTTCATAGTTGGTTGTTGCTTACAAGATGGGAAAAACACATTTCTCATTTAGAATCCAGCTACCAAATCCGGCTACGAGATGGCAAAGTCATTCCCATTTCATAGCTGGCTACTAAGCGGGACACCACATTTCCCATTTAGAAGCCAGCTACCAAATCTGGCTATGAGATGGA
The DNA here is from genome assembly GCA_927399475.2 of Acleris emargana. Classification (NCBI taxonomy): domain Eukaryota; kingdom Metazoa; phylum Arthropoda; class Insecta; order Lepidoptera; family Tortricidae; genus Acleris; species Acleris emargana. The sequence goes on along the minus strand of OV656835.1, from coordinate 47,503,228 downwards.
ACTTTAAAATTCCCGTTTCGTAGCCAGCTCCGAATCGGGACTATCTCTCCCATTTGGAAGCCAGCTACCAAATCTGGCTACGAGATGGGACTAAAGGACAAGTTTTCGGACACTGACTGACATCCGCGCACGCACTCGCGGGTCTGTTCCCGCTTGGCAAGTGCGAATCGAGCGGCGTATTTATAAATTTGGGGCTCTCATAGCAAAGGTAACCTGCTTCAGGGGGGCCAATGAACGCCCCCGAGTCATGAGTTTCGTGAACCAAGCTTTTGCTGGGACCGGAATAAGACAACATCGTTATATTTATGGCCTGTGTGTGCGTGGGCAAGCGTGGAGGCGAGGCGAGGTGGTGGTGGTGGCCGACTGGTGTTAAGATTCTCTTAACGGGAGAGTCTGATTGTACTGAGTTGGTGGCGCAACTGGTGCGCCTGTTTGTCCCATCATTGACAAAGTTCAACTTCCGGCCTTGTCACCATCAGATGCTAGCATTACCAACGGCGCGCACTGTGTCTCACAGCAATTCACCACTTGTTTGCGCTCTGGACGGCTAGCACACTTCTTACCCGTGGTACTACCGATGATACTACTGGTAGTAACACGGAGATTATTTTTTGGCCGTCGTACTACTACTCCGTCTGGTAGTACCACAGGAGATCTTGCATTACCCCTGGTACTACTTATGAATTTAACATATACATATTACAAACGTATTCGAAGTATGCTAGCACATGTTGTCTGCGACTTGTTTGTCGCTCGGATCTCCCTTTCTTTCTAGTGTGTAATGATAGATACGTAATGAGTGACAAGCGGGAAAATACAACTTGTGTTACCCGTGCAGAAGCTTCTAAATACGCTCCTCGCATCGGTACCTGACTGCGATGTTTTTGCGAGTAGGTCGGTGGTTTTGAATGATGAATGTTTGAGGTTCCACGAGATGTATAATGTGCGTCTGACATCAAGTAATTATTTATAAATGTGTGGATTAAAAAAACTGTAATTCTGCTGAACAGTGTGAACTCATAAAACTCATAATATATTAGATATTAAGTAATGTTATGCATTTCACAGTGCCTTAGTACCTATTACTGTTTTACAGTGTAATTGTTGAGATAAATCAATTACCGTCTACAAGGTCCTTACATAAATCTTAAGCACAAAATTAAATGCATATTTTGCTGCACATAATGTTTTGGCCTCTGCCTAAAATGTATGTAAGGTTTGGTCCCGCAGTTCTAATTAGCTCCTCCTCATGGACATGACTATTTGATAGCAAGTCAGGCGAAGAAAGGTGACCCTCTCGTCTGCTTGGATTGACTACAAGAAGGCTTATAGGAGAAATTGTACCCGATTCCGAAAAAGCCATAAAAATAGACAAATTCGTGAAGAAAGTTCTTGTATGGCAGGCAATTTGTTCCTGTGGCCTCAATAGTACGTCTAAAGTATTGTGCAACCAGATTTATTGGTGGCAAAATATAGAAAGGAATGCATCACAAAACGGTTATTTTATTTCATAAAACATCCATTTTGTTAAGAAAGAAGAGAATCCACCATACTGCCCTGAGCTCCGCCCTATCGAGCGATACTGGGCCATTGTAAAGAGATACTTGAGGAAGGATGGCCGAGAAGCTACTACATTGGCAGAATTTAAACACATGTGGTTTTGGTACTTGTAGAAAATGACGTGACATGACGTGTAATTTAGATGTAATTTAACGAATCTGGCGGATTTGCGCTATAAAATATACGTAACAACGCTTACATTTCCGGGGAGGAATGACGTCTGTACATCTTCGGCGTCGGCGACGACTCTGCTTTCGGGGTTACTCCTGTATACGTGTAATTAAGAAGTGGTAATTTAGAAGAGTACAGTCAACAGCATAAATAAGCGATCATTCATGTACCTTGTCACTTGAACGTTAGGTTTGAAATATTATACAAAATTGTGAAACGATTAAAGCGACAAGGTACATAAATGATCACTTATTTATGCTGTTGACTGTACCTAAACCCAAATTTCGTTGAGGCCGCTACGCACCGTGTTGTCCCAAGCCACTTACGATTTTTTAAGAATCAGGAATAAGGTTACCTATAAAGTTTTAAACGCTCAAAATGGGTAAAACAAGCAGAAGGGAGAAGGATGAAGATAATTAATATTGAAGAACAAAAAAATCTCCATTGAATCAATAGGAACGTTCGGACGGTTTAAATCCTTCTGTACGAAGTGAACGTCACGCTCTTTTAGTCAATTCTGGGTGATACTTTCTTCGCAACTTCCTGCACTTCTTTGGAATTTCTTCAAGCTGTATGTCGGAATATTTGGGAGCTTTTTGACACTTTAACTGTTTTGTTTAACATTGTATTTCTCTAAAATATTCCTTACTCACCCACGAGAAACATCATTCAATCAGGAATAAGGGTATAAAGTTTTAAATGCTCAAAATGGGTAAAACAAGCAGAAGGAAGAAGGATGAAGATTATTTGAAGAACAAAAATCAGTAAATTGGAGCAAAAACTAAACTAAGGATTTACCAAATAAGGACTTTGTTGGTGATGCAAAAAATTCTCTATTGGAGCTATAGGAACGTTCGGATGGTTTAAATCCTTCTGTACGAAGTGAACGTCACGCTCTTTTAGTCAATTCTGGTTGATACTTTCTTCGCAACTTCCTGCACTTCTTTGGAAATTCTTCAAGCTGTATGTCGGAATATTTGAAGCTTTTTGACACTTTAACTGTTTTGTTTAACATTGTATTTCTCTAAATGCCTTACTCACCCACGAGAAACTTTACAGCTAACTTATCTGGGACTCACCCACTTTGTTTTGTGCAAACGTTGCCACTTTCCTCCGGTCTCGATCATTGAGAATGGGTGGTCTTCTCGTCTTTGGTAAATCTTTAGTCCTAATACCAAGTTCCCACCGCTGCATCAAACATTCAATTGTAGATGGTGGTACATTTTCAGCTTTGAAATGAGAGACCACTTCAGATTTTTCACTCCAAGCTGAGCTAAAAACCAGCTAATCTTTATTTGCCGTTTATTAATATTGACATATAATTTTTTTATTATAGTTGTAAAAACCTTTTTTTATGGCCTGTTATTGTTAATTTAATACTTATTCATTACTTTAAGCCAACCCGTTACCGTTAATTCCAACTGACTCCGTCAGTATACTACTTGCATTTCTTTTCTTGGTATTTTACTATGCCCTATTTCACTTATTGCATTGCTTCTTGGAGACCAATGGAGCAAGTCATGCAATACGCTCATGTCTTAGATACTCCTTAATTGTTTGTCTTGTAAACACAACATTTGTGCTACCACTACTCACGACTTGATAAGTGGCGCATCATGTGATAGCATAGGTTCCACTTAATTTGTATTCAAACATTTTATGACTGCACTTTATTAAGGTACAATTTGATAGACTGAGTTACAAACTCCTTAGTATTTGGCTCCAGTCACATACTTCCATTACCAAGAAATTACCAGATTCAACTGCATCACAGTTTTCCAATTAAATATTCAACCGGTTTTAAATACAGTCTTGAAAATCATGGTACATATAATTGGTTTTTATGATTTATTCTCAAAACAGTAGATTATACTCGTACTCTCAGTTATCCTGTTATTGTCATAACATAAAGTTGAGTAGCTATTGGTTAACATTATCAAACAAATAAACCAGTAGTGCTCAGGATTAAATGCTCTCATACGGAAACAATGAAATTGCAAATACATGCGCATCATACTTGTGTGAGAAATTAATATTATTCAATGCACATAACTTACCGCCTGGTGTCAGGCTGGCTGGTGGATAGCAAATTATATGGTAGTTATTTTAGTATTGTAATACTATACCACAATACTAAAATAACACGTATAGACAGGTGAATAACTATATTTCTATATAAAACAATAGATGGTTCTATTGTTACATTTTTGTTGTGCATTTATTTATGATAATTATGATCCATACATTCACCCTTGTAAACTTCTTTATGGGAAAGTATTACACCTTAGTGTTGTTATAGATGAACCTTTTATCCATTGGTACGTTTGATTAAATTGTTTATTGCATAACCTGTCACAGTTAACATTTTACTAGAAACTCAAGGAGTTTTCCTCTTTTGTATTTTTTTTAGTTACATTTTGCATTTTGATTCATGTGCCTGTAGTAGGTACACTATTTTATTGATTACCCTCGTCCATCCTTTCCAAATGACCGAACCATCGAAGCATGCCCTTTTCAATCTTAGTCACTACATCTTCTTTTATTCCACACTTCTCTCTGATTTTTTCATTTCTAACTCTATCAATCAGTTTCACACCACACATACTACGCAAAGAGCGCATTTCAACTGCATTTACACGACTTACATGCTTGTCCTGCCACACCCAACATTCACTACCATACATCAGGGTGGAATTAAATATTTAAAAAAATCAGAGTTATACTCCTACCCATCCTTTGTAGCTATGATTTGGTTTGATTGCTCTACCTTATATAGTTCAGGAGAAAAACTACTTTGAAAAATGTGTCCATAAAATGACGTTTTTGACACTATCTCGGTGACGATTCAAGATAGGGGGCTGAAAGTTAGGGTGTTTCTATATTATGAGATAGCCAACAAATGACATTATAAAAATCTGATATTCGTCACAGGGGCCACTTCTCCTTCCTTAGCCTGGTAGACCCTTTGCTACTGTTGTAAAAATCTATTAAAAATATATTCAGGTAACAAAATATACCACCCATATTACACGCTACAACAAAATAGGCTATCGCGGCGAAACGCAAATAGGTGAAAAGCTACAAGGATTTTTTGATTTCGAGGTAGCCGACTAACAAACGAGCATATTGTCCATAAGTTAAAAGTATATAACTTAACGTAACGTTTGAATTGTCAGGGTAAAATTATTCCCAAAAAACTTCAAATAGTGTTAGAGAAAAACGTCGGCATTTCAATCAGGGACCGTTTCTGTCACGGTATTAACGTATATGGCACCGGTATTGGATATCGATACCGCTTCTTTATAAAGGTAGAACTGCACCAGTTGAAATACAAAGGTACGCGACTGATATAAAATAACCGTATCGATATTTTTCGTTAAACCCTTATTAAAACGGTAGTCAACCGGTATTATTTCGGTAAACCTTTATGAAAACAGTCAGGTTTCGAAAAAAAAATAACATTACCCTTATATTCCGGTACCGATAAATCCGTTTACACTACCGAAACAAACCGAAACGAAACGGTATGACGTCATACCGTTTTAAATCGGTACCTTTATTTTCCGGTTATGCAATCCCTGATTTCAACTTTAAAGACATGACATGATTTGGTACCCGGAAAAGAAAAATAACTTAGTCGTACAGAAGAAATTCATCAACACTATAAATTGTTTGAATTTGCTCCAATTAGTACAGTTGACCTAGGTCAACTAGGTTTCTAGAAAGGTCATTTATTTGGATAAAATGGATACCGCCGCCAAGGCGACGAAGATTAGAGTCTGAAAATGTGGAAAAAAAAATAGATCGTATAATTCTGAAAATATATACTTAAAGTATTAAATAAGTTAATTCCTCGAAAAGTTTATTTTTGTGTTTGTCGTTTTCTTCTTGATTCAAATTCTTAAAATTACACTACGGTTGTACGTCATCTTTATCGATATCAACTAATAAAATTTGTTTAATGTGTTCTCGCACTATTAAACGTCAGTACAGATTTGCTCTCGTCAATCCGGTGTTTGTGTATCAGTTAAAAATATGTAGTTTTTATTTTTCAGTTTTCCCAAAAGGTATGTAGATAGCAGCAGGACTTTATTACGTTTCTAAGGGCGGATTCGACCAAACGAGAATAAGGTCTTATACCTAGATTTAACCCGAGTAAGTCTTATTCCTTAAAATGTACCTACAGGATACAAATAAGACGTAGGTGCGAGACACCCGGTGCACGACTCCAACTTGCACTTGACTGGTGTTTTTAGACTTGTGCCAAAATAACCATATAAGTTTGTCTAAATTACCGCTGTTCTACTTAAGTTGGTACGTAATCAAATATAAAATGGTCATGTGCTAATTTGGTAGTCCCAACTTGTCATCCAGTGTCACCTACAAACTACTTTAACGAATGAGGTAATTGAAAAAATACAACAAATGCACTGCTGAACTTGGGTTGGGAACAAACGGACTGGGATGACTTAATCGCAAGTTTGCTGTAGGGTTATAGAAAATTTACTTACTTGACACACAGCACCACCATCTAGCAGATGAGTTCGTTCCAACGCTCATTTCACTGATTTTGTACCTTAAAATTAATGAGTAGATGACATTAAGTGACCTTTAAATGCTGTAATAATCAGCATCAGTGAAGTAATTATCTATACCACCTCATTGATAGTAATAAACACTTCAGTTAATAATAGATACTCACTACTCCATAAGACATGTATGAAGTGATAAAATATAAATTGAGTCTAGTTAGATATTATTTATAACCAAAATCGCCTTGGAATCGACGAGTTTGATAGTTTAATATAACAGTTTTGAATTAAAGTAAGAATGAGTAATGTTCAGAGCCCGGATTTTTCATGGCAAAAAAAACACTATCGTAATCTGGCTAGTGATAGAAACATAATTTTATCGATATCGAGTATTATTTATAAAAGTTATTTATTCAATTCAAACCTTCACGCCTGTAACCCCAGAAGGGGGTCGGCAGAGCTACAGAATTCAATAATAAAATAAACTTTCCTTTCAGCTTTGCCATACTCAGGCAACAAAGAGGAAGGTACAAGTTTGAACGAAGTGATTATCTATACCACCTCATTGAAAATAATAAACACTTCAGTTAATAATAGATACTCACTACTCCAACAGACATTAGATGTCATTTCATTACGTATGACAGTGATAAAATAGTTATTTGTTCAACAAGAGAGCAAAGTTCGTTTTTGCTGCGAGTGATGATTTTGAATCCCGAGTAAGCGAAGGATTCTATTATTGAATCCTGAGCGTAGCGAGGGATTCAAAGATACGAGACTTAAAAAACTTTGGTCTCGTGTGAGACATACAACTTATCACCTCAGCAGCGAGAACAACACAGCGTGAAGCTGGTAGGGCCAACGAAGGTCTTCCGTTGTGACCATTTGGTGAATACACGACTAAATAACGACACGATCGCATATGCATCAATCACAAAAATTTTTGCAAAATACTAATAAAATAAAAAGTGGAAAAAATAAACATGAAACAGATAAAACCTGTCACTCAACTTGATAATGCCGTAGTGCAAACACAACTTTATACAGCTTTATGTAGTCTGTGGCTTTAAAAAAAACCTAACTATGCCTTGTCTATGGCTATTGATAAGATAAAGATAAGATAAAGACATTTATTCAGTAAGTAGGCCGCACGGGCACTTTTACACGTCAAGAATCTACCAGCGCTTCACAAGAGGAGACCACTGCTGAGAAGAAGCGCCGCAAGAAACTCAGCAGTCAGTCATTTTTTTAAATATATTTTATATTACAACGGTACTACTTAGTCTAGCATTATATAAATCTATAAATAGCAAATTAAAAAATATTTCAAATATCCTGCGTAGTTTCCGCAGGAAAACACACCAAAATCTTAAGATAGAAAGAGAGAAAAGGAAAAAAGAACTCCTACGTATGTGTATATAAGACGGTGCAAGATGACCACATAAGATTGATATGTTTTCCTACATCAACGGTGTCCCCCAGACAAGATAAAGATTTTGAATTTGAAAAAAAAAAAAAATTATTGATTAAGTTTCGGGTTTAGGCCAAGCATTTTTGTCTATTATATAGTCCTCGATCCTATAATACGCTTTAGACATTAACGACTTTTTCAAGTAATTTTTGAGTGCTGGGAAGGGTAACTTTAATACTACCTCAGGTAATTTATTATAGAAATGAATGCATTGACCAACAAATGATTTATGTACTTTACGGACGCGGAATTTTCGAATAGCGATTTTATTTTTATTTCTAGTATTTAAATTATGTATATCAGATTTTTTTGTGAAAGAATCCAAATTTTTTATAACATAAATAATATTCTCATAAATAAATTGTGACGCTACAGTTAAGATATTAATTTCCTTAAAAAGATCTCTTAAGGAGTCACGGGAATTTAAGTTGTAAATAGAACGAATGGCCCTTTTTTGTAACACAAATATAGTTTGTATGTCAGCTGCCTTACCCCAAACCAGAATACCGTACGACATAACACTATGGAAATAACTATAATAAACTAAGCGAGCTGTCTCAACATTGGTTAGTTGTCTAATTTTCCTAACTGCGTAAGCTGCCGAACTTAGTTTACCTGCCAGTACAGCTATATGGGGACTCCATTGCAATTTTTTATCTATTGTTTTGCCTAGGAAAACTGCCTTATCTACGATTTGCAAACACTCGTCATTTAGAAAAATACTAGAATCTAACGGTTTAACATTAGGCAAAGCGAATCTAACACATTTAGTTTTCTTAGCATTTAGTAGCAAATTGTTGCTAGTAAACCAATTAAGTACTTTAACTAGTGTGGAGTTTATGCTACTGTAGTCTATGGATTTTCTGTCTACCTTGAAAATTAGTGAAGTATCATCAGCATAAAGTACAATATCACAAAGTTTATCTACTGATGGTGGCAAGTCATTTATGTAAACCAAAAATAGAAAAGGACCTAAAATAGAGCCTTGAGGCACACCTATTTTCACTGTAGCTCCATCAGATTGTGTTTTGTTTACAACAACTGTTTGAGTTCTATCACTGAGATAAGAAGACATTAGACTTATAGCTTTATTAGACAATCCATAATGTTCTAATTTTAAAATAAGGGTCGTATGAACCACGCAATCAAAAGCTTTAGAAAGGTCACAAAATATTCCTACTGCATCGCAAGATTGCTCCCAACTGTTATATATATATTTAATGAGAACAGATGCCGCATCAATTGTTGATCGACCTCTGGTAAAGCCAAACTGGTTACAATAATCCCGCTATTTTTGAAATGCGTTCTGAAACTGCCCCCGCGGTTTATGTCACGAAATTAAAGATTGTTAAAACGATAACAAAATTATGTAGATACAATGACATGATAAACTTCTTATTTTTCATTAATTTTGTCTTCAAAACATTAAATAAAAAAAATGATTGTACCTACTGTATAAAATAGTTATAATAAACACATTTCAAACTTTAACAGATAGTTTTATTTGCAATTTCACGGTTATGTGTGCATCCGAACGTGCGTTTCTTTTTGGGCCTACTATGTGTGGAATTTGAAAATCGAACTTCGAATCGAGTTGTTTCAATCTCTCGCTTTTTTCCTATCGAAGTGAAAGTGACAGAACAAAGTGAAGTTCAATTTTTTCGAATGTTGTGAGTAGCCGCAGCACTCGCTCACTGTTTTTAAGCAGCAAAACCTGCTTGTTTGAGCTGCTGAGGTGAAATATAAATTGCGTGTAGTTAGATATTATTTATTACCGAAATCTCCTTGAAATCGACGTGTTTGATAGTTTAATATTACAGTTTTAAATTAAAGTAAGAATGAGTAATGTGCAAGATCGAATCAAAACGTGGATAGTGTATCATCCTGAATTAGTCTATAATGACGTGACCTCTACTACAGGGTGACTGCAAATTCGCCGTATTCCTTGAAATGGGTTATTTTACAGCTCATTTGTAATGATTTAAGTCTAATCAACCAGGGGTCAAAACTCATTGGTTATCGAGTTATTCTCGTTTTTAGTTTTTTTTTTTAAATACCCGCCTTTCGACCTAGTCATTGGGTAAAAACTTCGTAATTTAGAAATAAAAAAAAGCATTTTTCAAATAGCCAATGAACTATTGATTACGAAAAATAATAAAAAAATGCCAAAGAAATGCAAAGTTGAGTTGATTTGAAGTTGAAAGTTATAGTAATTTTCCAAATTTTGTAACATTTTAAAGCATAACTAAAAAAAAAAGTATGACTCTTCGCGTTCAAATGACAGGAATAGTTTGCTCAATTCATAAGCTTTCTAAAAAGGTACAATTTATGACATTTTAAAATTAATTTTCATTTCAAAATGTACAATTAATAATAATAGCAGAAATGTTCGCGGTTCAGCTCCATCGTTTCAACCAAAAAGCGAGGGATTGTTCTCTTTTTTAAATTCAGCTAATCGTGTTATTTTAAATTTGATTTGCTTTTTAAAAACATAAAGTGCGTTCCATTTCTAACCGAAAAACGTGGGAAGTGTTGTAGTAAAATGGATAGAACATATTTCTCCTTTTTAAATTCAGCCTTCTTTTAAAAATAAATTCTTCAGGGTTTCCGGGCAGACGGCACTACTTCGACGAGATACTTCTCGCAGGGTCTCCCTCTTCAATAGCTTGTACTGGAGTGTAATGTGTGTGTGAATGACACGGGTACTACCGAACTGAGTGCAGTGTAAACCACGCCTTCCACTGAGACATACCTAGCCGGTTAGTCACAATTCTCGTCGAAGTAGTGCCGTCTGCCCGGAAACACTGAAGGATTTCTTCTTCTTCAGAAGTATCATGTAGAGATCTTCCAGCGTCAGCTTGGCGGCGTTGAACTGATCCTCTTTCCCGAATAAGACGGTACGATTAACCAAACACGCATTCGTGAGGTAAACGGCGGTTAGGGTAACGACGTTGGTATTCCCTTGTAGCTGCAGCGGCGTCTCCATCGCAGAATCCGTAACAATAAATGATATCTGCGTATTCTTCGAATTGGCAAGCAGGCATTTGAGAAAGAAGCTTAGTTATCAATATCGTCCGAAATGGAAAGAAAGTTGAAAGTAACTGATTACGTAGTTCACTCAAAAAGTATTGAGATGCTCGAAATTTCAAAATGGAACGCACTTTGTTTTTAAAACGCAAATTTATTTAAAAATAGAACACCACCATGTTATCGGGGCGTGATTTTTTATTATTTTTCGTAATCAGTAGTCTATTGGCTATTTGAAAAATGCTTTTTTTTACTTCTAAATGACGAAATTTTTACACAATGACTAGTTGTAGGTCGAAAGGCGAATGTTTTTAAAAAAATCAAAAAAAGTGAATAACTCGATAACCAATGAGTTTTGACCCCTGGTTGACTGGATTTAAATCATTACAAATGAGCTGTAGAATAACTCCTTTCAAGGAATACGGCGAATTTCCAGTCCCCCCTGTATATATACTGCTCTATGTGCGATGTACATCTGAAACTAAATAAATGCAATATTGACACTCATCTGAAAAGCTTACCGCCACAATATACACTCTGGACAACCAAATTCGAAACATCAATTTTATTTCGATTTGCTTATTTTTCTTATTTCATGCAACATACCGTGGACAACAGTTAACAACGATAACTTCCGTAATTTTTTCAACAAATATTTATGTAGTAACTGCACAAAAGTGCCCCTACCGGATGAATCGACAACGCGGAAAATATATTTTTATACTCGTCGATTAAAATCTGTGTATTAAGATTTCATAGAGAATACTGTAACGTCACTCTTTTCATCGATGTTCCTTCCGAAACAACCGAAATAACTATTTCGATACGCTCAAGACAACCGAAAAAAATTTGAAAATAGAACTTCGGATTTCCATGTGTGTCCTTGTTTAAGGAGACTCGATCCGATACAAAATTGCCAATCTGTGGCGTTTAGGAACGTAGCAGCGTCGCGTCATCTGTCAAAAATCTACTTTTCAATTATCTTGTGTCAAAAAAGTCGGATAGTAGAACACTTACGATATTTAGTTTTCTTATATACTCGTATGACTTAAATTATTAATTTTAATGAACTCGTACAAAAAGTATTGTTCACAATAGTGTCATAATTAAGCTTTTTAATCTCGTACCTTACTTAGGCCACTCAGCAAGCTTCGTGGCCTAAACACGGTACTCGACTAAAAAGCTCTCTATTATAACACGATTGTGAAAAATACTATTAAATCTTGTATATAAAAAAACTATACGGGTATAAGAGAGGTAAATAAAACTAATTATTTGTGGATATCTGTGGACGGAACGCCAGATTTTATGGGCAAATAAAATATTCGCAGTCATTTTATCCTTTGGGGTCGAAGGTATTAGAAAAGGTCAATGGGGAAGCAGTTGCTAATTTAATAATAAGCCAACTAAAATGTTTGATTCAAGATCCGTTTAACGATAACGTATACAATGTACTTTTACTTTGCACAGATAGTGCCGCATACAAGCTTAAAGCTGGTAGTATTTTAAAATCAACGTTTCCGCGTATGAAACACATTACATGTTTAGCTCATGGTCTGCATAGAGTTGCAGAAGAGGTGCGAGATAATTTCAAAGGTGTGGATGTGTTGATATCGAATGTCAAAAAGATATTCCTCAAATCTCCGGAGCGTGTTCGCCTTTTTAAGGCAAAATATCCGTCCATTCCGCTACCTCCCGAGCCGATAATCATCAGATGGGGAACACGGATAAATACTGCTGTATATTATGCTCAATACTATGAGCAAGTACGCGACGTCGTTTCCACACTTGCTAACGAATCGGCCGCTATAAGAACTGCAAAAAAATGTTTTAATTACGACGGGAGTTAAATTTCATTAGAGATAACTACGAAGTAATAGCCTCTTCGATAGAACAACTGCAATATAGGACTTTGTCCATTGCGGAATCCTTCCTTATTTTGGACACTGTTCGTTGTTACCTAAATTGGAGTAAAGTGTTACCAGTGATACGTAAATTTGAAGCTGTGCTCGAACGAAATCCTGGTTATGAAAGTTTACGAGATATATCTGAAAATTGTACTCAAACTGAAAATTATACCAATTATGCCGTGTGGTTGCCGGCTTAGAATTGTGCCACTCCATGTCCTCCCGTGGAAGTCGTAAGAGGCGACTAAGGGAATAAAGGCGTGTAGTAGTACTGTTAGGCGATGGGCTTGCTACCTGTCACTAATATACACTGTTAAACATCTTAGCCTAATTGTGCAAATTGAGGTTACAGAGTTATCAACAAGTTTTTAGAGTTGTTGGTAATTCTGTAGCTCTGCCTACCCCACTCTGGGAATGAAGGCGTGAAGGTATGTATGTACAATTAATTATATAAATTTGCTCCCTTGACGTCAAGTGAAGTTGAACGTACATTTAGTATACATAAATGGCTGTATAGTGATAAACAAAACTGTTTGCTCGCAGAGAATGTTGAAAACTGATGATTATCTACTCCTATCACCATTACACGAATAAAACGCCATGTGCTGCTGTGTGTAGGTACTAATGTGGATTACGACGAAGAAATTGAATGTTTCTATATAACTTCATACAAACTATGCATGTTATTTTATTTGGTCACGTTTTTTATTCTATTACACAATCATAGATATCGATTAAATAATGTTTCTATCACTAGCCAGATTACGATAGTGTTTCGTTTTGCCATGAAAAATCCGGGCTCTGCTAATAAGTCTGATAACGGAGCTTGGTTTCAACGATCATGAATATCATGATCATGTCAGCCGAAATACGTGCACTGCAGAACACAGACCTCCCCCAAGGTTCGCCGCAGCAACATTACACAAACAAAGCCAGTTGAAGGTCGCGTGCTTCGTTTATGGTTTACATTGTTATCGTACAAACCAAATGCAATACACAGAACCATTTTTAATGCCCAAATTACATAACAATAGTTATACTTAATAAAGTCTCAAATTCCTTACAACATATCCATGGCAATTATTGTGGTGCTGTACCGACTATCTGCCTAGAACAGGTTCGCTTTTGTTGAAAATGATTTAGAATTTATCAGAATGTGTTCTTTCTCTCCAAAACCACACACAACTAGAACCAATCAACCAAAAATTCAAACCTGGGTATTACTGACATTGACTTCTGACTTCATAAATTAATTTATTAAACGAAGCTCCCTCCATGGACCTATTACTCAAACTCACCTAATGAATGCTAGAAAAAAGTGTGACTGACAGAGAAACATACTGTATTTTATCTCTTTTTATTGTTGGGTGCTCAAAAATCAAATTATCTGTGGAAATAATAAAAAATAATCGAAATTCGTACTTAAACAAACCCCCTTTGTATTTTCCGGTCAGACAAACTTTATTTTGATATAAACTCGTTGTCGTATTAATTTAAAACGAGAATACTGTTTTGTATAGATAATTTATTTATTGCATTGGTATCATTGATTCGATACACCCGTGTCAACAAGTTGAGGGCCGCTGATTGATGCAAGACGTCACTTCACTCGCTTCGCTTCAAAATTCGTGCTCCCATCGTAATCGCCTTCCAGTGACTCATAGAAGGTTCGGTTTTAATTTCATTTATGTACCAAAATTATTTTATTAGCCTGATTACACCAAAGATACATCAACTAAGACGTTAAATACATCAACTAAGATGTAAGTTGAATCACTAAATAAATTGCTGTTTGCTACTCTATCAGCTTTGGTTGATATTATGACGAGTTTGTTTATATCTTTACGTGAACGATATTCATTTTCACATTTGATGTCATGATCATAAACTTTCTTCCATTCATCCGGGCCAATCATATTATTTTTTCTGCAATCAATTTATTTACAGGTCATATTCATGTATATATCGCTTTTTGATACGTAATCTGAAATTTGTTGTTGAACTTTAACGAAATATTGAGAATCATTGCTATTTCTGCATTTGCTATTTTCTGATAAAATATACAGTACACATAATAATATGTTAAATATAATTCCCGGGACTGGAGAACCTAAGCGTTTTCTTCTATATTGACGTTTCCGCTTGATAATACGAACGTTTTATATATAAACCATAATTATAACTCATATGTAAACCTCTTTTGTATCTTTTGCTTGTAAGTATGTATTATTGTCGGGCTGTGACACATATCAGGGAACAATGTCCCAAATTCAGCTCTAGGCTTGTACTATGGGTACTAGACAACGATATAAATACTTATATAGAGAAATATATACTTAAATACATAGAAAACATCCATGACTCAGAAACCAGTATTCGCGCTCATCACACAAATATCTGCCCTTACCGGGATGTGAACCCAGGAGCTTCGTAGGCAGGGTCAGCTTCGTAAGCAGGGTGTCGTCAGCAGCTATTTCTATCAAAATAGCGGCGTTAAAATGCCTGAGAAGAGAAGAGTCTCTGAAACTGTCAGTTGCGAATGTCAATTTTGACGTGATTGATCGTTTCAAATAACAGTTAATTGAAGGAGTATCATTTGCCTATGCTTAAGTCGTTCGCCCTCCGGGGTGTATTGGCCCAAATGTCAATATGTCCAAATGTTAGAACGTTCGGATGTCAGAAAGTCCAATGACACAATACCCGGTTGCCAAAATGTCTGTTGGTCAAAACAACCAAATGAAAAAACGCCCGATTACCGAAATGTCCAACTCCCGAAAAGTCCAGTGAACATAACCTCCAGTTTTCAAAATTCCGAATTGCCGAATCGCCTAGTTATCATAATGTCTAGCGAATATAACGTCTGGTTGCCAAAACGTCCAATTGCCGAATCGTCCAATTTCCAAGAAGTCTAATGAAGTAAATTGGAGATTTGCAAATCAAAACGTCCTGAATGATATGGTTTTGATACGAAAATAATGACAACTTTAAATTTATTTGCCTGTTTTTAATCATAAGTAGACACTTCAGCCAATGTTATTATCGGAGCGGAAATCGAGCTAAAGAGGTTCGAGTACTAATTTCAAATATATAATCATGTACTGGCTTACCGAAACATCACCTACACCGTGTCCAATATGTTTGCATACATTTTAGATTCTCAATAAAATAAATGTACAAACAGTTAATACAATCAAAAGTATATTTTATTAATGGCACACGTATGTATAATATTTACAACAAATGTTTCAGAATAACTCCACCTTTAACTTTTTTTACTAGCTTCAAACGTTTCTCAAATGAATCACACGCGGCACGCACCGCTTTCATTGGTATTTGGTCCCAAATATGCTCGATAACCTTTTTGAAATGATCCAGGTTTGCGATTTTATAATCATGTAGTTTCGAGAGCATGTACGACAACACGAAATAATCTAATACATTCAAGTCCGGAGAACTGGGTGGCCATTCATGTTTCGGCAGAAAATCGGTCAAATTAGCCTTACACCAAGCTTGAACAGCGTTTGCCGTGTGTGAAGGAGCTCCGTCTTGTTGGAAATCATAATATTCGTTCTCAAACATACTTTCTAAATTTGGAGCAACAATTTTCTCCAAAACCTCGGATTTGTAGTATTGAGCATTGATTTTAACGCCTTTATCGATAAATACTAGAGGTAGTTTACCCCGCTTACAAACTGCACCCCACACCATCACCGATGGTGAGCTCTGGAACCTAGGAACATTTTTCTGGTTGTCCGGAATGTCTTCTATCATTGGTGCCCACAATCGATCATTTTGGGCGTTATGAGGCTGTTCTAACACGAACAGTTTCTCGTCAGAAAATACAAACTCATCCCCTGCTTGCCAAGAAAGTATTATATTGGTTTTTTGTACTCTCTTTTTCTTGGTCGCTTCGGAAATGCCATGAACTTTTCGTTTTTTGTAGGCATGGCATCCAAGATTCACCCTCAAAATATTGTGTACCGATCCTTTTGAAATTTTCAGCTCGGCAGCTAATTTTCGGATAGAACGGTATTTTTTCCGCCGAAGTCGCTCTCTCATAATCTTTACTACTCTATCGGTTCTAGCTGAACGTGGCCGACCGGATCTTTTCCTGTCGTCTACTGAGGAGGTCTCTTAATACCTTTTGATTGTGGTGTAAACTAGATTGCGTTTAATTCCAAGGTGTTTTAAGGCCTTGAAGATAGTACAGTCAGCGTCAAAAGAAAGTGATCACTTAAATACCTTGTCGCTTTACTGTCACATAAGCAATGTCAAACAAGATTGTCTAATGTGTTAATGCGATAAAGTAAAAAAGTAGCTTGAAGTGACCAGTTACTTTTGACGCTGACTGTACCTGGGCTGTTTCCATTGCTAAATTTTCTGATAATCGTTTCACGAAACTGTTTCATCGTGGATTAAAAGAAAACTACAAATGCTTGATGTTTGAAACGATTGTATTTTGTTAACGACACCATACTTTATTAATTAAAATAAGAATTCGATGGCCGGTAGTCTGTATGTCTTTAGGGTTAGTGCAAAAAGATGTGTATTCGAACTTATTGGACACGGTGTAGAAAGAGGGAAACATAAATAAGGACAATGGCCATAATAAAAAAGATAAAAATACCTATAAAGATCATAATGGACACGTAAGGGTGTTGTTTAGTTCTACCGCAAAGCCGAAAATCATTATCGCCGTTAATCAAACAACGCACGGACGGGTATTTTACTGATCTGGGCGGCCATAAGTCAATTTTTTAAAACTGATTGTGGTTAGAATTATGAGTCGGGTTCAGAAAGTCAACTTATTGACGCACTATAATCCGACAATGTATTCGACCTTATCGCTAAACTATGCTCGTATGGCTTGTTGTAAAAATGGAACCCTTACTTCGACTTCGTTGTCTGTCTGTCTGTCCGTCCATCTGTCTGTTTGTCTGTATGTCACAGCAGGTTTTCTCAGCAACTAAAAATGCGATCAACTTCAAATTTGGCATAATTGTATAATTTGCTTGCCCGCATCTGTTTTTAGTAAGAAAAAAATAAATTTGTTTAATTAATAATTAAAAACGGGTCTAGAATAGGGTTTTGAAAAATTAAAGTGGTTTGATTATAGCAAATGGGGTGTCGTATAAAAGGGCTTAATCTGCACTTTTTTTTTCTATTATGTACTTTTTGATTTATTGACAAAAATGTAGCATTACTCCCATAATGTCCAATTCCCTCTCCCAAAATGTCAAGTTCTCAGAATGTAAATTTCCCAGCAAATACAATTCCCAAAACGTCAAATTATTGGAATATCAGACTCCCAGTATGTCAAATTCTCAGAATGTCAATTTCCCAGCAAATACAATTCACAAAACGTCAAATACTCAGAAATTATAATTTAGTCATTATTAGATAAAACTAATCAATCAGACAGCGCGCCCATTAAAGTTGGTGCGGATGGTTTTCAAAATAAAAGTAACAACCGAAGTGATCAGTAAAATGGTTT
Source organism: Acleris emargana (assembly GCA_927399475.2). Lineage (NCBI taxonomy): Eukaryota > Metazoa > Arthropoda > Insecta > Lepidoptera > Tortricidae > Acleris > Acleris emargana. Next base: position 47,485,066 of record OV656835.1, on the reverse strand, counting down.
GTTAAATCATTCTCCCGAACTCATTATTTCTTTGTATTAAATTTTCCGTTCGCATTTTTCCCCGAACGCGATATTACCTAATTTTATTTTTCACCATTCGATTTTATTACAGTCGCTTTTTTTGTTGTTCGACTTTTTTCCCAGTCGGTTTTTTTCCCGTTCGATTTCTATCTCAGTCGCACTTTTCCCAAAAGTAATTACATCGTAATTCGTAGGTAGGTTTAGGTTATGTTAGTTTTGCATCAGGCCCGGAGGGCCAAACCACCCAGAAATAGGAGCTCCGCGGTAGCGGAGCTCCGTCGACTCTGTATCTTCGACAAATTGGAACGGGAAAAACACGACCGTGAAAATATGGTGGTAGGAAAAGAAGCGACTGGATAAAACTCGCAAGCGGAAAAACACGACTGTGAATATAAACTGCCGCAGGAAAAAAGGCGACTGGTAATATCGCGTTCGGGGAAAAATGAGAATGGAAAAATTACTACGAAGAAATAATGAGTTCGGGAGAATGATCTAACAAATCAGTAAAATGGCCTTAATCGCTTCATCTCAAAGGTTTATCTCCACTTAATGTCTAGATGTAGCTGCATAGTAGTCTGAGTTTGTAAAATGCTATCTAGATAGTGATTAGGTTGTAAATAAAGGTAGGTAGGTTTAGTCAATTACATCTAGACTAGATTAAGTCAGTAAATAATGTGTCAAAAATTTACACTTACTAAAATTAACGACCATAAGCCGTTAAGCCTTTAGGCGACTATTGTCGGTAAGGAAAAATGACGAGGTATAAAAATGTCTAATGACATTAAATAAAAATGTCGATATGTAAAAAAGCCGAACAATAAAAAGGTTGGTTAGGAAAAATTACGAAGTATTATTTAGTCAAAGTATAAAAATGTCGAGAAATGATTATGTCTACTGACCAATAATTTCTATTTCTAATTCAAATTTAACCGAGTCGACGGAGCTCCGCTATCGCGGAGCTCCTATCTCTGGGAGTTTTGGCCCTTTGGGCCTGCTGAAAACCTAACATAACCTAAACCTACCTTATATTTATATTTTTTTTACATCTCGACATTTTTATACTTCGTCATTTTAACACACATTTACATCACACATTTTCACATTCACATTTTTACATCTCGAAATTTTTATACTCCGGCAATTTTCATTTTCGAGTTTTTTATTTCTTGACAATAAATATAATTTCGACATTTTTATACCTCGTCATTTTTCCTCACCGACAATAGTCGCCTGATTGCCGTTAAGAAGATTTAGGCGACTAATGTCGGTAAGGAAAAATGACGAGGTATAAAAATGTCTAATGACAATAAATAAAAATGACGATATGTAAAAAAGCCGAACAATAAAAAGGTCGGTTATATGAAAAATGACGAAGTATTATTTCGTCAAAGTATAAAAATGTCGAAAAATGATTTATGCGGTAAGGAAAAATGACGAGGTATTATTTAGTCAAAGTATAAAAATGACGAGAAATGCTTTAGGCGGTAAGGAAAAATTACCTCTCCCAAAGGATTGGGCTAGCTATCCAGAGAGGTAATGCAGCCGACTGCGAGCAGACCTGCTAGAGGGGGTGATCTTTATATAGTGGTGTTTATTATTTACATCTTTATTATTTGAGAAGCTTAGTTTTATTTTATTTAAATAAGTTTAGTTTTAACTTTTAATTGTTATCATATTAAATAGAATAAATCTTAATATATTCATTACTACACCAGAAACACTTAAGTATTTGGAAAATGATTAACCACGAGTACCTATTAGGATTTTATAGGCAATAAATTGAAATATGATATCGCAGCGGACAGGAATAGGTTTTCATACGTTGAATTTTTACCCCCGTTTTATCACCTGTTCCCACGAGGGAACCCTATTTCTGTCTGTCCTACTTCAGTTTTTACCCCTAATTTCAAATCAATAAGACAGTGTCGACGGAGCTCCGCTACCGCGGAGCTCCTATTTCTGGGTGGTTTGGCCTTCCGGGCCTGCCGCAAAACTAACATAACCTAAACCTACCTACGTATACTATTATAAAGGACGAACATTTTCACAAGCATACATACTAATAGGACTACGAGAAATAGGTCTCCCTCGTGGTCCTACTAATAGGACAAATCAGTAGGGCCACGAAAAAACGCCTATTTTTACTCCTAGTAAGAATATACTGGTAAATTGGCCAGCTACACAACTTTGCAGATACGCATGCTCGCTTTGGTCGGAAATTCGACCGAAATCATTTTTATTCCGCAAAAGTAGGTAGGTTAGGTTCGTTAGGTATCTTTAGATGCCCGAAGGGCAAATCGCTCAGAAATAGGAGCCCTGCCTCAGGCAGGGCTCCGTCGAATAGTAGTGGTGTGACCATGAGTCTGCACCCACCCTTTTTTCCACGCATTATGTCTCTTAGACAATGAGTTACGTCTAGGCCCTGGAATCTTTCTGTATAAGTGTTTTCAATCCACGACTGTTTGCACAGTTGCGTCAATGTATGAAAAATAAAATAAAATATACCTATGGTCCCCGTTTTCTCGTGGTCCCACTGATTTGTCCCATCAATGGGACCACGAGGAAGACTTATTTCTCGTAGTCCCATTAATAAAATTTCACTTCCTGTATAATATCACCATGTACGCATTAGAACCTCTTCGTATTAACAAACTTTATCTAATGCTGAGTGAAGTGGAAGATGATAATTAATAAAATATATGACAAATAAGTACTCAAAATGACAAGCAGTTTCTCAGTATTAATAAGAAGTACCTACGTATGAAATTTTGTAATTTGCTAATTTAAACTGAAATAAAATTCATTCATGGCTGACGGTAGCGACGAAATTGTTTTCGTTAAACTAAAACGTGGAAAAGTCACGTTATTAGAAGGTCGGCAATATTATCGGCATAGGGGATATAAAGATGGAAACGTAATTTGGAAATGTACTCAGACCAAAAAAGTGAAATGTCGTGGGTCTGTGACTCTCAAGGTAATAGTACATTATTGCCTAGGCAGGGAAGCAGGCAATTGCGGGCGGAGAATTGGTTTAAACGGACGAGCTTGCGAGTCCGTTTAAAAATACGAGGCCTGCAATTGCCGTTCCTGCCGAGGCATATATAGTGCTTTTCTCAAAAATCGAAAGATACAAATCTCATATAAACAGAAACTTCACGTAAAATAACATCACTCTTTACCGCCTTTATTTTTATGACAAGGAGAAACGCAAGCTTTTTTTAGAAAAAAAAAACTAAAACTACTCCAGACACAGATAAAAAAGTTACGTTTTGAATAAAATATGGATGTATAAGACTTGTGCCCTCATTTTATTATGGCCGTTTTCACTTTTTAAAAAGTTACAAACTAGATAACAATGAAATTTGTATGCAACATTGCGGGCTTGTGTAGCGAGCACGCAATGTAATTTTTTTTTAATTTGGGAACTCTCTGTAAACTCTGTACTTCGCGTCTCAGTATGGAGTTAGTAATGTCAACTTTTCCGGTCATTTTTGAGAAAAATAATTATATAAGTATACCTATAATATATAATTGGTTTCTTAAATGAAATTTTGTTCGTAGAACTAGTACGAGTTTTCATAGTTCCTAAAACAGTCTTTATTGAGTTTTAGTGCTGCTGCTGTGTGTCTGTGTTTGTGTGTATGTATCATTGTATGCGTGCGTAGAGAAGTGAGCGGTTGTGATTATTATAAACTGAATGTATGTACCTATATTGAAGTAGAATATTGCTGCATTTCAGGGTAAACTAATTATACAACAAAAAAAACATTCATGTGAAATTCGACATGCCAAGAACAAAATTGACGAGAAGCTTTACAAAATGAAGGAAGAAGCCCGTACAACCGACATACCAATCCCGCAAATATACAAAAAGGGCATGACTGATTTGAAAAACGACGGTTTTCATTTCGTTACTAAATTGCCTGATCTTAAAAGTATCCAAACTGCCATGTACACTAGACGTCTTCGTACAAATTTTAAAAATGTTGAACAAGTGACCATACCGCCCCAGTTTTCAGATTTTGTGCTTGCTGACTACTACTATAACAATAATCGGATGGTCGTGTTCTGTTCCACTGAGAACCGTAAAATAATGAAAGACATTGATGAGTTTTTCATTGATGGCACATTTCAGAGCTGTCCGGATCCCTTTACGCAACTAGTATCCATTCACGGTGATATTTCGAAGTCAGCATCGGAAACGCACGTCATTCCACTTGTTTACGCGTTAATGACGAATAAAAGTCAGGAACCTTACACGGCTTTATTTCAAATGATTAAATCCGAAATAAGAAACTGGTCGCCAATTAAATTTCACTTAGACTTCGAGATAGCTACCGCCAATGCGTTGCTGGCTATATTTCCAGAAATAAAATTAAAAAAATGTTATTACCATTTAACAAAAAGTATCTGGAAAAAATCCAAAGAATTGAAAATGAATTCAAAACATGAACGACGTGTTGTTGGTCTATTTACTGCGTTGGCGTTGCTACCCATGGATCATATGTCAAAGGGCATTAAATATATAAAAGATGAAAGCCCAAACACTTCAAAAATTATGCTTTTTGAAAAGTATATGAGGCAAACATGGCTAAAAAATGATGAGTTTATATTACAATGGAATGTGTTTGGTGAAAGACACCGAACGAATAACGTCATTGAGAGTTGGCACTCTAGGTTAAACAAGGACATGAAGAAACGTCTACCAAAGTCTATTCTTCGCCTGTTAAATATTTTGGTTGAAAGCGAAAACCAAGAATCTGAAACACAGAAAGACGAAAGGAATTTATCAGACAGGATGACATAATAATGAATAACCAATTGCAACTGGTCCACGGAGAGATCACGGTGGGACATTTCTTAGAAAAACTTAGATAAATCCATGCACCCTTGTAACTTAGTTTCAAATAAGGATGTTATAATATTCATACCATAATCATGCCAGCACCAGCAACTACAACGCCCCAGGGACGTTTACCTTATAGTACAAATAATATTCATCAGAACTAAAATATAGTATCTTGAAAATATTTTTTTAAAACACATGTTTTACTAGCAGTTGTACTTTCTGTCATTTCTTTACTGTCATGCATTTTATACAGGAGGTTCAAGATACTTTAAATTGAACTGAATGGGACTACGAGAAATAAGTTTTCCTCGTGGTCCCATTGATGGGACAAATCAGTGGGACCACGAGAAAACGGGGCCTATGGTTAATTTCTAAAATAAAAGATTATTGCTAAATGTTTTGTTTAATTTCACACTACAAACAATACTGCACACAATTAATTAAGCTAAGTAGTACAAAAAACAAAATATTGAAACTCGAAAGTTGTTGAGGTACATCCAATAGTAGGTACAGGCTTATAAGTATCTGAACAAGTATACTTAGTACATCGCCACTGAGGCGACAAAGTATGCGGAGTAATAATGGTACATTTCTTCGCTTTGGTTGGTTTTGTTTACATTTTTGCTCATTTCAATTAAAACCGACTACATTGTTGCAGAGGCGAGAAAGTATGCACAACAGTAAAAAAAATAATTTGAGCGTCCAGTTTTGATAAATCAGCGGCACTAATTTTGCCACAGCAAGGGTAGTGATGTTCATATCGATATTGTACAAAGTTTACACTCATTTATAAAGGTGTATCCACAATGGGGCATTTGCGAGCCATAATAATATCGTTTCTTACCCGGGGTCCACCTAACAAGTTCACCTGGGTGGACTAAGGGGACTTGTTCTGATCCTTGGTACACCTGGGTGAACTACGGATACTGACGGAGACCCTTGGTACACCTGCGTGTACCGCAGCAGTGGCTCGGTTTTTATTTATAGTTATTGCAATGAAAACTAATCTGAGAATTACAATATTATGAGTCAAAACTATAAATTTCGCAGCCAATAACAACAGAAAATCCCTTACGGCATAAAGTTCACCTTTTGTTTACTTAATAAATATATTATTTAGTTGAATAAAAATTACACCGTGGGCCCGAGTAACCCGAAAGATTTTACAAGCGTGTCCTGAACTTATTTCGTGTTAAAATCGTCGTTTAAGTTGGTTAAATTCGGACTAGTTTTTGAGATCAAACAAACAAGCCTTTATAATTGTAACGTTGCCGCTATTACGAAATGATTGCTCACTCCAAACGTACCTATAGATAGGTACCTGAATCGTCTGCGACATGACCTGAACTATTGCACTTATTGGCTGGGGTAATTAGATCTAAAAATAGGCGAACGAATTCAATAATATTTTTTTTTCATTCATTGTCAGTGATAGGATTAGGTTGGGGTGAATGACCTTAATCGCTATCCATAATATGGATATGCCCTGGGGATTTCCGGAAATCCCGGACTCGTATTTTATTGACGGTTGATAATATGTATAACATAAAAATAAATAATTCTAGGTTTAGGAAAATTTTATACTTTCGTCTTCCGTCTCTTTCGCACCTACCATGGTAATTGTTGTAAATAATAGAAAATTAGAAAGCGTCCTCGAGTCAGGTAAAGGGTTGAATGCAGAATTCAGTTTAATAAATAACACGTGTACTTACATAAAAATAATAACATGTACGGTTGAGCACAGAAAGATAAAAAGTATATAAAGTTTGTAACGAATTATTGTTTACGTAAACTTTGAATCTTTAGTTTATAGGAATATTATTAACTAAACATTTTCATATCATATAAGCACCTATCTACTTTTTTATAACAACTTACTATTTAAACTTTAAAATCATAAAAATCCCGGGATTAAGTCATATCCATATTAATCTTTCGCCACGAAGTCTCGGGTCATTCGCCCCAAATAGCACTACCTAATCCTATCACTGTTCATTGTGTACAGTACAGATACGGGAGTATATCAAGTTGTATCCTGCAAAAAGTTCACCCCCGCGCATGCGTATTTTTTCAAAGAAATAATGTTCATCAATTTTACTTGATAGAAAAAAATATTGTTGCAAAATTTGGTTACAGAATTATCAAGAAATTTTAAGACTTGTTGGTAATTCTTTAGCTCTGCCTACCCCACTCTGGGAATGAAGGCGTGAATTTATGTATGTATGTATGTATGAAAAAAATATTATTAGGCATATTTGTAAGGAGTATTTGCAGAAGAGATTAAGTATTAGAAGTAGGTCAGTAAATTAAACATTGGTCGTCCGCGCAACAAATATTTAAAAAAATCTTATTATTTCACTTTGTACTTCAAACTAAAATATTAACATGATAAAAAAATGCTAAGTGGATTATATTCCATATATTTAAGTAATATAATGAAAATAAAATTTATGTGATTTTGCATTTCAGAGATATCAAAAAAACATCAATTAGTGGTTTAGGGAAAAATGTAACAACTGATAGTTCTTCAACAATGGAAAATATTGAAGCCCAGAGACCCGAATGTATCAAAAGTAAACAGATGAGAGGTTGATTAATAGTACAATATTAAAACAAACGATTTGCATTAATATGTATAATTTTATTGTAAGTAACTATTATTATTGCTAAGATGGTTTGGCCATTTAGAAAGGATGGATAAAAGAAGGGTTACGAAAGATATATGTTGAGCGTGAGTGAGCAGAGTTGTCGTTAGGGGACGTCCTAGACGGACGTACGGTCATCAGATTCGCTGTACTGAATAAGGGCAAAATAAAAAGCATCCGAAACCGACGTAGGTACGAGCATGAAGAAATTGATGAATGTAGAGGAAGCGAAAGTTGTATGTTTAGATCGGTGCACCTGGCGTTTCATAGTCTCTGCCTACCCCTTTGGGAGACAGACGTGAAGTTATGTGTGTATGTATGTAACTAATATAAAGCCTAATGTAATATGTAACTAATATATAAATGAACAAATTTGCGTGAATCGGTACTAAAAAAACCGATTAACATTAATTTGCGTTGATATAATTTGTTTAATTTTATGATCAAAAATCATTTTTAATATATTTTCTTGAAGTAAAATAAAAAAGTAAAAACTTTTCTTTGGGGGAAGTTGTTTAAGTCTGCAAAAATATATTGGTTCTACCAATTTTTATATATAATAACAAGAATTGTTCTATTAACTATTTTGCCTTGAATTTTATACACAAAAACGCGTTTTTGTTATTATTTGGAGAGATAAGATGAATACACGATTCTAGAAAAAAAACGCGGTTTAGATTTCTTGCAAGGTTCAAAGCCAAAAGCTAACTATTAATTTAAAACTCTTATGATTATCATTTATCAATTAACATGACAGGACAGAAGAGTATGCGTCTATCTTTGGCACTGTTTACATGTCAACCATCTGGAGAACAAAGATCCATACTGTCGACTTATCGTTACGATATTTTCCGGGTAATCCATCATTTTATCGAAAATCATTTCATCGATTATCGTTTCCCATAACACTATTCGAAGAATTGTATTACAACATAAGAATCATTTATCGAACTCCGTTAAATCGCTCATACGTTTCCTCGAATTGCCTTTTACGGAAGAATCAATTTATCGAATTCTACTTCATTGTTTTATTTGTTCAACGATATAGTCGTTCATCGAATGGATTTTACTATAATTTTGGTCTAATGTAAGTTTCAGTACTCAAAATTCTTATTACATAGAAAATCGTTTCACCTGTGTTACTATATTTCGTCGTTCGGCGTTCAATACCGCGAATGTCAAATTGGGTTACAACATGACATTCGCGGTACTGAATGCCGAACGACGATTTGATAATACGTTTCAACAACAGTACATTTTAACGCCCTATTTCGCATCTGCGACGTATTATTATAAAACTAGAAAGTTAGGTACGACGACGAGCGCAGCGAGGAGGAGTGTCAGGTTTAACTGCGACCAAAACAGCGACCGACCGACTTCATTTGTTTCAATATAATTATATGGAACTTACCATCTGTGAATCATGTTTCGATGAATTAATACATCGACCAACTAATTATTCTATGAAAGGTAAATTCGATGAATAGTTAAGCTACGACTTGAGACAAATTCGAAATTATTTACGATGAATAGTTGATCTATGACTCGATAAGCAATGAATTGATAATTATGTGATTAGAAAAAAAAATGAAATGATAATCGTGGAATAGTTTTCGGCGATATGAAATTCGATGACAGGAATTTCGATAAAATGATAGACACCCTATTTCCCGACATCGTCTTTCTTCGATCGCTCTGAAGCGACGGATCGTAAACTTTTTGGGGCCCTTGACACTTTTGTAAAGAAAACCTACTTTGTAAAATTATCTATGATGTGTACACAAATGTTTTTCTTATTATTTTTTCCCCTTTCTTTCACAAATATTTTAACATTGCACGTAAGACAGAGAAATTACGCACATCCATAACTTACGAGAGGATTTTCCGTAAACAAGTGCTAATTACAAGAAAAGCGTTGCCAGCTCGTCCTTAGGCTTTGTTTCCTGGGGAAACGAAAATATTCCATTTAAATTGTATGAGAACAAAATGTTTAAAAAGCCGACTTACTGCCGCACTCAGAGACGTCAAATAAATTTAATACTTGATTAAAGTTGCTGCTGTCACTTTCTTTGCTACAGCAATAGAATAAGACAACACGTCACTAAACCAGGATTAAATTTAATTGACGTCTCTGAGTGCGGCAGTAAGACCTACCCGAATTGGACCTATGTTAATATAATATTTTTTAATCATTATTACTTTAAAAATACGCTGTTAAATAAAATCTTTCGGGATACTCGGACCCACGGTGTATACACATACATATAGGTGGATTCACAATGGCTAGTTACGCTCCGTTACAAGTTGATCACATAGTTAACAACCCAATTAGAATATTATTTTAACTCTGAAACTAGAAAAGCACAATGTTCATGATTGTTCGAGTAGGTCTTTTTATTTAATCGTATGCAACCTTAACGTAAATGCACTATCGAACCGACCAATACGTAAGCTTATTTAATTATTAAAGTATAGAAACCGGCTATACATATAATAGTTCACATTCTCGCTTTAAAAAGAAGGGAGCCAACTATGACTTGAACGACCATATTGTAATAAGTAGATAGTGTCAATACTGAATTATCGTCATTTCGACATCACTATTAAATTTCAATAAAATATTGCAACATTTTATCTCCATATCAAGTGTCTCCAATGACCATAGTTATGCAGAAAGAGACCAGAGGGGTATTATGACATAGCTATGCAGTTTATTTTACAGCGAGCGTAAAGGACAGAGTCATACCTGTTGTATAACTCTGTCCTATTCTCTCAGCGTAAACTTAACTGCATAGCTATGTCATAATAACTCCCCTGGTACTCCAGTAAAATCGGGGATTCAAAGTACGGCGTATTTTGCATCAAATCCGGTAGTTCTGATTTTTTGCAGACTTGTCTATGATTTTGGATCAATTAATATTCCAAGTTTGTGACCTCGAGCACCGAACGCAACATTGACAAAATTAAAAAAAAACCGCGAAAATTTCGGACTTTCTTCAGATTTTGGCGATTACAACCCTGAAGGACTAGTTTTTGATTGTACAAAAAGTAAGTAAGTTTTAATTGTTTTTTTTTTAAAGAAAACTAAATTTGCTAGTAAAGTTGTCTCGGTAGACCCATTCGTTTATGAGATAAAGCTTTTCAAAATCCATATTGTTATCGAACTTCGCAATTTTTTTGCAATTAGGCGTTCTGTTAGGGTGTAACCAATTTTAAGTATGCTGCTAAACATGTTATTTTATTTTAAAAACCGTCTTTACACCATTTGTAAAGTGCCTGGATCCGGAGATATGGCATAAAAGTGGCGGCTGGAGTATTTAAAAATTGCGAATAATTCTGATTATTTGAACATGTATTGGGTATCAAATGAACGGGAATTAGTCTATATTTTTAATCTGCAGAACACATCCAATATACTATCGGTCAACTAGTCGGATACAATAAACAAAGGTATGAAGTGAGCACATTTATTTAATCTGCTTAAAACGACTAGGCAGATAGTCGCTTTCAGTGTTTTTGTTTTTCCTTCTACCTCATCTTTGGTCGTTTTTGCAGAGTGATGTTTTTCTGACCTTCAATAAAAAATAAATTGATGAATGTTTTATTTATTTTATTACAATCGGCATATAGCTCTTTCTATACAAATACTAACAATCTAGAATTTGTAATCACTGTAATCCGCATAAGACAACTAGGGTAATTACTGTTATTAGGCTAATAGCATATAGCTCTTTTTACAAAAATAAAATAATGGAATATTGTAATCAGCGTAAGTCGGCTAGAGTAATTAATGGTCGCTTTCATTGAATTACGATCAAAAGCAGGAGGGCAAATATTAGTTCTACAGAAAACGACCAATTACTTTTATGTAGAGGACTAAAACGAAGTTGAGACCCTGTGGAATATACAACTGCAACTTTGCACGTCCGAAAAAATAAAATAAAACTTTCTATATGAATAGATTAATTAATAATTATCTTCACAAAACAATACATAAATTAATCAAGCCAAGAATATTTTGCCGGCCTGCTTGTAGAGGCCGAGAATACTTTGCTAGCTTATTTGTACTAGGCCTTTTGCAATAAGAACATTGTTGCAAAAGCGAAAAAGTATGCAATAGATGGACGAGTTATGTAGACGGCAAAACCAAAGTAGGTAAACGAGTCAGCAAGCGTCCATCTTTTGCACTTTCCGCCAAAGTACAGGTGTTTTCGCAACTACTGCAAAAAAATAACATACTGCCCACGTAAACAGATCAATTAGTAGCTTAAAATAACAGAACATATGTATGTATTGTATATCTACAAATCAGGCTAAGAATATTTTTGCCGGCTTGTTTGCAGATATTAAATAGACCCAGAATACTTTTGCTTGCATTTTTTTCCCATGTTGTTGAACTGTTCCAGCACATCCACATTACACACCAAGTGAAAAAATAATTTTAGCTGTTCTTATTTTGGCGGGTTGGAACCGATTAAACAAATTAAATACATTATATTTATCAAATTCCAGACGATCTTTAAGATAAAATTGATAAATTGACATTATCCACCAAAATTAGATCAGTTACAATGCGTAAACATTATTCCGTCATTTCCAGTATACTAGTGTACACTCCTGCACACAAAGAAAATAAACCTAGAGTTATAATAACGAAGTCACGAAAAAGCTTATAGTTGAGTGTTCCGTATTGATCTGGATACCACAGACATATATCAATCATGGCCGGGAAAATAATTGCTAGCAACGACAAGCACAGCGCGCCGACTAGCGAGATGACTGCACCGAGGGTCGGGACCATGACTGCTACTGCAACTACAAAAACATATTTTAAATTTTAGTAAATTCTTGTTCCTTTCGGTTTGATGTCCCCATTGCTTTGTACCACTAGTGGTTTCAGAAGGATTGTCAAGAACACGTAGGTAAGAATGTAAGTGGAGACATTAATCGATGTCTCCAGTTATATTCTTCAGATTACCCGAAACGTACGCCGATCCAAGGCGAAATTATTATTGTTTTGGAATAAAAATGTATAAATAGCATATACACAGTAGTTTTGGCTTTTTCCTCGTCGCCAAACTAATTTGCCAAACTGGTTTGGCCACGAGGAATTAAATTTCCTTGTGATCAAACTGTCGATTATGTCACGTGTTTTAATCAAATTTCTACATCCTCTATTTTGAACCTTTGATAGGTAAAATAAAACTAGACATTTAGTCAATATAAAAACTGGATTACGGAGAATAGACTGGCTAAAATTAACAGGTAGGTTAGGTTAGGTTCGTTCTTATAACAGGCCCGGAAGTCCAAAAAAATCCAGAAATAGGAGCTCCGCCAGAGCGGAGCTCCGTCGACTTCGTTTGGTTCTGTTAAAATAAAATGCCAGGTGAACTAAGCAGGTGGACCACGACCGACGACTGGTTTATACGTGTAAGTAATTGACATACCTATGTATTACCCAAGTAGCACACTGGGTGGGAAATAGCTCGTATATCATATCTATTTAGATACTTAAGTGAAATATATAGCCATGACTAAGTTCTATATAGGTGGAAAGAACCCTTAGGCAACCAATATAGAACCACGGGGAGAAAAATTGCAGCTTATTTTTGGTTCTATATTGAATCCATAAGAGATCTCACGATTACCTTAAGTGGCAATTAGAACTATGGGTGAAAGTTATGCGCAGTGAACGACGATTATTCAACGAATAAATAATAATATTTCAGTTCGGTCAATGAGTGATAAATGGGACGCCAAAGTTCCTTTGAGTGACGTGGCAACAATTAAGTCGGTATGTTTTTAAAAGTGAATGTGATCTGCCATTTTAATTTTGGATTTATACATCTGTTTGGTTAAAATTTACGTTCAGGCATTGAAATGAGCACGAAATTCTTGCGAATGCTTTTTTACCGTGAAACTATAGTATGGTTTCTTTGTAAATTTCGATGCGCCTTTGATTAGATCAGGAATATTTAAAAAGAGAGTGTTAAATCATATAAGGAATTGATACTGATAAGAACTAAAACTGTAAAAACCTGACCTAATGATTGTAGGTTACGTACAATGTTAAAGTAACATCGTCACAACTATAAAAGTCTATGATTATGCGTCAGTGTGATAAAATTCTTTTTAAAATAAATCATTTTCAAGGACTCCAATTTGTAAACATGGCGAAACAAAAAAGATCTTACAGTGTTCATTTTCACTTATTTGTTTTCTATTTGAAACTATCAGGTCTAAAAATGACTTATTTGTATCTTGCGAGTGGCACAGCAGTGAATGCTATGCCCTAGAGCTTTTGTGCTGTGACACTAGCGGCTTGCGTTAAAGCCTAAAACGGCACAGAGTTCGTGCTTCCTATAAATGCTATGGGAAACAGCCGGCCGTGGACGGAGTTCCGTTTTTGGTGTAATTAAAAACACCGGCCACAGCCGTAATGCCATATCACGAGGGTCTTTGTTTACGTCTCTCGACGTACTGTCCGTGAACGTGTTAACATTGTTTGACAACACTTATAGCTTTAAACACAACTCAAAATTGTATATGACTTCATCTTGTCACTTGTAGTTGCTTAGGAACGTTTTTTGTTTCCACTTTATTACATGGTTGGGTAAAGTCGATTTTGCTACTTAAAGTTGCATGCAGGTTTTAATTTTCACTGAATAAGAAGCAATAGTGCTATATAAGGCCCTAAAGTTACTTATAAGCAACTTTTACATATAAGTGGGAGCATACCCTTATTTGGATCTTTTAATTCCAAATGACTAGTATAATAGAGTAGTATATCACCAATAGTGGCTAAAGAGATAATTTTACGACCCTTCTAGGCCTTAAAGTTGCAATCACTTTAGTTTCCAAAAGGGCCGTAAAATTATCTCTTTAGCCACTATTGGTGATACACTACTCTATTATACTAGTCATTTGGAATTAAAAGTTCCAAATAAGGGTATGTTCCCACTTATAAATAAAAGTGGCTTATAAGTTACTTTAGGGCCTTATATATCACTATTGCTTCTTATTCAGTGACAATTACAACCTGCATGCAACTTTAAGTAGCAAAATCGACTTTACCCAACTATAAGTAATAAAGTAGAAACAAAAAACGTTCCTAAGCAACTATAAGTGACAGGATGAACTCGTATACAAGTTTGAGTTGTGTTTAAAGATATAAGTGTAGTCAAACACTGTTAAACCACTCATTTAGAACATAAAGCTATAAGATAAGCTGCAAAATTCACTAATGTGCTGCTTGGGTATACAGGAGGAAGACACTTTTCGCTTTGGCCACGAGGAATCGCATTTCCTCGTGCCTAAACCAGTTTGGCAAATCAGTTTGGCCACGAGGAAAAAGGGGTAGTTTTAGAGCATACATTTATATAGCGCATCCGTGCCATCTGACTTGTCTTATTTAGTAAACACTTTTATAACCTCAGAATGCTCCTTTTTCGCCAAAAGCAACCATTTCCTCATAAAAAATCGGGCAACAGCATGGACCATGCTCAGTATAGGGTTCTGAAGCCGTTACTACCAACAAATTAGACCTCGCAATAAACCCTAACTTTGCCGTTGAAGTTGCCGTTTGCCGTGTGTTCCCCATACACGACACAGGTTACCAACACCGCAAATAAGTTTTCGGTAGGTATAACATTTAAACCGCTTGTAACTCAAGAACCACTGAAGTCTACTTAGTAGGGATAGTTTTACGTGTTTTCTCATGGTCCCATTATATTTTTCCCATTGCACAAAAAGTGTAAAAAGTGCACCAAGATTTGATCAACAAATACTCATCATGATTGTAAAAAGGTTCGTTAGGTATCTTGAGTTGCCCGAAGGGCAAAACTACCCAGAAGCAGGAGACCCACCCCGGGCGGGGCTCCGTCGAAAGTCAATGGAACAAATATAATGGGACCACGAGAACACAGCCATAGTTTTCCTACTAAATTCATTATGTGTGCTTTCATTTAAGATATTTTTCAGATGTGTAGTATGTTAACCCGCAATATTTTTGAATGACCAATCCAACCACATTATAGGGTTGACAAAAAAATACATCCCCACGTTACGTGTAGGGGAGGTACACCAAAAAAAACTTTTTTCTAGATTTTATTTTACCACTTTGTTGGCGTGACTAATATGTATGTTTATGCTAAATTACAGCTTTTTAGTACTAAGAGTCTCTGAGCTAGGCAGCGGACGGACGGACGACGGACGGACATGGCGAAACTATAAGTTTGACTGCGGAACCCTAATAGAAATTCGAAAAATATACCCCAACATTCTCCATGTTATATGTTTGGCTCATGGTCTTATGGTCCAGGGGCCCCAGACAAGATGCATTACGCCAACTCGCTTTTCTATTCATTTCGTTTTTAAACCAATCGCTTCACTTGTAGATGACGTGATACGAAAAGTCACGTGATCTAGCAGTGACGCGATTGGTTTAAAAACGAAACGAATAGAAAAGCGAGTTGGCGTAAAGCATATTGTCTGGGGCCCCAGTTCGCGGTTTTTTTCCAGAAGTGAGTAAATTAATATCAGATTTTAAAAAAAATAATCGAAAATCACCAAAAAGAATGAAAGCATTCAAAGAAATGGTTGATGGAATCCCCTTACCTCCAAATCCAACAATTATTCGTTGGGGAACGTGGATTGAGGCTGCGACATATTATAACAAGTATTTTGACGAAATAAAACGCGTTTTGGACACATTCCGTAATTCTGACGCAGCGCGTCTATCGTAACAGCAAAAAAAGTTTATCGCAGTGCAAACATTCTAAATGATTTAAATGTTATAGCAAACAATCATCAGGTAACTCCCAGACGCTATAAACAAAATGCAGTGCCCGAATCTATCTGTCAGCGAAAGTTAAGCCATCGTTATATATATATGTATATACTTGAATCATCTTTACGAGTTTGTCACACTACTCTAAATTACTTCTATCGTTTCAAGTACGCACCTACAACAACAGTTGATGTTGAAAGATCATTTAGTCAATTGAAATGGATATTTTCCGCACGACGCCGCAAATTGGCTACTTGACAGTTGTAACCATTAAATATAAAAAGTGTTGAATATGGTACTTTACACTAAAAAAATAACTGCACATATTTTTATTTGCAATAAAAAATATGATAAGTACTTTATTTTTGGAAAATAACATCGTCGTTTTTTACCTGTGGCTCCAATGAACCCAAACGCTAGCAGCCATCATGACTGATTTACGTGTGACGTCACTGCAGCCTAAATACAAAGTTGTCAAACATCTCCGTAGTCAAAATAAACGACTCGAAAGCTTACCATAATTGTATTCGTGAGAAGTTGCACTAAATGGAGGCGGGATATATAAAGGCAGATAGTGCAAATCTGCCAAAAGTGGACAGATGTTAACTTCGAATCTCGACGTGCCAACTGCAACCACTTCTTTCGATGTTGAGGATTTTTAGGAACGTGTATAAATAATTTTTCAGGAGTTTTGATCGTCGTACTTCTACACATTGGTACGGCACACGTCTTATAATTAGACATTTTCACAAAATATATTTTTAAATCTTTATCCTTTCGCTTAAGTTGGCTTTATAATAATTCGGTTCGTTGTTTTATGTGTAGTGACGTCGCCAACGACCAAAGTCACGTGACCTAATAATTAACATTTTTTCTAGAAACAAAATAATGTGAGATGTATAAAATAAGCAAACGCACATTTTAAAATACTTTTCTGAAAACTGTCAAGTAGCCAATTGACTGTAGAAAATTAAGTTAAAATCTTTATAATCTATTACGAAAACCAAATAAAATACAAGTGAAAAATTACACATATTGCTGTTTTATTATTTAAGAAGACGTTTTGTCTTCTGAGTAGGTAAGCGTTTAATTAGTAGAAGATAATTTTTATACACCTTTTCTAGCGAAAACTCTTCAAATGTGAAGATATTCTTTAATGCTTAGTATTTGTAGGCTGAAATTTCTGTTTCTACCAAATAGACATTCTGTTATATGTCGTCGCTAGAAATCAATAATGCTGTAACCCTCAAAAACCAAACTTTATACTAGAGCCAAATTACAAACGCAAAAAAAAAAAAAAAACATAACTTCTAAACGGCAGGAGGCTTTTCGGTCCCATTTTACAAATATTATTAAAATAAATAGTTTTGTTAAACTGAATACTCAAATTTGATATAAAATGGGTTAAGGGTGATTTTTGCGGGTTACAGCATTTTTTTTCTTTTTTTTCCCCCGAAAGAATGCTGTAACCCATAAGGAAAATGTATGAGGGTGTAATTTAAAAACCAAATGAAAGGGCGTTTTAAATTGCTGTAACTAAATAACAGCCACTACAACAATTTTGGTCCGAAATTTCTTACTGATTTAAAAATTTTAGACCAAATTAGTTAGGAAAGCAAAAACGCTGTACAATGTTCCAGAGATTAACTTTCTTACCTTGTATTGCTGTAAGTCTCATTTCGACAAAAAATACCGGAATTAAGCGGGTTACAAACATAAAAAACTAATGCTGTAAAGTTTTTATTTTTCATCGTAGAAACACGAGACATAGACCAGTCGACGCAGAAAAAATTATGAAGTAAAAATATGCAAAAAAACGATTTTGGTAGGAGGTGCGGGTTACAGCATTATTGCTTTCCAGCGACGATGTGTTCTTTATCTGATTTGTTATTGCCCCCGCGATAGCGACGTATGATGAATGATGTGATGATGTAATATCTAGTTGGTTTATTTACCAGAAAACGGTGATTTTAACAAAAATCTATGCATTTTAAGGTTATAAAAGTTTTTACTAAAAACTAAATAAGACAAGTCAAGATGGTTTGGACTGATGGTATGAAAACAGGACTAACAAAAAGCAAACATCGAAAACCGACTAGGTTTTATATCTATGTATCTAATTTTACAAAAGCCTTCAATCCTACATTTTAAATATAAACATTTTAAAATCCGAAATTTTCAATTTATCCTCCCCAACTCTCACCGATGTTGAAGGTGCCTGTTCAAAAACCTTTTTTACTTGGTTTATATTTCTAGATGTAAATACTGTTCGTGGTCTTTCCGGGATCTTATTGAAATCTGACGCATTAGTTTCTTTGTATCGTTTTATTATTCGGTACGGACTAGTTTTTCTTGCTCCCTCTTAAATAAAATGATGCACTGTCTCAGATTTCCCATGATTCAAATAATATTGAATGACCCTCTTTGAAAACACTTCTTGTTCAGCTCGCTTCATTTTAAATAATTGCCCAAATAACTTCTTCTTCTTCTTCTTCTCTTTAATGGCAGCCACAGGGCTTGTGCCAATGTCAGTTGCGTCAGTAATGGTCGGTTGTGGAATATTAGTTATAAAATCACACAAGGTATAACGGAGTAAGGTTTTAAAGTTAATGGTACGTGGAATAAATTCGGGAAGCAGGTCGTACAGAGAACACGATCTCTTGGAGCATTCAAAAAATATATGATCTAAATTGCCTTCGTCCAGACCACATTCAGCCAAATAACTTTAAAAGTCACCTATTTCGACGGATATGGGCATTTTTTTTTCTAGTGTACCTAGCGTTTTTCACGTGTCCGACAACTTCATTTAATATTTTTTACATGATTATGTTAAACACTTTGACTTGTAGCTAAATTACCAGATAAACAATACTCTTACGTTTAAAATGATGCTACTAGAAGTATTCAATAACGTTAAATTTACAGTTTTTTTGTTATTTTTGTTCCCTAAGACCCCCAATTTTTTCCGCGTCCAGGCCTGGTGTTACATTTTCGAACGTCAAATAAACAAGTTTGGAAACTTTTGTCGTACATGAGAACACTTGTTTTTGGGAGTCTAATATGTGAATTTACTAAAAACGCCCTTAATTTGTCTCCTTTAGAGTTAATATTTAACTAAAAACTAGTTTAAATCGTGTCCACCACATTCGACATAACGGAACGGGGGAATTCCCCCTTTCCGTTACCGTATATTAGGCTTAAGGTATCATTTTTATTACCAAAATAAATTTTTATTTTCATCTAGAAACTTTAGTTTTCACGTAGCAGCACAATATTTGTCTTCAAACGGTCAGTAAACGAAAAAATTGTGTGTTGAAGTGTCGTGCTTTGCGTAGTTCAAAATGGGTTCCACCACTCCGTTACCAAGATTTGAAGGTAAAATCTTTATCTTTATGTTGTTGTGATACATTTACCTAAATAATTGTTTATATCTAAACTCAATTTCACTAAAATATCTTTACAATCAAGATCGAATGCATATTTAATTTGTATTTCAAAGTGCAAAACATTACTCCCGTTACTTCCCCTTTCGTTGCCATGTCGGCAGTCATGTATAAGGGGAATCTAAAAAGTAACGGAATGGAAACATAAAGTTATGTTTACACTGAGATCACATTTGAATAAATTATAGTATTTACATAGGTAAATTTATTTGTACTAGAAAAGTAAATCATCTTATACGGTTTGCAAAATTGTCTTTAGAATAATGCAACGTGTTATTTTTAATCTGCTGCGTAGTTGCAATAATATTAACCGCAGATATCTCAATTAAATTTAAATAATACGACTAAACTACCTACATTTGTTATAGAAATGGCTCCTCTCACAGCTGCCGAAAAACAAAAACGGTATCGGGAAAGGATTAAAAATGACCCTATTAAATATGAAATCCAAAGAAATAAGGACGTGGCGAGAATAAAAAAAAATATAAAGGCAAGAAAAATTGCAACTATCAAACTATCCCGAAAAATGAAGCATCCACCAAAGAATAGGTACCAACCTAATACCATTGCAGTTGCTCATAATTTGTCTCTCAATAATCAGTATTGGTTAGGAAAGTCTAAAATGTAACCACTATAAATATGCGATAACCATAACCCTCATTTTGCTTTGGTCAGTCGGGTTAATAAAGCTTTTGTGGATTTGTGATCTTGGTATAACTGCAGCCTTATGATTTCGTTACCATTATTTTCGTTACCGTCCTTTGAAAATAATTAACATTTTATTTTATTATTAAATCCCCAATTGATAAACATTGCAATTTGTGTATTATATGGATAAACTTTTTACTAAAGTATCCACGTATAAATAAATTTGTCGGGTAAACCTCATAACGTCCAACTGGTAAAGAAAATTGTAAGTAGTTTTGGTCGTCTGGTAACGAAATAGCCCCCGGGAACATGAATGAGTAGAAGGCTAATTGTACTTGGGTTAATATGCTCCAACGTCAAAATGTACAATATGTCATTGTCATAATGTTCTCACGACCATAATGATCCTGTGTCACAAAAGTACACTGCCAAAATGTACAATCGACATAACGTATAATGGTTAATTTCCCCAGGATCATGAATGAGTAGAAGTCTAATTGTACTAGGGTTAATATGCTTCAACATCAAAATGTACAATAAAGGAAATCGACAAGTTTATGTGTAAGTAAGGAGGTATTGTTACGTAACAATAAGAACTCTTTCTTGATAACAAAACTCCTTGAAAGATTTGGTAGATCATTCTCCCGAACTCATTATTTCTTCGTAGTAATTTTTCCATTCGCATTTTTCCCCGAACGCGATATTACCAGTCGCCTTTTTTCCTGCGGCAGTTTATATTCACAGTCGTGTTTTTCCGCTTGCGAGTTTTATCCAGTCGCTTCTTTTCCTACCACCATATTTTCCCGTTCCAATTTGTCGAAGATACAGAGTCGACGGAGCTCCGCTACCGCGGAGCTCCTATTTCTGGGTGGTTTGGCCCTCCAGGACTGATGCAAAACTAACATAACCTAAACCTACCTACAAATTACGATGTAAATACTTTTGGGAAAAGTGCGACTGAGATAGAAATCGAACGGGAAAAAAACCGACTGGGAAAAAAGTCGAACAACAAAAAAAGCGACTGTAATAAAATCGAATGGTGAAAAATAAAATTAGGTAATATCGCGTTCGGGGAAAAATGCGAACGGAAAATTTAATACAAAGAAATAATGAGTTCGGGAGAATGATTTAACAAACCCCTTGAAATACCACTTGTATTAACCCAAATACAATTAGACTTCTACTCATTCATGTTCCCGGGGGCCTTGTACATTTTGTCGCATGTACGTTAATACATATACTCTTTTCGCCTTTTACGAATTTTGACACGTTCATAATTTGTCATTGTACGTTATGACATAGACACTTTTCGCCCTTTACGAATTTTGACACTTTCATAATTTGCCCTTTGTTCTTTATAACAATCACTCATTAATGAGATTTTTAACCATTGTACATTTTGACGTTGGAGCATATTAACCCAAGTACAATTAGCCTTCTACTCATTCATGTTCCCGGGGGCGAAATAGTTACAATAATCGTAATTTCTTTCAAATTAGTTCATAATGTTTTAAAAATAAAACTTATTTTCATAACTTACTATATTTTCAAGTAAGTAAAGCATTTGTTTATCCCCATTTTACTTTCTTTCAATTTATATCAATAAATGTATATGGCAACGGAAGGGAAACAAATATGAGCCACTTTGAAATCGCTGTATAAATTTAATTTCCGTATGTTTTACAAAACCATTGCTAAATTAAGATACCTAAGACTACTAAAAATGCTTCAACACCCTTAAAGTTCAACAATTAATAAGTTCGAAAAAAAATCATCACAAATCTGTTGGTACAAATTTGAAAAAAAATGCCCATATGTTACCCGTGCTTACCATGACAACCATTTATTTTTAATTGAAAACTTTTTGCGTGGCCAGTTTGATTTTGAATAACGTCTCTTTACTTCTGGGACTTTGAATAAAGTCTCTTTACTTTATTAATTCAAATCTGGCCGTTTATAATCCTGTTTGTAAAACTATTCTAAGGTTTTTTTTATTTAGTTAGGCAAAGTTTTGCAAATTGGATGTAATCAATAGAACCATTTTACATTTGTTTTGTTGTATTATAATTCCTGTTTGTAATTTTTTTCATCCTCTTTCTTCGTAGGAAAAAAGGTGCGACTGTACACACTTAAAATCATTATTGATCAGTGAATCTGCTGACGCATAATTAATATATTACTAATAACACATTTCTACTTACAGTTGGCATAAGTTAGTAAAACTTGCTTTTTCTAAGTTTCTTAAAAAGTTCATCAATAGACCCCGCTATCAGAGGTGCAAAATGGCAGCTGTCAAGTTCTTAGAGATGGGTAAAAATATTCATGATGTCGATATCGATATTCTTACTTTGTCTGTACAATTAGTTTTATATATGTACCTATACCATTTTTTTGTCAGTAGTTTATCTTTGCTTCAAGTAAATTAGACTCTACTAATAATATCACGATTAGTAATCTCGTAAATGAGGTTCCGAGCGAGTTGTGCGGCCCTAACTACGAACAAAATTGTGATGTGTTGTTATTTTTCTTAACTGATGCTGGGTCGTATAATAGTAAAATCGGGAAATCATTTTGAAAAAAATCTACCCAAATTTGACTCATTTGACATGTCTAGCTCATGGCATAAATAGGGTAGCTGAAGCCGTAAGACAAGCTTATCCAAAGGTAAACAGTTTAATAATATATTTTTTTAATGTTTTACAAAAAGCCCCTAGTAGAATAAACATGATTAAACAATAATATCCTAATACTCCTCTTCCTCCTGAACCTATCATCGCGAGATGGGGCACATGGATTGATGCTGACAGCTATTATAAAAATCATTTCGATAAAGTAAAGAATATTATTCATAATATAGCTTTTGCCCGCGACTCCGTCCGCGTGGAATTATTAATTACGGCAGCCTAATTTTTCTAATCCGCTTACTTATTAAATATTAAAAATAATTAATGCTTAATTAATTAATTAATTCTTTAGCTCTGCCTACCCCACTCTGGGAATGAAGGCGTGAGTTTATGTATGTATGTATGTAATTAATGCTTATTTCCTTTGGTCACGGCATCACGGATGAAGGGCTAGACCGATCTCGCTAATTCTTTTTTTGTTGCGTTTGTGATTGTAAGGAGTAATACAATTTGGAAAAAAATACAATGAAGATGAAGCCGCGGGCCTCAGCTTCTATAAGAAAAATAAATTGAAAACTTAATTTAACTAATTTAACTTTATTTAACTTAACCAGGTAATTGGCATGATTGGTAACCGCGAGATACATATAAAATTTAACACATTTCTGTAAACGACTTTTCTTGTTTTCCCATCCTTTGCTAACACGTGAAGATTTTGTGGACTCGGGACTCGTGAACACGCTACGTATAGTTGCCCATGGGAAAAAACAGTTTTTTCTAAATGTTCACCAGTAACTTTCAACGTTTTTCCTTCAACTTTATTTATTGTTATCGCGAAGACTGCTTTGAGAGAAAACTGGACTCTTCTTAACTGGAATGGTAAATCGTTTGGAATTATTGGAATACGTGGAATCAGTACATCTTCTCCCTTTGCTGTTCCTGTCATAATTATTGCTTTTATAATATTGTGGCCCAGGTGTGAAATTTATAGTCGTGTGCCATAACACAGTCTTGGTGCATCCAGATTTCTCATCAACAGGACTGGAACGCCAACTTTCAGTCTCAACTTATGAGAAGGTACGCCTGATTATTCCAAAGACTTGAGGACTCCACAGGGTACAATGTTACTTGTTCAATGTCCATGACATTATCTATGGACATATATTCAACGACATCGCCTTCCATATATGACATTATTTGTTGATAAATGAACAAAAAACGTGCAAAAGTGATAGTAGGTACTTTACGTACCTATGATTCACAAAAAAAAACAAAAATCTAAACCCAAATCAATCTAAAACCTATTTCCAAATGTACAACAAATAATAATGACGTACTTACTTAATAATATCCAATTAAATTCGAAAGTCGTAATCGTTACTTTTGTCGAATGAAATCAACAAAACTATTAAGTACTCACTAAAGAATAAATATTTAATGACCTAACCCAAAAACTGAAAGTAATTTTTGCATGAAGAACATTAAGAAATTAAATAAACAAAAAATCGTTTCAGCAAATCAAATTGTAATGAATAAGAGTTTAGATTTATGGCAAATGACGACTCCATAGCTTGCTATTAGTCTTACCGTGCGACAAAAACTCCGATGCCTACTAATAAGTGTACTCGCGTACTTTCACATTTTGTAATGACCCAGTAAATATTACATCAGAATAGCTGTAGTATCTTGTCTCTGTCGCAAACTTATACCATAAACCGATTCCCATACATTTCATCCCCTTTGTTATTTTACTACCTTGTGGGTAATGGGTAATTTTTTTACAACCTTTAAATGACATTTTTATTTATACCTAATCAAAAGCCAAGGAAAAAAGTTTCATCGTTTTGGTTCAAACATGGTGAATTTCCATTCAAACTTTCATCCCCTATTTTTATTTTACCCTCTTAATTACTTTTTTTAAAACTTTGAATGTCATTTTTATTCATATCTAATCCAATTTAAGCTTCTCTCTTTAAAAACGACGATACTTTCATACGACATTTCATCCCCCCTTTTAACCCCTTACAACCCTTTTTTCGCAATTAAAAGTAGCCTATGTCCTTTCTCAAGCTCTAGACTATCTGTGTACCAAATTTCAATTAAATCGGTTCAGGCGTTTTAGCGTGAAAGCGAGACAGACAGACAGACAGAGTTACTTTCGCATTTATAATATTAGTTAGGATAGAAATCCTCTGAAGCCGCTGCCATAGATAAAGCTCAACGATTGTTCTCTGATGCAAATCTGATAAACAAAATTAAATTAATTGACAACAATTTTAGAATTGTATCTATTTCAATAACAAAGCTAGAGGATCCAAAACTTTTTTAAAAGAATCCTTAGATTAATATGTTTGCATCAAACAGGAAAACTTATTTATTTAAAAATGCGGAATGTGCTACATAACAAGCCTGGGTTCACAACTATACAAATTATACATAGTTTGTTGGATGGCAAAAGTGTCGAAATTACAGATGTAAATAAGAATATACGGTACAACTTTACGCCAAATGTAAATTCTTGCCCATTACTTCTGCCAAAGTAGAAAAGTAATATTCCTTCTTAAAATGGATATTCAGCTACAGAAGACGAAGTCTAACGCGGTGTAACTTAGTTTTTTTTTAGTAATATATTACGAGACATATATTTCCAAAAAATAAATAGGGCTGAGATATATTGGGTTTATTGTTGAATATATTAATCGTGACTGCACTAGATTATTGCAGAGGAACTGAAAAAAAAACTGATCGTTCATTAAGAATACGATATCCCTTTAAGAGACGTTTATTAATTATTTTATTTTTAATTAATTTATAAATGGTTCGTGTTATGAAGATAACCATAATTTGTTAGTAATGTAATGATAAATGTTTAACACATTCATTTTGTAATTATACAGGATGTTACAAAAATACCCGTAAAGCGGAAAGGGGGTTAAATGGTGTCAACAAAATGATCAGAATTCGATAAGATACATTTTACAAGTCGAGTTTTGGAAGATTTTAAACGAAAAAACCTAAACTAACACTTACTTTTCCGTAATGAACGTCAAATTTACAGGAATGGTTTAAAGTGCGCTCCGGCTTGCTCAATGCACAACCTCGCTCGCCGGGATATGGCTTGAGTGGCATTTCGCACCATCGTTGGTGTTATTGACGCGAACACCGATTTTACACGCTGCCCCATCTCGAAAACCGTTGGGCAATCGGAGAAATAGCACCGGTCCTCCACGGCCGATCCATCTTTGTGGAAAGCGAACGTTGAGATTCTCTCGCACGTCGCGAGCAAAATGAGCCGGAGCTCCATCGTGTTGAAACACCATATTCCTTTGGTTGTCAAAGTAATCCCTGTCGGCCACAGGAAAGTCGTCAATTGCCTCTTCGAATTCCGTTTGTAAGAACGTTAGGTAGTTGCCACCGTTCAGACGTGATGGCAAAATGACGGGACCAACGACATGCCCGTCATAAATGCCAGCCCATACATTCAGCCGCCACTGATGTTGGAATCTGCCCTGCCGTGAAGCGTGTGGATTCTCGCGAGCCCAAACGTGATAGTTATGCACATTTGAAAGTCCTGACCTCGCGAAAGTTGCCTCATCCGTCCAAATAACATAGTTTACGAAATTAGGGTTCTCCTCTAACTGCCTCAGGTACCACTCGCAGAAGTTCCTCCTGGGTGTAAAATCAGAGAGTATCAGCTCCTGTGAACGGCGATAGTGATAAGGGTGACGGTTGTCGTCACGAAGAATTTGCCAAACTGCAACATGGTTCATACCAAATCTTGCTCCGGCTTGTCTCGTACTCGTGGTTGGGTGCGTACGCGTGGTAAATGCTCTAACACTAATTCAGCCTGCCTGGCATCGACTGTGCTTGGACGTCCACTTCCGGAATGCCGATGAAAGGAGCCTATGGAATGTAGGCGTTTTGACATGTTGAGAAAACACTGGTACGAAGGTAACCGTCGCTGTTCAGCGGGTGGTCTTCCATCGATAAATCGTGCATGGTCTACGCATAACATCATATCGTAATATTCCGAGTTAGAAAACATCGTCATTTTGGAAAAAAATATGGCAAAACACGGAACAATTGTAGAATTTCGGTAAGAAGATTTGAAATTGACAACAATATTTTTTTCCGTATTGACTTTTTTTGAAGCCAGTACTTTAAGCATAATGATAATGACATCATAGTATTGAACCTTTGTGGATAAAAAACAGAAAAACCATTAAAATTGGCAGGCCTCTCTGTTAAATAATCTATGCTAACTCCGGTTGGTTCCCTGACTTGACAGCTTACTAGGGTTGACAATATTTTTGGCTTCGATAATTTATTATATTTTTTACGGGGTATTTTGTAACACGTTGTATAGTCCTGTTTTATAAAATAAACACGTTTAATTAAAGTCCTAGACTCGACATATAGGTATAATTATCGACATATACCCATCCCTAAGAACTTGACAGCTACTATTTTGCACCTCCGATAGCAGGGTCAATTCATCAATGTCAAATTTAAAATTCAATTTATCCTCTAGCATCCCTAGATATTGATACCTACTAACACATCCTAAAAACGAACTATAACAACCTATTTTTACCCGACTGCCGAGGGAAGAGGGTATTGTGATTAACAGCCCATATATGTATGTTTGTTCCTTTGTGGAGGTCTAGAAACTAAACGCGTGGACCGATTTTGATGATTCGTATGTCAATCGTTTTGTCCTAATCTTGCGGGTGTCACTAAATATAATATGACAGTAATTAAAATTAGAAATTGTAAATAAGAAAAAAATAAGGTCGACGAACTATGACAAGTGGGGTATCATTGAATAGGTATTGAAAATCATATTTAAGTTTCATAATATTTTTTTATTTTGAGCGATCATTTAGGTTTTATAACGATTTAAAGTTTGTTAGCATCAACAGTCGGGATTTTTAAAGCTTGCTTTTTCTTGTTATATTGCTATGCAATCACCTGTAAGTATGCCCAACTATGCCAATCCACATATCATCTACAGTATTAGCTTAGCTTCCCTGTTATACGACAAATTTAGTTTTCTCAAAAATGACCGGAAAAGTTGACATTACTAACTCCATACTGAGACGCGAAGTACAGAGTTTACAGAGAGTTCCCAAATTAAAAAAAAATTACATTGCGTGCTCGCTACACAAGCCCGCAATGTTGCATACAAATTTCATTGTTATCTAGTTTGTAACTTTTTAAAAAGTGAAAACGGCCATAATAAAATGAGGGCACAAGTCTTATACATCCATATTTTATTCAAAACGTAACTTTTTTATCTGTGTCTGGAATAGCTTTAGTTTTTTTTTCTAAAAAAAGCTTGCGTTTCTCATTGTCATAAAAATAAAGGCGGTAAAGAGTGATGTTATTTCACGTGAAGTTTCTGTTTATATGAGATTTGTATCTTTCGATTTTTGAGAAAAGCACTATATATGCCTCGGCAGGAACGGCAATTGCGGGCCTCGTATTTTTAAACGGACTCGTAAGCTCGTCCGTTTAAACCAATTCTCGGCCCGCAATTGCCTGCTTCCCTGCCTAGGCAATAATGTACTATTTATTAATGCTTGTATTGATTAAAATGCCGTTGTTATGTACCCACCCATTTTACAATACAAGCACCCTAATTGTCATCAGGTCTCAGTGCCGTCGATCATTGTTTGTATTGTTCAATTGGTTAAATAGTTTCAGACCACGCATTTATTAAATGAAAGGTTTTTATGAGCTGATTCCAAAAATAAACTACACCTTGACATTTCAGCCAGTTATTCTGTACGCTACGTAAAAAAATAAATTCATTTTGTTCACACCCCAGGTAATGGCACTTTTTGGCAAGAAACGGCTTAATGTTTTTTTTAAGTAAGGAATGGTCTGTAGAAACGTAGCAGCAGCACATGAGATATGATAGTATCAAGGAAACACAGTTGCAACGGGACACAATCTCAAAGAGACACAAGTAATATGTTCTTTCCGTGTACAGTCAAGGTCAAAGATATGTATACACCACAGAGTGACAAAAAGCATAGTCATCTAAATGGTTATAAATTCGGCTTCATAAAAATATACATAAATTAGTATACATAGTTTAAGAGATAACTATGTATACAACAGGTGCAATAATATGTCCTCATCTATTAAACCATAGACTTAGAAACAACATAAAGTTCAAAAATATGTATACACTATTAACCATGATTATATATCCAACATGATAATCAAAATTATGTAAACAATCAAAATAACCCTAGTTATGGGAAATCCTTTTGAGGTTTTTTTTTTTTTTAATCATCGTAATAAAGCCTTGGGAGTATTTAAAAATATATATTTTATAAGTAGCTCGTTGGAAAACGTTTTCTTTGATTTGTGAGTGTTCTAGTACTCTAACCTCAGTTGGTCTCAAAGAATGTTTTAATCATTATGAGAAATGGGATCGATTGGCATTTAAAAAAAAAACTCATTTCTGATGATTTTCTCGCTGACTGTACCTTTGATCAAAAAGTTGGGAGAGGTCTCCAAAGATCATTTTTGCGTGGCAGCAAGGGTTCTGGTAGCTGCCCTTAATGCTCCATCTCAACTTTCCACCCTGTATATCTTTGACCTTGACTGTACCCTTCAATTATTGTTATCCCTAGTATGTCAACATTACAGCAGTCACGTCAGTTAACTCGTGCTTGCACTCGTGCGCTCCGCCCACGCACACTGAAACGCACAGACGAATTTTAAATCGTTGGGTAGGATTTGTTGACTGTGCAAAAAGTTCAGGTTAGGAATGTTTCTACCCAAATTGAACTGAATTTCTGCAATGTTATGGTGTTTTTTTTTTTACATTAAGGCTAGGTTTTATCTTGTAAATCGGGATAAAGCTATATAAACCCAACTAGTGGAACAAACAAAACTCAGGGAAACGTTATTTTATTTATTGCGATAGTGATCTTATCTATAATTAATATAAACAATAGTGTTTTACCTGGTATGACGACGAGCACGACCCGTAGTGTGTAATCAACTAGTACCTTTTTGGCACCAGTATAATTTCGTTTCAATTGTAGCCAAACTACATTATACGCAACAAAGTTTTGTAGCGGAAAGGTCAAAAATATCGCCATTGCAAATATTAATTTCGCCGCTTGCGCTTTCCTATGGAATGATAACAGATATAATAGATACTCTGATGTCACTACTTGACCAAAAACCCGCAGTAAAAATAAACATTAAAGGCACAGAACAACGTATGTAAGCGAGTAAGAGGGTGAAAGAGACTAGGCCAGGCCCTATACAGGGCGAACGATATGAAGTGTTACCAAATTCAAAAGGCTACGATTTTTTTTTGTTGTCACAAATTATTCATTATTAAGAAAAAAATGAGAAAAAGATATCAAATTTCTAAGATTACTTTATTTTAACTCGATATGACCACCTTTTGCTGTCTATGGCCTTCAGACGGTAGAAAAATGAGTTGCACGCTGCACGAATGTGATCCTGCGGTATGCAATGGCAATTACGTACGATCGCTTTCTTCAGTGCATCCACACTGGCATGTTTTCTTCTCCTCACCTTGCTCTCCACAATGGACCAGATAGAAAAGTCCATCGGGTTCGCGATTGGGGAATTCGAAAGACATTGTGTCGACGAAATAAAATGTGGAACGCGTTGTTCAGCCATTCTTGGTTCACCCGAGCTTTATGAGCCGGGGCCGAGTCTTGTTGTAATGTCTACGGCCTACTACCGAAATGTTTGCGTGCCCAAGGCTCCAACGCAGCTTCCAAAACATTTTCCCGCTAGTAAGTCGCATTTACTTTGACACCAGGCTCGAATTTGTGAATTTGGTAACACTTCATATCGTTCGCCCTGTAGGTACAAAGCCCTTCTTACCCGTGGTAATACCGGTGGTACACGGGGATTATTTTTTGCCCGTAGTACTACGATCTTGTCTGGTAGTACATAGATAGTAGCCACGGGTGATTTACATTACAGAGTACTGACAAGAAGCCAGGTCCGGCCAAAATAAAGTGCTAATCCTGTCATTCTTTATGAGTGGTAGAAATTTTTACTATAAGCACTCGTCACGGTACAGGGTTGGGCTTGTCCTAGTTGTGTATGGCTTTTTTACTTAAATATAACTAAACTTCTTATTCACTTCGTATTATTTTTTTGTTGACAATTTAACCTTCTTAATTATTTCTACACGTCAGCTTGATATATTTTGTTTTTATATTGTTTTCAACAATGGACGCGAAACGCCAGCTCGTGTGCGATTTGTACCAGAAAAAATACCGACCGTGTGAGATATTAAAGACGCTGAAACATTTAAATATCAATATAAGGTTTATATCGCGGACCGTCAAGCGATTCAAAGAAACGGGATTTTCACAAATCAGGCCCAAACCTGGGAGAAAGCCACCAAAAATATAATTAAAAATATTCGTGAGCGTATTAGACGAAATCCAGCTCGAAGTGTAAGCAAACTTGCTAAAGATATGAAAATATCCCGTTGAACAATGAGTCGTATTTTAAAATATGATCTTGGGCTAAAGGCCTACAAAAAACAAAAAATTCATGGCTTAACAGATGCCCAGAAAAAAGCTAGAGTGAAAAAATGTAGGGAATTGGTAGCTTGGCACGACGGCGATGATATTATTTTTTCCGATGAATAGATGTTCCAGTTACAAGACAGTCACAACCAACAAAACGATCGTGTCTATGGTGCTTCATTGAAGGATATTCCTGTGGACAAATTAGCCGTACAACGGTTCCAGAGTGCATCAGCTGTCATGGTATGGGGTGCGATATAGCCTAGAGGCAAGTTACCGCTGAGGTGTCAAAATTAACCAAGACTATTACATCCAGAACGTGTTACAGGGTCATTTGCTAGAAAATGCTCAAAAATTATATGGAAACGACTATTACTGCTTCCAACAAGATAGTGCCCCATCTCACAAAGCTAAACGCACTCAAGACTGGTGTAGAACAAATTTGACAGATTTTATACCTTGGCAAGGATGGCCTGCATCACCGCCGGATTTGAATGCTTTGGACTTTTCGATATGGGGTTACATGCTGGCTGAGCAAGATTGGGAGCACACAGGGCATGAATCTAAACTCATTCAAGCATCGATTAGTCAAGATATGGGTTGAAATACCAGACGAGGTAGTGCGTGCCGCGTGCAATGCATTCTATGGAAGAATGCGTCAAGTTATTAAAGCTGATGGCGAGCGATTTGAACTTATGAATTCGTTTTTTTAAGTATAGAGTACACTAAAAATAAAAACGTGATAAATTTAAAAAAAATCTGTCTTGTTTTAATTTTATGGCTCTTTTTAACTAGGACACTTAATCTGCCCAACCCTGTATACCGTAGCGTTCAAAGTCCCTGTAGTGAAGAAGGATTGCGATAGTATACCACATTGAAAATTAGCTTGCCATACTAATACTTTTGTGCCGATATTCTCGATGTTAATGATTTTAGGTTGCATTCGA
This sequence comes from Acleris emargana, assembly GCA_927399475.2. Lineage (NCBI taxonomy): Eukaryota > Metazoa > Arthropoda > Insecta > Lepidoptera > Tortricidae > Acleris > Acleris emargana. The sequence continues at coordinate 47,452,555 of OV656835.1, read as the reverse complement.
GTTTGATTATTTGTATCATAGCCGAAGAAGTTTTGGCTCTTTTTGCCGCATCTAGTATTCGGACGTTTAAACATTCTTACGACTTTCTTTTCGATTGCCAAGTCGATTGTCCATGGTTTTCTGCAAATCTTCGGGAAGACAGAAGTTACCAAATTTCTTTATTATCTTGTGCCCGCAGGACTGAACTCATACGTTTCTGTTAGTTTTCTGATCGTCATAAATTTTATTTTGCACCGTTCGTCCAATTTTTTTTTACGAACGCGTAAGTTTATTCTCCCCATTTTGACAGTTAGATGAAAATAGCAATTGTTTTTATTACAATTCAAAGAAAAGGACGTAGTTCGGTAGTAAAAAAAAACGTTTAAGCCTATTTTATGTAAGTACGTGTCAGTATTTAGAGATGCATGAAGTTGACTTCTTTCTTTCCAATACGGTCCTTAATGTTTGCAATTTAATCAAAATTTAATTTGTCTCTCTTCTCCATTTGAACTGCCACTAAAAGTAGCCTGTACGAAAACATGGCTCGATATAACAGGGCGGTTTCCAAAAAAAGTGTACTTAGTTAAGGACTCAAATTAAGAAACCGTAATTTTAGTCAGGTGAGTCACGAAAATGAATCATTCATTTATATTCTGCCCTCATAAGCCAATATCATATCTTAAATACAATAAATGAAGCAGATTCAATCCTCACCCGAGAGTATTGTGTCTGAGCCTTATACCACCAATTGTTTTATAACGGTATAGTTAATTTTCGTGCCTCAACTGATTAAAGTTACTGTTTCTTAATTTTTGTCTTTAACTATGTACACTTTTTTTGATAACCGCCCAACATCATCACAGTATTAAGAAAACCTACCAGTAGTCAGACTCCTTTGTTGTTGAATTCATGCCGCCACTGCGTACACCTACGCACAGAAACTCACTCAAGGGTTAGGTCTGTCACAACCAAACCAGTTACTTGAACTTAAATCTTAAATACAACTTTTTCTGTAAGTGTTAATTGGTACGTTTGAAAAATATAAAATACTAGCGGACCCGGCAGACGACGATATTTTAAATGTAACATTTACTTTTTGATTTTTTTGGGATTCCGTAATTACTTCAACGAATCTAGATTCTAAACTCATATTTTTTTTATATCTCACTATTTAATATGGTTTCTATGTATGAATTGTTACATTCGGTTATTTTTAAATTAAATTTGGTGACATACCGACATCAGCACCACCTACCAGGTCTAATGTTTTTTCAGACTATGCAGGAAGCAATAGAAATTTACATACAAAATGTCATCCAAATCGGTGCAGCCGTTTAAGAGTAGTGGCATGTCAAAAGCAGCGCAACCTACCGGGACCAATTGTTTTCAAACCCTCCAGGAACCCATTGAAATATACAAAAGAAATTTCACAACTTCTGCCCACGACTTCGTCCGCGTAAATTTCGATTATGATTATTCCCTCGGGAAATTATAATTTTTCTGAGAAAAAGTAGCCTTTGTCTTAAATCCAGTGTAAAAGCTATATCCATTCCAAATTTTGTCCAATACTGTCAAGTGGTTGCAGCGTGAAAGAGTAACAAATATCCATACATAAAAACTTTCGGGTACCTATATGAAATTATTAAGCATTTATATTAAATAAATTTTAGAATATCCCAGTAATTTGTAAAGATAAAAATATTTTTACACATTTAAGAAACAAATTAATAATATTAGACGTCTCAATTTTTTTTACTTTAAGGCTATTAGCGAATACTTACGGTAAACCTACACGACATTACACCTTAATAATACTTCTAACAACAATTTTAAATCTAGGTGATTAAAAAATAACTGACTAGTCGTCTCGTTGAAATCGGTGTAATTATAATTATTTATGATATTCTTTAATATTTTTATATTTACAGTTCAAAACAGAACAAATCCTTTATACCATTATGCACGCGCAAGATAGGCATCGACGGTATTAAATTTTGTTACAAGTAACGCGTAGGTGTACACCTAATTAGAGAGCACAAACTACAGTAGTATCATAATAAGGGCCATTGAGACATGAGGCAAAGCCGAATGTCTACACGGTGTAACAGAAGGAGTGGATCAAACGAAGCAGGTCGATAGAGGACGTCAAGATCTATCCATTTCACCCCCATGTACGAGTATGCTCAGCGATTTTCTACTGTTTCGCAACCTGTTGGGAGAAATTGTCCTCCAAATTACTGAAAAGTGACTAAACCCTCGTAACTTCTAGAGAGAGTTCGCGTATTATTAAACCGCTAATATTGATATCGTTAACGGTATCACAAAATCACCTATAGCGTAACCGAATCGGGAAAACAATTCTATAATGAGCGTTGCCATGATAATAACCAGTTCTATAATATTTATTATAGCATTGTTATTACCATGGTTACGGTCATTCCGGGTGTCAACACTTGATATCATTATTTGTATAATAAACTGTTAAAATATTTTAATACACATTGCTATTACACATGTTAAAAAAATAAAATTAACACTAATTTATTAATGTTTTAAATTTTTATTTTATTAAATTTCTAAATATAGATAGTTTATCTCCACCGATTTGTTATTTGAAAATATTATCCGAATAGTAGACGTTGGTTTCAATATCCATTGTTATATTTTCCTAGTTCCTTATTACAATATCAAAATAAACCTTATTGTATGAGTTCGTGTAACACCCGGAACTGTGGAATGACCCTTATATACACTTGGTATAGATCTACCGTAACTACAGTAATGATCTGTAACTTAGAGAAAATTATAAACATAGATATCATAACATAAATTTAAAGTCAATTGGATAACTAGCAGTGAATCAAAATTGGATTGCATGACCTACACTCATTGTTTGAAAATTAAGGAAATGTAGGTATTAAAGGGTGGTCCAGACATAGAGGCCGCCTGTAACAACACAAATAAAAAAAAAACTAATATAGTTATACAAAATCCGAGTTTTGTTTTGAGATCAAAATTTATTGACATTAAAAATATCAAAAAATTATATTCCAACGGGACCTTGTTTTGCACATTTTAGTAGTTTGGAACGGAAGCTTTTGAACAGCGATTTTCCAGATTTGGCTGCGATCTGCTTGGAAATCCGCGTCCATATTTACTTCATACTTGCAATGTTGGTCGCCGGCTTATTTAACTCGCAATATCGTTGCTTACAAAGAGCTCAAAATCTTTCAATAGGCCGAAGCTGGGGCACATTTGGTAGGTTGTCTCGTTTTGGTACAATAGAGATACCTGCCTTCTTAAGTTCATCAAGCACAGTTCCAACGTAATGTGACGTAACGCGGTCTGGCCAAAACAAAACGGGTCTTTGTACATTTAGCTTCCGAATAAAAGGCACCAGCCGTTTCTTAATACACTCTTTCAAGTATATTTCGCCGTTGACTGTGCGGTTAGTAACGAACGGCTCGGATATGTGCCCACCTTAGGAGATTGCCTGCCAGATCATATAGCGTCTCTCAAATTTCCCAGTCGGGAGTAAAGTGTCTTCGACTGGTGTTTCTTGTTCATCATCCGACAAGTAGTATTTGTCTCCCGCTACTTGAGTCGGATCTAACGGCACGTACGTTTCGTCATCCAGAACAAAGAAAAAGTTACGCCCGCTGGGAATACTGTCCTTGTACTGCTTAGCTGCACCTTTAATGCACCGATCTATTTGACCTGGATTATATTTAGGACCTATCCGGTGGGTTAGGCACTAATTTCAAAATACACCTTTATTCTAGACGCTCTAATATCAAAAAGACCTTATCCCATAATGAACGAAACCCGAAACAATCTATTCCCAGAAAGCCCCAGTCTCAATATGCACTTTTCGCAATAGCACTTAATTTCAAATAACATGAATGGGTAAGGACCAAAAAGTTGTCCACGCTAACTCACTCAATTAAATTTTCTATGAAACTTTTCCGTTGTGACACGAAAGTTAGCCATACAATTGTAGGGATAATTTTCGTCGCACAACGGAACTTTTTTCAACTTCGCTGTTTGTATGGTTAAATGCGCTTAACAGTGGTCCAACTTTTTGGTCCTTACCCTTATCACATAAAACACTTACTTGCAAAATGCACCAATCCCAAAATACCCTAATTTTTAGTATTAAAACACACGAATCTCGTAATGAATGATTTCCAAAATACCCTGGTCCCAAAATACCTTATTCCCATAATACCCTAATCCCAAAATACACTTGTTTTTCATTGGCCGTCTACCAGGGAATATTTGAATGTGTACCATACATGACATTATTTTAATTATTTTATCGACAAGTGTTTAATATCGATATTGCCCCGGCCTAGGCTCTGCAATGACACGACTCGAACTTGCGACAGGCGAACTCAATACAAATCGGCCGGCACGTCAAATCTCCTTATAAATATTCATTATACCTGTGGTGATTATATATATATATATATATATATATATATAATATTTATTTCGGACACAGTTAAATAAATGAATAAATATCAGGGGGACAATGTCACACCAATTGACCTAGTCCCAAACTAAGCTCTAGGCTTGTACTATGGGTACTAGACAACGATATAAATACTTAAATAGAGAAATATATACTTAAATACATAGAAAACATCCAAGACTCAGAAACAAATATTCGCGCTCATCACACAAATATCTGCCCTTACCGGGATTTAAACCCAGGACCGCTAGCTTCGTAGGCAGGGTCACTACCAACTAGGCCAGCGTGTCGCCCAACAGTTACATCGATAATTTATTAGTATTGACTTAAAACTATTATACCTGTGGTGAATAAGTACACGTGTAATAAAATGTATGTCTTTATTATACTTATATTGAACTAAAAATACAGAACCCTTTCTAAACAAAAATAATTCTTATTCTATCTAAATTAAGACGAGTACATTTGGTGTGGGGTTTTTTATAGAGTGAACTTTATGTGATCATGTATCCACTATTCATTTAGTAATCTTGATAGTAGAGGTACCTACAAAGCTCCCGCACCAATTCTAAAAGATAATCCAGGAATATGGAAACTTATGTGCCAGTAAATTTTATCGCATACGTTTCCTTAATTTCATTACGTTTTCTAAAAAATTAAGAGAAGTTATAGCTCTCTGGCTGAGTTCCTCTAACTGCTCTCGGTACTGCCTATCGAACACAATATCACTTCGTTTCCTCGATGCTCCGCTAAACAAAGCATTGTCTATGCGAGTAGTGTGGTACTTTGCCTCTCTGTGTAGTTTATAGAGGAAACGTACCAAAGTCGGTTTTCTCGGCATACGGCTATTCAGCCGCCGGTGCCAGCCCTCCACCGGATTGTTAGTACGGTGTTTCTCATGGCAACAACTCAGCCGCTCAGGCCGCAATCTTAGCCACTGGTTCCCGTATACTTTTTGAAACGCATGATCTGTGGCGTGATTGGAGTAGCCTCGCCGAGAATTTCCACCCAGCAATCACAGATTTCAGAAGCTGGTAGCAATGCCAAAATAGCACACATTTGAGCCATTTTACGGCCTTCTGCGGTAGTACTTACTTTTGCAGCTCTAGCATTCTTCCAGACTGCTCGGTTAAAGTGGTAGAAGCATCCTGCTACGAGGCAGTCTGGAAAAAGAGCTTCACAGGCATTCAGTTGTGCTAGTTCGTAATCAAATTTAATTCTGTGAAATACTACACCCATCTCGTCCCGCAGCAGCTTGAACAATCTGCAGTAAGTCTTTTCAGTCTTATTTGGCAGCAAGGCAAACAATATTGGTACAACATTGGTTTTGCTTGTGTTTGTGCTTATATCGACATGGACAGTGTATAACTGCACGACTGGTTTGGGCGCCGTTTGAAATGTGCCATCGCTGAAGTATTGAATTTTGTTATTACCTGCGCATTTTCTTAAATACTGTTTGCCAATCTTTGTTGCAAATACTAAGATTTTTTCAGTCTCTCCATCTTCTACAACCAGAAAATCGTCGGCTAATATGTCTGGTACCTTGACATCTTCTAATTGATTGAACTCCGTATGTTCTTGCTTCAGATATTTATGCCTAGCCCTGTATAAGGAGCTTTTTACTTCCTCATAGGAACACATACTGAAGTCGGGATCGGCTTCGTTTAATTCCACAACTTTTTTTTCAAAAACTTTCTTGACAGGCGTCATACTTTTGCACACATCTTTTTTACACGCGTGTATGGCCGCATCTCGTATATTTTGGTTCGAATGTCACTTGCAGATATGGGCACTTTGCCTCAGAACTGCATCTTTATTTTCATTTAAGGTTATCGAGGCGTAGCAACCTAATGTGCGATTTACGCATTTCCAATTGATGGAATTTTTGTTTGTGTGGCTGTAATTATATTTATGCCCATAATAGAGCAGAGCTGGGTGCCCTTTTTGATTTTCGATCAAAATAATTTTACTATCAATAGTTGGTTCCGTCATTGCTAGAGAAACAATTTTGCAATGAAGAATGACATTGATTATGCATAGATTAGATTGTATTTATCATGGTACTGACACTTCATTTTTAAGTGGCCAGTATTTTGATAACATGTGTAATGTAAGACGCAGGTAGCCTATACCAATAGCCTAAATAAAAATAAGTACGGTGTGAAAAAATCGGTGATAAAACAATTTGGGCAAGATAACCAAAACAGGGCCGGCGCCGGCGGCTCCTACCTAATCCATCATCAGACCTTTACCAGATGTATAGCCCTCGCCATGTTGCGGATTTTCAGTGGAACTAATTTATTTAAATGGCAACGTTTTTTTTTGACAACGGACGTTGGAAGTCATTGAATGTCACCGATGTAAACAAATCGATTTTAAAATCAAAATGCCCAAGAAATTTCACCCCGATGCAAAAAACATTATTATAAATACATTCAAATGGTTGCGGCAGAAAAAGGACGAAGGATTCAGCAGCATTCCAATAAACAATGTTTTGAAATTAGTTGTTGACATGACGGGTATGATATTCATAGTGCGATTGTCATGAATTGGTTAGCTTGGTACTAAATATGTATATTAATTATTAAATTTTATTTTTTTTCTCATTCAAGGCGCCTGTAGTGCTACAATTAAGAATATATAGCTTACTTTTACACTTCGTTATTACTTAGGAAGTGACTATAGAAAATTGGAGTAAATGCTGCGAACACGTAAAAAAAATAGAAGACGGATATAGGACAAAAGGTCCTATAATCGAATCACAGACCGAAAGATTTATAATCGAGGTTGGTGGTCCTGAAAGTGACTCTTCAACGGACGAAAGTGAAAATACATCGGAGCCAGAATCTGATGAATATATGGATGTCGAATATTTAGAATCGGATTTTGACGGATAGGTAATTATTCATATTTAATTATCAACTAGACATGCTCTTCCGATTACATGAAAACATAGTTTCACAATCTACAAGTACTTAATTGTATATCTCACTCGTTCTTGCACGATGCCAATACTCACTGTCCCGACTATTCATGACGTACACGTATAATTGCCATATGTAAGCTGTTTGTAGCGACACTACATCAGGGCTAAATAGGAACTTGTCAGGCTATACATTCAAACGAAAAACAAGTCGGTCCACGAAAACCCGGAAAAATCGGGGAACATAACTCTTCCTACTGTAGTCTTTAGAAACTTATTAACGGCCGAACCCTTTATTCAAACCGTCGATAGATAAGGCTTACTTCGGGTTAAAATTTGACATTCGCCCATACAAAATGTGTCAAATTTTTATCCGAAGTAAGCTTATCTGTCCGCGGTTTGAATATAGGGTTCGGCCAAAAGGCGACACCTTTACAAAATATAGGTATATGGTGGTAACTAATTAAGTACCAATATGTTAACGCCGATTATAAAGATTATAAGGCTTGTAAGGAATCTGTTATAGAAAGAAACAAAGAAAAAGTTTATTTACATTATCCGTGGCCAATGAAAAACAAGTGTATTTAGGGATTAGGGTATTATGGGAATAAGGTATTTAGGCACTAGGGTATTTTGGAAATCATTCATTACGAGATTCGTGTGTTTTAATACTAAAAATTAGGGTATTTTGGGATTGGTGCATTTTGCAAGTAAGTGTTTTATGAGATTCATGTTATTTGAAATTAAGTGCTTTTGCGAAAAGTGCATATTGAGACTGGGGCTTTCTGGGAATAGATTGTTTCGGGTTTCGTTCATTATGGGATGTCTTTTTGATATTAGAGCGTATAGAATAAAGGTGTATTTTGAAATTAGTGCCTAACCCACCGGATAGTTTAGGACTACGTCTCTACTTTCTGCTTCGAGTCCCGGCTGCTTTCTTTACTCGCCGATACGTTTAAAGTGTCAATCCGAGCTCGCGTGACGAGACACGTTCAGATTTGCTGCGATCTTGTCTCGCCTTCTTCAACACCTTTTTCTGTAATCGAGGCGTATTTACAGTCGGTTGTTGCCCAGGAAGCTGCTTGAATCCTACTTGCCCATCTTCCATGTATCGCTTTAACCCATTTCGGATGGTCCGGTCAGGTACTTTTTGCTGGCGGAAGTGGTACAAAGTGTCAAGACCATTTTGAGAATGGCGTTCGTAAAACTCTATTATTGACCTAGCTCGACATTCGTGCTCGGTACGTTTCATTATAAGCGATTTTTTAAGATTTCAATACCGAAATGCAAACTAGGATAAATTATATTTAAGATACTTTTGACATTTAGTTCAATTGTTTATGCTTGTTGCCATAGAAACAGTTGCAACAAGCGGCCTCTACGTCTGGACCCTTTAGGTATATACTAAATTATCATCCACCAGAACCTAGTCCACTCACCCTTGCCCTTTCCAAAAACGTAAATGTGAAAATCAATGTAGGTTAACTTACGAGCCTATCCACTGCGGTATCCGTGCATATATACCCTCCTCACACGGCGTCTAGGACATCACAGACTGAGCCACCATAACCACGGTACAATATTAATAATTTTATTGAATTGCCATCTAAAGTGCAATAAATACAGTATGACGCTGCACCTTTGATAGTTGTTTTTTTTAAATAACAAAATGCAACAGATTAAACTTTAGTAAAGAGTAGAGTCTTGCTATTGTAGTTTAAATTGTAATCATTAAGAGACTTAAATCGAAATGAACCGAATAAAATTCAGTATTAACTCCTAAACTGCGCTTTAGTCAGTAAAGATAATGTCGAGATTTGTTACTTGTCGTACCTTTTACTGCAGTGTAATGGGTAAATAATTAATACAATAAATATGACAAGGGACGCAGTTCCTGATTTTTACAACATTGGTATGTTGTGGCATTTTATTAATTTAAGACATGTAAATATTTATGGTTGCCGTAAAACTAAATTGCACTTAAAATAACATACTTACTGCGTTTAAACTATAACCCTTTGGAAAAATAAATCTGTAAGGACTATTTAGGCGTTCGAGTTGGTTTCAATATGCATTATTCATTGAGAACTTATACGTACTACATAACTGGTTTTTTTTCCGTCGTTAGAATCACATAGGTACTAATTAGATATACACATGCGTATTGTATTATTTATTAAGATTTTGCAAAATTTGCACTTACTGCGGTTTAAGTTCTACAGGGCAGCATTGTACTACGCGAGTAGAAAAAGGGAGATTGCGCTCGCCGACTCTGCCGCCCGCTTCCCCGCGTATCCCCCATCGTTGCTCCGCGCAAGTACATGAGTCAGCCGAGTGTTAGTAATAATAAGTCTGTGACATTGTGCAACGATACCGAAATATAAGAACTACTCCATTTTAGAAACATAAAAATCGGAAATCGGGCACAAAGATGGTGTCACCAATAAGAACAAAACAAATGACAAAACACGACAAATCCCAGATTACTAGGGTGTTAAATTATGTTTTCATATAAGTTCATTCGGAAAAAAAACGACGATCCTTTACAAAATTACAATATTTATTATTTTGTAAAGTGATGCTTTAAATGCTTGCATAATTTTTTGCCAATAGATTCAAACTTGAAAACTAATTTAAGACCGATTGGACCATGCATAATAAAATTAATTCATTGTTATCATAATTAAATAGATTCATAATCATTAATCGTGTTTCACGATTTAAATAGTTTTTTTATCAGTTGTCATTTTGAGGTCATTTCTACGCCCTAAAAAATATCTATACACAATCACTGAATATGGCGATAATCCTCCATTCACAAACACCGTGATTGGCAGCTTAGGGGTTTCCAAAGAAAAAAAAAACTTCAGACCCTAGAGATATGAGGAGCTTTAGTCCCGATGTGCAGAGACTAAAGTAACATTTTAATTTTCTCCTTACAGGTAAAAGAAGATGAAAAGAAAAGAAAATCAGTATAAATCATCGTGCAGCTTATATTTCCACAGTTCTTTTAAAAACTTAAGGTTCCTGAGCAGTGTTTTTGATTAAGTGAATATTTTTTGAAATAAATTGTTCCGTTAGTTGCGGAAATTGTCCTCCCCCTCCCTCAACCTATCCAACTGTCTGTACAAAAAATATGAAGAAAATCACACAAATAACGCTTAAAAAATCCTTTCCACGGAAACTATTTTCAAAATGCTCAAAAATACCGTTTTGTGTTCTTGCCGAAAAACTGCTCCGCTTCTAAACAAAAGGGACGTAAGGGTCATGAATACGCTCTTTTTCTGGTGCACTTTTCCACATCGTATTTTATTTATATGTAGTAACGGCTTCGGAACCTTACACTGAGCGATGCTCTTGCCCGGTGTTAGATAAAATAAACATGGTCAACTAATCTACCATATACCTAGCTGCCAATAATTACTGTACAATTTTAGTTCTCTTCTATTTTGTCTAAATATTCTTGTACTTTACACATTTATCACTACATATTTTAAAACAAAGTCCCCTGCTGCGACTGTCTATCTCTGTGACTGTGATAATCTCAAAAACTTCAAAACAGAATTTATGATTTCAACTTTACTAATAATTGTTGATACAGTGCATTTTGAAAGTAGATTATTACATGAACTAATTTTGGTGCATACATTTTCAAAGGTAGTAAGGGGTATAAAATGTGTAAAATACTTTTATATATTTTATAGTGTTTATATTTATATTTTTTTGTACCCAAACATTTCAACTGATCCAATTTATGATTTTGCGCTCTCACGCAAAATGCGGTCAGAAGCCCTTAATAGGTTTTGATATAGGGCAGCTGATACAATTTTGTCCTTTCTGGAATTCGCATTAGGCTTGTGTCACACTAAGAATTCGAAATAATTAATCATTACCCGTTAACCCGTTATTGTTCTTTTTGAAACATTTCATAATATAAATATCTGCTCCAAAATCCATTTTAGTACGTGCACTACGTGTCAAAACAGAACTGATATGTATATTTTCACGATTACAGCGAATCCGTTCAGTGAACGAGCATGCACAACTTTAATTTGCATTCCAAAAAGTTTTTTTAAATATTACTGTTAATCAGATATAGGTGTTTACTTACTTCTCCGTTTGCGGTAAGTTAAGAGTAAGTGATGCTTTTACATCTTCACCGTATTTCAGGTAACCAAAAACGCCAACTAAAGCATATAATAATAGGATTATTGACATGCCGATATTAAAGAGCCCAAACATTCCCGCAAATCTTTTGGGCCTATCCATATTATACTCCAATGCCAAAATCTGGAAATAAAAAGATGAGCATTAGGAAAATTGGTCGAGAAGAAATAAGGTCAGGTGGTGTAAGTACGTCAACGGGGTAAGTGCGACAAACCATATATTTTTTAGGAGATATTGTTGGTTTCTCGGACTTGCCCTGTAGATGCAATTTGCACCAGGTGAGGTAAGAGTAGCAATGGGTCGTTACCGGGAATATTCCCAGTAATGTTACCAGTAATATTTCCAAGAATTGGAAATTTAGGGAAATATAGAAAAACTGAATTATAAAGTAATATTTTTTTTGTGTTTTATGCTTATTTGGTGAACATTGGAACAATTTAGAATAAAAAAAAATACGGAGCTCCCCCCCAGAAAGTAAATTCCCAATGTTACCGGGAATATTCCCAAAATCACCAGGTATTTTTCCAATGTTACTGGGAATATTCCCATCGTGTAATTATGGCCAAGTACACTTTAAATCACGGTACAAACATCTTAGTTTCGATCGAAATGAAAGAAAATGTCGGAAAATCTGTTTAATTATACAAATACACACGGCGTCAAAAAAATCGCACCTTTTGAAATTTTGATTTCAAGCGAATAAAGCTCTTAACTTATTTATTGTACCCTACCAATATTAGTATCATTTGAAAGCACAGTTAATCAACTTTAAAAACGCAAATCGTTCTTTTTCGTAAAAACAATGATCACGACACGTTAGGGTCTTTAAAAAATGTGATGGAAAACTCATTAGAGGACTCAATACTTGTGCCACCCTGAACACGAATAAAAGGGGGGGTAAAAATGAATTATGGGTAATTTGCTATCCAGACATCACAGAAGTCACACCTGAACAGCTCCAGTAAGAGAAAACTCTGAAAAATGGATATCACGGCAGAAGAAGCAGCTCAAGTGGTAGCACTACTGCAATCAGGACTACGGCAGGTTGATGTTGCTCGACAACTCAACATAAGCCGTTTCCGGGTGAAACGAGTATCCCAGCGGTTCCAGGAGACTGGAGGCTACATCAGGAAGCATGGATCTGGGAGACGACTTTTCACTTCCGACAGAGACGACCGCTATATTGTGTCGACGTGTTTGCGTAACCGATTCTCCAACGCTGTTGAGGTGCAACAGCAGCTCCGAACAGCTACAGTAAGAAGAAGGCTGCGAGAAAAGAAAATCCTGCCTCGTAGGGCTGCTACGGGCCCCAAATTGACAGCAGAGCATAGGCGAGTCAGACTTCAGTCTGTCCTCTTCTCCGACGAGACGAGGGTATGCCTTTTCTGCAACGATAGGCGTAGAAGAGTGTACAGGAGGCAGGGAGAACGGTACTCACAAGCCTGCTTTCAAGAAACCGTCAGCTACTGAGGAGGATCCTGCATGTTCTGGGGCGGAATTTTAATCCAGGGCAAAACCGACCTTGTGTGCGTCTCCCGCACTGGAGGTGGACGTGGCCAGGGGTCCCTGACTGCTCATCGGTACATCACAGAGATCCTGGAGGACCACGTGGTCCCGTATGCTGGTTTTGTCGGGCCTGAATTCACATTCATGCACGACAACGGCCGCTCTCATACGGCGTTGATTGTTCGGGACTACCTGGATCAGGTTGGGATCCCCGTGATGCAGTGGCCAGCGAGAAGTCCTGACCTGAACCCCATAGAGCACCTTTGGGATGATCTAAAACGCCGGGTGCGGTCTCGTGATACTGCCCCTGCTACCCTTGAACAGCTTCGGGACGCCGTCGTCGAGGAGTGGAGTGACATTCCTCAAGAACGAATCGTGACGTTGGTGAGGTCAATGAAGGATCGCATGGAGGCTGTAATTAGGGCTTGGGGAGGTAACACTAGGTTTTAAGTTTAGTTTTAAGAAATTGTTTTACTGTATTTTTTTAATTTTGTTATGTTTTTAGATTGTGTAATTTTGGCGTGAATAAATGTTTTTCCTCTTTTCATGAAAAACGATTTTTTTTAAGCTTAGTAATCATTATCACATTTTTCACTATCATCACAAAAAGCACGTGCACTGAGTCGAGTCAAGGGCAAAACTAAGTCCTTTGTGTTTGTGCCATTTCAGATAAGAAGTTTGTGTGAAAGAGAAAAAAGGTGATATGTGTAAAAGAGAAAGGAATATATCTATGCATATTGCTTATTTAACTAACTATATAATCATTAAATCTCATATAAATCACCAGTATAGTATATTCCCACCTTTTGGGAATATTACTGGTAACATTAGAAACTTACTGGGAATATTCCCAAACGGAAACTTACTGGTAACGGGAATATTACCGCGGCCCATCACTAATCATGATTACTTTGTAAAACAATGGCTAAAGCCTAAAATAATGCCTACAATAGGTTTTTACGGCCAGAGACACCGCACAACAAATTCAATAAAAGGGTGGCACAACCGTTTGAATAAGAAGATCGCCTTTAAACATCCAAATTTATTATTACTGATTGAGATATTAAAAAAAGAAACTATATCTCAAGAGTTTCGGATGGATCAAGCACAGGTTTATGTTGAACGTCGCACACGAAAACGGCGTGACATAGATATTGATTTACGCATCAACAAAATTGTGCAAGACGTTATTGATGACAAAATTGACATTGAGCAATGATTTAGACGTCTCTCATTAATCCGTTTCAAAACAACGTAGAAATAAGATATTTACTTTAATTATTTAAAGAGATAATTTTTGTTTTCTTGTTTTATAAATAAACAGAAACATTTCTTTGTCTTGTCTGAATCCAATTTGTTTTAATGTTACATTATTAAAAAAAAAATGGGAATTTTATTTTATTTTTTAATTATAGTGAATAAACTTAACTTGTCATTCCTATCGCTTTTCTGCTTTGCTGTACAATATGAAAGTGGATCAATAAGGAAAAAAGGCGAACATTTTTCAAAAGTGTATCTACGAGGAAAGTGTACCTACGAGGAATAATTCATTGTACAACATAAAGCAATAAATGAATATGACTATGACTATGACATTCGTATAGAGGCCCGTCGACGGCGCTTTTTATTTGGTCCGTCCACCTCATCGGCGAACTTCCGTGTGGTCTGATGCCCTCGACCTTGCCTTGCACTAACAGGTGTTCAATAGATTCGCATCGGCGTCGCGATACGTGTCCAAAGAGAGTGAGAATACGAGCTTTTACTATGCTTGATAGTCTCTAGCTCTCGAAGAATGGACTCATCACTCATTCAATCATATTTGTGCGGAATTCCATCTACGATAAACCGAGCATTCTCCTCCAACACCACATCTCTAGAGCATCAATTTGTTTCTTCTCTCTTTCTCGCAGGGTCTATGTCTCGGCAGCATAAATAAATATGGGGAACAGGAGAGCCTTAAAAAGTTTTATTTTAGTGGTGTTGGTGTATTTCGACCCTTCTATATTTTCTTCAGCTTATCCACAGCAGATCAGGTGATCACCAGCGTCTTGATTTTGATTCGACTTAATTAGCCCCCTGTTGACAAACACCTCAAAACCTAATAAACCCGTTGTTTGTAATTGCATTACAAATGGCTACTGTCAAATATCCGTGTCGATCAAATAGTTTCGTCGCTATCAGTGCCATCTACAACTCACCGAAGAAACAACGTTCTCTTTATCTACCTATAGATGTAAAAACTCGATAAGAATTTGAAAACGGGAGTTATTATAACCGTTTTCCATAGTGTCATGCCATACGATATTCTGGTTTGGGGTAAGGCAGCTGACATACAAACTATATTTGTGTTACAAAAAAGAGCCATTTGTTCTATTTACAACATAAATTCCCGTGATGTCTTAAGAGAACTTTTTAAAGAAATTAATATCTTAATTGTAGCGTCTCAATTTTTATGAGAATATTATTTAGGTTTTACCAAAAATTGTGATAAACATAATTTAAATAGGTACTAGAAATAAAAATAATATAGCTATTTAAAAATTCCGCATCCGTAAAGTAAATAAATCATTTGTTGGACAATGCATTCATTTCTATAAAAATATCCTGACGTAGTTTTAAAGTTACTCTTTCCAGCACTTAAAAAATACTTGAAAAGTCGTTAATGTCTAAAGGCTATTATAGGATCGAGGACTATCTAATGGACAAAAATGCTTGGCCTAAACCCGAAACTTGGTCAATAATATTTATTTTTTCAAATTCAAAAGCTTTATCTTGTCTAGGGGACACCGTTGATGTAGGAAAACCATATCAATCTTATGTATTCGTCTTACACCGTCTTATATACACATAAGTAGGTGTTTTTTTCCTCCCTTTTTTCCTTTTCTCCCTTTATCTCTCTCGTAATATTTTGGTGCGTTTTTCTGCGGAACTACGCGGTTTTTTTTTTTTGGATAGGCAAATAAAGTTTACCAAAAATGTTTCTATCATATTTATATTATATACTAAATTAATTATCCAAAACCGAAAATCAACAGTTTTTATTTACTTAATGAGTTAATTTAGCTCTAATTGCCGCATTCAGCTAATTTCCTTTCGTAATACCTATCAACTAAGTGATTAGTCACCCATGATACAACGTAATCCGTTCGTCATTTATCCAAAATATTTTCGATGGTCATTACTGCTTCGGGAAAATAATGTTACGGTAAATAAGCAATTGAAGCATAATAAGCAACTACCTTCTTGTGCTTTATTGGTTAATCCCAAACGTTTCGCTTTCTTTCACAGGTTTTTTTTGGGAGTAATGAAATAAGCAGCCTTTACGTCGATCGCAGGGAAAGCAACCTTTGCGGCATTCATTATACCTACTTAGTAGTCGCTTTGAAAAACTTCAGGATTAAAGTCGGGCAAATGTTCCTTTAATAAAGAAAATAATCTGTAATATGTAATTTCTTCCTTATTTGGCAACAGAGCAAAAATTATTGGAATAATTGTACAGTTTCCTCTTCGCTACTTTTTATAACACTGTGCACCGTAAAAAGCTGATAAAAGGGCTTGGCTACACTCTTGAAAGGAATATTCACTCTTGTAACGCAAAAAACTCTTCCAAATTATAAAAACATTTTGTAATCAAGAAACTCCCTTAACTTACTACAAAATATAGACTCTTTTGTTATGTTTTTGATTGTAATAGGTATGTTATTGTTAATTTTCACAGCCATGTGATGTGTCCCAGAACTAACAATTTTTTAATTGTTAAAAGAGCTTATTAACTTATTTCTCTGCCTAAGATTAATTTGACATTTATTTTTATTTTCTTGTGCAAATAGAGCTTTGTGATTTCGTACAAGTCTACATATTTCGTAAATATACATAGACACCAATTTTAGGATATTTAAAATGTATCAGGAGGGCGGCAGCTTGCGAAGAATGGTGTCGTATTGTGAAGCAGGCCATACAATCAACACGACCACTCTGACCAGAGAGTTACGTCAAAGAAGAAAGAAGATCCTGCCAGGTAGTTCAAATTATTCGTTTATTGTAACTCGTAATAAAAGGAAATAATTATGTTTTTATTTTATTTACCTTATAGTTTTTTAAATCAGCTTTGTTTACTGTACAAATGTTTGGCTTACTTCCCACTTTTTAGTGGATTGATTCACTTGCCTAGCTTGCCCTCACTTATATTTAGTCTAGGCTTAGGCCTAAAATGTCCCCAAGCAGCACATTAGTGAATTTTGCAGCTTATCTTATAGCTTTATGTTCTAAATGAGTGGTTTAACAGTGTTTGACTACACTTATAGCTTTAAACACAACTCAAACTTGTATACGAGTTCATCCTGTCACTTATAGTTGCTTAGGAACGTTTTTTGTTTCTACTTTATTACTTATAGTTGGGTAAAGTCGATTTTGCTACTTAAAGTTGCATGCAGGTTGTAATTGTCACTGAATAAGAAGCAATAGTGATATATAAGGCCCTAAAGTAACTTATAAGCCACTTTTATTTATAAGTGGGAACATACCCTTATTTGGAACTTTTAATTCCAAATGACTAGTATAATAGAGTAGTGTATCACCAATAGTGGCTAAAGAGATAATTTTACGGCCCTTTTGGAAACTAAAGTGATTGCAACTTTAAGCCCTAGAAGGGTCGTAAAATTATCTCTTTAGCCACTATTGGTGATATATTACTCTATTATACTAGTCATTTGGAATTAAAAGATCCAAATAAGGGTATGCTCCCACTTATATGTAAAAGTTGCTTATAAGTAACTTTAGGGCCTTATATAGCACTATTGCTTCTTATTCAGTGAAAATTAAAACCTGCATGCAACTTTAAGTAGCAAAATCGACTTTACCCAA
This sequence comes from Acleris emargana, assembly GCA_927399475.2. Classification (NCBI taxonomy): domain Eukaryota; kingdom Metazoa; phylum Arthropoda; class Insecta; order Lepidoptera; family Tortricidae; genus Acleris; species Acleris emargana. The sequence goes on along the minus strand of OV656835.1, from coordinate 47,434,643 downwards.
CCATGTAATAAAGTGGAAACAAAAAACGTTCCTAAGCAACTACAAGTGACAAGATGAAGTCATATACAATTTTGAGTTGTGTTTAAAGCTATAAGTGTTGTCAAACAATGTTAACACGTTCACGGACAGTACGTCGAGAGACGTAAACTAAGACCCTCGTGATATGGCATTACGGCTGTGGCCGGTGTTTTTAATTACACCAAAAACGGAACTCCGTCCACGGCCGGCTGTTTCCCATAGCATTTATAGGAAGCACGAACTCTGTGCCGTTTTAGGCTTTAACGAAAGCCGCTAGTGTCACAGCACAAAAGCTCTAGGGCATAGCATTCACTGCTGTGCCACTCGCAAGATACAAATAAGTGATTTTCAGACCTGATAGTTTCAAATAGAAAACAAATAAGTGAAAATAAACACTGTAAGATCTTTTTTGTTTCGCCATGTTTACAAATTGGAGTCTTTGAAAATGATTTATTTTAAACAGAATTTTATCACACTGACGCATAATCATAGACTTTTGATAGTTGTGACGATGTTACTTTAACATTGTACGTAACCTACAATCATTAGGTCAGGTTTTTACAGTTTTAGTTCTTATCAGTATCAATTCCTTATATGATTTAACACTCTCTTTTTAAATATTCCTGATCTAATCAAAGGCGCATCGAAATTTACAAAGAAACCATACTATAGTTTCACGGTAAAAAAGCATTCGCAAGAATTTCGTGCTTATTTCAATGCCTGAACGTGAATTTTAACCAAACAGATGTATAAATCCAAAATTAAAATGGCAGATCGCATTCACTTTTAAAAACTTACCGACTTAATTGTTGCCACGTCACTCAAAGGAACTTTGGCGTCCCATTTATCACTCATTGACCGAACTGAAATATTATTATTCATTCGTTCAATAATCGTCGTTCACTGCGCATAACTTTCACCCATAGTTCTAATTGCCACTTAAGGTAATCGTGAGATCTCTTATGGATTCAATATAGAACCAAAAATAAGCTGCAATTTTTCTCCCCGTGGTTCTATATTGGTTGCCTAAGGGTTCTTTCCACCTATATAGAACTTAGTCATGGCTATATATTTCACTTAAGTATCTAAATAGATATGATATACGAGCTATTTCCCACCCAGTGTGCTACTTGGGTCACCTTTTTATTTCGTAATTGACAACACTGTCAAAAAGTTAGGTGCTTCACCTGTGATAAGTGATATGATAACGTCGTCTGCAATGGAAAACTAGGAAATATTAATTATTATTTTATTTCATTATGGAACAATTTTCGAAAAAAGAAAACTTATTTGTTCTATTGCGTCAAAAGCTAGTATGTAGTTCTATAGAACAACTTCGGAAAATAAATTGTATTTTATCATATGATGACGTCACTGTTCCATATAACAAAAGGGAATCACTTGGGGAAAATTGCCTGTGCCTAAATCGTACCCAACCATTGTTTCCGAACTAAATGCAACAGAAGCAACCCAAGCAAGTGTCATTAAATGAAAATAACCCAGTCCGACATGCGACCTGACGAGCAAGTAGGATAAGACACCGCACAGCTGCTGCTCTGCTTAAAATTATTTAAAAAAAGTATTTTCACAATTTTGTTTATAATTTTTGTTTGTTTCATAAGTTAAGTTAGTGTAAACGATTAAGGGTGGATTCGACCAAATCTGAATTAATACGCGAATATAATGTTGTGTGTTTAAATTGTTTTATCTTATTTATCCTACTCCACCAATTTCAATTCGGTCCTGCCAGTAACAATACATAAGAAATTAAGTGTTAATTATTTGTCCACTTACGTCCTATCCTAAGGTTATGTTAACCTATAGGTATTATTTTTCTGGCACAGTTTCTTTATTGTTAAGGTTGAAGTTATAACTTAACCTAAACTACTTTTCTGACACATTTGTTTCTGTTATTGTCGGAGTTCTTACCTAACCTAACCTACTTTACTGTTAGCAGTTCGTTACTAATATGATGCTATGGTACAATTAAACTTTTTTTTTGCATGAAGATGATTGTGAATCGCTCATCAACTACCTACGCTGCAGCAGGCAGCAAGCAGTGAGTGCTTGCTTACCTTGCAAAGTTTATTTGAATCGATTATACGAGATATTTATGGAATATAAACGGAACACTATGCAAAACTAATATTTATGGATTTATGTTGGCAGAACGGTGAATATGATAGGTAAATGTGCAATGAATGTAATATATATAAATAAGGAAACTTGACAAGAATTCATCTCAAAGCAGTTATCTACTAAATATAGGTAATAGGTCTGCGTCCGTAGACCTTTTTGTCGGGTCATAAATATCAGGCTGAAACTTTCTAGATCGCTTCATTTCAGTGAGTCGGACAAACTTTATATTTGACAAAAATCTCGATAGTGGGGACTAATTTTGCTAGAGGCCTTGAAACATGTCGATAAGTCCGGGTGCCAAAAATTTACTAATACCAAGCCGATTCTTATTGAAATTTAAAGATTAATTTATGAGAAAGTCAAAAAGTTGATTGTCCGACAAAATTAATGGGGACTATGCGCCAGTCGGACATACTGAAAATGTTGGAAATTCCAACTCAAAAAAGTGATTAATATCAGGCTAAATTTTTTTTATGGGTTAATTAAAACTAATTTAATACGACGTGTCAAAATACGAGCTTACAGATTTTTGTCAGGAGGAAACGTATAAAATTAAAAAAATAGAAGCTAAACTAAACAGGTAATTCTGCTTGTTTATATTTATGACGATGATACTCTCGAGCATTCTTAAACTTGTGACAATTTTCCAAAATATTTTTGGAGAACTTTTTAACAGTTTCTTTCACTTCTTTGAAATTGTCTTTTTCACTTATTTTTAATTCACACAAGAAACACTGCATGATGAACAATTTCTCCTATACAAGGGCAGCACTTCAACAGCTGAACGAAAAAAGTTTTTTTTTATTTAAATAAAGAAAATTCGGTGTGGGTTGACAAAAAGGATGGCGTGGCTGCGTGCATGTGAATAGGTTATGGACGCCACGCGGCCAGTGTTTGTGTTTGTACCTCTCTGGGTAGTTGGGTGCGCTCTCTGCCCCATCATCTTTCTCACTCACTCTCATGCAGCCAAACGCAAAACAGAAACACACATACAGCGTTCAGGGAGAGAGGGGAGATATATATATAGGTATACTTAAATGCTGTATACAGAACAAATAATTTTAATAGATATTTTATCGATTTTTATTAGTATTCCCCACATTTCTTGTCGGACAATCGTAGAATCACGTTTGAAACATTATTTCACACATCACTTTTTTGTGCTGGTATTTTCGACATTTTTAGAGTGTCGGACTGGCGCATATCCCCATAAATTTTGTCGGACAACGTTACGGTTGTATTATATTAATTTTAATTAACCCATAAAAAAAAATTTAGCCTGATATTAATCACTTTTTTGAGTTGGAATTTCCAACATTTTCAGTATACGTCCGACTGGCGCATAGTCCCCATTAATTTTGTCGGACAATCTACTTTTTGACTTTCTCATAAATTAATCTTTAAATTTCAATAAGAATCGGCTTGGTATTAGTAAATTTCTGGCACCCGGACTTATCGACATGTTTCAAGGCCTCTAGCAAAATTAGTCCCCACTACCGAGATTTTTGTCAAATATAAAGTTTGTCCGACTCACTGAAATGAAGCGATTTAGAAAGTTTCAGCCTGATATTTATGACCCGACAAAAAGGTCTACGGACGCGGACCTATAACTAATCGTATAGGTGTGCCCATAATATGGGCATAGGACCCTTGATTTCTGCAAAATTAGTTTCCTAATTAAGATATGATAATGTAGTGTATTATCATTTTGTCAATAATTTAAATTGATATTATACGTAATGCATATACCCAGGATCAAAACTGGTCAACGCTAGTCACGATGCAACAGGAAACGGTTGTGTGGCCACAAAAAAAAAACTTCGGTTAAAATCGATTGTCGCTGATGTTTGTGTAGTCATCCGTTTTTATTTTAGATATCTAAGTTAGTTTTTAGTCAGGGTCCCTCTGAAAACCAGCGCTGCGGCATTGCTGCGGCACAAAGCTAAGAGGGGCCCTTTTCTACGCCATGTTTAAGGTTTTTGTCTATTTGAAATCTGTTTTTTTCAAATTTGTGTATGCGTTATGTATAAATTATTTCTATTTTTATTCTATTTCTTTGTCAATCTATACCATCATCCAATCCTGACGAGTTGAAAATTGGGCCCACTAGAAAGTACACACTTTAAAACAAAAAATATACAATCATTCTCTTAAGATCCATTCATCGGATCTATGATGTATCTAATGAAATATTTTTTTCTTACTAGATCAATTAAGCGGAAGTATGGATCTAATGAGATATTATTTGTCACCTGATACATCTTTCTACCCAGTTGCAAGAAATGGATCTACGGAGAATATTTTTCTCAGTAGATACATTGTCCATCTCTGGAATAGATCTAGGGAAAAAACTTTCTCAATGGGTCCATTTATTCATTTGTCCATGTATCTAATGACATCATTATTCCCGCTAGATCCATTTTATCAGATCCGTACTGGATCTGGTGAGACTCTATTTCCACTGTTTATTCTCACTAGATCCATTGATGCAACTAATAGTGGATCCACTGAGAACATATCCCGCTAGATCCATTTTATCAGATCCTTACTGGATCTGGTGAGGCTTTATTCTCACTAGATCCATTGATGCTACCGATAGTGGATCCACTGAGAACATAATATTCCCGGTAGATCTACTCTTATCATAGACTACATCGTTAAGTCTCTTTAGATAGAATGTTGAATTAGCCACTTGAAGCATTAATCATGATAATATTGATAATAAATACCGGTACGTGTCACTGCTGTTTGTCATATTACAGAGATACTTATCATTTGCTTAGGTAAAGATTTATTAAGAGTGGACGCCGGAAAGTCCTCTTGTTTAAGGGATATAGGTTGCACACTCACGTAAAATACAAGAAATAGTAGGGGCTAGTTTTTTAACGGTGCGAAAATTAAAACAAAAAAAAAAAAAAGTGTAAAGGATCTGTAACGTTATCTGCGGTGCGTTAAGTGTTTGCCAAAATGTAACAAAATAATTAACATGAATTTAGATTGATTGTGAAGTAAAAAATACGTGATTTTATCAATTTTATATGCTTTTCGTTATTGGTTCTAGGACAAATCTGATATTTTAATACGGAAACCTCACTGCGAAAAATGTATTCCTGATGAAACGCATAACCTGATAGAGGCCACCATTAGTGACCATTGTGCTGAAGCTTGCATGGGTAGAGAACCGGCTCCTCGTGTTTATAAAATGGCCTTAGCAATAATTACAGATAAAGGCTGGCACTTGGCATCGAATAAACCTGTCCCGACGTTTGATGAGAAAAAATCCTCGATATATCGTCATATAAATAAATTGCCGTTGTTAATAAAATATGCCGTAATGATGCCGAAAATACTTAGTTTACATGAAAAGCTCGGGAATGTTTAATCCAACCAAAACACATATTTATGGACGGAACCTAAAAAGCATGCCCTTCACCATTCCGACAAATTTTCACCATTCACGCTGACATTGGCAGTAGGTCAGAATACTCTAATATTTGCCTTTGGTTTTTGCGTTTTTGACACATCAAACGAAGGAATCTTACTCGATACTTTTCAGTTTCATAAAGTCCCAGGCGCCAGATTGGCAACCTAAGAAAGTAACGTTGGACTCTGAAAAAGCGGCAATTCAAGCTTTATCGGAAATGAAACTTAACATAATGGGATGTCATTACCATGTTTTGTTAATGCCTTGTTTAAAAAAGCAAGATTTTTGGCCATAAAAAGCACGAAAACCAACAACCGGATTATATCCCTTTGCAGCAAATTAGCACTACTGCCTGATTATTTAAAACCCGATGGTTGGAGCTACATTAAAAACGAATTAGACGCCAGTGAAGAGATAGACAAATTTACCGATTATTTTTCATCTTATTGGATGAAAAATGAATTTTACCGTATGCGGTGCATGTATGGTCAACAGCACAGAACTAATCATAAATGCGAGTGCTGGCACCACAGCCTAAATGTAAATATTAATAAAAATGAAGCTCAGCTAATACAAGTTCAACATGTACCCAAGAAGCAAAAATCAGTTCTTGTCGAAGCCATGGCCTTCAAAAATTTTACAAAAGTTCCGCACCAAAACGACGCAAACAGGTCAAAAACAATGATGATCGAATTCGGATACTTCAAATGGAGATATTAGTATCGGGTATTTCTTGGAAAAATTGAGATAAATTCAAGACTAACTGTAGCGGGCATGTTATCATTATCAGTTTGTCATGAATGTAAACTGAATCAGCTTCTTTAATAAATATTTCTTTACAAAAAATATTTTTACGTAATTTGTAGCAGAAAACATTTCGGAGGTGTCTACAAATGACTAATTAGTATTAATAATGTCATACAATGCACACTTCTAACAATATTCACATTTGTCATAACCCGTCTTGTAAAATGACAATTTCTCAATAATCATTACTTTCTAAAATAACTTTTTCTTGAATTACCCATATCTGGATAGGCTGTTGGAAATATTGGTTTCCAGAAGTGGCCAATTCAAGCAATTGAAGTGGTTAAGAGGTGGTTATTTCCAGAAATTGTGATGTGAGCGTAAGTTATAATATTCACGAAGAATTTATCAGGCTTAATAGATTTTAAATATTGTGTATATCCTTAAGTACAGTCAGCAACACCAATATTTCTGTATACCAGTCTCAAAAATATGTATACATACTTTATTACGATGTTAATAAAGTTTATGTACATATTTTTTAAAGTAATACATGTACGTATGTTGGTGACCTTGACTATACATTATTTACTTCTAATTAGATCCATGACAACATGTAAGATTGACTGAGAAAAATATTCTCCGTACATCCATTTCTTACAACTGGGTAGAAAGATGTATCAGGTGACAAATAATATCTGATTAGATCCATACTTCCGCGTAATGGATCTAGTTAGAAAAAAATATTTCATTAGATACATCATAGATCTGATGATTGGATCTTAAGGGAATACAACAGTCCAGCGGTCTTTGATGAAAAAAGATCCCGACGCACTTAGAAACTACTCCTTTTTTTGAAGTCGCTTATAAAATAATATAAGATTGAATTACTTACGACTCCTACCGCTTCGAGAGCAAACAAAGTAGTGCCAATGAATACTGGAACGTCAATCAAGCTTTTAATTTTAAACTTCTCATTGTCAAGATCCAAATCATCTTCAATTAAGTAAAAGAACACAAGTACTAGGCCGATAACAGTAATCATATTTGAAATTGAAGATATTGGTGATAACAATTTCAAACTCTTCACCATGTTGATTATTATCAAAGGAATAAGCAAGATAATAATATGCAGTCGTATATTGATCACGACTTCGTAGAAATCGCAAACCTGAAAATCAGACACGAGTATGAATTTATTAACAATATAATGACAAAAATAATGAAGAATTTGTTTTATGTACGATTTAAATATAGCTTTTAGCATAACGCTTGACTTATAATAATTATATATATTTATATATATATATATACATATATATATATATATATATATTATATAGAAAGGTTAACTGGTAGACAATGCCTTACGGCATTAAGTTCGCCTTTTGTATATGAAGTGTATTCTTTTGTGCAATAAAGATTAAATAAATAAATAAATAAAATTTTATTATTATTTTATTACTAGAGGGATCGAACCTATGGTGCCGATGACGTCATTTTGGATATAAGAGATTCAAATGAAAGGCTGAACTTTGGACTGGATATCATAAGACTGATTCCGGATAAACCCTGATTTAACTTTAGAAGTTAAGTCCATCTGAATATTACTAACATTGAGATGGACGGTAGCAATTATCATCGAGTAAGAATATCATGACTTGTTAGTAATTCTTTAGCTCTGCCTACCCCACACTGGGAATGAAGGCGTGAGTTTATGTATGTATGTATGTAAGAATATCATATCAAAAAACTGTTTGTGCTACAATAACAATTCGGATTAAAAACTGTTCTGACCATATAGCTTTCTACTGGGTACGTAAAACAACGTTACCTTTTTTGTTTTATCATGTTTTCAACGTTATGAATGATAGCTTTTATTGACGGTAATGGCGACCGAGTAAAAATCCGTTACACGTCAAAGGAAAAAAAAAACGATTTACCCTGTAGAATCTTAGCTCCGGCATTATTATTTTGAACAATACACGCTGAATTGACATTCACAAACTTCTTTTTATTTTAAGGTTGAAATCGAATTTTCCCAAAGATGATAATATCATATTATGATAACTTGAGAGATCGATTTTTTGCTCCCGTAACACATTGCAAATTGTGATTACAAATGTATTTACGTATACTACTCTGTCAAGAAAGTATCGGAAAAAGGTCAATAATACACAAAATGTTAGTTAAGAAATGATACGATTATGCGAATAATCCAATCATCGAAACATTTTTTTAACGCTTTATCTGGAATTGCGTTTAGTTATCTCCGCGATATTTTTTTTATGTCTTCTACCGAATGAAACAGGTGATATGAAGTAGTAATTTCAATTTCAGAAAAAGAAAGAAGTCGGCTGGACGGGTCGGGTGTTTCTTGAGTTTTTGGTCAAAAATTAGTTCACAGTGATGGCCTTGTGCGAAGGTGCATTATTGTGGTGCAAAATCCAAGAAGAACTTTCTTTCCACGAATCTGGCCTTTTTCGTCAAATTTGCTCTCTTAAACGCCGCATAAATCTAAAATAATATTCTTTATTTACCGTTTGACCTCCCGGTAAGAATTCAGAGTGCATAACACCGCGACAGTCAAAGAAAACAGTCAATATGACTTGGCCTTTTGATCGACTTTGGCGTGGATTTTTCGGTTTTGGTTCATTTGGAAGGCGCCGCTCGGAAGTTTCTTGATTGGTTTGCATGACAAACTCGTAAACCCACGTCTCGTCACCAGTAACTATGAGTTTCACGAATGCTGGGTCGGAATTGACTCGGTCTAGCATGTCCTCAGCGACAGTTACGCGATTGAGTTTTTGAAGAAAATGTATGTCTTTTGGGACTAGTCGAGCGGCAACATGTTTCATATCCATGTGATTACTTAAAATGGTACAGATTGACTCGTGAGACACAGAAAATTCAGCGGCAAACTCTCTCAAACTTGAATGAGGATTTTCAGTCACTATTTCCTTCACTTTATGTTACCTTCTGTTGACGACGTTGATGGCCTACCAGAGCGAGGTAAATCTTCCATCACCTCTCGACCGCTTTTGAATGCGTTGTACTACGCATAAGCACGTCTTTTTGATAAAGTCGATTCTCCGTAAGCCTTCTGTAACATTTTTAGCAACTCCGAATAAGAAATTCCATTTGCGATGCAAAATGAGAGACGAACTCTTTGTTCGATTTTATTGTCCGTTATGAAATTTACAACACACAATACAGATAATCCAACAAAAAATAGAACTGTATTCAATCTAATTACAGATGAAACTCAAACTCCGCGCCAAAATGGAAAACAGTTGTGCCAAACCAAAAAAAAAAAAGAATTTTGAGCCATAAACGAATTATCAATTCCCGATACTATTTTGACGGAACGTATACAGGGTTATTGGTAAGTCGACCTATTCCCCTCTAGGGGTCATGGGGAGATCATTTGCAATCAATTTGGTCCCATAATACCCTACGCAAAAGTAAGTAATTTTTTCTGGTTTTGTGTCATTTATGTTGGATAAACTGGTGTACTGTACTGGTGTGGCTGTATTTTTTGATGTCTTATTCTTAAACGTGTACTTTACTTTTAATATTTCATAGGAACAGCAGTTTGACCTTGTACAAAAGCTATTACAAAAAAATGAATTTTCTTTTTGCAAAAAACTTAAATTTAAATTATCTCAAAATGGTTTACTTTTGCACAGGGTATTATGGGACCAAAATGATTGCAAATAACCTCTCCCATAACCCCTACAGGGAAATAGGTCGACTTACCAATAACCCTGTAAATATCTGTTAAGGGTGGACAATTCTTCTGGTACAAAACTTGATCTCGCCGCCCGGCCCTTAATCGCCATCTTAGTACTTCTCCGGTAATTTTGGGCCCTTCCGTCAAACAACGTACCTATCTACATACATACATTAAATCACGCCGGTTTCTTTTGCTTCTTCAACATTCATACATCGAGTCATATCTACCTATCTATTCTTGCTAATACTTTTCACCCCGACTTTCCTCCGGTAGATCTAGGCGTCATGACTCTGGATGAATCTTAGGCTGCTGAAATCCATTAAAACGAAAGCAGTTGACGAAGATGGCCTGGGTTTGTACATGCTTATGCTCATGGCGGAAGTCATTGCTCCTATCCTTTCCAATTTGATTAACTTTTCTGTGTCCACAGGCCCATTTCCATCCTTGTGGGATATTTTGTATATTTTTTATATTGTATGTCGAAACGCAGCAGATTTAGGTTAGAGGGAAAAAGCAATGTAGCTGTCAAGTCAAGGATCTGTCGAGAATGACTTTTGGGTTTTGAAAATTACGATGGGATAACGCCTTACGAGTTTGAACGGACAATAAAGAAAAAACATAATTATTTGCGTGTATTTATTTTGCTATTTCGTTACTTATTGGTTTTGAATAAATATTGTCTTTCAAACATGCCTAATACAAAAATCATTTTACGAAATCAACTTCCGTTAAGAGTGCCGAGTACCTAGTCGTTTCAGTTCCACAAAGAAAATCAGAGTCCAGAGGAATGCCAAGTCGATTTAGTTCAGGTACACCCCAGTAAAACGGACGCGGAGTGAACATGGGTGATAAGAAATAACAAAAGTCAAATCAATAAAATAAAAAGTAACTAAAAAATTTGCTATTAAAACGAGGTTAAAAACAACGGGTATAGCACGAAACGCAAGGTAACGAAATAGTTTGGGTCACAGGGCTACCACTCATCATCATCATCATCATCATCAGCCTATATTAGTCCACTGCTGGACATAGGCCTCTCCCATTGCACGCTAACGAGCACGATTCGTGGCCACTCTCATCCAGCTCTTGCCAGCCACCTTGCGAAGATCGTCACTCCACCTAGTCTGAGGGCGTCCTACACTACGTTTGCCGATTCGCGGTCTCCACTCAAGAATACGATAACTCCAGCGATTATGGGTTCTGCGGCACAAATGGCCGGCCCACTGCCACTTCAAGCTGCTAATTCGATGGACTACGTCGATAACCTTAGTTCTCTGTCGGATCACCTCATTACGGATCCGATCCTTCAGAGAAACTCCCAACATAGCCCTCTCCATAGCTCGCTGAGCGACTTTAAATTTGTGAACCAGCCCTTTCGTTAGTATCCACGTTTCGGCTCCGTATGTCATGGCAGGTAGGACGCACTGATTGAAGACTTTAGTCTTCAAGCTCTGTGGAATAGTCGAAGTGAAAACTTGACGCAATTTCCCATATGCTGCCCAACCCAGCTGTATTCTTCTGTTGGCCTCCTTCTCGAAGTTGTTTTTACCCAACTGCAGAGTTTGCCCTAGGTAAACATATTCTTGAACAACCTCAAGAGCATCGCCCTGTACTACAATCGGTCCCCGCATGACATGCTCATTGAGCATAATCTTGGTTTTGTCCAAGTTCATGCGGAGACCGATGCGTTGAGCAGAATCATTCAACATATGTTGTAAATCCTGCAACGTTCGGGCCATAATGACGATGTCGTCTGCAAATTGCAAGTGTGAGATTTACTCGCCGTTTATGTTAATGCCACGTCCTTTCCAGACCAGCGTCTTAAACATATCCTGCAGTGCATTTGTGAACAATTTCGGGGAGATTACATCCCCTTGTTTCACACCTCGATGCAGGCGGATAGGTCTAGTCCACTGGTTCTGTACTTGGACGGCCATAATTGCGGCGTTATACAGACATCTCAACCCTTGGATATATCGCCAGTCTACTTGGCATCGTTGCATGGACTTCAGAACTGACCAGGTTTCGATAGAGTCAAAGGCCTTCTCATAGTCCACAAATGCTATGCACAGGGGCTGATTATACTCCTCGGTCTTTTGTATAATTTGCCGCACTGTATGAATGTGGTCTATGGTGCCATATCCTCCTCGAAACCCGGCCTGCTCCGGGGGTTGAAATTCGTCAAGTCTTCGTGCAAGGCGGTTCGTGATGACTCTTGAAAACAGCTTGTAGACGTGGCTTAGGAGTGAAATGGGTCGGTACTTCGGTAGTTCTTTATAAGGGTTTTATTACCCTTCTTAAAGAACAACACGACAATGCTCCTACTCCACGCCTCTGGAGTTCTTCCATCGAAAGATTTTCTGGAGCTCCCTTAATACAGGTGTGCCTCCTGCTTTAAGGAGTTCAGTTGTAACACCGTCCTCCCCGGGAGCTTTCCCATTTTTAAGCTGTTTAAGAGCCATCTCGATTTCGTGTAGGCTTATCTCTGGTAAGTCCTCAGTATAGTGACGGGTTAATGGGGCTCTGGTGTCCTCATTTTCGGGATCAGGTGGGGATGCGTGCGAGGCGTATAAACGGCTGTAGAAGTCCTCAACTTCCGAAAGAACCCCCGGCTTAGAAGTAACGATTACTCCACTGGCTGTGGTCAACTTCATCAGATGGCTCCTCCCAAGAGACTGGACCAAAACTTTCGACCCCCGATTCTGCTCAATCGCTCGTTCAATAGAACGTGTATTGATGGATCGGAGGTCGTGTCGCACCAGTTTGCCAATCTTCTTGTTTAGAGCTCGACGTTCTGACGGAGTGACGGGTGGGTTTTTTCGTCGTTCCCTCATAAGTTCGAGAGTTTCAGTCGAAAATTTGGACTTCCTGCCCTTACGCTGCATCGTGCAAAATTTAACACCTTCCTCCCTGAGGACTCCCTCCACATTTTCGAGGGCCTGATCAACGTCAACGACATTTGTGGTTTCCACGGCAGTAAATCGATTCTCCAGATTTGACTGGAATGTTTCAGATCCCACTATAGTTTGGAGCATGTTTGGTCGGAGCCTAGACTTCATCAAACGGACACGTTCAAGCTTAAAGTTGATATTCAGAGAGCCTCGGACAAGTCGGTGATCACTTCCGTTATTAAACCTGTAGAACACTGAGACGTCTCTGAATATATGCCTCTTGTCCGCTATGATGAAGTCAATCTCATTTTTCGTTGTAGTATCGGGGCTCTGCCATGTCCACCTCCTCTGGGGCTTCTTCTTAAAGAAAGAGTTCATTAGGAAAAGCCCCTCTTTTTCCAGAAAGTTGACAAGCATTTGCCCCCTATGGTTTCTGCAACCAAAACCGTGGGATCCTACTATCGATTCACTGCGATTCTGTACTCCCACTTTAGCGTTGAACTCCCCCATGACAACGTTGTAGTGGGCTTTGGTGGTGGAGTGTAAGGCCTTTGATATGTCTTCAAACATATCCTCCACCACCTCGTCCGAGTGTGCCGAGGTCGGTGCATAAACCTGTACCACCTTGAGGCTATACCTCTTGGTGAGCTTTATTATGAGGTATGCAACCCTGCTCGACAAACTCGAAATTTCCACAACGTTGTCAGAAAGGGTTTTATTGACCAAGAACCCTACGCCACCGATTAAACCGCAAAAAACTTATTATTACTGTCTGGAGGTTGTGAACTTGGGCATATATGGTTAAATAAGTAATTAAAATGACGTCCCTGTTACGTTCTTATTAGAAGAAAGAATTATATATTTTTATAAGTATTTTTGCAAGTAATGCAAATGGGAATATTATAGATGATTATGACAATAGTTTATTAGATGTTTAAGAAAAAAATACCAATTAATGCTACCAGAAGACTGTGAATTTTTATTTTTTAGATTTTTTTATTCGTTTTTTTAATAATTTAATAAAACAGCTGACCTCAATACTACTAAAGAAATCATTCCCTTGTCGTTTTTATCAATTCCTTGTCAATTTTATCATTCCCTTGTAGTTTTTATCATTCAGGCAGCTAAATTTTAAAGTGGTATATTTCTGTACCTAATTGACCGAAAGTGATGCCTATTCGATAAATATGCTTACAATTAATTAAAATTTCATATTTTATTGTAACTAGTTAAAAATTTATTAAAATAAAAAAACGGCAGGGGAATGAGATGAATAATCCAATTCTCAAGAATGACCCCGATGCAGCCCGAGACATATCGGAAACCAGTTTACGAAAATTAAACCGAAATTTTCTCCGAAGATGCCATTTGTGCCTTAGAGTCGGGGGGAAACAATTCGAACATTTATTGTAAAAACTAATGAAAGTTAACCCTTTTTTTTATAGTTTTGAACCTTGCTCAACCAAAAATCAATCATATTCTTCAAAAGAGCACAAGCAAATGAGATATAGTAGAGTACAAGATAATTTTTTAGATGATTAGCATTGGTTTCCGAGGGTCCATATAGGCAAATGTGATACGAATTCCTACTTTTTTGCATTAAGATATCATGTGTCATACCATTTTAGAATTGGCATAAAATACGCATGTTTTTAAAGCTATTTGCTCATTTCATTTCTAGTAAAAAAAGTTATGGCAGGTGTTCAAAGTTTAAATTACTATGTTGATGATAAATTTAAGTCAAGTTCATTACAGTATTTTTTCCAACTCTTACATAAGTTATTGACATAATAATGCCTCTATCATCTTAATCAACTATTCATAAAAGCGCACAAATAAAAAAAAACTAAATTCTAAAGCTATCCCAGTAAATGCGGGCACTTACAATGTCAAAAGAGGTGAGACATTGGAAAAATCTTTAAATTGGTATAACTCGAAAACTACGTAAAAATTCAGCCGAATGAAAGCTTGAAATACGCTGACGTTATTTTTACTTAGTGACGCGTCTATTGTTCTAATTTTTAAATTGACCGTTCATGTCTAAAAAACCTTTTTGCAATATTAACGAAGCACAATTTTCGCGGCTACGGCGTATTTTTAACTTCGATATCCTTTACTTTGCTCAAATTATAGGACAAAGCTGCAGTGAAACCAACCTGTTTTACATTCTCTGCCATAAATACGGCGTAGACACAACATAGACCTAGTTGCCACATAATAAGAACAGAATCCACAAAAAAGGCCAGGGTATTTGCTGACCATCGGATGGCAGGGGGCCCCATTTTAATGGCTTTTCGCAAGGAGTCCGGGTACGTCATATAACCTTTTTTGGTACGTTTACACATCTCGTATTGCCCTGAGATCTGAAAACGTTAAAAAACCTACAGACAAAGCCCTCCCACCACTAGGATCCATTAAAGGGGTCAAGTGGACTTTTTGTACATTAAAATCCATTAATGGAGTACAGTGGACTTAAATGTACTTACACTTAAATCCGTAGTTCACACTTTTTAAAATGCTGGGATTCATCAATGGGTAAAAAAAATGGTTTATTGTCATATATTATAACCAAGATCCATGAATGGATTCTATTGAACTTTTTATATACCGGGATCAATTAATGGATTTTAGTATACTACAATGTCCACGAGTATCTATCAATTGATGGATTCAAATGTAATAAAATTCATCGTTGGATACTCTTATACATAGTAGTGTACTACAATTAATTCATGGATCGACGTGTAATTAAGAGATTGATGGATCCCAGCGTATTAAATTGTGTAAAAGGCTCCAAATAGATTCAAGTATACCTTAAAAAGCCCACTCTACTCCATTAATGGATTTAAATGTACAAAAAGTCTACTTGACCCCTTTAATGGATCCTATCAATGGACGGAGGGAATGTAAGAATATTATTTGCATGTTTGTGTTTTATTTTATACCAGGTACAGCTCTGGACTATTTGTACCTACAAATATTATGTTTGTAAAATAAAGGTACATATTAACTGTCAGTACGAGGGTCATAAAAAACGGATTAAAAAAAAAAACTTAATTTTTTTTATTCTACTTCTCTGCCTACTCCACTCCGGGAATAAAGGCGTGAGTTTATGTATGTATGTATGTATGTATTATTTTTTACAGGCATCGTTTTTTTTTATTAATCACAAAAGGTACGTGTTCACTTTTCCATCCATCTAAACCACTTGGAGAATACCTTAGATGACGATTCTTCTTTAGTAGACGTCTCAGAAATTTTGAAGTTATAAGCATCAAATACATCTTTGCTTGTGCTTAATTTTTGGAAGAGAAACAACTATCAGGTTAGAGAAATTATGGCGGGTGACGTAGTGTTGACACATTGTTTGAATGAAAATAGTCGAGATGGATGTGTAAAGACCGTATCGTTAATTATGGAAACAAGTTTGAATTTTGTAATTTCTGTCAATACATTGCAAGATGAAGGGTCTCTCAGAGAAAAAACGACATTCTATTGTGACCAAATACTGTAAAGAATCAGGTATGACTATGAGAAAGATTGCTTCAGATGAAGGGGTCAGCCTGAAAGCGGTTTACAATACGATAAAAAGGTTTCGTATGAATAATACCTTAATAGGTTTACCTGGTCGACGTAGAAAACGAGGCCCTTCATGTCCTAATTTGGACAAAGAGATATGCGAACACTGTTCCCAAAAAAAAGAGATATCGATTCGGGTTTGTGCGAAAAAATGTCGTAATTCTATTGCAATGGTTCAACATGCCAAGGAGCGTGACTAGCTTGTTACGTATAAAAAGCAAAAACAGCCTAAAAGCAGCAAAAACAGCCTAAAAGCAGCAAAACCCAGGAGTCTTCTGTCAAAACCCGGGCTCGGAAATTGTACTACCTCTTAACTAAAAACGAACAATGTATTATAATGGACGATGAAACCTATGTCAAACTTGACTATAAAACCCTACCCGGACCGCAGTACAACATCGTAATAAAAGGTACGAAGGTCTCTAGACGACAAATCCATTTTTTGCGAAAAATTTGGGAAAAAAGTGATGGTTTGGCAAGCCATTTGTCAATGAGGTCTCCGTTTTTTGTAACGGGAAACTTAAATTCGGATGTGTACAAGAAGGTATGCCTTCAAAAGCGGGTACTACCACTCATTCGAAAGCACAGGGGTAGTACATTATTCTGGCCCGATTTAGCTGCGTGTCACTATGCTGGCCATGTGTTGAACTGGTATCGAGAGAATAATGCCGAATTTGTCGCGAAATCATTAAATCCCACCATTCTTTCCAAATTAACCAAACTCTAACAGCTGGCGATAGAAAACACTTCATTGCCGAGTGGCTGCGTTTAAATAACATGTAATTCCCCCAAAATGCATCTAAAGATAAATTGGTCACAATTTTGAGACGTCATAAACCCGAGCCAGTATACGAAATAGATACGATTCTCTCAAATCATGGTCACAAAGTGATAAGGTTACCTTCCCATCACCGTGATTTAAACCCCATCGAGGTGATTTGGGGCATCATGAAAGTAAAAGAGACAACTAACATTTTTTCCATCAAAAATGATGCCTTCCTAAAGCTCGTTGTTGATATTTTTCAGATATTTACATTATATCAATGTTTAGAATTTTATTGAATAGTTAAAAATATAGCTTTCTTTTACACTTTGTTATTACTTAGGAAGTGACTATAGAAAATTGGAGTAACTGCTGCGACCACGTAAAAAAAATAGAACACGGATATAGGACAAAAGCTCCTATAATCGAATCACAGACCGACAGATTTATAATCGAGGTTGGTAGTCCTGAAAGTGACTCATCAACTGACCAAAATGAAGATACATCGGAGCCAGAATCTGATAAATATATGGATGACGAATATTTAGAATCGGATTTTGACGGAGAGGTAATTATTCATATTTACTCGTAATTATCAACTAGACGTGCTCTTCCGACGGAAACATAGTTTCACAATCTACAAGTACATAATTGTATATCTCACTCGTTCTTGCACGATGCCAATACACACTGTCTCAACTATTCATGACGTACACTTATTATTGCCATATGTAAGCTGTTTGTAGCGACACTATATCAGGGCTAAATAGGAACTTGTCAGTCTTTAGAATTTTTTAGAACTTTCAACTCGTTTTCTTCTTCAGTTTGAACAATATTTAGTTACTTCTTTTCTCCATCTATTTGAACTCTGTTTTCAGGTACCGTAATCTTTTTCTCCTCTTCTTTAGGTACTCTTTTGTCATTTTTCGTAGTCTTAATAATATTTTTAACTTCATGTGACGCCAGCTTAAGGTAACTCTCTGTAACTCTCGTAGCAGCGCTTGGTAACTCTCCTAGTAACACTCGTTAACTCTCGCAACTGATTTTTTTTGCGGCTCTAACCTATTTTTTTTATGTCTCGAAATCCTCAAAAAGCCTCAATTCGTGGTTAATTCACCACAGCACGAATATAGCAACGAGTAACTGTTAAGAAAACACAAAAGAAGCACAATTTTACATAAAAATAGTATATAAATTCAATAAACTTACGTGGGCAACTTAATCTTTACGCAATAAATTTAATGATTAAATGATTTCTATTTTTAAATTTTTGGCCGGGCGAGCTGTAGTGTTTTTATATTAATTGTTTTGGTACTTTAGATACATGGACAGTCATACACTAGGAGGTCACTATAAAACTGGGAACGATCCCGGAAAATATATATCAACGGACAATGTCACACCAATAAAATTGATCTAGTCCCAAACTAAACTCTAGGCTTGTACTATGGGTACTAGACATCGATATAGATATTTATATAGAGAAATATCTGCCCTTACCGGGATTTGAACCCAGGACCGCTAGCTTCGTAGGCAGGGTCACTCTACCAACTAGGCCGGCGAGTTATTAAATGAATTATACTAGGCTGATAGGATAGAGGGCAACTCTCTGACTCCAAATATGTCGGTCTGACTGCGCACAATGGTCGCGTTAATAAATATAGCGGCTGAAAAACGTGTTATCGTTCCCAAAAAAAAACGATCAGGGAAATTGCTGCATGTTGTTCATAAAGTAAATACTAGTTGTACTCATTGTAAATATGCAAAAACTGACCAAAATTTTGGTCGCGTTATTGTGCTACTACTAAGGAATGCAAACCGGTAAACCAACTCTTTTCAGAGGCTGTAAAATTACCGGTAATTTACAACTATTACCGGTAATTTACCGAACCGTTAAAAACTAAAAATAAACGCGAAATAATATGATTTAAAGTGCGATTTATTTTCAGACACTCCTTAAAAATATATTTGATTGAAATTGGCTTTCAAATTATGAATAAAACCGATAATTATTTGTAAACTTACATAACTATTATGAAGCAAGGAACGCCACGTATTCCAGGGCCAGCCGAAGATGTGCCTTATTTGTTTACTGTTTCTTTACCTTACTATTGCATTTGAGACTATTGTTTTAGTTTGCTGCATACTAACCCGAGATGGGAATATTTTGACATTCGTGCCACTAGTGCCGATGACGAGATGACGAGTGCCGGTTTAGTTAAGATAAACGTTAAAAGGTTTAAATATAATCTTGCACAAAGTCTTGAGGCAAGTTTTAGACACATATTTTTAGTAATCAATTTTCATTTACTAATTTTGGCACGAATTGTCGAATTCAAACCGCTTTAATATTAAAATGAACTTCACATAACCTATACCTATTTTAGAGAACTATTGATTAAGTTATTAACATTATACTTTTATAAATCCTGTAAAAAGTTGAATATTTTTGGTGGCCTAACCCGAATATTCTGCCAAAAACGTGCGGAGCGGCATTTTTGGGAGTTACCGGATTCCTGACTTTGGCGGCTTGCCACACCAAGCTGATGACGCTTTTAAGGCAAAAACAGCTAAATACAACTGTCCTTTGATCCTATAAAACGTAAGTAACAATGTGTCCCATCATGCAGAAAAATTAGGTAACCAGTTGTTTCCGTGTACGTCATTTCGTTGGGGTCAGCTCATCCTCAAAATACCATAACGAGGACTGTTGTTTTGATTTAGGGTCATAGTAATATAACCATGTTTTGTTACCTGTCGGTATATTATTCGATTGTTATTATTTCTACGTTATCTTTGTTCATCATAAAGTTGGTGCGGAACCCATCTCGAACAACGCCTATGGAGAGAGTGTTGGCCATAAATTAATGCTGCTGATCCAATGCCCAGTTTCTGCTCAACCTCAACAATATAATTCGGCGAATTTTAATAATTTTGTTTTCGACGGCAAAGATGATTTCTTGAAGTAGAGTGGTATCCATTATTGGCAGCCGACCTGACTTCGCCTCATCTCCAACTCATCTCCGTCCTCTGTCACATAAAGCAAAACAATTGATAACTGTGGCTTGTAAACAAGGAGAATCACCAAGAGCTGTGGCTTAAAGTTCAGAACGTTCAAGCTGCATTACACCTTTTTTAGTTTCATCAGACATCTCTCCATAAATCGAGCTCCATGGTTGCAAACTAATTCACACAAGATGATTTCCACAAAATTCAATTATAAAAAAAAGTAATATTTTGATTTAAGAAGTGTTCCATTTTCAAATCCCATGGCACAAAAACCTGCCTTAAGAATGATGCAAAAGGGACCTGGGGGGTTATTATGACGTTCAGTTTAAGCTGAGAGAAAAGGACTGAGCTATATAACAGCTATAGCACTGTCCTTTACGCTCGCCGTAAAATGAACTGCATAACCATGCCATAATAACCCCCAATACAAACAAATTAGTATAGATTTTACTTTAGCATTTAGCATGACCCTCGTACATTTAAAGAAATTGGTCTAACACAGTCACTGCTTCATCCGTGTATTTACTTACTACAAAATCACAAATAATGTTTTTCTTAAAATAAATATCAGGGGCAGTGTAGTCCCATACAAAGCTCTGGCTTGTACAGTCTTGACTGTACTATGAGTACTAGACAACGATAAACTTAGTAACTTATGTCGAAAAATACATACCAACTTAAACACATATAGTCGTGTACCAGACAAACAATACTTATGCGAATACTAAACATTTTCATTCTTTATGCTGCGTGAATAACTAAATTTTAGTTTTGCGGCTATGATTTATAAATTTGGTAATATTGCGTGTTACGTAATGTTATATTATTAAGACACAAACGAGTGTAACGACGAAAACGATCCAGGATCATGCTGGTACATGATACATGAATGTTTTCATCGCTGCACTAGTTTGCGCCATTTTAGCCAGTGAAGTGATACCATTTTATTAAGATAGCGCTATCCATGAAAGAATATCCATGAATACATGGTTTTTTCAAGGAGCAATGTGGTTTAAACCTTAATAATTATTATTCTATTAGTAATAAGGTGCAAGTAAGGTTAAACAAACGTGACTGTTGTCGATGCAACAATAAACACCCCTTAACTGAAACTCGCTTATTACTCTTTAAAAATCGTTAGTCTTAAGGAGATCACCGGGATGCTGTATATCTGTTGTCGACGAGTCCCGCGCACCTCTCGTGGAGCTTTTTGTGACTAACTCCTGCTATTTTGAAAGGGTAAACGGTGCTAACGAACGGTCTCGAAATAAACTAGATTATTATTACTATTACAAATAGCTTTAATTTCACTATGTTTCTTATGGAGCTCTTATAGAAAAAAGTTTGAAGGTTTGAGTATTAAGTTAACGTAGACAGTCAGGTTCTTAAAAGATTATCTTTTTACATTATTTGTTCCTAAAAATATTTTTTGTTTCGATTTTGAATACTTTTCACCGTTTCAAATGTTTTGAGAATGCAAGTTTAAAAAAAATTGCAGATAGTGTTCAAAACCACATTAAAAAAGTAGCCAAGTTAAAAAAAAAGATCAAAAAATAATCTATACATTACAGGAAAAATATAGGCATTGCATCCTTTTGCACATATGCATTGAACGATTCGAAGCAAATCTTTCGGTGCTGGATCCAGAAGAGATTGGACTCAAAATGAAAGTGACGGCTCAATACGTAAGCCGAAGCCAATATCTAAAATTTTACGGTTGCAAAATGCACAGGAAACTGGATCGTGTACGAGGTAACTTTGTAAATGCATCACAGTAATACATCTGAACATTTACAACTAATATTAACACGTTGTGTGCGGTACGGCTACTATTTTCCCGTATTCGACTTTCACTGGGTGCGGCGGTCAAAAATAGTGTTCTCCCCCTCGGTGCGGGAAGGAGTTAACAAGGTTCCCATGAAGGTATGAAAGAGTCAAATATAGATTTGTGAATACCAGATCTATTTTGAATGAATGGTAATAAAACATCGTACGGGAAAATAGTTCCCGTAACGCACCACCGTGTCAGTTTTGCTCTCTAGTGCGATACGGGAAGTATATTCCCGTAGTTGTGACCCCGTACCGCACCCAGATGAAGGTACAAACAGTCTCATTTGGCGATAGGAAGGAGTAACACCTGTGCGATATCGACAAATATTAATATGAAGCGAACACGAAGAAAAATAAAAACGAGCCCTACCAACAAAAACGATAAAAATGTGGTGAAAGTGGAAAGTGTAAATCAAATGAGACCGAATGACAATAATCCAGGTCCTTCTCAAATTAAAGATGACCGAAATTTTATAATAACTAATAAAAAATCAAGGTGTAATGTGAATAAAAATGTGCAGTGTCAAAAATACAACGACAGAATATTTAAAAGCAGGAAAAAAAAAAAAAAACTTGGAAGGTTATGATAAATCTGTGCCTCCTGTGACAAGTGATACAACTCGAAAAACACGATTTTACAGGAGAGCAAAAACAAGTTTAAAAAAAATACTGCTTTTAAACGAATACGTTTTTTTGAACATTGCTTTCGATTTTTATAACATGTAATATCACTGTATTAACTGGTTTGACAAAAATAATGATACTAGTTATAGATTTTAAGATATTTGAAGAAACGTCCGAAATGTATCATTTTACATTTCAGATTAATCTATTTAACTCGTGTATGATGATACAACTCGAATTGTATTATTTAACACTAAAAAGTGTAATCAAGGAGCTCTGGTGATCACTGATACAACTTTTTTTTAAAGCTATATTTTTCTATTATTTCTTGAGTTAGAGGTCTAACCTTTATACACAAGTTGTAGGGAATTGAATAAGTAATCTTTCTGAAGACGAACGGACATAATATTAAGGATTTTAGTGAGTTGTATCATTAATCACAAAAAATAATCGTAATTTAAACCGTGACTAATGTTACATATCGAGTTATTCTTAGGTCTGGTAACGAAAAAACTTGTGTCAAATAATACAAGTGATTGATCAAAACAAACGATTGCAATTATGATAATTTTGTTTTTTTTTAATATAAGGAATAAAGGAACTAAACATGAAATTAAATCACTGAGGAAACAAATTAACTTATACTCCTTCATTTCAAAGCAAAATTACGGTGTTGCAACAATACAGGAGGTAAATTAACCAGTGCATATTGCCATCCAAAACAAAAACTAAATAGGCACCTACACAAAAAAACAAATAACAATTCTCAATCATCAGCATAATCTAATCACCTACAAAACATGAAAATAATGATAACTAAATCTCAGGTAGGTAAGATATGAAGAAAGTTAAATTAAGCTCGCCGTCAGTCGAAGTAGAAAGTACGAATAGGTAGTTAAGTGACATAGCGCATGGTCCACCTGAATTCCATCTTACTGAATTTGATACAATAATTTAAGTCACCACAGAACGGTAGCATTTACTAACCTGCCACTTCACAAAATAAAACATGTTGGTTGGTAAATAACTATTTCTTTCCGTCGCGAGATTTTTACCGTTTTTATCTTCTGTCATAATATTTTACACAAATAACTAGTTCCATACACATGTAGATCATAATATTGTATCGCAGCCATAAAAGGATATTAACATTAAGTTACCTACAATAGAAATCATGCTTACGCGTCGGTTCAGGCCACAGCGGGCGTGTGCTCCCACCCTCGATGACAGGGTGACCATAGCTATGAAGAAAGAGACCAGACTCATTTTTTCGGAACATGAGTTAGCTATGCCATCGTAAACTAGATTTTTTAAACTATGTTATGTTGAAAGCGACCTATTTTAGCACGTCAATTCACTAAATTATACAATTATGTATAAAACCGCCATTAACGAAATGTGCGTTCTTTATAATTTTTTTATAAAAATACAAGAATTCAATTAATGTATGGTAGTGAATCTTGGGTATGGCAGAAGAAGAACGCAAGCCGGAGTAATGCAGTTGAAATTAGAGCTCTAAGAAGTATGAGTGGTGTTAGGATGATAGATAGAGAAAGAAATAGCGAGATCCGAGAACGATGTGGATTGAAAGAAGATGTAGTGACTAAAATCGAAAAGGGTATGCTAAGATGGTTTGGTCATTTAGAAAGGATGGATGAAAGAAGGGTTACAAAAGATATATATGGCGAGCGAGAGTGAGCGGATATGTCGGTAGGGGACGTCCTACACGGACGTACGGTGATCAGATTCGCGATGTTCTGCATAAGGGCCAAATAAAAAGCACCCGAAACTGACGTACGTGCATGAAGAGATTGATGAATGTAGAGGAAGCGAAAGTTGTATGTTTAGATCGGTGCACCTGGCGTTCCGTAGTCTTTGCCTACCCCATTGGGAGACAGACGTGAAGTTATGTATGTATGTATGTATGTAAGAATTTAATATTGTAATCGGTATAAATTGGCTAAAGAAATGGTCACTTTCGTAAAATTACGATCGAAAGGAGGCTAACAAATATTATTATTAGTTCTATATAAAACATCCAACTACATTGTTTTTTAAAAAACCTACGAATACTCCAGTTAATTTGTTTAAAATGTGCTTAATACACTGCATTATACTAAGTTCTAACAATTAGGGTCTTTATAAGAAAACATACTAGGAAGTAATAAATATATTTTTTACCTAAAAACGGCTGTACATCTCGATACCGAATTTTTATTATTGGTCTCTTTTGCTTAACTATTAGAGATAAGCCATTTTATTCTCAACCTTTAAAAACTCAGTCGCAAGGTAATATTAGTAGACCTGACGATTTACATATTACACTGTATTATGACACGATTCTATGGTAAGTATCAATAAATTTGTTTAGATATATTTTTAAGATTTGTATGTATATATGTATGTAAACACTTTATTATACAACAGAAAAACCAGAACAATACAATTAATATAAAAATATGTGCAATATGTTTATATTTTTATATATAAGTATTTATATCGTTGTACTAGACAACGATATAAATACTATAACCAAAGTACAAGCCTAGAGCTTAGTTTGGGACTAGGCCAATTGGTGTGAGATTCTCCCCTGATATTTATTTTATTATTTTATAGTAATTGTATCACTATGCATCAAACTTTACAAGTTCTAAATGGTCGTAATATTCTCACATTTTTGATACAACTGACTTAAACATTTGCAAAGATTAGGAAATATTTGAAAACATTTGATATAAATCGAGTTGTATCAATTAACACAAACCAAAAGAAGCAAAAACAGGTTTAATTTTTGATCTAACTCAAGTTGTAGCTTTCGAAATACGCAAAACTCTGGTGATAAATGATATAACTCAAGTTATATCAAAAGACAGAAAATTTTAAAGGTATAAGAACCGTGATTTATGATACATTTTTAGTTATATCATCTGGCACGAGAAAAAAAAATTCTCATGGTTTTTTGACGTGCTTTAACTAGAGTAATAGCATTAAACACTGAAAATCAGAAAAAAAAGGGTCAATTGTATCATTTTACACGAAAGTATCTTGGAAACAAGAAGGCGTAGGAACACGGGAGTTGGAGCAAACGATGCGTTATTTTTTTTTAAGGTGTTTCATGAAAGAAAACGAAAACTCCTATAACTCGAGTTGTATCACTTGTCACAGGAGGCACAGAAATATTATGTTGATTATCGACGTTTATTTTAATACAACACTGTCACATCCTTAACTTAATTCCTTCTCGGTGCGGTACGGGAAATAATTTCCCTTAAATTGAAGTTTTCGTAAAAAGGTTATATCTTCTAAACTAAAACTTTTAGCTGGGTACTATTTCAGCTTGTTAAAAAAGACTATATAATGTAACACACACGAGGGTGGATTGAAAAGTTCTGAGCCTGGTAAAAAAAAGTAACGGGCTCACTTTTTATAACAATTTTATTTTTCGACATATTCTCCATGAAGGTCAATGCACTTAGTCCACCTCGCCTCCAACTTCATTATCCCATCAAAAAAAAAAGAATCGCTGAGGTCGTTAAAATATGAGTGTACTGCTTCTTGTACCTCCATATTTGTCGAAAATATTTGTCCTCCCAAGTGTTTTTTGAGGTTTGGGAAGAGATGATAATCGGAAGGAGCTAGATCCGGCGAGTAAAGGGGATGCGGCAGCACTACAAAGCCACAATCATATATTTGTGCCATTGATTTCGCCGAAGTGTGAACGCGAGCGTTGTCTTGCTGAAACAGTACTTTTTTCGACAGCATTCCAGGTCTCTTTATTTTAATTTCCTCACGCAGACGACATAAAAGAGCACAATAGTAGTCCGAATTTATTGTTCTGCCCTTTTCGAGATAGTCTATCGTGATATTCATGATAACCCCCCTGCAATCCCAGAAAACTGAGGCCATTACCTTATTAGCTGACAAAATGACCTTGGCTTTTTTGGGTGGTGGTGAACCTGGTCTTTTCCATTGCCTGGATTGTTCTTTCGATTCTGGT
Source organism: Acleris emargana (assembly GCA_927399475.2). NCBI lineage: Eukaryota > Metazoa > Arthropoda > Insecta > Lepidoptera > Tortricidae > Acleris > Acleris emargana. The sequence goes on along the minus strand of OV656835.1, from coordinate 47,407,886 downwards.
GTACTGTGGTGGACCCATGTCTCGTCCATAGTTATAAAACGATTGAAAAAATCGTCGGAGTCACGTTGAAACATACATAAACAATCTTGGGAAATTGTAACACGTACTCGTTTGTTCTCGACTGAAAGCAGTCTAGGCACCCACCTGGTTGACACCTTAGAAAATCCAAGAACATTGTTGATGATGTTCTGTGCCCGCTCATAAGAAATACCCATTGCTTCCGCTATCTCCACAATCTTCAATCGCCTATCCTTCATTATCGCATCTAATATATTATTGACATTTTCGTCCGTAGTAGCCGTCAACGGCCGCCCACTACTAGGCTCGTCTTGAACAGTCTCCCGGCCACGTTTGAAACCAGCTACCCATCTTTTTATGGTAGCGTACGATGGAGCAGATTGCCCTTATGTTTGATTCATATCTTCAAATATTTGTTTTGGTGTTAACCCCTTCTTTTGCAAATATTTTATGACAGAACGGTGCTGAATTTTATCCATTACTTGAAAAATCAGTGACCTTATGTAGCAGTTCCAGCATAAAATGCAAAATTGTGACAGGAAAAAAACAAAAGATAGTGCATAATGGCGACTAAATATGGCACTTTGACCTGCCAGTATTTATTTGTTTTTTTTTATTATATTCAACCTTAGGCTCAGAACTTTTCAATGCACCCTCGTATCTAAAAATTAGCTTTGTAGTGTTATTTTTGGTAAAGTTACAGCCATTCAAAGTACACACTATGAACGGGAAAATACTGGCCGTAACGCACCACGGTAAACTTCGATACGACCAAATATTTCCCGTAACGCACCCGCGGTAAGTCCGCCAATTTCATTGCCGCAGTCAACTTGTTAAAGAGAACATGATCGGTTCCCCAAACTGATTAAATTCCGCGAGCAATCTTTTCATTCGCATTTTTCCCAATTTTATTTTAGAATCTCAATACTAGAATGCATTAAAGGGAGTGTTTAATTAAGTTTGGATTTTTCACACTTCAAAACCAATGAGCTCCTATTTCTAGGTGCCTCGAGCTTTCTGCAAAACTAACATAACCTAAACCGGTCTAACTCATCATCTTCATAATCATCATCATCATCAGCCTATAATTAGTCCACGGTTGGACTGGAGCACGATTCGGTTACACTCTCATCCAGCTCTTGCCAGCCTGCAACACGAACCTATTTCTACCTATTTCGACTTAGTTACAACAAGAATTTTTCACGGCGGGTAAAATCAAAACTATTCAAATTAAAAACTTTTGTATATACCGTTTATCAATACCCACAATTATCAATTTACAAAGTTTCGGTCAACGCAAAGGATTGTAAATCTTTATGCAACAGGCTATTTGACCAAAAAAAATGCTGCCATTCGATTCAGTTTTTGCAAAGATCAAATTTTATATACGGGTCCAAATCCAATGAAAGCACTGCAAAAGTCAGAAATGAGAGTGAAATTCCGAAATCCCTACTAAGCGTTGAAAACACCCCATTAAAATTGATACTAACGGGTTGGCTTAAAGTAATGAGAATTACAAAAACTGTTTTTATTTTTATTTTTTCACTTGTTAGGGTTATATAGCTTTTTATTACATAAAAACGAACTAAAACCAATATGATAATCAATCATTCCTATACAGCAAAAAGTCCCGCATCTTAAATGCATGGCATCTTAAAGGCATTTTAAGATAAATTTTAGATTTATGGCAAATGACGACTCCATAGCTTGCTAATAGTCTTACCGTGCGACAAAAACTCCGATGCCTACTCATAATAATAATAATATTAAATCATTTTGATAATTTCACTTTTTATGTTGTAAAGTACAACATGAGTCAACGTCCATATTGTTCGGGACATTTTTTTCAATTAAAAACTAATAATCATGAGTCAAAGCAAATCTAATACCTTGTATAAAATAAGGCATCGTTACTCCATGTTTGCAGGATTCTTGGAATTTAACTGTTTATACCGAAAAAACCGATTTAACTGTTTATACGAGTAGTAGGTAGGGTTTTCAGCTTTACAAAAGGTGAAGCAAAGAAATAGTTTCGATCTATATTGTTTAGTAATGAGTGCAGCGTTACCGCTACAAAATCGCGTCAAATATCGCGTGTTTATTTTTTAGGTGTTCGAACTCTTTTGTGTTAGAGTTGCTGGCCTGCGTTATTGACGGTTTTGATTATTATTTTAAAATTTTGAATGTGTTGTTAGATTGTTCGGCATTGATGTAAAGGTGGGTTTAGACCAAACGAGCGAATGCTCATTCTATCCCCTCTCTACCAAATTATTTTTGTGTAAACAGACACAGATCATTCTTTCGTTGTTCTCCCTTTATTTGCGAAGATTCTAAGAATGCTCGCTCGCTTGATGTAAACGACGGACGAGCGTGCGAACAGTCGCCTAGAGCGTTCTTTCGTGTTCGCTCCCGGGCTCGCTCCCGGGGCGATCTTTTCAAACCGTTCTAGATCATAAAGCAGAAAAACTATCTGTTTTACTTTTTTTTCACTTCTTGCTCTTAAAATGACTAGTCTATGCACATCGGGACTAAAGCACCTTTAATAATCTCTGGGGTTTTTTAAAAAAAAAAATCAGTGATTGCGTATAGACATTTTTTTTGGGTGTAGAAATAACCTCAAAATGACAACTGTGCAAAAATAAATAAAAAAAACTATTTCATTTCGTGAATGACCCCCGACGAATGAGCAATCGTTCGCCTGCTTTTAACATCTCTAGAGCATATGCCGTTTAATCTAGTTCTAGTACTCGATTCTTGCTCGTTCATATTCGCGTGGTGTAAACGCTGAAAACGAACTTTTGTTTACACTAAAAGATCAAGAATGAATGCTCTACTCTGGCTCTAGCTCTTTGTTTGTTTGGTCTAAACCCACCTTCAGAGTGTTTTTTTTGACATTGGTGCTTCAGTCTCGTAACCGAAGGGTTATATTTTTTGTTCTAGAGAAATAAGACTTTGTACATTTAATCAATAGCAGTTCTAACAGTGATCATGATCGCATAGTTGGGTGCACGGTCACTATAAACACTTTTCCTGTTGAGCGAAAGGAAGGAGCTTCCTCGTGGTATTCGCACCATATAATACCGGCTAGATCCGGGTAAGTAACTATTTATTAAGATCTTAAGCAGTAAAGATCTTTCCTCGCTACGCCCCGTTCTGTTTGTCTTGTCGTTCGTTTCTTATTGGATCTTTTCATTCTAGTCCACCTACCCCCTGAAGAAGTAGTCCACATAACAGCTTCGGACATTATATTGGGCTATCACTCGCGTATAGTGAAACGCAAATACTTACACGCGTCGTACCAACGAATGTGACTCTGGAAACTTCGGCTGCGAGACGATACCTTCACCCGTTTTCAAGATAAGATACACTAGAAGTTATTTTTTATTTAAAAAAAGGAACCACATTCAATATTTTTTATATTTGCGTACTGTTACTTTAAGTCAGTGTTTTATTTGATAGTGATTTAAGTATTGAAAATTCCCCATTACGGAACACTGTTCCGATTAAATATGCATATTTTTTAGGGTTACAGTGAATAATAATTTGGTAGGGGTTTTTTTCTCCAAATTCTAAAAGAGCCCGCGAGCTCCATGAACGTTTGTTCTTTTTCGGCCAATATTCTCGGCAACAAAACTTAAATCATTTTTAAAATATTCTAACCTCTAAATTTGTGTGTTTATCTTTTATTGTCGTCACTTCACCCAAACTTGGTTCTGTATATTTTATTTTTTATATTTTTTATACTAATCTTTGTCTTTTATACTAAAATATTTTTTTGTTGTTATAATACTTCTACGTTTATCCTAGGCACAGTCCTAGGATCAGTTAGTGTTCCCTTTTTCCAGTTGGAGCGTTACATGAGGTTCTAACCAAAATCCCAGATTTCGACCTTGTTTAGACGTTAGCGGCCATCTCGAATTGAAGGTGCCAAAATTAGTTAATAATTATAATAACTCCTCAACAATGGACTTAAATAAAAAGTGTCTATGAGAGGTAACAAAGACCACATTGCGCAAATATAGGTCTACTAAAAATAAATCTATTTTGATACGGCAATGTTGATGTCGATTCAAAATTTAAAGGGTTGTCAGAGGTTGTTATTGTTTGTTGTTTTTACTCAAATATAGCGTTAGTTATCAGGGAAATATCCTAAAAGCCCTTCGGTCTCAAGCAAAAATATCGTTTATCATGTGTACTGCAAAATTTGTGAGGAAAAAGATTGTAAATGAAACATAATCTTTGATTATGTGTCGAGTTTTTAATGGACTACACACATAGACAAATAATATTGATACTGACTGATTATTTTGTACATTTGCAGGAACGTTACCAATCACCAGGGGTCGCACTTTTGGTGCCGATGAAGAAAATTTTACAAACAGGGTGCTCCGCTTTCAGTTAGCATGTGTTTAGGTATTAACTGATACAAATACATAAATAATCTAAATAAAAAGCGGTAAAATTATTGGAGTTAAATAAAGTTTAATCACAACCAAAATATGGATCACGGCAGCAGCATTATTGTTTTCACCATTTATTACTAAAAATGCCACATTGAGTGAATTTTCCTATATGAATGTCAATACCAGAATAGTATTTACGACTATAAAATGATACAATTTTTTATTTAATAGAAAAAGTTTTTGAATGATAATTTTACTCGATGATTTTTTCTACTATCCATTTCAATATTAGTGTCGATAAACTCAGAAAGTTAAATAAGGGTTTATGAGGAACTTGTTCGGCGATACTCGAACCAAATTTCAATCTTTCCATACTAGACATTTAAAAAAAACAAAATTCTTTTTTTTTGGCAGTGTATTGGCCATATGAGGGCTTCTTTACACATAGGTAATATAGAGGGAAGCTGCAGCGCTTTGGACAAGACCATCGATGCGGAGAAGAAGCAAGAGTGTAATCGCCCTGTATGCAAATTGACGTCATCGGCACCAAAAGCGCGACCCCTGCTAATCAATCACTCCATTTGAAGGGTCCACGGAAAGAACATGTCTAGTCTCTTTTTTTTATGAGATTTTAATGACAAAATGTTGAGCAAGTAATAAACTATCACTTACATCTTCTGTTACAACTGTATTATTATAGTATCATTTATTTATTTTTTATCACAAAAGTCCTGCAAACATCAAACATGTGCATATACTTATGCTGTGACTCATGTGGAGGACAGAATAAAAATTACAATATATTCAAATTCATACGTTTTATTGTGCGCGAACTACGTAGTATGGAATCCATTACTATGACTTTTTCAGTGAGAGGACACTCTTATTTAGGACATGACAAGAACATGGGTCTCATCAACCAAAAAACTCGAATGGAATTGCCTAGTAATTGGTACGATTTACCAAGGATTTCACGGCAAAATCCTTTTCTCTTTGAAGTTGTAGAAGTTGAGAATAGTAAGGTAAAAACCTGGGTTAATGTATTGAAAGGAACATAAATCACTTAATGTCCGTTTTCTATACAAGTACTCAAGGATATTCATAAAGATGAGCCCATAGTATTATAACAATGCAAACTGGGACCAAAAAGTTATTACACGACGAACTTCATGTCGAGTCTTCATGATGTTTTTGTGAGGAATAGATAAAAACACATCTCAGAATACGAAAATGATTTACATTAAAGTGGCATTTAGTCGCTTAGCTAACAATACCGCGTAAATCAACGATTTAATACGAATAAATAGTTAATTTGATATACAAAAATAAGACCCCATTTATATTTGTTTATGCCATTTTCAAAACACCTTCAGTCCAGTCATCAGGGACCTGGGACTATGGTTTGATATAAAGCTTTTGTTTGCGGCACACTATAATGACATTGTTCGAAAAAGCTTTACACTTTTAGGATTTCTGTACCGCACTACTAAACCCTTTAAAATTTTTAAAAGTATCTTGACGATTTATTATGCCCTAATAAGAAGTTCTCTCGACTACTGTTCCAATGTCTGGTCACCTTTCTACAAAATTCAAATTGAGCATTTAGAATCAATTCAGAAAATATTTACTTATCTGTCATCGTGTGCATAAATTACAGCTTAGAAGAAAGCTACTTACGAAGAGAGACTAAACTTTTTCGAAATAAGCAGTCTACGAAATAGGCGACAGCTAGAGTTATATTTGTTTGTATATCTATATTTGCATAAAAATGAAAACCACAAAATAGATTCAAATCTCTGCAGTGACATTTCTTACAGAGTATAAATACCCTACACCGAGTCGTAACCCGAAGCAGTGCTCGCCGCCGCCCGCCCTCGACAACGTTACTCACAACAGTACCCTGGCGCGCATGTGTATGTCTTATAACCAAATAGGTCGTTTAACCTATGTAATGATGTTGATATTTTTTATTTGAGTTTTAATTCTTTTAAAAATTGCATTCTGCAATTGGATCTATTATCCTAAAATTGTACTCCTTTAATTATTTAATTAAGTTTGTATTTATTTATCGCTGAGCAATGTTCAAACGTTTACTACTACTTACTAATACGAAATGAGTGTTGTGTGTGGGAGTAATAGAAATGTAGCTATGTTGAAATAAATAAATGATTTTGACGACACGCTGGCCTGGTTGGTAGTGACCCTGCCTACAAAGCTAGCGGTCCTGGGTTCAAATCCCGGTAAGGGCAGATATTTGTGTGATGAGCGCAAATATTTGTTCCTGAGTCATGGATGTTTACTATGTATTTAAGTATATATTTCTCTATATAAGTATTTATATCGTTGTCTTGTACCCATAATACAAGCCTAGAGCTTAAATTGGGACTAGGTCAATTGGTGTGACATTGTCCCCTGATATTTATTTATTTATAAATACAAAGTTCAAAATTATACACATCCAATTTTGACCTGTGCGGTATTGGCAGCAAAGCGACGTTACGTCATCGAGTTTTGAAGTAATTTTAAACATACCTAAGTATTATATAGGACAATCGTTTCAATTTAACCTTTATACTACCCAAAAATACAAAATGCAATAGTTGGAGAGCAGGCTCCAAAATTTCGTACCGACTTGATACCGCGATGAAATGCACAATGGTTTCCCATAAAAGTGATGCTAAGTCCGAATTTGATAGACTGCCACGGTAGAGCTAGCCGAAATAAATAAAAAAAAAGTTTACCCATCTGATACTGAAATAATAGTAATGGCATCATTTAGAAATGTACTAGTACATACAGAAAAGCGAAATCTGTCAGTATTTTTTTTGCCGGAAGTACTTGGCAGACGCTCTCAAAGGTGACCATGGGGACCCCTAAATATACCCATCTGATACCAGAATGAAAACAACTCCTGTCTATAGGTATGAACCCAAGTCTGCCGAAGTTCTGCCGAAACACCTTGACAGATGAAATTATTTTAAATTACTGTAGGCTTATTTTGTTGCACGTTTAACAATTATGAAGGTCTGCGTTAGGTAGTAAGTGATAAAAATATCGACAGGTGACTTTTTTATCACCAGTTAGTAGTAGTTTCCTGGGACAAAAACAAAACTATTATGATCTCGATTTTAAAGACATTCGTAAATATAGTGGGCTGCCGAATTAATTTCAACTTTATTATAAAATTGTTTAATTTAAGAACTTAAAAGAAAAATATACTGCGCCTCTCTCGAATCAACATAATGTGACTTAATTGTAGCGCATTAAGGGTTATAGTAGAACGTGGATATAAGTACATATTAATTAGTTAAGAAGTTTAATGCAAGCTAATGCTTGTGCCATAAATGAAGTGTTAGCTACTCGCTAACAGATGGCGTAAGTAATCGTAAATGATGCTTATTTTGAATGTTACGCGATGTGGTTTCAGGAGCACCAAATCCACAAGCTGCTAGAAAAGCTTTGCAATCTGTAAGTGCTTTACCTACAATGCGAACCTATGGTCTTCCAAAGAACTTGTTTTAACGAGTAGGTGCATGTTATATGATAGATAACTGTGAATATTGATACTTCGGATGGCCTTGTAAATTGTACTACCGGAATATTGAATGCTGTAGAATACCGTCGACATAAAAAAACAAGTGAAAAGGGGCATTTACATATTTGGGTTTTGTTCAATAATAATACGGGAATAGGTAAAAGAAATAAATATCAATTAACTTCCAGGAAACATCGTCAGTACAGTCAAGGGTAAAAATATCTGTACGTTTCCAAAGCTACAAAAATATCTGTAAAACTGAGGAGCCAGAATTATCTGTACGATAATTCCGTCAGAAATATGTGAACAGGACAGGTAAAGAGTCAAAAAGTTCTAGACATTTACATGGTCATAAATACATGTACAATGTTAGTCAAATATATGTAGGATATTATATTAGGAAGCCATAAATATCTCCACACGCAACTACATATCACATACATGAGAACCAAACGCAAGCCAAAAATATCTATACAGTCAAGGGCATTAATATTTATTCAGCCATCGCGTTAAATATATGTATATACGGACCTTATTACTAGTGCCATAAAGGTGTATAGATATTTTTGATGTCAGGAATGTATACAGGGTGTTTGGTAGAGCGTTGTCTAAAAAAAACAGGTGAATAGAAGAGGCCATTAGCTATTCATTTCAGGTACTTTAATCCTTTATTCGTCTAGAGGCTATTTCATAACGATTTATTTTTTATTTTATTAATAGTTACCGAAGTTCGACCTTGAAAACAAGAAAAAAAAGGATCTATTTGGTGTGTCCATAAAATTATAATTTTGTTAGAAAGTTAAAATGTTGTGATGTTCGAATAAAAATGTTATTGGAAGCGTATAGCAACATTAAAAAAAAATAGGGGCTCTCAAAGTTTCAGAAATCAATAAAGAATTTTTTTAAGCTTAACTTCACAATGAAATTAAAAAAAAAACGAAAGTGATTACAACTCTTCCAATTTCTTAAAAACATGTCCAGTTTATGCCGATTCTAATGGAGTGCCACGTCATGCATTACAAAACTCTTAATAATTTGAGTTTTTCGCTAATAACTTCCACCTGGCCGTGAAGGTGTTGATTTTTGGGAGAATTAACTTCTCTGTTCAGTTACCACGTCTTACACAGTTAGATGTATTCTCGTTGTAATACACATATCTAAGATGAGAATTAATTCATTAGAATTTTATAAGTAAAACGTCCGTGTGCAGTAACAAACGGCAAACCTCGAAACGTCTGTTATAATCATTATCCACCAGGCCTAAAACAAATAAACTAAGAATAAGAATTAATGATCGGACACTTGGTCTTTTAAAAGCTACATAGGCTTGCCAGCCGAGGTAAGGTAGCGGGCACTCGTAAAACACATAAACATGCAAAAATGTTTCAAATTAAAAAAAAAATGGGTAAAATTTAACATTACAGAGAATAATAATGAAAAAAAACAGCGAATCACTTAATCTTGAACAACTTGTAAATACCTCGAAAAGTGTGTTGCATTTGAACCGTAATTAACATGGGGCTAGAGCCGTTTCATGACCGTTGCGCCGGCGTCGTGACGACGGGTTTGTTTGTGATTGAGCGCATGCCTGGTTGCAGCGAAGAGATGTCCAACCTGAAGCTGACCGGTGACAACCGCATCCCGATGGCGCTCTCGGACACCGCATTCGAGGTGCACGCCGCCTCCAGAAACGCGTAAACATTAATAATATACTACTCGATCACCACATCTCGCTTGCACTACTCTACTTACCTTGTCACCGTTCAATGCCCTTTTTCGTACCGAAGCGACTCGCTCTTGAAAAATGTCAGCGGTAGAAGTAGCGGCGTTTTAGAATAGAAGCTTTAGTACCACTAGGCGCATATCACGCTTTTAGTTCGGCAAATAACGATATCGTATAATCACATCGTAAGATAACGCCCCTCCTAATCCATCCGCACCCTCACGATCACTCTCCCATGTTTATCCTTCTCCCTTGTCACGAATTCCCATAAAACTAAGTTACCTACTTTCCGACCTTTCCGGTGATTAATATATTTATTAATGGCCATGTAAATGTCTAGATCTTTTCGACTCTTTAAAAGCTCACATATTTCTGACCGAATTATCGTACAGATATTTCTGGCTCCTCAACTGTACAGATATTTTTGACGTCTTGGGAACGTATATATATTTATGCCCTTGACTGTACCTCAATTCCTATTGGACGCCTTTGGAAGCTGTCACAATTACAGTGTGAAGAAATGTAAATCGTCAAATCTCATTGTGCGCCGTACTCAATATTCGGTAGTACCTGCTGAAGGGATAACTATTCATAAGTCGCAAGGCGCCACTTTGGAAAAAGTAGTAGTTCATAACTACTTAGTCGGTCCTAAAGTTCTGTCACTGGCACATTATTTTTTAATTTAGAACATAATTTTAAGAAAATGTTTTTGTGTTCCATTTTTGAATGTTTAACAATTTTGTTAAAACAAAAAACAGTCATTTGCTGCGATTTCTCACGATGGAGTGGACATTGAAAGAAAACCGAATAGCTGTTTTAGCGTTGTACCGCTGTGGGCACTCGCCAAGTACCGTTTTCAAGTTGCTCAAAAAATTAAATATAACGCTTAGGTTTGTGTACCGTACTATTGATAGGTACAATGAAGTCTCTAGTGTTGAGGACAAAAAAAGAACTGGCCGTCCACGCTCCGTAAGAACACCAGCAGTGATCAAAGCGATCAAGGCCCGTATAGCAAGAAATCCTGTCCGAAAACAGAAGTTGATGGCTTTGCAGATGGGTGTCAGTAGGAATACCGTCAAAAAGATTTTAAACGAAGATCTTAGTCTACGAGCATACAAAAAAAAGTGTGGACACATGCTTAATGCCCGTCTAAAAACAATCAGGCTTAAAAGATCCCGAAAGTTGTTAAAACAGTACGCGAAAAATCGACACCGCGATATCCTATTTACAGACGAAAATTTTTTCGATATTGAAGAAAAATATAATAAACAGAATGATAGAGTGTACGCTAAGAGCTCTGAAGAAGCAAAAAAAACCGCTCCGCGGGTGCAACATGGGCATCATCCATCATCAGTGATGGTTTGGTTGGGAGTATCTTATTACGGGCCAACTGAGGTTCATTTTTGAAAAAAGGGGTCAAAATCAGTGCAAAAGTGTACCAAGAGACGGTTTTGGATCAGGTTGTCAAAGATCTGCCAAACACGCTATTTTCAGGACATCATTTTGTGTTCCAGCAGGATTCTGCACCTGCACACAAAGCCAAGCCCACTCAAGCCTCATTTGAGCGTCAAAAAATCGACTTTATAAGACACGAAGATTGGCCTTCCTCCAGTCCGGACCTTAATCCTTTGGACTACAAAATTTGGCAGGTCTTAGAGGAGAAGGTCTGTGCTAAACCACATACAAATTTGGAGAGCCTGAAGTCATCTATTAGAAAAGCAGTCGCTGAAATAGACATGAATATGGTGCGTGCTGCGATAGACGACTGGCCGCGGCGTTGATTGGCCTGTATTAAAAACAAGGGAAGTCATTTTGAATAATTTTAAGTTTGTATATTAATTCTCTAATAAATGTACTTTAAATTGGTTTATAAATTATTAAAAACTGATTGGTACTTTTGTTTTTATCATTATTCTTATTTCTGACAGAACTTTAGGACCGACTAGGTATAAACACGTCTAAAGATCGATGTTGTATGTAGCTTGTTCTAGAGCGACGTCGTTATCTGGTAATTTTTGGTCGTGAGTTCAGGTAGGTTTAATGCTCCATCTGAAATATCAGAATCGTGCGCTGTAAGAATGGAAATGAGAAGACTGGAGCAAAACACATTGATACCATATTTTTAATGTATGTAAACAGCGGAACATAACGTAGTTCAACTTATAATTCATAACGTGCAATCATTGCGCTAACATTTACCATAGATCCTATTATTCTTGCTTCCCAAGCCGCACTGTTTCTCGAAACCTGGGGATGTCGTAGCGACACTTTTGAAATTAATGGTTTTAATGAGGTGTGCATACTAAATGGTCCCGGTATAGCTAATGCAAAGCCAGGTTGGGATCTATCACATAATATGTGCGTCACAATCTTAAGAACTCTGTGTAAGATGGATCAAGTAAGATACAGTTTGAGTAATCCGGCCGCTGCGAACGGACACTGTGAGTTCATAGATTTAATTTGAGATGTTTAAAGTCCGGTTGATTGTTATTTATAAGTCACCACGATGTCTAATCAACGTTGCTGTAGAATGCATAAACACAGCAATATACGAAAACAGCCGCGATGGTACTATTTCTCGCCAGATTGTTATAGGAGATTTCAACATAGATTTTAAAACTAATCCCCAAATGCAATTTTACTATATTTTTCTTTTAAAGGCGTGTTACCCTTAAGAAGCACTAGTACTACAAAAAGGAACAATATTAAAGACAATGTTTTTTCCAACTTTGATGTATAATGCGATACTAATTCACCTATCCTACTATTCTTTTTACAGTCACCACTTGATATTTAAGTAAATAAATAATAACAACTTTGATTAGGTTATGTGACTAATTTAGGTAAGAGCTGTTAGTATAACCACAATTTTCTATAAGTAGTTTTGGGAACTGAATTTCGGGAATAGCTTGAAAAAAAACTGTGAGACTCGATTCCTGAACTATATTATTAACCTACAACGTACGGAACCCTCAGTGGGCGAGTTTGACTCGCACTTGTCCGTCCGGTTTAAAAAAAAAACAAAACTTGTTTGCATAAATATTGACGTTATGTGTCAAACGGTACTGATTTTTTTACACCTTTCATCATTTCTATTGACCCTGACTATAATCGTACGTTAGATTCTCACTTTGATGGCAGACAGACAGCGCGTGCTTGTGCGCGAATGCGCTATGAAGTATGAATATGTTTTACTTATGTGATTTGAATATGAATCTGATTTACAAAATGAACTGATAATCCGCTTACAGCCTAAAAATAATAATTTGTGATTAAATTACAAACAAGCATATGGATGCAGTATGTAGCAAATATTCCAATGGCAAAGAGGCCGCACGACCCATACACGACGCCCATGCGCCTGAACCCATCAGGCATTGCGAGGATGCCGGCGCCTATGCTTCCCTTTAACATGTGCATCATGGTTTCTGAATATCTGAAAATACATGTAACTTGACGGAATGTAAATCATAATCTCGATTACGGTCTTTCGAAATGTTATCCTATCGCTGATCGCTGGTCCGACTATTTCGGGATCGATGTTCGTTAAATCGAAATACAATCGACTAAACGTTTCCTGGATTTTTTTAATTGCGTATACGTATGATTCGATCAAAACAGAATCAATTACTTGAAGGACCGACATTCGTAGGATCGTAATACAACCGATAGATAGAACTTATAGTTAGGGAGGCGAGGTAGCTAAATGGCGTAATTCAACGGCGCCGTCGAGACCTATCAAAATCGAAAGATAAAATAATTTCGGTCGTCCGGTACCGCTAGGATCGTCCGGTACCGCTAGCGCAAAGCAGTCGCATAAATCTTTCCTCCGGTGTTTTTAATTTGGTAACAGTGAAAAAAATAAACGACAATGGTTGAGTGTTATATCATTTTGAAGTTAGTGAAACAGTGGTCACAGTGATAAAATCAGCTTTAAAAAAGAGTCTGTACTTTTAAAGTTGTGACTAAAAACATTTTGAAAATATTAACTTAACGGCTATTTATTACTAATGAGCAGCGAGCCGGCTGTTGGTGATTCATCGTCAACGCGGCGTGTACAAGGTCGCGCGCGCGCAATGCACGGGCGCTGACTTGCGCACTATGCGGATATCTGATACAGTAGCAGCGGACACAAGCAAGTTTTTGGAAGTAGAAGATTTATTCAATTTTTCTATTGTAAGATTTGTGTAAAATCATTATAATGGCATCATCGAGTACACCCAGCTGCGCAGTTTGCAACAAAAAAATCTTAAATAAACATTACCTCGTATGTTCACTCTGTAAGCGCTCATACGACTTATCTTGTATAAACAAGGAAAAGCTATTTAATTTAATGGATAAAACACGTCGAGAGAAATGGACCTGCAGCAAATGTCTGCAATCTAAAATTAATCATAAGAAATGTAATTCACTGTCACCGGCTATGAAAAAAAAGGGGCTTGAAGTTGCATCACTTTCACAGGTTAAGACAATAAACCGAAAGATCACTGACACTGAAATCTCTCCTCCTGTACTAATTGCGCAACATCAAGACAACCCTATACTAGAGGATATTATAATACAACCTGGACAACACTCAAAGCCATGCTCTTCGTCGCCACGTAAGTCGGAAGACAATATAACATACCGGAAAAAAATTCAAGTGAATGTACACACTGAAAATTCATTTGAATTACTGTCAGATGATGAGGAATCTGACTGTTCTTCATCGACGATGACTCCAAAACCAGAATTCAATAGAAGTTTAAATGAGCTACGTTTAAATAACAGTTACAAATTGGACGAAATGTCGAGTAAAATTGTTAAACTTAAAGAAAAATTGCTCTCAGCCGAGCATGAAATCGAAAACCTATTATCAGAAAACAGCACTTTAAACAAGAGAATCGCTGAATGTGAACTGAAAATTAAGCAATTAACACACGCATGCAAATCCGCTACGTCAAAGAAAAAAAAGAATAATAAACATGAGATATCGTCGAAAACTAAACTGCATTTTTCCCCTACGGGCGATGAGGAATCAAACTTCGTTCCGCAATGCATTTTGGAAACTCCTAAAGTGGAGACAACCTTAGAACCAAATGAAACTAATGTCACGCAGCCCTCCCAACCTGAAAGAGAAAATATAAGAAAAACAGCGACCTCGTCACACAAACCTGAAATGGGACACTACCGCAAACTGAAACACAATTCTGACAAAATTTATAGAAATCAATTTTTGGAAGACTTTGATAATAGAGCAGAGCATGAGTTACCAAAACGAAAAATAGTCATCTTATCGGATCAACAGGGTATTAATCTTGGAGCATCATTGAATCGCGAGTATGGCGAGTTTTTCAATATAATGTGCTACTCGTACCCGGGAGCACCTTCAAAATATATTCTTCGGCTGGCGATGAGTATAAAACACTCCCTTAATAAGGATGATTTTTTGATATTACTTGTAGGAAGCAATGACAGCAATCCCAATGAAATATTTGCAAACTTATATTATACTATTGAACATTCTCAGAACACTAATATTTTGATATCGCAAATTCAGAATTCATTGCACTTAAATGAAGGTCCATTAAACAAGATGTTTAAGTTAATATCAATACAATTTCAGAATTGTGAAATTTTAGATGGCGACCTTGACCAATACTACTATGGAAATAAAGAAAAGTATGTAAACTATTTGACAAAATAGTATTTTTCGTAATCGTGTTATAATAGAGAGCTTTTTAGTCGAGTACCGTGTTTAGGCCACGAAGCTTGCTGAGTGGCCTAAGTAAGGTACGAGATTAAAAAGCTTAATTATGACACTATTGTGAACAATACTTTTTGTACGAGTTCATTAAAATTAATAATGTAAGTCATTAATACGAGTATATAAGAAAACTAAAAGTAGATTTTTGACAGATGATGCGACGCTGCTACGTTCCGAAACGCCACAGATTAGCAATTTTGTATCGGATCGAGGCTCCTTAAACAAGGACACATATGGAAATCCGAAGATCTATTTTCAAATTTTTTTCGGTTGTCTAGAGCGTATCGAAATAGTTATTTCGGTTGTTTCTGAAGTAACAACGATGAAAAGAGTGACGTTGCAGTATTCTCTATGAAATCTTTATGAATGATGATTTTTATTTCCACAGAGAAAACGTAAACTTCTTGGCTTTTAAAAGAAAAGTTATCACACCACCGGTTTTTTTTAATGTCCTGGATACAGCAGCATGTTTAAGTAGATTTTTGACAGATGACGCGATGCTGCTACGTTCCAAAACGCCATACAATATTGGCAAATTTTGTACCGCATCGAGTCTCCTTAAACAAGGGCACATATTATTTAAATACGAAGTTCTATTTTCAATTTTTTTTCGGTTGTCTGGAGCGTATCGAAATAGTTATTTCGGTTGTTTCGGAAGTAACATAGACTATTCAACGATGAAAAGAGTGACGTTACAGTATTCTCTATGAAATCGTAATACAAACATTTTAATCGACGAGTACAAAAACAATATTTCATCAGATCGCATGTAGTTTATACGCGTCTTGGACTCGAAGAAAATTGCTGCAATATAGGAACGCAAGAGAAATTAAAAAGGATTTAGACCCTGGCATGTTGACTAGAAGGACATCTGATAAAATACTAGATAAAATAAAAATAAAAATTAATAAGGAAAAACATTTTTTTCGTCGCTAATCGGTTTGAAAACTTTTTATACTTAATGCACCAAAATATTTCAGGGGCACTTAACAAACAGGAACTTCTCAGCATTGCCATAGGTGACCTTAAAAACACTCAGATTGACGTTGACATTATATGTCTGACTGAAACAAACATGATAAGAGGTACAGAAGGCAACCTAAAGTTGAACAACTTCCAAGTAGCGGCTAGTTATTCACGAAAGCATTCGAAGAGAGGTGGTGTCGCAATACTTCTCCGTAACAATACAGATTACACTACAATTACAGAAATTGAAACTTTCTCGCATTCGCATGTTTTTGAATGTTGTGTAGTCAACGTCATGCCATACAACATAATTATAATCTGCATCTATACGAACCGGACACCAATGTCAGTATCTTCAATATTCTTTAACAAGCTGGAGAGTTTACTACTTACGTGTTATATGCCAAAATAAAATAAAGAAAAAGTTCATACTTTGCGGTGATCTTAACATAGATACAAGGAAAAAGTCAAACATAGCAACTGAGTTGGAGCGCATACTGGAGTGCTACGGTCTACAATTAATTATTAAGGAGCCAACTAGACTGACGGCTTATTCCCAAACGTGTATCGACCACATCGCCACTAATATTGTGGGGGGAAAAGCTAAAGTCATTGATCTGGGTTTGTCTGATCACACCGCACAGTTCTATTGCATCCCAATTAAGAAGCGCCTTCCTCCGCCGGTTAAGTGCTGGTATGAATACAGAAGAGACTACAGTGATGATAATCAACGTAAATTTTTGGAATGCTTGTCTTCCCTTTCTTTTATCGATATTCTGTATGAAACTGAAGCGACAGTAGCATTCAATGGACTTTATAATTTGTTTATACTATTTTATGATTTGTGTTTTCCGACAATAAGGGTAAAGATTTCTAATCAGAAGTATAAATCGCGCATGTTAACCAAAGGAATCCGTAACTGCTGCAGAAAGAAAAGACAGCTTTACCTTTTGAGTCGGAAGATACGAGATTACAGAGCATTATATCAGACATATTCTCGATCATTAAAGAATTGTATTAACTTGCATAAAAGGTCTGAGAATCTTGAATATATAAGAAAGACAGACAGTAAATCTAAGGCGGTTTGGAATTTAATTAAAAAATATACTACATCGGACATTGAAGTAAAATCTATCAATAGAATAATAGTAGACAATAACAATGTCGATGATCCACAGCAAATTGCAGAGTATTTTAACGATTATTTTATTAAGATAGTGAGTAATAATTCGCGGGCGAACCCTGACAATGATATAAAAATCGAAAACAACTCATCAAGTATTTTTTTGAAGCCAGTCAGTGAGGATGAACTTGTTAAAATAGTTACTTCTCTAAATAACTCAAAAGCCGTTGGTAATGATGGTGTGCGCACGGATATAATTAAAAAATGTATTTCATTCATAGCACGCCCTCTTGTACATACATTAAATCTATCCTTGCATCAAGGCATTTTTCCAGATTTACTCAAACAATCGGTAGTAAAGCCATTACATAAAAAAGGTGAAAATAGTAATATGAATAACTACCGTCCGGTAACTCTTATACCCATTTTTTCAAAAATTTATGAAAAAGCCATGTACGAGAGGCTAATTGCATTCTTTGAAAAGAATAATTTAATAAACGAAGAGCAGCATGGTTTTAGGAAGTCCTATAGTACTTCCTTAGCAATGTTAAGCTAATAAAACAAGTATTGGACTGTATTGATGAGAAAATCCCGGTAACAGTGCTCTTCATGGATATGAGCAGGGCATTTGATTTTGTATGCCATAAACGTCTTATCACTAAGTTGTCACGATATGGGATAAGAGGCCCCGCACTTGACTGGATCAAATCGTACCTCTATGACCGAACGCAATTTGTAGTCTGTTAGGTATTGCTTGGAGTCCAAAGTACTTGAAACATATAGATCGTCTTATGCTCAGAATAAGTTTGGTGTACCCCAGGGTAGCATCTTGGGTCCTCTATTATTTTTGATGTATATCAATGACTTGCCTAATAATCTCACCCAGGAATGCATCTTATTTGCCGATGATACTTCAATTATTATAAAAGGTTATAATTTGGCGACCTACGACAGAGATATAAATGATGTACTTGCACAATCAATAACATGGTTAAGAGTGAACAATTTAAAAGTAAATATTGACAAAACTAAGTTTACTCAGTTCCACACATATAAAGGTCAACCTAAGTTGTTAAATATAAGGTTTGATAACGAACCTGTCGAAGAAGTGGTGCAAACCAAGTTTCTGGGTGTAATAATTGACCGGAACTGCAGCTGGAAGACTCATTTAGATCATATCTGTTCTAAGGTCAACAGTTTTGTATATGCCCTTAGAAAAATAAGGCAGACAGTATCCGTACCGGCTGCCTTAATTGCATATCACGGTTATGTCAATTCCTTATTGCGTTATGGTATAGTTCTTTGGGGAAACTGTGTGGAGAGAGTATTTTTGGTTCAGAAACGTTGTATCAGAGCAATATTCAACCTAAGTCTAATCGAATCATGTCGCCCATATTTCTTTCAACATGGCATTCTCACTGTGGTGGATTTGTATATTATGGAAGTTTGCGTTTTTGTACACAAACATAAGGCTCTCTTTACTAAAAAGCAAGATTTGTATACAAACAGAGTCCGGAGTCAGTATAAACAACAATTGTATAAACCTTTAGTTAGACTGGCCCTAAAATCCAAAAACTCCTACATTATGTGTATCAAAATTTATAATAAGTTACCTGACGATTATAAAGAATATAAATTAAGTGTATTTAAGAAAAAGACCAAAGAATGGCTAAATGAGAAATGTTTTTATTCTATTAATGACCTTTTGAATTATAACCATTATTAACTATGTAATTTTATTGTGACATTTAATTTGATCTCGTTATTAACAATTGTAATCTCTTTTTTTTTCTTTCGATTATACTATGTAAGCAAAAGTGTGAACGCCTGAAAAGGTAAGGACTTAGTGAGACTTCATAATAATAGTGCAATTATTGAATACCTATGTACTGTACCTAAATTCTTCACAATAAATTGATTTGATTTGATTCGAAAAGAAAAGCTCGTATGGTAAAAACCATTTTAGCGGTGGGTTTGGCGTGTACGGTTTTTCAAAAATGTTAAACAGTTACTTGGGCATTCTCAAGCGCGTCAGATATTCATACTACGTATGCCCCAAGTGCCTCTGATAACAACGGTATACTAATCTGCCGGTTTACGTGGTGGGGGTAGGCATATAAAGTAGTCAAAAATGCAAAAAAAATAAAGTTACTCGAGCGCGTCAGATTTTCGGAAGGGGTGTTAAGTAGGCCCCAAGGAAGCTTCCTTTAAAAAAACTGACGATTTCAGCGTGACGATAAGTTACGATGAATTTTTGAAAAAGCAAAAAAAAAAAGTTTTTTTTAAATACTCGAGCGCGTCAGATTTTCATAGGGGAGGTTTATCTCGGTATCCTGAAAGCATATTTTCTTAATCTGACAAAAATGTTGGTGAGTTCTCTTAATCTGACCGAAAAAGGTTTTTTTGGTTTCTTTTTTTTCCTTTCTTTCTCCTTGATAAAACGGGGAATTTAAGAATGACAATAAAGCGATAGATATTCCCTTTTTTGATCATTTAAACTTTTTTTTTGTAAAATGTATCGTTCGCGACTTATATGCCGCAACGCGTTTTTCGGAAGACGAAATGGCTCCTCCACACTTCCGGTCATGCGGAAACTGGCAGATTTTGTATTTTTAGTAAGTTTTAGATTATATTCTTCAAAATAAAAAAAATTAAATCGCGCTCGAGAATGCCGGAATAACGTTTTTTTTTTACAAGTTCGCGACCCTATATCTCGGCGGCGTCAAGGACTTATCGTCAGATTAGTTAAATTTAGTCTTAAAACACTAAAATCAACCCCCAATATCTTAATCTGACGCGCTCGAGTATTTCAGACTATCGATTTTATTTTTACTAATCTGATCGTCTATCCTAGGCGCGCGTCACTACATATAGAGCTAAATACTTTACAAGGTTGTTCTATTAGGTCTAAGGTATCTTTTATCTTTTTTTTTTTTTTTATCTCATATCTTAAACTGCCACGCTCGAGTATTACCGAAAATTCCCCTATTCGCCTCCCTAACTATTATACTCAAATTAGTGTTCCATGGGGGCCTTCGTAATATCAAACCCGAGGAAGAGCAAATCGGACCATGCTAAAGTCATATTTAGCTGTTTTTCGGCAGATATTAACATGTTAATCGTCTGTAATATAAACTCAAAAAGTCTACACAATCGTGATAGTTTTCCTTTGAAAATATTTAAGTTTCTCTTGCTTACATTTAAGATATTCCAGATTTTCAGGGGGCCACGTAGCATTAGCGAAAATAACACTTTAAGAGTTAATTTTTTCCTAAACGGTCCCCTTAACCGAACATAAACATTTTTTAAGTTTTTTCTACTACTTTGTCGGCGTGATTGTGTATCGCAATTGCATGTAAAAATAACGTCTTATATTATAATTGCGATTATGAAACTGCCCAGTACACAGCTTTTAAACCTGTGTTTCCGGAATCAAAATTAACGGGATGTTACTTTCACTGTAACAAAGCAATCAGAAAGAAAGCTTTGGATTTAAATTTTACATCGGCACACGAACAACGACAGGTGGTCAGACTCACAGCCAATTTGCCATTACTGCCCGTACAACACCCAGGCGATGCATGGCTAACCATACTACAGGTTTCTACGGATTCAAATGTAATGAGAAAATTTCACAAATATGTACACAAACTGTGGGTGAACTTACCAATGATTAGTTGTGCAAATAAAATGCACCGCACAACAAATGCGGTTGAAGCTTAGCATCGTCGTATCAACACACGCATACCACCCAGGCCCACTTTTATTCTATTTCTTGAAAAACTGCGACAGGAATCAAAGCTGTAAGACATGAAATTAAAAAAATATATTTTGAATTGCAACAACAAATCCCAGAAAGACATAATTTTTAATAGGAAGTACACAGGGAACTAAGCAAATTGGCAGAAGGGAAAAAATGTGGCCATGAGTGCGTTCAAAATGTTACAAAGATTAAAAGAAAATTAAAATATGGTTACACTTCATAAGTAACTTACTTCGAAGGAGCCAAAGAGGTACATTTATTATTTTTCATAAGGAAAAGTTATATATTTGGTTTATCTTCATAAAATAAGTGATTGATGACATATTTAGTATAATACGTGTAATTATACTCTTAAGAGGAGGTGGTTTTCCGTAATGATTATGTTTCTGTTTTACCTACAAAACTTAAATTTATAAGTTTACCAACTGACAATAATTGTCCGCTGGTAAATAACTATTTACTGTTAAAAATGAAATACACTAATTATGTAATCTAACTGATGCATTTTTGATTATCTGTACCTACCAACTAAATGAATTTATACTATTTAGCAACATTTACCGACCGAGCTTTACAAGCATTAGCGAGCAAAAGATTAGTCTCCAGAGTCTTTAGGCCCATGTCTACAGATTCCCAATAAGTACAACAGATTCCCATGTCTGAATCAGTAAAAATCCGGTTACAGTCTCGTGGTTGAAACCGCATTTTGTCCCACTAACAATCAACGGAGCCCCGTCCAAGGGTGGGGCTCTTTTATCAGGGTGGTTTGCCCTTCGGGCAACTATGGATAACTAACGACCTTAACCTATTTTTGCTATAAAAATTAGTATTGGATGGTCAAACATGGGTGCAACTTTTTGTGCGTTACTTATAATAGTGCGCGACCCCTGGACAGATTCAAAGGGAAGAAGACGAAGCCTCTGCCAAGAGAACTCGTCGCCTCCCAAGAGTCCCCTGTTCCAGACGACAGGATACACAGAAACCTAGTGAAACATCATCGTAACGCCGCTGAATGGCCGATGAGCCCCGCAAGCAGAATAGCTAGGGGCGACCCCAGCCATAGAGAGGCCATAAACCAAGACTGTTAAAACCAAGATAGGATAAAGACCAGCTCGTTATTATGGGCTGCGACAGCCGCTGACTTAAAAGGGACACAGAGCCCTGAAAAATCGTCCCCACACACCACCACCACCAGGCGGTGAGTGAGAAGACTCGAGCGTGTGGGAGGGGGCATTCGAGACTTAGGCACGAACCAAGGCACCTGCTGTGTGGCCTTTGAAATATCCTCATAAGTTCATAACTATATTTATTAATTAATTAATCGTCAGTAGAGTGCACTTTTCCAAAGATTCAATAAAGTGATTGCCGCTTTTTTCTACGACGCCGGACCCTATCGTTACACATACATACATAACATAATACAAGTCGGTTCCACGCCAACATGCATGCATAGTGCAATTATATTTTACCTACAATTTTAGAATGGTCAATGACCCTATTTCTGTCCATATTTATTTATACGATTTATATTGTTTATGACCGAATGGGTTAAAAGTTTAAAATTAGTTACATAAAAGACTGAAAAGAAGTCAGTGCCCCTAATTTACATCTTGGCGAAGACTATTAAATTCGGCGTTATGTTACAAGTATCTATGTAGCTATGTAGTACGAGGGCTGATTGATAAGTATCCGAAATGAAGAAGAAAAAAATATTCTTTTTCATTATTCTAATTTATTTTTTAACGTATGTTCCTCCTAACTCTATACATTTTACCCAACGCTTCTCCAAAGCCATAATTCCATTTTTAAAGAAGCTTCTATCGAGACCCTCAAAATAACCATTAACGGCGTCAATGACCTCGGTGTTCGTAGAAAATTTTCGTCGTCCTAGCCACTTTTTTAAATTTGGGAACAGATGGAAGTCGCAAGGGGCCAAATCTGGTGAATACGGTGGGTGGGGCAGTAATTCCAAGCGTAACTCTTGAATTTTTGTCATAGCAACTCTAGCCGTGTGAACTGGTGCGTTGTCGTGATGGAATAATATATTTTTGGGTGATTCTTGAAAGGGTAAATTTACAACGTCCAGGGGGAAAAAGTACCCGTACAGTGAAAACAATTCACTTCACTAAAAAAAAACATTACATTACCTCTTAACCTACCTAGGGCACGATTTTTTTTTGTATAATGTAATTAAAATTAGCCGTAAAAAAATATCAATCCCCTAAAAAATCATTCCCTTGGTGCGTCCATTCGCCATTTTGGGAACAAACTACCCTGAAAAGAACAAGATATGGATTGAAATCAAGTATTTTATTGAGTTCAATTATAAGCATATAATAGATAACAATGATACTGGCCACTTGATGATAATCATATACTCGTCATAGAATGGATTCGAATAAAGTACTGTCAATGTCAGTAAAATCTGTGCAACAAATGTGGCTTTTTCGGTTGATCTTTAAAAGTGAAAATGGATTTATTTAAACCTTTATTTTGTATAAGTAAAAAAGAACTAAAAATGTAAATAAATAAAAAATCAGGATATTGTGTTGAGTCCATTATCTCAGTCTAACACGGAGTTTGATTGGGCATTTGTCATTAAAGCTAATTTTCAGTTATGAAACTTATGAATTATGAATGTTTCGATAAACTATTATTTGACTTTACAGATTATTTTGCATGACAGTTAAATTGACATTCGTTGGGAAATTTAACATATTGTTTTATTTTTCGAATGCGAAATGAGTATTGAGGTTTTATGACGTATTTAGAATATCAACCTCTTTTAGTATATTTACAGCTTACCGCAGTGTATGAGTGTAAAAACAAAAAAATAATTAAACGTTATTATTCAAATATTCAAATGTATTTATTTATTTTACTACCCTTACCGAGTGCCATGAAATTTGAACGTTGATACCGATGTATAAATATAATATAATAAGACCTCAAAAACCTAATACTCAGGGTTGGATGGAATGCCTCTATGCTAGTAATTTCACTGGTTGTTCCCCACACCGGAACACAACAATGCGAACACTGTTGCTTGGCGGACGGTTAATGGATAAGATTGTGGTAGTGATCCGGGCGGACCCTGCACAGCATGTGGTTTTATTTAGGTCCTAATGTTTATTCAAACAATCAAGCTTATTATCAGTGGTTGCCGGGTTAGAATAGTGCCACTCCATGTCTTCCCGTGGATGTCGTAAGAGGCGACTAAGGGAATAAAGGCTTGTAGTACTATTAGGCGATGGGCTTGCAACCTGTCACTAATACTCTGGTAAACGTCTTAGCCTATTTGTGCAGAATGTGGTCACAGAATTATCAACAAGTTTTTGAAGTTGTAGGTAATTCTGTAACTCTGCCTACCCCACTCTGGGATTACAGGCGTGAGGATATGTATGTGTGTATGTAGAAATTAATATAGGTACGGGGTGTTTGACGTTTAACGGACCTTCGAGGAATAGACGTTCGAGGATTGGATGTTCGAGGATTGGACGTTCAAGGAATGGACCTTCGAGGATTGGACGTTCAAAGATCGGACGTTTGGGGAAATGGACCTTCGAGGATTCCTTCGACGATCGGACGTTTAAGGAACTGGACGTTAGAGGCCAGAACCTCTAAAGAGTTAGTAATAGGTAGGCAATCGTATGCGGCATGCAGTTCTTATTGTTAAGTTCGCGATTATATCGGGTTCAGAAGATTGGACGTTTGGGGAATTGCACATATGGTGACTGGACATTCAGAGAAATTGACATTCCAGGAAATAGACATGCAAGGAAATAAACATTCAAGGAAATTGACGTTGCAGAAAATAGACATTCAAGGAAATTGACGTTCCAGGAAAATGGACATTCGAGGAAATGGACCATGGATCCCAGAATGTCTATTGACACACATTGGACATTTATTTTTACTTGTATAAGCTAAATTTTAAAACAGGCTATGGTCGTTTTTAGGTCCAATGGTCTATCAGTAAATTTATTAAATATTAGATGTACATAATTTGAATATCCGTCTATCATTATCATGACATTTAAGATACGCTTATCATGAGAGTAGTTTTTAAGTATGCGTTGGTAATATTATTGACTATTGTTTAGATTTGTAACCGTATGTAGGTTGGATGCATTTTTATGTATTACCCACTAACAGTAAGTGCGGAAAACAAGTGGTATGCGGTATCTACACTACAAAAGATAAAAAGATAAAAGATGTTTATTCAGTAAGTAGCCCGCACGGGCACTTTTACACGTCAAAAATCTACCAGCGCTTCGCAAGAGACCACTGCTGAGAAGAAACGCCGCAAGAAACTCAACAGTAAGTCGTTTTTTATATATTGCTAATGATATTATACAATAATAAACTTAACCTAGCATTATATAAAACAATGAATCTCACATAACACCAAAAAATTATATATTCATGCGTAGTTGAGCAGGAAAATGTGTCAAAACTCAGAATTGTCACAAAACTAATAAGCAACAGTAATATAAAAAAAAAATATAGAAAGTATACAAGTTATACTTACCTGTGACGGTGCAAGACAACATGCATAAAAGTTTCGATACATTCTCCTACAGAAACCGTGTCCCCTAGACAATATAAAATATTTACATATTTTTTATGACTTAAGTTATTATTAAATTATTTAGGTGTTGGCCAAGCATTTTTATTTGTTAGATAGTCTTCGACCCTATAGTAAGCTTTAGACATCAACGACTTTTTCAAGTAAGTTTTAAGTACTGGAAATGGTAACTTTAAAATAACGTCAGGTAATTTATTAAAGAAAAGGATGCATTGACCTACAAATGATTTATAAACCTTAGGGACACGAAATTTTTTAATAGCAATTTTATTTTTATTTCTTGTATTCAAATTATGTACATCACAATTCTTAACAAAAGAGTCTTGATTTTTAATGACATAAATAATATTTTCATAAATAAATTGTGATGCTACTGTCAAAATATTAATTTCTTTAAATAGTACTCTTAAGGAATCACGGGAGTTTATATTATATATAGAACGAATGGCTCTTTTTTGCAACACGAATATAGTCTGTATGTCAGCAGCTTTTTCCCAAACCAGAATACCGTACGACCTAACACTATGAAAATAACTATAATAAACTAAGCGAGCTGTCTCAACATTAGTAAGTTGTCTGATTTTCCTAACAGCATAAGCTGCCGAACTTAATTTACCTGCTAGTACTGCTATATGGGGACTCCATTGCAAGTTTTTATCTATAGTTATCCCTAAGAAAAGCGCCTTATCTACCATTTCCAATCTCTCATTATTAAGAAATATACTAGATTCTACCGGTCTAACACATTTAGTTTTCTTAGCATTGAGTAGCAAATTGTTACTAGTAAACCAATTAAGTACTTTACCTAGTATGGTATCTATCCTACTGTAATCGACGGATTTTCGGTCTACCTTGAAAATTAATGATGTATCATCAGCAAATAGCACAATATCACAAAGATTATCTACTGTGGGTGGTAAGTCATTAATATAAACCAAAAATAAGAAAGGACCTAATATAGAGCCCTGAGGCACACCTAATTTAACAGCGGCTCCAATAGACTGTGTTTGATTTAAAACAACCGTTTGTGTTCTATCACTAAGATATGAAGACATAAGATTTAGAGAATTATTTGACAGACCATAATGTTCTAATTTTAATATAAGAGTCGCGTGATCTACGCAATCGAAAGCTTTGGAAAGGTCACAAAAAAATCCTATAGCATCACAAGATTTCTCCCAAATATTGTATATATATTTAATGAGCACAGATGCTGCATCAGTTGTGGATCGTCCTCTGGTGAAGCCAAACTGATTACTGTTAAGCAGTTTATTTCTATTGAAGTGACCTAACATATCTTTAAACATTAACTTCTCAAAAACTTTGCTTAAAACAGTTAGAATAGAAATGGGACGGAAATTCGTTAAATCACTCATATCGCCCGATTTAAAAAGTGGTATGACTTTACTATATTTTATAAGATTTGGAAATACCCCCTCTGAAATGCAATTATTGTAGATTAAAGCTAAGTGAGGTGCAATTATATCTATGATATGATGGATGACTTTAACTGACGTTCCCCATAAATCCTCGGTTTTTTTTAAACTGATTGATTTGAATACCTTAACAATTAAAACCGAATCTACGTGGCTAAAATCAAAGCTTGCGTTACATTTAGTAACATTAGCGCAAAGTAATTTTTGAGCTTCAATTGCAGATGATTGAAGACATTTCGTGGTATTAACGGCTATGGTTGAGAAATAATTTTCGAACGCTAACGCCACGTCTTTGTTTGACGTGATTTGTTTGTCTCCCTTGTTTAGGGTGACTTGATTATCCCGAGTTTTAGATTTACCCGTTTCTCTATTTATTATTTTCCATACAGTTTTCACCTTATTGTCAGAAGCTTTAAGCTTAAGACTTAAAAAGTTTGACTTGGCAGTCAAGCAAACTTGCTTGAAAGTCCTCGAATATTTCTTAACATAAACTAAGAAGTCCGCGTTCTTGTTCTCCTCCCTCTCTATATAATTCATAAGGCTTATTTCTACTTCTATGAATGCCTACCAGTAGCCCATTCACTAAACTTAGTTTTCGACCCAGAAATAGTTTTCATCTTAAAATTATTATTAAATTGATGAAGAATTACACCAAACAAATCTTTATAAATACTATTAGAGTCATTATATGAAAAGGATAACCTACAGAGATTATTCTGAACTTTATTTTTGAATAATTCCAAACGATTGCTAGTTATGGGTCTGTATGTTATTGTCTGTGGTACTTGATGAAAATCATTTAAAAAAGAAGCCTTTTGACCACTATGATCAGAATTAAAGCAGTTAAATATTGCTTTATCCAAACATACGCAATTACAAAAAATGTTGTCTAAACAGGTAGCACTTGAAACACCTATCCGTGTAGGTTCAAAGAACAAATTACCTAAATTAAAAGATTTAAATAAACTTAAGATCTTAATAGTATTAATTGACGATTCCAGTAAGTTAACATTAAAGTCTCCACAGACAATAACATGCCTTTGAGTTTTGCAGGCTAATTTTAACACATTTTCCATAGTAGATTCAAATGTGTTAAAATCAGCTGATGGTGGTCTGTAAACGCAAATAATTATGTAATTTTGTACTTCTATGCAAGAGATTTCTACAAGTCTCTCTACGGATAGCCTAACAATATCTTTCCTTTCTTTGGATTTTAAGGTACTTTTCACAATTATTAAAGAACCACCATGAATGGCGGATTTTCTGGCAAAAAAACTAATTTAAAATTAACAAAATCAAAAATTAACTGATCTGGTCTAAGCCAATGTTCAGTAACACACATAATGTGTACACTTTCAGTATCTAAAAATAATCCTACTTCTAATTCTTTGCTGGAAAACCCTTGAATATTTTGGTGAATTATATTTATATTCAATGGTGTTTCCGCTGTCCTATACTTTAGTTTAAATGATTAGGAATGGCATTTGTAACACTATTGAACCTATTTGGTTCTAATTTAAAGGCCAAAAGATCTACCAAAGTCAAAATATATTTCCTTGGCAAAATGATTTTTTCAGGTGTTAGCGTGAGGCGCTTTCTAAACACATGTCTAAACTCCTTTTATGAAATATCACTTAGCTTGTGAGTGCTGGCTTCTATTTTATTTTATTTTTGAGTTGTCAATCAATTCGCGTATTAATGAAGTGTATAGTAAAATGCCACGGAAAGTTGGAGGTATTTGGCTGCATCATCAAATCATTGGTGATTCAGCAAACAAAAGACACGTTGTTTGCATTTATTGCAATACTGAGTATAAACAAGCTCATGCAACTCGTGAGTCCGGTTTATAATGTCAAGTTCTCACAATGCCGAGATCGCACAATGCCGAGATCTCACAATGCCAAGATCTCACAATACCGAGAACTCACAATGCCGACATCTCACAATGCCGAGATCACACTATGCCGAGATCGCACAATGCCGAGATCTCACAATGCCAAGTTCTCATAATGCCGAGATCTCACAATGCTGAGATCTCACAATGCCGAGATCTCATAATGCCGAGAACTCACAATGCCGAGATCTCACAATGCCGATATATCATAATGCCGAGATCTCACAATGCTGAGATCTCATAATGCCAAGATCTCACAATACCAAAATCTCATAATACCAAAATCTCATAATGCCCAGATCTCGAGATCACCTGGCTCTATATACATTTAGCTAATAAATAAAAACGTTAATTCAAAAAATATCCTTTATTAACAATTAAAAACCCACTTTTAATAAAACAATAGTAGTTTATGAAATTGGTGCATAATGAGGAGTATTAAAACACGAGTGTGTGTTTAAGAACCGAGCCGCTAGGCGAGGTTTTTAATAGTATCACACGAGTGTTTTAATACCTAGTTATGTGCAGTTTCATACACTACTTTATCTACTCTCATACATTGCAATTCAACCTACTAAATAAAAGATCAAAGTTAAATTCAGTAACTACAACAAAACGTATTCAATGAATGGCGCCAAAACTTAGCACATCACCGCGCATGCGTTAAAGCGGGCGCTGTCACAGACAAGTAAAAATTGGAATGAAAACTGTTTGTAATGCTGTAAAAATGAAGCGAACCGCATGTGCGTTCCATTATAAAAAAATAATTGATATGGAACCTCGTTGGTGACATTAACTTTTTGGATTAACTTGTATCGTAATGGTAAAAAAATTACTTTATAACATTATTTTGTTAGAGAAATAATGTTATAAAGTGTTTTTTTTATTTTATTTCGATATTGTGTTTATAAAGTATGCCAATATAAATTCGTTTTGAAGTTTATAATTCGAACTTTAAGATATGAGAGTAGATAAAACTTTTTTTCTTCATAGCTTACAAATCAAATATAAATACGAGTATTCCGGCTCGATCCTTACATTATCATTATCAATATTATTAATGTCGCTTACATCTACCTAAAATATTTCTTGTTTCGCCAAGGAAATACTCTTTAGAAACTGTATTGGTGAAACTTGATTGGAAAGCATTTTTTAATTGTATATTGTATATTTTTTCAAATTTCACATATTTTCGCTTTTGAGAACAATTCAATGTAAACAACGATCTTTTGAGTTTCATATTTTGTAATTTTGCTTCTTTTTTTATGTTGTACAAAAACAAAATCAACGCAGGTTTATGAGGCATTCGGACGTTTAATCGGCGGTGCCATGATTCGATGCAATTGGTCGTGCGATGCCTCGCAGTCGAACAGTCTATGATAGACCCCATCTCACTCCATTGTTTAAGGAAATATTTTTTAAACTTATTCATTGGTTCACAGTCAGGACCGTTCTCAGCAATAGTTGCCCAAACCTCATTTAAATATGACGCAGGTAAGAGCGGTAAGTTCGCAGTCAATCTTGCTGTTTGTCTGCCTTCTTTTGAGGTTGTCAGTTTAAAGTCCTTTGCGTGTCTCCATATGGCTTGATTGTAATGGAAGTAGCATCCCGTCAATCTTGAGCCCTTAAATACTGTTTTAAATGCATTCATTTGGGCAACTTCAAAATCACACTTATCATTTTGAATGTTGATTCCTATCACATCACGTAATATTGTAAATAATGCGTTATATGTTTCTTGTTTTTTGTTTGGGAGTAGTGCGAACACTGCAGGAACTACGTTACTAGACGTATCTCCACTGGCTGCCTCCACCTGGATAGTACAAAGTTGTCTAAACGGTTTCGGGCATCTTTTGAACGTTCCGTCTCTAAAAAACTGTTTGTTGTGTTTGCCATGTGATTTCAACCATTGCCTGCTGAATTTGGTGCAAAAAACAATCATTTTTTCATCGGCACCACATTCGTACTCAGCCACTAGAAAATCTTCGGCATTCATTTTTGGAAATTGTACATCATTACAATTTAAATATTCCGTATTTTTCACATTCAGGAATCTTTTGCGAGCTCTGTATAAGCTATGCTTCACTGACTCGTACGATGCGGTGCTGCAGCTAGGAAACTCTGATATTATATTATCAGATTCTGTCTCCAACTGCAGTAAAGTACTTTTAAACATTTTTTTTGCTGGTTCCATACTTGTGCAGATCTCTTTTGTGCAGACATTGATAACTGCATCCCTTTGATTCTCAACATAGTTGCGTTTGCAATTGTGAATACTTTGCCTTAATACAGTTGATCGACTTTCATCAAGGGATATCGAAGCATTGCACTCTTGCCGGTCTCGAGCACAACGCCATCGGCTACCATTTTTGATGATGGTGTCAAAATTGTAGCGGTAGCCATCGTACAATAGTCCTTGATTACTTTTATTATTAGATATAAATATTAATTCCTTTTTAAACATTTTCTATCAGTCGCAATTGTCAGACCACACACAATAGAATAATTGAAAATTATCGCTGTCATTTATTTGACAACATTGTCAAGTATAAGTTTTTTTTACATTTATCAAATGGCATATCGAGTCTTACTAAGAAGTTGAAATATCAACACGTATTAAAGAAATAGGTACTCTTTGAAGAAAATAATGTCGAAGCTAGTAGTAAGTTGCGGGTTCGAGTATTCGTGCCTATGAAGTTTTGAGACTGTACTTTTTTGCACAGTCATCCATCATAATAATATAGTTACTCGTATCAAGACATGTAAAAGTGCCTACAGGAGCTAACTATTGAATAAAGATTTTCATTTTCATTTTTAAGACAAATCTAACGGGCTAGATATCTTATTTGGTTGCGGAGTTCCTATAGCCACCTTCCGACTGCATCATCAAACCAGCCGTGGTTTCCAAACAACCGTTATTTACGAAACTGAAGTCGTTTCACTGTCGTAGAATAAGTAGTGTGTACGCATATACATAGAAATAAATCAATCTCAATTCTGTGTTTTTTTTTGTATACTGTTAGGTACTCATTTATATAGTCATTAATCAATACATGCGTTCTTCATTAATAAAAAAACAGGGAAGAGCACGTCGAACGAGTCGGGTTCCGTAGCTGTTACTACAGAGAAATTCATTAGAATTGAAAGAAAAACCCGATACGAAAGAGTGGAACTGCAGAAATGTGGTTCTTCATAGCACCGACGTCCTGTTAAATACTATAAGGGTTCCATTTGTGCCGTTTTGGCTCCGGAACGCTCAAAACAACTAACTTAACCATATTTCGATCTTCTGTAAAATATTCATACTAATTTTAGCTTAAACGTTTTAAAAATATATTTTTCTTCAAAAATGTGAATAGTTTAAGTATATATGGCTATTTTTGTCATTTTGAAACCTTGTCATTTTAAAACCTTGTTATTTTGCGATGTAGTCATTTTGAAACCTTGTCATTTTAAAACCTTGTCATTTTGCGATGTAGTCATTTTGAAACCTTGTCATTTTGCGATGTAGTCATTTTGAAACCTTGTCATTTTACGATGTAGTAATTTTGAAACCTTGTCATTTTGCGATGTAGTCATTTTGAAACCTTGTCATTTTACGATGTAGTCATTTTGAAACCTTGTCATTTTACGATGTAGTAATTTTGAAACCTTGTCATTTTGCGATGTAGTCATTTTGAAACCTTGTCATTTTACGATGTAGTCATTTTGAAACCTTGTTATTTTACGGTGTAGTCATTTTAAAACCTTGGCATTTTGCGATGTAGTCATTTTAAAACCTTGGCATTTTGCGATGTAGTCATTTTGAAACCTTGTCATTTTGCGATGTAGTCATTTTGAAACCTTGTCATTTTACGATGTAGTCATTTTGAAACCTTGTCATTTTACGGTGTAGTCATTTTAAAACCTTGGCATTTTGCGATGTAGTCATTTTGAAACCTTGTCATTTTGCGATGTAGTCATTTCACGATTTCTTGTAGTCATTATAAACCGGACTCCAACTCGTATACTATTGCATATACAAAAATGTCAAAAATGCCCCAGTGATATAAATCATTTTTTTACGGAAAAGAGCAAGAGTAATGTGGCGGTTTCAAATAAAATATTAAATGAAGATGCTAATAGAAATAAGGCCGAGTTTGCAAGTTCCAGTGGTACAAACGCCTCCTGCTCCTCTACATTAAGGGATCACGAGGGTGAAATGAATAATCACTCTGTTGCTTTAATATTTCTTGTAAATTAATCTGATCATGATCAACCAAATCCTGCCACCGATAAGGAAACTGCAGATGCAAGCTTTGCAAGAGCTACTTATTTATGCAACCGGAATACCACTGTCACTATTAGAGACTAAATATTGGAAAGCCTTGTAAACTTTGGACCCTAATTATGATCCCCCGAGAAGACACGCCATCAGTAACAATCTATTGGAAGCAGAGTACACACGTGTCAAAACCGAAATTGATGACAAAATAAAACGTTCAGTAGCCCCAGCTCTTATCACAGATGGATGGAGTGATGTCAACAGGAAAGGTGTGCTGAATTTTATCTTAACCACACCTGAACCAATTTTTATAAAATCTGTTTACCCAGGACGCCAACGCCAAACATCGGAATTATTGAAAACTGATTTTTTAGAAGTATTAGACAAGATTTCAGACACGAAAGTTATTTCCGTACACATGTAAACCGAAGAAATATTAGTAAAAATAGTTTAGGGGAAGGAAAACGGAGTCCGCCGATATTTGACAATTCTATCGTAAGAGGCGACTAAGGGCCGAGTTCACCAACCAATTTAACAGAAGGTTAAGTCTTAATCAGCTGTTAGTCAATACACTTGACAACCGTTAAACCGCTAACCATCCGTTTAATTGTTGGTGAACACTGCACTTAGGGAATAAAGGCTTGTAGTACTGTTAGGCGATGGGCTTGCCACCTGTCACTAATACACTGGGAAACATCGTAGCCTACTTGTGCAAAATGTAGTTACAGAATTATCAATAAGTTTTAAGACTTGTTGGTAATTCTTTAGCTCTGCCTACCCCACTCTGGGAATGAAGGCGTGAGTTTATGTATGTATGTATTAGCTTATAAAATAGTACATTTTAATGCAAGTGTCGTTTGATCGCGTGCGGAATTAGTTTTCACTCGTCCAATAGTACAATTAAGTACATTTGCGAAAATATACATAAAACAACAATAGGACTGGAATTAAAAGAAATTATTCTGCGAAGAAATTTATAGTTGATAATTTAATTACATTTACATACATACATACATACATACATACATAAACTCACGCCTTCATTCCCAGAGTGGGGTAGGCAGAGCTACAGAATTACCAACCACTCTAAAAATTTGTTGATAATTCTGTAACCACATTTTGCACAATTAGGCTAAGATGTTTACCAGCGTATTAGTGACAGGTTGCAAGCCCATCGCCTAACAGTATTCTTGTACTTTACTGTTCGAAACCCCATTAAAAAAAGTTATGTATCAAATCTCCAAAATATGAAATTAATAGGCTTGACAAAGAGTATAATATCTACACTAATATCGCAAGTTCGCACTCTAACCTCGGCACTACTAGCATAACTGTAACTATTTACTTAAAACGTTACTATCGTGTTATGTTACTTACTTTTAAGTATTATTGTATTTTATGATTGCAAAAGTTACTTCCGCTGGAATTTCTTCAGGCCCTTCTTCACCTCAATGACAGTCTCGTCTGAATCGTATTAGTGACAGGTTGCAAGCCCATCGCCTAACAGTACTGCAAGCCTTTATTCCCTTAGTCGCCTCTTACGACATCCACGGGAAGACATGGAGTGGTACTATTCTAACCCGGCTACCACACGGGTAAATAAATAAATAATTACATTTAAACATCAAAAAGCAATAAATACACATTCTCGTCCTACAACGATGACAGCGTTTTACTTTCAATTCTAAACAGCCCAATTTCTGATATTTTACACATTATTATTTTTTCAAATTCGGCTTTTGTCATTTTCTGAATTTTTCGTATTATTAAATTTCCTTTCAGAGATAGTGTCCAATTTCTGTATTTCTCATTCTGCTCAATTTACCAGATTCCGTTTTGAACGGAATCGTTTATAACCAAATTATTAATTTCACATTTTCCGAATTTTCCACATTCTAAATTTTCACAATTATAGATTATACCAACTTGACATTTATCAAATAAGTACTGAGAAAAATAAAAGTCGGTATGTTTTTTCATAAATAAAATAAGTAAGGCAGTAATTATTGCACAATTACATAACATAAATTACATTAACATTTTTTATATTTTATTCGTCCAATAGACGATTACTTGAACCAACATAATTTTTGCAAGCATTCTTCAGCTGATATCAGTCCCTTCAATAAGTCTTCGATAATTTTTTGTACTTTCGCGTCTTTTTTTATATATTTTGATCGCCTTTTTTTGGAGTCAGCATAAATTTGCTCATTTTTTACTTTCTTTGCATAAAATTTTGCTTCAGACTTCAAAAAATGTATGTAGTAGAAAAGGTTGCTCTTGCCAACCTTTTTGTTTACACGAAAGTGCCGACCTTCCAGGGCTTTTGTGGTTCTATGTCGCTCATTAGCACAAGACCACATACATCTGCAAATCTTGGTCATCCAATTTTTGTTGAAATATTCTACAAATGTTTCCGTTGCGTTGTCGTTTGTCCCTTCGTTTAAAATAGAAAGCCAGGCTTCGGGTATATAATCGACTGGCAAAAGGGCTAAATTTGATGTAAGTCTTACAATTCGCCTGTGTTGTTTATCTTCCAGCATACCTAACTTCTCAGCATTTTTCCATATCGCCTTGGAAAAATGATAGAAACACCCCTTCACACGTACATCAGGATAAACAGTCTTAACGGCGTTGATAATTGCAGTTTCCCAATCGCTTTTGAACAAAGATATTTTTACGTTAAATTGTAGTCTTAAAATGCGAAATACTTCCTCGTAAGTACATTCTTTTTTATTCGGTAGCAAGCAAAAAAAGATGGGTACTATAGCAGTAACTTCGCTAGTGCTTCCGACGTCAACGTGAATCGTAAAGAGTTGTGCGAATATTTAGGAACGCTGCGAAAAGTCCCATCGGCGAGAAATAGTTCTGATTTCTTTGCCATCTTTAAGCAAGTGGGACTTCCAAATATAAAAAAAATGTTTTCTCCCTGTCCTTAGTATAGTAGGAAATCTTCTTTTAGAATTTCAGGAATTTCTACTTCTTCCGTTGATTTGAATGCACTTTTTTTTACTTTGTAAACTTCTTTGCGTGCTGAGTACAACGAGTCTTTTATAGACGAAAACTGTGGCACTTCCGTGTTATTGCTCGAATCTGAATCGTTGTCCAATGCCGCCATACTGTCTTCGTATATTTTAGGAATCGACTCCCACTCAGTACGGCAACGTTTCTTGCAGGAATCGAGGGCTAGTGCTATTTTGTTTTTAGGAAAGTCAGGTATGCACGAATGAGTACTCTCTCGCAATATCGCAGTATTTCCGGAATTCATAGTCACAGTTGCATTACAACGTAGGTCCTTGCGGGTACAACGCCATACATGTGTGCCGTTTTTATTTGTGGTATGCACGTAATACTGGTAACCGGCCCGCAAAAGTTTCTTTTTACCCTTATTCCCGACTTCCACAAAACCAAACTCCACTTCCCCTGAACTCGTAGAAGCCATAATTCATATATTTAAAATACACAAAATGTAATACCGCACTCGAACAATATTAATTATGACATTCACTTGACATTCATTTTATCATCTGTAGGTTACGGATACGGAAGAGTTTGTACTTAATTAAACAAATAGCAATAAGTAAGTAAAACAAAAAGAGAAAGAGCTAGTCCGACCGATTGCTAGAACAAAATGCCGTTTATCTGGACAAACTGGACAAAAGCACCAAATTTTCTCCAGGGGCTATTAATTTGATAGCAACCAGCCCTATCTTTCACCTTTTTATTTTTTATTTTGGCTTTTAGTCCAGGCAACGTAGAGGTATAGAGGGAAATGCTGCTGTTCAAAAGTTACACACTTTTAGCAGCGGATATCTCAAAAACTGTACAAGATATCGAAAAACATGACTGAATAAAACTTGTAGCAAATTCAATTAGCTTTCATCAGTTTTTAGTGGCCATGTCTCTAGGACGCATAGTTTCCGAGTTATAAGCAAAAAACCGAAAAATGTATACCTATATTTCGAAATGGCCGCCGTAAAATTTAAGATGGCCGACGGAGAAGTTGGTTCCTATCAAAAACCTAAAGATATGAACCTAACTAAACTAGTCCCTGAATAAACACCTGAAACTGCCGTACTAAGCAGAGTTGTGAAAGTTAAAAAAAAATATTAAGTGTTTTGATCGTGATGGTACTGCCATTACTTCTTTACTATACAAAATACGTATAATGTAGTAACACGCATAATGTATAAAATAATATTATGGAAATTTAATAAAGCGACAAATTCAGATTATGACAAAGATCGAATTTGAAAAAATAATAATGTGTCAAATATGTATTTGGTAAAATCAATAATTGTGAAAATTTAGAATGTGGAAAATTCGGAAAATGTGAAATTAATAATTTGGTCATAAACGATTCCGTTCAAAACGGAATCTGGTAAATTGAGCAGAATGAGAAATACAGAAATTGGACCCCATCTCTGACACGCCTACAACCCCTATCTTCTAGGGTCTCTGCAGTAAGTTAAGTTTGTAACTGTTCTACAGAATTACTATTATAAATTATTTCGTAGTAGGTATACAATTAAAAAGACGATTTTACAAGGTTATTTTGCGCGTCGCTTTGGATTGACGTCCAAAATTGTGGCTATTTATACCGCTCGTTCCCATAAAACCATAATTGCAAAATATCTAATTGCCGAATCGGCAATGCCGATTTACCCGTTTTCTGAAATATGAAATACCCAAAATACCAGACTTTCTTTTTACCTTGTTTCTTTTTATATCGGATTGGCAAATCAACATGTTTTCAAAACATCATGTTCTCTTTAAAACCGAATTCCCATAATACCAGATTTTGATAACACTAGGCCGGCAAAACACAATGAACTTGAAACACCCAGTTCCTTAAGCTACCAGATACTCAAAATATCAGATTGCCAGTTTACGTAATTCCCAACACACCAGATGCTGATCATACTTGATTTCCGAATGCCTAAATTCCTAAAACACCGGATTTTTACTTTGGTAGATTACATAAGTACGTACGGTTAGACAACAAAACCAACCGTAAATTTCAATTTTTTATTGTCAACTATTTATAACTAGGTACTGAACTTTATCATTAGCAAATGGCAAATACAGTCTATGAATAAAATAATAAAAGTTAGGGAGGCGAGGTAGCTAAATGGCGTAATTCAACGGCGCCGTCGAGACCTATCAAAATCGAAAGATAAAATAATTTCGAAAAGAAAAGCTCGTATGGTAAAAACCATTTTAGCGGTGGGTTTGGCGTGTACGGTTTTTCAAAAATGTTAAAAAAAATCAGTTACTTGAGCATTCTCGAGCGCGTCAGATATTCATACTACGTATGCCCCAAGTTCCTCTGATAACAACGGTATACTAATCTGCCGGTTTGCGTGGTGGGGGTAGGCATATAAAGTAGTCAAAAAGGCAAAAAAAATTAAATTACTCGAGCGCGTCAGATTTTCGGAAGGGGTGTTAAGTAGGCCCCAAGGAAGCTTCCTTTAAAAAAACTGACGATTTCGGCGTGACGATAAGTTACGATGAATTTTTGAAAATGCATAAAAAAAAAGTTTTTTTGAAATACTCGAGCGCGTCAGATTTTCATAGGGGAGGTTTATCTCGGTATCCTGAAAGCATATTTTCTTAATCTGACAAAAATGTTGGTGGGTTCTCTTAATCTGACCGAAAAAGGTTTTTTGGTTTCTTTTTTTTCCTTTCTTTCTCCTTGATAAAACGGGGAATTTAAGAATGATAATAAAGCGATAGATATTCCCTTTTTTGTCTATTTAAACTTTTTTTTTGTAAAATGTATCGTTCGCGACTTATATGCCGCAACGCGTTTTTCGGAAGACGAAATGGCTCCTCCAAACTTCCGGTCATGCGGAAACCGGCGGATTTTGTATTTTTAGTAAATTTTAGATTATATTCTTCAAAATAATAAAAAAAAAATCGCGCTCGAGAATGCCGGATTAACGTTTTTTTTTACAAGTTCGCGACCCTATAACTCGGCGGCGTCAAGGACTTATCGTCAGATTAGTTAAATTTAGTCTTAAAACACTAAAATCAACCTCCAATATCTTAATCTGACGCGCTCGAGTATTTCAGACAATCGTTTTTTTTTTACTAATCTGATCGTCTATCCTAGGCGCGCGTCACTACATATAGAGCTAAATACTTTACAAGGTTGTTCTATTAGGTCTAAGGTATCTCTCATATCTTAAACTGCCACGCTCGAGTATTACCGAAAATTCCCTTATTCGCCTCCCTAACTATAAGTAATGAAAAAATATTTATAAGTATATACACGATAAACGAC
This sequence comes from Acleris emargana, assembly GCA_927399475.2. Classification (NCBI taxonomy): domain Eukaryota; kingdom Metazoa; phylum Arthropoda; class Insecta; order Lepidoptera; family Tortricidae; genus Acleris; species Acleris emargana. The sequence goes on along the minus strand of OV656835.1, from coordinate 47,368,141 downwards.
TTCCACGCGGACGGAGTCGCTGGCAAAAGCTAGTCTTATATATAATAAAGAGACCTGTCCTGACGGACTGATTCATCGTCGCCCAGCCAATACTTCGGAAGCTAGAAACATTAAATCTGGATTTGCTTTTGTAACGTAAAGATCCGAAAAGACGGGGTTTTTTGAAATTCAAACATAAGTAGGTGAAAGAGTTTTTTTTTTTGACCTATTTTTTAAATCTTGGATTGAATATCTTATATATAATATTAGACATGTATTTCAACATTTTTTACAACTCGTCCCCAATAGAAGAGAAAAGGAGTGACAAAGTTGGTATTTAACGCAAACGAAGTCCTGAAGCACCTGACCGTACTTGTTTGATATTTGATATTCTGGGGATCTGGTGTTCTTCAATCTGGTATATCGAAAATATGGTTTATCTGAAATCTGCTCTTTGAAAAATCTAGTATTACATGATCATGCTAAGGCGAGATCAAGTTCTTTCGAGAAAATTGTGTTTTCCTAATCAGGTTTGTAAAGTATTTCAGTGTTTTGAGATTCTTGTGATTTCGAAATTTGATATTTTCGGTATAAGGTTTTATAGGGAACATGGTGTATTGAGAACATGGTATTTTATAAAACTGATTTAAAAAGGAACATAATATATAAAAATACTGGTATTGTGGGAATCTAATATTTTGGTAAGCATGTATATCGGCAATTAGATATTTTGCAATTATGGTTTAAAGGGAACGAGCGATTTATACTACTAGGGTTTATTTAATTCTTTGACACGAAATAAAAATAACGTAACTCCACTCTGACCGGCCAATAAAGGCAAGCCAGAGGTGAGGGTCTGTTCCTCGTCATTATTCACTCCAGCCGGCCGGTGAAGGCAAGCGTGAGGTGAGGAACAGGACCTACCCTCGGGAGCATTCAGGTCCGTGGTGTCGCCACTCACCAACAGCTCGCCACTAGCTGCCCTGCGGTTAAATTATTATTTAGATACCTATTTATTTAATTTTCTGCAAATTAGGTTTTTTATAATAAGTATATATAAAAGTAAAATAACAATACCCATACAAAAATATAAACATTATAAAAAGCCTAACCTACGGGTGCCGCCGGCAGCGGGGCAGGGCTCAAGCTACCGGTGGTCAGGGCTGCAGAGAGAGGAACCTCCTCACAATGCGTGCCGTGTCGAGGAGTACTGCCTTCTGTATCTGATCTAGCGAGAGTCTCTTGAGGTGTTGGTCGAGACTCTTTGCTATAACACCGTTTGCCGAAACAACTATCGGGACAATGATCGTCGAGTCAACATCCCACATTATTATTATTATTATATTATTATCGGGTTTAAGAACATTTATTTTTCTCAATAAGAAGATATACAAACTTCACTTACACTGAGAATCTTAAATTACTTAATGTAATAAGTAGGTAGGTAGCATATTAACACTGCCTCGCCTCGCCCAGTCGCTCGTCCTTTTAGCGTTAGCGGGTAGATGTGCGCTATCTCACATTCTACGGCTCGCGGCTCGGTCGAGTGACGTAGAGGTTAAGCAGTGTCAATAACGAGCTCTTAATTCTAACTTTATATAAATTAAACATGCATGATATTCCAAAAAACTTTTCCAACAGAAAGAAACAAAACCTTAAAATAGAAACTTAAAAGTAAAATTTTAATACTCAATACCAATTATAATGTGTTGAACACCGTTAATTAATTATTAGCATAGGTAAACACTGTAATTTACTTATTTATTAGGGCCCATTCGTTGTAGATGTTTAAAGGACCACCGTATTTTTACTTTTAAACGTTTATTTAAGTAGTTAAATGCAATAAAGCAAAATGTGTGTAGCAATAATTGTATAATTTGTGTTCCTTGTTGGTTATTATTTTTATTTGACCGGATATTTTTGTAATACATGTAATTTCAGATCTTTTTTGAATATATTTATTGTTTTTGCATTTCGTACATTTATTGGTAGGCTATTATATAATTTTACTCCTTCGTAGGTAATGCTTTTTTTACTATAATTAGTTCTCGTTTTGGGTAAGGATACATTGTTAGCACTTCGCGTTTTTCTTTGTCTTATTTCATTATTTGTTACAAAAGATAATTGGGAGTGAACCTGTTTGTTTCTGATTTTCTGTATTAAAAAGCAAGTGTTATAAATATACGTTTGTCTTATATTAAGTATTTTTGTTTCTTTATATACTTTGGATGTGGGTGTTAAAAAGTCGTAATTAAATAAGACTTTTATTATTTTGTTTTGCGATCTCTGTAATTCTACTAGGCTAGTTTTTGCTGCACTGCCCCAGACTTCTACCAGATAATCCAGATGTGGCTTTACAAGGCTGTTATATATAAGAAAACGAATGGGACGCGGGACACACCCAATCATTCTCCGTAATGCCCCGGTAAGGGAGGATATTTTAGATTTTAGTTTCTGTATATGAGGCTGCCAAGTAAGTCCCCCATCAAGTATAAGTCCTAAATACTTTTCCTGTTTACTCTGCTGTATAACTTTTCTATTAATAGTCAGCGGCGGAAAGCTTTCAATTTTTTTATTTTTGGCCGAGAATATTATATACGCTGTTTTGGCAGTGTTGATTGTCAGCAGATTCTGTTGAAACCATATAAATAAGGTATCAAGATCTGATTGTGCCTGTTGGACTATGTCGTGGATTGAGTTTCCGTAGTAAAATAAACAAGTGTCATCAGCATAAAGGGTGATGTCTCCCTGCAGTTCCACCTCATGAATATCATTAATATAAGCTAAAAATAGCAAAGGCCCCAAAATAGAGCCCTGTGGCACACCATAACCGATATTTTGTGGCTTGCTTTCATATTCTCCTATTTTTACCACTTGCTTTCTATTTTTTAGATAGTTTTCAAATTTTTTTAGCGCTGCGTTCTAAATTCCTAGGTGTTGGAGCTTTTTTAACAATAGTGGATGACTTACAGTGTCAAACGCCTTCTTTAGGTCTATAAACAGTCCTAAAACTATTTGTTTCTTATCAATATTTGTTTTAACTGTAGTTATTAGGTTAGTTGCTGATAATGTATTTGATTTTTGTCTAAAGCCATATTGTTTGTCTGATATGTATAGGCGGGTATAAAGCAATTTTTCAATAACCTTAGATAATACTGGTAAGACAGATACTGGACGATAATTTCCAGGGTCAGACTTGTTACCTGATTTAAAAACCGGAGTCACCTTTGCTATCTTCAAGCTATCCGGAAAATCACCTGCTACAAAACATTTGTTAAAACAATCACTCAAATGATCAATAATCAAATTTTTGATGCATTTTATACTTTTTGTGTTAATTTCGTCTACCTTGCTCACATTCGGGTCTAAATCATCTATTATTTTTCCTATTTCGTCCGCAGTTAAATTATTATTACGTTTTATGTTATGTTATGTCTTATAAATTTTACTGCATGATGATAAAAATACTATGCGATACTAAGAGGTATAAAAACACGAAGATCAACTTTAGAAATAAGGCGAAAGTAGTTCTTGTCTTTAGCTTGCAGAATTGCGCAGGGCACGCCGCGCCCCGTCGCGCGTGCGCCGCGCGCTCTACCACCTCGGTGCAACGGTTTTTTAAATCACAGGGCTCACCCTGTCATCTATGCTAGTCTTTCAGGTGGCGGTATACTGGCGTACAAATCTTAAATCATACTGCAAACGGGGCGAAACTTACGGTTACTACACTCGTAACGAAGACAAACTCTTATCGCTCCCTGGGAGACAGAGACGGACTGGCTCCGGCCCGCGGTGTATGTACAACCGCTTGCCCGAGACGATTATAACGGCGCCTAGTAACGCAGCCTTTAAAATTAGATTATAGAAATGGTTGAATAAGTGAGCAATTTACAGTCTAAACGAATTTATAATTTAAAATGACGAAAAACATTGAATGTATTTTTATTCATTAATTGATACAATATATTATTAAATGCAAACTTAAAATGACGTGTAATTAGACATTATAAATAAAGAAGTATCTGAGTATCCCTTATTACCAAGATTACAAACATGATTTAACCGCGCTTTTCTTTGCGATTATGATCACTTTAAAGTATGTATAAATTAACACAACAAAAAAAAAACAATTTATTGCAGTAGTCCGGATGTTACACGCGTACCGACATACAATTCGGCAATTATTTTTATGTATATAGATATAGATAGTGTATTTACACGTATTCTAAACAGTCAGCACCAAACAAAAAAACATCTAACAGATGGACATTTTGCAAATCAAATATCGATTTCTTTATCGACAACACCCTCTAGGTACTCGCGCAGCGCGTTCGTTCTGAGTAGCGTGGATCATTCATTAGAGATAATTATCTAAGTCTATCAACAATGGAAATTGACCTTACTCCATGGACATGAAGTTAATTTTTGGTTTGTACTATATCAGATAATGTCTTGCAGAAAATATAAAATGAGAAATCTATAGACTAAACAAGAATTTAAAAATGTTGTAAATTCTTTAACATGAAAAAAAATATAAGTTTTGATTTACTTAGTCTTTTTATTACAAAAATTACACTATAGTCTTTTTATTGCAAAATGTTGATACACCAACTTATTTTCGCAAATTTACGATTTTGATAAATAATTATGTCATTGGATTCGTCTCATGCGGGAGAGTTGCATAAAACTCTTCGTTTTTTATTTTATTATATGATAAAATACTGAAAAATAATTTTACTAGCGTGCCTCCACCTAACCGTCATGGTGTCCCCTTAAAAAAGGTATACCAATTTAAATATCTGGGGCACTGGCTTACTAAGGACCTCAAAGACGATGATGATATGGAAAGGGAGCGAAGGGCGCTATCAGTGAGGGTTATAGCCCGCAGGTTCACTCGTATATTAAAATAAATAAAATAAGACTTCCCGATGATTCGACACGCCACCATGGGAAATGCTTTTTTGGTACGGCTATCGTTTTTACATTCCAAAATAGCCCAATAGGGCATGCTTCTCGATGTATTTCCTATTTTAAAATTATTATTCGCACATTCGTCACACACAAGCGATCGCGGCAAACTTGGCTAGGTTGCACGGAACTCCGCATAACCGCCACACGTGCCACACCCACTTCACACATCTACTGTTTTATGTGTTCTGTGCTTTAAACACACAACTACCAGGCATTTTTACAACTTACTAACGTCAACCAATGACTGTCTTCCGCGAACGACTAAGGGCAGATTTTGACTAAACGAGAATGAGGTCTTATACCTAGATTAAACGCCGAATTTGTATAGACTAATCTCGGAGTAAGTCTTATTCCAGTTTGGTAAAATCGATGGGTAATCGCGGTTGGCCCTAAACTAAATATTTAAGGCCAACGCGCTGGTGCTATTTTGTCGCGCCATTGGACCGGTCCTTACATAAGTAATATTGAGTCAATGATTTAAGGGTTCATTGTTTCTATGTTGTTAGATTCAAAGAATATTCGATCCAATGACAGTCGAGCCAGCAATCAATCGCGTCGAGACATCTTCGATAGGATGACACTCGAAATCCCAAATTCGATTTTACGCCTTATTGAACCACGATCATTCGATGGATGACATTTCGAGAGCCCGTATACGAGATTATGATTTAAACTCAATTTAAGGTCTTATCGATAAGAAGAAGATTTATAAGAGAATACCAAATGCAAAGGATAATTAAAGTTGGGACTCACGAGGTTGGTTTTTCGACTCTTCTGTGCTTATGGGGATCAAAAACGGTTTCTGTAACTAAATTTGCGTATTATTTAAAACATGGTACCAATTTCAGGCATACATCACGAATTAGAATTAAGTTTTGTTGTTTACCGTCTTGAACTTCCGCAACATTATCAAATTCTCCAGTTATGGTGTCCCTAACACCACCCATAAATTCGTAAATAAACATGGTGAGATTTTATAGTTCCCTTTTTTATTTATTTCAGGTAAACACTTCGTATTTATGTTGTAAACAAGTAACCTAACCTATATCCCCTTCTTTTTCATTAAATTTGTTTCCTTTTTTGGTTCCCTATATTTTTTTAACATAGTGTAATTTATTGTTTTATCTTTACTTGAATTGACCTGACTGACTTAATTTTGAGACTGAAATGTACGCTAACTGACACAAACCATCATTTAATGAGCAACAAAAAAATATTTTGTCTTTCTAACCTATTTCAATATACTTTTCATGTCTTAAAACTTCAGGACAATAACAAGCACGGAAGAAGTCGATAAAACGCTCACTTAAATGTAAAGGGCAAAGAACAAAAACTAGCTTCGAAACTGTACATATACAGAAAATAAACAACCAAAATCCGACTGCAAAAAAGTGTAAAAAACTAAAAGAAATAAGTTTGGACCTTTCTAATGTTATACACTATTTATCACCATGTGGTATTTGCTATCTGATCTACAATAGAACCACTCCTAGTCCTCGTATTGGCTATTCAAAATATTCTCCGTAGTCAAAGGCCAGGATTATTATAACAACGTGCATCGCAGTTTGGCCTCGAAGAGTAACATTCACAGGTGTTTCCTGCTGTCAATGTCTTTGATTTTCCTAAATTTGGCATCTACGTCGCCATACGAAGACTATTGTAAATCAGATAACGAATACAACATGGCGATAAATAGTGTTTAATATATTACATAAGTTCAAACATGGTTTCGTTCTTCATTTAGGATGTATTTATTTATTTATTCATTTAAACTTCTTTGCACTAATACAATAAAGTACAAATAACGAACTTAATGCCCAATGGCATTCTCTACCAGTCAACCAGTAGGTGAAACAGAATAAGAAGATCGGTAGAAAAAGAAGACCGTTTAGGATTCCGTACCAAAATGGTAAAAAAGGAAACCTTATGTCGGTCTGTCTGTATATCACAGCAGTTTTTCCCTAAAACTATAGAAGCTATTAACTTGAAATTTGGCATAGTTTGTTTGTAGTGAATACATACATCGCCACCTGTGCCCTGTTTGAGCGAGAATTAGACCGACGACGTTGCGAGAGCGCGACGACGAGTGACGCGCGCCTGAGTAGTTCGCGTGGCGTACCCGTCGCACGGCGCGTCCAACAGTCAGTTTAGAGTGAGACCGCCGACGTCGTGAGAGCGAGAGGGAAAAGGAACCGATACCAGGAGTGGTCCTGGTCGTCGATACTTGTGAGCGTAGGGACCGACGGCAGCGGAGGTGGTGGTCGTCGAAGGTTCTTGGTCTGTCGCGTGTGCTACTGGTCTGTCGAATGCTCTTGGTGTATCAACAAGAAATAAAAATAAAATTGATATTAAAAAAAATCGTGTCCGTAAGGTTTATAAATCATTTGTAGGTAAATGCATCCTTTTCTATAATAAATTACCTGACGTTGTTTTAAAGTTAACATTTTCAGAAACTTACTTGAAAAAGTCGTTGATGTCTAAAGCTTACTATTGGCAGAGTGCAAAGCGGGTGGAGGGGGTAGCCTAGTCGCTACGGCTAAAATTGTCATTTTTGTCGCTGACTTGAGCTGTCAAATCCATATTGCAGTACATAAAAATCTGCTTACAATAGTACATTGTTGCCTAGGCGCGGAAAGTAAGGGTTTTCCTGACGAGGTGGTTAGCAGGCCGAGCAACAGCGAGGCCTGCTAAAATACGAGTCAGGAAATCCTCATTTCCGCCGAGGCATACATAATGCTTTTCTCAAACATGTGAGGAAATAATACAAATACATTTCTAAAAAGCAAGTAATTTAATTTCCTTAGATTTAGCGGGAAGCAGGTTTTGCTTAACCGAGGCAGCTTCAGATTTTAATATAGGCGGTACCTATTTCGTCACTTTCGTCGCTTGAGCTAATTTTTTATAGTAAGTATTTCACACAACAAATAGTTTAATATTCGGTTTCACAGTTATATTATGCAGAATGAACGAATGTTACCGACTGTCAATTGTTTTTAAATACTAACCATAGACATTGGAATGCAAATTCAAAAAGAAACACACGCACTGTGCTAAATAAGCGAGCAGTTACCTTGGCTGTTTGGAATTTTTGTCTTGGTCCTTTTGATTTTGTATGCAAATTGACAGCATTTTTAAGAAATATATGGACATGGACGGAAAGTGTTTTCATATGGTTTTTTTACTCCTAGGAGTAAAATGAGGCTCTTTCCGTCCTTGTGTTTCAATCGGAAAACCGTGTTTTCCGAGCATGTTTGAGAAAACAAAGTTGTCTTGTACGCCGTTGCCGTGACAGAAGTTTGGCGAACCACTCGGGCTTCGATAATACGAGTCATGTCTCCTTGGCGAATGTCTTCAACCTCAAGGACATGCCCAGCTAGCACCAATTTCTTGCCTTTATTCATCGTCTCCGGTTGGAAAATGATTTCGTGGGTGATGGCACGAAACCCCGTTTTAGTCACGAGTAGGCTCAACAACAATTTTAATATTATTGGTAATAATGTTACTGACTACCATTGTCCAAAATTGTGTAATATAGTAAAATAACATAAGATTTCATTAATATTTTTCACAATATTTACTTACTTCTTGTTTGACAGCGGTGACAATATTGTCCATAATGGCCGCCTGTCACGTGGCGCTGTCGTCGCGCTCGGTCCCAATAGGGTCGAGGACTATCTAACAGATAAAAATGCTTGGCCTAAACTGAACACCTAAATAACGTAATAATAACTTAGTCATAAAAAGTATGTAAACATTGTATATTGTCTGGGGGACACGGTTTCTGTAGGAGAATGTATCGAAACTTTTATGCAGGTTGTCTTGCACCGTCACAGGTAAGTATAACTTGTTTTTTTTTTTTATTACTGTTGCTTATTAGTTTTGTGACAATTCTGAGTTTCGACACATTTTCCTGCTCAACTAAAAACGCATGAATATTATTAATTTTTGGTTTTATGTGAGATTCATTGTTTTTATCATGCTAGGTTAACTTTATTATTGTATAATATCAATAGCAATATTTAAAAAACGACTGACTGTTGAGTTTTTTGCGGCGTTTCTTCTCAGCAGTGGTCTCTTGCGAAGCGCTGGTAGATTTTTGACGTGTAAGTGCCTGGGCGGCCTACTTACTGAATAAACATATTTAATTATTTATTTTTTTATCGCTAGTGATAGAGTCTGGCAAACGAAAGCGTGGCCTGAAAAAATGGCAACACTGTAGTGTCGTCCCTTTTTTCTTAGATTGATTTGAAAGGGATGACACTACAGTTTTGCCATTTTTCAGGTCACGCTTTCGTTTGCCAGACTCTATTTATTGTTTAGCTACCGACTGAATGCATCTCTAGTACTCCCATTGGCGAAAATGAACCCTTCTGATAAACAGTTCATCTTCGACAAAAAGTACAAAATACCCCCTGTGCAGAGCCTGTATGACGGCGGAGGAATCCGCAGCCCACGTCATCATGGAATGCCCTGAGGTGGCAACATACCGGGCACGTCACCTCGGAACACCGAGGTCGCTACCAGAAGCCATCGGCAACACAAAGGGTCTGCTAGGCTTCCTGGTACTAACCTCATCCTATCAATCGTATCATTTTAAAATAAGTAATTTTTTGCGTTCTGAAAGCGGTTTTTTGTTTTTTAAATATTTATTTTGTTTATACATTTTGGTGATCATAATACCAAAGCTGTTATGTTATGTTAGTCATATTTAAACAATTAAATATTCTTCGTTATAGTCACTCAACTATCTAAATCGAGATATCTTATAGGCACCCTTAAAATAGGTACCGCTGAGGAGTTCCGGTTGTCACCTGTGTTCATCATCATCAGTTCCACTTCACCAAGCTTACTTTCTGAATGCAAATGCTGGTCATGTTACTAAAAAAAATGCTATTTGTTAAGCTCTAGAGGTGTCGTTAATAAGCGCGGACTAAAATACATACATGTACAGGTCAAACTGAGAACCTCCTTTTTGTTGAAGTCGGTTAAGAATAAATTTTAATGGCAATATAGTAAATTCGATTGCATCTCAAAGTCTCGCATGAATGTAGGTAATGTCTTTTTGAACAATAACGGCGTTACTTAAACGTGGAATAACCGTGGGGTAGCTAAACCATGCTTTGTCCTTGTCTGTCATTGTGACATTTGAATTTGACAGATAAGGACAAAGCATGTTTTAGCTACCCCATAGTTAGTTGGCGTTTATAAGTAAGGCTGTAAGGGTCGTTCTAAAAAAAGTGGCACCGTAACCTGTCAATGAGTTTTTGAATACAAAGTGTGTATAGTGAATTTCTATGGAACTTGCTAAATATGTAAACAAAAGACTTAACTTTGTTTTGTCACTGTTTCTCCTTGAAATTTCACTCCACCTTATCAAACACCATTGAAACCATAAACTATTGAATCGGTCGTTACTGTAAAATACTAAATCACCAAATATAAAACTCTATCTTGGATATTTCATTAAAAGTTTAAATGGTTTCATAAGTTAGGTTATTAGGACCTGATGGAATGACGTTTTTGTTTCTTTTAAATTCTACAATTGTCTATGATGGGTAGTGTTGTGGCTAAAGTTGGCGATAATATTAAGGCCCCTACACATTACCTAACTCACGCTGATCACACTCACAGATGATATAACGGTACCTTTTGTAATAAATACTGGTGATCTATCATTTTCAAGTACCGATTTTTCTTCAGATCGTGATTAAACAAATTAGAAATAAGTAACTACTTGTTTTTTACTTTCGTTATTTTACTATTCGAAATGGTTTGACATAAGTAAAGGAGTATTGTCCATCACTAGTAAATTCATCATTCAGAGACAATTTCAATATGGCGGTTTGTTTACATAGTTAGCAAGTTCCATAGAATTAGACTTTAAAAATGTTTGTTTTTCAGAAAAGTAAAAACGTTCATAGATAAGCACAGACCTTTAAAATCGAGGCCAATGCATTTCTTTAATTTTTTTAAATTAAATTTGTTAAAAAAAAATGTTAGGCACCTTTTTTTACTATAACGTGTCTTGTCCAAATGCGACATGCTTCCAGTTTTTAAGGTCTTTGAACTATTTGTGTATATTTTATTATATATTTTTTAAAATATATTTCAAGAAGAATATTATGACATTCAATAGTTATGATATGGTTTTAAAAATTAATGCATATATATCAATTTTAACACACGACAGTTTGTCCAGTGATATTTTAACTGTAACCTGTGTGTCGGTGATATTGTATCTCACTCACATACGAAAAATAATAGGCACACCATATTTATCGGTAAACATTCGGCCTGTGTTTGGCTCTCCACTATACAAAACGGTAGGAGACTATCTGTCATAATTTTGTGAAGATTAGTGATCAAATGCGGTAATCTGGAGTTTGTAACGGGTATGTTAAATTTATTTTGTCTCGATTATTTAATGTTAACGGTGTGGGACATAATTAACTAATCATTTGAACGTAGCATTCTGATGTATCTACTTATATTACTAAGAGTGGAACATTCATATTTTCATCGGTTTAAGAGTAAATGTCTTGTAAATATACTTTTAACTCTAACTTGTGTAACTTTAACCTGTAACTTGGTTAGATTAGGTTAGGCATAGGTTAATGTAGCTCTTGGCAGGTTACAGAGACTTATGTGAACTAATGTGCAGGTTAGTGTGATGGTGTGACTATTGGCAAGCTAAAGTGAATAAATATTTAAAATATTTTTATTTTAATAACTTGCATAAAATTTCCCTGAAAAACTGTGCAGATGCTTTACTAAGCAGTACCCATTAACAGTGCTCTACCAAAGTAAATGTCTCTAGTCAATTTCTTTTTTATAGTAATTTGTATTTTAATATAACTCTCTTTAACCTGGAACCTTTTCTCTTCTAACCTGTCTAATGACACTTTCACCTGCATCTCCACATTTCAACAAGCCATAATTCTTTTATTGCCATGAATATTTCGTTCCCTTTTATAAATATGTAACAAATGGAACACCAAAAAGCTTATTCTAAGCAAAGAAGGTAATAAACCACAACTTTTTTTTTGGAAAAACTTTAGCCTGTCTGTGGCACTTTTATTAGATTTACCCGTAAGTCGAAATGATCCGCTCTGGGGGTGAGTTTAGTAAGGCGCGCCGACCGCCCGAAGGTCGGGCTCACCCCGCGCCCCCCGTCCGCCCGCCCGCCGCCGCACCGCACTAGTCCCGCGCCGCGCAACGGACGGGGTGCATGCTCGTACTGCTCTCACCTCAATTCTCCCGAATGTGCGTTCATGTTAGAATACAAAGAAACTCGTCTTATAGCCCTTTCGTTCTTGTGACGGTGAAGATTGACTTAATTCATACTTACTCGTTATTTATCAAAGGAACGATATCTATAGCCTGACTGATACCAATTTTGGTTTGTTGGTTTTAATTAATCTGAACGGGTATTTATCATTTAAACCGCCTTCTCTGGTGAGTATTCTATTATGCACAGTTATAATCTGTAATTTATTAACAAACATTTAGTCTATGTTGAAATTGTTTGATTGTACGAGTAGTAAGTATAAACTACCCTGAAAAATATTAAACTTTATTGTTTACCTTTTATCCAGTTTCAATTTGAAAACAGAAAACATATAGTTTTCGCTAGATTACGTAATATCTTCCATGCTATTAGCATAGTTTGACAGTTTGTTTGTTGTTTGTGAAGAATTACCCCAACGTTGCACTGCGCAGGGGAAGAGAATAGAGAGAGAGGTCGGCGAGAGGCAACGGCGTGTAGGGGCTGGAAACGCGCATGCGCCGCGCCCGCTCCGCCGCCGCCGTTGACTGACACGTCATTGCTCGTGCCCCTCACCCAAACGCACGTATCAGTGAGTCGAAATGATCTAACCTAGCGCAGCCCCGTAGTAAACGGGTTCTTGCAATCATTGATTGCGATCACAACTCGTTAAGTAGGAACTACCCGTACACTCAATCTGCATGTCCATATTTTCTAATTTAAGTAATGAATAAGCCATTTGCTCGTACCTATTCGAAAACAATGGAGAATATTTTATGACTTTTTCACAGCTTCAAAAAAATCTGAATCATGTAGATACTTAACAAACCGTAGCTATAAATTTAATGTTAGGTTTACTGTAATGTAATGTAATGTTCTGTGTTCTAAGTAATTATAATATAACACTCAGAAATGGATACTTGTATATTACCTCACGTACACCTAGGTTGTTGAACGAATTAAAAATATTAAATGTCCTTAACTTAACTTATAAAATTCCTTATTCTAAATTTGAAATATTCAGAAATCTTTAGCCAGTTCCTATTTATAATTACTTAATCTATCTGAAAACTCTGTATTAATTGGGTCGGGTCCTATATCACAGGGATCCCTAGCACAGGACCCAATGGATTGCTTCTAATTCTTGTAAGGTTTCATTTATGCAATAAACATTTTCATTTCATTTAATTTCAATTACCTTTCAATTAGTTAACTTTAGCTCTTGTTTACAATAATATCTGCCATTGAAGATAACTACTGATTTCTGAGGAGTTCGTACGGTACAAACGACGTTCATAAAAAGTTTACTTCTTAGTGTTAATTAGTACTTAATTAATTTGAATACCTATTATTTGTTAAGTATTGCATGTCATACAATGATTTAGAAAAAAACACTCTTTCATAATGACGTAATTACGTAAGTTTTATTAATTAATTAGCATTAAGGTTTATTTTTTTGCCATTACATTAAATGGCTGACATTTTAGCTTTCAGTAAACACATTAAAAAGCATAAAAAAATGACAATATTTTTTTTTACTTAATTTTTTCGAGCTACGTTTCGCAAATACGAATAAAAAATTAAATCTCAAATACCGCTGAAACGAACAATTTTCGGCCAGGGTACTACATGAATTTATAGGCTTCAAATGAGCTCTACTATGCCTCCTTAAAAGGTGTGTACCGAGTCACCCTGTATTTTAGAGTTGATGTGGCCGACCAGTTGCATGACGTCACAGCGCATATCGGGTCCCTGTCTAATCGCTGTCTAATCAGTAGTTTAAAGTATTTGTATCATCCGTATCTCTTGGCCAATTTCAATTTTAATTTCACCTTTGGTGATCTCTTTCACCTACGGTAACTTTCATATTTTGGTAAGAAATGGGAAATGGGAAAATCCATGCATATTCTCTATTGCCATCTGTCTCAGGCAGTGGCACTTTTCTACTTGGTAAGACATAGTTAGTTTTTTTTTTTTTTGCCCCCGCGGCGACTTGAACAGCTACTACCGCGAGGATAATGGCGTTTCCACGTGAAGTGATTTCGCCAGTGTCAAGGTATATATGAGTATCAATCAATATAGCAATAAAATACAATCCAATCTTCTCTAGGAAGATTGGGGGCAACGTTGTACGGTGATTTGTAGGTCAGAGGTCAAGATAGTTTTAACCTCTGCACCACTGCGAGTCCACTTGAAACGAGAAGAAAGATGCCAGATACACGAAATAAGTCCAAGTCTTCAATCACTGTGCGACACAAAGGCATAAAAAGTACAAATCACTATCAGAAAAGAACTTTGAACACCTAATTACCCAAAAATTAAAGTCTAAAACAAATTACACGTCCGCCATCTTTTAACGTTGCAAATGGCCAATCATTCTCTTAAGATCCATTCATCAGATCTATGATGTATCTAATGAAATATTTTTTTCTAACTAGATCCATTACGCGGAAGTATGGATCTAATGAGATATTATTTGTCACCTGATACATCTTTCTACCCAGTTGCAAGAAATGGATCTACGGAGAATATTTTTCTCAGTAAATCTTACATGTTGTCATGGATCTAATGAGAAGTAAATAATGTATAGTCAAGGTCACCAATATACATATATAAGTCTCAAAAATATGTATACATAAACTTTATTAACATCGTAATAAAGTATGTATAGGTATATATTTTTGAGACTGGTACCTATTCAGACATATTGGTGTTGCTGACTGTAGGTACTTGGGGATATATACAATATTTAAAATCTATTTAGCCAGAATAATATTCCGTGAATATTATAACTTGCGTTCACATCACCATTTCTGGAAATTACCAGCTCTTAACCACTTCAATAGCTTGAATTGGCCATTTACAAAACAATATTTTTATAACTATTGACGACGCGCTGGCCTAGTTGGTAGACTTGGTAGTGACACTGCCTATGAAGCTAGCGGTCCTGGGTTCAAATCCCGGTAAGTGCAGATATTTGTGTGATGAGCGCAAATATTTGTTCCTGAGTCATGGATGTTTTCTATGTTTTTAAGTATACATTTCTCTATTTAAGTATTTATATCGTTGTCTAGTATCTCTGTAATATGACAAACAGCAGTGACAAGTACCGGTATTTATTATCATGATTAATGCTACAAGTGGCCAATTCATCATTCTATCTAAAGAGAGTTAACGACGTAGTCTATGAGACGAGTAGATCTAGCGGGAATATGTTCTCAGTGGATCCACTATCGGTATTATCAATGGATCTAGTGAGAATAAAGTCTCACCAGATCCATACTGGCTCTGATGAAATGGATCTAGTGGGAATATGTTCTCAGTGGATCCTCTATCGGAATTCTCGATGGATCTAGTGAGAATAAAGTCTCACCAGATCCATACTGGCTCTGATAAAATGGTTCTAGTGGGAATATGTTCTCAGTGGATCCTCTATCGGTATTCTCGATGGATCTAGTGAGAATAAAGTCTCACCAGATCTAGTATGGATCTGATAAAATGGATCTAGCGGGGAAAATGATGTCATTAGATACATCGACAAATGAATAAATGGACCCATTGAGAAAGTTTTCTCCCTAGATCTATTCCAGAGATGGGCAATGTATCTATTGAGAAAAATATTCTCCGTAGATCCATTTCTTGCAACTGGGTGGAAAGATGTATCAGGTGACAAATAATATCTCATTAGATCCATACTTCCGCGTAATGGATCTAGTTAGAAAAAAAAATTTCATTAGATACATCATAGATCTGATGAATGGATCTTAAGAGAATGATTGCAAATGGCCACCCTCTACACATAGTTAGTTGCTTTGGACATACGTATTGTCAACGTTATGACAGCTTTTATTTTCTTGACGGTAATGGCGGCTATGGATAACCATTGGAAGAGTAATTGACGCTGTAAATGACACTGCGACTGACAGTGTCGGCGGGGGTGGAGCTAATACTTAGTTCCGAACCAGTTTACTTTCTACCAGTTTACTTTCTGACGAAGTGTCAAACAGTTGTTTATAATTACATCAAAAATAATTCGATTTTAATGATTACCGGATTTAAATAATACAATGTACTGACTGGTTAGATCAGGTTCTCAAAATCATTTATTTCCTGAAGCGTATTTTCCAGTCGCATTTTTTCCCATTCATCAATTTACATCAGTCGTATTTATTCCTTGCATGATTTTTTCATTCGCAGATTTCTCCATTTGTGAATTAAGCCAAACGCAAATATTGCTAATGGCATATACATATATTCTACAATCGTAATTTTTCATGGAGACTTTCTCTCACGAATTTTTTACACACTTCTAATTCACCCGCTCCTGATTTTCCCCGCACGCTGTTAGTCGACTTTTTTATTTAATCAGTGCAAAATACAGTCCAAATAATTACATACACACATACATACATACCTTCACGCCTGTAATCCCAGAGTGGGGTAGGCAGAGCTACAGAATTACCTACAACTTTAAAAACTTGTTGATAATTCTGTAACCACATTCTGCACAAAAAGGCTAAGATGTTTACCAGCGTATTAGTGACAGGTATCTAAATAATTGAATGCGAATAACATATTAATGACCTGTACAGGCTTTTAAGTGAAACTGGATTGTGTTGGTTAACACACGGAGACTAACAAAACTACAAAAATAATACTATAAAATAAGTTTAACAAAAATATTTATTACATAAAAAAAATGGTTACCTACACCATGTTATAAGTTATAACTTAATTAATTGCTTATAGATTATTAATAGTTTCCTTAATGTGTCTCAATGCCAAAATGCACTGGCCCGCACTGTGTTACGTGTGTGTTAACTAAAATATTTTTTTTGTACTCGTCGATTAAAATGTTTGTATTACGATTTCATAGAGAATACTGTAACGTCACTCTTTTCATCGTTGAATAGTCTATGTTACTTCCGAAACAACCGAAATAACTATTTCGATACGCTCTAGACAACCGAAAAAAAATTGAAAATAGAACTTCGTATTTAAATAATATGTGCCCTTGTTTAAGGAGACTCGATGCGGTACAAAATTTGCCAATATTGTATGGCGTTTTGGAACGTAGCAGCATCGCGTCATCTGTCAAAAATCTACTTAAACTTGCTGCTGTATCCAGGACATTAAAATAAAACGGTGGTGTGATAACTTTTCTTTTAAAAGCCAAGAAGTTTACGTTTTCTCTGTGGAAATAAAAATCATCATTCATAAAGATTTCATAGAGAATACTGCAACGTCACTCTTTTCATCGTTGTTACTTCAGAAACAACCGAAATAACTATTTCGATACGCTCTAGACAACCGAAAAAATTTTGAAAATAGATCTTCGGATTTCCATATGTGTCCTTGTTTAAGGAGCCTCGATCCGATACAAAATTGCCAATCTGTGGCGTTTCGGAACGTAGCAGCGTCGCATCATCTGTCAAAAATCTACTTTTAGTTTTCTTATATACTCGTATTAATGACTTACATTATTAATTTTAATGAACTCGTACAAAAAGTATTGTTCACAATAGTGTCATAATTAAGCTTTTTAATCTCGTACCTTACTTAGGCCACTCAGCAAGCTTCGTGGCCTAAACACGGTACTCGACTAAAAAGCTCTCTATTATAACACGATTACGAAAAATACTATTCCCCAAATGACTGATTTTCTTTGTTTGTTTATTAATGTTGGAAATTCGTAATGTCTAACATAAAAGGGACATTCAGATACAATTATGATGAAGCAATATCGATAATCCCACGTTTAATTGATTTGAGTAAGACTGTATACAGTGCTCTTACGTGGAACTTGTTTTTCTGGGTGGTTTGGCCCTCCGGGCCTGCTGTAATACTAACAACCTAAACATACCTCTTTTCTACATTTAAATGTTAAAATTTTCATAAGAGTAAGAATTCTAAAAAGGTGGGCATTTTAGGAAACGACATTTTAACATTTTCTACGTATTAAGTGTAATTTATTTTAAGATTTTCAAATAAACTCATAGTGACAGTACACCAATTTGACAGTTTTATTTCCGACATTCTAAAACAAAGACTTTTAGAAAATCATTAATTTTGGGAAAAAAAAAATGGAGTTTTAAACATAGTGCAGACCAGTGCATTTTGGCATTTAGACCTACCCGACCGGATATACATTTAGATTATGTAAAAGTCATCAATATTTTGAATATGCCAATTTATTGATGCATTGGTCCAAATTAATAACTCCTGTGAAGTTGTTCACAATATTTTCAATCTTTAGACCCTTTAATATGAATTTTTGTTGCCTTTTTCGATAAACTTGGCAGTTCAATTCTTCATTTTGAATGAAAGTGAAATCAACTCCCGATGCCTCATTTTTCAACTCTGTGAATAAAAAGAATAAAGTCGAATTTGGTCTGACCTTAACATTTTTTTTGTGCCAAGCTTCGACGACGTTGTTCGTACGATGACGGCAACCGTAGCAAGACAGGAGGTCAATTTTGGCCATGTCTATCCATTGATTGGACATAAAGCTGTTAAACTGCTCTATATTGTTGATGTTTGGTGCTTGTGCCCTAACACTTAACCACAGGCAAATGAGCCAGAGCTACACAGTTCGAGATGTAATTGCATCCTTCGCGGGTGTCATCGATTTCGTTATTTGACGCATGCTTTCACACTGCTTGCGAGTAATGAAAAAAACATCCTTTATTTGCTTTTTGTTTATTGCTCCAGCTTCAAAATCTAATTTCTTTAATTGCTTGAAACAAAACATTGTACGTTTTCTGTTCCTTGTTAGGTAGAAGAGAAAATATAAATGGGAGTACTTTTGTGTAGTTCGTGTCAGATCCGATGTAACCGTGTATTGAGTAGGTAGAGTTGTTTATACGGCCCTGGGATAATTTTAAACTTGTCTATTTTTTTTTCCACATCGATGCTCTGGAAATCGGCAGGACAGGAATTGGTCGTCGGTTTTATAATACTTACCAGACTTCTGATCATTCAGCAAAATGGATCCTTTACATGACCCTTTGCTATCATTAGATGTAGCACATATCCATTTGGAAGTACAGTCAAGGTCAAAGATATAATAAATGCAATTAATTTGATAAAAAACAGGTAATCATAAAAAGTTCAAAAGATATGTACTCATATAAATACTAATAAATATGTAAATTTCAAAGGCCACGTAAATATGTATAAGGCAAGTTCAAAAACTTGTATACCATGAAAGTTACATAATAAGGGCCGGTTTTATAAAGCCCCGTAAGTAAAAATGTCAGATCAAATTTTAGTAACTTCATACAAGTTTTGACATTCCTGACCGAAATTTGATCTAACGGATCTTTATAAAACCCAGCCTTAGTATCCAGCAAATGATGCAATATATTGTACTTATATTTATGTCATTAAATATAGATTCAGTAACTGCTACAGAAATATGTATACAAAATATAAACGTGCTAAAATCAACTTTACGATCTTGTTAACACGAAACAAATTTGAATAGAATGTTTTGACAATTCACGAAAACAGTGCAGACTTGTCATTGTATATGTTTGTCTCATGTTTTGACCTGTCACGTCGTTATTGGAATTACAGCAACCGATCCGTAGTCACACCAATTTGCCATACTGGTGTGACTATGGTTCATTTTATTTATCCGTAGTCACACCAAGTAGCAGGTAGGTTTAGGTTATGTTAGTTCTTTAGCAGGCCCGGAGGGCCAAACTACCCAGAAATAGGAGCTCTGCGATAGCAGAGCTCCGTCGACTCTGTGGATTTTGATTTTGAAAGAGAAATAGACGCAAATTCGGTCTTGGTGTGACTACGGGTAAATAAAATGAACCATAGCCACACCAGTGTAGCAAATTGGTGTGACTACGGATCGGTTGTGGGAATGACGTTTTTAACAGATTTTGCATAGGTGCATAAAATACCAGCCAACTTTCGTTATTTTATAAAGCGTAATTTTTTAATATGTTACTCGGAATAACATTACAAATCATCTCATTCATTGCCAGACACTTTTTATCGTGGCAATCCCTTGCCAGAGACACCCTAAAACTTTAATAAATTTTAATTCTACTTTCGTTATAGTATAAAAGTTCAAATTTACACATATTATTTGGGTAACTATTAGAAGATGTTTTCTCAGTTGCCAGACAGTTTCGACAGTTCCTACCTGGCCCAGACAAACATATTGGGTACCTATAGGTGCGAGCTTTTATAAAATGACGAAGGTCTGGTTGTCACGGGCTCTTAGGCTATAGGGTTCGGAAATTCGGAGACATATTTACGTAAACTTGGCAAATCCCGGAAAAAGTTAAGGAAATATGGAAGATCATAAGAAACGGTAAGGTGAATTGGAATTAAAAATCCAAAAGTGACACATTATTTTAAATAGAGTAATTTGCTAAAGAGTTTGGAATAGCAATTGTTATACGACTTGAAGCGTCAAGTGGCTGGCTGAGTACATCAAGATTATGGAGTTCGATATAACGCAAATACGTTCATACGCCGCTGACAATAGAGTCGTGTTTACGTAATTTTGATTGTTTACATAATTTTGATTAGGTATCATGTTGGATATATAATTATGGTTAATAGTGTATACATATTTTTGAACTTTATGTTGTTTTTAAGTCTATGGTTTAATAAATGAGGACATATTATTGCAACTGTTGTTTACATAGTTATCTCTCAAACTATGTATATTTTTATGTAGCCGAATTTATGACCATTTAGATGACTATGCTTTTTGTCACTCTGTGGTGTATACATATCTTTGACCTTGACTGTACCACTTAGTTTTAATCGTTTCGAGTAATGTCTATGCCCGCCTTTAATTAAAATGTCGCCACCATGACTACTCCGAATAATATTAAATTCGGCTGAAGAAGACATTTTTCATTTTCAATATCACAAGATAATAGCACTGCGCAACTCGGCATGTTTCCATTAAAATTGATTTTAATTCGATGACACTAAGATGGCACAGAGATACGACCTCTCATGCGGGCGTGTCAAAGTAGACTAAACGACTTGTTACCTCGAGGTAACAAGTTTTGGATCACACTTTTGTTCGCTATGTCCATCATTAGGTACTACTATACATTTAATGTCTTTGAATGGTACCTATTTCAAAACGTATCATGCTCAGATCTCAAAATTTGCTCCGGAGCTAGAGCTAAAGGAACTAAAAGACCAAACTAGTTCCTTTGACAGATTGACCGAGATCGGCGCGCTCCCTTTAAAGACTGAGCGGGCGCAACTCTACGAGACAGTTCTGCCACAGGCAGTGGCGGTACTGCCATATAAGCCCAAAAGCCGGGCTTGCCTTGCATTACAAAAATAACTATTCATTAAATGCACGTAATGTATTAGATAGGTATTTCACCTTCGCGCGCCGCGCGCTCTCACTAAATTCTTCAAATCAAATTACATGCAACAGTAGTACCTACTAAATTTTACCGCGCACCGCCGGCCGCCACCTACGCAGCACAGCGCTCAGCGCTGTGCGGCAACCAGTCGAACTATTCATGACGCGGCTAGCTCGTATCTCGCTCGCACGTATTGGCTTGCAATCGGGCTTTCATATTCTCTGTCTTACCCACCGAAACGGCATATGCCCAAACACGACTGGTCGTGTATTAATATGGCAAATAGTATGAGAGTAAAAAGCCCTGATTGCGTATGAAGTTGTACACGAGTCCATAGTAAATGCGAAATTCGCTTCGCGCAGGCGCGGAGCGCGCGTTGAGCCGCGTTAGCGGCCAACTTCACTCAATTGCTATTTGTTGACAAATGCTTTTATTCACGTGTTGAATAGTTTGTTTAGGCGTTGAGCGGCGCGGCGCGGTCAGTGGAATAATAAGTTTTTTTTTGTGGTGTTGTGAGTTGTGATTCAATTAGATTGACAATGGAGGAAGTCCTGTGTGACTGTGATATTTTAAAGTGTGCACAAACTTTGCTTGTCGACGGAAAGGTAAAATGTTTGGACTTTGCAGAGAAAAAGGTACTTATTTCTTCGGCAAAACCTACGCCTGACTTGTGTATTTCTCAGAGTAGTAAATCGCACAAAAGACAGTTTAACAGGTCAGTGTACAAAACTCATTGGATTGTTGGTTGTTCGCACTCTAATAAGTTACATTGCTGGTGTTGTATTTTCTTTTCTAACGACAAAAACGTGTGGAATACATCTGGTCTGGTTATGACGATTTAAATAATTTAGCTGGCGCCATTAAAAGACACATGAATTCTCGAAAACACATGAACGCGGTAATTTATTTTAGTGATTTTGGTAAACAGCGAATTGAGACATCTTTATCGCGCCAATTATCAAAGGAAATTACAAAACAACATGCGTGTTGATAACAATAGTAGCGTTTTTCAAAGATTAGTCGATGTTGTTTGTCATTTAGCACAACAAGAACTTCAGAGGTCACGATGAGTCTAAAACTTCATTGAATAAGGGTAATTTTTTAGAGCTTGTGTCGCTACTTTCAAAATAGGTACGATGGCGTTTTAGAAAAACACATTCGATGTATACAAATAATAATTTAATTTAACTATGTTGTGTAATATGTATGTAATTTTTAGATAGGTAATTGAAATAAAAGTAAGTACTTATTGCTTCCTCCCTAGGCAAGCAAAGTTAAAATAAGAAGTTGAACCTTTATTTTATTCTCTCATACAAACCAAGCGGCTTTTTTCAAGGCCACCGAAAGTATGCAATTGCTGATAATATGTCTGTAAAATTATATCTAGTGGTAACATGCCTTCAGGGTGCTTTGGTGAGCTCGTCCACGTAAGCAAATGCCTATACCTACAACTGCAGAGTGAAGTGAAGATTGATCAGTAATGTGGTAACAAGATAAATTTATCCATAATAACCGTAAAAACTACAAAACATATCTCTCGGCTTGCCCTATTCTGAAACCCTAGGCACGCCACTGGCCACAGGTTCTGTTGTATCACATGTAACCCCTCCCGCACCGCTCCACTACTGCAGGAACCTAGTCAGTTATGCTATGCGCTAAGACTGTACGTACCCTACAGTAAAGGGCCTGCTAGTCGGCCGCTAACAAGCCTCCGACCTTCACATTCTCCTAAAAAAAGTGCAATTCAATTTACTCAAATCCAATTCTCTGTTTGTGACTCTGGTGCAAAAGCACCTTCAAAATTATCGTTTGGACGTATAATACCATGTTGATGATGAAAAGGTACATATTCAATAAGGTAATTTTAGAATATATAAGAACGAGATGGGGAAGTTATATAGATATAAGAGACCAACCAACCTCCGAAGCTTGACGAACGAGAAAAAATTCAACGTCCCGCGAAGCAATAACCAATACGGCTGTAGTGTCGTCGAACTACTTACCTTTTTTGCTAAATGATTTCCCTAGACACGTCAAAGAGAAAATTATTGATAAACCAAAGTCAGTTAAAAGTATTTTTAAGAGGGCTATGAGGTGTGGTTGGAAAGATAAAGACATTTGTGCAATATCAAAGTCAAATACAATCTTAAAAGTAAAGATTATAGCTAGGACTGTTTTAGTTTTTGGAAATAAACAGTTTAAATTTTAATTAACTAATTTGAGGTTATAATGGAGCGCCGTATGACTCATACCTCTGAATCTAGGGCCAGTCAATGAATCTTTAACCATAATAACTTTTGAAATGTGTTTTGACAATATTTAAAACGAGTGAACCTGCGTGCAATAGCCCTACCTGATAACTCCCTTCGCTCCCTCTACATATCGTCATCGTCTTTGAGGTACTTAGTAAGCCAGTGCTCCAGATATTTTAATGGGTATACCCTTTTTAAGCAGGGATTGTAAAACCGGTGAAATTGAATACCTGTATATAAATTGTCAAACGATTACCGCTAAAATAATAATACCTATATTCGAGTTAGCGGTAATGTTGTCATTCCGTTTTTGTCTTTTTCACTATGTATGCACTATTTACAGTATTCATTACCTCTATTTAATATCGGTATTCGTTGCTCTTGATAGATAAGGTGTCAAGTAGACATTATGACTGAAGCACAACAAATAGGTGTAACATAACTCAATAGCATTGTTGGCTAACACTGGTTGAAATGTCTGCTAGTACTGCACAAATAAATTGATTTGCGACTTATTTCAAATTGTCAATTGTCAATTTGTTTATTCGCCTTTCGGTAATAATTTAATAAAGTAGCAATAAGCCACACGAAAAAGAAAGATTTCGTATTTATATAAAAATATCTAAAATGGGCCGCGGACGGAAAAGAAAAAGACAAACCGATCATATGACAGAATGGTAATCTTTTCGTTGATTGTCATAATTCAAAATTAGAAAACTTGCTTATTTGGACACTGACATGTATTACCGGTAATGGGTTTATTGGTAAAGTATCAATTAGAGGTAATGTTGTCAATTGTCGAAACCGCTATTACATTTCAATACCGGTTTTGATTATACCGCTTATTAGAGCTTTAGTGATATAAATACCAAAATGCAATTATAACCGGTTATACCTTATTTAAAACCGGTAGTAAGAATACCGGTAACGATCCCTGTTTTTAAGGGGGCTCTATGATGCTAAGGCGGCGGCACGCTGTTTTTTTTTTGTACTTTATCATAAAATAAAATAAAAAGAAGAGTTTTATGCAACTCTCCAGCATGAGACGAATCCAATGAGTAATGACTTATCATTTATAAAAATCATACATATACGAGAATGAATTTGTACATCAACTGTTTTGAAGTACATTGGTATAAAAGAAAAGTAATTAAAAAATTATACAATGCGTCTATCATTCGTGTAAACATTGTGATTACTGATTATTGTAAATGGACTGTTTATTTCGTATTTGGTTAATTTTCTTGGTGTTGCATGTAGCCGACTCAAAACTTATATTTTCTCATGCTAAACAATTTACAACTGGTTTTTGTTGAATTCTTGTTTATTTATTTTACATTGTCATCTCAAGTCAAAGCACGTAGGGTGACGTCACGCCACACAGTAGTTTTTAAATTCAGTACTTTATCATAAAAAAACGATGAATGTTATGAAACTCTGCAACATAAATACATTTCATTTATGGAAATTTGACCATAACTATAGATCTGCTGCCATGGACAAAGATAGATACACATAATGTTCGAAATATAATGCATTTTTTTTTTCTTCTGTACAGTCGCCATCAGATATATGGTAGCGGTCAAGGTACTCAAATATTTCAGAGCAGCATTAAATTTCAATATATTAATTACGCTAGATAAGGTCTATAATATCGGCCCATATAATTCGTCATAAATTTAGGAGCAGCGACTTTTCAATAAATTCGTAACATACAATTAGGTAAAGATATCGGAACTTACAGAAGTCATAAATATCGAAGCAGCCAGGATGATCATAAAGATCGGAACATTTATGGAAAATATACCTTAAGTCTGTGTCACATAGTTCAAAGTACTTTACGATGGACCCATTAAAATAAGGTTTCAGACACGCATGATTAATATTATGTTGTCAACAATTTGAATTAAGAACAGAGTGGTTTATTGTGACATGTTCCGCTAATTTGGTCTATGAGTGTAGAAACGAATTCAAATATGAACTATGTGACACAGACTTAAGGTATATTTTCCATAAATGTTCCGATCTTTATGATCATCCTGGCTGCTTCGATATTTTTGACTTCTGTAAGTTCCGATATCTTTACCTAATTGTATGTTACGAATTTATTGAAAAGTCGCTGCTCCTAAATTTATGACGAATTATATGGGCCGATATTATAGACCTTATCTAGCGTAATTAATATATTGAAATTTAATGGTGCTCCGAAATATTTGAGTACCTTGACCGCTACCATATATTAATTTTATCAAGGACCATATATAATAGGACTGACAATCCCATACAAAAAAATGTAACTCATAAATAGCTCAAAATTCGGTATTAAAACTAGATGGCGCTGTTTTGTAGCCTGGAAGAGGCAAAAATGTTATTTTCACCAATACTTTCTCGTGTTTTTTTTATTTTTTAAGAACAAACGTCCAAGTGCTTTATTTTAAAACCATAATATCACTTATATACACAACTTATAAATATTATATTTTTTATTCGTCAACAATGTGAAACATGTCCTATTTAATAGATGGCACGATTTAGTAGCGAGATGCCTACTATCGGCCTTGGTTGACTTTTTTACATTTTCATACAATTAGTAGCGTAACGTCTGTTTCAGAAAACCTCCAAACACGTAGTCGCACTATGCCTACTTTTTCGTTTTAGTTACTGTCGTATAGCATTTTGCTATATTTTATGAAAAATAATTTCGGGAATATCATGATGCCTAATTTAATACAGTCGTGTTGAAAAGGTCTTAAAATTGGACTATTTTTAAAGTAAGTACCTACTAATATCGCGATATAATTTAAGTATACATTACATATGTCTTTATTTAAAATCATAGCTTATCTCCTTGGTAAGTGCAAGAAGGTTAATCATATTACATAAAATAAAATAAGAACGTCATGTATGGTACGATGACTTATGTCGTTTAATAACAGTATCTATTTAATATTGGGTACAGTTATTATTTACCGAATAAAATGAATAATAACTATGTAAAATACATCACTAACAGTGACATCGTGTTAATAAAAAATACCAAGGTACGTATATTATGTAGCTATTCTTTTCGGCGTTTAACTTGATTACAATAGTATCTGGTTAATTCTTTTAATTATAATTATTATCAAATCAATCCGGCTTATTGTGGTTGCATTTTATCGAGGGATATTGACATCTACCACTCCTATAGACGATCGATAAAATGCCAACCGTTATAAGCATACATATGTTTGTAACAGGGTTCCTGGTCATTGTGGAGAAACGGACATAGTCACACACGCCAAAAATCAAATAAAAATGGTTCTAGTATTTGGCGATGCACTAATAGACGATGCTCAGGATCCGTCACTTGGATGGAAGATGACGAAACTATTACAAGAATAAGTGACCATACATGCCAACCTAATTTCTATGCCTACAAAGTGGCGGTGATTAAGGCGAATTTAAAACAAGCCGTTTGCGATGACTTGGGTCCCATACCCCAAATATATGAACGCGTGATGTTACCATACAAATCCGATCCTGAATACGATGATATATTGCCAAATTATGAATCGGTAAAAGATTCACTTTACAGAGCCAGAAAGTCGCATCTTAATGTACACGCGACAGTTTTCAAAAAATTGGAAGATGTCGTCTTAAGTGAAAGCTTAAATAAAGACTTCTTGCTTTGTGACGATGGCAACGCAGATAAAATTTTAATATTCTGTAGTACAGAGGCTCGAGAAACAATAAAAAATGTGAGACATTTCTTTGCGGATGGGACATTTAAAAGTGTACCGCCACCTTTCAAACAGCTGTACACCGTTCACGGGCTAACTACGGCTCACATTACTCCATTGATATATTGTCTATTACCTAATAAAGAGCAATATACATATGAAAGGCTCTTTGGAATGATAAAAGCCCGCATTCCGGATATGAATCCAGAAATATTTCAAACAGATTATGAAATGGCGGCGATGAATGCCCTTCAAATCACATTCCCTACCGCAAACATAAAAGGATGTTTTTTTCATTATGCCCAAGCTCTTCACAAAAAGGCTAAGCAGTTGAATTTGTTTAATAATAAAACAATTGCTCTTTTTGTAGCACTGGCACATTTACCAGCAACTTTGATGCCTGAGGGTTTCCTCAGTATACAGTTTGAGGTTCTGTCTAATGTAGAGGGCTGGAACGACTTCGTAAACTACTTTCTAAAACAGTGGATGGATCCGAAATTAATTCATGCTGTAAGCTGCTTTGATAATCCTCACCGTACTATAAATGCAGTGGAGGGCTGGCATTCACGCCTAAATAAAATAATTAAACGGAAAAAGCCAAACCTATTCCCGTTCATTAAAAGTATAAAAAATGAAAGCATAAAATACGATCACGATATACGAAAGAGCCAGATCCATTTCCCGAAAACTAAAAAACAAATTAAAAAAGAAAAAATTACAAATGATCGCATATAAAAAATTGTTCAGGATTTTCTTGATCAACACCTTGAAATAGGGGTTTGTTTACGTAGACTAAGCAAAGTTCGTTTTTTTTAATGAGGATAAGTATAACACCTTGTTTTTTAATCATTCTCAAGGTTAATAATGAATTAAAACGTTGACTTTGTTGGTAATTGAAGTATAATTTTGTGTTAATTGGGAAGGAGTGTTTGGTTACTGGTTAGCCTTAAAAATATGATTTATTTAATTATTTACTACTAGAATTCATTAAATAAAATCCTTATTATGTTCATACAATTAGTGTTTTGTTTTTGATTGTACATTTTGTAGGCAAAACAAATAACAAAAACATTGGTGAGAACGAAAGTCGGCATTATGCGACTCTTTGGTCTATTTAGAATAATGTTCGCCAGATCGCGATTTTCGGCATAATGCGATGATATGTATGGACTTTTCAAAATATTGTCATTATGCTTTATACTGCAAGTAAAAAATACAAGATAGACTAAGGCCGATAGTAGGCATCTCGCTACTAATACCTCTGGAATTGTTGATTGCTCAAAGTTGCTCGCGGGTTTGCTAATTTTTGCTACATTAAAAAACTAGATGGCGTTGGTGCACTGGGTAAAATGTGGGTGGATAAAATTACGCATAATAATTGACAAATTTGGTACCTATTTTCCGCGAATAAAACAGTCACTAACGTAATTTGGTGCTGTTAGATAAGTTTTGTTTGTACTTACGAAGAAGTTTATTTTTCGTAAAATATGGATGTAGTAATCAAGGATGCAGGTACCTACTAGTATAATCAATAATAAATCAAAACCTTGGGGTTAGAATAAATGTACCTACTTTCTTATCCTTTCGTTTCCCGCTGCCGCAAATATGGGTCAGATTCAAATGTTTTTATTTTCAGGGTTCCGTAGTCCTACAAGAAACCCTTATACTTACCTGGTTTCGCCATGTCCGTCCGTCCGCTGCTTAGCTTAGGCTTAGAGGCTTAGAAAGCTTTAATTTTGCGTCGGTCAGTAGGTACCTTAACAGTAGGTAGGTACGTAAACCTACCAGGACCAAATATTTTAACCCGTGCATGTTACGTCTAAGCTACTCGTACGTACTATTAATAAATTATATTTTTAAAAGCCTTTAATATTATTACCACTGTGATGACATCAAAATGCATATTGCTATTAGGGAGGAGTATATTGTCTTAGGTACCTACCTAAGTGTTATGTTAATTAAATAAATAAACGTTGACGATTAAACAAAATACGATTCAATGAAAAAGTTACCTTACATTGGGTTCTATTTTTACCCTAAATCTTGAGAAAAAACCCTAAAGTGACATCACTGCTTCTCTTTTATTACTTTACTAGCTTTTGCCCGCGACTCCGTCCGCGTAGAAGTCGTTTATCGCTGCTCCCTCGGGATCTGTCTAATTTTCCGGGATGAAAAGTAGCCTATGTCCTTCCCCGGGACTCAAGCTATCTCCATACCAAATTTCATCTAAATCGGTTCAGCGGTTTAAGCGTGAAGGGGTAACAGACAGACAGCTGACAGACAGACAGACGGACAGACACACTTTCACATTTATAATATTAGTATGGATTGTAAGTAATATGTAAGTACAAATCGTCGGTGAAACTGCAAAACCGCGTAAGTATCATTTTTATTACAGAGCAAAACGCACCTTTTTAATAAGAGCGTAAGGTTTATTTTGCTCTATCATAAATTTGTTAGTTACGCGGTTTAGCAGTATCAGCTACGAAATAACAGTTTAAAAATAGTGAAGAGAGCCGGAACGAAACGTAGTAAGTAATGCAACATCGCACCTAACGCCATCTATTCACTTTTTACTGTATCAATTGAAATGTCGTTGAACGCTCGATGGCTCGCTTGCGCGTATAGATATTGTAAAATTACGACTTTTGAATGAATTGGTACTCTTAGCGCCATCTAGCCACTTGGAAAGATACTAACTAACGGAGTACGGTGCGTAGTATGAAGATTGTAAGTCCTATTATAATATGGTCCTTGATTTTATCAACAATTTCACGTGTAAACGTCAAGTTTTACAATGCATGCATCGATTTCAAGACACTGAAACCATTTCCGTGTCGCGCATGCTTTTTGGATAAACTAATGTCATCTTATAAACGCAACTTGAACCCATTGTTGTTGAAAGCGCCTGCGCTGATAGAACTTGTGTTTTTAGTCATTGTTTTAATTTTGGCGGAACACATGAACACAGACATACTGTGGATTTCACCACACTATTATTTTGACTTAAACTAGTTTCACGGGTACTGAAAGTAGTGTCATCAGTGTCATGTCATGAAGTTGTTTCGTAATGTGAATTCGGCTTCTGTGACTTTTATCGACGTAAACTATCAACATTGCCAGTTCCATTAAAACATTAAATAATACGTCCGGAGTAAACAAAGAACACTGCCATTTCCGTTAAAAAAAAGTACATGTGTGACGAAAGTAAGTAAAAATGCTGGTATCGATTAGAGACTTGGTTATTATTGCGACTTATACTCTTATATTCAGAAAACTCACTTAATAATTATCGTATAGCGAACATTATGAACGATTTGAATTGTTTGGCGAACAAGGAACAATTAAGGCATCAGACACCTGTGGCCGGTTATTCGAAATAACAGTGATTACGCGTCGCCAGCGGCCTGAGTATCCAGTAGCCGCCACCAGTCATTTCGCAGAGTCCATTCGCAAATGTTTAGGTGTTGTTACAAAACTTTACATTAAGTATTATTAATCATATCGGGTTGAAGTGAATCTCTTATAACTTGGAAATATTACTTGTAACGTCTAAATAAATATTTCTACTATTTATTATAGTTTGTGTAAAATGCATAGGACCATTACAGATAATCATTGGTGGTGGCACGCTTTATATACCTAGGTAAGTAAGAACCTTGATTGCTCGTGCGCCGACACTTTGATTGAATCCAACGATCCATAATTGTTCATTAAAATAAATGAGCGCAGTGAACACTTGCGAGCGGCCAAAGCAAGCGTGTTACAATAAATTACAAGTATTGTCATAGGGCTTAGCAAAATGAAACTGCATCGGAAAGCAAGCCCCGTGATACTAGAGACTAATTTCAACCGAGGAAACACAAATTTCATTGAATGGAATTCAATATGGCGGACATTTTCCAAAATGGTGGCTGCATTATTTTGAAGATTTTAGTTATCAATTAGGTGTCAATTAATTCGTATTAACACCGTTGACATCTTTGGACAGATTCTCATCTGGAAAGATTCTCATCTGGAAAGATTCTCAGCTGGACAGATTCTCAGCTGGACAGATTCTCAGGTAGACAGATTCTCATGTGGACAGATTCTCAGCTGGACAGATTGTCATGTGGACAGATTCTCATATGGACAGATTCTCATGTGGACAGAGTCTCAGCTGGACAGATTCTCAACTGGACAGATTCTCAGGTGGACAGATTCTCATCTGGACAGATTCTCAGCTTGACAGATTCTCAGCTGGACAGATTCTCAGCTGGACAGATTCTCAGGTGGACAGATTCTCATCTGGACAGATTCTCAGCTGCACAGATTCTCAGCTGGACAGATTCTCAGCAGGACAGATTCTCAGCTGGACAGATCCTCAGCTGGACAGATTCTCATCTGGACAGATTCTCAGCTGGACAGATTCTCAGCTGGACAGATTTTCAGGTGGACAGATTCTCAGCTGGACAGATTCTCAGCTGGACAGATTCTCAGCTGGACAGATTCTCAGGTAGACAGATTCTCCCTTACACGAAGTCGCAGTTGGATGAAGTAAGTATAGTCAGGAGAAGTAAACAAATAATAATAATAAAATCATTTTATTAAACTGACATATACCTAAAGGGGATCTTCTTTTCCAAAAACTTTTTTTTTTCTTCTAATGTAACTAAATTAAGTCTTCAAATAAATACAAGCTAGAGAGAACAGTGCACTGACATGTTATCTTATTAATTATGCTTTATCGACGCTAAACGTTCTAGACATGTTTTTACAGTGATTTTTTCGCTTTAACAATCCATAAGAATATTTTATATTTGTCCATCAAAACGAATATGCTTTAAACGCCGTTTTGGTTCGTTACAGTGATAAAAACTACTATAAATTTTGCTATCACTGATTTTTGATTATTTTCTTATTAACTGTAGAAATAAAATAGAGATGGCTTTTTCGGTATTTTCTCTCTACGGCGTTAGGAGTGCGAAAACGTTATCCATAACAAAACAATTGTTCATTCGTGATTTTTGTCATCAAAAAGTTTGTGAAATATTTCAGAATAGCTTCACAATGCTCATCGTTTGGTACCATTTCGTTGATAGTCAAAAGCCCTTCAGGTATCAAGTGCACGGTTAAAAGTGCTAATTGTGTACAAAGTTTTGTCAGTTTCCAACCATAGCGAGTAAAAGAACATTTCAATTCTTTCGATTTTTTCCTAACTGCCCGTTGAAAGTGTTAATCACACCCTTTAATAGCGACATTTGAGTAGACAGATTTTATTCCCTGTGCAATAGCTGGTTCGTAATCACATTTAAAGGGTAATCCATCATTTTATCGAAAATCATTTCATCGATTATCGTTTCCCATAACACTATTCGCAGAATTGTATTACAACATAAGAATCATTTATCGAACTCCGTTAAATCGCTCATACGCTTCCTCGAATTGCCTTTTACGGAAGAATCAATTTATCGAATGCTACTTCATTGTTTTATTTGTTCAACGATATAGTCGTTCATCGAATGGCTTTTGCTATAATTTTGGTCTAACGTAAGTTCCAGTACTCAAAATTCTTATTAGTCTTATTACATAGAAAATCGTTTCACCTGTGTTACTATATTTGATAATACGTTTCAACAACAGTATATTTTAACGCCCTATTTCGCATCTGCGACGTATTATTATAAAACTAGAAAGTTAGGTACGACGACGAGCGCAGCGGGAGGAGTGTCAGGTTTAACTGCGACCAAAACAGCGTGTGAAGCCAGAACCGACCTCATTTGTTTCAATAATAATATATGGAACGTACCATCTGTGAATCATGTTTCGATGAATTAATACATCGACCAACTAATTATTCTATGAAAGGTAAATTCGATGAATAGTTAAGCTACGACTTGAGACAAATTCGAAATTATTTACGATGAATAGTTGATCTATGACTCGATAAGCAATGAATTGATAATTACGTGATTAGAAAAAAAATTAAATGATAATCGTGGAATAGTTTTCGGCGATATGAAATTCGATGACAGGAATTTCGATAAAATGATAGACACCCCATTTAAAGTGTTTAATATTCGGGTGCCCCTTGAAATCTCGTCAAACTTTTCATCGAATTGAAATTCGATGAAAACGATTCATAGAATATTTAGTATAAATATTATCTCTTGTAGTAATATGGATTCATCGACTATTCATTATAAATTAAAACAATTATTAGAACAACACAAGCAGACAAACAGATACAAGGATTTTTAAATGCTTAAAGATAATATACAAACCCGATCAAGATAAAAAAACACATAAGTATTATAGCTAAGGTATGTTTTATTTCAATTTGTCGATGTACTTTTTTTTACTTAGCTTTAAGTGGGCTACCACATAAAATCTTTTCTATATCGACCATGTAAGATATGATCTTTTAAAAAAATAATATCCTCAAAATTACCTGTGCAAAATGAAAATAGCAGCCTTGATTTTCAAACATGTATAATTTACAATATAAAATAAAATATTGGATTATAAAGTATGAATTAAAGATCTGTGACATAAAGTATCTAGTAAATCATATTTATACACATAAAAAACCGGTATTTTAAAAATACATCATTTAATTGTTCGATGTAAAGAATATTCGATCAAATGAAAATAAGCGAAACGTTGACTTTGAACTGAAATTCAATTAAAAGTTTGTCGATATTTCAAGGGTAAACCTTAATATTCACAAACAATTGACAACAATTCATTATTTGCTAAGGTAGTAAAATAAAATACCGTTTCTAGATTTTACACTGCTGATTACAGTAAAAATATCTTTGGATTTTTTTATGAAGTAGTTTTTTTTTAATTTAGGAAAAACAGTAAAAAAAGTTGGATTGTGAATGTTAGGAATACACTTACAGTGCCCTTAGTCCATTTATTACCAAAGGAATTGAAAATAATATACAACTGTCATGTTCATATTTTATCTGTCTGACGGATTAGGTACTTGATTCTAACGACACGCTTTCGATTCTACGTAAAATGGTTTATTTATTTTAATGGCGTCTACAAATTATGTAATTATTTAAATTACGCAAAATAACAAATTTGTGAACGAACGGCAGCGAGGGATTGACGAGTGAGTGACATGACATGACAGTCAGTTCTGTTTCTGTTAAAAGTTACTTTTTTTAAAACCAAGAAATACGGGTAGTCTAATTTTTAACCAATAAATTTCTAATTTATTATAAACGAGAAAAAACAATAGGTAATGCTTTTTTTTTTTTGAAATGTTGTCAATTGTTCTTTCGAAATTGTAAACATTCTTCTGTATGGTTTTTCAGATGAATTTGATAAAATAAGAAGAAGAAGAAGCCTTTTTTAAAGCCGCTATGGGCCAAGTATGACAACTCAAGCCATATGTCCCTGGTTTCAGACCATTGCGGTACCCAACCGTCAATATTACATGATATCAACCCCTTAAGAGGATGGCAATGCTGCCGTCCGATCACTAAAAGGCCGTTAAGAAGCATTTTGTAAATTTTGAGTTTTATATATAGCGCGAATGAGATTTTTTTCTCCATAGACTAGTGTCGGCCAATATTTTTTATTATTTATAGATTCAGAGATATGGGTATCCCGTACGCAGCTAAGTAAAGCTTTTTTTGGATCTGTCAATACTTAAAAACAGTTAAGTTACGTCACGACACTACACCGTGTCCAATAAGTTTGCATACAGTTTAGATTCTCAATAAAATAAATGTACAAACAGTTAATACAATTAAAAGTATATTTTATTAATGGCATACTTATGTATAATATTTACACCAAATGTTTCGGAATAACTCCACCTCTAACTTTTTTTATTAGCTTCATACGTTTCTCAAATGAATCACACGCGGCACGCACCGCTTCCATTGGTATTTGGTCCCAAATTTAATATGCTCGATAACCTTTTTGAAATGATCCAGCTTTGCGATTTTATAATCATGTAGTTTCGAGAGCATGTACGACCACACAAAATAATCTAATACATTCAAGTCCGGATAACTGGGTGGCCATCCATGTTTCGGCAGAAAATCGGTCAAATTAGCCTGACACCAAGCTTGAACAGCGTTTGCCGTGTGTGAAGGAGCTCCGTCTTGTTGGAAAACATAATATTCGTTCCCAAACATCCTTTTTAAATTTGGAGCAACAATTTTCTCCAAAACCTCGGATTTATAGTATTGAGCATTGATTTTAACGCCTTTATCGATAAATACTAGAGGTAGTTTACCCCGCTTACAAACTGCACCCCACACCATCACCGATGGTGAGCTCTGGAACCTAGGAACATTTTTCTGGTTGTCCGGAATGTCTTCTATCATTGGTGCCTATTTAGATCATTTTGGGCGTTATGAGGCTGTTCTGACACGAACAGTTTCTCATCAGAAAATACAAACTCATCCCCTGCGTGCCAAGAAAGTATTATGTTGGATCTTTGTACTCTCTTTTTTTTGGTCGCTTCGGAAATGCCACGAACTTTTCGTTTTTTGTAGGCGTGGCATCCAAGATCCACCCTCAAAATATTGTGTACCGATCCTTCTAAATTTTCAGCACAGCAGCCAATTTTTAGATAGAACGGTGTTTTTTCCGCCGAAGTCGCTCTCTCACAATCTTTACTACTCTATCGGTTCTAGCTGAACGTGGCCGACCGGATCTTTTCCTGTCTTCTACTAAGGAGGTCTCTTTATACCTTTTGATTGTGGTGTAAACTAGATTGCGTTTAATTCCAAGGGGTTTTAAGGCCTTAAAGATAGCACCTGGGCTGTCGCCATTGCAAAATTTTCTGATAATTGTTTCACGAAACTGTTTCATCGTGGATTAAAAGCAAACTACAAATGCTTGACGTTTAAAACGATAGTATTTTATTAACGACACCATACTTTATAAATTAAAATAAGAATTCGATGGCCTGTAGTCTGTATGTCTTTAGGGTTAGTGCAAAAAGATGTGTATTCGAACTTATTGGACACGTTGTAGAGCACGTTTAAAGGCAAATAAACTGTGTTAATAACAGCTACAACTGATTCCCAGTGCAAACTTAAAACACGGTTACTGCAACCAACTTCACTTTTAAACAGTTATCTTACTCTAGCTGTGATTTACCAATTTATTTTATGCAAGCTTCGTCAGGGGCTACAATTTAAAAAAACAGTTATCTAAATGCAAATTCTCTAAAACATCGTTAAAGGTTCTAAGCCGTTGCGTCGTAGTAGAACACATAGGTGTAACAAACATTTACACCGCTTAAAGACAGTCATCGCTTTCAAGTTTTGACAATCCATTAAAAACAATCAATGGATGCAATACTATAAAACGGCAAAGTGACATTACATCGCTAAAAAACGGCAAACTTCAGAGACTCAAAAGGGACAACCGCGCGCCCGCGCCGTTGTCGCCATAAAGTTAGGAGGGTAGGGCGCGCGCTGTTACGGGTCGAGTTTCTGCTAAAAATGACTTCGAAAACAAGGTAAGAGAATTAGCTAGCAATTTGTATTAAAATGTACAGCCCAGCATTTTGGTCACGAGTAGTCGATCAGGCGCTATGATAAATCTTTAAAAATACGGTGTAGTAACAACTAAGCTACTCAAATTAAAATAAAACTAAGCTACTCAAATATTAAAGATGTAAATAATAATCACCACTATAAATAGATACACCCCCTCTCTAGCAGGTCCGCTTGCGGCATGGTCCTTATGACACTGGCTGCATTACCTCTCTAAATAGCTAGCCCCATCCTTTGGGAGAGGTAAGCACCAGCTCTAGGATCGCCAGAGGTGTCTATGAGCCGGAATGACAAAGCCTTAATAAAGCCTTAATGATCTCCACTGCAAGTGCCACAAATTCGTAATTATTTAATAATGATGAATATTTGTGGCGCTTGATGGTTTGGGCCTGATCAGCTGCTGCACCGGCCCGATTACGGGTTGACTGGACGTGGGAAAGGGCGAATGTATCAACACACGTCGCGTCCCATACCAATGCCCTACCGAGTGTCCACGGCACCAATATAGCTCCGTCTGGTCGCATGCCATCGTCTCTATGCAAACCTGCCGGTTCTAGGACAGCTGGTACAGAGGCAGTGGCAAGCGAACGACGCATCAGATCATTAATTGTGCCATGGCGGTACAAACGGCCGGCACTTCTAAAACATGAAAGGCCATGTCGTCTCAACTCACTCCCTTCCCGCACGTGCATGTATGAGGTTCACAGATTCTAGCTCCATGCCGCTAGCTTATTGCTATGCGCAAGCAGCTTGGGTCTAATACTGTGCCTATATTGCGGGAAGGAAGAGCGTGGAGCCAATGAGTGATTCGCCTGCTGAGACAGCAAGGAGACGGGCGCGATCTAAATCGTCCGGACTATTTTGTATGAGAGATGCATGAATTGATATGAGACGAGGTGTATCCCATGCTGTTTGGATATGACTCTTGACTGGCATATCCACTCCGGGACATGAACCAAACCCAGCATCCCTGGCCTCCACCAGGTTCGCACTCTGAACGTCAAGTATCTGTGGGTGAATTAAGATAATACTGGCGAGAGGCAACGAACCATAAGCTGAAGATAGGAAAACTGGTAGTGCCACGCTGAAGAGCATCGAATACCAAGTCCACCGAAACGAATTGGGAGAACCGCTTGAGTCCAAGGCCTTAAACTTAAATTAATGTTAAATAATTTAGACAGAGTTAATTGAAGGTATCTATAGAAGCCATGATATCTGGACATTTCCAAATTGGATAACTCCGTAACAAATACATGAACTTTGGAGTGAAAAGACAAAACCGAATAATAATAAGCGCTAATTTACAATTTATAATGGAATTGATTATTTCGTCAAAAATCGGTGAACCTAAAAGTGTTAAAGATGAATTTGAATGGACCGAAATGTTTGGTGAAGCTGCATTAATATTAGTAACGATATCAAAAAAAAAAACTAAAGAAATGTGATCCTGATCATGTATATAAATTTTGCATTTAGTAAAGTTTAATGAGAGGCCTATATTAGGAAATTTTGTAATGATCGTTTGTAGGTCTTGTAGTACAGTTGACGCGTCCCCGCCAAGGAAATCGTCATCCAGGTACCGCAGATTGAATTGAGAATTTAGATTTAAAATAATTGGATGAATGGCTAAGCTTAAAATTACTGGCCCGAGCGGGTCTCCCTGTTGGCAACCCAGGCATGAAGATATGATTTTGTCACCGAAAAGTAATTTTGATGGTGTCCCATAGTAGTTATTGCCTTAACGGTTTCCGAACCAAATCTGAAGAATAAAAGGAATATTCTTCCCTAGAAGGAGCAGAAGGCGGAGCCAATCTGTTACAAAAACATTCCGCCCAAACAGGTGGCTCATGTGATGTTTTCTAAAGATATAGCTCCACGAAAACGTCTAATGCTTTTCCACGCCATAGAAACAGGAGTAGTAGGGGAGAGCATTTCACAGAATCCGCGCCATCCAGACTTTTTCTTTTCAGCTAACATCCTTGTAGCTTTTGCAGCCACTCTTTGGTAATTACAATAATTTTCAATACACATTGACCTAGCATAAGCTCTTTCTGCTTCTTTACGGTCCCTACATGCTGCAGTGCAATCACTGTCCCACCAAGGTAATGACTGAGATTTATTCTTGCTGAAATTTTTGAGGGGAATAGAATCATCAGCTGCTTTTAAAATAGCTTCCTTAAAAATAGTATAAGAGGAATGGGCATTGAGAACTGAAACTAAAGAAAAACTTAATAAAGAGAGGTCTAAAGAAGATCTAAATAAAGACCAGTCAGCCTTCGATAGGTTATATTTCAAAAGAGGGACATAATCAGATTGGATGGGAGGGGTAGAAGAATTGGGAAAAGTAAGGAAAATAGGGAAGTGATCACTGCCATGGGAGACATCATGAATAGACCAAGAAAGAAGGGAAGCAGAGGAAGGAGATGTTAAAGTTAAGTCCACAGCACTTTTAACATTTTGAGATGGTGAAACTCTACGAGTGGGAGAACTATCATTCTCTAAATGCAAAGATTTAAATTATCACACATATCTAAAAAAAGGGAGGATAAAGAATCACAATGATGCGACCCCCAGGAAGTATGATGGATATTAAAGTCCCCTAATATGACAACAGGGGGAGGAAGGGAGGCAGCAATTAAATGAAATTCTACCAGAATAGAGGGATTTGGGTCTGGGAGATAGACTGAAAGAAAAGATACATTAAGAGCTCTCACAGCAATATCATTAATACCACTGCTGTGAGGCGGAAGAGTAATTTCATTAAAAAAGATTGATCTAGAAACTAAAAAAGCAGAACCAGCATAGCCATCAGACCTATCATCCCGAAGACAAGAAAAGCCAGAGACCCTAAAATAGGACCCGGGCTTAAGCCAAGTGTCCTGAATGGCAAGGACTGAAAACTTAAATTTATCTATTAAATTATTATTATTTTTTTTTTTTATGACGGATACTATGACAATTCCACTGAAGAATTGTGGCCATTGATATTAAATTTGGAAAATAGCTCAGACAGTTTAGTTAAGACAGTGTTCGGTGGGCAATCGGATTGGGAAATAAAGTTAATCAGGATGTTAACCAGAAGTTCTAACAAATTATCATTCGATGTATTGGTATTGCAAATATTTCCCAGGAGGGCACTGCCGTTAGGAAGAGAAGATTTGGGTTGGGTTACTAATGAATGATGCGCTTTTCTATCATATCCAGGACTAGAAGGGGGGGGAGACCATCTGG
The DNA here is from genome assembly GCA_927399475.2 of Acleris emargana. NCBI lineage: Eukaryota > Metazoa > Arthropoda > Insecta > Lepidoptera > Tortricidae > Acleris > Acleris emargana. Next base: position 47,327,851 of record OV656835.1, on the reverse strand, counting down.
GAGTTAACACTGTTGTTCCTGTGACTGAGGTTGTGAACTTTGGGAAAAATCAGAAGACTCTCTTGAGTTGGAAAAAGGGGGGGAGACATACGTGCAGTATCCGCAAAGGAACGCCTTACTTGAGGAAAACGAGCCGAGGCTTCGGTGTAAGATACACTTTCCTGGGACATGACTAGTTTTATATTTTTCTGCCGGGCATGTTCTGGGCAAGAAGAGTCAGTGGCTTTATGAGCCCCAGAGCAGAACAGACAAGTAGGTATGGGAGATTGGCTAGTACAAGAAATGCCTTGATGAGGCTGTGCGCAGATGAAACAACGCTCTTTGGACCGGCATTGAGAGGCAATATGACCAAATCTGCAGCAGTTGTTACATTGGATCGTAGGAAGGACATATGTAGACACTGTTAGGGATGTGTAAAAACAGTACACACAAGATGGAAGTTTTTGTCCTATAAAAGTCAGAACCACTGTTTGCGTAGGAATCCAAACAGGAGAATTGCTGTCATTAAAACTCTTTCTGTTAAGTCTACGTGCTTTAACAATATTTTCAAACCCTTCTGGAACCTCAATCGCTGTCACCAGCTCCTCTAAGGTCCACTCAACTGGAACTTGACGAACAATACCCATGCGAGTAACATTGTAAGACGGAATGGTCACCTCATACTTAGCAGATGATAAAGATGGGTGGACGAGAAAGGAGTTAGCGTCTTCGGCTGATTTGAATTGGACAGAAACACGGTTCCTTCCAATTTGTTTAATGCCATCATTAATGTCATTTTTTATATTATTTCGAAACTAGTAATGACCGAATTTAATACTACGAAGTGAACTGCCAACAGCAGAATCAGCAACAGTTTTGCTAACATGGACCAGAAAAGAGCCCAAATCTTGACTACTATAAGTTTTTTTATTAACGTCAAAGTCCGGGAGCACAAAGGTGGATTGCACGGAACCAACAACTTGGGCAGAATGTAATTTTTTTTGGGGAGAATTCGAGCACTCGTCTGTAGGAAGGCGTTTTCTGCCCAAATTAGGATGACCTGAGGAATCTATATCCATCTCGTTGGAATTGGAAGATACAGACGAATTGGTCCCGCCATTTTTCCCACCACCGGGATCAGGAGGTTCCGCATCCATTTTACAGGATAATTATCGTATGGAAACTATAAATACTCACATAAATAAAATGGCAAACAAAAATAATACACAAATAAACTAAATAGGTGAATCAAACAGCGCAAATAACAATTTTAAACACTAAAACTAGTAACTAACCACGGAAAACACTTGTGTCAGGCACTAGACCATAGAGCAGAGTCCACAGTTTTGCACTTTGACATGACCACAGACTACTACCAATGTAAACTTTTTTATGTAGGTACCACAGAATATGGACTAGCATAGAAGTAGTTACAAAATAAAAAGAACGAAAAAACAATATATAGCCTGACAAGTTCCTATTTAGCCCTGATGTAGTGTCGCTACAAACAGCTTACATATGGCAATTATACGTGTACGTCATGAATAGTCGGGACAGTGAGTATTGGCATCGTGCAAGAACGAGTGAGATATACAATTAAGTACTTGTAGATTGTGAAACTATGTTTTCATGTAATCGGAAGAGCATGTCTAGTTGATAATTAAATATGAATAATTGCCTATCCGTCAAAATCCGATTCTAAATATTCGACATCCATATATATATTCATCAGATTCTGGCTCCGATGTATTTTCACTTTCGTCCGTTGAAGAGTCACTTTCAGGACCACCAACCTCGATTATAAATCTTTCGGTCTGTGATTCGATTATAGGACCTTTTGTCCTATATCCGTCTTCTATTTTTTTTACGTGTTCGCAGCATTTACTCCAATTTTCTATAGTCACTTCCTAAGTAATAACGAAGTGTAAAAGTAAGCTATATTTTTAACTGTTCAATAAAATTCATTGATAAATGTAAATACCTGAAAACTATCTTCAACGAGCTTTAGGAAGGCATCATTCGTGATGGAAACATTTTTAGTTGCCACTTTTGCTTTCATGATGCCCCAAATCATCTCGATGGGATTTAAATCACAGTGATAGGGCGGTAACCTTATCACCTTGTGACCATGATTTGAGAGAATCGTATCTATTTCGTATACTGGCTCGGGTTTATGACGTCTCAAAATTGTGACCAATTTATCTTTACATTCATTTTGGGGAAATGAGATGTTATTTAAACGTAGCCACTCAGCAATGACGTGTTTTCTATCGCCAGATGTTGGAGCTTTGTTAATTTGGAAAGAATGGTACCGGGCATTATCCATTATAACACACGTGGGTTCACTGAGATTGGGAATTAATCTCTGCAAAACCCATTTCTTAAAATTGTTCCTGTTCATGGAGTCATGATAATCGGCTTTCTTTTCCTTATCATTATATTTAGGAGTGCATTGGGAACAAATCCCGATGGTCCGCCGGCATGAACTATAATATATCGTTTGCCGGTTGAAACGGATTTCGACACACCGGGTTCATTTTCGCTTTGCCAGCATTTTGCGTGGTTAAGAGAAGTATGGATGTAAGTCTCATCTAAATAAACAAGAGGTATATTTTTGTCCCTTGCTTCTTTTATTTCGTCTAAATAACTTTCCCGCCAAACCACAATATCCGAACGCTCCTTCAATATGTACCGTTGGTTTCTGCACTTTTTGTATTTGAACCCCATACTATGCAATAGCAATCGCAAGTACTCCCTACTACCGGTAAAATCAATATCTTTTTTCAATTCGGTAAGCAGACTTTTGAGAGTTGGTACTTGCTTTCGCACAGCATAGAATTCATGAATTTTGTGCCTTATGGCACATTTGTCGAAGTCGTCTATTTGTATTCTTTTTTTTGGTTGATTTTTTTATTGGTACCGATGGCAATGGCGGTAACGGCTCATTCTTTTTGTATATATTCTTAATTGTAGCACTACAGACGCCTTGAATGAGAAAAAAAATAAAATTTAATAATTAATATACATATTTAGTACCAAGCTAACCAATTCATGACAATCGCACTATGAATATGATTCCCGTCATGTCAACAACTAATTTCATACATACATACATACATACATAAACTCACGCCTTCATTCCCAGAGTGGGGTAGGCAGAGCTAAAGAAACAAAAACAAGAACTAATTTCAAAACATTGTTTATTGGAATGCTGCTGAATCCTTCGTCCTTTTTCTGCCGCAACCATTTGAATGTATTTATAATAATGTTTTTTGCATCGGGGTGAAATTTCTTGGGCATTTTGATTTTAAAATCGATTTGTTTACATCGGTGACATTCAATGACTTCCTACGTCCGTTGTCAAAAAAAAACGTTGCCATTTAAATAAATTAGTTCCACTGAAAATCCGCAACATGGCGAGGGCTAAAAAGGAACTTGTCAGGCTTTAAATATAAATGTCAGGGGACAATGTCACACCAATTGACCTTGTCCCAAACTAAGCTCTAGGCTTGTACTATGGGTACTAGACAGCAATATAAATACTTATATGAGAAATATATACTTAAATACATATAGGTGTACCAGAATCTCAAGGCAAATGGGGAAATAAAAAAATGTAGAGGGCAATACTGGGGAAATTGGACTAAACGGTATTGATACTGTGTAATTTTTAACCGATTCCAAAAAATTAAGAAGTTTAAGATTCGACGAATTAATATTTTTTTATGCTTTTAGGATTATTAAAAAAAAATGACAATACAGGTCTATTAAATTAAACTCTCAGTATAGGATAATAATTTAATATATCTGAGGACAAAGTTTTTTTCGGTATTGTGTTTATAAAGTATGCCAATATAAATTTGTTTTGAATTTTATAATTCGAACTTTACGATATGAGAGTAGATAAAATATATTATAATGTTAAGAATTTATTATACCACTTAGGGCCGTATTAATAAACTCATCTTGGCTGACATGCACGTCACAAGATACGTCAAAGTAAACGTCAAGCCATAGAACACTGTCATTTTTGACGCATCTCGAGACAAGCATTATAGTCGATATCAGGAGGCCATTTGCAACGTTAAAAGATGGCGGACGTGTAATTTGTTTTAGACTTTAATTTTTGGGTAATTAGGTGTTCAAAGTTCTTTTCTGATAGTGATTTGTACTTTTTATGCCTTAGTGTCGCACAGTGATTGAAGACTTGGACTTATTTCGTGTATCTGGCATCTTTCTTCTCGTTTCAAGTGGACTCGCAGTGGTGCAGAGGTTAAAACTATCTTGACCTCTGACCTACAAATCACCGTACAACGTTGCCCCCAATCTTCCTAGAGAAGATTGGATTGTGTTTTATACTCATATAAACCTTGACACTGGCGAAATCACTTCACGTGGAAGCCATATCCCTGCGGTAGTAGCTGTTCAAGTCGCCGCGGGGGCAAAAAAAAATATAATAATAATAATAGTCGATATCAGTTTATTAATACAGCCCTTAGTCAAATGGGGTTCCATCTCTACTAAGATGGATAACTAAATAAAATAAACTTATTCGTCGATGTAATTTTTTCAGCACTGTTATATCCGATGGTAAATGTATAAAACATTCAAAATAATACATGTTACGTTATAATTTACAGATATATGTACCAATATTCAACTAATTTTATAGTTGATCTGCAATTCTACGCTTTAAAGGCACTAAATCATTGCAGGATTAACTAAATAATAACAAAATTACGACTTGCCTGTATAAGCTAATGTGTTCGGATGAATTTTCTTTAAATATCGTGCTCGATTAAATCCCTGGACAGCACAGGCCATCATTCATTATAATTTCACTTCTCATGCTCATAAAGTTTGTCAAATTAGACTTATCAAGCGATACACGTACAACCGAGGGAAAATATTGTATATATATTTTCACTAGGGAAAATATGAAATTGAAAATAGAATGATTTACATTTACAAAACATCTTAATTTGACCAATCAAAATACTTCACCAAATTAAATCCACCAATCACAATACACATCGACTGTCAGTCGGAACGTTAGGTTCTTTTTGGTACGTTCACTCGTTAACTAATTCAAATCTTTAAAAAAAAAAATGTATTTGGTATCAACCAACCATAATAAAGCTATATTAAAACCGACCAATCAGGTAACAGAATTAATTTCTCAAAACATTAGGTGTTTTTTAGTACCTATTTTACAATTGCTAAAATATCATAAATCGTTTGAGCTACGCTTTAAAGCGCTAAATACTCACTCGGTTAGCGCCGTTTAGTCTATATTTTGTATCTGTGTCAAAGTAGTTTAAAAAAAACACGCCGCCAAATTAAAACAATATTTTGCCGCGGAATACATTGTGGGTGGATAATCATTGTTAATTTTAAGATGTCGTCAAATGAAAATGAATTGCAACTTACGCCGAATACAATAATGGAGAAAAGGGCCAAAAAACTGATTGAAAATAATTTGTCCGTGAAATCTTGTGAAAACTATTTAAGGGCATACAATAATTTTACACATTGGAAAAATGAAAAGCAAGTTGATTCTAACAGTGAAGGTGTATTTCTTAATTATTTTGATGAGCTTTCCATGAAATATAAGTCCTCGACACTGTGGAGTATATGGTCAATGCTGAAAACAACGATGCAATCGAAACACCAAGAAAACTTAAAAACTTACACAAATTTAACCGTTTTCTTGAAAAGATTATCCGATGGGTTTAAGTCCAAAAAATCGAAAGTATTGACAGCTCAGCAAATAAAAGATTTTTTAAACAACGCTCCTGACGAAAAATACTTGGCAACAAAGGTACGTTAAAAATTCTTGTAATGTTATTATTATTAGTACATATTAAAAGGTTCTATGTGACAGAATCAATAAGTTTTTTACAGTTGGTGGTAATTCTGTAGCTCCGCCTACCCCACTCTGGGAAAACCTATGACTTATTATTTGCATAATTATAATTATTTTGTCTATTGTTTACAGGTCGCATTGATTTTTGGAATCAACGGAGCCTGTAGAGGCGTGGAACTATGCAATATAACTGTTCAGGATGTCGAAACAGATACTAAATTTCAGGCTATAAATTTGCCCTATACAAAAACAAACAAGGAACGAAAGTTTGTGATTTCTGGAGAGCACCTAAATATTGTCAAATCGTATCAGAAATTACGTCCCGCGAATGTTACTACTAACAGATTTTTTTTAAACTATCAGAGTGGCAAATGTACTAAACAAGTAATTGGAAAAAATAAATTTGCAAGTATGCCTAAACAGATAGCCACATACATACCTTAATTTGCCAAATCCCCATGAGTACACAGGCCACTGCTTTCGCAGAACATCGGCAACTCTTCTAGTAGATTCAGGTGCAAATATAACCACACTTAAACGCCATGGGGGGTGGAAGTCTGATAAGGTGGCTGAAGGATACATAGAAGAATCGATTGAAAATAAGAGTAACATCAATCAGCATATTGTTGCCAGAATCAACAGCGCAAGCCATGACCCGCAACCGTCGACATCGAGTGCGCAGCATCAGCCATCCACGTCGTGGCTCGAGCCTCAGCCATCTACGAGTACAACACCTAAATTGGATGAGCAACTAGAAAACCTACAGAGTTCACCACAGTTGTCTCCGACTTTCACTCAGCAGACAAGTCAAAATACGATCGATTTACAAGGAAAGACTCCACGTCAGCTGTCTCCGACTTTCACTCAGCACACGTTCAATTTGCCTGGAAAAGCTTCGTCAATAAATATAAAAAATTGTACGAATTGTACATTAAATTTTTCTTAAAATGTATTTTTTTTACTTTTGTATATTTATTTTATTTTCTCACAATCGAAGTGAAAAGTAGAGTGTATAACTCGGGTCTAAAAGCCAAATTAGGTACCCCTCGCACAATTTTCCATCTTCGAAATAACCATCTCGGGGTACTATGGCTTATTTTTGACCCTAGTTATACAATCTACTATTGTATACTTTTCAAGTGTGCTTCTCATTAAGTTCCTTCTATGAGAATCCTATTTCTGTGGTAGGTAGGTACATACTTGAAATCAACTCTTTACTCACAACCTTTGAAATTTTAAATTAAATTCTGAGGACCATTAAATTTAGACTTGTGTTGGGAGCTTAATTGATTTAAATAAATAATTGAATACCCTTAAAATAGTGCGAATTTGTATACAGGTGTCTTAGAGCAATAAACTTACTTTAACCATGGAAATGATTCCTTGAAGTTATCAGAATTTAAAAAAAAACACGGTGTATAATAAAATTAATAAGTATTCTAAAAGGTATAGAAAGGTCGGTGTTGCGCAGTTCATGTTATAATACGGCTTCTATGCTATAGTATGTTCTTATTCTGTATTGATACAATGTCAGTGATAAGTTCTCTATGGTTGCCCTGCGTGCTTTGACGCAAGGTGCTTGAGGTTGGCTGTCTTGTCTTGGGACACCTTAATAAGTTTGAAGAAACACAATATTTTGATGCAGCAACTTTTGTATTTGACACTAATTTGGAATTGACGTATGATGTAACACTAGTTCACGTGCATCATGCTGAGCCTCCATTAGATTCAGCACGATTTTATCATTATTTAACACGTATCTGTGAAACTACTTTTGATGTATCAATGAATTTGCCGTATTCAAGATAATTAAATTATAGGTATCATTACTTAATTAACCGGGCATATTACAAATATTCTAATAAGAATTTCGCATGGACATAATATGAAAAGTACAGAGGAGAATAGTAGCACAAGAAGTAACCTTCCTAACTACGAACTACGGTATACAGGAATATACGTGATCTGGGTTACGCAGTAGTGACATAATCATGTTCTCATCACTGTCCCTATGATTGCCAGAATAGACCAATTGAAACAATTACCCGGAGCGAGGGGCCAGCGCGGCCGCGCGCACGGAAGCGGCGCAGGCTCGGCTTCAATGAACCTATGAATAGTACGCGCTGACGCCTCTAACTAGCGCGCCCGACTCCGCAGCTGTAGTTCGATGGGGGACATCCTAAACCCATTATCGTGTCGTGACGTCGCCTCCACAGCTCTGATTGCATTTTCCTGGCCACTTCGTAGTTAAGAGCACGCTACCGGCAGCGGTTACATGTAATCTCCGTTTGATAAGTTACTCTAATACATATCTGTTGCAGTCGCTTGTGCCGCAATGGAGCAGAAGAAGTCAGAAACTGTACATATGCAGCCAGTAGCCGAACCAGCCAAGTAAGATTTTTTTCATCTGTTTATATTGTAGATACGAGTATGCGTGGAGATTGACTAAAAATACAAGAATTATTGTTTAAATATTAATACTGATATTATAAGTGCGGACGTCACTTTCGCTGCCACCGGAGAGCAAGTTATGACTCTACCTACCAATATCGCAGTTTAAGTGTAATGTCATATTTGCGAGCTGTGGGTGCCAGCACACCCGCACAGTTACCTATTTACGGAATTACAAAACAATAAGTACACTTTTATTCAAAGACGTGCCCCAAACGATGCGAATAAAGTAGCATAATAATGGTAACAATAGGTATTTGTGAACAAGAGAGCAAAGTTGGTTTGCTGCTAGTGGTTATTTTGAATCCCGAGTAAGCAAAGGATTATATAATTGAATCACGAGTGTAGCAAGTAATTCTTGGTTACAATCTTGAGGGCAGTGAAGGATACAAAGACACGAGATACAAACAGTTTTGGTCTCGTGTTGCGCATACTACTTACTTTCACCTCAGCAGCGCGAACTTAAATACCCGAAGGTAAAAAAAAACATATCATGGTAAAAATGGTAATGTTATCTGTAACAAATTGTATCCTAATTTTAAATAAAATAATATCGTGCATAATAATATTTATTTTTAGTCAAACATTAAGAAAAAAACGAAAATATACCTATAGTCATTATTTTATCTCAGATGATGATCGATTTTTACTAATAAGACGTTAGTTTTGTAATACCTTCGCTTAAGCATGGCTTACGTTTGAGTTGGGTATTCTTACAGATAACTGTGATCAATCTCTATGTTCAATATTTAAAGAGCAATCCACGAAAACATGTTCTTTTTTCGAACAATAACGCTTTTGCCGTTATTCTCTAGGTACAGCATTTCGTCAGTCGGTTTTTAATAACTCCATCATACTAAAGCAGTACCTAAACGAGATTATTTGAGCTCTAAAATCTTTTTTATATATATGTATTTTTACGTTAACGACGATTGCAAGTTGCTAGATAGTATTTTATGTCATTGCATCCGTCTTAGTCGATAGTACCTCTACATGCTTAGCGAAATTAATCAAAAAGTCTTAATTTTATTTAACTGAATTGCATTGGCATTCATAAATTACTATTTTATCGACGCCTAGTTAAACCTATTATTTAATTGTACCCAAATTAAACAGTGTCATAAATAAATAGTTATTGCTTAAAATATTTTAACAGACCTTGTCGCAGCTAAGATGTGTTGTTAAAGCGACAACGAACTGTATCAATAAAACTTACTATTTTAATATAAAAATTACGGTTATGTATCACATACACGCATTAGATTTTTGGGCGCTTTGTTTTACAACTATTTCTTGTTAGATTTCCGCGGATGCTTTACTTAAGTGAAATGCTATTTATCATCCAATCTGTTAGTACTTTCTAAGCCTACGTTCAGAGCCCCGTCACTCAATACAACTTGCTAGACTGTGAGAGAGGTGATAGTTAAGAAGCTTTTGATCACACTACGATGAATTCAGTTAGTAAATCAGTGTGAAGTTCAAGCGCCACGATGTCAGACGAATCAAATATGTGATGACTTCCCTTTCTCTACTGTCCAGGCACCAACAAATGGATCTTGGCCTTTGCGACAATCTACACATTAGGAGGGAAAAATCTGTGCATTTAATATGAACTTTAAAATACTACAGAGGGGGCTCAGAATCAGTAGCAGAGGACGTTTTTGGGTCAGGCTTAGAATTTAGCCACTTTATAGTCACTCAACGTGCCCTCACTAATAGCGCCCTTCGCTCACTTTCCATATCGCCATCGTCTTTGAGGTCCTTATAGTAAGCCAGTGCCCCAGATATTTAAATTGGTATACCTTTTTTAAGGGGACACCATATCGCTTAGGCGGAGGTACTATAGTAAAAAAAATATTTAGCACTTTATCATAAAATAAAATAAAAAACTAAGAGTTTTTTGCAACTCTCCAGCATGAGACGAATCCAATGACATAACATTTATCAAAATCCATTGATTTAATATTATACTAGATACACAATCCCGTACAAAAATGTTGCTATAAACCAGGGATCGTTACCGGTATTCTTACTACCGGTTTTAAATAAGGTATAACCGGTTATAATTGCATTTTGGTATTTATATCACTAAAGCTCTAATAAGCGGTATAATCAAAACCGGTATTGAAAAGTAATAGCGGTTTCGACAATTGACAACATTACCTCTATTTGATACTTTACCAATAAACCCATTACCGGTAATACCTGTCAGTGTCCAAACAAGCAAGTTTTCTAATTTTGAATTATGACAATCAACGAAAAGACTACCATTCTGTCATATGATCGGTTTGTCTTTTTCTTTTCCGTCCGCGGCCCATTTTAGATATTTTTATATAAATACGAAATCTTTCTTTTTCGTGTGGCTTTTTGCTACTTTATTAAATTATTACAGAAAGGCGAATAAACAAATTGACAATTTACAATTTGAAATACGTCGCAAATCAATTTATTTGTTCAGTACTAGCAGACATTTCAACCAGTGTTAGCCAACAATGCTATTGAGTTATGTTACACCTATTTGTTGTGCTTCAGTCATAATGTCTACTTGACACCTTATCTATCAAGAGCAACGAATACCGATATTAAATAGAGGTAAAGAATACTGTAAATAGTGCATACATAGTGAAAAAGACAAAAGCGGAATGACAACATTAACTCTAACTCGAATATAGGTATTATTATTTTAGCGGTAATCGTTTGACAATTTATATACAGGTATTCAATTTCACCGGTTTTACAATCCCTGCTATAAACTGTCCAAAATGACATTGACAGGCTGTATTCAGATACATGCAAATATCGCTAACTTTTACCTTAAACATTCATACAAAAAATAAGTGAATATACTAACCGTCAAGTGTCAAATTTACAAACTAATGTTTCTAAATATTGAAAACTTTTCAGTGACATAGCCACTATCATAATATTAACGACAAAAGTGAACATCGGACGAATGGAGTCGCATACCTCATTTTTATATCGTATTAATTTTAACGAAATGACAAATTATTAAAAAACAAATATGAGATGTTATATAAATGCTGTAATTGTATAACACAACTTAAGCTATATACAATAATAATAATAAATAACTAAATGAAAAGCAAGCTTTAACAACCTGTCCCGTCGGTTGTTGTTTGTTATTCCAATTTTAAAAGTTTAGGTATCCATTGTCACCCGGAATGGTGAAAGGATTCTAACGATACCACACACAACAATAGACGACTTATTTGGCATTGCGACCCATTTTGCACGTCTTAGAGGATTAAAAAAAGTTATATTTACTCCATATATTTTTGTACCGTGATAAGTCATAATTTGTATGGACAAAATAAATTCCTAAAAATCAATGAAAGCATTTTATTTTAACTAGAATATTTTTAATAATAAATAGAACTTACGTAAAATAAGACATTCCATCCTTTATATTTGTTTTTTTGTTAATATTTTTGCAGTTTTTCACTGCACATTTAGTCATGATTGACAACTGCTACTGTCTGTGGTCGGAACAAGACTAATAGCAACAGTACTGCCTTAGTCGATTCGGCAGTAGACTTGCCATTTTTTCCGGCTGATTGTGTAAAACAATAATACTATATTTGTGTAATACTAAATCAATGTCAAAATCGTAAATATGCGAGGACGAGTTTCTTGTATATCAACTTTTTGAAATAAAAAGACTACAGTGTAATACATAGGCATAAAATAAAAGTAAATTAAAACTTGAAACAATGCTTCTGTCATTCATATAAACATTTTCATTGAAAACAGACCGATTATTTCGTATTTTATTAATTTACGTGGTGTTGCGGTTATAAGTAGCCGACTCAAAACTTATATTTTCTCATGCTAAGGAACTTGCCACAGGTTTGTGTTGAATTCTTGTTTATTTATTTTACATTGTCATCTCAAGTCAAAGCAGGGGTCGGGTGACGTGGCGTCTCGCGACCAGTCACGCAGTCTTTCAGTACTTTATCATTAAAAAATTGAAAACGAAGAGTTTTATGCAACTCTCCAGCATGAGAAGAATTCAAAGAATGAAACCATTTTTATATTATTAAAATAATATAAAAATATATGCTTTTACGTTACTACGTTTTTATATAAGCTTCTACTCGTATAAAGGAAATGCTAGGATCTGGTTCTACACTCTAGCATTATTCAAATGACCTGCCATTAAATAAAATTAACAACAGGCCATTTGGTTTTCTTAGCCTGTGTCAAAACCGGTAAGTGCTCATGCGTCGTCACAAATTCTGAAACTGTGTTTTATGTGATTTCAAGATTTATAATTAACTTTTATTGTTGATGAATATTATACATTAAACTGCGAGGAATTTCTGCAATATTTTTTTAACCCACGATTTCCTTTTTACATAGGCTTTTGCAATGAGTATTCAACAAATCACATTAACGTTACTTTTATGTTACTGGTAGACAAAACATACGTTTGACGACGCGCTGGCCTAGTTGGTAGTGACTCTGCCTACGAATCTAGCGGTCCTGGGTTCAAATCCTGGTAAGGGCTGATATTAGTGTGATGAACGCGAATGTTTGTTCCTGAGTCATGGATGTTTACTATGTATTTAAGTATATTTCTCTCTATAATAGTCTCTGTCTCTATATAAGTATTTATATCGTTGTCTAGTACCCATAGTACAAGCCTAGAGCTTAGTTTGGGACTAGGTCAATTGGTGTGACATTGTCCCCTGATATTTATTTATTTATTTATTTATACGTTACCGTAACGTAAAGTAAAGCTAAACGGGAGTGCATAAAAGATATTTCGTATAGCCTGACAAGTTCCTATTTAGCCCTGATGTAGTGTCGCTACAAACAGCTTACATATGGCAATTATACGTGTACGTCATGAATAGTCGGGACAGTGAGTATTGGCATCGTGCAAGAACGGGATGGGATGAAATGATGAAATGATTTAAATCACAGTGATAGGGCGGTAACCTTATCACCTTGTGACCATGATTTGAGAGAATCGTATCTATTTCTATTCTTCGGTAGTATAGTGGTAAGTATCCCCGCCTGTCACGCGGGAGACCGGGGTTCGATTCCCCGCCGGAGAGCCATTTCTGACGGTACAGGGTAAGTATCACTGAGACGTTTTGTGTTGAAGATAAAAGACTCACTTCTTGAATATATTTTATAATTTATAATAACTAAATACCAAATAATATAGTAAATTAATGAAAGCACAATAATGGGGAGACACGCGTACGCGTGTCTAGTTCTTATGGTAAAAATATGGAGAATGATCCAAGGATCGATAGCGGAATAGAATCTAATGAATTTGAATTTGGAATATTTAGATCGAAATGTAATAGTGGCCAGGAACTCAAACAAAAGAGGTTGTAACAACCTCCTTACATACTGGCTCGGGTTTATGACGTCTCAAAATTGTAACCAATTTATCTTTAGATGCATTTTGGGGAAATGAGATGTTATTTAAACGCAGCCACTCAGCAATGACGTGTTTTCTATCGCCAGATGTTGGAGCTTTGTTAATTTGGAAAGAATGGTACCGGGCATTATCCATTATATTATAACACACGTGGGTTCACTGAGATTGGGAATTAATCTCTGCAAAACCCATTTCTTAAAATTGATCCTGTTCATGGAGTCATGATAATCGGCATTCTTTTCCTTATCATTATATATTAGGAGTGCATTGGGAACAAATCCCGATGATCCGCCGGCATGAACTATAATATATCGTTTGCCGGGTGAAATGGATTTCGACACACCGGGTTCATTTTCGCTTTGCCAGCATTTTGCGTGGTTAAGAGAAGTATGGATGTAAGTCTCATCTAAATAAACAAGAGGTATATTTTTGTCCCTTGCTTCTTTTATTTCGTCTAAATAACTTTCCCGCCAAACCACAATATCCGAACGCTCCTTCAATATGTACCGTTGGTTTCTGCACTTTTTGTATTTGAACCCCATACTATGCAATAGCAATCGCAAGTACTCCCTACTACCGGTAAAATCAATATCTTTTTTCAATTCGGTAAGCAGACTTTTGAGAGTTGGTACTTGCTTTCGCACAGCATAGAATTCATGAATTTTGTGCCTTATGGCACATTTGTCGAAGTCGTCTATTTGTATTCTTTTTTTTGGTTGTTTTTTTTTTGGTACCGATGGCAATGGCGGTAACGGCTCATTCTTTTTGTATATATTCTTAATTGTAGCACTACAGACGCCTTGAATGAGAAAAAAAATAAAATTTAATAATTAATATACATATTTAGTACCAAGCTAACCAATTCATGACAATCGCACTATGAATATCATACCCGTCATGTCAACAACTAATTTCAAAACATTGTTTATTGGAATGCTGCTGAATCCTTCGTCCTTTTTCTGCCGCAACCATTTGAATGTATTTATAATAATATTTTTTGCATCGGGGTGAAATTTCTTGGGCATTTTGATTTTAAAATCGATTTGTTTACATCGGTGACATTCAATGACTTCCAACGTCCGTTGTCAAAAAAAACGTTGCCATTTAAATAAATTAGTTCCACTGAAAATCCGCAACATGGCGAGGGCTAAAAAGGAACTTGTCAGGCTTTAAGTAGTATGATTTGATAAAGGACCCCGCAGCGAATTTATGAAAAAATGGTTTTCAGTCAAATTTGCTGAAATTCTGGTATAATGTAGGTTATGACTTCCTTATTAAAATTGTATATGGGTGTAAGCACCACAAATGACTAGTTTCTGCAAAACTTAATTTAATACGATAATTAATATGAACTGTGAAGTACACGTAAAATAATCAGTAGCGTGATCTTTTCAATATGCCCTATGAGAAGGAATGCCGCATGGCATTCTTTAAATGAAAACCATGTTCCAAACTTCCCTGTATTAAGTAACGAAGCTCTTAAAAAATATACTATTGGAACATATCAAATCTATTTAGCCCCAGCTTACATACAAGACAAACAGGACCACGATGGATCAGAATTATTTCAGTTCGATGAACTTAATCATGAGCAGGGGTTTTAACGCGTGAGAATTTATTCACGCTTCCGGAATCAAACCAAATACCACAACTATGAATTGCCTACCGTTATGGTTTATACACCTATTGTAAATAATAAATATAATGTAAGTATAGAGTGAGTAAAATCCTTTGTTTTTTTTCTTAGAAACTGGTCATTTGTGGTGCTTACGCCCATATACCATTTTAATAAGGAAGTCAAAACCTACATTATACCAGAATTTTAGCAAATTTGACTGAAAACCATTTTTTCATACATTCACTGCGGGGTCCTTTCCATTGAGTAACATGAATAAACTATGATTATTATTATTATTATTAGTAGCCCGGAATGTCCCACTGCTGGGCAAAAATAAATTAATATTAATAATTAATATCCACTGAATAAACTATATTAAAATAAATTTAAAATGTTCAAATATAATTTTAATTATAAATTGTTTTAATAATTAAAGTTTACTAATATTTCGCAATCCTTCCAATTTAATTTAATAAGTAAATCGTAAATAGCGATGGGCAATTTCTGAAACATTTCATATGTGTATACTTAACGGTGAAATATTTTAACTGTTGAAAATTACAGAAATGTTTATGAAAGAAATGCTAACGCATAAATTTCACTTAAATTTCAAGACAAATTTCAGTTACTTCTGATGTCAGTAGAACGAATAGTGATTCGAAAATTCGGCGACAAGTGACAATAACCGCGTGGACAAGGGGTAGTTGTACCCGTTTGATTCACAACAGACTGAATTTCAAAACCACATGAAGCCGAGCATTTTTTTTTACAAATCTGCCATTTGTTTTACTTGATATGATTATATACAGTGGTGGCTAGTGATGAGTGATTTCTAAAACATTATAAAACTTTCCTTAACTGCGAAAATGACAACTTCTGAAAGTTACATAATTAGATGGAAATGATTCTGACACAAATAGTTATGTCTCGTTGTTCAATGTCTTTTACTTTCTTGGAACTCATTCTAGTTGGTTTGCTGTGTGATGTGATATAAATATTTAAAAACTTGTTCCAGTGACACAAGATTGTTTTTACCCTCTAAAGGTTACCTAGAAAAGGGTTTACGAAGTCCAAAAAATAAAAATAACTTATTTATTACTGATATCAATCGAAAGAAAATTAATCAAATTAATCAATCGATTAAAAAATTTGTCGTTGCCATTTAATCGACGATTAATTTAGTCGCGACTAAATTAGTCGAAACTCTTACGATTAAGATTGATCAATCGTCATTTTTAATCGTTAGTCGCGATTAAATAGGTTAATCTTAATCGTTAATCGTTAGTCGATTAAAATTTGCCCATCTCTGCGTATATACATTATAATACTTTAATGCTACCATTTAGACAGGGAAATCAAAAAGGACGTTAATTGTTAAGTAATAAATATTTCTTGTTGAGCAGTAAACGCCTACAATATAAACCATTAAGAAAGTAGTGTAATAATTAATAATTCACGAATACCTACTACATACTTGATTAATGCACATTGATGTTATAGTATAAATTGCTGGCTAATACCTACCTAATGCGCCATCCTGCCTACGCATGGACAGTTTATTTAAGTAAAGATACACGGAATAGGTAACCTCAATGTAGGTGCTTAGTCTAGTACCCAGGTACACGTATGACGTACTGACCGTTGAGGAACTAAATTGTTAGAGATTAAGAGAAGTTTAGTTGATTTATACCTACTTCAATTTCTCTGCCTAAGTAGGTATCTACAATCTGTTCGATCGGCCTCCATTTAACCAAATGAACTAATCTTACGTTACTACTGGGGATCGATTTTTGAATGCACGATGCTTCTTTTGCTAAAAGGAGAGTTCCGCTTGTAATTTGTTACTTATAGCTTCGTGACATTAAAAAATCGAGCTGCAGAGCTCATTTAACGTTTGGTTATATTAATAAAACCACTATTTTATTAATAAAAACTAAAAAATGTGAAATAAACTAAATTATTTAAATAAAAACAAAAAAACCGACTGCAGTAAAAAAAACAACTGTAAAGCGAGAAACAAGCTATATAATCGATAGGTAAATACTTATAATGTACCATGCAATGATTTTTTGTTTGATACCTCGTTAACAAGTAATGCAATTTATACCAATATATATACAACTTGAATAGTGGAAAAGGTATTGCAGGCGGGGACAAGCAATGAATTATAAAATGTACTTAAGTATTTTCTTGAAACAAAAAACATTTGGATTAATAGCTTGTCCCCGCCTGGAAAACCTTTTCCACTATTCAAGTTGTATATATTTTGGTATAAATTGCATTACTTGTTAACGAGATATCAAACAAAAAATCATTGCATGGTACATTATAAGTATTTACCTATCGATTATATAGCTTGTTTCTCGCTTTACAGTTGTTTTTTTTACTGCAGTCGGGTTTTTTGTTTTTATTACACTCCTTCAGGGCTGTATGTATAAGTAAGTAAGTATTTGCCCTTAAGGTTTCTGAACGAAACATTTGTATAATCTGTGGAGTCCGCCCGCTATCCGCTTAAAAAAAGTTCAAGTTATTCGTAATAATAGTTGTGCTGACTCGTGTATTTATTTACTCGCAAATGTGATGAAAAACATTGTATGTTTCACGGGCGGTACGGGAATTACGAACCTCGACTCAGAAAGCCCTCAGTCTTCGACTTCGGGCTTCTACTAGAGCCTCGATCGTAATTCCTTACTTACCGACCTTAATACACAATGTACTAATGTATGGATTCGATCAATATACGGAAACAGACTCATAATCTCATACTGAGGTTTTATCACAAACTCGACAGCTTTTTATTTAAATGGAACTATTTAACCTATGATTTCGCACTGCTAGATCAAAACGTCGTTGGTAAATATATTTTTTACAGTTGTTGGTAATTCTGTAGCTCTGTCTATCCCACTCTGGGAATGAGGGCGTGAGTTTATGTATGTATGTATGTAGATCAAAACAGTATCAACTCGAAATCCTTGCTAGTTTTGTTTCAAGTTCTTAGTAGTTGTATTAAAGTTCATTTTTAAATACAGTTGTATTTTGAGTTGCTACTGTTTTGATCTAGCAGTGCGATTTGCTAATACATAAAAATAAGGATAAAGATGTATGTTCTGGAAGTAGCCCCCTAGGGCACTTTTACACGTCAATTTCTAGTAATGTGTTTCTTTTAAACAGGTGGTCACGACGACACCATTCCTCTCGCCGTCGTTCTGGGATTGGTACGAATAACAAATCCGGGTTATCCCTGCTGTTATTCGGACATAAAGGGATGAAACACTTAGCCTTCCATTTCAAACAAGTTCCTTGTGTTATGGCACTTGCTGCAAGGCACTTAGCCAATTCAAACAAGTTCAGTTGGTGATTTAAATTTTTTTTGAGGTTAACCGTCCGCGGTGACGTTAACACCTTGACGTTGAGTTTACCATAGACTCTGTAAAAAAAATATGCAGGCGAAGACTAGATTATCCATTATGCGTTTGATAACGTGACGTCAGCAATAAATTTAATATAATTTTTTAATGTAGATAGGATTCATTAAAATAAAAAAAGACGATATTAGTTTAATAAAATCACGCCTGTTTCCCAGAGAGGTAGGCAGAGACCACTTCTTTCCACTTGCTACGATCTTCTCAAATAAATATTTATCAAAAATATGAAGCATGACCAATTCTATTTTCGGTATTCAATAAGGTGTCACAAGTTTGGTTTGAACTTGGCTCTCACTCACTCCCATACGGTCTTGTTAAGAGCGAGTGAGAGAAGTACAAACCCGAAGCACATAAGAGCTACCGCGCTGTACTTACAGTACGTAAGTTAATCGATTCCATGCTCTGGGAAGGTTGGTTTTTTTTTCTCTATGGTAAGTGAATCATCATAAATTATAATCAATTATGCGACGACCTTTATATCCATCGACAAAATGTTTTGCACTTGGACTTTTAGCTACTGCCACAAATACCATGCGGATAACTACAGAATACTAGAAACTATAATTTCGTCTCACAACTTAGGAGTCACCCTGGAAAGGCACTGGTCCCACCGCCGACGATGAGCGATTAGCTGTCGGTGATTTTCTCGCCCAAGAAACGAACAAAAGACAGCTCCTGTGTTAGTAAAAGAGACTTCTACACCATCGTTCTACACTAATATTACCACGAGGAAAGATTTGTATTTTTGTATGTTTGTAACGAATAAACTCAAACTGATAGATGTGTTACCAGAATCTCATATAACCGAAGCGAAGCGAGGGTGGGTCGCTAGTTATTCATATTTACATAGTAAAAGCGATGGTGGTCCGGGTACCCGGTGATCAAACGGTCTAGACGCCCGCCATTGTAAACTGAAGGTCCGGGGTTCGAATCCTACTATCGCTTATATTTTTCAGAGTCTATAGACTTATCTGACTCTGTTTATACGACCATCACTTGCTTTGGATGAAGGAAAACATTGTGATGAAACCTGCACACTAGGTATGTGATTATCAGTGATCGTACTTTTTCCAGCATTCTTGGTGCGATGACGTCAAATGACACACGACAGCGACCTAGGGTTGTAGACGTGTATATAATATGATTGACGTTTAAAATTATGTAATATTATGTTGTTATTGAAAATGAAATTGCATTTTTTACTTAATCATTTATTTTTTTATTTAGCACTTGACGGGACGTCAGCGAAGAAACAAAATGTCTTCTATATTTATGCACTGCCATTACCTACGCATTATACTGTCTATGCTAATATATAGTCAGTATATAAATTCCTAATCATAAATATGAACCTATATAACCTGAGATAAGAAGTTATTGCAACTGTGTTACATTTTCTCTTATACTCGTAGTAAATTAACCCTTCATTTCATTATGCATATTGGGTTTGGCTTTACATGTTCTGTTTTTTTTTTCTGTATTTCCGATTTGTTTAATACGCTATTTTATTTTTATTTTAGATTTTATTTGATTCTTGATTCCAACAATTTAATATTGGGCACTACTGACAACCCTAGCACTGCACCAAAAATGCTGGAAAATCTACGATCACTGGTGATTATTCACTAGTTGGGTCAATCCACGGTGACTCGCGTTACTTCATAGTCACTATATACGTGACAACCTTGACGTATGTTTCAAATCTATTGCTGCCTATACCGAAAAATTATGTTAATATCACAAAGGACATCAGTGTGAAGAATAAATCAAAGTACTTTACCCCCAACAAATTATTAAAATCGAAAAAAAGTGGAAAATAACTCGGTGACTCGCGTTACATGAAATGGACACGGGGTTTAATACCTTATACGTTTATTGATTTCCCTTTGATTTTTGAATGAATTAATTACTGAAAAAATGACAAAACAATGATATAAACAATCAAACTTCTTTAATACTTAACCAAATTAAATCAAAGATATACATTTATTTAATTAAAATATTAAATATTACGAACTCGCGTTACGTCGATTTCGTGACTCGCATTACTTGCGACTAACCAGACCACTGTTAAATATTTATATTATTTCTAGCAAACAAACATATTATTTTTTAAACATAAATAATACAGTACAAAAGGCTGATTTTTCTTTTTTTTTAATTCTGCAAGTGCGATATTTGTGTTACTTTTACCCCTTTGTCAAATGCTTGGGAAATTTGAGCTTTCTGCAATTTTCCACACTGCCAGTACATTATATGGCACTTAGATATGCCAATAACCTTCGGAGCCTTAGAAAATACTGTATCTAAATCAGTTTCTTTAGAAACAGCTTCGATTTCCCGAGGAGAGAGGTTGATAACTTGTACAGAAGACTCCTTTGCTGCATTGGCAAACTGTTCAGCACTTGGTATTGACTTATGACGTATTATTGTTTTCTCCTTACCTCATTTGTTTATTCTACATTCAAAAAAGTTTCAAATTCGACACTTCATTTTTTCGCTGTTGTGTCCGAGTTACGTGGATTGACCCAGTTTGTGAAATAGAGAGGGGAATGGCAAACCACGTTATTTCTCTCAAGACAGTTGTTACACAATGACACCGACAAGAGCTTAGCTCTTAAATATCAAGAAGAAAAAAGACAGGTATCATAGTTAGAGAGCCTCGATGTAGTGGACAATGATGGCACCAAATTTTGGTTCAACGCCAAATAGCTTGGCGGTTGGTGGTAGGACGGGGCAGCTTTGGTGTTATTTGCTTTGTAGGCATTTAACCACTTCGGCATTTTGATTTGTAGGCATTTAGCCATTTAGGCATCCTGCTTTGTAGGCATTTGACCATTTAGGCATCCTGCTTTGTAGGCATTTAACCATTTAGGCATCCTGCTTTGTAGGCATCGACTTTAGGCAATCTGCTTCTTAGTCAATTTTACATTTCAGGCATGCTGCTTCATAGTTATCCCTCGTTTAGGGCAATCAGCTTGTTAGGCAAATCTCATGTTTAGGTATAACGCCATCATTGGCATCTTGCGTTTAAGGTAACTCGATCAAGAGGGTCATCAGCTATCTTGGATAGCTCCAACAGTCGATCTGCCTCAACCTTATCGACATTGGAAAGGATAAATGTCTAACGTTCATTTGACAAACTTTACAGTAGAGCGATTAAAAGTTTGTTTTTTCGGAAAAAAAAACATACTTATCCTTTTTATTATTGTTTTATCGAAATATGTTGTACCTACTACAAACTTGATCATAATTTTAATATCTACCAATTGGTTTTTAATGTAACACTTGAAAAGGGCTTGTTCACGAAATAAACGTCCCGTTAGACAATGGCTACTTCTGACCGGCGAGGAAAAACGGTTAACAGCCAGTTGTCGAAATATTTATCGTATGACTTAAGCTAACAAACCTTAAATAGTTCTTAACGAGTCCGATAAAATGCCTAACATGGCGTAACAGCTAAGTCAAAACCAGGTAAATTGAATTAATTGATTGCTCTTATTTTTTTTTAGTTTAGTTTAGTTTATTTATTCATCAATGTAATATTACAATATAGATTGCATTGCATGACAAAAAATACGAAATTACATTGAGATCGTCATAACATAAATACTTACTAATAATCAAAAAATACAATAATAATTAACAATAATTAATTAATTAAAACAACAACAATTAAATATCGAATAATGGTCAATCGTCCGATGTCAATAGGTACATACAATGATTAATAAATTTCAACACAATAATAAATTTACATGTCCAGATTCATATATTCATCCACGGAGTATAATGGATTATCCAATAAAAGGTTTCTTAGCTGATGTTTAAATGCTTCGTCGGACTGCACATTTTTAAGTTTAGCGGGTAGACGCTCGTAGTACGTGGGGGCAATGACACGGGGGTCTTACCCGCAAGTGCCATGCGACGAGGAACTGTTCTCAAACGCCCGGTGTGGCGGAGCTCCTTGCCAAGAATGTTAACGCGTGCAAAGGAGGAAATATGATGTCTTACGAACATCAATAGTAGGAAAATGGAAACTGAGTAGTGCGTCAATATGCGGTACGTTACGTTTAAACCGGAAAATAGGCTTAGTATGCAAAAGTTACGAAGTGGTTCCAATAGGTATTTAAAAAAAAACTACATACATTTTTACTTATAAAAACAAAGACTTGGTGGTCACATATATAATATTAATTATATAAAAAATTTAGTTATTAAATTGAATTATTCTAGTCGAGATCACTGTCTTCTTCGTCAGATTCGTTTAATGCGTCTTGAATATTTTTAGAACGTAGATTCTTGTACTCGGAGTAATAATACATTCGCAATAATTGAAATAATTGAATAATAGCTTTCAAGTTATTTGCATACATTACATAATTTTATATTTTATCGGTATGGATAAAAGACAAGTGTTTTTTTTTTGCCAGTGAGTATATAAACGTGTAACGTGCAAATGTTTAAGGACGCCCACCGGGAAAAACGTCTAGCATGCCTTTCAAGGTATGTATGTATGTATGTATGTATGTAAACTCTTTATTGCACATAAACAATTACAAGACATGTTTGCATAATATAAATAATGTACATAGGCGAACTTATCCCATATGGGATCTCTTCCAGTTAACCTTGGAGTAGAAAGAGCAAGGACAATGCTGAAGGATAGACAAATTAACAAAAATTCAGGAAATAACAAATAGTACATACAACAGAGAAATTGGAAGAAAATAAAATATCTTCCTTAATAAGATACATACCTAAACATAGAAATAATATAATATACAATATAATACTACCACACATACGTAAACAACAGTTAAAACCTACAACAGAAGGATCAACACTCAGGCTCATCCTGTTTATTTAGCCACAACTTCTTTAATCTTTCCTTCAATGAACCGACAGATTTAGATTGCCTCAAGCACGATGGAAGCTCATTCCACAATTGGACAGAGTGTACCGTGAAAGATTTAGCATAGGTGCGAGTCATGTTGGATGGAACGGCAAGGGAAAGGTTAGCACTAGACCGAAGGCGGTGTCCACTACCATCAGCCAAAAAACTAAACCTTTCGGAAAGGTACAAAGGAGAAGAAGGAGTGAAAAGTACATTGAAAAGGAGTGAAAGAATATGCACATCCCTGCGACGGCGGATGGGCAACCATTTGAGTTGCACACGGTACTGGGATATATGATCAAACTTCCGCAAACCAAAAATATACCTTATACAAATGTTTTGCAGACGCTCAAGCTTGTCAAGCAGTTCCTCCCTGAGGTCTAGAAACGCTATGTCTCCATAGTCAAGAAGAGGAAGTAATAAGGAACGAGCAAGGGTAAGCTTAGTGTTAAATGGCAGAAAGTTTTGCAGACGTCTCAAGGAATGCAGGGAAGCAAAGAGTTTACGGCTAACATCATTAACATGGGCTGTCCAGGACAACGTCTGGTCTATCGTGACACCCAAGTTTTTAACAGTGGAGGAGAAGGGGATAGGAGTCCCATCGTAGAAAACTTTGGGCATCACTACACCAGATAGTTTAGAGACGAAATGAGGGCTACCAACGACAATGGCCTGTGAATTCCCAGCATTAACCATCAACCCAAACCTCTCCGCCCAGCAACGTATAGAGTCGAGATCACAATTGATTTGACTTATCAAGGTCTTTTAAGCCATAGTAAAAATGGCTAAAAAACCGTCGGGTTTATAACTCGAGACAGGAATAATGTCTTAAAGTAAAAAGTCATATCAACGATTGATTAACGGACATTTTATAAAAAAAACATTGAATAATTGGTCTTTAAGACCCTGCGTTTTTCAAAAACCTTCAACTTTAGAATGGCTAACGTCCTAAAAAAGTGCTCCAATCATCTTATAACCCAGTTCGTTAGACGCAAAAAAAAACGCTGATTCTAACGATATACTCGTATACAGGGTGGAAGGGGACGGGGGACCTTCCCGGAACTATAGCATTAATTAAAAGGTACACATTCGATTTGTGATGGTAATTAATACAAAAACCAAATTGACTAATTTTTCATTGCGGTGACAACCCTGTTACACCTACCCATTACGACTTGACTATGAAAACTCGGAAACTACGCTTATTTCCGAAAGTTGACGTTGCCATAGTGATAAGGTGATAACTTATGATTCATAGACGTCAAATATTCCATAAACAAAACGAAATGATAATGATTTTTATTATTTACAAAATGTATTAACCATTAGTTTACACATTATCATGTTGTTATAAAAATCTAACACTACGTCTACAAAAATCTTCAATTACCCTCACATTCGGTGTTCAAGTCCCCCCGCGGCTTATTATAACGGGTTGGTTAAAGTAATGAGAATTACAAAAACTGTTTTTATTTTTATTTTTTCACTTGTTAGGGTTATATAGCTTTTTATTACATAAAAACGAACTAAAACCAATATGATAATCAATCATTCCTATACAGCAAAAAGTCCCGCATCTTAAATTTTTCGTAGCTTTCTTCTTACCGTTTTCATCATACGTTGGCCAACATCTATTTATACATTTTTTTAGTTAATTAGTTGTTTTTGTACCTTGCGCTTCAACTGAGTCTGTAATTATGCTTCCCGCCCATCACGGTAAACTAGTCTACTGAGAATTACCAAATAATCCTCTATTGGACGAGCTATAGGGACGTTCGGAGGGTTTGAATCCTTCGGTACGAAGTGAACGTCACGCTCTTTTAGTCAATTCTGGCTGCTCCCTGCGTAGTGATACTTTCTCCGCAACTTCCTGCACTTCTTTGGAATATCTTCAAGCTGTTTGTTGGAATATTTGGGTATTTTTTGACACTTTAACTGTTCAACATTTTATTTCTCTAAAATATTCCTTATTCGCCCACGAAAAACATCATATTTTATTGCTAACTTATCTGGGACTGACCCACTTTGTTTTGTACAAACGTTGCCACCACTTGCGGTCTCGATCATTAAGAATGGGAGGTCTTCCCGTTTTTGGTGAATCTTTAGTCCTAATACCAAGTTCCCAACGCTGGATCAAACATTAAAATGTAGAAGGAGGTACATTTTCAAATTTGTGATGAGAGACCACTTCAGATTTTTCACGCCGTCCAAGTAGGCGATAGACACGTTCACGTCATAACTTCCTCGCGAACATTTTTTATTAAACCAGTTAATCTTTTTTTGCCTTATTAACAAAATTTTCATATTTTCTATTAATTATATCTGTCAAAATCCTTTTTGTATTTTTTTATTGCCTGCTATTGGTAATTGAATACATTTTCATTACTTTAAGCCAACCCGTTACACGCTGCAGCCCGTGCCCGACTATGTCGGTGCACCCTTGACAAAATATGCTCTTCATCAGTTATTCGTCGTCGCATCTCGTCCGCAGTGTCACATTCCGTTTTGTACACACTATCTTTTACAGAGCCCCACAGGAAGAAATCAAGACACGTGAGATCCGGGCTTCTTGGCGGCCAACGGTGCGGCCCAAACCTGCCTATCCAGCGATCCCCAAACTCATTGTTCAATTTCATTCGTACTTCGTGTACAGAATGAGCTGGTGCACCATCTTGTTGGAACCAAGTGACTTGTCTTTCAGCCAGTGGTAATTCGTCCAGATAACTGTCTAACTCGGTGTTCAAAAGAGACATGTATCCGTCTCTGTTTAGAGTTGGAGGCAGAAACACAGGTCCTATGATAGTTTCTCCGTGAATCGCCGCCCAGAAGTTAATAGACCAACGATACTGGTGACTCGAGAATCGATAAGCGAAAGGATTCTCCTCGGCATACACATGTTCGTTTCGTCTATTCCATATTCCGTTGCGTGTGAACGAGCTGTCATCACTCCAAATAATATGCCTTATGAAATCTCGCTCTTCTACTATCTTTATTAATAACCATCGGCAGTAGGCTTCGCGGATAGGGCAGTCCCGAGGGAGTAGAGCTTGAACCCTCTGTATTTTGTAAGGGTGAAGGCTGGCACGTTTGAGAATAGTAAGTACTGCAGTATGGGTTATTCTGAAATGTCGACCCGCTACTCTAGAACTCGCTCTCGGATGTCTTCTAAAATAACGCAGCACCCTTTCTTCAAGTCGAGCCGCAATTCGAACAACGCCTCCGCCACGTTGGTCGTTCTGGGTTGTTGCTGGTACAACGGGCTGGTTGTTGGCGATACGATCCAAAGCCCTTAAAATTGTCCTATGCCCAGTTGGATGTGGTGGAGGATATGTTTCTCGGTATCAACGCAAAGCTTCAGCCGCGTTATTATTGCACGTCGCGTACAATAAAAGCAAATTCAAATAACCACGAGCATCTACCAAAGGCATTTTTATTTGAAGAATGACATACCTAGTTGGTTACTAAGTTCTGTTACTAAGGTTGATGCAAATAAAAACTTATGTTTATTTTTTAATTTCAATATGTATAAAAATTAACAGCTTAATTAATATACATTTTGAAAAACAATTAATAATTTTTCTTAGTTTCCGCAATTCCCGATACGATCTTTTAACATTCACAGCCGGCATCGATGAAATTACGCATGACTTTTCTGTAAATTTAATTTTTTGAAATCGCTTAAAAGTTAGTCTTTGTTTACCAAAGAACTTTTTTTGTATAATATTATAAAAAATCCTATCTCTGTATAATGTTTAGAGACCAAAATTATATTTCTCAACATGACTTAATTCCAACTTATGAAGCAAGAGATTTTAGTCGGGTAATAAGTGACATAAATGTATGTCCCCGTACCTTGCAAATCTTCAACGAAGGAAGCCGCTTGGCACAGGTATACCTAGTGGTCATCTGAGCTGATTTAGCCCGGTAGCCACGTGGTTCCACCCTGCAGATGGGAGGGGGAGGAGGGGGGGGGGGGGAAATCCCATCTACCGCGCCGCACTCTTACGTCCATATCTCCATAAGTTTAGCAAATTGGTCGTGTTTGATATCGTTTTCGTATAATTCAAGGACGAGGAATTCATTTCAGAAGACGCATTTTCACTCGTTCATAGAAAAAAAATGAGATCCGTGATAAAGTAGAAAAATAGGAGTTAAAAATTGTTATAAAATCTATACCTACCATTAAACTATGAGATTATGCTTTATAAAAAAAATATGAGTAAATAGCCCTATTTATATAAAATATGTAAACATTAACTTTCTTCATACATTTAACTTATAAATGTGCGAAAAAAAACATTTGCTCCGCGCGGCGGGGCTGAGATCGAGAGAAGTTCGTATTTTGGATAAGATTTGTCACTTATTGTGTAATAATTACTATGATTAGTATAGGTGTTTCTATATCTAGAGATAGTTTTCTTAAAGCAATATCGAGAGATAAGTCATAATATTTAAATAAATGACAAAATTACCGAGTTAACCACAATATTCCAGTATAAAATGTTCACTCCAATTTATATTCCTAGAATTTTCCTTTAAAAGTGAGTTTGGGTTAGGTTAGTTAACTTTTGTAGAGGTATTACAATAATAACGAAGTAAACAACAAAATTTATGAACATTTTCCGCTGCAGCCACATAGTTCGGAGCACTTTATCTCTCTTTTCAAGCAATTGCACCTCCCTGCGCATTTTTGCTTGCATCTAGGTACACCTAATTAACTCCATGCAAGCAGCGGCTGCTGGCGGTAGGGTGGTCCACACAGGCTCCAATATGCTATTATTTTTTGCCCAACCCCAGTCAGTGGGACATTGCAGGTTTTGTAGTGGTTTTAAAAGCTGACCCCATACATGTCCTTCCTGAAAGGCCGCTCGTAGAATATGGTTGCGAAGGGCGTCTTTGATTGGTGGTAAATTCTCCAGCCGTCTGTCCTTTTTTGTAAATAGCACTTTTCTACACTGATTGATATCAGTGCATGTGCAAGATCTAAAATGAAATGAATGTTACACGACATGCATGCCCACGCTAACCTAAATCACTTCAAATCACAAATAAAAAAGCCAACCACCACCTTAACTTACTTGTCGTATAAAGCAATGACAATTCATTCCAATATTGGAAATGCCTGCTCTACCTTTCCTTCTTTAGCCTGCTTAAATCCCTCTGTTGCAGTTGGATAAGCGCGCCAAGCTTCGAAAGCACTTTTTTCCCCTTACCAGCAAAAGACGAAACGGTATCTCACGCGGTGAAGGCGTGGAATAGTGGCAATGCTTCCACCTTTTCTGGTCCTACGTAAATGAAAATAAACTTATATGTACCGGAGTTACTTTCAATTTGTAAAGTGCAAATAGTATTTATTTGGGTTACCTAACGAAGCTGCAATAGCATGACATGGCAGGACCTGGTGATTTTTTCCCGTGCCAATATGAACCCACAGTTCCTCAAGCTGTGGCAATTGTGAAATCGCAAGGACAACAACATCGGTATCCACAGTACGCACCATGATTTTTGTGTGTCTTTGGGCTGCAGCATCACCAATGTGGACCATTATGCGCGTGTCTGCCTCCTCATGGTTGCATGGTTGTCTCTGGCGCTGTTGCTGTCAACTGCTAAAAGTTGCTAAAAAAAAGAGACTAGAGAGAAACGTGGTACCGGACAAAGAACACGTGTCACCTCCAGTACTAAAATTCCGAAAGGTTGGGAAAACAATCTGCGGGATAACTCCAATAAAGCTAAGAACTGTGGGTCCATCTGTCACATAAAACTTTTTGCCAGTTGTAAATTCAGTAGCTTGGCACTTGAGAGCTAGAAAATGGAAAAAAAAACCTCTTTATTGGAGTTATCCCTCAGAACATTTGCCCAACCTTTCGGAATTTTAGTACTGGAGGTGACACGTGACAGGTGTCCAAGCGGATCTTTAGTTGCTTTGAATACATTCGTATCAGAATTTAAAGCTAGAAGTCTGTTCAATATGTCACGCAAATTTGAACTCTCTACAGGAACTCTTACAAAAGTTGGGGCCGTTATCAGTATCATCGTCGTGCGTGATTTTAACTATGATTTTATCGTCCGAAATGGGAATACTTCAAGCTCGTACATCAAATAATTGCAATAGTTTAGAATACATTATTTTTATTATTATTCTATATAAATCAAAGTTTTGATTAATATACAGGTTTATGCAAAACTGCTTTAATTTTTTTTTTTTATTGTAATTAATCTCAGTAACAGAACTTAGTAACCGACTAGGTAGGTAAATTGAATGACATTTTCATTTTAACATCAAATGCATCGATAGCCCACACAATAACGCAAAGAAGTTCATAAGTTAAGTACATAATCAGTAGTTCTTAATGATGTTTATTTGATAAACGTTTCACATGCACGTTTTGAAGCATGAAAATGAATGAAATATGCCTACTCAGCAGCACAATTTCAATTTATTCGTAAATAATTTTGTTCAACTAGCTAAAACCTATTTATCAATTTAGGGAAACTAAGATACGATGAAAGAAGGTTCTAATTATCATCTTTAATTGTTTATGAAGATTGAGTATACTTCATTGTCTGTCAATGTCGCTATTTCAGAAATGTGTCAAGTTGTGCTTAGTAGGCTGTTAGTAGGTCGTTATTATGTTATTTTATTCATAATTTTAGGAAAAAAATAATAAAGTTGTTCAAGATGTACCTACAAAGAGACTCACAAACCCTGCAATATTTCTTACCGCATTGGAAGCAGGTCTAAGTATGCATCCACGACAAAAAAAAAAGTAATAATATCCTGTATGAAAATGTTGTTTACAATTAAGTTCACTGACCCAATCATATGTTTAGGGTTGAAACAAGTAGTTTTTTGTGTGAATGTTTAACCGGCTGTAATTTGAAAACGGCTGCTTAAATTCACATAGTTTGTATGGGGGAAATAAACTGTTAAGGCTAACCTATCTCCCATTATCGGGAAGGTCCACGGTCCTCTTCCACCCTGTATAAGTCAATATGCCCCAAAATGTCCCGTTAGACAATTCTCCTTTCCAGCGTCGAATCATGCACTTTGGAGACCATTTCCGAAGTCGTGACGCTTTTTGGACGTCCGGGACGGAGTGAATTTTGGACACTTGTAAGTAGGTCCTCGTTGAAACTCAGCCATCCAGATCTTGACCGAAGCATAAGAGAGAGTACATTTACCCAAAATAAAAATCAAGTCCACCGACATTTGACAAACCTTGTACAAATTAACAATTTAAGTATCACTAAACCTCATCAAAATGTCGTTAGAAAGTACAATATAAATATAACGAATTAATCAGTGCATCGCCGAAAAGGGTATCTAACAATCGGCATTCCTGTTAAAAAGGGTGTCTCCTCAAACAATACTAAAAACAATAATAAACTCAAAAGACATAAGTTCTTGAAAATTAATAATAGTAATAAACTCAAACGAAACAATAAAGCTCTTTTCATTTGTCTGCATTCATGAGATTCACCAATTCCTATTATGGTCACTCACCAACTTCCAGACTTTTGACTAAAATTAAATTAATTGTTTCGTAATCTTCATCGACCGCCTATCTGTTACGACGAAACACGGCTTTCAACTCAAGCACACAAAAAGACTGCACCGTGAGCTTCACCAATGGAGTCAGCCACCCTACGACTTCCAGTTGTAAAGCTGCACCATGGAATTCACCAGACTACCACCAGCCACTCAACGACTTCCAGTCATTAACCAACAATAATTAATATTCTATTATGCAGCCAGTCACCTAAAGACTTCCAGCTGTAAAGCTGCCGTGCTGTGGTAGTCTGGTGAAGTTCACGGACTGAATCATTAACAAACTGAACTGAAAAATAATAATAACCTTTTTATAATGATCTTATTAAATTTTTCGGTCATATTCACATCAAATTATTACCACTCATAAGGCCCACCATACAACGAAATTTGTCAAGGGTATATGAATCTATTATGAATTAAATAAAGTATTTTTTTCCAATTTTAACATTAATCATGAAAACAAAGAAAGTTCCACTTTATTACGTTTGCACTAGATCTTTAATTCATTGGTCGTATTATGTACAAGGAACCTCAGAAGGTTAACATTTGAAACATAACAATTAAATTAGTAAATTAATTAACTAAGTCTACCAGTCATTAAAAACAATAGTGTATATTCTTTATAATAAACCTATTAAAGTTTTCTGTCATATTCACTTTTCATTATTTATTTCTTTAACACTTGAAACATAAACAATTAAATAATTAATGAACTAAGTCTACTAGCCATTAACAACACTAGTGAATATTCTTTATAATAAACCTATTAAATTATTTATTCATATTCACTTTTCATTCATTATTTCCTTACTTGAAACATAAACAATTAAATGAATAAACTAATGACTAAGTCTATTCAATTTAATTTTCACTATCTGACTCAGAACTAACAGCGTTAGCATGTGCATTGATCCAGGGCTGTAGCTGGTCAACTGCCCAAACATTACAGTAGTGTTTTTTACCTATAGAAGAACCTGAAATACTGGAAACTTCATATCTATTATTATCAAGTATTTTAGTTACTCTGTAGGGTCCTGAAAACACTGGCTAGAGTTTTTTACTCTGACCTTTATTGTGGGGATGTGGTTTCTGTATTTTAACTAGGTCACCCATTGTGCAACTAGTTGGATTTTTTCGAGTTTCATCAAACCTCAAGTTTTGCTTAGTTTGATCTTTTTGAATGTGTTTACTAATATTTTGATCTAATCACTTCAACATTTTCAACACCATCATTTTGTTTACGGGTATTTTTAAAAACATAAACGTATGTTGAAGAAGCGAAAGAAATTGGTCAAGATAGTAGCAAGTGGAAAGAAGTGGTCTCTGCCGACCCTTCTGGGAAACAGGCGTGATTTAATGTATGTATATATGTATAATGACGTAACACATTCTCGCTACCATGGGACATATTTTGACCAATAAGTGCCTCTGCAGGAGTTTTACCAATGCCCTTATTAAGAGTATTGATCATTCCTCATTGAATGCTACCCAACCCAACTTGACATCCCATTTATTTTCTCCGAGAGCACCCAATACAGTGCGATTATAACACTCTACTTGCCCATTAGAGCGTGGGGATGCAACCGCATTTAATATGTGTTT
This sequence comes from Acleris emargana, assembly GCA_927399475.2. NCBI lineage: Eukaryota > Metazoa > Arthropoda > Insecta > Lepidoptera > Tortricidae > Acleris > Acleris emargana. Next base: position 47,295,045 of record OV656835.1, on the reverse strand, counting down.
AATGTGAGATTTTTCACAAAAAAGAGGTGAAGGAAGATTCCCTGTCCGAAACATGTCTTATGGGAAAGTCAAAAGTGGTTAATACGTCTTGTAGTGCCCTAATAGCAGATTCCTTCAAATTTCATAGAGGTTCCAGAAGGCAAAATTTGGTAAACCCATCCATAATTAATAACAAGTAACAGTTACCTTTCACACTTTTAACAAATGGCCCTAAATGGTCAATATGCACTGTATGGAAAGGCACCTCCACTTCATGTATTGGATGCAGGTACACTTCATTTTTTCTGGTGGTGGTTGGTGCCTTTACATAAGCGCATGACACACAAGATTAAACATACTTTTTAATGAATTTCTTAATTTTAGAAAATCAAAAATCTTTTTTAAATTTGGCAAGTGTGTCAATTGAAAAGTGACACTTCTCATCATGGTATTGTCTATAGTGTATTTCTATGGAACTTGCTAACTATGTAAACAAAAGACTTAACTTTGTTTTGTCACTGTTTCTCCTTGAATTTTTACAACACCTCATCAAACACCATTGAAACGATAAACTATTGAAACGGTCGTTACTGTAAAATAAAACAAAACAAAATAACCAGATAAATAACTCTATCTTGGATATTTCATTAAAAGTTTAAATGGTTTCATGAGTTAGGTTATAAGGACCTAATGGAATGACGTTTTTGTTTCTTTTAAATTCTACAATTGTCTATGATGGGTAGTACATACATACATACATACCTTCACGCCTGTAATCCCAGAGTGGGGTAGGCAGAGCTACAGAATTACCTACAACTTTAAAAACTTGTTGTCTATGATGGGTAGTGTTGTGGCTAAAGTTGGCGATATATTAAGGCCCCTACACATTACCTAACTCACGCTGATCGCATCGTGATTAAACAAATTAGAAATAAGTAACTACTTATTTTTTACTTTCGGTGTTTTATTATTCGATATGGTTTGACATAACTAAAGGAGTATTGCCCATCACTAGTAAATTCATCATTCAGAGACAATTTCAATATGGCGTTTTGTTTACATAGTTAGCAAGTTCCATAGAATTAGACTTTACATATTTTCCGTTGCGCACCCTTTAGCACAACCCATTTTAAGTCATCACCAAGTTTTTGAAATAATTATAAATAGTTATCTTGAACCACAAAGTTTTCCTCGGCATCCAATATGGGTTGGAGAACAATTACCGGCAGTCATACCGGTATTATGAAAAGTCCCTGTACGGAACCTTCGGTCCTGTCCTGTCCAGTTTTTTGTGCAACAAAACGTTTTTAAACAATGGTCTCTAACCTAAAGTTATTTTCAGAGCCAGCCGCCCCACGAGTACCGCCAGCGATGGAGACTATGATCCTCACATACATCGCCAAGTTCGGAATCCTACAAAGTAAGAATAAAAACTTTATTCCTTAAAATAAGTCCGCCAGTTCCAGCTCTCGCTTCGATAAAATGTCGTTAAAGTTGCCTCTTAGCTACATTGTTATTTAAGTGAATGAACTTTGTTACAGCGATTTTGAAACATTTGTGCACCTTCTTAAATGTTGCCTGGGCACCGGCGTCCTGGCGATGCCGCAAGCGTTCGTGCGCTCTGGGCTGGTCACCGGCGTCATCGCCACTATCCTCGTCGGCGTGCTCACCACCTACAGCTTGCAAGTCTTGGTTGGCATAACATAACGTTTATTTTTCATATTTTTTCCTGGGAATTATAGCAAAATTAAATACAGAATCATTGAGATTTTTATATTGTTGTCCGGATTTGCATATATATGGGTACATTGTTTCTTTTGTGACAATTTTGTTTAATTTTACCTCGTTCACCTTTTAATCCGATCAAAACTCAGGTCCATTTATTTATCAAAATCATTACAGTTAAATCAGAGTATCAATAGTCTTTTGCTTTTACACTCTCTCTCTCGCAAGTTTATTTCACGGGTGAGTTTTTTTTAATATCACGGGACATCTCGAACAATTTCAGTAAATAAATAGGTTTTTATTCACATTAATTAGTTGCATGTGTTACGAGCCCCAATTCAAAATAAGCATATCTCGTCTAGTTGCTATTCGTGAGACTAATTTTCAATTCAAGGTTGGTATTAGTGAAACAACAGATGACTTAGGTGATTTAACGTATTGTATACCATTCATAATATACATGGCATGTTTATGCCATAACATATGGCATAATTTGACATCAAATACGTTTGATTTTAATAGAATTATCAAATTTAATACTGGTTAGTTAGCAAATTTTGTAAATCAAACATAACATTGTTGGATCCGAGACAGTCCGACGGTATCCTATTATCTCGCCTCATTCGTTTTTCGTTTAATTCTTATTTTGTCTCATTCTGTATTCGTCTTCGACTTGTTCGCTATCCGTCACTATCTTATATGGTCAAATTCTGCAATTTATCTATCAATTAATACGTCTTATTCGTTTTTCGTCACGGTCTTCCTTGGACTCATTCGTCGTTCGTCCCTATCGTTTTTTGTCTCATTTACTTATTCGCCAAAATTATTTCGATACATTCAGTGCTGGTCACATTAGTAATTAGTCTCTTTAGTTTTTGGTCGCATTCTAGGTACGTGACGTTCGTTTTTCGTCTCATTCATTATTTGTGACTATCTTTTCCCGTCATACTAAGCGGATTATGAAGCGACGGCTTTCCATACAAACGGCATTAACGTGTTCTACCACCTAAATGTTAACCTATTTCGACCAATTTTTGACGTTTAGTTGTTTTTAAAATTATCGAAATCGGTTCAGCGTAACAAACAGGCAGACGACAGACGGACAGACAGAGTTACTTTCACATTTATAATATTAGTATGGACAATAATGAGAAATTACAGTGGACCTCAGTCTTGATTCGAGTCCCGGGGAAGGACATAGGCTACTTTTAATCCCGGAAAATAGGACAGTTCCCGAGGGAGGGAGGGGTAAACGACTTCTACGCAGACGGAGTCGCGGGCAGAAGCTAGTCTGTCATAATAACTTGACTGAAACTCTTTCATTTTAAGATATTAAGTTTGTAATCGTTATAATAAATAGGTATACAAATACCCTTTCCTTATATTATTGGCCACTCGATGATAATTCTGTTTGAAGTTTCAAGTGGTTTAGAATTGGCATTTATCAAGACGTACCATTGGTAAAGGTTTCAACGTAGTTTATTCTATCAAATGTAAGATAATATCTATATATATCTATTATGGACATGGACGCGGACGCGGACGCAGATACGAGTACGAGGAGAGAAAGTGATGAGTTAATATTGATCGAAAATAGTCGAGGTCGCACAAAACTGTTAAGAGATGGGTTTTAATTCACATTTGCTGTGTCAAATATGTGCTTTATAAAATGGAGATGCACAAACAGAAATATGTGCAACAGGTCAATTACATTTTCTTCGAGTATGGAAACAATTATACGCGAAAGTCAACATACATGCTTACCAAATTTCACGAGAAATAAAATCGACGCCGCAATGGATCTATGTAAATCAGGATGCAGAGCTGAATATAAACCTATCACAAAAAATTATGACGAGTGTATAGAGCAATCAAAGGGCAAAGTCCCGGATCACACGATACCATTGTTTGATATAAAGAAAGACGGGCTATATAACGCGAGAAGAAATAATCTGAACGTATCCAAAACGGCATTTACTACAGTTGCCGAAGTTCAAATTCCTGACATAATATCTACATATTTTAGACTCCATAATATATTTTATTTGACAAATATGTAAAAAGATATCATATGCGGTTTAAGACAATCAGTAATGCCAATGTCAATTGTCATTGTAAATTTCTCGTCTACAAACCTCTTCATTTAATCTGAAGTGCCTGAATAAGTAGGTTCAATTCAAGTTTTGAGAATGATCGCCGTATTAATGTTACGATGAATAGTATGATCATTCTGCCTGTGTCGAGGTCGGAAGAGATATTGATATTATTGATGGTATAGATAGGTTTAAATACCTACTGAAAAAAGACAGGATGTTAATATTATTCCTCCGAGATTACTTACAGACTGGATACCTGGACAGCAACTTACCAAAAACCTTGTCTTCATGGCAGAGTTTATTTAAAAGTTAGAAGGCATCTGAAAGATTTTTATGTACTCAGTCATTTGTTCAGCCATAAACGTCACTTATTTGTAATACGAGGGTGACAGCTAGAAACTTTTCGATGTTATAGGAGACTGTACAAACATGTGAAAAAGGAAAATCAATTGGGTGAGTAGGTATAGTTTTTTGACGTGGTGTAATTTATATTTTATTTCGATAGGAATTATTATATAGATCTGAGAATAAAAATCCTTTTATTTTTATCTTCTATAGTTATTCCGAAATCATTTTTTAAAACACTGAGGTGACAGTTCATAACTTTCTATGCCTGTTTCCCTCTTACGCCTTGGTCTCCAATGAAAAAAAGAAGAAATTAGAAAAACTCATCGTTGACAGTTCTCGTTTGTCAAACAGTCCATTACAGTGACACCTGTATTGATTGTTTCATACCACGGTACTGTGTGAAATCGGCCTATAAAAACGGGTATAGTATGAATCTTCTCAAATGAACTTTTCGCTTCGAGCCCTAATCTTCCAAACAAAGGCCATTGTTTCTATTATCGCAAAACCGCTAGCTACCGAGTTAGCACGTGCTACTACAACATTGATATTGAAAAACAAACGGTATCGTCATAGTATTAAGGTTCAAATTGAATGTCACTGACATTCTAGATGTTACGTTTTGGTATTTGCCGTATTGCCTCGGGGCGGTATCGTCCTACACTACCAAAACGTAACATCTAGAATGTCAGTGACATTCAATTTGAACCTTTATACTATGACGATACCGTTTGTTTTTCAATATCAATGTTGTAGTAGCACGTGCTAACTCGGTAGCTAGCGGTTTTGCGATAATAGAAACAATGGCCTTTGTTTGGAAGATTAGGGCTCGAAGCGAAAAGTTCATTTGAGAAGATTCATACTATAAGCAAAACGCTTTTTTTGTACAATGCCCTAGTAAGCAAAATGTCTAGGTTATAAGTAATGCCTAATTAGGCATAACGTCATGGTTGGAAAATGACAAAGTAATAGTAGATCCAAAATGTACATGGCCTTAGTTGTATCATGACTCATTATGCAAAGTGTCTGGATAGTATAAGATCTTGGTTTTAAATCGTCTAGGTAGCAAAACGTCCAGATTGCATAACGCCTAAGTAGGTTATATTAGATGAATTTTATGTAGGAAGTATTTAATTCTCTCTAATTCTCTTATTTAGTTATTTTACTAATCCATATCGTCGGTGATACTGCAAAACCGCGTAACTAACAAATTTAGGATAGAGCAAAATAAACCTTATGTTCTTATTAAAAAGGTGCATTTTGCTCTTTATTTAGAATGTTACTTACGCGGTTTTGCAGTGTCACCGACGATATACTAAAATTGTAAATGTGAAAGTAAGTATGTATGTTACGCGTTCACAGCTAAACCGCTGGACCGATTTTGTACAGTAAAGATGTTTTTCTATACTTGAAACTTGATTTTAAGTGGCCAGATACCCACCTTTTTTATCAATAAAATCCTTTAAACTACAGGTTTTTATCCTTGTAATTCAACCGTCTGGTCGTATTGCCACTTAGACGCAAAACATTTTTGACGATATACCTACCTAACCGTTTTACTATCAGAACGTTCTGCATACAATGGCGTTTTACTGGGACATTTTGTTATTTGGGCATTATTCAAACAAAACGTTATAGAAGTACAGACTATTTTTTCTTACTTGAGCTAAGACGTCAACAAACATCACTCGATCACATATCACGACATTCCGAAAGAATCACTCAATATATGGTAGCACAATAACTAAAAGACATTACTTTAAACACAAACGCATTCATTTCTACTAAATATTGCTTTAAATTATCCTTACAGGTAACATATTTTAATAAAATAATAATTTCCTCGAAACTCTCTTTCACAGATTATCAAAACTGAATGTCAGTTTGGCATTTCATTTGTAGGGATGGGAAGAAGTGAATGAATTAATGATTAAGTGACGGTTTAACTGTTTGGAGGTTTTAATATACAATATTCCAAACATAAATGAATATAATTATCTTTTAAACCAAATAGTTAGTGAGAGTTAATATTATGTGTATAGGTAGTCTATATGCATAGCTGGGCATCGTTAATCAAATAGTTAACTTCGTTAATCGTTAATCCACTACAAAAAAAGTTAGCTTCGTTAAACGTTAAAGCGTTACATTTCGGAAGAATTAACGCAAGTTAACGTTAATCGTTAATCCGTTAATATATGTAAAAAATGCATTTTTATATCGTTGCGATAGTGAACTTATAAAACCTGTTGGTTTAGGTTCTGGAAGTTAACAGGATAGGAACAAAACAAAATAAAAAAGGGCATAAGGAACATATTCCCCTTCATGAACATTAACATGTTGAAGTTCTCGTCAGAAAGCGAGGCTCGTTTTGGAGTTAAAATGTCTTTACCCGTGTAAAACAGACGTTTAATTGCAGCGCTTGAGGGTATAGATAGCAGTATTGTATTTAATTAATAGATTTATGAATATCTGTTCGGTTCCCCGAGGAATGCAGCATCTTTGAACGAGTCTTTTGATTTCATGTCCAGCCACATTTTAACGAGACTGCGCTTTACTCTTTAAAGAGTTGGAGCTCTTTGGTTTTTCCATAGACTGAGTGACAGAATTGAAAAAGTCTTCATTGTCATCATCGTTGTTTCTCACACTACACACTCGCTGCTACGCGCCGCCCGGCACTTGTCGTTTTATACTTGTCTGAACCTGTTTTTCTTGCCGCGCCGCGGTGCCGTTCGGTAAGTAGTAGGTATTGGATTAACGATTAACGGACTTCTGCATATTAACGGAAGTTAACGTGTCCGTTAACATTTAAAAAAGTTAACTTAAAATTTAATCCGTTAATCAAAATGTTAACTTCGTTAATTAACGATTAACGGATTAACGAGTTAATGCCCAGCTATGTCTATATGATATGACATGATGATGATGTATCTACGGATGACTGAATAAAATATTTATAATAAAGAGTGTTGTGGTATTGAGTGCATAATATCGTTAAGTAGGTATCCACATGCAATTGTAGTCTCTCAAATTCATTATATGAATCATATTGAAGAACTCAACCCATATACGTATTTCACTCATTTCATTCATTCACTAAATAAATTTACACATTCACTCCATTATTCCCATCCCTATAAAATGTCAAACTTTAAAGATACGCCATATTTGTTTACTACTTAGCTCAAGTAAGAAAAAATAGACTGTAAGTCCAATCTTTAACCAAGGCATTCTACTAATAAGACGATTTACACAATGAGACATTTGCATGCAACCAAGATCTTATGAAACTAAGCCGTTTTGCCTATATAGTCGTTTTGCAATCTAGTCCTTACGAGCCTAACCCATAAAAACGGACATCATAATGGTGCATATCGTTTTGAAACTCAAACAATAGATTCAACTATTTCATATCCGAGTGCCAATTCTGGTCAAAAGCAGAGAAATATTTTAAAAACATATGTGGGAAAAACATTAAAACGGTAAATCTTCAGTCTTCGACAAAACCGAGGGCAAATCTTAGTCAAAACAAACGCATGACGTGTGTATTATAAAAAAATAGAGCTCTAGTTGCTACTCTGTTTGAACTATTTAGGTTTTTAAAATTTAGGTTTATATTTTTTTCATCATTCTGAAGGCATTAGGATTTCGTTACTGGATTTACTGTTGAAACTATTGTCCACAAACGCAGCATACACTGAAAAAAAAATTGTTTTTAATCTGAAAGGATCTCGGAGACAATTAATTCTAAAGTTTTTTGCTGATTTCTATGAAAATAGGGTTGTCATTGTCATCTGTTTTTCACATAATACTTTTTTAGAACAGTTGAATTTTAAGTTACTATGAAAATATGATAGTTAAATTGTGCTGAGTGGTACATCAATCAAGATTGAACTGTTAATTGAGTTTTTTCCGCGTTGAAGACGTTTATTTGTTTAGCATTAGAATACATTTACTGATAAGTTTTAGAGATTTGATCTTTGAGTCTTTTATCATTTATATACTCCGTATGTAGTTCAAAAGTATTCAGAACTGCTAAAGTTCGGTCTTCTTAGCTCAACTCAACTCTTCCCCTTTTGCTTTGCGAGTGCGATGAACAATTTATAGGCGTCTAGTCTGGTAAAAATAGTGTCGGAATCTCCTTGCGAATTTGCGAATACTCTATAAGGTTAAAGAGTATCGGCTGTGGCGCTATCCACAGCTTCATCAAATGCCACTCGTGAACCATCATGAGAGTTAGCGCCCTCATACCCTTCTTACATAAGTCAGCCGGTCGGAGGCCGGACAGACATCCCTCAACAAGTTTGGTTAATTCCTGAAGAGGCGATATCATAGGTCTTTGACGGGTCCATGGTGCCTCACCCTGGTTCCTCTAGACAATGTGTATGAGACACAAATTTAGGATTATATTAGATATACAATCCCCAACAAAAATATTGTATAAACTGTCCCTAAATAAGGGTTGTGTAGTACATGTAGTAAGAGCCAAAAATAATGAATTCGTCACTGTACTAGAACGAACTATTCCGTAAAGTTTCTGCTCTTAGTTTGTTTAGTATACGCGGAGTAAGAACCGAACACAGCAGGCAGAGCGATGAGTGACACTGACAGCAATGCGATCGAAAGGAGCATTTCAGTGATTGTACCTACTAATTAGTTTGAAACAATCCGCTCAGTGAACGAGCGCGCACAACCCTGCCCTAAATGACAATGACTGCTGAATCACAGATTAAGGCTACATTCGGTCAATCTGGAATAAGGTCTTATACCTAGATTAAACGCCGAATTTATATAGACTAATATCGGAGTAAGTCTTATTCCAGTTTGGTGAAAGGCGACCTAAGTAAGAGTTACTTGCTGTATTCTGAGACAATTTTTACCTTACCAAACGCGTTTCGGTATAAGTTTTGAGATATCACTTTATCCTGCTGATTGTTGATCTTATACTTGTATGTATACTAAATCAGTAGTGGTATGAATATAGTATAGGGTTTTAGCGTTACCCTAACGAGGGTGGACCCCTTTCCTGCACTTCACATTGTACGTATACATTTTACACTTTAAAATTTAAATTGTAAAATGACCAATCATAAAGTTCATTTACTGGATTTCTTTTCAATTCAACTAAAATAATACTTGCGACTTGGTTGGCGAGCTGTATATTTGATGCATCTTTGTACCTACTGAGTCAATAAAAACACGCCGTGTTTTTTTATTAAGTACCTGACACAGGATTCTATTGATATCTAAAGAGATAATTGGTAATTAGTATATACTTTTATAACTATACCTACGCGTCTCTGTGAAAATTTTGAGTTCCATAGTAAAACAAGAGATTTTTTTTTATTCTCGGCTTCTCAGCAAAATTGGCACTCAGGTATGATTTGAAAAATCGAAATCTATCGTTTGAGTTCCAAAATGTTTTGCATTTTGATGATGTCCGTTTTTAAACGCCGATTTCACACTGCGCCCGGAAATTACTTTTGAACTGCATAGAAAAATAAAGCTTTTTATAACACTATAAAATTAAATAACCGACAGCAGATATAAAAAATAAAGACCATTGAACCTAAAGTACCATTTTAGCTATTATCGTGGTATACCTCGGATTAAGGAGCCATAGCAAAAAACGCAACCGATTACCGCGATATTGAATATACTAATTTTAACGTATTTCCAGCCAAAACACACAGCTGGCTGGAAATACGTTCTAAATATAGAAGTCGCAAAGAAAACAAAAATAAATAATTTAAAAATCTCAAGTAAGCATATCAATCAATAAAATATGTTTTTACTTACGTGTGGCGTCTCGCGTTTCTATGGTACAACCTGTTCCTGCGCTGGCATAGTGGATATTACGTTTTGCGAGCTGTTTATTAGATCCATATACACTAGCCCAAAAAAACCGCTACTCCATAAACTGCGCTTCGCTCGTGTAAACTATGTTTCTTAGCGAGTAAATGGATCTGTTCATAAAACGTATATTTAAACATATCGCTGTACTTAATGGGTGCCGATTTTGAGGGGGTCGTTACTAGGTCACCTTACCTTAGACGTATTAATGTTTTGCTGTCTTCAACTGTAAAACGAGATCATATTTTTGATGGTTCTGTAATTCACATCGAACTTTCTGCTCGCTTTTTTGAATAGCTTATGAATTCAGGAAGTAAGTTCCGTGATTTGTCCGCCAAGTGTCATAGGTAATTTTTTTTGGAGTATTCCTCCTTGACAATAAGTACTATAAAGAGTTTACATACATACATCCATAAAGCCCACTCGCCTTCGTGAATTTCAAGAGCTATACTAAAAATTATGAAAGGATTAAAACTAGAATCTGTTTGCTAATAAATAAATTCTGCAACTTTATAAAATAAGATAGCCCTGACTTTTTTTTTTGCTTTAAGATTGCTGTTATTTAATAACAATTTTTAACCAAACTGAAAATATAATCATTATTGACAAAATGTAGCCGACTATGGTCAGAACAAGACTAATATAATAGCAGCAATAAATAGCTCATATAATGCACAAAACGATTCGGTATAAGATTGGATTTGCCATTTTCTCCTGCTAAAAAATATTAAAAGGAGAGTGTTTATTGTTTGTATTTGGCCTTCTCCGATCGGTCGCGGGGGCCCCTTGGTTTGTTCGCAACGCGGACCTTCACAGGGACCTCGGCGTCCCGTCGATTAGGCACACTATCAAGGACGCGTCTAGGCGCTTCTTTGATAAAGGCCCACACCACCCCAACCCGCTCATCGTCCGTGCGTCCTCCTACACTCCCCAACTCACCCCGTCCGATCCCGACGTGCTCGCTGCGCTCGGGGCACCCGTCAGGCGCCCCAAGCACATCCTGCTCGATCCCACCGATCCCATCCAACTCGCAGTGGATGAGGGCACTGAAGACCGCAAGAAGCTTCGGCGCCAGGGACGTCGCGGCCGCCCCCCCAGATCCGGACCTGAGCCTCATAGCATCACTGCAGGGATCGAGAAGATCGAAGAAACCGAAGAAACCGAACATACTCAAGAAACCGAAGAAACCGAACACTTGGAAGCAACCGAAGAAAACGAAGTCCTTCAAGACACTCAGCCGGCCGAGCTGCGCTCGACCGGCCTGACTCCCGACGGAGGCACCCCTCCAGAGGTGCGACCACCACCGCACCTCTAACTTAGGGTTCAGCATGCCCCCCGCTAAGGGCATCGCTACCCGTGCCCGGGTGAAGTAGTTATGGTAGAGACATACCAACTACACAGTCAGTCATATAAAAGTATAAAAGTAGTTTGTATTTGGCTGTTGGCAGGTTCGGTCGCAGTACGACATGTGCAAACGGCTGCGCGTGCCGCTGCTAACGTACCCGCAGTCGATGGAGGAGGCGCTGAAGATGGGCCCGCCACCACTGCGCGGGATATCGCGTTTCGCCGCGTGCACTGTCGACATCTTCCTCGTCGTCTACCAGCTCGGCATCTGCTGCGTCTACATTGTATTCATTGCAAGAAACGTCAAATCGGTAGGATTACTTCATCAGATCACAAAAACAAGGGAGATATGTTATCGGGGCGTGGTTTTTTATTATTTTTCGTAATCAGTAGTTCATTGGCTATTTGAAAAATGCTTTTTTTTACTTCTAAATGACGAAATTTTTACACAGTGACTAGTTGTACGTCGAAAGGCGGGTGTTTATAAAAAAATCTAAAAACGTGAATAACTCGATAACCAATGAGTTTTGACTAATAATTGGTGCAACATACTTAAAAAAAAAATGTCAAAGAAAGCGTTAAATGAGTCTTTCATTCTCAAGGAGATTTTTCCATTTGTTTATTATTTATTATACTGGTAGATGAAAATAAAATATATAAACTTTTTCGTATACTTATGTATCGAAGAGGTTTAGAGCTATCAAATAAACTGAAAATGCAAAGTGAAACACTTTCTTTGACATTTTGTTTTTTAAGTATGTTGCACCAATTATATTGAATTGATTTTCCGCATGGTACTACGAGTAGCTAATACTATTAGCAGTTTATGTGATTTCTTCCGCAGCTGTACCTTTACAAATACTTGTTGAAAAGCGCTGTCAAAAAATTATCTGACATTTTAATCATAATTTTTCATGGAATTAAATATTTAAAAAAAACAGAGTTATACTCCTACCCTTTCTTTGTAGCTATGATTTGGTTTGATTGCTCTACCTTATATAGTTCAGGATAAAAACGACTTTGAAAAATGTGTCCATAAAATGACGTTTTTGACAGTATGTTTAAAGGCGGTTATTATGATTAGTTGAAAAAAGAACGGAGAGAAATTTAATTCAACGGCAAAAATAATAAAAATTAAATGGGAAGTTTTGCGTCCGAAATTGAGCCTTAATTAGAGTCATAGATTTAAACGATTAGACATTGTGAATATTAGGTAAAATCAAGTTTATAGGGAACGGGGGGTTGCGGGGGCAAACCGGTATAAAGGTATGCCTCTGGGGCGTTGGCCCCGCCATGACACATTCACCCGATCAACATCATTTATATTATAAGATAGGTAGGTTTGTTAGTTGTCTTTTCTTTTGTCTTTCATAGCAGATAATAGGCGCTCCGCTTAATTTTATTTAGAACATGTCAGTGTGTTTGACGGAAAAAAAATCCTTCTAATATTATAAATGTGAAAGTTTGTGTGTGTGTGTAAAATAATTTGAGCTTTATAAAATAACTGGTGTTATTTTGGTCCGATGCCTAACTCCAAATTTAAAGATATTGAAAAAAATACTCCCTATTTTTTATTAGAAGCATTCTTTAAAGAATGACACGTGATTAGTTGATTGAATGTGCCTTGTTGCCAGTTACAGCAAGGTCGATGATGCAAGTGCTTTAAATAGCAAGGCGCCTCTGCGCTACCGTTTAGGTCAACGGATGCCGTATTTATCATCAATACGTCAATATTCATAAACAACTTGCTGTATGATACGTATAACAAGTCATACTGTTTTTTATTTTTCAGATGGTCGATTCCACCTACGTGATGGCAGTTGAACTCTATATGTTGATTTTCCTGGGCCCCTTGATAGCGATTAACTGCATTCCTAACTTGAAGATTCTAACGCCATTTTCATTTTTTGCGAACCTGATCACCTTCCTCGGACTCGGTGTAGTCGTGTACTATTTGCTCGCTGGCGAAAAATCAAAAGAGGAGCTGGACTTATGGGGCTCCGCCTCTACATTCCCGTTGTTCTTTGGAACAATATTGTTCGCGCTCACTTCCGTGGGGGTGGTAAGTATGTGATATCATATAAAATAATATACATTATTATACTCGTTTAATTCACATGACAAGCTGAGAGATTGACTAAAATAAAGGTAGACCCGAATTAATTTTATTACGCGAAAAAAAATATACGCGAATGCTCATTAGTTTCAAAAAAAAAACTATTCTTTTTTAAGCCTAACAAAACGTAACGATATTCCATTTAAAAAAGAAAATCAGGTAAATTATCAGTAAATAGTTCATGGTAAGTAGATTTTCATATAAACGATCAATATTTATTTATTGGAAATTTCAAATGTGTGTTAGAAGTAATTAACTATGTGTGAATGATCGATGAGACGATGACGGTACGGGTGATGACGATACATGACGGTACATAAGGCGACCAACATTGGACTGCGATTTTAACGTTAAAATAAATAAAACAACCAAGTTTTTAGTGGCAGTAGTGATTTATTATTCTTTATTTTAATTGAAATCCATACATTTATTGTGCGCGTGTCAATTGGTGGCGTTATATTTAACGTAGGGTTAAAAATAGACACTGCAGTTACGAAAACTACACTCATTAAAGTAAAAAAAACAATAACAATGCTTAAATGCTCGGCCTGTGCAAAATTAATGACGCGTAATGATGGGACCGTATGCCACAAATGCAGCTGTCAGTGTCACCTGGCATGTGTGGGAATTTCTACGACGGAGGTGGTCCCTCGGGATAGGAAAAGCCTGGTGTGCAAAAGGTTCCAGCGGAGAGACAACAAGGCCGAAACGCCGGTCAAAAGTCTCCTCACGCAGACCACCACTGCGCTGTCCGCCGCCGCGAAGCCCCCCGCAGTCGCTTCCTTTGCCTCGCCCGGCGGCGCGCCGTGCCCGAAAAGCTGCTCCAGGGCGCGTGCGTGCGCCGCGGCGCCGCCACGACGGACCTGGGCCTGGCCGCCGCACCGCAGCGGTTCTACGTCAATGAGCGGCTTACGACTGAAAACCGGCAGCTTTTCCAGCGAGCCCACGAGGCCAGGCGGGCACGCCACCTGGCGGTACGGTTGGACCCGCGACGGCAACATCTTCACGCGGCAGGCTGACGGCCAGACGAGCCACCGTTTACATTGCGTTACCGATCTGGGTATTTATAGGTACGTCGCAGCGGGTCAAAACTTCACTTTCTTGTTTGTTTCCTTGTTTCTATTTTGTGGAGTCCTAAAACGTTATTATATTTTTATTGTATATTGCTTGCTTGTGGAGGCAACTCCTTATGAGGTAAAAATATTTGTTATTTGTAAAACTTGGCTTATTGTTGTGGCCTTCTAGTTTGTATTGTTTTGTTTTATGTGTATTGTCGCTCGTCGCGGAAGTGAATCGACCTTTAGTCCACTCCTTGCTATACTTTGCACTCTGGAACAATATTATATTTATAAACTTAAGTATGCTATTATTATTATTATTGTAGCTATTATTTCACTCTTTAACGTATTATATCACTTGTTCTTCTCGAGCAATCTCACTTTACTTACATGTATACAGCCATCCATTTGATATTGTTGTAATATGCTTTCCAATCTCGTTCCATTTTAACAATTTTAAAGTTAGTTTAGTTAATGCTGGTTCTCTCGGTACCGGGCACAACTAGTTGATTGGCACTATAACTGACACTGGCGCACACATTGTGTGGATCAACGAGTCTTGGTCGCGGCCCGGGGAGGCCGCGCGCGCCCGCTGCGCCCGGCTGCCGATGGGACCTGTGCCGTGCGCGGCCGGGGTTCATTAGAGCTGTCCGAATTGAAGTTTAGCTTGTGCCTACCCCAGGAACCTTCAAATATTCAAGCCAATATGTTGATCTTGCATTGGTCACCATGTTGGTAATGTAGTAGGCCTTGCGTCTGATGCGATACGATCAGTCACATTTACTGATTTTTCGGGATAACACCTTTATTTGCATCTTGTAGCTGAGAGATTGTGTTTATTACCAGTTGTCCGTACCCCTTTGTTCACACTGCGAACAACTGGGTTTTTTTTTCAGAAGTCCGCACCCTGAAAATTAGGTTGTTCGCACTCTTTATGTTGACTTAAGTAGATATATTATATCCGTGCTTATATATTAAGTATACCTAGGTTCAGGAAAATACAAAAAGTAATTAAAGAGTACCTAACAAACGATTACATAATATCTGTTTATAGTAAAAAAAATGCTCTTCAAATATGAAAGAATCACGAATACATGTATTTTTTATTTTTAAATCAATAGCATGTAAAAAACATGCTATTGATTTAATAATACTGGTCCCAGCATGAAGTAATACTATCCCGCGTCCTCTTTTAATAAAGCTTAGCTAGCTCGTACTTAACTCCGACATGATTAAAAGTGTACTGATTAAATGTTTCATACCCAGCTGGCAAAGTAATGATAAAAAAAAATTTATTAGCACTATAGTGTAGCTGCCGGAACCCAGACTACTGACGAGAGGATTTCCTAGCAGCTTTGAAATAAAATTCTATTTAAATGTAAGTACTGTATTTTAATAGGTACTGGTTGTGCAGAAATAGTGCCTCAGCAGATCCAAGGTGGTGAGGGAAAGTGATTTGCATAATTTTGAAGTTAACAAGACGTTAAATTTAGTGGTAGGGAGAAGCCCAAATCTGCGTTTTGTTATTACATTCTGTTACGTTAAGATCTGAAAGGTTATGAGTTTTATGATAGAAAAATAATTAAATGAATTCACATGAAAATTAAATATAAAAATTATAAACCTTTTTGGAACAATTAATAAATACATCATACATACATACATAAACTCACGCCTTTATTCCCAGAGTGGGGTAGGCAGAGCTACAGAACTACCAACAACTCTAAAAACTTGTTGATAATTCTGTAACCACATTTTGCATAAACAGGCTAAGATGTTTACCAGCGTATTAGTGAAATACATTTTAAAGTTATACACAATAAATGTTGCATACGCAACAATAGTGTTATTAAAGTTATTTAAAAGCAACGCGGCGACTGCTACCGTCAGCCTTATTGTATATTGGTGATTCGTAACATTGTTTAGCTGTTTAAGGTTAAACTGCCATATAGTGATAATAAATGATGACATAAACATTTACTCGACCAATTTGTAAAGCACTTATAACACAGCTGTAAACAAGTTCAGACAGCAACGATTTAGTGCTGATATTTTGTACAACAGGTTTTAATGATATATTTACACAGCAAAGTTGATCTATTGTGGTTTCAAAGACCCTGGTTTAGAGCTCGTGACATATCCGGTACGCATGGATCTAATGCATGATATAAAACAATACCTTGCAGATAATATGCGTCTACTTTATAAACGTAATAACTAATAACTTAGTAATCAATAGTATCACTAAGGAGTTGTAAAAATACTTTTGCAAGAGCCTGGTTTCGTCATATAGTTACTTGAAAACGTTTTTTGGCTAAATAAAACGCTAAAACAGCACATAATAGCTGCAAATGAATCTATATAGAAAGTTTATGCTCGTTAAAAGAACTTTCAATACCTAGTTATCACAAAAAGGCGGCCATTACTCACCAATTTTTATTATCATGCATCCATAATGCTTCAAATCAATAATATGGGTATCCCTAAATATTAGTTACCCATACCTCATATTTGAATATTTGTTTGCTTGAAACAAAATCACTCTTTTACAAAGTCATTTACTCGTAAACTGGTTTCGTGATTTAACGAATGAATGCAATTTGAAATAAGTACCGTAAAATGGGGCTATTTGGTAATCACGGGGCTATTTGGAACTAAGTAATCATAAGCTTTTAGTTGATATATTTTTTGTCATGGCTATGATAGAACTGTAAAATTTGTTGTCAGGCTAAGTTTTTAGTTCTATTATTGCCATGACAAAAATATATCAACTAAAAGCTTATAATTACTTGGGTTCCAAATAGCCTCGTGGTTCCCAAATAGCCCCGATTTACGGTATTACATATTGTGACAATTACTGAGGGTCTAAATCAAGGTGCTATGTTTATAAATTATAATACTGCCGTGCTAGTGTAAAAGGCGACTTTTTCGAGATAATCGCAAAAAAGTGACCGAAATCTTCATTTTCATATTTCTAGGTAATTTAAACAGATATTGAAATGAAACTTTTTGTGTCGGATAGACATTGTGTTTTACTTGTTTTCTACATAAGTAATGTATTTTTATTACCTACAGTTTTTTTTTTACACGCATTTTTTCCTTTTTGTTTAGTTGCCGATTAATAATTGCCACTGAAAAACAAGCAAAAAGGCGGTATATGAGCACTATACCGTCTTATAGGCTAGATTTTCTTTCATACGTCTTCATAATAAACTAGGGCTTGAACGTATCACAATAATGCTTAATTAAAAAGACGTATTTGCAACATACCGCCTTATTGCTTAGTACAAAATATTTTTTGAATAATTCTGATCTAAATAATAACGCCGAATAAAAGAAATACGTTTATCTTGTCTAGTACGCAAATCAAAAAAATATGGTTTGTTTTCGTATCGATCATTTTATATTTATATACTAGTCTAAAAAAACGCATGTCTTCAAAAGTCAGACGAAATACGGTTTTTTAATCTAGTACTACGATGAAAGGTTAGACTAATTGCTAATTAAAACCATCATAAATTCGGTACAAATATATTTGAAATAAACAAAAATTCACAGTTAAATCACAGGAAAAATATTTCTAAGATTGGTGTAGTGTTATTAGTTATTCAATAAATCTACAATAATACTCTTTGATTCGTCTGTATGACGCATTGTTAATCATAACTTCTTTTTTAATTATTTTAATTTAAACATAATCAATCATAAAGTAATTGAATTGCAATTTTGGGAGGACTTGCCAGAATCCAACCATGAAAAAGTCGATGAATTATAGGTTAAAAATACTTAACCTATAATTCGTCGATATTTTCTTGGTTGAATTCTGGCAAGTCCTCGCAAAATTTCAAGCTAAGAGCAGGCATTAATGGATCTAGTTTACGTACTAAATTCTGTTTTCGACTTGCGTCTGTCTATCCCTCGGAAGTGAGTGTGCGATGAAAGCATCGGGCGATTTCCTTTTCCTTTGGTAAATGTTTCTTAACTAAAATCAAACTCAATATATTCTCCTTGCAATAACCCTAATGTAGCCTAAGCACCTTTAAATAGAATTACTCAAATCCTGGTCCTCGTGAAACCAATTATAATAGCCCTAAGCTAAAATTTTATTTTTATTTTATTTTTACCTAATTCCTACTACATCTATCTACCTAACCTAATAACTTAGTCACCATAAGTAACATTCCTAGTCTATAAAGCTTCCTATTCCTAACAACCTATTTTAAAAGTAAATAAGTTTTGGCATGTGATCGTCAAGTAATCTAATATAACCCAATAGTTGTGAACCTATAGTAACCCTAAAATTCTTTAAGTCTTTGTTTTAAGTCCTAGCCATACTAATACTCTCTAGAATATTGACACCTAAATATTTACAATAATATGTGGTTGACGGGTTAGAATAGTGCCACTCCATGTCTTCCCGTGGATGTCGTAAGAGGCGACTAGGGGAATAAAGGCTTTTAGTACTGTTAGGCGATGGGCTTGCAACCTGTCACTAATATGCTGGTAAACATCTTAGCCTATTTGTGCAAATTGTGGTTACTGAATTATCAACAACTTTTTAAAGTTGTAATTCTCTAGCTCTGCCTAGCCTACTCTGGGATTACAGGCGTGAAGGTATGTATGTATCTAGACTAATTTTATAACTTACCTAACACTATCCTAGTTTATTTAATGACTCCTAACCACTTGAAATTCAACCTACGTACTAAGTGAATAGGTTTTAAAGATAAAGTTAAGTTAAGTAAATTTATGAAACCGAAGTCTAGATTAAAGCAAATCTAAGAATTTAAAGGTTTTGCGGCCCCCTTAGGGAAGGAGGACCTTTACTTGTGGGAGGACCTTGTGCAGGGTCCGTCCGGGTTGGTACTACCATCTTATCCATTAACCTACCGCCAAGCAGCAGTGTTCGCATTGTTGTGTTCCGGTTTAGGGATAAGATAGCCGGTAAAATGACTAGCATGGAGGCATTCCATCTTAGTCCTCAGGGTTGGCAGTGCATTTGCAGTCTTATGAATGCGAATGTCTATGGGTCACAGTTTCCACTTACCATCAGGTGGCCTGTGTGCTCGTTTGCCTTCCTATGCCATAAAAAAAATAAGGAGATCTCCTCCATACGCTCTGGGATCGCTATCCCTAGACCTTAGTCTACCTCAATAGGCATCCTCCATAGACAGGTCAGACTCCTTGCCAATATGTACGATTAGTCAGTCAGTCGTATAGTAAGGGAAGAAAAGGGTCAAAATATAAATTGAGTGTTTAAAAACTCAATTATACAGTAGATTATTTATCGTTCAATAAAGCGATAGTTATAATATGTTATTTTTATATCATATAATATTGTGACAAGATTGATATTGCTTGCTTCACCTTTAAGTCTATATTTGACTTGAGTTTTATATAACTAAATGAGATGTTCAATTTCACCAAGTATCCATGTTTATCTTTTATAGTAAAACAGTGGGATACAGAAGTCATTTTGTCTTCTAGCTAGATTGAGTCCTCAAGTTAGTAATATATATTATGAAAAGTAAACAGACAAATCTCACTATAGTCACTTTATTATTTACTGATATATTTGTTTTATGCTCTATAAAATATTCACTTTATAAAAGGACTTAACCATCTCTGTAAGCTAATTATTGATATTCTAGATTTGCTTAATTTCCATAAAACTCTCTCCATAAAAACTTTATTATTTATTGGTATATTTGTATTATGCATTATAACATATATATTCTGAAAAACGACTTATTTCTTTAAGCTAACTATTGATGTTCTAGTTTTTTTTATTGTTCATGTTTTTCTTACTAATAGCTTAATTAGGATTGTTCATATTTTTTAAATTACTCTAATTAAAAAACCATTTCGAGGAATAGGGTTTTAAAGCCGTACTGCATGATTAAGTTTTTGTTATATTTATTTATTTCGTACATTTCGACAAAAGTATATTTGGCCGTGTGGTTTGACTTTCGTTTTTGGCTTGAAGCCCTCCCAGGTGTGTCTTACGGGTTAGGCGTAAACCGCTTGAAATAGTATGTTTTATTATACTATTACAATCACTTTTTATCGTTACTTATCATGTAATTCATCGATAAAATGTCTGTTAAATAAATAAAGATATAAAAACAAAACTATTCGGTCAAATACAAAATTAATGAAATTGGTCTCTTAAAATTACCTATTCTTTTGTATTACATTATAAAAACCGTGAGTTATTTTTTTTGGTCTATAAAAAGATAAATATATCATATATTAATTTATATATTTATTTTATTTGTTTTGACTGTACTCAGGTAACAAATATTTAGAATGGTATTATATACTTACTCAGTTTTATGATTTATCGTCAATTCGTCGTCCTCGTCTTTTCGCGTGATAACGGGCGCCAGCGCACACGCACCTTCATTACCCGTAACGTCACCGAACTGAAGGGCGCCCGAACGCGGGTACTCCCGTCCGCGGGGGTTATGGAGGAGATTGGGGATTATACGGTTTTATTAAGTAGCATGGGTCGACTGTGGATATTCGAATAGTAATTAAGCGTTAAAAACTACCTCTGTCCCAAGTAAAAATACCGTATCACAAAATAAACGTTTTTTTAAACAAGTTTATCATTATTTAAAACATACGGTCTTTTTGTCTAGAAAACTCTGTTACGTTCATTTAGATTATGAGCAAATAGAAAAAACATTTGAAATACTAAGTTAAAAGGCGGTAAAATATGTTATTCGTTCTTTTTACTTAGTAATCTGCAATTACGGCCTTATAGAGTAGTTCAACTTATTAATAAATCAAACCTACACCAGACAATAATGCGGAGTGTCTTGTTTTACGTCTTTCTAATGTAGTATTGTGTAGTTACCGCTTTATTCATTAGTATTTGCTGGAAAATAGTCTGTTAGACGGCCTTTTTCCTTATCGTATCTTCGCAACCAAGCCTCTTATCGACAAACGGATAAGATGGGTCGACGCAGCTTGTTCTCCATATCACGATGGTAATAACAACTCAATTTGGTCAAAATGTCGAAAGATCGCCTTTTACACTAGCACGGCAGATTATAATTGGGAAAGGCAAAAAAAAAATAAGTCACGGTTTTAACATTCTAATTCGAAAGAATAGGTAATTTTAAGAGACCAATTTCAAGTTGTAGGGAATTCTGTGTAGCTCTGCCTACCCCACTCTGGGATTCCAGGCGTGAAGCTATGTATGTATGTATATAATTTAATTAATTTTGTATTAATAGCATTATTTATTTGGCATTTCCTAACAAGTTACAACAATTAAATGATATTTAATGATAAAAAGTGATTGTAATAGTGTTTTAAAATATAATATTTCAAGCGGCTTTCGCCTAACCCGTAAAATGCACCTAGGAGGGCTTCAAGCCGAAACGAAAGTCAAACAAAGGTTAAATATACTTTTGTCGAAATATCCGAAATAGATTCATATTTTAAAAACTTAATAATGCAGTACGTCTTTTAAACCCTATCCCTCGAAATGGTTTTCGAATTAGAGTAATTGTAAAAATATGAACAATTCCAATTAGGAAATAGCGACTCCATGGATTCTATAACCACGGTATGCTACTAAAAGTCCTAAGCCTAGAAATAATATGGCATCATACGTTTTTTTTCACGCGCCCCCGAATTTTGTTTTTTAATTAAATAATAAATTAATTAAAAATATTAAGTATACGGAAATTACCAAGGTTACTGGGGTGTCCCTTGTTTTACCGACAAAATTTTCGTCGAATTTTATTTCATCGAAAGTTTTTAAGTAACATTTAGTTCACGAATTATTTTTAGGTGTAATTTTATTTAATGAGCAGATCATTCCAATTTTTATAATTTCATAGAATAACTGTTCAGGGAATATTATTTGGCAAATTATTCATTTCGTATGAATTTTAAATGGCAGAACAACAAAACAGACGAATTTCATTTGTTCGAAATTTTATTACAACTTTACAAAATAATCAAAACATTTATATATTTTATAAGTTTATATTCTTGGCTATAGATTTTATTAAGTCAATTTCTGAATACTCGACTTGATGCTGTAAAATTGTGTCTATTCGAGCATCCTTGTCAAAAAACCTCCATTTCTTGCTTTTTGGCGGGGAACTCGTACTGTTACCAGAAAAGTAGGTTAGGTTAGGTTAAAACTGCGACCTTTGTAGAATCGAAATAGACTAAACATAAAGCAATCTCTAGTAAGTCGTCGAATTTTACTTCAAAGTCACTATTTCAAGTATTTTCATTTCGTCGACAATTCAGTTCGTGGAATGGTAATTACAAGTAATTTTAAATCGTGTATTTTTGCTTGTCGGATGTTCCGTTTAATAGTTGAATTATGGCATGGAAAACGTTTCGTTATTTATTATTTCAAGTATTTTTAATTAACATTCAAATTATTACAAGGAATATTATTTAATAGGTAATAAATAGTACTTACCAGGGAGTAATTTATGTTTTGTCTATTTCGATTCTACAAGGGTCGCCATTCTAACCTTATCTAACCTACTTTTCTAGTAACAGTACGAGTTCCCCGCCAAAAAGCAAGAAAAGGAGGTGTTTCGACAAGGATGCTAGTGCAGTGGAGTAATGCAGTGGAGTATACAGAAATTGATTTAATAAAATCCATAGCCAAGAATGTAAAATTATAAACTAAAGATATATATATTTTGATTATTTTATAATGTTGTAACAAAATTTCGAACAAATGAAATTGTAATTTATTATTCCAATGTTTTTAAAAAAACAAAAATTACTTCACGTAATATCATTTCAATAGACCGTGACACGAAACCGAAGGAGCTCCGCTCTACGGAGCTCCTATTCCGCGTAGTTGTGGCGTTTCGAGCCTTGACACAAATCTAACCTAACCTAACCTATCGATTAGTTGAGACCTAGTAGGTGTTCCGCGTAGTTGTGGCGCTATGTGTATTCGCTTATTTAAAAACAAATGTAATAAAACGTCGAACAAATGAAATTCGTTGTTTTGTTGTTCTGCCATTTAACAATCATATAAAATTTATAGTTTTCCAAATAATATTCCCTAAACAGTTATTATATGAAATAATAAAAATTGGAATGATCTGCTCATTAAATAAAATTACACCAAACAATAATTCGTGAACTTAATTTTACTTAAAACATTTTCGAAGAAATAAAATTCGACGAAAAGTTTGTCGACAAAACAAGGGACACCCCAGTAACCTTGGTGATTTCCGTATAATTCATATTTAAAATTTATTTATTATTTAATTAAAAATAAAAATTCGGCGGCGCGTGAAAAAAAACGTATAATGATATATTATTTCTAGGCTTAGGACTTTTGGTAGCATACCGTGGTTATAGAATCCATGGAGTCGCATTGTTCATATTTTTACAATTACTCTAATTTGAAAACCATTTCGAGGGACAGGGTTTAAAAGAGACGTACTGCATTATTACGTTTTTAAAATATTAATCTATTTAGGATATTTCGACAAAAGTATATTTAACCTTTGCTTGACTTTCGTTTCGGCTTGAAGCCCTCCTAGGTGCATTTTACGGGTTAGGCGAAAACCGCTTGAAATACTATATTTTATTACAATCACTTTTTATCATTAAATATCATTTAATTGTTGTAATTTGTTAGGAAATGCCAAATAAATAATGATATTAATACAAAATTAATGAAATTACATACATACATACGTACCTTCACGCCTGGAATCCCAGAGTGGGGTAGGCAGAGCTACACAAAACTACCTACAACTTGAAATTGGTCTCTTAAAATTACCTATTCTTTCGAATTAGAATGTTAAAACCGTGACTTATTTTTTCTTGCCTTTCCCAATTATTATAAACATAGCACCTTGATTTAGACCCTCAGTAATTGTCACAATATGTAATACTTATTTCAAATTGCATTCATTCGTTAAATCACGAAACCAGTTTACGAGTAAATGACTTTGTAAAAGAGTGATTTTGTTTCAAGCAAACAAATATTCAAATATGAGGTATGGATAACTCAAACTAAAAAAATATTTAGTTTATTTTGTAGTAAATGACATAGGGGAAGATGGTCACCATTCGTACACGGGGAAGCTTCGTACAGTGGTCATATCTCGAGTATCCAACATGTTGAAACGTTCAAAATTATTTACGGGACTGTCGCTCATATGTATAGGCTACCCTCCAAAAATGATGGTAGTGCGGGAGCAGACTTTGCCAGAAAGAGTTAATATGTGTTTTGGCTACTCGAAAGAAATTTTTGGTTCTCCTTTGAATGCATCTGTCTTCAATAAGTTTTAATCGATTGAGAAAAAATACTTTAGTCTAGTTTGTAAATACATGCTTAAGATTGTTATTTAAACAATAGTTTTGGAGTTACCTTAACGGTTATTTTTTTATTTTGGTTTTTTATGATCGGTTTGATTGGGGTACCTTCGTACAATCAAATTGTATGTATTTTTTTACTGTACGAATGCACCCCATGGAATTAAAGAAAAATTAAAATCAAAAATATAATCATTATGAAACCAGGTCAATAAGATATGCCTAAAAGGTAAATGAAACAGGTGAAATAGCTGAGAAAAAAATAAATCCCGGGAAGAAACAAATGGTGTACGAACGTACCCCACGTGTGGGGTGCATTCGTACAATTCCCACTTTTTGGGAAAATTGTTATAACTTGGCCAAATTGCTTTGTATCAGATCAGAAATAAGCTGTTATTATAGTCAGATAAGTGGACGATAAAGTAGCTTTAGATTCATATTAAAATAGCTGTTAGTTATTATATTACAAGGCTCAGAGCAAAAAGCGTACGAATGGTGACCATCTTCCCCTACTGAAGAACAAAATCAAAGTGGTATATTTATAATAATTAGAAAATAGCGAATCCATGGATTCTAGAACAACGTTATGCCACCAAAAGTCCTAACCTTAATTATTTCATCGATGAAATTGTGAGTGCAAATGAAATTCACCTCAAATGCATGCACATGAGCAGAAAGATAATAAAATTATTATTTTTTTCTGTACATAGGTATCTTGTACCTACTCCGTTTCGTTAACAATTTTCTATAAAATAATTTTGTTCACTCGTCACATCAATACAGCAGCAGTTGTATAGATCACAATCACCAAAATAGTTACAAATTGTCCTACATCACCGTCGTGGCAACTATTATGTGATTATTTAGTAATATTGTGATCAAAATATCATTATTTTAACACTAAAAAGATTTTAATGACACTTCAATATCACGGATTTGTAACAAAATTGTGATAGGCGGTGCTGAAATACACACAATATATCATCAAACAGCTGTAAAACTGTGCCCACCTCCAAATGATAGAAATGTTTCTGTCATGGAAATACGACTCATTATATCATTAAAATAAGCTATGTAAGATAGTTTTACTAGGTGGGTATTAGACCAATGAAGCAGGTAAATAGGAATGAAAGATTGGAGGGAAGTAACTCGCATATGCATTGTTTACGATGTGACATGCGACCCATTCCTACCTCCAGACCAGCTTTTAGATAAGAAAACAATGGCTGCGGAAATTACAAAAGATACCAATCTGATGATGATCATCCTTTGTTCTTCAAACTCGTGGTATTTTTTAGGGACTCTTAAATGACATTATGTATTTTCCTAACCCTAGATATAATATATAAATACGAATATATCTACTTAAGTATATTAATAATAATTAACACGGTTGAGTTACATTAAAGAGTGCGAACAACTGAGAATAAAAAATCCCAGTTGTCCGCAGTGTGAATAAAGGGGTGCGAACAATTGGGAATAGCCGAAAGATTGGCGGAATAGCTGGAGTTTTAAATCTATATAAATTGACAAAGCTTCTTCAAGTGTGTAGGGGACTAGGTAGGGAAGGTAGGAAGGAGTAGGTTTTCGTATTTCTGGTTCCATTTTTTTGGTTCTCGTGGGACTCGTAAAACTTGAACTTGAACTTGTCTTTGTTGTCTTTCACTTAAGTTTTCATAATTAGCTTTGGTTTCGTCAAAATGATTGAAAGAGTGGTTGGGGTAAATCTTTTATAAACTTTTCATTTAGCCATTTATTATATTTTTTAACTATTTCAATATGACCATTTACAACGGCGCGTTTTATATTTTTGTTCACAGTTACTAGTGAACCAGGCAGCGGCATCCCTTTATCGCTTTTCTAAATTAGCAGGTATTACTGCAGTATTACTGTATTAATCCCGGTAAGGGCAGATATTTGTGTGATGAGCGCGAATATTTGTTCCTGAGTCATGGATGTTTTCTATGTATTTAAGTATTTATTTCTCTATATAAGTATTTATATCGTTGTCTAGTACCCATAGTACAAGCCTAGAGCTTAGTTTGGGACTAGGTCAATTGGTGTGAGATTGTCCCCTGATATTTATTTATTTATTTATTTTAATAAAATGCTAACTCTTTTTCCGACTTCAATGTTGATTGGTCGGCACTTGGTGCTATTATCCTTGGCACTCTCTATTAGTAGCTAAAGAGTTTTTTTTTGATCCAGGATCCTATCTAAATGGTCTCCTAACATACTTGCGGTTGTCCTCGAAGACTGAAGAGCACCGTTTAGGCGTTAACCAGTTTTTGTGAGGAAATTTGGATAAGGCTTATATTCAGTACGAGATATCTTACGTCTGTTGACCTATTAAATAAATGTGTAAAAAGTTTCAATTTCATGTTAACAATACATGATGACGTGGTTCACTTAGTTGGTCGAGAATTTAGTTCCTGGCGTTTTCAGTTTAGATCTTCGGTAAGAGCAAATATAAGTCTTGAGTTTATTATCTAGTATATTATTATGTAAATATGTATTGGATTGTCCTCTGACATAGCTACCTACCTTTATAAAACAAATGCTTGTTAATGTATACTCAGAATTGCGCATGAGACATGAATAAGTTTGATAATTTATAAAGATTGACACCTAATATCTGATTACTTGCATCATACAGCCAAAGGGAGAACGTTTTTCTTTGCACAATAAACTCAGTTTGGCGGTAACCTAATTAGCCACTAGTCCCCTGTACCTTGCTCTCACACACATCAACAACACCCTGCTCTTCGACCCTACCCTTGACTTGTTCTCCCAGTCGGAACCGAGGTTCCTGGCGACAGCCGCGCGGTACCTGGAGTCGACGGCCACCCCTAGCACCGTGTGCGAGTGATCCACACGGTGCCTGTGGTGACACAAGGCCCTAGGCCATGTTGTTAATTTTAATTATTTTATGTTTTGTATATTTTTACTTCTAATTTGTATTATTTTTAACATGTGAATACTATACATACTGTATGTAAACCTATAACTTATATGTGTGGCATGTCTGTTAATGTAAGTTGGTTATTAAATAAATAAATAAATATCGGATTGTGGCAGCTCAAACGTTTACGTAACGTCGCAGTTTTCTCAATCCGATAATTTTGACCATATAGTATATTTATCATGAGGGAGGAATACATTTTATTGAGAGAAAAACAGAAAAACATGTTCAGATCATTGTAGTCAAAATATTTTCCAATGAGCATGTTTAAGCTAACAATAATAATGATAATGAGAGAATATAAGAACAAAAAGCCAGAATATAGACATGAACTCGTAAGTAAGACAACCATTATAAAGAGTTTACGCAGCAGAAAACCAATAAAACAAATGCCAATCTATACCTCAAAGCATTGAGCAATTGTACATACCTAACTTTATACATAACAACTGTCAAAAACTCCCAATTACTACCTTTATAATTGCGTGAAATAGCCATTTATTACTGTTAAAAAAAACTCAATGGACAATCAACAATTACCGTCTACTTCTTTAGACTAATTCAACAAAGCACCTGCCTGATCAGATATATCCAGTTTAATGAGTTCTATCAACGCCGCGTCACTCAGACCAAGCAGTACGTCACTGGAAAGCATATATTCTCGTTTTCGTCTCTTTTCTTTACTTTACTTGGTGTTTTTTATTGACTGCTGCGTACTCGACAGCCCTTGTAACGAAATATGAATACCATTTTTAATACATAAAAATACCTTGATATATGTATAGAAAGTAATTATTAATCCCTGAAAGGACTGCGTGTCGACAATAAAAGCTTCTTTCACTTCATTTTTTTCAGTTTTAGTGACACACACACACCACATGATCGTTTTAAATGGTAAAGCAAATTAATGGCTCGGAATTATACTTACTGTTTAGGAACCTACTTCACGTGTATTTAGAGCGTGTGTTTTATTGACGTGCTATATTTAGAAACGTTTTAATAAGAAAATATTGGATAGTATACATGTCAGCAAGTTGAAATTGAAATGATGCGGTATAATAGTAAAATAATAGTCCGAGACATATTGCTTTCAAGTTGAACCAGTTATATAACTTATATAAGTAAGCTACAAATATAAAAAATATGTTATTTGAGGGGAAAAGTTTGTTTGTTTTACACCAATCATTAACTTAATGGCTATTAATAAGCACCATAAACACTCTGATTGTTATTAAATAGCAAATAAGTACCTAGCTATACACTGTGCTGTTTTGCATAAAGTTTCATTTCTACAATTGTAACTTGATTAATGGAAACAAATTTTAAATCCACTCCAATGTCATATACTTACTTGTAAATAGTTTAAAATGCTTTTTGTAATACTGATGCTGAATACTGAATCACGCTCTCATAACTAACAACGGTATAATTCGATTATTTTGAAAATAGCTATAAAATTAAAATGCTGAAAGAAAAAATGTTAGAGGCCTGCGAAGTAAAACTGCTACTTTCTATAAAAGTGTTCTTCGGTGTTCCTGTGATATTATTACCTTGACTGTGACCTTCTTATGTACGAATCTTCATGTACAAATTTGTAATTGTTTTTTTGTGCAATAAAGAGTAATCCATACATAAGGTCCATTTTAACTACCCAAAAGTTAACAGATAAGGATTCTTAAGTATTCCACTTATTCCTAAACTGAAAAATGGGAAAACTTCAATTCATTGGTGTAAAATTTTTTTTTTTTTTTATCACGAATTTTTCAGATTTTTTGATGCCTAAACTTTGGCTATTCGGGGGGAACGGTTATTTTTTGTACACTTTTGGCTAAAAATCTAAAACTACGCCACGGAAAATTGTGATAAAAATAGTTTTGTAGCTGTACACTTTTGCCGCTTTAACGCCTTTGAAAAAGTAGTGCAGCACTTCAAACATGACGTTAAAATGACAAAATTGTAGCTTCTTTTAATCCAGACCTTAACTAAGATCGTACAAGCTCGGAGCTTAGATTAGGATGAGCTCTATTTTTTTGAAGATGTTTTTCTCGTATTTACTAATTATCGTGGCGTGGCGGCAGGTGATCGCGCTGGAAAACAACATGGCGACGCCCAAGTCGTTCGGCAAGCCGATGGGTGTGCTCAACTTGGGCATGGGCATCATCGTAGTGATGTATGTGACCATGGGCATATTAGGCTACATCTTCTGCGTCTCCAAATGCTCAGACTCCATCACGCTCGATCTCCCGAGCGGCGACTGGTCAGTACCCATCTATTATTGGCGATGAGAATAACGCTCTTCTTATAAATATATATTATAGTACAGTCAGCATCATAAATATAGCACAGTGGCAGTCAATAGTTCCAAATATACCGCATCATCTAAAATATTCATAAATACGTACTCATTCCAAGTGATCATATTGTTCAGGCCATCCACTGTATACGAATATACCGGAGCATCCACAACGCCACCAGGCCCCTATTTCACCAAGCTTGACAAGTGCTACAATTGTATCAAAATATGACATATGTAGAGTTATCGGTTTCACCACGATGAAAGGTGCAACAATTGTAGAATACAATTGTCACGTCAAAACATATAGGGAAAAACGTATCAAATACTATAAATAAATTAGCGAGAGCTTGGAATGGCTTATGTAGTGGTAATGTATCTGTATAGGCATTCTAAATTTTAATTTTCCGTTTTCTCGTAGGTACTATCAGCATAAAAAGAGGTTTGTTATTCATTGAAGTAAATATGAAAACAATGTCAGTGTCAAATTCTAAATTTTGTGTGCTTGATTTTATTTCAAATACCTATAATTATTTTCATGCTAACGGTAACGCCACTACATATGTATATATGCCATTCCACGCTCTCGCTAATTTATCTATTGCATTGTTTAACTCAAACATGAATAAGTTTTTTTTTATATATATTGTGTCCTATATAAAAAATATATCATTCAAAAATATTTACAGTAACACACCACGTAAACCGCGTCCAAACCGCGGCTTCCGTATAGGAGGGATACTTTTTATTGGCTGAATATAAATAAATGCCTTTGCTCTCTTTTTCATAAAACCAATTTAAAACTATTAAGTCCATTCCCGCCATTAAGTAATTTTCTTCGTGAAACTAGCATTTCTTGTGTGCGTATGTTAGTATTTTTATTTCAAAAATATTAGTGCAATATGGATACTGCAAGAAAGATGACTATCTTAAAATTGATTTCCGACAGCAAATCCGTGTTATTTGGTAAATTTGATAACAAATTAACATTCGAAATGAAAGTTAACAAATGGAAGGAAATAGCTCAACGTTTGAATGAAATGGGTGTGTACGACAAAGATTGGAAATATCTAAGAGATACAACTTGGCAAAATTGGAGAAAGAGGACTATAGTAAGTATTTAACAAGTTTGAATTATTAATTAGTTACAGTAATATGGATGAATTGGTCAATAAATGAATTTTATTATTTTATTTACACTATTTTATTTGGAATTCAATGTAAAAACGTAGGTACAGTCAACCAATTGGAACCCAAGGCCACTCTAGAACTCTTACTTATTGACACCCTGTTATTTAACTATGTATTAACCATAGAAGTAACTTTGACGTTTACTATAAAAAGTTTCTACAGTGGTCTAGGGTTCCAATTGATTGACTGTACGTCGTTCATTTAAAAACACTCAAAATAAGGAAATTTTAGCTTTCAATAATCGTAATAATTATTTGTTTTTTAGGAAAGAAGGGATAATCGTAACCAAACAGGATCTGCGGGAGGCAAAAAATGGCAATTTGATGAAACTGATGACATTATTCTGAATATAATAGGGAAGAACACTCCAGTCGTAGAGGGTTTGACAGTTCCAGAATCCTCAGGAACTCAGGCGGCTGAGACTATTCAAGTACAAGAAACAAGTCAACCTATTCCTCAAAATTCCCAAAATAATACGAATTCAACTAATGTGCAGTATAAATCCGTTATACGTTTAAAAAAGGAAAAATTAGAGGCTGAAATATTGTTGTTTAAAGAGAAAACTGAACTTTATAAGAGAGAAAAGTATAAATTAGATTTAGAATTATTTAAATTAGAAAAAGAATTAAACGTAACGCAATCTACTTATACAGCACCTTACCACGATCAAAATTGTGTACAATTAGATATTGTTCAATTAGTCGACATAGAAGAAGAAAACGTTCAACTTACTAGATCAAATACAACTTAAAATTATATAATTTCTTATATAGTAATCACTTCACTTCCTTCCTTTTTCAAACTTATTTTGGTACCTAGTTATTGGCTATGTATGGTGGCGAGCCCTTTTAGTAGCTTACTTATTTCTTACTATGTTTTAATCACAAAGTACACAATTACACTGATAATAATATATATTGATTATAATATTAAATAGCGGGTTTAAATTCAGCAAGCTGTACCTATCCGTACCTTTTTCATAACATGTACTTAAATAAATTGTAACATACTAATGTAGTCTAAAGGTAATGAAATAAACGAGTTTGTATTTTGTACTTATTTTTATAATATGTCCATTAAATATTTCCTTAAGTATAGATTTGTATTAATTCCCTTAACACTTCAATCGCCTCAGGGTCAATTGCATGATTTTCGTCGTAACCGTTATCTTCATTATTTCTCTCATTATTGTCACCGTTATCAACCGGATTGTAATACGGAATATAATACTGCACTCCAAGGCGTTTTTCTAAGTTGTGAAGGGTGACACACGCTAAAAATATATGGCATGCTTTCAGAGGTTGAACACGGAGATGATTGAGACAAGGAAATTTTTCTTTTAATACTCCTAAAGCGTTTTCAACTAATCTTCGTGTACTTTTAAAAGCTCGTAGAAATCGCATAACTGCTTCTGTTATTGGTATTTCAACTGGGATGTTTGGCGTAATGAGCCATTTTTTCATGGCATATGCACTGTCTCCTAACAAAATCGCATTTGGGAACGGCCTCCAACCATTCTCCCACTGCTGAGCCAAAGTTGAATTACGTAGCACTCTTGCGTCATGAACGGATCCCGGCCATCTAGCACTGGCGTAAAAAAACTCTAAATTTGGCCCACAAACAACCATTGTATTAATCGAATGCCCACCTTTGCGGTCAACATACATGTACTCATGTTGCCGAGGTGAATCAATGGGTATTAATGATCCATCAACGACCCCACCAATTCTTGGAATATTTGCTAATTCCCTAAATAAATGCGGAATAGCGTCGGAATTCTCCGGCCAGCGTACTTCAATCCCAAACATTTCGTTGACAATTGCAGTCGTAACTCGTTTGATACACCGATGAATGGTAGCCTTTGATACTCCATGATTATCTCCGCTTACGTGATATTGAGAGCCCGATCCCATCCAATGCAGTGTACAAAGAATTTGTTGGCAAGGCGTCAAAGCTTTGTTTCTTGGCGTTGTATGTTCAATACGTGCACCAATTCTATTTATTAAATATTCTACACTGACTTTACTAAGACGGAATTTTTCCTTAAATGAAAAATTCGTAATATCAAAAGAAAAATTAATTCTTTCTTTAAATCTTCTTATATGTGCGAATTCATCAAGATCACTGTTACTATCACTAGCGTCACTACTACTCGCATGGAGAGCCATTTTGAACTACGCGTGAATCAACCACGAAATACTACAATTGTCACGCAACTCCGACACAGCTTCAATCTCATGTCAAGATTCTCCGACAATTCTACAAATATGTCGACTAAAAATAATAATTCTTGTTTCACAACATAATTGTAATACATACAATTGTAGCAAAATGCCTGTCACGTATGTAAGCATTTCTATAGAAAATATTCCATAAAATTGTAATATGTCACCTATCGCTTCACAATTGTAGCTCTACATATGTCACTGACAATTGTAGCCGTGGTGAAATTGGAGCCAGTAAGTACGGTTAAATATTCAGTCAAATCATTTTAATAGGTTCGCCAGTAAGCAATTTGACAAACCACGAAAACAGTACCATACTGTCACGGCATATATCTGTCTCACGTTTTAATTTGACACATTATTCCGTGAACTGCGTGGTTTTAAAAGGTTTTCAATATTGAAGCTGCCAACTTAACGCATCAATACGTTTCAATATTTCGCCTAGTTAGCTGTTAGTTACGATGGACCAGTGGTTTAGTAGTAACGCTATCGAGTCATGTGTTCTGGGTTCTAATCCCCGTATTAGGTGCTATATGCATTTTTATTTTATATTTTTAAAGTCGTTGTTTTATTTTAATTTGTAATAACTACTTATACTTGTTTACATAGACGAAACTCACTACAAAGCAAATTAATTACATTGAATTAATATTTTTTAATTTAAGCAAAATGGGCATTAACCTCTTTGGTTTTAATGGGTATCTACTCAGCCGCTTTGAAAAAGAGTAGTTGTACATTTTGTTTGAGCTCTATTGCATTCAAAATAAGGTTCAATTTTCTTGTGTCCTACTTGGCTACTTTGGATGCTTGGAAAACTTCGGCGTTCTGGACGTTGCTGTACTAACGGCGGGTTGAATGTTACCAAGTATATGGCGTTGTGGATGCTCCGGTATATTTGTATACAGTGGATGGCCTGAACAATTTGATCACTTGGAATGAGTACGTATTTATGGATATTTTGGATGGTGCGGTATATTTGGAACTATTGACTGCCACTATATTTATTATGCTGACTGTACATTACTGCAGAAACCGGGAAAAATACTGTTGCGGGACGAGTATGAGTTATCGTGGCCGAGACGCAGTCCAGGCCGCGCTATATACTTGTCCAGGAACCGCTCTTCCGGGCGGAGGCTTATATATATATATATATATTGTAAAGTGCTTTTTTCCAACAATTCGAGAAAATATAACACAACTGTTTACAATTTTTAACACAGTTCCATAATTTCCTTGAAAAAAAAGAACATGTCGCCATCATCATCAACAATAGATACTCATAATTC
The DNA here is from genome assembly GCA_927399475.2 of Acleris emargana. Taxonomy (NCBI): domain Eukaryota; kingdom Metazoa; phylum Arthropoda; class Insecta; order Lepidoptera; family Tortricidae; genus Acleris; species Acleris emargana. Next base: position 47,260,249 of record OV656835.1, on the reverse strand, counting down.
TATTAAGATTCGAACCAGGTACGATTCAGTATTAAACTGAAATATAGAATTAAATAAAATAACAAATTTAAACGTAATAAGAGTTTAAATTATATTATTTACTAGCTTTCCGCCCGCGACTTCGTCTGCGGAGAGTCAGAACTTCTGTTAGAAGTACAGATATAGTTTACATCGCCTACCTACAAAGGCTTTTAAAAAAGTTCCTAACGTGAACGTGAACGTGAACGTGAAGTAAGCAGCCCACATTAACAACTTTAATTTCATGGCTCTAAACTTTAAAACAAAAAAAAATACTTACAAAATAAATTCACTGCCCCTCTTTCACCATTACGTTTTTTTATACAACCCTAGATTAAATAGATAGATTGTGGTGTAAAGATAAAGTGGACAAATTAGTTTTTAAAGGCTTGCTTTTTAAATTGGCAACACTGTTTCTAGTTATTGTCAATTTGACTTACCGTAGTTGTTAATTTAGGATTGACTTTAGTTTTTAGGTGTACAGTTATAAATTAGTTATAACATTATTAAAAGGCCGTTAAAATTATTTTTTGTTGTACCCTATGTGCCTTGCAGGAGGCGGATTTGTGAACCCTCAATGCCACACCTAAAATAAAGGGCTTCCCTGCTTTCACTCGAAGGACACGTTGGTTTGTGTGACCCAGCCCCATGCATCTAAAGCACCTTAAGGGACGGGGTTCCATTGCCGATACTAGGGCCGCCGACCACCCGACTAGCAGTCGCCCCGCTTGACTAAGAGCTTTTGCCGCCGCCGCCGGACACTCGACTATCACTGAGCCTCCATATGGCCCATTGCGTATAGCGCCGACTACTCTTCTTGGAGGCACCTACCGGCCGCTGAGGTGAGGCCCTGTATATCGATTCGTCCAGGCCGGTCACCCGTACCGATGCCTTTTTGATGGGCCTGCTGATTAAGGCCTAATCTCCGAGTACTTTTTTAAGTTTTGTTGCCAGTGAGTCATTTACTCCCGCAAGTGCCTTGCGTACCAGGTCGTCTCTTGTTAAATGCTCCGGCGTTGTGAGCGATGTTCCAAGTTTCATCTCCTCTGCATTGGCTCTGGGAAAAGCAGCTTGAGGCTGAGATTTGCCGGGGAGCGCTTCCCTATCTAAAGCCACCTTTTCCAATCTATACAGGGCCTCTTTTGCTTGATCTAGGCCGGTAGAGTGGGCATGGCCTCCACGACCTCTTTGTGAAGTATTGATTTCCGGAAGAGCTTCTCGTCTCGGTGTTCTCCTCTTCCGAGTCACCAGGGTGTCGTCTTTTTTCACCTATCAAAGACGGGAGGGAGGAGTCCGAGATATTAACCGCTTCTTAGTCCACCTCCGCCATCCATTCCAGGTCCTCTCTGACCATCGCTTCGTGGTAAATGAAAAGATCATTAAGGGTATCTGATGAACCGGCACCCTTTTTTTCATTCTCCGCCACCGGACTTGAAACCTCGGGCTTGCCGACCGTGGGCTGAGCGCCATTCGCTCCAATCGGACAACGGGGACTCGAGGCATATGAAGTGCTCCTCAAATTTCCAGTCAGGTTCCAGTCCAGGAGTAAGAGTCCAGGATCGAGACAGTGCCGATCTGATCAACGACGCCGCCTTAAGCAAAGACCTTTGAGCGAGCATGACATGCTCATGCTGCCGGACAATAAAAGTAATATTGTGGGAAACAGCTGTCCGGCGAGAAACATCACAGAGTGTTCTCATTTAAAAGCTTCTTGTATACACAAGACTAGAAAAGATAAAATACAAATAGTAAATCACAGTCGACTGACTGAGTCAGTGCTTGAATGCACAATTTGCTTAAAGGCTATGTAATATTCTAAATATCCTAGACACTACTAAAATACATCTTGGTCACCAATGAAGTCATTTACAGTGTAATAATATGCCCTACCCAACAAGCAGCGCTAGATGTGAGACTTAAATTTATTGAACAGCATATTGACGATATCAGAATGTTTTTCAATCATTCATTCATGTCAGCCGAAAGACGTCGACTGCTGGACATAGGCCTCCCCCAAGGCTCTCCGCTCAGACCGGTCTTGTGCTTTTCGCATCCACCGCGTTCCCGCGATCCTTACAAGGTCGTCACTCCATCTTGTTGGAGGCCTACCTACAGCTCGTCTCCCGGTCCGCGGACGCCACTCAAGAACCTTCTGACCCCATCGGCCGTCAGTCCTGCGTGCGATGTGCCCCGCCCACTGCCACTTCAGTTTAGCTATTCTTCGGGCTATGTCGGTAACCTTAGTTCTCCTGCGGATATCATCATTTCTGATTCTATCACGCAGAGAAACCCCGAGCATAGCCCTCTCCATAGCCCTCTGTGTGACAGAGGGCTTGAGCTTTCTTATGAGGCCCATTGTTAGCGCCCACGTATCCGTAGGTCATCACTAGCAACACACACCGGTCAAAGACTTTTGACTTCAAACACTGTAATTTGGACGAAAAGGTGCTGCGAAGCTTCCCGAACGCTGCCCAGCCGAGTCGGATTCGACGAGTGACCTCTTTCTCAAAGTTGGACCTACCTAACTGGACCATTTATCCCAGCTAAATATAGTCGTCAACAACTTTGAGCGCAGAGCCTCCGACTATCACGGTAGTTGCCGCTACATGGACATTGGACATGACTTTCGTCTTGTCCATGTTCATTCTCAAGTCAACTCGGTCGGAATCTCTACTGAGGTCAGCGAGCATTGCACTGAGGTCCTCCATGGTCTCTGCCATGACTACGATATCGTCAGCGAATCGAAGGTGAGTGATGTACTCACCATTTATGTTGATGCCTCGTCCTTTCCAGTCCAGAACCTTAAAAGCATCCTCCAATGCAGCGGTGAACAGCTTCGGAGAGATCACATCTCCTTGTCTGACTCCCCGCTGCAGAGGAATAGGCTTCGTGCTCCGGTCCTGTGGTCGGACGGACATAGTGGCGTTTTCGTACAGACACTTCAACACTTCGATATATCGGTAGTCAACATGGCACCGCTGGAGAGACTGCAGCACAGCCAATGTCTCGATCGAATCAAAGGCTTTCTCGTAGTCCACAAATGCAAGGCAAAGGGGAAGGTTATACTTTTCGGTCTTCTGTATAACCTGCCGCAACGCATGTATGTGGGCTTGTTCGGGAGGCTGGAAATCGTCAAACCTGCGCGCGAGACGATTTGTGATGACTCTCGAAAGCAGCTTGTAAACATGACTCAGAAGTGAGATGGGTCTATAGTTCTTCAGCAAAGTTTTGTCACCTTTCTTGAAGAAGAGAACCACCTCACCTCTGTTCCATGCTTTCGGCGTTCTGCCTTCGTGGACGACGGAGCTGAACAGCGTCTGAAGGCTCCTAAGGATGGGTTTACCACCCGCCTTCAGGAGTTTGACTGTAATTCCATCCTCACCTGGGGCTTTGCCATTCTTAAGCTGTTTGAGGGCCATACTTATCTCGTACAGGCTGACGTCGGGGAGATCTTCGTATAGTGTCGGGTTAATCAAGCCCTCGGGTCTTTAGCTAGATTTTCGACGGGTGTTCGGGTTGTCGTGTACAGCTGTCCATAAAACTTCTCAACTTCCGCCAATAGCTCAGGTTTGGATGAAATGACTGCCGTCGTCGTCGGCTTTGGCCAACAGACAGATCCCTGGTAAACACCTTAGAGCCTCTGATGCGCTTAATAGCCTCTTCAATACTTTTAGTATTGAATCGGCGTATCACGCTTAACAGACTTCGAGATCTGTCTCTTAAACTGCCGATAGCGACAAGCGTCATCAGAGGACTGCAGAATCATTTCGCGCCTCACCTCCTAAGCCTAAGCCTAAGGATGGAGTCCGAGAGCTTCCTGGTTTTTGTACGGCGGATCTTGAAGAACTTAGACCCGACCGTTTGGACAGCTTTCACAAACCCGTCGTTGTAATCGTCCACGTCGCTACCACGACACTCGAAACGGTTTTGAAGTTCGAGCTGAAGGCTGAGCGGGTGCCGGGCGGAGCGTAGACTTCTTCAGTCGAGACCTTTCAAGCTTGAACTGAATATTAAATGAGCCTCGTACCATACGGTGATCACTCCCGGTTTTAACCGCACTGTTCACGGAGACATCATTGAATATATGCTTTTTCGTCGACATGATAAAGTCTATCTCATTCTTCGTTACACCATCGGCTCATCCAGGTCCACTTCCTATGCTCACGTTTTCTAAAGAAGAAGTTCATCATATAGAGTCCCTCCTTCTCAATAAAACTGGCCAGTAGGTGGCCCCGTGATTCCTATGCCCCACTCCAAACTTCCCCATTCTCTGCTCTTCACCGTCTCGTTTGCCCAGCTTTACGTTGAAGTCCCCCATAACAACCGTGAAGTGAGTTTTGGAGCTATGCATGGCTCTGGAAATATCCTCATACATAGCCCCTCATCGTCGGAGTGTGTGTATGACCTTCAACGAATATCGTTGGGTCATTCTGAGTACAAGGCACGCTATCCTGCTCGACACGCTCTCAATCTTCACCACGTTGTTCACGAGGGACTTGTGGACGATAAACCCGACACCTCCCTGGGACTGGTGGTCACCCTCCCGGAAATAGAGCAAGTTACCGGACTTCAGGGTTATCATGTCCTCTACCTCTCTACGGACTTTTGACAACCCTATGATTCTCCATCGTAACCTGCTCAATTCCTCCTCCAGTTCCAGCAACTTTTCGTCGGTCCGCAATGTTCGGCAGTTGTATGTTGCCAGGGCCAAAGGTCGGCGTTTCTGGTAGCCGGGTCTCTGCCGGAGATTACCTAAAGCACCCGCTGTCCCGCCGTTACCCACCGGAGCCAGGAATAGCGGGGCCGCCGGGGACTAGGGGTCTGGGCTGTTTTTGTACATTCATGTTGGGATTGTTCTAGAACCGTTGGGGGGGAAAATACTGTAGTCGCCACGCTTGGCAGGCGAGATGGCGACCGCAGTTATACCATGTAGTCCGCGGAGGACGCTGCTGCCCATCCTCCGGTTTATCCCTTAGTCGCCTCTTACGACACCCACGGGAAGAGATGGGGTGGTGCTATTCTCGGCCGGCACCTACACGGCAATGCTCAATGGTGAATATTAGTGAAGTATCGTCAGCAAACAAGACTATTTCATGTTTATCAAGTACGTCCTGTCTAGCCGTAGTAACGAAGGTTAGTGTGTTGCCCTGCCCTTATTTAACGAGTATAGACAGTTAGTAAAAATCAATTCTTGTTAGGAACCCAAATTTCGTTGTTTATTCCGTAATGGCGACGACATTTTGGTCACAAAAACCATAGAACACCTGCAAGGGTAACTCTTTTGTTCTATACTTAATGGAAATTGAAATGCAAACTAATATTATAAATGGAATTATGCTTTTATAAAAAGAAGAAGAAGCCGTCAACATTTGGTATCAATGAAATATCAACATCTTAAGTTCAACCGACACATAAATGTTCTCCAAAATGCAATAACGTTTTCGATTACATACATACATACATACATACCTTCACGTCTTCATTCCCAGAGTGGGGTAGGCAGAGCTACAGAATTACCAACAACTCCAAAAACTTGTTGATAACTCTGTAACCACAATTTGCACAATTAGGCTAAGATGTTTAACAGCGCATTAGCGACAGGTTGCAAGCCCATCGCCTAACAGTACTACAAGCCCTTATTCCCTTAGTCGCCTACAAATTCGAATTTCCTAATATGACAAACATCACTTTTCATATTAATAAAATTACTTTCTTGTTACAAAATGTATTTGTATCATTTCCTTACATTGTTTGAGAAAAGCATTATATATGCCTCGGCTGAAACGAGCATTGCCTGACTCGTATTTTACCACCACCACCAACTACCTCTACTTTCCGCACGTAGTCAATAATGTACTATTGAGAATTTAACCTCTTAATTTGGAATTGACTAATATTTTACATATAATATAAATACTATAAAATAAAGATAAAAATGATTTTTCATATTTTTAGTTTATTAATACAACAACGCCGAGCAGAGAATTATTTCTACCCATATTTTTATATTTTAAAAAGGCTCGTTTTTGAGAGCTTGTTTACTTAATTCTGTTTTCTCTCAGTCACGCTAGGATGGTGATAAGAGTTTTTTTTTTAGGGTGGCGACAAGTGTGCGGGGGTTGTTCGCATTAGCAATCTTCATAAGCTACGCGTTGCATTGCTATGTGCCTGTGGAGGTTGTGTGGAATACCTACCTGCGCCCGCGCCTTGAAAAACAGGCGGCCTCACCGCAAAAGCTCGTAATCGCCGAGTACCTGCTCAGGGTCGTCTTATGCCTGCTCACTTGTAAGTACGAGTAATACAACAAATTTATTAGTTGCCTTCTTTTTATATGACATTAGGGGCAGATAAATATAATTTTGGTATAATTTTGACTGTCCGAAATGTATTATGCATAATATAATAGGGAATATGCATGTTTTTTATTGTATTAAACGATTCGAAGTTTTTACATTACCGGAAAAAAGTATTTGAATAGAACTTATAGAACTCTATCATTTTCGGACGTCTTCTCACGCTGCTATTTTGGTACGCTTATTCTGTGACGTCAGCGTACTCTAAGCACAATATCAGCAAAGAAGTGTTTGAATCACTGAGATATAAAACTTATAAAAGTGAGTGATTTAAGCTTATAAGATCAACTTACCACTGCAAAAAACTTAATATAAATATTGTAAGTATCGTTCTTATGTGCAAAAATAACATCAAAACCGCACCTGAAAAAGTATTAAAAAATATACAGTAAAGAACGTCCTCACTGAGAGCATTATTCGCATGTACTGGATGAGCATTCGGCGCGAACATTGAGTGGTGTGTACGCTTTGTAACGCTCGGCTCAACCACAGCAGTAAAGAAACGGAACAGAAACAAAGCTTCATACAACAACCGCACGAATCCATTGCACTACTACAAGCACGCGGGGCATGTGTGCGAGACCACTGGGCCTCTATATTCAACATGGTACAAACCATGTCGTGTTCGAGCTGTTATCGTATTGTCACCGTTTTTATAGCACTTATTTACTTGACAGTATTGGCGGCTGACGTCATGACAATACCATAACCTACCTACGCTATCGTTTTTACCGCATAGAATACCGGCCCTAGCCGCTTGTCGCGTACGCGTCGACACGTCACAGCCAGTTGACAATCTCAGGGGCCCTAGACAAGATGCATTACGCCGAGTCGCTTTTCTGTTCGTTTCGTTTTTAAACCAATCGCGTCACTGCTAGATCACGTAATACGAAAAGTCACGTGATCTAGCAGTGACGCGATTGGTTTAAAAACGAAACGAACAGAAAAGCGACTCGGCGTAATGCATCTTGTCTAGGGCCCCAGGGCAGTGCGACGCACGTTGTTTGTTTTGTTACTGCAACTTTGAATATTTTAATGTAAAAACGTGGTATTTTATTATTAATATTGGTGTTTTATTGTACTGATACTGTACTGACTGGGTATACCGCATCATTAATTTTTCATTTTCTAGTATGAAGTACCAACTGGATATATAAAACGACTGGCACTCTGACATCCCAACAATTAACATACATACTCATATCAACTGCAGTTCTGCAGTCATGACCACAAACAAGAAACTGTCGAAAGCCATGGTATGGTGGATCGCTACTGGATCATGTTATGTGCAACAACGGGCGATTACAAGATAACAAGCCGTTGCAAACTATCGCGCAACCGGTCAACAATCTGCTATGAAAAATGCCAAGTGACTAAGTCCACTAAATATTGCCGGCCGAGCACTACTACCACTACACGATAGTCACTTTCAACGAACGCAATTAATTGTTCTTTTAAATTGTTCAAGTGGAGCTCCTGTTGCCACCTTCCGACTCCACCATAAAAACAGCTCTCAGACACCATAACATTTCATTGTTATCGGATTTACGTAAATGTATTCGAAATGTTAGCCTATTCCTATAACCGTAACTGGTTCAAAGTTGACTTGCGAAATGTGATCCAAACCAAACATTAAGCTTGTCCCAGGAAAAATGTCGCTCATTATTAGATGGGGTTGTATATCAGGATGAAATCTAAAGAGGTTTGAAAACTATGTTTCCCGTTAGGATGCTCTATAATGAATAAATAAAAAAGAACGCTGTCACTACTAAATAGATGTTCAACGATGTCGTCGGTGCAAGAAAAGTTACATGAAATAAAATTGTACAAATATGTTCAATATAAAGGCATCTCTGTGAACAAAGTGGCATCGGAGCTGAAAACGTCTACAAGAACCGTTCAAAGGGTTTTAAAACGGTTCAGGGAGACTGGTGGTATACGGCGACGGCCTGGAAGTGGACATAAACCAGGGTTTGAAAACAAGAATATCAACAAGAAGATATAACAGCTTTACAGAAAAAACCTACCCTCTCTGTACGAGACTTGGCCAAGAAGTTTAAAACGTGGAAATCTACAGTGCAACGAGTAAAAATAATTCTATAAAAACGTTTAAACAAAACTAAAGTGCCCAACAGAAATGAAAAACAGCCAAAAGAGTCTAAAACGAGATCTAGAAAGCTTTTTTCAAAAATTACTAAGAAAAAATATTGTACAGTTATGAATGACGAAACTTACTGCAGACTTGAATTCAAATCACTTCCAGGACACCACTATTATTCTGGGACCGACAGAAAAGTAGTAAGTCAAGAGTATAAGGTTATCAAAATGGATTAATTTGCAAAGAAAGTGGTTGTGTGGCAGGCGATCTGTTCATGTAGCAAACGCAGAACGCCATATTTTGGTAATGGAACCATAAATGGTAGGTGTTATAACGATTGTTGCCATTCATTAAGAGGCATACTTCACCTGTCCTGTTCTGGCCTGATTCGTGTCACTACACGAAGAAAGCAATAGAGTGGTACAAAGCAAATAATGACGATTTTGTTGAAAAAACCCTCAATCCTCCCAACTGCCCGGAGTTATAACCCATTGAAAAATATTAAGCTCGTGTGAAACAGAAGCTTTTAAAACATAAAAGTAATTCCACTTCAGTTCAAGACTTGAAGTGGAAGTGGAATGAAGCGTCCAAACTGATCACCGATGACGATGTACAAACTTTGATGGCAGGGGTCAAGGGAAAATTAAGAAGTTTCTGGATGAGCTAATCTTAAACTGGTCTTTATGCGTAAATAATAATTTTTATTTTTAAAGGAATATCAAATAAAACGGTATTAGAAACTTTAGTGATTTTTAATATTTAATACGGGATTTGTACAAACTTGAAAGCGACATTTTTTTCTGGGACAAGCTTTACATACTATCATATTATAAATGAAGTAAAAATACGAATATACAACATAAATTTCATGATATTTTCTTTCCTCCCATGGTCGGGAAATGAGGAATGAGATGTACTTTTTTGTAAAAATATTTTCTTACGCCGGCGCCACTCTTAACTTTTTATCAGGAAGACATATGATCGAAGACATATGATCGAAAACTTGGATTTTTATTAGGACACCATTAATTAACAATAAATAAAAGCTCCTCCTTTTGTAAAGAAACCTCTACAGACTGGACTATTAAATTTGTAACAAAACAAGAAAATTGCTTACCATACAAATGTGGAAATTATCTTTAACTATAAATAATAAATAGTCCCAACTGAGTGCTTTAAGCCAAAATTGCAGGAGTTTCCGGTTGCGGCAATTTCCAAAAATCAAGATATCGCCACTTGTCGTTTTTTGTAAACAAGTAGGAGGTGTATAATAGAATAGAATAGCTTTATTTCAGACACTATGGCCCATATTTACAAATACCTTAACGACTAAAACTAAGGTATAAAGAAGCGTTTCGCCAAATATTCTGGATTCTGAGCACCAAGCTACAGTGCAACAACTTTTGGTTAAAAAGTTGTGTGAATAAATAAAATAAAATAATAATATTAAATGATAGGAAACAATGTCACACAAATTGACCTAGTCCCAGACTAAGCCCTAGGCTTGTACAACGATAAACATACTTATATAGAGAAATATATACTTAAATACATAGAAAACGCCCATGACTCGGGAACAAATATTCGCGCTCATCACACAAATATATGCCCTTACCGGGATTTGAACCCAGGACTGCTAGCTTCGTAGGCAGGGTCACTACCAACTAGGCCAACGCGTCGTCAAATAATTGTTGTATTGTCCGCAGTCGTGCTTGCGGTAGCGGTCCCGCAGCTGGGGTTGTTCATCTCGCTGTTCGGCGCGCTGTGCCTGTCGGCGCTGGGGCTGTGCTTCCCGGCGATCATGGACATGTGCGTGTCGTATGCGGAGACGGAGGGGGCTCCGGCGGGTACCGGCCGCCTGCGCCGCATCAAGGACTGGTTTCTCTTCGCCATGGGCATCATCGGCCTCATTGCTGGCACCTACACGGCGCTAGCATCGATCATTGACACCTTCAAAAAATAAATCCCGCCATCCGACTAGTGCCCGACCGCTAAAGTAACACTACATTTCGGTCTTCGACTAGCTTTTATTGTATAAAATAATATGGTCAGCTATACTCTGATTATTCTAAGACGATGCCTGTCACAGCTTATATAAACATTTATTACACTTATTTACATAAACACTACATCAGTATAAACTTAGCGATGCCGTTCAGGAATTTAAATAATTATTCATGGCTAAATTTTAAACACATCGCTAGCGAGTATCCGACCAGCGACCAGCGAGTGGCGATGGTGACACAAAAATAGGAGGCAAATTCAAAATATCACTAGGCTGGTAACATGAAATGCATAGCGACTGGATGGGAACTCATAATGCGACAGCTGGTTTCAAATGTTTAATTGTTGCCATATGAAGAATTTGAGAAAAATGGTTGTGTAAGCACTCGTTGGTCGGACTCTATATACTTAGTAAATGATTGAAATTACGAAATACGGCTGTCACAGGCATCATCTTAGAATAATCAGAGTATAGATGCCTTTAAAGAACTGCAATAAATACTGTGAATCTCTTTGTTGTATATTTAACCCCCGTCGCAAAAAGAGAGGTGTTATAAGAGTTGATCGGTTACCATATGTCAGGAAGACCGCGTCCCATAATGACCATACCTATAAAGACTGGTACTCAGATTGATCATTTCCGGGAAGGGCCATTTCCTACAACTACTTCCATATTGACTACTGTAATGTTTATATTCTCGGTTGGTTTCTACCAAATAAAACACAATTTAAGTTCAGGCTGGTTTATTGGGCCCCGCCGTCAAATTAATATTATTGTAGGTAGTAGGTACAAATTGGTCGCTATTTGGCGTTTCTGCGTAGGTTGATCGATTAGACAATTCCCATTTAGTAAAAACCGATAAATTAAATAAGAAAAGTTGGAGCGGACTCAGCTGGGAAAAGCAGTGCGGGTTCGCCTTTGTAGGCCGTGCCGTATTCTAAGCTTCCCCATGTAGAAGGCTTGCAGGTAAGTAACTTTTTTTTTTAAAGCCCGTGCAAGAAGCCCGTGCTCTGTGCCCGTAGTAAGTTCCTCCTGGAATTGCCCTGTATGTAGGATTTTAGCTCATTCCCGGAGAACATAATTATAAGAAAAGAGGGAAACAATTTAACTTTACGTAACTAATAATGTAAGAGCCCTGCCAGGCAGTGCAAGAAGGGCGTAAAGGCTGTGAGAGAAGAATTTAGCATGATCATAGAGCACATGTCACATAACCTATAGAGTAGGAACACCTGTAGTAAGTATAGTTGTTTTATTCTTACCTTTTGGAGGAAAATAACCTTGCTTAACCCCTCGTATGCGGGAGGTCAAAAAAGTACCAAGTTCTAGTCTCTTTTGATTAAGATATAGTCCATAAAATTAGGCTTAAAAAAAATACAAAAAGATATTCAAATTTTGAGCACGGATCCGTGCCTAAGCATACGATGGGTTAAGGACGCCTGGTGGCTAATGTCAACTCCGGAACGGTAGCACATGCAAGTTGACCCTTGGCCCACAGAAAGTAAGGTGACGGACTGTAAAAACAAACATCGGCAAATGCCCACTAGTTACACAAATCGCGGCGTGATCTCACAATGGTGATAAGGTACTTACAGTTTTTTAGGAAATATCTTTGCCTATGTGGCACAAGGCAACAAATCATGCCCTGGTTTAGGGGTTACATACATACATACATAAACTCACGCCTTCATTCCCAGAGTGGGGTAGGCAGAGCTAAAGAATTGCCAACAAGTCTTAAAATATAATATAATATTAAAATAATATAATAATATTAAATAATAATCAACTAGGTACTGGCTGAGACTGAAGCAAAGAGCAACATCGTTTAAATAAATCTTCTATGACGCGACGACATGGTATTCAAACGAATTTCTAAATACTTACGGAAACGGATAATATAAAAATATTAAATTTTGTATGAGCGCGAGCGCAGAAGATAGTAGAAAGTGATCGAATTCTTCCTTGTCATGGCGAAGTTACCAATAGCTGGAGTGTTGCCTGCATTCGCGCGGCCTCCTCTACTATTGTAAAAATTTGGACATTTTTATTTTTTTTGCCCCCGCGGCGACTTGAACAGCTACTACCGCAGGGATAATGGCGTTTCCACGTGAAGTGATTTCGCCAGTGTCAAGGTTTATATGAGTATAAAACAATATAGCAGGAGGCCATTTGCAACGTTAAAAGATGGCGGACGTGTAATTTGTTTTAGACTTTAATTTTTGGGTAATTAGGTGTTCAAAGTTCTTTTCTGATAGTGATTTGTACTTTTTATGCCTTTGTGTCGCACAGTGATTGAAGACTTGGACTTATTTCGTGTATCTGGCATCTTTCTTCTCGTTTCAAGTGGACTCGCAGTGGTGCAGAGGTTAAAACTATCTTGACCTCTGACCTACAAATCACCGTACAACGTTGCCCCCAATCTTCCTAGGGAAGATTGGATTGTTTTATTGCTATATTGATATATACTTATATATACTTGACACTGGCGAAATCACTTAACGTGGAAACGCCATATCCCCGCGGTAGTAGCTGTTCAAGTCGCCGCGGGGGCAAAAGAAGAAGAAGAACAATATAGCAATAAAACACAATCCAATCTTCTCCAGGAAGATTGGGGGCAACGTTGTACGGTGATTTGTAGGTCAGAGGTCAAGATAGTTTTAACCTCTGCACCACTGCGAGTCCACTTGAAACGAGAAGAAAGATGCCAGATACACGAAATAAGTCCAAGTCTTCAATCACTGTGCGACACAAAGGCATAAAAAGTACAAATCACTATCAGAAAAGAACTTTGAACACCTAATTACCCAAAAATTAAAGTCTAAAACAAATTACACGTCCGCCATCTTTTAACGTTGCAAATGGCCCCCCTCCCATTTGGACATTTACCCCCTTACTTATAAACGTGGAATAAGCTTGGAATAGTTTATGCCATGCTTTGTCACTTTCTGTCAGATGCAAATGTCACAATTACAGATAAGGACAAAGCATGGCATAAACTATTCCAAGCTTATTCCACGTTTATAAGTAAGGGGGTTAGATGGTAATTAATTTGATTAAATATACTAATAAACTTGTGGAAATCCTGTATAATAATAGGATTGAAGAAGTTAGCAACGCAGTAAATCTTAGGTTAGTTAATTAACGATCATTTAAATTCAATTTTAAAAGCTTATACCAAGAAAACATTGGTGATATGATAACTGTTAGAATTTACCCCAACCCCTGTAATACTCCGAGTTGGCAAGTGTCGTGTGGCTTAATTAAGTCGCGTTCACACGTAATCCAGCAAATTTCTGGATGAAGAAATTTAGGGTTGTTTCACACGTACCACAACCACACCACGTCGCAGCGTTAAAATGCGGTCAAGCAGTGGTTACGTGTGAATAGTGTCGCTGCAGCATTTTGCAGTTGCGTTGTGGTGCCTACAGAATGTGGTTGTCGCTAGCAGTTAGTTGGCGTTGTCGCCGTGGTTGCGTTGCCGTTGCGATGGTGGTTGCGATGTGGTCGTATTACACACGCGGTCGATGATGACGGCAAAATGTGGTACGTGTGAATTGTACTATTTATTAAACATACAAAATATGCGCCCGACCACGTGTTGTGGTTGTAGTGTGGTTGTGGTTGTCGTGTGGTTGTGGTACGTGTGAAACAACCCTTATACATTACACTACTTAGGCTGAGGCCGCACTGCTCAGACGATGGCGACGCGGCAGCGAAGGTAGTAAAACAAACACACTTTTCAAGCCATGTCGCTTTGTCAATATAACCAGCTATAACGCAATGTATGAGTGATTCGCTTGTTCATCGCTAATGTCAATGCGGACTCAACAATTGGGTCGCCGTCGCATACTTAGCTGTCGTATCGCTAATCGCCCGACCAGTGCGCCTCCGGCCTAATTCGATTTTGTTGCGAAGCGTCCCTTTCGTCTTTCTTGCTCTGTCGCTCTAGCGACGTTGCAGTGCGGCCTCGTTTACGTGGTGTTTTACATTTGATTGCTGGTACACACAGCAACACATCTAGCTATACACTTCAGAAATCTGAAATATTGCATGAAAGAGAGTCGCACTAGAATGCATAGAAGTTGACATAATACACATATATACATCTCTTGCTTTTTCTCTCTGCTCTGTCTTTAATGGTTAGTTAGGTGTGATGTTGTGTGTACCAGACCTAGGAATATACGGGGCAAAATTAAATGACAGCTAGAGACTGCCTTTATCGATAAACTCAATTATCGATGCTTTTCCCATATACTAGTGATCGCTCCAAGTTTTGTTTGTAAAAATATTTTTATATTGAAACCGACCTAAGAAAAAAAAAACAAAATATGAACATAAAGCCTGTACCGAAAAGTTTTTTTACAAACTCTGCACATGATATGGTACAGGTCAGTAATGGTTTTTTAATTATTTTTTTTATGACTTCGTTTTTGTCATTTTGTACCGTCAATCGACACAATTATCTCCGAAAAAATATCGCTTTTATTAAAAATGCAGGTTGATAAAATAATTCGAAGAGAATTTTTTTTGCGACTTTACCTGGAAAATCCTAATTCCACTTTTGCGTCGGTCGGAAAGAGAGTAAATATGAATCGTGCCACAGTTCGAAATATTGTTAACCGATACTTTAACGATTATAGAATCCAAGAAAAAGCTCGGCGTGGACAACCGACAGGTCCTTCAAATAAAAAATTAGAAATTAAAATAGTATCCAGTATCCACTTACAAAAATAATTGTAATCTGTCTGTGCGAGATGTGGCAATAAAAGTTCAAACAAGTGCATCTATGGTGCAAAGAGCAAAAGTGCGTCAGAATTTAAAACCCTACAAAAAAGTAAAAGCCCCTAAACAGTCGGTAAAACAATACAATACCTCCGTAATTCTGGTTATTCTTTGTTTTAAAATGATTTTTGAACCTTCACTCGTAATCATCTTTTTTTTGTCATGACTGATGAATCCATTTTAGGTAGCTAAAAGACTTATCAATTTCTGTGGAAGTGGTAGGGGCAAACCAAAATAATAAATACACACTTACAAACAATGCTGGGGGCGATCACTAGTATATGGGAAAAGCATCGATGATGATGATGAATATATATTCAACGTTTTTAATAAACTAATTAGAAATACCATTATTCTCATCCATCACTATTTTTTCATCGTTTATCTAATGACAATTACAGTCGGGTATACTTGTTATTGTCATTCGCAGTCTGAATAGGAACCATCGATAAGTTAACCTCAAAAACAAAGTTTGATTCCACAGTGTGTGGCCCAAAACCGGGGCAAAAAATTAAATGGGGATTCTTTAGAACATTTCAATTAACTATCACAAGAATCTAATATTACAAAGTCTATAATTTTGGAGAAAACCGCCTACAAAGTTAAAAATCGTAGGTAATGTATTTTCACGTCGCGATATCGTCGCTTGGTCACTTGGTACGAGGTATGTCTGAGTACAGGGTGCCATTGACAACACGCGGTAGATTTAGACTTTTTGCGACCTGTACTTTAAAGAAGTTTCATGCAGAACGAACTAAATCGGTCAAGTTGAGCGGTGTTTGCATTACATTGAATTTGCGATTAAGTTTGTTAGAAAAAAACTGAAAGTTAAGTTTTGATTTTAATTAGGTAAGACCATTATAATGTAATTACCGGTGATCTATAGAGCCCCTGTTTTTAAATGGTCCCCGGTTTTGGGCCACACACTGTATTTCTATCACCTATCACATCACCTTAAAACATGGCCAAAATTGTTGTTTATATTATAAGGAAGTACTTTAACAAGTACGGCTATAAAATTGAACACTTTATCTGTTTGATTATCAGCTTCTTCCTTACACTCCCTGTTTAACACTTAGAGGTATCTGACTTGCAATGAGAAATTCACAACAAAGTTTGATTTTAGGTAAATAGGAACATGACAAGCGTATCCAAACGTGGTGGTAGGTAAACAATCGTGACATGGAAAACCAGTTGCGTTGTATTCAATGTGTTAAGTACTCTACGGGATGATTTAGTTACCTACTGCTTTGTCAGTGTTTACCGCCGTATTTCTGTCCTTCAAAGGACTTCAGCATTTATAACCTCAGCTTGGTCGTTATCAGACCTTCAACTGTTGTTACTGTAGTGCACAGATACTTTTATTAATTCACGCTTTTATCTCATCAGCACGTCCCCCTTGGGCCTATCGGAAAAGTACGATGAAAGTCCTCGATCCTTATTTTTGCCAAAACCAAATGAAATTCAATATTTTTGCTGGTTCTCAAAATGTATACTTACTGACTTTTGTTCATCTGTTAATGAATCAAAATAATTATCACTACTAATACTGATCAACCTCTCTAAAGCCACATCATTAAGTAATCTTGTTACCGGTCATAGTACTTGCATCCCAGACAATCATTTTAGGTTTTACATAATACACATCGCACTGCTAGGTCAAGACCGTATCATCTCAAAATCATTGTTAGTTTGTTAGACGTTGTATTAAAGTTGATTTTAAAATACAGTTGTATTTTGAGTTACTACACTTTAGATCTGACAGTGCGACATGCGCTCCCTCCAAGTTCCTCTGTTCTGCTCTTAAACCTACCAATTTATAAGCAACTTTGGATGTGTTTATCTTTAAAATTCAGCTGGATCATTAATTGTACTTACCCATCCTCTTGCGCAGGGAATATCGACCTATTTGAAATTTTATTTAAATTCCATATCAGTTTTGTACACAACTACATGCAAGAGGTCACTTACTTAAGTTTTTCACCTATACAGATTAATCCCAATTCAAATAATATGGTATATTATGGAATTTCAATACTTACTTACCGGCCGGACTCTTATTGATTCCACATTCTAAATCCCTCCAATTTACGGGACACTATTTTAGTCGTCCGGGAACTTTTACCTACTGGCTCCTAATTACTGGCGTTATGGCAAGATTACTTTGCATTTTAAGGAAATATAATTACATCATTTAATTATAATACATTAATGATAGAATAAAAAATATTTTATTAGCAAGGATACGTTGTACATAAATTTGATACATGAGTTTTTGAAAATGGGAATCATATTTATATTAAATCGTAACCAAAAAATGCCTGAATTTCTGTGGTGCATTTGCAGGAGCTGTTAAGGATTTGTATATGTCGATTTTACGTGATTAGTAGATACATAAAAGTCTTAACTGTAAGTTTGGATAAATACCTACACTAATTAATTAGGTTCGGTTGAGTATCACGTCACGAGATCTCGGTTTGGGACGAACCAGTTGTTTGTTGTAGTTGTGGTTCAAATAACTTAAAACATAAAGCTAGACTTAATACTTTGGAGCATTCTCTACCAGTCAGTTTTAGCCTTGAACAGTCCAGTCAGCGCTGTGTGCTTGCTCAGCTCAATACTGAGCCCGAGCCCTTTGCCTTAGTCGTTGGTTAATTTATTTTTATCTTTATTGTAATTTTTATCTTAAATCCAATCAATGGAGTAAATCGGCTTATTACGTTTATCCACCCTACAACAGCTACCCTAAGATACTCGGAAACGCGTGTCCGTTTATCCACCCTGAACGGAGAGAAGAATCGGACTTTCGTCCAAGTCGCCTGGTCGCCAATAAAGCAACTCGCTTTAAATGTGTGTGGTCTTAATGGCTCGTCGGCTACGAAGCATCTCCACAAGTGGCCAATCGATCAAAGATAACAAACCTCTTTTGAGTGTTGGGTATGACGCTTTATAAACTTCAAGATAAGTTGCGCATTATAGACCGATTACTTTTTAACCTAGTTAGTAGCGAATTTGTCTAGATGATCTTAAGACTCTTTATCTAAAGAGACTAGTTACGAGTCGGACAAACTTAAAATTAGTCCAGTTCATTTTAGACCAGTTGCTTCATGGACCGATTACGTATTCGACTATCTGCGATTTTAGCCAAATGATTTTTAGGCGAGTTGATGCCGCGCCGTGAGTTATCTACGTTTTCGACTAGATTTGATACTAACTCAACAGACATGTCTTAATGTCTATAGCGTCGTAATGTTAGCCATATTACTCAATTTAAACTGATTCTTCGAAGAATGACATAAATATTGAATTACGCTACATCGCCAGTGTGACGCTATGTTACTCTACGAGCTCTCAAAATGATTTCCACGGATGATTATTTCGCTATATCTTTCGCACTCGTATTCGTGCCGTAAGCAATTGCGCTCTCGCTTGCACAGTCTCTGTGTCTATTACTGTAGTATATGGATGTCTACGATTTTAAAAAACGGAGCTCGTATAAAGATAGCGATCAGCGAGTGACTAACGGCCAAACCCTATATTCAAACCGCGGGTAGATACGGCTTACTTCGACACTACAGCCTAGTCGGTAGTGACCTTACCTACGAAGCTAGCGGTCCCGGGTTCGATCCCCGGTGTGGGTAAATATTTGTGTGATGAGAGCGATTATTTGTTCCCGAGTCTTGGGTGTTTTCTATGTATTTCAGTATATATTTATCTATATAAATAAGTTTATCGTTGCGTAGTACCCATAGTAAAAGCAAATAACTTAGTTTGGGGCTAGGTCAATTTGTGTGAGATTGTCCCCTGATATTTACTTAGTTATTTATTTAATTCGGGTAAAAACTTGACATTTGTCCTTACAAAATGTGTCAATTTTTTATCCGAAGTAACGTCGAAGTAAGCTAAGCCTATCCGTCCTCGGTTTGAATATTGGGTTCGGCCATAAGTCATCGCTTGTCGCGCCTTGTGCCGATATGTCCATTTTGACCTATTATGACCGGACCGAGGAGTCACGACCCACGCCTCCATACCATGTCTCCCTTTGTTTCTGTGATTTGATGAGAATACTATCCTTGCAGTTCATGGGTGGTATTATATTGAATTTATGTCTTCATTCGTAACCAAGGCTTGAACAAGAATTTACGTGTCCGTACTGTGGTCATACCTACTAAACGAAGGCGACGTGGTGACGGGTGAGTAAGGATAATGAAAAATTCACGATTTGTGCAAGGTACTTATATCACGATTTATTACATAAAACACTGAGGCCGCATTTCACCAAACTTGGAACAAGACTTACTCCGAGATTAGTTTATACAAATTCGGTGTTAAATCTAGGTATAAGAGCTTATTCTAGTTTGGTGAAATGAGGCCTGATTAGGAAATATACCGTCAGCATAACAAACCACTAGATACGAGGCTTTGAGCTCGGTACATTACTCGTATGTCCAGCGATTAACATGATCAATAAATAGCGCACACGCGCACGCAGCCTTTGCTGCGGTTGCCGCCGGACGGCACACGCGGACGACATAGTAAATAAAAAAAAAATACAACAATTAACGTTTATTTCAATCCATAGAACCATATAAATTACGGTCAAACAAAATACTACTCGTACAAGTAAATCGATATGGTTTTATGTTGTTGCAAACAATAGGTAACAGACGCCTACTTTTAAAAATAAAAGTAGCCATATTAGAAAAACTTTAATAGCATTATTAACAAATAAATAAAGTGAAAGGGAAGAGGTGCGAGTAGGGCCGGATACAGTGAGCGGTAGCGGACCGGCTGGCGGAGCGGCGAGCAGTGGCGCGAGCCGCTTTACAGTCGATACTCTTCTCATAGCTAGGCAGTAGAGATAACCTTAACGGTCGACATACAGCTCCTGGTTATGCGCTTATTACACCTTCCTAAATGAGTCACTAACAAGAATGACGCAGCAATACGTTGAAACGAGATATCTCTATACGTATCTAACGTATTACAGCATCCCTCTTGCTAGTGACTAATTTAGGAAGGTGTAGGGAGCCCTTTATCACGACGCCTTGCGGCCGCTCCACACGACGCGCGCGCGCCGCTACAGCTGCGCAAGCGATGCTACTGGCGCGAGCAGCGTCGTGTGAACCAGACTTAAAACTATCATATCGACTATACCCATGTCACAATTTTCGAAGAAACATTTTACAATATTATCATGTAAGTATAGATTTTACAATACCATATAACACATATTGCGTAAGTCGTGTTTATCATAACAAACAAGATGGAGTATCAAATGCCACACGGGGCGGCCGATTAACATTAGATTCGTTACATATTATAATAATTATCATTTGATATGAAACAGTGCATTTCAAAAGTTCAACCGTCACACCTTTATAGAATCCCTCACTTGTAAACTTTTATAGAAAAAACATTTTATTGTTCTCGCTTTGTATCCATAAAATACTTTCAAATGCAACAACTTCTTAGTCTTAGTTTATAAACATTATTTTCTTCAATTCAATAAACATTCAATTGACTCATTTATCAACGACAAAAACCTACAAAAATATATATTAACATTATAGCACGAGTCAAATAGAGTGCGGGGGAACGTCAAAGGACGCTTTCAGTGCATTTGGGAGGCGCAACAGGGCCGCAGGGGGCGCGGGGGGCGCGAGCGGCGCACGGGCCGCGCAGACTGCGCGCGCGACGCGTCTCGCGGCGGGCGCCGCTCCGTCTCTTATCACGGGTCCTACCCATTACGATACGATAACGCAAGTCCGTTTACAACTAAAAAAATATAAACTTTCAAAAACGTTAACAACTACCATAACAAAAATAGACTAATAACGACTACGCTACGGAATCTACGAACTAGGTACTTAAAACTATTCACTAAGTAAATTTGAAACGAAACTATCGTATTCACTACGTAAACGACAGAGGGTACGCATGTGATGCGGTAGAAGAGGCTATTGGACGCTGAAGCGCCACCTTCGGGATTAATCTCAGGGAGCGGTCTTACGAAGCGAGCCGGAGAGGAAACCGGCGGGCCGGGCGCCGCGCCCCGGCAGCGCGGTCTGCGTCGCGGGCTCGAGCCAGCCGGGACGGACGGTCGGGGTCGGAGCGTTAGGTAACATTATAATACAGATTCGGAGGATCCGGGGCGCGGCCAGGGACCGACTTGAAGCCCCATTAAAACTACCTATATACAGACGCAGCCACTACATTTGCGCATGCGTACGCGAGCCACTTGAGCAAACTAGCGCGCGGCGAGCCGCGGCGGCCGCGGCGGCGGCGTAGCGAGCCGGCCGCGTGCGCGGCTTGTGCCGGATCAATATAAATATTCAACAACATTAACTTATTACAATAATCCACATTTGGGTCGGAGAACATGACGCGGTGCACACTCGTCACCTTAATTAATAACACCCTTTCAAAATAACATTTTTTATATAATTTTGGTCCGTACGTCGTTGGCTAACCCTGTTGAGTGTCGGACCGAGTCCGAGTGAAGGAATTAGAGACGACGATAGATCGCGGTTGAGCTCGAATGGGACTTTGGTTAACATTTATCTATTAAACTAACTAGGTAAAATTACGGTAACTGCAATATCGAATAATCCTACGTAACGTATAAAAGATAGTTCAGAAAGTCCTGTTACAGAGCTTCAGGGGGACCTGCCGATTTTATGATTCATAAATTCGTACACAAACAATAAGAATGAGAAATTAGAGTAGGTAATTGTTAAAATTAATTGTGATTTAGTACCGTGTGTACTCCTACTGTGGTAACTTTTGTCAAAACTTTTAAGTATTCAACAAATCGACAGCCGATAACAATAAATAATAAACAAAACCATCTATCACATAATATGTTTCCGGAATCAGATGAAATAAATGTCTTTTTTAATGTTTACATAATGTTCAGTGCATACCAGTAATGAAAAAGGGTCACAGCCCTCTCTTTTGCTTGCAACTTTGTAAGTCCGGTATCGTATTTATGTGTCACAGGAAATAGCATCACAAACAAAGCTTGTCGAGTGGTGTCCAAAGTTAACGTCTTGGGGATGCTGAGCTAACTAAAGTTACAACGGAGCGTAGAGATGTACGACTGCGAAACTTTAGGATTAGCATCAAAGCAGGATCGGTCGGGCTTGTAGCGGTGGCAACTGAACTGAAGCGTCTCAGGAGTGAAGAGTGCTCGCGGCCGGCGCGAGGTGCACCCGCGCCCTGCAAGCAATCGGTAACGTTAGCATGGGAAG
Organism: Acleris emargana; assembly: GCA_927399475.2. Classification (NCBI taxonomy): domain Eukaryota; kingdom Metazoa; phylum Arthropoda; class Insecta; order Lepidoptera; family Tortricidae; genus Acleris; species Acleris emargana. The sequence continues at coordinate 47,237,743 of OV656835.1, read as the reverse complement.
TCCTCCACAGTGTCATATAACAACGCGTTGGCCCATTTGGTAGTGCCCTGCCTACAAAGCTAGCGGGCCCGGGTTCAATTCCTGGTATGGGCAAATATTTGTGTGATGAGCACGAGTAACTATTTCGTTTCTGAGTCTTGGATGTTTTCTAAGTATTTATGTCTCTATATAAGTGTTTATTACTGTTCTCTAGTACACATAGTACAAGCCTAGAGCTTCGTTTGTAACTAGCTCAATTGGTGTAACGTTGTCCGTCGTTTTTTTTACATCATTGCTAAGTACTAGGGCTTTTTAAGACTGCACCGAGCAGACGTCGACCGTCCAGTGACGCTCTCATTAATAAATATTTAATAATTTATTTATTTATTTATTTTATGGCATAGGAAGGCAATCGAGCACGATTTATTGGTGTTTTCTAATTAACTAAAGAATTTCCTTGCAATCAAATGATGTTTTTTGTAGCGCAAGTAAAAGCTTAATTTATGGGATAGGTAGTTAACAAACTTTGATAACAATTAACCTTTGAGTAGTCACCTTAACGGGAAAAGGTGGTCAGTTTTTTCCGTTAAGTTGATAACTCGAAGGTCAATTGTTATTAAACTATGTGATATGTTATAAGTTGTGTTTTCATTTGTAGTTCAGTCGACTAAAAAGAGATGTACTTATCCACTTTATTACCTTATTGCATTATAATAAGGCCGAAAGCACCTCCAATTTCAAGAAAATACTTAGTTTATTAGAAAAAAACAATAATGGTAATGAAGGCGCTACTGTACCTACATACATCCGGGTCACGCAGGAACAGGAAAGTAAATGGTTTCGCACAAACGTACAAAAACATCTATTAGTCTGAAAATGTAAGATCTGTGGTCGAAGATTTCATAGTAATTGCACATTAGGGGATTATCCTACCAATATTGTAAATGCGAAAGTTTGTGTGGTTGTTTGTTACTCCTGCGCGCTGCTACGGCTGGACGGATTTGGTTGAAATTTGAAATGGAGATACGAGTAGATCCACGATTAATACTTATATATTCATAACGGAAGATTTCCCGACGGAATAACGATAGTGAACATTGGACACCGGACGAAGTCGTTGGCATATCATACGTGCGAAAGTTTGTATGTTTATTTGGTTTGTTACTCCTGCGCGCTGCTACGGCTGGACGGATTTGGATGAAATTTGAAATGGAGATAGCTTATTCCTTGAAATAACACAGGTTACTTTAAATTCCGGAAAATTTAAAATTTCCTGAGGTAATAATGATAATCGAAATCTACGCGGATGAACTTGCGGGAAGCCCATCGCTTTTATAAATAAGAAAAGAAAGAGACCCAGGTACACTGACTAACATTGAACTTTGCTTTGTATAGGCGAAGAGAGCTTAAATATTAGGTCAGCGGAGTTGCTACCTACATGCCCAGTGGCGTATTTGTGCTGTGCGGGGGTTGCAGGCGAGAAGGGATTGCCCCCTACACGTCCGCAAACTTGGATAACTTCTCGCGAAGGATGTGGTTTTCTTTCTTCAGCAGCTCTACTTCTTGTCTCAACCCCATGTTCTGAAACGTGACAATAAGTATTTTTAAACATTAACAACAGACGAAAATATTTACAGATGAATACCATATTCAATGAATGCTAGGCCACCATAGCTCCATGAACCATTAACAACCGTTCAGGTCCTGCATTGAATTTTAATTAGGCGATAATTTAAAAGTGTTACTAAGTGTGAAGCTTCTTTATAAACTTATGAGCTTTGACAAAGCAGTGAATGGTTGATTAAAAAATATATCACGCAACAAAATTGACAAAAGTTATTGATACGAATACGGTCTAAATTAGAAATCGTTAAAATTATGGCGCTTCTGCTTATATTATTGTTATTATAGATATTTATTTAATTTCCTGTACATTGGGTTTTTTATAATAATTATTCCAATGTAAAAGTAAAATTGTCGGTAATACTGCAATACCACGTATTAAACAAATTAAATAAGGTGCAAAATACACACTAAGTCAGACAGTAAGCAACATTTTGCAAGTTATTGAATTTGATCGTAACGTGGTATTGCATTATCATCGACGAAATAACAAAACTATTAAGACATATAATAAACATTACAAAACCCTAACCTACGGGTGCGGCCAGGCAGCGTGCCGTGGCGAGAAGCACTGCTTTCTGTACTTGATCCCTTCATCTAGCTATCTAGCGTGAGTCTCTTGACGTGTTGATCAAGACTCTTCATTATGAGACCGTTTCTCGAAACAACTATCGGGACAGTGATTGTCGAGTCAACATCCCACACAGCGGTCACTTTGTGAGCAAAGTCTAGGTACTTTTCTTTTTGCTGAGCTTGCCTTCACGAGGTTCGCGTCATGCAGGATAGTGACGTCAACGAGCACTGACGGCGTTGAGATTGATCTTTCAACACGATATCGGGCTTATTGGTGACAATAGTCCTGTGCGTGAAGACAGATCGATCCCAATAGAGCGTAGCACGAGCATTTTCGAAAACTGGCGCCGGTGTGTACTTATAGTACGGCGCTTCGGACTGCACAAGACCATATTGAGGAGCAAGTTGCTGATGGATAATCCCGGCCACGAGGTTATGCCTGTGCAAGTACTCGCAGTTGGCCAATAACCGGAAATTATATGACTGAGGGATTCGCCGGGGCATCGGCACGCTCGACAAATGTTGACCGTGCTTTCCTTCAGAATATATTCCCGTAGTTGTTTGTCATTATGGAGCCCGGAATTTTCGAGGTACTATTCAATAACGCTAGTGAGTTCTCATTTATCGACTTCCGATATGCATATATATCGATACAATACAATACTGAACACAAAATTTTAACGAAGATTAAAGGTAGAACAACAGGCGGTCTCATCGGTGAAGAGCCAACTCTTCCAGATAACATTTAGGCAGATGAAAATTTTAAATCGACATATTGAAGTTACTTGGAAAACAACATATCTAATAAAATCAGTTTCAAATACGGCTTACAATATTACTAATCTATTTCTGATTTTTCAATTTCATGTTTAAAATACTTGCTAGTGCTAACAAGTGCTGCCGTCCTTCCAAAGAAAGCGGGTAACTGCAATGTAGTAGTCAAAGCATTTTATACTCTATTGTTAGCCACAATTAATTTAAAATGCTTTTACTATTACTATGTAGTGTTTTTGTAGTTTCTTCATAATATACGAGTGAATAGATTGTCTTTTTTTTTCATATTTTCTCGTTATTCGCATGACAAGATAAGCTGATAACAATCTTTCAATCAATTAAATTAAAGGTCGATAAATGAGAAGGCACTACGTACCTCCATTTGCCAAAGGAGTATGTGAGCAGCGGCATCACCCAGCCATTGAAGGCGCGCACCTTATTGCCACCCGACAAAAGACTGTGTAGAACTTTTGACAACCAGCCGAAGAAGCGTTACATCACTGTCTGCTTGAAATCGCCGTTCACAATACCCAAAGACTGTGACTCAGTGACAAATCAAGATATTTGTAGGTTTCAACTTCGGGGAGAGATCTGAGAGTCATTGATGGCACTACTGAACTCTTGTGTGATTTAAATAGTCCGATAAGATCTTGGCGCTTCGATGCAAACAGCTTGAGATCATCCATGAACAATAAGTGAGAAATGACTCGAGCTTCTGTACAAAGTGTATACCAAATTATCAATCATTATCAAGTAAGGCGAATCAGAGGGGACATCCCGACCAATCGGTTGACGAAGGACTATGACCTATTGCCTCATACACACACCTAAAATGAGTCTCAAAGTTGCATCAACCCAAGATCCTTTCAAGCCATTAGTGAGGCAGCGAGTCATAAGCCTTCTTATATTCAACTCAAGCAACCAAAAGGCGGGACGCAACCTCACATCCATTTTGAGCAGAACACAAAACGTTATGTGATCCAACCAAGACAAATTTTCTCTTAGTTGACAAAAAATGAATACAATAAGTAGTTATGATGATATTAGTTATATAAACTACTAGCGACTACATATAAATACGGCTTGCGTAAACCTTCTGCTTTAGGAAGTCGATACGTTCCGTGACACAGGCTATTATGATGCTGGGGCCTTATTCCGGTCCCAGAAATGGCTTGATTCACAAAACGCATGACTCGGGGGCGCTCATTGCCCCCTCTTAAGCAGATAAGCTTTGCTATGAGAGTCCTAAACTTATCGAAACGCCGCTGAATTCACACTTGCCCAGCGAGGACAGACCTGCGAGTGCGCGGAGCTTTTCAGTTTCTGGAAACTTGACTCCAGCTACGCTCACGGCACCGCATGGCCCTGCAGTACAGAATTGAGTGGGTATCGATAATGTCCTCCGTGGCTTGTATATATAACGCCAGCAAAGCGTTTAGGGCTCCCATATATTATTATTATTATAATGGAGAATGCTAGTGAAAATACATGCGAAACATACCTACTCAAAGCGATTGATGAAGATTTTAATGAATGCTGTGTGGTTTGTCGTAAATGAGCATGGAGGCTACAAACCTCCTTCTCGAGGTATCCTGCCCTTAGCGCAATTTGATTCTCCTTCATGCGGCGCGCGTCGCGGGATCGCTTGGCCGCCATGTTGTTCTTCCGCCGGCGCGCCCAGTACTTGTCGTCTTTCAGGTCATCGGGCACGAACTGCGACCACAGGGTTAGGTTAGCAGCTGCGCTCGCCTTCCGCTCTCCCACCGGCTGCGCGGGCAAGCGCATTAAAGGCGCGTCTACTTTGACAACACTTACACGTAATAATTATATCAACTCGGCACCTGATCGACGTCGCCTCAACTCAAATCAATGTATCAAACTCCATCATTCTGCAACACACACTAATCAGCTACGTATTATAACGAAATCATCGCAGTGCCGACTGCTGATCCTGTATCGAGCTGATATAAGTACCAACCTATGTGCGACCACCTAAATGCGGAAAAATATTTTAAATGTTCTTATTAAACAGGGGCTCTAAGCTACTCGGGCCAAATCTGATTGATTTTGCCATAGTATCGTATTGTCAACGTCATGACAGGTCTTATTTACGTAACAGTAATGGCGGTCGAGCTAAACACAATACGTGTAGAGACAAAGTAGAATAATGGTTCAGTTTACGGTTTGTTATCTTACCTTGTTAACTATACCTTGTTTTTTAGCATTAGAAAGACCTTTCAAGAAGTAAATGCTAGGATTATTATTGGGAATGTTTTACGGTAGTATGACAGAATAACTGGAAAATTATTAAAAACACATGTCGGAGCATTTTGCATCACAATAGGAAATCGCAAAATATGTGGTTTGCTTTTACGAATAAAGATTATTCAATAATAATGCGTTAACATTTTTTTGTGTTAATTTTAATTTAATAACGGAACGTTTTAAGCTTTTAATGCGACTAAATTAAAGCCAAACCAGAAAAAAATCAAAAGCTCTGCCTCAGCTCTGCTCTTGTCCCCATGTTGACTCTCATAATTATTTTTACTCATAAAGTGTTTTAAGTCATAATTATCGAAATTCATAAGGTATTTTTTTCAGTAACTGTTACTTTTTCTCAAACAAGAACAACTCAAAGCCTGCACCAGGTTGCTGCTCACTCCATACATAGACAGCACCGTCCACAACTCCTTTCTATCTACCCTATCATAGGCCTTTTCCAGGTCCACAAAAGCACAAAAAACCTTTTGGTTGACAGCCAAGAACTTTTCTGTGATGGACCGTAGTGAAAAGACCTGATCCGTACATCCCATTCCCTTTCGAAATCCCGCTTGTACATCCCAGATTTTGTCATTCGTAACATTCAGTACTCTTTCAATTAAAATCTTCACATATACTTTGCCGACAACACTAAGGAGGCTGATACCGCGGTAGTTTTTGCAGTCTTGCTGTGACCCCTTTCCTTTATACAGAGGGACGATAACGGCCTTGACCCAATCTTCCGGGACTCGGCCGCTACTCCAACATGCATTAAAAAGACGGTACAACAGACTACCCACCAGACCATCTCCTCTCCTCAGCATTTCTATCGACACTCTATCACAACCTGCTGACTTTCCCGCTTTCATACTTTTTAAAGCTTTCATGATTTCACTCATACTAATAACACTTTCATCTTCGCTACTTGCATCTTTACTCATGCTTTCTGGCTCAAGACAAACATCTTCGCATTCAAACAAGCTTTCAAAATAAGTTTTCCATCTATCAAGCATTTTTTCTTCCTCACATATTAAGTGTCCAGACTCATGCCTCACCGCGCTTAATTTAGTTTTCTCTGATGTCCCCCGAGCCGATTTAATCAAGCTCCAAAAGAGTTTAATATTCGACCGGAAGTTGTCAGAGAAACTTCTATCATACTTTTCATTCAGTGAATCTTTCTTCCTAGCCACAACTTGTTTCACTCTTTTCTTTGATCTATTATACTCTTTTTTCTTTCTGTCGCTTATATCTTGTCCTGGATCTACAGCTACGAAATCCAACCAACACTTTTTCTTCTCTTTCACTACATCATCTACCTCTCTATCCCACCATTCCGGACGGTCATTCTTGCTTTTTCTTCTTTTGTCTACACCGCATACTTCAGTGGCCGATTTGACCATGCCATTCTTCATAATCTCCCATACATTATTTATATTATTCTCAAATTCACTGTCATTCATCTTATTGACACATTCAAAACAATCTTTCAGCTTTCTTACGTACTCATCTTGTATAACTTCGTCATTCAGTTTCTCTACTTTTATCCTCTCTAACGCAGTTGTTGGTACGGGAACACGATGGCGCCAACGTGTGAACAGACCCCTTACTCGTGTTACCACTAAGTAGTGATCTGAACCCACGCGAACTCCTCGAAATGCTCTGGTATCTACAACTTTGTTACGCAACCGTTCATCCACAATCATCAAGTCTATCATAGACTTCTCATTCTGCCGTCTCCACGTATACTGATGAATCTCTTTGTGATCAAACAAAGTGTTTGTCACGCAGAGATTCTTAGCCAAACATACATTGAGAAGACATTTGCCATTCTCGTTCACTCGCTCATCACCATACTTACCCAGTACCGATTCATAACCATCCCTTTGCACGCCTGTCCAACCATTAAAATCGCCTAACAAAATAATCCTTTCATTCTCCTTGCATTTTGTTGAAACCTCATGCAAACTTTCCCAAAACTCCTCCCTTTCTTTTTTAGATTTATTCGTATCTGGGGCATAAGCCCCAATTACGAATAAACGGGTGAGACCTACCTTGAGTCTCACCCAGAGAAGTCTTGGGCTCACACATTCATGCTCTTGCATACATTCAGCCATTCGCTCTGTGAGTACGATACCAACTCCCTGACGACCGTGCTCGGATACCGGAACTCCGGACCACAATGCCGTCAAGGTTCCGTGTGTGGACGTACTCACCCCTTTTTTCTTCGTCTCAGCCACACAAAGAACATCCAGCTTTCTCTCTTTCATCATCATACATACCTCATCTAATTTATGTTCCATCCCTCCACAAACATTCATCGTAGCAAGGCGGCTTTCAGCGGCCCGCTTTTTGCCAACCCCCCTGCGAACACAGCGTGACGCGTGGCAAACGGCATCGCCGCCGTTCCGATCCCCGGAGGGATCTGAACATACTCGCACTATTGATTGCATACCTTCTTAGGGAAATAATGAAGTATTAACTGTTGAGACTTTGCTAAACCTTATTTCAAATAACTTGTCTAACGAACTCGCAATTGCAACCGGCTTCAAAGCGGACCAATTGTTTTCAATTCATATGCAGACTCGCCTTCTATTTTCAAAATGAAAACGATTGCGATTGCGATTGCGAGTGCGTTAGACAAAGCAGTTATATACAAATAAAATTAAAGTTTACTAATATCAAAATTAAGACATGAATTATATAAGGTTAAGCGTCGGAAATGTCGTAATATTACACAGTAGGCACTGCTTGTGTTAGATCCACCAGTTCTAGATTTTTGCAGATTTGCTGAGGCACCTGAGCCTTCAGTTCATCTCGAGCACCAAAAGCAACATTGTCAAAAAATCATTAATAAAAACCGGGCAAGAGCATGTCGTACCATTAGAGTTCCGAAGCCGTTAGTACAAATACAAAAAGCTCACCAAAAATACGATGTGGATAAGGGCACCAGAAAAAGAACGTATCTTCATGGCACTTACGTCCTTCTGTTGAGAAGCGCAATTTTTGGGCAATAAGTATATCCGATCATTTTGAAATTAACTTCCATACGCATATACGGTTTACAAGATAAAGGGGGGGGGCACACAATTTAGGCAATTTTCTGAGCGATTATTTCCGAAAATATTAATCTAATAAAAAAAACTGTTTCAAAATCTTAGTAATTTTAAAAGAACTGTTTAAATATGTGCCACACGATGATTCAAACTTTTAAAAAAACTTCTGTTACATGTATGTAGTGTCCTGCCGCCCCCCTAAACAAATCTATTTTTCTTATTCAACCACCAAACTAAGAAGCGGCTTCTACTAGACACCTGTACTCCAAAATCATCAATGTACCTCTTGTTGTTTTCGAATAAAATGCCTGTGACATACGGACGGACGGATATGAAGAAACTAGAAGGGTTCCGTTTTTCCCATTTTAGCTACGGACCCCTAAAAATAATAACATATTTTACTTAATAAATCAAGCAAATAAGTCAATAGGTTGCAGATATACTATGGTAAATGAGCGCTACGAGGCAGTGGGGCTTTAAGTAAGCATTCCCCGTTGGTATTTTTATATTATGTTAAACCCTGAAGAAAAACAATTAATATTAAAAACCGGCCAATTGCGAGTCCGACTCGCGCACGGAGGATTTTATACAACATTAGACACTATATTATAATCTTTTTTGGTCTACCTTTTGCCGTTATATATATATATATATATATATATATATACATAAAATGAACAAAAACACTACATGTGCAATACATCAGTAGGTAAATGATTTAAACTGAATAGATGTCTTTATAAATTGTTGTAAATTGTTATAATGTATGCAATTTTTAAGAAATTAAGAAATGGAGCTGTACAGAATATACGTATTCAAGTCGTCCTATCCTCACCAATTTTGCGGCGCCCGTCAGGGTCCACAATTAAGTTTTATTATTATATAACAACTAAAACTTACGTTAACCTAATACCCTGTAAGCTAATATTGTGGAATGCAATAAATTATTGACTATTGACTATTAAGTATTGTTATTAATATAGAGCAAAAAACGGCAAATAAAAACACGTTTGCTGTATGGGCGCCCCTCTTAATTATTTATTTTATTCAGTTTCCAGTCCCGTTTTTACCCTTTGAGTACGGAACCCTAAAAATGGTCAGTTGGCAGTAGGGCTCGCGCTGATTCGATTTGAAATGGAATCTACTGGGCGTCTGTCCCGATCCCGACTCGCACACGACCGGTGTTTTTGCATTCGTAAGTCTTTCAGGTTATGAGTTACATGCAGTGGAAATAACAATATTACTAAATCATTTGTCTTTACTTTGGTCTTGCTTACACTCGGTAATAAAGTGAATAAATGTGATGTTTATAAAGATAAAGGTACCTACGATGAGAGCTATGCAATTTAATTGCGTGATCGCATCAGAAATGATGAGATCCACCCGAGAAAGAAGATAGGTTTAAAGTTACCGACATGACCTTGAGAACGGCTAGACTTGAGTGGCAGTTGACAGGGAACATCACTCGCAGAACAGGTGGCGGTGGGCCAGAGTTCTCGAGTGGCGTCCGCGTACCGAAAGACACGTTGTGGGCAGGTCTGTAACGAGGTAGACCGCAGAAGGTAGACCGACGAAGTGGCTGAGTTTGCGAGCCGATGCGTGCAAGCTTTGCAGGACGGGTCCTTGTGGCTAATCTTTATGATTAAAATTTTTACTTATTTCAGGCTATAATTACAGGCAAATAACATTTTAAATTTCAATGCCTAATTGGTTAAACATTTGCCCCAAATGTAATATGTGAAGTATGGGTATTATTCCGTTACACTTTTATTTATTATTATTTGATATAAGTACGTACGTAAGGCGGTATTTTAGGTACGTGCCTTAAATATAATTGACATAAAATATTTTATTCTTAATAATATTTACAGATTTTTTAAACGATTTCGTGGTCAATAGGAAACTTACAAGCATACATTTTAAAATTATAACAGGCCACAGTGTTCCCGGAGCGGTTGGTCAATTATTTATAGGTTTACAGAAAAAAAACTCAAGTAGGCCTTCTCAGGTACTGAACCGGAAAATTTGCTTATTTGCTTTTATTGTGGATTCATTAAACAGCATTACTCATCATGTGATAAAGTATAAAATTGTGCGTTTTTAGAGCTATTAAACGAGCGTCATTAGTATATAGTATTATTGGTCATCTACCTGGTTTTAGTACCTAATTAAAGGTTTTCAGACATTTAAATATGGAGCATATGATGATCAGAATTTGTTGCTTTTTTACTTCCATTAAATCTAACTTTAATTAATATTTTAAATTCAGATTGTACTTCATTATTTTTCACTATTGACGTATTACTAATAACGTAATAAATGACCGCTATATGTCAGATATGTGCCACCAAACTATTTTGCAAGAACTTATAATTAGTGCCTAAATAATTAAGTGGTTTCTAATATTAAAATACTTCCAAACAAACTATCAACTCATAACAGACATAACATGCTGAAATAAATTTAAATAAGTAATCGATTTTTGAAAATAAACGTTACCTGTTGCGGTGGAAGAGCCAGTCGTGTACCCAGGTATACGAATACTCCTAGAACCTGAGGGAATAACTAGTTCCCGGGCGGAATCGCATCTATTTCATTAAAAATATCAAGAATTATATTATATATTCGATGGGTTATTTATTACATTTACGGAGTTTCGGGAGGACTGGGTGTAAGTCAAACTAAAAAAAAGAGATATGAGAATGCTACTTACATTTTTTTGTTACCTACTGAAATATTTCAGTTTTAGCTATCTAGCTTTAGTTTTAGTATTAAGTGAGCGGAAAACTAAACGACCGAACGCGCCGCAACCAACGCATCCAACATAAGCAAACCCAGCGGAGCCAACAGGACGGTCGTCCGGCTCTACGAGGTCGCGCCATCGTCGCCGCGTTTGGTTGCGTATCGTGGGAGTGGTAAAAAAGCGCATCGATCCTAACAAAAATGTACCGGAGTTCTTTGCCGATAGTCCCTGGAAGCCACCTTAAATCAAATACCCATAGACATAATTGTTAGTCCGTGGGGACTTAAAAACTCCTTTAATTTACAAAAGATGAAATAATTTTTAAATATTTCCTTAACAACTAACTGATTTTACCACCGAATAGTCTACCTACACTAAGTATAAACCGGACACAATTGCGCGCAGTTGGTGTATTCATGTCTTTTTATTTGTCTTCCCGATAAACAGTTGCAAGCGGCGGAGGAATATATTAATACAAAACAATTACAACACACTCCTCATTTTGACGACGCGCTGGCCTAGTTGGTAGTGACCCTGCCTATGAAGCTAGCGGTCCTGGGTTCAAATCCCGGTAAGGGCAGATATTTGTGTGATGAGCACGAATATTTGTTTCTGAGTCATGGATGTTTTCTATATATTTAAGTATATATTTCTCTATATAAGTATTTATATCGTTGCCTAGTATGTACCCATAGTACAAGCCTAGAGCTTAGTTTGGGACTAGGTCAATTGGTGTGACATTGTCCCCTGATATTTATTTATTTATTTTCTAACGTTGCAAGGAAATAAAACGGCACTGCAGAAATATACATTTTATGCTGTCACGTTACGTCTGTATCGAGTCTTATATTTAAAGATTTGACATAAATATGTTCGGCTGGAGGTATGTAATTTTTTTCAGGTATGTTCACAGATTTCTTCGTCAATTGTGGCCCAATTTAGTTTTTTTTTTAATAGGAGATGCTTCCGTGGTGGATCTATTGTCACCAAGTCCGATGACGGGGAATTGAGGGAATTCCTCAAATGTTATAGGCATATAGCGATTTAAGTATTTTCAGTAACAAGTCCAGCATGAACTCTGAAAATATAATTTAGTGAAGTGGACAGAGTGGACTGAACCACCAACCACCAACGAAACTCCTCTACCTATTTAAAGGGTATCGATAAGATATCTCGATTAAGATGCTTAGTTGAGCGACTATAAAAAAACACATTTAAATAGTTTGAATGACTATAACTTTTCCGAGGCGTTACTTGCTTGGGGAGCTTGAAATTTCCTATAGTTTCCTAATAGTTCAGAATTCAAACACAGAATAAATATTATGATTATTGATCGATCACTCAAAATAATTAAATTAAATTAAATGAAAGTTTAAAGAATCAAACAAGAACCATCTTCAACAACCGACTTCAGTTTACATAAATGACCATATTACTTACCATACCTACTACAATAAGTTACTTTTTGCGTTCTTGATCACAAGATTTATTTAACTTCATTTGTATGTTGGTAGGTACCTATTTTATGTATGTATGTTTGGGTCACAAGTCAACTTGACACGTCTTTAATACTAGAGGCATAGGAGTGTGTCAGATATTTTAAGCGCATTGTTAGATAATATATTATGCTTGTGACTGTACAACACTAAAATAAATTGCTATAAATATCATAATGTAGGTAATAACGAGTAAACCTACGGGCTAGCCCTCACTGATAGAGCTTTTCGCTCCCTCTCCATATTGTCATCGTCTTTGAGGTACTTAGAAAGCCAGTTCTTGGTATACCCTATTTAAGAGGACACTAGGAGAAGCCGCGATAGTAAAAATAATTTTCAGTACATGATCATAAAATTAAAATAAAAACGAAGAGTTTTATGCAACTCTCCAGCATGAGACGAATCCAAAGACACATAATTTATCAAAATAGTAAATATGCGAGAATGAGTTTGTACATCAACTTTTTTGACATAAAATACAGGACATTGGCATAAAAGAAAAGTAAATTAAAAATTGACACAATGCGTTCATGTAAGCATTGACATTGTCAATAAACTGTTTATTTCGTATTTTATTAATTTTCTTGGTGTTGCGGTCATAAGGTAGCCGACTCAAAAATTATATTTTCTCATGCTAAAGAACTTACTTCAACAGGTTTGTGTTTAATGAATAAATAATTTATTTATTTATTTTATTTATTTTACATTATCATCTCAAGTCAAAGAAGGGGTCGGGTGGCGTGACGTCACACAGTCATTTATTAAAATAAAATTTTCAGTACTTTATCATAATAAAAAACGAAGCGTTTTATGCAACTCTCCAGCATGAGACGAATCCAATGACATACCTACTCGTATCATTTGTCAAAATCGGACTATAAGAATAAGTTTTAAGAACAAAATGTCAAGCCACAACTGCTTCAGCTTAGTTCAGTAATATATTATAGACACCAAACTAACGAATCGAAATTTGGTGGGTCTGCTTTAAGTACCTACAGTAGCCGACATCCTGATTCCGCCTACCGTCACCACCGTGAAATCAGCTCTTAGAGACCAAAATATTTCATTGTAATCGGGTTTACATATCTATTCGAAATATTAGCCCAATCTAATAACCGTTACTGGTTCAACGTTGGCTGTTGCAACCCCAAAAAACATTCTAACATACAATTGAAGTAAACTAAAGCTTGTAAAAACATGAGTATAGACGTAACGTCATAGTATAAAATTCATGAGACAGCTGTTTTCTATCCTTGCAGCGCAGGAAAATGAGAATGAGTTTTAAAATGTATGTATATGTATTTTTTTCCGAGCTCGTAACTTTTATCGGGAAGACATACAAAAATAAACATGTATTAGCACTAACTGTGCGTAATTTACCTTGTTTATACATTTCATAGACACTTTTGTCGTAAAGTCCATTTTTGAGGTATTATTTAAAAAAAAAACAATTTCGACATCATTTAATTCAAGATGGCGATGGATTTTTTTATTAGGACACCAATAACGTAACAATATAGATCCATATCCAGAAACCCGTACAAACTGGACTAAGTAGTGTAAACAGTTAAATAGTATGTCTAATCATTTAAATTAGGGACCTAACGATATTAAAACTTACCTTGGGTTTGTGTGATATTAACATTGCAATCATAATAAATGAACGATGACCAAGTAGGTGGCTAAAATAGAAAAGCGAGTGGGGACATCCCTGAGGTACCCGAGCGTACTTGTTACGGGTAACAACAGAAACTCCTAAAGTATCCCACTTTTTCAATTTGGTTCGAACTATGACGCTGTGCACGTAGGGCGCTCGACGGGCTAGTAGGTATCTATCGAACATAATATGTTTTAAGTGTGGCGCAAGTTGAAAACCACCAATGGAATATGATTTCATCGTTGTAATTTTTCAATCGCTTTCGTCGCCGGTAAGCTATAGTTTCATTGTCATACTGAACAAATACACGCTATATAAATCTACCATTACCTCTCCAGAACATACGGTCAAGTTACTCTTGCGTAACAAATGATCCAGCATTATTTAAAAAGGTCCTGCAAAATTTACATTTTGAATTAGAAAAACACATCTCATTTAATTAAATTACTGTCAAATCACATTACATGCTTTAGACATATTCAACAAAAAAAAACAGGATGCAATTTCATTACCAAATGAGAGTTAGCTATTTTGTTCAGCAGTGCTACTTGTCAAGAATAAATATATCCGGATAAGATTGTTCTAAATAAGATACATTAATATTTACAAAGGCGCTACCATGCCGTCGTTTTGCGACCTAATTAGGATTCCGTTCAGTCATTACAATCAAAAATAAAACCAAAGTCATTGAATTTTTTCAGTTTATCAAAATCTGACACGCTGAACTGAACCACGAACGGGTATTTAACGACGACACAGTAACCGGCCAGAGCACAGTTAATATGCTCACTAGCTTTGGATTCGTTAACTCCGTCACACAACCAACTTCATGCAAATTTACGTTAATCTAAATACTGCTTGGTCAAGCGTTAGTGCAATTACATGCTGTGTATGTATGTGTGTACCTGCCAGCGAGTCGCGCGGTTAGCGTATCATCCAATTCTAAAATTAATTCAGTCTGTACCCATCATGTAAAAATATCTGAGTGTTCCGTGAACTTAAGGACCGGTATAGATGGACAGCATTTGGTCTGAACTGCAAAACAGCTGCAAAATGGCATTCGAGTGCAGTTGACGTACGTCAGTTTTATGCAGTTACGTCAACTGGACTAGAGCTGCAGTCAAACTGCCATTTTGCAGTCCGTCTATACTGGCCCTAAAGTGACGAGATTGTGCGAGAGGCATTGGATTCGAGCTGCGAAATGCCGTTGAACAATGATTCAACCCAATTTGACAAACTGTTTAGTTTAGTGACTAAGACTAATCGGGAACTGAACCGGGACTGCTCGCTTCGTAGGCTTAGCTACCCGGATTAAGTTCGCGATATGAGCTAATATATGCGAAAAGAGCTAGTATTTGTCCCTGAGTGTTAAGTTTTTCCTATGTATTTAAGAACGGAAAAGTTACCGATGTTAATTTTAGTCCTGGGCTATTTGCACTTTGCTAACCCTCATTCGGATCGAGATACACTCGCTGAACTCCCCAGAGGTCCCAGATGAGACAGGTAAACACAACGCTAATATAAACGATTATCGAACACGGTCAAAATGTATGGAATTGAAATAATAAACGACCGACGTCAACTCCATACGTCCGGTGCGTCCGGTAGCTTACGTCGATCCTATATATTTTCAATAACGATAACATTCTCGCATATTTTTTTTGTCTAGGGCCGGCCAGTGATAAATATGCCTAAGCTAATTTTAACCAAAGTTTAAATCATACTATGAACTATGTGATAAAGACACGAAAAACATTTTACAATTGGAACATTGGGACAGTAAGGGTAATTTCGAATCCGTAGGAGACACAGATAAACTATCTAAGAAACCTTTAGGGCTTTGCTGTAAAATTTACATAATCCGTTTTTTAATGCTTATTGACTTCAATTCATTCGGACGGATTCAGTCGGAAGGACAGCAGCAGGCGGACAGCAGAAGTTGGACAGTTAAATAAATACTAGTTCCATTACTGTAGATACCGGGAAGAAAGCCGTCGCAGGACAGGTATGAGTTACGCCCTACTATAACGGACTAAATAATACACAATAAGGATTGATGATTAATATTTTGATTTTCATAGTTCCACATACAGTAGGATACCACATAAACGAAAAATAAAATGGCGCTTAAATTGTTCTAAATTAACATTTTCAACTTAAATGCTTTATACATAAGTCCAGACATAGAAGTTTTTGTGGCACGAATAAAATTCTCCTAAGGACGTCCGAACGACATTAATTTATCGATAAATTGTACTTTCTTATGACAGCTATGACTATGAGATAACGTATAATATGAACATTCAACTTGCATACCTATGATACAGTTTTTGTGTAAGAAACACGTTAATAATAAAATATATGTTTATTTGAGTTTCAAAATCCCTAAATAGTAGGCCTATGAATTATTTATCTAACATAACCTAAACCTACCCACGATTTTATAAAAAACCCGACTATTTGTATATATTATGTTTTGCGAATATCGTGCTTGGCTTGCATGATGTTATGCGTATATGATGTTGCTAGTATGATCTTTTGCGAATGTGATATTCACATATGAACGGATACCCCTATGTACTTGAAACAGTTAGCGATAAATTTAATATCGGAAGAAAGTCTCCAGTTAATTGACTTTTTGCCACAAAAACTTCTATGTGGGTACATAACGTAACACGCAATATCACTAAATACCTAAAGCACTGCCTTAAAACTTCTACTTTTTTTAAATATGTCAGTTCACAATGCACTTGGTCTATCCACACAGCCAAAAAGAAAACTTAGAATTCTCAAAACTTTTTTGACGCGACTATTTAAAGTCAGTGTTAATTGAAATTGGCAAACGAACTAAATTACGATTATTATTCGATAACCACGACTGTTAAAGATCAAGTGAGGCGTTTGAAATGATTTATACACTCCCTTTCATATTAAGATAAAATATATATTTCTCAATGAATAATAAATAAATCAATCAATCAATCAATATCAGGGGACAATGTCACACCAATTGACCTAGTCCCAATTTAAGCTCTATGCTTCTATTATGGGTACTTGACAACGAAATAAATACTTATATAGAGAAATATATACTTAAATACATAGTAAACATCCATGACTCAGGAACAAATATTCGCGCTCAACACACAAATATCTGCCCTTACCGGGATTTGAACCCAGGACCGCTAGCTTCGTAGGCAGGGTCACTACCAAGTACCAACTAGGCCAACAATATCTACCGAACTTCACGTTAAGAAGTGAGTTTGATCATATAGGGTAGAAGTACCGGTTTTCGCAATCTTTGTACCATTTTCGGACATTATAAATTTTAACTAATATGAAATTACAATTTTTTTTATATTTTATCTTTATATTATGAATATTATTTTTAATATTACAGTATTTTTGATACTAATTTTAACCTTAAGTGGCCAAAAAAGGTATAGTGGCCACAAACGATAATTCACACACTTGATGAATATTTGAGGTTATACATGTGTCAAAAAATGCCTACTAATTTGTTTACCGATATATATTTGCCAATTTCAATTGATACATACCTACTATAAATACGCTGTAAACGTCGTCCGTTAAAGTTAACCTTTGTAACCTATGGCATTTTCAAAAGTTAAATATTTTCGGAGAACATTGATTGTACGTGTCGTTGGCTGTTCGGAGTTAGATTTCCTAGTTCAAACATATGGTTTAAATATACATTCATACATACAATCACGCTTATTTCCCGTACGGGTAGGCAGGGGCCACTTCCTTCCACACTTAAGTCTCTTCATACACGTGCGTCGGTTTAGGGTCTCCTGACCTGGCCCTTTCTTAATACGTCCCCGATCTGATCGTGCAACGTTTGTCTTGGCCTTACCCTTCCAATATGGCCTCATATATCTGTTTTGTTAATCACACTTCATCCATTCTCTCCACATGATTTGACATGACCAACCCACTTCAGTATTCGTTTATTAGTCTTTGTCACTACATCCACAACGTTATCTTATTACGCACTATTCCCAATCATGTCACACACGTTTACCCCAAACAATACTTCTCAACGTTCTCATTTCTACTGCATTAACTCTACTTTCTTGTTTGCCATATTCAACATTCACAGCCAAACATTAGTGTCGGAATTAGCACCCCCCTGTGAACAGACAAACGAGTCTCATTTGACACGATCTGACTGTTCACAAGGGTACGCAGTGATCCATTTACCATGTTTCCAGCATTCACTCGTCTTTCAATGTCCCTTTTATGTCCCATCTCTCGTAAACATCGATCCCAAATTTGTTGCAACCTTTCATTTCAAATCCTGATATCACAGTTTGTCATATCTTCCTCTCTTTAAAGACCATTAATTTCGTTATTTCTTACATTCATATTTATCCCCTTTCTTTCTAAATACTCACTCATAACTCCTCTGAAGACGATGCAAGTATTACTTGATCATCAGCATAGAGAAGGAAAAGCATACGCAAAGGGGCATAGGGGAAGGATGGTTTTCAAGAGACAAAGAACTGAAAAGTAATGGAATTAAGTATATTTTTCGCGACCGCTGCCACTAGACAGCAATGTTTTTTTTGTGTTTTGCTTGGGCCTGGAACGTACTGGAATTTAATAAAACAAGAAATATTATTATTCTTTTTTATGGACTTGTTACGTTTGTAGTCCCACGGTGAGTTTTCCTTCGCCTGATCTAATTAACGTGTTCTTTTGGTCCCAAAATAAAAGGTATTCCTTCTTGTCATTACGCGTGTAAGTGTATGTGTATATGTGTGTGAGTCTGTGTCGACGCTCCCCGCAGGCAGCATGCGGCTAGGAATGATCAGCGCACTAACTTCATTTACCTGTTTCCGGGACTTCTTGATCATAGGCTGGGGCTTGAGCTCCTCATCGGAGAAGGCACGCGTCCGAGGGTCAAAGTCACGTCCTGACGACGCCATTGAAAAAGCTGTAAAGTAATAAGTAAGCCGTTGTTAAAAAGTAACTTTTTAATTACATTATAAAATAATGGTCCTTATAAATAAAATTCGAGTTGCTTAAATACTAACTTGAGTCGGCGGGCGAGAGCGGCGGGTTGATGGTGTCCGGGCTCATGCAGTCGGAGGGCGAGGGCGAGCGCTCGCGCTTGGTGACGGGCGCCTGCAGCCCCAGCGCCAGCCCCGCGCCCGGCCCGAACGCTGAACTGCCCAGATGCGCACCGCCCAGCGCTTCTCCTTGCATGCCATTTTCCGACAGGAACTCGTCTAGGTCCACGTACTGTAACACCACATAGCAGACACGTCACGCACCATGCCACGGATAGCATGCGTTGCGCACATATCGATGCATAGCATTGCATTACATTCGCAACGACATCTTCTACTTTAAATTGCACATACTTAATACAAAAAGAAAACTTCGCACAAATGCAAATCGCTAGCAGCATTTCAAGTTACTCTTAATTTAGATATACTAACAAAATAAGGGTTGCAGAAGGCTATCAAGCTGTGAGAAGGAAGGAGGCAGGCGGGGTGAGCAGAGCGCAGACGCAACTCTATTACCTAGTGCGAGCAGCAGCGATTAGGAAGCTGGTGAGAGACGCACACAACACGCAACACGCAAAAGGTAATAAAGTTGCGAGTACTGACTTCCTGTACCTTGAGATCGGGATCATAGGGCAGCGTCTTGTCCCACAGGTTGGGTCCCAGGAAGGCGGCCTGCGCCTCCCATAGTTCGTTGTCATCTTTCTTGTCTTCGAGCGTGTCTTTACTGTTCACCGATTTGCCTGTAACAACAAATATGTAGGCCGGTCACTGTCGAGCCCGGCATCGCGTCCCGCTCCTACTGTACCGCACCCGCTAGTTACAATACCAATTGTAAGTATGCGCCAGTGTCGGCGCAGCGCGGCTTCGAGCAGTCGCGAGACTACAAACCCGACCACCTCAACCACTAACGCGACCATCGGTTTAATTCCGAAGGGACGCCAAGGAAGCGCCTTGGCTTGTACTAATACTTGGAAAGCACGTAGGGGTAGAGATTGAGCGGCCGATGCCGGCAAAAGTAATTGTTAACCACTATTGTAACCAACGAGGGCGTGAAACTGTACAGCATTTTCATAACACGCTAAATAGCTATGGGAATTATTTACAACACACATAAGTACTCTACGTGTACCTCGCATTGCAATTGCCATATAATTCAACAATAATAGTCGCGTATGCAAAAACAAATAATTTACAACACATTTTAATCAATAACTTAACTCTAACGCTGTAATTTAATACTCATAGGTCGTTGTAAAATATACTCATAAACTAGATATTAAATCTTAACTCATGTACAATATACCGTTAATACTCAGAGATAAACGGTTTTACCTTCGAGGAAAGGGACGCAAAATTGATTTGGAGTATTAGAAGTGCGTGGACCTCTGCTGCGAAATGCTCGATAAGAAATAGGACGCGAACGGGCGCGCCGGTCGGCCGGCATCGCTGCCTCGCGCGGACATGGCGACGGCGGCGCATCGCGTTGGCGCCGACAATCATTTTTATACTCGTAGCGCGACGACGTGTTTTTAAACATACTACCTACTATACTCGCACAATTTCTTTTTACTCGTTATGGGTTACCTATCTTGGGTTCGAAAAACTTTTGTCCGACAAATGATTTTCGGACAATTGAAAATTTCGGACAGATAAAACAGCACACAAAAGTTTTTCGAAACATCTATAGGTTACCATGATAGTGTAGATAGGTGCCACAAATTATTGTGCGAAATAGGTAGAATGCCAACAATAATGCAGATTATGACTTCTTTCTATAGTATTTCCTCTTAATGATTTTGTAGGTTTTCAATCAACATCCGAGTAATAAATCCTATTTATTACAATAGTTTATTACCTACTATCTGATTCACCGTTTAGTTAATGTGCTGTATCTAAATATGAAGTTGATGAATACGAATGTTTTTAAAACTCATCGCTACATCTCTTGATAACTGTGTTCGGAGATCAAGGTAGGTAGGTACACTTCGATCCTTTATTAGGTTTAAGTGACACAGTGACACAAAATAAAATCTGACTCAGTATCTACCTGTACACCACGCTACAATTTTTATTTTTTTCTGTCGTTTTGTAAATAACTCATACTAATTAATTAATTGTGCCATTTTTATTTTCAGTCAACCAATAGCGGTTGTTTGTTTTGCACAAGCGTACATTTTGCATGCACACATGCATGTCGAAGAGAGAGAGTCCGAGTGCAAACACGAAAGAAGAGGAGAGGGCTGTGAGGGTGGTGGTCACATTGCGGCGCACGTGACGCGCGGGCGCCGGCCGCGGGGCGCGGGGCGGGCGGCGGCGCGGCCACGTGCCCGCCCCGCGCTGCTACACCTTTGCTCAATGTTTGCTCACCTACAGACTCGTCATACTTTTTTCACGAAATACGGAAATGCATGGAACCAATGCCAAAAAGCTTTTATTATGTATAGCTACATTCATTTTGCCGTCGCGATATCCCCGATTCTGCCCTAGTATAGGGCGAAAGAGCCTCGGACTGACGGATCGAAGTGATCACACTTACCTATGTAAACAAGACGAAATCCACATTTGGTATTGAATTTGCTACACTGCCATTAACCAGGGCAAAGGTAGAGAATCATACCAAATAACTTTAAATTTAATACTATAAGCACAAAAACATTTACTTATGTACTCTGAACACAATTTATCTGCCCGTCCACGCATTTCAATTTTTTAGTAAGTAATAGGTATGTACCTAGGTAGGTATTCAGTATCTATTGGATGCAAAAAGAGTTATTCTGAACGATTCTTTTTTGTCACCTTTTCTTGCTGACTGCGCTGCGCTTGTTTAATATATGTATGTTTAAACCCGATAAATAAAATTAGGTAGGTAAACAAAATAAAATAAAATAATTAAATAAATGTCCTACAGACTTTCAGTAACTTACACGTCAGTTGTGATCCAGCAACCTTAAGCAAACCAATGTACCTATCGAATTTGATAGGTATTTGATAATAGCTGCAGTGCGATAGCTCTTTAAGGCCCGCTTGCACATACAAATGTAACCCTAGGTTGACCCCAGGTTAAATTATTCCCGAACGTCAAATTCATATGAGAACTGCCAATTTAAACGAATTAACCTGTTAACCTTGGGTTAACCTGGAGTTAACATTTACGTGGAAGCGGGCCTAAAAGACCGTCACTCTCTTACTCACTCTCATATGCGCTCTCATGCGAGTCTTACCGAATTTACCCGAACCGGAAATACTTTAAGTAGTCTGGCTTTTGTGGTGGCCTGTTTCACAATCGACAAGTCAAGCATATTTGAGTTGATAAACATCAAACTCCAATGTGTCTTTGAAATTTGGTACACGAATTTCAAGGACATGTTGTAGTTTGATATTTATCAATTCATTTGACAGATAAATTTAGCCCTTTCTCTTTCTTACACTTTTAATGAGGCAAGGCGAGAGCCGAGTTTAAATGGCAGATAATTTTACTTGTCGATTGTGAAACAGGCCCTTGCTGTATTTACCTGCGTGTTTTCAACCGTCTTCAAATAATTCTAGCAAAAAACAAGCTTTAAAAAACCCGACTGTTGCAAACCGTTAATCGTTCACTTTAAATCGTTATAAATCCTAAAATATTATTAAAAATTAAACATAATATTTTATTTTATTTTTTAACACGGGGTCTGGTGGCTGATATATAAAATTTTAATTAATATCACATATTTAGTGACACTTACAAAATTAAGACAAATCGATTGACAAAAGATCCATCAAAATGGGTCCACGTGTTTAGTTTCTTAAGAGCCACAAAGGAACAAACATATGTATAAAGGCTGATAAACACATTAACCTCCTCCTTCGGCAGTCGGGTAAAAAGGAGGAGGTTGTGTGTTCTACTGTAGGTAGGTACTTATGTATTTTCTTTTTGTATATGTATCTGTATCTTCACCGATTTCTCCGTCATTATTGGACCGATTTGAAAATTGTCTTTTCGTATGATGGGGAATACCTACTTCCGAGATGGTCCCATTGTCGTCTAATTGGTTTCTGATGTGGAGATTCAAGAGGAATTGAAATGTTATGGACTCAAATGTTGTAGGCATTTATATATAGCGATTTTAATATTTCCAGTAACAAGTCTAGCATTTGCGTCTAGAAAGTATACTTTGGTAGAGTGGAACTGATGATGAAGAGCACCTACCTATTACCACCAGCACTCCTCGGTACTAACGGTACCTATTTCAAGAGTGGTGATAAGATTTCTCGAATAAGATAGTTAAACGACTATGACAAAGGGCATTTGAACGGTTTAATATATGATTACGACTTTCCCCCGGCGTTACTTGCGGCTAGCTTGAAATGTCCAATGGTTGCTTATTAATTAAGATGTGGGACTACATGAAAGCATATATTACGATCACTATAAAGTATGATAAACTTAAAACTGCCTTCTAAAGCGCAAAAAATTTACTTCATTTAAAATTGTAGGTAATACAATAGGTCAGTAAAACCGAAGTCGGCGTTCCAATGGCGTCCCACTATATTTTTAAACCAAAACCTGACTTCTGTTCGACTGACCTAATACATACCATTTTTAACGGACTTAAAAAAAGAAGGAGAAGGAGGTTCATGTTCCACTATATGAACTTTTTTTTTATGTAGGGGACAGGCCCTTCCTCACATTATGTCTCATAACAAATCAATAGTAAAGCGAAAAAAAAAAAACAGATTCTTCGTAGCTTTCTTAGGCTTTGGTCAGTATAAAAATAGCGAGATACTGTGATTACTCGATAACTATTTAATGAAATATTTGTTTTTTTAAACACACTAATTTGTTTAAATCTGCCTCCCTAATGAATTTACATGGGGCAGTTTTGGAAACAATGATTAAATGCAGGATATACAGGGCGAACGACATGAAGTGTTACCAAATTCACAAAATCGAGCCTGGTGTCAAAGTAAATGCGACTTACTATCGGGAAAATGTTTTGGAAGCTGCGTTGGAGCCTTGGGCACGCAAACATTTCGGTAGTAGACCGTGGACATTACAACAAGACTAGGCCCCGGCTCATAAAGCTCGTGTGAACCAAGAATGGCTGAACAACGCGTGCCACAATTTATTTCGTCCACACAATGTCTTTCGAATTCCCCAAACGCGAACCCGATGGACTTCTATTATCTGGTCCATTGTGGAGAGCAAGGTGAGGAGAAGAAAACATGCCAGTATGGATGCATTGAAGAAAGCGATCGTACTTAATTGCCATTGCATACCGCAGGATCACATTCGTGCAGCGTGCAACTCATTTTTCTACCGTCTGAAGGCCATAGACAGCAGAAGGTGGTCATATCGAGTTAAAATAAAGTAATCTTAAAAATTTGATATCTTTTTCTCATTTTTTTCTTAATAATGAATAATTTAAGACAACAAAAAAAAATCGTAGCCTTTAGAATTTGGTAACACTTCATATCGTTCGCCCTGTAATAAGGAAAGAGCGTTGAGCGCGAGCAAAGATAAATATATTAAAAAAACAAACAATCAACAACCGGCAGGCAAAAACAACCACGTGGACGATAATCTAACTAGTAGTACTACATAATTGTGAACACTAATAAAATAAGTACAGTTTACTCACGTTGTGGACGGCAATTCCTTGTAAAAAATGTATTTAAAACTCGGATGACGCCAAAACAACGAAAGCTTATACAGATGTAGTGCATAATTGTTTTCCTTCGTATTTTCACGGAAACGTACGAACGTGTCTTGCTATTTCAGTCGGTCACAGTACAAAAGTACTGAGGTTGACTGAAGAAGCATGACAGATACGAACGTTTCCGACAAAATACGAAGGAAAACAATTATGCACTACATCTGTAAATCGTTTTAACAGCTATGGTCACGCGCGTAGTAACTTGACGTTTGGTCTAAAATACTAGACACTTAATATTATTTTACAGCATAGAAGACAGCTGTTAGGTACTAGGAACCTACTCCTGCCATTATGGTTATATTTTTCGGTGAAATTAAAACCACGTTTATACCCATATCTACAGATACAGTGCATCATCCTACAGCATCGTACTTTGTCGGGTACGTTCCCATTCGGGTGTCCTGCCGTTTGACCAAAAGTCGTTTGGCAAAATTACACTTGACAAACAACGTTTTGCAAAAAAATGTTAAGTCAATTGATCATTTTACTACTAGTCATTTTACAAATGACTTACTTTTCCAAATGATCAACACTTAAATTTACATTTTACGAGGAAGATGAATCAGGGCATAACCGACTCGGATAGGTTAGGTTAGAAGGCAAAGGCGGGAGCTTGGCTCCCGCCTTGGCCTTCGAGGTTGTTTTTTTTTCTGCCCAAAAATAGGTAAACTAATTGCTAAATGATCAATTGCTAAGTGAGTTTTTGTAAGATGATACTTTTGTTAAATGTCTCGTTTGCCAAATGATCATTTAGTGAAACGTTGTTTGTCAAATGACCATTTGTCAATATTTTTTTGGTCAAACATTAGTGAACCTCCTATTCGGCTTGGTTTTTCAATCTACTTATTGACGAGAGTAAAGGCACATATGCACGGTGCGGTTTCCCGCATTGTGGCCAGCCGTCCGGTTGACCGCAAGCAACAAAACGTAATGTGTCAAACGTTGTTTCTGTTCACACCTTGGCCCGGTGAGTGTGAACAGTGTTTTTTTAATAATTTACTACATCCCCTATAGGAGTAAGTAAACTAACGTAGTGGTCCATATATTGATTTATTGATTTTACCCATGTTTTCTTTTCATACATTCTAACCTTTTTAAAAAAGCGATTGCAGTACCTGAACCAAACGTAAAATGAAAAAAAAACATATACCTTCAGATAATAAAGCCTTTACGATTTGCGAAGCAAAGTAAGGCGAATCGGTCCTAACGCAGCAAGCATCATGGGATCTAATTATGTGACGTTGTGTACCATCCATAACATTTTGTCTTAATTTTGAAATTAATATAAATATAATAAAAAAGTGCAAGTAATAAATTTTTCACTTACTTTGTTTGATGTTAAAGCTAACAAGCTATTTACATGTGAAATAATTATGTGTCGTCAATAATTGAATTATACACTAATTTTTAACAAAACCATTTCTAGGAATAAGCTTCACAAATCGACCCCCGTAGTTAGATTAAAAAACTATGTTAAGTACAATTTGCCGATTTTTGATGCCGTGTGGTTGCCGGCTTAGAAAAGTGCCACTCCATGTCTTCCCGTGGATGTCGTAAGAGGCGACTAAGGGAATAAAGGCTTGTAGTACTGTTAGGCGATGGGCTTGCAACCTGTCACTAATACGCTGGTAAACATCTTAGCCTAATTGTGCAAATTGTGGTTACAGAGTTATCAACAAGTTTTTAAAGTTGTAGGTAATTCTGTAGCTCTGCCTACCCCACTCCGGGATTACAGGCGTGAAGGTATGTATGTATGTTAAGTACAACTAATGAATTATAATTATTACGGAACTGTTATTTCCATTGCAGTACTCATTACAGTATTTTTTACTAATTTTGTTAACTTTAGCGATCAAAAACTTTTTATTTATGTAACTGGTACCTACATAATGAAGCTTCTTAAATTACAAGTGCGGAGGTTAGGTTAGGTTAGGTCTAATTACAGGCACGAGTACCTTAAGAGCTGATTATGTGCCGTTGCATACATAAGTTTTTCTGCAAGCTTAAATAGATCATGACAAAAAAAAAAAGATAAAGTTTCTTGTATAGGTACTATCCTTGATTTTTCAGCAGTCATTTGCATTACTTATTTCGAATAGCGTTAACCGTTTGTGAATTTTACTGTTAATTATTACAAATTTCATCCAAATTTTAATAGTTCTTTACTAAAACAGTATCAGACAATTTATCATATAATATGGAACGCCAAACGAATCGCCATTATTGATAAGTATGTTGAACACTTTACTAATTATTAAGCCTAATTTATTATTTTATTAATCACTTGAGGCATTTTAATAAACATGATTTTTTTCATCACATTATTAGTCTCAAATATGATTTTGTTCTAATCTACTTCATTTCAATTGTTATTAAAACATTTTTAACGATTTAATATACAAATTAGGATGTCAAGTGTTCACTAGACACCAAGAGTGCCATGAATGATATCCGGAATGACCAAACCATGGTAATAAGTATAATAACAATGTTATACTATTATTAAAGAACTGTTATTACCATGGAAATGCTCATTATAGAATTGTTTTAACGCTTCGGTTACGCTTTAGGTGGTATTCTGATACCTTTAACGATATCAATAATAGCGGTTTATAGTATGCGAGTTGAAAATCGAGTTATTTAAATATATTATTTAATTTTTAACGAATCCTGCGCAGATTTAGTGTTCTGTGGCCTTAAGGGCCACTGTATCTACGAATGACATTTAGATGTCGATTTAAGTCGATTATGAAAAATATAATGAAATGATTTCAAGTCAGATAACGTACCGTAGGTAGGTCCCTGACGAACAGGTAGTAATATAGAAATAAATAAATTATAAATTATATTGTTGCCGTGGAAACAATATAAACGTGGAAGTAGTAAGAGGCGACTAAGGGAATAAAGGCTTGTAGTACTGTTAGGCGATGGGCTTGCTACCTGTCACTAATATACACTCTTAAACATATTAGCCTAATTGTGCAAATTGTGGTTACAGACAGAGTTATCGACAAGTTTATAGAGTTGTTGGTAATTCTGTAGCTCTGCCTACCCCACTCTGGGAATGAAGGCGTGAAGGTATGTACGTATGTATGTTGTTGCCGTGGAAACTGAGCAGGGCACTGGTACCTATGGGACGCGACGTGTGTTGACACATTCGCCCTTTCCCACGTCCAGTCAACCCGTAATCGGGCCGGTGCAGCAGCTGATCAGGCGCAAACCATCAAGCGCCGCAAATATTCATCATTATTAAATAATTACGAATTTGTGGCACTTGCAGTGGAGACCATGGGTCCTTGGTCAGCTGATATGAAAAACTTTATGAAGGCTCTGTCATCCCGGCTCATAGACACCTCCGGAGATCCTAGAGCTGGTCCTTACCTCTCCCAAATGATTGGGCTAGCTATCCAGAGAGGTAATGCAGCCAGTGTGATATGGGACCATGCCGCGAGCGGACCTGCTAGAGGGGGTGTTCTTTTTATAGTGGTGATTATTATTTACATCTTTAATAAATTATTGTACCAGAGATCGGTATTTTGATAATTGCTTAAAATTTCAGTATTTCCGGTTATCTTGGCGTTTCACGTTTTGGTAGCTAAAAACTTCATTATAAGATTATTTTAGCGGTGTCCAAAAATCGTAGGATTAGCTAATTTTTTATAATCAATATATGTAATAGAGATAAATACGTAGTCAAACAGAAGTGTTACGAGTATAATGTTGCCCGGTGTGGCCGGGCCGCACTAAGCGGACACAAGGACGCTCAGTGACTTTAGGTTCTTAACGCCGCCGGCAGGGGCGGCCCAAGGCAAGCCGCCGCATTTACATAGTGCGTCTGCGTCTATCCGCGCTCACTTAACCAGCGCTTTTCTAGGACGCGTCATCTGTACGAGCAAAACATAGTATACAAGTGTCGGTGTAATATAACACCTAACCACAAGAAAAAGTTCATATGAACTATATTTAAACACAGTAGGTAATGTAAAATAAGGTTATTTTGGGTATAAAAAGGCTATTTGTAAAAAAATATGTACGTTTTGAGTTGATATATTTTTCGTCATGGCAATGATAGAAATGTAACACTTCGCCTGGCAACACTAAATGTAATGTGAAGTTGGATAGTGGTCAACTTGATGCTAAATCTGTCACACGCGTTTCGTAAAACGGAGAACATGAATCCTATGCAAAACGAGTGATATATTTTTTAACCGTAAAAGTCTATACTGTCGGGAGTTTGAGAAGCTATCTCTAATATTTCTACTTCATTATTTTGAATGGGATTTTGAGGCTTTATTCAATGGAGCTATTTGACACGGTTTTTGAGGCTATTTAATTCTAGTGTCATTTACCTACCTATGCGTAAGATAGTTAGTAGGTTGGTTGATCTTATGTTTTGCTAACAGGATAATATGCGACAGGATGGGTCGGGTATATAAACGGATATTAAAGTAAATTATAAGAAAATAAACTACTAATTGGGCTGGCCTATATATACCCTACAGTAAATGTTATTTTCTGTTAATAAAAGTTTTTGTTTCTTTTCCTCCGATAATCAGGAAAAATTAATGGTTACACTTA
Organism: Acleris emargana; assembly: GCA_927399475.2. Lineage (NCBI taxonomy): Eukaryota > Metazoa > Arthropoda > Insecta > Lepidoptera > Tortricidae > Acleris > Acleris emargana. The sequence goes on along the minus strand of OV656835.1, from coordinate 47,208,276 downwards.
TTGCAATAGCTGTAGTAGTTATTAAAAGTAAAACAAATTTCGCTTGCTACGTTTTAAAAAAGAGAAGCTTCAAAATTCCTACCAGAACCAGGACTCCAATAAGTACCCATCGATTTCAATAAAGCTCCAAACCCGACGTAATTCAGACACCTCTTCAAAAAAATACTCGGTAGGTATGTACAGTTAAAACAGTTATTGACTAATAAATAAAATAATTATAGGGTCTATAAACTTCAGATGTAAATTTTATGCTCTAAATCAAAAAGTACGACACGGAAAATTATAAAAAAAATGTTTTGAAATTGGAGACTGAGCCCTTTCTTATGACACCCCGTTTGCTATAGTCAAATCACTTTCATTTTCTAGATCTATTTTCAACTTTTTAGAAAAGTTATTCCATATTGTTTTTACTAAAAACAGAGACGGGCAAGCAAGTTATACAACTATGTCAAATTTCAAGTTGATAGCTTTTATAGTTTCAGAGATAAACTACTGTGTCATACTGACAGGCAGACTGACACCGAAAACTCACCATAACGGTTTATTTTTACCTTTTTGGTACGGAACCCTAAAAACCGGGCTAGAGCTTGTCGGGACCATGATCAGTGTAAGGTTCCGACGCCGTAACTACGTACTAGTAAAAAAACGGCATGTAGTTTCCTTTTAAGTTCGGAACCATAAAAAGCACAAGTTTGAAAAATCCGACTTTCCGCACCATATACCTACTGCTACAAAGGGTACATACAACTTTTGAGCAACTGTATAAAAATACTATTCATTGAGTGACACGATTCGATAACAAATCACCACATATTATAAAACAAAGTCCTCCGCCGCCTCCTGTCTGTCTGTCTGTCTGCGTGTACCGAACGGATTTTCATGCGGTTTTCACCATCTGTTAGATAATTTTTCACTGATTGTTTTTATGTATAATTCATTCTGGATTATGTTGCGGTGTAACAGAATACTCACGTAAACCGAGGCAAAGGGTAAGGCCGCTAGTGAGTGTACACATATACCCCCTTACTAATAAACGTTGAGTAACGGTTATATAGCTATACAATGTTTTGTCCTTATCTGTCAAATTCAAATGTCACAATGACAGATAAGGACAAAACATTATATAGCTATATAACCGTTACTCAACGTTTATTAGTAAGGGGGTTAGTATATAATAACATTAATAACATACCTAGTTCAAAAGTTTCAAAGCGCAGGTAACATAGTACACTTGCTTGAAACTTAACTAAGGCATCAAAACTCCATGGGGTTAGGTATTTAAACGAGCCCTAGCAGCTGCCGAAGTCGTCGAGTACAGACAAACATACCAACGTTATTTACGTATAAGTAGTAGGCACTATTAGGCGATGGGCTTGCAACCTGTCACTAAATAATACGCTGGTAAACATCTACTTGTGCAAAATGTGGTTACTGAATTATCAACAATTTTTTAAAAGTTGTAGGTAATTCTGTATCGCTGCCTACCCCACTGTGGGATTACAGGCCTGAAGGTATGTATGTACAAAAAAATCATTAAACGACATTATTTATTTATTTATTTGAATCTATTATTATGAGTAAACGCTCGATAATTATCATAGGGTGTGATTGTTATCGGAATCTGTCTGTTACAAATATTAACAAAGAAGTATCGAGACATCAACAGAAACTAGTGACACAATAACGATCGTGGGAGTCGCGAGACATGCGATCGAACAACGCACGCGCGGGTTTCCTCGAGAAAAACCGCGGCGGCGCAGCGGAACGGCGGCGCGGCGGGGTGCGGAAGCGGGAAGTCACCTAACCCACTTGCCGCCGTTACGTGCGCGCTGCGCGCCGGCACGCTCCGCTCGTGCGCACCACGCCACGCACCCCACTCTCTTGTTGCACAATAGAGGTTGCTTTTTTAACGGCTCGGTCGCTTCATAAATAATCCAATATGCAAGTATAGATATATATATGTATCATAGGGTACACTATATGCTACATAATTCCGAAGAGTCATAATTCAGAATTGATCACTATTCCGAACGCAAATTTTTATAAGAATACTTTTTGCTATCGCTTTTAAATCAAACCTTACCTAACCCACGTATGACAGTTAATCTATGCATTTAATCTAAATTAGCTTTAGCGTAACATAGCTTTCGGAAAAATGAAAACTCGGTCAAATGAATATTAGGAAAAAAGTAATTCAGAATTTTAAGGTGTTCCCATGGACCATAATATAACTAATCAATATCTACTCCTAAAGTTGAGGATCCAGTGCGCTAAAATAACTATTTTTTATACTCGTCGATTAAAATCTGTGTATTAAGATTAATTCATAGATAATACTGCAACGTCACTCTTTTCATCGTTGTTACTTCCGAAACAACCGAAATAACTATTTCGATACGCTCTAGACAACCGAAAATAATTTGAAAATAGAACTTCGGATTTCCATAATGTCTATGAATGGATTGTTGAATTTACCTAAATCACCGACTAACTGTTTTTAAACATTAAATCTGAGCGTTACTTTTATAATAGCAAGAGTAATAAGAGTGCTTGAGACCCGCGTCTCGATGACACTGGCTACTCTCACTTTCGTCTGCAGTTTTTAGAAAGCCGAAACGAAATGGCGCTGTTGAGCCGTTCTAATGACAAAATCATATAGCTATGCTAATTAAAATACATTTTCGTATAATAATTCTGTCAAACTGGTAACGTGTGCTGTTCATAATTATATTTTTGTAGCTGTGCGTTGAATTTACAGTGATATATTCGTATGAACAAAATACTAGGTACATACTTACACGTTTTTGATAGAATTCTTTGAAGTACAATTCGCAGCAAATTTAAATTCGCAAAAACAGATTATAATTTCCATAAAATATGTCAGTATTGAAATACAAATATTAAACAATTAAATATAATATGTATTGAAATTTGAAATCTGCTTATCGTACTCGTATGTCGATCAAGTGGTACTTAAACCGTTTTCATTTGAGTTGAGGATCACACCGTCTTATTACTTCAAATGTACGCAGAAAAACTCGACCCCATATTAAAAATAAATATTTTGTGACCTCACTTTTGGTCAAAACAATTTGTGGAAGAGAAAGTGTTGCCAGAATAGTTACCAGGCGTGTTCCGCGATGCGGCCCGCTCGTCGATGACGGCTGTGACGTGATCACTCTCACTTTCCTGAGAAGCGAGTAGGAAGTAGAAAGTGATGCGATGGCCTCCCAAATACGCTGCGCATTAATCACCTATAGGTATATATGAATAGACGATAACGACCATTTTAAGAATTATCTAGTCAAAACCGTACAATGGAATTCAGCAAAGAACATGTTGCAACTATGCTGCCCCGTAGTCTTATACCTTCTGATTAGTTACATACACCTACAGAATGTTTGACAATATCGTTGATGGTTAAGGATAAAAATGATGTACAAAACTTTAAACAGCCTTCTAAAACACAAAAATTAACTTCTTTTATAATAGTAGGTTAGGTATTTTGTTTGACTGACCTACCATTATAAAAGAAGTTATACTAACTTTGCGTTTTTAAAGGAGGTTTTTGTTTTTTATTATTAAAACATTTATTTCATTGTATGCTTAGTACTGATCTTAATATGCTGTTATATAGTCCCACTCCTCAATTAATATGAAAGAAACAATTAATAACCATTAAACCCCACAAATATTTTTGAAATACCTATTTCAAAAACACCCTACACCATAGGGTGAACGAGAAAGAAGTAAACATCGGCACTTTACGTATACGCCCTAAAAACCCTAAAGATGATTGCTACTATAGTATATTTCTATGGAACTTGCTAACTATGTAAACAAAAGACTTAACTTTGGTTTGTCACTGTTTCTCCTTGAATTTTCATACCACCTCATCAAACACCATTGAAACCATAAACTATTGAAACGGTCGTTACTGTAAAATACAAAATCACTAAATATATAACTCTATCTTGGATATTTCATTAAAAGTTTAAATGGTTTCATAAGTTATTGTTTCTTTTAAATTCTACAATTGTCTATGATGGGTATAGTGTTGTACCTAAAGTTGGCGATATATTAAGGCATCATCGATAGGGGCTACAGATGACATAACGGCACCTTTTATAATAAATACTGGTGATATATCATCTTCAAGTACCGATTTTTCTTCAGGTAGTGATTAAACAAATTAGAAATAAGTAACTACTTGTTTTTTACTTTCGGTATTTTATTATTCGATATGGTTTGACATACGTAAAGGAGTATTGCCCTTCACTAGTAAATTCATCATTCACAGACAATTTCAATATGGCGGTTTGCTTACATAGTTAGCAAGTTCCATAGAATTAGACTTTAGGATATGTGATTCCTGAAGTGTGACGGAGGACGGTGGCCGTCGGTGGCCCCGGCGCACGAGCGGAGGCCCTCGTAGTATGTTTCGATCTCGGAATACTGCAGGTGAAAAACTAAGTTACGTAACGGCCTCACTTCCTCCTTGGGAAATATAGGTGAGGAGTATAGCAAGGGAAGCAAGGAGCCCAGGGGAGGGGCGACCGGGAAGTGGCCGCGCTCTTGCGCAACAGAGAAAGCCACTGTTTTCCGGCGGCGCGCGATCATTTTCGTAAACGTGTGAATTGAGCGAAAGTGAACGAGAAAGTGGAAGCCTCGGTGCGAGTCGTTTTGTAGTCCATTCTTTAGGGGGTTTCAACTTTTTGTTTTTATAAATAGTTTAGTAATGGGGTCCTAACTAAAAAAAAATATATGGGGGATTTATTTTTTCAATAATTCTTCAGCAGTTAACTTAACGACAAAAGTGCCTTTGAGTAGGCACTATAATACAAGGTTGACAACATAATGTATCGTTGGTACAATTTTCTGTCTCATTCTCTGTGGTTTTAAAATAGGCTTGGAGTGATGACATTTGACATTTTGAGAATCCATTTTTTGTTGCTAACTGTACCTATAAGAGCATCTATCATCTGCTTATTGTGACAAAACAAACAAATTTTCAAAATTCTAAAACTATCAACTATAGCAGAGATTCCTTGGCACCTTCCGACTACATCATCAGATGAGGTGCTCGGTACCTCTATATTGATTTCCCCTCGGATTTTCTTACGTATTACACATTCACGTTAATACGAACCTGTGGTTCAAAATTGGCTTGCAACATTTGAACCGGAATGGCAGATATAGGAATACAAGCTTGTTAAGAGGGGAGGAATACATCATGTACAGGGTATACTAGAGTTCCCTTGAACTTCGGAGGACTTGCACCCTTTTTCACTGAGGGTAAACTCTGTTACCCATTGTATGATGATAGACTTTGTTTTATTTCGTCGTTCGCAGTTGTTGTAAATAGCACTAGTCTGCTTCGGGTTAGTGGGTAATAGATGGAAGAGTAAGGTATTTTGCCCTTTTCAGTTTTCAACCTGGCAACAATCTTGCCTAATATTACAAGGAAGTAATTCTGTGTGTGTCTGTTTATTTTATGTTGTCACTGAAGCAACTGAACCGATTTTAAAAGTTGTTTAAATAATAAATAGGAATCTACAGATTCCCTGACTAGTATAGGCATTTTTTTATGTTTAAGCCGATGCGAAGGCGGGTCACTATATACCTATTAGCGGGTAAAACCAAAGAATAGAGCCTCTATACATTAGACGACAGCGGATACACAAGCGTGACACGTTTTAAACCTTATCAATCGAGTCAATGTTGTACAAACTATCGGCATTTAAAAAATGACTATCGTCAATATTCATAACGGCCGTCTATCTGCTGAGTAGGTAAGCACAGTACGACTGGACGTAGGTATGTACAAGGAAAACCAGTATTTCGTTGAGAGCACATATTTGTTAAGATTCACTATCTTGGGATTGAAAATTTGTTGACCGAACACAATAAACACAGCACACTTCTAATATCTAGGGTATGTTCTAAATATATAGGTGATTTATTTATACCATAAAATGAGCAATATTTGTTTATAAAGTAAGTAATTTTCACGCATTAAGTAAGTATCAAGTCGGCAAACTAGTTTTTGGTTTTTGGAGTTATACATATTTACTTATGTAAGTATAATATCTAAATGATTTTTTTGTATTTTTTATTTTACTGATTTTTTTAAAGTTTTTAACAGCACGCCTCTCAATCCGTCAGCAAATTAACACTTATTTCAGATTATTAATGAATATCACAAAAAGACGAAAAATAAGGTTTTTCGTCTCAACGGTCTGCTTCATATTTATACATATATAAAACGCGCGTACCCTACGCGCGGAAAAAAATACTTTACCTAGTAGAACTTAGAGTTTGTAGGAAGATTTAGCTACAAAAACTGTGTCGTTGGCACTAGCAGGCTGTCGATAAATGAGGAAGGGGTAAAAAGTTAACCTCCTAAAGAACTTTCCTTCTGCTCTAGTGGGTAGTTAAACTCCTCGTTGGGAGTCACCAAAGGCAACTTTAAGCAGTAGTCAGAATAACCTGCTGATCAAAGTTGGCACTAAGCCGCAGCCTAAGGCGAACTCCGCTGCGCATCTCTAATGTCCGCTTATTTCAGATTAATATTTGACACCCGAATTTTAACCCGAAGTAACTTTTCGCTTTACCTGTTCGCGGCTTGAGTTTCTTGTCGCTCATCTTCTAAGCATTATCCTATCCGCAGCCTTATATGTAGGTACCTATATGTATGGGTAGTTGATCACTTCATATTATAACCGACGTACCTATATAAATGAAATATGAAATTTGTAATTTACTGAATAAACGATTGTTTCAAAAATCTGAAGTTGAATTTCTTAAGTAGGTTGCACTTTCTATTTTGCAATCTCAATGTTTTTTTACTTTGTTTAGGTATCGGTATAATTTTTCGTGTTTTTAAAGTGAACTAAGATTTTTATTAGTAAGTAAATACAAAAGTTGACGTTAAATATTTATGAAGATTGAAAGTGGCGTTGTTATCAGAATAATGTTCACTGCGTCTGTGAAAAGTAAAAGTCGGAAGGCGCTATGCGCGAGTCGAGCGGGCGCGGCAGGAGGACGCGCGGGGCGGGCTCACGCGGAAGCAAGCCGGAAGATCGCTTTTACTCTCGCTCGGAGTCTGCGCATACAAACCTAGCCTATGCTGGTATATCGATATTGCTGTATCTATTTCTTTAATATTCTTCAATAACAACGCAAGAATCAAAACAGTACAATAATTTACAGTTAAAGGCTTAGGGTAAATTATGTTATTTCTGGAGTGTTAAGTGACCTCATCTCGTCTCCTATTGGATCCCTAATAATGTCTTAAAAAGACGCTGGCATTTTGTTAACTGTCTTAAGGTCATAACCCGCACTACTACCAGTACCCGTACGCGTGTATTTAGACGTAAGGTTTTAGAATGTGCGTACTGGAGCACGTATGACTCGCGCACTTAAGATCCCAATCATAAGATAGATATCGTGAACTGTTTGACGATTGATTCTTTTACCAACCGAAATAAGTACCTATTAACGAAGTTATCTCGTGGCAGATTTTTTGCTCTCAAGTGTCGCCTTTATCGTAATGAATAAATGTGGGTAAAGCATCCGTTACCCCCGAACTTACAGCCTCTCTGCCGCACTCTGGCCAGAAAGAAACAGATATTTCATGCACGTTTATCCCCATAAATAAACGCGACCATAAAATGTCCACTGTTATGATTTCGAATAGACATGCCAGATCAGAGAAAAAGAGACCCTCTAAATAGACGGACGAACTGACGGAAAACGAAGGGATATTTAAGTCATTCTTACGAAACCCTAGAAAACAATAATAATCAATAAATACATGATGAGAATAATTGCTAATCTAGAAAAAAACATTCATAATAAAGATTTGAATTCTCATTCATCAATACTTAATACCTACGAATTGCTGAGTGGCAGGCGGAGTGGAGCGGGCACGGACAGCGGGTGCGATTATTTCTCGTCTCGAGATTTCATTGTTGGGTTAAAAAGTAAAAGTAGTCGCGCTGTGCCCACGCGCAGCGCACACGGAAGAAAGCACGCGCGGGGAAGCCCGCGGCGTGGTGGGAGGGACGGGGGACGAGGAGAAAGTTGCGAAAAGGTCGCCACTTTTGCCCAAATATTCCGAGTGAAAGTGCGTGCGAGTATGGCCGATTTAATAAAAAAAAAAGTTTGCAAAGAGAGTTACAATCTTTTCGAGACCACAACTGATACAAAGAAGTGAAAGGCACAAACCTTCCTGCGTGGTCAGTCTAAATTGTTTGAAACAAGGAATACTTAAGACAGCAAAAATGTAAATGGCACAATTAGCACTATTTTTTTTATTTATATACAGTTTACTGTTTATTGATGTTAATTGATTAAAGATTGGTGGAAGCGCATCACAGCAACCGCTCATGCCTCTCGCCGACAATTTCTCTAGGAATCGAGTAGGTACATCGCACGCGTCGCAAATGTTGTAACGCATCAATGCCAAGTTCAGTACCCATTGCAGTTTACATAATGCATTCTGTGAGAGCGGTAGCATATTTAAATTATTATATAAACTTGTACACTATTCGTAAACTTACTTTAATTGTATTTTTAATACCCACCTAGGTATACCTTAATAAGGTAAATACCTACTTAATACGTACTATTTCTGTAAAGTGACGCGTCACTTCACAGTTAAGATATGTTATAAATGTTTCTGCACCGGATTTTTATATCGATCTTAAATAGTAATTTGAACTTATTTATGTAATTGGTACATATTGAGGCTTCTCAGGGGATAAGCCCCGAGGTTAGAGCGCGAGCCTGCGAGTGCTTAACGACAGGCATACCTTAAGAGCTAATTAATACCGTTGCATACATCACTTTTTATTACAAGCTTAATTAGGAAACTACAAAGTTTGCTGTAATTAGTTCAGTTCTTAAGCCGGACCCACATGCTTGGTGTTTGCCACAAACACTGCAGGATGCAACCATACGTAAGAGTGAGATCTCACTCTAAAATATTGTTGCGACCCGCAGTGTTTGCGGCAAGCACCAAGCATCTGGTACAGGTGGTTTCTAAATTGACAGCGACCAGTCTACCACAGAGAAAAACTAAGGCGTCGTACCTCCACGTCATAAATTCATAATATAGCCTGCTCGATTTATACTATTTTTTATATTGTTTTTGTGATGGTTAAATATAATGCTCTTTAAGCTAAGCGAATTAATTTAATAATTTAATGATTTTGTCACCTTTTTTTTAATAGGTACTTTATACAAAGTTTTAATGACAATTTTATTTACCAAACGCCATTGGTGTAGTGCCGCCGCCGTAGTATCTCTAAGTAGTCTGTGGTGCCGCCATATTGCCATTTTGCAAAACAGTCTAACCAATTAATTTTATTGATTTTTGATTAATTATTACTTCTTTTAAAGCTGTAGCTACTAGCTATGGTACCTAAAGAATGAAATATTTGGCGTATTCTTACACATTTAAATTGTTGTTAAAACAGTTCTTTACAAATAAATAAAATAATTGAGATGTCAGTCACCGTCACTGACATTGTTCGTGCGCGTAACCATTGTAATAACGATGCTATAATAATTATTATAGAAATATTATTGCCATGGCAACGCTCATTATCGAATTGTTGTCACGCTTCGGTTACACTATAAGTGGTATTCTGATGCCGTTAACAATATCAATGTTTGCGTTTTATAGTATGCGAATAGACAAAATATTTTATCATATCTGTAATAAAAGAATTGTAATCCCACTGTATCCGACTAATACAGGGCGAACGACATGAAGTGTTACCAAATTCACAAAATCGAGCCTGGTGTCAAAGTAAATGCGACTTACTATCGGGAAAATGTTTTGGAAGCTGCGTTGGAGCCTTGGGCACGCAAACATTTCGGTAGTAGACCGTGGACATTACAACAAGACTCGGCCCCGGCTCATAAAGCTCGTGTGAACCAAGAATGGCTGAACAACGCGTGCCACAATTTATTTCGTCCACACAATGTCTTTCGAATTCCCCAAACGCGAACCCGATGGACTTCTATTATCTGGTCCATTGTGGAGAGCAAGGTGAGGAGAAGAAAACATGCCAGTATGGATGCATTGAAGAAAGCGATCGTACTTAATTGCCATTGCATACCGCAGGATCACATTCGTGCAGCGTGCAACTCATTTTTCTACCGTCTGAAGGCCATAGACAGCAGAAGGTGGTCATATCGAGTTAAAATAAAGTAATCTTATAAATTTGATATCTTTTTCTCATTTTTTTCTTAATAATGAATAATTTAAGACAACAAAAAAAAATCGTAGCCTTTTGAATTTGGTAACACTTCATATCGTTCGCCCTGTATTATAAATGCTAAAGTTTACATGTGTGTGTTAGTTAACGGCTGGACGGATTTGAATGAAATTTGGAATGGAGATAGCTTATACCCTGGATTAACACATACTTACTTAAGTGTATACTTTTCACCCCGGAAAATTTTAAGTCCCCGAGGAAATAACGCTAACCGAAATATAGGCGAACGAAGTCGCGAGCAGAAGCTATTATCCACTAATCCTAGTAATACGAGTATCCTACTAATGTTATAAATGCGAAAGTTTGTGCGTTATTGTTTTACTCCTGCACGCTGCAACGGCTGGACGGATTTGGAGTAAGTTTGAAATTGGGATACCTAGCTTATCTACCCCGGATAAACTCGAGGGAATAACCATAATCAAAAGCTAGTGCAAAATAAGAAGCATAGTACTTAAACATTAAATTTGCTAATTTTGATCCAGTTTGTGAACGGAAACAAGGAACTTGCTTATAAATGAACGCAAATGATCTCAGCGTAGGCGGTTCCGAAGCCGTTACTACCTAGTTGATTACTAAGTTCTGTTACTAAGGTTGATGCAAATAAAACTAACTTATGTTTATTTTTTAATTTCAATATGTATAAAAATTAAAAGCCTAATTAATATACATTTTGAAAAACAATTAATCATTTTTCTTAGTTTCCGCAATTCCCGATACGATCTTTTAACATTCACAGCCGGCATCGATGAAATTACGCATGACTTTTCTGTAAATTTCATTTTTTGAAATCGCTTAAAAGTTAGTCTTTGTTTACCAAAGAACTTTTTTTGTATAATATTATAAAAAATCCTATCTCTGTATATGTTTAGAGACCAAAATTATATTTCTCAACATGACTTAATTCCAACTTATGAAGCAAGAGATTTGGTGTGTTTTCGTATTTCTGCAAAATCATGTGAAATCTTAAAGTCGATTTAATGAGTCATCAAGATTGACCGGTGTCCAAGCGGATCTTTAGTTGCTTTGAATACATTCGTATCAGAATTTAAAGCTAGAAGTCCGTTCAATATGTCACGCAAATTTGAACTCTCTACAGGAACTCTTACAAAAGTTGGGGCCGTTATCAGTATCATCGTCGTGCGTGATTTTAACTATGATTTTATAGTCCGAAATGGGAATACTTCAAGCTCGTACATCAAATAATTGCAATAGTTTAGAATATATTATTTTTACTATTATTCTATATAAATCAAAGTTTTGATTAATATACAGGTTTATGCAAAACTGCTTTAATTTTTTTTTTTAATTGTAATTAATCTCAGTAACAGAACTTAGTAACCGACTAGGTACAAACACAAAAGACTGGTATCTCAAAAAATACTTTGTGAAAAAGTGCACCAGCAAAAGAGCGTCTCTTCATGGCACTTACGTCCTTTTGTTAAGAAGGGCTGTTTTTTGGCAATAACTAACAAACGGCATATCCGATCATATTGAAAATATTTTTGATTGAAAGTATGTATGTAAGCGTTAACGACACCTATATCTACTCCGAATTTCATCAGTGTAGGTGTCTCGTGTAGTTTTCGAGTAACTTGCCAGTGACACAGGTACCTTCCGTTTTTTGGCATTTTGGCTACGGAACCCTAAAATGTACTTTTACCGTTTTCTCTTTCTCAGAATGGAATCTATTCTGTTCTGATGATTCAATTAGTTATATTAATAACAAAAAAAATGTTTTTTAAAATTCATTTTTACTCATTTACGATACTAGACATGGCCAGTAAAAATTTGATTTGGGGAAACTTCACTCGTATTCAATAGTCGGATTTTTCAATAAGTTGCAAGTACCTACGGTGTTTTAAATCTCTTACACGCTCTAATGCTACTCAAATCAACTTTACCCGAACGACTACCTATTTGAGAGCTGTTTTTGGCGCTGTTAGTTTAGTAGGCAGGGTACTTGTGCTTTGGTTTTTGTTTTTTAGACATACAACACTACGCAACGCTTCGCATCTTTGCAAGAAATGATAAAAGGTTGAAATTTAAATTAAAACATTTAAATTGCATAGTTCAAATAATAATGTTAAGCCTTACTTTCATAATTTCTGTCCGAATTGGTTTAACGGCAAGTATTGGCGTCACCGGGTCGCTGAGCTCGCGTTTGTAGAATTATGATGAACATTATTGTTTAACGTATGGGCATGTGCATATTGTGCATGTGTTTAATTAACGCATTTTGTATTTTTAACTAATAAAATATATAATCCGAAAAGATTGGTATTTTCAACGGTTAAATCAGTTTGTAAAAAAACAGTAATCCTTGAGTTCTTAAATTCTAAATTACCTAGGTAAATGTTTTATTCTCGGTGATATGAGGCGATCAGATGAGCCAAGGCATAATGTTTACATTGTTAATTCTATATCGATATTATTATACTTAGCTCTATATTTAAATAACTTCACATGCGGCAATTATACAACCACAAAGGTCCTCAAATATTTTTACAACCAAGAGCATGGATTTTCCTCGAAGTAGGTACAGTCGAGTTCATAAATATGTGTACATTTTAGTAACTTGTCACTATAATCGCTGTGACAATTCATATATGGCAGTTTAAACATAACATTAAATATACAAGGAACTAAAGTGTGCACCGATGTATGAACTCGACTGTAACCAAGTGCCTTGGCGTGCCCGAACCGAAGCATGTGATACGAATCGCATTAAGTAGCTGCCGGACCTCGATGCGAAAATTAGGGCAGAAAACTACCTGAAGTGTTAGTTATTATCTGAAAAACCAATTGTGCATGACTAGCCAACAAACATCCCACTTCTACAATAAAGTATTCACTTACATAAATACATACATCAGGAGCTTGATCTCGACGTGTTAGCCTAACTGGTAGTGAGTAGGGACCCTGCCTACGAGGCTGGCCGACTCGGGTACAATTCCCGGTAAGGGCCAATCTTTGTATGATGAGTACTCGTATTTGTAATAGGTTTGTTTGAGATTGTCCCGTGGTGTTTATTTAAAAATAAAATATTGTAAGCAATCAACCAGGGTTACAACAGTTGCATTTTCAAGTGGACAGACTTGACAGATAATCCGGTTCATTGTTATAAAAATTCATATTTTCTGGTGATTTGTGTGATCAATACTTGTCTACTTAGACAGACTTGAACGAAACATTTAACACTGAGTTAAGACACTGACTCGAGTTAGTAACGTCAGATTCATATGAAAACTGACCTTTTAACTAGAGTTAGTGTCTTATCATTTTTAAATGATTATACATAAGCCGTTAGTGGCAAATAAATGAAACTAGGTTGTAAATTTTTGATGACAACTGTTTGAACTACGATGAACTGCTTATGTACTTTAAATTATATACACTCGTTACTTTTAGAAAAGGGCTTCCCAATAACTGGATGTAGGTATCTGTTCTAAATTAAATATATTAGCTGATTGCTTCGATATCGTAATCATATTCTCATTGTCGATGCGCCAGCCGTCATAACGTCAACAACCGTTCGATTACGATATAGAAACAAAGCGGCCTAAACAAAAGTGCAATATTTGAGATAAAAACATGCATAACGAGTACATACTTGGACACATACTCGTCTACCCGTAAGTAAAGTTAATTAAAAGAGACGGCTTTTAAATATAAAAGTGAAAGCGTGGGTTATTATGGGCGGTTAGTTCTTCCGTATCAATAAATCTAACCAATAAAATTACATGTATGATTCTCCTAGCGGAGATTTACTAGATTAGATGGAGGGATTTTACTTTTACTATATTTTAAATGATGTAAGTCCAGAAAGTCAGTTTTTATTACTTATTAATTAATTTGGTGGATGAGAGTTCAAACGGAACCTGCTATTATTTAACGGTGGTTAATTAGACTTCGTTTTATTTTATACAGGACAAATCAGACCACTAGACGTGTTTTTCTTGCATAACGGAGGTATAATATGAGGCAGCACACCAGCAGCCTATAGCAGTCTTAATTGACAAAGCAGGACCACGCTGTGTTGGCATCTCTGTGTTAGATTTAAGTTTTATATTATTACATATTAAAATTTAAAAATATACTACCTAAAATAGCATATTGATTAATAATCATTGTAAAATAAAGCCAAAATAAAATGTTACAATTTGAAGAGATGTTTTCATTGGTGTATATTGATAAATCGAGGGATGGAACTCACAAATTGCACCCGGATATGCTATGAGAGCCTCTACTTTGTTAGAGCAGATGATAAAAACAGTGACATACATTTCTACCATATTACCTATACCAAGCACATGCCGCATATCGCACCACTAGATCAAAACAGTAGTAACTCAAAATACAACTGTATTTTGAAATCAACTTTATTACAGCTTCTATGAACTTGAAACAACTAGCGAGGATTTTGAGTTGATACTGTATTGATCTAGCAGTGCGATATGATCACAAAATTTGAATGTTAAAAATCTTATTACCTTACATAGGTACCTGCTAAATAGTCTTATTACCTATCTTGTTTAGTGAGAACATATACGGATATAGCTTAATCAGATGTTAAATGGTAAACGAACCCTTTATTTCGGAAGTAGGTCAAGTGATCATTTGGGGTGATAGTTGTTTTACATCGTTGAAGCCCACAGCAGAGGTGTCGCGGGGCGCGCGGCGCGGGTCGGCCTGCGCCGCGCTACGGCTTCCCGGCTCTGCTCGCTAATCGGGTTTACTACTGATACAGTAAATACTGCTGGCGCACCATTTTGTTCTATAAACAATTGTTCTCTACAAGTTCTAAATTAATTTAAAGTATTCATTGATAATAACGGCGTTAACAGCGTTTGAAACCACTCTGACATTAAAGTTACTTTCGGTTAAGATGTTAAATTGAGTTTTTACGTACCATCGTTATAGTAAGCGAATCATTAAAACTTATCTCATGTTTTATTTTACTATTTGATTTATTTACATTCTGCATCAATTTTTAAATGTACATACCTCAGCTACAAAGGAAACCTAACTAAAACACAAGGGCCTGCACGTCACGGTCACGTCATCAGGTACCAGCAATGCCAAGGCAAAGAGAAATAGCTTCAAGTGAAAGGCCCTTCGCCAAAACAAAGACTCTCGATAAACCGAAAAGTTCTATCGGATATCGGATTGCACTCGGGCACTTTCTCTTTTTTTTCACGGCTCTCTCGCGTCCGCGCCGCGCGGGGCGCCTCGGGGCGTCGATCACGGCGCGGAGAAAGTGCTCAAGAACTTCCTGGTCGCGGGACTGCAGGACGAGTGGGACGGGCGCGGGCCACTGACCGTTGACGAAGACATGCTGCCTCCAGATGTGATACTGGCTCCAGCGGTCGTCATCCTGGGCATGCGCGTGGCCGTGCTGCAGCTGCGGCAGCGTGGGCAGTGGCGCGTGCGTCGGCGCGGGCGGCAGCAGCTGCGGCGGCGGCGCCGGCGGCCCGAGCGGCTGCAGGATTTGCGGGTGCTGGTACTCCATGGAGTCGAGTCGAGGCGCTCCGCGACGCACTCGCTCAGTGTACACTCATCGCGACGCGGGCGCGGCGGGTCGCGCAGGGCGTGCAATCGCGGCGGCGTGCGGCGCGCGACAGGCCGACGCGCGGCTGCACGCGCGCTGCCTCCCTCCCGCGCCCTCTTACTTCCACCTCGACCCTCCTCCACCAGTTCTCTCTCACCTCTCACTTGCCAGGCCTCCGCCCGCTTCCTCTACTTCCTCCGCACGCGGCATAGTTTTTAATTACAGTGACATAATACGATGCGCGATCACTCTCGACGCGATAACTGATTACTGGTCGCTGCGCATGTTATGTGTACACACGAGTGCACGTGTCGTTCGTTGCTTGTAAACAAAGCCCACTACTCGTCCATTTCACCTGCTTTAGTTGCTATGCTTAAGATATCGTTTAGAACATTTCGCTGCTTAAATACAAAAGCGCCACAAATCAAAAACCAATATAGTTTGATTTAAAACTTTAAGTATAAAGCATTCCGAATTTAAATGCAACACAAACTCATTTTGTTTTGTGTCGCTTTTGTATTTAAGCAACGATTTATCGTTTAGAACGTTTATCGTTTTTAATCAAACAATTATTTCAGTTTCTTGCGATCAATCGTATCGATAGATCGGCATTGCAATATGGATCAATCGATTGGTGCGGTCATACCCTGACCCTATTGAGTCCACTGATTAAGTTTCGCATAAGTACATAACTTTATCTACATGCATATCATAATTTTTCTACAATATGTGAGAAACCTGTATCTATGGTTGCCCGGTACCTTAATAGAAATAGAAACATTTATTCGACATTTAAATAACATTTTATTAATCCCATTCAATTTAATGTACAGACCTGTATCTTAAAGTATCAGTTAGCATGCAACCACATCAATATCCGATACTTTTAACACACACTTTTAATACTACATACCTACATACATACCTTCACGCCTGTAATCCCAGAAAGTTTTTGATAATTCAGTAACCACAATTTGCACAAGTAGGCTAAGATTTTTACCAGCATATAAGTGACAGGTTGCAAGCCCATCGCCTAACAGTACTACAAGCCTATATTCCCTTAGTCGCCTCTTACGACATCCGCGGGAAGACATGGAGTGGCACTATTCTAACCCGGCAACCACACGGGGATATGTAACATAATTTATTTCTGTTCATTATTACTGTTAACATAAAAATACAATCACAGATACAGGTTTCTTAATACAAGTAAAAGCCATATGCTTTTTGTTTCTGAACATAATATATTTGATGGGGATAAAAGATTATGTTATACTATCTGCCTGCCAGCAGCTTCGCCCCATTCCAATTTTTCCAACGAACCGGTTTTCGAAAAAAAGGCATACAAATCTTGTTCTTAGAATAACAAGACCAACAACAACAAAAAATACCTAATTTGGTGCAGTGGTTCCGAAGTTATGCGCATAGGTTCATAATATACATTATGGCTATTAATTTTTTATTTCATAATTTATTCAGTCATTTGTATGTCCTGGATGACAATTCTCGGGTCGGTCATTTGAAATTAATCTCTATTGTAAATCTGCATGAAATGACTACTTCACTTCTATGGAAATTCGAATAAGAATTCAGAAGCGCGACCGAGAATCGCCTCAACCCGACGCTACACTAAGGCCCGACCCGACGCGACGATCGACAGATACGCGATTCCAATAACTGCATTATATTATACGCTCACGGCTACATTAGGCACCCAAAACCACTTACGATATTTGAATTTTATAAGCGATTTAAATAACATAACCGGAGTTAAGCGCAGCGGCTATTCCGAACGATCAGCGAAGTCGACGCGATCAGACCAGACCAGACTAATACAATTGCCTAACATACTCGCAATCGCAATCGTTAACTTATCCTGTATGCTTTCCTCGATTTTTCTGCTTACATCATACTTAATTGTCAGCAAAGTCATTTTCATTATTCCAATTGGCGTTAATAGTTTGTGAATTTTATTGCTAAATGTTTACTTTCATGTAAATTTTAATAGTTACTAATAATCATAGAAGTTGGAATGCCAAACGAAACGCCATTTTGTTGATATCCATATTGAACGTAACCATGGTAACGAAATAACAAATTGATGGATATTAATCTTCTATTTTTAGTAACTAAATTATAATGTAATTTTAAACACATAATTACCAGTAGTACCAACATTTTTTTATGTATTTAATATACGTAATTTTAATTGGTGTTACGACATTTTAAATGGTTTATTATATAAATTAGGGTGTCAAGTGTTCACTAAACGTCAAGACTGATATCCGGAATGACCGTAGCCATGGTAATAACAATGCTATAATTATTATTATAGAACTGTTATAACCTGTGCAACGCCATTATAGAATTTATTTCACGCCTCGGTTACGCGATAGGCGGTAATCTGATACCATTAACGATATCAATAATAGCGGTTTATAGTACGCGGGTACAAACTAGCTATTTAAAGTAACTTCGCTGTCAAAGTGGCTACATTAATACAGCGAGACAGAAAACATACCCTCATAATGGCGTATTCGCACGACCCGTTCAAACTATTTTGTTTCAATCGCTGTTTACGAGATGTTGTAGTTATAGATTTCATTCTTGTCTATGTTGGCCTTCGAACTATTAATATCGGAAATCAAAGCGGTTCCTGCAATATGGATGGCCAAACATGGTGAAGACAGAAAAAAAGTGGTCCTAAAGCGTTAGCGTTTTCAAGCAAATATAAAAGAAAATATAGGTCATACTTGAGACAACTATTTTCCAGTAGAAAATCAAGAGTTGGTTTTGAGTTACATTATTGTATCACGAATAGACAAGTGGGTATACCAAGCTGGTATGTTCTGTCGAGTATAGGGTAGATCAGTGAGGCTTTCCTATTGTGGGCTCTTCCCTTCTCCGCGATTGGTCTCCTGGTTTGCAATGTATTCGCTCCTATCTATGTATGTAGCCATTTTCTCGCAAAATCGCGACGAATCTTTTGCGTCCAGCGTATAGCGAATTACAAGCGACTCCCCTGCGAAATCGCTTATATTGGTTTGTCTTAGTGTAGCCACCTAAATCGCTCTTTAAATCGCAATGTAGGCAGGCAGAAGCGGGGCAGATTGGTCGGGAAAATTTAACCTTATATTTTGGACACTAAAAAATATTTAAATTTCACCTTATATATCATAGTTAAACTAATTGGGATTGATATGGAATTTAAATTAATCTTAATAATTTAATCGTAATAAAATAAAGAAAAACTGTGAAAAATGGAATTTGTTTAATTGTGACCCATCCATGGGGCTCCTTGATACACGTACATGGTTATTTATCTAAAAAGTTCTAAAAATGCCATTATTCAAAAAAAAAAGTTGTTTTGTTTCTTTTAAGGATAAGGAGATTTTAAATATCATTTTCTTTTCAATATATTATAGTTATACACATTGTGATCGATTTCAATTGTTTTTTTTTGTATTCATTTAAATGAACTTGTAACGTGTATGAGAAAAAACCCTAAAACACTTAAATATATTTAAACAACACAGTCACAAATTTAATCACACAAACATTGAGAGCACCAATGTCCCCCGTACCTTTGTGTATCGAAGTGCCCCAACGGTCATATTTGACAAATATTTTAATATTCATAAAACCAGTGTAGGTACTTTAGAAAAGTTAAACATGCAATCCTGCCAACGAAATAAAATAACTTAATTTTGGAAATTTTAAATATCCAATAAACAGATAAACACTGCAAGAATTAACTTTTACATAAGGAGAATATTTTTAGTAAGCTATACTAAAACACTTTATTACTTGTGAAATGCTAAAGACCAACCACCTAGCGATGCCTTTACTGCTGTCAAGCCCGCTTATGTATAGTCTTATTTTAGTAATATTTCGATATTACTACCATTTGTTTTTAACGAAATATTGCAGGTGTATATATTTTCGTGCCATATTATGGTACCACCGAGCTGATCTGATGACGCAGTCGGAAGGTGGCGCCGGGACCTTTGCTGTACTTAATGTGTTCCCGCTGAGGTGAGGCTCGTTAGTTTCGTCTTGATAAGCAGATGAGGTCCGCTCGGTAACAATTTGAGTCGGCTACAAAAACTTGTACCAAAAATGAAATTTTCGACACAAACTTATTTATTCATATAGATACGGCATTGATTAAAATAATAATGTATTATTATTAAGCCTAGTACGGTGACTGTCCGCCCGTCTGTCTTAACTTTAAAGAGCTGTATCTTTTAAACCGTAAGAGACAACAAGTTGATATGTTTCACAACTTATCTTAATAAAGTAATGCAATTAAATAAATAAATAAATATCTAATGTAATGCAACGCTTCGTACCTTTTCGGATACGACTACTTTTGTTTTCATAAGAGAACTGGGTCAATTTATTACATTTATGTGTTGGTGGGATTGACGTTGATTCCACCAAGATCGAACATGTGTATCAGTAAGTTACTTAAACTTTAGGCCAAAGCTTGAGTCTTGCTGCAAATTGCTCAAGTAAACGTAAAACGACAAGCAAACTAAGCATGACATTGACACATTTCATAAACATCCTTTTAAAATTCGGTAAAATCATATTAAATATCAGTCGGACACACGTCAGTAAAATGTATAAATCATTTGTTGGTCAATGCATTCGTTTCTATAATAAATTACCTGACGTAGTTTTAAAGTAATCCTTTCCAGCACCTAAAAAATACTCAAAATAGTCGTTAATGTGTATAGCGTACCTACTATATAGGTAGGGTCGAGGATTATCGAACAGACAAAAACCTGAAACTTAGTCATTAATAATTTATTCGTGTTTCTGCGCTCGCCGTGTGAACACGTACCGCTCCGTCACTCCCGCCGCTACGCCCCGCTACGCCATCGTTGAGTGCGCTCCGATGCGCTACGCCCCCGTCGCCTACGCCGTCGTAGAGTTCGCTCCGACGCGCTGGATCGCAGTGCTGTGATAGTGACTCGTGATCAAGTGCAGTGATGCTGCCCTTAACTGAGACAGTGACTCTATAGTTAAGACAGTGACTCCTTTGTTATCCATGATGGATAAGTGTGGTATTCCGGGTCAGTGCGCGTCCAGCATTGGACCCGATGTCCGGGACCTTCTCCTCCGCTTCGAGGAGAGTGTGCCACAGTTCGCGGGCCTCTTGACCGCTCTGATGAGCTTCGCCCGCGCTCAGCCGCCGCCGCCGCCGCCGCCGTCGAAGGCGGTTATTTATGCTGTTCCGACGTTGGAACCGACCTTCCCGACCGCCTCTCCTTCCTCACCCGGCGCTCCGCCCATGATCTCCGTTGACTCGGAATCATCGGACGACGAAGCAAGCCGCTTGCACGTCCGCAACGTCGCGGAAGCCGACTTGCGAGCTGCCCGTCGCAGCTCGCTGGCCGCGGACCCCAAGATGCGGGCCCGGCCGCGTTCACGAACCCCATTCGTGGCGCCTTTCTCCGCGGCATCCACCGCCGCCCCCGACTCCTACGCCAAGAAGGCAAAGTCCCAGCGCGGACGATCGCGCTCTCCACCGACCCAGAAAAAGGAGTTAGTCCGCACACGCAGACTGTCATCGAGCCCAGCAAGAGGCTCGATACTAACTCCTTCGACCTCCGAAACGGTCGATATGGACACGGCCCACGAGGAGTGGAGCACCGTGTCCCACCGCAAGGCCTCAAAGAAGAAGGCAGCGTTATCTCCACCTCCCAGCGAGCGCCCGGCTAAGACCCCTAGAGGGCCCCGCAACGAGAGTGTGCCCTCAAAGACCACTGGTGAGTCGTCCACTGTCACTCCCGCTTCTCATTCCCAACCCAAACTTAAAGCTCCCCCGCCCATTGTTATTCATAACAAAGGGATGTGGGACGACCTCTCTCAGGCCATCACGACCAATAACATCCGCTTTACACGTGCTAGGAACACTGTATTAGGGATTAGTGTGCAAGTCGCGGAGATTTCGGATTACCGAAACCTTACGCGTCTTTTGAACACGCGCAAGGTCGCGTATCATACGTTTACCCCGGCCGAGGACAAAGTCCTGAGAACGGTAATCCGAGGTGTCCCGAAGGAGATAGACACCGCCACCATTAAACTCGACCTGGTCAGTCAGGGCCTCCCTATCCAGGAGGTTCATCGTCTGAAAAACCGACATATGGGCAATCTAGACCTCATATTAGTTATTAGCGACAATACCCCGGAGGGTAAACAAATTTTCAAATTGACTCATGTGTCAAAACTGTCGGGAATCATCGTTGAGCCTCCTAGGAAGACCTCTGCGCTTTTCCAGTGCCACCGGTGTCAGAACTACGGGCACAGTCAGAAGAACTGCCATGGGACGCCTAGATGCGTCAAGTGTCTAGGGAATCATGGCACCTCTGAGTGTGCTCGGGTTAAGGGCACCCCTGACCCTCCCGGCTGTGTACTCTGTGGACAATTGGGTCACACGGCTAACTACCGTGGCTGCCCCAAGGCTCCGCGAGTAACCGGCCGGGCGGGCCAGAGGAGCTCGCACCCACTTAACCCCCAGACCTCACAGGGCTATAGGCCCGCACTAAGTAGCCAGGTACACTTTCCGCCACTCAGAAGTGCACCCGCTTACGAACCTTCACGTCCCGCACCCGCTAAGTCTAACCCCTGGGCCGCCGCCCCTCCTAGACTTAGCCAACCTGCCCCATCCCCCGCGCCCCCGAAGGTACCGGCGATGACTCAGATGTGTGGTAGTGGTTCTCCCCCTGTGGACCTCTCGGCTTATCCCCTAGTATGCCGGGCGCTCGCTTTTAGCGAGAGCCTTGCCGTGCTGGAGGAGAAGCTTCGAGGTGCATCGGGCCTCCGAATGATAGAGTTAATGTCAGAGTACAGACACGTCATCGCCGGTATCGGCGGCCGTGCTCCCATTTCCCCATTTAATGGATAACGGATCTTTGAAGATAAAGCCTAGATCGCTCAAGCTCGCCTCCTTTAATGCCAACGGTATTAAGGGTCAGAAGGAGCTTGTCTTAAATTTCATCAAAGATAACGATTTAGACTTATTTCTTGTACAGGAGTCGTTTCTCAAACCGAGCACGCGCAGGTTTTGTATACCTAACTACTTGACTGTTCGTAACGATCGACTAGACAATAGATTAGGGGGCACCCTAATCTATTACAGACGCAACCTCCACTGTTGCCCTCTCGACCCTCCGCCCCTTTCTAATCTGGAAGTGTCAGTCTGCCGTATCGCTATGACCGGGCACAGCTCGGTCATAGTGGCGTCAGCCTACCTTTCACCGAACAAGGACATACTCACGACCGACATTCAAGCTCTTTTAGCCCTAGGGCCTTCTGTCATTCTGGCAGGGGACTTTAATTCGAAGCACACATCATGGAATGCGACTACGACTAACGGAAACGGTGTCAGACTGCACGGGATAGTGGATGAGCTTTCAGTGGACCTCATAGCTCCACTGGAACCCACCCACTTTCCCCACAACGTTGACCATAGACCCGACATACTGGACATAGTACTTCTAAAGAACGTATCACTCGTGCTGCGTTCTATAGAAGTGCGACACGAACTCGACTCCGACCACAGACCTCTTGTTGTAACATTAGGCCTCCCCTCCGACTCGCTCCCCCAGACCAAGACTATCACGGACTGGAAGGTCGTCAAGGACAGACTCCAAGACGACCCGACCGACCTCACTGACCTAACAGAGACTCTGACGAGTACCGACGACGCGGACAAGGCGATTGGGGCTCTCACCGATCACCTCAGCTCAGTGCTAAAAAGCTCCGCGAAAGTCGTGCCCTCCTATAGGGACAGACGTCCCCCGCTCACTCGAGAGCTGAGGGAGTTGGTGAGGGCCAAAAACGCCGCGACCAGACATTACGACTCTTACCCGACCGAACAGAATAGAGTTAGGCTGCGTGCGCTTCAAAACCAGGTCAAAACCGGCGTCGCGACTTTGAGAAGCGACTCTTGGAACGATCTGTTATCCGACATCGAACCGAGTCACACCGCTTATTGGCGGTTGGCTAGGTGCATCAAATCCGACACAGCCTCCCCTATGCCCCCTCTAAACCACCCCGACAACTCCGGCCCTGCGTTCGAGGACGGCGACAAGGCCGACGTCCTTGCCTCCAGCCTCGAGTCGCAGTGCTCTCCCAGTACGTTGTACCCGGACGAGGCCCATATCACTTGGGTCGACTCCGAAGTACAGACGTGCCTCCTTCCCTCCTCCCGACCCTCCTCTCCCTCCCGTTACACTCGAGGAGGTTCAGGATCTGATCAGGGTTCTGCGACCGAGAAAGGCGCCGGGTGCCGACGGCATTCCGAACGATATTCTCAAACTGCTTCCCTCCGCTCTACTTCTCTTCCTTGTAGCTATCTTTAACGCTTGCATGTCCAACTGTCACTTCCCCGAGGCGTGGAAAACCGCAGTGGTGATCGGTATCCACAAACCGGGAAAACCACGCCCCGATCCTGCCAGCTATCGTCCTATTAGCTTACTCAACACCATGGGCAAGCTGTACGAACGGGTCCTTTTATCCCGCATTCACTCCTTCCTGAGGTCCAACTCGATCCTCATCGACGAGCAATTCGGATTCAGAGCCCGACACTCATGCGTCCACCAGGTGCACCGCCTCACGGAGCACATCCTGGATGGCTTCTCCACCTTCGCGAAAGGTATTCCCACGGGCGCTATCTTCCTCGACGTAGCGAAGGCATTTGATAAGGTCTGGCACAATGGGCTTATCTATAAGCTTCAGCTTATGGGTATGCCCGTTGGGCTAGTCCTAATGCTGAGGGGCTTCCTCAGTAACAGAAGCTTTCGCTACCGAGTGGAAGGCTCGCTCTCCCGCCCCCATCCTATCAGAGCCGGGGTCCCGCAAGGGTCCGTGCTCTCTCCCATCCTCTATTCATTATACACTAATGATATCCCGCGCGATCCCAACGTGCAGCTCGCCCTATTCGCTGACGACACCGCACTCTTCACCACCCACAAACTCGCCTCCGTCATCCAGCGCTACCTCCAGGAGGCGATCACCGACCTAGGTCGGTGGTTCAAACTCTGGAGGATAGAGGTTAACCCCGAGAAGAGTGCGGCTGTCTGGTTTTACCCGACCCTCCGCCATTTCCACCTTGAGAATATCGTTCTTTTCGATAGACCCATTCCTTGGTCACCAAAGGTCAAATACCTCGGCGTGACCCTGGACAGACACCTGAGCTTCCGTCAGCACATCAAAATAGCACTCAACAGGGCCAAGATGATCAAGGGTCGTCTCGGTCCCCTGCTCAACCGTCGCAGCAAACTCAGCGCTCGCAACAAACTAACACTATACAAAGTATGTATCCGACCGGTTTTCACATATGCCAGCGTGGCCTTCGCACAAGCTCACGACTTACACATAAACACTCTACAGACTTTTCAGAACAATCTTCTCCGATCGGTCGCGGGGGCCCCTTGGTTTGTTCGCAACGCGGACCTTCACAGGGACCTCGGCGTCCCGTCGATTAGGCACACTATCAAGGACGCGTCTAGGCGCTTCTTTTGGAGGTGGGAGGACCTTGTGCAGGGTCCGTCCGGGTTGGTACCACCATCTTATCCATTAACCAACCGCCAAGCAGCAGTGTTCGCATTGTTGTGTTCCGGTTTGGGGATAAGACAGCCGGTGAAATGACTAGCATAGAGGCATTCCATCTTCGGCCTCAGGGTTGGCAACGCATTTGCAGTCTTAGGATTGCGGTCTTGTGAATGCGAATGTCTATGGGTCACAGTTTCCACTTACCATCAGGTGGCCTGTGTGCCCGTTTGCCTTCCTATGATATAAGAAAAAAAAAAAAAAAAAAAAAAAAAAAAAAAAGGCCCACACCACCCCAACCCGCTCATCGTCCGTGCCACCTCCTACACTCCCCAACTCACCCCGTCCGATCCCGACGTGCTCGCTGCGCTCGGGGCACCCGTCAGGCGCCCCAAGCACATCCTGCTCGATCCCACCGATCCCATCCAACTCGCAGTGGATGAGGGCACTGAAGACCGCAAGCAGCTTCGGCGCCAGGGACGTCGCGGCCGCCCCCCCAGATCCGGACCTGAGCCTCATAGCATCACTGCAGGGATCGAGAAGATCGAAGAAACCGAAGAAACCGAACATACTCAAGAAACCGAAGAAACCGAACACTTGGAAGCAACCGAAGTCCTTCAAGACACTCAGCCGGCCGAGCTGCGCTCGACCGGCCTGACTCCCGACGGAGGCACCCCTCCAGAGGTGCGACCACCACCGCACCTCTAACTTAGGGTTCAGCATGCCCCCCGCTAAGGGCATCGCTACCCGTGCCCGGGTGAAGTAGTTATGGTAGAGACATACCAACTACACAGTCAGTCATATAAAAGTAGAAAGTAATGTCATTAATAATTTGTGCAAATGCAAACGTTGAATCTTGTCTAGGGAACACCGTTGATGTAGGAAAACATGTCGAAACTTGTGTTTTTTCTTTTTCTACCTCCATATCTCTCGTATTATTTTTGTCATGTTTTCCTGCTGAACTACGCATTATATTTGATATGATAATAGCGGCAACGTCGCAATTATAAAGGATTGTTGCACTGGAGTTTTCGTAACAAGTTGAGTTTATAAAAATATATATATCTCAAAAATAAGTCCGATTGGAACCAACTTGATACGACATTTTTAACGCGATATAAGGTCAGGAAAACGCTGTTAAAATCTTTCGGGTTACTCGGGCGCACGGTGTATTAATGCGTATATACTCGTATTATGTATATATATGAGTTTTGACACACTGATTCCAAATCTAGGTACACTTAATTTTATAAAGATTTGTATTTTTATATGTTTGTTACGAATCAACTCAGAAACTGACCACCATTGGAATGCTACATTATCCTTAAGTAACATAGGCCATGTTTTATTTTTCTACGCGGACAGAATCGCGGGCAACAGCTAGTCTCCATAAACAGCAAACTCACACAACATGTTATTTATTACGTTTTAAAATCTGCACGTAAGTTTATCAGTTAAATAGGTAACCGTGAAAATTAATTCAAGTATG
Source organism: Acleris emargana (assembly GCA_927399475.2). Classification (NCBI taxonomy): domain Eukaryota; kingdom Metazoa; phylum Arthropoda; class Insecta; order Lepidoptera; family Tortricidae; genus Acleris; species Acleris emargana. The sequence goes on along the minus strand of OV656835.1, from coordinate 47,181,386 downwards.
ACTCACACTCGCACGAGATGGCTTCCGTTGCACACCGAAAAAAAACACGTTTCTTGTATTTTGTTATTTTTAACACACAGTAGTACAGTCAACGTCAAAAGTAAGTGATCAAAATTAACATTTCAAAACATGTTCAAGCATGACGCCCCAGATAAAGCAGATTATAACAAAGTGTCATTTTCAACTGAATATTTAATGAGTCAAAAGAAAATGATCATAAACGATGCCATAACTGTCTCTTTATAGAAAATTTCAATAAAGAATAATTTTGTTTTCTACCTGTGTGTCAAGTGTCCAACAAGATAAAGAAAAAATGACTAAATCTCCAAATGAAAACTAGGGTAATCACGGCAGTTAAAAAGGATTTATTTTAAATGTTGCAAAAAAAAACAAAGCGAAGTAGTAGGAACTTATTTCAACCCTTGATGGAAATGAGAGGTGTTATAGTTGTTTCGCGTGTTTGTCTTACGAGTATAACCGACACTAACCGAACGTCTGACTTGTATTCCGAGGTGGTCTTGAGAAGACATGAAGGCCCAAACATTTATATTCACTTACATGTGATAGTTTGGTAGTATTACTGACTATTGCTATTTTAGAAAATCAGTTTAATTTGAAACACTCAGTAATGACTTTAACTGTTTGAATGGCATGTCACTTACTTATGACACATTACGAGCTAATTTACTAATGCTAAACTACAATAATCAGATACATCTGTCTTAATTTATTGTATATACTATTTTGAGACCCTATTTCATCAGTTTCTTTTGCTGTTGACTGTACATTTTGATACAAGTGCGAAAAGTATGTCATTTTGCGCGAGTCCCGGGGTGTCTTGGCCCGAGCTGCAAGCGAGGGACAAGACTCGGAACGAGTGAAAATGTCAGTTCCGTACGTGTACCAAACGACATTTTTTTATACATTTGCGAAAATAGGTGGGTATCTGTGTATCAGTCAGGCCTCTCCCCGGACCTCTGAAGTGGGCTAAGACTGCGCCGAGCGTACGCCGGATGTACAGTGGCGCCCTCATTACTGTTATTGAGTTTTCTAATAAACTATAGTTTTTTTTTTAATCGGACGGTGCATTTTTGTTCTACAAATGAAAACTCCACTTATAGGATATATCACATAGTTTACTAACAATCAACTTCTCAAAGCGTAATTGTTCTTAAAGTTTGTTACGTTTTCCATAACCTGTGTTTATACTTGCGCTACAAAAAAGCATCGTCCGATTCCAAGGAAAAATAATAGTAATGAGGGCGCCACTGGACGCTCGACGTTTGCTCGGCGCAGTCTTTCTGTCCGAAATTATTTAAATTTTAATAAAATTATTACAAAAAAAATTATATCGTCAAATACCTACTAGGAGTGCATAAAGGAGTGCTGTGTCGGGCGCTTGCGCCGCACCGTACTATCTCCTAATTACCTCTGCGCTCCTGGTACTTTATTTTAATATGCAAACTCCTGGACGCACGGCATAATATTTAAAAAAAATGGAAAATTAAAACGCTCTACTGCGAATAATAAAAGTAATATGCACTTATAGTTCGAAAAAATCCAACTATCCGCACGATATACAGGTACGAAAAGTACCTCTATTTTGGCAACTGTATTGAAAAAGATATACTTATCTTGTTATAGCGGCTATAGTAGATAATATACACTCTGGCAGACGGACGGACGGACAATGGAGGCTTAGTAACAGGGCCTGCTGGAACTCTCTCCGGGTACGAAACGTTTAAATTTACTTTTATTTTTTATGACACCTACACAAATAAATAAACCGAATAGAGAGTAAAAAAAATCGTTATACTTAGGTACGAGTTGTTTCAAGCATGTTTATTGTTGGTAATTTTAAAAATCGTGTCTCTGGTTATAAATGTATATTTTTTTAACTAATTAATTTAAAAACATTACGGAAGAAATTAATTTTTATCACGATTTTTCTGGCGTCGGAAAAACACTACGCAATTAGTTTTACGGGTAATTAGATCTAAAAATCGGCCAACCTTGCAGGAATTAAAAACCGTATTTTTCATTGAATGTGTACAGTAGAGACAGACGACTGTATTAAGTTGTATCCTGCAAAAAGTTCACCCTCGCGCATACGTTTGTTTCAATGAAAGTATGTTTTATCAATTTTGAGTTTTTGTAAAAGAGATTAAGTATTACCAGTAGGACAGTAAGTTAAAAACATTTGTTGTTGCGCAACGTTTTTTTTAAGTCTTACAATTTCACTTTGTACCTACTTCAAGCAAAAATATTACGCTTTGAATGCGAGGAAAAAAGACGTTCAGTGCCACGTAGCGAGCAAGAGTAGCAAATGCTACGAGCCCGCGCATTGGGTGGGCCACGCACGTCAGGGTTGACGATAGGATGAATAATCCAGTCGATATTCTTCAGCATAATAAATAACCTAAAACAAACCTCCACGCAAAATAGGCGCATATCTAACTCGCCCAGTTGCGAAATAGAGCCCACCACAACTTGTAACCTAAAACAAACCAGGGGTCTCTTTATAGGATTTGCTACGGACCCCGTGCTTGCTCAATCCGGCACTGACGACGATCTATACAAAATTACAGTTTTGATTATTAGAAAGTTTCTTACAAATTTACAAATTTGTGGTACACCGTGGTTTTTTTTGTGAAGTGCTGCTTTAAATGATTGCGTATTCAGTCAACCGGTCCAAACTTGAAAACTATCTTAAAACTAATTGGACCATGCATTATAAAATGAATTCATCCATAATATAATTAAATAGATTCATATTCGTAATCATTAATCGTGCTTCACGCTTAGTGACCCACGTGTCCCTGATGCTTTCATGAGCTACGCAAGCTATGCGTGTTTTAGAGCGCAGTGTGGTTTTCTGCAAGCGATCAATTCTTCAAACACCTGATATACTGCGCTACATGGGACCGGGGTACGTTTGCAAACCTTCAATATAACAATCAGTGAGAATTAAAAATGTTATCGACGGAATAGTGTATAATCTGGGCCTCAATACTACTTGGTATAACAATATTACATTTGTCGTGTTATGGTATTTTTTTCACCGCAGCCAACGGCAACGTTGCCATTGCCATACACGTCAGAAGCTATTTACCTACTTTTATTGCGTAGAAAATAAGCCCTGCCCGAGTACCTCGACTTTTAGCTCGTTTTGTGTTGTTATTCATCCATCATATGAAGCTTGGCTGTGCGATATATTCAAACTTGCGAAGGCTTGCCAAGCTCAGATCTTAGAGCACCACTTGGAGCTCTGCTGCAGAACAAGATACCGCGCGAAAAAAAGAATTGATAACCTATAGCATTGAATAACATATAACGACATTGAATAGTGAGACCCTAAAAATGATCGTATGTAAGTCGACTTAAAAACCAAGGTCGATAAAGGAAAAATAAGAAAATTGCAGCATTATGACAATGCGAACAAGAAAAGAGCTATGCAAGCAGGTGTCGGTGTCGGAGCTGTAGGCCTACTATTGTTTAACAATCCTGCCACAGTTTCCTAAACAACTTCCGTGATTGAGTGTGGTGAATGATGGCCGAGTTTATGACATGTTAAACACCCATTTTCATCCAAAGTACATAAAATCCAATAAAAATTTAATAACGCACTTATAAACTGAAGGCAAAGTAAAATAAGGTCACACTTTTTTTTTATTAAGTAGACTAAATTTACCTACTTACTGTTTTGCCTAGGCATTTTTTTACTGGTAGAGAATGCCACTGGGCTGGAATGCCATTGCGTCCCTCATTTGTACATGTTCAACAATGCAAAATGTACCTGAGTACGGCGGTACACAAATCAATCGGCTGTCGGAATTTTCATAGCGGGTAGTTTCCGATCACGTAGTAAAAACCAGAAAAAAGGATTATCTTTCTAAAAGAATCGGTATATCATAGGACATCGGGGCCGGCACGTGAAGCCGGCCGCGCGCAGCCGCCATCGGAGCTCAGATAGCGGAACAATGGTGTTTTCCTCCGCCAGATGTGCCTCGCCCTGACTCACGCGCTTTTCAGGAATCTTACAATAAGCCTTGCACTCACCGTAATTTACACTCGCAAGCCACAATCCATTGTATCCGCCGCTCAGAATAAAACAATATAAAAAGGGGCGATCTTGATAACTAACAAGTATTTGACTGAGTATTGAGAGAAATATTAGTAACCACTGTGCTAACATTATTTGATTGTGCACTTAATAACCTTCGTCCATCAAAATATAATAAGTAGAAGAATTTACCTAACGCGAAACAAAAATGGCGATGAAATATGACCTATCCTCAATAATTTTAAAGCTAAAACGTCTCATGTATCGAATTGTTTTAATAATCACGATTACGTCAAAAGAAGTTTATTTCGTATGTTCTTGACTTGTTTGAGTAGACAGCTTTTTTGCAAATATTTTACACCTTTTTACTAATGAGAAAAGATAGTGATACATGAGAATTTGATCTGCCAATACGAGTAGTCTCTTTCATCGAAAAGCTGTCTACTTGAACACGGCTAAATGTTACTTTTGACATGGATGGTATAATACAATAATGATAATTCAATGCCCGACGATTTTTTTCTAAAATAAATTCTGTCGCCTTCTTTCCACATCTTATATCGCATAATATCAACCATGATATTTTATTATGGGAATTTTACTTTGCTTTATATTTACTTAATAATGGCTTGGCTTCTATGCCAATTACTTAACAGTGCAAATCGGCATAATAACACAAGAATCTACGAATGGTTACCATTTATTTAAATTTTATTATTTTCGTCTGACAAATAACAACGGTTTCCCACGGTGACAGAAAGTCAGCTGTAGCCGATTCAGCAGTAAGTATTCACCCCGCCCCCGTAAGCACTGAAGGCTCCGTTTCATTGGTCAATAGCCCCGCATGAATGTAGCAATCCATTGACGAGACGTTATAGCATTATTGAGCCGGGATCTATTGCAGCGATGCAATGTATCACGAAAACCATGCGGGCTATTGACCAATAAAACTCAGCCTTAAGCGAGTTGAGCACGTTTTGAACGATACAGTCGCTCTTCTATAATTAATATTTTGTTGCCTTTGCCATAACGATTTTTCAGAAGATTTAGTTTTGACTGGCTTGGTGTGGTCTTAACTGGACAATATTATTCCTTATGATGATAATTTGTATAAATTTCACATTAATGAGTATTTGCTAGTGGAACTATATAATCTACATAAAATCAAATTAGACTTGTTACAATAATAGAGATCCAATAAAGACTTGGTTATTTTACGTAGCGGGTCAGTGCGTCGGGTCTCCGCCGCGATAACCCGCCGGGCTATCTGCTTCGAACAGAACGGACTTGAACTCTGCGTACTCAGCTCACATTCAGCTAATTATTTGTATGTAATATATAGATACCTAAGATTCCGTCTGGTAGGAATAGCACAATACAACTGTTTAGTATAATCTTCCTAGAGTTAGCGTTTTCTTTATGCCACTTTCTCAATGATCCCAATGAAGTATCCAGCGGATCCGATAATAAGACTAGAACATTATGGCGGCGGTCGTTCTTCCTGTGACTCCACAGGATATCAGTAGGCTAGAAGCAGGATTGCAGGCGAGTGCGCAGATATTCCGCTGCCGGTAGCGATAGCGGTGATGCGGCGCGAGTGCGCTGGGAGCCGATGGCGCTCAGCGGAGCGTGAACTGATTGCACCTGCAGGCCATTGTCTCGCTTTGACCTTTGCCGCAATCATCAAGCAGGCTCGCCGCGTCCCGCAAGATGGCTGGCTCTAACCCAAATCCGACAACATACCTATTACCGCCCGACATAAGTCTACGCCAGCGAGGTGGTTGTGTTATCGCGGAACTTCCATTCGATTATTGACAATCAAGATCATGCCCACAAAATATAATACGGAAAATATGCGTATCCACAGGTATGAAAGGTCGGGGTTATTTTAATTAATGGCTTTCACTCCTGTTGACATGTATTTCGCCAATGTCGAGTTATTTATAGACACTCCCATGGACTTACTAGAGAAATAAGTCCATGGATATCACACGCGAAGACAATTATTCGGTAAAAGTCGGTAAAAGAGTATTTTCTCTAATGGACTAAACGGAAGCACACGAGGCTAGCCTCAAGTTATTTTTACTAAGCATCTTAAAGTGTGAGTTAGGGCTCTTCCGGTAACCTTCGGGGAGGCAAGATGGCCGAATGAAAAATGCCCGGCTTTTACTTTTGTTAATTTTGATTTACTGTTCTATTTACTGATTATACTCTCTCACTGACGCTGGCGAAATCACTTGGTGGACCGCCATTAATTTAAAGAAGAAGTGTGAGTTATTGTCATAGGTATTTTAGGCAATTTTTCAGTCTGCTCGAATCATGAATAAATCGTTGAAATCTATCAAGAAAGTTTAGATAGAAACCCATGGAATAATAAAAGCATAGAAACCGGACTATAAAATGAACTTTGCACCAGCTATATTTCTTTACACATTGTGCATTACGTAAGAGAAAATACAAAGTAAAATAGGCCTATAGGTATTTTCTTCTTTAACCACAATGTTCACGAGGTTTAAGGACGTCAAATTTGAATGGACCTCGATATGTCTGCGATCGTGTAGGTATGTAATAACTAGGGTTAGGATTTTGGTGGCAAGACAAGACAAGAATCTATGGTGTCGCTATTTCCTATTTATTATTACAAATATAACTTTGATTTTGGCCTTTAGTTTTGTCATATTTCTAAATAAACTAAACAAATTTTTAGTTCAGTTTATCCATACCTATTAATATTTGTTTGTTTGTCACGCTTTCACAGCGGAGATATCCTCCGTACCAAAATTAATTTAAACACGTTTAGCAATTTAATGAAAGATTGAATTTTGAAATATTACAATACTGAACGTCAAAATCAAAGTGGTATGTATTATCATAATCAAGGAACAGCGACTCCATGGATCCTAAACCCACGGTACGTTACCCTAGTAATAATTTTATTGTACAAAACACAGAAATTCAAATACAATATTTATAGAATAGGAATGTACAAAGGTGAACTTACATCTCTTTAAGGGATCTCTTCCAGCTAAGCTTTGGGTGATTGAGGAAAACAAGAAAAACAGAATGTGGCCACGTATAAATATACGTATATAAAGGGATAAGTTCGCATTTGTACATTCTTATTAAATTTAAATTTAAATATTGTGTTTGAATTTCTGTGTTTTATAAGATAAAGTGTTTGTATTTACATACATACATACATAGATACATAAGTTAGCGGACATATCGAGTTTAATTCCAATTTTACGTCTTAAAACCTTGTAACCAGTCAGTTAAAGAAGATAGAAACGACCTCTCTTTTTTTTTTGCTTCATTTTCACTTATTAGGTTCCATAAGTAGAGAAACAAAGCTGCTGGTGCAAAGTCCATTTTGTAGACCGGCTTCTTTGCTATAGTATGTTCTTATTATATGCTGATGTTTATTTAACTAGCTACTTTATATTTCACTCTAATTCATTTTTTTTATTTGTCCGTTTGGGCAGGCTGAGATCTGGAACCTTATCGACTCGTCATGAGTTGTAATCTTTTGATACATATACATTTTTTAATGACATAAAATATGAGTCTAGATAACGCGTAGCATACACTCACATCACAGTACTGGTTGACACATAACCTCAATATTTCTGCAAACAAGTTTTGATTTAAAAAACAGAAGGAAAAAGTAACAATCAAGCGTGTACATCATTAAATATACCTCACGCGATGTCCAAAAGAACGAAATTATGGTGTAGTAATAATACTGATAAATAGGTCCGTTTGGTTTTGTTTACTTCTTTTGTCATTTGTATTGACCCCGAATATATAGGTATTTATTATTATTCCTATTCGCATTTTATTTGTCATGGAAATAAAATAGGCAGCTGCGAGTAGGCAAGTTGGTCCAGGGTCTAGGTCGGTCAGTGACGCCGTCCGACTCGATTCTTGTTAGCAACACCACAAATAACGCACGATGGTAAACTCGACTACAAAGAAAGAACGATTTTAGACAATCTAACTGGAAATTCATTCGACGATATTTCGATGGAATGTGACCAGAGGAGTTGCATTTCAAGACCGAGAGCAAAAGTTTCACTTTCATGCGCCTTTAGAGGCGAGATGGAGACGCAAGGGGGGAGTGGAGGCGAGGGGCGGGCAGCGCCCGCGCAGCCTCACTTCTCACTTGCCACAAAAAATAAGCTACTTTTCCTTTCTCAAAAACACGAACACTTTCACCTGCGCCCGAACTCGCGAGAACTATTTAACGGAGCCAAATCTATTCGGTAGCGCTCGGAGCAGAAGCAACTATGTCGCAGGGTACACTCGTCCGCCACACGCCGTTATGTAACTGATGTTTACATACAACCAAAACATTGACCTTTTACTATTTACTTACTTCTGAACGACACAATTATTACTGAAATCAATTATAATCGACCAACGACAGACGCACGTCGTTAGGTTTATTTGGCTGTCATATTCATCGAAGCTAACTGATTAAGTTGGAAGGCTTTTTATTTCTGGTGATATAGTTTTTTTTGGACTTTTTCTTAGTAAAATTGATTTAAAACGACGCGCCCTTCATATCCTATTTTATTCATCAGGTTTATAAAGCTATTTCATAAACTGTTCACTAAAAGACCGATTGTCATTTTTGAAGGAAGAATTAATGAGAATCTCAAATATATTTTTGTTACTAAGTTTCGATTTTATTCAGGAAAGAAGACAAATAATGATTTAGTATATCACAATAATAGGTACTTACTACAATTAAAAGTTAAAACTAAACTTATTTTTATTAAAATAATACTAAGCTACTCAAATATTAAAGATGTAAATAATAATCACCACAGTAAAAAGAACACCTCCTCTAGCAGGTCCGCTCGCGGCATGGTCCCTATGGCACTTGCTGCATTACCTCTCTGGATAGCTAGCCCAATCCTCTGGGAGAGGTAAGCACCAGCTCTAGGATCTCCGGAGGTGTCTATGAGCCGGGATGACAGAGCCTTAATAAAGCTTTTCATACCGGCTGACCAACCGGTCTCCACTGCAAACGCCACAAATTCGTAATTATTTAATAATGACGAATATTTGCGGCGCTTGATAGTTTGGGCCTGATCAGCTGCTGCACCGGCCCGATTACGGGTTGACTGGACGTGGGAAAGGGCGAATGTGTCAAGCTATAATTTTCATATAAACATCACAAAGAAGTAGATACAGTCAAGGGCAAAAATATGTATACACTTTAGTACCTTGTCACTTTAACCACTGTGACAGTTCATACAGTCAGCGTCAAAAGTAACTGGTCACTTCAAGCTACTTTTGTACTTTATCGCATTAACACATTAAACAATCTTGTTTGACATTGCTTATGTGACAGTAAAGCGACAAGGTATTTAAGTGATCACTTTCTTTTGACGCTGACCGTACAAGTTGCCCTGGACTGTACATAAATTTTTAAATATGTGTCGTCAGTACTTTTAAACGACAATGTCGGGTTTTTTAAAATTAATTTAAAAAAAATATTCTAAACTTAAATTACCTACTTTCATCATAAAAACTCCATATTTTCTTCATATTAACAACCTAATATTTTGCGTAACCTCCATCTGGATCTTTCACCGCTTGCAAACGGTCTTTCATCGACTTAACCATATTTGCACATACGTCGGTGCCTCTATATTCATCCCAAATTTCGTGGACGTGTGCTCTTAAGGTGCATGGGCATTTTTATTAAATTTAATTCCTTGTTGTTGTCTATCCAAGCCCGGACGCGTCTCGCATTGTGGATTGCAGACTTGTCTTGCATGAATTCAATTACGTGTCCATCAGGATACACTAGTTTAGCACTGGGCAAAAATACATCCCGTAATAGATCTAGATATCCCCGGCTGTTCAATCGACCAGAGATCTCACATAACGCTTATAGGCCCGCCACTTTTCATTAAACCCCAAAACCCAATTGAAATTCTGCCACTACGTCTCTTTGGTAATACGTTTTGCTCTTCGTACCTGGATTTGGGTGTCCGCCAAAGGGACAGTCGTCCGTCGGCTGAGGACACTAAAACTTTTTCGTCCATGAATACCACATTTTGAAAATCATAATTTAAATAGCGGTTTGCTTACGCCAAACGCATCTCTTTATGCCTGTGTCAACAATGGTTTTTTGGCTGGCGTATGATGTTTAAGGCCAGCTTCAAGGAATCTTCGTCGTACTGTGTGGGTGGATACTGCTAGAGGCACCCGCTAAGTCAGAGTCGCTCGTTCAAGAGCTATGGTGCCACATACAGATACACTCAAACACACACACACACACATATGATACCATAACATAACACGTACATATATAGCGGTCAAACTTATATAACACCCCTCTTTTGGGACAGGGGTTAATAATTTAAAAAAGGGGGTTATTAATAGTACATTGTGTATTAAGGTCGGTAAGTAAGGAATTACGATCGAGGCTCTAGTAGAAGCCCGAAGTCGAAGACTGAGGGCTTTCTGAGTCGAGGTTCGTAATTCCCGTACCGCCCGTGAAACATATAATGTTTTTCATCACATTTGCGAGTAAATAAATAAAATTATAGGGCAGAAAAAACTTATAATACACAAGTCAGCACAACTATTATTACGAATTATTTGAACTTTTTTAAGCGGATGGTGGGCGGACTCCACAGATTATACAAATGTTTCGTTCAGAAACGTTAAGGACAAATACTTACGTAGGTATACATACATACAGCCTTGAAGGAGTGTAAAAAAACGACGTTTTGATACTATTAAAATCGATTATTAAGAACATTAATTGAGTATTTAAGTAACATGTAGCGAGATTGCAATGAAATTCCTGTTTAAATATCATTTTAAGACAATTTTTCAATTGCGTGTAAACTCTTTGCTTGAACTTGCAAGACCTAGGTGCTGTGCTATAAATTTAAAAAAAATTACTTACCGACGTGGGTTTCATGGTAAAAAAAAAGGTCGAGGGTTTTATATGGGGCATTGCGGCCAAGTTAACCTGTATGTTTAGATACTGTTTACGTGCAAGTGTGATGAAAAAGTTTATAACGTGTGTCTCTATGTCTCCTTATGTATCTGAGTGTCTGTTGGTGGCGTTGTAGCTCCCAAACGGATGGACAGGTTTTTAAAATAAAACTACATTAATCGGGATGATTCTTAGCAAGATCATGCAAATTGGTTAGGCCGTTTATGAGATATCACCTCTGAAAGTAGGTGTCGCCGTTAGTTTGGGGGCGTTAACCCCCTCAAAGCTCAATATCTCAAAAACGGCTGGACCGATTTTGATAAGACATGTCTAAAAGCCACAGTTAAAAAACCTGCTTTCAAATAAATAAATAAATGCATCCGAATCGGTTCATCCGTTTAAGAGCTGCGGTGCCACAGACAGACACACACACACACACACACACACACACACACACACACACACACACACACACACACACACACACACACACACACACACGCACACACGCACACACACGCACGTCAATTTAATAACACCCCTCTTTTTTGCGTCGGGGGTTCAAAACGAGCATTTTTTTTGCGTTTTCCATCCATATCATCTTAATTACGGTGCGCGTGTCCGACTTGCACTTGACAGGTTATTCAACATACTTATTTCATTGACTAACGAGTATAACTATCTCAGTCTAGCATTATAGCTATAAATATCAAATCAAGTATAATATCCAATATCGTGCGTAGCTTAGTGCGCAACATATAAAAATATTACGAGAACGAAAAGGGAAATAAAAACCGGGCAAGAGCATGTCGGACCATGCTCACTGTTGTAGGGAGCCCTTACTACAAACGAAAAGTGCACTAGCAATAAAAAGTATCCTCACGGCACTTGGTATCTTCTTGAGAAGCGCAGTTTTTAGGCACCAACTCAAAAATGGTATATCCGATCATGATGAAACTAATTTTCGTTGAATGTATTAAGTGTTACCTGTGTATCTGTTCTTATTATTTTTGCACATATCTACGCTTTTAAAAGATAAAGGGGGAGGGAGACGCACACAATTTATGTAACTTTTTAGGCCGAAACAAAACGACACGGAAACTTATGAGAATTTAACTTTGAGAAAAAAAAAAACATACGTTCCTGCATGTTGGTTTTTGGATAATTTTTTGCATTCGTAGTAACGACTGTTGCCAACATTCAGGACCAAAATGGACTGCGATAATCATCGGTCTCGTGTGTGACTACACACGGGAACACAACAATGTGACAATTGGTGCTTTGTAGCGTTAAAATGGAGGAAGTGATTCAGAAGAGCTACTCCTCAAAGTCTATTGTAACCTACTTGTGTGATTTGTTTACCTACCTACTTTAGGGTGCAAGTAAATACGTTCTTTAGAGATAATTTCCTTTTTTCTGTTCCAGAAGAAAATGAATAATTGATTTACACAAAGTTACACTGTGAAGTCCGTGCTAGGCTCGTTAGCCTTATCAAGAATACTACCGTGTACGTTCACTTATTTGCGAGCATTAATTCTTGTTGTGCGCGTGCCTTGGTTGACGTAATTTAATTTCTGATAAGGGTAAGGGACTGCACTGAAGTGATCTTGGTCAAAAAGTGAATCGTGCTGGAGTAAAACTGGCATGGTTACTTTCATGCATATACAAAGAGGGTGTCTCGACAGCGCGGTGAAGGTCGCCGCGATAACTCTCCACTTTTCCTTTCTATAAACTTCGGATATTTGTAAGTGTTTTTAGAACACTTTCATTTATAAAATATGCAGTACCTACCGCTCTTAGTAGGGCGGTACGGTACAGTAATTTAATCATATATTTTTCTATCTTATTCAAAAATGTTTTGCTATTCATCTCAGTCTCACCTGATGTTAAGTGACGACGAGGACATTACAATTATTTTGGATTTTGGATCTGTGTCTCTATTAGAATTACGTACAAAACCCTAAAAAACTGAACTCTTATAAGATGACTTTGTTGTGTATCTGTCCGTCTGTCCATTGGTCTGTCAAGACCCTTTTTCTTAGGAATGGCTAAAGCAATCAGGCTGAAATTTGGATCAGATATAGTTTGTAATAGTCTGTACAAGTGCAATTATAAGAATTTTGAATTTTGAAACTTTTTATTCTAGAAGCAAAAAATAAAGAACCACCGAAAAAAAAATCGCTGAAACCTCAGAGGTATCATTTGAAAGCTTTCCAATTACACTGGTAAATATTTTTTTTTTTAAGTTTTTCAAGTCAAAAACAGCCTGTTGATTAAGTTAATATATCACCATAGCCAAAAAGTAAAAGCTCTTACGCTTAGGATTTTTGGAAAAATCAAAAAATCAAATTAACGTACAGAATAGACAATTGTCAGCCAGTTTAGATCTGTGGCTTACCCTATTCTTCATTAAACACATAAAATAGCTGTAAAATTCATATCGATACGTCAAATAGTTTCTGAGATATTGAAAAGGGCGCTCGAAACTCGGCGACTAGCGCTCACAAATGTTGACGTCCTCTCATCAGAGCGGTTTGCGACCCTATAATGACTGAGCAATTTCACAGGGCTCTTTCAACTGTAGATGTTTCGGATTTTGATACAATGATATTTTATATTTAGATACGTTATGCTCATTCTAAAACCCGTCACCAATTACTGACAGTTGCTACGTTACCATATTTCTACAGACAAAGACGACCATCCGCAGCGAACGCTATTGTTGGAAAGAGATAAATAGTTGTTTCAAATTCGATTACAAAACGTAAAAATGAAATAAAACATCCTTTCTTCCTTTTACAGTTACAGTATAATTTCTGCAGTCACGAAAAACACAAGACGGCATTTTTTACGAAATATATTTGTTACTTTTCGGTAGTCAAATTTAATTGTCTTTGGTGCGTGCGTGTCAGCGGCCGCGACACAACTAGACAGTAGTAAAGTAAATTACCTTCCTTTTTGAGGAACGCTTTTGCGCGCAGATGACGTATCTTAATATAAAATATAATTGCTTTGATATATTAACTTTCGATATTCATATAAGAGTATGTACAGTCAACAGCATAAATAAGTGATCATTTATGTACTTTGTCACTTTAACGTTGTGTTTGAAATGTTATACAAAATTGTGAAATGATTGAAAGCGACAAGGTACAGAAATTATCACTTATTTATGCTGTTGACTGTACCCATTCAAAAACGCAAGACGCACAAAATATCAGAACTAATACACGTCCACATCAAATAAACTAGTTGCGAAACAGGGCGCGACACACAATACTATATTGACATGTTGCAACACAAAGTGGCGTGACACTAGGTCAATCAAAAATTTATGTTTCATACTTTATTCTTTTCTACGGTAGCGATATCATTAACACGAAATAGAAAGAAAGACCTACCACCAAAGTGAAGCAACCTACGCCTAAACACCGTGTGGATTTAAACTACTTTTTAACATTTTAAACGTGAAACTTCCGTGAGACTTAAGGAGATCACACCGGGTTACTCACATAAATATTGTCGAAACACTCTCGACAGGTTTCGGGCTCGGAGTCCCTAGTCATGAGCAGACGTGGCCGGAGCACGACCAGCAGCAGCAGCAGCGGGCCAGCGCTCTGTCAGCCTGGCTGCTCATGAATATAATATTTACGTGAGTAACCCGGTGTGATCTCCTTAATACCTACTTTTTAACATATTTGCAAGAGTTTTACTTCAGATTGCAGTTAAATCATAATTAAATATGTAATCATAAAAAAACACTGAATTCAACAATAATACATTTAAAAATTAAAACTAAACGTATTTAAATTAAAATTAAATTAATGTACTCAAATATTAAAGATATAAATAATAATCACCACTATAAAAATGACACCCTCTCTAGCTCATGGTCCCTATGACACTGGCTGCATTACCTCTTTGGATAGCTAGCCCAATCCTTTGGGAGAGGTAAGCACCAGCTCTAGGATGCTTAAAATAGTTCACTATGGGAACTAAAAATGCACTTTTCTAATATTTAGCTGATGAATATAACCAAATGCTTCAAACAAAAACACTTGGCGAAAATTCCAAAAACTTTAGAACTAAAAGGTTCTTCAATCAAGTCAGTAAAAAAAAAAATTTAGTTTCTGTCGAAAAAGATTACTCCAAAATAATGTGTGACACTTGGCTTACAAATTACGGAAAAAACTTCCTTAATTCATAGGCTTGCAAAAAGGTGCAAATGTTGTCCACATTAGTACTTAAGTGTTTGAGCCACGGGATCTTAATTGATCGAATGGTAAGCGGCCAGACGCCTTAACCCTGGTTCTGTGGGCTAGAGGCAGTAGTCCGCCCAAGTGCCGTAACTCAAGGGTGTATCAGTTTGTTCTGGTAGCGGTAGAGGTAAGTGTTCCTTGGTGCGTAGAGGAAGGGATGGGGCCACCTCGACCATTCGTCAACAGTGTACATAAATGATCAGCAATCTGCTATGTCAATAAATCTACAAATTTATTCCCCGGGTCGGGTCGCACCTGGCTCAAAAGGTTCCAATAGGTACAGGCAGGATTGCCAAGCTTTTTCAAAAAAAAATGTTGAGCTATATCGGGCATCACAGCTCCTATCCCTCAATCGCTGTCCCATGTTTTTGCTTCTACGCATCAAGGAACACTACTTTCTACCGCTGCCAGAATAAACTCATACTCCCTTCAACTTTGAGTGCTTAAGCTTTGCAGTACCTTCAGCAACGGCACTTGCACTCCGTATCGTGTGACTGAGGTGCGGGGAAGCAAAAGTGCTGAAGAACGTTGCAACCCTCTGGAGACTTCAAAACCCGACAAATTTAATGTTTTTAATGTGAATAAACCAAACCAAGCGTTTTCCAAATTAAATTCTCTTTCAGCTCATTTAATCAGCTTAATTTTTAAAACCTGTACCAACATTTGCACCCTTTTGGAAAGCTTTGGAATTAAGAAAGTTTTTTCAGTAATTTGTACGCCAAGTGTAAAATATATTTTTAGAGTAATCTCCTTCGACAGAAATGAAGACACGAAATTTTCAATAATAATACTGACATGTGACTTAAGAATCTTTAATTTGTGAGGCTTTCGGAATTTTTGTGCATTGTTTTTGTTTGAAGCATTTGCTTATTCATCACTTTCATCAGCTATTAAAAAATATACATTTTTAGTTCCCATAGTGAGGTTTTTTTTCACAATTGACAGTTTTAGATCAAAAGACGGAAAATTTTAGAAACATCTAAAAAGTTAAATAACTCGAAACCAGTGAAATTAGCTCTAGTGTAACTCCTTTCAAGGAATGTCATCCCGTAGATACAATAAAAAATACGTTCTTAGAAACATGACATTAATAAATAAGTTAAAAGGTTTAATTTTTTTTTATCATACACAATTGTAGAACAAAAACCATGTTGAAATTAAATTAAAATAAAAGAATCACGGGGTTAATAAGGAATCAAACATTTAACGCCTTAGGACAGGTATGGATGGAGTCATAAAAGATCAAAGTCATAAGCTAAGCTCTGATCGTTAAAAAACTTTTGTATGTGATTGTGTGGCAAGGACCATCCCAGTTTGGTTCTTGTAGTACCAGCACGAAACTTAGTGCACTGACATGTACGCGTACTCGTTTTAGGTACTGTAAAATTTACCAGTTCTAATAGTTTATCAATTTTTATTAATTATTTCAAGCAACAAAACCAGATCGAGAAAGCGGCGTCTATCTTGCAGTGTGTTTATTTTGAAGAGTGTTAATCTTTCCTCATAGCCTACACGACGACCAGTACGACATTTTAGGGTCTTATGGACAAATGATATGGATACGGAGTAAAAGATCGTTGCACTTTCTCCAATCGGTCAAATGTGGATCTGATAGTGGATCCCAGACTTGACTGTAGTATTCCAGACGTGAGCGCAATAGTGAGTTAAACAGTGTCTGAAACGTTATGACGTTTTTAAAACTCTTGCAAAGGCGCTAATTATATTTTATAGCTTTCGCGTATTACTCAGTCAAAATGATTTAAGTTAAGCTTGGAATTCAATTAAACGCCAAGATCTTTGACACTAAAAACGCAGTTGCAGTGCAACGTTGCTAAAAGCGTATTCCGCGACGATGGGAAGTCATTTTCGAGTGAATCTAATGTAAAGGCACTTGCTTGCGTTAAGGCTCATATTATTGACCATACAGGGGGCTCTGACGGCACTCAGGTCCTCCTGCAAAAGAGAGTGGTCTATGGAAATAGAAATGCAATTGTATATTTTGAGATCGTCGGCATATAGGAGGCAATTACTATGTCTTATAGACTCTATTATGTCGTTAATGAACGTAGTAAACATCAAAGGACCCAGGTGTGATCCTTGGGGGACACCAGATGTGGCTAAATATGAGTCTGAATAGTATCCGTCCTTGACTACTAGCAAAAAATGGTCAGACAAGTAAGATTTAGGCCATCTACATATTTCACCTGTCACTTTGAATTGATTAAAGAGTTTTCACAGAAGAGTGCTGTGATCCACCTTGTCAAAGGCACTGATGAAATCATTGTAAATGGGGTCCACTTGTCCACCGTAATCAATTGACTTACCTAAATCGTTGACATATTGGACCAAATTAGTAGAAGTTGACTTTGAAGATAAAACCATGCTGCCGAGGGGAGATGCTTCCTTTTACATGACACATTAGCCTTTTACAAATAATACACTCAAATATTTTAGAAAATATTGTTGGGAGTGATATCTGTCTATAGTTCAATATACGAGTCTTATCACCTTTTTTGAATACAGGCACAACATTGGTTTCCTTCCAATATGAAGGGAAAGTTGAATATCTAATCTTTCGTTAAACATTATCGCTAGAGGAGCGGAAATGTTGCGCAGCACTTTTATAAAAAAAAAAGGAGGAATACCGTCCGGGCCCGGTCCCTTACTAACATCCAGTTCATTCGCTGACACGAACATAAGAAGGGGTATTTGATTACGAATATGATAAACCATTGTCATAATTTACCCGAGAGCCCGGCGACGCGAAGGGTTAAGATTCAAGAAAGTCGAGGAAAAATGTGACGCAAACAAGTTGCAAGTTGCTGTTAACAGTGGTGTCTCCAAGAGTCATGCTGGACGGTATAGAAGGATTTCTTTTCACGATTTTTCCCGATATTTTTAATTGAATGAAACAAAAAGTAGAATGTTCGTTTATTTATAAGATTTATAAATATATTTACACTCCATATCAGATTGTGTTTTCTTTTAATTAGGTTTTTAACACCGTAATAAATTTAGTAATGATCGTTTGTTGGTCTTGTAGTACAGTTGACGCGTCCCCGTCAAGGGAACCATCATCAAGGTACCACAGATTAAATTTAGAATTTAGATCTGAAATAATTGGATGAATGACCAAGCTAAAAATTACAGGCCCGAGCGGGTCTCCCTGTTGGCAACCCATGCATGAAGATATGATTTTGTCACCGAAAAGTAATTTTGATGGTATCCCATGGCACTGCCACAAATACATGTAGCTGTATAATTCTGGAACTCCTTTTTTGACAGCAGCTAGAAGTGCACCGATTGACCGAATTAAAAGCGTTTTTGACGTAAACTTTTAGAAATACCTCATTTTCCGGACGGTTCAGAAAAGAGCGCGCAGCGTGGACAGCTGCCTCACAACCTCCCTTGACGCCGAAACCTAGCTGCCGAGGTATGAAAATGTTTGAAAGTCTATTACGAAATTTTCGGCAGCAAAGTTACGACGCCAAACGCCTGAAGGTGCAGCCGACAGCAATAGGGCTGTTACCACCATCTTTTTTGGCTTAATTTTAATTTAAATAAGTATAGTTTTTACTTTTAATTGTAGTACCTATATTATGAAATATAAGTGAATTCATTAAATGAGGTTTTAATTGCGAATTGGATTTTGTGTATGTTCAAGTCTTAGGTTTTATGATTATCGTATATAAACAAAGAAATTGCTGTAATGATGGTTTTATTAAAACGATTTACAGTATTGCCCTGAGGACAATAGCGAGGAGAATAATGAATCTCGGGTATTTTATAAAATTGGAAGAGGTATGTTAGGACAATTGTCTGATATAATAGTTTCTGGTATACAGTAAGTCATGAAAACAGAGTTTTTAAAATGAATTTAATAGCGGCAGATGTGGAGGTTTTTAATGGGTAAATAAGGCAATCTTTAGAAAAGCAATAGGTAACTACAAAAATCAATCTGTTATAATTAAAAGTTTTGGGTAAGAGACCTATAAGATCAATGGATAAACATTAAAAAGGACGGGAGCATTGTTTAGGTTAGCCCATTCAATCGAGTTTTCGCTGGTTTTGATACATGTAAGCGAAGCAAGAAGAGAAGAAGAGAAATGAAATCAGATACGTCTCTGTAAACACAGCACTAAAAGTTTAAAAAAAAAAACAGCCTTTGATAAGTTTTAAGAGTACCAAAATGAGCACAAGTAGATGTTGAATGATTTTCGGTTATTATTGAGACTCAATATTCTTTTGGAATTCATTTTTTCCAATTGTTTTATGATCTCAAAGGTGTGTTAGAGCGTGATTATTTATATAGTTTGTTATTAACGATGATATAATCTGGGGTGGAGGTGGGGTTAGAACTGCAGCTCGAGTAAAGAGATATATACCAACTACACCAAGGCTTATCTGTATGGGAACTTGTATAAGTTATGGCACTTATTGGGACAGATTAAATGCTGCTTTTGGGCTGGAATTAAATGGTCTTTACCACGTTTGTATTTTATTTCAAAGTTAAAAGCTGATAAGTGAATACTCCATCGGGCTAAACGTCCAGTAGGATTAAGTATGAAGAAACCACTGAAGAGCTGAGTGATCAGTATATGTATAAGGTGAACTTTTGACCATTGTCTAGGTAACAACGGAAATGCTCAAGAGATAAGGTAACGCTCAAGAGTCTGTTCTCTCTCAGTAATAGAATAGTTTCTTTGAGTACCGGTAAGGGATTTACTCATATAAGCTATGGGTATTTCGACATCATCAAGCTTCTGTGTCAGCATACTGCCGATTTCTTACCCAGACGCATCACAGTGGACAGCAAATGGTTTGGAGTAGTCAGGACAAGCTAGAATTGGAGTGGAGACTATAAGCTTCTTTAATAACGTTAAAGGTATTATTAGCTTCAGAGTTCCATTTCAGAGGTGATTTTTTAGAAGTAGAAGTAAGTTTATTTAGAGGAGCTACTAATGTGCTGAAGCTAGGAATAAAACAACGATACCAACTGGCTGTTCCTAAGAATTTCGTAACTTCACGTGGGGAAGTTGGGGAAGGTAGGGCTAAAATAACTTTGACTTTTTTAGGGTCAGTTTGAAGGCCTTGGTAGTTAATGATATAGCCTAAATTTTTTGTTATTTCCTTAAGAAATAACATTTTGGCTAATTTACTTTAATCGCGTCTTTAATTTTTTTTAAGACCTTGGTAAAAGAGTGATGTGCTCTTCGAAAGAATTGCTTATAATGATAATCTCGTCTCAGTAAGAAAATCAGAGTTTATCAAGGTTTTCAGTGACAAAGAGAAACAAACCACGACCTGGTACATATAAAGCAGTCTTTGGACAATCTTCAAGACGTAGGGGATCTTCCTAAAAGGCTTTATCTCTGTTTTTAAGGTTGTCAATAATATATTTTATAAATGGTAATTTGTACGCGTCTTTTTTAATTTTAAGTTAAGTTTTAACATGTTATCTACTTCTGTACATTAATGCTTTTTGTTTCTCAGGGGAAAAGCGATAACAACGTTGTTTAATTGGGGAATGACTTCCTGTGTCAATAATATGCTCAACTAAATGGGTTTTACTTAAAGGCTGTGTTTCGGTAGAAATATTACGAAATTGGTTTTAAATACAATCTGAAATTATTATTTGAGTCTCTGTCTTGTAATGTATTATTTGTTTTTTGTTGAGTTAATGAGTAAGGTCTTTGGATTTTATTGTTTGTAATAAAATAAGGAGCTAAATTAAATCATTTCCAAAAATCAATGCCTAAAATAAAGTTTTCGTTAATGAATAGTAATTATATTAATTTTGTTTTTGAAATTTATAGGCAATCGAATGATTCCTATAGAATGTATGCAATGTCCATTAGCTACTGAACCAGATATAAATAGTTTGTTTATGGTCGAGTTTCAGACCTTGGGTTAATATTCTTTATGGGAATTGTTACCAAAAATGGTAATAGCACTACTACTGCCTAATAATCAGTATAAGGTAAGATTATTGAATTATACTTTAATATAGAAGTGTTCGTGAAAAAGTTGTGTTATTTGATTGCATTCAAAATCAAGTTTAAGAAGCCATAGTTTCCATTCAGATGTGGTTGTTTTTAATGGAATACATTTCTCGGTACTTCATTTTTTCAATTATTAAAAGTAAAAGAAGAAGAAGGATACATTTAGGAAAAGTTGTACCTTTTTTACCACAACGGAAACAAACAGTTCTACAATTCTCTGGGTTATGTTATGACCATACATCGGGGTTTTCGGTGCGGGAATGTTTGACATAAGCCAAAGATTAAAAAACAGAATTTTACTCTAGGTTTCTACCTAATGAAAAATTAATTGAACAAGAAAAAGTATTTTATAAAAGAAATGTCGAAAAACTATGAACGAATTTTTACAAGGAAATAGAAATGCGATCGAAAAAAATTAAATATGCTCCTATTACAACTGCCGACTTAGAGAGATCGTTCAGTTCATTGAAATGGATAATATTTACAGCAAGACGTCGCAAATGAACTGTTCCAAATATTGAAAAAACATTAATAGTTTATTTTGAAAATCGTGTCAACTACTAAATTATCCTACTGCAGGTAATTAATTAACGTTAATTTTATTATTATCTCATATCATTATAGCCTTGGTAGTAAAGCTTAAGTACTATATGAGTTAAAATATACTTGTATCATAGTGTAAGCAATTCGCAGAGAGGTAGTTAGTCATTAGGCATAATATGATATTTTCTCAGATTACCTATCTGTTGATATCTACTCTTTCTTAAATCATTCCCGCACCGAAAACCCCGATGTATGGTTATGACTATTGGTTCTACAACGTGGGCAAGAGAATCGTGCAACAACAGGGTTTGGGTTATGGGTAGATAAGGAATATATTGGCGGTCAGGGGGTATGAGCGACTTTATCATAAGAAAACTCTCGTATTATTGTAGGTTTGTAAGGGGTGTTTGAAGATTTGGGTGTGTTAAAGGAATTATAAATTACCTTATTATTTGATGGTTGGGTTTGGAAATATTTTTTGTAACGATCCTCGTTATAATTTAATACTTCGTAAATGCAATTTTCATAACGCTTGCATGAAATTGACATATTGACTAAGGCAGCCGGGAGTAAGCGAGAACAATTCGAGAAGAACTTAAAGATAGACTACGTTCGATCTCGTCTATATTTTGCTCTGCTGATTAAGGGCTTTGTGAAATTGACTCTGCGGTGCTGGTTTCGAGAATTGGAGATAACAGTCGGCGGAGTTCGTCGGCGGTGGAAGAAGTCGTGACTGAGTGCCGTGTAATTTTTATTCGTAAATAAGCTCTGGATTGTTGCTCAAAAGTGGGTTAATTTTTAGGTTTAAATGTTAATATAAATTAATTAATTAATAATTTGTGCACATTATTTCTGTATATTTTGAGTAAGGTAGGTTAGTAAGTACCCAATCCTAAAAATTCAGTGACCTCTAGATAGACGGCATTAATTGCCCTAGAAAAGTCACCTTCGAGACAAGAGTTGGTGATGGATAAGCCGAGGATATGCTCCCGCGGTACTGCCGTAAGCGTTACTGGCCACAAAACACAAGTGTCTCGATAGAGATTACCACAAGTGAATAGTTTTCCAGGTATGCTAGTTCCAATAGGAACCGTGATTGTATAACTGTCTGAATATGGGGAAATTTATGTTTGAATAGAGTACTGTTAGAGTTTTGTTTATTGATGTGTATGAATATGGTGTGCTGTAAACAAAATAATAATATCCAGAAAAAGGAAAAAGAGACAGAGGCAGAAGGCTGAAAAGAAATGAATTATTGGTAAGGGAAGAAAAATTGTACCTACTGGTATTTACACGCAGTTTTCAAAAATGATATCAAAATTGGAATTCAAAATCGCGGACTTGAGATAATTTTTTTAAATCGTCATAGTGTCAATTCCTTAGATTTTGGGGACGCAGATTTCGAATATAATGTCAAATTATACAGGGTTAGTACTTGTAACTCGATGTATATCTGGTAGGTGGTGATAGAGGAGCTAAAATGAAATAAATTTAACCCACATATGTATGGTCGGAAATAAATAGTTTTTGAGATATTGATTTAAATAAGTATTTTCTAGAAATTCCCAGAATCTTGCATAAAAAAAAATGTACAAAAAAATATTGTTATTTACCCCTAATTTTTTTTTATTTAAATTATTAACTATTATTTAATTATACCAAGTATAAAAACCCCAAATAAAACAAGCAAACTTATTAAAATCAGCGGAAACGATTTGGTTTTATTAACTTAGTGCTTATTACTAGAAATCTTATGCTCTAGTCCAAAAAAACAATTTGACATCAAGCGTACAAATTACTAGAAAAACATCTTCGTTTAATCAGCTTTCTGAATAGGTATCATGATCCATATTAAAGTCACTATTTTTAATGTAAACGCATCTTAAGTCATTGCTACTATCTAGTAAAATTATCTCTCACAGAACATAGCAAAAGTCAAGATACAAATAAAAAAATAAAATGTCGGTTTTAACTAATGAATTCTATCATTATTTCAACCCGCATAATTATATTTTTTTATACGCGGGGTCCTGGACCTCAAATCGCCTGAATAACTAGTACTTGGCACCACCTATTCCACGCCATTTTTTTTCCATCCATATGCCTAACACCCTGTGGTCTCGAAAGAATATATACTTACATATTACGAGTATTATGGGTGAAACACAGGAACTCCCTATGAAAGAATGAAGTCGGTCAAAAAGCTAACATGGGAGTCGCTGGTTCCGTAGGTAGCGAAATATGTAAGTAACAAGTGCGATGATGAACCTTTTCCCAGACTCCTACCGCGACGAAGTAGAGGGGGCATACGGATTCTGGTCATCCGTAGCATAAGGAAATAAAAAGTGAGGCGGCGAACAGCGGTGCGCCGACGCCGGCCAGTGACCAATGTCAGGGTTAGCGCGGGCTGTTATCGGCGCGCGTTATCGAGCCATTGTGACTTGTGCTATAACAACATTGTTTACAATGCGCTGCCCACAGTGGTCACACACCTGGCGTACACCATCTTACCACTTCTAGCGCACATAACTATAAGTCTGCGCTTGTAACCTCGCTAAAATCGATTAATAAATTGAACCATAAGAAAGGCTTTGACTTCATTTGTCTATGTCCAACTAATTATTGTCCCCGGCATTACACGGACACGGGTGATTTTTTATCATACAAACCTTATCCTGACAATTACGAACACAACAAAAAATAATATTCAAATAAATCAAGCCATTCTCAAATTTAGTTAATTTTGATACATAATATAATATAGAGATAGATTTGCTCATGCGAGTTTAAATCGTGTTAGGCCCGGGAAGGGGTGGTTTTTTATTAGTGATGTAATCCGGCGTTGGCAGTTAGTTAAGAGTCATGTCATGATTCGTGATCATCACCGAACAATTGAGTCAGTTTTAGCATTTAAACGCGCAACTATGTGTTTGTGTCGCGGGTTGATTTTTTCAAGTTACTTTTACCTATATTTATTGATAGGGTAATTTATTTACGTTAAACTCTTCTTACGGGATCTTCAGGATATTTGTAATAACATAACAAATAGCAAGCTTTAAAACCCGACTGTTGCTTACTAACTTTACTACTTAACTAATCCTAAATCATCATTCAAAATGAAAAATGATGAAAGAAACTTAAAGATGCTTTTTAGTAATACTGTGTTAAACAGATTTCCGGCAAGAAACATCCCAGTTTGTTGGCTATAGTTAGAGTGACATTAACTCATTACATTATTATTGTTTAGACTCGCGTTAAACACTCTCCTTTTCACTTTTCACTTTAAATATTTATTGTAACAAAGTTTCTAATTAGACCCTGCATAATAAAATAAATTCACCTTATTAAAATTAAACCGTTATTTTTATATATTTTTGCACAGTTGTCATTTTGAGGTTCCACGCCCTCAAAATTGTCTATGCGCAATCACTGAAAATGGCATTAATCCTCCATTCACAAACACCGTGATTGGCTGCTTAGGGGTTTGCAAAGTAAATTTTAAAATAATAGAGCTTTAGTCCCGATGTGCAGAGACTGTTGTTAACGTTTACTTAGCAATAAAATTCACAAACTATTAACGCCAATCGGAATAATGAAAATGACTTTGCTGACCACTTATTTGTTCAAGCAGAAAAATCGAGTAAAGTATACGAGAAAAGTTAGCGTAGCGATTGCTTATTTTTGTCATTATCATTTTAAGCTTGTAGAAAAAGTTAAGTATGCAACGGTTCACAATTAGCTGTTAAAGTACTCGTGTCTGTAATTAGAGCGTGAGCTTGCGAGCGCACTCATCACTCGTACCTAAAGAAGCTTCATTATGTACTAGTCACATATATAACTATTCAAATATCGAACGTCTATTTGAACACGGCCTCTATTCAACGCCGCCGTAAAACAATATTGCTTTTGAAATGTTATCGTATTGTTCTTAACACGGCGGCCGCCATTACTGTCAGTTAAATAAGTGCTATCACAACGTTGACTACGCGGAAGCACGTCGATAGCAACAAGGTTGCACCGTCTAGTCGCAGCGCTGCGCAGTTCGCGGGTGCACGGCCGCCGCGCAAGAAGGGGACTGCTTTAGTTTTACACCTATACTTTAAGCAGAAATATGTCTTTTCTCAAACATGCTCGGAAAAAACGGTTTTCCGATTGAAACACAAGGACGGAAAGAGCCTCATTTTACTCCTAGGAGTAAAAAAACCATATGAAAACACTTTCCGTCCATGTCCATATATTTCTTAAAAATGCTGTCAATTTGCATACAAAATCAAAAGGACCAAGACAAAAATTCCAAACAGCCAAGGTAACTGCTCGCTTTTTTAGCACAGTGCGTGTGTTTCTTTTTGAATTTGCATTCCAATGTCTATGGTTAGTATTTAAAAACAATTGACAGTCGACATTCGTTCATTCTGCATAATATAATTGTGAAACCGAATATTAAACTAAGTATTTGTTGTGTGAAATACTTACTATAAAAAATGAGCTCAAGCGACGAAATAGGTACCACACCGCCTATATTAAAATCTGAAGCTGCCTCGGTTAGGCAAAAACTGTTTCCCGCTAAATCTAAGGAAATTAAATTACTTACATACATACATACGTACATACATACCTTCACGCCTGTAATCCCAGAATGGGGTAGGCAGAGCTACAAAATTACAACTTCAAAAAGTTAAATTAAATTACTTGCTTTTTAGAAATGTATTTGTATTATTTCCTCACATGTTTGAGAAAAGCATTATGTATGCCTCGGCGGAAACGAGGATTTCCTGACTCGTATTTTAGCAGGCCTCGCTGTTGCTCGGCCTGCTAACCACCTCGTCAGGAAAACCCTTACTTTCCGCGCCTAGGCAACAATGTACTATTTCTCAAAAATGACCGGAAAAGTTGACATTACTAACTCCATACTGAGACGCGAAGTACAGTTTACAGACAGTTCCCAAATTAAAAAAAAATTACATTGCGTGCTCGCTACACAAGCCCGCAATGTTGCATACAAATTTCATTGTTATCTAGTTTGTAACTTTTTAAAAAGTGAAAACGGCCATAATAAAATGAGGGCACAAGTCTTATACATCCATATTTTATTCAAAACGTAACTTTTTTATCTGTGTCTGGAATAGCTTGAGCTTTTTTTTTCTAAAAAAGCTTGCGTTTCTCCTTGTCATAATCATAAACATAAAGGAGGCGGTAAAGAGTGATGTTATTTCACGTGAAGTTTCTGTTTTTATATACGATTTGTATCTTGCGATTCTTGAGAAAAGCACTATATATGCCTCGGCAGGAACGGCTATTGCCTGCTTCACTGCCTAGGCAATAATGTACTACTAGAGGCTTTTTGTCGCCTGCGGTTTATCGTGGTATTTTCATTAAGTACGTAAGTATAATACTTAATAATTCAGTGTTAGTAATGTATTGTTATCGATACTACATATCACGTGTATTCCTTTAGCTTAATTGGTTACACGTACGAGGAATATTATGTCTGACGTGTGGGCCTTAGGTACTACCAAGTAACTAAACATAGTTATTGTTTATATCAGTAAACAGTTATTTATATTAGAGACCAAAGGACAGCGTTGTATATTTTTGTATTAACGATTCACAAATCCATCCGATTTTAACCGAACAAAAAAAGGTTTTTAACACCTCTCGCCCATTATTATTTTGTAACTGATGCACAATCGTCGATTTATAACTACTGACGCCAAAGCATTTCACAAGACACAAGACACGTGTCTTAATATTTTGTGGCGAATTTTTCCTTTATTCTGATTAGCTACATAGTATTCCCGGTCTCGGAATTTCGTCATGGTATGATTATTAACATAGTTTTTAAAAGCTAATACATGTCAAAAAGGATCAAGCTTTTAAATATTGACTGCGTTTGAAGAATACGAATGTTCGCAACATCGGAAGTACAAAGTTTAAACTTGCAATTTGCTGGAAATAAGAACTGCCAAGTGCGAGTCGAACGCTCGCGCCGAGGGTTCCGTTGCATCCCTTCATTATTTCACTTTATTTATTTAATCTATATTTATCGAATCCGCCATAATAACTCATTATTAAAAAAAGCCCCTTCTATTACGCTTCACAAGATACAGTTCTTTAAAGCTAGCACGGGCAGAGGAAAGGAGGAGGACAGCGGGGGCATACTAGAAGGGCCCGTCGGGCTCCCGTCACGTGCAGAACCCTAAAAGTAAGAAATTAATACGAACAAACTCTTCAACACTGCAGCTAAGGAAGGGGTTAGGTCCGCGGCGTTTACAATAACTTGGCATGGATGCATACGAGCGCATATAACACTACATAACCCTCATTGTTAGGCACAAGGCAGTAACTCCAAAAACCATTGTACCTTTACTTATCGTGATGTAGACTATGGGACATTACTGCGAAGACCAGTAAGTAAGCCTTCATGGACGAGTATGAGTATGGCTTTTATACATACGAGTCCAGGATGGCTGATAAAAGTTGAAGCATGTAGGTACCTCTAGGGCTTTTTTCAAAAATACCACAAATGAATTGTTATTTTTTTAAGAAAGGTTCCATTAATTAGTTAATGTACTTTTTGTAAATATACCTACTATTATACAAAAAATACCAAAGATTTTCTCCCGCCTTTTTACAGCATACCTACATCCTGGCAACACTGACCTCGGCCGTGACAACTATTTTTTTATTAAAGGGACCACGTTGTCATATCAAATCAAACTGCTAACTTCTGTAGAGCTGAATGTTCAGTTTGTCATGTACTCGTAGTATAAAAATTAGTTTTTTCATCATAAATCGGATACAATTGTTGTTTATAATATTTTTTGCAAAAATCCTTCCAGAGAATAAATTGTGTTCATTTTCATACTTCTTTTTTAGTTTCATTTGATCTTTTCTTACAGAACTCTTTTTTAGCCTTTTCGAAAGCTGTCACGCAAAGCTGTCTTTACAGACAGTTCCAAATTCAAGTTATATGATTTGTTATGGGATATCTATACTTATAGGTCTACCAGAATCTCATGACAAAAAGGGAAATTGAAACTTGTTGCAAGCAACTGGGGTAATAGGATTCACAGGAGTTGATACTTGAATTCTCCACAATTTAATACAAGTATGAAATACTAGTTCTTGCCTCCGTTTTCATCCGCGTAAAAGTATGTATTGTGTGAGTGTATTGATAACATTTTTACTGATATAATTCCAATCAGTAAGATTTTGATTAGTAACCTGGAATCGGATCATCTAGGTCAATTAATTAAATTCGAGTCTGTATCGCATGATATTGCGAAAAAGGAAATAACTTTTGTGCCGCTTACTGCAGGCCGTGTGGAAAGAATGCGACATAATTTAACGTATAATCTGCCCTTTTTAACAACTTATAAGGGCCCTAATGACATGTACAACTCATTCTTTCACACATTCATGAAACAATTTGACATGATATTTACATCCAAATCGGTCATGGTCGGTGGCGCAAAGGTTTTCAGTGACTGGGCTACTGCGGACTTACATAAACGAAGAACAATACTTTATCAACTATATGAGGAACGACGGTTTAACGCTAGTGAAGAGTTTAAGGAACATGTCAAAGAGTATTCTAAGAATTTCAAGATAGACTGCCGTATAGCTAAGCGAAACTTTTTAAGTCATAAAATCTTGAATAGCTCTGATGTCATTAAAACGACTTGGAAAATAATTAATGAAGAAACAGGTCGCCGGAAAAAGGAAATTAATGACTTTCGTTTAAAAGTAGATGGTAAAATCCTAGAGTCGAATTTAGATGTCGCAATTCAATTTGAAAATTATTTTACCAACATACCAGTGTCAACGACTAAGTGTCTGAACTCTTCGCCGGCGTCTGCCATTTTATTATTAGAAGATAACGTGTCTGAATGCAGTATACACTTTGAATTCAAGCACGTTACTGCCTTGGATGTAATTAAGGCATTCAAGTCAATTAATATAAAGAAAACTAATGACCTTTGGGGGGTGTCGGTTCACGTCCTTAAATCCTTATTGGAAGTCATAGCATCTGACTTAATGGTCATATTTAATCACTGTGTTGACTGTGGCGAGTTTCCTGATCTTATGAAACATAGCAAGATAATTCCATTATTCAAAACGGGTAGTACTTCTGACCCCACTAACTTTAGACCGATCTCCATACTACCCACTTTCAGTAAAATCTTTGAGAAATTAATTTTATCACAATTAATGGAACATTTTCAATATAATAATTTATTACACACCAAACAATTTGGTTTTACTCGGGGTCGCTCGACAACCGAAGCTGGTGTTGAGTTAATTAAACATATTTTTGAAGCCTGGGAGGGGTCACATGATGCCTTAGGTATTTTCTGTGATTTGTCCAAGGCCTTCGATTGCGTTAACCATGACACATTGGTCAGGAAGCTACACCATTATGGAGTTAGAAGTACTGCGCTAAACTTAATAAAAACGTACTTATACGGGAGAATACAAAGGGTAGACGTGAATGGAAAACGATCACCTGGGTCTTTGGTCAAAATGGGCGTACCACAGGGCTCAATTTTGGGTCCTTTTTTATTCCTCATTTACATAAATGATTTACCATACCTTATAAAGGACAAACATGATATAGTATTGTTTGCTGATGATACCTCACTCGTATTTAAAGTCAAACGACAACAGGAGTTTAATATCGATGTAAACAATGCTATATCAGAAGTAGTAGATTGGTTCAGTGTTAATAATTTATTACTGAATGAGAAAAAGACTAAATGTATTAAATTTATGACTACAAATGTGAAAAATAGACAAACTACTGTAACTATAAAAAATGATAGATTAGACCTAGTTAATGATACAGTATTTCTTGGAATAACGTTAGACTCCAAACTCCAATGGGGTCCTCATCTGGCTAAATTAGCGAATAGACTAAGTTCTGCAGTTTTTGCAGTTAATAAAATTCGGAATATAATAGACTTGAAAACCGCTCGATTAGTTTATTTTAGTTACTTCCATAGTATTATGTCATATGGTATTTTACTATGGGGTAGTGGTGCTGACGTAAACAGCATCTTTGTTCTACAGAAGAGGGCTATTCGTGCTGTTTACAAGATGGGTCATAGAGACTCGCTTAGAGATAAGTTCAAAGAAACGAATATATTAACCGTATACAGTCAATATATTTATGAAAATATTATGCATGTTCATAAACACATCGGTAGTTTTAGAAAGAACTGTGACATACATAATGTTAATACCAGGAATAAACATAAGCTCGCAGTGCCCTTTACACGGCTTCACAAAATAAAAAACTCATTCATGGGTAATTGTATAAGGTTCTATAATAAGCTCCCAAGTAGTGTTACTCATTTATCAGTAAATAAATTTAAGAGTTACGTTAAACGTCAACTAATTTCTAAAGCGTATTATAGTATTAAAGATTATATAAATGATGACAATGCTTGGGACTGAATTATTTGTATTACAATTATTAATGACCGTGGAGACTATATACATCTCCTTGTATGCTTATTATTTTAATTTGACATCTGGAGACTCTTTACATCTCCAAAATTGACCGTGGAGACTTTCTACATCTCCCTTGTTTGTGTTTGTTGTTTTGTTTTTTTTGTTTAATTACCTACTTACCTATATTTAATTTTAATTTGACATTTGGAGACTCTTTACATCTCCGGAATTGTATTATTATTTTAACCTGACATTTTTATTAATTTCATTATTATTACTACTGGGACCTGTACATCCCTGTGACATTTAAATTAGATAGCTTATGTTTAGTATTGTAATAAGTTCTTTATTTAAAAAAATGGCTTACTGTTGAGTTTCTTGCGGTGCTTCTTCTCAACAATGGTCTCTTGAAGCGCTGGTAGATGGTAGATTCAGACTTGTAAAAGTGCCTACAGGGCCTACTTACAGAATAAATGTTTTTTTTTTTTTTTTTTTTTAGTTTATTTATTACAAACATTCACAAACACAAAATTATAGTGTAGTATTATTAATTATAATATAGTGTAGATAGAACATAACTGTATATTTATTATTTGGTGCAAGATTTACCGTGAAATTAATTACACTGATATTGAGCTATGTGTATGTATTTATTTGTACTACAGTTAACGAAACCCTCTTGAAATTAAGAAAACATTTCAAGATAACACAATAACTGGACGATGGTGTATGCTCAGTTCAGATTTAATGAAAATAAAACAAGCTTAAATGCCATAACAATATAATATTTATAGAAGAAGGGAGTTGCAGCTTGGTTAGGTGTAGCTAGTGTCCTTCGATCCTCAAGATAGTCCCTCCTTTCGTTTCTTAGGAACTCGAATATAAGTCCATCCAAATATCATCGCCTATCACCGTAAATAAAAGTAGGTATCAATACTATTTGGCTACACTAACTAGTAAAACAAAAACACGATTCAAAATCACAGATTGTGTTTCATTTACACTTTCTTCCTCACATATTTTATTGTACACATGGCAAAAAAAAAATTTTTTGCATGCGATTGCAGTGTTTTTAATTATATTTCTCTATACTTAATGATTTATTTAAATCAAAATAAACAACATTGACAGGCCGAGAAATTTGAATTGATAAGTGTAAGACAACATTGTCATATCAAAATCATTTTATTTTTACTTTTAAAGTCATCAGATTCTGGTAGACCTATACTTACTGGACTCTTATTGATTCCAAAGGCCATAGCCGGGTTTCCATAGTAAGTCGGCCCTTATATCGAATGGGCTCGGGGATTTTTTTGTCAGTACCTCTTGTGATGAAGAATATTTTAGTCGAGTATGAACATCCTACTTGTAATAGTTTTTGACTTATGATTTATAGATTATAATTATAATTATAATATTATTATTATTTATTTATAATTTATTATTATTATTATTTATACTCAAGATTTTTTTTTCATGTTTGTTTTTTCTGGATGTATTCAAGCGATTTGCTTCAAATTTTGAAATGACGTATTTTAGATAGATTTGCATCGCCACCCAAAAAACGAATACTAGTTATCGTATAAAAAAAAGAAAAAAAAAACCAATTAAAAAAAACATTATTTTCTCAAAATAGGCCATACATTGGCCGACTACTAGCCTAAATATCAAAATTTTCCAGGCGGTACTTCCTACAAAATATCAGCAGAATGTGAGTCCAGACTCAAGATTTACCAGCGAGCTCAGAAGAACTGACAGTATCGGAACACCGTACTGCGCTCCAAAAAAGGTATTGTGGATGTGGGTGCCTCTACCGCTAAGCTCAAGTGGGGCTAGACTGAACATGTCTGTCGAATGCATACGGAACGGTGGGCCAAAGTTGTTACTGATTGGACCCGCTAGAAGTCGCTAGCCACCGGAGAAGAGTTCTCTTTGGCCGGCAAAGAGAAGGCGGGATGACTTGGATGCGTTTCGAAGCGAGTGGCGAGGGTATGTACTTAATAGGGGCGAATGACGGAAAAGAGGGGAGGCCTTTGCCCAGTAGCGGGACAATAATTCAGGCTTTAAAATAGTAAAAAAGGAAGTTTTTAGGGCTAAATAATCCTTCAATGAGTAATAGTGCATTACTGAAGGGAACGGGGAAAGGGCTGCTGCGGGACAAGTGTGAGTTATCGTGGCTGAGACGCAGTCTAGGCCGCGCTATATACGTGTCTAGCCACCGCCCCTCCCGGCTGAGGCTTATATAGTACTTCTCCAACAATTCCAGAAAATAAAAAAAACAGTTGTTAATAATATTTAACATAGTCCCAAAATTTTCTTAAAAAAAGAACATTGTCGCCATCATCATCAATATTACTAATAATTCTATTTACATTCAAAATAGGAGCGATTTAACATGAAACTGAAATACAGGGTTAAATACGATCACAAATAAGGTAATAAATCCAATTTTAATAAATGAGAGTTAAACATTAATTACGCGTTTAAGTTATTTCTACAATTATTTTGTTTATGACACAATAACAATATCTTAAAAGCAAAACGCTGTAACCGCTGTTCGAAAAGGTAACCTTTTAAGGTATAAGAATTTTGATTTTAAGAGTGTTTAGGTGTTTGGATTAGTTATCCTACCCCAAACATGCTTTTAAAGAGTAAAATACTACAAAACGTCTTGAAATTCTAACTATAAATAAAATAACCCTTGCAGTTCACCCGCTTGTGGCATGGTCCCTAAAATGCTGGCCGTGTTCCCCCTTTGCACAGCCAGACTGAGCCGCTGGGCAAAGAACGAGCCGGCTCTGGGATCACCCGCCGCCAAAATAAGTCTTTCCGGCACCTCTTTAACAAACTTCTTGGTGTCGGAAGACCACGGACCCAAAGTTTCCATTGCAAGTGCCGCAAAAAAGTAATTATCTTTTAGAAAAGCGTATTTGCGGCACTTGATGGTCTGGGCACGGTCAGCGGCGGACCCTGGCTGACGAGCGGATCCCTCGACGTGAGACGGAGCTAAAGTGTCCACTTTTAAAGAGTAAATAATTGGTATCTTATAAAATTTCGCTGCTGCTGTTGGTAAATAATAACTCCATTTTCCAATTTTTATTTCAATTTCAATTTGTCCTGGGCTGCGTGTTGCGGTCTGTTTTTATAATAGTAAGGTTAACATTCCTTTTTCCTCCCATTCATTTTAATGGGAGGAATATTTTGTTAAGCACAATTAAATATTTTAAAGATGCACCAATATATAGCTCTCGACAGATAGCGATATTTTTTTTATTGGTTACGGTTTTTATCGATTGCGCCAGCACATTGCGATATTTTAGTATGGCGATCCTGCGCTCAAGGATCACGTGGTTTGGTTTGTGTAAGGCGCTGCCATTGCGCTGTTGGCTACTCTCGGGGACACATCGTAATACTTTTGCTCGTTGCATGTTCCTCTAACATTTTGGTGTTATTTTTTTTGTACACACACGTACGTATGTGTTTATTTCATTAAAGCTTTTTAACGTATAATAACAATGTGTATTTTGGTTTAAAAAAGCAATGTGTTATCAAAGAGAACAACTTTTAAAAGGAACACCATTATGTAAGATTAGCGGTGTGTGTTTATGAAACGATTACCTATCGGATCTTAATGTATCAAAAATAACGCTATGCATCAAATTACTAAAAAATAAAAATAATATTTAAAATTATTCATGTGATTTTGCCAAAAGTACTCACGTTAAAATGATTATTAATGAATAACTTTAACTTACGTTAAAATCATTATTATAATTATTACAGTTTATTAAAAACGCTGCTGCATATTCCAAAAACAGCAGTTTTTTGTGTCCCCTGAAAAGTACGTCAAAAAGACATGGGGAATTTTGCACACGCAACTACGATATCATACAGGAAAGGATACTATTATTAAATTATAAGAAAACAACTGCGACTATCAGATTTCATTAGTACTGGCTTTATAGGAAGAATGTTTAGGTATAACTAGAAACATCATCGAAGATAGCACCAAATAACTTATAGGAAATTGCCTAAACTTACTCAGGTCTTCAGAAGTTTTTCATCTTTGTATTAACAGCAACAGAACCCTAAATTGAGCATAGTGAGCATGGCCCAACGAGCATTGCCCGGTTTGTTCGTGTATACCTACAAGGTGTCCTGTATATATCTAAAGATACCAAATCTACATATTGTACATCTTTGAACATTATCACAGGTCTGTACCAAGCTCCATATCAAGTTCCATATTTAAATCGCACTGCCAGATCAAAAGTGTAGTAACTCAACATACAACTGTATTTTAAAATCAACTTTAATGCAATGGCTACGAACTTGAAACAAAACTAACAATGATTTTGAGTTTATACTGTCTTGATTTAGCAGGGCGAAATAATATAAGAAGTGGTCCGGAAAAAAAGTAGCAGCACATAATATGGAATTTATTTTTATTTTGTGCTAATTTCGAAGCAGTGCATTTGTAATAGTAATCTGTAGATACTATTAAATAAAATAAACAAAAAGAATGGTAAAAATTAAAGAGGGATTTCAAGTTTTCGCCTTTTACGGTTTTGGACAGTGTCTTTTGAGAGAATTTATGAGGTGTTTATCATAAACGTAATTTTTTTCTTTAAGTTTTATAGGCTAGTTAATACCTTATTAAATTGTCTTTTGATCATTAGTTAATATTTTTGATTTGACTTTAGTTTCGGGTAGTTACATGGATTTTCAAAAATTGTGTATTTGCCATTTTTACAGAAATTTGTCTCCCATAGAAAAACCCCTGTCAGAGGCTAGATTGGAGAAACTTCCTTACTACCAAACGTGAAATCCAGTTTATTAGTATAACTTATTCGTATAATAATATTCTTAAAAGCATAAAACCAGTTCTGAAAATGGAAATTCAATTGTGGTATTGTAGAAAACGGCAAGCGAAGATTGTCAAATTGTGTTGTACAAAAAGTTATAAAGTACATTGCAATAAATATTGAGAAAACTTTTGAATCTCATATATTTCAATATGATTGTATTTTTATTTAATAGTATGATATCTACAGATTACTAAAAAAAAAAACTGCTTCATAATTAGCAACAAATAAAAAATAAATACCAGATAATTCATTGCTACTTTTTTACTGAACCACTCCTTATGTTATGGAATTACAATAGCTACTGCAAATTTGAAATCCGACATTTTTAGTGGGCTTTTTCGATAGTTGCTAAGGAACTTCAACCTACTGGCTTCTATTTACTGGTGTCATGGCAAGATTACACAGCATTTTTGAGAAAATTTCATTTGTGCTTCCATTTAAAATATTTGTGCCCAATATCTAGAAAATTTATAATGACACGTAAAACAGTGCATTGCTTGAAAGTGTTTTAGTTTGTTGGTTAATTTTAAGTTATGTACATATTGATATATATGTCAGTGTGTAAGTTATTTGATATCATGAACCTTGTTGCCTGAAATAAAGTTATTTTATCTACTCTCATATCGTAAAGTTCGAATTATAAACTTCAAAACGAATTTATATTGGCATACTTTATAAACACAATACCGAAATAAATAAATAAATTACTTTATAACATTATTTCTTTAACAAAATAAAGTTATAAAGTAATTTTTTTACCATTACGATACAAGTTAATCCAAAAAGTTAATGTCACCAACGAGATTCCATATCATTTTTTTTTGTAATGGAACGCACATGCGGTTCGCGTCATTTTTACAGTATTACAAAAAGTTTTCATTCTAATTTTTATTTGTCTGTGACAGCGCCCGCTTTAACGCATGCGCGGTGATGTGCTAGGTTTTGGTGCCATTCATTGAATACGTTTTGCTGTAGTTACTTTATTAACTTTGATCTTTTATTTAGTAGGTTGAATCGCAATGTATGAGAGTAGATAAAGTAGTGTATGAAACTGCACATAAATAGGTATTAAAACACTCGTGTTTTAATACCCCTCTTTATGCAACAATGTAATAAACTACTATTATTCTATTATAATATATAATTTACTATTTTCAAGTTTCTTTTACAATTTTGTCGCCGTAATTTAAATGTTAAAAGTTGCTTAGTAGTATCAAGAGTTCTCTAAGTAAAACCGCAGACCGACGGACAGACAGACACGGCGAATCTCTCGTCTTACTGCTGCAAAAACCGCACGGGAAGTTCTTAGTTCAGCGTCGCTATTGCCTAACGCACTCGCAATCGCAATCGGCTTCAAAGTGGAACAATTGT
Organism: Acleris emargana; assembly: GCA_927399475.2. NCBI lineage: Eukaryota > Metazoa > Arthropoda > Insecta > Lepidoptera > Tortricidae > Acleris > Acleris emargana. The sequence goes on along the minus strand of OV656835.1, from coordinate 47,143,863 downwards.
TTTAATTTTTTATGCAGACTCGCCTTCGGTTTTTTAAAAATGAAAACGATTGCAATTGGTAGGGCGTTAGCCAATAGTCCCCCAGGCTTACAATTAGTTTGGGACTAGGTTAATTTGGGTGAGATCGTCCCCCTGATATTTATGTGGTTCCCTGTGGCAAAAAATGCCTCCATTAGCAAAAAAAACCTGCAAAAGCATGTCGGACCATGGTCGGTATAGGATTGCGACGCCGGCCGTTACTACAAACACAAAAAACTATCTCGAAAATCAAGAAATATGAACTAGGGGTAGTTTTCTAATCAAAGTTATATTAGGTGATGATGTTAAGTAGGGAGGCGTCAACTTTGTAGTCGCCTGTATCTCAAGAACAGATCGAGTCTACTTAGTCGCCATAATTTTCCTTTCAAATTCGTTATTTAAGAATTTTTCCAAAGTTTTAGTACTTGTAGTTGTGGCTGTAGCGAGTACACGTTACTTTAGCGAAAATTGAACTTTTATTGTTCAATATATCCTAAACGGTCCCCCAAATCTTAAAATTAATAATGTCATATAACATAATCGTTTCTAACCGATTTTTGTAAGCACTGCAATGTACCTATTACATGTCATTATGAATTTTCTAGATGTTGCGTACAAATAACTAAAATACATTTTGATTTATAAATATTTAAATGACTTCATCCCCGTAGAACTCGTTTATCGCAGTTAAATAAATTAATAGTTTCAAGTAATTTTATAATTTGACGTCCTCCCTGGCCAGAATGATCTTTTAAACGCGTGATATATTGGGCTGGAAATTGAAAAAGATGTTGAATTGGATAAGGTCATCCAGTTTAATCCATTTTAGTAAACAATATTTTTTGTTTTTCAATATTTTGCTAAAACATGAAGATTTCGTGGGCTGGGTACGCGTGAGCATGATACATACAGTTAGTTGCCCGTCGGGAAAAACAGTTTACTTCGAAATTTACACCGGCAACTTTTAGGGTTTCTTCTTGCATTTTCGGGTCGTGACCCGAACCTAACGTTCCCAACTCAGTAAATGATTGAAATTCGATTAACGTAGTGGTGTTTGAAAGAATCAAAATAAGCATTTTATGAAAATAATATTTTGTGTCCTCAATTAATACTAAAATTATGATCACCTATCATTTCAATGTTAAAACCTATTTCAAAATCAACCGAACAGATAAGGAAGATCCGTTTGTGAAATATTAAGATTTAAAGTGCTTATTTTCGTTAGTGTATCACTCCAACTAAAAATTAAAAAATATCTTAAACGAAACTACATGTTACTAATTTTAAAGAAAAACTATGACGACTAAATAGAGTTGATTGCTTCTTGAGATACCTACGTAGGCCACTCGTGTGTGTACCTACTGAAATCATCTAAGATAGAACCAAATAAAATTTAAATATAGAATGAGTTCGTAACGGGCGTAACGGCTTCGGAACCCAACACTGAGCATGGTCAGACATGCTTTTACCCGGTTAGTATTTTGTCTTATACAAAGTAAAATGACTTCGTCTTAAATGTTCATGTCGCATCTACTAAGAGAAAACATTTATTAGATTAAATCAATGATTGCAAGACGCCGCAACCTCAACATCGTTGGCTGAAGAGGCCAGAGCGACCGGGCGACTAGCGAGCAGTCGAGCTGGCGTACCTGGAGGCAGCGACGGCGAGTAAACCGAGGTCGGGCAGTCCATGACGAAGTTAGGCAAAACCTGTTCGGCGGTGGGCCCAGTCGGTGCTAGCCGGAAGCAGCCCGTGTTGTCCCTACCCATGTCTATGTAGCCGTGCCGATCCAGCGGGCGCTCCGCTCGCCAGCATCGCGTGCAAGCAAGGACTTTGATCTCAATGGTGACGGTTTTAAGTGTTTACAGGAGCAAAACGACACGACCGTTCCCGGAGAGGCGCGCGCTAGGATTGAAGGAGCCGCTGGCCGAGCTCATAGCACGCTCACCGGCACGTGCGCGAGGCACGCACGAACGCAACGTGCGCCGCGCCGCGCCGCCTCCGCCACGTGCCGCGCCCTCGCCCGCTCTCCCGGTCTTGTTACCGCCGCCCACCCCAAAGGCTTCGTCTCGGTTAAAAGTAACCCTTCCTGGGTCAGAAAGTCGAAAGCCGATAACTCCTTGCTGGAGTAAACAGCGCACCGTTGACATTAGGTACCTATTCTTCGCCTTAACATGGGCGCTTACCTAATACGGATTATTGAGAGTCTATGTTGGGCGCCCAAGGTTAAAAGTTAGCAAAAGTGTATTTTACATCCTTGGTTGGTTTTTTCAGGTTTAATAAAAAAATGATTTTCAGAAAACAAACTTTTTTCAACTTTACACAATATTAGGAGAATAAATAATATGAATGACATTTTCTCATAGGTTCAATAAAAGCTAATTCCTGTAGAAAAATCATTTTTTGAATAGTTATAAAAATAACCAAGATATAAACCAACAAAGATTTGTTCCTGTCTTTATTTCTAGAAAACCGGAATTTAACATGGATTTTATATGGCCGACCATGTTAAATGACGTCACAGTGCATATTGGATCTCTCTGTCTAATTTTAGTCTCACTCGCAGTTAAAAATGCTTGTATCATCCGTATTTCTTGGCCGATTTTAATTTTAATTTCACTTTTGGTGATTACTTTTACATTTTTTTCAAAATTTAAGGAAATACGATTTAAAAAAAAACATGCATTTTCCCTATTGAATAATGATGAGCACGAATGTTGTACCCGAGTTTTGGGTGCTTTTTATGTACGTATTAGGTATTGAACCCTTTTCTTGGCAGAAATAAAAAAACCTCATGGAGTTATTTAATCCAACAAAAAAAAAACAAAGACAAATGATAATGTGATGGTATGTTGTATGTAACTTATATTATAATATGTACACAGTGAAATAAAGAGCTAATCATGGTATAGGACTATGTATACGGACTTTGTTTTTTTTTTGTCAGAGTAATATTCAATTATTTTATACTACACTGTCATAGTAAGTGTATAATTAATACCCCAATAAAAGGCTTGAAAGCCATTCATTAAACCTTCTCAAAAATCTGGGTTGAAATATTGAATGCAATTTCATAACTGCCCTGATATCAGGGTAATAATATTGTATGCAAATCCAGTATTACAGTGTTTTTTTTTTAAAGTCTAGATGATGTTGTACTACTTAATTTTTCATAAAATAAAGTACTGGCCACCAGCACTTTTATAGCAAGTAGCATACGTCCCGATATGCCTGGCAACCGTCAAACTTATACAATAGAGCGAGAGATAGGTATAGATCACTTTCCCGCTTTAACGCGCACGCAAGTTGAACCCTGCAAATCGGGGCGTCTTCACCTACTGTAACTTCTTTTGGCGCGCAAACTATACGGCGCGCGCTAAAATTAACAATTAAAAAAAAAAAACTTTTGTTGCTGGTTGATAGCGCGTTAGTAATTTTCATTTCCATTTCCATTTCCATTTTCATTTCCATTTTCTTTGTTAATTTAATGATTAAAATCACTGCCTAGTAGAAATGAGTTCAAGTGATAGTGATAGTGATTTAATTACGGTGACTCCACCGGAAATAATAGCAGATGCAAAAGGCGCTATTAATAATCTCTTGCCGGAAAAATCCAGAAGCAAATATGTTAAAGCATTTGAAATATTTATGCAGTGGAAAAGTGAAAAAAAAGCAGCTTCATTCTCTGAAAATGTTTTGCTTTCATATTTTAATGAAAAAGCTACCAAATACAAGCCCTCCAGCCTGTGGGCTATTTATTCAATGTTAAAAAGCACATTATTAGTCCAAAAAAATGTGAACATTAAAAATTATAACAAATTAAAGGCATTTCTGAAACGAAAGTCCAGCGGATTCCGTAGTAAGAAGTCAAGAGTGCTTACTGTGACTGAAATTGATTGTTTTCTACAAAATGCTCCGAATCATACTTATTTGGGACACAAAGTGAGTAACTACCTAACCTTTTACATATTTAAGATATATGTTTGTTCATATTTACATATTTTACGTCCGTTTCTAAAACTGCTCAACCTACGATCAGCAGTGATCGGATCTCGGATGCAATTTGGGGTGAACGACCTCAAGCGTTATGCTTAACATGGATGTGACACGGGATTTCCCGGGATTTTGGGAAATGGGTTATTTTATTATTAATAATTAATAACTTTTGTCGAGGGTTAAACTAAATAAACAAAATGAAAATCATCATTTATTTGACACATACTTTTAAAACATATTTTAGATATAAAATAACTCTACTTTTTGAAACAAAATTTAAAAATAAACATCTTAATAACATGCAACACAATAGCATACTAATTATATCCCTTGCAATAATACCTAGACAAAAAAAATAGTAACATGACAAAAACTTAACCTAAAAATAAAATGAAATTAAAACTACTTTGTTTTAGTCGTGTTTATATAATTAAAGTAACATACTATTATTTTTTCAATATTTTCAGGCGTTAATCGATTTCTTTTAACATCTAAGATCCATTTGTAAGTGGAAAAAGACCTTTCGACTTCTACTGATGTAAGCGAAGCGAATTTGTAAATAGAATTTTCGTCACTTGTCAGTCCAGACATTGTCATTCAGATCGAGTGCTTATTTCAAGTAGCCATATCATTTAATAAAAGAGGTTGATAAGTGGTAATTGTTTATGAAAAGACTATTAAGATAAGACGTACACGTTACGTTCAGTTCTTCTATGCAGTACTGTAAAAATGTTGTTATTAACTTATTAACTACATATTATTTTATTACTTTTATAGAGTAAACTACTTAAAAGTTAAAATTAAAAGTTATTCACCTTTTTATAAATGTAGGTATCAAAGAGACTCGCGGGATTGTAAGTCATATCCATGTTAAGATAACGGACTTAAATCCCGGGAAATTGCATCCGAGATCCGATCACTGACGATCAGTTATATTCACTTAAAATGTAGGTAGCTGTATCTATTAAGCTACTAATCATATTTATGTTTTTTTCCAGGTTTTGTAGATTTTGGGGGTAAATGGTGCCTGTCGGGGTCAAGAACTGTTAAATATGACAATAGATGATTTGGAAACACAAGGGAACATGATGCTAATCAGAATACCCGATACAAAAACTAAAATTCAGAGATCTTTTGTCATTAGCGACCAATTTTACGATACAGTTAAAATGTATAAAGATTTACGCCCGAATAATTTAAATACGAAGCGATTTTTACTTCAGTTCAGGAATAATAAGTAGTTATATAAAGCAGGTGATGGGTAAAAATAAAATTAGGTCAATCCCGAAGGAAATAGCCTCCTTTCTGGAGTTAAGAAATCCACAGGAATATACAGGACACTGCTTTCGCCGTACTTCAGCTACCGTATTAGCAGACTCAGGCGCTGACCTAACGACCATTAAACGGCATGGAGGATGGAAGTCTTCAACGGTAGCCGAAGGCTACATTGAAGATTCCATTCAAAATAAAAAATGCATCAATGAACAAATACAGGAATCGATTAACGCTCATCCAGATTTTTCTTTGGAACCTCGACCGTCCACAAGTGCAGCTCCAACAGGAATTTTTCAGCCAACTGCTTGTTTGTCACCTAAGCACTAACTCATGGTCTAATATATTTAATATTAACTTTATTTTGTATTATTATAATAATGTAGAATTCATTATTTTCAGAAAGGTTCAGAATACTAATGAAACGAAAGGTACTGTTGTGTTCTTACGACATTCTGTTCAAAACGTTCGAATGCAAGGAATGTAACCTTACTAAAATTGGTTGTAAGTTTCATGCTTAGTGGGTACCTATTTAACATAAGATACATTTTTTATAATATATAACAACACAAAAAATAATAATTACAAGATACAATACAAACCGGATGTAACATGCATATATATGTTGAAGCGTGAAATGATTTTTGAAATACTCAAGAGTCCCCCCTCTGGCCCATTAGGTTAGGTTGCGTTAGGTTAGGTTAGAGTGTAATTCGAATGCGCTTGATCGTGATCGCGTGGCACCTCCCTGAAGGACGCAGATGGTTTACCGCTGGGTTTTTAGTGGGTATTCCTGCCGCTCTCGGTTGGTGAGTCCCACATAACCATCCCAGGTCCCCCTAGACCGTGGTGCGTAAACGCATTTCCCCAGCAAGAAAATAAATAAATAAATAAATAGTTAGAGTTTAATTGTGAACAAAAAATAACTGAATTACTTACGTTGTTTCAGTGTTAAGTTTATTTGTATTATGGGTTGATTATTTACATAATGGCAATCTTATTTCACTTAATCGTTAGGTATGATACTTATACAAAAAGTTATTACATATGATACATTATTATTCTGATGGCTGTTGGGCGGTTGGGCGGAAAAGTTCTAAAGTGGCGACCGTGGACCGAAAAGCAAAGTGTTGGCAAGCCTTCCACAAGGTGGACCGATGCTCTGATGAAGACCGCGGGAAGCCGATGGATGCGAGAAGCACAGAACCAGATGTCGTGGAGGTCTATGGGGAAGGCCTATGTCCAGCAGTGCAGGTCTTTCGGCTGATATGATGATTATGAGTTCATTGTGTTATGAGATTACGTGTATATAGTTTATCTTTATATATGTGTTTGACTGTCTTTTTATATTCGTTAATTATACTAACTAAATGTTATATCAAACGAAATATACAAAGTGGTTTTATGTCTTATCATCAGTAATAGATACGTTGCTTTATTGTTAGGTATATGTTCTATTATTTGGTACTAGCTATAATGCTTTTAAGTATTTTCTTAGATAACTCGTAAATCCATTCCTCAATCAACTAGATCTCAGTAGCTTCATATTTCAAATGACTTCAAAAAAAGAGGAGGTACTCAATTCGACTGTATGTTTTTCCTACTCTGTACTCCAGCTAAGCTAATTTGCTTATAGTTTTCTAGTCTTGTATGGATCGGTCATCAGCAGTGATCGGATCTCGGATGCAATTTGGGGTGAACGACCTCAAGCGTTATGCTTAACATGGATGTGACACGGGATTTCCCGGGATTTTGGGAAATGGGTTATTTTATTATTAATAATTAATAACTTTTGTCGAGGGTTAAACTAAATAAACAAAATGAAAATCATCATTTATTTGACACATACTTTTAAAACATATTTTAGATATAAAATAACTCTACTTTTTGAAACAAAATTTAAAAATAAACATCTTAATAACATGCAACACAATAGCATACTAATTATATCCCTTGCAATAATACCTAGACAAAAAAAATAGTAACATGACAAAAACTTAACCTAAAAATAAAATGAAATTAAAACTACTTTGTTTTAGTCGTGTTTATATAATTAAAGTAACATACTATTATTTTTTCAATATTTTCAGGCGTTAATCGATTTCTTTTAACATCTAAGATCCATTTGTAAGTGGAAAAAGACCTTTCGACTTCTACTGATGTAAGCGAAGCGAATTTGTAAATAGAATTTTCGTCACTTGTCAGTCCAGACATTGTCATTCAGATCGAGTGCTTATTTCAAGTAGCCATATCATTTAATAAAAGAGGTTGATAAGTGGTAATTGTTTATGAAAAGACTATTAAGATAAGACGTACACGTTACGTTCAGTTCTTCTATGCAGTACTGTAAAAATGTTGTTATTAACTTATTAACTACATATTATTTTATTACTTTTATAGAGTAAACTACTTAAAAGTTAAAATTAAAAGTTATTCACCTTTTTATAAATGTAGGTATCAAAGAGACTCGCGGGATTGTAAGTCATATCCATGTTAAGATAACGGACTTAAATCCCGGGAAATTGCATCCGAGATCCGATCACTGGTCATCAGCATCACTGTTCCCCATCACAAATGAACTATGGTCATTTTCCGGTTTCTAATATTAATTGTTCTTTATTCCCTACACTGATCACTTGACCAATTCAATTGCGTACCTATTTACTGAAAACTGGATCAATTTGAAAGCGTTTTCTACAGTGTGTCTCTGACCTTGGGGCTTTAAATTCAACGATCGATTCTACTCGCTAAACTGAACTACTTTTGTTTTGCAACATGAAAAAATAACTTAAATTTAGATAACTAATTGATGTTAAAGTCTAATTGTAAAATCAGTGTATTACATACTGGCCATGTAATCACTATCTCATGGTACGGGGGCGACATTACCTTGGTACGGGGGCAAAAGGAAAATGGAGAATTGGATCGCGTACATTGAAAATTAGATTTAACTTGTATGATAAAAAATAAATTTAAACTGAACATATTTTTAACAACTTACAGAACAAAAGAAGTATAGTTTCAGGAGTAGAAATTTAATGATCTATGCATTTAAAGCCCCAAGGTCAGAGGCGCACCCTGTATAGAATAGCGCGATAGCGTAGGTTATGTTCGGGGTTCGATACAGTTTTGGGCCAGGACACAGGGATACGTTTAAGCCTAGATAGAAAGTGATACGAGGGTCCGGCTGAAAATATTAAATTTCTAGGATGAAAGTAGCCTATGTTTTAATAAATTATAAATTATCTCCATTCCGAATCCGTCTAACTGTTGTGAAGTGACATTCAAAACATTACCTAGTCTTGCCATAAATTCAGTTACAGTTAAATTAAATTATTAAAAAGTAATGCAGCCAGTGTCATAGGGACCATGCCGCCAGCGGAGCTGCTAGAGGGGGTCTTCTATTTATATTGGTGATTATTATTTACATCTTTAATATTTCAGTAGCTTAGTTTTATTTTAATTTAAATAAGTTTAGTTTAAACCTTTAATTGTAGTACCTATATCATATTAAATAAAGTTACAATTGAAAAAGTGTTTTTATTTATTCAAATTCAAAACATTTATTTGACAAAAACACACTGCAACACAACAGATATAGTAAAAAAAAGGATAGGGATAGTAATAATAATATACATCATTGCACTGTAGTGTCACAGAACAGATAGGTACAGAAAGCAATCTACATACAAAGTGCGCTCGAGCAACGCACACATAGACACCGCTCACGGACACAATATCTCAAACGAGTTGGAACGAGTGCGAGCGCGAGTGCCGTCCGCTTGACACGCGTCGCGTCTGTGGACTTTTAAATGCGATAATTAGGTATAATGGAGCGACAAAAAAGAAGTTATTATAAGTGGACGGTTGTTTAAATTCCACTTTAAACGGTGAATTGTCTTTTTTCAACCTACCAGTGGCTTCAGAGAGGTAAGTAGGTATCTGCTTGTATTTCAATGGTTCGTTTTAACGTTACACAGAAGAGTTAGGTAGGTAAGCGCCCCGCCCCGGCCCCCGAAGAATAAATATATCTAAGATCGATTTAAATAATAGTTCCCTATTTTGAATCAGTATAAACGAAGTACTTAACTATATTTTTGTAAGGTAAATTCACGCCACCTTACGTAAGTTGAAAACATGTTTTTTTGTTTGTGTAGATATTCTGTTGTTTTTAGTGTCTTTTGATAGGTTTAGGTCTAAAACGTATAATGGTAATGGAAATTGTGTAACTAGGGAATCCGTTTAGAAGTTATAAGGAATTTTCGATAATAAAAATTTACAAACGTAAAATTTTGTATGTTTCTGCTCTGTAAACTTTTTGTATTGTAATACCTAGTAGATAGGTTTATTGTTTTGTTTTGTAGGATAAGATTTTTGCTATTACGGGCTATAGGTAGGTACTGCGGGTTTGGATTAGCCCCTCCAGTCACCCCCTCCGCTTTAATATTAATTCGTCTGGTCGGTTATTTTTGAAGTTACCGACGGTATTGTTAGGGTTTCGTATCCAAAGGGTTAAAACTGGACCCTATAGCTAAGACTAGTTACGAGTGCCAAGTCACTACCTACCGCGATAGTTTTTTTGTGCATAAGCCATAGTTGACAACCCTAGAGCGACCGCCGAGCGTAGGTATGAAAAGTGAAGTACATACATAAGATTTACTTCTGTACTTATCTGTTCTGTGGTAGTGTGAAGTCAAATAGGACTCGGCTCAGCATGTGCTGCAGCCGGAGCCACTGCGCTGGTTTTCAGCTGAACCCTGGTGTTTACCTTTAATTATTAGAATCAAGGACAGTTTTACCCCATTTTGACATAATTTCTTCTGCTGTCTGCTGAAGTAATATACAAAATACGATTAAAATAAATTCACCATTCGGCCAGCCTCGGTTATGGTCGGTATCCCTCGGTTTTCACATAGAGTATATCAAATTACAGATATGACCTTTAAATATAGGTATTACCGGTTGAATTGAACACAATACAACAAAAGCATACGAGCAGCAAAACCTAATAGCTCTAAAGTAACACAACCTTTATATTGAAATAATACAAAAAACAAAATTCACAGGTAAATTGTGGATACTTTTTCTTTATTAATTCTCAAAATCAAACTTTCCTTATATCCCGACGTAATATCGTACTACTCGTTGTTTGTGGAACTGAAACGACTACTCGGCACTCTTAACGGAAGTTGATTTCACTTTGTAAAATGTTTTTTTTTTTGGTGATGTTGAAAGACAATATTTATTCAAAACCAATAATTAACGAAGAGGAACTACGGCGACGTGTCTTCAATGCAGCCCGAGACATATCGGAAACCAGTTTACGAAAATTAAACCGAAATTTTATTCAAAGATGCCATTTGTGCCTTAGAGTCGGAGGGAAACAATTCGAACATTTACTGTAAAAACGAATGAAAATTAAACCCGTTTTTATTATCTTTGAACCAAGATCAACCAAAAATCAATCATACTCTTCAAAGGAGCACAAACAAATGAGATATCGTAGAGTACAAGATTTTTTTTTAGATGATTAGCATTGATTTCCAAGGATCCATATTGGCAAATGTCATACGACTTCCTACTTTTATGCATTAAGATATCATGTGTCATACCATTTTAGAATTGGCATAAAATACGCATGTTTTTAAAGTTATTTGCTCATTTCGTTTGTAGTAAAAAAAAGTTATGGCAGGTGTTCAAAGTTTAAATTACTATGTTGATGATAATTTAAGTCAAGTTCATTACAGTATTTTTCCAACTTTTACATTTGTTATTGACATAATAATGCTTCTATCATCTTAATCAACTATTCATAAACGCGCACAAATAAAAAAAACTAAATTCTAAAGCTATCCCAGTAAATGCGAGCACTTACAATGTCAAAAGAGGTGAAAATTTGGAAAAATCTTTAAATTGGTATAACTCGAAAACGGTGCAACTTTTACTGAGGTCATGTTAGGCTGGTTTGGTTTGTCTGAGGCTGGGGAATCTCCAGTGTCACTGTGACGTGCTATTTTTGGGACACCCTGTATATAATAAAAATAATCATGAATATTTTTTCATGGTATAGGTACCCAATAAAAAATGTCTATAATAACTATATCGCTTGTTAGGTCTACTGGTAAGTATTGTTATTATGGCAGGTGATATACATTGCGTTAACGATACTTTATGTTGAGTGCTACGGTCTCCGGGTTTAGCCGATAATAGCCGAGACAAGTCGAAATTGCAGAAGCTGAATATCAGTCCAATCTTTGTGTGGTACAAATACAACTACACCTCTTCTATCGACGACTATATAAGATCAGGCCGGCCTCGTTCTTCGAGAACTGCACAGGCTGTAAATTCTGTCAGAGGCAGACTTCGTAGTAATCTCATAAGGAGACAGAAAATCCTTTCCCGTGGAATGAACATACAAGACCGAACTCTGTCGCGTATCATCAAACAAGACCTAAATCTTGGTGACGGTATTGACGATATACGGAACACACCTAAAACCATTTCTTAGAGTCGATGAGAGTGGAAAAATCAAAACATTTGCTTGTTCTTACGTCGGTGAAAAACACAGAAATATTATTTACAAGGGCATTATAATAAACAAAATGTTCGAGTGTATGCTCATTGCTCCAAGAAAGCCTCTCAAGTAGTTAATAAACTGCAGCGTGGTCATCACACTGCATATCTGATGGTTTGGTGGGGATTTCCTATAATGGAGTGCTCTAAACGCCGCCGTAACAATTTGGAATCTTTAAAAACATCTTCGACGGAAGCAGTTGCCAAGTTTCCGATGGCTACAGTGCGAAAATCTATAAATGCATGGCCTGAGCGATTGAAGACCTGTGTTAAAGCAAAGGGTGGAAATTTTGAGTTAACGTATTTAATAGTCTATTCCTGAGATGATCCCTTAAATAGTAGTTGTGTGTAAAATATTACATCATATTCATAAAAGTTGTGACCATTTAATTTTATTTGTAACAGAATTTATGACCAGACTACACAAGTATGATAAGTGGTTAGTCGACATGCTTAAGACCCCACATTATAATATAAGTACCTACTAAAGTTGGTAGTTATTTGAGATCTGGAGCTCAATTCACATTACGCATATGTGCTTTTTCAAACGACTACCCAAAAATGGGAGTGTCACGTTTTCAGGGTTCATGTATGAATGTATGAATATACGATTATTTATTCCACCATAAACAAATCCTTATAGAATCCTGTCAACATCCCGAGTGACCAAGGACACTGTTAAAATCGAAATTACAACAGTCGCAAAATGTCAATTATTTAACATAGGTAAACACCGACAGCATATATCGACAACATTATCAAAAATGCAGTCGGGTTTTTAAAGCTTGCTTTTCATTTATTGGACGTAAATGTTGAACATGATAATTTCTCCTTGTCACTGTAAAAGTAAAAACACGATTAGAGAAAAAACCTCAATAGTTTTATTATTCAAACATGACACCTTTTTAGCATGTTGTGGTTGGATCTTCGATAGCCCAAGACCCTTAACAACGATTTTTGATTAAAAAGTTGAGTTCCTACTTCTAATCCTAGTAAACTTGTAAAAAAAACAAAAAAATATATATATATAAATTTACCTGGTTTTACCTCCCAGTGACTTTTTTTTCTGAGTGAAAGGGCATTCGCGCTGTGTGATTTTTGGAACACAAAGACTGGTTATGCGTTCGAAAAGCTTGAAATAAATACCTGAGTAAATTTACATGTAAAAAAGTCTTGGTAGGTACTTAATTATAGCAGCGGGAAAGCTTTTGAGGGCGCTCGAGAGGGCGAAAATAGAAACAAGTGGTTTGATTGTTGCTCTCTCGAGCGCCTTTCTTGGAGCGTGCATTCAAAACTTGAATAAAACAAAACTTGAACATTGATTTTACGCAGGAGCATCGGGAAATCTATTTAAGTTAAAAACTCATTGGCACATGGTGACCGCAGGGGTTCGAACTCGGAACCTTACGGTAGTTAACCCAAATTTTCTATACACTTTCTGTACAAACGTTTTTTTTTTTATTGGCTCTCTTTTGCGTTTGCGTAACTCACACTTCCAATTTAATAGGTACTGTTTTTACGATAGGACAAAAATAAAAAAACCATTAAAACAAAAACGTTGTACAAAAACCAACCGGCTATCTATTACGGTTCAAGTTGCACCTTGTGCTGTTTGTTTACTTATGTTACAAAGTAAAGGTAAATACTTTTCTTATTTAGGCCCTTAGACGAAAGTGAAATATTTTACATTATGTGATCCATATATTGACAACCTTTCATTAGATACCAATTATACCTTTGTAAGGAAACATTTTAATTGCTTGAGTATTTTTAGCATGTAAAATCCGCCATGATGAATTTGATATATGACACACATAGCCCTACGACACACGGAGCAGTAACACAAAGCCTTTAAGTTTTTTTTTTCTTCGCAATCACATTTCCTTTCTTCCCGTTAGGAATGATTGCAGTTGAAACGAAGTCTAGTAGCACGAACAACTATAGGTACCTACCACTAGAAGTAGTATAGTTGTTCGTGCATATTACTCAAACCAATACGCCTTTGTAAGCGGAAATGATTGACATATTTCATGATCGGCCCAAGACGTACAAAGCGAAAATCTTACCAAAAGAAAAATAACATTGCTTCTTCTTTTTCTAAATTTAAAAAAGACGTGTCGATAACCCCTGGAAGAGCTACTGGTCCATGAAACAACTGATGAAGGGAAACCTTCCGCTTTCACTCAAACGCTAACTCGTTGACGTATGTAGTTTGCCCGTTTTAACCTACGGTGATCAGTCGTGGTCTTTAACCGCAAATCAAAAGTCCAAACTAAAGGTTTGTCAAAGAGCGATGGAGCGTAGCATTTTAGGGGTAAAAAGAACGGACCGAGTGCGAAATACCACCCTGCGCTCCAAGACAGGCATAGCCGATGTTGGGAAAAAGACTGCCCAGCTAAAGTGGGCCTGGACCGGGCATGTTTGTCGCATGCACCCTCAAAGGTGGCCCAATGCAGCAACTTGGTGGGTCCCCCAGGACGGCTACAGACGGCGAGGCAGACCCAAGCGGAGATGGCGGGATGACTTGGACGTTTTTCTAAAGGATTGGCCGAAGATTGCCACGGAGAGAGAGGTGTTGGTGAGTGGCGACACCACGGACCTGAATGCTCCCAAGGGTAGGTCATGTTCCTCACCTCACGGTTGCCTTCACCGGCCGGCTGGAGTGTATAATGACGAGGAACAGACCCTCACCTCTGGCTTGCCTTTATCGGCCGGTCAGAGTGGAGTCGCAAGAGCTATATGCTCGAAGGGTGGATGTGTTGCATAAGTGGTGAGTGGACACCTTATGGTCGTTTAAAGTCCAGAAGCACCTCTCCATTCTAAGCCCCTCACCTCACTTTATTAAATTAAACTTGTCTAAAGGGCCTCTGCGTATTGGCTTCGGCTCCATGTACGCCTTCCAAAGGTCCGGGACTCCCATAGTCCCGTGAATAGTAAAGAAAAAAAAAAAATAATAAAAAATTTGCTTTAATAGATTGATTTTTTATTTTAAGGTCTCTTCCATTTTAGCCCGTTAACCATCGATTTGACTAAATTGGAATAAGACTTCCTTACTCCGAGATTAGTATATACAAATTCGGCGTTTAATTCACCTTGGTAGGCATAAGGCCTATTCTCGTTTGGTCGAATCCGCCGTGAATTGTCTAAAGTTCAGAGCCTCTATTCTAGGCGGTAAAAACCATATCGTCTTTGATATGTTTTGGTATTGTTTATAACTCGGTCGCTATTACTGTTAAGCAAATAAGAGCTATCAAAACCTAGACAGTACAAGTCAAAGACGATATGGGTTTCACCGGCTAGAATCTCGGCCCAGGTGTTAACGAGCCATGGGCGCTGTGATTGACATAAGAGTCCATAACAGGGGTGTAAATCTCTTTAAAGACTATTTTTAACGGGTAAGCTTGAGTTTAAACATAACATTATATTAAACTTTGAAATTTCATTGCTACGCGTTCGCAGGATAATTTATTTATTTATTTATTATTTATTTAAGCTTCCGGGTAAAAATTAGCAGACGTCATCGTGTTTAAGAAAAAGCCTTAGACGGCGACATCAAGGGTGCGCCCCGCGTGGGCGCCGCGCCGTAGGGATATATTTAGTATGTTCTAAACGGGAGTCGTAACAAGGGTTTCACTTGTTTTGACCATAAACACAAAGTACTAACCGTATTTTTTATTGAAACTCGCTCCGTGACTCAGAAAATCTGAAAAGAAATATAGGTGTTTTATGAAAGAAAAAAAACAAAGCAATTAAATGTAGATATATGTATATAAAATTTATCAAATTGAGTTTGACATGCAAATTAAGTGAATATACGTAATTGTAAGACAAACATTACCAGTATTTACACGTAGGTTATACCTACAGGTAGAGTAGGCCGGCATTAATAAATATTAAGGAGAGGACAAAAAATAAAAAATGGAAACGTACAGGCCGACTATTTCATATTTCATAATTAATACAAATTATTAAAAAATCGTGAAAATCGGACTTGATTTAGGGGTGAGAAACGTTATGGCCCGGGGCTAAATTAGTATGGAATGTTTTTGCCAGCTACGCGATTTAAGCTTCAGTTTACAATCCTCTTAAGAAACCTGTTTCTAGTATCGTTAAAGTATTCCGTTATCGATGTGGTTGCCCACAAGTACAGGTTTCTCACATATTGTAGAAAACTTACAATATGCAATTAGATAAAGTAATGTACGCGACTTTACACATAATTAGGCATTAAAACACTCGTCTGATCTTAATATGAAACTCGCTTTTCGCTTCGTTTCATAAAACCACATTCGTGTATTTAATGCCTCTCAGTATGCACCAAGTTATTTATGTAACTGGTACATAATGAAGTTTGTTAAGGTATGAGCGCCGACGCCGAGGTTAGAGCGCGAGCTTGCGAGCGCTCTAATTACAGGCACGAGCAGCTTAAGAGCTAATAATGTACCGTTGCATACATATTTTTACTACAAGCTTAGAAAACAATCAAGTTTGTAGTAATTAGCTTAGTTTTCACAGGTGACTTCTAAATTGACAGCGATGAGCCGACCACAGAGAATAGAGTTTGACCAGCGAGTGATGTGATGACACAAGCATTTTTCACAAACCCGTCATATTTTACCTATGAAACAAGCATTGCGAGCACTGTAACACAATAAGGTTGTAGTGTCTAATATTGACCTTGTTGCGTTGAACTTATTATGTGATACGAGTAGGTACGTCTCCTTTGCTTTTAAATTACCACTTCGTCGCTTCCGTTGCCAGCGTGCATGGCACATCTATTGTATCGCTCAAACTTTATAATTTTCAGTAATAAAAGAAAGAAAGTATTTTAACCAAATCCCTGAGTTAAATTAAGTAGCAAGTTGCTTCACAGTACCCATCCAGTCGCTATGCATTTCGTGTTCCCATCGAGCGATATTTTGAATTTGCCACCTTTTTTGTCTCACCACTCGCTGGTCGGACTCTATGGCGTGGCGTCACACAGCCTAGTTGACTTATATTATTTTTTATCATTACTTCGTGATTATAAAATATACAGTTAGGCACATCCATACGAACATATGTTTTGACAACAGTTCATATAAATCCTTATTAACATAAAAAAACATGTGTTTTTTTTTTTTATATCATAGGAAGGCAAACGAGCACACAGGCCACCTGATGGTAAGTGGAAACTGTGACCCATAGACATTCGCATTCACAAGACCGCAATCCTAAGACTGCAAATGCGTTGCCAACCCTGAGGCCGAAGATGGAATGCCTCTATGCTAGTCATTTCACCGGCTGTCTTATCCCCAAACCGGAACACAACAATGCGAACACTGCTGCTTGGCGGTAGGTTAATGGATAAGATGGTGGTACCAACCCGGACGGACCCTGCACAAGGTCCTCCCACCTCCAAAATGTATTGTCAACATGTATCAAAAATACCTTAATTATCCCTCAATTAACTTGCAATTAAATTAGATTTAATGAGATACATCGGTGCTCGATGGACCCTTTAAAAATGAGTTACACTAAATTTATTGGAGCTATTAACTTAAGTCCTTCTTTAAATAGTTCACTTAAAGCTATCGTTACAAAATGACAATTTTTTTCAACAAACGGCATTAATTTTATTGATCTGATCTTAATTATTATTTGTTTGTAAGCTCCTGTTTAAAGTAATTAATTGAATATTTTTCGTATTTTTAATCATTTTAATTATTGTAAAAACAGCAACAACAAATTGAGATGACAGTTGATCACCAAACACCATCACTGACATTGCTCATGCACGTAACCCCATGGTAATAACAATGCTATAATTATTATAACAGAACTGTTATTACCATGGAAACTTGGAAATTAAGTATATAATTGTTTTCACGCTTCGGTTACACTATGTATAGTACGTTTATATATAGTACGCGAGTAGAAAACTACTATTAAGAGCTATATGATACCTCAGTCGATGTTATAATAAAAACAAAATCTTTCTTTTTCATGAATTGAATTATTTTGTATGGTACGGAGATACACGATAAAATACTTGTTATCAAGATTTTACTAGGGTTCATCACCGTAAAAACCGCAAGTGCGAGTCCGCTTGCCGCCCTACGGCTTGTGCATTCCATAGTCAACAAGGAGCCCTTATAGGTTCACCACGTCCGTCTGTCCGTCTGTCCGCGGTTTAACTCAGAGAGTCTTGGAGCTACAATACTATACAATACTTGGTACTTCTGTAATTTGGCATAGTTATACATTTACATTACGCCGATAGTTGTAAAATAAAATGTAGAAAAAAAACTGGCACCTCCCATGGGTACATGTAATTGAAAGGTATTTTTTTACACTATAACATCGAATGAGGTTTAACATTGGATAGATCTTAAAAATCATTATGTATATATTTTTAGTTTTTTAGATTTGGGGACCGTTCAGGATATATTGAATTCTATAGGTAAGTGTAATTTTCGCTGAGTTGCACGCCACTTGCAGGAGCAGCGCAGCACTACGACTCGTTTGCGCCGAAAGACGGAGATTAATGATTTTTCATCCTCCTACAATGTTTGTGACTATGGTTTTTCAGTGCTAACTCTTAATGCGCGACCTAGGACTAACATTCAGCCAGCCGACGCTCATCATATGTTACAACAGAAACGTAAGTATACCTACTTTAAAAGATATCTGTGTCCCTCTAGGTCTGTCAGTCTGATTATTAGTCTGGGGGCGCCCATGAGACACGGACAACCCGACAGACATTGAGAACTTATATATAATGTGTTATGTAAACGGGAGTTATTTTTAAAACGTCCTTCGTCTTAATTATTTATTTAATGTCTAATCGTTTGATTGATGTTTGTAAGGGCCTTTTGTGTCCCTTTTTTGTAATGCGCCCCCGAGCAAGTTAAAGCACTGCTTTACCCCTCGAACTCCGACTCTGTCTAATAGTTTAACCTATTTTTAATGGCGGGGACTGCCAAACAAAGCTACCTATTTTGTAAACGATGTAGATGATTTCCGCTTTTTAAGGCGGGGCTGCCGCCCCCGACCCCTCTTGTAGTACGCTTTCCCCCCGCTCTCTCGGGCTAGCTAATGCAAGTCACAACCAACAGTTACGTTGATTCAATTTATAGGTATTGAAGATTCAAAACTGCCAAGGCATAATATATTATATCTTATTATTTTAAGCTTAAATGGCTGATTATTATTTAAGTAAAAATTAATATTATATAATTTTACTTTAGTATCATTTGAATTTATAATAGTGAATGATAATAGCACTAATTTGAAGGAAGTGTATTTATAGACATAGATTTTATTCCAAACTAGCTGTGCCATACCCAGCGACCTTTCCTGAAACTTGCTCGTTAAACATTTAATAGTATAATTATCCAATTAAATGTTTAACGAACAAGTTTCAAGAATCTAAGAAATGATATTTAAAGTAAAATTATATTATATTCATTTTCACTCAAATAATAATCAGCCAGTAGGTATAAATATACAAAATATATACTGTATACTCGTACCTTTATCAGTTTCATTGCCGCCAACCCGCTAGGTGGGTCGATTTTGTATGAATATCAGAGACCTTGGCAATGAAAGTGTTTTGTGTACATTTTCGGCTTTGTGACTTTTATAGTGTCTGAATAAAAGTGACTGTGGCATAAATAAAGGCACACGGACATGACGAAATAATGATGAATTTGACCACGAAACCTTAAAAATTATGTAAGTCGTTTCTTTTCGCCTATTAGTAGTAGTGAGGTAATTTTTAAAAGTCCAATACGTATACATTTCCAGTCACTATTTCACGCCCTTGTGGGGTAGGTATTTTAAAAGTATAGAATGGGTTTTTCTGTGTTTTAACAGGGTAGCTGAAATACCGATTTTCATGTTTCTAACTTTTAAAACCGGCTAAATGCGTTCACCTGGTGACAAACAGACGGATAGATGGATAGACGGACAGACGGACAGCGTAGTCTTAGGAATAGTGTCCCGTTTTTACCCTTTGGGTACGGATCCCTAAAAATTACCAAGTTCCCATACAAACTTCAGCCCCCATTTTATCCCTTAATGGGTAAAATTTTAATTGATGTTATAATCCTACTTATAAGCAACTTCAGGGTAAATAAACACTATCACCATTTCAAAATTTCATCAAATTCAGTTCAGCGAATAATATTTTTATTATATTTTTCATTTAAAAGTCAAATAAAACTAACTTCTGTTTATTTTTTAATTTCAATACGTATAAAAATTAAAAGCTTAATTAATATATATTTTGAAGAACAAATAATCATTATTGTTAGTCGCCGCAATTTCCGACACGATCTTTTATCAATTTTATCATTCACAGCCGGCATCGAAGAACTGTAGCTGAATTGTCTTAAGTAGACAGCTAAACTAGCGACATCTAAAGAGTATTGTATAATAGTTTGTCTAGTTATTTAGCCTGTGTACAGGCAGAGTTACAGCGCCATCTCTAGCTTTACTGCGACGACGGTTGTAAGTAAAGTGAGTCACTTAAGTTCTCAGCTGTTGTGATAACACCAATACCCGCTAGGTAGCGCTGCCAACTCCTTGACAAAATGTAAAACTAAATAGCTCTTTGTTAACTTACCATTACGATTCATGATCACTTGCAACGTATTTTTCTGAAACTATAACGCAAATCTATCCACGTAATATGGGTAAGTCATCAAAAAGATTAGATTTTAAAAGTTTCGAAAACAAAAACTTTTGATAGGTATTAATAATCTGAGGGCCAGTCACATGTACGCACTGCGATCAAAGTATAGTTTTCTGCGATTGGGTAAACGGCGTTCGGTCGGTGCAACAGACCGCTGTTTGATTGGCGGAGCATGGCGTAGCAAAACAGAGCGCGCGACGGCACGTGATAAGGTTAGATGGACAAGAACTTACCTCGGGAGCACACAGATGGCTCTGCGTGTCCAACTCCATACCAATAACATTTACGCGTAGTCGTAGTGTGGATGGGAGTAAGGCCGCAGGTTGCCCGCCGGCCCAACTCGCACCGGGCCCGCGTTCGGATCCCGGCCCAGTCCCTCTCATGTCAAGTGGAACCCAAGCCCAGCAGTGGGACATTAGGCAGGTTAATACTTCCGGTTTCTGCCCAATGTCCTCTATAAAGAACTATTTTATATATAACTTTTGATTTCCCAGGCAGAAACTACCAAATGGAATGTGTCCTTTATTCAGAACACTGGGCAGGACGAGGATATTTAGTTTACCATACAGGTACGGCCAAGAGTACAATGACGGCGTGAGGCATTAGTTTATATTGATTACCTACATTATTAATAAATTACACCCTATGTCGCCGCTGCGGAGGCTCTTCGTCCGAGTCCGAGTCAGACAAGTTGCACGTAAATACAGTTGTACTTTACAATATTTTTATAAAACGCCTATTCGATTATGAATTTTAAACTATACCTACCACGTTTTTGTAAATGATCCGGCGACCTACAGGCTTGTTAAATTGTAACACAGAACTTTAATACAAAGCAATTTGTAAAAAACAAATGTTAGTGTTGCCAATAAACGTCTGTAAAATTATAATCTGTAGCTTACAAAACAGGGC
Organism: Acleris emargana; assembly: GCA_927399475.2. NCBI lineage: Eukaryota > Metazoa > Arthropoda > Insecta > Lepidoptera > Tortricidae > Acleris > Acleris emargana. The sequence goes on along the minus strand of OV656835.1, from coordinate 47,122,414 downwards.
CCTGCCTGGTAGCAATGCATGTCATTGGCCTTTCGGCTTCTGAACACATCTTAGAGTATTTCTAATGTGTGTAGATTATTAAATGTATGCAACTATAAGTACATAATTAAGCCTTTAAATACTCACGAGTGTTTTAAAGACTTTTATTAGGTATACATGTTACATAAACATCTACCTATGTAATCTAGTTTGTCATAAAACCAGATTTAAGACCCTGTTCGGTATATTTGCACGCAACTATTAGCCTACTACTATTAACGCTTCGGCTACTACCTATAACCTTATTTATTTTCTGTGGCAGAAATCTTTTGTAAACTGGGACTTAATCTTAATTAGATTTTTACCGATCATATTGATCCTATAGGACCCTTTACCTACTGATATTTTATTTTAATTTATCAAAATTAATTATTTTCCGAATGATATTCCAAAATGTATCTAACGAAATGATTTTACCTACAGGGCTTTGCAATTCGATTGGTCTGAAGCAGCACTGCAGTAGGTATTTTAAAAATATGCAAAAAGTGCATCTGTACTAGGGAATGCAATTTAACCGGTTATTGACCGTTTTTGTATGAAAATAACCGGTTAAAACCGGTTATAACCGGTTATTTGCATTCCCTAATCTGTACGCTTCTTTTGTTTATAATCTATTTTTACGAATAAAGTCACTAAGTAGTTCAACACCTTATTTGAAAATAACGTTCATGATGGATAGGTACGTTTTTCGGTGATATCGTGCATGTCAACAGCGATGGCCGGTGCTAGTTTAACGCGGAACTCCCCGGGCAGCCCGCACTGCGGTGATCGCCTTACCGCGCACGAATGTTATCAGAAACCTGGCTTCAGGTGACCATGAAGCTAATTAAGCCAAACAAAAGAGAATCTCAATTTGCAAGTGAGCCTTTGTCATACGGACGCGCATCGCCAACTAATTACAATAACTACGAGCTGACCTCCTACTGCGATACAATAAATTACCTACCACTCGCGAGATAATATTCGACCTACTTACAATTATTTCTAGACACGGGATAAAGGTAATTTGCAAAACTAAGCGACACATAATGCCTTAATTACTTTATCGCTAGAATAAACAATAACAATGAAGGTACAAGTTATAATTGGGATACTTACACCATTCTTTGACAAAAGCGGCCTTTACACGTGTTCGGACCGCGGGAAACGCCACGTGCCGTTCCAATCTTCGTTCCGATCCGATTTTTTTTTTATTAGATATCTATCTTACTTTACAGTAGCATTTACACGAATGGTTTGGAATAAAGATTGGAACGGCGCGTGGCGTTTCCCGCGGTCCGAACTTTACGTGTACAGGACGCTATTGTATGAAGTGAATATTTAAAAACCATTTCGAGGAATAGGCTTCTCAAATAAACCGCAGTAGTCAGATTAAAAAAATATGTTATTAATTATAATAAAATTAAGAAATGACCTTCATTTAACCATTTAATGCCAGACCGAATTGCTATTATATCATCACCCCCAACCCCTTTTGAGGTTTTACATAAAACCTAAAAAACCTAAGCAATATTTTATTTCATAAGTACAATTTAGGTGTCTAGCTGACCTACGTTCGAAGTCTTTACAACAACAGCATTATTATAATATGATGCGAAAACAAAACGCAATATGCCGCAATTTCAATTTACCATTACGCGCGCAATCCACAACTTCTTACTAAAGCAGATGGCTAGCGCAGGACCCATTCACTTATTTAGCATACAGATGCATTTTACTCAGCTTGAAGTTACACCCACATTTAAAAACCCCATTCAAGCCGCCCGCTCGACGACGGATCTGCACTAACTAACACATACATAGATTTTCCTAGAACTGTGAACTCTCACACCAAAACAAATCGGCAGTGACACTCGGTAAAACCACGTAGAAAAGTTTCGCAGGTAAGGCACGGCCATTGCGGCTTATTCCATCCATTTTTAAACTTTATTTGTATGTCATAGTCTTCGCAAAGACACGCACGGGGCGGGGGCGCCTCTCACGCGCGTGACCTCGGGCCGTGACGAGCCAAAGACCACAAAGCCAAAACGTTGCACTTTGACAGCAGTAGGTACCTAATAGTTTTGATTTTAATTACGTGCGCCATTACGCGTCCTCTCGCGTTAAAACGCTAGGTGATATTTTAGTTATGTTAAATTCTGTTTTATGAGTGAAATATAACTTGTTAAGTGTAGGTAGGTATTGTCGTAGTGTATGTGTGTAGTGTAGTTTTGTTGTGTTTTTGTACTGCGCTGAGGGCGACGGAGGTTTATTTGTTTACCTACTTAAATGTAAAGTCCGTAGAAATGCTCGCATATTAAGTTCAAATAGAGTATCTATTTATTAATTACTAGCGACCCGCCCGCGGCTTCGCCCGCGTGGAATGTATTATACATATAAACCTTCCTTAAGAATCACTCTATCTATTAAAAAAAACCGCATCAAAATCCGTTGCGTAGTTTTAAAGATTTAATCATACATAGGGACAGACAGCGCAAGCGACTTTGTTTTATACTATGTAGTGATTGTAATTAACTAACAAAGTTTTTCCAAGTCATCTTTTAAGTATCGGGAAATGTTTTTAGTTTATAAGATTAATACAGTCACCCTACTCACCCTGTAAACATACCTACGCACCGAAATTAGAAATTGAATTAGCGTGTCGATTCTATTGATTTAGGTAGGTACTTGTTCTTTAAACTTACACTTCCACACTACTATTCTAGCTTGCAGCAGTATTGGGAATCAAACCGGCTTGTTAGATACCAACATTTTTCGTTATAATGTTAGTAGGTACCTAAGCATAATTACCAATAGATATCACAAAAATAACATGCGGAGATACGAGTACCTATGAGGTCTGAGGGTCGTTAAAATGATGTTTCCCGTCGATCTATTCCAGGTGGCTACAACAACTAATAAAGCATACCTATTTTGAATGAGGTAACGAACCAAAAATATAAGATATAATTTCCAGCATAAATTGATCTTCGATTTCATATCTACAATCTCTTAAAGCCCAGGGGTCTAATTTATTTGGTATTTTTCTGATTGCGTTTTCTTTTATTTTAATCGAGTTTATGCTTGTTATTCCTTGTCCTTTAAGATGAAAGTGAATTTGTTCGTTTGTTCTGCCCAGGGACCGGATAACCCGTTTCTTTGCTTAAGCCGTTCGAACGGGTTACCCGTTCATACGGTAAGCCAATCGTTTAGGTTACCTCTACACTGGCTTACCGAACGATAAGATAGCCCTATTAAGACAGGATACCCTAACCGTAACCCTTTGGTAACCGCTTACCGAATGCTGTTGGATTTCGTATTTGTTTCATTAAGCGCTTACCGTTTGGGTTAGGGTTAACCCCTTCGCGCCCTTCCCGCCTGCGGCGCCGCTACTATTACGTGTATTGGCTACAGATAAACGGTAAAACTGGGAAAGGACACCAGACAGGTCGTGTACCTAAATGCAATTGTATGAAAAAAAACAAGTGTTTCTAATTTTGTGACTAGGTACCTAACCTATGTAGGTACATTTATATACATGCATATATAAACCCACCCAGCACAGTTATTGTATAGGTACTAACTAGCCGGCGACTCCGTCCGCGTAGGTAAAAGTAGTTTAATACGAGTAGCTATTACTTCGGAAACCAGCCAATTATTCGGGACAAAAGTAGGTGCCTCTACCCTGTCTGTCTCGGGGGTATCTATAATCCATAATGTAGCTACCAAATTTGGCATTACCTATTGACATTCTTCACTGACACTAATAAGGTAGGTAAGTACCTACCTATTTTAACATAGGTTTCTCCGAAAAATTACACAATTGCGGGATCACGATAGGTACAGGTGCCTAAATGAATTCTAAACGGACGATCTCGTGAGTAGTTACGTATCATACTTACCTATCTAAGTATACCTAACTTGTCAGAGTCACATTATGTGGTCACTTACCTGTTTACTGTAAGCGCCAGAACACTCAGAACCCCTGGACCAATGGAGATATTTGATGTTTAGAAACTACCAAAATGCAGTACCTTGTTGGTACTATTTGGTACCTAACTTCAAAGATTTAGTACCTCAATTGACAAAGAAAAAACGAGTAAAGTCCAAAAAAATGGTCCAGACATCCTGACGTCAGAATGTCTGGCCACTTTCTTTACTCGTTTTGTTCGCAGTCAATCGAGGTACTAATTATTTGAAGTTAGGTATCAATTAGTACCAAAAATACATTGCATTTTGGTATTATCTAAACATCAAAACCAGTTTTTCATGGGTAACATATTTCTGGCACGCGAAAAAAAATTGGGAAAAAATTATATCTTAGGGTACTAAAAAGGTACTAAATATTTACAACGAGATATGTTGTCTCAAACTATGTAAAACAAAATGGTCCAGACATCCTGACGTCAGAACGTCTGGCCACTTTCTCTACTCGTTTTTTCGCTGTCAATCGAGGTACTGATTATATGAAGTTAGGCATTAAATAGTACCAAAAAGGAAGTGCATTTTGGTATTATCTAAACATCAAAGCCAGTTTTTCATGCGTTACATTCTTCTGGTACCCACGCCAAAAAAAATGGGAAATAATTATATCTTAGGGTACTAAAAAGGTACTAAATATTTACAACGAGATATGTTGTCTCAAACTATGTAAAACAAAATGGTCCAGACATACTGACGTCAGAACGTCTGGCCACTTTCTCTACTCGTTTTTTCGCTGTCAATCGAGGTACTAATTATATGAAGTTAGGCATCAAATAGTACCAAAAAGGAAGTGCATTTTGGTATTATCTAAACATCAAAACCAGTTTTTCATGCGTTACATTCTTCTGGTACCTACGCCAAAAAAAATGGGAAATAATTATATGTTAGGGTACTAAAAAGGTACTAAATATTGACAACGACATAATTTAGTTTTGTTGTCTCAAACTATGTAAAACAAAATGGTCCAGACATCCTGACGTCAGAACGTCTGGCCACTTTCTCTACTCGTTTTTTCGCTGTCAATCGAGGTACTAATTATATGAAGTTAGGCATCAAATAGTACCAAAAAGGAAGTGCATTTTGGTATTATCTAAACATCAAAACCAGTTTTTCATGCGTCACATTCTTCTGGTACCTACGCCAAAAAAATGGGAAATAATTATATCTTAGGGTACTAAAAAGGTAAAATTGACAACGAGATAATTTAGTTTTGTTGTCTCAAACTATGTAAAACAAAATGGTCCAGACATCCTGACGTCAGAACGTCTGGCCACTTTCTCTACTCGTTTTTTCGCTGTCAATCGAGGTACTAATTATGTGAAGTTAGGCATCAAATAGTACCAAAAAGGAAGTGCATTTTGGTTTTATCTAAACATCAAAACCAGTTTTTCTTGCGTTACATTCTTCTGGTACCTACGCCAAAAAAAATGGGAAATAATTATATCTTAGGGTACTAAAAAGGTACTAAATATTGACAACGAGATAATTTAGTTTTGTTGTCTCAAACTATGTAAAACAAAATGGTCCAGACATCCTGACGTCAGATCGTCTGGCCACTTTCTCTACTCGTTTTTTCGCTTTCAATCGAGGTACTAATTATATGAAGTTAGGCATCAAATAGTACCAAAAAGGAAGTGCATTTTGGTATTATCTAAACATCAAAACCAGTTTTTCATGCGTTACATTCTTCTGGTACCTACGCCAAAAAAAATGGGAAATAATTATATCTTAGGGTACTAAAAAGGTAAAATTGACAACAAGATAATTTAGTTTTGTTGTCTCAAACTATGTAAAACAAAATGGTCCAGACATCCTGACGTCAGAACGTCTGGCCACTTTCTCTACTCGTTTTTTCGCTGTCAATCGAGGTACTAATTATATGAAGTTAGGCATCAAATAGTACCAAAAAGGAAGTGCATTTTGGTATTATCTAAACATCAAAACCAGTTTTTCATGCGTCACATTCTTCTGGTACCTACGCCAAAAAAATGGGAAATAATTATATCTTAGGGTACTAAAAAGGTAAAATTGACAACGAGATAATTTAGTTTTGTTGTCTCAAACTATGTAAAACAAAATGGTCCAGACATCCTGACGTCAGAACGTCTGGCCACTTTCTCTACTCGTTTTTTCGCTGTCAATCGAGGTACTAATTATATGAAGTTAGGCATCAAATAGTACCAAAAAGGAAGTGCATTTTGGTATTATCTAAACATCAAAACCAGTTTTTCATGCGTAACATTCTGCTGGTACCTACGCCAAAAAAAATGGGAAATAATTATATCTTAGGGTACTAAAAAGGTACTAAATATTGACAACGAGATAATTTAGTTTTGTTGTCTCAAACTATGTAAAACAAACTGGTCCAGACATCCTGACGTCAGAACGTCTGGCCACTTTCTCTACTCGTTTTTTCGCTGTCAATCGAGGTACTAATTATTTGAAAATAGGTCTCAAATAGTACCAAAAACGTAGTGCATTTTGGTATTATCTACACATCGAAACAAGTTTTTCATGAGTAACTTTTTTCTGGTACGCCAAAAAAAAAAAAAAAAATTATATCTTAGGGTACTAAAAAGGTACTAAATATTTACAAAGAGATAAATTAGTTTTGCTGTCTCAAACTTTGTAAAAAATAAATGGTCCAGACATCCTGACGTCAGAATGTCTGGCCACTTTCTTTACTCGTTTTTTCGTTGTCAATATTGAGGTACTAATTATTTGAAATTAGGTACCAAATAGTACCAATAAGGTACTGCATTTTGGTGGTTTCTACATATCAAATATGTATCTCCATTGGTTCTGACGCTTACAGTTTAGTTGACTAATTAAACTAATTAATCATTTATACCTAACAAAAGTTCAGCAAGGTAGGTACTTAAATAGGTACTTTTAGTTTATTATTACACAGTTGGCAGGTACTTATATTTGATGCCACGTCGTATTCAAAATACCGATGAGCTCCGTCACTTTTTTGTTTAGGCATACTAAAGCCGGGAGTAAGTATGTACTTATACTTAATTAATTAGTCTCTCAATACCAAAACGACACACCAAATTTTAGCTCATCAAATTAACTTTTACTTACGGAGATGCGCAACGTTTGCAAATCACTAAGAAAGTGACGAGTACTTAATATGTGTGCAATAAACAAATAAATAGGCAAACAATAGTAGTTCACACTAAAAATTCATAACAAGAACCCAAAATATTTGCAAAAATAGGCTTAAAGATTGTAGAATCAATGTTTACTTTCATATGACGGGCGCTGCGGCGGCGGCAATTCATAAAGCTATGCTATGACAAATGCCGCCACAAGCGGCTCGTGGCAATGCACACTCACCTTTGAAGCGCGCACGCCGCCCAAGTTTAGGGTTATATAAACAATCCAATAATATGTCGTACACAGTTTGCCTAAGAACTAAAATTGCTTGAAGATATTTTAAGCGGTAACCCATTCGGAGGTTTTGATACTGGTAAGCGGTAAGCCAAATTAACTCAATCGAATGGATTATCCGTTTAATGTGTAACCCGATTTAGCGCTTACCGAAATGTGCGGGTTTTTAAAAATCAGCGCTATAAAAACCCATTAAAAACCCCGGGTTAGGGTAAGCGGGTCCGGTCCCTGGTTCTGCCTTCAAAGTTCAACGTTTGAACACGTTGACGTGACATTTGGGAGAAATAGGTAGGTACCTAGCTAGTGTATAGCCCGGAAACGGGTGTATAGGGATTGTTATTTCGGAAAATGGAACAGATCCCGAGGAAATTGCGGTACTCTACTTCGACGTAAACGGATTCGCGGAGAAAAGTTAGAGGGTAATAAAAAAAAGTTACTTATTTAAACGGAATCCTAAAAGTGCGTGTCCGACTCGCACTTGACAGAATTGGTTTTGGCCACGCATCACCACTGCATGCTTGTATTATAGGTACCTTCTAGAGAACGATAAACTTATTAATATAGACAAATAGGTACTTCTATGTATACTGAAATACAGAAAACATCCAAGACTCAGGAACAAATACTCCCGCTCATCACAAAAACATCTGCCCTTACCGGGATTTGAACCCGTGACCGCTAAATTCTTAGGGATTGTCACCGACTGGGCTAACTCGTCGTATGTATGTATGTCTATTTCGTTGGCACGCCATTCAGCCTATACAGCTAAATGGATTTTAACATACGAGGTGTCGTTAGATGTGCTTTGTTATGGGAGTTACATATAATAAAATGTTTTGATCAAAGTAATGAAGGGGGGATTATTTTTCTAACATAATATGTATATCGACGATAATATCAAATACAGCGTTCGCTTTTTTAGAATTCCGGAGACAAACTAACCTTTATGATTTCGCTGTATCCGTTCGTCTGTTTGTCTGTCTGTATGTTACAAACATGACACAGAAAGTTTCTCTCTCTAATACCCAAATATTTAGATGTTTATACCGCGCAGTAAATGTGAAATGAGTGTATGTCATTATTAATTTCTAGATTTAGGGAACTGTTTAGGATATAATATTGAAGTCTAAAATGGCCTATTTCGCAAGAGTTAAGCAAGTCTACCCCTTTAACTGGAAAATATCTAAATTTTAAGCACATAATAACGAATTTAAAAGGAAAACTATCACGACTAAGAATACTTGATTGGTTCTTGCGATACGGGTGACTAAATTGTTTATTCCTACTAAAATCATCTAAGACAGCACCTAATAAATAACTTTAAATACAATTCATTCATATTTTTTGTATTTCAAGATAGGTTATTGTGTTCGTAGTAACGGCGTCGGAACGCTACACTTATCTAAGTATTGTCCGACATGCTCTTTCCCGATTTTTATAGCTGGATTTTTATCATTATTCCATCTTTAAACCATTAATGCAAGGTTGTATCGGCATCGAGTAGTAAAAGTGAAGTAGTTATAGGTGAAAACCTCAAGTAAATGACCTCTTTCTTGCATGAGTTGTAACACATCTATATACAGGGTGTAAGGGACGGCTCACCGAAAACTGAAACCATAGCTTCAGACCTTTGTTCTGAACTGAAATCCAGTGGAAATTTTCCTGAGAAAACGAAAATTTTCTCGTTGGCTTCAGTTTTCGGTGAGCCGTCCCTTACACCTTGTATAGGTATATATACAGGGTGTAAGGGACGGCTCACCGAAAACTGAAACCATAGCTTCAGACCATTGTACTGAACTGAAATCAAGTGGAAATTTTCCCGGGAAAGCGAAAATTTTCTCGTTTTTTACGTGAAAATGCCGATTTCACCGTTTTTTTTACATAATGAGCTTCAGTATGTCATAATATGTTGTCCTAGATCGGTTTATTTGCAAAAACATGGAAAAAAAAACGAGAAAATTTCCACTGGATTTCAGTTTAGTACAATCATGGTCTGAAGCTATGGTTTCAGTTTTCGGTGAGCCGTCCCTTACACCCTGTATAGACCGTTCGACATTCTATATTTAAATTTTTGACGTAAATTCCATATTAGTTTTGTAAACAACTACATGCAAGAAGACTTACTTAAGTGGTTAAAAAGATAAAAAGATAAAGATAAAAGATGTTTATTCAGTAAGTAGACCGCACGGGCACTTTTACACGTCAAAAATCTACCAGCGTTTCGCAAGGGACCATTGCTGAGAAGAAACGCCGCAAGAAACTCAACAGTCATTTGTTTTTTAAATATTGCTTACCTAGCATTATATAAAACAATTAATCTCACATAAAACAAAAAATAAATATATTCATGCGTAGTTGAGCAGGAAAATGTGTCAAAACTCACAAGAACATACATAAGTAGAAGTAATTTAAAAAAAAATAGAGGTTTCTCACCTATACTTAGGTACTTACTGCCCGAAACTAGGTTTAAATGTTTGCTGAAAGTGGCACAAAACAAAAGGTGATGTTTGTGGTTTATACGATTTCGCGTATGAGAAGCCTGCCGATCTTGTCGCACCCTAGCAGGGATATATATTTTGGTGTCGCGTTATGCTTGTTACTTAATCACGCGTTGCTAGACAACAACTGGCTTTTAAAAGCAAAGTAATCGACCCAATTATCTTTACTGCGTACCGCGGCTGTGTGTTTATCCGCTCTGAAGGGTCAAGAGATGGCAAGATTGGCCAGTACAGTATTGGTTATGCAATTGAAACTCGATGCGAGTTAAATGTTGGATAAATAAATATTTAATTAATTTCATAGCAGTAATAAGCCCGTTGCGTTGAGTTTTAGAAAAATCTTATAAAACAATATCGAGGGGGTAATGTGATGCAGTTATATAAATATCATGCAGTAGTATCTTTACTAACTTGGTACATGTTTCATATAGGACACATACCTACTCGTACACAGGTGAAGCTAAATAATAACTTGTACCTACCTAATAGAAACCTCGTAAGATATTATATTATCCTGCACGGAAGATCGAACAGTGTATATTTATATCAATCTTTCCTTATCGAGTCAAGATTGGACGTTCGCCGTTATACGGGAAAAATAGCATATTATGGAGGCAAAATAAATGTTCCTGAATGAAACTTTGTTTATAACTTTATCTTAAATGATAAAAAAAAAGATAAAAGATGTTTATTCAGTAAGTAGGCCGCACGGGCACTTTTACACGTCAAAAAAATCTACCAGCGCTTCACAAGAGACCATTGCTGAGAAGAAGCGCCGCAAGAAACTCAACAGTAAGTCGTTTTTTAAATATTGCTAATGATATTAAACAATAATAAACTTAACCTAGCATTATAAATATAAAACAATGAAACTCATATAAAACCAAAAATTAATATATTCATGCGTAGTTGAGCAGGAAAATGTGTCAAAACTCAGAATTGTCACAAAACTAATAAGCAACAGTAATAAAAAAAATTGAAAGTATACAAGTTATACTTACCTGTGACGGTGCAAAACAACCTGCATAAAAGTTTCGATACATTCTCCTACAGAAACCGTGTCCCCTAGACAATATACAAATGTGTTTACATATTTTTATGACTAAGTTATTATTAAATTATTTAGGTGTTGGCCAAGCATTTTTATCTGTTAGATAGTCTTCGACCCTATAGTAAGCTTTAGACATCAACGACTTTTTCAAGTAAGTTTTAAGTACTGGAAATGGTAACTTTAAAACAACGTCAGGTAATTTATTAAAGAAAAGGATGCATTGACCTACAAATGATTTATAAACCTTGGTCTTGGCACTAGACATGAGGATCTATCGCGGGGTATGGGCGGGAAGAAATTTTACTAGGCCAGTGAACTATAATTTTCCATGTAATTTTTGCGCTGAATCGAATCAGACGATTCCCTTACATATTATAGGATCAATATTTTGCGAGATATAAAGGGTTTTGTTGGAAAAAAGTAAAAAAGAAAATATCTCAAATCAAAAGTAAGTAGATACATAATTATACTGTGATATTACATAAGTACAAAAAAAAAGTAAAAGTAAAGTAGGGAGTGTAAAAGTTTTCCAATTGCTTTTGATGATTCAATTCTACTCTTGCCTAGAAATATTTCCTTTATTAATTTTTTCCAGGAATCATTTGATTCAGCGCAAAAAATTACATGGAAAATTACACTTCACTCGCCTAATAGTCCGGAAAAATTAAACAGAAAATTAGGTAGGACCCTAAATTTTAGTAGGACTCGGCAGATCCTCATTTCTAGTGCCAAGATGAAGTTATAAACAACGTTTCTTTAACTTGCCGCCAAACTGTAATAACAGTCTTACTTTATACCGGAATCAGTTCACTACATTTTCGTTAACTTATAAACGGTCAAACCGATTGCTCAGTTCTAACGACCGGTCCAGCGCGACTTCGTCTTTCGCAACCAGGGTTCCGAGGCACCGCAAAGTAGGTTTGAATATTCCAATTCAGATTGAGATTAAGATGAAATGATTTGAATTCGATTTCAAATCGAATCAGCGCTAGCCCAACTCGCACTTGACCATTTTTAGTACCTATATTTGTTTTTTTTTATTCGTGGAACTACAATCATACCAAATTTGACGCTTGTTTGTTTTACCGTTTTTACGATACAACAAAAAAAAATATTATTTAATTGAAAAACGTTTCTTGTATTGGGACTTCCTTTATTATTCTACTTTCTTTAATTTGTCAGTAAATCCGCTGTATTAACATTCTAGCTTCTGCCCGCGACTTCGTCTGCGTAGATCTCGAACATCGTTATTCCCTCGGGAACTTTTAATTTTTCCGGAATGAAATGTAGCCTGTGTTAATCCAGGTATCTCCATTTCAAATTTCATCTAAATTTGTAGAGCCATTGCAGCTTGACAGAGTAACAAACATCCATACATACAAACTTTCGTGTTTATAATATGAGTATGGAAGTAAGGATATTCTGAGAAAAATACCCGCTATCTTTTACGGTTCAAAAATACAAATGTTTAAGTGAGGACGGACGGACGGACAGCGAAGGCAAGTTAATAGGGTCCCGTTGGCTCCCTTCGGGCACGGAAACCTGAATTTGAATAACTTCCTTACTAGAATCGCAGGTTCGTTTTCCTCCGGCAGTCAATCCCAAAAGATATGACTTCTCGGGACCAAATTCTATTACTATTGCACTAACTACAGTTTTTTTTAGGACTTACACAGCTTTGCTTTGTTTCGCGGGTCAGCCACAGGTTATTAGCGTCTTAAGAAAAACCAAAAAATGGCACCTTACCGGTTTTTACAGAAATAATATCACTGGCTGACAGCTGGCATTTTGACTAATTGATTGTGCACTTTTCGTTATTTTACAATCATGAACTTAATTCGTTTATTCGATTGTCTATAGGTAGGTACAGTCAAAGGCATTAGATATTTTGTACGCCTGGGAAACGTATATATATTTATGACTTTGACTGTACCTACGAGTATGTTGGAGGTGGGAGGACCTTGTGCAGGGTCCGTCCGGGTTGGTACCACCATCTTATCCATTAACCTACCGCCAAGCAGCAGTGTTCGCATTGTGTTGTGTTCCGGTTTGGGGATAAGACAGCCGGTGAAATGACTAGCATAGAGGCATTCCATCTTCGGCCTCAGGGTTGGCAACGCATTTGCAGTCTTAGGATTGCGGTCTTGTGAATGCGAATGTCTATGGGTCACAGTTTCCACTTACCATCAGGTGGCCTGTGTGCTCGTTTGCCTTCCTATGATATAAAAAAAAAAAAAAAAAAAAAAAAAAAAAATGTACCCTTATCCTTTATATCACAACAGTTTACCTGCAGTCCCCAATCTGTAAAGGCCTGGCCTTTAAAATACTGATACTATTTTTAGTCTGTTTTGCTCCTTATGCTTTCGATGTTCATATTACATAGGCACTTTGAGCATTAGTGTGCACGCTTATAGAGGTATACAAAATAGCAGACATTATACTTTACTTCCCGCCTATTTTGCTTTATCGACTAACTTACTGGCTTGACTTACAAATAGATTTACGGTTGGAAATTGGACGAACAGGGGGAAATTGGCCTCGAAAGGTAGGAAACGCGGAGGCACGGCGAGCGAAGGTCGCAGCCGTACCTTAATCAATGCCTGTCTAACTTCAGTAGGTATCTAGGCATCATTTTTACGGTCTTAGGTTGGAAAGAAAGTAATCGGCAAATCAATAACCCTAAATAAACTTACTTAATTCGAATAATTTACATTTATAATACATATTTACCTATTAATCCAATTATACATTCACATGTAAGCATTAAAATAAAATCGGTTTTACATACATATAATCTGTCGTTTTTATGTTTTCTTAACGTTGCGTTCAGTTTTGCGAGAAACAAAGGCTTCTGGCTCCGTGATCTATCCGTCCGATACATCATACCCGTGGAGAATGCTCTAAGGTCAAAATGGTCGTAGAACGAAACTAACATAGAATACTTAGTCAAGATCATAGGTACACGAGTAATAGAACAACCACCTCCAACCGAACATGCGCGCGCAGTGCGACTATAGTACCTACAGTAGTGGTGCGATCCATCTCGCCGCCGCCGCGAGCGCGTTACAGACTCGTGCCTGGACATGGAAACATAGAGTCTATCATCAGACGAACAACACTGCGTTATTACTGTTACTTATATAAGTAAAAATGTCACTATATGCATTGTTTTAAATGTAATAAGAATAGATAAAACCGTATGAGGTCGTCCAAATCAAAACGGCCCTGCGTTTGCCGGTTACGTTTTTCTAATTCTTGTAACTATTCAAATATTAAGGTAACAGATATGAGAACGGCACAACTACCTGCGGCTATAAGGGCACTTTTGGTTGTGATGACCACATAACAGCAATACTTACATAAATAACAACAATAATACCTACTACATCAATTTAATATACAATTTTAAAATGAAAACTATTTCTAGCTCGAAAACCAAGTTTAGTGAATGGGCTACAGGAGGCATTCATAAGAGTGGAAATAGGCTTTTTGACCTATATGTATAGATTGGGTGCGGGAGGACAATAAGAACGCCTGATTTCTGTTAATTAATATTTTAGAGAACCTTTAAAAAAGGTTATAACTGCTAAGACCAAAATTCTCTTAGTCTTAATCTCAAAGTATCCAATCAACCTTTGGGTAAACCTTATAAATAAGCCCTGCAAAGGGAAATCTCATTCATCAAATGCCGTTTAATTGCCTGTTGTTGTCGTGTACAGACGCAACTATTTATACCCATCGCGGAATTTCAACAGGCATTTCTTTAGGTGCAAAATGGTCACATATCTTTGTACTCGACTGTACCGAGTAATATTATGTAGTACGGTACATTCAGCTATCATTCAGTTCGCAGCGACGGCGTGTTTTTCACCGTAAATGCCGTGGAAATATGAAGGCTGCTCTATTTTTGATGTGGCCTAGATATTCTTTAGGTAGGTACGTAGTTACTCGCACTTTTTTCATTTCCCTTCGTTTCAGTCAGCAGATAGGTCGTATCAGCGGCGAGCTCTTCCCTGAAATAACCTCTCCGCGTCTAATAGGTACTCAGCCGTCGAAATAATTACAGAGCTATCAAAGCGCCGCAGGTAAGGCATCGTTCAGGCAACCTTTTGTAAAACTTTATTTTGAAATTTCCTTTTGATATAAAAATAACATAACTTATCGTTATAATAGTACCTATATAAGAGTCATGAATGGTAAAAATCGTAACTGATGGTTAAATCTCAAGGAAATGTGTCAAATTTTCAATACCTTTTTCTAATTTTAACAATAAGTTGAATTAACTACTGATCAAACAACGGGCACTAATTTGTAGGCGATAGTGCCTAAGTAAAAGTTATTAGTTTACACAATAGTGGTCAAAATTAAAAACGATTGTTTATAGCCTATCCTTTTAAAACGCATTTTAAGTAAATAACCGTTTTAAAAAAAAGGCTGACACACCAAATTAAAAGTTTAATAATTGCTTGTCATGCGGACAAGTTATCCAAAATGTTACGATAAACGTGGAAAAAAGGGCTAAGTTCGCAGTCAAGATTGCCATGTTTGACTAGGGAACTCTACAAACCCCGGAACATATCTTCTTCTAACCGCACTTAACCAAGTATTATTTTATCGAAGTCTTGTAGCGATAACGATAAGAACTCGTCGTTGCGAACATTTATCATAGCAGAGCTCATTCTGAAATCAGTTAAACCACTCGACTCTTATTTGATTTGAGGAGTCTCTGCGCGGTCGCCTGTAAACCTTATCAATAAAAATGCACGTTTTATCACAAGTGCTAACGTTTAGCGATTTATTCGTTCGTTGCAAAATTATATTCCAGCAACCTAGCTTTAACCGGCGCAAAACAAAAAGTTGAGGCAACCAATTATGTTTTACAGCGAAGCGCGACGGATTCGTGATACTGTACTCATTAATCTCACTATTCATATTTTCGTATTATCATGCACTCTGGACCTGTCATCATGACAATGTCTTGACATAAGAATAAATTACTTCGAAATGAATCAAAGGATAACTGCGACAGGGTTTTTAGTAGCTCAACCAAATCCTAGATCGTGCTACGATATTATCTTTACTTACAATTAATATAATATATTAATGTAAGTGAAGCTGATATATTTATTATACAGGTGTCCCAAAAACCAACGCCAAAACTGAAAGGGCTTATAGAGGCAGCTAAAAAGCTATGGATTTAACCCCTATGTATTATCATCAGCGATTTTTATTAGTTTCGGAGATATTGATAATTTTAATCTAAATTTTTGTAATTTTTCCCTTATGTGCATGTCACGAAAAATCATTAATTTCATGTCATATTTTATATGTTTGTCAGTGGTACCTATCTTATCTATAAGTTTTGTGGACAAGACAAGGACATAGAATAGACAAAATAAATATGTTAATTTTCCTAAATGATACTTTAATGATCTTTCGAATAAGTAATAACGTCGTCGAGTCAGATCAATGGGACATATCGCCACGTTACGATGCTTTGACGTATTTTAATTTAGATACCTATTTGTTATTTCAACAAAACATCAAGTTATGTGCGATGTTATGAACGTGCGCGCTTAAGAGGACCGTTAACCTGAAATTTTCCCCACAAAATGCGGTAACGTCATCTATCCCCTTAAGCCTAGTCTGATATTAACGATTTTCTAATTATGTTGTAGATATTTTGAAAAAGTAGTTTGTACGTTTTCCTGCCCAAGAAAATATTTCCTGGTAACAGACAAAAAAACGGAAACGTACACACCTAGTTTTTCATAATAACTACGTACTTACGTAACTATTCAAAAATCGTAGAAATCTAGGGCTAAACTTGATTAGGGGGTGAGAAACGTTATCGCCCGATGCTACATTTGGGTGTGCAATGTTTTGCATATGAGTAAAATCCAATGTAATAATTTTCATTCTGCATAACACAAATTACATAACTCTGATTTGTATAATGATTAAAGTGTATAATAATACAATGCATAAAAACAAGATGAATAATGCCTTGAATCTAACACACTATATGAGTGTGCATAATAACTAGGTGCATAACGCACTAATATAATAAAAGCAATTTTGTATAATATTTAAATATCCCGTGTGGTTGCCGGGTTAGAATAGTGCCACTCCAAGTCTTCCCGTGGATGTCGTAAGAGGCGACTAAGGGAATATAGGCTTGTAGTACTGTTAGGAGATAGGCTTGCAACCTATCACTAATATGCTGGTAAATATCTTAGCCTATTTGTGCAAATTGTGGTTACTGAATTATCAACAACTTTTTAAGTTGTAATTCTGTAGCTCTGCCTAGCCCACTCTGGGATTACAGGCGTGAAGGTATGTATGTATGTATGTATTTAAATACATAACTTATGTATAATATAACAACGCAGATAACAACGCTAAATATTTATCAACTTACCTAGTCGGTTACTAAGTTCTGTTACTGAGATTAATTACAATAAAAAATAAAAAAAGCAGTTTTGCATAAACCTGTATATTAATCAAAACTTTGATTTATATAGAATAATAATAAAAATAATGTATTCTAAACTATTGCAATTATTTGATGTACGAGCTTGAAGTATTCCTGTTACGGACGGCGACCAAATTAGATTAAGAACATGTAAATATAGAGTATAGACTTAAGGAATGTATTGTAATAATAAATGATTTCTTAGGTTAGTTAGATTATGGTAAGTTAAGAAATAACGATAAGTAAAGTTTAAGACCCTAGAACTAAGTCTAGATTTAAGTAAATAAATATTTTTTGATTATAGTTTTAATTTAGAACCCCTAAGGAACCAAAATACCCGAGCATCCGACGAACGGCCGCACGACCGTCGAACCCGATCCCAAAAACCAATGTAAACATTGGCGCGGCGTGCGGCGAGTTTTGTTCGGATCTCCGTATTTATAGTAGGGGTGGGGAGTGTGGAAAAACTATAAATAGTTTACGACTTTGTTGCCACTACCTCGGCGTGACCCTGGACAGACACCTGAGCTTCCGTCATCACATCCAAATTGTACTAAACAGGGCCAAGATGATCAAGGGTCGTCTTGGTCCCCTTCTCAACCGACGCAGTAAACTCAGCACACACAACAAACTAACGCTATACAAAGTATGTATCAGACCGGTTTTCACATATGCCAGCGTGGCATTCGCACACGCCCACGACTTAAATACACATAAACACTCTACAGATATTTCAAAACAAACTTCTCCGATCGGTCGCGGGGGCCCCTTGGTTTGTTCGCAACGCGGACCTTCACAGGGACCTCGGCGTCCCGTCGATCAGACACATTATCAAGGACGCGTCTAGGCGCTTCTTTGATAAAGGCTCACACCACCCCAACCCGCTCATCGTCCGTGCCACCTCCTACACTCCCAAACTCACCCCATCCGATCCCGACGTGCTCGCTGCGCTTGAGGCACCCGTCAGGCGCCCCAAGCACATCCTGCTCGATCCCACCGATCCCATCCAACTCGCAGTGGTTGAGGGCACTGAAGACCGGAAGAAGCTCCGGCGCCAGGGACGTCGAGGCCGCCCTCCCAGATCCGGACCTGAGCCTCATAGCATCACTGCAGGGATCGAGAAGATCGAAGAAACCGAAGAAACCGAACACATTCAAGAAACCGAAGAATCCGAACACTGAAGAAACCGAAGAAAACGAAGTCCTTCAAGATACTCAGCCGGCCGAGTTGCGCTCGGCTGGCCTGACACCCGATGGAGGCACCCCTCCAGAGGTGCGACCACCACCGCACCTCTAACTTAGGGTTCAGCATGCCCCCCCTAGGGGCATTGCTACCCGTGCCCGGGTGAAGTAGTAACGGTAAAGATACCAACTACATAGTCAAACATAATAATAATAAAATTTGTTGCCACACTCCCACCCGACCAGCTACAGCGTGCGCACGTATGGCGGCGCGTAGCCCTGATGGTCGGGATTTATGTTTTAGGTTTAGATATAATGTAGTATTAAGAACCTAGATGCCATAAGCCGCGTAATATGTAAAAGTAGGCGTTGCCCGACAAAAGGGAAGGGATCAAGTTTTGTATAAAAGGCGATACAAGTCGGGCAACGCGGTGAGATCATCCTGAACCTTCACAGCTACAAGAGCTACTGAACAAGAACCAACTATACGATCCTCGACCCTGAACCTCGGATATTAGTTTTGTTTAACCGTTTTTGTTAGTTTGTTAAAAAAGTTTCACCGTAAAAATAAATTATACAGTCCACTAAAAAGTTTCAATTCGAACACTGAGCAACGAAGAGACCCCGTTGTGTGCACATCGCCAACAATTCCCATTTCGGACGATAAAATCATAGTTAAAATCACGCACGACGATGATACTGATAACGGCCCTAACTTTTGTAAGAGTTCCTGTAGAGAGTTCAAATTAGCGTGACATATTGAACAGACTTCTAGCTTTAAATTCTGATACGAATGTATTCAAAGCAACTAAAGATCCGCTTGGAAACCGGTCAATCTTGATGACTCATTAAATCGACTTTAAGATTTCACATGATTTTGCAGAAATACGAAAACACACCAAATCTCTTGCTTCATAAGTTGGAATTAAGTCATGTTGAGAAATATAATTTTGGTCTCTAAACATATACAGAGATAGGATTTTTTATAATATTTACAAAAAAAGTTCTTTGGTAAACAAAGACTAACTTTTAAGCGATTTCAAAAAATGAAATTTACAGAAAAGTCATGCGTAATTTCATCGATGCCGGCTGTGAATGTTAAAAGATCGTATCGGGAATTGCGGAAACTAAGAAAAATGATTAATTGTTTTTCAATATGTATATTAATTAAGCTTTTAATTTTTAGTAACAGAACTTAGTAACCAACTAGGTAACTATAAAAATATAACGGACAAAGAAGTGTACGAAGAAGTCGACGGAGCTCCGCTGGGCGGAGTTCCTATTCCGCGTAGTTTGGTGCTTCGCGCCTTTAGGCAACTGGGATAACCCAAAAAAAATAACTCACGGTTTTTACATCCTAGTTCGAAAGAATAGGTCATTTTAAGAGACCAATTTCATTCATTTTGTGTTTGACCCAATAGTTTTATTTTAATATATCTACTTATTTATTTAGCAGACAATTTATGGATGGCATGATTATTTAAAATGTCGGTTGGTATTTTCTAATAAATTACGACTATGAAATGATATCTCATGATAAAAAGTCATTATAATAGTGTATTAAAATTGTTATTTTATGCGGTTTTCGCCTAATCCGTATGATACAACTAGGAGGGCTTCAAGCCGAAAACGAAAGTCAAACAAAGGTTAAATATAATTTTGTTGAAATATCCGAAATAGATAAATATTTCAAAAACTTAATAATGCAGAACGGCTTTAAAACCCTAGTCCTCGAAATGGTCTTCGAATTAGAGTAATCGTAAAAATATGAACAATCCTAACTCTACCTAACCTAACCTGACCTAAACTATACATAAAGGCAAGATTGACCTAATTTAGCCGATTGATTTACATTAACTTGTTTTAAACATTATTATAATTTAAGTATTTGTATCACCTGATCATTATTGCAAATGTTTTTATTATTTTTAATAATTATACCAAATGGTATTATTCCATATATTTCTAATACAAAAGGTTGTTATGCTAAATGAGTTTTATAGTATGTGAATGTTAAGTTACAGAAAATATACATTTTATTTTTAAGCCGGATGTTGGTTATTAATTTCGTAGGTAGTTAAATGAAAATATTTAATTGGTTTTTAGACTGATTTTGATAGCTACGTGATTTAAGCGTTTCTTCACAATCCTTTAAGGAAGGCAGCCCATTTTTACGTTTTGTAATTATATTGTTGACATAATGATAGTACTTTTGACTGGACAGTAAGAGCTAGCTTTTTATTCAAAAGAGCTAAATCACATGCATGATCTTTCATCTTTTTAAAAGAAAAAAACCTTGCATCCTCATTGCTATTAGGCCGCGCAGGGGCACAACGTACAATCAGCTGCAGAGAAAAGGATACCCCCCCTCCTGGTAAGGATTGTTTTTTTTTCGAAAACCTGTGGTTTGATTCCAATGATTTTGAGTTTATGTGTAGACAATAGTAAAATCTTCAATTCACCGAAAAATCATATAAATTAAACCACAGGTTTTTGAAAAAAATCGATCCTTACCAGGAGGGGGGGTATCCTTTTCTCTGCAGCTGACTGTACATACGTTACTTCGACTTATTCACCAAAATGTTGTACCTATGTATGTGTTAAGTAAATTCTTACCTATATTTTATTCACCGTAATTCGTACGGAAACTTCCTGAAACCGACCCGACCTTACCTTAAGTTAATACCTAATTAATGACTTAATTAATGAAATATCCATTTATGGTAAAGCATTTATCCATAAATAGAGACGTACATATAATTGTAAGATACGAGTAGGTACGTAATTGATCTTAAAGTTTCTACGTCATTTTGGCAAGGTTATCTCTGGTTATCGCTGACGCGTCCATTGCGTCGTAGTCGCGACGCGACCCAAATCACTGAATCTAGGCTCCACTATGCTGTATTGCAGCTTGATCAAAGATTTTGTAAAGTTTTACAAAGAAAGACATATATATCTAGTAACGTAGAGGTAACGCCGAGTGAGCTGCGGGGGGGACGGGGGGGCGGCGGCTGGCTCCCCCGAGAGCGCGCCGCAGTACAGGCTCGATACTGGCTTATATTCTGAAGAAAAGTTAAATTGACTAGAGATATAATCTCGTGTGGATAATTAATAAAATAGTGGTGATGGAATAAGCAATCGGTGAAGTGCCGATACTGCCTGCCGTCGAGGATACAGGGCGCCCCGCGGGCGGCGCCGGCGTGGCGCGCCACGCGAGACGCCCGGACGCCAGCGGCCAGCACTCGAACTCCCCACCGCGACAAAAACTCCTGTCCAGATACCGAAATTAAACTCTTAATCGTATGCAATCTTCACGATGGTACCTGCCAGCAAAGCCAAATCGTACAAAAGACTAACCTAGGTACTCTAAAAGTGTATCGTTTACCTACGAACAAAAAGGGAACTGATACAATGAGACCACTGAAGTAACCCAATGTTTTACTATACGCACAGAAAGAGGCAGGTGAGACAATGAAACCAGCAAAATATGATGACGCGTTTAGAACAAAACTCGAGTAACTAACAAGAATTCAACCAACATTATTTTAAGATTTTTGGTGAAAATAAAAACAAAAGAGTTTCTGGAGCGTAGTTGTCTAATGATTCGTATGACGGTTTTTAGTTGGTCTAAAATCACCTTTTCTTTACTATTCAGTTTAGAGCCCGCGCAGACAGAAAGCGGTCTGGAGTTCCGAGTTCAGCGTTCAGAGTTCTGCGTTTTGGCCGTTCGAGAGTTCCAACTCACATGCACAAGTGGCGTTCAAATTCTGGCGATCCATTTTCGGCCGTGCCTTTTTACGTTTAACATGTCGCTAGAAAGTTCATCTTCCGAAGAAGAAGCATTGCTTTTGTGGAGTCTAGAAGATTTTAAAAGACAGACATACATACATACATACCTGACGCCTTCATTCCCAGAGTGCGGTAGGCAGAACTACAGAATTACCAACAACTCAAAAACTTATTATTAATTTTGTAAAAACCTTCGAATTATTCGAAATATACTTCGCATAACATGTATCGCACAAACACTTTTAGTCGAGTTATCATTTCGCAGAAATATACAGGGTGACTGCGGGGTCGTGTAGCAACAAAGTAAACTTAAACTCTCTACATCATTAGAAACATCATTAGAAACATAACGCAGTAAATTTGAGAGCGTTAGGACAATTAGTTTGTTTTTCTTGAGTCATTTTGTTTAGTACCTACTGGATGTACGATGATGATATGATATGATCCTGAATAAACAGATTGGGTTTATTATTTATTTAAATAAAAAACAAACTAATTGTCCTAACGCTCTCAAATTTACTGCGTTATGTTTCTAATGACGTAGAGAGTTTAAGTTTACATTGTTGCTACACGACCCTTTTCTTGAGTCATTTTGTTTAGTACTGGATGTACGATGATGATATGATCCTGAATAAACAGATTGGGTTTATTATTTATTTACTTAAATAAAAAACAAACTAATTGTCCTAACGCTCTCAAATTTACTGCGTTATGTTTCTAATGATGTAGAGAGTTTAAGTTTACTTTGTTGCTACACAACCCCGCAGTCACCCTGTAGAATTGGCGTACCTAACTATCAGTACTAATACTATTTGCATAATATATTATTAAGGAAAAGATTACTTTTTCCGAATTTAGTTTAACATAATTGTATGTAGGTAACATAACAGACCTATAGCATACTTCTATAATAATGTTTTATCTGATAGTTATTTTTATTTAGAACATGCAAACAAGTTTATTGAAAATATAAAAGTAACGAAAATATAAAAGAATACTTACATAATAGGTAATAGTACTGATGTGTGGTGTAGTGTATGCATGTTTTATTTACTTCGAACTAGCTTTCGTATGCCATTTTGTCCCCAAATTTGAATGTGTTTATCTACACAATTATCTAGAATCAAAAGGAAGTAGTTAATTATGAAATAAATTTAGTCACGGAGCTATTAAAACAAAAATCCTTTTGGGCTTAATTTTTTTAAAGCAAATTACAGTTTCACTAAATTTACTTTTGAGGTTATTACTTTTGATCAAACTTCAGACAGGATAAATTCATAATGAAAATGATACCTTAGCTTGTGTTTAGATGGACACAAGTGAACCTAACGCTCCTGCTCGCTCCGCTCGTCGTGCATATAAAGTTTACTTCTCGTTTACTAGGACTACAAAAATTATATCTTGATGAATTTATGTATTTATCTACAAAATCTTATATAAACTTAACATTAGGTATATATACCTACTAAACAGGATTAAGGCAACGTGATCATTCGCTATAATAAGATTAGATTCAAAGAAAGGATACAAAACTGCGATAAGACGTACGTAACGTATATCCATAACATTATTACTATAACGAAAAAAAGGCCTAATTATATCTGACCAATCGTTACTTATGCGTAACGTTGTTAGGCAAAAAAAAATAAGACCAACAATTTCGTTTGGGCTAAACGCTCCATAAAAGATAATCCGTGCAATTCTTGTTCGTTCAATTGGTTTAAACCAGTGATCCCCAAAGTGGTCTACATTGACCTCCAGGGGTCGACGACAACATGCAAGGGGTCCATGTGACCGTAAAAAATAAATAGGGGTCCATGAGATGAAAATGAGTGTCCACGATAGTAGTGGATCCCATTCTAGCAAGTCGTGACTTTAATGTTGGCTTTCCATTAATGGAATAATCCACACAGATAGTAGGTACCTACTAACTTACGTAATTCTGTCTTATAAATATATAATTAAACAAATATTTATCTGTATAAATTATGTTTCTGCTTTCCGCGCAATTTTTTTATTGTAGCCTTTGTCAACTTTTAGCTGGGTAGACCTCCAATGTTATTCGTACTTTTTACGTGATAACGTAAATATTAGGTAAGCAGAGGGTGCACCCAAAACCGAACCAAATGCCAAGTGGTCTATAAAAAAGTTTGGGAACCTCTGGTCTAAACTCTAAACGCAGTGCATGACAAATAGATAAATAAATTAGAATTCAAATAAAATGTAATGCCATTACAAGTTAGTAAATGCGTAACTTTTGCATTACCTACAATACAATCCGGTTGATCTCGGGTTCCATTTGCTTTGTCAACAGAACTTCCATGCAACACCAGAAATGGTGGTTCTTATGTTCTTGAAAATAGATCACCTAGGTATTTCAATGTTATCCTTTTGGTGTTCCGCAAAGCAGCGCCCAGAATCGTTTGTGAACCGCGACAAAGCTTGCTCGGTGAGGGCGCTTGAACAAATTATGCCTCTATTCTTCACGTTAAATTAATATTGCCTATAGGAGGGTCCTCACTGAGAGCATTCGTGTCAATATTCGAGTGGTGCAGACGGTGAGCCGAGCGTTACAAACCTTACACACCACTCGATGTTCGCGCCGCATGCACATTACACGCGAATGCTCTCAGTGAGGACGCTCCTTTACGGCCGAACCCTATAGGGTGAATATATTCAAACCGCGGATGGTTATAGCTTACTTCAGGTTAAAATTTGTCATTTGCCCAAACAAAATGAGTCAAACTTAAATCCAAAGTAAGCCAATCTATCCGCGGTTTGAAAATAGGTTTCGGCCATTAGACGAGTTACCGTATTCGTATTGATTCGGCCGCCATCACTGTCAAGTAAATAGGTACTGCGACGATGGCCCGAGCTGGTAGCGATGGCCCACCGTCATAGTCTACAATTGGGAGAACTTTTTACTGAAATTTTAATAATGTACCTTTTATTAAAATCGGGATTACTTTTTTCATAAACTACTTAGTAAGCAACAAACTTGAATAGTATAATCCAGTATATAAAAATGTACCAACACTTATGCATGTTATGTTAATGGCATAAGGTGCAATAGTGTATATAGGTACAAATCTTTGTACACGACTGAACAAGGACTTATAGTCTAAATCATTTATCGCCTATTATCGCTGATTACGCCTATATCCTACGGAACGTCAATTCATTTAGAAAGTTAAAAAAATATAGTAACAATAGATTAGTAGGAAGCGAACCAGTGGTGTCCAGCGGCGGGAGTGGAGGGACCCTCCGCGCCGTGGCCGCCGCGTTACGACGCGCTCCTCGCGGGAGGAAAACAAACCGGACCGTTTGTTGCCAAGCGCACAATGCGAGTCAGAAATAACTGGTAATGTTGACGTTACCATTGGAGCCAACATTGGTGCCAAATCACATGATTCACATTTTAGGCAGGTCACGAGCGACACCCACTTTACTTTTAGTTTGTTGTCGAATATTCCCGCGCGGCTCGGGCTCGGATAGGGCAGCGGAGTTTGTTTCATTAGGTCCTCCCGGAGAAGGACCTAGAGAATCGGCTGCAGGCAGAGGGATATTGGAATACAAATATAACATCCATATAACACATGGTTATGGTTAGCCCTTATATACGAGTAGATCGTTTCCTGCGTATCAGGTTTACATTACAGCGATTTATCGAACTTTTATGAGCTACTTCTCATTTGACTGGTGGATATTTTCTTGGTTTGACAAACACGTGAATTGTTTATTATACCTATTATAAATATGATAAATGGCAAAGTGAGTTTGATTGTCTGTTTTACACTTCGGTTCGGCTGGGCCACAATTTTTTTATGAAGGTAGAGAGATAGTAGCTACTTTTGGGTACAATGTTTAATATATATTTACACACGGACAAAATAGTCTGCAAAAGCTAGTGACACATATTTTATAATGAATTCAGCGTTACGAAATAATGACCGTTATTTCGGCTAACGCGAGCTCGAAATAAAATGGCGAAGCGATCAATGAACGTCGACTCGAATCTGTCAAAAAAAACATGGTTGTAACGTTCACAGCTAATGTGAATAATTGTAATGGTGGTCATAAAAATAGCTATCGGTGAGCAGCTGGCAGCGGCGGCGGCGGCGCGCGCGCCACGCGCCGCACACGCACCATGGCCGCGCCGCCGCGCCGCCGAGCCGCTGCCCTGCCGCGTCATGCGCTGTCCTTTCCTACGCAATGCAACGTGCACACTACACTGTCAAAAACAAGTAATAGGCGCTAAATAAGTAAAAAATCACCAATAGGAAATTTACCTTAGAATGATTAGGTATTTATATAATATACATGTACTATATGCTAAAATAGATTTTAATGCCTACTTAAATTTAATCTATGTTTCTTAGTTGCAAGTCGAAAAATATGCATGTCAGAAAATAAAGCTGATTAAAATATTAAAGGTTCTCGTAACTACGGTAACACTCAGTTATGGTCGACCGATAAGTCCCGGATACTACAAAGTTCGTCACATATTAAACGACACATCTCACTGCGCTTATAACAATCGACGCTGGCGCACGGCTCGTTCACGCGAGACTCAATAAAATTAATCCACGCCAAGCTCACACTAGAACACGAAGTGTGTCAGTTATTTACATTCTCTATTTATGCGGGCTATTTGGGTTTTATGGATATTTATTTGTGTTCGCGGCTCTTTTTATTTGTGTAGGATTGTTTGTGCGGTGTGCACCGGCCTGCGCGGCCGCAGTGGGTGCGAACGCGCTGCAATCTCAATGTCACACAGTTATTGCTAAAGTCACTCTAAGGAGACTATCATCTTCCGCGCGCGATAACTGTACGACCCCTGCGCTACTAATGGATCACTCTAACCAACGCTTCCATTTTAGTTTATTTGGTCACACTAAAATGTTATAGATTATTTATTATAAGTTATAAAATAAGCTTTTAGCATAAAAACGAATTTAATAGTTTTATGGGTCAAATAACACCACTTTTAACAGCGAAAAATGAAGTTTGGTGATGAAAATCGTTATCGAAAAAAAAATGGTATTTCTGTTAAGGTGTATAGTATGAATCTTCTCAAATGAACTTTTCGCTTCGAGCCCTAATCTTCCAAACAAAGGCCATTGTTTCTATTATCGCAAAACCGCTAGCTACCGAGTTAGCACGTGCTACTACAACATTGATATTGAAAAACAAACGGTATCGTCATAGTATTAAGGTTCAAATTGAATGTCACTGACATTCTAGATGTTACGTTTTGGTAGTGTAGGACAACAATGGCCAACAATGGACAACAATAGAAACAATGGCCTTTGTTTGGAAGATTAGGGCTCGAAGCGAAAAGTTCATTTGAGAAGATTCATACTATACAAATAAAGGCAGAAAAAACATGAAAGTAGAATTAACGCAGTAGAAATGAGAGCATTGAGAAGTATGGTTGGGGTGAAGCTGTGTGATAGGATTAGGAACAGTGTGCAGTGTAATAAGAGATCGTTGTGGGTTAAAAGAAGATGTAGTGACAAGGATTAATAAAGCAATGCTGAAGTGATTTGGTCATGTGGAGAGAATGGATTAGATGAGATTGATGAAACAGATATATGAGGCAAGAGTAAATGGGAATGTTGGAAGAGGATGGTTAAGGCGAACGTTCCACGATTAGATCGGGGACGTATTAAGAAAGGGCCAGGTCAGGGGACCCGGCTATCCCTATGCACGAAGGGCAGACGGGAAGAACGTGTCTAGACGTGTCTAGTAACATTTTATTAAGTATGAGATTTTAATCTAACAATGTAGAGTTTTCACTGAACTTACAACTTACCACAGTTACGAGTATAGGTATAATTTTAACCTAAACTTTTTTTGAAACCTGCTCACGAATATAACATGGCTCCTAACAAAAGTTACTAAGTAGACTAGACATCTTGTTTCCAACGAGTGACCTTCTTTTATTCACGCTTAATGAAATAAGCGGTTAAGTCTCGTTTGCCGCAGTGATAAACTGGTGTGTGCGGTAATATTATAAATTTTATTGGATTATTCTTCCTGTTGAAATTTTATCTACGGAAAGGTACCGAGATTTGGTTTATTTTGATATATGTTATAGAGTAGCCTAAAATAACGGGCACCTATGTTTAGGGTTCCGTACAAAAAGTTAAAAACCAGACCCTTATAGGATCACTCGTGCGTCTGTCCGTCTGTCCGTGTGCCACATCCAACTTGCTCCGAAACTACCGGACCGATTGAGTTGAAATTTGGTACACATATATAAATTGATGACCCAAACACAGTGCAAAGTAAATATTATTATTTTTAAACTAGGGTCAATTTCGGGGGACAAACTTTGGAAATAAAAAAAAAGGTTATGCAAAACTCACTGGGTCATATATATCAAAATAAAGGGCTCGTTATGAGAATCTCAAATATATTTTTGTTATTAATGTAAAATAAATAGAGTTCATTTTATTCCTGAAAGAAGACGAAAATTCCCTCCCTCCCCTAATCACCGAAACTAATTACTTAACATAAAGCTCATTGCTTGTAGATTACAGGAAAACCTATAAAAAATCTATCAAAAATTATTAAATTACTAAACATGATAGGGGGCAGAGTAGACTGCCCTTACATTCGTCATTGTTATGGGCTACATGCCCCTTACAATTAGTGTAATTTTGTAAATTGTTACTAACATTTAGGATTAATGAACTACTAACAATATATGGGTGTAAATTTACTCGAAATAAATGTTTCTATTCTATTCTATTCTAAACCCTCTACCTTCTATATAGAATTCATGCTAGTTACCTATTGGTTTGATTCTGTTTAAGAACATGAAAAATAATGAGCACATGTTTTGTTATAACGGCTCCAACTCATATTTAAATAAAATACCAAAGAAAGTGTATCTTCAATGAGAAATATACATATAACTTTGAAGGGTATTTTTTTTGGTTCTTAAACATATAATCAAACCAGAAGGTAAGAAGCATTTTTTTTCTTAATTGTCTATTGAAGTTAAAGGGTTTTAGTCAATTTTCTGTACTTTGGAGGACAATTTCCTTTCCTACTTTTCCTTGTTAGTCGACAAGTTTCTCTACCTGTGCTCGATAATGCTGAGCAATTCAAATTCAAATTATTTATTTCAGAAATACTTCCCAGATTGCACATAACAGTAACAAACGATATCTCGCTCCAAGTGAAAATGATAAACGCGAACGCGGCAACAATGTTCGGGAACTTCTTACACAAATTTGGGTCGACAACCACTTTATCGCAACATAAGCAAATTATGGAAAAAACGGAACATACTTATAACGAACTAGTCATTGAGAGAGTGCAGCTGCCCAGTTGGTCCGTCCAGTATATGAACAGCGTCTCGCTTGCGGTGGCTGCCGCACGAGTGCATGAGTGTCGCATGGATCCTTGACGCTTTCCTAGGCAGCTCATGCTGGGCGCAGCAGCGGGTGCGATGCGGAGTGGGAGGCAACTGTTGCCACGGTTTAACAACGCTTAAAATAATTGTAATACTTAGTAACACGCACGATGCTGAGTGCATTAATTTAATTTATCTCACCGTTAAGTGCCGAAGCATTAAATTGGGTATAATTGGAAAGTAATCTGTTTCAATATAATTTAGTTAGTCGTCTACACAAAAATATACAGTAAAAGTATCGCTTACTTTTATTTTCCAGTGTGCATGGTCTTCCTGCATGCATCAATGCAGGTTATAGTTAGCGTGTAATAAGTCTCACAGGCTATTAATTCAGACTGTGGGATATACATGGTGGGCTCCTATTGCTTCATGGCTAGTAACTATATGAACGAATGCCATTTTATTGTATTTATTATTGTATCATTTTATCGTAGATTTGTAGACGTAGGTAGGTAATGCTGGGCCTCTATGTGGTAAAATGAGGGGAGTAAGGATCTGAAGGGGGTGTAAGCGGTCTAAACAACATATATTGGACCTAAGTCAACCTCCGTGCATCCTGCTGTTCAACGAACGAGGCTCAGGCGAACCCCCCGCCAACACGCACTGGGCCAGCGTGGCGGGGTGTGCTCCATACCATTCAGTGCATTGTACAATTAATAATTTCCTCGCATTGTACGTATATGCCTTCGCGGAAACAGGATTGCCTGACTCGGATTTTAGCAGGCCTCGACAAGGCTCGGCCCGCCAACAGCCTCGTCAGGCAATATCCTACTTTCCGAGCCTACGCAATAATGTACTGTTTAATTCGGTACAGAGGGGTTACCATGACATACTAAAGCAGTTCAGTTTAGGTTGAGAGAAAGGGACCGAGCTATAGCAGTTGTACAGCTCTATCACTTTCTCTCAGCCTAAACTGAACTGCTTTAGTATGTCATGGTAACCCCCCTGTTAAGTAAACAAGAGCTTTCGTAACGTTGACAATACGATAACATGCCAAAGGCAATATAACTATATTATTAATCAGAAGATTAGAGGAATAGTATTGTCAGTAGAACTGAATCATCCTTAGCATATGGCCTGAAGTGCACTCATCAGACGACGACAGAAGTTGTTTGGCGATTAAATATGTTGAGCGAGACGGCGCGGCAATGCCCTTTAAAGCGAGGGATCACAATGAAGAAAATAATGTGCAGCCGCGGCACATGTTAGTGGATGTATCGAGAGTGACGCGTCGCGCGCGACTCGTGGAGTAATTAGGGAGGTGGGCCGGTGCTTGTCGGGGCCGATTAGCGCGCGGCCGCGCGAGCCGCCGCCGCCGTCGGTAGCGCGCGTGAATGAGAGCGCTCGATGCCGCTCGGATCATCAGTTTATCACAATATTGCCGGCGCCCATTCACTATCCACTTCATAATAATCATACATCATTTAACGCGTTTGAGCATTTGAGCTCTGAAGCAAGTTTAATTTTATTCAACATACATATTTAAATACACTACACGGACTGGATTGGATACTCGGTAAAGCCTTATTTTCTCATGTTATTGTATTGTTTTTAACTCGGCCGCAATTACTGTCAAGTAAATAAGAGCTATCAAAATGTAACACGATACCAAAGCAATGTAGTCTTTCCCAGTGGAATAGAGCCCCAGGAACTCTAATTCGCTTGGTTTGAGATCACATCGCTGTCGTTTTCATGTTGTTTTTATTGTAGTTGTTGCGGTGCAGTTATCGCTGTCATTGTTGTTGTGTGTTAAACCACACCTGAACCTAGTTGGTAAAGAGAGACCCTACCTACGAAGTTAGCGGTCCCAGGTTAAATATCGTTTTAATTATTAAATTCGTTAAATATAATAATTAAAATGCATTGTTTGTTACAATTTACGAAATGCATGATTTCTTGTGGCAGTAAAGAGGCAGTTTTAACCATCTTTGATTAGAAGTGATGTTCTCACAAGTTAGACCTAACCTAATCTACCTAGTGATCGTAAATGCACAACAAGCAAATGATTATAATAATAAAAAAGTGTTTAAAAATTATGCCATTAAATGATCAAAAACGTTTAAATGCGTTTTGAATGTAGTGAAATGAAAACCGTGATTTAAAGAATTGCTCGAAAAAACCTGCATTTCCTTAATTTCCGCTTTCCTGTTTCCGAACCTTCTTCCTTTCCTGGCTTGCTCGTTCCAACCTTTTCATTTGCCAACCCATTTTTCTCCTGTAACTGTATATATTTCAGTACCATCATGTAGAACCCTAAGTTATGTTAGTTTTTATAAAATCCTGAGATATTTACGATTAAAGAAATCAAAGCGGGTTGACAATTGAAACGGTTGGAAAACGATAATTTTAGCAAACATATTTATCCGAAACAAAGGTAACCCGTTTATAATATTGGTAAATTGGGTAGGATAAACCACGGGCAAGAACATGTTGGGCCATGCTCAGTGTAGTTAGTGACTACAAACACAAAAAGTTGCTAAGGACCTTTTAATCACCCGTAACATAAGAAACAACGAAGTCAGTATGATATGTGATAGTTTTCCTTTAAAATCCGTTATTACGTGCTTTCATTTAAGATTTTTTCCAGATTTTTCGTATGTGTAGTTTAGCTGGAGGAGGTTAGGACAGGTAACTCTACCGAAAATGATACCTACTTCTTAAATGGTCCCTAAATAAATAAAAACATACAATGATGATTTTTCAGAGCTATTCAACAATACTCTCAAACGAAGTTATAATAAAACACTTCTTACATACAATTTACTTTCAAACATTCTTATACCTATCCTGTGTTTATCTATCAAGATATTGATGTTAGTGCAGTGTGTAAATATTTACATTAGCACAAAATTCTAGCTCTGTGGCTTTAATAGATTTTGGGAACATGTCAGTGTGGTATAGGTGCATACAGACAGACGGATAGACGGATGGACATGGGAAAACTATAAGGTTTCCTAGTTTGACTACGAAACGCTCAACAATCGAATGTCAAAATTTCGTACCAAGGTTCTAAAACGGTATATAATACAGACCTATCATCATCAGCACAGCTACGAATAAATAACGAAATTGGTTGTGAAAAATTATAATAAACAGCATAACACCGAGCGTAACGGCAACTTGTTCTCGAAATAGATACCTATCAATTGTTCGTTTGGGCCAAGGTCACGGCGCGGAGGGCGGGGGCGCCGGGGCAGAGCGCGCGGCTCATGCAGGCTCGCGGGTGGCGATTCATTTGTGCACGGCGCTCCATGCCAATATTCAGGTTCAATTTAACGAAAGATACGGTGCCGTTAAAATCGCGCCCTAATGATTTTCAGAGAAATACATAGGTACCTAAATACATAGAAAACATCCAAAAAACAAAAACATATACTTACTCGCACTCATCACAAAAATATCTGCCCTTAACGGGATTTGAACACGGGACCGCTAGCTTCATAGGCAGTGTCACTACCAGTTCTAGGCTGAAGTGTTGTCGTCGTGTGGTTTTTTAATCATCCTGGGTTAATGCTCCATACTCATATTAATGAAAGATTAAAATTGAGAAATACACATAATTATCTGTTTATTATTAATCTCATATGTCATAATATAATGAACACTAAAACCGATTGTTATTATCTTTATTTACTAGGTAGCCTTTGTGTTACCTGTTATACTAGTCTAGCGTATAAGCAAACTCCATTCCAAATTTAATCCGAATCCGTCCAGTCGTTTCAGCGTGAAGAAGTAACAAAGACGCGTAAACTTGTGTGCGAGTAGGACTGAGTTGAATTGTAATGTTAATGTCGACTCCATCCATACCTAACCATGTTGTGTTATGTTCTATGAAAACTCCGAACCCTGCTGATACAGTCAAAAGGATTAACACATCGGAACATTTAGTCTAAAAACTCATGATTAGAAGCATGGGATCCCAATCATCAATACATTTAATGTGATGAAACGTTAAGTATCGTCATTGACCTGTTATCTATATCGTATTTTCAACGTTTTGATAGCTCCTGTTTACCTACTTGACGGTACAAGCAAAGACGATATGATATGATTAATACCGCCTAGAATAGAGGCCCAGCAAATTTACTCCAGAAAGAAGGTCACGTGTGAAATGCTGTGTACATTGAATTCTGTAAATTTAAACCATAATGCATTGCGACTATTGGTTAGCGTTACGTTGGAATGACGTCTGTTGACCCTGGCCTTGAAAATGGATGACTGACGCTGACGATCATCAAACGGAGACTACAAAAGTGACTCACAACTGCTACTTTTTTAATTGATATAAAACTTAACTGTAACGAATCGTAGTATTTTTCCCAAGGTGAGGTTTTACTCGTTATTAACAGGATTTCTCGTAATAAGCCAGTTAAGTAAGTGGGTACCGTAAAACAGGGCTATTTGGGAACCACGAGGCTATTTGGAACCCAAGTAATTATAAGCTTTTAGTTGATATATTTTTGTCATGGCAATAATAGAACTAAAAACTTAGCCTGACAACAAATTTTACAGTTCTATCATAGCCATGACAAAAAATATATCAACTAAAAGCTTATGATTACTTAGTTCCAAATAGCCCCGTGATTACCAAATAGCCCCATTTTGCGGTAGTCACTTGACTCAGTGTAAAAAAGTACTAATGAACGCCTTGCTTTGGCCTGTTTACTAAATTACATTTTTTTTTGCCATTATATGCCAGCGCCGTACGTAAGCCTTTTTAACAAAGTAGAGCTCTTAATCAGACATATTTATTAATGAATTACGTGTTTTATTATTATCGACGCATGCTACAGGACACGTTGTGTGTATAACGTACGTGTTTCTGGGAGACGAGACACTCACCATAAATTGAGTCGGGGACGTGCTTGCGACTCGATCCCGATCCCGACTCGGCGCGGACGCGTGACCGACGTTATGCAGCGGCTAGAGAAAACGAAACGTAACCCCCGAGCATGGAAGTTAACTTGCCGGAGGGGTATATTATTCTGTGCAGCGGACTGTTCGTCCAAGGATTCTTGGTCATTGGGATTTAGTGGGTAGGTATAACCTAAATTTGAAAAATAAAGTTTTGTATTAAGTACAAATTACAACAAGCACAGTCTGTGAGCACTTAGAAGAGGCTTCGGTTTAGTACTTCTCTCTCACTCGCTCCTAATAAGATCGTATGAGAGCGAGTCAGAGAGAAGTACTAAACCGAAGCCTCTTCTAAGTGCTCACAGACTGTACCTACCATTAATTTAAACAAAAAAATGCTGATTTATTATATCGCACGGTCGGTAGGACAAGGGCAAAATTGCCCCTATAATCATATAGTACAATGTGCCCTTGTTTTACCGAAGGTGCGATATGTTCACACTAAATAAGACTGTAATATAATAAGCTATCAAAACCAGCAAGTTTTGAAAACCCGACTACTTCTAGGGGCGTCTAATATAGCCTATAACTCTCCTTGGATGGTTTAATATTTTTCAGATTAGTGACCCTACAGAGAACCTTTAGAAACAGTAACAAATGCTCTTTTAGGGTAAATTGGTTCATTGAATGCCTTTTACCAATCATTATAGTAGAGCCCCCACTCGGCTGCGATAATTGCGCGTGAATACCTACTACGTTACATCAACGATGCGCGAACACAAACCACGGGCAAGTAGCTAACACTCGCGGACTCGAGGAAGTGTCGGTTGCGGACGGACAGCAAGTAGCTTTTGTTTCTGTAAGTGATAAAAATCCTATAGGTACACGACAGATATTACAATACTTACTCATATATTCAGAACATAATATATTATTGTAATTATGTACATGACATTTGGTTAAGGAAGGAGCTGCAGCGCGGTATAAGTACATATTATGATAGATATAAGTTAATTTTATTCAATACTAGCGGCCCGCCAGCGACTTCGCCCCGTTGCAAATTTCTGACTTTCCCGGTGGATTTTTTAATTATTTTCTTTCATACAAATAATGACAAACACAACAACAAAAAAGAAATCAGCCAAATCGATTCAGCCGTTCTCAAGTTATAGCGTGACCAGGACAAATAGGGGTTCATTTTTATGTATATTTATTTAGCGTATAGCAGTCACAAAGTGAGTCGAAATTAATTTAGTCCTGTTTTTATGAATTCTATTACGATCTAAAAGTGAATATCGAACTAATAAAATATCGTGTTGTGAACAAGCCCACGAAGCAGCAGCCCGAGCGCTATTTATAACGACTGGAGCGCCGCCGACGCGCGCTTCCACTAACAAAAGCTATTTTGGAAATAACTAAGATAAGTAGGTACGTGACAAGAAACTTGGCCTGGACAATATACCTACATGGACTTCAAGGTAGAATATGCAAAAGCAAAATACCGGTGAAAAATAACACCTTAGTTATTATTAGTAATGCAACCACTTTTTTATACATATTTAATTACCTACCTAAAGGATTCCTTTACTGAAATCCTGTTATCGAATTAAAGTAAACGATTTATAAAAGTACTTATATTAACCAAATAAATCAACATATTTCTGTCAAAACACTTTTTGTAGGACAACCTTTTGTTGTCGAATGTACTTTTTGCAAAGTTATCTACTTATCAATACCAAACTAATGAGTCCCACCGCGGTGGTGGGTTTACGACTCTACGTTAAGTAACTAGAGTGCGAATCCTGTCGCCACCCTCTTACTCCATAGTCAGATCACTTTTTAGATACCATAATATTGCATTATCACCGGGATTATATACTCGTAAGTACATAATTAAAAAAAAATTAAGTCCAAATTTCTTCCCATTCCGTTAACGGGACTGGATGCAAGATTTGAAGCGGACAACTTACATATATACACTTGTTCTATTGTTATTTTACCGCTTGTGATTTATTAGTGTGCCTAAAATAAATAAATAAACACACAGTAAAGTTTAAAAATATAGGAGAACGTAACCGCTCATAAATATGCCCCAATAAAATTTATTCCAGTGTAATAAGAACTTCGTAACATATTTATGAGAGGATTGTTTTGTTTCGAATCGAAAGATGTAAAAAAAAACAAACGGACCTATTTACCATTATTACACCATAATCACGCACTTTTGGACGTCTCGCGTGAGGTATATTTATATAAAATACACACTAGATTACACTTTTACATTCTGATTACGATTAAATAACTATTAACTATACATTTTTTAGGGTTCCGTAGTCAAACTAGGAATGTCCGTCCGTCCGTCCGCAGCCTAGCTCTGAGACTCTTAGTACCTACTAGAAAGCTGTAATTTGGCAAGACTATACATATTAGTCACGCCAACAAAGAGTTATCTTTTTTAGTGTAGCTCCTCTTCATGTTACCTGGGGATGTTTTTCCTCATCCGCCCACCGTCTGAGGTGTCGTTTGATAGGTATTTCAAAACTATTGCTGTTTAGTAAAAAAAAACGATTAAGGGATCCGTTTATGACGTATTAAGCTTTAACGGGCTTACTTTTGTTAGAGTCAAGTCCCCCCACTCTGACAGCCAAAACTAAAAATATATATAATATAAAAACTCTGAAAAATATCTTCAATGAAAGCGTAAATAACGAATTTTAAAGGGAAATTATCACGGCTAATAGACATGATTGTTTTGTGAGATACAGGAGCCTAAAGTGTTTTTACCTACCTACTAAAATTGCCTAAGACAGCACCGAATCACTACATACTTACTACTCACTAAATAGAGAATTAGTACATACTTGTTAAGTTTTGTGAAGTAACGGCTTCGGAACCCTACACTGAGCGTGGTCAGACATGCTCTTGTGCCCGGTTTTTCAAATCAAAACTCGTTTGCAGAAATATTGACAGAGGTTGTGTCAACCAGTACTGACTTGTTATACCCCATTTCTATTGACCCCATTGTGCCATTTCTATTGTCCCCTACTTTTCATTCATACGAACATTGCAAGTTAAATAAAAGCTTGTACAAACGTGGTAAAAACCATACTAGCAAAGCCGTCATTATTATTATGACATGCTACAGAACTTATTATCACTTTACACATACAAAAAAAAATATAAATAAAAAAGGTCCTTACATTATCATGGTATCTTAAAATATATCGCGTCAGCAGGTAAAGTCACAACACGGGATTGTTGAGCTACTTGCCACTGTTCCTATTTATGGCCGAATAATGCAAAATGGGTTCAGTAGGTTATACCTACTTACCTACTTGTATATATCCAGTATAGAAGGTATTACTCCGCTAAATGATGAAGACTTGCAAATAGTTTAACGCTCCCGTTTTGTGTTTGTACCTACGTAAAGGTTGAACACGCCGAAACTGGGCCATGTAAAATAGCCTATTTTTACGAGTTATACATACTTTTTAGACACCTATCTGATCACAAGGAACTGTCCTATAATATGTCCAGTTTTTTTTTCTAATATTTATTCGTTGTCAAAATGTCGAGCTAATAAAATCAACAACTAGAACTGGGGGCCATTTGCAACGTTAAAAGATGGCGGACGTGTAATTTGTTTTAGACTTTAATTTTTGGGTAATTAGGTGTTCAAAGTTCTTTTCTGATAGTGATTTGTACTTTTTATGCCTTTGTGTCGCATAGTGATTGAATACTTGAACTTATTTCGTGTATCTGGCATCTTTCTTCTCGTTTCAAGTGGACTCGCAGTGGTGCAGAGGTTAAAACTATCTTGTCCTCTGACCTACAAATCACCGTACAACTTTGCCCCCAATCTTCCTAGAGAAGATTGGATTGTGTTATATTGCTATATTGATTTATACTTATATATACTTGACACTGGCGAAATCACTTCACGTGGAAACGTCATATCCCCTTGGTAGTAGCTGTTCAAGTCGCCGCGGGGGCAAAGAAAGAAGAAGAACAACTAGAACGCATTTTGTTGGCTAAGTGCCTTGCAGCAAGAGCCATACAACCCAAGCAGCAAAATAGTCCTATAATTTTATGCTTATATGATTTGAGATCTTTTAAGAGTTCGATAACCACAAATTACATGATTCAAGATCTTTTAAAAGTCGGATAACCGCAACTTATATAATGCTATCGTATAACAATCTTATAAAAGCGATTCTATTCTAATTAATCATATTATAGTGTTTTATCCGATTTTTAAACGACGGAATCATTAAGGCATGTAGAGAAGTCGAGTAGACGTTTACACGGTTGTTTTACATAACGATCTAGTCGTATAAGGGATAGTGACATAACTGCATTTTTAACGCTTTTAAATGACACATGGGGCATGTAAAATCCTTTTATATGGCCTTTATTCGCCAATAAAATCAAATCAAATAAAAGTGTTATAGGTTGCTATTACAGGACTATAGTATATGAGGTTGTAAAAACAACACTTATATAGGTAACAAATTACTCAGCAATAATTGGCAATATTTTTGGTCATTTAAAAACACGACTAAACGTCAACTCAAATCCTTATATTATATGTATAACGACTTTATATTTATTAAACATCGCCTATATAAGAAACTCTTAAACAAATCTTAGTCGATTTATTGGTAGTGTAAAATCCTTTTACTAAACTTTTATATGGCAGGTCGAGTAACGGTGTTGTAGTTCTTGTTAATCGAACATTAATATCTATTAATCGCAATTATATGACTGAAATTTCATATTACTGTGTCGTTTTTCCTTAACTGCATGAAGGAAATCATAAAAGTTATTAATAAAAATGGAATGGGAAAAGTGGTTAAAGTTTAAAAGAAGCGGTAGTTATAGGAGGAAAGTGACAAAAAAGCATATAAGTACAATATCTAAGGCCGAGACCATCGAATGTGCTCGTTTTGGTTCGGAAAGTCAAGTGACAAATGATATTGTGACAGAAAGTGGTTCAGTAGAAAATATTTTTATAAATGAATTACAATACACAAGTGAAGAAGATAACGCTACTTCAAATTCTGTTACCACATCACTAGATACTAATTCAGAGCATAGTGATGATTTTTATGAACATCTCTGCAACTTGGAATGCGGCACTGAAATTACGAAATGGGCTTTGGATAACCATATTTCACATAGCGCGCTAAAAGAACTTAGCGACATATTGAATAAAAGAATTCCACATATCATGCCTTCTGACCCCAGAACACTCCTCTGTACAAACAGTGAAAAAATATGCGTAACTCCTGTAGATACTGGAAATTATTGGCACAATGGTCTTATAAACCAAATAAAGGAAATTTTACAAAACTCTGTACGCATAGGCTTAATTTACTACACTTACGCGTCACGTTGCGCATAATAATATGCCGATTCGGCATGCCTACTAAATACATTAGGGCCAGTACACACGGACAGCATTGCAACTGCAAACCCATTGCAAACCAACTGCACGACACCTGCAAGCGGACTTTGACGGACGCTTGCAGGTGTCGTGCAGTTGGTTTGCAGTTTCGATGCAGTTGCACCAACTGCATCAGAACAGCCCTGGAACTGCCACTTTGCAGCTGGGTTGCAGTTGAAATGCTGTCCGTGTGTACTGGCCCTTAGTATGCACGCGAACTCAAAAATAATACTACCTAAAAAAAAATATGAATGTCATGTACCTTTACATGGCTTTTACTGTTAGGTTCTTACACTAATACCCTTAAAATTCAAAATAAGTTTATTGTTAGAAAGTAAGTTAAAAATGAGTTTGGAGCTAGCCTTAGAGAACCCTAAAACAAACAATAATGGCGTCAGGTTAGCTGAATAAGTAACTATTACTCAACAATTTAGATGAATAGTTGTAATGAACGCAACTTATGTGTCGAATAACAAACAATTAATTGTTAGCACATATTTTTTATAAATAAATAATATTTAAATTGAGCAAATAGAAGGGGGGGCATTAAAATTAAACATAACATTAGTAAAACTTAGTCGATAAACTGGTAAGCGTTTATGAATATGACTATACTTCACGTTTATATGCTCTTAACATTAATTACCAAAATAGTAGTAGAAAAAATGAAACTTAAATACTTATACTTATTTCCCCACGCGAATACACATTTGGTTGTTCTGGCTTAAAGACAATTAATCCGCTCTAATATGATCCATAGATCATTTAACTGTCATGAAAATTGCAACTAAGGGACTAACTAGTCATATTAAAAGCTTCCATAGTGATATAAATCGCTGTTATGCGGCTTGATGGTCATATTATTTGCGGTTATTCGATTCATTAGACATGTAATAATCATATAACATGCTTTAATTGAACAATCGAGTGTTATAGAAGTCAGCGTTACCCCTTCTATATGACATATTGGATAGTTATATGATAATTATGCGATGTGTATACGACCAGTAAGTCGAGTAAAGTGCGCCCAAATCGCGTTATATAAACGTGTATATGATGTTTATATGACAATATTTAATCCGATAAGACTGAATAAGAAACGTTGTCTCGATCATTAAAGAACATATTTTGCTGCTTGGGAAGAAACAAAAAACGCATTTTGCACGAATATGTAGAAAATTCAATGCTATAATCTACAGAGATATCACGAAAAGACTGAATAGTCCTCAATCTACGGTTTGTCGCGTATTAAAAAGGGTTAGTGAACACTTAACAATAGATCTAAAGCCAGGAAGTGGTTTCAGGGAGTCAAGAGTAAAAAAAGGACGAGGGTTTTGCAAGGATTTTTGCCTCAAATCCTAAGATTTCATCTCGTGATGTTGCAAAAAAAGATAAAGTGTCTCAGTCCTATGTTTAAAAAGTAAAACGTAAGGCAAACGTAGGGGAACAGAACTTATCCGCAAAGAAACGGTCACGAAAACTTTATGAAAATTTAATCACGAAATTTGAATGCGTGGTCATGGATGACGAAACATATATAAAAGCCGATTTTAAACAAAACCCTGGGCAGGAGTTAAAGTAAGTCGAACAGACGCTCCTAAAGAATGACAATTAAAAAAACGGTCGAAATTCCCTAAAAAATATCTCTTTTGGCAGGCAATATGTAGCTGCGGAAAAAGAAGTCGCTCTTTTATTACCACCGGAACAATAAACGGCGATATTTATCAAAAAAACTGTTGACAAAAACGTTTGCTGCCTGTCATAAGGAAGCACGACTCACCACCGCAGTTTTGGCCAGAATTATCCAGTTGCCATTACGCGAAACCAGTGGTGGAACGGTACGCCATAAACAGGATTCTTGTGGTACCTAAAGTATGCAACCCGCCAAGTAGTCCAGAACTCCGGCCTGTTGAAGAGTACTGGAGTATTATGAAGGGAATTTTAAAAAAGGAAGGCGGAGAAGTAAAATCGGTCTCTAAGCTACAAAAAATATGGACATGGGCGTCGTAACGGTGTCCTAAAAAGATGGTGCAAGGTCTTATGAGCCGTGCGCGTAGGAAAGTCAGAAGTTTGCCTTACTGTGTAGACAATAACTGAAATAGTAAATATTATTTAAAAATTCATTAAATTTATCATTAGATGTGGAAAATATAATGTAGTTATTAATTGTTAAAATAATTTACTATTAACTTTTGTGTGCCCCAGTTTTGGTGTGCTCAACCTTTACTGTTATATTGTAAAGTTCGTATCTATGGTTAACAGTATCATCATTCACCGATATTTGAATACCTACCCATTTAAAATTATTCTTGAATTTTGTAAACCCTCTAGGGTTCTACTTAATATTGGTGCTCGTAGGTATGACCCATATACATAATATTGACCTGAGGCTGGTTACTTGACCAGAACCGAATAATATCCGATGGAGTGGAGATGTTGAGTTCAATACGACTCGTAGATGGATGAGAAATTAGACTTGTAGTAAAGTAGCGAGTACGTAAAGTCGGGGTCAGTAGAAATGGCAAAAGATATAAAGAAATCAGTACTGTTTGACACATAACCTCAATATTTCTGCAAAAGAGTTTTGTTTAAGAAAATGTATAGTTATTGAGTGATTGATGCTTTATTCATAAATATAAATTTACACGTCATTATTTTCATACACTACAATATTACAAATATACATAACTTGACTGAAACGCCCACCTTCCCTTCCCTACGATAGTTATTTAATCTTTAACAGAATGGAAAAATAACTATCAAGCGTGTACATCATTAAATATACCTCACGCGATGTCTAAACGTACGTGATTATGGTGTAATAATGGTAAATAGGTCCGTTTGGTTTTGTTTACATCTTATGTCATTTCTATTAACCACGACTTTAAGTTTTTTTTAAAACTGCAAGTGCATTAGCAGTGTTTTTTAGCTCAAACACCGTTATGAGTGTGGAGTGAGGGGCATGCGCTTCAGACCACAACACGGTAGTGGTGGGCTGAGCGCTGGCGCAGCGAATATAGGCGCACAACTAGGCCGGGCGGCCACGCGGGATGCGCACCGACCCGATCTGGTTGTTAATTCTGCACATTATTTTTTGTTCGTGCTCCGCTTTGGACCTGAGCCAAATAGTGTCTCAACTGATTGATTTTACGAAGACGCATTACCAGCACAATTATTCTACCCTGTTATTTATTGCCGTACTGTATTGTTATGGTATACCTACGACCACGTAAACATAACCTAACGAGTACCTA
The DNA here is from genome assembly GCA_927399475.2 of Acleris emargana. Classification (NCBI taxonomy): domain Eukaryota; kingdom Metazoa; phylum Arthropoda; class Insecta; order Lepidoptera; family Tortricidae; genus Acleris; species Acleris emargana. The sequence goes on along the minus strand of OV656835.1, from coordinate 47,079,042 downwards.
AGTATTGCACTTAGCGCGAATGAACTAGTATACACACAGGTTTTAAGTTCATCTGTATTACACTATGAAAATAGAAAAATGTCGTGAAAAGTTGTTTTAAGTTAGAAATATAATAATGGAAAAGTTATTTTAGGAGAAATAAGTAGGATCATACCCACCCTTATTATGACAAAGGGAGGCTCTGTGGCAGTTCCTGCTTGACGATAACGTGATGATATATCAATACAGCGACATTAAGTAACAGCTTTATTTTAAAGTTAGTTTAAAGCACAAAAAGAGTGGCACTGCGAATAAGTAAGTCTGTACAAATACATTGCTATGTTCGCCTGCTAAAGTTGCCCATTCCCTGGTAATAATAGAGCGCTCGCTTCCGTGTTGCCGCAGACGCGTGCTCACCGCTTCACTCTCTCCTTTGATTTATTTTCAATTCTCGTGCCTGTGCGTGGACTCCACCACGTCTACAGACCGTAAGGTGTTGCCAACAATACCAAAGAATTTGTTAAAAATATGTCCCTGCAACTTGTCATCGATGTATATTTTTAAATTCCTACACGATCTTGGAATGCCTCTAATGTATGAAAGTATTCCTTTTAATATTTTTGACGGTTCTAATCAATGAATGGTTTAGCTAGTCAGCATTGCACCAGACATCGCTCGGTACTTTGAAAGTTATTCAAACTCGGCCAGCGCACAATCTTAGCGTCATATTCGGCAAATTAACTAGGATAAAGAGATAATAATAGGTAGGTCGGGTTGTTCTTAAATTTTGTGTAAATTAGTGTCTACCTACAGCTGTGCATAATTATGCTAACGGCTTTTCGTCCTTCTTCCCACTGTAACTGCGTGATCTGCTGGTTCTTGATCAGGTAGGGCTACCGAGACAGTGCCCTCCGCGCTCCGGGTGTACATAATAATTAGCGAAACCAGATTATTTAAGAATTGATCTCTCTATTAATGCCAAGATAGTTGTAGTTATAAGGTATATGGTCGTAACCTAAACCTTTTTTTCCACATAAGGAGCAGAACTTCGGTTAGTTACTTGATTGAGATTTTCTTGTATTAACCTTTCATTACAGGGACGCGCACTAGTCGAAGACTACCTCCACCCCATCTTCGGCGAGTGCCGAGGGGAAAAACATATGTCATGTGTTCCTTTTAGTGATTCTGAGTATATAAGGTAAGCTACCTTGACGACAAACCCGATATATAGACACGCTGTTCACGAAGTATTCGTCTATTACTCGTACAGTCAACGTCAAAAGTAAGTGATCAAAATTAACATTTCAAAACATGTTCAAGCATGACGCCCCAGATAAAACAGATTAAGTATAACAAAGTGTAATTTTCACCTGAATATTTAATTAGTCAAAAGAAAATGATCAAAACGATGCCATAACTGTCTCTTTACAGAACATTTCAATAAAGAATAATTATTTCTTTTACCTAAGTGTCAAGTGTCCAACAAGATAAAATCAAAATGACAAAATCTCCAAATGAAAACTAGGGTAATCACGGCAGTTAAAAAGGATTTATTCTAAATGTTACAAAAAAAAAAACAAAGCGAAGTAGTAGGAACTTATTTCAATCCTTGACGGAGATGAGAGGTGTTATAGTTGTTTCGCGTGTTTGTCTTACGAGTATAACCGACGTTAACCAAACGTCTGACTTGTATTCCGAGGTGGTCTTGAGAAGACATGAAGGCCCAAACATTCATATTCACTTACATGTGATAGTTTGGTAGTATTACTGACTATTGCTATTTTAGAGAATCATTTTAATTTGGAACACTCAGTAATGACTTTAACTGTTTGAAAGGCATGTCACTTACTTATGACACATTACGAGCTAATATACTTATGCTAAATTACAATAATCAGCGACATCTGTCTTAATTTATTGTATATACCATTTTGAGACCCTATTTCATCAGTTTCTTTTGCTGTTGACTGTACCATATTTCTTTAATTAGGTTATATATGCCAATTTGCATGATACTTATAGGAGTATCAAGAACATAACAAAATGTATAAGTAGTTTATCAATAAGTAAGAAGTTATTTAAAATAAAGCCTGGTTGTTACGCTGCGCGAATCTTGGGGATGAACGGTTGCGTTGCTGCAGGCGGGAAATGAATTCGCTTCCAAGGGTTGGTTTCATTTTACCTTTTGCGGTTACACAGATGTCTGAAAATTAACACAAAAATACAATTCGCTACAGCACCTTGAAACATAAGCAAGTAGCTAAAATCGGGTATCAATCGATCTAGTTCTAATTGCTTTTAGAAATATTTAACCATAAAGACTAAACTGAACCCTGTGCCTAAATGTGCTCATACAGATTGGCAGATTTCAATAAAAATCTGATGAAGTTTATAATATAAGATAGTGAAAGTTTTAAACTTGGTAATATTGGATATAACTTTCTACTACAGTCGGATGTATCTGTTTGTCGGAGTGTTTATTTTGGTACGAACTGACATAACTAGATTTTGTGTTGGGCATCTACTCTTAAAAACCATATCGTTTATGTAATGGTATTGTTTTTAACTCGGCCGCTATTACTGTCAAGTAAATAAATAAGACGTAAACCGTTGGCAATACTATAACAGGTCAAAGATGATACGGTTTAAATACCGACTGCGCAAGTGACATTGGCACAAGCCCCGTGGCTGCCAATTAAAGAGAAGAAGAAGAAGAAACACCGAAGAGAATCTCGGCCCTGATTTTCGTCACATATCGTTCGGTTGCTACGAGCTGGGTTAAATCCTTTTTTAGGGTTTAGTAGTAAAATTATCAGTACACGCACACAATCGAGATTCAACTAAAAACAAATTACCGAAACAAATGATCTGACCTTTTTTATTGTTAATAAGCTCGGTTCAGCACGTGCTCTAAGGGAACTTAAAATTAACACTGACGAATTGTTCAAAAGAGGGTAGTAGCACATCAGCTGCATTCATTTCATCCACGTGCATCCGCTTATGTCCCAGGAGGGCAACTTAGCGACGCATGTCGAACGTCAGCGCACGCCGCGCGGGCATTGACTAACCTGGAGCCTGTTTATCAAAAACTTGTAACTAGTTATATATGTGGAAGTCTCTTTTTAATACATATTTGTGGATAGAGATTTCCGTTTGTTACAAGTTACAAGCGTTTGATAAACGGGCCCCAAGTCGCCCTATGTAAGAGGAGCCGTATGATGTAAATTCCTATTGGATTAACTGCAAGCGGTTTGACCAGATTAAAGGGACGGCTAAGTCGTTAGTCGAGGTGGTAACGGAGTTATTGCCTGTATCACGTCTAAGATCTTGCTTCAATAGGCCTACAGCTCCAGCAGCACCTCCTTAAAAACTGTCGTATGTGTCAATTAAAAATACGGTTTACATTGTGACAGTTCCAAATGAACGCGAATAAATAAAATGGTCAAAGTAACAAATTCCGGACGGCACCTAAAAAATTAACCAGTTAATCCACACTGTTCGCCGTACTTTAACCACTATACAATTGTTGTGTTGTTGATGGAATTCAATAGTAGTCTAACAACATTAGAATAATTCATTTTCTTCGCGCCACGCCTTCGTTCCCAGAGTGGTAGAGTGGGGTAGTTACAGAATTACCTACGACTTAAAAAACTTGTTGACAATTCCGCAACCACATTTTGCACAATTGGCCGAGATGTTTTCTTAATGCGGCATTATCCTATGCCTGTGAATTTCTATCTCAAGAAAATATACACTCATACAATTCTGTTATAATAATAATATGTCCTACGACAAACGTCAGTGTTGCCAAAATATTAATTGCAAAAATTGTATTTACGTGAAAAAACCGGGCAAGAGCATGTCTGACCGGGCTCAGTCTAGGGTTCGGTAGCCGTTACTACACAAAAGCCATCTGTCTGCTGCCTTAAATGATTTTAGTAGGTTATGTAAACATTTGAGTCGCCTGTATCTAAGGAACCAATCAAGTCTAGTTACTCCTAGTCTAGTCCTTAGTCTAGTTTTCCTTTAAAATATGTTACATGTTAACGTTATATAAAATACATTTAAGAGTTATTCCGATTTTTGGTATTTGTAGTTTTGGCTATGGAGGACGACGACGACGACACTTGACCCTCACCAAAATTTGCATTTTAAATGTTGATATTTCACATCTTCAAATATTTTTGAAAGGCCTTTCAGCCGGCACCTCTCACTATCGGGTTGACGGGTGGTACTATATTTATTTATTTTCATTATTTTGTTTTACCATATTGTCGCTGTGACTAATATGTATATTCATGACAATTAACAGCTTTCTAGAGCTAATAATAAAAATAAATAATAATAATAAAAATAAATCAATAATTGTCTGAGCTAAGCTGCGGACGGACGGACGGACATGGTGAAACTATAATATAGTTTGACTACGGAACCCTAAAACGTATGTATGTATAAGCCCAACATAAATCGGATTTTCTATTATAACGTATTTCAAATTATCGATTAGTTTATAACTAAGTCTATAACTTTTTAATACACCTAGATTAACATTCTCCCATTAGTATTTGCGTAGCAATATTGTAGATAAAAAAAATTTAAAATAAATAATTGTGAAAACAACAGTAGGTAGTCAAGGATAAAATTGTCTTGGCAGTGTAAAGTGTGTAAAACACACGACGGTATGTTATGCGCAGATTACTTATATTTTTGGTATACGGCCGAGCGTGCATTTATCGCAAGTTTAACGCCAGATACGAGTGGTAGGATATGCAAGGCAAAGGGTAACCGCGCGTACGGTGTAAGATACTCATCCTGTAGAATATATCAATGTAGTATTATGTATTAAAAGGAGCGTCCTCACTGAGGGCATGCGGAGCCAGCGTCGAGTGGCGTGTAAGCTTTGTAACGCTCTGCTCAACGTCCGCACCAATATTCACGAAACTGCGCTCACTGAGAACGCTCCTATAGGCATACGTTAGCAGCTCGTAGAAGTAGTCAACCGCCCTCGAAGGTACTTAGCATGTCGCAATAATACCAAAATTATAATTGGATACACGTTTTTTTTTTTATATCATAGAGAAGGCAAACGAGCACACCGACCACGTGATGGTAAGTGAAACTGTGACCCATACACATTTGCATTCACAAGACCGTAATCCTAAGACTGCAAATGCACTGCCAACCCCAGAGGACTAAGATGGAATGCCTCTATGCTAGTCATTTCACCGGCTGTCTTATCCCCAAACCAGAACACAACAATACGAACACTGCTGCTTGGCGGTAGGTTAATGGATAAGATGGTGGTACCAACCCGGACGAACCCTGCACAAGGTCCTCCCACAAGTAAATGCCAAATTTCAATACACGAGTAAACATAAGTGGCGAAGTGTCGGAGGTCGCGGTCGTTGCTTACGCAAGTGCGCCCGCGCGATCGACAATAGATCAATCGTATTCTACTAGTTTATCTTTCCAGCCGCTAACCCGAGTCGCTACTTCGTTCTCGTTCGCGTCATACTTAACTTGTTATCTATTGACTCCCTTCCAAAACCCGCTACTTATGTATAATATAGGAGTCCAGTATCTCGGTGTCTATTAGGTGTAATATTCTACCAACATAGTGAAAGCGTTGATGTTGTTTCAAGTAAAATACGATGGATGATTGTGATGAATACACTTTTGTACTTTATTAACTACTTTCTGTAACAAATAATTGCAGTGCGCTATCGACCTACTTAAGTGTTGTAAACTTCAGTTTAGAACTTGTCTACGCACGGAAACGTCGACTTTATAATTTTGTAACAAACATTTTTTTTTTAATGTAATATGTATTATGTAATAAGAAAATGCATGTCATGTTAATTTGTTTTTTCTAATAGTTATTTCAATACATTTGATCATGTTTCGTGTTTTCCTTTTATGTATTCGCCATTGGCAAGTTAAACTTCCCTAGGTTTTTCACTGATGGGTTTAAGCTGTACCTATCTCGTCTTATTTAAGCCGGTAAATGAAAGAGTTTTAGTCTATTATATTCAAATTAAAAAGATAGTGGTGTTTTCTGTTACTAGTTGTATCTACTGGGAACAAAAAATCGCAGTAGTTAGTTATCTACTATTAATATTAGTAATAACAAAAGAAGCAGTAGCTAGCAGACGGTAAGTTACCTTGTGTTTGATGTCATACTGTACATTTATATTCCAAACAACAACGATCCGTAGTATGTGTTTATTTTAAGTCTTAAGGATATTTTTTTTTCTATTTACATACCATAACATGTGTTTTTCAGACACATCGCTGTTAATTGATTGTACGTCATGTGGCCAGTATTCGAACAAACTCATAAATACTTAAAATGTTAGTTCATTCACTTGTTTATAATTTCCAGTAAATGAACTACCTTCAATACTATTTGTTCATTCATTGGTTTGGCATAAAATTTAAGAGCCGCTTAATGATCGATCGCTATTTTACAAGAACCTAATATAACTACAGCGTTTTCAGGCGGGAAAGTGGCACGTCAATGAATACTAAGTAGTAAAATAACATTTTTCTAAATATACTAAAATTAAAATTAACATTAAAAACGTAAACAATTAAACATCGTTCATTCACTGGTTTCATTTGTTCATTCAAGTACCGGTGTTTTCATGTTCATTCACTGCTGTTTTGGGGAGTTTTCGGCTCAAAATAGCTATAACTTGAAATTTTCCTATGTATCTATCTTCTATCTATATATATAAAAATCAATGCCATTTTTCGTTGTAATTTTATAACTCAAGAACGGGCTCACCTGTCCAAACCAAATGTTTAGTCTTTGTTCGGACTGTTTAGTAGATGGTTTATGTGAAGTTTGCACAAAATCGGTCGAGCGGTTCTTCATTTATCACATTTTTTGTAACAAATGAATTGAAAGTCAGAAATTTGGAGCGGGGCGAAGCCGCTGGCGGACCGCTAGTATCATTATAACACAAACGTTATATAAGGAAACCAGAATACTTGCTTGATTGACAATAATATTTAAAGGCTTCCATTTAACCCATAATGCCATAATTAAGGTCTAGAAATCACAATTGATTCTTAATTTCAAATAAATAAACAAAAAATATATGATAGAAAATACGATTATAGGTACGGTTTACGCAATCTGTTCTATGGTAAGTATCTACTAGGTATTCCTTACATTAGGAACAGTTTGCGTCCAAGTATATTTTCGATATTTGCATCTTTTTCTATAATCGTGACAATGTGGACGCTAATTGGCCATTAAACTTATATTGTTTTTCATATTTTATCGTATGTTTAAAAAGCAAACTTTTAGGCCGTTAGACCAAACCGTCGTTTGCGGACGCCAAGCGGAAATTTTATAAATTTGGTGAAGCAGTACGCGTCCGCCTTATTTTAATAGTACTTTACTAGTAATTTTTACCGGTCATACATCCAGGTATTCATAGAAATGGCTTTCGTTTTTGGTAGTCTAGATATTTGCCAATGTCTTTAAAGAGTGATCTGAGGACGCGAAAAGGCGATCTTACCTATAACAGTGAATTATTATATAATTTATACTTAATGTAGGTATTCAGAACCACTTACGAAGACGCATCGAAATTAGAATGACTTATTTTTAGTACATTGTGTATTAAGGTCGGTAAGTAAGGAATTACGATCGAGGCTCTAGTAGAAGCCCGAAGTCGAAGACTGAGGGCTTTCTGAGTCGAGGTTCGTAATTCCCGTACCGCCCGTGAAACATACAATGTTTTTCATCACATTTGCGAGTAAATATAAAATGTAAATAACTATGAATGATAGCTTTAATACATAATAAGTCAGCACAACTATTATTACGAATTACTTGAACTTTTTTTAAGCGGATGGCGGGCGGACTCCACAGATTATACAAATGTTTCGTTCAGAAACGTTAAGGGCAAATACTTACGTAGGTATACATAAAGCCCTGAAGGAGTGTAAAAAAAAAACGACGTTTTGATACTGAAAACTATTAAAATCGATTAATAAATAAGATAAGAACATTAATTGAGTATTTAAGTAACATGTAGCGAGATTGCAATGAAATTCCTGTTTAAATAACATTTTAAGACAGTTTTTCAATTGCGTGTAAACTCTTTGCTTGAACTTGCATGACCTGTGTGCTGTGCTATAAATTAAAAAAAAATTACTTACCGACCTTGGGTTTCATGGTAAAAAGAAAGATCGAGGGTTTTATATGGGGCGGCCAAGTTAACCTATATGTTTAGATACTGTTTACGTGCAAGTGTGATGAAAAATAAGTAAATAACCAATGGATGCTGCTGTTGCACCAATAGGAAGATATGTGGTTGGGTCTGGAGCGTCGCAGCACCAGCGAGGGATCCCGGGGCTCCAGTCTACATTCTACTCGGTATAACAATATTGGGTTTGCCATAAGTAGTTACCAAATCTTTTAACTATACGATCAGCAACTCATGGGTATAGAATATCAGTCATCATAGAACTAACTCCATTAAGGTAAGTCCTTTTGTAAAACACATAGATGATTGATGACATTTATATAAGATAGATGTACCTACCCCGTATTTTAATTGTAATTTTCGCACGGCCGGCGTGGCATTCAGTACGATTATGATGCTGACGGGTAGCCCCAGTTAACAGCATTCATCTATCAAGACGGATAGCACGTAATTGGGGTACCTACCTAATACATAAAGGCTCGGGCCGCAGGGTACTTACATCTGTGCACGGAAATCAGCAATGTTAGGGTATCATTCATTACATGGCGCTCACCTGAAACAAAAATAAAAGCGTCAGCGGGATTGATTCAGTGCTCATGGTCAAACAGTGATTTATTAAAGAACCGGGGAAAAGATCATCTCGAACCAGCTGTGTAGGTTCCGTCGCCAATATTTGCTAGTTAAGTCTACTTACAAACAAACACTTAAGTCGCCCTTGACTCTACAAAGTTTCAAGTTCGTTTTAGGTAATATTAGGTATGTGCTTTCATTTAGGTATTTTTTGAAGTTTTTCGTATGCATGTGTAGGGCTTGAGAGGGTTAGGTCGTTCCAGACAACTGCTTCCCTTCGGTATGGAACCCTACAAAATTATAATTTCATACACATAATGGAGCCTTCCTGTGATTTTAGTAATATAGGGACGCCATTGCAAGTTTTTGTCTAAACCTAGCCGTCCCGAAGAAAAATGCCTTATCTAACACTATCGACCTTCCCTCGCTTCGCTTCGGTTTACTGTGACACCCGCACATAATCCAGATTGTTTTATACATAAAAACGTTCCTCTTGAATCACTCTATCCATTGGTGAAAACTGCATTAAAATTCGTGGGGAAATTTAAAAGATCTAAACGCACAGACTACGGTAGCGACTTTGTTTTATACTAAGTATGAAATAAAGATTTTCAAACAATTGTCATTTAGAGATACCTATACCTACCTACATTCTACCTGTCTAACATTAGGCAAAGCGAACCTCAGTAGCAAATTGTTACTAAAAAGTAAACTAATTAAGTAGGTACACCTCCCTACTTTACCTAGCGTCGCGTTTGTCCTACTGTACTATCAGCCACATGGAACCCTGGCCCACCACAGAACGGTGTCACAGTGACATTATAAAACAATTTGTTTGACACTTCTTACGACTAGAATCAGAAGTCACTGTGACACGGTTCTATGGTGGGTCAGGGTTCCATAGGGCTGATAGTACCTAACCGACCGACTTTCAGTCTACCTTGAAACATTTTTCATCAGCAAATAGCCCAAAACACAATAGGTACAATGTTAATATCGCAAAGGAATACCATGTTGGAATGGGAATCCGGCGAAACGGGCTCGGTTCGCAGTACATCGACGCGCAATAAAACATTATTCACGTTACGATGCCATTCTTTGTAGGTACATACCTAGGTACCTATAGCACACACTCATTCCCTTTGACCAGCCGGCCAGCGGCCAGCAGCTCTGCTTGAGTCGATGATTTATTATTTGTATACCTATCACTGTTTTCACGTTTCCCGGCATTGTGATGTTGCCTTGAATACAAAATCTATTTTAAAATTTCATACATTACCTATTTAATTATGATTATTATGAAATCGTTCGGGTAGCGCAGCGCTCACATACATACGAGTACATATTTTAAAACACAAACGAATCAAAACGGTAACACATCGAATTTGATAAGTTTGTGTCAAACAACAAATCGTAGGTACATGTGCACGATTGCTTAAAATAAATTCAATAATAGTTTTTGAGCATGTGGTGAACATTGGGCTAGTGAGAGCGAGGAAGTTACTCAGCGACCCCCTCGGGCGCGCGTGGACAGCACGCTTGCCAGGGACCGGGAAACAGCTTTAGTTCATTAATTCTATCGATTGGGTAACTACATCATATGCTTTTCCAAACGTTAGCGTATCCCTATCGATAGGCTTACCCTATTGATATGGAAACTGCTTCGAACTAGTTAACCATTGAGGTTACCAGTTTCGTAAGGGTTTCGGATTTAAGCACTTATTTAGCATTACGTTAGTGTTACCCTATCCATTCTCCCTCTCCGTTGACTCTGTTTCACAGATTCGTGTGATTGGTTAGTTTCAAGCCTATCTGTATGAATAGCCAATCAATTGCTAAGTAGTGCAAAACTATTTTTATGGACTGCTTGTAGTGATTAAAATAGTTTTAGTCCGTTCAATAAACACTTCATAGGTAAATCCTAACGAGGGTTTTAAGGAATTGGTAAACGATTAGTCGAATTAATTGTATCGTATGGGATAGCTTTTCATTGGGGCAAGTCAAAGATATCCTTATTGCATCGTTAGGGTTTATAAAAACCAGTCAATTATATACCCTAACGAAAACCCTTTGAAGGTTAAGTGGTTCCGGTCCCTGATGCTTGCTCGGTCATCCAGGTTCTCATGTGTAATAAGCTTCGGCCACCACATTTTTATAGCGGAGATCCTGTCGTCACCCCACTCCTTCTTCAGACCAGAACAAAGAGATTTAATATTAATGTATATGGTGCCAAATCATTGTATTGTTACGGAAGTAACGTGGGTATGTATACCAAATTTCAGCTCGTTAGGTCCCCGGGAAGTGGTTCAAATCTTCTTTGCACGATTTGACACAAACTTTCATACTGTTACATTCATACATTGCAAGTTAATAAAAAGCTTGTTAAAAATCAGTAAGATAATCGGTTATTCTACAATGAAGAACTAAATAATGCGCGGCAATGAAGGAAGTGCTAGCCTATACCTTCACCTATACCTCGGTGATTCGAGATACCAACCTTCGTTGACAGTATGAAGTCGATTATGCTTCGCAAAGTATATTCGATCAAGGAACACCTTTAACACATTTTGATTCTAGGTTTATAGGATTAAGATTCAAAAGTATTAAAGGAGTTTCTTGGTCGACTATATAGGTACCTAAGCAGCCGTGCCAGCTTTAGGTAGGTACATATCGCACTGCTAGATCAAGACAGTATCAACTCAAAATCATTGATAGTTTTGTTCCAAGCTCAAAGACGTTGTTTTAAAGTTTATTTTAAAATACATATTATATATATTACAATACATATTAAAATATATTTTTACTTTGCTCTACGTAAATTTACAAATTTGTCTGCAAAGGTCCTACTTACAGCAAATATAGGTATTTTATACTTCGGTGTATCGAGAATTGAATTTCGATCATCACGAACTTCGTCGGTTATCTGAAGTGAGAAATTTTGAAAGTGGTGTCCTACTAAACATGTGAATTAAATCTTCGAAACATAACTATTTACTTTGTGTGTAAATTTTGAAGTTAAAATAAATAAATATTTATCAGTGCGATTTTTCAATAAATTTAGTGGAGCTGGGGTTCCTTGGGGCCGCCCAGCGCCTCGCCCGCGCCCCGCCCGCGCCCCGACCACTGTCGATTCGAAGGCAGCCGAGCCGGCGCGTCTCGTGGCCTACAGCAAAACAGTTCGACGACCCCGCCGCGTCGATATTTCCCGGAGAACAACGCGGACACTGGAGACGCCAGAGTCCCGAAACGAGGTCACAGATTGTAAACAAAATTATAGCAAAATATCTGCTGCCGTAAGGCTTAGAAATTCAGACGAGCTTGCGAACTTTAAACACAAAGCGTCGATTTCTTAAGTGGACGTCGTCAGGTAAATATACACATAAAATCGTTAATAAATGTACACCAGACTGAACCAACAATGAACCAACTGCCAAATTGGGATATACCATTTTTGGCCATGTACTCGTATGACTTTTTTAAAATCATTTCGAGGAATAGGCTTTACAAATCGATCCCTGTAGTGAAATTAAAAAAAGAGTTACGATGAAGTAATAATTATAATAAAATTAAAAAATGACAATCATGAACCGAGAACTGAGGGGTCACCCTCATCTCTTTTGTGGTTTTACATAAAAAAATATAAAGCCTCTCCATTATTTCATTTTATAAGTACAATTTAGATATATAGCTGACACCTACGTTTGAAGGCTGCTGTTGTCATGCCAAAATTATTTGTGTACAAATTGACTGTTATTCTTTCTATCCCGGTAACCTTCGGGGAGGGAAGATGGCCGATTGAAAAATCTCCTGCTTTTACTTTTGATTCCTCTTTACTGATTATACTCTAACTCACTGGACATTGGCGAAATTACTGCGGAACCACGGTAGACCACCATTAATATAAAATAAGAAGAAGAAGACTGTTATTCTTATGGTGAAATTAATATATCAATGAGACCTTTTCTCTTTGTGTGATGAATGTTAATAATGGGGGAGGTTTTCCAAAAGGTCCAAAAAACAAGGCATCAACATTTATTGTGGACAATGTGGACACTAAAATTAGAAGATTGGAATTTCATATCAATAAATTTAATGTGATTGTGTTCAATGAATCTACTCTAAGAACAAGGGTTATGCAGAAAGTACTGAATTAATTAAGGTGTAGGTAAATTAGCAATGGCCTAATGCTTAAATAACTCTTAAATAATGAACCTTGACGGCATTGTGGTCCGGAGTTCCAGTATCCGAGCAAGGTCGTCAGGGAGTTGGTATCGTACTCACAGAGCGAATGGCTGAATGTATGCAAGAGCATGAATGTGTGAGCCCAAGACTTCTCTGGGTGAGACTCAAGGTAGGTCTCACCCGTTTATTCGTAATTGGGGCTTATGCCCCAGATACGAATAAATCTAAAAAAGAAAGGGAGGAGTTTTGGGAAAGTTTGCATGAGGTTTCAACAAAATGCAAGGAGAATGAAAGGATTATTTTGCTAGGTGATTTTAATGGTTGGACAGGCGTGCAAAGGGATGGTTATGAATCGGTACTGGGTAAGTATGGTGATGAGCTAGTGAACGAGAATGGCAAATGCCTTCTCAATGTATGTTTGGCTAAGAATCTCTGCGTGACAAACACTTTGTTTGATCACAAAGAGATTCATCAGTTTGCATGGAGACGGCAGAATGAGAAGTCTATGATAGACTTGATGATTGTGGATGAACGGTTGCGTAACAAAGTTGTAGATACCAGAGCATTTCGAGGAGTTAGCGTAGGTTCAGATCACTACTTAGTGGTAACACGAGTAAGGGGTCTGTTCACACGTTGGCGCCATCGTGTTCCCGTACCAACAACTGCGTTAGAGAGGATAAAAGTAGAGAAACTGAAAGACGTAGTTATACAAGATGAGTACGTAAGGAAGCTGAAAGATTATTTTGAATGTGTCAATAAGATGAATGACGAGTGAAGTTGAGAATAATGTTAATAATGTATGGGAGATTATGAATAATGGCATGGTCAAATCGGCCACTGAAGTATGCGGTGTTGTCAAAAGAAGAAAAAGTAAGAATGAACGTCCGGAATGGTGGGATAGAGAGATAGATGATGTAGTGAAAGAGAAGAAAAAGTGTTGGTTGGATTTTGTAGCTGTAGATCCAGGACAAGATCTAAGCGACCGAAAGAAAAAAGAGTATAATAAATCAAAGAAAAGAGTGAAAGACGTTGTGGCTAGAAAGAAAGATTTACTGAATGAAAAGTATGATAGGAGTTTCTCTGACAACTTCCGGTCGAATATTAAACTCTTTTGGAGCTTGATTAAAACGGCTCGGGGGAAATCAGAGAAAACTAAATTAAGCGCGGTGAGGGATGAGTCTGGAAACTTAAGATGTGAGGAAGAAAAAATGCTTGATAGATGGAAAACTTATTTTGACAGCTTGTTTGAATGCGAAGATATTTCTCGTGAGCCAGAAAGCATGAGTGAAATCATGAAAGCATTAAAAAGTATGAAAGCGGGAAAATCAGCAGGTTGTGATAGAGTGTCGATAGAAATGCTGAGGAGAGGAGATGGCCTGGTGGTTAGTCTGTTGTACCGCCTTTTCAATGCATGTTGGAGTAGCGGCCGAGTCCCGGAAGATTGGGTCAAGGCCGTTATCATCCCTCTGTATAAAGGAAAGGGGTTATAGCAAGACTGCAAAAACGACCGCGGTATCAGCCTCCTTAGTGTTGTCGGCAAAGTATATGCGAAGATTTTAATTGAAAGGGTATTGAATGACAAAATTTCGAAAGGGAATGGGATGTACGGATCAGGTCTTTTCACTACGGTCCATCACAGAAAAGTTCTTGGCTGTCAACCAAAACGTTTTCTGTGCTTTTGTGGACCTGGAAAAGGCCTATGATAGGGTAGATAGAAAGGAGTTGTGGACGGTGTTGTCTATGTATGGAGTGAGCAGCAACTTGGTGCAGGCTTTGAGGTCCCTTTATGAGGGCTCCAGAGCCTGTGTCAGGATCAATGGGGCATACTCGGCCAGGTTTAACATCTCTAAATGTGTTAGACAGGGCTGTGTTGCCTCACCATGGCTGTTCAATCTATTCATGGACAGTTGTATGTGGGATTTGAAAGAGTATGATAAGGGTTTGCGTGTGCAAGAGTTGCTAATCAAATGCCTCTTATATGCCGATGATCAAGTTATACTTGCCCCATCGGTACTTGAGTTGCAGGAGATGGTGACAGTGATGAATGAGGGATTTAAGCAAAAGGGGATGAAAGTAAATGTTGCCAAGACATGTGTCTACAGTAAATGTGGTCATGGTGATGAAGAAGGATGAAGAGATGACTGAGTGCGTGATAAATATAAATGGTGAATTAGTAGAACAAGTGAGCGAATTTGTGTACCTGGGAAGTGTGTTTACAAGAGATGGTAAGTGTGAGAAGGATATCGAGAGGAGGGTAAATGCGGGGAATCAAGTGAATGGGGCCCTGTACTCCTTTGTGAGCAGACAGGGCGTTTCACAAAAAGCCCGGCTGGCTGTTCACAATGGAGTGCTGGCCCCTACCCTGATGTATGGTAGTGAATGTTGGGTGTGGCAGGACAAGCATGTAAGTCGTGTAAATGCAGTTGAAATGCGCTCTTTGCGTAGTATGTGTGGAGTGAAACTGATTTATAGAGTTAGAAATGAAAAAATCAGCGAGAAGTGTGGAATAAAAGAAGATGTAGTGACTAAGATTGGAAAGGGCATGCTTCGATGGTTCGGTCATTTGGAAAGGATGGATGAGGGAAGATTGACGAAAGAGATATACAGAACGAAAGTGTGTGGAAGGGTCGGAAGGGGCCGCCCTAGGCGTACTTTTTCGAATCAAATCGGAGAAATACTGAAAAAGGCCCGAATCTTACAGGGTTGGGCAGAATAAGTGTCCTAGTTAAAAAGAGCCATAAAATTAAAACAAGATAGATTTTTTTAAACTTTATCACGTTTTTATTTTTAGCGTACTCTATACTTAAAAAAACTAATTCATAAGTTCAAATCGTTCGCCATCAGCTTTAATAACTTGACGCATTCTTCCATAGAATGCACTGCACGCGGCACGCACTACCTCGTCTGGTATTTCATCCCATATCTTGACTAATCGATGCTTGAATGAGTTTAGATTCATGCCCTGTGTGCTCCCAATCTTGCTCAGCATGTAACCCCATATCGAAAAGTTCAAAGCATTCAAATCCGGCGATGATGCAGGCCATTCTTGTCAAGGTATAAAATCTGTCAAATTTGTTCTACACCAGTCTTGAGTGCGTTTAGCTTTGTGAGATGGGGCACTATTTTGTTGGAAGCAGTAATAGTCGTTTCCATATAATTTTTGAGCATTTTCTAGCAAATGACCCTGTAACACGTTCTGGATGTAATAGTCTTGGTTAATTTTGACACCTCGATCAATAAACAGCAGCGGTAACTTGCCTCTAGGCGATATCGCACCCCATACCATGACAGCTGATGCACTCTGGAACCGTTGTACGGCTAATTTGTCCACAGGAATATCCTTCAATGAAGCACCATAGACACGATCATTTTGTTGGTTGTGACTAGGGATTGCAAATCCGGATTTATGTAGTATGGAAATCCGGATTTAATCCGGATTTCCCCATACAAAACGAATCCGGATTGCACTCCCTAGTTGTGACTGTCTTGTAACTGGAACATCTTTTCATCGGAAAAAATAATATCATCGCCGTCGTGCCAAGCTAGCAATTCCCTACATTTTTTCACTCTAGCTTTTTTCTGGGCATCTGTTAAGCCATGAATTTTTTGTTTTTTGTAGGCCTTTAGCCTAAGATCATATTTTAAAATACGACTCATTGTTCGACGGGATATTTTCATATCTTTAGCAAGTTTGCTTGCACTTCGAGCTGGATTTCGTCTAATACGCTCACGAATATTTTTAATGATGTTTTTGGTGCGAACAGATGGCTTTCTCCCAGGTTTGGGCCTGATTTGTGAAGATCCCGTTTCTTTGAATCGCTTGACGGTCCGCGATATAAACCTTATATTGATATTTAAATGTTTCAGCGTCTTCAATATGTCACACGGTCGGTATTTTTTCTAGTACAAATCGCACACAAGCTGGCGTTTCGCGTCCATTGTTGAAAACAATATAAAAACAAAATATATCAAGCTGACATGTATAAATCATAAAGAAGGTTAAATTGTCAACAAAAAAATAATACGAAGTGAATAAGAAGTTTAGTTATATTTAAGTAAAAAAGCCATACATAACTAGGACACTTAATCTGCCCAACCCTGTAAGTACCCGAAACCGACGTGCGTGCATGACTCAATGTATGAATGTTGAAGAAGCGAAGGCAATTTGTCAGGATCGTAGCAAGTGGAAAGAAGTGGTCTCTGCCTACCCCTCTGGGAAACAGGCGTGATTTAATGTATGTATGTAAATAATAAATATATTGCATTGCAATCGTTTGTTTACAGTATATTTGAATGAAGTTCGTCTGTTATGACTGCAAAAACAGATCAAAGATAGTAAATTAAAGTATTTCTAAATCTTAAACCTATACATTTTATTTGAAAATATATTTTAAACAACAATAATACTTTTAACCATGAAATGCCTTAAGGTAGGTCCTAAGAAAAGGCTATTATATTCTGCCCAGAAAATCAGTGACACATTAAATATGACATTTGAAATTTAACATGCACATTTTTTTAAATCTACGTTTGAGTCATCTCACTGTTTACTATGTCTTGTGTATGTGCGTATTATCTCTAATTAAATTTGGTGACATGCTGACAGCAGCGCTGCCTGCCGCCGGGTCGAATTGTGTTTTCAAATCGTCCAGGAACCCATTGAAATATACAAACAAAATTTCCTCCAAATCGGTCTAGCCGTTTAGTAGTTTAATTTTCCGGGATAAAAAGTAACCCATGTTTTAATTTAATCCAATGTATAAGCTATCTCCATTCCAAATTACATCCAATTCCGTCCAGCCGTTGCAGCGTGAAAGAGTAACAACACACATATCTATACATCTATACATACAAACTTTCGCGTTTATAATATTAGTAAGGATTACTCTTATTGATTCAGAAAATAAGTGGAGTACCGTCAATGCACATTAATATTATAAATATGAAAAAATGAGATAGCTTGAGCCCCGACGAGTGAGACAGGGTGGATACTTTTTACCAGCGAGCAAACGACTTTTCCGACGCGGCCATCCGCTAGAAAAGGGTACCGAGTACGTTTTCATTCATTGAGCGAAGTTCAAGATACGCACGGGAAAAGGATGAGGAAAAATGTGGGAGGAGATAATTACGTTTTTAACCGAATTCAAAAAAGGAGAATGTTCGCGGATAGCTACGTCGTTTATGAACCGATTTTGATAGTTCCTTTTTTTGTTAGAAAGGAAATATGGATCTGATAAGGGGCTCACTGAGGAATTGAGGGAACTCATCAAATATTGTAGGCAAACATATAGCGATTTTAGTCTTATTAGTGACAAGTCCAGCAGTTCCATTCAGAAAGTATCATTTGCTGTAGGGGTACTGATGATGAAGACCACAGATGTCCACCGGAACTCCTCAATGGTACCGATTTCAATACTTGACAACCAAAAACATTTAAATGTTTAAAAATGTCTATTATTTTCCCGCAGCATTGCTTGCGGCGAGCTTGAAACGCCTTTAAGTTTCATATCAACTAAGAAGTGGGACTACATAAGCTTATTAATTATGATCACTAAAAAGTGTAAACCAAAATAAATGATTTAAAAAACAAAAAACCGCCTTCTTTGACGCAAAAAGGTAAGTTAGTCCAACTGAATTCGACGACTCGTAAAGATTTTCTACCAAAGGCCAACTTCAGTTGGACTAACCTAACCTTAATATGTTCATGTCACTGTCCATGTTAATAACTATCCATGTCGTATATATTTTTGGCATCTTAATAAGTTCCCATACGACTACTACTAGACTTACCACTTATGACGAGCGATCAATTATGAACAATGCCATATTTAAGGCGGCCTGTTCTCTAACCGAGAGTCGTGAATATTAACAAAAGCGACTAATTTGTTACAAACGTGCGTGAACCAGTTTCTTTAATAAGGTAAATTATTCCAGTTCTTAACACGTTTACGGCAGGAATATTAATGGAAACAAAACTCTATAGCCCTAAATCTTTAGGGTTCCCAACTTTAAGAGTAAAAACAGAATGGTTATCGGACCATTTTTGTGATCGCCTGTCTATCACAGAGGTTTTTGTATAACAATATGGTCCCTTCGTCTGCCGACTCAAGCAACACCTGAAGAGTGATCGGTGTAGGGCTGCCGTGTCGAGGGCCCCAGACCTAACTAAGAACTCTGGCTGCGATCCCATTATGCAAATAGTTTTCGGCTTACTGTTTGCCTTCCATGCGTTTGGCAAACCATTTGCTTAAAGGGACCCCGGCTTTGAACTTTTTTTTTTTTTTTTATGGCTTGGGATGGCAATCGAGCACACAGGCCACCTGATGGTAAGTGGAAACTGTGACCCATAGACATTCGCATTCACAAGACTGCAAATGCGTTGCCAACCCTGAGGACTAAGATGGAATGCCTCTATGCTAGTCATTTCACCGGCTGTCTTATTCCTTAACTGATTGTCATCAAGCCTAGCTATGAACCACCCCAGCAAAACCATTAAGGTTCATATATTAAAAAGAAATATCACTCGAATCCGTTAGGGAAGATTACAGTCAGACGCACGCCGACTAACTTCACTGACGTTTCGGAGCCATATTATTAATTATTATGTCTGAATCAGGCCATCCTTTCAGCCATTACGAGGGAAAAAATAATACAAACATACATACACACAGGTCAAAAATAATACCTACTTTCCTTCTCTGGCAGTCGGGTGAAAAAGTAATTTGAACCGCGCTCCGACTATATGGCTCTTTATAAACCAAACGCTAAACGCTTCAAAGAAGGACAAAACTTTCGTGAATTCGTGAAACAGGTTCGTTAGGTAGGTACGTGAATTATATATCGTACTCGCATAAACTGAAACAGGCCAATTTGACATGACGCAGCGGGCGAAATACCAACATGTTGGTCAACCCAGGTAAACCGGCCTAATTAAATTCTCTCTCGTTACCGCATTACCATCCGCATAAATGAACGCCGTCGCATCTAGTCAGTCACTGGCGGTCGCCGTGAATATAATGACAGCGGCTGTGAACTGCGGCTGCTTATTAATAGTACTTTAAATATTCTTCGACACCTCAAAAATACACGTGGGTGGTAAAAAATAACGCTATGACAAAGAGCAGCTTCCACGTAGCGGGCATGCCAAGCGCGCCGCGCGCCCCGGCCGCCGCGTCTGTCACATCCACATCCGACTGCAGCATATTCAAAGGCCTTTCGACATTTCAGTGTAGGAGTAATACTGGCACACGTAAAACTTAGCCATGTAAGGTCTTAACTTGTAACCGCTTTCGTTTTGTAGTTGTAGGTAGAACAGCTAAAAATATACTAGAATACTCGGGTTTCAGTAAGCATTTTTCGAATAAAGTAAGCAGGTGTTCAACAAAAAATAACATTGTAGATTAAAAAAACTCGCCGTTATAATTAATGGGATGGACATTTATTTTCACATCTCAGTAATGCGTGATTTTTTGCTATAATGTAATATATATTCTGGTATATTAATATATGTATATTATAGCTACATTTGTGATGGGCTTTACCATAAGTATAAATATAGTTACTATAAGTAGAAAGTATTAGAAATGAAACTCCCGCTCCCTCCGTGCGTTTAGTTAGATACCACCGCCTGGCGACGACGCCAGAGGTGACTACCTAGTCAGTTAGGACGTGCAGCGCGGCGCGGCGCGTTCGTTGTGCCTATTTGTATCACAGCGCGTGTCGCGATACGATTTTTTTAAACTTTTTTTTAATAAAAGAATTACCCGAACCACGCTTTAGGCTTGTACTATGGGTACTAGGCAACGATAAACTTAAATATATAGATAAATAATTAAATACATAGAAAATACCCAAGACTCAGGAACAAATACTCGCGCTCATCACACAAATATTTCCCCGTACCGAGGATTGAACCCGGGACCGCTTGCTTCGTAGACAGGGTCACTACCGACAAGTCTGTCGCGTCGTCAAAAAGTATTAAATTATCCCTGGGAAAACATTATTTATTGCAGTCTATTTGCAAAAGTGACAAAAATAGTATTTCGTAATAAAGATTTTTCAACTTCATAATAAATCAAATTATTTTTCTGGAAAGGAACGTAAAAACTAACTCCGCATACTGGACTATTAAGTTTATTGAGCTTAATTATTATTTTAAAGGTTGTCTAATGTCTATAGACTCGTTTCCGTGTTTTATAGATGATTAATAGCCACATAATCCATGTAATTTTCTGAAGATAATCTTAATAAATATCATCAAAAAGTATTATTACCTAATTAAACGTAAAGGAAAAATACTCATTTTCACGTTGAAGAAAAACCTAAATAACATTTTGTGACTAAATTTGTATAACAAGTCCATAAGCCGATTAAAATATTTCGAAAGCGACAGCCCCCGACTTTGGGCGCGGAAAACAGAGGGCGTAGCGGAGGTGAAGGGGGAAGTAGGTATTTAGAGCGCGGCATTTGGGGCATGGGTAAAGGAGATTCGCTTCTACGTGTAGTTATTATTTATATTTATACTTATGACTCAAGTTCATCACCCCGAGAATATTACAAGATGCAATATATACCTACCTACATATTTATATGACTAAGTTATTATTAAGTTATTTAAGCATTAAGACAGTCCTGGAATCACCTCGAAAGTATAACTAGGTACTCTTATCAAACCAAAAAAACATTGTCCTTATTTGAAGTCGGTTAAAAATGCGAGAGCATTTTTCTTCCCTTAAATCCAATCCGAAATAAAGAAAATAAAATCGGCAACGTAAGTACCTAGTATTTCATAACAACTATAATATATTCCAAAATCTTAAAACTCGGTCTTGATTAAGGGGGAAAAAAGGTATCGCCCGGAGCTAAATTTGTATGGGAAGATTTTGACAGCTACGCGATTTGAGCGTCTCGGTTCACAATCCTTTTATTTATGAAAATTTGATTGTGTTGTTATGATGAACCAAAACTTTTTATTAATAATTGTGATACCATTTAATACATCATTTGAATACCAGAAATAAAAATATAATTGCTATTGAAAAATTTCGTGACCGCACCAAAGATATACATATAAATCATTTGTAGGTCAATGCATTCATTTCTAAAATAAATACCTAATGTAGATTTAAAGTTACCATTTTCAGTACTTATAAATAGCTTGAATAAATCGTTGATGTCTAAAGCTTACTTCAGGGTCGATCTGAATCTGGCGAGGGGATAAGTGAGGAATTGAGGGAACTCCTCAAGTATAGTAGGCAAACATAAAGCGATTTTAGTATTTTTAGACATACCTCCTTCAAAAACGCAAAAAATAACTTCTATTAAAATATAACTGAAATATAACTGAAGTCGGCTTTTGGTTGAAACTATTGTTAGTCGCCGTCTTAAGTTGGACTAACCTATTACCTATCATTTTATTAGAAGTAATTTTTTGCGTTTATGAAGGCGGTTTTTTGGTTTTTAAAACATTTATTATTCTATGGATATTTTTAGCTTCACAATCCTCTTAAGGAATCACGGAAGTTTAAGTTATTGCAATGCGAAAATAGGATGGCTTCAACCATTGGATGACAATCGTCACCAGCACGAGTTACTAGCACGTGGTATGTAGACGAAACATTGTAGGTAATCACACTAATCACGATTAAGGCTTTTAGGGGATCAAATGAAGTCGTGCCGTTTGTAAAGTCAACATTGTACTTTGCGGACAGTTGATCTCGCACCCGGTAAGTTGATAAGAGAAGTTGCGCGGTGGCGCAGCCCGCGGCCGGGCGACTCGGCGAGCCGCGGCGGCATCGATTGCGCCGCTCGCGTTCGCTACGTGAACGGAATTCATTACAGCCACTAAACTTGCTGTCATACGTACCCTATGTCATTCTACCTCACAAAACTCAATCACATAGGTACATAGTCTTATTATATCTCTTATTATATATTATATTATATGTGAAAACACAAAATCACAAAAGCCCGGCTGGCTGTTCACATTGGAGTGCTGGCCCCTACCCTGATGTATGGTAGTGAATGTTGGGTGTGGCAGGACAAGCATGTAAGTCGTGTAAATGCAGTTGAAATGCGCTCTTTGCTTAGTATGTGTGGTGTGAAACTGATTTATAGAGTTAGAAATGAAAAAATCAGAGAGAAGTGTGGAATAAAAGAAGATGTAGTGACTAAGATTGGAAAGGGCATGCTTCGATGGTACGGTCATTTGTAAAGGATGGATGAGGGAAGATTGACGAAAGAGATATACAGATCGAAAGTGTGTGGAAGGGTCGGATGGGGCCGCCCTAGGCTTTTTCGAATCAAATCGGAGAAATACTGGAAAAGGCCCGAAACCGACGTGCGTGCATGACTCGATGTATGAATGTTGAAGAAGCGAAGGAAATTTGTCAGGATCGTAGCAAGTGGAAAGAAGTGGGCTCTGCCTACCCCTCTGGGAAACAGGCGTGATTTAATGTATGTATATTATATGTAAATTTAATACTAGCAAATATTTAAACTAAGCGTAGGTTATAGCTGTGCAAATCATATCAAAGGAATTATGTTTATAACTCCAATAAATGTTGCGTGATTGATTTTTAAAGGATCTATCGAGCAGAAATGTATTTGCACAGTTGAAAATTCACACTTGTTCAGAGCCTCAACAAACATTTTTGGTAAAAATTGCGATAAAAGCACCTATCACGTCGCAAATTTCACGGTGACCAAAATGAGTTACCTCGAATCGATCTCGAGTCGACGCAGAATCAACCAAAATGGGGATAAAAAGCACGTGCCGTACGTTTATTCCACGTAATTTTAGAAATTACGAACATGAGGTCAACGCACAGGTAATTTTTCGAGGTGGATTCGACGTCGTCTCGACGTGCCGTGTAGTTGCAATGTATTAATTTGGTAATATTTACCAAGTTTTACCATAATCTCAACGTACTCGTATTTTGTACCATTTAATTACTTAGCAAAGTTTATGAGACGTGATGAAGAGAAAAAGAGACAAAAATATTCCGGATACGTATTCATTTCGCTCAGAAACAACATGTCTCACTAAAAGCCAATCTAAAGTTTTGCAAAGATAATGGCGGCCATGTAAAATAATTTAGGTCGATTACGCATACTTATACGATGAAATCTAGTGCGCTGAAAATATGTCCGTCCGTGCATCATGTTAGGTTTACATTCAAAACTACCAATGGGCTTTTGAAATATTTAAGGTCCGTATTGATGATAAACTCATCTTAACTGAGATGCGCGTCATAAAACACAACAGTTTATTAATACGGGTCTTAGTATTGGTTTTTTGTAAGTTCAAGCTATTGTATGAAATAAGTTTCATCATTTTGTCTTGGTGTATAGGTATATATGTGAAAATGTTAACTTGACAATTTTTTGGTGTAAGTAATATAAGATAATAGAAGTACCTACTACCATTGTGTGTTAATTATATATCTATGATATTACAACATACCTAATTTACTCAATTTAACAAAACGTGTCTTAATTATAACCAAACAAAATGACAGCTTGACTAAAAATTTACATTTTACTTAAAAATACGATCTATACGTAATTAACTCGATTCTAGGTCAAATAGACATATTTCTGCGACCTAATCGTATAGAGAAACTGTTAAAAGTTGCATCAGCGACCAATAGGTAAATAATAGGTCGATGCGACGTCGATCGCATTCAGTACCTATTTTACTAGGAACCTATTTATTTGGAAGTGGTCGAACGAGGTGTGTTCCTGTTGTGTTTAAAGGTTACAATCAGCGCGCAGAGGTTCAGTAATCCTTCCACATGGTCATCTTCTTCCATTTTAGAACGAAAACTGGTGTCTGTTCTGCGAGAACATTGAAACATTAAATAGCTCACGCATGAGTCTTCCTTTTTAACGGACTTCAAAAAAGGTGTCGTGTTCCGGCGGTTCCCACGCTGTTCTGTCACCTCAGTGTTACTTTTTTCAGTTTTAGGTATATTGTTATGTATGTTAGTCTATTATAAGGTATTTGTAACTGTTGGCCTCGTTGCTCGTTAAATACGGAACCCTTGCTTGGTGCGCAATCCGACTCGCACCACCAGTTTTGTATTTTAAAAAGAGGTTCAACAATTTATATCTTTAGTTTATCAGGGTTTGTTGTGGGAGGACCTTGTGCAGGGTCCGTCCGGGTTGGTACCACCATCTTATCCATTAACCTACCGCCAAGCAGCAGTGTTCGCATTGTTGTGTTCCGGTTAGGGGATAAGACAGCCGGTGAAATGCCTAGCATAGAGGCATTCCATCTTAGTCCTCAGGGTTGGCAACGCATTTGCAGTCTTAGGATTGCGGTCTTGTGAATGCGAATGTCTATGGGTCACAGTTTCCACTTACCATCAGGTGGCCTGTGTGCTCGATTGCCTTCCTATGATATAAAAAAAAAAAAAAAAAAAAAAACACCGTACTCAATACACATGCCAATAACGTATATAGGAGTATGAGTAATGTATAGGAGAAATATGACATACCTATTTATGTATATGCAATAGGTACATGGCCACCACTGCTGGGGCTTGAACTTCGTGCTTGTTTCACGATCACAAGTGATCACCCGAAGCCAGAACACTTTTAAATTTTAACAACTGGATCAAATGCAATATTAATCGCTTGTGTCGTGTGTCACTTTTTACTATTGTGTCGTTTTCTATGATTAGTTATTCGTACAGAAACGGATTTTGCTAGTTAAGCTTTTGCAGGTATACCGTTGTTCGTGTCTCCAACGTGTTAAGATGAGCATTGACGAATGCTAATTAA
Organism: Acleris emargana; assembly: GCA_927399475.2. Classification (NCBI taxonomy): domain Eukaryota; kingdom Metazoa; phylum Arthropoda; class Insecta; order Lepidoptera; family Tortricidae; genus Acleris; species Acleris emargana. Next base: position 47,053,303 of record OV656835.1, on the reverse strand, counting down.
GTTAGCACCGCGGTGCCGCCGCCGTCGCCGCCGCTTGCGGGTCGCCCGCTGTGGCGGGACGCGCGCAGCCCGCTTATACCATTTCGGTGGGTTTCATTTTGATCGTGCTCTTTAGCTTGGACAATACTCATATTGCCTAATCGTCAATTTGTCTAACGGCCGCACTCGAAGTCAGTTAATGACTTTGAACAATTTTTCAAGCATTGAGTTTTCTGGTGACCCTTTGCAAATTTTTAATTACATTATAATGAACTGTTTCCATTACCAAACCTTTTTCAAGGCCCCTTTATTACAGGCATTATAAAATTAGGAGGTACTGTTTTTAACTCGGCCATTATTACTGTCAAGTAAATAGGAGCTATCAAAAAGACAACATGACAATAAGATAATAGAGCGCTGGTGCTTACTTCCCCCATAGGATTGGGCTAGCTATCCAGGGAGGTAATGCAGCCAGTGTCATAGGGACCGTGCCGCGAGCGGACCTGCTTGTGTGTGCGGGTGTTCTTCCTTCTATAGTTTGCGCCTCTATTCTAGGCGGTAAAAATCTTATTTGACGAGGGCTTCTACTCAACGCGGTAAAAACCATGTTGAGCTGTTATCGTATGGTCACCGTTTTTATAGCTCTTATTTACTTGACAGTAATGGTGGCTGTTAACTACGATATCGTTTAATTTACCGCCTAGAATACCGGCACTGTAATGGTGTTGTTTTTTAACTGGGCCACCATTACTGTCAAGTAAGTAAGAGCTATCAAAAAGACAATATGATAACAGGTCAAATACCCTCATAAATCTCATAATAAACCCTCTTGGAAAGAAAACGAACACTTTCGATTTTTTCAACTAAGTACTTTAAATATACTATTATAATATAACTATCTACTAAGATTTTAATCCACAAATTTGAGAAAGGATTGTTTACAAGGAAAAATTATGATTTTATATAAATTATATTAGTTTAATGCTGTACCATAAATTATCATTTAGCTACTTTGTTACCGGAAGCTCCGAATTTTCAAGTTATTGATTTATTAACATCTTAAATTGTGGTTACAGAGTTATCAACAAGTTTTTACATTTGTTGGTAATTCTGTAGCTCTGCCTACCCCACTCTGGGAATGAAGGCGTGAAGGTATGTATGTATTGATTTAATAAATTGCATCGGCTTCATTTCTAGGGTTCAATATGTTAATCTTATTCCGGGACTGCAGCTCACCCAAATTGCCGTTTTTTTAAATGTTTACTAATAGTTCTCACGTTACGCCTGTGAAAAAGTACCTACGGGCGGCGTCCGCGACTATTCGTTATCGAGATCACTGCATTGGTTAATTTTCATGTTACCTAATTGAAGATCAAGTATTTACATAAATAAACGTTATAAATACCTACCTACTTAACAAGAATTAGGTGGGCAGCATGATGGTTCGACTGATATTTATAAGATTTTATGATGCCTAAATAAATATAAAAAACATATTCGTTGAAAAGTAAAATTACACAAAACATCAAAATGTCTAAACTTATTTGATCAAATAAAAAAAATAAAAAAGTTGATAAACATTATGAGAAACTATATTCGAAAAAATTCATTATTTCGTTACTTTGTCAGGCAACGAAAAATTTGGCGTTAAGATGTTATCGAAAACCAGGAAATATGTAAGTACCCTCTTTTTGCTAACAGCGGACCTAGTACGGTTGCGTTTATCGCGTGACAAAATGTAGATAAAGCATCCGTCACTCTCGCACTCAGCACCTACGCCCACGTGTCAAAGAGTGACGGGTGTTTTATCCACATTTTGTCACGCGATAAACGCAGTCACATTAGACCCCTGAAGTAGTCACATTTTTAGAAAAAACAGCAGATTGTGATTCCATTCTCCGTCCTTGTCTTAAATCTGTTGCACCTTTTCAATTTAAGTGTGAATGTAAACAGGTGCTCTAAGCGGCTTGCTCGGTACAGCTCGTAGAAAGATAACTATTTGCGCAACTGAGTTGTTGTATTGTGTACCTACTTCGATTTCTACGTACATGTATGAAATACTACTACTTTCCATGATTGAAGAAGCGTAGAAGAAGAACTAATGAGCCCCGTCGACGCCGACGAGATCCAGCGTAGTCTTTTGGACATTTCGGCACTACCTAATTAAACGTCTAAAACAGGGGTAAACTTGACCTCGACTAGTTATAAGTAAGTTTCCTCTTGATGAATGTTTTTTTTTTCAAGATTACAAGTGCCTTAAAATGCGTTGCAGATAACGTTTACTTTGTCATGGCGTTATCTTACGAAATCATGATACGTCTTACACTTATCTACTTCCCCGTGCGAGCTATAAGCAAACATTCCAACTACGTCCTCGTTATATTTCACTGAACTGCAAAACAGGTCAAGTGTGAGTCGGATTATGGCCGAACCCTATATTCAATTCAAACTGCGAACAGATAGGCTTACTTCGGATTCGGGAGCGGCCGCGTCAGAACGGATCAAACTAGTATGCACGCGATAAAACTGTTCTGACGCGTCACGTCACGACGCAACACATCAGATAAATGTGAATGCGGCTTGATTCAAAATATCTTCTGAAAGCGTCATAACACGTCGTAAAGATGTGATCAGTAGCCATCATGACAGAACACATCACGACACGACACGTCGGACAAATGTAAATGCGGCTTTGTGCTGGGTTTACACGGGCTTAGAAGCTAATGCTTATTACTTGTCACTTACACTAATACCCAATGTGTAACCATGCTGATTAGTGCTTAATATGAGTGTTGCTTAATGCAAGTGAATAGAATTCGATCCTATTTACTTAGCGACAAGTCAATACCCTTCCACAATTTACTAAGCACTTGTCGCTTGCTGACCGTGTATAAACAGCTACGACAAGTGCTTAGTGACAAGTTGTTGATCGAATGTCTGGTCACCAAATACCTTTACTAATTCCAACGTGTAAACGGTTACTCTTCACTTGACACTATGCAGGTTAGGACTAAGTGATTAGTACTAATGACAAACACTAAGCCCGTGATGCTAGGTTTACACGAGCTTAGTAGCTAATGCTTAGTACGTATCACTAATACTTGTCACATGTATGTGAACATATTGTATAATTGCTTAGTATTAGTGCAACTGCAAGTTATTAGAAGCATGTTTTATGAACTAAGTAAGTAATACTTGTCACTTGTCGGGTGGTGTGAACATTGATGTCAAGTGCAATGACAAGCATTAGCTACTAAGCTCGTGTAAACCTAGCATTACGAGTCGCCAGCCAGCCAGCTAGCCAGCCCGCTGGTTCTATTCACTCGCACTTGCAGTTTCTGAAATACTAAGTTTTAATTCATAATGTTTATGTAGACACACGAGGTTAAGGAGTAAGTTACAAGCGACTAACGTTGTGGTTAATAAGTAAGTATTTTCCATTATTTTTGTTACAATTGCAGACGAACAGTCTGTTTGTAATTTTTACATAAGAACCAACGGTTGGTTTTTTATCTTCAAGCAAAAAATATGTTCGGAATGAGTAACTAATAACCTAAGCTATCACAATTAGATGTGTATCTTAGTTTCTTAACTGTCATTTCATTAAACTCAAATACATTTCACATAATAACTATATCTACATGTTTAATTTTATAATAAGGTAAGTCCGTAAGGTCTATAAATCATTTGTAGGTCAATGCATCCTTTTCTATAATAAATTACCTGACGTTGTTTCAATGTTACCATTTCCAGTACTTAAAACCTACTTGAAAAAGTCGTCGATAACTATAGCTTACTATTGGATCAAGGACTATCTAACAGATAAAAATGCTTGGCCTAAACTAAACACCTAAATAACTTAATTATAACTTAGTCATAAAAAATATTTAGGTAAGTAAACATTGTATATTGTCTATGGGACACGGTTTCTGTAGGAGAATGTATCGAAACTTTTTATTTGGATTGTCTTGCACCGTCTGAATATATTTAGGGTTTGATTTATGTGAGATTCATTGTTTCATATAATGCTACGTTAAGTTTATTAATATATAAGCAATATTTAAAAAACGACTGACTGTTGAGTTTCTTGCGGCGTTTCTTCTCAGCAGTGGTCTCTTGCGAATCTCTTGGTAGATTTTTGACGTGTAAAAGTGCCCGTGCGGCCTACTTACTGAATAAACATCTTTTATATTTTTATCTTTTATCTTTTAATACGTATATATACAAATCGAGTGTCGCGTGTATTACGTTACGGAGCATCACTTCAACACTAACTCAATCAATTTGGCTGTTTTTTTTGCTGTGTTCATAAAAGTCAATACAAGGTTTTATATATATATATATATATATATATATATATATATATATATATTTTAATGGCAAGGTTTATATGAAAGGAAAAATCAGCTGGGTGTCACGGGGCACGAACTACTAATAACATAATAACTTTACCTTATTTGTTACATACACATACTCAGTAAAGATTGTTCGAAGTTAGTGATTAAAATAATATGATTCATTAATATTATGTTTCAGTCTCATAGCTTACGATAAATGCCAATGCCGATAAAAATCCTACAGTTTAATATAGTACACAGTTAACAGTTTTTATGTATAATTTTATAACGCTCTGGTGTCAGCTGTTAAGATATTAAGTACCTAAATAAATAAATAAAATAGTAATTATATGGTAAATAACACCCTACAGAAACTGCCAATTTCTAACTAGTTTTATAATGTTTGAGTGAGACTCCGTTACATAATGGTCTAAAATCATTCATTTTGATGGTTCCCTATTTCTAATCAAATGATATTTTCATTGAATAGTACCTATTAATGTACCTTTTAGGGTCTTTCTCTAAAACGTTGATCCGAAACCGAAAAATAGAAAATCTATTTTACTACATCCATTTTACTTACTTTTCACATAAGGAAAAGGAGACAAAAATAATATTTTACATTATCCTAGCATGTATCCCACATGCAAAAGAAGTTAATTGGAAGTAGGTATCTATCAAAAACAAAACTGGTTTTCGGTTTTGTGTCAACTTTCTATAGCTCGGATTTACTTAACAGTAATGACGGCCGAGTACAAAATCATATTACATAATGAATAATCAGCAACGTAAGTCGACCAACTTATTGGTTGGCCCTGGATTTTATAAGTACACCTGTGAGCGTTGAGAACAGTCAGTAAACTAAACAGTTCTAACTGTTATGAGTAATATGCAGCACTAACATTTTTTTCCAACAATCCACGGTCTACACGAAGCTAAGGAGGGCCAAATTTTTTGACCAAACATGGCATACGTCGTGATCTATCGTAATAACCAAAACACGAGTGGTAATCCGCGTGAGAGCATTGGCAACCGCACAATCTCCTTGAGCAGCTGACCGACGTGCACGAGGCTGGGCGACAGGACCCAATAGACTTCATACACTCGTTCCCATGGCCGTAACGATCTTAAAATACCTCCGTGATAGAAGCATTTTATTACATTAACCCTTGCAATGCAGTTTTAAAGCCTGCCTGTCACCGTGGCAGAGTATATCAATGTCGACTGCAACAGGTATGTGTTACGATTACTCGTCGATCAAGTAGTTGAATGAGAGGTATTATGGTAAATAAATAAAACATTGATCGACAGCAGTGCAGCAGCCACATCCATCGTGGAGAGTTAGTCGCTCGAGAGATTTATCGACGGGCTAACTAGCGTTGAACCGGTGCCAGCGCGCCCCTCCCTAATGTCGATAAAAGTATCTCGCTCCGGGAACAGCGGAAGGCTACCACCCCCGATCACACAAACCCAACCATTAAATATTTGTTTTAATATACATATGCTGACAGTGCAATACCTTTGGGTTAGGGCTTCTCTTTCTCGCTGCCATACGCCCTCATGCTAGTCTTTCCGACTTTACCTAAACCAGAAATACTGCTCAAAAGCTATTGCTATTTGCTATGTTTTATATAAGTACCTTACTTTTTCATTGATTTTTGGTGGCAGCCGTGGTCTCACGTAGCATTTCTTGCGTCAATAAATTAATTTACTTTAATTTAAGAGCCTTTAATGTCCCACTGCTGGGCATAGGCCTCCCTCAAATCTTTCCACGTCGCCCTATCTTGGGCACATTTTGCAGTCTCCCACCAGCCCCGATTAAGGGATTAAGCTCATCTCGCCAACGTCACCTTGGTCTGCCGCGACGCCGAATTCTATCCCGTGGGACCCATTTGGTACGCACTTTAGCCCACAATTGTTCCGGCATGCGGCACACATGCCCAAACCATTCCCATTTGAGCTTGGCGGCTGCTTGGGCTACATCACTTATTTTAGTTTTGGAGCGTAGTCTTTTATTTCTGATGCGGTCCCTTAATTTGACTCCCAAAATACTACGCTCCATGGCTTTTTGACAAACCTTGAGGACAGATAAGAGCAAAGCTAAATACTGGGGATATATTTAGGGTGATATTGGCATTACCGCTGCTTACTTATGACTGTCAAGCGTTGCCACCTTTGCAGCTTTGGAAAAATTACGTTTAGATTAGGCTGATAGGAAATATCAGAAATGATTCAATAAATTCTGGATAAATCAATAACATTAATTTTATAAACAAAACAAGTTAAACTTCACCTTTAAGATCCATTATTGCATAAGTTTTATAACATAACCTTAGCGTCTGTTCATAAGATCACAAGTCGCAAATTTTCATAACTTCATGTTAATCGAAGCGGTTTCTCTCTGATATTGCAACTAGGCTGGTTTTCAGGTTTCTTTAACTAGGATTTCATAACTGTCAGAAATTATTCAGAGGTTTAGATATCTTCTGTTTTATTTAGATAGCTTTTCGATTTGCCGTTATAGTTAGATGATTTATTTTAGAAGGACTTCATTCAGATTATTCCGATTCTGGTTTCAACTATGTTCAGGTTCCATGAAGCTATGACGTAGCTTTATTTAGTCATGGCGTCTTTGGCAGGTTTGTACTTTCTTTAGATAGGTATGTAAGTTATAAATTTATGATTAGGTTCTTGACCATCATGTTTATTAGATTGGTAAAGGGGTTTAATTGATGCATGTAAAGAAGAAAGATATATCATATCATAAACCCATCTTCAGTAGGTGTACCGTAAGCACGAAAATTCCGTTAAATTTCATAAGATGCTATGACCTGACCGAGACAATTATGGCTTGCAACGCAGCGTGTTGAAACCGCTGCGTCAGTCCTCCGCCCTGGGACGCCACCGAGCCAGTCATCCAGGATTTTTACTAAATATTTAACTCGAAAAGTGTCATTTTCGGTAGTGTAATAAAACTTACAAGTAATGAAAATCTGAATAATATATTAAACGAAAGCACACAAACGATTTTTAAAGGAAAACTATTACTTTAAATAGAAAATTAGTTCATATTTGATGTTTTTTGAGAAAGTATCTTTTTGTGTTAGGATTCGTACACTGGGCAACAGCATGTTACACCACCAACAGCTTTTGCCCGGATTTTGTTTGTCATTATTAAGTAATGCTTTAACTTATTTTTTACTTTATATTGTACTTAAACAATATAAGCCATTGGACATGAAATAATTGACCAAAAAATCCAATTACAATTTAGTGATTGGGAAGGGCAAGTACGATAGAGGAGTCATGATACAGTGAGTGGTTCCATTTCCGAGACGGGAATCATCTCAATGGAGAGCAGTAGGTCACCGGTGGCGGCAGCAGCGGCGACGGAGGCGGCGGTGGCCCTCGCGCCGAGGCCACGCCACCGCCGCCGTCGCTGCCGGGCGCCGCAGACTGCGCGCTGCCGGCACCAGGCAAGGGCGAGCGCTGCGTAACGACCCTGCGCGGAAAATGGGGATATCTTGGGGCAAGAGACTTTAAATCCTAAGCTGAGAGCTCTTCGTTCGTGTTTAATTTGATTGATGCTACCAACTACTATTGGAAGGATTTTGATTCCGCGAATAATAAAAGAACTCCCATAGTCCCGCGATTGATAAAGGCACACAAAATAATAATAATAAAAACATCAGAGGACAACCTCGCGCCATTTAACATAGTCTCAAAGAATGCTTTAGGCTTGTGCTATGGCAATCATTATTTATATACCGAAAGCATATCATCCATAAAATGTTTGCTTACTAAATTAAGATATTAAAACAAAACAATTATACTATTGTGGTTACTGAACTATCAACAACTTTTTAAAGTTGTAATTCTGTAGCTCTGCCTAGCCCACTCTGGGATTACAGGCGTGAGGGTATGTATGTATGTATGTATTAAGTCAAATACAAAATTAATGAAATCGGTCTCAAAAATTAACTATTCTTTCGAATTAGAATGTAAAAACCGTGAGTTATTTTTTTGGACTATCCCAATTCGGTTTATAAATAAATAGGTCAAAATAAGTAGGTAATAAGGCTAATGGTTAACAAAATTTGCTAGGGAGATTTAACCGTACCCGATGTGATTAGCGCTAGTGGTTCAGGACGTCGTCATTACCGGCCAGTACCGGCGCGCGGCAGTTGGGCCGCTACTCAACGCTGGGCACACTCACTAAGCCACTCGAGCGGGCAATACGACGATTCGCAAATTTTATACTTGACATACCTAACTGATAAAGCGTTCCCAACGATGAAGGAAACGGCTTAAGTCCAAGGCCGGGACAAATTCATACAACCAACAAAACAACTTTTCAGCTCATTCCAAGTGAACTCGTGGTTGATGAATAATAATTATATTAACCTGAGATATCTGATTGTAACAAACTATTCTACCATAGCACGCCATTGTAGAATTTCATTAAGGCGCTTTCTCTGGGCTAGAACAAATACCACTTGGGTTTCTGTTGCAGCACTTGCAGCCACTACCTAGGTAATCCGTGTACATACCGTGGCGCGTTAATGGCATTTATACGTTAACTTCCTTATTTAGTTAGAATGTCTGCAAGAATCAGCATTTCATGTAATACTTATAATAGAATAATGGGTAAGGACCAAAAAGTTGGCCACGCTGGCTCACTCAGAGTTAGCGTGGCCAACTTTTTGGTCCTTACCCATTATTCTATTAATTTTTCTATGAGTATGAGTATGAGTAGTAGGTATACTTTTCCTTTTTTGAACTTTTTTCAACTTCGTTGTTGTATGGTTAACTGCGCTTAACTATGGTCCAACTTTTTGGTCCTTACCCTAATATGTGATATAGCGGCAGAAATAAAGATAGAAGTAGAATTGCTTTCGAATGCATTGTGCATGACAAAGCCAGCCCCCGGCTGCGGGTCGTCAGCGAAACGACTCGACCTTAGTCAATTTCCGAAAAAAGGAACTCTATTTCAGCCGAAAGCATGCTTCATCTTCTACCTTATCGTCACTTATTTTACCATGTGGTCAAATATTTTCCGTTTTGCGTTTCATTTGTTACACAAATGAGAATGATATATATATATATATACCCTCATTTATCACTCATTATAGATATCAAAAACAATTGAAGCAACGCTAATTAAGAAACAACTTGGGAGATCCGTAGGTACGTCACAAATAGCTGTAACGTTACGAATAAATTGGATCATTATCTGTTGAAGACTTATTATTACAGTGCCTATATGGTGGTATATGGGATATAAATATCCGATAGCAATTTTTTTTTTAGTGCCTTCGCATCTTTATTAATTATAACCTAATGAATGACATTAACAAGATAATTATATTTCTGTATGCTACCTCTACGCTCTAACCGTATGTAAGCTGTTAATGAAGCATCCGACACGAGTACCTAAAAGTCCGATTTTTTATTAGATAAAATAAACTGACAGTACCTACTCGAGTCATTATTTTGGTAAAGGTTAACTAAAAATGTAGGATACCAAAACGTCCAAATCTTGTAGTAATATTCTTCTTATTATTAAACAAGTTAAAATACGTAGGTACGTACATATAAATATTTTAATTTACCATTAAAGCGCTCAAACATCGTTACTGCAAACAGCAAACTGCACAAAAATAAATACTATTATACTAAATTGCTAAATATCTATAAGTATACATTTAATATAAATAATAGCTTCCCTTAAATAAATTTCAATTTTTAGAAAGGTTTTGGTCGCCTCGCCTACAACTCAAAAACCAAAGAAATCTACTTTAAGAATAACTAAATTAAAATGAAGAATGAAATGAAATATGAATTAATTAATTTTAAGAATGACATTTAAATGCTCTGTCTGAATGAACATGCTTATAAAAAACCCAGTCACATTAATAAATATTTAATTGAAGCTATTTCGCCGTAGAAATATTCATATTGCAATGGTAAAACTTCAGGTCTCGATAACATTTGGTTCGGTAGGTATAAGTATTGACAAAATAATATTATCGTTTGAAGATGTACGTTAAATACGTAAACTCGTGTTGGTTATTTTTAAGGCGTATTACACTATTCTGACTGTAGCATCCAACGAACGAGGGGAGTGAAACCAATTCATTAATTAGAGCGTAACAATTAGGATCCTTTTAACTGAGAACTTAGGATTATATTGTATACATAAATAAATATTTACTTTGATACATTAACAAACATCCAAGAATCAAAGTAGTATGTGCGACAAACTTAACGAAGCCGCTACGTTTTTGTAATTGTAGACTGTCTGTATAAAGACTATATTTGAATTTGTAAGTAACTTCGTTATTGATTATATACACCACTACAAAGACAAGAATTTCTACTGAAGTAATATAAAAAAATAACACTTGAAAAAAAAAAAAAATCATGTTTGTCATCAAATGTTTATTTATTTATGATTTATTGGAAAATCAACAGCGATTACATGATGTTTCATACAATAGTACAAATATCAACAAGAACAGCTAATTACAGGTTTTCACATGTTTTTTAAAAATAATATTACTGGTGTCCCTTGTTTTGTCGACAAACTTTTCGTCGAATTTCATTTCATCGAAAACGTTTCAAGTAAAATTTATTCAGTTCACGAATTATTGTTTGGTGTTATTTTATTTCATGAGCAGATCATTCCAATTTTTATTATTTCATAGAATAACTGTTGAGGGAATATTATTTGGCAAATTATTCATTTTGTATGATTTTTAAATGGCAGAACAACAAAACAACGAATTTGATTTGTTCGAAGTTTCATTACATTTGTTTTTAAATAATGGAATACACATAGCGCCACAACTACGCGGAACACCTACTAGGTCTCAACTAATCTATAGGTTAGGTTAGGTTAGAATTGTGTCAAGGCGCGACAACTATGCCACTTTGTCTCATGGTTTATTGAAATGATATAACGTGAAGTAATTTTGTTAAAAACATTGAAATAATCAATTACAGTTTCGAAATTTATTACATTACAAAATAATCAAAATATATATATATTTTATAAGTTTATATGCTTGGCTTTGGATTTTATAAAATCAATTTCTGAATACTCCACAAAAAAATTTCAATTCGAGCATCCTTGTCGAAAAACCTCCTTTTCTTGCTTTTTGGCGGGGAACGCGTACTGTTACCAGAAAAGTTAGGTTAGTTTAGAACTGCGACCCTTGTAGAATCGAAATAGACTAAACATAAATCAATCTCTAGTAAGAACTATTTATTACCTATAAAATAATATTCCTTGAAATATTTTTTATGTTTATTAAAAATACTTGAAACAATAAATCACGAAACGATTTCCTTGACATAATTTAACTATGTAATGAATGAATCATCCGACAAGTAAAAATACACGATTTAAAATTACTTGTACTAAAATTACTTGGATTGTCGACGAAATGAAAAAAAACTACATGAAATATTGACTTTGAAGTGAAATTCGACGAAGTGAGTGGACAATTTGATGATAAACCGAATATTACACACCGACGTTAGGTTGCGTAACAATACATTTTTTACGTTAAAATTGTTACTTAAATCTCTGCATATCGGCACTAAAGCTCCTTATTTAATCTCTAGGGATTTAAAGCGTTATTTTACAAAAAATAAAAACAACTGAAGAACATTATTTGTAAGAAACTAAAACATTTTGTATAGAACGGCGTAATTTTTCCTCGCTTTCAAAGTGAAAAGTAGTGTCGTAAACGTGAGACTAAACAACCATAATGACACTTGAACTATAGCCACAGTCGCTCAGCTCGTGTGGCTAAACATCTCGTGTCATTATGGCTGGTCTACTATTATTATTATCAAAGGGTTGGTGGCATCTGGACCGTCATACTGACATTGACAGATGTTATAGTGACAGTGACATATCTCGGTAGATTTGATGGAATCTAATTATGAATCCTAGTCCAGTTGATACTATTTGAAAGCTTTGTAAACGAATCTACTCGAATTCCTCGAAAAACTAGTTCATTCAAGCCCAATAGAGCAAAATGGTATATATTACCTAAAACGTTGGCGGTAAACTGTTGCTGACAATTTCGTCTAATTAAACCGATCTCTCTATAGAGCGATAGCTCTTAGAAGATGCTTCGGGGTTGTACTTCTGTTTCACTCGTTCTCGCGCACTTTAATTAAGACCGAGTGGGAGAGAGCTAAAAACCCGAAGCCCCTTCTAAGTGTTCACAGACTGTACGGCCTTTGACAAAAACAATTGAATCGTCACTGCAACCTGTACCTACTACATTCGTTTCATATGGGTATGACACAAGACGCAGCATGCAGATTCTGCCAAGGGGCGAAGGTAACTGCAATACCTATCCGTCACTCATACACAAAAGAAGTGGTATCTTCATAGGGCCAGACAGAAGTAGCCCGGAGAGATACAAAATCTCTCTCCTAAGCTTCTGAAAATTGTTGGACGTAATGGGCCTTTGCAAAAAACTTGCTATAGTGTATCAGCATTGGTCGTGCGGGTATGTAACGACACGAATTTTGTACAAAACGCGTTGTTCTATGGAACCAAGAGGAAGTACCGGTCGCGCAGGTCCACGGGATCCGTCAGGTCAGCGCGGCTTAGAGCTCATCGATTAACTTCTAGCGGCGGCGTCACAGCATTGTAATGGATGTCAGTTAACGAACCCAGTCGCATACGAAGTTGCAATGCTGTTGGTGTAACGGAGTGGCGTAAATCAGCGCAGCAGTGGCCGCGCGCCAACTCGCCGGCGACAAGAGCGGGCAGTGCCACGGCCAATAAAACCTAAAGCGGGAGTTCACAAACACTGCATCCTGCTCGAAATTAAATCACCAATTACAAAAATAGATCTCAAGATGAGGGACAGATTATATTTATACCTAATTCAAATTCGGTATATAATCTAAGTCCCTCATTAAGCATTCAGCATAAAATGCTTATAACCTTGTAGCTATTAATTCTTAGTGAGAATTTGTATTAGCATTTTGACATTTATTACTTCTCTTTAGCATAATTTTTCTAAGGCAATAAAGCATGTCTCGTTTTTCATTCAACAACTTTGTCTTTTCGTACTGAGATAAAATTGCTTCAGGTCGAGGAGGCATGTTGGTTCTAAGGTTAGCGCAGTTAAACGGGTTATCGAAATTGTAGAACAAGTACCAACCTAGTACCTACTACTTACATAAAATTGACAAAAAAAGTTAGAGCTACTTTTCTTCCAAGTTAGCTAATTTCGGTTAAATTTCGCATTCGTCCCAAAATGTTGCGTGATTTTCAGTTCGGGGCCTCTGTTCAACACGGTAAAACCATAATATTATTGTTGACGTATTATGGTATTGTATTTAAACGGGCCGCCATTACTGTCAAATAAATAAGAGCCATCGAAACGTCGATCACCACCGGAAACACGTCCAAAATAATAAGCTTTCACCGTGTAGAACCTCAGCTAGAAACCATTCGATTCGATGCAATTTGATTTGACTAATACAGATGAAACGTTGTAACCAACGGTCCATACCAACATTTCCCGAGTGACCTGGGTATGTTAAATAGGTGTACTAGTTACGTGTACTCTAGTCCTAAATAGTAAAAAAAGGTGGTTTTTGGTTTTTTAAATAGGCAGTCTCTCTGTATTGATAAAAATGATCAACTTATTTGAATAACCAATATTTTTTCTTTATTGCCCTCATCCAAATTTCAATACCACTGCACGTTATGTGGTATCATGTATTTTTATATATTAGTACCTGACCGTGGCACGCGTATTCAATCAGTACTAATAGGAACCGGGTGATTGCTGACAAAACTGAATTAAAATGCCGAATACAGCTGCGCGGAGGGCGACCTTCAATCGCTGCAGCAACCATCTTCTCCCATGTTTGGAAAATGCAGCAGTGGTTTTCTTACACAGAAATCGATGATCTTTCAGATGCGCTTTGGTTTTTGAGGTCAGTCATACTAGATACCTAAGAACGAGGCGTCGCTTATCATGCTGATGCCACTGATCAGGGCGGCCAGTAGCACTTTATTTTTCATTAAAAACATTTTTTTTAAACCGCGGCCAGGTTGTTTGTATTTCAGCATCGCCATGTCGTGTTCCCCTAATAATTACGAGATTAATTATATATATCATTTGGTAGTCTTATCGAACTAAGTTAGTGTTGGGGTTGGTAAAAATTGACAATCGGCTCATAATGATTCTCTCAAATGTTCCTAATTAAATTATTATTTTTTCCTCAAATATTGACTTTTGTACTTATTTATTTATTTATTATAACATACTAATTACACAGCATAACAGTACAAAACCAAAGCACTGTGAAATTATAAATACTTACAAATACCGAAAAATACAAAAAAATAGAAATTTCACATTAAAGAATTGACGCCACACGCACATCCATGCTCTCGCAGTACCTCAAACATTCATCTCGCAGTGCAGCTCATCCGCTAACAAACACATCGCGGATCACATTTATTTCGGACCAGAGCCGTGTATGTTTTTGTCTATCCTAACCTAAGATATCCTGAGGCACCTGAAATACCAAGGACATTTTAGTTTGGACGTTTTATTTCAACGTCCCACATGTGTCTATTTACATCGATCAGAAATGTCTAAATCAAACTCTGAGCATTTTGAAATCAGGTTGCTTAGAAGAAAAGCAACTCTAGCTTAATTTGTTTCCCATACCGTAGAGTGCACTCTTTCTTTACACAATCTTATACAGTACGACTAGTCAAAATGAAAAAACAAAAAATGACAGAGCTTCAAAAAAATTGGATTTATTTCATAAGTTTGATATTTTCGAAATATGGTGTACCTAACCCAGTTGGTACATTTCTACGTTACTTAGGGTAAGTTTTGATATATCAAATTATAGCTAATTGTTTTCAGCCAAAGGTCGCTAGGTAGCGTCCTCAATATTATTAAAACATTAATTTTTCGAAGTAACGTCGCGTGACACTGGTCGGACTTTAGGCTGCGGCTCCGCCGAGGCGGAGATGAGCGGAGTGGAGCGGAGTGGAGCGGAACTGTGCCAATATCAACCAATAGAATCTAAGAATCTAAGAAAAGGCGCGCTCGAGGTGACCGCATTTGCCTTCTATTGGTTAATATTAGCACAGCTCCGCTCGTGTCCGCCTCAGTGGAGCCGCAGCCTTACTTTATCGTGGATGTGATCGGTGACTGACGCGAGAATGATGCGAGTGGGTTACAAGTTCAGTTTCCCATCGATATTTTAACATTCACAATAAATTAAGAAAATTATTTAAAATATTTAATTTTCATCAATCCGGACCAGCAGTACGGCAGTCCGTAACTGATGGATTGAACTGATGAAATACTAAGAGTATGACCTCCCTCTTAACCGCTAAATTAAACTACTTCATTTTGATTACTTTTGATCATTCCTGACCAAATAAAAATCGTGCATTCATAATACTTAGGTACACTAATTGCAACTGAAGTCCTAACCTAAGTTATACTATTAATGTGGCTAATGTTTTATCCATAATGGGTTTGCGTTTGACCTCAGCTTCACCTGATGTTAAGTGACGACGAGGTCGAAAGAGGTACACGCTTACCCAGAAAATGCCTTTTCACTCTTGCCTTGAAAACACCAAGGTTATATGATTCCGGGAATACAGACGCAGGGAGAGCGTTCCACTCCCTAGCAGTGCGAATAAGAAACGATGCAGCAAACCACTGCGTGCGAACCATTGAGTATTTATTCTAATACATGTGGATGGAAGCCCTCCCGGCGTCTAGAAGACCGATGTGAGAAAGTGGAGGGTGGGATGAGGTCATGCAGTTCTTGGGCACACTCTCCATAATACTCCCTGTAAAATACCGAGAGACAAGTGACTTTACGCTGATGCTTCAAACCCTGAAGTTTGGTATTGGCGAGTGAGTCGGTACCGATCAGTCTCCTAGCTCGTCGGTCCACCGAGTTCAGTGCGTCCAGCTGATATTTGGCAGAGCCATCCCACAGGTACTCCATACTCGAACGAACTTGAGCTTGATATAAGTGGAGCAACTGTTCCGGTGTGAAGTACCGCCGAACCTTAAAGAGAATGCCAAGTTTTTTGGCAGCGATTTTTGCTTGTGACTCAATGAACCGGCCGAAGTTTAGGTTGGATGAAAGATCGATACCTAGGAGCTCGAGGTGGTCAGTCACCGGTAAAGGTGTATTCTGGAAAGTAGGAGTCCAGTTGAAAGTACTCCGCTTGCAGAAAACAGACACGCCTGCGTTTGGTTGGCACAAGGAATAAGCGTATCCTGTATAAGAACATAAGATTATCCTTTCTAGTGGTAATCGTAAGATAAGTCCCGGTAAAATCTTAACTATTTAGGGTATAACACTAAATAAGTGTAAAGTGGACAAAGCGTAAATAACTCAAATATCCTTAATCTTTAAGCTTATTAAAAAAACAAAGTTTATTGGATTGTATCACAATCGGGATTGTATTTTGCCACAGGAGGTGTTAATTTTAAAGGATGAAAGAGACGAAGTAAATTAGAGCTATTGCAAAGAATGCAAAGAAAATAAAGTATATAACCAATATAAGCACGTTATTTGAGTCCTGCAACGAAATATTACTTATATTTTAAATCATAACTGGGTAAGCAACAGAGATGAAACAACCTGTTTAGTGAAGCTGCGGCCGCGCTCTGAACTTAGGTATCGTATCACAGTACCTAAGTCTACGAGTTCTCGACGAGCCGACGGAGTTAGCCGACAGGCGTTATCGGCCGCGCCGCATCAGCGGACGGATGTCAAGCGGATGTTGGACCAGCTGACGGAACTTCAAGTGTACATTTCATATAATAAACGCGGCAAAAACATCCCTCTTTCAAATACCATATCTATATTTCTACTTTAGAGGTCATCGGTACGCTTTTTTTATTTGACCGTCATTCTTATGCATAAAGTACCTAATCTAAATATATAAGCAGAGCTCGGCAGGGAGTTTTCATAACATGGACATAACATTGGACCTTGTCATTCAACGGCAGATGTGGTGTAATTTAATAACGAATGAAATTATTTTATTTAGGCTGCCTTTCTGTTACAATCCTTACGTCGCCATCAAAACAAATTAATTTTATATCAAGCTTATTTAGCAAACCTCTTTAAAGGAACAGATGTGGACAGTATTTTAATATACAATTTCACTCCACTCACTACAGTGGATGTAGAAAGCTCTTTTTCTATATATGAGTGGATATTAAACTCAAGAAGAAATGCGTTGAAAATTTAAAATATAGAAAAACTTATTAGTTATTATTACTTATTTATTACAATAACGAAGAATTTTTGAATAAATAGGAATAATCAGTACCTACTCGTTTTGTACATAATGTATTGTCGTATTAGTTGAATTATAATTGATAAAGTTTTATTTTCTTTAAATATTTATTTTTAAGGTGTACCGTAAAATGGGGTTAGTTTGATTAATTTTAAAAATAAATCTTCTGTAACTCCCGTATTTAATCTTTAAATAATTTATTAAAAATATTATATTAGCGACTATTTATTTGGAGTAACTTAAAGCAGCTTGAGGCAGAATACGGTAGACAACTTAGTAGAAAAAAAAATTATGCAGCCTAAAATCTCATTTCTTAAAATGGGGCTACTTTGATTATCCCTGTCTTACATCACAATATCAAAGTCACCCCTGAAGCATGTCAAAATATAGTGTTTTTCTGTTTCCAAGTTTTTAAATCCAATTTGTCTGAAAATACGTCAACTATAAATATTGTTCGCTCGTATATGAGACATATGAAAGTAATGTCGTGAGAGCTAAATAATGACTTTGACATTGCACAAAATCGACGATTCAAAAAGTGATCAAAGTCGCCTCGCTTTTCTAAAGTCACCCCATTTTACGGTATCTATATTAATATCCACACTTAACATTAATGACGTACAAATGGCTGACCTCTGCCGAGCTCTGAATACATAATATAAGTTACTGTCAAAAATTTCATTTGTGGGACAAGCTTTTGTTGCCATTGTACTTTTTTTGCAAATTTGTTTTTGCTTGTCAAGATCAAACTAATGAGTCCCATCACGATGGGTGTACATTAAATATAGCGGAGGTCCTGGCGCCACCTTCCAACTCCATCATCAGAATAGCTCTTAGATACCATAATATTGCATAATCATCGGGTTTACATGCGAGCTCCAAATGTCAACCCAATCCATTAACGTAACTTCTGTTTCGCTTGCCGTTAAACCAAAACTTTACACCCCTGCTCCAACTTTTTTAACACCCGTCTCACCACGTGCGCTGTAAACTCATGCTCCAGATAATATTGAAACGAATATAGCGTAACGTTTTTGGGAATAAGGCGGGGCAAAAGCGAGATTAGCTGAGGTTTCACTTTTGTTATACGAGTATAATGATTTTTTTACAAATTATATATTTATTTAAGTACAGGGTGGTCCAAAAAATTTTGCACTTTTAAAACATCGATAAAAATTTAACTTTTCATGTTTTTTATATTTTGTTTATTTAACCTAGTAACAGATAAATGCAATTTATTTTTGAAAAATAACGTCATCCAGATCTCCTCCGTCTCGTCGTTGCACTCCTGCAGTCGACTACACAAACACTTTGGAAAACTCGCTGACGCATGCTGCGAGGGATCGCAGCTATCTCATTCTGAATGTTTTGTTTTAACTGGGGTATTGTCATCGGATTATTAAGGTACACTCGACTCTTTAAATATCGAAAACATCGCAAGGTGTTAGGTCCGGGCTCCTTGGCAGTCATGGGAATTGGGATGTCACCTCTGCGAGAAATCAACTTTTTCGGAAACATTTCTTTCACCATCGGTAAACTCATGTTTGACGTATGTCATGTTGTTCCATCTTGTTGCATCCATGTTCTGGTCACCTTCAAATTCATGCAGTGGGTGCAGTTTCAGATCTAGATGTAAAATTCGCCGTAGACTAGTTCTTGGTATTGCTAGAGCTGCTGAACGTTTACGCGTAGATAATTCTGGATCGTTCTCTACAGAAACTTTAACCTGCCGTATGTTCTCATCATTTCTTGTTAAACGTGGACGCCCTGTTTGTTTGATATTCAGTGTCGAACCAGTTTGCTTGAAGTTTTTGACCTAAGATTTAATTAAACTAACACTTGGACACTCACTCACTTGGCGTTATCCTTATTCAATTCTAAGTAGGCGTCGTACAGAAAGATACAAATCGTTTTTTTTATAAAACTGTTTAATACAAAAACCCCGTTGCTTTCCCGTGAAACGCTCCTTTATAAATAAAATTGCACGAAGTGACCTATAGTTTCCCACCAATTTCCCGCCGCTCACTCTGACTCAGTCCGAAAAAATCAGTGTTGCTATTTGCAAAAATGTATGGCCCACCCTGTATGTTCCTTATGAAAAAGACTAATACAAATCCAGGCATGAGCATGTCTGGCCATGCTCAATGTAGGGCTCCGAAGCCGTTACAACACAAAAACTATCTTAAACAACAAACAATAAGTACGAACTAAGTAATTCCCTTTTTAAAGTTATTTGGTGCCGTCTTAGATGATTTTAATAGATATAAACAATTTATATATACATATATATTATATATATAATAGGCCGTCCGCGCGCGATTCGCGCACACTCGCGGCGCGAACACGATTCTGTGATCCTGTGCGCAGCTGGTTTACGAGTACCTCGAGTAATCCTCTTAGCGCTGCCCGACCAATTTAGAGATACAAAATAAAATACCGCTTGCAGTTACAAAGGGGAAAACCTTTCCCATTTTATAACCGGCTACAGAACGGAACGTCACGTTTCCCAATTCAAAGCAGGGCCTCTATTCAACTCTGTAGAACCGAAGTCTTTGACTTGTCATGGGATTTGTTTGTTAACTCAGCCGGGTAAATACCAAAAAGTTGGCCACGCTAACTCACTCAATAAAATATTATATTAAACTTTTCCGTTATGACACGAAAGTTAGCTATACAATTGACAACAATTCATTATGTGCTAAGGTAGTAAAATAAAATACCGTTTCTAGATTTAACACTGCTGATAACAGTAAAAATATCTGGATTTTTTTATGCAGTAGGTAGTTTTTTTTTTATTTAGGAAAAACAGTAAAAAAAGTTGGATTGTGAATGTTAGGAATACACTTATAGTGCCCTTAGTCCATTTATTAAAAAAAAAAATACAACTCTCATGTTCATTTTTTATCTGTCTGACGAATGAAACTCAAAGCAGATGCAAAGCAGTAAACGCAAAATAGTTTATTTATTTTAATGGCGTCTACAAATTATGTAATTAATTAAATTACGCAAAATAACAAATTTGTGAACGAATGGCAGCGAATGATTGACAAGTGAGTGACATGACATGACAGTCAGTTCTGTAATCTGTTTAAAGTTACTTTTTTTTATTTTATGTCATGGTAAGATCACGACATCAGTATTCCTAACTTTGGATATACGGTCTTTTTAATGACTATTTCTTTAATAAATTATTAACGACGAATTTAAAGAAGTTAAATAAAGAAAAACTGAGAAATACGGGTAGTCTAATTTTTAACCAGCTATTATAAACGCGAAAAATAAATAACGCATTTTTTTTAAATGTTGTCAATTGTAGGGATAATTCTCGTCGCACAACTTTTTTCGACTTCGTTGTTTGTATGGGGGCATGTGATGATTTTTTTTCGAACTTATTAATTGTTGAACTCTAAGGGTGTTGAAGCATTTTTAGTAGTCTTAGGTATCTTAATTTAGCAATGGTTTTGTAAAACATACGGAAATTAAATTTATACAGCGATTTCAAAGTGGCTCGGGCTCATATTTGTTTCCCTTCCGTTACCATATACATTTATTGATATAAATTGAAAGAAAGTAAAATGGGGATAAATAAATGCTTTACTTACTTGAAAATATAGTAAGTTATGAAAATAAGTTTTATTTTTAAAACCTTATGAACTAATTTGAAAGAAATTACGATTATTGTAACTATTTCGTTACCAGACGACCAAAACTACTTACAATTTTCTTTACCAGTTGGACGTTATGAGGTTTACCTGACAAATTTATTTATACGTGGATACTTTAGTAAAAAGTTTATCCATATAATACACAAATTGCAATGTTTATCAATTGGGGATTTAATAATAAAATAAAATGTTAATTATTTTCAAAGGACGGTAACAAAAATAATGGTAACGAAATCATAAGGCTGCAGTTATACCAAGATCACAAATCCACAAAAGCTTTATTAACCCGACTGACCAAAGCAAAATGAGGGTTATGGTTATCGCATATTTATAGTGGTTACATTTTAGACTTTCCTGACCAATACTGATTATTGAGAGACAAATTATGAGCAACTGCAATGGTATTAGGTAGGTACCTATTCTTTGGTGGATGCTTCATTTTTCGGGATAGTTTGATAGTTTGGTAGTTGCAATTTTTCTTGCCTTTATATATTTTTTTATTCTCGCCACGTCCTTTTTTCTTTGGATTTCATATTTAATAGGGTCATTTTTAATCCTTTCCCGATACCGTTTTTGTTTTTCGGCAGCTGTGAGAGGAGCCATTTCTATAACAAATGTAGGTAGTTTAGTCGTATTATTTAAATTTAATTGAGATATCTGCGGTTAATGTTATTGCAACTACGCAGCAGATTTTAAATAACACGTTGCATTATTCTAAAGATAATTTTGCGAACCGTATAAGATGATTTACTTTTGTGGTACAAATAAATTTACCTATGTAAATACTATAATTTATTCAAATGTGATCTCAGTGTAATCATAACTTTATGTTTCCATTCCGTTACTTTTTAGATTCCCCTTATACATGACTGCCGACATGGCAACGAAAGGGGAAGTAACGGGAGTAATGTTTTGCACTTTAAAATACAAATTAAATATGCATTCGATCTTGATTGTAAAGATATTTTAGTGAAATTGAGTTTAGATATAAACAATTATTTAGGTAAATGTATCACAACAACATAAAGATAAAGATTTTACCTTAAAATCTTGGTAACGGAGTGGTGGAACCCTTTTTGAACCACGCAAAGCACGACACTTCAACACACAATTTTTTCGTTTACTGACCGTTTGAAGACAAATATTGTGCTGCTACGTGAAAACAAAAGTTTCTAGATGAAAATATAGATATATTTTGGTAATAAAAATGATACCTTAAGCCTAATATACGGTAACGGAAAGGGGGAATTCCCCTTATGTCGAATATGGTGGACACGATTTAAACTAGTTTTTTGTTAAATATTAACTCTAAAGGAGACAAATTAAGGGCGTTTTTAGTAAATTCACATATTAGACTCCAACCAGACCAGCCATCATCTTACGACAAGATTTTTTTTTGTCGTAAGATGATGGCTGCTTTATTCACGATAAACTTTCGTTTACTCTGCACGTCGCTGTATACTTAACTCGAAATCGTAGTATTTTGCAATAGTGCGTTATTGTATAAAGGCAGCGAAGTGTTCTCATGTACGACAAAAGTTTCCAAACTTGTTTATTTGAAGTTCGAAAATGTAACACCAGGCCTGGACGCGGAAAAAATTGGGGGTCTTAGGGAACAAAAATAACAAAAAAACTGTAAATTTAACGTTATTGAATACTTCTAGTAGCATCATTTTAAACGTAAGAGTATTGTTTATCTGGTAATTTAGCTACAAGTCAAAGTTTTTAACATAATCATGTAAAAAAGATTGAATGAAGTTGTCGGACACGTGAAAAACGCTAGGTACACTAGAAAAAAAAAATGCCCATGGTTAACTGCGCTTAACAGTGGTCCAGCTTTATGGTCCTTACCCACCCGCCATTTTTATTAAGTAAATAAGACCTATCAAAACGTTGTCAATACGAGAACAGGTCAAAAACTATAACTTTTGAGGATTTCCCGTGTATAATCTCAGCCCTGGTTGCAATAGGTATTCGGTAACAAGATGGTATATATATATATATATATATATATGAAAGGTTTTTACGGCCTGTTCTTAAATCAAATATTAAGTAACGTAAGTTTATACCTACTGAATAAAAGTGTTTATGTTATGCGTCAACTTTGAATCGCTAATTTCATATGACGCCTGGTATGTCTGGTGAGAAGCGTAGGTACTCGTATTAAAGTGTTAAATGGTAAAGGTTCTTAAGATCCGCGTACGACTGTGGGTATAAGGGTATAAAACAAAATAAATGTCCAGTTAAAGAAGAGTTGGCTACCGTAACGAAACTGTCGATTAACGTCAAACACATACATTTTTGTAACGAAATTGTAAGTTAGACATCATTTAAGTGACATTTAAATAGCGTCTTTATGTACATTTATTTTGGTTTATACCCATAAGCATATTCGACAGGTAAGAGAAAAAATAATAGTGTGTAAGAGAGGTAATTGCACAAAAGATCCTACAGGGTCGAACCGCATTTGAGAAGAAGAATACCCAAAAGTTAAGAGTGAAGAGCTGGAGAATGTACTTCAAGTAAGGGTAAAGGTTTAAATTTTTTTAAATGTTAGGAAATAAAACAGTACCATCATATTTTATGCTGTGATGTTACCTAGGTATACAGTAGTATTTTTACAAGCTTTATTTTACTTCATTTGTAAGTACATAACCATGTTATTATGAATGTTTGGGCATATTGGGTCACATCTCGCAAGTCAGCTTTGAATGAGTTACGATTAGTGGAATGTGCTGATATTCGGAATACGTATGGAAATCTGATGATAACAAAGAAATATTATGTTGTCTTAGAGTCGGAAGGGGTCACAGCAACGCCGCAGTAGTTAACGTAGGCTCACGAAATTTCGGTTCGTTAGTTTGGTCTCGATAAGCAGAAGATGTACAATAAAAATTGCATCCTTTTTTTACCACCCAAAGTCGAAGGATTGCTATTAGTCTACGAGCCCACGACACTGAACCTAGTTCGATAAGACTACCGGATGCTATTATATATAACTAGCGGCCCGCCAGCGGCTTCGCCCCGCTGCAAATTTCTGACTTTCAATTCATTTGTTACAAAAAATGTGATAAATGAAGAACCACTTGACCGATTTTGTGCAAACTTCACATAAACCATCTACTAAATAGTCCGAACAAAGACTAAACATTTGGTTTGGATAGGTGAGTCCGTTCTTGAGTTATAAAATTACAACGAAAAATGGCATTGATTTTTATATATATAGATAGATTAGTCACCTCATTAATGGGGGAACACGAAATGGCGATGCTGCAATTCAAAAAACCCGGCTACGCGGAGGGCGACCTTCAATCGCTTCAGCAAACACTTTCTCCACTGCTCGAAAAAGGCAGAAGTGGATTTTCTTACACAGAAATTGAGGATCTTACAGATGAGCTATGGTTTTTTGAGGAGATTGATCATTACTAGATACTTACTTAAGTACGAGGCGTTGCTTATCATGCTGCTGCCACTGATTAGGCCAATCAGGGGGCTTGCAGCATTACATTGTCGTATAGTCCTACCCCTCCCCTGTTCCGAGGAACAAACGAAACTTGGCAGTCTTATCATACAGACATCGGACTTATATTTTAACAAAAAAAGGTTTGCCAGGCAGGTTTGTATTGCAGCATTGCCTTTCTTGTTCTATATATATTATATTTAGCGTTGTGGGCTCCCCTACTATCTATATTAGGAGATTTCAAGCTTCATTATGCACCAGTTACATAAATAACTATTTAGGACTATTTAAATTCAATTAAATTAGGTTCGAATGAAATGACATTTACTACGTTTTTAGTAAAACTATGTTAATAATTAAATCAAGCCACATCTGTGTTACTCATAGGTCTATTGTAATAAAATGACATTGTGACAGGTGATCTACATCACTGTTTTTGACTGTTAAGTGCACACTATGATATTATGAACATGCAGCAATGTGTCTCGTGATATTTGCACTTCCGATCTCTCCCGATGAATGTCGAGAATTGCCAACTGATCGTACTGTATGAACCTAAAAGTTTACGCACAAAATGCTATAACGATTCTCGACCAATTTTTACGATTTTTTGATAATAAGTTGTGGATATCATGAAAAACTTGGTGTGTACGTAAACAAACGAATAAAAAAACCTCTTGGAAACTTGCCTGTAAATTCATACAATGACAAGTTCAGTTTTAAATCTTATCGCCTACGCAAGATTATGCATGATAATTAAATTCCTCCAAAGACGAGTTGGGCTCGCCAAAACAAGACTCCGTATTAACAATCACAATAGGATTTTTCATAAAAAAATATGTCATTCGGCCTTTTTCCAATTATTTGGGATAATTGGGATTGGTGCAGTATGTTTTCCGCACACTTCCGGCACCATTTATTTGTACAGACACTATAGGTTAAAATAATTCGAGCTTTCTGGTCCCAATCTCGGCCCGTTCAATGGGTAAACTTAAAAAGTAGTATCCCTGACTTTTTTCGAATTGACCTGAACAGTATTACGTATAACTTCACTTTAGTTAAGTACTTAAAAACCGGCCTACTGCGCAGCACAAGAAAGGGTTCTGTACTTTTCTATAATGTGGGCCTCCATTAATTTTACTTTTTTGTTTTTACAGAGCGGTGTGAACTCATTTTTTGAATATTTCATTTGTACCCATTGCAATTCGAGAGAAACCGCGATCGCGAAAGTCCACAAAAACAACACTTTAATTTTATTTTTATTATTTCGTTGCTTAAATTCTTAAGCGATAATTTACTTTAAGTTTTTAATCAATCTGTATCTGTTTTTGATTTATGGCAGTTTTGCATTTAACCAGTGATTTGTTGTTAATATCGGCAGCGGAAATACACACCCCGAGGAAATTTCAATTGTCAGATCAACCGTGAGATCAAAACTTTCAAGTATCGCTGAAACCGTAAAAAAATCAGATTAACCTTTTTGTATCATGTACCTACTTAGATAAAACCAGGATAGGTTAGGTTTGTTTTGTAAAAAATCTGAAAAATAAGTTTTGGTTAAAATATGTATTACGACTTGCGATAATTATGACCTAAAACACTACGACTATGTTTTAAAAACTAGTTTGTAGTTAGGTAGTCACCCAATAAAAATGTTAAGCATATTTAGAACCTTGTCATGGTGATTGGCATTTTATGGGCCTGTCATGAGATTTTCAGTTTAAAATTTATTGGGACAAGGCACTAATGTGTTCAACATCTTCGTTGGTTTACTGTATAGTAAATAACAATAACCTACATCAGTTTTTTTTAACCTTGTTTCTGTTACAAACTTACGGCACTCCTCACTTCAAAATCACGAGTCACTTTATCAATAATTTGTAACCCGCCCTCGCATCAATCCGGTTAAAACAAGATAAAAATAGCCTTTATTAGGTAGGTACGTACAAAGAAAAAAACGTATATACTATACTCAAAACAAAATAGGGGCCACGGTATATTCTGCATACAAAAGAACTGATAACAAATTTTAACCTATAAGTTTTGAATTTAGTACCTATCATTCGAAAGCTGCAATGTTCAACATACAAGTTGTGTTTTTAATTTTTTGTCAATCGTTTTATTTTTACCATGCGTGTGGTCTTTTAAATCAATTTTCAAATTTCATACAAAATGAGCAAAAAAAAATGCTACTTTTTTAAAAGTAAGTAAGAACAAAACAATTGACAAAAAAAAATAAAACCTAGATTGTAAGTTGAACATTGCAGCTTTCGAATGATATTAAATTCAAAAATTACAGGTTAAATTTTGTTATAATAATCCCTCTCCGAAAACAGTTCTTTTGTATGCAGAATATACCGTGGCCCCTATTTTGTTTTGAGTAGTATACTTAATTCATACGTAATTTTACCTCTTTATAATATTAATATAGTAGATTTAGTCAGTAATAGCGTAATACAGGCAATGAAATAATCGAGTTATAGATTACGGCGAGCATGTAATCTGAGAGGGAGGGGCCGGCGGCGCCCTCCCGGCTTGCGGCACGCGGTTGTCGTCCCGCCGCCGCTCCCGGTGTCTCCGAGGACACAAACCCGAACTAAAATAAACCATTGGTAGCCATCGCTGCCGCCGTCGCTTCGGCTCGCTGCAAATAACTTAGGGAGCTGTGCCATTCAGAAAACTCATGGACATTTTTTATACCTATTTCGTCTTTTGAACGATTCTTGGCACGTCATGTCAACCAAAATTCCGGGGTCATTGTAAAACTCTGTTACTTGTAGTAAACGATCTGATTATCATTGAACTTGGATAAGGGTTTTGATGTGGCCGATTAATGGAATTGGATGTCTGACGTGACGTTCACTAGAACGAGATCGTTGAAAAAGTGGTTAAAAAAGTGTACCACATTTATTATTATTCATCCTAATTGCAAAATTTCATACTACCTAAACTAAACCATCGAATAAAATGTGGATAAAAGTAAATAGCATGTAACATGAGAAAGATACCAAACCACAAAAGAACGGCCAGCGTGGCGAGCACTATTGAAATATACATATTTTGTAGATAAATAAGTAAAACTTGTATTTTCCTCGGAAAATTTTCGCTCGCATTCATAATTTTACAAGTTTTTATTTCCCTTTATCAGTAATTTAACACGTGTTTATTGAACTTCGCTTATTTGTGTGTTGAGTTTATTCTAGCGAGTCCCTTTAGACCAGCGCCTCTATTCTAAGCGGTAAAATCCAAATCGTATTTGTCCTGTTATGGTATTGTTTACAACTCGGCCGCCATTACTGTCAAGCAAATAAGAGCTAGCGAAACGTTGACCACACGATAACAGGTCCCAGACGATTTGGCTTTTACCGCGTTGAATACAGACCCAGTTCCCGTTGGTCGTATTCATATGGCCTGACATTCTAAAGGCTACTTTAATTGATTTTTGTATTTTATTTACTTTTATTAATTGATTGGCCGTCTTTGACCTATTATCGTCAAATAAGATATGTTTTTACCGTTGAGAATAGGGGATCAGTAGAAAAATGTTTTCTTTTTTACAAAAACATATCATAGTATTTTTTTATTAAGTATTGATTGTATTGTATTGAAATATGTTGTAGGTACTTACTACAGACTTGCTCATAATTTTAATATCTACTAAGTAAATAGTTTTTATTGTAACACTTAAAATATGCTTAGTCACTAAATAAATGTCTCGTTTGACAATGGCTACTTTTGAGCGCCTAGGAGAATGGTTAAGAAGCATCTGTCGAAATATTCTTTGTATAACTATACTAACAAACCTTTAATCATTTTTAATGAATCTCATATCTTAAAAGGTATAAAAAGGTATATCGTTCCTTTCGGTATTTTGGGCCATAGTAAAAGCCTCTAACAAAAATCTCTCTAACGGATAGTTAGATCGGTTTCTCAAACTGATGAATTACGCGTAGCAGACTTTCCAGTCGCATTTTTCCTCATTTCAATTTTTCTGCGATCGCATTGTTTCCAATTTTTAGCAGTCGCATATTTTTCATTAAGGATTATCTCGACTCGTAAAATTTCCCATTGTATCTAATTAAGTCAAGATAGATCGAAATAGGTAGGTAGACAGTATTAGGTTATGTTAGTTTTGTAGAACGCCCGAAGGACTCAGTGAAATTGATTTTGAATTGAGAAAACATGCAAGTGGGAAAAATCCAAAATGGAAAATATGCAATCGGTAAAAAAATGGGAAAGAAATGCTTTTAGAGAAAATATAAAATGGGGAAAAATGCGAATGGAAAGTTTGCTACGCGGAATAAGTCAGGATAACCGATCTGTTCTAAATCTAACGATATCAGAATCTAAGTCAATATGTTTCGAAATGCAATATTTACAGTGTTCTTTTTATAGTGGTAATTATTATTTACATCTTTAATATTTGAGTAGCTTAGTTTTTATTTTAATTTTAATAAGTTTAGTTTTAACTTTTAATTGTAGTACCTATATTATATTAAATAAATATTTACATCCTTATGGAGTAATCACAATTTTTATTACATATTTAAACGTTTGAAATTCGTCAAGTATTGACATAACATTTAAGCAACTTAAATGACGTATAATTTGCGCCCCAACCGCGTCGTTTATATATATGCATATATAACTATTATAAAACAAATAATAACTAATGCTACGACTTAAAGAAGAAGAAAAACCTTGGGACGGACATAACGAAACCATAATTATTCCTAGTTTGACTACAGAACCCTAATAAAAAAGACACGTTGAGGCAATCGATCAGTGGAACAAAAACTTTTTCAATTATACTCCACGTGGCCTCACAAAAAGCATTCTCATTTCATCCGCGAACGTAGTTTTTGTGCTGTTAAATACGTACTTTATTAGTTCCTACATTAAGAAGAATTAAAAATACTTTACAATATTTAAACTACCACCGATGATGTGAATTTAAGCGAGACCGGAGGTTATGACATGATAGGTGCCACGGAAGTATTTTAAATCCATGAGTTGAGGCCAAAGTTTATGTTAAAATCCTGTGATACCAAGGTGACAACCAAGTTTTCATTCGTTTGACAATCAACAAGGTGTTGGGTGGTATAAGTTATTTTTTAATTTATTATTTTTCTACTTTACACCCATGCAAAGCGTACTCAGTAGGAACCTAAGTTCTATCTACCCATTTCTTAGTTATGGGCAAACGTAATAAGCACTTGTATAAATATTTTGTAAGTGTTCTGTAGCCAGGGCAGCCATTCTTTTGAATTGTAGTAGGTACTGACCGAAACGGCCATCGGGGGCGGCCGGGCCGCGCGGTTCGGGCGTGGCGGGCATCAACTCCACCAATTTAAAAGCTTATTCGGATCTGGTCCATTTAATTCGCCGGCCCGCGATAGCAGCGTAACTCCGATGATGTCATTATAAATAAACCGTCTATAATTTAAACCAATATTTACCTATTAGTACAAGCAAAAAAATAATATCGTAACATAGGTAATTCACAATAAAAACAGCGAGTATCAATTGAAACCTGGTTTCTTTGAAGCTTACCTATCATCACAATTGACAGAAAGGAAAACATACCTCGTGTACGGTATTGATTCCGTCGACATTAGACCGATTGAATAAAGTTCTGAACGGGCACCGAACACAATCATTGAATGGCCCATTCTGTCGAAGACTGCCGTTTGATGTTAAATTGAGCATTGCAGACACTGTATGCCAAGCAGCACATTGCCAACGGCCGCGGAAGCGGCGGGGGAGGGGGGGCGAGCCGGGCGTGCCAGCAGGCCGGTGCGCGACCGAGTCCGCCCAGCCGCCGCGCCCGCACCGCTAACGCTACGTCGATTCATAGACTCGATCCGGGATGCACCTCACCGCAACCTAACCACACTGACTCCCCAGACGACATGACTACTGAATTCTGTTAATTTAACCAGTTCGGAAATAGAATCGAAAGTGCGACACTACGGGATAAAACTATATTGCCATATTGCAATCGCTTACAATTATTAACATGTTATCATAATATGGTCAAAGTAAAGATAGCTATGATTTACTTGATAGTAGGTAATGGCGGTCGAGTTGAAAGTAATATACTATTTAAAGTAGTAGTACTATTTTTCAGAATTTAGCTCATACCTCAAAAACCACATCAAATTTATTATCAATTAAGTTCCATTCATTTTAACTGTTAGATCAATAGTTGAGAATATACAGAATATTGAATGTGATAAAATAAAGAAACGTAAACTGAATTAAGACACTAATTTAAAAACCTCTAAACCATTATCAATAATTTGAAATTTATATTGAACTTTGAATAGAAATTAACAAGTATAAGTTTTTGGTTGCATGCCTTATAAGCAGTGATCGGAATAGGCAGAGCTAATTTGCCTAAACTTGACGCATATTCATTCATGAGTGAGTGAAATAGGAACACATTTATGAATGAACATGCATCCAGTTTAGGCAAATTAGCTCTACCTATTCCGACCTCTGCTTATAAGCAAATATATTTAAAGTCATTAAATGGTGTCATGAAGGATTATTAGCGTGCTCAATAATTAGAACGCGGCAAGCCCGCCGCAGCGGTTATCAGCCGCCGCGCTAGATAAGCTCCCCTCGATTGTGGTATCTACCAGCCAACGATTAACATCTCAAATAATATAGACAATTAACAACACGAAGACGATCGCTTAAAAAATATGCATTAATTAGTAGGTCTCTCAATTTCGTTTTAGCTTTACCTGAGCATTGTAGTCAAAGTAACAAGTGTTTCTTAGGTGTTATGGACATGAAATTGCTGTAACTTCCCCTTGGCATTTTTAGTTAAGAGGCCGTACACGATTTACTGACCGTTTTGCTTATTTTTGTGATTTAACAGTTAAAATACTGCTTTTCTATAAGTTTTAATGCTCAACATTAAATATCATTTAAGTTATGATCGAATAAATGAGCCACTTTTTTATTTTTGTCGAGTATCAAAATGCGAGATTTAGGTTGTTTTAAAACATTATTTATTGCCAATTCTTTTGAACTTTTTGGATATTTTTTTTAGGGAATGGATTGATTATGAACTAAAGTTTATTTCAATTGTTTTAATTTTATAAACGAGAGTTCTGAGTAGCCGAAATAAAAAATATTTTTTGCCCGTTTTCTATAAAAAAAATATTTGAAAGTGGTAAAAAGTAATTCATACATTCTTTAGACGACTTTCACAGCAATACATTGTAAATTTTTCATACCGTTTAGACGTCAAAACGGTTGATGAATATGTGACATTCTAAACCTCTTCCAGCAAAATTCACATAACAGTCGCCAGTGTCAGGTCGATTAATCAAAATAAAATAATGAAAACAGAAAAGTAGCTCATACATTCGATAAAATTAGAATTTATCTTTCGTGTTGTGTATTAAAACTTGTAGAAATACAGTATTTCAACTGTAAAATCACGTCTGGAAAATCACGTAAATCAGCGATATCAGCAAAATTTCGTGTTCGGCCTCTTAAGTACTGTTTAAAAGTTCAATAGCATATTCTGAAACGAAAAACAACCTCAGTACATATATGGACAAGCTATATACAGACCCCGAACACTGACAGAGAAGTGTATAGTCAGCTCACTGAGTATTGACGACGTGATAGTTTTTCCATTATTATTTTTGTAAGTAATTATTTATCAAGTTGAGGTTTGTAAGCATCTTAAAAACGTGGAGCGTCATATATTCATCAGAAAGGGTCAACAGATTTCAAATATTCAATAATTTATACAATATCCAACAATAAACTCGAAACTCAGTTGCCTCAAGATACTTGAAAGATTACGAATCATGAGCAAAAAAAGCTTATTAAAAAATAATTATATTTCTTTTCTAACTGGTTTTTAATTACTATTGAGAATTAATTAAAACATACATAATATTTGTACGAACAAAGTCAATTTATAAAACAAAATATTTTTCTATCAAGTACCTAGGTACTATAATTTTAGTTGAAATGAATAGAAAAGTGTTCAACTCAGTAGAACTAGTAGAAAGTCATCGATTGCGCCTTTAGTGCCTTCGATGTACACAACAGGCGCGGACACACCGAGCGCGATCAACCATTTTCTATGAGTTCGTAGGGGTAGGTTCACCAATGAATGGCGCAAGGCAACATATTTCGTCGAAATCTACGTCAACTTTACCTTTGCATTTATTCTTGACCGTCTCGTATGCACATTGACAGAAAAAATATTTATTTATAGCCGATTCAGCACAAAGTGCTCAATAATTGTGTTTTAAAGAAGTGCAGGAATTGCAACAAGTAGGTATTACGAGGAAAAGTAATGTGATTTTTAATTTCTGGAAATAAATTTAAGTAATGTAGATACTTATCATTAGTAAGATTACTGTGATTAACCAGAAATAGAATGAAAAACTCAAACTCATAACATTTATTTGACAAATACACACTGCAATACAAGAGACAAAAGCAATATCAGAGCAAATTTAGAAGCGTTGTCGAACAGGACTTAGCATGTGCTACTGCCGAAGCTACAGCGCTGGTTTCCAGCTGATCCCAGGTGTTCATGTATTCGTAGCTAAAGCGAACGCAAATATATCTCAAACATTTAACAATAATACTGTAAAAGACTTGTACCGATTGTTTAACCTAGGACTCGTTCGTGGTATGGTAATACGTGTCGAGCGCGCTCAATCTGCTGGCCTCTATTCTAGGCGGTCAAACCATTATAGTCATTGAACTGTTACGGTATTGTTTTAACTCGGCCGCCACAAAGTTGACAATACGATTACAGGTCAAAGACGATACAGTTTTAAAATAAATATTCCTAGGGGTGTAATCCACATATTATTACTTATGTAAAATAAAAGGTAAAAAAATCCAGATATGGTTCTTTACCAGTTTTTAACTTTAATGAATGTTTTCGGAAATGGGTAATCGCTCCGAAAGTAGTCAAAAAAAATAAAAATACAACCGCTTAATAATTACTTCCAACAAAAAATATTTTCAACATGTTCGAATATACCATTTTTGAGTTATTGCCGAAAAGGACGAAAGAGCCAAGAAGATACGCTCTTTTGCTGGTGTACTTTTGTACATTTTATTTTTTGAGATAGATTTTTGTGTTTTTGATAACGTCTTCGGTCGGATGCCTTCACTGAGCATGGTTCGACATGCTCGTGCCCGGTTTATTATTACTTTAATTAGTATAGTTTATCTAGCTTGATTGCTCGTCTACCTTGGCTACCTTGGAAACCTTAGCTGACTGTTATTTTCGGGGAATAGTCTTGTGTGGCTAATTGCTTGATTGGCTGAAATCGTAGTTCAACACAACCTCGTCGACGCCGCTTGTGTCGTTTCTGTGCGTCAACGATGCTTTCCTTGGACTACCCGGTCAGAAAGTAAAACACATCGAAACGTTTCTGGCCGCAGCTGAGTTAAATATAGTTGGTCAAATTTATTATCATCGGCAGTGTTCGTGCAGAATTTCAAAACTCTTCAGTTTATTTATGGTTTCATTATTAAACTCTGGGATGTATAATTTATTTCGAAACATGTCGCTTATAAATATTGAAGAATTAATTTTTATGAAAGAAGGTCTGCGTAAGGTTACTAGGGTAGGAGATATTCTAAAATATTGGACCCAAAAAACGTACGTGCCTGCGTACTTTGCAGTTTACAGGTGATTATTCTGGGAAAAAACAAAGTAGCGAAGACTTTCACTGAAGATGATAGGTAATTTCATTTTAGAACAGGCCAATTTCTGAACAATTCCAGCCCCCTTTTCCCTTAAACCAAAAATTAGGTTTAACAGGAGACATTTACTTGAGGCTGTTTTAAAATGTAGGTATAGCAAAAATTTAAGTCGCATAATTAAAAAGAAACTGAAATGTAGTGTCATTGAATTTCACCGATTTAAACAATTTTATTTAAATTAAAAATACAAAAAGTGCACCTTAAGAAATGTATGGTACCCTATACAAAAAAACTTTAAGGGTTAACACTAATGATAAGTATAAAATTCTAGGGCCCTTTGAGTTCAGATATATATATATATACATACATATTTTC
The DNA here is from genome assembly GCA_927399475.2 of Acleris emargana. Lineage (NCBI taxonomy): Eukaryota > Metazoa > Arthropoda > Insecta > Lepidoptera > Tortricidae > Acleris > Acleris emargana. Next base: position 47,018,443 of record OV656835.1, on the reverse strand, counting down.
ATGTGACATTATTTTTAGTCTATGTCATCATGATCATATCAGCCGAAAGACGTCCACTGATGGACATAGGCCTTTCCCAAAGATATCCACGACGCGTCCGCGACGCCCGGTTCTATGCTACTCGCATCCATCGGCTTCCACCGATCTCCCACCAGATCGTCGTCCATCTTGTGGAAGGCCTACCAACACTTTGCTTTACGGTCCGCTACCGCCACTTTATAACTTTTCCGCCCCAACGGCCATCAGTTCTACGAGCAACGTGCACGACCCACTTTTTTGTTCTTCTACTTCTATTTCCTCATTTCTGGTTCCATCGCCCTTTGAGTGACCTTGAGCTTTCTTTTGAGTTATGAGGAACATAACAAAAGACCACGTCTATGTTCCATAACTTCCATAAGTCATCACTGACAACACACACCTGGTCCAAGACTTGTGACTTTAGACACTGCGGTAGCTGTGACGAGAACATGCTCCGCAGCTTACCAAACGCTGCCCAGCCGAGTTGGATCACCGGAGGATGGGCAGCAGTGCGCTCTCAAAACACGGTGTAATACTCGTATCGCCAACCCGCCTGCCCAGCGCGGCGATTACGACAATTCTCCCCAAAATGGATTTTTAGTCTATGCATATGCATCATCTGAAAATATTTCCCTCCGGCCACTAGAATCCATTGGCAGGATCCATCAATGGAGTCGAGTGAACCTTTTGTGCATTCAGATTCATCAATGGAGTCGAGCGGACTTTATGTACACTACAATCTCTAATGGATTTAAGTGGTGCTTTTGTACAGTTAGATTTCTGACTAGTATTTGAGTAACTAGGTACAATGTTTACGCTAAAACATCAATGGATTCTTGAAAACTCTTTCGTTACAGACTTAATCATTAGGTATACATTATTTTAGTTTCTTATTTTGTCGATTTTTGTGATATATGGGTATTTATCGTTTTCACATGTACGCAAAGAAAAACACCCGATGCCGCCCTTTATTTAAGGAACAACTCACTAAAGAAAAAAATGGATAAATTAAGGAACAATCTAGTAAAAACTTATGTTGAGTTTGGTGCGTTGGTAATCAATCAATAATGATTGCTCGACAGTCGACACGCACTTAGCAGTTTTAAGAAATTATTTGATGTTGATAAAATCCATAGGCAATAACTACTTAAGAACCCAAAATTACGTCAATCGTTGTCTTATGCAGTTTTGGAAAAATCAGCCGTGTATATTATAGCTTTGGCATTTTTTTGTAGAAGAACACTAAAGATCTCAAGAATACTTCATGACGATGGTCCTACTTCGTACTGAACCTTAACGAAACCCAAACTTTTAGGTTAGTTCCGTTTCCGGTGCAGCACGCATGATACCACGAGTGAAGAACACTTGATATGGACCGGCACACGAACCACTAGGTATCGAAAACAATAATTCGAATTTCTGGTTTCCGTACTTGTAAGTACCTAACTAGGGACCTATTTGGTTCTTGTGAACTTTGTTAACATATAAATCCTTTGGTAGTTTAGGTATGTTATTTCGTACACGTTTTTGGCAGGCTAATAAATAGTTCCTACCTTCATATTTTATTTTTTATACTTACTATGGTTTTACTTAGATAGGTGTTTCTAATAAATAGAGAAAACATTTTTTAATAAATAGAGAAGATCATAGAGAAAAGCTTAACCAAACTGATTCAGTAATTTTTCGGCGCGGCGGGTGACTAAGGGCCTGATGTTTGATCAGTAGTTAAACCAACTAATCGTTAAAAACCGTAGTAACTAATGGTTACATCTCAAGGAAAATTCCTTTTTCGATTTTTAACAATTAGTTGAGTTAACTAAGATCAAACATCGGGCCCCAAGGATGAAGCCAAACGAGGGTATTTTTATGGGATGTGGTGTGTCGCATAGTCATGTTATGTCGCCGTGTGAACCAAACAGAAACAGGAGTTTTGTATGAAACCCAATGTAGCAAAAATTACTACATTGGGTCTACTCTTTTCTCAAAAAATCACGCTCGTTTGGCTTCACCATTAAATGTAATTAATGTTGATTGTTTGCGCTCGTAATTCGGCGCTCCGTCACTGCGGAAACTTCCCGACGCGGAGTTTGGCTGTCTTATCTATCGGCAAAAACCGCGAAGGACGAAAGTGATTCGGCTTAAGACCTAAGGTCACCCTGTATCGATCGGGCACCAAACCGCGGCAGCTGGAGACCGCACCACGGCACCCCTCTCGCTTCCTCTCCGTCTCCGCAGTACAACACCACATATTCTTGCACGCACCCACACCTACAACTACCTATGTACCTATAACAATGTAGGTACCTATCCGTTCGAAAGGAAGTAGTCAGGTATTATCGTAAGTCGTAAGATAGGTATAACTACAGGGGAAGAATCCAATTCCATTCAAAACTTTGACTCAATTTACAACCAACGGTCTCATTCATCCGCAAGACATTTTTTCAGTTCAGTTCATCCAGATACTTAGATTCAGAATTGGGCTGGTCGCGGGTCGATGGAACCTGCGGCAGCTTCAATGCGGCAAAGTAATAGTGTTATGGGACGTGCTGGGAACGCGGGCCTGTGCCGGCGGCTAAAGCTCCCGACACGGCGCTGACCCAGTGCCCCGGAGCCCGAGCTGCAGCGCCGCACGCGCCCGTCGGAGTGGGGAGTGCGTGCGAGCGCGTGATGCGCGCCCATACCACGCGCTCTACTATATCTGTCATACACTCGCGCGTCGGGGCTCGAGGGTCGAAACTATCAAATTTACTTACCGTTTCCGTTTATGAGAGGATAATCGTCGTCGTGCCGGCCGATGTAAGTCTTCAGCGGAGTGTCCGTGAGGGAGGGCGACGACCTGTCCCTGTCGCTCATAATAGTCACTTGCACACCGGCCCGAGACTCGATACAACAACACTGGACGGGGAGACGCGCCGGCCCGCGCTCGCACTCTCGACCACGACCGACCTCCGGCCCGCGGCTCGCGCGGCGAATAAATACACTCGCGCCTGACTCGGCGGCTGATCAAACTAACGGCTGTGTCATGTTCATGTAGCGGCGCGCAATCAATCCTTTGTCAGCGCCCTCTATTTTGGTAATGTCATTGCTATTGTGTGCCGCCAGATGGCATGAAAATAAATGGCGCATTGCAATCATAATTGTAAATTAATAGCCTATTCAAACCTTAAGTAATAAATAGTGCCACCAAAATTAATTTCTTTAGACAGCAAAATACATATTACCGAATTTGTAGTACATTATCTACTTGATAACGTGTTACTTAATATAGTTTGCAGCGCCATCTTTTGCCAACATGTTAACTCCGGTAGTCCGAGGTGGAGCCGAGCTACGTTATGGAGTCGGCTATCGGCATGGAGTCTGGCAGAGTCTAGTACGACATGGCGTTTCCTATCGTTACAACTTTAAAAAAATATCTTATCTGATATTTCAATAAGTATGAGTTTGAACTGAATTGTTTTCACGTTTAAGTTTAAAATAGTACGTCACGAAATATGAGATACGATGTTTTTTTTAAAGCAATGACGATATATACCTCTCCGGATTAATCACTAGCATAATGAAATTCTGCGGCTCGCAGTCTAGTAGTCTGCATATGATTTATATAAATTATACATATTGTTTTGTTATTACGAGCTTAGTCGACACATTAGTTTTCACTAGAACTACAGAATTAGGAGCTATCAGAGGACTGACTACGTTTGCACGTTTGCTATGCTGCATTATAGAAGAACCGACGATGGCGACAATATAATTAAAAGTAGGTTGGTACTTACTCAACTTGTATGTCCACAAGTTGAGTAGGTACCAACCGCTTTAAATAACATTTTTATTAATTTAAAATTAATCTAATTGGGTGAACTTTATATTAGTCATAGGTCATACATATGTATAAACATAATATGTACATATACTTATGGCTCATATTCGTTACAAGAAGGAAAAAATAAAGGTATTTTTTATTGAGACCTCGACTACTTATAATCTTTGTGAAATTCACCCAATTACCGCCGCCCTTGTCTGAGATAATTAATACGTGTCTTTTTCAGACATTTTAAAGAAAATTTTTCCTACTCCTGTACTTTTATCTGTCATTTATATAGTCACGAACACTAATAAAAGAATATAGATAATATGTCCGCAGAACATTCCGTAGAAAAGTCTATCTAGTCTATTCCCCTTAACAGCACTTGTGCTTTTTTGAGCCAAAACGATATGCCTAGCTGCCAAAGCTTACACCTAGGTTAATTTGACCAATCAAAATACTTCACCAAATTAAACCACCAATCACAATACACATTGACTGTCAATCGGAACGTTAGGTTCTTTTTGGTATGTAAACTCTTTTACTAATTTAACTCTTTAAAAAAACATTTTATTTGGTATCAACCAACCAGAACGCAGCTATATTAAAATCGACCAATCAGGTAAAAGAATTCATTTCTCAAATCATTAGGTGTTTTTTAGTCCCTATTTCACAAGTTAAATCGATTGTGCAACTTTAAAAAAAAATATGAATCCTGGCAAGTGCACATCAATTTAAAAACAAAGTTAACCATAGACACATATTTTGTTGTTTTCGAATGTTTCTCGCTCGTTTGTTGTTCTGTGCTTCGTTCGTTCGTATTCTAACCTAGGTATATTAATTTAATTTTGCATTTTATTTGAAACCTAGTCGTAGAAAAAGTATTGTATGCAACGGTGTATAACTAAGTAAAAAAATACTCGTGGCGTCTTGCTTTACGATGTTCGCCTGCGGCTCACATCGTAACCACACCACTCGTCTTTTTTGACCTCTCTTATACAACTGTATGTTGCATAAACTACTAAAATGGTTATTTTTTCAAACTTGGGGACAGTCGAGTATATTAATACCTATGTATACACTTTAGTAAGTACCTTCTCACGTTAATCGCTGTGACTAGGGTTTGCAATCCGGATCCATTTTGTATGGAAGATCCGGATAATTTCGGATCCGGATCCGGATCTACCATACAAAATGGATCCGCATTGCAAACCCTAGCTGTGACGATATGTATGTACGGCAGTTTAAACATGACAAACACTTTTGCGGGCGGCAATGGCCGCAGTCACCGCATTGCTCAAACAACATTCATAGTTAATGGAAAATACGGACGCTAATTTTTGTCGTGTAATGAAAACAAATACCTACCGTTTTTATTTGAAAATAAAACGTTTATCTTAAATAATGATGAATAAGCCTTACAAAAACTAATTGGAAGACAGTTTTTGACCCTTTTTTAATGTCGGATTGCATTGCAACTTCTGAAACCACGAAGAACCATTTCGGTTTGAGCATCTCGAACCTCCTGTTTGAACATCGAGGTTAATTTGGTTCGGTTGCGTATGAATGGATGTGATTACTGAAGATATATCTTCTTATTTCAGGAATAGGATAGGACGTTTAATATTTCACCGTAAAATAAAAATATATGCTGTTTACTATTTAAAAAAAAAAATAGAAATTAGTCTGTGGCTTTTTCGGAGTGTCCAATTCCAGTCTCGCAGACCGCTGCCAGCAAATTTTACCCATACTCTGTCTGGCGAAGCTTTTGGAAATCTGAAACAATACAATTAATAAATATCGAAAACGCACTTATTAACAAAATCAAAAAATACATATTAAATTAAAACAGTGATGTTTACATATTAAACATTCAAATAACTTACGATAAATATTTACAATAAATGCCATACCTGTCTAAAACGCACGCAACCAAAAAATTAACATCTAAAATAACAAACTTTAAATGTTTTAACTTTCGACATTCAAATATATGCAAATACTTTCGACATTTGACAAATGACTAGCATAGAGGCATTCCATCTTCGTCCTCAGGGTTGGCAACGCATTTGCAGTCTTAGGATTGCGGTCTTGTGAATGCGAATGTCTATGGGTCACAGTTTCCACTTACCATCAGGTGGCCTGTGTGCTCGTTTGCCTTCCTATGATATATAAAAAAAAAAAAATATTATTGAATCATCGGCATTTTAACTATTCGGCATCGCTATTTAACTCAAAATGTATTCATTATTTAATATTTAAACACATACCCATACACATATTTACTCATGTACTCAATCAAAATATCGAAAGTTTACTTATCGATATTAATTTTGAAATCACTATTTTTTTTGTTTACTTCCAAAAGAAAATCACAAAATGCGTAAAAATGCACATTTGCTGTAGGTACATAGTGCCTTTGTATTCGTTACAAGACGTAATACCATGATAATGTTTTTAGTTATACCTGCAAAACGGCCGCATTATAGCCGAAAATCAACTGATTTAATGTAAAACAAACAACACCTGTGAAAGCTTATATTTTGAGCATCATTTTCTTTGTTTCCCATTCGGGATTTGCACCCACGAAACACACAGGCCATTGCACTTAAACTATATTTTAATATTGCGCTGTTAACTAGTCGAATTAATAGTACATTATTGCCTAGGCAGTGAAGCAGGCAATTGCCGTTCCTGCCGAGACATATACAGGGTGTAAGGGACGGCTCACCGAAAACTGAAACCATAGCTTCAGACCATTGTACTGAACAGAGAATTTTCTCGTTTTTTTTTCCATGTTTTTGCATACAAACCGATCTAGGACAACATATTATGACATACTGAAGCTCATTATGTAAAAAAACTCTGAAAACGGCATTTTCACGTAAAAAAACGAGAAATTTTCCACTGGATTTCAATTCAGTGCAATGGTCTGAAGTTATGGTTTCAGTTTTCGGTGAGCCGTCCCTTACAGCCCGTATATACCTATACAGGTGTAAGGGACGGCTCACCGAAAACTGAAACCAACGAGAAAATTTTCGTTTTCCCGGGAAAATTTCCACTGGGTTTCAGTTCAGTACAATGGTCTGAAGCTATGTTTTCAGTTTTTGGTGAGCCGTCCCTTACACCCTGTATATAGTGCTGTTCAAATAGCGAACAACAACAGTAATCCGACTAAATTAAGTGACATTTTTTCTTAATTATTTATCCGACTAGCACTTCACAAAAAATAATAAAAGAAAAGAAAAAACCGCGGTACAAAGGCTGTAGCAGGATAAGAGAAGGGCAAATGCCCTTTTAAGACAATGGGCTGTTTTTTTTTCTATAGCTACTGACGTCTATTAGTAGTACTATTGTGCCAAGTTTAGTTTAAAAATTCCCAGTGGTTCAGCCGGGAAAAAATATAATGCGAATTCATGAAATACAACTTTTCTCTAGAACTATAAAAAAAACAAGCCTTACTTAACGTTCTGTCACTCATATTAATTTGATGAATCAAATCGGAAAGCCAATAGGAACTAGGGAAGAGACGATCCGGCTGCAGTGTCGGGTTTTATCTATCATATTATTGCATTATCACAACGTTACAACGTGACAACGTGACAACGAAGAGGGTTTTGACCCTGCAGAATACGGATCTGCCTGTCGCCATTCCGAAATTTGAACCGGAAGTACGCTATACCAGAAAGGGTGCAGCCCATACAACAGTAAATCGTTGTTCCGGTACCCTAAAAAGGTCCAATTATTATGGTTTTTTGATATGTTGTAAAAGGACCATGATAACGCATTTTTTTCGTACCTCCAGCTCTATTCCTATTTTTTCTATTTTTCTTCCCATAGTCACGTTTAAGTGCATTTTAGCGCAAACTGTAATTTGGCAATATTCTAGATAACAAAATTTTCTGTTACTTTAACATTGTTTTTTTTTCCACAACCCCCTGCAGGAAAGAAGACATGGAACCGGGTCTATATTGGAATCCATAATATTCTTTTTAATATTTGTAAATTCCATAATACCTGTGGTCATAATGATCTTTTGCCGTAATAACGTTTGTCCTAATGTAAATGCCATAATATTGATTATCCTAACATGAATATCCTAATGCTTATTTGCACTATTTTCTTAAGTACTAATGATCAAGTGCCCTAACAGTTACAACATAATGTCTTAATAGTTACATATCCTAAAACATGATATCCAGCCTGCATTATTTTAATGCTGTATAGTTTTGTTAAGTGAAAATGAAGTCAATTATAGTTGAGGCCTTTCACTTTGACCCCTCCATCCTAATATACTCAATATAGGCTCCGCGGCTCGCTCGCTCCGCTCACTCGTTAGGGTCGCAGTTCTACCTAACACTCCACCTTCGCTCGTCGTGTCGTACCTCACCTCACCCAAGTCTGACCTGCCTTAAGGTAGAATAGGTAATGATTCTTAATTTACACAAAAAATTTAACGCCTACTATAAATATGGCATTCGACTTTAGGATATTTATTAGGTAATGTAATTATAGCTTATGTACAATATGATCATTAGACCTAGAGATTTTCCTAGCACGAACGACGTGTTGTTAGTGCTTGACACAGTAAAAACATCGACAATCCTGCTATCGATAACCACTACTTCAACGTCATAGAGGAAATAATTGTACATCATTATAATATAGTTATTAAGAAAATAATCAAAATTAAAGCTCATTGAAGTGCCTAATAAGAAAATAGCAAAATTATTTCAATAAGGAAAAAAATACAATCATGTCATATTATATACGAGTATAACAATGTGGTGTGTTTTAAAAAGTAAGATAAGAATAATTAAGTTAATAACAAAACTTTCAATGTATTAATATTTTAGGCACATACTTCAATGAAAATAGCTCGATGACATTGAAGTGGACTTATCGATAACAAGATGGTCGATGTTTTTATTGTGTCAAGCACTAACAAATATCTAGGTCTAATGATCATTATGGCAAGTAATCATCGTGGCATTTGACTCAAGATGTGATTTATGGTTTTGTATACAGGGTGTATACGGAGGGGTGGATCAAACGAAGGTAAAAGGTAGGGGACCTCAAGGGCTACCGAATTGACTCCCATGCATGTTCAGCGATTTTCATTTGTAACAGAGTTACGAGCTTTCTTGTGAAAATTTCATAAATGTCGGATTTCAGGTATAATTCCCTTTGTGGTAGCTATTCGACCTATGACTATCTTTTTTTTGGAAGTAGTCAGATAGCGGACCTAACAAATAACAATGCCATTTTGTGTCATGGCATCATACATTTTACAAGAAAAAATAAAACTCGATAATTTGAGCACTTTGACATTTTCCATGAACATTCACGGGTCAAAATCGAGGAAATGAATGAGTTAAAAATATTTTCATAACTCCGTCGTATTTTTAATCGATGAGTATAACTTGCATTACTTACCGTTTTTTAATGAATAGGTATTATAAAAGTATTATTTAATTTGTAGCTTGGGACGTATAGTGAGGGGAAGATTTTAGGACATACCTAATAAATCATGTATTTTTTTATTTACACTTGGCCAGTAAGCCGCGGCTACGGAACCAAGCACTTCGTCCCGCGGAGGCCGCCCCTCCCGCAGCGCTGCGCCCGTCCGCTCCCAATCCGAAGGCAAAAATAATGACTATGTGTATTTCCATGAAATATGTACCTACCTACTCTCCTGTAAATTGTATGCTCCAATGGTGAATTTACACACATAGTTATATTTGTGAAACAATAATTTACCGATTTACTTATTGTAAAATTTATAGTTTGACAAAAGCTTACCCAAGCAGCACATTAGTGAATTTTGCAGCTTATCTTATAGCTTTATGTTCTAAATGAGTGGTTTAACAGTGTTTGACTACACTTATAGCTTTAAACACAACTCAAACTTGTATACGAGTTCATCCTGTCACTTATAGTTGCTTAGGAACGTTTTTTGTTTCTACTTTATTACTTATAGTTGGGTAAAGTCGATTTTGCTACTTAAAGTTGCATGCAGGTTGTAATTGTCACTGAATAAGAAGCAATAGTGAAATATAAGGCCCTAAAGTAACTTATAAGCCACTTTTATTTATAAGTGGGAACATACCCTTATTTGGAACTTTTAATTCCAAATGACTAGTATAATAGAGTAGTGTATCACCAATAGTGGCTAAAGAGATAATTTTACGGCCCTTTTGGAAACTAAAGTGATTGCAACTTTAAGGCCTAGAAGGGTCGTAAAATTATCTCTTTAGCCACTATTGGTGATATACTACTCTATTATACTAGTCATTTGGAATTAAAAGATCCAAATAAGGGTATGCTCCCACTTATATGTAAAAGTTGCTTATAAGTAACTTTAGGGCCTTATATAGCACTATTGCTTCTTATTCAGTGAAAATTAAAACCTGCATGCAACTTTAAGTAGCAAAATCGACTTTACCCAACCATGTAATAAAGTGGAAACAAAAAACGAGTTGTGTTTAAAGCTATAAGTGTTGTCAAACAATGTTAACACGTTCACGGACAGTACGTCGAGAGACGTAAACAAAGACCCTCGTGATATGGCATTACGGCTGTGGCCGGTGTTTTTAATTACACCAAAAACAGAACTCCGTCCACGGCCGGCTGTTTCCCATAGCATTTATAGGAAGCACGAACTCTGTGCCGTTTTAGGCTTTAACGAAAGCCGCTAGTGTCACAGCACAAAAGCTCTAGGGCATAGCATTCACTGCTGTGCCACTCGCAAGATACAAATAAGTGATTTTCAGACCTGATAGTTTCAAATAGAAAACAAATAAGTGAAAATAAACACTGTAAGATCTTTTTTGTTTCGCCATGTTTACAAATTGGAGTCCTTGAAAATGATTTATTTTAAACAGAATTTTATCACACTGACGCATAATCATAGACTTTTGATAGTTGTGACGATGTTACTTTAACATTGTACGTAACCTACAATCATTAGGTCAGGTTTTTACAGTTTTAGTTCTTATCAGTATCAATTCCTTATATGATTTAACACTCTCTTTTTAAATATTCCTGATCTAATCAAAGGCGCATCGAAATTTACAAAGAAACCATACTATAGTTTCACGGTAAAAAAGCATTCGCAAGAATTTCGTGCTTATTTCAATGCCTGAACGTGAATTTTAACCAAACAGATGTATAAATCCAAAATTAAAATGGCAGATCACATTCACATTTAAAAACTTACCGACTTAATTGTCTTCACGTCACTCAAAGGAACTTTGGCGTCCCATTTATCACTCATTGACCGAACTGAAATATTAGTAATTCATTCGTTCAATAATCGTCGTTCACTGCGCATAACTTTCACCCATAGTTCTAATTGCCACTTAAGGTAATCGTGAGATCTCTTATGGATTCAATATAGAACCAAAAATAAGCTGCAATTTTTCTCCCCGTGGTTCTATATTGGTTGCCTAAGGGTTCTTTCCACCTATATAGAACTTAGTCATGGCTATATATTTCACTTAAGTATCTAAATAGATATGATATACGAGCTATTTCCCACCCAGTGTGCTACTTGGGTAATTACTAACGACTGTTTTTAAATAAAAAAATTTAACATATTTACTTACAAAGTATTACAATTGCTAAATGTCCATTTGTCAATTAATAATTTACAATACGAGGATTTCGAGGAATGATAAAATAAATGTTTTGTGAATCTTTATAAGTTAAATAATAATTTGTGCTTGGTTTTTTTGGGAAATGCATGATAGTTAATCCATATTTTATCTAGCAATAGAGTCTTCTTATATCTTTGTAAATGGTTTATTAAAACTAAAATATAAATATACATGGTAAGTCGGGGTCGCTGGGTGTGGTTCGTCGGTATAAACTGGTTCCACTGGGCCTCGAGCCCTGGTTCGACGGCACCGGGGGGGACGCGCGCGGCGCCGGGCGCGGGCGCACGGGCGGGCGCGGCCCCGGGCGCGTGATGCGCCTCCAGCAGCGCCCGCAGCTCGCGCTCCGCCTTGGTGCCGCTGGCCGGGCCCGCCTCGTCTACACACAAAACAGAATCTCATACCAGGCCATCTCATACCAGGCCATCTCACGAAGAACACCGCCGCGAGCAAGCAGCTCGTCGTCAGCGTGACAGGGGCATTAAAATATAGTTTAGTTTGGGTTTCGTACCGAAAGGTCTCCAACAAAACTATTACAATGCCTCCTTTGTCGGTCTGTCTGTCTGTCAGCAAGCTGTATTTTATAAACCGTGAAGGTGCGACCGCACCGCTGCTTAACGGTACGTCAAAAACGGCGCCATGTTGTTGACGCAACGACACCGTATTTTATGAAGCGGTGGAGTCGCACCTTAATAGGTAGACAGTTAAAGGACCATGGGCAATTATGTATACAGCCTGGTCCCAAAACCTACAAACAAGAGAGTTAGGTCATTAAATAGGCACTAAGGCGAATTCCATCGCAAAACTGAGGTACTGATATTTTAGTCAGAGTGAATACGATCTATGAGAAAACAGCTGGCTTATTGCCTGAAGCACTCGCAATCGCATTCGAGTTCAAAGCGGAGCAGTTGTTTTCATTTCGTGCGCAGACTCGCCTGCGCAAAATGAAAATGATTGCGGTTGCGAGTGCGTTAGCAAGGAGGCCTGCTGGCCTCTCTTAGAAAATACAGATCATCATTTGATCGTATGGTTATGGGTTCTATATACAAAGGTTATATCAGTATTACGTCTAATTCTAATCTTCATATTAATATAATTTCACACACATGTCGAAGTTTGTCATACCTACTCCAAATGAAACCTGTTTTCTCATAGATCATATTCACTCTGACTAAAATATTAATATCTCAGAGTTCTGCAATGGAATTCGACTTGTTGCCCATAGAACGAAATGAAGTAGATTTAAATACCTATTTAATGACTAGGCTTAGCACTTTTGGTAGCATACCGTGGTTCTAGAATCCATGGAGTCGCTATTCCCCAATTATTATAAACATGCCCCTTGACCTTGACCCGCAGTAGTGGTTACAATAAATACGAGTAATACTTATCAAAATGCATTCATTCCTTAAATCGCCAAACCAGTTTACGAGTAATGAATTTTGGTAAAGAGAGTGATTTTGTTTCATACAAACAAATATTTAAATAGTAGGTGTAGCTAACTTTTTGCCCAGATATTATTTATGTTGAAACCTATGTAACCTTTTAGTCTATGTGCCCACGACACTAAACCTAGTTCTAGACTACCAGATGATATATATATATATATATACATATATCTATAATTAGTCACTTCATTAATGGGGGAACTCGAAATCGCGATGCTGCAATGCAAATACCCTAGATGCGCCCTCCCGTCGCTGCAGCACCGCGCAAAACTAGCTTATCGAAACCACGCAATATGCTGCTGCAAGTTACACTTGCACAGGTTTTTGATTATTTTAGTATTCTGTAAAAATATATGACTTTACGTTTGTTGCTCAATTTACGTCACTCATTTTTGATATAAGTTCTATAAAGGATATGCCAGGATCTGGTTTTCTGGCAATGGCACTCTGGCATTATTCAAATGGTAGGGGCCCTTAACCAAAAATAACAATAGGCCATTTGGTTTTCTTGGTCTGGGTCACAGCCGGCAACGCTCACGCGTCGTCACAAATTCTGAACCACTGGGTAGGTAAGGTCAGGTGGGGTAAGGGGAACATACTTTATTCTTCTTATCTTATTTTGAGTTCTATACTACAAAGTATAAGGTTCTAAGTTTTTTCGCTAAAGACAAAACATACTTATTTGCGTTAGCTTTCCAGGACAAAATACTTTGTATGCTAGTTCTAATGCACATCGCCAGAAAATGATGATTCGTAAGACTAGTTCTATCGTTTCCCTTTCCCTATTTTTGGGGTAAGGGAAACAGTCTCAATAAATCTACAAGTAATAATACTAGTTTGAATTATTCATACGCAAAACATTTTCGGTTACAAATATAAAATATTTACCACAATCGGTATTTGGGGTAAGGGAAACGTACGAGTTTCGAACAGGGGTAGTCAACTAAAAACAAAGGAAGTAAAAAGTAGGTGCAATTTTTTATTGTAATGTTTATTAAGTAAGGATTAAAATCAAGTAGCGTATTTAAATTACTTTTCTTTGGCATACAATTGTTCTCACATAGTTCCTAGGCATTTTTTTGTAAAAAAATAATGTAGTCTTGATTAAAACAAGATGTTCATATCGCCAACCGTCATTTGACATCATACAAAATAGCATAATATAAGTAAGTAATAACATGTAATAATAGTTAATAGATAACCAATAATTATAACCAATAGAATCGTTTAATACTTAACATTTTTTTCCCCATAACTTAACTTTTTCCCAATTTTTTTTACAAACCAATAACCTATTTTGCCATTTAGGGTATAATCGGTATGGAGGGGTCAGCTGTTACGGTACCCAAGCAATGTGTAAAATATCATAACATATATAGTTAGTTACCGATTCAAGAGACTATTTCTACTTTTTATAAAATATGCCTGTCTCAAAATGTTTGTTACTTCTGACGTCGGGAAAGAGAAACATATGTCCCCCTTAACCCGGTCATGATAGTTTCCCTTACCCCACTTATGCATTTGTAGGTTATGTTAAGAATCACATGAAAATTTAATATTTATAGCATATTCAGCAAAAAATTATATGCATACAAACAAAATATATCTATAAATCAATACTTACTGACATTTCCAGACTTGTTACCAGACTTTTTATAACATAAAGCAGTATCTAAATAAGGTACGTCGAACTCGTGTTTTCGTTGTTTGTCAACTAAAGTATTGTTTTTGTCACACTCGCAGTTTCAGTTGTCATAAAGCTATCTGTGTTTTTTTTTTGTAAATAAATCTCAGTTACTGCTTTATCGATCGTGTAATCACAACTCTGCGGTCTATAGTTTTCAATATATCAACTAGTGTTTCCCTTTCCCAGTAGTTCCCCTTACCCCACCTGACCTTAATTAGATTTGAGATAAATTTGTGATTTTTAACTTTGATTGTTGTTAACTGCGAGGAATTTCTGAAATACTATGGTTTTATTTAACCCATGGTATCCTTTTTAAATGGGATTAAGCAATGAAAATACAACATTTACGTCACTTTTACGTTGCTTTTATGTTACCGGTAGAGAAAACTTACGTTACTGTAACGATAACGTAAAGCTAATAAAGGGGAGTGCATAATAAATATAATGATATTTCACAAGTAGGTATGATTTGGCCAATTTCAATTGAGTAACATGAGTAAATTAACTATGATACATTAAATTAACAACATTTTTCCAATATTATTTTAATTATAAATTGTTTTAATAATTTAAGTTTACTATTTTGCAATTTCTTATTTTATTTTCTATTCATCCTTCTAATTTAATTTAAATAAGTAAATCCTAATTAAGCTGTAGAAAAATAACATCACACGTATATTATAAATGCGACGGTTTGCGTGTTTGTTACTATTTCATGCTAAAACTGATCTCTAGTTTAAGATAAGAAGCTGTCTTCTCTTAACTGTCTTATCTTGAACTCCGTGGGCCACATGTATAATTCAATATGTTTGCTGACTGAAACATGAGTTTAATCCCTACTGTTATTATCAATAAACATATTCTACTTCAGTGATATTTTTAGGTTATAATTCCCTAAACCTTACTTATTCATACATACATACATACATACCTTCACGCCTTCATAATATACACAAAGTACTTATTCAATAAAGATAATAAGGAGTAGTTCATTAAAAAAGTGGCAATGAATTATCGGGTTTTTATATAATATTGTTTTCTTATTATGAAGCAGTTTATCAGTTTTAGTAATCTGTAGATATCATCATACTATCAAATAAAAATACAATCATTTTGAAATGTTATTGCAATGAGAAAGGATATAATATAACTTTTTGAACAAGTTTGACAATCTTGGCTTACCGTTTTGTACAGTCAACAGCAAAAGAAACTGATGAAATAGGGTCTCAAAATAGTATATACAATAAATTAAGACAGATGTCTCTGATTATTGTAGTTTAGCTTAAGTAAATTAGCTCGTAATGTGTCATAAGTAAGTGACATGCCATTCAAACAGTTAAAGTCATTACTGAGTGTTCCAAATTAAACTGATTTTCAAAAATAGCAATAGTCAGTATACTACCAAAGTATCACATGTAAGTGAATATGAATGTTTGTGCCTTCATGTCTTCTCAAGACCACTTCGGAATACTAGTCAGACGTTCGGTTAACGTCGGTTATACTCGTAAGACAAACACGCGAAACAACTATAACACCTCTCATTTCCGTCAAGGATTGAAATAAGTTCCTACTACTTCGCTTTGTTTTTTTTTTGCAACATTTAGAGTAAATCCTTTTTTACTGCCGTGATTACCCTAGTTTCCATTTCGAGATTTTGTAATTTTGACTTTATCTTGTTGGACACTTGACAGTCTTGACACTTAGGTAAAATAAATAATTATTATTTTTTGAAATGTTCTGTAAAGAGACAGTTATGACATCTTCTATGATCATTTTCTTTTGACTAATTAAATATTCAGTTAAAAATGACACTTTGTTATAATCTGTTTTATCTGGGGCGTCATGCTTGAACATGTTTTGAAATGTTAATTTTGATCACTTACTTTTGACGTTGACTGTACAATACCACAATTGAATTTCCAGCAGACAAATTTCTGTAAAAATGGCAAATACACAAATGTTGAAAATCCATTTAACTACCTCAAAGTGAAGTCAAATCAGAAATGTTAACTATTGATCAAAAGACAATTTAATAAGGTATTAAAGTAGCCTATCAAACTTAAAGAAAACACTATGTTTATGACAAACGTTTAACACGTTTTAGTCACGCTGACGAGTGTTGTAATATAATCTAGAAAAAGAACTACGGAATAATTGCGATAAGTATAAATAAAAAAGGTTTACAAATTATTTAAAGGTATATAAACTAGGCTATTAATTATGATCATTGAAAATTGCTTTTTAATGATGTTATTTATGTAAGTTGATAGGTATTATTTTATAATTACTCACTAGCACTGGTACATTTTCGCCCCCGTCAAGGGGTTTGTACATGACTTTTATGCGGACAACCGCTAGTAATATACTAGGTGTATGGTATAATAAATAATAATCGGAGAGCATTAAATACCATAGGGATGGAACCATATACCACCTACCATTTTTTATTTTATTATTTTTAGGGATCATGACCAGGTTATGTAGTCCCACTTCTTAGTTGATATGAAACTTTAAGACATTTCAAGCTCGCCGCAAGCAACGCCGCCAAAGTCATAGTAAGATTTAAACAATTAAATGTTCTTCGTTACAATTGCTCAATTATCTTAACAGAGATATCTTATCGCCACCCTTGAAATAGGTACCGTTGAGGAGATTTCTTTATTGGGGAAGAAAATAGACAGACATTAGAGACAGAATATACAAAATATAACATAAAATTAAATAAGAGTAGCCTATATTCTGGGGTAATTCTCACTGAGACTTATACAATAATTAAAGTAGTGGCAATGCCGTAGGAACGAGACAACAACAAACCACATGCCTTAATATAAAAAATAGACAGGCCATGCTAATGAGTTGAGTTCCCTCAATTCCTCATGGATCAGATTCAGATTTGGTGACTATGGGACCACCTCGAAAGTATTCACTATCAAATCAAAGATTTTCTAATATCGGACGGCTCTGTTAAATGTTATGCGTGATCATAAATAAAAAATAAAAAAACTCCTTTTTATAAGTCTGTAGATAAAGTTAAACCTATCTACGTACGTAATTAATTAAATTCCTTAAACTATATAATTTACCAAGTATAACGTAAATTTAGAAACGAAATACAACTTAAAAAATATGTCGTTGAGCTTCACGTGTTCTTTGTAGTATTAACACTTTGGCTGTCCATGCATTACATGTAATGCACTGGTGACCTAGCTCGGCACGTTCACGTATATATGTAAAACACTACCCAGTCGTGCATTACATTTAATGCATGGACGTACCAAGCCAGGCCATTGATGGAAGCGAGGGACAGTTAAAGTATTAAGAAATACATTGTCTATGTGGGTAGCATTTCTAAAATAATAAATTACATCAGTCTCACCAGTCACCTGTATCAAGCGATCAATTGTGATTGTGTTTATTTCATTATGATGATGACAGTGGTGCTAAAATAAACTAAAAGGGAAGGGTTTAATTAGCGTTGATTTTATATTACTATTCATAGTTAATATAGTACGATAGTGTTCGTAATAAAAACACGCAGGGCCGCCAACCGAATTTACTTTGGTAGGAGGTCCGGCGAATCGCGCAGATGCGAGGCGAAAATGGCTTAAGCAATTCGAAGCGTTCCTAAAAGCATCAGTACCCTTGCCATGAGTTACCATGACCGTACTCGCTGGCGAGTCGAATGCTCCGTCCCTCGCACTCTGGAACACTTGGGCTCTGCGACATCACGGAGCATTCGACTCGCCAGCGAGTACGGTCATTGTAACTCATGGCAAGGGTACAGTACAAGGCAGTTTGTTAATAAATTTAATCTGATCTACGTGTTGAAAACGCTTAAATTCTACGAAGAAAAGGACCGTGAGATAATATCAAATATCTAATTGAAAAAAAATGGTCACTCGTATCGGAAGCAAAATAAAGTACATTTTGATGCAAGTGCGGAAAGTACATCATTTTACACGAATCCCGAGGTGTCTTGGACCGAGCTGCAAGCGAGGGTAAAGAATCGGAACGAGTGAAAATTACAGTTACGCACGTGTATCAAAGACATTTTTTAATACATTTGCCTAAAATGACAATGAAAGAAAAATAAAACAGTAATTAAAAGAGAAGACAATTTATTGGGGAGAAAATTAATGTCACATGGTAATTTATTAAGTAATTACTTACATTTAAATATCAATAAACAATAGAGACATATTACTATTTGATTGAAGCGCAAATGAATCATGTAAGTATTATTTGGTGTTCGAAAGTCATCAACCATAGGTACTGAACCAGTCAGGCGGTCACTTACTTAAAATACTCTTTAGCCAGCGGTCACGCATAAGGCTGAAGCCAGACGAGCGTATTTTTTGAGTTGTGAGTCGCGTAATTTCTGCTCCTCCATTCAGTTTCATAGTAGTAGTAGTAGTATGATGAATGGAGGAGCAAAAATTACGCGACTCACAACTCAAAAAATACGCTCGTCTGGCTTCAGCCTAAAGGTGAATTCACGTTACACCGCGCCGCGCTGGGCCGGGGCCGGCTTCGGCGTGGTGCAACGTGAATCCACCTTAATACTCGTCTAACCGATCATTCGTAACACTCATTCAGATTCAGCCATCTTTATAAGAACTGTTTAGAAGAATTTTAAATATTACGTAGATAATATGTATGTATGTATGTATGTATGTATGTGTGGACCTATTTGTGTGTATGTGTTTATGTATGTGTGTATGTTTGTGTGTGTACGTGTGTATTTATTTGTGTATGTAATATTAGATTAATAATATATTATATCAGGGGGCAATCCTACACAAAATGACCAACATAGGTAGGTCCAGTACTCCCAGTTTCTTAACCTTTCATAACCGCCGATTTCATTCACTGTCCAGCCACTATGGACGTAGGTACATACACCGTAACATAGGTACAATTCGGCTTTTCTAAATTTTCATTTTTTTCTTCATAGTTAAATGGAATAATTTTGCTTCTCCAGTAAACTAATCCTAAGGAAGAGCTGGCAACGCTTTTCTTATAATTGGCACTTGTTATAGGAATTCCCCTTGAACGGTATGCACGTATTTTTGGGGCAAATTCTAATGACAGATAGGGAGTTCGTATAACGATAAACCATTTATCGACACTTGTTCCCTGCACTACCGATCGCTCCCAACTTCTTTTGTAATAAAATAATATAATTTTGTTGTTGCTATAAAAATTTAAAATAACAGCTCGATTGACGTAATACTCCACTTCTTATATATTTCGGAAATGCAGTTCACTATTTAATGCAGAATGTGGTTACAGAATTATCAACAAGTTTTTAAAGTTGTAGGTAATTCTGTAGCTCTGCCTACCCCACTCCGGGATTACAGGCGTGAAGGTATGTATGTATGTATGTATGTTTTGTGAAATACTTTATTATTGTTACCGAAATAATATCCTTACATATTTTTTTGTCTTTGTTGGACAAACTTAATAATAATTTCGATGCCGTTATCAATAAACTCAATTGTTATATATCATTTTAGAATTATCATTAAACACGCCACTATTTAGGAAAGCAGCATTACAGGTCTTTGTAAAAAAGAAATACACCGTGCGTTGTTAAACTTGCCGCAAGAATAAATTTGATTTGTTTTTTTTTAAACTGCTAAACTTTTATTAGTTTCGTTGACAGGGTCTTAAAGGAAATTTAATCAGCTATCTTTCAGCATTCACAGCAAACGAAACGGAAAAAATCTAATAAATTTGGCCGTGGCATCGAATATGGTGAACCAGAATACCGCATTTCCAAAAAAATTAAAAGTTGAGGTATTTTGTTTTTGGTGCGACTTTTACTAAACATGATTTATCATATTTTGGCCACTCGTAAGCTGAGCTATCTAGCCCTGTAAGGTTGGCCACTCTCCCGGACACCCTGTATATATGGTACCTACCAATAGATACCATCGAGCTGATCTGATGATGGATTCGGAAGGTGGCGACGGGATCTTTGCTGTACCTATTTAATATGTAACTTGAGCAGAAAATAGTAAAGCTGTTCCCATAAATTAAGTTTTGACGGAATCTTATTCTTACAGTTTTGCCTGGTCCACGGGTAAGAGTAACGTGGCATTAATATGATTTCCTCATGTCTATGTATGTACCAACTTGTTAGCTATCGTCTATCGATGCCGCTGTCGCGAAAAACTAGAGGCCATTAACATAATCTTGAGCATGAGGGTACTAAAGAGAAATTCGTAATGGGATCAATACAAAGTTATTAAAACCGCTGTTCGTACCAACATTGGAAATGTGCAAAAAATAAACAACAAATACTTAATCGAAACGATACAAAATAATCGGAAACTTTTGAAAAATGACAAACCTGTGTTTGTTAGTGTTTTGACAAAAGAAAAATATTCAACTAAGGTAACGACACCTATAAGGGTGCGGCTCCACTGAGGCATATTGGCACAGCTCCGCTCCGCTCCTCTCGGCTCCACTGAGGCGGAGACGAGAGGAGCGGAGCGGAGCTGTGCCAATATTAACCAATGGAATCTGCGCAAGGCGCGCTCGACGTGACCGCATGCGCCTTTTATTGGTTAATATTGGCACAGTTCCGCTCCGCTCCTCTCGTCTCCGCCTCAGTGGAGCCAAGACAACTTAACGATCGAAAGGATTTTTTTTATTACAGGTAGGTACCTAGGTAGTACATTATATGGGATAAAATAAATATTAATCCCAAAAAAATTGGGTTCTCCTATTACCGAGGTTTGGACGGGCTTTGACCCTATTACCGCGGATGAGACTCCTATTACCGAGGGTAGAGGATTAATTT
This sequence comes from Acleris emargana, assembly GCA_927399475.2. Taxonomy (NCBI): domain Eukaryota; kingdom Metazoa; phylum Arthropoda; class Insecta; order Lepidoptera; family Tortricidae; genus Acleris; species Acleris emargana. The sequence continues at coordinate 46,997,025 of OV656835.1, read as the reverse complement.
AATTTTGGTTCCGTACATTTAAAATTTAACATTTTGTTTTTTTAAGTGAAACAACTTCAATAAAACATTTAAAAGTGGATAAATATTTATTTTTAAGTACACCTGTTATTATATCAACATTCTCTGGTGATAAACGAAAAAAAAAAACAAATTAAATAAAAAGACTTACACACGGAGCTTTATTAAAATATAAGTTGAATCAAACTAGAATAAATCCGTTTTTTATTGTTTTCCAAAAAAATACATTATTTTGTCAGATATAGACGAGATTGTGCTTTGCGAACTTAGTTGTGCTTAATATATTGATCTTCTTGGGTAGAAGGTCTTATTTGCTATAAAGCTATGATAATATATTAAAATTGGCAGTTCGTCGATTTTTAAAGATTAAATAAAATGTACTCTGAACCACTTTTTTGTAAATCATCCGAATACGACCTTTAGTTCAGACGGCAGTAGTTTTAGACTGGCTAACTAACTGGCTTGTTATGTAAAAAATAACCAATTTATTGTTTGATTGTTAACAAGAAAATCACATTATTAATTTTGGTACTTTTAAGTATTTTTTAAATTTTACATTGTTCTCATGTACCGTATAAATTCATTTTATGTCTGTAAACTATACGTACGTATGTCTTCTCGATACTACTTTCTTCTTATTTTGTACTTGTGTTAATCATGTAAGTAGGGGAAACTGGGGACACTTGATCACCATTTTGGTTTCTTGCTTATATTTTTTTCAAATTTAGTTCTATAAAAATAAAACATACATGTTTATTACTACATGCATGTTTATTACTGTTCCCCATTATTTGATTATTATATTTATGAGTGCTTCATTTATTTTTTTGCATTTTCCCAAAACTTTCCAAAAGGAACAAGTGTCCCATATTCTGGGAGACTTGATCCCAGTAACGGGTAGACTTGATCATAGGGGATCAAGTCTCCCTAATGCAAACTTTAAATAAATGAAAACCCGGTTTGGTTATAAAAGTATCATTTATTATAAAAAAATTATAAATATAATTAGCTTTATATGTCTTAAGTATTAATTTTAGTGACTATTGAGTCTCAATCTCAATGTAAGTTCTACATTTTCATAAATCTAATAAGTATTAACAGGTTTTATTGAAGTATCTTGTAATAACTCTATTCATATCACAAATTATTAACTCTTAAAATAGAGCTTCAAAAGTCTTAGCAGTGTCTATATGAACTGACCATCACCTAAAGGTTAGACTTACATTAGCAACATTTGAAAATCACTTTGGTACTTAAAAAACTGACAAATTGAATGTATGGGACACTTGATCCCGGGATCAAGTGTACCCCATCTTGCCGTGATCAAGTGTACCCGGGAGTGCTCTTTTAAAAAATATATTTTTTTCATGTCAAGAGAAAACGTTAATCAAATAAAATACATGTAAATGCAAACTTTAATAAACTACTTTCAATGATTTTGACACATACTCAGGGAATTATTCATTCAGTTATATAAAACCAATGAAAAACTTACCGAAACAAATGCTGACACAGGAAAATAAAAATGGCTGCACTGCTCTGAAGTGGTCTATATAGAGAGGTCAAAATGATGTTTTTGGTTCACCATAGACCACAAAGACTTATGTTGCCAATATAAAAAATAGAAAAAGCGTTTAGTTTTTGATTTGTCACTGGGTGATCAAGTCTCCCAAGGGAACAAGTCTCCTCAGTTTCCCCTACATTATGGATGCCGCTGGCTTTAAAACCTAAATTTAACATAAACATTTACCGAAATTTTTGAAATACAAAATAAACATAGCTTCGTCTTATTATCCCAGTTTTCGACAGACTAACATACAAACCCAGTCTAACAGATAAGCGTAGTACCATAGTTTCCAACAGGTAAGCTTTACTATCAACAAAAAACTTAATTTGATCCGGACTACCCTTACCCTTAAATTGTTATTTCATTTACTGTCAAACAGCAATAGGAGATAGTATGGGATCCTAACTCGGACCCATAAAAAACCTAAATACCTCGGAACTAGGTTCCCATAAATCCTATTACCGAGGGTTATCTTTTCTTACCCTCTCTTTTAATAGGATAAATTCACTATAAAACCTAATTACGACCCAAAAAAAATTAAGTTATCGTAACGTTGGTTAAACAAAAACTTAACATTTTAACCATCTAATAAAACCAAACTCATAAAACTATACAAGAATATCTTTAAGTATTTCTTTATATTTAAACGACTAGTGTTCCCGAGGACTATAGGTATTTAGCCCTAAATTTAAGTCCATCGGTTCTGTTTTAGGGCTATGCTAATTAAGCAGGGCTTAGGGCCTTTTTTGTGATGGAGTCTTTTTTTCAAGTAATAGGCTTATTTAAAGGCTAAAGCAATTTTTGTGACTTAGCCTAAGGGGGCTTCTAAACGAGCAACATTTTCACGGCAATGTGTGGCCGGCAACTATACGCATCTTGCTCTAACATACGAAGTAAAAGTAAGACAGCACTAGTTGCCGGCCACAAATTGCAGCAAAACGTGGCCCGTTTAGAAGCCCCATTAGAAAGCCATTAATGACAACATCTAAAAAATTAATTATGAAATAAACAACTTGTATTTTTACATTGTATTTATTTAAAGAATAAAATAATGTTTATTCCATTCCCCCGACAAAAATCTTATTTTATTAACTGAAAACAGTGAATAAAAAGCACTTTTAATCACTGTTTTGGTGTTTGAATTTAGAACTCACCAATATATTCGACATCCATCTCAATGCTATACAACCTCCTTGTACAGAGCATTAATGCAATTTAAAAAATAATTATTATTCCGCAATTCGTATTTTTTTGTATATCTTAATTGTTCTGTAATTAATAAATACCTTATATTTTAAGGTAATTTAAATCAAACCCAAACAAATCAAATCATTTATTTAGTTTCCATAAGTACATAGTAATTACAGTAGTTGACTACCTCTTTTTAAGTATAAAAATATATACCTGTGCTAAGAGGCAGCCGCTCTTCCTTGTGGGTAAGTAGTTAGTACAAATTTAATATTCATATTCAGTGACTTATATCTATTTTGTGGTGTGTGTGTGTGTGTGTGTGTGTGTGTGTGTGTGTGCGCACGTGCGCGTGCGTGAGCGAATGTGTGCGTGTGTGTGTGTCTGATTTTGCCGTTTTATTGTATTTTACCGGGTTTTATGTTTTGTTGTTATTACTAGAGTTAGGACATTTGGTGGCAAATCGTGGTTTTAGAATACATGGAGTCGCTATTTCCTAATTATTATAATACATACCACTTTGATTTTGACCTTCAGTATTTTAATATTTCAAAATTAATTTATTAATTAAACCGCTAAACCAATTTAAATGAAATTTGGTATTGAGGATTTATTTGATGTGAAAGCGTTACAAACAATCAAATATTAGTAGGTATGGATGTAATAACCGAACTAAAAATGTATTTAGTTTATTTTGAAATATGACCATACCGAGGTCAAAATCAAAGTGTCATCTATTGTAATAATTAGTAAATAGCTACTCCATGGACTCTAAAACCCCAATATGCCACCGAAATCCTAACCCTAGTTATTACTATTTAGAATTCATGTTATGGTGGATATTAGTCAAAGAAAACCACCACCTTTGAGTTAAACAAATTAAAAGTATATTCGACGAATAATAATGCCCAAAAATAACACAATAACTGTAACACTTGTATGAATACTTAAACAAAACACGAAAACATAGGCTGTGCGTGCCGAGTGAGCGGGGCGCGTCGGTTTAGCTGGCGAGCGGGTGCGCGGGCGCTGTTGCGCCGATTTGATGAGAGGCATCCGTCTCGCTCTCGCATGCTAATAACGCGCGAAATTCGTATAACGGCCGGGCACGTGTGTTCGGCGCGTTGGGCGTGTAGAAGAGTTTGCGACATACTCCCCCTCTGGTTCAGGTGTACGTCCTCGTTCCTGGACTAGCTCCTTTGGCTTCGGGCGCCCACGTCGCTGTTTCGGAATCACTGGCGTTGGCAGAGCTCCGTCCTCGTCACCGCCTCCAATAAATGGGGTTAAGTCTTTAGTATGGTACTTGCCAATGGTTTCGTTTGGATTGCCCTCAGGGGCTAAGATAAATGTAGTTGGACTTATTTTATTTGTAACAATATAGGGGCCATCTCTTTTGGGTACAAATTTGGCACTGACGCCTTTACTGGCATTGCTTAGAACATGGGACGTAACCAGCACCTTGTGTCCTATGTCATACACCGGAGCTGGTCGTCGAGTCTTGTCAGCCGTTGCCTTCGCTTTGTCTTGCAGTGTTTCCACGCGTTCTCGAACAGCTGACAAAGAACTCACGAAGGAGCGCAGGTACGGGGTGATTTGGGGTAGGAAATTCTCCTTGTCTAAAATGCCTCGTAAATCATACCGTACCTCGGTAGGCGTTCTCATGTTCCTGGCGAACATAAGGTAAGCAGGGGTTACACCGGTCGTACGGCAAACGGCACTATTCATAGCGAACCGTATAACGGCGAGTTTCTTCGGCCATGAAAAATGCTCGTTTTCAACTAGCAGAGCGAGCTGGGCTTTCAAGTCCCTATTTTTACGCTCTGCGGGATTTGCTTCAGGGTGATAAAGTGGTACCAAGCTCTGCTTTATCCTCAATATGAACATACATTGCTGCATAACTGCTCCTACAAATTGTACACCATTATCAGAAACTACTCTACGTGGCAAACCATACCTTAGAAAGTATTCTTCGATTAGTGTGCGAGCACAAGCTTCAGCAGTCGCTTCCTGGAGGGCATACAATTCGACCCAACGTGTTGCTGTATCCTCAACCAGCAGAATCCATCGTTCACCATTCTCACCTTCTGGCAGGGGACCAAACAGATCCATGGCTAATACTTCATTGCGTTGGTTTAGTATAGGTGTTTGGAGCAGACCTGGTGGTTTTTCGTTGGAGGCTTTATAGCGTTGACAGTCTATGCAGGCTTTAACGTAGTCTGTGACAACTCTCCTCATTCCTGGGAAGAAATAATGTTGTGCAATCTTAAGGTAGGTCCAATCGATTCCTGGATGACCGGCAATGGGCGAGTTGTGACATTCCTTAAGAATGTCGGCTCTAAGGCTCATTGGAATTACGAGCTGGGGAGTCTCGTTATCGGATTCCGGATTGTACCGGTACAGTACTCCCTGGTCCATTAGGTAACCTCGCTCCGTCCATCGTCGAGCGGCCAATTCGTCACTACCTTCCACCTCCTTCACAATTTTCTCAACTTCCGGGTCAGCAAGCTGTTCCTCTCGCAGCTCGGCCGGAGCTTTCGTAGGTAAGTCCACTATCACTGAGCAAACACCACAGCTCTCACGAGATTCTTCGGAGCAATTTGGTCTACTCAGCGTGTCAGCAACTACGTTAAGCTTCCCCGGTGTGTAATTAAATTTTATATCAAATGATTGGAGCTTCAAAGCCCATCTAACAAGACGACCCGTAGGGGATTTCAGTGTTAACAGCCATCGAAGGGGCTGATGGTCGCTGCCTATTATGACCGGGTGTCCATCTAGGTAACACCTAAACCGTTCAACGGCCCAGACCACGGCGAGCGCTTCCCTTTCAGTTGTGGAATAGTTCCGCTCGGCTGAGTTTAGGAGACTGCTGGCGTATTCTATTGGTAGCTCGTTATGTCCCTCCCCCTGCAACAGAACTGCTCCGAGTGCATAGCAACTTGCATCGGTTCGCAGTATAAAAGGTCGAGAAAAATCAGCTTGAATCAATATAGGAGCCGATACAAGTCGCCGCTTCAGCTCGGTAAAAGCAGTTCGCTGCGATGGACCCCAAGTCCAAGTATGGTTCTTCCTCGTAAGCTTTGTTAGTGGCTCTGCGAGCTGAGAGAAATTCGGGATAAATTTGCGAAACCAGGAACAGGTTTGTAAAAAGGTGCGCAAATGTTTTAGGGAGTTCGGTTCCTTCATTTCTATTACAGCTTGTACTTTAGCTGGATCGGGAGAGACGCCTTCTTGGGTTATGATGTGTCCTAGGTACTTCACGTTTTCTCTGGCAAAGACACATTTACCTCGGTTCAACCGAAGATTATATTCCCGGAGGCGGTTGAAAACAACCAGAAGATCCTGGAGGTGTTGCTCGAAACCCTCAGAGATGATTAGAAGATCATCAAGGTACGCAAGTAGCGTCACGTTAGATAAGGACGAGCAGGATCGTAACCGGTCAATAAGACGCTGGAAGGTAGCCGGCGCATTCTTTAGCCCGAACGGCATACGTTTAAACCGGTAGGTTCCAAACGGGCTGATAAATGCCGTTTTATCCCTGTCTTGCTCTCTGACACTCACCTGCCAATAGCCAGACCTTAAATCCAGTGTGCTCATGAAACAGTTTCGTTTTGTAGATTGGAGCAACTCGTCGATTAGAGGCATAGGATAATGGTCCGTTTTGGTCACAGCGTTCAGGGGGCGGTAATCTACGCAGAATCGTACACTCCCATTTGGTTTGGGTACCAGAAGTGCTGGAGAGCACCAAGCAGATTCGCACTCTTCAATGATGTCGTCTTTCAACATAATCTCGATCTCTTTACGCATCAGGTCTCGCTTTGCGGGTGTCATTCGGTACGGAGGCACAGAAATCGGATTGTGCTCCCCAGTGTCTATGTGGTGCTCAGCAAAAGGAGTCGGGGCTCCCCCTGGCTGGAAAATATCCCCATTATCCACTAGTATTTGTGCCAGCTGTTCCCGATCAGCTGGTTGCAAATGTGTCCCCTCGTCATTTCTAAGAACATCCACGGAAGCGCAGGAAAGTACCTGGTGGGACTTTTCAAATCGCAGTTCGTAATCGCGATTACTGTCAGCGAAACGCCAGGTTTCGCGGGAAAAATCGATGGCAACTTGAGCAGCCATCAAGAAGTCAATGCCTAGCAATGTTTCATTTTCGTGCGCGTCCGGAAATATTAAAAATGGTGTTTTAATCACCTTCCCTTTGAGGTATACTTCCAGAGTAGTAATGAGCACGTCAATCTCACGAGGGTGTCCATCGGCGAGTTTGATTAACCTTCGAGCCGGCTGAAGAGGGTGACCCTTACGGAGGAGGAGTATATGCAAAGTATGACCCGCGATACAGTGTTTAGCACCAGTGTCAATAAGCGCAGTGCCACGCGAGCCCAAAACTTCGATATCAAAAATAGGTCGTAAAACGCGACGAACCAACCGATCCGAGCTCTCACCCACTCGCGGAACATCATTAGATTGTTTACGATACCTATAATACACATGAAACATCGTAAGAGTAAAAACAATCATTTTCGGAAACATGAAAAGACATATTTGGAATATTAATACAATTTACATTATCCATTTCATGTAAAGTGTCATTACAATAATCATTATCATTATTAACTTTCACATCATTATTATCATTAACATCATTATATCGATTTTCATCAAAAACATGTTCAATATAGCAATGAAAATCTGAAGGCATAAATCGAACATTATTATTGTGTCGTGTGGATGCACGACTAGAATTCACATTTGCAACGTTATTATTATTTCGTCGCGTGGATGCAGGACTATGATTTACATCGTCTTTATTTTGAGACTGAATTGAATTCGACACGACGACACAATCACGACGCGAAATGTCAGAGTCTAAACTATAAAACGCTTGATCCACGGTATTGTTATTGTTACACTGTTTACAGTTTTCTCGAGAGACATTTTTAGCACCACACTTGTAACACGATAAGAGATTAGAATCAGCTGTTGACTCACCTTTGGCCGCTAACTTACGGCACTGATCCCGCGAATGTCCATAATGTTTACAATACGTGCAAAATGGCCGTTGTTGGCGGCTCGGCGGCGGCGGCGGCGGCGCGACGCTTTGATACCCGACGCTCTGCGTCGGTACAGGTACATGATCGGCGCGCGGCGGCGGCGGCGTGCGCGCTAGCGGCGCGGCCGTGGACATCCAAGACGGGGCCCGCGCGCGCGTAATCGCGGCGCTGCGAGTCGCTTCGTATTTTGTAACTTCGTTCGTAGGCCGGGTAGGTACTTCAGCGGCACTTCGCTTTGATTTTCTGTTTACATCGCTGTATGAGTCTTCAACTTTATGCGCCTTCGTAAGTAATTCTTTGAAGGAATTAAACTCGTCTCGTCGAACTCTTTTTGTAATTTTGTCAGAGAGTAGGCTGTAAATCATATCGAGTTGCACCTTCACCGATAAATCCGCCATAGGCAATCGGGTAAGTAAGGCTCGGCTTCGTGCGACAAAAATATCTGTCCTCTCGTTATCACCTTGCTCTGTACTGAAAAGTTCTCTGTATATACGGGATTCCGAGCGCCGGTCACCGTAAGCATCGCGTAGGTACTCTAGCGCTTCCGCCCAAATATCGACTTCGGAGCGTACACTTTGCCACCATGTGGCGGCTTCTTTTGTCAGCAGCATCGACATACCTTTTAAAGCTATTTCGTCGGAAACATTTGCGGCTTCTTTATAAGACTCGATAGCATCTATAAACGCTTCGATGTTGTCGTCGGGTTGTCCCGAGAATCTCGACGTGCATGGTGCGAAAGTGCCGGGCGGCGGCGGAGGCGCCTCGCTCGCCGAAGGACTCAGCGGCGTCGGCCGCTGGGCGGGCGAGGGCGGTGCTGTCGTCGACAATGACGATAGCCGTTCCAGCCGTTGAAAAACCTGGTCACACATCGCTGCTTGGGTTTGCTGGATCGTCGAGAGTAGAGCCGCGAAGTTATCCTGCGACATCGTAATGTTGTCACTGGCTTCTGCATTCTGCGATTCGTTCAAAGATTGTCGTTTACGCGGCATGTCGAATGACGGAATGAAACACTGTTCAGTAATAGTAAATGTTAACTTCACTGAGTTTATAGTTCATTTAAGCTGTAGGCAATCGGGCCTGCAGTTGGGACGCCATTTTATGGTGGATATTAGTCAAAGAAAACAACCACCTTTGAGTTAAACAAATTAAAAGTATATTCGACGAATAATAATGCCCAAAAATAACACAATAACTGTAACACTTGTATGAATACTTAAACAAAACACGAAGACATAGGCTGTGCGTGCCGAGTGAGCGGGGCGCGTCGGTTTAGCTGGCGAGCGGGCGCCGCGGGCGCTGTTGCGCCGATTCGATGAGAGGCATCCGTCTCGCTCTCGCATGCTAATAACGCGCGAAATTTGTATAACGGCCGGGCACGCGTGTTCGGCGCGTTGGGCGTGTAGAAGAGTTTGCGACAATGTTCATTAATAGTTTAATTACTAGAGTTAATCAATTTTCTAAAATTGATAATCTTGAATAGAAGCTTAGTTTCATAGCCTTCATAGCCATTTCAGAGGGTCCCGTCCCATTTGTTTTTTGTCAAGTTCTTCATTCGTCTCATTCTGCATTCGTCATCTACTCTTCATTCGTCACTTTCGCTGTTAGTCATTGTCATCTTGGGTCATAGTTGTTGTTTGTCTTGTTCTTATTCAGGTTCATTCGATGTTCGTCTCTTCTTTTTATGACATGTTCGGTGTTAGTCTTTTTATGTTTTAGTCTCATTCGTTACTCGACACATTTTGTTTCAACACGTTCGTTGTTGGTCCCATTAGCAGTAAGTCACTATCGTTTTTAGGTCCATTCATTATTCGTCTTTTTTTATACAACACAACGCTATTAAGTTACTGGCCACTCAACGACAATAATGCTTAAGGTTTCAAGTGGTTATAAATTGTCATAATTGATGATTGACATTCTATTGATAGCCGCTGTGTAGTTTATACTTCATAATTTTCGTAATTTCTCTTTTCGTGAATTTCGTGATTCTAGTCGCTTGAAAGAAAACAAGTCAAATTGCGAATACCAAACGGGACAAATAGTTAATGTGTCCAATAAAGAATGAGATCAATTTCTAAAGAGGCCAAATAAGAAAAATACGAACTTAGAATAAGACCAAAGACGATAGGACGAATAACGAATGAGACTTAAAAAGAGATAACAACACCGACCATGACCAAAAAATATGAAGACTAATACCGGAATGACCCGGAATAAGAAAATAACAAACAACGAATATGACCAAAGACGACCAAGACTACCACTGAAAGTGACGAATGAAGAATGGATGACGAAATCAGAATGAGACAAATTAAGAACTTGACAAAAAACAGTGGGACGACCCAAGACGATACCCGATATTTAATTTACTAATTTTAACGTATTTCCAGACAAAAATATACTATAATAGTATTTGGAAGTAGCAAAGAACACAATAAGTAATAAATAATTTGAAAATCTTAGAATTAGGTTAGTTCTAACAACTATTACGCAAATCACTAAATAAAATGTGAGTTTACTTACGTGCGTGGAGTCTCGCGCTTTTATGGCACAACCTGCTCCTGCGCCGGCGTCGCGGATATCGGCGGTTTGCGAGCTGTTTATTTAATGCATACACACTAGCGCCTCTGAATTTTAGTATTTGTAGTTTTGGCTGGGGGGTGGGCAAAAGACTATTAAAAAAATAGCACATTAAATGTTAATATTTCCGAAAGGGATTCCTAATCGAAAATTTGTTTGAACAAATCCGCAATAATTTTGAAAGAACTATCCAACGACACCCCACACCAAGGAGTACAAGAAAGAAAATACAATACGTTAAGTGAAAAAAAAACAAAGTTTTACTTTGACTTTGTCGGCGTAACTATTATTTTATATTTATGCAAAATTACAGCTTTCTGTAAGATACATTATTGGATTTAGCTGTGAGTTTTGAATGAAAATCATGAAATCATATTTTTAGGGATTGTTATAATGTTTTGTAGGAGATTTGGAGTTGAAACCGGACTATGGTATACAATATACTATGTGGGAGACATATGGGCGTTTTCCAAAAAAAGTGAACATAGCAAAATTTTAATGTCCCACCGATTCAAAGATGTTTTGTTTTACTTTCTACGTTCTATTTGGAAATATGAGTGATATAGTTTGATTCCATAAGTGTTTGGCATTCGAAATATATTTATAACACGATGAATATATTCTAATTTATAGATTTATCATAAAAGAAAGAAACAAAAAGTGCAAAATTCCTTATGTCCCACGTCGATTCTCAATATTCAAACCCTAAAATGGAACGTAAAATAAACTTGTATGAATATTTAATGTGGTCACACAGATACTTTATGAGTCCAGATACAGGAATGTGTGCTTCATTTATACGTAAATACGGTCTATAACTTTAAAAAATTGTCATTTTACTTTGAAAAAAATTGAACGTACCGGAAAATCCGGTTGCGTCACAGCGATTTTAGACGACTTTTGCAGCCAAAATTCCACTAAAGGAGTTAATATTTTGATCCTTGCAACATAAGGATGCTAGTTAATACGCCGCCATTGGCTGATTAAGCGTCAGTTTCAAAGAAGTTGTGACGAAAGGTGGTCGCTTTGTGATGGTGTAAAAAAAGTGTTCCGGTAAAGTCACAGTATTTTCGGTAAGTACAGATGATTAACTTTCGTATAATACAATTAAACATTAATAAACTTGTATAGTATCCGAAACAGGAAAGATTTCACGGTTCAATGGGTTTAGACCATTAAATATTGTGCTTTTAATTTGTTGTGGTGTAAATCGTCACATCCAAATCGTCACGTGATCTACTACTGGAACGATTTTGTGACGAACTGGAATTATAAAGCTTAGTGCAGAATCGAAATTTGACGGTGTAATTCATTTTATTAACCGACTTCAAAAAAAGGAGATTCTCAGTATGACTTGTATGTATGTGTTATTAAAATTAAACGTATATAGAGTAGTCATTGCAACTGCGGCTGTGACTAACTTAACATTATCCTAGTTACCTAATTATAATTACCTAGACATAAAAGTGAGCCTTAACTCTGCTAGACTGATTAGAATTATAATTCAGTGGTTTTGTTTTAGTTTGTTCGGAGAAAACTAAATTAAGCGCGGTGAGGGATGAGTCTGGAGACTTAATATGTGAGGAAGAAAAAATGCTTGTTAGATGGAAAACTTATTCTGAAAGCTTGTTTGAATGCGAAGATATTTGTCGTGAGCCAGAAAGCATGAGTAAAGATGCAAGTAGCGAAGATGAAAGTGTGATTAGTATGAGTGAAATAATGAAAGCTTTAAAAAGTATGAAAGCGGGAAAGTCAGCAGGTTGTGATAGAGTGTCGATAGAAATGCTGAGGAGAGGAGATGGCGTGGTGGGTAGTCTGTTGTACAGTCTTTTCAATGCATGTTGGAGTAGCGGCCGAGTCTCGGAAGATTGGGTCAAGGCCGTTATCGTCCCTCTGTTTAAAGGAAAGGGGTCACAGCAAGACTGCAAAAACTACCGCGGTATCAGCCTCCTTAGTGTTGTCGGCAAAGTATATGCGAAGATTTTAATTGAAAGGGTATTGAATGTTACGAATGACAAAATCTGGGATGTACAAGCGGGATTTCGTAAGGGAATGGGATGTACGGATCAGGTCTTTTCACTACGGTCCATCACAGAAAAGTTCTTGGCTGTGAACCAAAAGGTTTTCTGTGCTTTTGTGGACCTGGAAAAGGCCTATGATAGGGTAGATAGAAAGGAGTTGTGGACGGTGCTGTCTATGTATGGAGTGAGCAGCAACCTTGTGCAGGCTTTGAGGTCCCTTTATGAGGGTTCCAAAGCCTGTGTCAGAATCAATGGGGCATACCCGGCCTGGTTTAACATCTCTAAAGGTGTTAGACAGGGCTGTGTTGCCTCACCATGGCTGTTCAATCTATTCATGGACAGTTGTATGTGGGATTTGAAAGAGTATGATAAGGGTTTGCGTGTGCAAGAGTTGCTAATCAAATGCCTCTTATATGCCGATGATCAAGTTATACTTGCCCCATCGGTACTTGAGTTGCAGGAGATGGTGACAGTGATGAATGAGGGATTTAAGCAAAAGGGGATGCAAGTAAATGTTACCAAGACCAAGGTCATGGTGATAGAGAAGGATGAGGAGATGACTGAGTGCGTGATAAATATAAATGGTGAATTAGTAGAACAAGTGAGCGAATTTGTGTACCTGGGAAGTATGTTTACAAGAGATGGTAAGTGTGAGAAGGATATCGAGAGGAGGGTGAATGCAGGGAATCAAATTAATGGGGCCCTATACTCCTTTGTGAGCAGACAGGGCGTTTCACAAAAAGCCCGGCTGGCTGTTCACAATGGAGTGCTGGCCCCTACCCTGATGTATGGTAGTGAATGTTGGGTGTGGCAGGACAAGCATGTAAGTCGTGTAAATGCAGTTGAAATGCGCTCTTTGCGTAGTATGTGTGGTGTGAAACTGATTGATAGAGTAATAAATGAAAAAATCAGAGAGAAATGTGGAATAAAAGAAGATGTAGAGACTAAGATTGAAAAGGGCATGCTTCGATGGTTCGGTCATTTGGAAAGGATGGATGAAAGAAGATTGACGAAAGAGATATACAGATCGAAAGTGAGTGGAAGGGTAGGAAGGGGCCGCCCTAGGCGTACTTTTTCGAATCAAATCGGAGAAATACTGGAAAAGGGCCGAATCTTAAGTACCTACCCGAAACCGACGTGCGTGCATGACTCGATGTATGAATGTTGAAGAAGCGAAATAAATTTGTCAAGATCGTAGCAAGTGGAAAGAAGTGGTCTCTGCCTACCCCTCTGGGAAACAGGCGTGATTTAATGTATGTATGTATGTATAGTTTGTTGATTTTATTGAGAGTAAGTTAATTTAAGAGTAAATACTATTTAAAACAACTAAACGTTTGTTTGTCATTATAAATGGGTAAAAAATAGGGTTTAGTATTTACCCAGTGATAAAAGATCACACACATTTTTTGTTTTTTTTTTATTTAAAGACTGGTTAGAGTGTTTTTGATATTATTTTGTTTTGTTTTATGTTAATGTATAATTGTAAAAAATATTTTTAATAAGAAAATAATTGCTTACAACTTGTAAAGTAACGTGCAACCCATCTGTGGAAAACTTAGAAATAAATAATACATCGTAATTTGTGAAAAAGATTATAAAAATGATCTAACACTTTTAGATTTATTTACATTAACAAATACAACATCACATCAAACACATTCGTTTGTTATTTTTCCTTCCATGTCAAACCTAGGTGTGTACTATGCCTTCGGGAGTTCAGAGGCATGTTTGGCGAAGTTTAGGTGTAATGAAAAGGACTTCTTGCGTCGTTTCATAACTGTTGACGAAACCTGGATTCATCATCATACACCAGAAACCAAGGAGCAGTCAAAACAATAGATTGCTTCAGGTGAACCTGCACCAAAGAAGGCCAAAGCAGTTTTATCGGCGATTAAAGTTATGGCTACTGTCTTCTGGGATGCTCGTGGTGTAATATATGTTGATAGTCACATGAGATTCCGCATAGTCACTGTCCCAAGATTTCAATTGTTAAAAACAATTATATTTTGCTGGAATTATAACAATTCACGTTTTTTTAGCGTTAATAATTCTAAATGGATATTCCATTATGTATATTTAAATATTGTTTAATGACATGTATCTCCTTTATACCAAAAAATTTAACGTGTAGCAGCCAAAAGAAGGCTGTTGTGACGAAATGGTCACATATTTTATCCTCAAAGATTATTTGTTCCATTAATTCTATAAAACAAGCCTGTTTTAAAAAGTTTTTAGTGTTTATTTTTAATGTATAAACAATAGATGGTCCATAAAATAATACTTTCAATATATAATGAATTTTATATTTGTGACGAATCCGAACTAGTTTGACCACAACCTGAAGTAATAATGTCGTTAATTTCTGTATCTCTCAATATTTTTATGTCATTTTCTCAATAAATATACTTTAACTTATAATGAATCGAATAAATAGTCAAATTTCAAAATTGGAGTCATGAAAATTTTACTTCTCCGTTTCGTCACGTGTACACTTTTTTTGGAAAACGCCCATATATCCCTTTGCCTGATCAAGAATATAATCACACTAAATTGAATATACCAGTTCATTACTCAGACAGGCAATGGGAATACTGTATCCCAAATTTATTTTTCTGGTTTACAGGAACATATCCGACTTTTGTAAATACATTTTGTACAAGACGTTCAATACGATTGCAAATCTATTGACGATTCTCTATTGATGATCTTTAATCTATTGACGACGCGCTGCTGGCCTATTTGGTGACCCTGCCTACGAAGCTAGCGGTCGTGGGTTCAAATCCCGGTAGGGCCATATAATATTTGTGTGACGAGCGCGAATATTTGTTCCTGAGACATGGATGTTTTCTATATATTTAAGTATATATTTCTCTATCTGGATTTAAGTGTATATAGTTGTCTAGTACCCATAGTACGAGCCTGGAGCTTAATTTGGAACTAGGTCAATTGGTGTGACATTATCGCTGATATCTATCTAATATATACAATTTCCATGTCACAATGTTAGTTACCGTACTCCTCCGAAATGGCTTGACCGATTCTTATGAAATTTTATATGCATATTCAGTAGATCTGAGAATCGGCTACTATCTATTTTTCATTTCTAATTTATAAGGCAAAATAACGTTTGCCGGGTCAGCTAGTCTATCTATATAATATCCCACCAAAAACATAAATGTAAAAAAGGAGAGCCAAGTTCAATACAAAAATTATTCTCTGCTGTGGGCTTCGCCGCAAAAAGAATGGAGATCTGAGATTGAGTGCCAAGTTCTATGCAAAATCCAAATATGTAGTCTAAGGGCTGACTTGGCTGGTTTTCCCATACGAATTATTATTAAGTACCTACTTTTACACAGTCATGGAAGAGCCTTATGTTCGATGGGTAGTTTCTACCAGCAAGCCAAATTTTCGGAATAATAAAATAAGAACCGAAAGGTAACAGGTTTAGAACATGCGAAGGCTATATAATTAGTATGGGAAAACCAGCCAAGTGAGCCCTTAGACTACATATTTGGATTTTGCATAGAACTTGGCACTCAATCTCAGATCTCCATTCTTTTTGCGGCGAAGCCCACAGCAGAGAATAATTTTTGTATTGAACTTGGCTCTCCTTTTTTACATTTATGTTTTTGGTGGGATATCATTACTTTTTGTAGGTAAGTACATATCCTCGTAACGCCGTGGGTCCTTTTAAAAGGACAAATTCAAAACTAAAAGTAGACTTTATAAATATAAAACAATTGCATTGCCAAGCCCACAGCAGAGAATAATTTTTGTATTGAACTTGGCTCTCCTTTTTTACATTTATGTTTTTGGTGGGTACCTACCTACGTAATAAAAAGATAAAACTATTTGCTACTATCAACAAGTTCTCAAACTCAGAGTTAAGTAGGTATATACACCTACTTACTTTTAACTATACTTAACTTACCTACTTACTAAAAAATACAATTATTATTTATTTAAACTATTGCCTATACTATACTAAACCTACGTACCCACTTATTATAGGAATTGTAATAATAATAAGTATATACACCTCCCTACTTATAACTATAAAATTATTATTTATTTAAACTATAGCCTATACTATAATACTATACGTACGTAGGTACCAACTTATTAAAGAAATTGTAATAATAATATTACTACAAATTATAAGTTTTCCTTAAGAAAACTTAGCAATTTCGCAGCATAAATTGCAACCTTATAGGTCAGATATCGAGAGACAACCGGACGGACAGCAAGCCGGCGCTCGCGCTTGTGAGCGCGGCTGCCGCTCGCTCGGCCACGTTCGCGTCAACGGTTCGATTCGATCGTCACAGCGCCCGCGCCGCTCCGGCGTCACTCGGCGCGCGCGCGTCGTGTATATACCGAAAATCTAAATGCCTATTATTTTATCATTATTTATGAGTAGGTAATGATTTTACACTATTGATGTGCGCTAAATATAATAATAATAATTAATCCCAGTTAATAACGTAGGTACCCTAAGTAATATTAGGTATTTATGTTAAGCGTTCATAATAGAATCTAATTATTTAAAAATTGACAGTTTTTTATTTATTCCTTTGTATTCATCTAATTACCTATCTGCATACCAAATTTTAACTCTCTAGGTCATCTGGAACTGGGTTAGAGTTTTGGTCTATAGGTCAGTCAATGATAAAAATGAGGAATTTTGGACATTAATATCTAAATAACCGTTTGAGATAAGCTTATGAAATTTAGAACACATATGTATCTCGCAAGTCTTAATATATGAGCAAAATTTGATACGTTTATGTAAAATAGTTTTTGATTTATGAGGGGGTCAAAAGTGGCCCCAAATGGTTCGTGTAATATTACACACGGTGCGCCTCGCCAGTTCTGTTTCTTGAACTTGGCTTGACACGCTCCCGCGTGTCTAGATAAATAACTTATAAGGATACGCTTCTTCTTCGCGGCCTGGTAAAGGGTTAAATAGAGATTACTTTGTACGGGCGGTAACGAGCATAGGTCAAAATTTTGGTATAGGATGAATTCACTTGGCACAGATATATCCTACGATCTGAGCTGACTTAGCCCGGTAGCCATCAGCCACCCCCTGGTGGGTAGGGAGGGGGATATTCAAAGTACGCCTCCACGCTTTGGATTAAAAATTATATAGGCTTCAGTTTACCTATCACCTCGAGTGTGGTGTCATTTTCTGATAAACAATAGATTTGGCTTTCATTTTTGATATAATAATTAAGGTCAGGTGGGGTAAGGGGAACTACTGGGAAAGGGAAACACTAGTTGATATATCAAAAACTATAGGCCGCAGAGTTGTGATTACACGATCGATAAAGCAGTAACTGAGATTTATTTACAAAAAAAAAAACACAGATAGCGTTATGACAACTGAAACTGCGAGTGTGACAAAAACAATACTTTATTTGACAAACAACGAAAACACGAGTTCGACGTACCTTATTTAGATACTGATTTATGTTATAAAAAGTCTGGTAACAAGTCTGGAAATGTCAGTAAGTATTGATTTATAGATGTATTTTGTTTGTATGCATATAATTTTTTGCTGAATATGCTATAAATATTAAATTTTAATGTGATTCTTAACATAACCTACAAATGCATAAGTGGGGTAAGGGAAACTATCATGGCCGGGTTAAGGGGGACATATGTTTCTCTTTCCCGACGTCAGAAGTAACAAACATTTTGAGACAGGCATATTTTATAAAAAGTAGAAATAGTCTCTTGAATCGGTAACTAACTATAAATGTTATGATATTTTACACATTGCTTGGGTACCGTAACAGCTGACCCCTCCATACCGATTATACCCTAAATGGCAAAATAGGTTTTTGGTTTGTAAAAAAAAATTGGGAAAAAGTTAAGTTATGGGGAAAAAAATATTAAGTAGGTAGGTATTAAACGATTCTATTGGTTATAATTATTGGTTATCTATTAACTATTATTATATGTTATTACTTACTTATATTATGCTATTTTGTATGATGTCAAATGACGGTTGGCGATATGAACATCTTGTTTTAATCAAGACTACAATATTTTTTACAAAAAAATGCCTAGGAACTATGTGAGAACAATTGTATGCCAAAGAAAAGTAATTTAAATACGCTACTTGATTTTAACCATTACTTAATAAACATTACAATAAAAAATTGCACCTACTTTTTACTTTTTTGTTTTTAGTTGACTACCCCTGTTCGAAACTCGTACGTTTCCCTTACCCCAAATACCGATTGTGGTAAATATTTTATATTTGTAACCGTATTTCGTTAAGTATGAAGTACACATTTAAATAAAGGTGTTTTTAAAAATGTTTTGCGTATGAATAATCCAAACTAGTATTATTACTTGTAGATTTATTGAGACTGTTTCCCTTACCCCAAAAATAGGGAAAGGGAAACGATAGAACTAGTCTTACGAATAATCATTTTCTGGCGATGTGCATTAGAACTAGCATACAAAGTATGTTGTCCTAGAAAGCTAACGCAAATAAGTATGTTTTGTCTTTAGCGAAAAAACTTAGAACCTTATACTTTGTAGTATAGAACTCAAAATAAGATAAGAAGAATAAAGTATGTTCCCCTTACCCCACCTGACCTTACACGTTTTCATATAAATTGATTAAGTTACATTAAGAAGTTTCACAACATCAGCTTATCTTTTTTGATTCAACACACAAAAAATACGGTTGAAAATCCCAATTTAAGCAGATTTAAAAAACAAAGTTTTAATTTATACCATTTATTTGAGACCTGTAGAATAAAAAAAGTACCCGCGCGGCAGCGCGCATCAATACAGCGGGCGGAACTAACTCAGACGAGAACTCGCCGCGCAGCCTGCTGCACTATGCTAATGAATGATATGACAGGTTACATATTATTTCTGAAATTAACAAATTAAGCTGAAGGTAAATTCATAATACGGAGTTATTATTTTACGACCGAAGGCTAAAGAATATTCCGCCTACGGATGCCAGTTTCCGCTTTAAAATTTGTATAATTTATTTAAGGTATAAACCTTACAGTGGTCAGGGGTACTCCACTCTATTGATTTGTCCGATCGTAGAATCAGGATATGTCGGGTATGCGACCCTGAACCTCTCTAGCTACTACAGTTTCCTTCCACTTCCCTTACGCAACTGTACGCAAATGTAGTATTCCCCTTTTCCCCTAAATCCATCCAAGTACCAGTTTCCTATCTCCTATTAACAATTTAAGGGTACCGTAGTCCGGATTCCTTAATCAAATTAAGTTTTTTGTTAATAGTAAAGCTTACCTGTTGGAAACTGTTGTACTAACTGATGGTACAACGCTTATCTAGGTACTAGACTGGGTTTGTATGTTAGTCTGTCGAAAACTGGGATAATAAGACGAAGCTATGTTTATTTTGTATTTCAAAAATTTCGGTAAATGTTGGTGTTTTTATATAGGTTAAATTTATGTTTTAAAGCCAGCGGCATCCATGTTGTACTTAAATGATAAACACAAGTACAAAATATGAAGAAAGTAGTATCGAGTAGACATACGTACATACAGGGTGTCCCAAAAATAGCACGTCACAGTGACACTGGAGATTCCCCAGCCTCAGACGAACCAAACCAGCCTAACATGACCTCAGTAAAAGTTGCACCGTTTTCGAGTTATACCAATTTAAAGATTTTTCAAATTTTTCACCTCTTTTGACATTGTAAGTGCTCGCATTTACTGGGATAGCTTTAGAATTTAGTTTTTTTTATTTGTGCGCGTTTATGAATAGTTGATTAAGATGATAGAAGCATTATTATGTCAATAACTAATGTACAAGTTGGAAAAATACTGTAATGAACTTGACTTAAATTATCATCCACATAGTAATTTAAACTTTGAACACCTGCCATAACTTTTTTTTTACTACAAATGTAATGAGCAAATAACTTTAAAAACATGCGTGTTTTATGCCAATTTTAAAATGGTATGACACATGATATCTTAATGCATAAAAGTAGGAATTCGTATGACATTTGCCAATATGGATCCTCGGAAATCAATGCTAATCATCTAAAAATTATCTTGTACTCTACGATATCTCATTTGTTTGTGCTCCTTTGAAGAATATGATTGATTTTTGGTTGACCTTGGTTCAAAGATAATAAAAAATGGGTTTAATTTTCATTAGTTTTTACAGTAAATGTTCGAATTGTTTCCCTCCGACTTTAAGGCACAAATGGCATCTTCGAATAAAATTTCGGTTTAATTTTCGTAAAGTGGTTTCCGATATGTCTCGGGCTGCATTGAAGACACGTCGCCGTAGTTCCTCTTCGTTACTTATTGGTTTTGAATAAATATTGTCATTCAAACATCACCAAAAAAAAACATTTTACAGAGCGAAATCAACTTCCGTTAAGAGTGCCGAGTAGTCGTTTTAGTTCCACAAACAAAATCGCAGTGACACATGATATCTTAATGCAAAAAAGTAGGAATTCGTATCACATTTGCCAATAAGGATCCCGGAAACCAAACTAACAAATGAAACGCGATTAGCCGCTTTGCAAGTTTATCATGTAAATAATTGTAGGATAGTTATTACTTTATTGCAGTTCTGTTGTAGCCCTGTGACCCAAATTACTCATAGTTCGTTACCTTGCGTTTCGTGCTATACTCGTTGATTAATATTAAACCTCGTTTTAATAGCCGACTTTTTAGTTAGGTACGTTTTATTTTTATTGATTTGAATTATGTCATTACTTATCACCCATGTTCACTGCTTCCGTTTTCCTGTGGTGTTCCTGAATTAAATCGACTTGGCATTCCTCTGGACTCTGATTTTGTTTGTGGAACTGAAACGACTACTCGGCACTCTTAACGGAAGTTGATTTCGCTTTGTAGAATGTTTTTTTTTTGGTGATGTTTGAAAGACAATATTTATTTAAAACCAATAAGTAACGAAGAGGAACTACGGTGACGTGTCTTCAATGCAGCCCGAGACATATCGGAAACCAGTTTACGAAAATTAAACCGAAATTTTATTCGAAGATGACATTTGTACCTTAAAGTCGGAGGGAAACAATTCGAACATTTACTGTAAAAACTAATGAAAATTAAACCCGTTTTTTATTATCTTTGAACCAAGGTCAACCAAAAATCAATCATATTCTTCAAAGGAGCACAAACAAATGAGATATCGTAGAGTACAAGATAATTTTTAGATGATTAGCATTGATTTCCGAGGATCCATATTGGCAAATGTCATACGAATTCCTACTTTTATGCATTAAGATATCATGTGTCATACCATTTTAAAATTGGCATAAAACACGCATGTTTTTAAAGTTATTTGCTCATTACATTTGTAGTAAAAAAAAAGTTATGGCAGGTGTTCAAAGTTTAAATTACTATGTGGATGATAATTTAAGTCAAGTTCATTACAGTATTTTTCCAACTTGTACATTAGTTATTGACATAATAATGCTTCTATCATCTTAATCAACTATTCATAAACGCGCACAAATAAAAAAAACTAAATTCTAAAGCTATCCCAGTAAATGCGAGCACTTACAATGTCAAAAGAGGTGAAAAATTGGAAAAATCTTTAAATTGGTATAACTCAAAAACGGTGCAACTTTTACTGAGGTCATGTTAGGCTGGTTTGGTTCGTCTAAGGCTGGGGAATCTCCAGTGTCACTGTGACGTGCTATTTTTGGGACACCCTGTATAGTTTACAGACATAACATGAGAACAATGTAAAATTTAAAAAATACTTAAATGTACCAAAATTAATAATGTGATTTTCTTGTTAACAATCAAACAATAAATTGGTTATTTTTTAAATAACAAGCCAGTAAGTTAAGGAACTAAAGGAACGTATTCGGATGATTTACAAAAGTTGTTCAGAGTACATTTTATTTAATCTTTAAAAATCGACGAATTGCCAATTTTAATAATAGTATTATAGTATCATAGCTTTATAGCAAATAAGACCATCTACCCAAGAAGATCAATATATTAAGCACAACTAGGTTCGCAAAGCAGAATCTCGTCTACATCTGACAAAATAATGCTTTTTTTTTTAAATCAATAAAAAACGGATGTACTTATTTTATTTTGATTCGACTTATTATTTAATTATTAGAATTTTAATAAAGCTCCGTGTGTAAGTCTCTTTGTATTTAATTTGTTTTTTTTTTATTTTTTAATATTAATATTTTTTTTTATGCGTGACTCGATGCATGAATGTTGTAAAAGCGAAATAAATATGTCAAGATCGTAGCAAGTGGAAAGAAGTGGTCTCTGCCTACCCCTCCGGGAAACAGGCGTGATTTAAAAATAAATAAATAAAATAAATATCAGCGGACAATGTCACACCAATTGACCTAGTCCCAAACAAAGCACTAGGCTTGTACTATGGGTACTAGACTACTACTTATACAGGGTGTCTGGAAAACCTTCGGAGAAATTTGGGGGGGTAATATTTGGCACGATTCTGATCACGGGGGTATGGTTCATTTTTGTTTCTGTTAATGTAAAAAAAAAGAAGGATTAATTATATTCATTTTGTTACTTGATGTATCGCAGCCGATATCTCGACCTTGACATTTTGACGTTGATAGTATACTACTCCAACAGTTCGTAGTATCTTACGTCAAAATTCAATGTCCGAGGTCAATGACCTGAGACCATAGGTACGTTGTCACATGGTATGTAAACAAACAGTTCGCTCCATGTAAACAAACAGTTCGCTCCATGTAAACCAAAATCAAGGTAGCATTATAATAAAAATAAATGAGTAATTTTAGTGCAACTTACTGTATTTTCGTTTTTGCAATTTGAACACTAATTGGTTTTAAATGTGAAATCACTAGGTCTCTTGTTCATGTTTTGCAGAGACTGATCATATCGCCGTCTTTTACTGTCGAGATCTAACCATTTACCATTGTTTTCTGCTCTAAAGTAGCCCATATAACTGATTTACAGCAAAAATATTGAAGACGTGAATATTGAAAATAACATAATTTAACACTGACATCTAATGACAGCCATAAATTCATAGACTTCTCAAAGTTCAAATAGACGGATTGAACGATCCGATTATTGCTCTCCGTATTGAAGAAAAAAAAGGAGAAAAAGAAAATCGTTTATTGGTGCAAACCACAGAAAAATAATAATCAAATTAAATACAGTGAGAAAATAATTTAAAACAAAACCTTAAAACTATTTTATAAAATAATAATGCACCAAATTGGGTGCTACTCAGCATCATAGTGTCAGACATGCCGTGACGCTGCACGCGCTGATTTTCAGGGCAACCAGACGGGGAGAAAGCGCTGCTGGCTGCTGGTTCTTTCCTTTTGATCCGCATGGTATTTGTGGCAGTAGCCAAAAGTCCAAGTGCAAAACATTTTGTCGATGGATATAAAGGTCGTCGCATAATTGATTATAATAGGCTATTTGACAACATTGAAAATATACTACAAATTGTGGTCATCCTATCTGATACTAGCGTAAAATAACGTATTTCACTTTATTTCACATTAAATTATGTCTATTTTTTTGGAA
Source organism: Acleris emargana (assembly GCA_927399475.2). Classification (NCBI taxonomy): domain Eukaryota; kingdom Metazoa; phylum Arthropoda; class Insecta; order Lepidoptera; family Tortricidae; genus Acleris; species Acleris emargana. Next base: position 46,973,060 of record OV656835.1, on the reverse strand, counting down.
ATTACACGAAATAATAAGGATTTTTTTTGAAATTTAATCTGTGGCAAAAACGCTATGTGATGTTAGAAATACTTTATAACCTGTGAGTGTGATGTGAAGTCACATCACATGCAAGTAAACAAAACAAACCCCAAACCAAACATCGCTTCGCTTGTGACATCGCTTCCTTGACTGATTGTGATTGTAGTCCACGTTTTATATTTTCTGGGTGTTCCTTAAGCCGTCCCGCTGAACGCACGTCCACGAGAAAGCCTCCTGTATTGACGAAACACCAGAGGATTGGTATCGCCTTGGCACTTTCTGTGGTGCTACCAAAAAAAAAAGGAAGAGAAGATATTGGGTGAAGAATTGGTTGCAGAAACGAAGCAAATTGTGCCACATGAATATTATGAAAGAATTGGAAGTAGATGATCTTAGAAACTTTTTGCGAATGGATATTGATTCTTTTGAAGAGCTCCTGGCTATGATAACACCATTTTTTCCATTTTTGTCCACTCCGCTCGGTTGTCACCAATGAACTGACTGGAATTGCCCCAATCCTACTACACACGCAGCAACCTTGCAGGGCGGTAGACACAATCTAGGGAGCTAGGAAGGTCTTGCGCCCCTGCCGCCCTGCCGCAGGCCCAATCTAAAATTGCTCCTGCTTGCCTACACACATCACAATTAAGGAGGCAATCAAGGGTCCAATTCCCATATTGCCCCTGCAGCAGGTGTGTGAGTAGCCGGCTTTAGTGGCCTTTTTCTTTTAAGGGTTTTTACCACAGAGTGTAATCACGTCGACCTCTTCTTACAAAGCGATCCTATTTTTCTCTTTCTTCTATGATACGAATATCTAGCAACAACATGTATGATGCCAGCTTTAAATGTAATTTTCATCACACTTGCATGTAAACAGTATCTAAACATACAGGTTAACTTGACCGCAATGCCCCATATAAAACCCTCGACCTTTCTTCTTACCATGAAACCCGAGGTCGGTAAGTAATTTTTTTTTAATTTATAGCACAGCACACAGGTCCTGCAAGTTCAAGCAAAGAGTTTACACGCAATTATAAAATTGTCTTAAAATGTTATTTAAACAGGAATTTTATTGCAATCTCGCTACATGTTACTTAAATACTCAATTAATATTCTTAATAATCGATTTTAATAGTTGTCTGTAACAAATGTCGTTTTTTTTTACACTCCTTCAGGGCTGTATGTATACCTACGTAAGTATTTGCCCTTAACGTTTCTGAACGAAACATTTGCATAATCTGTGGAGTCCGCCAGCCATCCGCTTAAAAAAAGTTCAAGTAATTCGTAATAATAGTTGTGATGACTTGTGTGTTTATTTACTCGCAAATGTGATGAAAAACATTGTATGTTTCACGGGCGGTACGGGAATTACGTACCTCGACTCAGAAAGCCCTCAGTCTTCGACTTCGGGCTTCTACTAGAGCCTCGATCGTAATTCCTTACTTACCGACTTTAATACACAATGTACTATTTGATAAAACGTAACGTGTAGGTAGGATTTTTTGTTTACAAATGAAACCTAAAACTCTTTTCATAAAGAGTTTTAATGGTCCAAGATTTAAAAAGATAATATGTCAAATTGTCAATAATTAATTATTGTGTTTTTTATTCGTCGGAAGCCCTGATAGTGGTACAAATCAATGAAATACAGCCATGATCCATGATCTCGTAAAATAAGTAATGTGCCTACGAGTGCAAGTGCTATTTTAGCCGTGTGAGTGTGAGAAAAGTGTGAGTAAAAATCATAATCGTAAGTTTCAGTTTTAGATTATTTCACATAATAGCCCTTATCAGACACCGTCTTTTCATTCACATTACAGGATAATGTGTCAGTTTTCTAAACTCCATGGAGCTTTTGACCATGATTGGAAACATTGTTCATAAGGAACAACTTGTTTATTTACATTACGTTGTGACACATATCGTCGGTGAAACTGCAAAACCGCGTAAGTGACATTTTAAATAAGGAGCAAAATGCACCTTTTTAATAAGATCGTAAGGTTTATTTTGCTCTATCATAAATTTGTTACTTACGCGGTTTTGCAGTATCACCAACGATATTATGAATGAATCAGTTAAGATGGGGCACACTGAGAGCATCGTCAGGAAAGTCGATGATAAATCTGTCTGTAACTCAGTCAAATATTAACTTAAACAAAAGTTACCAATATAGGGATGATCCAAATCATCCACCCTATCTACAGTTAAAATTTCTCCGAAGGTTTTCCAGACACCCTGTATAGAGAAATATATACTTAAATACATAGAATACATCCATGACTCAGAAACAAATATTCGCGGTCATCACTTAAATATCTGCCCTTACCGGGATTCGAACCCAGGACCCCTTAGCTTCATAGGCAGGGTCACTACGAATTAGGCCAGCGCGATTTAATGTATGTATGTATTATTATTTATTAGTTTTTAACCAGACAATGTTGATATAATAACTGTTGAAATGTTGGTACTTAAAAATAAATACTTATCCACTTTTAAATGTTTTATTTTAGTAGTTTCACTTAAAAAAACAAAATGTTAAATTTTAAATGTACGGTACCAAAATTACATGAACGCTCTACCCTCGGTAATAAAGAGTCTCATCCGCGGTAATAGGGTCAAAGCCCGTTCAATACCACGGTAATAGGAGAACCCGACTTTTTGGGATTAATATTTATTTTATCCCATATAATCTAATCACCTATAATGAGCCCAAAAAGGTGCAAATTACTAAGATAAATCTTTTATAAAAAAAAAACCTTCCGGTCGTTAACGTGTCTTGATATCCTTAATTTTTGGTTCTTATTTGAAAACTACTTTTTCTCCCACTCGTTGAATATTTTGCTTTTGTCAAAACACTAAAAACACTTAGGTTTGTCATTTTTCAAAAGTTTTCCGAGTATTTTGTATCGTTTCGTTTAAGTATTTGTTGTTTATTTTTTGTACATTTCCAATGGTGGTACAAACAGCGGTTTTAATAACTTTGTATTGATCCCATTACGAATTTCTCTTTAGTATCCATGTGCTCATGGCTCAAGATTATGTTGATGGCCTCTAGTTTTTCGCGACAGCGGCATCGATAGACGATAGCTAACAAGTAGGTACATACATAGAGATGAGGAAATCATAATATCCCTGTCACATTTCCCATCTCTCGTAAACATAAAACCTTAATACACAAACTCCTCAACTTGCTCCACTTTTTCAACAAATCTTCCTAAAATCTTCTCGTATCCATCACGACATCAGCCATTAAAATCACCTAACATAATTATCCTCTCATTCTCACCACATTTATTAAGTTGTTCCCTCACATTATCCCAGAACTCTTAACTAACTTTTTGCTGCTTAGACATATCTCGAGGATACACGCAAAGGACAAAAATGTTGGTCAAACCATGTTTCAGTCTAATCCAAAGGATTTTAGCGCTAACACATTTATATCCTTTCACGCATAAATTCATTCGTTCTGACAAAATAACTCCCACTCCCTGACTACCTCTGTCAGTGTTGGCTACTCCGGACCAGTTCCCATAATATTTATCATAAGCGGTTGTTGAACATCCTTTCTTCTTTGTACGCCTAGTACGTACATTTTTCTTTCATCCATCAACTCGTAAATTGCCTCAATCTTATTATTCACACCTCTGCAAACATTGAATGTTGCAAACTGGCATTCCCCAACCCGCTGTTTGCCTTTTTAATATTGGGAGACAACTCATGACGTGTGGGAAAACACGTTGCCATCGGGAATTTTGCCCCCTCCCCCCGTCTAGATACGACGGGGCAGCCTGAGCAAAGGTACTCGGGGACGGATTCTCCAGCTAAGCCGGAACCTGTGGTAATGTATTATTTAACCCCCGTATCATGATGATAACTCCCACTTTTTCTTCGGATAGGGGAAGGGAAAGGAAAAAACGGGAAAGGGACAAGAGATAGTATAGGAGATAGTTAGGATGATAGATAGAGAAAGAAATAGCGAGATCCGAGACTGATGTGGATTGAAAGAAGATGTAGTGACTAAAATCGAAAAGGGTATGCTAAGATGGTATGGTCATTTACTTAGGAAGGATGGATGAAAGAAGGGTTACGATAGATATATGGCGAGCGAGAGTGAGCGGAGTTGTCGGTAGGGGACGCCCTAGACGGACGTACGGTGATCAGATTCGCGATATACTAAAAAGGGCCAAATAAAAAGCACCCGAAACCGACGTACGTGCATGAAGAGATTGATGAATGTAGAGGAAGCGAAAGTTGTATGTTTAGATCGGTGCATCTGGCGTTCCATAGTCTCTGCCTACCCCATTGGGAGACAGGCGTGAAGTTATGTATGTATGTATGTGTAAATCTTATTTGTAATACTAATAAGAATAACAATCAATGCAAAAAACAATTTAGTAAAATTAAAAGATAAAATATTGTACTACAGCTGACTTAAAGTAAAGCCCTCCATTGCCCGCCGCACTTGCGGCATCGTGCCGAGAACACTCGCACCGATACTCCACTGCACTGCGATGTCGTCTTGGGCCAAAAAAAGAGCCTCGCCTGTGGTCGCCAGAGACGCCGTTTAATTTATCTGACACTGCTTTTATAAAATTCTGTGTCAGATGACCACGGCCCAAAAGTTTATATGGCAAGTGCAGCAACTAATTACGTAATTTGGCTTTTAAGAAGCGTATTTGCGGCACTTGATCGTTTGGGCGTGGTCTGCGGCGGTACCTGGCTTGCAAGAAGAATGTTGGACATGAGGCTGTGCTGGTGTATCAACGCAAGTGACGTCTCACGCCAAGGGACGACCAATATGCTACGATACTAAAATGCATTAATCGGGTCTCTTTTCATCTGAAGCAGACAGGCCCGTGGGCTCAAGCGAAGCCGGGAATGAAATTGACCTAAAGCCAGACAGATCAAATAGGTTATCGATGCACGTCTGTAAATTCGACTAGGACCGGATTAGTAACACAGACCGTGGTGTCCTAAATAGGTCGTCGACTGCATTTCTACAACGGCAACAAGGATGCGGTTCGTAGACTCAAAGAACAAGACGGAGGCTTGGCCAGATTTTTGGTACGGACGTTTTATGATAATTGATAACTTTTTATGAAACATCTTAGCCTACTTGTGCAAAATGTGGTTACAGAATTATCAAGAAGTTTTAAGAATTGTTGGTAATTCTTTAGCTCTGCCTACCCCACTCTGGGAATGAAGGCGTGAGTTTATGTATGTATGTATGTATGATAACTTTTTATTTACATCTTTAATATTTGAGTAGCTTGGTTTTATCTTAATTCAAATAAGTTTAGTTTTACCTTTTAACTGTTAACATCAATAATATACAACGTGTTACAAAATACCCCGTAAAAAATATAATAAATTATCAAAGCCAAAAATATTGTCCACCCTAGTAAGCTGTCATGTCAGGGAACCGGAGATAGCATAGATTATTTAACACAAAGGTTCAATACTATGAAGTCATTATGCTTAAAGTACTGGCTTCAAAAAACGTCAAGACTGAAAAATAAAAAAGTCAATTTCAAATCTTCTTATCGATATTCTACAATTGTTCCGTGTTTTTACATATTTTTTTCCAAAATGACTATGTTATCTAACTCAGAATATTACGATATGATGTTATGCGTAGGCCATGAAGATAGCAATTTAAATCATGCTCGCGAACTGTATCGGCAACGATGTATAGATGGAAGACCACCCGCTGAAAAGCGACGGCTACCTTCGTACCAGTGTTATCTCAACATGTCAAGACGCCTACATTCCATAGGCTCCTTTCAGCGGCCTTCTGGAAGTGGAAGTCCAAGCACAGTCGATGCCAGGCAGGCTGAATTAGTGTTAGAGCATTTTGAAGAAGAGCCAACCACGAGTACGAGACGAACCGGAGCAAGATTCGGTATGAACCATGTTGCAGTTAGGCGAATTGTTCGTGACGAAAACCGTCACCCTTATCACTATCGCCGTACACAGAATCTGATTCCCTCTGATCTTGCACCCAGGAGGAGCTTCTGCGAGTGGTACCTGAGGCAGTTAGAGGAGAACCCTAATTTCGTAAACTGTGTTATTTGGACGGATGAAGCAGCTTTCACGAGGTCGGGACTTTCAAATGTGCATAACGATCACGTTTGAGCTCGCGAGAATCCACACGCTTCACGGCAGGGCAGATTCCAACATCAGTGGGGGCTGAATGTATGGGCTGGCATTTATGACGGGCATGTCGTTGGTCCCGTCATTTTGCCATCACGTCTGAACGGTGGCAACTACCTAACGTTTTTACAAACGGAATTCGAAGAGGCGATTGACGACTTTCCTGTGGCCGACAGGGATTACTTTGACAACCAAAAGATCATGTTGTTTCAACACGATGGAGCTCCGGCTCATTTTGCTCGCGACGTGCGAGAGTATCTTAACGTTCGCTTTCCACGAAGATGGATCGGCCGTGGAGGACCGGTGCTATGGCCCGCTCTTACTCCGGACATCACACCCTTGGACTTCTTCTTATGGGGTTATGTGAAGGACAGAGTCTATTTCTCCGATTGCCCAACGGTTTTCGAGATGGAGCAGCGTGTAAGATCGGTGTTCGCGTCAATAACACCAAAACGATGGTGCGAAATGCCACACAAGCCATATCCCGACGAGCGAGGTTGTGCATTTAGCAAGGCGGGGCTCACTTCCACGGAGCCGTTCCTGTAAATTTGACGTTCATTACGAAAAAGTAAGTTATAGTTTCTTCGTTTAAAATCTTCCAAAACTCGACTGATATGTATATGTATGTATCTGATCGAATTCTGTTCATTTTGTTTATATCTATTTACCGTTTCGCGAATTAGGTAAAAATGTACATAAACATTCTGCGTAGTTTACTCTTTAATTTTACTGAAATAGGGTTTGCACATCAATGAAAAAAAAAATGTTTTTTTTTTTTTGGCGGTAAGTCATACAGCGATAATACGGTTCTCAAAATATTGTAAATGGACTTGTTATAAGTTATAAGGCACCATTTAACCCCCTTTCGGCTTTACGGGTATTTTTGTAACACCCTGTATAAATATTTATAAGGCAAAAAATTATACCTATAAAGTTTTTTTTTTTTTTAAAGCTGAATGAATGATCTTTAAGCGTCAAAGCGTGCAAAAACGTCAGTATTTTCAAAGATACTGACTATTTAATAAAACAAAAATAGAAAACCAGTTTTGATATTCTCGTTAATTTTTTACTTTTTTTTCTAGAAAACTGTATACAAAATGTCTCAAAAATGAATTTCTCATGCCAGGTTTATCAAAAATGACACCACACTCGAGGTGGCAGATAAATTTCAATGCTTTGTGGCGAGTTCTCGTCGGAGTTAGTTCCGCCCGCTGCCTTAATGCGCGCTGCCGCGCGGGTATTTTTTTTATTCTACAGGTCTCAAATGAATGATGTAAATTAAAAATTGAGATTAAAATCTCCATACATTGGGTGTCACTACCGCCCGTACTAACTACCTCAAAATAAACATGGAGACAATAATTACTGTATAAATAAATTATTTGACTATGCTTAAACATCAAAAGGATGCGATTATGAGGATGTGATTTCGCCACTGTGCGGTTACGGCTTTACTCCTGCACATGAGATCTCTTCTTAGCTTGCATTAGGTACTAGGTTTTCCTTAACACGTAGCATGCTACTTACTGCCAGCTTAAGGGTGCGGCTCCACTGAGGCGGAGACGAGAGGAGCGGAGCGGAACTGTGCCAATATTAACCAATAAAAGGCGCATGCGGTCACGTCGAGCGCGCCTTGCGCAGATTCCATTGGTTAATATTGGCACAGCTCCGCTCCGCTCCTCTCGTCTCCGCCTCAGTGGAGCCGCACCCTTAACATAGTCTGGGAGCTAACTGCAAGACACCTAACCTGATTTAAAAAAATAGAAAATGCCTACCATGTATGATGTAGGCGTAGCGGACCCTTAGTAGCTTCAACTGCAAATGGTAAAGAAGTAGTGCGAAAAATCATCAGAAAAAACGTCATCGGCCTTCGCGGACAGTTAAATAACAATGGTCGGCCAAATCCTGTGTTGGCAGGTTCCGGTGTCCGAACGAATTTGTGCTACCACCCATTCGAAAAGTTGAATCAAAAGATCGTATTTTAATAGCTTAATTAAAGCACGTAGGTATGTCTTGGTCGGCCTGATTTAAGCCTGGCAGTTTTTGCAGTCCGACCACATTTATACTTTTCATAAAAAAATAAAGCAATATTAAAATAGTTATTTGCAAGAGAGCAAAGTTGTGTTTTGCTGCGAGTGTTGATTTTGAATCCCGAGTGAGCGCAGGATTTTATAATTGAATCACGAGCGTAGCGAGTGATTCCAGGTTAGAATCCTGAGCGTAGCAAGGGATTCAAAGACACGAGATGTAAGTAGCTTTGGTCTCGCGTGACCCATACAACTTTTCACCGAAGCAGCGAGAACATGTTACATGATTATTTTTATACTAATGACGGATAAATACTTACTTTTGCAGCGAGAAAATTGCAGTTCAGAGTTTAATAAAAAACTTTTTCTCAAACATGCTCGGAAAAAACGGTATTCCGATTGAAAGACAAGGACGGAAAGAGCCTCATTTTACTCCTAGGAGTAAAAAAACTATATGAAAACACTTTCCGTCCATGTCCATATATTTCTTAAAAATTCTGTCAATTTGCATACAAAATCAAAAGGACCAAGACAAAAATTCCAAACAGCCAAGGTAACTGCTCGCTTTTTTAGCACAGTGCGTGTGTTTCTTTTTGAATTTGCATTCCAATGTCTATGGTTAGTATTTAAAAACAATTGACAGTCGGTAACATTCGTTCATTCTGCATAATATAATTGTGAAACCGAATATTAAACTATTTGTTGTGTGAAATACTTACTATAAAAAATGAGCTCAAGCGACGAAAGCGACGAAATAGGTACCACACCGCCTATATTAAAATCTGAAGCTGCCTCGGTTAGGCAAAACCTGCTTCCCGCTAAATCTAAGGAAAAATATAACCGAACTTATGACCAATTTATGCTGTGGAGGGCAAACAAAAATGAAAATTAAATTACTTGCTTTTTAGAAATGTATTTGTATTATTTCCTCACAAGTTTGAGAAAAGCATTATGTATGCCTCGGCGGAAACGAGGATTTCCTGACTCGTATTTTAGCAGGCCTCGCTGTTGCTCGGCCTGCTAACCACCTCGTCAGGAAAACCCTTACTTTCCGCGCCTAGGCAACAATGTACTATTTAATGATAGCGGCCCAAAAAAAATTGTGAGATTTGGATTTTTACTGACATTCTGTTCAAAAATGTAATAAGTTCGGGATCGTTTATGATAGTTCTATGAAGTACGCTGACAGCACAGTTCGCGCGCTCGGGATTCAAAATCAACGCTCGCAGCAAAAGTCAACTTCGCTCTCTTGTTGCACAAATAACTATTTATTCATTTCCTAAACTAATTTATATTTACTTATTTTATATTATTTTATATAACATTAATTTTAGACTTGTCGGTATAGTCTTTATTATTTCTACGAGCCGATCTTCTACACAAAGGCCATTGTTTGTAAACAATACCATTGTCTTTCTTTGTGTCCGTAACACCAAGCCGATTACATAAAAAAAAGCTAGAACTACATTGAATGTACATTGAATTATCAACCCTACTCTCTTAGTCAGTAGGTTTAAAATGTAAAGTGTCAGGATACAGATATAAGTCTTTATTATTTGAACTGTGCTTATTCTTTACACAATACTATCATCTACACAAAACTTATATCTGTATCCTGACACTTTACATTTTAAACCTACTGACTAAGAGGGTAGGGTTGATAATTCAATGTACATTCAATGTAGTTCTAACTTTTTTGTATGTAATTGGCTTGGTGTTACGGACACAAAGAAAGACAATGGTATTGTTTACAAACAATGGCCTTTGTGTAGAAGATCGGCTCGCTAGAAATAATAAAGACTATAATTCTTTAGCTCTGCCTACTCCACTCTGGGAATGAAGGCGTGAGTTTATGTATGTATGTATGTATTTCTCGAGTAGGTATAATATAAGTAATTGATTTATATTATACTCGTCAAAAACTGTTTTTACAGCAATTTAAATGTGTAAAAATACGAAATATTTTATTAATTACCATAAATACCTACCATAATAGGAGCTTTGAAATGAGTAAACAAAAGTTAAGAAAATATCATCAAAATTAATTGATTCGGTTGTTTTGCAAAATGGCAATAGGGCGGCACAAAAAAAAAATGACGTTCAAACTCTTATGATAGTTATGATAACGAACGAACGAAGTTATGTGTCGAAATCTAAAAATTAATTAATTAAACATTATTAAACAGTCACAAAGAAACGATAAATACTTAACAGACTTCTTCTTCTTCTTTCTTTGCCCCCGCGGCGACTTGAACAGCTACTACCGCGGGGATATGGCGTTTCCACGTGAAGTGATTTCGCCAGTGTCAAGTATATATAAGTATAAATCAATATAGCAATAAAACACAATCCAATCTTCTCTAGGAAGATTGGGGGCAACGTTGTACGGTGATTTGTTGGTCAGAGGTCAAGATAGTTTTAACCTCTGCACCACTGCGAGTCCACTTGAAACGGGCAGAAAGATGCCAGATACACGAAATAAGTCCAAGTCTTCAATCACTGTGCGACACAAATAAAAGGCATAAAAAGTACAAATCACTATCAGAAAAGAACTTTGAACACCTAATTACCCAAAAATTAAAGTCTTAAACAAATTACACGTCCGCCATCTTTTAACGTTGCAAATGGCCTATCTACTTAACAGACAACATTACATTTCATTTTTGTGACACCTGCAAAGTCGAAAAAGGAATCCTGAAATCGAAATAATTTCGCCTCCTGAACACGGTAAAATATATATTTCAATTTATTATGTTTATTATAAAAAATATGAATAATACAACAAAATGAAAAAAATAACTTAATTTTACCGATACTACGGTAGATTCACGAGAAAAATAATCTATCGTAATTTTTAAATTGACATGACGAGTATGTCCAGTCCTGTATCGGTATCCGTTATTATTGCCATTGATATTAAGAGAACCAACCGCAAAAGCAAACCACACGCAGAAGTCGCGCAATTTAATTTAGACAACGTCAGACTTTACTTTTTTAAATGGACTAGTCAAACGTAATGTTGTCTATTGTGTCGTAGAATAAAAAATAAATAAAAAAACTATTAATCCTAGGGAAAATTTAAAACTATTATTGTCTTACTTCTTTCGAACAGTATTCAGAGAACTAATAAAATTAAAGTCAGAAAAATTAAATCTTTTCAATTTAAATCAACTAGGCGGTATCGTTTTTCTCCGTAGTTGCTGTCAGTAAGAACTAAACGAATAAAGACCAACTTTGTAGATTCCATGTCAAGCTTCTAAAAAGTTTGCAGCTGTTTACCTACTATTTTTAGTCTCCATTTTCGTACAAATAATTATCTCTTGTGATACTTATGCAAATACGCCTTTCAGGATCTTTTACTACGTGACCGTTGCACAATACGGCGGATTATAGGCTTTTTGAGAGCGTGTTGGAGAATGTTCTTAGTTGTGTTTTTAATTCTAAAAAGTGTATTTACTTTTATTATACTTAAAGCTTCTGAAGGAACGAGTGCCGCATGCGCTGTGCTGTTCAATTCAATTTTCCCGGGCTAAGGATGATAATAAAGTAAACAGTAAATTAAACTACCCTGAAGTCACACTGGCGCGATTTCGTACTTAACGATAAAGTTAAATTATGACTAAACTTTATCGGTTCGGTTCTCTTCTCTTTCGTTTTGCTTTTGCTGCCAGCTACAGGCGTAAAGACCAAAGCAAGAATACCAAGACTAGATTTATTAATCACCAATCTAGTTGTAAAACTAGAGAAATGGATCTAGATGGCATCAGTTAGTGAAAACACTCTAAATAGCTGGGTTAATTAAAAAAATTAGTTCATTCACAAGTTTATTTGTTGGTTCGAGAGTTTGTTAATTTTGTTGTTAAGCACAAAAAAGTTCTAATATTAAGACGACGTAATGCTGATCTGATGATAGAGCTTGACAGTGGTTAAAGTATCTCTGTTATTCTTGTCGTAGGTCGGTCGTTTGATCTTGTTAAAGTAGTCTTTACAAGAACACTTGATGACAATACAAGAATAAAATACAGTTCGGCACAAAACTCGATTCAATGGCAACAAAAATCGTGTTGGGCAAAAATATATATGCCGTAAAATTTGCTTGCGGATATGTCGTTTTCTTCGATATAGGTATTAGGAATTAAAAATCTGAATAAAAATTATGATTACGAAAGAAATTCCAACTGCTAAATGTAGTTGTACGGAACCTTTAGTACGGAGTCAAACTCGAACTGAAGCGGGTTTCCGGTGTGTGTACTTGTACCTACTCATACATACTCCATCTAATCTAATCTTAGATATAAAAAGAGACTTCGTTTAGTTTAAAAAAAAGGGGGCGGTTACAAACAATTTTATTACACTAAGTTGGTCCCAGCCAGCTATGCCGTAAATACCCCTTGATATTAAGAATAGTCCCTCTGTCTAATTTGTTTTTTTTTTAATAAGAGATGTAGGCAAACGAGCATGTGTTTTACCTGATGGGAAGTAATCACCACCGCCCATAAACACCAGCAACTCAAGAAGAGTGGTAGATGCGTCTCCGGCAAATTAGGAAAATATAATTGCTAACATCAGATGCAAGTGCTGAAAATTAACTTTAATGTTACACAGAGCAGATAAACCGCGGTGGAACATCGAGATAGACACTTATCCCGCAGTCCCCTGTGTCCATGCCTGACGGATTTTGAAAAGCGGGATATTGTTGGATCGGTCTTCATCCCCGAACCACTATCGTAGGCTATATTTTTAGCAATTAACACGTTGGCTGCGGGACTGGTTTATAGGTTTATTATTCTGGTGCGTTAATAGGTCCAAAGAGCCCCTACCCTACTAAAACTTCAGTGCGGCACTAGGTCCATTGTGCCACACCATGCAAGAAAAAAAAAACTAGTTATTTTTCCGTGAGGGTTTACCGTACTGCATAGTAATTTATACCTAAGCAATCTACATCTATTAAGCAATATGGATCTGGCTTCGCCCCGGTCTCGGACATTAAGAACTATTTTTTTTTTTTTTATTAAAATGTGGGGTCTTTTAGACCTTTTGCCGCACTGAGTTGACTGACTTAAGCCATATTAGGGATGGGAAAAGATTACTACATGTCGGGTGAGAACACAATTGCCTAAAGAAGGTTGTATGGACATCGCACAAACGTATTCTCACCCGACGAAACCAGAACAATAAAAACCGTCGTAACGTAATGGTAATTTAATTATTTTATCTTGAATGGTTTTCATTAAGACACTCTAAATATAATTGTTGACTGCATTCCGAGCATCGTGTTTTCACTTTTTTAAGTTCTTATTTGCCTCCTCACTAGAGAGAGATTTTTATTAATTTGCTGTAACAGCCGTTACATTTTAATTTCTATTCAGCTTTTTCCAAGGTATGAATTTTTTTTATGAACAATCTATGCCGCTGGTCACATTTTCATTATTTATATTTCGACTTACTTACTTGCTACACTTTTTGTTACCTCCATCCCTCGGTATCATTTTCTTCCTCAGAGTCAAATATAAAATCCAGATTCTTCATTTTGGTCCCTTATGATGGTGCACTCATTATTCTTCACAAATTATTCACAACGCAAACAATACCTCAGTAATTAAAACAATCGCCTATCGCGGTTCGTGTGCGGTGCGGCGCATCACTACCCGTTGACATAGGTTAACACTCAGTGCGGATGGGGCGTGTGATAGGTCGAAGGTCTATTGGACCCCTTCCCGCACTGAAAGGAAAAAAAGGCATCCAGTGCGGGAGAGGTCCAATGTGCCCCCACGTAAATTAAGAATGCCATGCAGAAAACAATATTTGTCTTTGTCCTACTCCAAGGATTGGCCAAGATACGCTCCCCGCACCGTACGAAAGTACACAATTTTCAGTGCCGCACAGGGTTACGGCCACGGATGGGGCTTTTTGTGCCTTCTCCCGCAGTGGCCGCAGTAAACGTGTTAACAGTTACGAACAAATATCAGAACACAGGCACATAGACTTTCAGATTTTGCACGCTTACGTTTTGTTCATAAAATCTAGAATAATGAGGAATATAGACATAATTAATTTACTTGGGTGACGAAGTAATAATATGAAAAAAAAATTGCAAAGCTTAATGTAAAAAGAAACTTTATCGAAATAATATATTCTAACTGATAAAATTAATCATTCGATGTAACTTATAACCAACCACCTATATAAGTAAATTCCCGACAAAATAAGTAATAATAAATGAGAGGGTTTGAAGTTGTAGCTGACAGCGGCATTGGTATCGATTAGACTGAGGTCTACGTAGTCGCAGATAATTTCGTCCCAGTTCTCCGTGAGCTGGCGTAATGTCTTGGACTGCGACAAAAGCTTCTGTCTCATCAAACGCTTTACCTTCATCAGTCGCTCCGGAGTGTCCATTGAGACCTCTCTTCCTCGTTTCCACGCCACCAAGTTCATCTGAGGCTCAACAATAACTACAGTAGGCAACTTGTTTGTCACTTGTAGTAGTACTGGGGGTTTATTTGTTGATGTGCCAACACTTAAATTTTCCTTCCTAAGAGCTTTTTTTAGAATCGAAAGTCGTGATTTTTCAGCCATGGATAGTTCTTCTGGTGATTTTGTAGGAGGCAGCGGTGGTGCAGCTATCACCGAGGATGCAACAGGTGTGCTAGCGCCGATTTGGTCCGTGGCAGAAGCTGCACTGGAAGTAAGAGTCGGATATGCCGCCGCCTGGCTCTCTTCGAACTTGCGTCGGAAATAGGGTTTTTGCATCCGCCACGATGCACTATTGCCTTGCGTCGTCGCCGCCTTCCTCGCTGAGCACACACAAGCCGATAGTTAGCTATTACTTTTATTTAAAAATACTATCCTTATATTCTCAGTATCATGAATTTAAATACGAAACATTTTAAGTAACACGCCTAAGGTTGTTTAATGTTCCATACAATGCAATATAGAGTAACTAAAAATCAAAAACCTCTTTTTTTAAGTAATTAAATATTGAATAGTTGCGCTTACCTTTTGTTCGCCGGAGCATAGAAGGAAATTTCTCTTTAATGTTTTGAACCCTCTTCATGTCGTAATAGTCAGCGTACTCATTGACTTCTTGTCTTGATCTCTGGCCGGGCGGAGGCGGGGGCACGGGCGTGGGTTGCGCCGCTGGCGCCGCCACAGAACTCGGGGGCGGGGGCACGGGCGTGCGCCGCGGCGCAGGCACGACCACGGGCACGGCCACCTCCTCCTCGTTTGGTAGAGTGCTTACTCGCCGCTCCTCTAAATCAGAGTAGTCAGGTCTTCCACCTCTGAGTGATTTTTGAAGGTTCCTTACATCACCCAAATTTTCTTCTTCTTCGCTATCTGATTTTATTCTTGAGTCCATGTTTGGCCTATCCCGTGGTTTCCTCCGAACTTTCTTACTCATTCGTCTATGGTCAAATTTACTGATATCGTCATCAGAATCAGAGAAATTATCTCCTTGAAGGTCTTCTTCATGTGTTTGAATGTCTTCGTCGTCTATGCCCAAGTGATGATTTTCATCACCTATGGGGCTATGACTAACTGTCTGTCTTCGGGTTAGCAGTTCATCTTTTCTGACTTTGCTTTTATTTCGATACTTAGCTCCATTTTTACTCCGGAAACTGTTTTTAAATTTTGGATCCACCTCATCTAATTTGACCTTATTTAAAAGTTCTGGGTCACCATAATCGGGAGGTTTTCTTTTTTTTATCGGTTTACGGGACTTTTTCCAGGACTCGTCTTCTTCGACATCATTTGAAATAGTTTTATCGATTTTATCTGCAAGAAAGTAAATGATAGTAAGTTTATTTTTCAGGATAAACGGTATCTTATCAGAACTATCAGAAGTGAATAAAAAAATAGGGAATATTCTTATTTTTTCACAATTACGATAAAAGCAGGTTCATGTAACGAAAAGTTAAGAGAGATATTTTTTTAATAGCTATAAGTATAATCAAGAACAAGCCAACAAAGATTTGTTCCTATCTCTTTCCAGCAAAACAGAATTTAATATGCCAGTTTACATGGCCGAGCTGTTACATGACGTCACAGTGCGTCTAATCGCTATGTAATTAGCAGTTTTAAATGTGCTTGTATCATTAGTATATCTTGACAGATTGCAATTTTAATTTCATTTTTGGTGATCTCTTTTACGGTTTTTTAATTTGTTGAGAAATGCAATTGAAAAAATCCATACTTATCACCTCCCCATCCTGTCGGCGATAAGGTCCTATTTATATTATTATTGGGACGAATTCTTGTTTATGAAAAGTCTTAATTTTACCAATTCTTATTTCTGCATGACCGATTTTCCTACTACGCTTAGCCTATTTTTGCAGTGTGGTTACTGAATTATCAACAAGTTTTTAAAGTTGTAGGTATTCTGTAGCTCTGCCTACCCCACTCTGGGAGTACAGGCGTGAGGGTATGTATGTACAGGGCGAACGACATGAAGTGTTACCAAATTCACAAAATCGAGCCTGGTGTCAAAGTAAATGCGACTTACTATCGGGAAAATGTTTTGGAAGCTGCGTTGGAGCCTTGGGCACGCAAACATTTCGGTAGTAGACCGTGGACATTACAACAAGACTCAGCCCCGGCTCATAAAGCTCGTGTGAACCAAGAATGGCTGAACAACGCGTGCCACAATTTATTTCGTCCACACAATGTCTTTCGAATTCCCCAAACGCGAACCCGATGGACTTCTATTATCTGGTCCATTGTGGAGAGCAAGGTGAGGAGAAGAAAACATGCCAGTATGGATGCATTGAAAAAAGCGATCGTACGTAATTGCCATTGCATACCGCAGGATCACATTCGTGCAGCGTGCAACTCATTTTTCTACCGTCTGAAGGCCATAGACAGCAGAAGGTGGTCATATCGAGTTAAAATAAAGTAATCTTAAAAATTTGATATCTTTTTCTCTTTTTTTTCTTAATAATGAATAATTTAAGACAACAAAAAAAAATCGTAGCCTTTTGAATTTGGTAACACTTCATATCGTTCGCCCTGTATGTAAGTATGATTTTCCTAATTATAGATAGTACTAATTTGGAATTATGTAATACTAAATTTTCCGAATGCCTTATTTTCCTAATTATAGATAGTCCGAATTCTGAATATTTGTAATAGGTGCAGTCATACATATTTTGGTTGATTCAATAAAACGAATAAGATTTTTAATTGAATGCAAACATCCATTATATTTTTCTAATAAAAAAGATCCTTTACTAACTACCTACTAAAACCAACATATTTTTTTTAAACATTGTTCGTGTGTTACCTTTCCCATTAATAGGTTTTCTACAATTCTGCAAATTTTAGCGTCTTTTACTATAAATTTTGACCATCTTTTCCGCGGTTCAGTATACATTTGTACTTGTTTAATACTGCTACTTTTTCAAAATTTTATGCATGAGAAAAAATATTTGTCTTCCCAATCTTTGTTTAGGCGGAAGGGCCATCCTTTCCAGTGTTCGTAGTCCTGTGACGCTCATGAGGGCAACACTACACATTTGAACCCAATTTTGTAATACACTGTTTTGAAAATACGACTCCAAATTGCGTCCGTTGCGGTATCGATTCAGTGCTTCGTTCAAAATGAACAACCACACTTCTAGAACAAATGGAAGAAGGCAAAAGAGCTAAATTACACGTCAGTCGTACTATCCTTCTGTGTCATTAATCCATTAATATTCCTATTTCCTCCGCTTTATTCCAAATCGCCTTTAAAACATTGTAAAAACAACCCGTATATCGGGATGCACAGTTGTGACTGCATTCATTCCGGCAGTTTTATAGTCGCTTTTGAAAAAGGATATTTAAATACAGTTGCTCAAAAAGTGGTAGGTACTTTTCGTAGCTGTACATTAAAAGGAGTATTCTTTAGCGTTTTTGAAGGTGGTTTATTGTTTTTTAAAACATTTATTTCATTTTTAGTGATCACAGTAAGCCTATGAAGTCCCAGTTCTTAGTTGATTATGAAACTAAGACATTTCAAGCTCGCCGCACGCAATGCCGCGGGAAAGTCATAGTCATATTTAAACAATTAAATGTTCGTCGTTGTAGTCACTCAACTATCTTAATCGAGATATCTTATCGCCACCCTTGTAATAGGGACCGTTGAGGAGTTCCGCTGGGCATCTGTGGTCTTCATCATCAGTTCCACTTCACCAAGTGATGCTTTCTGAATGCAAATGCTAGTTTTTTTTGCTAAAAATACTGAAATCGCTATACGTTTGCTTACAATATTTGAGGAGTTCCCTGAATTCATCACTGATCCTCTCATCAGTTTCAGATTTAGTGACAATGGTCCCTCGAAAGTAAACTATCAAACCAAAAAATATTTTTTTAAATCTGTTCACTATTGACGGAGAAATCAGTGAACATACATAAAAAAAAGGATAACTACATATACCTATAGTGGCACGTATAACCTCCTCCTTTTTTTGAAGCCTGTTAAAAAATAGAGATTCGTTTGGCATTCCAACTTTTATGATAAAAAATTGTCGGAACTGCTGTAACTTCATGAATATTAAAATTTGCATGAAATTGAATTTATTAATCAATTTCACACAATATTAACGCCAATCGGAACAATGAAAATTATTTACTGACAAGAAATTTGTTGGCAGAAAAATCAAGGCAAAGTATAAAAGAAAGTGGACCATTCAGGCAAGTGGACCATTTAGGAAAGTTGACCTAAGGTACCTGAAGGAAGAAAAGTTAGCTATTAATACAAAAAACAATTTTGTTTATTTTTGTCATTGGGTTAAAATCTTTTCTTTATGCATTGAAATTTGTCCCCGGAAAATGTAACAGAGTTGTTGTTTTTGTAGTAATATTTTATTTTGTTTGACGATGTTTAACAATACTTTAATGACTCAAAAAAAAAAAATTAGTATAAAAAATATTACTACTAAAACAAAAAAATTACGATCGTGACAGAGTGGGAGAATTTCAGTGTATCGAAAAAGTTTTTTACCGATTATCATTTTAAGCTTTTAGAAAATTTTATGTATGCAACGGTATATAATAAGCTCTTAAGGTACTCGTACCTGTAATTAGAGCGCGAGCTCGAGGGCACTCGTACCTGCAAAAGCTTCATTATGTACCAGCTACATAAATAACTTTTAGTGTATCAACAGTACCTAACTACTACTTTATTTTTCAAAAAGTCTGGTTTGCACGTGTGACTACTCCCTTATTATTGAGTTCATTGCAGAGTTCAGCGTTACAGATGCATTGCAGCTTTCTCCAATGTTAGAGCAACGCCAAATCTGTTCCATTTTTATTTTTTGATTGAAAATAGTATAGATAGCCACCACGTATTAATTTTTTCTTGCCTTTTTCGGCGACGTTCAGAAAATTTAAATCGACGAATATCGCACTCGAAGAAGCCATAGTTATTTAGTTTATATTACAGGTTTATATGCAACACATAGGACAGAATGCTTACAGATATTAAATTGATATTTGACATTTATACTTGACACTTCATCTATTGATTAAAAGACACAACGCAATGAGTTTCTTAGGAAATAGGCGAGTAGGAAGACGAAGGTTTCTTCATAGACAAATGAATTGCCGCATATAATTATTAATTTAGCAAATATGTTCTTCTGTAAATACTGGATGGCACTTCCGCCTAAACAAAAAGATTGGTAAGACAATTTTTTTTCTCATAAATTTTATATAAAAATGGTTTTCTTTGGTCACCGAAAATATGGATGACTGTACTTATTACAAAAAATCAGAATTCGGACTTTCTATAATTAGGAAAATGAGGCATTTGGAAAATTATTATTACAAAAATTCTTAATTCGAGTACTATCTATAAGTAGGAAAAATTGTTATTCGGAAAATTAAGAATTGGTAAAATTAAGACTTTTCATAACGAAGAATTCGTCCCGATGATAATTTACGATATTTTACACATGGAAAAATAAGTAATAGGACCTCATCGCCGACATCTTCCCTATCGGGCACCACTAGTATTTTTTTATGATATTGTAGATACCGGCACAAGAATTGTCATGAAAGGTTACACATACAACTACCTACCTACATACATAGATCACTAATAGCAATGTAACTTGATATAAAAAACATTGCATTTTTAATGTTTATGGATCCTCATCAGGGAGTTCTTTTTTATGTCACAAGCAAACCGAGCGCACAGGGCACCTGATGTTAAGTGGAATCGGCGACCCCATGGACACTTGCATTTTTAAAGTTTTACTCGTATCATTATAAACAAAAAAAAATTGGCTTTGGAAGAAGTCTTTTGTTTCAGTTCTGTACTCGATAAATCTACTCACACGACCGATTTCAGAAAACATTTGACGAAAGAATCGAATGCCTTTTGTAAGAGTAAAATTAGATATTTTATACAGAATATCAGAATAGAAATCTAACGTGTATTCCCAACCTAACCCATAATGCATGCATGCATGATGTTAGGATGCATCCTAGTACCAACACACTGTATCCTAATTATACATTTTAACACGTTCACGGACACAGCACCATCCTCGAAATTGTGTGATATGGCACAAATAAATGTCATACAAATTTTTCTACGGCCATGAACGAACTGCCACATTTAACGTTTGTCAAACATTGTGCCACTTTATGACGGAAAATATATGTATGTAATTTAGTACAATAAAAATCTTACCAAATGTGGCAGCTCGTCCACAGCCGTTACGTCCACAGCCGTGATGTGCCACAACACGCGTCGTTCCCTTTTAAGAGTAGTGCATGAGGTTGAGGTTGCCCTCGAGCTGTTTTGCTGTGACACTAGCGGCTTGTGTTTAAACCAAAAACGGCACAGAGTCCGCGCTTCCCATAAATGCTATGGGAAATAGCCGGCCGTGGACGGAGTTCCGTTTCTGGTGAGATTAAACACACAGGCCACAGCCGTAGTGCCATATCACGAGGGTCTCAGTTTACGTCTCTCGACGTACTGTCCGTGAACGTGTTAACGACTATTTTTTTTAATACCTAATACATAAACCAATTGTGTTAAGGCCGCTTGCACCCGAATTAACCCTAAGTTACCAGGTAAATTAACCTTGACAGTTCTCATATGAATCTGACATTCGTGAATAATTAATTAATTAACCTGGGGATAATAAACTTAATTTTGAGGATTTTGATTGACTCTCTCACTTACATTGGCGAAATCACTTGGTGGACCGCCATTAATTTAAAGAAGATGAAAAATAACCTACAGTTAAATTTACGTGCAATGGCCTTATAAACTCGAAAAAGATGCAGTCTCCCACAAAAGTCAATGTAAACGTCATGTCATACAAAACTGTAATATCTGACACGTCTAAGGGCCGTATTAATAAACTCATCTTGGCTGAGATGCCCATCACAAGATACGTCAAAGTAAGCGTCAAACCATAGAAATCTGTCATTTTTGACGCATCTTGAGACGAGCATTATGTAGAGTCGAGATCAGTTTAACCTTTTGACCGCCGTAGTCTGATATATAAGACACCGAATGTCCAGCCACTATCGCCGTAGTCTTATATTTGAGACATTTTTTCTGTATGTTTTTTGCAAGGTATTTTTAATTTATACCGATTTAACTCCACCGATTCGCATATGAAAGCCGCTGTAATTGTAAATTAAACAGACACGAAACTACTCTGTCGCTTTATTTTAATTTTCTAGGTGAAATTAAATTGAAAATATGATATTAGATTATGTATAATTTTGCCGTGGTCCCGTAGCCAAAGTCTTATATAATAGACACCAGTGATGCGACGATGACCTTATTGTAACATTTAAGTATATCGACTCACTCAACGATGTTTGTAAGATATTTATTCATAACATTGACTGTATAGATGAATTCCCCAAAATTTTCTTTCTCCGGTATTTTTAGTTCCATTCGCGTTTTTCCCCATTTCCTTTATTTCCTATACGTTATTTCTACCAACAGATAATTTCGTCACACGCTTTTTTTTCTACTCGTTATTTTTGCTACACGCATCTTTACCACTGCAATTTTTCACCAATCTGTTTTATTCACATGCGTATGCTTTCCCCGTAGAATATATTTCCACTGGTTTATTTTTGTCACACGTTTTAATATCTAATATTTTTTTACGCTAGACGCATATTTACCATGTTTTAGCATGAATACTAAGCGGGCGGGGTCGTGAGAACTACTAGAACTATTATAGGTATATGTAGGTGATGATAATAAGCACTAGAAATAAACCTCTTTAGATAAGTAAGTGTCGAGTTCTATTACCTCACCGGACAAAGAAAATTTTGGGGAATTCATCTATACAGTCATTGGGGGCAGTTAGGGGGGTTAATTTATTTCTGCACATATTGCACATTATTCAAAGCAAGACACTCCTGTGTTGCTTTGGCATAATGTGAAGTAGCCAGATCGGCCAAAACAATACATTCCGTTCATGTTTCCTTATAAATGGTAATAATAACCCTTTTATACATTTTTGAACATAAATATCACCATTTATGGTCCCTTTCGTTATAAATGGCCCCGTGCGTTTCCCACATGAACATATTGCTTGCCAGATCAAATATTTTTCTCCGATTTTTTCCATATAAGTGTACTTATTCTTATCGCTAATATTCTCTTTATTCTCGGTATTGAGCTTTTTCCTGGATTCTATAATCGTTTAAGTATCGGTTTACAATATTTCGAACTGTGGCACGATTCATATTTACTCTCTTTCCGACCGACGCAAAAGTGGAATTAGGATTTTCCAGGTAAAGTCGCAGAAATTTTTCTCTTAGAATTATTTTATCGTCCTGCATTTTAAAATAAAATAAAAGCGATATTTTTTCGGAGATAATTGTGTTGATTGACAGTTCAAAATGACAAAAACGAAGTCATAAAAAAAAAAAAAAAAAAACGATTACTGACCTGTACCATATCATGTGCAGAGTTTATAAAAAAACTTTTTTTGAATTTTTTTTTTTTTTTATTTGAATTGGACCTCATTGTTGGTGCTGTGCACCGTGACAACTTCGCACTTGACTTGTAAAAAAACTTTTTGGTACAGGCCTTATGTAGTAGGGGAAGTACGGACAAAATGACAGGGTGTTTTGGTTTTGAATCATATTTCTTTATTTAATGTAATTATAATCAGTTTCATTTTTTCATAATCATCTTTGGTTCATTAACTATCAGTCACATAAAGTTTTAATAAAATAGGCACCATTTTAACATTTAAATAATTAATAATTCTAATGTATCACAAAAACCATTTTGTCCATATAGTATGGACAAAATGACACATAGGCTAAGGACATAATGGCATACTTAAAGTTTAAGAACACAATTCACAAATAAATTGTTTGGTCCTCTTTGGAACATCAGCGCATGAAGCATGAGCCCGACGAGAGCAAACCATGCATCGTAACCAGCTCTCCCCTGGCTTAGAACGGGAAAAAAGGTCATTACAATAAATACACGGGCCTCCATGCTTCAATAGCTTTTTCCATGGATTCTTGACTCCAAGACTGCCGATTAGTTTTTTTTGATAGTTCCGCGGCATGTTTCCTGAATAAAAAAAGATTTTAGTTAACAGAAACTCATATGGACAAAATGACATACACTATGGACAAGAGACATGCACATGTCATTTTGTCCGTAGTGAAGGTATGTCATTATGTCCAAGTATACACAACTACCTTGAAAAAATTATATTTCATAAAAATAACTAGTAATCGCGTAAAAATCCATTCAAATCACAAGGTCAACTTATAATTCATCGATTTCAATGTACAAAGTTGCAAATAATAGCATAAAACTCACCAAAAAACAGATGAAATCCATGAAAAAAATAAACTTTTCTGGTGACGAAACACGTTCACACTCGTTACACCGGCACGACTGAGCCAATGGCGATGGCGCTCGGCGTCTCACAGGATTGTAAACTTGGCCGACATCACGTGTCGCGGTGACAGCCACCGCGCTGCAGCCCGCCAATTTTGAAATAAGCCCGGTGTGTCATTTTGTCCGTATATGTCGTTTTGTCCGTACTTCCCCTACTAATTAATCGGTTTTATTTATAACTTAGTAATTATTTTCGTTGCGACATTGAGTATCAGAGTGAACTATTTACGTAAATAAAAAATAAAATATATTTTTAGCTAGAAGGCTGGACCTCTTTTTTTTTGTTTTAAATAAATACCTTAAAATGTTAATGTGTTTTTATACTAAGTAGATATTGAAATCGATATAGCGATGTTTATCGAGGTACAACGACAACCCCTATTAAGTCTTTGTATCCTCAATAACAATCAATACAGACTACGCCATCGTCTTAAATATGAGACCGCATGTGACGTCACAGATATAAAATAGGAAATTCTAGTGGTGTGGTTCACTCGATATTTCAAGTAATGTTTAAATTAAAAAAAATCTATAATTTTGCTGTCTCAAAACTTTAAATACCATAGTAATATTGAGTTAAAATTATTTAATAAAGTAAGTACCAAAAGAGTTGTGTAACTGTGTGAAATTGCATTATTACACATGTCAAACAACTTTGAAAAGTTCATACTCGATACTTTTCTAACATGGTCAATCCTCTCCCTTCTGATGTCAACTTATCATCTAAAATCCAATGAAGCCAACGCCAATGTCTGAAATACTAGACCGCTTATGACGTCAGAGATATGAAATTGGAAATATTAGTAATGTAACAATGTCAATCGATAGAGTTTTATGACTGGTAAAATACTCGACCCAAATCATTGATAAAAGAAAGGAAACCATTGATAAAGTAATGATGAACGTCATTTAGTTATAATAATGTATAGTATGCATGTATTTTATTAAATCATAGAGTGGTAGAAAAGGAAGTGTTACTCATTATAAATAAAATTAAAATATCTATCGTAACAGTATGTCAAGCACTACACGGTTTTCGGTCATTTTGTATAGGCGGCGACACGGGCCCATTCGATGATAGACCAAGCCGCGGTTAAAAGGTTAATAATACGGGCCTACCGGCCGTAATAATAAACTCATTTTGAGCGAGATGCCTGTCACAAGATACGTCAAGGTAAACGTCAAGTCACAGAAAAAAATCATTTTTGAGGCATCTTGGGACTGGCATTAAAGTCAAGATCATTTTATTAATACGAACTCAAGACGAACAGTAAGAACTGAAGATTAATATTTAAGCCCTTTAGAACTTTCGTGCCGATACCTATACATAAGTTTTGTAAGAAGAGCTGTAGTTAAGACGTTTACCACTAGTTTCTTCTTCATATTTGTAATCTATTGGGGCCGGAATGTCTGGCGACTGGTCGCGGTAGTCTTCAACGGGCGGTGCGGCAGAGGGCGCGTCGTAATCGGGCGCGCCGTAGTGCGGCATCTTGACGCCGGCGTAATCGCTGTAGCGCGCGCCTGCCGCCGCCGCGGCTGTGCTCGCGCAAGCGAGCATCAGCAGCAGCGCGCGCGCCATTTGCTCTGAGCGTTTGCCGACAATCAATTGCCGCCCGCCTTATTGTACTGCAATATTACAGGCACAGTTTGCGACATAATTCTGCAGCTGCGACTATGAATTTGACACTGACTTGACGTTCGTCGATTAAACAGTTTTTATGTTAAAACATTTCTCACTGGCCTGATATGTCTATCATGAAGCTTGTATAGGTGTAAAGGGCTCTCACTGGGGACTGGTTACACAAAGCACGGTAGAAATGAGATCATGCATTAGAGTCGCTTTGGAGGCACGCTGTATGTCATGCTTGGGCGCTGACGGGGTGCCATCAAACTTCAAATGATTCCCATTTTTCTAAACTATCGGCCGATTTCTTTACTTCAAATAAGTTTCTGTCAAAAAATTCGTTTATGGGCAGGGATTGTAACCGCTTACAAATAAACCGGTATTTATTTAGGTTATTGGCTTACTCAAATGTAATATCTTATGTATCTGTTTCAATAAGGTTTCAATGTACAGATGTAGTGCATAATTGTTTTCCTTCGTATTTTGTCGGAAACGTTCGTATCTGTCATGCTTCTTCAGTCAACCTCAGTACTTTTGTACTGTGACCAACTGAAATAGCAAGACACGTTCGTACGTTTCCATGAAAATACGAAGCAAAACAATTATGCACTACATCTGTATATATAAACCGGTTAATTATTTAGGTTACGTTCGAACGAATGGTTTTGGGAACGTTATTTTGAAGCGCTCCCTAAAATTACTCCGTGTTTGGATACGGGATGACTGACCGCATCTTTTTTGCGTCGGGGGTTAAGAACAAATAACGAGCACGCGTGCGACGGTCAACTGAATGAAAATCGAATCTAATACCATGGCAAACCAATCCTGTATCCTTAAGCGAGCGGTCATTGACCCTAGTCTCCGCTCACACGGAGGAACCGCTCTCTTACCGGTAAATTGATTTCGTTCCCTGTTTACGCTCCGAGATAGAGATACCGGTTCGAGCGATGGTCTTGGGAGCGTAACCTTTATTATGGGTTAGGCTCTCAAATTGTGGCTCTAACCGCTACGGAAAATAAACCGGTTTTCAATCCCTGTTTTTGCGACAAACTTTTGTTTCCGACTGAACTATATTTTTTGCAAAATCTCTATCTTCTTATCAAGACCAAATTATTGAGCCCTAAGACGGTGGGTCTACGTTAAAAATAGCGGAGATCCGGTCGCCACCTTCCGACTCCATCATCAAATTAGTACTATTGTTTTTGGGTTTGCATATGTGGTCCAAAATTCAGTCCATTCCGTTAACGGGAAGTGGGTAAAATTTTACTTTCAAGATTTGACACGTACTCACATTGCAAGTTAAATAAAATCTTATAAAATGGAGGAGGTTCTATGTTCCACTGTTTGTATTTTTTAATGTAGGTAGAGATTTCTCCGCCTATAGTGGACCGAGTTTAAATATATTTTTGGTTTGATACAGGGTAATTACTTCCGAAAAAGATTCCGAAGACGTCACCTAATTTGAGTGTGATGAGGGGATCCATGAGGAATTGAGGGAACTCTTCAAGTATTATAAGCATACATACATGTAGCAATTTTAGTATTCGTAGTAAATTCATCTCCCATTTGAAAAAACTAAACTCTATCGTTTGAGGTCCAAAATGATTCGTATCTTGATGATGTCCGTTTTTAAACGTCGATTTCACACGCGTTATTTTGGGTTTAACATTAACGTGGGCCTAGGGGTTCTAAAATGGACTTTTACGTGTCAGACATAAAAGCAAAATGTACTTAAAGCTATGCACAAAATCTAACATGCGTTTGATTTAAGTACATCTTCTTCCTCACGAATTTTGCAGCACACATGATTAATAGTATTTTTCACTTCAGATCGAAGTGGTTAGGCTATTTCCTTGATGAGTAACGCTTATATTTAAGTAAAAATGTCAAACAATATACAAACCCTATCAAACGCTGAAATCAAGAGAATATAACAACGAAATAAACGGGCTATTCCCGGACTACTGGGAATAGCCCGTTTATTTCGTTGTTATATTCTCTTGATTTCAGCGTTGCGAAAATTCCCACTAGTCCGCACCTCCGGCAAGTGGTGCGAACTACTGGGAATTTTTATTCCCAGTAGTTCGCACTGCGGACAAATGGGAAAATCAAAATCCCAGTAGTTCGCACAGTTTAATTCAACATAACTGTGTTCAATTTCATATGGTATTAAAGGAGCAGGAATATAAAAAAGTAATTTTAATTTAACACATTTATTTAAATTAGACAGACAATTTAAAAAAAAACAATAAATATTATATATATAGAGTAAAAATGCTTTACTATGTTGATTTATTAATTTTTTCGTAAAATTAAGTGCGAACTACGGGGTGCGGACTACTGGGAATAGCCCAAATAAACGTTGACAGTGTAAGGCAACATTGCCACATCAAAACACAGTATCGAAATCATATCTCAATCGGTTTCTTTTACTTTTAAATTTGTCGTGAGATTCCGGTAGGCTTACATAAACCAAAGAGTTCAAAAAAAATGTACTTTAGGATTTCATTCGAATTAACTCAGGCTGATAAAAAAAAATTGTAAATGTGCATGACACATGAAGAGGTAATGAAATGTCATTGTTTAGTAGATTGTTGTAGTGCACCTAAAAATAAAAATAATTAAGAATGTTACGCCATCCATTCAATTTTTTAATTAAAAAACAATGACAAATTCGTAATGAGTGGGAAAAAAACTGAACCGAATAAAAAAGAAGAGGAGTTGGATTGTGACTGCTATTCCAAGTCGCGTACGGCTAAGGCTTGCCCTGCAGTGAAAAACGTGACACACCCGCTGGTAGGCAAAACC
This sequence comes from Acleris emargana, assembly GCA_927399475.2. Classification (NCBI taxonomy): domain Eukaryota; kingdom Metazoa; phylum Arthropoda; class Insecta; order Lepidoptera; family Tortricidae; genus Acleris; species Acleris emargana. The sequence continues at coordinate 46,944,541 of OV656835.1, read as the reverse complement.
CTGACCAGTTTCCATGGCACGGGACTATCTGTGTGCGCACCTCTCTATAATTATTGTCGTTTTGCAGCGCTATTACGAGTTCACTCAGGACGAAATTAAAGCCCTAGAAGATTGCGATAAGGAGAGTTTCTACAATCGGTGCATACCTTTCAGCACGCTGTTTGCTACGGTTACTTATGCTGCGATCAAATGGGGTAAGCTATACCTTCTATAATTGATATGTGGGGTCAGTTATTTTGGTGAAGTACCTTTACACCTACTCACCAAAATAAAAGCCTCTACTAAATAGATACAGGTAGTATAGAGTTGGTAGGGACGCCACGAAAACTTTCATTGAAGTAAGAACGAATAATTTGTTAAATTGAGTGACGTTCCTTCCAATTCTTTCTTACTTCCATGAATGTTTTCTTATTTTAGGATGCCTGAAGAAAAATCCGCATTTCGGAGTGTACCCTAAAGTCATGGTTGCTGCATTGTGTGGGCACTTCTACGGTCGTTACACGTACATCCCGATTTACGAGGAAAAGCTTCGCGCACTTCCCAAGAACAGCTACCTGGGCGAGGTGATGCGCAAACACCACCTCGCGCACCATCCCCCGCCGCCGCCGCTTAAATAGTAAAACATAGCCAGCATTTACACCAGATATGCTAAAAACGTCCCATTTTATACGATTTTGAAACCTACCAACTATATATTAAATACATAATGTTTGAGTAAAGTATGTTGACAAAGAAACAACGAAATAAAAAAAAAAAGTTTACGCTAAAATAAATTTACAGACAAAGGTGTTGTCTTTCTCACTAAACAAATACATCGGGTAGAGCTATGTCATAATTAGAGTTGAGACTTTTGGTGGCAACTCGTGGTTCTACAATCCATGGAGTCGCTATTTCCTATTTATTGTTATACATACCTACCACTTTGATTTTGACCTTCAGTATTTTAATAATTCAAAATAAATTTATTAATAAAGCCTCTAAAACAATTTAAATGGATTTTGGTATGGAGGATATCTCTGCAGTGAAAAGCGTCACAAAAAAGGAAATATGAGTAAGTATTGAATAACCGAACTAAAAATGTATTTAGTTCATTTTGAAACATGACCGTACCGAAGGTCAAAATCAAAATGTCATGTATAATAGTAATTGGGAAATAGCGACTCCACGGATTCTATAACCACGATATGCCACCAAAATCCTAACCCTAGTCATAATCATCATAAAATTGTCTAACCTAATGCTCCTCTTGCCACAATATATACTTCAGTCTCTGTCACTGACTGGATGCAGGTAATTGTCAGTTAATACGATTGAAGGGGAACTTTAAAGATAAGGAGTTTAATAACGGGTCAACGGCCTCCTTTGTAGAGTATGTGTGGAGTAAACTACTTTGTAATGTAGGTAAAAAAATATCAAATATTTTGTCAGCAGTGTCCTTAAAAGGTAAACCTGGTAAGTACCCCACACATAAATCTATAAAAAAGAAATTTCGCAGATATTTGCGATGCGATGCGAATTCGCAGTTATGTGTACAGGCCCTAAGGCACAGCGGCGAAGCCTGCTAAGCTGCCACCGTCAGACTCCATCATCGAATCGGCTTTCGTACACCAAAAAAGGGCAACTTCCCTTTTTCCTTGTGGCCAAACAGGTTTGCCAAACTGTTCGGACACGAGGCATTAAATTCTCTTGTGGTCAAACTTTGAAATATCGAAACTTAATATATCTAAAGTTTAAATGTCCAAGTCCGAAACATCGAAAGTTGAAATATCGAACGGTTACTATGCCGCTGGTTCAAACATCGAACGTACTTGTTGGGAATGTAATAAATAAAAAATATCGAAAGTTGATTCATCTAAAGTTAAAATATCAAAGTCCAAAATATATTATGCCTCGAATACATCATAATAAAGGTTTATTAAAATGGTTATGTAAATAAATCTGGTAGATGGAATTAAAGTTAGGGCTGTCAGTTGCAAAATATTATTGTTAGGGTTAGTGACGAAATGTTATTTTAGTATGTTTTTCTTCAACGTGTTAACACAGTTGCAAAATGAGTTTTTTACATGCGTTACATGCGGTACATACGTTAAATTAGGTTTTGTCACATTTACTTTTACAGCCAAATAGAGTGCCATAATGTTTTACCATGGCTAATTTAATAGGTAAGCTTAAAAAAATCAAATCGCGACATGCGCGGTAAACCAAATACAACTACCGCGCCGCGCAGCGCCGCGCTGCACAGCCTAAAGCCCATCACAAACGGAGCCAATATATACCTATACATATAAATATACCGGAATATTTATGACATTATGGCAAAGAACCACACATTACTGAGATATGAAATATATGTATATTCATCCCATTCCTCATAGTGGCTAGGGAAAGAGATAAATATATTTTATAGCAAGGTCTCTTAAGGTGTCTTAAGATACCTAGATATGTGGACTCTGTCAACTAGTACGGAAAAAATATCGTAAGATGCATTGCTATAATAATATATTTTGGCATATGAATATATTTTCCGTTGGTGACGCCCCTGACTGACTAGACACCTCAGATGTCGCCAAGCGGTAGGTATCTAACGCGCCGAGCGCGCGTAGGGAGCCGGGAGTATCGCTTCTACGTGTAGTTATTATTTATTCTTTTCTCTAAGGCCGGATTTCACCAAACTGAAATAAGACTTACTCTGAGATTAGTCTATACAATATGCGTTAAATACCATAAGACCTCAGTCTAGTTTGGGCGAATGCAACCTTAGTAGCATTAAATAAATAAATACCGACTAAATGGATTTTGTTCCAATTTGAACAGTCTGTTTCATTAGTGTATTGTATGGATTAGTAGTTGAATTCTAAAAGTTTTTTCCGACTACTCGACCTAAATGATTAAAAAAATATTAGTGTTTCTGTTCTTATTTTTCAAGAAAATTTTGGGACTGTGTTTAATGTATTAACAATTGTGTTAAATTTTGTCGCATTGTTGGAGAAAAGCACTATACAAGCCTCAGCCGAGAAGGGCGGTGGCTGGACTCGTATATAGCGGCCACGCTAACTCTACTCGTCCCGCAACAGCCATTTTCCCGGTCTTTTAACGTATAGTAATGCACTCGCAATCGGCCTCAAAGTGGAACAAATGTTTTGTGTTGTGTGAACAAACTTAAATCTCAAATATCTCAGAAACGAATAAGTTTCGTGTAAATAAAGATTAATACTTTGACGACGCGCTGGCCTAGTTGGTAGTGACCCTGCCTGCCTACGAAGCTAGCGGTCCTGGGTTCCAATCCCGGTAAGGGCAGATATTTGTGTGATGAACGCGAATATTTAGGGGCAGACTCGTGGTCACACCAGGTTGTCACACCACTGCTACTCGCTTTGGTCGGAAATTCGACAGAAATCATTTTTATTCCGCAAAAGTAGGTAGGTTAGGTTCGTTAGGTATCTTTAGATGCCCGAAGGGCAAATCGCTCAGAAATAGGAGCCCTGCCTCAGGCAGGGCTCCGTCGAATAGTTGTGGTGTGATAACCTGGTGTGACCACGAGTCTGCACCCGAATATTTGTTTTATGGCGTGGGAAGGCAAACGAGCACACAGGCCACCTGATGGTAAGTGGAAACTGTGACCCATAGACATTTGCATTCACAAGACTGCAAATGCGTTGCCAACCCTGAGGACTAAGATGGAATGCCTCTATGCTAGTCATTTCACCGGCTGTCTTATCCCCAAACCGGAACACAACAATGCGAACACTGCTGCTTGGCGGTAGGTTAATGGATAAGATGGTGGTACCAATCCGGACGGACCCTGCACAAGGTCCTCCCACAAGCAAACTATGTATTTAAGTATATATTTCTCTATGTAAGTATTTATATCGTTGTCTATCACCCATACATAGTACAGGCCTAGAGCTTAGTTTGGGACTTGGTCAGTTGGTGTGACATTGTCCCCTGATATTTATAAAAAATAAAATAAAAAATAACAACGTCGAACTGCCGCACTCAGAGACGTCAATAAAATGTAATGCTTGATTAAAGTTGTAGCTGTCAGTTTTTTTGCGATATCAATAGGATAAGACAACACGTCACTAAACAAGCATTAAATTTAATTGACGTCTCTGAGTGCGGCAGTAAGCAATACGAGTTAAATAAAAGGTGAGATGAGGTTAAAATGGTTAATTTCTAAAGTGGGAATACAATTAAATAATAACATTTATAGTTGCCGATTAATATTAATAAGCTCAGTTAGCAAGAGGGCATACAGTACTCGGTTGTAAATATATGCATTTTATTGCGGGTATGCATACATACACCGCTTACAGAACGCAAAAATAACATAGACAATGCCAGGCCAGATAATACGTTCGGCCAGACATTCCTATGCAGACGGTGCCAGGGCAGGACTTTGCATGTTTTAATTCAGACTCGCCTTCGGACTGAAAACTTTGGGTAGCACAGTTGATTATAAGATTTATAAGGACACTTAGAGCATCCACGTGAATTTTTGATTGGTGTGGAAGTTGAGGCGAGCGTTACAAAGATTAGACACCACTCAATGTTCGCGTCGAATATTCATTACACGTGAATGCCCTCAGTGGGGACGCTCCTATAGAATGGCTAATGGCCAAGAGGGGCTATTGATCGAACCTCGCGGCCGGAAGGAACCATACAGGTTCAACGCAACATTTCAAGAAAGGTACCAACGCTGTGAAGTTTACAATTGCTGGGAAAATGCTTGTACGCATACATCCTTAGCCCGGGGGAGACTAAGGTAGTTATGTGGGACCCACCAACCAAGAGTGGTCAGAATACCCACTAAAAACCCAGCGATTCTCCCTCCACGCCGCGCGCCGTTGCACCGCTTGCGCATTCTACTACGGGCCTCCCCGGCAGGCCCGCGTAGCGCCGAGCATGTTTGTTTTAATTTTATTTCTTTGTAATAGTATTTTATGTAACTGGTATATAAAGAGGGTCCTTAAAACACGAGTGTGGTTTTGTGGTTTTTAAGGCCTAATTATGTACAGTTGCATACATTACTTTATCTACACTCATATTATAAGTACTCTAAGATGCGTTCAGTAGCCGAAGGCAAATAACCTTCATAGCTACCAGTGCTACTGCTACCTGAAATATATCTATAGGTGTTAAGCTAATGGATGAACTGAAATAAGAAATAAATCAATTGTCAGTATCACTACTCATATTTCACTTCAAATATACTTTTCCGGATTTTAAAAACAGGCGGCAGAACAAACAAATGGCGGCAAAGCTAACCTGTGTCACGAATATGAATGGATTTTTTCTTAAATCATAGGCAAACTAACAAAGTCCCTATTCTAATGTCATTCGACATCAAAACGGCGTACGACACTTTACTTAAATAATACCGAGTCGACGTTTAATAGATACTAGAATTGACCCCCTGTTTGAAATGTGTTGGTTTTGGAAGATGTTCCAAATTTGAACAACATTACTTTATCAAAAGTTGTATCGTAATTTTAACTTTTCATTACAGCTACAGATAAGAAAAAATATCATAGTAAAATTGTATCTTGTAATGATGGTCATTGTCTACGGATTCTGAACGCATTATAGAGGACTTATGATATGAGTGTAGATAAAAAGAATTTATGCTTTAGTTCTTAGGCGGTGTCAGAAATAGTTTCTTAATAAAACGAAATAAAATCCAACCCAATTGTTAATTTAATTTTGACACAGTCAATTGCTTTCTTATTTTATCCTCAATCTTCAATCTGATATGTGTGATTTAACTTTAAGTAAGGCTTATTTAAAAATGACAATTAGGGTAGTTGCCCTAACAAGAACGAAAAAAGAAATTATTAAAATTTTGACTAACCTGTTTTTTACATACCTAAGTGTTAAAGATGGAGACTACAATTTCTTTTAGAACATACTTATATTTAATTAAACATACCAAAATGAAAAAAAAAATGGTATATTAAAAAAACATAGTTTTCGAGAAGTCATATTTAATAAATTCGTTTTTTTTTTTCAACGGAACCACCGGGAGTTTTTCTACCAATCTTGGCAAAACTGCAATATGCAAAAATGTATGGGGAACAGTTGTTAAAAAAATCAAGTCAGACTATCAAAGGGCATTTTTTCTTCCCTTATCTAATAATAGTACATTGTTGCCTAGGCGCGGAAAGTAAGGGTTTTCCTGACGAGGTGGTTAGCAGGCCGAGCAACAGCGAGGCCTGCTAAAATACGAGTCAGGAAATCCTCGTTTCCGCCGAGGCATACATAATGCTTTTCTCAAACATATGAGGAAATAATACAAATACATTTCTAAAAAGGAAGTAATTTAATTTCCTTAGATTTAGCGGGAAGCAGGTTTTGCCTAACCGAGGCAGCTTCAGATTTTAATATAGGCGGTGTGGTACCTATTTCGTCGCTTTCGTCGCTTGAGCTCATTTTTTATAGTAAGTATTTCACACAACAAATAGTTTAATATTCGGTTTCACAATTATATTATGCAGAATGAACGAATGTTACCGACTGTCAATTGTTTTTAAATACTAACCATAGACATTGGAATGCAAATTCAAAAAGAAACACACGCACTGTGCTAAAAAAGCGAGCAGTTACCTTGGCTGTTTGGAATTTTTGTCTTGGTCCTTTTGATTTTGTATGCAAATTGACAGCATTTTTAAGAAAATATGGACATGGACGGAAAGTGTTTTCATATGGTTTTTTTACTCCTAGGAGTAAAATGAGGCTCTTTCCGTCCTTGTGTTTCAATCGGAAAACCGTTTTTTCCGAGCATGTTTGAGAAAATTTTATTCCTCTCCTTTTCATACATATGACAAATAATTTTCATTTTGGGACACGCTTTTATTTCCCACTGTACTTTCTTCTGCACTGTCACCACCCGCTTGTCTATTACGACCAAATTAGCGATAATGCAATTTTCTTAACGGTAGACCCACTGAAATCATATTTAAAGATATTTCAATTTGAATTTGATTTCGAATCGAACTAGCGCGACCCAACTCATTCCTGACCATTTATTATTTTAGTATTTGTGGTTTTTTCCAGTGTTATTAATTTAGGGAACACCACAACATTCCGTTTTTTTTCCGAATATTTATTTGTCCGAATTTTAATTTTTCTGAAAGCTATGGTTAAGCTAAATCTGCTAGTATATTAGATTTAATGCATAATTTAATTGCTTTGTGCGGGTTCTTCTATTTTTCTTGATCTAAAATCTATATCGAAAAATAAATTCTATCAAAACATTTCATTCACACACACACACACACACACACACGATTAGACGCAGAGCCACAGAATTACCAACAACTCCAACAATTTCTTGTCAATTCCATAACCACATCCTGCACAAACAGGCCGAGATGTTTACGACATTGCATTCAAAATTGTGAAAATTCGGAATTTTGATCAATTTTGAATTGTTACTTTTCCTACTCCTGTACTTTTATCTGTCATTTATATAGTCACGAACACTAATATAAGAATATAGATAATATGTCCGCAGAACATTCCGTAGAAAAGTCTATCTAGTCTATTCCCCTTAACAGCACTTGTGCTTTTTTGAGCCAAAACGATATGCCTAGCTGCCAAAGCATACACCTAGGTTAATTTGACCAATCAAAATACTTCACCAAATTAAACCACCAATCACAATACACATTGACTGTCAATCGGAACGTTAGGTTCTTTTTGGTATGTAAACTCTTTTACTAATTTAACTCTTAAAAAAAAACATTTTATTTGGTAACAACCAACCAGAACGCAGCTATATTAAAATCGACCAATCAGGTAAAATAATTCATTTCTCAAATCATTAGGTGTTTTTTAGTCCCTATTTCACAAATTAAATCGATTGTGCAACTTTAAAAAAAAAATGAAACCTGGCAAGTGCACATCAATTTAAAAACAAAGTTAACCATATACACATATTTTGTTGTTTTCGAATGTTTCTCGCTCGTTTGTTGTTCTGTGCTTCGTTCGTTCGTATTCTAACCTAGGTATATTAAATTTTGTTAATTTAATTTTGCATTTTATTTGAAACTTGTTCGCCGTACCGTAAAACGGGGTGAATAGAGACACAACCTAAAAAAAGTCATAACTTGTTACAAATAAGAACAAGTATTAAATGGACAATAACGTTACGTCTATTGGAAATAATTTCAATCTTATAATTAGTAACATATGTTTCATTTTAGGTTGTGTTTCTATTCACCCCTTGATTTCTATTCACCCCGTTTTACTGTACCCGTACTTGTTCGCCTGCGGCTCACATCGTAACCACACTACTCGTCTTTTTTGACCTCTCTTATACAACTGTTGCATAAACTACTATTTCGGAATTATGTGTACCCATTCCAAAGGACCCCGCAGCGAATGTATGAAAAAATGGTTTTCAGTCAAATTCGCTGAAATTTTGGTACAATGTAGGTTTTGATTTTCTTATTAAAATTCTATATGGACGCAAGCACCACAAATGACTAGTTTCTGCATAACTTAATTTAATAAGATAATTAATATGAACTGTGAAGTAAATGTAAAATTTTATTATTTAGAAGCAGGACAAGTTGCAATCGGTTTCGTTTCAGTTTTTTAAATAATTATTTAAATAAAATACAATAAACAATGTTGGTCGTACCGATTTAATGACTTTAAAAGAAACGGAACCTATTTTCTTTTAACTTGACCTGCTTCGTGTTTGGCAATTGGGCACAGAGGAAGTAAAGATTTTTCGAGAAATGGGCTAGATGACAGACAGCTGTCAGACGCTAAAAAGCGTAAATGCTGTAACCCGCAAAAAGCAAACTTTACACCAGATCCAAAAAACTTTTGATATTTTAGAAAAAAAAACATAACTCTCTTTATATTCCATGGATCGGTACGATTTTCATACCACAAACCTATTTTATAATTTTCTATCAGATCATTTATATGTCACGTACTACAAGTGACTGTGTTTCTTTTAAATGTCGGTTACAGCAATCCGACTTTTTTTTTAATACGATAAAACACTGTTAATGATTGCGTGAAATGTATTCAGTGTTATTTCCAATAAACGTAAACGCTGTAACCTCCACTCTTTAAGTGTTTTGTAGTGCCTAAATTGAGGTAACATTGTGTTATTGGTCTCTTTAAAATGTCATAAATGTATTAAATGATAGATACCAAAAACTAATACTAATATTAAAATGAAGTAAGTTGGTCATAACATTTATTTATCATTATTTTAAAATGTCACCTTAAATAATCATTAAACATCTTGCACGTAAATCCAAGATGATTCTTTAAATCATGTTTCAATAATAAAACCAGGAAATATAAAAGAAGTATATTATTAAAAAAGTGTAAGAGTAAAAGAGATAGCTTAATCATAAGTAACAATGTGAAAGAGTAGGACATTAGAAATTAAGCGAGACAGGGAATAGAATTAACTATGTGTCAGAGCAGGAGAGACGATGAGAAAGAAATAAAAAAGATGGCCAAGATGTCCGTGTTTTAATTGCATACGCCTGTACAAAAGGAGTAACATTTTTTTTACATTCAAAGTTCTTAGCGTAGCGTGCCTTGTACTCAGAATGACCCAACGGTATTCGTTGAAGGTCATACAGGTATATGCTCCGACCTCGACATGCTCCGACGATGAGGTGGAGGCTATGTATCAGGAGGTTTCCAAAGCCATTGCATAGCTCCAAAACTCCACGGTTGTTATGGGGGACTTCAACGCAAAGCTGGGCAAACGAGACGGAGAGACTGATGACGGAGCAGAGAGTGGGGTATTTTGGAGTGGGGCATAGGAATCATCGGGGCAACCTACTGGCCAGTTTTATGGAGAAGGAGGGACTCTATATGATGAACTCATTCTTCAGATAATGTGAGCATAAAAAGTGGACCTGGATGAGCCCAGATGGTGTAACGAGGAATGAGATAGACTTTATCTTGTCGACGAAAAAGCACATATTCAATGATGTCTCCGTCATCAGTGCGGTTAAAACCGGGAGTGATCACCGTATGGTACGAGGCTCATTGAATATCCAGTTCAAGCTTGAAAGGTCTCGACTGATGAAGTCTACGCTCCGCCCGGCACCCGCTCAGCTCCAAAACCCCCTAGAGCTTTCAGCTCGAAGTTCAAAACCATTTCGATTGCCTTGGCAGCAACGTGGACGATTACAACGACAACCCGAGCACCCGTCGAAAATCTAGCTAAAGACCCGAGGGCTAGATTAACCCGACACTATACCGAAGATCTCCCCGACGACGTCAGCCTGTATAAGATTAGTATGGCCCTCAAACAGTTTAAGAATGGCAAAGCCCCAGGTGAGGATGGAATTACAACCGACTCCTGAAGGCGGGTGGTAAACCCATCCTTAGGGGCCTTCAGACGCTGTTCAGCTCCGTCCTCCACAAAGGGAGAACGCCGAGAGCATGGAACCGAGGTGTGGTGGTTCTCTTCTTCAAGAAAGGTGACAAATCTTTGTTGAAGAACTATAGACCCATCTCACTTCTGAGCCATGTTTACAAGCTGTTTTCGAGGCTCATCACAAATCGTCTCGCGCGCAGGTTTGACGATTTCCAGCCTCCCGAACAAGCCTGTTTCCGAAAAGGCTATAATACCGTAGACCAAATACATACGTTGTGGCAGGATATACAGAAGAACGAATGCCTTGCATTTGTGGACTACGAGAAAGCCGATTCGATCGAGACATGGGCTGTGCTGCAGTCTAAGTGCCAAGTTGACTACCAATATATCGAAGTATTGAAGTGTCTGTACGAAAACGCCACTATGTCCGTCCGACTACAGGAATGGAGCACGAAGCCTATTCCTCTGCAGCGGGGAGTCAGACAATTAGATGTGATCTCTCTGAAGCTGTTCACCGCTGCTTTGGAGGATGCTTTTAAGGTTCTGGACTGGAAAGGACGACGCATCAACATGAGTACATCACTCACCTTCGATTCGCTGATGATATCGTAGTCATGGCTGAGACCATGGAGGACCTCAGTGCAATGCTCGCTGACCTCAGTAGTTTCCGACTGAGTTGGCTTGAGAATAAACATGGACAAGACGAAAGTCATGTCCAATGTCCATGTCGAGCCAACTCCCGTGATAGTCGGAGGCTCTGCGCTCGAAGTTGTTGAAGACTATATTTACACTCATCGAATTCAACTTGGCTGGGCAGCGTTCGGGAAGCTTCGCAGCACCTTTTCGTCCAAATTGGAGTCAAAAGTCTTCGACCGGTGTGTGTTGCTAGTGATGACTTACGGATCTGAGACGTGGGCGCTAACAATGGGCCTCATAAGGAAGCTCAACTCAGAGGGCTATGGAGAAGCCTATGCTCGGGGTTTCTTTGCGTGATAGAAACAGAAATGATGATATCCGCAGTAGACCTAAGGTTACCGACATAGCCCGAAGAATAGCTAAACTTAAGTGGCAGTGGGCACATCGCTCGCAGGACTGATGGCCGATGGGGTCAGAAGGTCTTGAGTGGCGTCGAGCTGTAGGTAGGCCTCCAACAAGATGAAGTGACGACCTTGTAAAGATCGCGGGAACGCGGTGGATGCGAAAAGCACAAGACCGGTCTGAGTGGAGAGCCTTGGGGGCGGCCTATTTCCAGCAGTGGAAGTCTTTCGACTGACATGAACGCCGCCTGAAAGTCAAAGACATACAATTTAAAAAGTTTTTTTTTTATAGTATGGGAAGGCAAACGAGCACACAGGCCACCTGATGGTAAGTGGAAACTGTGACCCATAGACATTCGCATTCACAAGACTGCAAATGCGTTGCCAACCCTGAGGACTAAGATGGAATGCCTCTATGCTAGTCATTTCACCGGCTGTCTTATCCCCAAACCGGAACACAACGATGCGAACAATGCTGCTTGGCGATAGGTTAATGGATAAGATGGTGGTACCAAACCGGACGGACCCTGCACAAGGTCCTCCCACAAGTATAAGTATTCTAGAAATAGAAGGATTAGATATCTGAAAGAATTTTGCAAATCGGCGCAGTACTTTTTGAGATAATCGTGATGATACAAATATACATTCATTAATTCATATACACCGTGTTTTTATTGATTTACGATAACTTCGGCATATTACTAGGTACATCCATAGAAACTAAGTGGTAGATTCTTTTTTTTATATTGCAAAAAAAAAAAAAAAAAACTCTATGGAGCAAAGTAACTAAATGAACTTAGCTCCATAGAAAAAAAAATTTTTTTTTTTGCAATATAAAAAAAAAGAATCTACCACTTAGTTTCTATGGATGTACCTAGTAATATGCCGAAGTTATCGTAAATCAATAAAAACACGGTGTATATACGTACGTACAAATATACAAACCAAACCACATACATACATATATACATACATACATACATACATACTTACATACAACATACATACATACATACAACATACTTACTTACACTTACATACATATGGATCAGATGCATTATTTTTTTGAAGTCTGTAAAAACTACTTATACAGAAAAACATCAATGTGTAACAAAATGAAACATCGATGTGTATTTGTGTAAAAAGCTACTTTATACACCGTGTTTTTTTTTATATTACTAGGTACATCCATAGAAACTAAGTGGTAGACTAGATTTTTAAATATTGCAAAAAAAAAACTGTTTAGTACAAAGTAATTCAATGTTTTTTTTTTTTTTTTTTTTTTTGCCCCCGCGGCGACTTGAACAGCTACTACCGCAGGGATATGGCTTCCACGTGAAGTGATTTCGCCAGTGTCAAGGTTTATATGAGTATAAAACACAATCCAATCTTCTCTAGGAAGATTGGGGGCAACGTTGTACGGTGATTTGTAGGTCAGAGGTCAAGATAGTTTTAACCTCTGCACCACTGCGAGTCCACTTGAAACGAGAAGAAAGATGCCAGATACACGAAATAAGTCCAAGTCTTCAATCACTGTGCGACACTAAGGCATAAAAAGTACAAATCACTATCAGAAAAGAACTTTGAACACCTAATTACCCAAAAATTAAAGTCTAAAACAAATTACACGTCCGCCATCTTTTAACGTTGCAAATGGCCTCCTAATTCAATGTTGTATCTTTGGTCATTCTAAAAGAGCCTTTAGAGGTTGACGTGTAGTGTCAAATACGTCGATGTAGGCGTGACATACACAGACAGTTAAGAGCCTTTTAGACCAGTACAACGTGATTAAGTGATTAAATATAAAAATTAAATATCTTTAAAACCTTTACAGTTATCATTTGTCTGTCTTCGGGAAATTAACTTTATTTGACCTAAAGAACATTCACTTTAAGTTATCGTAAATCAAAAAATAACACGGTGTGTCGCTTTCGAAAATATGACATTTAAAAATTATAATATAATCATACAACCTTTCACGAATTTAATCATTCGTAAATGTCCTTTTAATTCTATGTACCTACAGGAAACACTAAACTCTACATAATTCGACACAATTTAGTAAAGCAAGAATTAATTACAATAATAATAGTTAGCTACTTTATTTGCACTTTAAGACAGTAAAATATGAATACTTACATTTTAACTTTCGTTGTCACGCGGCGAAAGAAGTTTACACCTCACTCAACTTGTCCCGATGCGCGATGATGGTGCGACCGACCGGCTGTAAGCCGTTATCCACACCTATAAGTCGAGTCCGGAATTAGGCGAACTAACTTGACAGCCGAAAATGTTGCCAGACATAGGAAAAAATAAATAGTGATAGGTTTATGTCGACACAAATATGTCGATAATAACCTTGTGCCTTCTATAAATCTGATTATATTTATATTTTATCAAGTAATTGTCGTCGAAACTTTCTCACTCATACATACTTGCCAAATAGGGAAAAACTACAGCAATTTTTACTATATAATATGATCTGAAGGATGTACGGTTTAAAGCGGATATTTACGATACTTACTCCTCAAATTAGGAATAAAATACAAAAATAACAACAGGCCATTGTGATCCTTTTAGGTGGCTTCCGTCGGGCTAGTACGGTACATTTCATGTACCATCAGTACCATACATATAGCATTCATTCCTTTCTTGCTGGCAAATATGAAAATGCGATAGAGACAAACGCTATATATCGTCGATGATAATTCCAAATCCGTTATGTGTTCGATTTAATTAATTTTATACGCTAATAAGTATTGTTGCTAGGTTACAATCTGACCAAAAAAATCAATCATAGGATGACAGAAAGCCGAATGGCTTGCTTGCTTTGTTTGTTAGGCATGGTCCGAACTGTCAACAAAACAAAATGGCGGACTGCGTCGTTAACGATGTCTAAAACGATGTTCGATGTATTTTTAAATCCAACCAATTTTTATTATTATTATTTTGCTTAGTAAAATTATTAGTTAGATTCCAAACACAATAATAATGATAAACTAGACTATTTAAATATCGATATTAACAGCACTAGCCAAACTGTGGCAACATTAGTGTACAATGAACTGTCAAGTTAGTTTGCCTAATTCCGGACTCGACTATAGTATGCGCGTGTTTAAAATAGCGGTAACTCCAAGCACCCCTATAAGTCATCTTTATACAGGGTTATTGGTAAGTCGACCTATTCCCGTTAGGAGGTGATAGGGGTGACTATTTGCGATAATTTTGACCCTTATATGCATTATGCAAAAGTGAACCATTTTTGAGTTATCGCGTTTTTTAGTTTTTTTTTAAATTAGTCAGAAATTTAACTTGAAAAATTTATTACAAAAAAAGTATCAGTTTAAATCTTATTTTTTTCTGATTTATAAATACTATTAAACACTAGTTATTTCTCAATATTAAAACAATAATTATCGGTCCAAATTTAAAAAAGCGAGACGGAAAAAGAAAACTTTTCAATATTTTTTAGCGATCGCTTTCCACTAAAATGCCTTAAAAACAAAAAAAACGTTATGAAACTTGGCTTGCAGATTATTTAAAAACTTAACTGTTTTCTTAGCTCTCCAAAAATGCATAACAACTAAGAACTTATTTTAAAAAAAACTGAAAAAAAATCATCACAAAGGAAGCGGGCGGAAATTCGTCTTCGAACTAAACTAAAGTCACAAATGAACATCAAAAATGAAAATAAAAAAAAGTACCAAATTTAAATCAACTTTTTTTATTTGCATTTGTACAAGATGAAATTGCTGTTCTTATGCGATATAAAAAATAAATAAATCTGTACACGTTTGAGAATGCGAGGCCGAAAACTAAAAAATACATGTTTTTTTATCAACGTGTAATCTGCACGCCAAATGTATTGGTAAATTTTTCTGTTTTTGTATAATTTATGTTGGAGTTTGATAAAAAAACATGTATTTTTTAGTTTTCGGCCTCGCATTCTCAAACGTGTACAGATAATATTTTTTTTAATATTGCATAAAACAACAATTTCATCTTGTACAAAAGCAAATAAAAAAAGTTGATTTAAATTTGGTATTTTTTTTTATTTTCATTTTTGATGTTCATTTGTGACTTTAGTTTAGTTCGAAGACGAATTTCCACCCGCTTCCTTTGTGATGATTTTTTTTCAGTTTTTTTTAAAATAAGTTCTTAGTTGTTATGCATTTTTGGAGAGCTAAGAAAACAGTTAAGTTTTTAAATAATCTGCAAGCCAAGTTTCATAACGTTTTTTTTGTTTTTAAGGCATTTTAGTGGAAAGCGATCGCTAAAAAATATTGAAAAGTTTTCTTTTTCCGTCTCGCTTTTTTAAATTTGGACCGATAATTATTGTTTTAATATTGAGAAATAACTAGTGTTTAATAGTATTTATAAATCAGAAAAAAAATAAGATTTAAATTGATACTTTTTTTGTAATAAATTTTTCAAGTTAAATTTCTGACTAATTTAAAAAAAAACTAAAAAACGCGATAACTCAAAAATGGTTCACTTTTGCATAATGCATATAAGGGTCAAAATTATCGCAAATAGTCACCCCTATCACCTCCTAACGGGAATAGGTCGACTTACCAATAACCCTGTAGAAATGCAGTAAAGGCAAATAGTAATTTGATGTATCATTCCATAAATGGTTTAACTTGTAAGTATTCATATAATTTAAATGAATGTCTTAAAAATGGCGGCTGTATTATGGTGTAGTTTGAATGCATTTTAGTACTGATTATTAAAAAGTTTACAAATTCTGTAAAATAACGTGTATTATTTTAGTTTTTAATATAAATATAAATGTTATATCATAGCTAGAGTAAATGACGAATTCGATTCACCACCTCACTATCAACGGAATAAAGCGTCAATGGCGTAGGAAATCTACCTGAATTATTCTGAATTAATGCTTTTTTGTAATACATATATTTTTAATAAAAACGCATTGATATAATAATTAGTTATTATAAGCAGGAAGGCTATTTCTCTAAATATAGTTTACGAAAAAAAATACCTTTAAATACTCTTTGAATTATCCAAAAATCGTTATTTTTCTCACACCACCCATATGACGCATATACACGTCGATGGCGTTGAACCAGTTGTGCGGATATATCCGTCAATGGCGTTGTTAGCACCGGCGTCACTATCACCAGACCTGTGGAACATGATACACTCAATTAGATATCGCATGAGTGCGATTAAGACGGGTAGCTACATGGCGGCCGTGAGCGGGCACTTGTCTAATGGCGAGCAATTTGAAACAACTATTTATCTCTTTCTAACATTAGCGTTTGCTACGGATTGCCGTCTTTGTGTGTAG
Source organism: Acleris emargana (assembly GCA_927399475.2). Lineage (NCBI taxonomy): Eukaryota > Metazoa > Arthropoda > Insecta > Lepidoptera > Tortricidae > Acleris > Acleris emargana. Next base: position 46,927,827 of record OV656835.1, on the reverse strand, counting down.
AAATATGGTATGGTAACGTAGCAACTTTCAGTAATTGGCGACGGGTTTTAAATGCGTTTAGTATGAGCGTAACGTACCTAAAAATAAAATATCATTGGGTACATTACATGGCACACAAACCTCTGTCATTTCAAATTGTTTTTGTGAAAATATGTATTAAAAGTAAATTTAAGTCAGGAAATTATATTTCATTTATAAAATGGTGAATTGTTGTGGGATCGGCTGTAAAAGCCGCTGTGAGCGAAAATTGGAGAACGCAACTTTTAATAAGTAAGTACAGTATTTAGCCTTTTCTCAAAGTCATTTTCGTGTTTTATACGAGGTAAATACAGCAACTAATCTCTACTACGTGTATAATAAAATTAATAAATTAATAATACAAGATCATTCAAACAATTCTAAAATTCGCCTGCGAACTTATTGCAGTATTTACCACCCAAATTACGTAAGACTGGCTGGCAGCTATGTCTGTGATATATTCAATTTTGCCCGTTTATGAAATGATTTGGGGTTTGGGGATAAACAATATTTTTTTACCTCATTTGAACGGAAATCATTTTTTTTTTAACTTTATATGATCTTTAGAGATATCTTAAGAATTACCTATCAACATGTTTTTAGAGTTGTTGGTAATTCTGTAATTCTGCCTACCCCACTTTGGGAATGGAGGCGTGAGTTTATGTAGATATGTATGTATGTATGTACTTTATATAAGTCACACCGAGAAGAATAGGTTAGATAGTAGGGTAGAAGTAGGGCACCAGTAACCAAATGAGGTAAAAAAAGCATATCTAATTAAGTAATTCTGATAAATACCAATCAAAAACTTCGAAACCTCATCAAGAAAAAAAAGACTTTCGTGGAATAATGTTGTGTTTGCCGTTTAAATGAAAAATGTAGGTACTTATGTGTAATTTTGTGATAACTTAAGCTCATACATTTCGGTCGATGTCGTATGGAGCGATCCAACAAAGCTTTCGCCTCACCGTCAATTTCCAAATCATGTTATGTCAAAAACTAAATTACTGCTCGTCAGTTTTGACAATTTCTGTCGATTTTTTAAACATAAAATATGCATATGACCTAGGTATGTGGAACTTGTCAAAGTGGGTTATTTTTTACCACTTTTGTTTGACAATATCTATCGATTTTTTAAACATAAAATACCTATTATGCATATGACTTATAGGAACTTGCGAAAGTAGGGTATTTTTTACCACTTTGGTAACCCCATGTGTTATAATGTGGAGTATATCCATCCATCCCTCACGGTAGCACGCCCTTGTCAAGTCAAGGATATATACTTAGTCTGTCATAAATAGAAGGGCAATCATAGGCCGGTCGTCGTATTTCGGTCTCTATGCCAGCCTATTCTATGGGTGAAGTGTAAGGTAAATGCAGCTATTTAACAACCCTCAAACCTCAGTGACGAGACCCGGTTTCGACATTTTGTCAACCGTCCGCATCTGTCGCGAAGTCCGATTCGGACATCGTTGGTCAGCAGACAAAGGTACACCGCTCTTACACTCATTAAGGTGTATTGCCAGTGAAATAGGATAGATAACAAGCTTATAGCCACCAGTGGCAGTTGTGAGCGTTGCAACGCGTGACAAGTTCCGGCTAGCTTAAGCCGTTTTTATACTCCCTCTATGTTTTGCCACCTCTATGGTCTTATTCTAACATAGAAACGTCTTTTTTTCCCGACTGCTAAAGGAGGAGGTTATTGTGTTTATTTAAACGAATTCATTGATTAGACCACAAATTAGATTGTTCCATAAAGGGTGGTTTCACATTAAAATCTAATTTTGTCAAAATATCGTTTTAGGTTACTTTCGTTCTAAAGGTGCGAAATATATAAAAAAAGACTATGCTGCTCCACCGTGTGTAAAATGAAAACCCCAACGGACTGGCCTATCATAGTATAGTAATGTAATGACAACACTGTTTTGATCTTGTGATGCCATTTATTCCAAAGGCAGTATGCCTTTAAACAATAGTCCCTTATTTAAAAAAAAACTGTTTTGTCAAGTATGACTGCCCTAAGTCAAAATAAGATGTACCTATTATTAGTGTCTAAAATTAGTACATGTAATATATTTCGTTCATAACATACCCACAGATTATAAGGGCATCCTGCTTATCTGTGGACAAGGCAAGTTACAGCAAGTGCTAAAACCGGTGCACTCGTTGGAGTCATTACAGAAATAGGTTAAAGTAGTAATGTTGTAATACGATGACTGATCAAAGCATATTTGGCTACCCGCCAGAGGCTCCACTCCAGCCGGTAATACCGGCGGAGCCAGGGCAATTTCCACCAGGCGCGGAGGGCAGGCCTCTTCAGGTAAGGTTGTGTGATATGTAGGTATTATTCAAATAATATTGTTTTATTTTATATATTATGTAGGTATTCTCGTTATTATCTTTTATATTTTCAAGTCCATGATATAATATAGAAGTGATATTTTAGGGTACATACAAGTTTTCCAATGATGAGCTACGAGTTATGGGAGAATGTAACCGGGAGAGCTTCTATCAGCGTTCGCTGCCTCTTGGCACAACTTTTGGTGTTGGAACATATGTTGCTCTTCAGAAAGGTGTGTATATGGTGGATCATAAGTCCTATTGAGGTTTCTATATGCTAACGATTGCGCAATTTGACATGCCAACAAGTAATAATACAGTGACCGAGGTCTTGAACAGTTTTTGGAGTTTTGTGTCAAGTTGCTTATACTCGCACAAAAACATGCAAGATAAAGTGGGAGAAATTTTTCAAGGTAAAATAGCCTTAATAAAAGCTATCACACTTAATTCAAAAGTAGCCGCCCACCAGCAGCTTCACCACTGCTGCAATTTACCAGTGAATTAAAAATAAAACTCATACAAACCTTGTCCTGTATATAACAAACAACAAAAAAATATTGGGTTCAGTCATTCCGAAGTTACGCATGCATGTATGTATATTATGCAACATATTATACAGGGTGCCCGGCAGGATTGTGAAAGATTTAAATCACGCATTCCTGAGGTAATAGGGAGTAATCAATGTTGTATGAACCTAGGTTGAATTATGCTCTTTACCTTTTTTTATTTTTCCAAATCCAATAAATTTATATATAATATTTGCTTCTCCAGTAAAAATGCGCCTTAGGAGGAGCTGCCAACGTTTTGTTATTGCCAGACGAGTGCTAAACCCGGGCACATTCTAGGGAATTGATAACGATAAATAAGATGTCGATACATATTTGTGTATGTGCTCATTTAAAATCCTCCACTACTAAGACGCTTGATGTCTCACAAGAAGCCTCTTAAGATAATAGAAGTATATGGATATCATTTCAAACAAAACAAAATAATTACCTATCAGCATGGCCTCCCAACTCGAACAACGTATAATTATTACTTTAATAAACTCATAGATGGCGTCACAGGTATTGAGCGAAACATTTGAATCAGTAATCGTGAAGATTGAATGATTTTTGCACCGTAATAAATTCAACGTACCTTAATTACATCAAAAACATCCTTCTCTACATAAAGTAGGGTATATTTTATAAGTTTAATAAATGCAACAAATTTTATATTAACTCCATCTAACTCATAAAAACCTTATAAGCTTTCAAGCTTGCTACGCCTTATTAGGTACTGTCACTAGATGGTGCCATCACGGATCGCGAAACTACTATGCACTCACAGACCCCAAGCGTTTCGTTTTTACAAATTCTTGTTTGATGCGTAAAATCAATACTCAAAATACTTCTTTTATATTAAAAACAAAAAAACAATAGAGAAAATAATGTCTTGACGAATATAAATGAATATTACAAAATACTGTTTTGGCGGTTTCGGTGTATTAAAATGTTAATACAAACACGGAACAAACAACGTGCTATCTTTGAACATTATTACCAGGGGCCCGTTTATTAATGTTTTGTCTCATAAATAAAACAAAAAAATTAGATAAAATAGGTACTAATATTCCTCCTCACCCATCCTTACTCATCTACCTACTTCAGGATTAGCTGGAAGAGGTCCCATTTAGGGATAAGTTCGCCTTTGTACATTAGTTTAATATTAATATTGTAATATTTATATTATAGTGTAATAAAGAGGTTACATACATATATGTAACATACAATATTATTAGACTAAAACTTTTTGAGAAACGGGCCCCCGAAGATAAGGTTACAAGTGTACTGAATTATACTGAATTCACGTGCGTAAGAAGTCTAAGTGATAGTACTGATAGTTTACTTAAGCTCTAAAGTGATAGTTTACCTAATGATGACATGGGTTGTCAAGCTGTAGGTATACGATACCACAGGAGTAGATAAACGGAACAGAGACAAAGCTTCTTAAGCCTAAGAGCCCGTGACAGCCAGACCTTCGTCATTTTATAAAAGCTGAAAGTTTGTTAAAGTATGCTTTGAACATAGGTAAGAACGATGGCAAAATCTGAAATTCGAGTCATTTTGGCTTTGGGAGGTAGGGGGTGGGACAGGTGCATAAAATACCAGCCAACTTTCGTTATTTTATAAAGCGTAATTTTTTAATATGTTATTCAGAATAACATTACAAATCATCTCATTCATTGCCAGACACTTTTTATCGTGGCAATCCCTTGCCAGACACCCTAAAACTTTAATAAATTTTAATTCTATTTTCGTTATAGTATAAAAGTTCAAATTTATACATGTTATTTGGGTAACTACTCGTATTAGAAGATGTTTTCTCAGTTGCCAGACAGTTTCGACAGTTCCTACCTGGCCCAGACAAACATATTGGGTACCTATAGGTGCGAGCGCGAGGCAATATACAGTCGCATAGGTGCGAGTGAGATAGCGCGTTAGGTCTTCACTGCGCGAGCAGCTTTCCGTAACTGTGCGGTAGAAGTTTGTAATTTTGTATCAGTATCTATACGTACAAGCTTGGCTATTTGTGGTGACGCTTTTAAAATAAAATTTAAAATATACAGTTTTATTAAAGCATTATAATCATGGAAGGTGTATCAAATTGTTTTGTGTGTAAGAAAAGTGATGGAAAAACAATCTTATTTTCGAAAGAGACATTAAAAAAATGTGAATTAATTTTAAGATTACGAAAATTACATAATTTAAAATATAAGGACATTATTTTGCCTATTAGCTATGGATTCATTTATTTACATTCTTATCACATTATATTTAATTTATTTTTTGATATTTAATTATAATTGTACGGAATAATATTAACTCAAATCCATTTTCTTATTATATTCTATCGGATTTCTTATTATATTACACATTTTTTTTAACGCTATTTATAATTATGAATAAACAATCAAATTTGAATGAGAAGTTTAATGTTGCATTAAATTTAAACATTACTTACTAATTTACCAAATAGGTTAATTTTTAAACATTTATTTAAATATTAACTCGTAAATAATTACACAATAACATCATTCGATCACCTATGCGACTGTATTACCTCGCGCTCGCACCTATGCGACTGTATATTGCCTCGCGCTCGCACCTATAGGTACCCAATATGTTTGTCTGGGCCAGGTAGGAACTGTCGAAACTGTCTGGCAACATCTTCTAATAGTTACCCAAATAACATGTATAAATTTGAACTTTTATACTATAACGAAAGTAAAATTAAAATTTATTATATTTTAGGGTGTCTGGCAAGGGATTGCCACGATAAAAAGTGTCTGGCAATGAATGAGATGATTTGTAATGTTATTCCGAATAACATATTAAAAAATTACGATTTATAAAATAACGAAAGTTGGCTGGTAATTTATGCACCTGTCCCACCCCCTACCTCCCAAAGCCACCATGACTCGAATTTCAGATTTTGCCATCGTTCTTACCTATGTTCAAAGCATACTTAAACAAACTTTCAGCTTTTATAAAATGACGAACGTCTGGTTGTCACGGGCTCTTAATCTATAAGAAAGTGTAAAATTGTAACTAGGGTTTGCAATCCGGATCCATTTTGTATGGAAGATCCGGATAATTTCGGATCTGGATCCGGATCTACCATACAAAATGGCTCCGCATTGCAAACCCTAATTGTAACCTATTTTGGTAGGGTTGTCACACAAACTAAAGACGAATAAAAAAAATAAAAAAAAACTTTTATTATTCAGTATGATATAATACTTTACAAATTACTTACTTACTCTAATAACTTTCTTATTATTTTTTATGTTTATAATATTTTTTTGGTCCTTTTAATAGTGTGGTAAATTTAGAATTTAAAATATACCCAGTTTTTCCAAGTACTTAATCTAACAGGAACTATCAAAATTAAACCAACGTAAAATTTCGTGACCGTGCTACTAACCGTTGAAGAGTACCCTAGTGCGGGGACAATCCGGCTGCAGCGTCAGGTTTTATCTATCGTATTATTGCATTGTCACCGTAGTTACGCAGGTATACAAAATGTCAGCTCCGTCAGACATCCGGAAGTGGTTCAAATCTTACTTGCAATATTTGAACTTAACACACATACCTCCTACTTACCAACCCACCCACATACCTATAAATGTTTAGTAAAAGATTTTAATAATAATAAAAAGATAAAAACACACCCTGTTCTTATTAAATATTTACATTTATTATAAAATAAAATAAATGTAAATACTTGAAAAAGTAATAAGTAATAATCAAATATTAACTTACCTATTGTACTTCTTGGGATAGTTAAAGTATCATCATTATGATTTACTTAAGAGCTATGCTCTTGCCGGTGGAGTAATTACCATTCTTGCCTGTTCCAAGCCTTCTCACACACTGATACGGCACGACGCCTACTTTTTATTTTAATTGGTCTAGGTAAGTTCTTGGTCTCCCTCTTTTCCTTCTATTTTTCCTTCAATCATCATCATAACCTCCTGAGACCCACCATACAACGAAATTTGCCAGTAGAAAATAAAGTTATTGAGATTGTAACAAAGTCTATTTTCTAATTTAATTTCCAGTCATAAAAACAAGATAAATTCTACTTTATCTTTTTACAATTGATATTTTATTGCAATGGCCGTATTATGAACATTTTTTTGTATGCGGTGACTTATGACTTATGAGTAGGTATATGAGTAAATCAGTATCGTTATTACTTGGTACAAGGCACACATTGGTACAGGGGCAAAACATAGAGACTTATTAATACTCCTTGAATTTGTTAGATTTGCCGGTAACGCTAGTTCACTTTAAAAAAATTAGAAATCAAAACAAATAAAAATAATCCAACAGATAATTCCAAAAAAACTTCATGAATTCATGAATCCTAAAACAAAATAATTTTACGTACCGAAAAGTATCTAGTGATCCGAGCCATAGTCCTTCCATATGTTAAAACGCAGGAGCAGTGAAACAAAACGTACGCTCAAGCTTGACCGAAGAATTGAAGAGCTCCGTCACGCTGCTTCTCCATTTGTGACGAAAGCGATAGAAATGGCCCAAGTGTTTTCGATCCTTGACATTGGTCAGACATCAATCAAATGGGGCTGCTATGGTCACTTTTAAACAAGTCTTAGTTCGGTCACGTGACTTTACTAATTAACTTTAATGCACAGTGTACATTGCTAGCAATTTATTTTTTGTTAGAAGACAAGTGTGTACTATTTATTCTTGTTTTAATTAAAATAAACATGAAGGTAAATGAAGGGGTTGCCTATTTTTACTCTATATCAAGGAAAGCCTTCATGCCGGTAACACACTGTATAAAGGTTCCGTTTTTCAGTATTTGGTACGGAAAACATCTCTATAAATTTACGATGCAAGCCGCATTTAAGCTCAAGTTACAAAGAGACAACAGCTGATTTTGTTCATCGCACACTTTGACATTAAAATATTGCTGTTACAGGTTACTTCAAACCAAATCCCCGATTTGGAGCCTTGCCGAAAATGTCTTTTGCTGTGCTGGTGGGCTATTTCGTGGGAAAACTCTCCTATCAGCAGGCGTGTGCTGAGAAACTAATGGCCCTACCGGGAAGCTACATTGGACAACTCCTCCGAGAAAGAAGGGATGGTAGGGCGGGGTAAGATATTTATGTGTTTGTCAGAGTATTTCTGTAATTAAATGTAGGTAGGACAATTTTATATATGCATGTATTTTAGTAATTCTGTGTCTTTCGCACTCTTTTTTCTTTTGAGGCGCTGGCAAAATAACAGCGATGTGATCTCGCGTCACAATACATGTTAAGGTAGAACCTATTCATCCGCACTCATTGCTGGGCCGCGTGTTCCCTACTTGAACTGCCAAGTTTTTATTCTACAAAATTGTTTTTATATAATTGTGCTGTAAAACGCCTGTCTGGTTTAAAGATTGGACTTAATTCTATAACGTTTTGTTTGTATAACACCCAAATAAGAAAATGCCCCAGTTGCAGAACGGCATTGTATGCATAACGTACGTACTGATCGTAAAAAGGCTAGGCATATTCTGAAAAAAATATGACGTATAAGTGGGAAAACTACTAGATGGTTGAATGACAAGGAATTCACAAACTGTAGTTTGTAAAGGAACTCTTTTATTGATAAATAAGGTGAGAATCTGGTCACTTAAAAACAAGTTTCAAGTTTAGAAAAACATATTTACTGTAGGTGCATTCCATTGTCACGTCCCCGACATTTGTACTCAGTTTTGTTAGTTCAAACTTCATATTTGGGCTTCTATTTGTTATTGAAGAAAAAAATCACTACAGAAGCATAGCTTAAGGTTTTCGGCTTAATATGATTAGGCAGCGACACTCATCGTCTTTCAAAATTAAACGTTACAATAAACCAATTAGGCGTCACGTCCCCGACAACAAAACTACCAAGGTTCTGACACACTTATATATTTCAAATATTTTAGCTCAAATTAATGGAAACACAACATTATTCTTTATTCTTCAAATTAATGGGATACTTATCTAAATATAACGGTTATAAGAAATAACAAAACTAAAACACTACTCCAGAAATATGGCTACAAAGTGGCGTCACGTCCCCGACAGCCTCGTCACGTCCCCGACACGTACGATTTTAAAACTTATATTGTATAGGTTTTTGTTGGAAAACTGACTCTTCATCAGCCATTGCATGTCTTCTACCTCGTATAGCATCTCCATCACATTGCAGCAGATGAAAACGTGAGATCCCTTGTACTGGACACCTTCTCCCATGGCGTTTTTGCAGCTATTTCCGAATTGATTTGCGATTCGGAGATGTAAATAATTTTTGTTTTGGGAACTAATTTGGTAGCCAAGTTAGCAAACTCTTCAGCAGACTGAACAATAGAACTTCCATCTTGAGACATCGCCTTTTGTCTCACAAGGCGTTTCACGTTGCCTCCGATGCCATCAACAACTCCTTTTCCGTGTGCAGTAGCAAAATATTTCCATGAAAACGGTTTGTTGTGTTTTTTAGTTAAATTGTCTGTTTTCTTCACGTTTTTTCGTCTTTAAATCTATTAGCTCTTGTTTAGATAAATGTTGTTTCTTTTTCCTTTTTAATGCTTTCAAACGTTCCCTTTCTTTTCGTTGATAATTTGGATCCTGCTTTTTTTTTTCACGATACTTCTTCATTCTTTCCGCGGATGTACTAGGTTTCGACTGTTCCATGTTCAAAACTAGCTTCATCAAAATCAAACGATATAATTATTCAATGTTTGTACCGTTGTTGATGCATAAATGCGCCACGTCCCCGACAAATTAATAATTATGTATATCACAAGTTAGATAACGCAAGAAGTACAATCGAAGTATGACTAATCGTATTTATCTTAAGAAGCTGTTTTGATCAGTTGTGAAATTAAAATAGGCTGCCCTTGGTTTGAAAATAAACATAAAGAAAACACTAAAATGTCACGTACCCGACACTAAAACTACTTATTGAAAAATGACACAAAAACGGTCTATTTACAAACTCATTTTAAAACCAGCACCTATGTAATATAAAAAGGTTAAATATACTTTATTGTGTTGACAATCATTTATACCGTAAAATGGGGCTATTTGGTAATCACGGGGCTATTTGGAACTAAGTAATCATAAGCTTTTAGTTGATATATTTTTTGTCATGGCTATGCTAGAACTGTAAAATTTGTTGTCAGACTAAGTTTTTAGGTATATTATTGCCATGACAAAAATATATCAACTAAAAGCTTATAATTACTTGGGTTCCAAATAGCCTCGTGGTTCCCAAATAGCCCCGCTTTACGTTACCTAAAGGTGCATACAATCTGAGTAATTGGAACGCCAAGTCGGTACCATTATGTTGGTTAAAAAGCCAACTAATTAGATGTTCTTGCGTTTTATCGTACTTAGGCTACTAACGAATTTTGAGCAATGTAATTATTTGAAAAATAAGGACCAAGTATAGTAGTTTATATTAGTTAGGAACTCAATTGTATAAAACGGGATTTAAAAATATATATAAATTTACCGTTTTGGCTGGAATGCACCTGTACTACGTCGGTCCAGCGGTTTAGCTGTGAAAGCGTTAATAGACAGACATTTTTAATTTTAGTATGGATATGATACGGATTAGTAAAATGACTAAATAATAGAATTACAGGGAATCAAATACTCGTTCCTACATACAATTCATCTAATATAACCTACTTAGTCGTTATGCAATAAAAGATAAAAAAGATAAAAGATGTTTATTCAGTAAGTAGGCCGCACGGGCACTTTTACACGTCAAAAATCGATTTATTCCTTTTTCGGCACATTCCTTTTTGGACATATTCCGTTTTCGGCATATTCTTGTTTCGGCACAGTTTAGTAAATAAATTATACTATGAAATACTTGTGACTTTGCTTGCGTAATAAAATAAAATAATATTTATTAGTAAAATATTATATTTTAATCAATAAAAATAAAAGACAAAAATTAAACAGTACCTACACTGATTACTTAAATTAATTGGGCAACTAACTAATGATAACCAACTAGGTATCTAAATTCATATGCTTCATGGACCCGTCTTTTATAAAATTTGGCAAAGCCTATTTAAACATTCCATTACATTTATTTTTTTATTTACAAAATCATCTACAACTGCCCGCTCCTGATGAAATTTTTCCATATCTTTTTTTCGCCGTAAACGTGTTTCATCTGAGCAATGAATCTGTATTTTTCGTGAAATGATGTCTTGGTATACAGCTTCCGATCTCAGTAGTTTTATGAATAAAAACAGTGAAGGTTTTTTTGGGATTCGGTGGTTTATGCGGTTATTCCATCCTTCTACTGCATTGTTTGCTCTAAATTCATCCTCATTTACACAAAATAATGATCCAGTCACTTTCCTCATCCAAAAGTTAAGAAAGTAGTTATGAAACTTATGAATAGGTTCAGAGTCCGTTGCAAGTTCTATTATTTCCATATACGCAGACAGTACATCTTCTTTCGGTAACAGTGGTAATTTCGTACAAAGTTTGGTGTAAAGTCTTCCTTCTTCCGTTTGTATTGTACCAAATTCTTTCGCCTTTTTCCAGAGTGATTTTTTGAAATGAAAATAACATCCAGTTATTGTGGCTTCTGAAAACTTTGCTTTCAATGCCTGGATAGCAGCGATTTCAAAATCACACTTAAACTTGTTTACTTTGAGACCAAAATCATTTTTTAGTATTGAAAATAGTCGCTGGTATGTATTTGAATGCTTGTTGGGCAGAAGTGCGTACAAAACAGGCATAAAACAAGAGTTGCCTGGGGTTTTATTTAAATTTACTTGCAAGGTGTACAATTGCATAAATGGCGGCGGTGCAACTTTAAATGTACCGTCTGCATAGTACTCGTCTTCTTTTGAAAGTATATCGAGGGCAGAAGGTGATGCGAACATCAATATTTTCTCATGATCACCATCATTACTTATCAAAAAGCTATCAGCGAGCGAGTCGGGAATTATTACGTCACACAAATTTTTAAACGTGCTTTTTCCGACACCTAGTGCTGAATTCCGTGCATTGTACAAAGCGGTTTTATGCCTTTTAAAAGTTGGTATGATTGACATGTCTGATTCACCATCACACATTTCAACAACATCTTGCACAGTATTTTCAAATATTGGTTTAATAGGTCCCATATCTTCACAAACTTTACGTTTGCATGCGTGTAGTTGAATATCCACTTCTCCTCGTAAGAAATTTGGTTTGCAAATGTGATTAGATTATTTTATTACCTTGTTCGTGCTATCAAGCGTAATGGACGTTTGGCAAATAGACTTGTTCGAGCACCTCCAATTTGACGTTCCTTTCACATTTCTTCGAACAAAATTATATTTGTACCTATCCCTCTCGCAACAAAACATTATTAAAACCTCTTTTGCTATTTATAAAGACAAGTCCATCTTTAGGCCTGTTGGCGTCCATTGTTTAGATAAAGAATTAAACTGTTTTATAATAAGCTATTCAAATAACATTGCACATGGTTTTTCGTTAACTTCCCTCAATGATAATGACATTAAATTGTTTTTGTTTTATCAAACGTTGTTATAAGTGGCCAGTGCTAATATGCTCTTCAATTGATAAGATCCTCATTACAAAAATTACCTTACTATGTCACTGCCGCCGTCTACTTGGCATTAGGTATCTGTTGTGGTTAAGTACACTACAAAATAGCCCTAGGCATTTGAAAATTTCATAATAATGATGCTTTCGGAATTATGACTCTTCGGGATGTTCCCATCCACGGGTGTGGTGGTTGATGTTTCATGTAATTTTTGTCGGGAAAGTTCGTAGTTATCTCTATGACAAGCAAAGCGAGCGAGCGAGATAACAGGAACTTACATCTGATAAATATTACTTCAAGCAATACATATTTATTCGATGAGGTATTTGTAGTATTCACCATTGGAAAATATTTTATTGTATTTCTTTCTTGCACGCTATTTATATATACGTATGTCTTGAAAATAAAAATAACTATACCTAGGATTAATTTCATTTGTTGTTTATAATGATTTATGCCAAAAACGGAATGTGCCGAAACAAGAATATGCCGAAAACGGAATATGTCCAAAAAGGAATGTGCCGAAAAAGGAATAAATCCAAAAATCTACCAGCGCTTCACAAGAGACCACTGCTGAGAAGAAACGCCGCAAGAAACTCAACAGTCAGTCGTTTTTTTAATATTCGCCAATCGATCCCATTTCTCATAAGGATTAAAACATTATTTAAGACCAACTGAGGTTAGAGTACTAGAACACTCACAAATCAGAGAAAACGTTTTCCATACATTTAGTAGGGCAAAACCAAATTAGAAGTTTCGTTAGCTTAAAGACTATTTATTTGTATGGAGACTACTTCAATTACATACATACATACCTCTCACGCCTGTATTCCCTCAAGGAGTAGGCAGAGCACATGAAATTTCATTGCCACTTTTAGCAATTACGGGGTGAAAGAAGCATAAAATGTGATATTGCCGTGACGGGGACCTCAATTAAAACATTAAAAATAAGAAAAATCGGTATTCTTACAAATGAAAAACACTAAATACGATTTATACGATACAAACTTTTTGCTACATAGATGATGCTGGCCGTCATAGTTCTCTCCATACCATTGGATGGGGCTACTTTAATTTACGGGGTGACTTTGATAGCAACTACCTTTCTACATAAATATGTATTTTTTGAGGAGTTGAAATACGCCCCCATAATATTTTTTTCGCCACTGGTAGCGGCGATAGCTGCTCCTTCCGAAAGTTAAAGTAGTGCGCATGTTACTGCCTATTTTCATATAGAAAAAAATATGAACAGTTAGCGTGCTTTTTGTCTTGATTTTTGAGGCAAAAAAACTTCAAATGTACCTATGTTATGCAAAAACGCATGTTATTTGAATGGTGTCATGTGTTAAGCAAATCTAATTAGTGATATCGGAAAAGAACCACATCTATTCTATATTTCTTTAGATTTTACTTGATTTTCAGCGGGTTTACTTGAGATATTCACTCAAATATTTAGTGTTTTCAAAGTAACCCCCATTCGTAGTTTAACTTTGATCATAGTGTTTTTATTTTGTTTACGGGAAACTAAAGGTCTCGTTTTTTTCTAATTAGTCAAGTCAACAAAACAAGAAAAACCGATTATTGAATATTTTTATTTTATTATTTCGTCTTTTAGTTTCTTTAAAAACTCGTGTTAAACTTTGAATTTGATCAAAGTAACCCCGATACACGGTACTTAACATTCTTTAAGTAAATAGGACCGATATGCGTAAAAAAACAAATGCGAAAAGTGTTCTCAGTTATTACCCTACTAAATGTATGGAAAACGTTTTCTTTGATTTGTGAGTGTTCTAGTACTCTAACCTCAGTTGGTCTCAAAGAATGTTTTAATCCTTATGAGAAATGGGATCGATTGGCATAAAAAAAAAACTCATTTCTGACGATTTTCTCGCTGACTGTACCTTTTATTAAAAATCTGTGAATGTCGATTGTCATCACTAAAAAAGTTGGGTGAGGTCTCCAAAGATCATTTTCGCGTGGCAGCAAGGGTTCTGGTAGCTGCCCTTAATGCCCCATCTCAACTTTCCACCCTGTATATTTAATGAGTAATCACGACGTTTTGCTTCCTAGACGATTTAAAACCAAGACGTTATACTACCCAGACACTTTGCATAACGAGTCATGTTACAACTAAGGCCATGTACAATTTCGATCTACTACTACTTTTTCATTTTACAACCGTGACGTTATGTCTAACTAGACATTACTTACTAGGGCATTGTACAAAAAAGGGCGTTTTGTTTACATATTCGTTTAGCAATCTTGTCCTTACGAGCTTAACACGCAAATGCAGACCCCAACCTCCGGGAGTATCCTTATGAATGTTAGGAGATCTTGAACGAAAGAGCGAGACGCGACTCGACATTTACAAACTTTTAGTCGCAGCTGAAAATCATTATTATGGCACGAAAACTAAGCCCACTGATTTAGACATTACAGAACGAATTGGTGTCATTTTGAATTTCCTTTACCTAAATGGAGTTCCTTATGGAATTTGTCTCAGAAATATTAAAAACAAAATCAATTTTTGAGACTAAATAATAGTATGTTTAAACTGATTTTTTTATTACGTTACTAAAAATAGATGATAAATATCCATCAATTTGTTATTTGGTTACCATTGTTACGTTAAATATGGATATTTTAAGCTCGTAGAAAAAGTTATGTATGCAACGGTACATAATTAGCTCTTAAGGTACTCGTGCCTGTAATTAGAGCGCTTGCAAAATTTCATCAGCATATTCTAATAAATGTGGCCGTGGCATTGAAAATGGTGAAACCTCATTTCCAAAATTTTTAAAAGTTTAGATATTTCGTTTTTGGTGCGACTTTTACTAAACATGATTTATCATATATTGGCTACTCCTAAGCTGAGCTATTCAGCCCTGTAATGTTGGCCACTATCTCCCGGACACCCTGTATATTAATTATAAGTACTGTTTTGCTAACGGTACTTCCGAATCCCATTCTAATCTGGGTTTGATAATACGAGTACATGTACATATTCGAGTATTTAGTAACGTTCAGGGAATGATACAAGATTCTAATTCATACTATACTGTGAGATCATTGACCTAAGTGATCTGTAAAAAAATCACGGTCTTGGCTACTGGGGAAAAAGTTACAAAGGTGGGAAAAAGGGTAATATCTTACCCACCACCCTTGAAATAGGAGGTGCCGTTGAGGTCATTTATTGTCTTCATCATGTTCCAGTTTACCAGATGATACATTCTGAATGCAAATGCGGGACTTACTGAAAATGCTAAAATATCTATATGTATGTATGCCTATGATATTTGAGGAGTACCTTCAATTCGTCACGAATCCCCTCATCACGTACCAATTAGGTGACAATAGGTTGACTTCGGAAGTCTACCCTATCAAACGAAACGAGAATTTACAAAATGGGTCCACAATTGACGGAGAAATCCGTGAAAGTACATAAAAATATATACAGGGCGTCCCACGGTTATGCCACATGGAAGGAAAGTACCTTAAATATTGTAGATGGAACATTTTACTGAAAGAAGACATTATTTGAATTTAAAAAACAATCCAAACTGCATTCATAGATATTTAAATAATTACATGGTTGAACCGGGAATCGAACCCGTTACACGAGAAAAATAATTACTCTGTAGCTTTATCATACCGATCGAAACGCTTCACCATAAGGATTATTTTTTGCAAAATAACATAGTGTCGGAAATAAAAGGAAGACCATGAATTTTAACATTTTTAATACAAAATTAATCAATTTATCAAATGCTCAAAATGAGTCCCTTCTTGTTGAATACAAAGTCGCACTCTTTTGTTTATTTCGCTCCTCGTCGATTTTATGATCTTGTGGTGGATACTTAGAATAATACGTCTAAGTTCTGTTTGTAGTTTATAATAGGGAAATGACGCGTACTTCTCAAGTGGGTACATTTATTAGTAATAGGTACTTATGATAATGTCAGTTGTATGTCCTTACGGCAATGTCAGCTTTTCATTTTTCTGAACAAAATTCACGTCAAATGTTAAAATTCATGGTCTTCCTTTTATTTCCGACACTATGTTATTGAGCAAAAAATAATCCTTATGGTGAAGCGTTTCGATCGGTATGATAAAGCTACAGAGTAATTATTTTTCTCGTGTAACGGGTTCGATTCCCGGTTCAACCATGTAATTATTTAAATATCTATGAATGCAGTTTGGATTGTTTTTTAAATTCAAATAATGTCTTCTTTCAGTAAAATGTTCCATCTACAATATTTAAGGTACTTTCCTTCCATGTGGCATAGCCGTGGGACGCCCTGTATACAGGTGGAACATAGAACCTCCTCCTTTCTTTAAGGCGGTTAGAAAAAATATTTTTCCATATAGCTTCGCCATTTGTTCGCAATTGGTAGGCGAGGTTATTTTTTATTAATAATGATTAGGGTTAGGACTTTTGGTGGCATATCGTGGTTCTAGAATCCATGGAGTCGCTATTTCCTAATTATTATAACACGTGACACTTTGATTTTGACCTTCAGCATGGTCATATTTCAAAATGAACTAAATATATTTTTAGTTCAGTTTATCCATACCTACTAATATTTGCTTGTTTGTAAGGCTTCCACAGAGCAAAGATATCCTCCGTACCAAAATTAATTTAAATTGGCTTAGCGGTTCAATAAAAAAATGAATTTTGAAATATTAAAAACCGAAGGTCAAAATCAAAGTGGTATGTATTTTATTAATTAGGAAATAGCGACTCCATGGATTCTAGAACCACGATATGCCACCATAAGTCCTAACCCTAATAATGATAATTATCAATATCACTTTTAATCTTGAAATGATTTTAATAAGATCCTTATAAAAGGTCACACTTTCGAATAATAATGAAAAATTGAGTATCCTTTTTAGCTGTATCTGAATTTAGAGTACATTATTATATAAATCCAAAAATAATGAAATTTTATGGTGTGTGATCTCGTGATGGAGTATGAAGGTGGCAACCGGATTTCTGCTGTACTTGACGTAGTCCCTACTCACTTGTCCATTTTTTTAATTATTTTTGGATTAAATGATATATCTTTTCAAAAATATTCCATTAGAATACAATCTAGTCTTATGAGTTATGACTAATAAGTATTTTAAATCTTACCTAAACTTCTAATACAGACCAAGCTAAGAATGTGTCCATTAACACTTTTCCTATTGTCTCTGTTAAGGGCAAGACACTTTGTTAATGTGTTCTTTGTGTGTAGTACTCACTTCACTAATTACACTATCACTATACTAAACTAACACGAAAGGCTTTGTCCTTTTCAGTCTTCGCTGTATATCCATGTTGTCGAGGAGCTAGATGGCGTACTTTATTCTGAAAGCGTTGTATCATTTGCATGTTGCTCTGTTTGGTACGGCCCCATAGCTGAATACCGTAAGTCCATATCGGCATCAGGACAACTCGGAGTGCCTCCCGAGCAGCCAGTACATCTTCCTGTAGCGAAGTTCTAGTTCGTCGCGTTTTCAAGTGTCATGCCCAGATATTTTCTTGTTAGTAAAATCTATATGAGTTGACTTCGACTCATTGAGTTTTATTCGCCATTTCTTTGTCCAATCATAGACGACGTTAATAGCAACTTGAGCATTTTCCACTGCTTCTTTGTGGGTGATCCTTACAGCCATGATAGCCGTGTCATCTGCAAAAGTTGCTACGGTGTTGTTTTCTAACACTGGAATATCACATGTGTATAACAGGCACTGGACCGGACCTAATACACTTCCTTGCGGTACTCCAGCTTTTATTCGCTTAATTTCTGAGTAGGAGTCATCTTGGCTGATTCGAAACATTCTGTCTGATAGATGAGATTTTAAGATATCTGTGAACTGTTTTGGAAGCATTATCTTCAGTTTGTATATTAGGCCGTCATGCCATACTTTGTCGAATGCTTGGGCTACATCAAGAAAGACCCTAGAGCAAACTTTTTTCTTCTAGTGTTTTTTCAATAATGTTGGTTATTCTGTGAACCTGGTCTATAGTAGAATGCTTTTCTCTAAAGCCAAACTGGTAATCAGAGATTAACTTTTTGTCTTCTAAAATAGGTTTTATTCTTTTTATGAAGAGTTTTTCAATAACTTGGATATTATTGGTAACACGGATATTGGTCTGTATGATGTTACCTCATGCGCTTTCCCAGTTTGGGAATAATAATGACATCGGCGAATTTCCACAAGCCGGGTACATGTTTTAGTCTAATATAGCGTTGATAAGTGTGGTGCGTTTCACTATTGCTTTACGGGGCAGGTTACGTAGGACTTCCCCCGTGATGAGATCATAACCCGGAGATTTATTTTGTCTTAGACGATTAATTTCAGTACAGACTTATTTTGGCGTAAACAATTTTATTTGAAGTTCTTCTTGTAATATCTCCTCATTTAGGTTAATTTCAAACGTATTATCATCGTGTGGTTGAAATATTTGCTCAAGCTGTTGTGCAAATCTCGCAGCCTTCTGAGCGCTACTTACAGCCCAAGTTCCGTTTTCTAGTTTAATGGGAGGAACTTGGATAGTAGGTCTTTTTATATTTTTTGTGACTCCGCAACGAATAGTCTGTTGAACGATCACCTGTTAGTTGATCAATTAAATATGTTGTTAAAGCTTTGGTTATTTCCAGAACTGCCATGAAACAGGCTCCCACGATGTTCGGAGCGGGCCCGAGCGACATCTATTCCGACGCTGGGCCCGGCAGCTCGCTGGACCTCGACACGGATCGCCCTATCTTCGGCGAAGACCCATACCGCGAAGACAATAAAGGTCAGATCTTGGGTAGTTTCCGGAAAAGTGTACAGTCGGCCTTATATGTAGCTGCACACTTTGGTACCTTGACGCTTTAACGCATTCGACAGATTAGTACAGCGTTTCAAACGTAACGTCAAAGTGACAAAGCACTTAAGTGTGCAGCTACTTACGAGTATACGGCCGATCGTACATAGTTAAGGACTAAAGTTTAGAAACGGTAACTACAGACATATGAGTAACGAAAATTAGCCATACATTTACATATTTTACATAGTGCCCTCATACGCCAATAGGAGGTACATCAAACGCAATAAACGAAGCTGATTGAATCCTCACCCGTTACATAAGAATAAGTAGGTAATAACTACGTAGAAGCGAATCTCCTTTATAAGGCCCCAAATGCCGCGCTTTAAATGCCTACTTCTTCCTTCACCCCGCTACGTCCCTCTTTGTCTTCTGCGCCCAAAGTTAGGGCTGTCACTTGCGAAATATTTAAATCGGTTCATGAATGTGTTATACAAGTTTAGTTACAAAATGTTATTTATGTTTTCCTCAACGCAGAAACATTGTTTTAAAATGTATTTTTATACATTTACGTTAAATTTGGTAATAATACTTTTTGATAATATTTATTACTTACATTATTAAAATTACATGACTTATGTAGCTATTAATCATCTATCTATAAAACACGGAAACGAGTAATCATAATTAAGCTCAATAAGTTTCATAGTTCGGGATCTTGAGATTCCGGAGTTACTTTTTACTTACCTTTCCGGACCATTAATTTAAGTTATTATTAAATTTTAAAAGCTTTATTACAAAATACTATTATTATCTAATAATTCGTTTTTTGACACTTTTACTTATCCAGACTGCAACAATGTATTCCCATGGCTAATTAAATAGGTACGTTTATAAAATACCAAATCGCGACAACGCGCGTTAAAAGAAATACAACGACTGTTACTGCACGGGTAGCACAAGTTGTATTTTCTTGTCGCTCAGTGCGTCTCTATCGTTACAGACTAGATAAAAAGAGAAATCCGAGCGATAAATAAGTCGCGGGCAATATGTGCTAGTCGTGCTGACTTGACACCACTGACGTTCTGGCGACGTCAGTAGTGGATATCTACCGCGCGTCGGAAACTGTAGTTTCATTTCTACGTAGTTATTATGCTAAGGCCCATCACAAACAGAGATGTAAAATGTATTCCAGTATATATACAGATAGTAGATATTACAGTAAAGAACCACACATTCATAAGATATGAAAATATTATCCATCCCATTCTTTATAGTGGCGAGAAAAAGAGATAAATATATTTTATAGCAAGGTATTTTAAGGTACCTACCGTAGCTGTACAACAGTAGCTGTAAAATCGCTCTAAACTGGGAAATATGAAAGGCCTCAGAAGAATACACTTTTGGTAGACCTCAGACCAAAAGGAAATGTGTGCATAATGGTCCCAATGTGCAAGGGAAAAACATTACTGTGGTCAAAGTTTAAGACAAAAATACAAGATTTAAATAGTCGAGGATAGTGAATGTATATGATTATCTTTGGAACTGCATACTTAATTTTTACAATTTGTATGTGTTTTATGAATTACGTCATGTTTTCTAAGGGATAATTTTAAACAAATGTATGTATAAAACGATCCCTTGGGTACGATACGGTTAATACGATCCCAGGAATCAATTTTTACTTAAAAAAACACCTTGCCGTTTATTTTAATCATATGGGTAAAAACCAAAATAAATGTACATAAAGACGCTATTTAAATGTCACTTAAATGATGTCTAACTTACAATTTCGTTACAAAAATGTATGTGTTTGACGTTAATCGACAGATTCGTTACGGTAGCTAACTCTTCTTTAACTGGACAACAAAGAAAACAATATGTAAGCGTATTACACATAACATTAAGTCTTGAGTTACATGAGAGATTTTTTTTAAACTAGATTAACAAATACGTTTTAAAGTTTACAGCGAAAACAAAAAAAGTTAGGTTAGGTTAGGTTGGTTGTTGTGTAGGGGTCAGGGGACCCCTTCGTCCACCGGGGCGCTCCGGAAGTCTGAGGGTGCCTTAGTAAACCAAGCCACCACCCTCCCGGAGTCATTGGCGTCCCTGAAGGACGCAGATGGTTTACCGCTGGGTTTTTAGTGGGTATTCCTGCCGCTCTCGGTTGGTGAGTCCCACATAACCATCCCAGGTCCCCTTCGACCTAGGTAGTATGCGTAAACGCATTTCCCCAGCAAGAAAAAAAAGAAGGTTGGTCGTTGTGACCTTAGGACGAGATTGCAAAACGTAAGCAAAACGTCAATGTTGCATAAGGACCAACTAAACAAGATCGACTTTTTTGTACAATGCCCTTGTATGCAAAATGTCTAGGTTGTAAGTTATGCCTAATTAGCAGAGGGCGGAATTGCTCATGGCAAAAATCAAACGTCAATAGAGTTGGAACGTTGAATTTTATCGAGTATCGATTAAACTGAAATTATATTAACTAGCGTATCTTTATTTATGATCAAAACTAAACCTCAAATCCATAAGCAAACAATAATAACATTACGGAATAACATCGGTATCGTAATCTAAGTATGTGTTAATGACGTTTTTCCCGTCTTCTCTATAATAATACATGATATTTAGTCATAATAAAAAAAAAACCGGTAATGTGTTTTTTTTTTCATGGAATGTTGCAAGAAACGCGAAATATTATCGTTCCTTACCTCATTAAACTCAGGCATGGCCTCCCAACTCGAACAACGTATAATTATTACTTTAATAAACTCATAGATGGCGCCACAGGTATCGAGCGAAACATTTGAATCAGTAATCGTGAAGATTGAATGATTTTTGCACCTTAATAAATTCAACGTACCTTAATTACATCAAAAACATCCTTCTCTACATAAAGTAGGGTATATTTTATAAGTTTAACAAATGCAATAAATTTTATATTAACTCCATCTAACTCATAAAAAACTTATAAGCTTTCAAGCTTGCTACGCCTTATTAGGTACTGTCACTAGATGGTGCCATCACGGATCGCGAAACTACTATCACAGTATATAAATAAACCAGTAAAGAAACTAGGCCTACTTTTCAAGATAAATACCTACGCTCCAATTGAGCGTAACAGCCCGTTCACACAGAGTCTCCGTATTTACGGTACCCGTTTTATCGTATACGTTTTTTCATTGATGGCGTATGGAGTTGTATGAGCGACTTCACATATGACACAGTATTCAGTATACAGTAAAAAATGTCGGGCCGCTAAATTATGACATTCCGTTTTGTTATCGAATACTGGATGAACGGAATACGTATCCGTCATGTATCCGTACGTTTTTACTGGATATAAACTGTGTGTGGGGTGCGGTACGGAGAATATGTGAACGGGCTCTCAGTTAATGACGGATACGTTGAACGCTATACGGTGCCTATGTGTGAACAAAGCATCATTTTTTGTTGTATCCGTTAAAACGGGTACCGTAAATACGGAGACTCTGTGTGAACGGGCTGTAAGGGTTGTCCACTAACATTTTGTAAAATTGAAAAAAAATCTTGTTTATTGTATCTCAGCTAGTTAGTGCGAAATCGATACGTGTGACCTGCGACAGCAAATCCGTTGCAGATTGAGAAAAAGTAGCCGCCATCTTTAATTTTTTAGTTATTCAACCGATTGCTTCCATAATCGATATCTATGGATGTGCGTGGTTTTCGACAACGAATTTCTTGGCAGAATGAGAAAAAGTAGCCGCCATCTTGAACTTTTTTATTATTCGACAGGCTGCTTCCAACATCGATATCTGGAGATCTGTGTGATGTCCGATAACGAATCCGTTAACATAATCAGTAAAAGTAGCCCCTGCAGATAAAATTGGGTAAGTAGGTAATAAACATAGCTTTAGCATTTCAAGAAGTCTTTATTCTTCGTTAGTTATACATTTCAGATTAACTAGCGACTGCACTACCACAATATCAAATAAAACTGAAGAATAAACAAACCGAATTTATTTATTGGCTGCTTTTAACCTTTATTACAAATTACTCACTGAAAAATACTTTCGTCTGCTACGACATGTTCGGAACGCTTTATTGTTTAATTTTATTGTGTAAAAAATCCCCAGATATCGATTTTGGAAGCAATCGGTTGAATAACTAAAGAGTTCAAGATGGCGGCTACTTTTTCTCATTCTGCCAACAGATTAGTTGTCGAAGACCATACACATCCCCAGATATCGATTTTGCAAACAATTTTTAAATTTTTACTTTTGCAACACGTCATCGTATTATAAAAAGCTCTTTATTTAAAAATATTTTATTTATTCTTACCTTTCAACACCAGCAGGGAGTTTAAAAAATGATAGTTCCGGGTTTGAAGAAGCCCAATTCAAACAACCGTATACCACGCAATACTTTTGTGGCATCTTTCTCAAGAACAAGCGTAAAATGCAAACGAGCCCATTCGTCTCGACGCGACACACGCGACTGACAGCACCGCCAAATCCTCTTAGCGGTCTCGTAGAGGCGTGCGTCTGTGTGAGTGCGTCGTTTCGAGCGTTTGTTCGTAGCTTCTTTACTGGTTTATTTATATACTGTGCTACTATGCACTCACAGGCCCCAAGCGTTTCGTTTTTACAAATTCTTGTTTGATGCGTAAAATCAATACTCAAAATACTTCTTTTATATTAAAAACAAAAAAACAATAGAGAAAATAATGTCTTGACGAATATAAATGAATATTAAAAAATACTGTTTTGGCGGTTTCGGTGTATTAAAATGTTAGTACAAACACGGAACGAACAACGTGCTATCTTTAACCATTGAAGTATCAAAACGCGCTGACAGTTTGTGTACAAACATTTAAACTACACTCGGCGTAAAAACTGCATGGAATATTATAAACAGAGAAACGGGAAAATCTAAAACTCGTGATAATCAGGTCACCCTAAACACAGGTGACAAACAAATCAAGTCAAATAAAGAAGTTGCCTTAGCATTCGAATATTATTTTTCCAACACAGCATTTAAGACCACGAAATGTCTTAAATCATCCGCGGTGCAAGCTCAATCATTACTTTGCACTAATGTCAGTAAATGTAATATAAACTTTGAATTCAGCCCTGTAAATTCAGATTCAATAGTCAAAGTATTTAAATCGCTTAGTTTAAAAAAGACTGAGGATTTGTAGGGCACATCAGTTAGTGTACTTTTTCATATCATAGATGGGTCAATTTCCCAAGCAATATTTTAAGCTGGCGGCGCTGAAAACCGGGGTGAACTATGGTTAAAAATTAAACTGTTATTTTTTCTGAATACTTCACGCAGTTGCCTATTTTGGGCAATAAGTAGAATTAAAATATTAATGGAAATAATAATAAAAAAAAAAAATTAAGACCTCATTTCTCATCACAGTGGGCTGTCCGCAACCCAGTTTTGATTGCAAAACGTGGAATAAATCAAAATCTATTAATGATTATGAAAAACATTTACCTTTTTTAAAATACTAGATAGTTAGTGTACAAAAAGAAGCCCTGACTTTTTTTGTAACTATTACACATACCGTCCGGTACGAGGAAATACGTTTGTCCGGAGAAACGTTATCATTACCACCGTCAAATATTCTGTGCCTTATATCTGCTAAGCTTCAATATGTACGCCCCCCACCTCCCGCGCACTCGTAGAGTTAGTCACGCGCAAAAGTTTGGTGCTAGCGGTTGTGTTGTGCGCGTTTCTGGCGATAAAATATAAAGGAAAGTTCTTGCTTCAGGTGGGGTGGGGACAAAAAAATCCTCATTCCGACGGTTGATTTATTTTTTGTACTTTTTGTGTGTTTAGTTTGAGATTTATGTATAACACGTACGTCATATTTCTTAATTCTGGAGTAACGTTACTTTAAAGAAACGAGACTCCGTTGTTTTTTTTAAAATATTTTTGTACAGGTTTTATCATTCCGTGGTTCTCATTCCGATGTTTCCGGTGTATGAAATACCCACAGAAATGATAAGCAACACCGGCATGATACAAAAGTAGCTTCACTTAGTTATCCAAATAATTATCAAATTTAATTATTTAATTTTATGAAGTCAAAGCAAATGAATAAATATTATAAGCGTTTAAACGTAAATAATTAAGCGTTTAACGATAGCCAAATGTCAGTTATTTTGTACTACTAAGCATATAATATGCATACATACATAGCGTCACGCCTTCATCCCAGAGTGGGGTAGGCAGAGCTATTACCAATAACTCTAACAACTTGTTATATAATATTATATTATAATGAAGAACGTTCTCACCGATGAAAAAAAAAGATTTGTTACTGATTAATTTTTCAATTTAATTATAATTATAAAGGGCAATGCCAAGTGTTAAGATTGGACGTGATATCAAGTTTAAAAATCTCTAAAAGGTTTTAATTTAAATTAGTTTTAGGATGTTTTTGATTTTTTTATAAGATGCTCCTTGATCTCTAGACATTAAGACTGAAAAATGTGCAAGTACACATATGCGACTGCATTTTAACTGTTACAGTATTTACTTAAAATTTATTTAATTTAAATTATTACTTTTTTTTTAAGATCTGGGATATGTAAATTAACATCTAGTCTTGCAAGACTATGTTATCATAATTTTATTATCTTACATTTTTGACTGAGTTTTTTCGGTATTTCATATTATATTTTGGGGCCGTCCTTATGACGCACTAATTATTAAGCATTAAGTGATCTAAAGTCAGTGATAAATTAATGATATAATTGCCACTGGGATATTTGTAATATTAGAATTATTGAGTTATATTTTAGCTTGGTCAGCGAACTGTTCCTATTAGATTTACATAGAAGATTGTTATTTTTTTAAAATTTATAACTAGTTTTCATCATAAATAAATCACAATATTTAGAATATTTTTGAAAACCATATTAAAGAAATAAGTAATAAATCAGTCCGGTACATTATAAAAAAAATGTAAAGTAATTTTTTTTAATTAAAAAATATATTTATTTTATAAGCGAATTGTTTCAAAACATTAATATAAATGTCATTTTTACTCAAACAAAGACTTATAATTATGATAATTATTAATAACATTAATCTAATTTTTACTCAAATAAAGACTTCTAATTATGTTAGTTAATAATAACAATAATGTAATTTTTACTCAAATAAACAGTGACAATTATGATAATTATTGACTTTTTTCATTTATTTTCATTCCAGTGGATAAGATTTCATTTACGTGGGTCATTTCTATCATTCCAATGGGTATTTATCACTTCGGTGGATACTTTTTATCATATCGGTGTGTATTTATCATTCCATAGTTTTATCAAATATTCTATCTCGTATATCTCATAAACTATTTATGATTTTGAGTGACCATTAACACCACGTCTACAATATATAACAATGCATGGTTTAAAATGAAAAACGTTCAAAAATACACAAAACTTAAAAATTGCACCGAAATGAGACAAAAACCAGAAATGTTGAAATTGACCCAGATGTAATTGCACCCCATCTAGCATTCATTTACAATAATTCCATTTCAGAAGGGATATTTCCAGATCTCATGAAATATAGTAAAGTCATACCTCTTTTTAAGTCATTTAAACAAACAAGTCGTACGAAAAATAAAATTGAGAAATTGTAATAATCTAGTACTTCGTACTCCTCGTAATAATTACGGAAAAAAAATCTCTATGAAGGTGCAAACTTATATAATAAAATAAGCTTCCTGAAAGCATAAAAGATGCTAAGACCATGCAAAATTTCAAGAGATTACTTAAATTCTATGTAATTGAGCAAGTGCGCTTTGATATCCTCAACGCGCTTTAAGCCACATCCATTCAACCTTAATCTGTGTCCACCTTATCGCTGCAACTACGCGGGCGCTCAGCCTCGACTTTGTCTACCTACTAATTTAAGTCTACCCACCTACCACGTAAAAAACAATACATTATTGTCTTAGCAGTAAATTAAAATTAAAATCTTATATGTTATAAGTAATGTATGTAATTAATTTAAGGTACCTACTAACTATTTTTCTTTTTTCTTTTATATTTGTTTTGCGTGAATGTAAATACGCACGCTTAAATACGCTCACCAAACTATTTTTAACTTATTCTTAATTCTCATGTAAGTGAATTGTAAAATTTTTATGAAAAAATAAATTCTTTAAACCTATAAACCAGTTATTTTTACCTATTGCTTTTATTTATTGTCAGCAAAAAACTTCCCGAACATGTCATTAAAACATTCCTATTTTGTCCTGGACATCATTAATCAGGGCAGATGTTCCTATGAATGAATAAAACGCTACCACAATGTCACCGGTAGGATTATAGCCATTACATATTAATTTTAAATCAACAATTTTCTTGACGTCTCATTCTTGAAGTCAATGCCATCTGGTGATACGTTACTAAAACTATTAGGTAGGCTGTCAGCATCCAGTGGTGGCTCAGATACGGCATCTACTGGTGTAACTACGGGACTAAAATTGCCTACCGAATTGCCTACATTAGGACGGCACGCTTTTGCTCTATGAGATTGGGTATCTGTACTTGTATTCTGTTATCTGTGACTCAGGTGAATGTGTTTTACTCGTTATGTGAGTTTCAACGCAATATTTTTTTAGTTGCTTTAAGTGAACCTTACATTTAGAGCAGTATATTGTTGAGTTTTTTTCGTTGTAAGTTAGACAATCATTTTTAACGTGAATTAGTTGCAAAAAGACTAGTGGCAGAAACGACCGTTAACTGCCATGCAATTTACTTTGAATCTAATTAAAGAGGTCTAATGGTCGACTAGCTAATCGAAGAGGCTAATGTTAAAGACAGAAATGTAAATGGTGACTGAACTAATCGATAGCTGAAAAAGTCGATAAAATTCAACGTTCCAACTCTATTGACGTTTGATTTTTGCCATGAGCAATTCCGCCCTCTGCTAATTAGGCATAACGTCATGGTTGTAAAATGACAAAGTAGCATTAGATCCAAATTGTACATGGCCTTAGTTGCATCATGACTTTTTATGCAAAGTGTCTGGATAGTATAAGGTATTAGTTTTAAATCGTCTAAGTAGCAAATCGTCGTGATTGCATTGCATAACGGCTAGGTTATATTAGATGATTTTAAGTGGCCATATATGGGAACTGAAACGACTCCTCGCACTCTTAATAATATATATCGAAGTAGATTTCGCTTTGTAAAATGATTTTTGTTATAGGGATGTTTGAAAGACAATATTTATTCAAAACCAATAAGTAACGAAGAGGAACTACGGCGACGTGTCTTCCATGCAGCCCGAGACATATCGGAAACCAGTTTACGAAAATTAAACCGAAATTTTATCCGAAGATGCCATTTGTGCCTTAGAGTCGGAGGGAAACAATTCGAACATTTATTGTAAAAACAAATGAATTCTTTATTATTTTAGTCACGACGCCATCCTACTGCAGGAAGAATCAAAAGCCAAAAATACCAGGTTAACTCCAGTTATAATAACGCTTGCGAATCGATTCCACTCCGAGCGATTGTTTACGAAGAACCTGGTTAAGAACCGTAATTAACCGGTATTTTTCGAACCTTTCTCAAGCGCTGATGATGATATGTGTATTGAATAAAAACAAAAACGTACACTATAAAAGCCTCGGCTGAAGTTTCATACACTCGGCGTCAAAAAAATCGCACCTTTTGAAATTTTGACTTCAAGCGTATAAAGCTCTTAACTTATTTATTGTACCTACCAATATTAGTATCATTTGAAAGCACAGTTAATAAACTTTAAAAACGCGAATCGTTCTTTTTCGTTAAAACAATGATCACGACACGTTAGGGTCTTTAAAAAAAAGTGATCAAAAACTCATTAGAGGACTCACTACTTGTGCCACCCTGAACACGAATAAAAGGGGGGGTAAAAATGAATTATGGGTCATTTGCTATCCAGACATCACAGAAGTCACACCTGAACAGCTCCAGTAAGAGAAAACTCTGAAAAATGGATACCACGGCAGAAGAAGCAGCTCAAGTGGTAGCACTACCGCAATCAGGACTACGGCAGGTTGATGTTGCTCGACAACTCAACATAAGCCGTTTCCGGGTGAAACGAGTACAAGCCTGCTTTGAAGAAACCGTCAGCTACGGAGGAGGATCCTGCATGTTCTGGGGCGGAATTTCAATCCAGGGCAAAACCGACCTTGTGTGCGTCTCCCGCACTGGAGGTGGACGTGGCCAGGGGTCCCTGACTGCTCATAGTTACATCATAGAGATCCTGGAGGACCACGTGGTCCCGTATGCTGATTTTGTCGGGCCTGAATTCACATTCATGCACGACAACGCCCGCTCTCATACGGCGTTGATTGTTCGGGACTACCTGGATCAGGTTGGGATCCCCGTGATGCAGTGGCCAGCGAGAAGTCCTGACCTGAACCCCATAGAACACCTTTGGGATGATCTGAAACGCTGGGTGCGGTCTCGTGATACTGCCCCTGCCACCCTTGAACAGCTTCGGGACGCCGTCGTCGAGGAGTGGAGTGACATTCCTCAAGAACGCATCGTGACGTTGGTGAGGTCAATGAAGGATCGCATTGAGGCTGTAATTAGGGCTAGGGGAGGTAACACTAGGTTTTAAGTTTAGTTTTAAGAATTTGTTTTACTGTATTTTTTTATTTTGTTATGTTTTTAGATTGTGTAATTTTGGCGTGAATAAATGTTTTTCCTCTTTTCATGAAAAACGTTTTTTTTCAAACTTAGTAATCATTATCACATTTTTATTAATTAAAGGATTCAATAACCTTTAAAATGAGGTCCCACACTCATACCTTATCTTAGATTAAATAGGGTTAATAGCTGCTTGAAGTCAACATACCAAAAGGTGCGATTTTTTTGACGCCGAGTGTATTTACAATATGTAGTTGTCTATGTAGCACATCGTCCGAGGTTCGCATTAAATCACGCTTGTTTCTCAGAGGGGTAAGCATGGTAGCAACACTAATGATAAAAGTTAAATAATATAGTATAATTATACCTACCGTGTGACTTTTGACCAACGGCAGATAAAACTGGGATCAGTTACATATAAGATTAAATTTATTGCAACAAAATTATTTACAAGAAATGGCACGCTATTAGAGAAAAATAATAAATTTGTACTCTTTGACTTTATTAAGAAATTATAATATACTGTTACAGCTACAGGTAACGGTGGACTCCTGCCAGATCCCGATCAGAAACAGGGCCCGCTTTCCTATGACGACCTGCGGCGCAAAAACCGCGGAGACTACTCCGAGGCCAGGCAGGACCCCTACAGGTACCCGACAGTGCGCCCGCTGGCGGCGACCGGCCTGCACGGCTAGCGCGAGCTGGGCCTCTATTCTAGGCGGTGAAAACCATTATCATCTTTGTCCTGATATGGTATTGTTTTTAACTTGGCCGCCATTACTGTCAAGTAAATAAGAGCTAGCGAAACGTTGACAATACGATAACAAGTCAAAGACGATAGATATATATTTTACCGATTAGAATTTGTTATTACCATGGAAACGCTAATTATTGAATTGTTTTCACGATTTGGTTACGCTATAGGTGTTCGTCTGATACTATTAACTGTATCAATTTTAGCGGTTTATAGTACGCAGTAGAAAAAACGAATTACTCCATCGCAATTAATAATATTCGTGCTGCACCTCGTAAGTAGTGTGCGGTTTACATGTTTGTTACTTCGTCTTTGGCACACATATTGTATTGTCTGGAGCTTTGAGGTGGAGCATTGGAAATTTAGAAGCCACCCAGCATGACCTCGGTGCAAGATTATCAATAATAAAATACTTATTTTTCCTTGTTTTAGTCTGGAATGACTTGTCTTGAGTCTTGCTGCACTATTTTACGTGATTCTCTAACTATGCACCGACTAAGCAATTTTAAAACAAAATATTGAAATTGTCATGCGACGCATGTTGTTACTTAACGAAATGGGGCTCCGCTAGCAAGTTAAGTAGGTCATGGGACAAGAAGCTCTGCTTTTTAACTGGTTTTTTTTATGGCTTAAGCATATATATGACGATACATTTTGATGTCATTATGTAGTGTTCTATCATTTCTTAAAAGGACATCTTTCCTTGGGCAGACTGATGCACGCTATCCCTTAGCAAGGCACTTATCACTTTTGTAAGGGTTTCCCAGTGGTTAGGTAGACCAGCTAGGGGAATGTATAGTATAGGTAAATTATTTGTAGTTTTACAAGGCTTAACCGGGGAAGACGAAGTAGAGAAGCTGTACTTGAGTTTTAATACTTAAGTAGGTGTACTAATTAGGAAGTAGCTGTAGCCAGTTTAGCGATAGGTTCCCAGCCTTCCCGTGCCAGGCGAGAAGATGTGAAAGTTCGCTGCTTATGGCGTGCTGGCTACATCTAATTTATACTAGCTGGCTATTACGTCAGTAGTATTTGATTCGAAAGATTTAAAATGGACCTTTAGAATTGTTTTTTGTTAGAACAGTGTCAGTCGCTTACGAGTTACGAATTGAGGAAGCCTTCGAAGAAATGTCTGTATAAACGTAAACGTACGTTGTGTAAAAGTACTTCGTTATTATTTATTAGTAGTGAAACAAGAAGAAAGAAAGCCGGCCCTGCAGGCGTCCCACAAAACCTACCGCCTGGCGACACCTGCGCTATTTACTTAGTCGGTCAGGGGCGATGCCAATTATGCCAAAATAGATATTCATATTGTGCCTTGAACTGGTTTTCGTATTTGTGTTTATTTTAGTATTTATGGTTGAACTAAGATAGTGCGTTAAAAAGTAAACGACTAGTTACGGAAAAATAATTAGAAACAATTGATTTAATGAAAGATTTTTATTTGTTAATTAGTACATCCCCTAGACCTTATCCTGTGTTCTGACGTCCAGTAGTGAGAAGCACTTTCAGTTTTTCTCGAATTTTCCAACTTTCCCGCTATCTTTACTTATTTATTTTAAAAAGTACTTTCAGGTTTCTTCCAAAAGTGACCCGACCCCATCCAGACTTTATAGACTAGTTTCTGCCAAGTAGATTTGGATTATAGTTATTCGCTTGGGAACTTTTAAATTTTCCGGGATAAAATAGTACATTATTGCCTAGGCAGTGAAGCAGGCAATTGCGGGCCGAGAATTGGTTTAAACGGACGAGCTTGCGAGTCCGTTTAAAAATTCGAGGCCCGCAATTGCGATTCCTGCCGAGGCATATATCGCTGCCCTAATTCAATAGTAGGATATCTTAAAAAAAAACGAAATTGAGATATGTCTTGATTTAGGTAAGCATTTAGCTGCTCTATCTGTGGCAAAAATCGGATAAGGAGAAAACGCAACCTAAAGCGCTTGAAATTAAATATCTTACTATTACATTTAAGCATATTTTACCCAAACGCTAGTTCAAAACTCTGACATCCTAAGATATCTGAAGGGCCAGGAAGAGTTTTGCGTGCCTTTATTTCCATACAAAGATATTTTAAAATGTCTTTGTATGTCTTTACAATAAAAAATTCCAATTCAATTAGTACAGTACAAACTAAAAATGTGAATAACTCAAAACATACCCCTGTCAAGATGTCTTACTATTGAATTAGGGCAGCGATATAGTGCTTTTCTGAAAAATCGCAAGAAAAAAATCGCATATAAACACAAACTTCACGTGAAATAACCTCACTCTTTACCGCCATTATTTTTATGACAAGGAGAAACGCAAGTTTTTTTTAGAAAAAAAAACTCAATCTATTCCAGACACAGATAAAAAAGTTTCGTTTCGAATAAAATATGGATGAATAACACTTGCGCCCTCATTTTACTATGGCCGTTTTCACTTTTTTAAAAGTTACAAACTAGATAACAATGAATTTTGTATGCAACATTGCGGGCTTGTGTAGCGAGCACGCAATGTAATTTTTTTTTAATTTGGGAACTGTCTGTAAACTATATACTTCGCGTCTCAGTATGGAGTTATTCGGAATTTTTGAGAAAAGTAACTATGTGTTAATCCAGTGTATAAGCTATCCCCATTCCAAGTCCGTCCAGCCGTTGCAGCGTGAAAAAGTAACAAACTTTCGCGTTAATAATATTAGTAAGGAAGTAAGGATAGTAAGGATTAATAGGCACATACGACATGTAATTTTCTGGAGATAATCTTAATATCATCTAAAAGTATTATTCCCTAATTTAACGTAAATGTAAAAAAACCCATTCAGCAACAATATTTCCAAGTTGAAAAAAAACATAAATAACATTTCGTGATTAAACTTGTATAACACATCCATATACGATTAAAATATTTCGCAAGTGACAGCCACTTTGGGCGCGGAAGACAGAGAGGCGTAGCGGGGTGAAGGGGAAAGTAGGTATTTAAAGCGCGGCATTTAGGGCCTGGTCCAACGAAATTCGCTTTTAAGTAGTGATTATTTATTGTCATGTTCTTACCTTCCTTTTTGTGCTAGGTACTGCAGGTGTATGATATTATAATAACCTTAATTTCAGAATTGAACCGAGTGCGGTGCCTCCAATCTCGCGAGCGCCCACCCCTCCCGCCGCACCTCCTGCGCCGAGAAACAAGTACGGCGACATCATGGATTAGCAAACGCCACTCATTGGTAGCAAGATTAGTAATAAAACTAAATCATAAGAGAAGGACTTTAGATACTCGCTGTGTTGGTCGTGATCAAACAAAACAACTGTTCGTTCTGACTGACCTACGGAGGACCGATACTTTAGAATGTTGGTTCCTTGAATATAAACTGTCGCTGTTGCTGCTAAATATTCCTATTCGTGAAAAAATCAAGTAATTACTGCAACTTTGATTGAGTTGAAGTAGGTCACCCGAGATTATTGCGACTATTGGGTTATGACAAGTAAAAATTATATTTAAAGCGAATGATCTACCGAATGCTTATTAAATGTCACAGAACTGTAACCCTCTGGCGGCAACGACCCCGTGAGGTGGAGTGCAATGAAGTCGTCGTACGCCTTGTGTTCGCAGTGGAAACAATCATGTAATTAATACGATTTGCAATAAAGAGATATAGTAGCCAGATGTTTTTTTATTCATGATTAACAGAATACTCACTTTACCCATAAAAAGATAACAATTTGAGCTGCAATATAACAAACACCCTACAAAAGTTAGACCACCAAATTGGAGAATACGTTTTATTACTAAAATAATACTCGAAATAAGTGAAAGTCAATTCAAATAATCTACAGTAATATCAGTCAAGGTAATCAGCCGTCTATCGATTTATTTCTCCCTGGAATAACAAATAAGCAACCAAAATAAAATAACCAGTTGGGATACATGGTTTTTTTTTCCACTCTTCCCAACATAGCTAAGGTAAGGTACAGGTGCGCAGAAAAACATTTTTCATTCATTCAATTTTTTTATTAAACATCAATTTTACTAATAATAAAGAAACTAAATATTTTTGTCGCGTCTTCTGCATAACAAAATAAAACTTAGATAACATAGTTATTAGCAGAGGGCGGAATTGTTCATGGCAAAACTCAAACGTCAATAGAGTTGGAACGTTGAATTTTATCGACTTTTTCAGCTATCGATAAGTTCAGTCACCATTTACATTTCTGACTTTAACATTAGCCTCTTTGATTAGCTACCTAGTTGACCATTTGACCTCTTAGACTAGATTAAAAGTAAATTGCATGGCAGTTAACTGTCATTTCTGCCACTAGGCTTTTTGCAACTTATTCACGTTTGTAAAAAATGGTTTATTCAAAAAGAAAAACAATTAACAAATGGATAAAGAAGTATCGTTGTCTTACTTACAACGAAAACAACTCAACAATATACTGCTCTAAATGTAAGGTTCACTTAAAGCAACTAAAAAATATTGCATTGAAACTCACATAACGAGTAAAACACATTCACCTGAGTTTAACGAGGTAAAGAACGATAATAGTTTTTATGTAGATTTGATAGTATTTCTCGTTTCTTGCAACATTCCATGGAAAAGAAAACACATTTCCGGATTTGAATCCTTAGGTTGTATTATTGAAACTTAGGTAGTTTTAATAATGCAGTACTAAGATAGGTAAGTAGTTTAAAAAATTATCGTTTTATATTGTCTTTTATTTAAATGTTATTCCGTAATGTTCATATGAAGTCTATTATTGTTTGCTTATGGATTTGAGGTTTAGTTTTGTTAATAAATAAATATAGATACGCTAGGTAAATATAATTTCAGTTTAATCGATAGTCGATAAAATTCAACACTCCAACTCTATTGCCGTTTGATTTTTGCCATGAGCAATTCCGCTCGTTCCCATAAAACCATAATTGCAAAATATCTCATTGCCGATTTACCCGTTTTCTGAAATATGAAATACCCAAAATACCAGACTTTCTTTTTACCGTGTTTCTTTTTATATCGGATTGGCAAATCAACATGTTTTCGAAACATCATGTTCTCTTTAAAACCGAATTCCCATAATACCAGATTTTGATAACACTAGGCCGGCAAAACACAATGTACTTGAAACACCCAGTTTCTTAAGCTACCAGATACTCAAAATATCAGATTGCCAGTTTACGTAATTCCCAACACACCAGATGCTGATCATACTTGATTTTCGAATGCCTAAATTCCTAAAACACCGGATTTTTACTTTGGTAGATTACATAAGTACGGTTAGACAACAAA
The DNA here is from genome assembly GCA_927399475.2 of Acleris emargana. Taxonomy (NCBI): domain Eukaryota; kingdom Metazoa; phylum Arthropoda; class Insecta; order Lepidoptera; family Tortricidae; genus Acleris; species Acleris emargana. The sequence continues at coordinate 46,891,874 of OV656835.1, read as the reverse complement.
ACCAACCGTTACCTGTTCACGCTTAAACCGCTGAACCGATTTTGATGAAATTTGGTATGGAGGTAGTTTAAGTTCCGAGTAAGGACATTAAATATTTTTTATCCCGGGAAATTACACGGTTCCCGTGGGAATTGCGATAAACGACTTCCACGCGGACGGAGTCGCTGGCAAAAGCTAGTCTTATATATAATAAAGAGACCTGTCCTGACGGACTGATTCATCGTCGCCCAGCCAATACTTCGGAAGCTAGAAACATTAAATCTGGATTTGCTTTTGTAACGTAAAGATCCGAAAAGACGGGGTTTTTTGAAATTCAAACACTAAGTAGGTGAAAGAGTTTTTTTTTGACCTATTTTTTGAATCTTGGATTGAATATCTCTGAATAAAATTCATTAGACATGTATTTCAGCATTTTTTACAACTCATCCCCAAAAGAAGAGAAAAGGAGTGACAAAGTTGGTATTTAACGCAAACGAAGTCCTGAAGCACCTGACCGTACTTGTTTGATATTTGATATTCTGGGGATCTGGTGTTCTTCAATCTGGTATATCGAAAATTTGGTTTATCTGAAATCTGCTCTTTGAAAAATCTAGTATTACATGATCATGCTAAGGCGAGATCAAGTTCTTTCGAGAAAATTGTGTTTTCCTAATCAGGTTTGTAAAGTATTTCAGTGTTTTGAGATTCTTGTGATTTCGAAATTTGATATTTTCGGTATAAGGTTTTATAGGGAACATGGTGTATTGAGAACATGGTATTTTATAAAACTGATATAAAAAGGAACATAATATATAAAAATACTGGTATTGTGGGAATCTAATATTTTGGTAAGCATGTATATCGGCAATTAGATATTTTGCAATTATGGTTTAAAGGGAACGAGCGAGCAATTCTGCCCTCTGGTTATTAGTATCAGTTTTTGTGGCCTGTTCCGTCTAACCCAATTGTTCACATTTTCTTCAAAATAATTAAATGATTAATTATGCTTTTTAAAGTATTTTGGAATTGTTTTATTTCCTCGCAATTCCCCTTACGATTCTCCATGGCTAATAATTCAACCAATGAATCGACAGTCGCCTTACTATTTTCTTGAGTTTGAGTACCGTCAAGTCTGGCAACTTTGCCAAAATCAAGGTCTATCCAAAGTTCAAGATGCATTTTCTACAGACAAATATCACATCAAACAGTTTCAAGTCGACTTGTAGTAATATAAATATGTCAAAAAATATTTCAATACCATTGGAAATGGAATATACAAATGATTAAATTAACAAAAAGATCAAAACAAATTGTGGCAAAGAAGGCATTACCCTGTGGTAACTTTGCCAACTAGACTTGTGTTTATAAAACGACAGTGTTTCTTCTTGCCGTCCAAAAAGGTAATGTTGCTTGTTTCGTATGACAATAGACCCAAAATCTTGTAAAATAATTTTCTTTTAAAATAAACAAGTAAGTGGCAATGTTGAACACCCCTATATGCAATTTTCATATAACGTCAAAGATTGTCGTCAGGGTTGGCACTAATTGAAACATTTAAAATTATTTTATCAGCTTTTTTTATTGCCCATCAATATTGTCTTGACTCAGTTAGGTATCCCGAAAACTTTCTCTTCTATTTTGTATCGATATTCTGCATTGAGTAGGTATAATGACTATACTGGTGATAAAATTGACAACCCTAGGTCATGCTAGAAGGTGGCAAAGTTGACTTCCCATCCTTTCTGCACCGGTATGGTAACTTTGCCAATGCAATTTTTGAAGTGTTTAACAAACAATGGATCAAAATCAATGTAAGTATTTGAATCCCTGGGATATTAAACACGTTGACAAAAAAGTGAACACGCCTATATCCAGTCCTTATGCACAAATTCGTTTAAAGTTCCAGACTACTAAAAAGTTAGGTTAAGTTACCGGCGAACTTTGGATATCAACTAAAAGTATACACTATATATAAAACAGTATTGTCAGTTAATAATCCGATTTTCTACTCAGGGTATTCAACGATGAAAAAATATTGCCGTATTTAAAATATAGGCGTTATCGTTATAGCACACAGCAGGTGGCAAAGTTTGTATGCAAATGCAAAGTTGCCAGACTTGACGGTACCAGTTGTTTTAGTTTTTAATTGTGTTTGTGTCGCCACGGAGAAATATAAGTCCGGTGTTGCATCTGTGCTTCTCAATTGTAATTGACCCCCTGGTATGGCAATGAGACAGTCCATGAATTTATGATCAGATGCTGTGTTTTCTAGATCTTGAGTAAAAACTTCATATTGAATTGGCTCTAAAATGGACTGGCTACAGTGACTGTCGATGTCGTCATTTATCTGTGCTTTAAGTTATCTGTCCATTTCCAAATTATTAATTTTTAAATTCAGTATAATTTTTGTGTGGACGCCGGCCGACGATGACGTTCGATGACGTTCAGCGAATATTTCATCTGAGATTTGTCATAAAACTTTCTCGCAGTAAAAAAACCCAAAGAGATTGGATTGTGCTACTTGAACGGTAGGTATATCACGTTCTTACATACATATAATTAAACAACTAAAATGCTTATCGTAAACGATCGAGAAATGTACTGACATTTATTTCACCTATAATAAGTACCATTTGTGCATTTTCAATTATAATATCTCTTATTATACACTTATTTTCTCTCCTTTTGCTTTGAGTATTATTTTTGTATACAATATAATTTTGATGCAAACATTTAATTAATTGCACGATATTCATTTTGTTACGATTAATTTCCCTGTTAATTTTCCGTGAAATGACTCCGCAAAATTGTTGGTTCTGTGTGTATATCCAAATACACACCATTATTTTTAAGAATTCTCTATTTTTCAACCAATTACGTTAAAAATAAGTCTTGAATGAATTCATGTGAAATTCGTCAATGATTTGTGATAAAATGAAATTCCAACCTTCAAGAATTTTTTCATCTGTTAATAAAGCAAGTGTAACGGTTAGAGCAACTATACGCTCCGTGTCTTTAGATTTTATTGCGTTGCTCTTTCTGTATTTTTTCCAAACTGCTTCGGAGAAATGGAAATAACAACCAACATTTGGAAACTCGCTCTTCAAAGCCTTGACTTTCGAAATCCGTGTGAAAAATAGTCGGCTCCCACTCAATTCCCGTTTTTGACTTAATAATATGAAATAATACAGGATAAGTTTCTGATTTTTTATAGGGAAGACGAGCATATAGCAAGGGCATACTATTAGTAGGTATACTATCTTGTACTACCTAAATCACAGTGCAATGTAAATAATTGCGTAAATGGAAATATGCAACTTTTAAACGTTCCGTCGCAAAAAAAAACGTTGACCATGACGCAATAACTCAATTGCCCTTCGAGAGCAGAAAACAATAATACAATAATCTGCTTTTATGTAATCTCCAATTGGGATAGACCAAAAAAAATATCTCACGGTTTTTACATTCTAGTTCGAAAGAATAGGTAATTTTAAGAGACCCATTTCATTAATTTTGTATTTGACCCAATAGTTTGCTTTTAATATCTTTACTTATTTAGCAGACATTTTATGGATGACATGATTATTTTAAATTTGGGTTGGCATTTTCTAATTAATAACAACAATTAAATGATATCTTATGATAAAAAGTCATTGTAAAAGTGTATTAAAACCTTCGATCAACAATAAAACTAGATAACGGGTCAGAGAACAAAACACGGCCCAGCGAATATATACTAGGGCTCCTGGTCGTGTCCGTGTTTCGTGTACCCGTAGCCGAATCTCCGTTACCGAGTAACACGGCAACGGAGATCCGGCCCGTTCGACACGTGAAATTCGGCTACGTGTAATTAAGATACGTAGCTCCGTGTTACACGGAGATACGTTTCTTATTTACACGTAGATCCGATCCGCCCGTGACCGTGACGTTTAATGAAGATTTTATACACTACATATACCACTAATTATTAAAATGAATAATACCACTAATTACTAAAAAGAAAAATATAACTCAAGTTTGACAAATAAAAATAAACTAGAACACATATCACATATCTAATAATTAAGGCTCCGTTCGACAAGCTTTCATTCAATAACCGTGCGGAGCGGAGCCGGAGCCGAGATCCGCAGATACGTAGCCGAACGCAGACACGGATATGTATCTTGGCGTGACCGTGTAGTTCGGGAACTTAGCACCGCCGGTGCTAAGATCACGGAGCTACGGTTCCGCGTGTAACACGGATATCAGGACCACTAATATATACCCACTTCAAATTGGGAGTTTACTTGAATTTAGTTCGTTGTCAACTACGCCAACAGTGACACGTGTCACAATGCCTCAATGCGTTTTCAGAAACTGCAAAAATAATCACCTTTACAAAAATCTTTCAGACGGAATGTCATACTTTCGGCATGTAAATGTCGATTCGTAATATTAATTGATAAATAGCTAAGTATTCCTAATAAAAAAATATATTTTAGTTTCGGACCAACAATTGTCAATATTTGGATGTTGGAGAACAGTATGTCAATGGAGTAGTTTTATACTTTATATTATTGCAGTAATAAATTAATTATTAGTTTGTGGATTCCTCGTGATCCATTTTATTGTGCGATATAGAGTTATATTGTCGCGAGTGAACGGCAGGAGTTTTTTAACTGATGAAGACCAAAGATGAACACCGGAAATCATTAATCATAATTGTTTAACGGGCAGTGATGAGATTTCTCTATTAAGAATATGAAATTACTTTTATTCACGTAATGCATGTAGTGAAGTGCAATTGATGGTGAAGTACCGGGAGAACTCTTTAATAATTAACGACCCTGCATATTGGATAGCGAAATATTGTTAAGGCTGATTGGAAATTGTTATTAGACTAAGGTTTTTTAATGTAATGAACGAGTATAATTATGTGCTGTAGAAAATCTCAATGATATAAGAAATATCACAAAAAGCGATTTTTCTTTTTAAAAATAAAACCGTCTTCAAAAATCCACTAAACATACCTATACCTCGCTTCACATTTGTTCCCCTGTGGTATAGGCAGAGACTACGGAATGCCAGGTGCACCGGTCTAAGCATACAAGTATAACTTTCGCTTCCTCTACATTCATAATTTTGACCCACTGAACAAGGTGAAATAAATGACCGGTCTCCTAGAAATTCCCTATCGTTGCCTAACAGGTATATCAAATATATGATATTTTATAATTATATCCAAGCCAGTGTCAAGTAGGTATACTTACACAAATAGCAATGCCACATGATTTTTGCCACCGAAATAATAAGTCAGTCGATATAAGTTTTTCAAGTAGCTATTAGGGTTTTTGAAGACGCTTTTACTTTTTGTTGCTAAAAAAATATATGATGGGTTACGAAGCCCACAATATTATTTATATTGTCTTAAATAATAAAAATAGCGTTGAGTTTTTGTTTAAATGAAACCCACCTGAGACGTCAAAACAGAAATAATATTAAGTATAAAGCTACTCCATTTGTACTCTGTTCGCGGTGACATTGGCACTCCGCTAGTAGAAGCTGCATAACGTAAAAAAACGAGCTTCTAGTCGAAGCGACATAAGATGATAAATTGTTTCATGCAAAATTAAGCATTGCGTTAATGATATACCATTTAAATTAGGATGTTTTATTTTGACAATGATTTTATACAAGTATGAAGTTTGTATAGGTCGCCCTAGGACACTTTTGGGAGAGAATTCTGTATGGAACCCGATTGGTTGGTATGTCGATGATTAAAACATACTATTTTAAGCGGTTTTTGCCTAATCCGTATGATACACGTAGAAGGGCTTCAAGCCGAAAACGAAAGTCAAGCAAAGGTTTAATATTTTTTTTTTGAAATATCTGAAATAGACAAATATTTCAAAAAAATAATGATGTAAGTATAACGGCTTTAAACCCCTATTCCTCGAAATGGCTTTCGAATTAGAGTAATTGTAAAAATATGAACAATCCCAACTACTACCCAATGAACCGTATTTTGGAGGTATTTGAACTTAGCTGAATTTTCGGAAATTCAGCTTTTTTAATTGTAACTCTTTGATTCTATGATTATAAAATGTAGACTTTATGTTGTTAAATATCGGCAGTGGGGTACATAACTGCAATCCTTTATCATGCACGGGTGCTACAACCAATTCCTTATATAATTGGGGTATAGGTGCAGTGTCATTTTCCGCTATTTCTTTTATACATTTATTGATTTTTATATCTATTTCATTTTGAGGTTATTCGGGACGGCAGCATTGTAAATGAGATTTTTCGGCAATAACAGACTGGTCCTAGTACAAAAATTTAATAATAACAATATTTTAATACTACATACATATTTCTAAGTTTCAAAAATAATATATCCTACTAATTTTATAAAAGCGAGTTTGAGTGTTGGTTTGTTTGTCTGTTTGTTTGTGCGAGGATTAACGGCCTAACGACTCAACTGATTTGGCCGAAATTTGGTATATACGAGGGTGCATTGAAAAGTTCTGAGCCTAAGGTTGAATATAATTAAAAAAAAAACAAATAAATACTGGCAGGTCAAAGTGCCATATTTAGTCGCCATTATGCACTATCTTTTGTTTTTTTCCTGTCACAATTTTGCATTTTATGCTCGAACTGCTACATAAGGTCACTGATTTTTCAAGTAATGGATAAAATTGAGCACCGTTCTGTCATAAAATGTTTGCAAAAGAAGGGGTTAACACCAAAACAAATATTTGAAGATATGAATCAAACATAAGGGCAATCTGCTCCATCGTATGCTACCATAAAAAGATGGGTAGCTGGTTTCAAACGTGGCCGGGAGACTGTTCAAGACGAGCCTAGGAGTGGGCGGCCGTTGACGGCTACTACGGACGAAAATGTCAATAATATATTAGATGCGATAATGAAGGATAGGCGATTGAAGATTGTGGAGATAGCGGAAGCAATGGGTATTTCTTATGAGCGGGCACAGAACATCATCACCGATGTTCTTGGATTTTCTAAGGTGTCAACCAGGTGGGTGCCTAGACTGCTTTCAGTCGAGAACAAACGAGTACGTGTTACAATTTCCCAAGATTGTTTATGTATGTTTCAACGTGACTCCGACGATTTTTTCAATCGTTTTATAACTATGGACGAGACATGGGTCCACCACAGTACACCAGAATCGAAAGAACAATCCAGGCAATGGAAAAGACCAGGTTCACCACCACCCAAAAAAGCCAAGGTCATTTTGTCAGCTAATAAGGTAATGGCCTCAGTTTTCTGGGATTGCAGGGGGGTTATCATGAATACCTATCATGATAGACTATCTCGAAAAGGGCAAAGCAATAAATTCGGACTACTATTGTGCTCTTTTACGTCGTCTGCGTGAGGAAATTAAAATAAAGAGACCTGGAATGCTGTCGAAAAAAGTACTGTTTCACCAAGACAACGCTCGCGTTCACACTTCGGCGAAATCAATGGCACAAATATATGATTGTGGATTTGTAGTGCTGCCGCATCCCCCTTACTCGCCGGATCTAGCTCCTCCCGATTATCATCTCTTCCCAAACCTCAAAAAACACTTGGGAGGACAAATATTTTCGACAAATATGGAGGTACTAGAAGCAGTAGACTCATATTTTAACGACCTCAGCGATTCTTTTTTTTTTGATGGGATAATGAAGTCGGAGGCGAGGTGGACTAAGTGCATTGACCTTCATGGAGAATATGTCGAAAAATAAAATTGTTATAAAAAGTGAGCCCGTTACTTTTTTTTACCAGGCTCAGAACTTTTCAATCCACCCTCGGGAACGAAACTTTTCACGTTCAAAGTTTACGCGGCCGAAGTCGCGGGCTTCTACTAGTACAGAAATAAACACATTAATTATGTTTCGCATATGAAAATGGAATCACCCAGGATATGACCTGTTATGTCTTTACCAAATTAGAGAATCACAAAGATTATTTAATAGTAATGGAGCCTTTACATTTCTTTGTTTTTTTATTACAACACACCCAGAAAGTTGAACCATTAGCATAATTTTTATGCTTGTAATATTGATGGCCCTGTCTGAGAAGTACCACATTCCTCGCCACAGAACTATATCGAGATAGAAGGAAAGAGTATATGTACCTCGCGTGCCGAAAAGTGGTTCTGACTACTGCATTGCTCGCCGCGATCCTCAGTCCGCCCTCGACCGCTTTTCGTGTGTGACGTTCGAATTTATCTGTCAAAAGTAAGATATAGTGTTGTACCCGGCGATTTTCAATGCCGATTTCTTAGTCGATTAAAATCGATTTTGAAAACAGAAAAAATGATAATGCTTTTATTTAACTTGCATGTATGTATATGCGTATGTATGTATGGGTCAAATCTTGCAAATTAAATTTGACCCACTTCCCGTTAACGGAATGGGCTGAAATTTGGACCACATATGTAAATTTAATCACAATGCAATATTATGGTATCTAAGAGATGATCTGATGATGGAGTCGGAAGGAGGCCCTGTTTTGTATGGATTTTTAGTAATAGTATGGGCTTGTAATTTATTATGCAATAGGCCCTTGGTCAAGAGTACCCTTAACCGACGGCCGTGGATGTAGAATATCATGAAAGTAGATATAAAGCATGTTGGACTATACCTATGCTACGGACTAACAGAAATTAGCTTAAATATTCACATACTTTTTTAATCTTATTCTTCTGTCAGGTATCGAAATGGATTCCCAATTAGATTCTATGAAATGTTAAACTACCTACCTACTTAGTTTCGACGTAACGATGGGTAGGACAGAATACCTACTTCATATTTATTTAAGTATTTATTAGACACACCAACAAAGTACACAGCTATTATTATTTTATTTTATATGACATGAAATACGCTTTAAAACGAATATATATTCTTTTGAAATATACATATCCATTATGAATTAACTACTCGGTACCTACTCTCGGTAAAATCCCCCGTCGAAGTCTGCTGGCTCGCTGACGCTCTTCCGTTGCGATCGATGACACCACAGATTAGAAACGATTTTGTTTATGTTGTGCACATCACTAAAAGACTCGCGTGACGTCAAAGTGCCTACGCAAAATGTTACACGCTCGGTTATCATATAAATCGACGAACTCTTTCCTTCTATCTCGATATAGTTCTGTGTTCCTCGCCCTCTTTTCAAATAAATGAGGTCCTCAAGTATGTCTGTCATTATTTGTAATTTTAAATTGTTGTACGAAAACTCCCAGCAAAATGCACAATCACCGCATAATATTATTTTGACATGACAATAGACTTCAAATTGAAACTATGTTCATATAAACAGGAAGTATCTAATAGATAATGAAGTACAAGTTTTTGACAAGTTGGGAAGAATGGAAAAAAAACATGTATGCCAACTGGATCGGATAGCCAGTTGGGATGGGATAGATGGGATAACCCCTTCAGCTGCTCTTGGTCGGCGTCGGCTTAATTTTGCTAATTTGCAAAAAAATATCAGAAAAAACATCATCGAAAAATTGAACGAAACTTGTATGGTAGGATATAGGCCTTCGCGGAAAGTTAAATAACATAATGGTCTTGGTCGGCCTCATCTAAACCTTTCATTAAACTTTTCATTAAAAAATTAAACAATGGTATTGGTAATATGTTATTTTTTCTCCTAAACTAATTTATATTAACTTATATTATATTATTTTATAATTACATAAATTTTTGACAAGTAGGTATAATATAATTGATTATTAATATAGGTACTTGTCAAAATCTGTTTTTAAATCAATTTAAATGTGTAAAAATACGAAAATATAGAATTAATTATTATTAATAGGAGCTTTAAAGGAAACAATAGTTAAGAAAAGATCATCGAAATAAATAGGTTCAGCTGTTTTGCAATATGGCGGCTCCAAAAATGGCTTTTGGTGAATAAAATTGACATTCCAGTTCTTATGCTTAATTGTTCGAAGTATTATAAGCAAAGAAATGTGTCAAAATCCCAAAAATAAATAAATTATTGAGCTTAACTTATATTAATTAATCACAAAGAAACGATAATAGTAGATTATACACCGAGGGGATAAAGCACTGTTTTATGTCAGGGGCGCGATATTGAATCCTGAGCAAATGAGGGACTCCAGATTTAACTCCCGAGCGTAGCGAGGGTGTCGCGAGTTAATTTCTGAGTGAAGCGAGGGAATCAAAACGGAGTCCTGAGTGCAGCGAAGGATTCAAGCTCGCCCAAGACGAAATCAGCTTTGTCCCAAAGGAAAATAGTATTTATCAAAAATGACGTCTAACAGACTCCATCTCATTAGAATGTTTCTAAAAAAGTCACCACAGTTGCAGAGGGTTAAGCTTTTACTTAACCCTTAGGTGCATACGGTATCAAAAATGATACAAGGCTTTTTTTTCGTCTTTTTAACAAAATTCAGATAATTTAATTCCTTGTATTCTTAGACTACATTGTTGTTTTTCCATTTTGTGCGAAGAAGATAATTTTTACTACTTTTTGCATGGAGTATCAAAAATGATACCATTTATGTGTAAAATAATTAAAAAAAAAAAATGAGTATGATTTTTTTTATTATTTTTCCCGTAATCTAAATGCATTTTTCTATTACATATCTGTTTTTCAAACGAAAATATTAAATCATGCAGCTAAGGGTTAATCTTATGTATGCAACGGCACATAATTAGCTCTTAAGGTTTTGTATTCTCCATTGTTGTACATATAATTAGCATTTGTGATACTTATGCATCTACGCCTTTCAGGAGCCTTTATTATGTGACAGTAGCAAAATAGTTTTATAATAAAGCTTCTTAAGGTACGAGTGCCGAGGTTAGGTTAGGCGCGAGCGACAGCAAAGCGAGCGCTGCTCTAATGATGGGCGGGAGTATCTTTAGAGCTATGATGTACCGTTGCATACATTTCTGCTAGAAAAATCAAGGAAAATATTCAAGAAAAATTGCCTTTGTTTATTTTTGTTATTATTATTATAATGTTAAACTTGCTTGTAGGAAGCCTAACCATCGTATACCCATTGTACAGTGTGGAAAAATAAGTCGGGCCCTGGAGGGAAACTACCTTAAATCCTTGAGTTGGCTCATTATACTCAAAGAAGACATTCTTTTATTTTTAAAAAGAAACAAAACTGTATTCAAAGATTTTCTAAAACTAGCTTGCATCGCCCGGGACTAGAACCAACTAAAAAAAAAAAAAAACAAACACTCGTAATAAACGGCTGGAAACTTTCTCATATCCCTTTAATATTTTTCTGATGAGAGGGACGAATACCTTCAGAGCTAATTATGTGCCGTTGCATACATAACATTTTCTAGAAGCTTAAAAAGGAATCTACAAAGTTTGTCGTTATTTATTTATTTATTTTATGGCATAGGAAGGCAATCGAGCACACAGGCCACCTGATGGTAAATGGAAACTGTGACCCATAGACATTCGCATTCACAAGACTGCAAATGCGTTGCCAACCCTGAGGACTAAGATGGAATGCCTCTATGCTAGTCATTTCACCGGCTGTCTTATTCCCAAACCGGAACACAACAATGTGAACACTGCTGCTTGGCGGTAGGTTAATGGATAAGATGGTGGTACCAACCCGGACGTACCCTGCACAAGGTCCTCACACAAGGTTGGATATAAATTGGAAGTATTGGTTTAGATAGTTTCTTAATTGACAGCCATCCATCACAGAGCAAAACTGTCCGGCCTGACCGTCCACAAAGACTGATTCGGTACGGAGCCAACCATTTTCGATGTGCAAACTAGCGGGCCGAGGTGAACTCAATTAATAATAATCATGGTCACAAGCCTACTTTACTGACGGACCGGTATGGTTCGTAGCGAACCAAACCCGCTGTCCGGCGCGCACCAGTTCTATCGTCTGCTACGGCTTTTACCTTTGGACGCGGCGCGGGCTGGATGCGTCGGTTAAAAAAAAAACAAAAAGATATTCAAATTTTGAGCACGGATCCGTGCCTAAGCCTACGATGGGTTAAACCGTCGACATAGCGCATCGATATGAACGTGGTCGTATGTGTAAACTTCCACCTATGAGTTCACGTTCGCTCCACCATGGTAAGAACCAGTTTGCGCCGGCTTGATTATAGGATAATCGACAGAGCTGCGCTAGTCGCGCGTTTTGACAAACGATTTTTTATTTATTTAAGTGTTTGATTAATTTTGACGAGTATAAGTACTCGTATAAAATAGGCCTACCTAAAGATCTTTGAAATCTTTATTTTAAGTGCAACAGAAATAGGAATAGGGATATGGGAATGGGTAACAATTTTCTGTATTAATAATCATTCATATGGCGTTACCATGGCTTTTCGCAACAGCGCTAGCAGCGGCGGCGGCGAGTGGTGAGCGGTAACAAGCCAATGCATGCATAGACAAGACCTACCTACATAATCCCGAAGAGTCATAACTTTTTATTATAGCTTTTAAATCAAACCTAACCTAACCTACGTAAGACAATTAAATTATAGATTTAATATAAAATAGCTTAGGCGTAACATACTTAGCTTTCGGAAAAATGAAAATTCGGACAAATGAATATTTGGAAAAAAGTTATTCGGAATTTGAAGGTGTTCCCATAGAGAATGTGTCTATAAGACCACCCCGGGTTTAAGCGTAGCAGTTTGGCGAAACGATTTTCTTATGCCGTTCCCAGTTGCGTATGCATGCAAGCATATGGGTAGATAGGTATACTTACGGTAAAACAGAATGTGACAAAAAAAACGTTGTTTATTTTCGCTACCGTGCGTCGTCAGTTTGTTACGGAGAACCGTGAGTGCTGTTAGGTCAAAAACACATTGGAGAGTCATCAAACAATCAAACAAACCGACCTAAAAGTATGTTTTTACCGCCCAGCGCGAAGTCGTGGCTAGCCCGCGAGGACTTAGCGGTTCGTCAGTCCCTTCTTGTATGTTTGGAAATATTACCGTAACAATTTATTAGATATTTATACACCTCCGATATATCGGTGACCCCTTCTGTCAGAGCTGATATCTCTTGATCGATCCAATTTTCATGAGACCTAGCTAAGAACTACTGTAGTGGGGGGCGTCAAGCTTTAAACCTTGCAAAAAATGTAAACAGCGCTTTTTTTCTAGAATCTTGTATTTCAACTTATCTCTCCAAATAATAACAAAAAATTCAACATTTTCCATGACCGGAACATAACCAAAACGCGTTTTTGTATATAAAATTCAAGGCAAAATTGTTAATAGGACAATTTTGATTATTGTTTATAAAGAATTATATTAATTTGTTTAATTTTCTTGTAAATATAGTAATATAAAGCCTATAAATGAAAGCAAAACTAAATTTAACTCTGTTACATTTTTGCCTTAACCGGTAATGTATTTTGGCCTGAAGTACAAAGTGAAATTATAAGATTTAAAAAAAAAAAACGTTGCGCGGACTACAAATGTTTAATTTAAATACTTAATCTCTTCTACAAATACTCTTTACAAAAATGCCTGTTCATATTTTTCATATCAAGTAAAATTCATATACATACAGGGTGAAAAGGGACGAGGGCCGTTCCCGAAAATATAATATCACATAAGTGATGTACATTCGATGTGCAATGGTTAGAAACAATTATTATAAAGAAAACAAAAAGTTAAAATGAGTCATGTTTAATATTGGTGACAACCCTATGTTCCTAACTACATTCCAACATTTGTAAGGAGAAAAGGATACCTGTTATCTTAGGGATCTACACCCGATGTTCAAATATTCCACCGCGTCTAATCTAATAATAAAGGCAGCAGCTCGTGCCCGAATATGGCGATGCACCTTCGATAATGTATTTTCTGGGTCTATATCGAATGGCATACAATTATTAGTCCTATCGTTGTGTCGCATAACGTCTTTTGTCCTAATAACGTGTGGCATACACTTTGTTCCGCATATTTTTGATTGTACGAAATTGTTGTTCATATTATCGTTTGTCCTAAATATTATTTGTCCTATCGTTTGATGTGGCTAAGATTCAACTGTCGAATGATTGATGTGCATAATTGTAATATTCCTAATATTTAATGTGCTAAAATTGTTTTGACTACCTACTGTTGGTTCTGGCGTTTCGCTCGCTCGTTAGGGTCACAGTTCTACCTAACACTCCTCCTCGCTTCGCTCGTCGTCGTACCTAACCTAACCGAAATCTGACCTGCCTGAAGGTAGAATACGTAACGATTCTGACTTCACGCCTACCATAGTTTAGTTTAGGTGCTGTAATTGTAGCCAGTTTCATCCCCTCATTTCCTCGGCTGTATCGCATTCTGTCCTGAACACTTTGTCTTTAATCGTGCCCCACAGAAAAAAGTCCAGTGCCGTGAGGTCCGGACTCCTTGGGGGCCAACGGTGTGGCCCGAATCGCCCTATCCATCTGTCCCCAAACTCAGTGTTTCATTTCTCACGCAGTTCTATCACGGAATGAGCTGGTGCTCCGTCTTGTTGGTACCAAGTGCGTTGTCTTTCGGCCAGTGGCAAGTTATCGAGGTAAGCGTCAACCTCGGAGTTTAGGAGGGCCATGTATCCAACTATGTTAAGTGTTGCAGGTAAGAACACAGGCCCTATAATTGTTTCCCCGTGAATTGGAGCCCATACTTTTACTGACCAACGATATTGGTGACTCGAATAACAGTACGCGAATGGGTTTTTTTCGGCGTACACGTGTTCATTTCGCGTGTTCCACATTCCATTGCGTGTAAATACACTTTCATCTGTCCAAATAATGCGTCTAATGAAGTCACCGTCTCCAGCTATTTTGTCCAACAACCACCGGCAGTATGCTTCCCGGATGAGGCAGTCTCTGGGCAATAACGCTTGAACCCTCTGTATGTGATAAGGTCGACGACGGGCACGTTTTAGTATCTTCAATACTGTCGTATGAGTTAATCCGAAGTGCTGACCCGCCCGCCTGGAACTTGCTCTTGGATTTCGATCAAAGTAAAGCAGTACTCTTTCTTCGAGCCCCGCAGCAAGTCGTACGACACCTCCTCCGCGTTGGTCGTCTTGAGATGTTCGGGGGATCATAGGACGATTGCTAGCAACGCGGTCAAAGGCACGTTTAGATGGATGCGGTGGAGGATATCGCTGTCTGTATTGACGCAAAGTCTCAGAGGTATTGTAGTTGCACTCTGCGTATAACAGTAACAAATTGAGATAATCTCTAACTTCAAATGGCATTATTAAGCATTTCTTCTTCTTTCTTTGCCCCCGCGGCGAATTGAACAGCTACTACCGCGGGGATATGGCGTTTCCACGTGAAGTGATTTCGCCAGTGTCAAGTATATGTAAGTATAAATCAATATAGCAATAAAACACAATCCAATCTTCTCTAGGAAGATTGGGGGCAACGTTGTACGGTGATTTGTAGGTCAGAGGTCAAGATAGTTTTAACCTCTGCACCACTGCGAGTCCACTTGAAACGAGAAGAAAGATGCCAGATACACGAAATAAGTCCAAGTATTCAATCACTGTGCGACACAAAGCAAAGGCATAAAAAGTACAAATCACTATCAGAAAAGAACTTTGAACACCTAATTACCCAAACATTAAAGTCTAAAACAAATTACACGTCCGCCATCTTTTACCGTTGCAAATGGCCTCCATTAAGCATTTCATTAGTTTAAGAATGTGACATAATTGTGACGTGCTTATTGTCATTGTAATAATTATCTGTGAAACAAACAGGTTGCAAAACAAAAATATTGTCAATGCATCTACAAAATGTCATCCATCAATAATGTATTGCATAATTTGTTTTCCTTCGTATTTTCTCGGAAACGTACGAACGTGTCTTGCTATTTCAGTTGGTCACAGTACAAAAGTACTGAGGTTGACTGAAGAAGCATGACAGATACGAACGTATCCGACAAAATACGAAGGAAAACAATTATGCACTACATCTGTAGGTCAAGGTGGGGTCATTGACCTTATCAGCTGTTAGGGTTGAAACTACACGTTTTTTGTATTAAACTTTAACGAGCTGTAACTCGAAAACGGCTAAAAATATTAGCATAGTTTCTTGGGGAAAAATATAGTACTAAAGATACATAATCTCACACACACACACACACACACACACACACACACACACACGCACGCAAACCCTTATCATCCCCCTCTTTTTGCATCTGGGGCTAAAAAGGTGAATAAAAATGTAAGAAACTAATAATGACATTTATATTTTGCGCGCTATAATAACGTTAGTCGTTCCTGTCTGTTCCTTGATTGGGCACAAGTTTGGGAGGCCACCTGAGGGTACGCGGGATCTGAACCCCGCAGACACTTGTAATATCGAGGCTGTAATACTGAGACTGCAAGTGCATTACCAACCCTGAGGACTAATAGGGATGCTACATCGATGATAATAAACAAGTTCATACGTAAAATACTCAAGTTCGTATATTAACAAAACAGCAGGTTCCAAACATTATACAGTGCAGGATGTCTGAACCCAGTAACAAAAAATAACAACAATCTAGTTACACTTGATTTCATAATTTGGCACAAAAAGACTTTATATCACATAAAGTTTACTTAAAGGAATGTAAAGTTTTTTAATTAAAAGTTACTTTAATAGTTAAAACTGTTTTCGGTTATTTACTTCTCTCTTACTTACTCTAATTATAGAGTACCGTTCATGTATTTAAAATTTATTAATTATAGTACATCTTAGAACATATTTAGGATTTCATGATCCACATCACCGCAAATAACAAATATATACTAGTATCACCTCATATATATATATATATATATATATATTGCCCATGACTATGATAACCAATATTCGCACTGTAGTCTGAAACAATAATTACCCAATACGAGCAGACTCTCACCCGATATACTTCAGAGCCGACAACTCTTAACCGGGTACAGATTTTCTTGAAACCTAGCTAAGAGCTATCTCCAGTGAAGAAAAATCGCGTCTCTATCGGTCCCTGTTTCGAAGCTACGATGCGATAGACGGACACACAGATACCCAAGTCAAACTTACAATACCCCTCTTTTTGCGCGGGTGGTTAAAATATAGGTACTTGTTATACCCTGTTTAGTGGCGGCTGCCCCTGCGGGAGCGGTACTTACTCGACAGCCCCCGACCAAAGTTCCCGACCAAACTGTACATAACACAGAAATTATTTTAACGGTAGCTAAACTTAACAATATAAAGACTAAAATCCATTTTATGTACCTATAATTAGTCTTTATTTTTTCAATAGATTAAATGAAATCTCTTTCTACCATATAGTATGGATGGATGAATACCTATGGATTAAGTATTTACAAAAATACTTGATATCAAAAAGTAAATGAGGGGTGTCTTTTCAAGAGGGCTTATTTCCATTTTTCTTTTTATTTTAACTATAAATGTAGTTCTGATTAAAACAGAAAAGTACATATATTCTTTGAGGTTAAAGTTCTAAAAAGTATATTTTTGTTCTCTAAAAAAAAGATTCAAATATCAAAGTTCGATTCAAAAGGGCCTATTTCTTTTAGGACATGGGTATATTGTTTGTAGGACTTTGAAATTTGAGGCTATTGGGTACCTTTTGCTTCCAGCAAGACATGTCATAGGAATAATTTCCGGATAATAAATAATTATTTTATTTACCGCACCAAAATCTCTTTTAGATTCAACATTGATCATTAGAGTTTATTTCTGTAATATACCAATCAAAACAGGTTTATTTCTCTCAAGTCCACATCAAAACGGCTTAATTAAATAACGTAACTAAGTTTGCATCAAAAGAGCTTAACTCTGAAAATGTATGGTAATTTAAAATGGAAATGGAGTTTTGTTTGTTTTCCTCGATTTCGCAAAAAAAAGTTCATAGTGGAAATCCCTTTTGAAAAAAAACTCCTCAAATGTTAATAAACATAAATGTAAATATACCAAAACGAGTAACCTCTAAAATGTAATATACTTAGGTATAGTGCTATTGGTTTTTCTCTTGGAATTGTCTGGGACCATTAAACTTTGTTTAGTTCGATTGGTTCGTCACAGTGTTGACGGTGTTG
The DNA here is from genome assembly GCA_927399475.2 of Acleris emargana. NCBI lineage: Eukaryota > Metazoa > Arthropoda > Insecta > Lepidoptera > Tortricidae > Acleris > Acleris emargana. Next base: position 46,873,850 of record OV656835.1, on the reverse strand, counting down.
TCTCAGGACGACCTAAAAGATCGTAGATCAGTGATATCAGATTGGAGTTTTTATGGCGACGACGACGACGACGACGACGACGACGATTGTGTTCATTTTTAAGAAAAGAAATTTCATTTAAGTTGATCATAAAACCTTTTCTCTCGAGAAAACTCCAGTATTCAATATTGTGCCCCATAAAGTCAACACTTAATATATATAACCAGAGCTCGGACGGACAAGTGGGCGTTATTACTTGCAATAATGTGGGCATGACTGCAAAGATATTAATTGTAATTAAACAAATTAATTGATTACTTACTCTACAAATAAGTTTGATCCTGTGCAAGGCAATAATAAATAAAAAAATCAAATACTTGTTATTGTGTAGATTTATTAAAGCAAATAAACAGTATTTTTATATATATTTTATGGTTAGTTTATTTCTTTTCACGGTTAAAATAAACTTATGAGATGAAAAACTGCTTTCGCAATACACGGATATTAATCTCCACTCCTCACGTCTTTCTATTATTTATTTATTACTCTCCTGCAAATGATCAAGGTTCAGGTAAGAAATCAATAATGTAAATGTAATGTAATTTAATGTGTTTCGTAAAAATCTTTGGCGTCATGTCCACATTATTGCGAGTAATGACAGCCATTTGTCCGATCTGCTCATAACCAGGGAGCCTCATACATTAATTTAAATAAATTCATGTCAAACATTTAAAAATAAAATCTTATCTTACCAAAAAATTATAATAAAATGAATTAACAATTTAAAACTTGTAATCCTTGGTAAATGGTTGGTTGATTATGTTTTAACGTCGACTGAACCCTTATGTATTTAGGTTTAGCCATTATTTTACCATTTATTTATTTACTTCCTTATATCTACATCAAAATTGTTCCCAATTTTTGGTGTAATAATCTACTACAATAGTGGCATGATAGCATTAATAACAGACATTATTTATTAGTTTCAATACCTTGCGGTATGCAAATTCAAGAGTGCGCCGTGTGCCCAAAGCTGCCTAGTATTGTAATGAAATTATCTCAAGTATTAAGCAATCACAAATGATGATGGCAGGCGCCACAGACACAGAGACTGCATTTGGTAACTCTTGCCTGGTCGAGTCGGTACAAAGGTGATCCATACGGAATCTGGCAGGTTGTGAAAAATAATGAAAAAAGTTCTCAGAAGACGTCATCCCCCCCCCCCCCCCCGCCTAGTACCTATATAATATATAAAAGGGGAAACTGACTGACTGATTGATCAACGCACAACCGAAACCGCTGGACCTATGGACTCGAAATATGGGGAGTAATGGGAAAGTAATGCTACGCGTACGAACTTGCGGGGCCCTCTAGTCTCTATTATTTTAATAAAATGGAAACGAGCTACAGAAGCCGCCTGAATTAAGTAAGTGGGCTCTTTTAAAGCCCATGAATATATAAAGTTAAATGTCAACTGCAAAACACTGCTGCGTAACGTCAGGTCAAAGTGTCGCAATCATGGTCTTTTAACCTAAGGCCCAATATTAGCGTTCGCATTGTTGTGTTCCAGAGCGGGGCATAAAACAACATAACTATGTGAAGTATCATGAAGTATTTTGCTAATGTTCTTTTTCACGATTGTACACAATCTGCCAGGATCCGTCTGTTTTCCCAAAGTAGGTAATCATCACGTGCTGATTCTCGATTAGGCAGGGTTACCGACGACGGCGACCTCTGGGTCGAGCGAATGGGGGTCGACGCACTCTTAAAACAAAGTGCACATTACAAATTCTGATATAAAGATACCTCTTTTATTATTTAATTAACAAGATCACTTTCAATTAACCTTGTAAGGCCCAGTGTGCAATGGGATGTACATAATCAAGGCAATTTACTTTGAACTCTATTACAATAAGAATAAGGTTTATTTTCCTATGTTCATAAATTGAAAATGGCATTTTTGAACAACCGCAATTGAACTTTATTCCCTTGATTGTAGATTCAAAGTCCCAGTTACAAAAAACTCCCATTTTTCAGTATGGCGGGCCTTACGAGGTTATAACCAATAGTACCAGATGCCGACCACGTACATCGCCCATCACCCATCTGTTTACCCAATTAAAAAATACTTCAAGCATTCATTCGACAAAGTGAACAAACATTGCGACGCGATGAGCGCCTCTACTTCTTCACGGTAAAACAGCTTTTGACGTGTTACCGTGTCATTTTTAACTCGGCCGCCATTTTTGTCAAGTAAATAAGAGCTGTCGTGATATTGAGGAAACGATAACACGTCAAAAGCAATATTGCTTTACCGAAATGAATAGCGGTCATGGTGAAATTAAGTCAAGCCTGTAATTAATAAAAAATAAAGTAGGTACTAAATAGGTTTTAATTGTAGATTGTTCAACAAGGGACTAAAAACAAGCCATAATGACACGATATAGATGCTCGCTTGCACGCTCGCGTGGCTATAGTTCGAGCGGGTGTCATTATGGATGTTTAGTCTCGCGTTAACCACTCTACTTTTCACTTTGAATGCAAGAAAAAAAAACGAAGTTCTATAAAAAAAAAATATTTAACAAATATAGTAACAAGTTTCTGACAAATTTGTTTCGCGGTTGTTAGTTTTTTGAAAACTGACACTAAATTCTTGCATATTTGACGTTGCGTAATAAAATAAAATAATCTATACTATTAATAAAGAGTGAACAGGAATGGGCGTCACTCATCAACGCACAGCCAAATCTACTGTAGCTAGAAACATGAAACTGTAACAGTAGATACACGTATGTTTTTTGACGTAGACAAGTAATAAGAAGAGATTTTTCGATATTCAGCCCGTAAAGAAGTAGATAGTGGATAAACCATTGTATTGAAGTCCGTCATTTTTAAAGCTAAGAACATGAAATTTGGCATTAAAGCTAATAAATATGAGGCTGTAAATGTACCTTTTTTTTTAATCTCTAAAGGGTCCAATTAGTGGATTAATGTTTGTATGGGAGATACGTAATTTTTGAAGTAAATTACATCAAATTTAAAAAGTAGGCTCCTTTTGCGAATTAAAGAAATATAATATTACCGTATAAATGTAAATTCAACCCTTCATCATTTCAGCCGAAAGACGTCCACTGCTGGACATAGGCCTCCCCCAAGGCTCTCCACTCAGACCAGTCTTGTGCTTTTCGCATCCACCGTGTTCCCGCGATCCTTACAAGGTCGTCACTCCATCTTGTTGGAGGCCTACCTACAGCCCTTAAGGGAATAAACAAGGGTTGAAAATTTGTACGAGATTCCCGTTGTTTCAAAGCTGCTGACATTTATAACGTACCAACATGCTACATACTAACATGACAAGTTGAATAAAGGTTATAAAAAGGCGAGAAGTAACGGCAGACAGACTCTTCCGGAAGTTCTATTGCTTTTTCTATAAGTACCTAATGACGATTTGATATGATGATAACTAGGATTAACTTTAACCTAGAATGGACATACTAAATCACACCCGAACGAAGCCGGGGCGGGCCGCTAGTCCTTAATATATTTAAATAGATTCATATTCTTAATCATTAATCGTGTTTTACCAAATTAAATCGGTTTTTTATTATTTTGCAGTTGTCATTTTGAGGTTATTTCCACAGCCTAAAAATTGCTCATTCACAATCACTGAATATGGCGATAATCCTCCATTCACAAACACCGTGCTTGGCTGTTAAAGGGCTTCCAAAGTAAATTAAAAAGAAAAAGTACTTTAGTCTCTAGGGAGTAAAGTGTCCATTCAATCCCTAGGGATTAAATACATCACTTAAGTCCTCCAATTCAAGCCTATTATGAGTCATTTTAGAGCCTGAGAAGTTAAAACATTCTTTACTTATTTCATGATGAAACGACGAATACGTTGATTGGAAGTACTCGTACAAAACAAGGAATAAGAATAGTCGGGTTGTATATGTCTTTCTGGCCGCTACTACAGGGTTGTTAGGTATAAACAAGCAAGTTGATTACACTTATCTGTATATGTATCTGAATTTACATCAAAATACTAAACATTTTGTTTTCTCAACCTACGTTGATTTCGTTTAGTTACCATTAACCCCCTCCGTAGGTACCTACTCCTTTCGAGGTTAGTTTCGCTTTGCAGTCAACGATTGTTAGCCGGATCTTCCTCTGCCAATACGACAAACTAGAACTAACTAATACGGAGTTTCAAGTCTTATCTTAGAAACTTCTAAAATGTTTTAACAGAATTCATTTGTAGATTTTAATAATAACTCATCATCATCATGTCAGCCGAAAGACGTCCACTGCTGGACATAGGCCTCCCCCAATAATAATAACTATTTTTAACTATTGCGTTCGCCTGGAATGAAGATTCTTCTGCTATTTTTGCAACAGTAAGGAGAATATATCGGAACAAACTAGAGAAAAAACGTTTGTATTGTAAGTATTATTCCTTGCCAAGCAAAGAAGGCAAGGAATTAGATCGTAGTTCTTAATGGGTATAATTTAAACGGTTGGCAGAATATTGACGTTTAAGTTAGCAGAAAAATGTATTTGATCAGAAACTATGGTAAACCGGTAAGCTAAAATTTCAAAATATGATCAATAATTAATGTAATAATGAGCTGCTCTGCACATTTAATAAACTTTTGGTTTGCTAAAAATTCACCCGCCAGAACTCAACCTCATCGCTCTTTCGTGCCCACGCACACTGGACTCTTGCTATACTTACTCGCATATTACTTTTAGTTTAGGGTAAGCTTGACTTAATTTTATTCGCATAATGTTTGTTAATGTATTATGAGGACAGTGGGATGATGGTTGTCATTACAGATCTTAGACTTGCGAACACGAGGCCGATGCAAAAAAAATGGTTCATTACATTGATATGCAGAACCTAATAACAAAGCCTTTAGTAGTACCTTCGATGGAATTGCACTTGTTCCATAAGTTATTATTACAAAGTCGGTATTTTTCAAATACATTGAGCAATGGTGTTGATAAGATGGGTCGGTTACGGAAGAGGCCACGGCAGGCCGGAGAAGTTGACGGGCCCGCCAAGGCCGGCGTCGGCCTCGAGCAGGCTCATGATGACGGCCATGGCGGCCTCACCGTTGCCGTCGAGCCCTAAGGAGGGTAGCGGAGGGCTGACGGGGGGCGGCAAGTTTTCCTGTGCCTCGGCCGCAGGGCTGACGTCGCCCGCTGCGCTCATCGCCACGTTGTTGCGCACTAGCTCGCCGACGAACCCGCCCGCCTCCTCCCCCAGGATGCTATCCACCATGGTTGCCTGTAGGTATATCATGACAAACTTGTTACTTTTCTGTTTATTACACATTTTAATTACAAAATATATAATTTTTACAACAGCGAAAAGTATAAAGCCGAGTTATTAAAATGTCTAATTTTGCATTATTACCGCGCACTTATTTGAGGAGACGTTAGTTAGGTTGAGATGGGACACCTAAACTATTAATGTTAAAATTACATTATTAAACTAGGTAGTGCATGTTTTTCAAGCTGCATTAATAGCCATTAACATAACCTTTAAGGGATAAGTACTACTTATATATCTGTGTAACGTAATTGTTTTAATACAATTAAGTGTTTACATACTACATAGGTACATAACCACAATTGTGTTTATTATCAATGAAAAATAAACTAGTAGTTCTGTGACCTCGCGAGTCTGTCTTTGCATATATTATTCCTTGAAACTGTTTTACAAGTTTCATACATTGATAAAAACAGGCAAATCATGTTTGTCAACGGACGTGCCCACTGTCGCCAACTTTTAAAAAATACGCGAACATACTTGTTATCCGTGTAAAACATCCAAACAGTGTGAAAATAAAATATCTTGCAAAAAATAAAAGAATATACCGAGGGTTGCGTGGTCAAACCCAATAAGTCGATATAACTTGTTGTGTCAAAAAGAACACAAATGAATACATCAAAACAATTGAAATTTCAATAATCAATTATTTTGATTTATCGGGTTTGACCACGCAACCCTCGATACCTAGTTTTAATAACGTCATAAAAAATTGCTCGATATTTGATATCTATTTATAGTGAACTTAGGAACCTATACTAATTCACATTTAATGAATTAATCATGGATTTTAAGAAGAAATGTGCAGTTGTAGCAACTTTAAATTTAATTTGTACTTTGTTGAGGCAAGTTTGTTTTATTTATCTATTGTTGATTTCAATATGGATTTTGAGACAAAGCATATAATAAAGACTCTCGGAAAGCGGAGGTGCTCCTACTTAGCTCAAATAAAAAAATAGTACCACATCCTATTAAACTATCCTGACTCGAGATACTAGTTTACTATTCTAGAAATGAAACTAGTAGGTACTGTATACACGCTTGAAAACGTAGTCTCCTTTATCCCGGGCATTAGCGATAGGTTTTAGCGCCATTAGTCAGGGAGTAAAGGGGTTGAAGTATATTAGGTATGCGAATGTCTACAATGTGTTACCGGCATGAGGGCTTCCCTTGATATAGAGTAACAATAGGCGACTCCTTGATGTACCTACATGTTTATTTTCAAAATAAGAAAAAAAATTATACCTACACTTTGTTTCCAACAAAAAATAAATTTCAAGCAATGTACGTACACTGTGCATTAAAGTTAATTAGGAAAGTCGAGTGACCGAACTGACACTTGCTCAAAAGTGACCATAGCAGCCCTATTTGACGTCTGACCAAAATCGAATCAAAATCAAATACACTTAGTTCTGTCATTTCCTCTCGCTTTAATTACGAATGGAAAAAGAGTGTGACGGAGCCCTTCAATTCTTCGGTCAAGCGTGAGCGTGCGTTACGTTTCCCTACTCCTGCGCTTTGACATATGGACTAAGACTCGGATCTTTCGGTTCTTTTCGGTTGTACAATTATTTTGTTTTAGGGTTCATGAAGTATCTACAGAATTATCTTTTGGATTGTTATAGATTCGTTTTGATTTCTAAATTGTTGAAACAGTAAACGAGCGGTACGGGCAAATATGACAAATTCAAGGAGTATTATTAATAAGTTATTAATAATAACTATCTATGTTTTGCCCCTGTACCAATGTATGCCTTGTACCACGTAATTCCGATACTGATTACGATACTTAACACTTACACATAACTCCTCTACGTTGATGGTAGTCTACTTAATGATACTAGCAAATATTTACTAATACAACATATTATCGTATAGTTCAAGCAGAAGCCCTCATGCCAGTAACACACTATATAGTGTCTTCAATCTACGATGGCGCAAAACGCCACTGCAAGTTAGCGTCAATGTATGAAAAACAAGGTCTGGATTAAAAACAATATATGCGGATGCGCACCGGCTGGTTGAACACGGCGTCCTGCAGGAGGTCCGGCGAGAAGTCGGGCGAAGCATGGCGCAGTGCCTCGTCGGCGATGGCACTGCCGATCTTGTGCGACTCCACCTGCGAGTCAATCAGCCGCTGCATCTCCAGGTCCGGCTCTGAAACTCCATCGTGAAAGTCACTCGTGCTCGCAGCTGCCGACATTGCCTCCGCGACACCCTCTTCTACACAACAAAAGGAAATAAACACTACTCTATCTTCTTGAACACAATTCACAATTCGAAATTGAGATAGAATAGTGCGAGGAGGAGGACCTAAGAGAGAGAACTAAAATAATACTCATTCTAATACTCGTCTTCATCTCTTATTTATTTCAATGTTATCAAGTTATCATGCTTTACCTTTCCATCTTTCTAATAGGAGATTGAATTGGTTTATAGCTACATCGAAATTAAAAGCATGATCATTAATTAGTTGCGAAATATACACGAGTCAATCAACTTTGAATACAGTCATTATCTTGAAATCGAACGATGGTTTTTTAAGGTACCAATGTATATGACATATACATATATGACAAAGTTCAATAAACACAAAAAGATACGCGGTAAACTAACTTAGCGAGGATTAAAAGCAGGAGTAAAATATTACTTTCCTACTACTGCCACACATAATAAAGTGTCTATCCAAAGCCTTTCTCAATTGATATCTTGATTAGACTAATTTTATGGAGAATCAATATTAACTCTTGTTTTTTGGACCACCCTTATAGATAATTCTCTTAGAGTTCATCCTAGCTCCAGAGCGGGAGTGGGGCTCTACCTTAGGCGCAAACCGTAATGCTTCCAAAAATTATCTTATAAGTCTACAGTATCATAATTAAATTTCACAATCAACTCGCTATTTTACTAAAATATGTAGTTATAGATCGTCTAACGATAATCTTATTTGCTTTTAGTTTTGTATGGATCCCGGTTTCCCATCACAAAAGAACTTAAGTAAAGTTTATAATGTACACCGTGTCCAATAAGTTTGCATACAGTTTAGATTCTCAATAAAATAAATGTACGAACCGTTAATACAATGAAAAGTATATTTTATTAATGGCACACTTATGTACAATATTTACAACAAATGTTTCGGAATAACTCCACCTTTAACTTTTTTTACTAGCTTCAAACGTTTCTCAAATGAATCACACGCGGCACGCACCGCTTCCATTGGTATTTCGTCCCAAATATGCTCGATAACCTTTTTGAAATGATCCAGGTTTGCGATTTTATAATCATGTAGTTTCGAGAGCATGTACGACCACTCGAAATAATCTAATACGTTCAAGTCCGGAGAACTGGGTGGCCATTCATGTTTCGGCAGAAAATCGGTCAAATTACCCTGACACCAAGCTTGAACAGCGTTTGCCGTGTGTGAAGGAGCTCCGTCTTGTTGGAAAACATATCTAATATTCGTTCTCAAACATCCTTTTTAAATTTGGAGCAACAATTTTCTCCAAAACCTCGGATTTATAGTATTGAGCATTGATTTTAACGCCTTTATCGATAAATACTAGAGGTAGTTTACCCCGCTTACAAACTGCACCCCACACCATCACCGATGGTGAGCTCTGGAACCTAGGAACATTTTTCTGGTTGTCCGGAATGTCTTCTATCATTGGTGCCCACAATCGATCATTTTGGGCGTTATGAGGCTGTTCTAACACGAACAGTTTCTGCCAAGAAAGTATTATGTTGGATCTTTGTACTCTCTTTTTCTTGGTCGCTTCGGAAATGCCATGAACTTTCCGTTTTTTGTAGGCATGGCATCCAAGATCCACCCTCAAAATATTGTGTACCGATCCTTTTGAAATTTTCAGCTCAACAGCCAATTTTCGGATAGAACGGTGTTTTTTCCGCCGAAGTCGCTCTCTCAGAATCTTTACTACTCTATCGGTTCTAGCTGAACGTGGCCGACCGGATCTTTTCCTGTCTTCTACTGAGGAGGTCTCTTTATACCTTTTGATTGTGGTGTAAACTAGATTGCGTTTAATTCCAAGGGGTTTTAAGGCCTTGAAGATAGCACCTGGCCTGTCGCCATTGCTAAATTTTCTGATAATCGTTTCACGAAACTGTTTCATCGTGGATTAAAAGCAAACTACAAATGCTTGACGTTTGAAACGATTGTATTTTGTTAACGACAACATACTTTATAAATTCAAATAAGAATTCGATGGCCTGTAGTATGTATGTCTTTAGGGTTAGTGCAAAAAGATGTGTATTCGAACTAATTGGACACGGTGTAAGTTCCTTAAGCACTGGTAATCTTCTGACCAATTTAATTCAATTTCGTACTACAACCTAGATCAATTCAAAAGTACGATACGACGGTTTGAAATTGGGCGATTAATTCCCATTACGGATCTTGTTACAATCCTTGATTCGAGTTGAGATTTTTTTCCCTTTATAAACTAATTACAATATTTGCTTATGAGATGGTCCAAAACGGTTTATTATTTTTCCTTTCCATTCTTCTTCTTTCTTCTTTTTAGTTCTCAGCATATAATCGTCCACTGCTGAACATTTGCCGCTGACATGGTGTTATGGTAGGTATAGTGTATTTCTATGGAACTTGCTAACTATGTAAACAAAAGACTTAACTTTGTTTTGTCACTGTTTCTCCTTGAATTTTCACACCACCTCATCAAGCACCATTGAAACTATAAACTATTGAAACGGTCGTTACTTTAAAATACATAATCACCAAATATATAACTCTAACTTGGATATTTCATTAAAAGTTTAAATGGTTTCATAAGTTAGGTTATTAGGACCTGATGGGATGACGTCTTTGTTTCTTTTAAAATCTACAATTGTCTATGATGGGTAGTGTTGTGGCTAAATTTGGCGATATATTAAGGCCCCTACACATTACCTAACTCACGCTGATCACATTCACAGATGATATAACGGCACCTTTTGTAATAAATACTGGTGATATATCATCTTCAAGTACCGATTTTTCTTCAGATCGTGATTAAACAAATTAGAAATAAGTAACTACTTGTTTTTTACTTTTGGTATTTTAATATTTGATGTGGTTTGACGTAAGTAAAGGAGTATTGCCCATCACTAGTAAATTCATCATTCAGAGACAATTTCAATATGGCGGTTTGTTTACATAGTTAGCAAGTTCCATAGAATTAGACCTTAATGATAATGTTATGATGACGTAAACCATGCCGTAACACATGAAAACAACCGTTCGTCAAATTCAACGACTCTTCTAGTTGTCTCGGTGGCTAAGAGGTCTAGCGTAGGGCTACTGCGTTAGAGGGCGCGGGTTCAAGCCTGCGCAGTGTAGGTATTAATATATTTTTGTATTTTAAAATTGTTAGTATTAAGTTAAAATATTAACGATTGCATTTCGGCGAGTCATTCCAGCTCGTGCTTCTAAGGAATGCACACCCGTGTCTGATACGTAGCCACTATCTCAGAGTACCCGCTTGCTATAAAGTAATCATGTGAGAAATGTGAAATAATTATTAAGGACATTTATGGAAGTTGTGGTAATTTAGTTACAAGTTGAATATTGTGTTCTGTTTGTTACGGCGAAGGGGTGAGTGCTAGTTATTAAGATGAAGACGCAATCTAGTTATTCATGCCATCATCAGAATGTGTTTGACCGATGGTTTCTTTGTTTTAGCCTAAGGATATGCCCTTCGGAATTAAGGGAACTGTTAGCACATCGCTTACACAGAGAAACGTCTTCGCTAGCCGGTGGCATTCAGGGTTGGAAGGGAACCCGTTTATTATTGAACCCTCCTGGCGCTCAACATTAGGATAAGAATTAGTTAGCTTACATTAGTATAAGGATAGTTCAACATTAGTATAAGTGTTAGTTAGAACAACCTTAGTTAAGTTAGATGTAATATAGGATAGGTGTTTTACTTCTTATTATACTCATTATTGCACTATAAGGTCGTTTATTGTAATTTGACACCTCAACCCATAACAATGGATTGCCATGAAGTCCTCGATAGGCCAAAACGGTTATTTATTTTTCCTTCTCATACTTCTACAATAAATGTTTCGTAGTTTGTTCGTCTTTTATGTGTTTATAAAACTTTGGTGTGAGACGCAGTAGTGCGTTCGTGTACAGTTCCATCGCACAACAAATATATTGACATAGGTAGAGGAAAATAATGAATATACCTAGTACCATAAAAGGGGGTAAGTGAATGTGAACAAGGACCCCGCGTACGTACTGTGATTATAAAGGTGGTAGGAGGACAGGTCGACGTCCGGCGTGGGCGCCGAGTACGAGTTACTGAGGATCGTGTTGTTGGCCACAAGGCACTCCACGTCCTTCGTCCACGGATTCCTGCAACCACAACACATTCGCGTTTGACTACATTGTTTATCTTAAAGTTAACATTATCTTGTGAACTGGGGCCGAACTTTTGGTGCCCATGAAGTCAATTTGCATATATAGCGAGATTAAAATTGCACTAGTAGATTATGAAAAGTGGAAATTTGGTTCGGATTTCTGAGTTTATCGACACTAACATTGAGATGGACAGTAGGGTACGGCCACCAAAAGATGAACGATACCCAAAAGGTAAACACTCGATCGAAATAATCACATAATTAAATCAGTTATCAACAAGTTTTTAGAGTTGTTGGTAATTCTGTAGCTCTGCCTACCCCACTCTGGGAATGAAGGCGTGAAGGTATGTATGTTTGTATGTAAATCGTGACAAATGGTATATAGTTTGGAATTTGTTTTTCTTAAACAGCAACTCTTTGCCTACGCCAATTATTAAATCTTAACGTATATTCCCTTTGTCCGTAATCAATCGACGTTCTCGAGCTTCCCGCCGATAGTATGAGAAAACAGATACCTATAAGGTCACTCCAAATTTAAGCTTTTAATTACTTATAAAGGGTGATGGGCAATTTTGTATGGACCCCGTCCCCCCCCTCCAACAGTCACGGGATGCATGTTTATATGTTCGTTAGGACCCAAAACAAGACAAAATAACTATTTTAGTAGCTAAATCGATGGGAATTTTTCTATGAAAAAAACCTTTCAGGAGTCATGCAATGCAAGAACGTGTTCATTTTTAAACCAATTCCATACAATATGATAATGGTTTTCCAAGAAAACCCCATACATAGGACGATCGTCGTCATAGTAAAAAATCATCAGGTTGCCAAGATCTATCAAATGAGATATGTTTCGTTTCTGTTGGTGGGTGGGGACATTTTGCCCATTGTCCTTTCAATAATTGTCCGTCTTAAAAGAATTTGCTTGGTATGTATTCTTGATTAATTCCTCCTTTATTGGAGTAATGTTTGTTTTTAGGGTCATTCTACTTTTCGATACCTAAAATAGAAATGATAATTTAAAATCCATTATAAAAATTCGTAGATATCTTGAGATAATTTCACAGCAGTCCCACATTAATTTTCAACCAGATCTCACGTTATATTGTAAATTTACCCACTATTTTTGTCATTTTTGTATATAAAACACGAATTTGCTGCTCAAATTACCACTTCGTTACCAGTCTCAGCGTCCCTTTACGAATAACGACCACTGCGTTACTATTATTGCCTTTTTTTACACAGCCCAACCCAATTTAGAAAGAAAAAATATTCAAGTATCGATCAGAATCCGAATATTGTGTGCATTTTTAAGATTTTCTAGTTTTGTTGAAAATTATGACTCCGAATTTACGTTCACGTTAAGGGACGTTTTATTAGGCATCGAAAAGTAGAATGGCCCTTTAGTTAGTTGTCGAGAAATATGCCGTTCAAGTTATGGATTTAAAAATGTATATTCAGCTACTAGGCCAGACGTACTTTTTTTTTAAATTCATAATAAATCGTACTGAAATGGAGGATGGAAATTTTATTCCTTAAAATTATCGTTAAATGCTCTTGTATTTTTAAACCTAAAGATGAACAATGTTCTAGAGTTTCAATTACTATAAAAATAAACTGATCAAATGTAAAATGTGTGCCTAATAGTTTTAAGTGGACTAACACTAGTGGAATAACAAGTTTACTAGTTCATGTTTTGGATTATATTCCAATAGGTGAACTCGAATTGATTTTGTTCGTCCATTTCATAAATACTGTGTCCTAGAGTTGAACCAAGTCAATTCAGTCGTTCAACTTTTAGGCATAGTTTTGTAATATGAACACCACTAGTGTTTATGGAAATGTTTAATAATATTATAAATGTGAAAGTAACTCTGTTTGTCTGTTTGTCAAAAGGTAAGTAAGTAATTTTGCTAATGATTATTGATAAAAGTTCTAATTCGTTGTTTTTATAACACATATTTGCCTGAAAAATAGAAACCTTATGTAGGTAAGTATTATTAAGTTAATGTTAACAATTAAAAAACCAAGACCGATTTAGTTAACTTGCATTTTATTTCTATAACTTCTTAAAAAGTAAACGAAATAGGATTTTTATTATGTTAGTTCAAATTTTGGGCCCAAACCGTTCAGAATAAGAACACACTGTTCATCTTTTGGGCAAATCGGTAAAATTGTGGTTTCAACGATTTTTAGAAAAATACTGCTTTATAACAACATGCTTTACATTAGTCGTGTACTATCTAGACCATGTACTGTACCATATAAAAAATATAATAGGGTTATATTTATTAATTTCACTGAAAATAAATTGTCTATAGTTGGTGAAGTCGTTTAATCGTTTAACTTTTGGTGCCCGTACCGTAGCATAAATCAACAAATTGGATGATTAAATATTATCCTGGCATATTATATTGAACAACAATTTCTGTATAACATTTTAAAGAGAAAATTGGCTCAATTTGCCAATTAAAATACATACATACATACATAAACTCACGCCTTCATTCCCAGAAGAGTGGGGTAGGCAGAGCTAAAGAATTACCAACAAGTCTTAAAACTTCTTAATAAATCTGAACCACATTTTGCACAAGTAGGCCAAGATGTTTCTAAGTGTATTAGTGACAGGTGGCAAGCCCATCGCCTAACAGTACTACAAGCCTTTATTCCCTTAGTCGCCTCTTACGACATCCACGGGAAGACATGGAGTGTATAATGTGAAGGCAACCACACGGTATTATAATACATTGTGATAAAATATATGCTACTGCTTTGGTTAATTGCGATTTTAAGCTGAATTTATCTCTGATAAATTTACACCACTTTCTATATTACATTATTTATTTATTTGTACCAAAGCACCTACTAAATGAGAGCATCTGTTTCCAATATTTCGTAATTTTGACGTTATTCGCACCAAAAGTTCGACCCCTGCTTATGACTATTTATTTACAACGGGCATTCTGATGATCATGCTTCGAAAAAGAAACAGACATGTAATAATACCTACAATACAAATGTTTTTTCTCTACTTTGCTCCAATATATTCTCCTTACTGTTGCAAAAACAGCAGAAGAATCTTCATTCCAGGCAAACGCAATAGTTAAAAATAGTTATTAATAAAATCTACAAATGAATTCTGGTAAAACATTTTAGAAGTTTCTAAGATAACACTTGAAACTCCGTATAGTTCTTGTTGGTCGTATTGGCAGAGGAAGATCCGGCTAACAATCGTTGACTGCAAAGCGAAACTAACCTCGAAAGGAGTAGGTACCTACGGAGGGGGTTAATGGTAACTAAACGAAATCAACGTAGGTTGAGAAAACAAAATGTTTAGTATTTTGATGTAAATTCAGATACATATACATATAAGTGTAATCAACTTGCTTGTTTATACCTGACAACCCTGTAGTAGCGGCCAGAAAGACATAGACAACCCGACTATTCTTATTCCTTGTTTTGTACGAGTACTTCCAATCAACGTATTCATCATCAAATAAGTAAAGAATTTTTCACTTCTCAGGCTCTAAAATGACTCATAATAGGCTTGAATTGGAGAACTTAAGTGATGTATTTAATCCCTAGGGATTAAATCGACACTTCGCTCCCTAGAGACTAAAGTACTCTTTCTTTTTAATTTACTTTGGAAACCTTTAAACAGCCAATTACGGTGTTTATGAATGGAGAATTATTGCCATTTTCAGTGATTTTGAATGAGCAATTTTTAGGCTGTGGAAATAACCTCAAAATGACAACTGCAAAATAATAAAAAACCGATTTAATTTGGTAAAACACGGTTAATGATTAAGAATATGAATCTATTTAAATATATTAAGGACTAGCGGCCCGCCCCGGCTTCGTTCGGGTGTGATTTAGTATGTCCATTCTAGGTTAAAGTTAATCTTAGTTATCATCATATCAAATCGTCATTAGGTACCTATAGAAAAAGCAATAGAACTTCCGGAAGAGTCTGTCTGCCGTTACTTCTCGCCTTTTATAACCTTTATTCAACTTGTCATGTTAGTATGTAGCATGTTGAAAGGAGCTATATAACAGCTATAGCTCTGTCCTTTGCGCTCACCGTAAAATGAACTGCATAGCTACGTCATAATAATCCCCCAGGGCATCTATTCAACAGGGTAAAAACCAAATCGTTTTTGACCTGTTATCGTATAGTCAACGTTTTAATAGCTCTTATTTACCTACCTGACATTAATGGCGGCCGAGTTACAAACGATTCCATAACAGGTCAAATACGATACCGCTGTTACCGCCTGGAACACAAGCCCAATACGGATACAACTTGCGAGCATGTCGGAGAAAAGATAGCTTAAAGAACGAACCAGTTGTTTGCCGTGTTTTTTATGTTGGTTGGATCTCCGCTAGTAAGTATATCCGAAAAAAAGTGAATTGAGTTACAACGGTCGAGTTACGAGTACGAGTATGTGGCAGGTGAGTGAGGGCGATAGATTAGGTACTTGAAGGGCTTGAAGTTTGTCTGCACCCGCGCACGAGTGCCGTCTTTGCGGCGGAAGCCGTAGGGCGGCGTGAGCAGCGTGTCGCGCGACAGCAGCGCCGCCTTGTGCACGCGCGCCACGGAGCCCAGCTCGGGCGCGCCCACGTACTCGTACAGGCTCGTGCCCAGGAGCTCTTGCGGCAGGAATCCCAGCGCCAGCGTTACCCTGCCAACACGCACCATCAAACACCATTCGTCAACACTTGAAACCATAAAACCTGTGGCTGCTGCCATGTTAAAAAATAACGGCATCTCCCATAAAAAAATCTGTATAATGTGCAATTTACTGAGTTATTCTTTATCAACGGGACAGAATCAACTAGTAGGTTACAGCAGTGACGGCTGTAACATAATTTTGTAATTAATTAGGTACGTTATCAAATATTATCAAGTACCCGAGTTTCAAATCTGGAACATCTTCCAAAACCAACACAATGTAAATAGGTCCAATAATTCTAATATCAATTAAAAAGTCAATATTGTTGGTACAATATCGTACGTCATTTTATAACGTACGATATGAGAATAGGGACTTTATTAGTTTGTCTATGATTAAAAAAAACATTAATATTCTTGACACAGCACGGCGCCTCTATTAACGTATCGTATTTGACCTGTTATGCCATTTTTTTTAACTCAGACGCCAATGTTACCGTCAGGTGTAGTGTAGGTAATAGACTACACTCAGGGGCAAACATAACAGGGCGGAGTGCGTTTTTGATACAAAAGAGGCTTATTCGAAGCCTTTGTTCCATGCCAGGGGTTGTTTTGAGTGAGGTTTAATGGTGGATACTCCGAGGTCGAATATTCGAGGTTATAAGTTCTTAAGATACCTAACTTATCACACAATCAGTTAACACCACAGCGAGAGAGTTTGGATCAGTATTTGGATTTCCTTACATTTTATTGCCATTTTAGATGTTTTTCTGAACATGCACCATTCTGGCGTTAACCGCACATTCAATCAGGTGGGTATTCTAGGCACTCTGGAAGTTCTGTATCGATGCTCGGAGTTATCCATCACTAGATTTCACTACGCGGACGAACTCGTGGGCAGAAGCTATGTTATGTGTATACATATTTCAATGGGTTCCTGGATGTTTTGGAAAGACAATTGGACATGGTAGGTGGCGCTGCTGTCAGTATTTCACCAAAACATAATAAACGGCTCGACCGATTTTAATGATATTTTGTTTGTTTACTTCAATGGGCTCCTGGATGGTTTGAAAACACAATTGGACCCGGTAGGTGGCGCTGCTGTCGGTATGTCATCAACTGCTCCTAAACGGCTGGACCAATTTGTCTGAAATTTTGTGTGTATATTTTAATGGGTTCCTGGATGGTTTAAAAACACAGTTGGACCCGGTAGGTGGCGCTGCTGTCGGTATGTCACCAAATTTAATTTAATAATAACCGAATTTAATAATTTAGACCATAGTAAACAGTGATATGAAAAAAAAATGACTTAACCAGATTTGTTAGAAGTAATTATGAAATCACAAAAATAAAAAAATAGTTAAATTTCAAATATAATATTTAATGTGGCACTGCTTTTCCGGGTAGGACGACATCTGCCAGGTTTGCTAGTCTAAGAATAATATCGTAAAAGAATAATTAAAATCGCTTATTTCGCATATCTAACAGCATTGCTTAAGTCATTTTGACTAACGAAAAGGGAAACCTGTGCGGTGCTGGGAGGCCAACTGACTCTCGCCTTGCCGGTGAAAAGAAAGATGATTCATGGGTAAATAACCAGAAAAACTATCAGCGGCGAGTGAAGAAAAAATACACCAATAGGTTCGCCCAGCGCAGCTAGTCTGTTGATGGATCTGTTGAAAAGAAGACAATAGAGAGATCTCTCTCCAGACGGGCATTATTCCTGGGGACCGAAGTCCATTGGAATTAAGTTGGAAGTTGTATATATATATATCAACTGACTGGAGAAACTTCGTAAGCGCGATGTAGAACACCTACGCTGTCTGACGTTGATGGCGTTGGATAGTTGGTTGATACAAGTGTGCGCTAGATGTCGCTAGGTCGCCACAGATCTATTTATCTCTCATTGTCAATAGGAACCTTTGGTCGACGAAGAGGAACTTCCCGTCGATAGCGTGGCGCGAGACGAACTGCACGCGGCGCGTGGGCGGCGCAGGCGCGGGCGCGCACGCCGTAGCGGGCGCCAGGTCAGTCAGCGCGCGGCCCACGGCCACCAGGCACGATAGCGAACCGTCGCCGTCTTCGCCGCCGTCGCCACCGATCACCTCGCTCATCTCCATCGGCGCCCATAGCTTCAGGTATCCTGCACGCACCAAACGAAATTCTCAAATTCCTTGCACTGTTTTCCTGAACCGCGGCCTGACAGCTATTACTTAGTAAAAAAATACACACATACATAAACTCACGCCTTCATTCCCAGAGTGGGGTAGGCAGAGCTAAAGAATTACCAACAACTTTTAAAACTTGTCGATAATTCTGTAACCACAATTTGCACAAATAGGCTAAGATGTTTACCAGCATATTAGTGACAGGTTGCAAGCCTATCGCCTAACAGTACTACAAGCCTATATTCCCTTAGTCGCCTCTTACTACATCCACGGGAAGACATGGAGTGGCACTATTCTAACCCGGCAACCACAAAAAAATATACATACTTACGAATAACAACAACAACAATAGAATAATAACAGTCTTTGACATATTTTTATTTGCAAAACATCTTAGAAATACTGCTAAAACGACTAACTCAAACAATAAAAGACGTGCTTGACGGTTTCATGCGTCACAAGGGGCTTATTTCCAACGCCGGCAAAAAGCCTGAGATTCTACACGGTAAATTTCGCACACACTAAACAGGCTGGAAACTCATTTTTTAATAGAGTGTGTAGTAAATATAATAACTGTTTCGGTAATATTGATATGTTTAGTCTGTCACTTTCTAAATTTAAGTCATCCCTTAGAGTAAGTAAGTAGTGTTCTCTAGTTGCATGTTTGAAATATTGTTTTCTTTTGCTGTTACTCCTATGGTTGTACCTACGCTTCCTTAAATTTTAATATGTCTCTGTAACTTGTGGCAACTTCGCTGGTTTATGTTAAATTCATGTTCTTTTTTATCTTTAAGTTATATTGTACCGTTTGTGCCCAAATAAAACATTAAAACATTAAAACCATCCCAGAGAGCTCAGAGTTTGAATGAGACGGTTCTGATCGATGTTTATACACATACGCTATTTATTTAATGAAATTTAGCCAATAGTCGTGGAACGTTGCATCAACTGGACATATCGTAGGTAGGTATACTAGTTAGAAAATGTCCACCGTCTTAGGCGCCATCTTGAATTCTCAGTTTCGCTGGAGTTTCTCGATTACCAACATCGAAATTCGTACAATTACCAACAAACTATAGTATACTATACTAACACAAACAAACAAACACAAAATTTAATCTCTGTATAAAATAAGGTATAGATTGAAATCAATACTCGGCATACCTATTGCTATTTAACTGTTGGCAAATAAGAACTGTTATACATATAATATATTCGACGAATGATAATATGGGCCACAAGTATCCAAGTATAATCGGCCTGCGAGTCCAGTAGGTGTATAAGGATAGCGGGGCTTCGGCACGTACCCGTGCACTGCACGACGCAGTACTTCTTCTTGCGGGTCTTGCCGGCGTCCTCCTCCTTGACGCGCGCGGGCGCGCCCTTGCACTTGATGCGGCAGAAGAAGGAGCGCCGCGCGCCCGGGCACAGCCGCGACGCGCCCGCCACCGGGTCCGCCTTCACCGGCAACATCGCTGCGAACAAACCAACAATCACACAAGACACACGCAACTTTAGCGGAAATAACACTTTTCGAGTTCAATATTTCCGAAACAGTCCCCCAAATCTAAAAATTAATATTAATAAAATAATATTAACAATATATAATTACATAATTATTTGTTAAGAGCTATAAAAAGTGTTTTCTTCCTCACTCATTGTTATAATTTAAAAGAAATAGATATCTTTGCTTTACATGTCTTGGACGTACCCGATACCATTTAGTAAAATTTTATTTTACAACCTTGTCGGCGTAATTTTAATGTAACACTTTGCCAAATTACAGCTTTGGAGCATGAAGAGTTTCCAAATAATACCTTGAAGAGACAGATAGATGGACATGACGAAACTAAAGAGATTCCTTGTTGACTACGGGACCCTTAGAACATTTGTGTACTCGCGTACCGCTATGGTATTTGGTGATCAACTGACATCTCAATTTTTATGTTACACTTACTTCATTTTCAACAACTGTTTTTACAACAATTATTACCAGAACAAAGGGCTTTTAAACAAATAATCATTAAGAACAGATCAATAAAAGTAACTGGTTCGGTAGTTTTGCAAAAAGGCAACATGGCAGCCCCAGCCGCTCCAGAAATGGCGTTTAGTGGAATAAAGTTGACATAATTAGGTACTATACAAATTCTTATATTTTATTATTGTAAATAGGTATTTTAAAAAAAGGTGTTAAAATCTGCAAAATATTAAATTAATAAGCTTAACAAAGAGCATTATATTCAATAATCACGAAGAAACTATAAATATAGTATAAAACAGGCTGTATGAATTATGACGCCATAGTTATTTTCTGTGGTCGACTGTCACTTTCAATTCAGAAACTGCCTGTAAGAACTAAGCTAATTACGACAAACTTTGTAGTTTCCTAAGCTTGCAGAAAAAGTAATGTATGCAACGGTACATAATAAGCTCTTAAGATTCTCGTGCCTGTATTTGGATATAACCTCGGCACTCGTACCTTAAGAAGCTCCATTAGGTACCGGTTACATAATAGTAGTTTATGTCACTGATACATAATTAATGATAGTCCTTAAATCACGAGTGGGGTTAAATAAAACTAGCCAAAGGCGAGAACGAGTGTTTTAAGGCTTAATTATGTACAGTTGCGTGCATTACTTTATCTACACACATAATATTACCTATTCTAAGATGGGTTCAGAAGCCGACGACTTGACGACAAAAATGGAGGAAAAACCAATTTGTTCTGTGTCAGAGTCACGAATTTGAATGTTTTTTTAAATCAAAGTCAAACTAATAAAGTTCCTATTCTCATGTCGTTTGAAATTAAATGTCGTACCATATTTTACTAAAAATATGCCGAGTTGACGTTTCAATTTATACTGGAATTGGGGCAATTTAAATTGAGTTGGTTTTGGTAGATGTTGCTAATTTGAAAATCATTACTTTTATTCTAAGAGTCCACAAATACTAGTTAGATAAGACTACCAGATGAGATATACGAGTATATAATTAGTCTCGTCATTAAGGGGGAACAAAAAATTAAAATACTTGTAGTGAGTTTTTGTTTACTTTGTTGCTTCACGACCCCGCAGTCGCCCTTGTTCGCCATTGATAGAAATGATCACATTATTTGAATAACCAATCTTCTTTCTTCATTGCCTTCATCTAAATTTCAATACCATTCCACGTTATGTTTATGTTATAAATTAACTATTTAAAACTATAATTAACTCAAATTATTCTTACCTTACCGCGGCACGCGTATTTAATCAGTACAAATTGAAAGAAACCGGGTGATAGCTGACAAAACTGAATTGAAACGCTGAATACATCTGCGCGGAGGGCGACCTTCAATCGCTGCCGCAACCACTTTCTCTGCGGTTTGTAAAAAGCAGCAGTGGTTTTTCTTACACCGAAATTGATGATCTTTCAGAGTATTATTTTTTTGCGGAGGTCGGTCATACCTACTAGATAAGCACGAAGCCTAAGTAGATACAAGGCGTCGCTGATCATGCTGCTGCCACTGATAAGGCCAATCAGGGGGGCGGCTTGCAGCACTGCATTATCGTATAGCCCTAATCCCTCCCCTGTTCCGAGAAACAAGCTAAACTTGGGAGTCTTATCATACTGGAAACCTGATTTTTATTTTTTATAAAGAAAGAATACCGCTGCCAGGTTTTTTGCATTGCAGGATCGCCATTTCACATTCCCCCATTAATGACGTGACTAATTAAATTATATATGTATATCTCATCTGGTAGTCTTATCGAACTAGGCTTACTGTCGTGGGCTCCCCATTTATAATATTAGATAAGGTAATTTCAAAATTACGTTACAGTTGTCATTGCTGCCACCTGCTACTACAGGTACTGCTTGTCATTGCCAACGGGTTTTGAACGCATAATATAGGCCTTATGATATGTGTGTAGATAAATAACTATTATGGCATTCTTAGCCAACTCAAGACTTGATTCTAGTCTAGATCTTGAAATGATTTTAAAATGTACTTACTTTTAGCATCGATGAGCCGCTCGCGAGGACTGAGATCGGATGACGAAAGCTGTTCCTTCACCTTGGCCACGTCTTTCGGATGTAGGATGTCGAATAAGCTTTGACTAAGAAGCTCTGACTACAATACAATCAAAACGCTAAAATGAGTCCAGTGTGTCCATAAGAAAGCGTCCTTTATACCGGTCCAGAGTATATTTTAACTTTGCAATGATACTGGTAAAGAACACTTATCTTTCGAACACTTAACCTTAGCTAAAGATGGCTTTAATTTTGATTTCCAAAATTGGATATGTTATCCTCAACAACGTAGCATTATTCTGTATTAGGTAGGTACCTACATCGTATTTCCATAAAATAAACACATATGAAATAAATATATACTTGCCCGTACTCATATAGGTATCGGATCGAGAGTTGAGTGAGGTGAATGATAATTGATTACACACACCACACACAGCTACAAAGAGTACAAGTGGCAAAAAATATAGGGAATTAATGAAATAATGTGTTTTTAGAACAAAACTTAATACATTATTGTATGTATATATTTTCGAAAAGTAGTAAGTACAGTCGAAGAGATGTATCCACTTTTGGACTTTATTACAATGCAATAAGGTGAAAAAATTAAACTTGGTAAATAACTACTAACTTGAAGAAGATAACGTCGATTATACTTAATTTTTTTGTATAAATCGTCAATTCTTGTTAGTAATTACTTGTAGAAGATACAATTGCAGTATTAAATGTATAAATTTACTTTAGTTTAAGGGGAAAATGTTCAAGGGATCTTTGTTACAATACCGTTATACGTTTCTTGTTAAGCACTTTATTTGTCAACGGTCTTGACAGTTCAAGAGTCTTATAACTGAAAAATGTTTCCAAATACCTACCTACAAACCTTCGGTCAACAATACCAACTAAAGTAGCGGCACCGAGTGATGGCACTTTTGAAAGCTGACAATAGTGTTGTGGAACACTCCATTTTACCGTAGTAAAAATTCAGTTAAGTGCGAGAAATATAATAATTTGAATATAGAGAAGTTTTATTGTAAGCCAATAGAGTTTTTAAATAAAACTCTTAAATAAATTGTGTGGCTAGAAGAAGACGACATCGTCAGAAATTTGAAATATTGTGTCAAAATATACATAATGTGAAATTATTGATAAATGAGTGAATCCATAATCATAAAACCACGTTAACTCTGAGCTAGGAAGCGAGTTTGCCAGCGGTGGTGCATGGTGACGAGAAATTGCAGTGAATTCATTGACACATGTTGATGTACCAGTCAGCGGGCCTTTGTTATCATCAAGCGATTTTTTTTAGATGTTTTTTGTTAGTTATGTTATGATCTTATGATTAAAACGATCTCAAAACAAAATGCGTATCGGTAAATAACAGTCCCAGCGGTACATAACTATTCCGGTACTTCAAACAATGAAGTTTTGTTGTTTGACATCAGGGCCGATATTCTAGGCAGTAAAAACTAGGGAATGTAAACAGGTAAACTGGTGTACCGGTTTACCGGTTAATCAATGATTTTAGAGCCGGTAAATTACCAAACCGTTAAAAACTAAAAACAAACGCGAAATAATATGATTTAAAGTGCAATTAACTTTCAGACACTCCTTAAAAATATATTTGATTGAAATTGGCTTTCAAATTATGAATAAAACAGATATTATTACGAAGCAAGTAACGCCACGTATTCCCGGGCCAGCCTAAGCTGTGCTATTTCTTTATCTTACCATCCCTTTCAAACTTCATGCTAACCTGTGAAGCTAATCCCGCCAGGGACATAGTTGGTCGGTCGCGCCGACGGCGGGATGACGAGTGCCGGTTTAGTTAAGTTAAACGTTACAAGTGATTTGACAGTAAATAAAACAACACAATGCTTGAGTGACTTTGAGTGCATATTAAATTAAACAATGTGTTTACCAGAGCATATTTATTAAAGATTTATATTGTGGTTAGTTTAGGATGATTATTTAATGTCCTTCTTTTATTGTAGATTTAATGTTTTTTTTAAATATTATTAGTTGATTATTGCAATGACTGCAGCTTTAATACTTAAATATTTTGTTAAGTTAATAATCTTTATATTTTTACGTTGATTTTTGTACTTGTGCTTACTCTCTCATTGAGAACAGATTTATGCTTTAGTTGTTGATTATTTAAAAAAAAAACATATGTAATTACGTGTCAATTGTGTGTGATAATGATAAATGACCAAGTATTAATCATTAAAATGATTTCTTTAATTTTAAAACTGATTGATATTTTTTCTTATATCGTAGTTCCCAATTGAGTCGCTTCACTTCAAACTCGGATATCTCCTTGAAATTTGGTATAAGAATTTAAATCCTAGGCGGTAGAGACAGTGTTGTTTTTGCCGCCTAGAATACCGGGCCAGGGCCTCTACTCAACACGGTACAAACCATATCGTGTTAGAGCTGTTATCGTATTGTCACCGTGTTGATAGCTCTTACTTGACAGTAATGGCGGCTGACGTCATAACGATACCATTACAGGGTTAAATACGATATCGTTTTTACCGCCTACAGTACCTGCCCTGTTCCTTTATACTTGCTGTCAATATTTAGGGAATTTCATCAACGCGAGCAAACTTCAAAAGTACTGTCACTCGGTGCCGCTAGTTTAGATAACCAGTCACATACAAAAACAAAGCTAAATGCTGTCCGCGGGAATATATCCTTCAGTTGCATTTTTTTAGGTACTAGGAAACCGAGATAAACGTTTTAAAACAGTTTTAAGTTCAACCTGATAGACCAGGAGATTTGTCCGGTACCAACGCAAAACAACGCTTGTACCAAGCTATGGCGAACATTCTAATTAGATACGTAATGATGAAAAGGAAAATTATGGTCATAGCGCTGGTACCGTCGTACAATCACGTGGGCGTTAATCGAACGTGTCAGATAAATTACGATTGTCGAACGATTTGCTTCACAAAAAATCTTGTACTTTCCAATAGTCGATGAAAAAAGAAGTAGACGGTAGCGTAATGCCATACTTCTCCGGTGTGGCTTACAGCCCGCCCGCCATACCGACGACAACATATTAGTAAAAGTAAGACACTCCAACTGATATTATTGCTTTTTCGGTAAGTAGTTATTTTTGCAACTTTTGAATGTATGTTGCGGCATTGTGACGCGTGCTGGCATTGGCTGGTATCAAACGAACTAATCAAAATAGCGCCTCTCGCCGAAAGTGAGGCGCTATTAGTGATGGGTCGTTACCGGGAATATTCCCATGGCGGGAATACACTCAGCGGCACAGAATTTAACCCAATTTGTTATTTTAATTTTGTTGACATTGTAATTGTTATATTACTATTATTTAATTATGGGTGATTAAACAGAGTTGTTTAGAGAGCGTTTTGTTTGATTTTACGATTAAAAGATGAAAAATGTAAGAAAGAGTTAAAACTCAGTTAGTGATAAAACAGTAGAACTTTAATTAAACAAAATCAGTACCGCGTGTTTCCACCTCTGGCTCTGATCACTGCTTGCATACGGTCCGGCATACTGTGGATAATGTTTTTGATGTCCATTTGTGGATTCTCTTCCCAAGCAGCCACTAAAGTAGTTTTCAGCTCACGTAGGTTCTGTGGTGGGTTGGAACTTCGCTTCACACGCCGTTTTAACATGTCCCAGACGTGCTCGATCGGGTTCATGTCCGGACTGCTGGCTGGCCACAGAAGTTTCCGAATTCCAACATCAGATACGTATTGCTCGACGACCTGTGCACTGTGTGCTCGGGCGTTATCATGCATTAGTAAAAAATATTCGGCTCCGATGAATTCCGCGTACGGCACAACGTGATCTTGAAGAATTTCTTCGATGTATCGTGTAGCGTTGAGACGACCTTCCACAATCACTAACTCTGTGCGAGCGTTTGAACTAATCCCACCCCAAACCATTACAGAACCCCCATGAAAACTTACTGTTTGCCTTGTGGTTATTGCAAAAAATCGTTCACCACGTCTCCGGTACACACGTTCTCGCCCATCTGGTGTTCTCAAGGCGGCTCGGCATTCGTCAGTTCATAGAACATTGGCCCATTGCTCTAGAGTCCAGTTTGAATGTTCCCGTGCAAAATGAAGTCTTGCTACGCGATGATGCCGCTCGAGTTCGGGGCCTCTGGCTGGCCTTCGGGCAAGTAGGTTACGTTCTTTAATTCTCCTTCTAACCGTACGTTCACTAACATTCACGCCTCTTGTTTGATGGAGTCTCTGTCTTATCTCAACGGCGGTGAGAAAGCGATTTCGAAGCACTTCCAGAATTATGAAGCTATATTGTTTCAACGTGTTTGCGTAACCGATTCTCCAACGCTGTTGTGGTGCAACAGCAGCTCCGAACAGCTCGGAGGACGTCGGTGAGCGTCTCCACAGTAAGAAGAAGGCTGCGAGAGAAGAAAATCCTGCCTCGTAGGGCTGCAATAAATTGACAGCAGAGCATAGGCGAGTCAGACTTCAGTCTGTCCTCTTCTCCGACGAGACGAGGGTATGCCTTTTCTGCAACGATAGGCGTAGAAGAGTGTACAGGAGGCAGGGAGAACGGTACTCACAAGCCTGCTTTGAAGAAACCGTCAGCTACGGAGGAGGATCCTGCATGTTCTGGGGCGGAATTTCAATCCAGGGCAAAACCGACCTTGTGTGCGTCTCCCGCACTGGAGGTGGACGTGGCCAGGGGTCCCTGACTGCTCATCGGTACATCACAGAGATCCTGGAGGACTTATGCTGGTTTTGTCGGGCCTGAATTCACATTCATGCACGACAACGGCCGCTCTCATACGGCGTTGATTGTTCGGGACTACCTGGATCAGGTTGGGATCCCCGTGATGCAGTGGCCAGCGAGAAGTCCTGACCTGAACCCCATAGAGCACCTTTGGGATGATCTGAAACGCCGGGTGCGGTCTCGTGATACTGCCCCTGCTATCCTTGAACAGCTTCGGGACGCCGTCGTCGAGGAGTGGAGTGACATTCCTCAAGAACGAATCGTGACGTTGGTGAGGTCAATGAAGGATCGCATGGAGGCTGTAATTACGGCTTGGGGAGGTAACACTAGGTTTTAAGTTTAGTTTTAAGAATTTGTTTTACTGTATTTTTTTAATTTTGTTATGTTTTTAGATTGTGTAATTTTGGCGTGAATAAATGTTTTTCCTCTTTTCATGAAATTTTTTTTTTAAGCTTAGTAATCATTATCACATTTTTCACTATCATCACAAAAAGCACGTGCACTGAGTCGAGTCATGGGCAAAACTAAGTCCTTTGTGTTTGTGCCATTTCAGATAAGAAGTTTGTGTGAAAGAGAAAAAAGGTGATATGTGTAAAAGAGAAAGGAATATATCTATGCATATTGCTTATTTAACTAACTATATAATCATTAAATCTCATATAAATCACCGGTATAGTATATTCCCACCTTTTGGGAATATTACTGGTAACATTAGAAACTTACAGGGAATATTCCCAAACGGAAACTTACTGGTAACGGGAATATTACCGCGGCCCATCACTAGGCGCTATTTACCGAGACGTATTTTTGGCGCTGACCCGTTATCTGGTACTGTTGATCGATGCTACAAACGAAATACCTACGTAACGTACCTACTTACGAGTAAGTAAACAGTTTATTGTAGAAAAGAAAACAAAATAACACATTATAAAATATTTAATTTTGTTGACATTGTAATTGTTATATTACTATTATTTAATTATGGGTGATTAAACAGAGTTGTTTAGAGAGCGTTTTGTTTGATTTTACGATTAAAAGATGAAAAATGTAAGAAAGAGTTAAAACTCAGTTAGTGATAAAACAGTAGAACTTTAATTAAACAAAATCAGTACCGCGTGTTTCCACCTCTGGCTCTGATCACTGCTTGCATACGGTCCGGCATACTGTGGATAATGTTTTTGATGTCCATTTGTGGATTCTCTTCCCAAGCAGCCACTAAAGTAGTTTTCAGCTCACGTAGGTTCTGTGGTGGGTTGGAACTTCGCTTCACACGCCGTTTTAACATGTCCCAGACGTGCTCGATCGGGTTCATGTCCGGACTGCTGGCTGGCCACAGAAGTTTCCGAATTCCAACATCAGATACGTATTGCTCGACGACCTGTGCACTGTGTGCTCGGGCGTTATCATGCATTAGTAAAAAATATTCGGCTCCGATGAATTCCGCGTACGGCACAACGTGATCTTGAAGAATTTCTTCGATGTATCGTGTAGCGTTGAGACGACCTTCCACAATCACTAACTCTGTGCGAGCGTTTGAACTAATCCCACCCCAAACCATTACAGAACCCCCATGAAAACTTACTGTTTGCCTTGTGGTTATTGCAAAAAATCGTTCACCACGTCTCCGGTACACACGTTCTCGCCCATCTGGTGTTCTCAAGGCGGCTCGGCATTCGTCAGTTCATAGAACATTGGCCCATTGCTCTAGAGTCCAGTTTGAATGTTCCCGTGCAAAATGAAGTCTTGCTACGCGATGATGCCGCTCGAGTTCGGGGCCTCTGGCTGGCCTTCGGGCAAGTAGGTTACGTTCTTTAATTCTCCTTCTAACCGTACGTTCACTAACATTCACGCCTCTTGTTTGATGGAGTCTCTGTCTTATCTCAACGGCGGTGAGAAAGCGATTTCGAAGCACTTCCAGAATTATGAAGCGGTCATCACGGGCGGACGTGCACCTCACCCCGCCACTGTCTGGTCTTCTCGTGTAGAGTCCTGTCTCTCGGTATCGTTTTAATGCGTACTTCACGTTAGAACGCTCTACATTTAAGATGGTGGCCACTTGTCGCTGAGAGTGGCCTTGTTCTACAAGTAATACTGCTTGAGCGACTTGTGCGGGTGTTAATGACATCTTCGATAGCTTTTTGTCGTTAAAATAACGTCTCGTATCTATTGTAATGCAATTAATTGATAAAACCAGCAATTAATACACATAAAGTCGTAAAATCTTAAAGTGACTTAACAACGATTTGTGCGGTTTTGCAATAAGTTGACTTTATTTTTTAAAACAAAAGAAATATAGCGGATATAGACAAAGAAAATTTATTGTCAATAACAATGCACCATGTAGGATTGATATTTATTTAACAAAATTAGTAGAACATAAAAAAAATCGAAGTTATATATTTGGGTTAAATTCCGTGCCGCTAAGTGTATTCCCAGTAATGTTACCAGTAATATTTCCAAGTATTGGAAATTTAGGGAAATATAGAAAAACTGAATTATAAAGTAATATTTTTTTTGTGTTTTATGCTTATTTGGTGAACATTGGAACAATTTAGAATAATAAAAAATACGGAGCTGAAGCAGGGAATTTACTTTCTGGTGGGGCCCAGAAAGTAAATTCCCAATGTTACCGGGAATATTCCCAAAATTACCAGGTATTTTTCCATTGTTACTGGGAATATTCCCATCGTGTAATTATGGCCAAGTACACTTTAAATCACGGTAAAAACATCTTAGTTTCGATCGAAATGAAAGAAAATGTCGGAAAATCAGTTTAATTATACAAAATACACACGGCGTCAATAAAATCGCACCTTTTGAAATTTTGATTTCAAGCGAATAAAGCTCTTAACTTATTTATTGTACCCTACCAATATTAGTATCATTTGAAAGCACAGTTAATCAACTTTAAAAACGCACGTTAGGGTCTTTAAAAAAAAGTGATGGAAAACTCATTAGAGGACTCACTACTTGTGCCACCCTGAACACGAATAAAAGGGGAGGTAAAAATGAAATATGGGTAATTTGCTATCCAGACATCACAGAAGTCACACCTGAACAGCTCCAGTAAGAGAAAACTCTGAAAAATGGATATCACGGCAGAAGAAGCAGCTCAAGTGGTAGCACTACTGCAATCAGGACTACGGCAGGTTGATGATGCTCGACCACTCAACATAAGCCGTTTCCGGGTGAAACGAGTATCCCAGCGGTTCCAGGAGACTGGAGGCTACATCAGGAAGCATGGATCTGGGAGACGACGTTTCACTTCCGACAGAGACGACCGCTATATTGTTTCAACGTGTTTGCGTAACCGATTCTCCAACGCTGTTGTGGTGCAACAGCAGCTCCGAACAGCTCGGAGGACGTCGGTGAGCGTCTCCACAGTAAGAAGAAGGCTGCGAGAGAAGAAAATCCTGCCTCGTAGGGCTGCAATAAATTGACAGCAGAGCATAGGCGAGTCAGACTTCAGTCTGTCCTCTTCTCCGACGAGACGAGGGTATGCCTTTTCTGCAACGATAGGCGTAGAAGAGTGTACAGGAGGCAGGGAGAACGGTACTCACAAGCCTGCTTTGAAGAAACCGTCAGCTACGGAGGAGGATCCTGCATGTTCTGGGGCGGAATTTCAATCCAGGGCAAAACCGACCTTGTGTGCGTCTCCCGCACTGGAGGTGGACGTGGCCAGGGGTCCCTGACTGCTCATCGGTACATCACAGAGATCCTGGAGGACTTATGCTGGTTTTGTCGGGCCTGAATTCACATTCATGCACGACAACGGCCACTCTCATACGGCGTTGATTGTTCGGGACTACCTGGATCAGGTTGGGATCCCCGTGATGCAGTGGCCAGCGAGAAGTCCTGACCTGAACCCCATAGAGCACCTTTGGGATGATCTGAAACGCCGGGTGCGGTCTCGTGATACTGCCCCTGCTATCCTTGAACAGCTTCGGGACGCCGTCGTCGAGGAGTGGAGTGACATTCCTCAAGAACGAATCGTGACGTTGGTGAGGTCAATGAAGGATCGCATGGAGGCTGTAATTACGGCTTGGGGAGGTAACACTAGGTTTTAAGTTTAGTTTTAAGAATTTGTTTTACTGTATTTTTTTAATTTTGTTATGTTTTTAGATTGTGTAATTTTGGCGTGAATAAATGTTTTTCCTCTTTTCATGAAATTTTTTTTTTAAGCTTAGTAATCATTATCACATTTTTCACTATCATCACAAAAAGCACGTGCACTGAGTCGAGTCATGGGCAAAACTAAGTCCTTTGTGTTTGTGCCATTTCAGATAAGAAGTTTGTGTGAAAGAGAAAAAAGGTGATATGTGTAAAAGAGAAAGGAATATATCTATGCATATTGCTTATTTAACTAACTATATAATCATTAAATCTCATATAAATCACCGGTATAGTATATTCCCACCTTTTGGGAATATTACTGGTAACATTAGAAACTTACTGGGAATATTCCCAAACGGAAACTTACTGGTAACGGGAATATTACCGCGGCCCATCACTAGGCGCTATTTACCGAGACGTATTTTTGGCGCTGACCCGTTATCTGGTACTGTTGATCGATGCTACAAACGAAATACCTACGTAACGTACCTACTTACGAGTAAGTAAACAGTTTATTGTAGAAAAGAAAACAAAATAACACATTATAAAATATTTAAAACATGGGATGGGAATGGGACTTCAAAATAAGAGGACGTTCCCAAGTCGCCTTATTTTTTTTGACTGACTCCCGTCTAGCCGGATTCTTAATCGTCGTCGTCGGAATTTTCCTATAAGTAACAAATAAATAAACCTACGAAAATATCGTGGCTTTGAGTATGTATTAAATAAAATGTACGTAGGTAGGTACACTTATTTTATTTTTGTGGAATTAGAAGTATCGCTTTACCTACGAGATTAAATTTAGTAAATTGATGTTCAAATTTATGGTATGATATTTATGAGTAATGACTAATGATAGATGATCCGTTTTATTCCGGAAAATGACACCATTCCCTTTGGCATTGTCATATTACTGAGACCTACGCGATCGAAGTCGCATGCGGAAAACTGGTAAAACAATAGGTAAACATAGATAAGCTATCCCTTTCCATAATTGATTGTATTGTACAGTTACAAGTAATTCCGACATAAAACCAGAATCCGGCGATTTTGGAACTAATCCTTTTTTCTTCGAATTGATTTTCAGACTATTGTACCAGTGTGCATTATTTACAGAGTGCAGGCTTGCCTTGGTGCCTAACTCGCCCAATAACTAGAAATAACGCAACAAACCTGGTCGTAGTGCAGCATTTTCTCGACGGAGGCGGAGGCGTAGAGCAGGCGGCCGCGGTCGCAGCCGACGACGAGCAGGAAGCAGTCCTGCGCGGCGAGCAGCACGAGCGCGTTGAGCTCGCGCTCGGTGAGGAAGGCGGGGCGCGGGCGCGCCGTGAGCGGCCCGGCGGACAGCGCGCCGCGCACAGACCGCAGGTGCTGCACCGCCATGCGCAGCACCGTCAGCTTGTCTAGCTTGCGCGCCATCGCGCCGCACATCGGGATCATGGCGCTCAGCTCCGTTATGTACGTGTTCATTTTGTCTCGCCGCCGCTTCTCTATCTCTGAGTGATTCTGCCTGTTCCGCCACAATCGATCACATTAATTAGGTACCTACCTACAATTTTTTCGTATTTTGATCTGTGTACAACCTTCGTTTTATCAAATTATGTTTGAGAAATTATCACTTCCCAATATTTTTTTCGTAAAATTTCATTTGCCAAACAATCGTTTGCCATATCATATTAACAATTCACAAATACCTAATTGTTACGCAATCCTACTGTTTGGCACATTATTGTTTAGGCATTGACTCGCTTACCAACTGGTAGTTTGACCAAATTTCATTTAGTCGAATGTTTTAGTTGGCAAAACATATTTTACTCGCTCGCGCGCTGTTATTGTCGCAGTTCTAACCTAACCTACTTACCAGGCAGCAATTTGGTAATATATTCATACGGTTGTTCAAAATTATTACTTACACTTTAAACTTCTTTCAGACAAATTCAAGCACATAAACTTACAAAAAAGTAAGCAATTGACATCAAATTCAACAAACAAGTGAAATGTTTATTGGCGCTAAGGTATTTGCCAGAAAATGAAATCGTTCTATATTTTAACAAGCTATTAGAAAATAAATAAGATTTTGACTAGGAAACCAATTACACAATGGTGAAAATAGCAGTGCATTTTTTATTTAAGGGATCCTGCCGTTTTACCAATATTATTGTCAAATTTTATTACTCAAACAAACTCCGATTTTTGTCTTCATATGTTTTGTCATATCAATTTATTCGACGAAATGTTTATTATCTAATGTTTGCCTAAATGACCAAATGCCTAAATGTCAGTTTCCGTACCAAAACACTGCTAAATGAAATAAACATTTTCGTAATATAATTATGCCAAAGATTGCATTGGCAAAAAAAACAGTTGCTAAAATTTGTTTGGATAATGAAATTTGCCCAAAATATTTTTGGCAAAACGGCAGGATCCCGTTTACAACGTTTAATGGTAATGAACCACACACGATGGTTATGTTATGGGCTTTATACTTAGTTCTTCGATAATTATCTAAGTTAATTACAATACATTATTTTTAAAGAGAGACTCGTGAAAATGTTTAAGCTCACTTTTTATCGGGTAAGGTGCGAGAAGACCTGGCGTCGTCGCAACAGTCGTCGTCGTATGCGCTGGCGGCACCCCTGCGGAGAGGAACGTCCGTTAGAGGCACGTGGCTTGGGCAAGGGGAGGCCGCTGCCTAACGAAGGGCATGGATCGATTAAAGTACGTCTCCTGGAGGACAAAACTTAGATTAACCAATTACCAGCCATAAGTAAGTTATTTGCGGGTCAATGAATGGCAGGAATGAATTAGGGTATTTTGGGTACTTTCAAGTCATATGTAATACGAGTATGATACGAGTATAATATTATAGCTGTCCCAAATATTAACTGTACCTTCTTTTTTAATTACCGAGGTCAAATGACTGTTAAATAAAGTGAGTTACTACTACTACTTAGTCCAACGATTTCAAACTTGGTTTGATTTTACATGTACTGGGTACGTACCTATTGTAACCAGTATTTTTGAAATAGTAAACCTAAAATAGCCTAAAATAAACCATATATTATATTCATAATTACGTCTTTTAATGCCAGACCATTACATAAACCACTATCACTTATAAGGAAGCCAAAAAAGAGTGCAAAACAAATTCTTAAAGTTTCTTAATTACAAATTGCACAGGAACGTCCGCCTAACAGGCGCTCGCCTCTTCGCAGGCTCCTCTCTATGTGTAACAAGCATTTCACTCAAATAGACATATTTCACTTGCTCACTGCTAACTTCAGAAAAGCTTTACCAGATGCCCTATGTAGCCAAATAAGAGTAAAATGCCAAAATAACAGTATTACCTATGTATCACTAAATTGGAAATTATGTATATCGTTTATCGGACAAACGTGTCCCACTCAGGGATACGGACTTGAATTGCAGACAGCAGTCTGTGGATAACGCTGTTGATTTTACAATTAGAAATAAGTATGTTATTGTAATCATAGGCAGTAAAGTATTCTTGACTGAATACATGTCTTTATCTTTATCTTTGTAATTTATTGTAAAAATATTGGTTTTCTCTAAAATAAATAAACAAAATAAAATAAAATTATAAGTAGGTACCTACATCAAATACCACGGATCCCTCACACCCTTGATAGGCATGTTTAGTTCACAAATATTTAGTTGATTAGTTGGTAACTAGGAGTAAATTTTAACTTAATGCGAAAGCTGTTTTGTGTGTGTGTGTGTGATAGTATGATTGTTACTTCATCACGTTCTTCACCGTCACGGTAGCGATTTAATTCTATAGAATCTCGCTCGATTTACTAGAGTTTTGTTTAAGAGTAAGTCAAATAAAGCTCTAGGCTTTTACTATTTAGTTATGTGTAAAATCGAGTAGAAATATATTATTATATAAGTTTAAACACTTCTGCACCTCTTTTCATATAAATAATATTTTCACTAGACCGCGGTATCCTATGTACTTTAATGATCTAACCTTTTCAGTAAAGAATTGAATTCTCCACACATAAAAAGGTATTTTTTTACATAACATAACCATTAACCAAATTTATTGGCGGTTTCAATTAGAACAATGCTCGCAAGGCGTGAGTTTAAGCCTTTGTTCTCGGCATGGGCAACCATACCAAAAGACTTTGCCAGAACTCTGAATTTCAAGAAGCCTGACTGGAGATTAACTTTGTTTGCCACACGTGTACGACGTTGCTACTGTTGCTAGGCTTGACACTCCGACTTTATTTAGGTAATTGTACTGTTCTTAATTTTAGGCGTTCGTACTTTACAATTTACATAACATAAAGAGCCGACGAAAAACACTTTATTTATGCATAGGTATTAAAAATACCCCAAAAAAGATTGGAACTGAAAAAATATTTATTCGAAAACAATGTTTCAGAAACCTCGTGGAAGAATAATAAAGAAAAGGCACGCCCGCCATTTTGTTAAAGATAATGAAAACTCGGATTGGGTAATTTATTATACTTAGAAATGAATGCATTGACCTACAAATCCTACGAATATTATAAAGTTTGTGTTACTTTGTCATTCCTTTAGTTGCAACGACTGTACGTATAACCTGGATTAAAACATAAGGCTACTTTTCATCCCGGGGAATATAATAGTTTCCAAGGATAAAACGATAGTCGAAATCCTCGCGTAAGAAAGCCGCGGGTAGAAGCTAGTGATTTATATATTTTACAGGCACAAAATTATCTAGTGAGTTTTGTTTCAATATTTCTTTGTTTAATTTTCTTTCCTCTTGTTATAATTTGTATGACAAAAATAAATAAATAAACTTTTTGAAGTTGTAATTCTGTAGCTCTGCCTACCCCACTCTCTGGGATTACAGGCGTGAAGGTATGTATGTATGTATGACAAAAATAATATTCTCATAAATAAATTGTGACGCTACTGTCAACATATTAATTTCTTTAAATAGTACTCTTGAGGAATCACGGCTTTTAAGTAATAAATAGAACGCGTGGCCATTTTATGTTACACGAATATAGTATGTCAGCTGCTTCCGTAGGGGAAATACGCCATGAAACAGACGTTTAACTTAAGTAAGATTACATACTGTAATTAAATTCTTAGGAACTCGTTAACTGCCCTTAAGGAGTTCGGATATATACTATTGTATAACTATTAATACACTATATTTTATGAAAAATCTATTTATTGTAAGAAATATTATATTTTATTGTATCTCACTGATGTCCGTTTCATAACACAGGTAGCATTGAATAGGACAATTGATGTCTTGAAACGGTCTAAGAACAAATGCCATACTTGTTTCACTCTTTTTTTTACACAATTATACTTATCAAACACTTTGGTAGAACACAAACTGAGATGATAGAATTAACAATTATAAAAAAAACAACAAAAATTCAACTTCTTAGTCTTGGTTTCTTCTTCTCGGTCCGTTTCATCGCGACGGTACCTGTCCGACTCATAGGGAATCTAACCTGAAAACATTCTAAACAAATTTCAAATAATTAAGTATTGATAAGATTATAATTCACCGTTCCGTATCTTCTTGAGAATATGTCACAATAAGTACAACCATTACAATTGTAGTTTAAGTTTTTATGGATTTTTAAATCAGCTTGCAAATACATACCTATACGATATGATATTTTATACAAAACTCGTGCGGTTCAACGCGCGAAAACGTGAACTAAATAATGGCCGCCGGGTTCTGTCATCATTGTGTGTCTAAGTATGGTCATCAGTGTTGCCAACAACCAAAAGCCATGATTCAGAGTTTTTCGGCAATAACTTAAAAACGGTATATCTGATTAGATTATGTTAAAAATAATATTCGCTAAATGTTTTTATTCAGCGTTAGGTAGGGTCAGGTCGGGTAAATATAAGACACGGGTAAAAATAAGACTAAGTTTTTAACACTCAAAAACTTACTCTACTTCATTCCTATTCCATTTAAAAAGAAGCATTAACACACAATGCTTCCTTTTAAATGGAATAGGAATGAAGTAGAGTAAGTTTTTGAGTGTAATAACTTAGTCTTATTTTTACCCGTGTCTTATATTTACCCGACCTGACCCTACCTTAGTCATTTTTTAAATATTTTTGGACATTCGGTTTAAAAGATTACGAGGGGGGACATAATTCATGTAATTTTCTTAGCGATTATAGCCGAAAATATTCACTTGATCAAAACAAATGCGGACATACGGACGGACTGATACTGTTGTTATAAGCACTAACTAAATAAATACAAAGTGTCGGGTTTCTTGTGGTCCAAATGAAAAATTTAAATAGGTCATCTTGAGGGCTACCAAAAACACCCCCATGTATGTTCAGCTATTTTTAGTGCTTTCAGAGATATTGATCATTTTAATCGGAATTTTTGTAATTTTTCCTTGTGTCCATCGTACGAAAAACACTTAAGCTCTTGTATTATTTCATTTTTTTTTCACTTACATTGTTAGAATCATTATGAACTTAAGATGTTTTTAAAGCTAAATTCCAGTTTTTACTTCATGTCAACTTTTCGTGTAATCACACAGAGTTGGTTTTTCCATACTAGATGAAAAATAAACATGGGGTTCACTTAGTATGGGTGGCTATCCCTTTATTTTGTATCCGTCCGGATAACGCTCCTCATAAAGTCTTCGGGCTTCGCGAGCATTGGAGTTAGCTCTTCCATACGCCAACAACATGTCCGCATATTCTTCATTAGTAAATGGGCCATTTTATCAATAACACAAAAATGCAATAATAACAAAATAACTTGACAAAATGAAGAGATAACCACAAAACAAAAAGAATAAACAAAAACAAGTAAGCGAAAACAAGCGTTAGCGTATTGGACGCGAAATAAACTGAAGATGTTTTTTGAAATTAGAACTAGTCTTTTTTTTATTGCAGTGCAATATTGGCTTTTTAGATTTCTAACTTCCTTTTGTGGTTTTGTGGTATTTTATTTTAACTATCATGTGCACCAAACAATCAATTTGTAAGTTTCTAGTATCAGTAGAAATGAAAAATCGACGCCGAGCATGCATAAATAATCAAGGGCAGCAGGTTGAGCAATTTTTAGAAATAAATTACATAGTTAATGATCAACTTCTGTATTTTCATTATTTCCTGTAGGATGTTATCACTTTCCTCAAAAGTAGAGTTTCGTAAAAAAATGTCCGCCTTGTTAAAGTTAACGAATAACATACGCTGTTATTAAAAAAAATGGGATTAATGGGTACCGATCGAAAGGGTATAAACTGAAGATGTTTTTGAATGATTAGAAGTAGTCAATCGATTTTTTTTAAATGCAATGCAAAGTTGGCTGTTTAGATTAATTTTTACCTCCTTTTGTGGTTTGAGGGCCCGTAATTTTTTTTGTAGCTATCTTGTGCTCCAAATATTAAATTTGTAAGATTCTAGTATTAGGCCAGATATAAAAAAGTAAAAATATTGCCCGTTTTATATATTTTTTTAAAGTTATTGAGGTTTTAAATCTTAAAAACGGAATCTTTTAAAAAAATCTAAAAAATAAAAAAATAACAAAAAACAAACGGCCTAGGTGATTTTTTTTTGTGGACCGCGTAGCAGATGTCTCCCCCTATCCCCTATATACGTATGTCCATCCATCTGCCAAACACCCTGTATAACCATGTAGCATTGCTTAAAACATAAAATTCATGGGTTGCTTGAAAAAAGTTATGAATGAGTGTTAAAAAGTAAATAAAACTAATAGAAAATTAATTGAAAAAACCGGTCAAGACCATGTTACACTAC
The DNA here is from genome assembly GCA_927399475.2 of Acleris emargana. Classification (NCBI taxonomy): domain Eukaryota; kingdom Metazoa; phylum Arthropoda; class Insecta; order Lepidoptera; family Tortricidae; genus Acleris; species Acleris emargana. The sequence continues at coordinate 46,834,684 of OV656835.1, read as the reverse complement.
TCGTATGCTCAGTGTAGGGTTCCGAAGCCGTTACCACAAAAGGCTCGGAAAATCGCCCGTGATTTGGAAAACGTAACCCTGTTCTGTACTGCAGAGACTTCCTTATGATGTTACGATATTATATTTTAAATTATTTATTTACTAACACGCTTACACATAAATATCTAGTATATTACCTATAAGTAGTTACCTACTTTTATACCAAATATCATCACATCGGATAAATTCATACCTACTCATACTTAATTTCAATGACTTTATGATACCTTTGTCAGGCTGTCAACGTTGTCACTTTAGAAACATATTATCATAAACCAATGTTATTTTCGTTAATTAACTATAAATCATGATTCCAAGACGTCCGGCAGGTGAAAAATGTATATGTCAACTATTTATTGTCCGTAGACTGTGAACGAACTTTTTACACTCATAAATGGGTCGGTGAATACATATAAATTGTGGTATAATAAAACTATAAATTCCCATTTTTTTTATTAACTCCTTAAAGAAGTCTCTTCTGTACGGAACAGGCTTATGTTGTCAAAATGACGGACGTTTTTCCGACCCTTGCGATAGATGGCGGTCGGACCTACTTTTGGCGTTATTGAAGATGTAAAAAAAATAATTTCAACTAAAGGGTGTCTATTCAAGGATATACGCAGCCGAAGGAATCACACAACAAACTACTGTAGTCTGTTGGGTGACACAACCAACTAACTTAAAAAACAACAATATGAATAATTATCTAATTAAAGTTATCTGGTGCTGTCTAAGATGATTTTAGTATGAGTAATCACTTCACCTGCCTGTATCTCAGGAACCAATAAAGTCTACGGTGGTGGACCGTTTTTTAAGTTTGTTCCATGTGCTTTCATTTAAAATATTTTTCAGCTTTTTATTACTTGTAGGGCGCGACTCTAGCGAAAAGTAAGTTAAAGTTCAATATTTCCTAAATTGATAAAATACATGTAAAACACACACATAGAGATAGAGATAACATATGTTTTTAAGAGCTATTTAATACAGGGAGGGATTGGAATTTCGCATAGACATTTACCTTAACCTCGGCGGCGGCGTTGCCGCGTTGTTGTTCAGTTATGTATGGGTAAGTATATGGAAGCAGAGTCAATTATAACTCATTAATCAAAATCCCGGGATTTCTAAATGAACAAATTACGCAAGCATAAATATTTAATTATTTACATTATTTTTTTTTCCAAGTTTTTAAAGTTATTTTCCACGTAGGTATACATTGAATGATTAAATTAAGGACAGGATACATAAACATAAGTTTAAAATATCTCCTTCGGAGAAATCGTATAACGGTGTAGAAGATGTTTTATTTAATTGGAAAATGACTTCTTCAAGGTAATTTAATGTTAAGGTACCTAAGAAAGACTGAAAGTAAAATAGAATAATAATAAGTTCCTAAAACATGTTAGGCTGGTTTTAGGTAAGTTTGTGATGCCCTTGCAGGGTTCGCGTTTTGACTATGCATATATTACAAGAAATTTTATCACTACGCGAGTGCAATAACATATTTTGAATTTGAATTTGAATAATGAAATAAATCGTTCAAATCTATCAAGCAACTTGTGAGATAGAAAACCATAGATAAGAAAAGGATAGAAGCCGGACTATAAAATGAACGTTGCTATAAATATTTATCTACTGTAAATGTTATATTTATCTACTGTGAAACAAAAACTAGGCTGTTTTTTCTTCTTTAACTGTCATTCCCACAAGGTTTAATGACGTGAAATTTGGATTGACCTCGATCGGTCCGCGAACGTGGGTCCGTAATCATATTTATGTAAACACTTTATTGTACAAAATAGAGCAATTCATTTTTTTTTACAGAATAGTAATGTACAAAGGCGAATTTATCCTTTTAAATGTAAGCCTACATTTCATGGTGAAAGAGGCCAGCGTTTTGTCCCAAAGTTGATGTAGATTCCCTACTAATGAGTTATCCTAGTCAACGTAACTTTATTATAAAACTAGCTTCTGCCCGCGACTTCATCCGAGTAGATTCCGAAATTTTCGAATATCGTTATTCCCTCGGAAACTTTAAAGTTTTATGGGATGAAATGTAGCCTATGTGTTAACCTAGGGTATAAGCTAACTCCAGTGATAGAGTAATAAACATCCATACATACCTACAACCTTTCGCGTTTATAATATTAGTACCTAAGGATAAAGATTAGTATCTGTTCACTTCACCTGCATGACTGTAGAAATACATTAATGGAATGGCTAGAAGTCTTCATAACGAAACAGAAGCCGCTGAAACCTCGCAACATTATTAGTAGCTAGACTCGTGCCTCACCTATATTTCGGCAAGGGTTATTTTATCTAAGCACCTACAAATATTTTCTTTCCGAAATTACACGAGTTCCAAACTGAATCCATACAGTTAAAGAGTGAGTAAAGAAGTAAAAAAACCATCAAGTGCCAGTCGGACTCGAGCACCGAGGGTTCCACGTCTTATTTGTATGAAATATTAGGCATTCAATAAAGTCCTACTGCTACTCGCCGACTGTGATAAATCTTCCGCTCTTTAAAGTAAACGGAAGCCCTAATTTCCATTCCGTACTTTGGTGTGCTTTCTTGTCGATAGAGTATTTTACAAACCTTAATACAAAGTTTGCCCTGAGACAATTGTCCACCTAATTGTAAAATTGTAAATCCAATAGTAGCCATTTTTATCCATTTAACATCGTTGTTTCTGAAATATAAAGGGTGAAAACGAAGACGTGATCAAAAGTGATATGACTTAATTAAGCATTCAAATGGTATTCTTATAATCAGTGATGGGAAATAGGTGAGCTAAAATACCTATTCTTTGCGAGAGGACATAATATGGAGTGGTTACAACCGGATAAAAGTATATATTTTTTGGATTCTGGGTATTTGATATTTATCCGGGCACTGCGAATACTAGCCGTAATGTTGAACATACATTCTTTTCCTTATAGAATGTTTGTAAAGTTTGTAGTAAAAATGGTAACATTCCTGCCATAAAGTTAAAATTATAAGTAATCCGAAAATGTGAACGCCCATTTGCAAGTCATAAACAAACAATGCGTGGGAAACCCCATATAATTAGTCCTGCTACTACTTTTTAGAAATCTTGTACATTCCTTCTTTTCTCTAGCCCTTTTTACTAAAAACTAACATTAAACATGCCGTACTTTAAACAAAACATGTCATGTTTTACATTACGATAATTACCCGAATAAATATCGAATACCCGGAACAGAAAAAAATAATAATTTTTATCCGGTTGTAACCACTCTATATTATGTCCTCTCGCGAAGAATAGGTATTTTAGCTCACCTATTTCCCATCACTGCTTATAATATAGGTATATAGGTGTTTAGATGTCGTACCTATTCAGAAATAATCACGCAATGATCAAAATTAAATAATTTATTGTGAACAGTGTGGTCACCCTAATTTCTAATTTCTACGAAACAACAAAACAAATAATTGACAATGACTGACTCTAATGGTCACTGTAAAATAGTGCGAAGTGTCACAAAAGTAAAATAGTCTGAGTAGGAGGAGGTCCATAGAGGGTGTGATCCTAAAGATAGGTTTATCATGATTTGCTTAGTCGGTGATATCAATAAGGGGAAAATTAACAAAAAATAAATAGCTTCTGTTTCTTGTAACTAATATTGCTTGAAAATGGCCATCAATTCCCGAGTCTGAAAAACTGGTTTTTAATACAGTTGCTCAAAAAGTGGTACTTTTCGTAGCTGTATATCGTGCGGAAAGTTGTTTTTTTTCGAACTAGTGCTTTTTACTTTTCCTATTTCGCACTAGTGCGTTTTACTTTTCCAATTTTTTAAAATATAATTTTGTTACAAATTCCATGCCGTGCATCCGACCAAAGAGTATGCATGTTCAATCACTTTTTGATTACGTCATTTAGCATTGAAACTATAAATAAAGGTAATATAATTTTTAATTTTTAATTTAATTTCGCCCGTGTAATTGCCGGGTTAGAATAGTGCCATTCCATGTCTTCCCGTGGATATCGTAAGAGGCGATTAAGGGAATAAAGTTGAGTATTAAGGTGGATTCACGTTACACCATGCCGAAGCCGGCCCAAGCCCAGCACGGTGTAATGTGAATCCACCTTTATGCGTTACCACTGGCTAATAGAGTATTTGTGCTTCTTGATTTTTAAATAATATAGGTAATTAAATTACTATGTTTCTTTTTTTCTTCTTTCATTTGGCTGAATGTTCACAACCATTGCCATTATGAAAAACAAAAACACGCCTTTTTAGCGATTCTCTTGGTGTTTTTGACAAGATGGTGTCGCTTTCTTAATTGTTTCCAGTTTATTTTGCATATTTTGCTGTTTAATGGATAGTAATGATGTATTAATATGCAGTAAATTAACATTCAAATGTGCAGTATAATGATGAATTCAAGTTTGAACACGTATCGCCTTTGAAAGGATTGCTCCAAGAAAATCCCATCTGGTCTTCGTAAAGTAACATCGCTTCACGGAGGCTAGAGGATCACCGTACCACGTTGCCTTATGATTTTCTTTTGATATGTAAATGTATTATATAAACTTGTCATTGGCAGAAATGGTTGCTCGATATTGCGACCGGTGGCCATTAATTAAATATATATATATATATATATATATATATATATACGCCTTTTTAGCTAACGATCAAATATTGTTGTGAAAAAATGAGCGATTTAGACGATTGTGAAGTACATTTAACACCGCCACATTCATGTGTAAACGCATTAATTGCAAATAATGATATTTTACCGAAGAAGTCAAAGGAAAAATATAAGACCGTCTATGAGCAATTCATCGACTGGAAAAGGGAAAACAGAGCGAATTATTTTTCAGAAAACGTACTTTTGGCCTACATTTTTGAGTTTTCTAAGAAATATCAGGCATCTACAATGTGGTCAAAATATTCAATGTTAAAAAATATGATTAAAAACGAAAATGATATTGATATAAAGAGTTACACGAAATTGACTGCATTTTTGAAGAGGAAATCTGAAGGCTGTCAATCCAAAAAATCCAAAGTATTAACAGCACCTAATATTGAACAATTCATTAACGACGCTTCGGATCAACAATATCTGGCTACAAAGGTACAGTCTATTTTTCTTACTTGAACTAAGTAGTAATCAAATATGGCGTATCTTTAAAGTTTGACATTTCATAGGGATGGAAATAATGGAGTGAATGTGTAAATTTATTTAGTGAATGAATGAAATGAGTGAAATACGTATAAGGGTTGGGTTCTTCAATATGATTGATATAGTGGATTTGACAGACTACAATTGCATGTGGATATCTACTTATAACGATATTATGTACTCAATAAGGCTTGTAGTACTGTTAGGCGATGGGCTTGCAACCTGTCACTAATATGCTGGTAAACATCTTAGCCTATTTGTGCAAATTGTGGTTACTGAATTATCAACTTTTTAAAGTTGTAATTCTGTAGCTCTGCCTAGCCTACTCTGGGATTACAGGCGTGAAGGTATGTACTCGTATGTATGTACTCAATAACACAACACGCTTTATTATAAATATTTTATTCAGTCATCCGTAGATATACATCATCATGTCATATCCTATACACATAATAATAACTCTCACTAACTATTTAGTTTAAAAAGATAATTATATTCATTTATTTTTGCAATATTGTATATTAAAACCTCCAAACAGTTAAACCTTCACTTAATCATTAATTCATTCACTTCTTCCCATCCCTACAAATGAAATGCCAAACTGACATTCGGTTTTGATAATCTGTGAGAGAGAGTTTCGTGGAAATTATTATTTTATTAATAGTACATTGTTGCCTAGGCGCGGAAAGTAAGGGATTTCCTGACGAGGTGGTTAGCAGGCCGAGCAACAGCGAGGCCTGCTAAAATACGAGTCAGGAAATCCTCGTTTCCGCCGAGGCATACATAATGCTTTTCTCAAACATATTGTGAGGAAATAATACAAATACATTTCTAAAAAGTATTTCACACAACAAATAGTTTAATATTCGGTTTCACAATTATATTATGCAGAATGAACGAATGTTACCGACTGTCAATTGTTTTTAAATACTAATTCAAAAAGAAACACACGCACTGCACACTGCACATGCACTGTGCTAAAAAAGCGAGCAGTTACCTTGGCTGTTTGGAATTTTTGTCTCGGTCCTTTTGATTTTGTATGCAAATTGACAGCAATTTTAAGAAATATGTGGACATGGACGGAAAGTGTTTTCATATGGTTTTTTTACTCCTAGGAGTAAAATGAGGCTCTTTCCGTCCTTGTGTTTCAATCGGAAAACCGTTTTTTCCGAGCATGTTTGAGAAAAATATGTTACTTGTAAGGACAATTTAAAGCAATATTTAGTAGAAATGAATTGGTTTGTGTTTAAAGTAATGTCTTTTAGTTCTTGTGGTACCATTATATTGAGTGATTTTTTCGGAATGTCGTGATATGTGATCGAGTGATGTTTGTTTACACGTTAGCTCAAGTAAGAAAAAATAGACTGTAGGTATCATACTTACAGTAGGGACACCGAGTGATGGCACTTGACACATCTGACAATAGTGTTGTGAAACACTCCATTTAGTTAAATACGGTCCACGCTAACGGTACCTCTGAAGACTCTTCTGCCAGTCACACAATCGACTCACGAAAACACTCCATTTAGTTAAATGGAGTGTTTCACAACACTATTGTCAGATGTGTCAAGTGCCATCACTCGGTGTCCCTACTTTAATCTTTGTATTATTATAACTGGTTATTTCCCGATTCGCCGGATTCCTGTTTCGTCGGATTCTTGTTTCGCCGGATTCTTGAAGGAAAAGTTCAGACTGGCACATATTTTATATATGAAATTCCGGCGAATCGGGAATCCGACGAAACAAGAATCCGGCGAATCGGGAACTAACCTTATAACTTTCTACGTCAAAAAGAAGGTGGAGGGGGTGCTATTAAGTATTCCTTACTATAAATCTGACAAATGTGTGTTAAATTTGTTCAAAGGTTGCACTTATCTTCGGGATTTCTGGTGCATGCAGACGTGAAGAACTTGCGAATATTACTATTAAAGATGTAGAAAATCACGAAAATATGCTCATAATTAAAATACCAAACACTAAAACTAAAATTCTTAGATCCTTTACAGTTGATGGTCTATTTTACGAAATCGTAAGGAAGTATCAAAATCAACGTTCATCGAAAGGCAAGAGTGACCGATTTTTCCAAAACTACCAAAAAGGAAAATATGCCACACAGCACAAGCTATAGGCATTAATAAATTTGAAAATATGCCAAAAGAAATTGCCAAATATTTAAACTTGCCAGATGCTGACCTTTACACAGGTCATAGTTTTCGAAGGTCTTCTGCCACATTACTCGCAGATTCTGGGGCCAATATTACAACCCTAAAAAGGCATGGTGGTTGGAAATCAACTAATGTCGCCGAAGGATATATAGAAAACTCCATTGATAATACATTAAAAATAGGGAACCAAATAACACAGTCAATCCATATAAAGCCACCCACTGAACAGTGTCAAACCAAGCTCCATCCATCCACATCTTATGATCATAATGAACCCAAACCAGGCTCCTCTCATGATTACGATAATATTTGTGAACCTGAACCAGGACCAGTTAATTCCGACGGACAGCGGCGTTATGTTGATAGTTGATACACCAATTAATAATCAAGAACCACAGACGTGCGAGATTAACAATAGCTTAAGTCAAATTGTAAACTTGCCTGCATAGACCTTTAATATTACCCTTAATTGTTCAAATTGCACTGTGAATTTTAATCAGACTAAGGACTAAGTAAATTTGTCTCTTTTAATTGCTGTTTTATTTTGTATTTAGGTATTGTAATTTTTTAAAAACCGTCGTTTGATATACAGGGTTGGGCAGATTAAGTGTCCTAGTTAAAAAGAGCCATAAAATTAAAACAAGACAGAAAATTTTAAAATTTATCACGTTTTTATTTTTAGCGTACTCTATACTTAAAAAAACTAATTCATCGCTCGCCATCAGCTTTAACAACTTGACGCATTCTTCCATAGAATGCATTGCACGCGGCACGCACTACCTCGTCTGGTATTTCATCCCATATCTTGACTAATCGATGCTTGAATGAGTTTAGATTCATGCCCTGTGTGCTCCCAATCTTGCTCAGCATGTAACCCCATATCGAAAAGTCCAAAGCATTCAAATCCGGCGATGATGCAGGCCATTCTTGCCAAGGTATAAAAACTGTCAAATTTGTTCTACACCAGTCTTGAGTGCGTTTAGCTTTGTGAGATGGGGCACTATCTTGTTGGAAGCAGTAATAGTCGTTTCCATATAATTTTTGAGCATTTTCTAGCAAATGACCCTGTAACACGTTCTGGATGTAATAGTCTTGGTTAATTTTGACACCTCGATCAATAAACAGCAGCGGTAACTTGCCTCTAGGCGATATCGCACCCCATACCATTACAGCTCATGCACTCTGGAACAGTTGTACGGCTTATTTGTCCACAGGAATATCCTTCAATGAAGCACCATAGACACGATCGTTTTGTTGGTTGTGACTGTCTTGTAACTGGAACATCTTTTCATCTGAAAAAATAATATCATCGCCGTCGTGCCAAGCTAGCAATTCCCTACATTTTTTCACTCTAGCTTTTTTCTGGGCATCTGTTAAGCCATGATTTTTTTGTTTTTTGTAGGCCTTTAGCCCAAGATCATATTTTCAAATACGACTCATTGTTCGATGGGATATTTTCATATCTTTAGCAAGTTTGCTTGCACTTCGAGCTGGATTTCGTCTAATACGCTCACGAATATTTTTAATGATGTTTTAGGTGCGAACAGATGGCTTTCTCCCAGGTTTGGGCCTGATTTGTGAAGATCCCGTTAATTCCCGTTTCTTTGAATCGCTTGACGGTCCGCGATATAAACCTTATATTGATATTAAAATGTTTCAGCGTCTTCAATATCTCACACGGTCGGTATTTTTTCTGGTACAAATCGCACACGAGCTGGCGTTTCGCGTCCATTGTTGAAAACAATATAAAAACAAAATATATCAAGCTGACGTGTAGAAATCATAAATAAGGTTAAATTGTCAACAAAAAAAAATACGAAGTGAATAAGAAGTTTAGTTATATTTAAGTAAAAAAGCCATACACAACTAGGACACTTAATCTGCCCAACCCTGTACGTACGGAACTGTCATTTTCACTCGTCCCGAGTCTTGGCCCTCGCTTGCAGCTCGGGCCATGACACCTCGGGACTCGTTTGAACATAAATAATCGTCGAATGACATACTTTCCGCACTAATATCAAAATGTACTATTCTGATCACGTCTTTGATGTCACCCTGTGGAGGTCATTCTTGGTGCTTCAGGTTTATTATCCAAATATTTCCAAAATCATCCATCAACAGAAAATTATTATTCTATTCAACTTAAGATATTTTAAATTATATATTTCATAGTAGTAGTTACAAAAAAACTGTGACCCGTTTTTTTCTGCCAAAAATAATTCTAATTCCCACAATTATGATGCTTCATTTTGACTATAACATATTCCAAATTTCAGCCAGATAGCTTTAGCCGTTATAGTGAAAAAATATCTTCATCGGACAACAAAGTCATCTTATAAGGGTTCCGTTTTTCAGTAATTGGTACGGATCCCTAAAAAGGGTACAAGTGTCAAGCTCGCAACCCTTACACAGGTGCGCGGCGTGGGGCAGCAGCGGCGCCGCTTCCGAGGGGTCCGGGCGACAATGCGTCGCTGGGCAACGGACTGGTGGTCGTTGTTCGCCTAGTCGGCTGTAATTGCTTTTATTGTAGTCATGTATTTGCATTGAGGTACGCCTATTTTATGCAGATGTCTAAAGTCGAGATAACTTGTATGGTAAATTAAAATGGAAAATGGTAATTTACTCTTCTGTTTCGTATCACAGTAAAGTCACATTTTTAACTAGACAAAGCAAAATTTAGCTAGTTCTCGAGTCATTATTTTTATTATTAACCCCCGACGCAAAAAAGAGGGGTGTTATAGTTATAGTGACAGTATAACAGACAATATTAACAAAACTTATTGAAACAACCCTGTTTTAATACATTTGTTTAAAGAACACAAGTTTAGTTAACATATTAGTTGTAACAAATAAAATGATTATTACTGAAATAAACTAAACAGGAACTATTAATTTAATAGATACGTCTTCTATTAATTTAATACGAAAATATAAAAAATGATGTTTTATTCTAGCACCTAAGTACCATTATAAATATATATTTATATATTCGTTTGATACATGATTAAAGCCCATCTAGTCGCACAGGACCCTTATTCTATGTGCATTATCGTTAGATATCCCTGTTGTTACCGAGACGGCCGGTTCATACTTAATACGATTGCAATAAGTGGAACACAAGGATGACGATGCGGTATTGTTTTTAACTGGACCGCCATTACTGGCAAGTAAATAATAGCTTCAAAACGTTGCCCATACTATCACACACAGGCACAGGTCAAAGACGATATCGTTTTTACCGCCGAGAATCTCGGCCCAAGGCGATTGCCTGATAATACTAGGAAAAAAAAATAAGAATAAGGTAAGGTGGGGGAAGATAAAAAAAGGGGAAAGATTAAAAGTCTCACATAACTCCCTATTTGGTTAATTTTTTTTAGTGCTGGTATCATCCATTAAGCCGCCATTTTGTTACGATCCGCCGCACATTCGCCAGTGACCGCTCGGCGTAAGTAGACGTGTGTTATGTGCTATTTTGTGAAGGTCGGCATTTCGTGGTGAATTCGTCGATTTTCAATCTTACCCCGTGTTTCATAACTTGATTAATAAGGGGAGTATAAAAGTTCTGACTGACTATTTATGTGTTATTTGAGATTCTATTTTTATTTACTTCTGCTAGGTGTAGCTATTAATCATATATTGAGATTTACGAGAAGTTTCCATCTTTACCCAGTCAATTTCGCTGGGGTAACATTGAAATAGTAATGTTTCAATCTTCCCCCGTTTTTAAAAGTCACAGATTACTAAGTATTTGGTATATTTTTGTATTTTAAATGTGTCTTAATTTGTTACACAGATTCATATTTATTTTCTAATATTTTACATGTAAGTGGCTTAATTTGTGACAAAATTAGTCATGCTGCAAGAAAATACTTACTTTTTTGTATTCATTTCTTTTATAAAATAAATATTTTTTTCCATGCAACTGTTATTTTAATTCCAAACTGATCTTCTTAATATTAAAAAAAAATGTGTTTACGTTTTTTTATATGAAGAATATACAATAAAAAGTTTGAGTATCACTGTCGTTTTCCCTGTGAAGCGGGGTAAGAGTAAAATACTTTTTTTTTCAACTGCACTTTTCTTGTTACCTATCAGGAATATTTACGCAAAAATCATCTGTATCTGTTAAGCGTAAGGAATTCTATAAAATAACGAGCAACAGTAACCGTTTGCATTCATTTAAAAGACTTTAGACACTATGTCAATCTTACCCCTCGACCATTCCATCTTAACCCGTCAATTTTTTAGACAAAATTTGATTTGATTTTATTATTTTTATATATTAGAATAGGCGTAACCGAGTTTTATCGACAGATTACAAAAATATAGCCCTTGCTCATACCTACCAATTTATGCAATTGAAAGGAAGTAAATAGTTTTTTTTATTTTACGAGGGTTTACACAACACTATCCATCTCATCAAAAAACCATTCAATCTTCCCCCACCTTACCTTAATTAATTATTTTACATACATACATACATAAACTCACGCCTTCATTTCCAGAGTGGGGTAGGCAGAGCAAAATAATTACCAACAAGTCTTAAAACTTCTTGATAATTCTGTAACCACATTTTGCACAAGTAGGCTATTAAGATTAATTAATTCTTTGTAAAACGCACGGTGCGACATGATCGTTACACGACCAAGCTACTTAAAAAATAGATTTAATAAAAAGAAACTACGCAAAGTACACTTTTGTTTTTGAAAACAAAAATTACTGCATATAATTGGATTTTTTAAACAAATCCTCTCCCTCAACCGGGAACCGTACTGGTCGAATATTAGTTACAAAACAATGACGTCGTGTTTCATGATACAGATCGAAAGGGTCATTGATAGTGATCATTTATGTCTATAACATACATCTTTTAATTAATTAAAGGCCGTAAAAATTCTTCTTTATTGTTTCGTCATATTCGACACCAGTTTGAGACTTGACAGAAGTGCGTGGATCTAATCGCATGTTCTTATAAGTCCAATAGAGATAAAATAAATGTTTAAAAAAACAAAAAACCGCCTTCAAAAACGCAAAAAATAACTTCTATTAAAATGATAGGTAATAAATAGGTCAGTTCAACTGAAGTCAACTTCTGGTTGAAAATATTGTGAGTCGGCGACTCCAGTTGGACTAACCTATGACCTATATAACCTAACCTAACCTAACCTATCTTTTTAATAGAAGTAATTTTTTGCGTTTTTGAACGCGGTTTTTTGTTATTAAAAACGTTCATTTCATTTTATACTATTTAGTAATCATAATAAGCTTGTATGTATTCCCAATTCTTAGTTGATATGAAACTTTAAGAAATTTTCAAGCTCGCCGCAAGCAATGCCACTGGAAAGTCATAGTCATATTTAAACAATTAAATGTTCTTCTTAATCGAGGTATCTTATCGCCATCCTTGAAATAGGTACCGTTCAGGAGTTCCGTTAGCCATCTGTGGTCTTCGTCATCAGTTCCACTTAACCAAATGAGACTTTCTGAAGGCAAATGCTAGACTTGATACTAAAAATACTAAAATCGCTATATGTTTGCCAATAATACTTGTGGAGTTCCATTCTTCACCGATCCCCTCCTGAGATTCAGATTTGCTGACAATAATAACACCTCGGAAGTATAGGTAGGTACTCTATTATAAAACCAAAAAAATATAGTTGAAATCATCCTCAATTGACAAAAAAATCGGTGAACATCATACAACGTAACGGAACGTATAACTTCCTCCTTTTTTAAGTTGATTAAAAATACTTTTTTACCGTACAATAAAATTGTTCGCGCGATTATCAATGGACTTATTTCTAAAATAAGTCTATGGGAGTGTCTATAAACAACGACATTGGTGAAACGCACCTTTACCGGAGAGAAAGCATAAACTATCTTTTTTATAAGTAGATACGCTTATATGAATAAGAGGGCTAGTATTTTTAGAGGAATATTGGGAATTGATTTGTTTAACTTACATGACATAATCGGTAATATCTATTGATTTACATTTTGCACGCAAAGGCATTTAAATAAGGAATATAAAAAGAGTAGGTATCATGCGTTGTGACGTAGCGAATAGTACGGAGATTGCTACTTACAACGAGTAGCCTTTGCGCTTCCGCGTCGAGCTGGCGGGCGACGGCGGCGGCTGCCCCAGCTGGGACACGTCGCAGCTCATCATGTCGAACTCGTTGAAGCTGCTGCGGAATGATCGGCTTACTCAGTACTGTTACAGGTACAATCTGTTCATGTTTTAAACTTGTTTGCAAAGTCGTATTCGTAAGTCAAAACTTTTGTAACATAATAAATAATGTACAAATATAACCTATGTCAATCTTTGCCCCCCCCCCCCCCCTTCGTCGCTGCGTGAACGAAGCACCCACCACCTGACTTAATTTCCAGTATAAAGTATATACAGAGTGTTTGGTACTGTGACGCATTCATTTGAGGAGCGTATAGCTCTTTTGCTATATATAAGCACTGATATTTTATATTTATATAGATACGTTATGCTCATCTCATACTAAACACATTCAAAACCCGTCACCAATTACTGACAGTTGCTACCTTACCATATTTCTACAGACAAAAAAGGCAATCCGTAGCGAACGCTATTGTTAGAAAGAGATAAATAAATAGTTGTTTCAAATTGCTCGCCATTCTCGCCAAGACAAGTGCCCGCTCACGGCCGCCATGTAGGTACCCGTCTTTATCGCACTCATGCGATATCTAATTGAGTATCTCATGTTTTACAGATGATAGTGACGCCGGTGTAAATTAAACAAACTATGGCCAGATGTAAACAAAATGTAAAAAATATTTACGGTACTTACGAATGAAATGAGACATCATTTTTTCCTTTTACAGTTACAGTATAATTTCGGCAGCCTCGAAAAACACAAGACGGCATTTTGTATGAAATATATTTGTTAATTTTCGGTAGTTAAATTTTATTGTCTTTTATGCGTGCGTGTCAGCGGCCGCGGCGCAGCTGAACAGTAGTAAGGTAAATTACCTTCCTTTATGAGGAACGCTTTTGCGCGCAGGTGACGTATCTTAATATAAAATATCACTGTATATAAGGCCATGTAGTCCTACTTTCCGAGGATAGGACTATAAATAAATAAATAAATATCAGGGGACAATGTCACACCAATTGACCTAGTCCCAAACTAAGCTCTAGGCATGTACTATGGGTACTAGACAACGATATAAATACTTACATAGAGAAATATATACTTATATACATAGTTAACATCCATGACTCAGGAACAAATATTCGCGTTCATCACACAAATATCTGCCCTTACCGGGATTTGAACCCAGGACCGCTAGCTTCATAGGCAGGGTCACTACCAACTAGGCCAGCGCGTCGTCAAATAGGACAGTCCAACTGAAGTCTCCTTTTGGTTAAACATTTTTTGGTACTTACACCGACTTCAGTTTTTGAAAGGGGTTCATTGTTTTTTTTAATATTTAATTTTATTAGGTTTCCGTAAGCAAAGGTAAAAACGGAATCCTATTACTAAAACTTCACTGCCCGTTAGTCTGTCTGACTGTCTGTCACCAAAATGTATCTCATGAACCGCGATAGCTAGACAGTTGATATTTTCACAGATTATGTATTTCTGTTGCCATCTTAACCAAAAATACAAAAAACAGAATTAAATAAATATTTAAGTGGGGCTCCCATAGAACAAACGTGTTTTTTTTTGCTCGATAATGGTACGGAGTTCTTCGTGCGCAACTCCGACTCGCACTTGGCCGGTGTTATTTTATTTAATACGTTTTTGTGATTGATTGTCACTTTAACTATTGTCTTACTCGATTACTTTCCACCCAGGCATGGGTGTACTACATAGGTAGGTACCTAAACGTTTTTTTAAATTGTTATTAAGTAAAAACAATACGTATCTCATTTTGCGTCTCATTGATTACCGCTTCCATTGTACAATGTAATGCAATTAGTATATTTAAGTATGGCTCCCAAGGTCATTTCATAAAATGTATTTTTTGTAATTACTTATAAGACTACGTAATTTTCAAAAGTGGTTTAAAATTTACGAGAAAATTGGTAAACATACTATAAAATATATAATTTATAAAAACTAACACATAATCTCGTTTTTTGACGTCGGTTGAAAAAAGAAGTCAGTAAAGCACTTACAAGTTCTTGTCCTTCCTCTTGCGCGGGTCTTGGTGCTGCGAGGAGTGCGACGGGTGAGGCGCCTGCGCGGGAACTATCGCGCCGTCGTCGCCGGCGCTGCCGTCGCCCGCGCAGCTGTCGCCCGCGCCGCCGTCGCCCGCGCCGCCGTCGCCCGCGCCTCCTTTACCCGCGCCGCCGTCGCCCGCACCCGCGCAGCCGCCTCCAGCGACCGTCGTCAGCTCGTACGGCGGCGCCGCGCTCGAGTTTGGCGCACTGCAACCACCAACCATACAATATTGATAGAACGCCCAGATGTAGGTACCTACTCGTAATAAGTCAGATTCTAAACGTGCGTTTCAGTAACTATATGAATATTTTTTTTGTTGGAACCAATAAAGGGCTTCAGCCATGGCATTGCAAACACACCGCTAAAAGTCGACTGAAATACGACTAGACCTTTTTAAGGTCAAACTGACTCCACCCTACGCCTGACGTAGCAGTGAATGTGAGTTCCTTTAAAGTAAAGCACAAGGTTTAGAGCATTATATAACCCCTACGTTATTAGATATTTATTATAAAAGTGGTTTCACAAGTCACTATTTTAATTATTACATAGCTACATTGTACCCGTTAAATATAGCTTTTATTAATGTTCCGTATTGAATAACATTACAGAAATAAGGCTCCGTTTTGCTCTTTGAGTACCAAAACCTTAATAATATGTTTTATCTACTCTCATATCGTAAAGTTCGAATTACAAACTTCAAAACGAATTTATATTGGCATACTTTATAAACACAATACCGAAATAAATAAAAAAACACTTTATAACATTATTTCTCTAACAAAATAATGTTATAAAGTAATTTTTTTACCATTACGATACAAATTAATCCAAAAAGCTAACCAACGAGATTCCATATCAATTATTTTTTTATAATGGAACGCACATGCGGTTCGCGTCATTTTTACAGCATTACAAAAAATTTCATTCCAATTTTTACTTGTCTGTGACAGCACCCGCTGTAACGCATGCGCGGTGATGTGCTAGGTTTTGGCGCCATTCATTGAATACTTTTTGCTGTAGTTACTTTATTAACTTTGATATTTTATTTAGTAGGTTGAATCGCAATGTACGAGAGTAGATATAGTAGTGTATGAAACTGCACATAACTAGGTATTAAAACACTCGTGTTTTATTACCCCTCTTTATGCAACAATTTCATAAACTACCTACTATTATCCTACCTTAGCTTGAATTAAATTTATTTATAACAACTAGGAAACGTCCCGTCAAAATAGACGGAAGATATAGCGGGAAGGTATGTTGTGGGGGAACTGGGACTGAGGCAAGATTCTGGCAATTGTATCCTCTTCGATGCAAGTATCACTGAATATAATGTAGGCGGCGGCTTGACAGCCTAGCCCCGCAGATAGGAGCGGACCCGAAGAGAACGCCCGGCAACTAGGCCAAAGTTTTATTTCATGCCAAAAAAAACCCTTTAACGTGAACGTTTTAAAAAAACATAATTTTGATACAAAGTGGATAATCTTAGATAAACATGATTTTAAGATTCTGATCGACATACTCAAATTATGTTTTGGACCATATAGGTATCTATCTACCTATTATGTAAAACTGGGCATAGAATCAGCTTTTATGCTAACGGTAACATAACACTGATGTATGGTAGTGAATGTTGGGTGTGGCAGGACAAGCATGTTAGTCGTGTAAATGCAGTTGAAATGCGTTCTTTGCGTAGTATGTGTGGTGTGAAACTGATTGATAGAGTTAGAAATGAAAAAATCAGAGAGAAATGTGGAATGAAAGAAGACGTAGTGACTAAGATTGAAAAGGGCATGCTTCGATGGTTCGGTCATTTGGAAAGGATGGATGAAAGAAGATTGACGAAAGAGATATACAGATCGAAAGTGAGTGGAAGGGTCGGAAGGGGCCGCCCTAGGCGTACTTTTTCGAATCAAATCGGAGAAATACTGGGAAAGGGCCGAATCTTAAGTACCCGAAACCGACGTGCGTGCATGACTCGATGTATGAATGTTGAAGAAGCGAAAGAAATTTGTCAAGATCGTAGCAAGTGGAAAGAAGTGGTCTCTGCCTACCCCTCTGGGAAACAGGCGTGATTTAATGTATGTATGCTAACGGCATTATTGTAATGAGACATGGGGGCGGTAACGCAGTGGTAAATTGAGCAACTACAATTTGCATTTTTCAATAAAAAAAGATTGGTCAAATGTATAATGAAAAGAGAGACCTGGTGGGAATTTAACACGAGATTACTGGATAGTTCTTTCAAGAAACTACAAATTTGTGATCTAGGGATAATCATGATTTGTATTTTAGGCACGAAAATTAATAAGTTTCTGTGAAAAGTTGAATTTTTGGGGCAAGTTTTTATTGCGGATGGTATTTTTTCACTGTAAAAACACCTCGTCGCGACAATTTTAACGAGCCCTAACGTAACACGATGGGTTTACCATTTATAACTTAGGACTTCCTATGGTTACCCTACGTGCCTACCATCAGAACAGCTCGATGGTGTCATATTATTGTATTGTCATCTAAGTTACGTAGGTATACCAAATTTCATCTCAATTGGTCCCCGGGAAGTTGTTCAAATCATTCTTGCAAGATTTGACCCGAACATACATACATACATACATTATAAGTTAATAAGAAGCCTATAAAAAAGAACCATCTACAAAGTGATCGACCGCAGCACGCTACGAGTATGCACCCATAGTTCGGTGCAGGGTTGCTACGATTGCGCAACCGCGCATGGACGCGCGGCGCGGGCGCGGGCGCGGACGCGGTCATCTGTCACGCGCCGCGACGCCAGCTAGCCCGAGCTGCTGCCGCCCGCTTGTACTTTTTAACTTTCATTCAATATTACTACAATAACTTCAGTGTTGTATTATAGCAGCTTATCTATCCCTAACTAATCCGGGTACAATCTCAGACCAATAGAACTATTCCCAAACTAAGCCCTAATAGGCATCTACCATTGGCAGAAGAAATACATAATTAGTTATCATTATAATATATATGTAGTTGGTCATAAATTCTTATATTATGACAATGACTGGATGCAATGCGTAATGCAGTTATAATAAATCTTTATCTCGGGTTATAGTTTATCTTTCTGGCTAGAAACTGCTACCTATTAGTGAGTTTTCTGACTTATAATTCTGCATTGACAGATGCGTACCTAGAAATATAATCAGTACCTAGAAAGTCTTTAGAGAGTCCATAAATATAGATATATTTTGTTTCTTTACTGACTTTCCGTCAAGTGTTAAGAACAGTTGTGTAATATCATACCTAATTGATTGAGTAAAAAGTGTAGTGTTTGATTCTCGACAAAACATAATTAAGTACATTATTTTCAATATCAATCATACTATTACACTCGACGACCCTAGGACCTTCATTGCAATGGTCTTGAAACAAAGTGCCCTTCTGTACCTATAGGTACAGTCACCAGATTAAATTTGGTACCCGCCTTGGATCCTCTAAGTCAATGTGACATTCTACAACCATAAGATTGAGTTTCCTATAAGTTACAAATGACTGGACATCACTAATGATTGACGACTTCGAGCATAATTATTTTTCTTGAAATGGGTCCCAAATTAACGCTCGTGACCGTACCTACCTACCTACCTACCTATTACTGATCATGAGGTAGCCCGCTGATACGAGGGCAGAGTGAGAAGTCTGGTAAAAATCATATTAAAGGTATTTTCTTCACAAATTCATTAATGTCAATTTGTAATGCAGCCTTTTTGGAGGTAAATCGTATATTTTCAGCCAGTTCACACGACTAGTTTTTTTTTTGACAGCTATGAAAAAGAAACAATCACTTCGGTGTTTGCAAACATGGAGAAAAGTGAGTTTCGTGTTCTGATTAAACATTATTTTTTGCGAAAAAAAACCATAACGGACACAAAAAAAAAAATATAAAAATATTACAGGAACTCTGCTCCATCGATTAAAATGATCCACAAGTGGTTTACGGATTTTCGTTGTGGCCGTACAAGCACTGCTGACGCCGACCGACCCGGACGCCCAGTTGAGGTCACTACACCAGAGATGATCACCAAAATCCATGACATCGTATTGACCGACCGAAGAATAAAGGTCCGTGAGATAGCTGATATTGTAAGCATTTCAGACGAACGGGTTCGTAATATCCTTCACACTTATTTGGATATGAAGAAGCTCTCCGCCCGTTGGGTGCCGCGATTGCTCACAGTAGATCAAAAACGCACTAGGGTGACCCTGTCAGAGGCATGTTTGGCGAAGTTTAGGTGTAATGAAAAGGACTTCTTACGTCGTTTCATAACTGTTGACGAAACCTGGATTCATCATCATACACCAGAAACCAAGGAGCAGTCAAAATAATGGATTGCTTCAGGTGAACCTGCACCAAAGAAGGCCAAAGCAGTTTTATCGGCGAATAAAGTTATGGCTACTGTCTTCTGGGATGCTCGTGGTGTAATATATGTTGATTACCTTCAGAAAGGTAAAACGATTAACGGCGAATATTATGCCAACTTGTTACAGCGATTTCATGAAGTTTTAATGGAAAAACGACCCCATTTGGCGAAAAATAAAATCATTTTTCACCAAAACAACGCACGGATCCACACTTGTGCAGTTGCTATGGCTAAAATCCACGAGTTGCGTTACGAATTGCTCCCGCATCCGCCTTATTCTCCAGATTTAGCCCCCTGCGACTATTTTCTTTTCCCAAACTTAAAGAAATGGCTTGGTGGAAAAAGATTTGGTTCCAACGAAGAAATCATCGCAGAAACCAATGCGTATTTTGAAGGGTTGGAGAAATCGTACTATACGGAGGGAATCGAAAAGCTAGAAAAGCGATGGAACAAGTGTATTGAGTAACATGGGGACTACGTTGAAAAATAAATATTTACTTGGACCAAAAAAAAAAAAATGTTTAATTTTTTCCAGACTTTTCACTCTGCCCTCGTACATAGAGATGGACAGACTAATAGACGGAAAGACAGACGGAAAATGGAAAATTAGTGGTCCCTTTGACACCTTTTTAGTAGGTACGGAACCCTAAAAACGTCCAATACTCAGGATTAAAATATACTCGTCCTCATCCCACAAATATTGTTATTTATTGTAATAAAATCAGGACCAGCCTTGAATATTGTTTGTCTTCGTACCTAACTAGGTACTTGAGCTGTACCTCTATAATCACAAAAAAACAATAATTTATAATGAGTGTTGTGACATAATCGCACTATTTCTATTGGATATTTGCGTTTGCGCTTTACCGCATCATGCGCATGCGGAAGCAGCGCGACCTTGCACCTGCCCCCCCCTCGAACCCTTCTCGTCACACGTCATTCCCCCGCCCCCCTTGCTTCCTAGCACATCAATGCGACTGCAACTAGTGGCGAATCTACAATCTATTACGGCAGCGAGTGAATAACTTCATTATTACCTATGTAGGTAGGTACTACAATTATAGTTCTTATTATGATCACCTTCCCGAGTAGGTACCCATGTACCTAATTGCGAGAAAAACTATTCATAGCACAGAAATATGCTTACACTGTTTGTTTTATTTACGAGTAAGTAATTATCTAACTCTAAAGGTTTTTTTATTAAAAGTTTATTATTATAAGTACAAGTAATATTGTTAAACTAAGGAATTAAATGTAAAAATATATCAAAATACAATTTAATGATTTACGCTTACGCTACTGTTACACTTTCTTCAAACTTTATCATTTGGCAAGATTATGTACCTACGTGTACATAAAACCGTTTGATCATAGGTACGAGTAATTAACAAGATGACACACAACGCTCGTTTCGGTTGATTCACAAAAATAAGGAATTTTATTATATTGAAGATGATTACGTGCTAGTATTTATCCATGAACCTACATTAATATGACATTCGCCACATATGAAATAAACGTATGTAGGTACCTACCTGTAGACGATAGTAAAAGTTAAAACATAACAGCCCCAAGTGTCGCACGTGTTAGCCATTACCTATATTGAATCGGCTCGAAGTTGTGTAACACCGGGCGCCGCCAATTATGTTTGGGCATAACTCTGCCGACAATTACGCTGCCACTCAGCGGATGCTGCGACGAAAAGAGTGTATTTATTCGGCCATCGATTAACAGGTAGAGAAGAATGCCGCTGCTGCAGCGCGGAGGAACGCGACGACGCGACGTTAGCTCGCAATAATTAAACATCCGTGCGTCACCCGTATCAGCGTGGAAATGGCATTGGCGTTGCGTTTGTACGAGTAACTATGTTCCGCGTTCATTTTACATCGAATCTAAAATCAATGCCGAGCCTGCATCTCGCTGTCAGTTGGTTAGGGTTCCGAAGTCAAACAAGGAACTCTTATAGTTTCGCCGCTGTTCAACTCAGAGAGACTTGGTACTAAAAAGCTATAATTTGGCATAGTAATACATTAAAGTTAAGCTAACAAAGTTGTGAAATGAAATCGTAAATAATTAATTCAGGTATACAAGCAAAGCAAGTTTTTTTTAACAATGACCTGATCACATCACATGACATCAAATTATATTGTTGGATAGCTCTTAAAAACCATTATGAACCTACTACGTATTATTAACTTATTATAATTTTTTAGATTTGGGTTTTAGGAAATATTAAACTCGAAACATGCCAACAGCCAAAACTACTAGCAATAAAATCTGAAAATATCTTCAATGAAAGTGCATATAACGAACTTAAAAGAAAAACTATCATTAACTATGTACAATTTATCGGTTCCTGAGATACAGGTGGCTTAAGTGTTTACTCGTATAATAAAAATAAAATAAAAACAACCCCAATATACACCGTGTCCCAAAACTCAACGATAAGCCGGCACCAGAGGATGGAGCTGCTTATGATTAGTCGAGAAAAAATAAGGAAAAAAATATATCTCAATTATTTTAGAAATTACAGAAAAAAAATGAAATTCATCGAAAATCGACATCCCTAATGGTATTTTTAACGACCATGTCTACAAATATTCAAATATTACTGTTTTTTTTTTGTTTTTGGAAACTTAAGTAGCCCTGCTATCTAACACAGTTCTTAAAAATACCATAATACATGTAGTTTTTACACAAAAAATAATCAAAATTCATTTTGTCCCTACAATTTTGAAAGATTTTTTCTTACAGTCCACTTTCAATCATCATGGTGTAAAAAAATAGTATTGACACCACTATGGCAATTATTTTCAAAAGTTGACGCAACTAACCAAGATTCCAAAATGGTATAATACTTTAGGAAACCTAGTCACAAAAAAAACAACGAATTTTTAAACAAGAATCGACATTATTTAATGTTGGCGGTAATCACTTTTACTGTACCCAAAAAAGGATTTTTGTTGTTGAAAAATGTTGAATAAATGCAAAGAAATCGTACAATTTTTTTTCATTTTTTTAAATTCATTTACTACATTATTAATACTACAGTAAATGTTCAAATTGCCTGCCACCGGCATTAATACAGACATGGCATCGCCTTAGAAATGATCGTTTTATCCGTCGTGCATATCTTCTACCATTGATATGATCCGCAGCTTGTGTGATTTTTTGGCGAAGCTCGTCCAATGTTGCTATGGGTTTTGAGTAGACTTTGTCTTTAAGACAGCCCCAGTAGAAGAAGTCCAGGGGGTTCAGGTCGGGCGAACGGGGTGGCCACAAGATAGGACCAAGTCGCCCGATCCAACGCCCTGGATACTCTTGGTTTAAGTATTCTCGCACTGCACGGGCATAGTGAGCTGGGCAACCATCATTTTGAAACCACATGTTTTGTAAATCACGTAAAGGCACGTCTTCTAATAATTCAGGCAAGTCGTTTTGTAGTAAGTTCAAATAGCCATCACCATTAAGGTTTCCTTGTAACTCAAAGGGTCCAATTACATTTCCATTTAAGATGCCCGTCCATAAGTTAACCTTGAATTGATACTGAGATTTGTCTTCTCTCATCAGGTGCGGATTTTCATTGCTCCAACTATGTAAGTTGTGTAGATTTGAATAGCCATCTTTCTTGCAGGTTGATTCATCCGACCATAGAACTTTGTCTAAGAATTGGGGATCTTCCCTGAGCTTTTGCAGCATTGCACAGCAAAATGCGACCCGATGTGGATAGTCCCGCGGTTCTAACGTCTGCACACGCCTGTAGTGATATGGGTGAAGTCTGTGACGTTTTAGAACTCGATGTGCAGAACTTTTTGGTATTCCCGTAGCTAGTTCTATGGCACGTACCGAGGTAGTTGAATCGTTTTCTATTTCATTGAGAACTTCTTCATCGCGTTCCAATCTAGGTCTTCCAGTGTGTCTCCTGTCAAATGGTAAACGACCTTCCGCAAAGGCTAGATGTACATTAATAAACACTCGATAATCCGGATGTCTTTGAACATTTGGGTACCTTTCTCGATACAATCTGCTAGCAGCGTTAGCATTGCATCGGCATTCTCCATAAATGAGATGCATATTAGCGTATTCCAACGGTGTGTACGGTAGCGGCATGATAAACGCTAAACAATCCAGAATACGGAAAAAGTCCAATACACAAAACACAATCACAGTCCAAAATAATGCCAGGTCAGTACAGTTTGCAGATCACCAGTCCAAAAAGCAAAGCCAAGAGTTGTTAGTATGAGAGCCACATCAATTAATACGGAACGGTGCACAGCGAACAAAGGATCAGAGTGTACTGACTTGAAAATTGTATTAACTACCCACATTTTCCATTGAAATTTTAAAACTTGCAACAACAACCCTTTTCAAAAGTGATTAATATCAACATTTAAAAATGTCGGTTCTTGTTTAAAAATTCGTTGTTTTTTGTTGTGACTAGGTTTCCCAAAGTATTATATCATTTTGGAATCTTGGTTAGTTGCGTCAACTTTTGAAAATAATTGCCATAGTGGTGTCAATACTATTTTTTTACACCATGATGATTGAAAGTGGACTGTAAGAAAAAATCTTTCAAAATTGTAGGGACAAAATGAATTTTGATTATTTTTTGTGTAAAAACTACATGTATTATGGTATTTTTAAGAACTGTGTTAGATAGCAGGGCTACTTAAGTTTCCAAAAACAAAAAAAAACAGTAATATTTGAATATTTGTAGACATGGTCGTTAAAAATACCATTAGGGATGTCGATTTTCGATGAATATCATTTTTTTTCTGTAATTTCTAAAATAATTGAGATATATTTTTTTCCTTATTTTTTCTCGACTAATCATAAGCAGCTCCATCTTCTGGTGCCGGCTTATCGTTGAGTTTTGGGACACGTTGTATACATTGTTAGCAGTAGCTCGCGCACCCGATAGTTGGGAATAGGTATTAAGTTTTAAAATCAAGCCTCAAATGTGAGCCAAACTATTTTCTCCTCAAACCTAAGCAAAATACATACATATACATACATACATACATAAACTCACGCCTTCATTCCCAGAGTGGGGTAGGCAGAGCTAAAGAATTACCAACAAGTCCTAAAACTTCTTGAAAACTCTGTAACCACACTTTGCACAAGCAGGCCAAGATGTTTCCCAGTGTATTAGTGACAGAGGTGGCAAGCCCATCGCCTAACAGTACTGCAAGCCTTTATTCCCTTAGTCGCCTCTTACGACATCCACGGGAAGACAGGGAGTGGTATTATTCTAACCCGGCAACCACACGGGTATTACATACATATAATTAGAGTAAATACGTTTTTGAATATGGAACAACGCAGTTACAAAAACAAAACGTGAGTAATAATAATAAGAGTTGGTTAGTAAGTAATTATAACTTTTGATTTCAAAGAAATATCTTTTAATAATCAGAAAACTGTAATGATATTATAATGAGTGTCCTTCAAATAGCGCTATTTTACGATAACGTTACAACTATTTATATCGTCATTCTCGCGCTATAACGTTATGAAAGTCGGATCTATAGCGGTAATGAACTTCATATCGATGTTTAATAATAGCGATAGATATTTACTATAACTTTATACCTAATAACATTATACGTCACCTCTTTTACTGCACTTAATTTTGTTGATTTTCCTACAATACCGCGGCAGTATTCATTGCTGTCCATCTACTATGCATCGTAAGATTCATAAGAGTACCCAGGCGATACGATTCTTTAATTAAGAGCAGTGGTCCCCAATTTTTTTATCTCGTAGACCGTTAAACATTGTTTTCGGATTTGGGTAGACCCGATGCTTACGTGATATGAACAAATCTTCGGGAGGTTTTGCCCGGGTAAAGTAGGAGATCTAGCTATTTTAACAGCGTGTTCCTGTGTTAATTTGGAGTTAATAATGTTGTATTAACAAAGGTCCAATTTGGTTAATTTAAATTTTAAAAAAACTTATAAGTTAAATGGAATACGAGGGCAGAGTGAAAAGTCTGGAAAAAATTAAACAATTTTTTTTTTTGGTCCAAGTAAATATTTATTTTTCAACGTAGTCCCCATGTTACTCAATACACTTGGTCCATCGCTTTTCTAGCTTTTCGATTCCCTCCGTATAGTACGATTTCTCCAACCCTTCAAAATACGCATTGGTTTCTGCGATGATTTCTTCGTTGGAACCAAATCTTGACAAGTGTGGATCCGTGCGTTGTTTTGGTGAAAAATGATTTTATTTTTCGCCAAATGGGGTCGTTTTTCCATTAAAACTTCATGAAATAGCTTTAACAAGTTGGCATAATATTCGCCGTTAATCGTTTTACCTTTCTGAAGGTAATCAACATATATTACACCACGAGCATCCCAGAAGACAGTAGCCATAACTTTATTCGCCGATAAAACTGCTTTGGCCTTCTTTGGTGCAGGTTCACCTGAAGCAATCCATTGTTTTTAATGCTCCTTGGTTTCTGGTGTATGATGATCAGTGATCGTAGATTTTCCAGCATTTTTGGTGCAGTGATAGGGTTGTCAATAGTGCCCAATATTAAATTGTTGGAATCAGGAATCAAATAAAATCTAAAATAAAAATAAAATAGCGTATTAAACAAATCGGAAATACAGAAAATACTCTCAGAACATGTAAAGCCTAACCCTATATGCATAATTAAATAAAGGGTTAATTTACTACGAGTATTTGAGAAAATGTAACACAGTTGCAATAAATCCTTATCTCAGGTTATAGTTCACATTTATGATTAGGAATTTATATACTAACTATATATTAGCATAGACAGTATAATGCCTAGGTAATGGCAGTTCATAAATATAGAAGACATTTTGTTTCTTCGCTGACGTCCCGTCAAGTGCTAAATTATAATAAATGATTAAGTAAAAAAATTGTAATTCATTTTCAATGACCACATAATATTACATAATTTTAAACGTCAATCATATTATATACACGTCTACAACCCTAGGTCGCTGTCGTGTGTCATTTGACGTCATCGCACCAAGAATGCTGGAAAAAGTACGATCACTGATGATGATGAATCCAGGTTTCGTCAACAGTTATGAAACGACGCAAGAAGTCCTTTTCATTACACCTAAACTTCGCCAAACATGCCTCTGACAGGGCCACCCTAGTGCGTTTTTGATCTACTGTGAGCAATCGCGGCACCCAACGGGCGGAGAGCTTCTTCATATCCAAATAAGTGTGAAGGATATTACGAACCCGTTCGTCTGAAATGCTTACAATATCAGCTATCTCACGGACCTTTATTCTTCGGTCGGTCAATACGATGTCATGGATTTTGGTGATCATCTCTGGTGTAGTGACACTAGTGACCTCAACTGTGCGTCCGGGTCGGTCGGCGTCAGCAGTGCTTGTACGGCCACAACGAAAATCCGTAAACCACTTGTGGATCATTTTAATCGATGGAGCAGAGTTCCCGTAATATTTGTCTAATTTTTTTTTGTATCCGTAATGGTTTTTTTTCGCAAAAAATAATGTTTAATCAGAACACGAAACTCACTTTTCTCCATGTTTGCAAACACCGAAGTGATTGTTTCTTTTTCATAGCTGTCAAAAAAAAACGAGTCGTGTGAACTGGCTGAAAATATACGATTTACCTCCAAAAAGGCTGCATTACAAATTGACATTAATGAATTTGTGAAGAAAATACCTTTAATATGATTTTTACCAGACTTCTCACTCTGCCCTCGTATTTTTGCTTTTCCAGGAAATAAATGCGCTAACGCTTTACTTTTAACTTTTTGTCTATTAGATAATCCTCGATCCTATAATACTGTTTAGACATTAAAGACTTTTTCAAGTAATTTTTAAGAGCTGGAAAGGGTAGCTTTAAATCTATGTCAGGTAATTTATTAATGAATGCATTGACCAACAAATGATTTATATACTTTACGAACGCGGAATTTTCGAATAGCGATTTTATTTTTATTTCTAGTATTTAAATTATGTATATCAGAATTTTCTGTGAAAGAATCTAAATTTTTAATAACATAAATAGTATTCTCATAAATAAATTGAGACGCTACAGTTAAGATATTAATTTCCTTAAAAAAGTTATCTTAGCGAGTCACGGGAATTTGTTGTAAATAGAACGTATGGCCCTTTTTGGTAACACAAATATAGTTTGTATGTCAGCTGCCTTACCCCAATCCAAAATACCGTACGACATGACACTATGGAAATAACTATTATAAACTAGGCGAGCTGTCTGAATATTGGTTAGCTGTTTTGTCTAATTTTCCTAACGGCGTAAGCTGCCGAACTTAGTTTACCTGCCAGTACAGCTATATGGGGACTCCATTGCAAATTTTTATCTATTGTTATAAATAAATATATTTGATACAAAAAACTGTTTCCCAGAGGCAGAGACCACTTCTTTCCACTTATTATTTTATTTTACCAATTAATTAAGAGAGATTTGTATTGTCAAAACTTTTTTTTAAACACAGTTGTCATTTTCGGTCGAATGTGAAATCCATTAAAATAAAAATCTAAAATTTTAAAAGTAGGATTTAAAAAAAACATGTCATCCAATCCATGGGGAGGGATCATATATTTCTTCTTTTCAAATTTGTATAGGCTAACCAGAATGTTATGAAAAATTTAAAAGTAAAATTAAATTAATTTTTATATGGCAAGTCTGACCAGAAAACCCTTAAAACAGCGTAGGGTGGCCGTTCCGCTTTACTAGCGTTTGGACTGAGGGTTCTGTAGAAAGTTTTTTGTGGTTAAAGAAAGTAAGGGCACGTTGATTGATCAGTAGTTAATAGTACATTGTGCATCAAGGGCGGTAAGAAGAGGATTGCTAACGAGAGACTATTAGAAGCCCGACGCCGAAGGCGGAGGGCTTTTAATGACTCGAGTTTGCAATCTCCTTACTGCCCATGATACACACAATGATTTTCATCACATTAGCGAGGAAATAAAAAACAAACAAAATTAAACGAACTCGATTGGCTAAGCTAAAAGAGTTTGACAACTTTTTTTTAGTCTTCCACAGATAATGCTTAGAATTGCTTTTTTTTTAAACTTGACAAATACAGGCCATTCTGCCAGATTGTACAAATTTTCAAAATGAAATTTAATAAAATAATTGCGAATGTCTCTGAAATAATGGTAAAATAGAAATATAATGCAGACAAATGTGCCGTATGAGTTTAATTAAACAGTAAAATTGGTTTGTAGCCAAGTTTTGAATATAGGAAATAAACCTTGGCTGATTTTACACCTCCTTGGTCTGAAATGATGTACAAGTGGATTCTATATTTTAAAACTAAACTCATAACTCCCTAGGGAGTTATGAAAATCTATAACTCCCGCGGGAGCTAAGTCGGCTATAACTGCCCTAAACGCCTGCGTGTTATAAAACCCTTTCCGAGCAAGTGTGATGAAAACATACTAACCGCCTGTTTCACAATCGTTAAGTAAAGTATATTTGACAGATCAATTTAGCCCTCTCTCATTCTTACACTTGTAAATAGACAAGTAGAGAGCCAACTTTAAATGGCAGATAAATTTACTCGGCGATTGTGAAACAGGCCCTTATCTAGTTAAAAATTGTAAGCATTTGTTAAATATGAACCAAATGTATCACATTTTCCATTCGATGTTTGAATTTTAACAATTAGTTCAGTTAACTACTGCTCAAACAACTCGCCCTTATTGTAGTTAGAAACGCCATATCCCAATAAAACTACCGAATCAACTGCGGAGAAGACCAAACTACAAAAAACAGTTACTCATCTTTATATTTATGACCAGTATCTAAATATCAGATTCCATGCTATTTACATCTTATTTAATAAACAACTAGTAAAATAATATACAGCATGGAGATGAAAGTTATGACATCAACAGAAAGCAAGCAGCGAAGCGGGGTTTAAAGCTTGTTAAGATAGTACAGCAACTATTTATTATTTTCTTATTACGCATTGGTTGTCTGGGCGTTACCCGAGGTTGTCACTCCCTGAGGGCGGAGAAAACTAAACCACGCCTGCCGCACTGTACGCCTAATGAAAGTAAAGGCCGTGCCAGGATAAGCTAAGAGATTTTGCCCCCCTTGAGTTTGGGCTTGTAATTTTTATAGATTGTGTGGCTCTGCATTAGTAATTGTTTTGCCAAATTTGAGCACCCTAAATATCACAGTTTTCGATAAAAAAAAAAACTATATTTAATTTTTCTTTGATATTTTTTTTTTCCTGTTAACCAATTTTAATGAGCTTGGCATATAATGTTCATTTGACCAAGATGATCAAATGGCCATAATTATATTTTCATTATGCCATAGAATTTAAAAAAAAAAACCCATTCAAACTTTTCAGTTTTTTTTTTTATCACTTCCATGTTAGAGACCGCTCTAATTTTTTCACTGGTAAAACTCCCACTAACGTCCTATAATATGTATTTTTTACAAAATTTTTGCTAAGGGAGAACATGATAATAATTAGTAGTAGAGGTAGTAGTAGTAGTAAAACTCTTTACTGTACGTACAAACAAATAATGTTTATCCACGGATATGTAATTTGGGAGTCTCAGGTAGTATAACTTAACACGCATGTCTTCAATCTAAATATCTAAATGATCAAAAAAACATAGGTAATTATTTGTTTGTACGTACAATAAAGAGTTTTACTACTACTACTACTTCTACTACTAATTATTTAAACTACCTATTTAAAATTAAGTACCCATTAATTACTATACAAATGCACAATATGCC
This sequence comes from Acleris emargana, assembly GCA_927399475.2. NCBI lineage: Eukaryota > Metazoa > Arthropoda > Insecta > Lepidoptera > Tortricidae > Acleris > Acleris emargana. The sequence goes on along the minus strand of OV656835.1, from coordinate 46,803,993 downwards.
TTTGTGACATTTACCTGATCAAAAATTGGAAGTGTATTATTAAAGAAATCGTATTGTTCGTTACAGAATTATCAACAAATTTTTAGAGTGGTTGGTAATTCTGTAGCTCTGCCTACCCCACTCTGGGAATGAAGGCGTGAGTTTATGTATGTATGTATGTATTGTTCGTTTATACTTTGCAGAATTGTTTTCATTGCGAGACAATACAGCGTTTTAACTTTTTTACGGAAAACGCGTTGTATTGCAGTTGTTTTTGATAATGAATTCATATTGGAATGGTTTATATTATGTTACCAACGCACGACAATTGAAAGGAGTTCTTTTTGGTGTCATTTTTTACTTTTTTAAAAAGTTAAAATGTAAGTGGCCAGTAAGTATTTCATATGCAACATGTACGTTCCTCTAAAGAGGTTGCAATCATTCCGATTTAAATTAGGTATAGCGGTTCTAGGAAATGTATGTAAAGAATTTCATGTCAAGATAACTCCATGTTCTCCCTATTCATTTAACCAAGATGATCAATCTTGGTTAAATGAACATTATATGCCAAGCTCATTAAAATTGGTTAACAGGAAAAAAAATATCAAAGAAAAATTGAATATAGTTTTTTTTTTTTAAACGAAATAGTTTTCGTTTAAAAAAAAAAAACTGAAAAGTTTGAATGGGTTTTTTTTTTTTAAATTGTATGGCATAATGAAAATATAATTATGGCCATTTGATCATCTTGGTTAAATGAACATTATATGCCAAGCTCAAAAAAAAAATATCAAAGAAAAATTAAATAGTTTTTTTTTTTTTTTATCGAAAACTATGATATTTAGGGTGCTCAAATTTGGCAAAACAATTACTAATGCAGAGCCACACAATCTATAAAAATTACAAGCCCAAACTCAAGGGGGGCAAAATCTCTTAGCTTATCCTGGCACGGCCTTTCTTAATTTACTTAAAAACCACCGGAACACTTGCATAATAAACATTTCAAGTGTACGAACACTTGAATTGTTTATATCCTTGAAATCCCGGGGAAGTACCTATGTATGTTCAAAAAGTTAAAATAAATCCCGTGCTAACTAAATTGTGCTATTTTGTCCATCCGTTCGTGTCTGTCTATTTGACTGCCTATCTGTCGGTCATAGCGGCATAAGTTTAAGGTTTAAGTTAGCATACCTTGAAAAAAAAAATGATACCTTGATTATTATTATTTTCAAAGAGTTATCCAATGATACCCTTCACATGATGTTACATACAAACAAGTTTTTTATTATTTTAAAGTGTCGATCGGTGTCCCACAATATTTCATGCCAGCAAACTTCAATTTGGGGACATAAGATAATTTGAAAAGGAGTTTATTTTCCCTGTTTTTAGTCTTTTTGCCTTTTTAAAGTCGATTAATGGTTCTATAGAAGATTCTTTTAAAATCGTCGTTATTTTTGGGTGCTGTCGTTAATTAATCAAGTGGCGATAGAGAATTCACATGGATTTTTTAAATCACATTCTCAATAAAATATGAAAATACCGTAAAAGAGATCGCCGAAAGTGAAATTAAAATGAAAATCGGTAAAGAAATACGGACGATACAAGCATTTTAAACTGTTAATTAGACAGAGAAGTGCATTGTGACGTCATAGTAACAAGTCGGCCATATAAACTCCAGGTAAAATTACGTTTTGCTAGAGAGAGATAGGAACAAATCCTTTTTGGCATATATCTTGGTTATTTATATAGCTATTCAAAATTTTATTTTTCTCTCCTGTTTCTTACATGAATCAGCTTTTATTGAAGCTGTGAAAAAACACCTCGTATGTTCTCTATCGCGTCTCAGCACCTGTGCATGGGCATTTTTTTTCAAAGTTGTACCAACAGATTTGTGATTATTTTTTTTCGAACTTATTAATTGTTGAACTTTAAGGGTGTTGAAGCATTTTTAGTAGTCTTAGGTATCTTAATTTAGCAATGGTTTTGTAAAACATACGGAAATTAAATTTATACAGCGATTTCAAAGTGGCTCGGGCTCATATTTGTTTCCCTTCCGTTACCATATTCATTTATTATTATAAATTGAAAGAAAGTAAAATGGGGATAAACAAATGCTTTACTTACTTGAAAATATAGTAAGTTATGAAAATAAGTTTTATTTTTAAAACATTATGAACTAATTTGAAAGAAATTACGATTATTGTAACTATTTCGTTACCAGACGACCAAAACTACTTACAATTTTCTTTACCAGTTGGACGTTATGAGGTTTACCCGACAAATTTATTTATATGTGGATACTTTAGTAAAAAGTTTATCCATATAATACACAAATTGCAATGTTTATCAATTGGGGATTTAATAATAAAATAAAATGTTAATTATTTTCAAAGGACGGTAACGAAAATAATGGTAACGAAATCATAAGGCTGCAGTTATACCAAGATCACAAATCCACAAAAGCTTTATTAACCCGACTGACCAAAGCAAAATGAGGGTTATGGTTATCGCATATTTATAGTGGTTACATTTTAGACTTTCCTGACCAATACTGATTATTGAGAGACAAATTATGAGCAACTGCAATGGTATTAGGTAGGTACCTATTCTTTGGTGGATACTTAATTTTTCGGGATAGTTTGATAGTTTGGTAGTTGCAATTTTTCGTGCCTTTAAATTTTTTTTTATTCTCGCCACGTCCTTTTTTCTTTGGATTTCATATTTAATAGGGTCATTTTTAATCCTTTCCCGATACCGTTTTTGTTTTTCGGCAGCTGTGAGAGGAGCCATTTCTATAACAAATGTAGGTAGTTTAGTCGTATTATTTAAATTTAATTGAGATATCTGCGGTTAATGTTATTGCAACTACGCAGCAGATTAAAAATAACACGTTGCATTATTCTAAAGATAATTTTGCAAACCGTATAAGATGATTTACTTTTGTGGTACAAATAAATTTACCTATGTAAATACTATAATTTATTCAAATGTGATCTCAGTGTAATCATAACTTTATGTTTCCATTCCGTTACTTTTTAGATTCCCCTTATACATGACTGCCGACATGGCAACGAAAGGGGAAGTAACGGGAGTAATGTTTTGCACTTTGAAATACAAATTAAATATGCATTCGATCTTGATTGTAAAGATATTTTAGTGAAATTGAGTTTAGATATAAACAATTATTTAGGTAAATGTATCACAACAACATAAAGATAAAGATTTTACCTTCAAATCTTGGTAACGGAGTGGTGGAACCCATTTTGAACCACGCAAAGCACGACACTTCAACACACAATTTTTTCGTTTACTGACCGTTTGAAGACAAATATTGTGCTGCTACGTGAAAACAAGAGTTTCTAGATGAAAATAAAGATATATTTTGGTAATAAAAATGATGCCTTAAGCCTAATATACGGTAACGGAAAGGGGGAATTCCCCTTATGTCGAATGTGGTGGACACGATTTAAACTAGTTTTTTGTTAAATATTAACTCTAAAGGAGACAAATAAAGGGCGTTTTTAGTAAATTCACATATTAGACTCCCAAAAACAAGTGTTCTCATGTACGACAAAAGTTTCCAAACTTGTTTATTTGAAGTTCGAAAATGTAACACCAGGCCTGGACGCGGAAAAAATTGGGGGTCTTAGGGAACAAAAATAACAAAAAAACTGTAAATTTAACGTTATTGAATACTTCTAGTAGCATCATTTTAAACGTAAGAGTATTGTTTATCTGGTAATTTAGCTACAAGCCAAAGTTTTTAACATAATCATGTAAAAAAGATTGAATGAAGTTATCGGACACGTGAAAAACGCTAGGTACACTAGAAAAAAAAAATGCCCGCAAACATTTGGGCTAAACACAGATCACAGAAACAAGGGAGATATGTTATGGGGGCGTGGTTCGTGTCGCCTCGATATGGTCAAATTGACCATATCGGCACGAGGCGTGTCAAGCGTTGACACAGTCACTCACTGAACGCTGTCAGTATAGAAGCTCCGTTTAAATGATAAAATGACTGTATGTAGCGTGAAAGTGCGCAAAAATCGAAATACAAACGTTAATATAAAATCAAAGGGCATAACTTACCACCGGTAAATTTTGTTTTTAAGCATTATTTATATTTTTAAATGAATATTTTATATTTGAATGGATTTCAGAGCGTAAGGTTGTGAAAGTTGTGTTGACGTGATTTCTATCGACTATCGATAAATGGCTTATTCTACAGCTATCAATAGAATTCAATGTGTTAATAGTTCTAGTTATTTATCACTACCACGACACGCTTAAAACAGAAGAAAAATATTTTTAACAAATTTTCACGTTATACAAAATTTAATTTTCTTTACAATATTAACGAACGACGAAGGACTCTAGCAATTCAAATATAAGTAGGCGAATCATACAATTAAGATAAAAATAAATTAACCAACCACAAAGGCAAAGGGCTCTGGCTCAGTATTGAGCTGTGCTTGCACACAGCAGCGCTGATTGACAGCTCGCGCCGACTCACTCTTAAAAGGATTCAAGCCTAAAGGTTGGATGGTAGAGATTGCCCCAAGTATTAAGTCTATCTTTCTGTTTTAAGTAATTTGTACCATTTATGAAATAAAGTTTACATAATCAAGTCGGTAAACTACTGGTTTGTCCCAAACTGAGATCTTGTGACGTGACACTCAACCGAACCCATTTTATTAGTATATTTGTATTAACATCATACAGTCCAAGTTTACAATTTAGACTTTTATGTACTAATCAAAACGAAAATCTTTAACAGCTCCAGAAAATTAAACCAAAGAAATTCGGCCATTTTTTTGTTACGTTCTAATATAGGTATCGTTCCAAATTTAAAATCTTATGTATCTATTTTACGCAAACCGTATTCTTGCTAATAAAATATTATTTTATTCTAACAATAATATATTAAGTTTAAATGATGTAATTGTATTAACCTAGTAGTAAAATAATAAAAATAGTACTTATTGCCTGTAAATTGAATAGTACCTATATTAACGTTGCAAACAAGTTTGAATTGTTTATCGATATATTTTGAAACATTCCTTGTGGCATCCCTAAGTGAATGCAGGCATTGGGAAGAAAGATGTTAAATATATATTACCTAAGCCCAAAATAGTCGGAAGCAGTCGTCATCAAGCAACGTTACATTTCCAGTAGGGTAAGATGGGGGAATAGCGGTCACTTAAGCAATTATTAATTAATTTTTTTATTTATATGATTTACGGTATCGGAAATTAACTTTTTACATAGCTTATATATTGATCATTTTGTGGACAACTTTTTGGTCCTTACCCATATAGGGTTTGGCCGTTAATATGCTACGCGTTATCTAGTGTCATATTTAATGTCATAATTATTGTCAAATATAAAGTTACTAGTTGAATAAAATTTAATATATAATAAGAACCTACTATAGCAAAGAAGCCGGATTATAAAATGACCTTTGCACCAGCTATCTTTCTCTACTTATATACCTAATAAGTGCAAATGAAGAAAAGATAGTTTCTTTCTTATTTAACTGACATTTTTACAAGATTTGAAGACGTAAAATTTGAATGAACCTCGATATGCCCGCGAACGTGTGTACTTATGTATGTATGTAAACACAAGCAGTCAAGCACTATCGTATAAAACATAGAAATTCAAACATAATATTTATAGAATAAGAATGTACAAATACGAACTCATCCCTTTCAGGGAACTCTTCCAGTTAACTTTTGGGTAATAATCAGGGATCGGAAATTCGGATCGATATTTAACTAAAGATGACCAAATCCCGGAAAAAGATAGGCAAACATGGCGTCGGCTTCTTAAAAATATTATTTTAATAATATAAGTTCCGGGATTCTGGGATTCTACAAAATGTTAATATAATCATTACTTTACATGTGGATAAAACATTCATTTTTGCTGCTATAAATTCGTTAGGTTAATGAGTTACAGGTAAATTAAATAACATTTGGTAAATCTATAGTTACATGAAAAATACTTCAAACGGTTAATATTAATAATTGATTATGAATTAATGCCGGTGCAATTTATTTATTTTGAAATCCCAGAAATTTTAGTAATGAATTCTATGATTGAGTCCGCCTCCATACAACTAAACAACAAAGCCGGTGCGAAAGTATAGGTAAATATCGATCCGAATTTCCGATCCCTGGTAATAATATACAAGGTTTTGAGTTACGCCCACATCACGCCAACTTTGAAAATACTCTAATTGAAAAATAAATAACATTTATTAATATTAGTTTCGCTATGGATTTGAAACAATAGCAATTTTATAAAATCTTATATGAAATCCAAAGGCTGTTCTTAATTAGTGGGCCACGGCTGTATCTGGAAGAGATCCCTTAAAGGGATAACCTTTGTACCTTTGTACATTCCTATTCTATAAATATTGTATTTGAATTTCTGTGTTTTGTACAATAAAATGTTTACATAAACGATCGCGGACATATTGAGTTCCATTCAAATTTGATGTCTTTAAACCTATTTAACGTTGATTTTTCTCTCACGTAATGCGCAAAGCTTAAAGCAAAGTTCATTTTATAGTACGGTTTCTATGCTATTATTATTCTATGGGTTTCTATATATATCTAAACTTGATAAATTTGAACGATTTATTTCATTACTCTAACAATACCGAGAAATAACAGAAAATATGATATTAACGTCAGACTTTGAGAGGCTTAGTAATAAAAGTCACACAAAATCCACTTTAGGGGAAGATTGGCACCATTCGTACACGGGGAGGATTCACACAGTCGCTACTACAACTAATCAGATCGAAGTATTTAAACGACTTATACGTATTTACGCGTGTGTTCGTAGCCACTGGTGCCAGCCAGGTGTCAACAAAGTTAGGCGACAATGCTGCTATTGCGAGCGACTTGGTAGGACGTCGTGTGTTTTGGCGGGCTCGAAGTAAATACAGTACTGCTGATGTTCTGACATTTTTTGTGGCGAAGAAAAGTAAAAAATACTAAAGGATTTTAATTCAACGGCAAGTAACCATGGCGGTTTTATTTTTAACCTTCGGGGTACCTTCATAAACCGTCTATATATATTTCATACTAACTTTGTGCAGGTGGTTTTTTTGTACCGTTACAAAATCATATAATCATGTATATTTATTTGTGATTAATAAATTAAATTTTTGGTTATAATTAACTGTGTTTCTTATTTGTACGAAGGTACCCCACACCCTCTGAACGTATGAAAACGAAAATGTACGAACGTACCCCGCTTATGGAGTGAATTCGTACATTTGCCACTTCACACTTAAACTCACTTTATTAATATATTATAAGAGTTATAGACATTAAACTTTTTTAAAACGTGGCTACATGTATGCGTAATGATTTTATACCTGATTATTTATTTATTTATTATAACAAACACAAAGTTTATATTATTATTCATTGTTCCACAAAACTGCTTGCACAGTTTGACTGCGGAATCTTCGGTCCAGCTTGTTGATCACTACATAAAAGTACTTAATTAGATATACACTATTATATAATTAAAGGGGAGCATCGCATTTACAATGACTTCGGGAGATGCCTATGTAACCTAGCTTTAAATCTACGTTTGTTTGTTTCCAGAACAATATCGGCTGGTACACTGAAAAAAAGGATCAACCAAACTAGATTTGTTAGTTGAAAGTTTCGTTGTAGGGAAGTAAACTTTAGTTAAATATAAACAATCAGTTTAGTAATCGGTCCAAAACTAGATTTGTAGATTTATATTTGGTATGTAGTAACATAAGTTTTTGTTATTGTTAACTGATTTTACGTAAACTAATTAGCGAGGTTGCAGCAACAAAACCAATTTCTACACACATTTAAACTTTGTGCTTAATATCAATCAACGTGTTTGATTAATTTTAACGATTTCGTAAAGTAAATAGTAATTAATCAAAACATATCAACAAAGTACAAAACTTTTGTTAAATATTTAATAACCAGTTTTTTTCATAACAACTCATTGATTTCGTCTATTAAAAACAACTGTTTTGTTCCTAATTGGCCACAAGTTTAGCAAAAAAGAACTATCAACCAAAGTAGTTTTGTTAGTTGTAAGTTTCGTTGTAGGGAAGTAAACTTTAGTTAAATATAAACAATCAGTTTAGTAATCGGTCCAAAACTAGTTTTGTAGATTTATATTTGGTATGTAGTAACTTAGGCTTTTTGTTATTTTTGTTAGGTAGTTGAAAATTTCGATGTAGGGAAGTAAACTTTAGTTAAATATAAACGATCAGTTTAGAATCGGTACAAAACTAGTTTTGTAGATTTATATTTGGTATGTAGTAACATAAGTTTTTGTTATTGTTAACTGATTTTACGTAAACTAATTAGCGAGGTTGCAGCAACAAAACCAATTTCTACACACATCTAAACTTTGTGCTTAATATCAATCAACGTGTTTGATTAATATTAACGAATTCGTAAAGTAAATAGTAATTAATCAACACATATCAACAAAGTACAAAACTTTTGTTAAATGTTTAATAACCAGTTTTTTTTCATAACAACTCATTGATTTCGTCTATTAATAACAACAGTTTTGTTCCTAATTGGCCACTAGTTAAGAAAAAAAGAACTATGCCGACAGTTTTGTAAATTTAACTAAACTTTCTTTATACGTAACGTAATGAATTTCAAAGTAATAAGCAATTATTTATTGCTACCAATGAAACAGATTGGTTATGCGTAACCCAGCCGGCGGGGGGGGGAGGGAGACCGCGGGCGGCGTGTGGCAAAGCAAGCAAGTTCATTCCTGTGAGTGAGCTGCTTTTATTCGTGTGTGTGGCGGGCAACTAAAAATAAACGGCTTGTCATTTTCTTTGAATTTATGGTGTTCGTTAAAAAATAGTTCAGATTTTTAATAATATGAGTGACTACGACCAGGCGTCGGCGGCGGAGCCGGTCGAAGCCAACTCCAGCGATTCAAGGGACCTGGAGGATTATCTAAACTCTTGGGGTCTTGGCATGTACATTGACAAGTTTAAAGGTATGTAATTATATACGTTACGAATCAATCGAGGTGACTAATCGTTTGCGAAGGAAGAAATATATACTTATGTACTACTTACCTACTTAATTTTTCTAATTCCAGAACAGTGTGTGGACATAGACACTACCACCACCACCACCACCTACCTACCTATTTAACTTTAGATGGTATACTATTAGTGTGATGTTTTGGTTTGTTTTAAAGCAGAATAAATCATTAGTTCATATTTTGTCATATTATTTCTTTTACACCCTGTATACTTATCTAAGCAGTATAATACAGGATGTAAATGGCATGACAAAAACTGTACAGACGTGATTAGGCCATGCAACTCAACAACTATCCCTAAGGAAAGTATGACCGGAAACAGTGTTTAAGTTTCATACGTGCCATTTTGTGTGGGAGGGTCAAAAATGTTCACTTGTTTCCAGTCATATCTTCCTTGGGGAAAGTTGTTCGGTTTAATGTCCTAATCGCATCTGTTAAGTTTTTGCCAAGCCGTCCCTATAACACCCTCTATTTTTGTTACTAATTAATTAACTGAGATTGGCTACTAATAACAAAACGGTTTTGTTATATACTAACAAACCAAACCTGTAGCCTGGAAGCAGACGGTAAAGTAAAACTGAATAAACAGTTTGGTTACCAGCAAGCAAACAGTACAGACATCGGTAGCGAAACTTTTTGATTATTTAACGCAAAACCCTTAGTCGACTTTTTTACTAACAGGATTGTTATTTATAAACAACTAGCTTGACTAAAGAAAGTCAAATTGTAAAGTTAATGTAACGAAAAAAGTTAGGCTGCAGGTTACACAACACAGTTAACTATTAATAACAAAACGGTTTTGCTATATACTAACAAACCGAACCTGTAGCCTGGAAGCAGACGGTAAAGTAAAACTGAATAAACAGTTTGGTTGCCAGCAAGCAAACAGTACAGACATCGGTAGCGAAACGTTTTGATTTATTTAAAGCAAAACCCTTTGTCTACTTTTTTATGAACAGGATTGTTATTTTAAACAACTACTTTGACTAGAGAAAGTCAAATTGTTAAGTTAATGTAACGAAAAAAAATAGGCTGCAGGTTACACAACACAGTTAAATGAACCTGATTTTGTTACTGATAACCAGTAGTTCGCAAGTCCCTAGATTACGGCCTACTGGTAGCCAAATTTTGGTTACTGTTAACCATTTTTTTTTTCAGTGTAATCTGATCAGGAGATAAGGCATATACATAATTATATCCCAAACATACAAATCGGATCAACGTTTCTATTATGGAGACTTCCTCCATAAAAGAAATGCTGATCCGATTTGTATGTTTGATTAGATTTAAGCGGATATTTTCTAAATGTATAGGTATAGGCTAAAGTATTTCTCTTGACATTAAGATTGAACTTCGATAGTTGATTAATAAAAGTGGTGAAGTGCGAGTGGAGCTTATATAGGCTTTGCACTATAATCACATTAATCACACCAAATTTGGCGCTTGTGTATATTATCGATTTGTCTATACGAGTAGAACAAACAATAAAACGTTGGAAAAGACGTTTTTATTTTATTATTAAAAATCTGCTGTTATACTAAATCTAACATTAATTCTGCTACAAAATCAACCCCGTCGTTGGCACTCTTTGGGTACGGAACCGAAAAATAAAAAATCGGACCAAAGGCATCTTACTATAGGTAAGTAAATACATACCTTTGCTACCACTTTTTTTAACGACTGTCTTTTATTACGTGGCCACCAATGCTTAACATAAGTCAAGGGCGAAGCCGGGCCGCGCGCGCCGCGCCGACGGCCTGCACTGGGGGAGGGGCCTTATTGGGTTTCCCTGTCTATGTCCATACCAACATTGGAAATGTGTGCATAAATCTGTCTGTCTGTTACGATTTAAACCGATTACATGTAATTTGGTATAGCTTAGATATAGATAGCTTGAACCCCGAGAAAGTAGATACCGTAAACTTTTTACCCGCGATAAACAATGTCTACGCGGACGTAGTCGCGGGCAACAGCTAGTATCTTTAGGATATGCAATAGGTTGCTTTTTATGACGGGTTTCGTTTGTATTACTTACCTACTTCTCAATAATTTAGCTTATTTAACACATGGGAACAAGTGTTTTTTTAAACAATAATCAAATGCCAACTTGAGTCACTCAATAGAGAGCCATTTAGCGTTATGCCATATGGCAAGCCACGATGCAGGATTTAAGTTATCGCTGCTTAAATGGCATCACGATCTCTGACACCGATATGATTAAAAGTTACAATAAATAAATGCAGTTAATTACAAAAAAAAACATTAAACAAATAGAGGCTTAATTTTGAGAAATAAACAAGGGAACACTATTTGGGAACACTGTTGAGTTGTAAATCAAAACCTTAACAGACCCAAAGTTGTTTTAATCTTTGATTAAGGCTTCCACCATCAAATTAAAGTAATATATTTATGTATAGTCATAGCAGAAACCGATATCACCTTTAGGCGTAGCCAAGACGCAAACGCTGATAACGTTTCTGTTTTCTATCGATTTGGAATGTAAGGAGTTGACAGAGCGGTCGACGCGATCTGTCATCACTCATCAGCTAACATCAATGCTATACAATGTCGGGGTTTACTTCATCTTGCATAATATTAATTGTCCGAAATTCACTTCGCATATTGTTATCGCAGAAATATTTTTAGCCGAATGATACTTTAGCATAATATTAGGTATACTTAGCATAACTGTTATAAGGCATAAAGTTCATTTGATATAATTTTGAATAGCAGAATATTAATATCTATTATTCCCAAAATTTTATGTAGCAGAATATAACTTCCGCCGATTATTTTATGGTATTATTGTACCATAGCATGCTATTCGTAACAATTTGCTACCAGTAAGGTAGGTAAGATTAGGTTAGAACTGCGTCAGTAACAGAAATTAAACTGTGCCAGAAAAGTAAGTTAGGTTAATTAAGTTTATTTTTCAAGCAATAGAATAACATTGTTTTATTTATTTTATGCTTACTATATAAATAGTATGCGATACAAATTTCGCCATAACAAATATTCCATCATAGGACTATTATTCTAATCAACATTATGCCAATGTACTGTTCTGCCACATAAAGTATTACGAGATATGAAACTGATTATATAACAGTCACAATATACTTATACACTCACTTTGTCTAAACCCGTTTAGTATATAACGTTCACTGGATAATGGATGAAAGATATAGATATACTATATTAGCCTATTTTTGCAAAATGTAGTTACTGAACTATCAACAAGTTTTTAAAAATGTGGGTAAATCTTTAACTCTGCCTACCCCACTCTGGGATTACAGGCGTGAAGGTATGTATGTATTTGCATAAAGTATAACGATAAATATATTAATAATCAATATAACTGTTAAAGCGTGTAATATACATGACACCTAAGATGTAAAACCTACTCGCATACAAATCAATTAATCTAACATCAAAAAACATAACTAACCTAACCTAACCTAACCGAGTCGGTTCTACCCTGATTCGTCCTGCTTTTTGTATTTTCTGGATAATTAAAACAAAATACAAGCAAGATTATCTAGGCATATAAAAAAAATAACCGCGAAGGCCAAGTCTCCCGCGGCGTTGTAAGGTATTGTTCGATCTTAGTATACCCTACCAATTTCCCCTTTTCTAGTAGCCGATCCTTTCAGCACCTATTGAGTGTGGCATACGATATTAGATCTTATAATCCTTACTCAAAAAAAAAAACATGTATTATGATCGCTGTATATCATGTATGAAATTAGACACTGTTAGTGTTATATAAATATAAAACGAATATTATGTTTTGTATTACAACAAATGGTGACTTTGATGAATGAGGCGTTTAAAAGGATAGATATGAAAGTGAATGTTAAAAACACGAAAGTGATGGTTGTGGAGAGGGATGAAACTGTTACAGAATGTCAAATATTGGTGATGAAAAAGTGGAGCAAGTTGATGAGTTTGTGTATTTAGGTTGTATGCTTACGAGAGATGGGAAATGTGACGGGGATATTGAAATAAGAATAAAAGCGGGAAATATAATCAACGGGGCGTTACGCTCAATCTTGACAAACAAGGTCATATCGAGCAAAGCTCGCCTTGCTATTGTTCAGGGAGTATTGACCCCTACATTAATGTATGGTAGTGAATCTTGGATATGGCAGAAGAAGAACGCAAGCCGGATTAATGCAGTTGAAATGAGAGCTCTAAGAAGTATGTGTGGAGTTAGGATGATAGATAGAGTAATAAATAGCGAGATCCGAGAACGATGTGGATTGAAAGAAGATGTAGTGACTAAAATCGAAAAGGGTATGCGAAGATGGTATGGTCGTTTAGAAAGGATGGATGAAAGAAGGGTTACGACAGATATATGGCGAGCGAGAGTGAGCGGAGATGTTAGTAAGGGACGTCCTAGACGGACGTACGGTGATCAGATTCGCGATGTACTGAATAAGAGCCGAATAAAAAGCACCCGAAACCGACGTACGTGCACGAAGAGATTGATGAATGTTGAGGAAGCGAAAGTTGTATGTTTAGATCGGTGCACCTGGCGTTTCATGGTCTCTGCCTACCCCATTGGGAGACAGGCGTGAAGTTATGTATGTATGTATCATGTTGTTTGTTCTGGGCACGCTCTGCAGCCTTAACGGCTTGACGGATTTTAATATGCGAGGTGTCATTCGATTCGTCTTAATTGTCGAAGTGACATAGGGTATATAATATTTCAAAATGGCGTCCGTGAAAAAGAAAAGAAAATTATAACAATTCGGGTCTCAAATGAAAGCCTATTCCAAATATATATTAATTTATTACACTTTGATTCTACCATTTTGCCAGGAAAATTAAGAAAATGTTAATTGTTAAGTAATAAATTCCTTTTGCTAGAAAGAGAGTTCCACTTGCAAAGTATCCCTCGTAGCTTAACGCTTAGTAATAATTAATTAAACCACTCTTTGCAACTGTTGACTGCAATAAAAAAACAACTAAATAGCAAAAAAACAAGCTATTATAGAAAATTGTAAGAGCAGTGTACTTAATAATTAATAATACAATTGATACTATTATACACATATAACTTGAATATTGGATTACATAGATACAAAAGGAACAAGACACAGAGAAATTGTTGCGAAACGGTCCCGACTCAGCATTCGCTAGCTGTAAAGCCAGCACTGGTCTTCCGTTGGAACCGCTTGGTGATGAGATGGAAAGTGACACACTTAACACAAAACAACCTTAAAAAAAACAACATGGATTAAATAACAATCATTTAATTATGGTCGTTCGAGATTAATTTGCAACCAGTTATAGCTGGCAACATCAAGAAAACAAAAAACAAAAACACTATAGTCTATGGGAGGTTAAGTCAAAGTAAACAAAGCAATAGGTTACATCTGTTACGCAACTATACAATATGAACAAAAATTGAAGACTTTGAAGAAATAAATAAATGTTTGGTAGGTGTTATATTTAGAAAAACTACTATGTAAAATAACAAAAAAAACAGTCAACAAAGTGACAAACGGACAGCAAGCAAGTGAATAAAAACCAAAAACTGGCTCGGAGAAGAACTATCAAATTAGATGTACAAGGCACATTATATATCCCGATAGAAATGAAGCCTAATATGGAAGCGGACACCAGTACAAACTGCAAATAGGAAATTCAGCGAAGGTCAGTTGACCCAACAGATTTATTTATTTATTATAAACTAATTGCACAGTATAACAGTAAAAAAAAACCAAGGCACTCTGAAATTATAAATATTACAAATACCGAATACTGCAATAAAATACAATAAAAATAGAATAGAAATTTTAACACAAGATAACATGAAATGATGATTAAAGAGGAAAAATTTCAGTTTTCATTTTATTAATTATATTTAGCAGATTCCGGATGGGCGGTGGAATGTTGTTCCAGTTTTTGGTAGCCGAATACCGGAAGCTACCTCGAGTCCTCGATAAACAGCCGAGGCGTGGCGAGCAGTAGTTCGCTGCATTGCACGTCGCCGACGCAACCCACCGCTACGGAACGTCAGCTTTTCGTGCAAATAGAATGAAGTTTGGTTTTTGATAATAACTGTAAAAAGCAGAGAAGTGAGGTGCAACTTACGTCGGTGTGGCATTTTCAGCATAGTGTTTGGTAATAAATGGAGTCACGTGGGCCCTGAACGGAATGTCGAAGCAGAAACGAGCACAGGCATTTTGAACCCTTTGGATGAGTCTCTTAGTTTTTGCCAGGAGACGTGGACCAAAAACTACAGCCATGTAACTTAATTTTGATAAGATGAGAGACTCAACCATCTGTATGCGTAGACTTTCACTTAAGAATGATCGAGCCCTAATAAACACTTTTACATACATGCATACATTAAATCACGCCTGTTTCCCAGAGGGGTAGGCAGAGACCACTTCTTTCCACTTGCTACGATATTGACAAATTTCTTTCGCTTCTTCAACATTCATACATCGAGTCATGCACGCACGTCGGTTTCGGGTACTTAAGATTCGGCCCTTTTCCAGTATTTTTCCGATTTTATTCGAAAAAGTACGCCTAGGGCGTCCCCTTCCGACCCTTCCACTCACTTTCGATTTGTATATCTATTTCGTCAATCTTTTTTCATCCATCCTTTCCAAATGACCGAACCATCGAAGCATGCCCTTTTCAATCTTAGTTATTACATCATAACACTTTTAACATATAGAAACAGCTCCTTACCACGTGAGTAGGTACGGTCGGCCAAGAAAGTGGTCTACCAGTTTTGACAAAAGTTTCAGTGAGATCTAATTGACAACAATTCATTATGTGCTAAGGTAGTAAAATAAAATACCGTTTCTAGATTTTACACTGCTGATTACAGTGAAAATATCTTTGGATTTTTTCATGCAGTAGTTTTTTTTATATTTAGGAAAAACAGTAAAAAAAGTTGGATTGTGAATGTTAGGAATACACTTATTGTGCCCTTAGTCCATTTATTACCAAAGGAATTGAAATATGTATACAACTGTCATGTTCATTTTTTATCTGTCTGACGAAAGAAACTCAAAGCAGATGTAAAGCAGTAAACGCAAAATAGTTTATTTATTTTAATGGCGTGACTACAAATTATGTAATTAATTAAATTACGCAAAATAACAAATTTGTGAACGAACGGCAGCGAATGATTGACAAGTGAGTGACATGACATGACAGTCAGTTCTGTTTCTGTTTAAAGTTACTTTTTTATTTTATTTCATGCTAAGATCACGACATCAGTATTCCTAACTTTGTATATACAGTATTTTTAATGACCATTTCTGTAATAAATAATTAACGACGAATTTAAGTTAAATAAAGAAAAACCGAGAAATACGGGTAGTCTAATTTTTAACCAGCTATTATAAACGCGAAAAAACAATAATGTTTTTTTTTTTTAATGTTGTCAATTATCGCCAAGGTTGAAACTTGTCACTGTCATAATATTACAAGGGAAAAATTAACTTGTTGTATCATAACGTGCAAATCAACTTCAACCGTAGGGTGGTAGACCACATTTTTGACCGAATTTACCTATGGCCACATTGGCCACTCGAAAAGCGAAAAGGTACGCATAGCATACGGGTTCTTAAATAATGACAGGAATGTCTACTTATCATTATCTATTAAGACTGCCTGAGGATATCGAAAAGTAAGATTATTATTACTATTATTTATATTATAACTTCGATCTAGGTAGCGAGTTACGAGTAGGTACTTAATCACTGACACCATCATTACAGTTTTGAACGGTTTTGTAGTTTTTAGTTTCTAGCGAGTAAAGACAAAATGAACTATTTCGTACATCATTTCTTAATATCATTTTCAGCCAAAAATTCTAATTCTAAACGGTTTCTAATTTCATTTTTAAAACTTAGCTATAAACTAACTTAACATCACACTGATCACACACAACTTATACGCTTCATTAAACTTCATTATTTTTATATTATATCAAGTTTATATCAATATTTATCATTATTTATTATTAACTAAATAGAAAATATATTTTTAACTAAATGGCTAAGTCTGGCTGTGCGGTCATTCCAGTTCGAAACTAAACGCAGTTCTTAGCATTATCTGTGGTAGATGTCACAAAAAAGATTATTATATGCATTAGCGAGAAGTTATTGTTTTATATTTTGCCGATTTATACAGTGTTTTTATAGTTTAAGAGATAATAGAAACAAATAATAAATGGCTTCTTATCCGATGAATCGGAATTGGGCTTTGTTATTACACCAACGGAATTCAGAAATGCGGCTCAATTACTTCATGGCGATTTGTTACGAGCCAAATCGAAATAACATAACTTTGTTTTTTTTCCTTATTTTTTTTTTGGCTAAATGTGATGAAAACCATTAGCGGCCTTTACACGTAAAGTTCGGACAGCAGGAAACGCCACGAACCGCTTCAATCTTCGTTCCGAACCGTTATTTTTTACTATTTTACTATTATAGTTGCATTTACACGTACGGTTCGGAACAAAGATTGGAACGACTCGTGGCGTTTCCCGCGGTCCGAAATTTACGTGTATAGGCCGCTTATGTGTGAATACACAGGCAATAAGGGGATTATCTACTACCCTTGATGCACAATATACTATTTCATTTAACGACCCGTCCGCAGCTGTGCAGTTTTAGAATTTTTCGCATCAAAAATCAATTACCTACTTACCTTAAAGGCGTTCAGTGTAAACAAGTAGATCGCATCTTTCAGAACTAGTGACTGCCTATTAAAGCAAGGTCAGGATATACTGTTTATTAGTTAAACACTTCTCAAGACTTGGTCGACAAACAAGTCGCGGACAACATTTGCTAGCCCTCCAGGGATGTACTATTTTTTCTCGCCATTTAACTTAAGCGAACTACTTAAGAAAACTACTTATAAATTCAATTAATAATAATTTCAATTTGTTTTCTTACAACTGCCTGCCCTACGAACTGGGCGGAATCAGTCACGCTCATGACGGGCGAAATAATAGACTCTCAGAGCCTAGGTTTAAGGTGCATTTTGCCTCGTTACGAGCGGCTCTACTATAGATCAGAGAAATGTAACCAAGGTCACTTCCGTGCCCTGCAAGGTATTATTATCGTTAATGCGTTCTGAGTAGGTTTAAATTCGCATGTTTGCCGTCGCAAAGCGTTCCATCTGTACTTGAACTATAACTTATTCTGTAGTCATCCGTTTTCAATTAGTATTTATGCTTTTCAGAAACACCTAGGGCAGTTATTTATTATAATATAATGTAACTAAATATGTTTTGGGCCTTATTACAAATTGTAATTTGCAATGTAATTTACAATGCAATAAGGTCAAAAAGTGGATACATATCTTTGTAGTCGACCGTACGATAAGAGCGTGACCGGGGATATTTTCATCATAAAAAAAAAAAAACTTAAATTAAAGAGTTATCTAATTTCGGACTACCTACACATTCATGCTTTATTCTTAATAAGGTGTCCAGTCTCCCGAATTATGTATACAGTGTGTCTCTGACCTTGGGGCTTTAAATGCAACGATCGATACTACTCGCTAAACTGAACTACTTTTGTTCTGCAACATTAAAAAATAACTTAAACTTAGATAACTAATTGATGTTAAAGTCTAATTGTAAAATCAGTGTATTACATTCTGCCCATTTAATCACTATCTCATGGTACGGGGGCGACATTACCTTGGTACGAGGGCTAAAGGAAAATGGAGAATTGGACCGCGTACATTGAAAATTAGATTTAACCTGTATGATAATAAATAAATTTAAAATGTACATATTTTTAACAACTTACAGAACAAAAGAAGTTTAGTTTCAGGAGTAGAAATGATCTATGCATTTAAAGCCCCAAGGTCAGAGGCACCCTGTATAATCGGCTCGCGTATTCGAAGCATACTTTCGACCAAATATTAAGCAAAACTGCGGCGCCTCCACGCTGACTTCAGTTCTCGAGTTAGGTCAGCAACGCCAACAGTATTTTTACCAGTAGTTTGAGCTTTATCCAAGCCCAAACATTTTCAATTGGATTGACATCCGGTGATTGTGAGGGCCAATCCAAAACATCGCTGCCGATTCCAGCTTTCCACTCAGTACAGTGCCGACTTCGGTGTTTGGGGTCATTATCCTCTTGCGGAACATCTTTTCAGCGGAGCGCAGCAAAGCATTTTCATAAATTTTGTTAATTTTCTGGGCGTTGAGTGTACCAGTGAACATGCTTTGAGAAGCATCCAAAAACATGCACCTTTAAGTACTGGGTGTTTTACAATCCGCACAAGCACTTTATTATCCGCCGTAGTCCAAGCCCGAGTTGAGTATTTCGATACCCGAGAAGAGGCTTCATCGGGAAAAATAAATTTCCCTTAATCCCGGTTTTTGTTTTCACTCGCCCATGACTACCTTTTTTCCACAGGTATGTATGACTACGTCTCGGCCACGCTAACTCATACTTGCTCATACTCGTCCCGTAACAGCCATTTTCCGGGACTCTGCAATATACTATCAGGTACTTAGCTGTTATTTTGTTGTTCAGCTTGTTAATATTTCCTTCCTGTGGTTGATGGCACTTTGACGACGCGGCGTGGTTGACCTAGTTGGTGGTGACCCTGACAGCAGAGCTGGCGATGCTGAGTTTGATTGGCAGTAAGGGCAAATGTGTGTTGAACGCGCGTAATTTGCTCTTAATTCTTGAATGTTTTCTTTTAGTTAATAAAATAAGTTTATTTAATTTACTTTTTACGTCTATGACGAAAATCTTTATACACATAAAACTGCCGAACTGTTTGCTGGCAGACTAAAATAAAGGTTACCAGTTTGGTTTGACTTACGAGTATGATAAAAAGTTGGTTTCATTCGGTAACTCAATGAGGTAAAATAGGTGTGTCTGCTATATTTGTTCTGCCAGCGGGACTTGCCAACGTCGGTCATGGCAGACTTTAGGTACTAGTTCTACTTATAGCTCTTTATCCCGATAAATTAAATTCGGTAACTACATGAGATATTTTGTAGGCCAAAAGATCCTTACAAAAAACCTTGTAAAAATGTGTCAGTTTGCGCCTTGGCAGACGAGCTTATTTGAGGACCACCAATTGTCCACTTTTTCATTAAATTGCTTTTTTTCGGCAACTCGATTACTTCGGACTATTTATTAGACACTACTAACTATGTCGGCCGATTTAGCACGCCATCAAGCGAACACTAGACTAGAAATAAAAATTGAATAAGTTGATTGCTGTCCTACTTTAACATCACTTAGAGAAAGAAGCACAACGTTGCCGTCTTTTTCTAACTTATTATACTATCCGCAAAATTAAGTGGCGAGTCGGTTCATAAATCATCGGAATCATGCTATCTCTTTCGCACCTGCACGGCCTTATGGACCGGGCCGTGCAACAATAGTTTATGGTATTCTATTTAGGCGCGAAAAACAATATCGTCTTTGATCTGTTATCGTATTGTCAACATTTTAATAGCTCTTATTTACTTGACAGTAATGGCGACTGACGTGAAAACCATACCATAACAGGTCAAAGACGATATCGTTATAACCGCCAGAATAGAGGCCCAGGTAGCGGTAGGCACAAAAAGGAATGTCGATAAAGGTAACTGACGTTTATTGCCCGACTCGCCACTTAATTTTGCGATAGCATAGGTCCTAAGAGTAAGACAGCAGTCAAATTCTACAATTTTTATTTCTAGTCTAAACCTCCCTTTGGAAGGCTAGTAATTTGAGCAGTCACGCAGATCGCGCTTGACGAGTGGCAATTTCGTTTGTAACAATGCAATCTTGATTAATTACAATTTCTTAGCTATTCGCTTTCGCTTCGCTTCAGTTTACCTATGAGTTTATCTGTAGCACACGTACAACCGTGTAGGAAAACATTTAAGGCAAAACCAACTAATAATCCGCCAGCCGATATGGGCCTGTCTTCATCGTATTATCTTATCTTATGTTATCTTATCTTATCTTACAACAGGCCCTTTCGGATACACTTCGACCCCTTTAGGATATTTTGTGCTGTGCTGTTACACATTCACTCAGCTGTTCGAATGTGCAAGTTTCCTCATTATGTTTTTCTTTCACGGTAAGTAAGTATCAGTTAATGAAGGTACTACCTACAATATATCGTATTAAAACACGTCTGACTATGTATATCCTAGACCTGACACGCAAGTGCAAATACCAAGATTGAGGGAGATTGATGTATGGAGTTCTCAATACGAGAGGCAGAAAAGGAGATATATTTATTTTTGTCTTTGTCATTTGGAAAAAAACAGACAGGAAATAGTTTTTTCACCTCAGCAGCTCAAACAAGCAGGTTTTGCTGCTTAAAAACAGTGAGCAAAATTCAATTTTGCTGCGAGCGATAGGCAAAGTAGCTTTTTAATTATTTTTTTTAAATGCCGTGAGCAGTGCTGCGGCTACTCACAACATTCGAAAAAATTGAACTTCACTTTGTTCTGTCACTTTCACTTCGATAGGAAAAAAGCGAGAGATAGAAACAACTTGATTCGAAGTTCGATTTTCAAATTCCACACATAGTAGGCCCAAAAAGAAACGCACGTTCGGATGCACACATAACCGTAAACTTGCAAACAAAACTATCTGTTAAAGTTTGAAATGTGTTTATTATAACTATTTTATACAGTAGGTACAATCATTTTTTTTATTTAATGTTTTGAAGACAAAATTAATGAAAAATAAGAAGTTTATCATGTATCTACATAATTCTGTTATCGTTTTAACAATCTTTAATTTCGTGACATAAACCGCGGGGGCAGTTTCAGAACGCATTTCAAAAATAGCGGGATTATTTTAGCCAATAGCCATAGACAAGGCCTAGTTAGGTTTTTTTTAAAGCCACAGACTACATAAAGCTGTATAAAGTTGTGTTTGCACAACGGCATTATCAAGTTGAGTGACAGGTTTTATCTGTTTCATGTTTATTTTTTCCACTTTTTATTTTATTAGTATTTTGCAAAAATGCTTGTGATTGATGCATATGCGATCGTGTCGTTATTTAGTCATGTATTCACCAAATGGTCACAACGGAAGACCTGCGTTGGCCCTACCAGCTTCACGCTGTGTTGTTCTCGCTGCTGCGGTGAAAAGTTGTATGTCTCACACGAGACCAAAGTTTTTTACGTCTCGTATCTTTGAATCATCACTCGCAGAAAAACCAACTTTGCTCTCTTGTTGAACAAATAACTATTTTAACGATTTGTTTGATGATAATAAGCTGGTGTTGTGTTTGTATTTTAATTTATAAAATATGCATTGTTGCGTGATCGGCTGTAGAAGCCGGTGTGAGCGAAAATCTGAGAACGTTACTTTTCATACGTATAAGTACGTACAGTACCTATTTATAAGCCTTTTCTCTAAGTGATTTTTGTGTTTATTGTTTGTGTCAAAGGGAAAAACATATTTACTTTTAAAAAAATTATTTGTAAATCTGGAACCATAGTAAAAATAAAAATTTCCTACTGCTGTGCGTAGTGCATGGCTGAGATCTGTTGGGCGATAGAAATGGGAGCCAACTAAGTACACTCGTACTTGCTCTCAACTTTTTGCTGATCATAACTTTGGCAGAAAGCAACAAATATATATTAAGAGAAGTTCTCAATCCCAACATGGTTTCAAGTTTTTAAGTTTCAAAAGTGAAATATTCACTTAAATTTTTGTAATATTCTAAAAGTTTCAAAATATTTTCGCATTTAAGGAAAGTTTTGCAATGTTTCAGAAATCGCTCATGACTAATCTTGGGTAGCAAAGGATTATTTTTAACAAAACGGAACAAATAAAAAAAAAAGTAGGTCAACTCTTTATTATCTACCTATAATCATTAATTTATTCTCACCCCTGTTAAAAGATTACGACGGAGTCTCAAGCTATTTTTAAATATAAGACCTTATATTATATTATCTACACAAACATCAGCCTTTCGAAAGTTTTCACTATCGGTTGTTTCACTTGTACTTCTTCTTCTTCACTCGGGCTTCTTTGAAATTGAAACTTTGAAGTGTGATGTAGTTTCGGAGCGTTAATTGGTAAATTAATTAGTGTTATTGTATTAGTCGTAACAGCAAAATAGAAAGGTGGGTATCGGTTCGCTGGCAGTTGCGAAGCCGTACGGCTGTCGCGGCAGACCGCGCGCACTCGAGCAGAGGGGTGTGATTCTTGTAATTATACAGGAAAAATAGCATATTTTGGAGGCTAATAGAGCAGGCTTCTATGGGATGTTCGTTTGCAAAAATCGCGGACCGCGAAATGTTTAGTGATTTGTCTACCTCAGACCCTCGAGTTGATAAAAAGCCATGTTGCCGCGCGCGCGCACGGACCTTTGCCATTCAGTCCCCCCCTCCGCCAGCTACGCGCGCTTTTCTTGTAGTGGTGGTGAACAATTATTTCATGACACGACTGGCGTGCCTAACGCCATACAAAAAGATGGCACGCCTATTGTGCCATCAGCCATGTGTATAAAAAAGTATACTTCCTATGGTTTTTTCAAAGATTTAAACTTACGTTGTTTTAATCAGTTTTGAGTGGCTAATCTACGTGTTTTCTATGTAATGACAGTGATCGTACTTTTTCCAGCATTCTTGGTGCGATGACGTCAAATGACACACGACAGCGACCTAGGGTTGTAGACGTGTATATAATATGATTGACGTTTAAAATTATGTAATATTATGTGGTCATTGAAAATGAAACACTATTTAATTTTACTTAATCAGTTATTATAATTTAGCACTTGACGGGACGTCAGTGAAGAAACAAATTGTCTTCTATATTTATGCACTGCCATTACCTACGCATTTTACTGTCTATGCTAATATATAGTTAGTATATAAATTCCTAATCATAAATATGAACTATAACCTGAGATAAGAAGTTATTGCAACTATGTTACATTTTCTCTTATACTCGTAGTAAATTAACCCTTCATTTCATTATGCATATTGGGTTAGGCTTTACATGTTCTGTTTTTTTTCTGTATTTCCGATTTGTTTAATACGCTATTTTATTTTTATTTTAGATTTTATTTGATTCTTGATTCCAACAATTTAATATTGGGCACTACTGACAACCCTAGCACTGCACCAAAAATGCTGGAAAATGTACGATCACTGGACTAATGGATGATAAGTGATTGAGATGTTTCAAACCTGGGAAAACATAGACTTTGCCTTAAACATGATAAGAATAATATGTACCTCTGATGAATTGCATCTACACTGTTTAAGAGCATCAGCTCAAGTTTATCTGGGGAAAAAGCTCATCTGTACGAGACATTCCAATTTTAAGGAGTATTTGCATTACCATTGCACCAAGTTTTTATGTGAGTTCAACCCTTATTTAATAAAATCGGATTGAGTTTTCAAACATGTGGCAAAATAAAATGTAATTTAAATTAAAAGCAGTTAGGAGTATTGATACCAACTTCGAAACAAAGCACCCCAAAAATAACTATTTACACCTTTTTAACCCCGTTAGGAGATGAATTTCTATAAAATAAAACCAAACAGGTCTTCCATAAATTCCGTTAAAGAATGTTTATGGAAAATTTGAAGTAGATTCGACCAACGAATCACGTTGTCCGATATAAACTTTGCCCCGGTTTGCACCCCCTTAGGGGTAGAATTTCGGAGAATTCGTTCTTATCGGATACCTACGTCATACAAAGAACACACCCTCCAAGTTTCAGGTCTCTACGAAGTATTGACGATTGTCTGAACTTTAAAAAAAACCAACTGTTTCTTGCAAGAATGAGACATTTTTTGTATTTTTAAATAAAAATAAAAGTTTTCTATAGCTGTACTGGCTATAAGTACTAATTTTCTAATGATATTCCATTATTAAAACAAAACATCTTTTGTAATTTACTAATAATATTTGGGAGGAGGATCGGGGAAGAGGGGGACCACAAAACTCGTTGGCAACATCTGTTGATTGGATGTCTGGGATCTGTACAATACACAGGGTGGAAGAGGAGGGGGCCTTCCCCCGGGGGATAGTTTAGCCTTAACACTATATTTTCCCCATACACACTATGTGAATATATGCAGCCGTTTTCAAATTATGGCCTGTTAAACATTCACCCAAAAATCTATTCAACCCTCAACATGTGATTGGGTCAATGAGACTTGTAAACAATCTTTTCATTACAGTATATTATTACATTTTTTTGTCGTTAATGCATATTTAGACCCGAGGGCTTATTGTCTAACGCACTCGCAATCGCAATCGTTTTCATTTTGAAAATCGAAGGCTTGTTGCACACGAAATGAAAACAATTGTTCCGCTTTGAAACCGATTGTTATTGCAAGTGCGTTAGACAATAGCCCCTCAGCTTGCAACACGGTAAGAAACATTGCAGGGGGCATCCACCTTGTACAACTTCTTTATTTATGTTAATGCTAAAATTATGAATATTAGGTATACTAACCACTACAAATTTTTGAAATTGCGACATTGACAGCCACCAATAGTACATTGTGCATCAAGGGCGGTAAGAAGAGGATTGCTAACGAGAGACTATTACAAGCCCGACGCCGAAGGTGGAGGGCTTTTAATGACTCGAGTTTGCAATCTCCTTACTGCCCATGATACAAACAATGATTTTCATCACATTAGCGAGGAAATAAAAAACAAATAGAAAAAAAAACCTTCAATAAAGATGAAAGTAAGTAATTGTACAACTTTTTTTTAGTCTTCCACAGATAATGCTTAGAATTGCTATTTTTTAAACTTGACAAATACAAGCCATTCTGCCAGATTGTACAAATTTTCAAAATGAAATTTAATAAAAAAATTGCGAATGTCTCTAAAATAATGGTAAAATAGAAATATAATGCAGACACATGTGCCGTATAAGTTTAATTAAACAGTAAAATTGGTTTGTAGCCAAGTTTTGAATACAGGAAATAAACCTTGGCTGATTTTACACCTCCTTGGTCTGAAATGATGTACAAGTGGATTCTATATTTTAAAACTAAACTAATGACTCCCTAGGGAGTTATGAAAATCTATAACTCCCGCGGGAGCTAAGTCGGCTATAACTGCCCTAAACGCCTGCGTGTTATAAAACCCTTTCCGAGCAAGTGTGATGAAAAGATATAAGAACCTCTTCCGTCGTATCTTAATTTAAGTAAATTGATAAAATGGTTTACCTTGTTAACACATTGAACAAGGCATTTTTCATCCAATTTCATGGATCAAAACGTGCATGTGGAACATTTACTAAATAAACATTATTAGAGACATATTTTGTTAATTTACGGAATTCTTTTGACATCGGACATCGACGAGGTGCATTTGATGTTTGAAATGAAAATATCATTAAATTTACCTAATGACATTCTCACAGGCTACTAAGCGATACTAACGTATCAAATAAAAATAAAAATGTCTTTGTTAGAAGATCGTGCTTATTTAATTTTGCTCTTATTATACGCGAAATGCACCTATAACGCGGCTGAAGCTTTACGTCGATACTGAGAAAGATATCTTCCACTCCACCACATCCAACTCGGCGTAGGACAACGTTAACGGTCTTCGGATCATATAGCTAACAACCAGCCATGTGAACGTAGTGTTAGATTCTTTTAACAATATGGCAAAGTGTAAAGTAATGATACTAATGATTATTACATTTGACATTGCGTCATGCGTTATCAATACGGTAACGTCAACGTTCGTAAATATGTGTGGTCTCCGAATTTTACCGACGCCCGTTTCCTGTCCTTACTCGAGCCGTGATGATGTTGTCACCAAAATAAAAATAAGTGAATTGGCTATTATTGTTTTCTACATAATTTATGATTATAGGCCCAATAATAAACAGGGTAACTTTAGTTTTTGTATGTAAAGAATTGGTAGAACCAAATTATTTTTTGCAGAATTAAACAAATTCCTCCAAGGAAATTAAAATAAAAATATGTTTTTTTTAATTGTACTTCAAGCAAAAATATTAACAGCTTTTTTTTTTGCATATACATATCTTACTTATTTTATTTACAATAGGGACCATGCCGCAAGCGGACCTGCTAGAGGGGGTGTTCTTTTTATAGTGGTGATTATTATTTACATCTTTAATATTTCTGTAGCTTAGGCGATGGGCTTGTAACCTGTCACTAATACGCTGGTAAACATCTTAACCTAATAGGGAATATGCATGGATTTTAAAAATCGCATTTCTCATCAAAATATGAAAATACCGTAAAAGAGATCACCAAAACGGAAATTAAAATTAAAATCGGTCAAGAAATACGGAAGTTATAAGCATTTCAAACTTCTAATTAGACAGAGAGATCCGATGTGCACCGTGACGTCATTGTGCACTGCGGCCATATAAACTCCATGTAAAATTCCGTTTTTCTAGAAAGAGATAGGAACAAATCTTTGTTGGCTTATATCTTGGTTATTTTTATAGTTATTCAAAAAATGATTTTTGTGATCTGTTTGTTACATGAATCAGCTTCAATTGAAGCTGTAAAAAAAACATGCATATTCCCTATTGTGCAAAGTGTGGTTAAAGAATTATCAACAAGTTTTAAAAGTTGTCGGTAATTCTTTAGCTCTGCCTACCCCAATTTGGGAATGAAGGCGTGACTTTATGTATGCATGTAAAAAGTTTAGTTTTAACTTTTAATCAAGAATATTAAACACATTAATGCAAATCGTTTGGTCTCCTATATTAAAGTTTTAAACAACTCTTAATCTGTTTAATTTTGAGAATTTACGATATGGGTGTATAAATGTTCGATTATTCAACAACTATCAGTTCTGTGTCATCATGACTCGATTTATGAATGTGGCAGAAGCGAAAAAATTTGTTGAGATCGTAGCAGGTGGAAACAAGTGGTCTCGGCCTACCCCACTGGGAAACAGGCGTGATTTAATGTGTGTGTGTGTGTGTGTAATAACTAATAATATTAATAATTATATCTAAGACTGTACCTTGTAAGGAGAGAGCTATTTTATCACCAAATAAAAGCAATATCTTCTAAGTATTTATTTAAATAATATAGTGCAAAGGACAATTTGAACCTACATTAAATGATAAATACTGAATTGGAGAAAATAGCTTCGCAAATAACCAAAAATACACATACATATACATAATATACATTTTAAATAAAACTTAAAAGATGAAAATGGTTACTGCGAATCAATCTTAGCAGATAGACATATCCCATCGCGGATTTTCCTCTCAGTTTTTTTAGGAACTACAATTCTTCAGTACGCTATTTTGATATATAGGTTTAGCCAGCATAAGCTATGTTAGAGCCCTTAAATCGATTTGTTGAACTATATTAATACTTAATCATAATGAAATGTACATATAAACCATCCGGAATAAATTATCTCAATGACAGTGAAAACCGTATTAAAATCCGTTGCGTGGTGTAGGAGGAGCTAGCGGAGAAACAGACAGACAGACGCAAAGCGACTTAAATTTATACTATTTAGAGAAGCTTAATGTGAAATAAAAAGATGGGAAGATGGCAAGCGAAGGGATGTGTACAAAAACACCATAACTAACATTTTTGGCGGATTTGAGTTATTGGTATCACAGTGTTCGTCTAAGAAGGAACTACAGAGGTGCGTAAGATTGTCTTAAATCGATCCCTAAAAATATACCCATTTTACAAAAACTACATGACTACATTATTTTTTACAAAAGGAACATAAATGTATCGGTTCACGTAAAAACGTGACCTTAAGTATAACAGCTTAAATTGTATACTCGTATATGCCCAAGAATTTGAATGTTAAACGTGTTTGCGTCTTCACTTTCCTTAAATCCTCCTATGCGAATTGAAGAAATTGATGCACTTTTTATTAAAGCCATCGAGCCATCAATTCTAACAATCCATTCTATTTCCAACAACATGTCAAGGATTGTCGACTCTAGAGATAGCGATGACAACAGCAGCGGATGTGAGGGTTAAAATAACTCCACATAATAAAGTAAAACAAAGCCTGTATTTCTTAGAATAAGAAGAGAATTCTAGAGCAAATTGTTTTATTTTCGTACAAAAAGAACATACGAGTAACTAACCAAAATTTACAAAAACCGCATGAGTAACGAACCTATATTACATATTTTTTTTGAGTCTTTTAAATTTGTAATAGTATATTTCCGAACTATTAGTCACTTACTAAAATCACCTCTAAAATATTTATCTCTAATAAGTAATATTTCAAGAGAAATTTACTTTTTTTATGTTTCCTGTACCTACAGTCACATCTAGTGTAGTTATGTTGTTTTTTGTAAACATCCCTTCATACAACCCCTACTTCCGTAGTCTTAAACAGAATGGGTGACCGCTTAATACATCGTGTTGATAAATTAAGCTTTCCACATATTTGTAGCAGTTTTACTTGAGATTGCTATTTAGCCGTAGACTATGAAAATTAGACTACAATTTAAGCAACAAAATAAAAAGCCATTATAAAAAATACAATCCGTTTAAATTGTAGGAGAAAAGTTACCTTTTGATGTTTTTTATATGGGCCGGGGCTCTTGGGATATGATTTATTGTTACTAGAGAATCTTAAAACAGTTAGTACACGACATAGTAGTATTTGAAGACATACGTAAAGATACCAGCGACACCAAATCACCATGATAATGCCAGCTGTCATACATCAAGCGAAACGACTCGATTTTTGGAAGGTCAAAATATAGAATTAAGGGTCATTCACCATAAAGAACGACACAATTAATATGGCGTGCGTCAAAGCTCTTAAGCCGTTGCCCGACTAAGAGTCTATTGGAAACTGAGCAGAAGACAACTCCGATACATTATCGGAGTGTTTACTGGGCATCTTGGAGTTAAAGATTTCCTAGCAAAGATGGGCCTTTATGACAACACAGATTGTAGAATGTGCGGCGAAGAGGTGGAAACAGTGAAACACTTATTGTGTGAATGTGATGCCCTCGCCGGAGTAAAAATGAAAATCCTCGGTTGTGGCTCGCAGAACCGAACGATTTCAAGGCACTGCCATTGCACTTCACTATCCGCTTTATAGGAAGGGGTGGAGGCTGCATTGGATTAAGCGCTAAAAATGGGATAAATATACAAAAGATCCCCCCATAGGGTCGAAGTGTATCCGTAAGGACCCCACAAATAAGAAGATAAGATAAGAGTTTATTATTTTTTGATCCACGCGCCATATTATTTGTGTCTTGCTGTACAGCCTTGATTTTTATTTATTATCCAAATGTAAAGAATAAATTACGTGGTCAACGATTTTTGACCCGTGAAGACATCGTCGACGGGATCAAACAGCACGTTTTGGAGATAGCTCATAGTGGAAAAGAATGATGGGCAAATTGGCCCATATAACCAATACAAATCTCATGTATACTTACCACGTGAAAGGTAGTTATATAAGCTTCATTTTTTAATACGGTGAGAAACTTCAAAAACCCCGGTGAAGAGAGTTATCAGCCTTCAAATATTTACACACACACACAACGTTCATCACTGCACTAGCTGTGCCCCGCATGCGTTACAATGCTATTTCCCGTATATCCGACTCACGCTTGACCGTTTTTTCACTTAACTATTTCTCATGAAACTGGCTATCATGTACAAAAAGATGTACTCCAATCCGACGGGTAGTACGAAAGATAACCCGTTTAAACAAACGCAGAAACCCACAAACAAAAAACTCTTCTGCTTTATTATATTAGTATAGATTTATTCTTTAAAAAAAATGCACTAATTAAATAGTTGCAAATCAAATCTTAAACATGTTACGAGCCTTATGGAAAGCGAAATCAGTCAATCATAATTGCTGAATTTGAGGGTTTGTCCTTAACACATCCCCATAGAGTTGAAAGTTACCCACGTTTTCATTCCGGGTCTGTACGAACTTAAATATTTCATCATAAAGTATGTCGATTCTCCCAGCCTGCACAGTCTAGTCGTCATAATAACAATGACAGAAAATAGTGGGATCAATAAGCCTACAAACGTTATAATACTATTGGGGTTTGGGCTGGGTTCCATACATTTTTGCCCATCATTCTTTGCTTTTAACGTAGGTATGCATCGATCAACACGGAGAATATTTTGAAAACCAATAAAACCATATGGGTCGGTTGGATGCAATTTGGACCGAAATCGAAACATTATTTTTCGAGAAAAAATTAAATATTTTTCAAGCAACAACACTCTTTATATAGGTACCTATTAAAGGATGTTTTAGTCTTATACATTCGTTTATTTTTCATAATCCGGTTAGATACATAAATAGCAGCCCTTTTATATACTATGACCTCATAATTGTTATTTAATATAGACCTTAAAGTGCTTAATGATCAAGTCGACGCGACGATGCCAAAGTTGTTAGCGTTTAAAGAAAAGTTGGAAAGGTTGTAAAAAAAAAATTGCCCGTCATTTTGAGAGGCATTTTCAACAATAAATAAACGTATTTTTGTATTAGATTCTTAACAGATACTAAGAACATTATGTAAAAGTAGAACAGACTCCTAATTCAAAATGTTATGATATGTCCATGCAATAAGAGCGAAAACGTCGTCGTTCCGTTCGCAACGCCGAGCCGAGACGAGCCGAGCGGAGCGACGTCCTTTTCGCTCTTATTGCGTTGATATAAAGCTTTTTCCGAACGCGATTTGCCGAAACGGCGTCGACTAGTTTGGGGAGACCCTAACAGATCACTTTGTTGTCTGTTAGGTATAAGGCATTCGTGACGTCGTCTTTCAATCGTTTTTAAAAATTCTAAATTCTAAGCTTGTTTTCATTGAGTCCAGTCTGTAGTTCGTTCGTTCAAATAGTGTGCGTTGCAAGTGTTGCAACCCTTAGAAGCCGCCTACGCCGCTTTTTGCGCGCCGCGGCAGCTTCTTTGTACGAATTGTGGCGGCGCCTCAAAGTATGCCAACTATCTGAACGAACGCACTATACATACATGTTGCGATTATGCTTTTTGGTCTAGAATTGCCGAGTACCTACTTAAGACTACACTAGTCCCGCCGTTTCACTTATACGTATTTTCTAGGATTCGAATCGTGTTAGCAAGCTTAGGAAAATCTAGTTCGCTCTTTTTACATAAAAAAGGAATCAAAATAAATTGTCATAACAAACCCACATTTCTTTTTAAGTTTTATGCCCACACCTTGCGAATTCTAAATTGGAATTAAGTGTTATCCTGTTTATATTTCAATCGTATTAATTAAAAAGTTCGAACCCTAAACTTTTAATTGGCGATTAATTATTTATAAACTGTCTGTTGTATTAAGAAAAATATTGAAATAACAAGTTTTAGATTTGTAGGTTATTCAGTAGCTCTGCCTACCCCACTCTGCGAACGAAAGCGTGAGTTTATGTAGATACGTATTTGCAAATATTACATTTTCTTAAAAGTTTTTATTTATATGTATGTATACAGTTGTACGGCAAAAGCGTATCATCGAGACCCCTTACTTCACCTGGGTCTTGACACTTTTAGCAACAATTTATTCAGATTTCAAATTGTTTTGGTATTTCATTACAAAAAAATATTTGACTTATCTCAGGCTATGGTTACAGGCAATTAACGCTTTAAATTGCTCTGAATTCCCCATAAAATGCCTATATCTGTAGGTTATCTAACTTTGCCTGTACAAGTAGTTTGCCGTAGCATCAATAATAAATAATCGATTGACATAGCTACATGTAATCTTTAGAATTCAGGTTGTAACAGCGGAATTGAACCTTACATCTAACAATACAGACATCGGAGGACAAGAGATAGTAAAATTAGCACATTTCGTGGTAGGCGAAAATAGGTAACAGTCTGAAGTTGGTTTTATACATTTGCTACAATGTTCATAGGAATACCAAAAATCATGTTAACTTATATTAAATTATCGAGAGCGCGGAATTGCAAACGTAGTGGTAATTGTGTGTTTACATGCATTCTATATTTGAATTTTCTCTCTTCTCTTACTATCAGCATAAAAAGAGGTTTGTTATATATTAAAGAAGTAAATAAGTACAAAAATAATGTGAGTGTCAAATTCTTAATAATATTTGCGGTGTAATAAAATATACGTCTTATTTTATTGTTGACAGAACTTAATATTTCCTAGTGTCCGTTGATGTACAAAACAACTTTGTATGAAATAATTAAACAATATATACTGGGTGACCGGTATATAGTAGACAACCTTACAGGGATGGCTAGCTCAGCTCAGGAGTGTCTAAAATATAGAATAGAATAAAAAACATTTATTACGCTTAATTTTTATATATTTTTACAGTGTGTGAAAAGTAGTTCTGCGAAAATGGTATCAACTCAGCTATATGTCGTACTTCCTATCGGAATTCCTTCCCTTCCTTGACTTGAAAAATTTTCGAGTCAAGTGTAAATTTAAATTTATGAATTGAGTTTTTCTTCCGGCAAGGTTGACATAATTCATGCGTTAAAAAGAAAAGTGACGTTATTCAAAATGACTAAATTTTACAGGGCACGCGTTTAAAGTTTTTTGTTCATTTAATCTAAATTTAAAAAAGAGTATCAAATAAGTATACAAGTTTTATATACTCGTATCATTGCTTTAAGTGTTTTTTTGTCTACAATTTGTTTTGAAAGTTTAATGTGAAAATTCATAATAAAGCCTTACAGGGTTGGGCAGATTAAGTGTCCTAGTTGTGTATGGCTTTTTTACTTAAATATAACTAAACTTCTTATTCACTTCGGTTTTTTTTTGTTGACTATTTAACCTTCTTTATGATTTCTACACGTCATTCAGCTTGATATATTTTGTTTTTATATTGTTTTCAACAATGGACGCGAAACGCCAGCTCGTGTGCGATTTGTACCAGAAAAAATACCGACCGTGTGAGATATTGAAGACGCTGAAACATTTAAATATCAATATAAGGTTTATATCGCGGACCGTCAAGCGATTCAAAGAAACAGGATCTTTACAAATCAGGCCCAAACCTGGGAGAAAGCCATCTGTTCGCACCAAAAACATCATTAAAAATATTCGTGAGCGTATTAGACGAAATCCAGCTCGAAGTGCAAGCAAACTTGCTAAAGATATGAAAATATCCCGTCTAACAATGAGTCGTATTTTAAAATACGATCTTGGGCTAAAGGCCTACAAAAAATAATAATTCATGGCTTAATAGATGCCCAGAAAAAAGCTAGAGTGAAAAAATGTAGGGAATTGCTAGCTTGGCACGACGGCGATGATATTATTTTTTCCGATGAAAAGATGTTTCAGTTACAAGACAGTCACAACCAACAAAACGATCGTGTCTATGGTGCTTCATTGAAGGATATTCCTGTGGACAAATTAGCCGTACAACGGTTCCAGAGTGCATCAGCTGTCATGGTATGGGGTGCGATATGGGTAAGGACCAAAAAGTTGTCCACGCTAACTCACTGAATTAAATTTTCTATGAAACTTTTCCGTTGTGACACGAAAGTTAGCCATACAATTGTAGGGATAATTTTCGTCGCACAACGGAACCTTTTTCAACTTCGCTGTTTGTATGGTTAACTGCGCTTAACAGTGGTCCAACTTTTTGGTCCTTACCCATATCACCTAGAGGCAAGTTACCGCTGCTGTTTATTGATCGAGGTGTCAAAATTAACCAAGACTATTACATCCAGAACGTGTTACAGGGTCATTTGCTAGAAAATGCTCAAAAATTATATGGAAACGACTATTACTGCTTCCAACAAGATAGTGCCCCATCTCACAAAGCTAAACGCACTCAAGACTGGTGTAGAACAAATTTGACAGATTTTATACCTTGGCAAGAATGGCCTGCATCATCGCCGGATTTGAATGCTTTGGACTTTTCGATATGGGGTTACATGCTGAGCAAGATTGGGAGCACACAGGGCATGAATCTAAACTCATTCAAGCATCGATTAGTCAAGATATGGGATGAAATACCAGACGAGGTAGTGCGTGCCGCGTGCAATGCATTCTATGGAAGAATGCGTCAAGTTATTAAAGCTGATGGCGAGCGATTTGAACTTATGAATTAGTTTTTTTAAGTATAGAGTACGCTAAAAATAAAAACGTGATAATTTTTTAAAAAATCTGTCTTTTTTTAATTTTATGGCTCCATTTAACTAGGGCACTTAATCTGCCCAACCCTGTATTTTGCTACAAAATGTCACTATTCTAGAAAGTTCTAAATTAATACCAATGATTTATCTCGAAACAATATTACGATCATGGTAAAAATATGTTTTATTATTGATAAAAAGTTTGAAACTGTACTTAATGGGGATGTTATTTCCTATGGGAATGTAAAGAGTCCCTATCATTAACGATATCACCCCGCGTCACTCTAATGTTGGAAATAGCCATTTCCTATTGCTCGCCACTTAGGCCGATAAACAGCTTTTTTCCTCCAATCACAGCTAGCAACCCTGCTTACGTCAGTTGGTCAAATATTTTCTTCCTCAGTTTTATTTAATACATTTGCATTCAAGAATGAAATGTGCACTATTTCACACATTTCATTAAAAATTAAAATAAAACACTATACACACGATAAAGAAAAATGACAACATCCGAAAAGTGTCACTTTCGAACCAAACCCTACAGCAATTTTCTAGCCTTAAATCAAAAAGTCTAATTTTTTTATATGATACCTAATACGCCTTAAAGCTGTTTTTTTTTAACAACAGTGACGTATTTTATTTAATGCCATTTCTCACTTTAAATATGCTGTTCTCATATAATTGGTAGGTTATTGCAAAATATGACACTTTTTTACATTAATGTACACACGTCTACCGCTGCAAATGCGAATGGAACACCATTCCATAAAAAAATGGAGGGAGCCCGCGTTGTAGAAAAGTGACTTGAGCTATATATCTACCCCGATAGGCAAAAAACAGCAAAACGTAACTTTACATCATATAATATGGTTAGTTTGAAGGCCATTTCTGCAATAAAACCAAAATCAGTTTTTTTTGAATAACGCCACTTTTCTTTTTAACGCATGAATATGTTTTTTTTTTCAACAACGTTATACACGTTCTTTTAAAGCCCTTGCCGAGTGTCGGGCTCCAAATCGACCCTGTGTGCAGTAGATACATTACTGTTCGCTTAGTGCAAGCATTTACTACAATACAAGAGAATTTATTATATTTCTAATTTGTCCCTTCATAATATTATCTTTAATAATTACATAATTGACCAAACCGTCACCTAATTAAACTCAAGATTTATGTAAAGAGACAACCCCTTTCTAAAGCAACTGCCTCACCAGCAAAATTCGCATGTGCAAAGAACGTTGCAAGATATAATTATTCATACAATTGTTTTTTTCTTTTTCTTCATTTAGGTTTCAAAACTAACGGAAATCGGGCAGATTGGTTTGGTCAGAACCAATAATGTTAGTGTTTGGGGTTTAGTTTCCTACAAGGTCCGCATGGTCCGCCGCGCGCTGCCTGTCCTCGGTTTAACTCGAGACTCTTACTACTACTAAACTGTGATTTGACATAGTTTTATATTGGAAATACACCGACAAAGTTGTAAAATAAAATCAGGGATATTTTTCAGGAAATATGATTTAGCCGTCTGTTATCTACTTTGCGATCTTTTTTCTGAGTTACGACTTACCGGACCTAACCTTGAACTTTCCTGAACTATAAAGCAAAGGTAAAAAAAAACCAAGCTAGAGCTATTTAATTATAGCAAATGGGGTGTCAAATGGGGCTCAATCTGCTCATTTCAAAAGTATTTAAACAAAAACTGTGTCGTACTTTTTGATTTATATTCAAAAATGTACAAAAAATGACCCCACCTCTCCCTTTATCTCCGAAGATTATTAATTAAAAACTCTGAGAAAACCTGACGTATAGCTAATTATTTATATTTAATGGATAAAATGAAATGAAGTGTTGGTAATTTACAGTTTTTAGAAATAGTAAAAGAACTTTGAAAATCTAAGCTTGAAAAATTTAGGCTACTGAAAATAGACACAGATTCATAATAACTATTTTCTTGTGCGGTTACCAAGCATACTATCTTAAATATGGAACCCTCTCTATACGTGAGTCGGACTCTCACTTGACCGGTCTTTTACGTCACGTCGTCCAGTGGGGTATCATTGGATAGCTCTCACAAACCACGTACATACGTGATTAAGATTGTCAACTTATCGATTTGGGGGACCGTTTAGGAAATATTGAACTCGAAAAATATAATTTTCGCTAGAGTCGCGCGTAAAGAATAGCCAGAACTACATACATTATGATACTTTGATGGTACCATTTTGACAGGAAAATCAAAACCAATAAGTTAATCTTAAGTAATAAAGTAGTTTTACAAGAAAGTGAGCTGCGCTTGTAATTGTCATTGACATTAAAATTCGAGCTCCAGAGCTCATGTAACGCTTAGTAAAATTTACTTAATTCAAACACTCTTTTATTAATAAAAAATAAAAAGAATGAAATAAACTAAATTATTTAAAAAAACCCGACTGCAGTAAAAAAAAACCATTTTTAAACAAAAAACAAGCTCTATAATCTATGGAAAATTGTACAAGCAATGTATTTAATGATACTATTTATACTATTAGGTATTATACACCGTGTCCAATAAGTTCGAATACACATCTTTTTGCACTAACCTTAAAGACATACAGACTACAGGCCATCGACTTCTTATTTTAATTAATAAAGTATGGTGTCGTTAACAAAATACAATCGTTTCAAACATCAAGCATTTGTAGTTTTCTTTTAATCCACGATGAAACAGTTTCGTGAAACGATTATCAGAAAATTTAGCAATGGCGACAGCCCAGGTGCTACTTTAAGGCCTTAAAACCCCTTGGAATTAAACGCAATCTAGTTTACACCACAATCAAAAGGTATAAAGAGACCTCCTCAGTAGAAGACCGGAAAAGATCCGGTCGGCCACTTTCAGCTAGAACCGATAGAGTAGTAAAGATTGTGAGAGAGCGACTTCGGCGGAAAAAATACCGTTCTATCCGAAAATTGGCTGCTGAGCTGAAAATTTCAAAAGGATCGGTACACAATATTTTGAGGGTGGATCTTGGATGCCATGCCTACAAAAAACGAAAAGTTCATGGCATTTCCGAAGCGACCAAGAAAAAGAGAGTACAAAGATCCAACATAATACTTTCTTGGCACGCAGGAGATGGGTTTGTATTTTCTGACGAGAAACTGTTCGTGTTAGAACAGCCTCATAACGCTCAAAATGATCGATTGTGGGCACCAATGATAGAAGACATTCCGGACAACCAGAAAAATATTCCTAGGTTCCAGAGCTCACCATCGGTGATGGTGTGGGGTGCAGTTTGTAAGCGGGGTAAACTACCTCTAGTATTTATCGATAAAGGCGTTAAAATCAATGCTCAATACTATAAATCCGAGGTTTTGGAGAAAATTGTTGCTCCAAATTTAAAAAGAATGTTTGAGAACGAATATTATGTTTTCCAACAAGACGGAGCTCCTACACACACGGCAAACGCTGTTCAAGCTTGGTGTCAGGCTAATTTGACCGATTTTCTGCCGAAACATGAATGGCCACCCAGTTCTCCGGACTTGAACGTATTAGATTATTACGTGTGGTCGTACATGCTCTCGAAACTACATGATTATAAAATCGCAAACCTGGATCATTTCAAAAAGGTTATCGAGCATATTTGGGACCAAATACCAATGGAAGCGGTGCGTGCCGCGTGTGATTCATTTGAGAAACGTTTGAAGCTAGTAAAAAAAGTTAAAGGTGGAGTTATTCCGAAACATTTGTTGTAAATATTATACATACGTGTGCCATTAATAAAATATACTTTTGATTGTATTAACTGTTTGTACATTTATTTTATTGAGAATCTAAACTGTATGCAAACTTATTGGACACGGTGTATACAATCAAAAGTTTAAACGAAACTTATTAAAATTAACATAAATGTAAGCATAAATGTGTTAGGTTCGCTTTGCCTAATGTTAGACCGGTAGAATCTAGTATATTTCTTAAGGATGAGAGATTGGAAATCGTAGATAAGACACTTTCCTTAGGGATAACTATAGATAAAAACTTGCAATGGAGTCCCGATATAGCAGTACTAGCAGGTAAATTAAGTTCGGCAGCTTATGCTGTTAGGAAAATCAGGCAATTATTATAGTTATTTTCATAGTGTTATGTTGTACGGTATTCTGGTTTTGGGAAAAGCTGCTGACATACAGACCATATTCATGTTGCAATAAAGAGCCATTCGTTCTATATTATACAGGGTGTTTGAGAACTAGGTGCAAAACTTTAAGGGGATGATAGAGCAGCTCATAAGCTTTCGATTTAACCCCCATGTTAACCCCCATTGTTATTAGTTTTCGAGATAATGATCATTTTAATCGGACATTTTTGCCATT
Source organism: Acleris emargana (assembly GCA_927399475.2). Taxonomy (NCBI): domain Eukaryota; kingdom Metazoa; phylum Arthropoda; class Insecta; order Lepidoptera; family Tortricidae; genus Acleris; species Acleris emargana. The sequence goes on along the minus strand of OV656835.1, from coordinate 46,764,538 downwards.
TTTCCTTATGTCCGTGTTAGGAAAAACCCCTAAATTCATGTATGAACTTTAAAAAAACAGTGTTTTCTTGCATGATTAGAATCAACTATGAACTAAGGAAGTTTTTAAAGCCACATGGAAAATTTCATTTCATTACAACTTTTTGAGTAAACGCACAAAGTTTGTTTTTCCATACTAGGTGAAAAACAAACGCAGGGTTCTCTTAGTATGGATAAAGTAACCCTGTGCGTTTGCTCAAAAAGTTTCAGGAACAACCTCAAAGAATATCTGATTAGCCTAATATTATCCTATACCTACTTACATAGAAGCTGCACTGTATCACAACTGCATGGTCGCTTTTACGTTAAGTACATTATTTTACTCGTATCTATTATAAGCACCGGTTTCATTCATTACTCACTCACTTTACGTATACGCTCATGTCGTACATAAAGGACCAGCAGCGCTTTCTCACCGTCTGTTTGCCCTGACAATAAGGTCACGGCACTTATACGTCTGATAATATGTTGTGTGGCACTCAATTTGGAGCTTTATAAAATAGTTTTTATTCTAAATTAATTTCCCACTCACTTTATTATTGTTTTGTGTTTTGCTTAAAATAAACGATTTAATTTCTTCTTTTTTTCTTTCAATTACTTTACGGAAAAATATAATAACGGCAATCGATTACCCACATACGGGAACATTTCATAGTTGGCCGCAGTGTAAAACCGTTTTTATTCGTCAAATGTTAAGGGACCCAGCGATGCATCTACAGCTTTAAAGATTATTCATCTTCAGTCATGTTTTAGTGAAATCCTGATATTGTTGATATTTGTTATTAACATAACGTATCATAACATCTGCGTTTTGTATTATTTGTACCCTGTGCCTGTGCATCAGTGTGCCGTTTCCCCATGGGTCAATATTTATTTACACGTGTATTTTTCGCAGTTAACGAGGTCGCCTTATGTGAATTTATTATAAAAACGCGTGATGATGATTAAGTTATATTTCATAGCATGTATGTCAAACTATGTCACCGCATTCATAACCTTTGTAAATCGACATAAAATTTACACGTTCAAAGCCAAATATGCAGCTCAGACGTTATAATAGGTAATTAATTAATTGCCGATTAAAACAATTTCAATGATGTCATAATTGAAAACCCTAATAAAGTAGGAATTTCAACTTACAAATTGAATGCAGTGAGATCATCAAAATCCATGGCCCAGGTTGATACGTCTAGCACCGGGAGTGCGGCGGCCGGCGCGGGATACGTCATCACCAGGTGGCCCGACGCACTTGTGTCTGTTCACAGTTCTTCAAGTCACTCCAACTGTGGTGCAATGTAACTGCATGTCATGCATAATACACATGACATGCAGAAACAATTTTTTTTAAATACGACTTGCCACCAGTAGAACCACGACGAGTCGAATGAAAAAGATCAATACGAGTATGCAACGCATGCCTGAAGTTAGATCTCGCCAACCATTTCACAAATACTACTTAATCTTCACTCACAGAACACAACGTGCAAAAACAACAGCGACGAAAGTTCGATTACATCTGCTAATAAATATGTATCCGGTGCAAATATATTTCACCTTAAACCAGGGAACTCTATATGAAAAATAACTTTCGAAATCACATAAAACCTTTGTTCGTCATAGCGCATAACTGCAGAAAGCGTTTAAGCATGCGAGTAACTGATAAGTCTGATAACTACCTATAGAGGTACACTGAGATATTCTACGCTCAAACGTTACAACGAATGAGAAATCGGTAACAATTTAGAAATCCTATTTTATCTTTTTCTACCTTAAAACTTAAACAGCACAAAAAATGTAAATTAGTTAAATTACGTACTTGATAAAAAAATATATATATACTTATGACGAGGTAGTAGGTAATGATTTCCCATCCAAACGAATACAGAGAAATAAACTAAAGTATAAAAACACTAACCAAAACGAACATGAGCTCTCGTCTTGAAAGGCTGCCCGCCGGGCTCGCAGCCATTATAGAGACGATTATATATATTGCTTATTTAGTTCCTTTTTAAACTTTTCTAGTAAAATCGTTACTAAGGAACTACTTCATCGTCATTATCTGACTCTGAGTTCGATCTTGAGTGACTTAAATATTCACCCTCGACTACGGCAAATAAAACAGCTTGTTTTATACTTTCGTTGTATAATCTATTTACTATTTATTGATTTTCGCGATAATCTATATAATTAGTAACGTAAACGAGACATGTATGAAGACTTACATTTAATGAAACTTAGCTGCGTTGTAAGCAATAATGCAAATCTGTAATTAAGTTAAGTAAGTATTTATACTTAAAAGTAAAAATTGTATATATTGGAGAGAGTAATTCCTCAGCCCTAATAATAATTTTACTCCATCAGTTATTTAAATTACTACGGGATTCATTAAATACAGATATTTGATTTCAAATATTAATCCATGCAAAGTAATTCAAAACATATAACAATGACAATAAAAAAAAAAAAAAAAAAACATTAACTACAATACATTAAGAGTTGCACTATTTATACCGAGCATGCTAGAAGCCGCATAATATAGTGCATTTGCATGCGTCATAGGTACGTCGTCCTCAGCATGCCAGTGTCTGTGTTCCTAACCCGGTCCATGAAAGAGGCATGACAGCGCAAAGGTGGGTGTGGACTACACCTACTATAGCGCTCCATCGGATCAGACTGTGTGGGAAATCTTCAGGACTTTCGACGACAGTTCTACGTTGCCTATCTATACAATCATCGTCCTTTATATTATCTGTCTTCTCATGTCCCAAATATTTGAATAACTAGGTATAGTTAGTAGTTCACAAGATTTATATATGTATATCGACGTTTTACGATAAAAATCTAGAAATGCTTCATCAGAAATGTTACTTTAATTTATACCTACGAACAGATAATAGGTGTGGTTAAGTTTAGGGTTCCGTATCTAGTGAAACTAGAAACCCTAATATAGTTTCGCCATGTTCGTCCCTTTGTCTGTATTTATGTACATAACTTTTTCAATCTATGAACTTCACAAAGCTTCTTGTCTCTCGTCTCGTCTTAGATGACTTTAGTCGGCTGTGTCTCACGAACCAATCAAGTCTCCTTAGTCGTGATAGTTTTCCTTTTATATTTCCATTATAGGTATGTGCCCTTCATAAAACATATTTTTCAGATTTTTGGTATTTGTAGTTTTGTATGAAGGGAGGGGAGGGGAGGGACACTTAACTCTAACAAAAATTAGCACTTTCGGAATTCGGAATGGATCTTTTAACCGAAAAATTTACTATCTAACGACACCCCACACGAGTAGTAGACGAGATAAAACACATCCCCGCGTTACGCGTAGGGGTGTTTCTTGCCGCGCTTCTACTCAGCAATGATGGTCTTGTCCGAAGCACTAGTAGATTCACTCTATTTTAGCGACGCGTAAAAAAGCCCGTATGTGGTCAATTTACTGAATAAATATTTTGATTTGTCGGCGAGACGGATGTATTTTCATGCCGAATATAAGCACTAGTAGTTCCCGGCAAATTTATTGAGAATGTAGTGACGTAGGTAGTGCGGGAAAGGTCGCACATGTATTGTATGGGCGCTCCACACTCTCGCCAAGTCGCCATCAAAGAGACCCAAAATTCGATTCGGCGCTCAAGGTCGTTTCACTCGTTTCTCAAGAAAATTGCCGGGAACTATAACAGGTTTCTAGAACTAATAGTCTCCGAGCTATACTGCAGACGGAGGGGCGGACAGACGGACGGACATGGCGAAACTATAAGCTATAAGAATATAGAAACTATAAGTTTGAGTTTGACTATTGAACCCTAAAAAGACTATACCACTCTTCCATAGTATGCAAAGTGTGTTATAATAAGTATATGAATATACTTGTTACATGATTATGAATTATATAACTTTCATAAGTATGCGTGTTATGTGTTAGTATCATACATATTTATTGTAGTATTAGCAATAAATTGTTCCGTCTTCTTTTTCTGTGCACCCATTGTGTACTTTTGGTTAATTATTTAGCTGGCCAGTACCTGGTAGAGAATGCCATTACAAAATCGTTTTTGCAATAATATAAAATATAGGTTATATAATATAACTAAATAAATCTGGAAAATATCATGAATTTAAGCGAAACGGAAAGAACGACTAAATAGTTATCTGTTCAACAAGAGAGCAGAGTTGGTTTTTGCTGCGAGTGATGATTTTGAATCCCGAGTAAGCGAAGGATTCAAAGATACGAGACGTAAAAAACTTTGGTCTCGTGTGAGACATACAACTTTTCATCTCAGCAGCGAGAACAACACAGCGTGAAGCTGGTAGGGCCAACGCAGGTCTTCCGTTGTGACCATTTGGTGAATACACGACTAAATAACGACACGATCGCATATGCATCAATCACAAACATTTTTGCAAAATACTAATAAAATAAAAAGTGGAAAAAATAAACATGAAACAGATAAAACCTGTCACTCAACTTGATAATGCCGTAGTGCAAACACAACTTTATACAGCTTTATGTAGTCTATGGCTTTAAAAAAAAACCTAACTAGGCCTTGTCTATGGCTATTGGCTACAATAATCCCGCTATTTTTGAAATGCGTTTGAAACTGCCCCCGCGGTTTATGTCACGAAATTAAAGATTGTTTAAACGAAATCAAAATTATGTAGATACATGATAAACTTCTTATTTTTCATTAATTTTGTCTTCAAATATTAAATAAAAAAATGGTTGTACCTACTGTATAAAATAGTTATAATAAACACATTTCAAACTTTAACAGATAGTTTTATTTGCAATTTTACGGTTATGTGTGCATCCGAACGTGCGTTTCTTTTTGGGCCTACTATGTGTGGAATTTGAAAATCGAACTTCGAATCAAGTTGTTTCTATCTCTCGCTTTTTTCCTATCGAAGTGAAAGTGACAGAACAAAGTGACGTTCAAGTTTTTCGAATGTTGTGAGTAGCCCCAGCACTGCTCACGGCATTTAAAAATAATAATTAAAAAGCTACTTTGCCTCTCGCTCGCAGCAAAATTGATTTTGCTCACTGTTTTTAAGCAGCAAAACCTGCTTGTTTGAGCTGCTGAGGTGAAAAGGAAATTTCTACCGCTACCGCTAAGAAGATTTCATTGGTTCAGTAACAGAACTAACGGGCGACTAAAACCTACAAATATCGTTTTCACCTCAGCAGCTCAAACAAGCAGGTTTTGCTGCTTAAAAACAGTGAGCAAAATTACTACAAAGTAGCTTTTTAATTATTTTTTTTAAATGCCGTGAGCAGTGCTGGGGCTACTCACAACATTCGAAAAAATTGAACTTCACTTTGTTCTGTCACTTTCACTTCGATAGGAAAAAAGCGAGAGATAGAAACAACTTGATTCGAAGTTCGATTTTCAAATTCCGCACATAGTAGGCCCAAATAGAAACGCACGTTCGGATGCACACATAACCGTAAAATTGCAAATAAAACTATCTGTTAAAGTTTGAAATGTGTTTATTATAACTATTTTATACAGTAGGTACAATCATTTTTTTATTTAATGTTTTGAAGACAAAATTAATGAAAAATAAGAAGTTTATCATGTATCTACATAATTTTGTTATCGTTTTAACAATCTTTAATTTCGTGACATAAACCGCGGGGGCAGTTTCAGAACGCATTTCAAAAATAGCAGGAATATTGTAGCCAATAGCCATAGACAAGGCCTAGTTAGGTTTTTTTAAAGCCACAGACTACATAAAGCTGTATAAAGTTGTGTTTGCACTACGGCATTATCAAGTTGAGTGACAGGTTTTATCTGTTTCATGTTTTTTTTTCCACTTTTTATTTTATTAGTATTTTGCAAAAATGCTTGTGATTGATGCATATGCGATCGTGTCGTTATTTAGTCGTGTATTCACCAAATGGTCACAACGGAAGACCTGCGTTGGCCATACCAGCTTCACGCTGTGTTGTTCTCGCTGCTGAGGTGAAAAGTTGTATGTCTCACACGAGACCAAAGCTTTTTACGTCTCGTATCTTTGAATCAACACTCGCATCAAAAACCAACTTTGCTCTCTTGTTGCACAAATAACTATTAAATTTAAGATATCACCAAATAAGTTTAAATTGAAAATCAGCTAATTCTTATAGGTGTTGCAGATAGTTTTTTGCGATAGCCCGACATGGTCCGACTTGCTTCAGCTCGGTGTTGCTCCAATCCGACGGTAAAATTGGTTTAGATCAGTGGGCCTTGACAATTTACATTCTGCGAACACTGACGACTTTCGATAGGCTAGTGAACAAATGTGTACTGGTAAAATTTAAATACGCGACCGGCGCGCGAACAAACGACGAAAAAACAAAAGTTGTCTCTCCTGCGGTCAATAGTTAAAGGCTTGTGTGCATATAAGTTTTGTTTTTATATGATAAGACTAAAGTAAATCTGACGTCGATTATGCGGATAAGGGTTCAGCCAGAAAATTAGACGTCAAAAACGTTAACTTCGAGTATGTCCACAGGGATGCCGGTAGCCTAAATCTGTGTGACCCTGTTATACAATTTCTTTGATTTCGGCATTTCTTTAATTTGGTTTTAGTATGGAGCCCGTTCCTGTTCCACCGTATGGTAGACTGATATGGTTCTGTACCAATATTTTGGTGGGTTTTTTACAACAACAACACTAGTAGTCTATCATGAATTAACGAGAGGTCATCCACAAGTATAGATGGGCCTAATATCATATATCCTAATATAGTATAGACCAGTCAAATCTTACAATTACCTAGCTTTTTTTAATTCGCACTCTCATTAACTAAGATCTTACCACCAATTACTCACTAATGGTTGAGTGATAAAGATCCCACTGATTAGGATTGAATAGTGGGAATCAGTTCAATGATAAACTCTCAAATTAATAGCATTTCGCTCAAATGCTATAGAAATGCTTGTGCGTACATTAATTTAAGAATCGATTCCGTTTCCCTCATGGTTTCCAATAAATAGAGACACCGCACTGGCTTTATATCAAACCCGATTTAGTAGGATATTTATAAACTTCTAACCATTTCAGTACTTTTCGTACGATCTTATGGATTACAAGTGTGCATTTTGAGTTTTCGGTAAGTTTGCAACGTAGCCCGTGGAGCTTTTCAACGTCTGGCTCGCACAACATTATAATCGTTAAAAATTCGGTACAATTATTTCTCAGTGCTCATAGTTTGAAATGTTGTATCTCAGTAACGATTGGATACATAAAGCCTGTACCGAAAAGTTTTTTTACATACCATATTCACGATAACAATAAAACTGTAACTAATAGTAAAGATATTTTATTTTAGTTATAATGAGTAATTGTGCCTTTTTACAATAAATATACACATTTTATGGTTTGAGGGTTTGGCGGCTGAAGCAGCGATTTTTTTCTTCAAGCCCCCATTAAATTCTGCACAGTTGTTTCGGAGACTTCGGTGGTATGCTTTTTCCATTTATTTTTAAAACCTTCCTCTGATACTGCTGGAACACAGTTTTTACGTAGTTCCGCTTTTACTAACGCCCAATACCGCTTAATGGGTCGTAGTTGGGGCAGTTAGGGGGGTTCATTTCTTTCGAAAAGTTTTTTTATTAACTCTGCACATGATATGGTACTAGTCAGTAATCGTTTTTTTTATTTTTTATTTTATTACTTCGTTTCTGTCATTTTGAACTGTCAATCGACACAATTCTCTCCGAAAAAATATCGCTTTTATTTAAAATGCAGGACGATAAAATAATTCGAGAAAAAATGTTCTGCGAGTTTACCTGGAATATCCTAATTCCACTTTTGCGTCGGTCGGAAAGAGAGTAAATATGAATCGTGCCACAGTTCGAAATATTGTTAACCGATACTTAAACGAGTATAGAATCCAAGACAAAGCTCGGAGTGGACGACCGACAGGTCCTTCAAATAAAAAAATAGAAAAGAAAATAGTGTCCACTTACAAAAATTATTGTAATCTGTCTGTGCGAGATGTGGCAAAAAAAGTTAAAACAAGTGCATCTATGGTGCAAAGAGCAAAAGTTCGTCAGAATTTAAAAACCTACAAAAAAGTAAAAGCCCCTAAACAGTCGGTAAAACAATACAATACCTCCGTAACAAGGTCGCGAAAACTTTACAAACTGCTGTGCAATTTGAGTGGAACATGCGTTCTTTTGGACGATGAGACATATGTGAAAAAGGATTTTTCGACTTTACCAGGTGACCAATCAATTGAAAACATTTCTAAAAAAAGCATTAATAGCTGGTTAAAAATTAGACTACCCGTATTTCTCGGTTTTTCTTTATTTAACTGAAATTCGTCGTTAATAATTTATTAAAGAAATAGTCATTAAAAAGACCTTATATACAAAGTTAGGAATACTGATGTCGTGATCTTAGCCTGATATAAAATAAAAATAAAGTAACTTTAGACATAAACAGAACTGACTGTCATGTCATGTCACTCACTTGTCAATCATTCGCTGCCGTTCGTTCACAAATTTGTTATTTTGCGTAATTTAATTAATTACGTAATTTGTAGACGCCTTTAAAATAAATAAACTATTTTGCGTAGAATCGAAAGCGTGTCGTTAGAATCAAGTAATCCGTCAGAAAACATGACAGTTGTATATTTTTTTGAATTCCTTTGGTTATAAATGGACTAAGGGCACTATAAGTGTATTCCTAACATTCACAATCCAACTTTTTTTACTGTTTTTCCTAAATATAAAAAAAACTACTGCATAAAAAAATCCAATGATATTTTTACTGTAATCAGCAGTGTAAAATCTAGAAACAGTATTTTATTTTACTACCTTATCACAAAATGAATTGTTGTCACGAGAATAAAGAGAATATTAGCGATAAGAATAAGTACATTTATATGGAAACATTCGGAGAAAAATATTTGATCTGGCAAGCAATATGTTCCTGTGGGAAACGCACGGGGTCATTCATAACGAAAAGGAACCATAAATGGTGATATTTATGTTCAAAAATGTATAAAAGGGTTTTTATTACCATTTATAAGGAAACATGAACGGAATGTGTTGTTTTGGCCCGATCTGGCTACTTCACATTATGCCAAAGCAACACAGGAGTGTCTTGCTTTGAATAATGTGCAATATGTGCAGAAAGAACTGAACCCCCCTAACTGCCCCCAGCTACGACCCATTGAGCGGTATTGGGCGTTAGTAAAAGCGGAACTACGTAAAAACTGTGCTCCAGCAGTATCAGAGGAAGATTTTAAAAATAAATGGAAAAAGCATGCCACCAAAGTCTCCGAAACAACTGTGCAGAACTTAATGGCGGGCTTGAAGAAAAAAATTCGCTGCTTCAGCCGCCAAACCCTCAAACCTTAAAATGTGTATATTTATTGTAAAAAGGCACAATTACTCATTATAACTAAAATAAAATATCTTTACTATTAGTTACAGTTTTATTGTTATCGTGAATATGGTATGTAAAAAAACTTTTCGGTACAGGCTTTAAATTAAGACGACAAAGTAGTAAAAAGACTCATGAAAAAAAATCGGGTAATGTAAAGCGATGGTAAGTTTTTTTTTACATAATGATATTGAGGGTGGTGACATTGGATGGAATACCCACGGGAAAATACAAGCTATAAAAATCTGAAAAATATCTTAAATTAGACGACCCAATATAACGATTTTAAAAGGGAAACTACCACGACTACACTACACGTTTATATTCCTACTAATAATCAGCCAAGACAGTACCAAATAACTTTAAATAAAAAAATAGTTAATACTTGTTATTTTTGAGATAAATGTTTGTGTTTGTCGCGACGGCAAAACTTTTTGTTTTTCTACATAGTCTCCTGAAGGAAATAAAACCACCTCACGAGTATTAAGTCCATACACTGAGTCCAAGTGAGAACCGCAGCTTCGGCTTTCCCAAAATGCCTCCACAGCCTCTGTATTTATGAAGTTCTCGGTGGAATTCTTTTAAGGATAGACATACTCAAATGTTTTTTTTTATCCAACTCTTTAAAAGGAAGGTTCTGTGTTTTGCCAGTATAACTTTTATTGCACAAAAACATATACAAAAGGCGGGCTTAATGTCTTTGTGTGTGTATGTATGTAGGTTTGCGTATATTTGTATGGTTGTTTGTATCTTCGCGAGTTTCGTTTAGACTCTTAATCCCGCCGGGGTTAAGAACGCGTACCTACGGATACCCCTATAGGCATGTAACGCGTGTATCATAAGCTCTAACTTTAACCCGCCGCTTCTTCTCAATTGCTTTTCTGCTTAACTTAGTAAGAATCCAATCTTACATACAAAACTCTATAGGTATTTAGGTAAAACCTAACCTGTAAAAATAGGTCTTAAAGTAGTCTAACGTAAACCGAGAAATATGCTGGCAAATTTGGCAAATCACTTGAGACGAGAACATAAACTCCTAGATTTAATCCGTCCAAATCATGCTACTAAAAACTTAGAAGTATAAATGACACGGATTAAATTATGTCAATAATAAGCAAAAGGGCTTGGAGTACTGTTGGGCGATGAGGTTGCAACCCGTCACTAATACGCTAGGAAACATCTTAGCCTATTTGTGCATAATATGGTTACTGAACTATCAACAAGTTTTCATAGTTGTAGGTAATTCTGTAGCTCTGCCTACCCCACTCTGGGATTACAGGCGTGAAGGTATGTATGTGTATGTATGTAAACAAATTTCAAATAATTATTGGCATGGAAAAGGTTGTATAGCGCTATTGTATTATTATCGATATCTATACTTATTACTAATATTTATAATATTTAAGGAGTTAAATGTTGTTTCTTGTTCTACTACGAATATGAGAGTGACAATCCTCAGTAGAGCATTGCCTGTCGGCGTCGTTGCTATGGTTGCCATACATAAGTTACTTACATACAACTCAAACTAAGTTCGAATCGCCCGGTAAGCAATCATAACCATAACTCAGTAAAGTAGCATATAGTAAAGAAAAAAAATCCAATTTATATATTTGGCCTGCTAGTTTAGGTTTGGTATCGTTTTTAGGGCAATCACGGATGTGGAATTCTACTGTCACGTCAGTTTAATATTAAAGTCCGGGGAAATTAAATAGAAATTAAGCCAGCCTTTCACGAATTAAATACAGCTTTTTTATAAACGAAATGTTTTTTTTGTAGAATCTTGTAATTTGACTTTGTAGGTACGTTAAGCAAAAATATTAACAGCACAAAAGGCTTTTAATGAATATATTCAACTTTTGTTAAGAGTATTAAATTTATATTACTTTGCACTTCAGAGATATAAATAGTTATTTGTTCAACAAGAGAGCAAAGTTGGTTTTTGCTGCGAGTGATGATTTTGAATCCCGAGTAAGCGAAGGATTCAAAGATACGAGACGTAAAAAACTTTGGTCTCGTGTGAGACATACAACTTTTCACCTCAGCAGCGAGAACAACACAGCGTGAAGCTGGTATGGCCAACGCAGGTCTTCCGTTGTGACCATTTGGTGAATACACGACTAAATAACGACACGATCGCATATGCATCAATCACAAGCATTTTTGCAAAATACTAATAAAATAAAAAGTGGAAAAAATAAACATGAAACAGATAAAACCTGTCACTCAACTTGATAATGCCGTAGTGCAAACACAACTTTATACAGCTTTATGTAGTCTGTGGCTTTAAAAAAAAACATAACTAGGCCTTGTCTATGGCTATTGGCTACAATAATACCGCTATTTTTGAAATGCGTTCTGAAACTGCCCCCGCGGTTTATGTCACGAAATTAAAGATTGTTAAAACGATAACAAAATTATGTCGATACATGATAAACTTCTTATTTTTCATTAATTTTGTCTTCAAAACATTAAATAAAAAAAATGATTGTACCTACTGTATAAAATAGTTATAATAAACACATTTCAAACTTTAACAGATAGTTTTATTTGCAATTTTACGGTTATGTGTGCATCCGAACGTGCGTTTCTTTTTGGGCATAGTATGTGTGGAATTTGAAAATCGAACTTCGAATCAAGTTGTTTCTATCTCTCGCTTTTTTCCTATCGAAGTGAAAGTGACAGAACAAAGTGAAGTTCAATTTTTTCGAATGTTGTGAGTAGCCCCAGCACTGCTCACGGCATTTAAAAAAAATAATTAAAAAGCTACTTTGCCTCTCGCTCGCAGCAAAATTGAATTTTGCTCACTGTTTTTAAGCAGCAAAACCTGCTTGTTTGAGCTGCTGAGGTGAAAAAAATATTATAAATCGGTTCAGGCAAAAATCGAACAAAAATGATAGTTGTTGAATAATGGAAACTGTAATATCGTAATTTCTCAAATTAAACAGACTAGATGTTGATTAATAATTACATTACATTTCAAACCATTCTCCCCTTATATGCGAAACTATTCAGCTTTAATTTTTGAAAAGACACTGAAATTAGCTTTTTACTTAAAAAATACAGGAAAGCCTATTAGACCCGTACGGAACCCTCTACAAAAGAGTTCAACTCGCACTTGTCCAGTTTTTTTACAATTTGCATTAATGTGTTTATTTTTCTTGCAAATACTTAAGTAGGATAAACTAAATTCACCTTTATTACATTTATGCCTAAACCGGTATTAAAAACACTTTTATTAGTAACTTGCGTTATTCCAATTTGTTTAATTTAGTTTGATAGCGTGTTCATATATTAATTTAAACTAATTTATGTAAATAAATATAAACGATATACTGGTATATATGAAAATATTTCTACCGAATGTATTTGGACTATTACTCGTAGGCGAAGTTTTAGGATTCAATGGTTAAAACAGTGAGCTACAAAAGACCGCGTTGCTGTCGGCCAGACCAACTGTCTTACTGCCGCACTCAGAGACGTCAATTAAATTTAACGCTTGATTAAAGTTGCTGCTGTCACTTTCTTTGCTATAGCAATAGAATAAGACAACACGTCACTAAACAAGCATTAAATTTAATTGACGTCTCTGAGTGCGGCAGTTAGTTCCCTTTTCTTTCAGCCAGTTTCACGGTATAGTAATATATGTAAGTGGTAAGTGCTTCATTATCTTTGCCCTATGGCTGGACTGATAGGTTAGCTTTTAATCCAGGTTATTTTGTTTACAGCTGCAATTAATTCTTCTTGCAGTGTTTTAATTTATGTTTAAAGTTAAAACCGTGAAAAGCGGGCTTTAAAGCACGGGCGTGGGCTGCTCGCCGCGTGCTGCGACCTAGGGCCGACTTTTTGGTCAGTAGATGGTAGTTGACGAAACTAACGATTAAAAATATGAACATTGGTTAATATTGTTTAAATCGTTAACTATGAACTAATTGATTTTCGAATTTAAATCTTTAGCCCTGTTAACTATTGATCGAATAATCAGCCCTTAGGGAGGTCCCGTGCGCGGGCAGGCGCGAAGTGACGCTTACCGCAAGGTATGGTCCCGCTGGCCCTCTGACGCAACGTCCCATGCCTGCCCGAATAAGGATTGCAGCCCGCACACCCTGAAACACTTATCTGACGGTTTGTAGTTTAAGAGCTCAGAGCAGATTTTTGAGAGGGTAGTCTCAATCTGCTGCCTATCCCTTTAAGTAAAGTAATATCGCCACTATACAGGGTGTTTGGTAGCGGGTTCGACAAACGAAAATGGGAAATACCTGGGTCCAATTGGAACACATTTGCCATAGTAACCCCTATGCTAAAGTTGATAGTTTTTTTTTTAATATTTTTTTTCCGTTTTTTTGAAAATATCCCAAAATTTTACCTTTAAACCTTCTTAATTACATACCTAAGCAACTGAAACCGCCCAATTTTTTTTTAAATCATGCTCTGATAATGGTTTTATTTTAAAACAAAACCAAAACCCATAGGTAGTGCTTTAAAAAAAAAAATATGGGCCCTTAAAGCTATGACAAAATGAGAAAAATAAAATGACATTAAAGTTTCGCAAAGTATAAAAAAGAAATCAAAAGTCATAGACGATTTCAAATTAATTAAAAAACTTCTCTGGTTAATACTCTTCACAACGATATGCCATTTAAAAGAAAAAACACAGAAAAAAAAAATACGCAGTACATTGAAATTTCCTCACGAAGATTTATTAAAGAAATCACTTATACCACGGTTATGAATATTGGTGAATACGTTAGAGTTAATAATCGCTGGTAAATTACCATTAATAAAAAACATTTTAAGAGTAATAATAAAATTGAAAACCAAACACTTTTTTAAATTTTGATCACAAAATTTAAAAAATTCTTTGAGCTTCACGGGCGTTATTGCGAGCTCGACCATACGCTAAAATAATATCAGCGTACTCTTCATTGGTAAATGGTGTACGTTCACCCATTGTAATGAAAGTTTCAAAAACCAATACAAATCAACGTGTTTTTCTACAAGTTTTCTGTTTGAAAAAAAATTACAATTTGCCGCCTTTAAAAAAAAAAGTGTACTTTTCTTTTAAAGAACTACAAGCTATTTAAGACACAGATTAAAAAGCTTATTTAGCTTAATGTTTTTTTCAAATCAATGTGGCAAATGCGACGAAAATGTACGGAATGTATTCCTGATCAAGTGATCACAAAATTTAAAAAAAGTGTTTTGTTTAGCGTATGGTCGAGCTCGCAATAACGCCCGTGAAGCTCAAAGAATTTTTTAAATTTTGTGATCAAAATTTAAAAATGTGTTTTGTTTTCAATTTTATTATTACTCTTAAAATGTTTTTTATTAATAGTAATTTACCAGCGATTATTAACTGTAACGTATTCACCAATATTCATAACCGTGGTATAAGTGATTTCTTTAATAAATCTTCGTGAGGAAATTTCAATGTACTGCGTTTTTTTTTTTTCTGTGTTTTTTCTTTTAAATGGCATATCGTTGTGAAGAGTATTAACCAGAGAAGTTTTTTAATCAATTTGAAATCGTCTATGACTTTTGATTTTTTTTTTATACTTGGCGAAACTTTAATGTCATTTTATTTTTCTCATTTTGTCATAGCTTTAAGGGCCCATATTTTTTTTTTAAAGCACTACTTATGGGTTTTGGTTTTGTTTTAAAATAAAACCATTAACAGAGCATGATTTAAAAAAAAATGGGCGGTTTCAGTTGCTTAGGTATGTAATTAAGAAGGTTTAAAGGTAAAATTTTGGGATATTTTCAAAAAAACGGAAAAAAAAATATTAAAAAAAAACTATCAACTTTAGCATAGGGGTTACTATGGCAAATGTGTTCCAATTGGACCCAGGTATTTCCCATTTTCGTTTGTCGAACCCGCTACCAAACACCCTGTATATAATTTTTTTATTGGTTTGGAATGCTGTTTCTTTTATAATGTCAGGGAAAAGGTAAACGAATCATCGACGTTTGCAGTCTGGAGTCAGCAAATGCGTTACCAACCCTGAGGACTTGGATGCCTTTATGCTAGTCATTCTTATCCTACTCGCACTTAACCGGGTTTTTTACTCGGAAGGCATTTTAGCCAAATATTAATCCACGCAATTTGTTTGCCACAAACAATGCCACAATGAACAAAGAAAATTAAATGCAAAACGTGGCCACTCGGGTCGGCGCGGCGCCCGCGACTGGCTTCGTGTCAAGCTCATTTAGAGGGCTTGAGGCGCACGTGTCTGTGTGGTTGCTTTGTTTTGGACGTTTCTTTGGCCTTGTTTTACAGCTCCACAAGAATAATTACATTATTTGAGGACCACACTAGAGTTAGGTATATGAAATAACACTTACTTAACAACAATATTTATTATAGTTGTTGGTGATTCTGTAGCTCTGGCTACCCCGCTCTCTGGGATGAAGGCGTGACGGTATGTATGTATGTAATATTTATTATGACTATATCCAAGGTAGAAAACCTGAAATAGCCATATTGGCAGCGGGTCGTTTGCTATAGTTTCATAAATGTGTATTAGCTTAGGTAAAACAAAATGAAAAATAAGGCACTTTAATAAAAAAAACATAGCATGGTTAGGGGGAATGCGCAATGAAAAGAACGCGTTATGAAACGGACACTATTGATATCTTAAAAAAGCTTAACGAAAATATTCATGTCTTTAGAATGTCGGCAACACTGATGACCATAGATAAACCCACAACGATGACAGATACCGGCGGCCATTATTTATTTCACTTTTTCGCACGTTTCTGAACCGCACGAGTTTTGTATAAAATATCGTATATTTGCAAACTGATTTAAACTTCGATGAAAACTTAAACTACAATTGTAATGGCTGTACTTGTGACATATTCTCAAGAAGATACGGAACGGTGAGTTATAATATTATCAATACTTAAACTTGGTGAAAATGTTTTCAGGTTAGATTTGCAATGAATCGGACAGGAACCGTCGCGTTGAAACGGACCAAAAAGTAGAAACCAAGACTAAGAAGTTCAATTGTTTTATGATGTTTTTTTTTAATTGTTAATTCTATGATCTCAGTTGATATCTACCGAAGTGTTTATAAGTATTATTGTGTAGAAAAAATATGTAATTATTCATTAAAAAGTATGGCATTGGCATTGTCCTATTCAATGCTACCTGTGTTATGAAACAGACATAAGTTAGATACAGGTAAATATAATTTTCTCTTTTATCTAACAATAAATTGAATTTTCATAAAATATGGTGTATTAGTAATTAATTATACAATAGAACATCCGAATTCCTTAAGGGTAGTTAATGATTTCCTAAGTTTTTACCTACAGTATGTAATCTTACTTTTAAGTTAAACATCCGTTTCATGGCGTATATCCCCTACCAATTAGAGCCACTTGCAGGAAAAATATAAATTGATTTAGTGTCGCGTATAGTTTAGGTGAGTTAATATTTGAAATCTAGTTTTAGTCTTAACAAAATTCCTGATCCATGAATCACCCAGTCTGGTCCCTGGTCTGATACGTTCATGAATCAAATGAGATCATCAGAATTTGGATATAACTTTACATACAGAAGTAAGCATTAGACGTACGATGGTGAAAATGCACAACGACACGGGGGCCTGTTAATAACGTACTAAGCGTACTTACTAAAAAATCGTAGCAATTAACGCGGCGAGTGACGATACTGATGGTTTTAAGTTAATTCAGAAGGTTCAGCAGGTCAGAGCACGTGCGGGCTTTACTTCACGCGAACCCGAAACACTTTGTAAGACTTCTCGCAGCGCCAATACTTTCTAAATGATTGATTATGTGTGGTCATAATGTACATTCAAATGTGCTTTTCTTCGGGAGCACTCCTTAATACCTTAATACCTCTAAATAAGTATTACCGAACAATCGAAAAAAATTCAAGGTACTTTTGTGACAGCATAGTGATACGAGCATCAATATGACCGTACGTTGTACATATGTATAGGTATTCCACTGCACTGCAATTTATACCAATCTTATGTATTTATGTAGTCTAGCCGCATTAATGATAAACACGATCTGTATACGTTCAAGTTCATAATATTGTGTTGGAAATGTATCGTGGTATTTGTAGATTGTTAATGGTTCGTACGTATTTAAATTTGCAGAGCGCAGTTACCAATTAAAGCACATAAAGCCTTTGGCATGTTATCGTTTTGTTCTGAACCCGGCCGCCATTACCGTTGAGTACATAAGGGCTGTCGTCACGTTGACGACACGATAACAATACAACATTATGCCGAAGGCAATATCGCTTTACCGAGAAGAATACAGGTCCAGATGTCCTGGCCTTAAGTCATTCTAAGATTCAGTCACTGTAATGAGGCAATCTGAAATTTTAGGCATTGTGGGACTAACAATAAGTCAATTTGAGATTTAGGTCAATTAAATATCAGGGCCTAAGGAAATTCAGGCGTAATGAAACCTAATCGTACAATCAAAGTTCTCCCAATCAGATTCCCGGGTTTACTTTACTTTTGTTAAAATGGTTAATCTTTACTAATAGTTAGGGAGGCGAGGTAGCTAAATGGCGTAATTCAACGGCGCCGTCGAGACCTATCAAAATCGAAAGATAAAATAATTTCGAAAAGAAAAGCTCGTATGGTAAAAACCATTTTAGCGGTGGGTTTGGCGTGTACGGTTTTTCAAAAATGTAAAAAAAAACAGTTACTTGGGCATTCTCGAGCGCGTCAGATATTCATACTACGTATGCCCCAAGTGCCTCTGATAACAACGGTATACTAATCTGCCGGTTTGCGTGGTGGGGGTAGGCATATTAAGTAGTCAAAAATGCAAAAAAAAAAAATTTACTCGAGCGCGTCAGATTTTCGGAAGGGGTGTTAAGTGGGCCCCAAGGAAGCTCCCTTTACAAAAACTGACGATTTCGGCGTGACGATAAGTTACGATGAATTTTTGAAAATGCAAAAAAAAAAGTTATTTTGAAATACTCGAGCGCGTCAGATTTTCATAGGGGAGGTTTATCTCGGTATCCTGAAAGCATATTTTCTTAATCTGACAAAATGGGTTCTCTTAATCTGACCGAAAAAGGTTTTTTGGTTTCTTTTTTTTCCTTTCTTTCTCCTTGATAAAACGGGGAATTTAAGAATGACAATAAAGCGATAGATATTCCCTTTTTTGTTTATTTAAACTTTTTTTTTGTAAAATGTATCGTTCGCGACTTATATGCCGCAACGCGTTTTTCGGAAGACGAAATGGCTCCTCCACACTTCCGGTCATGCTATCTAAATCTTACTAAAAATACAAACCGGCAGATTTTGTATTTTTAGTAAGTTTTAGATTATATTCTTCAAAATAAAAAAAAATAAAAATCGCGCTCGAGAATGCCGGATTAACGTTTTTTTTTTACAAGTTCGCGACCCTATAACTCGGCGGCGTCAAGGACTTATCGTCAGATTAGTTAAATTTAGTCTTAAAACACTAAAATCAACCCCCAATATCTTAATCTGACGCGCTCGAGTATTTCAGACTATCGATTTTTTTTTACTAATCTGATCGTCTATCCTAGGCGCGCGTCACTACATATAGAGCTAAATACTTTACAAGGTTGTTCTATTAGGTCTAAGGTATCTCTCATATCTTAAACTGCCACGCTCGAGTATTACCGAAAATTCCCCTATTCGCCTCCCTAACTATAACGGCGAACAACGTACGTAGGTATTTAACAGTGTCCTGAAATATTTCACTTTTCTTTTAAAATATGCGTCGCTATATTACGTCAATAAACTAAATAAATTGCCGAATTAATTTAATCGCCTTTTAAATGTTATAATTTTAATCCGAATTGATAATACCGATAGCTAAATTTTACATTTAAAATTATTTAACGCTATCTTACTTCGGAAAAATTCTGTTAGGTTAGGTATTCATACTTACTTAAGGTGTCTCTGTCTAACTCAAGAACTCCCTCTCGTCTACTTAGGCGAGATAGTTTTCCTTTTAATTAATTTATTATAATTACAAGCAGGATTCTGCTGTTTTGAGATATATCTACCAGATTTATAGGACTTGAAAACCACTCGGATAGAATGGAGTCAAGTCACTCGATTGACGTTTTAAGATAATGCGAATTAAATGTTAATGGCCTCATAGTATAAATATGTTTAATTTTCCTAATAATCCGCTCAGAATAGAAATCAGTCCTTAAGTCTGTCTTAAGGACTGATTTCTATTCTGAGCGGATTATTACGGCAATTATTAGATGACAGGATAAGCAATTGAATTCCCTACATAAAACACACAATTCAAAAAAAACCATTACATCATAATACCCGTGTGATTTTGCATTGTAGTTTTGATTGTAGGGGGTGGGGACATGACTACTATGACTAGGGTTGCAAATAGAAAAAAAACCAAATGTTTTTTTTCAAATTTATGAAAAAAAACCTGGCACCATGGTTTTTTTTCTAAATTAGGTTTTTTTCAGATGAACAAAAATATGCCACAATAACGGTTTTTCGTGATTTATTTAACTAAACTATTTTTAGTAAATGCAAAAAGAACTTTAAACCTATTCACTAGAACTATCAGCACTATCAGCAGCACTAACTAATTTTTGGGGAATCCCTGAATTCCCCGATGCGGCGACGAGAGGCGTTGGTGTTGACTGTTGCCAACAGTAAATTGCGATAACTCCCACTACAGATTTCATTTAAGTATACATACATACATAAACTCACGCCTTCAATCCCAAAGAAGAGTAGGCAGAGCTAAAGAATTACCAACAACTTTAAGTATGTTGTTATTAATCAAAGTTGTTAAATTAAATTGGTTTAATGGTTAACATAAAGTCTAAAACAAGTAAAACAGCCGTATAAAAGTATTAACTGCCTTGCAAATTTTGAGTTTTCATACTTTTGAAAAGAAACGTACTCCAGAAAAAAAGTTTTTTTACAACCCTAGACATGACCCTAGCGCATTATACACTTTTACCTAACAAAACATTACTCGAAGCTCCAAGATAAAAAAAAAAACCCTCTCTTTACAATGTATAGCAGGTACACTGTATTTTTTTAGTGTAGTTTGGTTACTTTAATAATTTTCAAAAAGTGATTATAGCATACGGACAGACGGACAGACGGACATGGAAAAACTATTAGGGTTCCTAGTTTGACTAGCTAACGAACCCTAAAACAGGGTTTAATTTTTTGGCGCGTTATAAGGGTTTCTCGCTCCTAGTTTGACTACGGAACCCTAAAACAGGGCTTAATTTTTAGAAATTTTATAACCTTTATAACCGTCGCCCGTAAACGTCAGCACCACCGGGGCACGCCCTCTCGTCGCGGCCGTCCAGGGAATGCCTTTCTGAACCGCGGTTAAAGGAGGACGTGACACAGTGCGGAGGACCCACGTTACATACTGAGAAGTTCACTTGATAAGCGCCTCTATTCCAGACGGTCAAATGCAAATAGTATTTGTCCTGTTATGGTATGGTTTTTCAACTCGGCCGCCATTACTGTCAAGTAAATAAGAGCTATCAAAACGTTGACAATACGATAACAGATCAAATGAAACACAATATTGTTTGTACCGTGATGAACCCCGGTTACGTTTTTTTACTATACCCACTTGGCATGTAGAAACCAGAATACTTAACAAACCACCAATTACCAAATTTTTCTTCAACTCCGACTTCATGGTGAAGTCTTCATCAATATAAAAGCATAGCCTGGATAATTACCAACCAAATCAGAAGCACTGTCCCCGAGCAGAACGAAGTTGACGCCGAGACCTGGCATGCTCAGCCCCCGACAAACAAGAGGGAAGTTATAAGTTTAACGTGTGTGTGTATGTGTCTCCGTCCGTGGCATCGCAGCTCCGAAAGGGATCTACCAATTCGGAAGCGGATTTTTCTAAAGAAAGTTAGTTTAATCGGGAGGATTCTTAGGTAAGTTTCATGAAAATCCGTTGGTACAAAATCGGGGTTTTTATCTATTTATTCATAATGTGGTTAGAATAGTAATAGACAGCTTTTATGTAACAACCTTAAAAATGTGAAGTGTTAAACGGAAAACTAGAAGAGGTACGTACCATAAGCAGAATAAATGATATAAAAAAAAAAGATGTTTTGGTAGCGCGAAATATACCTTCGTTTAAATTCATAGGAATTCGAACAAACACCTATAAAACAATGCATCCGAATAAGTATGCATGCACATAACGGACAATACTGAAAGATAAGAAGCGTTACTCACAGATGTAGTTCATATTGGTAGTTAGAAGTAGGTTGTTGTAGATCATGCAGCTGTAGATAGAAATTCGCTCTTGCGAAATCGTGAGACATGCCACGAGGCGCCTCCACGGCACACAACCGCTCTGCGCGGCGATTCCGCCCAACTAGCGCGTGCAGCGGCCGCAGCCGCGGGCGCGCCGCGTGACGGCCGCGCCGCGAGCCCGCGTCTCGCCGGAGGACGTCCAAAACATAGCCCTACCACGAGGAGGTACTAACGGTAAACAGTTTAAAAACCCGCATGTGTATAAAAACCATAAACTGACACCCGTTATTAACTAGAAAGTAAACTAATATAATAATAAATATCATGGGACAATAATTCACACCAATTGACCTAGTCCCAAACTAAGCTCTAGGCTTGTACTATGGGTACTAGACAACGATATAAATACTGATATAGAGAAATATATACTTAAATACGTAGAATACATCCATGACTCAGAAACAAATATTCGCGCTCATCACACAAATATCTGTTCTTACCAGGATTTGAACCCAGGACCGCTAGCTTCGTAGGCAGGGTCACTACCAGCTAGGCCAGCGCGTCGTCAATTCATCCGAATATAGGAAAGGTACTTACGTACCTACTCTTCTAAGTTCTAAGTTCCCATGCAAATGCGAAACAGACTTATCTACTTAGTCAGTCGAACTCAGTAATAGCTGTTTATATTAGTACTTTGTCCAAGTAACGTCTTAAGCTGAGGGGTTTGAATTTAGTATATCAATAGCTATGACATGGGTTGTCTAATGATTGGTATAACAACTTTTGATCTATTTGCCATTGGCCTAATTTCAGTTTGTCTAAAATCACTTGCCATAAACATTCACTTCGCCTTATAATCGTTTTATATAATATTATTTTTCATAAACACTTAAACTATATAATTTCGGTTTGTATAATTTTTGTAGTGCATAGTATAAGTTAGTATAATACTCTTATTGCCTAATAATCACTTGGTAAAATAATATTTTTATATAATCAGATATTGGAAATTAGTAGGCTCCCGCCAGAACTATCGCTCGAAGGGCCCACCCTACACTCGCATGCGAGACCTTCGCTTCGCGAGCTTCGCTCGCTACGCTCCAGCCTCCTCATGCTCGCTCCGCGGGACCCTCCTCGCGAGCTTCTGGCTCCGCGTTTTGCAAAAACACTCTAGGGGTAGGGCAAACAAGACCACGTGGATACGGGGTGCCCTGAAGTCGGTTTTTGATCAAATTATCAGTATAATCATTTAGATTAAATATAAGTTATACTAAACGATAGTTAGGTAACTTAATCTTTAGGTATAAGAATATTAGACTATACAAAAATGGTGCAAAACGTCTATTAGAGTTAACGTGGTTCGATCAACAAATCATTATACTAAATAAAAAATATGAAAAGTGATGTTTGACAAATGGTTAAATATTCCAAACAATATTAGGCAAACCGAAAATAGAAGAAAAGTTGTTATATCAACCAAGGGAATACCTATGACATGGTACTAAAATGTACGGCTACGTCTGATCTCGAACATACGTATATTTTTGGTTGTCCCAGAGCCACCCAAAATCGGACGCTTGCCTGCATTTACTCTCAGGAGTGGCTATTGCTCTCAAACCCTGCTTAATCCTGCAACCGCCTCTACCGGCCGCCGCTTTTTATTGCTTTTTATTTAGCCCTATTTAGTCACATAGAAAACTTGGCGTGATCTGATGATGAACCGACAGACATCGTCGAAAAGATATAGCTATTTTGGAATTATACATTTCCATTCCAAAAGCATCACTGGTAAAGTGGAACTGATTATGAAGACTAGAAATGACCGCCGTAACTCCTTGGTGATAATTGATGAGTTCTTCTCATCAAACTGCTTGTGGTATATGGAATATGGTGAGTTTTTCCTTGATATCAAAACCAGTTCGGGCATGATAAAGCAATACGCGAATTAACTTAGCATTTTAAATTTATGTGACAACGAGTGTTAAGCCTTACATAGAAAAGTTCCAAACTAATATAATAAACACATCATATTGAAGAAAAATAATACAAATTTCACTGGTTGTTAAACTGTGAAACTGGGTTATCGAAGCTCAACTAACAACAAGGAACTGGGCCTCTAATCTGTCACGGAATACTTTTTACTAGAGTCATCACCTGCTTATCGAGAACCAACTAACGAATGTAACTCTACGCTAAATACAGCTGAGATCCTGTGCCACCTTCTGACTCCACCATGAAATAAGCTCTAAGACACCAAAATTCTTCATTGTTATCGGCTGGTTAAGTCAAATTGCGAGATATGACCCTAACATATTATCTAGCCGCGATTAGAAAGGGATTCGAGGTGACAGTTTTACCATATAATTACGTCAAAGTGCATATGAATTGACAGCTATTCCAATCCCAAACTAATCGCGGTTTGATAATACCTACCTACATATTAACATACAAGTGAAGTAAAATAGAGATTGTAATTCGAGTACTACTGAGTACTAAATTTGTGACACTGCTGTTTTCTACATCCAAAAAAGCGTCCAAGTACGAGTCGTACTCGCCCATGAAGGGAACCGTAGCAGCAATTTTATTAAACCTTAATCGAGGTATTAAAAAAAAAACTTACTAGATCTCGTTTAAACCAATTTTCGTTGGAAGTTTGCATGGTAATATAGGTATATCATATATTTTTTTTAGTTTTATCATTCTCTTATTTTAGAAGTTACAGGGGGACACACACACATTTTACCACTTTGGAAGTATCTCTCGCGCAAACTATTCAGTTTAGAAAAAAATGATACTAGAAACCTCAATATCATTTTTGACGACCTATCCATAGATAACCCACACGGATCCATACGGATTTGATGAAAAAAAATTGAGTTTCAGTTCTAAATATGGGGAACCCCCAAAATGTATTGTTTTTTTTCTATTTTTGTGCGAAAATCTTAATGCGGTTCACAGAATACATCTACTTACCAAGTTTCAACAGTATACAGGGTGTCTGGAAAACCTTCGGAGAAATTTGGGGGGGTAATAGTTGGCACGATTCTAATCACGGGGGTATGGTTCATTTTTGTTTCTGTTAATGTAAAAAAAAAGAAGGATTAATTATATTCATTTTGTTACTTGATGTATCGCAGCCGATATCTCGACCTTGACATTTTGACGTTGATAGTATACTACTCCAACAGTTCGTAGTATCTTACGTCAAAATTCAATGTCCGAGGTCAATGACCTGAGACCATACGTTGTCACATGGTATGTAAACAAACAGTTCGCTCCATGTAAACAAAAATCAAGGTAGCATTATAATAAAAATAAATGAGTAATTTTAGTGCAACTTACTGTATTTTCGTTTTTGCAATTTGAACACTAATTGGTTTTAAATGTGAAATCACTAGGTCTCTTGTTCATGTTTTGCCGAGACTGATCATATCGTCCGTCTTTTACTGTCGAGATCTAACCATTTACCATTGTTTTCTGCTCTAAAGTAGCCCATATAACTGATTTACAGCAAAAATATTGAAGACGTGAATATTGAAAATAACATAATTTAACACTGACATCTAATGACAGCCATAAATTCATAGACTTCTCAAAGTTCAAATAGACGGATTGAACGATCCGATTATTGCTCTCCGTATTGAAGAAAAAAAAGGAGAAAAAGAAAATCGTTTATTGGTGCAAACCACAGAAAAATAATAATCAAATTAAATACAGTGAGAAAATAATTTAAAACAAAACCTTAAAATTATTTTATAAAATAACTAGCGACCCGCCCGCGGCTTCGCCCGCATGGAATGTATTATACATATAAACCTTCCTTAAGAATCACTCTATCTATTAAAAAAAACCGCATCAAAATCCGTTGCGTAGTTTTTAAGATTTAAGCATACATAGGGACAGACAGCGCAAGCGACTTTGTTTTATACTATGTAGTGATAATGCACCAAATTGGGTGCTACTCAGCATCATAGTGTCAGACATGCCGTGACGCTGCACGCGCTGATTTTCAGGGCAACCAGACGGGGAGAAAGCGCTGCTGGCTGCTGGTTCTTTCCTTTTGATCCGCATGGTATTTGTGGCAGTAGCCAAAAGTCCAAGTGCAAAACATTTTGTCGATGTATATAAAGGTCGTCGCATAATTGATTATAATAGGCTATTTGACAACATTGAAAATATACTACAAATTGTGGTCATCCTATCTGATACTAGCGTAAAATAACGTATTTCACTTTATTTCACATTAAATTATGTCTATTTCTTTGGAAATTACACGAAATAATAAGGATTTTTTTTGAAATTTAATCTGTGGCAAAAACGCTTTGTGATGTTAGAAATACTTTATAACCTGTGAGTGTGATGTGAAGTCACATCACATGCAAGTAAACAAAACAAACCCCAAACCAAACATCGCTTCGCTTGTGACATCGCTTCCTTGACTGATTGTGATTGTAGTCCACGTTTTATATTTTCTGGGTGTTCCTTAAGCCGGCTACTCACACACCTGCTGCAGGGGCAATACCGGTCGCACGGCGGTTGGACCAATTTTAGGCTGTTCTCTACACACTAGCCTGCCGTTCAGTGTGTAACTGATAGTCCCGCTGAACGCACGTCCACGAGAAAGCCTCCTGTATTGACGAAACACCAGAGGATTGGTATCGCCTTGGCACTTTCTGTGGTGTTACCAAAAAAAAAAGGAAGAGAAGATATTGGGTGAAGAATTGGTTGCAGAAACGAAGCAAATTGTGCCACATGAATATTATGAAAGAATTGGAAGTAGATGATCTTAGAAACTTTTTGCGAATGGATATTGATTCTTTTGAAGATCTCCTGGCTATGGTAACACCATTTTTTCCATTTTTGTCCACTCCGCTCGGTTGTCACCAATGAACTGACTGGAATTGCCCCAATCCTACTACACACGCAGCAACCTTGCAGGGCGGTAGACACAATCTAGGGAGCTAGGAAGGTCTTGCGCCCCTGCCGCCCTGCCGCAGGCCCAATCTAAAAATTGCTCCTGCTTGCCTACACACATCACAATTAAGGAGGCAATCAAGGGTCCAATTCCCATATTGCCCCTGCAGCAGGTGTGTGAGTAGCCGGCTTTAGTGGCCTTTTTCTTTTAAGGTTTTTACCACAGAGTGTAATCACGTCAACCTCTTCTTACAAAGCGATCCTATTTTTCTCTTTCTTCTATGATACGAATATCTAGCAACAACATGTATGATGCCAGCTTTAAATGTAATTTTCATCACACTTGCATGTAAACAGTATCTAAACATACAGGTTAACTTGACCGCAATGCCCCATATAAAACCCTCGACCTTTCTTCTTACCATGAAACCCAAGGTCGGTAAGTAATTTTTTTTTAATTTATAGCACAGCACACAGGTCATGCAAGTTCAAGCAAAGAGTTTACACGCAATTGTAAAATTGTCTTAAAATGTTATTTAAACAGGAATTTTATTGCAATCTCGCTACATGTTACTTAAATACTCAATTAATATTCTTAATAATCGATTTTAATAGTTGTCTGTAACAAACGTCGTTTTTTTTTACACTCCTTCAGGGCTGTATGTATACCTACGTAAGTATTTGCCCTTAACGTTTCTGAACGGGTTGTACGTTATTTTACAGACTGAAGTTGTTTAGAATTTCACATACATACATACATACATTAAATCACGCCTGTTTAAATCATTTAAGACATTTAAATCATCGTTTTTTATTTCAAATAAAATTCAATGTTTCTTTTTTCATATCATAGAATAGCAAATTAAATATTCTTTGTTCTCATATTATTTGTTTAAAATATAACTTAATAACAATAAAATCAACTTATAGAGTAGGGTGCAGTTTGTGAAGATGTGTGAAATGAAACGTTTGAAAAAAAGCATACCCTCCTAATTTTTATTGGTGTACCCTTAT
This sequence comes from Acleris emargana, assembly GCA_927399475.2. Taxonomy (NCBI): domain Eukaryota; kingdom Metazoa; phylum Arthropoda; class Insecta; order Lepidoptera; family Tortricidae; genus Acleris; species Acleris emargana. The sequence goes on along the minus strand of OV656835.1, from coordinate 46,736,950 downwards.
TTTGCAGACAGTAAGTTCATCTTACGTATAATATAAACGCATACAACGATTTTAATTTACAATCAAATTATATCGCATAGCTTATTCAAGAAATATAAAATAAAAAAAAACCTCGAAGGCTAAGGCGGGAGCTTGCTTCGCTTCGCTCCCGCCATAGCCTTCTAACCTAACCTATTCAAGTCGGTTCTGCCCAGAGAGGTCTTGCTCGCTCACTCATATTTATAGGTTGTACGTTGTTTTACAGACAGAAGTTTTATAGAATGTATTATTCGTAGAATTTTCATTTCTTAGACAGCGAATTTCTGCTGTAACCTTCACACAGGTCTTACCTAACCTACGTAACTCATGCTTAAGATAATCTGAAAACATTAAGGTTTCAGCAGAAATTAGCTTTCTAAGAAATGAAAATTCTGCGAAGTGATACATTCTATGAAATGAGTTTCTAATGAGTTTTGAGTGAGTATGAAAAAATACACTGACCAAACAATATTCTTTGAAAAATAATTATATTGTTTGATAAGTTTGTGTAATGAAAAAATAAAATTACAAAATTCATTGAATTGATTTTCTGTCGAATTTGTTTCTTTCAAGTAAATAGTTAAAAAATAATAATATACGAAGCAAAAATACAAGGACCAAATAGTATATGAAACATTTTCTGTGAAACAAAATTCTGTAATTTTTCAGTCTGTAAAACAAGGGGACACCTTCTGAACGAAACATTTGCATAATCTGTGGAGTCCGCCAGCCTTCCGCTTAAAAAAAGTTCAAGTAATTCGTAATTATACTTCAAGCTTCAACCGAAGACGATTACATTTTACATGGCAGCACATGGAATGATGCTGTCTCAGTCACACCTTTAGTAGCCCTAGTCTGTAGAAACAAAAAACATCTTCTATCTCGCTCCCTCAGTAGGTACCGGTCGGTGCAGCAGTCTCCAGGTCCAGGCGCCATTACGTGGTTTTGTGTTGTCGAAGTCACACGCCTATTTAAATTTCCGTTAATTAACGTCAACTTAGCCTCAACGTAACTTCAACAATCACAAAGTATTATTTCGCGATGGGAAAAAGGAAGCGTTCTCGATCAAGGGATAAGGAATACGAGAATATTCTCAAAAAGGTTAGAAAACTTGAAGAAAGATTATCAAAATGCCAACGTCGCACTTCGACGTCATCTTCAGAGCATAGTGTACATACGGGTGATGTCCAGGTCGATGTCGATGTTCATCAAAGCGAGTTCGTACAATCACCGCTACGAGACATGGACACGGGTAAGTTTTTTTTTTTTTGTCAAACTTGTATTGGTCCACGTACATCGTGTGACATAATACAAACGACTTCCTATATGGAGTGTCTTTATTGTACTCTTATTGAGTGTGATTTTAACTCTTTTAACATCCTAAAAGGATTGTAATGTCTACACGTTAAACGTGTTTATAAAATTAACAGCCTAAACGGCTTGTTATTTACTATGCATATCGGTCGCGAGCGATCCGCACCGTAATAACTGGGCGTAGAAGGCAATATCTACCTTCAACGTACGCTTTTTAAAAAATGATTTATTTTATTGTTTACAGACATTGATATTTCAAATGATATTGTACCTGCTGACGAGTCACATGTCGAGCCTGGGCTAGACCCAAATATTTTAGAGATATTGGGTGTTGATCCCGCAAACGAAAACACTTATGGTGAAAATTTGCATAAAGATATTGCCCTTAGATGGCAGCATATATTATTAAATGGCTTGCCTAAAGAAAATAAAACCGAATTAATGAAGAGCTACTTAATCCCCGAGAACTGCAGTAATATGAAAGCCCCCAAATTAAATTTAGAAATTAAGGCGGCATTATCTGAAAATAATTTAAGAAAAGATAATTTTAGTGAGAACAAACAGAATCAATTATCTAGCGGTATTGCAGCTATAGGCAAAGCCTTAAATATAGCATTGAGTCCTTGCAATGCACCAGTTTCTCAAGAATTGATCAAATATTTAAGCGATGCAGGACGCTTAACGTGTGATTACCATTACAGAGAATCGCAGTCTCGGCGATACGCGATTATAAATACGCTGAATAAACAGACACGTGATACCATCAAAAACTCAAAATTGGATGAATATCTCTTTGGTTCAGAGTTATCTGAGCACCTGAAGTCATCTAAAGCAATAGCCAAGTCGGGATCAGAATTGAGGCCGATATATACTACCCGACCACAATCCAAAGTGGTCGTAGCTACAACAGTTCAACCTCAACGCGGGGCTTTAAACTACCGGGGGGCGTCGCGGCCAGCGGCCTCCGAGACGCGCCCGCACCCCGCTTACCGGAGGCCGGCGACCGCGCCGAGCGCGCCGACCGCGCGGGACCGCCGCCACGACCCGACCTCGCGCTCCACCTATCAGCGCCACCGGGGCAGGGGCCGCTAAACACTACATCACAGGTACGTGATATCCCTATTGCGGGCAGGTTAAAATATTTCTATAACAAGTGGTGTGATTTAACTGACGATACCACAATTTTGTCTTGGGTTAAAGGGTATTGCATACCATTCAAAGAAATACCCATTCAGTCATCTGTACCTAATGACTCGTGTCGTTCTAAGCAAGAATCTGAAATTATTAATAAATGTGTGTCAGAGATGATAGATAAGGGAGTAATTTCATCTTGTACGCCATGTAAGAATCAATTTATTTCGCCAATATTTACTGTTCCTAAGCCAGATGGTACTCATCGATTTATATTAAATCTAAAAAAAAAAAAAATAATTTCGTATTTGTTGAACATTTCAAAATGGAAGACCATCGCACAGCATTAAAGTTATTAAGTCTTAATGATTACATGGCAACTCTCGACCTTAAAGACGCGTATTTTTTGATACCGATTAATGAGAATAACAAAAAAATGTTAAGATTCTATTGCAATTATGAATTGTACCAGTTTAACGTGCTACCTTTCGGTCTATGTACCGCTCCGTTCGTTTTTTCAAAATTGTTAAAACCCGTAGTTAAGCACTTGCGGAATTTAGGTTTATTGTCAGTGCAATATTTGGACGATTTTCTTTGTTTAGGTAAATCCTATAACGACTGTTTGCATAACATACAAACAACAAAAGATGTTTTAGAATCTCTGGGTTTTGTTGTAAACATTACAAAGAGTAAATTGATACCTAATACTACTTGCAAATTTTTAGGTTTTATTTTTAATTCAAAAACTATGACCATCAGTTTACCTTTTGATAAAAAAGAACGAATTAAGGAAAAGGCATCAAAATTAAATAACATAAAAAAAATGTACTATTAGACAATTTGCGGAATTTTTAGGATTGTTAACATCCGCGTGCCCAGCCGTGAGATACGGATGGTTGTACACCAAGATGTTCGAGAGAGAAAAGTTTCTAGCGTTAAATTATTCTGATAACTATAACAAGGTAATGACGTTATCACCCAAACTTAATGATGACTTCAGGTGGTGGATAAATAAAATAGATGGCTCATTTTGTAATATTTACAATAACAATTACGACCTGGAGATTTTCTCTGACTCCAGCCTTACGGGGTGGGGCGTAGCCTGTAATGATCAGTCGTCAGGAGGTCAGTGGGATAAATTAAAAACTACTTGGCACATTAATGCTTTGGAACTAAAAGCTGCTTTCTACGGGTTACAAATATTTGCCAAAAGTTACAGTAACTGTCACATTCTGTTAAGAATAGACAACACCACTGCCATTTGTTACATCAATAGGATGGGGGGTATTCAACATACCCATTTAAATGCCATAGCAAGAGACATTTGGCAGTGGTGCGAGTCTCGTAATATATATGTTTTTGCCTCTTACATTAAATCGACCGACAATACTGTAGCTGATCAGGAATCGCGAAAAATGAATATAGATACTGAATGGGAGTTATCTCATTATGCATTTTCGCAAATTAAAGAGCAGTTAGGAGTCCCTGAATTTGACCTCTTTGCAAGTGCACAAAACAACAAATGTAAGAAATATGCTTCTTGGAAACTTGACCCGTACTCAGATATAGTTGATGCCTTCACGTTTAATTGGAAGTCTTTAAAGTTCTACGCCTTTCCACCTTTCTGCCTTATCTTAAAGGTGTTACAAAAAATTATTGCAGATAAGGCCGAAGGAATTCTAGTGGTACCGAATTGGAATTCACAACCATGGTACCCTTTATGGTCAAAATTAATTATTTCACCAAAATTGTTTTTCAAACCCAGTAAGAATCTTCTTGTGTCCCCTTTCAGGAATTGCCACCCCCTCCATGCCGACCTTACCCTGGTGGCTGCGAAATTATCGGGAAATCGTTTTTAAATCGGGGCATACCACAAGACAGTCTGAAAATAATCTTAGCTTCATTTGCTAAAAATACAATATCTCAGTACAGTTCATCATTAAAGTTGTGGTGGGTATTTTGCCAGAATCATAATTACGATTGTTACAAGGCTACCTCATCTCAAGTTATGTCCTTCTTAACAAAGATATTTCACGACGGAGGTAGCTTTAGTACGATAAATACCCACCGGTCAGCTTTGTCAATCATTCTAGGCAAAGAAGTCACCAATAATTATTGTATCAGTCAATTTTTGAAGGGCGTTTTTAAACTTAATCCTCCTCAGCCCAAATACAATCATACGTGGGAACCAAGTAAAGTATTGGATTATTTATCAAGCTTGTATCCACACGAGAATATTTCTTTTAAAGAGCTAACGTTCAAAACAGTTACCTTGTTAGCTATTGCCTCGGCACAAAGAATGCAGACATTAAGTCTTGTAAAATTGAATAATGTGTTGATTCAGAGTGACCAAATTATAATAAAGGTGCCAGACTTAATAAAAGCATCACGACCTGGAGCTTTTCAACCTCTCATTAACTTACCCTTTATTCGGGAAAAACCTAATGTCTGTCCCGCACTAGCGTTACAAAATTATATTGAAAGATCAAAGTCAATACGCGAGGACCAATCTAACCATATCTTTATAAGCATCAAAAAGCCTTATAGAAAAGTGAGTTCGCAGACGCTTGGTCATTGGGTTAAAAAAGTATTAGGCGATAGCGGTATTGACGTGAACACGTTCGGTGCCCACAGCACCCGCCACGCGGCCACGTCCGCCGCCCACCGGGCTGGGGTAAGTCTAGAGGTTGTTCGAAAAGCTGCAGGTTGGAGTGATAAGTCGAATGTTTTTCTCAAATATTATAGGAGAGAAACGGTCAGTCCCTCAAATGATGATTTTGTCAATGCAATTTTTGATGTTTAAATTTAAAGTAATATTTTTCTGTTACTTAGATATCTAGTTATTAAAGCCTAAAATTAACGTTCAGCAACTATTACAATTATTACATTATTAATGGTCAATGTTACTATTAAGCGGAGAATAACCGGTATTTAGTTGGTAAATAAAACGTTCAGTTATTGATTCTTTTTTTGTTTCTTCTGCTTATTTATTTTATTTTTTATTGTACTCTAAACATCTGCCATGTAAAATGTAATCGTCTTCGGTTGAAGCTTGAAGTATAATTAGGAATTAAACGAACTTACCCTGTGAAGTTCAATTCCAATTATGCGAGAGCTTCAACCGAAGACGATTACCAATCCCTCCCACACCATAAGAAATACCCTAAAAAAAAAAAAAAAAAAAAAAAAAAAAAAAAAAAAAAAAAAAAAAAAAAAAAAAATGGGCTCTAAAAATAATGGCGCCTGGACCTGGAGACTGCTGCACCGACCGGTACCTACTGAGGGAGCGAGATAGAAGATGTTTTTTGTTTCTACAGACTAGGGCTACTAAAGGTGTGACTGAGACAGCATCATTCCATGTGCTGCCATGTAAAATGTAATCGTCTTCGGTTGAAGCTCTCGCATAATTGGAATTGAACTTCACAGGGTAAGTTCGTTTAATTCCTAATAATAGTTGTGATGACTTGTGTGTTTATTTACTCGCAAATGTGATGAAAAACATTGTATGTTTCACGGGTGGTACGGGAATTACGTACCTCGACTCAGAAAGCCCTCAGTCTTCGACTTCGGGCTTCTACTAGAGCCTCGATCGTAATTCCTTACTTACCGACCTTAATACACAATGTACTATTTGATAAAACGTAACGTGTAGGTAGGATTTTTTGTTTACAAATGAAACCTTAAACTCTTTTCATAAAGAGTTTTAATGGTCCAAGATTTAAAAAGATAATATGTCAAATTGTCAATAAATGTTATTATTATTGTGTTTTTTATTCGTCGGAAGCCCTGATAGTGGTACAAATCAGTGAAATACAGCCATGATTCATGATCTCGTAAAATAAGTAATGTGCCTACGAGTGCAAGTGCTATTTTAGCCGTGTGAGTGTGAGAAAAGTGTGAGTAAAAATCATAATCGTAAGTTTCAGTTTTAGATTATTTCACATAATAGCCCTTATCAGACACCGTCTTTTCATTCACATTACAGGATAATGTGTCTTTTGACCATGATTGGAAACATTGTTCATAAGGAACAACTTGTTTATTTACATTACGTTGTGACACATATCGTCGGTGAAACTGCAAAACCGCGTAAGTGACATTTTAAATAAGGAGCAAAATGCACCTTTTTAATAAGATCGTAAGGTTTATTTTGCTCTATCATAAATTTGTTACTTACGCGGTTTTGCAGTATCACCGCCGATATTATGAATGAATCAGTTAAGATGGGGCACACTGAGAGCATCGTCAGGAAAGTCGATGATAAATCTGTCTGTAACTCAGTCAAATATTAACTTAAACAAAAGTTACCAATATAGGGATGATCCAAATCATCCACCCTATCTACAGTTAAAATTTCTCCGAAGGTTTTCCAGACACCCTGTAGTTCTTATAGTTAGGGAAAAAAGTGGCGGTGACATACGGACGGACATGAAGAATCCATAAGGGTTCCGTTTTTTGCCATTTGGCTACGGAACCCTAAAAATAACAACACCCATCAAAATAATTCTAGGCTCCACCTCTTGTACAGCAAAGACCTTTTAAAAGCTAGTCATTTTTAGGGTTCCGTAAAAAAAATGAAAAACGGAATCCTTACAGGATCACTCGTGCGTCTGTCCATCTGTCCGTCCGTCTGTGACGGCCAATTTGCCGAAACTACTAGACCAAATCAGGTGAAATTTAGTAAGATGGTGTAATCCTATGACCCAAACACAGATGTAAAGTTTTTTTTTTAAATGAATTTGTCTCCAGAAAAAGGGTCATTTTCGGGAGACAAATTCAACCTTACCTTAAAAAAAAATGAAACCTTACCTTGTCCTTGTCATAAATCAAATGAAAGGGCTCGTTATGAGGATTTGAAATATATATTTGTTATTATTGTAAGATAAATAGTTTTGATTTTATTCATGAAAGAAGACGAAAAATTACCATCCCCCCTGATCTCCAAAACTACAGAGCCAAAAATTTTGAAAAAAAAAACATTCATTCATTGCATGTAGAACGGCAAAACCTACAAAAATATATTTTAAAAAATGCGTATTTACGGAACCCTCTCCACGCGAGTTCAACTCGCGCTTGGCCGGTTTTTTGGTAGTAGTTAAATCAATTAGTAAGTAGATAATATTTATATCGGCAATAAAAAAATTACGGGGCGCAAGACTTGTTCCACAACTAAATCAAATATTACCGGGTTAGTTAATCAATATACGATAATGTTAAAATAGGTATTATGTGTCCCGTAAATTATTAATCGCTAGGTACGCAAAATAATTATTTGATCCTACAAATAATTAATTGATCAACAAGATGATATCAAATTGGTCAGCAGAAAAGCCATATAATCATTTGGCTGTGTTTATGTTGAAAACCCGGGCAAGAGCATGTCGGACCATGTTCAGTGTAGGGTTCCAAAAATTAAAAATTCTAAATATTTATTCAGTAAATTGGCGACTTGAGGGCTCTTTTACACGTCGGTAATAAGGAGTGCATCTACTAGCGCTTCGGACAAGACCATCATTGCGGAGAAGAAGCGCCGCGCCGCAAGAAACTCCAGCAGAAGGTCATTTATTCAATTATTAAAAAAAAAAATACTTAAAAGTAAGTAACATTAAACGGTAATAAAGTAATAAATCATTATTTTAAAACTAACACAAATAAAATCATTACAAATGTAAGGTCAATAAAAGTTAAAAACCGAAACAATTCTAGTACAAACAAATTTGACCTCGCGATTATTTTAACTTTGCCGTTGGAAAACTGTTATCCCCATACATCGACATAGGTAGGTCGCGGTCAGTTTACCAACACCACAAATAAGTTTTCGGTAGGTATAAACATTTAAACCGTTTGTAACTCAAGAACCCCTGAAGTCTACTTATTAGTGATAGTTTTCCTATTAAATTCATTATAAATATGTGCTTTCATTTAAGATATTTAAAAAAAAAAATATATTTGCAGTTTTGGCTGTAGGGGGGTACACTTGACTCTAACAAAAAATTGCGCTTTAAAGCTTAATATTTCATAAATGGATACCTTAATCGTAAAATTGTTCGCACAAACCAGCAATATTTTTAAAAAACCTATCCAACAACACCCCACACTATGGGGTAGACAAGAAAAAAAATACATCCCCAACTTAAGTGAAGGGGAGGTAAGTACCTACAAAAAAAAAAGGTTTTATTTTCCCACTTTGTTGGCGAGACTAATATGTATATTTATATCAAATTACAGCTTTCTAAGTACCTACTAAGAGTCTCTGAGCTAGGCTGCGGACGGACGCGGACATGGCGAAACTATAAGGGTTCCTAGTTTGACTACGGAACCTTAAAAAATCGCAATTTTTAGAAACTGGGCAGGACTGAGATTAGTAACGTGACCTCAGCAGCAAGTGGCGTGATTGATTGCAGTGTTAAGAGCAGTAATATCATCAACGTTTAACTTATTTCTTGATAGATTTAATTTATATTTAAAATAAAACAAAAATCACAGTTAATTTAAAGTGGAGGCACTACCTACATACATACATACCTTCACGCCTGTTATCCCAGAGTGGTCTAGGCAGAGCTACAGAATTACAACTTTAAAAAGTTGTTGATAATTCAGTAACCACAATTTGCACAAATAGGCTAAGATGTTTACCAGCATATTAGTGACAGGTTGCAAGCCCATCGCCTTACAGTACTACAAGCCTATATTCCCTTAGTCGCCTCTTACTACATCCACGGGAAGACATGGAGTGGCACTATTCTAACCCGGCGACCACACGGGACCCTGGACACGGGAGGCACACCTATATAGTAGTTATTTAAGTAACTGGTTTGTGAAGCTTGTTGAGGCACGAGTCCCAGGCAGGAGTTGTTGTACGAGTGTATCCGTTCCTTTATGAATGTATGTGGTGTTCATAAAAGTGTTTTCTATTGAATTGTATTGTTTTTAAATAGCGTTTTTTTGTAATGACTCTTCAAAGTCCAAGTCTTACTTTGTTCTTAGTTGCTGAGCAACCGAAAGGAAGAAGTACCAAATAGGTACTCGTATAGATACCATTCAAACACCAAAATAAATGATAGTGCCTTTAGGACATTTGGATTTTTAATAAAGGGTATCCGCCATTTAGCACACATGTAGTTTTACAAACGTTCCAAACCTAAAACCTCTTATACGTAAACAGGTTAAAATGTTTAGTCAGTCCGTAAAGTTACTGAAGTAAAAATGGTTAAAAACATAGCGTTATTCTTTATGATTGTAACATTTCACAATACTCATTCCAGATGTTAAAACTAAATTTTAACATTCAGAAAGCCAATAAATCACCACACCATAAATGTCAAATGTTTTTTTTTATAATGTTACCAAATCGGAGTATAGAGGTGATCGCACCTACCCGTGCATAAGGATTACAGAGTAACGCACCGAGTCACCCACGCTGCGTCATCGCGCCCATGATCCTGCCCTTCAGCTGCATAACGCGACACTGCGATAACAAACTATAATCAACGTTTATCGTACAATACTGCTTCGTGTTAACCGATAAAAATAACTTAAGAAGTAACCGCTCTATGTATGCACTTAAGACGCAGAATTGCAGAAGCGTGACGGCCATTTGCGTCGGTGGATGTTACACGTGCCAGCTCAGGCAGTTAGTAAATATAACGTAATATTATGCAACGGAAAATGCACCGGCGAGTGCAAGCACGCCATCTATGTATACTTATGCATATAGCCTATACACGGCTGAAACTATTCTTTTTATTAATGATTACTTACATGTTCTAGCAATCTCACGATTTATGTACCGTAATTAAATAATAAAGTTCTTCTTAAAAAGAAAACCGCATCTGATTTCGACCCTCGTCGATCTGTTTAGAAGCTACGATGCCACAGACAAACACACACACGAAGCTACACAGGCACGCAATGGCATGAAATAAAAAAACCTTGAGAACATGGCTAATAAATTAAAAAACAGTATAAATTAAAAAAAACCTCTAATTATAAAATAATAAATGCTCTTTTGTGTGACTTTTCACATCTTCCTAGATATTTTTTTGTTTGCGGAGACTACATCGCTAAAAACATACTATTTGTTATTTTCATTGACACACGCTTGGAGACTGTTTTGATCTATTACCATACTAAAAATATATATTGATTGAAGTGAATATTTTTACATCTTCCCTAATTTTGATAATTTTACTCCTATGTACAGACTTATACTTCACAATTACATAATACACTAGCGGCCCGTTCGGACTCCGCTCGGGTTAAACAATTGTCTATACGTACACAATATATAGCCTATGCCCATCTAGAATAACAAAAACCTTTCAAAAGGCTCAATAAAAACGGTGGTCCCGGAGACCTCTCTATCTCTTTGTAATTTTAGTCAAGATTAACAATGGGCATTAAGTCCGCCATTTGCACTTTATTTTATTTAGCATACAGAATTTTAAATAAATCAACTATATATTATGTATGATAGCTTCCGGGACCTGTAAATAAATCCCTCTAACGTTTAAATAAGGACCAGCCTCAGTCTAGACCAGCAGACTTTGAACTTGCATCGTTAGTTATACATATTTTCTTACTTGTTTATTTGGCTTGTAGTACTGTTAGGCGATGGGCTTGCAACCTGTCACTAATACACTTGTAAACATCTTAGTCTGATTGTGCAAAATGTGGTTACAGAATTATCAACAAGTTTTTAGAGTTGTTGGTAATTCTGTAGCTCTGCCTACCCCACTTTGGGAACGAAGGCACAGTATATAAATAAACCAGTAAAGAAACTAGGCCTACTTTTCAAGATAAATACCTACGCTCCAATTGAGCGTAAGGGTTGTCCACTAACATTTTGTAAAATTGAAAAAAAATAACTGTTTATTGTATCTCAGCTAGTTAGTGCAAAATCGATACCTACGTGTGATCTGCGACAACTAATCTGTTGGCAGAATGAGAAAAAGTAGCCGCCATCTTGAACTTTTTAGTTATTCAACCGATTGCTTCCAAAATCGATATCTGGGGATGTGTATGGTCTCCGACAACTAATCTGTTAGCAGAATGAGAAAAAGTAGCCGCCATCTTGAACTTTTTAGTTATTCAACCGATTGCTTCCAAAATCGATATCTGGGGATGTGTATGGTCTCCGACAACTAATCCGTTGACAGATTGAGAAAAAGTAGCCGCCATCTTGAACTTTTTAGTTATTCAACCGATTGCTTCCAAAATCGATATCTGGGATGTGTATGGTCTCCGACAACTAATCTGTTGGCATAATGAGAAAAAGTCGCCGCCATCTTGAACTTTTTAGTTAATCAACCGATTGCTTCCAAAATCGATATCTGGGGATGTGCGTGGTCTCCGACAACGAATTTGTTTGTTGTTGGTTGTTGTTTTTTAGCTTCTGAAAGATCCGATTTTAGTTTTCTGTTCCGTGGTGAGATCGATGTAAGAACAAATTCGAGAGGAGGGTATGCTTATTTGACATATTTCATAACCTAATAAACAAAATGTCAGACGTGTTGCAAAAGTTCCCGATTCATCGGGAGATCTACCGATTTCGGCTCTTCTCTCCCGATATCCCGATTTAGCGACCCCGTTTCCCGAATTTCCACATTACGAACCAAAGTAACAAATTAAAACAGTATTTTTAAGACGACAACACCAAAGAAGGACCTATCCAAGGTCGAGAAAAACAAAAAAAAACTCAAAGTTCAAATATTGCAGAGATGTTTATTATTTTATTATCGTTTAATAATTTAATAGTTTGTAAATTAAAGTAATTAGTGTAAAATACAGTTGTTTTATTAAGACTAAAATCTCCCGAGCTCTCTCGATTTTTCGCTGGGAAATTTAACGATTTTTAAATTTTTACTTTTGGCAACACGTCATCGTATTATAAAAAGCATTTTATTTAAAAATATTTTATTTATTCTTACCTTTCAACACCAGCAGCGAGTTTAAAAAATGAAAGTTCCGGGTTTGAAGAAACCGAATTCAAACAACCGTATACCACGCAATACTTTTGTGGCACCTTTCTCAAGAACGAACGTAAAATGCGAAGGAGCCCATTCGTCTCGACGCGACACACGCGACTGACAGCACCGCCAAATCCCCTTAGCGCTGTCGTAGAGGCGTGCGTCTGTGTGAGTGCGTCGTTCGAAACGACGCACGTTTGTTCGTAGCTTCTTTACTGGTTTATTTATATACTGTGACGAAGGCGTGAGTTTATGTATGTATGTATGTATGTTTATTTTATTTTAATTAGCTTATGCTTACTGTTGCTGCTGTTACTAGACTTTGTGGTTTAGAGTTCCTTAAGCAAATGGCAAAAACAGAGCCCTTATAATTTCGTCATGTTTGCCTGTCTGTCTGTCTGCCTGCTTCTCTGTCCGTATTTCATAGTCATTTTTCGTAGTTACTATTGGGACGATTTGGATAACATCACTGTATTGTGTCCACGTAATGAAAATGTAATTTTGTGTTACCTTATGTATGTGGATAGTCGTTGGATAAACAAAATAAATGTTTTGAAAAACCAAAAAACCGCCTTCAAGAACGCAAGAAACAACTTCTTTTTAAATGATAGGTAAGTTAATAGGTCAGCCAAACTTAAGTCAGCTTTTGGTTAAAGATATGGTGGGACTCCGACTTCAGTCAAACTGAAACAATAACTTTATTTAATACTTTTTAGTGACCATAATAATTATGGTGTTATGTAGTCCCAAATCTCAATAAGAAACTATAGGACATTTCAACTAAATTGAGGTATCTTATCACCACCCTTGAAATAGGTACCATTTAGGAGTGCTGGTGGTCATTTGTGGTCCTCGTCATCAGTTCAATTTTACCAAATGATACTTTCTAAATGCAAACGATGAACTTCTTACTAAAAATACTAAAATCGCTTTATCTTCGGTGTCAATGGAACCACCTCGGAGTCCACAATTGACGGAGAAACCGGAGAACATACGAGGGGCGGCTGATAAGTAATCTCCTTGGTCAGAAATATATACAAAAATAATGCTGGCTGGTATGGATTTATATTCGTTTGTTATTCTATTTTCAAAGTGTATTATTTACATTCATTTGTTTATTGCATCACGTTTATTTGTCTCCTACAATTGTTTCAAAAAAGTGAAAATGGATGAATTCGAGCAGCGTTCGGTGATTATGTTTTTGACTAAAGAAGGGATTACGCCTCCGGAGATCAGACAGCGTATGTTACGTGTGTTTGGCAGTTCGTGTTCTTCCGAATTTGTTATAAAGTTTTGGTCCAGGCAGTTTAAATTAGGTCGTGACAACCTGGAAGATGATCCTAGTAGCGGAAGACCAGTTTCGAACGTCACCGATAAAAATGTAGCCAGGGTGAAAAAAGTTATTTTAGAGAACCAACGAGGGAAGCAGTGGCAGATAGAGATCAAATCAAATCAAAACAAATAAAATATCATTTATTGTATGATTATAAGCTGATACAGTAATAGTATTTTCCTACTATAATCTACCATATTTATGGTGTGCAAGAATTTGGGTATGACTTAACCTAATATTCTGCATAACAATTTATCTCGTAAAAATTGTAATTAATTTATAATTTACCTTTATTATCCAAAAATTCTTCAAGCTTCAGCTTTTTTAAAGCATCATTGTCAAAACTCTTAACCCTTTCAACGCCTTTGACTTAATACAAACGTCGACCTCACACGCCAATGACGGCTGAAAACCACATCTAATGTCAACCTTACGTCACAAATTCTCGGGTCTATTTTGCATTGTATCTGTGACCACTATATGGGTCGATGGCGTCGTAGGCACGACGGTACGCGACCACTTTAGGAGTTTTTGGCGTTCAAAGGGTTAAACATGTCCGGAATATTATTAAATATCTCAATTGCCATACCATAAACACTTCTTTTGTAAAAAAATACTGCGAACAGAAGCAAATTTCTGTTATATCCACTTTTTTCCAAACAGTTCTATATGTAGCTATTTCCTTAACATATATACATGGAAGTGGAAGCATTCCGTATTTAATAAAGAGGGGATGGCATGATTCCTACGCAAGTTACGCAACGTTTCTGCATTCTAAATGCCTTTACCCAATCGGTAGAGTTGCCCCAGAATATGATGCCATAGCTCAAGCGTGAATGAACATATCTAAAGTAAGCCATTTTTCCCGCTTCAATTGATGAGCTATGTATTATTCTACGTAATGGGTATATAAATTAAGAGAGCTTAGCTCATCTATATGTTGCTTCCAGTTAGTGTTAAACTACAGTAAGTCCTAAAAATGTGTGGGCGTCAGTAAAGAGCGAGTCAATGAAATAATTCATGAACATGTCCAAGGTAAGTGCACGTTGGGTCCCCAGAATGTTGACTTGGTTGATTTGACATGGAGAGGCGTGTCAGATGTTGCGAAGTCTCTTTGGACATGAATCGAGGGAAATTGGAAGAAATAATTTCTAGAATTGTAACATGTGATGACACTTGGATTCGACAATGGGACCCGGAAAATAAGCAAGAGTCCTTACAGTGGAAATTTAAGGACGAGAAGCCGCCTCAGAAATTGAGGCTACAATATTTTGGGACACAGAAGGGATTTTTCTCATAGATTATTTGCCGAAGAAAACTACAATGAATGCTGATTATTACTCAACATTAAAACATTAAAACATAAACGGCGCGATAAACTAAGCAAAGGAATTCTGATTTTGCAAGATAACGCCCGCACAACGAAGCTAGCAATTAAAGACAATGGCTTCGAAACCATTGAACAACCCCCGTAAAGTCCAGATCTAGCACCCTGTGACTATTTTCTGTTTAGACTTCTCAAGAAAGACCTCAGGGGACGAAGGTTTATGACCGATGACGAAATGAAGGCTGCTATTACTGAGTTTTTGACAACAAACCGAAAACCGAACCGAAAGATTAAGCAGAGTACTATATAAAAAAAAAAAAAAAAACTACGACAGTCTTTTTTTTTAAGTTAGGTAGGTTACTTATCAGCGCCCCTCGTAGATAAAAAAAACACACAATGGAATAGATAGAGAACCTCCTCTTTTTTTCAAGTCAGTTGAAAATAACATGTGACGTTTTTTGTTAACTTTTTTATTTCATTTTATTTATGTATATCTGGTGAATTTAAAATGAGCTCGCAGAAGTCGGAAAATGTGTCTCTTCTCCTGTAAAGGGCACTACAGACTAATAGTTTACCTGCAGCCTAAGTTTGTCCCGCCGACTGACGACAGTCCAAACCTGTGAAGAAATGTTTGGAACCTCAAGAGAAATTGATAGTCTGCGTTCTAATACGGTGAACTGACAGGCCAACATCAGCCGGCGGACTGTTAGTCTGTGTAGCCCCTAAACCGAAAAAATATAGACAAAAACGAAAAGCTATGTTTTTTCAAAAATGGTCTTGGTTCCGACAACAAGGTAGACATTTAATCACCAGATTTAGAGCTTTCATTTACACAATCTCGACAAGGGTCAGGGCCTAAAGATAGAACAAGTAAATACTTAGTATAGACTTGTTGTACGTCACCACACCCAATGCACTATAAAGCTTTGGAGCAAACAACTTAACATAATTAACAAAATTAGTCTAATAAAAACCGGGCAAGAGCATGTCGGCCATGCTCAGTGTATGGTGTCGATGCCTTTACTACTCGGTAGGGGCACCAAAAGTTGAACGATTAAGCGACTACACCAACTTAAGACCGTTTATTCTCAGTGAAATTAACCAATTTCACCCTAATTTTTTTTGTTATATGGTACTGTATATAGTCTAGATTGAAGATCACTATTATAAAGCCTGTTTTTATAACACAGTATTTTTCTAAAAATCGTTGAAACCAAAAATGTGCCGATTTGCCCAAAACGTGAACAGCGTGCCCTAATTCTGAACGGTTTGGACCCAAAAGTTGAACTAACATAATAAAAAACCTAAAACATTATAATTTTAAGGAAGTTTCAGAAATAAAATGCAACTTAACGAAATCAGTCTTTATTTTTTTATTGTTTACTGATAAATTCAGTGATCGGAGTTAGGTGAGCCAAAATACCTACTTATTCTTCGCAAGAGGACATAATATAGAGTTTTAGGGTTAATATTTGGTAAAATTATATCTTACAATGAGACAAATAAACATGTATATGTATACATATACAGTTCCGTTTCTAGCCAGGGTTTCGTGTCTAGCGGTAAAAACATAACAAACTGATAAACAGACAAACAAAGTTACTTTCACATTTAGAATATTAGTAAACGTTTCTATAAACACTAGTAGTGTTCATATTACAAAACGATGCCTAAAAGTTGAACGACTGAATTTACTTGGTTTAACTTTAGGACACAGAATTTGTGAAATGTACGAACAAAAACCATTAAGAGTTCACCTATTGGAATAGAATCCAAAACATGAACTAGTAAATTTAACTCGTTCAAGTATTAGGCACACATTTTATTATTGAACAGTGATAGTTTTCATAGTAATTGAAACTCCGAAATCTTTGGATTAGACATCAAAAGTTATGTTCATCTTTTGGTTTAAATATACAAGAGCATTGAACGATCACTTTAAGTTATAAAGATTCCATCTGTCATTTCAGGACGATTTATTAAAACGCTTTAAAAAAAGTACGCCTTTCCTAGTAGCTGAACACCGTTCAAGTATTGGCTTGGGTATACATTTTTGAAACCATTACTTGAACGGCATATTACTCGCTAACTAACAAAAAAAATTAATCAATTTATGACTCCAATAAAAGAGTTATTAATCAAGAATACATACTAAGCAAATCCTTCTAAGACTGTCAATTATTGAATTTTATACGTAATTAAAAGCTTAAATTTGGAGTGCACTGTCCTTATCTATTCTCCCATACTATCGACGTTTTCAGCGGGAAGCTCCACAACGATGACCGATCACGGCCGCGGCTGTGGCGTAACTGTCAGTGAGTTTGGATTACGGCGTAGACAAAGAGTTGCCGCTTAAGACAAAAAAAAAACGAACTTTGTAACACAAGTGACGATTTAATTATGTGATTATTTCGATCGACTGTTCAGCTTTTGGGTGGCGTTCATCTTTTGGAGCCTCTACCCTACAATCACAAATATTTGATTTAGTTGTGGAACAATTCTTGCGCCCCGTAGTTTAGTAGTACGAGTATATACACTTTAGTTGAGACAATCAAGTCTACTTTCGTGACAGTTTCTGTTTTAATTTTTTTATAAAAAAGAAATATTTAAAACCCGAAAAAGAACTAGGTGTGATTTAAGAACTTTTTCGGCGTAATTTAAATGTATGTAAGTAAGTATAACTATAGCCCGGGGAAAATTAACCAAAAACTTTCACGAATTAAAAACAGATGTTTATTCATTTAATGTGTTGACTATAGACAAGAGTGTATCAAATGTAACTTCATAGTTTTAAGCTATTGCATAGCTTCTATCGCGGGCCTTGAGCGCGGGGACCGAATCCAGAAATTCCGTAACGAAAAAACCTCACGCTCCCCACTCCGACGGGCAAGGAGGTGTGGCTTGAAGGCCGTGCATCGTCTAACGTCGTTTCAGTTCGGCAGTCTTCGACACGGCGTTGTGTGCGTTTGTACGACATGCAATAGCTTTACCGCGGCAGTCCCCGAGTGCCACACGTCTTTTTTTTTATTACAGGCATGTTAGTAAGGACTTTTTGTGGGAAAGATAAAGTTTTACCAGTAGATTACGAAATTAAACATTTGTCGTCCGCGAAACAATGTTTATTTCTCTAATAGCTGAACTTGTATGGTGTTAAGAACGTTATCCCCGTGTGAACATTATCCTATACCGATTTATTTTAAACTTTCAATAAGACGGTGGAGTTATATTTTGAAATCAATATGAATTGCTCCAAATGCAAAAAGTCGCTCGGGTCCAGTGATTTTATAAAATGCACATCGTCATCATGCGAGGCATGCACCCATTATTCGTGCGCTGGGCTTACGGAACAGGAATTTAAGAAAATACTTCCGATGAACTTGAAGAAGTGGAAGTGTTCAGATTGCAAGAACGCTAAAAAAGGTCAATCGGCATCCAATAGCCCTAAGACTCCAGTGCTGTTAAACGAACGTTCGGATAGCAACCCCGATCACTTGCCGTCGATTTTAAGCATCGACACGGAGGCCTTAATGAATAATATGAATTCTAAATTTGAGCAATTAACTCGCGATATGGTTGAACTTAGGAACAGTTTCAACAACAAAATTGACGGATTAGCTACCGCAATTCAAAGTTGGGCCTCCAAGTTCTCGCTGCTCGAGGAGACCATGAGAATCATGCAGACTGACATTAATGTCATGTCCAACAATAACGACGAGACGCGAGCTGAGCTGTCGGAGCTTCGGTCAGAAACTGTTGATTTGCGTTCGGAGAACCAGCTACTCCGTAAGAGTATAAATGAGTCTGATTATAAAAAGAGTTTAAATGACGCTAATGAAACTATTGCGATGCTCATAAAAGAAAATAATAATTCTAAACAGTTTTCTATGATAAATAATTTAGAAATCTCGGGTATACCGTTTAATAAGGGAGAAAACTTATTAACAATATTACGCAACATATGTGTTAAGGTTGGATTTACACTGCAGGGCAGTGATGTCGATACGATTCACCGAGTTCGCCGCTATCAGAGTGTTGAAAGTGCTCCTCAAAAAGATGCGCGTCCACCTGCAATTATTGTTCGATTTACCCAAAGAAAACGCAAAGATGAGCTTTTGTCTGCTATTCGAGCTAGACGCGGGCTCACCACTGCGGACATCGAGCTCTCGGGGCCAGCCTCCAACGTGTATGTTGGCGATCACCTAACCCCAAACAATAAACTTCTCCTGAAACGGGCCAGGCAGTTAAAGAATGAGTTGCAATACTCGTATTTGTGGATTCGTGATTGTAAAATTCAAATGCGAAAGAAAGATAACAGTAGAGTAATTTATATAAATAGTCACGCGGATTTAGACAAACTGAAATGACTCTTGTTCAGTTTATTATTTGTCTTTATTAATATAGAAACGTGTTTATTTTCTTATGATATTGCAAAAAAAAATATTCTGCTTCTTTGCGCATTTCTTAATATTTATTCCAAATTGTAATCTGTATATTTACTGCACTTTTTTGTTTGATTTTATGCCTATCGTACACAAACTAACTCAAAAATCATATCCATTGAATGTAAGTTTGAGTTGTCTCAAAATATATAATATAGTTAATCTATTACTGTTTAATAAGTTTCTTGTTTATAAAATTAATTTTGAGGACATAATTTGGCCTGGATTTTGTATATTTTTAAACAAAGTGTGCGAGCCTTATCTCGATGTTCGACTAGCATTATCTTTTGTTATAAGTTTTACACTTTGGCGTCTTTTGGTAGATTGCACAGTTTCGTTTATCTTTACAATAAAATATGTCACAAAAATAGTTATTTGTTCAACAAGAGAGCAAAGTTGGTTTTTGCTGCGAGTGATGATTTTGAATCCCGAGTAAGCGAAGGATTCTATTATTGAATCACGAGTGTAGCGAGTGATTCTAGGTTAGAATCCTGAGCGTAGCGAGGGATTCAAAGATCCGAGACGTAAAAAACTTTGGTCTCGTGTGAGACATACAACTTTTCACCTCAGCAGCGAGAACAACACAGCGTGAAGCTGGTAGGGCCCACGCAGGTCTTCCGTTGTGACCATTTGGTGAATACACGACTAAATAACGACACGATCGCATATGCATCAATCACAAGCATTTTTGCAAAATACTAATAAAATAAAAAGTGGAAAAAATAAACATGAAACAGATAAAACCTGTCACTCAACTTGATAATGCCGTAGTGCAAACACAACTTTATACAGCTTTATGTAGTCTGTGGCTTTAAAAAAAACCTAACTAGGCCTTGTATATGGCTGTTGGCTACAATAATCCCGCTATTTTTGAAATGCGTTCTGAAACTGCCCCCGCGGTTTATGTCACGAAATTAAAGATTGTTAAAACGATAACAAAATTATGTAGATACATGATAAACTTCTTATTTTTTATTAATTTTGTCTTCAAAACATTAAATAAAAAAAATGATTACTGTATAAATTAGTTATAAGAAACACATTTCAAACTTTAACAGATAGTTTTATTTGCAATTTTACGGTTATCTGTGCATCCGAACGTGCGTTTCTTTTTGGGCCTACTATGTGTGGAATTTGAAAATAGAACTTCGAATCAAGTTGTTTCTATCTCTCGCTTTTTTCCTATCGAAGTGAAAGTGACAGAACAAAGTGAAGTTCAATTTTTTCGAATGTTGTGAGTAGCCCCAGCACTGCTCACGGCATTTAAAAAAAATATTTAAAAAGCTACTTTGCCTCTCGCTCGCAGCAAAATTGAATTTTGCTCACTGTTTTTAAGCAGCAAAACCTGCTTGTTTGAGCTGCTGAGGTGAAAAAAATATTTAGCGGTTATTACCAGAATGCAAGGGGCCTACGCACTAAGTCTCATATGTTTTTATCACAAGTAGCTCAGTCCGACTATGACTTTATAGGTATATCAGAGACCTGGCTTACAGCTGATTTTTATGACCGTGAATACTTTGATAGCAGATATAATGTACATCGTTGCGATCGGTCCTTGGTCGATAGCGGAGCTGCGCGAGGCGGAGGAGTGCTCTTAGCCGTGCGCGCCGAGCATCGGCCCGTGCGCCGCGACTGGCCCGTGCCCGCGCCGGCTGGCTGTGAGTGTGTGTGGGTATCAGTTCCTTTGTCAACTTTGCAGAGCAGTAACACTGGCTTGGGGCGAGGCATCCTTAAAGATCACTGTAATTTAAACATCGCTTGTGTTTACATACCACATGGACCGTGCTATAAAAAGTCATTGATATCCTTTTTTGATTTAGTTGGCCAATTGATAATGGACCACCCTAAAGACATATTTCTAATATTGGGGGATTTTAATATATCTCAAGCAGATTGGGTGTCAACTCCGTCGGGTGCAATGAGTTTACTGTCGGGCAACAACTATGCATCGCAATGTTTAGCGGATTTTTTATGTTTTACTGACCTAAAACAATATAATTGTATTTTCAATTCGTGCAAAAATTTACTTGATTTAATATTCTGTAATAATGTGTGTTGTAAGGTTACTATATGCAATGAACTGTTGGTTGCGGAGGACGCGTTATATCATAAAGCACTACATATTGATTTAGAACTTAACTATATAACTCAATTAGCGCCCTCTACAAGATTAGTATACAATTTTCATTCAGCCAATTATGAACAAATAAATAACGAGTTATTAAACATAAATTGGAGTACTTATTTTAGCAATCTAAATTGTGAAGCTTCAGTTGAGAAATTTTATAAATTATTGAGTCATATTATCGATGTGTTTGTTCCCCGACGTAAACTCCGCTCATCATCGTCTAAACTACCAGCTTGGTATAATACATCTATGAAAAAAAATCTCAACGAAAAATGTAAATTTCACAAGCTTTGGAAGCTGTACGGAAACCCGCTTGATTATAATAGCTTCAGTATACTCCGGAAACGCGCCGAAAAAATAGAACAACAATGCTATCGCGACTTCATAGGTCTCTCAGAACAAAATATAAAAAATAATCCAAAATTTTTTTGGACTTACATTAAGTCAATTTTTTCAAATAATGGGCTACCACAAACCATGTCGTATAAGAACACTGTTACATCGAGCGGGGAAGAAATTTGTAATTTATTTAATAATCATTTCCATTCCGTTTTTGAGCTATATGACAGGAGTCCTTCTGACATAGACAATTTGTCTGCGCCTACTAATCCCTTGATAGACATCCATTCAATTGAAATTAATGAAAATATTATAATAACATATCTAAAATCTGTTAACATTCAAAAGGGTGCAGGACCTGACGGAGTGCATCCATTATTTATTAAAAATTGTTCTTCTACTCTCGCAGCTCCGATTGCTATACTTTTTGAAAAATCGATTAAGGAAGGTTTTGTTCCTACTGTTTGGAAAAAAGCCTGGATAACTCCTGTACCAAAGGGTCCCGCAATTCGTGACATCGAAAAATATAGGCCTATATCCAAACTATGTCAATTCGGTAAACTTCTGGAAAAAATTGTTACTGATCAATTAGCTATTGTCGTACGACACCATATTGTACCCAATCAACACGGTTTTTATAAAAGCCGGTCAGTGGATACAAATTTGCTAACATTCACCAATCTTGTATTGAAGGCCATGGATGATGGATTCTCTGTAGACGCCGTGTATACTGACTTTGCCAAAGCATTTGATAAAATTTGTCATTATACCTTATTATGTAAGCTTTGGGAACTCGGTATTCACGGTGATTTGTTTCGCTGGATTAAGTCGTACGTCGAAAATCGCACACAGTCTGTTGTCGTCTTGGGGTTTACCTCTCACAGTAAAATTATAAGTTCCGGCGTCCCTCAAGGGTCCCACTTGGGACCTCTTTTGTTTAATTTATACATTAATGATATTGTAAAATCTATATTTCACTCTAATATCCTTCTTTATGCAGACGACGCAAAGATTTATAGAGTTATTCGTAATCAAGCTGATTGTGAACTATTACAAAACGATTTATACAATTTTGAGGCTTTTTGCAAAGACAATAATCTATTTCTAAATCCAGATAAGTGTAATACAATAAGTTTTTCAAGAAAAAATAACTCGTTCAAGTTTTGTTATAAATTATGCAACAAAGATTTGGTGAGAGTTAAGGAAATTCGTGACCTTGGCGTCGTTATGGATGAGAGATTATCATTTGTACCCCATATCGACTCCATCTTAGGTAAATCCTTTAAGCAATTAGGTATGATACTGCGGATTGGTAAACCTTTTAGGAATACTTTGACACTTAAAATACTTTATTATAGTTATGTACGTAGTCGGCTTGAGTTTGCATGTGCAGTATGGAAGCCTCATTATAATATTCATATTGACAGGATAGAGAGACTACAGAATTTTTTTCTAAAAACCCTTGACTTCAAATGTGGCAATGAATACAAAGATTATATAGAATCATTAAATCACCATAAAATGCAAACTCTTGAGTGTCGAAGAGACTGCGTAGACTCAGTTTTATTGTATAAAATAATCAATAATCACATTGATGCCCCTAGCCTGCTAAAAGACGTTCAATTTAGAGTTCCAGGTACAAAAGAACGCCAATGTCGTGACAAATATAAACATCTTTTCTCCATTCCTCGTAGTAGAACAAACTACTCTAAGAACATGTTTGTCAAGCGTGTATGTACACTTTATAATAATGATAAGAAACTTATAGATATAGACATATTCAACTGTACTTTAGGCTCATTAAAAAGTGTTTGTGGAAGAAGTAATGAATAAGTATAAGTACTCTGTTTTTCATGCTTATGTCGAGTCACTGCTTTCTTTCTGTGTTGTATTTTGAATAGGTATATTTTGTAACGAGGCACTGAATAAGTATACAAGTTTTTAGGTAAAAATAGTGATTATTACGTATACATTTTTGTTTGCGTTATAATTTTATAATGTTTAATTTTGGGAACTATAGGTCTAATTAGTACAATCAATTTGTAATAAAATATATTTGTATGACTGTTTGTTCCAAAATAAATAAATAAAATAAATAAAAATAAATAATAATAAAATCTTATAATTTGACATTATACGTTAAGCAAACATACTAACAGGACAAATTAAATGCTAAATGCATTTTAATTCATATAATAAATGAATATTTTTGCCGTGTGGTGCCGGTAGAATAGAATAGCACCACCCCAAATCCTCCCGTGGGTATCGTAGAAGGCGATTAAGGGATTAAGGGATTATTACATTGGAAAGATCTCCTCCGGGCGGGATAGGCGTCGTTAGCGTTGGGCTGCTACCTATCTAGGAGAAGGAAAACTCCGAATTAAACCCGGCGGGATAGGCGTCGTTAGCATAGGGCTGCTACCTATCTAGGAGAAGGAAAACTCCGAATTCAAACCCGGCGGGTAGGGCGTCGTTAGCATTGGGCTGCGACCTACCTAGGAGAAGGAAAACTCCAAATTCAAACCCGACCCTGCAAAATGGACCATGCGAGCACCATTTAAAAAGTTTATACCCATGGGGCAAAATAGTGCGCGTATGTTCGGATCCCTCCGGGGATCGGAACGGCGGCGATGCCGTTTGCCACGCGTCACGCTGTGTTCGCAGGGGGGTTGGCAAAAAGCGGGCCGCTGAAAGCCGCCTTGCTACGATGAATGTTTGTGGAGGGATGGAACATAAATTAGATGAGGTATGTATGATGATGAAAGAGAGAAAGCTGGATGTTCTATGTGTGACTGAGACGAAGAAAAAAGGGGTGAGTACGTCCACACACGGAACCTTGACGGCATTGTGGTCCGGAGTTCCAGTATCCGAGCACGGTCGTCAGGGAGTTGGTATCGTACTCACAGAGCGAATGGCTGAATGTATGCAAGAGCATGAATGTGTGAGCCCAAGACTTCTCTGGGTGAGACTCAAGGTAGGTCTCACCCGTTTATTCGTAATTGGGGCTTATGCCCCAGATACGAATATATCGAAAAAAGAAAGGGAGGAGTTTTGGGAAAGTTTGCATGAGGTTTCAACAAAATGCAAGGAGAATGAAAGGATTATTTTGCTAGGTGATTTTAATGGTTGGACAGGCGTGCAAAGGGATGGTTATGAATCGGTACTAGGTAAGTATGGTGATGAGCGAGTGAACGATAATGGCCAATGCCTTCTCAATGTATGTTTGGCTAAGAATCTCTGCGTGACAAACACTTTGTTTGATCACAAAGAGATTCATCAGTATACATGGAGACGGAAGAATGAGAAGTGTATGATAGACTTGATGATTGTGGATGAACGGTTGCGTAACAAAGTTGTAGATACCAGAGCATTTCGAGGAGTTAGCGTAGGTTCAGATCACTACTTAGTGGTAACACGAGTAAGGGGTCTGTTCACACGTTGGCGCCATCGTGTTCCCGTACCCACAACTGCGTTAGAGAGGATAACAGTAGAGAAACTTAAAGACGAAGTAATACAAGATGAGTACGTAAGAAAGCTGAAAGAATGTTTTGAATGTGTCAATAAGATGAATGACAGTGAAGTTGAGAATAATGTTAAAAATGTATGGGAGATTATGAAGAATGGCATGGTCAAATCGGCCACTGAAGTATGCGGTGTAGTCAAAAGAAGAAAAAGCAAGAATGAACGTCCGGAATGGTGGGATAGAGAGGTAGATGATGTAGTGAAAGAGAAGAAAAAGTGTTGGTTGGATTTGTAGCTGTAGATCTAGGACAAGATCTAAGCGTCAGAAAGAAAAAAGAGTATAATAGATCAAAGAAAAGAGTGAAAGACGTTGTGGCTAGAAAGAAAGATTTACTGAATGAAAAGTATGATAGGAGTTTCTCTGACAACTTCCGGTCGAATATTAAACTCTTTTGGAGCTTGATTAAATCGGCTCGGGGGAAATCAGAGAAAACTAAATTAAGCGCGGTGAGGGATGAGTCTGGAAACTTAATATGTGAGGAAGAAAAAATGCTTGATAGATGGAAAACTTATTTTGAAAGCTTGTTTGAATGAGAAGATATTTCTCGTGAGCCAGAAAGCATGAGTAAAGGTGCAAGTAGCGAAGATGAAAGTGTGATTAGTATGAGTGAAATCATGAAAGCATTAAAAAGTATGAAAGCGGGAAAATCAGCAGGTTGTGATAGAGTGTCGATAGAAATGCTGAGGAGAGGAGATAGCCTGGTGGGTAGTCTGTTGTACCGCCTTTTCAATGCATGTTGGAGTAGCGGCCGAGTCCCGAAAGATTGGGTCAAGGCCGTTATCGTTCCTCTGTATAAAGGAAAGGGGTCACAGCAAGACTGCAAAAACTACCGCGGTATCAGCCTCCTTAGTGTTTTCGGCAAAGTATATGCGAAGATTTTAATTGAAAGGGTATTGAATGTTACGAATGACAAAATCTGGGATGTACAAGCGGGATTTCGAAAGGGAATGGGATGTACGGATCAGGTCTTTTCACTACGGTCCATCACAGAAAAGTTCTTGGCTGTCAACCAAAAGGTTTTCTGTGCTTTTGTGGACCTGGAAAAGGCCTATGATAGGGTAGATAGAAAGGAGTTGTGGACGGTGTTGTCTATGTATGGAGTGAGCAGCAACCTGGTGCAGGCTTTGAAATCCCTTTATGAGGGCTCCAGAGCCTGTGTCAGGATCAATGGGGCATACTCGGCCTGGTTTAACATCTCTAAAGGTGTTAGACAGGGCTGTGTTGCCTCACCATGGCTGTTAAATCTATTCATGGACAGTTGTATGTGGGATTTGAAAGAGTATGATAAGGGTTTGCGTGTGCAAGAGTTGCTAATCAAATGCCTCTTATATGCCGATGATCAAGTTATACCCAAGTAGCACACTGGGTGGGAAATAGCTCGTATATCATATCTATTAAGATACTTAAGTGAAATATATAGCCATGACTAAGTTCTATATAGGTGGAAAGAACCCTTAGGCAACCAATATAGAACCACGGGGAGAAAAATTGCAGCTTATTTTTGGTTCTATATTGAATCCATAAGAGATCTCACGATTACCTTAAGTGGCAATTAGAACTATGGGTGAAAGTTATGCGCAGTGAACGACGATTATTGAACGAATGAATAATAATATTTCAGTTCGGTCAATGAGTGATAAATGGGACGCCAAAGTTCCTTTGAGTGACGTGGCAACAATTAAGTTGGTAAGTTTTTTAAAGTGAATGTGATCTGCCATTTTAATTTTGGATTTATACATCTGTTTGGTAAGTGATTAAAATTCACGTTCAGGCATTGAAATAAGCACGAAATTCTTGCGAATGCTTTTTTACCGTGAAACTATAGTATGGTTTCTTTGTAAATTTCGATGCGCCTTTGATTAGATCAGGAATATTTAAAAAGAGAGTGTTAAATCATATAAGGAATTGATACTGATAAGAACTAAAACTGTAAAAACCTGACCTAATGATTGTAGGTTACGTACAATGTTAAAGTAACATCGTCACAACTATCAAAAGTCTATGATTATGCGTCAGTGTGATAAAATTATGTTTAAAATAAATCATTTTCAAGGACTCCAATTTGTAAACATGGCGAAACAAAAAAGATCTTACAGTGTTTATTTTCACTTATTTGTTTTCTATTTGAAACTATCAGGTCTAAAAATCACTTATTTGTATCTTGCGAGTGGCACAGCAGTGAATGCTATGCCCTAGAGCTTTTGTGCTGTGACACTAGCGGCTTGCGTTAAAGCCTAAAACGGCACAGAGTTCGTGCTTCCTATAAATGCTATGGGAAACAGCCGGCCGTGGACGGAGTTCCGTTTTTGGTGTAATTAAAAACACCGGCCACAGCCGTAATGCCATATCACGAGGGTCTTAGTTTACGTCTCTCGACGTACTGTCCGTGAACGTGTTAACATTGTTTGACAACACTTATAGCTTTAAACACAACTCAAAATTGTATATGACTTCATCTTGTCACTTGTAGTTGCTTAGGAACGTTTTTTGTTTCCACTTTATTACATGGTTGGGTAAAGTCGATTTTGCTACTTAAAGTTGCATGCAGGTTTTAATTTTCACTGAATAAGAAGCAATAGTGCTATATAAGGCCCTAAAGTTACTTATAAGCAACTTTTACATATAAGTGGGAGCATACCCTTATTTGGATCTTTTAATTCCAAATGACTAGTATAATAGAGTAATATATCACCAATAGTGGCTAAAGAGATAATTTTACGACCCTTCTAGGCCTTAAAGTTGCAATCACTTTAGTTTCCAAAAGGGCCGTAAAATTATCTCTTTAGCCACTATTGGTGATACACTACTCTATTATACTAGTCATTTGGAATTAAAAGTTCCAAATAAGGGTATGTTCCCACTTATATATAAAAGTGGCTTATAAGTTACTTTAGGGCCTTATATATCACTATTGCTTCTTATTCAGTGACAATTACAACCTGCATGCAACTTTAAGTAGCAAAATCGACTTTACCCAACTATAAGTAATAAAGTAGAAACAAAAAACGTTCCTAAGCAACTATAAGTGACAGGATGAACTCGTATACAAGTTTGAGTTGTGTTTAAAGCTATAAGTGTAGTCAAACACTGTTAAACCACTCATTTAGAACATAAAGCTATAAGATAAGCTGCAAAATTCACTAATGTGCTGCTTGGGTACTTGCCCCATCATCGGTACTTGAGTTGCAGGAGATGGTGACAGCGATGAATGAGGGATTTAAGCAAAAGGGGATGAAAGTAAATGTTGCCAAGACCAAGGTCATGGTGATAGAGAAGGATGAAGAGATGACTGAGTGCGTGATAAATATAAATGGTGAATTAGTAGAACAAGTGAGCGAATTTGTGTACCTGGGAAGTGCGTTTACAAGAGATGGTAAGTGTGAGAAGGATATCGAGAGGAGGGTAAATGCGGGGAATCAAATTAATGGGGCCCTGTACTCCTTTGTGAGCAGACAGGGCGTTTCACAAAAAGCCCGGCTGGCTGTTCACAATGGAGTGCTGGCCCCTACCCTGATGTATGGTAGTGAATGTTGGGTGTGGCAGGACAAGCATGTATGTCGTGTAAATGCAGTTGAAATGCGCTCTTTGCGTAGTATGTGTGGTGTCAAACTGATTGATAGAGTTAGAAATGAAAAAATCAGAGAGAAGTGTGGAATAAAAGAAGATGTAGTGACTAAGATTGAAAAGGGCATGCTTCGATGGTTCGGTCATTTGGAAAGGATGGATAAGGGGAATATTGACGAAAGAGATATACAGATCGAAAGTGTGTGGAAGGGTCGGAAGGGGCCGCCCTAGGCGTACTTTTTCGAATCAAATCGGAGAAATACTGGAAAAGGGCCGAATCTTAAGTACCCGAAACCGACGTGCGTGCATGACTCGATGTATGAATGTTGAAGAAGCGAAGGAAATTTGTCAGGATCGTAGCAAGTGGAAAGAAGTGGTCTCTGCCTACCCCTCTGGGAAACAGGCGTGATTTAATGTAATGTAATGTAATGTATTATTCAGCAATTATTAAGAAAATTTAGCTTCGCACAATCACAATCGCTGTTAATATTTTTATTGAAAAAAAAGTCCAGAAAAGATTCTTATTTTTATTTCCATGGACGAATTTTATAAATTCTACAAAAATTAATATTAAGGTTTTAGTAACCTTGTTGCGGTCATGGATTGTGTATCATTTTTCGTTATTATTTGGAGACCTAAGTGAAATACCGTCATGATTCATGAAAAAACCGCTGTTTAGATTTTCTGCAAGGTTCAAATCTAAAAGCCCCACAGTACTATGTCAAATAACAGCTTGGTGCTACCAAGAGTCTTTGAGCTAGACCGTGAACAAATGAAAAATATTAAGATTGAAAGGTTTAAAGAATAACGAAATCTATCACGAAAGTGTTTAAAGAATTAATTTAAATACAAAATTCGTAAATACTTATTGTTTTTTGAGATAGAATTTTGTGTTTATAGAAACGTTTATAAAAGCGGCATTGGAACCCTATACAGAGTATGGTCCGACTGCTCTTACTTTCCCGGTTTTTAATAGCATGTTAACCATCAGTGTTACAACTTAAAATAACAGCCCAATAATAAGTTTAGCAAAAAAATATTTCTGTTTAAAAAAAAAACATTTTACTTAGTTAGCACGACAGTAAACACATATACCTACTACAATCTTTGCCGCCGCACCGCTATGGGATAACGTGATAGCAAATGGATCCCGCATCATTTTCATTAGGGACGCTCGAGATCAAACTAAACTACTCCGCTAGCACAATAACGACAAACAGATACACTGTAATAAATAATATCAGTCGCAGAGGGTACTGGGATCATCACAAATCGTAATGGGCGAGATTGGGAAATCGAGTACCTAATGAGACAACAAAGTTAATCGAATCAACACTTGTATTCAGCGAACACTTATCAGTAGGTACAGGGTCGCGTGGACAGTTCCGAGGTCAGTCCAGTATGTCTTTTGTGCAGCCCGCAAGAAAATTCCTGGGTCTTGACTCCCCTGGTTCTGTCCTAGCGCACGATGTCGGGTTAACTGGAGTGGGAAGTCACAGAGGGATCGGCCAATCGTAAACAACCAAGCGCTGCGCTAACGTTGAGTGTCCACACTCATTTAATCGTCCTGGGTCCGACTTGGCCATCCTGCGCTGACACACGCCCTCGTGTGCTTACTCTGTAACAATAGGACCATAGCACAGTATACCGTTCGGTCATACCTGACACTACCTACTATGTACGTAATTAAGTAAAACGCCATTGCTCAGACTCACTACTTTTATTTATCTAGTACACATGTCATTGATATGTGACAAACTTTATATCACCTTATTACGTATTCACAGCTTAAACAATAAAAGTATACGAGTGTCACGTACCATCATCATATTCGCAGTCTCATTAGCACTACCAACACATTAAAATCACCAAATCAACAAGAAATCATTCGTGGCCTGGGGCTATTATTGAGCCTCCCACACTACGCGCATCCGCACGGGCTCGCCGAGTCAATCCTATGACTCTACGGTATCCGCGAGACCCAACCTTCGCTAGAGCTCCCCGCGCACCCACAGACTGCTCACACGACTACGTGACATGGCTACGGTAAAGCCTCTGATATGGTCTGACCAGCGAAACTGCGACCTTGATCTGCGATTATTTTCACCAGAGCACCTAAAATAGAAGCAGTTTTCGAACCACCCTGATGCTACTCTTTGTGTCGATATTCTTTGTGCGGTGAAGGAGGACAAACTTCGTAAACGCGTCAATAAAAACAAACACATATTCTCGGTTGTCACACTTACCACTGAGCTTTCCTGACGCCTAAATGTCGTGTGCCATGGAATGGTAACATTGGGAATAGGGTTGAGCTCAGCTTGTACTTTACCGTAATTATTCTTAGCAACCTTACGTGTTACACAGTTGCCTACTAGCTTACGAACATGGCAGGCCATCCATTCGAACCAATAATGATTGTATTGTATAGTTTCATCAAGGTTTTTTCACACCCAAATGTATGATCGAATCATGCACATTGTTTACGACGGAAAAGCTTAGGGCCCTAGGTACGAGTATAATAGACGAACACTCGTTACGACCGTTTCTTTGAATTTTGCGGTAAAGGACAAGGACACCTTTACGAACTTAAGTTTTCGCGATATCTTCAGAAATTTGACCCTCACTAAACGCAGTTTTAAGTTTTTGATGGTCTCGTCGTCTCTTTGTTGCTCTGCCAAAAGCCAATTCTCGGAAAGCTCAGTCAAATTAACACGTTTGGCGGCTGCCCTATAACGTATTCGCTGTTTACGCTCGTCTGACAGGGGTAGCGAGAAAGAAAATCAACGGGTCCGATAAGTTTTCCAGGTTTTTTTATTTTTTATTTTATTGCATGGGAAGGCAAACGAGCACACAGGCCACCTGATGGTAAGTGGAAACTGTGACCCATAGACATTCGCATTCACAAGACTGCAAATGCGTTGCCAACCCTGAGGACTAAGATGGAATGCCTCTATGCTAGTCATTTCACCGGCTGTCTTATCCCCAAACCGGAACACAACAATGCAAACACTGCTGCTTGGCGGTAGGTTAATGGATAAGATGGTGGTACCAACACGGACGGACCCTGCACAAGGTCCTCCCACAAGTAAAGGTATATAAACAATATCCCACAAGGTACATAAACAATATCAAAATGAAATGAATGCAAAAAGAATCACCATCGGTAAACGCGGGGTGTCGGACCGCGTTTTATCAAGTAACGACTAACGGCCGAACCCTATATTCAATCCGAGGATAGATAAGGCTTACCTCGGGTTAAAATTTGACATTTGCCCATACAAAATGTGTCAAATTTTAATCTGAAGTAAGCCTATCTGACCGCGGATTGAATATAGGGTTTGGCCGTTAAGCGAGTTGCACTCCCGTGTCAGTCAAATCTGAAATGTTTGACTCCAAACTCGGCTAGAGTTTCCAAGTCATATGAGTGGTACATTGATTCTGCCGGAGTGGTGCGTTTACTGTAATAACTAGAGGTAGGACTTTTTGTGGCACATCGTGGTTCTAGAATCCATAGAGTCGCTATTTCCTAATTATTATAATACATGACATGACACTTTGATTTTGGCCTCCAGTATTTTAATACTTCAAAATTAATTTACTTATTTGTACCGCTAAACCAATTTAAATTAATTTTGGTATGGAGGATGTCTCTGCTGTGAAAGCGTTACAATTACGAGCAAATATTAGTAGATTTGGAATAACCGAACTAAAAATGTATTTAGTTCATTTTGAAATATGATCAAACTGAAGGTCAAAATCAAAGTGTCATGTATTATAATAATTAGGAAAAAGCGACTCCATGGATTCTAGAACCTCGATATGCCACCAAAAGTCCTAACCCTAGTAATAACCCACTACGCGTCGCTTGCCTACCCGTCCTAAACCTAAGGGTACTTCCCGATGACCTATAAAGCGAATTTGATATTTGGCATGGAGGTAGGTCTTACACCACATAAGAGAATAAAAACCGAAAATTACAAATTCTATTCTTAATCAGAAAATAGCAAAATTATATCCCTCAATAATACTGCATGAAAAATTTAATACGAGGGGTGGCTGAAAAGTTATCTACCTGACTATGAAAGAAAAGACGTAGCTGGCTGGTTTTTTTTTATTTTTCTATGTAATCCCCTTCTACCGAAATGCACTTGTTACACTTGTCAAATAATGAAATTAAACCGTTAAAAAAAAAAAATCGGGTTGTCGTCAAAATAGTCGTTCATCATCTCATCATCGGTAGAAAATCTACGTCCCCTGAGACTTTTCTTCAGAAGTCTGAATAGGAAATAGTCACAGGGGGCTAAATCTGGGCTGTAAGGGGGATGGTTTATGACATGGAAGCCATTTCTGGTCATGGCGAGCTGTGTTGTGCGAGCCGTATGCACAGGTGCATTGTCGTGCAAAATCAAAATTCCTTTACCGAGTTTGCCTCTCTTTTTTTCTTTTATAGCATGCTTCAGCTGGCAAAATAAATTTGCGTAATAATATGGCATTCATTGTCGTTTGTTTCACTGTTTCACCCGTCGGACTTCTTGAATAACTTTTTTCACTTTGGCCACATTTTCTTCAGTGATAGCAGAAATGGTCTTCCGCTACGAGGATCATCTTCTAGGCTCTCAAGACCTGATTTAAACTGTTTACACCAGAACTTTATGGTAAAATCGGAAGGGCACAAATCACCAAATACAGATAACATACGATGTTTGATCTGGGATGGCGTATTACCTTCCTTAGAAAGAGATTTTATTACTGCACGCTGCTCAATTTAAATTAAATTAGTTTTTTAAAGCAGCATGATGCAAGCAATGACGAGCAAAAAACAAATAAAAGCAACGAACAAATGAGTGTCCAAAATTTTGAAAAAAGAACAGTCAATTTAAATAAATTCATAGTGCCAAGTATTTTTTTTTAACTACACATAGTCTAGGTAGATAACTTTTCAGCCACCCCTCGTACGTAACTGCTAGTTTATAAAACGATTGAGAAAATCTTCGGAGTCACGTTGAAACATACATAAACAATCTTGGGAAATTGTAACACGTACTCGTTTGTTCTCGACTGAAAGCAGTCTAGGCACCCACCTGGTTGACACCTTAAAAAATCCAAGAACATCGGTGATGATGTTCTGTGCCCGCTCATAAGAAATACCCATTGCTTCCGCTATCTCCACAATCTTCAATCGCCTATCCTTCATTATCGCATCTAATATATTATTGACATTTTCGTCCGTAGTAGCCGTCAACGGCCGCCCACTCCTAGGCTCGTCTTGAACAGTCTCCCGGCCACGTTTGAAACCAGCTACCCATCTTTTCATACGATTGCCCTAATATTTGATTCATATCTTCAAATTTTTTTTTTGGTGTAACCCCTTTTTTTGCAAATATTTTATGACAGAACGATGCTCAATTTTATCCATTACTTGAAAAATCAGTGACCTTATGTAGCAGTTCCAGCATAAAATGTAAAATTGTGACAGGAAAAAAACAAAAGATAGTGCATAATGGCGACTAAATATGGCACTTAGACCTGCCAGTTTTTTTAGTTTTTTTATTTATTATATTCAACCTTAGGCTCAGAACTTTTCAATGCACCCTCGTACCTACCACAAAGTACTGATATCCCACCAAAAACATAAATGTTTAAAATAGACTGAATTCTCATGTGCCACCAAAAGTAGCGATGCATAAAAAGGTGCCAAGCATTTTGAGCTCGACCTTGGCAGTTTTCTAAACAGTATGTTGACAATATCATATTGTTATGTTAGGTATTTAAGAAAACTGACAAGTTAAGGCTCAAAATGCATTTAGTGGCCATAAATTGGTCTGACTGTTGAGAATCTAGTGTCACTCTTGGAACCTTTTTAAATATCACTAGTTTTGGTAGCACATGAAAACTTGCTTTATTTTTGACATTTATATTATTGGTGGGTGTCCGATTTACCGGGACTCAAACCTGGGCCCGCTAGCTTCGTAAGCACTTCACTGTCAACTATAGGTTAACCACGTCCTTGACCGTAACTTTTTCTACTATGACGTTTTTTGCTGACATAAACGCAAAGCATATTTTCGGGTAACGTTATCACAAGACACTAAATTAATGATTTTTTATCTATAAGTATATAATTTATGTACATATAAAACTACAAAAAAAACCCCGACGAATTGAGATCCTCCCCCTTAAGTCGATTAAAAAGGCCAAACCGCTGTGTATGGGCCCTACAGTCTGGAGACATTTCGTCGATTTCGTATATAGATTCCATCATCACATTCTAACTTGGTGACAGTGGGATAACCTCGAGAGTAAAACCATTTAAGTAAACCAAACGACAAATTATAGGAAACTTTTTTTTGGCAAACATTTTTATTAATATTTTTCTATTACATTTTGTACTATAATCCTGGGCGACTGAGGTTGTCATAAGACCCTTCGTGGAGTGAAAAATAATACGATTTTCCCCGATCGGAATTGCAAAGGGCTGAAGGGCTGTGATTAGCCTGACACGCGAGCCACCTGTGGAGCGGCCGACAGCGGCAATCAACTCCGACAGACGACACCGACACCCGACACCGCGCGCCGCCTCTATGTTCTACTGCACAACAAATACTTCAATATCACCCACTCCACGAAGCTAAGACGTTAGCAATAGCACATTTCGTGAGTATGTTCGAACAAACAACCAGTTTGTTTCCTGGAGAAATAAGACAAATCCAGTCTTTTACAATTTGCTTTAATGCCTTCACGTTACATTTTGACAGCTAGCGTCGTCTCATACTCACTCATCTTAAGTGCGAGGTTAACTCGTTTGCCACGGATTCGATATCCGTAGGCTAATATGTCGTGTTAGCGGCGGAAGCCTCTTAACAGTAAGTAAGTTAAGTAGGTACCTTACCTACCTAGGTAATTAGATATTTATCAGATTGATCCGATCCGATAACTATTTCACAAATTTCGGAGGTTTTTATGTTGGAGCAATTAGCCGAATATAATGTCACATAATTGAATGTGTAACAAGAAACTATTTTTTAAGTAAAATTATATTTGAATGACAAGTTACACAAATCATATGGTTCAGAGCTTAACTGGTTAACCAATTTCAAATTAATTTTGTTTCGGGACCCAGTGCTGCAAGCCTAATTGGCCTAATCAGTGGCAGCAGCATGATAAGCGACGCCTCGTACGTAAGTATCTAGTATGATCGAATTGATCGATTTACTCAAAAAACCAAACCTCATCTGAAAGATCGTCAATTTGTCGTCCTCCTCGCAGCCAGGTTTTTTTGCATTGCACCATCGCTATTTCGTGTTCCCCCATTAATGACGTGACTAATTATAGATAATATATATCATCTGGTAGTCTTATCGAACTAGGTTTAGTGTCATGGGCTCTTAGACTACTATATCTTGGCAACATTATTATTTAATTTTTAGTAATAACACTTTTATTTAATATTACCAAAACAATACCTTTCCTCTCCCTGCCAAATGTTTATATTTATTATTTAAAATGATTCTACGGTACCTAGACATTAAACATAGGTCTGTACCCCTACCATGAGTTAAAATTATCGTACTTGCTAGCGAGTCGAATGCTCTGTCCCTCGCACACTACGGGGGACAGACCATTCGAGTCGCTAGCGAGTACGTAAATTGTAACTTTCTGGCTAAGCGTTCATATGCCCAACAAAAACAAGAACTTTTCGAGCATGATAAGTAAAAATCCATTTTATGGATAAAATGCGACTATATTTAGTCACTTTTGGCACTTTGCTTACACGTGTATGATATACATATATGTATATCATACACGTGTAAGCAAAGTGCGCTGCAAGCAAATCTTTTGAAATATTCATCATCTAGTTAGCACTCTGTTATTACTTTAGCCGCAAACATTGCCGGCGGTTAGCCGCAATGTTTGACCGCCCTCGAACTACTTCCGCACTGGCTTCCCCGTTCAAACAAGCAGACGGATGGAGCGGGTTGCGAAGTTATTGGAGATAAGTTCGCTTTTCTAACAAGACCTTAAACGATAGCTTTAACTTTAACGACACGATTACAACCATTTTCTAACTACAGACTAAGTAAAAACGTTACCCTCCTACAATACTACTAATACAGCTTGAAGCTATCAAATAGAAAATCATTACCAAAACTGTTGTCCTCCTTTAACCAAGTAAATATACAATGGCTCAAAATATAATAATCATGTTGGATCTGCCACTGACAGTTTATTCCGACGTCCCCCCACCCTCGCCTCTAACGCACACAACTTTATTGTGACGATGCTTTTGTTTTCATGCCTCACCACATTCAAATATACAGTTTCCACAGAAATGCGATACCAATGCAACAAATGGGAGCAACGTTTATTAAGTTAAAGGTAAAGTTATTAATCCATACGTTACATGATGTAATTCTAAAATTTGCTTAGTTTTTTGAATGTTGGCCCTAGGTTTTAGACCTCAAGAGCGAAAATTAATTTTATCAGAACTAAATAAATAACTTAATTGGGGACTGTACAAATAGGGTTGCTGAATGAATCTTCCTAATTATGGTGCAGCATAGCATGAGTTGGGTTTCCCTGGCGAAAGATGGTGGCGTGCAGTTGTCGTTGCTATCTAAAATATAAATATAAATTTGATATGACATAAGTTGCTGTTACTATAGCGAAATCCGTCTATGTTAAATGTACGACTAATCAAAACAAAAACACGAATATCATAGCATATTTCATTTCTAAGTCTTTACAAATAAGAATATATTTATGGATTGCTGTTATAGCCCGGAGAAATTGAACCACAAAAATAGGCCAACCTTGCACGAATGAAAAACAGCATCTTTTTCATCAAATATGTTGAGGGTGAATAAAATTGTATCCCGCGTAAGGTTCACCGCGTATCATTCGTTTTTTTTTTTTAGAAATTACGAAATTATTTTAATATTAATTTATTAATTACCTTATATTTATTATTTTCACTGTTTTACTTGGTAGAAAACAGGCACGTTTGTAAGGTATTTTTGTGCAAGAGATAAAGTTTTACCTGTATGTTAGGAAATTAAACATTTGTCGTCCGCACAATAATGTTATTTTTTTCAAAATATTTTAATTTGACATTACTATATTTATTTACGTAAAAATACTAGGAGGAAAAAAATGCTAATCGCATTTAAATTTATATGCAGCTTGTCAGCCGAAAGACGTCCACTGCTGGACATAGGCCTCCCCCAATTGGGGGGAAAAATGCCGTAGTCGCCACGCTTGGCAGGCGGGTTGGCGACCGCAGTAATACCATGTAGTCCGCAGAGGACGCTGCTGCCCATCCTCCGGTATATCCCTTACTCGCCTCTTACGACACCCACGGGAAGAGATGGGGTGGTGCTATTCTCGACCGGCACCAACAAAATTTAAATTCATATATCAAGCTATTATCAACATTTTTTTTAAATTAAATATACGTACTTTGAACTTAATAAATATGAAAAAATATCAAATATCTGTTTAGGCAAAAATGTAACAGAACTGATAGTTGTTGTATAATGGATAGGGCTTGCATTATCCGCCCTATTTTACTATCCGGATAATTCGGATAACGGATAATGCAATATCCGGATATCCGGATAAAACGGATAAAACGGA
This sequence comes from Acleris emargana, assembly GCA_927399475.2. NCBI lineage: Eukaryota > Metazoa > Arthropoda > Insecta > Lepidoptera > Tortricidae > Acleris > Acleris emargana. Next base: position 46,698,233 of record OV656835.1, on the reverse strand, counting down.
TATTTTTAGGTAATGTGTAATAATAAAACACAAAAATGGTAAAAATTCAATATACTTTTATAGAATACAAAACAACGTTAGATTTCACAAAATAATGTTTATTTCGAGGCTTTAAATTAACAAAATGTAAGCACGAAGCTTAAGTGGTTTAAAAACAGCAGGTAGTTTAGGTAGTCTAATCTTCTTTAGAATTGGTAAAAAACATATCTACTATCAGAATCAACAATCAAAAAATACATACTAAAATAGTTATCTGCTTCAAAATATAATTATTTAACATATCACAATCAGCTGTCACAATAAGATTATCAATATAGCTTCCGATGATTGTGCAAAGGTGAGGAGATCCAGATGATTTTAATATTTTTTTTACATATTTTGCACTGAGATTCTTTGCCATCAGGGCTTCGCAAAAAGTGGCGCTAGACGGAGTTTTTGTCCAGGTTTGATTTTTTATATTCTTGGAATATAGCGGCCATTTCTGTCTGTTAATTTCAAACCTGGAAAATAACAAATGCCTCTGTCAAGTATTTGTATCATTAATATATTTTTTTTACATGCAATGTATACTTATACTAAACAACTTATTTTCAACACGGTTTGGTACAAGTACACGTAAGGAAAAGTAAGAACCCAGTACTATCCGTTTATTATTATTTATTATTATCACCAATCACCATGCATTAGTAAAAGATTTTAAAAGGTGTAAATTGCCAACTAAGTAATTCAAAGAAACAAATAACATGAAATATCAAATAATAATAATAACAATGGGTGAAGTTCCGCAATATTTAATCAGCCACTGCCAGCTGCCACTCAGCGATTAACCTTAATAACATCTTTATTATGTTTCACTCAAACATACTAATCAATAATAATAATTCAAAACTACTCACCCACTCACTTCTCAAGTTTCTCAACTCATGGTAATTTCCACTACCATGCCATGCGGCACCTCTGCGCCACGCCACGTGGTGTTTCTGCACTTAGAGCACGCACGAATACACGATAACACTTACGAATGACACGAACACGATGAGCACTGATGTCTGACTGACGCGTCATCAACTCATCACCACCAAGAACAATACTATTGAGCGGAGGGGAGCGGCGATCGGTGTTCTGGTGATCGGTGAATCTGAGACGAGGATATTGTGCGTCTCGCTCGCGCATTTTATAAAAGAAAAATGTTTACGCGATCTGATCTGGCATTCTGGCGTCAAATTCAATATTAAAATTAATGTTTAGCCCTATTTGTTGAATATCCGAAATATCCGAATTATCCGGATACAAAGTAAGCTCAAATCCGGATTTGAAATTAAGCGGATATCCGGATAATTCGAATATCCGGATATTCGGATTGCAAGCCCTAATAATGGAACACATATAAACTAATATCGTAATTTCTCAAATATATATTTTTTAAACTATTTGCATTAATGTGTTTAATTTTCTTGTAAATAAGTAAGACATAGCCTATTAATGAAAGTTAAAAAGACTTGGAAGAGTACCTATTACTTATTTGGAAACTGAAGGCCAAGCCAGCGCGGCGGCGACGCTTCTTGTCGTTTTACGACGAGTTTTACTCACTCGGTAGTCAACGCATCTTGTAAAATATATTTCACAATTGAAAATTCTAGCCGTTTCCTTTTGATTAGATTTCAAAATTATAAAACATCAAACTATACCTACAGCGTGTAAATTTCGTACGGGCATATACTCGTATTTTAACGACGGTTAATATGCATCCTAAATCCTAATTAACATATAAACAAAAGTTGTATATTTTGTTTTCATACTAACTAATTCACAATTAACTTAGACTTAATGATTGTTTCAACTGACAAAGTGAAGGGCTTTGGCTTCGGGACAAATCGGTTGGAATCGTAGAGCGATTAAGAGAGACACCATACTCACACCTGAAGTCCTTTACTATCTTTGTTTGCGATTTACAGTGTCGTATATTTAGAATTAAAATCAATCCAAAAATCATTTATTTATTTAACACACACACATAAACTCACGCCTTCATTCCCAGAGTGGGGTAGGCAGAGCTAAAGAATTACCAACAAGTCCTAAAACTTCTTGATAATTCTGTAACCAAATTTTGCACAAGTAGGCTAAGATGTTTCCCAGCGTATTAGTGACAGGTGGCAAGCCCATCGCCTAACAGTACTTAATTACGCCTTTATTTATTTAATACTTAATTAATATACTTAAATCACGCACAAACGAGTAAGGCTAGGATTAGATTCCTTCACACTCAAAAAGATCTAAGAACACTGTGTTCGATCCTTAGTTCGTCCAGGATATTCCAACCCCAGCGGTGCGCGGTGTAAAGTAACCTTTATTATTGCCAAATCACAAGGTCAAGTTTATTAGGAAGATCTAAAATCTAACAACAAACAAAATCCGATTGATAATCCTAGTTCTGTGGGTGACGGCAATTAGTAATGACATTAGATACCAAAATGTAAACGTCCAGTAAAGAGTTTTCGACCTTACGACGATTTTCGTTTCATGCCGTATTTTTGTTATGTTATTAATATTACTATGAGATGCAAAACTTGAAATAAAGGATCTTTAGCAAGATTCCATTATTCCCATTCCAGCAGCACCGTGTCATATTTTGCTGCAATGTCCTGTTTTAATACTCTGTTTTTTGTATCGAGATGCTTGTCCTGTTATGCAAACTCTTTTGTAGTACAATACTTTTTCGTCTAAATGCCCTTTCAGGGTTATTTTTATCGTAGAATGCAAAATAGTTCATTGTGTATTATGGTCGGTAAGTAAGGAATTACGATCGAGGCTCTAGTAGAAGCCCGAAGTCGAAGACTGAGGGCTTTCTGAGTCGAGGTTCGTAATTCCCGTACCGCCCGTGAAACATACAATGTTTTTCATCACATTTGCGAGTAAATAAATACACAAGTCAGCACAACTATTACTACGAATTACTTGAACTTTTTTTAAGCGAATGGCGGGCGGACTCCACTGATTATACAAATGTTTCGTTCAGAAACGTTAAGGGCAAATACTTACGTAGGTATACATACAGCCCTGAAGGAGTGTAAAAAAAAAACAACGTTTTGATACAGAAAACTATTAAAATCGATTATTAAGAACATTAATTGAGTATTTAAGTAACATGTAGTGAGATTGCAATGAAATTCCTGTTTAAATAACATTTTAAAACAATTTTTCAATTGCGTGTAAACTCTTTGCTTGAACTTGCATGACCTGTGTGCTGTGCTATAAATTAAAAAAAAAAAAACTTACCGACCTTGGGGTTCATGATGGTTTCATGGTAAAAAGAAAGGTCGAGGGTTTTTTATGGGGCATTGCGGCCTAGTTTACCTGTATGTTTAGATACTGTTTACGTGCAAGTGTGATGAAATAGTACATTGTGTATTAAGGTCGGTTAGTAAGGAATTACGATCGAGGCTCTAGTAGAAGCCCGAAGTCGAAGACTGAGGGCTTTCTGAGTCGAGGTTCGTAATTCCCGTACCGCCCGTGAATCATACATTGTTTTTCATCACATTTGCGAGTAAATAAATAAAATTATAGGGCAGAAAAACTTATAATACACAAGTCAGCACAACTATTATTACGAATTACTTGAACTTTTTTTAAGCGGATGGCGGGCGGACTCCACAGATTATACAAATGTTTCGTTTAGAAACGTTAAGGGCAAATACTTACGTAGGTATACATACAGCCCTGAAGGAGTGTAAAAAACAGTTAAAAAATTGTTTCAACAGTAGGTAGGTAATCTACTAGACCTCCTAATCCTATGATACGAGGGGAGGTCCAAAAGTTCGCGGAATGGAGGGGATGGGGGTGGGGATGACTATATTTTTTAGTATAGTACTAATGGCCAACTCATTAAGAGTATATATACCAACTTTCAGCCTGAAGAGCTCATTACTTTACAAAATATCGTCGAGCAAGCAAGTCAATCTGGAAAAATCCTGGAAGTATGGAGCAAATTGAGTATCGAGCCATCATCAAGTTCCTGACTAAGCAAGGAAAAACTCCTCAGACCATCATGAGTGAGATGTCAGTAGTTTACTGTGATCATTGCCCTGGAAAAACAATGATTTACAAATGGCACGGTCTTTTTAAAATTGGCAGAGAGTCCATTGAAGACGACCCTCGCCCAGGACGGCCTGTCGAGGTCACCACATCAGATACCGACGGAAAAGTTGAAAAATTAGTATTAGAAGATGCTCGCCTGAAGAAGAAACAGATTTCTGCATTAGTTGGAGTATTTGAAACCACTATTTTGCAGATTCTACATGAACACCTCGGCATGATTAAAGTGAGTGCAAGATGGGTGCCGAGAATGCTTACGCCGCATCAGCGACAGCAGCGAATCGACGCGTGTAGCAGTTTTTTAGAACGGTGTGGAGAAGAAAGTACGTCGATTTTGAAGCGGATTGTTACTGGAGATGAAACTTGGGTTCATCATTTTGAACCTGAGTCTAAACAGGAGTCGATGCAATGGCACAAGAAGGGTACCCCCCCACCCCACCTAAGAAATTTAAGGGCTCAGAATCGGCCGGAAAGTTGATGGCTACGATTTTCTGGGACTGCCAAGGAATTTTGATGATCGACTACAAAAGCAAAGGTGTCACAATTACTGGAGAGTACTACTGTAGGCTACTGGAGCAGTTGCGGGAAGCTATCAAAGGAAAAAGGCGAGGAAAGCTGGCTAAGGGTGTGCTGTTACTTCAGGATAATGCTCCAGTTCACAAGAGTCGTATTGCGATGGCTGCCCTGAACAAATGTGGCTTCGAAGAATTGGTTCATCCCCCCTACAGCCCGAACCTGGCCCCCAGTGATTATTATTTATTCCCAAATTTGAAGAAAGAGTTGCGGGGAAGAAAATTTCACACCGATGATGAAGTAAAGGACGCAATTTTGGCTCATTTTGACAGCAAAGAAGAAAATTATTTTTATGTGGGTTTAGAAAAATTAATATCACGATCTAACAAATGTATTAACCTTAAGGGAGATTATATTGAAAAGGAAAAATAGTAACGTCTTTTTATTTAATTATTTAGCCCTCCATTCCGCGAACTTTTGGACCTCCCCTCGTATGACCCAAACACAGATGTGCAGAGTAATTTTTTATTTTTAATAGTTGTAATTTTCGGGGGACAAATTACGGGGGACAGTTTCGCAAACCCTACTGTCATCATCATCATCATTATCATCATCATTGTCATTATCATCATCAGCCTATATTAGTCCACTGCTGGACATTGGCCTCTGCCATAGCACGCCAACGAGCACGATTCGTGGGCACTCTCATCAAGCTCTTGCCAGCCACCTTGTGAATATCGTCGCTCCACCTAGCCTGAGGGCGTCCGCTAACGCTACTGTGTCAAATATCAAACGAAAGGGCTCGTAAAAATAACTATGTACGGAACCCTCTCCACGCGAGTTAATCGTGCGGAATATACATATTGTGCTACTCAAGATTCCAAATTCGGCGGCAAGAACCTGCGCGGCGCTGGCAACACTGCTCTGCTATGTTTTGTGTACGGTTTAAGGACTAGTATCCAGGCCAAGAATAATAAAAAACTTTTTTTTATGTTTTGTCCTGATTTAGAAAACCGTAAGTTGTTTGTGCTTTTTGCAATTGGGATATACCAAAAAAAATAACGCACGGTTTTAACATTCTGATTTGAAAGAATAGGTAATTTTAAGAGACCAGTTTCATAAATTTTGTATTTGACCCAATAGTTTCGTTTCGATATGTTTATTTATTTAGCAGAAATATTATGGATGACACGATTATTTTAAATTTGGTTTGGCATTTTCTAATAAATAATAACAATTAAATGATATCTAATGATAAAAAGTTATTGTTATAGTGTAATAAAACATACTACCTATTTCAAGCGGTTTTCGCCTAACCCGTAAGATACACCTAAGAGGGCTTTAAGCCAAAAACGAAAGTCAAACAAAGGTCAAATATACTTTTGTCAAAAAGATAAATAATTCAAAAACTTAATAATCCAGAACGTCTTTAAAACCCTATTCCTCGAAATGGTTTTCAAATTAGAGTAATTTAAAGAATATGTACAATCCCAATTACAGTTTCTTTAATTGTGCCTGAAAGTGGTAATTGTTTAACACCAGTTGTTTTTAACATGTGCAAGTATAGGTACGTATACGAATACAGTACGACACTGTACAATTCTTCGAAATTATGATCTCGTGGTTTAGATGAAACCGCCACTAAATCTACACAGTGAGAGTCTATTCTTGCATTGTTGACAAAAGGAACTTAATCGGAGGATTATGAGAAGTTGAAAAACGGAACGGAAATTTCAAAAATTGGGATAAATGTATCTTTTCCGTCCGTGGATGATGTATTATTTATGTAAATAAATAAATAAATAAATATCAGGGGACAATGTCACACATATTGACCTAGTCCCAATTTAAGCTCTAGGCTTGTATTATGGGTACTAGACAACGATATAAATATTTATATGTATGACTTAAAGATTGAAGATTGTTTTCTACACTGTTAAAGATCAAATAAAGAAGACTGGTCTCCCTCGGAAACCATTTTTAGTTAGTCTAATGAGTTCATAAAGTTCAAGGCTTAGCCTTGATGGTGACAGACATAAGTGGACGGCGTCGCAGTCAGTGCAGAAAATGTATCTAAAGTTGACTAAAGTGCTCGCGCGAGAAGATCAACAAGCCGCATTCTAAGACCTGAAAAATAACAGGGGCGGGTTCGTTGGTGTTTTTTCTACCTCACTGGAACTTTTTTATAAGAAAAAACATTTGTCAATGGATACTACAGTCGGTTTCGTTCCGTTTCAGAAGAAACGGAAAAAGAGACCTGTGTCAGTGTGTATTCCTGACAAATATACCTATTAGGTACCAAGATAAGGATTAGTCTAGGATTAGATAAGAGTTTCTAAAATAATATGTCGACGAAACAGGGACTCTTATAACATATTGATTCGAAATTCATAAAAGCATAATAGATACGGATGTTCCAGACGACTGATTTCCAATACAATTGCAAAAAACCCTGACCACACGTTCAAATGCAGTTTATAGCAACAATAATATGATTATAAATCATTTATTGTAATAAGTAAACTAGATGTGTATCCATAAAGATACATCGAAAAAGTATAGCGTAGATGGTAATGGATCTTTAAAAATACATAGCAGGAGGAACCTCACCTAGAATCCTTTTACTCTCATTTTTCAAGAGTAACGTCAGTAACGTGCGTAAAAATGCCTAATATAGAGTTAAAATCGACACTTAGGAGAAGTACGGATAAAATAACAGGGGATTTTGAATCGTACTTCTTTAATTAGTGTTAAAAAAATACATACATTGTTGGAGTACTGGCTACTCATCTAATCGAATTTAGTCTTTTTTATTGATATTTTTGAATTATGACTTTTCTGTACATAGTTACTTGATAATAAACATTACTTGGATACACAATGCTTGCTCATTTTTAATTAACATTATCACTATAATTACTAGTAAAACTACAATACGTTATCAGCACGAAATTGTGCTCATGTTGTGATATATGTGCAAGTATATTTTTTATTTTTTTGTGACGGTGAAAATTAAAATAGTCGCGTAAAATGTCACAAGAAAATCAAATTGTTTCGAGTTTTGTTACCAAGTCAAATTCTTCGTCAATACCAACATTCTGCTTGAAAAATAAAGAGGGTTATCCTTCGTGGAAGTTTAAAATGAGAAATTATCTTCTTCACGAGGATTTATGGGAATCAATAAATGGTTATCCGGAAGGTGACAACACCCCTGCCTCAGTCAAGACAAAGAATGATGGTAAAGCTCTTGCAAAAATTTGTTTGACAATAGACGGTGCAGCTATTACTCATGTTAGAAGTGCGAAAACTGCATCGGAGGCGTGGAAATCTTTGCAGAAAGCCTTTGAAGATAAGGGTATGGGACGAAGACTAGGCTTAGAGCGTAAGTTGTATCGTCTAAATTTGTCAGACTTCGACAATATAGAGTCGTACATAAACGCTGTGTTGTCAACTGCACAGGATCTGGCAGATATTGACAAGAAGATCGACGATACGTCTATTGCAGCTATACTTTTAGGAGGTCTCACCCTGAAGTATGAGCCTCTCATTATGGCATTGGAAAATTGCAATATTGACGTGACTACTGATCTTGTGAAAACGAAACTTTTGAATGAAATGTCTAAAAGTGACACAATGACAACAGATTCGGTTTTTCAGACAAAAATGAAATCTAATTCTAGGAAGAAGGAAATTATATGCTATGATTGTAAGATGCCTGGACATAAGAGACCAGATTGTCCATTGAAAAAGAAGATTTTCAAGAAGAAGGAGAAAGCCGCAAATGCAGAAGAGATGTCATTTACAGCTTTGAATACATCTGGCAAATCAAACAAGGACCTTTGGTATGTAGACTCAGGCGCTACTAAGCATATGACCTCTAGAAATGATTGGTTTCAAACATTTTCGCCAGTAAAAGAAGGAAGCGTTACTGTCGCAAATGGAGAACGTATCCAATGTTGTGAAATTGGAAATATTTCTATTAATACACCTCAAAATGTAGTGAATATGATTACAGAAGTTGCACTTGTCCCTGAACTAAAAGCTAATCTGTTATCTGTACAGAAAGCTATTGAAAAAGGCTTTACTTGTGTTTTTGATAAAAGTGGATGTCATTTTTTTTAAACTAATACTTTTTGTGTTACAGGTGATTCTGTTCTACATGCCTCGCCCTGTGGTGGACTGTATGTTCTTGATGGCACTACAAATGTGTCAAATAACGGAGACATTAACTATTTGACCCAAGATGGCACTTTTGGCTGTCAAAACAAGTATCAACTTTGGCATAAGAGATTAGGACATTTATGTCGAATTGGTATGAGTCAACTGAAAAATCACGAGGTAGGCGTAGAGTTTACTAAAGTAGACAAAAGTAATTGCATCGCTTGTATAGAAGGGAAACAAGCACGAAAGCCATTCAAAAAGGTAGCATTTAATAGGGCAACTTCTCCACTAGAATTAATTCACGCTGATTTATGGGGACCGTGTTCAACAACCTCTTTTCAAGGGAATAAGTATATGTTAACTTTGGTTGACGATAACACGCGAAAGTTATTTGTTTACTTTATTTCTTCTAAGACTCAGGTAAAAGACCAATTTTGTAATTTTCAAGTTTTAGTTGAAAACGAATTAAATTTAAAAATTAAGGCGCTTAGGACAGATGGCGGTACTGAGTTTGTTAATAAAGAGTTCGATGATTATCTTTCTTCAAAGGGCATCGTACACCAAACGACGACGCCGTATAGCCCACAACAGATGGGAGTAGCTGAGAGGACGCACAGATCAATTGCAGAGAAGGCGAGGACGTTGTTAGCTGAAAGCTCACTAACGAAAGCTTACTGGGAGGATGCGTTCAAAGCAGCCGTCTACCTAAAAAATAGGTCGCCTCATCGAGCCTTAGGTGGACAAATACCCTACGATAGGTGGTGTGGTCGTAGATGTGACTTAAGTCATCTAAGAGTTTTCGGTTGCAGAGCACTTGTTCATATACCTTCGTGTCAGAGGAAGAAATTGGACTCGAAGGCGGAAGAAGCAATTTTCGTTGGTTATTCAGAAGACCCCAACTCTTATATTTTTCGGAATCCTTCTAATCCACGAAGAGTTCTTAAGTCGAGAGATGTAACTTTCTTTGAGAATAAGTTTATTGCATTGAAGAACACACATGTTAATCCTGAGGTACAATCTGACTCAATATTTTTATTTGACGAAGAAGAGACCACTAGGAGCGATGATACTCAGTTTTTTGACTGTATGGAGGGTACCAGTTCTGCTGCTGAACAATCTTTACCGGTAAATCTTGAAGGTACGGATGAAGATGAGGAATCCATAATTCTAGAAGGGGAACAAGCCCCTGATGAGCCTACTCAGAATAATGAGCTCAGGTACCCCACAAGAAATAGAAAATCTCCAGATTTTCTGACATATAATGTGGCAACGGAGGATTCGAATGAGCCTTCGACATATTATGAAGCTGTTCATGCTGATGATGCCGATAATTGGCATCGTGCTATGGCTGATGAGCACAACTCATTGATGAAGTTTCACACATGGGAATTAGTTGACAGGCCGAAGAAGAAGGTTATACCATGTAAATGGGTTTATAAAATCAAAAAAGATGCTTATGGTTGTGTTAGTAAATATAAAGCGAGACTGGTTGTGAAAGGTTTTAACCAGGTCAAAGGTTTAGACTACGAAGAAACTTTCGCACCAGTGATCCGTCATTCTTCTTTACGCACTTTATTCGCATTAGCTGCGAACATTGGACTAAGAATGAAGCATCTAGATATCGATACTGCATTCCTAAACGGAGACCTCGATGAGGAAGTTTTCATGGAGCAACCACTTGGTTTCAGAGAAAAAGGGAAAGAGGACAAGGTGTGTTTACTGAAGAAATCGCTATACGGACTTAAACAGGCACCGCGAGCTTGGAATAAAAAGTTAAATGAGACACTTTTTATTATAGGTTTTACAGAAACTCCTTCTGAGCCTTGTGTATATACTAAACTTTTTGGCCAAGAACTCGTCATTATTGGAATTTTTGTCGATGACATAATAGTGTTTTTCCAGTCAGATTTGACATTTGACATTGTAAAGAAAGATTTGTCGCAATATTTTTCTCTAAAAGATCTCGGAATATTAAAATCATACCTAGGATTGCAAATCGACTGCGATACTGAGAGTATCAAAGTGAATCAATCAAATTATATTAAGTTCCTGTTGGGTAAGTTTAATATGACGGAGTGTAAAACTAGAAATACTCCTCTTACTCAAAATAAACTGGAAAAGAAAAAAGATGACCAGGTTTGTGAATCTTATCCCTATCAAAGTTTAATAGGATGTCTTATGTATTTGACGGTGAATTCACGACCGGATATTGCATACGCAACGAGCTATTTGAGTCAGTTTAATACGTGTTATTCAAAAGAACATTGGATTGCTGCAAAAAGGGTTCTGCAATATCTAAAGGGTACCATTAATTATTCGCTGGTTTACAGAAGAACCGGAGAAACTTTAAAAGGCTACTGTGATGCGGATTGGGCGAACTGTGCCATCGACAGAAGGTCGTACACGGGCTACATTTTTAAGTTAAGTGGAGCACCGGTATCTTGGGAATCAAAGAAACAGCCCACGGTAGCTCTCTCGTCCACGGAAGCAGAGTACATGGCACTTGCGTCTGCCACAAAGGAAGCGTGTTACTTACATCGGTTTGTCTATGAAATAACAGGTAAGTTATCTTCAGTTAGCTTAGCTTCTGACAGCCAAAGTGCCATCAATCTCGTTCGCAACCCTATACACCATAGCAGGACGAAGCATATAGATACCAGGTATCATTTTATTAGGGAGAAGGTATCTGCTAATATTGTTACCTTAGAATATTTACAAAGTTCTGATATGCCTGCAGATGTTTTAACAAAACCTCTTGGGCCTGTTGCACATAAGAGATGTACAGTCAGTCTAGGTTTAATGACCTAACTTTAACTTGTTCAGGATAACTTCGATTAAGGGTGGGTGTTGGAGTACTGGCTACTCATCTAATCGAATTTACTCTTTTTTATTGATATTTTTGAATTATGACTTTTCTGTACATAGTTACTTACTTGATAATAAACATTACTTGGATACACAATGCTTGCTCATTTTTAATTAACATTATCACTACAATTACTAGTAAAACTACAATATACATACATACATAAACTCACGCCTTCATTCCAGAGTGGGGTAGGCAGAGCTAAAGAATTACCAACAAGTCTTAAAACTTCTAAAAAAACGTAAATCTATATTTTTTAAGTACCTATGACTAAAATAAAGTTTTAATTAAATAGGAATCATGCGGACGTTTTTATTTTTATTAACTAGCGACCCGCCTTCGCTTCGTTTTATTTGAGTTTTCTGTAGCAACCGTACATAATCCAAAACTTATTATCAATGATCGGATATCCCGGTGCAACACGGGGTGAATGACCTCAAACATTATGCTAGTATGGATATGCCCCGGGGTTCCGGGACTTATGTTGTTAAATATTATTCTGATTTTATTAATTCAAATAAATTTCAATACAATTTAAACGTGTAAAATAAATATTATGACAAAAGTAATTTAGGTATGTAAAAAAATAAAAAAAGTTAGTTTTTATTATACTCTGTTTAAATATTGATGTGCCAAATAGTCTTTGGGTATGAATATAAATAAAATATATAATACGGTACGCATTATTAGTTCACCACACTACACACAGATATTATATTTTATTAGTTTGTATGAAATTGAAATAGCATACAATTATTTTTTCAATATTTTATATGTTTAATCGATTTCTTTACACGTCTAAAATCCTATCCTAATGCCTATTTATAAAATATCCCAAACAATCGCATTTTCTTTTCGAACCCGATCCCGGGATTTTAGTCATATCCATATTAAGATTTCTACTCTATATCCCGCCGTGTTGCACCGTGAAATCCGATCACTGCTTATTATACATAAAAACCTCCCTCTTCAATTACTCTATCTATTGATGACAGCCGCATTTAAATCCGTTGCGTAGTTTTAAAGATCTAAGCGCACAGACAGCGGCAGCAACTTTGTTTCATACTATGTAAAGAAGAACAGACAGATTACAAGGTATCACAAAAACCATTTTTTCCATATAGTATGAACAATAAGACTTATAAGTAAGGACATATAACATAATTAGAGTTCAATGACACAATTAAATAATAAATTGTTTTGTACTCTTTCGGACATCAGCTCATGATGCATGAGCACAACGAGAACAATCACGCATGGTAAGCAGCTTCCCCGCGGCTGAGAACAGGGAAAAAGGTTGTTTACGTTACGTTACGTTACGTTCACAAACATACAGGGGCAGTTGACATCGTCGTCCTATGTCTCAGCAGTAAAATCTTCATTACCGGAGCTATCTTCGACATGAGGAGTTTTCCGCTGCCACTTTGCCTTTTCTCGGGGTTTCTACGTGTTTTTGGAAGCAGGAATATTATTTTCGTCCAAGTGTACAAAAACCATGAAAAAACACATTTTGTTAAAATAACTGATTATCGCAGTTACTTAAAAAAATGCAAGTTACTAGGTCATTTTATATTTCATCGATTTTAATGGACAAAGTCCACCAATAAGAGCATAAAATTGACTAATTATCGCAAGAAATCCATTCAAAATATTAACTATTGCGTTTGCGTTCACGAAACCCGTTCATACTCGCTACTCCGGCTCCGGCACGACCGCGTCGATGGCGCCGGTGTCTCGTAGGATGGTAAACATGGCCAATATCACGTGTTGCAGTGCAGAAATTTCGAAATAAGCCCGGTGTGTCATTTTCTCCGTATAGGTCATTTTGTCTGAATTTCCCTAGACTCTAGGTTTGACCACATGAACAGTGTTTATTTTTAACAACCCGAGGTTATGTTTAACGTTTAATGAACGAAGTAACTTCTTGGTTCTTTGATCTTTTCCTCTAAACCACTCTGATAAAATTCAGAAGTATTATATTGATGACGTTATAAGTACCTAGCAGCTCTTACATACATAATATATTTTTAACCGCGACAAAAAAGAGAGGTGGAAGGTTTTATAAGTTTAATGTGTGTATATGTGTATATCTGTGGCGTAATATAGTAGCTCCAAAAGTATGGACAATCAAGGACGTCGTTTAAGAAAAAGCTAGTTTGATCGGGATTTTTCTTAGCTAGGTTTCATGTAAATCGGATGGGGCGTTTAAGAGATATATTTTTTAAATATTTATTTAAAACTACTGTTCCGGCAGGGGTGGTGGAACCACATGCCGGGTCCGTCCGGAGCGGTACCACCATCTTATCCTTGAACCTACCACCAAGCAGCAGTGTTCGCATTTTTGTGTTCTGGTGTGGGGATAGGTTAAGGCAACCGTTGAAATTACTAGCATAGAGGCCATTCCATCTTATTCCTCAGGATTGGCAACGTTTTTGGAGTCCTAGGATGGCAGTCTGGAGATGTTATTGTGCTAATGGTAATTCCAATTACGCTTACTATCAGGCGGTCTGTGTGCCCGTATGCCTAGTCCTTGCCATAACAAAAGTCTCTTTCACTCTGATTATGATTAGAACTCCTCGCTTATCGTCATAAAGCCATACCAATTTGTATTTAGGAAGCTGTATAGGTGACACGCCTAGAGCCCAATCGATAATAACAATGCTGACAACCTGAATATAAACGTATATTTTGTTTCGGTTGTACCTAAAACAATGAAGATCATAAAGGTGGCGATGTTTTACCGACCCAAGCTGTAATATCGATCTTGAAATGACGTCGTGTTATCGTTCTCGAAATTTGAATAAATGTATGTGAATGAGCTTGCTATCCTAGTTTCTTTCTAGTCCTGTGACTTATGCTAAAGACTCTTGTGCCTTTGTGAATGAGTCAAACATCACAAGTTATGGTACATACATAAATATCCAAATTATTAAATCAATCTCTTAAATCAATGCATCTGAGGGAGGTCCTGAACATGGTTAAACCGACGCGCTTAACGCTTAACCATAAAGTAGAAAATAGCACCGAATACATACTTACATACCTTCACGCCTTCATTCCCAGAGAGGGGTAGGCAGAGCTACATAATTACCAACAACTCTAAAAACTTGTTGATAACTCTGTAATAACAATTTGCACAATTAGTGTATATTAGTGACAGGTAGCAAGCCCATCGCCTAACAGTACATACATATTATGCTATATAACTATATTATAAATTTCCCTTTTACAGATCCGTAGTCAAAACTAAAAACCCTTATATTTTCGTCATGTTTGTCTGCCCGTTATATTTTTAACCGACTTCAAAAAAAGAAGGAGGTCCTCAATTCTTCGGGATATTTTTTTATGTATGTTTTATGTAATATTTTTTTGTTCGCAAGGGCAAACATTCTTGTTGGCCCATTGTCAACACGTCAGGATCCGATGATGAAGACCACAGATGGCCACCGGAACTCCTTAACGGTACCTATTTCAAGGGTAGCGATAAGATATCCCGATTGAGGTAGTTGAGTGACTATGACGTAGCACATTTTAGCAGGTTAAAATATATCACTATGACATTCTCCTGCGGCGTTGCCTGCGGCGGGCGGGGCGGCTTGAAATGTTCTATAGTTTCGCATTACCTAATTGAGAACAGGGCCTACATAACAGCATACATAGGATCACTAAAGTGTAAAATAAAATAAATGTAAAAAAAAACAAGAACCC
This sequence comes from Acleris emargana, assembly GCA_927399475.2. Taxonomy (NCBI): domain Eukaryota; kingdom Metazoa; phylum Arthropoda; class Insecta; order Lepidoptera; family Tortricidae; genus Acleris; species Acleris emargana. Next base: position 46,682,893 of record OV656835.1, on the reverse strand, counting down.
ACCTTCATAAACGCAAAAAATAACTTTTAAAATGGTAGGTAGGTGTCAGTCCAACTGAAGTCGGTGTCCCACAATATTTAAAACGAAAAGGCGAATACCTACAGTAGGAATGACCTACCTCCCATTTTAAAAGAATTTATCTTTTGCGTTTTTGAAAGCTGTTTCTGGAAACAATCAAAGTCACAAAGCTGTAATTTTGTTTAGGTATTAGCTATTTATACTGCGCACTAAGTAATAATTGGATGCCTAGCTATTAAAAAACCAGGCATGTATGCTCAGTATGAGGTTGCGACGCCTTTACTCAAAACACAAAAAACTACCTGGAAAAATAACGAGTATATGAACGAATTTTCTATCTGCTTCGATTGATCCACTCCTCCTTTTACAGACTGTATAAAGTTATTTGGTGATGTCGCCTTATGTCTTAGATATGTTTGAGTGCTATAAACAATGTAGTCGCCTGTATCACAAGAACCACTCAAGTCGGCTAAGTCGTGACAGTTTTCCTTTTAAATTCGTTATACGTGCTTCATTCATTTTAAAATATTTATCATTTTATTACTTGTAATTTTGGCTGCAGGGGGGAGGAGTATCAATTTTAGATTTCCGGGACGGTTGAGGAAATATTGAACACAAGTGCTATTTTCGCTAGAATTACGGTCCTCCCATCGCCTACAGCCCAGACTACTAATAGGTACTAAAAACTGAAAAATATAACGAATTTAAATGGAAAACTATCACGGCTAAGCACGCTGCATTGATAGTTGAGTTACATTACAGGCGACTAAAATGTTTATACTTTAAACAGAATATTAGCTCATACTCCGAGAGATAATAAATAGTCTTTGTTCGTCGTAACGACTGCAGAACCATACATTGAGTATTGTCCGACGCGCTCCTGCCCGGTGTTTTAGTGTTGACTGTCTTTAGACCTCTCGTCAAATATTTAGAAAAACAGGTTTATACTGTTTTTATTAAAAAACAGATGCGGGAAAGCAAGTAATAAAACTAAGTATGCAAACTTGAAGCTGCGAGAGCTGGACCACAGACACCGAAGAGTCACCATTAGGGTTCCTTTTTACCATTTTCGCACGAAACCCTAAAAATGGTCAAGTGTGAGTTGGGCTCGCGCTGATTCGATTCGATTCGAAATTGAATTCAAATTACTGTGCGGCGGTAGGGAACCCTCGGTCCGCGAGTCTGACTCGCACTTAATCGGATTTATTAGTATTTGTTGTTTATCTTCAAAGTTTGTAAAATAAACATACCAAGTTTGATGCCTGTTTATTTTACCGGTTTTACGATATAACAAAATAAAAATATGTTGAAGAAAAAACGTTTCTTGTATGGGGGGGCCCCCTTTAATATTTCACTGTCCTTAATCTTATACATAAAAATCAATTGCCATTCGGTAGTCTCGCAATTACTCGAGATTTGAATTAGAAAATATTGATGTGTTCGTGGTGGCCAGGACAAGGTTTGTATAAAAAAAAACCCAGGCGACGCCGGGCACAAACTGCTAGTTTTTTATATTTGTTAATAAATCCGTCATAATAGTACATATTCTGGAAAAAAAATAACCCGGTATCTATTACGATTCAAAAGATACAGCTGTTTAAAGTTAGGACGGACGGACGGCGGAGGCATATAAGGCTTGTTCACGAAATAAAGTAGCTATAAGAAAATGTAAATAAATCTCGTATTTCTTACAGCACTTCAAACAAAAAACAGTAAATTATAACAGTAAACATTGTAAAAAGAAAGTACAATACAATTTTTTGTAGAAACCCTATGAGTTGGCGAACTTTTTGACTTTCTTTCGAATGCCTGCCATCAGCGTGTGTATTGAACTGTTAGTGAACTGACAAGAAGCTGCGTTCCATATTTTTTTTAAACTCAGCTTCACTGTCGGCAACTGCACCCTTCTTGAGCAGATATCGTTTGATATTTGCCTAATACCTTTCAATCGGGCGAAGTTCTGGGCAATTTGGTGGGTTAGTGTTTTTCGCAACATAACTAATATTCTTGTTATCAATCAAGTTTAAGGTGGCTTGAGCGTAATGAGCAGAAGCTAAATCAGGCCAAAATATTGGAGGACGTGTATATTTCCGATATAAGGGCAGAATTCGCTTCTTAATACACTCCTCTCAGTAGACATCTCCGTTGATTGTACCGGTAGTGAAAAAGCTCGTAGTTTTAAGCCCGCATGAGCAAATAGCTTACCAAACAAGGAATTTTTGGGCAATTTTTTCAAAAGCCACGCACTTATGCTCTTTTGAAACGTCCTCGCCAGCTGCACACGTGTAAAACTGCGGCCCCGGTAACGTTTTCATGTCTTTTTTTACATATGTTTCATCATCCATTAAAATGCATCGGTCGTTATTTTGAATTAAAAACTTGTTCAAAGCTTTAGCTCGAGATTTCGCTCTTTCAAGCTGGGCAGCAGTCCTTTTCGGCATTTTCTGTTTCTTCCAGGTCTGTAAATTATTTCTCTTTTTAGCGTTTTGCACGTTCCCAACCGAAGTTTCTAACTTTTTGGCTACATCGCGAGTAGAGGCCGATGGATTTCGACGGAAAGACACTACTATTCCCGTGTCCAATTTCGGCTTCACGCAGCCTTTTTTGCGACCGCGACCAGGCAGACCACCTAGAGTATTAAATTCCCCAAACTTTTTTATTACTTTTCGTACACCATCTTTAGATAATTGATACCGTTTTGCGAGTTGTCGCATCGAAATACCCTTTTCTGTACAATAGGATACGATAATTAATTTACGAATATTCTCATTTATCCTCGGCATTTTGATTTTATGTAGTCAATGACATAAATATTATTATTTTTTCTTAAACTTGACAATACATGTGTCAGAATATCACGCATTAGCGTAACAAAAAGTTTCTATATAATTATGAAGGCCCAACTTTAGGTGGCTACTTTATTTCGTGAACAAGCCTGATTATATATTAATCTGGGATCGTTGGGCAATTGTAACCGCATTCTGCAGTTGCTAAAAAATCTACACCAAAATACCAGCCCCTTATTTTACTATCGTGACAGTGATACGTAACGAGTTACAATTAAGCATACATTCCAATGTTATCCAGTTCTCACATCACTCTCATTCATATTCTGCGTCATTGTATGTACACTGTAATTTCTCCTGTCAATGGTAATTGTCAGGATGGTGCAATAAGGGGCCTGTATATTTAGGTCCGAGAGAAACGACCGTGGCAGAATCTGCGCTCGCCCACTGCGCCACCGAGCCGATGAAATATAATACTGAGCGCCAGCGGTCTCTAGCTCCTCTCCGCTTATCCCTATTGTAATACAGCCAGTTAAGCGGCTGCTACACGGTTAGCAACCAAGCTTCCAACCAAGGTGACCTTGGTTGGAGGCTCGGCTGCTAACGCCGTTGCGTTTCCGTCTACACGGTTGCCAACAGGCAGTCTGTCTACTGCTCGCGGAGAGAAAACACGCAGTACTTAAAAACTCAAACTGATCTAACAAACAAAACAGAACTGTTAAAACTTGCAGTCGATTCCATAGATTAGAGTATGATCACGCACGGCACGCATTTCATTTTATTCCATCCGCACTATAAAGGCATAGGTATTCCTAATGACTAGATACGTTCTTTGTACGAAAAATGCTTGCAATTACATTTTAATAAAATACATTAAAAAATCCATTGATCTTTCTACATAAAACTTGAAGTCTATTCAGATATATACAAAATCCAATAGATTATTTAAATTTATTTTGCAAATTCAGTAAATCAGTAGGTAAACATATGCAACGCTGGTTGCGTGAGGCCGTGCGCACTCTTTGCCTGCAGAGACACAACTGCCCTTGCGTGGTTGGCAACAAGCGTCTACACGGTTTACAACGGCGGCATCCAACCGCGGTTGTCAGCGCACGCCCGTCAACCAAGGGCAAAGAAAGGTCAAACGAAATTTGGTTGCAAACATCCTTCTACACGGCTGCAAACCAGCAAGGTCACCTTGGTTGGAGGCTCGGTTGCTAACCGTGTAGCAGCCGCTTTAGTAGTTCGATTACCGGAGGACGCGGGAGACGCGCTGCGCGCGACAGCGGGGCCGCCTGTCCCCGACGGCGGCTGGTTGCTATGCAGCTTCTGTTTACTCTATCAATTGACCTACTTTCTCTCTCAGATTTATAAAATTTAAACACCTGGATCACTGAAAAAAAAACTACGAGCAGCATGTAATCAACTCTTTTGATTATATAGTGCTACTAGATAAGTTACTCGTCAACCTTCGAATTAAACAAAGCCGAATTTACAATTAGCAGGTATTCCTGAACCAAATGTAGCTATTTACATCATTTTACAATAAAATGACAGGAAACTTAATGAGTTAATGTTTCTGATAACCGTCAATGAAGATTTTATTATTATGTATCCGGTCGGTCCGGTCGGTCGAATTGTATTTTAGCTGACAGGGACCAGTAATGGACACTTCGCTCTTAATTTCAATTTCAATGTGATTGAGTAAAAAATGATGTTTTTTACTCAATCACACTAGAGCGACTGAACGAATCTGCATGCATTTTGGCACAGAAATAGCTTATAGTCTGGAACTGGCACATGGGCTACATTTATACTAAATATTTAATTCAATAGTTCCCGAGGGAATCCGTGGACGGAGTTGCGCGCAAAAGCTACTATAGTAGGTAATTGTATAAAGTTTCGTGTAAAGTTTTTCTTTCGTATAACAAGTATAACAACAACCTAACCGCCATTTATACAGGGTGACTTCAAATTGGTAATTCAAAATCAAAATTTTACACTCATTTTCCCTAAACTAAACCCCTTTACTAAGTCTCGTGCTGCCAATTTACTTTTAAATTTTAAATTTATCCCATTTTTTGCTTATCTACTCTTTTGTGTCGCACTATACTATGAAACGTTGTTGGAAATTAAAGTTTTTTTTTTCAGTCTTGTGACGTCGTGTTTACTTGAACATTGACTTGAACTGACATGGAACTGACTCAATATGAGTTTTGTTTTCGCTGTGAACTGACTGATTAGAAGAGGTTGCTAAACTTGTACAATCAATCGATTATGACGACGCATAATCGAACATTTCTTGAAACGTCTAACGTTGCGGCTTTATCTGCGGGATTCGGTCAAGATTCGTGTCGACATTCAACATCTTTTACTATGTCCCACTGCTGGGTATTATAAAGGCCTCCCTCCCTTCTTTCCACCTAGCCCTATCTTCATTTCTCGAGCACAGCCAATATACAAAATATTTAACTAGAAAGAAAGAAAAGGAATTGAATACAGTAGAAGATAATTCAACTCGAACTCTTCGTCGAAACCCGTAGATGTAGCGGCGTAAACGGGTGTCCCCTTATTTTAAAGACAGAAATTTCTCAGAATATTGTTTCACAGAAAATGTTTCATATACTATTTGGTTCTTGTATTTTTGCTACGAATATTTTTTTTCTAAATCTATTTACTTGAATGAAACATATTCCACAGAAAATCAATTCTATTAATGTTATAATTTTTTTTTTCATTTATCAACCTTATCAAAGAATATTGCTTGGTCAATGTATTTTTTCATAGTATTTTATTTCAATGAAATAAGTATAAAAACTCGTGGGAAACTATATGTTCTGTGATTATTTTTTGTGAAACAAAACGAAATTACTGTCTGCATAATATTAATAAGGGTACACCAATAATAACAAAATCAATACAACATAATACATCATCTTTTCATAAGGGTTATAAGATAAATACTATAGTATGATATAAATATAAGGACCGTATCGAAAAGAAAGTAGACAACTTTAAGGTCGTATAAATACTTATACTCAACTCCGATTTACAAAAAGTTTTTAGTAGGTTGTAAACCTTATTCTTGGGTACGATATGTCAAAAGCAATACGTCTTTTCTTACCAAATTGTCAAAATGGGACGGATTCAGTTAGAAACTAGAAAAAAGATTTTGGACGACTGGTGCAAAATTCAGTGTATAACAATAAGAAAACTTGCTAAAAAGCATGTTGTCAGGCCTGCAGGAAAACACAAGTTGATAACTAAGTTCGGCAACACCTTAACTTTGGAAGACCTGCCTAAGAGCGGCAGAAAACGAGGACCTTGGGACCCCGCATTGCAAAAAACAGTTGTACGCATTTTTTTACAAAATCCACCTGTTTCTGTCCGAGATGCTGCTAAAAAAGCTAAAACTTCTCCATCAATGGTTCGGCGAATTAAAAAAAGGTGTAACCTAAAGACTTATAAAAAACAGAAACCACCTAAAAGAGACGAAAAGCAAGTGGCAACCGTTAGAAAACGAACAAGAAAACTATATGATCGTGTATTAACCAAGAAAACGCAATGTATTATTATGGACGACGAAACATACTGCAAATTAGATTTTAAAACATTGCCCGACCTTAGTTTTGTACCCGCTGGTAAAAAGGTTTCTCAAAAAGATAAAGCCTTCAGTGTGGAGAGATTCGGTAAAAAGATACTAATTTGGCAAGCAATTTGTCAATGTGGCATGCGTTCGAAATCTTTTTCACCACAGGTAACTTAAACGCTGAAGTCTACAAGAATACACAAGAAGCCTATTTTATTTTGGCCAGACTTGGCATCATGCCATTACTCAAAAGCTACACTGGAATGGTATAACCACAAGGTTGATATAGTCGAAAGAGACATGAACCCCCCCAACTGCCCTGAAGTCCGCCCTATCGAAAGTTACTGCGCTATTATGAAGCGGCAGCTCCAAAAGAATGTCAATGCTGCAACATCAGTCGAGGACTTAAAAAAAAAAGTGGAACAGAGTGTCAGGATAAATAGCAAATACTGTCGTCCAAAACTTAATGAAGAACATCAAAAAGAAAGTAAGATTGCAGGCTAAATAGGAGGTCTACGACAGTTTTCTTAAAATTAGTTCTTGAAACGGTGTTATATTTTAGTTAATTTTATGTTTTATATCCAAATATCACATAGAATAAAAATTATGTCATTTTTAACTTGTCTTCTTTCTTTTCGATACAGTCCTTAAGGGAGCAAGACCTTTCTGGGCAGAACCGACTTGAATAGGTTAGAAGGCTATAACTATGATTTTATTGTTATTAAGTCATATATGAACTAAATAACATGAGATCTGATAATATTTAATTTGAAATTATATGATATGAAAAAATTTACATTGAAATTAATTCAATTAAAAAATTGATGATTTAAATGTCTTCAACGAGATTCTTCTACAAATTGATTATTCTATGAAATGATAATATGTACGAGAAAATTATTACGAGAAATGAAATTCTAACCAACTTCTGTCTGTAAAATAACGTACAACCGCGTAAACGGCATCACTTGCATTTTGTTACCACTTTCAAGATTTTTTTAAAATTATGGGGCCTGTAAAATCGCGCTTGAGGGCATTAGAGTGGAATCATTAAAGCAATGCGGTTTGCGAGTGTATTGTTTTTTGCTTAATGCTGTTACCCTACCCTTTACGTTTAACCTTTTGAACGCCACAGTTGGCTCTGGCCGACAACTGAAAGTCGTGCCACTGACGGCCACAGCCGACGCAAGTTAGAGATTAAAAGAGACTTTGTTTCGTATGGATTAAGTTGTAATTTGCTTAGCATAGCAAACATGTTTGGCGTGTGAGTGACGCATTTTGTATTTGACGTACGGCGTTCAAAAGGTTTAAGGCTTGTATAACTCTTTTTGAAGTAGCAAGGTGCAGGTGAGAGGCGCAGATGTAAACTGATGAGTAATAAAAACATACGTGTAAGGCCCTGTTTACACTTTGTTAAGTGCAAGTATGAAGTTCATACATTCGCTGTCAATTATCAAGTAGTAAATGTATGAACTTCACACTTCCACTTAACAAAGTGTAAACAGAGGCCTAAGCAATGCGTAAACGGTTTCTTAACCTAAAAATCATCGTATAAACTTGTTAACTTTATCACTTCTTACCTTCACAAAGTGTATACCAGCCTTAAATTATATTGGTCACATCGAGTGATAAGTAAGATAGTTAGGTATTAAATGTAGGGTAACAACACTTTAGGACTTTAATTATTAGTTTTATTAGAAAGTTAACTATAGTTAAAGTAGACTAATGTAAAATACTGAGTTAGTAGATTTCACTATCCTTCATTAAATCATTAACTGAGCCATAATCAAGTTTTTTGCATTACTAATTTGAAGTCACCTGTAGAGGTAACAAATAAACTGGGAACGATCTCGGAAATGGATTAAGTATATTAGGCTAACTGGTTAGAGGGCAACTCTTTGACTCCGAATATGTCTGTCTGCCTGCGCGCAGTGGTCGCGTTAACTACATAATTAGGGCGGCAGAAAAGCGTGTTATAGTCCCCAAAAAAAAAACGATAATTGCATTAGTACAACTAGTACTTATTTGATATACAACATTCTGCCATGTCCCTTAGCGTTTTTTTGGTCACAAAACTATATTTGAAAGGGAATTGCTCACAAACGCGACCAAAACTTTTGTCAGATTTTGCATATCTAACATGAGTACCACTAGTACTTACTTAATTTATGTACAACATTCAGCCATTTTCGCGATCGTTTCTTTTTGTTACAAAAAACAATCTTTGGAAGGTCGCAGCACCATAACGGCACCAAAATTTTGGTCAGTATTTGCATATTTCACATGAGTACGCTAGTACTTACTTTACATATAACATACAACCATTTCCCTTATAGCTTTTATGGTCACAAAACTATATTTGAACGGGAATTGCAAACTAATGGGACCAAAATTTTAATCAATTTTTGATTTTTTGACGTGAGTACAGCTAGTTCTTACGTTATGTACAACATTCAGCCGTTTCCTTTATCGCTTTTTTTTGGTACCAATTAACCATCGTTGAAAGGTCGTAGCACCATAACGCGACCAAAATTTAGGTCAGTTTATGCATATTTGACATGAGTACAACTAGAACTTACTTTATGTACAACATTTAGCCATTTCCCTGATCGTTTTTTTTGGGAACGATAACACGTTTTTCAGACGCCATATATATATAACGCGACCACTGTGCGCAGGCAGACCGACATATTTGGAGTCAGGGAGTTGAACTCTGTCAGCCTGGTAAGGGGTTTCTTTTTGTTTTTAGTAGCATGAAATAAACAGAATAGGAATCCAGTTAAAAAATGTAATGATATTCTAGCAGATTTTTTTAAATTTAAAATTTTGTTCAAAATCTGGAAAACTTTTTTAAGTTGAGCACTTGCCCCTAGAACTGAACAAACTTAAAATATAAAAGTTACCATATCCCTAGTTACTTGTATTTCGTAACGAAGCAAAAAATAAATCGTTTAGTCCGTGTTATTGTTGTATGTGGTAGGGGTGGGGTAAGGCCGGCCTTAAAAGTGGCTGCACTCGTTTGTACCTAGTCGCTACTGATACTGGTACAGCAGATGTAACATTAGGGCCGACCGTACTACAACATACTTATAGTACCCAGTCTAGGGCCGCGTGCTTTCAGGAAGGAGTACGCAAAATGAGTAGAAAGCTTAGTATTCGAGTTGTACATTTACGGAAGACCAAAATAAATCACCTTTTAGTATCGTACCTGGGGTAACTCCAACCACATAAAACAAAAACCCAGACAACACGATTTATTGCATTTGTTTGCCAAATTCGGGTGGCCATTGACTGACCCATTGTTGCTAAATCAACAACTGAGGTAAAAGGAACATACATTATATTTATTACATACATACAGGGTGAAATAGGGGTCGTGATCCCAACCATTTTTTTCTGACTCAGTAAACGATTGCGATGTTACCTGTATATATTTTAATTGAAACAAAGATGGTTCGGTATTTACTTATTTTAATTAAAAAAACGTTAAGTAACTAAAATGCGTGGTCACCCTACTTTTCCAATTACAACCTCTTTGAAAACAAACAACAAACAAAGGAATTTTTCTTATCTGTCTATCAGTATCGTCATAACAACCTCTTTACATACTTACTGCGATGATTGTTAAGTACATGCACTTGACATAAGTTTTCTTGGGAAACAGAAGGGTGACCATGATCTCAAATCATCCCAGTTTTTTTTATTATTTGCTGTACTGACTTAAATAACTAACTTTAATAACTGTTAGTCCTAACCTATCGTGATCCTTAGGTGAAAGTAAGTTAAATGCGTCTTTCTTGCTCCACGACCCCTATTTCACCCTGTATATATTTTTGTTTTAAATGACAGAATACCCGGTAATGATGCTTAGCTGAAACGAGTTTTTCGACGCAGTAAACTACTACTATTTCGTAATTTTAATGAAATCGTCAAATCTATTTTGAGTTAACTTTTGAATATTTGGGAGTTGGCGAACAAAATTTCAATATAATCAGCATACGTGGAAGACGTTATTAATAGCGATAAATTATACCCTAAGAAACCTCAAGGACCTCGTCTGCCACCATGGTGGTGCTGCGTTGTCAACTGACAGCAGCGTTTCAAAATGAAAAAAATGGTGTGCTATATTATGCGCACATGTCTGCCTCTGGGGCTGATGATCACAGTCATCCTGCAAACACAAAAATTTAAGAGTCAAATATCCAGGTCTCTGACTGTTGTAGTATTCAATTATTTAAGTTATATTACTGATTTAAAAAACTGATTATAAGGTGCACACTTGGCAGACTTGAATTGTTCGATTAAAAGCAATAAGAAGGACCGCGGAAAAATGGCCTGCCAGCATGTTGCCTCTGCGTTGTCTATTGACAGCGCTTCAAAAACGTAAAAAAATGTGCTATATTATGCGCACATGTCTGCCTCGTAGACTGATGTCTGGATTTCTTACGAAAACCAAGAAAATCGATGAGGCAGACGTTGAGGCCTCTGATCTTCCAAAGGCAGACCATTTGAATTATTATTTTTTACATTTTTACTACTCCGTCCCAGGATAATGCAGAGCCCGGAATGTATGTTTCCAGGATGATTGTGACTATGAACCCCAGAGGCATACATGTGCAAATGCTTTAATACCAATTTTATCAAGCAACTTTAATCCGCCGTAACGCGAAAACGCAGCGACATACTCGTATGACCTTAATTGACTGGACCAAATCAATTCGTGCTGATCTAAACTGCAATCCACCTCGATGTGAAACTTGTGTAAATCATATACCGAAATGCTCGCCAGCTCCCTAACTAGAAAGATCGTTCTTCAACGAAGTTTCAATGATACCAAACTTTTCGTTTAATATCTCCCCGAGTATCGTATGGGATTCAAATAACGCCGATCCAAGTGCTCTTACAAACTGCCTTCAAACTTCAAATGCGATAGGGGAAATGTACCAATGGCGGATATCAATATATTATCGAAAATAATACTTGGGAATGCAAATGCTTATTAGATTAAACAGGAATACACTACTACCGATTATTAATTGTACTTCTAAACTCAAAACATTGTTAGTACCCATAACTTGTAATACGAGTATTCAATTATATTATAACTGGGTCAATCTAAGACGATCCCTGTAGCAGCTTAAATAGACACGTATTATACTTTCTCTTTGACTTTCATAAATACCTAGCACGAACCTTGCCACGACGACGCACAGTCATTTAAATTTTTAATCAATCTTTTTATATGAGTACCTTCTAATTATTTTATAGCTGTATTAGAAAATACGAAATACGGACTTTAGTGTCATTAACTACCAATGGAAAATGGACCACTCGAAAAATAAGTCAAAACAAAAAATGCCAATTTGAAATTCATCAACTAAGAAAATTTCCTGAACGTCGTCTAAAACGGAATCATGTCCCATGGAAAAATAGACAAATTTGATACTATAGGCCTAAAGAAATAATGACATTTGTATTTGACTTAGACTCAGACAAATTATCATTTAAATGTACTAATTTATGCGTTTCACCTGAAATATACAGTCTTTGACCTGTTACCGTCTTGTCAACGTTATGATAGCTCTACTTTACGTGATAGTAATGGCGGCCGAGTTAAAAACGATACCATAACAGATCGAAGACGGTATGGTTTTTAACGCCTAGAATAGAGGCCCAGGGCCTCTATTTAGACTAGAGGTCAGAAAAAAATTGTTGATGATCTCGGAAAAGGATCACTCTAGGCTGACAGGATAGAGGGCAACTCCGTGATGCCAAATATGTCGGTCTGCCTGCGCACAGTGATTGCGTTATCTACACTCGGGAGCAAAGAAATCGAGCTACCGTTGCATTTTTTACGTCGATGCTAATTGTGTAAAGGCCCTAAGTGTTATCATGAAAATTCAAATGCCATATGATAGGTAATTTTGTGTTCTATCAAATGACATATTTTTTAGTGGTGGGGATGGGTATTTCCCTTCATTGTGGGCAATAACAATACCCACCCTCTAATTAGCTCGTTAGTGCACATACTGATTGTGCCACGTCATTAGGTATAAAACCATTTTGTTTTAATTGTTTTTACATCATTTGTTTATGATACGTTATCCTGAACACATCTCTGCTTGATTCTACTGGAAAACCTTGAAGAAACATGGATACTACCCCGTCTGAAGCCGCCCAAGCAGTTGCTCTGTTGCAAACTGGGTTGGGTCAACGTGAAGTGGCCCGACAACTGAACCTGACGCGTTCATCTGTCCAACGTGTGTTCCAGAGGTTCCAAGCGACTGGTGCGTTCTCCAGAAGACCTGGCACTGGCCGGGTACTCTCTACCTCGGAGCAAGATGACCGCTTCATTGTTGTCAACTCGCTACGGAATCGACGACACAATGCTGTTCAGCTTCAGCAGAAGCTACGAGAGACCCGGAATGTGTCCATCAGCCGATGGACTGTTAGAAGAAGACTGGCAGAGCAGAATTTAACTTCACACAAGGCTGCAAATGGCCCTAAACTCACCCCGAGTCACCGTCAAGCACGTCTTCGCTTTGCTCAGGAACATGAAAACTGGACCCTTGAGCAATGGAGGGCAGTACTCCGACGAGTGCAGGATTTGTCTTTTTGGCAATGATGGTAGGGAGAGGGTCTATCGAAGGCCTGGAGAGCGATTTTCACAATGCTGCATCGAAGAACGAGTCGCATATGGAGGCGGTTCATGCATGGTCTGGGCCGGCATTTCTTTGGATGCGAAGACAGACATTGTGTTCGTCACTGGGCCTGGTGTCGGGGCGAATTCAAGAGGATTGACTGCTCATAGGTACATTGAAGAGGTCCTCGCTGAACATGTGGTCCCATTTGCTGGCTGCATCGGTGAAAACTTCATGCTGATGCAAGATAACACCAGACCACTTACAGCCCGGATCACTCAGGAGTATCTAAGAGAGGTTAATATCCCTACCATGGATTGGCCAGCACGAAGCCCGGACTTGAACCCGATAGAGCACGTCTGGGACGAGCTCAAGAGGCGAATCCGGGCCAGAGATCCCGCTCCTGAGACTCTGCATCAGCTCAAGACAGCGATCGAGGAAGAATGGGCGGGCATACCTCAAGACTTTCATCAAAAACTCGTGCGTTCAATGAAAAATCGCATGCGTGCATGTCGATTGGCTACGGCAATACACGTTATTAAAAACCGATCATTTGTTTTAATTTTCATAAAACTTTTTAATTTTGTATTGTTCGGTTCTAAAGTGAGCATTTTGAGGGCCTTGCGGTTTTCGGCCCTGAAATGACTGAAAATATTCATCCCCACCACAAAAAAATGTGTCATTCGATAGAAGACAAAATTACCTATCATATGTCATTCGAATTTTCATGATAACACTTACGACCTTTACACAATTAGCATCGACGTAAAAAATGCAACGGTGGCTCGATTTCTTTGCTCCCGAGTGTACATAATATACTTAAGTTAGTCGGTCCTAAAGTTCTGTCACTGGCACATTATTTTTTAATTTAGAACATAATTTTAAGAAAATGTTTTTGTATTCCATTTTTGAATGTTTAACAATTTTGTTAAAACAAAAAACAGTCATTTGCTGCGATTTCTCACGAAGGAGTGGACATTGAAAGAAAACCGAATAGCTGTTTTAGCGTTGCACCGCTGTGGGCACTCGCCAAGTACCGTTTTCAAGTTGCTCAAAAAATTAAATATAACGCTTAGGTTTGTGTACCGTACTATTGATAGGTACAATGAAGTCTCTAGTGTTGAGGACAAAAAAAGAACTGGCCGTCCACGCCCCGTAAGAACACCAGCAGTGATCAAAGCGATCAAGGCCCGTATAGCAAGAAATCCTGTCCGAAAACAGAAGTTGATGGCTTTGCAAATGGGTGTCAGTAGGAATACCGTCAAAAAGATTTTAAACGATGATCTTAGTCTACGAGCATACAAAAAAGAGTGTGGACACATGCTTAATGCCCGTCTAAAAACAATCAGGCTTAAAAGATCCCGAAAGTTGTTAAAACAGTACGCGAAAAATCGACACCGCGATATCCTATTTACAGACGAAAAAAAATTCGATATTGAAGAAAAGTATAATAAACAGAATGATAGAGTGTACGCTAAGAGCTCTGAAGAAGCAAAAAAACCGCTCCATCATCCATCATCAGTGATAGTTTGGTTGGGAGTATCTTATTACGGGCCAACTGAGGTTCATTTTTGCGAAAAAGGGGTCAAAATCAGTGCAAAAGTGTACCAAAAGACGGTTTTGGATCAGGTTGTCAAAGATCTGCCCAACTATTTTCAGGACATCATTTTGTGTTCCAGCAGGATTCTGCACCTGCACACAAAGCCAAGACCACTCAAGCCTGGTTTGAGCGTCAAAAAATCGACTTTATAAGACACGAAGATTGGCCTTCCTCCAGTCCGGACCTTAATCCTTTGGACTACAAAATTTGGCAGGTCTTAGAGGAGAAGGTCTGTGCTAACCCACATATAAATTTGGAGAGCCTGAAGTCATCTATTAGAAAAGCAGTCGCTGAAATAGACATGAATATGGTGCGTGCTGCGATAGACGACTGGCCGCGGCGTTTATTGGCTTGTATTAAAAACAAGGGAAGTCATTTTGAATAATTTTTGGGTTATATTAATTCTCTATTAAATGAACTTTAAATTGGTACTTTTGTTTTTATCATTATTCTTATTTTTGTGACAGAACTTTAGGACCGACTATAGTTCATTTATTTTAGAATGAGAAAAAAAAAGAAAAAGAACCAGTAGTCGTCAACTCTAATACTCGCTGGCAGAATTAATAAGAATCTATGCACTCAATATATTGTATCTGTGCATGTGTCATTAATGTTTTTGTGTTGGACAAAACATTGGGTCTCGATGTTATATCAAAATTTAACTATTAAAATATTTGAATACGTATATATTGGTTTCTAACTGCTATACTTAATTGATTTACCTAACTTAAGACTGACTGTTACGGATGAAGGGTCATCGTTTCTCCGCTGAAGAGTGCGGTAGTAGGGTAGAGACGACATAGATGTGGACTAAACGAGCAGCCTGCCAACTTTAACATGGAAATGAACAACAAACAACTCACAACAAAAACCACTATGGAACAATATCAACGCTCACGCTCTCGAACTCGGGAGAAAATGTGCGTGACATAAGATCGTTGTGACGTTCAATCTGTCGAAAAATGCAAATTGTGGCGTTATTAATGATCAATTTAAAAATTCACTAGGTTCGTTATATTTGACAGGTGACAGGATAGTATTTAATTTAGTCGAGTTATATGCTTGGACGTTTCGTTATGTTGTTAACACAGGTTTGTAACCCCTGCTTCTTTAGGTCTTTTATAGTCCACGTTTCTAATTTAAGTAAATTTAATCAACACAAATAAAAAACGTAATGTAAATATTAACGAATATGACTTAAAGTACTACTGCAATAGATTATAACGTTAATTTAATGTTTACTGTGAAATAATAACAGTAAAAAAAACGTTTTGGAGCAATGTTTTTGTATGTCTATTATGTTGAGTGTAATGTGCCCAATAAAATACCTTTATTTCATTCTGTATCATGCTAAAATAAATGAACTATAGATATGGCGGCTGAAATTAGACATGAGTAAAACTGGATGGAGGGACAAAAAGGAAAAAAAAAACATTAGATGACCACATTATAGTGCCTATGTTTTCCTACACCAACAGTGTCCCCTAGACAAGATACTACTTTTGCATATGCACAAATTATTAAAGACAAATTTTCCGGTTAAGGCCAAGCATTTTTGTCTGTTAAATAGTCCTCGACCCTATAGAACGCTTTAGACATTAACAAATTTTTAAAGTAATTTTTAAGAGCTGGAAAGGGTAACTTTAAAACTATGTCACTTTTTTAAATAGTAGATGTTGGGGATTAAAAAAGAACTTTCACTGACATTGACACGACTTTGACTGTCTCTGGACCATGAGCATGGTTTATGCTTGTCGCACAAAAAACCCAAGTGAAGGGAGAGCAAATCGCTAGTTGGTTATATGTTTTTTTACATTGAGAATCTATTAGGTCTTGTGTTTATGTGTTGTGTTGTTCACATGTGAACCATGCACTACAACCCACCTGATCATGATCTAGGCGACAGAGCAGGTCAAAATGAGGATAAAAAAGGGTTCTAGAGGTATGGAGTGTTATGATAAGAATGGAGTCCTAAAAGTTGGACATGATAACTAACATGATTAATTTTCGAATGAATTGGAATTTTCCGATGTTTAACAAAAATATTTGTGCAGAATGTGGTTACAGAAATATCAACAAGTTTTTAAAGTTGTAGGTAATTCTATAGCTCTGCCTACCCCACTCTGGGATTACAGGCGTGAAGGTATGTATATATGTAACAAAAATAACAATTGTAAAAATACTTTTTGTTGCCCAATAGATATTTTTTTACTTCGGTTGTTTGTATAGTTAATGTCTTTTCTGTTTTTCTTTAACCCGTGGCTAATAACTTCTTGAACTCCACTTATAAAACAATATCATATACATACTTACATTAATTAAGTTGTGTCTAATATATCTCCGCATAAACAGTTTGGGAAAAATGTAGGGCTGTTCTAAGCATATTATCAACATAGTCACGTTTTTATATGACCCAACTTAATATTGACAGATGCCAACTGAAAATATTGTAATTCCACCTGTTACCACATCAAACTCTTTGGCCGAGTTAGACAAAAGATATGATGAATGTTAAGTTAACTTGCCAAAACTTTTTATTTCTACCTATTTACAAAACATTTTGTGTTCAGAAAGTTTCTGTTACCTACTCTGGTCAAACTAATAATAGAATATTGCAACTATGTACAAATGAAAATATGATCTAAAAATATTCATACTTACTGCTTACGTTTCGATGAACTCCACAGGTTATGATTATCATCCATCCCGTTTGAAGACACATGGAAGCTTCACGAACTAATTAGTTTTCAAGTTTTGGAAACTTGGCCCCACTTTTGACCGCGTAAAATTCGATCACAACTAATGTTTTTTGCAGTTATAATTTAGCAAATGAACACTACTACTGTATAATTTTACTTGAATAAAACAATTTTGTTGAGTTAA
Source organism: Acleris emargana (assembly GCA_927399475.2). Classification (NCBI taxonomy): domain Eukaryota; kingdom Metazoa; phylum Arthropoda; class Insecta; order Lepidoptera; family Tortricidae; genus Acleris; species Acleris emargana. The sequence continues at coordinate 46,665,376 of OV656835.1, read as the reverse complement.
ATAATGTAGACGCAAAAAACAACAAAATACACTTCGCAGACACTGCCGAATATTCCGATTAAAGTAAATCTATCAAAATCAAATGACACTTACTGACAGATAGATACTTACATGACAAAAGTCAGTTAACGTCAAAACCTGCGTTTTGTTACGTATTGTTAAAGTAAAGGAACTAACATTATGAATTTTACATGGCAATCGAACCTTGGACACCTGCGTTATAAAAGAAAACCTATGTCGTGTCGTTGAAACTTAAACCGCAAGACCGCAAGTATAAAATAACAAAACCGTACATAATGCGACAAGGGAAATTATATTTAATATTATTTTCAGCGGGAAAAAGCGGCTAAATGCCCCATTGGACCCGATTCTACGTGCACATCGTTTAAATAGCCTAAAACTAAATTGTCTAATTTTAACACATTAATTAGACGGCAGATTTAACCAGTGCTATTCCAGAATGTCAAGCTGACAATGTATATAGTAGGGGAGCCCAAGAGGAGATTTTGGGATTTACTAAAGCGCGGCAGATTAACATACAGGGAGGTACCGAGTACCCGTCCCATTAAATACCTCCACCAAGTATTAGCCCCGTATATTATGTGGCCGCGCGTCAAGGATAAAGGATCAGATTAGTAAAAAAAAATTGATCATCTGAAATTCTCGAGCGCGTCAGATTAATAAGTTAGATGTTTTCTCTTTGTAATACAAATATCTAAGATGAGAATTAATTCATTAGAATTTTATAAGTAAAAATCTGAGGCTATTGAATCAAAATCCCCAAAATGGTACCTGCATTAGAGTTGCTGCTGAAACGCACGTACCTGAAATGGATAGCTAATGGCCTCTTCTATTCGCCTGTTTCTTTTTGACAACGCTCTACCAAACACCCTGTATAACGTAGTATTAAAACTTCTAATACTACGTCATTATATCTGTATCCTATGTATACATATAGGGATATAGGGACCCGACCACCCTGATTAGCCGAGCCGACACCAGGCTCCCTTTAGTGAGCCGTGGCAAAAAGCCAGATCTTTAGTGTCGTACTATAATTACGTGATGGTGTTGTCAGCATAGAAAAAACTATAAAATAGCACTGGCACGCCCTCAAATCCTACGACTCTTCTCTTTCCGCACATGCTCTATTGAATGATGATTGACTAAAATACCTACCTTGTTCTAAGATTTATACTCTTATATATTAAGTAAGGAGTTCACGTCAGTGCTTTTTCAGAGAGGATTTGATGATTTGGATGAATGAAACTAAAATACTTTAACCCGTCGAGCGATATGTCAAAATTGATGTACATCAAAATTAAACTTTATGTCAAATGAATAAGTCACGTAATGTCAAAAAATCTACGCACACATGTTGTGCGTAGGACACCTGAGGGGTTAAAGGTACTCGTTTCAACCCGAGCGATGCACTGTCTCTGGGATTTAATTTAAAAAAAAATGTGACCGACGGAGAAACAAACCGTGAGAATATATACATTGTCTTTATCTGTTTAGGGGCCAAAACATAAACAAAAACTTTTTAGTCGACATATCTAGCTGTACCTACCTAATGTTGGAATTGCTATCGGTACCAAAAAATAACACTAATTTTAAAATTCTGCTGTGAATGTACATGACGCGAACTGTGCGCGTGACCTCTGCCGTCGTGCAGATTCATATATAATAATTAATAATATAATACAATATTAGTGTGATGTCAATTGCAATCAATTTACCCTATCTCTGAACATTTTTGATGTGTGAATGTATATGCTTCCTGTATGAACTCTTAAATTGCGATCATAATGTAGTTCTCAAGGGACCATGCGACAAGAACACTGCATAGATGGACTACGTTTTGGTTAGTTCCCGATTCGCCGGATTCTTGTTTCGTCGTATTCCCGTTTCGCCGGATTTTCTTATATACTATAGGTGCCAGTCAGAACTGTTCCCTCAAGAATCCGGCGAATCAAGAATCCGACGAAACAAGAATCCGGCGAATCGGGAAATAACCTACGTCGAAGGTTGAGAGAAAGAAAAAGTTTCATTTTAAGATAATTTTATTTTAATGGATTATTTGGTATAAGTAATTATTTAACTATTATATATAACAAGTTTCATGTTGTTGTATTTCAACTTTACTATGAAGACAGAACATTTTGGTTTTTCAATTTTGTGACAATGACCACCTAAAAATGTCACTTTTTTATTTTAATTAAGTATTATATATACCTGATTGGCATTTAAGGCCAAAAAAAATTTATTATTTCTCAAAGAAGCATACCTAATTCGAATTTTGAAAAAAGTATAACTATGGGTAGTTTAAAGCCGTCATGTATAACTTGGCACATGTTTCAATAACGAAGTATATATAGGTATATTATATGTATAGTTGCGAAGTCAGCTAAATGCGAATTATAGCCTATAGTTTTCAATTCCCGCTGGCCCACCTCGCCACCTGGCAAGATCAATTGACATCACGCGTTTGCGGATCAGTGCATGTCACATTAAGTACATACAGTGCAGGGAGTCTTAAAAAGTTTTTCGGGTTCGGGTAATGTCGGATAGACTCGCAAAAGAACGTATGAGAGCGAGTGGAAAAGAAGTACTCACATCAGCTTGTTTGTACAAACGCTAATAACTTTTTAAGTGCTATCTCACTGTAGTGGGGCGGGACTTCGTCGTAGATTGAAAACGCTACAGTTATTTACATTTAAATAAGACATCTTCATTTGTAACAAATAATTTTCCCAGTAGCACTTAATACAACACTTTAACATGAATATAAAATGTATTAACTACAGTTACGGTTAAGACAGTCATTCAAATATAATTATATGATTACGGGGTACGTACACATATTTATAAACACGAAGTATTAACCAGATATCCTAATAAATAATTTATATTTGAGATTACATTTAGGCACCAATGAAATCTACAACCGATAAAAGTTTAAATCACATTTCAGTTCATAATATAAATATAAACTAAATCCCACATCCAACATATACAAAAGTAATGATGTTTAATAATTATTTTTTCAATTATATTTTCATAAATATGCAATTTTGGACGGTGGTTTGTTTTGTTTACATGAAAAATTACCTTTAAAATTACCAGTTTATTGACACATTTTAATACTTAACAAGATTTGTGCGATAACATTAGGTTATTAACTTATTACCATAAGGAGTATATTTCCCTCCTGTTTCACAATCGACAAAGCATATTTGACAGATAAATTTAGCCCTTTCTCTGTCCTACACTTGAAAATAGACAAGGGGAGAGACAACTTTAAATGACATATAAATGATTGTGAAACAGGCCCTTATACACTTTATTCTAACCACGATAAAAGCGTGAAAATTACTAAACGCATGACAACGGTGCCACCCGTCGCATACAGATGAACGCTCACTTATTCGAGCCGAACGCGTCGAACCACACGAACGAAACGAATTTTATAATTCTGTATATGAAATCTTATGATACCTCGCACACTTGCTATTCGACGCGGGCAAGTGTGCGAGGTTTCATAGGATTCTAAAATTCGTTTCGTTCGAGTGGTTCAACACGGCTCGAATAAGTGTGCGTTCACCTTAAGAGAGAATTTTAAGCATCAATTATTGGGCGCATCCAATCATCAGCCGCGGTGTGCTGGCAACTGCATAGTACAAACTATCCGTCAGAAGACTCCGATCCGCTCTTGGGCCATTTCTTGAGCATTGACACATCTGATATAAATATTGCGCGGAAATGGTTTGACCGTGCACACTAGTCTAGTCTCGGCAGTTAGCTGATGGAAGCGTCCTATAAATTGTTCCCACCTTTATCATTATTTATATTTAAAACCATTACCTAACGATTTCAAATCAACTGTTTAAACTCTGTAATCGATATTTAAACATATTTTCCTTCTTCAGAATTACATGGCAGGACTTCATTAGTCTTCTCTCCCATTTGACTTTCCGAATTAAAGAAATGCAACAAAATTGTTTCATAAAATAACAGCCAAGTGCAGTACCTACTATTCGCGTACAATACTTATAGCGAGCTCGCTATACAAATGTGTTGCAACTTTGCCGACAATACATTTGTTTATTTATAATGAAATCGTTATCTGAAGGAGCATATCAGCATAATTTCTTAAAGACTAGTTTTCGGACGTTACCAAATTAAGTGTACCAAGCTGTCCCGCGGTGGTCGCTCACGAACGCCACTTACTCGAGCTAATGGGTTACTATAAAATTTACCTTATCGCCAATGGACAATATAGCTCTCTCTCTCGATTTATCTCGATTGTGTAATCTTTGTTATTAAATAGACATGAACGCTAAATGTCTCTTAAACAAAAGGTCTGGATCTTAGAATGTTACAATTGAAAATACTCTAGTAGCGAAACGTCTTTTTCTTAGAATGTCTTTATTAGGTACTTAATAGACGTAAACGCTAAATGGCCCGGTAGCGAAACGTTTGTATCTCAAAATGTCTTAATTACTAAATAGACATGAACGCGAAATGAACCGTTAGCAAAACGTCTAGATCTTAAAATGGCAATTGTTCATATAACACTAGATAATTAAAGCTCCTTTCCGCACAATTGATTATTATCTATTGTATACATCCTGGCCTCTTCAACATTGTAGTTCTTTCTTATTACCATAATTCAATGTCAGGGAATGTTCAACTAAGTCCCTCTATTTCGAATTTCCGTGCTTTAAAACTATGGGTACATAGATACACCTGAAGTACCGAATGATAATATGGATGATAACTCGTTCTGTGGTCATACCAATAAACTAATTTTACTTATAGGTAACTTTCGACGAATTAGGGTTTCTAATCATACGGACCATTTATAGTCCCAAACGTTTGGCTACTTGCTTATTTTAATTCTGAGCCGTCCTGGTAAATTGATTTGATACTTTGCTGACTGAGTATTCTACTTTAATGCCATCCAGCCGACTTGACTCTTTGCTGACTGTATTTTACTTTTATTTCATCTAGCTGAAACGGTCCTTTGGCAATAAAGTTAATTTGATAGTAACCCGAGCTAATGACAGCTAATCTTTAAAACTGTACTTCATTAGAAACAGCAACATACATTGTTTTGAAGTATTATTCAAAAACATTGTACAACATTAACGAAAGAACGGACGAAAGTGTTATCATTTATTCAATAACACAATGTTTCTCTAAATCGCATTTCAAGCAATGTTGATATTTGTGCCAATTGGACGCAGTTTTGCAAACGGGAACCAACCCACAAAGATTTGGCAATAAAATGTCAACTGTCATGCTAAATAGGTTCGGTGGTTTCTGTTTGCAAAATCTTTGTGGGTTGGTTCCCGTTTGCAGAACTGCGTATCACATTGCAAAAGGCAGCGTGATTTTTTTATACGAAGACGATCCATAAATTGAGTAGCTAATCTAGGTATTTACATGAATTGCAAGAAGAAAATCGAAACGCCAGCGACCACACCGCTGCTCAAAATACGGTGACGGTACGGAAGCGCAGTGACGTGCCGTGCCGCAAATGTCACGGTAGCGGTATGGTGGCTACTTAAGGCTGCGGCTGCACCGAGGCGGAGATGAGTGGAGTGGAGCGGAGCTGTGCCAATTTAACGTGCGCGAGGCGCGCTCGACGTGACCGCATGCGCCTTCTATTGGTTAATACTGGCACAGCTCCGCTCGTCTCCGCGCCTCAGTGGAGCCGCAGCCTAATTCTGTTATGACGTTATCGACGTAGCACGACTGACTCCTCCTGTATCTTCACGTCTGTTGCTTCAATTTCTTTAAAAACACTTTAATTAGGACATATCTACTGATTGATAAACTAGATATACTAGTATAACTGTCCACTTTTACATAAAGTTTAAATATAAGTTATTGTATCTACGCGTGGTTACTATTACTTAATAGGCTTGAACATAATAGTATAATAGACTAATATTATCTAAACGAAGATGCACACAGAAGATGCATACAATAACCCCGGGTTACCTGAAATGTACTTCACGACAAAACGCTTTCGCCATTAAACTACCTAGTACCGATATGGTCCCATACTAGTTTCTTGCATTGAATCATGTACAATTTGTTTTTCAATTTAACCTGGGAACCCTTGGGACAACGCGAAGCTTACTTTAATCTACATAGATCAACAAGATACAATTTAATCAATTCCTTCCATTAATATACATTACTAAAGTTAATAGTCTTAAACTATATAATCGATCTTGAACACGAGAACTTTAATCTTACAATTATTTACTTCTAAAAAGAATCCTGTGTCGGAATACGATTTCCTACGGATTCAGCTATCACCTTTTTAAAAGACCCGGTGACAGTAGGGTATAGTGACAGTATATTGTAATGCCGATGATGAAAAGAAGGGATTTCATAAGGCCGAATATAAGAACGTCGAATGTTTGTTAGACGGAAGTTTAAAATCCCGAAAGATCGTTTGACCGAAAGCCCGAAGATTAATATACTTTCATCTGAAATAGAACAGCTACTGGCTTCCCCCGGCGCTGCGAGGAGCGCAAAACCTACGCCTTCCCTTAAGAAAGCGTGGCACCTTCGCTCGCGTTAGCAGCGTCACCCGCTACGGCACTCTAGTTGCCTGCTCTTTTTAATCGGTCTGGGACTGCCCGGCCTCCTCGCCTCCGGCTTTTTATATACAGTCTAGTAGAAGGGCAAATAAAACCACGTAAAGTCAGAGGTCAGCTAATTGGGATACACCTAAAAAAAATTGCTTGAATTTTTATTTTTTTTCGACGTCGTCATAGCCTACATACATACATACCTTCACGCCTGTAATCCCAGAGTGGGGTAGGCAGAGCTACAGAATTACCAACAACTTTAAAAGCCATAGCCTTTTTTAAAATAATGTAATTTAAAGCATTTCATTATAATAAGTGTTATTGTTATTCAAAATAACTTATTAAATAAAAGTACGCTCGCTTACTTCCTATGAGAAAGTCTAAATAGACTAATGTCCTTCAAAGATAATGTAAACAAACAATTCAATACGGTATATTTTTGATTTAAGAGTATTATATGAATTAGACCATTGCTTTTTACCTACACCTCAATTAGATCAAGGCTAGATTTACTTAACAAAATCACATGAAATTGATTGAAAAGGGATCCCATACTCCATTCCATAATCATGAGTTTCTACAATAAACATTGCAATGCCGATTTTTGTACCTTTTGGAAAACCTCACCACACAAATTATTAACATTTATCTCACAAATAAAAAGAGAAATGGTCTCGAGACAATTTTCATCATTGTCATTTATTTATAAGGTAAAATATTGAAGGGGGTTTATAGGTTTTATGTAAAACCCCAAAAGAGGTTTATATAGCGCAATTCGGACCGCATTTTGGGGTCAAATGAAGGTAATCATTTCTTAATTTTATAATAAATAATTAATTGTAACATGTTCTTTATCTAACTACAGGGATTGGTTTGAGAAGCGTATTTCTCAAAATAATTTTTAAATTTTCATACATTGTTAATAACAACAGAAAGCAAGCTTTAAAAAACCCGACTGTTGTTGCTGACCAACTTTAAATCAAACCTAAAGATGATATTCAATGATACCCCATTTGTCACAGTTCGTTATTTATTTAACACTTTATATTTTAGACTTGTTTTTTTCTTTTTTACAATAGGCTGCCGCCATATTGAGTTTAAGAGACACACACAAGGTTAAGACAATCGATTGCCACAAGAATCATCAAAATCGGCCCACGCGGTTAGTTTCTAGAGCGCCACAAAGGAACAAACATACATATACAGGCTGATAATCACATTACCCTCCTCCTTCGACAATCGGGTAAAAATTGGTGTATCCCAATTCAGTAATTGTTTAAAAATCATTTGTTTATTTAGAGAATTTTACTTAAAACTTTCGTCATTTTATTAACCCCCGACGCAAAAAGAGGGGTGTTATAAGTTTGACGTGTGTGTGTGTGTGTGTGTGTGTGTGTGTGTCTGTGTCTGTGGTATCGTAGCTCTTAAACGGATGGAACGATTTTACTGAGGTTAAGCGGTGGTGCTTAAACATGTTTTATTAAAATCAGTTTAGCCGTTTTTTAGATCTTGAGCTTTTAGTGGGTTAAAAGCCCCCGGTATAATGGCAAAAACTACTTTCAGAGCGGATGTTTCTTAAACGGCTGAACCGAGTCATGCTAAGAGCCATCCCGAGTAATGTAGCTTTATTTAAAACCAACTGGCGTCCAAATCCGTCCATCCGTTTGGGAGCCACGACGCCACCAACAGACACCCAGGTACATAGCCATAGAGACACAACTTTTAACACCCACCTTTTCATTTATTTATGTAATACGACGAAGAACAAAAAAATACAACATTACATTATGCATGACTTTAAAGGGACGTTGCTAGCTGTACTCGTATAGTTAATTTAGAGAAGGTAAAAAGCATGAAATAAAAAATAAAATTAAAAAATGTAAAAACACCCGACTCAAAACAGTCACTAAAAAAACCTCTAAAAAGTAAAAAATAATGGCATGTCTTTAATAAATAAATAAATAAATAAATAAATAAATAAATAAAATAATAAATATTGGCCCTATAAGTTTCAATATAGGTAGGTAATAATTTTTGACTGTTTTGAGTTGGGGTTTTTTTTAATTTATAATTTAATTTTATACTTTCAGTAATTTGAAAATAGATATTTGAGGCTTTGGTATATCAGGTCAGAATATATAACTTACGTCATGGGTAGGAATTTTTATTACGAATATGTTTCCAAATTTAAAAGTTTAACTTTGTCCTTAAATTAAATCTGTGAACGACAAGGGTTAATTCGTCAACTTACTGAACCAGCAATAAGTTTACTGGTTTATGGATAATATACAATCTAAAAGTCCGGCAGCTGTCATCCCACTTCGAACACGATCACACGCTTCAGAGCAACAGTTGAATGAACTACAAGAGCAGGTAACATCTAATCGTAGCAGTAACCTTATATGGAGGCCAACACCCTGATTGGCGGTAAAGAAAGCTTGGTGTCGCACTATGTCCAACACGACAGGTCTGATTTTTTCAAGCCGAGCGACGCTGCATTAGTGTGTATACATTTCCTCAAATCAAAGCCCCTTTTCTCATTTTTATAACTTTTTCCTCAGTGCAGCTAAGAACCTAATTTTTTACACACTAAACATAATAATGTTAATATTATGATCTGAAAGTCCAGGAAAAAATCAAAGTTCTATAATTATCCCAAAGGGGTTTTCTCCAAATACGACATATTTAGTCCTAACTGACTCACTCACTTATCAAAACCTAGAGGGTATTTCCCGATGACCTAGAGGCCTGGAAATTAGACATTACATAGGTCTTACAGGAAAAAGGTATTTTTTACTTTTGATCCAAAAATAGTAAAATAATCATGAATGTATGAATCATTAATTAGGTAACACCTAGCTAGTATCGTTAATTGTTCATATTTAATATGGCGCGCTGACTAAGCAATAACTATTGGTCAAAGGCGTAAGAGCTTTGACGCACGTCATATTAATTGTGTCTTGCTATATCAACAACCTACCAAAACGTACTTATATCTCAACGAAAACAAATTTATTACCCATGTTCTCATGTGCCACCAAAAGTACCTAAAAATGCATTTTGAGTTGATGTCATCTTTTGGGTGTTATAGAAAACTGACAAGTTATAGCTCAAAATGCCAAAATGCCAATAAATTGGTCTGACCGTCAACAATCTAGCGTCAAACTTAGCACCTTGTTAGGTATCACTACTTTTGGCGGCACATGAGCTACTGGACAATTTTTTACATATTATATGTTTTAAGTGGAATTAATTAAACTATAATATAATTGTATATTTCATATAAAAATACCTATTCCATCACATTTCCTTTCATAATGATTATCTCTTGTGTATATAACAGTAACAGGGTTAATGCGAGCAAACGTTTTACCTATAAATACCACACCAGATGCGGCACGCTTGGAGGCAAGCGCTTTGCAGATGAAATTGGTTGACATATCCTGATGGACGAACATACTAAAAACCATGGTGCGCTAGCCACACACACCTCTAGCTTAACCTTTTCAACGCCATGTCAAGTAAAAAAGTCGTCACTCACACGCCGAGCCCGGTAGTAGCGATAAAACAAATAACAGGCTAGGGATGGGATCGTATTTATCGATATTTTTATTATTTAGAAGCAGGACCAGTTGCAATCGGTTTCGTTTCAGTTTTATAAATAATTATTTAAATAAAGTACAATAAACAATGTTGGTCGTAGAAACGGAATCTATTTTCTTTTAACTTGACCTGCTTCGTGTTTGGCAATTGGGCACAGAGGAAGTAAAGATTTTTCGAGAAGTGGGCTAGATGACAGTCAGCTGTAAGACGTCTAGCATTTTACCAAGCTAAAATGTGATACATTTTAAGAAGTTTAGTGTCAACAAGATAGCCTTATATATGGAGTTGTATGAAATAATTAACCTACTTGTGACGTCACACGTTCCTTACTGTTCATTTAAGAAGTTTCCGAGATTTTCTTTCTATTTCAAAGAACTTTTTAATGGCCATTGTGAAATGATTTGTCTTTAGTTTAGAAAATTGTAAAATATTGCAACAAAAGTATGAATTTACGGTCTTACCACAAAAAACTTAAACACTTCTTAGACACGCCTTAGACATGTCTAAATGACAGTTTTCTATAAATTGACTTACGGCCGAAACCTAAAGTCAAACCGCGTATAGATAAGGCTTACTTCGGGTTGAAATTTGACATTTGCCTTGACTTTCTAAAATTCGTATTAACTCTTCATAATTCATGTTGTATCTACGTTAAACACTAAACATTGCTATTACGTCATAAGCGGACGTATTTATCAGTCAATGGCGTAGGAATCTTGCGTTTTCCTTATTTAAAGTCAGAAGATAGGGACGCGTCTTGTTACTAAAATCAATATTTTGTATATCGAGATTTCCATTTTCAAATTATGTTTTTAAATGAATGTCTTGAAAATGGCGGCTGTATTATGGTGTAGTTTGAATGCATTTGAGTATTGATTATTACAAAGTTTACAAATTCTGTAAAATGACGTGTATTATTTTAGTTTTTAATATAAATATAAATGTTATATCATAGCTAGAATAAATGACGAATTCGATTCACCTCCTCACTATCGACGGAATAAAGCGTCAATGGCGTAGGAAATCTACCTGAATTATACTGAATTAATGCTTTTTGTAATACATATATTTTTTAATAAAAACGCATTGATATAATAATTAGTTATTATAAGCAGGAAGTCTATTTCTCTGAGTATAGTTTACGAAAATAAATACCTTTAAACAATCTTTGAATTATCCGAAATTCGTTATTTTTCGCACACCACCCATATGACGGATATATACGTCGATAGCGTTGAACCAGTGGTGCGGATATATCCGTCAATGGCGTTGAAAAGGTTAATGGCACGCTAGGCGCATCGCCTAGACGCTACCTACATTTCCACCTAGCGAACACTTGCCTTCAATCGTGCCTCCTTTGGTCTGGGCTTAGTCAACGTCAGTTTGCTGTAATCACCAGAAAATAAGACGTCCAAGTTTATACAGATTTAATAACTTGTGTTATTGACGCTATTGTTGTATCCCAAAGGGCTGAATACTACTATAAAATCTTTAAATTCTTAACATTATTAAAATTGAGACCATTATTAGGCCGTTTATCTAGTAGAACAAATTTATAACAACTTTATGGAACTTGTAACATATGCGTCCATAACACGGTCACTCCAGGGCGGTAAAACCTCAAAAATATCCTCCTTGACCTGTTATGGTGCTGTTTTTAACTCGGCAGTGATTACTGTCAAGTAAATAAGAGGTGTCAAAACGTTGACCATACGATAGGTCAAAGACGGTTTGGTTGTTACCGCCTATAATCTCGGACCAGAGCATGATCCGACCAAGGTCGCGGATCGTTAATTTCAAAATATCTAAATATAGGTGATCCAACGTGTTTTGTTCCCGCACCTTGTATTTCTTTAGGTAGGCTAAGGTGAACCATTGAAGTTTCGTCTCATGTCTTTAAATTCCTCGGTACCATCTGGATCTCACAACTTAATAATTAGCTTGTTATGGATTGGCTATCAGCACTTAGGCCAAATAACCACACCTTAGCCTTGCATTTAAAATAAGAGTTGCGACCTAGTGACACCTTTATAGGCTCTACGATCATTGAGGGATTAAATTCATCATTTCCGATAAGAAAAGCCCTCTATTATATTATTAAACTTTGTGTTACAACTGCATTTAACTATAAAACCGGCCAAGAGCATGTCGAATTATGCTCAGCAGCTCCGAAGCGGTTACTACAAACACAAAAATCTCAAGCAACAACAAGTGTGTATCCATTTTCTATTTAAAATTATTTGGTGCCGTCTACTGCGCGAAATAGACTAGCCAGCAATAGAAATTACTTGTGTCTAAACCAATTTTTTTCCCACCTAATGTATCACTGTTAACCTCTGTTAACAGCCAACCACACCCACTTCACCAGCGCCTTTCCCTGGTTGCAGGCATCTTATCAGGCAAGCGCTAGGAAGCAGGGGTGTGCCTGATGCGTCGGTAGAAGTCATGATTGCTTCGCTAGCAGATAATACTATACTGCAGTACAATACGTGCCTAAAATCATGGTGGTCACACTGTCAAGAAAATAATTTAGATTGTTGTAACGCTAGCATCCCGGATATCATACAATTTTTAACCACATTATTTAACAATGGTTCAAAATATGGGAGCCTAAATTCTACTCGGTCAGCATTAGCCTTAATAATTGGACCTCGTATAAGAATTAGTCAAAATATTTTTCAAGGGAGTTTTTAGGCTAAGACCTACAACCCCTAAATATAATGTTCATACACCGGATTGACGGGGGCAAAAATGTACCAGTGCTAGTGATTCATTAAATATCGACTAAGTTTATCGACAACTTTTTTCGTGACATATGGTTATTACATTTCTTGCAAAAGTAAGTCGTACCTTTATCTTCTAAATCTGAATGATCAGCTCTCCATGAAGATAAATGATCTTTTTTCTTTCGATTGATTATTAACCGACTTAAAAAACAAAAAGGTTCTCAAATCGTCGGAATGCTAAAGAATATTGTACCTAGTACTGAATTAATTTGTTATTCAATGTAATTTCAATGGTTGTCAAAAGTGACTCGAGCCCAAAGTCAATGTCAGATACCGGTTGTTTAAAGTTGCGATAATTAGAAATAAAAGAGGCTTACTAATAATTAAAAGGTATTCAAACATGGCCATTACTTATGATAATGATGATTAAAAACTGCTTTTTATCGATGTCGATAAAGTTAGTCGACATTTAATTAATTACTAGCACTGGTACATTTTTGCCCCCATCAATCCGGTGTTTGATAATGTTACATGGGATCCTAGCGTTGTTTTAGATTTTTTAAGTAAATTGTATCCTGACTCTGAGATCTCACTGGAATTATTATCCAAAAAAATATTAACTATTTTAGCACTTATAACAGCACACAGGGTACAAACCTTAAGTTTAATTAGGATAGAAAATATTTGTTTCTCAGATGATAAGATTATATTAAAAATAAATGATCTCATTAAAACTTCCAGAGTTGGAGCAATGCAACCTGCTTTAGTGTTACCATATTTTACCCAAAGGCCCGAGATTTGTGCAGCAACAACATTAAACGATTACATTAAAAGAACAGAAAACTTACGTGCCAATAATAATGGAAAACTTTTCTTTACTTTTAGACGACCATATACAGTAATAACATCTCAAACAAATAGTAGATGGATAAAGGATATTTTAAATAAAAGTGGAATAGATACTTCCACCTTTTCTTCTCATAGCACGCGACATGCTGCTTCATCAAAGGCAAAATGATGGGTTTAAATGTTGATTTAATCAGAAAGACCGCAGGTCGGGGCCCCAACTCAGCAGTGTTTGCACAATTTTATAATAAGCCTATTGTACAGTCAGCTTCGTTGTTTGCCGAAACTGTCTGTAATTTAAATGATTAAGAAGTATTATTATTTTAATAACTTTTCCTACTCCTGTACTTTTATCTGTCATTTATATAGTCACGAACACTAATATAAGAATATAGATAATACGTCCGCAGAACATTCCGTAGAAAAGTCTATCTAGTATATTCCCCTTAACAGCACTTGTGCTTTTTTGAGCCAAAACGATATGCCTAGCTGCCAAAGCTTACACCTAGGTTAATTTGACCAATCAAAATACTTCACCAAATTAAACCACCCATCACAATACACATTGACTGTCAATCGGAACGTTAGGTTCTTTTTGGTATGTAAACTCTTTTACTAATTTAACTATTTAAAAAAAAACATTTTATTTGGTATCAACCAACCAGAACGCAGCTATATTAAAATCGACCAATCAGGTAAAAGAATTCATTTCTCAAATCATTAGGTGTTTTTTAGTCCCTATTTCACAAGTTAAATCGATTGTGCAACTTTTTTTTTAAATATGAAACCTGGCAAGTGCACATCAATTTAAAAACAAAGTTAACCATAGGCACATATTTTGTTGTTTTCGAATGTTTCCCGCTCGTTTGTTGTTCTGTGCTTCGTTCGTTCGTATTCTAACCTAGGTATATTAAAGAGTAAAAATCTATAAATAAAATTTTGTTAATTTAATTTTGCATTTTATTTGAGACCTAGTCGTAGAAAAAGTATTGTATGCAACGGTGTATAACTAAGTCAAAAAATACTCGTGGCGTCTTGCTTTACGATGTTCGCCTGCGGCTCACATCGTAACCACACCACTCGTCTTTTTTGACCTCTCTTATACAACTGTTGCATAAACTACTATTAGAATTGTGCCTTTTAATTTTAATACTGATGAGTAAGTAAAAGCTCTATTTAAGAGTTATAACTATAAAACATTACTTTTTGTACTCGTCGATTAAAATGTTTGTATTACGATTTCATAGAGAATACTGTAACGTCACTCTTTTCATCGTTGAATAGTCTATGTTACTTCCGAAACAACCGAAATAACTATTTCGATACGCTCCAGACAACCGAAAAAAAATTGAAAATAGAACTTCGTATTTAAATAATATGTGCCCTTGTTTAAGGAGACTCGATGCGGTACAAAATTTGCCAATATTGTATGGCGTTTTGGAACGTAGCAGCATCGCGTCATCTGTCAAAAATCTACTTAAACATGCTGCTGTATCCAGGACATTAAAAAAAACCGGTGGTGTGATAACTTTTCTTTTAAAAGCCAAGAAGTTTACGTTTTCTCTGTGGAAATAAAAATCATCATTCATAAAGATTTCATAGAGAATACTGCAACGTCACTCTTTTCATCGTTGTTACTTCAGAAACAACCGAAATAACTATTTCGATACGCTCTAGACAACCGAAAAAATTTTGAAAATAGATCTTCGGATTTCCATATGTGTCCTTGTTTAAGGAGCCTCGATCCGATACAAAATTGCTAATCTGTGGCGTTTCGGAACGTAGCAGCGTCGCATCATCTGTCAAAAATATACTTTTAGTTTTCTTATATACTCGTATTAATGACTTACATTATTAATTTTAATGAACTCGTACAAAAAGTATTGTTCACAATAGTGTCATAATTAAGCTTTTTAATCTCGTACCTTACTTAGGCCACTCAGCAAGCTTCGTGGCCTAAACACGGTACTCGACTAAAAAGCTCTCTATTATAACACGATTACGAAAAATACTATTATAGTTTTTTCTAAAACTCTTGATTGATACCAGAAGATTTTACTATTAAAAGGTGTTACTATTTCATGACTGTATACTTTAAACATCTAACAGTTAAAAGGAATTAAAGTCTCTGTTAAACTGGAACCACAATTAATAATCAAACGGACTTACCCCGTTGTGAAGTTCGATGATAATTGCGGGAGAGTTTAGCCGAGACATTAGCACTCCCGCCCATACCCGTGGGATTTAATCCTGTCCCTAGTTTACAGGTCCTGAAATATCTTCTTTAAACTGAATGACAAGCGACGGATCAGAGTTCCAGAAAAGCAGAAACACGCAAAAAAAAAAGACTCAGGAACAAATACTCGTGCTCATCACACCAATATTTGCCCGTACCGGGGATCGAACCCGGGACCGCTAGCTTCGTTGTCACGGTCACTTCCGACTAGGCGGTATGTAACATGACGAGAAGCAAACCTTTGAACACGTTGCTGGCCAGGTCTAGTTTAGTATAATACCACAATTCTTATTAGTATTTGTTAATTATCTTTCCATTAATTAATTTATGCAAAAACGTATTGTTACCTTTTTTCAAAGTCGGTTAACACTATTTGAACCATCCTGTGACAATAATTATAAACATTAACTGATAATTAAGTAATTCCATAAATCCTTGGCACTTCAGCTTCAACTATGATCGCGAGTATCACTGTCGATATCATTTTCACTTGGGGTACACTTTTAACGTATGTTAAACAAATTAAAAGTTATTTAAATACCATTTGTGCCAAAATAAACATACAAGGTTATTCAAACACATCTAATCTGTCATTTGAGCGGACATTACTGTCAACCAGTTCACCCAGTTCGCCCTGCACGGCTAGCACATGTTGTCCGCGGTTTGTTTGTGGCTCGGATCTCCCTTTCTATCTAACCAGTAATAATAGAGACGTACTGAGCGTCAAGCGAGAAAATACAACATGTGCTACCTGTGCAGTAGGACACAAAAAAAGTCGAATTTAATAAATGACATGTTACGTATCATGTCAATTTGATGTCTTCATGTTGATAGATTATTTACATACATACATAAACTCACGCCTCCATTCCCAGAGTGGGGTAGGCAGAGCTACAGAATTATCAACAACTCTAAAAACTTTAGATTATTTTATTATAAAAATAATAAATATGCCATCGAATTTTACTGGTAGAGTCGCTAACTCATGATTGGGAGTACGGATGGATCCACTACTCAATTTAATGTGATGTTTTTAGAAAATTAGCCCCCACGAGAGGATCAAAGAGGAAATACGGTGTAAGTTAGTCTAGATAATAAGCAATGATTGAATACTAAAAATACTCTAAAAGAATAAATATAATTTTTTATGTTACGTTTGAATGATCATTCAAACGTCTATCCTGAATTTGAAAACAGATCATCTTGACGGAGCTATGCACTGGCACCAAAATCTAAAAAACGTTTTTCTAAATAGCTACATCACTTGTGGTGGTGGTGGTAAGTAGACAGGTAACTTTTATTTAATAAATTAATTAAATAGCTCAATCCTTTGAATCATGAGTCTTTCGATTAAAAGTGAAAAGCAATTTTTTTGATGTAAACCAATTACGTTACGTTATTGCTTACGTTTGCACTCAACTGTGCTGATAACTGTGCGCAAATAGTACATTGTGTATTAAGGTCGGTAAGTAAGGAATTACGATCGAGGCTCTAGTAGAAGAAGAAGAAAGAGGCTTCTAGGAGTCGAGGTTCGTAATTCCCGTACCGCCCGTGAAACATACAATGTTTTTCATCACATTTGCGAGTAAATAAATAAAATTTCATTAATTGTTTTTGCTGCATGGATAATATCTGGCGGTGTTGCATTTAAATTACACTCATCGGACGATGACGACGACATTTTTTACAACTTTTTTACTTGTCTTCAAATATAAAATGTAAATAACTATGAATTATAGCTTTAATACACAAGTTAGCACAACTATTATTACGAATTACTTGAACTTTTTTTAAGCGGATGGCGAGCGGACTCCACAGATTATACAAATGTTTCGTTCAGAAACGTTAAGGGCAAATACTTACGTAGGTATACATACCAGCCCTGAAGGAGTGTAAAAAAACGACGTTTTGATACAGAAAACTATTAAAATCGATTATTAAGAACATTAATTGAGTATTTAAGTAACATGTAGCGAGATTGCAATGAAATTCCTGTTTAAATAATATTTTAAGGCAATTTTTCAATTGCGTGTAAACTCTTTGCTTGAACTTGCTGTGTTATAAATTAAAAAAAAAATTACTTACCGACCTTGGGTTTCATTTTAAAAAGAAAGGTCGAGGGTTTTATATGGGGCATTGCGGCCAAGTTAACCTGTATGTTTAGATACTGTTTACGAGCAAGTGTGATGAAAAATTCTTTGACAATATAATGTCTTTAAAATGGACACATCTTGTTCGATGAGCAGAGTCATTGTTTGTTACTTCCTAAAAATACTGTTTTCGATAGATGTGTGTTGTTATGTTTTCTCCTTCCCTTACTTTGTAAAGCAAGAGAAACGAAGCATGAGATAAAACAAAGCAATGTTATAACTATCAGAAACAATGTGGTTTATGACAGATTCGAGTATAAGACATTTCAAAGAAATACAATACCTAATGTAATTTTTGTCAACGGAATAGAAATGTCTCAGAAGTGATTAACACGGGTCCCACTGTTTAATAAGTCATCAAACAGAAAAGCGTGCTATAGGCCGTATTGAGTCGAAATGTTCATTTTTTAACGCTAGATCCTCCTTTATTGTGGCGATTTTCTTGCAGCGGGATCTGAAATGTCATACAACAAACATTTTTTTAAATATACCGCTACAATGCCGGCGTAAACCTTATTTCACACGACTGCACTGAGCGAGCATGCGCCGGACGTAGGTACAGTGGCGCCCTTATTACTATTGTTATTATTGATGAGTTGAATTTATAAGACATACATAGACTCTCAACAGAAAATTACCCTATACAAATAATGTAATGAAAAAGAAATACACATAGATGTACAGCACCGGCAAATAATGTATCAAATTTGTACTTACATCTCATACGATTACCTACAAATGTGACTCACCAAAATTGACAACCAATCAAGAACTAGTTGACCAATTGTATTGCTATTATTCAATTACTTGTTTAAAAAAATTGTATTTAAAAAACCATTGCTGAAATGTTCATGCAAATCTGTTAAATTTAGTATGAACGCGTCGGCAGTGGTTTTTTAAATACTAAACTTTTTAAACTACGATATGTACGGTCAGCGTCAAAAGAAACTGATCACTTAAATACCTTGTCGCTTTACTGTCACATAAGCAATGTCAAACAAGGTAGTCTAATGTGTTAATGCGATAAAGTACAAAAGTAGCTTGAAGTGACCAGTTACTTTTGACGCTGACTGTACAAACTTTTATTATATAATTTTTTTATTCTTATTTAATCAGCCAACGAATTGAATAATAGCAATACAATTGGTCAACTAGTTCTTGATTGGTTGCCAATTTTGGTAAGTAATGTTTGCAGGTAATCGTATGAGATGTAAGTACAAATATGATATATTATTTGCCGGTACTGTATGTAAATTGAGTAATAATCTTACGAGGGGTTCCTGAAGGCGGATTTAATGGATATTCTACGTGAAATCCAGTAACTGACTAATGTAATGTGTCACATGCGATTTGTTACCGAGCGACCCGGTTGATACTGGCAGTGTTGTGTGTCGGTCCCCTACTTAACAACTTGTAAAATATAGACGAGAATTTTCTCTAACGAGCTCGGATACGTTAATTTCACCATTATTAATAAAAAAACATCGACAGCGAAAATTTATGAAATTTCATTTTTGGCGCGTTTTTTACTTTTTAAACCATGTTAGGACTAGAATAACTAACAGTCACAACTCGGGGTTGTTGAGCCTCTCGCCACTGTACGTATTTTGGCCGTGTAATACAAATCGGGTTTAGTCGGTTATACCCGTATATCCAGAAAAAGAAAGTCGTAAAGTATTCCATCTTTGTCATCGTGATTGACAGGCGAGAAGGGCCCTTTAGGTTTGAATCACTTGATTATGTTATATTATCATGCATTTTATTTTTAAACAAATAAATACAATGTCACACCAATTGACCTAGTCCCAAACTAAGCTCTAGGCTTGTACTATGTGTACTAGACAACGATATAAATACTTATATGGATAAATATATATTTAAATACATAGAAAACATCCATGACTCAGGAACAAATATTCGCGCTCATCACACAATTATCTGCCCTTACCGGGATTTGAACCCAGGACCGCTAGCTTCGTAGGCAGGGTCCCTACCAACTAGGCCAGCGCGTCGTCTTTTTTAACTGTTCCCTAACCCGAAGACCAAGCCTGCCAACCTAACAATAGAGTGATTACTAGGGTTAGGACTTTTGGTGGCAAACCGTGGTTTTAGGATCCATGGAGTCGCCGTTCCTTGATTATCTATCATAATACATACCACTTAGAATTTGACCTTCAGTATTGGGTAAGGACCAGTGATGGGAAATAGGTGAGCTAAAATACCTATTCTTCGCGAGAGGACATAATATAGAGTGGTTACAACCGGATAAAAAATATTATTTTTTTCTGTTCCGGGTTTTCGATATTTATTCGGGTAATTATCGTAATGTAAAACATGACATGTTTTGTTTAAAGTACGGCATGTTTAATGTTAGTTTTTAGTAAAAAGGGCCAGAGAAAAGAAGGAATGTACAAGATTTCTAAAAAGTAGTAGCAGGACTAATAGTATGGGTTTTCCCACGCATTGTTTGTTTATGACTTGCAAATGGGCGTTCACATTTTCGGATTACTTATAATTTTAACTTTATGGCAGGAATGTTACCATTTTTACTACAAACTTTACAAACATTCTATAAGGAAAAGAATGTATGTTCAACATTACGGCTAGTATTCGCAGTGCCCGGATAAATATCAAATACCCGGAATCCAAAAAATATATACTTTTATCCGGTTGTAACCACTCCATATTATGTCCTCTCGCAAAGAATAGGTATTTTAGCTCACCTATTTCCCATCACTGGTAAGGACCAAAAAGTTGTCCACGCTAACTCACTCAATTAAATTTTCTATGAAACTTTTCCGTTGTGACACGAAAGTTAGCCATACAATTGTAGGGATAATTTTCGTCGCACAACGGAACTTTTTTCAACTTCGCTGTTTGTATGGTTAACTGCGCTTAACAGTGGTCCAACTTTTTGTTCCTTACCCTATTGTCATATTTAAAAAATCCATCTTTCATTAAATCGCTAAACAAGATTATATAAAATTTGGTACGGAGGATATCTCCGCTGTGAAAGCGTAACCAACAAACAAATATTAGTTGGTAGTAAACAGAACAAATAATGTATTTAGTTTATTTAGAAATATGACAAAACTTAAGGCCAAAATCAAAGTGATATGTGTAATAATAACCAGGTAATAGCAACTCCATAGATTCTATGATCACTAGGTATCGGAGTTTTTGTCGCAAGGTAAGACTAATAGCAAGCTATGGAGTCGTCATTTGCCTTAAATCTAAACTCTTATTCATATTCATACTCATTTATTTAATTTATCTTAAAATGCTTCTATAGTGGCCGGTCGTGTATAATTATCTTAGTCAAATTAAATAAAAAATTAAAAAACTATTAGATTATAAATTCATAATTTGAACTATTTTAACATACAATTCGCCACTAGTGTGGACTAAAACATTCCCTTCTGTCGCGTTTTAATGTATCTTTTGTTTGTTTATAAATTTTCGTAATTAAATCAGTATAAAAATGGTAATATTTTTTATTGTAATATTTATTTTCCAATTATAACATTAAATAATCGTTTCTGAACTCGCCAACGTTGTTGTCCTTAATTATAAAAAAACCTAAATAATTAAATAAAGAAATGAGTATGAATATGATTAAGAGTTTAGATTTATGGCAAATGACGACTCCATAGCTTGCTATTAGTCTTACCGTGCGACAAAAACTCCGATGCCTAATGATCACGTTTTGCCACCAAAATCCTAACCCTAGTGATTACACTCAAAGCCAACCAATTACTGGGCCGGTATTCTAGGCGGTAAAATCAATATGGTAGTTAATGTGTTATGGTATCATTATGACGTCAGCCGCCATTACTGTCAAGTAAATAAGAACTATCCAGTGGCGGTACTGTCATATAAGCCCAAAAGCCGGGCTTGCCTTGCCTTACAAAAATAACTATTCATTAAATCCACGTAATGTACAGATATATTCACGAGAGTTGGCACGAATGGATTGAACGAGTGAATGAAAATGTCTATGTGTGCATGACATAATTATTAAATACAGGTTGATGCAAAAAGTAATTACGATAATTGTGTCTAAGAAAATCTGGCATACCCGCCAAAATAAGAAACCTTTGGAAACCAAGAACACCTAACGTAGTATACTGCAGTGCCACGCAAACCATCCATGAAGATAAATCTAGTAAACTAAGGTCTACTTTCATCATGAATAAAATGTATGAAAAATCTTTGACAACGTTGTCAACGGGAGTTGCCTTCTAAGCAGCGGTCCTGGGATTGATGGGTTTGATAGATCTATCAGTCTTAAATTAAAACAACACCATTAATGTAAATACTTTATCCTCATATGTACAAATGCATTAACCCACTTAGCCCGACTAGGTGTTATAACACCGCTCAAATTGATAACCTATTCGGGCTACGACACCTAGTCGGACTAAGTGGGTTTAATCAATTTGAGCGGTGTTATAACACCTAGTCGGGCTAAGTGGGTTAATTGACTGTGGTTTATGTGCAGTCAGCGTCAAATAGTTTGTAGCAGTGAAAGTGGTCAAATAGTTTGGTATAGGATACATTTAGTATGATGTACCGAACTTTTCGACCACTTTGACTGCTACAAACTATTTGACGCTGACTGTACAGTCGAGTTCATAAATATGTGTACCCTTTTTATCTAGTCGAATGCGTTTGCAAACTAATTGTTAGCGACCGCATTCGAGTAGGTAAAAAAGTGTACACATATTTATAAACTCGACTGTACATACATATGCATAACCTGACTATAAAATTTATTTATAAAATTGTTAATCCGACTCTGCATCACTTGAACTACTAGATGTTGAAGATTCTTCGTCCTCGCTGTCACCTATATTAACAATGAAACCATCAGTAAGGTCGTCTAGCCGGTGTTCCATAGACTCGTACGAACGCTCTGTTTCTTGGGCCTTTCTCCAAGTATCATGAAACGTTTCTGTTTTAACGGCATGAACTTCATCGA
Organism: Acleris emargana; assembly: GCA_927399475.2. Taxonomy (NCBI): domain Eukaryota; kingdom Metazoa; phylum Arthropoda; class Insecta; order Lepidoptera; family Tortricidae; genus Acleris; species Acleris emargana. The sequence continues at coordinate 46,642,226 of OV656835.1, read as the reverse complement.
TGAATAGTTTTTGAACTTCGTTCATATTAAAAGTGACGTTCCTTGTCCCTACTTTACCTTTTATAATCCCCCACAACATCTCAATTGGGTTTAAATCTGGATGGTAAGGTGGAAGACGTAGTACAGAATGACCGTGGTCTCGCAGTATTTGATCTAACTTGTAAGTTTTCTTTGTGTCTTTATGTTTCTTAATTATTTTGTACAGAACGATTTTAGTATTTCTTTTTGGGTATGATATTTTATTTTTATCTAACCAGGTCAGCATCTCTTTTTTATTTGAGTTTTTTACTGGAGCTCGATCCATCTGAACGTTGTGATAAGGAGCGTTATCGACGACAAGGACGCTTCTGGGCTTTAAATTCGGTAACAAATATTCCTTCACCCATTTTTGATAATTTATAGCATTCATATTACTGTGGTAATCTCCAGACTTCTGGTTAGATTTGAATGTCAGCAAAGCATTTTCTACAAAGCCTTCCTCTGTACAAGCATGAACCGCTATAAGTCTTTGCCCTTTTGATATGGGAACTCTGATGCCACTGTTGCTGTTGTCAGTCCATGCGTTTGGCGTAGTATGAGTGCTATGCACGTAGGTCTCATCGGTATACACAATAGGCCGTTTTTGGTCTCTATATTCTTGTAATTTTTGTAAATACATAAATCTTTTGTAACGAATGTGGTCATTTTCAATTATCCGCATCCTGTTGTTCTGAATCTTCTTCCACCGGAATCCCATTTTATGTACCAGTCGTAATAAAGAACTGACACTGCCAGGAAAATCTATCGACTCCTTTAAAACTTTGTGTAATGTTTTAATAGTTGGTAGTGTTTTGTGTATTTTGTGAAAATCGTAAATACACCTTCGGATGACGTTTAAATCAAAATTGTCCACCTCCGATCTTTTCGACAAACGTGATCGTTTTTCACCGGGTGTCACGAACACATTAGAAGTCGATCCCTCAGTCGCATTTTTGCAGATACAGTTAACGATTCGCTGTACACTTCGTTCTGATGTCCCAGTCGCCACAGACGTTAATTTGTATAACTCTTGAATTTTTTGAAATCCACCTTCAGCATTTTTAGTTTTTTGTTTAAAATAATTAAAAACGTTAAAAATTATTTCTCGAGACTGTCCCGATAATGTTTTTCCTCGTCCAAAAGTAGGTGTAGTCATTTTGAGAATAAGATAAAATTACATTACGGTATAAGTATTGTTTGTCGCTTATATGACAGTAAAAAATGAGTGAAGTGTCATTCTAATAAGAAGGTTATCAAGCACAATGTAATCTTATCTATGTAAGTTCTTACTTCGTAATCTAGCCTGCATTTTGCATTTTACAAATTAATAAAATATAAACATTTTTCATGCGTAATGACGATGTCGTGAAACTTTTTGCCATTATTTTGTTAATTGCGGCGTCGGTATGAAAACAGGATAAGACAGTATATTATAAATAAATTTAAAACTCTGTTGACGACGGACTCCTCGGTCTGATCCTTTTTAGATTATTTACTATTCGAACACGCCATCACCTTTCTTCACAAATAAAAATATTTATGTTTTTTTTTAATACAATGGACTTCAAAAATTACTAAAAGGATTAACATTGATACTTGGTGCAGATTTTTTTTTTTTCCTTAACAACGAGAACGTGTTAGGTACGTGTTTACAGAATATAAGGAGGCCCCTGTATAAGAAAGGCACTCACACTGCCACTCACAGTGACAAGTGACATTACTTTAGGTCAATCCATTCGTGCCAACTCTCGTGGATAGACCTGTATTAGATAGGTATTTCACCTTCGCGCGCCGCGCGCTCTCACTAAATTCTTCAAATCAAATTACATGCAACAGTAGTACCTACTAAATTTTACCGCGCACCGCTGGCCGCCACCTACGCAGCACAGCGCTGAGCGCTGTGCGTCAACCAGAACTATTCATGACGCGGCTAGCTCGTACCTATCTCGCTCGCACGTATTGGCTTGCAATCGGGCTTTCATATTCTCTGTCTTACCCACCGAAACGGCATATGCCCAAATACGACTGTTCGTGTATTAATATGGCAAATAGTATGAGAATAAAAAGCCCTGCTTGCGTATGAAGTTGTACACGAGTCCATAGTAAATGCGAAATTCGCTTCGCGCAGGCGCGGAGCGCGCGTTGAGCCGCGTTAGCGGCCAACTTCACTTCATTGCTATTTGTTGACAAATGCTTTTATTCACGTGTTGAATAGTTTGTTTAGGCGTTGAGCGGCGCGGCGCGGTCAGTGCAATAATAAGTTTTATTTTGTGGTGTTGTGAGTTGTGATTCAATTAGATTGACAATGGAGGAAGTCCCGTGTGACTGTGATATTTTAAAGTGTGCACAAACTTTGCTTGTCGACGGAAAGGTAAAATGTTTGGACTTTGCAGAGAAAAAGGTACTTATTTCTTCGGCAAAACCTACGCCTGACTTGTGTATTTCTCAGAGTAGTAAATCGCACAAAAGACAGTTTAACAGGTCAGTGTACAAAACTCATTGGATTGTTGGTTGTTCGCACTCTAATAAGTTATATTGCTGGTGTTGTATTTTCTTTTCTAACGACAAAAACGTGTGGAATACATCTGGTTATGACGATTTAAATAATTTAGCTGGCGCCATTAAAATACACATGAATTCTCGAAAACACATGAACGCGGTAATTTCTTTTAGTGATTTTGGTAAACAGCGAATTGAGACATCTTTATCGCGCCAATTATCAAAGGAAATTACAAAACAACATGCGTGTTGATAACAATAGTAGCGTTTTTCAAAGATTAGTCGATGTTGTTTGTCATTTAGCACAACAAGAACTTCCCTTCAGAGGTCACGATGAGTCTAAAACTTCATTGAATAAGGGTAATTTTTTAGAGCTTGTGTCGCTACTTTCAAAATAGGTACGATGGCGTTTTAGAAAAACACATTCGATGTATACAAATAATAATTTAATTTAACTATGTTGTGTAATATGTATGTAATTTTTAGATAGGTAATTGAAATAAAAGTAAGTACTTATTGCTTTCTCCCTAGGCAAGCAAAGTTAAAATAAGAAGTTGAACCTTTATTTTATTCTCTCATACAAACCAAGCGGCTTTTTTCAAGGCCACCGAAAGTATGCAATTGCTGATATGTCTGTAAAATTATATCTAGTGGTAACATGCCTTCAGGGTGCTTTGGTGAGCTCGTCCACGTAAGCAAATGCCTATACAACTGCAGAGTGAAGTGAAGATTGATCAGTAATGTGGTAACAAGATAAATTTATCCATAATAACCGTAAAAACTACGAAACATATCTCTCGGCTTGCCCTATTCTGAAACCCTAGGCACGCCACTGGAACTATCATAACGGTGACACTACGATAACAGCTCAAACACGATATGGTTTTTACCGTGTTGAATAGAGGCCCAGGTCTAGAAACAGTAACCTAGCGACAATTGTTATAACGTAACGATATCAACGGAAAAATCATGATTGGTCATACGACATCGGGAAAAGTCAGAATCCACGACTTTATCCGAACGTTGTTTACGAGTCTAATATTTTATTAAATTACCGATGTTCTGTCAGATTATTTTAGAGAGCTGATTTGATGGAAATACCGAATGACAAAGATAGATCGTCCTGTTTCACGAATATAGACATGTCATCATTCGTTACCAGTCGTTCACGACGACGTCACACGAGTATGCCCGATTTGCATTACATTAAATTATGAACAGTGGCAAGTGGCTCAACAATACCGTGTGGTGCCTTTAATTCAAGTGCAGAAATCAACGAATTTAACCGAACGTTGTTTACGAGTATAATAATTTAATATATTACCGATGTTCTGTCAGATTATTTAATTGACATCTGATTAGATGGAAATACCGAATGAAAAAGATACTCTTTCTGTTGTCACACGAATACAGACATGTCATCATTCGTTATCAGTCACACGGCGACTATGTCATGTATGCCCGATTTGCATTACATGGCTAAATTATGAATTGTGGCAAGTGGCTCAACAATCCCGTGTGGCGTCTGTACAATCAAAGTTCTTCAATGGTTATTTTACTTTTAAAATGTCATATACTAAAAAGGTACCTTTTCGAACCGCGTTTACAGAGCATTTTAAAGTCAATCAAAGAGTTTTAAATATTGTGATCATAATAATTTGTATGCTGAATTATCTTTAATGCGTAATAAAGTGCGCTGGCAACCGATATATTCGGAGTCAGGGAGTTGCCCTCTATCCTGTCAGCCTAGCATAATCCATTTCCGAGATCGTTACCAAATTTGTCGTGACTTCCTGTAATATAATGTACTATGCATGACGTGGTGAAGAATAACTCATTTAACCCTTTTTCGAAGACCGTTTTGTTATTCGCTAAAAATATACCCTTTTGATGAAGGATTTGCTAATAGCCTACTATTAGCAAATTCTTCATCACACTTAACAAAATGTTGCTGTCCAAGAAGCGGGGACTTGAATCGCCGAGGAGTTCGCCTGGTATATAGTCGCGGTATGAAAATGTTCTTTACTTTTCAACCTAATCAACTTTTACTTTTCAACTCAAGAATCCTACAAGGTATGTATGTATGTACGTAACAATCCTTTAAGCATAAAAAACCCATCATCAAAAACCCACTAAATATCTTAAAATAATTACCGGTCTCCTCAGAATAGCTTATTTATAGTGCCTATTAATATCAGAAGTAACAGAATTCGGTAGCAAGAATCAGGTCAGCCACCCTTAACTTAGCACAGATTTAGATAAGGGTTCTGTTTACCCTGTAACGTACAGTATGAATTGATTACTTAAAGTTTGGAATTTAGCATGATTTGGTTTTCATAGGAATAGAAAGTGAAAATTGACAACATTTCATTTTTGTGATACTATGTCATTACTTTACTTTTTTTAATGGGCTAGACTAACGTAATCTTGTCTATTGTGTCGTCGTCTTGTACATCTTCATAAATGAATAATAAATTAACTATTAATCCTAGGTACAATTTAAGACTATCGGTGTCTTCCTTCTTTCGAACAGTTTACAGAGAAATAATAAAATCTGTCAGTCTTGGAAAAATGAAATCTTGTCAATTAGATAAACTTTACTGTTCTGTTATAATAGTATCTCCCCTAAGTCGGAAAACTAAAGTGTTGTTGATACTTTTGAATCGAGTTTAACACTGTGCATAGTAATGCCGAGACCATAACTTTACGTAATCGTTTTGTTTTCATTACATTTATTGAATAGGGCCCGCTATAATTTTGAGTACTTACTTGTAACGTAAGGATTCTATTCATAATCTAAGCATGTTTCATAAAGACAGTTATAGCCTGACAAGTTGTAAAATCTGAGTATGGGCTTCGTAATGTTTTATATCGCACTGCTAGATGAAGACAGTATCAACTCAAAATAATTGTTAGTTTTGTTTCAAGCGTACAGACGTTGTATTAAAGTTCATTTTAAAATACAGTTGTATTTTGAGTTACTACACTTTTGATCTGGCAGTGCGATATATATATCGCATTTCCAGCCTATACTCATTACATGTCAAGTTTAGAAGAGCAAAATCAGTCAATTTGACCCGACTACTACTACTTAATGTCAATAACTGACATTTCAATTAATTTCATAATATTGTTGAACAAAATGCTATTCAATTCTTTCTTATTTGCCTGAAATAAGTAAAGCACTGTATTACTCGTACAAATCATACAGGGTCGAGAAACACGCAGCCAAGAGCGCGTAATACAATACTCTTGTTGACGTACGATGGCTTTCATGTGTGACATTAAAGTGTAACCGTAGCCAGTATTAGAACTACCATTAAACCTCCGAAACATGGCGGAGGTCTTTATGTATATTGTCAGGCTATAACATAGATAATTTTTAAGTCAAGGCAAATAAAAAGAAGTTGCAAAGTAATGAACTACCGTAGCTCTTTGGTCTTCCATTCGGCCAGCTTGTGCACGCATCAGGAGTGCAAAGAAATCGTCGTCAGGGACTGTCTTCGGGCGCTCTTCGGGCTTCGGTCGTGGCAACTCGGAGCGCTGATCCTCCAAGCGGGACCCCTGGAACAGCACGCCAAAATTAAACCATAGGTACGTAGCGTGACGGAGTTAAAATATTCAATTCATTTTAGCAAAGAAGACCAACCTGGACCCGAGCAATCATGTCAAGGAAGTCGTCTTCAGGTTTGGTGCTCGTGGTCTGCTGCGGCCGAAGCCCCGGCAGCGACGCGCCTTTGCTCTCTGTACTCAGATTCTTAGGAAGTGGTTGCAGTTCAGCTCGCTGCGAGTCCATCCTCTCTGATTGTAAATCCGTGATCATGTCCAACATGGCATCGTTGGGGCTGTGGCAACAAAAAGCAAATTCATAATGCTGAGTCAATCATTAAGTGCAGTCAGGCGTAACTATTAACTTTAAATCTGATAACTGCTGTGCATTTGTAGGTAGTAGTTAGGGAGGCGAGGTAGTTAAATGGCGTAAGTAATTCAACGGCGCCGTCGAGACCTATCAAAATTGAAAGATAAAATAATTTCGAAAAGAAAAGTTCGTATGGTAAAAACCATTTTAGCGGTGGGTTTGGCGTGTACGGTTTTTCAAAAATGTTAAAAAAAAACAGTTACTTGGGCATTCTCGAGCGCGTCAGATATTCATACTACGTATGCCCCAAGTGCCTCTGATAACAACGGTATACTAATCTGCCGGTTTGCGTGGTGGGGGTAGGCATATAAAGTAGTCAAAAATGCAAAAAAAAAAAAATTACCCGAGCGCGTCAGATTTTCGGAAGGGGTGTTAAGTAGGCCCCAAGGAGGCTCCCTTTAAAAAAACTGACGATTTCGGCGTGACGATAAGTTACGATGAATTTTTGAAAATACAAAAAAAAATACAATTGATAAAACGGGGAATTTAAGAATGACAATAAAGCGATAGATACATTACCTTTTTTGTTTATTTAAACTTTTTTTGTTGTAAAATGTATCGTTCGTGACTTATATGCCGCAACGCGTTTTTCGGAAGACGAAATGGCTCCTCCACACTTCCGGTCATGCGGAAACCGGCAGATTTTGTATTTTTAGTAAGTTTTAGATTATATTCTTAAAAAAAAATAAAAAATCGCGCTCGAGAATGCCGGATTAACGTTTTTATTTTACAAGTTCGCGACCCTGTAACTCGGCGGCGTCAAGGACTTATCGTCAGATTAGTTAAATTTAGTCTTAAAACACTAAAATCAACCCCCAATATCTCAATCTGACGCGCTCGAGTATTTCAGACTATCGATTTTTTTTTACTAATCTGATCGTCTATCCTAGGCGCGCGTCACTACATATAGAGCTAAATACTTCACAAGGTTGTTCTATTAGGTCTAAGCTATCTCTCATATCTTAAACTGCCACGCTCGAGTTTTACCGAAAATTCCCCTATTCGCCTCCCTAACTATAATCTTTTGCGGTATTAATACCGTAAAAGAAAAGGAGTACCTTAATAGTTGAAAGACCCAGCTGTCTTTTAACCGTTTAAATAAAAAAGGTCATATTATATAACTGAAGAAAATGCACCGATGTGCGGTTATTCGAACAGTATTTAAAAGGGTACAATACGAAGATTTTAAATATTATATATGTACATACATTGTAGCAGAATCCTCGCTATGTGTCATATTTACACAGTGACGAGTGTTAAACAAGGCAGTTGGCGGGCGGCTGCGCGCGAATGGCATTGAGTCGGCGCGCGACACTGCAACTCCATCGCGCGTCCCGTAATTCGTGACGCCACCGACGCCGCGCCTGCACGCTTCTAATGTTCCGGACTTAATTCAACGCTATCGCGTCAATATTTTTTAAAGCAAATTCAATAAATACGGTATTTTATAAAAATACATTTAGTTAGGAATCCGTCGGACAAATATCAATGTTTCGATTAAGTAAATACGCACAGCAAATATTTTTGCAGGTTGGATGTGGGTTGCACAGGGCTTGAGGAGACTAAACCCAGACGGCTCACAAACACACAATGACAATGTTATTAGAGAAATCAAATTATTAAGAGATCAACTAACAGTTATTGGAACTTTTTACCAAAATATCCAAAGATAATTGAGGTATATCTAAAGTTAAAATATCGAAGTTCTAAATATCAAAGGTTACAAAGTAGAACGTTCGACTTATCTACAATCGTAATATTTACGTCTGAAATGTCACACGGTTAAAACATCGAAAATGCAAATTTTTCTAGAAATTTGTTTCACCGTCTGATTACTGCGAAACTGTCTCTGTCAGGCTAGGGTGGGAGCGTAACGTAGCGAAGCCAACAAAACAATGAGCATAATATGTTTACTGAATAAATAGATTCAGTAATTTAGGTCCGTCCGTCGCTAAATTCTCGCAGTTCAACCAAACACTCCTCCTTGCTACACTCGTCGTCGTACCTAACTTTTATAATTCGACTACAATAACCGTTTGATATTTCAACTTTCGACATTTCGGACTTCGATATTTTTACTTAAGATGTATCAAATTTCGATATTTGATTACGTACCCAACAAGTACGTTCGATAATTTAAACATTGGTATAATAGCCGTTCGATGTTTCTACTTTCGATGGTTTGGACTTCCGATATTTAAATTTTCGATATTCAGATATGTACCCGTGTAAATCTAACTTAAATGAAATATTATTTAGAGTTTCAGGAATGCAAGCTTTTTTTAATGGTACAAATACTTTTATTATAGAATTTACATATAATGCATTTGAAACAAGTGGAAAGGGCTTGAGCACTATTACTAAGAAGTTTATATAACATTCCACTGACACAGCAGGAAAAATGATTGTGAAAACTAGGTTTAGAACCGATAACGGTAATATTCTTGATAAGCTGCGAGTGCCGCAGATAACAGCTGAGAGTTTATCACGAGTCATCACGACTGCCTTCGCCCGGCATGTATCACCGAGATAAAAAAGAATCGAGAGAAAATTCTTTGAGATGGCTGCGTAACGCAGGTTCCTACGTCGTAAACTATAACCGACTGTCATACTAAGGCCTGTACCGAAAAGTTTTTTTACAAACTCTGCACATGATATGGTACAGGCATGGCCTCCCAACTCGAACAACGTATAATTATTACTTTAATAAACTCAAAGATGGCGTCACAGGTATCGAGCGAAACATTTGAATCAGTAATCGTGAAGATTGAATGATTTTTGCACCTTAATAAATTCAACGTCAAATTTACATCAAAATCATTCTTCTCTACATAAAGTAGGGTATATTTTATAAGTTTAATAAATGCAATAAATTTTATATTAACTCCATCTAACTCATAAAAAACTTATAAGCTTTCAAGCTTGCTACGCCTTATTAGGTACTGTCACTAGGTGCCATCACGGATCGCGAAACTACTAGGTATGCACTCACAGACCCCAAGCGTTTCGTTTTTACAAATTCTTGTTTGATGCGTAAAATCAATACTCAAAATACTTCTTTTATATTAAAAACAAAAAAACAATAGAGAAAATAATGTCTTGACGAATATAAATGTATATTACAAAATACTGTTTTGGCGGTTTCGGTGTATTAAAATGTTAGTACAAACACGGAACGAACAACGTGCTATCTTTAACCATTGAAGTATCAAAACGCGCTGACAGTTTGTGTACAAACATTTAAACTACACTCGGCGTCAAAAAAATCGCACCTTTTGAATTTTTGACTTCAAGCGAATAAAGCTCTTAACTTATTTATTGTACCCTACCAATATTAGTATCATTTGAAAGCACAGTTAATAAACTTTAAAATCGGGCAAAACCGACCTTGTGTGAGAACGCATCGTGACGTTGGTGATGTCAATGAAGGATCGCATGGAGGCTGTAATTAGGGCTAGGGGAGGTAACACTAGGTTTTAAGTTTAGTTTTAAGAATTTGTTTTACTGTATTATTTTTGTTGTTATGTTTTTAGATTGTGTAATTTTGGCGTGAATCAATGTTTTTCCTCTTTTCATGAAAAACGTTTTTTTTATGCTTAGTAATCATTATCACATTTTTATTAATTAAAGGATTCAATAACCTTTAAAATGAGGCCCCACACTCATATCTTATCTTAGATTAAATAGGGTTTATAGCTGCTTGAAGTCAACATACCAAAAGGTGCGATTTTTTTGACGCCGAGTGTATAACTTTGTTTCGTTGGATTCGGATAAAGTTGAAGTTGAAGACGATATTTCCTTTTATATAAATACGCACGCTTAAATACGCTCACCAAACTATTTTTAACTTATTCTTAATTCTAAGTAAGTGAATTGTAAAATTCTTATGAGAAAATAAATTCTTTAAACCTAATAAACCAGTATATTTTTACCTATTGCTTTTATTTATTGTCTGCAAAAAACTTCCCAAACATGTCATGAAAACACTCCTATTTTGTCCTGGATATCATTAATCAGGGCAGATGTTCCTATGAATTAATAAAACGCTACCACAATGTCACCGGTAGGATTATAGCCATTACATATTAATTTTAAGTCAACAATTTTCTTGACGTCTCATTCTTGAAGTCAATGCCATCTGGTGATACGTTACTAAAACTATTAGGTAGGCTGCCAGCATCCAGTGGTGGCTCAGATACGGCATCTACTGGTGTAACTACGGGACTAAAATTGCCTACCGAATTGTCTACATTAGGACGGCACGCTTTTGCTCTATGAGATTGGGTATCTGTACTTGTATTCTGTTATCTGTGGTACAGGTCAGTAATCGTTTTTTTATTTTTTATTTTATGACTTCGTTTTTGTCATTTTGAACTGTTAATCGACACAATTATCTCCGAAAAAATATCGCTTTTATTTAAAATGCAGGACGATAAAATAATTCGAAGAGAAAAATTTATGCGACTTTACCTGGAAAATCCTAATTCCACTTTTGCGTCGGTCGGAAAGAGAGTAAATATGAATCTTGCCACAGTTCGAAATATTGTTAACCGATACTTAAAAGATTATAGAATCCAAGAAAAAGCTCGGCGTGGACGACCGACAGGTCCTTCAAATAAAAAATTAGAAATGAAAATAGTGTCCACTTACAAAAATAATTGTAATCTGTCTGTGCGAGATGTGGCAAAAAAAAATCAAACAAGTGCATCTATGGTGCAAAGAGCAAAAGTGCGTCAGAATTTAAAAACCTACAAAAAAGTAAAAGCCCCTAAACAGTCGGTAAAACAATACAATACCTCCGTAACAAGGTCGCGAAAACTTTACAAACTGCTGTGCAATTTGAGTGGAACATGCGTTCTTTTGGACGATGAGACATAATACCTATGTCTGTTATGTGAAAAAGGATTTTTCGACTTTACCAGGTGACCAATTCTTCACTACCGAGAATAAAGAGAATATTAGCGATAAGAATAAGTACACTTATATGGAAAAAATCGGAGAAAAATATTTGATCTGGCAAGCAATATGTTCCTGTGGCAAACGCACGGGGTCATTTATAACGAAAGGGACCATAAATGGTGATATTTATGTTCATACATACATACATACCTTCACGCCTTCATTCCCAGAGTGGGGTAGGCAGAGCTACAGAATTACCAACAACTCTAAAAAACTTGTTGATAACTCTGTAACCACAATTTGCACAATTAGGCAAGCAATATGTTCCTGTGGCAAACGCACGGGGTCATTTATAACGAAAGGGACCATAAATGGTGATATTTATGTTCAAAAATGTATAAAAGGGTTTTTATTACCATTTATAAGGAAACATGAACGGAATGTGTTGTTTTGTCCCGATCTGGCTACTTCACATTATGCCAAAGCAACACAGGAGTGTCTTGCTTTGAATAATGTGCAATATGTGCAGAAGGAAATGAACCCCCCTAACTGCCCCCTACTACGACCCATTGAGCGGTATTAGGCGTTAGTAAAAGCGGAACTAAGTAAAAACTGTGCTCCAACAGTATCAGAGGAAGGTTTTAAAAAGAAATGGAAAAAGCATGCCACCAAAGTCTCCGAAACAACTGTGCAGAACTTAATGGCGGGCTTGAAGAAAAAAATTCGCTGCTTCAGCCGCCAAACCCTCAAACCATAAAATGTGTATATTTATTGTAAAAAGGCACAATTACTCATTATAACTAAAATAAAATATCTTTACTATTAGTTACAGTTTTATTGCTATCGTGAATATGGTATGTAAAAAAACTTTTCGGTACAGGCTTTATACTATAAATGACCAGTATTAAACCTCGTGTTATAAACATTGATGCCAGAAAATGTTAAAGGTACAGTCACAACAGGGGATTGTTGAGCCACTTGCCACTAACCTAACCTAACCTAACAATAGAGTGATTACACCCAAAGCAAACCAATTACAGGTCTAGAAACAGTAACCTAGCAACAATTGTTATAACGTAACGATATCAGCGGAAAAATCATGATTGGTCATACGACATTGGGAAAAGTCAGAATCCACGACTTTATCCGAACGTTCTTTACGAGTCTAATATTTTATTAAATTACCGATGTTCTGTCAGATTATTTTAGAGAGCAGATTTGATGGAAATACCGAATGACAAAGATAGATCGTCCTGTTTCACGAATATAGACATGTCATCATTCGTTACCAGTCGTTCACGACGACGTCACACGAGTATGCCCGATTTGCATTACATTAAATTATGAACAGTGGCAAGTGGCTCAACAATACCGTGTGGTGCCTTTAATTCAAGTGCAGAAATAATAATATGTACGTATCGAAAGTATCCTCTCATAAATAAGTTACGAAGTTCTTATTATACTGGAATAAGGTGAATTGGGACATATTTTTAAGATGTTAACTCTATTTTTTAACCCCCGTCGCAAAAACAGGGTTACGTGCGTGCATGCGTGTGTGTGTTTGTCTGTGGGTTCGTCTGTGGCGCCATGGCTCTTAATGTTTTTATTTCAAATCAGATTTTCTAGCGGTAGATCTTAGCTAGGTTTCATGAAAATCGGTTGGGCCGTAAGAGATACATACATACATGTATGTATGAAAGATAAGAGATATCAGCTCTGAAAGGAGGGGTTACCGTTATCGATCCCACTTCGGTCACGAATAAATTATTATTATTCAGATAAGTATTAAACTTTCTGTAAATTAGGTTTTTCATAATATCACATGTTAAAGTGAAATAACTAAGGTTAGGACTTTTGGTGGCATAACGTGGTTCTGGAATCCATGGAGTCGCTATTTTATAATTATTATAAATATACCACTTTGATTTTGGTCTTCAGTTTGTCATATTACAAAATAAACTAAATAAATTTTTTGTTCGATTTAACAATACCTACTATTTGAATATTTGTTTGCTTGAAATAAAATCACTCTCTTTACCAAAATTCAATTACTCGTAAACTGGTTTAGCGATTTAACGTATGAATGCATTTTGAAATAAGTATTACTTATTGCGACAATTACTGAGGGTCAAAATCAAGGTGGTATGTTTATAATAATTGGGAAATAGCGACTCCATGGATTCTAGAACCACGATATGCTATGAAAAGTCCTAAGCCTAGAAATAACAATACTAATACAAAAAAAAATGTTATTATTTGTATGTCTTTACCAATAACGGCACTATGGAAGTCCCAGACCTTTGGAAGGCGTACATGGAGCCGAAGCCAACACGCAGAGTCTCTTTAGACAAGTTTAATTTAGTAAAGTGATGGGACACCAACCGGCGTTTTTCCCTGAGTTCAAACTGTAGAAGTATGCTCCCACGGATAGCAACGGATAGTCTTATACTATTTAAGAAGGATGGGAACATTAATACAAAATTTTGTCAAGATCGTAGCAAGTGGAAACAAGTGGTCTCTGCCTACCCCTTCTGGGAAACAGGCGTGATTTAATGTATGTACGAAGGTGCATTGAAAAGTACTGAGCCTAAGGTTGAATATAATGAAAAAAAAAAACAAATAAATACTGGCAGGTCAAAGTGCCATATTTAGTCGCCATTATGCACTATCTTTTGTTTTTTGCCTGTCACAATTTTGCATTTTTTGCTGGAACTGCTACATAAGGTCACTGATTTTTCAAGTAATGGATAAAATTGATCACCGTTCTGTCATAAAATATTTGCAAAAAAAAGGGGTTAACACCAAAACAAATATTTGAAGATATGAATCAAACATTAGGGCAATCTGTTCCATCGTATGCTACCATAAAAAGATGGGTAGCTGGTTTCAAACGTGGCCGGGAGACTGTTCAAGACGAGCCTAGGAGTGGGCGGCCGTTGACGGCTACTACGGATGAAAATGTCAATAAAATATTAGATGCGATAATGAAGGATAGGCGATTGAAGATTGTGGAGATAGCGGAAGCAATGGGTATTTCTTATGAGCGGGCACAGGACATCATCACCGATGTTCTTGGATTTTCTAAGGTGTCAACCAGGTGGGTGCCTTTCAGTCGAGAACAAACGAGTACGTGTTACAATTTCTCAAGATTGTTTATGTATGTTTCAACGTGACCCCGAAGATTTTCTCAATCGTTTTACAACTATGGACGAGACATGGGTCCACCACAGTACAACAGAATCGAAAGAACAATCCAGGCAATGGAAAAGACCAGGTTCACCACCACCCAAAAAAGCCAAGGTCATTTTGTCAGCTAATGAGGTAATGGCCTCAGTTTTCTCGGATTGCAGGGGGGTTATCATGAATATCATGATAGACTATCTCGAAAAGGGCAAAACAATAAATTCGGACTACTATTGTGCTCTTTTACGTCGTCTGCGTGAGGAAATTAAAATAAAGAGACCTGGAATGCTGTCGAAAAAAGTACTGTTTCACCAAGACAACGCTCGCGTTCACACTTCGGCGAAATCAATGGCACAAATATATGATTGTGGATTTGTAGTGCTGCCGCATCCCCCTTACTCGCCGGATCTAGCTCCTTCCGATTATCATCTCTTCTCTTCCCAAACCTCAAAAAACACTTGGGAGGACAAATATTTTCGACAAATATGGAGGTACAAGAAGCAGTAGACTCATATTTTAACGACCTCAGCGATTCTTTTTTTTTTGATGGGATAATGAAGTTGGAGCGAGGTGGACTAAGTGCAATGACCTTCATGGAGAATATGTCGAAAAATAAAATTGTTATAAAAAGTGAGCCCGTTACTTTTTTTACCAGGCTCAGAACTTTTCAATCCACCCTCGTATGTATGTATGAACGAACTGATATGGATTGGTGAACTAGGCTATTGATAAAACTACGGAGCCTGACTGGCCAGTGCTAATTACTTTGGTTGAAATGGCAGGCGGTGACGCGCCAACTCAAGGGAATTGGCCTCCCGAAATAGTCGTATATACAGGGTGTCCCAGAAACCAACGCCAACCCGCCTAGGGCTGATAGAGCAGCTCATAAGCTATCGATTTAACCCCAATGTATGTTCAGCAATTGTTATTAGTTTCCGAGATATTGATCATTTAAATCAGAATTTTTGCCATTTTTCCTTATGTCCGTGGTACGAAAAAACCCTAAATTTATGTATTAATTCATATTTTTTTAGTGTTTTCTTGCATGATTAGAATCACTGTGAAATAAGGAAGTTTTTAAAGCTACATGCCAATTTCTTTTGAGTAAACACACTCTTTTAAATTTGGCCGGGGTATCGCCAAACCGGTTCTGCATAACCCTTTTCGAGTTCATCGATACTGACATTCAGATGGACAGGTAGCGAAATCATCAAAATAACATTATCATTAAAAAAACTATTGTCATGTCATGTTGAATGATTAAATACTATACCGATTACAATTAATTATTTAAAACAATACTCACCTTATTGACATTCATAAAGTAATATTTACTCAAATTGCCATTGTTAGTAATAAATGGTGAAGAAATTACCTATGCTGTTATTGTGATCCGTATTTTGATTGCGATTAATCTGTGTTTAATTCTGATATATTTTAAACTATGGACAATATACACCAAAAGACTGGCCTTACGAGGACTTTCCCCTTTGCCGAGGTACCTATTAGATCAAATGTTCCTGTGCGTTTATAAAAACCACCTTCTTTGATCGATTATTGGCGCCAGCAAGCGTCATCAAAGTCTTCCCAGTTCCGCAAATAGAGATATCAATTAAAGCAGTAATGTGTTTACTTACGCGATGTTTTTGTTGCCGCTGCTGGCAGACCTCTGGAGCTTGTTATTGGAGGCCTTCGTCTTCGGCCTGTTTTCCTTGTTGCCGTGCAGCGTGGCCCTCTGCTCGTCCATACGTTCTGACTGGCAACGAGTCAGCAAGTCAAAGAACGACTCGACGGGGTTCTCTTCGGACTCCGTTCGTACAACCTCAGCCTTCTTATCTTTAACCTCTTCCTCCTTCTTTTTTGCGTCGGGGGTTATCTTGAAAACACAATTTTATATGAAGTTAATAAATAAATATTATCGTCACAAATCACTTCATCTGATACTAAACGTGTTTATAAAGAAACCACCAATGCATTGGTTATCTTGTCAGGGCGGCTATCAAACGTGCCCCGCACGTTTTTGTCGCTCGGTAATCCCCCTATTCCTAAACGATAACGAAAGTGACGAGCGACCAGCGACAAGCTGTGCTAGCTGTACAAGCTTATAAAAAACCCTAGACACGCCCACCCACCCTTAGCGATTGAACTATAGTCGAGTCCGGAATTAGGCGAACTAACTTGACAGTTCATTGTACACTAATGTTGCTACAGTTTGGCTAGTGCTGTTAATATCGATATTTAAAAAGTCTAGTTTATCATTATTATTGTGTTTGGAATCTAACTAATAATTTTACTAAGCAAAATAATAATAATAAAAATTGGTTGGATTTAAAAATACATCGAACATCGTTTTAGACATCGTTAACGACGCAGTCCGCCATTTTGTTTTGTTGACAGTTCGGACCATGCCTAACAAACAAAGCAAGCAAGCCATTCGGCTTTCTGTCATCCTATGATTGATTTTTTTGGTCAGATTGTAACCTAGCAACAATACTTATTAGCGTATAAAATTAATTAAATCGAACACATAACGGATTTGGAATTATCATCGACGATATATAGCGTTTGTCTCTATCGCACTTTCATATTTGCCAGCAAGAAAGGAATGAATGCTATATGTATGGTATGGTACGGTACATGAAATGTACCGTACTAGCCCGACGGAAGCCACCTAAAAGGATCACAATGGCCTGTTGTTATTTTTGTATTTTATTCCTAATTTGAGGAGTAAGTATCGTAAATATCCGCTTTAAACCGTACATCCTTCAGATCATATTATATAGTAAAAATTGCTGTAGTTTTTCCCTATTTGGCAAGTATGTATGAGTGAGAAAGTTTCGACGACAATTACTTGATAAAATATAAATATAATCAGATTTATAGAAGGCACAAGGTTATATCGACATATTTGTGTCGACATAAACCTATCACTATTTATTTTTTCCTATGTCTGGCAACATTTTCGGCTGTCAAGTTAGTTCGCCTAATTCCGGACTCGACTATAGGTGTAAATTGTGTTTTCACTGAGCGGCCCTAACGGAAGACCAGCGTTGGCTTCACAGCCAGCACATGCTGAGTTGGGACCGTTTCACAACATTAGCACATTTCTATTCTCCTGACTCATTTTCTTCATTTTTATTGCTACTTTTTTTTGTTGTGTGTTATTGTTGTGAATAAATGTTTTACTTACTTACTAAATAATGAAACATTACTTATGAGGTGTTTACAGTTACCGGTATGAGGGAGAGCTGTTCCATGCTCTGGCGCCGCACGCGCAACGCGTTGAAGGGCGTGCGCGGCGCGCGATCGTCGTCCGGCGCGGGAAGCGGCGGCGAGTCCGCCTCAGCTGGCAGCCCCAGTACTTTGCGCAGGTCGCTTATGTTCATCTGAGCCGTAGCCATTCCCAGAACATCGCCTAGCTGTTAACAACAAGGAACACACATTCAGTTTTCTCAACACGTGTTAATTTTTTGACCCATGCTAATATTTTATGTTTGGGTTAAGGTTCAAAGATTTAGGGTTCCGATATGGACGAAATGCGTTCAAAACTTGATGCTCGTCATGCTACTGCGATTATGGCTCGTCATAGTATTTTGAGCACCGATATCGATTCTTAAGAGTTCAAAAGTTTACAAGGCGTGGTTTGTTTGAAGCCTCTATTAGGGAATATGCATGTATTTTTTTAAATGATTCTATAATTAATTACACCACCGGAAAAATAGAACACTTATAGTTAGGGAGGCGAGGTAGCTAAATGGCGTAATTCAACGGCGCCGTCGAGACCTATCAAAATCGAAAGATAAAATAATTTCGAAAAGAGCTTTCGTATGGTAAAAACCATTTTAGCGGCGGGTTTGGCGTGTACGGTTTTTAAAAAATGTAAAAAAAAAACAGTTACTTGGGCATTCTCGAGCGCGTCAGATATTCATACTACGTATGCCCCAAGTGCCTCTGATAACAACGGTATACTAATCTGCCGGTTTGCGTGGTGGGGGTAGGCATAAAAAGCAGTCAAAAATGCAAAAAAATAAATTTACTCCAGCGCGTCAGATTTTTGGAAGGGGTGTTAAGTAGGCCCCAAGGAAGCTTGCTTTAAAAAAACTGACGATTTTGGCGTGACGATAAGTTACGATGAATTTTTGAAAATGCAAAAAAAAAAAGTTTTTTTGAAATACTCGAGCGCGTCAGATTTTCATAGGGGAGGTTTATCTCGGTATCCTGAAAGCATATTTTCTTAATCTGACAAAAATGTTGGTGGGTTCTCTTAATCTGACCGAAAAAGATTTTTTGGTTTCTTTTTTTTCCTTTCTTTCTCCTTGATAAAACGGGGAATTTAAGAATGACAATAAAGCGATAGATATTCCCTTTTTTGTTTATTTAAACTTTTTTTTTGTAAAATGTATCGTTCGCGACTTATATGCCGCAACGCGTTTTTCGGAAGACGAAATGGCTCCTCCACGCTTCCGGTCATGCGGAAACCGGCAGATTTTGTCTTTTTAGTAAGTTTTAGATTATATTCTTCAAAATAAAAAATAAAAAAATCGCGCTCGAGAATGCCGGATTAACGTTTTTTTTTACAAGTTCGCGACCCTGTAACTCGGCGGCGTCAAGGACTTATCGTCAGTGGTCTAGCAGGCTAAGCTAAGAAGAATGGCCCCCACGAGGGATTGTGTTCTACTTTTAGGTGGAGTAGTGGCAGGATCTAAGAACACTGTATGCCTGATATCAGCCTCCGATCTTCTTTTGTTTCAGATTTATTCACGAAAATGTTAAAAAGTCAAGGTAATTTTTAAACTGTAATTATAGCTAAACCTAGCCAGCGAGGGTAACCAAATAAAATCAGAATTGTGGAGGATATAATGGGGTTACTAATACATATTTTTACAGACCTTCATGTCCTTAAACTTAGATGAAAAAAAAAATTGTTTTTTTTTCGGTTAATTTTTTTGCCACTTCTCGCGGAGACACAACTACCAAAAAAATTACGTGACAAGCCACAATTGTCAACTACGTATACATTCAAAAACATTTTCAAATATCATGGTGCGTCATGTCAACAAAAATAAATAAACGAACGTATATTTACTATATCATGTCATATTAATAGAGTAGTAATAGCAAATGAGTATGTAAGTAGGTATAACATCCTCTTTCGTTCATTATAAAATAATTCAATGACATATGTCATATATTTACGACATATTTATGTTTTGATGTTTATATGAAATGCTGGCTGATGTGCTATTTATAATCTAACGCAACCTTTTTCCTTTTTATTGTCTTTTGTTTTGTAATTAATGACGTATGTCTAAATGTAAAGTAAAAACTTACCTTAAAGTTTGTACGTATAGAAGATATAAAATAAATCTTTGTGTAATCATTTAAGTATAAGAGGAATAATGTGTTATTTTTCGCATAAAAGGCAGCCATTAAGTTTGTATAATTGTGCACTTAAAAAACTAAGCGATTGTTTGGATAAGTATGTTGAGTACTATTTAGAAGAGGAGTCCGAATTGACAATGATTGCAAAAGTATGTTTTTGTGCCTTTGTAAATACGAAGTATAAATAAAAATGTAGAATAAACTCAATATATTATATTGTTTCAGATGAGGATATTAAAGTCGAAAGTATTTGGGCTCCACATACCAGTACAAATGTCCAAGGAGCTCTTTTTAAGATCCTTACCAAACGTTGAGATTTCTCTTTCGGACGAAAATATTGCCCTAACGAAAATTTGTAACTATTGTAGCATCGAATTTAGTTATACATGGGACGATGAAGAGTATGATTGTGTAAATATGCAAGAATTGTATTGTTCTGTTTGCTCTTCTGAGTTATTTATCGATATGAAATGGTAGGTACTAAACATTTTCTTCTGTCAATGAGCCTACAATAAATTCTTATTACTTATTATTTTTGACTTTCCTTATTTGTGTAGAATAAGAAAGAAAAAAAACACAGAATAATAGTACCATAGCTAATACATTTGATTTGCAGCTGACGACAAAATATACGTTCGTTTATTTATTTTTGTTGTCATGACGCACCATGATATTTGAAAATGTTTTTGAATGTATACGTAGTTGACAATTGTGGCTTGTCACGTATTTTTTTTGGTAGGTGTGTCTCAGTTTTCATCTAAGTTTAAGGACATGAAGGTATATAAAAATATGTATTAGTAACTCCATTATATCCTCCACAATTCTGATTTTATTTGGTTACCCTCGCTGGCTAGGTTTAGCTATAATTACAGTTTAAAAATTACCTTGACTTTTTAACATTTTCGTGAATAAATCTGAAACAAAAGAAGATCGGAGGCTGATATCAGGCATACAGTGTTCTTAGATTCTGCCACTACTCCACCTAAAAGTAGAACACAATCCCTCGTGGGGGCCATTCTTCTTAGCTTAGCCTGCTAGACCCTTTAGTCTTAAAACACTAAAATCAACTCCCAATATCTTAATCTGACGCGCTCGAGTATTTCAGACTATCGATTTTTTTTTACTAATCAGATCGTCTATCCTGGGCGCGCGTCACTACATATAGAGCTAAATACTTTACAAGGTTGTTCTATTAGGTCTAAGGGATCTCTCATATCTTAAACTGCCACGCTCGAGTATTACCGAAAATTCCCCTATTCGCCTCCCTAACTATTACAAAATATGAATAATAAACAATTTTTTTATTCGAATTCAATCCATTCGGGCGACTTCTAAACGCTGCAATATTAAACAAGGGGTTTGATTCACAGAATTAATAAAAGTAATAGAAGTAAGTGATTAAAGCTTATAAAATCATATTTTTATCACTATGGAAAAGCATTCAAAACCTTATAATAAATATTTTATCGTACATATGGGCAAAAATAAAATGAAAACCGCACCTGACAATAGTACATTGTTGTAGAGGTTAGAAAGTTAGCAAAAGATGGACGAGTTGGTTGGAGTACGAGTCAATCTATTGCTCTTTCGGCCGAGGCTTAACATAGTGCTTTTCACGACTACTGGGAGGAATAAAAATCCATTCTTATAATATTTTTTCTTATTATATCTCCACGAAATAAAGTTTTTATACGCCTACATGTACTTTGCCCGGGATTTCACTGGCAACAAATTATTTACGACCGACTTTGCAGGGTCTTGTAATTCGGTAGACGAAAGCACGTCCATACTGTCACTAGATGAATCCATTGTTGATCAAACTTTGGTTACTTTGAACTTATCACCACCGTAAATAATCGCATCGAAAATTCAACACACTAAAATTTTACGCTCTCCCGCCAATGTTAACTTTTTTTTAACGATACCGTTTTTTAACTACCAACTCTGATATCCGTGTTACACGCGGAACCGTAGCTCCGTGACCTTAGCACCGGCGGTGCTAAGTTCCCACAGAGCACAGAACCGCGCCCCTACTAGAGACGGTATGCTCCAAACTTTCCATACAAATCAAGCGTGTCAGTGGGCATCGCCGTTTACTCACACTAGTACACGCACTACTACTTAAAAAATGTATCCGTATTGTCTTAGATGTCAACCATCTGTGCGCCACAAGAAAGTCACAAGTGCTTAAGAGTGCTGCGGTGTGAGGTCGATATTTTTATCGATATTTGAATGGGCCAAAATCGGAGACATGACTATTTTAAAAACAGTATTTCGGCAATATTCAAAATTATTCATAATACCTTTAGGCATGCATTACCAACTATGTGCCAAAATAATAGAAATCATTTTATTGGGGTTGTTTATTAAAATCAAGATTATAAAAAAACTTGAACCGGAGCGCCATCACTGCCCCAAAAATAAAACTTTATTTTTACAATAACTTCGTATTAATAAATTGGAGTTGCGCTTTTTTGTAAGGTAGTTCAGTCTGATGTCCACATATTTATAAACTGATTGATTTCACAAACATCATTTAGCAAACCGCTTTTTTCCGAAACTGTACATATTTCAGGATTTCTATGAAACTAACCTAACCTAAAGCGTTTTGACACGATAGTCCTGAAAAAATCCTGAACTATTTTCAGTTCCGGAAAAAAGCAGTTTACCAAATTATATGTTTATGAAATGAATCAGTTTGTGAAAGTTTTACCTCGTTAAAAACAGGATGGAGTTTCATTGTTGGAATAGCATCAGAAGATAGCTACGAGGGGCGTTCCAGAAATTCTCGGTATGAGAAGGAAAACAAAAGCATACGATTAGTGTTTTATTTTTATTTTTCTATATGTTCCCCCCTATGTTTATACACTTATAAGATCTGTCAATTAGTTTTTTTAACTCCTCATAAAAATATTTTTTGTCTTTGGTGTCAAAATGCTCCAGCACCGCTGCCTTGAACGCTTCATCATTAGAAAATCGATGTCGACGAAGATCTTTTTTAAGGTTGGGTAACAAAAAGTAGTCGCTGGGGGCCAAGTCTGGACTGTACGGCGGGTGAGTAAGTGTTTCGAACCCAGATTCAAGAACAGCAGCCTTGGCAACATGAGCAGTATGCACAGGGGCGTTGTCATGAAGAAGCAGCACTCCTCTGGACAATTTTCCCCTCCTCTTCTCTTTGATTGCTTCCCGTAATTGGCGTAAAATGTTAGCGTAGTACTCTCCTGTAATATTTAAACCCTTTTCTTTATAATCTATTAATAATATCCCTTAACAATCCCAGAATATTGTCGCCATGATCTTGCCAGCTGAAGGGACGACTTTGAATTTCTTGGGATGAGGTGTTCCTTTAACGTGCCACTGCATCGACTCTTGTTTGCTCTCAGGGTCATAATGATGAACCCAAGTTTCATCTCCGGTAACATTTTTTTGGAGCAAACCATCAGGGTTTTCACCACACAGCTCAATGAAGTCGGAACAACAAGCAACACGCGTATGCTTCTGAAACGGTGTCAACATTCGTGGTACCCATCTCGCACTAACTTTGGACATGTTAAGATGATCGTGGATAATATCATGTATTGTACCAATAGAAATATTGTTTTTTTGTGCTATAGACCTAACCTTCACTCGACCATCTTCCAGTATAATTTTCTCCACTTTTTGAATATTTTCTGGTGAAGTAGCTTCAACAGGCCGACCAGGTCTAGGGTCATCTTCTATGCTCTCCCTCCCACGCTTAAATTCATTTGACCACTTTTGGACAGTAGATAATGAAGGAGCGGACTCACGGTAAACTAAATCCATTTCTTCTTTAATACACTTTTGATTTTTTCCCTGTTTAGTCAAGAATTTTATCACGGCTCGATGCTCCAATTTAATTATGATTGTAAAATCGCTCATGGTGATCACGTTTGTTCAGCAGTAGCAGAAAAACCAAAGAACGTGTAGGCTTCAAATTTACTTTTTTTTACTGTCAATGAATGACTCTTCGCGGCCAGTATTAAGAAGTTTACTAAAAAGGTTTGCAAGATACCAATACCGAGAATTTATTGAACGCCCCTCGTATGTTCTGGTACTCCTTTTCGTGGTACTTCCAGCCTCGAAATGGTCTGAGCAAATCGTGCAATGTTTTTGAGGAAACCAGTTTAACTTTCCCGTCGCTAATATCCATTTATCTTTAATGTAAGCATCATTAGGAAACCTAAAAGGAACACTTAGTAAAGGAAAATTAATATTAAAGTAACAATTTTAAATGGAATAAAAATGGATTGATACCTTATGGACATCGATGCACATTATCGATATGACGCCATACACCGCTACACTTCACTAACGCATTTACTAGCGTCACTGGCTGGTGAGACTGCTTGCGGCGCGGTGGAGGTTTTGTGTTAAGAAGAAGAAAAAGAGGAGGTTTTGTGTTCCAAGATAACCTCAAATCGCAATTTTCAAATAACCAAAAAAATATTTTAAATTTTTAATTGTGATATGATACGCCAGAATTTTGTTTATTCACATTTTTACTTCGGTTATTACGCCATATCACAGCACAATGAGGCATAATATCGTTTTTTTGATCATGTGCACTCTACAACGTCCAAATAGACACTGACGGCCTTTACCTCCATCAATTGCGCTCAGCGCAACTGCGAAGCACGAATATTGGCTTCACTGCCGTCTCTAGCAGAGGCGCGCAGTGACGATTCAGTGCTCTGTGTAAGTTCCCGAACTACACGGTCTCGCCAAGATACGTATACGTGTCTGCGTTCGGCTACGTATCTGCGGATCTCGGCTCCAGCTCCGCTCCGCACGGTTATTGAATTATTTGAATATATGAGGGTGGATTGAAAAGTTCTGAACCTGGTAAAAAAAAGTAACGGGCTCACTTTTTATAACAATTTTATTTTTCGACATATTCTCCATGAAGGTCAATGCACTTAGTCCACCTCGCCTCCAACTTCATTATCCCATCAAAAAAAAAAGAATCGCTGAGGTCGTTAAAATATGAGTCTACTGCTTCTTGTATCTCCATATTTGTCTAAAATATTTGTCCTCCCAAGTGTTTTTTGAGGTTTGGGAAGAGATGATAATCGGAAGGAGCTAGATCCGGCGAGTAAGGGGGATGCGGCAGCACTACAAATCCACAATCATATATTTGTGCCATTGATTTCGCCGAAGTGTGAACGCGAGCGTTGTCTTGGTGAAACAGTACTTTTTTCCACAGCATTCCAGGTCTCTTTATTTTAATTTCCTCACGCAGACGACGTAAAAGAGCACAATAGTAGTCCAAATTTATTGTTTTGCCCTTTTTGAGATAGTCTATCATGATATTCATGATAACCCCCCTGCAATCCCAGAAAACTGAGGCCATTACCTCATTAGCTGACAAAATGACCTTGGCTTTTTTGGGTGGTGGTGAACCTGGTCTTTTCCATGGCCTGGATTGTTCTTTCGATTCTGGTGTACTGTGGTGGACCCATGTCTCGTCCATAGTTATAAAACGATTGAAAAAATCGTCGGAGTCACGTTGAAACATACATAAACAATCTTGGGAAATTGTAACACGTACTCGTTTGTTCTCGACTGAAAGCAGTCTAGGCACCCACCTGGTTGACACCTTAGAAAATCCAAGAACATCGGTGATGATGTTCTGTGCCCGCTCATAAGAAATACCCATTGCTTCCGCTATCTCCACAATCTTCAATCGCCTATCCTTCATTATCGCATCTAATATATTATTGACATTTTCGTCCGTAGTAGCCGTCAACGGCCGCCCACTCCTAGGCTCGTCTTGAACAGTCTCCCGGCCACGTTTGAAACCAGCTACCCATCTTTTTATGGTAGCATACGATGGAGCAGATTGCCCTTATGTTTGATTCATATCTTCAAATATTTGTTTTGGTGTTAACCCCTTATTTTGCAAATATTTTATGACAGAACGGTGCTCAATTTTATCCATTACTTAAAAAATCAGTGACCTTATGTAGCAGTTCCAGCATAAAATGCAAAATTGTGACAGGAAAAAAACAACAGATAGTGCATAATGGCGACTAAATATGGCACTTTGACCTGCCAGTATTTATTTGTTTTTTTATTATTATATTCAACCTTAGGCTCAGAACTTTTCAATGCACCCTCGTACATCTTTTGCAATCTGTGGGACCAAGAACAGACCATCTTTCGCCACATTTCCGACCAGTAGCGTGGAATAGTACATTATTGCCTCGGCAGGAACGGCAATTGCGGGCCTCGTATTTTTAAACGGACGAGCTTGCGAGTTCCTGTTCCTGCCGAGGCATATATAGTGCTTCTCTCAAAAATCGCAAGAAAAAAATGGTGTTTTTAATTGCAATCAAACAAAATCTTCACATGAAAAAACTATTACTCTTTACCGCCTTTGTGTTTATGACAAGGAGAAACGCAACCTTTTTTAGAAAAAAAAACTAGCTATTCCAGACACAGATAAAAAAGTTACGTTTCGAATAAAATATGGATGTATAAGACTTGTGCCCTGATTTTATTATGGCCGTTTTCACTTTTTATAAGGTTGCAGACTAATAACAATGAAATTTGTATGCAATATTGTGTAGGGAGCACGCAATATATATATTTTTTTATTTGGACACTGTCTGTAAACTATGTACTTCGCGTCTCAGTATGGAGTTAGTAATGTCAACTTTTGCGGTAATTTAAAAAAAATAGTAGTTTATGAAATTGTTGCATAAAGAGTATTAAAGAGGGGTATTAAAACACGAGTGTGTGTTTAAGAACCAAGCCGCTAGGCGAGGTTTTTAATAGTATCATACGAGTGTTTTAATTCCTAGTTATGTGCAGTTTCATACACTACTTTATCTATTCTCATACATTGCGATTCAACCTACTAAATAAAAGATCAAAGTTAATAATGTAACTACAACAAAACGTATTCAATGAATGGCGCCAAAACCTGGCACATCACCGCGCATGCGTTAAAGCGGGCGCTGTCACAGACAAGTAAAAAATGGAATGAAAACATTTTGTAATGCTGTAAAAATGACGCGAACCGCATGTGAATTTTGTTAGAGAAATAATGTTATAATCATCATAAACACATCTTAGGCAGATAAACGGATTGTGCTTTGACAAAACCGCTTTCAGTCATTGTAGTGAGTCTTTCTTCACAAGGAGTGCCTCCGTCCACTAGGATATTGATTGGATCCATTAAAGGGTCAAGTGGACTTTTTGTACATTCAAATACATTAATGGAGTAGAGTAGACTTTAATGTACACTTAATCAGTTTGGAGTCGTTTACACTTTTTAATACGATTCATTCAGCTTTTTATATACCGTGATCCATCAATGGATTTTAGTATACTACAATGTTCACGAGTATCCATTAATTGATGGATCCAAGAGGATTCAACGTTTGATAAAATCCATTGATGGATACTCGTATACATAGAAGTGTACTAAGATCCATTGATGGATCCATGTGTTATTATGAGTGCAACTGAATCCATTGATGGATCCCAGCGTATTAAAAAGTGTAAACGACTCCAAGTGGATTTAAGTGTACATGCAAGCCCACTCTACCTCATTAATGAATTTGAATGAACAAATAGTCCACTCAACCCCTTTAATGGATCCTATCAATGGATCCTAGTAGACGAGGCCAAGGCGTCAATACCTTAAGCTGATAATTCACAGAGAACACTTATAATTTACCAAAAACCACCGCGAAACAATGCAAATAACCACCTACTATACCATAAAACTACTTGTTGACAGTAGACGCCGAGTGCACGCCGACGACGTCACGTTTCATCCCACCAATGGCGTTGCGTTTTGAAAATATGCGAGGGAATTTAAATAAGCTACTTTTTAATGAATTTTACAATATTAAAGGTAAATTACAAAAATAAACATACAGGGTGGAAAGTTGAGATGGGGCAGTAAGGGTAGGTACTAGATCCCTTGCTGCTACGCGAAAATGCTCTTAGGAGATCTTTACTAACTGTTTATGTGATGACAATCGACATTCATAGATTTTCGATAAAATGTACATTCAGCGAGAACATCGACTGATTTGAGCATATTTTTTTTTATTGCTGTCTGTCCTATTTCTGTCAAGGATTAAAACACTCTTTGGAACCAACAAATGTTACAGTACTAGAACACCCACAAATCAAATAAAACTTTTTCCTTACAGTTCGTAGAGTAATTACAAAGTGAAACTTTCGCATGTTGTTTTTTACGCCTATGAGTCCTTTATGCTTAAAGAAAAATATAATGTGTACTAAACGTCAGAAAACTGACATGTTAACAGGGGTTAGTGTCTTAACCCAGTATAAAATTTTTGGTGCAAGTCCGATTAAAACATCGTTTCATATAAAAACGAAACTTCAAATAAAGCATGAGATAGTCATCGTTCTTTATTTCAAAATTTAAATTCAGTATCTACATTATTTTTAAGTATTAACTAACCGGTTTCATCCATGATGGCCTGCTTTATCTGTGTAGCAAGATATTCACATTCAGAGTTCACTTTCCGCACAGACTCTATTTGTTTTTTTTTTAATAATACCGATATTTCTCATTTTTAACATCTTAATTGTAGTTGTTTTCACACTTAATGATCTTTAAGCTAAACAAAATATCACTTTGTAATTAATTGCCCTACGAACTTTATGGAAAATGTTTTCTTTGATTTGTGCGTATCCTGGTACTCGTACCTTATTGGTCTCAAAGATTATTTTAATCCTTGACAGAAATGGGACCGACTGGCTTTAAAAAAAAACAAATTAAATCAGTTGATTTACTAGCTGACTGTACATTTTATCAAAATTTAGCGAATGCCGATTGTCATACATAAAGGTCTCCTATTAGCATTTTCGCGTAGCAGGGGTCTAGTAGCTGCCCTCACGGCCCCATCTCAACTTTCCACCCGGTATAGGTTTATTTCTATAGCAATAAAGATTACAAATGTGTCATGATTCTAATTCAAAATTAAATGAAATGGCCACCTCAACCTCAAAAAAGACAATACTTGACTAGCTCGGACTACATGGTATGTTGCCAGATTTCTAATTGGAACGGTTAAGTGGATATAATGAGACAAAAATATATATAATATTTAGCCATAATTGACCGGTTTAGCTTTTCTTGTACAATATATTTCGCAACAATATATGTTAATACAACAATATATTTTTTGAACAACGTTCCTCTTCTCACCTCTTTAGAAATGGCGTAATGCTCGTTAGCATAGTAGAGAGCCTTCTCGTGGTTTCCGAGCGCGGCGTGCGCGTTGCCGAGCGACCAGCAGGCGCGGCCCTCGCCGACGCGGTCCTGCAGGCGGCGCGCGGCGGCCAGGTGCCGCGCGTGGTACTCCTCCGCCGCGCGGTACTCGCGCAGCAGCGTGTACGTGTTGCCCAGCGAATAGCACGCCTGCGCCTCCACCGCCGCGTCGCCCAACTCTTCTGCCAGCGCTAATGTGCGTCTGGGGGAAGTTACATATAACTATTCAACAAAATACTTGGTACTTACGTTTCATCTACACTCACCAGAAAAAACACCCACCCGTCTTTTGTTCATACAGTTATTAACAAGTACAACATCTTAAAAATTTGAGAGTACTTCAACAATATTGAACGAATTTCGGTGTAGCTTGTACAGTTTGTTGCTAATTAACCAGGAACCAAATGTCCAGTAAATATATTTTTTGTAAAAGTCGTGGGTCTTTCCAAAGCAACTCAAAAGATCCATTTAAAAGTCGTACAAAACAAAATAATTTTCG
Organism: Acleris emargana; assembly: GCA_927399475.2. NCBI lineage: Eukaryota > Metazoa > Arthropoda > Insecta > Lepidoptera > Tortricidae > Acleris > Acleris emargana. The sequence continues at coordinate 46,612,550 of OV656835.1, read as the reverse complement.
ACGAACAGGTAATTTTTGGATCTTGGAATGGATTTGGAAATCATTTATTTTTCTTTATTTCTGACTTGCTTTGTAGAAGGTGGCTGACAACTTGGTGTGTCTAATGTATGTTAATGTTTGTTTCAGTGAGAAACCACACATATTCAGAGCAGTTGCCTTAAACTACAAGTTGCTGCTCCTGTACTTCATACCATCCTTTTGTTTCTACAACTACTTGGCATTTATCAATTTGTCACACTATGACCCAACCTCGTACTATATCCTTCTGCAGTTTAGGGTTGTACTCACAGCTTTACTTTTTCAGGTACTTATAATATAATATAATTTACAGATATATTTAATTCATAAGGTTTAATTAAGTAAGAATGTTAAAACCGCAATATTGAGTCTGTGAAGTACCAATTAGGATCTTAGGTGTTCTTGAAGAGTTAAGAACATATATTTTGCTTAAAATCATTATTCCCATTATTACGCAATTGCTACCCAAAGTAGTCGTTGAGTTGCGGAAAAGAGCACGCCACAACCTATACCCTATATCACATTGTTTCAGTGTTTGTTCAAAAGAAAGTTATCAAGTATGCAATGGGTCTCTCTCGGCATCCTCACTCTGGGCTGTACGATCAAGAACTTTGATGCCGCCTCAATCCAATCTCAAAACGACTCTGACCTGTGGTCGCAAGTTTTCAACATTTATTTTCTCTTCATAAATTTCCAAAACTTCTGCTCATGCTTAGCCGGCACATACAACGAGTATCTTCTGAAGACACAGGGCTCGAGTGTGGACATATTTTTACAAAATGTCTTCATGTACCAAGATTCTGTTGTAAGTATGTTTATTTTTTTCATCTTAATGTTTAAAGGTGAACTAGGGACAGTGGTTGACGATTTCGAATCTTTGAAAAATATTATAGTGATACTAATTATTGTTAATAGTGCAGTTGTCGGTATAGTGACTAGTTTCTTTTTAAAGAATCTCAATTGAAGTTGGAATGGTTCCTTTGGATTAAAGTAACAATACACTACAATTTCCATCAATATTGAGTATTATTGAAGTAACTCTCTGGTTTAAGAAGTTATATTTGTAACCAGATGTATGAACAAAAGTCGAATGCTTGAGTAGTATATTGCCGGTGAGCGTACTTTTTTTTTAATACGTCATACTGTTATTTGTGTAAAAAAACTTTTGTTGCTACCACCCTACTAATAAATAAAATAAATAAGCCTTTATTTTATTCAATCAAAAAGCGCTTAAATATAGCTCAAATAAATTACTTTTTTTTCTAGTACGATAACGTAGTAATTTATACTTTTGCTTATATTACTTAAATACTAAACTTAAATTCAAAAAATAGGTGAAGGCTCCAAAGATGCCCAATTTCCTCTATGTTTTGCTGCTTGCATCCAGCTTGGGCCAGCTGGGCCACACCATTACTGAGGCGCAAACGCGTAACGTTCGCCCGGGCAACGTCGCAACAAAAACAATACACGCAGGTGAACATATTCTTGAGCTGCTTAGCCGATTGGTCATAGTTTCGAGTTTATAGCTAATATTGCGAGTAATTCGCAGTAGCAGCGTTTTAAATCGGCAAAGCTTGGCTGACACGATAAATATTAGTAACTAACTAATCTATATGCCCAAACCAAACGATAATACCAAACCATATAACCAAATCAAGCTATGCGTTTTTATTTTGTTACCGACTGTACTCGCCCATGTATAAGTGACAACCATTTCACGTCCCCTGCCAACATCTCCGCTCAATCTCGCTCACCATAAATCTTTCGTAACCCTTATTTCATCCACCCTTTATATAACAATATGGTCCAATATCATAACTAGGCATCGGAGTTTTTGTCGCACGGTAAGACTAATAGCAAGCTATGGAGTCGTCATTTGCCATAAATCGAAACTCTTATTCATATTCATACTTATTTATTTATTTAATTATTTAGGTTTTTTTTTATAATCAAGGACAACAACGTTGACGAGTTCAGAAACAATTATTTAATGTTATATTTGGAAAATAAATATTACAATAAAAAATAATCACCATTTTATACTAATATAATTACGAAAATTAATAAACTAACAAAAGATACATTAAAACACGGCAGAAGGGAATGTTTTAGTCCACACTAGTGGCGAATTGTATGTTAAAATAGTTCAAGTGGAAAGAAGTGGTCTCTGCCTACCCCTCTGGGAAACAGGCGTGATTTAATGTATGTGGGCGATTCCACGCAGAAAAATTCTCCAGGAACAAATTTTGTTCCCGATGTCATCTTTGTGCTACAACTTCACTGTAACGCTTAAATGATAGTTTTTTTTCAATATTATAATTGTATTAAAGAGGCACTTCAAAATAATCTTTTTTTTTAAATATATTCAAAGTTCAAAAAAAAGGGCGATGTATGACAATGACAAAATAAGCCTACAATGACGTACTTCATAGGCGACAATGATGCAATGTGACCGACAATGACGAATATTTGAATCAATAACATAAAAAGTCGTATGTATCAACTAAACACTAGCAGCATTAGTCATTTTCAATCAAATTCCAAAAAAGGGAGCGGGGTTTATATGTTTCGTAATGGGGGTTGTATGTTTTTACAAGCTTGTAATTTTCAGCCATTATTTTTTGACCACGTCACGCTGAAAGATTTATCAGTCTTTTGTTATTTTTGTTTAAGTGCATTTATTTAAATGAAATAAAACTAAATAATAGATATACCTATATATTTATTTAACTGAGATCAACGATATATCTAGTTGCTGATGTGGGCACATTCATTTATGTGCATTATCTTATAGAATTGCCTAGTGAAGTAACATTCATACTCAACTAATTAACATGATCTTTATATAATCTTAATATATTTTTTTTGTACTAGTAACAGACTTTCTTTTCGTCATTAATATAATAATAATTACAATTAAAACCTTATAATCCAAATCGACTCACTCAACTCACTGCCCAGTGTTGCCAGGTCCAATCTGAAACATAAAAGAAAAGTAGGTCAAAAAATCAGGAGATTTATAAAAAAATCAGGAGATTTTGTTATAATACCTGAATAACCTTTGACAACAGCTTTTGCATTATCTTCTTAATCAAATCGATTTTAATCATATATTACCCGTAATTTCGGCTGTAAAGAAAATAAAAATAAGTTTCAGTAATGTACTTATATATAAAATTGAGTCACCAGTAAAAAAACACAGTACATTTTTTATTTGTAGAACCTACCTTTCAATCAACTTTTGTAGGGTTAAATCATTTCTTTTTATAAATATGCCATAAACAAAAAAGTTTTATAATTATTTTCAAGTGAAAAAAAGTTTCATAACTGAAAAAAAGGGGTTAGTTTAGTCAGTAAATGTGCATTTATATTTACTAGAATACATTATTTGTGAAATTTAATCAATAAAATGATAATAATGATAACACATAATTGAGCTCAAAGAGAGCGAGTAAGAAGTTCATACAAACCACATGCTCATGCACCTTTAATCACTACTTGAGTCATCTTCGTACATGTTAGTATTGAATTTGGGGAAAAACTTTGTCAACTCATGATTATAACAAAATTTATTGTTAAAACACCTTTTCGAATGTAATATTCCACAAAGAGTCTTGACTCCAAGTCTGTTTCTTTGCTTGGTTTTGTTTAGATTAATTGTTGAAAACACACGCTCAACACAGGCACTAGAATGTGGGAGGCACAATAAATTCTTAATGAACTGGTTTAGTTCAGGAAAAGCTGGCAAGCCACTACCAAGTTTTTTTTTTTCAACTTGTATCCAAAATAATTCTGGTTCTAGATCATACTCTAAATCAGTGTTCATAAGCAATCCCCACTCATTATCCAAAGCTTGAAGTTGGGAATCATTAATTAAATTTGGAAATTTGGCTGCAAGTGGGGCAATAGACCTATATTTTTCTTCTTTAACTATTGCGGGGTCAAGAATCTCCAGTTGTTCAAAAATAGAATTGGAAAAAGAAAATCTTTTAAGGATTTGAGTGACTGCCTCTATATAAAAATCCAAAATTTTAAGTCGGAATGTCTTGACATGCTCTGCGTTTGTTATATTTTCCAAGCCCACAGTAACTTTAGCACCACAGTAAATATCTTGAAGTGGAAGAAAATTTCTTGGATTTCTGTAATCTACTTCAGCTATTGATGTTGATTTTAAATAATTCCGGTTAATAAAATGTGTCAATATGGTTCTTAAAGCGATTTCCAACTGTTTACGTAGGCAATGAATTTGTGTTGACTCCGATTGCATCAACTTATTTAGATTATTAAACACTGGCAATATAAAATCTAAAAACTCCAAGTATAATTTTACAAATGGGTTATTGAGGTTCTCTAAAATATTTTGGGTGCTTTGTAACCTTTCTTCAAAGACTATGTCTGTAAAATATAATTTCAATGCATTGAATTGCTCTAGAACTCTAGTTATTGCAGCATGTAAAGAAAGCCACCGAGTTTGGGCTGGGTGTAACAGTTTATGTGGTTTTATTTCTAGAAACTTCTGAAATTCTTTAAAAAGTCCAATTCTTTTTGGGCTCCCTTGTATATAATTATAAACATCTCTAACCAAGTCTTCAACATTGGTTGGAATCTTCTTACATGCATATGATGCACACAGAGCAAATGAGTGGCAAACACATTTAATGAAAAATATGTGCGGCACATCCTGTGCTAACAAAGTTCTCAATGAATTTTGATTCCCCATCATAACATTCGCACCATCAGCAGCAAATCCTATTAAATTTTCCTTCCAAAGAATATTAAAATTATCGAAACATTAAGTTATTAAGTTATGCAGTTCAATTGCTGTTCCACTGGTTTTTATTGGGATGAGATCAAAAAAATCATCAGTTACCCGGCCATACTTAACGATTCGTACAACAATGCATAAATGCTTGGCTGAGGTATTATCTGTTGATTCGTCAACAACCAGTGAAAATTTTTGGCCTCTCATTGCTTTACATAGCTCCTCTTTTTCAGTTTTTCCTATAACATTTTTAACTATAGATGTTGCTTTAGTACGTCTTAAATTTATGTTTTGTGCTATTTTAGAATCAGGGCAACACGCTTTTACTACTTGGCTCAAATGGTCTATTGTTCTAAATGCTATATTATGTTCTATTTGAAAGGAAACTAATCTTAATTCTGCCGTTTTAGTCAAAGAAATGTTAGAACTTGATGTTGATGGCATTGACTCCAGAATAGATTTTTGACCCACAACATTTTTCAATTTGTTTTGATGTTTAGCTGATGAATTATGCTTTGCTAAATCTGATTTGCCTCCACCACTTATATTTATATCAGAACAACACGCTTTGCAAAATGCATACTCCTCTCCCTTATTGCTTTTAGCTAACCATCTTTTAAACGACTCTAAATCAAGCCATTCCGTTTTAAACTTTTGCGTGTATTTGGCCTTTTTGTTAGTACTCATCGTGCAATTTCGTACAAAAGCAAAGGTTTTATGTAAGTACGCCAAAACAAACACACACTGCAAACAAAACGTGTAAAATAAATAAATAAATCCATTAAAGTATGGTATAGAAAGAAACAATTCAACCACGTTAATCATAATAAATTCATTGACTTACCTAATTATATTTAGCACTAACACTAATAGTACTTCACTTCACTACACAACTGGAGTGCTACAGCAGAAAAGACAGTGTTTGCATTTGTATTTTGTTTGCCGCCAACTCAAACTCAAACTGATCTGATCAATTAATCAAACTCAAACAAAATAGAACGTTAAACATAAACACAGTCACAGATTATAGGATAATATAGTAGTCGCAGTCGCTTCCATAGATTAGAGTACCTATGATTCGAATCATTCCATTTTACGCACCCGCACTATAAAGGTAGATTCCCAATGAGTGCTAGATACGTTCTTTGTACGGAAAATGCTTGCAATTACATTAAAAAATCCATTGATCTTTCTACAAAAAACCTAAAGTAAATTCAGATATATACAAAATTCAGTAGATTATCTAAATTTCTTTTGCAAATTCAGTAGATCAGTAGACATATGCCAAATTCAGTAGATCTCCTGATAAATCAGGAGACCTGGCAACACTGCATCACACTAATGCAGTTTTCATTTATTGTACCTACACGTCTAATCAACATAATTATTTAGTATGTAAGTATATTGACGTCTCCACATCTAATTACTACTACTAATTAACGTGATCTTTATAATCTAAATATACATTTTGTTTGTTCTTTTCTCAGACTTTTTGCGTTATTCTAATCATCACGAACTCGACTCACTCAACTCACTGCAGCACACTTATTACATTAGTGCAGTAGTCATTTATTGTACACATCTAATCAACATGTAAAATAGTGTGGGAAAGTATGTCAATTGACATAATTCATTCATCATCATTGATCATTCGCGACGTAATCGGTTATCAGATCAAAAATTTCACCAAAGGTTCCAATATCTTTTCCGAATACCACCATTCGATCAGCGGTACGCTTCAGTGTCGCTCCGACGCCATCCGGACCACCTTTTCCGTGTCCTGCTTCAGAGTAGTTCAAGGTCACTATTCTTAAATGAGAGAAATCTTTGCATAACTGGGTTAGAAAGTAAAAAAGAATTATTCACTCAACTACTCATTTAGACCATTCTAGCGAACCTTAACTTGACGGGGTTGCGACTTGCGGCATTTTATTACCTACTAGCTGAGTAATTATATGTATTCAATGTATGGGAATATCAAACAAATTAATAAAGTTTTAAAACTTGTGTGACATGATACATTTGGGAGTGGCGTTTAAAGATCACTACATCTCATACGATTACCTACTAAAATTACTTACCAAAATTGACAACCAATCAAGAACTAGTTGACAAATTGTATTGCTATTATTCAATTCGTTAGCTGATTAAATAAAGTTCAAAATGGTATATAATAAATGTTTGTACATATCGTAGTAGTAAAAAACCATCGCTGACGTCGGCAATGGTTTTTTAAACACTTCCTCCTTGAAAACTATGAAAAAAAAACATTTTAGTCTTCTCTTTTTAGAATTTAATAAGGATAATTTTTATCATTGACCCTTTTTTCTTATCTATTATAGTTGTCCTAAGAATGTTAAAAAACCGTTCACGAGGACACATTTCACGGGTGGGGGGAGAGTAGTGATCTTTAAACACCGCACCCAATTGTATCACAAGTACATAAATACACAAGTTTTAAAACTTTATTAATTTGTTTGTCAAAAAACAGAATTACTCAACGTGATATTTTAGAGGCAATATTTTACTGCACACTGTACTTTTTTGTACAGTCATCATTTAATTATCAAGACGACTCTAATAAGCCTTAACATGATCAAGGATAAAAATAGTAATGATTATCATTCAAAGTATAGGTAAATCTTAGATTTGTCTAATAAAGCATCATTGGCAGCCACGAATATCATTGTTGGCTTCCGAGTTATCATTAGGGTCCTACCGATATCATTGTCGTCCCTCTCAATTTCTCCAACAATGACATGACCGACAATGACTATAGTAAAAAAACGTGTCGAACCAGGTTTCTGTTTGAAGTTGAAAACAAAATACCTGTTTCACCAAAACAAAGCCTAGGTTTACTTCAATGCAAATACAAACTTAATAATTAATAACACATAATTATCGAGAAATAGCTACAAATGATAATGACGACAAAATTGACAAAGTTGAAATAATTTTTTTGGCCACTTACCTTGCCGTAACCCAGCATTTGTTGCTCCTGAGACACTTGCGAGGCAACTAAGTGGCGGGTGGTGGTCAGACGAGGCCTGTTTCGTATTGTTCAATTACCTCCGTTTTTCCGAAATTCGACAATCAATGGCCGTGGCCACTAATGGCGATATTTTTTGACACGGTTTTCGATTTGAATTTTAACCAATTCGCACTAATTTTCTTGACAATTATTTTATACAAAAGTAAAGAGTATTTCGTCCATAATATGATTGTGTAGGTTTTATTTCATAATTATTTTCAGTTAAAGTTTTATTCAAATAGAACGACGATTTACTAGTTTAGCCCCTAGTAAAAAAATGCAAATTTTACTTATTTTCCTAGAACAACTTTTTTGTAGTGGGTTTAAACCAAAAACGGTTCAGATAGCTTTTTTATTGTTTAATTGAGCACCTAAAAAGTGGTTTTTGGTGACAGAATAATTTATCTGGTAAATGTTATCTTCGGGAACGTAAAAACTGGGCGTTCCGGAGATTGGCCCATGTATGTATGTAGTTTTTTTTTTATATAACTTGACTAAGATAAAATTATACACGACCGACCGCTATAGAGGCATTTTAAGATAAATTTAAAAAAATGAGTATGAATATGAATAAGAGTTTAGATTTATGGCAAATGACGACTCCATAGCTTGCTATTAGTCTTACCGTGCGACAAAAACTCCGATGCCTAATCATAACATACATAAACTCACGCCTTCATTCCCAAAATGGGGTAGGCAGAGCTGAAGAATTACCAACAAGTCTTAAAGCTTCTTGATAATTCTGTAACCACATTTTGCACAAGTAGGCTAAGATGTTTCCCAGTGTATTAGAGAAAGGTGGCAAGCCCATCACCTAACAGTACTACAAGCCTTATATCATAATCATAACATAACAATATGGTTTAAAATAAAGTGAAATAGAACCACGGGGCCATTGTTGTGGACGATGCAACCCATGCTGGCGACGCGTTTAGCCTACATAGTAACCTATTATCAAGCCGCGATCCCACGATTGAGTACATGTCGACGGGTATACTGCAATACCGCGTAACTAAAACATTCATTAAGTTGCAAAATGTACCTTACTGACTTGCTTGCTGAGGTGTATAATACATAATAAAATAATTATTATAATAATTTCTCGGCACCGACCGTTTAATACTTGACCACGATTCATATTTTGTAAAAAGTGTCTTTTGATAGAATACAGCGATTCCATTACGTGAAAATTAAGTGAAAAATAATGAAATGACGGATTTGTCAAATATGATTTTAATATTTTTTATAAAACAAATAACAACATTTCCCAATAATAGAGTTGAAATATGTAGTGACTGATGCCCTGCTTTGAAACCTTTCGGAGCATAATGTACAATACGCAAAATGTACACAACGCATATTGCAAAACACGCATAATGAAAAAAAACAAAAAGTGCATCCTCAAAATGTTCAAAACGCAAAATGTACGATTCACAAAATGTGTAGTATGCAAATAGTTCAACACGCAAAATGTACCAAAAATCGAAAAGCGCGTATTACGTCAACAAAATCCGTGTTCAGCAATACGAATAACTGGTAACGATCAAATGAGTGACTTAAATATATAAAACTAGCTTTTCGCCCGCGACTCCGTCTGCGGAGAGTCAGAACTTACGTTATAAAATACAGATACAGTTTACATCACCTTTAATATTTATTCAAACAAGTCGGAATGTTTCATTTTCTTATATAACCGGTCTAAAGTCTAGACAACTTTTAATATAACAAAATTTGCTTTTGTACATTTTGCGTGTTGAACTATTTGCATACTACAAATTTTGCGCATTGTACATATTGCTAGTACTGTACATTTTGCGTTGTGTACATTTTGAGGGTGTACTTTTTGCTTTTGTACATTTTCCGTGTTTTGCAATATGCGTTGTGTACATTCTGCTTATTATTCATTTTACCAGTGTATACGTTTCGCGTGTAGTGTACATTTTGCGTATTGTACATTATGCTCCGAAGGGCTTTGAAAATCGAAGTTCGAAGTTACGTTAGCTCCACCTGTCACTGGTCATTCGAGAAAAAGGGATGAAGCTAAGTTAACTTCGAACTTCCCATTCTAATCGGGTTTGATATACTAAGCTAGGGTCCTAGGTTCGATTCCCTATTTTGTTTCTAAATCTTAATTTTTCTTTATGTTTATTTCTAACTATGCATATAAGGAACGGGCGGAGGACGGATGCAAAAAGGTGACGAAAGCACAAGATGGATAAGACTTATTAAGTTTCGAGTACTAATTACGTGTGAAAATATATGCAGTTTTTGTTATAAATCAGTACATATTTTGTATAAGTATTAAGATAGTACTGAAGTATCACTTTACGAAGACGCCCATCTTACGTCTGTAGATGTGGAGAGGTCATTATCCCTATATAAGAAGATAGTGAAATGTAAAAGGAATGTTCTAAAAATATCTAATAAAGAAAAAATATATTTAGTTACAACACAACAATAAAATCCTATAACTATTATTGCAGTGTTGTCTTTTTTTTAATCAATTGTAGTCATATCCATATTACGGATATCGTTGAACATTATTTTGACGTAATTTGCATCCGTGGTCCGCCCATTACATATAACCATAGATTTTACCAAACTGAGAATAAGAGTTACTCCGAGATTAGTCAATACAAATTGGGTGTTTAATCTATAAGACCTTATTTTCGTTTGTTCGAATCCGCCCTAAGTATGTTTATCGTTGTCTCGTACCCATAGTACAAGCCTAGACCCGGCTTTGGGACTAGCTAAATTTGTGTGAGATTGACCACTGATAGGTAGGTAGGTATTATTTCATTGTGATTTTAGATATAAAATCTTTACCGTTAAAAAGTTGGTTTTAACTCACCAACTTTACTAGTTGTTACTTAGCGTTTATAGCAGTGTGGTTTTGGTTCATAGGTGACACACACACTCGAAAAAAAAAGTTGCCTCTCCTGTGGTCAATATTTAAAGGCTGGCTGTGTGCATTTAAGTTATATTTTATTTGATGAGAGTGTTAAAATTAGGCCTTACAAACGTTAACTTCGGGTATGTTCACAGAAAAAGAAGGTAACCTAAATCTGTGTATGACCCTTATACATTTTATTGCATTGCATTAACGTAGACGAAGCGCCACAAATAAATCAGAACATTTAACTTACACACAAAAGACAATATAGCGATAAATATTGTGAGACATTATGCTCATAGTATGTACGGATATATTTTATGGGTGCCCCTTGAAATCTAAACAAACTTTTCATCGAATTTCATTTTATCCACCCGATCAAGATATAAAACAATACATATAATTACTATTACTAAAAACTAGTTTGAATTGCAAACAGAAGTTTGTTATGCGACAGAGTACAAATAGGTGCGACGACGAGCGAAGCGAGGAGGAGTGTGTTAGGTGAACTGCGACCTAACAGCGCAAACAGCGCAGTCAAAACTGATTTGTTTTATTCCAAAATATGCCACACACTCACAATGCCAGAAATCTAGGTTCAAAAAGGCTTGTTGTTAACAGAACAAATAAACAATACATACATACATAAACTCACGCCTTCATTCCCAGCGTGGGGTAGGCAGAGCTACAGAATTGCCAAGCACTCTTAAATAAGTTGTTGATATTTCTGTGACCACGTTTTTTTTTTTTTTTTATGGTATAGGAAGGCAAACGAGCACACAGGCTACCTGATGGTAAGTGGAAACTGTGACCCATAGACATTCGCATTCACAAGACCGCAATTCTAAGACTGCTAATGCGTTGCCAACCCTGAGGACTAAGATGGAATGCCTCTATGCTAGTCATTTCACCGGCTGTCTTATCCCCAAACCGGAACACAACAATGCAAACACTGCTGCTTGGCGGTAGGTTAATGGATAAGATGGTGGTACCAACCCGGACGGACCCTGCACAAGGTTCTCCCACAAGTAAAGTTTGCACAATCAGGCTAAGATGTTTACCAGTGTATTAGTGACAGGTGGCAAGCCCATCGCCTAAGAGTACTAGAAGCCTTTATTATTCCCTTAGTCGCCTCTTACGACATCCACGGGAAGACATGGAGTGGCACTATTCTAACCCGGTGACCACACAGGTAAACAATAATAACCTCAAAATTATCTGTGCAAAATGAAAAAGGCAGCCTTGATTTTCAAACATGTAAAATATACAATATAAAATAAAATATTGTATAATAAACAATGATCGGGGGTTTGGATGCAATTCTCGGGATTTCGAGTCGTAATCATAGTATGGATGTGACTATAATCCCGCGATATTTCTTCAATAATAATAACAGATAATAACGTTTATTTCAAACGTTGACCTGTAATTTCGATTAATATCATGTAAAATAAAGTAGAATAATTCGCACCTTCAGAACAATAGTGACATAATTCGGAAATTTCGATTTAGGGCTCTATCGTAATCAATTTATGACTTAAAGTCTGAAAGCTGAAATTTTGAATTATGTCACTATCATTCTGAAGGTGCGAATTATCCTCCAACATCAATACAAATCCCGGGATCCCGGGCATATTCATTATTAGCATAATGTTTAAGGTCAATCACCCCAGATTGCACCGGGAACTCCCATTACTGTGATAAGCTCAAGAGTAAGTAATAAACACATTTAAATTTTTACTATTGTAATCTATATGTTGTTACTGGCAAATCACGGACTTCCTTGGTTGGTACATTGCTCATTTATTGGTAAAGCCGTTGAGCTCAGACGTTTCTAAAAAGACATATTTGGTAGCATGTAAAATGCTAGAAAAGTAAATGTCGAAACCATTTCAAATTTTGTAGTAGAATGTTTAAAACAATTGTGGGGTGAATCTTGAAAAAAACAAACTTGAAAATGTTTTGTTAATGTGTACAGACAGCGTAGCATACATGTTAAAGGCGGGGCGACATTTAAAGAACACGTTTCCAAAGTTGAAGCATGTAACTTGTTTGGCTCATGCTCTTCATCGGGTGGCGGAAGAAATTCGTTCTCAATATCCGAACGTAGACGCTTTGATTGCAAATATTAAAAAAATATTTCTGTAATCTCCAAGTAGAGTCAGACTATTAAAGGAAAAATTCCCGAACATGCCTCTACCTCATAAGCCTGTTGTTACAAGGTGGGGAACTTGGCTTTCAGCAGTGTCATATAACGTTAAATGTTTTTACGAAATAAATAAAGTTGTATCAAGTTTACGAGATTCGGAAGCAGTGTCAATAAAAATAAAAATAAAAAACACAATGTAAAAAGCCAAATGGATTACATAAATAAATATTTTAGCATAATCGAGATCGCCTTAGTCAAACTACAGGAACGAGATACGTCAATCATCGATTCCATAAAAATACTTGATGAAGTCCGTACAGTTATAAGTTGGAGTAATAGCTTACGTATAGATACTAAAATAGAAGCAGTCATGGCTCGAAATCCTGATTTAGATGATATCAGAACATACGCCGAACAAATATCACACGAATCCGCATCCGATGAAATTTCTTTATACAAATTCGCCCCGCTAACATCAGTTGAAGTAGAAAGATCGTTTTCGGCTTATAAATGGGTTTTAGATGTTAAACGAAATAGGTTAACATTAGGGAACATTGAAAAAATAATGGTTTGTTAATTTAATTTTATAGAGACCAAAAGCAATAAAAAATAATATGCTCAATATTTGAAATAAATGATTTTATTAAAATGTATAATCAATATGTAATGTAATAATATGACGAAAAAACTGTCCTTTCTCAAACCACACGAAAGCCCGGAATCCCGCGGCATATCCATACTAACATAATGATTGAGGTCATTCACCCCAAGTCGCAACCAAAACCCCGATCACTGATAATAAAGCATGAAATAAAGATCTGTGACATGAAGTATCAAGAAAATAATATTTATACACATTATAAATCAATGATTTAAAAATACATCATTTAATTGTTCGATGTAAAGAATATTCGATCAAATGAAAATAAATGAAACGTTGACTTTGAACTGAAATTCGATTAAAAGTTTGTCGATATTTCAAGGGTTAACCATATTTTATATTATAAAAAAATCGCAAAAGCAGAAGCATAGACATATCAAAATTTCACATAAAGGTATAATTTTTACAATATCCGGGCAATATAGCACGATGTCCTATGCGACAGCTATTTTTATTTTTGGATTTATTTGTAAGTACTACATGTAAGTTGTTTTTAAGAATAAAATAAAATATTTTACGCCAATGGTATTCAGGGCACACCCACGTTTTTCGAAAACAACAATTACCACTCGTTCAAAGGGACGTTACGCCAATTGTTCTAGGCACCAAGATACAGTGCAATACCAATAAAGTAAAATTACCCTGGGGAAACTGGTTATACGAGTGTTTGATTGTTCGTAGTCAGTTATACTAGACCAAGTGTGGTTTTAAAAAGTAAAACATCTGGTAGGTAATTTAATGAAAGTTTTTTTTTGTTGACCTGGTACGAAGAACGTCCCAAGCTATCTTTGAATCAGCATGGACAACATTTCCGAACACGTCGAAGAAAATGCTTATATTTATACTGTAATATCATAGTACAAATACTAATAGTATTCGGCTGCCTATAGCTTTCACACTTTCTCTGGCATAACAAATACACAGACTGATGTGAGAGTGTGACAGCGAGGGACAGCCGAGAAGTACTATTACTCGGCCGAGCGCCGAACAGCACATCTGCGGCAATTGACAACATTTCATTTTGGTGACACCTGCAAATTACTATACGAATCGAAAGGGTTTTGCCTCCTGAACACGGCAAAATATTTATTTAGATTTATTTTTCTTTATTGACAAAATTACAAGTAAGTTAAAAAAAAATCGAGTTTTACCAATACTATGCCTGAATAGATATAATACCATTGCCTTTTTCACGAGAAAAAAGCTGTCATACTTCAAGTTTGACATTGACACTATTGACAGATGGATAGATACTTGAGATCGGTTGACCGCCATTATTAAAAAGAAAAACTTTTTTTTAATACAGATTGGACTAACGTTAATATGTCCATTGTGTCGTAGAAATGAAGTTACGCCCTTTTAGTATAAGAACATCTTAATAAATTAATAATAAAATAATTATACATCCTAGGGAAAAAATAAAACTATTAGTGTCTTCCTCCTTCCAAACAGTATCTATAAAACGAATAAAATTAAAGTCTTGAAAATATGAAATCTTGTCAATTGTAGAAATTATTTCGTAAAAATGTTTCGTAGCGCTCCAGGGGTTAATACATATTGCACATAATTTATATTGTCATCTCATCATTACGTAAAGCTTTTCTTACTTGTAATGTTCAGCAGCATTTTCAAATTGCCCTAGAAATATATGGGAATTTCCAAGGTTGCTGTTGGCTCGTCTCTCGGCCGCGCGGTCGTTGAACTCCTGCGCGATCGTGAGCCGCTCCGTGTGGTACCGGATGGCTCTCGCGAAATCGCCTAGGAGGTAGCACGTGTTGCCCAGGTTGCCGCAAGCGCGTCCCATGGCTTGGCGGTCTCCGAGACTTCGCATCAGATCAAGATTTTCCCTGAAATTTAGAAGGTGTACAAAATATATGAAAAATGCCGATGTTTTATCCTCCTTGGATGGGCGCTGTCGATCGGTCGAGCGAGTTTTAGCTACCTGAACTGAAACGCCCTAAAATGTTGATTGTGCAGTCTGACGGGCCACTTCAACTCCCCAGGCGATATACATAAGTCACGCAGACAACATGGTAAAGACTCAGGTCACAGAAACAAGGGAGATAAGTTATGGGGGCGTGGTTCGTGACGCCTCGGTATGGTCACAATGGACATATCGGCACGAGGCGCGTCAAGCGCTGCCTTAGTCACCCGCTGATCGCTGTCGATATACGAGCTATAATTAAATGGTAAAATGACTGTTTGTATCGTGAAAGTGTGCAAAAATCGAAGTACAAACGTTAATTTTAAGTCAAGGGGCATTAGCATACCATCAGTGATTTAGTGTCATTAGGTACAAATGGAAAAACGTCCACTTGAAATTATACGTCAGTTCAGAAAATTTACCAATTGAAATACAACAAAAAGGAAAATTGTCCGTCCTGAATAACGTCTAAAATGGAATCATGTCCCTTGGTAAAATTGTCCAATGTGATATTGGTCGAAAAAAATATGTCTATTTGTATTGACGTACACTCAGAAATATGACCAATTGTAAATACGACCTACCTGAAATATGAACAATTTATATATATTTATATGGATTTAAATCATATTAGAATGCATTCACTTGTGCGTATTTTATTTTGCTCATTATTTATAATGAACTAAATTCCATTAATTTACAACGAAAATCGCTTAAATCACAAGGAAAATAATTGAACTAATTTTTACGTTATATAAAATTTATTTTTCGTTATGATACTTATAGTCCAGCAGCCACCGCCTGATTTTTTTTTTGATTAACAACAGGCTAAATTTTCGTAAGCTCGTTCGGTTTGACGAGACGCCCACGTTATTACTCCTCCGAAAATCTGGAGGAGGTATGTAATGTACTGCGCAGGCGTTGAACATGTCGATTTGGTAGGGAAAAAAATTGATGAGTAACAGCATATTTTTTTTTCGAATGTTGAGATAATAGTCAAATGATGTCGGAAAAACAATTGTCCTACAAATTGGATGGTATGAGTAGAGGGTCCTCGACAACATCCTTGCGTAGGATTAGGGAAACGTGCCGCTAAATTTGTAGGACTCTTTGGCCATTCAATTATATAAATATATAGTAAGCTGCACACAAAAAATCAGCTCGTTGGTAGTTAATTTTTTTCACTTGTTATTTTGACATATCCAAGGTGGAGGACCCTCTACTCACACCATCCAATTTGTAGGACAATTGTTTTTCCGACATCATTTGACTATTATCTCAACATTCGAAAAAAAAATTTGCTGTTAGTCATCATTTTTTTTTCCCTACCAAATCGACATGTTCAACGCCTGCGCAGTACATTACATACCTCCTCCAGATTTTCGGAGGAGTAAAAACGTGGGCGTCTCGTCAAACCGAACGAGCTTACGAAAATTTAGCCTGTTGTTAATCAAAAAAAAAACAGGCGGTGGCTGCTGGACTATTATGATATAACGAACGTTATATAAAGTTTACACTATAATAACATATTCAGAATGACGTATGTAAACATACATACATACATAAACTCACGCCTTCATTCCCAGAGTGGGGTAGGCAGAGCTACCGAATTACCAACAACTAAAAACTTGTTGATAATTCTGTAACCACATTTAACCACGTAGGTAAATACTTACTTACATCTGGATTCGGTCCAACTGTATTGCAGATTTAATCCAGTGATTGGATTTTAGATATAAAATACAAATAAGATAAAAATATATTAACCAACGACTAAGGCAAAGGGCTCGGTAGTGAGCTGTGCTTGCACACAGCACTGATCATCAGCCTGCGCCGACTCACTCGGATAATAACTAAGAGATTATTTTAAAAAGATTCTATGCTAAAGTGTGGAGTGGTAGAGAATGCCCCAAAGTATTAAGTCTATCTTTCAGTTTTAAGTTATTTGTACCATTTTTAAAAAAAGTAAGTACTTACGACAAACTACTGGTTCGTCCCAAACCGAGATCGCGTGACGTGATACTCTACCAAACCCATTTTATAAGTGTATTTGTATCAACATCGCAATATCCAAGCTTAAACGATACACTTTTATGTACAAGAAACAAGTAAAATCAACACATAAAAATGTTTTCATCACACTTGCTCGGAAAGGGTTTTATAACACGCAGGCGTTAAGGGCAGTTATAGCCGACTTAGCTCCCGCGGGAGTTATAGATTTTAGTTTTAAAATATAGAATCCACTTGTACATCATTTCAGACCAAGGAGGTGTAAAATCAGCCAAGGTTTATTTCCTATATTCAAAACTTGGCTACAAACCAATTTTACTGTTTAATTAAACTTATACGGCACATTTGTCTGCATTATATTTCTATTTTACCATTATTTCAGAGACATTCGCAATTATTTTATTAAATTTCATTTGTCAAGTTTAAAAAAAAACAATTCTAAGCATTATCTGTGGAAGACTAAAAAAAAGTTGTACAATTACTTACTTTCATCTTTATTAAAGGTTTTTTTTTCTATTTGTTTTTTATTTCCTCGCTAATGTGATGAAAATCATTGTGTGTATCATGGGCAGTAAGGAGATTGCAAACTCGAGTCATTAAAAGCCCTCCGCCTTCGGCATCGGGCTTCTAATAGTCTCTCGTTAGCAATCCTCTTCTTACCGCCCTTGATGCACAATGTACTATTAATAGCTCCACCAAATTTACCACAGAAATGCATGCATTTTTTGTTACCTTTTAATATAGGTATGATTCCCAATTTCAAAACTTATGTATTCAACTTATGTATTGATTGCTAATAAAATATTATTCTATTCAAGCATTATTGTACCTATTAAGTTTTAATGATGTTAGTAATTGTATTAACCTAGTAGTAAAATAAAAATATTAGTACAGTGTATTTTTTCTTACTTGAGCTAAGTAGTAAACAAATATGGCGTATCTTTAAAGTTTGACATTTTATAGGGATGGGAATAATGGAGTGAATGTGTACAAATTTATTTAATGAAAGAATGAAATGATTGAAATACGTATATGGGTTGGGTTCTTCAATATGATTGATATAGTGAATTTGACAGACTACAATTGCATGTGGATTCCTACTTATAACGATATTGTGTACTCAATAACACAACACGCTTTATTATAAATATTGTATTCAGTCATCCGTAGATACATCATCATGTCATATCATATAGACTACCTATACACATAATAATAACTCTCACTAACTACCTATTTAGTTTAAAAAGATAATTATATTCATTTATGTTTGGAATATTGTATATTAAAACCTCCAAACAGTTAAACCGTCACTTAATCATTAATTCATTCACTTCTTCCCATTCCTACAAATGAAATGCCAAACTGACATTCAGTTTTGATAATCTGTGAGAGAGAGTTTCGTGGAAATTATTATTTTATTAAAATATGTTACTTGTAAGGATAATTGAAAGCAATATTTAGTAGAAATGAATTCGTTTGTGTTTAAAGTAATGTCTTTTAGTTGTTGTGGTACCATATATTGAGTGATTCTTTCGGAATGTCGTGATATGTGATCGAGTGATATTTGTTTACGTCTTAGCTCAAGTAAGAAAAAATAGACTGTACCTATTGCCTGAAAATTTAATAGTAACTATATTAATGAATGATGCAAACAAGTTTTACATGGTTATCGAAATATTTTGAAACATTCATGGTGGTTTCCGAAGGGGACTGCAGGAAAGAGACGCACACCTCTTGAAACACTACATGTCGCTGTAAGAGTAGTCGTTAATTTGTTGAACATACGAGGGCTGTTTGATAAGTCCTTTTAAAAACTATTTGTAAAACCTTTTTTATGGTAAATGGCATTAACACTGGCAGGCACAATCTTTCAAATGAAGACTGTCAAAAATTCAGCAAAAAAAAACAAGTTTTTGTCAGTTCAACTATTGTTTAACTGTGATCACTCGTAAATTTTCAACAACTATGGAAAAATCTGAATTTCGTGCCGTTATAAAACATTTTTTTATGAAGCGTTGCAGTGCTGCCACAATAAAAACTGAACTTGATTCTGTTCATGGCACTAACGCACCAACGTTGCAGACTGTTTATAACTGGATAAATTATTTTAAACGTGGTCGGTCAAGCACATCTGATGCTCCAAGCTCTGGTCGCCCAATCGAAGTCACTACTGAGGATGTTGTTGAAGAAGTCCAGGAATCATTATGATTGATTACTTGGAAAAGGGAAAGACTACCACTGGTCGTTATTACGCAGAGTTATTGGACCGTTTCAATGCCGAATTGTTGAAAAAACGACCAAAATTGCCCCCCAAGAAAGTCCTCTTTTATCAAGACAATGCCCCAGTTCACACGTCCACTATTGCAATGGCCGAAATCCACGAGTTGGGCTTCGAGCTGGTTCCGCATGCTCCGTATTCGCCGGACCTAGCTCCGTGCGATTATTACCTATTTCCAAATCTGAAAAGATGGCTAGGAGGGCAAACATTTTTGTCAAATGAGGACTGCATTGCAGGTGTAAACGGCTATTTTGAAGACCTCAACAAAACGTATTTTTTGGAGGACAAAAAAAATTGGAAACTCGCTGGAACAAGTGTTTGGCCCACAAAGGAGACTATGCTGAGAAATAAATGTAAATTGTTAAAAAAAAAACTATCTTTTTTGCTTTTTAAAACGACTTATCAAACAGCCCTCGTAAGGACTACTATCTTGGCACCATCTAGCTAATTAATTAGTAATTGATTAATTACTCGTCGCTAGATGGCAGCTAAGTAAGCTCTACCTTAAGTTCAGTAGCCGAATTACTATACAGGGTGTCCCAGAAATAGCACGTCACAGTGACACTGGAGATTCCCCAGCCTCAGACGAACCAAACCAGCCTAACATGACCTCAGTAAAAGTTGCACCGTTTTTGAGTTATACCAATTTAAAGATTTTTCCAATTTTTCACCTCTTTTGACATTGTAAGTGCTCGCATTTACTGGGATAGCTTTAAAATTTAGTTGTTTTTATTTGTGTGCGTTTATGAATAGTTTATTAAGATGATAGAAGCATTATTATGTCAATAACTAATGTAAAAGTTGGAAAAATACTGTAATGAACTTGACTTAAATTATCATCAACATAGTAATTTAAACTTTGAGCACCTGCCATAACTTTTTTTTACTATAAACAAAATGAGCAAAAAACTTTAAAAACATGCGTATTTTATGCCAATTCTAAAATGGTATGACACATGATATCTTAATGCATAAAAGTAGGAATTCGTATGACATTTGCCAATATGGATCCTCGGAAATCAATGATAATCATCTAAAAAATTATCTTGTACTCTACGATATCTCATTTGTTTGTGCTCCTTTGAAGAATATGATTGATTTTTGGTTGACCTTGGTTCAAAGATAATAAAAAACGGGTTTAATTTTCATTAGTTTTTACAGTAAATGTTCGAATTGTTTCCCTCCGACTCTAAGGCACAAATGGCATCTTCGAATAAAATTTCGGTTTAATTTTCGTAAACTGGTTTCCGATATGTCTCGGGCTGCATTGAAGACACGTCGCCGTAGTTCCTCTTCGTTAATTATTGGTTTTGAATAAATATTGTCTTTCAAACATCACCAAAAAAAAAAACATTTTACAAAGCGAAATCAACTTCCGTTAAGAGTGCCGAGTAGTCGTTTCAGTTCCACAAACAAAATCAGAGTGACACATGATTATCTTAATGCAAAAAATCTTCTCAAATCGTCTCCATACAGCCAATTGACGACGTGCTAGCCTAGTTGGTAGTGACCCTGCCTACGAAGCTAGCGGTCCTGGGTTCAAATCCCGGTAAGGGCAGATATTTGTGTGATGAGCGCGAATATTTGTTCCTGACTCATGGATGTTTACTATGTATTTAAGTATATATTTCTCTATATAAGTATTTATATCGTTGTCTAGTACCCATAATACAAGCCTAGAGCTTAAATTGGGACTAGGTCAATTGGTGTGACATTGTCCCCTGATATTTATTATTTATTTATTTATTAATACTAAAAATACTAAATATCTGAAAAGTATCTTAAATGAAAGCACATAATAATGAATTTTACG
This sequence comes from Acleris emargana, assembly GCA_927399475.2. Taxonomy (NCBI): domain Eukaryota; kingdom Metazoa; phylum Arthropoda; class Insecta; order Lepidoptera; family Tortricidae; genus Acleris; species Acleris emargana. The sequence goes on along the minus strand of OV656835.1, from coordinate 46,591,008 downwards.
GAAAAGCTATTACGCCTAAGTAGACTTGATTGGTTCCCGAGATCAATCGACTAAAGTGGTTATACCTACTAAAATAACCTAAGACAGCCCCACATAACTTTAAATAGAGAATTAGTTCATTACTTGGTGTTTTGTGACATAGTTCTTGCCCGGTTTTTGTTACAAATAATTAAGTTCGGTATAAAATAATAGTTATTTATGTAACTAGTCCATAATGAAGCTTTTTAAGGTATGAGTGACGAGTACCCTAAGAGCAAACATGTCCATTTCTACAAGGCTAAAATGGAAACTACGTTTGTCGTAATCGTTTAGTTCTTATAGTTAGTTTCCACTTTGACAGCGACCAAGAATCTACAAGAGCAGACCACTGCTGAGAAGAAACGCAGCAAGAAACTCAGCAGACAGTATTTTTTTTAAATATATTTAATATAACAATGGTACTACTTAATCTAGCATTATATAAATCTATAAATATTAAATAAAAAAATAAATCAAATAACCTGCGTAGTTTCCGCAGGTAAACACACTAAAATCTTACGAGAGATATAGAGGGAGAAAGGAAAAAAAACACCTACTTAGGTGTATATAAGAAGGTGCAAGACGACCACATAAGATTGATATGTTTTCCTACATCAACGGTGTCCCCGAGACAAGATAAAGTTTCGGGTTTAGGCCAAGCATTTTTGTCGAGTAGTCCTCGATCCTATGATACGCTTTAGACATTAACGACTTTTTCAAGTAATTTTTAAGGTTAACTTTACCACTACGTCAGGTAATTTAATACAGAAATGAATGCATTGACCAACAAATTATATTTTACGGTAGCGGAATTTTCGAATTGCGGTTTTATTTTTATTTCTAGTATTTAAATGATGTATATCAGATTTTTTAGTGAAATAATCGAAATTTTTAATAATGTAATTAATATTCTCATAGGTAAATAAATATAGAGACGCTACAGTTAAGATATTAATTACCTTAAATAGTTATTTAAAGGAGTCACGGGAATTTAAGTTGTAAATAGAACGAATGGCCCTTTTTTGCAACACAACTATAGTTTGTATGTCAGCTCCTTTACCCCAAACCAGAATACCGTACGACATGACACTATGGAATTAACTATAAGAAACTAAGCGAGCTGTCTCAACATTGGTTAGTTGTCTCATTTTACTAACGGCGTAAGTTGCCAAACTTAGTTTACTTTATTGCGGTTACTGAATTATCAACAACTTTTTAAAGTTGTAATTCTGTAGCTCTGCCTAGCCCACTCTGGGATTACAGGCGTGACGGTATGTATGTATAAGTTTACCAGCCAGTACTACTACCAGTAGCCTGCCAGTACTACAGTGTATTTCTATGGAACTTGCTAACTATGTAAACAAAAGGTTTTGTCACTGTTTCTCCTTGAATTTTCACACCACCTCATCAAACACCATTGAAACCATAAACTATTGAAACGGTTGTTACTGTAAAATACAAAATCACCAAATATATAACTCGATCTTGGATATTTCATTAAAAGTTTAATTGGTTTCATAAGTTAGGTTATTAGGATCTGATGGAATGACGTTTTTGTTTCTTTTAAATTCTACAATTGTCTATGATGGGTAGTGTTGTGGCTAAAGTTGGCGATATATTAAGGCCCCTACACATTACCTAACTCACGCTGATCACACTCACAGATGATATAACGGCACCTTTTGTAATAAATACTGGTGATATATCGAGGGTTCACGGGCTATTTGTATTAAGCGACTTTCTGGCCGATATTGAGTTATATACATATTTGGAATCGCCAGATTTTTCTGCGTCGTTTGAGCCCGGTTTCGTGGCGATCTGAGCACTTTTTTGTCGCTTGAAACATGAGTAAATTAAGGTCTAGTATGAGTCTGATGTGATTGATGCGACACAAATTTTATTCATTTATAGAAAAGATGGACTTCATACCGACAAGGTATTTCGTGATTTTGACTTAAGGGGTTTTTCCTGACATACACTACGTATTATAGGGCGTTTAAATCGTTATGCCTGCATCCTGAAATCCGTCCTTGATGTCGCTTCAAACATTAAGCCTGCACCTGAAATCCATCCTTGATGTCGCTTCAAACATTTAGCCTGTTTCTAAATAAAAGTGATTCGAGGTCATTTTGTATCAAGCAACCTTTATTTTTGGTAAAAACAACTTTAAAAAAATGACAAATGATTTTAAAATCCTGCAAAATAATTTTGTTCTAGCCGCCAATCTTTATTATACACACAGTTTTACTGTCACTTCAAACAGTTTACTTTTAGTGCATCTACTTTATTATACTTCAGGTGCTTAAGCGGACTATCCTGATTCTATTTTAATATCGCGATGGTTGTTAATACATTTAGCTTTACACAAGCACAACACCCTAGTATCGCTTAAATCCTTTTTCCTGAACCTAAAATGTTCAGTTTATGGCGCTTCAATCAATTAGCCTGTTTCTAAATAAATGTGATTCGAGGTCATTTTGTATCAAGCAACCTTTATTTTTGGTAAAAACCACTTTAAAAAATGACAACTAGGCTAAATTGCGCGGATTTAGATAAGGAAAATAACCTAGGCCACTTTTTTGTAAAAATATTGATACGTTTTTTGTTAAGATTTTTTTTTTCGAAAAATGAAACTTTGATATGCTCTCCTGTAAAGTTCCAAAAAATGTCGCTTAATACAAAGAGCCCGTGACCCCTCGAATTATAATCTTCAAGTACCGATTTTTCTTCAGATCGTGATTAAACAAATTAGAAATAAGTAACTACTTGCTTTTTACTTTCGGTATTTTACTATTCGATATGGTTTGACATAAGTAAAGGAGTATTGCCCATCACTAGTAAATTCATCATTCAGAGACAATTTCAATATGGCGGTTTGTTTACATAGTTAGCAAGTTCCATAGAACTGTTATTACCATAGCAACGCTCATCGTTATATTGTTTTCACGCTTCGGTTACGCTATAGGTGGTATTCTGATACCGTTAACCATATAAACATTAGCGTTTTATAGTACGCGAGTAGAAAAAACATTTACTTTTTACTACGAGTACTACCAGACTGGCAAGGATAAGTCGGAACCATAGATGACTGGAGACTGAAGGGGAGGTCTTTGCCCAGGGCAGTGGGACACCAGATAGGCTATAACGATAAATATATATCGAGGGTTGCGTGGTCAAACCCAATAAGTCGATATAACTTGTTGTGTCAAAACGAACACTAATGAAAACATCAAAACAATTCAAATTTCAATAATCAATTATTTCGATTTATCGGGTTTGACCACGCAACCCTCGATATATGCATTTTAAACCTATATAAGTATAATATAATAATATCTCTTGAAAGGCACCGATTTTCACAAATCGCGACTAAGTAACATCCCGATTAAACGAGCTTCCTTTTAAAAGAAGCGTCCATATCGGTCTATCCGTTTGAAGGCTACGACGCCACAGACAGACCACACACACGTAGTTTAAAACATCGGGGGTTGAAAAGGTCTTATCTGGCTAAATATGACATAATAGTTTGCCTAAAATCAAAATATTGCCGTGACTACTTACTCGTAATATGAAACTGCCTGCATAAGACAATCTCTAACTTCTTGGGGAAAATGACCAGGGTCATTTTGGCCGGCCCTCCCCAGTTGTTTCCCTTGTGCGTGGTACACGTTGCCTAGGTTATACAGCGCTCGGCCTTCGCTTAGACGGTCTCCTAGAGAGCGCGATATCTCCAAATGGCGTTTGCAGAATTGGGTAGCTTCGGAGAATTTTCCCATCACTTTCAAAGTATTTCCAAGGTTACCAGAGGCCTTTGCCTCACCAAGTTTGTCATTCATGGTCCTGAATAGCAAAATAAAATAGACTTAGGGGTCATTCTAGAATATCACTACAACACAATATGAGATAAACAATCAGAGCTTACCTGGCTAAGGTCAAGTCATGCTTGTGGTACTGCATCGCCTTGTTATAGTCACCAAGATAGAAGTAAGCATTTCCAAGTTGGCTGTATATGGCACTTAGGGTGCGCAGGTCGTCTGTGCCGGCCTGGATGGCGGCCTGGAAGAAGGCCACGCCAGCGCGGCAGTCGCCCGCCTTGCACAGCCGCTCGCCCTCCAGCGCCAGCTCCAGGCACATGGAGCCCCCGTCGCAACTCTGAACCAAACAAATATTACATTTTACCAACACCTGCACATCAACCATTACAAATAGCAAAAACAGGATATATATCCTCCTAGACATAGCATCCAGTTGATTCACCTGGGGGATCATATTATGATCCCCCAGGACGAATTTGTCTTATATTATAAGACAAATTCGTCCAATGTAATCACCTGGGTGATCTACTCAGGTGTAGTTAGTAGATGCCGCGAAGTTTGTCGCGGGGTCTTCAGCTCACTGAGCCACTAGTTGTTGTTAATTATTGAACTCTTTGAGTATCAAATTAAAAGATGCTATTAATTGTCTGTCTCCTACCTTCAAAATGAATATATATAAAAAATCATCAATGTACTTGAAAAAATATTGGCTGAATCCATCCATAAGAATTAAAAGCAAAATCGTGTGTGTGTGTGTGCGTGTCCGAGTGTGTTTGTGTATGTGTGTGTGTGTGTGTGTGTGTGTGTGTGTGTGTGTGTGTGTGTGTGTGTGTGTGTGTGTGTGTGTGTGTGTTAGTGTGTGTGTGTGTGTGTGTATGTGTGTGTGTGTGTGAGTGAGTGTGCGCGTGCGTGCGTGTGCGTGTGTGTGTGTTCGTGTGATTATACTATAACATTTACTTCTCTTCTTCTCTTTAATGGCAGCCAAAGAGCTTGTGCCAATGTCAATCGGCTAATATTTAGTCTCTTTGTCTCACGAGGAAATTAACTTGCTTAAATTGCTGTGGCACCCGATCAGTTTCACTTTGGCTTTTAGTACTGTCACATTTGACAGTTAACCTCATTTTGTTTATCAAATTATAAATGAGACTGAGAACTGGACTGGCACATTTTAGATTAACGGATACATTGAGTTTGAGAAAAGCTTTCTAATTCTTATAGATGTACCCAGGGACACCCTTAATAACTACATACTATACATAAAGAAGTGGTCTCTGCCTACCCCTCTGGGAAACAGTAAAGATACGCTAGGTAAATATAATTTCAGTGTGCAAAGTGTGCTTTGCCAAAAACAGTCATTACTCATTACTAACTACATGTTTGAACTCTACTCTTGGTAAATATTGCCCTTTATGTTATAAAAAAATATAATATCATATTTGGCAAGTCTGTGTGACAGTCTGACTTATTTTTCGCATTATTGAATCACTGTACCTATCAAAAAATATTTTTTATAAAATATGAATTGTGGTAAAGTATAAAATTGTACTTTGTGAGTCTTTATTTTTGATTGTATTTCTAAAAGTAATTACAGTACTAACTACTTGTTTATTAGTTTATACAGAACTCAATCCTATTCTAATGATCTAATCTCAGTAGGATAATGTAAAATTAGAAATGCTTGCATTTGGTAATAGAGTATATCTATGACTTTTTTTACAGCTTCAATGAAAGATGATTTTTAAAACAAACAGTCCGAAAAATCATCTACTTAATAGCTATAAAAATAACCAAGATATAAGCCAACAAAGATTTGTTCCTATCTCTTTCTAGGAAAACGCAATTGAACATGGAGTTTATACGGCCGTTACATGACGTCACAGTGCATATCTGATCTCTCTTTCTAATCGCTGTCCAATTAGCATGTTAAAATGCTTGTCATCTGTATTTCTTAGCAGATTTTAATTTTAATTTCACTTTTGGTGATATCTTTCATGGTATTTTCAAACTTTGTTCGAGAAATGCTACCTAAAAATGCCATGCATATCCCTATTGGTCATATTTGTAAGAAATTGTATGGGAAAAACACAAGTGTTTCTAATGATATGGCCAGTGTACCTAGTCCGGCCATAAGTTCTGTTACTGACATTTATTACTATTTCTTACAATTACAAAAATATATTAAGAGTTTTTCATAAATCTGTATATTATCAAAAACTTAATTTATATAGAATAAAAAGGTACATAATTTATTCTTCATTATTGCAATAATTTGATGTACGGGCTTTAAGAATTCTCATTTGGGGCTAGCGAAGCATGGGTCAAATTACGCACGACGACGATACTGATAACGGCTACAACTTTTGTAAGAATTCTCGTAGTGAGTCTAAATTTGAGTGACATAATGACCAGACTTTTTATCTTTAAATTCTGATACAAATATATTCCAAGCATTTAAAGATCCGCTTGTACACCGGTCAATCTTCATGTCTCATTAAATCGACCCTACAATTTCATATCAATTTGCATCAATGCGAAAATACACCAAATCTCTTGCTTCTTATGCTGGATTTGAGTGTCGTTGAGAAACATAATGTTGGTCTCTAAACATACCCAGAGATGAGAGGCTTCACAATATTAAACAAAAAAGTTCTTTCCTAAACAAAGACTAACCATTAAAGGCGTTTTCAAAAAGTGAAATATGCAAAAAGTCGTACGTAATTTTATCGATGCCGACCCTGAATGTTAAAAGATCGCATCGGAAATTGCGGCGACTATGTGGAATGATGATTAGTTTCTAAAAATTAACATTATTTAAGCGTTTAATTTTTATATATTTTGAAATTAAAAAATAAACAGAAGTTACTTTTATTTCATTAACACTTTGTAACAGTACTTATGGCTGGACTAGGTATACTGATTAGATTAATACAATCCATAATTCAAAGGACCAGGTCAACATCTCAAAAATGCACTAATGTTGCTACTTACAGTATGGATAGTGATTTTGAGATAAATATTTTTTAAAGTATGACTTGGGATACCAAATAAATTTACTTCATTATTTCTGTGATTTATATTGACATTATTTGACATTTATCATAATTTAACTGGTAACGGTAATGGTTAAGATTATGATTAGGGTAAGGATTTTGGTGGCAATACTGAAGGCCAAAATGTGAAGTGGTATGTTTATAATAATTAGGAAATAGCAACTGCATGGATGGTCGGACCACAATATACCACCAAAAGGTCTAATATTATAATCTTGCATGAATTAAAAACAGCATTTTGTTTTCATTAAATGTGTACAGTACAGACAAAGGAGTGTATTAAGTTGTATCATGCAAAAAGTTCAATCCCACGCATGCAAATTTTTCAAAGAAATTATGTTTATTAATTTTACTAGATAGGAAAAAATATTAACAGGCATATTTTGAAAAATCTTATAATCACTGTACTTCAAGGAAAAATATGAACAGGACAAAAAAATATTAAGTGGATTTTATTTCATAAATTTTCTGTAGTAGTGAAAATTAAATTTATGTAATTTAGCATTTCAGAAATATCAAAAAATCTCAAATAGTGATTCACGGAAAAATGTAACAGAACTGATAGTAAATAATATTAGTTGAACAATGGAAAATATTTAAGCCCAGACCAGAATTTCTCAAAATTAAACAGATAAGAGGTTGTTTAATAGTTTAATATAGTAAAACAAACAATTTGCATTAATGTGTTTAATTTTCTTGTAAATAAGTAATATAAAGCCTATAAATGTAAGTAAAACAAAATTGAACTCTGTTTCATTTTTGCCTGTACCGGTATTAAAAAAAAAACTATTATCATTAATTTGAGTTGATACAATTTGTTTATTTTTTTATTTTCATTTTCGTGGTGGTAATTGTTTAATTCTGCAAAAATATATTAGTACTACCAATCCTTTATAGATAATACATTAGAATTGACCTGTTAACTATTTTGCCTTGAATTTTATTCACATAAGGGCGTTTATGTTTTTTTTTTTTTGTTACGGTGGTCATGGTAAATGTTAAATTTTTTGGTATTATTTGGAGAGATAAGTTGCAATACATAATTGTACAAAAAAATGCCGTTTAGATATTTTCCAAGGTTCAAAGCTAAAAGCCCCCCACTATAACTCTAATTATGATAGTTAGGTGGTTTTATACATACATACATACCTTCACGCCTTCATTCCCAGAGTGGGGTAGGCAGAGCTACAGAATTACCAACAACTCTAAAAACTTGTCGATAATAGGTGGTTTTATTATGTAAGTTAAATTTAGTTATTAGTTTAGTGTAATTTGGTGTACAATAAATTTAGCATATTGGTTCCTACTTAGGTAATGAACTGTCAAGAATAAAGTTTACACTTATTCCAACTTCGAATTGGAGTACTCTTATCAATACAATACAAAGGATCTAGGTATAGCATACCTACATCGGCGGTTAAATCTCACGGACAGTCGCTAATAGGTCACTGCTTCCGTATTAGGTCCCCCTGCCATGACTCACAAAACACTAACACATTAACGGGAACATTCCTTATTAATTACAAAACCAGGCCTGTACTTACATAAACCTTATGAAACGTGGAAGCAGTGCCTTAATTAACGAGTAATAGTTACGTTGGGACAACAACAACATTGCTTGCTTACTTGAGCGTCCGTGGACAGGTTTTCTGCGCTGGCACTAACAGACATAGTTGCTCAAATATTCGTCAAAAACACAATCAAACTAAAACAAGCTAGTTAGGTAAATATCTTAGCACATTCTCATATTTAGTATTTGATGATATAAGTATATATTATATTGGGCGTGTATAAAATAACGAACACAACAAGGCGCGTTATTAGTCTCGAACACAAAAAAAATAATTCTATCCACAGATTCCACAGCAGAGGGGGGACGGAATCCTATATTGTGCTTTGTTAAATAGCTAGTCACGCCATCTAAATTTCTCAACTGTAAGCATAATGTTTGTTTCATGAGCCTCAGATAGATGTCACTGCATGCATGTTTTCTATATAAATACAAAATGCTAAACTGATTGTTGATATATCAACGCACAGACCAAACCGCTGGACCAAGGGACTTGAAATTTGGAGGGAGTATTGTTGGGTACTCTGCCGTGATTCTTAAAAGGGCAGTCATCTGACAATTTACCGAGTTATGTATATGGTCGTGATCAGGGAAAATAGACGCATCGACCTATTAAACCCGTTTTTCTCTAACACATTTAGTTTTCAAGATATTTTTTTATGAAAGGCAGTCAAGTAATTGGGTACCATTGCCTAATTCATTAAAACGCAGTCATCTCACACAGTTTTGTACAATAATTCATTAAAAAGCCGCTTTTGATGAAAATCCTTTAAAAGGCAGTCATGTGACGTTGGCTGCCTTCTTAATAATTACCTATTTGGTAAATAATAGTTACCTCTATGCTTCGAAGAAAAGAGTTTACGTCCCTTAAAAAACTATTAAGGTGGAGTCTTGTAATTGCAACTGTCTGGTAATTGCAACTGACTTAAATAACTCCCTGTAGCATCACTGTTTTGAACAACAACAAGCTTGATATTGCATTTATTAGTATAGAAGAACAATATCACGCCTGTCTTTGTTAAAAACAGTGATCATAGAGGAAATTATTCAAATTAGTTGCAATAACCAGACAGTTGCAATTACAAGACTCCACCTTAGTTAATTTTTTTTTTAGTTCATCGGGTACTAAAACGCAGTTTTCTCGCAATAATACCCCACTCTGGGAATGAAGGCGTGAGTTTATGTATGTATGTATTCATTTAAAGGCAGTCAAGTTTGATCGCGCCATTACAACTTTTGCATGGATTTAAAAGCATTTGTTAGTCCTTTACCTCGAAATCATAAACTCCTTGTAGCGATTCACTGGGTAGCATTTCACCTCGAATGAACCAAATTTCAATAAAATCTTTTACTTGAAGCAATTTTTTGCGTGGCGTGACATTAGTATAATCAATTTGTATCATTTAATTTTTCGTGTAGTATTTTACCCTAGCTAGACGCATTTCGTCGCGATCGATGTTTGTTTGGGAATCTTTTTAATTTGACGCGTTACCTAATTGATGTTCACACTAAAATTCTGTTTTTTTCTATAGTACGTGTTTTGTATACCTTTGGTATCATGTCTTAAGTGCTATCAAACTCATTGAAAATCTTTGTGACTTATAAATACATACATACATACATAAACTCACGCCTTCATTCCCAGAGTGGGGTAGGCAGAGCTAAAGAATTACCAACAAGTCTTAAAACTTCTGACTTACCTATAAATAATAGAATAATACTCTGTTATTGTGACATTGAAGTACAGTGACATTGAATTCATACAATAATTATATTATTTTATTTCAGTATTGGTGAGAAAATATGTACTTAGCTTGAACCTGGCTCCGTCTGTGATAGGTGGGATAGTTTCAAATTCATCGATAGTTCGCATGATCGCATGAAGGGAAAATTTTAATATGGGCAGGGTACAGACACCGCATCAATAGGACAAATGGCTACGGGACATCAGTTTATACATTTATACATGTTCAACGTAATTTGGTAACGGAACTATCGTTATCAATCCCACTACAACGGAAATTGTGCGAGCATCTCTGCATACGTGTACGCCGGACTTCGAAAGCATCGAGGTAGAAAAATCTATGGCAAAATAAAATAAAAAAAGAAATTAGGTACAGATGTAGTGAATAATCCTTTCCCATCGTATTTTCTCGGAAATGTTCGTATTTGTCATGCTACTTCAGTCAGACTCAGTACCCATCAAGGATAACGTGGGGGAAGGTCGCATCGCGAGATTAATACTCGTAATCTATATAGAGTGGTTAATACCACTGTTTTTTTGTCAATATTTAAGTTTTTTTTTTCAGTTCTTTTTAATAGTCATGCCGAAAGCATTAAGACCTGGGGAACGTTTAGATCGACAAGCCTGTGAGATTATTTTCATAAATTTAAATAAGTATAGCGAGTTTCGGAGGCCAGTGGAATTACTCGACGAACAATAAGTAAAATATTGCAAAAAGAGTACAAAACTCAATCTACCACAACCAGGCCAAAAATGCCAAAGTTGGGTAGACCAAATAAATTATTTTGCCTAGATCTTGACGATTTCGACTACAACGTAATACGCAGATTAGTATATAATTTTCATTTAATATACAAACAAGTTCCTACAATCAAAACCCTTAAGTCCAAATTATCTGATACCATTAATTTTAAGGGACTTTACGTTTTCGGTATAAGAAGATACACAACAACAGAAAATTGCTTATCGAGAAAGATGACGTTCGTTTAAAAAGAGTAAAGTTTTTGGCCTTGATAAAAAAAGTACAGATCACAAGGGAGAGACATTGTCTACATGGATGAAACATATATTCATACCTCACATTTGACAGGTAAAAGCTGGGCTGACTCTTCAGATAACGGAGTGAAACAATTAATTTCGAAAGGTCAACGTCTGATCATAGTACATGCTGGCTGTCGAAAAGGGTTTATTCCAGGAGCACTGCTAATGTATCAGTCCAAGTCCACTGATAAAACGGGTGACTATCACATCTCCATGAATAGTGACAACTATGAAAAATGGCTACGTAGTCAACTCATTCCCAACTTAGCTCCACATTCGGTACTAGTAGTAGATAATGCTGCATATCATAATAAGTACGTGGAAAGACCTCCTAACTCAACAAATAAAAAGCAAAAAATGATTGACTGGTAACAAATAATAACATTCCGATTGATCCGTCATTAACAAAACTTGAAATTTATGAAATTATTTGCAAGCACAAGCAAGACTTTGTGGAATACTCTATAGACAAACTTATGAACGAATATGGACACAGCGTACTAAGACTACCACCGTATCATCCTGATTTTAACCCAATAGAAAACATAATGATCTCAAATAAAAGGATACGTATCCAAAAGAAACATAAATATGAATATGACGACTGTGAAACAATTGGTACAGGAAAAGGTTAATATGATTGGTCCCGATGTTTGGGCAAAAATATGTGACCACGCCATCAAATGCGAAAACGAATACAGAACACACGACCCTGAATTAAAAAACCAAATGGCTAGTTAGTTCTGATTTTGACTGTGAAATGGAAGTTGGAAATACTGTTTTGCATCATACTTTTTTTACTTGTGGGAGGAGGAGGAGTGATCGCCAAGCAGCAGTGTTTGCATTGTTGTGTTCCGGTTTGGGGATAAGACAGCCGGTGAAATGACTAGCATAGAGGCATTCCATCTCAGTCGTCAGGGTTGGCAACGCATTTGCAGTCTTAGGATTGCGGTCTTGTGAATGCGAATGTGTCTATGGGTCACAGTTTCCACTTACCATCACGTGGCCTGTGTGCTCGTTTGCCTACCTATGCCATAAAAAAAATACTATCTACCCTTCCTCCTCCTCCTCCTCTTCTACCGTTTTCATAATAGGAGTCGTCCACCCGATGAGAACAACATTTATAATGATTCCGAAGCTGGTTTTCTTGTTTTTTTGCAGGATTGTTTTTGTTATGTTATGTTATTTTATATTTACGATAAGTGTCATCTCTTAAGTGTAATAAAGGAGGTCTGCATAGTTCTACTTTAGTCTTGATTTATAGTTAGAATTTTGAGGTCCGGGTCCTTAGATTTTTTTTAAAAACAGCCATGATTTAATCAAATCCGCAACTTCCGGTTTGGATGTCAGAGCGACTCCAGCCCGGAGGTTTCGGTTTTAATCAGTGCTCTCACTAAATACCTAAGTATGTGCCCAAATAAAATATCCTCGGTAACTAGTGCGATTTTTGTTTACCTACACCTAATAATAATAATATAATTTGATCGTGGTGGTTTTAACATCTCTGTGTTATATACTTCAAATTCGTGGTTTGACATTTGACACTGATAACTAAAGTACCTACTATATTTATTTCATACAAACATGTCACTTAATAATTCAATAATTCATTGACACTTCGGCATCATTCGGAAGTAGACGTGAGTTCCGAGTTTTCACGATGGGAAAGGATTATCACTAGATCTGTACCGATTACAGACCGGCGCCACATTTATTTCAAGAAGAAATGTCAAAATTCCGTTCACTGGAATATGCTGACAAAGTCCCATCATTTTTTAGGAAGCGTGATGGACTCTGTAGAACTAAAAGAAATTCCGGTAACAGTACATTTCAAAATGTATACCCTAAAATGTTGTAGACATAACCCAACTAGCAAAAATATGTTATATAAAGGTTTATAAAGACAAAAAAAATATTCTTATACAAGTCACATAAACGATTATAAGGGTGGACTTGGGCCCAAATTATAAGAAATTAAACCTTATGATTACCATATTCCAGCTTTATTATTTGCTATTTATTTTGATATCAGATGTATTACGGTTAGCAATAAGTGTAATTCCCTTATAATTGCCAATTGTAATTCGTTTATATGTTCATAATCCTTATAATTGAAATTTATAAAGCTTGCGTAAGAAGAATTATCTTATAATTGCTTTATAAACTCCAGTCGTAAGAAGCGTGTTCTTGTAACCGCTATGTAAGGATCGTTTATAAGGTAATCCAACTCATAAAAGTCGCAGCAATCATACAACAAGAATTATATTTATATTTATATTTATTTTATTCGTGAACCATTTTGAAAAAGGAAAGTCTGTGTCCTTTTTTCCGATGTTACTTGTGTGTCTTTAATAATTGAAACTAAGTGGAAACTCATTTTTATGAGGATATGGGGTATCGTTTTCAACTCATTTTCAACGCCCCCATGAATTAACAATGTTTTGTGATGAAAAAACTTTGGATTATTTTTCATTCCTTCGTTATTGTTTCTATAAGTCTTTAAGAAAATTACATAACGTGTATAAGCTGTTTACAAGAAAAAAACATTTATAGCGGTTATGTTTTGTATTAAGTATTCTCCATCTTGATATTTTTTAGGGTTCCGTAATGACTAATTAATACACTTTTTTCCTAGATTTGCCAAACTGAAGACTATGGTTATTTTCATTGATTTGGACCGGTTTCTTAAAAGAGAAGATTTACATCTTGTTCATAGTTTAATTTGGCCTTGGCAAAGTACACATTTTGTAAAGAGAGACAATTGTTATAATTGCAAACGAACTACTTCGACCCACATGACATCACATTTCAACAACATGACACCACAAAGGGAGATATATTTTTTATTTCGGCGATGTTGCACAATATTGGCCAAAGTTGAATATTTGAGCTTTTATAAATTGGTAACCCATCTATATTGACATTTAAAGAGATTTTAGTTGGAAGACCATTGCTTTTTGACAGCGTTTTCTGTAATTGAGTAATTAGACCGTTGTGCCAGTAATGTCCAGTTCCCATCTCTATAATGCATGTATTTTCATCATTTGTTTTAAGCAACGTCCGCGCATCTGATGGCAAAGTGTACGGCAATGCGTCATTTATAATTTTAGATAACTCATTTATAGCTACATGTGCAATGTTATACTTGACAGCCCAATTCCGGATATTCTTACGTAAGTTGTCTTTTTTTAACTCAACAATTACACTTTCGTCCACATCGTAGTCACTTCTTGGTTCCTCACTGTCATATTCAGAATTTTCACTGCCATGTTCCGAACGATTAATACCGAAATCCGAACGTTCTGAGTAAAAATGTTGTACGGAACCACTTGCACTTTCAGATGTGCTGTCCTTGACAAAAGAAGTGAGGTTGACATCATTAGAAGATGTAGGTTTATTACTATATAGCAGACTAACCAAGACCTCAACTCTTTTAAAAGTTATATAAATGATATGTATTCCATTGCTATATAAACGTAAAAACTCTGACTCCTATAAGATAAAATGCTTTATAACGATCCTGTGCATTTCATTTACAAGATTAAATAGCCTTAATGATAGCCTTTATATGGCTTTTAATATTATCTGGCTAAAAACCTGTATAATTAGCCATTATAAGGTATTCATAATTTTAGACTTATAGTAGCCATATTATTTCGTTTTATTGGCGTTTACCTGACCCAATTATAAAGGTTGTAACCTTATTAACTAAAGGTTTTATGGTAGCCATATTATTTAGGTTTGTTGACGTTTACGTAACCAAATTATAAAGTCTGTAGCCATATTAGCTGACTCCTCCGGTAAAGTGCATTTATACGATATTTTGACATAAACAATGCCTTTAAATGACGACTATAAGAGTTATGGTTATATAGGCCTTTCGTTATAAGGTAATTTTGCTAGTTGGGAAAGTGCTACTAAAAATATTGGAGAACTTTGATAGTTTGAATACTTTTCTTTGATCCAATTCCCAAATTGCAACACCTTCTAAACTTTTCACATGACTCAAAGCCACATAAGCATGGTCTTTCGCAAAAAATTTTTTTGCCTAAATATACAACAGCCTATTTTGTAATACGACGAAGTCCTTACAAACAATTTTAGGCGCTGAACAAACAAAATACAAAGTAAACATTATTCATGCCTTTAAAGAGACGTTGCTAGCTGTAGTCTTATTGTTAATGTCGATAAGTGTAAAAAGCGTGAAATAAAAAATCAAATTAATAAAATAAGGTTTAAGGTTTAAGGGTAAGGTTTTTTACAGAGTATTTTGAGTCGGGGGTTTTTTTGTTAGTCTATGTCAAAAGCAGCGGTGGCAGATTGACGTTGACAGCGTTCACATATCCAGATTTTAATATTTTACCGGTCTGACCAATCTCGGTGTAGGGTTCCAAAGCCGTTAGGCTTTAAACAAAAACTATTTCAAAAAACGTGCACCAGCAAAAGAGTGTAGGGTGACATCCTTTTGTTAAGAAGCTCAGTTTACTTAGTACTACTTATTAACCGTTAATCCCAAAGGAATAACAATTATCGAAATCTATGCAGACGAAGTCGCGGGCAGAAGCTAGTTGATAATAAATAAGTGAGACAGAAAAGTTAGTTCTGATTAGCATGGACGATAGATACAAATGGATTCTTCCTTATTTATTATTTATTTAATTTCAGGAATTAAGTCAATAAGAACAAGACTGGCAAAAAAAAAGTAAGTGGTTGCGGACGGCACTACTTCGACGAGAATTGTGGCTAACCGGCTCGGGATGTCTCAGTGGAAGGCCTGGTTTACACTGCACTCAGCTCGGCAGTACCCGTGTCATTACACTCCAGTACACGCTATTGAAGAGGGAGACCCAGCGAGAAGGATCTCGTCGAAGTAGTGCCGTCTGCCCGGAAACACTGAAGGATTTCTTCATCTTGAGCAGTATCATGTCGAGGTCTTCCAGCGTCAGCTTGGCGGCGTTGAACTGATCCTCTTTCCCGAATAAGACGGTACGATGAACCAAACACGCTTGCGTGAGGTAAACGGCGGTTAGGGTAACGACGTTGGTATTCCCTTCTAGCTGCAGCCGCGTCTCCATTGCAGAATGAGTAACAATAAATGATATCTGCGTATTCTTCGAATTGGCAAGCAGGCATTTGAGAAAGAAGCTTAGTTATCAATATCGTCCGAAATGGAAAGAAAGTTGGAAGTAACTGATTACGTAGGTCACTCAAAAAGTTTTGAGATGCTCGAAATTTCAAAATAAAACTCACTTTGTTTTTAAAAAACAAATTTATTTAAAAATAGAACACCATTAGCCGAATTTAAACAGAAGAACCATGTTCTATTCATTTTACTACAACAACACTTCCCGCGTTTTTCGGTTAAAAATGGAATGCACTTTATGTTTTTAAAAAGCAAATTAAGGCTAGGCGCGCACTAGGCAGCCTGGCTGCGCAGCCAGGCTGCTGCGGGCAGCCAGTAAAGCATATGAAGTTGTATGGGAGCCCGCGCACTAGGCAGCCACGAATTCCTGGCTGCGGCAGCCAATACGACGCGCCTGTTCATATGTTTTACTGGCTGCCCGCAGCTTGGCTGCGCAGCCAGGCTGCCTAGTGCGCGCAGGGCCTAAAGAACACGATTAGTTGAATTTAAAAACGATAACGATCCCGCGTTTTTTGGTTGAAACGATGGAGCTTAACCGCGAACATTTCTGCTATTATTATTAATTGTACATTTTTAAATGAAAATTAATTTAAAAATGTCATAAATTGTACCTTTTTAGAAAGCTTATGAATTGAGCAAACTATTCCTGTCATTTGTACGCCAAGTGTTGTACTTTTTTTTTTAGTTATGCTTTATAATGTTACAAAATTTGGAAAATAATTATGTACTAAAACTTTTAACTTCAAATCCTTTTATTTGCAAAACTTTGCATTTCTTTGGCATTTTTTATTATTTTTCGTAATCATTGGCTATTTGAAAAATGCTTTTTTTTATTTCTAAATGACGAAGTTTTTACACAATGGATAGTTTCAGGTAGAAAGGCGCGTATTTTTTTTAAATTTTAAAAACGTGAATAACTCGATAACCAATGAGTTTTGACCCCTGGTTGACTGGACTTAAATCGTTACAAATAAGCTGTAGAATAACCCCTTTCAAGGAATACGGCGAATTTCCAGTCACCCTGTATTAATTCAAAACCACATTTCATGAAATATTTTTTTTGCAGTGATACCCGAAGTGGTCCCAGTAGGTACTGGGAAAAAAGTTACGAGTGTGGGAAAAAGGGCTTGACGGATTTGTGTAAATTTTAATATACACAGTGCAGTATCGCTCGGCTTTTTGTTTGACCTTGGCCGGACTCTGCTGTGTGTCATGATTTGTTCAATGATTATTCGACTTTTGCTGTATGGTTGCCGGCCGCCTAGAATAGTGCCACTCCATGTCTTCCTGTGGAAGTCGTAAGAGGCGACTAAGGGATTAAAGGCTGTGGTATTGTTAGGCGATGGGCTTGCAACCTGTCACTAATATATACATCGTAAACCTATTAGCCTGTTTTTGCAAAATGTGGTTATAGAATTAACAACAAATCGTTAGAGTTGTTGGTAATTCTGTAGCTCTGCCTACCCCACTCAGCTGGGATGAAGGCGTGATGGTATGTATGTATGTATGTATGTTTTTCGACCTGCCTATTTTTAGTCTTTAATAAAAACTCGAAAAAATATCATTTTGTTTATGAGCGCTATACCTAATCACGCTTATACTTCGCGAGCGAAACTTAAGCTAAAAGCTAGTACCTACCTATTACGAGTATTTATATCGAAATAGTAACCAAGGTTTTAAGTTTAGGTGGGCGCGCCGCTTATTGATAATAAATAATGATAATGAAAACCATAGCTGGGCACCGTTAATCAAATAGTTAACTTCGTTAATCGTTAATCCGCTACAAAAAAAGTTAGCTTCGTTAAACGTTAAAGCGTTACATTTCGGAAGAATTAACGCAAGTTAACGTTAATCGTTAATCCGTTAATATGTGTAAAAAAGTGCATTTTTATATCGTTGCGTTAGTGAACTTATAAAACCTGTTGGTTTAGGTTCTGGAAGTTAACAGGATAGGAACAAAACAAAATACAAAAGGGCATAAGGTGCATATTCCCTTTCATGAACATTAACATGTTGAAGTTCTCGTCTGAAAGCGAGGCTCGTTTTGGAGTTAAAATGTCTTTACCCGTGGAAAACAGACGTTTAATTGCAGCGCTTGAGGGTATAGCAGTATTGTATTTAATGAATAGATTTATGAATATCTGTTCCCCGAGGAATGCAGCATCTTTGAACGAGTCTTTTGATTTCATGTCCAGCCACATTTTAACGAGACTTTGCGCTTTACTCTTTAATGAGTTGGAGCTCTTTGGTTTTTCTATAGACTGAGTGACAGAATTGAAAAAGTCTTCCTTGTCATCATCGTTGTTTCTCACACTACACACTCGCTGCTACTGCTACGCGCCGCCCGGCACTTGTCGTTTCATAGATTCAGATTCAGATTCAGATTTTATTACTCAATATAACACAGTATAAATTACATGGCATGTCAAATTATATGCAGTTACATTGAGGTTGTCAGAAATAGAATTAAATGATAATAGTAGAAAGTCAACACAAATACAGAGTACATTAAAAAAATAAAAAATAAAAGTCAATCCTATTTATAAGTCAAGTTCCATATACTCATTCACCGAATAGACTGGGTTATCCAACAAAAGATTCTTAAGCCGGCGGCGCCTAAACATGTCGTCAGATGGTTCGCGTTTGAGTTCGGCGGGTAGACGCTCGTAGTAGGTTGGACCGATGACTACTACTTGTCTGAACCTGTTTTTCTTGCCGCGCCGCGGTGCCGTTCGGTAAATAGTAGGCATTGGATTAACGATTAACGGACTTCTGCATATTAACGGAAGTTAACGTGTCCGTTAACATTTTAAAAATTTAACTTAAAAGTTAATCCGTTAATCAAAATGTTAACTTCGTTAATTAACGATTAACGGATTAACGAGTTAATGCCCAGCTTTGATGAAAACAGTATTACGGTACAGTAGGTCCAATACAATACAAATATAATCTCGTCCATAAATCGCGTAGGCTACTTTCTACCCTCGGCAACACAGAGCACTGAATCGTCACCGCGCGCCTCTACTAGAGACGGCAGTGAAGACAATATTCGTGCTTCGCAGTTGCGCTGAGCGCAATAAAATTGATGGAGGTAAAGTGTCTATTTGGACGTTGTAGAGTGCACATGATCAAAAAAGCGATATTATGCCTCATTGTGCTGTGATATGGTGTAATAACCAAAGTAAAAACGTGAATAAACAAAATTCTGGCGTATCATATCACAATTAAGTATTTAAAATCAATTTTTGGTTATTTGAAAATTGCTATTTGAGGTTATCTTGGAACACAAAACCTCCTCTTTTTCTTCTTCTTAACACAAAACCTCCACCGCGCCGTAAGCAGTCTCACCAGCCAGTGACGCCAGTAAATGCGTTAGTGAAGTGTAGCGGTGTATGGCGTCATATCGATAGAGTGCATCGATGTCCATAAGTATCAATGCATTTTTATTCCATTTAAAATTGTTAATTTAATATTAATTTTCCTTTACTAACTTACTTTCCTAAAGATAAATGGATATTAGCGACGGGAAAGTTAAACTGGTTTCCTCAGAAACATTGTAATGATTTGCTCAGACCATTTCGAGGCTGGAAGTACCACGAAAAGGAGTATCAGAACATAGCTATCTTCTGATGCTATTCCAACAATGAAACTCCATCCGGTTTTTAACGAGGTAAATTTTTCACAAACTGATTCATTTCATAAACATATAATTTGGTAAACTGCTTTTTCCGGAACTGAAAATATTTCAGGATTTTTTTCAGGACTATCGTGTCAAAACGCTTTAGGTTAGGTTAGTTTTATAGAAATCCTGATATATGTACAGTTTATCATTAACCGTTAGATGGGTACTTATATTAATGCGAATGTGTCTTGCAAAGTACGTCCATCTGGACAGGTCGCGGGGCTTGCAGGGGCGGCGGCAGAGGAACCTCGTTAGCTATGCAAATACCGGCGCGGGCCGCGGGAGCGGCGGTGCGGCCCGAGCACGCCCCCACCACCAGGCGCGGCGCTACTGGCGTCGACCCCGCGCCGGCGAGCCCGATGCCTGCCTGCATACTGAGCCCGTCACACGAGAAATCTCTTTCCGATTGGAACTCGGCGCTTCGGTCTACACGACCTACACGGATACAATTAATAAAATAAACATCTACCGATAAAAATGATTGCTAGGTGTACAAGCGTCCGTATTAGTAAGGCGACTGATTCACTCATTTTCGTCTTAACATCAGTTTATTTCACGGAGGACGGCCACCGCGTCACTCGTAGATGACGTGATATGAAAAGTCACGTGATCTACCTACTAGTGACGCGATTGGTTTAAAAACGAATCGAATAGAAGCTTTAGTTAGCGTAATGCATCTTGGCAAGGGCGTCATGTTGGTTTAGGTTAGGTATGTCAGTTTTGCGGCAGGCCCGAAGCGCCAGACCGCCCAGCAAAAGGAACTCCGTCGACCCAATTGATTTCTGGCTAACGGTGATCCGACTTTTTGTAATTTCACTCATACGGTGATGACAAAAATGTTTCGGGTAAAAAGTCTGTGCGCTTAGGTATTTTAAACTACGCCACGGATTTTAATACAGTTTTCAGCAATAGATCGAGTGATTCAAAAGGAAGGTATAAAACTACTTGGATTATTTACGGGTGCTACAAAAACTCACATAATAGTTCAGTAATTTTATGTTTTTTGACAAACAAATAGTTATAAACCTTGTGTGACATAATACATATGGGTATGGTTTTTGAAGTTCACTATCCCACCCCCTACCCCTGACGCTTCACCAACCGTGAAACATGTCCCCGTTAACGTTTAAAGTAACGTTTAACTTTCTAGGGACAACTAAAAAAGAAAAAAGTGTCATGCACAAATGTTCCTTAAAATTGAAAAAAGAAAAGGATATATATGTATTTTTTCATAGTCCTGACGGTATTTTAGGTATAGCTACAGTTCCACTACTAATATATCACATTTCTACTTACTTGTCATAGGATTAGCGACTTACCAAAATTGTCAGCCAATCAAGAACTAGTTGACCAATTGTATTGCTATTATTCAATTCGTTAGTTGATGGAACTACGGCCTAAAAAGTCTCAGCTTGTGGGACAACTCTACGGGAGTAGTGGTTTAAACGGTTGGTCAATCGTAACTATATAATGAAAGAGCATCGGCGGCCTAGTTGCTCGAAGCGTCTCGTCTCGTGATCGTGAAGTATCGAGTTCGATTACCCATAGCCGCAATGTATACAATTATTTCTCACCTCAGCACCTCAAACAGGCAGGTTTTGCTGTTTAAATTCAGTGCGCAAAATTTGATTGTGAGACAAAGTAACTTTGCAATAAAAAAAGCTATTGTCAGGGGGCCTAATATGACTGCGTTTATCGCGTGACATTATGTGGATAAAACATCCGTCACTTTTTGAAATGTATAAGTACGAGAGTGGCGGTTGCTTTATCCACGTTATGTCACGCGATAAACGGAACCATACTAGGACCGCAGAGAAGTTTAAACGAGAGTCAGGAGAGTGACTTGCACGCGCGGGGTGGTCTTCACACAGCGCCGGCCATCGGTATCAACTCGCGCACGGCCGCATTATATTATTATACTCGTAACACTCCTATTGAATACAAGGAGAGGGTACTTTCTAGAGGTACCATCACTCAACCTATTTTTTAAATTAAATTTAGACTA
The DNA here is from genome assembly GCA_927399475.2 of Acleris emargana. Taxonomy (NCBI): domain Eukaryota; kingdom Metazoa; phylum Arthropoda; class Insecta; order Lepidoptera; family Tortricidae; genus Acleris; species Acleris emargana. The sequence goes on along the minus strand of OV656835.1, from coordinate 46,568,940 downwards.
AAAGCCTTATGGTATTCTCTACCATCAACCATTATGCTAAGCAGAACATGTTGGGGTGAACAATATATGAACTACATTTGGGTACAGTGCTATTAGAATGGGCTGCAATTCGGTATAAGCACATTAGCACATGTAAACTGGACAACATTTTAATATTACGATGACGAAGTGTGCCGATGTGATGATAGAGCTTGGTGGTTGTTAAACGATCTCCGCTATTGTTAACGTAGATCCACCGAGTTAAGGAATCGAACCAATGCGCAATGCAAGAAAAAAGTACATTTCGGCACAAAAACGTATACATAATGGCAACAAAGAACACGTTTTAGTTAAATAATCCAGTCAATTGCCTATCAATACCAGACATTAAGAATAGCGGCGATTATTTTACCAGTTTAGACCCAATAACTGCCATACCTTTAAATGTTTTTGAACGCAGGTTACCGGGCCAAGGCCTATAGCTGTCGACGGTGTAGACCTAACTATTTACATTTTAAACGCTAAGAAAGGTGGTAACAGATAGTGTATAGTTATAATTTGACAAAAAACTTAAATAACTGTCAAGCAGTAGAAAGTCGCGAAACATACGTGGAAATCGATAGATGATTGGTAAAATTGATAGGTCTCCTCGGTGTTTTATATCGACCAGCATAGTTTGATCCTCGACCGACGTTACACCCTGTATACGCAGTCTGCTGCGAAGCAAGCCAAATTAAAAAGTTACAGGACCGAAATTGTATCTCCTCCTCCTTTCCCCTACAAATTAAACCTACTGATTGACACGGCATGCTTTTCGGTTAATGACTTTAAGAATATTTCTTGATTTCTCACGCACGTTAATCCAGGCTTACCTACTTCTAAAACGAAGATGGGCGAGTAAGTACCATTAAAATTAAACAATGTGTATTTATTTTTTACGGGTCTGGGTAGGCTATCGCATGCTGAGTTCTAGCGTGTGGTCGACGAGCGCTTATGTGAATAGGTACATTAATAGTACATTATTGCCTAGGCAGTGAAGCAGGCAATTGCGGGCCGAGAATTGGTTAAAAATACGAGGCCCGCAATTGCCGTTCCTGCCGAGGCATATATAGTGCTTTTCTCAAAAATCGCAAGATGCAAATCGCATATAAACAGAAAATTAACATCACTCTTTACCGCCTTTATGTTTATGACAAGGAGAAACGCAAGCTTTATTTAGAAAAAAAACTCAAGCTATTCCAGACACAGATAAAAAAGTTACGTTTCGAATAAAATATGGATGTATAAGACTTGTGCCCTCATTTTACTATGGCCGTTTTCACTTTTTAAAAAGTTACAAACTAGATAAGTAACAATGAAATTTGTATGCAACATTGCGGGCTTGTGTAGCGAGCACGCAATGTTTTTTTTTGAAATTTGGGAACTGTCTGTAAACTATGTACTTCGCGTCTCAGTATGGAGTTAGTAATGTCAACTTTTCCGGTCATTTTTGGGAAAAATTACTTACGTGTTAATTTACATTTATTAATGACTAATCAACTAATCAATCATTCAATCAAAATATACTATTTACCTATAAATAATATTAAAATATGTATATAATTGATATGTTGCGGTATAAGTGACGTAAGTCCGACTCTGCCTCGTGCCCGGTGCAGGACGCAGCGTCATCGTAGAGCGCCGCGTGGCGACGACGTGAAAGGCCTTGGGGCCCTAGACAAGATGCATTACGCCGAGTCGCTTTTCTGTTCGTTTCGTTTTTAAACCAATCGCGTCACTGCTAGATCACGTAATACGAAAAGTCACGTGATCTAGCAGTGACGCGATTGGTTTAAAAACGAAACGAACAGAAAAGCGACTCGGCGTAATGCATCTTGTCTAGGGCCCAGCACACCGGTCACTGAGAATGATATATGGAGAGTCTATGACGCGCTGCTTTGACGGCCGTCAATATCTGTTAGTGCTCTTTCCGGACGCGTACCGACTATCTTGACTCAAGCCTTGCGTAGTTTTTTTTAACAGTTTCAAATACCTTCTGCTCTTGATCTAAATGATAGGGGATTTTACATGGTTGAAAAAATACAAAAATCCGCTTGGGCTGTTTCACCATACAAAATCTCATCCATTTCCATCAATCTATTTCGGTGTAAAGAATTAACAAAGTAAAAAGCATTGTGGATCGCTCGGTTACAAATCCTTTCGACGTAAATACTCGACTTTAACATGTATAATGAAAAGAGAATGAAATACTACAATAGATATACGATTATAATGTCAATGGTTAGTAGTACAAGATAGAAGGTAAAAGATGGCATTAACAGTATTAAAAAATATTAACATACACAGTATCAAAAGTGGACAGGGTGTTGATATTATAAAAGTATACAAGAAGCTTCAACATCCCCCGTAATATAAACACCCTGTGTATGTACAATATATACAAGTAATGAGCATATCATCATAGTAAACTACTTTTTTTTTTTCAGTGCACAAATTTTAACATATGATTTTGTATCGTCAATATAATATATTACAACAATTCAATCGGTATATATTTCTTTGCCAATTATCCAATTTTTACGTGAACACCAAGCTATACTAGAAAATCACTTTTTATAAACGTCAACAGTAAAAACCTTTTAACTTTTTTAACAAATTACCCTGTAAATTGGGGTTATGTAAAGAACATCTTTTTGTTTTGGGATCTAATATTTGTTAGAGTAAAGAAATATAATATTTGTTAGATTTAAGTGTCACTCTCCTACCTGGTTTTGGATATGTTAAAAGTGACGGTGGCACCGTGGCAGACAACGGTTTGCGACGCCGTGGCAGACAACGGTTTGCGACGCCGTGGCAGACAACGGTTTGCGACGGAATCAAAATTTAACCGATCCAAGCCTAATAAGTAGGAAGAAAAGCCGCTTAAATATTTTTTGGCCCGTATTTATCATTTTAAATAGCTAGGACTTGTAGCTAGGTATTTCGAAGCTTTGGTCCAGAGCAAATATTTTCAGTACTAAAAGCCGAATTTATTGAATGAAAAGCTTCCGTCGTTTCTAAACAATGGATACTTATATTTCTACGTTATTAAGGATTAGATACTTATTGTTTTAAATCATAAATCATCGCCAATGGAGGCAAAAGTGTACCGCGAGGTAGGTAGCATTCTAACGAGAATCATTACAATCTTCGTGACTCATAAACATATTAACATAATATTTGAAGGTCAATACGAGTATTATGGACCGATGTAAAAGGGGGTTTCTTATGCCTTAATATTTACATTAAGTTCTGGGACACCCTTTAGGTATACATATAGATATCCCTGAGATAAAATGGCACTAAGTACATTATAAAAAAACTTCTGCGTATCCGGCATAAAAGCAATTGGAATGATCCTTAATAGTATAAGTAGTTTCTGCAAACGTATCTACAAATAAAAATTATCTATACTTTAACCTGACTAAATAATGGGGAATTTTCGGGTTCCAGTTGAAATTCATACCAAGGTAGCTGAAATCATTTTTATTCTAAATACCTACTTATCGTTTCCTTTATTGCACAACACAAGTTTATGTTAATGTAGACCAAAGTCTGGACCTAAGTGAATTTGTGTGAGATTGACTCCTGATACTTATTTATTATTTTAAGCACACATACCACCTACGCCTCTATTCTGCTAGGCAAAACCTTATTACCTTTGACCGGTTATCTTATTTTTCTACCTCGGACCTTACTCTCAAGTAGTTATGAGCTCTTGAAATGTTGGCGACATGATAACTGTCAAAAACCATCTTGTTTTACCCCGTACAATGGTACTTATAATTGAGAACTAAATATATGAACGTTTGCAACTAAAATAAGAAATTAATTGTGTAAATCATATTAGATAGTGAGTGAGTACCTACTAACTAAACAAATTTTATTCAAAATCTACTTCGATCGTTACCTCTCCCCAAACATTGTAAATCTTTTGTTACGCTCGTGGTAAAATAGCTGAATAAAGGAATCATCTAAGCTGATTAGTCAACAATTAGGCTGGAGCTGTAATTTGGCCGCGGCGGAGGGCGCGGCGGCGCGTGCCGCGCAGCACAAAGCGGCGCGTGCCGACAATGAACGATACGTCGCGACACTCGATCGCTTCCGTCCTGAGCTCTCATCACGCCTACGTTTTTAAATGCATTATGCACGCCCCGTTACGTTCGGGAGCTACAAAAAAGATACGCCTTTTTTTACTCAACTGCTGAAGAGGTAGGTAATTTCTTGGGTTAGGTTTATCTATCATAGCTACCACGACTGCTAATATTCGGTAAAGCATAAAATTGGGTGGTAGAGTTGCAAATTTCTGTGACATTTTCGACCATTTACCATTACATTGGGCTACATTTTTTAATCCCCCGCCCCCACTTGGCGACTCCCATGGAACTAAGGCCTAAAGCCCAACAGCCAGACCAAGAACAAAACCAGGTAATCATCCCGCGAGAATATAGATAGACTAGCCTATGTTTTAATGTACGGTATTGGCTGTCGCACACATGAATACACACAATATGTTCCCTTTTGAACCCTTAATTGGTTTTGGCAGCGTATCTATTACAAATTCTACTTGAATTAAAATGATAAATAGAGTTATTTTTAATTAATAACTAATCCCACAAGTTAGGTTAAGTTTAAGTGTATAACTACTTAAGTAGTTTGGCTTCCGGTAGATTTCCGATTGTCCTTTGTGTGTTATATAGATTATCGAGCTTTTGTTGCAGTTATTTTCAGCCGACTTCAAAGAGAAGGGGTTGTCATGCAGTTCGTCTGTTTTTTTTGTTTGTTAATTACGCTTAATAGCTCAATATAATTTTTTAACAGACTTATTTGCCTCTAAATCATACAAACATAATATGGTTAGAATTTTATGTTCCCTAAAAAATTATGATTCCCAAGTTAGCCTTATAATCCCCAAATTGCTCTAATAAGTACAGTCAACGTCAAAATTAAGTGATCAAAATTAACATTTCAAAACAACAAAGTGTAATTTTCAACTGAATATTTAATTAGTCAAAAGAAAATGATCATAAACGATGCCTAACTGTCTCTTTACCAGAGATCGGAATATGGGTGTCATTACTCTCAATAATGTGGACATGACTCAAGGATTTTAATTAAACAAATTAAATTACACTCATTGATTACATACCCTAAAAATAATGAATAGAATGTTTAATTTTATTTCATAATATTTTTTCCGTGGTTATTTTATTCCTTTTCAACGTTAAAATACTTACGAGGTGAAAAGCTTATTTTGCAATCCACGGATGTTAATGGAGCAAACTTAACCTTTTGAACGCCGTACGTCAAATACAAAATGCGTCACTCACACCACACGCCAAACATGTTTGCTATGCTACGCAAATTACAACTTAATCCATGCGAAACAAAGTCTCTTTTAATCTCTAACTTGTGTCAGCTGTTGCCGACGGTGGCGTCAGTGGCACGACTTTCAATTGTCGGCCAGAGCCGACTGTGGCGTTCAAAAGGTTAAGTAGATTCATAATAATGGCCACTCCTCACGTCTTTGTATTATTTATTTATTATTGACCTGTTAAGGATCAAGATTAAGGTTCAGGTAACAAATCAATTAATGTAATTTAATTTGTTTAATTATAATCTTTGGAGTCATGTCCACATTATTGCGAGTAATGACAACCATTTGTCCGATCTCTGCTCTTTACAGAAAAATACAATAAAGATTTTTTTTTTTTACCTTAGTGTCAAGTGCCCAACAAGATAAAGTCAAAATGACAAAATCTCCAAATGAAAACTAGGGTAATCACGGCAGTTAAAAGGATTTATTTTAAATGTTGCAAAAACAAAGCGAAGTAGTAGGAACTTATTTCAACCCTTGACGGAAATGAGAGGTGTTATAGTTGTTTCGCGTGTTTGTCTTACGAGTATAACCGACATTAACCGAACGTCTGACTTGTATTCCGAGGTGGTCTCGAGGAGACATGAAGGCCCAAACATTCATATTCACTTACATGTGATAGTTTGGTAGTGGTTGAACTACGACAATATTGAAATATTGAAAACAGATTCGGGCTAAAGAAATTATATCTCACTCACTTTTTCCATAGGTTTTGACGGCTCCTGTGGTCCCGGGACACTTTCACACCACTTTGACTCTCTTTCCAATCCAAATTTTCTCAGTTTTTGATATTTACTACGACGACATTGACGACGCGTGCCGGCCGGCATCACGCGCAAGTTGAGAAGACGAAAAAAATGGCCGCCCTCTGGTGGCGGAAGACCGAGTGTATCAGCTCGTTCAGCCGCTCCGTTCACTCGTTTTAGAACGGATCAGTGGTGGATGCGCGGGAAATTTAAACGCACATTTACGAGAGAGATTTGGTCTCAAGCCCGAAATCGTACATAAACCCCCCACCGGGAATCTACCCCTGATTCCCCAGTTTATAAACCAGGGATGGTTGTCAGTGTATATGACAGTGGACTGTATGATAGATAAGATATATAATGTAGAAAACGAGATATATAATGAAGTATGTGTAACCGTAATATTTCACTTAAAACTTAACTAAATATCATAAACTTGACACTTGCGTCAAATTTATGCAATAAATCAAAACAAGTTACTGAGAGTCCAAATACCATTGGAAGAGGACTAACTTTTACAACAGGTCGCGTATACTCTCCATTTTGAGTGCGTACTTTGACTACACGGATGAAGCTCTGTCACACGGCCAAGGGACCATTGAAGTGGAGGAGCGTCGGAATGTATCAAAACGAGTTCGCCCACTTTAAGGTTTCGACAATTGCTAAGCCACTTCTGTCGCTGCTGGAGCGTGTGAAGGTAGTCGCTCTTCCATAATTTCCAGAATCGTTGCGACGCCTGCTGCACTAGTTGCCAACGAGTTAAGCTGTGAACTGGTTCGTCAGAAAGGTCGTACTCAGGAACGGCTAATAGTTCGCGACCGACCAAGAAATGTCCGGGTGTGAGCGCCTCGTACTCTGACGGGTCGCTCGAGATATTAGTTAAAGGTCGGGAATTCAACACGGCCTCCACACGAGCGAAGAGGGTGCTAAGTTCCTCGAAAGATAATGTCCGGTTGCCTATGACACGCTTCAACATCAGTTTCGCGGATTTGATACCACTTTCGTACATCCCACCAAAATGACTGCCCGTGGGAGGATTATATCTCCAATCAACGCGGCGATTATTGAAAGCGATTGAAATATTATTTCTATGTTGATTAAAAAATTGATTTATTTCAGCGAGTTGTTTGCCAGCAGACACGAAGTTTTTACCATTATCAGACACAATAGTGTGACAAAGTCCGCGCCTGGCCGTGAAGCGGTCGAAGGCTGCGAAAAAACATTTAGTTGTGAGCGCACTCAGAACCTCTGCGTGCACTGCACGCGTTGAAAAACAGACAAGTAGCAGTAAATATGACTTGGAAATCATTGCGTTACGCCTATTACTCTCTCGCGTGTAGAATGGGCCTCCGATGTCAACACCCACAGTGTGAAAGGTATGTATGTCTAGAATCCGGAACTTCGGCAAGTTACCCATAATGGGTTGTAAAGATGTCGGTGTTACTTTAAAGCATTGAAGGCACTTCGAAAATTGCGACCTTATAATTCTCCTCGCCGAAATAATCCAATATTTTTGACTAATTAGACTATGAAGCGTGCGCGGTCCGGCATGTAAATATATTTTATGAAAATAGTCGATTAATATTTAAAAAAAAAATCCCGCTTTGGGAAGCAACAACGGGTGCTTAATTTTATATGGCAAGTTCGAGAGCGACAGTCTACCCCCCACCCTGAGGAAACCAAGGGGATCCAGAAAGGGTGCTAGTTTTTTTATCGGCAAACTACAAGATTTACCGTTTGTAAGTGCGTCAATATCAGTGAAGAAATGTTGCTGTTGAACTGTCTTGATAAGAATGTCGTGCGCTCTCTGCAAATCAGATAGGAGGGGCGGTCCCGAGTTGCGTTTCGATTTAATTGACTTACAATTATTGATAAATTGAAAACAGCGAGCTACTACATATTGAAGTTTGACAAAATTTGAATATTTTTCAGTCAATTTGATGAGAAAATTCGACTCGGTGCTATCACTACTGGACACGAGCGTTTGAACTGATGGCTTGCCAGTGATTTGTAGTTCCGGTACATTGTTAGATTTAAATTTGTCAATTGATTTTATTGGCCAACTCTCCTGCGGCGTGTTGAGCCAGCTTGGGCCCGCTAGCCACTCTGGCGCTGCCAGTAGCGCGGAGGGTAGCGCGCCGCACGAACACACATCGGCGGGGTTGGACGCACCGCTCACGTGGTACCAGCTTTCGCTAGACACGCTCTCCAATATTTTAGAGACGCGTGTAGCCACAAAGGTCTTTAAAGTATAGCTGGGTGTGTTTAGCCAACTCAACACCACAGAAGAGTCAGTGAACAAAAATGTGTCTTCTATCGATATTTGATTAAGTAATATTGCCTTAGTGTATTTGACTAATTTGACCAACAAATGCGCAGCCATCAGTTCAAGACGCGGCACGGATACGGTTTTTAAGGGAGCAACCTTAGACTTAGCAATAACCAGGCTGACCTTCGTTTGACCTTGATTGTTGAAGCTACGCAAGTAAATTACCGAAGCTATTCCTTTGGTAGAAGCATTGCAGAAACAGAAGAGCTGATAACTATTGTGATGGTTGACAGTAACTTGACGATCATGCCTGAAGTTTGACAGCAGTGGAAGTTCAGACACGTAAGTGAGCCACTCTTTCTCCAACTCCGGGGAAAGTTTCTCGTCCCATCCGAGCATTTGGAGCCAGAGCTTTTGCATAAAGCATTTCGCGTAAAATGCATGGCGCTACGAAACCCAGTGGATCGAACTGACGACCTAACTGTGACAGAACACTGCGTTTAGTGATCGCCTGTGAAACTGGAAGTAAATTTGTTGCAAATGAGAACGCGTCCTCAGCAGGCCGCCACTGAAGACCTAAAACTTTTAATGATAGATCTTTATCATCCTCGAATGCAACTGGCGTTTCGCGATGATCAGCGGGTACACGTTCTAAGAGCTGGGCACAATTGCTCGCCCATTTACGAAGAATGAACCCGCCTCCCTTCAGTAAATCAAGAAACTCATCTTGAAGCTGAGCTGCTTCCTCGTACGTACCTACAGACCACAGAAGGTCATCGACGAAGAATCCTTTTTTTTGAACCTTGCTCGCTAAAGGATACTTCTCGGCGTCGTCGTCTGCCAGCTGGTGCAGGACACGAATCGCTAAGTAAGGGCTACTGGCTACCCCATAAGTTATTGTGTTTAAGGCATAGATTTTTATAGGTTGATCCTTAGAAAACCGCCATAAAATATGTTGGTACTTGCGCTGAGCTTCCTCAATCAAGGTCATACGAAACATTTTACAAATATCACTTGACAAACAAATTTCGTGAATACGAAAATTGGTTAAGATTTCATTTATATCTGCTTGCAACCTAGGACCCGCGTAGACAATTGAATTTAATGAATTATTGTTTGATGTTTTACTTGAAGCGTCAAACACAACCCGAAGCGTCGTGGTTGTGCTTGAAGGCCGTAAAACACTAAAATGTGGAATTATATACTTCGAAACGACAGACCCCAAGTCACCCACACAAGTCATGTGACCGAGATCTTCATATTCGGACATAAATTTACCATACTCTTCCTTAAGTTCCGGAAAGCGGTTTAATTTAGTTTCTAAATTGTTGAAACGACGTAATGCCTGTTGAATTGAATCACCGAGCTCACAGTTAGATTTGAATGGATACGTCACTGTGTAACGCCCTGTGCTGTCACGGCTGTGTTCCCTTTGAAAACACTCCTCTACATAAATATCCTCTGGATTTTTAACTAAGTCACAGGGTACGTTTTCAGTCTCCCAAAAAGAGTTCATAATTTTTTCGATACTACTATTGGCCGAGAACAAGCCCAGAGAAGGTTTAAATGATTCGCGATCACCTTCGAGCACTGTCTGGCCAGCTATGATGTAACCGAAAATCGAGTGCATCGCAACGGGTAAACCCGGTTCTCGCGGTAGTATGTTTTGACCGTCATAAATGTACGGAAACAAGTCGCCCGCCAACAGTAATTCGACAGGAGAGGCCGAAAAGTAATTCGGGTCGCTAACTCGAGATTTTTAAAGTTATTTATAATTTTGTTTGAAAGTGTCATTGTAGGTAAATTACTTGTAATATTACCCACAACCACAGTCTCGGTGTTCAAAACTGGGCCAGATGAGTTTCGTGGCTTAATTGAACACGTAACCAAACCGAAATCTTGCACTGGTGCACCTCCCAGACCCATGGGTTCAAACGGACACTTGCGTCGCGACAGACCTAGGCGCTGAGCACACTCGTTTGTCATATAACCGGACATGGCACCGCTGTCAATGACTGCACGCACGGCGTGGTAGGTTCCCCATCGATCTGCGACGTGCACTACGGCAGTGCCTAACAACACAGTAGAATTTGATGAACAAGTCAAGCCGACGTTAGGAAGTTGACCTTGACCCTTGGACGGACCTTGACTACTGCTATAATTTTGTACACTTGAAACTGTATCTAAGTGTAGACTATGATGGTGCGGTTGTTTACACAAAACACATCTGATCTTTGAAGTACACTCGGACAGCTGATGCTGACGTAAGCAATTTTCACATAATTGAAGCTGTTTCACTTTATCAAGACGCTGTGCGGGTGTTAAATCTAAAAGTTCGTAACATCGGTACGTTGAATGTGGTTTGTCACAGAATAAACATTTATTTGATCGGTCATGGCTCCCCTTACTAACAGCTGACAAGCACGGTTTCGGTGTATGTTTGTTTGCGCCAGTATAAAAGTTATTATTTGATCGCAATACGTTCGGTTTTGATACGACGTTAGTAACAGCCCTCGGTGTAAACTGACCCTTCTGTACACAATATTTAACGTCGGACATTTCTAAAACCCGCGCTTGCTTTTCTACAAAGGCGATCAGCTGATCGTAAGTAGGTATTTGAGTTTGTTCAACAGTTTGTTCGAACTCTCGTCTAGTAACGGTGTCCAAGTTACGCAACCCCATATAGAACAATATGAAGCTCGATAAATTATCGATATTTAATTTTGATAACGCCTTGACGCATTCCTGATAGGTTTGCAAAAAGGCGTTAAGGCCGGAGGCCGATTCCACCAACAATGGTTTAAATTGAAATAGCCGGTCCAAATAACTGGTAGCTAAGGCGCGTTTGTTTTCGAATTTCTTTACTAACAACGCCCATACGATTGGATAGTTATCAGATGTAATCGGCATTCCTTTAACTACGGTTAACGCGGAACCGCTAACGGCAGAAAGTAGATAGTAATATTTTTCAACATTACTAATGCTTTCGCAGTTATGAATCAGACTGGTAAATGTATCATAGAAGGTTTGCCAATTTTCCAATTTGCTATCGAAATGAAACAATTCGAGTTTAGGTAAACGCGGTTTAACTGAGCGCAAATCATTGTTGGTGTCACCGAGCCCCCTGCGGACGAAGTCGGTAGGTGGCGAACTGCCGCTCTCGCACGACTGCCATATTTCGTTTAAAGTTGTGGCGACGCTTAAAATTCGATAATACATGTCGTCAAATGTTTGAATTTCCTGATAATTCGATTTAAATTTGGGAGTTTCTTTCTTTTTAAAATAATTAATTTCGAATACTGTTTGCTCGAATACTTCGCGATTTGAATGAATGTCCTTAAGACGTAAATTAAATTCCGATAAACGTGTTAAATCGGTAACAACGACCTTAGATAATTCGAACAGTGTTTGAATACGTAAAAAACACATCTCCTTTTTATCTATAAGTTGTTCTAGAATGTCGGCCATTTTGAAACAATAGACTCGCGCGACGCGTTGCAACTATTGAAATTAATTACGTAGTTACACAAACTTTAGACTCGAAATAAAGTCTTGTGTTTACTAAAAACTGTATTATGAATATATAAATGTATGCTTTAGAGTGTAATATGTGTGCCTAGTTTACAAACTGGAGAATCCGGTTCGAAGGACCAAAATGGTTGAACTACGACAATATTGAAATATTGAAAACAGATTCGGGCTAAAGAAATTATATCTCACTCACTTTTTCCATAGGTTTTGACGGCTCCTGTGGTCCCGGGACACTTTCACACCACTTTGACTCTCTTTCCAATCCAAATTTCACAGTTTTTGATATTTACTACGATTTGACTTACGATTGACGACGCGTGCCGGCCGGCATCACGCGCAAGTTGAGAAGACGAAAAAAAATGGCCGCCCTCTGGTGGCGGAAGACCGAGTGTATCAGCTCGTTCAGCCGCTCCGTTCACTCGTTTTAGAACGGATCAGTGGTGGATGCGCGGGAAATTTAAACGCACATTTACGAGAGAGATTTGGTCTCAAGCCCGAAATCGTACAGGTAGTATTACTGACTATTGTTATTTTAGAAAATCAGTTTAATTTTTCAACACTCAGTAATGACTTTAACTGTTTGAATGACATGTCATTTACTTATGACATATTACGAGCTAATTTACTTATGCTAAACTACAATAATCAGAGACATCTGTCTTAATTTATTGTATATACCATTTTGAGACCCTATTTCATCAGCTTCTTTTGCTGTTGACTGTACTGCACTTCTTCTGAACTAACCACTTTCTAATGTCTGTTGAGCTGCCCTAAATAACAATATATCTGTATCTACCCGTATCTAAGCGCAGAGCAAACATAGCCATATTAGACACGGCAGGCAATCTTAACCTTATTTTTTCGAGTGCATTAACTGATTCGTTTATTTTGCAACAGGCTGCTTTTATATGATTCTTCCAATAAAACTATAATTAATTTCTTCTTTAATACTTATTATTACCTTTTTAATGTTCTAGTATAGCCGCTATGTTCTTCCTTTTCCTTTTATAGTGGCACCCTCACTGGGCACCATAAAAGCAGCCCTGCACAATAACGTCATGGTAAAACACCAAAAAGAATTGAAAACCACGGTGGACTTAGGGCATGCATGCAATTATTGGACTATTGACTACGCACTTCGGGCTTAAACATCTCCCAGCAAAGATGGGCCTTTATAACAACACAGATTGTAGAATGTGCTGGGAAAAGGTGGAGACAATGAAACACTTGGATACTGTTTGAATGTGATGCCCTCGAATGAGTAAGAATGAAAATGTTTGGCTGTGGCTACCCAGAACCAATCGATTTCAAGACACTGCAATTGTACTCCACAATCTCCATTCTGGAAAGGGTGGAGGCCGCTTTAGATTAAGCAAAGAGGGGTAATTGCACAAAAGATCCCATATGGTTGAAGTGTATCCGTGACGACCGTACCAATCAGATAAGATAAGGTAAAATTATTAGTCATTTAATCATTTATTTGCTAAAGACATGGTACCTACTTACAACATTAATGGTGGTGGTAGTAAAAACTATATTTAGAAAACTGTCAAGTGCCTACCTACATCCTTCCTTTGGAAAGGACCTACGAAACCACTAAGAAACTAAACAAACTACGCCGTAAACTAAACAATATAATCATTAAGTTTCAAACATATTCTCCATAAAAAGTAGGCACGAGGTTATAAAGACTTTTAGTTCTGAATTATATGTAGCGACTTTTGTTACTAAGGTACCATCGAGAACCAGACGTGTTAAAATTCGGCATTCCATCTTCGTCCTCAGGGTTGGCAACGCATTTGCAGTCTTAGGATTGCGGTCTTGTGAATGCGAATGTCTATGGGTCACAGTTTCCACTTACCATCAGGTGGTCTGTGTGCTCGTTTGCCTTCCTATGATATAAAAAAAAATAAAAAAAAATCGACACTAACTGCTAAACAATGGTCAATGGCAAGGTACTCTTCTCTATCAAGGGGACAATTTTACTGTATTGTGCTACACATACAAAGCGTATAAACTCATGCATGCATTGTTACTATTTAACACTCATCGTTTTAAGTAGAGTGTAATTAAAGTAGAAGTATATATCTATATTTGGTGGGGCCGGATCTTGGCGCGAATATCGCGGCGGGGGTCCATTATTTCTACGCGGGCCCACTCGGTCCCCAGATTACGTCGCGCACTTGTCATTTGCCTGCCATCATCATCTCTTTGTCACCAACAGCAAGTAACAGGTCGGTAAGCTAAACTTTGTCTACCAAAGAAATGGGCGAGTCAGTTTTATGTCGAGAATGGTCTATCTTTGCAATGGTGGCAATACAACCTTAGAAAGTGCTTCACAGGCACGTCGCGCCGGCGGGGGAGCATTGCGTGGTGATTACACATGTCTTAATTCAATAATAGAGCAGTTCAGCCCTCGCCCTTGCTGCGGGGCCGCCACTAACAAGATGCGTCCCCTGATTGCGCCGTTTGTACGGATCGAGGTGGTTTGAGCGAACAACCTTACCTACTGCTATCGCCTAAAAATGTTAAAGAGGGAGAAGAGAAGCTGATATCTAGAAATAATATTATAAATAATATGGATTTAGTTTACTGAATGAACAAAAACTATAAATGAGTATTATTGTTTTAAAATGGGCAGACACGGAGATTCTACACGGTAAAACCTTATTGATTTTAACGTGTTATCCAATTGTCGACTTTTTGGTAGCACTTAACGGGTGATAACAAAAAAATGAGAATAATTTTCAGGAGTCTTAAAAAAAAATCTATTGCCATAGACAAAAAATTGATCAAGATGTTATTTGTACCTCTTTTGATATTCTTGATTTTTATTGGTTTAATTTTTTCAATCATTTAAAATTGTTAAAATGACGCCGAAACAAGAAGCTCTGCGAAAACGCGTTGTACATTTTTATAATAAAAATATAAACATGGGGAAAAAGTACACAGTAGATCATTTTACCAAAGAAAATGTAACAGTTTCTACTATAAGTATATAGAATTCTTGCATCCTTGACGACAACTCGCAAACGTGGTAGCGGCCGACCAGCTAAAATAATGACCAAGGGAAGACTGAAGACACTCCATATCACTTTCAATGATAGTGATTCCATGAGCCAACGAGATGCCGCGAAAATATTTAAGTGTTTTCAACCGTACATTTGCCGGTCTTTAAAAAAGGTCGGTTTGGAGTGCCGCAAGAAGATAAGGGCACCGTAATACACCGATCAGCAAAAATGTAACATTATGTCACAATGCCGCTGGATGGTTACAAATTACGAAGAAAAATCGTTTATTTTGGATGATGAAAGTTATTTCCCTTTGAGCAAAACCCATATACCTGGAAATTATCGGTACTATACCGGCAACATTTCAACATCACCAGACAATATAAAACACAAGTATAAGCACAAGTTTGAGCAGAAAGTTATGCTTTATGTGGTTTTTTCCGATAAAGGTGTGTCAAAACTGTGGTTCAAACCTAGTGGTTTAGCAGTTAATCCTAAACTCTCATAGAGTGAATGCTTGAAAAAAATACTTATACCATTTAATCGCCAACATCGCTCTGATGGAGAATGTGTTTTGGCCAGATAAGGCATCGTCGCATTACGCCAAAAAAACATTGCAATTCCTAGACTCCCATAATGTGCCATTTGTACCGAAAATCCGAAATCCCAAAAACCTTCCACAATGTCGGCCGATCGAAGATTTTCCTGGTTTTTTGAGCAGTTTGGTTTACAAAATTAATTGGGAAGCAGAAAATTGTGCCCAACTGATAAAAAGAATCAAAACCTGTGTGCGAAAAATGGGCAAATATGCCGTCCAACGGTCTTGTTCGGGCATTATGTCAAAATAGCGTCGAACAGCTGATTACGGGCCCTATCGTAACGTGCATTAATAATTTTGTAAATAGTTAAATGTGTATTATAACCCTTACTATAATAAAATTATAAAATGTTACTCATTTATTTTTTTACACCCTTGCAAATAATTCTCATTTTTTTGCTATCACCCGTTATTTAGTTTATTTCATTTTTATTGCACAAAAGAATACCTAATCTACAAAAGGCGAAAGTTAACCTGTTGGCAAAGCATAGATTGTAGTAGCGGTGCAACATAAGGTCTGCAGTCGTATTTTTACAAGCTTTATATTACTTCATTTGTATGATACTAAATACTCATAACTCATAATCATAATGTACATTTGGGTCTCCTCTCGCAACCCAATTTCGAATCAGTTACGGTTATTGGAATGGGCTAATATTTGGAATACATAATGTAAACCCAATAACAATTAAATATTATGGTGTCATAGAGCTGATTTCATAGTGTAGTCGAAAAGTGGCAACAGGATCTCTGTTGTAAATGTTGTAATCTCATTTCTTTTCATTTGCTTGAAGTACCCGTTTTCTTGACAAACGGGTACATTAAATTTAACATTTGTGTTGTTCATTGTTTGCAATGAGTAATTGAATTGAATTGACCGATTTCACCACTATTGCAGTTTAAAAAATACAATTTTAGTATTTTTACACCTATTTTGTCAATTCCGGTATCTACTAGTACCGGGATCCCGTTATTATATCCGGTCGGGTAGGTCTGAATGCCAAAATGCCCTATGTTCAAAACTAAAAGATCTTTTTCTCAAAATGACTGAGTCTAAGTCTGTTTTTGAATGTCGGATATAAAACTGTCAAATTGGTGCACAGTCAATATGGCTTTATTTGAACATCTTAAAATAAATTACATTACGCAGAAAACGTTAAAATGACATTTCCTAAAATGCCTACTTTTTATGAATTCTTACTCTTATGAAAATTTAAATATGGAAAAGAGGTAGGTTGTAGCACTATATTACTCTGCGAAACGTTTGTAAATACCATGGATGCAATACATTGAATATTAATATGAATTAGTTTTGCAGCAGGCCCGGAGGGTCAAACCAACCAGAAATAGGAGCTCCGTGCCAGCGGAGCTGCGACGACACCCTTGTTTCAAATCTATTAAACGTAGGGCTTCCGATATTGTTTCGTCATTAATGTATCTGAATGTACCTTTTGTGTTCGACATTACGAATTTCCGACTTTCAAACACAAAGACTTTTAGAAAGTCAGTCATTTAGGGAAAAATATTTGGCATTTTGGCATTCAGACGTACCGACCGGATGGCCGTTATTGAACTCGCATACTGGTATCGCATGCCCTAAACGTCACAGCATAAAATTCGTGATACTGCTTTGTAGATGTAATTTTTTTTTGTTAAATAATTTTCTTCCACCACTTGTATATTTCTATCGGGAAGACATACAAAATAAACATTTAAAACTTTTAAAACTGTGCGTAACTTTGTCTCGTTAAAAAAAATAGCTTTGCATTAAGCAACTTATCTAGCCTGACTGGTCTGGTCTAGTATGGTGTGGTATGGTAATAGTGGTAGGATATTAAAATTTTAGATTAATCAACATAATCGTTACATGTTGGTGATAATGTCGGCATACTCAAGTCGTTTAACACTGTAAGGTATTCGAGTGTCGAGTAGAATCCCGAGCGGCCCCGTCCCCCGGCGGCGGCGCGGTCGGCGCACGCGCCGCTACGCTTCGTTACCAATAAGCATGATTTAGCTCGATCGCGATCTGACGCGCCGGTAAACGCGATTTATCCTGCGAACGCATCGGCGAGTCCTCTTGACACCTCCACGGGGATTTACAATGACACTTCGATTTAAAGAACGCAGGTTTTTGGTGATCCGAGGCGCAGATAGTGCAGTTGACCAACATAAGAAAAATATTCAATATTCCATATCAAGGTTTACTTTATAAATTACGTAAGTATTTCCAATTTTTAATTAGTAAGAACAATAAAAAAGGCATTAACAATAATAAAGATTCCGCTCTATTGCAGGGAAATAATAAAAATATTTAAGCGAGAATTACAAACTAAATTAATTTCCTCCACTACAACTGTCACAGTCATCTAACAGTATATAATCGTTTTTTATGTAGCTTAAATAGATAAAACAGGTACTATATTTTGGTAAATGAGTGCTCGCACGGGAGGCGTGCATGGGAAGGTCGAAAGCAGAAAGTTTGACTTCGGGACTTTGATTTGGACTGGTTGTGAGACTGACATCTTAAGTTCCCCACGCCTAGGCGCCTCGGAAGTAAGTCCTAAAAGGAATACAATGGTCCCGTTTTTCAATTTTTAGTTTACAAGTACATCTTGAAAACGATACGTCATAGGAAATTTTGTCCTACTGCCTATATAGAGTTATAATAAGAGCTGATCAAATTTTCTACAACTTTGATTCTGTACACATTTTACCTACTCCCAACTGTTGTCTAGATATGAGCTCCGAAAAACGGTCAACTTAAAACAAAGAGATTTTACCTTACGTTTTTTATCATACGTCATTCTCTAGTTGCAGTCATTGGATTTGTTGTCTTGGCAGGTCTACTTATGGCAAGGCTCCACCTGACCAGGATATTATTTTCGTTAAGCCTAGCAGAGGCAACTCCATATAACCTATTATTCAAGTCAGGAGTAGCAGCAGCATTTCTACACGCTTTCACTGGATGTGACACCACTTTTGTTGCAGTTCAGAAGCAAAGCTTTACAGCTAAGCTCTACAAAAAAAACAAATATCCGACAAGCCGCTGACGTGTTCTCGAACCCCTTCTCATCGCATGCTGACATAAGAGCAAATGGAAACTTATACCTTTCGAAGTTGTATGGAGCGACCAGAAAGAGACCTTTATTAATAACTATCACTACCAGCGTTTGCTCCAATCGCTATAAAACACATGTTTGAAAATCAACCGCTTTTTGGAGGTATCTAGAAATTGTAGAGAAAAGTTGTAGAGAATTTTATCAGCTTTCATTAAATGGTACAACTTTTTTTCGCAATGTAAACAAAAAGGATTACCTCCTGGGGGTGGGGGACTTGTAGTCTGTTCGTCTCCTAAATACAATTCCAAACAAAGTTTTAAAGTCAACCTTTCGGCTTTCAAGCTTTGCGTCCACAATAACTCGTTGCCTGGACTAGGTACTACTTGACGTCACAAACTATAACTGACAGCTAGGCTAGGAGGTAAGTTAAATGTTTTTCTGCGGAAGGGTTCAGTGGAATTTCAAATCATGTTCAATTCAATTAGGTGCATTCGTTTACATTGTGACACTAAAGTATATTGATTCTCCGAAAATAGCCGTCTCTCGCCGGACCCGGGCCCAGCTGAAAGGATTTTAATAACTCGCTCGGCAGTAAATCAAAATTTGATTATGAGAATATGGCAAAAACTGGCCTCGTCTCGGCTGCGCTCCGAGCAGACATAACTCAGCCGGCCGGGCGTTGATAAGGCTAAAATGTTGTCGGATGTGGGCAAAAAACTGGTTCTCATTATAACGTACGAAATTTATTCGTTACACAACTAATAATATCTAAGTATTACAATGAAGTGGTTTAATGCGGTCTGACGCTGCTGCCGCGTGAAAAAAACATTCTCATTCTGAAACGATGTGTGTAGGCTGCAGGCTCGCGCGCTCGGTACCGCCACCAGCCGCAGCTACGACGGCTCTCCGCCAGTATTATTGTATACTTAATGCTTTACTGGTCATGCTCGTACTGTGTGTCAGAGAGCCGAACTTACCTAATAGGTACTTTAACGACGTAGTATCTTATCCTAGTTAGTAGTGTACCTGCCTATGAAGCTAGCTAGATTCCCGGTTAAGGCAAATATTTGCGTGATAAGCGAGAGTATATGTTTCTGAGTCTTGGTCGTTTTATATGTAGGTTTATTTTTTCTCTATACGAATTTAAGCTTGTTTATCGTTGCCCTGGGTACATACAAACCGAGAGCTTATGTAGTTTCGATGCGTGTGTTTGTGTGAGATTGATCCCTCATGTAGGTATATATTTATTTATATACATTGTTCATTAAACCGAGATGTTTAGTAATAAATAATAGCAAAAATAGCTTTTTTCAAATGTCTTAACCCTTTTGAAAGGAACGGCTCCAAAATGGTGTCTCTTGCTCGATGCTGACTGTCCCTCGCGCGAGCGGATAGCAATAAATATGAGGCTCCATATATCTGTCGGCGCGGGCGAGCGTTATTTACGGCGGCGCGCGAATAAATCGACCCGTGTGTAAACACGCTTTGGGCTAACGCTGACAAGCTTCGAAATTATTTCGGAGATTGCCGACAGCTAGCTCCCTGCGCCGTACTGCCTTCTGCACAATGCAGAACTGCGGCAAATAGGTACCATCTACCCAACGCAAACAACATTTTTCAAAGTTACCACTGCATTTCTTATTGGTAGATCGGTCAAACTTTTGTCATTTGCATGTGGATGCGATACTTGGAATCGGTAACCCAGAATTATTTTGTTTGTCACACGTAGATGTGTTAACTGTTACGGTCTACACTAGAGTGTAGCTCGAGGGTGCGTTCCTACACTCAAAACCGTGGATAGAGTTGACGTCTTGTGAAAATTTGACATTTTGCTACGTACAAAATTTGTCACTCTCTATCCACGGTTTTGAATATAGGAACGCACCATGAATGAACAACGGGCAAGGTACATTTTTAGTAACGGCCCGTTCACACAACGTCCGGTTTTGTAGGATCTACTATTTATCGGATCCTGCAAAACCGGATAGTGTATTCACATGGCCGCACGGTTTTGTAGCATCCTCTGGTCCTGTAAAACCGGAGTCAGTGTAAATACACTATCTGGTTTTTTCGGCGCTCGCCCGTACCCGCCTGCTTCCGATTTATTGGATCTGATCTGGTTAATTGTGGGATTCTTATTCCGAGCTTGTGTGAGTGCAAGTATAGAAATACTGTTGCCAATAAATCGGATCCGGCATTTTATCGGACGACCGGGCCGATTTGGAGTCGCAAAATCGGATGACACATTTTGCAGGATCTGTTTATTTGGAGGATTCTGGAACCGTACGCTTGTGTGAACGCGTGCATTGAAATCCTATTGCCACTAAATCGGATCCTACAAAATACAGTTCCTGGAATGAATCTGATGTCTCCGTGTGAACGGGCTCTAACTTGTCTTACCAGTTTCATTTAATTTACTAGGATCATCTCATTACTTTTGAAATGAAGTACTCTTGATAACAGCATCTCTCCTAATTCTTTTTCTTTGCCGAAACACAATGTATAAAGGAAGTAGAGGTATAATACCAATATCTTATTTAAGTAACAAATATGAGAACATAGATCGGTTACCCAAACCTGACTAATCTGGGAAGCAAACTTTCCATTTGTTTTTTTTTCCCGATTTGATTTTTTCTCTTGTCGCATTTCTTCCCATCGTTTATTTTACCAATTGAATTTTTTCCATACTTATTGGATTTTCCCCACTTGCATGTTTTCTTAATTCAAAATGATTTTTACTGAGTGAACGGCTCTCGCGGGCTACTATACTGACTTATCAGTTTAAAATAAGTTATTTTTGTGTTTTTGAAGGCGGTTTTTTATTATTTAAAATATATTTTTTTAAATTATTAAATGTGGTTTAAACGTAGGTGATCATTTCTTTTTTTGGTAATGTACTTTTATTTTAATAGGGTAACGAGTGTAACGACATGGTCAATATTTGGAAATTTTAAATTAAGTTGGAGTTAAAATTTTAGTGGACATTTATTATTTCTGAGTTTATTTACTATCTGAGGAATACGAGATGATCAATAATTGAAATTCATTTTAAAGTAAAATGGGATAAAATTTTGGTGGTCATTGTTAATTTATGGTAATCAAAGATTTTCTTGTCAGTATTTTTTTAGGTACTCGTATTAAACATATAAGGTGGTCCGATAAATATATGCCTATTAATTGTACCTTGCGTACCTTGTATCTTTAGATGTATTGTATCCGTGTTGCAACAGATGATAACCGCAACTTTACTGACGTTACACAAACACCGTATCTGGTGCGCGTCCACCACACAGCGAAAGAGAGGTTCCTATGTATGTTTTGATTCATTGATGTGATTTTACTTACCGCAACATTTTTAAGTAGAGTATTTTGAGTAACCTATGTACATAATGTATAAAATTCCGGTTTTATTCAATCAAATCATAGGGCAGGAGCATGTTGCGAAAACTAGGCACACATTGGGATTGCACTTGCCTTAAAAGAACACCAGCACTTCAACTAAACAAACTTTCCAACTAAAATGTTTACTAAGTCGGAACTACTTAGTAACACCTATTCTGCAACTGCCCATCTTATTTTAGTCGGCGACTCGGCGTTCTCGTAGTTATTGTCATTTTTAAATACTACTGAGCAAGTTCTTTTTTAATCCTTCAAATTATGATATGCCTTGTTACCTGTAATTATTAGGTACCTGTGATTTACAATTTTCAGTTTTAACTTAAGTGGATTTTAATATTTAGTACAAGTAAGTATTACAAAACATACTTCGTAAAAAAGGAGGTTACTTTTGCAATTGGCTAATAAAGCTACTCCACAATTTGCACTACAAAGAATATAATAGGTCAAAGGATTAGAGAAATACGCTTATGATTGAATGAATGACAATTGTTCATCTGGTCCGGGGTTCGATTCCCGCTCATCAGCCGCCCGCCGGTGGCGCTGGCGCCTCATTACGCGCCGTGTTATTCAAATTTATTCAGTTTAGCCGTAGTACCCGAGGGGCCGCGCCGCAATGTTTAAATATTATTTATTGAACCTTACCTACGCAGATATTACATTCTCTGCACAGACAATCATTGTCAGCAAATTGTGTAAGAATTATGCTACAAGAAAGTATAAATTGTTTACGTTATTTTCGTTATCGCGATTAATTAACCTAGGAAACATTCCAGAAACCAATCGCTCCAAGTGGTTTCTTCGTGACGGTTATCCCGGACCGTTCTGACGCCGTTAGTACAAATTCAAAGGAGAACCACGCAAAACAACACCCAGGAACGAATATTCTATTTAAAGTTATTGGGTGCTGTTTGAGGTGATTTTTAGTAGTACACTTTCACAGTTGCCTGTATCTCGAGAATCAATCATGTATTTAGTCGTGCTTTCATTAAGAATTTTCTTCTGATTTTATTACTTGTAGGTTTGGGAGGCGGAGGGATACCCAACTGTAGCAATTCGAAGGATTACCAATATTGACACTTTTTGAGTTCATAAACGATCCCCCAAATTTAAAAAATTAGAATAGTATGAAAAAAAACCAACGTACAGCAATGACTTTTCTCACGTTTGTTTTACTCCTAGAAAGAACATTGATGCGTGAATTATTTTTGAGTAAAAAGCCATGATCTCCGAGTAAGGCCGAGATTCTACGCGGTAAAATGGTTGCGCTTCTGACTCCAGATCAGAAGGTTGCGAGTTCAAATCACGTCGGGGTCACCAATGTAGGAGGAAATGTAGGCGAACGATCACGTCGGGGTCACCAATGTAGGAGGAGAGGACAATAGAGAGATCTCTCTCCAGGCGGGTGTTATGCCTGGGGACCGAAGTCCATTGGGATGAAGTTGGAAGTGGTCATAGCTGGGCACCGTTAATCAAATAGTTAACTTCGTTAATCGTTAATCCGCTACAAAAAAGTTAGCTTCGTTAAACGTTGAAGCGTTACATTTCGGAAGAATTAACGCAAGTTAACGTTAATCGTTAATCCGTTAATATGTGTAAAACAAATGTATTTTTATATCGTTGCGTTAGTGAACTTATAAAACCTGTTGGTTTGGGTTCTGGAAGTTAACAGGATAGGAACAAAACAAAATACAAAAGGGCATAAGGTGCATATTCCCTTTCATGAACATTAACATGTTGAAGTTCTCGTCTGAAAGCGAGCCTCGTTTTGGAGTTAAAATGTCTTAACCCGTGGAAAACAGACGTTTAATTGCAGCGCTTGAGGATGTAGCAGTATTGTATTTAATGAATAGATTTATGAATATCTGTTCCCCGAGGAATGCAGCATCTTTGAACGAGTCTTGATTTCATGTCCAGCCACATTTTAACGAGACTGCGCTTTACTCTTTAAAGAGTTGGAGGTCTTTGGTTTTTCTATAGACTGAGTGACAGAATTGAAAAAGTATTCCTTGTCATCATCGTTGTTTCTCACACTACACACTCGCTGCTACGCGCCGCCCTGCACTTGTCGTCTCATACTTGTCATCAATATATGTACTAAAAATGCTTGGCTAAACCCGAAACTTACATACATAAACATACATACCTTCACGCCTTCATTCCCAGAGTGGGGTAGGCAGAGCTACAGAATTACCAACAACTCCAAAAACTTGTTGATAACTCTGTAACCACAATTTGCACAATTAGGCTAAGATGTTTAACAGTGTATATTAGTGACAGGTAGCAAGCCCATCGCCTAACAGTACTACAAGCCTTTATTCCCTTAGTCGCCTCTTACGACTTCCACGGGAAGACATGGAGTGGCACAATTCTAAGCCGGCAACCACACGGCACCCGAAACTTAATCAATAATATTTTTTCAAATTCAAAAGCTTTATCTTGTCTAGGGGACACCGTTGATGTAAGAAAACATATCAATCTGATGTGGTCGTCTTGCACCGTCTTATATACACATAAGTAGGAGTTCTTTTTTTCCTTTTCTCTCTCTATCTCTCTCGTAAGAGTTTGGTGTGTTTTCCTGCGGAAACTACGCAGGTTATTTGATATATGTTTTTAATTTAATATTTATAGATTTATACTATAATGCTAGACTAAGGTAAGGAGTACCATTGTAATATTAAATATATTTAAAAAAAATGACTGACGGCCGAGTTTCGTGCAGCGTTTCTTCTCAGCAGTGGTCTCCTCTTGTGAAGCGCTGGTACATTCTTGACGTGTAAAAGTGCCCGTGCGGCCTACTTAATGAATAAATGTCTTTATCTTTATCTTTTACATATTTTCCAAAAGATTTCTATTAGGTGGATACGTGTTGGTGTGAGAATGTTTGTAACACTAAAGCGTTAGACGAAATCATTGCAATACTCTTTCTGATTTTAATGTCTAAAATGAAGCAGAATTTTTTAATGGCGTTTCGATACCTAGCTATTAAAACTATTCTAGTTAGTTAGTGTTATTTAAATCTTCTGTATGCAATGGCAACCTTCCAGGTTATATCATTGAAATATAACTTTTTAAAAATTAGGTCCTCTACCCTAGGGCCATCCTCGTGGCAATTAAGATGAATTTTCATTCGAGATGAAAATGGCAACAACACAAAAATGTATGTATTGATATGTTCTTTTGTAATTTACCTCGAATGGTTCGAGAATCTATACATATAATAAAGTTGTAGAAGGAAAAAAATCTGTACATTTGAGATTTGAAATTAAAAATACTATAGGGGGCCTCAGAAAGAGCAGCAGAATACGTTTCTAATGTTTTTAGTGGTTGTCTGTTGGTCTGTTTCATTTGTTTCTCTTCGCATCAATGGAATACCACTGAACCAATGTTAATGCAGTTTTCACTAAAAGATTACAATAAACGGAGACCAGGTTTATAAATAATAAAAACTAAGATAAGAAAAAAAAAAGGGGGGGAGGAGAGGGGACAAACTTAGTATGGACAAAACTTACCGGATTGAGCTGGTCATTTGAAACTTTGTATGATTTCGTAACAAATTAATCTAAACATAATTCAGGGTTTCTAGATCCAAGTTAAAAGAACTAAGAAATAATCAAATTACTTAAATTATAGGTATTTCTTCAAAACCCTATTTTACAAATATCATCGTTTTATTCTCCGCATATTACATAGAAACTTAATTCAAGGATTTTTAAACATTCAATGTACAAAATGTTATAAACAGGCAAAATAAATTAATCCAATTTGGTACGGTAAAAAATGCGACGCCATGATATTGTGACATCTAAGAACAGGACAACCATATCCCTCCCATAACTGGAGCGATCAAGACAGAAAAGCACGCGATCATAGATTAACGTTACAGAGAAGCAACGTTGTGATTGAAACTAACGGAGTCACGTTGATGTTAGAAAACATTGTTTTAATGCCTTATATCGAGAGTTAAATTTCGAATACAGATTGAAGACAATATTTGGACAACCAATCTCCTTTTTTAACATTGCTTTGGTTTTACAATTTTAGGGTGCCGTGTATATTTGGCATATTTTTTATGATCCGAAACGTCCGTTACGTATTTACTACCAATTTCATCAAACAATGTTAACCACTTAACAGACGATTAGAGTGTTAACAACTGTCAAAATGTATCAACTAACAGTCGATTAACAATTTCGACGAATGTTGAATGTTGACATCATAGAAAACATATTGGTTAATTGCCGAAATGATTGTTTGGTAGATTTTTAAATAGTAATTGATTGATAAGACCGAAATTCATGACGAATAATTTCGTTTATTATAATGCTCATAATGCATAAAATGTTGCGTAGCATAATAGGAGCGAGCGAACCGACCGAGCAGCATGTATCGGTTGGGGCAGAAGCGACTCGGATAGGTTAACTTAGTGCATGCTGTTGCTGTTTAAAAGTTTATGCGTTTCATTGTTTATTCGTTACGAGCATTCGACAAATGAAATTTATGAATTAAGATTATTCAACCAATAAATTTAAAACGTACCTAATGATTTCTGTGAAACAATACTAAACCATTTGCGTACTTATGCTCAAAGTTATTATGCCTCATTCAATAATTCCAAGAAACATTCTACCAAACAAAGGGGAGTGCAATTTTGATCATTATCAATTTTCTCCTTTGGGGCATTATAAAAACAGAAACCTTATAATTTCGCCATCTATAGCGTGTTAGTCGTTTAACAATCAGATTTTGAAATAAAAATATAATTTCGTTAGTATTAGTAAAAAGAAACAGTAGTCACATACCTACTACAAAACCTAACCCTAATAATGTCAACATTTTTAATTCATAATTTTTATTTCAGTACCACAGAGTTCCGTAAATTGTTGGTAACATTAAATATTATTCTATAATATATATGTTTTTACAAAATTGTTTCATTAATCATTTTATTTCTCGTTTGGATTCCACCACCCAGAGTGTGACAACATGGGATAGGCTGTGTACAATCTGTTTCGTTAGTCTATGTCAAAAGCAGCGGTGTCAGATTGACGTTGACAGCGTTGACATATCCAGATTTTAATATTTATTCCGCCATTTTCAAGACTTATTTAAAGCGTTTTCTACGGCTTAGGTTAGGTACCTAATTAATATTATATTAGGGCGGTTATTATGATCAGTTGGAAAAAAAACGACCGGTCATTTTACTTTTCAGCGGTTGGTTAATTAGGGTGGCAGTAAAACATGAACAGGTGCATTGGGGTAATTGCGAAATTGGGTATATTCCGAAAGTTTATAAAAACTACCAAACGCCTCGATATTATCTTACTGGCAACATTACTTTAGACGCCATTGTTATCGGCTTTGACGCTCCAGTCGCCGTTCGTCGCTGCTAGCGTAAGTGTGCGAGCAACGTGCCGTCTCGACAGCTAAGGGATTTTCGCGCCTTTTTGATTGATTCGCAATAACCCCAACACTCTTTTCTCGGAACCCAGATAAGTTATTAAAATAATTGTTTTTTAGTATTATAGGTTATTGTTTTTTACTGTTGATTGAGGGGAACACGTGTTGTTTTTTATTTTGTTTCGGAAAAACCCCTCTGGGTTTATTACGATACACATATTCATTCGCAATAACCCCACCTCACATTTTCATAGAAATGGCCAGCGGTTCTCAAACTAGTTACCATAGTTCCGGAAAATAATACCAATTCGGTACTTACTTATTGTGATTTTGTTATTGTGTTTAAGTTTTTTGTAAAACAAAATAAAAATAGTCTATGACCAGGACTTAAAAAAATAAATAATAAGACTGCAATTGTGTTTGTGCTTAAATATAATGTTGATATGTGATTTATAAAGATATTATTTTTTCAGAAATTGTTTACTAGTTCCTAGGTAAGGGTTTGCTGATTTAATTACAACCCTTGCAGATTTAGTTTGTTTTTTAGATGGAGGCTTCTTTTTTGTATCTTTATATAAACCGTTATGAATAAATTTAGGTATGTTAAGTACCTATCTAAGTTCCTCAAAATAACGATACTGAAGTGATATGTTAAGTATTGCCATTTCTATTACGTTTAAGTTTATTTTTAAACAATAAAGTTATTTCTCAGTTAAATACGTTTTTTACTAAAACTTAAAATAATGCGTATCCGTCTGAAATGTTGAGAACCACTTCCTCTAACCGGGGTAAATCCGAAGTAATCAATCCGAAATGACCGTAAAAGCGAAACTATTAACAAAGTTTACAATATTACAAGTAAGGAGCAATTACAAATGAAAATAAAATTTACTTTTCAACTATTTCGGAATTACCCGGGCATATTTCGTATTTCCCCCAAATGTTAAAAAAAATGAGACATGACAATAAATATGCATAAAAAAGTAACAACAGCATATTTTTGAATGTAATGTCCACTAATCATAAGTCTATACATCATTTTTCAATAGATAGGAAAATATAGGCAGTACAATTTAAATATAAAATGTTTTTTTAACTGAAATGCTGTCGTTTACTCAACTCGTCAAAATTTCTATCGTAATTAATAAATAAATATCAAGGGACAATGTCACACCAATTGACCTAGTCCCAAACTAAGCTCTAGGCTTGTACTATGGGTACTAGACAACGATATAAATACTTATATAGAGAAATATATGCTTAAATACATAGAAAACATCCATGACTCAGGAACAAATATTCGCGTTCATCACACAAATATCTGCCCTTACCGGGATTTGAACCCAGGACCTCTAGCTTCGCAGGCAGGGTCACCACCAACTAGGCCAGCGCGTCGTCAAAAATAAGATTAAAATTGGCAGTTTATTTAATTCTAATAATAATAATACTTGGGAGTAACAAATTTATACAACGAAACACACCGATTATATAAACATACTGTAAAATGAAAAACATAAAACATTACTGTAGAAAGAACAACATATTTGGAAAAAAAAGCCAACCATAGAACTTTTTTCAAAGGGCTTCTGTCCTTTATAAAATGGTTTTAATATGTACTATTATCGGTTTTTAACTTCTGTAGGAACAGAAAAACCCAAAAAGATCTCCCCGTTACATAACACGTAATGCTAATATTTTTTCCATGTCTGTCGGTTTGTGTCTTCTGGGCGCCAACAACAACAATCAGGCTGACATGCGTAGAGGGATGCAGATATCTATTCAAGTTATTACGTCTCTGTTCTAATACGATGAACAGTCAGGCTTAAATCGGTTGGCCGAATGTTAGTAGTAGGTCGCCCGTTTAGCGTGGGAATTGATAAACGGTGTTAAGAGTGGTTTCCATTTCATAGTTATAGTTCTGATGCTTGACAGCATATCGGCTGTGCTGTTGAAAAGTTATTGAGTTTCGATTTGATACCAAGGGTCGCAAAACTCGAGGTGGAAGTTTCGTCCCTGTACGTCGTCAAATTGATTTTAAACTTCATAACCGTCAAAGTTTATAAAAAACCGGGCAAGAGCATGTCTGTCCTAGCTCAGTGTAGGGTTCCCAAGCCGTTAGGTATTACACAAAAACTACGTAAAAAAATGTTCACCAAGAAAATAGCCTGGCAATTATGTTCTTTTGTTGAGAAGCGCAATTTTTCGGAAATAACTCAATAACGGTACCTACATCCGATCATATTGAAATAATTTTCTTTGAAAGTATTTATTAAGTGTTAATCTCGAGGGAATAACGATTATCGAAATCTACGCAGACAAATTCGCGGGCAGAAGCTAGTGACATAATAAAAGTAGTAACACTATACGTATAGTCTTTATTATTTCTACTGAGCCGATCTTCTACACAAAGGCCATTGTTTGTAAACAATACCATTGTCTTTCTTTGTGTCCGTAACACCAAGCCGATTACATAAAAAAAAGTTTGAACTACATTGAATGTACATTGAATTATCAACCCTACTCTCTTAGTCAGCAGGTTTAAAATGTAAAGTGTCAGGATACAGATATAAGTCTTTATTATTTGAACTGTGCTTATTCTTTACACAATACTATCATCTACACAAAACTTATATCTGTATCCTAACACTTTACATTTTAAACCTACTGACTAAGAGGGTAGGGTTGATAATTCAATGTACATTCAATGTAGTTCAAACTTTTTTTTATGTAATCGGCTTGGTGTTACGGACACAAAGAAAGACAATGGTATTGTTTACAAACAATGGCCTTTGTGTAGAAGATCGGCTCAGTAGAAATAATAAAGACTATACCTATACTTATAAGAGTTACGGAACAATTCCATACATATCTTTGCTTTGGGGACATATCGAGAGCATTATTTTATTCTTGGGTCGAATGATGATTGATGGATGATTCCAACCAACGTGCAATTTTTTTCCCAAATCTGAAATTCCTCTTCTAGCATGTGGAAAGAAGTGGAAAACCTACCCCTCCGGGAAACAGGCGTGATTTAATGAATATATGTAGGTACGTACCCAATGAAAGCGGACACTTGAATGGCGATCCGTGATTCATTTGATTAGAAGATTCTATGGCTATTGTGCAAATAGGCTAATCATATTGCGGCCAATTTTCATTTAAAAATAACCTTTATACAAATAGTGATTTTGGTATTTTTAGTAACAAATCCAGCATTTGCACTCAGAAAGTATCTGAAGACCACAGATGGGTACCAGAACTCCTCAAGGGTGAACATAAGTTATCTCGATTAAGATAGTTGACCGACTATGAAGAAGCACATTTAAATGCATTCAATATTATCATATTACACAATGACTATCCCGCGGCGTTAATTGAAGCGATCTTTTTGAAACATGTTGTCGACCGATTTTGAATTGATTTTTGTGGTTTGATTTTGATCAGTAAAAAGTACTTATAAAATAATAATCAAGTAAATGTTTTTATAAACAAAAAACTGCCTTCAAAAACGCAAACAATAACTTTTTTCAAATGGTCAGTCAAACAGAAGTCGGAGTTCCGCAATATCTTTAACCAAAAACCAAGCCCAGCCCCCTTCTTGCTCGTCGTGCCACCAACTCGTTCTACCAGTGGCACAGACGGAATATTCCTCGTCGTATTACTAAATGCAGATACATGAAGTTAAGGTAGCTCTACTTAATTTCTCTTTAGATGTCACTGTATAAATAATGGTTGTCTGCTTTTTAACCGCTCCTTCCCCACTAAGCCGCACTACTGAGCAATGATTTCTATTTCTAATTCAAATTTAACGAAGTCGACGGAGCTCCGCTATCGCAGCGCTCCCTCCGCCGCCTCTCCCTCCCTCGCCGCCGCCTTGCCGACTTCAGTTTGACTGATTTCAAAATTATTTATTTTTGAGTTTTTGAAGGCGGTTTTGAAGACAATTATGACAAAACACGTAATTTTGTACGTAGTTCTCATGTTCATCTCAAATGAAAATTGATTTCGATTACTACGAGAATCGGTACCATTTTTTTAAAGTAAGACTAAAAAAACTAAATGTCATAGTAGGTAAAACTAACCCGCTAAGAAAAGCGGAGGCATTTTCATTATTTATAACGATTGGTGATTTGTTCCACCTACTTACGTAGGTAGGACCTCATTCATCCCTTCGCTTGTCGGATGCTGTAGGTTTTTAAGACTTGTAATAAATGGGAGTTAGTTAGGC
Organism: Acleris emargana; assembly: GCA_927399475.2. Lineage (NCBI taxonomy): Eukaryota > Metazoa > Arthropoda > Insecta > Lepidoptera > Tortricidae > Acleris > Acleris emargana. Next base: position 46,537,307 of record OV656835.1, on the reverse strand, counting down.
AGAGTTGACTGCGACCTAATACGGTCTGTTTTACAAGAAATGACTAGTGTACCGACCTCTTTACCGGAGTGAGTTCGTTACGCGTCTTGTGCCGGTAACGAAGTGTTTGCAGCCCGCGGGGGCAGGTAATCTAATCTCGCCCTCGGCCGCGACGCGCCCCGCCCCGACCCGCCTCGCCCGTGCCCTCTGTGCCTGTGTCTCTTCGGGATTCTGCGATACTGTAACATTTTTCCCGCTATTTATTCCTGTATCAGAGGCTTACGGAACGTGACGGGAATATGTAGTCGTTGAACGTCGGCAAAGCGATCGATGAATGTTTCTGTACACAATAGTATTAAGGTACCCTAGTTGGATTGGAATAAACATCTTTTATCAAATTTTATATTTGTCTTTGTCTTTAGGTTGGTAACTTAATTCCAAAATCAGCCGTCAGCTAAATTAAAAAATCTTTAATGTAAACAAGTTACTCACAAAGTTTTATTAGGGCACAATGGGATGGAGAACCAGTGAACTGTCAAATCTCCGGCCCGTATTTGCTATGCAAAGTAACGCCCGCCTATTTCGTAACAGAGCAAACTTTATTTTATTGCATAAAGGCTGCTCGTCACCCAATACAACATTCATGTTTGAGGGAATTAAGGTCCATTATATGGACGCGAAACAGTAAACCCTCGCTGGTAAACCTGGCGCGGAGGCCGCCCGCGCCGCGCCGCTCTCACGGAGCCCGTTCGCACGCTCGACACTCATTTATCGACGCAGTGATTTCTGCCATCTCCGTCAATGAGTGCATTTAAATCGCTCTAATTCGTAATTTGCGCACGTGGACGTCCTTTATTCTATTATTGTGGTAGGGCTTTAACGTTTTATCGAAAATTATCTTTTGAAGTTATCTAAATACGACGATATACCTACCTACCATGTACAAAAAATATACTTAGTTGTGTAAAATAATATACAAACGAATTGAGAATATGTGGTTACAGAATTATCAACAAGGTTTTAGAGTTGCTGTTAATTCTGTAGCTCTGCCTACCCCACTTTGGGAATGAAGGCGTGAGTTTATGTATGTATGTATGAATTGAGAATATCCTCCTTTTTTGAAGTCTCACGAGTAAGGTAAGTATATCTATTTCTGTCCGTCTGTTTATAATTTAAGTTCTTATATCTACACTGCGCAATCGTTTTTTTCCGTTTTAACCATCGATATAAAAATACGCCATTAGGTACGTTGTAATAGTTGCTTACGCTGTTACTCGTTGGTACGTACACAATTACGTACCAACTCGTTAGCAATTTTGAAGATGTTTTCTAGACAGGCTGGTAAGTAATACAGTCAGCTTTATGCTGTACACTTTGTACCTTGTCACTTTGACGCCTTTGAGAGATTAGTGCTGCAGTTCAAACATGACGTTAAAGTAACAAAGTACTAAGGTGTGCAGCTTCTACAGGCCGGCCGTACACATAAAGTCGGGGTCAAGAGATGAAAAATGTAAACAAATCAGTAGTACTGTTTGACACATAACCTCAATATTTCTGCAAACGAGTTTCGATTTAAAAAACGTATAGTTAATATACTTAATAATTATTCAATCCTAAACAGAATGCAAAAGTAGGTAACAATCAAGCTTGTACCTACATCATCAAATATACCTCACGCGATGTCCAAAAGGAAGTGTTTGATTTATTTTTATTTTTTAATCAGCCTGTTGAGTGTCCCACTGCTGGGCAAAGGCCTCCCCCCTTAATTTCCACAAATCCCTATCAGTGGCAACGTCCGGCCAGTTGTCAAGAAACGCGTCCAGGTCGTCCCGCCATCTCCGCTTGGGCCCGCCTCGTCTTCGCCACCCGTCTTGCGGCACCCATTTGGTGAATACGTTAGCCCACCTATCCGGGTGCATGCGGCTGATGTGGCCAGCCCAGTCCCATTTAATTCTGGCCGTTTTTTTACCAACATCAGTTATCCCGGTTCTGGAGCGAAGCGTAGTATTCCGAACGCGATCCGTTCTTTTAAAACCTAAAATGCTTCGCTCCATAGCCCGTTGGCAAACCTTCAGTTTGAGCTTCTGATTCTCGGTGAGTGACCAGGTTTGGGCACCGTAGGTTAGGACAGGCAGGATACATATGTCAACGAGTTTCCGCTTTAGCGACATAGGAAGGTCTCCCTTCATCAGTGTTTGATTAGGGTGCAATAATGGTAAATAGGTCCGTTTGGTTTAATTTACATCTTTTATCATTTCTATTGACCCCGACTTTAGATCCCGCCCATAAGCGTAAGCGTTTTGTTGTATAGTCTCTTACAACAAAACGCTGCTTACGCTTATGGGCAGGCTTAAGAATTAGTTTTTACCTGGCTATCATAACAATAAACTAGCATTTTTTTTTAAAGATATCATTTAGTCAGCTCCCCAAGAGCAAGGTACTTTAACAATACAATAATGATAAGTTAAAGGTAAAGACAAAGTGGAATAACCTACCTAAGGAAATAACGCATTGAGTAACATCAAGTAAAAAAAATATGGTTTGACGACTGAAGAATGTTTTCAACGACATGTGGCCGTCTAGACAATATGCATTGCGAGATCCTTATCTTTATCGAAAAGGTATAGGACTGGCGTAGGTAAGCTGCCAGATGGACACGTGGAACGCTTAAGTAGATATATATCCATTCGATACTTTTTGACAGATTTCGAAAATCGTTTAGGTACTTTAGCGTTATGCATCTTATCTAGGGCTACAGCTAGTTCTCGCACGGGGCTTCCTAGCTTCGAAACCTTGCTTGATACGAAACTCCGTGTTTTGGAAACATCGAGGGGTGCACTAAAAGTTTCGGGAATCGTTTATTTAATTGTATAATAGTGTTCCAAATTCAACCTTTTTATAACCATAGAGGTCTTGTCGACTCATTACAACTGGGAGTTTGGAAAAAAAAGTAGACACTTTTTAGTCATTTGTTTTTAAAACGGAGTCGTTGCCGCCAAAATGGAATTAACGCGAGAAAATGTAAGAGCTATGATTTTTTATGATTTTAAAAGTGGTTTATCTCAAAAACAATGCCTTGAGCGGATGACTTATGCATTCGGAGGGGGGGAGTTACAACAAAGACGACCGTGTACCACTGGTTTTCCGAATTTCAACGCGATCGTGTGAAACTCAGTGATGATGTTCGTGAAGGTCGGCCCAAATCCGCGGTTACTCAAGAAAACGTCAATGCAGTGCGGGACCTGATCAACAAAGATCGACATGTCACATATCGTGAAATTCAGTCATGTTTAGAGATTGGAATGAGTCAAATATCTTGCAAACAGAACTGGGCGTGAGAAAGCTATTTTCCCGTTGGATCCCACACCTACTCACCGATGAACAAAAAGGGGCCCGGGTCAATTGGTGGCGAAAAAATTTAGAAAGGTTTAACACAGGAACTTCCAACGCAGTATATAATATCGTGTCGGGTGATGAAACGTGGATACATGCTTACGAACCTGAAAATAAAAACCAATCACGAGTTTGGGTGTTTGAAAACGAGCTGCGACCGACCAAGGTTGTTCGCTCCCGAAGCACGGCGAAAAAGATGGTCGCCACTTTTGTCTCAAAATCAGGGCATGTTGCGACTATTGCACTTGAGGATCGCAGAACGGTTAATGCTGAGTGGTATACTACAATTTGTCTGCCTGAAATCGTTAATATACTCAGAACAGAAAACTGCAACCGACGCATCATTCTTCATCACGACAACGCTAGCCCACACACCGCTCGTCAAACAAAGGAGTATTTGGACCATCACAACGTTGAATTAATGACCCATCCACCATACAGCCCCGACCTGAGTCCTAACGATTTCTATACTTTCCCTAAATTTAAAGAAAAGCTACGCGGTCAACGATTCCAGTCACCCGAAGAAGCAGTGGACGCCATTTTGGAGACTACATCTTTGGAGTGGTATAACTGTTTCAATAATTGGTTTGAGCGAATGGAAAAATGTATAAATATGCTAGGAGAATACTTTGAAAAACAGTAAATGTACATTTAACTCTTTACACTTGTCTATTTTTTATATTCCTGAAACTTTTAGTGCACCCCTCGTACCGTACTAAACTACTAAACCACGCTACGTCACTTTTTTGCCTAATTAATTACTCTAGGGATCATTTCTTAGTAGTTAAGCCGAACAAAAACTTTCCTTTCATTTCCAGTAGGTAAGTATACATACTTACAAGTTGAATAGGCTTGTGGTTTTTAATCGGTTTCAAGGCTGATCAAATCCGGTTTTAGGGCTGACAAAACTACGTCCGGACACGGTTTTTGTGCGGCTCATACTCGGTGTCTAATAGAAAACCGGTCAAGAGCGAGTCGGACTCACGCACCGGTTCCGTATTTAAGATAATGTGGTCGAGAAACGCATAATGAAATACTCATTTTGAAATCAACTTTATTATTTAGACAATAAGGTCCATTTTGACAAACTTAATTTTAGTAAAGATTTTTAAAGGTTTTTGATAATTATCCCAAAACTGTAGGTAACGTGTGACTACTTCGTTTTATTTTTCCCGTAAAATATAAGTAACTAGGGGGCCCCCGCGCCTTCGTACGCGTATAATTAGTTCCCAGCTACTCCCCCTGTTCCTTCCCGTTGGGGGTAAATTTTCGGAAAATCCTTTCTTAGTGCACCCTCGTAAGTAACTTACGCGCCTTTGGAATCTCTGGACCCAGCGGTTTGGGCTGTGCGTTGATATGTCAGACAGTTTCTTCTTTTATACGTAGGTAAGTATAGTTAGATTATCTTTAAATCAGGAATGTTTCAGATCTTTTTAGTCCTTAAACTTCAAAGACAAGGGGAACGGTCATTTTTTGTAAATGTTTGGCTATAAATCTATAAGTCACAGAAAATTATACAAAAAATGGTTTTGAAATGTGAAGATGGCCCTATCGTATGACACCCCGTTTGCTATAATCAAATCACTTTAATTTTTCAACCCCCCATTCTAGACCCCTATTCAAATATTTAGAAAAATAATTTAATATTTAATGGCAAGCAAGTAAAATAACTATGCCAAATTCAAGTTGATAGTTTATACATATAGTTCCTGAGAAAACTGCTGAGACACAGAGAGACAGACAAACAGACACTGAAGTGTCACCATAACAGTTCCTTTTTTACCATTTTGGTACGGAACCCTAAAAACGAAACTATTACGGAATGCAAATAATTAACTTAATAGGTAAGTAATTTAGGTACTTAACTGTCGTAACTGTTCTGTTAAAGTAGGTCGGTACCTATTTGAATTCCGTAATACAGAATCTAACGATGATCTAATTATATATTGTACTATATCATTTTATTATGTACCTACTTTAACCCTTAAATTGGCAAAAATAAAAAAAGTCGTGAATTCAAACCCTATTTAATTTGAAATCAGCATAAAAAATATAGATACCAAAAAATAAAAAAGTGAACATTATGGTATGTGCATTATTAGATACGTTGCCAATTTAAGGGTTAAAAATAACTTAAGGGTAACTTAACTCATAATTGGGCATTTCTATTTTTCCTTGTACTCAATTAAAAAATTGTTAACGCAGCGTTAAATTAGTACATTTGGTAACGCATTTTTTTAATGCTTTAATTTAAAAATATATACTTCTTGTTAAAAACTTTTTAATAGATTTTTCTGATTGATCTTAAAGTTTTTAACAAGAAGTATATTTTTAAATTTAAGCATTAAAAAAATGCGTTACCAAATGGACTAATTTAACGCTGCGTTAACAATTTTTTAATTGAGTACTAGGAAAAATAAAAATGCCCAATTATATCTGTTAAGGTAAACGTAGAATTCTGTATCGGTAGCTGTACGAAATCTTATGAAACCACGCACACTTGCGGTTCTTTTCGATTCGGACGATTCGACGCGGGCAAGTGTGCGAGGTTTCATAATCATAAGATTTCAGATACATATTCTAAAATTCGTTTCATTCAACTTGTTCGACGCGTTCGGCTCGGATAAGTGTTCGCCTCTGCTGGCTGGCTGGCGGCTGTCTCACCGACGAGGCTGGCCGGCTCGCGCCCTCGCCGCGCCCTCGCCGCGCCCCCTGGGACGCCGTATTACAGACAATAAACACCGACTATTTGGTGTAAACTGCTCCATACACACTAACAAGTCCCTGGAGACAGTGTAGTCGTATCGCGCTCGAGTCTGATTCGAATGTTTACTTATTATTGTCACCAGCCAATGCAGTGCAAAGTTCTGTGATACCAACATATATGGCTATTTTAAAAACTAGCCAAACTACAAACGTTGATTTTTTATTCAACGTCAAAGCAGCAAACCGCATACCTACTATTAAGTAAGGTAACTAGTATTTTATGCAACTGTTACCAAATCTAATAAAAAGGCTATTCATGTACTTAGGTACCTACATTTGCATAGGAAATATTTTTACAATCTTAAAATGGAGATGACAAAAGCTAACAAAGGCTAACTTTACTCATATACTTACTTTGATTTTTTTGCTAAAAATGGTTCAAATTTCTCATCTGCAACATAAATTAAGTTATTGACAGCAGTTTGTCAATTTAATTGTTAAATGGACGAACAGTTTGTACTTACTTACTTATTTGACGGAAGAGGAGAAGAATTAGGGCCACTTGCAGCAAACATTTAAATCGAGATTAATGCTAAAGTTCAGTTTAGCTATGTCAAAATGTATGGAACTGTCAGTCCCAAATATAGATTTAAGCTTAATCTTGATTTAACATTTTTCCTGCAAGTGCCCCTAAATAAAAAGAAAGCTGACCGAGATAAATGTGATAATAGATAGTCGCGTAGCCAGAGGAAAAATAGAAGTATTAGGGCGGTGCTTTTGGTATTTAGTAATATTGCGTGTTACGTTACGTATGATGCATTAAAGTTTAAAACGTTTATTGAATCCTAATCAGAACTATTTTAGCGTCATAATGTTTTTCTTTAATGTAAAGATAATACATAGGTAATAATACGATAGATAGTACAAATAAGTGGAACTATGAAAATCTAATCATTACTCTTTTGTCGTTCTTACTACTTTTATTGTAACTATAAATAAAGAGTAATTTTGTGATTGCCGTGGTTCTAATTAGAATTCCATAATCATTATTATAGCATGGTTATTACCATGGTTGCGGTCATTCCGGTAATCAGTCTTGGCGTTTAGTGAACACTTGACATCCTTATTTGTATAATAAACCGTTAATCATATTTATTACTAATTAAAATTACGAACAGTAAATACAAAATTATTTTTTAAGACTTATTATGTGTTTAAAATTACATTTTTATTAGGTTACTAAAAATAGATGATTAATATCCATCGATTCGTAATTTGGTTACCATGGCTACGTTCAATATGGATATCAACAAATTGTCGTTTCGTTTGGCATTCCATCTTTTATGATAAATTGTCAGAACTGTTTTAGTAACTACATATTAACATTTGCATGAAACTTGTAAACATTTTAGCACACAAATAAACGCCAATCGGAATAACAAAAATGACTTTGCTGGCAAGTAATTTGTTAGCAGAAGTATCGAGGAAAGTATACAAGAAAAGTTAGCGATTGATTATTTTTGCCATTATCATTCTAAGCTTGTAGAAAAAGTTATGTATGCAGCGGTACATACTTAATTAGCTCTGAAGGTACGAGTGCCGAGGTTTGAGCGCGAGCTTGCGAGCGCTCTAATGAGAGGCAAGCTTCATTAGGTACCAGTTACATTTATAACTATTATAGAACTGTTATTACCATGGCAACGCTCATTGTTTTCACGCTTCGGTTACGTTTTAGGTAGTATTCTGATACTATGAACGATATCAATATTAGCGGTTTATAGTACGCGAGTAGAAAAACTTTTAAAACGTTAATGCTTTGTACATTACGTAACACGCAATATTAGTAAGTACCTAAATCACCACCATAAAACTTCAATTTAAAAAAAAAAAGCTCACAGTGCTCTTCCTACCACACTCTCCGCACAGCAAAAATTAAAACTATTTGAATTCTCAAAACTTTTTCATGAATTTTAATGTCCCACGACGCGACTATATGTAAGTGTAACCTTGTCAATAACAATGCAATGATGGTTTTATAGAACCGAAAAAAAAAGTTTATTATTTATTTGTTGAGGTGACCTTGCTCTCGGGTTTGATTCCGTCAAGGCAAATATTTGCGTGATATCTTGATAATTGTGCGAGTAGGTATTTATTTCTGAGGATTGGGTGTTTTCCATGTAGTTATATTATTATAAGTATTTAATTTTCAATATAAGTATATGTATCGTTGCCTAGTAACCAAAGTACAAGCCTATAGACCTTAATTTGAGACATGGTCAATTTGAATGAGATTGTCCCCTGATATTTATATTTATTTATGTACACTTTATGTTTTCTTACTTGAGCTAAGTAGTAAACAAATATGGCGTATCTATAAAGTTTGACATTTCATAGTGATGGGAATAATAGAGTGAATGTGTAAATTTATTTAGTGAATGAATGAAATGAGTGAAATAAATATATGGGTTGGGTTCTTCAATACGATTGATATAGTGAATTTGACAGAATACAATTGCATGTGAGTAAGAGAGTACACTAATAGTTGCTGGCCACTTTTTGCAGTGAAAATATGGCCCGTTTAGAAGCTCCTTAAATTAACTACCATTTAACAAAATTTATATAGACTACCTATACAACACATAATAATAACTCTCACTAACTATTCCGTTTAAAAAGATAATTATATTCATTTATGTTTGGAATATTTTATATTAAACCGTTACTTAATCATTAATTCATTCACTTCTTCCCATCCCTAACAATGAAATGCCAAACTTACATTCAGTTTTGATAATCTGTGACTGGGAGTTTCGTGGAAAATATTATTTTATTAAAATATGTTACTTGTAAGGATAATTTAAAGCCATTTTTAGTAAATGTCTATTAGTTATAGTGGTACCATACATTGAGTGATTCTTTCGGAATGTCAAGTAAGAAAAAATAGAATGTATATTTATTGCTATGTTGCCATGGCAACGTTCATCGCAGAGTAAGTTTTGGAGACATGCTTCTTTAACTATAAATATTATGCTTTCCATTCAGATTTCCCACTATTCGTATCAATCGTAGAATGATATGTAAGTAATGTAAGGTAACAATGCAGGAGGTTCCGCGTATTTGCCAAGTTTTATAAAGAATTTGTACCGCAAACATCAATGTTGAAAAATCCAGTTTGGTTAGAGAAAAATAGGGGTGTTCGTCGAAGGGCGCTTGTAATCGCATTGTCCGGTCGGCTGCGCGCGCGCTGCCCGCGTAATCTCGTTGTCCTAATAGTCTTAAGACGCACAAAGGGCTGATCAAACGCTGCAATTTGACGCACCAAATGTCGATGATGCGGTACTTTTTATTTCTGCAGAAACGATTGATGTAAAAGAAATGCAAGGACGAATTTTAAGTACCTTCCATGTGTTATTGTGGGAATGTTTCAATACTCTTAATATTTTAATCTATTGAACAAAAAACGGCGCAAGGAGTGTAGATTCAAAAATATATATTGTGAGATTGGACTGAAAGTATCTGAAGTCTTCTTTTCTTTAATAATACCTCTCGAACCCTGCTTAGTTCGTAGCGTTGAGAAAAGTGCTCAGTATAATTTGCTTTTGAGTGATCGCGGCCACTAATCAGAATTCACGCGGCGTGGCTCGAATCAATGAGCGCGGACAAACCCCGGACTGATTGTTAATTCGCCGGCGCCCCCCCGCCTCCCCTCCCACCCCCGCGCCGCGGCGGCGGAACCCTGCAAATACACAAATGCCGTCGTCGCTCCAAACACAAGTAATTGATAATCAAATTGTATTCCCGAGGTTGCGTCTCGGTTCACTATTTTAAGTATTCTGACAACTTGTACACATGCAATAAATGTTATTAATAAATAAGTACAACAAAAAATATTTGGCGACGATTCTTTTTAATGACGTTCGTAGGCAGCTATTGTAACACAATCGTCGTGAGCAGTAACGAGTCGGTACGTCCCGCGACAGCCCCCACATGTTGGCCGAACTAGGAACTGTTGGTTAATAGGTACGCCTTCAACACCTACAAGATCTACCTACATTTAGTTAGATTTATTGTGTATTCGTATTTATACTTTTTTAATAATGTTGAAGTGGGTATATATCACTCACTTAGATTGCCAGTTCAATGTTTATTAGCATATTAAATTACATTAATGGTTACAGAATTATCAACAAAAAAAAAAGTAGATAATTCTGTAGCTCTGCCTACCCCACTCTGGGATTACAGGCGTGAAGGTATGTATGTATGTAAAAACAAAGTAAGAGCTGGCCTCCGATCATATTAGTTAGATGTTTGAGTCAGTGTTTAAGGCATTTGAGGTAGATGATCTTTTCTCTCTTTTGACATTGATTTTTACGACATAGGTACCTAACCCTGCGCCATCAGTGCGCACTAGAGCGATACTCACGGTTGCATGACCGTATTCACCCATTGTCAACTGTCACAATATTCAATTATTTTATTACAACGTGCATGATTAAACCTCCGTCGATTTAGGGGTAGATTGAGATCGTGCATTGTGCCTGAACAAAACAATATCAGGTGTCTCTCAAATGTTTATTTGGTAAAGACATAACATTCAAAATAGGTAAATGGTACAGGTGGAAAAGAAACAATAATAATTACAAAACTAAAATTACATATTCAACTTAATTATATTTTATACATTTAAAGTAAAATAAAAATGAAAAACCCCTGAGTCAGTTAATAATATAAAAAGAGATGTGTTAAAAGTTTATAACGTGTGTCTCTATGTCTATGTACCTATCTGAGTGTCTGTTTGTGGCGTCGTAGCTGCCTAACGGATGATCGGATTTGGACGCAGTTTTTTTTTAAAAGCTACATTAATCGGAATGGTTCTAAGCAAGATATCAGCTCTGAAAGTAGTGTCGTTGTCATGTCGGTGGCTTTTAACCCCCTAAAAGCGGTATTAGCAATATCTCTAAAACGGCTGAACCGATTTTGATAAAACATGTCTAAGAACCACCGCTAGAAAGCTTGCTTTCAAATAACAAAACTGCATCCAAATCGGTCCATCCGTTTAAGAGCTACGGTGCCACAGACCGACACACACACACACACACACACACACACGTCAAACTTATAATACCCCTCTTTTGCCCGGGGGTTAAAAACAAAGTATTTTATTTACAAATAAACCAATTTCTCCAGGTATTAATAATTTAGCAATACCTACAGATATAAGTGAAGTGAAAATAAATCGCCAATATTAAAAACTTGCTAGCGTAGTTTAGGCAAGGAAATGACGCGAAGGGGCTTTTTGAATTCGAAATTTGAATAGCATATTATGAATGGTTAATTTTAATGGAATGAATCGATCCTTCCTGCCAATCGAAGTTTACTTCCGTTTATGCAGATACTCCTAACAAGGAAGGAGGCTTTACCAATGAATTTAAAAGAGAGCTCGGGGAACAGGAAGCGCCTCTCGGGTATTGCGTAGCTGAAAGTCGTAATTGCGGGGCGTCCCGCCAAGCATACCGCGGCGCCCCGTTGCTTACAACGCAATAAGCATCTATATCACTCGTATCGTACGGCTTGCACCTACCTACAGACGACACATGTCATGTAGAGTCGCTATCAAACTCTCATGGACTTTTCCGACTTCGACTTTCAGGGACGACAGTGAGGAATCTTTTAGTATAAATATAGCTTTACAATCTGAATTTTCGGATACAGAATTATTGTAATTTCATTACTAGGCCTTGGTTGTAAAACGTCACCACTCGCTGCGCCCTGGGTATAACAGTACCCAACACTATTTAGCCGTTGCTTCACCTTTGACGCTATTATCCACGGCAGTGTGCGTAGGCGGAGCTCTTAACTTTATTTAAAACGGCTATTAAACGTTTCTATCCTTATGTTAAAAAAATATCAATTTTTAGGGTTCCGTGGTCAAACTAGGAACCCTTATAGTTTCTCCATGTCCGTCCGTCCGTCCGCAGCCTAGCTCAGAGACTCTTAGTCCTAGAAAGCTGTAATTTGGCATAAAATATACATATTAGCCACGTCAGCAAACTGGTAAAACGAAAAATGGAAAAAAAAAAATTGTGTATAGTCTTTATTATTTCTACTGAGCCGATCTTCTACACAAAGGCCATTGTTTGTGAACAATACCATTGTCTTTCTTTGTGTCCGTAACACCAAGCCGATTACATAAAAAAAAGTTAGAACTACATTGAATGTACATTGAATTATCAACCCTACTCTCTTAGTCAGTAGGTTTAAAATGTAAAGTGTCAGGATACAGATATAAGTCTTTATTATTTGAACTGTGCTTATTCTTTACACAATACTATCATCTACACAAAACTTATATCTGTATCCTGACACTTTACATTTTAAACCTACCGCCGCGACCGCGACCTTTGTCGATGTATGGGGATAACAGTTTTCCAACAGCAAAGCAAGTTTACCTATCGCTAGGTCAAATTTGATTATAGTAACGGCTTCGGAACCCTATACTGAGCATGGTCTGACATGATTGTGACGGGTTTTTATCTTAAGGAACTTTTTCCTAACGATTTATAGTTATCAAACAAACTCAAAACAAAGTTCGTCGTTCAAGGTCAGGGCTTTGCGCAAGTACTCCACAAATATAATGGAATCCCTAAAATTACATTGTATATTGTTATTTTAAGTTTTAACTAAGTAATTTATAAATATAAAAAAAAACCAAATTAATAAATTTTAAAATCTGGGACCCAAAACATTACTTACAAAGTTCCCATTTCTTTAAAAAAAACTTAATTAGGTCGTTAAATTTAGGTGTGTTTAGATTTTATTTTATTTTCCCTATTTTAAATATTATAATGACTTATTTACGATAACTAAAAATAAAATAAACATAAGAGGAAATGTGTCACATATTAAATACCGATAGTAATGGGTGACCGCCTGATTTCGACCGCCCCGAGGCGAGGTGAATCAACGGTATTTTGTACTTTAGCACGGGTGAAGTGAGGGTTCATTGACATCGGGTACTATAGTACCCAGCATGAAGCGCGTGGTTAATGTTATAACGATTTCTTAGGCTAACGATCCAGATGACCATTAGAGCCAATTAAGCGGAAGGTCAAAAGTCAAAAGTAGGGCCAGGACAAGGTTGGGCGTGGGGACAGGGATGAACTCATATAATTTGGTCATAGTTGATTAATCTAAATTGGTGAACGTAAGTATAATTCGACGAGCATTGGAAACCTAGAACGGAGGTATAGGAATTGACAGTCACCTGACCAATATTTAGGCTTCATCCGACACACCCACTATTTTGCCATGCTTTGGCGAAGGGTTGAAGCAGTGAGTATCGAGGGTAAAGTAAAGAATACGTGAAAGTTTGCAAACCTCGATACCCAGGGTTAATGATCGATAACCGAGGATGGTGATGGAGTTGAGAGGCCGTCAGAGGACTCCAGGGGGTTGCCATGACATGGATGGCTCAGCAATTCAGTTTACGATGACATTAAGTAACAGAAGTATAACATTTATACGGCTCTGTGTCTTTCTCTCACCGTAAACTGGATTGCATAATTAACATGGTAACCCCCCAGATAGGTAAATCAGCGGTGAAGCGGCTAAACAACGTAATATGGAGGAAAAAAGGAAGTAGAAAAAATACTAAAGTTAATCATTATAATCAAACTCAAACTCACAACATTGTTTCATAACAAAACACACTGCAACACCGCAAACATGTCACGTGGACCCAATTATTTACTTTTTTTATTAACGCTTCAGAGTAGTCCGGAGACCTGGACGCTGAAGGCACGCACTGGGAGCAGGATCGACGCATTTGAGATGTGGCGCGGTGCGGGCGGGCGCTAAATGTGGGGCGTCCCATGGACGTAGCGCCGCCGCACGTAACCGTTCCGGACGAACTCGACGTAAAGACGACTATAGTCCAGAATGATAAAAAATTCGTGACCCAGACTATAAGTACTTATGTATAAATACAACTTTTAAGTAAAAACATTTCCGTCGACTTTTTAGTTTTCAAAATATAATCTTTCATAACTAATCAAAAACGTTAATTTCTACTAAGTGACGTAGTCGTACTTTTTGGGTTTTGCTAGAAATATCTGACCGCCAAGACCACCGGACCCGCACTCAACAATAGCCCTCAGTCCCACCACAGCATGCGACAGGAGAAATAACCCGCCCACATCATCCGCCCAGCCCGACTTAGCCTGGAGTTTCACGTAAGAATTTAATGGCACCGCGCAGTGACGATAACTAATACCTTTTAACCGCCGCGCCGCCGCCGCGTCTGAAATACGAGACGTATCCAGCTCATTTGGCCGACGCGACGCTTTTTGTACTATGGTCTTGTATTTGGGACCAAATTTTTATGGTAGTGGTATTATCGATTTTATCTTTAAATTCTCAAATTATTAAAAAGTTTTAGTCACCACCAAGGACCAACGAACCCCTCACAATCGTGGTACTTTTTCTTTTTGACGGCGCGCTGCGGGGTTTTGACGACTCAAATGTCAAAGCACTGAACGTTTTGAGAAAAAAACGAATGTAGCTTTCACAAACGATTGCAGAAATTATGTGATTACTCGATATCTTTTGTGTGCAAATCACGATCCTCCCCAAATGATAGTAGCGAGAGCGCTGGAGTGTCATCGAGGCGACAAGGGCGCTGATTGCGGCCGCGCTGGGTAATCCCTCTCATTAACTCCTCCGCGCGAGTGTGCAATCACCCCGGCTTCCGCAGCCCTGCATGTCGACTCACAAAATATATATTCAGGTACTATTGACCTAGGTGACCTAAGTGTAAAACACCAGTGCAATCGCTGAAGGACCTAAAGGAGTAAGTTAGTTTAGTGGCGCCGCAAACAACAAAATTTGTGGCGACACAAAAAGATGCTACCAGGCAACGCAATAAAGTTTTTTAAATGTAAGTTACATATTTAATAAGTGAATTTTGTGGCCGGACGTTACCGTGGTGGCTGCGACACGATTTTTACCTGTTGGCGTATTGTCAACGTTTTGATAGCTCTTATTTACTTGACAGTAATGGCGACCGAGCTAGAAACAATACCATAACAACAGCTCAAATACGATTTGGAGTACCGCATAGAATATATGGCCGTTGACGCATGTCTGTGGTCTGTAGAAGACCCGCAAGTTTAAAAAAAATATAGTTCATATTTTGGATGATTCTTATCCTATATTAATTTATATACTTAATTATGAAGATGCATCATCCATCATAATCATAACAGGGGTCGAACTTTTGGTGCCGATGATGTCATTAAATTAAAATGCAAAAAATAACTTCTTTTCAACTGGTATAAGTAATAAGTCAGTCCAACTGAAGTCGTCTTTTGGTTTCAAATATTGTAAGATCTCGACTTCAGTTTGACTGACCTATTACCATTTGAAAATAAGTTATTTTTTGCGTTTTATAATTTATTTTTATTTTTTAATGTGTACTTTTTGATGATCATGATTTATTTAAGTATGCTTCGTCACTGTCAACCATCTTAATCGAGATATTTTATCGCCACCGTTGAAACAGGTACCAGTTCCGGTTCCGACCTGTGCTCTGCATCTTCAGTAGTACCACTTCAACAAATGATACTTACTGAATGCAAATACTGGACTTGATACAAAAAATAACAAAATAGCCATGGGCATGCCTATAATATTTGAGGAGTTCCCTCCGCTCACTGATCCCCTCATCAGATGCTGACTTGGTGACAATGAGAACATCTTGAGACTATGACATTGAGGTTCACATTAGACGGAGTAATCGGATACCTAACGGCCTCCTTTTAAGTCGGTTGAAAATGACGAAATTTGCACACGGGTTGCTCAAATTTAGCAGGTGGTTAAGTATCATATCAACTGGTTCAAATAAATAAATTATAAAAAATATAAACCCGGAATTCAATTAAAGTTAATTATTGTTTTTCCCGGTTGTAACCACTCTATAGGTACTATCGTCACTTATCTAAGAACACCACTAGAGCGTAAAATTTGTGGTTTTTACATTTAAATGTCGATATATAAGTACCAATGACTTCTTTACTTACTTACATAATAAGAATTCTAAAAATATCGATAGCGCGCAAGTGTAAAAATATGGGAGATCGCAACATCTCATAAATACCTATGTCCTAATCCACCTTATTTCAGTGTAATAAGAACTTCGTAACATACTAACCTATGAGAGGATTCTTTCGATCCATATTTTTGCACTTGACTGTACAAAAGCACGCAAAATACACAGTTGATTCGCTCTCCTGTAAAGTTGGTCAAAATTACTTGAACGGCGTCACCAACGCTATGTCATTTTCCGAATTAATATCACTTTAACCAAAACACCTCTCGTCTCGCGTAAAATCCGTTCAATCTTACCCGACCTAACAAATTTAACAAAAATAAACCTAACTTATCTAACAACAAAAAAACCGTTAAGAACCCACTAAAAAGAGGTAAATAATTATCGGTAGATACACTTTTTAAGCTGTCGCGGTTGATAATCGCATCTAATATTTCAAGCATTAGATACCCAGTATGCGAAATATTAGATCTGTGTGCTTAGGTAGGTAGGTCTGTGCTTGAAAAATATACAAGTCGGTGGCAAGTATCATAATAATAGCAATAGGTAGGTATATAACCTGATTCTTGACACCCACTTCGATATTTTTTCGCAGGTAGGTATACCCTTCCAATATATTTTTCTTTTGATATATCGCTCATCCAATAGAATAATGACATAATTGCATTTTTAGCATGCATGTTATGTCATTGTTCCACGCGATAGACCTGACCTTTAGAACACTTCTGACGGTAAAATCTCTAAACCCGATTTTTTGCAATTATGTCATTATCCTACTGGATGAGCGATGTATATTCGCTGAAGTTAAACGTCAACATGCATGAAAAAGAACAAACGCGATATTCGACAAATTTTGTGCCTCCTCGTTTTTATGTTTTTTTTAATAAGGGACGCACGACCATCAACGGCGGCAACTAGGTATTTAGTAATTACAAAAATAGTGCGATAGCCACCTTCGAGTTTTTAAGCAGGGACCTAGGTACCTCTCTCATTCGCTCTCAACTTCTAAAGACTTTTGCACTGTACTTACCTATCAATTGATTGCAGTCATCTTTCAAGTAGTAGTAGTAGCAGTTTAATTTTAAATTATTTGCAAAATGTGTAGGGAGGTAGGTACACCTTTACATTTTAACTTTGCTAAAAAAACATGGGATTCTATCACTACGTACACACACAAACATATACACACACACACATACACACACACACACAGACACAAACACGCACGCACGCACGGACGAACGCACGAACGCACGAACGCACGCACAAGGTTGGCATACTTTGTACGTCATATACCTAACTTCTCTTTTTTCTTTTCTTTCATGGCAAAACATTTTAATATAAGCAAATCCGATTAAGTTTACGAATAGAGCTTTGAAATTGTACCTTTTACACGTGAAAAAAACCGTTTTAAAATTGCTTTTGAACGTACATGTACCAATAATTAAAGCTTGAGTTTACTTTTTATACTGTAATGGAACACGTTTACATAGAAGATGCGAAGACTACTGTGTCTAGTGAATGAAATGTATAGCAGGCCACGCCCGGCAGGAGGCGGCCAATGGGGCCGCCGGCGTGCCGCCCCGCCGCCGACCCGCCGCCGAGCCGCCGCCGACCCGCCTCGCGGCCGCGCCGCCTTCGCCGCCAGTTGACATGAACCTCCCGCGAGGCGCGCTCGCGTGTCGCCGCTCCGCTCCACCACCCCTGAGTTCCTCTCACCTGCCACTCCAGCGGTACCAACCCTTCTCAACCCGTGCTCATGAAATGACTTAAAAGTTGTATAACGTTTGCCAGACTCACAGTTCATGTTTTGTTTTGATTTATTTTGTGAACTTTGAAATAAAAGTCGACAAAGTGTTGCGTGTCAAGAGAGAAATGAAGGTAGGATACATTTATTACTATTAGTATTATTACTAGTATTATGATAACATTGATAACTATCGAATTAAACATAAGACCTCAAGACTTATTCAGTTTTATCACTTATTCACATGTTCTTGTAATCCAAAAACATCGGTAAAATGTTTTAGGCTCGTACCTACCTCGTATTCTTCGTTACGCCAACGTGCAAGAAAAATATAAACTAAGATTTTAGTTTTAAGTCTAAAAGTTTTGTTCCATGTATTTTGCCACAGCTAAACTGTACTTAGGTAGTCATGCCGAGATTAAAAATTATTTTTTTGTACATGTGCAAGACTACTATTTAATACGGATTAAAAACTGCCACTAATTGGTTATTTTTGGTTTCTATACCGAAGGTACTCATACCTACCTAAGTAAGGGAGGAATTCTGGCGCCTAAGGAGTGTGTAACGGTAATCGTCAAGGTCGGTTTTTAGAAAGTATTCTGTGTATCGATTATCCGATACCTACCCTATGCAGATTAATTGTAGTTAACTTTAAGGTTAAGTAGTAATATTATAAACTCAAAGTTGTTCCGGCATAAACAGACGTTAATTATTTACACTGTTCATGTCATTAGCAATCTTTCACTTGATTGTTACTTCTAGAATACAAATAATTCAATAGCAGTACCTACGGAAATCCCTATTGATGCAATATTTAAAATTGAGCCGGATTAATTTAAGATTTATTATTATTATTGAGTTCTTCACTACGTACAAGTACAATATTTTTGAAATTCACCCAACATTAGTAATTCTATATTTGAATAGAGCGAGAGATTTTCTTGGAAATATTTCTGATGATACATTAATTAATGTGTTTGCATTTGTTGGTGTGTGTTATTAAATATGTTAAATGTGTAATGAATTCAATGAAAACACACGACTACGATTTCACACGTATTACAACTCGAGAAATAATGTTAAAATATCATAAAATATATATTTAGTAAGCTATGTTGGTGGTGGCTTACGGTAAGAGTGATGCACGGTATGTTACAGCTGTTGCTAACACCTCACAAATAAGAGCGATGCTTTACGTTTAACTTGAGTATCAGTGAATCGGTGTAGGTGTGTATCTGTGTGTCTGTGTACCTGTCTATGGTAACTTAGCTTCCAAACAGAGGAACCACTTTGGACGCGTTTTTTTTAAAGAAAGCTAGCTAGTCAGTCGGATTGGTATTTACTGGCTTTAACGAAAATCAGTTGGGCCGTTTTGAGTTCTGAAAGAAGGGTTAGCTATTACCATCGGGGGTTTTGATCTATTTCATAGTAATTGAAGCACGCATTTGCGGTAGGCCTATTGCGTCTGTAGCAGCGCGGCGCGGTGCGGCGTCGTAGACCGTCGCCGTCGTAGCGGATGCGCGCGCGTAGCCGCGAGCCGCGCGCGCCGGCGCCGCCCCGACGGGCAAACTAATGCGCATATTGCAACAAATTATTTATTAGTAAGCTTAACTGCCACGTGTTAGTATGGTACGCCCTATCTAGAGTAACTAGTTTAACTACTTTAACTAGGTAGAAAGGTGACTAAAACTCCCGAGAAGAAGGCTATTCTGATGCTGCAGAAGGGCAGTAGGTACGCGTACAATTTAATATAACTTATCATTTTTAAACAGTGTAGTTTAAATAATATCAACAAATTATCCGCTTGTGGAGATAAATATTACCTAGAACATCTTACGAAACCTTAAAGTGTATATATTTAATAGGTCATTCCAAATAGTTCATGTTACGAATGGTAAAATTGCAAGATTTACTCGTATTTGTTAAAGTAAAAGGTTCGTCTCGGTGAGAAAAGATTTTACTAGTTAACGAACGGCAATAAATATCTTTTTAGGGTTATATATACTACTCAAATAAAATAGGGGCCACGGTATATTCTGCATACAAAAGAACTGTTTTCGGAGGAGGATTATTAAAACAAATTTTAACCAGTAAGTTTTGAATTTAGTATCATTCGAAAGCTCAACAACAATGCAATGTTCAACTTACAAACTAGGTTTTTAAATTATTTGTCAATTGTTTTGTTTTATCCGTGCGAGTGGTTTTTAAAAAAGTTGCATTTTTTTGCTGATTTTGTATGACATTTGAAAATTGATTTATAAAACCACACGCATGGTAAAAACAAAACATTTGACAAAAAAAATTAAAACACAACTTGTAAGTTGAACATTGCAGCTTTCGAATGATACTAAATTCAAAATTTACAGGTTAAAATTTGTTATAATAATCCTTCTCCGAAAACAGTTCTTTTGTATGCAAAATATACCGTGGCCCCTATTTTGTTTTGAGTAGTATATATGCTGGCTGGCAAGCTCTATTATTTACTTATCTTTTTAATATACGAAATGCAATGCTTCGCTAAGTTTGCTCTGTCGAAGCTTAAAGGATCAATAACTTCGAAGTTCCTGTAATTAATGTAAAAACATAAACTTAAGATAAATCTTCTTGTCTGAAACTCTTTATTAATTGATTAAAAAAGGATTCTCCTTTCATAAGATTTTCATTTTGTGGGCTCGTACCAAAACAGTAAAACAGAACCTTCCAATGGTCTAATTTTTTGTTGCAGCGGGTTAATTCAGCAGCTACCTGCTCATGTGTTAATCTGAAATTCGACCAAACCACCGTCAACCGGTCGGACCCGACCAGGGTTTTGCACCTACATCTTATTTGAATAAATAATTAGGAACCCAATAAAGTGCTGTTGGTGGTTGAAGTGCGTATTCGTCGTTTGGAAGCCCGCGCCGTACGCACCGTTAGCCAAGATGCAAACGTAAGCAGGCGTTTTCCTTTCTACAGAAATGACCGTAAGGTATTTTTACACTTTTTGGTTTTATCTATCTACAGACTAATTTATTTCTGTTCCTGTCGCGACAGATCTTCAATTCGTCGGCTTACGCCAATCCGAAATTCGCTAATTCTAGCGAAATGTGTCTTGTATAGGCCCGCAGTAGGCTTAGCCAAGATGCAACGCTTCTAATGTTTCTGTTTATATCGAGTCGAAATGAATGGAGGCGACTTAAGCGTTCACCCCAATCTGTCGTCGGCTGTCGTCAATCCTACACGTTTTGAATATCACTAACATAGCGCTAAGCATCTCGCCCACGCCCCTGGTTACACGCAGCGAGACCAAAATATTTCTAATAATCATTTGACTCTGTTTTGGTCTTGCCTGCAGTCAATGAAGTAATTTTAGTAAATCATGCTTCTTCGTTACTTCGTTACCATGAAGAATCTAAGGAGATAGGCAAACTATTATCGTTTAAAATAACCATTTTCTTTGCAATGATATTTGTAGTTAGTACCTACTTGGTATTTTAGATAAATAAATAATTAAATGATAGATAAACTATCTCTTTACGCATGTCCACATGGGCGTTGAGTAGTCGGGACGATACCAACCACCACCACCAACCAACATCCAACCGCACCGTCCCTGCCCGCGCACGGTGCAGGCCGGTTGTCTCTGTACCTCGCCAAACGACGGACAGACCACTGAGTCATGTTATAAGGGTTCCATTTTTCAGTATCAAGTACAATTCGGTCCATAGACTAGGAAATAATCACAGGGAAAATAAAAGAATTGATCTAACACTTATGGAGTTATAGAAAAAATATAAAAAACCGTCACATGGCAAACTTTGTATTAAGATTGATAAAATACCTACTCGTAGTCAGTCGACAAAAAAGCAAAATATAAGTAATGGAAGTTGATAAGACGTTTAAACGATGATATCAGAAAGTTGCAGGATTTGAATGGGTCTCTAATATTTCATACAAATAATAAGACCTAGGTTCGGTACTCTCCGTGCTCGAGCTTGCCTCGCAGTTGGCCGGTTTGCTATTTATCTTGCGTACGTTCCAGCCATGGCAACAATGTACTACTTAGTATACAACAGGAAAAATTAAACATAGGTGCTCTAATGCTTCTCGTTTTTTTAAAAAAAACGCTATTAAAACTGTCTTGCGGTTGGTAAAATGGTTTACTGGCAAAGAAGCAACAAGAAACCGATCGGTATATCCGATTTCAGCGTTCCGCTTAAAAGAGCTAGATAACGCCCTTATATTTTGGGCACCATCAACATTTTGTTACGGGTGATGAATGTGATGATGATGTGACTAATTAGCAATTAAAATGGCTGAATTAGGATAAGGCACGCGAACCCAAGCTCTTACGGCCGAACCCTATATTCAAACCGTGGATAAGTTACTTCGGGTTTAAATTGACATTTGACCATACAAAATGTGTCAAATTTTAATCCGAAGTAAGCCTATCTGTCCGCGGTTAGAATACCTATAGGGTTCGGCCGTAAGTAGGTACGAGTAAAATACCGCTGTAGGTAGTAGGTAATAACACGTTTATATTAGCGATCTCCGCGACTGCAACGTCACGAAATTCGTTGAACGCTTTACCCACGGGTCGTAACGTTTCTTCCAGAACAATAAACGCACAATCACGATGACGTGTTACGAAAAGTAACGAAATCTACCAGTAACGCGATTGGTTTAAAAACGAAACGAATAGAAACGCTACCTCTAGTTAGCGTAAAGCAGCTTGGCTAGGGTCTCTGTTTGACCCGCATGGCCACCCTTTGCTATGCTGACGATACAATGGTGGCCGTGCGAGGACGTGAGCTGGAGGAGGCCCTCCGGAGGGTAGCGTTGGCGGCCAACTTGGTTGTCGGCCGCATTCGACAACTGGGTCCGGAGGTGTCCCTCCCGAAAACAGACGCTATTGTCCTTCTGGCGGGGGAGGCGGTCCAGGTGAAAGCCAATATCAAATACCTTGGCCTCATTCTGGACCGGAGGTGAGATTTCGGGGAGCAATGCCTGTTTGCAGGCGTGGTGCGTAGCCTGGCGCTATATGGAGCGCGAATCTGGGCTAACACATTGTCGGCCAAGAATAAGGCGCTCCTAAGGAGGCCCCAAAAGATGGTGGTGGCCCTCCGAGGTTCCGGGCGAGACGAGAGGGTCCGGACTCGGAGGAAGTGGAGGGGGCCTGTCAAATGACGGAGCGGCGCCTGAGGGACCGGTGGAAAAGCGACCTGGGGGACTCCCCCTATGGACTCCCCACCGAGATATGGTACCGTCACGTACCGTCTTGTGTAGGTAATGACCGGGCATGGATGCTTCGGTCATTACCTGCTCAAGATTAGGAGAGAGCCCAGTCCGGTTTGCCATGGGAGCGGCGATCCGGACGACACGGCCGGCCCAGCACACCCTAGAGATGGGATCCGGATCGCTGCACTCTGGTTGCGGACACAGGGCTCTCCGATTTGTCACTGCACATCGTGGTGTCGGCCATGCTGAGCAGTGAGAGAAGAAGTCGGAAAATGACAACAGAACCTCCGCTGATCTTAACTTGGTTCTACCAAATATTTACACAGATCCTAAAAAATAACATTACACAGCGAGGCAAACTTTTGACACAAGGTTTTTGCGAAAAAGACTCTATCTTTTATGGATCCACGATTTGTATTGAACAATACATGCTTGCACGCTCTCGGGTCGTCGGTGTCCAGGTACAGGTGGAGCTTAACTTAACAAATATTGCTACCTTCACGATAATGTCGGGATCGTAAGATTTATTTCCAGATACTTAAAACAAATCGATGCAAGTAACCCTTGTTTTTGTGTGAGGTTCATCTATAGCGGCTGTGTATCCCTAATGCTTCAAGTCATATGGGGTTCCGTCTGTTAGGCATTATTTTAACTGTCCGAAAAAGTATTTGGCATAATTTATTTACTTACCTGAATATTTTTTCTTTCTTAGCATAAATAATGGACAATTATCCGTGTAATGTTGTGTAGCAAAATTAAAGTACCAAAATTATAATAATGGCACTAAGCCAGCAATCAAGATCGGTTGGGGTAGAAACCCGAGTCGCTTCTGCCCCAACCCAAATATTCCCCAATAGGTTAGGTTATTTATTATTAATTATAAGGCTAAGGTGGAAACAAAACAAAGCTCCTGCCCTTCGATTTTAGTTTTTTTTTTGTAAAATCCGGGAAAATCTTGTTTAATTGCTTGCATATTGGAAAGGTAGGTATTTTTAAAGTTGCACAATGTTTTTCTGAATTGTTATTGAAAAAATATGCCAAAAAAATATTTGGATTTGTTAAATTAATATCCAAAAATTGTTATTTCTTAGTAGCAGAATTTCCATTCACATTTTTTCTCGAATCACGTTTTACAATTGTGTTGTTCTCACGACGAGTTTTTCCTGTATCGTATTTGCTTCGGCGAAGCTTCGCTCGGGCGCGCTGCTGAACTTGTATTGCCATGCCATAGCCTACCTACCTATTTTGACCTAATCAGACCTTGATGGAATTTTTCCGACGTGGAAAAATCCGGATCGGACAAATTAAACTGAAAAAAACATCAAATTCCAAATAACAAAATCACCGCAAGGTGCCGCAAGTAAACGATTTCTATGTTAGGTTATCAAAAATCTGGTTCATCTTGATAACGTCACCAGAGCTTATAACTTCAGTGAACCTTGTTCAAGCGGGGGTGTTCATAATATCTGGTTATAAACATTTATTTTCTTTTAGTCGGTTTTATACAAGTTTTGATTTGATTGATTGATTGAGTACCGTTTTATTTTCTTAAAAACTTTAAGCATAATTTTATTTAGCTACGTTTGAACAGCATAATTAAAGCGTTTAGCATAAGTATAATTTGATCAGTCATAATTTTAAACACTCATATAATATCATAACTTCATAACAATCAAATGCTGTTGTTGATATGCATTATAAGTCAATTTCTTCTTACTAGTTTAGGGCTTTTATTGTTAACCTTTTAGAACTGTGACAAAATTAGTAGTATTAATCAAAAACGTTAGATTTTACTACTATTTAACCTACGAGAAAATCCGATCATGGTTAAAGTAATTAGGTATGCATTTCGTTTTTATGCATTATAATTTATAATTATTGTTACATACATACATTATCTCACTCCGCGCCTTCATTCCCAGAGTGGGGTAATCAGAGCTACAGAATTACTAACAACTCTAAAAACTTGTTGATAATTAGGTAACCACATTTTTTACAATTACTCTAGATGTTTACCAGTGTATTAGTGTTTACAAGCCTTTATTCCCTTAGTTGTTCAATACTTGGTTGTATTTATCTACAGCAGATCGTAAACCTGCAAATTGTGTTATGCAAAATGAAAATTAGTATCTAGGTTCGGTCACGAGCGTTAATTTGGGCCCCTCGTCAAGAAAAATATGCTTGAAGTCGTCAATGTCATTAGCGATGTCCAGTCATTTGTAACTTTTAGGAAACTCAATCTTATTGTTGTAGAATGACTTTGGACCTAAGGTACATACTTACCAAATTTAATCTCGTGACTGTACATTAGTTGCTAGGTTAATCATTAGTTCATTAGTCATTACACATCCAGTTTATACAAATGGTCTATTTAAATATATTATTGATTCCAAATAAAACTTTGGTTTATTTAGGTTTCTCGCAATGTTATCTTCATTAATTATTTTTCAGAATCCGGACAAGAGTAGGTATCGGTTAAATATCGAAATAAAATAAATAAGGTATCAAAATGTAACGATATGAATTATTAGTGTGGTAGGTATTTAGGTAATCCGGCGGGTCCGGTGCCGGTCGCGTTACATCAAATCCGATTACTGTAGAATCGGGTGCACGCGATAAATCGTCGCGCCGTCGGCTGTCGTCGGCGGCGATTCGTTACGTTCCGATTTACCGAAAAACTTATTCGATATTCGAGAAATATGGCGGCGGTGGCTTTGGAGACTAATATGTTATTTAAAGCGAGGCACGGAGCCCCGCGGCGCTGCCACCAGCTCAATACCGATATTAATGACCGGAATGTATCACCGGTCGTCAAGCGCCCGCGAATGTCTTCTTCGCCGCGGATCACCGACGGGCTAGCAGCTAGCACCGTGCAAACGGCGCCCTCTCCCCTCTCCCTGGAACCTTCAATCATGTGCATTTTTATTTCATTCAGATTGCCACAACTGTAACTTCAGCTCTGTGTTTAGTTACTTAATAAAATTTCAAATTACAATTGTACCTACTGCGTACATAGGTACCTAATATTTCATATTACTATAAACGTATGTATTTATTAATTAATTCCAACAGTGTTGAAATTATTTTCGACTGATGTCAAAATGCATGCTACCGAAAGTGTCTGGGTAAAAATAAAATATAAGGAATGTTAAACTGGCTTTAAAATGACAGGGAATTGTCCGCGGAGCAAGGATTGGGCTGTTTATAGAATAAACAAGTAGATGGAGGATCGGGCGCGCTTTGTGCGCGATGACGCGAGGCGCCTGGGGTCCGCAGCCGCGCGCCTCCAGTGGCCGCCGCCTTCAACACTTGCATAACGAGTATTACTCGTCAACGTGGCTGCAAAGAACACCGTAATAAAACATCAAAGTAACTAAAGATGTTTTGGTTGTAGCAAAATTTGATGAAAATTGTACTGGGTTAGAGTTATAAGAAGAATCGTGAAATGATGAGTTGAAGAACAGTATAGACTGTAATGAAATTGGTATACGTGCCTACCCAAAGTTTACAAAATATTATACGGAACTCGCATCGTAGTACCGCGCTCTCGCTCTGCGGACCTTTTCTACCTCCGCGCCTATTCCTTGGACGTGTTGATACGAGGATGAGCACCTTACTAATCAATTGTGCTCGGAGGTCATTGTAAAAACCGCCACAATAAGATAAAAAAACTCAGCCGTACTTTTGATGTGCCAGATATTGAAATACTTTATAAATTTTACAATGACTTGTATTTTCATTAAAAAAAAAATCTTTATAGCACTATACATTTTTTAACCATTTAGAACAGTGTAGAATGTAGACCATATTTGATTCCGGATTGTTTAGTGAAATTGGTTTAAGGAATAGCCAGGGACCAATTTACTTATTGAAAAGTAGCACCTCAGTTTGTTAGTAGGTACACTTATCTCACTCACCAGTAAGACAAGAGCCGCAGGACCCGCCAGAGCGAAAACGACAGTGCCCAACGCCCAACACAAAACATTACGTTTCGCTGTTGTTGGCCGAGAAGTCTGTTTGGACAGTGACAGACGGCCGGCACCTATAGCCTTGTAAACATTTTACACCTCTGTTTATAATCGCCGAGAACAGAGCAGCGCCGACGCATTAGTCGCTGCGCACTCGTACGTGAGCCGCACCTGCACTGTTCCTCTTGGCTCTTCACCACGCGAACCACCTTTTGTAGCGCATGTGATCGAGCACAAGCTTATACTATCATACAACCTGTCATCCGTCGCAGCCGTGATACTACAACTCCCCTTCCTGCAATTTATCAAAATTAGAAAAATAATTGCGTGGACATCTTACACGGGCTGGTATTTATATACTTATAAGGGATAGTTTATCTCTGTTTTAAAACCACCTAATATATAATATTTCGTTAGTTTGTTACTCCTTCAGGCTGCCTGCTGGACCAATTTTATGTAATTTGAAATGGATATAGGCTACTTTTCATCCCGAAAAATTTAAATGTTCCAGTCGGGATAGGTATGGTTGGTTATTCTTCTGCCCGCACGTACTTTTGAACGTGATATTATAAATAGTTAAAACTGAAAGTATAAAACGGTCATAAAAGGAGCGATTTCTGATTGATCAGCACACAATGCAACGATACGGCCTGCGATGATTAATATGGCCGCGGTCACCGCGTGCTCTATGCGCCCGCGTCCACTCAGGAATCCAACCCTATTAATATTTCATCAAACAGATGCGCTCTGACGGCGGAGTTCCTCGATTTGGAGATCTATGCTTTATTCCGAGTTTATGATGTTGAATCAACCTAAAAAAACCATCTGTTTTGATTGATGGATATACATATAACTAGGTATAGTCCCTATATATATCTACATTACACCACGAGTATATATCTATAAGAAGTCTTAATATTTATTTCGAGAAACTTAAGTATGATTAAACAAATACTACAGGAATCAAATGCCTTGGTAAATTTAACGTACTACGTAAATGGTTAAATTATCATTATATTCAAGTTTATTCAGAGATTAAGTTAGAAGGGAAAATAGGCAAGCAAGCCGGCGCGGGATAACTTGGATACACTGACTACTGAGCGGTCTGTTGAATTATGAGCCGTTCGAGGCTATGATAAATAAGGTGTGGTAGAGGCACGGTTCTTAGTATTTAAACAACAATAATGCGAGGACGCTTTGTGCGGGTGATTTAGGAGGCCGTCGCCCGCCCCCGCCCGTCCCGCGCGCCGCGTGCGCCGGCGGTCACGGAGCTAATGAACGATGTCCACGCCAAATCGAATGAAACTGTTTAACAATAAAGCTTACATATAAACAAATATATTACCTACGTTTTGTATCATTCAAATAGTTTTGTTTAATAATAATAATAATAATAAATAGCCCAATTTTAAATACAGCGCCTGTGGGGGCGGATATACTGGTGGGAGCGATGCAGCGATGTTTTTTTTAACAGTAATAATGTCAGTTGTAATTTCCTTAGAATATATCGAGAAAAATAATAAACTGGCCAATAAATCTAATTTCAAGAGGGGTCTCTATACATTGTGCATTTATATGTTGATTAAACTTCCTGTAGGTACGTCTACTCTACCCTAATATCATATTGCTGTCAAGTTATTAAGAGCAGTACACAGTTAATATTATGATAAAAACATAGTGTACAATAAAGTTGAATACAGACACTGATCTTCTAATTATCCATTATTGTCTATCTTACTTATAAATTGGCGTAGCTTCTTCTGTTTATTCTGATGTATCGTTTGCTTGTTCGATGACCCCTTAGTTGTCTGGGTTAGACCGCTCGTCCCCTTTCGTTTTACACTACGTTTTGGGTGTTACGTAAAACGTAGTTAAAGATTCGAGCTGCTGTGTTATTCTCTTAAAAACGGCTTCGGTCTCTCTTACGAATGAACGAGATGCACGCGCTAAAATGTGTTTTGCATGCTCTGACGGGACTACTTTAACTCGCCGGTTCGCCGCATTCGCTCGTTCATTCGTTCGACCGACCGAACGCTGTTTTTAAGAGAATATATCTAACACCTCTGATCATCAACCACTTCCGGAATCCAACAGAGTTTCAAATCGCCAGACGTCGTATGACATTATTATAAATACTTTGATTAAGTAAGTAGGTGTAAATTAAACTACATGAGGCGATACACTAAACCATAATCTTAACAATTTCAAAACCATTCAGAGGAATAATAAGCCTACTGACCCAAAAAATAAAAAACATATCCAAGGTTGGAAGTGTTTTTTTATAGCCTTTGAACGAAAACAAATCTGGCAAATTGGCAATGGGTCCGACGATGGGAAATGCATCTGATTATTAAATGGTGTGACGATCAACACATTTTGGTTACTGTAGTAACTGACGATTAAACTAATCGGACCAAAATCACATCAGAATAGAACGAATCTGACTGAGATCGTGATATCCTTCTATAAGATACCAACGGGCGCAACATTGCAGAACAGTAGGCGACCAAGAAGCACTAGAACTGAACCGTCGTTTAACATTATTATAAAGGGTTTATGAATATAATAATAAATAATAACTTAAAGGAATAATTATATACTGACTGACCATGCTAGGAAATACTAACATGCTCTTGCCGGGTATTATTAACACAAGCGGGTTGTTCTCATTACCGCCAACCGTGTGCTATAATTGTATTAACCTATTCCTTACATATAATTGTATTCATTTTGGCAATTTTACTATTATTTCAATTGGCCTCTGTTTTATACATAGGTTCATACTTACATACTACATACCTTCACGCCTGTCTCTCAATAGGGTAGGCAGAGACTATGGAACGCCAGGTGCACCGGTCTAAACATACAACTTTCGCTTCTTCTACATTCATCAATCTCTTCATGCACGAACGTCGGTTTCGGGTGCTTTCGATTAATTCAAAAACCTAGTTAAGTATTATCTATTTTATAATGTTATATGTTATGTGAAAGTTTGGATGTTAGTAACTCAATCACGCCAATACGGCTGAACAGATTTGGATGACATTTGGCACATTAGATAGGTTGTGGTCTGGTTATTATCCCAGAAAATTTGACAATTCGCAACGGTATAGCGATAAAGGTCGATGCGGATGGAGTAGCGGGCAACAGCTAGTAGTATAAATTTAAGTCACATTTATGATTGGATATATTTATGCAAAAATCTACCAATTCAAAAATGGTGTCTTTTTTATATTTAGCGATGCACTGCCAACTGAAGGGCAACGTATTTTTTCATTAACACACGGGAACACGGGTAAATTATAACCTGCATGTAGTTTAACAGCCTTATAGTTTTATAGCAGCTGCGTTATTTCATTCAAAATGGGCAGGATCAGGCTCAAAGAAACTCCTTATTAACGTTCCTATTTGGAACATTTTTCATTATGAGTAATATAAAAAAACCGATGTGTATATTTTATATTAAGCGCGTGCTTACAAATGCGTTCGGCTATCGAGCACAATAGAGAGCAATGCATCACGCGCTCGCCGCCGCCGCGCCGCGCCGCGCCGCCGCCGCCGTCGCGGAGCGCCCGGGCCCGGCGTCTGCTCAGACAGAGGTTAATGTTATTGGACAGGGTGCTTCGCGTTGTAATCCCCGCATAAGTGTTCATTTCGTTAGGATTAAAGGTGTCCTGCGTGGTGTAATTTATCAATTTGACTCTATGAATATTCGGAGCGCAGTCGTATTATATTGCAAGCTCTGGTGAAAGATGTAGTTATCTCTCCACCGCTCGAACATTATGCACATCATTTTTACCTATCAGTATAAATCAGACTTGCATTTTTGATCGATATAATCTCTATTACACAATTGAAAGCGTTAATATCTACACAGCCTTCGCGTCCAATAATATGTATCTATAGGTACATAGACCTTATTGTTAGTGGCATAGGGGCGTATCTACAGATGTACTGCAAAATTGTTTTCCATCGTATTTTATCGAAAACGTTCGTATTTGTCATGCTGCTTTAGTCAATCTCAATACTTTTTGTACTGTGACCGACGGAAATAGCAACACACTTCGTACATTTCCGTGAAAAACCGATAGAAAACAAATTATGCACTACTTACATCTATTCGGTGTACCCTTGTTTTGTCGACAACCTTTTCATCGAATATTATTTCATCGACAACGATTCATCGAAACTTTAGTACTAGTAATATTGTTTAGCTATATCTTATTTCAACTATTATTTATTTAAATTGATCTTACTACGTGGAAATACTAATCAACGAATACTACTTAATCGCTGATTTGTTTCAAATTATCTTAATTGGTACAACTACAAAACATTGCAATTCATTTCTTAGACGTATTACTCTAATACGAAAAATAAATAAATAATATTATTGCATAACTAGTTATATCAAGAAATAGAACTATGAGGCTTTCAAAGTAGGTTAGGTTAGGTTAGGACTGCGACCCCCAAGAAAACGAACTGGTTGACGTGGGTTAGGTTAGGTTAGAACTGCGACCCCCAAGAAAACGAACTGTTGACAGAAGTGGGTTAGGTTAGGTTAGAACTGCGACCCCCAAGAAAATTAACTGTTGACAGAAAAGCATGACACATCACCATTATTAAATTATAATTTTATAATAAATTAGGATTAGTAAGTGAAATGTTTGTTACCAACCTATTTATAATTCCCAATTGAAATAATTTTATGCGGAATAAATATTATTACAAGTAAAAAAGATCAAATAAAAAAAATCCGAAATGATTAGTCGTGACATGAATTTTATTGAAATAAGTCAACTACTAATTAAAAGACCTCGGTTCAAATTACCTAGTATCGACTCCTAGATGCAATGACTTGTCGATGAAATGAAAATACTTGAAAAGTTGTCTTTGAAATAATATTCGAATAAAAGTCTGTCGGCAATTCAATGGTAAACCCATCTATTCATTATTGGCGGCTTGGGGACGTGTATATATTTATGATTTGGACCTCCTCGTAACTATTACTGTTAATTGTAAATAAGTAAATATAGGTATTAATTAAAATGACCTGTAACATGGGCATGGGTGATAAATATGATAAGAGATAATTTAGAAAAAAATCCAACGTTAAGAATGTGGGTCGGTACCTCGTCTGCACAGAAAGTAGCGCGTGTGAAACGCAAACTCGTCGCGCCGCCGGCTGACATCTTCATACTGAGCCTACCGCAAATTTAAATAATATTAAAGACGTATTATTTGCCAAGCGTCGTCAATCAATTAACGACCGTATCAAACATGTTGTACGATTACTATTAGAACAATAGACTATTCCTTGTGTGAACAGACGCGTCTGTTTGCGGTGTGCAGGAGTCACTTGTGTCAATTTAGGTATATCGACTCGCTTAATAGAGGCCGCGCGAGCGAGCTCGGTTCCAGCCGGGTTATTCCGAGAGTAAACACAGGAGGCAATTCAATAATTTTACATACCTATCTGCTTGATTTTATTCCTAAACTTAGCATAATATTAAGAAAGATCTTAAATTCGTTTTCACAACCTGCTCGGCTATAAAACGTGTGAGTGCTTCTCCTTCTCGGTAGTTCGTCACTCATTGGACCCAGTTCTGCAAAGTTCATACATAGGTAAGGTGTCTAAAGCCGCATAATGCCCATGAGCGTACGGGTTAAGTAAAGAGTTATGATTAAGTCTTTCGAAATGAGTACGTACCTACCTACGAAATTTGCAAAGAAATGAACATAGGTAAGTACCTACTTTACAAATATCGCTATTGAGATATACGTCCATGTTTCTTTATTTTTGGTGTAGGAGAATAAGTAAGTAAGTACCTATGTCATTTAAAACCAAATAAACATGGCATGTTGTCGGTTGTAGAACAAAGACTGAACTTACATACTTCCATAAAAAATGTCCAACGATCATTAGTATCCCTACATTATTTTGATATTTTGCAAAGTATCAGTAGGTAGGTACTATCAGCCCAATAGAACCCTGACCCACCATAGAACGATGTCACAGTGACGTTATAAAACGATTTGTTTGACACTCCATACGACTTGAATCAGAACGTCACTGTGGCACAGTTCCATGGAGCGTCAGGGTTCCATTGGGCATTAGTACTTTGTAGTAGTGTTACGATGTCAAAATACAGTATTACTGTAATTGTGTTATTTTTGATTCTTACACGTTTTATATGTATGATAAGTAACGTACCACCACCAGTAAAGTACCTTCACCAATACGACGAGTAAGTACTATCAGCCCAATGGAACCCTGATCCAGCATAAAAGTGAGTCACAGTGACGTCATGATACTCATGATTCAAGTCGTAAGAAGTGTCAAACAAATGGTTTTACAGTTTCACTGTGACACCGTTCTATGGTGGGTCAGGGTTCCACTGGACTGATAGAACCTACAGTCGACTTCAAAAAATGTATCGCAACTTACTACAATGCAATAAGGTGAAAAAGTGGATACATCTCTTTTTAGTCGACTGTACCTACATACGAACATTTTAGTTTATAACAGTTTTTTTCACAACAAGCAGTCGTCGTTTTATTACTGTAATCGATAGTGTATCTTACTCGTACTTAAGAATGAATTAAAAAAAATCGATTCGGTTCATTATTATCCCAAAAAAAAGATAGGTAAGTATACGAAAATCGGTTGCCCCAGTGCTTGGTAAGCTGATAAGCTTTCAAACTTGAAAGTTTTCATGAATAGGTTTTAGATTGGGATTTTTTTAACTTTAGTTTTATTTTATTAATAATACAGCGTCAATTACGATCCACCTAATGTATAACAATAGAAGTTCCGTTGATTATGTTTCGTAGGTTAGTTTCCAAAGTGTTTATTGTAGCTAAAGCCAGCAGTGTGAATGGCGCGGGCAGGTGCGTGGGCGCTGACGGCAGCCGCGCAGGCGCACGAGCGTTGCGCGCGTGCCCCGCAGCGCTCGCTCGCCCCCGCGCCTCTACCGACATCGACACTTGCGGACCGACAAGTCGCCGTGACCGTCACTTCTCAATTAACGCTGGAAAAACTTAAAGATACTTATTAAATCTCAAAATTTTATGCATGTACACGTTTTCATTTCATAGATAACTCTTGATCGCCCCCCGCGAAGTCAGACAGAAAAACACATGCAGAAGAGCTCAAAAATGTAAAAACTGTATTTCTGGGGTTAGAAGTAAAGTGGGATTTTAAATAGTATATTTATGTAACTGGTACAAAATGAAACTTTTTCTACATGTTTATAAAGAAAACTACAAAGTTTGCCGTAACTTGTTTTAGTTCTTTCTAGCATCGCTACATTTTCATGTAAAATATATCTACTTCGAAAAAATTAAATGTACCTAGGTATATGATATGACAGACTTCAGTCAGCGTCAAATATTTTCAACGAAAGTGCTTTTCATCAAAAAATACAAGATTAAATAAAGATTACCACCTCAAAATAAACATGAAGTGTATAAATAAATAATATGACCATGCTCAACATTAAAAAGTCCGCGAATATGGAGTAAAATGGTAAATTGATTTGTATATGAGTGACGGAATGAAAAGGTCCCGACTATAGTTTGTTTCCACCTGATGATACGAACGGGAGACCTGCGGTGACTTTAAATGAAAACGCTGCCTGAGTGGGATCATTCCGTGACAATATGTTAGTTTTTTACGATTCGCTCTTCTTTGTTCGATACCGTTATCATATTGTTGACTTTATGACATTTATTATTCACTTGACAGTAAGAGCTGTTATAAGTCATTGTAAGCAATG
The DNA here is from genome assembly GCA_927399475.2 of Acleris emargana. Classification (NCBI taxonomy): domain Eukaryota; kingdom Metazoa; phylum Arthropoda; class Insecta; order Lepidoptera; family Tortricidae; genus Acleris; species Acleris emargana. The sequence goes on along the minus strand of OV656835.1, from coordinate 46,502,414 downwards.
TGACTATAGGTAGTTGTGTACTTATGTAGTTGTGTACTTTCTTCTCGTTTCAAGTGGACTCGCAGTGGTGCAGAGGTTAAAACTATCTTGACCTCTGACCTACAAATCACCGTACAACGTTGCCCCCAATCTTCCTAGAGAAGATTGGATTGTGTTTTATTGCTATATTGATTTATACTCATATAAACCTTGACACTGGCGAAATCACTTCACGTGGAAACGCCATAATATCCCTGCGGTAGTAGCTGTTCAAGTCGCCGCGGGGGCAAAAAAAAAAAAAAAAAAACGCAGCCATGTTAGGCACCCTGGTCAAAATTGGATATAGGTATATAATTTTGAACTTTGTATTGTATTAAATTAACTTAATTCGTGTTCAATCGTTGACCTATGCGGATTTGTTAGCTAACTAACTTTATGCCAGTAAATCAATTTCGTATTCTGAGATGTGAGATAGGTTTTTTTTTTTTCTCATAAAAACATCAATGAGACCGTATCGCACAAATACGAACTATGGACGCCGTTTGGTGGCAGTAGATAATCCTGGTATTAAATTGCACCTCATTATAAAAGGATCTTAATGGACTTTTACGTGTTGGATATAAAAGCCAAATGGAGTGATAAGTAACGTTCACCGGGCTGATCGGGCTTCCTGCCTCCCTCCGCCACAAGGCGTAAATCCCGACGCCCACATGCTTATGTCACAGCCCAAAAGCTGAGTGATTTTGAGCTCAGAAAGTGTCGGAAGTGGAGCGCAGGCAACACCGGATCTGTCTTGCATTGCAACCCATGGAACCCACGATCGAACCAGATGGTTTTAGCCACCACTTAAACTATGGTACCACCTAAAGAGACTGAGGACAGGCGACACGAAATTGTCTTTTAGCTTAGACGATGCTTTTAGCTAGATATAGGTAAACTTTGTTAAAATCTCATAGACATTGATTGCACGCGACATTGTCACTTTGGCGTTTCAAACAATAGGTGAGATGAGCGTAATTATGTCTTGTTCTCAATCGGTTAGCGATCACTGGTGGCGTTCAGTGCAATGAAGCACACATTTAGGTTTCAATAAATGACTATGCTTGCAGTGAGCTCGAATGTTCTATAGTTTCTCATTAATTGAGAAGTGAGAAGTGAGTTTCAAATAAAATTAAAGTTTAAAAAACAAAAAACGTTTTCAAAAATGCAGTAAAATAACTTCTTATTAAAGTGGTAGGTAGGTCAGTCCAACTGAAGTCGGTATCCCACAATATTTTAAACCAAAGTCCGACTTCAGTTGGACTGACCTACAAACCATTTTAAAAGTTTTTTTTAGCCCTGAGTTTAGGGCCGCAATCTCACGTCACGGCGCATGAACAGCGCGCAGTTCAGCGCAGCTGAACGTGACGTCCTCAGCATCTATAAAAATAGAATGAGTATTTTGTAAAAAGATAAAAAAAAGATGTTTATTCAGTAAGTACGAAGAAACGCCGCAAGAAACTCAACAGACAGTTGTTTTTTAAATATTGCTGTAATATGATATTATACAATAATAAACTTAACCTAGCATTATGTAAAATAATGAATCTCACATAAAGTAGTCATCATTTAACTGAAAAACTTTCAAAAGCATCATTTAAAGCTATTTGCATTACTACCGACAGCTATTATTATAATTTGAATACGTAGGTAGGTACCTACCTATCTACAGTCTATTTTTTCTTACTTGAGCTAAGTAGTGAACAAAGATCACTCGATCACATATCACGCCATTACAAAAGAATCACTCAATATATGGTACCACAATAACTAAAAGTCATTACTTTAAACACAAACGAATTCATTTCTACTAAATATTTCTTGAAATTATCCTTACAAGTAACATATTTTAATAAAATAATAATTTCCACGAAACTCTCTCTCTCACAGATTCTTCTTCTTCTTCTTTTGCCCCCGCGGCGACTTGAACAGCTACTACCGCGGGGATATGGCGTTTCCACGTTAAGTGATTTCGCCAGTGTCAAGTATATATAAGTATATATCAATATAGCAATAAAACAATCCAATCTTCTCTAGGAAGATTGGGGGCAACGTTGTACGGTGATTTGTAGGTCAGAGGTCAAGATAGTTTTAACCTCTGCACCACTGCGAGTCCACTTGAAACGAGAAGAAAGATGCCAGATACACGAAATAAGTCCAAGTCTTCAATCACTGTGCGACACAAAGGCATAAAAAGTACAAATCACTATCAGAAAAGAACTTTGAACACCTAATTACCCAAAAATTAAAGTCTAAAACAAATTACACGTCCGCCATCTTTTAACGTTACAAATGGCCCCCCCTCTCACAGATTATCAAAACTGAATGTCAGTTTGGCATTTCATTTGTAGGGATGGAAAGAGTGAATGAATTAATGATTAAGAAACGGTTTAACTGTATGGAGGTTTTAATATACAATATTCCAAACATAAATGAATATAATTATCTTTTTAAACTAAATAGTTAGTGAGAGTTATTATTATGTGCATAGGTAGTCTATATCGACGCTAAAAAGCGTAAACGCTGTAACCCGCAATGTACCTAAAATATTTTTTTTACATATTCGGAATCAGATTTTTTTTCTGCGTCGAATGGTCCGGGTCCCGTGGCGCTACGACGATTAGAAAATATTGTACAGCGTTGGAAATGTATGTACTTTTTTAACACGTAGCAAAACTAATTGCAGTAAATAGCCAATAAATAGGTCAATATGTTCCATTTGCACTTACAACAATTAAGGTTTTACAAAAGATTGAAGACCGGTAGGTTACAGCGTGCATAAAACTATTTCTGCCGTCGTTTACAGCGTTTACGCCTATTGGAAAAAAATGTGGCACAACTCTTACTACGTTCTTTGTAAAATATATTCAGATGACAGTGACTTACTACGTTATAATTAGTCGCCATAATATGAATACTTACAAGTTACACCATTTATGAAGTGATACATTAAATTACTATTTGCCTTTACTTCATTTCTATAAAGATGACTTATTAGGGGTCGCTTGGAGTTACCGCTATTTTAAACACGCGCGTACTAGGTGTGGGTAACGGCTTACAGCCCTGATCAGTCGGTCGGTCGCACCATTGGGACAAGTTGAGTGAGGTGTAACCTTCTTTCGCCGCGTGACAATGAAAGTTAAAATGTAAGTTTTAATATTTTACTGTCTTATAGTGCAAATAAAGTGGCTAGTTATTATTATTGTAATTAATTCTTACTTCACTAAATTGTGTCGAATTATGTAGAGTTTAGTGTTTCCTGTAGGTACATAGAATTAAAAGGACACGATTATAATTTTTAAATGTCATATTTTAGAAAGCGGTATAAGGTAGCTTTTTACACAAATATACATCGATGTTTCATTTTGTTACACATTGATGTTTTTCTGTTTATACCTAGTAGTTTTTACAGACTTCAATAAAATAAGGTTCTGCGTCTGATCCATATGTATGTAAGTATGTTGTATGTATGTATGTTGTTTGGTTTGTATATTTGTATCATCACGATTATCTCGAAAAGTACTGCGCCGATTTGCAAAATTCTTTCAGATATTTAATCTTTCTATTTCTAAAATACTTTTTAAATTTTATGACTTTGACTTTCAGACGGCATTCATGTCAGTCGAAAGACGTCCACTACTGGACATAGGCCTCCCTCAAGGCTCTCCACTCAGACCGGTCTAGTCCTTTTCGCATCCACCGCGTTCCCGCTATCTTTACAAGGTCGTCACTTTATCTTGTTGGAGGCCTACCTACAGGTCGTCTCCCGGTCCGCCGACGACGCCACTCAAGATCCTTCTGACCCCATCGGCCTTCAGTCCTGCGAACGATGTGCCCCGTCCACTGCCACTTAAGTTTAGCTATTCTTCGGGCTATATCAGTAACCTTAGTTCTACTGCGGATATCATCATTTCTGTTTCTATCACGTAGAGAAATCCCGAGCATAGCCCTCTCCATAGCCCTCTGAGTGACTTTGATCTTCCTTATGAGGCCCATTGTTAGCCCCAAGTCTCAGATCCGTAAGTCATCACTGGCAACACACACTGGTCAAAGATTTTTGACTCCAAACACTGCGGTAACTTGGACGAAAAGATGCTGCAAAGCTTCCCGAACGATGCCCAGCCGAGTCGGATTCGACGAGTGTAAATATAGTCGTCAACAACTTCGAGCGCAGAGCCTCCAACTATCACGGGAGTTGGCTCGACATGGACATTGGACATGACTTTCGTCTTGAGTCCATGTTCATTCTCAAGCCAACTCAGTCGGAAACTCTACTGAGGTCAGCGAGCATTGCACTGAGGTCCTCCATGGTCTCAGCCATGCGACTTGCTTCCAGTTTTTAAGGTCTTTGAACTATTTGTGTATATTTTATTATATAATGTTTTATAATATATTTCAAGAAGAATATTATGACATTCAATAGTTATGATATGGTTTTAAAAATATATGCATATACATCAATTTTAACACACGACAGTTTGTCCAGTGATATTTTAACTGTAACCTGTGTGTCGGTGATATTGTATCTCACTCACATACAAAAAATAATAGGCACACCATATTTCTCGGTAAACATTCGGCCTGTGTTTGGCTCTCCACTATACGAAACGGTTGGAGACTATCTGTCATAGTTTTGTGGAAATTAGTGATCAAATGCGGTAATCTGGAGTTTGTAACGGGTATGTTAACTTTATCTTGTCTCGATTATTTAATGTTAACGGTATGGGACATAATTAAATAATCATTTGAACGTGGTATTCTGATGTATCTACTTATATTACTAAGAGTGGAACATTCATATTTTCGTCGGTTTAAGAGTAAATGTCTTGTAAATATACTTTTAACTCTAACCTGTGTAACTTTTACCTGTAACTTGGTTAGATAAGGTTAGGCACAGGTTAATGTAACTCTTGACAGGTTAAAGAGACATTGTGCAGGTTAGTGTGACTATTGGCAAGCTAAAGTGAATGAATATTTTTAATATTTTTAATTTAATAACTTACATATAATTTCCCTGAAAAACTGTACAGATGCTTTATGAAGCAGTACCCATTAACAGTGCTCTACCAAAGTAAATGTAGGGAATTTATTTTTTATAGTAATTTGTATTTTAATATAACTCTCTTTAACCTGGAACCTTTTCTCTTCTAACCTGTCTAATAACACTTTCACCTGCATCTCCATATTTCAACAAGCCATAATTCTTTTATTTTCATGAATATTCCGTTCCCTTTTATAAATATGTAACAATTGGAACACCAAGAAGCTTATTCTAAGCAAAGAAGGTAAAAAACCACTACTTTTTTTTTTGGAGAAACTTTAGCCTGTCTGTGCCACTTTTATTAGAATTACCCTTAAAGAACGAATTATGTAGAGAACTTTGAATGTAAAAAAATGTTACTACTTTTTTATAATACCTTTTTTATGTTTCCTGGTTTTAGTATTGAAACATGATTAAAAGAATCATTAAAGATCTTGGATTTATTTGCAAGATGTTTAATGATTATTTAAGGTGACATTTTAAAATAATGATAAATAAATGTGATCACAAACTTACTTCGTTTTAATATTAGTAGTAGTTTTTGGTATCTATCATTTAATACATTTATGACATTTTAAAGAGACAAATAACACAATGTTACTTCTATTTAGGCACTACAAATTATTTAAAGAGTGGAGGTTACAGCGTTTACGTTTATTGGAAATAACACTGATTTTCACCTGTCCATACATTTCACGCAATCATTAACAGCGTTTTATCGTATTAAAAAAAAAAGTCGGATTGCTGTAACCGACATTTAAAAGAAACACAGTCACTTGTAGTACATGACAGGTAAATTATCTGATAGAGAGTTATAAAATAGGTTTGTGGTATAAAAATCGCACTGATCGGTGGAATATAAAGAGAGTTATGATTTTTTTTCTAAAATCTCAAAAGTTTTTTGGCTCTGGTGTAAAGTTTGCTTTTTGCGGGTTACAGCGTTTACGCTTTTTAGCGTCGATATGATATGACATGATGATGTATCTACGGATAACTGAATAAAATATTTATAATAAATCGTGTTGTGTTATTGAGTACATAATATCGTTATAAGTAGGTATCCACATGCAATTGTAGTCTGTCAAATTCACTATATCAATCATATTGAAGAACCCAACCCATATACATATTTCACTCATTTCATTCATTCACTAAATAAATTTACACATTCACTCCATTATTCCCATCCCTATGAAATGTCAAACTTTAAAGTTACGCCATATTTGTTTACTACTTAGCTCAAGTAAGAAAAAATAGACTGTACGCGGAAAAACTACACATACATACTATACATATCCTCACGCCTGTAATCCCAGAGTGGGGTAGGCAGAGTTACAGAATTACCTACAACTTCAAAAACTTGTTGATAATTCTGTGACCACATTCTGCACAAATAGGCTAAGATGTTTACCAGAGTATTATTGACAGGTAGCAAGCCCATCGCCTAATAGTACTACAACTACTACAAGCCTTTATTCCCTTAGTCGCTTCTTACGACATCTACGGGAAGACATGGAGTGGCACTTAAGTAATTTCACCTACTCCTTCTGGAGTTCCATTGTGATTAAATGTTGTAGGTATTCGTAGTTCGTCCGTACCTACCTACCTACTCGGCGCTTTCGATCACTTTGTTAAGAATACAACTTTTAATTAGTTTATAAATGTTCCCTGGACCCTATGAATATTAAAAGCGGCTCGCCGGCGGACTAATTTACTACTTTCCAAGCGCTTGTTTGGAATCGAATCTTCGACGATTACCGACTGGACGCAATTAAAGCCGAAAAACAGAACGAGCAACGCATTATTAATAATATTTCTATTGGGAAACAACTGGCGCCTGCGGCTATTTTTATAAGAAAAAACTCGAAATTTATACGTCAATATGAGATCGTCGGGCATTATCGTAAAACGTGAACAGTATTTAATAGGAGATGCAAGGAGGGCCGCTCCTATTAACACTTGAGTTATTGGACAGTCGCGATGCGCGGCGCGCGGCGCGGCTGCTCTGGCGCGGCTTCAAACCTCTTCCGCACGGTGTGCGCGAGCACTCTGGCCACTAGACCGAACCGGAACCGGACCGAACTCAGATACCTAATTTAATCAAAAAAATCAATGTTAAAGGAAAAATCACCTTCAAAAACGCATAAATTAACTTCTTTTCAAATGGTTTCAAACCGTTTTGGTTTAAAATGTATAGAGGACACCGACTTAAGTTTGACTGATCTATTTCCATTTGAATGTGGTTTTTATGTTTTTTTAAACAGTTATTTTTTATTTTATACATCTTGGTGATCCCTTGCAGGAGGAGTTCCCTCAATTCCTCACGAATCTCCTCACCAGATACTGACTTGGTGACATTGAGACCGTTTTGGGACTAAACATTATTAAACAAAAAAGGATTTTTCAAAATCGATCCACATTTGACGGAGTAATCCGGTAAAAAACATTGAACAAACCTGTAAAATTGAGAACCTCCTCCTTTTTCTTTCTATTTCAAGTCGTTTGAAATTTGAACTTAATCGCAATGCAGTGTTTCGGATTCGGTGCGGGTCTTTTTTTTCGGTTTCACGGCAGTGTGCTACAACTGCTACCAGGCGGTACTAAGCTCCTAGACAGGTTAGCCCGAATAACACCATACGCACGAGGAGATTTCTTCTTTTGCTTTCCACTTCAGTGCTGACACTGCTTATCTGCCTTGTAGGTACCAGCCTATGAATATTTTGTAGATATCTACTTAAAGACCGTGTTGAATAGTCTTTTTCTATTTAATATTTCGAACGAAATTTATCAATTTAAAAAGTAATATTAATAACAGTTATGAACTAATGATGTTCACGCAGTAAGCTGGAAATTAAACACGAGTAACTACCTAATTAGGTACTTACTTACACATCTGTCGACAGACAGAAATACAGTCGGCCAAACTCTTTAATATTCAAACCGCGGGCAGATAAGGCTTACTTCGAATTAAAATTTGACATTTGCCCATACAAAATGTGTAAATTTTTAACCCGAAGTAAGCCTATCTATCCACGGTTTGAATATAGGGTTCGGCCATAACTGCCGGCAGCTCCTTTGAAAAACATGCGCTCATTGCCGAAATGCCATACATTTGAAATACCAGATTCTTAATACACTAGTATCCCGAACGTTCAAATTAGGGCATTGCTTCATTATCATTATCTTTACCCACTATTTTGAATCCGGTAAAGAAGACCCTAGTTTGGTATTTTGAAATTCTGGTATTTTGTGAATGAGCGAAAACAAGTAAGTACCTACCTAAGAAGGTAGATTGATGTGAGTATTGTAGAAATGTTATACTTTATACTATACAAATTCTACACAGGTATTCTACCTATTTCTGAAATCAATCGCTTTTTCGATGCCAGTGACAATTCACACAGTCCTATAAGGGGTATTATTAAACACCGCACCGATCTCATTTTACCGAATATTAAGATTTTATGATTCTTTTCACGGGTAAATTTAACAACGAAGGCAGTCATTCCAAAAGTTGTAATAGACTATTAAATGGTCAGTTTTTTGTTGAATACTCAATAAATAGATGATAACCGCGACGGGGGGCGGCTTCATGCCGCCTAATTGTTTGTAATTAGCGCTGGGTGCGCCTGCGCCGCGCCGCGGCCCTCGTGCTCTACGACTCGTTTATGGCTTAATGCGCAGCGATGGCGGCCGCTGCCGCAGCTCCTCTTGCACGTTGCAAGAACCGACCCAGAACGTTACCAGGTAAGGTAATACAAGCTAATCTGTTTAAAACTTAACTAGGGACATACCAATCATTTAACGTCCTTTAAATGACCTACAACGTAATTAGAACTGATGTTGGAAATATTTTACGGTTTTTTTATTTGAAATCCAGTAAAGTACTTACCGGATTTTTGTCAGTAACTTGACTAGGGCACCGTGGGTTCTGCATCTTTTTTTTCGATGGGAAAATCTTTCGTTTTGGCCATTTAATGTTGAAATGAGTATCAAAAATACCTACTGTAAAAAAAAAAAAATTTTGGAAAAAATATCAAAAAACTAAAAAAACAGTTTTAAAGTTTAATCTTGACAAAAAAATAAAGTCTATAACAACGTGAGTGATTTCTTTTGCGTTTTCATACCATCTTAAATACGGAACTCTCGGAGCGCGAGTCTGACTCGCACTGGATCAGTTTTTTTTAACTGAATCTGTAAGAGGCTTATATATTTTTTACAATTAATATCTGCCACAAACTTAACTGGCAACACTATTTTGACGTTTGACGTAAGGATATAGGTAACGGCAGATTTAAATAAATAAGTGTTACCTACTCTCCTTGGTTGGTATACTAATGCACAGAACTATTAATGCATAGAGCACATTCCATTTACCGCGAGGGAGCCATCGCTGGTGGAGTATTCTTGTTTTTGTCTTTTTTATTTTTATTTTTTTATTTATTATAACAAACACAAAGTTTATACATTATTTTGTCTCTCATATTCTGCTTCAACCAAGGCACACCCGTTATTTGTTTTTTACCTATACGATATACCTACTGTTAAGTGCATGGAATCAGTAAGAACGTACTTACGTACATCTGGAAGGTGCACTACATCGGTAACGCGAGCCGAAAGAAATGTACTAAAACTTAATGCGTCCGTTTCTAGTATATTCCATATTTTAATTGCAATTTACGGACAAACTAATTTTACAAGTCCGTGAGGCAGTAAATGAAACAATTTTTAACCGATTTCAAAAAAGTAGTAGGTTCTCAATTCGTCTGTACGAGTATGTTTTTTTTTGTATGTTGTTCGCGAGTCAACCCTGCCTACGAAGCTATCGGTCCTGGGTTCAAATCAAGTAAGGGCAGATATTTGTGTCATGAGCGCGAAGATTTGTTCCTGAGTCATGGATGTTTTCTATGTATTTAAGTATATAATTCTCTATACAATTATTTATATTGTTGTCTAGTACCCATAGTACAAGCCTAGAGCTTAGTTTGGGACTAGGTCAATTGGTGTGACATTGTCAACTGATATTATTATGTATGTCTTTACTAATCACGGGACGATGGAGTCTCGGACCTTTGGACGGCGTACATGGAGCCGAAGCCAACACGCAGAGGCCCTTAAGACAAGTTTAATTTAGTAAAGTGATGGGACACCAATCGGTGATTGTCCCTGAGTTCAAACTATAGAAGTATGCTCTCACGGACAACCACCGGTTAGTGTAGCACTATTTATAAGGATGGAAACATTAAAAATAAGCTCTATGAATGAACTGATATGGTTTGGTGAACTAGTCTATAAAACATAAAACAACGGTGCCTGCCTGGCCAATGCTAATTACTTTGGTTGAAATGGCTGTATAAAGAGGCTAAGGGTGGAGAGGTGCTTCTGGACTTTAACCGACCATAAGGGTCTCCCCAGACCTATCGACTCCGAATCGAAAACGACGTCGTTCCGTTCGCAACGCCGAGTCGAGCCGAGCCGAGCCGAGCGACGTCGTTTTCGCTCTTATTGCATGGACGTAAAACTTTTTCTTACCGGCTCAAGCCGATTCGGCGTCGATAGGTCTGGGGAGACCCTAAGGGGCACCTTAGACTCGCCACTTATGCAACACATCCGCCTTTCGAGCATTATTATTATTATTATTTAGATATTTATTTAATTTTCTGCAAATTAGGTTTTTTCTAATAAGTATATATAAAAGTAAAATAACAATACCCATACAAAAATTTAAACATTATAAAAAACCTAACCTACGGGTGCCGCCGGCAGCGGGGCAGGGCTCATGCTACCGGTGGTTAGGGCTGCAGAGAGAGGAACCTCCTCACAATGCGTGCCGTGTCGAGGAGTACTGCCTTCTGTATCTGGCCCTTGATCTAGCCATCTAGCGAGAGTCTCTTGAGGTGTTGGTCGAGACTGTTCGCTATAAGACCGTTTGCCGAAACAACTATCGGGACAATGATCGTCGAGTCAACATCCCACATGGTGGTCACCTCGTGAGCTAAGTCAAGGTACTTGCTGAGCTTATCCTTCTCGGCCTTCACGAGGTTCTCGTCATGCGGGATGGTGACGTCGACGAGCACTGCCCGGCGTTGAGATCGATCTGTCAACACGATGTCAGGTTTATTGGCGACAATAGTCCTGTCTGTGATAATTGATAACTAAGGTTAGGACTTTTGGTGGCATAACGTGGTTCTGGAATCCATGGATTTTATAATCATACCTGGGATAACTCGGGACATCTGTATGAAAGTGATGTAGCAAAATATTCTATCGACAGAAAATATATCGATGTTACTGCCAACATCTACATGTTATTCGACATAAATAAATATTAATTATTTTCTCCTCATTTTCAGATAAATAATAAACAAATTAACACGTATATTTATATGTTTACTAGCTGACCCGGCAAACGATGTTTTGCCTTATAAATTAGAAATGAAAAATAGATAGTAGCCGATTCTCAGATCTACTGAATACGCATATAAAATTTCATAAGAATCTGTCAAGCCGTTTCGGAGGAGTACGGTAACTAACATTGTGACATGGAAATTTTATATATTAGATTTTACAACCGTTTTCATAATATATAATCAATATTTTTTCCATATTCGTCGGTATTAATGATTGCCGTCTAGATTAAATTATCCACTTTAAACTGCTAAACGAACGAATATGAATGGTACTGACAGTAAATTTTAATTTTGATTGAAATGACATCCGCATAACTTTATTATCTTAAGAGGTTCGATATCAGATATGACATCGAACCTCTTTACAGTAATCGAGAATGTTCAATGTGCACTTGTATTAATTTAATTATATCGACGCCTTTTAAATCGATATCAAATCGCTAGACCTTGCCCCGAGTTATCCCAGGTATGTTATATTATAATTATTATAAATATACCACTTTGATTTTGGTCTTCAGTTTGTCATATTACAAAATAAACTAAATATTTTTTTTTAACGATTTAACCATACCTACTATTTGAATATTTGTTTGCTTGAAATAAAATCACTCTCTTTACCAAAATTCTATTACTCGTAAACTGGTTTAGGGTATTTCTCCAGATCATCATTTTTTCGAGTTCGGGGCAAAAAGTGCTTGAATTTAAAACCGTACGTTTTCACAAAAAAATATGCATATGCTATAAACTTTAAGCTAAATGGAGCATACATAAAGCTTGTTGTAACTATTTATGAAATTGAGGAAAAAAAAATGAAGTGCTGAAACTTGACATCGGTGGAGAGTCCGCAATGCAGATTTCTTCGCAAAATAATTCGAAAAGCAACATACATACATACATAAACTCACGCCTTTATTCCCAGAGTGGGGTAGGCAGAGCTACAGAATTACAAACAACTCTAAAAACTTGTTGATAACTCTGTAACCACAATTTGCACAATTAGGCTAAGATGTTTAACGGTGTATATTAGTGACAGGTAGCAAGCCCATCGCCTAACAGTACTACAAGCCTATATTCCCTTAGTCGCCTCTTACGACTTCCACGGAAAGACATGGAGTGGTATAATTCTAAGCCGGCAACCACACGCAACATCTAAGCTAAAATAATAATATCTAATATTATTTCACATGTGTATATATAGTTAACAATTCACATTATATATATCAAAATAAATAAATGAGAACAGTTTAAGAGCAGTATCGTATACTTCGATACGTCCGAGAGTAGTGCTTGATTACAGTGGCATTTACAAAACGATACGCACACCTCTTCCGAAAAATGTTAGGTACTACGCTGCCCGCTTGTCGGGAAGCATTTAGTCACGCCGCCATTGCTGGAGGGAGCCCACGTGTCTCGCGGCATTTGGGCAGATTTTACCGAGGTAAGTTCGTCGCTCGGTGGTTTTCGAATAGGGTGATTGTTGAATTCGGTGGAGCGATTTATTTGTAGAATTTCTAGTTTTTGTGAAAAGTGAACCAGATGAGAAATACCCCCAAAGGGATGAGTTTTATAATTAAAAACCTCAATATTCTATTATTTTTCTTCTTCTCATAATTGTTAAAAATCGTTATATATTGATCTCGGTGGGTGTGATCTCCGTGGATTCGGTGGTCTTTTTGACCACCGAATTCAAATTACATCCATGGAAATCAATTATTTACGAAATACAAGAAAATAATTTGTTGATTTTTACGCCAACCTAACGCCTACGACATTTGTTTTAGATATAAAAATGGGTAAGCTCACAAAAGAACAAAAACTTGAAAAAAAAAAAAATTGCGAACGTGCTCGGAAAGCAAGAATAAAAAGTGACCCCACGCTTTACGAGCTGCTTAAAGAAAAGGATAGGCAATGTCCACCCTAAGCATTTTCTTACAGTTTTCAATTTATTGTGTGTAAACAAACAGTGTTATATTTAACATTCCCAATAGTAAAACAATGTTTTGTTTGCACTATAATGAAATATTTTACTAAATCGAGAACTGCAATTAATTTCGCTTTTGGGGTAAGCCACCTAAAAAACCACTTACGTTGATTGTTGATCTCATTGTAATAAACCAAAATAAATAGTTATTAAATGTAGGTTAGTAAATATTTATTGTTAGTTACATTATTTTATTGTGATTATTAATATTTGATCATGTGCGTTGTTAATCAGAAGTTATTTATTTGGTTAGAGTTTCGAGATGTATTCTGGTCTCGAAACTCTAACCAAATAAATTACTACTTATAGAAAAATATGTAGGTCAGCTGATCAGGAGAAGATTTAGAAAAAAAACTTTTTATTTAAATTAAATTACCTATTATCTGTGATCAGACATGGGTCCAACTAAAGAATTAAAGTATTAATCATTCTATTAATCCTAAATATCAAAAAATAAAGAAGAAGGTGGACGCAGTATTGAATTCGGTGGTGGAATTTATTGAGATATTGATCTCAGTGGGTCCTTTTTTGATTTCGGTGGCAGTTTTATTTTAAATATTTAATATCTCGGGCTGCACAAGGCCGATCCGAGGCAAATTGCCACCTAAAATTATTAAATTTAAGCTAGTTCAAAAAAAGTATTACATTTAATAAGAATTTTCAAAAAAAAAAACGGCCACCGAAGTCACGCAAAATGGCTCGGTCTGGAGAAATACCCTTTAGCGATTTAACGTCTGAATGCATTTTTAAATAAGTATTACTTATTGCGACAATTACTGAGGGTCAAAATCAAGGTGGTATGTTTATAATAATTGGGGAATACCGACTCCATGGATCCTAGAACCACGATATGCTATGAAAAGTCCTAAGCCTACTACTGATAACAGATCGATCCCAATAGAGCGTAGCACGACCATTTTCGAGAACTGGCGCCGGTGTGTACTTATAGTACGGCACATCAGGCTCAACAAGACCGTATTGAAGAGCAAGCTGCTGATGAATGATCCTGGCTACGAGGTTATTTCTGTGCAAGTACTCGCCGTTGGCCAAATGCGAACAACCGGAAATTATATGTCTGAGGGATTCGCCGGGACAACGGCACGCTCGACAAATGTCAACCGTGCCATCCCTCAGGGCGATTGTGCACTACAAGGAATTTTAACCGTCCGGTAGTCCGGTTTTTTATGGTTACGCAATAAATACTAACCCATAAGGACTAGTTTGTGCAAAATCGGACTGCCGGACATTAAAATTCCTTGTAGTGCACAATCGCCCTCAGAATATATTTCCGGTAATTGTTCGTCATTATGACCTCGTCAGCAATTGCACAGGCAAAATCTTCGGTTTCCCCAAAGAGGTCACCAAACCGTAGCCAGTTCACGGACGCTAAAAAGTCTATGTACTTACGTCGGGCCTTGTTAGGGCCCGGTAGAAGCGTCCGTGTAGCTCCTTGCTCTTCCATATGTTCTTGCGGTCTTCAGTGCTCAACACTGTTGGTCTACGCCAGTTTTCGTTTGCCAAGGAGTTATTATTATTAATAGTGGACCAATTTTGAAAATTATTTTATTGTTTACCAAAAGTAACCAAAAGCCGACTTCTGTTTGACTGACCTATTATCATTTGAAAATAAGTTATTTTTTGGTTTTTGAACGCGATTTTTTTGTTTATTTATAATCGCATTCTCGATAACGGCTCCAGTTACTTTCCCAGGAATCGCCTCTATCTATTTTTATTTTACTTCAACATTCAAATGCAGTCTGAAATCGAATCGTTTTTGTTAGGTAACTACACTAGCAATAATGATATCAACTATTACTCGTGGCCACCGATTGCTAACAGAAATTTCCACAACCTGGATATGATTTTTTATTGCCGCCACTCACAGCACAACTCGTATTTGGGTGAATCAACTTCTAAGGTACTCCCTATTTTTCGACATGTTTCACAAATTATATGTTTTTAGAAAAACTATATATTTGCCAACGACGTAGCTTACACGCTTATTAAATCAGACAATTAGGCTAGCATTTGAAATGATTTGATTTAAAAATAGTACAGTTTGAAATAATAATATAGTTGGTAACGCAGCGGACGATGTTGTCCCTAGGTTTTGTATGGAAAATGTGCATTTTCCCCTGAGTTACCAGGTTTTTTCGAAGATTAAATAATATTTGAGGTGTTTAACGTGTAAGGTCTGTAAATTTGGTGGTCTGATATTAATATTCATACATTATTATTAATGATAAGTCACCAGGAAAGTTTTGATACCGCAAAAGAAAAGGAGTACCTTAAAAGTTGATTCACCCATTTACCATTGTTTTAAAGAAAATCACATATGTAATAAATAACACATAAAAGCCGAAATAGGTCTCATTACAACAGTGAAGGGTTTTTAAAGTGACTGCCAATCGCTATTTTGTTTTATTACTGTTGTTAGTTTTATTTTATAAGGTCCTGCCATTAGTCATTACCATGATGAGCAATGATTGAAGTGGGTTCACTTTAATATTAATGTAATATGTAATTCATAGCGCCTAATTTAAATACACAACTGTGATAGTTATCACATGCTTAAAAATTAACATGTGCAACCTAGTTAACATTTAGTACTAAGAACATCGTAACTTTTTAACATGGCAATTGTGTAAGAGGGACAAACAAAGACAAAGTACACTTAATTACCTCAAAATCAGCCTTCTAACTTAACATATTGAGTTCAATTTTACTTGTCGCGATTTTGGAAGTAAGCATTCCAGATGTACGTAAGTACTTACTAATTCCATGGTTAAGTGTCAAGACTGTCATGTAATACGTAATATACAGGGCGAACGATATGAAGTGTTACCAAATTCACAAAATCGAGCCTGGTGTCAAAGTAAATGCGACTTACTATCGGGAAAATGTTTTGGAAGCTGCGCTGGAGCCTTGGGCACGCAAACATTTCGGTAGTAGACCGTGGACATTACAACAAGACTCGGCCCCGGCTCATAAAGCTCGTGTGAACCAAGAATGGCTGAACAACGCGTGCCACATTTTATTTCGTCCACACAATGTCTTTCGAATTCCCCAATCCCGAACCCGATTGACTTTTCTATCTGGTCCATTGTGGAGAGCAAGGTGAGGAGAAGAAAACATGCCAGTATGGATGCATTGAAGAAAGCGACCGTACGTAATTGCCATTGCATACCGCAGGATCACATTCGTGCAGCGTGCAACTCATTTTTCTACCGTCTGAAGGCCATATACAGCAAAAGGTGGTCATATCGAGTTAAAATACAGTAATCATGAAAATTTGATATACTTTTCTCATTTTTTTCTTAAAAATGAATAATCTGATTGAACGGTGTCCGGCTTTTACTTTTGATGTATTATGTATACTGAATAAAAAAGGAAAATGAAATTTACATATTGCAAACTACCTTAAAACTACACAATACTCTACCGTTTAATGCAAACTATACAAACAAAGGAAGGAAATGCAAAGTACCTAGCAACAACCCAAAAATAAGAACTACCTACGAGTAGATTTGCTAGCATACAGTCCAACAACAGATCAGCATATGCAATAAAATTAATAAAGATTTTAGTATCTATACCAAACCGTACCAGGAATGTAAAATGACTGTTTTAAAATGGCAAAATGCAAACCCTACGACACAGACATTTTACTAAATTAGATTATATCAGTTAATGAACACAACAACCAGAAAGTGACACACGCATATCGTCGGTGAAATTGCAAAACCGCGTAAGTAACATTGTAAACAAAGAGCAAAATGCACCTTTTTAATAAGGCAGTAAGGTTTATTTTGCTCTATCATAAATTTGTTAGCAACGCGGTTTTGCATTGTCACCGACGATATGCGGATTAGCAGCACACACACTCATACGGGCACCTAGACCCCCGCTTACTTGTAATAATTTGCTTTTTTTTTGTTATCTACAATATATTTCGTCTAAATATCAATTGGGTCGTTCTTCTTTTTTACCGACAATAAACCGTCGATTTTCGGTTTTTTAGATTTTTGAACTATCAATAACTATGATTATGATTACAGTGTTCGATTTCAAAAAAAGTTGCATTTATTCTTAATAAAAACTAATTAATGCTTCCTGTCCTGCATTAAGATTTTATTCTTTTTAATATGATTTACCAGAAACACTGTGACAGAGTGGCCGTTTTCAGCCCAGACCAAGTATTAAATGACCACTCTGTCACGGCATTCTACGGAAAACCATATTATTAAAAAAAAACGTGGGTTAAAGAAAGAGCACAATTATTTGGTACTCTTACATAAATAAAAGTATGTGTAGATACGTATATTAAACACGAAAAACATAATTATCCATACTCTAATGAGACGCTTAAAAGATGAGAGACAGGCTATTGTCGGTAAAAAAGAAGAACGACTAAATTACACACTAGGTATAGTCAAATGTAATCATGTTTTAATTCAGGAAGAGCGGAGTCTCCTGACACAAGCAAATAATTATTAAACTCCGTCCCTTATATTATAAAAATAAAGAATTTGAATTTTGAGAAGAAGAAGTTGATGTGTTACTTTATCGGGTAGCCACCTGGGCGCTGTTGTCGTGACATACCTACTCGTGTGTATACATACATATACGTATTAAGTATAGTTATTTTAATTTTATTTCATTTACTTTAAATGTACCATAATGTATGTATCAACTTCCGCGTTTTCAACGGAAAATCTGAAGCCCTACTTTGAGAACTCGAAGTTTGAAGTTACCTTTCCCTTTCTCTCGATTTAGTCTAGAGTGATGTGACAGGGACTCTGCACACAAAGTATTGAATATAGTGGCTCGTGGTCACCATCCAGCACTGGCTTCACAGTCAGCACAAGACATGCTGAGTTGGGACCGTTTTCACAACACTAACACTATTAGGTATGTCGTTTCTTTTCGTTTTATTATAAATAATTGTTATTTTTCGTCTGTTTTATTGTTGTGAATACATGTACTTCTTTCTTCATTTTCTAAGAAAACCTTCAATTTAAATTTTCTATTTCTTATTTTTTCCATTTTTTTGATATGTGTAAAACAGTTGGGAATGAAAATTCGACGTTTTGATGGTTACTTCTTTGCAGGGTTACCTATGGGGCAAGCAAGTTACATATATATATCAGATTTCTGAAATCTGGTGAATTTAATACAGCTATGATATTACAGACAGGCAGACAAACACCGAAGTCTTATCATTTGGGTTCCTTTTATACAATTTCGGTACGGTACCCTAAATAATATTCAAAAGGCAATTACACAAGCGGGGTAACCATGACATGGGGTAGGGGGTAGCCACTGGGTACGTTGCTTGGGGTTCTACCTACGCTGTAAGACCATATTACCTTGGACAAAGTACCCGTGAATACTCGCCTTCCCTGGGCCTCTACTCTACGATGTTAAACAATATGGTTTTTAACTCGGTCGCCATTACTGTAAACTTCATAGAAGCTACCAAAACGTTGACAATACTATAACAAGTCAAAGACGATATGGTTATTCATTGCCCAGTACAATAGCGGCCCTGTCCAGCGCATATTTGTAGTCTTTTTTAGTTTATAAAATCAACCGTATAACCAGTTAATATTTTCTGTTTTAAGTTTTATTTTAAACATCCTGCAAATATTCGAGTTCTCAAATAGGCCTAGTTTGTCGGATTTTCGAAAGAGTTTTGGCCCAGAACCCCGTTTGCAGTCCACTGGGCCACCGGAATAGGCTGCCTTACACAGATATGCTTCTAGGATAGACTTTTAAAATATTCTGATAATTATTTATTAGGTATTTTGGTAGTTGCGTTTGGTAGTCCGTGTTCACGTAGAGGTAAGTAGTTTGTTACACTTGAATAATTCCTAAATTCTTGGTTCAAGCATTACAAATCAAAGAAAAAAGATAACAATATTATTTACAAATAATGTGTTACTTAAAGTGCTTTGAGTGAGAATTGCAAATACAAGTACGTACCGAAATTGTATCTATTGTAGGTAGTGTAGTAGTATAATGAACGTGTTACCAAGCTCATCGTTAGCACTATCTCATCATTACCAGCTAGCTACGACATGTGCACTTCAACCCCTTCCCTCGACGATCTCCACGCTATCGATCTCAATACAGGATTGTATAACCAATTCCTTAACAGTGGGCGGCAACCTTCCAACCTTTTTTTAACCAACTACAGAAGAAGAAGGTTCTGGGTTTTACCGTTTGTTTGTGTGTAGGTGGGCATTTCTATTTTTCCTTGTACTCAATTAAAAAATTGTTAACGCAGCGTTAAATTAGTCCATTTGGTAACGCATTTTTTTAATGCTTAAATTTAAAAATATATACTTCTTGTTAAAAACTTCAAGATCAATCAGAAAAATCTATTAGACTAATTTAACGCTGCGTTAACAATTTTTTAATTGAGTACAAGGAATAATAGAAATGCCCAGGTATGTTACTGTGTTTTCGCTAATTACATAAATAGTTTTTATTGGATAGATTATAGGTACCCAAATTGCAAAGGTGATGGCATTTAAATCCTTAATAATTCGTGACATCTATCAGGTTAAAAGCCGAATACCTACATTATTATCATGAGTTCGTTTCAAACTGGAAACATAGCTTTGTCATGTCCGTCTGTGTGTTTTTATGCCTATTACCTACGCTCACTTTTTCTCAGAACCTATCGAAGTCACAAAGCTTAAGAACAAAAATGAAATAAAATAAGTAGGTAACAAAAGATTTTCAAGGTACCTACCTAACATGGATGTAACGCAAGGATTTTTTTTTTTTTATTATTATTCAACATCATCTAAGGTGTGATTTGATTACACAGCTCTTAAAAAACCATGTGTTTAACCTTATACGAAATATTTAACTCTAAAAGTGTTATTTACGCCGTATTATAAGTACCTACCGAGTCAAAACGACCATTTGTAAATAGGTATCTAAATATCATAAATAAAAGTTCATGCAACAAATTTGAAACGGCAAAATATCACGAATAATTCGACTTTATGGTTTCTTGAGTTACAAGCGGTGAAAATAATTATAACAACTTCAAATTATATAGCTAACACAGCATCAAAAAATACTTGTAGTTTATAGAGATAGTTTTTTGTGTTTGTAGCAATAGCGACGGAACTCTAGACAGTGAGTATGGTCTGTATGCTCTTGCCGGGATTTCCATTTTTCTTTCTGGGCTAATGAAGAATACAAAAGTAGCGATGTATAGAACTGGGAAGACATAGGCTCCTTCAGTTATCTGTAGACGCAGCATTACGCGATTGTATTGTCGGTGACGACGAGCACGCACACAGGCGCCGCCTAGTGACGTGACGCGCCGCGGAAGGTGCGCGCCACGCCCAGCCCCGCCCCGCCGCGCCGACGACCCCTCCGGTATAGCCCGGGCCGCGCAGTGCTCCTCCACTACGAATGAACCTCACTTGCACTGGAACGAAATACAGACCACGATCTTCATATAGGTGGCTACATAATTTGGACACGCTTGCATTTTTCCCATACAATTGTCAACAAATTCAGTTTTAAATTTTGACAACCATTCAATAAGTTATTAACCACATTTGTTGGCAATTATATGAGAAAAATGCCAGCGTTCCTAATTATGTGGCCACCACTGTATAGGTACATATTTGGGTAATTACTTCGTTTTTATAAATTTATAACATTTTACAAGATGATTAGAATACAGAACCTTGATTTTTTTACCGAGTTTAAGTACCAATTTCACCAAACGATGTTAAACGTTAATCAATGTTAATCGACTGTAAGTTCATACTTTTTGACAGCTGTTAACATTAATCGCCCGATAATTGGTTGGATAAATTCGACATTAAGGTCATAAGTTTAAGTGTTGTGTAAACAAATTAGGTTTCTAACTGCACTCGCATAGCTATAAGTTATGAGGGTGGTAGGTAAATAGGGCCTGAATGGGTTCGCGTAAGTATGCGTGCTGCAGTGCCGATTGGCTATTTTCTTCGTGGTCCGGATGCACCGCCTTGCCTCTAGAACTGAAATCTAGTATAAAAACAGAAACAGAAAACGGGTTGCTGTTACTTTATTGGATATATTGCCGATTTACGGTGCAAGGCAGGTCGAGCCAAAAGCTTGGTTGACTCGTAGAGACTAGAGAATGACTCTATTATTATTAATTTGACACATTTTGCATGCATCTAACCAAATCTATCCACGCCCGTGGTTGAAATACCGGAAACCGACATAAGTAAAATATTTGTATCTACGTACTCCGTACCTCAGTAGTATATAGCGCAGTAAAATAAAATTATTTAAAAAACGCAAAATTATTTAATAACTTTTTTTCAAAATAAATACGACCGACGTATTCGCATTTAAGCAAACACATCACATTGTCTCTAATTAAATATTCTTGGAAACCCAGACGTATTGGTTTGTACAAAGGGTGACATTTTGATAGCATTTGCATATAGGTAATATTTGTTTGGGGCTGCTGTCTTGTCTGATGACGGATGTTCGTTGTGACCCCCGTCAGTAAAAAAACTTGAGAGCGATATGAATGGTGTGAAACTGTGTATTATCCCGCGAAGCCCCGCTGCGGCATTCTCGCGCGCGGCGGCCGGCTGCGCCGCGACTCCGACACGTCGCTGACGTACGCGTTATTTATTGAAGATGTCGTTTATTACAGCCCCAAACGCGGACTCAATCGTTATTCAAACAATCTGTTTTTAAGTTAAATAACATATGTACAGTCCAGTTCAAAAATATGTACACACTTTAGTACCTTGTCACTTTAATGGTTGTGACAATTCATATATGGCAGTTTAAACACGACATTAAATAGACAAGGTACTAAAGTGTATACATATTTTTGAACTCGACTGTCCTAAGAGATGGGTTCGCTGGACGGCATGAAAGCGTGGTTTTTATTATAAAAAATGACGATGAACGAACGGGTAGTGCCGGCAACTTTAAATACGGAACCGTGTGATATGCGTGTAAATAAATGCGACAAATTAAAAAACCAAACTGATGGTGTTACCTGATGACAGCGTAGTCATCAAACTTATAAAACTTTCCAAAACCTCAAAGTTTTGAATTCATAACCAAAGTTTTGATATTCGGTTGTTATCAGGTTATTACGTTTGGGCGTTTATCCACTTTTGATTGAAAGGTCCGGCGCGGCCAGCGAGCGACTGAGTTATGTGAATAACAATTTTATAATCGGTTTCAGCCATAAAGACTCTACACATACCGTACAAGACGGAGTTTCCTGTCTAAATATGTGTTACAGAGCGATAACTATCTGATACGCTCTTACGCGAGAACTAATAGCGCGCTTACATTAGCGGCCTTTACACGTAAAGTTCGGACCGCGGGAAACACCTCGTGCCGCTCCAATCTTCGTTCTGAACCGTACATTTTTAATATTTTACTATTACAGTTGCATTTACACGTACGGTTCGGCACGAAAATTGGAACGGCGCGTGGCGTTTCCCGTGGTCCGAACTTTACCCGTACAGGCCGCTATTATTCTGTTTGACCGTATTGCGACTCCGGTGCGTATTCGGTCACCAACTAGTCACTAGTGTGATCGGTTTTTGCATAAGTAGTAAATAACGAATCCGGTTACCTATACCGAATGCGGCTAAAGCATTCGGTCCCCGATGTTAATGCGCCGAAACCGAACCCGATATAATGTTTAAGACCTCTACTTACTTATCCACATAAATAATTATATTAAAAGCTAGTGGTGAGATGCTGAAATGGTATATGTATATAATTTTGATTGAATGAAATTGATTTTCTCAAACCCGCTCCTTTGATATTAAGTGAAAAGAACAAAACTGCAAATATTCCATATCCTAAAAACAATTGCATGCTATTTAGATCAAGATTTGTTGAGACAAATATTTGAATAAATTGACTCCGCATTCCGCCTGATTTCTCTCCGGTGCCTTCAAAATGTTTCTCCCTTGGATGTATACGGGCGTCGCCCCCGAAAAAATCTCCGTTGGTTGCAATGTTATGGTAATGTATCATGCAAACTGGATCTCATTTGCGAGGTATTGTTGGAAAACGTTTCGTACTTCAAAACCACTGCATGAATGGGCCTTCGGAGAATAGGTATAACTTATCTATCACTGTAGGTACAGATGCCGGCAAACATCTTGAGCATAAAACAAGGGAGTGGGGGAAAGTTTGCGCATCGTACACATACGAGCAAAAAAAGTGCCTAAATATTTTAATTAACTTTAGAATACTTTTTGCGTAAACTTTTAAAAATAGTAAGTTTTAATTTTTGCAGATTGTTAGTGTATATCAGATATTATTGTGAGTTGTTAAATATATTTTTTACTAGGTACCTTCTAAAATATGGTAACAAGACATGAAAACCGGCCAAGTGCGATTCAAGCCATACCAGGAAAAAAATGAAAGATTATATTTATTTATGTATTTATTAATAATAGTGATAAATTTCAAATGTTATTAATAATGATCGTGGAGAAAATATTTAAATAATTTAATCATCATCTAAAAAAGATATTCCTTCCATTGGGTCATTAGCAGAGCTAGTGCTTGGTCCAGGTTCAGGGGAGATGGAGTTATTATGATGCTCATCATCATCACTGTCTTTTTCATCATCATCATCATCATCATCATCCTCGGACTCACTATCATCGTCAGCATAAATAACGAATTGGTCGGTAACTAAATCTACCACATGATCACTTTTCATGTATTCTGTTTCAATTTCTTTCACTTTTTGGCATAATTTTTCCCATTCGCTAGCTCCCATCATCGCAACCTTATCTTTTACTAATTCCATAGCTTTGCTGATGTTCCAGTTCACGTTTTTGCTTCCGACATAGCCTTTAATGGCTGCCCAAGCCATCTCAATGGGGTTGAGATCGGGATGGTATGGGGGTAGGCGAAGCACTGAATGGTTGTGTTCAGCTAGTAATTTGTCAATGCTGTATTTTTTATGCTGTTCCTTGTGTTTTTTAATCAGATCGTAGAGCTCTGGTTTAAACATTTTTTCATTCTATGGTATATCTTTAACTTTCAACCATTGTTGCATATCGGCTTTTTTTGAATTTGCAGTTGGAGCAGCATCGTATTGCTTGTTGTGATATGACGCATTGTCAACTATTACAACGGAATTTGGTGGCAGGTTTGGCAGCAGTCGAGTGCGCAGCCATTTTTCGTAATTTACATAATTCATATTATCGTGGTAATCACCACTTTTTGTGCCAGCTTTAAATAGCTGAAGGGCATTAGGAACAAATCCGGCTTCGGATCCAACGTGAACAATGACAACACGTTGTCCTTTAGAAATTGGTTTTTTCAAACCCTTAGTCGAACCATCTGACCACGCCTCACTACTTGCATGTGATGAGTCAATATATGACTCGTCAGTATACACTATAGGTCTTCCTTCTTGCCTGTACTTGGTTATATTTTGCAGATATGCAATGCGTAGCAATCGAATATTGCTTTTTTCAATTAATAACCTCCGGTTATTTTCGGTTTTTTTCCACCTAAAGCAAAGCTCTTTTAAAATTCGTCGTAAGCTGCGTTCTGAGCCATTAAAATCTATGTCTTCTTTTAGTTTCTTACGGAGCTTTTCAACTGTAGGGAATTCATTATTTGTTACATGGTAATTGTGAACACATCTTCTTATTACAATTCCATCGAAACTATCGATTCCAGTAACTCTCTTCTTCCCAGATATTTTTTTTCCCGGGGTGCGAAACACAGTGAATAAGTCGGAGGTCTTCGCTTCCTTGATAATCCGTCTGACAGTGCTGACAGACGTTTTTGTAGCATCTGCAGTATTCTTCACTGTCTCCATGACACTCTTTCCTTCTTTCATCAAAAAGCAATAGACATCATACACCATTTTTCTAGCTTGCCTTTTAAAAACAACATTATTTTGTCGTGGCATGGTGTTAAAAGTTTTAACAAAAAGTCAACAAACAATTATAACAAAAACAATAAAGTCAACAAAAAACTATAACAACAAAATCAACACGAACAATAAAGTCAACGAAACAAATTACAACAATCACTGTATCACTGAACGCCAGTGTACTTTGGAGGCAAAGGAACGTGGACGCAGCGCAGAACACAAACGTCAACTGATTTACCAATCACGCGATCGCCACGTCACGCTCCCGCCGCCGCGCACCACCGCCCGCCGCCCCCCTCCCAGTGATACCTAAAAATCGCTTCTGCGCAGGCAAGGACATTTTGTTCAAGATGTTTGCCGGCATCTATATACAAAGAGAGAACAATTCCTCTTACCCCGAGTTATACGCACAATTCAGGCATTTTCTAGTATGAGACGTCAGAGTGAACGGTATATCCGTATACTTACTAAGTAAAGGTGTTAAAAACAAAAAACCGGTCGTTTTTGAAGGCAGGTTTTTGAGTTTTACAACGATTTTTTTATAACTGTTTAGTGATCATAATACGCTGCTACGTATTTATTTAGTTCCACTTCTTTGTTGATATGAATCTTTGAGACATTTCAAGCTCACCGCAAGCAATGCCGCGGGAAAGTCACAGTCATATTTAAACAATTAAATGTTCTTCGTTATTGTCGCTCAACTATCTTAATCGAGATAATATTATCGCGACCCTTGAAATAAGTAGATACCGTTGAGAAGTTCCGGTGGCCATCTGTTGTCTTCATCATCAGTTCCATTTCACTAAAATTTCTTGTATTGCTTTACCAGCTTTCCTTCGTCGGTCCGTTTCGGCTCTGCTAGTCTTATAGGTAAAATCCTTAGGGAATTCCCTTCAAACTACGAGAATTCGGGCTTGGAGGATGCAAAGAATGGTTGGTTAACTGCTTGCCCCGGTCAAAATTTTCCTGTTTATCCAAAGTTGCAGAGGTGCTGGGGCGACTAGCATGTAAATTGACTGTTGATTCCCTTAGCCAGTGCTGCGCAGCGGAATGTGCTAGAATTTTAGCAGTCCAGTGGATACTGGCTTCAAGCACATCCCTCGCCAAGCACTGGTACTTTCCTAGACCCTAACACACTCCGACTGTCAGTTTGTCTTCGCCTCGGGGTCCCAGTCCGCGCTCCACATCGGTGCCCATTCGGAAGTGACGTAGATCGGCTAGGACATCACGGACTGTCTTGTCAGAGAAGTGCACGACGTGTAAGTAAACGACATCATCGGCATCTTCGGACTCTTGCTTTAATAAAAGTGGCAGCCCATTTAGAGCCGACCGGCATTTTTAGAAATGATGGCAAGAAACCTGACGGAATGTTAGGGCTGGTGCGGCTGCTGAAACGGCCCAAAGCGTAAAGATTGGCAAATATAGTCAGTCGCCCCGGTCAAGAATATTTGTTTGTTCTATTCGGCGTCGAGACCCTTGGTATGCGGGGTCCTAGCACTCTCAGCTCTTGAAAAAAATCGAAGGGACTCATTGACGTCACGGGAGACTGAACAGGTGACAGTTTCCTCGCTCAACGTATAAGTTTAGCTGGGAAATGCTACCAGCATCTTCGGGACAATGCCGCACGCCCTTTTTTATATATAGCTTTTTAGGTTTAATATAGAATTAGGTTGTAAAAATGTAATTTTTCTTTCTTTTATTATGTGTTATAATCCTGTAATTCGAATGCAATAAAGTGTTATAGTAGTTACATAGATAACTTATTTGATTAAAGAAACAATCAGAATCTAACAAACCCAGACGGAAGGAACTTGTGGTATCCGAAACCGCATTTTAAGGAGTCTTTGCGTGCTTAGCGCGCCCAAACAAGGCCCCGGGAGTAAAGCACACCCACTTCTAAACTTAATCTCCCAAATACATTTATCATGTTGAGCCGATAAAAAACGCTATTGAGATCAGCCGTACACAATGAAATACAAACTCTCGGTAGGTACCTGATGCGACCCAAAAGTCAATTATATTCAAATATAAATCGGATTTGCAAAGGTAAGCCCATGACAATGGCGTAGGCAGCAGGCGCCGTGAGCAATGCCGGGCCCGCTAATGGTCTGGTGGCGGCGGGCGCGGCGCTCGCCGCACAGCGCTGCGCCCGCGCTCACGCCCGCCGCGCGCCGTCCGCGACACCCGGCGGCGCCCGGGCTGCCGGCTCCCGTGACCGGTCCACCATTATCTACTATTGGTACTTTATGAATTCCCTTTTGATGCCGATTATTCCGCACATTAGTTTGTGTATCGAATAACTATTAAAAACTTATCGGCTTACGTGATTATATTCATCTATAAATACTTACGAGTAGGTATACGTAGGATTCAAAGATTAGATCAATCATTGTCGGGCTCTCGGCAGTTGAACTGTTACATTACAGTATCGCAACCACGAACTTTTACCTTCTATCGAGTTAACGTTAACGTGTCGTCTTTGAGAAACTGTGTATGGCGATCGATATCACCTCCTTTCTTTTTTGTATTTAGTACTTTAATTTGATAGAAAGTTGACATTGACGTTGACTTTCGTATCGGCATCAAGTAGCGGCCGCGGAAGATGGAGCTTAAAGAAGCTGGTTTAAAGATCGCTATACCTAGAGTGGCCAGCCGAGAACATGAGACAGACTCAACATGTACTGGTTTTAAGTTTTCGTGCATTCTTTTGAGCCAGTCCGTAGCTACCTATTTCTTAAAATCAGACCTGAATGTATAATGGCAGGCCTAAGGGTTCGAACTATTAAGTAGTGACTAAAGTGTTGCATAATTTACTCACTTAAGTTGGATATTTATTTACTTACCTAAAAAATATCATAATCCGGACTTTGGAAAGGGTATCATTACTTGTACACGTGACGACCGGCGCGACTCGCAGATACACGTGTTTGACGATTCAGTGCGGGTTTGATTCGGGTCGTGTCACGCCCGGCAAATCACGGCACAAAGCGATCGGCGCGGCGCGGACGGCTGTCCGGCCACCATTGATCCGAGCCGTTGCCTCTTTTGTTACCTTTATTAGATATCTATGACTGTTGCAAAAAATCTACACCAATGTATCGTATCATTTTTTTTACTTTCGCCTTTATTTGCAATTGAATCGAGGGGTACGCTTTTTGTGGGAATTGAGACGCTCAATCGTAGAAATTAGGTTCTAAAAGAATGAGAGTAACTGTGTGACCGAATGATGTTCGATATAGTTAGATAAGTTTATAAAATTAAATGTTTCATTAGTAAGCCCTAATGAGGAATAATCAAACGAAGGCACAAAACGAGTTATCCTTTTAACAGGTAGAACCTCTATACCTACCACGTCTCCACAGTAGCGAGTAATTAATGTAGATCTGCTAAAGTATTCATTTATTCGCCTTGCAGCTCACCACATGCAGAGTGAAATTACAAACGTGGCTGAGTGACAAAAAGGAACAAACTCATTTACATAATTTCTAACCGAAATATAAAATAAGCAGACCCTTCTAAATGGCGCGTTAAATATACTCAAACAACGTCATTATACCCGAGTAGCTGCTCGCTCGGGTTAACAGAGCGTCATAAAGCAGACATCAAGCTGGAGAGCCTTAACAATGCGACCACACCGGGTATCTATTATGCGCCACTATCAATAGGTCCCTTAAGAAATTTGTTACAACCATTTTGATAGGTGGCAACTGCTTTTTGTAAGGGGCTGCGCGGGACGCCACGCATGTGCGAGCGGCGAGGCGCGCACCGCAAAATATTTATTGCTTACAAAATGCTGTGAATTTGTTTTGGGGCGACAGAGCGTCGCTAAACGTTAATGTTGTTAGAAAATTGTTTGTTATTATTTGATCGGTGGCCGGGTGCGCCTCTCTTGGAGTCAATAACTGCGGTGTTCGGGTGCGTCACAATGGGGCAAAAACATGGCGATAGACTCGAGTTGTTTATTACAGCATGTCGCATGTCGCATGCAGCATTAACAATACATGTAGCTGTTCGCCTCACGAAAATATCACCGCTTTTCAACTTTTAATTTATTGGTAAAATGATACTGTAGCTTATGATTTTTAATCCCCCGATTTTTAATTTTCCTTGCGAGCTAATTAGTTGTTATTAAAACTATTAGGTATTTGTGGGTTGATTATTTAAGATTGTACAGCGGATGATCGACTTAGGGCCTGTTGCTTGAACAGTAGTAGTAACTAACAAATAGTAAAAAATCGTACTAATGGATTTAACCACAAGGAAATGTGCATACACCGGATTGACGGGAGCAAAAATGTACCTGTGCTAGTGATTCATTAAATGTCGACTTAGTTTATCGACATCGATAAAAAACAATTTTTAATCTCTTTAATCATCCATCATTATCATAAGTAATGGCCAAGTTTGAATACCTTTTTATTATGTGCAAACCTCTTTTATTCATACTTATCGCAACTTTAAACACCTGGTATCTCATAGTGACCCTGTACTTACTCAAGTAACTTTTGACAACCATTGAAATTACGTTGAATAACCAATTCATTCATTACAACAATATTCTTTAGCATTCCGACGACTTGAGAACCTTTTTGATTTTTAAGTCGGTTAAAAATGCCTCGAAAAAAAAGATTGTACATATCTTCATGGAAAGCTGATCATTCTGATATAGAAGATAAAGTATGACTTACTTTTGCAAGAAATGTAAGATCCATATGTCATGACACTCATGACAAAAGTTGTCGATAAACTTTGTCGATATTTAATGAATCACTAGCACTGGTACATTTTTGCCCCCGTCAATCCGGTGTATGGAAATGTGTCATATCTTCGATTCCTTTTTCGAATTTTAACAATTACTCGTAGTTGACTTAACTACTGATCAATCAACGGGCCCTAAGCAAAGTCTGATCATATTCATTCATTTCGGCGATATTTTGCGGTTCGTTAATCATATCCACGGAATTTGTTTCAACAATAACGACAATATAATTTTATTTAAGTTCGAACACGAGCGGGGCCAGTCAGGGGTGTATGGGGACTAGTGATGGGCCGCGGTAATATTCCCGTTACCAGTAAGTTTCCGTTTGGGAATATTCCCAGTAAGTTTCTAATGTTACCAGTAATATTCCCAAAAGGTGGGAATATACTATACTGGTGATTTATATGAGATTTAATGATTATATAGTTAGTTAAATAAGCAATATGCATAGATATATTCCTTTCTCTTTTACACATATCACCTTTTTTCTCTTTCACACAAACTGCTTATCTGAAATTGCACAAACACAAAGGACTTAGTTTTGCCCTTGACTCGACTCAGTGCACGTGCTTTTTGTGATGATAGTGAAAAATGTGATAATGATTACTAAGCTTAAAAAAAATCATTTTTCATGAAAATAGGAAAAACATTTATTCACGCCAAAATTACACAATCTAAAAACAACAAAATTAAAAAAATACAGTAAAACAAATTCTTAAAACTAAACTTACAACCTAGTGTTACCTCCCCAAGCCCTAATTACAGCCACCATGCGATCCTTCATTGACCTCACCAACGTCACGATTCGTTCTTGAGGAATGCCACTCCACTCCTCGACGACGGCGTCCCGAAGCTGTTCAAGGGTAGCAGGGGCAGTATCATGAGACCGCACCCGGCGTTTCAGATCATCCCAAAGGTGCTCTATGGGGTTCAGGTCAGGACTTCTCGCTGGCCACTGCATCACGGGGATCCCAACCTGATCCAGGTAGTCCCGAACAATCAACGCCGTATGAGAGCGGCCGTTGTCGTGCATGAATGTGAATTCAGGCCCGACAAAACCAGCATACGGGACCACGTGGTCCTCCAGGATCTCTGTGATGTACCGATGAGCAGTCAGGGACCCCTGGCCACGTCCACCTCCAGTGCGGGAGACGCACACAAGGTCGGTTTTGCCCTGGATTGAAATTCCGCCCCAGAACATGCAGGATCCTCCTCCGTAGCTGACGGTTTCTTCAAAGCAGGCTTGTGAGTACCGTTCTCCCTGCCTCCTGTACACTCTTCTACGCCTATCGTTGCAGAAAAGGCAAACCCTCGTCTCGTCGGAGAAGAGGACAGACTGAAGTCTGACTCGCCTATGCTCTGCTGTCAATTTGGGGCCCGTAGCAGCCCTACGAGGCAGGATTTTCTTCTCTCGCAGCCTTCTTCTTACTGTGGAGACGCTCACCGACGTCCTCCGAGCTGTTCGGAGCTGCTGTTGCACCTCAACAGCGTTGGAGAATCGGTTACGCAAACACGTTGACACAATATAGCGGTCGTCTCTGTCGGAAGTGAAACGTCGTCTCCCAGATCCATGCTTCCTGATGTAGCCTCCAGTCTCCTGGAACCGCTGGGATACTCGTTTCACCCGGAAACGGCTTATGTTGAGTTGTCGAGCAACATCAACCTGCCGTAGTCCTGATTGCAGTAGTGCTACCACTTGAGCTGCTTCTTCTGCCGTGATATCCATTTTTCAGAGTTTTCTCTTACTGGAGCTGTTCAGGTGTGACTTCTGTGATGTCTGGATAGCAAATTACCCATAATTCATTTTTACCCCCCCTTTTATTCGTGTTCAGGGTGGCACAAGTAGTGAGTCCTCTAATGAGTTTTCCATCACTTTTTTTTAAAGACCCTAACGTGTCGTGATCATTGTTTTTACGAAAAAGAACGATTCGCGTTTTTAAAGTTGATTAACTGTGCTTTCAAATGATACTAATATTGGTAGGGTACAATAAATAAGTTAAGAGCTTTATTCGCTTGAAATCAAAATTTCAAAAGGTGCGATTTTTTTGACGCCGTGTGTATTTGTATAATTAAACTGATTTTCCGACTTTTTCTTTTATTTCGATCGAAACTAAGATGTTTTTACCGTGATTTAAAGTGTACTTGGCCATAATTACACGATGGGAATATTCCCAGTAACATTGGAAAAATACCTGGTAATTTTGGGAATATTCCCGGTAACATTGGGAATTTACTTTCTGGGGATGAGCTCCGTATTTTTTTTAATTCTAAATTGTTCCAATGTTCACCAAATAAGCATAAAACACAAAAAAAAAATTACTTTATAATTCAGTTTTTCTATATTTCCCTAAATTTCCAATACTTGGAAATATTACTGGTAACATTACTGGGAATATTCCCGCCATGGGAATATTCCCGGTAACGACCCATCACTAATGGGGACAGAGAACGAAACCGCCGACCAAGTTAAGTACACTGAATTACATTTCAAAAAGCGAGGAGTTTCTTAATTCATTGCGTTAAGTACTTAGTAGATGTACCTATGTATGTTGAAGAAGCGAGAATTTTTTTTTCACCTCAGCAGCTCAAACAAGCAGGTTTTGCTGCTTAAAAACAGTGAGCAAAATTCAATTTTGCTGCGAGCGAGAGGCAAAGTAGCTTTTTAATTATTTTTTTTAAATGCCGTGAGCATTGCAGGGGCTACTCACAACATTCGAAAAAATTGAACTTCACTTTGTTCTGTCACTTTCACTTCGATAGGAAAAAAGCGAGAGATAGAAATAACTTGATTCGAAGTTCGATTTTCAAATTCCACACATAGTAGGCCCAAAAAGAAACTCACGTTCGGATGCACACATAACCGTAAAATTGCAA
The DNA here is from genome assembly GCA_927399475.2 of Acleris emargana. Classification (NCBI taxonomy): domain Eukaryota; kingdom Metazoa; phylum Arthropoda; class Insecta; order Lepidoptera; family Tortricidae; genus Acleris; species Acleris emargana. The sequence continues at coordinate 46,469,420 of OV656835.1, read as the reverse complement.
ATAGAACTATTTGTTAAAGTTTGAAATGTGTTTATTATAACTATTTTATACAGTAGGTACAATCATTTTTTTTATTTAATGTTTTGAAGACAAAATTAATGAAAAATAAGAAGTTTATCATGTATCTACATAATTTTGTTATCGTTTTAACAATCTTTAATTTCGTGACATAAACCGTGGGGGCAGTTTCAGAACGCATTTCAAAAATAGCGGGATTATTGTAGCCAATAGCCATAGACAAGGCCTAGTTAGGTTTTTTTTAAAGCCACAGACTACATAAAGCTGTATAAAGTTGTGTTTGCACTACGGCATATTATCAAGTTGAGTGACAGGTTTTATCTGTTTCATGTTTATTTTTTCCACTTTTTATTTTATTAGTATTTTGCAAAAATGCTTGTGATTGATGCATATGCGATCGTGTCGTTATTTAGTCGTGTATTCACCAAATGGTCACAACGGAAGACCTGCGTTGGCCCTACCAGCTTCACGCTGTGTTGTTCTCGCTGCTGAGGTGAAAAGTTGTATGTCTCACACGAGACCAAAGTTTTTTACGTCTCGTATCTTTGAATCCCTCGCTACGCTCAGGATTCTAACCTAGAATCACTCGCTACGCTCGTGATTCAATAATAGAATCCTTCGCTTACTCGGGATTCAAAATCATCACTCGCAGCAAAAACCAACTTTGCTCTCTTGTTGAACAAATAACTATTCAAGATCGTAGCAAGTGGAAAGAAGTGGTCTCTGCCTACCCCTCTGGGAAACAGGCGTGATTTAATGTATGTATGTATGTATGTAAGTAGTTTTCCTTTTTAGGTACGAGTACGTCCAAGCATAATTTTAGGTACGAGTATTTAACGTATCCTGAGGCATGTTTATGAGTTATTATGATTTTTGGGCATGCATCTCCTGAGCAATGTGAAAAGACGCAGGTGTTCAAATGCCATTGCAGGAAGACTAGTCCTCATTTAACACTTTTCAGGACGTTCTTGACACGATTGTTTTTTTAATGCAAATAAGTAAGTAGTGATGTTAATCTTGTTTTTAAATTTCCTGTCACACTTTGTCGACGTTTGATTACAATGCAAGTACTGTGGAAGGGTGCAATATTTATACAACAGTTTTATTAGATTACGCCCTCGCCGCCCCCTTCGGGACAATCAATGACTATGTTTGCGCCACGGCTTTGTCCGCCGGCGCCCGCGCGCGCACATGGCGGCATCTCCGTCATTATGTCTATAAACTAATTTTGAGCAAGCATTAGTGCCTTACCATGGGTAATCGCTATACATTACTGATACAATTGTACACGTTAATTTCGTAAAATGCATTCCATAAAACCTGTCCATGCCAGGAATAATTGATCGGTGGTATCGTGTCATGTGTACCCTTAAAAGCCCGATAAGCTTTAATTTTCAGCTGGGCTTGTGTAGGTACTAATTAACCTTTTACTCCCTTTACCGATTGCGTTCTATAAAAGCAGAAAAGTCGGTACAATCTATTCAAGGGAGATAATGTCACTTAGGTACTGTTTTTTGATAATTTTAACACATCGATCGACACGCAAAAAACGCTTGTTCGTTTGGTTGTTTTACATATTAAGCTGATAAAGCCAAGATAATTGCTGTTTACCTACGCATCAGTACATTCGCACTAAGTGAATATTGAGCCAATTCCGGTAATCTTAATTAACGCCATTACTGATATTATCCGTGCTGTGCGGAACCATATGGTAATAATAGTGCTGTATTGGTAATAAAATAATAGAACTGTTATTATCATAGCGAAGCTTATACACTTTTGCAACGTTATGGGTGGCATTTTGATACCTTTAACGATATCAATATAAAACGTTTGTTTACCTATATTAAACTTTCGCGACGTTCACACGAACAGTTGGTATCTAAAATATAAGCCAGGGTAATTAGATCGAAAAATAGACCAAAATTGAATGAATTAAAAACAGCATTTTTTCAAAGAAATTATGTTTATTAATGAATGAATGAATGAGTATTTGTGGAAGTGATTAAATATTACCAGTAGGTCAGTAAATTAAACATTCATCGTCCGCGCAACAACTTTTTTTTTTGATATCTTATAATTTCACTTTGTACTTCAAGCAAAAATATTAACAGGATAGGAAAAAGTGCTAATTGTGAATGTTATTTCATATATTTAACTAATATAAAGAAAATTAAACTGATGTGACTTTGCATTTCCGAGATATCAAAAAATCTCAAATAGTGGTTCAGGCAAAAATGTAACAGAACTGATAGTTATTGAACAATGGAAAATATTCAGGCCCAGCCGGAATTAAACAGATAAGAGGTTGTTTAATAGTTAAAAAAAAGATTTGCATTAATGTGTTTAATTTTGTTGTAAATAAGTAATATAAGTGAAAGTTAAACTAAATTTAACTCTGTTACATTTTTGCCGGAACCGGTATATAAAAAAAAAACAATAAGTATAAATTATTTAATTTTGCCTGATAGCGTTTCAATATTATTAATTTAAATAATTTTATGTTCAAAAATCACTATATATATTTTTACTTGAAGTAAGTACAATGAAATGAAATCTAAAATATGTTTTTATTTTCATTTTCTTGGGGAAATTTGTTTAATTCTGCAAAAATGTATTGGTTCTACCAATTCTTTATAAATAGAAACTATTTTGCCTTGAATTTTTTTTTTACCTTGTTCCGGTCATTGAAAATGTTTTTTTTTAATTATTTGGTGAGATAAGTTGAAATACATGATTCTCAAAAAAAAACACTGTTTAGTTTTTTTATAAGGGTAAAAGCTAAAAGCCCCCTACTAAAACGGGACTTATTCGCGTGAAAACATTATTACATATACCTACCTCGATGTTTGGATTGTGTCGCAACGGTCTTGCTCCCCAGAAGAGGCTGAAGAGGGCTGGTGCTTATTTATGATGTGTGTGAGTTTTTCGAACTACTCACACTTGGACTTGTTTTGTTTCATCGGAATACGTTACCCACCGCAAACAACACTCCCAGTATCCGTGGATTTGCCTGACGATAGATACAGGACGACGCATGCACTTGCTAATCGAAATTGAAAGTTTGTTTCCACCACCCTGGTTGAATTTTTTGTATTTCGTGATTTTGTAAGAGTTCCGTTTCGTAGAGAGAGTTTGGGTTATGAAGTTCAATTCAATGGTTTGATCCTGACTCCAACAAGTGCTCCACTACAACAGACTTGCTAACCTGGCAGTTCTTGACAGCTAAAATATGCTCCTTGACTCTTTCAGCGATAGTGCGATTCGTCTGTCTAATGTAAGAGCTACCACTGCATTCTACCTTATACACACCAGATGTTTGGGAAGGAACAACGTCCTTGGGTCTTCTTACATCTTTACGACTTTCAATACCAGCGTATATACAGTTTTAATGGATTATATATTACTAATCGAACATTGCCCGTTACCCCTTTAACGTAAGGCATGAAAGCGGGTCGTCAAGACACATCAGGCTGACTCTCTAAAAAGACGTCTTTGTTGTCGATTGCCAACCCAAAACCCATTCCGGTTCAGCACAACCTGGATATACATCAATTCGTCGTGAAAAATACATTATCACAAAGGTCATAAGCTCTGTTTTGGGAAAACTCACAACGGACTACAGTTGCCGGGAATGGTGGTGCAACGGACCGATTAAATATCGATCCGTGTGTGTTGGCTTCCTGTTGACGGTATAAGTCAGGGTTCCATCGGGTCTCACCATCACTTTGACATTCAGAAAAGCCACAACTCTATCCGATTCCAACTTATCACTCACTACTCATGTCGCAGAAAACATCGAGGTATATTATAATGTTTTGAGCGATTAAGTAAAGATAAAGAGACTGAACAACAATTATTCGCAACAACTACTTGTGGGAGGACCTTGTGCAGGGTCCGTCCGGGTTGGTACCACCATCTTATCCATTAACCTACAGCCAAGCAGCAGTGTTTGCATCGTTGTGTTCCGGTTTGGGGATAAGACAGCCGGTGAAATGACTAGCATAGAGGCATTCCATCTTAGTCCTCAAGGTTGGCAACGCATTTGCAGTCTTGTGAATGCGAATGTCTATGGGTCACAGTTTCCACTTAGGTACCATCAGGTGGCCTGTGTGCTCGTTTGCCTTCCCATGCTATAAAAAAAAAAACAAAACCAAAATTACAATAAATAAGAGTAGATACAAAAAGAACAAGGCACAGATTAATTGTTGCGAATCTGGGTCTTCCGTTGGAACCGCTTGGTCAAGACACGGAAAGTGGCACACTTAAGTCCTGTTTTAGATTTTATAACAGTAAGCGGTATGTTGTTTAAAAAGCGATAACATGGTTTAGTAGGCGCCCCTGACTCAAGATATATAAATAATAAATAAATAAATAAAATCGAAAATAAATATCACGGGACAATCTCATACAAATTGACCTAATAAAATAACACATTAACTTTCTCGTTTATAACACAAGACATGTTAAGGTTTAAACCAAGTTAATAATTTGTTAAGTTTATACGAGTATACTTACCTGTCGTTCACGATGGACTATCACGGTGGATATATTTATGTGTATAATAAATAAATCAACCGAGACTGTCGCACTTACCTACATACTACGTATTTAGGAAATGACAGAATGGTCGCGTTTGTTCATGGGAAAAGGCTTAGAGCTTGGTTTAAATTAGGTAAACTAGCGAGTAAATTATGTTATGACATAGGCCCGCTGCTGGATTTAACGAAGCTCTAGGCTTGTACAGTCAAGTGCAAAAATATGTAAATAGGAATTAGGTGCATTTGAGACATATTTTTGAGATGTTGGGTTTTTTTATTTTTACCCTTGACTGTAGGTAGCGGTTGTGTGCTATGTATACTAAACAACGATAAGATAAAAGATAAAAAAAGATAAAAGATGATTATTCAGTAAGTAGGCCTAAGAATACCTAAATATAAACAAATACACATGCTCATTACACAAATAATTGCCCATACCGTGAACCGAACCCGTGACCGCTAGCTGCGTAAACCAGGATCACTACAACCTTAGGTAACTTCGTCGTTAATATACCTAGTCGCTTTGATTACCATTGATAGGTACGTAGATTATGATGATTTATTTTTCTTTTTAATAGCGTTAGGCATTAAGTATGTATTAAATGCTTAAGATTGGTAGCAGCAGCGGCCCTATTTCACAAAGGAAAAAAAACAGCGCCATCTACAGGACTCCCCCCTAAACTTGACACTTGACTCTAACAAAAAAATCAGCACTTTAAATGTCGATGTTTCACAAACGGATCGCTTAATCGAAAAACAGTAAGAGACTCTGAGCTAAGCTGCCGACGGACGGACTGATATGGCGAAACTATAAGAAAACCCTAAAAATCAGAGTTAGAACTCTTTGGTACCTATTTACATCCTAATCGTGAGACCTAACCGGGATGCCATTCCTTCAGAGCGCTTATAAGTTAATTGTTTATATTTTATATGTTTATTGTGAGGCCCAAACTTAAGGTCAAGTGAGGCGCAGAAACGAGTCTGTAAGATCGCGGTGGGTGTTGCAGACGGAGCACCGCACGTGCTGCGCGTGCGGCGAGCCCATCGCGGACCGCTACCTGCTGGAGGTAGGCGGCGGCGCGTGGCACACGGGCTGCCTGCGCTGCTGCGTGTGCGCCGTGCAGCTCGACCGCCACCCCTCCTGCTTCCTGCGCGACACGCAGGTCTACTGCAAGCAGGACTACGCCAAGTGAGTCGCCGCTGCCCGCGGGCCCCTGACTATCTAAGCCCATACGACTATCATCTCGTACCTATAGAAAATCTTCTACCTTATCTTACATCACAATCATTTTGGCACAATTCAATAAGCGGTTTCGGATTGACCACTAGATCTGAACCACCTGTAATCCGCTTGCAGATCAGCCGCGTATGTCAAGCGAATTTGGTCGTGAGGACGCTCTATTCTATTTGGTAAAAAAATAATGCTTTTGACAGGTACCTAATCGTTTTTTCAATGTTATGACAACTCTTGTGTACTGGAAAGTAAAAAGCAGTACGATAGCATGCCAAAAGCAATATTGTTTTACTGAGTATAATAGAGCTCCTGCCCGATCGAATTCGCAGCGCGCCTCATACTTACAGTTAAAAGAAATAGTTGGGGTAATATCGGCCGGCGGATCGTTAATTTGTGGTGCCCCTAATCGGTATCGAAATGAACGTATAGTTATCGTATTTATTCGATGGAACTCGAGAAAGAAAAAAACATCAAATTATTACTATACATATATCCGAAAATCATACGCGTGTTTCTGCTGAATTTAACTAGGTATTCTAAGTTTTGAGCTTTTTTTCTTATAAATGTTTTAATGATGAAAGAAATATCATTTTCAAATGTATATTAAACGAGCATATTGAATTTTCTGCTAAAATGGGCTAACCAGTGTAATTATTTTAACCAGGAGAGGTCAAAATTTGGCTTAAGTTAAGTTACGTAAGTACCTAGTAAATGCAAAATTAATTCAATCGAAAAAACCTACAATATTTACTATTTAATGGGTTTTTGCATCTCATAACACAACTATTCAAGATAGTTTTAAAATAAAAACAAAAGTAACAAAAGGTAATAAACTCGCCATTGTGACCTCGTAAGCAATTGTGTAGACAAAATCTTCGGTTTCTCCAAAGAAGTAAACTACCGAACTGAAGCGAGTTCACGGACGCTTACACGTCCATTATTATATTTGTATTTCTTTACCAATCACAGTAATAATATGGGAGTCCCGATGGGAGTGGACGAAGTCAACACGTAACTCGAGGCCCTTTAAACAAGTTTAATTTAGTAAAGTGATGAGCCAACCACCGGCGATTGTCCCTGAGCACTATATAGATAACTAAATAAAAAGTATGCTCCGAGCTCCCACGGACAACCACCCACCTCGTTCAATTAAAATCATTCTGGCATTTTCTATCTGGAAATTTCTATGCTAAATTCTAAATTTGAGTTCATTTAAATTTTACGAGCGTCTGCGCACCACGACAGTTCAGTTGCTCACTAATATTAATACCTATATATAATATTAATATATATAATAGTTAATATTATATTAGTGAAGTGAAAATTATATAAACGATAACCCTTCATCTAAATTTCGACGGTTTATGGCACTAATTGTAAGTTTATATCTTTATATCTAAGACCCTTCATCGTTACCCCTCCTCCTTTCCTTGTCCTAAATTTATATATATATTATAAATTTCCCCTACAGGTACCTTACTTTATAATATTAAACCAATATAAGACTTTTAAATAGATAATCCTGCCTTGGACTTATGTGCTTTATCATGCTACCTACTTCCTGTTCCTGTTATTATAATCTCTTAGCGACTCGAGTATCAATTCAAACAAAAAAATAACCAGTTATTCAGTTTAACCTTAACAAAACGCATAACTTTTAATTACAGGAATTAAGATTAACGTTATATCTGATGTTTTTAAGCAAGTCCGTCATCGGAGATTTAACACAAGTCAATGTTACAATCGTTTAGATGATCCAAACGTTAATTCCTTTACAATACGCTGCCTACGTCCAATTAACCTTCGACGTATTAGAAATAACCAAAGTCATCATTTTCCAAGTCATCCGTGAAGCCGGAATAACCGACCAGAATCAAAATGACTGCGGCATGTTAGGTATGGCAGGAGAGGTGGTCGTCGTGAGGCTGGCCGGGTCGCGCGAGGTATGCGCGGAGGTATGCTCGCGGGGTAGGCGGTCCGGTGGGTAGCGACCTCTGACCCGCTCGCGCGCTGTGTGGCGGCCGTGATGATGCACTATTGACAGGCTCTAGGTACACGTCGGTCTTTTTGTGATACTAAAGCGGAAAAGTTCTAAATCGATACCCCTCATATTCGTGACGTAGGTTTGGCCCCGTGTCAAACGTCCGTCCTTATGAAGTGATGATCCGCTCGCTGGCAGGGGTGACTCTAGTAAATAACATACAGTTCTGTGTTTCACTTGACTAAAGTGCTTACCGTTTCAAAATTCAGTTTTAGGACTCGGTGGATAGGTAGGTACTTGCTAGCCTTTAGGTTATTAAAAAAACGGAATGTCTACCAGCAGTCATAGAACCAAAACCTTTTCTAAATCAGCTTATAATTATAACTGATTAACATACTTACTCATATATATCCTTCTAAATGGGAAATAAAGCGTCCTCCCGCAACAGGTGCGTGAGAACATATCAACTAAATAAAAAAGGAGGCCAACGTACCGAAGAGTGGTTTTATTGAAAATCCGTCGGTCGAGTGTGGCACAACAAAGCGGTGACGGGGAACGTTGCCGGCGTAAAAAATACACCGGCGAGTCTGGCCGTGACTTGCAATACTGACGTTTTCATTTGTCATTTATTATGATTGTGATAACTGGATGCGACGTGAAACCATATATTTTAATCGGGACAGTCAATAGCAACGTATCTATACAAAATGCATGCCTTTCGCGTTCTGGAAAGATGTAGGTGAGTATGTACCTACAAGATCTTATAGTATAGGTACTTAAGTGACATATTTCGGGCGACTGCAGTGACCGTATCTTGTTCTGATTTAACACAGTTTATACAGGTAAGTATTTTTGAAGTTAGTGGCTTTACCTAAATTATTACAGGAGGCCACAATATATTTGGTAATGATCTCGGAACTGGATTACTCTAGGCTGACAGGATAGAGGGCAGCTCCCTGATGCCAAATATGTCGGTCTGCCTGCGCGCAGAGGTCTTGTTGTCTATTATGGCGGCTGTAAAACGTTTTATCGTTCCCATAAAAAAACTATGAAGGATATGGCTGAATGTTGTACATGAAGTAAGGCCAGGTTTTGCATATTTGACATGAGTAGTCAAATATGCAAAAACTGGCCAAAATTTTGGTCGCGTTACGGCGCAATGACCCATCAAAGATTGTTTTTTGTTACCAATAAAAAAAGATAAGGGAAATAGCTGAATGTTGTGTGTAAAGTAAGTACTAGTTGTACCAATGCTAAATATGAAAAAACTTAATATGTAAGCCATAACGCGAACACAATTTTGGTCAGTTTTTGCATATTTGCCATGAGTACAACTAGTAGGTACTTATTTTATGTAAAATATTTAGCCATTTCCCTTACCGTTTTTTTCCGGGGAACGATAACACGTTTTTAGCCACCATAAATATAGATACCTAATGCGACCACTGTGCGCAAGCGGACGACATATCGCTGCTTAAATACAAAAGCGCCACAAATCAAAAACAAATATAGTTTGATTTAAAACTTTAAGTATAAAGCATTCCGAATTTAAATGCAACACAAACACATTTTGTTTTGTGTCGCTTTTGTATTTAAGCAACGATATTTAGAATCAGGGAGTTGCCCTATATTCTGTCAGCCTAGCATAATAAGTCGGGGAGTTGCCCTTTATCCTGTCAGTCTAGCATAATCCATAATTCCGAGATCATTCCCAGTTTTGTTGTAACTTCTAAAAGTTAAAGTCTAAAAGATAAACCTATGTTTGGAAAAAGAGTTTCAAAGGTCGCAACCAAAAAAATGGTGCTAATATGGTCATTTCGTACGTAATAATTATGTATAATACGGTTTAACCATAACTAACTCTTGATTAAGAAGCTATAAGACTCCAAAAACCCTACTCGAATAAAAGTAATTTTATGAACCGTTTTCATACGAGTAGGTTTTTTTCTATTCCGCGCCAAAGTATTAACTGATTCCGTTAATCTTTGTAAAAAAAACACAGTAAAAAGAGTTACAAGTTGCAACGTCTTAATTTAGTGAGGGTTGCACAGGAAAGACTGCATGCATACGTTTCATTGGAAACTGACGAAATTATTAGCGATCGCTTCGCGAGCATATTGACTCGATGCACGCCCTTCATCGGTTGCCAATCTGGGCCACTATTCTAAAACAATATTACTTTTGACGTGTTATGGTATTGTTTTTAACTCGGCCTACGCTCAAGTAAATAGGAGCCGAAATCAATTTGGTTTAACATCCTAGGATAGAAGCCATATAATAATAGTTGATCGCTGGCTCTACGCTTCCCGCTCATCCTCGGCGGTGGGACAAGTGCCTTATGCCCGGTAAAAAAACAAGAGTATGAAATAATCCTTTAAGTTATTAATTTCAAAAACGGCGTATTTGGTACTGTCTGACTAGCTCACTCATCAAAACCAATACGCCCTTGCTTATAAACGTGGAATAAGCTTGAAATAGTTTATGCCATGCTTTGTCCTTATCTGTAATTGTGACTTGCATCTGACAGAAAGTGACAAAGCATGGTTTAAACTATTCCAAGCTTATTCCACGTTTATAAGTAAGGGGGATAGGGTATTTCCCTATGACCAATGACAAAATTTGGCATCGATGTACATAGGTCTTAATGAAAATATCTGAAATCTACAAATCGCTGCTTAAATACAAAAGCGCCACAAATCAAAAACAAATATAGTTTGATTTAAAACTTTAAGTATAAAGCATTCCGAATTTAAATGCAACACAAACACATTTTGTTTTGTGTCGCTTTTGTATTTAAGCAACGAAATATTACAAGAAATAGTACAATTTTGCTATTAGTATGTTTACTGTTAATTTTTTTAGAAAAATATTTAGGTGGGTACCAGAAACATAAAATTTCAAAAATATCCAAAAAGGTGCCAAGTTTGGTGCCAGATCCTCGACAGTCTGACTAATTTAATTTATCACTTTTAAATGTTTTCTGTGTCCTTACTTGTCAGTATAATAAATAATACTAGCTTCCGCCCGCAACTTCGTCCGCGTGGACTTCAGAATTTGATCTTACCAGGAAAAGTTTGTCCTAACCGAACCAAGAACGTAATATAAAACATACATTACATAATACATACATACCTTATATTATAATAAATGTGCTGTATAGGGAAAAACTACCCAGTGTAAGGACCACAAAAGGCTAGCTAGCGCCATCTAGTTCGTATATGGAGAACTAAAAATGTGTTTCTTTCGTAACTTTTGTCTACGCACACATCAATGAATACAAAGTGAAAGGTTTACAGGATGACACAAGTAAACAGAAAAAAAACACATTACTCACACATGGCTAGATATGAGATTTCACCTTTTTAATTTTGTTTCTCGTCCATACAAAGTGGCGCCACCTTGTGAGCAACTTTACAGCTTTTAACGATGAATTTGATTTCTCGTAGGAATGAGACGGTTTTTCGGGATAAAAACTATCCTGTGTCCTCTTCCTAGGACCTAACCTATATGTGAGTAAAGTTTCATCCCGATCCGCGCAGTGAATGAAGCGTGATTGAGTAACAAACATCCATAAATCCAGACATTTATTACTTATAACCTTTTTATAGTATTATGTAAGATAAGACAAGATAATATTTATAAATAATGTATAATATTAATTTCCTATCAATTTGGAATTATGACTCTTTGGAATTATATAGTGCATAAATACTATGCGCTATAATATACTATGCGGTGATAATGATAAATCTCTACTTATTTAACAATCTTCTTAATAAAAATTATCACGAGTTATCCGAATATTATCAAGTTAAATAATATGTGCCAGAGATGAAATCATTCATCCATCTAAAGTTATTGACAATCACTACGTATGAATTCATTTAATTATACTTCCTTCATTTAATAGAATAATAGTTAAACAATGACCTCTAGCCATAACGTCATAATATTAAAAGGTCTGCTTTGTCAACATCATACCTATTCTATCGAACCTTTTCATCTTAGTGACGCGATGGGGTCCCAAACATGGTGGTTTAAGCTTCAATCCTAGTCCTGACTGAGTACGCTTTATGGCAACCATTTCATCTTTCTGATACTTTGTACTATCCTATTTTTAGCCGACTTGAAAAAAGGAGGACGTTACACTATATGTTCCACTGTATGTATGTATGTAAGTGTTTCTTTATAAATAAATAAATAAATAAATATCAGGGGACAATGTCACACCAATTGACCTAGCCCCAAACTAAGCTCTAGGCTTGTACAATGGGTACTAGACAACGATATAAATACTTATATAGAGAAATATTTACTTAAATACATAGAAAACATCCATGACTCAGGAACAAATATTCGCGCTCACCACACAAATATCTGCCCTTACCGGGATTCGAACCCAGGACCGCTAGCTTCGTAGGCAGGGTCACTACCAACTAGGCCAGCGCGTCGCCAAACTTATGTCGTTATGTGTTTATGTCAACTGAGGACCGATTTTTTAAAATATTTTCTGGTATACTTCCGAGGTGGTCCTTTTGTCATCAAATCTGATTCTGATGAGGGGATCAGGGAGGAATTGAGGGAATCCCTCAAATATTGAAGGCAAACATATTATAACGATTAGTTACAAGTGTAGCAATTGATAAAAAAAAAGATAAAAGACATTTATTCAGTAAGTAGGCCACACGGGCACTTTTACACGTCAAGAATCTACCAGCGCTTCACAAGAGGAGACCACTGCTGAGAAGAAACGCCCCAAGAAACTCGGCAGTCAGTCATTTTTTAAATATATTTAATCTTAGTCTAGCATTATATAAATCAATAAATATTAAATTAAAAAAATTATATTAAATAAGCTGCGTAGTTTCAGCAGGAAAACACACCAAAATCTTGCGAGAGAGATAGAGGGAGAAGAAAAAAAAGAGAACACCTGCCTAGGTGTAAGTATATAAGACGGTGCAAGACGACCACATAAGATTGATATGTTTTCCTACATCAACGGTGTCCCCTAGACAAGATAAAGCTACTGAATTTGAAAAAAAAAAAAAAAAAATAGTTTCGGGTTTAGGCCAAGCATTTTTGTCTATTAGATAGTCCTCGATCCTATAACACGCTTTAGACATTAACGACTTTTTCAAGTAATTTTTAAGTGCTGGAAAGGGTAGCTTTAATACTACCTTGCATTCAGAAAGTACCATTTGGTGAAGTGGAACTGATCATGAAGACCCCTGATGGCCTCAACGGTACCTATCTATTTCAAGGGTGGCGATAAGATCTCGATTAGGATAGATGAGCGACTACAACGAAAAACATTTAATTGTTTAAGTATGACTATGAGTTTCCCGCGGCGTCGCTTGCGGAGAGTTTGAAATTTCTTAGAGTTTCATATCAACTAAAAAGTGGGAAGCTTATATGATCGCTAAAAAGTGTAAAATAAAATGACGACTTACAATATTTCAACTGAAGTCGGCTTTTAGACTTCAGTTCGACTAATCTATTAAAGTAAATTAATCTGGGTCTTTAAAAATCTAAGATACGTAGCGACAAAAACACTTCTTATTCAAATGTATGTGACTCTGGCACAGTCCGTCATAGCTTACTGTATACCGGCCTGGGGTGGGGCTACAAAAACAAAATTTCTTGAACTGGAGAGGGCTCAAAGGTCCCTTCTTAAGGTAATGCTCTTCAAGCCATTCACATTTCCAACTAGTGACCTATACGCTGCCTGCGATCTACTCAGTGTCAGGAAGTTATATATATTGTACGGAGTCTTGAGAAGACACAAAACCACACCATACAAACCCGTTACTGCTGTTGCTAGAAGAAAACCCAGTGTAATCAAAACTCCGAGGGCGAGGTCAGCCTTTGCGAAAATTCAATATGTAGTACAATCAGCCATGCTTTTCAATCGCATTGATAAAAACCTAAATATCTACTCTTTTAGTTTTCGTGAGTGTAAATGTGTAGTTACGAAATGGCTAAATTCCCTAAACTACAGTGACACTGAACTTTTATTAAAATAACTTCATTCTAAACGCATAGAATACAATCAGGTCTAAATGGCTATGATGAGAAATAATCACAAAAGTGCTCGCCCACAACGGGAATGGAACCCGGGACTGCTAGCTTTGTTATGTATATAGGGGAATTGTTAATATTCGGACACACACACACACGCACACGCACACACACACACACACACACACACACACACACACACACACGCACACGCACACACACACACACACACACACACACACACACACACGCACGCACACACACACACACACAACAGTCATAAAAAAGTTTCTTTTAAAGTAATATTATCTAAAAAAAAAAAAAAAAACTAATAAATTCTAAATAATTGTACAATATAGTATAAAATAGTACCTACTATTTGTCATGTTTTGAGCCAACTGCACTTGGAAGAGCGATGTTCTCTTAACACAAGTACATTTTTTACTTAAAAAGAGGCATCTACCATTATTGTAACCTAGTTTTTAGTTATTGAATAAAGCATTATTATTATTATTATATTATTATGTATTTACCATTCACGGGACTATGGGAGTCCCGGACCTTTGGATGGCGTACATGGAGCCGAAGCCAACACGCAGAGGCCCTTTAGACAAGTTTAATTTAGTAAAGTGATGGGACACCAACCGGCGATTGTCCCTGAGTTCAAACTATACAAGTATGCTCCCACGGACAACCAACGGTTAGTGTAGGACTATTTAAGAAGGATGGAAGTATTAAAATAGGCTCTATGAATGAACAGATATGGACTGGTGAACTAGGCTATTGATGAAACTACGGCGCCTGCCTGGCCAATGCTAATTACTTTGGTTGAAATGGCAGGCGGTGACTCGCCAACTCAATGGAATGGGCCTCCCGAAATAGCCGCATATATATAGCAGCAGGGAGGTAACAGTTCCAGAGGGGCTAAGGGTGGAGAGGTGCTTCTGGACTTTAAACGACCATAAGGTGCCCACTCACCACTTATGCAACACATCCACCCTTCGAGCATATAACTCTTGCGACTCCACTCTGACCGGCCAATAAAGGCAAGCCAGAGGTGAGGGTCTGTTCCTCGTCATTATTCACTCCAGCCGGCCGGTGAAGGCAAGCGTGAGGTGAGGAACAGGACCTACCCTCGGGAGCATTCAGGTCCGTGGTGTCGCCACTCACCAACAGCTCGCCACTAGCTGCCCTATATTGCGATTACCTACGATATTGAATAAATACTATGATAGTAAAATAAACCATTTATTTTACTATCATAGTTATTCTACTCGTATTGACTTCATTCAGTATTTGCTCTTTAGCTCTTTGCCTTATTTCTTCCCTATCTTGTATATAGCTTCTTTTGTTCCTCCTGTAGTAACATTTCGTAAATTTCTCCTTTATCTTACTTGAATCTTTTTCCTACATGCATTTCGAACTCACTCCTTTGGAATGTCCTTTGAAATTCTACAAACATACCTGTACTATAAATCCTGGTTCATCAACATACTTTTTCATTAGTAGCGGAACAATAATTCGGTGAACACGTTAACATCAACATAGCTATGCGCCCGAGGTAGGTACTCCCGTCGTGATGTGAACAGACTGTGTGTTTTTCTCTTACAATACTGACGATAATCACGGCTAGTGAACTTGGTACCTTTGTCAGTAGGGAATCATCCTATCCGGGTTTCCAAAAATACTCTGATGGATCTTAAAGTTGGTAAATGCATCTGCGATGGTCATTATGTGGTTGTACCGTTTTTGTGTCCCTGTTGCTTGTGCTTAGAGGTGAATCTCTTTTTCAATTGGGCTTTGAATGACCCGTTATATTTCCCTTCTTTTCTGGATGGAACCTGTAATCCATCTAACAACTTTCTGTGTAATATTATGAAGATAATGATCGTTATTGACGACATCTAAGAGTCTTCGCCTTCGATAAATTACAATTTTTATGCCTCCCTTTTAATGATATCTGTTGCAATCTTGTTAGGTTTCACCAATTGTTTTTATGGTCCTTTTATACAGTAAATCATAAATAATAATATTTATACAGCTCTCCGATCTCAGATTTTATAATTTACCGTAATAAAAGACCGTCGGTATTCTCCTTCGCACGTGTAGATTACGGATAATTATTGCTGCTCGTACATAAGCGTTTCGACTATAGTACGGGCCATAGTGCCAGCCAATGTACGGCGAGGTCAAAATATGGTATCGGATGAATTCACTTGGCACAGATATATCCTAAGAGAAACTAAGCTGATTTAGCCCGGTAGCCAATGTAGCCATCAGCAACCCCTGGACCCAATGTGGCTGGACTGTGGCTGGGGGGGTATTCAAATTTACACGCCTGTATGGTAGAAAAGCCCAATTTACGCAGATTATTTTTTTTTTATAGATTTAATTTATAACATTTAGAATCCTTACTATCTAATATTATAAATGCGAAAGTACCTCTGTCTGTCTCTGTGTTAGGCAAACATGCCTAAAATACAGAACCGATTTAAATGAAATTTGATAGGTGCAGAGACTGCAGAGATAGTCTAGAAAAAACGTCTGTAAGGGATTGAAATAAGGGATGAAATTTTGTATGGAAATAACGTAATTTTTAAAGCTAGAAGCTTGAAACTTATTTTTTAGGCTTCTAGGATACAAATAAATAGTAGGTACGTCATTCAAAGTGTGTAAAAAAATATAATGAAGGGGATAAACATAGGGGATGAAAGTTTTTGTGGGATGACGTCAGAAAAAACCGTACGGGTCAGAAAATAAAAATATAAAAGATATACAGAGAATTACGAAGTCATTACAAAATGTGAAATGTACGATGTCTCACAAAAGAGCAATCGAAGCTCTAGATCGCACAATGAACGATATCAAAGGGTACCAGGGTATCATGGGAGGGGTTGTGGTACTTTTAGCTTGTGACTTTAGGCAGACCTTCCTGGTTATTACTAGGGGAACGCCGGTAGATGAAATAAATGCCTGTTTGAAAGCATCTGTATTATGGGTACACTTAAAAAGTTTTGTCTCACCACCAATATGGGGTACAAATTCTCAAGCAGGGCAATATGCAGCTGCTCTTTTAAAAATCGGAGAAGATTGTATGCCAACAGGCAGTAACGATATGATTACACTGAGACGTGAGTTCTGTCTAATAGTAGACAACACAGATGACCTAAAAAATAATATCTATCCTGATCTTCAAATAAATATGGGCATTCGGGAATGGCTGTGTGAAAGGGAAATTTTGGCGCGGACTAAAATGACATAGTTAACGATATAAACGAACAAATCATGCCAGACGTGAAGAGGATGTTGTCGAATACCTCTCAGTAGACAGTTTTATGGACACTGCACAAGTCACATCATACCAGTAGTTTATCAACTCCATAGAATTATCAGGACTGCCTTCCCATAGTCGAAGCTGAAAGTTGGTGTTCCAGTACTATTAATGAGAAATCTATGGTCGCCGTCAAAGAAACTTGCGAACGATGTAAACAAATTAGTACTGACACTGACTGACATATAACCTCAAAAATTCACCAAGCGTGTTTTAAATAAAAATAACTTATAATGAATAGTTATTTCATCCCAAACTTAATATGGAAATAATAATCTAGTGTATAAATCATTGCAAAGACCTCACTTGTTCTTTAAAAGTACGAGATTATCGAGTAATCATCGTAAATTGGTTCGTTTGGTTTTGTTTACATGTTTAGCAAGTTCTATTGACGGCGACTTTAGACGCGCCAAGGCTATATGGTACACAGATACAAATTACATATATGGAACACAACATTATAAAAGCTATAATCATGACTGGAATGGCAAAAATGAGTTTCCCCGTATTACAATAATTTCGACTAATTTGCCATTTCAGTTTAAAAGAGTGCAGTTTCCCCTGAAAGCAGCATTTGCAATTACAATAAACTAGCGGCCCGCCCGGTTTCGCTCGGGTATAGTGCACCATGTTCATTCTAGGATAAAGTTAACCCTAGTTCTCATCATATCAAAAGGGAACATAGAAAAAGCAATGGAACTTTCGGAAGAGTCTGTCTGCCGTTACTTCTCGCCTTTTTCCAAATTTGTTAGTATGTAGGTAGCATGTAGGTACGTTATAATGTCTTATGTTGGAAGTTCATCTTTAACCAATTCCCATTATAGGAATTGGCTGAAATTTGCTACACAATGTATATACGAGTATGTATATGTATATTTATTTATTAAGAAAGTAATGATAACAGTAAATACGTCTATAGGGAAAGAAGGCGTTCGGAAATTTTCATACAAGAAAATAATTGTAACAGTAAATATGTCTATAGGGAAAGAAGGTGATCGGGTTTTTTATACAAGAAAATAAAAATATCACAAATAGGTATAAAAAACCTCGTAAAGTCGTGTTGTGGTCCGGGTGAGTACGAAGTTCTATTGTAACTCTCCAAAAGAGTGTTCGAATGAATCAGGGTTTGATTACAAGGTCATGGCGTGTCAAACGTCAACGAATGAAGTGCCCGGCTTACATGGCGGCAGAATATTCGAGTATCAATTCGCATCCTTGACATTAAGTATTGATCGATGATGCCACCTTCGCTCGACGTTCTCGAGTGCACGGTAGTGTACCAGCTGAGTTCGAAAATAATATGACTTACATTTCGAACTTTATTCGACCAAGTTACTTATTTTTTAGTCGTAGGGTATGTAGGTACCTGCATCTTGCCGATGATCTCGTCCTTCTGGATAAAGACGTTCCGGATCTGCAACACGAGCTCGTAGAATTCCATGCGTGAAGCATCCATGAGTTCCAAACTGCACTCGTCACCTACCTATTACGCCGATATATGCGTACGCACAACTCACATTGTGAAATGTAATAACTGTTTGAGCTTTTTAGAAGTATATATATAATGCAATGGGCTTATTTAGCAAAACAGTTACCATGGTTATCATAGTAAACTTAATTTTGACCCATTTATTATTAATTTATTTTATTATAATGTTACTAGCTGACCCGCCGGTCGTACGGTTGTTTTGCCATGTATGTAAAATTTAGGGGTGCTTCCATCCACCCTTAACATTTAGGGGGATGAAAAATAAATGTTGTCCGATTGGCAGACCTAACCGATATGCATGCACACATAATTTCACAAAAATCGGTCGAGCCATTTCGGAGGAGTTTAATTTTATATATTAGAGATTACTATTACCGATTTCATTCCAATTGGGATATTTTGGTCTCTCCAGCTAAAATTACTGGGCTAATTGGAAATCACCTTCCAGACATAAGTAATTTGGGTAATTATCCCATCCACATTTTTTAGCGGCGGACGTGATAATTGGGGTGTAACGGTTCTAGAAAATCTTACACAAAGTACCATGTTGAGCCAAAGTTAAAATTGTAACTATCATGTCACTTAATAACTTATCATGTTTATCGTAAAAAAAAAAACAGTCCAAAATCAATTTTGGTGTCGTGTCCAGTACTTGTCGCATACACTGATATACCGTGGTATGTACAAAGTTATTAAGCCTCAACTAGATTGATATTTTAGTTACCTCTATTCCCTATTAGGTAAGGAATTATAAAATATTACAATTATTGCATTTGCAAATAAAAAGAAACTGGGAACAGTGTAAATAAAACTGTCCTTGCGAAATAGTCAATTTTGGTGGTGAATATTAAAATTGATTTTATGATCGAACGAAAAGTGATTAAACAAACAAATATGGCGCCAGTCGTTCGTTCAGTTTCAGCGATAGATTAGATGGTGAAAGATTTATACCGTCTTGCTGCATCTTACCTCTAAGTACATAAGAATCAAATTTTGGTGGTACAAAATACATTTTTATAATTGTGATAACTTAGATAACTTGTTATTTTGCAAAAAAAAACAATAGTGTTTAAATTATTTTGAGTATGTTAATGGTGTTTTTTTAACTATATGAAGTTAAATTTGTATAAAACTAAAATATTCACGTTAAATAAAATAAAAAACTACAAGTTCTAATTTTGGTGATACAATTTTGGTGGCTTTTCCTAAGACACCAAAATTGACAAAATTCCTTGTTCCACCAAAATTATATAAACACCAAACAATAACTATTTATTATATTAAAAAAAATACGTTGTTCGTTTTAAAAAATAACAAGAATGATTCCCTAACGATTATTATTTTAACTATCCCGATATGTCATTATTGATCGTGTGTTTTTCTTAGAAAAGTAATTTTGGTGGATAATAGCAATTTTGGTGGTATATAATTAGTAAATTCGATATATCTTAAAACGACTTGGTTTAATGAAGGGCCATTTTAACACTGTTTTAATTATGACTAATGACGTCCCTTGCAATTAAAATTGTGAACCCTACTGACAAAATAAAAAATACCACCTAAATTAGGATAATTTGACGCTTGTTGAAATTCACCCATATCTGAAGTTTTTGTTACCAATATTTTTACCATTGATTTTGCTGTTTCGAGAATACATGCTTAATGTTTATGAGTGCTCGTTTGCTATGTCTGACACTGCACATCAAAAAAATAGCCCTGTATTTATCAAGTTGATGATAGCATCTAAAAAACAGGCCAATAGCATGTCTGACCATACCATGCCCAGTGTAGGGTACCGAAGCCTGCACAAAAAATGTTTATAAAACCATAAAACCGCCCTCAAAAATGCAAAAAACAACTTTTTGTCGGCGGTTTTTTGCGTTTCTAAATATTTATTTTATTTTATACTTTTTAGTGATCATAATAAGCTTATGTAGCTTTTTAGTTGATATGATACTCAACTATCTTAACCGAGATATCTTATCGCCACCCTTGAAAAGGTACCGTTGAGGAGTTCCGTTAGCCATTTGTGGTCTAGATCATCAGTTTCACTTATCAAAATTATACTTTCTGAATGCAAATGCTGGACTAAAAATACTAAAATCGCTGTATGGATTCCTATAATATTTGAGGAGTTCCCTCAATTCCTCATTCCTCACGGTTCCCCTCCTCAGATTCAGATTTGGTGACAATGGGCCTACTTCAAAAGTATACTCTATCAAACCAAAAAATAATTTAAAATTCGGACTACTCAGTAAAAAGTTATGCGTGATCAGTGAACATATATAAAAATATATATATACGGGTTGACTTGAGAGTTTTTGAAGTCGGTTGAAATCTTAATATTTCACAAACGGATCTTATCCTTAATCGAAAATGGGATTCACAAACCCGCAAAAGAGCGACAACGATAACATTTTCTTTAAAGATTTTATTTATCTCTGTCGAGGTGACTAATATGTATATTCATGCCAAATAACAGCTTTCCAAACCTAAAAGTCTCTGAGCTAAGCTGCGGACGGACGGACGGACGTGGCAAAACTATAAGGGTTCCTAGTTTGAGTTCGGAACGCTTGCCATAGCTTAGGTACTTACATCTCTTAGATTTAATTGTATTATTGTTGAATTCTGTAAATACGTATACGTACGTACGTAACTTAATATGTATTACTTACTTATATGTATTAAAGCCGACTAAATATATCTTACTACCTGAATTATTATTTAAACAGAAATACCTACAGATGGACCTCATGGACCACGGAGGCTTAGTAATAAATATGTTCCCTGTGGTATCGTTTAGGTACGGAACTCTTAAAAAGTGAGTGAACTGTCAAATACTTTATTCAAAAACTGGAAGAACTAGCCGTAAATGAAATAACATAATAGGTATGTCAGGCAAAGGCGAGTTTGACTACGGAATCCCAAAAATGAACAGACCGAAGGACCAGAATGTTGAAATGCGAGTATCGTTAAATAACATTTGTATGTTATGGAACTCGCATAACGAGTGGTGTTGCCTGAATGTAAATCGGTGGTTGCCGGCGGCAACGCGCTTAATTGCTTTTGTTGATATATTATCTGTTCAGTGTTTATTTAGCGCACCTTTTTGTCTGGTAGCCGCTACCACGCGCCCTCGCGCGGGGTCCGCCTACGAGGGCTCTCTTTTGTTTCAAACAGGATGTTTGCCGTGACGCTAGCTCAAGAGGCGCCTCCAGGCGCCCGAGCACCTGATGTTTCATTTATATTTAACGGCGTGAGCTTCCTTAATTACACATTGGAGTCCGCGCGCCTGCATGGCGTTAATACCGTATTGTATCTTATCTGCTTCAATAATGATTTCAAGTTAATATCCGAAAGCCACATATCAGTTTCCTCAGCACAGCGCTCGCACGCGATGTCGCCTCGCCCACACCCCGGTGGTTGCAAATGCGCGCGCCATGTCTTATGTAAATGCACTATGTCTTCAGCGGATTTAATTAATTTCTAGCCGCATAAATAAACACGCGCCTTAGATCGATTTTGGTTTACAATATTTAACTATAATTTTCAATCATGCCTTTAGTCACAATAAGTAAGTAGGTAAGTATATCCATTTAGTTAGTTAACCAGCTGTAGGTACCTACTGCACTCGGTGTCAAGATCTTATTTCCGTCCATATGACGAGTCCATTAGTGACCCGCGAAGCTTTTTAAGTATTTGTTGCAAATATTTCTGAATATTTGTGCATTGCAATAAATAAGGTAATTTATTTCGCCAACATACAATACCAATAAAACAAGCCCATCAAAAAGCTAGCTTTGAAAACTCCACTACCCTTGTGCAATACAGATACTAACTTCTGCACTGTCAGGACTGAGGTGCCAGAATTTGAAATTTAGAGAAAATTACTTGAGTGTCTTCATCATCATCATCTTCAACTCGATATTAAAATTACAACCCTGACTGGTTTCGCGGTTGGACATTCACTAATTATGACACCTCGTATTTTAAGCCGTTTAGTCTAACATATGTTTAGCATATGTCGTAAAAAACAACGATGGATACATATCCACTTTTATTCCGTGGTCTGGAGTTGTGGCACTTTAAGTAACTGGAATAATAGCAATTTATGTGCATAATGAACGGCATAAATACACGAGTGTGGTTTTATGAAACAAGCTGAAATGCTAGTTTCATAATAAGATCACACGAGTCTTACTACGTCTAATAGGTATGGCCAATATTTTGAAAGCTCCAGCCACTAAAAATAAGTCACATTTACATAAAATGAGCTGAAATTGACTTCTCATTAGCATAATGAATGCCAATTCAAAAGGAGCCTGAAGTTTAAATAATGAATGACTGAAAGTAATGTAGCCAACAAGCGAGGATGTTAATAACAGTTATATCATTCAAAGGAGAACGTATACCTAAATTTATGTTTGACCATTCGTCAGTGTGTCGCCTAGAGCCAGGGATGGAGTGCCTCGAAATTGTTAAAACAAACGCTCGTATAATATGCCAATGAATCTCCGATTGAAGTTGTATCTAAAACAAATAACTTAAATCATGTCTTCAAGTGAATGGTTGGTTTGAATGGGTATTAAAATGTGAGGCCGGCGCGGGGGAGACGAGCGCGCGCCACGGAAAGCAATCAGCGAGTGAGGATTTATGGCGGCGGCGCCCGCGGCGGCTCGCGGCGGCTCGCGGCGCCCGCGCGCTCCGCCGGCTCGAACACGCACCCGATTTCGTCAGTAGCCTTCGGGATGCCCGGGTTTGGAACCTAAATAAAATTAAGGAACTTCGCCTTACCAAAAGCTCCACCTAATCTAAAATTAAGGAAGTTTCACTCTCCTCGGTGTTTACTTAATTTAGGAATTGCGGTAAATTGGAGACCACCTTAATGTATCATGAATAGTCATCACCTCCAGGGTTTATCGTCCATTGCTGAGGTACGCAACATCTTCATTACGGTAGAGTGTTAAAACTTGTTAATCTGTCACTTAGTTAATTATTATGCGAGAGCCACAGTTAATTGAATCGGACGGCGACAAAATGTTAATAAGCAGTGATAGCGGGTGCGCCGGCGGCGCCCGTCCGAGGATGTGCCGCACTTCCAAATGCAAATAGCGGCGAAACTATGCGGCCGATAACAAGACGGTCGATGAGCGCGTGCAGCTCATTGTTCACTTGATGCGAGAATGTAGGTACTCACCAACAAGTCTTGTTATTAATCCGAATCGAAGGTCAATAGTTATAAAATGTAGATTCCTATTTCACCGTTTGCCAAATGAAATAATTTGGAATCAGCCATTCGGAATTTCACTCATTCGGAATTTTACCATCTAATATATAGACGCGGGCAAGCAAGGTAAGCCAACCTGCCTGCGCCTGCGTTTTTTTCAAAGAAAATATATTTATAAATTTGAATTGACAAAAAAAAATATTAATAGGCATATTTGTAAGGAGTATTTATAGAAGAAATTACCAGTAGGTCAGTAAATTAAACATCTGTCGTCAGCGCAACAAGGTTTTTTTTAATTCTGCATTAATATATTGGTTCTACCAATTCTTTATACAAAGGTAGTACTAGAATTGTACTGTTAAATATTTTGCCTTGATTTTTAGTCACAAAAACGCTTTTTTGTTATTTTTACCTGTTCCGTTCATGGAAAATGTTAAGTTTTTCAGTATTATTTGGAGAGAAGGGTTGAAATGATTCTATAAAACAAGAGCTGTTTTGTTTTTTTGCAAGGTTAAATGCTAAAACCCCCTTCACTAATAAGTCCTATGCCAAATCACAATTAGATGGGTTCTGCAGTTGCTGAGAATAACTGCTGTGACATAAAGACAGACAGATACCGAAGTCTCACCATGAGGGTTTACTTTATTATCCATTTTGTACGGAACCCTAAAAATGCTAAATTTTATCATTTTTGTTTTGTTTTCATATTTTAAGTATCAAAATAAAATACAACTATCTACATCTATTTGTTTGGTTTCTGTTTGCAACCTACATTAAGTACTTATAGCTAACAATATTCTTGACTATGCTATTGATTCGTGCTGTTTTAAAGTTTCTTTTTAAGCAAGAAAAACCTCTGCAATTAATTATTTCTGAATCGGATGCTGTTAACGGACATCAGTACCTTGGTAAAAACATGGTTTATAAGTGTTATAATTGATTAAAAAATGGCAGAGTCAAAATTGGGATAGACCAAAAAAATAACTCACGGTTTTTACATTCTAATTCGAAAAAATAGGTAAGTAATTTTAAGAGATTAATTTCATTAATTTTGTATTTGACCCAATAGTTTTGTTTTAATAGAAATTTAACATTTAACAGAAATTTTATGGATGACATGATAATTTTAAATTTGGGTTGGCGTTTTCTAATAACAACAATAAAATTAATGATATCTATTGATAAAAAGAGATTGTAATAATTTCACCTAACCCATAAGATACACCTAGGAGGGCTTCAAGCCGAAACCTAAAGTCAAACAAAGGTTAAATATACTTTTCTCGAAATATCCGAAATAGATATTTCAAAAATGTAATAATGCAGAACGGTTTTAAAGCCCTATTCATCGAAATGGTTTTCGAATGAGAGTAATTGAAAAAATATGAAAAATCCTAAATTGGGATATGCCCCGCCCAGGTAGGCCGATTGAGGCGACAAAGTCAGAGATGGTAGAAAAAGTCGAAAACCTTGTATAAGAAGATGCTCGTCTTAAAAAAAACAGTTATCTGCATTATCCTATTTTGCAAGGTGGGTCCCGAGAATGCTCAAACCGCTGCAAATGCGCTTGATAAAAACCACATAACTGACAAAAAGTGCTTAATCTGATTCTTTTTGATTATTTTTTTCCTTATCAAAATTATTTACATAAAATAATACACCTTTTTTACCTATAGGGAAACGACAATTCTTATGTTGAAATTTGGTAAACCGTATAGGCTACAGAGTTTAAATAATTGTCGTTCTTCTGCCGTAACCGTCGTTCATAGATAGTATAACCACAGAGGTAGCGTTTTGCACATGACAGGTGAGAGACAAAAACTGAAGTGGACAAAAATAAATTTCAAAAAATTCGACATACTAGTTTAGTATTCTTATTGCATACTGCAGTTTTAAATCTTTAGTATATAATATGTAAGTACAAATTCATAGTATTGAAACTAAGTTACGTTGGTAATTTTTAAGTTTTAATTCGCCCAAAGCATGAGTGCCTCGCGCTGGGAGCTCTGAGCGATAAAACCTAGATACAAATTGATTTTATGGTTATTTATTAATATTAATTTTAATTTATATCACAGCATTTGACCTCTATTCAAAAAGTGTATTTTAAAATGATTTGATATTTAAATTATATGGATGACGCTTTGTATAAAAAAGGTTCTAAGAGAGACCAATTGACTGGTGGTGTCGCAAGCTTTTTGAGATCGACCCACGAATTGAAGAAGATTATTAATCTTACTTTCGACTATTTCATTCATCTTTACATCTCAAGATAGACTGCCGTATAGCTAAGCGAAACTTTTTAAGTCATAAAATCTTGAATAGCTCTGATGTCATTAAAACGACTTGGAAAATAATTAATGAAGAAACAGGTCGCCGGAAAAAGGAAATTAATGACTTTCGTTTAAAAGTAGATGGTAAAATTCTAGAGTCGAATTTAGATGTCGCAATTCAATTTGAAAATTATTTTACCAACATACCAGTGTCAACGACTAAGTGTCTGAACTCTTCGCCGGCGTCTGCCATTTTATTATTAGAAGATAACGTGTCTGAATGCAGTATACACTTTGAATTCAAGCACGTTACTGCCTTGGATGTAATTAAGGCATTCAAGTCAATTAATATAAAGAAAACTAATGACCTTTGGGGGGTGTCGGTTCACGTCCTTAAATCCTTATTATAGACTTCCAATGAAGTCATAGCATCTGACTTAATGGTCATATTTAATCACTGTGTTGACTGTGGCGAGTTTCCTGATCTTATGAAACATAGCAAGATAATTCCATTTTTCAAAACGGGTAGTACTTCTGACCCCACTAACTTTAGACCGATCTCCATACTACCCACTTTCAGTAAAATCTTTGAGAAACTAATTTTATCACAATTAATGGAACATTTTCAATATAATAATTTATTACACACCAAACAATTTGGTTTTACTCGGGGTCGCTCGACAACCGAAGCTGGTGTTGAGTTAATTAAACATATTTTTGAAGCCTGGGAGGGGTCACATGATGCCTTAGGTATTTTCTGTGATTTGTCCAAGGCCTTCGATTGCGTTAACCATGACACATTGGTCAGGAAGCTACACCATTATGGAGTTAGAAGTACTGCGCTAAACTTAATAAAAACGTACTTATACGGGAGAATACAAAGGGTAGACGTGAATGGAAAACGATCACCTGGGTCTTTGGTCAAAATGGGCGTACCACAGGGCTCAATTTTGGGTCCTTTTTTATTCCTCATTTACATAAATGATTTACCATACCTTATAAAGGACAAACATGATATAGTATTGTTTGCTGATGATACCTCACTCGTATTTAAAGTCAAACGACAACAGGAGTTTAATATCGATGTAAACAATGCTATATCAAAAGTAGTAGATTGGTTCAGTGTTAATAATTTATTACTGAATGAGAAAAAGACTAAATGTATTAAATTTATGACTACAAATGTGAAAAATAGACAAACTACTGTAACTATAAAAAATGATAGATTAGACCTAGTTATACCTAGACCTAGTTATACAGTATTTCTTGGAATAACGTTAGACTCCAAACTCCAATGGGGTCCTCATCTGGCTAAATTAGCGAATAGACTATGTTCTGCAGTTTTTGCAGTTAATAAAATTCGGAATATAATAGACTTGAAAACCGCTCGATTAGTTTATTTTAGTTACTTCCATAGTATTATGTCATATGGTATTTTACTATGGGGTAGTGGTGCTGACGTAAACAGCATCTTTGTTCTACAGAAGAGGGCTATTCGTGCTGTTTACAAGATGGGTCATAGAGACTCGCTTAGAGATAAGTTCAAAGAAACGAATATATTAACCGTATACAGTCAATATATTTATGAAAATATTATGCATGTTCATAAACACATCGGTAGTTTTAGAAAGAACTGTGACATACATAATGTTAATACCAGGAATAAACATAAGCTCGCAGTGCCCTTTACACGGCTTCACAAAATAAAAAACTCTTTCATGGGTAATTGTATAAGGTTCTATAATAAGCTCCCAAGTAGTGTTACTCATTTATCAGTAAATAAATTTAAGAGTTACGTTAAACGTCAACTAATTTCTAAAGCGTATTATAGTATTAAAGATTATATAAATGATGACAATGCTTGGGACTGAATTATTTGTATTACAATTATTAATGACCGTGGAGACTATATACATCTCCTTGTATGCTTATTATTTTAATTTGACATCTGGAGAATCTTTACATCTCCAAAATTGACCGTGGAGACTTTCTACATCTCCCTTGTTTGTGTTTGTTGTTTTGTTTTTTTGTTTAATTACCTTCTTACCTATATTTAATTTTAATTTGACATTTGGAGACTCTTTACATCTCCGGAATTGTATTATTATTTCAACCTGACATTTTTATTAATTTAATTATTATTACTACTGGGACCTGTACATCCCTGTGACATTTAAATTAGATAGCTTATGTTTAGTATTGTAATAAGTTCTTTATTTAAAAAAATGGCTTACTGTTGAGTTTCTTGCGGTGCTTCTTCTCAACAATGGTCTCTTGAAGCGCTGGTAGATGGTAGATTCAGACTTGTAAAAGTGCCTACAGGGCCTACTTACAGAATAAATGATTTTATTTTTTATTTTATTTTTAATCGTATTCAGTTTAAAATGTATTTTTTTTCTAAGGTAAGAAAATTTGAATTATTTGTTTGTGTTTATTAGATATTGTTATTTGTAAAGAAACTTACTTTAAAAAATAAATACACGATCTAAAAATGCTTTTCCTTAAATCGTTTCTATTTCGTGAAAAAAAACTGCATTAGGTGCCTACTATGAAAAAACTTTCCGACGTTTTAAGTCAAAGGCTTGAAATGTCAAGCTGCCTAGATCGTAGAATGTCAGAGTAGTAAGCTTGACATTGTCAGACCTTGACGCTGTACGACATTGACGTTGTAAGACCTTGACGTTGTACGACACGACCTTGACGATGTACGACCTTGACGTTGTAAGACCTTGACGTTGTAAGTCCTTGATGTTGTACGACCTTGACGTTGTAAGACCTTGACATTACACGACAAGGACGTTTCAAGATTTTGACGTTGTAAGACCTTGACGTTGTACGACCTTGACGTTGTACGACCTTGACGTTGTACGACCTTGACGTTGTAAGACCTTGACTTTGTAAGACCTTGAAGTTGTACGACCTTGATGTTGTGACCTAGATGTTGTAAGACCTTGACATTACACTAGAAGGACGTTTTAAGATTTTGACGTCGTCCTGTCTGGACATAATTGAAGCACTTGACAATTCAAGACTTTTGACTTTTGAAATTAGCATATACCTATAAATCATGTGATATGTAGTTTTATAAAGAGTTTATAAACAGTTAAATAAGCTCCAAAACTCAGTCAGTTCCAAGTGTTTCCGTAAACATACACTGAATATGAAAATAAAAACTCTGAATATTGTAAAAACAAAATCAAGTTTTTTTGTGGTATGTGGTTTACATAATATAGTAAGTATGGTAAAAAAATGACCCTCCCTGCATTCCCTCGATTCCCAAACACCCTTCATAAAATATTCTTAATTAGCTCAGGATAATGGAACCCTCGAATGCTAGGGTTCAAAATAACTGGATCATTCCATGTACTCATTCAATAATTGGTATTTGGTAAACTTTTTACGCACTACATCCAAATTTAAGCTCCATGATTGATTCCATTTACAAGCTTTTGATATAGGTACAGACGGATAGACGGACGATTGACACAGGGCATTGTTTTGTAGATATTGCGTACAGTAGATAAGAGTGTAAGCCAGTCTATCTGGGCCTTTATTGTAACGATAAAGATAAAAAAGATAAAAAGATAAAAGATGTTTATTCAGTAAGAAGGCCGCACGGGCACTTTTACACGTCAAAAATCTACCAGCGCTTCGCAAGAGACCATTGCTGAGAAGAAACGCTGCAAGAAACTCAACAGTAAGTCGTTTTTTAAATATTGCTAATGATATTAAACAATAATAAACTTAACCTAGCATTATATAAAACAATGAATCTCATATAAAACCAAAAATTAATATATTCATGCGTAGTTGAGCAGGAAAATGTGTCAAAACTCAGAATTGTCACAAAACTAATAAGCAACAGTAATAAAAAAATTGAAAGTATACAAGTTATACTTACCTTACCTGTGACGGTGCAAAACAACCTGCATAAAAGTTTCGACACATTCTCCTACAGAAACCGTGTCCCCTAGACAATATACAATGTTTGCATATTTTTATGACTAAGTTATTATTAAATTATTTAGGTGTTGGCCAAGCATTTTTATCTGTTAGATAGTCTTCGACCCTATAGTAAGCTTTAGACATCAACGACTTTTTCAAGTAAGTTTTAAGTACTGGAAATGGTAACTTTAAAACAACGTCAGGTAATTTATTATAGAAAAGGATGCATTGACCAACAAATTATTTATAAACCTTACGGACACGAATTTTTTTAGTAGCAATTTTATTTTTATTTCTTGTATTCAAATTATGTATAACACACTTCTTAACAAAAGAGTCTTGATTTTTAATGACATAAATAATATTTTCATAAATAAATTGTGTGATGCAAGTGTCAAAATATTAATTTCTTTAAATAGTAATAATCTTAAGGAATCACGGGAGTTTAGATTATATATAGAACGAATGGCTCTTTTTTGCAACACGAATATAGTCTGTATGTCAGCAGCTTTTCCCCAAACCAGAATACCGTACGACATAACACTATGAAAATAACTATAATAAACTAAGCGAGCTGTCTCAACATTAGTAAGTATATAACAAAACGTTATGTCGTTTTGTGGAGTAAAGGCCCAGCTAAATGATACTAAATTATAGGTGTTGCACTTTCATCAGCTCGATCCGATAATCAGAAGAGGGGAGTGCCTAATCTCATAAATGTTCCGTATTCTTACCTTATCACACACTACATGGAACCTAACAAAAGAAGATCGGTTTCTCAATAAACTGAGGGCAGAAGTTTTGATAGTATTTTAATTAAGTGTTGCATACGAGTTGACTCTTTAATTCATTATTGAGGGTCTACGGAAAATAAATTAATGAAGGAGAGCAGCCGCGCTGTCGCTGCGCGATAAGCGACCGTCGAGACCGACACTTGTCAGTGGTCCTGGCGGTGTGGAGCGGCGGTGGCATCGGGTATACGCTACGGCTGGTATTATTACCACGAATATTTGCTAATGACTTCTTATTTTAAGGTTAAGGTTTGGCAGTGCGATCGCGACATGAATATCAGTAAGTTTAGCAATACTGTGTAAACAACTTGTTACATCTGAGTTGCATTGCCATGCTTATGCGATTGTTATTATATTCTACGTACTTCTCAAAACCGTGGAATCGTAAAATCTTATTATTAACTACTCCACCATTAAGAACAAATATAAATGTTATTCTCATTGACCGGGTTTTAATAACTAGATTACTATTCAGGTTTTGGCAGTAAAAACCAGCACTTAAAGGCCCGTTGTTTGATCAGTAGCTAACTCAACTAATTGTTAAAATTCGAAAAAAGAATCGAAAATTTAACACACTTCCTTTAGATTTAACCATAAGGTTCGGTTTTTAACGATTAGTTAGTTTAACTACTGATCAAACAACAGGCCCTTAGAAGGTGCTTCGAGTTTATACTTTTCTCTTACACGCTCTTAATAAGAGCGGGGCGTATAAGAGCGAGTGAGAGACAATTATAAACCCGAAGCTCCACAAGAGCTGTCGCACTTTAATTAATTGCCTAGTTATACAATGTAATTTTTTACCCTTTTAATTACTCGATATTATTATTATTGCGACAATCTGTGACAAGTAAGATTAAATTAGTGGTCTGTATTGGCACGCGGCGTATTGTATTGGCATGTTTTGTTTATTTGCGTAGGAGTTTCGGTGCGAAATGCTCGAAGTGCTGCCGCGGCATCTCGTCATCGGACTGGGTGCGCAAGGCGCGTGAGCAGGTGTACCACCTGGCGTGCTTCGCGTGCGACGCGTGCGGCCGCCAGCTCTCCACCGGCGAGCAGTTCGCGCTGCACGAGGACCGCGTGCTCTGCAAGCCGCACTACCTCGAGACGCTCGACGGCGGCTCCATATCCTCTGACGGTGACTCTCTCCCTGCCTATCCCAGCTAAACATACTACGTAGCCCACCAGACCAAACGTTTGATACTTTTGCCGAAGGAGAGTAACTAACACTAGTTATGTACCTACTTAACTTATTTACTTAGTAACATAATCTTGTGTATTTTTCGTTTAGATGGGTGTGACTCAGAGGGCTACCATAAAAGTAAAGCGAAGCGAGTCCGGACCACGTTTACGGAGGAGCAGCTGCAGGTCTTGCAGGCAAACTTCCAGCTGGACTCGAACCCCGACGGTCAGGATCTGGAGCGCATCGCGCAGGTGACGGGGCTGAGCAAGCGCGTCACGCAGGTCTGGTTCCAAAACAGCCGCGCCCGCCAGAAGAAGCACCAGCATACGGGCAAGGGCAAGCAAAATCAGCGTAAGTATATTTGCTTGCTAAACGTTATTTGCTCTACTAATACAGGAAAGCAAGCGAGTGAGCGACAATACTGAGGCTGTGCGAATAAATGCTATTGCGAAGTATGTTTTCAAACGTATACGAATGATTATTTTTAAGTAAACCGGAACGGTTGCCTACCGTCTGCGTTTCAGTAGTGAGTTTTGCTACGCTGGCATACCTCAATAACCTAGACTGGGTCGCTTTAAGACCTGATGGTAGATGGCCTATATTTTCAGTAACGCAACGTGTTTTATGTTTTGTTCACAGTGATGTCTCGAGAATCTGATCCGGTGGGGTTTGGCCGCCCTATCAACCTCCACCTCACCTACTCCTTCCAGAACAAGCCACCGTTTGTCCCAATAGGTAATCCCTTGTTTTATGAACAACCATAGGAGTGGCCGCCGGGGCTCCTCCGTAGCCGAGCCACCACTGCCCACTCGGTGCCGTAGATAGACGAAACCAAAAAATATTTATAATTAACTAGATAATCTTTAAAATAAACTTTGCAGCTATTGATATTTTCTAGTACCCATTTTAATAAAAGGGTCATGGGCAAATTGGGTGTGCCACCAACAGAATTGAAACCTATCATTAAAAAGGTTTTAGTAAAAGCATCATTTCTTAATATTGCCGCAAATATCTAGCTCACCGGAGAACAAAAATATGGGCCCTTTAAATCAAGATATCGCACCTCCTCTAAAAAACTGTCATAACACAAAAAAGTGCAAATTTTAACCAATGATACAAAAAAAAACCACTATTTTTTCTTAATTATCTACAAAAACGCCATATTCTTAACTCAAAAAATCGCGGATAGAGGGCACTAGTGTCTGTTTAATCCGGAGCGACATTGACACGCCGCCAATCTACAACAGTGCCCTAACAGTGTTTACCGCAGGCGTACGCGTGTCGGTGCGGGTGAAAACCGGCATAAGCTATTATGCGACTTTATTGCAGTTAAGTTCACACACTATATCACATACTTTATTTGTACATAACAGTCGTATCATAGAATATTACTCTTTTATATTACGATTTTTTGTGATACTGAATGTAAATAAGAGTCATATCACAGGTTATGACAATTTTTTATAGTGTCAAACACTACTTTTGTTCGTGCCTATTGCAGTATACAGCCATATCATTTTTAGAATGTGAAAAACTGTCATAACATATGACTTTTTTTAATTAATAATAAAAATAAAATTAAAATGTATGACAACACAATTTTTATTTAACTACCATTATAGTTAAGTACATTTTACAGTAGTGTGAAAAATGAAAATAGTATAAACTATTAATAAACATTCACAATTAAACGAAGAAGAAAAAAAAAAACTTTACCTACAATTTTCTCAAAATCCCTTTTTTTGTGTTATGACAGTTTTTTAGAGGAGGTGCGATATATCGTCCGTAGAAACTTCGCCTAATTAATGTATAATTGTTACAATTTATTATAGAACTGCGTGTAGGTATTGATGTACAAAAATATGTAAACTGTAGTGTTCGTGCTTCTCCAGAACTTGTCTAAAAAAGTATATTTAAAAATATTCGTAACAACACGTTACCCGCAAGATTACAAAGTATTTCGTAAAACTCTATCATCAACATAACCTTCGATTATTTATTTATTAAGGAGATAACACAGAAACATACATAGAGTGTAACATAATTTGTAAATTGGTATTATAGATACAGATGCTTCCCTGATTAAGTTACTTAACTGAAAAAAATACACGTTTTTTTTTTTATGTAAGTATGTATTTAATGTGTCTTATAAATGGTGTACTTATCTGTACGACAAATAAACTCACGATTTCAAGAAAATACTTCAGATTGTTAATGTATATTACCTAGAGTTTATATGGACTGTCTTGTTTTCAAGTGATCATATTTTTGTTCTCCGGTGAGCTAGGTATTTGCGGCCATAATAAGAAATGATGTTTTCACCAAGTTCATTTTAAATATAAAGGTTTCAATTCAGTTGGTGCCACACCCAATTTCTATAGAAAAATGCCCATGATCCTTTAAAAAATAATGACGTGTAATAATATTTCCAAGGTCTTGCAGCGACTCCGTTCGCGTAGAAGTCAGTAGGTACTATTTAGTAGGGAATTATAAAAAATCCGGGATTTAAAATATCCTATGTCCTTTCCTGGGATTCAAACTGTCTTCATACCATATTTCATCGAATTTAATTAAATGGTTTAGTTATGAAAGCATAAAAAACATACAGACAAGGTTTCTTTCACATTTATAATATTAGTATATAATATTAGTATCGATCAGAACTTTAGAATGACACTAAAACCTCTATGACCTCGCGATGATATGGTTTACTCTTTTATATATTTTGATTTTACGTTTGTACGCATCATGCTATGAAGATTGTGCTGCCACCTTCAATACGCCGCAAGGTGGCAATAGCTGGAATTAACCGGCACCACTTGAACCCGGCTGGACTGTGTTGTTTAATTTATACGTGGTCGTAATAGTCCAAATAAGCTGATAAAAATACCAATTGCTTCCAAAAAATGTACGGGAAAACGTTTGTTTTGTTTTAAGTTTTACCTGAGTAGTTAATAATAATTCTAAGGGAACTTTTACATGGAGAAAAAAGTAAATGAGGAGGAAGTAAGTAATGGTTAGATGGATACTGCCCTTACTACAAATGTTCAATATTAGGGTACTAAGGGCCACTTGCATCAAAAATTTATCACTGGGTTAAGACACTAACTCGAGTTAGTAAACGTCAAATCCGTACGAAATCTGTCCTTTTAACTCGAGTTGTATTATTTCACAACTGTTTCATTTGCCAACCCAATGTAATTTAAATTTTACAGAATTTATTTCAGTACCATTATCATATAGGTTAGGTTAGGTTTTATAAAATCCTGAAATATTCACGGTTACAGAAAACAAAGCGAGTTGGCAAATGAAAAGTTGGGAATCGATACTAATGAAACAAGAGCGATTTGTAATAAGATAACTAGTTTAATT
The DNA here is from genome assembly GCA_927399475.2 of Acleris emargana. Taxonomy (NCBI): domain Eukaryota; kingdom Metazoa; phylum Arthropoda; class Insecta; order Lepidoptera; family Tortricidae; genus Acleris; species Acleris emargana. The sequence continues at coordinate 46,434,023 of OV656835.1, read as the reverse complement.
AATAACGTACGTGAACACAGTTGACAATATGAAAAAGCAGTCGCCAGTCATGGCAGTCATTTGTTACCGGAAGACGCCGCGAGAGGCGCGCGCATGTCACGTTCCGATTTATGCAAGTTTATGGCTTCATTCCAATATCCTCCCTAAGGCATAAACCCATTTTTGAAGAGCAGTAATCAAGCTTCAATTGAGGAGTGCCTTTTGTCAGAGCATCAGCGACCATTTCGTTTGTTTGGACGTACTCGATGACAATCTTCTTTAACTGCACCTTGTCGCGTACAAAGTGATGCCGTATATCTATGTGTTTGGTTCTGGAATGATAGTTTACAGTACCAGTCTAGCCTTATACTTTGCTATGTCACCTTTCTCATTCACTTTGGTTTTAAAAACCCATTTGCATGATATTGCTTTCTTCCCTGGTTGCAAATCACATAACACCCAAGTGTTATTTTTCCTTAATGATTTGTATTCCTCCTCCATGGCTTTTGCCAATGACTAGACTCAGGGCTAGATAAAGCTTCTTCCAATGATGATGGATCCCTACTTAAAGCCAAACATGCATATTCATTTTCATCTTCATTAACATCTTTTGTATACCTTGGTTGCCCGCCTCGAGGCCTCAGGTTTATGTAACGTTCAGGAGAATCAAATGTACAATCGGTGCTTGGTTCATACACTGAATTTGTATCTGTCTCTACAGACTCGAAACTGTCACATAAGGTTGTGGACGCGGTAGAGTCTTCCTCATTATCGTGGGTAGAGACAGAGTCTTCTGGTTGAGTGTTTTCAGCAGTCTCCTCTAATGGCATAGGTATCTGTAACATAGTAGATGTCTTTACATTTGGCAATATGGCATTTTCATTTTTATCACAGTCCTCTAAAAATATGACATTCCTGCTCTTTGTAATCCTTTTTGTGTGCGGATCCATCAATCTGATGGCAAACACATGCCATACTCCGAAACAAAGGTAACCCGTAGTTTTAATTGGTATTAAAATATTTTTAAAGGCTTATTAATCAAAGTAGGGTGTAAGGTTCACTAAACGTCAAGACTGATATCCGGAATTACCGTAACTATGGTAATAACAATGCTATAATATTATTATTACCATGGTAATTCTCATTACTAATAGAATTGTTTTCCCGCTTCGGTTCCGCTATAGGCGGTATTCTGATACCATTAACGAAATCAATACTAGCGGTTTATAGGTAGTACGCGAGTAGAAAAAGTAAACTATTAAAAAAGAAAAACCCGACTGTAGTATAAATATCAACTGAAAAGCGAAAAACCAGCACTATAATCCATCTGGAACCCCTTTTCCAATATTTAAATTATATTTGTATAATACCTACTACAAATCTTAACGAGGTTTTGAACAAAAAAACATTTCATGGTGCATTATTCACTAATAATTTTTGTGTCGGTACTTATAATAAGTACTTGCTCTTGGAATTTTCTATCGATTATAGAACTTGATTTTCGTTTTTCAGTTGATATTTCAATAAGAATAACGTGCACATAATACAACTAGTACCTAGTACGTAAGTAGTACCTAACTTGGTATTTGGTCAATGCAGATCTTATGAAGAAGCCGCTTACTTTCTTTGCTCTTTCATGACCTGTTAGGTACTCTAAAAGTTAGTCTGTGATGATATATTTAATAGCTACTTTGTATTTGCTAATTGGTCCATTGTTGGTGTTCCAGATGGCACTTCGTTCACGGACTCTTCAATGGATGAGCTGTCGGAAGACTCGTCAATCCATTGCATGCAGAGTGAAGTTTAGTCCACCTAATTAATCACAATCGTTTATCTATTTCTTAATAATAATCGTAATTGAAAAAAGTAAAACAAAACTGACAGACTTTTATATATTTTGTATTTATGGTCTCAGATTTGTGAGGTTATCTACATTTTTGAAGTAGTTAACTAGATATTTAGATAATTACTATAAAGCGACATGAAAACAAATGTATAATTAACTTAAGTATAATCATTAATCAAATTACTATTCCTAAATTATTGTAAAAAGTGATTTCCTCCTTATTTATTTATTTATTTCTAGTAACTGTGATACTTGAGTTGGTTGTCGTTTCGAGGTCTTCTATTGATCGCCATTTTACTTTAAGGTAGCAGAATAGTAGCGGCCGTCAAATTTAACATTTTATATAATGAAAATAAAAATACTAGAATTAGAATTGTTAGTACCTTTTACACTCCTATAAGTATGTACTTCTACGTAAAAAGAAAATACGGTCTCACTTTACGTAATATACTTAATTAGACAAAGTGAACCGACAGGTGTTATGGTGGTGCTAAGAGTATGTTGAATGAGCTTAATACTCGTAATTTCTGTCGAATGACGTAAGGCACCCCATTATTTCAAAAGGCAAGAAAATATCGAAAGTAAAGCAACACTTTTTTTTATTGATAGCCCTCCACTGCGGTATTCCGCAGTGATTTCGCCAGTGTAAGCAACTCTTACTGCCGATCAAAACGAAAAGACGTATACGAATATGGACTTCATACTCTTTTACCACCTACCGTCTTTTAGACGGCAGATAGTTTAACAGGAACTCAGATAATTAAATCTAACATTTACAATCATTACACGTTTGGGGTACCGCACTTCCTTTTATTTTCAACAAACAAACACCGGCAATGCTCGTCTCCATATCGCACCTTAAGAACGATTGTGACCTAATTCAAAATTTCAGCTTTCAAATTTAAAGTTACAAATTGATTTTGATAGAGCCCGAACTCCCAAATCAACATTTCTGAATTATGTCGCTATTGCCCTGAAGGTGCGACAAGTAGGCACTGGAAGACCGCTACTACCACACATCACTACGCACAGAGTTTTGGGAAATACTTATACAGAACATTTCTTAAGATAAATAGACAAGACCACAACAGAATTATTATGTCAGTGTTATTTAATTATTTTATTTTAAAGCCATTAATCTATCATCTCTCTAATATATCATCCTCATCCACCACCACCATCCTGCTGGCAAGATTATTTATTTAGCAGACTCTAATGATGTTATTTAGAGCATATTTTTGTCAGTAAATAAAAAACGCTTTGTATTTAAATGTAAGTAGGTATCATAACTACGAGTAAATATTTAATAACCTGAATACACATTACTTACTTGTCACAGGATCTGTACAATTCATAGTGATATTCGTTGATTGTCCTAGGTAGATATAACGTCAGTTTACTTCGTCTAATTATCGAATGACTTCGTACGGTGTCAGTCGTAGAGATTTAAGAAGAACGGTTGCTGGAGCTACTTAATTACTCGTATGTAGTAGGTACCTATGAGTGTATGTGTACCTGCTTAACTATACCTTTTGCTTTACTACTGAAGGAATATTTATATTCACCTTATACTGGTTCTTGTTATCCATTCTGTAAAATGATGTAAGTACGGCAGATACAAGCTAATTTAAATCCATAGTGCTTAAATAAATAATATAATGTAATGTATGTTAAATGAATGGGGCCCCAAATTCACTCGCTAATCGTGATTTGTAAATGAATTTGTGTTTTTAAATGTTTTATCTTTTGTCTATTTTATCGAATACTCTAATTTCCCTCCCCAGTTATACAACTCAATGTTTTTATTCCAAAAAAAATACTAAATGTCTCGCATTATTAGTCCAAGTATTATCCCCCTCTCAAAAATAAGAGACCCTCTGTCTGAACCTGCGGTATCGCATCGCTGGTATAGAAAGAAAGAAACAAAGAAAGATGTTATATTGCCCAAACAGCTTTACAATTGTTATCTTTACTAATAAAGTTACACTCTAAACGTATAGCTGCGGCAAAAAGGTCAGCGTGAGCTGGCCGCTGCTGATGCAGAAGACACAGCGCTCGTTTTCAGTTTCACCCTTTTGTTATTATTTATTGTTTCAACTGTTTTTTTATACAAATCGTGCGGCTTAATCTTATCATGACTAAAATATACAGAAAAACATGCAAGAAACAGATATCTAGGTATTCCAAAAAAAAAACAGTCCTAGAGTTGGATTGTACAAAACATCGACAAGAGGGAGGCGGGATTTAAAAGTTTTTTTTAGTGTTCCTATTTTATGTTTGTCCGGTAGGTGAGAGCTCCGTGATTTGCATTTTTTTAGTTTTAGTTTAAAACCTCTAACTGTTATAATGTCGGCCCGGAGAGATGGCGGTAGTGCTCCAAATTTTGGCCGCGTCGTAAGAAAAACTTCCCGTTAAACCCGCCGATGAATGTTCGGGTATTATTATACTTATTTATTTCGGTGGTTTTTATTGGTTCGTTCTTATTGGTCGTACTTCCTTTCTCTCTCATATGCCCATATTAGTTTTTTCGATAGGTATTGGGGTTCATTTCCTAAAATGACCTTTTGGATTTAACATGCCAGGTGCACATTTTGCATTGCAGACATTTTATCCATTCCTTTTTTGTGGAGATTTAGATAGAGAGAGTTTTACATGCACACGTTTGGGTAACGCAATACAGAATCTGGCGCAGGTGTTTTGGACCCTCTATATGTCCTTCTCTCTCTTCTTGTAAATTCGTGGTCCATACACTGCGTCACAGTAGTGGAAAAGGGAAAGAAACAGAGATTCGACAAGAATAACTCTCACCGTCTCAGTCAAGTAGTCCCGAATACCGTATAGTACTTCGTATAGTAAGTCTGTAGAAACTGTATGTACAGTCAGCTGCAGATAGATCGAACCGGACAGCGTGCCTATAAAAATGGAATGCATTGGATTTTCAAAAAAAACGAACCTGCGAAAATGTCAGAAAAATATGATGTAACGGGATGTTTTAAGTATCGGCTTGGATAAAATGTCAAGATGACTGCATAGATTACCTAAAATATTGAAATGGTGAAAATATCCGTTCAGCAGGATGTTGTCCTGCTCTTGGCCGTTCGGACTTTCGGGCTAGTTCGGTCGGTAGCGAGTCGCCGTCAGTCATTCTGAATAAAAATGTCTTATCTGTTATGTGTGTTGAGTAAACGTATGAACCAGACATATCCAATCTATTATGTAAATACTATGCATTCCGATATCGAACACTTAAAATATTGATAGCTCAACTGTGTATTCCTAAATGAAAAGGACGACAGTACGGCAGCCAGCGCACTAATGGAAATATTTAGAATTTGATGTTCATGCAAAAACCTATCGCAGCAGATTAATATTATTATAGAAGACTGCGTTCTTGGTTTAAAAAGCTAATAATAGCCGTATATGAATGTGGAAGAAGAGAAAGAGATTTGTTAGTATCGTAGCAGGTGGAAAGAAGTGGTCTCTGCCTACCCGACAGTAATATATGGCAAACAGGTTAACTGAAAAAAATCAGTCCAGTATATAATTAATAAAAAAAATAAAAATCAACTTTCAAACATAAAATTGCCGTTGATTGTTTTAAAGACAATCTACATACCAATCGAAAGTATGAAGCCTATACTATAATATGCAAACGGTAGGTTGTTTTTTTTTCCTATCATCTATTGGGTAGGTAAGGTATAAACAGGTAAGTCGGTATTATTAATTTGCACTAGTTTGCATATTCTATCGGCTTCATACTTTCGATTTTTATATAATTTGTCTATAAAACAAGCCATTGCAATTTATAAAGTTTTTTTTTTAAATTATTATTTAAGTACTGGAATGAAATTCTTCAGCCAACCAGTTCGCCATTTATTACTTACCATATTAAATTTGATATAAAATACTTTTTATCGAATAAACAGCTGCGTGAAGGACGTCTCCAATTGGATCTTAAGCCATATTTAGAAACTAGGAATGCAGTACCTACTTATTCTGGTGCGTTTTTTTGTATTGGTCTAACATTGTCGGGAATTCGGGATCGTTCTTTGCGAGTTTTAATTGAAAACAGTTTGTCTAATCAATTTAAAGTCTTTTTTTAAAGAAGTTAGGTATAATAATTTCAACATATATAATATTCTAACTAAATAAAATAACCAATTTGTAAATAGTTAAATGTTTACTAAAGGGTTCCCTCGAGCCGATCGGAATGCCTCACCGTTACACTACACCCCGCGCTACTGCCCGTACCGCAAATGCAGGTCGGTGCCGGTGACGGTGATTCAACGCGGGTTCAGATTAGGGAACGGAATTTAAAACAGTTCACTTCGGATTTGAATGAAAGAGCTTAATTGGCACATTTAAACTGCGGTTCGGCTTTTTTCATCGTATAATGGAGAACAACAAAACAAACCACCGCGTGTCTTTAAAGTTAACAAGCTGAAACATTCAGGATTTTTTAAACCGATACCTAAATATCCAATGAGTTACTTTGACCGAAGTAAATTTTAATATGTACCTACATAAGAGTAGAACCCTCAGGGTGAGGCACGCTCGCCAGTCTCACTGGCAGTCAATACGTTTTATTGAATACCATATTGTTTTAAATCCACGTCAGAGTCGTCAGACTCCACAGTGCAGCGGCGATTTGAGTGGTGGGGCGTGCCGTCGCGGACCAGCAAATGAAAACTAATAATTGCAATGATAATGGAACAAATTGAATGCGTGTTTGGTTTATATTAAATGATTGAAGGATTAGATACTCAATGAAATAAAGTGCCACAGCAAATTCTTGCCTAAACAAATGTTTCGGTCGCTGCCATTCAACATATTACCTACCTCTAATGTAAACTGTTTACCTACAATTCTAGTTCTAGTTCTTAATTATAATTGTTGTAAAAGGTGACTCATATTGCATTTACGGGGTCTGTGTATTTTTAGTGCATCTTCAAATTATTTATCAAAGAGAGTGCAGATAGCAATAACGTTATCTGAATCAAATCTAAAACACAAATGTAAAAAAGGGCCAAGTTCTAGGTGAGGTCTTAATAGGTGTCAAAGACAATGGAGATTTGTAAAGCGTAGTTCCAGGACGGTAAAATGTTCTTAGTCTATTTTAAAATGATTATACTAGGTTCCTTGCTGGTGAGCTTGTAACGGTGGCAAGTGCATATTCAATTTATTTGTGGAACCGTTTGTTTTTTTTAAATCTTAAAACCATTAAGTAACACGTTTAGGAAAAAGGAACCGTTTTTATTTTAAATAAGCGTAGGGCTTTGAACATTCCAGCGTTTTTGGTTTATAATGTAAACCTCCAGAGAACTTGGAGCCCAAATAAAATGCATTGAAATGGTCGTGGAAATATAGACGCGGCCGGTGCGTCACCGTCCCCCGTTTCCATTTCGAACACGTGTCCAGCACGACACCCTGCCGGAGCGGGATACCACCGTAAATACAATAACCGCAGGTCACCTGTAACTTTAGGTCCATCAAATATTATTATAGAAGATTGCGTTCTTGGTTTAATATATTGACTCTGTAAATAGCTAATAATAGCCGTGTATCAAAAACGTACCTATAGATGTAAGAATAAGCGTCGTATTTGGTTTGTTACTTGGCCGCGGTTCGACATCTCGTCAATGTAATGCGAGTACTACCTACTTCGCTTGAGCAGTACTACGAGTAGGTACCTACTTTAAGTTTACACTGTACAAATTTTTGAATATAATTATGTTGATTAATACTAGCATTTTTTTTATGTGACCCTCAAGCCCGGTCCACACGACCAGGATTATCGTAACGATTTAAGTACGCAGTTCGGTGTGTGCAGTTTTGTCTCCCGTGTGGACGAGAAGGGACGCATTTTTTGGTAGGATTTAGCAATAGGAGTCAGTTGCAAAATCTTTTCGATAATCGTTGTCGATTTAGTTGGCACAGTTTGCCTAGCGTGTGGACGGAAATCGGAGCAATCATTGAATTGTTTTGACGCGCGTTGCAGGACGACGCGAGACGTGCTAAACAATCTCACAACAGTCGCAAGAAGACTGCAGCGGAAGTACCCTTGAGAGCGACGAGAAGAGTTCATGCCGGGTCATAAAACCTGGCGTAGCGGGTCGGACTCGTGCACCGAGGGTTCCTTATTTAAGACAATATGGTTGGAAAACGAAAAAGATATCACTCATTTTGTTATGAACTCTATTTTCTATGCAATGAGATCCATTTTAAGTAGCCTACATTTTTAAAGTTTTTTGATATCTTTTCCAAAACTGTACAATTTGACAACTTCATTTTATTTTTCGCGTATAGTAAAAATAATTATCTTTTAATCAGGATTTTTTCAGATATCTGTCCTTAAACTTCGAAGATTTTTTGTATGTTTTTGGCTATAAATCCAAAAGTACATACGTCACGGAAAGTAATAAGAAAAAGGTTTTGAATTTTGCTGATTGAGCCCGTTCATATGGCACCACGTTTGGTATAACCAAATTACTTTCCTTTTTTAACCTGCCATTTTAGTCAAATAGTTTTAGTTTCAAATATTTAGAAGAATATTGTTTTTACTAAAAAACAGATTCGGGCAGGCAAGTAATACAACAGTATGGAAAATTTCAAATTGATAGCTTCTATAGTTTCAGAGAAAAACTGCTGTGACATACAAACAGACAGACAGACAAACCGACACCAAATTGAATAACGGTTCCTTTTAACAATTATGGTACGAAACCCTAAAAATTAAGACTGCACGGAGCAAACGTGGACTGCGTCCAGTGGCGCCCTCATTATCTACTATTATTGTGTTTTCTAATGGCCGAAACCTATATTCAAACCGCGGACAGATAAGGCTTATCTACTCCCGGTTAAAACTTGATATTTACCCATACAAAATGTGTCAAATTTTAATCCGAAGTAAGCCTATTTATCCGCGGTTTGAATATAGAGTTCGGCCATAATTAACTAAAGAATTTCTTTGCAATCGGACGATGCCTTTCTTGTAGTGCAAGTAAAAACACAATTCATGGGATACGTAACCAACTTTGATAACAATTACATTTCGAGTAGTCAGTTTAACGGGAAAAGGTGGCCACTTCTTTCCGTTAATTTGATAACTCGAAGATCAATTGGGATATTGGGATACACCGAAAAAAAATACATCGGCTTGCTTTTACTTTTGTATTCGAAAGAATAGCTTTTTCTAATGAACTAATTTAAAGCATTTCAAGATTAAAAGTGTTATTGTTATTTAAAATAATGTTTCAAATAAAATTAACCTCGTCTACTTACTTACTGTGCAAAAATGGCGGAGCTATTGAAAAAAACCGGGCAAGAGAGCATGTTGAACCATGCTTAGTGTAGAGTTCCGAAGCCGTTACTACAAACCAATTAGACCTGGCGACAAACTTAACTTTGCCGTTGGAAAACTGTTATCCGATACGTGACATAGGTCGCCGTTAGTTTACCAACACCGCAAATAAGTTATCGGTAGGTATAAACATTTAAACCTTTTGTAACTCAAGAACCACTGAAGTCTGCTTAGTATTGATAGTTTTCCTATTAAATTCATTACATGTGCTTGCATATAAGATATTTTTCAGATTTTTAGCATGTGTAGTTTTGGCTGTACACTTGACTCTAATAAAAATTAGCTCTTTAAAGCTTAATATTTCATAGATAGCTACCATCATCGTACAATGGTTCCCACTAACCCGCAATATTTTTAAAATACCTATCAAACGACACCCCATTTAAACATTCGCAATTGCTTAATTAAACCTTAATAATTCAGCACTTCCTGCATGGCCCTTGTTTCTAGAGTAGATTCACTGAACACAATCATATTAAATTAATCGATTGAAAATTCCAAACTACTAATTATGGGTGTCCACATTGTCCACAATAACTGTTGATGCCGTCGTTTTAAACCAGTGTAATACCAGTGTAATATAATTTTTAAGCCAGTGCAATAAAAATAAACAAAAAAGTAAGTAATTACTTCATTATGAAAGACTGATTTTTTTAAATCATTGTATGACATGCAGCGTACAAATATACACACTTTCTTGGCTTACTAGCTATCTAATGAGATACAATACCTAATAAAAAAATAGATATTCAAATTAATTAAGTACTAATTAACAATAAGTAGTATACTTTTTATGAATGTCGTTTGTATGGTATGAACTCCTCAGAAATCAGCAGTTATCTTCAAATGCATACTTCGATAGCCGATATTATTGTAAACAAGAGCTAAACTTAACAAATTAAAAAGTAATTAATAAAGAGTTTTCAGATAGATTAAGTAATTATAACACTCAGAAATGGATACTTGTACACTACCTTATGTACACCTAGGTTGTTGAACGAATTAAAATCATTGAATAAATAGGAACTCCACAAAGAAAAATTTAACTTATCTTATAAAATTCCTTATTCTACATTTGAAATCTTCCGAAATCTGCTAGCCAGTTCCTATTAACTCCACTCCGAAAAAGTTGGTATATGTCAAAGAAATGTACAAAAAAAGGATAGTATTTCTACTTACAAGAAGCAAAATGCCCCGAAAAGAACTGTAGAACAGTTTAATCGAGCAATTAGACGGTTTAGATTTCTGTACACCTTGTTAGTTCAAAAAACAGGTTGCTTAATTATTGATGACGAAACGTATGTGAAAGCTGATTTCAAATCAATACCTGGAAACCAGTACTTTTCGTCTCGCAACGTCTCGGGTCTACATGAATCAGAAAAAGTGATTCCACTGGAGAAATTCGCCAAGAAGTTCCTCGTGTGGCACGCGATATGCCAGTGTGGCATGAGAAGTTCACCTTTTGTAACCACTGGCACAATAAACACGGATATTTATAAATCCAAATACTTAAAAAAACGGTTATTACCACTTGTAAAAAAACATACTTCTTCTAGTTCTTCTACATTGTTCTGTTCAGATTTGGCAAGTTGTCACTATTCGTCGCGAGCTTTGGAGTGGTAAAATCAGAATTCTGTCGATGTAGTACCGAAGAATATGAATCCGCCAAATTGCCCAAAACCACAGCCGATAGAAAAATACTGGGCTAATATTAAAATAAAGTCGCGGAAAACATGCCAACCGGCCACATCATTGTCCGATTTCAAAAGAAAGTGGATGAAATGTACAAAACTGATCACAATGAATCCGTGCAAAGTCCGTGAATTCTCTCGTCGTACTCTGGAGAAACCTTTATTGTGTTAGCTGATCAATTTTAGGTCTTAAACTTTCTTATAATAAAAAAAAGTTAGTTACTAGAACGTTATTTCATTTTGTAAAAGTTATTTCAAATGGCGACAGTTTAATGGTACTCAACTCACCCTTTACATGTACATACCGGTCAAAATCATAACGCTCCTTTTGCTTCCCTGTAGTCGGATAACAAGGGGTGTTGCCTCGCACTGAAGGATGTTGATCTGGGATTTTTATGCTGTATGTACCTAATCATTATAAAGAACTTAAAAACCTTGAAAAATTTAAATAATTTGGTTTTGGCGCACTATTTTTGTCAAGATACTATAATGATGAAGACCACAGATTGCCACCGAAACTACTCAATACTAAGGACGTCACGGGATGCGATACGATTACATAATTATGATTGCCAAAAACTTTATTCTCGTCACAATGCTTATCGTGAAGTGGATCTGATGGTGAAGTACCAGTAGAAATAGAAACCTATCCCTGCATCGGGAAAAGCAATTAGTTGTAAAAGATGAACAAATAATCGAAAAATTCAAAGTTTTTGAAGTGTTCAACTATGATGCGTAGGGTTTTTTAATTAAAGAAACTTGCGATTGACATAACCACTCCATCCTACAACATGAAAAAACCAGAACAACCTAGTTCACTGTAAGACAAAATGTACAAGAACCAATATGGGCTATAATAAAAATTAAACAACTAACGAATAGGTAGGTACAACGATATTTATTATCAAAGTTAACAATTGTCATAGTTCACACATTTATAAGACAAAAACGTAACGTAACGGAAACGTAACGTAAGTGCAGCCATCAAATATGCCAGAGCAGAAAATGTGCCTTAACGTATTCACTGCCGGCAACGCAACGCATATAAGCGTTTTCCTGACTTTCATTCATGCCCGGTTTCTGAAGTCACTAGTTAAACCTTTAATAGCTATTGATCCGTTAAAGTTATGTTTAGGTTAAACGACGTTTATCTCTTCGTGCGTTACTGAGTGCTCTACGAACAGTTCGATAACTATTGACAGATAAATAGTTCCTTCCGCTGCCGCTAGATGGATCTTAATAGTTTGTCATACGTAGACTGCTGTTAATGCCTTAATTCAACATCAATTCCGGTTGATTTTTGTAAAAATAATAATTTGAGAAAACTTAGCCACTTTATAGTAATTAATAAATAAATGATAACGAAAATTAAAATACCTAGTTTATTTGCCAGTGGTTGTATGAACAAAAATTGACAGTTGATACTTCAAAAACAAAAACTTCAATCGTAAAAAACTTCAAATAGTTATGGAGCCGATAAACGGCAAACTTTGGTCAGTTAAGTTAAACCTAGTTAAAACGGAGTTTATCTTTGAGTCGTTGTTCGGAAACGCAGTTGTCAAAGTTAACGGACCAATAGCGTTTACGTACAGATAAACCACCGATAAAAGTACTTCAGACACCGGGCATCAGTGCCTTTAACACATATGTGCGTTCTTACAGTAGGCAAGCTTCGTATAAAACAAAAGATGTGGCACCTGGCGAAAGTTCGAATAACAGCACTGTCAGTGAATGCGTTAAACTAAAAATGTCTAAACTAGGTCTAAGACCTTTAACAATTACAACCTTACTGAAATAGGTGTTGGGTCTTCGAGGCTAAATAAAAACCGATGTAGATTTTTCTAGGGTATAGGTATAGGTTCTTAAATTTTAACTTAAATACACATATTCACTGTTCACTTTTGTAATACAGACGGGTGTTATTAACATATACTAACCTTATGTACCTAATCGAATACACATCAATTCGACACCGTTTCAACACTAAAAACCAATAATAACAATAAAATTGAAAAACATATAAATTGAAAAACATATAAATACTTGCTATTGCACGCCGCTTGAATAAGTGGGTAAACTATTTTTTAACGTTTATAAAAAAAAACCACCTCCTAAAATGCAAACAATGACTTATTTTCAAATGGTAATAAGTCGGTCAGTCAGTCCAACTGAAGTCGGCTTTCGGTTAACAATGTTGTAGGACACCGACTTAATATTGACTATGACCTATGATACCCCATATGAAAACAAGTTATTTTTTGCGTTCTTAAAGTTGGTTTTTGGTTTTAATAAACATTTAATTTTCATGTTATACTTTTTAGTGATCATTATTTGATGTTATTTAGTCCAACTTCTCAATTATCAAGAAACTATACGATATCTTAAGTTCGGCAACGCCGTGGAAAAGTCATTGTGCATATGTAATATTTAAACCATTTAAATGTGTTCCTTCATAATCGGTCAACTATCTTAATCGAGGTTCCACTTCACCAAAAGGTGCTTTCTGAATGCAGAAATAACTGGACTTGTTACTGAAAATACCAAAATCCCCATGGGCACGCCTATAATAATTGAGGAGTTCCCTCTATTCCTCACGGATTCCTTCATCAACTGACTCGGTGACAATCGGACCCTTTTAATTTAAATTAAAAGAAAAGACTTTTTTTTTTAATTTAGGCGACAATAATACCCCAGGCAAATTACGTTTTGTTTACAATCTATATACTTATATCAATAATTTTAGAATGTCAAATAAGTTATTGGTTTATTCATCTATCCACCAATATTTAAGTCCTGCTGGTAAAAAAAATACGTTTTAATATTGTGAAAGTAGAGTAATTAAATACTATAAGATACCTATTATTTAATTCGAAAGTAACTAGATTAATTCAATTTCTATCAAATACTTATAAAATCCACTTATTTTCGTTCATTAAACACTAAACATAAGATTTTGAAAACTTAGTGATTAAAAATGTCAAGCCAGTAATATTGAACACGTGACCAAACGCAAAAATTTTAACTGGAAAATCTAGCTCCCGACCTTTCCCAGATTTTTCGGTAGGTAATCTGGTGATCCCGGCCTAATACCAACGCAGAAAAAAATCTGATTTCCACGTAAAACGATATTCTTACCTCTAACCTAATCTAATTTCACTTTAAATGTCGCTTCAGTAGATCATCATTTTCACTGACAATCTAAAGTGATTTGAAGACGATACGTTTGGCGATATGTATGACTATAGAAATCTTATAGTATTTGGTCTGCTTTAAAATATTACAGTAACTTCTGCTAGCATTATACTGTCATCGAACGACATAGACGGATAAAGGTCTTCTATACACATTCAACATAATGTAAACAAGCATGTGTTTCCGAAACAATTATTTCTATTAAAAATATCTGTCTGTTTTGGCCGCATGTTTACAAACATTGCGAGCAACTCGTCGAGTATCATACTTAGCATCCACGAAAACAAAAGTAACTACATTCTTGATATAAACTATAACTACGATGAGTAATAGGCCTTTTTTATCTTAAGATTATTTGTAACAGAATAAAGTTTTTATGCTGCACACTCAACTGTAAAAAATGTAGGTATTGTATGTACGTGTGACTCAAAGTTTCTCCATGGTATTGAGGAGCAGCTCCATGTCCTGGTGGATGGCGCGAAGCATGTCCCGCGCCTGCTTCGCCGAGTCCAGGATGTCTATGCTCTGCGTGTAAGGGTTGTACCGCACGCCGAAGTCGCGGGGAATAGTCTGAGCATATTTACTGAAAAAGATGTAAGTCTTATGAAAATAAACACAGACAGACACGTAGCGCGGTCTACAATGTATAATCGTATTGTTGAGCAACTAGAATAGGACCTATAGTCAAATAAGTAAAAAGTATGGAAGTAATACGTGTAGTCGTGGTTTTTTTGGAATCGTTACAGGGCTTAACTTGATGGTTTCCCCCGGTTCGCACCGTTTCTATTACATATACAGGGTGGAAAAAATCTATGGGCCCTGGAGGGGAACTACCTTAAATAACGTTCCCTTATTAAACTTTTCGACAGGACGAACGTGTAAGAAGGAATCGTGCTGTGCATATATGTATTATTACCATTTACCGATTTTATTATCCAATACTTCAACAAGGTAAATAACATTAATAAGAGATAAATAACATTAGCAAGCTTGTACTTCACACGATGTCTTTAGATGTTGAAGAGATAAGAAAATTATAACGTGTCATTTACTTGTTACAAGTGACAAGTACTAGGTATTGTTAATAAATAACCTGTAATAAATATTATTCTAAGCATCTCGTACAACAGATGAGTGTAAGACCAAATGTTTATTGGGCGTTTTCACTAAAAAGTGTACCCAATTAAGGACTGAAATTAAGGAACTTTAACTTTGTCAGTTTTGTGACGAAAATTAGCCATACATTGCGGCCGTCAATATATAGCTAATTATCGTCACAAAACTGACAAAGTTAGAGTTCCTTAATTTCAGTCCTTAATTGGGTACACTTTTTAGTGAAAACGCCCTATTAGACAAATTTTATCCTGAACAATAATCCTACCGATTCGTATAATAAAATAGCGAGGGTTTATTTTCTTATTTTTAGTTGGTTCGATTCCCGGGTGGGACAAGCAAAATTTAAAAAATAGTTAAATGCAGTTTTGTTTCTTTTTAAAAATAAAGGAATGTTTCCTTTCAGCAAAATATGCTAACTAAAGGATTTAAGGTAGTTCCCCTCCAGGGCCCATAGTTTTTTTCCACCCTGTATATAGGCCTTTAAATATTTGGTATAATAAACTATAAAGTGACCTAATTTTGGAGTAGGTACAGATGTAGTGAATAATCCTTTCCCATCGTATTTTGTCGGATAAGTTCGTATTTAGCTTGCTTTCTCAATTAGCTTCAGTATCCATCTATAAGACAACTGAGAAAGTATGATAAATACGAACTTATACGACAAAAAACGATGGGAAAGGATTATTCACTACATCTGTATCTATGTTAAAAACACACTCTCTGGTACAACTTTAGCCACGTGTAAAGACCCCGTTGGTACATTTCGTATCTTAATTAAAAAGTATGTGATTGTATGAAACTTAAATTATATGTTTTTTTAAGATTGCGGCTCGCAGATAGTACAGTTAGTTAGTGAAAACTTACATAAAGCTTTTTAAACTCTCAGTTAAATTTTCCATCCCTGGGCAAGTTATGGAACTTGTATTTTTCATTATTTTATATATTATACTTTGGGGTAATTAAGGCAGTCGTGAAAATTTTAATATGGCACTTATTCTAAAGATACTAAGTACATTCGCACACAAAAAACCGGGATGTTAGTCAAATGTAACCGCAGCGAACGCCAGGCGCCCGCGGGCGGCGGGCGGTGGGCGGCGGGGGGCGCGCTCCTTTTGAGAATGCCCGTGTTATGGGGTTCGAACATAAAGAAAATGAAATTAATACGATGGGGACGATTTTCAATAGTTTCAATATTTCCCCGAAGTACAAAGACGCATCTCGGTGCAAATTTGATATTTTTTCTGATTATTTCCTTAATTTGCACCGCGTTCTATATTTTCCCCAGAACCACTAATGCCGAAAGTTCGTTTTTTACTTAAATATATTTTTATTTGTATGTTCCTTTATTTAGATTAAATTTAACAACGCGTGCAAATGAACATTGAGATGGATTAACACGTGCGCCGAGCTGCTCCGAGTACACGTTTTTTCTCACGTTAGTTATGAACTTATGACCATTACATGGTGTTCAACATATTGCACCCCTTTCCGCGGGTGAATTTATTAAGGTATGTATAAAGCTCGATTCTTAACCTATAC
The DNA here is from genome assembly GCA_927399475.2 of Acleris emargana. Lineage (NCBI taxonomy): Eukaryota > Metazoa > Arthropoda > Insecta > Lepidoptera > Tortricidae > Acleris > Acleris emargana. The sequence goes on along the minus strand of OV656835.1, from coordinate 46,417,300 downwards.
AAAGCAATCAGAAATGTTTTTATCAGTTCTTACAATTATTTCCTGACTTTAGTGATATCTAATTTGACTAGAACCCTGTTGGAGAAACCCAATAATTAACCTTTTCTAAACGCGTACTATAAACCGTTAATAGAAATAGAATACCACCTATAGCGTAACCGAAGAGTGAAAACAATTAGATAAATAGCGTTTCCATGGTAATAACAGTTCTATAATAATAATTATATCATTTGTGGCGTTTAGTGAATACTTAACATCATGATTTGTATTTAAAAATGTTAAGAATATTTTAATAACAATTACTATGACATAATTATATAAAAACAAAATAAATTTTGAGAAAAAATACGTTTAAAATAACATTTTTATTAAATCAATAAAATATGATGAATTTTCATCAAATTGTTATTTGGTTACAATGGTAATGGTAATGGTTCAGTTGGCATTAAATTTTTAGGGTTCCGTATGGTCAAACTAGGAACCCTTATAGTTTCGCTATGTCCGTCCGTCCGTCCGTCCATCCTCAGCCTAGCTCAGAGCTACTACTACTACTACTACTACTACTAGTACTAGAAAGCTGTAATTCGGCATGAATATACATATTAGCTACGCCAACAAAGAGGTAAATGTTGTTTTTTTTTCTTTAGTGTACCTGTCCTACACGTAACATGTATTTTTCGTTGATTAGGTCTTTCAAATTTTTCGATTTAAGGTATCCGTTCATGAAATATTAAACTTTAAAGCGCTAAAGTCAAGTGTCCCTCCCTCCCCCCTACAACCAAAACTACAAATACAATAACTCACAAGTCTTTTTTGTGAAGTAACGGCTTTGGAACCCTACACTGATGCATGGCCATGGCCAGACATGCTTTTGCCCGGTTTTTTATGATAAATTATCAGAACTGATTTAGTAACTATTGAAATTCGCATTAAATTATTTTGTAACATTTAATAGTAAAATTCACAAACTTTTAACGCCAATCGAATCAATTAAAATGACTTCGCTGACAAGTAATTTGTTAGCAGAAAAATTAAGGAAAGTACCTACTTATGCAAGAAAAGTTAGACATTGTTTATTTTTGTCATTATTATTTTAAGTTTGCACTTATATGCCTATGCAACGGTTCATAATTGGCTCTTAAGGTACTCATGCCTGTTATTACGTTATTAGAGATGTCTAAACTCGGCACTCGTACCTTAAGAGGCTTCATTATGTACCAGTTACATAAATAACTGTTGTCGTTTCGTCTCTGTCTTGACGGTGTCATTATGAAAGGATCGAATGATGTCTCAAGAATTTAAGTCGTTGGCCGTAGGTTCCGTCTGTCTTATATTATAATATACGTAGCTGCATACTTTAGAGCTTTGTAACGTTAATGTCATGATTGAAATTCTATGCTTGATGGGGACGCGGCTAAAGGCGTTAAAGTGACAATTTTGTGATGAAATCCGAGTCATCAGGAGTATAATATTAACTTTTTTGAAATTGGTAATTTCATAGGACGATTTATGAGATTTGCCGCTATTGCTAAACTCTTACGGCCGAACCCTATATTCAAACCGAGAATAGATAAGGCTTACCTCGGGTTAAAATTTGACATTTGCCCATACAAAATGTGTCAAATTTTAAATTTTAAAAAGCCTATCTGTCCGCGGATTGAATATAGGGTTTGGCCGTTAGTGTATTCAAATACCTACAATTACTGTAAAGGAGAAACTAAGTAAGTACTTTAGATTAAAACCATGTCTGGAAGTCAGACTTCATTCGTACTTAATAGCGGCCTGCCTGTGCAGGTAAAGTTCGGACCGCGGGAAACGCCACGCGCTGTTCTAATCAACGTTCCCAACCGTACGTGTAGATGCAAATGTAATAGTAAAATAATAAAAAAATTACGGTTCGCAAAGAAGATTGGAACGGCGCGTTTCGTTTCCTGCGATCCGAACTTTACGTGTAAAGGCCGCTAATATCTCATCTCCTTAGAGCATTCGTTTTTATAACCTTTATAAGATGTCCTCTTTACATACATCATTTTTTCCTTGGCGTCTTCGAAGCTGTTGGCAACAAAGTACACGGGCTGGTACTCGGTGATGGGGTACTTCTCCTCGCCGGTGACCTCGGGCTCGAACTCCCGCAGCTCCGGCTGGCCCGAGAGACAGTACTGCAGCTCGCCGAATGAGGACAGCAGACCTGCTCCGAAAGCCTTCAGCTTTCCTTCTTGTCGGCAGAGACCAAACTCCACAGTAAACCAGAAGCACTGTAAAAATTATAGATTGTAAGAAAGGTATTAGGTGGTGTTGTATATATTTGTGCTCGGACTGGCTCAAGAACTATTTATTTCATGTGTGCTGGTTTTTTTTAAACCCCGGCTATTAATTTTACAGGGTGGTTTTAGATGTTAAAAGTGTGTATCTGTGTATCGGCGGGTCTGTGTATCCGTCTATCTGTCCGTTCGTGGCATTGGTACTCATAACTCATAAATGGATTGACCGACTGGACGCGGTTTTTGTTAAACGGAAGCTACATAGTTTAATAAAAAGCTAAAGCTAAAGTTAAAAAAAATCGATTGATCAGTTCTCTATTGAACATCTAGTTAATAAAATAGTGTGTTTATGTGTTTGGGTTCAAGGTTAACTTACTGTAGCCAATCGCTCAATGTAGTCGTCGGGAGCTCCGAGTGAGGCCAGTCCTATCTCTTGCGAAAACTGGGCGAAAGCCGGGTCAGCAAACAAAGGCGCATGCCCTAGCAGCTCGTGGCAGACGTCGGGCTCTGGAGTATAGAGCGGCCGCGAGTGGTGCCGGATGTACTGTGTGCTGTGGAACACGCGGAACGCCAGGCCGGCGAGGAAGTCTCGGGAGGACAGCAAGCCTGCGACTGGCCGGAGGGTGAAGCCCGTACAATCTGCAATTATTTGATCATGTTTTACAAAGAGTCTAGGTCAAGTGTTTGACGTAAAAAGCATCCAAAGGACTGTTCTACCTTTAAGGAAATTAGACACATCTTCTAGTTGAGGGATATTGTCCTCTCTGTAACCGCAATTTTCAATCAGTAAAGGAAACACATGGTTATGTTCTTTACAGGCGTGTGTCGGATACAGCTCTGTTAATTTTCTAAACACAGCCCCCCAAGTGGTGGTTTCTTCCTTTGAGTAGTCCACGTGTGGCAGGGGTTGTCCATGCGTGTAGTTGTAGGCGATGTCGGCGAAGTACTTGCGGCGCGCGCGGTACTCGGGGTCGGTGAACCCGGGGTGTTCCGAGTCCAGCTCGGCGCCATACGAAAGGATTTGATTGGCAAATCTGTCTAGATCTCGTATGCGTCTAGGGAACCATGGAACAGCAGCTGTAACATAAACCAGCTGAAATATCACTTTTAAGATACTTAAAAAAAAGAGGAACTTTCTGCAGCGTTTTTTATTTTTTTACTTATGTTTTCCTTTATTATTATTTTTATTATTTCCAGGCCAAATTGGTGTCTTTTTCATTCCCAATCATAAATTGTCTAAGCATTAACCCGTTTACACGAGAATGCATGTTTTATAGGTCGATTAGTGAACGGGCTTCAGTTTTAAATTAGACGATCTCTAAATCAGTTACCAGTTGAGAGTGAAAGTGAAATGGATAGGTTCGAGATAAAGATGGTATATAAAGGTTGATTTAAAATAACAAGCTCAGAGGAAAAAATAATACCACCAAAATACCTACCTAATCGGTTTTAACGCCGAGTTTAAAAACCTTTGATGATGAATAATAGGAAATTTTAATATATGTATTTAATATGATATGATTGATATTATGCACGATACTCGTGTTGATACAAGCATAAGCAGAATCTAGAAAACAAAATAAGGAAAAAAAAGTATATTCAAATTCAAAATTACTTATTTCAGGTTTCCCCATAGAACAGTTAGGAAAGTTCCTGTTTAAATGACTTTCTTACATAAGTTCTACTACGAGTATAAGTTGAGAAAAAATATAAATTCAGGGAGGTAACCATTCAATCTATTCGTACCTAGGTATGCATATTAGTGAAAGTCTGGCTTTATTTTTTACCGTTCAACAAATGTATAATTTCACCGAATTAACTTCATTTTATTTTCCGCTGAAACCGTGTTATTTTCAGGTTATCTTAAATATAAATTACGCCGTTGCCTACATATGTATAAATTATAATGACATGCCACAAGTTGCGTTGCAACACTTGCGTCGTTGCATGTTGCATTAACTCCGTTGCGACTTGCGACGACACAATGCACCGGAATCGCTCGTAATGCGTAGCTCTTAGACTTGTGGCAATCGAAAAATGTTCGCGTGGAAAAGAGCCGAACGATGAAATGAATAATATGAGAAGTAATACGTTCTATGAAATGAGTGGCGGCAAAACAAGAGGAAACATGGTGACAATATTTTGCAACATTTATACTCACATCTGTTGTCTTTATAATTTCTGGAGATGATGTTAAGATAACCCACATTCGTTTTTAGCTCCTCAAGGGCAGTTCCGAAGTCCCCGGCCCCGTGCTGACACTCTACCATGAACTCATAGCCTGGGCGCCTGGCAGAGGACCTAGACTCAATGTGGCTGAGGTTCACGCCGTGGGAAGAAAATATCCCCAGGAACTTAGCCAAGCATCCTGCCTGATCGGGTGATTCGGCGGAGAACAAGAGCCACGTAGATTTGGCTGAATCGCGGCCTTCCTTTATATATTTCCCACCGTGCATCAATTTCGGCTAAAAGAAAACAAAATACAATTGGTTAACTGAGTTACTGCGACAACTTGCACATAAGACTCAAAAATATAATATTTTAATGGTAGACACGACGAGCATTCCATGATAACATTGATAACATATCGTCTCATAAAATAGTGAATTCAGGTTACACCAAGAAACAGTGCCGCGATAACCTACGGCCTTGTGTCAACCGGGAGCTCTCGTTCGTGAAGGAGCGACTTCTAAACTATTTACGCAGTGCTCTTTACTAAAAACCCTGAAATGTTAAATTTATAAATTACCTACTAGCTGACCCGGCAAACGTTGTTTTGCCATGTATGTAAAATTTAGGGGCGGACCACCCTTAACATTTAGTGGCATGAAAAATAGATGTTGTCCGATTCGCAGACCTAACCGATATGCAAGCAAAATTTCACGAAAATCGGTCGAGCCATTTCGGAGGAGTTTAATTACAAACACCGACACGAGAATTTTATAAATTATTAGAAAGAAGATAATTAGTATACCCAATATCAACATATAGGTACCTATGTATTTACCATTCGTTTCAAGTTTACGTTGCTTCTTCTTTATTATGAACATACGTACGTAGTGAGTAAGAATACCTATTTACAGATAAGTTTAGAAAAACAAAGTCGTTAAACAACGTTTTGGCGTTAATTTGTTAAACATAAAATATTGCGCCTGATAACAAGGAAAAGTGGAGGGCAAAGTTTACGTAAACGTATGTATCTATCGCACGAGCAGTTACAACGCTGAACATGAATAGTCGATTCCAGACGAGATAAGATTATAGCGCTGCGCCGTCCATCTCGTCGCTCCGTGGCAGAAGCGAGTAGGTGCAGCGGCGTGACTAAGTATGGAAGACGTTTTGATTTCATTACTGTGTTTGTTTGCGTGTTTACCTAGGTCGCGAAAGCGGAATGTTCCGTACCTACTCAGGTATAAGCTCGCAAAATGCTTGTGGTTACAAGTCACGGGGAATAAAAAGGTATGAGTAGGTTCTTGAAAGTTTATTCATAGGTTGGTAGCATTTCTGTACTCCCTGGCAAACCTCTCTCACGGCGGCGCCCACGGGCTAATTTCAATGCCATGACACGTCCCGGACCTATACCGAGAAATACGCCAACATTGCTACCTAGGGTATCATTGCCCATAATGCAATTTACAAACAAATTCTTTAATGTGGTTAAATAAATTCGTTAATTTTCTTGCGACTCGTTGACGGCAGTGAGTATTTTTGCGGGCAAAATGTTTGTCAGAAGTGCATGTCTACTATTCATCAAGGCGTAGACGCAGGTGACTCCATCCAATTATATGTAATAAAATATACCTTGCATAGTATTTTATTTTAGCTTTGGATTTAACATTACAGGTTTTATATAAATAAAGTTATGATCATGGGTAATGTTATCCGTTAATTTTTGAACGTGTGATGTCGGAAGAGCGTCATGGTTGTCACATTTCATAATTAGAAAATAGTAAATCGCAGCAGGCTACCTTTGAGAGTGACACGAGCTATAATATAGTAAACTATATTTTCTTGAGAAATAATTATTGAATTCCTACCGGTTGTGAGTTATTATTTATCCGATAATTCATTGTAGGCATATATGTAAGTATCAATTTTTTTGTGTGACTTTGTATAATGTCCAATGTAACCAAAACTTTTCTTAATGTATTTTTTCTATTAGATACATTATATCTTTAATATTTGATTGATCTCAAATACCTATATTATGAAGAATAAGTGAAGTGAAGAGTTAAGTTACTTGGAGTTTGATAACTCTTTAAAAAAAAATATATAAAAGTTAAGTAAAGTTTAATTTTCATAAAACATAATTAATTCAATTGATCAAAATAGATTCATTTAAATATTGAAACCTAATGTGACAGCCCTAACATTTTGAAATCTCTTTTGGTGACTTGTATGGAAATGAACAGAAACGTCTGGATAACATGCCCACTCGTTTTTAAGCGAAAGTTAAGATTATATCTACTTGCTCAACGATTAAAATAAACGGTACCATTCCCTAATTCGTGACCTTTTGCTCATTTCAAAATGCGTAGGGGCTATATTTGCGTCGAAAATCATCGAGGGCAATGTTGCCTGAAAGTCCTATAACATTTCCCGCCATTAAAATCGATAAAATCAGTTTCAATTAAACTGAGGACTTATTTTTCAACATGCACATGACCATTGCTTCAGCAAATATTACAAAAAACATAGCTCTTATAGAAAAAAACTTTAAAAAAAAACAGGCAATGTTAGCGTATTTTACGGTACGTGTTTTTCCTCGTGTTTCCGTCGGCGTAATACTCGTATTTTTGTTTTTCCTCGGAAACTGTTTAACATTTAAATATATAAAAAAAAAGTGAATACAATGTTTAAAAAAAGTAAGGTACTTTTTTTTTTTTTTGCTGATATCGCGAATATCTGTACGAATATCACTATTGATGATTACTTCCGATAAAAGTTTCTACATAAAGTTTTCTACTAAATTTGTTATATTCATTTTTACTCTAAGATCAATACTTTAGGAGCTACAGGGTGTTTAAGTTAACAAGGAGATAAAATATAGGCACGGTGGTAATTGGTTCGAGCGTTCCAGCAGCTCCGCACTTCCAACCCCACATTCCTGGAGGCATTTCGTTACCCAGCCAATCTTGTACTTAGTCGAATATTCGTGATAATTTGCTGACCCTTTAGTAGGGGGGTTTAACAAAAAGCAAGTATCGGTGGCTGTTAAGATCAAGCTGAGTAGTGGGCGCATGATAAATCGTCAAAAACTATATAGGAAAAGAACAGCACATCAAAATGAGAGTTTTTGTGACCATAATATCTTGGTTACCGCTTTCCCTCTTCCTGGCTTGACAAGGAATATTTGCTTAGTGATAGAGCCATTAAAAGACCTAATAAATGTACATCTTCCCCAACAACAGCAACTGCGGGCTTAACCCTCGAACCAATTGCCACCACTGATCCCCCAGCTCCTGACACCGTGCAGCTCCTAAAGTAGGTATTGATCTTAGAGTATTTATTTTTATTTTTTATAAACTTGTATGTTGAAACTTTTGTCAGAAGTAGATAATCATAGTGATATTCGACAGATACCTATTCAAAATATGAGCAAAATCTGAATCAAGGTAACTTCAACCCTCAGCACAATTGAGGACTTTTAGTTATGTTCATCTGGATACAGCAACGTATAACTGTACGAATTATTTCCGCTGATTTTATTAATTTTCTTGAGTTATTATAGCGTATAAAATGTATAGGATTGACGTTAGCTGCCAGACGGTCGCGACGACCGCATAATGTCGATTTCATACATTTTGACAGTTTTCGATAATCATTTTACGTTAGCGTTGAGCATCTTGTCTGGGGTCACTGGCCCGTTACATTATATTGCTTAAAATGTCGAAACTCCGAGTACGTACGTAAATGGCAAATTAAACATGTACCCAACTACAAGATGTGGTTATATTTTGGCGCATGTCTATGTCTATGTACAGTCACGAACCGGGATTGTTGAGCCACTTAAGCCACACAGGCTTCTGTAAGCATTTAATGTATTAGATTAAGTTTTTTTCTTTTATATTGAATAATAAACAAAAAAAAAAAAAAAAAAAACTTGCCACTGTTCGTATTTTGGCCGTGTAACGCAAATCGGGTTTAGTCGGTTATACTCGTATGTCCAGTATGTATTACTCTGCTAAATTATGAAGAATATTGACGTGAGCGACTTAACATTCCCGTGTTGCAGTTACAGCTTGGTTGTGTTATTTACACGGATCGGTCCAAGTCGGATATATTAGCTTAAATTAAGAGATGAAATGCTATGACTGTCCTCTTCTATATGACATATGACGTGATTGACGGGGCTTGTCAGTTTGAGATTATCTAGGGAATAGTTTGATAAATATCATATCAGTCATTGGCAGTAAGGCTGTAATTGAGACCGATTAGTTACCATTACCACTAAACATAAATTGCTCAACAATCCACTTCATGTAAATCTCTTATGAGTTACCTATTTATCTATGAATATGACAATTCAGTATGTCAGACAGCTTCGAGATGAAGTGCGGGCTTTGAACAACAATTGTTTGCGATTTTTATGCGTTAACCTTTAGTCCAAAGTTAGTGGCCCACTCTTGAATCGGGGTAAGATGATCATTCATAAGGGTTCGAATAAATTTGCAAATCATCAGTGTATAAGTGGTTAGAAGATAGAAGAGAGGTCGTTATACCATTTACGAAAATATAGAATAGAAGAGGAGAAAGCACAGCTCCCTGAGGAACACCAGCAGTGAGAACATTCCAATCTGAATGATTATCACCCATCTTAACGCGCTGGCGTCTACCAAGAAGGTATGACCCAAACCACCCAAGGGCTGGCGAAGAAAAATTAAAGCTCTTGAGGATGCCTAGAAGAATATTGACATCTACAGTATTGAAGGCACAACTAAAATCTAACAAAACCAGAACAGTAAGATGTTTATTTTCTATATTTAAACGAATGTCGTTGGTGACCTTGACCAAAGCCGTGATATTGCTATGCCCGGAGCGGATTATGCATGTTAAGAAAGCGAGTCAGACTTTGATTAACAAAGTGCTCTATTATTTTGGAATGGACAGGGAGAATAGAAATAGGACGGTAATCGGTAAAGGTCGTGGGTTTTGACGATTTTGGAAGAGTCAGGACATGTGCTAATTTCCATAATGAAGGAAACGAGAAGAGAAGGAAGAGTTAATGATGTGTGACAGGATAGGAGCAATGAAATCCTCCACCGGCATGAGCATGTCTAAGCTTAGGCCAGCTTCACCGACGGCTTTCGTTTAAGGTCTATGGATTATTTTGGATTAATTAAACTTAAATCAAAGGGGGAAAATCGGGGTCAGGGGCATTGGCAAGAAGATATAGTGTATGATCTTTTACGGAAGGGTATATAGTGACCTGCAAGTTCTAAAGTATATGTATCTTTTTAATAAATGACATTAGTTAAGAGGCCACATTATGAAAAGTCGGTAGTGTTCCGCGATCTGCATCTCAATAATCATAATGCTAAGTGTGCCTTTTGGATACATTAATTAAACTTAGTAATGGACCCGATTCTTCGTGCACATCGCTTAAATAGCCTAAAACTAAATTGTCTAATTTTAAGACATAGTTTAGACGGCAGATTTAATCAGTGCTATTCCAGAATGTCAAGCTGACAATGTATAAGAACGCCTAAAATAAGAAGCGTCAGATTCAAATTAGCGCTGTCATGGCTCATAGAGTAGCAAAGTGTTTTAGCGACACCTAAATAAAATTAGGAAATTTAGAGGCCACTGTAGAATCGGGTCCAATATTTCCTTAAGATTGTTAAACGCGAAAACACGATGAGAAACGAAATCCTTCTTAGTTTTATTTTTCAAACATGACACCTTTTTCGTTTGTTTTTGACACCGCAATCTTGGCGTGCGCAAACTATTTCCCTCTCACGTTATTCGAAGCACATAAAGCTATCCCTATTGATTCTTGTCTAAAGGTGGCAGTATGTGTAGCCTCTTAAAAATTCAGCATGATGATAATTGATGATTGAGGATTGACCGCGCCACGTAACCGCGCGGCGGCAGCAGCGGTGTCGACCACGGTCGACGTACCTATTATATTTAGATAAAAATAAATAAGCGAGGATGAGATGATACATACATTTTTCCACTTTCTTGAAAATTTTATATTTTTCCTCCGTACGTTCATTCAAGAAACCACGTTTCGTTATTTATGTTTTGGATGAGTGGACTATTTGGTAGTCTATAAAAACGCTTTACTCATAATGTTTAATTGATTTTTACAATACGTTGTCCAATGCCGTTAGTTATTCTATGAATCAAGAGAAATTGATTTTGGAAATAAGTATTTATCTATGGTATGATTTCTTATAAGTAATTAAAACGCACCACTCATTTACGCGCGGCTTTGCTTGCGATTTTATTGTGTTTGTAGTCTAAATCATACGTACACTTTGGACTTTATTTAAATGAGATTGGGTGAAAAAATGTGTACGTTTATCTCTTTGTACTCGCTTGTGCCTATGATTTAATACAATCTACAAAAGAAAATCTTAAACGCGTTTCGATTAAAAAGGGTAAAAGTAAGCGCAATCATTTAATCAAAGCATTTCTCTTATTTAATAATAAATAATTAAATATCAGGGTACAAGGTCACACAAAAATGACCTAGTCCCAAACTAAGGTCTAGGCTTGCACTATGTGGACCTACTGGACAACGATAAACCCACTTATACAGAGAAAATACATACGTACAGTCGACTACAAAGAAATGTTTTCACTTTTGGAGCTTATTACAATGCAATAAGGTTAAAAAGTGGATACATCTCTTTGTAGTCGGCTCTACTTAGTTAAATACAAAGAAAATATCCAAAACTCGGGAACCAAAAAGGGAATAAGGAATATGTATAAGGTAACAGAAAAGCCTTGCTGGATCAGAACAATAGGTTTCCTACGTCCGTCTCCTTGTAATAATTTAGGAAAGGATAAGGGGTCTGTTCATATTAAGTAAGTATTTTGTGTTTATAGAACGAAGAATTGCGTATATTTTACGGCTGGACTGAAATATATTTGCAAACTAAGCAAGACTCGTAATGACATCAATAGAACCGGTGCTACCACTAATGACGTGCGAAGCTGTGGTACGATGTAGAGTGACCAGCGCGGGTGGCTTGTGAGCGTCCTCGGACGCCGAGACCAACATTCAGGCATGCACTAAAGCTCAAGGTCCATGTTATTGGCGCAATTTCCTTGCCGGCTGCATAAATAATAGGTAAAGATTGTTATATCAAGGTCTGTGGTTTTGTGAGACCATTTTTCTGTATATGTCAATTAGTTGGTTACAGGTTGTAAAACAACCGGTTTCTGAATATATTGGTTGCAGTGCGAAACTATTGTTTATTTTACTTACGAGCTGTCATTTCACATCAGTTTAATTCGCAATTGACTGCTTAGCGACCCCATGGGTCTATAGTTACAGAATTGAACATAACTTTGAATCGTTTAAGAGTAAAACAACTAAGTGACTGTCGGTAATTTTTTTGATAATCGCTTGTTTTCGAATTGAACGTTTGTTGAATGATTAGTTGGTAAACCTGAGAACATGTTACTGCGCCCTTAGTTGCACAATTATTGCCGATAGAAATATAGTCGTGCCGGGCATTCGGAAGGCCTAACTTTAACCATTATGATGAACTGGCCTAAATTAAAAGTCAAATTCTTATTAACTACGTTGCTTTTGTTACGCAAAAGTAAACTAATGGAAATTCCTACTTATTCAATTTGTATCAAATATGTATGAGGAACTTACCCTGTCTGGTGGTGACGATGAAATCTTCTGTTCGTTGCGCTGAGCACTGGAGAACTCCATTATCAGCTGATTCGCGATCGAGCGTGGGTTCTTCTGGGCGATCTCACGAGTAAACAAACTGGCTCGACTCGTGCGCAGCTTTTATGCCGGCAAGAACTTGACGTCACGATAACATGAATGTAGTTTGACGCAGTACTAATAAATGATAAATATTTTGTATTTTACTCCACCGTGAAGTACCATTACTTCAAATTGCAACCTATTATTAAATTATGTCGCATTAATAATCATTACAAAAATATGGAGGTTTTAATAATAACCTAATTAATTGCGATTAGTTATACTTTAAGTATGGCACCCCATTTGCTAAATATGTACTATCAGCCGATCGGAACCCTGACCCATTGTAGAACGGTTAAAACAATTTGTTTGACATTTTTTACGACTTGAATCAAACCGTCACTGTGACACATTAATATGGTGGGTCAGTGTTCCATTGGGCTGATAGTACAATCAAATTACTTTCATTATTCTACACTTCTAACTAGACCCCTTTTCAAATATTTATGAAGTGATTTTTGGGTTTTATTATTAGATACAGGCTCGGTACTAATTGATACTTACTTAGTGTTGGTAGTTTCTAAAAAACTGCTGTAAAATACGGACAGACGGACATTGAAGTCTCTCCATAAAGGCATATAACGGTTCTAATTTTTCCATTTTAGTATGGGACCCCACCAAATTAGCCATTATGTTGATAATAATTATTTTTTTACGTTCCATCCTTTTGCACTTCAATCATTAATCTACGAACGCTCATTGCACTCGGGAGCGAGGGCGGTTACACGTACGTAGTTAGTTGCCCGAAATAATAAAGGCACAGGGCATGTGTGTCGAAGAAAAATGAGGTTAAGTCGTTAGCAATAACTTGGTATAATAGAATATAATAGAAAAGGTTTATTTCAAGCAATAATTACAAATATCCATATTTATAGATACTAATATAAAACTATGTATTAATGTGACAACCCAGCGTGGTCCTGATTAGTCAAAACTGGCGACGTAATCGCTGCTGGAAGGCAATTCCAATATCAATCTTGGAAATTTCGCAGAGAAGGCAGATCACAATACCGCATCCATAATACAAGGAAACCGAACTCTCGGGGCTCGTCGTATCTGCGTCGTCGATAAACCAACCAGCCGATGCAATAAATGTCTATGGTTGCGTTGGTTAAGTTTTATCCTTATTAGAGAACTGTAAGTTATTTGATAAACACATAAGCTTAGCAAGAATAAATACTTGCCTGCCTATATAAATCGGCCTCCACTCATTCCGAATCATGATTTTATAAGTAGTTCAATGATCGTCATATTAATGACCACGTGCGTGTCGTAGTAACAAGTAAAACCGGTCAAACACAGGCAGGTCTAATCCGTTTACAATTCCGTCGCATATAAATAATATACGAGACGTAATTAAGTAAATAACATATAAGATACGTAAGTGTAATAATGCTCAAATAATAAACAAAGTTTTCTTTTAGACATACGGCGACACTGTGGCGAGACACGCAACGCACCTGCCATGCGATATTCGTATACGATTATAGGCGAAACATTTTGAACTTATTTCCACTTACCCATCACTAGAAATGTAGTAGATCGACAAACCTAAAAAAAGTATACTTAGATAGATTCCCTAAACGGTGGATTGGCATAAATATTACTTTAACCTCTCCAAAGTAATATTTATACCAAAACCAGGTAAGAGCGACTACTCAGACCCCTTATCCTACAGATCCATCAGCCTAACCTCGTTCCTATTAAAGACCTTGGAAAGGCTATGCGACAGGAATCTACAGGAGAACTGCCTGGTTAACACACCAATGCACCCAAACCAATATGCCTACAGCCAAGATAAATCTACAGACTCAGCCCTACATGCAGTAGTTAGCTAGTTAGCAAGGTAGAGGAAGCCATCAAGAACAGATCAATGAACCTAGGCGTCTTCATAGATATTGCGTGGGCCTTCGACAAGACCAACTGCAATGGCAAAACTACCGCGCTGGTAATGCACGGGGCGAACCTGACCCTGGTCGAGTGGATAGGTAACATGCTCAGCAAAAGGGTCATCAGACTCAATGCAAACAACAATCAACTAGCACTGGTGGCAAAGGGCTGTCCTCAGAGCGGCGCTCTCTCCCCGCTACTATGGAACATAGTTGTAAATGAGCTGGCAACTACCAACTCCAGCTGTTTGGTACAGAGCTCCAGCTATCAAATGAGGTAAAGTATCGAATACTTAAGTATCAATTAAGAGCCAAGAATTAAGGATTTTAACCTCCGATAATTGGGGATTTCACTTTTTGAGCCCTAAAACGAGCCCAAAAATTAATAATTTCAATCTAAAACCAAACTATTTATCGATGAGTACAAGATGACCGCATACATGTTCATATAAAAAACAAATCAATGCTATTACTGGAGGAGGGTTAATCAACATCGTGTTTTACCACAATCTGGCTAAATGGCTTGTTATGTAAAAAATCGGGCAAGAGCACGCCGGACCATGCCCAGTGTAGAGTTCTGAAGCCGTTACTACCTTTCATACACAAGAAAGTGCACCGGCAAAAGAGCGTATCTTCGGGGCACTTAGGTACTTCCTTTTGTCGAGAAGGGCAGTTTTTCGGTCATAACTCAAAAACGGTACATCCCACGTACCTTCGATCAAAGACACCTCGGGACTCGTGTAAAATGACATACTTGCATCAAAATGTAAATTTGTAAAAAAAAACATGATTTTATTTTACATCTTTGTATTAATTGATTGTAATTTAAATGAAAAACAATGCCAAATTACAGCTTTGTAGTATCAAGAGTCTCTCAATTGAATCGCGAACAAACGGACAGACATACAGACGGGCATGGCGAAATGATAAGGGTTCCTTCTTGATATAATGAAGTTACATATTACACTTACACGGCCTGTTAATTTTTTTACTGGCTTGGCCTGGAACGTTAAACCAGGGCTTGGGATCGGTACGAAAAATACCGATTAATCAATCGGGTTTTAGTTTATTAAATTTAAATTATCAAAGTAGGTTCGCTACAATCAGCAAATAAATCTAATTACTTAACCTTTTGGTAACCGCCGGCTCCCAAACTTCTCTCACTCGCTCTTAATAAGATCGTATGAGAGCGAGTGAGAGAGAAGTACTAAACCGAAGCCTCTTCTATAGTTAATTTATTTTAGGATGAGAAAAAAAAAAGAAAAAGAACCAGTAGTCGTCAACTCTAATACTCGCTGGCAGAATAGGGAATATGCATGGATTTTAAAAATCGCATTTCTCATCAAAATATGAAAATACCGTAAAAGAGATCACCAAAACGGAAATTAAAATTAAAATCGGTCAAGAAATACGGAAGTTATAAGCATTTCAAACTTCTAATTAGACAGAGAGATCCGATGTGCACCGTGACGTCATTGTGCACTGCGGCCATATAAACTCCATGTAAAATTCCGTTTTTCTAGAAAGAGATAGGAACAAATCTTTGTTGGCTTATATCTTGGTTATTTTTATAGTTATTAAAAAAATGATTTTTGTGATCTGTTTGTTACATGAATCAGCTTCAATTGAAGCTGTAAAAAAAAAACATGCATATTCCCTATTAATAAGAATCTATGCACTCAATATATTGTATCTGTGCATGTGTCATTAATGTTTTTGTGTTGGACAAAACATTGGGTCTCGATATTACATGAAAAATTAACTATAAAACTATTTGAATATGTATATATTAGTTTCTAACTGCTATACTTAATTGATTTACCTAATTTAAGACTGACTGTTCTGGATGAAGTGTCATCGTTTCTCCGCTAAAGAGTGCGGTAGTTGGGTAGAGATTAAAGATGTAGACTAAACGAGCAGCTGCCAACTTTAACAAGGAAATGAACAACAAACAAATCACAACAAAAACAACTACCTATGGAACAATATCAACGCTCACGCTCTCGAACTCGGGAGAAAATGACATAATATAACATGGGGCATATCACATAAGGGCGTTGTGACGTTCAATCTGTGAAAAAATGCAAACTGTGGCGTTATTAATGATCAATTTAAAATTCACTAGGTTCTCTATATTTGACAGGTGACAGGATAGTATTTGATTTAGTCGAGTTATATGCTTAGATGTTTCGTTATTTTGTTAACACACAGGTTTGTAACCCCTGCTTCTTTAGGTCTTTTATAGACCACGTTTCTAATTGAAGTAAATTTAATCAACACAAATAAAAAACGCAATGTTAATATTAACGAATATGACTAAAAGTACTACTGCAATAGATTATAACGTTCATTTAATATTTACTGTGAAATAATAGCAGTCAAAAAAGACGTTTTCGTCCAATATTTTTGTATAACTATTATGTTGCGTGTAACGTGCCCAATAAAATACCTTTATTGAGTTCTGTATCATGCTAAAATGAATGAATGATGCTCACAGACTGAACTTGAATTCTAATTTAAGACATTAATGACTATTTTGTTTTTTCGCTATATGTATCGGGTTTCGAAAGGGTAAGCAACAATTGTAAATCACTCTGACGCAGGTGCAGGCGTGTTCTACGGGTCAGGGTTCCATTTAGACTTTGTTCCAAGAATCTATTTTGAAAAAACACGGTTCGGAAGCCGTTACTACAAGGACAAAAATCTACTTATCTCAGAAAATACGACGTAGTAAAGTGCAACAGCAAAATAACGTATCTTCACGGCACTTACGGTCTTATGTTGAGAAGCGCAGTTTTACAGCAATAACTCAAAAACGGTACCTACCTACTTACCTATACCTATCCGATATGTTAAAAATATTTTTCATTGAAAGTATGTGTTAAGCGTTACTTTTGTCACTTACTTATTTCATAATTAATCCGTATAAAAGATAAAGGGGGGAATATTCACGTAATTAAAAAATACTGCTTAAAAACTATAAGTTTTTTTTAAATAACTGTCTAAATATGTGTCACACGATGATTTATGGTGAAGAAGAACCTAAACTCCTTCATTGATGTACTTCTGGGATAGTTTTCGAGAAAAATGCCTGTGAAATACGGACGGACGGACGGACGGACGGACATAACGAAACTATAAGGGTTACGTTTTTAACAATTTGGCTACGGCGCCCTAACTGGGAGACAAAAACTAGGCATTGTGTGTGATATAAAGTCGTGTCCCGCAAGTATCGTCACGTTTCTGGACATCATGTGAATGATATAACTTTTTGTTTTGCTTGTGATTATCATGAGTTTTGTTTTGTTTAAACTATATTATTATTATTATTATTATTATTTTTTTTTTGACGACACGCTGGCCTAGTTGGTAGTGACCCTTCCTATGAAGCTAGTGGTCCTGGGTTCAAATCCCGGTAAGGGCAGATATTTGTGTGATGAGTGCGATATTTGTTCCTGAGTCATGGTTGTTTTCTATGTATTTAAGTATATATTTCTCTATATAAGTATTTATATTGTTGTCTAGTACCCATAATACAAGCCTAGAGCTTAAATTGGGACTAGGTCAATTGGTGTGACATTGTCCCCTGATATTTATTATTATTTATTATAACATTTAAATCAAAGGGAACAACAACGTGACATTTACATATGACATTTACATACAATTACGTATGGCGCATGTAAACCAGACCATATTACAAGTTATAAGACAATCACCAAACATTTGTGTCCTAGGGCTCTCTTCCACTAAGTAAACCATATTGCTTTCGCCATGTTATCGTATTGTTATTAACTCGTCTATCATTAAGTACTGACGAAACAATAACATGTCACAT
Organism: Acleris emargana; assembly: GCA_927399475.2. Taxonomy (NCBI): domain Eukaryota; kingdom Metazoa; phylum Arthropoda; class Insecta; order Lepidoptera; family Tortricidae; genus Acleris; species Acleris emargana. The sequence continues at coordinate 46,399,354 of OV656835.1, read as the reverse complement.
TCTAACCGAGTAGAGACGAGTGGTGGTACTGCCATCGTGTTAATTAATTTTCATGAACTGCGCCGTAAATACGCCGGATGTACCTACAGTGGCGCCCTCATTACTATTATCATGTTTTCTAACGAACTAAAATATTATCTTGAAATCGTTGAGTGTTATTTTGACAACAACTCCTTGGTTTCCAACCGGCTAAGCCCGAATTGGACCACCTCTCCTTTGTTTCACGACAGCAACTACAACTCCCCCACGCATTTTTATTTTCATAATATGTATTATATGTCCAGACAAATATTCAAATTGCATTTATAATGCTATGTAAAATGGTAATGTATAAGGCCCACCCTTCTGAGGCTACCTATTATTTTGGTTAAAAACTATATATTTTTTGCGCCACCGAAAATTACAACGGTGCCACCGAAATTAAATATGATGAAATTAAAAATTACATATCATGCGTTTATAAGTATTAAAGAGCATGTAATAAAACTAAAATTAAGCTGTAGCATGATTTTAACCATTATTTTTACTTGAAGTAATTGTAACATGTCTGTGTTTATGCTGAAATTCTTTATTCATTAAGTATTGACATTTTCTGATAATTTTCCTAGTTTCTTAGCCTTGTTACTTGATTCACAACAAGATGATAAGCCAGGGGAACAGTAATATTTTGAATCAACAATTAATTATTTGTCCAATCCAGGAGAAGACAACGGGCAACGGAGCTGTGTCCTTAGTTATTGTGAGCTTTTAACTTGGATCTTTAAGAAAAAACATTGGGCGGAAACCTATTGGTCAGGACTAATTCTCCTAGTAATGGGTCAGCTCTTTATAAGTCCATTGTTATTTTTGATTGATCATTTTGTAAAAAAATACATCAAGTCAAATAAGTACCTACCTAAAAATAAATTGCCTGTATGTTATTTATTTACAAAGTAAATAGCGTTGATGTAATTTGTTTTTGGTTAATTCGATAACCTAACCAAATTAATATGAATGCAAAGATTTAATACATTCTTAATACTTTATCTTAAATATTTATTTTGTTGTTTTAGTGCACGGGCTGATATCATTTCATAACTACAGTTCCATGGGTAATGAAGTCTAACTTAGAGATTTAAAAAGTGTATTTTACTACTTGTGCCCTTTTGATATTATTTTTAGAATGATGCCGTAAGAATGTCTTTAAAAAAATACAGGGTTATTTTTTCATAAACTGGGGTACTTTTCAAAATAATTAACAGAAAAAAATATCTTTGATATTAAGAAAAACAGACTTTAACAGTTTTATAATCTATCTTCTGTGTCACAGGGTGTTTGGCAGACGGAGGGACATACTGGGCAAGAGCATGTCGGACCATGCTCAGTGTAGGGTTCCGAAGCCGTTACTTACTACAAACAAATTAGACCTCGCGACGAACTTAACTTTGCCGTTGGAAAACTGTTAGATATCCCGACATAGTTCGCGGTCAGTTTACCAACACCGCAAATAAGTTTTCGGTAGGTGTAAACATTTAAACCGTTTTTAACTCAATAACCACTGAAGTAGTGACACAGATAACAGAATACAAGTACAGATACCCAATCTCATAGAGCAAAAGCGTGCCGTCCTAATGTAGGCAATTCGGTAGGCAATTTTAGTCCCGTAGTTACACCAGTAGATGCCGTATCTGAGCCACCACTGGATGCTGGCAGCCTACCTAATAGTTTTAGTAACGTATCACCAGATGGCATTGACTTCAAGAATGAGACGTCAAGAAAATTGTTGATTTAAAATTAATATGTAATGGCTATAATCCTACCGGTGACATTGTGGTAGCGTTTTATTCATTCATAGGAACATCTGCTCTGATTAATGATGTCCAGGACAAAATAGGAATGTTTTAATGACATGTTCGGGAAGTTTTTTGCTGACAATAAATAAAAGCAATAGGTAATAATAACTGGTTTATTAGGTTTAAAGAATTTTTTTTTTCATAAGAATTTTACAATTCACTTACATGAGAATTAAGAATAAGTTAAAAATAGTTTGGTGAGCGTATTTAAGCGTGCGTATTTACATTCACGCAAAACAAATATAAAAGAAAAAAGAAAAATAGTTAGTAGGTACCTTAAATTAATTACATACATTTTAACATATAAGATTTTAATTTTAATTTACTACTAAGACAATATGTATTATGTTTTTACGTGGTAGGTGGGTAGACTTAAATTAGTAGGTAGACAAAGTCGAGGCTGAGCGCCCGCGTAGTTGCAGCGATAAGGTGGACACAGATTAAGGTTGAATGGATGTGGCTTGAAGCGCGTTGCGGATATCAGAGCGCACTTGCTCAGTTACATAGAATTTAAGTAATCTTTTTAAATTTTGCATGGTCTTAGCATCGTTTATGCTTTCAGGAAGCTTATTTATTATATAAGTTTGCACCTTCATACAGATTTTTTTTCCGTAATTATTAGTACGAGGAGTACGAAGTACTAGATTATTACAATTTCTCAATTTTATTTATCGTAAAAAGAGGTATGACTTTACTATATTTCATGAGATCTGGAAATATCCCTTCTGAAATGGAATTATTGTAAATTAATGCTAAGGTAACGGCGCCTATTACCGGGGGTATCAAAATCGGCGCCCATCACCGCGGTATTTTCAAATACCCTTTTTATAAACAAACCGATCGATTTTCTAAAAAACAAATTTTACACGAACGAAGCTTATTTAGTTGACCTGCGGACCTGTTAGCGCTAGTGTGTGTGAATGAAACAAAGTGCTCGCAATTCGTCAGTTTCCGCGAAGGCAGCGCAGAAAGAGGACGTTCCATACTAACGCGTGACGCCGCATGTAAGTGAGCTCGAATCTTATTTAGTGTTTTAAGTAATATTTATGGCAATTGAACTAATGTTATGGTATTTAAATGGTTGTTTATTGTTTTCTGCACGACTTATGAGTGTTTTTTATACATTTTTTGGCCTGGAAATACGTTTAAAATGGAAAATCAAATACAGCGGTGGTAGACGCCATTTTTTGTTGTGGATACTAATACCGTGGTGTACCCCGGTAATAGATTTTTTTGATTTCGGTTATTTATACTTTATTTTTGGTATATGCGATCGGTTATACATACTTTCTTACGGTTATTCCAATCTTGATCTATTCACGCTATTAAAGAACTATTTCCGTGGTATGGAAAGAATTCAACAAACCCTTATTTTTTGACAAAAACTTCAGTACTGAATTTGTAGTTTGTATAGGAACCTTAAATTGTCAAGTTGTTTAAATATTGAGATAAAATCGTGTATTTACTTACCAGTTATGTAATTTTGGTTTTATACCTAGGTTGTAATATATACTTTTGATTTGTAATGAAAATAAAACTGTATCCGTTTGTTTTTATGGGTCGGAATTAGGTTTTTCAAACCCTCCATATTGAGCCTATTACCGATGGTACGATCAGATAACCCTCGGTAATAGAATGTATGGGAATCTATTACCGACCCATTCAATATTTGTTTGGGTCGGTAATAGGTTCCTAAAGAAGAGTCTATCACCGAGTGACATTTTAGTCTTCTATTAAATTAATCACATTTAGGGTACCGTAAGTACAGATTTCTTTGATAAAGTTGAGACTTTTACTCATCTCTCATCTCGTATTGCATATGTAGTGATCATAAGCTATTTCTACTTTTCATACTTATATTATATTTATTTATTAGTAATGTATTTAATTATAATTATACTTCCTTAAAAACGTGATGTAAAAAATAATATACGGAACCAAGCCATTATTTATTTTTTAACCCACGGCATTAAGTTCCAAATCGTGAGTCGGGCGTCTATTACCGATGGTAGAAAATTGCTGCTTTTTATACCCTCGGTAATGGAAGCTGAATTCGCGGTAATAGAATCACAACCTGTGTATTACCACGGTAATAGAAGACTTGGGTATTTTGGTTTCAATAATTATTTTACAATATATAATAAAGTAAAATGAGTCCAAAAAGTTACGACGCTAAAAGTTCAATAAGTACTCTTAAATAAAAATTTTTTTTTGGGTCGCTAAGGAGCTTTGACAACCTTAATTTTTTGGTATTATTTGAAAACTTCCTTAAGTACCACGGTAATAGGCGCCGTTACCTTAGATGGGGTGCAATTACATCTATGATATGAAAAAGTACACTAACTGATGTGCCCTACAAATCCTCAGTCTTTTTTAAACTAAGCGATTTAAATAGGGGAGAGCGGGGCTGGAAGTTCCGATTTTCAAAAAACATCGAATTTCATGATGAAAATAAAATGTTACATTTTTGATATTTGGAACTATGAAAAGTTATTTATCGGTCTTTGTAATAGTATAGTCTTTTTTGTCATTATCTTAATAGTTTTTTTTTTACAGGATTTTTTTTGCAAAATTTCGGAGAGGAACATTCAACCCCACTTTGGGGCGAGTTGTTCCATGTGTGGGGCAAATTGTGCCACTTGGATAATATAAATAAAATTTAAGGATAACAAGGTTCTTTTAATTAAAATAATCATTTCTATAGTTTCATTTATTGTGTGTTCATGCTATGCTATGAACTAAAAAAAAATCAACAACAAAATATTACTAGTTCCACCCAGAAAAACTTTTTTTGTGTTACTTACTAAAATTGAGATCTATTAGCATATATAAATCTTACTAGATGCTTTATTAAACTTAAGGATATAAAAAATATAACTTGAAACCTTGAAATAAACACTTTTTCAAGTGTTATTTTGTAATTAGTATACATATTAACTAAGAAGTGATGATGACATCATTTCTTAGTTAATATGTATACTAATAAATCTATAACAAAACCTTAAAAACAACAAAAAATAACTGGTAACCTTCAGATAACCGTTTCTTTTATCAATTAAACCATAATAGAGATTCATCAAGTTAAAAATCTTATCATTTGCATAACTGCACATATAAAAACTACATAACATAACTGGTAACCTCCAGATAAACGTTTCATTAATATTTGTTATGACAATTGAGATCAAAAACTTACAAATCTAATCAAGTTACAAAACAAAACTGCTAACCTCCATATTATTTTTCATTTAGTGTAATCTTTAGGATATCAAATTATTTTTAATTTAGTAGAGTTACAATGAAGATAAATCATCAGTCTTGTTTTCATCAGTCGTAATAAACTTTGGCAACTTTCATTCTTATTCACCACTCATATCTTCATCTGACTCACAATTGGGACACACATAAGTAATACTATCGGCTTCATTTATACATTTAACATGTGCCCAATTTTTACACATGCTACCTACATTCTATCCACTGTTCTCTTGGAAGAGAATTTGAATATGAATCACAACAAATTATGCAGTACCATTCCAGATCCTTGTCACTATCACTGTCGCTTTCTTGTAATACTCTTCGTTTAGCTTTTTCTTGAGCTTTTCCCTTTCCTTTACCTTTATCTTTATTATTGTTTTTTTCCCCTTCCCTTTCTTTGCAATGTCTTCATTCTTCTTTGCCTTCTTCTTTGACTGTTCCTCAGCTAAAACATTTTTTTCTGGTTGTCAGTTAAAACAGCCGTCTTTCTCGTACGTCGTTTTGTAGCAGTCAGCAATCTTGGTGGTGCCTTTGGTAAAGGTTTCACGATTTCCGGGCTAAACACAGAAGCATTTGTTTTTTCTGGTGTTAATTGAAGTTCTTGTCCAATATTACTGGTCGAAGCTGCAGTCTGAGAGGCATCACCCTGATCTGTTGTCGAATGCTGAGGTTGTTCCCCAATTTCTCCCGATGTTGAAGTGGTTATAGGTTCCAGCTGCATATTATTCTGAGACATTCTGAGAAAAATGACCGTAAACATTTCTGATAAAATTGAAGGTCAATTGGGGTAAGTTGTTCCGAGGAACAACCAGCCCCTTCGGGAGGGAACTTGTAACCCCAAATTACGTTTTTATATTAAGACTGTCATGCTAGCAAATCAATGAAATCAATTTAAAAAACACTCAAACAATATGAAACCTAAATAATGCCACCACTAAATAGATAAGTTACACATTAATCGGTCAATAATAAATAAAAATAGACCAAAAAGTTTAAATACGAAAAAAATTACTCACGTGGTGTTTTAATAGCACGGTACACGCAGCCACTTGTCCGCCGCCGTCGGAGTAACTAAGGTGGACGCCAGCGCTGCGCGTCACCTGATGCTTAAACTACGCACTTTGCGTGTATTGCTATCTCTTTTCTTTACAAAGTTATTACTATCGGAACAACTTACCCCGGGAACTTCCAGCCCCGGCCTCCCCTACTTTGACTATTGAATCTGAATTTACAGGGCTGAATTCAAAGTTTATATTACATTTACTGACATTAGTGCAAAGTAATGATTAAGCTTGCACCGCGGATGATTTAAGACATTTCGTGGTCTTAATGGCTGTGTTGGAAAAATAATATTCGAATGCTAAGGCAACTTCTTTATTTGACTTGATTTGTTTGTCACCTGTGTTTAGGGTGACCTGATTATCACGAGTTTTAGATTTTCTCGTTTCTCTGTTTATAATATTCCATTCAGTTTTTACGCCGAGTGTAGTTTAAATGTTTGTACACAAACTGTCAGCGCGTTTTGATACTTCAATGGTTAAAGATAGCACGTTGTTCGTTCCGTGTTTGTACTAACATTTTAATACACCGAAACCGCCAAAACAGTATTTTGTAATATTCATTTATATTCGTCAAGACATTATTTTCTCTATTGTTTTTTTGTTTTTAATATAAAAGAAGTATTTTGAGTATTGATTTTACGCATCAAACAAGAATTTGTAAAAACGAAACGCTTGGGGCCTGTGAGTGCATAGTAGCACAGTATATAAATAAACCAGTAAAGAAGCTACGAACAAACGCTCGAAACGACGCACTCACACAGACGCACGCCTCTACGAGACCGCTAAGAGGATTTGGCGGTGCTGTCAGTCGCGTGTGTCGCGTCGAGACGAATGGGCTCCTTTGCATTTTACGCTTGTTCTTGAGAAAGATGCCACAAAAGTATTGCGTGGTATACGGTTGTTTGAATTGGGCTTCTTCAAACCCGGAACTATCATTTTTTAAACTCCCTGCTGGTGTTGAAAGGTAAGAATAAATAAAATATTTATATACATAGGCTTCGTGAACAACATTATTGATTTAGGCAATACCAACATGCAGAAACTGGACTCTCTGGTAGATAAATCGTGCGATGGCTATGGCAGCTCTCCCTGCTACAACCGGAGGCAGAGCCTGCCGGCCTCGCCGTCACCGGCACCGGCGCCTCGCCGTCACCGGCACCGGCGCCTCGCCGTCACCGGCACCGGCGCCTCGCCGCGCCCACCCCGCGCCCGCTCCGGCTCCGCGAGTCGCCCCCCGCGCGCCTCTCCCCTCCCCCCGGACAGCGCCGCGCGCTCCGACGGCGGCGGCTGCAGCGCAGCAAGGGGACACTCCAAGCTGCGCGCCCGCGCCGCCCGGTCCGCGCGCGCCATGCGTGCCACCTACTAGGCAAGTCTCTCCCTCGCCTGGTTCTATACCAACCCCGGTGTGCAGGACCGTCATGTACACGGATGAAGTGGGTATTGGGTTGGGGTCAAAAATGGTAAAACACCTTGGTCATAACATCGTAAACAACTGTTTACCAGGAATGTCTATAGACCACCTGATCTCACGAATCTCCAAAGACAAATTCGATCGCGATACAACTCTAGTAGTGTTACTAGCAAACAGTATAACTTTTAGTAAATATGACCTACTTAAATTGTCTGAGACCCTCACAGAAATTAGCAAAGGTGATATAGGTAAAATAATTATTTGTGCTTGTCTATTTTCCCATAGATTGACAAATAAATGTAATAAAAATATTGATTTTCTGAACTCAATATTATATAAAATGGCATTATATAATTCTAAAATACTGTATTTTGATACAAATAAATTTGTAAACAAATTCGATTTGACGCGTAAATATTGTTATTTACCAAGTAGGTACTTAGATGAATGTGCTAAGTTGTTAGCATATAATATTTTAGACCCCGTTATGACTAGCATAGCGAGCGATAAGAGGACGGAGCCTGCGCTAAGTTTTATTAGCACTGGTTCTGCGCCGGAGTTGCCGGTGGATTTAAACTGACAGCTTCGACAACGACCGCGGCTGCCTTCGTTCGCGACGACAGTCGCGGTGGCCCCGTGCTTGCTCACAGGCCGACGAGCATTACGAGTAATGTAATAAATGTTATTCATCAGAATATACAGGGATTTTCAAGTAAGGAACTTGAAATTGGTTTATTTATAGATAGTGCTAATGTACACGTTTTATGTGTTACTGAGCATTGGCTTAAAGGTTATGAGTGCATGTTTAATTTTAATAATCATAATATAGTTAGCATGTTTGCTAGGCAATCTTGCAGTCGGGGGGGATCCTTAATTATAGTTAAAAATAACATTAAATGTAAGGAGCGTAAAGATATTGTTATGAAGTCCATTGAACGTCACATTGAAATTGCTTGTATTGAAATGGAGCAATTTATTATTGTTTGCGTATACAGACCCCCTTCAGCGGATTACAAACTATTTGAGAGCGTTTTAGAGACTGTTCTTAGTTGTGTTTTTAATAGTAAGAAGTTTATAGTTGTGTGTGGAGATTTTAATGTTAATTTACTCGACAAATCGCCCATGTCTATTAACTTGCTGAGCGTTTTTAAATCCTTTAATTTAGTAAATTTGTTCTATGAGCCTACCAGAATCACAGCAACCAGTGCAACGTGTATCGATAATATATTTAGTAATTTTGACCCCATTCAGAAATCTATAATTAATATCTTAAGTTCGGACCACTGCGGTCAGCAAGCTTCTTTTAAGGGAAAAACTGATAATACTCCTCAAGATTTTATATTCAGACCAATGTCTAAAACTCGATTAGATTTGTTTAATTCTAAGATCTCGAAACAATTGAATTATATGACGTGTACTCGGGATGATCCAGATAGCTTGTGTTCTGCATTATTTAATTGTATTATCAAGGAATTTAATGCCTGCTTTAGTTTAAAAACGGTAAAGGGTCAGCAAGGTACGAAGTTTAGTGATTGGGCTACACCAGACATTCACGCAAAAAGGTATAAATTATATGAGTTATATGCTACAAGAGCTGTCGATCATAGGCCGGAGTTCCTAGATTACGTCAAAAACTATTCTAAAGAATTCAAACAGATTTGTGCCGCCGCAAAGTCAGAATATTTTTCCAACAAAATCCGTAACTCAGACAACAAGATTAAAACGGTTTGGAATGTAATTAATACTGAAACTGGTAGAACTAGAATTAGAGACCCGCATTACAGCCTGCAAGTTGAAGATACTCTAGTGAACTCTGACCTTGATGTAGCTAAAGAGTTTGAGCGGTTCTTTACAAATATACCTTTAGATACCACTAAATCGTTACAATCATCTCCTGATAAGGCTGAAATATTATTAAGATCAAATGTGAAGGAATGCACAGATGTGTTTAACTTTTATCATATCACTCCTAAAATTGTTATTAATACGTTTAGGTCACTTAATCTAAAAAAGACTGAAGATCTCTGGGGCCTCTCTGTCACAGTACTACAGTCCATCCTAGAGTTAACTGCACCTTATTTAGCTGCTTTATTTAACAAATGTGTCGATATCGGAGCGTTTCCCGATCTGATGAAACACAGTAAAATTATACCCTTGTTTAAGTCAGGGACAAAAACAGACCCCACAAATTTTAGACCAATTTCGATACTGCCAGCACTGAGTAAAGTTTTTGAGAAAATCATTCTAAACCAAATATCCTCACATTTTAATAGGAATAAGTTGGTTCACAGTAGTCAATTTGGGACCAAGGGACGGTCTACTACAGATGCCGGTTCAACCTTAATTAAACATGTATTTGATGCCTGGGAAGAATCACTAGACGTAATTGGAGTTTTTTGTGATTTATCCAAGGCGTTTGATTGTGTTGATCACGCGACGTTAGTGCGGAAGCTAGGCTATTATGGAATCAAAAACAGTGCCCTTGATCTAATCAAATCTTACCTTGCTCACCGAACTCAGCGGGTGGACATAAACAGAACGCAATCTCCTGGATCAGCTGTTGCTATGGGAGTGCCCCAAGGCTCAATTCTGGGCCCATTCTTGTTTTTGATTTATATCAACGATCTCCCTTACGTTGTGCGCGATAAACATGAAATAGTCCTGTTTGCCGATGACACTTCACTTTTATTCAAGGTAGATAGGAAACAGGAAAATTTCAATGACATTAATGATACGTTGTCTACAACTGTTGATTGGTTTACAGCCAACAACTTACTTTTAAATACCAAGAAAACCAAGTGCATGAAATTTTCTCTGTCAAATGTGAAAGGAGTGAATGGGGCTAGTATTAGACTAAAGGAGGAGACGCTGTCATTCGAAGATAAAATAGTATTTTTAGGTATTACTTTGGACTCGAAACTGCAATGGAATGCGCATATATCCACCCTTGCGGGAAAACTTAGTTCTGCAGCGTATGCAGTAAAGCGAATCCGACAACTTACAGACGTCGAGACGGCGAGACTGGTGTATTTTAGTTATTTTCATAGTGTTATGACCTATGGGATTTTGTTATGGGGAAAAGCGGCTGACATTCAGACCATCTTTGTACTACAAAAGCGGGCTATACGTTTTATTTATAAACTGGGTTCTCGGGTCTCACTCAGAGATAAATTTAAAGAAATTAATATTCTTACCGTCGCGTCGCAGTATATCTTTGAAAATATCTTGTATGCACGCAAACACATACATGACTTCCGACATAACCGTGACGTTCACAAGTTCAACACGCGAAATAAAGATAAACTCGTAGTCCCATGTCACCGTCTTCGTAAAGTAAGCACTTCGTTCGCGGGGAACTGTATACGCTTCTACAATAAGATACCTACTGATATTGTCAATATGCCGTTCAATAAATTCAAGTCTCGCATTAAGTGCTGCTTGCTGGGCAAAGCATATTATGCTGTTAATGACTTCCTAAATGATAAAGACGTTTTTAAGTAGTTACTACTAGATTACTTAAATCAGGGTTGTCTTTTTTTTTTTTTTTTTTTTTGTAATTATAGCTGAGAACTGGGCAGCGCTTATTGCAAAATGCCTTTAAGCCAATGATGTACACTTTAAAATTTACATTTACCTTGTGTCTTTTTCGTATTTTTTGTTATGGATTCTTGTGTGCACAAGACATTCTAGAATTGAGAACACATTATGATGTTTCTCACCGGACAGATACTTTTTTACTGTTATCTTTGTCCGGCAGCATGAGCATGTCATGCTCACTTTAAGGTCTTTGCTTACGGCGGCGTCGTTGATCGGGTCGCCACCTTCCCGAACACATGGTTGAGGGAGGCGATGGCTGAGATACGCGTCATACTCGTGAACGGGTGCTGTCTGTGGAGTCCGGTCTGTTCACGCTTGCAAGGACCTATTTTCCAATTTAGTTTTTTTAATTATCGTTCTTGACGTAGAGACCTCGTCATGTTGTTCTCCTAGTCATTTTACCTTTTATTTTATTGACCTTACATTTGTAATGATTTTATTTGTGTTAGTTTAAAATAATAATATTTTATTACTATTATACCTTGTAATGTAACTTACTTTTAAGTATTATTGTATTTAATAATTGAAAAAATGACCTTCTGCTGGAGTTTCTTGCGGCGCTTCTTCTCCGCAATGATGGTCTTTTCCGAAGCGCTAGTAGATTCACTCCCATGTTACTGACGTGTAAAAGAGCCCTCATGTGGCCAAATTACTGAATAAATATTTTATACTTTATTTATTTATACTTTATACTTGAAACTTGGTAAAAATGCTCTTCAATGCAAATAATGAGGCTGTTATTTCAGCGATTATTAAAATTCAACCTCTAGAGGGATGAAAGGCAGTTGCAAAGTTTGTCTAGATAAAATATTTCTATGATCAAATTTACTTGAAACTTGGTAGAAATGCTCTTCAATGCAAATAATGAGACACTTATTTCAGTGATTACTAAAAGTAAACCCCTAGAGGGATGAAAGGGGGCTGCAAAGAATGTATGGGAAAAAAACTCTTATGGTCAAATTTACTTGAAACTTGGTAGAAATGCGCTTTAATGCTTTAGGAGGGCATGCTCTACTAAAATATGGTTTGCCCCAACCAAACAGGCGTGAAAAGTTTTTGGATAACGTAAACTATCTGAAGGAAATAAACTACGACACAAATGCTTTGATGCAAGTGGTATCTAACAGTACGACTTCCCTTACAGAAGAACAGCTATCTGTCTATAGTGAGATTTTAAACAGCATTGAATTAGGCTTAGGAGTATAGTTTTTCCTAGATGCACCTGGGGGCACCGGCAAAACATTTTTAACTTACTTACTTTTGGCAAAAGTAAGAGTTGGTCGGCGCATTGCCTTAGCTGTTGCATCGTCTGGCATCGCTGCTACCCTACTGGAAGGTGGTAAAACAGCTCACGCTGCTTTTAAACTCCCGCTCAATCTCACCCGAGTTGAAAACCCTCTATGCAATATCTCTAAACAGAGTGAAATGGCCCAAGTTCTTCGGGAGTGTACACTTATTGTATGGGATGAGAGCACTGCAGTATGGCACATAGAGCGGAGTTGAAGCACTAAGTAGGACCCTTAAAGATATCAGAGGTAATGATGGAGTGATGGGTGGAGTTACTGTGTTGTTGGCTGGGGATTTTCGTCAGACTCTTCCTGTAGTCGCTAGAGGAACTCGGGCTGACGAGGTTAAAGCATGTTTAAAATCCTCACACCTGTGGCCCAATATCAAAAAACTCTCCCTTAGGAGAAATATGAGAGTTAATTTAAGGGGCGACGTCTTTGCTGGAGAGTTTTCTGAACTCCTACTCAAAATAGGAAACGGAGATTATCCCGAATCGAATGGAAAAATATGTATCCCTACTCAGCTGGCCACAGTAGTTTCAACAATAACAGAATTAATATCTAAAATTTATCCTGATATTTCTAATTTACAAATGAAGTCGATGGATTGGCTGTGTGAACGCGCTATACTGACTCCCAAGAACAATGTTGCTGCCACCGTTAATGATATCCTCCTCAAGTCCTTTGAAGGGTCAGAAATGGAATACAAGTCGGTAGATTCAGTCTTACAAACCGATGAGGCTGTTGACTATCCTGTTGAGTTCCTTAATAGTGTCAACCCACCTGGTCTCCCTTCTCACAAACTCCTCCTTTAAGTTGGTATCCCTGCCATGCTATTGCGTAACCTTAACCCCCCTAAGCTTTGCAACGGAACAAGACTGCGAGTAAAAACACTTCACAAAAATGTTATTGAGGCTACGGTATTTACCGGATGTGCTCGGGGTGAATCGGTATTCATACCACGAATACCACTTATACCCTCTGATTACGCATTTGAATTTAAGCGACTGCAATTCCCCCTTAAAGTCTGCTTTGCTATAACCATAAACAAATCTCAGGGTCAGTCATTAAAGGTGGCGGGCATCGACTTAAGGGAGGATTGCTTCTCACACGGGCAGTTTTACGTGGCCTGTTCCAGAGTTAGTTCATGCAGCAGCCTGGTTATTTTAGCGCCCGACAGTACTACCACCAACGTGGTATACAAAGAAGTGCTCAATCAATAGTCGATAGTAGATATCGTTAGATGGTAGTGATCTTCAATAGCCGTGCGAAAAAATATTTGAAACTTGAAAAGAACTGTCCTTTTATTACGTATAACCAAAATAATGATTCTCCGCGGACGAAGTCACGGGCGGAAAGCTAGTATTTCATAAACGGATACCTTAATCGAAATATTGTATGCATAATCCCGCAATATTTTTGAAAGACGAGTAGGGTGTGTAACTACACTTTTTTTTTCATAGATAATTTTATTTTACCACTTTGTTCGTGTAACTTCTTATATGCATGCCAAATTTCAGGTTTCTAGTAAGTACTAAGTCTCTCTGAGCTAGGCCGCGGACGGACGGACGGACGGACGGACGGACGTAGCGAAACTATAAGGGCTCCTTGTTTGACTACGGAACCCTAAGAAGTCACTTGACCCTTTTCTATTTAGTATTTTACCTGAAGACGCGTCCAAGTCAACATAACGTTATCATTACCAAGGTCTGGCCTAATTGAAAAGACGCAAGTGGTCACTAGCGCCCTTCTCATTTAGTACTTAGTACAGTTAGACGTGTCTAAGTTCAAATAACGTTTTCAAGTACTGGCGTATTTAGAAAGGCACACGATCGTATATGCATCTTGTAATTTAAGTATAAATTGATGTAAATAGGTAACACATCGCTAACGTAAACGTGTCTGACCAGAGTTCGGATTCTTATGATTACACACAGACAAACGGATAGTGGAGGCTTAGTAATAGGGTCCCGTTGGCACCCTTTGGGTACGAAACTCGAAAAGAATTATTTCACTACCGTAAAACAGGGTGAGTAGGGAGTAAGGGGTGAGTAGGGACACAACCTAAAATGAATATATCTGTGCCTCCTGTGACAAGTGATACAACTCGAAAAACACGATTTTACAGGAGAGCAAAAACAAGTTTTAAAAAAATACTGCTTTTAAACGAAAACGTTTTTTTGAATATTGCTATCGATTTTTATAACATGTAATATCACTTTATTAACTGGTATGACAAAATTAAAGATACTAGTTATAGTTTTTAAGATATTTGAAGAAACGTCCGAAATGTATCATTTTACATTTCAGATTAATCTATTTAACTCGTGTATGATGATACAACTCGAATTGTATTATTTAACACAAAAAAGTGTAATCAAGGAGCTCTGGTGATGACTGATACAACTTTTTTTTTAAAGCTAATTTTTTCTATTATTTCTTGAGTTAGAGGTCTAACCTTTATACACAAGTGGTAGGGAATTGAATAAGTAATCTTTCTGAAAAAGAACGGACATAATATTAAGGATTTTAGTGAGTTGCATCATTAATCACAAAAAATAATCGTAACTTAAACCGTGACTAATGTTACATAACGAGTTATTCTTAGGTCTGGTAACGAAAAAACTTGTGTCAAATAATACAAGTAATTGATCAAAACAAACGATTGCAATTATGATAATTTTGTTTTTTTTTTAATATAAGGAATAAAGGAACTAAACATGAAATTAAATCACTGAGGAAACAAATTAACTTACACTCCGTCATTTCGAAGGAAAATTACGATGTTGGAACAATACAGGAGGTAAATTAACCAGTGCATATTGCCATCCAAAACAAAAACTAAATAGGCACCTACACAAAAAAACAAATAACAATTCTCAATAATCAGCATAATCTAATCACCTACAAAACATGAAAATAATGATAACTAAATCTCAGGTAGGTAAGATATGAAGAAAGTTAAATTAAGCTCGCCGTCAGTCGAAGTAGAAAGTACGAATAGGTAGTTAAGTGACATAGCGCATGGTCCACCTGAATTTCATCTTACTGAATTTGATACAATAATTTAAGTCACCACAGAACGGTAGCATTTACTAACCTGCCATTTCACAAAATAAAACATGTTGGTTGGTAAATAACTATTTCTTTCCGTCGCGAGATTTTTACCGTTTTTATCTTCTGTCATAATATTTTACACAAATAACTAGTTCCATACACATGTAGATCATAATATTGTATCGCAGCCATACAAGGATATTAACATTAAGTTACCTACAATAGAAATCATGCTTACGCGTCGGTCCAGGCCACAGCGACGGTGTGCTCCCACCCTCGATGACAGGGTGACCATAGCTATGAAGAAAGAGACCATACTCATTTTTTCGGAACATGAGTTAGCTATGCCATCGTAAACTAGATTTTTTAAACTATGTTATGTTAAGTAATGTAAAGCGACCTATTTTAGCACGTCAATTCACTGAATTATACAATTATGTATAAAACCGCCAATAACGAAATGTGCGTTCTATAATGTCGAACGCAGCCAAAGTACTTGATTTAGTCTATTTTGTCCGTTAAAAGATGATACTTTTAATCTGCAGAACACAGCCAATCGTCAATTAGTCGGATTATACAATAAACAAATGTACTTATCAAGTAAAGGGTATGCTAAGATGGTTTGGTCATTTAGAAAGGATGGATGAAAGAAGGGTTACGAAAGATATATGGCGAGCGAGAGTGAGCGGATATGTCAGTAGGGGACGTCCTAGACGGACGTACGGTGATCAGATTCGCAATGTTCTGAATAAGGGCCAAATAAAAAGCACCCGAAACTGACGTACGTGCATGAAGAGATTGATGAATGTAGAGGAAGCGAAAGTTGTATGTTTAGATCGGTGCACCTGGCGTTCCGTAGTCTCTGCCTACCCCATCGGGAGACAGACGTGAAGTTATGTATGTATGTATGTAAGAATGCAATATTGTAATCAGTATAAATTGGCTAAAGAAATGGTCACTTTCGTAAAATTACGATCGAAAGGAGGATAGCAAATATTATTATTAGTTCTATATAAAACGTCCAACTACATTGTTTTTTACAGAAACCTACGAATACTTCAAAAACCAAGAATGCAATATTGTAATCAGCATAAATCGGCTAAAAAATGATCGCTTTTATTGAATTACGATCGAAAGCAGGATAGCAAATATTAGTTGACGACGCGACAGCCTAGTTGGTAGTGATCCTGCCTACGAAGCTAGCGGTCCTGGTTTCAAATCCCGGTAAGGGCAGATTTTTGTGTGATGAGCGCGAATATTTGTTCCTGAGTTATGGTTGTTTTCAATGTAATTAAGTATATCGCACCTCCTCTAAAAAACTGTCATAACACAGAAAAGTGCAAATTTTAACCAATGATACAAAAAAAAACCACTCTTTTTTCTTTATTATCTACAAAAACGCCATATTCTTAACTCAAAAAATCGCGGTTAGAGGGCACTAGTGTCTGTTTAATCCGGAGCGACATAGACACGCCGCCAATCTACAACAGTGCCCTAACAGTGTTTGCCGCAGGCGCACGCGTGTCGGTGCGGGTGAAAACCGGCATAAGCTATTATGCGACTTTATTGCAGTTAAGTTCACACACTGTATCACATACTTTATTTGTACATAACAGTCGTAACATAGAATATGACTCTTTTATATAACGATTTTTTCTGATACTGAATGTAAATAAGAGTCATATCACAGGTTATGACAATTTTTTATAGTGTCAAACACTACTTTTGTTCGTGCCTATTGCAGTATACAGCCATATCATTTTCAGAATGTGAAAAACTGTCATAACATATGACTTTTTTAATTAATAATAAAAATAAAAATGATAATGTATGACAACACATTTTTTATTTAACTACCATTATAGTTAAGTACATTTTACAGTAGTGTGAAAAATAAAAATAGTACCTATAAACTATTAATAAACATTCACAATTACACGAAGAAGAAAAAAAAAACTTCAAATGCAATTTTCTCATAATCCCTTTTTTTGTGTTATGACAGTTTTTTAGAGGAGGTGCGATATATTTCTCTATATACGTATTTATATCGTTGTACTAGACAACGAAATAAATACTATAACCAAAGTACAAGCTTGAGCTTAGTTTGGGACTAGGCCAATTGGTGTGAGATTCTCCCCTGATATTTATTTTATTATTTTATAGTAATTGTATCACTATGCACCAAACTTTACAAGTTCTAAATGGTCGTAATATTCTCACATTTTTGATACAACTGACTTATACATTTGCAAAGATTAGGAAATATTTGAAAACATTTGATATAAGTCGAGTTGTATCAATTAACACAAACCAAAAGAAGCAAAAACAGGTTTAATTTTTGATCTAACTCAAGTTGTATTTTTCGAAATACGCAAAACTCTGGTGATAAATGATATAACTCAAGTTATATCAAAAGACACAGAAAATTTTAAAGGTTTAAGAACCGTGATTTATGATACATTTTTAGATATATCATCTGGCACGAGAAAAAAAAATCTCATGGTTTTTTGACGTGCTTTAACTAGAGAAATAGCATTAAACACTGAAAATCAGAAAAAAGAGGGTCAATTGTATCATTTTACACGAAAGTATCTTGGAAACTAGAAGGTCTAGGAACACGGGAATTCGAGCAAACGATGCGTTATTTTTTTTTAAGTTGTTTCATGAAAGAAAACGAAAACTCCTATAACTCGAGTTGTATCACTTGTCACAGGAGGCACAGATATATATATGTTACTAATAATAAGACTGACATTATTTCCCATAGACGTAACGTTATTTTCATTTAATACTTGTTTTTATTTGTAACAAATTATGACTTATTTTAGGTTGTGTCCCTACTCACTCCTTAATCCCTACTCACACCGTTATACGGGCACGTTTGGTATTAGTAAAGTAGGTAAGATAGGTGACCAAGTGCACCAAATGCGCCTTTTTCATGCAGACCTTTTCAACATAACGCCGTCTGACTGACATTAAGTAAACCTGCCATTTGTGTCATTTGTTTAAGTCCTGTTGCAAACCTGGATGACAAAGATCATTTAAATTTCTCGATTAGTAATAATTTAAAATGGTTCAATTAAAGCAAGTGTCAATGCGGCTGAAATCTATAAAAAACATTCAAAAAATCACAAAGACTATGAAGATGGTATCGGCTAGCAAGTAATAAATACCAAACTTATATTTTGATACTTAACCAAAACACAATTTTAACATTAGTTATAAATAGCACCGTTGTAACTGCCTTAGGTTCACACGAGCGGAAAAAGAACTCAGAGCCGCGAGGCCCTTCGGCTATGGGCCCCGTAAGTTCTACGAGTCAAGTCGTTTAATATTCGGTACGGTGGACGTGCCCAAAGAAAAGGCTAAGGAACCACCAAAGGAGGTTGAAGTCAAGCCGGAGAATAAGGAAGCAGAACAAAAAATCAAGAAGATCTTCATTGCTGTTACTTCTGACCGAGGCAAGGCGACCCATGTATCAAAGCTTTGCACACTTTTATCTCATGAGCATAGTGTAAAAGATGTGTACTGTACCCAGTTCATATACATACGTAAGGTATGTATTTAACCTGATGCAGCTGCGCCGAACTAATGATGCCCTCATTGACTTCCCCACCGAACTATCTAGGTACTTCGATCATCAGCCAGACTGAGACTAATAAAATAAATATATCAGCGACAATGTCACATCCATTGACCTAGTCTCAAATTAAGCTCTAGGCTTGTACTATGGATACTGGACAACGATAAACAAACTTATATGGATACATAAATTATATAACTAAATAAATTTGGTGCGTTCCTATAAGTACTCAAAACCGTGGACAGATTTGTAACGTCTCGTTAAAATTTGATATTTGCTACTTACAAAATTTGTCAAATTTTAACAAGATGGCACAACTCTATCGACGGGTTTGAATATAGGAACGCACCATAAGACACTTCATAAACGACAGTTAGTTTTCTATGATTATTTTCCTTTAACTATAAAACTAAAGGACCCGAAATGTCTATGAAACAACGTGCCGGTGGATGACACGCATGTTACATGAAATGGCGGATTGTCAGCTGTTATACTGATGCCCGGGTGGAAGTAATCATGTTTATCGATAAACCTGGTTACGTACTGCATAGAGATTTATTTGGATGTTCTAGTAACAGTAGCGATTTAATTACTAATATCTGAATGACAGTTTAAGGCTTAATGTTTTTTTTTTTAAACGAGTGAACCTGCGGGCCATAGCCCTCACTGATAACGCCCTTCGCTCTCTGTCCATATAGTCGTCGTCTTTGAGGTCCTTAGTAAGCCAGTGCACCAGATATTTAAACTGGTATACCATTTTTAAGGGGACACCATGTCGCTTAGCCGGTAGCACGCTCGTAAAATTCAATTGTCAGTACTTTATCATTTTAAAAACGAAGATTTTTATGCTCTCCAGCAGGAGATGAATCCAATGACATAATATAATTTATCAAAATCGTAAATATGCAAAAATTATATAGTACCTATATCAACTTTTGTGAAATAAAAAGACTACAGTGTAATAGGTACATTGGCATAAAAGAGCCCAATAAAAAGTAAATTCAAAATTGACAATGTGTCCGTCATTCATTTCATGTAAATGTTGCCATTGTAATTAGACCGTTTATTTCATATTTTGTTAGTCTCCTTGGTTTTGCGGTTATAAGTAGCCGACTCAAAACTTATATTTTCTAATACTGATGTACAAGCGGGATTTCGAAAGGGAATGGGATGTACGGATCAGGTCTTTTCACTACGGTCCATCACAGAAAAGTTCTTGGCTGTGAACCAAAAGGTTTTCTGTGCTTTTGTGGACCTGGAAAAGGCCTATGATAGGGTAGATAGAAAGGAGTTGTGGACGGTGCTGTCTATGTATGGAGTGAGCAGCAACCTGGTGCAGGCTTTGAGGTCCCTTTATGAGGGCTCCAGAGCCTGTGTCAGGATCAATGGGGCATACTCGGCCTGGTTTAATATCTCTAAAGGTGTTAGACAGGGATGTGTTGCCTCACCATGGCTGTTCAATCTATTCATGGACAGTTGTATGTGGGATTTGAAAGAGTATGATAAGGGTTTGCGTATGCAAGAGTTGCTAATCAAATGCCTCTTATATGCCGATGATCAAGTTATACTTGCCTCATCGGTACTTGAGTTGCAGGAGATGGTGACAGTAATGAATGAGGGATTTAAGAAAAAGGGGATGAAAGTAAATGTTGCCAAGACCAAGGTCATGGTGATAGAGAAGGATGAGGAGATGACTGAGTGCGTGATAAATATAAATGGTGAATTAGTAGAACAAGTGAGCGAATTTGCGTACCTGGGAAGTATGTTTACAAGAGATGGTAAGTGTGAGAAGGATATCGAGAGGAGGGTGAATGCGGGGAATCAAATTAATGGGGCCCTGCACTCCTTTGTGAGCAGACAGGGCGTTTCACAAAAAGCCCGGCTGGCTGTTCACAATGGAGTGCTAGCCCCTACCCTGATGTATGGTAGTGAATGTTGGGTGTGGCAGGACAAGCATGTTAGTCGTGTAAATGCAGTTGAAATGCGTTCTTTGCGTAGTATGTGTGGTGTGAAACTGATTGATAGAGTTAGAAATGAAAAAATCAGAGAGAAATGTGGAATGAAAGAAGACGTAGTGACTAAGATTGAAAAGGGCATGCTTCGATGGTTCGGTCATTTGGAAAGGATGGATGAAAGAAGATTGACGAAAGAGATATACAGATCGAAAGTGAGTGGAAGGGTCGGAAGGGGCCGCCCTAGGCGTACTTTTTCGAATCAAATCGGAGAAATACTGGGAAAGGGCCGAATCTTAAGTACCCGAAACCGACGTGCGTGCATGACTCGATGTATGAATGTTGAAGAAGCGAAAGAAATTTGTCAAGATCGTAGCAAGTGGAAAGAAGTGGTCTCTGCCTACCCCTCTGGGAAACAGGCGTGATTTAATGTATGTATATGTATGTATGTAAGAACTTACAAAAGGTTTGCGTTGAATATTTGTTTATTTATTTAACGTTGCCATCTCAAGTCAAAGCAGGGGTCGGGTGACGTGACGTCACACAGTAGTTTTTAAAATTATATTTTTAGTGGTTTATCATAAAAAAAACAAACAGTTATATGCAACTCTCCAGGATGAGACGAAATCAATAACATTACATTTTTCAAAATCGGACCATAACCGTAGATCTGATGCCATGTAAAAAATTAGACCTCGCGTAATATATATTTTAATAACAATCATTATTGTCGGACGTGATCGTTGTTAAATAACAATAGTAATACGCAGGCGTCGTAGTTTTATCGGGTTGGTATTGTTTTGTCTAAAACTCAGCTAAGCTCTAAGTCCGCAACCGCTGTATTTTTTTTTTAAATTCTTAACACTAACAAACCTAACTTAGCTGGTTTGTGTGTGTCTGTGTTTTGAAGTTCACATGTAAAAACATGTAACGCTATAAAAATCAATGAAAAGGGCTAAAAACGTATAAAGCAAAGTAGTAAATGTATTAGTTTTATTATATCTTTTCAAAATAGTGTCCATTCACGTTAATACATCGCAGCATCCGATGGAACCACTGAGAAATGCACTTTCCCCACTCGTCCTTAGGGGTCACTTCGACGGCCTTTTGAAACGCAGCCACTGCTTCCTTGGTGCCCAAAAAACGTAATAAACATAAAGGAGTAAGATCTGGACGATTTACAATAAATGTAGCAGAATTATCTTGATAGGCATGTAGCTAAAAAGAAAATTACAGAATTATCCTCAATAATATATCATCTGTAGCTCTGCCAACCTCACTCTAGGATTACAGGCGCGGTAATACCCAATTGTTCATTAATGTCCAAGATTGCAATTTTTTTTAAATTGGTTTGACACACGAGATGCTCTTGTATTAAAAAACCGTTTATGTGGCGAGATACATTTCACCTTGTTCCGATAGGGTTCACAGCATTCAATGTTTTTTTTTTAATCTTCCAAAAACGGACACCAATTTATTGCCATTCACCTCAGCTCTCGCAAGATACTGAGGTGGTCGAGAGTCCGTCATACAAAACATTAAGCCCTTAACCGTAATTAAGATATTTGTAATTAAATCGTGACTGTTACTAGATCGTCAAAATAAATCTCTATGCAGTACGTAATCCGGTTTATCGATAATCATCAGTGATCGGATTTCAAGGTACAACACTGCGGGATATAGAGTAGAAATCTTAATATGGATATGTCTAAAATCCCGGGATCTGGTACGAAAAGAAATTGCAATTGTTGAGATATTTATAAATAGGTGTTAGGATAGGATTTTAGACGTCTAAAGAAATCAATTGAACATAAAATATTGAGAAAATAATTGTATTCTATTTCAATTTCATACAAACTAATAAAATATAATATCTGTGTGTAGTGTGGTAAACTGACTGATTATGGGTACCGTATTATATCTTTTATTTATATTCACTAAAGACTAATTGGCAAATCAGTATTAAACAAAGTAATTTAAAAAAAATACATATAGGTACATACATACAGTGAAAATATTTATACCAACCCCAAAAGTAAAAAAATTAAGGAAATTATCATATGAAAAATTCTTTCAACAACATCAGTCCCGGAATCCCAGGACATATCCATATTAGCATAATGTTTGAGGTCATTGACCCATCGAAATATAATAAGTATGGAAGGGTAACCTCAAACAAAAACGATAAAAAAATCAGCTAAAAATTCACTTTTTGAAAAGATCTTATGTACGAGTGGTTTTGACAATCAACTTAATATTAATTGAGTTAAGGTATGTAGTCATTTATGTCAGATGTTGATATAACGTTTGAGTAGACAGTAATTTCAGTAAGGTTTTATACCGTTTGAAAGACAAAAATCTGCAATTGGTCACAAGCTCTCTGACACAAGAATTCTATTTGTCAAAAAATAAATTCATAAGATTTACTTGAACGCGGCTAAGTATTTCAATATTTGACGTGGATGGTTTGATACAAAAACACTACAGTAATTGAATGATGAGTTATATTAATATTTTTTTATAGTAGTGTTTTGACAAACTTACCTACTGATTGTTCCACTTAAATCATTTATCATTCTTATGTTACAATATTGGGCGATTTTTTATTTTCTTGTTGATTTATTTTTTCGCTCAAAATTAAAAAAAAAATGATGTATTGGTAAAATTGGTTATTCTGATCATGGTAGGCCCTATTTGAAGCTATGTCATACAAATTTTCCCATTCAGTTACACAAAATGTATGGAAAATTTCTTAACGAATTAGGAACTTGATAGGAAAGAACTTAAAGAAAAAACAATTATGAAGGAATAATATAATACATTCATACATACATACATACATACATAAACTCACGCCTTCATTCCCAGAGTGGGGTAGGCAGAGCTAAAGAATTACCAATAAGTCTTCAAATTTCTTGATAATTCTGTAACCACATTTTGCACAAGTAGGCTAAGACAAAATGTGGTTACAGAATTATCAAGAAGAATAATATAATATAGCCCTGGTATTAGATTTTCAAGGGCAGAGTAAAATATCCGTAAATCAGATAAATTTGTATTCATAGGTAAAATTACCTGCAGCTGCGGCTGTGTTTCTTGTGAAAATATCATCTGCATAATAAAACAAGTAAAATTAAATAAATATCCTCCAACCTATAGTCTATTAAACATTGTTTTATTACTTAAACAATTTTGGTATATTATATGTGGGTCAATTTCAACATTTCTGATTTTTGTCTCATTTCGGTGAAATTTTTAAGTTTTGTGTATTTTTGAACGTTTATCATTTTAAACTATGCATTGTTATATATTGTAGACGTGGTGTTAAGGGACACTCAAAATCATAAATACGATATGAGATATACGAGACAGAATATTTGATAAAACTATGGAATGATAAATACACACCGGAATGATAAAAAGTATCCACCGAAGTGATAAATATCCACTGGAATGATAGAAACGACCCACGTAAATGAAATCTTTTCCACCGGAATGAAAATAAATGAAAAAAGTCAATAATTATCATAATTATCACTGTTTATTCGAGTAAAAATTACATTAATGTTATTATAACTAACATAATTAGAAGTCTTTATTTGAGTAAAAATTAGATTAATGTTATTAATAATTATCATAATTATAAGTCTTTGTTTGAGTAAAAATTACATTTATATAAATGTTTTGAAACAATTCGCTTATAAAATAAACATATTTTTTAATAAAAAAAATTACTTAACATTTTTTTTATAATGTTCCGGATTGATTTATTACTTATTTCTTTAATATGGTTTTCTAAAATGTTCTAAATATTGTGATTTATTTATGATAATGAACTAGTTATAAATTTAAAAAAAATAACAATCTTCTATGTAAATCTAATAGGAACGCTGACCAAGCAAAATATAACTAAATAATTCTAATATTACAAATATCCCAGTGGCAACTATATCATTTATCAGTTATCACTGACTTTAGATCACTTAATGCTTAATAATTAGTGCGTCATAAGGACGGCCTCGAAAATATAATATGAAATACCTAAACAACTCAGTCAAAAATGTAACATTATGAAATTATGATAACGTGCAAGACTAGATGTGAATTTACATATCCCAGATCTTAAATAAAAACGAAATACTAATATAAATTTAAACCTTTTAATGTTTTTTAAACTGAATATCACGTCCAATCTTAACACTAAGCATTGTCCTTTATAATTATAATTAAATTAAAAAAAAACACTGTTATAAATCTTTTTTTCCATCTGTGAGAACTTTCTTCATTATAATATTATATAACAAGTTGTTACAGTTGTTGGTGATTCTATAGCTCTGCCTATCCCACTCTGGGATGAAGGCGTGACGCTATGTATGTATGTATACAATATTTTTAGTAGTATTCTAGAAATAATCAAAACACGATGTCGTCGGTCAACGGGTTGTTGACTAAACAAACAAATTTAACGTAAATACTGTAACAGTTAAAATGCAGTCGCATATGTGTACTTGCACATTTTTCAGTCTTAATGTCTAGACTAGTCTAGAGATCAAGGAGCAGCTTATAAAAAAATCAAAAACATCCTAAAACTAATTAAAATTAAAACCTTTTAGAGATTTTTAAACTGAATATCACGTCCAATCTTAACACTTGGCATTGCCCTTTATAATTATAATTAAATTTAAAAATTAATCTGTAACAAAGCTTTTTTTTCATCGGTGAGAAGGTTCTACATTATAATACAGGGTGACTGGTAATTCGCCGTATTCCTTGAAAGGGGTGGTTCTACAGCTCATTTGTAACGATTTAAGTCCAGTCAACTAGGGGTCAAAACTCACAGGTTATCGAGTTATTAACGTTTATAGAATTTTTAAAAAATACCCGCCTTTCGACCTAAAACTAGTCATTGTGTAAAAACTTCGTCATTTAGAAATAAAAAAAAGCATTTTTCAAATAGCCAATGAATTACTGATTACGAAAAATAGTAAAAAATGCCAAAGAAATGCAAAGTTTTGCAAATAACAGGATTTGAAGTTGAAAGTTCAAGTAATTATTTTCCAAATTTTGTAACATTATAAAGCATTACTAAAAAAAAAAGTATGACACTTCGCGTACAAATGACAGGAATAATTTGCTCAATTCATAAGCTTTCTAAAAAAGTACAATTTATGACCTTTTAAACTTAATTTTCATTTAAAAATGTACAATTAATAAAAAATAGCAGAAATTTTTGCGGTTAAGCTCCATCGTTTCAACTAAAAATCGCGGAATCGTTATCGTTTTTAAATTCACCTAATCGTGTTCTTTTAAATTTGCTTTTTAAAAACATAAAGTGCGTTCCATTTTTAACCGAAAAACGCGGGTAGTGTTGTAGTAAAATGAATAAAACATCGTTCTCCATTTTAAATTCGGCTAATAGTGTTTTATTTTTAAATAAATTTGCTTTTTAAAAACAAAGTGCGTTCCATTTTGAAATTTCGAGCATCTCAAAACTTTTTGGGTGACCTACGTAATCAGTTACTTTCAACTTTCTTTCCATTTCGGACGATATTGATAACTAAGCTTCTTTCTCAAATGCCTGCTTGCCAATTCGAAGAATACGCAGATATCATTTATTGTTACGGATTCTGCGATGGAGACGCGGCTGCAGATAGAAGGGAATACCAACGTCGTTACCCTAACCGCCGTTTACCTCACGCAAGCTTGTTTGGTTCATCGTACCGTCTTATTCGGGAAAGAGGATCAGTTCAACGCCGCCAAGCTGATGCTGGAAGACCTCGACATAACACTGCTCAAGATGAAGAAATCCTTCAGTGTTTGCGGACAGACGGCACTAGTTCGACGAGAATTGTGGCTAACCGGCTCGGTATGTCTCAGTGGAAGGCGTGGTTTACACTGCACTCAGCTCGGCTGTACCCGTGTCATTAAACTCCAATACACGCCATTGAAGAGGGAGACCCGGCGAGAAGGATCTCATCAAAGTAGTGCCGTCTGTCCGCAAACACTGAAGGATTTCTTCATCTTGAGCAGTATCATGTCGAGGTCTTCCAGCATCAGCTTGGCGGCGTTGAACTGATCCTCTTTCCCGAATAAGACGGTACGAAGAACCAAACACGCTTGCGTGAGGTAAACGGCGGTTAGGGTAACGACGTTGGTATTCCCTTCTAGCTGCAGCCGCGTCTCCATCGCAGAATCCGTAACAATAAATGATATCTGCGTATTCTTCGAATTGGCAAGCAGGCATTTGAGAAAGAAGCTTAGTTATCAATATCGTCCGAAATGGAAAGAAAGTTGAAAGTAACTGATTACGTAGGTCACTCAAAAAGTTTTGAGATGCTCGAAATTTCAAAATGGAACGCACTTTGTTTTTAAAAAGCAAATTTATTTAAAAATAAAACACTATTAGCCGAATTTAAAATGGAGAACGATGTTTTATTCATTTTACTACAACACTACCCGCGTTTTTCGGTTAAAAATGGAACGCACTTTATGTTTTTAAAAAGCAAATTTAAAAGAACACGATTAGGTGAATTTAAAAACGATAACGATTCCGCGATTTTTAGTTGAAACGATGGAGCTTAACCGCAAAAATTTCTGCTATTTTTTATTAATTGTACATTTTTAAATGAAAATTAAGTTTAAAAGGTCATAAATTGTACTTTTTTAGAAAGCTTATGAATTGAGCAAATTATTCCTGTCATTTGTACGCGAAGTGTCATACTTTTTTTTTTAGTAATGCTTTAAAATGTTACAAAATTTGGAAAATAATTACTTGAACTTTCAACTTCAAATCCTGTTATTTGCAAAACTTTGCATTTCTTTGGCATTTTTTACTATTTTTCGTAATCAGTAATTCATTGGCTATTTGAAAAATGCTTTTTTTTATTTCTAAATGACGAAGTTTTTACACAATGACTAGTTTTAGGTCGAAAGGCGGGTATTTTTTTAAAATTCTAAAAACGTGAATAACTCGATAACCAGTGAGTTTTGACCCCTGGTTGACTGGACTTAAATCGTTACAAATGAGCTATAGAACAACCACTTTCAAGGAATACGGCGAATTACCAGTCACCCTGTATAATATTATATAACATGTTGTTAGAGTTATTGGTAATAGCTCTGCCTACCCCACTCTGGGATGAAGGCGTGACGCTATGTATGTATGCATATTATATGCTTCGTAGTACAAAATAACTGACATTTGGTTATCGTTAAACGCTTAATTATTTACGTTTAAACGCTTATAATATTTATACATTTTCTTTGACTTCATAAAATTAAATAATTAAATTTGATAATTATTTGGATAACTAAGTGAAGCTACTTTTGTATCATGCCGGTGTTGCTTATCATTTCTGTGGGTATTTCATACACCGGAAACATCGGAATGAGAACCACGGAATGATAAAACCTGCACAAAAATATTTAAAAAAAACAACGGAGTCTGGTTTCTTTAAACTAACGTTACTCCAGAATTAAGAAATATGACGTACGTGTTATACATAAATCTTAAACTAAACACACAAAAACTACGAAAAATAAATCAACCGTCGGAATGAGGATTTTTTTGTCCCCACCCCACCGGAAGCAAGAATTTACCTTTATATTTTATCGCCAGTAACGCGCACAACACAACCGATAGCACCAAACTCTTGCGCGTGACTTACTCTACGAGTGCGCGGGAGGTGGGTGGCGTACTCATATTGAAGCTTAGCAGATATAAGGCACAGAATATTTGACGGTGATAATGATAACGTTTCTCCGGACAAACGTATTTCCTCGTACCGGACGGTATGTGTGATAGTTAAAAAAAAAGTCAGGGCTTCTTTTTGTACACTAACTATCTAGTATTTTTAAAAATGTAAATGTTTTTCATAATCATTAATAGTTTTTGATTTATTCCACGTTTTGCAATCAAAACTGGGTTGCGCACAGCCCACTGTGATGAGAAATGAGGTCTTAATTATT
Organism: Acleris emargana; assembly: GCA_927399475.2. NCBI lineage: Eukaryota > Metazoa > Arthropoda > Insecta > Lepidoptera > Tortricidae > Acleris > Acleris emargana. The sequence goes on along the minus strand of OV656835.1, from coordinate 46,370,349 downwards.
ATTTCCATTAATATTTTATTCTACTTATTGCCCAAAATAGGCAACTGCGTGAAGTATTCAGAAAAAAATAACAGTTTAATTTTTAACCATAGTTCACCCCGGTTTTCAGCGCCGCCAGCTTAAAATATTGCTTGGGAAATTGACCCATATGTAAATTACAAATATCATTTGATTTATTTACTTACCTTTCGTTGGTAATTCCTCGATGTTTCGGCCGTCGCTTTACGTTACGTCCATGGTCTTGAAGGAACTCTCGACATAATGCAACGCCCGAAACGTCGCGATTAAACGCGGTTACTTTGTTGTGATAATAGCTTAATTACAATGGTTTTTTTTTGCGAGAATAAGATACCTTATTAGATATTGACCTGTAATAAACTCCTCGACGTCTGATATTCATTAAAATATTGTTAAAACCATTCAAAAAAAAAAAACAAAATCATTTATTCTGTAAGTAGGCCCTGTAGGCACTTTTACAAGTCTGAATCTACCATCTACCAGCGCTTCAAGAGACCATTGTTGAGAAGAAGCACCGCAAGAAACTCAACAGTAATTTTTTTAAATAAATACAATACTAAACTTAAGCTATCTAATTTAAATGTCACAGGGATGTACAGGTCCCGGTAGTAATAATAATTAAATTAATAAAAATGTCAGGTTAAAATAATAATACAATTCCGGAGATGTAAAGAGTCTCCAAATGTCAAATTAAAATTAAATATAGGTAAGTAGGTAATTAAACAAAAAAACAAAACAACAAAAAAAACAACAAACTCAAACAAGGGAGATGTCGAAAGTCTCCACGGTCAATTTTGGAGATGTAAAGAGTCTCCAGATGTCAAATTAAAATAATAAGCATACAAGGAGATGTATATAGTCTCCACGGTCATTAATAATTGTAATACAAATAATTCAGTCCCAAGCATTGTCATCATTCATATACTCGTACCTAATCTTTAATACTATAATACGCTTTAGAAATTAGTTGACGTTTAACGTAACTCTTAAATTTAAATGAGTAACACTACTTGGGAGCTTATTATAGAACCTTATACAATTACCCATGAAAGAGTTTTTTATTTTGTGAAGCCGTGTAAAGGGCACTGCGAGCTTATGTTTATTCCTGGTATTAACATTATGTATGTCACAGTTCTTTCTAAAACTACCGATGTGTTTATGAACATGCATAATATTTTCATAAATATATTGACTGTATACGGTTAATATATTCGTTTCTTAGAACTTATCTCTAAGCAAGTCTCTATGACCCATCTTGTAAACAGCTCGAATAGCCCTCTTCTGTAGAACAAAGATGCTGTTTACGTCAGCACCACTACCCCATAGTAAAATACCATATGACATAATACTATGGAAGTAACTAAAATAAACTAATCGAGCGGTTTTCAAGTCTATTATATTCCGAATTTTATTAACTGCAAAAACTGCAGAACTTAGTCTATTCGCTAATTTAGCCAGATGAGGACCCCATTGGAGTTTGGAGTCTAACGTTATTCCAAGAAATACTGTATCATTAACTAGGTCTAATCTATCATTTTTTATAGTTACAGTAGTTTGTCTATTTTTCACATTTGTAGTCATAAATTTAATACATTTAGTCTTTTTCTCATTCAGTAATAAATTATTAACACTGAACCAATCTACTACTTTTGATATAGCATTGTTTACATCGATATTAAACTCCTGTTGTCGTTTGACTTTAAATACGAGTGAGGTATCATCAGCAAACAATACTATATCATGTTTGTCCTTTATAAGGTATGGTAAATCATTTATGTAAATGAGGAATTTTAAATAAATGTTGACAACGTAATGTACAATTTGGGACCGCTGGCGCTGTGACTTTTAACAAATGTCTTCCAGTTACTGAGATGATATAATCCGATTCATCAAAATGGATGCTGAAAATCCTGCAATGTTTGCTAGGCATCCAATTTTCGTTTCGCAATTCGCGACGAACTGCATCCACCCAAGCCAGACGGCGAACTTCATTTTTTGGAAAACTTAAAAAGATCATTTATTTCTAAACTAACGATAGAAAAAATGACATAAAATATAATTTCCTATTAATTCGAAGTAGTTGCTTGTAATTCACATTATTCAAAAGTATATTGCATAACATCGGCCATGACATTTTACAGGGCGAACGATATGAAGTGTTACCAAATTCAAAAGGCTACGATTTTTTTTTGTTGTCTTAAATTATTCATTATTAAGAAAAAAATGAGAAAAAGATATCAAATTTTTAAGATTACTTTATTTTAACTCGATATGACCACCTTCTGCTGTCTATGGCCTTCAGACGGTAGAAAAATGAGTTGCGCGCTGCACGTATGTGATCCTGCGGTATGCAATGGCAATTACGTACGATCGCTTTCTTCAATGCATCCATACTGGCATGTTTTCTTCTCCTCACCTTGCTCTCCACAATGGACCAGATAATAGAAGTCCATCGGGTTCGCGTTTGGGGAATTCGAAAGACATTGTGTGGACGAAATAAATTGTGGCACGCGTTGTTCAGCCATTCTTGGTTCACACGAGCTTTATGAGCCGGGGCCGAGTCTTGTTGTAATGTCCACGGTCTACTACCGAAATGTTTGCGTGCCCAAGGCTCCAACGCAGCTTCCAAAACATTTTCCCGAAAATAAGTCGCATTTACTTTGACACCAGGCTCGATTTTGTGAATTTGGTAACACTTCATGTCGTTCGCCCTGTAGTATGGGAATATTTTAATTTCAATAACTTACTAATGAAAATAAATATCGCTTTGTTTTGCATCTGTGTGGGTCTTGCACCAATTTACAATGCAACTTGGCATTGTTGCAGCATCATTTAAATCCGGTAATCATTAATATCGATTTTTTTTTTGTGATTGTAAACAACTGTTTGACACTACGTCAGAAAGTCGACTGATAGACAGTTCGGCACTGTAGCTCCACCCCCGCCGGCACTGTGTCGGTGGGGCAGATTTTCAGCGTCAGTTAGACTTCCATTCTTATTGTATTTCGATGCATTGACCCCGTGTTGCACCGTGAAATCCGATCATTGATAATTATGATAACTACCACCAGGGCATCACTATAACAGCTGACAATCCGCCAGTTTATGTAACATGCATATCATCCACTGGCACGTTTTTTTATAGATATTTGGGGTGTTTTAGTTTCTATACTCAAAGCTTTATCGAAAGCAAACCTTCCTAACTTGTCTGAGTTCCTGCGAATCTTAGGATTAGTTAGCTCTTAGTAATTTCATGGGAAAGTACACCACGAAGGTGTTTTATACCTATGAATACATCACAATATCGTATCAAGAAATTCTTAACTAACATGAGGTACTTGGCACTCGTTATTGACCTAAATCGGCATATCGGTCGTGTCAATGCCGCAGCGCATAATAATATTTTATTCTTTAATTTAAGAACGAGTTGTTTTTATGATACCTACAATATAATTAATGAGTGAAATATTGTACTTCGCAGTAATGAAATATGAGTGTTTTGTAATTATAATATAAAAACAAACATGCAGTTTTCCATAGTGATATAATAAGAGAAGATTGACAGGTTGATTGGTATCGTAGCAACTAACTAGTATCCATTCGACACTTCCTCTCAAGCAACAATAAAGCTTCTCTAAATAAGTAACTCGCACATCAACAAGTACCTAAATACCTAAACCAGACATGCATCTCTCAAACTTAATACGAGGTAATGCTTTAGGGTATTTCTCCAGATCATATTTTTTTCGAGTTCGGGGCAAAAAGTGCTTGAATTTAAAACCGTACGTTTTCACAAAAAAATATGTATATGCTATAAACTTTAAGCTAAATGGAGCATACATAAAGCTTGTTGTAACTATTTATGAAATTGAGGAAAAAAAAAATGAAGTGCTGAAACTTGACATCGGTGGAGAGTCCGCAATGCAGATTTCTTCGCAAAATAATTCGAAAAGAAACATCTAAGCTAAAATAATAATATCTAATATTATTTCACATGTGTATATATAGTTAACAATTCACATTATATATATCAAAATAAATAAATGAGAACAGTTTAAGAGCAGTATCGTATATTTCGATACGTCCGAGAGTAGTGCTTGATTACAGTGGCATTTACAAAACGATACGCACACCTCTACCGAAAAATGTTAGGTACTACGCTGCCCGCTTGTCGGGAAGCATTTAGTCACGCCGCCATTGCTGGAGGGAGCCCACGTCTCTCGCGGCATTTGGGCAGATTTTACCGAGGTAAGTTCGTCGCTCGGTGGTTTTCGAATAGGGTGATTGTTGAATTCGGTGGTGCGATTTATTTGTAGAATTTCTAGTTTTTGTGAAAAGTGAACCAGATGAGAAATACCCCTAATAAATAGGGATGAGTTTTATAATTAAAAACCTCAATATTCTATTATTTTTCTTCTTCTCATAATTGTTAAAAATCGTTGTTCTCGTCGTATTGTTGATCTCGGTGGGTGTGATCTCCGTGGATTCGATGGTCTTTTTGACCACCGAATTCAAATTACATCCATGGAAATCAATTATTTACGAAACACAAGAAAATAATTTGTTGATTTTTACGCCAACCTAACCTACGACATTTGTTTTAGATATAAAAATGGGTAAGCTCACAAAAGAACAAAAACTTGAAAAAAAAAATTGCGAACGAGCTCGGAAAGTAAGAATAAAAAGTGACCCCACGCTTTACGAACTGCTTAAAGAAAAGGATAGGCAATGTCCACCCTAAGCATTTTCTTACAGTTTTCAATTTATTGTGTGTAAACAAACAGTGTTACATTTAACATTCCCAATAGTAATACAATGTTTTGTTTGCATTATAATGAAATATTTTACTAAATCGAGAACTGCAATTAATTTCGCTTTTGGGGTAAGCCACCTAAAAAACCACTTACGTTGATTGTTGATCTCATTGTAATAAACCAAAATAAATAGTTATTAAATGTAGGTTAGTAAATATTTGTTGTTAGTTACATTATTTTATTGTGATTATTAATATTTGATCATGTGCGTTGTTAATCAGAAGTTATTTATTTGGTTAGAGTTTCGAGATGTATTCTGGTCTCGAAACTCTAACCAAATAAATTACTACTTATAGAAAAATATGTAGGTCAGCTAATCAGGAGAAGATTTAGAGAAAAAACTTTTTATTTAAATTCAATTACCTATTATCTGTGATCAGACATGGGTCCAACTAAATAATTAAAGTATTAATCATTCTGTTAATCCTAAATATCAAAAAATAAAGAAGAAGTGTCAAATTTATTTTGTTTTTATTGAAAATGTTTATCTCGGTGGACGCAGTATTGAATTCGGTGGTGGAATTTATTGAGATATTGATCTCAGTGGGTCCTTTTTTGATTTCGGTGGCAGTTTTATTTTAAATATTTAATATCTCGGGCTGCACAAGGCCGATCCGAGGCAAATTGCCACCTAAAATTATTAAATTTAAGCTAGTTCAAAAAAAGTATTACATTAAATAAGAATTTTCAAAAAAAAAAAAACGGCCACCGAAGTCACGCAAAATGGCTCGGTCTGGAGAAAACATCAGCTAAATTGTCTTCAGATGTCAAACCCTTTAGTGAAAACATCAGCTAAATTGTCTTCAGATGAAACATATTCCAACTGAATTAATTTTTCAATGATGCAATGACGAATAAAATTATATCGAATGTCGATATGTTTTGTTCGACGGTGGGCAACAGGGTTATTTGCTAATGTCATAGCACTTTGGTTATCAGCAAACAATTTGACGCCTTTCAATCCAATATTTCTATCTACACTGTGTACTAACTTTTGTAAGTATACAGCTTCCTTTGCTGCTTCAGATAAAGCGACGTATTCCGCTTATGTACAAGACAAAGCCACGCAATGTTGTTTTCTGCACTCCCATGACAATAAATTGTGACCAATCTTAAACACGTATCCTGAGTAAGATTTTCTATCCTTTATGTCTCCTCCCCAGTCAGCGTCTGCGTAACCTGTAATGAAGTTATTACTACAATCACCTTTCGACTTTTGAAATGTTAGTCCTAAGTCACAAGTTCCTTTTAGGTAACGTAGAACACGCTTAGCTGCTTTCATGTGCGTAGATTTACAACATGAATTATATTGAGCTAGAAAACTTACTGCCGCTGAAATATCAGGCCTCGTGTTGCAGGCTAAATAATTTAATCCACCTATTAGGGACTGGTATCGCAATTGGTCTTGGCGGTTCAACTCCTTACCATCCCCTTCTGCCAAAACTCTATGTAGATCCAGTTCCAGTGGGGTTTTCACTGGTTTACACTGATCCATATTGTGTAGCGTTAGAAGACTCTCAATAAACTTCCTCTGTCGCAAGGAAAACGAACCTTCAGAGTTTCGATCTAAACTCATCCCTAAACATTGTCGTGCTTCATTTAAATCCTTTATTTTAAAGTGTTTTCTCAAGCCATCCAACAACTCCTTTTTGTCGTTAAAATCCTGAAAAAAAACTAAAAAATCATCGACGTAGAGACAAATAAAAATGTTTCCTTTAAAAGATAAACAATTATCAATGTCCGAACGTTGAAATTACATTGATAGAAGTACGTCATTAACTTTTTCGTTCCAAGAGCGACTAGCTTGTTTAAGGCCATATATTGCCTTTTGCAATAAACAAACTTTCTCTTTCGAATCTCCTTCGACGAACCCTTCCGGTTGTTGCATGTAAACTTTTTCACGCAAGTCTCCGTTTAAAAAAGCTGTGTTTACATCGATGTGATGCACATGTAAATCCTTTTCTACAGCCAAAGCTAATAAAAATCGTAGAGTCGACCTTTTTACCACAGGAGAAAATGTCTCAAAATAATCAATACCATATGACTGGGTAAAACCTTTTGCGACAAGCCGTGCTTTAAAGGTTTTATTACCATCAACATCATATTTAAATTTATAGATCCATTTGTTCCCAACTACTTTTGCTCCAGGCGGTTTTTCCACTACTTTCCAAACGTTGTGTTCTTTCATGGACTCCAGTTCCAGTCTCATTGCCTTTTGCCATTCATGACAGTCAGGTCTAGATAAAGCTTCTTTGTACGTCCTCTATTTTGCAGGTACTGTTGTAACAAAATAAACCACTACAATTTTCACGTAACTTATTTCTTAATGGATATCTAGGACCCACTTCATTATCAATATGCTGAGCAGAACTGCTTTCTCCATCATTTATATCAATGTCAGGTTCCTTAGAACATTGATTTAATTCTCCTTGATCACTCTCATTTTCAGTATCTCCGCAAGAAGTTGTATCAGCTGCATCTGATCTCTCTATAGCGTCTTCAAAACAATCTTCTGCTACTGGTACTTTATTTAAAGAGTGCCATATAACCGCATCCTCAGGTTTTATAACAGCCTCTGGATAAGTACTTATCTTCACAGTAGAGCTTGTTTCTGAGCTCACGTCAGAATCTTCAGTAAAGGTAACATCTCGTCCTGTGATGATATTTCGAGGATTACTCAGATCTGCAAAGCGATATCCCTTTGTTTCTTCACAATAACCAATGAAAAGATATGCCTTCGCTTTTGCGTCCCATTTCTTTCTTTTCTCTTTAGGAATATGAACATATGCAATTGAACCAAAAATTCTCAAATGATCCAGATTTTGCGATTTCCCTGTCCAAATTTCTTCCGGAATATTCCCGTTGTTTGCGTTATGAGGCAACCTGTTCTTGACGTACACCGCTGTATTACAAGCTTCCGCCCAAAACTTCTGATTTAAACCTTTATCTAATAGCATGGTTCGTGCCATCTCTGCTATGGTTCGCATTGCTCTCTCTGCCACGCCATTTTGTTCCGGTGTGTAGGGAACTGTTAACTGTCGCTTTTTTTTTTTTTTTTTTTTTTTTTTTTTTATATCATAGGAAGGCAAACGAGCACACAGGCCACCTGATGGTAAGTGGAAACTGTGACCCATAGACATTCGCATTCATAAGACCGCAATCCTAAGACTGCAAATGCGTTGCCAACCCTGAGGCCGAAGATGGAATGCCTCTATGCTAGTCATTTCACCGGCACAGTGTCTCGATTAGTACAAGCTAGCGGGACAAAACTCATGACGTCATTTCCAGAAACTATAGATAACAACTTGTAAACAACCCTTCCCAGGTACCGAATTTAAAAAACTAATTACGTTAATCACCTCATTAAGGTACTTCATCGGGTGCAAAAGTTGACTGATAAAACAAGATCGATTTGCATTTGAAAATCAGTTGCATTCGTTGCACACTTGTGATAAGACCTCTTAAAATTGCTAGTAAAGTGGAACAAAATTTTGTGATGGAATATTCTGTTGAAGGTATGTACATCATTTTTCCGTTTTTTTGTTGTACAAAAACATTTTTATTTTTGTTGTTATGTTTGTTTGAAAATCTTTAAATAAATTCCATATATTTCTCATTAAGTGTAAACTTTAAAGGGTTGCAACTTTTTTTATCCAAATGTATCCACGTAGATTCTTCTATATGTCATAGTTACAACATTCAGGCATAGACTGGTGCATATTTTAGATCCCGAAAAGCCCCGCCACTAAAATTATTATCTTTGTTTCAGAACGAGTCATAACTATGACGAAAATAGATTTTTTCGCAGAATGGCAAAAACATGAGAAAAGTGAGAGGATTAGTGCGATTTTTAATTATTTATGCGAAAAACATAATATAACCGATGCCACTGATGAATCTTTAAGAAAACTGAAAATGAAAATTTCAAGTTTTTCTACGAAATTGAATGAAAAGTGGACTTCATCGAAGTGTAATAAAGAAATGTTTTTAAACAAACATAAGAATTGGTTAGAAGGTTCTGCACTTGAAATAAATGTGGCTTTAAACCAGCCGTGCCCATCAACATCATCAGGAGTTCGGTCCGTAGGCGGCCGACCTAAAAAAACATTTGAAGATTCATCAATGAAAACGAAGAGACGTAAAGTAGACGATCTCTTAAAAACGCGAAGTGCAAGTGAACTGACTACTGCCGCAGAATTAGCGAATCGGAAGGAAGGCCATCGAAGTGTTGCAAAACAAATTAAAGAAGTCTGTGAGAGTCCAAAAAGAAGTAAATGTTCTGAAAATAGCAGGCAGCTAACTTCGGATGAAGCGTTAGCTTTTTATGTGGACTCTAAATTGACGAGTCACTCATATAAACAGACTAGGAAGTGGGCAATGAAGGCGGGACATCAAGTGTATCCATCATTCTACAGTTTAGGTAAATCCAAAGGTTCTTGTTGTCTTTCTGACGAGCATATTTCTGTAACTGAAACTAAAGCTGAAGTTAATCTTCAGGCGATTTTAAATAAAACGGCTGAACGATTAGTTGAAGCTCAGTCTGAAGTGATAAGAAGTGTGTTACCTCGTTCACAATATACGTTGATAAGTAAATGGGGTTGTGATGGGAGTTCTAATCATAGCATGTATAAGCAGAGGTTTGAGAACACTAACGCTACAGACGAATTTCTGTTCGTGTATTCATTTGTGCCCTTGAGATTGTTGGACGACGAAACAGTGATCTGGCAAAATCCAAGACCTTCTTCCACCCTATATTGTCGTCCTATCAAGTTCATTTTTGCCAAGGAGACAAATGAATTAACGAAAGTAGAAACTTCTAAAATACTACATGAAGTAAGTCAGCTTCTTCCAACACTTTGTAAAGTTGATGAATCTCAAATCTCTGTTAAACACAAATTGCTGTTGACAATGACGGATGGCAAAGTGTGTAACGCTTTAACAGATACACGGTCAGCACAAAGGTGTTTTATTTGTGGTGCAACCCCATCTACTATGAACGATGATTCGAAGAACTATCCTAGCAACGAAGAACGCTTTGAATTTGGTTTATCTACTTTACATGCGTGGATTCGCACTTTTGAATGTATGCTTCATATTAGCTATCGTTTAGAAATAAAAAAGTGGCAAGTTAGAGGAGACAGCGATAAAGCTATTGTGAAGCAACGTTCACAAAATATCCAAAAAGAGTTTAAAGATCGTATGGGACTTGTAGTAGATAAACCAAAACCTGGCTATGGCAACTCGAATGATGGAAACACAGCTCGTAGATTTTTTTCTAATGCTGAATTGAGCAGTGAAATAACAGGATTGGACCTAACTCTTATTCAAAGATTTCATGTAATTTTAAGAACTTTGTCATCGGGATATGACATAAATTGTTTAGAATTTGAAAAGTTTTGTTTTGAAACAAGAAAGTTATACCTAGAATTGTATTCGTGGTACTCCATGCCCGTTACTGTGCATAAGATTCTTGTGCACGGTACTGAAGTAATAAAATCTTGTCTCCTTCCCATTGGGCAGCTCTCCGAAGAAGCTCAGGAGGCAAGAAATAAGGATTGCCGTAGATTCCGTGAGCGACACACAAGGAAGCGGAGCCGTATTGCCACGAATACAGATCTTTTGAGAATGCTTCTGATTACGTCGGATCCTGTTATTAACACATTTAGAGAGTTACCGCGAAAAAAGCTTAGTACTTTGCCGGCAGAGGTTCTGCAGTTGATTGTCCCACCTTCATTACCATCTAAATCATTACCAATTCGCGATTTGAATAAGGAGGATTATTTAATATCAGATAGTTCCGAATACGAAAGTAATGACGAAGGATTATCGGATAGTGACAATTAGAGTTAATCTATTTTTAAATATTGTACTTATTTAATTATTAGTTATAGATATAATTGGTATTGTGAGTGATTAAGTTAATTATTGTAGATTTAAAATTGTTGTTCGTTAGCGGGTACTTAGGAATATCCAAGACAAAGCATTGTCTGATAATGACCGTTAGTGTTAATCTTTTTTTTAATTATTGTATTTGACTAAATGATTAGGCTTATTATTATTAGTTTTAATAACTATAATTTGAATATTGAGTGTTTTCGTTAATTATTGTACCTACATTTAGTTATTATATTATTAATGTGTAAAAATTGTGTAAATATAATATAGAACCTGGAAATATTTGTTTTATTTGACTGTATGTTTTATTGGTACTAAGTATTAAACCTATGCCTGCCTTACAGGTATGTATAGTACGAGTAAACATGACTAATTATAGAGTAATCACCCACAGTCTTCCCATAGATGTTGACCAAACGTGCCAAATGGTAGTAAAGTCTCTGATTCTATTTGATTTTCTGTTAAAATATCATAACATACCTGCAAAATACATAAACAATCAAAATAATACAAGAAATAGTTTTGTCCCGCTAGCTTGTACTAATCGAAACACTGTGCGGCTGTCTTATCCCCAAACCGGAACACAACAATGCGAACACTGCTGCTTGGCGGTAGGTTAATGGATAAGATGGTGGTACCAACCCGGACGGACCCTGCACAAGGTCCTCCCACCTCCAAATAATTCCCTTTAATTACTTAATTACAAACTCTGTACCATTGTCCGTTTGCAGGCACTTAACCGTTAAGCCTGTCTCATTCTCCACATGTGTCACAAATGTTTTAAAACAACTTATCGTTTCCGATTTTTCTTTGAGAAAGTAAACAAATAATTTCCTCGTAAAATCATCGACAATGACGAACATGTAATGAGCTCCCCCATACGAACGTACTGACATTGGACCACAAAGATCAGCGTGTAACAAGCCGAGTTTTTCTGTAGCTCTCCGTGCTTCACCAACTGGAAAAGGTAATCTATGTGCCTTACCCTTTATACAAGCGACACAAGGTTCCATTACCCTTTTCTTCCCTAATTCGATGTTAGGAAGCTTGCGTAAATCATTCAAAGAGCGTAGCCGTGTTTTCATATAGAATCGGCCCTTTCACGAAATGGTTTCTGTATTTTTTTCAATAAGAGCTCTCAAGACAAATATTGTTTTCTGTAAGTTTCAGCTTCATATCTTTGTTATTATCGGAGAAATGATTTTTTGAAAATTTCCAAAAATATCCGGATTTTGCCGCATCGGCTAATGCGATTCACGTGATTCTTTGGGAAAGTAATAAACATATAATGACTATCGTATTCCTTAAATAATATTGAATACTGCCAAATGAAATTTTGGAAAAATGTAGGGAATAAAACTTCAGATTATTTTTTTCTTGCTTTCTGGAAGAGCGACACCAACAGTTCTTCATTAGGTGATTGCTTATATAAAGGGCTACCACATATATTTTTTTCAAAATAATCCAGTTAGTACTTCATACTAAAAAATACAAAAGTAAAGGATGAGGTATGCCCTTACCAGATAATTTAGTTGCAAAAGAGATTAGTTATGCACATTGCTTCTTTATCATTACGAGTAATGATATAACCAGCAGATTCATAGACCAACACCGGCCTCTTGACGTACGTGTCAGATTGCATTTTTTTTTTTTTTTTTTTGCCCCCGCGGCGATTTGAACAGCTACTACCGCAGGGATATGGCTTCCACGTGAAGTGATTTCGCCAGTGTCAAGGTTTATATGAGTATAAAACACAATCCAATCTTCTCTAGGAAGATTGGGGGCAACGTTGTACGGTGATTTGTAGGTCAGAGGTCAAGATAGTTTTAACCTCTGCACCACTGCGAGTCCACTTGAAACGAGAAGAAAGATGCCAGTTACACGAAATAAGTCCAAGTCTTCAATCACTGTGCGACACTAAGGCATAAAAAGTACTATCAGAAAAGAACTTTGAACACCTAATTACCCAAAAATTAAAGTCTAAAACAAATTACACGTCCGCCATCTTTTAACGTTGCAAATGGCCCCTCAGATTGGATTCATAAGGGCATTAAATATGACAATGTCAAGTTTTAATAATTAGCCCCTATTTCTCGAAAGCTTGTTACTAATAATATTAGAGGAAGTATCTTTTCAACTGATATTGTTAGACAAAGACTTCCGCTAATATTATTAGTTACACGCTTTCGAGAAACGGAGCCTATGGTAAAGAAAACGAACTATTTAAAATCTTTTATTTTTATTTTTCCTATTTAATATTCATATTCAAACAAATCGGCACCACATATGCTACAATAAATATCATTTATTCTTCTAATACAGGGTGTAAGGGACGGCTCACCGAAAACTGAAACCATAGTTTCAGACCATTGTACTGAACTGAAATCCCGTGGAAATTGGACGCAGTTCTGCAAACGGGAACCAACCCACAATTTTTTTTCAAACTGGAACCAACCCACAGTATTCAGCATGAAGTTGACATTTTATTGCTAAATCTATGTGGGTTGGTTCCTGTTTGCAGAACTGCGTCCAATTTTCCCGGGAAACCGAAAATTTTCCCGTTTTTATTTCCATGTTTTTGGATATAAACCGATCTAGGACAACATATTATGACATAATTTATTTATTTATTTATTTATTTATTTATTTATACACAATAACAGGCTTACAGTGCATACGAAATCACCTATTATGCTAATTACAATATAAAAACACACTACTCATATACTAACTTAACATAGACAAGAACCTATCAATATTTTTGACGCGCTGGCCTAGTTGGTGGTGACCCTGCCTGCGAAGCTAGAGGTCCTGGGTTCAAATCCCGGTAAGGGCAGATATTTGTGTGATGAACGCGAATATTTGTTCCTGAGTCATGGATGTTTTCTATGTATTTAAGCATATATTTCTCTATATAAGTATTTATATCGTTGTCTAGTACCCATAGTACAAGCCTAGAGCTTAGTTTGGGACTAGGTCAATTGGTGTGACATTGTCCCTTGATATTTTGATATTTATTTATTTAATATTGATACGAAGCTCATATGAAGCTCATTATGTAAAAAAACTATAAAAACGGCATTTTCACGTAAAAAATGAGAAAATTTTAGTTTTCCCGGGAAAATGTCCACTGGATTTCAGTTCAGTACAATGGTCTGAAGCTATGGTTTCAGTTTTCGGTGAGCCGTCCCTTATACCCTGTATATGGGTTGCCCCAAAAGGAATACTCTTGTCCACATGTTTGGCATTTTTGAATGGGCACCACTTCTTCATCATTCAAATTGATATCCCAATCAGGAAGATCATAAAAAAATAATTAAAACTTGACATTGTCATATTTAATGCCCTTATGAATGCAATCTGACACGTACGTCAAGAGGCCGGTGTTGGTCTATGAATCTGCTGGTTATATCATTACTCGTAATGATAAAGAAGCAATGTGCATAACTAATCTCTTTTGCAACTAAATTATCTGGTAATGGCATACCTCATCCTTTACTTTTGTATTTTTTAGTATGAAGTACTAACTGGATTATTTTGAAAAAAATATATGTGGTAGCCCTTTATATAAGCAATCACCTAATGAAGAACTGTTGGTGTCGCTCTTCCAAAAAGCAAGAAAAAAATAATCTGATGTTTTATTCCCTACATTTTTCCAAAATTTTATTTGGCAGTATTCAATATTATTTAAGGAATACGTGAGTCATTATATGTTTATTACTTTCCCAAAGAATCACGTGAATTGCATTAGCCGATGCGGCAAAATCCGTATAATTTTGGAAATTTTCAAAAAATCATATCTCCGATAATAATAAAGATATGAAGCTGAAACTTACAGAAAACAATATTTGTCTTGAGAGCTCTTATTGAAAAAAATACAGAAACCATTTCGTGAAAGGGCCGTTTCTATATGAAAACACGGCTACGCTCTTTACATGCCCAAGCCGCCGATGCCAAAGTGACAACGAGTCCTCTACTTGTACAGTAGCTAGAGCCCCTTCTATAATCGGAAAACAATCATCCAATGCATAGATACCTGAGACTTCACTAGCAGTAACCACAAGTACTCGTAATTTGGCCTACCGAATGATGAAACATCTTACAACCTTCAGAATCAAATATCACTTTCCACCCATTCTGTACCAATTTAGATATGGACAAAAGATTAACTTTCAAATCAGGCACAAAAGAACAATCTTTTATATGTAACAAAACTCCTTTCAAACTTACAATAATGTCACCCTTGCCTATGGCCGATATCTTGTCATCATTCGCACACGTCACAACATTCTTATCAGCAGGGACCGCAACTTTGGTGCCGATGACAGACGTACGACGTCAAGCTAAATACAGAGTGTTGTTATCTAGATTATATACACTTAATCAAATAACAACTTATTAGCCTCTTTAGTTTACTGATATTAAAACTTGAGTTAAGAGTTTTCCACGTACTGGCCACGTATAAAAACATAATTGTCTTTGTCATGTTAAAACCAAGATTGTGGGAAATGACAACCAATTTCTGTTTAATTATTTTTCATTAGTAAAATATAACCGAAATATTATTGCTTTGCTATGGAATCGTATTTGCAGAAATTTCCTTTTCTGATTTTACAAAATGAAAAAATGTACTGCTCCTGCTGTGACCAATATTTAACAGGAAAAGCAAGTAATATAGAGAAACATTTGAAAACAAAAAAGCATATAGAACGAGAAGGAGGAAAAATGACACAGCATGATTTCAATATGGATTTAACAAAATTTATGATAGCTTCGAATATACCCTGGAATCAATTAAAAAATAAGAACTTTTCCAATTTTATTGAAAAATGCATTAGCGGAAAATATGCAAATAATGTGAGTATACCGTCAGAATCGAACTTAAGGTGTAATTTTTTACCAAAAACATTTCAAAAGACTTACGCTTCTATACGGCAAGATATAGGTAATTCATATATTTACGTAAGTGTGGATGAGACACAAGACAGACTTCAGCAAAAAATTGCAAATGTGATTGTCGGAGCTCTTAAGGAAACCAACGCGAGCAAACCACACCTTATCGCTTGTCAAGTTCTGGCCAAAACCAATAATGTTACTATTAAAGAATTAGTGATTAACTCGTTAAACAAACTGTTTGAAAGTGATACTTATCATGAAAGAGTGGCATTGTTTCTCACTGATGGAGCTCCGTATATGTTAAAAGCAGGCCGCTCACTAAACGACATTTTCCCAAATTTAACACACGTAACATGTGTAGCCCACGGGCTAAACCGTGTTGCAGAGAAAATTAGAGAATTATACGATGATGTTAATGAATTAATAGCAAGTGTAAAATTAGCATTTTTAAAATCGCCCTCAAGAATGTCAGTATTGAGACAACTTTACCCTGACATACCTCAGCCACCACGGCCCGTTATAACACGCTGGAATACGTGGATTGAGGCGTGCATGTACTACAGGAAGTATTTTGATGAAATCACTAATGTTATTAATGCTTTAAATGAACAAAATGCAGCCCAAGTGAGAAGAGCAAAGTTAGCAATTCGTAAACCTAACGTAAAAGAGAACATATTTTTCATAACAGAACATTGCAGCATCTTGGTTGATTCTACTAGACATATACAAAATTCATCTTTGGCATTGAGCGAGTCGTTGCGTGTGGTTAAAACTGTTACCGCAAAATTATCTAAGATTATGCTACATGGAAAGGGAAAAAACATATACAGAAAACATAGAACACTATTAAAAAAAAATAGTGGATTACAGATTATGGAAAATATGGCTGATCTGAACAACCACAGGGAAATTAGTCTCTATGAACCCTCAGAAAAAATGAACTTGTGGCGTTTATTCAAATATGCTCCTATTACGTCCGTAGAGGTAGAAAGATCTTTCTCAATATTGAAGTGGATTTTTACTAGCACACGATGTAACATGACTCCTAGTAGTTTGGAACAGATTTTGATTATACATTTTGAATCGAAGTATAATAACTAAAGGATATCAGACTGGTACGTTGTGCTTATTAAACTCATATAAACGCTGTATGTGCAAGCGTCCATAGGCTACGGTGACCATTTATCATCAGACTGGGCGTGTACTTGTTTACCACGGACGATATTTTTTTTGACAACCCTGACCCTACCGGGTTGGTCGCGTATTTTGTATGAAGCTTCCCGCTACGCTGTGGTATTAGGGTTATATGTGGACTATATGGTGATTTTTCTCCTAACTGGCAGTTAAGAGAACAATCTTTAATCTATAAAAAAAATACATACCATATTAATTGTCACTTTTCTGAAGTTTTGGTAGATATTGTCGTTAAGGACGTAAAATATGGGTGGAAGTAATTCGAT
The DNA here is from genome assembly GCA_927399475.2 of Acleris emargana. Classification (NCBI taxonomy): domain Eukaryota; kingdom Metazoa; phylum Arthropoda; class Insecta; order Lepidoptera; family Tortricidae; genus Acleris; species Acleris emargana. The sequence goes on along the minus strand of OV656835.1, from coordinate 46,353,266 downwards.
TCCCAAGTCATTACGAGAACTTACAATGGAGTGCATTGCTAGAATATTAAGTAGAAATCTTAATTCTTACTTAGATGAAAATAATGAATACGATTTTGATGATAAAGTAAGTTTTTCACCGCCTATCATTTGTTACCAAATTTGAGATGATATAGTTGCAGCGTGATGTCAAATTGGTGTCATCAGAATGAAAAGCACGGGCCCCATATTATAATACTTATTATACCGATATTGTTAATTTTATTTCTTGACACTTATTGTTTTAGATGTTAAATTTTCGAGGATGGGTTTGGAATCTTGGATTGCCAGAAGTTTTGCGGAAAGAGCTATTTTTAAAGTCATTGGCGTCATTTCCATCAAAAGAAATTAATTTAGATGAAGAAAGGTTGATCGTCAACAACATTTGCTCCAGGTGCGGTTATAGGAATTATGACCAGTGCGACGCTAATTTTGGTAATTGGCGAGAGGTTCAAGAACTATTTTGCCCTGAATGTACGTGTGAAATGTATAAAAAAAAAACCTTCCGTTAATATGTTGTTTTATTTACACGAAGAATAATATTTTTTGTTACAATTACATTACTGTAAAAAAACGAATAAAAATAATACTTGCATCGTTTTTTAATGTTAACATTATTTTTTATGCAAATTATTCTTAATATTTCATTATAAAGAATTGAGGTATTGCAATGTTATTAAAAGAACATCCTATATCGGACTAAACGTCATACGTCTGTCATCGGCACCAAAGTTGCGGTCCCTGCTTATCAGTAACCTTAAAGTCTGTAAGAGGGCCATTTGCAACGTTAAAAGATGGCGGACGTGTAATTTGTTTTAGACTTTAATTTTTGGGTAATTAGGTGTTCAAAGTTCTTTTCTGATAGTGATTTGTACTTTTTATGCCTTAGTGTCGCACAGTGATTGAAGACTTGGACTTATTTCGTGTATCTGGCATCTTTCTTCTCGTTTCAAGTGGACTCGCAGTGGTGCAGAGGTTAAAACTATCTTGACCTCTGACCTACAAATCACCGTACAACGTTGCCCCCAATCTTCCTAGAGAAGATTGGATTGTGTTTTATACTCATATAAACCTTGACACTGGCGAAATCACTTCACGTGGAAGCCATATCCCTGCGGTAGTAGCTGTTCAAGTCGCCGCGGGGGCAAAAAAAAAAAAAAAAAAAGTCTGTAAGAGGGCCATTTGCAACGTTAAAAGATGGCGGACGTGTAATTTGTTTTAGACTTTAATTTTTGGGTAATTAGGTGTTCAAAGTTCTTTTCTGATAGTGATTTGTACTTTTTATGCCTTAGTGTCGCACAGTGATTGAAGACTTGGACTTATTTCGTGTATCTGGCATCTTTCTTCTCGTTTCAAGTGGACTCGCAGTGGTGCAGAGGTTAAAACTATCTTGACCTCTGACCTACAAATCACCGTACAACGTTGCCCCCAATCTTCCTAGAGAAGATTGGATTGTGTTTTATACTCATATAAACCTTGACACTGGCGAAATCACTTCACGTGGAAGCCATATCCCTGCGGTAGTAGCTGTTCAAGTCGCCGCAGGGGCAAAAAAAAAAAAAAAAAGTCTGTAAACCAGTGTTTTTGAAAACTCATGTGATTTGAAGCTCCACTATCCAAATACCACGTCGAGGGGCTGAAGGACTTGTGAACCGACAGTGAACAGCATAAAGCAACTTTCTTCGACTTTGTAGAAACTGTTGATACGCCTTCTCCGTCTGTTTCCTTTAACAGCTTCGGGCAATCTGGTTTCTTGTGGCCTTTCTTACCACATTTATAACACTTGACCTTTGGTACTGAGTGCTGAGGTTGTTTCTTTGCTACCAACGCAGAATTAACATTCGAGGAATCATTGGATGAGCTCTGATTAGAGTCCTCTTGTAGAAGCTTTTGCCGAACGTTTTCCGAGGTAAGTTTCATTCCCGAGTGCTCCAAAGCCATACGTAACGGTCTATAAACATCAGGCAAACCTCGTAAAAGCACCACCGCAATCAAATCATCATCGAAACTTTGATTAATCTCTTTGACTTTCTGTGCATGATTCATCACCGCTGCTACATACTCATGCATAGAGCTATGCTTTTCCAAATGTTCATCTAAAAGGCTATTCATGAGACTTATACGCCTATTAAAACCTTTGTCCTCGAAGATTGCTGCTAACGCGTCCCAAGCTTCTTTAGCGTATGTCAAATTCTGTACGTACGGATAAAGATGAGGCTCTAAATGTAGACATATTAAGGTAAATGCCTGTTGATCCTCTTCGAGTTTTGTAGAATCCTTATTATCAGGTAAGACTGACGTGCATTTGAAACATTTTTCGCGAATTAGTAGCAATTTAATAGCGAACTTCCATGACGTGTAATCATCTAGTCCATTCAATTTGGTAACAGAAAATTTCGTATTCTGGGCCATGACCTATGAGTGTTTTGTAATTATAATATAAAAACAAACATGCAGTTTTCCATAGTGATATAATAAGAGAAGATTGACAGGTTGATTGGTATCGTAGCAACTAACTAGTATCCATTCGACATGAAAGAACGACATTCGTTTATGTACATAGGTACGTAAAAGTTTTGTTGTTTAGTTAAGATTACGTATGTTTTGGGTAAGTACCTAAGCTTATTAGTACTTATACATATTTGTCTGTTTGTAAACTCTTTACAAAGCTATTTATTATTTTATTGACGTAAGTACCTACTTATAAGTTTTTATATTTTGGTGCAGGTATACCAAACAAACACAAAAGTATTGTAATAATAACGTTCATAAAATGGCCAGGGTGTCTATCGCCGTATATCAAATAAAATACATGTATACCCTTGCTTTACATGTACGGGAAGAACGTTTTTTGTATTTATTCCATTATTGATCTTAGTGCGCGGTATAAATATCTGTATAGTTACAGAATTTCAGTTTTGTAACCAGAGATAAAGTGAGTGTGGCTTACAAACACACAGACAAACGAACATGGCGGAACTAAAGGGGTTTGACTTCGGAACTCTAAAAAGGCCTCAGACGGAAAAAGCTCGCGGTTCTGGTAACAAAATACCTACCAGGGCCTCTATTCAACACCAAAACTAAATCATCTTTGACCTGTTTGCTGCTTGACGGTAATGGCGGCCGATTTGGATTTTACTGCTAAGAATAGAGGTGCAGTAGTGGTACAATAATAAGAATCCACTCCATGCATCTATAGGTATATATAAACTCACGCCTTCATTCCCAGAGTGGAGTAGGCAGAGCTAAAGAATTACCAACAAGTCTTTAAACTTCTTGATAATTCTGTAACCACATTTTGCACAAGTAGGCTAAGATGTTTCCCAGTGTATTAGTGACAGGTGGCAAGCCCATCGCCTAACAGTACTACAAGCCTTTATTCCCTTAGTCGCCTCTTACGACATCCACGGGAAGACATGGAGTGGCACTATTCTAACCCGGCAACCACACGGTAATCCATGCATCTAATGTTCCATTAATCATGTTTGCTCGTATATTGGCCGACCTTGGCCAAATATTCTTAACTGGAGGTTTAAATATTGCTGTTTTATGGAAATATGACATTAATTATTAGTGAAAAGTTTGAAATCAATATATACAGGGTGGAAAAAATCTATGGGCCCTGGAGGGGAACTACCTTAAATCCTTTAGTTAGCTCATTTTACTGAAAGGATACATTCCATTATTTTTTAAAAGAAACAAAACTGCATTTAACGATTTTTTAAATGTGGTTGGTCTCATCCGGGAATCGAACCAACTAAAAAAAAAATCTAGGATAAAAATTGTTCTTGATACGCCATTATTACAGAAAATTACGGAATGAAAGCAAAACAAAACAAAATTTGAAATTCGAACGAATACCTACTTATTTTTTATAGTTTTTAAAATGTTATCGTTCGAATTTCACAAATTTTTTGCCCCGCTTTGCAAATAAGTACGTGCCATTATTAAACTTTCGTCAGAACGAACGTCTAGTGTAAGAAGGAATCGCGCTGTGCATAGATTTATTATTACTATTTACCGATTTTGTTATCCAATACTTCAACAAGGTACTTAGAGATAAATAACATTAGCAAGCTTGTACTTTACACGATGTCTTTAGATGTTGAAGAGATAAGAAAATTATAACGTGTCATTTACTTATTACAAGTGAACAGTACTAGGTAAGTATTGTTAGTAAAGAACTTGTAATAAATATTATGCATGGGCATCTCGTACAACATATGAGTGTAAGACCAAATGTGTATTAGACAAATTTTATCCTGAACAATAATCCTACCGCTTCGTATAATAAAATAGCGAGGGTTTTTTTATTTTTAGTTGGTACGATTCCCGGGCAAAATTTAAAAAAATCGTTATTTGCAGTTTTGTTTCTTTTTAAAAATAAACGAATGTTTCCTTTCAGTAAAATGAGCTAACTAAAGGATTTAATGTAGTTCCCCTCCAGGGCCCATTGATTTTTTCCACCCTATAAGTATATGTATATTACGCGAGGCTGATTTTTGTCCATGGCATCAGATCTACAGTTATTTGAAATGTCATTGGATTCGTCTCGTGCTGGAGAGTTGCATTAAATTCGTCTTTTTTTAAATGATTAATACTAAAAATTTACTATCTAACGTCACTTCACCCGACCCCTGCTTTGACTTGAGATGACAATGTTAAATAAATAAACGAAAATTCAACACAAACCAATTGTAAGTTTTTTATCATGAGAAAATATAAGTTTTAAGTCTGCTACTTATAACCCCAACACCAAGAAAATGAACAAAATACCGTAAAACGGGGCTATTTGGGAACCACGAGGCTATTTGGAACCCAAGTAATTATAAGCTTTTAGTTGATATATTTTTGTCATGGCAATAATAGAACTAAAAACTTAGCCTGACAACAAATTTTACAGTTCTAGCATAGCCATGACAAAAAATATATCAACTAAAAGCTTATGATTACTTAGTTCCAAATAGCCCCGTGATTACCAAATAGCCCCATTTTACGGTACGAAATAAACGGTCCATTTACGAGTACTATGACAATGTTTACATGAATGACAGACGCATTGTGTCAATTTTTGATTTACTTTTCTGCTATGCCAATGTCCGCCTAAGCAACATGGTGTCCCCTTAAAACGAGTCTACTATATATTATCTATATCTGGGGCACCGGCTTACTAAGTAGGTACCTCAAAGACGAGGACGATATGGAGAGGGCCCGCAGGTTCACTTGTATAAATATATTCTACATGTACATACCGAAAATAAAACACTCTGCCCGATACATTTCTTTTTAGAAACTTATTTTTGAAACTATTTCGGGCACTTACATACGTAATGCTGGCTAAACTTTAAAGTACGGGCGGTAGTGTCACCCAATGTACGGAGAGGTCAAAATTTGGTATCGGATGAATTCACTTGGCACAGATGTATCCTTGGATAAACTGAGCTGAGTTAGCCCGGCAGCCATTATATCGGCCATCGTATATATTGTTATACTGTAAACTGAAACCGATATAAAAAAATAAATCGGCTTCAGTTTACAGTTTAGTTTAGAAAAAAAGGAAGTTTCACCACATCAGCTTATCTTTTTTGCTTCAACACACAATATTTTATTATATATGTAAAACATAATATTTACAAAAAATACTATTGAAAAGATATACTTGACACACAGTAACCATTTTGATCTTTACATACATACATACATACATAAACTCACGCCTTCGTTCCCGGAGAGGGGTAGGCAGAGCTACAGAATTACCTACAACTCTAAAAACTTGTTGATATTCTGTAACCACATTTTGATCTTTAAAATGTATAAAAAAATATTAGGTTATTTGCGTAGCCATTTTCCCCGATTCAGATGAAAACCTTTGGGTTTTAGTAAATGGCAAGAATTAGTCAACAATGTTATCACGAAATTAATAATATTTATTGAACGACTGTGCCAATATTGGTTCAAGGAGAGAGCTATAATATCAACAACTAATATGCAAGTAGGTATAGTAAATGACTTAATTTTATCGAAGATCATTCCACCGACACAAACTCTGTACACACTGTGCCCGACCTGGAAGAGGCTGTCCATTTCCCAACGGAATTTCTTAATTCCTTATACCCTTCTGGATTGCCCCCCGTAAATTGGTTTTCAAAGTAGAGTGTCCTATTATTTAATTACGAAACTTTAATTCATCCAAATTGTGCAATGGTTCACGTTTGCAAGTAATTAAATCTTTAAAAACGTTCATAATAGAGTGCACAATACTGACGGATGTGCGGCTGGAGAAGTTGTTTTAATTCCCCGGATTCCATTAATACAAACGGATCACCCTTTCCAGTTTAAACAACTGCAATTTCCCGTAAAATTATCGTTATCAATGACAGTTAACAAGTCACAAGGTCAAACATTAAAAGGTCACTTGTACCAAGCTTGTAGCCCTTTCGCGCGTCACTTCCAGGCAAAATTTATTTGTATTGTGATATGAAAAGTCAGCTGCAAACATTGTATACTAGCAGCCTTGCCAGTTCCGTTCGCCCCGCTGCAAATTTATAACTTTCCCGGTGGTTTCAGGAAACCAGAATGCGCGTCACTCATCAACGCACGGCCGAAACTACTGAAGCTAGAAACATTAAACTTTAACATTACGTATGTTTGTTGACGCAAGCAAGTAATGAGGGGAGAAAAGAATGAAATAAATATAATTTTACCGTTTGGGTGATTATCTCAGCCAGAAAATTTTGGCGGCGGAGCTGATAATCATAGTGTGGAGTAATTATTTAAGAAGTTTTAATTTTTTTCTGAAAAAAACATACTAATTATTATATTAAGCCAAATCGCAAAGTGTTATAAAAGTCATTGATGTTTATTAAAAAAAAATATTTTCGTCGAAATCATAATTTTGGTGTGGCGTCCAGTACCTGTTGTTCTTGATATATGATTCATTATAGAACCATAATATCCATTTATTTAACTTAAATTGCCATTACTTTAATTCCTCATTACTTTATACATCATATAAGAACATATAAATAAGGATAAGTATATTTATTGATACTCAAAACTAGGCCCTAAAGGTTGTCCGGGTGAAATTGTCAATTTTGGTGGTAACTATTGAATATGATTTTGTCGTCGAACGGAACGCAATAAGACCACCAAACGGGAAGTAACCTGTTCGTTCAGTTCAACTCCAGCCTTGACGGATGACACACGTGCCATATCTTGCCAAATCTGTCCGCCAAGAACGTAAGTACCTAATGTTGGTGTGTTAAAATACTTTTTTATGCAATTTTGGTGGTATATGTTATTAATGACTGAGTAATATTTGTTCGTGTTTGAATTTAATGTAAGGCGTGTTAGCAGTTTCATTTTCAAAATATAAAGTTAAACTCGAAGTGTATGTTACTGTTTTTTTTTTTAAAAAAATTTAATGCACGTTTCCTAATTTTGGTGAACCAATTTTGGTGGTTTTGGTGGCAATTTGAAATCCACCAAAATTACTTGATGCCACCAAAATTGTTAATACTATGTATAGTTCCATATTTGTAACCATATACTTTGTATTTACAATATTATTGACTCAGAACATTTATTTCGAGTAATATATAAACAGTTAATCATACTACTTAATATTATAAACGCGAAAGTTCGTGAGTTTGTATGGATGTATTGATGGTTGTTACTCTATTACACAAAAACTACAAGACGGATTTTGATGAAATTTAACATGGAGATACCTTCTACCTTGGATTAAAACATAGTCTACCTTAAATAATGCTATTCCTTCGGGAACTGTTTCTACGCGTACGAAGTCGCCGGTGGAAGCTAGTTTACAATAAAACTAAATTACTTGTGTAAATTCATGGTAAAAATTAAAATTTGGTATTGACTGTTTGCTGGAAATGAAAAGAAAGTAAGGCTTTTTATAATCGTTTTAATTATAAATACCGAAATACAATGTTATTCGTATATATTTTTTTTTTTAATTAAGTACGATTTTCCTGTGGATGGATGGATGTTTTTTGGATTGTTAGAGTCAAACAGTAAGTAATTAACAAATTTTACCTGTAATCAACAATACCTAATCCTAGGATATAATTAGATAATGTTTTACCTCAAGGAATTATATAACTCATATTAATATGTACTCATAATCGTGGACATCAGTCAGAAACCTATAATAATTGCACATAAAGTCATAGAAGTACAAATACTTTTTATATTTGTACTTCAATGACTTTTATTTAAACAGTGAGTAATTAAAAAAAAATACTCGTAATCAACAATACTTAATTCTACGGACATAATAAGTTCAAATAATAAGTTCAATTCTTCACTGAAGGAATTAAAACTCACATTAACATTAACAATCGTGGACGTCAGTCAGAACCCTATAATAATTGTACGTAAAGTCATAGAAGTACCTACAAACACTTTTTATATTTGTACTTATTATTTTTATAAAAAGTGTTTGTACTTCTATGACTTTATGTTCAATTATTATAGGGTTCTGACTGATGCCCACGATTGTTAATGTTAATGTGAGTTAGATGTATAATTCCTCAAGTTAGGAATTGAACTTATCATGTCCGTAGGATTAAGTATTGTTGATTACGAGTAAAATTTTATAATTACTTACTGTTTGACTCGGAGAGTCGAAGATCTCAACTATTGTCAGATTTAAATAAAAGCCATTGAAGTACAAATATAAACGGTGATTATACTTCTATGACTTTAGGTGCAATTATTATAGGTTTGTGACTGATGTCCACGATTTTTAATGTTAATGTGAGTTATGTAATTCCTTGAGTTAGAAATTGAACTTATTATGTCCGTAGGATTAAGTAATGTTGATTACTGTAAAATTTTATAATTACTTACTGTTTGACTCGAAGAGTCGAAGATCTCAACTGTTGCCAGATTGAAATAAAAGTCATTGAAGTACAAACATAAAAAGTGATTGTACTTCTATGACTTTATGTGCAATTATTATAGGGTATTACCTGTGTGGTCACCGGGTTAGAATAGTGCCACTCCATATCTTCTCGTGGATGTCGTAAGAGGCGACTAAGGGAATAATAAAGGCTTCTAGTACTCTTAGGCGATGGGCTTGCAACCTGTCACTAATACACTTGTAAACATCTTGGCCTGATTTGGGCAAAACGTGGTTACAGAATTATCAAAAACTTATTTAAGACTGCTTGGTAATTCAGTAGCTCTGCCTACCCCACTCTGGGAATGAAGGCGTGAGTTTATGTATGTATGTATGTATTATAGGGTTCTGATTGATGCCCACGATTAATGTTAATGTGAGTTATATAATTCCTTGAGTTAGGAATTGGACTTATTATGTCCGTAGGATTAAGTATTGTTAATTACGAGTAAAATTTTATAGTTACTTACTATTTGACTCGAAGAGTCGAAGATCTTAAAGATTACATTGTATTTTCGTATAATTAAAACGATTAATAAATTTCTTGCTTTCTTTTCATTTCCAGCAGATAATTTAATAACCAAATTGTAATTTTTATCATGAATTAGCACAAGTACCTAATTTTGGTGTAAATGTGCAATTTTGGTGGCCATTAATCTAATTTTGGTGAGTACAAGCAATTTTGGTGGGAGCCAAATTACAAAAAACATAATATCTCTAAAACTATTATGTATGATGAAAGGCCACTACTACGCTTTATTGATTATGACTAGTTACGTATTATTTATATGAAATTTTGACTCAGAAATCAAAAATAAAAAATGCCACCAAAATTTGATAAATTTCGAGCTTGTTGAAATTCACCCGTTTATGGAAATTCAACCCTTAAGGGAATAAAAAAAGAGTGGAAAATTTGTACGGGATTCAAAGCTGCTGACACTATAAATTATGTTTTCAAAAATCTGATTAAAATTGGTTCAATTTAATGACGGTGTATGTTGTGACGGTTATAAATGACGTAATTAATTATATACAGCGGTGGACAATATAATTAGAAACACTTGCGACGTATTTCACATTATACAAGGCACATTGCCGTAAAACTTTTGTTTTTGGAAATAAAACAGCAAAACCATAGAATATGTTCAGCAACTTATAATTCATTAAAAATCAAATAAATACGGTACCCGAGTTTACAACTGCCATTTAGATATTAAATTATGTACAAACAACTAAACAATATTTGCAGTACCATCCGTCATGGACAAGTAATTAGAAACAATAAAGAAATGAGGTAAAAATCAAAGTTATTAACGTGTTAACGTCATCAATTTCAAATTATTTATGTAAAATTATATTTGGTTTACTAAATTTCTTAAAAATTAATATTTAGTTGCATAGCCTTTGTTATTATCAATGATCGGATATCCCGGTGCAACACGGGGTGAATGACCTCAAACATTATGCTAATATGGATATGCCCCGGGGTTCCGGACTTATGTTGTTAAATATTATTCTGATTTTATTACTTCAAATAAATTTCAATACAATTTAAACGTGTAAAATAAATATTTCGACAAAAGTAATTTAAATATGTAAAAAAAATTAAAAAGTTAGTTTTTATTATACTCTGTTTAAAATTGATCTGCCAAATAGTCTTTGGGTATGAATATAAATAAAATAAATAATACGGTACGCATTATTAGTTCACCACACTACATACAGATATTATATTTTATTAGTTTGTATGAAATTGAAATAGCATACAATTATTTTCGCAATATTTTATATGTTTAATCGATTTCTTTACACGTGTAAAATCCTATCCTAATGCCTATTTATAAATATCCCAACAATCGCATTTTCTTTTCGAACCAGATCCCGGGATTTTAGTCATATCCATATTAAGATTTCTACTCTATATCCCGCAGTGTTGCACCGTGAAATCCGATCACTGGTTATTATTGACAGCTCGGCAACGACGTGGCATTGATTCAAGTAATTTCATACATTTTTCGAGTGGGATCGAGATCCATGCTTCAACAAAGGATTCGTAAAGTTCATTTTGACTGGAATTATGTATAACGGAGACTTTTTTTTAAACGACGTACCACTAATTTTCAATTGGTTTTAAATCGGGACTATTTGCAGGCCAGTCTAACATGGTAACACGTTGCTGACTAAGAAAGGCTTTAACACTCCGGGCCGTGTGTTTTGTGTCGTTATCGTGCTGAAAGACCCAGGTCACAGGCAAATGGTCGTCGGTGTAGGGAATCATTGTCTCTTCTAAGATGTTTTTAAATTGAAATTGATCCATAATACCTTCAATCTTACGGACGGGTCCAACTCTGCAACCAGACAAACATCCCCATACTTTAATGTTGGTGTCCTGCCTTTTTGCCGAATTTCATTTGGCAACCAACTTTTCGCCGAAGTTTTATTTGGCAAACCAATCCGTGGCATAATTTTTTTTTGTTTTTTTTTTTATTCGCAACATTTTTATATTGAAATATTTTATTACGTCAAATTTTATGTGGTAAATAATTGTGTAGCAAATGATTTGCTAAGGCAAATAACATATAGTCAAATTTTATGTGGTAAATAATTGTGTTGTCTGAATCAAATATAAATTGGATTAAAAACAAAACTGCTCCCAGAAAAAAAATAGCCCCAACCTACCTAAGGTTGGGGTTATTTTTTTATGACCCTAAGAACGAAACTGCTCTCAGATATAGATAGTTTATGGTTAATTTTTATGCCAATCAATATATTTGACGAAAACATTGACATCTTAAAAGAGTCCCAGGTAATAATTTGTCTCAATAATTTATCAAATCATTCGTTGGGAAATGATATGAGTGCGAAACGTCGAGTTGGGAAATGAAAATTTGCCCAAATAAAAATATGGGATACGTAGTTTGGGGAGTTAAGAATTTGCTAAATAATTTTCGTCGAAACATTAGCAAACCTGTTACCACCGCCGTGTTTGACTATGCTCCTCGTGTATTTATAATCAAAAGCATGGTTTATTGGACGTCTAACGTAGCGTTTTCCGTCCGAATTAACCATATTTATTTTTGTTTCATCCGAGAATAACACTTTTTTCCATTCTCGTACGGTCCAGTTAAGATATTTCTTTGCAAATAATAATCGCTTCTCTCGGTGTTGCTTGGTAAGAAGGGGTACCTTTCGAGAAACCCTCCCGAACAATGTAGCTTCCACTAATCTGCGGCGTACCAGTTTCGAGGAAATGTTCCTTGGGTCTTCAGGTGAAAAAACTTCATTTCTAATCTCGTTGGAGCCTTTAAACGGGTCTTGTTTAGCTACACTTATTATCAGCAAATCTTCCCGGGGAGACGGTTTCCTTGGACGTGCCTTTCTAACAACACTTTTTTATACTCGTCGATTAAAATCTGTGTATTAAGATTTCATAGAGAATACTGTAACGTCACTCTTTTCATCGATGTTCCTTCCGAAACAACCGAAATAACTATTTCGATACGCTCTAGACAACCGAAAAAATTTTGAAAATAGAACTTTGGATTTCCATGTGTGTCCTTGTTTAAGGATACTCGATCCGATACAAAATTGCCAATCTGTGGCGTTTAGGAACGTAGCAGCGTCGCGTCATCTGTCAAAAATCTACTTTTCAATTATCTTGTGTCAAAAAAGTCGGATAGTAGAACACTTACGATATTTAGTTTTCTTATATACTCGTATTAATGACTTAAATTATTAATTTTAATGAACTCGTACAAAAAGTATTGTTCACAATAGTGTCATAATTAAGCTTTTTAATCTCGTACCTTACTTAGGCCACTCAGCAAGCTTCGTGGCCTAAACACGGTACTCGACTAAAAAGCTCTCTATTATAACACGATTGTGAAAAATACTATTAGTAGTTCGGTTTCTTTTATAATGACTCATTATGAGCAATAGCGTTGAAAACTTTCTTCTCTTATTTTTACCCATTTTTAACAAAACTTATTATTCACGTAATTCCAAATTGACGTTTAATTGCCGCCGAAACTACAGAAAAAGCGAAGAAAGAGGTTTTTTTTTTAATTTCAAAAATGGAACGAACCACGGATCCTGTTTCTAATTAGTTGCCCAAGCGTCCAGTAATAGGAATTCAACTATCATGATATTTAAACTCTTTTAATAATTAAAGATGAAACAAATTTCTTTTTTTTTAATATTTTATGATTTTTTTAACTCAATTATCGAACTACGAGTAGGTTTAGTGTCGTGAGCTCATAAAATAAGATTATACATTTATAAATACTGCGTTCCGTTTCACTGTGATGTTTAAAAGATGTTTGTAACGAGATATCAGCGAGACAAGAAAAAAGTTTAATCTTTTGGTATTTCTATTAAGTAACAGTTTTTTATTAGTATCGTCAAAACGCGCATTTTTTTGCTTAAAACGATAATAACAGGAATCTGGTGTTCCGCAAAAAATACTAAAACATTACTTTTATATTTATAATATAAATATAAAAGTAATGTTTTAGTATTTTTTGCGGAATTATTTCATTCCGGTTACACTTTAATATAAGTTTTCGTTCATTTGTTGTAATTAATTGGTTATTTTTAGGGTTCCGTACCTCAAAATGAGAAAACGGAACCTCTATATGATCACTTTGTTGTCCGTCTGTCTGTCCGTCCGTCAGTCTGTCTTTCTGTCTGTCAAGATCCTTTATCTCCGAAACGCGTGGCGGTATCGTGTTGAATTTAAAACCATATACCTACTCAGGTCTACAGTCCCTTGAAGTTGTGAAAAAACAAACTTAAAAAAAGTAACGTAAACGTAACGTAACGTTAACGTAAAAAAGGTACGGCCGTTTATGCCGCAAAAAACGTATATTTCGACACTCTCAAGGGAATTAAAATGTATATTGTATTTTCCGTTGACCTGGAACTATGAAATTTGGCAAGTAATACCGTCTTATACTATCTACCCACAGATCACAGAAACAAGGGAGATATGTTATGGGGGCGTGGTTCGTGACGCCTCGATATGGTCAAAATGACCATATCGGCACGAGGCGTGTCAAGCGTTGAAATAGTCAACCACTGAACGCTGTCAGTATAGAAGCTCCGTATAAATGATAAAATGACTATATGTAGCGTGAAAGTGTGCAACAATCGAAGTGCAAACGTTAATATAAAATCAAAGGGCATAACTTACCACCGGTAAATTTAGTTTTTAAGCATTATTTATATTTTTAAATGAATATTTTATATTTGAATAGATTTCAGAGCGTAAGGTTGTGAAAGTTGTGTTGACGTGATTTCTATCGACTATCGATAAATGGCTTATTCTACAGCTATCAATAGAATTCAATGTGTTAATAGTTCTAGTTATTTATCACTACCAAAACACGCTTAAAACAGAAGAAAAATAATTTTAACAAATTTTCACGTTATATTTTTTTTTATTTTCTTTACAATATTAACGAACGACGAAGGACTCTAGCAATTCAAATATAAGTAGACGAATCATACAATTAAGATAAAAATAAATTAACCAACCACAAAGGCAAAGGGCTCTGGCTCAGTATTGAGCTGTGCTTGCACACAGCGCTGATTGACAGCTCGCGCCGACTCACTCTCAAAAGGATTCAAGCCTAAAGGTTGGATGGTAGAGAATGCCCCAAGTATTAAGTCTATCTCTCTGTTTTAAGTAATTTGTACCATTTATGAAATAAAGTTTACATAATCAAGTCGGTAAACTACTGGTTTGTCCCAAACTGAGATCTCGTGACGTGACACTCAGCCGAACCCATTTTATTAGTGTATTTGTATTAACATCATAAAGTCCAAGTTTACAATTTAGACTTTTATGTACTAATCATAACGAAAATCTTTAACAGCTCCAGAAAATTTAACCATTGAAATTCGGCAATTTTTTTGTTACGTTCTAATATAGGTATCGTTCCCAATTTAAAATCTTATGTATCAATTTTACGCAAACCGTATTCTTGCTAATAAATTATTATTCTATTCTAACAATAATATATTAAGTTTAAATGATGTTATTGTATTTACCTAGTAGTAAAATAATAAAAATAGTACTTATTGCCTGTAAATTGAATAGTACCTATATTAACGTTGCAAACAAGTTTGAATTGTTTATCGATATATTTTGAAACATTCCTTGTGGCATCCCTAAGTGGACGACAGGAGAGAAACGCACACCTCTTAAAAAAAGTATAACTAGATGTCGCTGTGTGTGAGTAGTCCTTAACCTGCTGAACATAGGGACTACTATCTTAGCGCCATCTAGCTCTGAGGAATTAATTAATTACTCGTCGCATAGATGGCAGCTAAGTGACGAGTAAGCGCTACCTTACGTTCAGTGACTGAACTACGATGGAAAAAAAACGATCTTTCAGCATTTTTCAACCTTGAGAACTTAGTATAAAGCTTAATTTTCTGCTACTATCAAAACTATGTTACGGCGTTTTTAGTTCGTAAGCTGTGACCAATTATGAGGAGGTTGTTTTTGTAGTAGTTAATAGAGCGTAAGCGTAAGACGCACACATGTTTAAAAGTGGCGACACCGGGTCTTGTACGAATTGGCGTTCATGACATATCTCCCTTGTTTCTGTGATCTGTGTATCTACCAATATAGGTAACATTCTGAAAACTATATTTTTTTAATTGAATCACGAAAAAACAGGGTCTTTATGCAAGGGACGGCGGTCCAAATTTGAATTGAGTTAACCGCGTCATGTGCGGAACCCTCGGTGTGCGAGTCCAACTCAACCTTGTCCGTTTTTTTTGTGTTTAATATGATCAATAAACGTAACCGTTTCTAGTGTCACCCACCTTTCGGGAATTTTACATAAAACATTGAAAAAAATATTTAGAATGGTTAGCTTTGGAATAGTGGATACGAAGTCTATGTTCCAAACTTCCAACTGGCCCGAATTAGTAACTCCGGTTTTTATTTATCGAATGACCGACCTATCACCCTAGGGCCTCTATTCTGCTGAGTAAAAAGATTTGGCCTTTGGCATGTTATCGAATTTTCAACGTTACTAATATTAGCTCTTAGATACTTGGCAGTAATGCCGGGTGAGTTATAATAGTAGATTGATAACCAAGGGTGGAAAGTGACCCATTTTACCCGAGATATTTCTGGCGCTCGAACGTAGTGAGAGCGCCAATAGTTCGAGGGGAAATGGGCAATTTCACCCGAGTTAGACACTCTACTTTTCATTTCGACTGTGAGGAAAATACTTATATTTAATCTTGTTTCCCGCTTTTTCTATTGCAAACTTTTTTTTCTATATTCAGAAAAAAGTTAAAATACTCATACTGCCAACATTAGAAAAGTTTAATCGAGGTCACGACCAAGGAGCCAGCAAGGAGGTTGAACGCCGCGCCGAACGAAAAAGTTTTACCTTT
This sequence comes from Acleris emargana, assembly GCA_927399475.2. Taxonomy (NCBI): domain Eukaryota; kingdom Metazoa; phylum Arthropoda; class Insecta; order Lepidoptera; family Tortricidae; genus Acleris; species Acleris emargana. The sequence goes on along the minus strand of OV656835.1, from coordinate 46,336,906 downwards.
ATGACGTATTTAAATATTCCATCTCTTTCTTTCATATTTCACAAATGACTTCCACTTCATTCTTACCCTAACTAAAGAAAGAGATGGAATATATTCGTGACGTAATAAATGTCTAATTTCTTGTTTCGAACGGATGTTCGGCGTTCAACCTCCGTGTTGTATCCTCCGTGTTGTGTTGTATTGCTCCTTGGTCGTGACCAACTCGATTATTTTTTCTAATGTTGGCAGTATGTGTATTTTCAAGATGGCCATGCCAAACAGTGAAAAAAAAATTGTCATGCTATGCTATCATGGCATTATGGCGGGCAGCAGAATATAAGAGGAATAATTTTAAATGTTGTTTTTTTTGTAATTGCGAAAAAAAGTGACCATTCGTAAAATGATTTTAATATGAACTATAGATCGTAATAAATACGTCGTTTAACGTATAGTCGAGTTTAGATATATGAATGATTTAAATATGACGTAGCTCAATTATCTTAGACTCCATGGCCAATCGTAACTATTAAAAAAAAAAAACTTTCCACCCTAGAGGAGAAAACGCAATTTTCCACCCGGCTATCTACCCATTCAAATTAAACTTTCCGAACAGGAGAGATGAAAAATAAATTACCATAACATGTTAAAAGGCAATATCGGTTTACCCTGTAGAATAGATGGCCAGGCCGTTTGAATTTCTTAAAACTATACAGGCTGTCTTACACCCGTATTTATAGTCAAGACAAGTAATTACTTGAGTAATAGTAATGTCAAAAGTCATATAAAAAACGTTGCTGAAGTCATTACTTTTACTTAAGTAATTACTTTTCTTGACTATAAATACGGGTGTTAGTGTTAAAAGTACTACCTACTGAAAAAAGTTGGCGGCAACCAATCCTACTAAGTAAACATATCGCCACAGGTAGTGTTCCATAGCACTCGAGCCTTTTTAGACCGAATTTTAAAGCTCCGGAGGTCTTTTTAGAGCTGGTTTAATGGAATGGGTTTCAAAGAGCTAGTGATTTTAATAAGGCCGTAGTCTTAAAAAAGGCTGTAGCCTTTTTTTGGGGTTTTAGCTTTTTTAAAGGCTTAAGCCTTTTTTTAAGGTTCTAGCCGCTAACTTGAGCCGAGCTGAGGCTTATAAAATGACTTTTATGAATGCAGTCGCGGTTCGGATCATATTCGTAAAAATCAGTTGTGTATTTCTGTTGCCGCTATACAACAAATAATTAAACTCAAAAAAATCATTAGAAATAATTATTATAAACTCAAAAATATTTTAGCCTCCGTGCCTAAAGAAGCTTGGAGGCCAAAATATTTTTAAGTTTCAATATTTTGACAAGGACTTTAAGTCTAAAAATATATAGCCTTTTATTAAGGTTACGAGCTCCGAGAGTCAAGGCTGCCGTATATAACAAGGCTTGTGGGTTAAAGAGCTTTATAGGCTTTTAGCCCTCTAGGCGTCAAAATCGAAGTCAGGCTTAAAAAAAAGAGCTAAAAGGCTCGAGTCCTTTGGAACACTAGCCACAGGTGCAGGCGGCGCCTTGTGCAATGTGTAGAGTTAACTCATCAGTCAGTGTCAAATACGTCAATGTTGGCGTGACTTTCACAGACAGTTAAGAGCCTTTTAGACCAGTTCAACGTTATTAACTAATTAAATTTAAAAATTTAATATATTTAAAACCGTTACAGTTATTATTTGTCTGTCTTCGGGAAATTAACTTTATTTGACCTAAAGAACGTTACCTTAAAGTTATCGTAAATCAAAAAAAAACACGGTGTATAATGAAATGATCCTATCCAACATTCATATACACCGCGGTAGGTTTACCAATACGAGTAGGTATAACGATATTGCAAGATCGTTTCGATACCGAAATTAAGTATTTTGATTTTAAATAGTTGTGATGGTGGTCTGCAGGAGATTCAGGGGAACGAGACGCGGTGGTAGCTTAACACGTGTATTTTTTTAATTTCTTTCTCCTGCCTAAACCAAACAACTCGATCACCTATACATTCAGCCCCAAAGGTTCCGTACCACCCGATTGACACTTGGCCGGTCTTTATTTCGTGGTTTCTCATTAAAGCTTGCCCTTTTTACGATGAAAGAAAGGCAAGAAAACGAACGTTAAGACAAAGTTTCTTATACCGAGTTAATGGCGGTCAATATCCCGTTGGTAAAAAAACCATCATTGTTATTGTTTTGGGTTCCGTACCAAATACTGAAAAACTGAGCCCATGTAAGATGATTTCGCTGTCTATCCGTCTATCTGTCAAGACCGGATGTTTTTTTATTCTGGAACCAAACAACGGCGAGTTATTACAATGAGAAAACCAAACCTAAATACGTTTATTTTGTGGCAGGATTGTGCGGCGGCGTGCACTCCGGGGTCTCGCGCCGCATCCGCCGGGAGATGGCGTTGCGACCCACTGAACCTGGTTATTCCAAGATTGTCTGCATCGGTGACAAGTCTCGCGCCATGCTGCGTCGGCAGTTTGCGAATAGCATGCTTGTTAGCGTAAAAGATGTAAGGTCCATTTTTACTAATTGCGCTTTCAATCAGTTCTTACCTCCTTATAGCCTCAAAAGACATTTCATGACTATTTCTTACGTTCCCCTTCAAGCTGTTTTAACAAGGTGTTCCAATAGCTCTTTTGTTGGAAGTGTTTATTAGTGATTGATACATAACTTATGATATTAGTGTAGATAAAGTATAACGAACACACCGTTAGCCTTCTGAATTTTCTAATTATTGACTCGCAGCGTTATGCAATTAGATAAACTTACTTACTTCAATACTTTCATTTAGTAAAATTCAAGACGTATGAACTCGAACTTAATAGAAGGCTATTAAGGTATTATATTCTAAGAACCCACGACACTAAACCTAGTTCGAAACCTAGTGCGGCGACCAGGTTTTTAATTACATTACTAATTATAGGTATATATCTCATCTGGTAGTCTTATCGAACTAGGTTTAGTATCGTGGGCTCCCCTACTATCACAGAACGCGTGTAAAGAGTAGATTGGTAAAGCCTATCGTCGGATGAGCGTAATATTAGTGATAAACCCGATGAATTTTGGAAGCACGTGTAAAGGAACATCCAGTCTGAGAGCAATTCGCTTGAATATTCAAGGGGTGTGGAAGTTGACCCGAGCGTTACAAAGCTTACACACCACTCGATGTTTGCTCTGAATGCTCATCACACGCGAATGCTCTCAGTGAGGACGCTGCTAAAGACATTGCATTAACGCGATAATGCGATAATATCGTACCGGGGTAAAATTGTTTCTAATCAGCAAACTTTGTTATCGCGGCAGCAAAGACAAATCTATTAAAGAACGCATATACAATGTCTGTTTAGTATAAACGGAAAATTCTGACTACACATTCTAAGCCTCTTCATATCTAGTACGAAGTTTTCGCTGGATAAGGTTAATCAAACTTCTGAGTAAACGCTTACCTATAAGTAGACCCCGCTATCGGAGGTGCAAAATGGTAGCTGTCAAGTTCTTAGGGATGGGTAAAGATATTTATGATTTCGATATCTATATTCTTATTTTTTCTGTACAATTAGTTTTATATGTGGGTAAGGACCAAAAAGTTGGACCACTGTTTAAGCGCAGTTAACCATACAAACAGCGAAGTTGAAAAAAGTTCCGTTGTGCGACGAAAATTATCCCTACAATTGTATGGCTAACTTCCGTGTCACAACGGAAAAGTTTCATAGAAAATTTAATTGAGTGAGTTAGCGTGGACAGCTTTTTGGTCCTCCTTACCCATGTACCTATGCCATTTAACATGTTTTTTTTGGGATAATCATTATCATCAGAAATGTAAACCATTATCAGTACAACAAAAACACTATGGTTGCTATTTTACTTTTCTAATGTTTCGGGTTGCAGGGCATTGCATAAACGCTCTTAAAATAAACCTTTTCAATAAAGGTATAATACTGGCCACTTAAACAGGTAATAAATAATTTACGTCTACAGATAGTCCCGTTTTATAAAATAAACACGTTTAATTAAAGTTCTAGACTCTCATGATGGTAAAAAAAAATTAGCGATGTTTGGACGTATTATCGACATATAGCTAGTATTTCAAAATATTTGTTACCCATCCCTATGAACTTGACAGCTACCATTTTGCACCTCCGATAACGGGGTCTACCTATAAGTCAACGTGTCATCTTGTTTTTTTTATTGTGTCAAATCCAGTAATTTCTTCAAAACTATACTATCAGTTTTCCATTTGCACTCAAATTTAATTTAGACATAATGTTTTTTGTATTAGTATATCAAATCAATCAAGAATGACAAATTTCTAAAGTAGGTAGCAGAAAAGGCAACTGGAGAAGTTGACGTAAGGATTGCGTAGCTAATGTTTTTAAATATGTACTAGGTACTAATCAAGTCAAGTACGGAGGTAAGATTTTAGAAAGAAAATTATAGGAACGATAGGATATATAACGATAGGAGCATCACTTCTGTTATTACCTATTTGTCATAACATGATCTTTCAGTGTCAATTCTTCTTTGCTCCGGTGATATAACGACGTTTGCCAATCAGGGAGCAGTAGAGGTGATTGCCGAGCATTTTCGCTGCTTCCCCAGGGCCAGACGGTATACAGTGCATTTGTGATTAAGGACGGTGTGTAAGTATTAGAAGAGCCTTTGTTATACCTTGTAACCTCTTTGTCACAAAGAGCTTATATCCGTCTTATTGGAAGGTGTCTAAGGTTGCAGTCGTCCCAAAGGATCCGTCATCAAACGACATAACTTCGCACCGGCCTGTCGCTATCTTGTCTGTTGTGGGGAAGGTTTTTAAAAGCATAACATGTCGGCAGATCTTACAGTCCCAACCTCTTCTGGCCCAAATGATGCCCAGCGTGGCTTCCGAGCTAAGCGTGCGATCTGCACTAATCATACAAGCTTCGTTGATCATGTACTCGTACTCCAGACTATGGATAGGACTCGGCAAGTTGACGCAGCCTTCATCGACTTCCAAAAGGCATTAGACCTAGTCGATAATCATGTGCTACTTTGGAAGCTTTCGGCCTTTGAATTGCTCTACAGTCAAAGTTGTTGACAGTTAATTGAGGCCTAACTCTTAACAATATGTAACTTACGCCCAACCCAATAGATGATGATAGATGGACTAAAGTTAATGTTGTGTAAATAGTAAAGTACTTAGGAGAGTAAATTCTGTTGGTGTTTTCAGTCCGAAAATGCGCACCACTTAATTTGACGTGTTACGATTACAGTGCGGCGCGATATCACTAAAATCGTTTGTTCTCTGTGGGAGAATTTCCATTAGCAATTATTCAAATTCCAATTTTCAATTAAGGTTTCACAGTCTTGTTTTTTCACAAGCGCGTTTTTTCCAGTCGTATTTTTTTTTATTCCAGGAATCAATATGATACCTAGTCGGTTACTAAGTTCTGTTACTGAGATTAATTACAATTTAAAAAAAAATTAAGTTGTTTTGCATAGTATACACTCGCGAGCAAAAGTATCGAATCACTTTGCATTTTTTCGTTTGCATCCGATATCTTTGTAATTTCCCATTTGAATCTGAAAATTATGGTATTAAATGAAAGCTTACAATGTAACGCTTTGGAAAATGTGCCAATTCAATAATATTTCAGATCCAAAGGCTGAAAAAAACTCGAATACCGGAAGTAACTCGAAAATGGCCTTAAAATAAACAAGGGAAACTCGAAATAAAAGGCTTGTTTAAAATAAAATTCAATTTATTATTATTACGTTAGTAACGGGTATTACGACCCCTAGCCCTACCGACACAACGTAAACGATTTTTCATGGATTTTATTAACTTCCTGATGTAATTTTGAGGAATCGCTTCCCACTCCTCCAGCAAGGCAATCTTCAACTCGTCGACAGGATTCCGGGCCCGAACGTTCCTCTTCAGATGGTCCCACATGTGCTCAATGGGGTTAAGGTCCTGGCTCATCGCTGGCCAGACCTTGGTATCGATGCCCACCTCGCGGAGGTAGGCAGCGGTGACCCTTGCGGTATGACAAGGGGCATTGTCCTGCATTAGCATGAACCCCTCATCAAAAATACCGGCATAAGGGACGACGTGGTCTTCCAAAATCTCCGTTATGTACCTGGCAGCAGTTAATCCACCGCCACGACCACCGCCAGGAACAAAAACCAGCTGAGTCCGTGCATCGTACGAGATGCCGCCCCAGAACATGACTGAGCCACCTCCATAGGCGACTCTTTTAGAAATGCAGCACTGAGCGTAGCGTTCTTCTGGCCTCCTGTAGACTCTTTCTCTTCAGTCGCAGCCATTCAAACATATTCTGCACTTGTCCGAGAACAGAATCGGGGTCCATTGGTCCAGGGTCCAATACTTGTGAATCCTTGCAAATTCCTTTCGGGCTGTGCGGTGCCTTGCCAGCAACCTCGGCCCTGTCGCAGGCCTCCTGGGTGTCAGGTTCGCTGCCTTGAGTCTCCTTCTCACGGTCCAATCGCTGGCAACCACTCCTCGCACCTCCCGCAGACGCTGCTGGATGGTAACTCCAGTCTGGTGACGATTTCGAAGAGACGTCGACACAATGAAGCGGTCGTCTCTCTCCGATGTGCACCTTCTTCGGCCGCTTCTAGGTCTTGCCGTAAATGCTCCTGTTTCCTGGAACCTCTGGTACAGTTTACAAACTGTGGACTGGCTCAGATTCACTTCGGCAGCTACTGAGCGTTGACTACGCCCTTCTTGCAGGAGCTTGACGACTACGGCGACTTGAGCTTCGGTGGCTTCCATTTTTTAAGGGTATTCTTCACAGGATAAGATGCGGAGATGTGTGCAGGTTGACTTCTGGTAAGTGACCGATAAGAAATCCCCCACCACCCCCGTTTTATAGGGGTCAAGGGTAGTGCAACTCGTGGGCGTTAGAACCCGTAACAACACGGGAAACCGGGACATTGCCCATAATCTGAAAAATCCTGGGCCAATACTCATGTTTTATAGCTTTTTATAAAGCTAATATTATAACAAACATATTCACATTTAAATAATTTAGAAAAATAAACCGATTTACAAAGATATCGGATGCAAACGAAAAAATGCAAAGTGATTCGATACTTTTGCTCGCGAGTGTATTAATCAAAACTTTGATTTATATAGAATAATAATAAAAAAAATGTATTCTAAACTATTGCAATTATTTGATGTACGAGCTTGAAGTATTCCCATTTCGGACGATAAAATCATAGTTAAAATCACGCACGACGATGATACTGATAACGGCCCCAACTTTTGTAAGAGTTCCTGTAGAGAGTTCAAATTTGCGTGACATATTGAACAGACTTCTAGCTTTAAATTCTGATACAAATGTATTCAAAGCAACTAAAGATCCGCTTGGACACCGGTCAATCTTGATGACTCATTAAATCGACTTTAAGATTTCACATGATTTTGCAGAAATACGAAAACACACCAAATCTCTTGCTTCACAAGTTGGAATTAAGTTATGTTGAGTAATATAATTTTGGTCTCTAAACATATACAGAGATAGGATTTTTTATAAAATTATACAAAAAAAGTTCTTTGGTAAACAAAGACTAACTTTTAAGCGATTTCAAAAAATGAAATTTACAGAAAAGTCATGCGTAATTTCATCGATGCCGGCTGTGAATGTTAAAAGATCGTATCGGGAATTGCGGAAACTAAGAAAAATGATTAATTGTTTTTCAAAATGTATATTAATTAAGCTTTTAATTTTTATACATATTGAAATTAAAAAATAAACATACGAGGGTGCATTGAAAAGTTCTGAGCCTAAGGTTGAATATAATAAAAAAAAAACAAATAAATACTGGCAGGTCAAAGTGCCACATTTAGTCGCCATTATGCACTATCTTTTGTTTTTTTCCTGTCACAATTTTGCATTTTATGCTGGAACTGCTACATAAGGTCACTGATTTTTCAAGTAATGGATAAAATTGAGCACCGTTCTGTCATAAAATGTTTGCAAAAGAAGGGGTTAACACCAAAACAAATATTTGAAGATATGAATCAAACATAAGGGCAATCTGCTCCATCGTATGCTACCATAAAAAGATGGGTAGCTGGTTTCAAACGTAGCCGGGAGACTGTTCAAGACGAGCCTAGGAGTGGGCGGCCATTGACGGCTACTACGGACGAAAATGTCAATAATATATTAGATGCGATAATGAAGGATAGGCGATTGAATATTGTGGAGATAGCGGAAGCAATGGGTATATCTTATGAGCGGGCACAGAACATCATCACCGATGTTCTTGGATTTTCTAAGGTGTCAACCAGGTGGGTGTCTAGACTGCTTTCAGTCGAGAACAAACGAGTACGTGTTACAATTTCCCAAGATTGTTTATGTATGTTTCAACGTGACTTCGACAATTTTTTCAATCGTTTTATAACTATGGACGAGACATGGGTCCACCACAGTACACCAGAATCGAAAGAACAATCCAGGCAATGGAAAAGACCAGGTTCACCACCACCCAAAAAAGCCAAGGTCATTTTGTCAGCTAATAAGGTAATGGCCTCAGTTTTCTGGGATTGCAGGGGGGTTATCATGAATATCATGATAGACTATCTCGAAAAGGACAAAGCAATAAATTCGGACTACTATTGTGCTCTTTTACGTCATCTGCGTGAGGAAATTAAAATAAAGAGACCTGGAATGCTGTCGAAAAAAGTACTGTTTCACCAAGACAACGCTCGCGTTCACACTTCGGCGAAATCAATGGCACAAATATATGATTGTGAATTTGTAGTGCTGCCGCATGACCCTTACTCGCCGGATCTAGCTCCTCCCGATTATCATCTCTTCCCAAACCTCAAAAAACACTTGGGAGGACAAATATTTTCGACAAATATGGAGGTACAAGAAGCAGTAGACTCATATTTTAACGACCTCAGCGATTCTTTTTTTTTTGATGGGATAATGAAGTCGGAGGCGAGGTAGACTAAGTGCATTGACCTTCATGGAGAATATGTCGAAAAATAAAATTGTTATAAAAAGTGAGCCCGTTACTTTTTTTTACCAGGCTCAGAACTTTTCAATCCACCCTCGTAAGTTAGTTTTATTTGCATCAACCTTAGTAACAGAACTTCGTAACCAACTAGGTAGAGTCTGAGTATTTAGTGAGTGGTGACACAAAAAAATGGGGCCAAATTTAAAATATAATTATCTGATAACACGAAATGCCTAACGACTGGATAGGTACTTAAATGTAATGTGACAGCATCTCTCATAGTTAAAGTTGTTGTTGTCATGTGAAGAATTACAAAATAATGCTTGTGTCACGGCTCACTGGCCCGACTCTAGTGTCGACAGAGCCGCTTTATCGCGGAGCTCCAATCTAGGCGGTTTCGCCATTCGGGTTTGCAGAAGAAGTACTAAGCATAAATGAAATCTACCTTCCTTTTTCAACCTCATTCTAAATGGGAAAATAGCGATAGCGCTTGAAAGGGCTTTCGGGTTTGTACCTTTCTCTCATTAGTTGTCATAAGTGGTCTTTTACAAGTTTAACCACTTTACCCGACTTGAGACTTCTATAGACCTCTTGCACTGTACGTATAAATGTGCAACTATGTAAGAATAGGGCACACCTTAATTATATATTAAAATTGTAGGTACCCAACCAGTATTGTTTCAGATCGGCCGTATATCACCAGTGTTCCTGGACGCCTCCCGTGTGGCCGCCGCTGTAACCGAGGCGGGATATATCTATGACTCGGGCGAGATTTTGTACAACAAGTTCTACAGTGCTGTCAAGTACGAGTTATCTATGATACCTTTTTTCAACAAGGCGAAAATTAATGTAAGTGACACAACTAATCCAAACTAACCCCTCCAGAGAAAGATTAGGCCTAATAGACTAGGATCATTTTTGAAAAAGTCGAGTCGATCGGCCTGTCGCCATTTCGATTTTAAATTTTGCCTCACTACAGTTTGCGTTAAAGTGCATTAAAACCTAAATATGTAAGGAAATCTAGAAAAACAAAGGTTTTTTTAACGCTATCTCCCCATTGACAATGTGAAAAAATCATTGAATCAATTTTTTTTTACAAATTTTGTGCTCTAAAATGTCAAAGAACCATAATTATGTAAAACAATGCATAATTATATGATAAACCATGACTCCACACTCGCGGTTGTTCACGGTAATTCCATAGTGAAGTACGGGGTCCCTTTGATACGGGACAAAAAACCCGACGAAAATCAGGAAATAAATCGCGAAATCGTGACGAATATGCGTAACGGGTCTACACTTACGGTTTGCGCCATTCGCGCGCGCGTGATCTGCGAGGGCTTTATTAGTTATTTGTTATACAAGTGGGTAAAGTTGTATTTTACCTGCGAGTGTTAATTTGAAACACGAGCTAGCGAAAGGATACTATGATTGACGACGAGCGAAGCGAGTGGTTAAAAATAGAATCCTGAGCGTAGCAAGTGTTTCAAGACATGAGACGTAAAATAACTTTTCACCCGTGTTTATCACAAAACTTTTCACCTCACTACAGCGAGGAAACTAAAGAAAAGGGTTTGTACTATAAGGTCAATTCCGCATTTTGCACGGTTTCCCGTAATTCCACAGGTGTTAATACGTCTTCATCACTCGAATCACTCATTTTTAATAACAAAACAAACTAGAAAAACATGGGAATATTTAACGTTGACGGCTTAATAGAAAAGTTTTGACGTAAGTTTTTTTTTATTATTTTGGATGCGTTTTGTTAGCACATCGACTTATTTGGACTGTCAGAACATTTTATCCGTTTTTAAAACCAGAATGAAGGTTAATTTGAATGCTGATATTTATGAATTAAAATAAAGTTGTAAGACTGTATTTTGTGTTTTTTACTAGATGCAATTCATTAATTGTGATGTTAAAAATTCGGCACTTGTAACGTTTTACGTTTGGTTAGATGTCAAATGTCACTGAAGCTGCCTTCAAATGTCAAAACTCTTTCTTCACATGTGGATAAAAAGCGATTTTCTCAATAGATATCAAACAAACAAAAAGGGCTTTCAGAGCTAGTGAGATGAAAAGTATATTGGCAGTATATGGGAGAATAGGAACAGACTAGATAGGTACGATGTTTTCGGTGGAGTAGAGGTACGTAGAGCATTGTAGACTGAACTTTCTCGCTAGGCCTTAATTGTACTAACTTGATATAAATATAAGATACTGAGATTATCGAACTTGTTGTTTTAACACCATCAACAAATACTTCAGGGTGGTAATTTTGTAGGGATTCGTACCTCACAGGCAAAAATAAAATCTTTTTCACCCCAGAAGCTCAAACAAGCAGGTTTTGCTGCTTAAAAACAGTGAGCAAAATTCAATTTTGCCGCGAGCGAGAGGCAAAGTAGCTTTTTAATTATTTTTTTTAAATGCCGTGAGCAGTGCTGGGGCTACTCACAACATTCGAAAAATTGAACTTCACTTTGTTCTGTCACTTTCACTTCGATAGGAAAAAAGCGAGAGATAGAAACAACTTGATTCGAAGTTCGATTTTCAAATTCCACACATAGTAGGCCCAAAAAGAAACGCACGTTCGGATGCACACATAACCGTAAAATTGCAAATAAAACTATCTGTTAAAGTTTGAAATGTGTTTATTATAACTATTTTATTCAGTAGGTACAATCATTTTTTTATTTAATGTTTTGAAGACAAAATTAATGAAAAATAAGAAGTTTATCATGTATCTACATAATTTTGTTATCGTTTTAACAATCTTTAATTTCGTGACATAAACCGCGGGGGCAGTTTCAGAACGCATTTCAAAAATAGCGGGATTATTGTAGCCAATAGCCAATAGACAAGGCCTAGTTAGGTTTTTTTTAAAGCCACAGACTACATAAAGCTGTATAAAGTTGTGTTTGCACTACGGCATTATCAAGTTGAGTGACAGGTTTTATCTGTTTCATGTTTATTTTTTCCACTTTTTATTTTATTAGTATTTTTCAAAAATGCTTGTGATTGATGCATATGCGATCGTGTCGTTATTTAGTCGTGTATTCACCAAATGGTCACAACGGAAGACCTGCGTTGGCCCTACCAGCTTCACGCTGTGTTGTTCTCGCTGCTGAGGTGAAAAGTTGTATGTCTCACACGAGACCAAAAGTTTTTTACGTCTCGTATCTTTGAATCCCTCGCTACGCTCAGGATTCTAACCTAGAATCACTCGCTACGCTCGTGATTCAATAATAGAATCCTTCGCTTACTCGGGATTCAAAATCATCACTCGCAGCAAAAACCAACTTTGCTCTCTTGTTGAACAAATACTATTTGTTTTCCGACGCTGCGCTGTATGTCGTGTTTTCAAGACTGTTTTTTCACGAACAGTAGAGGTTTCATGGAGATTGAGATTACAGCTAGGGAAGGGATTAGGGTCGGTTGGAGGAAGGAATTTTTGTACCTTGGTATAATTTGTTTTCAACACAATAATGATATGAAGCCCTCCAAGTAGTTATAAGACTAAACCGAACGCGCTCATTTTCAGACAGCACCAAATATGAGTGCGTTTGACGATGTGGAAGACGACCTGCTAGAGAGCTACTCAGAGTGGACGCTGGCCGCGCTGCTGTACTTTGCGCTGAAGGAGGGCGCGGCGTCCGAGCAGTCGGCGCGCATGTCCGCCATGGACAACGCCACTAAGAACGCCTCTGAGATGATCCGCAAGCTGACGCTGCTGTTCAACCGCACGCGGCAGGCCGTCATCACCCGCGAGCTCATCGAGATTATCTCCGGCGCGGCCGCGCTCAAGTGAACCCTCCAGCAATGCGACGGGCACGACTTGTTTGCTCTTGGAGCTGCTTCTACGCGACAGCTATCTTTGTCCGGTGCAGGACTTGCCGCGCGGCGCCGATGCTCCACGGCGACTTTTTTTGTACAATTTGTATTAATTATAGTGTTTTGAATCAATGAAGTCGTGCTCCACTACTTAACTTCAAAAACATTGATTATCTATCGTCCATTTGAGTAGTGACTAGTGAGGTTTGCCTTTTTGCCTTAAAAAAACGATATCTATGTATCTTTTTCAAGAACCGGTGTGGGTTGTATTCTAAAGCGGTAAAGTTTGGTGAGCCGCAGTGTCTATAATCTTCTGGTTAAATTTGTACAAGTTTTGAAAAATTACGTTATCTAACTCTTTTACCACTATTTTATCAAGTTAGGCCCAATGTTTTTAACATAATTTACTTGTAATAAATAAATAACCATAGTTATTGGAAATTTTCTTTTAGCGTACCTAGCATAGCCATTCGTCATCCATCACTATCTGTCCGTCTGTCCCCTGGCCTGACTCTCTTAAACTTTAATACATTATAATTATAGGTAAAAGTTATTTTATAGAATCTGAATTTTATATGTTACTTGGGGAACTACTAAATAGTAGTTTGTGACCGGTGCATAATGAGATAATGACAGGCGTTAATGTACGAGTATAGTTTTATGGATTATTCGCGGTAGTTCCTATGGATGTTCCTTCGAAGGAACTACTTGTTTTTTTTTCGTACTAGTTGTTTCTCAACATACTGCGACTATTTTTCGCCTTTGGTGTCTTGCAAAAACTGAAGGTACTACTGCGACTTTTCCGCTTTTGTTCCTTTACAAGAGCTGAAGGAACAATCAAGACCTGTTTTTCGCATAAGTTGGAACTAGTGCGCATAAAAGGTCTCGTTTGTTCCATCAGCTCTTGTAAAGCAACAAAAGCGGAGGAAAAGTCGCAGTAGTACATTAAGGTTTCGCAAAGGAGCAAAGGTGAAAAAAAAACGCAAAACGTCCTTTATCTCTTGTGATTTACTAGAAAGGCAGGATAAAAACGTTATAGTTCCTTAGAAGGAACATCCAAAGAAACTAACGCGAATAATCCGGTTTTGTGAAACAAGCCGAAAGGTTCATAATAAGATCACACGCGTGTTTTGATGCCTAATTGCAGTCTCATACATAACTTTATCTATTTAAATGCATATCATAAGTTTTTTTACAATATGTGAGAAACCTGTATCTGTCGGTGCTCTATATATTTTAATGTTTTGCATTAAGATGCAACCACATCGATAACCGATACTTTAATGACATGCAATACTCTTATGTTAACATTACAGTACAACCACAGATACAGGTTTCTTAATATAGGCCATTTGCTTATCGTTTCTGAACATATTATAGGAAAATGATGTATAGGATGTAGATAAAGAACTATTATTTTAACACATGTCACAAGTCCTATAAAAACTAAAAACCCGATGCCAATGACCAACATTACCTGCGGTAGTAGGTATACAGCAATGACACCAACTCTAGTATCAATTAAAACGTCAACTCGGTATATTTTACAGTACCATTGGATTGGGGCTACTTTAATTTACGGGATGACTTTGATAGCAACTACCATTCTACATAAACATGTATTTTTTGAGGAGATGGAATACGCCCCCATAATATTTTTTTCGCCACTGGTAGCGGCGATAGCTGCTCCTTCCGAAAGTTAAAGTAGTGCGCATGTTACTGCCTATTTTCATGTAGAAAAAAATATGAACAGTTAGCGTGCTTTTTGTCTTGATTTTTGAGGCAAAAAAACTTCAAATGTACCTATGTTATGCAAATCTAATTAGTGATATCGGAAAAGAACAACATCTATTCTATATTTCTTTAGATTTTACGTGATTTTCAGCGGGTTTACTTGAGATATTCACACAAAAATTTAGGTAGTGTTTTCAAAGTATGTTCCCTATTCGTAGTTTAACTTTGATCATAGTGTTTTTATTTTGTTTACGGGAAACTAAAGGTCTCATTTTTTTTCTAATTAGTCAAGTAAACAAAACAAGAAAAGCCAATTATTGAATATTTTTATTTTATTATTTCGTCTTTTAGTTTCTTTAAAAACTCGTGTTAAACTTTGAATTTGATCAAAGTAACCCCGATACACGGTACCTCATATCGTACTATATTTGATTTCGAACGAGACGTGACTATAGGGACGTTATTAGTTTGTCTATAATGAAAAAAACCATTAATATTGTCTGTTTGTCTGGCTGTCTGTCTGTCAGTCTTAAAAACCATCAGTGAAACGAAGGTGAAACTTGTACCACAGATATTTACACTGCGCACTAAAATCATTGATTAAATTCTTTAGGATTTATTTTTATTAGAGTAGGTACCTCCCGTTCGCGTTAGAGTACCTCCCGTTTGATATTGTAGGGGGAGCGGGGCTAAAAGTTCAGATATTTAGCTAACCGCAAAATTTGTTAAGAATACTTGATTTTCATACGATGTGATCAAAACCAACTTACATATGTAACTTTAATATTAAGACAGTTGTTTGGGTCATATTTGTGAGATTTTTAAATTATTATTTTTTCAAGGCTTTAGTCGGAAATTTACAACTTACCCAAACTTCGGGCAAGTTGTTAACAAGCCGGGGTAACTTAATACTATATCGGTTAAAGCTATTACTTGTGAAATAAATAACAATAAATGATTAAACCAAGTCTGTTTATTTAAGTAATAATCAACGATTTCGTACAAATCATCAAGTTAATATTTTTATGCTATGACAAGTAAAGTCCAAGTTGTATTTAGACAATTATTAACCATTTAATAATTAACAGATTATCAAAGAACTTTTAGCTAATCAGCCTTGATAATTAGTAGCAGTCTTCAATCACATTGCCTGGTTTTAGGCTGAAAATATCTTATCTCTTTCCTCGCGGAGCAATCGGAACAACTTACCTCGGTAACTTTTATCCCCGCTCTCCCCTACTTGGATATTTTTTCTAGCCTTTTACTCAATTTGCACCGCATTCGATATTTTCCGCAGAGCAGCAATGACGGAAAGTATTTTTTATTCATATTTTTATTCATATTTTTAGTAGGTGGGTGATTCTTATTCTTACGTGTTTTTGTGTGAGATGTGAGAATTGAATATTTTTTTCAGAGAAATCAGTAAACTGTGTATCAATTTACTTAGTAAATTACTTGTTATATCATGTCTGATTGTAATTTTACACATAAAATTATTACAAACAAATTTAAAAAAAAATATAAGTCCAAAATGTCACGGACCGTGTAGTGTGAGATTGCCGGATTTGGAAAAAGTATTATTTTTTCTGAAAAGATGTCATGTTTTTATGCGTAATATTACAGCAATTACGCAAGACTAATCTATGTTATATGTGGCTCTTAAAGAAAATAATAAAAAAAATGATCTATTTATGATTTTGAGCAACATAAAGTTTGTGAGTAATTTTTGTGTCACGACCATGTGCGATAAAAGTATCTTTGATGTTAGTAACCTTTTTTAATATTTTTTAGAACAGCAACACTGTGTTCATGTCAGTTTCGCTAGCGGCTGAATTTAGTGTGTGCCTCGCAAAAAAAATCATCTCATTTATTTAAAAAAAGGGACAACCTTAATACGTCAACGCCGTGTACGATTTTTGAAAGTAACTGCCAGTGCCACGCTATTGTTTTAAACATAATTTGTACCTCATACAGTCCTGTTTAAGATAATTACTTAAGATTTGCGAAGTCATGGCTAGTTTATAGGTTATGTTGAACACGTTTAAAATTGTCACGACCATGGTATGGAAAAAATGACACTACCATGGACTGTTTGAGTACATGGTCGTGACATAACAACGCGTGGACGTGACATTCTATTATATTTTTACAATTTACTGGTTTTTAGGGTTTCTTACGACACGGTTAAAAAGGAACCCTGATGGTGAGACTTCGGTGGCTGTTTGTCCATCTGTCTGTTTGTCTGTCACAGCAGATTCTCTTAGAACACAACAACTTGCGTGCCCGCATCTGTTTATAAATAAAAATAAACGAAAAATTCATTGAAAATGGGTCTAAAAGAGGGTTTAAAAAAATTGAAGTAAAGCGATTATAGCAAGTGAGTGGGGTATCATTATGAAAGGGCTCGTTTTGCACAGCTTCAAATTATTTTTCCATCACGTTCAGTAATGTCACGACCGAGGCACAATCTGTCACATCCGTGTCTATATAACTATTTATTTTACCTTTCCTGACGGCAATGAGCTTGTTCATATGCATCGAAAATATGCTTTTTATACTCGTCGATTAAAATTTGTGTATTAAGATTTCATAGAGAATACTGTAACGTCACTCTTTTCATCGATGTTCCTTCCGAAACAACCGAAATAACTATTTCGATACGCTCTAGACAACCGAAAAAAAATTGAAAATAGAACTTTGGATTTCCATGTGTGTCCTTGTTTAAGGAGACTCGATCCGATACAAAATTGCCAATCTGTGGCGTTTAGGAACGTAGCAGCGTCGCGTCATCTGTCAAAAATCTACTTTTCAATTATCTTGTGTCAAAAAAGTCGGATAGTAGAACACTTACGATATTTAGTTTTCTTATATACTCGTATTAATGACTTAAATTATTAATTTTAATGAACTCGTACAAAAAGTATTGTTCACAATAGTGTCATAATTAAGCTTTTTAATCTCGTACCTTACTTAGGCCACTCAGCAAGCTTCGTGGCCTAAACACGGTACTCGACTAAAAAGCTCTCTATTATAACACGATTGTGAAAAATATTATTTGGTATATACTTTCAACATACATCGCAATATGTCGTAAAAAAAGAACTTTTTTTTTTGTTGAGTTATCTGGAATATTTTTAAGAATCACCCAGGTTGTATTAAATAACACGTGCAAATGTACATTGAGATGGATTAAAACGTATGCCAAATTGCACCGAGTAAGTTCACCTTTTCTTTCTGCCTCGTTAGTTATGCTTATTGCATGGTTTTCAACCAATTGAACCCCATTCGGGGAGGTGAATTTATTAAGGGATGCATAAAGCTCGATTTTTAACCTATAGGTACAAAGCAATCAGAAATATTTGTATCAGTTCTTAGAATTATTTCCAGACATTAATGAAATTTCATCTAATTTGATAGCTAGTAATTGTATATTACACAATTTATAAACACGTACGTTTGTGTACCTACTGAATTTCTGTTTTGTCTTGATTTATTACCGGAAGGCGTAAACATAATCGAATATCTAGATACCTAGGTAGGTATCGAGTAACCGATAGTGGGATACTTACAAAATAATCAAAGTGATAGTTTCAAATAGATTTACTTGTTAGTACATAAATTGAACTATAATATCCTCATTGTCAAATATAGAACACCTGGAAACAAACGTGGTCCAAAATTGACTGTCAGGGATGGTCTGGTAAAACTTGTTGTCGGATCTTGGTTGGCGTTATCCATTTTGTTGTAAAATGAAGTGATTTGGGATTGTAAGAAAATTTCCTGGTTATAAGTAGCAGGGCTTGGCCTGCGCGGTGCTGAAGACGGCGCTGACGGCGCTGTAGGTGGCGATGCCGCCGCCCACCACTCCGGCGCCGATCACCTGCCAGCACGCCACGCGCACCCAGCCGGGCTGACTGCTGCAAACGCACACCGACACATCTTACAACAGCCAATATAGCATGTAACATTATGTAGATAATAATATTTTCTTAACATTCTTGTATGGACACATTTCGGTATGACGAGAAATCCGCCTTAAAAAATTAGCTTTTAATATGGCAGGCCAGTCCAACCAACTGAAGTCGGCTTTTGGTTAAAAAATATTATAATATGCTGATATGTAGTCCCACTTTTCAATAAATAAGAAACTATAGGAAATTCTAGCTCGCCGCAGGCAACGCCGCGGGAATGTCATAGTCATATATTTTAACCTAAATGTGCTTCGTCATAGACGCTCAAATACCTTATACTTAGTCGAGATATCTTATCGCCACCCTTGAAATAGATAGCTACAGTTAAGGAGTCGCGGTGGCCATCTGTGGTCTTTATCATCAGTTCCACTTTACCATATAGTGCTTTTTAAGAGCAAATGCACGAGTTACAATAAAAAATACCGAAATCGCTTTAGTGAGTGTGCCTATAATATTTGAGGAGTTCCCTTGATTTCTCCAATATTCCTTCATCAGATCCTGACGCTTTGACAATGGGACCAAATAGAAAGTAACCCTCTCGAATAAAAAAATATTTTTTCGAATCGGCCCTGTGGTTTTCGTGTAATCGGGGAACATACATTTAAAAAAAACCCGACGAATTGAGAACCTCCGCCTTTTTTGAAGTCTGTTAACAAATGGGACATACCCCATTTTGTTGAAATTGGACCAAGGAACTACGAGTGTGTACAAAAAAGTAGTAATTGAATCGAACTTCGAATCGAATCGGGTATCCGAAAATTCATAATTATGATATGACAATTCAAGATTAGAAATAAATAAATTCAGAAATTTTAAAAAACGGTGTTCGGTCTTGACGGGATATACTATTAGTTAGGGAGGCGAGGTAGCTAAATGGCGTAATTCAACGGCGCCGTCGAGACCTATCAAAATCGAAAGATAAAATAATTTCGAAAAGAAAAGCTCGTATGTTAAAAACCATTTTAGCGGTGGGTTTGGCGTGTACGGTTTTTCAAAAATGTTAAAAAAAACAGTTACTTGGGTATTCTCGAGCGCGTCAGATATTCATACTACGTATGCCCCAAGTGTCTCTGATAACAACGGTATACTAATCTGCCGGTTTGCGTGGTGGGGGTAGGCACATAAAGTAGTAAAAATGCAAAAAAAAAAAATTTACTCGAGCGCGTCAGATTTTCGGAAGGGGTGTTAAGTAGGCCCCAAGGAAGCTCCCTTAAAAAAAACTGACGATTTCGGCGTGACGATAAGTTACGATGAATCTTTGAAAATGCAAAAAAAAAAGTTTTTTTGAAATACTCGAGCGCGTCAGATTTTCGTAGGGGAGGTTTATCTCGGTATCCTGAAAGCATATTTTCTTAATCTGACAAAAATGTTGGTGGGTTCTCTTAATCTGACCGAAAGTTTGAGTTCTTATGATGCTTCAAGTCAAAAAGTTTTAACTTTGGACAAAAATGTAAAGAGACCTTTTTTGTGTAAAATAAAATTACCTTTTTTGTTTATTTAAACTTTTTTTTTGTAAAATGTATCGTTCGCCACTTATATGCCGCAACGCGTTTTTCGAAAGACGAAATGGCTCCTCCACACTTCCGGTCATGCGGAAACCGGCAGATTTTGTATTTTTAGTAAGTTTTAGATTATATTCTTAAAAAAAAAAAAACGCGCTCGAGAATGCCGGATTAACGTTTTTTTTTTACAAGTTCGCAACCCTATAACTCGGTGGCGTCAAGGACTTATCGTCAGATTAGTTAAATTTAGTCTTAAAACACTAAAATCAACCCCCAATATCTTAATCTGACGCGCTCGAGTATTTCAGACTATCGATTTTTTTTTTCCTAATCTGATCGTCTATCCTAGGCGCGCGTCACTACATATAGAGCTAAATACTTTACAAGGTTGTTCTATTAGGTCTAAGGTATCTCTCATATCTTAAACTGCCACGCTCGAGTATTACCGAAAATTCCCCTATTCGCCTTCCTAACTATATGTAATGAGTGTAATGACTAATGTACTTAATGACAATCGGGACGGTATTTTTTTGGAATGTAAATAATACAGAAATAAATAATCTTGATTTTGATACTTCGTGAAACTCAAGTATCATTCAAGTGCGATGATTCAGATTTATCAGAATCGGAATTTTGAAATCTGTTTTTATGACATTCGCGAAGAAATATTTCGAGATTAAGTACCTATAATCTGTGCTAATTGAAATTTTCAAAGACGTAAACACAATCAAAAGAACCAATTTATCGTTATAAAGTACCTACTCGATAATCAGGTGTGGGGTTTTTTAAGATCATGTGTGGATTTAGCACTGAATTATGCACCTTAATATTTACTTTCACATTAAGTTTAAATAAAAACAGTATTAATGAATATTTGATGAGGTCCGCAATTTTTGCAATCAGAACTTCCCTGAGAGTCTACTCTAAAATGATGCTTTCCGAATGCAATGCAATCGAAATATGTATGCCTATTTTTTTTATTTAGGGATTTACTCCATTTCTCGCGAATCACCTCATCAGTTACCGATTTTGTGACAATGGATTAAGCGCCAAAAGATCCCATAGGGTCGAAGACGTCGAAGTGTATCCGTAAGGACCCCACCAACACGATAAGATAAGACAAGACGGAAAAATCAGTAAACATACATACATTAAATCACGCCTGTTTCCCAAAGGGGTAGGCAGAGACCACTTCTTTAAACATATACAAAAGAAAATAAAACAAAAACATACATACAGCCGAACATAGAACCCTCCCCTTTGTTAGAGTCGGTTAAAAAGGAATCAATCATTTTTCAACACAGGAAATCCTTATTCATTAGTGTTTTAATGCACGAAAATGGATGAAGATACCCGCAGACCACCACAATACCTCACCACATTACGGTGAAACCAAATCTTCGTTTGAACCTTGTTGAGCATTCTCAATATCACCATGACAATGCAATAAATATTACTACGTCTAGGAACTGATGTACAGTCAAAAGTCAAAATAAATATCCGCACAAAGGGGCAAAAATATGTACACATGAACCTTATGAACATAATAATAAGGTCCATGTGTACAGATTTTTGAGACTTCGGAGTGTATACAGTTATGCCCGTGACCTAGTAAATTGTCTCATTTGGATAAAAACTCAATGTTGTAAGACGGTGAAAAGATATTACTCTGTTGAAAACTAAGTAAAAAAAAATACGATTATGTATAATTAATTGGAGCGAAGCGAACGAACTGAGCGAAGCTCCATGCTTCCCCGATTTGGATTTTCGATTGTCCGCATACTCCTCCCAAACTATTAGAGATATCAGGATCAAATTTAGCCCGCAATACTCGTAAGACATCTAGCCATCGACGGTTTATAAAAAATAAAATTGAAAATCGGATATACCACGGAGGAATAATCACCGAAAATCTGATCCCCGAGTTTCAATGGGAAAAATGGGAAGAGTGCCGAATCTTCCATTTTAAGCGGCGCTCTTCGCTCGTAACCTTTTTAAAGCTTCATCTTTAGCACCGCTTCGCAAGGGCACCTTGTAATATACTTACTACATATGCTGGTATCGATTAATTATTTTTGTCAGGACAGTTTTTGTATAATTTACATCCCTATTGTAACAGGGACTTACCGACTTAGGGGTACTTACTTTATGTTTAAGCCATTTCTTTTGTTTTTTTTGGGAATCACTACACGTTTTTCCGCCGTCATATAAAGATAACGCGGCCACTGTGCGGAGGTAGACCGACGACACAACTATTTGGCATCAGGGAGTTGCTGCAGTTGGGAATAATTGATTTCGGAGATCGTTACCAGATTTGTCTTGCCCTTCTGTAATAGAATGCTGTCGACGCAATCTGTCATCGACCTAATGCAAAAGCGCCATTTGAAAAATACCCTTAACGGACTTGGCACGCATTTATTTTTTTACGGCTACAAGGAGTTCTTAGACCTACCAATTAGTTATGTTATTACTTTATTAGGTACCTAGTAACGATAGGGGTGCGATATCTGACTTACACATGCGTCTGTCCCTCTGGCGGGGGCTGGTCGAGCAGCCTGAGGTAGCAGTAGGAGGGCAAGATGTAGGTCAGTAGCGCCACGCTGGTGCTGCCCACCAGCGCCAGGATGGTGTAGAAGCGCGGGATGCTCTCGCCGATGAACAGCAGTGCCGCCATTATGGACAGCCGGACCAGCAAACGCCCGCCCATTGACTCTGTAGTTTAGCAATGTTCATCATAATCCGGACAATTGTTTTCCGCCCAAAATCTACATTCAGTGAATAATTTACGTGGGCGTAGGTCCTCCCTAAGGACCTTCGCTAAATCATGCCCGGAGTGTGCACGGAGTGTGTGCACGGAGCGGTAGCGTCCGTCGAAAAATCCGTCGCACGCGTCCGCGCTGCTCATACTATTTTTCGATAGGCGTGCAACCCGCTCCGCGCACCCCGCGCGACTTAGCGGAGGCCCTAACAATGTTAAATTCAACTAACAGCACAAAGTATATGACACGACAGAAGCGTGGATTGATATCATCCACGATGGTGCGCCCCACTACTCAGGCGAATCTCCAGGAAGCCCCTTAAGATAACTTTTAACTGGTGAAATATATGCAGACTAAAAGTAGGTAAAGTAATATTTCTGGTGCACAAGTAAATAAGAAAATTAATTGGCAAAGTGCGAGTGGGACTCTCACACAAAGGGTTCCGTACCATTTTTTATGGGTAGGTACGCAATTTAATTTTTTTTTTACGTTTTTTTTTTTGTGTATATATCTACACATATAATAAAGGTGTACCTAGAAGGGAAAAATCTGTACATTTGAGATAATTATGAACTTAAAAATATTATAGGGGCATCAGAATGAGCAGCAGTACTCGTTTTTATAATTTTTAGAGTTGGTGTCTGTTTGTCTGTATAATTTTGTTTCTCCTCGCATCAATTGAAACCCACTGAACCAATATTCATGCGGTTTTCACTAAAAGGTTTCAATAAACGGTGACCAGGTCTATAGTAAAAAAAAACCAGATACGATACTAAACGGGGCGGAAAGAGGGTTCAAAGTTAGTATGGACAAAAGTTACCAGATTGAGCTGGTCACTTGAAACTTTGTATAATTAAACTATACCAGATTCAGGATGTCTCTATTAAAGTTAAAACATCTAAGAAATTATAAAATTAGTCCAATTATAGGTATTTCTTTACAACCCTACATGAGAGCCGTCAATTAATTTAAGTGATTATACTACTTATAAATATCAAAGTTTTATTTTCCGTTTATTACGTAGAAACTTAAATAAAGGATTTTTTTAAATTCAACGTACAAAAGCTAATTTTTTTTTCCATTTTGTTGTTGTAACTTTTAACAAATTTGACGCCATGATGATGACATTGATGACATCAAAGAAAGGGACAACCATATCCCTCTCATAACTAGAGCGATCAAGACAAAAAAGCACACGATCATAGATTAACGTTACAGAAGCAACGTTGTGATTGAAACGAGCGTTGTCACGTTGTTGATAGAAAATATAGTTTTAATGCCTAATATCGAGAGTCAAAGTTCGAATACATAATGAAGACAATATTTGGACAACCAATCTCCTATTTTAACTTTCGTTTGGTTTTTCAATTTGAGGTTGGTTGGTACCTATTAATTTATTATAAATTAATTATAATTTGTATGATCTGAAACGTTCTTGGCATAACATATAGTATAATATTATTTCGACGAATGTTGACATCATAGAAAACAAATTGGTAAACTATTGATAGACCGAATAATTTCTTTTAGCTTAATGGTAAAATCGGATTGACCGCTGAACCGTATCAGATTGAATATATTCTTTGTGTCTCGAAATCATCCCCACAGGAGGTGAGATTTGGGATTGTATATGCTGGTACCATTTTGGGGATTCTGATTCAATAGCCTCAGATTTTTACTTGTAAAATTCTAATGAATTAATTCTCATCTTAGATAGTATTATGTGAATTACAACGAGAAAACATCTAACTGCGTAAGACGTGGTAACTGAATAGAGAAGTTAATTCTCCCAAAAATCGCCACCTTCACGGACGGATGGAAGTTATTAGCGAATAACTCAAATTATTAAGAGTTTTGTAATACATGTGGCACACCATTAGAATTGGCATAAACTAGAGACGTTTTTAAGAAATTGGAAGAGTTGAAATCACTTTCGTTTTTTTTTTATTTCACTTTGAAGTTAATCTTGAAAAATTTATTTATTGATTTCTGAAACTTTGAGAGCCCCCATTTTTTTTTAAATGTTGTTCTACGCTGCCAATAACACCAATTCCAATTCCAAATTATAATTTTGTGGATACACCGAATAGTTCCTTTTTTGTCGGGGTTTCAAGGTCCAATTTTAGTAAATTTTAATAAAATAAAAAATAAATCGGTAATTCGGTATTAAATAGCCCCTAGACAAATAAAGGGTTAAAGTACCTGAAATGGATAGCTAATGACCTCTTCTATTCGCCTTTTTTTTAAACAACGCTCTACCAAACACCCTGTATATTTACGTATATATTTATTTGCATGTGCCTATGGTTATATTTGTATTGTCGATGCTATCGTTCTTACAATATTGATCAGCTTACAAAAAAAAACTGGTTTGCCCAAAGGCCAACTGGTAGAGAATGCCATTAGGCATTAAGCTCAGCTTTTTTACTGAAATTTGTATTTTTGTGCAATAAAGATTAAGTAAATAAATCATAGCAAATATAATAATGGTGCTGTAACTCTAGTGCTACATTGTAGTTATAACCTCTTGGAACTTTGTAAAGCTCTTCCGCCTCTTGGCAGACCGGGTTGATGATGATGACGAAGGCAAAGACGAGGTGCACAGCCATGAGCACGTCGGCGACGAGCGCCAGCGGCGTGGCGCTGAGCGACGTGGCGAAGTCCGGCGCCACCATCTCGCCGTACACTGCATACCCGGCCACGGCCGTCGGCAGGTACAGCGCTAGGATGGCTGCCAACCCAAGGGTTCATTAAACACCTCATCAATCTCATAATACTATCTATTAACACCATACTTAACCGACCACATAATGATTATGTCTCTTGGGGTTTTCAAATAGTGTATATATAGAATATAATATTCTAGTATCATGAGTTAACAAGCGATTACGACTTCTGGGGGATTATTATGACATGGCTACTCGCATGCAGCTCAGTTTACGGCGAGCGTCAGGGCCGCAGCAGTTGTACGGCTCGCATGCAGCTCAGTTTACGGCGAGCGTCAGGGCCGCAGCAGTTGTACGGCTCGCATGCAGCTCAGTTTACGGCGAGCGTCAGGGCCGCAGCAGTTGTACGGCTCGCATGCAGCTCAGTTTACGGCGAGCGTCAGGGCCGCAGCAGTTGTACGGCTCGCATGCAGCTCAGTTTACGGCGAGCGTCAGGGCCGCAGCAGTTGTACGGCTCGCATGCAGCTCAGTTTACGGCGAGCGTCAGGGCCGCAGCAGTTGTACGGCTCGCATGCAGCTCAGTTTACGGCGAGCGTCAGGGCCGCAGCAGTTGTACGGCTCGCATGCAGCTCAGTTTACGGCGAGCGTCAGGGCCGCAGCAGTTATACAGCTCGCGCCTTCCATCAATGTAAACTAAACTGCATACCTGTTTGTCATAATAATAACCCCCAAAAGTAGGTTTTTAAATTGTAAGATAAACTTACCTCCGAAGCTGTAGTGAAGGGTTTTGCTGAATTTAGTCCTATCAACCATATCATTTTGAATTGTGGGGAAGGTGGAGGCTCCACCAAAAGCAAACATGATGGTACCAAGAGCGAGGAAAAATTCTTGGAATCCATGGACGCCATAGCGGTACACGAATGGTTTGACGTCGTTCATCATCTGAATAAAGTACAGCACCAACGCTATAACCGTCGACCCGAAGGCAATAACGCCCGTAAAACTGAAACAGGATAATTTTGTAATCAATCTATTATTGACTTAAAATGAAATTAAACCAGGAACGGGTGGGAAGTTGGGCATCGGAAGATCGGAAGATCAGTAACCCGGGGAACTTAAGTTGCGGCACACGAATATGATCTGATACGTATACTACAGGTATATACTCGCGATACCTGTGCCAACACCAACACTTTAGATTATTATTATTATTTATTTTATTGGAGAAACAAACAGGAACAAGTGTACAAAAAAACAATACATAGATAAGAATATTATTCTAAACATGCACTTACCCCCTTGACAGTTCTCACTAAAACACAAGTATAAGGTGGGTAGTTTAGTAGGTACCTACTCATACGCTACGCTTAACCTCATAACACTATTTAATCATTCACCTATCAGTACCTATAGTGAGCTAAAAAAGCGCTTTAATACCTTGACACAATAAGCTTCAAACTGAATATCAAATAACAAGTATGACCATGAAGAAGACAATCATGTAAACCACAAAGCTATGAATCTAAAATTTCACATATTTTATTCCTAAATTGACATTTTGTTCATATTAAATATATCTACTGAGACAAAAAACTTATTATACAAAGTACACAAACGGCGCAAAGGTGCACGAACGCCTGCGTTGCTGGAGGATGCGGGAAGGCGTCTGACCCTGAAGTACAACGATATGGCTCGACTTCTATGCGTACTTATTGTCGTGTTGCATATGTACAGTCATCCTATAAAAATGCTGATCACAATTAGTAGGTACTCCAGTAAAATTGGGGATTCAAAGTACGGCGTAGTTTGCGTCAAATCCGGTAGCTCTGTTTTTTTGCTGACTTATTTATGATGTTGGCCCAATTAATAATCTAAATCTGTGACCTCGCGCGCCGAACTTTCTCTGAACGTTTATGAAAGATGATTGAATTCTACTCAGTTGATAAAGAATTATATAACATTTAATTCCCGTTCATTTGATACCCCGCATATGTATAGGGTTAATAGAATCAGAATTATTCGCAATTTTCAAAATACAGCGGCCGACATTTTGATGACGTCATATCTCCGGGTCCAGGCACTTGACAGGTGGGGTCCCGACGGTTTTTAAGATAGAATATCATGATTCACAACATACCTAAAATTTGGTGCTGGTATCTCAAAGTGAACTGTTACGCTAACAAAACGCACTAATTGCAAAAAATTGCGAATTTCGAAAGAATTATGAATTTTGAAAAGCTTTAACTCGAATACTGTTGGGTCCAGAGACAATTTTAGTCTCATATGGTAGTAAATTTAGTTTGCTTTAAAAACGTCCTAGACCCATTAACGCAATTAATAAATAGTAGGCAGATTTTTTAAATTTTTAAGTAAAATTTATAGTTTAGACATCTGAGTTTTTCTTCCGGCAAGTTTGACATCGGGTATTCTAGGCGGTGAAAACGATGTCGAAGTTAACCTGTTGTGGTATTGTCATGACGTCAGCCATAAATTACTGTCAATTAAATAAGAGCTATCAAAACGGTGACAGATTCCACGTTTATAAGTAAGAGGGTGGCCATTTGCAACGTTAAAAGATGGCGGACGTGTAATTTGTTTTAGACTTTAATTTTTGGGTAATTAGGTGTTCAAAGTTCTTTTCTGATAGTGATTTGTACTTTTTATGCCTTTGTGTCGCACAGTGATTGAAGACTTGGACTTATTTCGTGTATCTGGCAACTTTTTTCTCGTTTCAAGTGGACTCGCAGTGGTGCAGAGGTTAAAACTATCTTGACCTCTGACCTACAAATCACCGTACAACGTTGCCCCCAATCTTCCTAGAGAAGATTGGATTGTGTTTTATTGCTATATTGATTGATACTCATATATACCTTGACACTGGCGAAATCACTTCACGTGGAAACGCCATTATCCTCGCGGTAGGTAGTAGCTGTTCAAGTCGCCGCGGGGGCAAAAAAAAAATACAATAACAACTCAAACATAATATAGTTTTTCCGTGTTGAATAGATGGCTAGAAAAGGTAATTTTAAAAACTAGTCCTTAAGGGTCATTATCGCCAAATTCTGAAAAAAGTCCGAAACTTTCACGGGTTTTTTTTATGTTAAAAAAGTTGCATTCGGCGCTCAAGATCACAAACTTGGAATAATCATTGGGCCAACATCATAAACAAGTCAGCAAAAAATCAGAGCTTCCGGATTTGACGCAAGCTCATGAATCTCATGATGTCTAAAGTTACTGGAGTTAAAGCCTTGTCCTCGTGATTGTAACTGTCACTGCCACGCTCGTCGTTAGAGAGTTGGCACTTACGCACGTCGGTTACAGAAACTATGTGCCGTCACATACTTCAACACCCCACTTTAAGTCCCCGGTATGCAACTAGGAATAACGCCTATATCACTTATCTAAAATACTGAAATAATAAACTCGGTTTTGTTCTTAAATAAACTACTGAATGGGTTAGGTTCGTAAGAACTTGATTGCAAAACGACTTAGTTTCATAAGATCTTGGTTGCAAAATGTCTAAATGTATAAATCGCCTTAATAGTATAATGCCTGGGTTGAAGATTGGACTTAGTTCTATAACGTTTTGTTTGTATAATGCCCCAATAACAAAATGTCCCAGTTGTAAAACGTCAACGTATGCAGAATGTATTGATAGTAAAACGACTAGGTAGGCTAGGTAAGCTTCTTAGTAGGCTATTTAGCTTTACAAACTTTCTTCGTTCATAGTGATTCCAATCATGCAAGAAAACACTGTTTTTTTTTAAATTAATACATGAATTTAGGGGTTCTTCGTAACACGGATATAAGGAAAAATTACAAAAAATCCGATTAAAATGATCAATATCTCGGAAACTAATAACAATTGCCGAACATACATAGGGGTTAAATCGATAGCTTATGAGCTGCTCTATCACCCCCTTAAAGCTTTGCACCTAGCTACCAATCACCCTGTATATGGATTACTAAAATTACTGAATAGGTAATAAATTAGTACTATTCGAGACGTAAATATGCGTTCCTACATAAAATTCATCCAATATAATGTAGTCGTTTTGCAATTACGACGTTTTGCTACCTAGGCTATTTAAAACCAAAACCTTATAGGTACTATCTAGACACTGCATAATGAGTCATGACATGATACAACTAAGGCCATGTAATGTACAATTTAGATCTAATGCTACTTTGTCATTTTACAACCATGACGTTATACCTAATAAGGCATTACTTACAACCTATACATTTTGCTTACTAGGGCATTGTACAAAAAGTCGATCTTGTTTAGTTGGTCGTTATGCGACAACGACGTTTTGCTTACATAGTCGTTTTGAAATCTAGTCCTTATGAACCTAATCCAAGTAAAGCCTGTGTTCATTCCACACCATAGAGTAAGAATAGAATATAATAGAATATAAATGGTTTATTCGGTGATAAAATAAAAGGTCTGTTCCGACTAGTTACATTGTTAGTTCCATTGATGGAACTAGATGGACTTTTTTTTCCTAGTAGTTACATTCAACGAAGATGGTTTCCACCTGGACTTTTTTTTTCCAAGTAGTTACATTAATAATACTTATTATAATAAATATTATTATTAGAATATTATTAGATCAAATGATCATTATTTAAAATAATAATTATATCATATTTCAATATATTAAATGTTGTTATATAATTCAATAATTACTTATATTAAATGAGCGTTATAGCGAGTGCGAGAGCGATATTATAGGAAATATTTTTATATCGATCGTTACGCACCCACTTCCATGGCCTATTGAACTAGGTTTTACTGGTTTTACAATACAATTCCCAATTGAGACATCACCATGCTATAGGAAACGCACTAAGTGATAAAAATCTTCATCACTTTGTGCATTTTGCGACCATTAGACAGTTCCTTAAGCCGCTGTATTTTTGTTTTTGAAAATTTAGGCGTCTATTTTAAATATTGATCCATAACGTGTTTAATCCGATCACATAATAACAATACAGTGGCGTAAGAAGCTCTTTAGTTGATGCAAAATGCACAAAGTGGTAATATGTATTAATTTTTTATTTAGCCATAATAGATAAGTAAATAACTGCGTTTTTTTAATTTCCCGCCATAAGGGACTCGAGTCGCTTTAAAAAAGTATTTTTTTAATATAGGCAAAGAAATTGAAAATAAGTACCTTCTATAAAATTGCATTCGTTTTATATAAGTATTATTAATGTAAACTACTTGGAAAAAAAGTCCATGTAGTTCCATTACGGAATCCATCTTCGTTGAATGTAACTACTAGGAAAAAAAGTCCATCTACTTACATCAATGGAACTAACAATGTAACTAGTCGGAATAGACTAAATAAAATGAACACAAACAACAGCAAAAACATTATAAAAAAGTAGAGTAATACAAACTTAGAGTACTTAATCTAAAAATTAACAACGAAAAGGTTGCCACTCAGCAAGGTGTCAGGCTGCTTACTGCTCTTGACGATGGTTTTCAGAGCTACCGGATTAAAGAGAGAGGAGAGCGCTCCCAATCCATCTCACTTCTATTTATTAATGGTGCGGTCCTATATTCAAAACAGCTGGTAGAGTTGTGACGTCTCGTTAAAATTTGACACATTTGGTTCGTAGCAAATGTCATAAGTGTCATAAGTCATAACACTCATAACGCTACTGCCCGTAATATAGGAACCGGGCATGAGAGTACCTAATGCTTAAACTAAATTATTAACAATTGTTTATTCCTGACTTCTGAGTTATTACGTGTATGTGTGTGTGTGTGTGTGTTTGTGTGTGCGTGCGCGTGTTTGAGTGAGTATGTTTATAATATTTTTTAAGAGAAAAAAAATATTTTGTAAGTGTTGGCCAATTGAATATTTAGTAAAGATTATTTCATTTTATGTTTTAAGTTTGTAACGTTTTTGTAAGTACCTAATATTTTACATTATGGTGTCAACACAACAAACCTTTCCTAATGATACCAAAAATAGTAGTAGGTATATAATATCAAAACTAAATAACACGGGGAGAATCCAACGGAAGGCGGGAAGGCGTATGTCGCGTAGTGGACGTCTTTCGGCTGGAAAGATGATGATGATAATGATGAAGTGTATGAAATAGAAGACTTACTAGAAATCTTTTGGTGTGGCAAAGAGCAACAGAGGCGTCATGGCGCCTGCTACGATGAGGTACCAGATGCAAAGCGTGACGCTGGGCAGCAGCGTCAGGAACACCTGCTCCACCATCTGCGCCGCCAGCAGCAGGTACACCACCGACGCGCCGAACAGCGTCACCATCATGGCGCACGACACAACCACGCTGCAACACGACCCACCTTATTGTACTTTTTCTACTACTTTCTCAGCAAATGTCAAACTTCATGTATTGATTTAAATTACTGAACGTCGTTGCAGGCATGTAATAATAAGTTGTACTTATACATATAAGTTAAATACGTCGTCAAATAATAAGATAAGTAAGTACATTATGTCCCTTGGAATGAATTGTAAAAAAATTATAAAAGTTTAAGTCAGAAAAATTTGGTCCATAAACTTCGGAGACAAATACTAAAAATCTGGAAAATATCATAAATGAAAGCAAATAAAAGTAGTGATTATACCTACTAAAAATCATCAACAGCACCACATTACTTTAAATAGTAATGTCATACCTACCCTACTTGTTGCTTTTCGAGATACATTTTTGTGTATGTAGCAACGGAGCCGGAACCCTACACTGAGCATCCGACTTGCCCAGTTTTTACCTATTTGGTTCGGAAATAAAACAAATTTCAGCCTTGTTTCCCATAGTTTCGAAATCATACCTCTCCTAACAATTCAAGCTTGCCTAGCGTTTTTTTTCTCTTTATAACAACTAAAAATACTTAATAAATAAATATAAGTATGTATATATATATATATATATATATATATATATATATATATGCCTACCCCACTCTGGGATTACAGGCGTGAAGGTATGTATGTAAGTATATATCGGGGGACACCCTAATATAAATTGACCTACATATTATGTGCTCATATTAAGATATTATGTGAACGCGTTGGTACGGATGAAGCATGTTTGTACAAATTTACCTCCACGTTTTTCCTAGTGCCTGCTCGGCAATGATGGCATATGGGTTTCTCTGTCTGCTCCTCATTTTAGGGTCTCGTTCCTCGATGATAGTCCAGCAGTCACCGAGGCGCTTGCCGCTGAACGCGGCGATAACGCACATCAGAACGATGACCGGGACGCCAAACCAACCTGGACAACAAAGTAGTTGCCTACGTTATTCATTTGTTCGTTATTCATATGAGAAAACCATTACTTCACGTTGACAGTTATTTATTCTTACTCTTAATAATTAGTATCATGTTAGTATCATAACATAACAATTAAATTATACCGCAGTTGGACTTGACAGAAGCTTGTAGAGCTCTTAGACTAAGTGCCTATCCCTGTCCTGCAAATAACTATAGCAAGATTGAGGAAGATAGTTGTATGGAGTTCTCTCGTTGTAAGAGAGACGGAGGAGATATTTATTTTTATCTACGTCTGAAGCGCCTTTTTTTTGCTGGGCACGAACAACTTCTGTCATTTCAAATTGTTTTCGTGAACGGTGTTGGAAGCAATTTTAAGACAGGAAATTTGATTTATGATAATAAACTTGTGTTGTTTGTATTTTATTTATAACTTAGTGACCCGCTTCGCTTCGGTTTATGTGAGTGTTCTGTAACACCCGCGCATAAACCAGAATTTATCGTACATCTTTATGTAGATTACGTTTTTACCTTGCTCCTGAATCATTCTACCTATCGACGAAAACTTCATTAAAATCCGTTGCGCAGTTAAGAAGATCTAAGCGAACAGACGGCGGAGCGACTTTATTTTATAAATGTAAAGATGAAGATAAAGAAGTGGTGCATTTTTGTAAGTATGATTTGGATTTTCATACGTAAATAAAATATTTAGCCGTTTCTCAAAGTGATATTTGTGTTTAAAACGCGGGAAATACACTTACTAATCTCAACTATGTGTAAAATAATACAATATCATGAACACTACTCTTAAAATGCTCTCGTTAGATTATTGCAGTAT
This sequence comes from Acleris emargana, assembly GCA_927399475.2. Lineage (NCBI taxonomy): Eukaryota > Metazoa > Arthropoda > Insecta > Lepidoptera > Tortricidae > Acleris > Acleris emargana. The sequence continues at coordinate 46,303,378 of OV656835.1, read as the reverse complement.
TAACCACCCAAACATATAGCCTACTTGTGCAAAATGTGGTTACAGAATTATCAAAAAGTTTTGAGACTTTTTGGTAATTCTTTAGCTCTGCCTACCCCACTCTGGGAATGAAGGCGTGAGTTTATGTATGTATGTATGTAAACACCCAAATTACGGAAGTAGTTTAATGATGATGAAGAGCAGCTGACCGGCAGCTATGTCTGTGGTACTTAAACAGATATGACCTCCTTAACTCCTTTCAGTCCGGTTTCCGTCCAGGTCATAGTACGGCTACTGCTCTTGTCAAAATCACGGACGACATTCGCGCTGGCATGGATAACAGGAAACTGACGGTTTTGACGCTGTTAGACTTTAGTATTTAATGCTTTTAGTACCGTTGATTTTGACATAATGCTTGGAATTTTACGCTCTCTTAACATATCTCCTGCAGTAATTGAATGGTTTCATAGCTACTTAATCGGTCGTCGGCAGCGAATAAAGGTGGGTGATTCCCGATCTTCATGGTGCGGCACGCTAGCCGGCGTTCCGCAGGGTGGCGTGCTGTCTCCGCTTCTATTTTCTATTTTTATTCATTCTATTACGCACAACCTTCTCTCTTCTTATCACCTTTATGCTGACGATCTTCAAATTTATTCCCAGGGTACGCTTGACGATCTTTCTTCCGTAGTTGACGCTGCCAATGAAGATTTAAACCGTATATTACTCTGGTGCAATGGGTTTGGGCTAAAGGTAAACCCTACTAAAACTCAGGTAATCGTCATAGGCAGCTCCAACCTTATTTCTAGAGTCAACTTTGAAAATCTTCCCTCGGTTTTTTTCGACGGTGCTCTTATTCCTTACTCTCTACAGGTTAAGAATCTTGGTGTCATTATGGACCGCTCTTTGTCACACCTCAAGTTAGTGAGACTAGCAGGAAGATGTTCGCAGCTGTAGGATCTCTAAGACGACTTCAAAACTTTCTGCCTCTTTCTACTAAAATTGCGCTTGCTCAAACTTTACTCCTTCCTATTTTAGATTATGCTGACGTGTGCTATCTGGATTTTACTGAGGAGCAACTAAATAAGCTTGAGCGTATTCAAAATTTGTGCATACGGTTCATATTTGGGTTACGCAAGTATGACCACGTCTCCATTTTTCGCAATCAGCTCAAGTGGCTCCCAATCCGTGTTCGTCGTAACTTTCATATTTTAAGTCTCCTCTTCAGCGTACTTTTCAACCCTGCAACCCCGTGTTATCTTAAGGAGCGTTTCAATTATTTTAATTCAGTTAGAGCTTCCCAAAACCTTCTTTTGTCAGTCCCCTTTTCTTCCACTAAGTTTTACTCCAATTCCTTCACAATCCAGGCAATAAGGCTATGGAACGCTTTGCCTACAGAAGTAAGGCATGCTCAGTCTATTTTTATTTTTAAAAGCAAGCTAAAGGACTATTATCTATCGCTTCCGTAGTTTTTCCAAGATTTCCTTTACTTTTATTTTTTACCATCGTATACCTCGTGTGTTATCTTTGTTTGGCTGATTTCTAGAATTTATGTATATATATATATTTTATAGTTGTATAATAATATGTATGTAGCGTGAATTTAGTATGTATTTATTAACTCATTTACTTTGTGTATGAGTATATTTATATGTAGTTTATATAATGTGTAAGTAGTTTCTTGTAGTTTAGTTTGAGTTCTGAAGAATTTAGTTTACTCCGCCTGCCATGTCTTTTTGTCTTTATTATTTCTCTGTCCAAGGTTGTCTGGAAGAGATCGCTATTTAGCGGTAAGACCGCCTGTTGTATACCTATAGTTAAAATGTACTGTTCCGTGTTTTGTTTTTTTTTTGGTGTTCAATAAAGAGTATTTGTATTGTATTGTATTGTATTGTATTGTACTTATTTGCAATTAGGCCAATTTGTGAAGTGATTTGAGTTTGCCAGACCCACAATATTTTTTATAGTACTGTAGAGACCGGGAAGGGAGTTAGAGTGGCCGAGAAGCAGTCGACGCCGCGCTGTATATATACGAGTCTAAGGGCCTACGCTAGCTGACGCGGACGCCCGCCGCGTGCGCACGCTCGCGGGTCCCGCTCCGGACACCCGCCGCGGGCCAGCGAGTCCGCGACGGGCGTCCGCGACGGGCGCACGCCTAAGTGTAAGGCCTGAGTGGACGCTCGAGTCGGGCGTGCAGCGGGGCGGGGCGTGCGGCGTCCATGTTAAACAAATGAAACTCTATACTGGTGTCCTGAGTCGACGCTTCAAAAATCGAATACAGAGCGGGCAAGTTTGCGTGCAATAGAGCGTCGAGCGGAGCGTCGCGGGCAGGTTCAAACCTGTTTGTGATTTGCAGCGGCGAGAAGAGCGTGCAGTCATGTCGAGCGAAAAATATTATAGAGATAGAAAATAAACCAACACTTTGGCTTTCATCTCACACTTTATGCAAAAATAGACTATATAAAAATATACAAATAATAAATATTATTACTTTCTTACAATTAAATTGTACAAATAAACCTTGTTGTTCTAAAAATAGTCAGAAAATAAATGAATATCGTATAAAGTGGAAATCTCCAAACCGTCTTCCTTGCTTCACTACGAAACTAGGACCTTGTTTTGTAGAGAAACAACACATTTTGAGCCATAAATTCTCTTCTAAAAAGAAATCAATAATGTTGTCTGACGTCGTTGCCATGGTGATCACAACCGATTCACACGAGCGGTGAGCGTGCACTGAGGCCACTCGCTGGACGCTCTACCTCACGCTCGCCCGCCACGCTGCACGCCCCGCCGAACGCCCCGCTTCGAGCGTCCACTCAGGCTTTACACTAACTTAGCGCTACACAAGTCAAGAAACAACAAACAAGTCCGCGAGCGTGTGCCCGCCGCGTGCGCACGGAGCGGACGCCCGCCGCCCGCCGCGCGGATTAAAGTACGTCGCACGCGCCCGCGCCAGTTAGCGGTGTTCATACCATTTCTTATTAGACGGGCGTCCGTTACGGATAATCCGCGTCAGCTAGCGTAGGCCCTAAGAACCGTCCTAACCGGCTGAGGCTTGTATAGTGCTTTTCTCCAACAATGCGGGACAATTTAACACAATTGTTAATAATATTAAACACAGTCTTAAAATTTCCTTGAAAAAAAAGAACAGTGTTGCCATCATCCTCAACGTTAGATACTCATAATTTTATAAAATTAGAAACAGGTACGATTGAACTGAAATAAAGCATTAAATAAAATCATAAATTTTAACGTAATAAATTCTTTTATTTCTTTTAATTTTGTCTGGGCCTGGAACTCATAACTTCGCGGGCTGATTTTACAATTGTAAGGTTAACATTTCCGAGCATGCGGGAGAAAATTTTATTTTTATATTGGTTCCAGTTTTCCAATAGATTGTACGTTACTGCAGAGATACCCGTAACTGAGCCGTCCTAGACGAGTATGGAGTTAAAAGTACGAGCCGGCATGCGAAGGCTTTTATACATACGAGGCGCATAGTGGTCGAAGCATGTATAGTGCTTTTCTAAAAAATAAAACAGATACACACATACACAGATACACATACACACACAGATACACACAAACAGACACGCACATATACGGATACATAGATATAAAGAGACGCACGCACACAGATACACACAAACAGATACGTACATACAAAGATACACATACACACATGTACATATACACATAAATGTATATACACCGATGCACACAAACAGATAAAAACATACACAGATACACACATAAACAGATACACGTTACAGCAACAGATATTCAGATACACACATAAACAGATACACACACGGATATACACGAACAGATATACAGATACACACAAACAGATACACTAATACGCACATACACACAAACACAGTTACAAACATACACAGACACACACATACACAGATACACACATACACAGATACACACAAACACAGATACACAGAAACACAGATAAACATACCCAAAAACAGATACACACATACACAGAAACACACATACACACACAGATACACACATATGTATACAGATACACAGCCACGCACGTTCACCGATACACACTTGCACAGATACACACATACCCAGATACACACATACACCGAGACACACATGCACAGATACAAACATACACACATACACAGATACACACATATACAGATACACAGACGCGCATGTATACAGTGTGTTACCGGCATGAGGGCTTTCCTTGATATAGAGTAACAATGGGGAACTCCTTAATATTCCCACATGATTATTTTAATTAAAATAAGAAAATATACTTAGTACACACTTGTTTCTAACAAAAAATAAAATGCAAGCATTAAAGTCAATTAGTAAAGTCACGTGACCAAACTAAGACTTGTTTGTGACCATAGCAGCCCCGTTTGACGTCTGACCAAAATCAAGGATCGAATACACTTAGTCCTTTCCTTTTCTCTCGCTTTGGTTACAAATGGAGAAATAGTGTGACGGAGCCCTTAAATTCTTCAGTCAAGCGTGAGCGCGCGTTACGTGCTTCTGCGCTTTGACATATTATGGACTATGGCTCGGCATGTAAAATTTAATTGTTTTAGGATTCATGAAGTATCTTTAGAGTTATCTTTTGGATTGTTTTAGATTTATTTTGATTAATTTAGAAGTTGTTAAAATAAAACTAATCTGACAAATTCAAGGAGTATTAATAACTCTTTATGTTTTACCCCTAAAACAACGAAGTTAAATTGCAGCGTTACATTAGTTCAGTTCGACTTAATTATACCTGCGAATAATTACTTATGCAACATAGTTATTATCTTTAGTTAACGCCGAAGCCCTCATGCCAGTAACACGCTGTATATACAGATACACACATACCCGGATACACACAAACACAGATACATACAAACACAGATACACACATACATACACAGATACACAAACACGCATATACATACACAGTTACACATAGACGCTACACAGGTTGGCAGTTTGATACTACGACCAGGGCGGTTCACTAATGTTTGTCACTAAATCATTATTTGAAAATCTATATCATTTTACAAAATTTCGCAGAGATACATCCCACCGCATTATTAAAAAAAAAAAGTGGGTGGTCAGACGCCTAACCTAACCTAACTTATTTAACAAGCCCATGTAACCTATGTAATAATTATGCAATGGTTTGAGCAAAAATACGTTTTTGCTCCATGAAAGTTTGTAAAATGATTTAGTTTGTCAAATGATCATTTGGTAAAATGTCAGAATACCGACAAGGGCCCTACTTTGCTACTACTTTGTAAAGGCTGTCACAGGTCTGTAGAGATAGTTCCAAATTCAAATAATTTGGTATGTTAAACCTGTCACAGGTCTGTACAGATAGTTCCCAATTAACAGAATATAGTATGTTATGGAAATTCAATACTTACTTACAGGACACTTATTGATTCCAAATTGAATATCCCTCGACTTTACTGGACACTTGTTAGTTGTCCAGGAACTTCGACCTACGAACGAAGTATTTTTGAGAAAAAGATGATACTGTGCGTAGTGCGTGATTGAGATCTACACTCGTAGTGCTGTTAACATATTGCTGATCATTGCTTTCGCAGAACGCAACAATTATCTATTTAGAGATGTACTCATTCCCAACATACATGTTTCCAAGAAAAGTTTCAGGGAGTAAATATGAGCCAGTAGGCTGAAGTTCCTGGACAATTTACGAAAGTGTCCAGTAAAGTCGTGATTTTGGATTTAGAATCAACAAGTGTCCAATAAGTAAATAAGTAAATACCCATTAAAATTCCACAACATGCCATATTAATTGAATTTAGAACTATCTGTAAAGACCTTTGACAGCTTTTTAAAAGGCTAAAGAGTTAAGCACGATAAGGTCACTCGAAAATTAAACAAATTAAATAATCAAAATATTATTTTTTAATCCATCAGGAGTTTTGCAAAATTCTTATTAAATAAAACACAGAAGTTGGCACTTTGATACTGTAACATGTGCCTAAAATAAAAATAAATTATCACAAACAAAAAAAAAGAAGAAAAAAAAGTTAAGCGTTTAGTGTGTTGTGTAGAATTGTAGGTAAATTTTAATTATACTTTTTTTATATTTGTTTTATTTTTGAGAAAGCAAACAAAAGCAAGCTTCGACCATTATAATGTAAGCCACCTGTATTAAAGCTCTTGCCTTACGGCTCGTCCAGGAAGGTTCACTTATGCCCGGTTCCTATATTCAAGAAACGAATCGTTTTGCTTACGGGCAGTAGCATTATGCGACGTACAAAATGTGTCAAATTTTAACGAGACGTCACAACTCTACCAACGGTTTTGAATATAGGAACGCACCATTAATGGTCTTTGCAGTGATGTAGTAACCTTATACCTATAGCTATACTCGAAACTGTAATTAGATTCCAAAATCCTAACCTCAACCGACGCACATTCGCTGTGATTACTGCATTTTGGTTTAAGTGTAGGTATTTTTATCAATTAAACTGACCCTAATATTACTGGTTACACGAGTTCTCATTGATATGTTTATGAAATAATATTTTAATAAAGAAATAATCAAGATGGGAACTGTCAGATTTTGGAATCTAATTAGATTTTTAGCATTTTTTTTTTTATTGCATATTGCCAGTTTTACAAGTACAGTCAAAGACTTAAATTTGTGATCCACACACTGACACTCTACAACAACAAGGTTGAGTTTCCTATGGTATAAGTTACAAATTACTTGCCATCTCTAATTAACGACGTGGACGACTTGAAGCATTTTGTTTTTGAAATGGTTCACAAATCAACGTTCGTGACCGTACTCGGTGAAGGGGTTTAAGGACGATATGGGCACAAATGTCCCCTCCGACCAACAGAGATGAAACAGGTCCCAGTTTATAGATCTTGGCAGCATGATGCATTTTTACTATGGCGACGATCGCCATATGTATGGGGTTTTATTGGAAAATCATAATCATATGAAACATACAAATATAACGCTTTTAGGATATTATATTTTATTATAGGATGTTCCCACGTCAGAGAAATACAGGTCCTGAATTTTATTTAAATAGGTACCTACTATTTAAGGTATACAACGGGCGCCTACACAACCGCAGGCGACATTTAGGTTGGCTCATTGCATTCGTACCAGCAGCAGCGCGAGCGGAGCTAGCAACAACCAATTTGAATTTTATCTTGAAACGCAATAAACATTATAAATCACAATATTATTATATATACACCGTGGGAACGAGTAACCCGACAAATTTTAAACATCGATTCTAGAGCCAATTTGTAGTATATAATGTGATATAACATGTAGTCCAATAAAGCATAATTTCCAAGATATTTATTATAAAAAAAAAAAACCATAGTTAATTTAATTTGAACTTTGTCACCTATACTTAAAGCATTATTTACTAAGAAATGGATTAAATTAATTTACGTTATACGTTGATGACATTGCTATTTACAAGATGAATCTTTCTTAGAAAATATTGCTTTACGTTAAGGTGACAGAGTTTAAATTCAATTAATTATGTTTTTTTTTAAGTAATTAAAAACTGAAATTATGCGTTATTGGGCTACATGTTATATCACATTAAGTATATACTACAAATTGGCTCTAGAATCGATGGTTAAAAGACCACCTATTGGCGTACACTCGCGAAAATTACACAACTGAAAAGGAAAATGGCGTTAAGACTGTAAAGTAAGAGTTATCGAGTAGTGAGTGGTACCTCCGTCGCTCCGTTAATTAATGCATTTCCATATTTAGTTCAGGCATACAAAGGTATTTCATTTCATCGCAACAAGCATTGCGTAAATATCACTTTGATGAAGATAACACCCATTACTGTGTGTTTTCATAAGATCTCATTGTTCGCAGTGCAGACACAAGTTATACCTTCCGTCGTTATCTCATCTCGCGGAGCTGCAGTAGCGTACCGAGCGCGAAGGCGCCTTAAACTTTTTATGTTTCTAAGGGTACGTTCAGATGACAAGCGCTCAACGCGCGTTTTGGTAACGCGCGTTTACAACTACATAACAACTTATTCAGGCCGTACACATGCTAACGCGCGTTTTATTAATACGCGCGTTGAACGCTGCGCTAGTGCTCGACTATTGTCAGCGCGCGTCAACGCGCGCTTTGAGATCATTGGTTTTCCATGTTTCCGTTCAGTTGAGCGCGCGCTTTCGACGCGGATGGACGTATTTCATGGGGTTCATCGGGTCGTCCAGAAATCGTCCGAAATGGAAAACGAAGCTTTTAATACGGAATTATTTATAGACGAAATAGAGAAACGTCCTGCGATATGGTATGGGACATGACAAGTAGCGATTATTCAGATAGGAATTTAAAGAGACGGGCTTAAACTGTTTCTACGTCCATCTTCGACAAATGTAAGAACTCTACTGACTGAACCAACCATGAACGAAAGAACCATGGCGGTCGCGGCAACGCGCGTTCAACGCCTGGCAAGCGCGTGTCATTTGAACACTATACAAAAATTTAGCGCGCGTTCTACGCGCGTTGAGCGCTTGTCATCTGAACGTACCCTAAGAGTTCTGTACCAAATGCTGACTCTTAAAAAGGCCAAATTAATATTTATTGTTCACGAATATGGAGGTTACGTACTTCTCACCTCATTGACGTTTGCAACTATTTTATATAGAGTTGGAATAAACCAATTTGCATTCGGCAACTCTTTTATAAATAATCTATTAGAATAAAACTATGTACATATGTAATATTTAGGAAACTAACGACGCTTTGTGCATCATCTTCCACTTTCGCTTGCATGGAGCGTGGTCCAAATCTCCAAATATATTACAGCATAAGCACACCATTTTACTTTTGATCATGCTCTTTAGAATAACAATGTGATGAATGAACAATGCATTTGTTTTTACCTGTCCTGGCGAGGGCGCGAGGCAGCGCCAGCACGCCGCTCCCCGCCATCTCCCCGGCGATCAGCAGGACCGTCTGCTTCACGGACAGCCCGCCTCCCTCGCGGCCGGTCGGATCCTCGGGTCCCTGCCGAAACGACGCATCATTCACTTTACGGCTAGGCACGCGAAATACTTTAAAAACAGTAAAATATTTTGTTACTTTTAATCGATGGAATAGATTAGTAGTAAGTACCTATCAATGGTGAGTGGTGACGTGAAGTGTAAGTGAAGACTTTATATATACCTACACTGAGGTGCAGTTTAGTAGGGCAATTTGAAGATTTCCTTATGATTTAAGACTTGAGTGTCTAAAAATGAGTCACAAAAAATTTGCTTTTAACTAATCGATGACATTTGAGATTATTTTTGTTATTGACGTTAAACGCAAAAGCAAACACCCTGTGCCCTTGTCAGAAACTACTGAAAATCAAAATACCGAAAAAAAAAGCCTACCTTCCAGAAAGTTATACATACATACAGATAATATATCATATAACAGGAAAAATAAAAGAATTGCTGAGTTGTACCTACCTAACACTTTTGGTTTGACCATCAACACACGAACTCTAGGCGGACGAAGTTTGGTAACATAATACCCGTAGGTACGTACCTATCAATGAGGAGGAATGGCGTTCATTCGGCAGTTCACTGCCGCTGAGTGGCGGCGGACCACACTCGGAACAAGTAGGTCCCTACTGTATGCTGCCGATTATGACGCTATTTCTAGATTACAAGTCGGACTAAGTTGCCCTTTAGGCGTTACATCGCATATATATATATATATATTATATATAGGTACCTATGTACAAACTCAATTTCGCGGGCCTACAATAAAAAAATGAAGTTAAGTGGGAGTCGGACTCACGCACCAAGGGTTCCGTTTCGCCCGACTCACACTTAGCCGGTAGTTAGGTAGGTAGCTAGCTAGACATTTAATCCATAGGTATTGAAAATTAAGCTCTTATACTGTATAAGTAGGTATGGGTCACATAAACATAATATTCATAATAAATTCACGATAAGATCGTCAATGTAAAATAAAATTAAAATAAATAAAGGCAAAGTTAAAATACAAAAAAGTACAAAAAAAAAGTTTGTACAATAGTAGTAAATTTCTTGGTAAATAATTAGAAAATTAATTAATTCTTGTGGTTTCTCCATATTTTTGTTTTCAACCTAGAAACGGCGTCCGAACCCTACACTGGGCATGATCCGACACGCTCGAATCTGGAACAGGTTTTTAAGTCTGCTACTTATTTATTATTTACAATGAAGTTTTTGTCCTATGCACTACGCCAACGTTGACGCTTGTATGTTGTTACCGTTTTGAAGACAACACATAATTAACCCTTGAAAAGGAACGATACTTTTATTGGTACCTTCTGGATCGGAACCCTAGAAAACCTCTACGCAGGCGGAGTCACGGAGACAGCAATTCATTAATTGATACTCTCGAGCTTTTATTATTTTAGGATTTCTAAAAATGTGTCCATGAATCTAAACATGTCTTTAAGAGTTGTTGGTTTTGATAATTTTTAATAAAATATTATTTCTTATATTATTTATTATTACTGAATATCAAAAAGTAAACACTTAATAGATTTTTAATTGCTTTAATTACCTTTAACACGTTCGCTGCGGGGCTCAACTTGAAAGACTTTTGGCTGGTGCGGTTGAGATCGAATCAGCCCAAACTGGAACTCTTTTACAGTGCGGGTGAGGCCGAATCGCTCTCAAATTTCAGTAGTTACTTAGATCCTTCATAACTTTGCCAAGAATAGGACCAGGGTTTTTTTTTTTGTGTTGTAGTCATTGCTCAGTAAATATTTTAAATACACTTAGCTTCGCCCTTGGTTCTGACCTCTGGCTTAAGAAAAAATACCTAAAGAATTTTTGAGATCTTTTAGACCTCAAATCGCACTAAATTTTATCTGAGACTAGAGCAGGGAATGGCACTTATAGGTAAATTATCGATAAAATAATGATCATCTTATCGAACATCTTTAAAGGCGTTTAATTGTGTGTTATAACAAATATTTGTTCCTGGGTCATGGTTGCTTATCTATATAAGTATTTATTTATCTATACATACGTTTGTTAATTGCCGCTTAGTAGCAATAGTACAAGCTTTGTTTAGTTTAGAGGTAGGTTTGTATAAATGCTCTATCAGGAAGAAAATAAATTTTGGTTTATGTAAATAAAACCCATTCATTTAAGTTTAAAGATCTTTATTTCCCATAAGAATACATTGTTATTCACTTACATGAGAATTTATATAAACATGCTTTATTTTAAGCGGTGAGCGCACAGTTTGTACCTAGGTGATCAAAATATATAAGTTAAACATAACAATGTTTACTAAGACTACTATAATAACAAAATTAAACATGACGACTCAAAGATATGTCCTCAAGCTATATCAAAACTATGCAACTAATGTTTTTTGTTGTTGTAGGGTATGCGTAAAAACAGGTATTCATCAAAGTGCGGGCGAGCGTAGTTAGCCGGCCCGCGGTAACAGAGATAAGGAAAAATACACAGATATAAAGAGCGTGGAGATGACAAAGCCCTCGAGTTGTGTTAATCTGGTATTCGAGTATTAAGACGAGTTACTTTTAGTGACATGACATTTTATTAGCCTTTTAAATGTGTTAAAGGATTTGGTGTCTTTAATGCTTATTGGCAGTTTATTATATAACTGAGCTCCTTCATAAAGTATATTTTTTTTGCCATAATTCGTGCGCGGGGCGCGAAGTACTAAGTCATTGGCGTTTCTTAGTTTAATCCTTTGCACGTCACGCTTTTTTGTGAATGATATTTTAATATGAAGATCTTTCTGTAAAATTTTACGTATCAAGATACAGGTGTGGTAAGTGTAGGATTGGTATATATTCATGACTTTTGTTGTTTTATATATTTTATCTGTTGGTGTTAAGGGATCATAACCGAATAATACTTTAATTAGTTTGTTTTGTGCTCGTTGGAGTGAGTTTATTTGAGTGACAGCAGCTGTGCCCCATATCTCCGTGAGATAATCGATATGTGGTCTAACCAATGCATTATAAATAATAAAGCTCACTTTGTTTGGGAGACATTTGGCTATACCGCGCAGTGCCCCAGTAAGTGAGCATATCTTTTTTCTAATTTTCTCAATGTGCGGTTTCCAAGTGATTTGTTTATCTAGAATAAGACCTAAGTACTTTTCAGTATCAACTTTATTTATTATTTGATTGTTTATAGTCAATGGTTGATGGTAAGCAATTTTTTTGTTTTTTGGTGCGAAAATAATGTAATTTGTTTTAGTGATATTTATTGTAAGTAAATTATTTTGGAACCACCTGTTAAGAATATTTAGATCCGACTGTGCGTCAGCAATGATTTCCTGGATGGAACTCCCAAAGTAAAAGAGACTTACCCGCGTATAACGTGGCCTCCCCTTTCAGGCCAATTTCATGGATATTATTAATGTAAATTAGAAAGAGCAGTGGTCCTAAAATTGACCCTTGGGGGACACCACATGTGACTGCTAGAGTCGTGCTTTCATGTTCACCGATTTTCACTATTTGTTTTCTGTCCGCTAGATATGATTCAAAGATTTTTAGAGCAACACCAGTGACACCAGCCTCGTTTAACTTCCTCAACAGGATTTCATGACTGACCGTGTCGAATGCTTTTTTCAGGTCAATAAAGATGCCCAGTGCTAACAATTTCTTATCAATGCTAACTTTTATTTTAGTCACTAGATCTACTGTTGCTGTAAGGGTACTTGATAGTGGTCTAAACCCGTACTGTTTTTCATATAGAAAGTTTATTGATTTCAGGTAATTTTCCAGACGATTTCGTATCATTTTTTCTAAGACTTTGGATAAGACTGGAAGAACCGATATTGGCCGATAATTGCTGGGGTCTAATTTGCTACCAGATTTGAAGACAGGGGTTACTTTTGCGATTTTCAGATTATTCGGAAATGTACCTATTTCCAAACATTTATTAAAGATATTTGTCAACTCCATCACTATAACACTTCTAATACATTTTAACGATTTTATGGTAATTCCGTCTAGTCCTGAGCTGGTATTAACTTTAAGGGTATTTATAATATTAGTCACTTCATCTTCGGTTGCCGGGGTAAGTTCTTTGAGGCCCTGACGGGTTTTCGTAGTTGATGTACCAGGCAGTGAATTGTTGTTATTTATAGCTTGAGCATTTTTTATATTTCTTGCTAATTTTGAGCCTATACTTGAAAAGAATTGGTTAAAACTTTCGCAAATCTCCACCGGTTCCGTGACAGTTCCATTGTCTGTCTGTAGTTTCTTTGGAATTTGAACCTCGCTTAGTTTGTTTCTTGATAAGCTGTTAATTAAGGACCACATCTTAGAAGGATCACTTCTGCACTCTGTGAACGCTTTCGTGAAGTAAGTTTTTTTTGCTGCTGAGATTTTATTGGTAGCTTGATTCCTTTCTTTTATAAAATCTTTTCGTTTTTGCTGATTACCTGGATTTTTTTTATGTGCTTCCCATAATGCATTTCGCTTATTTATCGTGTTTAGCATTTCTTTATTTATCCATTCTTGTCTAGGAGGATTTAACATCTTGAATTTCTTGATTTTACTATTTTGTATACAATGCAGTATTTTATCTTCTAGCACGCAATATTCACGTTCGTCGTTTTCAGTCTCGAGTTCAGTAATCATTTTATATAATTTGTCGTAGTCAACAGCTTCGTATGTTGTCTTTTTAATCTGTTTCGGTTCGTAGATTTTTACTTCAACGTATATCTGCTTATGATCTGAGAAACATGAGTTTATTATTGCCATATGGAAATTGTTATCTGTGAGGTTCGTGCATACATGGTCTATTATAGATTTGGTGAATTCGGTTTCGCGCGTGCTGGCATCTTCATTAATTTGGTTTAAAGCTCGATAACCATTCTCTTCCAATAGTTGCTTATAGTTGTTCGTTGTAGTGTTTGGAACAAGTAAATTTATATTGAAATCTCCAAGAACAATTGCTCGTTTTGATCTGTCGAGGAATACTGTAAGAGTGTCAAAAAAAGCCTTAATATTTGTAGTTTCCGGTTTTCTGTAGATGGCTAGTAAGTCCAGTGTATAATTTTCAATATGAATATTGAGAAAATGGTTCCCGTCTATATTTCGATCTTCTATGTGCCTGTGATTTAATACATTATTAAATTTAAAACATAACATTATACAGTGCAGATAGTTATATGTATGATAAATATCTTGTGTCCAGATTTACTTGTGTAGAGTAAATTTTGTTTCTTTATAATAATGAGAAAATGTTTCTATTTCTATTTAAATTTAGCGGTAATTATTTTTAAAGAAATAAAAACCAAATTTTATAGGGGTATTATTTTTATTAGGTATTAGGCAAAAAAAACAAGAATATTAACATAAAACTGAAAACTTCTGTAGAAACAATCATTCATACAAATAAGATTTGAACCATTATCAAACAAGCATCGATAACTAGCACCGCACTGACGTCAAGCTGTCGACTCCCGCGTCGCCCGCCCCCCGCTCTGTGCGGCGTTGAGGTCAACTTCCTTGAGGCTAAATAAACCTCAACCCGCACTGTGTGAAAAAAAAATATGCCCAGTGCGTTTGAGGCTTATTTAGACCTCAAACCTTTTTTCTGTATAAAAGAGTCAGCGTTTGAGAAACAAAGAAATGTATATTTGACTTTATCATACGCCTTGTAAGTAAGCGGCAACAGCTCCCGCACGAGAGAGATATCACAACTTTTAGCCCCGCACCGACGTAATGTCGAGCTTGAGGCGGTTTTACCTCAACCCGCAGTGAACGTGTTAATTATAGGTAAATCTGGTAGTAAAATAGGTAGGAATCATCACGTTAAAAATATCGTAATTGATGTAGTCGACCAAGAAAATCATTTACCACCTTTGGACCTTAACGTGACACAGAGTCGAAAAGTGGTATAAAGAGTTTATTTGTCGACAAGCAAAGGAAACGCTCATTTGCTAAATAACGTACCTTCTCCTATTTTACAGACAGTAGTCATAAAGTCAGCTATAACAGTGTGCCCTTTATCCTCTTTTACCTTATCTTCAATATGGATCGTAATGAGCAACTGTTTAAAAAATTAAGTTACTACTCGTACGTTACCTAACATAATGCTCGTTTGTAAGTTATCTCGGTGGCTTGATTTTAAAGCATATTGGAATGATCGAGATCTCTGTGGTTATGATGTAAGGTCACACCTGGCCCGCCGCTCTACTGCCGCCGTGTAGTATCGCGTCTCGCGGACATAGGGGCGACAATAATATCATCGTAGCCGCGTACGACGACAACTGTATTACGAGGAGTCAAACTCTCCGAACAACAATACACGAAACCACCGCGGTGTGTCAGTTTTTGCCCGCATCACCTGCTAAGTAGATTGGAAGCTTAATATTTCAATGAACTTTTTCACTTTTTTTCTATGTGCACTTAGTGTATACCTTCCTACATAATACTTAAGTACCTATATAGGTATATACCCCCAAACCGACTCTAATTTTGCCTAATACTTTTAGGCATAAATATAAGGCCGAATATATCGCACTGCCAGATCAAAAGTGTAGTAACTCAAAATACAACTGTATTTTAAAATCAACTTTAATACAACGTCTATGAGCTTGAAACAAAACTAACAATGATTTTGAGTTGATGCTGTCTTCACCTAGCAGTGCGATATTTAATGAGAAACATTTTGCTACTCTTCACTGCATAGACAACGATAAAGCATGCTGGCAGTAAAAGGAAATATTTTAAATATTTGTTTTTTGCTGTGACTATTTTTACGTATTTTCAATTTAGTTTAGTAGTTAGCTTTACGTTTGGTTAAAGTAAAAACACTGTCTTTATAAATCTATAAAAACTTAGAAAATATTTAATTAAGTTGCTAGTTTAGTAGGTTTATAATAAATAAAAATATTATTTTTAATAAAAATGTAATACCTATCACTGTTTTTATTTTTAACATTAAGATAGAATGAACGAAGCATGATGAAAAAAATATATAATCATGGGTGGTGGTGCATCACTACGCAAGAATGGCCACGCGGCCTACGCCTCAACGTAGGTAGTGACAGTGTAGCATGCGGCGCCGGTCCGTGTCAATTTACTGGTCATGCATGCCCTCATGCCGCACACAATGTAAAATATTTCACTTGTAGGTATACGTCCCCGCACCGAGGTGAATCACAAATGGCTCTATAAGTTTAGGTCATGCCGCATTGAACGTGTTGATAATGCAAACTATGGATACTTACTAAATTTAAAAGTAAAGCGATTGTTTTATGCTACCTGTAATATACCTACCTACGAGTACAGATTATTTTCGGCTTACTACCAGTTATCCGCACCCCTTTTGTTCACACTGCGGAACCTTATTTTGTAGTCTAGATAAGGTATTTTTGCGTTTTTGAAGGCGGTTTTTTGACGCACACGTATCCTAAGTATTCCTACTCGTATTAAACAAGCAAGATTTTTATTAAAACTGATTTAAAATTTTCTGATATTTTAACAGCTCTTAACGACTTAAATGAAATTTGAAAATTTGTTTATCAGCATGACCATTTCGCACTTCCACCATTCGTCTTTAGGAGATTCGGCATTCGTGAAAAAATCTATCCCGACGCTCCCGTCATTAAGCTTAGCCATTCATAGAATTATTTCAGATCGGAATTCTAAATTTAATCTGTTGTACCTCGATGGTGGTCTCTAGGCGGGAACGCCTTAACTGATAAAATGAAGATTTAAGATGTTTATTCAGTAAGTAGGCCGTACGGGCACTTTTACACGTCAAGAATCTACCAGCGCTTCACAAGAGGAGACGACTGCTGAGAAGAAACGCCGCAAGAAACTCAGCAGTCACACTGTACTATAAGACCTACAAACGATCATCAGCAGATTTTCTAACATGGGCCTCTCATTAATCTTTACAACGTGCGAATTTTATATACCTGATCAGTCTGATCACCTTTATTTAGTTTTTTATATCATCAATCATTTTAATGCAACGTCATCCAAAATTTAGATTTATTCAAATTCATAATTAGGTAACACTTTTAGGTTTACCAATTTTTGACGAAGCCATCAATCCCATTATAAATCACAAATTAAATCTGTTTAAAATTACTTCTAACCTTTTCTGCAATATAATTTAGGACAAAACAATATCCTTCGACAATACCCTTCAGCAGTATAAATTATTAAACATTTATTTTAGTTTAAGACCATGGGCGGTTCTTTCGATTCTTTACGGTGGACGTGGTATTCGATGTTCTTCTAGTGTGGCACTATCGGCTCCGGCTACGCTTTCGTTTCCCTTCGTCAGTATTATTTTAAATATCCCATAGATATTTGACGCTGAGATTGCGAACCTGGTGGAGGCCAGGGAGGCTTGGTGCGAGTCGTTCCCCGGAGGTGGATATGCCAGTCAAGAGGCATATCCAAAGATCATGGGATACACTACACCTCTCCTTAGGTACATCAATTCATGCATCCCTCCTAAAAAATAGTCCGGAAGAGTCAGATCCGGTCAGTCCTTTCGTGTTTTATATAGATAAATAATGATCTGGTCCGTCGTTTGCTAACCACCGCCTCTGTACCAGCTTTTCTGGAACCTGCAGGTATGGTAAGAGAAGCGACCAGACGGCGGAGCTACTGACATCGGTGACATAGAAACTGGGTAGGGACTATACTGTACTGGTGTGAGACACGACCTATGTTGACACATTCGCCCTTCCCCACATCCAGTCGACTCGTAAACAGGCCGCTGCAGCAGCGGACCAGGCCCAAACCCTCAATTGCCGAAAATACTTATCTACTAAATGATTACGAATTTGTGGCGCTTGCAGTGGAAACCCTGGTCAGCTGATATGAAAAGTTTAATTAAGGCCCTGTTCTCGACGGTAAAAACCATATCGTCTTTGACCTGTTATGGTATTGTTTTGACGTCGGCCGCCATTACTGCCAAGTAAATAAGAGCTATAATAGTACATTGTGTATTAAGGTCGGTAAGTAAGGAATTACGATCGAGGCTCTAGTAGAGCTTCTGAGTCGAGGTTCGTAATTCCCGTACCGCCCGTGAAACATACAATGTTTTTCATCACATTTGCGAGTAAATAAATACACAAGTCAGCACAACTATTATTACGAATTACTTGAACTTTTTTTAAGCGGATGGCTGGCGGACTCCACAGAATATAAAAATGTTTCGTTCAGAAACGTTAAGGGCAAATACTTACGTAGTTATACATACAGCCCTGAAGGAGTGTAAAAAAAAACGACGTTTTGATACAGAAAACTATTAAAATCGGTTATTAAGAACATTAATTGAGTATTTAAGTAACATGTAGCGAGATTGCAATGAAATTCCTGTTTAAATAACATTTTAAGACAATTTTTCAATTGCGTGTAAACTCTTTGCTTGAACTTGCATGACCTGTGTGCTGTGCCATAAATTAAAAAAAAATTACTTACCGACTTTGGGTTTCATGGTAAAAAGAAAGGTCGAGGGTTTTATATGGGGCATTGCGGCCAAGTTAACCTGCATGTTTAGATACTGTTTGCGTGCAAGTGTGATGAAATAGTACATTGTGTATTAAGGTCGGTAAGTAAGGAATTACGATCGAGGCTCTAGTAGAAGCCCGAAGTCGAAGACTGAGGGCTTTCTGAGTCGAGGTACGTAATTCCTGTACCGACCGTGAAACATACAATGTTTTTCATCACATTTGCGAGTAAATAAATAAAATTATAGGACAGAAAAAACTTATAATCACACACAAGTCAGCACAAGTAATATTACGAATTACTTGAACTTTTTTTAAGCGGATGACGGGCGGACTCCACAGATTATACAAATGTTTCGTTCAGAAACGTTAAGGGCAAATACTTACGTAGGTATACATACAGCCCTGAAGGAGTGTAAAAAAAAACGACGTTTTGATACAGAAAACTATTAAAATCGATTATTAAGAACATTAATTGAGTATTTAAGTAACATGTAGCGAGATTGCAATGAAATTCCTGTTTAAATAACATTTTAAGACAATTTTTCAATTGCGTGTAAACTCTTTGCTTGAACTTGCATGACATGTGTGCTGTGCTATAAATTAAAAAAAAATTACTTACCGACCTTGGGTTTCATGGTAAATAAAAAGGTCGATTGTTTTATACCGGGCATTGCGGCCAAGTTAACCTGTATGTTTAGATACTGTTTACGTGTAAGTGTGATGAAAAAGCTATAAAAACGTTGACAATTCGATGACAGATCAAATTCGATATGGTTTGAGTGTACATATTAATATTTTAATTGTTGATTGGGGGCCATTTGCAACGTTAAAAGATGGCGGACGTGTAATTTGTTTTAGACTTTAATTTTTGGGTAATTAGGTGTTCAAAGTTCTTTTCTGATAGTGATTTGTACTTTTTATGCCTTTGTGTCGCACAGTGATTGAAGACTTGGACTTATTTCGTGTATCTGGCATCTTTCTTCTCGTTTCAAGTGGACTCGCAGTGGTGCAGAGGTTAAAACTATCTTGACCTCTGACCTACAAATCACCGTACAACGTTGCCCCCAATCTTCCTAGAGAAGATTGGATTGTGTTTTATACTCATATAAACCTTGACACTGGCGAAATCACTTCACGTGGAAGCCATATCCCTGCGGTAGTAGCTGTTCAAGTCGCCGCGGGGGCAAAAAAAAAATAAAAAATTGTTGATTGTGATTGTGACTCACTTTTAAAGGGTACGGGATAATTTAGGTGTAATAATGTTTATATTTACTTATAAGACTCTTACCTTACCCTCTTATTAGTAAACGCAAAATAGCTGAAGTGTGATTAATTATACTTTGTCCTTATCTTTCAATGTGATATTTTAATTTATAAAAAGCGGCAAAGGATAGGTACTATACTTGATGGTACTTAATTGAAATAGGTATAATTGTGCGTTTATAACTAAGGGGGTAAGTAATTCTTACTAATTATTCTCTGATTTTGCTAATATTATAAAATTTATAAATACGAATATTTAGATATTCGTTTCTCAATCCCACCAGAACACCTGACGGGATTTAGATTAAATTTTGCACAAAAATAGATTAAAGTCTGAATAACACATAGATAGGCTCTCTTTTATTTCGGAAAATTGGACAGTTCCCGAATAATACCGATATACAACTCCTGCGCGGACAGAGCCGCGAGCAAAAGCTATAGTTTTTGTTAAAAACTGGTTTTAATGTAGGTAGCTTGACTAGCTCGTTAATTGCTCATAAATCGATATACTTTTTAATTCAAAATAGGCATGTTATCTATCGTCATTCTACTAGAAAAGTACCAGACCCAATTAAAAATCATTTAAGACCGCTAAACTGTTCAAGTGAACTATTTCATTTAATGTTCTTTAATGACTCTGAACACGAAGCACATTAATCGGACTGTGGCGTATCTTTGTTATTAGCCAAGCCATTATTGTTGGTTATGGGCTCAAAAATACCTAACACGTTTTTATTGCGGAATCAGAATGGTGTCAGATATTATTTAACACAATGTTGGAAAATATATAATCGCTGGTGACTGCACAAGATGCGCTTTTATAAACAGATTAAGTACTTAGCCAAGTGTTAACATAACTTTTTAATTATCAGAGTTAGGACGAGGACGCAGCGTCACCGTAAGATTCTACTGCTCATGTACAAGCGAGTACATATCGATGGCCGCGACTGTCCCTGACACTTACGACCGCTCTTAAACGGCCTTCATGTTGTACTTCTGTTTCGTTCGCTCTAATATGCTGTTATGTTATTACCAGTAACTTATGATATTATTTTCATTGCAATTAGAAAAGTCTCAAATAATACGTCGTCAACTTGCATCAATCACCTCCCCAGTGGCGTGCGTCGTGGCTCCCAGTGGCCCAGCCAAGGTGCAGACGCTACTAACGTGTTTCTTTTCCATCGCTCAAAATGTATGGGATAACAACTGGTAGTTTATATCGTAAGTATCGTAACGCACTAGAATGTCATCACATATAGAAAAGAAAAGTCACAGGGGTTTGTGATTTGTATTCTTTTATTTACCTACACTTGTTACTAAAGTTGTTTTATAATTTATGTTAAAAGTCAAATTTATTTCAAATAAAAATTGCACAACACGAGGAAATAACTATACAACAACAAGTTAAAAACTAACCCCTACTAGTCAATAAGAATTGGATTATATTTAAAATAGGTACAGTTCCATCAACTCTGCGTCGAAAAAAGGCTAAAGAGGGAAGTCTCATGCGACTGAAACGATATACCTTTACTTCCCAGAATTTCATATACACGAATTTCACCTGCCATAATTTACAAATGGCATAATGTTACATCTTATAATTTAATATGATATACTGATTGTTTATCATAGTAGTCAAATAACAGAATCTTTGTTTCCCATAATATTAATTTCAATAATTTGATTTTTCATAATCATTTTAATCCATATTTGTCACATGCCATAATGTCATTTGCCATCCGTGTAAATGGTGAATGGTGATGTTTGAATTAGGCAAAATTTACCTACATAGGTTAGGTTAGGTTAGAGTTGCAACAAGGCGCGAAGCGCCTCAACTACGCGGAATAGGACCTCCGTCGACATTAGCGGAATAAGACCTCCGTCGACATTAGTTTCGATCACTTATGTCCATATCAGTCGTGAATGAACACAAATACGAGTATGTTAGGTTTAATTACATTAGTAATATAATATTTAAAAAAATGTTATTCAATCAATATAATTATTTATTACAATATAACCAAGTGTTACATAACAAATATATACTTAATGTAAATACAAATTTTAATCGGATTACAGGATGGATTCGGAAATAACTAAAACCTCTTAAAAACTTTTTAGTATGGCGTTTAAATATTCTATTAAATAAAATTATTGCACTTAATAATACGGAAAACATTACGTATGGCATCAGTATCATTATGGCATCTAACTTTCGGGAAAACAAGAGTATCTAAGATAAACTGTTCTGGGAAATGTAACATTCAGGCATATAAAATTCGGGCAAAAGAAATTCGGGCAAGTGAAAATTATAGCATATGAAGTTCGGGCAAATAATAGATAATCGACTGAAACAGGTAAATTAGATTATAATAATTGGATAAGGTGCGTACGATAACAAATTGACTACTAAATTGACTTGGCTTTATCGCTGACTTCTCGAGCAACTCGTAGCAATGCAACCGAACGAATAAGGCTGCGAGAGCCCGTGACCTAGTGCAAACTACACACTGCATCAAAAACGTTAAGGCTTTTAAAAATATCAGTAGGTACATTATTTTGATATTTTGCAAATGAGAGTTATTCCCTTATGGTTTTATAATGCCATTCAATTCAGCGTGTTCGGTTTAGTAATGTAGCAAATCTCTAGTTAGTTAAAGATATCTTCTAAAGTATTTTAAATAAAAGCCCGGGCACAACACAACAAACACTGTGTTACTACAAACACGAAACTATCTCATAATAATTCATAATTCATTTATCTCAAAAACAACAAGTAGGTACCTACTCGTATGAACTACTAATTTTATTTGAAGTTATTTGGGTACGGTCTTAGATAGAAAAAAAGTCTACTAGTCTCTTTAGAAAAAGTGGATACATCTCTTTGTAGTCGACTGTGCCAAGAGTCCCTGAGTTAAACCGCGGGCAGACGGACAGAAGGACATGGCGAAATTATAAGGGTTCCTTGTACATTACGCAACCATAAAAAAACATGCAACCACGTTCGCGAATTAGATTAGAGCAATTAGATTTTTTCTTCACAAAACTAAAATGGTAGTTTCTAAAAAATCTAATAGGTAAAATTTAAAACATTGAATGTCGAACGGTCTATGATACAGATGTTGAGATGTGTTACAAATACATGCAAGAGGACATTTACTTAAGTTTTTGACATATACAATATACCACAGTTGTTAAGTATCGACGCGGGCGTGGAATCCTGATAAAATGGAAAGGTAAAAATTTACCAGTGCGAAAAATTCAACTTTCCCCACCATATGTAGCTACAAAAAGTACTACCACTTTTTGAGCAACTGTATTAAAAAAGCTTTACTTTTCGTAGCTGTAGGTATATCGTGTGGAAAGTTGTTTTTTTTCGAACTAGTGCTTTTTACTTTTCCTATTTCGCACTAGTGCGTTTTACTTTTCCTTTTTTTTATATAAATTTGTTTCAAGTTCCAAGCCGTGCATCCGACCAGAGTTTGCATGTTCAATCACTTGTTGATTACGTCATTTAGCATTGAAACAATAAATAAATATAGGTACCGTAAAATGTGCCTACTTTGCTCCCCCACGGGTAATCTTGCTCCATCGTTATATTGAGGTATTCTGTATTGTAAATCATTCTAGTGCTTTCATTCACTGCGCAGCTGGATGTATACATCAATTATTTTTAGAAAATTTGTCATCGGCCTTGTCTTATAAGTAACATACAAAAAAGTCACTATGGAGCATAGTTACCCATGGGGGAGCAAAGTAGGCACATTTTACGGTAATATTTTTTTAAATATTAAAATTACACAAATACATACATACATACACACAAAAATTATCTAGGTAATATTAAAAAAACAGCTCTCATCAAGATGGCTGAATCTGAATGAGTATTACGAATGATCGGATAGTTGAGTATTAAGGTGGATTCACGTTACACCATGCCGAAGCCGGGCCCAGCCCAGCACGGTGTAATGTGAATCCACCTTTATGCGTTACCACTGGCTAATAGAGTATTTGTGCTTCTTGATTTTTAAATAATATAGGTAATTAAATTACTGTTTCTTTTTTTTTCTTTGATTTGGCTGAATGGTCACAACCATTGCCATTATAAAAAAAGTCTGTCAATTAAAAGTAAAATAAAAACTCGACTTTTTAGCTAAGTAAAATTGTCTCTTTTAATTGCTGTTTTATTTTTTATTCATTGTAATTTTTTCGCAGATGTATTAAAAAACGTCGTTATACGTGCGGAACTGTCATTTTCACTCGTCCCGAGTCTTGGCCCTCGCTTGCAGCTCGGGCCAAGACACCGTGGGACTCGTTTGAAATGACATACTTTCCGCACTAATATCAAAATGTACTAACTATATTCCATGTTTCTGACAACTACCTACTGAAAAGTGCTCGAAACGATGGAATGAAATATAAGGCTATATACTATGGCACAGAATAAGTAGGTAATAGTAACTAAGGTGAAATCCAATACACGCAAATTTCAGAACTTAAAAACGATTAACAAAGGACTTACAGATTTTGACACGAGGGGACTTGTTTCAGAGCTCTCGGCAGCGCTGGTGGACGACTTGGCTTGCGGGACGTTCTTCAGCATTTTAGCTGCTCCTGAAATTAAGTACCTTGTTTCTAAATACCTATGATTATTTATGACCACAGTAACAATGGGTGCCCACTGGTCTGCAAGGCCCGAGCAAGATATAAAGTTACAGTACGAGTAAGTTACTAAGGACACCCGCTTGCAAAGAAAACGGGCACTTTCGATTTTTTCTTGTAGTTCAAACAGTTATGTACTTATACTTGTAACTAAAAACTTTAGATATGCAACAAAATGAAGAAATTGTTAGAAAAGCATTTTTTTTTTAAATAATTATAATAATAATTCTAATAATAAAACGTAAAGTGTTTTAAAATACCTATCCAACGACACCCCACACTATAGGGTGGACGAGAAAAAAAATACATCCCCAAGCTACGTGTAAGGGACACATGAGTAATCGTCGCGAAGCGCGAAGTACGGAGCACAATTTACCTACTTATGTCTGATTGTCTTGAACTTACGCAATATTAACTTATACTCGTACCCTACCTATTTGTAGTTAAGTCCCGATCTTTAATTAAACAAAAATATTTTTATAAAAAATACATTTTTTTAGTGTTTTTTCTATAATACCTAGCGGTTTTTTGTAAGCTTTGCTGAAGCTATGTGGTCATGTGCTTCCATTCATGTTGAAAAATATGTCCTACTTCTTAATTTAAACCCTGATTTTATCGATTTTAATGGCGGGCAATGTTAGGTATTTGGACTTTCAGCCAACATTGCCCTTGATGATTTTCGACGCAAATATAGCCCTTACTCAGTTGAAATGAGCAACAGGTCACGAATTAGGGAAATGAATGATACCGTTTATTTTAATCGTTGAGTAGATATCATCTTACCTTTCGCTTAAAAATGAGTGGGCATGGTTATCCAAGACGTCACCAAAAGTCATTTCAACCAAAGTGTTGTCACATTAGGCTTAAATATTTAAATGAACCTATTTTTATAAATTGTTTTTTTTTTAATTTTAGGACATACTTTATCGAAAATTAACAAAATAAAACACGGTATTATTGAAGTTTAACTTTTACATTACCGTAAAATGTGCCAATGTTTACTTCCCCATGGGTAACTATGCTCCATAGTGACTAATTCGTTTGGTACTTATAAGTCAAGGTCGATAACAAATTTTCTGAAAATAATCGATGTATATAAACATCCAGCCGCGTTTTGGTTACTTGAACATTACACAAGCTCACGAAAAAAGATTTGACACTATGCCTACATATATGCCTACAATCTATTTTCATAAGTAAAAAGTCATAACCGGTAGGAACTCAATAATACTTAAAGATTGTTTCTGAAGAAAATATAGTTTACTAAATTAACAGCCCGTGTCCCTCTTAAAGGTGCCAGCCTGCTTCGATTTACTATTTATGAAATGTGACAACCCTCTTTCCCGCTCTTTCGACATCGGGCAAAGTTGACGGATTACATATAATTGGATGCACTCTTCCTAACCTGACCTTCCACCTGCGTCTTCGCCAGGATGAATGGTAGACGTGCACTTCTAACCAAATATGTGCCCGCAAAAAAACACATCGTCGTCAACGAGTCGCAACAAGCAACTGGGTGAACTTAAGACAAATAATGCTGACCGCAGTTTTGTCACAAATATAATTAATTTTCTACCATAGTAGTACGTGGGTGACTACGAAAGTTTGAGATGTGGCCATTTTAAAAATAGAACCTACATAAATTGCACCTTTTTCATTTCCTTATTTATTTGAAATTCGAATGCCATTAGTTATTTGACGAAATATTAAAAAATTAAATTGACATTTCCATTTTTTCATAACGATTCCCGCGTTTTTTCTATCAACAATGGAATTCGAACGAGAACATTTTCGTGCAATGATGTTATATGATTTTAAAGTTGGATTGAGTGAAACTGAGTGCCAAAATAGACTTTTATCTGCATTTGGCGACCTTGCACCATCCCGTGCAACAATTTTTAGATGGTTTACGCAATTTAAACGAGGGAAATTTTCGTTGAAAGACGAAGACAGAAGCGGCCGTCCTACTACTTCTGTAACGCAAGAAAATATTGAAACGTTGAGGAAAATTATATTAGAGGACCCGAAAACTACCTACAAAGAGATAGAAGAAGCCCTACAGATTTCATCGCCGACAATTAATCATATTTTACATAGTCACCTTCAAGTCAGGAAGCTTTGTTCGCGATGGGTTCCTCATGCTTTGACAGCCGAACAAAAACAAATGCGTGTGACCTGGTGCCGGGACATGCTTCAAACATTTGAAAATGGAGAGGGACGTAATGTATTTAACATTTTTACTGGAGACGAGAGTTGGATCTATCAATATGACCCGCTAACTAAGCGACAGACCATGGTTTGGGTATTTCCGGATGAAGAGCCTCCGCGGAGTCAAACGAGGACGCAGCGTGGGGAAGAAAATGGTGGCAACTTTTTTTAGTGCGAGTGGTCATGTAGCAACAATTTGTTTAGATAATAAAAAAACTGTTAATGCTCAATGGTACAGTGAAGAGTGCTTACCAATCGTGTTTGACGCGTTACGTCAAAAACTTCCAAAAACGGGATTGCGAGGGCTTTTTTTGCATCATGACCAGGGATCGGAAATTCGGATCGATATTTACCTATACTTTCGCACCGGCATTGTTGTTCAGTTGTATGGAGGCGGACTCAATCATAGAATTCATTACTAAAATTTCTGGGATTGCAAAATAAATAAATTGCACCGGCATTAATTAATAATCAATTATTTATATTAACTGTTTGAAGTTATTTTTCATGTATAGATTAATCAAATGTACCTGTAACTCATTAACCTAACTAATTTATAGGAGCAAAAATTTATGTTTTATCCTACATGTAAAGTAATTATTATATTAACATTTTGTAGAATCCCAGAATCCCGGAACTTATATTATTAAAATAATATTTTTAGAAGCCAACGCCATGTTTGCTTATCTTTTTCCGGGATTTTGCCAACTTTAGGTAAATATCGATCCGAATTTCCTATCCCTGATCATGACAATGCATCGCCGCACAAAGCCAAAATACCCAAGAGTTTTTGAAGACTACGGAAATTTAGCAAATGAGCCACCCGCCTTATAGTCACGATTTAGCTCCGTGCGACTTCTTTCTCTTCCCGAAAGTGAAGCTTGGGCTTCGTGGTGTTCATTTCGATAGCCCGGAGGACGCTCGGAATGCTTACATAGCAGCGGTTGAGGACCTCCCGAAGGAAGAGTATCGCCAATGCTGTAAACCTTGGTTTAGACGAATGAATCGATGTATAGAGACAAATGGAGACTATTTTGAGAAATTGTAATAAAAATAATAATTCTAAAGTCAAAGCTTTTTCGTATCTCAAAACTTTCCTAGTCACCTAACGTAATGTTGCCAATGATACCCTCTAGATGGCAATGTTGGCGTATTTTACGGTACTCGTATTAAGCTTTTTACTGGCCCCCACGTTCGAAATTCCTCGATGAAATGTAAAAACGGCAAGCAAGCTTGCAAGTGGAGAATAAGTAGGTACCTACCATTACTATAAGATTTCATAGTTAGTTACAT
Organism: Acleris emargana; assembly: GCA_927399475.2. Lineage (NCBI taxonomy): Eukaryota > Metazoa > Arthropoda > Insecta > Lepidoptera > Tortricidae > Acleris > Acleris emargana. The sequence continues at coordinate 46,275,483 of OV656835.1, read as the reverse complement.
ACTTAACAGTCGTTTAACTCATTAAATCCTATAATTATCTAATAGGTAACATACCTATCAACCACCAAACACAAAAACTGCCGTCATAGACAGGTATAGAGGTAACAATCTTGTTTTGTATAGTGTCCAGTGACCTTATACGTTAGAAGCAAGATTCCTAAAAAAAACAAGTTTTTAAAATTGTAAAATATTCCATTAGACAAAACCGGTCACATTAATGGTCATTAAAATAACTTCGGTGCGTTCTATAATAGTCCCTTTCGGTCCGCGCTAGTAAAAGAAAGCCATAGTAAGACCAAACATTGCAATGTAGTGGTACGATAAAATGATCAGTTACCCAATTTCCGGTCCATCAATAAACGAAATAGGTGGCTGAGCGCCTTGTACGGGCTCCCTCGCCGAACGTCGAGTGGCTGGCGGCGCGGTGGTCGTACTGGTCGTGGTCGTGCGGTGCGCGCGTGCACTCGCTCCAAGGGTCGGTCACAAACTAGCGCTCACTACTTTACTTTACTTACAACACAACACAAACGAACTCGACACCATTTTCGGTTGAAACTTTTATATACTTTAATGTAGGCTTGACTAGGTAGCTCCTATTCAGAACGTTCTTTACAAATAAAGTTCATTTTATTATAAAGTTTGTTATTACCTATTGGGTATCTAGTATACCTACATCAACTTGCAATGTTTGTACTTACCTATGGTCAGTTTGGTCAAAAATCAAGTAAATTTTGATCCGTGGTACCTACTTAGTGGCGGCTGATAAGTAATCCCCTTGGTCAGAAATATATACAAAAATAATGCTGGCCGGTATGGATTAATATTCGTTTATTCTTTTTTCAGAATGTATTAGGTACATTCATTTGTTTATACTACACTGTCATAGTAAGTGTATAATTAATAGCCCAATAAAAGGCTTGAAAGCCATTCATTAAACCTTCTCAAAAATCTGGGTAGAAATATTGAATGCAATTTCATAACTGCCCTGATATCAGGGTAATAATATTGTATGCAAATCCATTATTACCCCGTTTTGTGTTTTTTTTTTAAAGTCTAGATGACGTTGTACTACTTAATTTTTCATAAAAAAAGTACTGGCCACAGCACTTACAGCACTTTTATAGCAAGTAGCATACGTCCCGATATGCCTGGCAACCGTCAAACTTATACAATAGAGCGAGAGATATAGATCACTTTCCCGCTTTAACGCGCACGCAAGTTGAACCCTGCAAATCGGGGCGTCTTCACCTACTGTAACTTCTTTTGGCGCGCAAACTATACGGCGCGCGCTAAAATTAACAATTAAAAAAAAACTTTTGTTGCTGGTTAATAGCGCGTTAGTAATTTTCATGCTACAATTTTCTTTGTTAATTTAATAATTAAAATCACTGCCTAGTTGAAATGAGTTCAAGTGATAGTGATAGTGATTTAATTACGGTGACTCAACCGGAAATAATAGCAGATGCAAAAGGCGCTATTAATAATCTCTTGCCGGAAAAATCCAGAAGCAAATATGTTAAAGAATTAGAAATATTTATGCAGTGGAAAAGTGAAAAAAAAGCAGCTTCATTCTCTGAAAATGTTTTGCTTTCATGTTTTAATGAAAAAGCTACCAAATACAAGCCCTCCAGCCTGTGGGCTATTTATTCAATGTTAAATTAAAAAGCACATTATTAGTCCAAAAAAATGGGAACATTAAAAATTATAACAAATTAACGCCATTTCTGAAACGAAAGTCCAGCGGATTCCGTAGTAAGAAGTCAAGAGTGCTTACTGCGACTGAAATTAATTGTTTTCTACAAAATGCTCCGAATCATACTTATTTGGGACACAAAGTGAGTAACTACCTAACCTTTTACATATTTAAGATATATGTTTGTTCATATTTACATATTTTACGTCCGTTTCTAAAACTGCTCAACCTACGATCAGTTATATTCACTTAAAATGTAGATAGCTGTATCTATTAAGCTACTAATCATATTTATGTTTTTTTCCAGGTTGTGTTGATTTTGGGGGTAAATGGTGCTTGGATTTTGGTGGTTTTCAGAAAAACTTACATAACACATTGACCAGTGAAGTTGCCACAATTAACTAATACAGTACAGAGTTACACGTCAGAAAAAATGTGTGCTTACATTATATTAAATTAAATTACACACTTCACTTAATGTAATACTTATAATAAACTTATATAAAACGAATGCAATTTTATAGAAGGTACTTATTTTCAATTTCTTTGCCTATATTCAAAAAATGTTTTTTTAAAGCGACTCGAGTCCCTTAAGCGGGAAATTAAAAAAACGCAGTTATTTATCTATTATGGCTAAATAAAAAATTAATACTTACATATTACCACTTTGTGCATTTTGCAACAACTAAAGAGCTTCTTACGCCACTGTATTGTTATTACGTGATCGGATTAAACACGTTATGGATCAATATTTAAAATAGACGCCTTGATTTTCAAAAACAAAAATACAGCGTCTTAAGGAACTGTCTAATGGTCGCAAAATGCACAAAGTGATGAAGATTTTTATCACTTAGTGCGTTTCCTATAGCATGGTGATGTCTCAATTGGGAATTGTATTGTAAAACCAGTAAAACCTAGTTCAATAGGCCATGGAAGTGGGTGCGTAACGATCGATATAAAAATATTTCCTATAATATCGCTCTCGCACTCGCTATAACGCTCATTTAATATAATTATTGAATTATATAACAACATTTAATATATTTTAATATGATATAATTATTATTATTTTAAATAATGATCAATTGATCTAATAATATTCTAATAATAATATTTATTATAAGTACCTAGGTATTATTAATGTAACTACTTGGAAAAAAAAGTCCAGGTAGTTCCATTACGGAATCCATCTTCGTTGAATGTAACTACTAGGAAAAAAAAAGTCCATCTAGTTCCATCAATGGAACTAACAATGTAACTAGTCGGAATAGACCATTTAGAGATGTAGGTGTCAGCAAAGTGCGAGTCAATGAAATAAGTCATGAGCATTTGATCATGTCCAAGGTTAGTGCACGTTGGGTCCCCAGAATGTTGACAGCATATGACATGGAAAGGCGTAGATAACTGAACTAATGGTTAAACATAATTTTTCATACACGTGTCGCCACGTCGGGGGACCGCTAAGTAGTTGGGGTACTCTTTTTTTATATTATTTCATATAAAGTGTGAAAAGTTTACAAGGTGTTGCAATTTGTAAATTGGATCAAATAAAACTATTCCGTTATCCTCATGAGTCATGTCACGTTATAACGCCCCTCTTTTTTTGCGTCGGGGTTAAAAACCGCAACGAATTCAGTTCACTCGTTTAAGAGCTATGGTGCCTCAGACGGATGATACAAACGTACACACACACACACATCACATACATAACACATACATACATACATAAATTCACGCCTTCATTCCCAGAGAGTGGGGTAGGCAGAGCTAAAGAATTACCAACAAGTCTTAAAACTTCTTGACAATTCTGTAACCACATTTTGCACAAGTAGGCTAAGATGTTTCCCAGTGTATTAGTGACAGGTGGCAAGCCCATCGCCTAACTGTACTACAAGCCTATATTCCCTTAGTCGCCTCTTACGACATCCACGGGAAGACATGGAGTGGCACTATTCTAACCCGGCAACCACACGGGGTACATAACACATAAATAGCGCTCAAACTTATAACACTTCTCCTTTTGCGACAGGGGGTTAATAATTAATAAATAAATAAAACCGGGAACGAGCATGTCGGACCATGCTCAGTGTAGGGTTCCGAAGCCGTTACTACAAACAAATTAGACCTCGCGACAAACTTAACTTTGCCGTTGGAAAACTGTTATCCCCATACATCGACATAGGTCGCGGTCAGTTTACCAACTTGCAAATAAGTTTTCGGTACGTATAAACATTTAAACCGTTTGTAATTTGTAAGAGAGAGAGAGTAGTGATAGTTTTCCTACTAAATTCATTTTATGTGCTTTCATTTAAGATATTTTTCAGATTTTTTGTATTTGTAGATTTGGGTGTACGGTGGGGGGGACACGACTCTAACAAAAATTGCGCTTTAAAGCTTAATATTTCATAACGGAAAAATAGATTTCGCTAACCCGCAATATTTTTGTAAGGCCTACCCAGTGACACCCATGGGACCCCCCCCCCCCCCCGTATGATGTTTCATATAAATAGAGCTTTGTTCGTAGTGACCATCCTGCTTAACAGCAGAAAGGGATGTACGAGTAGGTACCTATAGTATAGTAATCGTAAAGGGTGTTATTTTATTACAAACTAGCGGCCCGCCAGCGGCTTCGCCCCGCTGCATATTTCTAACTTTCCCGGTGGATTTTTCAATTATTTTATTTCATAGAAACCTTTTCCTGACAATGACGAACACAAAAAAAAGACATCAGCCATATCGGTTTAGTCGTTCTCGAGTTTTGCGCTTAGCAACACATTTAGCGATTCATTTTTATTATATAGATTAAAGCAGGATAAATTCATGAGAATAGGTACCTATGGAAATGCATGGATTTTTTAAATCGCATCCCAACAAAATATGAAAATACACTATTAAGTATAGAGAAGTCAAACGAGCACACAGGCCACCTGATGGTAAGTGGAAACCGTGAGTACCGTGACCCATAGACATTCGCATTCACAAGACTGGAATGCAATCCTAAGACTGCAAATGCGTTGCCAACCCTAAAGACTAAGATGGAATGCCTCTATGCTAGTCATTTCACCGGCTGACTTATCCCCAAACCGGAACACAACAATGCGAACACTGCTGTTTGGCGGTAGGTTAATGGATAAGATGGTGGTAGCGATCCGGACGGACCCTGCACAAGGTCCTACCACCCGCAAATACAGACCTTACAAACATACGGACGTTACAAGCATTTTTAACCGCTATTTAGACAGTGATTAGACAGAGAGATCCGATATGCACTGTGACCGTCATGTAACAGGTCGGCCATGTAAACGCCATGTTAAATTCTGTTTTGGTAGGATGGGATCTTTGTTGGCTTATACTTTGGTGATTTTACAAAATTCAATAGGAAATATTCATGATTTCTTCAATAGAACCTTATTCAAGTAACATGATGAAGCTGTGAGAAAAAGTCATGAATATTCCCTATTGAAATGTACACTAAAAAAAACACATTTTATTTTACCACTTTGTTGTCGTGACTAATATGTATATTCATGCTAAATTACAGCTTTCTAGTACTAAAATTCTCTGACTCTGAGGCTAAGCTGTGGACGGACGGACGGACATGGCGAAACTATTAAGCCAGGTTTAGACGAAGCCAGTAACGCTGGCGCCAGTCCTCAGACAAGCCAGCGCTGGCCTGGCCCATGTTGTTTAGATGAGGCCAACTGGGTTCACCTCATTCCTGGATAATTCTACGCGTATACAGTCTACGGATATGCGCCAGCGACTGGCGCGATGCATCTACACGCGTCCTGACACTGGCGCGGGGGTTGCGGGGCACGCGGGCGGGTGTCACTGGCTTGAAAAATAGGCCAGCGCTCTATTCCCGCCAGTGCTGGCAGCCAGCGCTGGCTTGTCTTAAAAAACTGTTTATACGAGGCCAATAATAAGCCAGCGCTTAGTTTGACTACGGAACCCTAAAAAAATGTTAAATAACAAAACACTAAAAGAGGTGTTTAGAGAAAAATCGTATTGAACTTTGACGCTGAAGATAAAGATAAAGATAAAGACATTTATTCAGTAAGTAGGCCGCACGGGCACTTTTACACGTCAAGAATCTACCAGCGCTTCACAAGAGGAGACCACTGCTGAGAAGAAGCGCCGCAAGAAACTCAGCAGTCAGTCATTTTTTTAAATATATTTAATATTACAATGGTACTACTTAGTCTAGCATTATATAAATCTATAAATAGCAAATTAAAAAATATTTCAAATATCCTGCGTAGTTTCCGCAGGAAAACACACCAAAATCTTAAGATAGAAAGAGAGAAAAGGAAAAAAGAACTCCTACGTATGTGTATATAAGACGGTGCAAGATGACACATAAGATTGATATGTTTTCCTACATCAACGGTGTCCCCCAGACAAGATAAAGATTTTGAATTTGAAAAAAAAAACAAATAAAAAATATATTATTGATTAAGTTTCGGGTTTAGGCCAAGCATGTTTGTCTATTAAATAGTCCTCGATCCTATAATACGCTTTAGACATTAACGACTTTTTCAAGTAATTTTTGAGTGCTGGAAAGGGTAACTTTAATACTACCTCAGGTAATTTATTATAGAAATGAATGCATTGACCAACAAATGATTTATGTACTTTACGGACGCGGAATTTTCGAATAGCTATTTTATTTTTATTTCCAGTATTTAAATTATGTATATCAGAATTTTTTGTGAAATAATCCAAATTTTTTATAACATAAATAATATTCTCATAAATAAATTGTGACGCTACAGTTAAGATATTAATTTCCTTAAAAAGATCTCTTAAGGAGTCACGGGAATTTAATTTGTAAATAGAACGAATGGCCCTTTTTTGTAACACAAATATAGTTTGTATGTCAGCTGCCTTACCCCAAACCAGAATACCGTACAACATAACACTATGGAAATAACTATAATAAACTAAGCGAGCTGTCTCAACATTGGTTAGTTGTCTAATTTTCCTAACTGCGTAAGCTGCCGAACTTAGTTTACCTGCCAGTACAGCTATATGGGGACTCCATTGCAAATTTTTATCTATTGTTATGCCTAGGAAAACTGCCTTATCTACGATTTGCAAACACTCGTCATTTAGAAAAATACTAGAATCTAACGGTTTAACATTAGGCAAAGCGAATCTAACACATTTAGTTTTCTTAGCATTTAGTAGCAAATTGTTGCTAGTAAACCAATTAAGTACTTTAACTAGTGTGGAGTTTATGCTACTGAAGTCTATGGATTTTCTGTCTACCTTGAAAATTAGTGAAGTATCATCAGCATAAAGTACAATATCACAAAGTTTATCTACTGATGGTGGCAAGTCATTTATGTAAACCAAAAATAGAAAAGGACCTAAAATAGAGCCTTGAGGCACACCTATTTTCACTGTAGCTCCATCAGATTGTGTTTTGTTTACAACAACTGTTTGAGTTCTATCACTGAGATAAGAAGACATAAGACTTATAGCTTTATTAGACAATCCATAATGTTCTAATTTTAAAATAAGGGTCGTATGAACCAAGCAATCAAAAGCTTTAGAAAGGTCACAAAATATTCCTACTGCATCGCAAGATTGCTCCCAACTGTTATATATATATTTAATGAGAACAGATGCCGCATCAATTGTTGATCGACCTCTGGTAAAGCCAAACTGGTTATTGTTAAGTAGTTTATTTCTATTAAAGTGACCTAACATATCATTCAGAATTAGTTTCTCAAAGACTTTACTTAAAACTGGTAGTATGGAAATGGGACGGAAGTTCGTTATATCACTCATCTCACCCGATTTAAAAAGAGGTATGACTTTACTATATTTCATAAGATCTGGAAAGATCCCTTCTGAAATGCAAATAAGGATGTTCACATTCGTAGTTAGGTACATATATACATACATAACTGTTAGGTTTTTTAGACAAAATAGGATATATTTTTTACGATAATATTAATATTTAAAGAATAATGTCAGCAGTTTTGTCGAAGAGTAACATCTTATTCTAGGTGTGGAACCAAAACCTTGTCCTATTCAAATTAATTTATGCAACTTACTGTGCACGTTGCTGCATTATATTCTTTATGTACTTACGTCAACGAGGGATCGGTGTAAAGGTAATAAATAAAAATAATAACATAAGACGTTGTTTTATTACTCTCATCTCATTAAAAAGTATTAATATAAATCTAAAAATTTGTAACAAATATGCGAAAAGAGAGTTTTACATAATTTGAGATCAAAGTCACTGGGTTTCAGTAAGTGTTTTCAGCTAAAAATTACAATCAAAGTTTAGTGAAGGGGGTTACTTAAGTATATACAAAGTTCCAAAAGGGAGCTTATGGAGTTCTATTCCGTTATTTCATAAAATATTAAAATATTAAACAATTGCAATTTAATGATAATTATGGCAATTCATGCAGCCCGTTTAGCCAATAGTCCAGACGATTCAGATCGGGCCCGTCTTCTCGCGGTCACTGCTACTGAGTCGGGCCATTGGCTCCACGCCCTTCCCTCTCGCAACATAGGCACAGTCCTGGACTAAAGCTGCTTCCGAATATCCAGCGCAGCGCAGCAGCAGATTAGGCCCAGACCCCTCAAGCGTCGCAAATATTCATCATTAATTAATGAGTACGAATTTGCGGCGCTTGCAGTGGAGACTCTGGGACCTTGGTCTGCTGACATGATACGTCAAACTTATGACGCCTCCGGAGATCCCAGAGCTGGCGCTTACCTCTCCCAAAGGATAGTTTTAACTATCCAGAGAGGTACCGCAGCCAGCATCATGGGTACAATACCGCGAACGGGTTTATTAGAGAAGGTATTCTTTTTGTAGTTGTGTACACAAATATTATATTTATCTAATAATTCGGCGGGCTACACGTTTTATTTATCAGCTGGGTTCACGGGTCTCACTCAGAGATAAGTTTAAAGAAATTAATATTCTTACTGTCGTGTCGCAGTATATCTTTGACAATATCATGTATGTTCGCAAACACATACATGAATTCAGGCATAACCCTGTGACGTTCACAAGCTCAACTCGCGAAATAAGGATAAACTCGTAGTCCCTGGTCACCGTCTTCGTAAAGTAAGCACATCATTCGTGTGGAACTTTATATACGCTTCTACAATAAGATACCTACTGATATTGTCAAGATGCCGTTCAATAAATTTAAGTTTCGCATTAAGTGCTACTTGCTAGGTAAGGCATATTATAGGTACTATAAATGACTTCCTAGATGATTAAGACGTTTTTAAATAGTGTAAGCTATTACTGAATTTGTGGTTATTTTTTTTTAAAACGAGTAGAAATATAATAACTGAGCACTGAGCAGCGCTTATTGTTAAATGCCTTTAAGTCAATGATGTAGTCATTTAAATTTAGGTTTATGTTATGTTTCTTTTTTGTTAGTAATTATTACTGGCTCTTGTGCACAAGACACTTTAGAAATGAGAACACATTCTGATGTCGACCCCGAAGAAAAAAACGGTAGCATTTTTTGAGTACCTAACCTCGTGCGTGTTTGACGATTGAATTCGATTAAAAATAATGATGTAAAATTTTAAAGATAAAGCTGTATCTACCTGCGTTTTTTATGATATTTATCCGATATCAAATCCAATTATGGTATTCCTTTTTGCGAGTTTGCCGTAAGTATGTATTTTTTTGTTATTTTTGTTATTTAGCGATCGTAGTTTAATTCGAATTGGTTGTATTCCGTTAGTAGTAACCTACCCAATAGTCTTGACCTATAGAAACTATAATAAAAATAAAAAACATTTCCGGAGGGCCAGCTTTTATAGAAGAGGAAACGCAGTGCGACACGGAAGAAGTACCTACCTATATCAAGACATTTTTTTTGTGATAGATAGATAGATAGATAGATAGATAGCCAACTCAAGGATTTAAGGTAGTTTCCCTCCTGGGCCCGACTTATTTTTCCACACTGTATAAAACAAGAAAATTTGCTCGAATTTGAGCAATCAGCCGATATAAGTCGTGAACGTAACTAGTGTTGATATTTGGCACAGTTATGTTAGTTATTGTTTCTGATAAACACAGGTACATTCACAGTACATACAGGGTGTTTGGCAGATGGATGGACATTCGTATATAGGGGATAGGTGGAGCCATCTGCTACGCGGTCCACTAAAAAAAAACACATAGGCCATTTCTTTTTTTTTAATTCTCCGTTTTCAATATTTAAAACCTCAATAACTTTTATAAAAATGATAAAACGGGCAACATTTTTACTTTTTTTTTATTTAGGCTAATACTAGAATCTTACAAAGTTTATACTTGGTGCAAAGGATAGCTAAAAAAAAATTACGGGCCCTCAAACCACAAAAGGAGGTAAAAAGAAATCTAAACATCCATCTTCTTTCAACATGACGGCGGCTGCCCGGCGCATTGGAGCATTGCTGTTAGGGAGCATCTAAATAACGCCGGGTGGTCCAATTGCCTGGCCTCCGCGGTCTCCAGACCGCAGTCGGATCGATTTTTACGTTTGGGGAAGGGCGAAGGAGTCGGTGTACGTAACCGAAGTAGAAAATCGTGAAGATTTAATAAATCTGATAAATACTGCCTTTGATGTAATTAAAGCAGAGATGCTGCTCAAAGTAACGACTGTAGAAATGAGAAATCGATGCCAAGCATAAATAGTCAAGGGCAGCACTGCAGTTTGAGCATTTTTTATAAATAAATTACATAGTTAATGATCAACTTCTGTGTTTTCATTATTTCCTGTAGGTTATTATCCCTTTCCTCAAAAGTAGAGTTTCATAAAAAAATGCCCGCCTTATTAAAGTTAACAAATAACTTTAGTTTTAAATAACTATATATTAAATAACTTATAATAAAAAGGGATTTTTGTGTACCAATCGAAAGAGTATAAACTGAAGATACATACATACATACATAAACTCACGCCTTCATTCCCAGAGTGGGGTAGGCAGAGCTACAGAATTACCAACAACTCCAAAAACTTGTTGATAACTCTGTAACCACAATTTTAGTTTTTTTAAATGCAATGCGAAGTTGGCTGCTTAGTTTTCTTTTTACCTCCTTTTGTGGTTTGAGGGCCGGTAATTTTTTTTTAGCTATCTTTTGCACCAAATATACAATTTGTAAGATTCTAGTATTGCCCCAAATAAAAAAAAAGTAAAAATGTTGCCTGTTTTATCATTTTTAAAAAAGTTATTGAGGTTTTAAATCTTGAAAACGGAAAATTTAAAAAAACTAAAAAATGAAATTGAAAAAAAAAAACAAATGGCCTAGGTGTTTTTCTTTGTGGACCGCACAGCAGATGGCGCCACCTATTCTCTATATACGTATGTCCATCCATCTGCCAAACACCCTGTATATAAAGCAGTAAAGAAGCTACGAACAAACGTTCGAAACGACGCACTCACACAGACGCACGCCTCTACGAGACCCGCTAACGGCCAAACCCTATATTCAATCCGCGGACAGATAGGCTTACTTCGGATTAAAATTTGACACATTTTGTATGGGCAAATGTCAAATTTTAACCCGAGGTAAGCCTTATCTATCCTCGGTTTGAATATAGGGTTCGGCCGTAAGCGAACATGGCAGTGCTGTTAGACGCGAGTGTCGAGTTGAGTCGAACGGTTCCTTTGCATTTTATATTATTTCTTCTTACTTTAGTTATTCGACTGATTGTTTCCGAAATCGACATCTGGGGATCTGTGTAGTCTCCGACAACGAATCCGTTGACAGATTGAGAAAAAGTAGCCACAATCTTGAACTTTTAGTTATTAAGATAAGATAAAAGATAAAATATGTTTATTCAGTAAGTAGGCCGCACGGGCACTTTTACACGTCAAAAATCTACCAGCGCTTCGCAAGAGACCACTGCTGAGAAGAAACGCCGCAAGAAACTCAACAGTCAGTCGTTTTTTGACGCTGATGTAAATAACAGTCTCTATTAAATTGTTAGGACTCTTAACAACACACCAGTTCCTTCACTGTCACCATTACTATACAGTATCGACCATTCACCTACGAGTAGATCAACGCCTGTTCCCTCTTAGTACGAATCATTTCCGCCCAGGCCAACTAATAAGCTTTCGTATAATAAATTCGGTTTCTTTGCGAGATGATATTTATAATCCGATTGCATCCATAATACCATCGGTATCTTCGCCAGTGGGATACCACTCTGGCGATGGTATTATGGATTCAAATTTTCTTTTCTCTATCGAGAAACCAATCAAAATTTGAATTAACTACAAGTGACCCAACTTCTGCAGTCAAAGCTCCAAGTGAGTGCTCCTCGCCATCATCAGCAACAGGTAGAAAGCGGACCAGATTTTTATAGATAGTTCTAAAAAGAAGAGAAAGTTTGACAAAAAAGACTGGTTAGACACGTAAAGAAAATTCTTTGGTTAATAATGGTAAACATCATTTATCACGTGGGGGAAAAGATCAACCAGAGAAAAAAAAAGTAAAGCAAACCTGCGAAAATTGAAAATCTAAATGCCATTCAAAGTTTACTGGACAATATCGGAAACGTATTTTTTATTTATTTTGGGGCTTAAGCGATCACGTGAAGCAGTGGCAATTTATTGCAAAATATACCAAACAGTTCCAGTTATGGTTAAACAGCTCAATTAATAAAAAGTAAAATGGAACCAAGAAAATTAGAGTGAAACCTTAAAATTCAAATATCATTTAGTATAAATGGGTGGTTCTACTCGGGAGGGACGAAAATGAAATGATTCTTGGCACAACTTTTTTTTGGCATCTAAGGTCAGAAAAGTAGCTTGACGCCTAGCTTAGCTCGTTCTATTACTGATCTCAAACGGGCCAGTCAAAAAAATAACATATACCAAATTTATGACAATTTAAAAAAAATATGGGCCCAGGAGACTGAGGCTATGAACAGGATACTGAGTATTGATACAAAAGAACTTAAAAACCGTTGTAATTATTTAAATGTTTTATTAATAAAAATAGTTTAATGGCATAAAAATAGTGTCATTCGTGAAACACTTCTATTGTAAGACTCACAAATTATCACAAATTGACAGTAATTATTACTACTTAGTACAAAATTAGGAAAATAGAAAAAAAAAACAAATAGTTTTTTTTGTATTCTCTACACAACAAACATTAATTTATTAAAATTAATTAAATCAACTTACATTTAGTACTAAAATCTTTAAGGTTTTATTAGCCTTCAATAGTTTCATTATTTGTAACTTAACAGTAATCTCACTATTCATTAACATCAATTACAGAGTTCAAAACTCAAAAAACTAAAACTTCAAAATGGCAACATGAATATCAAATTTTAAGTAAATAAAAATCAAATAAACCTCAATCCAATTTAAAAAAAAAACTTATTCTCCAGTCTATGAACAGTATTATTTATAGTCACAGTCCGACGAGCAATTTTGACATGTAAATGAGGTAGAGTCACTTTTGATGCAACCAACTTGTGCCCACTGACGACTTAAAATACACTGGACCCAATCGTTTCCCGTGGTATCTTTATTATATAAAACACCAGATAAGGCAAAAACAATCATCCGATTCTTCGTCATTTGCTCCTTAGCTTTTCCAGCTTTAGATTTTTTTTTAATTGTGTTTGGGTTTTTTCTTAGTTGTAAGTTTCTTTATTTTATTTGTCTTATCAACCTCTGAAGAGTCTTTGTCTGTATTTATTTTCCTTTTTTGAGTACGCTTGTTTGATTTATCTAGGGAATAAATAAACTTTTTAGAATTTTGGGCTTTTGTTGAATCAGCAATGATCTCATTTGAGAAGAGATCAGTAGGGTCAATTTCTAAGTCTGGCATATCGGCTAATATTTCCGGATTCTCCAAATTGAGAGAGAGACTGCTCGTAGTGCTTTGGCTATCTAATTCAGATCTGCCAGACTGCACCCAACCTGATTCGGTAAAAGGTCTACGTTCTAGAATGCCTGGAGTGGGACTATCAGCTTTAGTTCGTTTTCAGCTATCCTTTGTTTCTCTAATCTTTCTTCCTTAGTAATATTTTTTGGTTTTGCCATTTTTCTGTAAAAAATATAATTTATTTATTAAAAAAAAAAAAAAAAAACGAATATGAAATGTATAAGATTTTTTTACGTATTCTAATATTACTTACACATATTTTACATTTTTATCTAAATACTTTTATAATTTAAGATGAGTGTAAAAAAAATATTGTTTTTAAACAAACAATAAATAATGAAGTTTTAATGTTAGAAATCGAAGTTTTTGCTTCGGGAAATTCACAGCTTAATAATTTATGATAACTATGATAAATAAATAATATGTAACTAATCAAATAATACATAAATATACCAATAATTAATATATAAATCATTACTATTCGTGCGGATCCTTGATGAATCTCAGTCTCCTGATTAATCCTCAGTCTCCTGGCTATTATGTTTCCAGGAGACTGAGAACAGGATACTGAGATTATTTTAAGTTTTTAGCCAATAACTACGTCAATGCAACATATAATAATGAAATTATGCAATTCTGTACTCTAATGTAACGAATTTACGACAAATGAATGCAAAAAAAGTATATAGAAAACAATGAATTTTAAATAAATACGTACCAGGATACTGTTAAGCTGACTGGCCGCAGCACAAACTCACTCACGCAACTCGCCGTAGCGACTAAGCCAACCGCGAGCCGAGACGGACGCGAGTGGTTGTATGCTAACTTCACTCCGATCGTACACTCAAACCGAACAGCAACGCGCTAGACGCGGTAATTCAAACTGATTTTAACGTGTTTTGATGTAGCAGGAGACTGAGGTAAAAATCGAGGGACAAAATATAATGCACTTTTTTATTAACAAGTTTCGTATTTAAGGTAAAATTAGACAAAAATATTGAAACTATATATATTATACTTTTCTATTTTAGTGCAGATATTACGTACATACTCAAAATAAAGTTATGATGCAGCCTTTAAGCTTTTATTTAGTCCGAGAGACATGCCAGGAGACTGAGAATTTGGCACTTTAAAGTACAATTTTTGAAAGATATAAATTTAGGAGTGAGCTAATTTTTTGTGTCATACTAGAAACCATTTAGTTGTACACCTTCAATCGTAAAACAATATAATTTACCTACAAAAACCACACAAAATAAGGTGAGCCGCGGAAAATTCCCTTGCGAGTAGATCTACCCAAATATGACTTCAATTAAGTTCAATCAATGTCGATTGATTGCACCGGGCGTGCAACAACGAAGCGGCATCAAAATAATTTGGAAGACATTTAAAAAAATATTTGCAATGAGACTTTGTTAATTTCGTTAGCAAAGCACAACGACTAAGTGTCGCTGTGCGATAAAAATGATACCACCAAGGTACTACGTTTTTTATAAGAATTTAAAGCATATATGGCACATATGTTACAGCTTCCTACGACGATGCGTAGAACAAATCAGGGCTTATCTAGGTATGGTTATTTCTTTACTTACTTTGATTATAGCAGTAAGTAATATAAATATATTTTGAAAACAAAAACCTGTTAAATGCTGTTTTTTATCGTATAAAGAAAGGATTTTTCGTTAGGTCTTGCAGTCTTAGCGAAAATGTCACATCTGGCTTTATTTAGTATAATTTAAGCTGTTGTTAAGTGTAAACCAGAGATTCTAAGATAAGTTAATAATTAATAAGGATTCATATTTCCTATTAATTTGGCCTTCAAAGCAAGCATTGACACTGATTTGTTTTTTGATACTACAAACTGATTACAATAAAAGTACCTAATTGTTATACCTAACTTGAAAAATAATAATAAGGTGAGTTATAATGATTAGTTCATAAGAAAAAAAGAAAGGGTTTTTAAACTGACTAATTATAAAAAAAAAAAAAAATCAGTTGACTTATTTACCCATTTTTAAATAAAGTTGCGACGTAATTCGAGACAACTACGGCAAAACGATTACTAGTGTCTTTTGGTAAACAATACTATTCGATTGAAAATTTAATGACATTTTAAACACTTTTATTTAATAGAAAATGAAACAAATGGGGCTTAACCATCCCAGGTACAAACAGACAAGTGGCAGTTATCTCACTTATTTATTTTTCTCGCCCGACGTACACAAAGACATCTGCATTATTTTGGCAAAAATACAAATTACCATCAATATGCTTTTGTCATTCGTTAGGTACTGCTTTCATTAGGTTTTGTTCCAAGTTTCAGCTAATTTGGCCAATTACGACAGAAAATATCATGTTTTTATACAAAAACCGCTGTATTTGTGATTTTGTAGATAACCGTTTACTCTTTGCTGCCGTCGATATGTTTGTGGAAAATATTCATTTTGTGTATGAACTTTATACTTTATGCCATAAGGTCCCTGTTCTTTTTATTCATTTTATTTTATGATAAATACTAATATTATCTATAATATAATTATTTATCCATACGTTGAGATATTTTTCATATTTTTTAAATTCATATTCACGGTCATTTTTTGAACAGTTTTAAGTATAAATCAAAAAGTTCATAACAGAAATAATTTAAAAATGTTTTGAATTGTTTGAGCAGATTGAACCTTTTCATATAACACCCTATTTACTATAATTAAAGTAATTTCATTTTATCAATTATTAAAAAAAAAACACATTTTTTTAACAAAAAACAGATGCGGGCAAGTTGTACAACTATGCTAAATTTCTAGTTGATAGCATTTGTAGTTGTTCAGAAAACCTGCTGTGACATAGACACAGACAACGAAGTCTCACCATAAAGTGTTCCTTTTTTACCATATTGGTACGGAACACTAAAACCCTTATATATAGGTAGGCTTAGGTAGGGTAAGGCCCTTCATCTCGGGAACGCGTTCGTTTATCGAGCTGAAACGTTTATACTGTACTAGCGACCCGCCCGCGGCTTCGCCCGCGTGGAATGTATTATACATATAAACCTTCCTTAAGAATCACTCTATCTATTAAAAAAAACCGCATCAAAATCCGTTGCGTAGTTTTAAAGATTTAAGCATACATAGGGACAGACAGCGCAAGCGACTTTGTTTTATACTATGTAGTGAAGAAACTTATCAACATGCCTGGTTCATATGTTTCTTTAGTAATTGTTTTAGTTTAATGTGTTACAAAAACGAAACGTAACGGATTATTATAACGTTAGATATGATTAAGATAAAAGATTGGGTATTTTTTATCTTTTGTTGTGACACTGTAAGAAGCTGATCAACATGCCTGGTTCATATGTTTCTTTAGTAATTGTTTTGGTTTAATGTATGACAAAAACGAAACGTAACGGATTATTATAATATAACGTTAGATATTGTTAAGATAAAATATTGGGTATTTTTTATCTTTTGTTGTGTATGCTGTTGTGTTACGTAGATGTTGCTTTACATGTTTAACATGTCCATATTTTCGTAAGACGCATTTATGGAATTCAGTACTTAAAAAAACGTAAAATATTTCAAGAGTTAAACAACAGAACTGCTTATCAAAACCTTCTCAGAAAAGAAATGGCTGTATGGATTTTGCCTTCGTTTTATTCTACAGATTAAATTTAAAAAGTTATATGAAATGTCAATTAGATAAATTTTGTTACCTACGTTCGTTTGTTAGAATGTGTGATATATCATCATAATGCATTTTGCTTTTATTTAATTTACTCAATTACTAATTGAATTTACTGAAGATATGGAGATGACGCAGCCTAGCCTAAATTACTCATCACTTTTACTATTGATTCTGAAGTCGTGAACAGGTATAGTAAATAAGTAATAAGTTTTATAGATGTGTATTGAGTCTGCAATTTATTGCTTGTCATTTATTGCATTTATCATGTTAGTGTAGCTTAGTTATAATCCGACATGATTGTAAACATCATGTTGGTACCTAATCTCCCATATCCATAATCACATTTTGTAAATGAAAAGATAAAAATAAGAATTATTCCTGTACCATATGAATAACAAAACAATCTCCCCATATTTGATTTAAGAAAAGCTTGATTGAATACCGTCTGGTTGAAAGTACCTACCTATGGGTTGAAGTTTCATTTGAGATATTATCAATTCACTTTGATTGTTAAGGAAGATGATTCTTGTGTTATAATCAGGGATCGGAAATTCGGATCGATATTTACCTATACTTTCGCACCGGCTTTGCTGTTCAGTTGTATGGAGGCGGACTCAATCATAGAATTAATTACTAAAATTTCTGGGATTTCAAAATAAATAAATTGCACCGGCGTTAATTCATAATCAATTATTTATATTAGCTGTTTGAAGTTATTTTTCATGTATAGATTTACCAAATGTTATTTAATTTACCTATAACTCATTAATCTAACGAATTTATAGGAGCAAAAATGAATGTTTTATCCTACATGTAAAGTAATTATTATATTCACATTTTGTAGAATCCCAGAATCTCGAAACTTATATTATTAAAATAATATTTTTAAGAAGCCGACGCCATGTTTGCCTATCTTTTTCTGGGATTTTGCCAACTTTAGGTAAATATCGATCCGAATTTCCGATCCCTGGTTATAATAGACTGCCTCCTAATCGCTACTTCGTTGTGCTTACCATCCCACTCTAACAGTGATTTTCGGTATAAAATGTAGCCCATGTGTATAATTATAAGCTATTTCTCTTTGACTGTCATGCCGTTTCAGTCTGAAAGACTTAATACTAACACACTCACAAACTTACGCATCATACTAATATTATAAATGAGAAAGTTTGGATGTTTGTTACTCAATCACGCTTCAACCACTGAACGGATTGAGATATATAGGTTAGGTCCTGGAATAAGACAGGATAGTTTTTATCCTGATAAGTTAAAAAGTTCCCGAGAGAATAATGATAATCAAAATCAATGCGAACGAGGTGGTGGTGGTGGTGAATAATATTAGAATGATTTTTCAAATTGGTATCAAGTTTGATTATATTGATTTTTGACAATAGTTTCAGTAGTAAGTTAGGCTATGTTCATTTGGGATAGGTTTTCATCATCACCAACAATTGGGTTAGGAATATAAAAATAAAATGATTTGCTAACTATGAAAAGCTTTTTCTTGTCACTGCACTGCCACTGTACGTGCTATGCATTTATTTATATCCACCTCCTTTTGCAGAAGCGAAAACTTGTTATATTATTTGCATTCTCAGTAGCCATATAATTTAATTGAACCTTTTCAACAGCATGTCACATACAAACATCAGCACAAAACGATACACAATCATCCGTCAATTAGAAACTCCTTCCTGTGTAAACTTGAACGCGTCAGTCCAGAGAATACTTAAAGTTTGCATTCTCAATATCCACGTGTAATAAAAAGCGGTAAAACGATATAATTATCTCTTGATCGCCTTCTACGAGTCCTGAAGAAAAAGGGTTTAATTGATTTCTTTTGCAGTTTCTAAATTATGACAATTAAATTTGGAAGTTCAAAGTAATTTATTAAATTTAAATTACCTCTCACCTGAGTGTAATAAGAAGGATGTCTGCCATCTGCCTGAATAACAGACCACACTTTGAAGGTGGAAACGCTATACTCTGCCTCCACATGTCTTATGGTTTTTAGTGGATTATTGTCAAACGACTGGAGAATTTGTTTGTCGATGCATGTTTAGTCGTATAACCGGTGTAAATATACCAGGTTCGCGAAAGTTTAAATTACCAGATGTTCGTAGTCTTGGATAAGTGTCGGAGAAAGTTTCATGAGAAGGTGTTCCCCTGGTTGGGTGCAAATCTCTGTAAATTCTTTGAGCTTCAAGGGCCTTATTGCGAGCTAGACCATACCCCAAAACAATATCAGCATGCTCTTCATTGGTAAATGCTGTACATCCACCCATTGCAAAAAAAACAATACAACTCAACAACATTTTCTACAAGTCTTTCCTTTTGCAAGAAAATTAACAATTTGCAGCCTTAAAAAAAGTGTATTTTGCTCTCCCAGCACTATAAAACACTACAAACTATTTCAGACACAGATTATAAAGCTAAAAGGTTTTTACAATCAATATGGCAAGTTCAACAAAAATGTACGGATTGTATTCCTGATCACTGATCT
Source organism: Acleris emargana (assembly GCA_927399475.2). Taxonomy (NCBI): domain Eukaryota; kingdom Metazoa; phylum Arthropoda; class Insecta; order Lepidoptera; family Tortricidae; genus Acleris; species Acleris emargana. Next base: position 46,255,716 of record OV656835.1, on the reverse strand, counting down.
TGATTTTGATGATTATTTCTTTAATAAACCTTTGTGAGAAAATTTCAATGCACTAAATGCGTAATTTTCTTTCGGTATTTTTTCTTTTTAAGTGGCGTATCATTGTGAAGAATATTACCCAGAGAAGTTTTTTAAGTTATTTAAAATGGTTGAATTGTATTTGTCGAAACTTACATTTCATTTTATTTTGCACAGGTTGTCATAGCTTTAAGGGCCCATTTTTTTGCACTGCCTGTGGGTATTGGTTCTGTTTTAAAATAATGGCGGTTTAAACTGCTTAGGTATGTAATTAAAAAGGTTTAAAGATAAAAGTTGGGGATGTTTTCAAAAAAAGGAAAAAAGAAAACTATCATCTTTAGCATAGGGCTCACTATGGCCAATTGGCCCCAAGTATTACCCATTTTCGTATGTCGAACCCGCTACCAAACACCCTGTAGAGCAATATATTGCAGAGTTTTGTGCATTATACTTGATTTCCGTTTTTTTTTAAAAACATCTCTATTTACCTTAATTTGCTTATTGCTAGCCATTCAAAAATAAATTTTATGCAAGCAAAGGCACAGATAACCTAAGCTATGTCAATGTGACGCGTATGTAATTGGAATGGGTCGGTATCAGAACGACCAGATATTGAAAACGACCTGATCAGCAGAAAGGCTAGGTCGCAAAACGACCACTTCTGCAGAAGGTCCACATCTCAGAATGACATGGTAGCAAAACGACTACATTGAAAAATGACCACCTCACAGAAGGTCCACAACTCAGAATGACTTGGTAGCAAAACGACTACATTGAAAAACGACCACCTCGCAGAAGGTCCAAGTCTCAGAACGGCTTGGTAGCAAAACGACTACATTTAAAAACGACCTCATCGTTAAATGAGCCACATATTAAAACGTCAAGGTAGTAATATTGAAAGTACAGTTTGAAACATATATTTCTTTTATTAAAATACCATTATGGAAAACAAATATTATAAATCTGACTAAAACATAATTGGTATCCTTTACCAACAAAAACTTAAATATCTTACCTATATATATTAATGTACACTCTGCCACTCACTAAATAAAGCGTATTTGTTACGTACTTAAATGAGATTTGACATAGTGATTACTTTTTTTATGATGTCAATGTTTGACAGAAAATAAAGGTATTTAATGAAAGTTAAATTTAGCTTTTTAGCTTGTATTTTATTTCGGAAATACTTTTGAGAAAGTCAATCGTGTCAATTTCTCCATTATTGAGTGATTTCAGCTCCATTTTGTATTTCCTGTCAAATATTATATCAGTCTTCTTCCTGGTCGCGTGGCTGGAACCGTGTTGGTGTATTTTGAAACGCTGGAAGTTTGCTTCTCTTTTTAGCAGATGCAGAAACAAGATTAATGTGGGCTTATGCTGTATTCGCACATTTATTCGGCGATGCCACGCCTCTAAAGCGTTAGTTGTTCTGTGTCTTTCATAACAGCATGATATTAGGGTCGGGTTTATAATCCAGTGCTTTTCCATGTACACTTTGAATTTTTCAAATTCTTCACACCTAGGACCGTTTCTTACTATTGACTGCCACCCATCTTTAATTAAAGATGCAGGTAAAAGGGGCAAGTTAGCCGTCATTCTCACAAGGTTATTATTAGGCTTGGGACTTTTGGATGCTCGCTATGGTTTTAGATTCCACGGAGTCGCCATTATGTTAAAATATAATTTTTCGAAGTCAAAGTCAAAGTGTAAAAATAAAACATGTTAGATTTACGCTGTTATATCGATCGGTAATAACCACGTTATTATGACTGCAATTAATTTTATCATAAATTTATTAGTTATTACACACACATGTCACAGTTCACAGGTGACGCGATATGCAAATATAGGTACGATTTACTTAATTTTGCATCCTCTTTGATACTTTCGTTGTGACAGACTACTGACTGACATCTATTTTAGCAATTAAAAAAACACTTGATTAATAAATTGTCACTTGATTAAACACGGTTTAAGCAATTTCTGATAAAATTTAAAATTACATCAACGAATTTTACCACAACGCACCACAAAGATGACGAATCGGCAAAAATTCTCGAGAATACAACTTTAACATCAGTGGACGTGGAGAGATCTTTTTCAACACACAAAAGAGTTTTTGATAGGTCCAGAACTCGTTTAACCCCGCAAAATATAGAAAAAATAATAGTGATCCATTCTTACTACCATTTTAATGATGAACATGAAATAGTAATAGATGATGATTATGATGCACTGATTCAAAAGGCCTGTACCTCATCAAAAACTTAGAAGTGGCGACTAATATTAGATTGAAAAATACATTTTTGTTATTGTTACTTAAATTATTTGTTTTAGTTTATTTTGTTTACTAGCAATAGAGTATTTTATTATTGGTAATTATATACATACAAGTTGTATGTACTTATCCACTTTGACTTTGACTTCTAAAAAAATATTTTAACATAATGGCGACTCCGTGGATTCTAGAACCATAGCGAGCATCCAAAAGTCCCAAGCCTAGTTATTATTTATTGTTGAAGATGTAAGGCCAATGTCAGAAGCTTTTTTCCAAATACTTTTGTTAAAATGGAAATAACACCCAGTGACTATTGCGTGTGAGAATACAGTTTTAAAAGCATTAATTTGTCCCAATTCAAAATCGCATTTGTATCTCTGGATATTCGCTCCAAGCAGTTCACGTATTAACATAAATAAAGCGTGATAAGTGCTTTCACGTTTGTTGGGCAAAAGTGCATACAAAATAGGTGTAATCTTTGTGGACTGCTCAGAACTGTCAGCATCGACATGTACCGTAAATAACTGAGAAAATGGTGACGGTACTCGTTTAAAGGTGCCGTCACCAAAGAAGTACTTTTTCTGTTCAGCGTAACATCTCAAAATATTTCGGTTTTTATCACAACAGAACAAAATCAGTTTACTGTCATCGTCGAGCTCGTATTCGGCTGCTAAAAACTCATCCGCTATGATCTGAGGGATTTCAACATCAATCGATTTCATATATTCTGTGGTCTTTACATTTAAAAACATGCGTCGGGTTCTATGTAAGGTATCCTTAACAGATTGGAAATTTGGTGACGAAATAGGTTCAGAAACAGTATCATTTAACTTTATAACAGCTTTTTCATAATTACTTTTAATGGAGTTCATGTTTTTGCATACATTTTCTTTTGCTTCAGCAACCAACATATCCCTAATAATCTGGTCTTGATTCGACTCACATATATGGGGAGTCTCTCGTAGCACAGCAGTTTTATTTTCGTTTATTGTAATCGACGCACTGCATTCGCTCCGCTTGTTACATCTCCAGAAGGATGTACCATTCTTATTTTCGGACACATGATTGTATTTGTATCCTTGATACAAAACTGCTTGTCTTTTTTTGTTATTTTTAATGAATAAAACTGCTTCCATATTACTTATTTTTGAAAATGCAGATAGAATTCACCAATTGCACAATAAATATGACATTCAAGAATTCACACTAGAAATCAGAGAAGTCATCAAATAAACGTCACGATAGTTTCGAGTGCCAGTATCTATTCATATTATACTAAGTAAAAAATACGATTACTTATACAGTCTTAGTTGATCAACCTACAGCTTTATTACTAACTAACTATTGTAATATTTTTATATTTTTACGTCGCTAAGTGTACTAAATTTTTTGCTCTTATCAAGCCGTTCTGAGATGTGGACCTTCTGCGAGGTGGTCATTTTTAAATGTAGTCGTTTTGCTACCAAGCCGTTCTGAGACTTGGACCTTCTGCGAGGTGGTCGTTTTTCAATGTAGTCGTTTTGCTACCATGTCATTCTGAGATGTGGACCTTCTGCAGAAGTGGTCGTTTTGCGACCTAGCCTTTCTGCTGATCAGGTCGTTTTCAATATCTGGTCGTTCTGATACCGACCCATTGGAATGTCTATTGATTGATATTTAAGTACACATCTGCCAATATACTTATAATATATATAATACTTATTAACTACTAGCGGCCTGCGAGCGGCTTCGCTGCTATTTTCCGATTTTCCAGCTAGATTTTTATTTCATACAAGGCTAGACCTGACAATACTACAATCCGAAATGATGGTCTTTTCCGAAGCACTAGTAGATTCACTTCATGTTACCGACGCGTAAAAGAGCCCTAATGTGGCCAATTTTCTGAATAAGTATTTTAAATTTTGAATTACGAACACGAAATAAACACCCAAACCGGTGAAGCCGTTCGCCAGTTTTGATTTTATTAATAATAAGTATATAGATATAAAGTAGATAGATAGACAAAGAGTTGATAAGGTAATTAGGTTCGATCACGATTAAACTCATTAAACCAGTTATAAACAGTGGCACGAAATGGGGCTTCATCTTTTAGAAAAGCCAATCAAAGTATATATATAATGAGTATCATAACTTTCTGGTTGACTTAAATAACATAGAAAGACATGAAAAATTACTGCGCGAAAATTTCCTCCCGTTAAATTCATGCTGAATGGCTGACGTGACAAATAGAAATGAAAGGTAAAACATGACAAATGAATGAAATACATGTCAATAATACGGTGAAATTTTTAATTTTATTATTTGACAACCAGTGGGACATTATAGACTCTTAAATAAATAATAATAATATTATTTAGAAGTGGCGAGTTCTAAAAAATCGCCCTCGTATTCGACTGTATTGCTATACAGGGTGTTACAAAAATACCCGTAAAGCCGAAAAGGGGTTAAATGGTGCCTTATAACAAGTCCATTTACAATATTTGAGAACCGTACTATCACTGTATGACTTACCGCCAAAAAAAAAAAACATTATTTTTATCACTAATGTGCAAACCCTATTTCAGTAAAATTAAAGAGTAAACTACGCAGAATGTTTATGTACATTTTTACCTAATTCGCGAAACTGTAAAGAGATATAAACAAAATGAACAGAAGTCGATTAGATACATACTAAAAGTCGAGTTTTTCTAAGATTTTAAACGAAGAAACCTAAACTAACACTTACTTTTTCGTAATGAACGTCAAATTTACAGGAACGGCTCAAAGTGAGCTCCGCCTTGCTAAATGCACAACCTCCGATACAGTTCGCGAGCACGATTTAAATTCTGAGGTAGAAAACATCGTCATTTGGGAAAAAATATGGAAAAACACGGAACAATTGTAGAATATCGATGATTTGACATTGACAACATTATTTTTTTTCCGTCTTGACGTTTTTTGAAGCCGGTTCTTTAAGCATAATGACACCATAATATTGAACCTTTGTGGATGAAAAACAGAAAAATCATTAAAGTTGACAATTATTAAAATTGGTAGGTAGGCCTCTCTGTTAAATAATCTATGCTAACTCCGGTTCCCTGACATGACAGCTTACTAGGGTTGACAATATTTTTGTCTTTGATAATTTATTATATTTTTTACGGGGTATTCTGTAACACGTTGTATAGTGGACGAGACCTTATTTTACAATTTCTTAGGCTGCGTTTCAACCAGGTCTTTTTATGATTATGTATATTTATGATTATTTATTTATATTTATGATTATCCAGCAATAAAATAGCTCTGCTGTGTGAGGTTGTGGTGGTAACGCAGCCCTAATTAGCATATTTAAAATATTTTTTCATCTTGGCGAATGAAAAAGTACCGCAGATTAACGATGAGAACTTAAGAGCGTCGGAAGCTAAGGGGGTCGACTCGGGATCGTAAGGTACCGAGTTCGAACCCCCGCCGTCACCATGTACCAATGAGTATTTCTACCTTAAGTGCATTAACCGATGTTCTTACGGTGAAGGAATAACATCGTGAGGAAACCTACACATTCGAACACCTCAGTGTGCAAGAGGGTAATTGCACAAAAGATCCGAAAAGGCTCATCCAGGGGCGGGCGGATCTACTTAAAGGCTTTTTGGGCTGCAGCCCAGGGCCCCGTGGATACAGAGGGCCCCCAACCTGAACTGAAAATAATAGTCGATATTGTCAATAATAAAAATTATCTAGAATTAAAAAAAAAAATCATATCCTCCTGCCGCCCAGAGGCCTTTTAAAAGGCCTTCTAAAAATCATATTTTAAACTTTTTATGACAAGAACCTATGTACTGATTTCGATTAACAACTTTTTTGCCCTGGGGAGTTGTTAATCGAAATCATAATAATCATAATCATAATCATAGGTTCTTGTCATAAAAAGTGTTTAAAATATGATTTTTAGAAGGCCTTTTAAAAGGCCTCTGGGCGGCAGGAGGATAAGTTTAGCAACACTGCGATCAATCAACCCGTGTCTATCTATCAAACAGAACGGGGAATTCCCCGTCGCTTGTTTTCGGTCGGTGTATTCTGTGTATTGTCTATTACTGGGGACTTCCGCTCTTTCTCCAGGATGCCGTATATAGAAAACAAATACAGGACAACAATGTCGAACTATTGTCTAAATCATTTATCTTTCCATAAATTGCGATTTAACAAAGGACTTACAGTGCGATGACCAAATAAGAGAATTTGCAGCACCAAAATGCAGAAAGGTTGCTTTATAATTTATATAACATAACCATTAATAACCTGAAGTTTTATTTGCTATAAATAATGTATTAATAAATAAATAAAATATTTTGTTGTCCTATTTTCTTCCTGTACTTAACATATATTATATATACCTACATCACTACAGAAAACAGTTTTTTGACAAAATGGCAATTGGTTGAGTAATTAGGTATTAGCCCCTAAGCAGATTAGCCCAGAGCCCCACAAATTCAAGATCCGCCCCTGGGCGCATCTGAAAGATGAGACAAGATAAGATAAGATAGATCACTACTAAAAAAACGGTGTCTCAGGCAAAAGCTAGTAAAATTTAACTGAAACTTGCAAATATTTATATTATTTCAGATGTTGACTACAAATACGTCCGCGTAGATCTCGTTTATCGTTTGGCCTCGATAGGTATATATATTCGGGGATGAAAGTATCCTTTACCTTAATTCTTTTATCCTTTGCGCTCACTGGTCAACGCCCAAAATTATTTTATGTGCGTTCCATTACACCTACATTTGTGCGTGTAATCATTTCGCGTTTTCATTTTATTCACAGTATACGGTTTAACAAGGATAAAACAAAGAAACTACATAATGATGACTTCAGAGGAATCTGACTCTTTAAGTACCATGCTCTCTGAGGGCCATGCTGAGATGTCAGGTAAGTCATTGTAAAAAAATATTATTTTTTTAATATAAAAGGGGGAGGCAATAACTAACCCTGTTTTTGCAGCCTAAGTAACGGCGGGTCTGACCTTTAATTTAACTGTTTCGTTTGTACAAAATAAGGAAAACTTACTTCCTCAGTTTCTGTGTAGAATGATAAGAAACTATTTTAGGAATAAGAATAATATTTATTTTAAAAACATAATAAAATGTTGTGCCTAATTTACCTAAAAATATTAGCACTGCGTATATAATAATTTTTTTTTTTAAAGAATAATGAACATTCGTGCTTATATCATAGCCTGGTAATATTTTAGTGGCGTTATCGCTGGTGTTTTGTATTAGTGATATATGTTATCCTTTATTAAAAGTATCAGGCACCGAGGAGGCCCCTTCTTCGATGGTATCGAGTGAAGCAGAATCGGAGGGCAGCGTGCTCTCGGAGCCAATACGACATGACAACATGGATCAAACCACGACACAAAGCTGTGACGGTGTAACGCCCGACCTCGGGCAGGCGCCGCGCGACAAGCCGCCGGCTCCGGTGCCCAGTGACTGGCGCAGTGTGGGCAACACTGTCTCTTCTCTGGTATCCACAAGAGGTACTTGATTTGATACATTTTTCCCAATCTAAATATATAACTATTAGATAGATAAAACCCCCGATATAAGGGGGACCCCTTTTTTCAGAGCTGATATCTCTTAAACGGCCCAACTGAGTTCCATGCAACCTAGCTAAGACCTACCGCCAGAAAACCTGCTTTCAAACTTATCCCTCTCTTTTTGCGTCGGGGTTAAGTAAGAAGAAAGTGACTGACTGACATACATATCAACGCACAGCCGTTGGACCTAGAGACTTGAAATTTGGAGGGAAGATTCCTTGTATATCTTAGGGATGCACAAAGATGTTTTTTTAAATGCATTACCTAAAGCGTGAAAGGGGGAGTAGCGAAAAACTAATTCTACGCGTGCGAAGTCGCAGGTGTCCTCTAGTATTTGATATATGTATGTATGTAAACAATTTATTGTACAAATGACAAACAAACAATACAATGACGATTTAAACAAAATAATTACAAAGTGAACTTATCCGTTTAAGGGATCTCTTCAAGCTAGCCCCTGAGATACTGAGAAAAGTGAAAGGTTATGCATTGAGTAGGCAAGTGTACAAATTTATTTAGGAAAGTGACATAAAAATAGAACTAAACGATAAATCTTCGCTATAAAAAATAAATACATTCAAATATCTAAGTAAATAAATACAGAAATATATATTTAAACATCTATATACATATTTAAACTTACATCAACTACATACAACGTGCCCGGGACGTACCTACCAGAAGGATTTTAACAGCGCATTCCTGAGGTTACATGGAGTGTAAATGTTATGTTTAATTTTTTTTGCATACAAGTTAAATGGAATACTTTCGCTTCTTCAGGAAACAAAGCCAAAGGACGATCTGGCAACGCTTTTCGTGTAATAATCACTTGTTTGCGGGAAATCCCCTAGGAAGTTGTGAACGGACATAGAAGTTTTTGTAGCACAAATAAAATTGTCCTAGAGACTTCCGAACGATATTATATACACATATATACATATATAAACTCACGCCTTTATTCCCAGAGTGGGGTAGGCAGAGCTAAAGAATTACCAACAAGTCTTAAAACTTCTTGATAATTCTGTAACCACATTTTGCACAAGTAGGCTAAGATGTTTTCCCAGTGTATTAGTGACAGGTGGTTTTAGTGTAAGAAACACGTTAATAATATAAATATTTTTTATTAAAATTAATGTTTATTGGAATTTCAAAATACCTAAAAAGTATGTAGATACTCGTATGTATGTATTATTATATTACTATGAAAGTATAATCATTAATCATACAAGTTAAAACTAAACTTATTAAAATTAAAATTAAACTAAGCTACTCAAATTAAAATAAAACTAAGCTACTCAAATTAAAATAAAACTAAGCTACTCAAATATTAAAGATGTAAATAATAATCACCACTATAAAAAGAACACCCCCTCTAACAGGTCCGCTCGCGGCATGGTCCCTATGACACTGGCTGCATTATCTCTCTGGATAGCTAGCCCAATCTTTTGGGAGAGGTAAGCACTAGCTGTAGGATCTCCGGAGGTGTCTATTAGCCGGGATGACAGAGCCTTCATAAAGTTTTTCATGTCAGCTGACCAAGGACCCATGGTCTCCACTGCTAATGATGAATATTTGCGGCGCTTGATGGTTTGGGCCTGATCAGCTGCTGCACCGGCCCGATTACGGGTTGACTGGACGTGGGAAAGGGCGAATGTGTCAACACACGTCGCGTCCTATACCAGTGCCCTGCCTAGTTTCCACGGCACCAAAGTAGCTCCGTCCGTATTATTTATTTAATATAATACAGGTACTACAATTAAAAGTTATAACTAAACTTATTTAAATTAAAATATTACTAAGCTACTCAAATATTAAAGATGTAAATAATAATCACCATCATTGTATGTAAACTCTTTATTGCACAAAAACAATTAAAAATTCGTACATAAACTTAAGATGAACGTGTGTAATGGCAAAGTTATCCCTATTAAGTAATTTATATTCTATCCGGTATACGGTACTATGAAATGTCACTTTGAAATAAGTATTTGAAACAATTATCGATAAATTTAATATCCGAAGGAAGTCCCTAGTTAAGTGACGTTTTTTCCACAAAATCTTCGATGTCTGGTTATAGCCTGATCAAATTGAGCCAAATATGGGCAAATAGGGGAAATAATTCGTGTAGTTTTGAAAATTGGTACGTTTATACCTTGCGGTATCCAGATGAACATACTAAAAGTCCTCATGGGTAGGGGGTGTGCTGAGGGTGTAGGGGGGAGTTGAAGGTACCTTTTTTCAGATTTTTGCTCATATCTCTAATACCTGTACGAATAGCATTATGATTACTTCTGACAAAAGTTTTTACATAAAATTTCCTACAAATTTGGTTATATTTATTTTTGCTGTACGATCAGTATTTTAGGAGCTACAGAGTGTTTAAGTTAACACGGAGCTAAAATATAGACGATTTAAGAAGTAAAAACGAAATAAGTGTTAAATTGTTTATTAAAAATAGAAAAAGCAAATCAGTTTCTCTTAATTATGTCACTCATCATCTTCTAAATCGACATCTTCGTCTTCTCCATCGATGATATCTACATGTACACCGTTTGTACATGAACCCATGCAGCCGAAGCATACTCGACTGCATGAAATACCGGGTTTTCGACATCCACATTTTCCAGTGCAACCACTTTTGCAGCGACAAAAAATTGAAGTCAGCACGGTGTCAGGAGCTGGAGGATCAGTGGTAGTAATTGGTTCGAGGGTTCCATCAGCTCCTCGCTTCCAACCCCACATTTCAGGAGGCATTTCGTTACCCAGCCACTCTTGTACTTGGTGGAATACTCGTAATGCGTGATATTTTGCTGACCCTTTTGTAGAGGGGAGAGAGGAGAGATCAGCTTTGGACTTGGTGCTGGATTTAACAAAAAGCGAGTATCTGTGGCTGTTAAGATCAAGCTGAGTAGTGGGCGCACGATATATCGTCAAAAACATCGTTTCTCCTAATTTTGTTACCTATGGCTTCCGATGTTGATGTTGGGTCATAGAAAATGGCTGATATATCCTTGATTATTGGTTTTTTCTCAAACAGCTTTACAATTGACAGTTTGCCTATCCTGTAAATTGCTGAGGTTGTGTCGCAGCCGCTAAAACTATGTAGGAAAAGAACAGCACAACAAAAGGAGAGTTTTTGGAGATTTTGTGACGAAAATATCTTGGTTTCCACTTTTCCTTTTCCTGGCTTGACAAAAAAAATTTGTTTCTCTGGTGGTGATAGAGTCATTAGAAGAACTACTAAATCCACATCTTCCCCAACAACAGCAACTACGGGATGGTTTGCTGCTTTCTCAATGGCAGTTCTTATAATTATACAGTCAGCATCTCTAGGAGCCACTCGTGTTTCGATTCCCTCAGCCCGCATTTTTTCTGTTTTTTTTTTCAATTTAGAAGCCCAACTAATTTATCTAGATAAGAATAAAGCTCATCTAGATAAATTAAAAATAACGAATGACTGATTATTTGGTAATTTCATATAACTAATGATTTAGTTATCTTCCCAGTTATTCGTACGGTGCGGTGAGAACGAGAAACAACGGTTTTAACTTAGAATATTATTATTCTAAGGGTTTTAATTCAACCTCAGTGGCAAAGAGTAGCTCAGTGGTATGCGGCGGTCCGCACCGCGGTGACGCCCGCCGTAGTAAGGACTCACGGTATCTCGCACGCTCGGCCCTTGTTTACATTATCGCCTTTTTTATTTTTAGAATTTTCAATATATCGACATGGGGTTTTTTATATTGGGTCGGCAGATGACTAAGCTGGCTTATTCTAAACTAAAAATGAAAGTGATGATGAACAATGACGAAAAAATTACGCCGTTTTCTTAAATCCTCTATTTTTATCTCTCTGTTAAAACTTACACACCCTGTAGCTCCTAAAGTATTGGCCGTAGAGCAAAAATAAATATGACCAAATTTGTAGGAAATTTTATGTAGAAAATTTTGTCAGAAGTAATCATAATGCTATTCGTACAGGTATTAGAGATATGAGCAAAAATCTGAAAAAAGGTACCTTCAACCCCCCCCTTCACCCTCAGCACACCCCCTACACATGAGGACTTTTATTATGTTCATCTGGATACTGCAAGGTATAAATGTACCAATTATCAAAACTACACGAATTATTTCCCCTATTTTAATTAATTTTCTTGAGCTATTATGAATGTGAATAATGTGTCTCTTTCTTACTTGTAATGTTGAAAGTGTTAATTGAAGAAAATCTGTGACGTGAAACATAAGATGTTAACGTATAGTTACCATAACAAGCATAGATTATTTTGAAGCAGGATTTAGTTCGAAGTGTCCCTCATAAATCCTTTTAATATTCTGAATAATTTGAAGGCTTGGCTCATAACATAAACACCGTATTTCAGAAACAAATTGGCCAACATTGGGTATCGGATAACATACGCTCCGATTAATTTTGTACATTAGAGTGCATTAAGCAAATTGTTGCGAGTTTCAAATTCGTTGATGGTATTTATCCGCATGATAAACATAATACGGATATGCCTGTAAGCGCCGATGGCGCCAAAGGAACAATGATGACCGATGTTGGTATCAGTGGTGGTATACCTACTTCACCTCTTTTCATGTGATATGGCCTCACTTGCCCTGGACCCCACGAAATATTTGTTAAGATTAGCAGAGCTTAGTGTTACTATGAGTGGACCACGCTTTAAATTGGAAGGCTTCTGCCATGTTCAGGGCACCTGCAACGACTCCACTACCGAAGTAGGCGAATTGATTAGCAGAGTCCTCAAATTAGTCCACTGGGTAACTCAATTATCATAATTTCGTTTCGCATAGCAACCCTTGCCAGAATCATAATTTTGCAAAATTAATACATACATACCTTTACGCCTTCATTCCCGGAGTGGGGTAGGCTGAGCTACAGAATTACCAACAACTCTAAAAACTTGTTGATAACTCTGTAACCACAATTTGCACAATTAGGCTATGATGTTTAACAGTGTATATCGCACCTTCGGTAGGACAAGGGCACAATTGCCTCTATAATCATATAGTACATTGTGCCCTTTTTCTACCGAAGGTGCGATATTAGTGACAGGTAGCAAGCCCATTGCCTAACAGTACTACAAGCCTTTATTCCCTTAGTCGCCTCTTACGACTTCCACGGGAAGACATGGAGTGGCACAATTCTAACCCGGCAACCACACGGCAACAAAATTGCAAAATTAATTTTCGCATAAAATTCTTAGCATATTATTTTCATTCCACACAGTTTTCTCGGGCAGAATAGTACATTGACATACCGTTGATTAGATTAATAGTGCATAAAGTTATATAGCAGAATAATATTTTACTGATCCTGATTGTACCTAATTATCAGTGATCGGGGTTTTGGATGCGACTTGGGGTGAATGACCTCAATCATTATGCTAGTATGGATATGCCGCGGGATTCCGGGCTTTCGTGTGGTTTGATAAAGGACAGTTTTTTTGTCATATTATTAGATTACATATTGATTATACATTTTAATAAAATCATTTATTTTATTACTTTTGGTCTCTATAAAATTAAAATAACAAACCATAGTTTTTTCAATGTTCCCTAATGTTAACCCATTTCGTTCATCATCGAAAACGATCTTTCTACTTCAACTGATGTTAGCGGGGCGAATTTATATAAAGAAATTTCATCGGATGCGGATTCGTGTGATATTTGGTCGGCGTATGTTCTGATATCATTTAAATTCGGATTTCGAGCCATGACTGCTTCTATTTTAGTTTCTATACGTAAGCTATTACTCCAACTTATAACTGTCCGGACTTCATCAAAGATTTCTATGGCATAGATGATTGACGTATCCCGTTCCTGTAGTTTGACTAAGGCGATCTCGATTATGCTAAAATATTTATTTATGTAATCCATTTGGCTTTTTACATTGGGCTTCCTTAATATATTTTTAGTTTTTTTTATTGACACTGCTTCCGAATCTCGTAAACTTGATACAACTGTATTTATTTCGTTAAAATATTTAACGTAATATGACACTGCTGAAAGCCAAGTTCTCCACCTTGTAACAACAGGCTTAGGAGGTAGAAGCATGTTCGGGAATTTTTCCTTTAATAGTCTGATTCTACTCGGAGATTTCAGAAATATTTTTTTAATATTTGCAATCAAAGCGTCTACGTCCGGATATTGAGAACGAATTTCTTCCGCCACCCGATGAAGAGCATGAGCCAAACAAGTTACATGCTTCAACTTTGGAAACGTGTTCTTTAAAAGTCGCCCCGCCTTTAACATGTATGCTACGCTGTCTGTACACATTAACAAAACATTTTCAAGTTTGGTTTCGTAAGATTCACCCCACAATTGTTTTAAACATTCTACAACAAAATTGGAAATGGTTTCGCCATTTACTATTTCTAGCATTTTACTCGCTACCAAATATGTGTTTTTAAAAACGTCTGAGTTCAACGTCTTTACCAATAAATGAACAATGTACCGACCAAGCAAGTCCGTTGTTTCATCGAGTGATATCCACAATTTTACATTTTCAACCTCGCCGTGTATAGAACTTATTTTATCTTGATAAAACTTTTCTAAATATGTTTTTCTTATCGTCGTTTCGCTGGGCAACGTAAGACTATCACCACATGTGCAGCATATATACTTTCCGAAAAAATATGTGAAGGCCGGGTTTTCAATTTGTTGCCAGGGAATGTTGCATAGAATCAGGAACAGGTCATAGTAAAACTCTTGTTTATTTCTAGTTTTTCCTCTGTGTCTTTTTCCCTTAACGTGTTTCTTGACCGTACTTTTTCGGCATCCAATGTTAATTTCACATTTTGTGCAATAAATAGAGTTCCTAGTCGATTCATACAGCAAGTCGACATAGGGTTCTATCCAACTCTGTACAGTTTCTTCCTTATGTAAGCTGTGAGTTCTCCGCGACATGACAACTGATGCTTGACAACCTTAATCCCAATAATAATTCAATGATGTTCTAATTAAAAGTCCGATGAGAAGAAGCCACAGTAGACGAACAGAATTATCTTTAAATCATTGAGTCCATAAAACAAGCCAGAGTCGTCGAAGTAAAAAAAAAACTATAAATCACAACGTGCAACTTAACTTACCGAAGGGGTTATTGAAATGTCGGTTGACAGAAGACTGTTTATTATTTTTCCTACTCCTGTACTTTTATCTGTCATTTATATAGCCACGAACACTAATATAACAATATAGATAATATGTCCGCAGAACATTCCGTAGAAAAGTCTATCTAGTCTATTCCCCTTAACAGCACTTGTGCTTTTTTGAAACAAAACGATATGCCTAGCTGCCAAAGCTTACACCTAGGTTAATTTGACCAATCAAAATACTTCACCAAATTAAACCACCAATCACAATACACATTGACTGTCAATCGGAACGTTAGGTTCTTTTTGGTATGTAAACTCTTTTACTAATTTAACCCTTAAAAAAAAAACATTTTATTTGGTATCAACCAACCAGAACGCAGCTATATTAAAATCGACCAATCAGGTAAAAGAATTCATTTCTCAAATCATTAGGTGTTTTTTAGTCCCTATTTCACAAGTTAAATCGATTGTGCAACTTTTAAAAAAAATATTAAACCTGGCAAGTGCACATCAATTTAAAAACAAAGTTAACCATAGACACATATTTTGTTGTTTTCGAATGTTTCTCGCTCGTTTGTTGTTCTGTGCTTCGTTCGTTCGTATTCTAACCTAGGTATATTAATTTAATTTTTCATTTTATTTGAAACCTAGTCCTAGAAAAAGTATTGTATGCAACGGTGTATAACTAAGTCAAAAAATACTCGTGGCGTCTTGCTTTACGATGTTCGCCTGCGGCTCACATCGTAACCACACCACTCGTCTTTTTTGACCTCTCTTATACAACTGTTGCATAAACTACTATTATAAAGTTTCGTTAGAACAACGTGCCGGTAACAACATATAGATTACAATAGCAAAAAGGTTGCATTTAAATGTGTTTATTACTCACTCTTGAGCTTATCACAGTAATGGGAGTTCCCGGTTCAATCTGGGGTGATTGACCTTAAACGTTATGCTAATAATGAATATGCCCGGGATCCCGGGATTTGTATTGATGTTGAAGGATAATTATTCTATTTTATTTTACATCGAATCAATATTGTAATCGATATTACAGGTCAACGTTTGAAATAAACGTTATTATTATTGAAAAAATATCGCGGGATTATAGTCACATCCATACTATGATTACGACTCGAAATCCCGCGAATTGCATCCAAAACCCCGATCATTGCTAATTATTGCAATAATACCTAATTATTTAGAACGCTTTTAATCTTATTCATCCTACTCCACTACAGTGAATACAACGTAGCATTGTGAAAATAAGGCTAGTGAGATGGAGTGTTTAAAACTCCAATCGATAAAACAGACTATGAGTTGGAGTGTTTAAAATTCGAATCGAAAAAACCATTATTTTTAAGACTGCGCCGAGCATACGACGCGAACGCCGATTAGGCATTTCGCTCGACTCGCTGCTTGTGTGCGTGATAGAGCGCCAGACACGCACACTACTGCAAATTCGCTCGGCCGATTCGAAGTTTGCTTTGCTCGACAAAAGTAGCTAACTCAACAATTTAAGAAAAATGTTGGATCAACTAGTATTTGAAAGATTTAAATTATTGACGTATAATTATCATTTGGTGGAATGAATATTTGTTAAATGAAAATATTTACTCATTGTGAAAAACCAACTTCGCCGATTAAGACCGAGAAGTGCTGAGTGAAAAACTCCAAGTGCCTAATCGTACTGATGTTTTAAGTTTTAAATTGTTACGTATGTTGGTCTGTAAGGTAGGGTAAAGTCAGGCGGGGCTATTCCAACGGATTTTTTTTAAGGGAATACGACTTGTAAAATCTATTTTAGCGCCCATAGTATAGTAGTTTAAGTACCTACATTTTTATAAAAGAGAACAAAAATGGTTTTTAAACGTCATATTTCCTAAAAATACTCATGCCTCATTTACCCATCGGTCGAATATTGGTAATTTTGGTAATTGTTGTATGAAAATCTTATACTATAAATAAAAAAACAAATTAACTCTTATTTTTATTACAGCTTATTTTTTTTCGTTTCGATATCTTGACAGTTTTTTCCGATAATTTCCGCTTTTTGTTTTTTTCAACCTCTTTTTTTTAGGGCTTCCATAATAAAAGCAGGTTCTTTTATTGCCATCTGCCTATCTACTCGGGAATCTATAATTTCTGGAAGCAAACATTCGAAATAAAACAATTTCAGTTTATTTTCCATTTGCCTCCAAAACGCATCTGGCATCTGTATTTGGAAAAGTCTGAAATGTGAGTGAATTAAGTACGAGCTTATGTTGAAAAATTTACTGACATTTTATTCAATTATGTCAAACGTATGCAACATTGTCAAGCCATAGTAACTGTGCGCCTAGTGTTATACTACTCTCGCGAGCAAAAAAATCGACTCAAGCTGCACGTTTGGGTTCTCCGCCCAGTATCTCTTGAACTATTCAAAATATCTTTAAAAAAATGATACCAAACGAAAGCTGATAATGTAACCATTAAAAAAAACAAGAATCCTGGGAATCCGAACAGGATTTTCCAAGTTATGTCTCATTTCCCGATATGTGGATCATTTACTCGTTGCGAAACGTACGAGTTGTGCCCCTTTTGACCCCTATAAATATGGGGTAGGGGGGGGAAATGTCATCAGTCACTTATCAGAAGTTGACCGGTACACATCTCTGCTAACGACCTTACTCGGAAACCCTGAGGAAAATGGATACCACCATGACTGAAGCCGCCCAAGTCTTGGCCTTGCTGGAAGAGGGACACAACCAACGCTTCGTGGCTAACCAGCTGAATTTAAGCCAGTCAGCAGTAAGCCGAGTTTACCGACGGTTTTGGGAGACTGGGGCCTTGGCACGAAGACCAGGTTCTGGCCGCCGGAGGTGCACATCTGAGAGGGATGACCGCTTTATCGTCACTTCCTCTCTCAGAAATCGGCACCAGACTGCCGTTACTGTCAATCAGCATCTTCGGGATGTACGAGGGGTTACTGCCAGCGAGTGGACAGTAAGACGAAGACTCAAGGAAGCTAACCTGACCCCAAATCGGCCAGCCACGGGCCCCAGACTGCTCCCGCGTCACCGCCAAGCACGCCTGGAATTTGCTAATCAACACAAAAATTGGACCATTGAGCAATGGACCCCAGTTCTTTTTGTGACGAGTCCAGGGTGTGCTTGAATGGCTGTGACAGACGAGGAAGAGTCTACAGGAGGCCAGGAGAACGGTATGCCCCAATGCTGTTTCAAGGAAACAGTTGCCTATGGCGGAGGTTCCGTCATGGTGTGGGCGGGCATTTCCATCGAAGGGCGTACAGAGCTCGTTTTCGTACCTGGTGGGGGCCGTGGCGGTGGATTGACCGCTGCCAGGTACATCACTGACATCCTTGAGGATCATGTTGTTCCTTACGCCGGTTTTTATGACGAGGGGTTCGTCCTGATGCAGGATAATGCCCCTTGTCATACCGCAAGGATCACTCGGGCCTACCTTGCCGAGGTCGGCATTCCCACCATGGACTGGCCAGCCATCAGCCCGGACCTGAATCCCATTGAGCATCTCTGGGACTACCTGAAAAGGCAGATTCGGAAGAGGGATCCAGCTCCTTCAAATGTTACGGAGCTGAAGACAGCTCTGCAGGAGGTGTGGGATGCCATCCCCCAGGAGCTTATCAAAAAGCTGATAAGATCCATGAAAAACCGCCTGAACGCTGTGATAAGGGCCAGGGGTGGAAATACAAAGTATTAATTAATAAATAAAACCTTTATTTTCCTTAAAATGTCTTTTATTTTACGATTTCCCTTTTCTTTTCATTTTGTTTTTTTCATGCATCTCTGCAAAACCTGGCTCCTCTCACTTGTGGAAAATGGCATGGCTGAAAAACTTTTTTTTTAAACCGTTACATTATCAGCTTTCATTTGATACCATTTTTTTAAAGATATTCTGAATAGGTCAAGATATACTGGGCGGAGAACCCAAACCTGCAGCTTGAGTCGATTTTTTTGCTCGCGAGTGTAGTTACTACGTTGTCCGGGGATTCCTAAAAATGACATGGAATAAAAAACAGTTTTATATACCTGGGCGAGCGAATTTTGGTTAGAGATGTCATTTGCACGTTTGAGAGAAGCTCTTGCTCGTTGTTTTTGAAATTTTCGGCCACTTTTCAAAGCATAATATTTATTTTTTCTCTTTCCCATTTTCACTGAAACTAATAATAAAAACATATTACAAATAGGTCGTCGCAAGCAAAACCACGGGAAAATTATATTCATATATTGAAACCGGGTCCACATTGGTTCGCTTTCTTTTTCCACATTATGTATCATTTCGCATAAACTTGTTTGTCCTAAAACGATTTTTACAATCGAGAGGGTTTTATTTTAATTATTATTAAAAACTAACCTAGCCTAACTTAACCTAATCTACACAACAGACGTTTATTAAATTCTGCAATGTCACCCTAAACGGGTTTTATGCCAAACGATTTTATGCGAAATTATACATTATGCGAAAAATAATTATGCATGTCAAAGGGGTCCCGTTGAAACCGTATGTAATGTGCTTCGTCATAGTCGCTCAACTATCTTAATACAGATATCATATTGCCACCCTTGAAATAGGTACCGTTGAGGAGTTCCCGTGGCGATCTGTGGTCTTCACCATCAGTTCCACTTCAGAAAATGATACTTTGTGAATGCTAATGCCAAACTTGTCACTAAAATACTAAAATCGCTATATGTACGCCTATAATATTTGAGGAGTTCCCTCAATTCCTCACGGATCCCTTTTCCGTATACCAATATAGTGACAATGGGACTACCTCGCAAGTATACCAAACCAATCAAAAAAAATATTTTCAAAATCGGTTTATAATTGACGGAGAAATCGGTGAACATACATTAAAAAATACAAACGTAGGAATATAGAACCTCCTCCTTTTTAGAAGTCGGTTAAAATCAAAACAATATTAAAATAAAAAAAAACTTAACGAATAAATAAAAGTAACGAATATAAATATAAACTCAAAAAACAAACTTACCTCGTTTTACTACGCACAGTAGAGTATACGTGCACAACGGCTGCGATCGGTATTCAAGGTCAAATCGTTCCGCAAAGAGACGTCCCCTCACTCTGAGCTCTCGTGGTCGACTAAACTTTTCGTCGCGGTGAGCAGCTATTATATTGAAAGCCGCACGCCCATAGTAATTTTGTATGGCGGATTCAAGCTCCTTTTTCAAAAAATCATATTTAATTAACCATGCAACATTTTTAAATACTGAAAATAGGATTTTGTAGTTAAATTGTTTGGGATTTATTTGCATTGAAGTTTAAAATTAACATTTTGATTTTTTTATTCAAACGTAGCTAAACGCCGGAGTGCTTTTCTTTCGTTTTTTCCCAACTTAACGTTGATATAATTATTAAATAAAAAATGATTTATTATTTTTGAAGATACGTTATTGTAAACACATTCTTTGCGATTGTAAATATATTTTTATTTTAAATTTTGCTGCGAGATTATGGGCTACAGGAACTAAACCGTGACTACTGTTTTGGCTTATTTTGCACGGCGCAGTCTTAATCATTAATGCCGTCATACATAATCAGGGATCGGAAATTCGGATCGATATTTACCTAAAGTTGGTAAAATCCCGGAAAAAGATAGGCAAACATGGCGTCGGCTTCTTAAAAATATTATTTTAATAATATGAGTTCCGGGATTCTGAGATTCTACAAAATGTAGATATAATAATTACTTTATATGTAGGATAAAACATTCATGTTTGCTCCTATAAATTCGTTAGGTTAATGAGTTACAGGTAAATTAAATAACATTTGGTAACTCTATACATGAAAAATAACTTCAAACAGTTAATATAAATAATTGATTATGAATTAATGTCGGTGCAATTTATTTATTTTGAAATCCCAGAAATTTTAGTAATGAATTCTATGATTGAGTCCGCCTCCATACAACTGAACAACAAAGCCGGTGCGAAAGTATAGGTAAATATCGATCCGAATTTCCGATCCCTGTACATAATTCACATTTATTTCTATAAATACTCGAAAATCAAATTACGAATCAATATGACGAATCTAGCGACTTAATAGATGAATCAGACTCAGACATAAGTCTGAATTGTTAACGTTTAGGCCAATATAAAATATTTTAATAAGTAAGAAAATAAAACATACAGGTCGCATCACTAAACTAGTGACTATAATCTATTCAGGATAGGATGGGTACGGCGACACATTACAGTTTTACATTTTACGCAAAAACCGTTTTAACCAATCCAGCTGTCAACAAATGTAAAAAAAAATATTTCAAAGAAATTATTTCCAATAAATTACATTTATCGTTTTTCGTAATATAAAAGTCAATTTCCATTAAATTACGTATTTATGTAGTGAAAATAGGTCAATAAAATAAATACACTGCAACTTCCGATACGTGAATGGAACCGTTAATAGAGATTGGCAACACATCTGTCATCGACCGAATCGAACCGCCATATTAACAAATCGCTTCACTCGCGCCACCTCTGCCTGCTCTGTCAGTACGAGTGCTTCTGCCTTGTATGCGTTTTGAGTGCTTTGTGTGGTGTTGCGACTTTGTTAATAACTTTTGTGTTTGTTACAATCTTGTTGTCTGTTACTGTTATTGTTGTTTTGTTATTATTACCTATTTGTTACTGTTATTGCTGTTTGTTTTTGATATAATGTCAAAAACGACGAAAAAGGCTGTTTTAAATAGTCAAGCTCGGGAGTTTGTAGTTCGCTTGCGAAACTACTTTGAATGAGAACGAGAAAAAGGAGGCCCATTGGAACCTATAACAAATGTAATAGACAGAGTTGCACTGGCTTTGGACATAGGTCGAAATAGGTAATAAGCACATCTAGTGCTTTATTTCAATTTCCGTGTATATTATTGTCTTCTGACATTTATTTAATTACTGAATTCACC
The DNA here is from genome assembly GCA_927399475.2 of Acleris emargana. Taxonomy (NCBI): domain Eukaryota; kingdom Metazoa; phylum Arthropoda; class Insecta; order Lepidoptera; family Tortricidae; genus Acleris; species Acleris emargana. The sequence goes on along the minus strand of OV656835.1, from coordinate 46,233,785 downwards.
ATTTATAATTTGTATGTGCAATATAGTTTTAAGAAATAAACAATATTGGCAAGTGATAAATAATCGATTATTTTCCCTTAGCAAACGTAATCGATAATCGTCAATAATCCTTTCAATTTCACAAGGCCACAACCACATAACAGATAGGTACAGAAAGCAATCTACATACAAAGTGCGCTCGAGCAACGCACACATAGACACCGCTCACGGACACGATATCTCGGAGTAGTTGGGAGGAGTGCGAGCGCGAGTGCCGTCCGCTTGACACGCGTCGCGTCCATGGACTTTTTTGTGCGATAATTTAATTAGGTATAATGGAGCAACAAAAAAGAAGTTATTATAATATAACTGTTCAGTGGACGGTTGCTTAAATTCCACTTTAAACGGTGAATTGTCCTTTTTCAAGCTACCAGTGGCTTCAGAGAGGTAAGTAGGTATCTGCTTGTATTTCAATGGTTCGTTTTAAACTTACACAGAAGAGTTAGGTAGGTAAGCGCCCCGCCCCGGCCCCCGAAGAATATATCTAAGATCGATTTAAATAATAGTTTCCTATTTTGAATCAGTATAAACGAAGTAGGTACTTAACTATATTTTTGTAAGGTAAATTCACGCCACCTTACGTAAGTTGAAAACATGTTTTTTTGTTTGTGTAGATATTGTGTTGTTTTTAGTGTCTTTTGATAGGTTTAGGTCTAAAACGTATATGGTAATGGAAATTGTGTAACTAGGGTAATCTGTTTAGAAGTTATAAGGAATTTTCGATAATGAAAATTGACAAACGTAAAATTTTGTATGTTTCTGCTCTGTAAACTTTTTGTATTGTAATACCTAGTAGGTAGGTTTATTGTTTTGTTTTGTAGGATAAGTTTTTTGCTATTACGGGCTATAGGTAGGTACTGCGGGTTTGGATTAGCCCCTCCAGTCACCCCCTCCACTTTAATATTAATTCATCTGGTCGGTTATTTTTGAAGTTGCCTACGGTATTTTTAGGGTTTCGTACCCAAAGGGTTAAAACTGGACCCTATTGCTAAGACTCCGCTGTCCGTCTGTCCGTCTGTCTGTCACAAAGCATCTCACAACAATAAATCAAACGACTAGATACGAGTGCTACTACCGCGATAGTTTTTTGTGCATAAGCCATAGTTGACAACCCTAGAGCGACCGCCGAGCGTAGGTATGAAAAGTGAAGTACATACATGTGATTTACTTCTGTACTTATCTGTTCTGTGCCACAACACTTTATCTGTCAAGTGTCATGTGTTACCGTACCCATCTTATCTTGAATAGATTATAATGTTTCGTTATATGCATATTACGTTTTGTTACTTTGACGTACTCCGTTTTATTTCTGGATATTAAAAAATAACTAGGGTTAATTTTATTCGTATAACTTAATTATTTCAATCCAGGCATATTTAGTCTGCTATTTAAGTAAAATACCAAATGTATAGACCGCAGCAACTCTCTTTGAGTATAACGAAACGTTGTGTCACATGTCATTCGCACCAAGCTAAAGTGCAATCAGTGTAATTCTCGCAGTTCTAGCCTAACCGAACCTACTTTACTGGAAGCAGTTCGTTACTAATATTAAGCTTTGGTACAATTATGCCATAATAAATTCGGTGGAAGTTTTATTCTGCTACATATAATTCTGCTAAATTATTGTTATGCGTTATCACAGTTATGCTAAATATACTAGTAGGCTTAAGTATCATTCAGCAAAAAAAAACTGACTGAAAAGAAAACTGCGATGACTATTATGGGAAGTACATTTCACACAATCGATATTATGCAAGATAAAGGGAACCCAATCTAAGTACCAACGTACACTCTGATGCGAAGAGGATTTATACCTCCGTCTGTAACTCGACCATTCGCCGAAGTTGAATTTAGGCTTCATGATTTCTGCAAGTAAATGTGTTCTGTAACATATTCTTCTTCCGAGATACGCCCAAGTTAGATTACAAATGAGATTTGTAACTGGAACTTTATTAAAATCAAATGTACCTAAGTAATAATTAATAAATTACCTTAGACACGAAATCTAGTATCATTTTACATCGATCAACATTGGTAGGCTACCGAATAAATAATACAATCACCGATTCAAGTAATTAAAACGATTTTGTGTCTCTGCTAGGCAAATTTAAGGGTCCCTCAGTTTCCCTTCGTTTCTATTTCTATCCATAATTATCTAGGAACCTCCCTCCACTCTTGAACAAAGGCACCTATCAAGTTCATTCCGGTAACATCCTCGGTTGCTTATTGTAGGTACGCACATGTCCGTAAGTAAAACTATTGTTGATGGGGGTCAAGTGGAAATGCTAAATTGATGTGATACAAATGATGCGTAGATGCTTTTGATTCTCCATAATTCTCGTCTTAGTTTGAGTTTTGCAAGAACATACCTATTATTTGAAAATGTCAACTGATATGTAAACAATAACAATGACACTACCATACTTCATATATGTCATATTCATTCAATCTTATGAGTATTCTATAGTAGGCAACTAGTTCAGGGCACGTTGCAGACAAATGTAAACCATAACTGTAGAAGTTATGGATGACTCTTGCGTGCGAGTTGCATTTGATTTACATTAGTTACTTCTGATATAGGTATTCACTGGGTTTAAAAGTGACAACGTCGCGAGTCTGTTGCACCTAAGTTTTTGTAAGTTTTTTCTTAAAAATTGATATATCTCAAAAACTAGGCCAAATCGAGCCTACTTTATACGACATTTTTAACTTCAAAAAAAAAAAGCATTATGGTTTTTTCGCGTTTATAATAGCTGGTTAAAAATTAGACTACCCGTATTTCTTGGTTTTTCTTTATTTAACTTAAATTCGTCGTTAATATTTTTTTAAAGAAATAGTCATTAAAAAGACCGTATATACAAAGTTAGGAATACTGATGTCGTGATCTTAGCATGATATAAAATAAAAAAAGTAACTTTAAACATAAACAGAACTGACGTCATGTCATGTCACTCACTTGTCAATCATTCGCTGCCGTTCGTTCACAAATTTCTTATTTTGCGTAGGTACTTTAATTAATTACATAATTTGTAGACGCCATTAAAATAAATAAACTATTTTGCGTAGAATCGAAAGCGGGTCGTTACTTCGTTAGAATCAAGTATTTTTTTTCAATTCCTTTGGTAATAAATGGACTAAGGGCACTATAAGTGTATTCCTAACATTCACAATCCAACTTTTTTTTGTGTTTTTCCTAAATATAAAAAAACTACTGCATAAAAAAATCCAAAGATATTTTTACTGTAATCAGCAGTGTAAAATCTAGAAACGGTATTTTATTTTACTACCTTAGCACATAATGAATTGTTGTCAATTACTACTTAGAGGAATATTACCACTGTTGTCATTCTAATAATATATCAATATTTTGAAAAATAAAGTAAATATGGATGCTGTTTTATTTCGCATTTTTTAAATTAATTATTTAAAATAGTGTGTCTGATAATTTGTGTAAACAACGAAATCTACTAAAGTAATTTTAATTAATGTATTTGGATTTTAAAACTTTCGATAGCTTTAAATGAATGTTTTTTTAAATAAACGGCATCAGGCATCACATACTAACAGATGACCTGCGACCTGCGGTCCCAAGTCGCCTCCAGACAGTCTAAAATCAATGGAGCGCACACATGAAACTATTGATGCCTGGCCTTTTGACATTCGTACAACCGGCTTTAACCTTTTGAACGCCGTACGTCAAATACAAAATGCGTCACTCACACGCCAAAAATGTCTGCTATGCTAAGCAAATTACAACTTAATCCATACGAAACAAAGTCTCTTTTAATCTCTAACTTGTGTCGGCTGTGGCCGTCGGTGGCGTCAGTGGCACGACTTTCAGTTGTCGGCCAGAGCCGACTTTGGCGTTCAAAAGGTTAAAACTAAAAACTGTCGCTAACTACATGTCAGATTACGACCGATGTGATCAACCGATTGCCAAGTGACGACGATTGTCAGACCTGGCCGAAAATGTGCCGCGCGCCCCACTCGCTGGAAGTAATCGTCGGACTGTTAGACTGTGTTGCTCTGGAAGGCATCAATTCAGGCGTCATTAGTCAATAGCCCGCATGGTTGTAGCAATCCATTAACGAGTTGTTTTGACAACACCGAACCGGGATGTATTGCAGCGATGCAATGTATCACGTAAAGCATGCGGACTATCGACCAATGAAACTAAGCTTTACTCGTAAGTGTAGTGTTTTTAACCCACAACAGTACGCATCCTTATTTAAGTGGTCATTGCACAGGAGAGGGCTCCGTGGATTAAAAACAGTATATATATATATATATATATATGTAAATCAATCAAGGAATTCGATTCTAATCTTCTATTTTTGTTGTGTTGAATTAAATCTGACAATACTACAAAATCGATATGATACTATAGAGGTAGTTTAATCTATCTATATAAATAAAAATGAATAGCTAAATGTGTTGCTAAGCGCAAAACTCGAGAACGGCTGAACCGATTTAGCAGATTTCTTTTTTGTTGTGTTCGTCATTGCCAGGACAAGGTTTTTATGAAAGCAAATAATTGAAAAATCTACCGGGAATTACTGGCGGGCCGCTAGTAATTAATAAAAAAGAAACTCCTCGATGTCTAATAGTAGGTTGGTCAGGTTTGTTCTCGTTGAATGTTAGGTTGGTCGTGATCAGTGATACAAGTACAGTCAGCAACAGGCCGTGACGTGAAACGTTCTAAACAAATGCTTATTATTGAAGCACTATCCATTTCACCGAATATTCTTATTGCCTTAATTGCTGTAGTAACTAATTGATTCTTCATCCTACGAGTATACGTCCTTACCGGCTACCGGGAGGCCCTTAGATAACAATTAATGACTATAATTTTTGCTGTTAATAACTTTTTCTTTCTGTCCCTCAGTTTAAGAACCCTGGTCTTGGGTGGAGTAATTTCCAATATTTTCTTTTCTCTGCCAACGCCTTCACCTATGTACGACACAACATACACTTATTCCTTAATTTGGTCCACGTAATAATTGGTATAATAGACTATATTATAGTAATCGGATCTCATGTTAATATATCATAAATGACATAAAAGTCAATTGAAATGTGTGTGAATTTCAGGTGCAATGCTTCCTTGGGGTTCACATAAAGGCCCAATTCTGATACCTCCAGACTCGGACCTGAGACCCGGAGAGTTTGTTATGAGACTGCTTTTTACTGAGTTTACTGTGCAAGCTGAAAGGAAGATGGAAGCTGTAATGGCTGAACCACTAGTGAGTACTCGACATTATTTGGTTCAACAGTATTTTCTCAAACATGCAATGAAATATTGATGTTATGTTCTTTATAATAGGATGCGAAGTATGAAGTTTCAGGCGCGGCTAGGACAAGAGTTCGTTAATGGAATTTCATACAAATCGTGCAGGCCTAGGCCGGCAAAGTCCTCTTTTTTAACTTCCATTCCACATAAATTGGTGGCACAGGCATCATGACATTCTGCCACTATGCGTATTAAAAAAAACAATAAACGATTTGATATGTACTTAGTGCAGTTTTATTTACATAATAAATCCACATGAACATAACAAATAACATATTATTATAATTTTTTTGAAATATTAATATTTCATCTAAATATTAGGTAGCGGTAAAAATGTCTACTCAAACGTGACTCTAACCGTATGGAAAAAAAGGTTTGGCGGGAAACTTGATAAAGATAATAAATATAAATGTATGAAGTATCTGTTTTCTATTAAAACCGAGTTAAAATATAGCGAAATAGTAATATACACAGTCACACGTTAGTTTTAGTTTTTGTCTTGTTTACTTATAACTTCTTTAAAAATATTTTTTTTGTTTTTTTCATTGCACGTTTGAAAAGAGCACTATACATACCTCGGCAGGAAATATGGGGTTGCCCGCCTCAGACCTATCCGTCCTCGCTTTGCTCGGCCGTCTATATGTCTTCGACCGGCAACCCCTTTTGTCCTGGCCTCTGTAGTAATGTACTATTATTATACCCATTTGGGTAATGGAATATTAAATTTTTATTTGCTGTTTAGGAAAAGCCGCTAAATAAAACGCTGCAGCGTGGCGAGGATCCTCAGCTGGACCAAATACTATGCGCTTTTGGTACTGTCGCCGAGCATTGCTTACCCTCTTTATTGCGTGCCTTGTTTGGTTGGCTGGAAAGACAAATGGCAGATTCCCCGCAACTCAGCGAACAAGCTAAGAAACCTCACCAGGACTTACGAAACAAAAGGTCTTTATAAAATCAAAAGTATTTAAAATTAATTTTGTTAACATTCTAGGACTGAGCAAATTTTGTAATGTTTCTTTCTTCTAGTATTATATATATCGTGTCTGGGAGCGGCGCGGGCACAGAAACAGTAGAGCGTAGTTGTGAAGAGTTGCAAGCGGAAAGACGCGATCTCGCTGTCGAGTTCTTGTTTTGCCTCGCGCTAATTGAAGTCTTAAAACAGCTGCCTTTCCATCCTGGACATGAAGACTTAGTCCAATACATTGAAAATGTTGCCTTTAAACGGTTCAACTACAAAGAGGGGCATGTATCACAACATTTCACTTGCTTCCACATGCGCACATTTATTTATTCCTATAGCTCAGATGATTTATTTAATATTTCATTCATTTGTATTGCAGATTACAATCAAATCCAAATGCAGCCAATGTACACATAATAGCAGATCTTTATGCAGAAGTAATTGGTGTTCTGGCTCAATCTCGTTTTACCTCAGTAAAAAAACGATTTACAGCTGAACTTAAGGTGCAATATGAAACCAATATTTATAAAATATATTTGATAGACGTTCTTAAAAGGGAAATACGTTTGAAGAATATGGTATTTAGTTTTGTGTAAAAAATAGACAGTTCGGCACATGTTATGACTATTATTGAATTTTGGTTTCAGGAATTGAAATGTCGTGAGCCATCTCCGCACACAACTCAAAGTATAATATCTCTACTAATGGGTATGAAGTTTTTTCGCGTCAAGATGGTTCCTATCGAGGAGTTCGAAGCATCGTTCCAATTCCTACAAGAGTGCGCTCAATATTTCCTTGAAGTCAAAGACAAAGACATACGACACGCACTTGCTGGATTATTTGTGGAAATACTAGTTCCTGTTGCCGCTGTAAGTTTGTTATTGTTAAACCTTTGTTATTGTGTATTGTTATAAAGAGGATCATATAAATAGTATTCAATGTACACATTGACCATCAAATATATTTCACCGGTCCGCTATCTCGTTCAACGGGTTTTGACTGGGTTTTGCGCAGGGCTTTGGTTCGCTTTTTAAGCGCTTTTATTAGGAGTAAACCACATGGCTTAATGAATATCCGAAACTCGAACAAGCGGCTTTTAAAACCCTTTGGAACCGATGTCCTGTTGAAAGAGTTACCCGTTCAATGTTTAAGAGATTAAAAAAAAAAACGTTTCTTAAAGCATACAAGTGAATATTGCACGTAGTAATTGTACGTTTGTCTAAAAGCGGTCGGACACCTTGAAAGAGCCTTGCTTTTGGTGTCAGTTTTTTGCTTGTTTATAATTTTAAATAAAAAGGAAACTCAAAACAAAAACCTGTTTTTATGCATATTTATTATTGGTGGTAAAATCATATGAAAAAGGCAAGTGTCCTAGGATATATTATTGTGAAAGAAACAGCAATATTATTTCCATAATAATATATCGACATGGAAATTAAGTCTTAACAAACAGATGAATATATCCTTTAGATCGATTGGTTATAGTTAGACCCCGTTATCTTGTCGCACTGACGTCGCTTTTATGTAGGGTTTGTTTATTTTATCGACTATATAAATGTCGATAGTATTGTATTAGATTTATATGTCATGTCACTGGCAATAAGTCAAAGACAATCATGACTAAAAATGTGACAAAAAATAACGGGAATAAAAGTGGCAGGTGTTCGTTAGTTAAAACCGTCAATCATAGTTGTTCCACAATAATTACATCATGTTATCGCATACTTATTTTTAATCAAGAATAAGTGGTAGATTCGATTTTTAAATATTGCAAAAAAGGGCCTTGTGAGTTAGTTAATAGTCAGTGTCAAATACGTAAATGTTGGCGTGACATACACACATAATTAAGAGCCTTTCACACCAGTTCAACGTGATTAACTGATTAAATTTAAAAATTAAATATCTTTAACACCGTATGGGTTATCATTTGTCTGTCTTCAAGAAATTAACTTTATTTGACCTCACGAACGTTCCTTAAAGTTATCGTATATGAAAAAGAATACGGTGTATAAACTAAAAACATCGATATAGAGACGGTCGATAAACTAAACATTCAATCCCTACAAAAAAGCGATGTCACTGCGACAAGATAACGGGGTTAGTTATAGTGCTATATAGTGCTTATAATTATAATGGTAAATAAACTTATATTGGTACAGTACAACTTTCCCGGTACTCGCGTGCTATAAACCTCTAATATATTATATCGTTAACAGTATCAGAATGCCGCCCATAGCGTAACCAAATCGTGAAAATTGTTCTGTATTGAGCTTTGCCATAGTAATAACTGTTCTTTTATAACCATTATAGCATAGTTTTTTTTTCATCCATAATGAGTTTGCGTTTGACCTCAGTCTCACCTGATGTTAAGTGACGACGAGGTCGAAGGTGGTACACGCTTACCCAGATAATGCCTATTCACTCTTGCCTTGAAAACACCAAGGTTATATGATTCCGGGAATACAGACGCAGGGAGAGCGTTCCACTCCCTAGCAGTGCGAATAAGAAACGACGCAGCAAACCGCTGCGTGCGAACCATTGGGTATTCTACTACATGTGGATGGAAGCCCTCCCGGCGTCTAGAAGACTGATGTGAGAAAGTCGAGTGGGATGAGGTCATGCAGTTCTTTGGCACACTCGGCCATGATACACCCTGTAAAATACCGAGAGAAAAGCGACTTTACGCCTATGCTCCAAACTCTGAAACTTGGTATTGGCGAGTGAGTCGATACCGATGAGTCTCCTAGCTCGTCGGTCCACCGAGTTCAGTGCGTCCAGCTGATACTTGGCAGAGCCATCCCACAGGTGGCAGCAGTACTCCATACACGAACGAACTTGAGCTTGATATAAGTGGAGCAACTGTTCCGGTGTGAAGTACCGCCGAACCATAAAGAGGATGCCAAGTTTTTCGGCAGCGTTTTTCGTTTTTGACTCAATGTACTGGCCGAAGTTTAGGTTGGATGAAAGATCCATACCCAGGAGCTCGAGGTGGTCAGTCACCGGTAAAGGTGTATTCTGGAAAGTAGGAGTCCAGTTGAAAGTACTCCGTTTTGCAGAAAACAGACACGCCTGCGTTTTGTTGGCGTTGAATTGCACAAGGTTGGCTTCGCACCAATCGGACACCGCCCCCATAGCCTCTCTAGACGACTTAGTCTCGGAACCAATCGCGCGCGTAGTGGATAGGTATCTTACCGCAACGGTACTGTCATCTTCGTATCCGAAGATACCTGGGCACAAAAGGTCGTTGATGTGCAGCAGGAAAAGCGTTGCGGACAGAACGGACCCCTGAGGTACGCCGGCATTTATAGCCTATAGGTCGGAAGAGCACCCGTCTATGACCACTCTATTGACCGTTCGCTCAGGAAGTCAGATATCCAATCGCATAGACCGGTGGTTATCCCGAATGGCGGAAGCTTGCATTTAAGGCTGTCGTCCCAAACCCTGTCGAATGCCTTAGAGACGTCGAGAGACACGGCAAGGGCCTCGCCGTGGTTCTCAATGGCTTCGCCTCACAAGTGAGTGGCATACGCAAGAAGGTCACCAGTTGATCGTCCACGGCTAAATCCGTACTGTTGATCGCTGAGTAGACTGTTACCTTCGAGGTACGCCAGGAGCTTGCTATTTAGCACACGCTCCATACACTTGCATAGTAAGGAGGTGATTGCTATGGGTCTGTAGTTGGCAGGGTCTGCTCTACTTCCTTTTTAGGGCACAGGTGGCAAGTTAGCAAGCTTCCACGATTTCGGTACTTGTGCCGTTTCTAGAGAGAGGTGGTGCAGGCGTGTCAGCACAGGAGACAACTAGGGCGCACAATTCCGCAGCAACACTGCAGGAATCCCATCCGGACCGCTGGCCTTGCTCACATCGAGCTAGCGAAGTATTTTAAGAACATCCCTTTGCTTTATGCGAATCTCAGGCATGACATAATCGCAGGGTGGATGTTTAGGTGGTGTTTTACTGCCAGCATTGAGACGCGAACTACTTGCAAACAGATGCGGACAAATTTGCTTTCTCTTTCTTACCATGTTTCGATCATTCCGGATAGATATCAGCAATTTTGATGGTAGGTGTAATTTAATAACTAATAAAATTATTTTATTTAGGCTTCGTCCGTCGCCATCAAAATAAACGAATTTTATAGCATGCTTTTTTATTTAACAAACCTTTTGTAGGAACAGATGTGGACAGTATTTTAATGTACAATTTCAATCCACTCACTTTAAGGTGTAAATATGTATACTCATCTACACTTGACATTAATGACGTAAAAATAGCTCACCCCTGCCGAGCTCTGGATATCAGTCTTGGCGTTTAGTGAACACTTGACATCCGATTATGCATCGAAATATAATAAAATAAATAGAAGGGTAACTGACTCTGAAAATCGGTAGAAAAAATACTTTAAACTTTTTACATGCTGTACCTATGTGATTGATTTTCTCGAAACAAACATACTTTTTCTTTCTCACCTGTTAATATTAAGTTGTAAAAATATAAATAAATCAAGAATTAGTTAGCATTTCAGCGGGGTCTAAGTTGAATTTGAAAATAATTGTATCGACTGATTCTAACAGCTTCAATTGACAATGTAACACAAGGTTCATATCAATTTCTGTCCTTGCAATTAAACAACACTATTAACAGACGCAGGCACACAAACAACTCTAAACACTTCGGCTTCCGCTTCAAAAGTCAAGTTTCGGTTAGAGCATGGCAAGCCTGGCAAATACTAAATAAAATAGATAAATTAATTCGTAAACAGCGGTGGACAATATAAGTAACTGTATATTTTCTACTACCGGTAAATAATAAAACGTCGGCAATGGTTTTTTATTTATATTTTATAATATTTTTCCATACAAACCTTGCCCTGATAATACAAACACAACAAAAACATAATTATTAAAATCGGTCCAACCATTGTCGAGTTTTGACGTGACCAGGTGAAACAAGGATTATTTTTTATATATAGGTATGGATGAATGTAGGTAATATCTACATGAAATTGTATAACTTACTTTTCTGGATACCGATCCAGAAAGACTAAAGTAGCTTTTTCCTTCTTGGTGGCTTTTGGTATTATGGCCAAAGCCGTAGCAATAATGTCAAAATAAATACAGGGTGTATACGGAGGGGTGGATCAAACGAAGGTCAAAGGTAGGGGACCTCAAGAGCTACCGAATTGACTCCCATGTATGTTCAGCGATTTTCATTTGTTTCAGAGTTACGAGCTTTTTTGTGAAAATTTCAGAAATGTCGGATTTCCGGTATAATTCCTTTGTGGTAGCTAAACTATTCGACCGATGACTGAGGTTTTTTTTTTGGAAGTAGTCAGATAGCGGACCCAACAAATAACAATGCCATTTTGAGTCATAGCATCATACATTTTACAAGAAAAAATAAAACTCTCAATAATTTGAGCACATTGAAATTTTCCATGAACATTCACAGGTCAAATTTTTTAAATTATCACATAACCTTTTTTTTTGCAAAGTACTTTATAAACTACCTTGGTTTATGGAGAATTAGCCCTGTAATTTTCTTTTAGATAGTCTCACGGCATCACCTTGAAAATAGTATGGAAAGGGAATAAGTAGTAAAAATCACTTTTTAAATATCCAAGTAAAATATTTTTTTAATGGAAAATGAAAACGGAAAATGATATAAAAAGAGAATGTAAGATTAAAACACCAAAATACCTTTAATGTAACGCCTTTATTCCTTAATTGTAATTAATTAAAGTAAGTGTTCAAAATGTCCACCATTATTTGCTATACACGCTCTGCACCTTTTTAAAAAATTACGTTTAAGTTTGCGGAATGCCTCTACGTTTTCACTGATGCTTTGGGCTTGTGTTAGTTTTACGCGTAATTCTTCAATTGAATTAAACTCAGATTTGTAAACTACCTCCTTGTAAAATCCCCAGATGAAAAAATCTACAGGATTGAGGTCCGGAGATCTTGGAGCCCAAGCTATCGGTCCTCCGCGACCTATCCATCTCTGTGGAAATTCTTGATCGAGATATTGTCTCACAATTCGAGCAAAATGGCACGGTGCTCCATCACACTGAAAGTACATTCTCCTGCGTGTTTCCAAATTAACATCATCTAACATGGAACTGAGGTTCTGTTGTAAAAACGATAAAAAATTATTTCCATTTATTCGACTTGGCAACTCGTAAGGTCCCATCAGTTGTCCGTTAAATACTCCTGTCCACAAGTTAATACTAAATTGGTGCTGGAAACTGTGACGTCGGACCAAATGAGGATTTTGGTACGTCCAAGAATGGTAATTATGCATGTTAAAAATACCTGATCGAGTAAAACATGACTCGTCTGTCCACATTACATTGTTAAAAAAATCAGGATCAGCCTCATATCTGCTTATCATATCTTGACAAAAAGCAACTCGTCGTGCGTAATCAGCCGGTAATAAATCTTGCACCTTTTTGTAGTGGTAGGGATGCATCCCCTCTGAACGTAAAATTTTATGGACAGCTCCATGCGAAAGACCAATATTACTACCAATTACCCTCGTGCTTGTTGATGGATTGCGGTGCACTTCTTCTAAAACGTTGGATATTTGATCTGGGTCTATCGTTGGCACTCCTTCAGATTGAGCAGTTCCAGGTATACGACCTTCTAAATACGCGTTATGGACGCGTATGAAGACGCGATAGTCAGGATAAGAACGGATTCGCTATCCTCTTTGTGTAAGTTGTTCCTGGTACATCCTGGCAGCTGCACGAGCGTTTCCTTGAGCTGCACCGTAGCAATAATGCATTTCTGCATTCTCTCGTGGGGTATAACTCATTACATTACCCTTTAAATGTAATCACTCAGTTAATTAAATGTGTTATTTTTAACAAGATGCATTAGCTTAATTAGTTAATTACGCAATGAATGACAAAGAATTATTTTTTCAATTGTTTTCAATTATTATTATTTTGCTAACCCGGTACTAATGGCCAGTAACATTTAAAAAAAAACGCTTAAATCAACCTTACAAACCAATGTAGGCATTTTTAATTCGTGGATATTTAGATCATTATTATTGTTGTAATTTTGATTAATGTTAAAATTATTACTATTTTCTTAAATAATAAAAATGTATTTGATGTTATCAACAAGTTTTTGGAGTTGTTGGTAATTCTGTAGCTCTTCCTACCCCACTCTGGGAATAAAGGCTTGCAGTACTGTTAGGCGATGGGCTTGCCACCTGTCACTAATACACTGGGAAACATCTTAGCCTACTTGTGCAAAGTGTGGTTACAGAATTATCAAGAAGTTTTAAGACTTGTTGGTAATTCTTTAGCTCTGCCTACTCCACTCTGGGAATGAAGGCGTGAGTTTATGTATGTATGTATGTATTTATTTAAAAAGTGATTTTTACTACTTATTCCCTTTCCATACTATTTTCAAGGTGATGCCGTGAGACTATCTAAAAGAAAATTACAGGGCTAATTCTCCATAAACCAAGGTAGTTTATAAAGTACTTTGCAAAAAAAAAGGTTATGTGATAATTTAAAAAATTTGACCTGTGAATGTTCATGGAAAATTTCAATGTGCTCAAATTATTGAGAGTTTTATTTTTTCTTGTAAAATGTATGATGCTATGACTCAAAATGGCATTGTTATTTGTTAGGTCCGCTACCTGACTACTTCCAAAAAAAAAACCTCAGTCATAGGTCGAATAGTTTAGCTACCACAAAGGAATTATACCGGAAATCCGACATTTCTGAAATTTTCACAAAAAAGCTCGTAACTCTGAAACAAATGAAAATCGCTGAACATACATGGGGGTCAATTCGGTAGCCCTTGAGGTCCCCTACCTTTGACCTTCGTTTGATCCACCCCTCCGTATACACCCTGTATAAACCTTTATAAATTATTGTAAATAATGAAAATGGCGTGGCCACCGCCGGTCGATCGAGAATTTCACAGCCATGCGAGCGCCTGCGACGAATCGTTTCGAGATGAGCAGCCCTTCGACTCGGCAAATAAAAAATAAAACAAAACCGTGATTTGCCTTTCCACGCACCTCGCGCCCCGCGCTCACTACCGCTCGCGTCCCGGAACGCACACATAGCCGCGAGTTCGCTTACCGCACACATGCTTCAGGGTCGTTTCTTTTTACGTTAGTATAAAAATCTTCGCAAGGAAGGGTTGAGTTTCCCCGGAGAAAGATGGCGCTGGCCTACAGTTAACGTCGTTATTTAAAATAGAAATATAAATTCTACATAAAGATTTGCTGTCACTATAAGCAACAAATCCCTAATGCTATATATACTTATAAATAGAAGAATTTATTTATTATATAAGTCATTACTAATACATCATTAGCGGTTTACACGTACCTAAAACCACAACTCGTTTACACACACGTGTCGTGCAATGACAATTTGCAGAATGTAAGTATAGTCCAAGAGCTCATAAGAGTTGCATTTATAAGGCTACGCCGACCGTCCAGTGGCGCCCTCATTACTGTTATTGTGTTTTCTAATAACGTAAAGTTGTCTTAAAATCGAAGGATGGTTTTTTGGTGTATAAATGACATACATACATACATATAACTGTAATTATTGTAATAACATGAATAAAAAAAAAAAAAAAAAAAATAAAAAATTAAATCACGCCTGTTTCCCAGAGGGGTAGGCAGAGACCACTTCTTTCCACTTGCTACGATCTTGACAAATTTATTTCGCTTCTTCTACATTCATACATCGAGTCATGCACGCACGTCGGTTTCGGTGTATAAATGAATTCACAATTTATAAGGTTATATGGCATAACTTAATAAGGGTCAATCCACGTAACTCGGACACAACAGCGAAAAAATGAAGTTTCGAATTTGAAACTTTTTTGAATGTAGAATTAACAAATGAGGATAGGAGAAAACAATAATACGTCATAAGTCAATACCAAGTGCTGAACAGTTTGCCAATGCAGCAAAGGAGTCTTCTGTACAAGTTATCAACCTCTCTCCTCGGGAAATCGAAGCTGTTTCTAAAGAAACTGATTTAGATACAGTATTTTCTAAGGCTCCAAAGGTTATTGGCATATCTAAGTGCCATATAATGTACATTCAACATCATAAATAAGTGATCATTTATGTACCTTGTCACTTTAACGTTGTGATTTAAATGTTATACAAAATTGTGAAACGATTGAAAGCGACAAGGTACAGAAATGATCACTTATTTATGCTGTTGACTGTACTGGCAGTGTGGAAAATTGCAGAAAGCTCAAATTTCCCAAGCATTTGACAAAGGGGTAAAAGTAACACAAATATCGCACTTGAAAATTAAAAAAAAGAAAAATCAGCCTTGTACTGTAGAGTGTACCATATTTTATGATTTATGTTTAAAAATAATGTGTTTGTTTGCTAGAAATAATATAAATATTTAACAGTGTTCTGGTTAGTCGCAAGTAATGCGAGTCACGAAATCGACGTAACGCGAGTTCGTAATATTTAATATTTTAATTAAATAAATGTATATCTTTGATTTAATTTGGTTAAGTATTAAAGAAGTTTGATTGTTTATATCTTATATCATTGTTTTGTCATTTTGTCAGTAATTAATTCATTCAAAAATCAAAGGGAAATCAATAAACGTATAAGGTATTAAACCCCGTGTCCATTTCATGTAACGCGAGTCACCGAGTTATTTTCCACTTTTTTTCGATTTTAATAATTTGTTGGGGGTAAAGTACTTTGATTTATTCTTCACACTGATGTCCTTTGTGATATTAACATCATTTTTCGGTATAGGCAGCAATAGATTTGAAACATACGTCAAGGTTGTCACGTATATAGTGACTATGAAGTAACGCGAGTCACCGTGGATTGACCCATAACAATTAAACTATGAGTGAGTAACTTAACGGAAAAAGTGCTTACCTTTTTTCGTACTAGAGTAAGGACTGTTCAATTTACTAAGCGGGCATACTTAATTCAATATTAATCCGTCAACTAAAAGAATACTGATAGGCAGTGGCTGGTTATAAAATAAACATAGACAAGTCTATCAAGTGTCATTTTTTATTTTTTTATTGTCTAAATATTTTTCACGATGGAGCGAATTAATCTTGCAAAAATGGTGTACAGGCCAATTTTTACTGCGGAAAATTGCGAATGAGTTTAAATGTTCCAAGTCAGCCGTGTTTCAAATCATAAAAAAAATTTGGAGAGCACCATACGCTCGACGATTTACCAAAATCGCGGCGGAGAAGTGGCCCGGCAAACCCAAATGTCGAAGAAAAAGTCGTGCGGCTGTTAAAATCAACAAAGTACATGTCCGTTCGTGAAATTGTTAAAAAAGCAGGTATTAGCGTAGGCACTGTACAAAATATCAAGAAAAGAAATAATATACGGACATATAAGAAGCAAAAAATGCCGAAGAGAAGTGCCGAGCAACAAATACGGTCCAAAAAAAGATGCCGCAATTTATACGATATTTTGCTGCAAAATAAATCTCGATGCATTCTCATGGACGACGAAACGTACGTGAAATTTGACACAAGGACGTTACCGGGGCCCCAGTATTACAATGCGGCTGTAGGAGAAATTGTACCCGATTCCGAAAAAAACCATAAAAAATTACAAATTCGGGAAGAAAGTCCTTGTATGGCAGGCAATTTGTTCCTGTGGCCTCAAAAGTACGTCTTATTTTGCAACTGGAACCATTGGTGGCGTAATTTATAGAAAGGAATGCATCACAAAACGGTTACTTCCTATATATAGAAAGCAGAGTATTCCCCCTTTGTTTTGGCCTGATCTAGCGAGTGCTCACTATGCTGGTGAGACTGTGGGGCTATTAAATTCAAAAAACATCGATTTTGTTAGAAAGAAGACAACCCACCAAACTGCCCGGAGCTCCGCCCCATCGAGCGATACTGGGCCATTGTAAAAAGATACTTGAGGAAGGATGGCCGAGAAGCTAGTACATTGGCAGAAATTAAACGCATGCGGTTTGCTGCTTGTAGAAACGTATCCAAAAGCGATGTGCAAACACTTATGCGACGAATCCGGGCTAAAGTCCGAAATTTTTACCGTTGTAATTAATTCTTTTTTTCTTGTGTTATATATTACTTTATTTTAATATTGTAAATAAATATTCACCGTAATAAAGATATATTTGTTATAAAAAATCCGTAAATGAACCTATTTTTGATGTCCGCTTAGTAAATTGAACAGTCCTTGTTCGTTTATAATGCCGCGAAATTAATTACAACATAGACTTCATGGTGTAAGTCTTAAATATTTTCTATGAAAATCAGAACTGACGTCTGGTAAGTGGTATATATGTCAAGGTGTAAATTCTAAACTTAATTTAAATAATCCCTAGTAATATATTACCAATAATAAATATTTATTTCAGACGGTGAAAAATGAGGTTAACGTTCCCTGTCTGAAAAACTTTGTAGAGATGCTATATAGTCACACATTGGATGCCAGCACGAAGTCGAAACATCGGCTCGCACTCTTCCCCCTCGTCACTTGTCTTCTTTGTGTGTCGCAGAAGCAATTTTTCCTTGCGAACTGGCACTGTTTTCTAGCTATGTGCTTGTCTCATTTGAAAAACAGGGATCCGAAAATGTGCAGGGTGGCTTTGGGTAAGGCAATCAACACCGTTTTTATAGAACACCTTTACGAAAAACACCCATTTAATAAGTTAGTTCATTTTTTAAACGATAAGGCAGTTAAAATGCTAAGGGTTTTAAAACTAGCATTAGAACACATTAATATTTGTAGACTTAGATTTAAAGTAAGGGGTAAAGAATAAAGGATGTGTAATGTTCGATACAACAACTTTTGATGTAAACCCCTTTGCAAAGAAAACGGGCATTTTAATTTTATCGAGTAGTTCTAATTAAGTGTAAGGAAATGGGATTTTATTCTAGAAAATTGAATTAATATTAATTTTCATATAATTATATTTTTTCCTTGTAAATAGTACTTTATCTTAATTTTGTAGCGATTAATGTATTATCCTTACAGTATATTTAAAGTAATAAAAAAAAATGCCGGTCTTCTTCGCAAGGGGGTGCATTTTGGCATCCTATAATGATATTTTATATACTGGCACTCAAAAATATAATGATTAATTGGTATAATTTTATAGTGCATGCATGTTAAACGATAAGTATACTAAAACTTTTGAATAATGGTTAACATGGTTACCTATTGATGTTTCGAAAAACTTTTGTCCGCTTTTTCGTTTGTCCGATATTTTCATTGGTCCGAAAATCATTTTTTTCTAAACCCATTAACTCTTCAAAATGTTTAACGAGATATACCTACAGAACCTTGCATGGGTTAGAGTGCTGGACTGCAAAGGAGAAGGAAAAGAAAGAGTGCATGGAGCTGAAATGCGAATGTTGAGTTGGATGTATGGTGTAACAAGAATAGATAGGATAAGAAACGAGTATGTAAGAGGAAGTTTGAAAGTAGTGATAGAAAAAATGGAAGGTAAGGTTGTCATGTTACGAGAAGAGTTTTGAGTGAGAATGTGGAGAGTTATATGGGACCTAAATAGAGATGGATGGTTTGTGTGAAGAGTGATATGAGAAAGAAGGGGGTGAACGCTGAGATCGAGACGGGTAACATCCCTGAAGAAAAAAAACTTGCTGCGCCGACCCCAGAAGATTGAGATAAGGGCAAGGAGACGATGATGACCAGTGATCGGAATTAGGAGAGCCAAAATACCTATTCTTCACAAGAGTACATAATATAGAGTGGTTACAACCGGGTAGAAAAAAACATTTATTCTTGAATACCGGGTATTCGATATTCATCCGGGTATTACTCGTAATTTTAAACATCCATGTTTTTACTTAAAGTACGGGATGAAGTATGTTAATCTAAAAGTTGTAACTAGTTCTAGTGGTTTTTAAAACTTCAAAGGGGTCAGTTCAGTTCAGTGTAAATATTACATCTTTCGATATGTTTCGTCCTTGGGTAAAATCACCTACCACTGTGCCATGTGAAAATAATAAAGACAATAATTATACCACACACTTTTTCCTTCTTTACTTGTAAACCTTATGTCTAGCCCTTTTTACTACAAACTAACATAAAAGACCCCGTACTTAACAGTACCTAAAAACGACTACGTACCGAATAATACCCGGTTCCAATTCAAGAAAAAAAAACTGCCCGGTATTTATTACTCTATATTATATCCTCTTGCGAAGAATAGGTATTTTGGCTCACCTAATTCCGATCACTGATGATGACCTACAGAACCTGTAGGTTATGTAGGTTAGTTTTATAACAATCCAGGAAAGTGTAATGGTTTTAGAGAAAAAAATATTTTCGGACAAACGAAACAGCGGACAAAAGTTTTTCGAACTTAAGATAGGTAACCGGTTAACATGTATACGGAACTAGCTGTTAGTGCGCGGGGCGTCGCCCGGGTGCTTATTTTCATACAACCCTTATTCTGGCGATAGGGAATATTCATGACTTTTTTTTCTTCAATAAAACCTGATACATGTACCTTACACCAGTTGAAAAAAAGATTTTTAACCAAGATATAAGCCAACAAAGACATGTTTCTATCTCCTTCTAGCAAAACAAAAATAAACAGAGTTTATATGGCCGATCTGTTACATGTCAGATCAGAAAAAACAGTGCATATCGGATCTCTGTCTAATCGCTGTTTAATTAATTGGCAGTTTAAAATTGTATTATAACATCCGTATTCTTTGCCCGATTTTTAGTTTAATTTCACTTTTGGTGATCTCTATAACGGTATTTTCATATTTTGCTGAGAAATGTGATTTAAAAAATCCATGCATATTCCCTACTACGAACACATCACTTTTTTTACGTTATTCAAATCGATCGAGTTATCCTCGATTTTTTTCAAGACTAACGAACAGTGATTGATTTTCACTATATAAGAACTAGTTGTTCGTGCCCGGCGTAGCTTTGGTGTTTTATCATACAAACCTTGTCCTGACGAAATAACGATGACGAAATTACTTTAAAAAAATAATTAAAATCGGTCTAGCTATTATCAAGTTATTTGCAAAAATGGGAATTATTTTTTATAGGTAATCCATCATTTTATCGAATTTCACTTCATCGATTGGTTCATTATATCGATTGCTATTTTCTGCTGAAACCGTAGTTTTTCGGGATATCTTAAACATTAATTACGTAGGTAACGCTAGGTTAGACTTTGATCACTGAAAAAAATTACTTATGCGGCGAGAAATGCGTTTCGATGAACTGAAAATTCTGCGTAATAATACCTTCACTGAAAGGGGTTTCGATAAAATAATAGGCACCCAAGGATGGCTTCCTTGAGGTTTTACTTAATTTTTTAGCAATATTATGTATTTGTATACAGTATTTTGAAGTTAGAAACTCCACAATAGGGTGCTTCAAGAATGTATGAAAAATATTTTTCTTTCGCTGTATTGATGGGGCTACACTTCGTATTCTTCCATATACACCGTGTTTTTTTTGATTTACGATAACTTTAAGGGAACGTTCTTTAGGTCAAATAAAGTTAATTTCCCGAAGACAGACAAATGATAACTCTTACGGTTTTAAAGATATTTTATTTTAAAATTTAATCAGTTAATCGCGTTGAACTGGTGTAAAAGGCTCTTAATGGTGTGTGTTCGAGTATGTCACGCCAACATTGACATATTTGACACTGATTATCTATTAGTTAACTCCAAAGGTCCTTTTAGAATGACCAAAGATACAAAATTTAATTACTTTGTTCTAAACAGAAAACATTTTTTGTTTTGCAATATTTAAATTTTTTATCTACCATGTAGTTTCTACGGATATACCTAGTAATATGCCGAAGTTATCGTAAATCAAGAAAAACACGGTGTATTAAAAAAGCACACAGATTTTTTTTCAGATTTTTTAAAATATTTTTAGTGGTTTTTACCTATAGTTTATACCTTTTTAAGTATAGGGTTATACAAAAAATATAGCAACGGTAGAAATTAAACAAAGTTTTTATTTTACTAATAATTGAAAAAAAACTAATTATTAATATGAATGAGCGTAACTTAAACGAAATACCGTATTTAGGATAACATCCAAGTGGACTTTTTTGAGTCAATCTTCGTCGATAGTCTTTTACCGCCAAGAGTAAATATTGCTTTTGCTCTTCATTGGTGGTATGGAGACGATTGTGTTCTTTCATGAGCGCTACTCCGCTCCGCTATGTCATTAGCAACTTTAAATGATGCAATGAGGCATACGCCTCGGCTTTTTTTTACAATTTCTGAGCGAAAAGTACGTAATTAGCCGAAGACTCTATTTGCACTAATAACACGTTTAGACACGTTTTCTATTGTTTTGAGTACTGCGGGGCAGGGGAGGGGTTGTTTAATCTGTCTGTCGTGGTTTTATGTGACACGCACTGAAATCTTAACTGCAAAGCGTTGCAGTGAAAACTTTATAAGGCGCGAGTATTAAAAACTTTGAGCAAAGGTAGCCCCTAATTTTTTTTAATAAAAAAAAATAAAAAAATATGGGTACTATTTTTTGCTATTAGAAGCGTATAAAATCGTGCCCCGATAGATTTCGAGTTTTGTTTTTTGAAGCGCCCTACTCCACAATGTTACAGTAACGGCGTTACTATAAACATGGAATAACCGTCAGGTAGCTAAACCATGATTTGTCCTTATCTGTCAAATTCAAATGTCACAATGACAGATAAGGACAAAGCATGGTTTAGGTACCCCACGGTTATTCCACGTTTATAAGTAACGCCGTAAAAGTATAATAGAATCATGTCAACGTATATTCAGACAAACAAGACTGAGGAGGGATCGGCTGGCTATTGCTGGGTGGTTTGACCCGTCGGGCCTTACGCTACACTAACCTAAGATAACCTATTTTAGTAGCGATTAAAGTTTTATATTGAAACTAACTGATGCCCACGACTCGCCGTAAAAAGTACCCTTTGTCCTTTCTCGGGTTTTAAGCTATCTCCATGCCAAATTTCATCTAAATACGCGCAGCAGTTTAACAGTGAAAGCACAACCAACAGACAAATTTACTTTCACATTTATAGTTTATAATATGAGGATACATATATTAAATGAATTCGGAAATTCTTATATTAAAATGTACATTATGCCTGCAGTATGTTAAAAGTAGTTACATCGTTTTTTTAAAACACCAAATAGTTTTTGTGTGAGTGCATTAAATATCCATTAAAGGTCTCTGCCCACTACACCGTATTATACCAGGATCGTACTATGACCGCAATAGGACCGTGTCACACAAAAAAATATTCTTTGTAATGAAAAGTATGAGACTATGCCCACTAGACCGTTCCATCACTGACCGACACCATCGCGTGCCATTTACCTACGTGCACAGTTCGCGACGTTGCTGGAACGGTGCGAGCAGGCGGCGACACGGCGAGCGTACAGGTTACAACCGCGTATGATGACCGATCTAAGCCCGCTGTAAACGCGTTGCCACATTTCTCATTAAGGTCTCTGCCCACTACACCGTATTATACCAAGACCGTACTGTGACCGTAATAGGAACGTGTCAGACAAAAAATATTATTTGTTTTGAAAAGTATGAGACGTCTATGCCCCCTCGACCGTTCCGCCGCCGATGGACACCATGTACGTAGCGTGCCGAAACGCTTCTTGAACGGCCCGCAACGTTGCCAGACCGGTGCGGCCAGGCGGTGACACTGCGAGCATACGGGTTACAATTACAACTGCGTATGATGACCGTTCAAACCCCGCTATAGACGCGTTGCCACATGTCTCATTAACGTTATGAAATTAACGAAGATGCCACGGGGATGCTACGGGGATAGTACGAGGATAATACGGGGATAGCATGCGGATAATATGTGAATGCTACGGGCACTAAACCTCTTATACACGGGTATGACAAGCCGTTGATACGTAGTAATCCGTGTCGCATGCATTCTGTGCCTCACACGTGCCTATTACGGGCATGGTATGATACGGTGTAGTGGGCAGAAACCTTTAACGTTATGAAATAAACGCAAATGCGATGGGCATGCTACGGGGATATTACTCGGATGCTACGGAGATGGTACGCGGATAATACGCGTATGCTACGGTCACTAAACCCGTTATACACGGGTATGCACGCCGTTGACACGTAGTAGTCTGTGTCGCGGTCATGGTACGGGCATGGTATGATACGGTGAAGTGGCCAGAGATCTTAAGAGTAATATTGACCATCAATATATCTTTCGTTGTTATATAGATCGATATGCAACCGCGAATAGAGCTGGTTAATGCAATGAAAGTTTAATTTTCCAGAATCTCTGTATCGCCTGCTATGGGTGTACATGATAAGAATCAAATGTGAAAGCAACTCGGCGACGCAATCCCGCCTGCAAAGCATCGTGAACTCTCTATTTCCAAAAGGATCTAAGGGAGTCGTACCTCGTGATACTCCTTTGAATATATTCGTTAAAATAATACAGTTCATAGCGCAAGAACGATTAGATTTTGCTATGAGAGAGATTGTGTTTGATCTCTTGATGGTTGGTAGACCGATCAAAATAATTATGACTCCGGAAAGGATGTCTATTGGTCTTCGTGCTTTTCTCGTCGTGGCTGATAGCCTGCAACAAAAAGAAGGAGAACCACCTATGCCCAGAACATCAGGCACTTTGCCCTCAGGCAATACGCTTCGAGTGAAAAAGACATTTCTTAATAAAATGTTGACAGACGAAACAGCTCGGTCCATCGGAATGAGTGCGTACTTTCCTTATGTGAGGAGGGTGTTGGTAGAGATCCTTAGAGCGTTAGATGCGCATTACGGGAGGCCGTTAATGTTGACCAATACCCAGAATGTGACAAAAGAGCAGGAGATAAACACGGGAGAGAGAAAGCCAAGGATAGATTTATTCAGAACGTGTGTCGCAGCTATCCCAAGGTATTCTATATTTCGATGCACCTTATACCATTATTTGAAGAATTTCTTCAAGATAGGGTACGTAACTAATACAATGATCAAACCCGGGTAAATGCGGGTCGAGGCACTAGTATAAAAAAAAAATAAGTACGAGTATTTTGGAGAAAAAATATAAAGTGTATAATTAGTTAACTTATCTCCGTAGGTTGATCCCCGAAGGCATGAGTTCATGCGAGCTGGTAGAGCTGCTGTGCCGGCTGACGGTGCACATGGACGAGGAGCTACGCGGGCTGTCCTTCCAGAGCCTGCAGACCCTTATCGTGGACTTTCCTGAGTGGCGCCAGGACGTGCTTGCTGGCTTCACGCAGTTCCTCGCAAAGGAAGTTCAGGTGTGCCTTGTATAAAACTGATGTCAGACTCATTACTAGATCTAATAATGTTTCGAAAGCTGCTAATAACCTGTAGGCCAGTCTATACCAACACAAAAAAGGCAAACATCGCATACGCGCATGTAACTACGATTTTTTTATATGTTGTTAGGTCTCTTGACAGTAGTTAACACCCAAGTTTGCAACCCTGAAAACCCTGTGCTACCCCATTGCGCTCGAAAAACATGATTCAGTTTTTTCTGAAAAACTAGCCAGTGGAAGCGTTTTTCAAGTATCTCTATTCGGTACTCTACTAAAGATTACTAAATGTGCTACAATTTGAGCGTGACCGGAGCACACTATATCCGTTGCGGCAATACAGCAAGTCAAATATGCGCAATGTTCGCAGAGCCCGCTCCTCAGGCCCTGCTTAAAGTAGTAGCTTGCAAATGCAAAAAAAGGTTGCTTAGGGTCGTGCACTTGCAGAAAACCTGGGCTCAAGTGCTGTATCCAATGATCCTTTTGCCACGAGCGAAATTGCAACAACGCGATCCCTATCGTCCTAGACGAGGAGGACGAGGATGTGGATGACCCAACCCATAT
Organism: Acleris emargana; assembly: GCA_927399475.2. NCBI lineage: Eukaryota > Metazoa > Arthropoda > Insecta > Lepidoptera > Tortricidae > Acleris > Acleris emargana. Next base: position 46,208,623 of record OV656835.1, on the reverse strand, counting down.
GCCGACCCGGGTCCACCTCCAGAGAACATTATCCGTCCTGCCCCATTCCCCCCACTGATCTACACTGAATGAGACCTGGGGCCCGATTTTTGACTTACGAGCGCTCGAAAGTTTCACTCGCAAGTGAGAAAAATCTGTGAAACCGTATCTTCCGAAATATAGATGGTAAAAGAATAATTTTCCTATTTATTTACTTTAATTTAATATTTTATTTTTATATTGTAAATGCATTTATGCATGAAAATAATTAACAGGGATTTATTTGAAACATAAAGGTTATATTACCATGTGGAATTACAACCTGATACTACAGGCATCACCGGATTCACCAGATCAAACTGGCCGGATACAAATCTGTCAATTTGTTGTTTCTCGTCATACTATTAGAACATGTGGGAATATCATATTCCGCTCTCGCTCGGTATAAATACGCTAATGATGAGCCAATGAGTGTCAAACTGTCGTGGTAAAAGTAGTAGATATGTAATTTTTTCGTAAAATGTAAAATGGTTTAATGTTTTATTAAAATCTATTTTACTAAAACGCGGATAGGAGCGTCTGCCTGTCTGTGGCGCCGTAGCTCTTAAACGGATGAACCGATTTCTTTGTTACATTTTTCCGCCTTACCTAGTCCCAAACTAAGTTCTAGGCTTCTACTATGGGTACCAGACAACGATTAACATATTTATTATAGAGAAATAAATACATATATATATTCATAGAAAACTCCCAAGACTCAAGAGGAAAGACCTCTTTTTGAGGGGAGCGTTATAACTTTGACCGCTTTGTGTGTGTGTGTGTGTGTGTGTGTGTGTGTGTGTGTGTGTGTGTGTGTGTGTGTGTGTGTGTGTGTGTGTGTGTGTGTGTGTGTGTGTGTGTGTGTGTGTGTGTGTGTGTGTGTGTGTGTGTGTGTGTGTGTGTGTGTGTGTGTGTGTGCGTGCGTGCGTGCGTGCGTGCGTGCGTGCGTGCGTGCGTGCGTGCGTGCGTGCGTGCGTGCGTGCGTGCGTGCGTGCGTGCGTGCGTGCGTGCGTGCGTGCGTGCGTGCGTGCGTGCGTGCGTGCGTGCGTGCGTGCGTGCGTGCGTGCGTGCGTGCGTGCGTGCGTGCGTGCGTGCGTGCGTGCGTGCGTGCGTGCGTGCGTGCGTGCGTGCGTGCGTGCGTGCGTGCGTGCGTGCGTGCGTGCGTGCGTGCGTGCGTGCAAGCAGATTTTTTAGCGGTGGTTGTGTATGGCTTTTTTACTTAAATATAACTAAACTTCTTATTCACTTCGTATTTTATTTTGTTGACAATTTAACCTTCTTTATGATTTCTACACGTCAGCTTGATATATTTTGTTTTTATATTGTTTTCAACAATGGACGCGAAACGCCAGCTAGTGTGCGATTTGTACCAGAAAAAATACCGACCGTGTGAGATATTGAAGACGCTGAAACATTTAAATATCAATATAAGGTTTATATCGCGGACCGTCAAGCGATTCAAAGAAACGGGATCTTCACAAATCAGGCCCAAACCTGGGAGAAAGCCATCTGTCCGCACCAAAAACATCATTAAAAATATTCGTGAGCGTATAAGACGAAATCCAGCTCGAAGTGCAAGCAAACTTGCTAAAGATATGAAAATATCCCGTCGAACAATGAGTCGTATTTTAAAATATGATCTTGGGCTAAAGGCATACAAAAAACAAAAAAAGCTAGAGTGAAAAAATGTAGAGAATTGCTAGCTTGGCACGACGGCGATGATATTATTTTTTCCGATGAAAAGATGTTCCAGTTACAAGACAGTCACAACCAACAAAACGATCGTGTCTACGGTGCTTCATTGAAGGATATTCCTGTGGACAAATTAGCCGTACAACGGTTCCAGAGTGCATCAGCTGTCATGGTATGGGGTGCGATATCGCCTAGAGGCAAGTTACCGCTGCTGTTTATTGATCGAGGTGTCAAAATTAACCAAGACTATTACATCCAGAACGTGTTACAGGGTCATTTGCTAGAAAATGCTCAAAAATTTAATGGAAACGACTATTACTGCTTCCAACAAGATAGTGCCCCATCTCACAAAGCTAAACGCACTCAAGACTGGTGTAGAACAAATTTGACAGATTTTATACCTTGGCAAGAATGGCCTGCATCATCGCCGGATTTGAATGCTTTGGACTTTTCGATATGGGGTTACATGCTGAGCAAGATTGGGTGGGAGCACACAGGGCATGAATCTAAACTCATTCAAGCATCGATTAGTCAAGATATGGGATGAAATACCAGACGAGGTAGTGCGTGCCGCGTGCAATGCATTCTATGGAAGAATGCGTCAAGTTATTAAAGCTGATGGCGAGCGATTTGAACTTATGAATTAGTTTTTTAAGTATAGAATAGAGTACGCTAAAAATAAAAAGGGGATAAATTTTAAAAAAATCTGTCTTGTTTTAATTTTATGGCTCTTTTTAACTAGGACACTTAATCTGCCCAACCCTGTAGTACCATAGCTCTTAAGCGGATGAACCGATTTGGATGAGGTTTTTTTTATTTGAAAGCAGGGTTTCGTGTTTTTATCAAAATCGATTCAGCCGTTTTTTAGATATTGAGCTTTTATTAGCTGGGTTTAATGTAAATCTGTTGGGCCGTTTAGGAGATATCAGCTGTGAAAGAAGGGGAGACCATTATGTCGGGGGTTTTTATCTATCTAATAGTTATGAGGATACCTCGAACAAATCATGCGGATGACGTCAAACCACTCAGGATGATTTAAAAAGTATTTTCATAAACAATTACTACTTATCAATTATCAACCTCTTTAATAAAACAATAAAGTGACTTCGTAATTATTTAGATTTTTCTTTACAATTTTTTCAAAAGACGCAAAAGAATGTCGTGTCTTGTGAAGCTACCGGAGGGTCAGAGTCTACTGAAGAGTACCGACAGTACAACTGGCATTTTCATATCCGTGGGAACGCAAACTGAAGAACATGTAAGAGATATATCTACACAAACAGAGCAATCGAGTAGTGCGATTGTCATTGATACAGCGAAATTGTTAGCCAAATTTTTTTTTCCCGGTCAAGCAAGTTTGGAAGTAAAAAATATTAAAGCTTATTTTAAGTGTGTGACCACAATTATAGACTTGTTGGAGAAATAGTTGTGTACATAATGTTATTAAATATTTTTTAATAACATATTGACTTTTCTTATCAATTATCGTACTTACGTAAACAAATCTCGTAACATTTATTTTATTCACTAAGTACATCATCCTATCATTCATATAATTCTGTATAGATTTCTTGAAATTATACGCGGTTAATCTGTTACTTCGTGCAATATGACATACGGATGTTGCAATACAGACAGGGTGCAAAATTAGGTACGTCATTTTTACGTCATCCGCATGATTTGTTCGAGGTATGGTTATGAGTGTAGTCGTATATACATTTACCATTAAACGTTCAACATTTGAGTGCCAGTGGTCGCGGCACATTGCTCGTAGAACGTATACCCGCACCTACGTCACAATGCAGCAACGCGTATTGACGTTATTTTTTATTGAGAACATAAATGTTCGAAACGTAAATAAATACCTTCTTAAGTTAATATACAATCGGGAGCAAAGAAATCGAGCCACCGTTGCATTTTTTTATGTCGGTGCTAATTGTGTAAAGGTCGTAAGTGTTATCATGAAAATTCGAATGCCATATGATAGGTAATTTTGTCATCTATCGAATGACACATTTTTTTGTGGTGGGGATCAATATTTTCAGTCATTTCAGGGCCGAAAACCGCAAGGCCCTCAAAATGCTCACTTTAGAACCGAACAATACAAGGGAAAAATTAAAAAGTTTTATGAAAATTAAAACAAATTATCGGTTTTTAATAACTTGTATTGCCTCCTCTAGCCAATCGACATGCACGCATGCGATTTTTCATTGAACGCACGAGTTTTTGATGAAAGTCTTGAGGTATGCCCGCCCATTCTTCCTCGATCGCTGTCTTGAGCTGATGCAGAGTCTCAGGAGCGGGATCTCTGGCCCGGATTCGCCTCTTGAGCTCGTCCCAGACGTGCTCAATCGGGTTCAAGTCCAGGCTTCGTGCTTGCTAATCCATGGTAGGGATATTAACCTCTCTTAGGTACTCCTGAGTGATCCGGGCTGTATGTGGTCTGGCGTTATAATGCATCAGCATGAAGTTTTCACCGATGTAGCCAGCAAATTGGGACCACATGTTCAGCGAGGACCTCTTCAATGTACCGATGAGCAGTCAATCCTCTTGAATTCGCCCCGACACCAGGCCCAGTGACGAACACAATGTCTGTCTTCGCATCCAAAGAAATGCCGGCCCAGACCATGCATGAACCGCCTCCATATGCGACTCGTTCTTCGATGCAGCATTGTGAAAATCGCTCTCCAGGCCTTCGATAGACCCTCTCCCTACCATCATTGCCAAAAAGACAAATCCAGCACTCGTCGGAGTACTGCCCTCCATTGTTCAAGGGTCCAGTTTTCATGTTCCTGAGCAAAGCGAAGACGTGCTTGACGGTGACTCGGGGTGAGTTTAGGGCCATTTGCAGCCTTGTGTGAAGTTAAATTCTCCTCTGCCAGTCTTCTTCTAACAGTCCATCGGCTGATGGACACATTCCGGGTCTCTCGTAGCTTCTGCTGAAGCTGAACAGCATTGTGTCGTCGATTCCGTAGCGAGTTGACAACAATGAAGCGGTCATCTTGCTCCGAGGTAGAGCGCACTGTGGGAGCGCGTAGAACAAACGGTCGGACATGCTTGAAAATAAAATGTTTCACTTTCTTGCTGTAAAATGACTTTTTTGTAAACTTTAACGCTTAGACCATCATGTCTTATAATTATTTTTTTCATTTATTTGCTTCGTTTGGTGAATAGTAATCGAGAGTCGAGAGTAAAACTCGTCCATACTTCTAGGTACGATTTTATCTGTTGTTTAGTAGTTGAGGTCCTTTTTTTGATTTTATTACAAAGAATATATGTTTAAGTATCGCCATAACAAATAATATCTAGGTAATTTATATTATAATTATTATAATTGTTGTTTTATCATTCATGTAAAATTAAACTAGAAAGTCATGATTATAAAAAACGTGCCAAACAATTCCAAGATACTAAGTATTACAAGTTATAAGTTAAAGATAATTTTAATACGCTGCAGTTTAACCTTACCCGAATTTAGCCGAATTTTAGAGATATTTGCAATTGGAGGTCATTTTTCGAAAGCGCCTATTTAAAAGAAATAACAATTTGTTACTTAAATGTGCTAAGGCAGACGAATAGAAATGCAGTTCTAACATAGTCCATCCGTGAAAAATCTATACATAATATTTATTTTCCATATGTGAGACTTCACCACACACGCAAAATATCTAGGATTACTTTTACGGTCTGATCCGGTTATCTCCAGTAACATTAAAAGGACAACGAAAAAAAAACTGTTGATCGAAGCGCAGCCACTCATCGGTGAAACCGAAACCCAAATTATAGAGTATGAGTAACCTTTTGTAATTTTTTATATCATAACCATAACAGAGAAATGATGAAAATATGACTTTCTGTTGTTATAAATAACAATAATATCTACAATACTATTTACTATTTCGACAGTGCGCCTGGTGTAATTTAATAGCAATCTCTTTAGATGAAATAATTTTAAATTGTAGGCGTAATAATGAAATATGCATTTTTAAGTGAATCCTAAGCACAGGACCAATAAAAAACTTATCAAGGGATGTTTTTGTCTTGCGATTTTTTTTATTTTTTTTGCTATGTAATCGGAAGACTATTCTTTTTCCCCTATTAATATGTTGCTAAAAATGCACTATACTAGCATTTCGTTATAATTTAGAGGCCATAATAATAGCAGTTTATCTGCAATAAACAGTTTACTGTCGCGCACTCGCATGTCCGACCGTTTGTTCTACGCGCTCCCACAGTGGAGCGTACCCGGCCAGTGCCAGATCTTCTGGAGAACGCACCAGTCGCTTGGAACCTCTGGAACACACGTTGGACAGATGAACGCGTCAGGTTCAGTTGTCGGGCCACTTCACGTTGACCCAACCCAGTTTGCAACAGAGCAACTGCTTGGGCGGCTTCAGACGGGGTAGTATCCATGTTTCTTCAAGGTTTTCCAGTAGATTCGAGCAGAGATGTGTTCAGGATAACGTATCATAAACAAATGATGTAAAAACAATTAAACAAAATGGTTTTATACCTAATGACGTGGCACAATCAGTATGTGCACTAACGAGCTAATTAGAGGGCGGGTATTGTTATTGCCCACAATGAAGGGAAATACCCATCCCCACCACTAAAAAATATGTCATTTGATAGAACACAAAATTACCTATCACATGGCATTTGAATTTTCATGATAACACTTACGGCCTTTACACAATTCGTTGCTTAAATACAAAAGCGACACAAATCAAAATGTGTCTGCGTTGCATTTAAATTCAGAATGCTATTTACTTTAAGTTTCAAATCAAACTATATTTATTTTTGACTTGTGGCGCTTTTGTATTTAAGCAGCGAATTAGCATCGACGTAAAAAATGCAACGGTGGCTCGATTTCTTTGCTCCCGAGTGTATTATTAAACTATTGTTATTACACGATATTATAGGTTATAGCGGGCTATTTTCCGCAACTCGACGAAATAATGTATGCGCCTTTTTTGCGATACGATATTGTAAGTTAATATATACGTGAACATATTTTAAAATTACCACGATCTTAAAGTTCGGAAATCTTCGGTTGCCGGATATGACGCAGTACGTGTCTACTCACGTGACAACTGATTCTCGGAAGAGAATACCAGGCGAAGTATATTATTGTACCATGGAAATACATACATTATTCAGTACAATGTTTTTAATGACGTTGATCAAAAAGTGGTACTTTTCGTAGCTGTATATCGTGCGGAAACTAGTGCTTTTTACTTCTCCTATTTCGCACTAGTGCGATTTACTATTTTAATATACTAAGCCGTGCATCCAACCAACGAGTCAGCATGTTTTAATAATAGCGTAGAGGTAATTGAGGTAATAATAGGAGGTAGCACGTTGCGTATTAAATTGAAGCTGATTAAATTCCCTACAAATTCTTATAGAATGACTTTTACCTAGGAGCAGTAGTTATCAGCCGGTAGTTAGGTACGTGTCTTAGAAAATAACCCTACCACAACATTTCCACTTTTGAAAAAAATGCTAATCTTTGACTTGCTGTACCTCCGCAAGCAATGGACATAGTGTGCTCAAATTGTAGCAAATTTAATTATCTTTATTAAAGTACTGAACAAAGATACTTAAAAAACGCTTCCTTAGGGTAGTTATTTCGAAGAAAATGAAACAAATGCCAAATTTATCGCAGTTTTCTAATGTATGTTTATTTCTTAAGTGTATGTTTATTTAGATAGTCTCCTTCACAAACCGGCAAGACAAAGAGATCGATAGGCGGATTGAAAATGCCTGGAGGAGCTACTGGTCCATAAAGGAACTGATGAAGGGCAGCCTTCCTATTACTTTAAAAAGAAAACTCGTCGACATGTGTATCCTGCCAATCCTAACATACGGTGCCCAAACGTGGTCATTAACTGAGACTCAAAAGTCCAAACTCAAGGTTTGCCAAAGAGCAATGGAGCGAAGCATACTGGGTGTCCGAAGATCCGATAGGGTGAGGAACACAGAGCTGCGCTCCAGAACTGGTATTGCTGATGTTGGGGTAAAGACCGCAAAGTTGAAGTGGGACTGGGCTGGCCATATCTGCCGCATGCACGATGAGAGATGGGCCAAAAACACCACCCATTGGCTTCCACGCGATGGTTATCGTAGCAGAGGTAGACCCAGAAGGAGATGGCGAGATGACCTTGAGTCGTTCGCGCGGGATTGGCAGGAGTGCGCTCTGGATAGAAACGAATGGCGAAAACGAGGGGAGGCCTTTGCCCAGCAGTGGGACACAAAAACAGGCTAAGAAAAAAAAAAAAAAAAAAATGTTTATTTGATACCATATTGTGCACCTAAAATGGTAAATCCACATTTTAGCACTTTTTTAAAAGAAAATTATACCAACATTATTCAGTACAATGTTTTTATTTATTAGCCAAAGTCCGATATTCTACCACTTTTTTTATTTTGTATGAAAGTATGAGGGCTGGAGGCACCACTTAGTTATTAAATAAAAGCTGCTTAAATTCTCTACAAATTCTTTTCCTATGTATTTTATCTAGGAGCATTACTTCAGCCGGTACGTGTCTTGGAAAATGACCCTACCACAAAATATTAACTTTTTGAACTTGACAAGCTGTACCTCTGCAATCAAGGAACATAGTGTGTTCAAGTTGCGCTCAAGGTGTAGGGAATGGTTGAAAAACGCTATATTACAGTAGTTTTTTCGAATAAATGAAAACAAGTGCAAAAATTCCGAAGTTTTTCGAGCACCATGGGGGTTGGTAGCACATGGGCTTCAGGGTCGCAAACTTGAGTTTAGGGACCTAACAACATATGAAAAATAGTTACATGGGCGTTTGCGATGTTTGATTTCGTTATTGGCTGGCCTACTGAAAAAGTATGGGAATTAGAATTGAGGTTTTTGTTGCATAAAATGTTTATCGGTTAAACATTTTTTACGATTTAATATACAGATAATGATGTCAAGTGCTCACTTACCGCCAATATTGACATCCGTAATGACTGTAACCATGGTGATAACAATTCCATAATGGTTGTAAAAGAACAGTTATCACCATGGCAACGCTCATTATAGAACAGTTTAAGACGAGAGTAGAAAAAAATATAATGGGATATCCCATATACGTTTTTTTTTCTGCCGTCTCGTCATAACGGTAAGCGTCAAAGGGGTTGTGATTATAATGCAATGCAAACTACAAAGGAAAACAAATACTACAAACCGGCCAAGTGTGAGCCGGACGACTCACCGAGCGTTCTGGTATTAGACTCCGCCGTTGTCTAAAATTAGACTCCCACTTTACCAGATTTTATCAGTAACTTTCTTCAGCTCTTTTAGGACTTAGCCTCTTAGATGAATATTGCATTGTACAGGATACGTCGCCTCAACTGGTGGAGAACGGTCTCCGCATGCTGCTGCAGCTGATCACCAGCTGGAAGAACGGTGAGCCTGCGGCCGCGGCGGCGCCGCCAAAGCAGGAGCCGCTGGCCGCCGTGGTGCGCGGCGCCGAGGCGCTGGGGCTCGTCATGCTGTGCCAGTGCAAAGCCTACCCGCGCCGGCTCGCCGTCCACATACTCCGGTACGTGAATGCCTTACTGTGTTACGAGTATCATGCCATTTTTTTAACAAAAAAACAATTTAAAGGTTTTTTGTTGTTTCTAAAGTAGACGTTTTCGTCAACTTAATTTCTAACAAAGAAAGGTGATAGATTTCCAGATTAAAAAGTCTAAGTTATAAAAGAAACATGTGCCGAAGTAATTAGAGTCATTAGCATTTCGTTACTCATTAATTAAATTCTAAACGTATGTTATGTCGTCTAATTAGGATACAAGGGCTGCTACTTATGTAACCGGAATAGCAAAAATAAACAAACGTATATGACTAAATATGGTTTTATTGTTTTTTGAAATATTCTCCGTGATGATCGTTGCACTTTTGCATACGTTGAAACCAATCTTTAAAGCATTTTTTCCACTCTGACTACGGTATCTCCAAAACGTGCTGTTTGAACGCGTCGACGGCATCTTCACGGGCCGAAAATCGTTGACCACGTAGTTTATTCTTTACATTTGGAAATAAATAAAAATCATTGGGTGCCAAATCACGGTTGTACGGTGGATGACCCGTTGATTCTACAGGGTGTCCCGTAAGTACCACGACAAACTTAAGGGGGAGGTAGGTGAGCAAGCCACCTACCTAACATGAAAAAATCGCCTTAGTAAAAGTCGCACCGTTTTCGAGATAGTTGGATTTTTCTGATTTTTAGAAAAATGTACACCCGCACTGAGTTTTTGATCTGTGGTATTCGGTTTTTTTTTCTTTTTTTTGAATTTTATTGCAAAACAATCTTGAATAGTTGTGTTATCAAATGGTAAAAACCATTAAAAAGAAACAATTGTAGTTTTTTTTGTTTTTAAAATTAAATTTAAAATTTGCCTCTTCAGTTTTATTTTGGTTAAACTTTAGCCCCTCCTGGTGAAATAGTACATTGTGCATCAAGGGCGGTAAGAAGAGGATTGCTAACGAGAGACTATTAGAATTTTCATCACATTAGCGAGGAAATAAAAAACAAATAGAAAAAAAAACCTTTAATAAACAAAATACGCTTCGGAAACAACAATCAAACAAAATTAAACGAACTCGATTCGCTAAGCTAAAAGAGTTTGACAACTTTTTTTTAGTCTTCCACAGATAATGCTTAGAATTGCTTTTTTTTTAAACTTGACAAATACAGGCCATTCTGCCAGATTGTACAAATTTTCAAAATGAAATTTAATAAAATAATTGCGAATGTCTCTGAAATAATGGTAAAATAGAAATATAATGCAGACAAATGTGCCGTATAAGTTTAATTACATACATACATAAACTCACGCCTTTATTCCCAGAGTGGGGTAGGCAGAGCTACAGAATTACCATCAACTCTAAGTATAAGTTTAATTAAACAGTAAAATTGGTTTGTAGCCAAGTTTTGAATATAGGAAATAAACCTTGGCTGATTTTACACCTCCTTGGTCTGAAATGATGTACCTACAAGTGGATTCTATATTTTAAAACTAAACTCATAACTCCCTAGGGAGTTATGAAAATCTATAACTCCCGCGGGAGCTAAGTCGGCTATAACTGCCCTAAACGCCTGCGTGTTATAAAACCCTTTCCGAGCAAGTGTGATGAAAAAAAAATACTTGACCACTGGTTAGCCAATTAAATTAAAAACATGCCCGTTTAATGGGCATTTAAAAATGATAAATTATTTATCATAAAAACACTAAAAAATTTTTTTTTAAGAAAAGCGTAAAATACACCGCAATTCACGATAAGCCAGTACTGCCACCCAAGCTTACTTGCGACGCGAGCTGTATCAGAACTCCATTCTAGTTTAATTCAGCAGCTATGCAAAACTAATCGAACTAACTAAAATCTTTAAATTTCGCTTAATTTATAAAAAAAAGTTATAAAACTTTTAATCTGCAATATTCCAAGTAGGTAATTATTCGATTTGAGCTTACACCCTGCACAATGCCAAATTCTTTATTAAAAAATGATACTGTCCTAAAACTATTCGAACTTCGTTCGAAATTTAAAAATAATTTTCTTCCTCATTTGTTTATTGTCACATTTGAACCCAATCTTACTGTTTATTCGGTGTGTGGTTAAATTTAATTACTTACTTTTGTGATTTAATCCACAGTCACAATTCACAAAGGCCAAATCGTTAAGCAAATCAGAGTCCGAAATACAAGCAAAAACAGTAAGTCCGAAAAACATCAAACATAAACGACAAATCACAAAAGTAAGTAATTAAATTTAACCACACACCGAATAAACAGTGAGATTGGGTTCAAATGGGACAATAAACAAATGAGGAACAAAATTATTTTTAAATTTCGAGTTTTAGTACAGTATTTTTAAAAAAAAAGAGTTCGGCATTGTGCAGGTTGTAAGCCCAAATCGAATAATTACCTACTTGGAATATTGCAGCTTAAAAGTTTTATAACTTGTTTTTATAAATTAATCGAAATTTAAAGATTTTAATTTGTTCGATTAGTTATGCATTGCTGCTGAATTAAACTAGAATGGAGTTCTGATACAGCTCGCGTCGCAAGTAAGCTTGGGTGGCAGTACTTGCTTAACGTGAATTGCGGTGTATTCTACGCTTTTCTTTAAAAAAAATGTTTATTCGTGTTTTGATGATAAAGTATTTATGATTTTAAAATGCCCATTGCATGTTTATAGTCTAATTGGCTAACCAGTGGTCATGTATATTTTTTCACCAGTTGGGGCTAAAGTTTGACCGAAATAAAACGGAAGAGGCAAATTTTAAATTTAATTAAAAAAAAAAAACTACAACAGTTACTTTTTAATGGTTTTTACCATTTGATAACACGACTATTCAAGATTGTTTTGCAATAAAAAATAAAATAAAAAAAAAAACCGAATACCACAGATCAAAAACTCAGTGCGGGGGTGTACCGTACATTTTTCTAAAATCAGAAAAATTGAAATATCTCGAAAACGGTGCGACTTTTACTAAGGAGATTTTTCCTTGTTAGGTAGGTGGCTTGCTCACCTACCTCCCCCTTAAGTTAGTCGTGGTACTTACGGGACACCCTGTATATTTTGACCTTCCAAAAATAGAGTTGTTTCGATGGATGTATGACAGCTGGCATTGTCATGGTGAAGAATGATTCTGCGTCGCTGGTTGTTTTTACGTATTTCTTAAAATACTTCCGGCAAACAAATGGTCGTGTACAACTCCGAATTAACCGTTTTACGTTACTCTAGTGGCACATAAGTCTGGGCTGTACGGCGGGTGATCCAGATTTAAGACGTTTTGCTTTTTTTTAAACGCAATTGTCTGCCGGGCGGTGTGCGAGCTAGCATTATAGTGGTGCAGTACTATACGACGTCTTGGGTTATTTTTCAAAATTCGCCGATAACTTCTAGTAAACAAACAGTGGTATACCAGTCAGCATTAACTGTTTTACGATCTTCGAGCACGATGGTCGCAACGTGGCCACGTTTCGCTACCAACGTGGCCACGTTTCGCTACCAACGTGGCGACCATTTTTTTCGAAGCGCTCCGTGATCGTATTACTTTGGTCGGTTTTGGCTCATCTTGAAACATCCAAACCGTCGTCTGCTGTTTAGAATCCGGATCGTGGGCATATATTCAATCAATTCAAATACATATAGCATATAGTGTTTAGTAGCGGGTTCGACAAACGAAAATGGGAAATACTTGGGTCCAATTGGAACACATTTGCCATAGTGACCCCTATGCTAAAGTTGATAGTTTTATTTTTATTTTATTTTTCCCGTTTTTTTTTAAATATCCTAAAATTTTACCTTTAAACCTTCTTAATTACATACCTAAGCAACTGAAACCGCCTATATTTTTTTAAAATCATGCTCTGATAATGGTTTTATTTTAAAACAAAACCAAAACCCATAGGTAGTGCTTTAAAAAAAAATATGGGCCCTTAAAGCTAGGACAAAATGTGGAAAATAAAATGACATTTAAGTTTCAACAAGTATAAAAAAAAAATCACAAGTCATAGACGATTTCAAATTGATTAAAAAACTTCTCTGGTTAATACTCTTCACAACGATATGCCACTTAAAAGAAAAAAAACAGAAAAAAAAATTACGCAGTACAGTCGAGGCCTTATTTGCATGGATAGCTGTCAAACAAAATCCTATGAAGTGAAATCGACGCCATTTTTGTGCTCGTTTCGTGTTTTTACTTACCTACGAGGCTTCTCATTTCAATGTCATCATGCTAGATGGCGCTGTATCACCACATACTGTGAAAAATACATTCTTCGGCATCTTTACTTTTCTGCCGAAACCGCATGACATGTTCCTTTATTATTTATTGTCTTAAAACTTATAATATAAAACTCCCAACACAATTAAAATTGAAACTTCCAAAAACACTAAACTTTTGCATGGATTCGAACTCGTACCATTTAAGATGGATAGCACCCTTCCGTGCCGTTTGACCATAATCACATTTACTTGCACCGGCGAAATTGTGTATCAGGTTATTTTACGTTTAGATTATCTTTTAACGAATACGGTTAGTATTAAAATTTGCGAGGGTAAGCTGACAATGTCTGAACACCGGATCATCGGCCATCAACATTATTTATAGTAATAACATCGTTCTGAAAAAATACAAAAAGCAAAAAGGTTAACCTTGATGAGATTCGAACTTCGGTCTATATGGATCAAAAGAGTTGTAGTCAGGCGTAAACCCACTGAGCCATTACTTCGTCCAAGTGGATGAACGAAATATCGACTATATTACTACTATCTTAGGAAGTTGTAATAAAGACAAATGAACTGGTTTAGTCAACACCGCCATCTAGTTTAATGTTTGAGAACGTGGGCGCAAGTGCTCAGAGGATTATCGCCTTATAGGTGCCCATGCAATTTTGACCGTGACCGTACATTGAAATTTCCTCACGAAGATTTATTAAAGAAATCACTTATACCACGGTTATGAATATTGGTGAATACGTTAGAGTTAATAATCGCTGGTAAATTACCATTAATAAAAAACATTTTAAGAGTAATAATAAAATTGAAAACGAAACACTTTGTTAAATTTTGATCACAAAATTTAAAAAATTCTTTGAGCTTCACGGGCGTTATTGCGAGCTCGACCATACGCTAAACAAAACACTTTTTTAAATTTTGTGATCACTTGATCAGGAATACATTCCGTACATTTTCGTCGCATTTGCCACATTGATTTGAAAAAAACATTAAGCTAAATTAGGTTTTTTAATCTGTGTCTTAAATAGCTTGTCGGCAAATTGTAATTTTTTTTCAAACAGAAGGACTTGTAAAAAAACACGTTGATTTGTATTGGTTTTTGAAACTTTCATTACAATGGGTGAACGTACACCATTTACCAATGAAGAGTACGCTGATATTATTTTAGCGTATGGTCGAGCTCGCAATAACGCCCGTGAAGCTCAAATAATTTTTTAAATTTTGTGATCAAAATTTAAAAAAGTGTTTCGTTTTCAATTTTATTATTACTCTTAAAATGTTTTTTATTAATGGTAATTTACCAGCGATTATTAACTCTAACGTATTCACCAATATTCATAACCGTGGTATAAGTGATTTCTTTAATAAATCTTCGTGAGGAAATTTCAATGTACGGTCACGGTCAAAATTGCATGGGCACCTATAAGGCGATAATCCTCTGAGCACTTGCGCCCACGTTCTCAAACATTAAACTAGATGGCGGTGTTGACTAAACCAGTTCATTTGTCTTTATTACAACTTCCTAAGATAGTAGTAATATAGTCGATATTTCGTTCATCCACTTAGACGAAGTAATGGCTCAGTGGGTTTACGCCTGACTACAACTCTTGATCCATATAGACCGAAGTTCGAATCTCATCAAGGTTAACCTTTTTGCTTTTTGTATTTTTTCAGAACGATGTTATTACTATAAATAATGTTGATGGCCCTATGAAATAAATAAATAAATAACATAGCAAAAAGCATGCATGCTTTTAAAAACATTTATTAATTAAATAAAACCATTGTTTTTTTTATTTAAATATTTATTCCTTCAATAAACTGAAATTAGATATACCTACTCATTTGATAATAATATTACGTATACAAGAAACAATAAAACAACTCCTATTTACCATTTTATCGAGGCCAAAAGCTTAAGTTTCGTTTCCAGATTCGGAAAGAATATTGAAGCTCCACCACAATCAAAAACAAATATTAACTTCTAAAGACCGGGTTATTATAATTACAAAAACGTGTGTCTCTAGCTTTGTAGTCGCGGGGGTAGCTAATTTATAAATAGTGCAAGTTTGATTACCCACTTCAAACCAATTACAGTGGGCATAAGACAATTTGTGAGTAAACTTATGAAATAAAATTAAGTTTTTATTTGGTTTTGCACACTAGAAATAAAACAGTTATATTTATTTATAACGTTATGCTTGCGTTCACTTTATAGTCATTTGTCAAATAGATTTAAGTAAATAACCCGGTCTCAACCAAATAATATTATCTACCTACCTACTTAATAGGTATACCTTAATAGCTAGTGTAGCCCCCATTCTGTTCGATAACAGCCAGCATACGAGAACGCATTGAATCAATAAGATTCCTGCACAAGCTCGAGCCACGAATGCTTTCCCAAACTTGCAAACAATGAGCCTCTAATGCTTCTGGGGTTCGCTCATTCTGGTTATCCCACCGTTGAACCATCACACCCGATAAATTTTCAATGGGATTTAGGTGTGGTGACCTAGCCAGCCAAGAATTACCGCTATATCATTGTGATGATCGAACCACTCCCGCACACCACGCGAACGGTGTATAGGGCAGTTATCTTGCACGAATGATATAACCGGTAATTCATCTTCCAGATAAACATTGCGAACAGTGGGTAGCATGGTGTCCTCCAACACGTCCACATAATTAACACCGGTCGCTCGGCTTGGCATTCGCACTAGTTCCCCCGGGTCGGCTGCACTCATCCAGCCCCACATATTCACACTTATCCGACCAGACTCCATGTTGGGCACAACGTGATTACTATCATAGCGGGTATTATTCCGCCGCCATAAACTAGGTCGTCCGTGTTGGCTGGATTTAAAAGTTTTTTCGTCAGTAAAGACGACATTACTCCAGTCGGAATCCAGATGCTCCAAGGCGAACGCTAACCTGGCTCCTTTGTGAGCTTCAGTAAGCAAGGGTTTGACGGCATGCCGGCGGTGATGCAAGCCCTCGCTGTGAAGAGCACGTCGCACAGTGCGCATGCTGGTGTCGAATAAACTGGCGTAGTGACTTGTCGGGATAAGTCCATTTTCCTCATAATCCCTCACCATGATTTGACGCTACTGTGTGGTTATAAGTGGAGCTCTGCCAGTTCTTGGCCGATGTAATAAAGAACCTTCCTCTTCAAATCGTCGGACCCATAAAACAACGGTTTTTCGCTATAACAAAACATCACATATTTAAATTATCTTTAAAATATGTATTTAAAAATAATAACCTATTAAAAATAGTAATTTAAATTATACTTATATACAAAAACTACTTACGTTAACACCGGCTTCTCTAGCAATTTCAGACAAATTTTTGCCTTAATTATACAAAGCAATTATTTGCGATCTTTTCACCAAGTCGATATTGCAACGAGAACTCATAATTAAAAATTATCAACAGTAAGTATTAATCGAGAACAAAGGCAATCTAAAAGGGAGCAACGAACGAGCGGGCGTAAGTAAATCTTTAGTAAAACCGATCCGGTGTTCAGACATTGTCAGCTTACCCTCGCAAATTTTAATACTAACCGTATTCGTTAAAAGATAATCTAAACGTAAAATAACCTGATACACAATTTCGCCGGTGCAAGTAAATGTGATTATGGTCAAACGGCACGGAAGGGTGCTATCCATCTTAAATGGTACGAGTTCGAATCCATGCAAAAGTTTAGTGTTTTTGGAAGTTTCAATTTTAATTGTGTTGGGAGTTTTATATTATAAGTTTTAAGACAATAAATAATAAAGGAACATGTCATGCGGTTTCGGCAGAAAAGTAAAGATGCCGAAGAATGTATTTTTCACAGTATGTGGTGATACAGCGCCATCTAGCATGATGACATTGAAATGAGAAGCCTCGTAGGTAAGTAAAAACACGAAACGAGCACAAAAATGGCGTCGATTTCACTTCATAGGATTTTGTTTGACAGCTATCCACGCAAATAAGGCCTCGACTGTACTGCGTAATTTTTTTTTCTGTTTTTTTTCTTTTAAGTGGCATATCGTTGTGAAGAGTATTAACCAGAGAAGTTTTTTAATCAATTTGAAATCGTCTATGACTTGTGATTTTTTTTTTATACTTGTCGAAACTTTAATGTCATTTTATTTTCCTCATTTTGTCATAGCTTTAAGGGCCTATTTTTTTTTTAAAGCACTGCCTATGGGTTTTGGTTTTGTTTTAAAATAAAACCATTATCAGAGCATTATTTAAAAAAAAAAATGGGCGGTTTCAGCTGCTTAGGTATGTAATTATGAAGGTTTAAAGGTAAAATTTTGGGATATTTTCAAAAAAACGGAAAAAAAAATATTAAAAAAAAACTATCAACTTTAGCATAGGGGTCACTATGGCAAATGTGTTCCAATTGGACCCAAGTATTTCCCATTTTCGTTTGTCGAACCCGCTACCAAACACCCTGTATATTCGTCACCAATGTTAATGTCATAAACGTGTTTAGAGTCTGCTCGGTAGAATTGCCGCAGAGTTTTGCGACACTATCTAATGCGAGCGTTTTTTGGTCTTCACTAAGTAAATCGTTGCTTAAATACAAAAGCGACACAAATCAAAATGTGTTTGTATTGCATTTAAATTCGGAATGCTATTTACTTTAAGTTTCAAATCAATCTATATTTATTTTTGATTTGTGACGCTTTTGTATTTAAGCAGTGAAATGTGGTATACAGCGTGAGATCATTTTTTTTACACCTAAGTGATCATGCAAAATATTTTTCATCACACTTGCACGTAAACAGTATCTAAACATACAGGTTAACTTGGCCGCAATGCCCCATATAAAACCCTCGACCTTTCTTTTTACCATGAAACCCAAGGTCGGTAAGTATATTTTTTTTAATTTATAGCACAGCACACAGGTCATGCAAGTTCAAGCAAAGAGTTTACACGCAATTGAAAAACTGTCTTAAAATGTTATTTAAACAGGAATTTCATTGCAATCTCGCTACATGTTACTTAAATACTCAATTAATGTTCTTAATAATCGATTTTAATAGTTTTCTGTATCAAAACGTCGTTTTTTTTTACACTCCTTCAGGGCTGTATCTATACCTACGTAAGTATTTGCCCTTAACGTTTCTGAACGAAACATTTGTATAATCTGTGGAGTCCGCCCGCCATCCACTTAAAAAAAGTTCAAGTAATTCGTAATAATAGTTGTGCTGACTTGTGTATTAAAGCTATAATTCATAGTTATTTACATTTTATATTTGAAGACAAGTAAAAAAGTTATAAAAAAGTCGTCGTCATCGTCCGATGAGTGTAATTTAAATGCAACACCGCCAGATATTATCCATGCAGCAAAAACTCGCAAATGTGATGAAAAACATTGTATGTTTCACGGGCGGTACGGGAATTACGAACCTCGGCTCAGAAAGCCCTCAGTCTTCGACTTCGGGCTTCTAATAGAGCCTCGATCGTAATTCCTTACTTACCGACCTTAATACACAATGTACTATTGAACACTTGTCCCTGAAATGCTTAATGAAGCTTCTATCTCTCGGTATGTCGCGTGGCGATCTTCGACGATCAGTTGCCGTACAGCATCAATGTTTTCCTGAGTTACGGCTGTTTTTGGTCGGCCTTCACGATGCCTATCACTAAGACTAGAGCAACCACGTTGAAATTACAAATACCAATGTTCCACAGTCCGGATGCATGGTGCTTTAATATTAAAAACCGTAGTCAGTTCTTCAAAGCATTGAAGACGCGTTAAACCCTTTTTTAAAGTTGTACAAAAATATCGCACGTAAATTGTCCATCGAAATTTCCATTTTCAAAACTGACTTGTCAACTTTGAACCGATGCTGTACTAAAACGATTCGGCGGATCTTTCGAATTCTAAATTCAAATATTTTAAGATGATACTAGTTATTTTAATAATCACTGGAGCTTTGCAAACGACAGAACTTAAAACGCAGCCCTCGTGTTCAACAGGGAGACGAAGTGCCTGCTAGAGAAGCTGGGGTTGACGCGCGAGGAGCCAGCACTGATCGACGCGGCGGACGCGCATGTGCCGCCGTTGGCCGAGCGCTGCCTGCCGCTGCTACCGCCGGCCGAGAAGCAGGCGCTGCTGGCGGCCGGCCAGCCCGACCTCGTGCTCGTGGCCGAGCGCAGCCACGCCATCTGGACCGCCGGTAACTACATCTGCTCTTCTCATTAACCATTCATCGAGGTGACTTGTTCTTAACTTGTATGTGATTGATACCACAGTTACTCGCATTCTCAATTATATATACAACGTGTTACAAAATACCCCATAAAAAATATAATAAATTATCAACGCCAAAAATATCGTCAACTCTAGTAAGCTGTCATGTCAGGGAACCGGAGTTCGCATAGATTATTTAACAGAGAGTCCTACCTACCAATTTTATAATTGTCAACTTTAATGGTTTTTTTGTTTTTCATCTACAAAGGTTCAATACTGTGATGTCATTATGCTTAAAGTACTGGCTTCAAAAAAAGTCACGACGGATAAAAAAAAAAAGTTGTCAATTTCAAATCTTCTGTCGATATTATATTTATTTTATATATTTTTTTATCGGAGGTTGTGCATTGAGCAAGGCGGAGCTCACTTTGAGCCGTTCCTGTAAATTTGACGTTCATTACGAAAAAGTAAGTGTTAGTTTAGGTTTCTTCGTTTAAAATCTTCCAAAACTCGACTTGTAATATGTATCTAATCGAATTCTGTTCATTTTGTTTATATCTCTTTACCGTTTCGCGAATTAGGTAAAAATGTACATAAACATTCTGCGTAGTTTACTCTTTAATTTTACTGAAATACTGATAACTGAATAAATAATTTGCACAGCAATGAAAAAAATAATGTTTTTTTTTTGGCGGTAAGTCATACAGTGATAGTACGGTTCTCAAATATTTTAAATGGACTTGTTATAAGGCACCATTTAACCCCCTTTCGGCTGTACGGGTATTTTTGTAACACCCTGTATACATACCAATTTTTACTTGCATTTGTCGTGTAGACTTTTGTATAAACGCTCATAGT
This sequence comes from Acleris emargana, assembly GCA_927399475.2. Taxonomy (NCBI): domain Eukaryota; kingdom Metazoa; phylum Arthropoda; class Insecta; order Lepidoptera; family Tortricidae; genus Acleris; species Acleris emargana. The sequence goes on along the minus strand of OV656835.1, from coordinate 46,188,095 downwards.
GCAAAGTTTGCTTGCCTAGGTATTCAACATGACGATACATCGACTAAAAACAGTTGGAGCGGCAATGCTTCCACCGGAGCTGATCCCTGGGAGGTAAAGGGTTTTTATTATTAGTTCAATCATCTTACAAGCTGAAGTACGGAATACTTAATTTATTTATGATTTTAAAGGTCATTCTATTCGGACTTTTGGAGAGAACTCGAGTGCCGTCCCGGTGCCCCGCCACAGTGTTGCAAGCTTGGCCTATCCTACACGCCCGAATACAGGCACTGTACACAATAATCGAACCGGCGTAAGTCACTTAATAATAATGAAATAAAGGTGATACACAGGGAGCGAAACTTTGGTGCCGGTGACGTCGTTATGACGTAAATTTACATAAAGGATGCTTTTATATAAACAATATTGCGACGCCCCACTGATACTTAATAATGCTGTAATAATAATTTAAATATTAAAATATTGACAAAGACGATGTGAGTAATAGTCCATTACTGCAGCGGCTAGGAAAATGGCTGTTGAGGGACGAACAGGGTTAGCGTCATAGCGTGGCCGTGGAGTCAAACTATTTCATACACTTTTACATACGCTGTAAACGCGGTTTGAAACCTTTAGTGGGTCGTTCTTCTTTTTTACCGACAATAAACCGTCAATTTTCGGTTTTTTTGATTTTTGAACTATCAATAACTATGGTTTCAGTATTCGATTTCAAAAAAAGTTGCATTTATTTTTTATTAAAACTAATTAATGCTTCCTGTCCTGCATTAATATTTTATTATTTTTAATATAGTTTACCAGAAACACTGACAGAGTGGCCGTTTTCAGCCGAGACCAAGTATTAGATGACCACTCTGTCACGGCATTCTACGGAAAACATTATTATTAAAAAAAACCTGGGTTAAAGAATGAGCACAATTATTTGGTACTCTTACATAAATAAAAGTATGGACGTATATTAAACACGAAAAACATAATTATCCATACTCTAATGAGACGCTTAATAAGATGAGAGACAGGCTATTGTCAGTAAAAAAAAAGAATGACCCTAGTACCATTTGGTAACCCAAATTTCGTAAACAGCTATAAATTTAATTTAATTCTTTTGGTGGTTAGGAAGTCATGGTTACCAAACGGTACTAAAGGGATTGGAAAGGTTTAACTTTTTACTATGACATTTAATAAGTAAAATATTTAATAATATATATAAGGAAGAATTTTAATTGCACGTGTGTTTAACTGTGTGGAGTTAGTTATCATAGTCCAAACATGGTTTTAAGAAGTAAACATCAGGTACCTACCTTATGAAATTTCATACATTTTAGCGGCCGCTGCCCTTGGTAAATAATAAGTTTTATTTTAATATTGGCTTCGCCTTGATCTCGGAACTTCGCGGGTTGATTTTACAACATTAAGTTTAACATTTCCGAGCATTTGGGAGAAAAATATTTTTCACATCACCTATTCGGAAAGGGGACTTTTCTTCCCTGCTACGAGGGATCAAAGTGGCACTTTTCTGTTCAAGGACATTTTGTTGCCAGTATAAAATATAAACGCAATTAAAATTTGAAAATAGTATGCACATAATCGACAAAAAATAATTTTTCGTCGTATAAATGCATATTATTTGCACATAATCGATTACATTTTTTTTAAAATCGGTTACGTTTTTTTTTGTAATTTAATAAAATATCAAAATATATAATGACAAGCAAAGAGCTTTACTCAAGGCTATACATAAACAATTTCAAACAGCTTCGAACCTAACTCTCTCATAAGTCATAATCGATTAGAATTTAATAAATTAAGTGCATTTTTTTTTTCAATCTGACTATTATTTTTAAAGGTAATAAATAACATTTTTCTGTAAATTTATATATAATAAATAATAACTAATAAGATTAATAAGCATGGCTATACTGAGTAGGCTATAAATAAAGAATTTATAAAACAGCTAACTACCTAACGATTTTTCAAAATCGATACTTTAATAATGGACAGTCATAACTATAGATTCGATGTACGGATATGTTATCTGTGGTGCCGTTATGTCATTGTGTAAAAATATGGCGTTGCCGATTGCGTTTTAAACACATAATTACGACTTTGTTGGCTGTCATCATCATTCTAAGTTTCAAAAGAGTAGAAAGAAAGATGTCAAGCAATGAAAATGAAGATTTACGATTTACGCCCGAATTTATAAAGGAACAAGCCACTACAACTGGTACTGTGGTACCTATTTTTCAAACCGTACCGATCCTGTGTTTTCTTGTTAATTTGATAATTTCCTCAAGCAGCAAAGTAGTCCTATAATTTTATGCTTATGATGAGATCTTTTAAGAGTTCGATAACCACAACTTATATAATGCTATCGTATAACAATCTTATAAAAGCGATTCTATTCCAATTAATCATATTATAGTGTTTTATCCGATCTTTAAACGACAGAATCATTAAGGCATGTAGAGAAGTCGAGTAGACGTTTACACGGTGGTTTTACATAACGATCTAGTCGTATAAGGGATAGTGACATAACTGCATTTTTAATGCTTTTAAATGACACATGGGGCATGTAAAATCCTTTTATCTACTCTCATATCGTAAAGTTCGAATTATAAAATTCAAAACGAATTTATATTGGCATACTTTATAAACACAATACCGAAAAAAAATAAAAAAATCACTTTATAACATTATTTCTCTAACAAAATAATGTTATAAAGTAATTTTTTTACCATTACGATACAAGTTAATCCAAAAAGTTAATGTCACCAACGAGGTTCCATATTTTTTATTTTTTTATAATGGAACGCACATGCGGTTCGCGTCATTTTTACAGAATTACAAAAAGTTTTCATTCCAATTTTTACTTGTCTGTGACAGCGCCCGCTTTAACGCATGCGCGGTGATGTGCTACGTATTGGCGCCATTCATTGAATACGTTTTGCTGTAGTTACTTTATTAACTTTGATCTTTTATTTAGTAGGTTGAATCGCAATGTATGAGAGTAGATAAAGTAGTGTATGAAACTGCACATAACCAGGTATTAAAACACTCGTGTGAAACTATTAAAAACCTCGCCTGGCGGCTCGGTTCTTAAACACACACTCGTGTTTTAATACCCCTCTTTATGCAACAATTTCATAAAATACTATTATATGGCCTTTATTCTCCAATCAAAACAAATCAAATAAAAGTGTTATAGGTTGCTATTACAGGACTATGAGGTTGTAAAAACAACACTTATACAAATAGAACAAATTATTCAGCAATAATTGGCAATATTTTTGGTCATTTAAAAACACGACTAAACGTCAACTCAAATCCTTATATTATATGTATAACGACTTTATTTATTAAACATCGCCTATATAAGAAACTCTTATACAAATCTTAGTCGATTTATTGGTAGTGTAACTTTTATATGGCAGGTCGAGTAACGGTGTTGTAGTTCTTGTTAATCGAACATTAATATCTATTAATCGCAATTATATGACTGAAATTTCATATAACTGTGGCCATCATTACTTTTAGTCAACGTTTTTCCTTAACTGCATGAAGCAAATCATAAAATTTATTAATAAAACTGGAATGGGAAAAGTGGTTAAAGTTTAAAAGAAGCGGTGGTTATAGGAGAAAAGTGACAAAAAAGCATAGAAGTACAATATCTAAGGTCGAGACCATCGAATGTGCTCGTTTTGGTTCGGAAAGTCAAGTGACAAATGATATTGTGAAAGAAAGTGGGTCAGTAGATTTTTTTTTTTTTAATGAATTACAATACACAAGTGAAGAAGATAACGCTACTTCAAATTCTGTTACCATTTCACTAGATACTAATTCAGAGCATAGTGATGATTTTAATGAACATCTCTGCAACTTAGAATGCCGCACTGAAATTACGAAATGGGCTTTGGATAACAATATTTCACGTAGCGCGCTAAAAGAACTTAGCGACTTATTAAATAAAAGAATTCCACATATAATGCCTTCTGACCCCAGAACTAGCATTGTACCGAAAAGTTACTTCTCAAATTGTGAAAGTTTCATATGAGAAATTCTCGGAAATTTCTAAGAATATTCTTAAATTTTGTATGGAAAGAGAACATTCTCAACGCTCTCGAATTTTTCCGATAAGATTCTCAGTAATTTCTTGAGAAAATGTCTTTACTTCTAAGAATGTTCTGCAACTTATACATTGCTACCCAGAACACTCCTCTGTACAAACAGTGAAAAAATATGCGTAACTCCTGTAGATACTGGAAATTATTGGCACAATGGTCTTATAAACCAAATAAAGGAAATTTTACAAAACTCTATACGCATAGGTTTAATTTACTACACTTACGCGTCACGTTGCGCATATGCCGATTCGGCATGCCTACTAAATGCACGCGAACTCAAAAATAATACTACCTAAGTAATTTGATGAATGTCATGTACCTTTACATAGCCTTTACTGTTAGGTTCTTATACTTATAATGAATTCAAAATAAGTTTATTGTTAGAAAGTAAGTAAAAAATGAGTTTTGAGCTAGCCTTAGAGAACCCTAAAACAAACAATAATGGTGTCAGGTTAGCTGAATAAGTAACTATTACTCAACAATTTAGATTTGTAATGAACGCAACTTATGTGTCGAATAACAAACAATTAATTGTTACCACATATTTTTTACATACATACATACATAAACTCACGCCTTCATTCCCAGAGTGGGGTAGGCAGAGCTACAGAATTACCAACAACTCTAAAAACTTGTTGATAATTCTGTAACCACATTTTGCAAAATCAGGCTAAGCTGTTTACCAGCGTATTAGTGACAGGTTGCAAGCCCATCGCCTAACATTACTACAAGCCTATATTCCCTTAGTCGCCTCTTACGACATCCACGGGGAGAAATGGAGTGGCACTATTCTATCCCGGTAACCACACGGGCAAATAAATAAATAAATAACCACCAGAGCAGGCCGGGTTTCGCGGTGGATTTGGCACCATAGACCATATACACACTGTGAGGCTGATAATACAGAAGACCCAAGAGTATAATCAGCAGGGCTCGGATTTTTCATCGCACGGTAAGATGAAAGAACTATGGAGTCGATATTAAAATAAAAACTTTATTCATATTCATATTCATACTCACTCACATTCACGCTGTAACTATTTAAACTTAATTACGTACCTAGTTTTTACATACAGACTATATTGTTGCGATAGACGTTTATCAAACTGGCCGCTTTATCAAATTTAATCGTGTGCGTCATGTGTCATGTCAATCGTTAACGACTTTGACATGTCATTTATTTATATTTGCAATCGGTGCACACGGCGTGAATTATTAAGTGAACATTTTATTCATTTTACAATTGTGATTTTGAAATGGACAATACACACGTCATACCTTGTCAAGATTTTGAAACACTAATTCCTGTAGCTACATGCTCTATGGATATTACTAACTAGGAGCTTACTTAATGTTCATATTATTTTTATTATTTGGCCCATAATGTAATAAACATGACGTGGCATTAACATTTTTATTTATAATTTAATCTTTTAGTGCTATTTAAATGAATGAGTATGAGTATGAATATGACTTAATATTTTATTTTAATATCGACTCCATAGTTATCTTTCATCTCACCGTGCGATGAAAAATCCGAGCCCTGATAATCAGCCTCTGTGTCTTGTTTTTGTGGACTATGAGAAGGCCTTTGACTACGTCGAGACCTGGTCTATTCTGAGCTCTTTGCAGCGGTGCCAAGTTGATTTCCGATACATCGAAGTGCTGAGATGTCTGTGTGACGATGCCACTATGTCCGTCCAAGTACAGAACAGTCAAACAAAACCGATTCCATTGCATCGAGGAGTAAGACCGGGGGATGTCCTATCCCCGAAACTATTTACAAATGCCGTGTGGTTGCCGGCTTAGAATTGTGTCACTCCATGTCTTCCCGTGGAAGTCGTAAGAGGCGACTAAGGGAATAAAGGCTTGTAGTACTGTTAGGCGATGGGCTTGCTACCTGTCACTAATATACACTGTTAAACATCTTAGCCTATTGGTGCAAATTGTGGTTACAGAGTTATCAACTAGTTTTTAGAGTTGTTGGTAATTCTGTAGCTCTGCCTATCCCACTCTGGGAATGAAGGCGTGAAGGTATGTATGTATGTATTTACAAATGCATTGGAAGACGTTTTTAAGACTCTTAACTGGAACGGGCGGGGCATCAGTATTAACGGCGAATACATCTCGCACTTAAGGTTTGCCGATGATATCGTAGTGATTGCAGAATCGCTGCAAGAAGCTCAAGAAATGCTGCACAGCCTAAATGAAGCCTCCAGACGAATTGGTCTCCGAATGAATCTGGACATGACGTAGGTCATATTCAATGACCACGTCGTTCCGGGACCAGTAATCATCGATGGTTCGCCTCTCGAAGTTGTAAAGGAATATGTCTACCTCGGGCAACTAATGCAGTTGGGTAAATACAACTTCGAAAAGGAAGCCGATTGGAGGATCCAATTGGGCTGGGCAGCGTTTAGGAAGTTGAACCACATATTTTCGCCGGATATACCGCAGAGCCTGAAGACGAAAGTTTTTGATCAGTGCGTCCTACCCGTCATGACGTACCGAGCCGAGACGTGGACACTGACTGTGGGGCTGGTCCATAAGCTTAAAGTAGCTCAACGTGCTATGGAAAGAGCTATGCTCGGAGTCTCTCTGAAGGACAAAATTCGGAACGAAGTGGTCCATCAGAGAACTAAGGTGTCCAACATAGCTCTGAAAGTTAGTAGGTTGAAATGGAAATGGGCTGGTCACGTATGTCTCAGAACGGATAACCGCTGGAGTAAGCGTGTTCTGGAGTGTAGACCGCGTCTTGGCAAACGTAGCGTGGGGCCGCCCTCTGGCCAGATGGCGGGATGACTTGCATAAGAGGGCCGGCAGCTACTGGATGCATAAAGGATTAAACCAGGAGTCCTATGTCCAGCAGTGGACTGCAACGGGCTGATGATGTGTGGTGATTAAGTTTTTGAATATAGAAAGGAATACGACTCCGGAGATCAGACAGCGTATGTTACGTGTGTTTGGCAGTTCGTGTTCTTCCGAATTCGTTATACAGTTTTCGTCCAGGCAGTTTAAATTAGGTCGTGACAGCCTGGAAGATGATCCTCGTAGCGGAAGACTAGTTTCGGCCGTCACCGATGAAAATGTAGCGAGGTTGATAAAATATATATTAGAGGACCGACGAATGAAGCAGTAAGAGATAGTTAGAGATGTAGGTGTCAGCAAAGTGCGAGTCAATGAAATAAGTCATGAGCATTTGAACATGTCCAAGGTTAGTGCACGTTGGGTCCCCAGAATGTTGACAGCATTTGACTTGGAGAGGCGCGTCAAATGTTGTGAAGAATTTTTGGACATGAGTATAGGGAAAGAGGAAGAAATAATTTCTAGAATTGTAATATAGGATGAAACTTAGATTCTACAATAGGACCCGGAAATTAAGCAAGAGTTGTTACAGTGGAAAAAGGATGAGATGCCGCTTCCGAAATTCAAGGTCTGTCCATCGGCAGGTAAACTTATGGCTTCAATCTTTTGGGACACAAGGGATTTTGCTCATAGATTATCTACCGCAGAAAACTACACAAATTATTGGCCTCTTTAGTTAACCTAATTTGACTCTTGAGTTGAGACGGCCAGTGTTTATAAAAATGAAACATTATTGCCCAGGCGCGGAAAGTACGGGATTTCCTGACGTTAAAATACGAGTCAGGAAATCCTCGTTTCCGCCGAGGCATATACTAGGGGGGCTGATAAGTAATCTACCCAACTTAAAAAAAGTCAAACTTCATTAATTTTTTCTGTATATTCCCCTGCTAATGCACTTATTACATTTTTCAAACATTGAATTTAAGCCAAAAAAAAGCTAAGCTAGATCTGGACTAGAGGGGAGGTGGTCAATGGTTTCGAAGCCATTGTCTTTAATTGCTAGCTTCGTTCTGCGGGCGGTATGCACTGGTGGTGCGTTATCTTGCAAAATCAGAATATCTTTGCTTAGTTTACTTCGCCGTTTTTATTTTATTGTCTCTTAGTTGATATAGTAAGTTTGAGTAATAATCAGCATTCATTTATTAGTGATGATGTAAAATATAGATAAAAACAAATGAAAAAACAAAAATGTAGCTTGACGTCATTCGCCTGTTGTCGGCACCAAATTATCGCTCCCTGGATACATTTATTCAGCCAAAATTAAAATTGTTTTTTTGCATATAATTATATGCGATGATCGCCGTAATGGAGCTTTTACATTAAGATGGGTGACCAAATGCGTTGGTTGCGTTCCGTTTTATCTGATTCGTTATTTACGAGTACATTAGTACATTAGTCGTTGAACGAACAAGGGCTGCAGATACCGCATAAACCCGGATAATGTAAACACGCCATTACAATCAAATTTCTAATAATAATGTATAACAAAACCTTTTTTCTATGCAGGCCGGTCAATGACAATCGAGCATCGCTTTTGTCACGAAGCCCAGCTTTGCCTAGAAAGCCCGAGAAAGAAAGAGATGGATACATGCAGGTTAGTTTTTGCTATGCGTCAATTGTAATTATTATTACCAGAATTTTCAATTGGTAAGGGAGTGTTGTCATGAAATAATTAATACCTGAAATATTAAATAATAATTAAGGCCGAGAAGTCAGACGAGTATGAATTTCCTTAATATAATATTTACATAAATACATACATTAAATCACGCCTGTTTCCCAGAGGGGTAGGCAGAGACCACATCTTTCCACTTGCTACGATCTTGACAAATTTCTTTCGCTTCTTCAACATTCATACATCGAGTCATGCACGCACGTCGGTTTCGGGTACTTAAGATTCGGCCCTTTTCCAGTATTTCTCCGATTTGATTCGAAAAAGTACGCCTAGGGCGGCCCCTTCCTACCCTTCCACTCACTTTCGATCTGTATATCTCTTTCGTCAATCTTCTTTTATCCATCCTTTACAAATGACCGAACCATCGAAGCATGCCCTTTTCAATCTTAGTCACTACATCTTCTTTTATTCCACATTTCTCTCTGATTTTTTCATTTCTTACTCTATCAATCAGTTTCACACCACACATACTACGCAAAGAGCGCATTTCAACTGCATTTACACGACTTACATGCTTGTCCTGCCACACCCAACATTCACTACAATACATCAGGGTAGGTGCCAGCACTCCATTGTGAACAGCCAGCCGGGCTTTTTGTGAAACGCCCTGTCTGCTCACAAAGGAGTACAGGGCCCCATTAATTTGATTCCCTGCATTCACCCTCCTCTCGATATCCTTCTCACACTTTACCATCTCTTGTAAACATACTTCCCAGGTACACAAATTCGCTCACTTGTTCTACTAATTCACCATGACCTTGGTCTTGGTAACATTTACTTTCATCCCCTTTTGCTTAAATCCCTCATTCATCACTGTCACCATCTCCTGCAACTCAAGTACCGATGGGGCAAGTATAACTTGATCATCGGCATATAAGAGGCATTTGATTAGCAACTCTTGCACACGCAAACCCTTATCATACTCTTTCAAATCCCACATACAACTGTCCATGAATAGATTGAACAGCCATGGTGAGGCAACACAGCCCTGTCTAACACCTTTAGAGATGTTAAACCAGGCCGAGTATGCGCCATTGATTCTGACACAGGCTTTGGAACCCTCATAAAGGGACCTCAAAGCCTGCACCAGGTGCTGCTCACTCCATACATAGACAGCACCGTCCACAACTCCTTTCTATCTACCCTATCATAGGCCTTTTCCAGGTCCACAAAAGCACAGAAAACCTTTTGGTTCACCGCCAAGAACTTTTCTGTGATGGACCGTAGTGAAAAGACCTGATCCGTACATCCCATTCCCTTTCGAAATCCCGCTTGTACATCCCCGATTTTGTCATTCGTAACATTCAATACCCTTTCAATTAAAATCTTCGCATATACTTTGCCGACAACACTAAGGAGGCTGATACCGCGGTAGTTTTTGCAGTCTTGCTGTGACCCCTTTCCTTTATACAGAGGGACGATAACGGCCTTGACCCAATGTTCCGGGACTCGGCCGCTACTCCAACATGCATTGAAACGGTACAACAGACTACCCACCACGCCATCTCCTCTCCTCAGCATTTCTATCGACACTCTATCACAACCTGCTGACTTTCCCGCTTTCATACTTTTTAAAGCCTTCATTATTTCACTCATACTAATCACACTTTCATCTTCGCTACTTGCATCTTTACTCATGCTTTCTGGCTCACGACAAATATCTTCGCATTCAAACAAGCTTTCAAAATAAGTTTTCCATCTATCAAGCATTTTTTCTTCCTCACTTATTAAGTCTCCAGACTCATCCCTCACCGCGCTTAATTTAGTTTTCTCCGATTTCCCCCGAGCCGAATTAATCAAGCTCCAATATTCGACTGGAAGTTGTCAGACAAACTCCTATCATACTTTTCATTCAGTAAATCTTTCTTTCTAGCCACAACGTCTTTCACTCTTTTCTTTGATCTATTATACTCTTTTTTCTTTCTGTCGCTTAGATCTTGTCCTGGATCTACAGCTACAAAATCCAACCAACACTTTTTCTTCTCATTCACTACATCATCTACCTCTCTATCCCACCATCCCGGTCGTTCATTCTTGCTTTTCCTTCTTTTTACGACACCACATACTTCAGTGGCCGATTTGACCATTCCATTCTTCATAATCTCCCATACATTATTTACATTATTCTCAACTTCACTGTCTTTCATCTTATTAACACATTCAAAACAATCTTTCAGCTTTCTTACGTACTCATCTTGTATAACTTCGTCATTCAGTTTCTCTACTTTTATCCTCTCTAACGCAGTGGTAGGTACGGGAACACGATGGTGCCAACGTGTGAACAGACCCCTTACTCGTGTTACCACTAAGTAGTGATCTGAACCTACGCTAACTCCTCGAAATGCTCTGGTATCTACAACGTTGTTACGCAACCGTTCATCCACAATCATCAAGTCTATCATAGACTTCTCATTCTGCCGTCTCCACGTATACTGATGAATCTCTTTGTGATCAAAGAAAGTGTTTGTCACGCAGAGATTCTTGGCCAAACATACATTGAGAAGACATTTGCCATTCTCGTTCACTCGCTCATCACCATACTTACCCAGTACCGATTCATAACCATCCCTTTGCACGCCTGTCCAACCATTAAAATCGCCTAACAAAATAATCCTCTCATTCTCCTTGCATTTTGTTGAAACCTCATGCAAACTTTCCCAAAACTCCTCCCTTTCTTTTTTCGATTTATTCGTATCTGGGGCATAAGCCCCAATTACGAATAAACGGGTGAGACCTACCTTGAGTCTCACCCAGAGAAGTCTTGGGCTCACACATTCATGCTCTTGCATACATTCAGCCATTCGCTCTGTGATTACGATACCAAGTCCCTGACGACCGTGCTCGGATACCGGAACTCCGGACCACAAAGCCGTCAAGGTTCCGTGTGTGGACGTACTCACCCCTTTTTTCTTCGTCTCAGTCACACAAAGAACATCCAGCTTTCTCTCTTTCATCATCATACATACCTCATCTAATTTATGTTCCATCCCTCCACAAACATTCATCGTAGCAAGGCGGCTTTCAGCGGCCCGCTTTTTGCCAACCCCCCTGCGAACACGGCGTGACACGTGGCAAACGGCATCGCCGCCGTTCCGATCTCCGGAGGGATCCGAACATACTAGCACTCTTTTGCCCCCCCCAGAGTACGAAGGGCTGCCCAGGCTAGGCCTGGGGAGGGATTCTCTGGCATTGCCAGTACCCTCCTGGGGTTATAATATAATTATTAATATAATATTTTAAATGCTGAATTGACTGTTTGTTTGTTTTCTACTTTTTTCCGACAAAACGGCTGAAAGAAGTTTCGCAAAAAGATAGATTGTATACGGGAGAAAGATAATTCTCGAAGGAATATATTAACTACGGAGTCCCGGGCGACACCAAGTGTAGTATAAATAATGGGCGGACGAAGGATGCAATTACGTCAAAATAATGTCGAACGATATCCGTAATATGGATATGACTACTGTTGATTTATAAAAAAGAGAACTCACTGCAAAATAATTATAGATTTTTATTATTAAAGTATATAATCATATTTGTTTGTTTATTATTTATTTACAGTGAATTACTTTTACAGTTCACTACTTATATACTTATCTCATCTACTTATATAGGGAAAATCACCTCTCCACATCTACAGACGTAAGAGGGGCGTATTCGTAAAGTGATACTTCAGTACTTTCTTAATACAAAATATGTACTGATTTTTAACAAAAACTGCATATAAATATTTTCACACATAAATAGTGCCTACTCGAAAGAGCATAGCCGTGTTTACATGGAAAAGCGGCCCTGTAGAGGACACGACGCTCTGCATCTGAAAAAGAAAAAAAAAAAAAATTAATAATGTTTAGAATTTATATATAATTAGTTAATATGTAAAACTTACCTTGTTTGCTCCCCCACTGCTCATTCCTGTAATGTTTTAGCAATAAAAAGGTTGCGCACGAGCGCGTGCATATGTGTGCGTAGCATCCCCGCCAGTTGCCCTCTGACCGCGACGGAAAGCACGCATGTCCACGTACTTTAAGCGCACCACTATCCAAGCTTTTGTTGTTTTAACTTATCCAGTACTTACCGATCCGCGCCTGCTCCCATCATCTACATTTGGTCCATCGAGCCAGGATCATAAAGGAACTGCGAACATAAAAACAGCGAACGTTGGAATGTTCAGCACACCGCCGCCGCGCACAAATAAATCGCGCAGTGAACGCGCTCACTTACGTGAACAGCTGAAACAAACCATGGACGATCGTGTGGAAGTGTTTTCAACGCAAACATGCCCGGTCAGGAAACTCACAGATTTAAAAAGCCAGACAATGGATACTAATTTACCTTCAGGAAAAGAGGGTAGTGTAAAAACTGAGAACCACGAACGCGTTCCAGGTTCGTCGAAGAAGAGTTCTGGGTCATCAATAGAGGCACAAAGGAAACGATTGGAACTGGAGGCAGCCATGGCCAAGGCCAAAATCGAAAAGGATCTGATTGACAAGAAATTGGCAGCTGACCTCGCCGAGCTCGATGACCGGTCCTCAAGGAAGTCTCGCTGCAGCGACGACCATTCGACTCCGGGAACCTCTCAAAAGGTGGAACAGTGGCTAGAAAAGAGTATACATGATCCTACCGCTAACCTGCAAGTTCACGAACCGGCTTCGGCACCAGTTACCCAATCTGCTCCGGAACCGTTGTGGCAGTTGTCGCACGCTATCACCAACCTCGCTTCCGTGACACAAAGTGCTAACACTAATTTACTGTCAAGACTAGCTACGTCTAAAGATTTACCGCCGTTCTCCGGCGAACCACTTGAATGGCTGCAATTTAAAAGGAGCTACGAAGAGTCAACGAAATTATGTAATTACAGTGACAGGGAGAACGTCGCTAGACTCAACCGATGTCTTCGTGGTGAAGCAAAGGAAGCAGTTTCGTCGCTACTCATAAGCGACACTACACCAACTACTATTTTAGAAGCACTAGAACTACGTTTTGGACGACCTGAAATTATTATATTCAAATTAGCTTCTCAGTTTAAAAAATTACCTGCACTGTCACAGAGTTATCACTCTGAAATAGTGAATTTCGCAGTTAAAGTGAAGAACTACGTCGCAGCTACTCAATCGATAAATCAGAATGATTATTTAAGAAGTCCCGACTTGCTTAATACTGTATTGTCAAAGTGCCCAACTACACTTCTCAATAAATGGGCGGATTACATATACGAGAATAGCGACAATAACAAGGCTAAACTACAATTTTTCTCCGAATTTCTACACATAGAAGCAACAAAGGTAGCCGCAGCTGGGATAAGCCACATTAACACACAGACTGAGAACAGAACATTTAAAAGAACCGAAGAACGCAGAATTCATTCGCACGCAGTTCTGAACAACAATAATAGCGACGCGAAGTGTAAATTTTGTCGCACACATGTTCACCTTATTTCTAACTGCATAAAATTCAAGCGCGCGCTCCGTAAAGATAGGTGGCGATTCATTAAAATAAACAAAATGTGTCATAAGTGTTTGTTATCGGGGCACGGGATAGAAACCTGTCCAGCAGCGCCGTGCGACATCGATGAGTGCGGCCTACCCCACCACCGCTTACTGCACTGGCCCCATAAACCTACTTCGCCATCCAGCAGCAACCCCGCGTATGAAACCTCTAGAAGTGTTCCCCAGTTGACTACAGTAAACGAAAACGAACCTTCTTCCAATAGTGAAACAGTAACAAATACTATTGCGGCCCGTAATGACACAAGTGTTATGTTAAAAACGGTGTGTGTGAACATACACGGCCCTAATGATGTAATTTCCACGCACGCCTTACTCGACGACGGTGCCACAGTGTCGTTGGTGTCAGCTGATCTCGCGAACAGTATTAACCTACAAGGTCAGCCTGAAACGTTACGAATGAGAGGCGCGTGGAACTCCGACATCGTGTGTCACAGTGAAATAGTGAACTTTAAACTTTCTAATACAAGAAATCAAATGTACGAAATGCGTGCGCGCAAGATAAATGAACTAGATTTACCAACACAAAAGTTATCTAAAGTGAAGCTAGAAGACTTTGAACATTTACGAAGCCTAAAAAACGATGTAACCTGTAGTGATATAAAGCCCAAAATATTGATTGGACAGGATAACTTCCATTTAATGATGACCTTGAAGACTATTCATCGCGACTTCAACGAACCGTGCGCCACCCTGACACCTTTGGGGTGGTGCGTGCACGGGATTGTACCCGCCACCGCGCGCAGCCTACTTCTAACCACTGAACATGCATTAACTACAACGCTGTACGAGCCGCGCGGGCCGCCGATTACTCTTATCAGCGGTCCCCCCCGCGCCCCCGCTCCGCTCTTCGACTGCATTCCTGACAAGACGCGCACATGCGCCGGCGCACACACGGCACAGTACTCATCGTTGCAACAATAGGGAATATGCATGGATTTTAAAAATCGCATTTCTCATCAAAATATGAAAATACCGTAAAAGAGATCACCTAAACGGAAATTAAAATTAAAATCGGTCAAGAAATACGGAAGTTATAAGCATTTCTAACTTCTAATTAGACAGAGAGATCCGATGTGCACCGTGACGTCATTGTGCACTGCGGCCATATAAAATCCATGTAAAATTCCGTTTTTCTAGAAAGAGATAGGAACAAATCTTTGTTGGCTTATATCTTGATTATTTTTATAGTTATTCAAAATAGTACATTGTGTATTAAGGTCGGTAAGTAAGGAATTACGACCGAGGCTCTAGTAGAAGCCCGAAGTCGAAGACTGAGGGCTTTCTGAGTCGAGGTTCGTAATTCCCGTACCGCCCGTGATACATACAATGTTTTTCATCACATTTGCGAGTAAATAAATAAAATTATAAGGCAGAAAAAACTTATTTATTAAAATTTATAGTCACTGTACAATTAGTAAAATTAAGACAAACGTTTTTTTCGGGGAGTCTTATTGTTTGAGATAAATTATTAGTAACATTTTCTTCAGTATTACAAATTGTGATATTTTTCGATGTATCTGACGAACATGGGTCTGCTGGTACTAACTTAAATGTTGCTGTCGAGGCACATGGTTGTGTCTCACCAGGAGCAGACGACGTGGACGCACACGGCTCTGGTTCAAAGTCTGCAAATGATGTGCTCGGTTTTGGGTC
Organism: Acleris emargana; assembly: GCA_927399475.2. Lineage (NCBI taxonomy): Eukaryota > Metazoa > Arthropoda > Insecta > Lepidoptera > Tortricidae > Acleris > Acleris emargana. The sequence continues at coordinate 46,172,274 of OV656835.1, read as the reverse complement.
GTACGACTTCATGATCGATTTTGTTATTTCATCACCAATTTTTTTCTTGCTGCTTAAGGAGTCTTCAATATACCCTTCAGCAACATTACTGGACTTCCATCCTCCATGTCTTTTTAGAGTCATAATGTCGGCTCCGGAGTCGGCGAGCAATGTTGCTGAGGTTCGACGGAATGTGTGACCCGTGTAAGACTTTGAGTCTGGGAGGTTTAAATATTCAGCTATTTCTTTCGGCATGGTTCCAAACTTGTTTCTACCAATAACCTGAGCCGTACATTTACCGTTTCTGAATTGTTGAAAAAATCGGTTGCTGTTTGCTTTTTTAGTACGTAAACTTTCGTACTTCTTTACAATTTTGTAATATTTTCCATGTACTACGAATGACCTAGGAATCTTATTTTTGGTGTATGGAATTTTTATGAGCAGCATATCACCATGGTTTTCGATGTCATTAGTAGTTATTTCAGATAGTTCTTGGCGCCTACAAGCCCCAGTGACTCCAAAAATAAGAGCAACCTGAAATAAATGTAAAAAATATGTATATAATGTCAATCAAATAAATCCTCGATTATTTATGTCGTCTAATAGTACACGCTAAAAATAAAACAGCAAAAAAATTTTGCCTAGTAGGTAGGTAGTGGCTAAGTACATCAAGTTACCTTTGTCGCTAAATACTGTTCATCCGGTGCTTCATTTATAAATTTTTCGACGTTATCTCCAGTTAGTACCTTTGATTTTTTACAGACATATCCATCTGATTGTCTTTTTAAAAATGCCGTCAACTTTATATATTCCTTAATGTTGATACAATCCTTAGATTGGAGAGTGGTTTTCAGCATAGAGTAAGTGGACCACAGTGAAGACGGTTTGTATTTATTCGCCATTTCTCCAAAATACGCCAGCAAAACATTTTCAGAACACGAACTGGTTTTCTTTTCGTTTCTCCATTTTATAAATTGGTCGTATGCAGCAATATACCGCTCCTTAGACTTCTCCGGTAAAAGATTTTCATTAATTGTTTTTGCTGCATGGATAATATCTGGCGGTGTTGCACTTAAATTACACTCATCGGACGATGACGACGACATTTTTTATAACTTTTTTACTTGTCTTCAAATATAAAATGAAAATAACTATGAATTATAGCTTTAATACACAAATCAGCACAACTATTATTACGAATTACTTGAACTTTTTTAAGCGGATGGCGGGCGGACTCCACAGATTATACAAATGTTTCGTTCAGAAACGTTAAGGGCAAATACTTACGTAGGTATACATACAGCCTTGAAGGAGTGTAAAAAAAACGACGTTTTGATACAGAAAACTATTAAAATCGATTATTAAGAACATTAATTGAGTATTTAAGTAACATGTAGCGAGATTGCAATGAAATTCCTGTTTAAGTAACATTTTAAGAAAATTTTTCAATTGCGTGTAAACTCTTTGCTTGAACTTGCATGACCTGTGTGCTGTGCTATAAATTAAAAAAAAATTACTTACCGACCTTGGGTTTCATGGTAAATAAAAAGGTCGAGGGTTTTATATGGGGCATTGCGGCCAAGTTAACCTGTATGTTTAGATACTGTTTACGTGCAAGTGTGATGAAAAATGATTTTTGTGATCTGTTTGTTACATGAATCAGCTTCAATTGAAGCTGTAAAAAAAAAACATGCATATTCCCTATTATGCAAAACACACAGTGACAAAGTAGATACGGAACTACATGAATTAGTTCGCCGCTCGTTTGCTATAGAAGCAATTGGGGTGAACTCTAAACCCCGTGTAAATAAAGACGAGATTCGCGCAATCAATATTGTGGACCGATCTGCACAACTTTGTAATGGTCGATGGGAAGTGAGCCTACCCTGGAAAAATGAATTACGAATGCCAGATTCCTACTCAATCGCTTTAAGGAGATTTCTTGCCGTGGAACGAAGAATGAATTTAGACAATAATTACGCAGCAAGATACCGAGACCGCATAAATCATCTGTTTGAGAACGGTTACGCTCGTGAGTTAACTGATAGCGAGATTTCGATACCTGGAGGACGTGTGTGGTACCTGCCACATTTCGGAGTAGATAACCCAAATAAAAACAAGCTGAGATTGGTGTTCGACGCTGCTGCTAATGTCGCCGGCAGCTCCCTGAACGATTTTTTGCTGCAAGGGCCTGACCTACTTCAATCACTTTTAGGTATCTTACTACGATTTCGAGAAAGGCCTGTCGCTATCATGGGAGACATCAGAGACATGTTTCTTCGTATCCAAATAAACAGAGAAGACCAGCACGCCCTACGTTTTTTGTGGCGCGAAGATTCAAATGGGAAAATAAAGACCTGCGTAATGAACTCATTAATATTCGGTGCCAACTGCTCGCCCTTCATTGCACAGCATATAAAAAACAAGAACGCGACCAGGTTTAGAGACGATATGCCTGAAGCCACTGAAGCCGTCATACAGTCACATTATATGGATGACTATATCGAGAGCGTGGAGGACAGCGAAACCGCAATAAAAATGATCAAATCCGTGATCTACATTCATAAACAGGGCGGATTTGAAATGAGAAATTGGACTAGTAATAATCAACAAGTATTAACCGCCATGTCAAAAGAGACCTTAAGCGATAAGGATCAAAACCGCGGGCGACGAGTTACCAGAGAGAACACTCGGATTGTTATGGTTTCCCGCCAGTGATTCGCTTGGGTTCGACCTGTCACTTAAGCGTATACCTAAAGAAATTTTGGAACTCCAAAGAATACCTACGAAAAGAGAACTCTTACGCATTGACATGTCCATATTCGATGTTTTGGTTTTCTTGCTCCATTCACGGTGAAAGCAAAAATATTGCTACAAAGAACCTGGAAAAGCGATATTAAGTGGGACGACGAGATATCACAAAACGAAAATAAAGTTTTCCAAGACTGGATATTAGAATTAAATGCCTTGCAAGACTTACGAGTACCAAGATGTCATTTCACCTCATTAAGACTGTGAGAAAGAGAGCGCCGAGAAGGCATCTGGCGGAAGCGCTAGCCAAAATGAGACAACTATAGATTTGCACGTTTTTTGTGATGCTTCCCCGGCTGCATTTGCTGCGGTCGCGTATTATCGAAAGGAATTTGTAAACAAACAAGTCAGTGTGTCATTCATCGCCTGCAAACCACGAGCCGCTCCTGTTAATAAATACATAACTATACCGAAACTGGAATTGCAGGCAGCGGTTATTGCTTGCCGCCTCGCTGACACGATTACGCGTGAGAACCGATTAGTTGTAAACAAAAGATACTTTTGGACGGACTCGCAAATAGTATTGCACCAAATAAAAAATAACACGCGTAACTATAAAGTGTTTGTTGCAAACAGATTGGGGGAAATGACGAATTAACTCGGACCAAAGAGTGGAACTATGTACCTACGAAGTTAAATATCGCCGATAAGGCTACAAAAATTAATACCTACAAATTGAGTATCGACGGGGAGTGGCTGCGAGGTCCGCATTTTTTACACTTGCCGCGCGAAGAGTGGCCGCCGATGAACCCTGAAAATATAGAAGAATACAATGATGAGATGTTGCAAGTTAATATTGTTTGTGAAAACAGCGTCAAAGACTTACCTGTGCCGGAAACAACTAAGTTTTCCTCCTGGCTTCGCTTGTGTCGATGCATGGCAAACGTGTTTCTATTTATAGAAAAATGTAAAACGCCGGGCGAAGCTAAACTTACATTAGAATTAATGAAGCGCGCTGAACATCAGTTATTACGCTGCTCACAAGTGCGGTCATTCCCTGGAGAACTGGCCCTTTTGAAAAACAATAAATCCATTTCGTATGATAGCCGACTACGAAAATTGACGCCAGTCTGGAACGAATATGGATTGCTGTGCGTCGGGGGGAGAATAGAAGCAACTACGAATGTGAGTTCAAGTGTGAAACGGCCTGTAATTCTGGATGGACGTGATTATATTGCACGATTAATAGTCAAATATTATCACGAGAGGACCGCGCACAGCTGTAACGAAACAGTAGTTAATGACATACGTCAGAAATATTGGCTTGTAAATTTACGACCCACAGTACGAACAGTCGCCGCGAAATGTTTATACTGTCGTATAAGGAAAACAATACCTAGCAATCCACGACTAGGAGACTTACCGGAGGCACGATTAGCGCACCATAAGAGACCATTTACCCATTGTGGTGTTGATCTGTTTGGCCCAATGGAAATATCCATTGCCCGGCGCCGAGGAAAGCTGTACGGAGTATTATTTACCTGTCTAACTATACGCGCCATACATATCGAAGTGGTGCCAACGCTATCAGCTGATTCCTTTATAATGGCCTTGAGGCGCATGGCGGCGCGACGTGGATGGCCGTATAAGATGTACTCCGACAATGGCACCAATTTTCGAGGTGCTGACGCAGAACTCAGGAGGTCTTTCGAAGCAATCAACCAATCTAGTGTGAAAGATGAATTAATTAACCGCGGATTGGAGTGGCATTTCATATCGCCCGCTAGTCCCCACATGGGAGGAGCGTGGGAAAGATTGATTAGAAGCGTCAAAACAGCGTTGAGGGTTGTCCTAAAAGAAAGGGCCCCTCGCGAAGAAGTACTTATCACATTACTGGCCGAGGTGGAGAATATAGTTAACAGCCGCCCACTGAGCCATGTCTCCGTAGACCACGAGTACCCTGAAAGTTTAACACCGAACCACTTTCTCATCGGGACCTCTTCTAACTTACCTGTTCCGGGAAAGTTTGACGACAACGATTTCTATGGACGAAAATTGTGGAGAATCACTGAAAGACTCACCGACATGTTTTGGCGACGCTGGGTGCGAGAGGTTCTGCCAGCTCTTCTTCCACGTCAAAAGTGGTTTCAGGAAGGACACCAACTGAAAAAAGGCGATGTGGTCTTCATAGTAGACCCAAATATGCCACGGAACACTTGGCCTAAAGGACGAATAGAGAACGTCTACCCCGGCGCCGACGGTCGCATACGCATTGTCGACGTAAAGACGAGGACCGGAAAACTGACCAGACCTGTGACGCGCGTGGCCTTGCTCCCCACAGCGGCTGATGATTGTTCTGAGTAGACAATGGGGGGGAGAGTGTAGAGGACACGACGCTCTGCATCTGAAAAAGAAAAAGAAAAGAATTAATAATGTTTAGAATTTATATATAATTAGTTAATATGTAAAACTTACCTTGTTTGCTCCCCCACTGCTCATTCCTGTAATGTTTTAGCAATAAAAAGGTTGCGCACGAGCGCGTGCATATGTGTGCGTAGCATCCCCGCCAGTTGCCCTCTGACCGCGACGGAAAGCACGCATGTCCACGTACTTTAAGCGCACCACTATCCGAGCTTTTGTTGTTTTAACTTATCCAGTACTTACCGATCCGCGCCTGCTCCCATCATCTACAGGCCCTTTCACCATTTTTTTTATCCATATTTTTTTTTGACAATATTAAATATTATTTAAAGAATATGTGAGTCTCTATATACAGATTACTGTACCAAAAGTTAACGTAAATTGCATTAGCCAATGTGGACAAAAAACATTCCTATGAAAAGTAAAAAAAAAAATATCTCGGAAAATAACACAGATAGGAAGCTGAAACTTACAGGAAATAATACTTATCACGAGGGCTTTCATTAAAAAAAATACAGTAAACATTTGGTGAAAGGGCCGCTTTTCCATGTAAACACGGCTATGCTCTTTAATAAGTCTTATCGATCGTGCTTTCTTCACCATAAAGAGTTTGGACGATAAAATGTGGCCGTATTGAAGTGCCCCTATAGTAATTAAACAAGACGGTAAATAATTAGTCATTTATTTACAAATAATAGATAAGCTAAAGCTATATTATATTACGAGTATAAACACAAGTTCTTTTTAAGTTTCCAATAAGGATCTGCTGAATTTCCGGACTTTCTGCTTCACTCTCATCATTAGCTTTTGCACAGTGGTCTGAGAGATGGATTTGGTTGCTGAAAGCCTCGTTTTTATTTTATTTGGCCACGTCTTTTGCTTCTTTGTTACTTTTTTTAGATGCCGCTTCACTTGAGCCCAGTATAAATATTTTAATCGGCCGGAGTTCGAGGCAGTTTGGTGCGTTTATCAATTTAGACACTTAGGCCACATTATTGCTGGCATACCATGCTATTGCTGTTTTTGCATAGTGACATGAAGCAAGATCTGACCAAATTGCAACAGACTTCGTATGTATCTGTATAAATCGCAAGAGACGTTTTTGAAGACACTCTTTTACGTAAATATCTCGGTTTAGAGTTCCTGTCGTTATAAAACTTTGGCTTTTCCGACAGCATGACCAAAAGACATGCCAAGCTAAAAAAAATTGCTTGTTTTGTCTGATGTAGTATCCATGGTATGTAGTGACCGGGTAAATGTTTATGTCGGCAACGAGATAGGTTTCGTTGTCCATTAAAACGCAGCAGGTTTTCGTTAAAATTTGCTCGTATAGTTTGCGAGCTCTTGTTTTAGCGGTCTTGACATTTTTACTTTTTTTGCAACGCCACGAACCGACAAGTTCGGATTCTTCTTGAATGACTCCACAACCTTTCTATCCCTACTGGCATTGACAGTGCCTCTTTTTTTCAGCTTCGTGGTTTCCTTTTAGTGGTCTGAGTCTCCTCAAAACGTTTTAATACTATAGATACCGTTGATCTAGCCACATTTGATTTTTTTTAAACCTGCTACGCCATAACATTTACCATTATTATAAAAAAATTGCAGTGGTTTCCATGTCAACAGATAAGAAAATTATAAGCAGGGATCGGAAATTCGGATCGATATTTACCTAAAGTTGGCAAAATCCCAGAAAAAGATAGGCAAACATGGCGTCGACTTCTTAAAAATATTATTTTAATAATATAAGTTTCGAGATTCTGGGATTCTACAAAATGTTAATATAATAATTACTTTACATATAGGATAAAACATTCATTTTTGCTCCTATAAATTCGTTAGGTTAATGAGTTACAGGTAAATTAAATAACATTTGGTAAATCTATACATGAAAAATAACTTCAAACAGCTAATATAAATAATTGATTATGAATTAATGCCGGTGCAATTTATTTATTTTGAAATCCCAGAAATTTTAGTAATGAATTCTATGATTGAGTACGCGTCCATACAACTGAACAACAAAGCCGGTGCGAAAGTATAGGTAAATATCGATCCGAATTTCCGATCCCTGATTATAAGTCTAAATATAATTTATTCAAAAAGTTTGATATGAAAAATAACGGCTATATTTTATCGTGCACAGTCTATTGCATCCGTCGACCGCTCTTTTATTATAAAGCACACAACGTTATTATAAAACAGGTTTCGACGGGTTCCGTAGTCAACATACCTTATAATTTCGACATGTCCGTTTATCCGTTTATCATTCTGTCTGTGGTTTAACTAAAGAGACTCTAGGTACTACGATGATGTAACTTAGCATAGATGTACGTTTAAATAACGCCGACGAAGATATAAAATAAAACATTTAAAAATATATTTTTACGTTATTGCATCGAATGAAGTATCAGAGGAAAGCTTTAAAAAAATCATTAGTACATGTTATCAATTTTTGATTTTAGTGGACTGTGTATTAATGTTCGTTCATGTCTTTACGGTGTTAAAATAAAATAAGAGACATGTTTGGTAAAAACAGGTTTGGCGATATTACATGACGATGGCGTACCTAGTCGTGCCCGCCGTGCCGAGCCCCGTGATCCGCTGCGCGAGCCCGGACTTGAGCCTCAGGTACCACCTCAATCTAATAGAGAGCTAAGTCTATGCATTTGACTGATGCATGCATTTTTTATTTGGTCCCTTACTAAAGATTAGGAAAATATAACAAATAAGTACCTTCATCACGTCCAAATATAGAGTTTAAATATTAACAGCACACCACTAACAACTTACAATATCTACTATACTTTGCATCAGTACTCGCTTGTTGTTAGTCATTTTAAACTGATATTTTATTTGGTTCGCAAAAAATAAAAATAAACGTTATTCTAATGACCAGTTTTTTTCTAAAGTAGACCTCGTATGTTAATGCTGGCATCTCAAAATAAAAAATATGCCACAGCAAGCTCTTTGGTTAGAAGACTCATTGTTACACCACAGGCCACACGCAGGGTATCAATATAGGTATTACAATAATAGACAATAATTTTGTTCAGCAAAAATTACTAGGTGTATTCGGCTGGGACAAGTAGAAAGTTTTGTACTGTAAGTAGGTAATTTGGATATCATTATACTTCATTTAATTTAGAATGAGAAACCACAACAACATTATATTGCGGCTCGTGAACTGTAATCTCTTTACAATTTGTACTAGAGTAACAATTGACGACACGCAAATAAAGTGACATTAAATCAATTTTATTTTGCGGCTCCCAGACTATTGTACTGTACTATTTGCTAGGTAATAAATAGTTGACCAAACGCAATATAATGTTATTGTGGTTTCTCATCCTAAAATAAATGAACTATAGCAGTATCATAATGTCACTAATAGGGTGACCATAGCGTTACTATGATGGTTAAGAGAAATAATATTTCTCTAATTTGTATAACACAAATTAGAGAATCATCATACACCGGATTGACGGGGGCAAAAATGTACCTGTTCTAGTGATTCATTAAATGTCGACTTAGTTTATCGACATCGATAAAAAACAATTTTTAATCATCCATCATTATCATAAGTAATGCCCTTACTTACCTTTTAATTATGTGCAAACCTCTTTTTTTCATACTTATCGCAACTTTAAACAACTGGTATCTGATAGTGACCATTGAAATTACGTTGAATAACCAATTCATTCGCTACAACCATATTCTTTAGCATTCCGACGAATTGAGAATCGTTTTGTTTTTTAAGTCGGTTAAAAATGCATCGAAAGAAAAAATATTGTTTATCTTCATGGAAAACTGATCGTTCAGATAAAGAAGATAAAGGTACGACTTACTTTTGCAAGAAATGTAAGATCCATATGTCACGACAAAAGTTGTCGATAAACTTTGTCGATATTTAATGAATCACTAGCACTGGTACATTTTTGCCCCCGTCAATCCGGTGTATGGTTATCATGCTAATAATCTTTTAATAAACCATTACAGAATCGTTATTACCATACATTATCAGCAAAGAGCGGAATTCTTCATAGCAAAAATCAAACTGTCAGAGGGATTGACCTAACTGTTTTATCGACTTATCGATGTTACGGAATAATATCGCATTAGGTATCCATAATCAACTTAAAATATTATTCTGTAACATTTGACCTCTTTGATAAGTAAACCTAGATATTTTTCTAGCACGAACGATAAGTTTGCAGGGAAGATGAAGAAAACATATTTAGTACAGATTTAGATTTCGACTTTGTTATTTTGAATGAAGATTAGTTATCTACTCTTAGCAATATTTGTTTTTAATTTTTAATAATAAGTTTCATATAAAAATTTAAAAAAAAGTATTTTCTGTTTTATTCTTTACTATTATACTAAAATACAGTGGCGGTCAGCTAATTAGGGACACAGTTAATTTGTTTGTATGTATATCCAAAAGCCTGATTTCATTACTTTAACTTTGTTTCGTTAGGTGAAAAATATTTATCGATAAGTCGATAAAACAGTTAGGTCAATCCCTCTGACAGTCTGATTTTTGCTATGAAGAATTCCGCTCCTTGATTATCAGTCAGTGATCAACTGATCAGAATGTATATATGAAGGTTAAACATCAGTTTGACGACGGTATAATAATTGATAGTTATCTGCGGTACGGTGTCCAGAGAAACTTAAAGTTTTCTTCCAGTACATCTTATTGCGGTGAGTAATGAGATCGAATTTTATTCATTCAATAAGATAAAATGCTTATAATTTTCTTTTCATAAAATTTATCAAGTTTTATAGTAGAATAAAAATCTCACCGCGATTACTTATTATATTATTGGGTCAATCAACTTTTCTTTGTAGCTCGTTGCCATGGTGACGTCTCCTGGGTCACTCTTTAAAACTATGATTTCAAGGGATATAAGTCCACTAAAAAACTGTTTTATTGGCAATTACACACCCATTCTTTTATGGCCTTTCTGCTGAGTGTGCTGGAAGTATATATTATAACATTTTTTCTAAGAAACTCTATCACTGTTGTCTCCTGGCTTACGGGACAGAATAACAACAACAAAAAGTTGATCCACCCTATTATTAATAAAATAATTTACAAAACGACCACCAAATCAAACTGCCTCTGTAGACCAAATTTATAGTTCGTTTTTTTAGCATTAGAAGGACCTTTACAGAACTTATTGGACACGTTTTACGGCAGACGACAGAATAAGAGAAAAAGTATCAAAAACATTTTCGGACCATTTTGCGTCATAATCGAAGATTGTAACATGTGTTGGTTGCGTTTATGTATAAGGACTATTATATGTATTTTTAATATGTAATTCACAAACTTTTTGGACAATAAAAAATCCAAAGAGACAGATGTCTTAAACACTCGGAATCTTTAAGCGTATAATGCGACTAAATTAAACACATCGCGTCACGCCAAAAATACGCGTTTGGCATGTTGGAATTTTAATCGGCCGCATAATATGTCCGCAGCCATTACCTTGTTTGTGATTGTTTTGAAATGTCTCATTCATGTCGATTTCATTCGCGTGCGATTCGTTATAGTTATCCAGGAAAATTTTCCTATTGTTTTGAGTTGTTGAGTTTGATTGTTTTCCGTTAAAGTTATGAATTCCAAATACCTACAAGACTACACCGCAGCAGTGTGTGATGCTGATGAGTAGGGTTACGATTTTTAGTGGCATTTTGTGGTTTTAGAATCCATGGAGCCGCTATTTCCTATTTATTATAATACATGACACTTTGATTTTGACCTTCAGTACCTATGGTCATATTTCAAAATGAATTAATAAATTATTTTTTTCGGTTTTTCCGTTTCTACTAATATTTGCTTGTTTGTAACGCTTTCACAGCAGAGATATCCTCCATACCAAAATTCATTTAAATTGGTTTAGCGGTTTAATTAATAAATTAATTTTAAAATATTAAAATACTGGTCTAAATCAAAGTTGTATGTATCACAATAAATAGAAAATAGCGACTCCATGGATTCTAGAACCACGATTTGCCACCAAAAGTCCTAACTCTACTGATGAGTCAAGAAAAAATCTAATTAAACTGAATAAGGTTGTACTTATTTCAGTGGGATGCTTTTGATACCCTATGAATACATCTAAAGATTAAAACCATCCAAAATTCAGTGTCTTGAAAGGGATTTAATAAATATATTGTATATACAGGGTGTTACAAAAATACCCGTAAAGCCGGAAGGGAGTTAAATGGTGCCTTATACAAGTCCATTTACAATATTTCAGAAACATACAATCACTGTATGACTTACCGCCAAAAAAAATTAAAACCATTTTTTTTATTGATGTGCAAACCCTATTTCAGTAAAATTAAAGAGTAAACTACGCAGAATGTTTATTAAATTTTTTACCTAATTCGCGAAACGGTAAAGACTAAAGAGATATAAACAAAATGAACAGAAGTAGATTAGATACATATTACAAGTCGAGTTTTGAAAGCCGATACAGTTCGCGAGCACGATTTAAATTGTTATCTTCATGGACTACGCTTAACATCATATCGTAATATTCTCAGTTAGAAAACATCGTCATTTTGGAAAAAAAAAATGGAAAAACACGGAACAATTGTAGAATATCGATAAAAAGATTTGAAATTGACAACCTTTTTTTTTTCCCTCTCGACGTTTTTTGAAGCCAGTACTTTAAGCATAATGACATCGTAGTATTGAACCTTTGTGGATGAAAAACAAAAAAACCATTAAAAGTTGACAATTATTAAAATTGGTAGGTAGGCCTCTCTGTTAAATAATCTATGCTAACTCCGGTCTCCTGATATGACAGCTTACTAGGGTTGACAATGTTTTTGGCTTTGATAATTTATTATATTTTTTACTGGGTATTTTGTAACACGTTTTATATACACACCATTTGCAGTTGGTGTATGAATAATATGAATATTTACCGTATAAACTGTAACTAATTAGATATAAATGCGAAATCGTTAACAAATTAAACTGCTTGAGGTTAAAATTTCTCAAGTGGATATTATAATCCATGGGCTAAGCTTATTCACAATTTACTTTTTATTGCCATATGTAACGAAAAAAGATAGAGCGTAATTTCATGTCTTATTTATTTTTATTAACTTCTGAAGATACTCGTACAGGTTTACGACACCTGCTTATTTGTTTATCGAATTTCTAATGCTATAAAAACTAAGTTTACTAAATGACTACCAATACTTAGCGACTAAATTACGAGGTATGAATGCTTCGATCAATAATAATAACTAGATAACGGATCGGCGCCAAAAATATGTCTCGGTACAAAGCGTGGCACTTTCCTCGTGAGGCGCTATTTTGATTAGTTCAGTTGACCCATGGTCAATGTCAACACACGTCACAGTGATGCAATGTTTATTCAAAAGTTTCAAAACCAACTACCGAAAAAAGCAATGTATCAGTGTATACAGTCTATTTTTTCTTACTTGAGCTAAGTAGTAAACAAACATCACTCGATCACATATCACGCCATTCCAAAAGAATCACTCAATATATGGTACCACAATAACTAAAAGTCATTACTTTAAACACAACCGAATCCATTTCTACTAAATATTGCTTTAAATTATCCTTACAAGTAACATATTTTAATAAAATAATAATTTCCACAAAACTCTCTCACAGATTATCAAAACTGAATGTCAGATTGGCATTTCATTTGTAGGGATGGGAAGAAGTGAATGAATTAATGATTAAGTAACTGTTTAACTGTATGGAGGTTTTAATATACAATATTCCAAACATAAATGAATATAATTATCTTTTTAAACTAAAAAGTTAGTGAGAGTTATTATTATGTGTATAGGTAGTCTATATGATATGACATGATGATCTACGGATGACTGAATAAAATATTTATAATAAATCGTGTTGTGTTATTGAGTACATAATATCGTTATAAGTAGGTATCCACTTGCAATTGTAGTCTGTCAAATTCACTATATCTATCATATTGAAGAACCCAAACCATATACATATTTCACTCATTTCATTCATTCACTAAATAAATTTACACATTCACTCCATTATTCCCATCCCTATGAAATGTCAAACTTTAAAGATACGCCATATTTGTTTACTACTTAACTCAATTAAGAAAAAATAGACTGTAGTCGGAGTGTCTTACTTTTGGTACGTCCATGTACCTATAGAATATATTATATTTTAAACTTACTTTTAGACAAATTTAAACCTCCGCTAAGAATGTTTGGCCAAGGTCGGCCAATACACACACAAATACTTGTTTAATGGAACAGTAGATACATGGAGTAGATTTTTACTATTACAGGTATTAGGGGGAAGCGGGGCAGATTGGTGCGGAAAATATTTAAACTTATATTTTGGGAAGTAAACATTATTGAAATTCTTGCTTATATCATAGTTGAACTAATTGGCTTCATTATGGCATTTAAATTAATAATAATAAAAAAAACGTAATAAAAATAAAGAAAAAATTGTGAAAAATGAATTTGTTTTATTTTGCCCATGCGGCACCTTGGTACACATGTTAAATTATGTAAAAGGGTCAAGTACTTTTTCATCACACTTACTCGTAAATAGCGTTATTTCATGCCTGTATACAGAAGGACAGTGACCTAAACTGTTCCCGCGGGAGTTATGGCGAGTTGATAGTCCCTAGGGAGTAATGACTTTCGTTTTACTATTTGCAACTATTTTGTACAGCATTTCTGGCTAAGGACGTTTCATGCTCACCCAAAAATTCACAGTTTCTTATTTCATCTTTAAAACTAAGCTATAGACTTACTTAACATCACACTCAACCTATACGCTGCATTGAACTTCATTATTTGAAAGTTTAAGAGACAATAGAGACCAATAAGAAATGGCTTCTTCATCCGATGAATCGAAATTAGTATTCGTTATTACAGCTACACCACCAATTACTTCATGACCATTTGTTACTAGCCAAATCGAAAGAAAATTACTTAAATCTCGTTAGTAACCTTTTTACTAACCTTGATGCACAATATACTATTAGAATCTTAAATAACACAGTAAAAAATACATAGGAAATAAATGATAGTAGCAATGCGCAATGTGCCCCTTGTCTTTGTGTATCAAAGTGCCTTAACGGTCATATTGTTTTTTTTTTTAAATATTAATAATACCAGTAAAGAACAACAACCTAGCGCGTTACTCCCATAGTGTCCATTTCCCACAAACTACAATTTCCTAAAACCACAATTATCAGAATGTCAAACTCCTAAAAAGTACAATGCCCAGATTTCCAAATGGTCAGAATGTCAAACTACCGAAATGTCATATTCTCAGAAAGTACAAATCCCAAAATCCACAATTCTTAGATGTCGAACTCCGTAAAAGTACAATTACCAGAATGTCGAATTCCCAAAACGTCAAATTGTCAGAATGTCAAGCTCCCAAAATATCACACTATCTAAGTGAGAGAAAAATGTAAGGTCATTGTCATGGTATGGTCATGTCATAAGATGCTCAAAAAGTGGTACTTTTCGTATCTGTATATCGTGGGGAAAGTTGGATTTATTCAAACTAGTATTTGACGATATAATTTTGGTTTAAATAATTTTATTAAAATTTAAGTAATTTCGGTCAGAATGTGTGCACACGTTAAGTCCACTTCAGAGGTCCGGGGGGAAGAGGATAGACACAGATACACATTTTTTCGGAAATACGAGGGCAGAGTGAGAAGTCAGGTAAAAATCATATTAAAGGTATTTTCTTCACATATTCATTAATGTCAATTTGTAATGCAGCCTTTTTGGAGGTAAATCGTATATTTTCAGCCAGTTCACACGACTAGTTTTTTTTTACAGCTATGAAAAAGAAACAATCACTTCGGTGTTTGCAAACATGGAGAAAAGTGAGTTTCGTGTTCTGATTAAACATTATTTTTTGCAAAAAAAAACCATTACGGATACAAAAAAAAAATTAGACAAATATTACGGGAACTCTGCTCCATCGATTAAAATGATCCACAAGTGGTTTACGGATTTTCGTTGTGGCCGTACAAGCACTGCTGACGCCGACCGACCCGGACGCCCAGTTGAGGTCACTACACCAGAGATGATCACCATAATCCATGACATCGTATTGACCGACCGAAGAATAAAGGTCCGTGAGATAGCTGATATTGTAAGCATTTCAGACGAACGGGTTCGTAATATCCTTCCCACTTATTTGGATATGAAGAAGCTCTCCGCCCGTTGGTTGCCGCGATTGCTCACAGTAGATCAAAAACGCACTAGGGTGACCCTGTCAGAGGCATGTTTGGCGAAGTTTAGGTGTAATGAAACGGACTTCTTGCGTCGTTTCATAACTGTCGACGAAACCTGGATTCATCATCATACACCAGAAATCAAGGAGCAGTCAAAACAATAGATTGCTTCAGGTGAACCTGCACCAAATAAGGCCAAAGCAGTTTTATCGGCGAATAAAGTTATGGCTACTGTCTTCTGGGATGCTCGTGGTGTAATATAATATGTTGATTACCTTCAGAAAGGTAAAAAGATTAACGGCGAATATTATGCCAACTTGTTACAGCGATTTCATGAAGTTTTAATGGAAACGACCCCATTTGGCGAAAAAGAAAATCATTTTTCACCAAGACAACGCACGGGTCCACACTTGTGCAGTTGCTATGGCTAAAATCCACGAGTTGCGTTACGAATTGCTCCCGCATCCGCCTTATTCTCCAGATTTAGCCCCCTGCGACTATTTTCTTTTCCCAAACTTAAAGAAATGGCTTGGTGGAAAAAGATTTGGTTCCAACGAAGAAATCATCGCAGAAACCAATGCTTATTTTGAAGGGTTGGAGAAATCGTACTATACGGAGGGAATCGAAAAGCTAGAAAAGCGATGGACCAAGTGTATTGAGTTACATGGGGACTACGTTGAAAAATTAATATTTACTTGGACCAAAAAAATAAAAATTGTTAATTTTTTCCAGACTTTTCACTCTGCCTAAAAAACGTCGTTCGAACATACTTTCCGCACTTGTTTCAAAATGTACTATTAAGTATTACTTCTAGGCGGTCGAAATCGCAGCCAGGGGCTAATTAGTATTTTGGACATGGCTAATCATAAAATAGTATTTTTCGTAATCGTGTTATAATAGAGAGCTTTTTAGTCGAGTACCGCTGAGTGGCCTAAGTAAGGTACGAGATTAAAAAGCTTAATTATGACACTATTGTGAACAATACTTTTTACACGAGTTCATTAAAATTAATAATGTAAGTCATTAATACGAGTATATAAGAAAACTAAAAGTAGATTTTTGACGGATGATGCGACGCTGCTACGTTCCGAAACGCCACAGATTGGCAATTTTGTATCGGATCGAAGCTCCTTAAACAAGGACACATTTGGAAATCCGAAGATCTATTTTCAAGTTTTTTTCGGTTGTCTAGAGCGTATCGAAATAGTTATTTCGGTTGTTTTTTAAGTAACAACGATGAAAAGAGTGACGTTGCAGTATTCTCTATGAAATCTTTATACACAGATTTTAATCGACGAGTATAAAAAAATAAATAAAACACTCAATCTCAATATTTTATTGTTCATTTTCTAATCATTAGAATTATTAGGGCTGGCCAAGCACGTCACATCACAGTACTGCAAGTACTGCAAAATTACGGACGCCAGTGGTAACTTTTATTTTAGTAAATGTCGGACTTGGTGGAGGCTGGACATCGCTGGGTTGGGCTTGAGGTTCCTCTATAGAATTTAATATGGTTTTTGAAACTTTTATTTTATTTTGAATGGAGTTATCAATATAACCCTCAGCAACAGCTGTGGATCGCCAACCACCGTGTCTCTTTAAAGCGGTAATGTCACCGCCTGCAACAAAAATATGTACATGACAATATATTGTATAAAACATACATTTAAAAACATAAATATATATTACTGTTTACCAACCTGCATCAATTAACAGAGTCGCAGAGGTCCTTCGGAAACAGTGACCTGTGTATAGTTCGGGATTGGGTAACTCCATGTAACTAGCCACTGATATCCCTAAGTTTCCAAATGTATTGATACCAATGTTCTGATTGGTGCATTTTCCATATTATACCAAATAATATCTTTCTTAAAGTTAATTACTGTACGTTTGCAAGTGTATTGTATGTACTTGTTGGATTTTATGAAAGTTATTTACATTTTTCGTGACTAAGCAAAAAAATACCGGTAATACCCCAACAGTAGACCGCAAATGCGGGTAATACCGGTCAACGAAGGGTTTCACAAAATGATCAATAAATAAGAAACCCGTAATATATTGATAATGTATTTCATATATATCAATAAACTACTATATAAGCTACGTAAAAAGTTAATTTCCGATACCTACCGTAAATCATAAAAAATAAATAAAAAAAATTGCTTAAGTGACCGCTATTACCCCATCTTACCCTAAAGGGCAACCATCGGGACTCTTTCCATCAGATGCAAACAGGCCCAAGGCTCAAGCGAAGCCTGATAAGAAATTGTGCTAAAGGTTCGACGGATCAAATCGTTTATCGATTCATGTCTGTAATCTCGACTAACACTGGATGGATTCCGTGTGTGGACGTACTCACCCCTTTTTTCTTCGTCTCAGTCACACAAAGATCATCCACCTTTCTCTCTTTCATCATCATACATACCTCATCTAATTTACGTTCCATCGATCCACAAACATTCATCTGCGGCCCGCTTTTTGCCAACCCCCCTGCGAACACAGCGTGACGCGTGGCAAACGGCGTCGCCGCCGTTCCGATCCCCGGAGGGATCCGAACATACTAGCACTCTTTTGCCCCCCCCAGAGTACGAAGGGCTGCCCAGGCTAGGCCTGGGGAGGGATTCTCTGGCATTGCCGGTACCCTCCTGGGGTATAAACCTTTTAAATAGTGCTCGCATGGTCTATTATGCATAGTCGGGTTTGAATTCGGAGTTTTCATTCTCCTAGATAGGTAGCAGCCCAATGCTAACGACGCCTATCCCGCCGGGTTTGAATTCGGAGTTTTCCTTCTCATAGATAGATAGCAGCCCAATGCTAACGACGCCTATCCCGAAGGGTTTGAATTCGGAGTTTTCCTTCTCCTAGATAGGTAGCAGTCCAATGCTAACGACGCATATCCCGCCGGAGGAGATTTTTCCTATATAATAATCCCTTAATCCCTTAATCGCCTTCTACGATACCCACGGGAGGATAACGGGTGGTGCTATTCTACTCTACCGGCACCACACGGCAATATTAGTCAACGAATAATAATTTAATACCATGAATGCTCTGTTCAGGGACATGGTGGATTGCACCTGTACCCACAGCCTTTCTGTGTATTCATCGTCCAATTCCGTCAAAAATTCCACGAATTCTTTTGAAATTTGTTGAAGTCTTTCATTAAGTTCTTTTTCTTCTTGACTTCCGCCTTCATATTGTGTTCCTTGAAAAATATGATTAAAATCAGACAAGTCCACCACTGGCAGTTCTGATTCTGACAGTCACCTTTATAGCTTTGGTATTTGATTAGTAAAACCACCTTCCCCTGCTTCTGGTCCATAAGGATTATTACTTACATATAGTTTTTTTTTCATCACAATTCAAGTACAGTGACCATATTACCGATTTTCTATCTTCATCCTTTTTTGAGCCAATTTCCAATCTGATTCTTCTGAAAGGTACATTAATGTTACCATTATTTGAAACTAGATCCGCCCGCGGTTTCGCTCACTTAGAACTGGTATAGCGTGACCTAGTCAGATTTATAGGGTAAATGGATAAATCTATATCTGGATAATTATGTCTATAATCTACCCCTGGACCAAAAATCAACGACAATGCCTTTTCTATGTGCCTTTCGTCGTCGTGGCTAAATTGTTTTGGCGATACGTAAGTAAAACATTATTTTATTTGATTTTTCTTAAAATAAATGCAATATAAAATACATGTTGATGGTAGCTTTCTTAGGCTGAGTCTCAAAAATAGCTTTAGCCCTAACATAAGCCTATATTTCTTAAAAAAAATATTATTTCACAAAAAGTCCTACAGATTTTATAAGCCCATAGACTTTTTAAAATGAAAAGTCTTTTAAAGCCTAAAACCTCACAAAACCGATAGGCTTAAATGTAGGGCTAAAAGCCTAGAGTCGTCGAAAACACTATTTCAAAGTCAAACCCATATAGTACCGGCATATCCGCGTATCTCTATATCACTCTATTTTTTCCCAAGAAACTATTAAAGTTACAAAACTGAAATTTTGTATAGATATTTATACCGCGCACTAAGGTCAATGATGAAATAAGAAAAATATATATGCTACTTTTCAAAATTGTGTGGCATTTACAAGAAAAAGCATCCTATTCCGATCTAAAACTGTGTTAGAAAGCAGTGCATCCACTAAATTGTAAATAGCGTTGATGATGCTGCTTAAGTAGATAATAACGAACGTAATTAATGTTTAAGATATTCTAAAACATCATGATTTCACCAGAAACTAGGTTCGATGAAATTATACAATCTATAAGGTGTAATTGGTATTTCGGGAATGAGCTTTGTATATTAGCAAATGAAATTTTATTCTGTAGACTGCTGTCTTCTTCCATATAACACATGAGGTTATTGACGGGGCGTTTTAGTTTAATTGATAAATCAAAGCGAATGAGATTAGCGTGATTGGCCGACTATAGACTAATCAAAAATCAAAGGTCGGTGAAACTGATTGAACTGTGACAAGTAAAAGATAACATTCTCTATAAATACAAATTAACTTGTTCCTAATCAAAAAGATTTGTGCTGGAAACCATTTGGAAATTAAATAAATGTCGAATTACTATGTCATTGGCCAGTTCTTGATTGTCAAGTTATATTCTCAAACAAAAAAAGTCGCGTAATCTTAATTTAAGACTACACGAAAGGGCTGAGATTATCTCATTGCGTCAATTAGGGTACACTATTAGTGATGTGTCAAGGGAATTAAACGTATCTCTAAGTATGCTTTTGGATAAGACGAGAAGGGGAAGAAGTCAGCATTTTAGATCATCTATAGGCGAAGTGGTCGTCGGCCCACATTAACGACTTCGCATCGATAAATAATGAATCGTAATTATGAAGCACGGAGACCATTCGGTAGGATCTGCACAGAATGAAAATACATTATAGTAGGCGTCTCGCGCCGAAAAAAATTGACTGACGTGAACAAAACAGCCCGTTTAAATTCTGCCCGGGATTTCTTAGATTTTGACTAACCCACCACTGATGAAACGACGTTTAAATCTAGTCAACATGGCCGAATGAGTCTCTTGCATTATAATAATACCAGATATACTAAAGAGCACATAGTAGCTACCACGTAGTCTTGTAGAATCGGTGTCAATATTTGGTGCTGGATATCAGCGGACGGAGTCGGAGAGCTAAGTAGGCTGCCTTCAAGAGCAACTGCTTTAAATTAATTGTGAAAAATCTAGAACAAACTATGTTGCCAACAGTCCAAAATATCTATCCAGAAAGTGACCTGCAAGAATTGTATTTTCTTCAAGACAATTATTGTAGACTACATACGGCTAGAGTGACCCGTACCTAGTTCCACAAACATCCACACATTCTATAGATTCCATGGCGTTCCAGAAGTCGGGATCTTAATTCGATAGAGAATCTTTGGGGATTAAAGTTTCAGAGATGGGAACTCCGTAACGAGAGAACCGGAGAAGCCCCTGAAAGCCACTGCTATGAGGTTTGGGAGGCCATGCGAGGAACAGACATTTGTTCACGCATTGTTGGCTCTATACGAAACCGACTTTTAGCAGTAATAAAGGCAAACGGTGGACACATACGTCTCTAGATAGGTTGATTGCTGGAATGTTTTTTAAAGCGGATAACAATACAATTAAACATAACAAAAAAACTGTGCTTCTAAAACTTAACAATAAAATTTTAGAAGCACATTTTTTTGTTATGTTTAATTGTATCGTTATCCGCTTAACGTTCTTTATTTTAAAGTTAAAATATCAGCGGCATTTCATTCTACAACCGTGAGGTATTTATTTAACATCTCTATAGCTGCTTATCAGATATTAGCAGATTATCGGATTATCTGTAACTAGCTGTTGTCCGCGACTCCTTCCGTGCAGAAAAATAACACATAGCCTCTAGGATAATGTAGGTAGCTGGCATTCTAATGGTGAAAGAATTCTTGAAATGGTCCAGTATTTTTTGAGTTTATTCGTTACTAACATACAATAATACAAATCTTACCTCTTTATAATATTATATTTGTGTAGATAAATACGTTATTTTCACATTTAAAAAGACACTGGCACGTTTTTTGCGAACCGGATTATGAATGTTAGGTTAATGAAATGAATCAAATCAATTTAGTTATACATACCAGCACCTTCTGCCTCGAATATAATCAGGCGTGCTTTTGAGGTAGGTTAGTATTATGACGGTGTTTCTAATTGTTTTTTTATTATAGACACTCTGTTGTAATATTCTACAGTCGAGAAAATCGTTGAGAACTAAATAAGATTCTGTCAAATTCAGTTAATATTGTACTCATAAATATAACGACGGTGAGCTGGCTGAGGGACACTCAGGCACTTGCGGACAGGGCCGCAGTAGGAGCGGCGATGTAGCGCGACATAATCCTCTGTTTGGTAGCACGGAGGCTGACGCGTGGCTGGGGGCCGCGGCGCTCAGCTCCTCGAGCGAGAGCCTCAACGCGCCGGGCGGATTCTTCACGCTGCCCTTAAGCTATGCGCGCGGACACAGGCATCACAAGCGGACGAGGTGGCCATTTGATGCTCGCTATGTGCACGTCGCATTCGTTCCTTCATCAATAAGGCTGCAGTCGGTTCCATCTTCCACCTAACCATTGCTCTCAGTTTTTTGTTTCATCATTTATCTTTAATAACATATTCTTTGTTTTTAAGTTAGATTACTAGTCTACGGAAATCGTACAATAAACGGGGGGTTGCCTTGCACTGACGAGGTTGGATCCGTTTCTTTTTTATGTTTTATGTGATGAAGTGGTTATGGTCATCCCAAGCTTTACCAAATAAATACCCCTCCGGCTCATTGTTCTATACAAATTTTTGGTATATCTCAGTTTGAACCACCACGGACGAGTGGCAAAAGTTACTACTGACACATTAAAGTAGGCTAAAGCATAGGACCTATAAATAGAAAAGTAGTTCGATTCCGGCCCCTTAGGAGATTCTGATACCTATTGCCGCTCCGGCGCCTAGGGTTGTCCAAACTGGTTTTTCTATTTTAGTCATCTACTTGGCCATACTTTGATCTATGATTTATAATCAAGGTAATTTTATAAATTTCACGAACCTAAAGTAAGTATAAATAATTAAATATTGTTAGGTATGTACCTAATTTAAGTTATTTTACTTACATACTTTTTAACTGTTGACACTAAATAATATATTTCTAGGTATGTGATATGTAAATTCCTTCACGAAATCTTTTGATAATGCCGCTTAAATAAATATATGACTAATAATAATGTACAGAAAATTAAATAAATATCTGAATAATAATATCACGGGACAGTCTCACACAAATTTACCTAGTTAGTCCCAAACTAGGCTCTAGGCTTGTACTTTCGGTACTAGGCAACGATAAACATAATTATGTATTTAGTGAAAAATAAATACTTAATATTACAAACATACTAGCGGTCCGCGTCCGGCGCCGCCCGGGTGTATTTTTTTTATACAAACCTTATGAAATATACTTTCAGGTACTATTCTCAGACCTACTGAATATAAACACAAAATTTCATGCGAATCGGTCAAGTTTTTTTGGAGGAGTTTTGTTACAAACACTGAGACACGAGAATTTTATATATTACCTAGTCGGGTAATAAGTTCTGTTACTAAGATTTATAACAATTTCAAAAATAAATTAAAGGAGTTTTGCATAAACATGTATATTAATCAAAACTTTGATTTATATAGAATAAAAATAAACTATTGCAATTATTTGATGTACGAGCTTGAAGTATTCCCATTTCGGACGAGAAAATCATAGTTCAAATCACGCACGACAATGGCACTGATAACGGCCACGACTGTTGTAAGAGTTCCTGTATAGAGTTCAAATTTGCGTGAAATATTGAACAGACTTGTAGCTTTGAATTCTGGTACCAATGTATTCCAAGCAACTAAAGGTCCGCTTGTACACCGGTCATTGTGTCGTCTTGATGTCCAATTAAATCGACTTTACGATTTCACATGATTTTGCAGAAATACCAAAACATACCCAATCTCTTACTACATAAGTTGGAATTAAGTAAGTAATATTGAGAAAAATAATATTGGTCTCTAAACAAACACAGAGATAGGAAGTTTTATAATATTATACAAACAAAGTTATTTGGTAAACAAAGACTAACTTTTAACGCTTTTTCAAAAAGTGTTATTTACAGAAAAGTCATGCGTAATTTCATCGACGCCGGCTGTGAATGTTATAAGATGCTGTTGGCAATTGCGGCGACAAACAAGAATAATTATTTATTCTTCAAAATGTTCATTATTGGCATACTAAGGTGGACTCAGACTGAGCTGGACGCCCTGGATAGGAAAGTCCGTCTACAGCTTAAATCACATCGCATGTTGCAGCCACGCTCATCTGTTATGAGATTGTACATCCCGAGGAAAAGTGGAGGTCGAGGCATTTTAAATGCTAAGAATCTCCACAACCACGAGGTGTGCAATCTCAGGGATTATTTCCTTAGCAATGAGTGGGATGCATCGTGATATGGTTGCAGTAGACCTTTCCTCACGTCTCTCTCCTTGGCAAACGAGAACTGAAGCAGACCAACTGGCTGCAGTTTGGCGACTTCTTTGGGGAAACCGAAGGTTCTGTCAGTGCAATTGCTGACGAGGTCATAATGACGAACAATTACCATAAATATATTCGGAGGAATGGCACGGTCGACATTTGTCGAGCTTGCCGTTGCCCCGGCGAGTTCCTCGGACACATAATTTCCGGTCGTTCGCATTTTGCACAGACATAACCTCGTTGCCAGGATCATCCATCAGTAACTTGCTCCTCAATATGGTCTTGTTGAGTCTGAAGTGCCGTACTATAAGTACACACCGGCACCAGATCTCGAAAATGGTCGTGCTACGCTCTATTGGGATCGATCTGTCATCACGGACAGGACTATTGTCGCCAATAAACCTGATATCGTGTTAACAAATCGATCTCAACGGCGGGCAGTGCTCGTTGACGTCACCATACCGCATGACGAGAACCTCGTGAAGGCCGAGAAGGATAAGCTCAGCGAGTACCTTGACTTGGCTCACGAGGTGACCGTAATGTGGGAT
This sequence comes from Acleris emargana, assembly GCA_927399475.2. NCBI lineage: Eukaryota > Metazoa > Arthropoda > Insecta > Lepidoptera > Tortricidae > Acleris > Acleris emargana. The sequence continues at coordinate 46,147,760 of OV656835.1, read as the reverse complement.
GTTGACTCGACGATCATTGTCCCGATTGTTATTTCGGCAAACGGTCTTATAGCAAAGAGTCTCGACAAACACCTCAAGAGACTCCCGTAGGTTATTATAACCACTTTATCATATACGTACAGTACAGAAAGAAATCGAGCATCCGCAGTGTGTGGAAGGCAAAATGTATCAATTCCTAGGGCTATATTCCACAAACTCTGATCGAAATTGTTTTATTAGTATTTGTAGAATTAATTAGTAGGTGCCTACGTAAAAATTGTATTTGTGTTTTCGGAATGTCATCCAAAATTCTCGGACCCTATTTTCACGGATTCGTATTGGTTCCGGTATGAAAACTTGCTAAATAATCTATAAATTCAATATTTTGTTTTGATCATACTCTTTTGTACTTATATTATTGTATAAATTAATTTGAATTTGAATTTAAATGAATATTTATAGGTTTTAATATTATACTTTCCGTTTTTTACTTTGTATTTAAATCTTAATTATACTTTTTATGGTATTCAAGATGGAATCGACTTCACAATGTCACTTTATCCATGTTGGGAATATGTTTGGCAGCGAGTTGTCACTGTGTCCTGTTGTCATCGATCATTTCACGCACAGTTTTTGTGCACAGCTAGCGTACATGTGAATCATTCTAAGTAAACTAAGTATTACTTGCCAACAAACATCAAACATGTACATCTTTAAAAAAAAAAACATGTGCTTGTTTTAGCGGACTCTAAGGGTTTGCTGAGGTAGCCTGCTAGGCCCATTCATGAACATACCTCAACAAACCCTACATGTGACGCGAGTACTTATTATAATATATCAAGTTCAAAAATTCAATTGTGTCAAAACACATAATGATATGATTCACTATGTATTTTGAACTTTATATTTTAAAATAGGTACGATATCATGTGACATTCATACTGACTAAATGGTTTTAAAGTACCAAGCTGGCTTTATTTTGCGTATATTTTGTTTATATTAAATGCATTTTGATATTTCATATGAATGATTTGTATTTATAGCTACTAGAAAATAGCGTAATACTTTAAATATTAAGCTTTTAGTTGCTTTTGACACTCCTTAGACGCTAGGCGTAAGGCTAGGCTTAGAAGCTAGGCTATTGTTCTTACCCTAAAATATATTTCCATTGACTATTTCCAAAAGGGATAAATACATTTGGCTCTTGACTTAGTACAGATACATCATCAAATTCTTTCTTACTTAGGCGGTATCAACAAGATGTCATGGTGTCCTGTGGAATCGATTGTCCAGTAAATTAAACGTTTGTTAACCTTTAAACAAGCCCCAACCCGTCAGATAGAAATTCTAAATGCTTCAACAAAAAATCAAAATAATGTTTACGGGCGTTTTCACTAAAAAGTGTACCCAATTAAGGACTGAAATTAAGAAACTTTAACTGTGTCAGTTTTGTGACGAAAATTAGCTATATATTGACGGCCGCAATGTATGGCAAATTTTCGTCACAAAACTGACAAAGTTAAAGTTCCTTAATTTCAGTCCTTAATTGGGTACACTTTTTAGTGAAAACGCCCTTACAGTGAATAAATGATGTTAAAATTAAGAAATGACCTTCATTTGACCGCTAAACCTTTGTCTAAATGTCAACCTTTTTTATGAATTATATAAAACCTTTCCAATAATTTACCTTATTAGTACAATTTAGATATTTAATTGGCATCTACTATTAAAGAAAGCTGTGGTCATGTATAAATTATTTCTTAAGATAAAATGAATGTATTAAAGAGATCATTTCTCTTTTAACTCATCTGTGATGAATGTTATTAATTTGTGTGGTGAGGTTTTGCAAGAAGTTCTACGGCACCAACATTTATTGTAGAAACGAGGGTTTCCCATAATTTCCGAAAATCAAATTTTATTGGTTGCAGAATTTCCATTCCCATTTTTTCCCGATCTTATTTTTTTTCTAAGCGCATGTTATCCTATTCGTTTTTTTCCCAATTGCTAGTTTTTTTCCACTTATAATTAGGTCAAAAGGTAGGTAGGTTTAGGTTATGTTAGTATTGCAGCAGGCCCGAAAGGCCAAACCGCGCAGAAATAAGAGCTCTAAGGAGCTGGAGCTCCGTCGACAGTTTTCACATTAATTTCTAGAATGGTAAAATTGCGTCAGGGAAGTTTTGAAAAAACACGACTGTGAAAATTTTATATCGGGAAAAAATGGTAATGGAAATTCAGCAAGCAATAAAATTTGATTTTCGGGTATTACGGGCCACACTCGTAAAAACTCATGATTGGAAGTATGGACATAAGAATAAATAAGAACTACGTAGAAGCAATTCTCTTTTATCCAGGCCCAAAATGCCGCGCTTTAAATACCTACTTCTCCCTTCACCCCGCTACGCCCTGTCTTCCGCGCCCAAAGTTAGGGCTGACACATGCGGTTTTTTTTCCTACGGTTTATGGATGTGTTATACAAGTTTAGTCACAAAATGTTATTTCTATACTCGCTTACTATAAGCCGCTAATATTGATATCGTTAATGGTGTCAGAATATCACCTATAGCGTAACCAAAGCGTGAAAACCATTCTATAATGATCGTTGCCATGGTAATAACAGTTCTATACTAATTATTATAGCATTGTTATTAACATGGTTACGGTCATTCCGGATATTAGTCTTGGCGATTAGATTAGTGAACACTTGACATCCAATTTTTTATGATAAACCGTTAAAAAGATTTTAATACCAATTAAAATGAGACTAAGACTGTGCTTAAAGTTTCCTTTTTTTAAAGTTACTAAAAATAGATGATTAATATCCATAGATTTGTTATTCAGTTACCATGGTTAAATATGGATATCAACAAAATGGCATTTCGTTTGGCATTCCAACTTTTATAATAAATTGTCGGAACTGTTTTAGTAACTAGTAAAATTTGCATGTAAATCTCAAACATTTAGAAATAAAATTCACAAACTATGAACAATAGCTTTGCTGACCAGTAATTTGTTAGCAGGACAATCGAGGAAAGTATACACGAAAAGTTAGCGATTGATTATTTTTGTCATTATCATTTTAAGGTTGTAGAAAAAATTATGTATGTAACGATACATAATTAGCTTTTAAGGTAATCGTGCTGGTAATTATCATTAATCATTACATTATAGAGGCGAGGGAAAGAGATAAATATATCTTACAACAAGATCCATTAAGGTATCTTAAGATACCTTGCTATAATATACAGTGTGTCCCTGGTTAAAGTGCACAAATGAATAGAGATGAAACTAGATGCATTTTCACCATCAAAAAATCATTTTCACCTTTTTTTTTTACATTAAAAAAACTGTTGAATGCTGTCTGTGAACAAAGGGAAATTACTCGCCTCATATGAGGTCTATTGAGATGAAATAAACGGTTTTTTAATCCCACAACATTTCCTGTGGTAAATTAATTAAAAAAAACGAAGAAATACGCCATTCACAAAAAAAACAGGTTGATTAATTACACATACCAAACGACACATTATCTTTGACCACACATCAAAAATGTCGTTTTAATTAAAAACAATGAGTTCACAAATAATTATAGTTAATAATAACAAAAGCTAATATGGTTATATTTTTAAGTAATTTGAGGAATTCTCAGGAAATTTCAAGAAATAAACACATTATTTTGAAGAAAAACCTGTTTTTTTACTTATTTTTTCGATTTTTATTTTATTTGTATGACTTAGGAAAAGCTCTGGGATAAAAAAAACCTTTATTTCGCCTAAATAGACCTCATATGAGGCGAGATATTTCACTTGGTTCCGTTAGGGTTCACAGCAATCAATGCTTTTTGTTTTAAATCTTAAAAAATAAAATAATGGCACCATTTCCTTTTTTCTTGTTCGTCGAATTGCATCTAGTTTCATCCCAACTCGTTTTCTGTTCTGTTCTGGTGACACCTCCAGCCAGCAGTTCTGCTGCAAGGACCCGTACGCGCTGATTGCGACGGAGAGGAGATGTTAGATTAGGCTAGCGGGGAGAAGCACGCCCGCCCGACCGGTCCAGTAAGAGTAGCGAAGAGCCGGCAGAGCACGAAAACCTTAACCCGCACCGACCAGCCACTAATACTAAACCGATCAGGGCATGCGAGCTTCGTCGCCTTTGCTGCACCAACCATCTCCGCCCGCCGCAGGCAGAGCGCACCTGCCCGTGACACCGGAGAGTCAAGTAGATAGGATAGGAGTGTAGGGTTTTCAGTCGATATGACGGGAGAGATGGAAGGTGGAGCCAACCCGAATTCAGGCATCGTTAAGTCAGCATTAGGGAGATAGATAAAATACTTGGTGTGTAATATATACTAAAGGTATGGACTGCTTAAAAAGAAATCTAATATTGAAAATCAATTTCAAATATATATTATATACATATATATAAATTTGATTTTGATTTTTTGAGCAATGATATATATATATCATTGCTCTGCTCCCTCAGTATCCTCGGGCTCTGTCTCTGTGTCCTTACGGTATGTGTAATGGATAAGATGTTGGTACCAACCCGGACGGACACTGCACAAGGTCCTCCCACAAGTAAATGTCGATGAAGTGATATTCGATAAAATGATGGGTTACCAATATTAAGAATGCAATAAAAGCTGTTGTCGATATAAATGTCGAGCAAAAAACGGCATAAAATCATATTTCTTGTATGGGATACCCAATTAAATACATACATACCTTCACGCCTTCAACCTTTTACCTTTTCGGCTTCTTTTTTGAGCCGATTTCTATTTTCCGCAATGGTTCGCCAGTAGGCACGACTCTTGTTAGTGTATTCTCGTATGTCTTGGTCAAGAGAGTCCTCCCAAGTAAATACAGGCCGACCTATTTTTCTTCTGCGTTATTTATACATGAGGGCCGCGTACAATAGAGGGTTACGGCGCCTAAGCACATGCCCGTAATACGAGAGCCGCCGAACTTTAATTATTTTGTCACTGATTTGCCTTCCAAAATTTGCCAGATCTTTTCTTTAGGAGTGCCCTTTGCGACTGACAGCATTTGTTAGAATGTGTCTCTCATACCGTCTTAGGCGTGATCGATTCGCTTTGTTTAGTGCTGCGACATTAAGCCCGTACGTCATGACAGGAGATATCACCATTTTGTACATTAGCCTAGCGATTCTCCATTCAATTTTGTTTCTCTTAATAAATTGCGTTAGTATCTTGGAATTTCTTACGGCTTTTTGGCAACGCGACTTTATGGAGGCCCTCCTATTGTGGGTATATGTAATATAAGTACCGAGGTATATTATTTCATCTGTAGAAAAGTAAATTTTAGATCCCTACTCGTTTTTGGACTTTATCCAGGGACAAACTGTATATTAATATATATTATAGCTGCGCGTGTGGACTCTGCCGACTAGTACGGAAAATATATCGTAAGATTCATTGTTATAAGTTATAATATATATTTTTGAATAAGTATTTATTAATAATATTACGTTTTTGACACCCCTGACTGACTAGACACCTCAGGTGTCGCCAGGCGGTAGGTATCTAACGCGTCGAGCGCGCGTCGGGAGCCTGGAGTTTCGATTCTACGAAGTATCCCAATTGTCTTATCCAAATATTGAATGTTCATTTGTGTCTTTGTAATTACGTGTCTTCGTCATTAGCAAAAGCTTGTTTAATTTTAAGTATTCTTGCATTTTATTATCGTTCTTGTTAAAATATAAGTAGGTGAAATACTTAAGTACCTCGTGCATGTAGTTGTAACCCATCTGTATAGAATTCCATACTAGTTTTGTACACAAGTACATGCAAGAGGTCATTTACTTAAAAAATTCACTTATAACTTATAATAGATTCTAAATTTATGTCCATGGTATTTGCACGATAAATGGCAGGAACGGGTTGAACGAAACTACCTAGTCGGTCCTTACGTTCTGTCACAAAGGTTTATTACATTTTAAAATATAATAGTTTTATAAACCTGTAAGTACATCAACACCTTATTTTATATAGAATTAAAAGAAGCGTAATTTGTATTATTTCCTATTGCAATAATTTTATGTACGAGCTTTAAGCATTCCCATTCGAGGCAGGAAAGAATGGGTCAAAACACGCACGATCACGATACTGATAACGGCTACAACTTTTGTAAGAGTTTGCGTGACATATTGACCAGACATTTATCTTTAAATTCTAATACAAATGTATTTTAAGCAAATAAATATCTGCTTATACACCGGTCAATCTTCATGACATGTCTCATTAAATTGACCTCACGATTTCTCATAAATTTTCAGAAATACGAAAACACCAAATTTTGTACTTTATAAGCTGGTTTTAGAGTTTCGTAAAGAAAATAATGCTGGTCTTTGACCATACCTAGAGATGAGAGGTTTCACAATATTAAATAAAAAGGTTTCCTGGGTGCCGGCCGTGAATGTTAAAAGATCGTATCGACTATATGAAATGATGATTAGTTCATCAAAATGTACATAAATTTAGCTTTATTTTTTTATACAGGGTGTCCCAGAAACCGACGTCAACCCGCCTAGGGCTGATAGAGCAGCTCATAAGCTATCGATTTAACCCCCATGAATGTTCAGCAATTGTTATTAGTTTCCGAGATATTGATCATTTTAATCGGAATTTTTGTCAGTTTTCCTTAATGTCCGTGCTACGAAAAATCCCTAAATACATGTATTAATTCACATTTTTTTCAGTGTTTTCTTGCATGATTACAATCACTGTAAAATAAGGAAGTTTTTAAAGCTACATGCCAATTTCTTGATTATTACAAATGTTTGAGTAAACGCACAGAGTTACTTTCTCCATACTAAGAGAACCCCGCGTTTGTTTTTCACCTAGTATGGAAAAACAAACTTTGTGTGTTTTCTCAAAAAGTTGTAATGAAAAAAAAATTGGCACGTAGCTTTAAAAAATCCTTATTTTACAGTGATTCTAATCATGCAAGAAAACACTGAAAAAAATGTGAATTAATACACGAATTTAGGGTTTTTTCGTACCACGGATATAAGGAAAAATGGCAACAACTCTGATTTAAATGATCAATATCTCGGAAACTAATAACAATTGCTGAACATACATGGGGGTTAAATCGATAGCTTATGAGCTGCTCTATCAGCCCTAGGCGGGTTGACGTTGGTTTCTGGGACACCCTGTATATTTTACAATTGAAAAGTAATCAGAAGTTAGTTTTATTTGACCAAACCTTTGTGGCAGAACTTAAGGACCGACTAGGTAATGTCACCATTACTGTCCAATTAACGGCTTCGTACTCAGGATGGTTACATTTTGTGTGCAATTTTATACTCATAGTTAATTTTCAACTATCTATGTTTTATGTTATTATTAATTACTATACACATTCACCTAAATTCGTTCACTCATCCCATCCATGCGTGCGAGTTCTTAAACCAACATAATACATTTAAACGTTTTCACAATTGTCCTAAGAGTTTGTTTATACTTTGTATTGTTTCTTGATTTATAAAGTTATACACGCAGAGAGGCTGTAGCGACGTGTTGCGAACGCTGTATTCTTCTTTATTTTATGAAAGGTGTCGCATTGGGAAAGGCGTGGCGGAAGCGTTTTAGTACTGGGCTGCGTCGCGCCGCGAAGCTTCCGCTTATGATTGTGATTTAAAAAAAAAAAAAGTGATGTATGTAAGCGATTATGTCGTGTAATATAATAGTGTATCAAGTTTGAGTTGTGTTACGCAGTTCATCGCCGGACTCGCTGAGCGAGCGCAGCGGCGGCGAGACGCGCGGCGCGCAGGCGTCGCCCGCCGCGCTGCACAAGCTGGCCGTGCCGCTGGCGCGCTGCGAGGCGCCGGAGGTGCGCGACGCCGCCGCCACCGCCTGCGGCAACATCAACCCCGAGGCGCTTAAGTAACATTACCATACCTGTCTAATGCCCTTAATAACAGTATAGGTACTATTGTAGAGGCCGGAAAGCGAGCTGTTGGTTTCTCAACGAGCATGAATGAGAAGGCTGAACCAAACCAAGTACACATAATACTTAAGACTTATGTTATGCGGCAAAGAGTTGTCAATGGGTTTGGTCTTTTTTCCTGTAGCTGGTGGCGTACAGACCGGTATCCTATCATTTTATTGACAATCAATTGGCAAAATTTTATTTCACAACCAACGATCGGCAAAAGTGTGATATGGCATAACAACGTTATGCATCTACAGGTTTAACAAATGATTCATAATTTAAAGGAATTATTAACGTTTCAATTCTCAAATATACTTATTATAAATTAAGATCGTAGCAAGTGGAAAGAAGTGGTCTCTGCCTACCCCTCTGGGAAACATATGATATGAATTACAATTTTTCATTACATATCGCATCATTTGTCAAAACTAGGTACCTACATACATTTCCCATGGAGGTCAAAAAAAAAACTAAATTGGCTGAGATGCTCAAATAGGTTAGGTTAGTTTTATATACGCCCGAAGAGCAAACCGCCGAGATATAGGTGCTCCGCGTAGCGGGGACCCGTCGATTCAAATGCAGAAAGTAGGTAGATGTAATGTATGTTACTTTGTGTAATAACAGTATGTAAAGTAAATCGTTTGCTTAACTATGAGTTTTTTAAAGCCATGTTTTTAACCAAAACGTTTTTAAAGTGTACTATTTGCTATATGATTTGTTATTAAACGGCGTATTTAAATCTGTTACATTTGTGAAACAATATATTTGTGAAATGAATAGTATATGAAACGATAGTTGTGAAATTAACATTTGGGAAACAATTTTCGGTAAAACATTAGTGAACCGTACAGACCATTTCGATGTCAATTGCGTTGCTGTACCTCATCATTCTTGCGGGTTAGGCTTGTAAAGCTCATTTCCCCGAAATGTGCAGTTGCTCAAAAAGTGCACTTTTTGCACAATGTACACCCCTAAAAGGTACACTTACCCAAATGGGGCACTATTTGAGAAAGGTTCACTTTTCCAAAACGCACACTTTCTCAAAAGGTGTACTTACCCAAATGAGGCACTATTTCAAAAACCTCCCCTTTTTAAAACGCACACTTTCTCAAAAGGTACACTGTCCCAATTGGGGAACTTTCTCGAAAGATGCACTATTTCCATCACCAGAAAGTTCAGTCATGATGGCCATGTTAACATTTTTTGACTGATCTCTAGAACCTTAAGTAATAATAATGTGCCTGGTCTACTTATGGTACTGTAATGCTAATAATAAAATTTATGGAAAGTAATTTAGTATTTTTTGTTTTTTAATTATTAGTGGCTGAGGAATTAACTGTGGTACAATACTGTAGGATTGTTTTTTAAATTAGAGATTTATTATAGTACATACATTACATACCGTCACGCCTTCATTCCCAGAGTGGGATAGGCAGAGCTACAGAATCACCATCAACTCTAAAAACTTGTTGATAACTCTGTAACCACAAATTGCACAATTAGGCTAAGATGTTTAACAGTGTATATTAGTGACAGGTAGCAAGCCCATCGCCTAACAGTACTACAAGCCTTTATTCCCTTAGTCGCCTCTTACGACTTCCACGGGAAGACATGGAGCGGCACAATTCTAAGCCGGCAACCACACGGCGGATAAAGAAAGTTTTTGAGAAAGTGTACCCATTGGGAAGTGTACTTTTAAACGCAGCGTACCTTCCGAGAAAGTGATCCTTCTGAAGAAGTGCACGTTTAGAGAAAGTGTACATTTCGGGAAAGCGAGCTTCACAAGCCTAACCCATTCTTGCAATAAAATTTCATGATACTAAAGAACTTAAATTTAACATACCTACGTAACGTAAGGTTGTCCTCTTTTTTGAAAATGGTGCTCATACGGTTTTCTATGTGTCAACATCGAATAGATTTGAAGCTAGCAATACTGCGTTTATGGATTTTTAATAATAAATGATGACAGTCAATGACTCTTTCGATCCGTATCATAAAACACGACTTTATTGTTTTGACACATTCGACCAGTTTGATTCCCGATTAAGGCAGATAAATTTTGAAAAAACCATACATGCAGTAATTGTGCTTTCCAAAAAACAAAAGTAAGGTTTTTTTGCGTAGAATTTGCTATTTTTGATATTTAAAGAAGTTGCCGTACATGTGGCGTTAGTTATTTCCACCCTCTATAAGGACCATAAAAAACCTTTAACGTTACGATAAAAAAAATTGGTAGGTATAAAAAGTAATTACAAGGCCTCTATTCAATCCGGTAAAAACTAAATCGTTTTTGACCTGTTAAAGTATTGGGGCGGATTACATTATCAATATTATCACGCGAGCCACGCATATCACGATCCATATCACGAAATATTGATGCTGATAACAAGGATATCCAAACATTTTGAAATCCGCGATAAATATTGACATTCCAGTATCGTGATTATATTGATCGTCTATTCCGCGCCACTGTCAACGTTTTGATTGCTCTTATTTCATCGTCATATCAGCCCTTAATTATTCCATTCGTGGACATAGGCCTCCTCCATTCTCTTCCATTTCGGGAGGTCACCCCAACGCTTGGTGGATGACATCAGACGGCACGCAGGCCGTGACTGGATGCAGAGGGCGCAAGACCGTCAGAAATGGGAGCTCTTATTTACTTGATAGTAATGGCGGACGAGTTAAAAACGATACCATATCTGGTCAAATAACATTTGGATTGTACCGCCTAGAACAGCCGCACGCAACCTTATTGTTATACGAGCCACAAATACGTTTTAGCTATACAGGGTATATTGCAAGTCGTGTGCCAAATGAATATGGTGGGTAGCTAAGGTCACTTGCAACACGTTTTGGGCCAATTAACACTCATCCTACCCACGGTGTTTTTTTTATATTTTTTTTGAAAAAATCTCGGAATCTTCCAAAAGTTAACCATTTTGTTCACCTATCTTTTTTTGTAAATGTGACAGCACAAAAGTATTTGTAGTTTTTTTATCTTTAATGTTTGCGCATTCTAATGAAATGTAATTTTTATTCATATAGTAAACAAATAAAAAAATATTAGCCAACAAAGTGTGAAGGACAGAAAAATAAAATCTTCACGGTCAACTTTACGGCACAATTAAAAAAAAAGTAGAAACTCCTCAGATCTTCCAACATCATAAAAACTTCTCCAGTTCCTGACAATTCTTACGGTATACCACATGTCTAGAATCACGTTCAGTTTTTCGTCAAAATATGGTTTCAATCTAAAATGGTGGTTTTATTCGGTCAGTAGATCCAGCAAGTTAAATGGTCTAAATGCACAATACAAAACGCAATATGGTTAAAAATCATCTTTATTTTAATAATTACTTCAAATTTTGTTCAAATTGTCTTCCTCCACAATTGATACATTCGCCACACCTTTTTCGTATTAGTTGTTATTAGTAGTTGTTGTACGAAGTGTCATTTCTTGCCGCATTATTGCGAACAGGTCATTAATTTTTGCGATCAGATGCTCTCTGCTCTCTACCTGTGTTGCGTACACTAGCTCTTTGGCCCTTCCCCAGACGTAAAAGTCAAAGACACTTCGTACAACAACTGTAGAAATACGAAAAAGGTGTGGCGAATGTATCAATTGTGGAGGAAGACAATTTGAACAAAATTTGAAGTAATTATTAAAATAAAGATGATTTTTAACCATATTGCGTTTTGTATTGTGCATTTAGACCATTTAACTTGCTGGATCTACTGACCGAATAAAACCACCATTTTAGATTGAAACCATATTTTGACGAAAAACTGAACGTGATTCTAGACATGTGGTATACCGTAAGAATTGTCAGGAACTGGAGAAGTTTTTATGATGTTGGAAGATCTAAGGAATTTCTACTTTTTTTTTAATTGTGCCGTAAAGTTGACCGTGAAGATTTTATTTTTCTGTCCTTCACACTTTGTTGGCTAATATTTTTTTATTTGTTTACTATATGAATAAAAATTACATTTCATTAGAATGCGCAAACATTAAAGATAAAAAAACTACAAATACTTTTGTGCTGTCACATTTAAAAAAAAAGATAGGTGAACAAAATGGTTAACTTTTGGAAGATTCCGAGATTTTTTCAAAAAAATAATAAAAAAAACACCGTGGGTAGGACAAGTGTTAATTGGCCCAAAACGTGTTGTAAGTGACCTTAGCTACCCACCCTATTCATTTGGCACACGACTTGCAATACACCCTGTATATCCTCGGGCCGAAAAAACTAATTTAGTTGAGGAAGTGTGTAGGTATTTTAGGTGTTAATAAAAAATGACATTTCAATTTAATGATTATTTATTTTCATTACAATGTGTTGCCGCTATCAATCTTACTGGCCGATAATATATGGTTATCCATACAACCCAAGCGATATTATCTAAATTTTTCTTACTTTCAATGAGATGTTTGAAATCGTGAACACACGCAAAACTTTCTCTAGATCGGGCTTGTTTCTGCACGCTAACCTTTTTCCATCATCCAGACGGGCGTCCGTAACTTTGTTTCCATACAGATTCTTTGCGTATTTCATTTCATTCGCGATAGGGACGATTTGCAAACGTATGTAAATCCAAACAATGTTAATCGGATTTGAGCATTTCTTTCTTTTTAATATTTTTGGGGGACAATGTTCCAAAATTCTGCGTATTCCCCTTTTTTCTTTAAACAAAAACGTTAGGTGCGTACATGTCAATTTTTTTAGTCACATAATGAATGATTTATTGTTTATTGTATACCCAACATCTTAAAAAAAGTTATTATACAAATAAATTTTATCATTCCCATTTCGTCGTTGAAACTTGTAACATCGAGCATTGCATGATTAGCGTTATCTGATCCTTTGTTAGATTTATTACCGAAAGTATTACTTAGAGCTTGGTAAGGATTTGATAATAGATATTCATGATCACAAACTATACAATATGCACCTATTCGAAAAAGTTGTTAATTTATGTAGCTATACCAGGATCTCCAGGTGGGACGCAGGTTGAGTATAGCCGGCCTAGAATATAGGTGCAGTTTTAGTGAATAGACATACGATGTCGTTTTTGTTTGGAAAACTTTGTATTTATCTTGCTTTCTCAATCAGCTTTAGTACCCATCAATGAGCTAATTGAGAAATCATCACGTGTAGGTAGGTATTTGACTAAATTATTATTGATCATGCACTACATCTGAGCCTCTATTCAACACGATAAAAACCATATCGTCTTTGACCTGTTATCGTATTGTCAAAGTTTTGATAGGTCTTGACAGTAATAAAGGCAGATGTTGGTATATTACAAAAATCCAAGTACCTTCTATTCATTCATTCATTCATTCATTCATTCAATATGTTAATACAATCTATCATTCATTCCATTCAATCGTTCATTATATTCTTGTTAACTCTTACTTTAATACACACCGTTGAATTACAAGTGTTTGCTTTTCTTGACCCTGCCAATTCCAATAGCCGAGTTTAAAACAATCCGATAACAGGTCAAAGATGATAATGGCTTTTTTACCGCCCTTTTTATAACCCCGGCCCTCTACTGGTTTTACTTGTCACGATCATGTCAAAACAGAGCAAATATTTGGTTGCGTTATGGCGCTACGTCCATTTAAAGTATTTGTTTTATTGATCTCAAGTCAATATACGTTGTGGTCGAATTTAACACATGTGTGCACACACGTGGGTGAAGGTCTGATTGGAAGGTTTTGTCCAAATACAAACCAAACGGTAAATTTTAATATTTAACTATCTACCTTGTTTGCTGTAGAGATTTCATGGAAGAATTAGTGCCACTTCTCCGCGATGCAGTAGACCGCAAACAAGAGAATATGCGTCGGCGGAGACGACGTGACGCGCTGCGGCTTAACCTCAACAAGATGTTGCTTCTCATTGCACAACGAAAAACCTTTGCTAACAGGTAAGGGCTTCCTTACAATGGATCATATTAGCATATTTCTTTGAATATTCGATTCAGGTGATCATTTGTTACAGTCCATTCGCTTTAGACGGGGGAAGTCTCCATTCATCACTAACAGACTACTTAGACGGTGTCCGACAATGTCTGGAGGTGGAAGCCGAAAAAGATGCTCCAGCAGCGAGGGAACAGCGACTTACCTTTGCTGACTTCGTGACTGAATTAATTAAAAGTTTCTCATGTAAGACTGATTTAGACCGAACCAAGTATTTTCTTCGTTTAAATTAATGCGTTTTTACTATTCGTTTTGTTTTTCACAGTGGAATTGTACGGATCCTTGTTGAAGAAAGATTTGTGCCGCAGTCTATTTTCTCTGTTCGCGGGATGGTGCGGGCCGTTGGCAAAGCATTTAGGTGCACTTGTCCCTCAGCCACCCACTCACGAAATTGATGACGGACTTAATCTATCAGCTCTAAAGGTATATTGCTTTCTAAGTCTACTTAACAATCTCGTGAAACACAAGTGTATATTTTTCAAGCCTGTTCGAAACACGGTGCAAGTTTGATGCGTCGTAGTTATACCGATTATTACTCAAATATGTGTAAATCTGTTACTGGGTACTTCGAAATTCGACCTCCTATTATAGACGTGTTTATTTTATTAAGAACTAATGGCCATGTTTCTCTATGTAGGCTATGAGCGCTTTAGTTTGCTGCGGATCATGTTTCGCCCCAAACGCCTTGGCTGAAGATGGCTCCCTTTACCCGTGGCTAAGTGAGATGCTTTCGTCTACTAATGACAAGGTAAAGAAATAACGTACAGTTAAATAAATATTATTTTACTTGTAACCCGTCTGCAATAATTCTTTTATATATTTATAGATATACGAACTAGCTCGGGAAACGATTGTTTTGCTGCTTGATTGCAATCCTGATATTGGCCCTTTACTCGACTGGACCGTGGACAAATGCTTTACAGGCCCACCCCGTGTGGCGGATGGATGCTTCATGGCACTTGCTACCATTTTTAGTGCCAGGTATGTAAAACTGAAACAAGGTTTAATATCTGTATTACATTTGCTTATAGGTACAAAACTTATGGCGGATTTGACCAAACGAGAATAAGGTATTATACCTAGATAAAACGCCGAATTTGCATAGACTAATCTCGGAGCAAGTCTTATTCCAGTTTGGTTAAATTGATCGTTAGAAGCGCGCCTCTTGCACGTAGTTCTGTTAAGTGTACAAAAGTGCTTATAATAATTAATTTAATATTTAGTAAAATTCCCGGGCACGTCAGTGTGGAAGGTTTTCAAATAAACGGAATTTACGAGTATGCGTAATTATTATTTGTGCCTACCTGGTATTTATACCAGATTCGGTATGAAGTCATGTGATGATAAGTTTTTTTTATATTAGTATGGGAAGCAAACTAAAGTCTGTGATCGAATTCGAGATCAAAAATGTAAACATACAATTGTCAATGTCAAAGTGACATTCCAGGGGTATATAATCTTGGTTTGAAAATTTAATTATTTAAATATATGAATTTTAATCAGCATATACAAATACCGATACCCACATTATTTTCAGTAAGATATTGGAGGAACACTTTTTGACACCTAAAGTTAGTCTATTCATATTGTAATGTAAAAAATAGTTTTATTCTCGGTCACTATTCTGTATACCATCACTGCAGAAATGCCAAGAACATCGGTAGTTTTATTGGCACAACCACCTAAATACCAATACTTTCCTTGACGCCAATTTTTGTAGAAATATTTATAGGCTTAGTTTCTCACTAACGGACATAGCACTAGGTTGCCATTTCTTCGGCGTTGAGAGATTGTCCTTTTTATTTGAAAGGGCCCGACTGAGCTTCCATAGTTCTTAATTTCCAAAGAAACACACACGAACAAATAGAAACTGTACACGAAAATACAACCAAAACTGAACAAGAAACAAAAATTTAACAACAGGAAGCAACGATACCACCCAAGTAGCACACTGGGTGGGAAATAGCTCGTATATCATATCTATTTAGATACTTAAGTGAAATATATAGCCATGACTAAGTTCTATATAGGTGGAAAGAACCCTTAGGCAACCAATATAGAACCACGGGGAGAAAAATTGCAGCTTATTTTTGGTTCTATATTGAATCCATAAGAGATCTCACGATTACCTTAAGTGGCAATTAGAACTATGGGTGAAAGTTATGCGCAGTGAACGACGATTATTATACGAATTAATAATAATATTTCAGTTCGGTCAATGAGTGATAAATGGGACGCCAAAGTTCCTTTGAGTGACGTGGCAACAATTAAGTCGGTAAGTTTTTTAAAGTGAATGTGATCTGCCATTTTAATTTTGGATTTATACATCTGTTTGGTAAGTGATTAAAATTCACGTTCAGGCATTGAAATAAGCACGAAATTCTTGCGAATGCTTTTTTACCGTGAAACTATAGTATGGTTTCTTTGTAAATTTCGATGCGCCTTTGATTAGATCAGGAATATTTAAAAAGAGAGTGTTAAATCATATAAGGAATTGATACTGATAAGAACTAAAACTGTAAAAACCAGACCTAATGATTGTAGGTTACGTACAATGTTAAAGTAACATCGTCACAACTATCAAAAGTCTATGATTATGCGTCAGTGTGATAAAATTCTGTTTAAAATAAATCATTTTCAAGGACTCCAATTTGTAAACATGGCGAAACAAAAAAGATCTTACAGTGTTTATTTTCACTTATTTGTTTTCTATTTGAAACTATCAGGTCTGAAAATCACTTATTTGTATCTTGCGAGTGGCACAGCAGTGAATGCTATGCCCTAGAGCTTTTGTGCTGTGACACTAGCGGCTTGCGTTAAAGCCTAAAACGGCACAGAGTTCGTGCTTCCTATAAATGCTATGGGAAACAGCCGGCCGTGGACGGAGTTCCGTTTTTGGTGTAATTAAAAACACCGGCCACAGCCGTAATGCCATATCACGAGGGTCTTAGTTTACGTCTCTCGACGTACTGTCCGTGAACGTGTTAACATTGTTTGACAACACTTATAGCTTTAAACACAACTCAAAATTGTATATGACTTCATCTTGTCACTTGTAGTTGCTTAGGAACGTTTTTTGTTTCCACTTTATTACATGGTTGGGTAAAGTCGATTTTGCTACTTAAAGTTGCATGCAGGTTTTAATTTTCACTGAATAAGAAGCAATAGTGCTATATAAGGCCCTAAAGTTACTTATAAGCAACTTTTACATATAAGTGGGAGCATACCCTTATTTGGATCTTTTAATTCTAGGCCTTAAAGTTGCAATCACTTTAGTTTCCAAAAGGGCCGTAAAATTATCTCTTTAGCCACTATTGGTGATACACTACTCTATTATACTAGTCATTTGGAATTAAAAGTTCCAAATAAGGGTATGTTCCCACTTATATACAGGGTGGAAAGGGACGAGGGCCGTTCCCAAAAATATAATATCACATAAGTGATATACATTCGATGTGCAATGGTTAGAAACAATTATTATAAAGAAAACAAAAAAGTTAAAATAAGTCATGTTTAATATTGGTGACAACCCTATGTTCCTAACTAAGTACATTCCAACATTTGTAAGGAGAAAAGGATACCTGTTATCTTAGGGATCTATACCTGATGTTCAAATATTCCACCGCGTCTAATAAGACACGCAGCAGCTCGTGCCCGAGTATGGCGATGCACCTTCGATAATGTATTTTCTTCACGATTTTTTCTACGCAGTTGTTCGAAGGCAGTAATTAATCTTTCTTTCATTTCCTTGGCAGTATCACATTCTGTCCTGAACACTTTGTCTTTAATCGTGCCCCACAGAAAAAAGTCCAGTGCCGTGAGGTCCGGACTCCTTGGGGGCCAACGGTGTGGCCCGAATCGCCCTATCCATCTGTCCCCAAACTCAGTGTTTAATTTCTCACGCACTTCTATCACGGAATGAGCTGGTGCTCCGTCTTGTTGGTACCAAGTGCGTTGTCTTTCGGCCAGTGGCAAGTTATCGAGGTAAGCGTCAACCTCGGAGTTTAGGAGGGCCATGTATCCAACTCTGTTAAGTGTTGCAGGTAAGAACACAGGCCCTATAATTGTTTCCCCGTGAATTGCAGCCCATACGTTTACTGACCAACGATATTGGTGACTCGAATAACGGTACGCGAATGGGTTTTCTTCGGCGTACACGTGTTCATTTCGCCTGTTCCACATTCCATTGCGTGTAAATACACTTTCATCCGTCCAAATAATGCGTCTAATGAAGTCACGGTCTCCAGCTATTTTGTCCAACAACCACCGGCAGTATGCTTCCCGGATGGGGCAGTCTCTGGGCAATAACGCTTGAACCCTCTGTATGTGATAAGGACGACGACGGGCACGTTTTAGTATCTTCAATACTGTCGTATGAGTTAATCCGAAGTGCTGACCCGCCCGCCTGGAACTTGCTCTTGGATTTCGATCAAAATAACGCAGTACTCTTTCTTCGAGCCCCGCAGCAAGTCGCACGACACCTCCTCCGCGTTGGTCGTCTTGAGATGTTCGGGGGATTATAGGACGATTGCTAGCAACGCGGTCAAAGGCACGTAAAATCGTTCGACGATCTGATGGATGCGGTGGAGGATATCGCTGTCTGTATTGACGCAAAGTCTCAGAGGTATTGTAGTTGCACTCTGCGTATAACAGTAACAAATTGAGATAATCTCTAGCCTCAAATAGTGGCATTATTAAGTATTTTATTAGTTTAAGAGTGTGACATAATTGTGACGTGCTTATTGTCATTGTAATAATTATCTGTGAAACAAACAGGTTGCAAAACAAAAATATTGTCAATGGACCTACAAAATGTCATCCATCAATAACGTCATAAAGTTAGTGTTTACTAGTTAGTTCAAGGTGGGGTCATTGACCTTATCAGCTGTTAGGGTTGAAACAACACGTTTTTTGTATTAAACTTTAACGAGCTGTAACTCGAAAACGGCTAAAAATATTAGCATAGTTTCTTGGAGAAAAATATAGTACTAAAGATACATAATCTAGAATTTAACGGAAAGGCCGTCGTCCCTTTCCACCCTGTATAAAAGTGGCTTATAAGTTACTTTAGGGCCTTATATATCACTATTGCTTCTTATTCAGTGACAATTACAACCTGCATGCAACTTTAAGTAGCAAAATCGACTTTACCCAACTAAGTAATAAAGTAGAAACAAAAAACGTTCCTAAGCAACTATAAGTGACAGGATGAACTCGTATACAAGTTTGAGTTGTGTTTAAAGCTATAAGTGTAGTCAAACACTGTTAAACCACTCATTTAGAACATAAAGCTATAAGATAAGCTGCAAAATTCACTAATGTGCTGCTTGGGCAAAGTATAAACGAAAAGAAGCACATTCATTCGACAGACGTCAGAAAACCAATGCCGTGCGTCCCGTATTGCATTAACAGTAAAATTATTATAACGACGAACCAAATGTTTAAAACTTCTTACCATTGCCAGTAGCATAAATTAAAACTCCATATATTTTATCCAAACAACATAGATAAGGAATAAAAAAAAAGTATATTTACTGTTAGCCTTAGTGTAATATTTTCAACTCTTCACACAATATTACATTACCCTAATTATTATTATTTTTATTTTTATTTCAATGATTTTAAATTAACCATCACTTGGATTTGTTTTTTTATGATGGCAATCCGTTTGTTTACATTTTTGATCTCGAATTCGATCACAGGCTGTAGCATGTAGGTTACCTGATGGGAAGTAATCACTACCGCCCATGAACACAGAAGTCGGTGCGTTTTCAGCCAATTAGGGAGATGTAAGCTCTTTTCTTGAAGGCACTCATGTCATAAGTGGTGGGAAATACTGCCGAAGGGAGTTTGTTCCACAGTTTCACTGTACGAGGCAAAAACATAACATAAAGATGTGAATGAAATGAATTTTAAATGATTGTTGTTTATAATGTATAATTAACAAGATGTGAAACCAACATACTGAAGAAGTGACACCGAGTGATGGCACAAGAGGAGGAGAAACACTCCATTTAAATATCGTAAAAAATTCAGTCAAGTGCGAGAAGTATAATAATTTGAATATCATCATCACCATCAGCCTATATTAGTCCACTGCTAGACATAGGCCTCTCCCATTGCACGCCAACGATCAAGATTCGTGGGCACTATCATCCAGCTCTTGCCAGACACCTCGCGAAGATCGTCGCTCCACCTAGTCTGAGGGCGTCTGAAGGGGGGAATTTGAATATAGAGACGTTTTATTGTAATCCAATAGAGATTTTAAATCAAACTCTCGAAATAAATTGTGTGGCTTGAAGAAGACATTGTGAGAAATTTTAAATATTGTGTCAAAATATACAGAATGTGAAATTATTGACAAATGAGTGAATAAATAATCACAAAGCCACGTTAACTTTGAGCTAGGAAGCGAGTTTGCCAGCTGTGGTGACGTGAAAGTGCAGTGAATTCATTGACACACGTTGTTGTACCAGTCAGCGGGCCTTTGTTATCACCAGAGCCCGGATTTTTCATGGCAAAACAAAACACTATCGTAATCTGGCTAGTGATATAATAGTACATTACTACAGAGGCCGGGAAGTAGGGGGTTGCCGGCTGAGTTACATAGACGGCCGAGCGAAGCGAGGCCGGATAGTTACGAGGATGACAGCCCCTTTTCACGGCGAGTTATTTATAGTGCTTTTGTCAAACATATGTAATGAAATAAAAAAAACATGTGCATTAGCGCGGATATTTTCGGTCCGATTACCAAAAAGACACTGAAAAAAAAATTTAGCTATTAGGCTCTTCATAAACACAGCCATGTCAAAATAAAAATTAAAAAAAAAAAACTTCCCGACCTAGGCCTTCAATTTTGTTATGATATTCCTTTACAGCTCTCTCGAGTTGCTCCGCCCGGAACGTGATACTTTGAAGCCTAAAATAACTAACATAACGCCAACATTTCATTGCATGTTTGAGAAAACATCATTTTGTCGATATTGATAATTGTGTAATAGAATAAAAACGTGACCAAATAAAATAACATACCTATACAACACAAAAAAACATACATAGTTTGTATGAAGTTATATAGAAACATATTCAATTTCTTCGTCGTAATCCACGTTAGTATACACAGCAGCGCATGGCTTTATTCGTGTAATGGTGATAGGAGTAGATAATCATTAGTTTTTCAACATTCTGTGGGAGCAAACTGTTTCGTTTATCACTATAAAGCCATTTATGTATACTAAATGTACGTTCAACTTCACTTGACGTCAAGGGAGCAAATTTATAAAAAATCATTGTAATTGGTATAATTTTCAGTTTGAGTACAATTTTCAGATATATCTCGTAAACTTTCATAATCAGGATTTCGTTCGAGCACAGCTTCAAATTTACGTATCACTGGTAACACTTTACTCCAATTTAGGTAAACAGTGTCCAAAATAAGGAAGGATTCCGCAATGGACAAAGTCGTACAGTCTATTTTTTCTTACTTGAGCTAAGTAGTAAACAAACATCACTCGATCACATATCACGCCATTCCAAAAGAATCACTCAATATATGGCACCACAATAACTAAAAGTCATTACTTTAAACACAAACGAATTCATTTCTACTAAATATTGCTTTAAATTATCCTTACAAGTAACATATTTTAATAAAATAATAATTTCCACAAAACTCTCTCTCACAGATTATCAAAACTGAATGTCAGTTTGGCATTTCATTTGTAACGATGGGAAGAAGTGAATGAATTAATGATTAAGTAACGGTTTAACTGTATGGAGGTTTTAATATACAATATTCCAAACATAAATGAATATAATTATCTTTTTAAACTAAATAGTTAGTGAGAGTTATTATTATGTGTATAGGTAGTCTATATGATATGACATGATGATGTATCTACGGATGACTGAATAAAATATTTATAATAAATCGTGTTGTGTTATTGAGTACATAATATCGTTATAAGTAGGTATCCACATGCAATTTGTAGTCTGTCAAATTCACTATATCAATCATATTGAAGAACCCAACCCATATACATATTTCACTCATTTCATTCATTCACTAAATAAATTTACACATTCACTCCATTATTCCCATCCCTATGAAATGTCAAACTTTAAAGATACGCCATATTTGTTTACTACTTAACTCAAGTAAGAAAAAATAGACTGTACATTGCAGTTGTTCTATCGAAGAGGCTATTACTTCGTAGTTATCTCTAATGAAATTTAACTCCTGTCGTAATTTGCTCTTTTGAAAACATTTTTTTGGAGTTCTTATAGCAGCCGATTCGTTAGCAAGTGTGGAAACGACGTCGCGTACTTGCTCATAGTATTGAGCATAATATACAGCAGCATTTATCCATGTTCCCCATCTGGTGATTATCGGCTCGGGAGGTAGCGGAATGGACGGATATTTTTCCTTAAAAAGGCGAACACGCTCTGGAGATTTGAGGAATATCTTTTTCAACACATCCACACATTTGTAATTATCTCGCACCTCTTCTGCAACTCTATGCAGACCATGAGCTAAACATGTAATGTGTTTCATACGCGGAAACGTTGATTTTAAAATACGACCCGATTTAAGCATGTATGCGGCACTATCTGTGCAAAGTAAAAGTACATTGTATACATTATCGTTAAACGAATCTTGAAACAAAAGTTTTAGTTGGCTTATTATTAAATAAGCAACTGCTTCCCCATCGACCTATTCTAATACCTTCGACCCCAACAGATAAAATGACTGCGAATATTTTTTGTGCAAAGATCGAATTACCACATTTGACACACATTTACCCATAAAATCTGGCGTTTCGTCCACAGATATCCACAAATAATTGGTTTTATTTACCTCTCTTATACCCTGCATAGTCACAACATAAATATTTGTTGAATTTTTTTTTATCGTTGTTAACTGTTGTCCATGGTATGTTGCATGAAATAAGAAAAATAAGTAAATCGAAATAAAATTGATGTTTCGAATTTGGTTGTCCAGAAGAACTATATTGTGGCGGTCGCTTTCCAGATGAGTGTCAATATTGCATTTCTTTAGTTTCAGATGTATATAGCTCATAGAGCAGTATATAGTAGAGGTCACTTGTGGCCTGTTGTTTACCTGTATTATTTTTAATTGTGTTCCATCTCTGTTATGTTTTTGTTTGGTGTACAATAAAGTGTTTTGTATTGTATTGTATTGTATAGACTAATTCAGGATGATTCACTATCCACGTTTTGATTCGATCTTGCACATTACTCCTTCTTACTTTAATTCAAAACTGTAATATTAAACTATCAAACACGTCGATTTCAAGGCGATGTCGGTAATAAATAATATCTAACTAGACGCAATTTATATTTTATCACTGTCATACGTAATGAAATGACATCTAATGTCTTAAGCACAATTTCCACCAAACGGCCCGCAACGGATCGCAACGGAAATAATTTTATGGTCTTTAAACGATACTGAATCATATAAGCACTCTTTTTAAGTCTACATTACCAAGCTGCGCACAACAGCTTGACCTCGGGCGTCTTCCGCGACATGTGATCGTAACCGATTGATAATGTAGACTTAAAAACAGTACATATATGATTCAGAATCGTTTAAAGACTATAAAATTCTTTCCGTTCCGATCCGTTGCGGACCGTTTAGTGGAAATAGTTCTTTATGGATTAGTGAGTATCTTTTATTAACTGAAGTTTTTATTATTTCCAATGAGGTGGTATAGATAATCACTACGTTCAAACTTGTACCTTCCTCTTTGGAAAGGAAAGTTTATTTTATTAATAAATAAATAACTTTTATAAATAATACTCGA
Source organism: Acleris emargana (assembly GCA_927399475.2). Classification (NCBI taxonomy): domain Eukaryota; kingdom Metazoa; phylum Arthropoda; class Insecta; order Lepidoptera; family Tortricidae; genus Acleris; species Acleris emargana. Next base: position 46,124,013 of record OV656835.1, on the reverse strand, counting down.
TATCGATAAAATGATGTATCTATCACTAGCCAGATTACGAAATATTTTGTTTTGCCATGAAAAATCCGGGCTCTGGTTATCACCATGCCATTTTTTTGGAGATGTTTTGTTAGTTATGATTAAAAAGATGATCGCTAGAGTACGAGCAAACAAAATCAATCTCAAGTTGAATCTAGTTACGAAATGCGTTTCGGTTAATAATAGTTCAAGCGGTACATCACTATTCCGGTACCTGTATCAATGAAGTTTGACATCTGTTCCTTTATACTTTCTGTCAATATTTAGGGTACTTCATCAGCGAGCAAACGTCAAAAGTGCCATGACTCGATGCCACTACTGTACTAGCTATTACTTATTATAGTAACTAAAAATTACTTAATTTTCAGAACTCACTCAGACATTTCGTAAATAACCTACAAAGTAACTTTATAAAAGACTTTTTAAATAACTATTGTTAGAAACTTAACACACTAACGTGTCCGCTTTTACTTTATGACGTTAAATCAAAATTCAAATTTAAACTAACTATAGTTTTCTTGCCACGTGAAGAATTAATCCCTCTAACGATTCCAAAAAATGCCCGACCATACAACTTACTTCCATACTATTTGCTAATTTGTAAGTATGCTGTCTTCAATATATGTTAAAAACATTAAACACACAAAATCCGTTTAAAAAGGTTTTTTACGAATTTTACCCAGTGACACTTATGAAGTAATTTTGTATCATTTATCAAAACGATTGATCCATTGAGTAGTTACGAGGGGACATAGGAACATATATATATAATATTTAGATACGTTATGCTCATATTAAACGCATTTAAAACCCGTCGCCAATTACAGACAATTGCAACTTAACCATGTTTCTACAGACAAAGACGGCAATCCGTAGCGAACGATATTTTTATAAAAAGATAAATATTTGTTTCAAATTGCTCCCTATTCTCGCCAAGACAAGTGCCCGCTCACGATCGTCTTTATCGGACCCGTGCGATATCTAATTGTGTATCTCATGTTTCACAGGGGATAGTGTGCGCGCAGATGACGTATCTTAATATAAAATATCATTGGTGTGGACCAATCCGTAGACCATTGTAATATTTATTTTCCAAATATAACATTAAATAATCGTTTCTAAACTCGTCAACGTTGTTATCCTTGATTATAAAAAAACCTGAATAATTAAATAATTAAATGAGTATGAATATGATAAGAGTTTAGATTTATGACAAATGACGACTCCATAGCTTGCTATTAGTCTTACCGTGCGACAAAAACTCCGATGCCTATTAATGATCAATGATAGGAATAGGTAGTGCCATTTCGGGTGAATGACCTTAAACATTGTAAATAACATGGATAAGACTTGGGATTCCAGGATTCGTATTTTTTCACAAAAAAAATATCTTCAAAACGCAAAAGTATTTTTTTTTGTCATTATAAATACATCATTCATTTAAAATTACTTTCAGTTAACAGTTACAATTGACAATAATACAATCATTGAATAAAACATAAAACATAAAACATCAACATCACTATATGAAATGAACATTATTAAATTTATTTAACATCTTTTATTCCTTACTTTTTTTCGAAATTATAGTATCAAACCATAATTTTTTTACTTTCTTCTGTCAATCTATTTCTTTTAACGTCTAATATCCATTTATATGTAGAAAATGACCTTTCGACCTCTACTGATGTCAGCGTTGCAAATTTATAAAACGAAAAGTCATCAGATGCGGTTTCTTTTGAAATAATTTCAGCGTATTCTCTTATATTGTCTAACTAAATCCGGATTTCGAGCCATGACCGCTTCCATTTTGGTTTCTACAGGTAAACTAGTGGACCAATTTATGACCATCCTGACTTGATCAAAATCTATAAAGGCATCGACCATTGACATATTACGTTCCGGTAAACGAGTTAAAACCACATCGATGATATAAAATTTTCATGAATAAAATTTAAATCTTTTTTAATGTTGGATTTTTTAAGCACTTGTTTAGCCTTTTTAATCGAAACTGCATCTGAAGTTCTTAATCGTGACATGACCGTATTTATTTCATTAAAGTACCTTACATAGTAAGACACTGCAGCGAGCCAGGTCCCCCACCTTGTGATTACTGGCTTAGGAGGTAAGGGCAAATTTGGATAAATTTCCTTTCACAGGTGCACTCTATTAGGAGACTTTAAAAATACTTTTTTCAAGTTAGCGATCAGGGTGTCTACATCCGGATATTGACATCTTATTTGCTCTGCCACCCGATGCAGAGCATGAGCTAAGCATGTAGTATGTTTCATTTTCGGTAAAACACTTTTTAAAATTCGCCCCGCCTTCAACATGTACGCAACGCTATCGGTACATAATAGAAGCACACTATCGAGTTGATTTTCATAGGATTCACCCCATAAATTTTGTAAGCAGTCTGTAACAAACTTAGCAATAGTCTCCCCATTCACTACTGCTAGCACTTTACATGCCACTAAATAAGTTTTTTGGGAAACAGTTGCATCCAAGGGCTTCACCAAGGAATGGACCACATATCTGCCTAAAAAGTCTGTCGTTTCATCAAGCGATATCCAATTTTTTTTATTTGCTACTTCATTGTTTATAGCAGATATTCTGGCTTGATAAAACTTGTCCAGGTATACTTTTCTTATCGTTGATTCACTGGGTAGACTTCGAAGAGGCTGATCTGCACAAGTACAGCAAAAGTACTTTTGAAAGAAATATGTGAATGCTTGGTTTTCGATTTGCAACCATGGGATATTGCACATTATGAGGAACTCGATCAGGTCGAAGTAAAAACCTTCATCTGGTTTGCGAGGCAATCCTGTGTGTACAGGTCCTTCGACGTGTCTTTTCACTGTACTTTTTCTATACCCTATATCAACTTCAAATGAAGGGCAACCTTCCACTTTCACTAAAGCGCAAACTCTTCGACGTTTGTATTCTTCCCATCCTAACCTACGGTGCCCAAACTTGGTCATTGACTGAAGCCCAAAAATCCCGACTCAAGATTTGCCAGCGAGCAATGGAGCGCAGCATACTCGGGGTTCGTAGAACTGACAAGATCAGAAACACCGAACTGCGCTCCAAAACTGGCATTGCTGATGTGGGTGACAAGACTGCTAGGCTTAAGTGGGACTGGGCTGGACACGTCTGCCGAATGCATCCGGAACGGTGGGCCAGGGTTGCCACCGAATGGACTCCGCAAGATGGCCACACGAGCAGAGGCAGACCAAAAAGGAGATGGCGGGACGACTTGGACGCGTTTCAAAGCGAATGGCGGGAGCATGCACTCAACCGGGACGAATGGAGAAAAGGAGGGGAGGCCTTTGCCCAGCAGTGGGACACCAAAATAGGCTAAAAACAATAAAAAATAGTTCAATCCAACTTAGAACAGTTTCTTTCTTAGTTTTCCGAGGCATGTTCAGTGAGGTAGAAAGATCTGATACTGTTCTTATTTACAACAACAAGACTTTACTTAGTCCAATCAGAAGTAAATCGGAGTCCAGTAAGGATCAGCCAAAATAGTCACAATAAGAATATCACAAAGTCCGGTAACTTTTGCGATTATTGAATTTATATTTATATGGTAGGTACAGGCCCCTATTTCACCAAGCTTGACAAGTGCTACAATTGTCAAGAACACATGACAATTGTAAATTGGGAATTAGGCATTGTCGAAGTAAGATGACAATTGTAAATATGTCAGGACAATTGTTATTTCTTATCTTTTTCACCGTATGTCGGTTGTTGACAGGCGTCCACCATTGCAAGATTTAATTTTATAATACCTTCTTCTTCTTCTTTCTTTGCCCCCGCGGCGACTTGAACAGCTACTACCGCGGGGATATGGCGTTTCCACGTGAAGTGATTTCGCCAGTGTCAAGTATATATAAGGATAAATCAATATAGCAATAAAAAACAATCCAATCTTCTCTAGGAAGATTGGGGGCAACGTTGTACGGTGATTTGTAGGTCAGAGGTCAAGATAGTTTTAACCTCTGCACCACTGCGAGTCCACTTGAAACGAGAAGAAAGATGCCAGATACACGAAATAAGTCCAAGTCTTCAATCACTGTGCGACACAAAGGCATAAAAAGTACAAATCACTATCAGAAAAGAACTTTGAACACCTAATTACCCAAAAATTTAAGTCTAAAACAAATTACACGTCCGCCATCTTTTAACGTTGCAAATGGCCCCCTTTATAATACCTATGATCAACCAATTCGATTCCTAAGCCAATATGGACTATGTCAAAGTGACGTTGTCACCCAAAACATAAGATACTTCTTTTAATTTGCTTTACAACGTCTAGTTGACCTAGTCCACAGTGGCTTATTGATCAAATTGGTTGACTGTACCTTTTGCGGGAAGGACAAGACGACTTACAAATAAGGACGACAGTATCTTACCATTTATTCATTCACACACACGTCACGTATTAAATAATATTCAGCTAACCTATTCATAATTTAAAAAAATAAACCTTTGTTTTAAAAATAAATAATTATTGGTTGGCTCTACACCAAATGTACCTACTTATTATAATGTTAATTCTCTTTGCTTGGCTCCAAACGTAAGTATTTTTAAAATTTTACATTTACAACGAAACAAAAGGAGGTAATTATCGTATTGTTTTTTTTTAATACGGATAAGTTTAAGAAGCCTATTTTATCGCCGGTATTAGTTAATTATTTATGAAAAAAATTAATTTGACTAGTACTTACTTAGGTACTTACTGTATCTAGACATGACTAAAGGAAATAACTTTTTTTATTTTTATTTTGCCTATAAATGTAGGTTGGATTTTCCTTTTTAAAACTACTCAATTATTTACCGCGTTTTAAACACAAATCATTTTTAATTCCTTCCACCAATAATGACAACACACAAGCGAGTGTTTCGATTTTAAAACATTAACAGTGGATATGACCAAGAAATTACGATATTGAATTTAATTTCGGAAAATAACGTAACATTTGATAGGAAGATCAAAAACTGGAAGGAAATTGCTCAGAAATCACAAGTAGACATACGATATATAAAGTAGGTACTTAAGATATATCACATGGCAAAATTGGCGAAAGAGGACAATAGTAAGTACCGAGTTAAAAAAATTAATACCCCCTAGCAATTGTTGAGTTAATTTGTAATTAGTACTTTTGAATTTTGTAGCATATACATTAAATTTCCGTATAGTGTTTTACTTAGTTGCATTTCATCGCGATCGATGTATGTTTGGAACGCTATTATATTTGACGTATTAATTGACGTTTGCAGTAAAACTCTGTAGGTATCGGTAGCAGCGTTGAGGCCACTCACACACAACATTAAAACATGTCATAATTATATGTAATGAATGAATGACCGGGAGATATTGAAGTTACTGTTCCTTTTTTTTTCTGTGGGATATCAAATTCATCTCATTTTAATATTGGAATATTGTCTTTGTTACTAAAATAAAAGACAAATGTGACTAAATTATTAGCGGCAAAAAAAACGAAAGAGACAAAAAGTGATACTTTTAATAATTATACAGTTGGGGTGAAATGCGATTAAGTGAAACGTTATAATATTTTTTTACCTTTGAGGTGAGAGGTAAATTACAATTGTAACGCTAGGCTGACACAGCCTCGATCTCATGTCAATAATTACCGACAAATCTACAAATATGTCGAGTCGGAAAAATTATTCTTGTTTCACAAGATAATTGTCATTTTATTAAGATTATGACAATTTTAACAAAATGTTAGTAATGTTTATACGCATACGTCGCATTTCTATACAAAATAATTTACGAAATTGTCAGTTGTCACCTGTCGCTTGATCAATTGTCAGCGAGATATGTCGTATTATCAGCCGACATATGTCATTGACAATTGTAACTAGGTGAAATAGGGGCCAGATTGCATATGACACTGACATGCATATGAAGTTGACATTGCAATCGTTTTATCTCTATTTAACTGGCCAGCTTATCACAAAATAGGTTTAAACTAATGTCAATTGTTTAAATAGATAGAGGATAATTGGAACTTATTAAAGTACTACTACTTTGCTATCTAGTACAAAATCAGTCGAAACATTGAAAGGGACCCGATAACAGTGGTAGCAACTATAGAGACTTTTATTCAGGGCATTTATCTGAAAGCACATTTTTCATACATCATTTCACATTACATGTTCTGTAAATATTTTTTAAACACAAACTTAATTTTTTTCATATAAAATCCTGGGGTTAAAAACTATATCCATACTAATCTTACGTACGGAAGTCCCGCGAAATGGCACTACCAATTCCGATCACTGTTAATGATCAACTTCTGTGTTTTCATTATTTCCTGTAGGTCATTATCACTTTCCTCAAAAGTAGAGTTTCGGAAAAAAATGTCCGCCTCATTAAAGTTGACGAATAATGTTAGCTATTTAAAAAAAATGGAATTTTTGTGTACCAATCGAAAGAGTATAAACTGAAGAAGTTTTTGAATAAATGCAATGCAAAGTTGACTGTTTAGATTAATTTTTACCTACTTTTGTGGTTTGAGGGCCCGTATTTTTTTTTTAGCTATCTTGTGCACCAAATAGTTGTAAGATTCTAGTATTAGCCCAGATAAAAAAAAAGTAAAAATGTTGTCTTTTTTATTAAAAAGTTATTGAGGTTTTAATTCTTAAAATCAAAATATATTAATAAAACCCAAAAAAAAAAAAAAAACAAAGGGCCTAATTATTATTTTTTGTGGATCTCGTAGCATATAGCCCCACCTATCCCCTATATACGTATGTCCATCCATCTGCCAAACACCCTGTATAAAAATATTTTTTTAAGAACATAGTTATTAAAAATACATTTTACGAATAAAGCAATAATTACATTGTCATCGCAATTACATAAGTATGCAAAATTTCAAAATAATCTGACAAATTTGAAGTAATTAAGTTAAAACAGAGATCCAAGACTTAATTACTTTTTTAGTTTCTTAGATTGTTTGTGACTTAATTAAAATTGTTTGAAAAAACCGGTCCAAATCAAGTCTGACTCGCATAAGCAAGATTCCGTAAGTACTAAAACTATCGGCGTAACAGAGTTCCCCACGGCTAGGGAAAAAATCCTTAAAGGAAAACTGGCGACACTGATTGTCATTTTAGTTTGTAATTTGCATCAAAGTAAATAACACAGATCACAGAAACAAGGGAGATATGTCATGAAATAGTGATCGTTATCAACGTGCACTTTTCGTATCAAAGGGTATGGTGGGCAGAAAAATCAAATACATTTGAATATTCACTTGTATTTTTAACTATAAATAAAATAAATACTTACCTTTTTAGAATTACACCTCTAGATATAACTCTTTACGGTACAAAACCTTTTCGCCTTAATATATTTTTAAAACAATCAAAGTCAAAATGACATTAATTTATGTCATAAAAATACAACGTATTTGAAAATCGAATTATATTACGCGAAGTGTTTATTTTAATCTAAATAATTCAATGTACATCGTATGTACCTAGGTACAGTTTATATTAGAGTATTTCAAGTGGAGTTCTAATTAATAAAGTGCACGTATGCTCACAGTATTTACATTCACAGTATGGATTTGATACAATACCCGAATTTTATAACGACGAACGAAGGCACGCGATGTACTATTTGCAATGTCAATATTAAAAGGAAAAACAGAATTTAAATAAGCACCTAAGGTCAAAATCTCATCTAAATAAAATAAGCGATTCATTCGAAACTACATCAAAGCTGTCTTTTAGACAACCCTGATTTTGAAGTAAAAGATAGTAAGTTATTTTGTAAATTGTGTGATTCGATATTTCATTCCTCTTTATTTAGTCGTTTATTCATTATAATTTGGATAAGTGATTATAAATATGTACATAAATCTCATAATTTGAAAAATATACAGGGTGTCTGGAAAACCTTCGGAGAAATTTTAACTGTAGATAGGGTGGATGATTTGGATCATCCCTATATTGGTAACTTTTGTTTAAGTTAATATTTGACTGCGTTACAGACAGATTTATCATCGACTTTCCTGACGATGCTCTCAGTGTGCCCCATCTTAACTGATTCATTCATAATATCGTCGGTGATACTGCAAAACCGCGTAAGTAACAAATTTATGATAGAGCAAAATAAACCTTACGGTCTTATTAAAAAGGTGCATTTTGCTCCTTATTTAAAATGTCACTTACGCGGTTTTGCAGTTTCACCGACGATATGTGTCACAACGTAATGTAAATAAACAAGTTGTTCCTTATGAACAATGTTTCCAATCATGGTCAAAAGCTCCATGGAGTTTAGAAAACTGACACATTATCCTGTAATGTGAATGAAAAGACGGTGTCTGATAAGGGCTATTATGTGAAATAATCTAAAACTGAAACTTACGATTATGATTTTTACTCACACTTTTCTCACACTCACACGGCTAAAATAGCACTTGCACTCGTAGGCACATTACTTCTTTTACGAGATCATGAATCATGGCTGTATTTCATTGATTTGTACCACTATCAGGGCTTCCGACGAATAAAAAAACACAATAATTCATTATTGACAATTTGACATATTATCTTTTTAAATCTTGGACCATTAAAACTCTTTATGAAAAGAGTTTTAGGTTTCATTTGTAAACAAAAAATCCTACCTACACGTTACGTTTTATCAAAATTACATTTAAAGCTGTCATCATACATGTTGTTGCTAGATATTCGTATCATAGAAGAAAGAGAAAAATAGGATCGCTTTGTAAGAAGAGGTCGACGTGATTACACTCTGTGGTAAAAACCCTTAAAAGAAAAAGGCCACTAAAGCCGGCTACTCACACACCTGCTGCAGGGGCAATATGGGAATTGGACCCTTGATTGCCTCCTTAATTGTGATGTGTGTAGGCAAGCAGGAGCAATTTTTAGATTGGGCCTGCGGCAGGGCGGCAGGGGCGCAAGACCTTCCTAGCTCCCTAGATTGTGTCTACCGCCCTGCAAGGTTGCTGCGTGTGTAGTAGGATTGGGGCAATTCCAGTCAGTTCATTGGTGACAACCGAGCGGAGTGGACAAAAATGGAAAAAATGGTGTTACCATAGCCAGGAGCTCTTCAAAAGAATCAATATCCATTCGCAAAAAGTTTCTAAGATCATCTACTTCCAATTCTTTCATAATATTCATGTGGCACAATTTGCTTCGTTTCTGCAACCAATTCTTCACCCAATATCTTCTCTTCCTTTTTTTTTTGGTAGCACCACAGAAAGTGCCAAGGCGATACCAATCCTCTGGTGTTTCGACAATACAGGAGGCTTTCTCGTGGACGTGCGTTCAGCGGGACTATCAGTTACACACTGAACGGCAGGCTAGTGTGTAGAGAACAGCCTAAAATTGGTCCAACCGCCGTGCGACCGGTATTGCCCCTGCAGCAGGTGTGTGAGTAGCCGGCTTAAGGAACACCCAGAAAATATAAAACGTGGACTACAATCACAATCAGTCAAGGAAGCGATGTCACAAGCGAAGCGATGTTTGGTTTGGGGTTTGTTTTGTTTACTTGCATGTGATGTGACTTCACATCACACTCACAGGTTATAAAGTATTTCTAACATCACATAGCGTTTTTGCCACAGATTAAATTTCAAAAAAAAACCTTATTATTTCGTGTAATTTCCAAAAAAGTAGACATAATTTAATGTGAAATAAAGCGAAATACGTTATTTTACGCTAGTATCAGATAGGATGACCACAATTTGTAGTATATTTTCAATGTTGTCAAATAGCCTATTATAATCAATTATGCGACGACCTTTATATCCATCGACAAAATGTTTTGCACTTGGACTTTTGGCTACTGCCACAAATACCATGCAGATCAAAAGGAAAGAACCAGCAGCCAGCAGCGCTTTCTCCCCGTCTGGTTGCCCTGAAAATCAGCGCGTGCAGCGTCACGGCATGTCTGACACTATGATGCTGAGTAGCACCCAATTTGGTGCATTATTATTTTATAAAATAGTTTTAAGGTTTTGTTTTAAATTATTTTCTCACTGTATTTAATTTGATTATTATTTTTCTGTGGTTTGCACCAATAAACGATTTTCTTTTTCTCCTTTTTTTTCTTCAATACGGAGAGCAATAATCGGATCGTTCAATCCGTCTATTTGAACTTTGAGAAGTCTATGAATTTATGGCTGTCATTAGATGTCAGTGTTAAATTATGTTATTTTCAATATTCACGTCTTCAATATTTTTGCTGTAAATCTGTTATATGGGCTACTTTAGAGCAGAAAACAATGGTAAATGGTTAGATCTCGACAGTAAAAGACGGACGATATGATCAGTCTCGGCAAAACATGAACAAGAGACCTAGTGATTTCACATTTAAAACCAATTAGTGTTCAAATTGCAAAAACGAAAATACAGTAAGTTGCACTAAAATTACTCATTTATTTTTATTATAATGCTACCTTGATTTTTGTTTACATGGAGCGAACTGTTTGTTTACATGGAGCGAACTGTTTGTTTACATACCATGTGACAACGTATGGTCTCAGGTCATTGAATTTTGACGTAAGATACTACGAACTGTTGGAGTAGTATACTATCAACGTCAAAATGTCAAGGTCGAGATATCGGCTGCGATACATCAAGTAACAAAATGAATATAATTAATCCTTCTTTTTTTTTACATTAACAGAAACAAAAATGAACCATACCCCCGTGATCAGAATCGTGCCAACTATTACCCCCCCAAATTTCTCCGAAGGTTTTCCAGACACCTTGTATAATGTTTTTAAATACTTGTGTATTTGTTTTTTTGTCAACCATACTTTGATACCAATACAGCACGTTGATAACGATCACTAGTCATGAACGCCAATTCGTACAATACCCGGTGTCGCCACTTTTAAACATGTGTGCGTCTTACGCTTACGCTCTATTAACTACTACAAAAACATACCTCCTCATAATTGGTTACAGCTTACGAACTAAAAACGCCGTAACATAGTTTCGATAGTAGCAGAAAATTAAGCTTTATATTAAGTTCTCAAGGATGAAAAATGCTGAAAGATCGTTTTTTTTCCATCGTAGTTCAGTCACTGAACGTAAGGTAGCGCTTACTCGTCACTTAGCTGCCATATATGCGACGAGTAATTAATTAATTCCTCAGAGCTAGATGGCGCTAAGATAGTAGTCCCTATATCCAGCAGCTTAAGGGCTACTCACACAGCGACATCTAGTTATACTTTTTTCAAGAGGTGTGCGTTTCTCTCCTGTCGTCCACTTAGGGATGCCACAAGGAATGTTTCAAAATATATCGATAAACAATTCAAAATTGTTTGCAAAGTTAATATAGGTACTATTTAATTTACAGGCAATAAGTACTATTTTTATTATTTTACTACTAGGTTAATACAATTACATCATTTAAACTTAATATATTATTGTTAGAATAGAATAATATTTTATTAGCAAGAATACGGTTTGCGTAAAGTGGATACATAAGTTTCTAAATTGGGAACGATACCTATAATAGAACGTAACAAAAAAAAAATTAGGCTTGTAGTACTGTTAGGCGATGGGCTTGCAACCTGTCACTATTATGATGGTAAACATCTTAGCCTATTTGTGCAAATTGTGGTTACTGAATTATCAACAACTTTTAAAGTTGTAATTCTGTAGCTCTGCCTAGCCCACTCTGGGATTGCAGGCTTGAAGATATGTATGTATGTAACAAAAAAAATGACCGCATTTCTATGGTTAAATTTTCTGGAGCTGTTAAAGATTTTCGTTTTGATTAGTACATAAAAGTCTAAACTGTAAACTTGGACATTATGATGTTAATATAAATACACTAATAAAATGGGTTCGGTTGAGTGTCACGTCACGAGATCTCAGTTTGGGACAAACCAGTAGTATAACGTGAAAATTATTTAAGTTTAAAATTATTAAGTTATTTTACTTCTGTTTTAAGCGTGTGGATAAATAACTAGAACAATCAACACATTGAATTCTATTGATAGCTGTAGAATAAGCCATTCATCGATAATCGATAGAAATGACGTCCACAACCTTACGCTCTGAAATCCATTCAAATATAAAATCTTCATTTAAAAATATAAATAATGCATACAAACTAAATTTACCCTTTGATTTTATATTAACGTTTGCACTACAATTTTTGCACAATTTCACGCTGCATACAGTCATTTTATCATTTAAACGGAGTTTCTATACTGACAGCGTTCAGTGGGTGACTGTGTCAACGCTTGACACGCCTCGTGCCGATATGGTCATTTTGACCATATCGAGGCGTCACGAACCACGCTCATTTTGACCATATCCAGGCGTCACGAACCACGCCCCCATAACATATCTCCCTTGTTTCTGTGATCTGTGGTAAATAAACACATATTTATAAAAAATAACATGAGTGAATGAATAATCATTACCAGTGATCGTACTTTTTCCAGCATTTTTGGTGCAGTGCTAGGGTTGTCAGTAGCGCCCAATATTGAATTGTTTGAACCAAGAATCAAACAAAAAAAAAAAAAATTAAAATAGCGTATTAAACAAATCGGATATACAGAAAATATACTCAGAACATGTTAGGCCTAAAGAAGGGTTAATTTACTACGAGTATATGAGAAAATGTAACACAGTCGCAATTAATCCTTATCTCAGGTTATATAGTTCATATTTATGATTAGGAATTGATATACTATGTATTAGCATAGACAGTATAATGCGTAGGTAATGGCAGTACATAAATATAGAAGACATTTTGTTTCTTCGCTGACGTCCCGTCAAGTGCTAAATTATATTATAATAAATGATTAAGTAAAAAAATTGTAATTCATTTTCAATGACCACATAATATTACATAATTTTAAACGTCAATCATATTATATACACGTCTACAACCCTAGGTCACTGTCGTGTGTCATTTGACGTCATCGCACCAAGAATGCTGGAAAAAGTACGATCACTGATCATTACATACACGAGGCAACAGATAAGTACCGTGTGACTCTTTAGATTTACTACTGTAGTTTTTAATGCGTTTTTAAAACACAAGTCAGCATTTTCTTCGGCTTAAAATTAAATGTCACTCGTGCTCTCGACGTAAACTGGCGGCGGATTGGCATGCCTAGTGCATCTGTGTGACGGTAGATCGAGTATGACGAACGAAACGGCATGCGGCGGTTATTTGCATGTGTCACACCTTTTTAGTGTAACGTTACGTCCTCTGTCAATTTAGAAACGACCTTTAAGAACTAAATTAATAACGTCAAACTTTGTAGTTTTCTTTTCAAGCTTGTAGAAAAAGTTATGTATGCAACGGTACATAATTAGCAGTGGGCGGCTGACGGATGCAAATTACGTCAAAATAATGTCGAACGTTATACGTAATATGGATATGACTGCAAGGGGTTTAATAAAAAGAACGAAATTGTAAAATAGTTCTATAATTGTATTGTTGTAACTGTCGAAAAGCGGCACTGTTAACACGTTTCCACGGAATATTGCATACTAAACTAACTACTAAAAAGTTTATCAAATCAATATTAAAATCATCTTGATTCTGTTTCGTGCAAAATTCTTGACGGCGATGCGTATTAGATTTAACATGTCTATCAATCACGCTTTTTCGTTTCGCAAATTAACTTACTTGACATTTTGTACAAAAGATCGAGCCTTTAGAAGTATCGTAAATTAGATCACGTTTATCAATTATCCACTTACGAATTGTGGTTTCCTTTGCCATCTTAAATATGAATATTGAAAACGAAGCAAATTTAATTGACAAGTCTAAGACGTAATAGACATAAACGCTCATCAGTCTCAAGAGGTGATAAAATAATAAGTGGCCAGTATCTTCTTAGTATACAATCTACGTACAATAGAGAATAGCTTATTATGTATTTACTAATAATGTATGATAAAGATAAAAACTGCATAATTTTGTATTCATAAATATTTCTCGAAATTTAATAAAAGTCTTATCCATGTTCTGTTTACGTCCCTATTTTGCATCCGTCAGCCGCCCACTTATAATTAGCTCTCAAGCTCGCGCTCTGACCTCGGCACTCATGCCTTAAGAAGCTTCATTATACACCAATTACATAAATCACTATTATAGATTTATTATACCATAATTTTGTGTGGTTGCCGGGTAAGAATAGTACCACTCCATGTCTTCCCGTGGATGTCGTAAGAGGCGACTAAGGGAATAAAGGCTTGCAGTACTGTTAGGCGATGGGCTTGCCACCTGTCACTAATACACTGGGAAACATCTTAGCCTACTTGTGCAAAATGTGGTTACTGAATTGTCAAGAAGTTTTAAGACTTGTTGGTAATTCTTTAGCTCTGCCTACCCCACTCTGGGAATGAAGGCGTGAGTTTATGTATGTATGTATGTATTTATATGTATTCATCGACAATTTTATAAATCTGGATAAGAAGATATCCAAGACCGTAAGTATACATTTTCCACTTGCAGGACGTCTTGGAACCATACATAAACTACATAAACTCACGCCATCGGTCCCGTAACTCACGCCTTCGTCGTCTAAAAACTGAGTTGGAACCATAATATAAATAATTTACGAAAATGGCATCGGTTTCTGAAAACATGTTTCTAAAGTGACAACGTTAAAGCCTGACTAAAGTGATTAGAATATTATTTATTTTATTTTACTGCCCATTAGCAAACAAAGTCATTGAAATCAAGTATGAGGTTGTATTTATCTGATGTGATGATATTTGGTATAGGTACTCGTAAGAGTAGGTCATTTATCGAGAAATAGGTTAAACTACATGCATTAGATATTTTTCCTACTCCTGTACTTTTATCTGTCATTTATATAGTCACGAACACTAATATAAGAATATAGATAATATGTCCGCAGAACATTCCGTAGAAAAGTCTATCTAGTCTATTCCCCTTAACAGCACTTGTGCTTTTTTGAGCCAAAACGATATGCCTAGCTGCCAAAGCTTACACCTAGGTTAATTTGACCAATCAAAATACTTCACCAAATTAAACCACCAATCACAATACACATTGACTGCCAATCTGAACGTTAGGTTTTTTTTGTTATGTAAACTCTTTTACTAATTTAACTCTTTAAAAAAACATTTTATTTGGTATCAACCAACCAGAACGCAGCTATATTAAAATCGACCAATCAAGTAAAAGAATTCATTTCTCAAATCATTAGGTGTTTTTTAGTCCATATTTCAAAAGTTGAATCGATTGTGCAACTTTTTTTTAAAATATGAAACCTGGCAAGTGCACATCAATTTAAAAACAAAGTTAACCATAGACACATATTTTGTTGTTTTCGAATGTTTCTCGCTCGTTTGTTGTTCTGTGCTTCGTTCGTTCGTATTCTAACCTAGGTATATTAATTTAATTTTGCATTTTATTTGAAACCTAGTCGTAGAAAAAGTATTGTATGCAACGGTGTATAACTAAGTCAAAAAATACTCGTGGCGTCTTGCTTTACGATGTTCGCCTGCGGCTCACATCGTAACCACACCACTCGTCTTTTTTGACCTCTCTTATACAACTGTTGCATAAACTACTATTATGTAATCGTATTAATAAATAAATAATATAAAATATACAATGTTAACATCATCAGGAAGTCTCTGCTGTACGAAACAGAGTAATGTTTTCAAAATGACGGGCGTTTTTCCGAGCCTTGATTTTGAGATATGTTTTTGTTGTTATTATAATGGCTTCAGAACCCTACATAATGGGCGCTGAGTAAAGCCCGATTTACATTGGTCTAGGACAGTGGCAAGGACAGTGGAGTAATAAAATAGAAAGCGTTTATACTGGGATCCACTGGCAAGGTAACTTGGAAACTGCCAGATCGGTTTACACTACATACTGTACTGTCCACTGTCCTTGACCAAAGTAAATCGGGCTTAAGGTCAGTTCAACTGAGGTCGGCTTTTGGATAAAAATATTGTGAGTCGCCGACTTCAGTTGGATTAATCTACCATTTTAAAAGAAGTTATTTTTCGCGTTTTTGAAGGCGGTTTTCTATTTTGTAAAACATTTATTTTATTTTTTACTTTTAAGTGATCATAATAAGTTGTTATATAGTCCCGCTTCTTAGTTGATATGAAACTTAAGGACTTTTTAAGCTCGCCGCAAGTAACGCCGCGGGACTGTCATAGTCATATTTAAACATTTAAATGTTCTTCGTTATAGACTCTCAACTATCTTAATCGAGGTATCTTATCGCCACTGTTATAATAGGAACCATTAAGGAGCTCCAAGTGGCCATCTGTGGTCTTCATCATCAGTTCCACTTCACCAAATCATACTGTCTGAATGCAAATGCTAGATTTGTTATTAAAAATACTAAAATCGCTTTAATATTTGAAGAGTTTCCTTCAATTTCTCACGGATCCCCTCTTAGGACTCGGATTATTTGACAATGGGACCACCTCGGAAGTATACTCTATCAAACCATTTTTTTTTTAAATAGTTCCTCAATTGACGGTAAAATCGGTGAACACAAATAAATAAATAAAACATACAATGAAACATAGAACGTCCTCCTTTTTTAAGTCTGTTAAAAATAGCTGAATGCCTGTCAATTATATAACTCCTGACAAGCGCCATCTGTTGCCATTTTCATGTATCAGTTGAACATCTAACCAGGCTGATAGAGTATAAGATGGATTAGGATCAGTTTACGCGGCATCTGTTGGCCGGATGTGGAACTAATATTGTTACCGGTAACATGGGCTCCCAACACGAACAAAATATAATTAGTTCTATAAAAATCTCATGGATGAAATCCTAAGTATTAAACTACAATGAGAATATATGATTCGGGCAAATTTAGTAAATAATATGTCACAAATAATGAAGAATATGTTTAATTTAATTACAAAAATAATTTTCAACACAATATGTAACATGTTATTTCATAAAATTACTAAGTGCGATAAAATGCAGTAAATCTCGGCACAAGCACGCAAGGGCCGCGTTCGAGTATCTGTCTACGTAATGTTGAAATGCTATTACTAGATGGCGCTAAATTTAGATTCACTACGCATTTTTGTAGTCAAGGCATACGAACAAAATCACACAACAGACTCATTGTGAAATATTGGCCATTTAAGGTTGGCCCCTTCCTTGTCTATTTGCAAGTGTAAGAATGAGAAAGGGCTAAATGTATCCGTCAAATATGCTTTGCTTGACGATTGTGCAACATTCGTTAAGCCTAATAATCAGAGGTCGGAATAGGCAGTGCCTATTTGTCTAAACTTCGCGGGAGGACGTAACTAAGAGTGGTTACAACCACCAAAAATAATGTTTTATTTTTATTGAATGCGGGTTTTCCAGGTATTTTTTAATAATACATAAATGTGGAAATTTATACTAAAACTCAATATCACATGTTAATAACATTTATTGTACTTATACAATTTTACATGATCATCAATAACAAAAACAACTTTCAATCTGAATCATCAATATGATTATTACAATCATTATTACTACTATTAATATTATTTAATACGAAATACTTTGTTAGTTTATTTACATTCGTACTCGTTACCAGGATGGTAGTGTGACATGATACATTTGGGAGTGGCCTAAAAGATCACTACATCTCATACGATTACCTGGGTGGATCAACTTTTTGTTGTTGTTATTCTGTCCCGTAAGCCAGGAGACAACAGTGATGGAGTTTCTTAGAAAAAATGTTATAATATATACTTCCAGCACACTCAGGAGAAAGGCCATAAAAGATTGGGTGTGTAATTGCCAATAAAACAGTTTTTTAGTGGACTTATATCCTTTGAAATCATAGTTTTAAAGAGTGACCCAGGGGACGTCACCATGGCAACGAGCTACAAAGAAAAATTGATTGACCCACCTACTAAAATGACTTACCAACATTGACAACCAATCAAGAACTAGTTGACCAATTGTATTGCTATTATTCAATTAGCTCATTAAATAAAGTTTAAAATGGTATATAATAAATGTTTGTACTTGTACATATCGTAGTTTTCACAATGGAAGCGTTTAATAAACCATCGCTGACGTCGGCAATGGTTTTTTAAATACTTCCTTGAAAACTACGAAAAACAAAAACATTATAGTCTTTTCTTTTTAGAATTTAATAAGGAACATTTTTATAATTGACACTTTTTTCATATCTATTATAGTTGTCCCAAGAATGTTAAAAAACGGAGAGTAGTGATCTTTAAACACCACACCCAAATGTATCACTAGTACATAAATACACAAGTTTTAAAACTTTATATTTTTTTTGGTAAAAAACAGAATTACTCAACGTGATATTTTAGAGGCAATATTTTACTGCCCACTACTTTTTTGTACAGTCATCATTTAATTATCAAGACGACTGTAATAACGCTTAACATGATCAAGGATGTCTCATAAAAATAGTAATGATTATCATTCAAAGTACAGGTAAATCTTAGATTTGTCTAATAAAGCATCATTGGCAGCCACGAATATTATTGTTGGCTTCCGAGTTATCATTAGGGTCCTACCGATATCATTGTCGTCCCTCTCAATTTCTCCAACAATGACATGACCGACAATGACGATAGTAAAAAAACGTGTCGAAACAGGTTTCTGTTTGAAGTTGAAAACAAAATACCTGTGTCACTAAAACAAAGCCTAGCCTTTACTTCAATGCAAATACAAACTTAATAAAATATAACAAATGAAACACATAATTATCGAGAAATAGCTACGAATGATAATGACGACAAAATTGAAAGAAGTTTTTTGGCCACTTACCTAGCCGTAACGCAGCACGTGTTGCTCCTGAGACACTTGCGAGGCAACTTAGTGGCGGGGGGCGGTCGCAAGAGGCCTGTTTCGTATTGTTCAATTACCTTCCGTTTTTCCGAAATTTGACAATCAATGGCCGTGGCCACTAATGACGATATATTTTGACACGGTTTTCGATTTGAATTTTAACCAATTCGCACTAATTTTCTTGACAATTATTTTATACAAAAGTAAAGTATTTCCTGCATAATATGATTGTGTAGGTTTTATTTCATAATTATTTTCAGTTAAAGTTTTATTCAAATAGTACTACGACGATTTACTAGTTTAGCCCCTAGTAAAAAATTGCAAATTTTACTTATTTTCCTAGAACAACTTTTTAGTAGTGGGTCTAAACCGAAAACGGTTCAGATAGCTTTTTATTGTTTAATTGAGCACCTAAAAAGTGGTTTTTGGTGGCAGAATAATTTATCTGGTAAATGTATTCTGTAGCTCTGCCTACCCCACTCTGGGAATGAAGGCGTGAGCCTATGTATGTATGTATGTATGTTATCTCCGGGAACGTAAAAACTGGGCGTTCCGGAGATTGGCCCTACCAAGCTTACACAACACTCGATGTTCGCGCCGAATGCTTATTATACGCGAGTGCTCTCAGTAAGGACGCTCCTTTAGTTAAGTTGCGCGGAATCCAACACAAACAATTTTTTTAGATAGCTATATGTTCATGTAATATCTTATTAATGCTCGTCATACAAACGCCCAGAGTCGTCGCCTCTATCTCGCGATACGTAACATGACGGTCATGCATTATAACTATTATAAGTCTTCGTACAGCTTCAATATTTTGTGGTATAACGACCGATTTCGGGCGACCATCCTTAACTTCGTCCGTGAGCATACTACGCCCACTATTGAACTCAGTAAACCAGTGATACGCAGTGAATTTCGATAGGGCTTCACACCAAAGGTCCAGTTTAATTAATCTATGCAACTGTTGTTGCGTTGAACCTTGACGAAAATCGTAATAAATCATTGCACGAATGTGGGAAAACTCGATCATCAAAATTTCCAATATTTAGAAAATTCTACAATGTACGTGTACTTTGATTTTTCCGTGAACTTAACAAAATTCACATATGATGTTTATCTGCAAATTATTCTAGAAACAGCCCTTCCTGATTTCAGATGTATCCAAGTCACGATCGAAAGAGTTTATGCGTTTCTGTTCTATTCATTTATGAAATATTTTAAGCTGTATATTATTTTTCATTTTGTTTGCCACTTGCATTTAAGATCTCTGATTGTGTAAGATCAACTGAAGATCTTGACAAACGAATTTGATTTCGCCTTAGCCCAAAAGCACCTCTCTCAAACTCCGCAACCAACTGTGGCTTACTTATTTTCATGTCAATCAATTCAGTGTCGTGCTATAAAAGACAGCCTACAAAGGATGGTTAAATACTAAAAATAAATTTGCTAAATCAAACACCGATTCTTACGAGTAGTAAAGCTAAAGTCGCTAGCTTTAATACCGTGCACAATTCTATAAACATCATATTTAATTGAGTTGTCTGGCCATGGATTCCATTGAGTGTTGAATCTGTTTTTTTCTTCTCAATGCTTAAGTAATGAAGGCAAAGTTAAATTAGCTTTTGCTTCATTCAATCTGGCCTTTTCGTATTTATTGCTTTTAACCTTCGATCAACAATACCAACTAGATATAGGGTCGGCGCCAAAAATAAGTCTCGGTACATGTATAGCGCCTCGATTTGATTAGTTCTGTTGACACACAGTCAATATCAACACGCGTCACAATGTCGCAATGTGTATTCAAAAGTTGCAAAAACAACTGCTGGAAAAGCAATGTATCAGTCGGAGTGTCTTACTTTCGGTAGGTACGTCCATATATTATAGAATATATTTTAAACATCAATAACAAATAATATGATATTTCCAACAAAATAACAATTTTTAAACCTCCGCTAAGAATGTTTGGCCAGGATCGGCCAATACACACGCAAACATTTGTTTAACAGAACAGTAGATGCATAGAGTACATTTTTACTATTGTAGGTACTAAAATGGTAGGTAGACTGGTAGGTAAGTATTATGTTAACGGAATGTAACGCCATGTGCGTTTGTATTTTTATATCACTCTATTTTTTCCCTAGAAACTATTTAAGTTACAAAACTGAAATTTACATTAGATATTTATACCGCGCACTAAAGTCAATGATGAACTAAGAAAAAAAATCGGCTACTTTACATCGTTGTGTGACATTTACAAGAAACTGCATACAGTTAGATAGCACATAAATAATGTTTAAGATATTCTGAAAACATCCCGATTTCAGCAGAAACTAGGTCGATGAAAGCATACAATCGATAGAGTGTAATTCGATAAGATGATGGGTTACCTACCTTTTAAAAGAAAAACAAAAGTTATAATATGGAGAGCACACAATGTTGCCACAAGAAACATCGAGAGAGAGATTTACCTGTCAAACGAAACAGAGATGCGCTGCGAAATTAGTGATGATCCCAATCAATCTTTTGCCGTCTAACACTTTTAAAATAATTTTAAAATTCAATGCGACTCCATACCTTCTTTAGTAAAATTCGAAGAAGCAAAAATAATCGATAAAAAACCGCTTCGGCTGTAAATGTACAACACGCAAAATTTTAACTGCATGCATAATGTGCAAACTGTCAAAATCTACATCATGAAAAATTTACAATGTGTTAAAAGAAAAATACACATTTCGCGAATTGTTCAATGCAAAATGCATAATCCGCAAAATATTACAAAAGCAAAATGCTCAATCGCCAAACGTACAAAAAATGAATTGTACAACACGTAAAATGTACAAAACATGACATATACAAAACTTAAAATGTATAGGAAGCAAAATATATAATAATGCACAGTACGCATTTTAAATGGATCATTTTAAAGACAGCTATTTTAACCTCTGTCTGACGTGGTATACGTCTGACAGATGTCATGACCAGAGGTCGGCGGGGGTGTGCTGTTATTATATTACGTCATTAATATCATGTAGTTGCGTCTTGTAGATATTAATACGGATAAGGTGTATCCATAAAGAAATATTAAAAGAAGATATAACTGAAATTATTAAACTAAAATGAAAATGCATTACAAAACGAGTATTAAACTTTTTTATTTTATTTATTGTAAATTTTCTGTGCTATTGTAATAAATATATATTTTTTTTTTTATATTTTAAATTTTTGATGAGTTTCGCCTTGAGTTTATTATCCATTCATAGATAGAAAAAGATCTTTCTACAGCCACTGTCCGCTTCTGTTGTTTCAGAAAGTATTTCGGCATACTCCCTAAAAAAAACTAAATCTGGGTTTCAGTTAAAGTTAAAAATGCATCTAGAAATAGACAGTTGTGATTCTTGGAATTTCTTTAAGGCATATTCAATTATATGAAAGTTCTCAACAATATAGGTTAATTCGTAAATTTTCGGTATGCATAATTCTTTTCACCACTCTTATCGACTTTGCTTCTAAAGTTTTCAATGCCCATAGGACTACTTTTATTTCTTCAAAATATTTATCATAATATGGTGCTGCCTCCAGCCAAGTTCCCCATCTGGTAATCAATGGCTTTGGAGGCAGGGGCAATGTAGGATATTTGTCCTTTGATATTCAAATTCTATTTGGAGCGTTCAAAAAAACTTTATTTTCCGTTCGAAATAAGCAAATCCACATCTGGATACAGGGAACGTATTTTTTCGGCTACGCGGTTTAGGCCATGTGCCAAACATGTAACGTGCTTCATGTTCGGCAGAGAAGTTTTCAAAATTCGGCCAGCCAGCAACATGTATGCAACGCCATCAGTACTTAGCACCAGAACTTTTCCAATTTTGTATTCAAAAGATTCACCCTACGTTTTTATCAGGGTGTACCCTTGTTTTGTCGACAACCTTTTCATCGAATATTATTTCATCGACAACGATTCATCGAAACTATAGTACTAGTAATATTGTTTGGCGTTATCTTATTTAAACTACTATTTATTTAAATTTATCTTACTACGTGGAAATACTAATCAACGAATACTACTTAATCGCTGATTTGTTTCAAATTATCATAATTGGTACAACTACAAAACATTGCAATTCATTTCTTCGACGTATTACTTTAATACAATTTTATATGTCCTATTGCACATTTATACATTTTTCAAATTATGTAGTTTCACATTCACAATTTGTTTAATAAAACTAAGAATTACCTTTGAACTCTTCCGAAAAATAAATTAATAATATTATTGCATAACTAGTTATTATATCAAGAAATAGAACTACGAGGCTTTCAAAGTAGCAGTCTTAACCTAACCTAACCAGGTTAGGTCTGCGACCCCCAAGAAAATGAACTGTTGACACATAGCTATAATCACGCAGAGTGAGTGATTGCGTTTAGTTTTGATAGCAAAATATTACCAATAGAAATAATTTTATGCGGAATAAATATTATTACAAGTAAAAAAAAACAAATTGATACACCCCAAATAATAGTCATGTCATGACATGAATTTTATTGAAATAAATCAACTTCTAATTAAAAGAGCTCGGTTCAAATTACCTAGTATCGAGTCCTCGACGCAATGACTTGTCGATGAAATGAAAATACTTGAAACGTTGTCTTTGAAATGCAGGCAATTCAATGGTAAACCATTTATCAGACTATTTATGACGAATGCTGATATTGTTTGACCATTAACTTTTGTTAACTGTTTGCATGCTATTAAAACGAATTCAATGGCTTCACTAAAAAATGCACCATACGGTATGTAAATGAACGAAAGGCAAAGAATGAAACCCGTCAATGTTTAGGCGAGAAAATGGATGTGGTACCTAATTTAATGAAATCAGGAAACTTTTTACTGATAACGTAAAAAAATAATAATTATGTAATAAAAATGTAATTCCCTGTCTCATTTGTTTACAATCTTATCAGTGACAACAACGTAAACGTTATAATGTCAGTTAAAGTATGAAGGTGTGTGCACACTGTCCGCCGTTATGGACACATCATCAAACTAGGATTTTCTGTTATACGTCGTTTGATTTTGTCGAATTCGTAATTCCATTTCTTCGCGAGTACTTGGTTCTTTTTTGAACACCAACGTATCACCCAATCCCAAAAGAAATAATCAAGGGGAGTGAGATCCGGCGAACGCGGAGCCCAAGGGATTGGTGCGAAGCGCCCGATCCATAGGTTTCCAAACATGGCGTTTAACCTGTTCCGTACTCGAATCAAGACATGAGGAGGAGCACTGTCATGTTGGACCCATGTATGTTGTGACTGAGAGGTAAGCTATCAACATAGTTTATGTACGAATTTACTTGTAATTGTTTTTTATTTTTTGTGCAATAAAGAGTTTACATACATACATACATAGCGACTGAGAGGTTCGCTAAGCACTTGGAGATACCGCTCAGCGTTTGTTGTGCCATTTATACACTGGCCCAATGATATCGTTGTTTCTTATACCGGCCCATACATTTATTGACCACCTGGTTTGATGAGACAGTTCGCGACCCACGTGTGGATTTCGTACTTTTGGAGCCCAATGATGGACAACCCGTCGATTCCATATAGTATTCCTTTTAAACGGGCCCTCATCACTACAAATAACTTTTCTTAAAAAGTGAGGATCTTCTCTTTTTTTTCTAACGCAACAATTAGCATACTCAACCCGTCTGGGATAATCGTCAGGTTTCAACGCTTGAACCTTAGTTACGGAGAAAGGATGTTGTTGATCGCGTTTTAGTATTTTGTGTACGAGGGTTTGACTCAAGCCAAAATTGCGTCCTGTCCGCCTAGTACTAGAACCCGGTTGGTTTTGAAAGTGATCCAATACCTGTTCTTCCTGCGTAACATGAACACGTTGAGGACCACCTGAGTTCACAGGCACCGGCCGATCGTTATTTCGCAGTCGTGTAATGGCATTAACGATGACACGAGCATTATTTGGTTGCCTTCTTGTGGGATACCTCTCGGAGTACAAACGGAGGGCTGCATTCCCATTGCCACTGCACTCGCCGTACGCAAGGATCATATCCATTATCTCAACCGCAGTAAAACTTAAAGGCATTATTATTGCAATTACGATTTAAATTTATATGACGAAAGTGAAGGATGTCAAATATCATATTGAAAGGAAATACATCTTATTGGTAGCCTAACCTTTTTGTTATGAAAAAAAAGTTCTATCGTTCTACGGTTTGAGATAATCATGACAGAGCAAAAATGTCAGAGACGGTGTTTATTAGTCTTTGTAATTTATTTACACATTTTAGATCAATTTGTTCTACTGGTCAATCAGTTTCTACGCCGAGCAGCAGCTTTGCAACTACTGCAACAGCCAGAATAAGTCATTGGCAGTTAGGTAACGGTCGCTCAATCATAGTAACCGATAGCCGCTACAAAAATTGGAGTGGATTGCTTAAAATTCATTGTGCAGTGCGGTTTAGAGTGTATTCTAATGTAAACTTGATACTATAATGTAGATTTTGTGTCTGTACATTTTGACTGTTTGCACATTATGCGTGCAGTTAGCATTTTTCGAGTTGTACATTATCAGCCGAAGTCTAAAAAACGATGTAACTCGTAGGGCAATAACGGGAAGGAGTACTTTAATTATTGTATAATATGGTTGATTTTATAATTAATTATATTCAACCAACATAATTAATTGTTAAATCAACGTTTCCAACGTTATCATCGTTTCCAAGTAACAAATGTCATTTATTTATTTGTTTATTTTATGTGACAAATAGTCTAAATAATTAATTATAATTTAAAAGTACATGGTAACTTTTATTATATCGTTTATTAATAACTACCCAAAACAAAGAACAGTGCTGTTTCTTAAAAGCTGGCCTCGTTTTTTTTACGTTTAACATTAAAATTTGTGGCTGTCATTTTAGTCAACGGAATAAAAAATAGACTTTATTCCATTATATTTTTCTCCAAATCTGACAGCATCGGAACGGTTTATGGTGTATTTTTGTTAAGCAAGTAAAATTGCTATAATTGTATATTTTTATTGTAAATCTTTGAATCAGTTTATCAGTTACTTGCCTAAAGGCATAAAACAATTTACGTTATTTACTCAAAATGCATATATTAGAAAATAGAAAACCTCTCACTTAAAAGCGAAAGAATTGTTATTGCTACCTTCTTCCCATAAAACGTTGTCCTTTCTCCAAATCTGTGTAATCCATTAGAGGCCTAATTTAATTGAAACTTCCAAAGACTTTATGTGGTCCGCTTTTTATAGAAGTGACCCATTGAAACTTCGGATTTAAGGGTCTGTAATTGGTTTTTATAAGCTAACAATATGAGTTTCGTCTTTTCTGTTTCTTACATCTGAAATTAAATAAATGTCATTGCGATCTGGTATTTAATATCCGACAAAGATATAAAGGAACTTTAAATGCTGTAATAAAACCTGTGCGGTATAACATATAAGATGGAGTTATTTTAAAAGTCGCGGCATTATTCTATAGTTTTGCAATATAGGTTGGTGGCCTTTGTGCGGCTGACAGATATCTAACAGCGGCTATCATTACGTACTAGTGACGAACAGTGTTCAATATAGATTTAACACATACAGTTTATTAAACTTCGGTTTTAACGAACTAAAATTTATTATCTGATTTCATGAAAATCAGTTAATTTCTCGTTATGATTATGTAATGTTCCATAGTTATGACTAGCAATGTCGCGCTTCAGTAGAGTATTGAAAGTCTTAACTCGGGAGTAAAGAAGCGCTCCACGGATGTATGTAGGTGCCACTATAATTATGTTGGCGTTTGTCATGTTTTCGATTGTCTCTCTCATACGTTTTACGAGTGCTTCGTAGTTCTGTGTTACGGTAAAATCCGCTTATCCAATCATTACAATGGAGTAGCCCCGCTTTTGTATTCGTTAAGCTTTTTCTGGATGTCTTTCAGTAAAATATCGACACCAACATTTGAAGTAATATAATGGCAGCTTTCGAATTTCATGAAGAACTGGCATCTTTGAATGTTGCTTAGTATTCTGTATCGCTTACTACTGGTTATTATGCATAAGTTAGCTTTTTGTTTTTCGTCTTTTCATAGGCATTTTCTGTTACTTTGGTTCGAGTCTCATAAAAGCTCTTGTTCCAGTCCTTGGATTATTTTATTCAGTTGAAACATTTCTTGTTGTGTTTTTAGTTGTTCATCCTGTCATTCTGATATTTTGCAATCTAATTCTATGGTCTTCTCTGGGTTTCCGTCTGACCTATCTTTTGAGTCTTGAAGGGATTAATTGCTTTCAGAGGTGTACCTGTTACAATTTTAAGATTTTTAAGATTTTCTTTTTTACTTGTTTAAGATTTTGCACTTGGCATTTAAGTTCATTATTCTCAAATAATGTGGTCTTGAGTTTGTCATCTGGACGTAACAGATTCAGTTTTAATTTTTCATTTTCCAACTTTAGGTATCGAACTACGTCGAGATATTCTGAAGGTTCAAGACTCTTTGACATGTCTGCGTCTATAGATTGAAAGGTGTCATTCATAGAGTCTGAGGGCGAACCTTACGAACATATTTCATTTATTATAGGCATTGCTGAGATTTGAGACTTTGCGCTGGGGGTAGGAGTACTCGTGTAGTGCCTGTTTAAACTTTCTTTGTTTTTTAAACTCTTTTCACATTTAGCACGTGTATTAACAGGCAGCATCGTGTTGAAAAAATCAATCTTGACCAATTTTCCATTCATTTAAAAAAGCCTCAATTTATTCTACAGTTCTTATTTAGTTTTGTTTTCATTCTTTTGTGAATAAGAAATAATAAAAACAAACATATAAAATGACACAACGGATTCGAACCCACGTCATCACGGGGCTGCGTCATGTGACCAAAGTTGTTTTGAAGTTACTTTCCAATTTATTTCGATAGATGGTGTTGTTGGTTCAGTGGCAGTCAACAAAAAATTGAAAATGTTTGATAACGCTTTTCACTTTGAAAAAATAACGAACGTTTTTCTTGTTACAATTTAAACAATGGTTGTTGTGTTTATTGCTTTGTTTTTGTGATATATTTTAACTTATTTTGGCTTAATACAATTTAAATATCGTGTAATTTTGAAAATCACTTGGATACTATTACTTCACAATTATCAGTCATAATGCACGAAAATGCACTTGTGTCTGAAGTCGAGACTTTATTGGAGCAAGTCTCGAACTGGGGTCACCTTAACTTGGTCCAATTTAACCCTCAGAAGACACAAGTCTGCGCCTTTACCGCTAAAAAACAACCTTTTAGCCTATCTCCTCGTTTTGAGGGTACTCCCCTTAATGCAGCGTCCAGTATTGGGAAGGTAAAGCTAAGTTAGCCTCAAAGAAGCTTGGTGTGCTCTGGAAAGCGGGGCGGTATTTCACGACGGCTCATCGCCTTCAACTTTACAAGGCACAAATACAGCCTCACATGGAATATTGCTCCCATATTTGGGCCGGAGCACCCCAATATCAACTTCTTCCTCTTGACCAAATTCAGAACAGAGCTGCTCGATGTGTCAACAACCGGGGCCTTCTCAAAAATCTGGATCCACTGGCCCTGCGGAGGGATGTTGCTTCTCTCTTTGTCTTTTACCGCATTTATCACGGAGAGTGCTCTGAGGAATTATTCGAATTGATACCAGCAGCTGGATTCCACCATCGTACAACTCGTACAACTCGTACTTAACTATCATTTCATCAACACCATCTTGATAGTTGGAAATCCACTACCGCGCGTTTTTCAAGGGCCTTCTTGCCACGCACCTTATATAGGGGAGAAGTGGCATGAAAGAGCCAGTTTTCTTTACGGCGGAAAAAATACTACTTGTAATGAAAAAGATGTAATTTTTTATTTTAAAAATTATTCTTTATTTATTTGAGTACGTAATTTCGTACAAAAAAATCTTAAATAATATATAAAAATCAACAAAATATGCATTTCAAAAAAATGTGTCATTCGGCTCTTTCATCACAGCTCGGTATTGAAAGAGCTGCCATAAGTTTTGAAAGAGCCGGTAAGTATAACAACGAGTAATTATGAAAATTATCAAAAAAAAATAAGGGCGACATAAAAAAAAAACTTAAAAACAATTCTAACAATATTTTAAGTAAAAATTGCTAACACTTCTTAACAAAAAAAAAACAATTATATCAGTCATTTTAAGTAATCGTTTTTAACGCTTTCTTAATCTTAACATATTAATCAGTCAGGTGTACACAGGTACGTTCTACAGAACTTAACATACAGGCAGTTTTTTTTTAATAACAGTCTCTAAAAAAAAAAAAAAAAACTTCTAATAAAATCAACATCATTAAATCTCCAAGAACTTCAAAAATAATATTGCTATCTTTGAGCCTAAATATCTATATATTCATTAAATATAATTATCAGACTGTTAGGAACATCATATAGGTATATGTTTAATAAACTTAAAAACATTTCTTACAAAAAAAAACAATTCTTTGCTTTTTTAACTATTTTTGCTAAATAAGCCCGCGATATATTTAAGGCAAGTGCAGCTTTATCTATAGACTGGCGTTTTTCTAAAACTTCAGCAACTGCCTCTTCAATTACCGAATTATTGGGTCGTTAACGTTTTTTTGGACCAACTGTCGCCATAATGAAATATCTGAAGCAAATAATTCAATAATATTATGAAAAAATGTACGTATATAGTATTATTTTATATTATTTACAAAAAACAATTTCAAGGTTATGAAGGAGCCAGTTATGAAAGAGCCGGCTTTTTCAATGCCCAATGACCCGGCTCTTTCAAGACTTGTCCAAAAAAAATATATAACCTTCAAAATAACAACAATACGAGACCTTTTGCAAAT
Organism: Acleris emargana; assembly: GCA_927399475.2. Taxonomy (NCBI): domain Eukaryota; kingdom Metazoa; phylum Arthropoda; class Insecta; order Lepidoptera; family Tortricidae; genus Acleris; species Acleris emargana. The sequence continues at coordinate 46,094,287 of OV656835.1, read as the reverse complement.
AAGCTTTTATGCAGCTGAAAAGCCAAATATATGCACCAACTGAGTCTATAACCCATTTGCCTATAATTGTTAGCAAAAAAATACCAAAAAACAACGAAAATGAAAAAAGAAACTTACTTTTGAATGCCTAAAACTTCGACTGGATGCACCGATGGCGGTTGGTTTCGGCGAACTGTCAAATTTTTGTGAGGGACGGGAAATCAGTGCTGCCACCTAAAAATAGTATTGCCAACCAAATCGGTTCTAAAACTTCCGAAATAATGCAAGTGGCTCTTTCAAAACCTGGCTCTTTCATGCCACTTCTCCCCTATGTAGAATCAGCTTTCGGCGTCTGTATTTCCGACCCAATACGACTTGGGAGCCTTTAAAAAACATGCCTACTCTTTTCTCAAAGGCCGGCACCGCACCTGCGATTCTTCTGGTGTTGCGGGTGTTTATGGGTCGCGATGATCACTTACTATCAGGTGGGTCGCTTGCTCGTCTGCCCCTTTTTCAAATAAAAAAATAAAAATAAATCTTTAAAGATGCGTAATATTTAACCGAGATAACACTACACAAGCAATTTGTACATTAAGGAAGGTAATTATAATGTTTATTGTAAAGTTAACGCAAATTATTATACTTTTAGGATTTTTTAACACGGAGCGAATTGTTTACCGTAGCAACTAGCGCCATCTCCGTCTTGATGTGTGACGAAGCGACTATTTGGAAATGGTTTTAATGTCATGTTCTATGACTTTCCCGCGGCGTTACTTGCGGCCAGCATTTATATTTCCTTGTAAAAATTCGTTCATAGTTTTTCGACATTTCTTTTATAAAATACTTTTTTTTGATCAATTAATTTTTCATTAGGTAGAAACCTAGAGTAAAATTCTGTTTTTTAATCTTTGGCTTATGTCAAACATTTCCGCACCGAAAACCCCGATGTATGGTGATGACTAAAGCTTGTCCCAGAAAAAAATGTCGCTCATTATTAGATGGGGTGGTGTATCAGGATGAAATCTAAAGAGGTTTGAAAACTATGTTTCCTGTTAGGATGCTCTATAATGTATAAATAAGAAATAAAAAAAAAGTTGTCAGTACTAGATGTTCAACGATGTCGTCGGTGCAAGAAAAGTTACACGATTTTTTTTTGTACAAATATGTTTAATATAAAGGCATCTCTGCGAAGAAAGTGGCATCGGAGCTGAAAACGTTACAAGAACCGTTCAAAGGGTTTTAAAACGGTTCAGAAAGACAGGTGATATACGGTGATGGCCTGGAAGTGGACGTAAACCAGGGTTTGTAAATCAGAATATCGAGAAGAAGATTATAACAGCTTTACAGAAAAAACTACCCTCTCTGTACGAGACTTGGCCAAGAAGTTTCAAACCTCGAAATCTACAGTGCAACGAGTGAAGAAAAATTGTTTTATAACAATGTTTAAACAAACTAAAGTGCCCAACAGAAATGCAAAACAGTCAAAAGAGTCTAAAACGAGATCTAGAAAACTTTATTCAAAAATGACTAAGAAAAAAATATTGTACAGTTATGGATGACGAAACTTACTGCAAACTTGAATTCAAATGACTTCCAGGACACCACTATTATTCTGGGGCCGACAGAAAAGTAGTAAGTGAAGAGTATAAGGTTATCAAAATGGATAAATTTGCAAATAAAGTTCTCGTGTGGCAGGCGATCTGTTCATGTGGCAAACGCAGTACACCATATTTTGCTAATGGAACCATAAAAGGTGATATATAACCGAATGAGTGCCTCAAAAAACGATTGTTGCCATTCATTAAGAGGCATACTTCACCTGCCCTGTTTTAGCCTGATTTGGCCACGTGTCACTACACGAAGGAAGCAATAGAGTGGTACAAAGCAAATAATGACGATTTTGTTGAAAAAACTCTCAATCCTCCCATTTGCCCGGAGTTACGACCCATTGAAAAATATTGGGCTCGTGTGAAACAGAAGCTTTTAAAACATAAAAGTAATGCCACTTCAGTTCAAGACTTCAAGCGGAAGTGGAATGAAGCTTCCAAACTGATCACCGATGACGATGTACAAACTTTGATGGCAAGGGTCAAGGGAAAATTAAGAAGTTTCTGGATGAACTAATCCTAAACTGGTCTTTATGCGTAAATAATAATATTTTAAGGAATATCAAATAAAACGGTATCAGAAAATTTGGTGATTTTTAATATTTAATAAGGATTTTTTTAAAGTTTATAAGCGACATTTTTTACTGGGACAAGCTTTAATTATAAATGAGGATTTTGATGATTGCCATATAGACACTATAGACAGTTAATTAATAGTACATTATTGCCTAGGCAGTGAAGCAGGCAATTGCGGGCCGAGAATTGGTTTAAATGGACGAGCTTGCGAGTCCGTTTAAAAATACGAGGCCCGCAATTGCGATTCCTGCCGAGGCATATATAGTGCTTTTCTCAAAAATCGCAAGAAAAAAATCGCATATAAACACAAACTTCACGTGAAATAACCTTACTCTTTACCGCCATTATTTTTATGACAAGGAGAAACGCAAGCTTTTTTTAGAAAAAAAAACTCAAGCTATTCCAGACACAGATAAAAAAGTTACGTTTCGAATAAAATATGGATGAATAACACTTGCGCCCTCATTTTATTATGGCCGTTTTCACTTTTTAAAAAGTTACAAACTAGATAACAATGAAATTTGTATGTAACATTGCGGGCTTGTGTAGCGAGCACGCAATGTATTTATTTATTTATTTGTGAACTGTCTGTAAACTATGTACTTCGCGTCTCAGTATGGAGTTAGTAATGTCAACTTTTCCGGTCATTTTTGAGAAAAGTAATATTTCTATTCTCTTTTATTTAGTTTCTGAGTGTGTGCTAAGTTAATTTTGTGTTTGATATATTATTATTCTTCGTGTCGGTTTTTTTATATTACGGTTACTATTATTATTTTAAATGGTAATACATGTTTTTTTCTTTTTTGTAAAAAGTATAAAATAAATATTAAATGTTATAGGAAACCAAAATAAACCCTCAATGTGTTTACAGAATTATCAAGAAGTTTTAACACTTGTTGGTAATTCTTTAGCTCTGCCTACCCCACTCTGGGAATAAAGGCGTGAGTTTATGTATGTATGTATGTATAGGAAACCAAAACATGAATTGTAAAACGCAAAATATAACCTATTTTAAAATAGTAGTAGTAGTAGTCAGTCAAAATGAAGTCGGCTTTAGTTTGACCTATTTACTACCACTTGAAAATAAGTATTTTGTAACATTTTTGACGTACATATGTAATAATACACTTTATTTCCGACTGTACTTGTAACACTAATATAATAATAAAATAACCTCAATATCAAAAGACTAGTCAAACGAGTCCGCAATCCACGGATCTACTATATATGAGCAGTTGAGGAGTTCCTAATGTTCCTATATTCCTTCATTGTCACTGGAATTTCATATGTATGAAAAATATCAAGTCAATCTGACAACTTCAAATCGGATTTCAAGTTAGTTACTAGTAAAACTAATGTAAGTGCCGTAATTTTTAATAAATAATTATAATAAATCTTATACTCAAAAAGTCATAGGCTACCTGGTGACTGTAGACTTCATTGTCCTGACGTGACGTGGGAGCGTGCGATTGCTGCGAGTGGTATTTCCTCGCAGTTTTCGTACCTAAGATGCGCGTGCGTGTGTGCAGGGAGTACCCGTGCGACCACTACACGGCCATTATCAACGCGACGCTGATGTGCACGGGCTGCCCGCGCGCGCCGGTGCACGAGAGCGCGCTGCAGCTGCTGCAGCTGCTCGACAAGCGCTTCTTTGGCGCTGTGGGCCCGCTCGCCGACGACGCAGACAGTGGTCAGTCAACATTTACCTTATCCAAATTACCTACATGTTTACCTTTTAATATACACAACTTCTGCAAATGCGATTAATTTGCTCATTTATATTCTAATTTCAAAGTTTTAAGGTCCCTATGGGAAACGTGAACCCTTCGCTTGTTTTAGCCACCCCACAGTGGTTCAGCTTGTATGGAGAAAGTGTCAAAATTCGATATCTCCAAAAGTATAAGTATATTATATACACCGTGTTTTTATTGATTTACGATAACTTCGGCATATTACTAGGTACATCCATAGAAACTAAGTGGTAGATTCTTTTTTTTTATATTGCAAAATAAAATAAAAAATTCTCTATGGAGCAAAGTAACTAAATGAACTTAGCTCCATAGATTTTTTTTTTTTTTTTTTTAAATATAAAAAAAAAGAATCTACCACTTAGTTTCTATGGATGTACCTAGTAATATGCCGAAGTTATCGTAAATCAATAAAAACACGGTGTATTATATAATTTTATAAATAACGTAATTATCAACAAGTTTTTAAGTTTGTAGGTAATTCTGTAGCTCTGCCTACCCCACGCTGGGATTACAGGCGTGAAGATATGTATGTATGTATGTATAAACAACGTATTATTATTTGGTCTAATAAAAAACCGAAAATGATATGAATTGAACGTATTTATTTCACCAAAATAAATAAAACTAAATAATCAAATTATAGCAAAATTCTCTCTATTTCAATCCTTTATAAAAAATACAAATAATGAATATTAATAAAAAAATATATCAAAAAAACAAAATTGAATACATGTTTATTATTTACAATATTAAAACAGTATACGTTTTCTACAAAAATATAGTAATAAAGTTGCTTCGTAACCGTGCTATTAATGGAACATAAAAAATTGCACGTTATGAGTTGTCATATTAAAAATACTTAAATTAAACTATGTTACAATTAATAATTACTGTTGAATTTACTCTAAAAACATCTAAAAGACTAAGAACAGAGTTGTAAAAAACAGTTTTTTTCTTTCTAAGTAGCGTTTCTTGACTTGTAATTGTCTTGTAGTGGGTCTGACTTTAACAAAAGACGATTTTTGAGATCCGTATTCGTCAAGACGCGTGACATCTTCCTCGTGTTATTTAGTCTGAATTATTTTATATTTTTATTTGTGGCCTCGGCAGTTTCTTCTGAAAGCTGTCCTATGGATAAAAATACATGGTCGAAAACTTGAGACCCATGAATAAGTACTTTATGTACAGAAGCCGGTAAATTATACCACGGATATTCATGAACAAGCTGCCGAGCCGTATCTATAGCATAAATCTTAAGCCTATCTGAATTTATTTTATAACCATAGTTTAAACAGTTCAAAATTGTGCCACACCTATCAATGAGATCCATTTTGATGCCAGTAATTTCAGCTGCAAGAGCGGAATTAATAAAAAGTTACGTGCCGTGTTACCGTCGTTTGATGTGTGTGTCAGTTGTAACTTCCGCCACTACGTGGTTTGTCAACGATCGATCCTAACTTTGTCTTAAGTTCACGTTGAAGTGTCTGCTTTTTTTTAGCTACGAGTTCTTTCTCTTTAGTTGATCGCACTTGCCAATTTTTAACTTTTAATCGATATGATAAGTGTATAAAGTCCGGCGAAATATTTTGTAGAAGTAACTTAAGTACGTGGCTTGATTACTCAGTTTGCGAACCAGGAGCAAGGTGCTACAACTCAAATATATGCATTCTTGCAATTTTGTAAAGAATAAAAGTACCTGAAATGAAAAGGGCATATATTAAGAAGGGTTGTTGATAGTTCTTTACGTTGGAGCAATCTCGTAGCACTGTTACGAGTTCCGTAGAAGGCTTCTGGCCAAGGGTCCGGCAAAAACCGGCCAGTAGACAATATAAAATAATAAATTAGCCTTTACGAGCATTCTACTAGATATAGAGTCATCTTTAGATTATTTTAGCAACATATTTAAAACCTTACGTGAACGTACATAGTACACAAATAGTTTGTTTGCAATTAAGGTTCACGTAGACCTCAAATAATTTTAGATTATTATAAAAAAATGGCACGAAATAGTACAGATAATGATAATACATCCCTTTGTCAACAACTTCCATAATGGTGTAAAAGATTAATACACAAACGATCCCGAGATATATGTCGTAAACAAACTTTCACTTTAATGACTCCCTGATAACGCTAATTACGAGTGGCAGATGCGTTCACTTTGAAGGTCCGAAACGTAATGATTATTTCAAATAATTTGCAAATAATTTATAGTTTATGGATGTATGGCTACTAGTGAGTAATTAGGCATAGAGAAATTATAGCTGGGCTATACCAACCATCTGGACTTATGGCCTTCTACGGGACCACAGTGCACCCGTGGATAAACCCTCATTAAATTACCTTATGTTATAATAATAACAGGCACGTGAAACTCTGGCTGAAAAACTTTAAAGCCACTTTATTATATGAGTTTATCGGTGATTCGATGTTCTCCTTATACAGAGTGACTGATAACTCGACCGATTCCTTAAAAGGCAATTATTTTGTACAAGTTGACTGAGGCTCTAATGAGTAATGACTAATGACATTGGTTTCGAGTTATTAAACTTTTTAAATAATTTAAAACTTTTCCGTATTTTGATTTAAAACTGACAATTGTGAATAAAAAAATTCACTGTGGGAACTAAAAATGTATTTTTGTAATAAAGAGTGTCCCAGAAGTAAAGAGACAATTTTCATAGACAAACTTGGTCTAAGAAAAAACATCCAAAAAAAGGTTGAACCGACTCTAATGCCGAGAGTCGATGTTAAATCTTTCAAATAAGCCGGGAGTCGCTACTTTTTCACTTGTTTTCAATTCTAAAGAGAGCGGAACAAAACTAAAAGAGAAAATAGTTTTTCAGTACTATCAATGTCACGGGGAAACGCACACGACACATAATTTTATTGAAGATGAAGCTAGAAGAACAAGTAATAACAGAACTATAAAAATGTTTTATGGAAAGAAAACCGACATTTTATGCAGCCTTTAATTATTTTTTTCAATTATCTTAGCAAAAGTATATAAAAGGTTAGAAGGAGCACACTTAAACAGATTGTGATAAAGTTTACGAAAAATCATAGAAAGTTCTCATTATTAATGACGAGACCTGCCTTTTGTTGATACATGTTGTATTCCTGGCAAGCGATATTTTATTGTTGATGCCATTTTGTTAAAAGAAAGCAGAGAAACCCAAATCTGTCACTGCATTTAACCGTCGGTGGACTATATTGGCTGAAACTGTAGCTTTGAGATCTTGAAAAGCTGTGATGAGACGGACAGCAAATAACCTTGAAAAAATTGTCAACAAGGTGGAATTGGCAACAATGCGCCAATTCGATATAGTTTATTTCGTTTTAATAATTATACACGATTTATTATGATCCATAAACCTTGATTTTATTGGATTCCTTATATTAAATATTTCTAACCTAATTTTATCTCTTTACTTCTGGGACACCCCAGTAGTTGATGAATATGCAAATGATTCAAATAAAAACACTGCAAAAAATCCAAAAACCTCAGAAATCAAAAGTTCTTAAAATCACAAGCCAGTTTTTTTTTTGTTTCTGACGATGAAGATTACTCTATAAAAATGGATGACACTTGGCGTACAAATCACGGAAAAAACTTCCCATATTATTTTCTATTTAGAACGTGTTTGGGGGTCAAAATAAGTTAAATCCAAACGAGTGTAGTGTCGCGTATGGCTTTAAATTTCAATATGGACTCGTTAGGCTCTACCTCGAATCGTCTAGTGAAGAAGTTGCTCGCTCTACGCGAGGGTAGTGCTACTCTCGCAAGAAGAAATAATCTAACATCAACTGCATTTTTCTGTTTAGCTTTATCCGTCGGAAAGTGCAAAATAAGTTCACAGACACAAATTACTTTAGGATTTGTTGTCATGAAAGAACGGCTGACAATCCTAAAGTCACAAAGCGAAAAGTATGCCGTGCCGCACTTGTATTTAATTTCGAAGAATTTATTTTCAAGGGGCTAAACAGTTCAAAGTTTCGCCGCTTAGGCGCCTCTCAAGTTCAAAAGAACATTTTATAAAACAACTGCAAAGTAAACTCTTCATTAGAAATCACAGGACTTCGTACAACGAGTTCTAGGAGAATTTAACTTTCTGTTTATTTTGTTAGTATTTTGCTGTGTAGCTAGCAATATTTACTTATTTTTAAACGATTTCAATAAAAAGAGGAGGTTCTCAATTTGATTTTATTATGTTAAGATCAAAGGCCCTCAAAAAAATATTTTATTTGTTTTCTGCTACTTTATTGACAGTTTGACAAACTTCGGGTGGGTGATGAGATGATTGTGATGCTTGTGTACCTGTGTACGACATTATTAGTAGCCGTTGATGACGCTTTTGTCCCAGTTGGCAATGCGCGTTCGTATGCGGTATGGGTGCCGTAAGTTTTGGTTTGTTTGCGTCGAGTGTCCAGACGATACAAATCGTGTCGATAAGTACAGTCAAGTTCATAAATATATGTACACTTTACAACCTTGTCACTTTATCATAATTTTTTCTATATTGCATATTTTCAATCCATTCCTTTTATGGTTCACAATCCACTTATACACGGTGCCCGTGAGCATTGCGAGAGATTTTAACCACGCATTCCTGAGGTCATAAGGAGTAATAAATGTTGGATGAACCTAGGTCCAATTCAAACTCTTTAAGTTTTCGATTTTTCATACAAAATAATTCAACTATTTTCGCTTCTCTAGTGAAACAATGCTTTAGGACGAGCTGGCAACGCTTTTTCCTCCATTTCTTATGTATTATGGGGATTACCCTTGACATTGAATGAATGTTATTTTGTTTCCTTTTCTAACCAGTAATGTTTTCAGTCACGTTTGTAATTCAGTCACGCGCGTGCGCTCAGCGGTGACGCATGTACGCCTTCTGAATAGTTACGCGTGATTTCCGTAATTATGTCGAATACGTTAAAGTGTAATGTTTGCAATATCGTCATCGACGAAATGTTGTCGTATGTTCAAAACAAAATATCCGTGGTTGATAGTGACACCATAGTGAAATTGTGCTCAACGTCTTTTACGAGTGAAGAAATACAGAATTCGAAGACGTTATTATTCGGTGCGCTTCCGAATTACAAACTAAAAACTCAACGTAGAGGAAATAGAAAGGAAGAACGCGATTTAACTGACATTCGTAACGTATTTAGAACGGTGGATCCTGAAACATTGCCTGTGTTTGTAGCTCGGCAGTTGGAGAAGTTACCTCCGTTGACTTTTGACCACATAGATTGTAGCAAATTGCTTAAAGATCTCAAAAGGCTTCAAGAAGATGTTAAAAATGTTAAATCGACGTATGCCACGATTGAGGACTTGGAAACGTTTAAGAAGGAAGTGCAAGGGACGTACAGTGATGCTCCTGCGCCGCCTGCGCGATTATCGGTATGTAATGTAAACACAAGACGAGGGGCATGGTGTGCGGACAGTGGCCCGATTGGGTTATCGAACATACATAACTCAACGTTAAACGATACAGCACATAATACAACTACATCGCCACCTAATATTGTAACCGAAATCTTAAGCAATCAGTATCGATCAATCGTGATTTCGGGTAGTCAGACTACCGCCATGGTTAAAGATACGCAACCGTTGGATTTGAGCGCGCCGGCGGGCGCGATGAGTCAGTGCGCCGATCAGCTGTCTGAGCCGCTTGCGCTTGCGCCTGCGCCCGCGCCCGCGCCCGCGCCCCGCGCGCCTGCGACGCCCGACGCAAGTGCAAGTGCACCGAATAACATAATATCCAATTCGAACAAAGTGGACCCGGCGCATAATTGGCGAACCGTTGAGTACCGGAAAAGGAAGTCTTATCGCTATCGTGGGCAAATTGGAATCGCGAAAATAACTGATTGCAAATTCAAAGCGGCGGAGCGTAAAGTTCCTATGTTTATAACGAAGATTCACAAAGATTCCGAAGAGTCTGAGATCGTTAAATACATTTTACAGAAAACTCAGGAGACTGTATTACTTGAGAAAAAGGCTGTAGATCACAAAGCTTATAAATTCTTTATTAGCGAGGAGAAGATTCCTCTGTTTTTGGATAAAAATATATGGCCGAGGGGCATCATATTTCGTAAGTTTGTACATTTTAAGTACAAAACAGCGGCTCTGTCATCGAATGATGTGTAGTACGACCTCTTATACATTTACCAGCTTCAATTGTAAAAGTGTGAAGCGCTCTGTTGATAGTATTAGAGAGCTATGCCGATCATCGGACATTATAGCACTACAGGAGACGTGGTTGTTGCCCGATGAAATCCCTTATTTGAATAACATCGATAAGGCATTCTGTGCGACGGGCACCTCGGCTGTGGACACGGCGGCGGGAGTGCTTCGTGGACGACCTTACGGCGGCGTCGGCATATTGTGGAGGAGTGCGCTTTTTTACAATGTGTCAGTGGTGCAGTGCGATAATCCTCGTTTGTGCGCGATTAAGATACTTATGAATGATCGGCCGCTAATAGTGATAAGTATTTATATGCCTACTGATAAAAACGACTACTTAACGGAATTCACGGACTGCCTCGGTGAAGTAAGTGCTATTATTAGTGAATATGGCATAGAATCGGTTTATATAATGGGGGACTTTAATGCTCATCCATATGAACACTTTTTTGACGAGTTGATGGACTATTGTAATGATCAAAGATGGTGTTGTGCTGATATCGAGTTGTTAGGTATTCTCTCAGACACCTATACGTTTGTAAGCGATGCTCACCAGTGCAGGCGCTGGTTGGACCACTGTGTTGTAACACGAGCCGCGTTAGCATCAGTGCGTAAGATATATGTTAAGTACAATGTCATGTGGTCTGACCATTTCCCGCTTATAATGGAGGTTGATTTAAGTACGATTACACCTAGATTAAGTACTCAAATCTGTGTAAGTAATCAATCTGTTATCTGGGGAAATAGAACGGAAGAGCAGATTTCTCACTACAGTAAAGAATGTAATAATAAGCTGAAACATATTGACTTTCCTTCGGAGTTACAAAACTGTGTTGTTAGCCATTGTAATTTAACTGGTCATAGGGAGGTCCTAGACAGACTTTATCGTAACATTGTGTCTGCCCTCAGTGAGGCTGCGACCGCTAGTCGAGGAAAGCTGAAGTCTAAAGGAAAGCGTCCAATAACAGGCTGGAATAAGCATCTAAGAGAGGCGCACGGGGCGGCTAGACTGAGTTTTCAGGAATGGATCGTGCGCGGTAAGCCTACAACCGGTTTCTATTTTAATGAGATGTGTAAAAGCAGGAAAATATTCAAATCGCGCTTGAAGTGGTGTCAAGACCATCAAAACCAGATAAAGATGGATATCATTGCATCGCATCATTCAAATAAAGACTTTCGTGCTTTTTGGAAGGCGACAAATAAAATGAAACTTCAGTCTGGTCTCCCAGTGGGTGTTAATGGTGCGAATAATCACAATGACATAGCAAACATCTTTAAGGATCATTTCTTAGTAGGTTCTCCCTTATTGTCGGCGCAGGAGGTGAATAATGCTGAGGCCAATACTGAAGTAGTCGGATCGGAAGTTACTGCCAAGGATGTGGCCGAGGCCATTAAATCTATTTCCAGAGGTAAATCCCCTGGCCACGATGGTCTCAGCATTGAGCATCTCCAATATGCGGGAACACATATATCGAGAGCGTTAGCCATGTTATATACATTGTGTATAAGGCATTCGTATTTGCCAGATCAGCTAATGAAGACGATAGTTGTGCCTATAGTTAAAAACAAAACTGGTGATTTATCGGATGTTAATAATTATAGGCCGATATCTCTCGCGACTGTTATCTCGAAGGTGTTGGACAGTGTGCTTAACACACAGCTAAGCAAGTACGTGCAACTGAGTCATAACCAGTTTGGTTTTCGCCCGGGGTTATCCACGGAAAGTGTAATCTTGTGCCTTAAGCACACTGTCAAATATTACGTTGACAGAAAGTCGCCAGTATACGCGTGTTTTCTCGACCTGTCTAAAGCTTTTGACCTGGTTTCTTATGAGATCTTGTGGAGTAAGCTTAAAGCCATTAATCTCCCTCCTGAAACAGTACGCATTCTCAGGTATTTGGTATGGAAACCAGGTCAATAGCGTTAGATGGGCGGATACACTATCAGACCCGTACAAACTTGAGTGTGGTGTGCGACAGGGGGGGTTAACTTCACCAACACTATTTAACGTATATATCGATGGCCTGCTCGACGCGCTCAGCAGAATGCATGTTGGCTGCCATGTGGACGATATATGTGTCAATAATATTAGCTATGCCGACGACATGGTTCTGCTGAGTGCGTCGGTGTGCGGTGTGAGAAAATTGTTGCAGGTGTGTGAGGCTTATGTTGCTAGTCATGGGCTCAAATATAATGTAGTAAAAAGTCAGTACATGATCTTTGAGGTCGGACGGAGCCGGACTGTCGATGTTCCACATATTAGCCTTAACGGTGTACCCCTTAACAGGGTGGATACATTTAAATATTTAGGGCATTTGGTTACGTGGGACCTCAAAGACAACACCGATATTGAGCGGGAACGGAGGGCTCTGTCGGTCAGGGCTAACATGATTGCGCGCAAGTTTGCAAGATGTTCGGGGGAGGTTAGGATAGCTTTGTTTAGAGCTTACTGCACCTCTCTCTATACGTGCAGCTTGTGGCAACGGTACACGCAACGGGCCTATGGGGCTCTCCGGGTCCATTTTAATAACGCGTTCCGGGTGTTGGTGGGGCTGCCCCGCTTCTGTAGCGCATCAGGGATGTTTGCAGAAGCAAGAATAGACTGCTTTTATGCGACTATGCGCAAAAGAGCCGCATCCCTGGTGCGCCGGGTGCGTGGCAGTCCCAACAACATCTTGAGAATGATAGGAGACAGGTACGACTGCCCCTACATCCGTCATTGCTGTGGGCTACATGCCCCTGTCAATTAATTACTAACACTTAGATCTAAGCTACTAACATAATTTAATTTAATTATTTTTATGAATGTATGGACTTATATGTTGTCTGAAATAAAATGATTTATTATTATTATTATTTATTAATGTTAACTGGATTTGACTTTTACAGTCAAATTAGATGGTGAAGTCTTGCAACGTCGCAATCATAAAGGTGTTTCATACTGGAGATTTCATTACAACATTTTTACACAAAAATCGAAATATCTCTAAAACCGAGCCGAATTCAGCAGACGTTAATTAACATTTTTAACTTAAAATGTGGTCAGGAATATGCTGTTAAAATGTCTCGCAATGCTCACGGGCACCGTGTATAAGGAAAATGACCTCTCTACATCTACAGATGAAAGAGGTGCGTATTCGTAAAGTCATGCTTCATCATTACTAATGCCATCGCCATCGCTCAAATCTCTTATAAAGTCATAGTCTGGGATTCGGTCCATTACTGACTGACTCCATTGAAAACTAAGCAAATTTAATTGACAAGTCTAAGACGTAATCTATCATAAAAGCTCATCAGTCTCAAGAGGTGATAAAATAATAAGTGGCCAGTATCTCCTTAGTATACAATCTACGTACAGTCACCAGCATAAATATATTACTATGGACAGCCGTGCAAAAACAAATGATGCTCCATTGGGCTCATAAGTATGTGACGACATTACCTCGGTAAAAATATGTGATGCTTTAAGTACGGCATAAACATCGTTACACCGTAACAGCATAAATATCGGATCGGGTCGCTCAAAAATAAATGATTTTCCATTGGGCTCATAAGTAAGTGATGATATTACTTTGGTAAAAATATGTGATGCTTTTTGGACGGCATAAACATCGTTACACTGCATCAGTATACATATCGGATCGGCTCGATCAAAACTATTTGATTACCTATAAAAATCAAAATTATGTGACCATCTCTCACCGGCATAAATATCTCCAGGTCGCCACACCGGTAACATCTATCTGGGGGTCCTCACGGTAACATTGTAATTGCAACCTTGTCGAATAACTATAGGGTGCCTTTTATGTTTAGTATTATGTCCTCGAGTGAGGACCGGGGGATAGATGCTGGTGTAAAATTATTATTAACTTAAAACAAATAATAAGGCACAAAATAAAAATAAAAATTAAACCCGAAAAGAAAATAAAAAGTGTTGTCTCTATGTATTCGACTGAGATTTGAACCCGTGATCTCTGCTTAGAAAACCAACGGATGCTACTGAGACTACAATCAACCCCTGACAAATGGCTCTAAATTTGGCTTCACTTAGCTTTCGCTATGATGTGTCAGGCGTTTCGACGATTCTGTTGAAAAGAAAATAAGTTACAGTTGACCGAGAGGCACCTGTCAAATGATTGAAGAGAAAAACGTGAGATAGACATATGCAATGACAAGTCTGCACCGTTTTCGTGAATTGTCAAATCACTTTACACAATTTACGTCTCTATGCCAGCCAGGAAGGTAAGAATCGTTTTTGCAGATCGATTACATATATTTTTGAACCTCTCAGATATTATTATGGGTACCCTCTATGACGTCGAATGTATAGTGACGCCGAATTTTGTACAGTAGGTTAGGTAAGGTTAAATTAAAGTCAACGGTATCAGTAGTATTAACCGTGCGGCGGTCCACCTGTCGTCCGATGCCTATGCTTTCACAGAGGGATAGATATTTATGCCGGTGAGAGATGGTCACATAATTTTGATTTTTATAGGTAATCAAATAGTTTTGATCGACCCGATCCGAAATTTATGCTGACACAGTGTAACGATGTTTATGCCGTCCAAAAAGCATCACATATTTTTACCAAAGTAATATCATCACTTACTTATGAGCCCAATGGAACATCATTTATTTTTGAGCGACCCGATCCGATATTTATGCTGTTACGGTGCAACGATGTTTATGCCGTACTAAAAGCATCACATATTTTTACCGAGGTAATGTCGTCACATACTTATAAGCCCAATGGAGCATCATTTGTTTTTGCACGGCTGTCCATAGTAATATATTTATGCTGGTGACTGTACAATAGAGGCTAGCTTATTATGTATTTACTAATAATGTATGATAAAGATAAAAACTGCATAATTTTGTATTCATAAATATTTCTCGAAATTTAATAAAAGTCTTATCCATGTTCTGTTTACCTCCCTATTTTGCATCCGTCAGCCGCCCACTGGTGATCATAAACATCATTTGTTAGAAAATGGTTTCTTATAATATTGTTCATTATAATTTTGTAGTACTACTAGTATTACTCATAATATGCAGTACTTCGATTTTTTATACGTATAATACTGTGGGCAAGATTATTATTAGATTGTATGCGTACATATAAAAAAAACAAGATTGTTTTTCTTTATAAACTTATATTCTAGTATTATTTGTACTCATATAATTACAGGGTGGCCCAAAAATACGTTGACAAAGATTTTTAAGAATTTTTTTTTATTACTTACAAGACTTTCACAATATGACATTAAAAATTAAAAACTACAATCTTTTTAATTAATAAAATCAATTATCTTCAAAATATCCACCTTTGGCTTTGATACACAGATGCAAACGTTTGTTAAAATTGTCAACGATATGCCGCAGCTCCTCCGAGGTTATTTTTGCCCACTCTTTGGTAAGTGTTGCTTTCAGAGCGTCTACACTTTTGTGTTAAGTGGCACAGGCCCTTGTCTCTAAGATTGACCACAAACTATAATCCATAGGATTAAGGTCAGGCGAGTAGGGTGGCCATTCTTTTGAGCTAATGAATCCGGGAAAATTGTCTCTACACCACTGCTGCACACTATGGGCCCTGTGAGATGGAGCCGAGTCCTGCTGGAATATCCACGGTTGGGTGCCAAAATGTTGTTGGCTCCAAGGAAGAACTACGGCTTCAAGGATATCTCTTCTGTATAATTTCTTGATTAATTTTGACACCTTTTTCGATGAATATAAGGGGAGTTTTACCTGTGGAGCAAATACCACCCCAAACCATAACTGATTCCGGCTTTTGACGGTGAGGAACAACTGCGGCCGGTCCAGGACGACTAGAACAATACATTCTGTCATTTTGGTGATTATGGGCCTGTTCAACGCAAAAAAGTTTTTCATCTGAAAAAAGGATATTTTCCCACTTTTCAGTAGCGGCACGCTGCTTAATCAAACGGCATCTGTCGAGGCGAACTTTTTTATCTTTATCTTCAAGAAGTTGTGCTTTACGCAGTTTGTATGCTTTCAATTTAAGGTCATTAGCGACAATACGTTGCACCGTCGAACGACTTACACCCAGCTCCCTAGCCATTTTTCGCACTCCGTAGATTGCGTTCAAGCCGTTTCTTGATAATATTTCGGAGCCTGGGAGCCCTAACAGTCCTCTTTCTTCCTCGTCCTGGGCGGTCTGCGATATGCCCGAGCTCATTATATCGCTTAATAGTCTTGGACACTAGTTGACGACTGACATTTAGCGATCTAACTATCTCACACTGTCGTTTTCCAGATTCGTGTAAGGAAATTATTGCGTTGCGTTGCGAAGACATGACAAAAATCAATATTTAACTAAATAATTTTACACAGCTATCTCTTCCAAATCGTCAACAAACTGTGTAAAAATGTAATAGAAAAACAAATGAACTCGTAGCGTGTTCCATTTTCAAAAAAAATACTTTTTAATTTTGTCAACGTATTATTGGGCCACGGTGTAGTACTTATATTATTAAAAGTGAATGCATTTATCGGAAGAAAGCTTTACTGGGCAGATAAAAAAAAATTACCTCGACGGCCAAGGCCTTCTAACCTAACCTATCCGAGTCGGTTCTGCCCTAATTCGTCTTGTTCATTCGCTACAAATAAGGAAATTCTGTCTCCCGTTGGTAATACGATATTTGCCAAAATAAAACATTTGCTTGCTCTAAGGGACACAAGATAACCCTAACCTAACCTACTAATAAGTATTTTCTGCATAGTGACTTTTATATTTAAATATAGTATCTTTAAAAATGTTTATAACATATTTTTTTATTGCAAGAAATCGTTATATTGGTAAAAAATATAAATTTCAATAATAGTGATAGAACTTAACAAATACGACTTAAACAAACAAATAATCAAGAAAGATTTCCACTGCCACTCATCGAAGACCAAATTGACCGCCTGAATCATCTAGCATTAAGTCACTCTTATGAAAGCAGCGCCAAGGGTTTTTGCCGGCTCCATGACGCCTCACCCCGCTTCTCCGGACGTTGAGCACTGATATAGGGTTTTAGTGTAAGCTTGACGAGGGCGGACCCCTTCCTATTACGTCACAATGTCCTTCATCTAAGATCTTTTCATATACTTAAAAATACTTAGGACGCAACGTTCTGTTGCGTGGCACAATTTAAGAAAGTCAAATAATGCCTATTACTCGTACAAACCGATACTTAATATCAATAGAAAAGTTAGTGAGAACACTTAATAAATAAAAAATCATATCTCCTCACCCCTTCATTTTTATTACCAGATATTTAATATACAACTACGTTACTACTTGTAGATTATACTAGTAAAAAAATAAAATGCGACCTTTAAGACACACTGTCCCACAAAAAAATAGTTTTAATTTTTCGTAAAAATCTTAATTGTGTCTTCATGGTTTTTATGAAGTTTTTGGCGACGTACCTACTGCAAATTTGTTGACTTCATAGTATATTAAAATCTATTGATGGATCCCAGCGTTTTAAAAAGTGAGAAAGACTCCGAACAAATGAAGGGGAAATTAACTGCATTTCTCTGTAAAAAGTGTCCACTTGTGAACGAAACGATTAGGAGGTCTGAAATAACTCAATTGTTGATATTCAAATAGAAGGTAACCATGGTAACCAAATACAAACTCGGTTATTGCTGATATCCAATCTCTTCAGTATCAGAATACCACCTGTAGCGTAACCGAAGCGTGAAAAAATTCTATAATGAGCGTTGACATGGTAATAACAGTTCTATAAAAATATTATTGCAATGTTATTACCATGGTTACTGTCGTTCCGGATATTAGTCTTGGCGTTTAGTGAACACTTGACATCCTAATTTGTATAATAACCGTCAACAATATTTTAATACTAATTATAATTACGTATATTAAAAACAATATAATTTTGAGACTAATTAATTACATTTGTGTTTAAAGTTACATTTTTATTAAGTTACTAAAATTGTTATGTTCAATATGGATGACAAAAAATGGCGTTTTGTTTGGCATTCCAAATTTTATGATAAATTGCCAGAACGGTTTTAGTAAATATTAAAATTTGAAAAAAATAGCAATTAAATTCACAAACTATTAACGCCAATCAGAATAACACAAATGACTTTGCTGACAAGTAATTTGTAAGCAGAAAAATCGAGGTAAGTATACAAGAAAAGTTAATGATTGTTTATTTTTGTCATCATCATTTTAAGCTGTTAGGAAGTTATGCATGTTATGGTAGGTAACGGTACATAATTAGCTCTAGCCTGCCTGTAATTGTAACATTTTTTATTAAATAGTAGTTTATATGACTGTATCATAAGGGCCATTGAGACGCTCCTCGAGTGAGAGTTTATGACATGAGTCTATAATAGATGCGCATGAGTGTCTCAATGGCTGATTATGAATAGTTGCATACATTACTCTTTCTATGAACTCAAAGGGATATCTACGCTTTGAAGTTTTCGTAACATTTCTCATAGACCTTTTTCGATTTTATAGGTAGCAACTCTTTTATTTCTTTCAACTTTCAAGAACTCCGTGCAAAACCAAAACATATTTTCACTATTTTGAATTGTTTCTTTTTCACTAATTACAACCTTAGAATAGACCCGGGAACTTTAGGTCATACAGCCAAATTAAATAATGTTAAAATATTAATATTTCATAACAACTGTTAAATTTATTTATTGTACGTTATTTCATTAATCATTATTTAATAATTGTTTTGTAAACATATTTCAATTAATTTATTAAGTCGATTTAACAATAATAAAGTAGATTATGGTACATCGAGCCACGATGAAAGGGATTTTTTCAGGTTTTACATAATGCTGCTTACTGTTATCTAAGCCGACGTTACCTTGGGTAGAAATTATTTCACATATCGTCTATCAAAGTGCAATACCAGGTGCTATTAAAAATTGGTACATTCGCTGCTTTGGTATTGTATTAGTTAGTTACGCGATATTGCACTATGATGTCTATGACCGACGATACCTAATATTGCACCAAAGATTTGGCTAAGATATTTTTTTCTATTAGTACCTATTTAAGCATATAATAAAAAAACCTTTGGTTTCTACCATATATTTCAATATTTTAAACTCCACACAATACATCGTCACCTTAAATAATATTCTTTATTCGATATTTGTTATGTAGGTATGCTCTGTTACGTTTCAATTTTAAAATCAACTTAACAATTATGTAAATAAACTTAATAAGTCAAAAACAACTGTAATACCGTTTTAAAACACGTGTTAATATTATTACTCTTATCAGTTATTAGTGTTATTACAAAGAAATGCATGTTGTAGATATTGACAATTGGTAATAAATTGTTAATACTACTAAAGTAAAGTAATTGTACCTATAGTTCTTAAAGTCTATGAGATCATTCTTCACTAGTCGTTTTTATCCTTATTAAGATAATTAAAGCAAGGAGCTAGGTTAATGACGGGTTATATTTAAGTAGTGAAACTGCAAGTCTGAGCGCCATTACTAAGTTTAATTTAATAACATTTTCCTTATTTTATATCCCGTTAATTAAATGGGGTAAACTTGCTACTATGTCTATATTTATTCACATGTTAAGACAATATTAAGATGAACATTACACAAACTACCTACATACATCGACGTCGATTTCGGTAGAAGAATAAAAAAATTAGGTAAATATGAATAGTTTAGTTTAGTTAGTTATTCCATTCTGTGGTTATTTTACGAACCGTGGAACATAATATATGTAGTTCAGTTATGGGGTCCTATGTAAATGATAGCAATGAAATATTATAGTATCTCATGATGGAGTCGGAAGGCGCCAACAGGAATTCCGCTATACTTAACATAGTTTGGATTCGTTAGTTTGATCTTGATAAGCAGATGATGACTCACAAAAACTTAATTATCATTACTGTATATCATTGTTGTCAGGTTTACATATTCCATATTTTAGCACATTCCAACACACGTAACTAATTCAAAATTGATGTGCAAAATGTGACCATATGTGTGTGTGAAGTTAAACGTGACGCCACAGCACAAAAATCATGATGCTGCCGTCTTCGTTCCTCGAACCTCGGAGAGTGAGGAAAAAGATTAATGATTTAAAAAAAAAACGCTTTTTAAAAGAAAATGGCACTTTATTATTTCGAGTAGTTTAAGATAGTTTTATAGAAATGAGATATTATTTATACGTTTGGAGAATTTATATCATATCGTAGCCTTTGATGTGGCCCATGTTTAATTGAATATTATTATCAGTGCTCGGCAGGGGTGAGCTGTTTTCAGAGTTTGCATAACATGGGCATACCTTGTCATTCAATGGTAGATGTGGTGTGATTTAATAACTAATGAAATTATTTTATTTAGGCTGCCTTTCTGCTACTAGCATTACGTCGACATCAAACCAAATGAATTTTACAGCAAGCTTTTTCAGCAAACCTCTTTAAATAAGAGAACAGATGTGGACGGTATTGTAATGTACAATTTCACTCCGCTCACTTCAGTGGACGTAGAAAGATCTTGAATTAACATTACTTTTTATTTTTAGTGTACACTTGACATTAATGACGTAAAAATGGCTCACTCTTGCCGACGTCTGATTATTATACTTGAAACTAGAAGTTGAAGTACATGGTGACCCGTCGTTTCGCCGAGCTTAATAACGCAGATTTTGATTTCGCAGACAACTATTGGCAGACTTTTGTTTTGGCCGAGTAACGTTTGGTATAGTTTCTTACATACATACATACATTAAATCACGCCTGTTTCCTTACGCTTATTATTTGGTTCGCCGGATGGACAGTGGAAAGAAAAGCGAAACGCAGAGTTACATTTAGTCGATTGTTTGTTTCGTAATTGTTTCAGTTTACCGAACAATTATACGTCGAAACATGAAAAACCAAAATTAACTTGTTTATCTTTTTGTTAATAAGAGCAGTAATGCTACGTATTATTTACTTTAAAAATATCTATATTCCTTAATTTTACTTATACGCATATAAAGTGTTATAATATAAAATCCTCTTATTTTTGTTAATGTAACGCTTAAAAAAGATGTAAATTTTTAATTAATGGCATTAGACGAAAAATAATTGTTATTACGTCAGATTTAGTGTGCTACTGTTTTATGATCGCCTCTTATATATTGCTATGAATCCAACCGAAAAACAAAAGGTTAATTAAACGTATTTTTAGTTATGAAGAAATTCAACTGCTTGTTGCTGCAAAAAATATTGTCACACCTGCAAGTATGACTTACCAATATTTACCAATCAAGAACTAGTTGACCAATTGTATCGGTATTATTTTATTCATTAGCTAATTAATTAAGGTTCAAAATGGAATATAATAAATGTTTGTAAATATTGTAGTTTTCACGGAGGAAGCATTAAAAAACCTTTGCTGACGCGTTCATACAAATCGCGAATATTTAGTATGAACGCTCTGATTAAAGACACAGACGATGAGCCAACGATCAACTAAATATCGGGGTCTCTTTTTTGACTCGGTATCTATATTATATATTGTTCATTTCTTGAGCGAGAAAATAGTCGATAACTAATCGCTTTCTCGCCGGCGATGGGACAAGCGTCTATCCAATCCCTATACGAGATATATAGACTTCACAAATTGTAACTAGTTAAATTTTTGATATAACCCATCTGTATTGTTTTCACTACACGACGTCTCGCCCCATAACTAAATTTTTCGTACGTTTACCGTGCAACGTCAATTAGCGTGCCGTCGTCGTAGATAAAAACACTATACGTGCAATGATGATGATGATGATGATGTTGATGATGATGATGATGATGATGATGATGATGATGATGTTGATGATGATGATGATGATGATGATGATGATGATGATGATGATGATGATGATGTTGATGATGATGATGATGATGATGATGATGATGATGATGATGATGATGATGATGTTGATGATGATGATGATGATGATGATGATGATGATGATGATGATGATGTTGATGATGATGATGATGATGATGATGATGATGTTGATGATGATGATGATGATGATGATGATGATGATGATGATGATGATGATGATGATGATGATGATGATGATGATGTTGATGATGATGATGATGATGATGATGATGATGATGATGATGATGATGATGTTGATGATGATGATGATGATGGTGACGATGAAGATAATGATTAAATCCTTGTATCCCTCATCCAGTGCAATAATAGTGGGAAACCAACTAAGCTTAAGAAACATAGTACGTATTAATTAATTTCATGATAAGTGCACTGAATAATGAGCACAAAATGGCACTATTTTGCTCTAGGGCAGTATAATACAGAACATTGTTCCTTAAAAAGAACGAAGATAGGCCATTCACCATGTGTGATCAAGAACGAATCAGAACAGGGACAAAACTGCGTTTCAAATGAACATAGGTAATTATTACATTGTAATGTAATGATATAAATATAGGTAGTTAGGCCTAAGACAGTTCATGAAGCATGAGTGGATGAGTATGGAGTAAATGTAGTCATCTCGAGAGTAACGGGTGCGCGCTGACGGCTGTTGTCGAAGGTCCAGCGCGTGATGAAGGGCTCGCGGCGACGGCGGCGCACGCCGGGCGTGGGCGCCGCGCCCGCGGCGTTGCTCGTTGCCTCCGTGCAGTTGCTCACGTACGATGCTGCAGGCATACTGAACGTTTAGATCGTTAGTTAATTTATTGAAATATAATTCAAACGCATATAAATGAAATGTTCATGTTTACATCAATGGGAGAGGTAGTTCTGAAGTTTAGTTGGTATGGCGTTAAAATTTCATCGAGTTATTTGCCTGAAAACTCATTCTACCAAAGTTTTATTTCTATTTACAAAAATGTATCTACATAAAACAAGTAGCTGTTGTCCGCGTAGCAGTCGTTTATTGTACTTCCCTTTGACTCAAGCTATGTCTATACCCAAATTTACGCATTAAACGAACTAATTATAAGTATTAAATATAAATTGCCTATTTATGACTTTCATTATTTTATTCGGGCGATTAAATCATTGTGTTATTTATAGGTCTAACGCTACTCAAAATGACATTATGGCAGATGATACATACTTATTACTGTAATTAGATTGTAAGGTGCATACTGTTATTGTGAATATGCAGCAATGTACTCTAAGCCCAATGGGACCCTGATCCACCATAGAACTGTGTCTCAGTTACGTTATGATTCAAGTCGTAAGAAGTGTCAAACAAATTGTTTTATAATGTCACTGATACTGTTCTATATACATACATTAAATCACGCCTCTTTCCCAAAGGGGCAGGCAGATACCACTTCTTTCCACCTGCTACGATCCTGACAAATCTCTTTCGCTTCTCCCACATTCATGCATCGATACTTAAGATTCGGCCCGTTTCCAGTATTTCTGCGAATTGATTCGAAAAAGTACGCCTAGGGCGGCCCCTTCCGACCCTTTCACTCTCGCTCTGTATATCTCTTTCGTCAATCTTCTTTCACCCATCCTTTTCAAATGACCGATCCATCGAAGCACGCCCTTTTCAATCTCAGTCACTACATCTTCTATGGTTCCACATTTTTCTTTAAATTTTTCATTCCTTACTGTATCAATCAGTTGCACACCACACATACAGTAAGATTATTTCCACTTTGACATTCGAGACAACTACATTTTGATTCGAATTAAAATATCTGTAATTTACATTTACCACTTTAATATTTGTGTTTAGAGTAATGCGATGTTATAATTGAATCAAGCCTCATCTGTGTTATTTTTAAACCTACTGTAAAAAAATGTCATTGCTGCAGGTGATCTACATTACTATTTTCGACTGTTAAGTGCACACTATGATAATATTATGAATATGCAGCAAATATGTATTTCGTGGAATTTATACTTCTTATCTATTCGGATAAAAGTCGAGTAATGCCGAGTAGCGGTAAACTTTTTAGCTATTTATCCTACACTTTTTTAGCTATTTATCAACGTTTTCGCGTTAAATACGGACATCCCACTCAAGGACAAATATTTTTCTGGAGGCCTGAAACTTATTACAAATTCCATGAATGTATAAACATCGGATACCTTTATTTTGTATAACTTTGAGGTAAGTTTTAGCGAACTGATTGTTTACTTTATGCTACCTTCTTTTAGACTAAAAGATATACGAAAGGTTGTTCAGAGATTTCACATTATTTGCAGATTAGGGTAGTATTAGTAAATTAGGTAAGGAAGTGTTATTTATAAAACTATTTGGCAACTTATTTAACAGTCACATGCCATGCTAACGGTATCATGTTCATATAAATTTAATTTAAAAAACAGCATTTCCAATATTGTAAATTCAAGCCAAAACATTTTAGCCTGCAGAAATTAAATACTCTGAAATAATTATAATAATAAATCAAAGGTTTCTATAATAATGAAGAAAACCATACTAGGTAACTAATTTTTGTGGGTCCTTTCCATTTTTTTCATAACTGTTGGTAATCGTGCTACACTGAATAGCAGTTTGTCAACACCAAACCTTGGAACCAAACCTTGGAAAAATGAACCTTCTGTGGAACTACCGAACTTCATCCAAGGATAACGACAAAAAGATATTCAAAGCGTATTCACAGCGTCTTAAAAAAGTTATTAAGCTCACTCAAAAGGCTCAAAACAATTATCATATACAAAATTCCAGAAACAAAGTAAAAGCTACGTGGAATATAATAAATAACACAAAAAATAATTTCCCTAGAGAAAACATAGCGGAACTAAATGTTAATGGCATAATTATAGATGACCCTCAGTTAATTGCGAAGGAATTTAATGATTATTTTATACAACTAGTAAGCAGTAATGACGTAAATATAAACTGTTCTGACCAATCTGATAATAATAGTAATATGAATTTAATTAGTAGTTGTAATAGTTTGACATTTGATACACATTATTCAATTTTTATGAGGCCTACGACCCCAACTGAAATTTTCATAATAGTTAATTCGCTAAGAAATACTAGCAGTGTAGGATATGACGGTATCAGCACCAATATTCTAAAAAAAGTAGCTCACATAATTGCACCAATATTAAGTTATATAATAAATATGTGCATTGAACAGGGGAGTTTTCCTGAAAAATTAAAGGTATCGATAATCAAACCAATTCATAAAAAAGACAGTAAATGTGATGCGAAAAATTACAGACCAATTGCGTTGATACCGGTCATCTCTAAAGTCATAGAAAAAGTAATTTATTCTCGTCTGTATGAATACTTTGAATCCAACAACCTACTCGCTCAGGAACAAAAAGGTTTCCGTAAAAATAAAAGCATTAATATGGCAATTTTCGATCTGATAAAAAAAGTACTCGCAAATATGAGCAACAGGTTACCAGTGTCCGCCATCTACATGGACATGACAAAAGCCTTTGACTTCGTTAATCATCAAATTTTGTTAAATAAATTGTATAAATATGGAATCCGAGGAAATGTTCATGAACTAATCAAATCTTATCTTAGTAATAGGAAGCAAGCGACACAAATTACAAATATCGACTCAAAATCTAAGGAAGAGATCATTCACTCATCGAGTTTGAAACAAATTCGTTATGGCGTCCCTCAAGGGAGTATTTTGGGACCCTTGCTATTTATAATATATATTAATGACCTACCGAAAATAACTAAACACCATATGGTTTTATTGGCCGATGACAGCACTATCGTATTTACTGACACACAGCCCGAAACGCTTCAGTCGGAAATAAACGGGATTCTCGAATCTACTATACAATGGCTTGACAGTAATAATCTTAAAGTGAATCTATCCAAGACGCATATCATGAATTTCAAACAGAGACGCAATAGGGTACTAAGACCTAGTATTACTTATTAAGAGGTCAATATATCAGAAGTAGACAGCACAAATTTTTTAGGATTAGTATTGGATCAAAGTCTGTCATGGAAAATTCAAATTGAAAATGTATGCAAAAAACTTAGTAGTTTTTCGTATGCCTTGTACATGCTAAGGAAAATAGTTGGCGAAGCAGCAGTGCTCACTGCATACCATGCATACTTCTCTTCAACACTAAGATATGGTGTAATATTTTGGGGTAACTCTCCGGATCGGGAATTAGTCTTTAGGGCACAGAAAAAATGCATAAGAGCACTGTGTGGGCTGCGGCCTATGGATTCATGTAAAACTCACTTTATAAAATTGAACATTCTCACTTTCCCTAGTTTATATATTTTTGAAGTAGCTTTGTTCGTGAAATCGAATCCTAATGAGTTTCAGTATTTTTCAAGTAGAAGACTACAAAATAATTTGCGTCCACCCCCATCTAAAACAAGACTTATGGCAAAAAATATTATAGGAATGGCCCCGAAAATTTTTAATCATCTACCTGTTGTTATTAGGGAAAAAGAAACTGTTCTAGAATTTAAGCAGGCTTTAAGTAAATTCCTAGTTAAAAAAGCTTATTATTCAGTCAACGAATACTTAAATAATAGCTGTAATACACATAACAATGAGCATGTTAGTTATCAGATCCAAATTTGTATGACCTGAGGCAGAACATAGCTGAACCAATTTATATGTTAGTCACCATCTAGCATAATTTACTTTATGTGTATACCTATTGTTCACAAATAAATGATTTGATTTGATTTGATTTGATTTGGTAGGTGGTTTTTAAGGAAAATACCCGCAGAATAAGTATTAACGTGTGGACGTAAGCCCACAAAGACACAATATATACTATTGTGAAAACTTATGATAGTTTACTACTTACTTGAGACGCTGCTCGCTCGGGCTGGGTGAAAAGTGGTGGTCCTCCGAACCGCCACCCCACGGCGGGCTCTGTTTCTCAACCACGGTATAGTCTGACGGAGCGCTCTTCTGAAGTTCTGCCCGCTCAAGCAGTACAGAATGAAGTTGATGCCGAAGTTTGTGTTGAAAAACATAAGCGCCACTTGTTGCAGCGCCGCCCACCGGCCGCTGTACTCGCCTGTACTCTGGTTACAAAAAAAGTCTGAATTAGCGGGTCTATTCTTTTTAAATTTATTAACCAATTTGACTAGCTTGTACTGAACCAAGGCATTGCCGTGACATTGCTGATAAGTGTGCGTTACACTAAAGAGTTTTATATAGAGAATACTCAACGGTTAGAGTTAACGCGATATTGATCAGCTGCCGAGTTGTCTTGCAAAGTGTGAGTACACCAATCAGAACACACCATTTTGTTTCGTAAAATATTAGGTACGTACTTTACATTTATCGCAATCGAATCACTCAATATGAAATTACAAAATAGATATGTCAACTCATAGTTTTATATACAGATATAATTTTTTTCTCGAATGGTAATCATCTCATCACCACGAGAAAAGGGACCTAAAACTTCAAGTGTTGGATCAAAAAAAAGTGTGTCGCCTATGGCGGGGGGCTACAGCTACTTATTAGTTTTAAAAATACGGGTTCATTCTCGATGTATTTCATTCGAGGTAAGCAATTAATTGCAATTAAATATATATTTTTTAATCCCGTACTATAAACCACTAATATTGATATCGTTAACGGTATCAGAATACCACCTATAGCGTAAGTGAAGCGCGAAAACTGTTTTATAATGAGCGTTGCCATGGTAATATCTGTTATAACCATTCTAGCATTGTTAATAGTAGCGTTAGCAAAAATTTAATCCCGATTACGATTAAAAATTAACGATTAAAAAGTTACTCGCGATTAACGATTAATATTTTTAATCGTTAATCTAGAGTAACGATTAATTTAGTCTAATCGTTAATCTAGATTACGATTAACATCCAGAGGCCTACCATTCTACAAACAGGGAGATTTTCGTAAGTGGGAATTTTGATTACACACAAAATGACGTTATTCCGACCACTAGTCCAAAGCGGACGAAAGAAAACTGATAAAACAAATTTAAGACCAATTTTTTTTGCCCGTGTGGTTTGCTGGGTTAGAATAGTGCCACTCCATGTCTTTCCGTGGATGTCGTAAGAGGCGACTAAGGGAATAAAGGCTTGCCGTATTATTAGGCGATGGGCTTGCCACCTGTCACTAATACACTGGTAAACATCTTAGCCTAATTGTGCAAAATGTGGTTACAGAATTATCAACAAGTTTGTAGAGTTTTTGGTAATTCTGTAGCTCTGCCTACCCCACTCTGGGAACGAAGGCGTGAGTATATGTATGTATGTTTTTTTTTTTTTACTTTTTCGAATCAAATCTGTGAAATACTAAGAAAGGGCCGAATCTTAAGTACCCCAAACCGACATGCATGCATGACTCGATGTATGAATGTGGAAGAAGCGAAAGAGATTTGTCACTTTTGTCAGGATCGTAGCAGGTGCAAAGAACTGGTCTCTGCCTACCTCTCTGGGAAACAGGCGTGATTAAATGTATGTATGGTATTCTAATCTTCAATCATTAATCCAGAACAGTTCTTGTTACCAATAAAGGGAAGCCTTCCTGTGTGTTATACTGATTCCTGTTCATAACATCCCTGAAATTTCCAGCAAAAAACGAATCTTCGAAATTGATCCACAATTTGTCAAAGAAACGAATAAACGAATTGAGAACCTTTCCTTTACGATTTACTTGACGATTGAAGATTAATTAAATTTATCGATTGCGATTAAATACTATCTTAATCACAATCTTTAATCACGATCACATTTAATCGTGATGTATTTAATTACCCGTGTGGTTGCCGGGTTAGAATAGTGCCAATCCATGTCTTCCCGTGGATGTCGTAAGAGGCGACTAAGGGAATAAAGGCTTGTAGTACTGTAAGGCGATGGGCTTGCCACCTGTCACTAATAAACTGGGAAACATCTTAGCCTACTTGTGCAAAATGTGGTTTACAGAATTATCAAGAAGTTTTAAAACTTGTTGGTAATTCTTTAGCTCTGCCTACCCCACTCTGGGAATGAAGGCGTGAGTTTATGTATGTATGTATTTAATCGATTAAATTTCAATCGATTAGTTAATCGATTGATGCCAACACTGGTTATTGGGTAGCATGGTTACGGTCATTCCGGATATCAGTCTTGGCGTTTAGTGAACACCTCACGTGATATCCTCATTTTTATAATAAACTGTTAAAAATGTTTTAATAACAATTAACCTTTCGTTTGCCGGAGAGGCTCGCATACTTGTACCCGTCGTCTGCCGGGCTATGACGTCATCGGTCTCACGTGACCGAGTTAAATAGCTCCTAGCTCGAAAGTGATTTGACGTAGCAACTGAATGCTTTCTATGGAAGATTGAATTTTTTAGTTTTTTTTTAAAGACAAATTAGAACCCTATCTTTAAGCTACTAGAATCCAATTTCAAATAACCCGATTAAGCCCCTTAGTGACGGATACGGAACAAGGCATAGGACCAGGGTCGGTACGGATCCGGAACTAGGCATACGAAAGGTTAAAATGACGTATTGTCAAACAAAATTATTTTTGAGTCTAACAATGTGTTTAAAAATTATTTTTTATTAAATCACTAAAAAAGGTGACGTTTAATATAAACAATGGCGTTTATTTTGGCAGTCCATTTGTAATGAAACTTGTATGAACTGCTTTAGTAACTATTGAAATTTACATGAAATCTGCAAACATTTAACAGTGAAATTCATTAACTACACCATTTTTTATACACATACATACGGTCAGCTGCAAAATTGCATGGACACCTTATTCGTTCTGCCTTCTGTTTCTTTTTTTAATTAATGTTGTTTCACATAATAAATGAATGTATTATCTTTTTAAATAATTATCGTTTTCAAGAAATGATACATCTTTTGTTATTTATAATGAAAAAAACTTTATTTCTCGTATAACATTTTAATTTAGTCTACCTAACATATTATTGAGGTAATAGCTTAAGTATTCGTTTCCGAAATCGGAAAAATATTGAAGTTTCACCACAATAACAAAGTACTTATTAACAAAAAAAAACTAGAGATTGGGTTACCTTAACAGTCAAATGCTTTATGTTTAACTATGTTATACAGTTTTGATCACTCACGGCCTGTTAAACAATCGACAAGTAAATTTATCCGCCATTAAAAGTTGGCCCTCTCCTTGTCTATTTAAAGTGCAAGAAAGAGAAAGGGCTAAATTTATGTGTCTAATATGCTCTACTTGCCGATTGTGAAACAGGCGGTTATACTTATATATAGATAATAACTTAAAGTTCGTGTATAAATGGTGTAATTTGATTGACCTTAAATATTTAAAATATAGACAGTAATTTATGGTCACAAAATAGTATAGACACGCAAAAAGAACGAAAATAATATTCAATTTTGTGTTAATTACTTACGTTAACCCGATCTCCAGTCGTCCACTCGAATTACTTAAATACTAAACTTTAATAACTAATATATCCCCCACTATGTTCGATTACAGCTTGCATTCGGGCACGCATTGAACCGATAAGATTCTGACACAGATTGGAACCACGAATACTATCCCAAATGTTTAAAGAATGGTATTACAAGGCTTTCGGAGTTCGCTCATTCTGGTGATCCCAACGTCGGACAATAATACCTCATACATTTTCGATTGGATTTAAATCCGGTGACCTTGAAGGCCAGAGATAACCCTAATATTATTGTGCTGACCAAACCACTCCCTCACACTTCGTGAACGGTGTATGCGACAGTTATCTTGCACAAAAGTTATCACCGGCAACTCCTCCTCTGGATACACATTGCGTACGGTGGGCAACATGGTGTCCCCCAGCATTTACATATAATGAACACTGTTAGCTCGACTGGGAAGTCTAACCAGTTCTCCCGGGTCAGCCGCACTCATCCATCCCCACATATTTACGGTTACACGACCAGATTCCATGTTGGGCACTACATGATTGTCATTATACCGAGTATTATTTCGGCGCGACAAGCTTAGTCGTCCGTGTTGGCTCGTTTTAAAAGTCTTTAAATCTGTAAAAATGACATTACTCATTACAAAGCGAACTCCAACCTTGCTCTTTTATGGCTTTCTGTTAACAAGGGTTTGACAGCATGCCTACGATGATGCAGACCCTCACTATGAAGAACACGACGAATATTATCCGCACTTGTATTGAATAAACCAGCGTAGTGGGTTGTTGGTTTAAATCCATCTTCCTCATAATCCCTCCCCATGGCTTGACGCTGGGGTGTGCTTATGAGTCGTGGTCTACCCGTTCTTTGCCGGGGTAGCAAAGATCTTCAAACCACCATACCCATAAAACAACAGGTTTCCTCTGTAGAAAAAACAGAAATTTATATTTACAATTAAAGATATAAAATAAAATTAATAATGACTAAATATAAATTATTTTATAAAAAGATGACTAAAAAAATTACTACTTACGTTAACACCGGTTTCTCTACCAATTTCGGTCAAATTTCGGCCTTCATTGTGCAAAGCAATTATTTGCGATATTTTAATCAGGTCAGTATTGCAACGAGAAGTCATTTTTTAAGGAAATTTCAACGAAAGTAAAATCTACACAAAAAAGGTAATCGATTAAGCAGCTAACGAACGAATGAGCGTAAGTCTTCGTAATAATCATTTTGGTATTTATAAATCTTTAGTCTACCCTCCTAAGGCTAGTAGTAATACTTAACGTGTTTCTGTGTCATACGAAAATACGCAAATCATAATAAACTGGTAATTAATTTCGACGTTATTACGTTAGTAAATGGTTCGATGGGCCGATGGCATAAGGCCGCCAACATTCACATTTTTTCATATTTTTAGATTATTACCTGCAACAACGCCATCTAGTAAGATCTTGTTGAACTACTACGAGCAGATAGATGCCGTCAGTTTGCCTCAGAGCAATATCTTTCTGAACTGCCTGCCCATGCACTTTTGCAGCCCACTGTACATACATACTGTAATCCCAGAGTGGGCTGGACTACAGAATTACCTACAACTCTTAAAACTTGTTGATTATTCTGTAACTACTTTATTTACATTATTATTATTAGTTAGATATTCATTTAATTTTCTATAAATTAGGTTTTTTACATATTCAAATATAAAGGTAAAATAACAATACCGATACAAAAAATAAACATTATAAAAAACCTAATCTACGGGTGCCGCCAGCAGCGGGGCAGGGCTCAAGCTACCGGTGGTTAGGGCTGCAGAGAGAGGAACCTCCTCACAATGCGTGCCGTGTCGAGGAGTACTGCCTTCTGTATCTGGCCCTTGATCCAGCCATCTAGCGATTATTATTATTATTATTATTATTATTTGTATGTCTTTACCAATCACGGGACTATGGGAGTCCTGGACATTTGGAAGGCGTACATGGAGCCGAAGCCAACACGCAGAGGCCCTTTAGACAAGTTTAATTTAGTAAAGTGATGGGACACCAACCGGCGATTGTCCCTGAGTTCAAATTATAGAAGTATGCTCCCACGGACAACCAACGGTTAGTGTAGGACTATTTAAGAAGGGTGGAAACATTAAAAATAGGCTCTATGATTGAAAAGATATCGATTGGTGAACTATGCTATTGATGAAACTACGGCGCCTGCCTGGCCAATGCTAATTACTTTGGTTGAAATGGCAGGCGGTGACTCGCCAACTCAATGGAATGGGCCTCCCAAAATAGCCGCATATATATATATAGCAGCAGGGAGGTAACAGTTCCAAAGGGGCTAAGAGTGGGGAGTTGCTTCTGGACTTTAAACGACCATAAGGTGCCCACTCGCCCCTTATGCAACACATCCGCCTTTCGAGCATACAGCACTTGCGACTCCACTCTGACCGGCCAATAAAGGCAAGCCAGAGGCACAGAACAGATAAGTACAGAAGTAAATCACATGTATGTACTTCACTTTTCATACCTACGCTCGGAGGTCGCTCTAGGGTTGTCAACTATGGCTTATGCACAAAAAACTATCGCGGTAGTGGCACTCGTATCTTCTCTAAATCTACCTATCTAAATTTTACGTTTGTTAATTTTCATTATCGAAAATTCCTTATAACTTCTAAACGGATTACCCTAGTTACACAATTTCCATTACCATATACGTTTTAGACCTAAACCTATCAAAAGACACTAAAAACAACACAATATCTACACAAACAAAAAAACATGTTTTCAACTTACGTAAGGTGGCGTGAATTTACCTTACAAAAATATAGTTAAGTACTTCGTTTATACTGATTCAAAATAGGAAACGATTATTTAAATCGATCTTAGATATATTCTTCGGGGGCCGTGGCGGGGCGCTTACCTACCTAACTCTTCTGTGTAACGTTAACACGAACCATTGAAATACAAGCAGATACCTACCTACTTACCTCTCTGAAGCCACTGGTAGCTTGAAAAAGGACAATTCACCGTTTAAAGTGGAATTTAAGCAACCGTCCACTGAACAGTTATAATAACTTCTTTTTTGTTGCTCCATTATACCTAATCGCACAAAACAGTCCACAGACGCGACGCATGTCAAGCGGACGGCACTCGCACTCGCACTCGTTCCAACTCGTTTGAGATATTGTGTCCGTGAGCGGTGTCTATGTGTGCGTTGCTCGAGCGCACTTTGTATGTAGATTGCTTTCTGTACCTATCTGTCCTGTGCCAGAGGCGAGGGTCTGTTCCTCGTCATTATACACTCCAGCCGGCCGGTGAAGGCAAGCGTGAGGTGAGGAACAGGACCTACCTTCGGGAGCACTCAGGTCCGTGGTGTCGCCACTCACCAACAGCTCGCCACTAGCTGCCCTGCCATTATTATTATTATTTCTGTCGCGGCAATAAATGGGATGGAATAATGGAGAATATACGAGTTATGATCTTGCCCATTAAATTTTTGACGTGATAAAAATACTGATAGTATAGATATACTGTTGTTTCTCCATATAAAGAAATCGATAGCCTCCTGGTGTACTAAAACAGTGTTGTATAATTTGTTGCCTATGAAATCTTAGGGAAAATATGAAGTGTTAACGTTAGAATAATCTTATGGAAAACCCAAGAAAAGGCAAAGCCACCTGCTGAAAACTTTTTACTGAGGCCTCGTAGAATTCCTCGCAGTAGTAGTGATAAACACCATGTCCGCCTCGGGGAAAAGAGCAATCAATGGACTCGTACACTACGAGGGTCGTCTGAAAAGTTTCTGGCCTGACATAAAACAGTAGATTATACACCGAGGAGGGGATAAAGCAATATTTTTATGTCACGGGCGCGATATTAAATCCTGAGCAAATGAGGGACTGTGTTACGATTTAATTCCTGAGCGAAGCGAGGGAGTACTAGAATCAACGTTTTATTACACCTTAAAGTACCTTATTTAAAAAAAACATACATATTGTAATTATGCATACGAATTCAAATCGCATTATTAACCAACGGGCTATAGTGAGATTCAGTACCATATTATAACCCACTGGTTAGCTGACGGCTATAATGAGTTACTTTTGATGAGTTTTGCACGATATATCATCGGACACGTGCATGTGTTTTGAAAAGTATTTTATTCGTAAGATTTTATTATATTTTTCCACATAATCTCCTTGTATCTAATCTTATACACTTCTCCCAGAGCGATGTTTTTTTAAGCCCTTCAATTAGTAGCTGGCATTCATTAATCTCCATGTTATTGACGAGTTATTTATCCGTGTTGAACCATTCTATACAATGTTTTTGTGACGAGCTATTTCGGTGATAATTGGTTTTCACCCTCGCACCCTGTTTTTTTGTATTATAACGAACGGACTTTCATTGTGTTGTTTTTTACTTATCAGTGGGTGATCCATTTTAGCTATGACGTATAACCATTGCCATTTATAACCAACCGCGTGCCAACCAGTGTAAATAAGCTGACTAAAACTGCGTCTCCACTTTCTACTTCACTACTAAACCATTAATAGTCTACTACCGTATTACGCTGTAGAAGTAAGATGGTTTTTATAACACTTGTTCGTAAATGGATTTATTCCATGCCTGTATACAGAAGGACAATGGCCAAAATTGTTCCCGCGGGATATATGGTGAGTTTGTAGTCCCGGGAGTAATGACTTTAGTTTAAAAATTTGCTACTATTTCTTACATCATTTCTGACTGAAAGAGGTTTCAAGTAATGACTTTAGTTTTAAAATGTGCAACTATTTCGTACATCATTTTTGACTGAAGGAGGTTTCATGTTTCAAATTTAGCTAGCTATCTACAATTTGTACGAAAAACAACAAACTATAAACAGATTTTACGAGCGCTTTTTTACAGCATAAATACTGAAAGCACTGACCTGACCTCGTTCGTGACAAACCCTTTTTTATAAAAAGGACCATGTTCTACTCGTAGTATCAAACTTGTAACCTCTGTAGAGTTGAATGTTCAGTTTTTCAAGTAGTATAAAATATGAGTATTAATTGTTAAGAGTGACCCTGCGGGCTATAGCCCTCACAGATAGATATTTAAATTGGTATACCCTTTTTAAGCGTACACCCTGCCGCTTAGGCGGAGGCACTCTAGTAAAATTAATGTTCTGTACTTAATCATAAAATAAAATAAAAAGAAGAGTTTTATGCAACTCTCTAGCATGAGACGTATCCAATGACATATCATTTATCAAAATCGTAAATATGCGAGAATGAGTTTGTCTATCAACTTTTTTGAAATAAAAAGATTACAGTGTTAATACATTAACATAAAAGAAAAGTGAATAAAAAATTGACACAATGCGTCTGTCATTCATGTAAACATTGTCATTGTAAAAAGTCCGATTATTTATGTTAATTTTCTTGGTGTTGCGGTTATAAATAGCCGACTCAAAAGTCAAAATTTATATTTTGTCATGCTTAGGAACTTACCACACAGGTTTGTGTTGAATTCTTGTTGAATTATTTTGACATTGTCATCTCAAGTCAAAGCAGGGGTCGGGCGGGTTACGTGACGTCTCACGGCCAGTCACGTGTTCAACGAAAATAAGTTAAAAAAAACAGTACTTCATCATTAAAAAACGAAGAATTTTATGCAACTGTCTAGCATGAGTCGAATCCAACGACATATAATTTACCAAAATCGGACCATACCTGTAGATCTGATGGCATGAACAAAAATCGGCCTCGCATAATATACAGGGCGTCCCAAACTTATGGGACATGAAGGGGAAGTACCTTAAATATCGTAGATAGTGTATTTTGCTGAAAGAAGACTTTATGTTATTTTTAAAAGTAAGTAATTCTGCATTCATAGATTTTCTAAAAATTACTTGCATCGTCTGGGAATCGAACCGACTTAAATGTCAAAAAAAAATCATCCTACTTTTATGATGCCAATTAAAGAATAGCTAAAAAAGAATAACTCTGCTTAAGTATCATTGTATTTTAAAAGAAAGGAACAACGTAAAATGATATACCCGGATATTTTTAAAATTCGAGTGTGACAACCATAGCGACAAAATAACCGGATATAACTAGAACATGCTGTAGTTTCTACAATCCACGAGATTTGGATTTGGTTTTTTATGGTGAATAGAAGAGGGAAAGGCCTTAATTTTCACATAAATATATTTTCCCAAAATGGCGGATTTTTCGAGAAAAATATTAAAACGAAAAATTTTAAAATCATTAATTTCTCTGGTTTTTAGCATGTTTCGAGATTCGTTTGGACTGTGATAGGTGAGGCTTAAAAGGAAGTTTTTAGGTGTTTATATGTCACCAATTTATATTGTTTTTAGTTTTAAGTGTATATATTTTTTTAACTTTATCCGGTTAAAAATATTACAAATTTCAAAACAGTTTTTCTCAGTATCTAGGCAGATTTGGCACACGGGAGTTCTAGTCTATAGTTTTAAATGCTTAGTTGTACCTATTTTATGTATAACCGAACAGGACGTCCACAAATTGGCTCCCATAATACACAGTGCAGCAGTAACTCAAGAAATTGTAAAAAAAGTCGAAAACTTATTTTTGGCGGATCGTCGTGTCACGGTTCGTTTTATTGCTGAACATGTAAATATTTCAACGGGAGCGTGCATAATATTTTACATGAACGCTTGGGTATGAAAAGGGTATCTGCGCGTTGAGTACCAAGAATGCTTACTGACA
Source organism: Acleris emargana (assembly GCA_927399475.2). Lineage (NCBI taxonomy): Eukaryota > Metazoa > Arthropoda > Insecta > Lepidoptera > Tortricidae > Acleris > Acleris emargana. The sequence goes on along the minus strand of OV656835.1, from coordinate 46,057,107 downwards.
CGCAAAAACAAACTCGAGTCGAGATTTGTCAAGAAGCTTTGGACCTGATAAAGCAAGACCGGGAACTTTTTTTGGCGCGATTTATAACAATGGACGAAACATGGCTCCATCATTATGACCCTGAAACGAAACTGCAGTCTATGACATGGAAAAGGCCATCATCTCCAACTCCGAAGAAATTCAAGGTGGGCCCATCTGCCGGTAAGGTCATGGGCTCTGTTTTTTGGGATGGTAAAGGGGACTAATGATTATCTCGAGCATGGAGCCACTATTACGGGCACTTTATATGCCAAACAAATAGCAACATTGCGCAATGAGATCCGTGGAAAACGGCGAGGTGAACTCTCGAAAGTTGTGCTGTTCCACCAGGACAATGCCCCGGCACACAAGTCCGCCGTTGCAATGGCTGCAATTCGTGATGCTGGGTTCGATATCCTTAAGCATCCTCCGTATTCACCAGATCTCGCCCTCAGTGATTTCTACCTATTTCCGAGATTGAAAGAATACCTGAGAGGCCAGAAATTTGAAGACGACGACGCGGTAGTCGCTGCAGTACAAGATTTTTTAAGTAATCAAGACGAGACCTTTTTTAAAAATGGAATTTTAAGTTAAGAAAAAGAAAATGTACTAAGTGTATTATGCTAGAAGGTGACTATGTCGAAAAATAAACAGACATTTAATAAAAGTTGTTTATAACATACTCATTCTCACTTTTTATTGAACGCCGAACGTAGATATCATACTTTTAAATAAAAATACAATCATTTTGAAATGTATGAGATTCATTAAGTTTTCTCAATATTTATTGCAATGTACTTTATAACTTTTTGTACAACCAAATTTGACAATCTTCGCTTGCCGTTTGCTACAATGCCACAATTCAATTTCCATTTTCACAACTTGCACAACGTATGCTTTTAAGAATATTGTCTTACGAATAAGTTATACCAATAAACCGGATTTTACCTTGGGTAGTAAGCAGTCTCTCCAATCTAACATCTGACAGAGGTTTTTCTATGGGAGACAATTTTTTGTTAAAATGGCATAGGTCATAACCTGACTAAAATCTATACAGTAATAACATTAGGTACAGATTTTACCTACTACCACAGACAAGAAAGTTCTTATAGTAAAATTGGTTGTAATAATGCTGGTCATTTTCTACGGGTTTTGAACGCATAATATATGTGTAGATAATAATCTTACATACATACATACCTTCACGCCTTCATTCCCAGAGTGGGGTAGGCAGAGCTACAGAATTACCAACAACTCTAAAAACTTGTTGATAACTCTGTAACAACAATTTGCACAATTAGGCTAAGATGTTTAACAGTGTATATTAGTGACAGGTAGCAAGCCATTCGCCTAACAGTACTACAAGCCTTTATTCCCTTAGTCGCCTCTTACGACTTCCGCGGGAAGACATGGAGTGATAAAAATCTTAATGCTGTTTAATGCTAAAACTTCACCTCCATAAAACGCATTTTATGAAATCATAGCCTCCCCAGAACAGCCTATTGATATGTTGTTTGGGACTGTAAGTGGTATAGTGAAACCCCGTAGGGACTTTAAAGCTACGTTTAAGTTTCACGCAGTACGCGCGACGCGACTCCTGTATCAGTTATCGACAGGCTTCATTGCATGGAGGATTCCATTTTTATCGTATTCCTAGCAGCTGCCTAACCCATGCGTCGCAATAATAAAGATGGAGATATTACTGCCGCTCGCGACTTTACAGTTAATATCACCAGCAAGCCTTCCAGCAACTTAAGGGTCAGTGCTCTTATGTATATAATTCAATATTCGATAAAAGGGCAACATGTATTTGCCAGTTGTTTGTGTTAAATATGGGGTGTTACATTCAGCGCAGCGACACGGCAATACCCAACTTTACAATCTTAAACGTGGGTAGTATCACAAAAAAGTTTTCAGTAGACTCGTTTGCACCGTTTCTTCAGGTAATTGATTCGGTAAACACAAGCAATGTACTGTAATGAAGGCGGTAGTTAAAAATGGAAATAACTATTGTCTATATAACTGCTATCAGAGGGTCGGTGGGCACTTGGGGGCTGTGGTTACAAGTTTGGTACGGTACAGTCAACAGCATATATAAGTGATCATTTATGTACCTTGTCGCTTTCAATCGTTTCACAATTTGGTATAACATTTCAAACACAACGTTAAAGTGACAAGATACATAAATGATCACTTATTTATGCTGTTGACTGTACTACCAGTTTAATATTTAATGGCTTTAATTGTTATAATTAAATCAATATATTAATAAGACAGTTAGGTAGTTCTCTATTATATTGTTGTGTGATAAGATAAATGGTAATAAATAATTTTTGATGAGGTTTGCGAAGAGGTTCAATACGACGGCACCAACATTTATTATAGAAACTCATGATTCGAAGTATGGAATCTCATGCTAATTTGATTTGATTGTGTTGATTGAAACTACTCTGGAAACAAGGGTCATACAGGAAGTGCTGTATTCATTTAAGTTTAGGTAAGAAGCAATGGCCAAATGCTTATAATACTCTGAAATAATAAATATGCTGTATTGCGATTGTTTTAATACATAATCAGTGATCGGATCTCGGATGCAATTTGGGGTGAACGACCTCAAACGTTATGCTTAACATGGATGTGACACGGGATTTCCCGGGATTTTGGGAAATGGGTTATTTTATTATTAATAATTAATAACTTTTGTCGAGGGTTAAACTAAATAAACAAAATGAAAATGTTCGCTATCTATCTATAATAGGTCATTTATTTGACACATACTTTTAAAACATATTTTAGATATAAAATAACACTACTTTTTGAAACAAAATTTAAAAATAAACATCTTAATAACATGCAACACAATAGCATACTAATTATATCCTTTGCAATAAATAATACCTAGACAAAAGAAATAGTAACATGACAAAAACTTAACCTAAAAATAAAATGAAATTAAAACTACTATGTTTTAGTCGTGTTTATATAATTAAAGTAACATACTATTATTTTTTCAATATTTTCAGGCGTTAATCGATTTCTTTTAACATCTAAGATCCATTTGTAAGTGGAAAAAGACCTTTCGACTTCTACTGATGTAAGCGAAGCGAATTTGTAAATAGAATTTTCGTCACTTGTAGATTCATTTGACATCTGATCTGCGTATTCCCGCACAGTGAACACCAATTAACAACTATCCTCACTTGATCAAATTCTACCAATGCATCAACGATTGATGTGTTGCGTTCTTGTAGGCGAATTAAAACTACCTCGATGATTTTAAAGTTTTCGTCTATGAAGTCTAAATCTTTTTTAAGGTCGGGTTTCTGTAACACTTGCTTAGCTTTTCTAATCGCCACTGAATCTGAAGCTCTTAAACATGATAAAACCGAACTGATTTCATTAAAGTATTTTACGTAGTAAGAAACGGCAGAGAGCCAAGTACCCCATCTAGTTATCACTGGCTGAGGAGGTAAAGGCAAATTCGGGTATTTTTCATTTAACAGTTTCACACGACTGGGAGATTTCAAGAATATTTTTTTCAAGTTTGCGATCGTGTCTACATCAGGGTATTGAGATCGAATGTTTTCAGCTACTCGATGCAAAGCATGAGCTAAGCACGTAACATGAATCATCTTTGGTAAAACACTTTTTAAAATTCGTCCAGCCTTTAACATATACGCAACACTATCTGTACACAAAATAAGAACATTGTCAACTTTGTCTTCGTAAGATTCACCCCATATTTTTTCTAAACAATCAATAACAAAATTTGATATGGTCTCCCCATTAACTACTTCCAAGACTTTACACGCTACTAGATAAGTTTTTTCGGAAACAGTCGAATTCAAAGGCTTCACCAAGAAATGAACTACATATCTACCTAGAAAATCGGTTGTTTCATCCAGCGATATCCATATTTTTTTATTTGCCAATTTACTGTGTATGGCAGCAATCCGGTTTTGATAAAATTTATCCAAGTAGTTTTTTCTAATTGTTGACTCACTAGGTAAGCGATGGAACGGCCGATTACCACAAGCACAGTGTGAATACTTTTCGAAAAAAGATAAAAATGCTGGATTCTCAATTTGCAACCATGGAATATTGCATAGTATCAGAAACTCTATAAGATCAAAGTAAAAGTCTTCAATTTCATTTTTCTTTGAACTCCTTCCTCTGTGTATAGCTCCTTCGACGTGTTTCTGAATCGTACTCTTTCGACACCCAATATAAATTTCACATTTTGTACAATATATACTACGCTTAGTTGATTCGAACATTAAGTCAGGATACGATTTAATCCAACTTAGAATAATTTCTTCCTTAGGTTGCCATGCCATATTTTAATTTCTACTTGTCTTGGTACGTTTTTTCTAAGAAACCACCACAATCCAAAAAGTCGTCAAATTAAAAATACGTCACTTAATATGTGCACACTTAACGAACACTAGAATTGTCTATTAGTAATGGTTATTTATACCTGAAATTATTATTATTTGTCGTTAATGAGAATGTGATATGATAAGCAGAGCTCGATCTGAATGACAATGTCAGTCCAGACATTGTCATTCAGATCGAGTGCTTATTTCAAGTAGCCATATCATTTAATAAAAGAGGTTGATAAGTGGTAATTGTTTATGAAAAGACTATTAAGATAAGACGTACACGTTACGTTCAGTTCTTCTATGCAGTACTGTAAAAATGTTGTTATTAACTTATTAACTACATATTATTTTATTACTTTTATAGAGTAAACTACTTACAATTAAAAGTTATTCACCTTTTTATAAATGTAGGTATCAAAGAGACTCGCGGGATTGTAAGTCATATCCATGTTAAGATAACGGACTTAAATCCCGGGAAATTGCATCCGAGATCCGATCACTGTACATAATGTTTGAATGACGTTCGTCGTGTGGTTAATTTTATACAATAAATTATTTTAAATATCTATAACACTCCTAATCATGAAAAATGAAAAAGCAAACAGTTACTTTTTTTGGTGTATCTCAATTTGTATGGAGGCAGACTCAATTTTAATTTAATAATATAACTCCCGGGATTTCTGAATAAATAAGTAACGCCAGTATAATTTCATAATTAAGTACTTACATTATAGGCCAGTCTATATCAACCCAAAAAAGGCAAACATCGCAAACGCGCATGTAACTACGATCGTAGTAGCAATCGTAGTTACTTAATTGCGCGTTGGCGATGTTGGATGCCGGCCTATTAACTATTTGAAGTAAATTTTCCATGTTTAGGAAGTTATGTTTACCAAATGTTATTTAATTTACCGGTAACTCATCTAACCTAACCTATTTAAGTATTTCATTTATCAACGTGAAGTGGCCAATCAAGTGATTGTTAAGAGGTTCTACAAGATATTCAGAGGTCTTAATCAGTGACTATTAATTATTTAATTAACAGGGTGTTTTTACGTAACTAAGTTTTTTCCCTATTTTTTCGAAAAACTATCATAAAACTGTGAAAAAAACCGGACCGACCGCGGAAAGAGAGGGGATTGCAACCCTCGATTTTTTCCCCTTGTCGCATGATTTTTGTACGGCGTTGCGGAATAATGGATTAGAACCAGTATTGAAATAGTATGACACAGATGCCGTACAAAATCAAATGACCAAATTTACCCTGGTGATTGTCGGAAAATAAAATAAAAAAACCGACTTTGTGGCGCACCATTTTTTTACGGCACTGTGCGTTTTCTTATTATTTTTCATGGATCTATCGGTGGTAAGAATGCCGTACAAAAATATGTGACCAAAATGTACTCACTCTACCTGTACTTTCGAATTCTCACCTGCACTCAGTTGGACAGCTTACAAGTGACGGCATAGTGCTGAATCTTATTATTTTATGCTTATATCGTTCTAGATAGGTCACCTGGTGGTTCAAATGACCCATATTTTTTTCAGCATGGGCCAGTAGTCTATTATATTTGCGGTGCTTATATCGCGAGAGTGGTCTAGGGTCGAACACTATTAAATTGTCGCCATTTGAATTATAGTATACGAAATGAAATGATGTTCTAGTATGTCAAAATTCTTTATTATAGGAAAGATTATGATAAAATAGAGCAGCTAAAACAATTTTATGGTTTCTCCAGAGTACGACGACATAATTCTCAGACTTTACTCTTGACGCGACATAGAATTTCGCATGGATTCATTTCTGACCAGTTAAGTACATTTCATCCACTTTCTTTTAAAATCAGGTAATATAATAGTAGTTTATGAAATTGTTGCATAAAGAGGGGTATTAAAACACGAGTGTGTGTTTAAGAACCGAGCCGCTAGTCGAGGTTTTTAATAGTATCACATGAGTGTTTTAATACCTAGTTATGTGCAGTTTCATACACTATTTTATCTACTCTCATACATTGCGATTCAACCTACAAAATAAAAGATCAAAGTTAATAAAGTAACTACAGCAAAACGTATTCAATGAATGGCGCCAAAACCTAGCACATCACCGCGCATGCCTTAAAGCGGGCGCTGTCACAGACAAGTAAAAATTGGAATGAAAACTTTTTGTACCTAATGCTGTAAAAATGACGCGTTCCATTATAAAAAAATAATTGATATGGAACCTCGTTGGTGACATTAGCTTTTTGGATTAACTTGTATCGTAATGGTAAAAAAATTACTTTATAACATTATTTTGATAGAGAAATAATGTTATACTTAAAGTGTTTTTATTTTTTTTATTTCGGTAAGTATTGTGTTTATAAAGTATGCCAATATAAATTCTTTTTGAAGTTTATAATTCAAACTTTACGATATGAGAGTAGATAATAGTAGTTTATGAAATTGTTGCATAAAGAGGGGTATTAAAACACGAGTGTGTGTTTAAGAACCGAGGCGCTAGGCGAGGTTTTTAATAGTTTCACACGCGTGTTTTAATACCTAGTTATGTGCAGTTTCATACACTACTTTATCTACTCTCATACATTGCGATTCAACCTACTAAATAAAAGATCAAAGTTAATAAAGTAACTACAGCAAAACGTATTCAATGAATGGCGCCAAAACCTAGCACATCACCGCGCATGCGTTAAAGCGGGCGCTGTCACAGACAAGTAAAAATTGGAATGAAAACTTTTTGTAATTCTGTAAAAATGACGCGAACCGCATGTGCGTTCCATTATAAAAAAATAAAAAATATGGAACCTCGTTGGTGACCTTAACTTTTTGGATTAACTTGTATCGTAATCGTAAAAAAATTACTTTATAACATTATTTTGTTATTTTTTTTCGGTATTGTGTTTATAAAGTATGCCAATATAAATTCGTTTTGAATTTTATAGTTCGAACTTTACGATATGAGAGTAGATAATAGTAGTTTATGCAACAGTTGTATAAGAGAGGTCAAAAAAGACGAGTGGTGTGGTTACGATGTGAGCCGCAGGCGAACATCGTAAAGCAAGACGCCACGAGTTTTTTTTGACTTAGTTATACACCGTTGCATACAATACTTTTTCTACGACTAGGTTTCAAATAAAATGCAAAATTAAATTAATATACCTAGGTTAGAATACGAACGAACGAAGCACAGAACAACAAACGAGCGAGAAACATTCGAAAACCATAAAATATGTGTCTATGGAAAACTAAATGTGTTAGGTTCGCTTTGCCTATTGTTAGACCGGTAGAATCTAGTATATTTCTTAATAATGAGAGATTGGAAATGGTAGATAAGGCGCTTTTCTTAGGGATAACTATAGATAAAAACTTGCAATGGAGTCCCCATATAGCAATACTAGCAGGTAAATTAAGTTCGGCAGCTTATGCTGTTAGGAAAATCAGGCAACTTACTAATGTTGAGACAGCTCGCTTAGTTTATTATAGTTATTTTCATAGTGTTATGTCGTACGGTATTCTGGTTTGGGGAAAAGCTGCTGACATACAGACTATATTCGTGTTGCAAAAAAGAGCCATTCGTTCTATATATAATCTAAACTCCCGTGATTCCTTAAGAGTACTATTTAAAGAAATTAATATTTTGACAGTAGCATCTCAATTTATTTATGAGAATATTATTTATGTCATTAAAAATCAAGACTCTTTTGTTAAGAATTGTGATATACATAATTTGAATACAAGAAATAAAAATAAAATTGCTATTAAAAAATTTCGTGTCCGTAAGGTTTATAAATCATTTGTAGGTCAGTGCATCCTTTTCTTTAATAAATTACCTGACGTTGTTTTAAAGTTACCATTTCCAGTACTTAAAACTTACTTGAAAAAGTCGTTGATGTCTAAAGCTTACTATAGGGTCGAAGACTATCTAACAAATAAAAATGCTTGGCCAACACCTAAATAATTTAATAATAACTTAAATATGTAAACATTTGTATATTGTCTAGGGGACACGGTTTCTGTAGGAGAATGTATCGAAACTTTTATGCAGGTTGTTTTGCACCGTCACAGGTAAGTATAACTTGTATACTTTAATTTTTTTTTATTACTGTTGCTTATTAGTTTTGTGACAATTCTGAGTTTTGACACATTTTCCTGCTCAACTACGCATGAATATATTAATTTTTAGTTTTATATGAGATTCATTGTTTTATATAATGCTAGGTTAAGTTTATTATTGTTTAATATCATTAGCAATATTTAAAAAACGACTTACTGTTGAGTTTCTTGCGGCGCTTCTTCTCAGCAATGGTCTCTTGTGAAGCGCTGGTAGATTTTTTTGACGTGTAAAAGTGCCCGTGCGGCCTACTTACTGAATAAACATCTTTTATCTTTTTTTTATCTTTTAACTTTGTTTTTAAATTGATGTGCACTTGCCAGGTTTAATATTTTTAAAAAAAGTTGCACAATCGATTTAACTTGTGAAATAGGGACTAAAAAACACCTAATGATTTGAGAAATGAATTATTTTACCTGATTGGTCGATTTTAATATAGCTGCGTTCTGGTTGGTTGATACCAAATAAAATGTTTTTTTTAAAGAGTTAAATTAGTAAAAGAGTTTACATACCAAAAATAACCTAACGTTCCGATTGACAGTCAATGTGTTTTGTGGTTGGTGGTTTAATTTGGTGAAGTATTTTGATTGGTCAAATTAACCTAGGTGTAAGCTTTGGCAGCTAGGCATATCGTTTTGGCTCAAAAAAGCACAAGTGCTGTTAAGGGGAATAGACTAGATAGACTTTTCTACGGAATGTTCTGCGGGCATATTATCTATATTCTTATATTAGTGTTCGTGACTATATAAATGACAGATAAAAGTACAGGAGTAGGAAAAATTATAAAACGGTTGGCATGTTTTCCGCAGATATGTTTTAATATTAGCCGCAGGTTTGCGCAATTTGGCGGATTCGTATTCGTCGGCACTATATCGACAGAATCCAGATTATACCAGTTCAAAGCTCGCGACGAATATTGCCAACTTGCCAAATCTGTCCAAAACAATGTGTGCGAAAAAGTGTGCTTTTTTGGAAGTGGTAATAACCTTTTTTTAAGCATTCAAATATATAAATATCCGTGTTAATTGTGCCAGTGGTTACATAAGGCGAACTTCTCATGCCGCACTGGTATATCCCTTGCCACACGAGAAAATTCTTGGAGAATTTCTCGATTGGTATCACTTTTAAGATGAATGCAGACCTAAGACGTTGCGAGAAGAAAAGTATTGGTTCCCTAGCATTGATTTAATATCAGCTTTCACAAACGTTTTGTCAGCAATAATTAAACAACCTGTTTTTTGAACCCACAGTATTTAGACCGTCGAACTGCTCGATTATACAGTTCTACCGTTCCCTTCGGAGCTTTTTGCTTTTTGTAATTGAAATACCGCACTTTCCTCCATTTTATGTACCTACATCTGTTTGACTTATACCAATGTTTTTGGATAATAAATGAAGTGGTTTTCTCATATGTATTTAATTATTCTAGTAGGTAGCCACACTAGGCTAAAGGTAACTTTTAACTCGTTGATTGAATTTTTCCGAGGCATAACACAATGATTAAGACTGCACCGAGCGTCCATTGGCGCCCTCATTACATTATTGTGTTTCCTGATAAACTAAAATAAATGGCTTCAGCTACACCAGATAAAACAAGTATGATATTTGAGATATTTCCTTAGAAAAAATACCGTTTTCTGAAACATTTAATACTTTTTTCGGTATTTAAAGTTGAGAAACGTTTTTAGTCCAACTGTGAAATGCTGAAACACGGTTTCTTATTTGATTATAATTTGGAGCAGCTAAGACTTTTGCTATATATTAATCTCGCAACCCGGCCCTCTAATTACTTCGATTAAAATATTACAGCCTATATGATAAAATCCTGTCTGCGAAAGAAACAACTTGTGAAAAGAGACAACAATACAGTTTTATTATTTTAATCCATCAATCGGTCTATTCCGACTAGTTACATTGTTAGTTCCATTGATGGAACTAGATGGACTTTTTTTTCCTAGTAGTTACATTCAACGAAGATGGATTCCGTATTGGAACCACATGGACTTTTTTTTCCGAGTAGTTACATTAATAATACTTAAAATAAATTTATATAAAACGAATGCAATATTATAGAAGGTACTTATTTTCAATATCTTTGCCTATATTAAAAAAATGTTTTTTTAAAGCGAGTCGAGTTCCTTATGGCGGGAAATTAAAAAAAAACGTAGTTATTTATCTAATATGGCTAAATACAAAATTAATACATATTACCACTTTGTGCATTTTGCAACAACTAGAGAGCTTCTTACGCCACTGTATTGTTATTATGTGATCGGATTAAACACGTTATGGATCAATATTTAAAATAGACGCCTTGATTTTCAAAAACAAAAATACAGCGGCTTAAGGAACTGTCTAATGGTCGCAAAATGCACAAAGTGATAAAGATTTTTATCACTTAGTGCGTTTCTTATAGCATGGTGATGTCTCAATTGAGAATTGTATTGTAAAACCAGTAAAACCTAGTTCAGTAAGCCATGGAAGTGGGTGCGTAACGATCGATATAAAAATATTTCCTATAATATCACTCTCTTAACGCTCATTTTATATAATTATTGAATTATATAACAACATTTAATATATTTAAATATGATATAATAGTTATTCTAAATAATGATCATTTGATCTAATAATATTTATTATAAGTAGTATTAATGTAACTACTTGGGAAAGAAAGTCCATGTAGTTCCATTACGGAAACCATCTTCGTTGAATGTAACTACTAGGAAAAAAAAGTCCATCTAGTTCCATCAATGGAACTAACAATGTAACTAGTCGGAATAGACCCATCAATCCGTTAAGGCTGCATTGCGTGCCAACATAACACGTACACTCGAAAAATATAACCCTCCTTCTGCCGTAGTCTGGTAAAAATTGCTAAAATTTGTAGAAAATCAAATCTTACCAACACATTTCAAACGTCATAACCGCTTTTATAGTACATTGTCAATTTCTGCTGTGTGCATATTAATTATGCCATACGAGTAATAGACAGTGTTATGATGAGATAGGACGAGTATATACGCCATTATGTACCCTCGGGGCATGGTTAACTGTTTTATCCTAATGGGTAGAGATAAAAGCTTGAGCCTCTCGGGAACGCGTACCTACTGACAAAGTTACTAAATGAACCAGGGCTACGTATTAGTTTGCTGTAAATCTCGATATTTTTACATTTAAATAAAATAGTTCTTAACATTTTTCAAGACATGGTCTAAATTCGTAATTTTAAAAACCACATAAAAATCCATACCGAAAACTTGAGATTAGCGCAATCAAACATACTCGTACGACGCTTTAATTTTAAATAAAGCAGGAACTTTAATCCCACTAATATTAGTGGGAAAGTTTATGTGTGTATTAGTTTACTAAGAACCTTTCATGCTCCAACGGCTGGAAGGATTGGGAAAAATTCAGGATACTTTTCATACAGAAAAATGTAAAGGTTCCGAGGAAATAACGGTTATCCAAATTTACGAGCACTAAGTCGCGGGCAGGAGCACGTAGGGCGCTTGTCCCACCGCCGCCGACGAGCGACGTAGCTTTGTATCGGCCTAAGTTTAAAATACATTTTTCCACTATTCGTTGACTTTAAACTAGCCAATCACGGTGCACTTGTCGCCCCCGTGTCCCGCCATTTTGGCTTAATGAAATACTAGACAAAATTGTCCGCAGCGGGGTCTAGAAGTTAAGTGGTCGTGGACACCACTGATGAGTGTTCAATTACCCCCTTACTTATAAACGTGGAATAAGCTTGGAATAGTTTATGCCATGCTTTGTCACTTTCTGTCAGATGCAAATGTCACAATTACAGATAAAGACAAAGCATGGCATAAACTATTCCAAGCTTATTCCATGTTTATAAGTAAGGGGGTTAGGGTATTATTATGTCCCCAGACCTATCGACTCCGAAGCGGCTTGAGCCGGTAAGAAAAAGATTTATGTCCATGCAATAAGAGCTTTATGTGTCCGTGAAATTGCATCTAGTTTCATACCTATTCGTTTGTGCACTTTATTCAGGGACACACGGTATTAAAAACCTAGTAGCAAATAAAACACGGCAATTCAGTTCAGTTCGCATTTAAAAATCAATATTGCGCTAGGTTATTATAAGTTAAAACTAATGATCGGCGACCGGTAACAATTTTTCGACGAAAGTATAACATGGATATGATTTTGTTTAAATTTCTTGCACAATTTATGTATTTAAAATGTATACAGTTTTATTATCGAGGTTTTAACATGTCTTATACAATGAAATATTGGTTTACAACTACGCACCTTTCACATCTGTTGATGTAGATAGGCCATCCTCTTTATATAAATGGATCATCAATGTTAAAAGGAATCGATATCAAACAGGAAAAAAATATAATCATTCACCATAACAAATAAAATTCGCCGAGTTTTTAACAATATAATTATGGTTTTATTTTTAAGAACAACCTTATTATACTCGTAGTTGCCTGATAAAAATAGTGCCACTCCATGTCTTATCATAGTACTGTTAGGCGATGGGCTGGCAACCTGTCACTAATACATTGGTAAACATCTTAGCCTAATTGTGCAAAATGTGGGTAAAGAATTATCAAAAAAAAATTGAATTGTTGGTAATTCTGTAGCTCTGCTCTGCTCCACTCTGGGAATGAAGGCGTGAGTTTATGTTATGTAATAGGCATTACGTTTGACGTTAAAGTGACGTAAGATGCTACCGGTCGCCGATCATTACATTAGTTATAATAACAACTAGTAAGATGCCATCATATCATATTTTCAAAGTTAAATATTGTGCAGGCAAGTCTTTATTTCATAAAAAGTCCCTGCTCTTGCTGCTTTTATTTTATAAACAAGTCCCTGCTCTTATTGCTCGTTTTAACCTGCTTGAAGTTGCCGTTTAACTCCGGTGAGCTCCTTTAATAAGCAAAGCGTAATGACTGCCCTTTGATACATTAAAATCAAACGAAGCTGAACTTTCCGGTTACATTTCATTTTAACAAACTTACCACTGACGCTTTATTTTATATCAACTTTTGTGTTTTATCTTATTTTTACTAATGAGTGGTTTTTCGTCGTTTCTGCTGATTCCTGCCGTCCCAAATTTTACAGGTTTAATTTTAGAATCATTATTTATGATATGATTCAAGGGATACATACAGAATTTAAAAAAATCGTCTTAGGAGATTGACCCTAGCACAGTGGAAGTTGGAAAACTTCTTTAATCCAAATTATGAATTCCGGTTCCTATTGGTTCAGTTCCCCGTGAATGCTTTTGGGCCATTCCATATGATTTCAACAAATTTGAATTAAAAAGTGTGCCGCATGACTTTTGATTTGAATAAAAAAAATTGAGGATATACTTTATGGTGAGAGAAGTGCTGAACCACCACCATTTTTTTTTTTTATTTTTTTATTTCCGAGTTTTACCCATTCGAAGTAAATAGTGGGGTCAAATTCCTGCTTGTATATAATACGCTCTAACTTTTTTTTTTCAAAAGATAACGAAATAATTGTTGCTGTGTTTGATTAGGTAAGAAATGTGGATGTCATACTGTATGATACAAGTTATCTAAATTAACTACAAAAAAAATGGTGTCCATTTGAAATGTTCAAGTAACTGGTAATTTTTTGCAATTTTAATTCATTTTTGTGCAAACCCTGATGCATATTAGGGATAACTTTTTTCAGAAATATAAAGTACTAGTTTTGTTCATTCTGTAAAATAAATATTATCTTTTTAGAATTATAATTCTAACAGAAAAATAGTAGTGAAAATTGAGAATTTCGAAAAATGCTTATGTTTGACCCCCAAAAAACCCATGTGGAAGAATAATTAAAAATTTGAATTTATTCAGAAAATATAGTCCATGTCTTTGTTAATAAGGTTCAGTTTAAAAAGTTTTGTTATTTTTGCTCGTTTATGAAATGTATTTTTTTAGGTGCTACTATAATCCTTATCGAAGTTATATATAGGAGACCGTACTTAGGAGATAATGAAGCGGTGCAAACTCTTTGTAGGAAGTGCTTGTGTTATTTAAACTGTTTTCATGTATAGTTATTGTTCGTTATATACCACTGGTTGATAAGAAGTTGAGTTTTTATTGAATTTTCATCTTCGAAATTAAGTTATTTCGACAATGGAGTCTTGTTCGGTTGGAAAGTTTGAAGGAGAAGATTGTCATATCCTTACATATCTAAAATAAGAATATGACAAATTGGAAATTATACATTATTTTAGTGATGGTGCAGCTGCACAATACAAGAACAAAAATAATTTTGTAAACTTGTGTCATCATTATGATGACTTCGGGCTAAAAGCAGAGTGGAACTTTTTTGCCACCTCTCACGGCAAATCCCCCTGTGATGGTGCTGGCGGCATGATTAAGCGGTTGGTAAGAAAGGCTAGTCTGCAACGCACCACAGGCAGTGATAACATTTTATCCCCTGAAGCTATGTACGAGTTTTGTGTAAACAAAATTCTTGGAATCAAGTTCTTTTTCGTCTCAAGATCAGAAGTCGATGTAGCTGAGTTGTACTTATCCTCTGATAAGTACAACTCAGCTACATCGACTTCTGATTTTGAGACGAAAAAGAACTTGATTTAAAAATATGAGAAACATAAAAATACACGTTCATATCATAGTTTCGTTCCCATTTCTCAAAATGAATTAGTAGTGCGACGTTACTCTACTTCAGAAAATTTCGAAGTAGCAAAGGTTTGCAAGTAATGTTTTTTTTCGTTTTATATATAAGTATTATTAAATATATTTAGTTAATTTGAACCGTCTGGCTTTTATTTATTGATTTTTCAGTGTATGGTAATTGATTACCATACATTTAAAAGTTATAGTCAAAAATATTTTCATATGCATATATAAAAACAATGAGAGAAAATTCACGAGATAAGCAGTTTAAAAAAATCATATATCCAAAAATAGGGAAAATAACGAAACTTTTTAAACTGAATCTAATTAACAAAGACATGGACTATATTTTCTGAATAAATTCAAATTTTTAATTATTCTTCCACATGGGTTTTTTGGGGTCAAACATAAGCATTTTTCGAAATTCTCAATTTTCACTACTATTTTTCTGTTAGAATTATAATTCTAAAAAGATAATATTTATTTTACAGAATGAACAAAACTAGTACTTTATATTTCTGAAAAAAGTTATCCCTAATATGCATCAGGGTTTGCACAAAAATGAATTAAAATTGCAAAAAATTACCAGTTACTTGAACATTTCAAATGGACACCATTTTTTTTGTAGTTAATTTAGATAACTTTTATCATACAGTATGACATCCACATTTCTTACCTAATCAAACACAGTAACAATTATTTCGTTATCTTTTGAAAAAAAAAAGTAAGAGCGTATTATATACAAGCAGGAATTTGACCCTACTATTTTACTTCGAATGGGTGAAACTCGGAAATAAAAAATAAAAATAAAAAATGGTTGTGGTTCAGCACTTCTCTCACCATAAAGTATATCCTCAATTTTTTTTATTCAAATCAAAAGTCATGCGGCACACTCGATTTGTTGAAATCACATGGAATGGCCCTTTTTCTTCGTACAAAAAGTAATTACGACATCCACATATTGTCTGAAAGAAATTAAGAAAAACATACGTGACAAACAATAACAATGAAAGAAAAATACTCACAAGAAGAATGTAGTCACGATATCGCACTGCTAGATCAATACAGTATCAACTCAAAATCCTTGCTAGTTTTGATTCAAGTTCATAGAAATTGTAATAAAGTAGATTTTAGAAAACAGTTGTATTTTGAGTTTACTACTGTATTGATCTAGCAGTGCGATATGGTTCCAATTCAACGTACTCGTAATGCTTGCATTTAAGTCAGCGTTGGTCTTCCGTTGAAACCATCAGGTGAATGATTATTTGAACACAGAAACAAATAATAACAATGGCAAATAAATAAAATTCGCACGCAACCTTTTTTGGCTGAATGGGCTGAATGAATCCTATAACAGACAAACAAAGTGAAAAAAAAACAGACACATTTTACAAACTATCACCTAGGTATAAGTAAAAAACTTAAATAAAGGACCTCTTGTATGTAGGTGTATACAAAACTTATATGGAATTTACGTCAACTTTCAAAAATAGAATGTTAGTAAGAGATACGGTATTAGAAATATATACCATCATCAGTTTCATCTATTATTGATAAACAAAATATACTAGATAACATAAAAGATAAAAGACATTTATTCAGTAAGTAGGCCACACGGGCACTTTTACACGTCAAGATTCTACCAGCGCTTCACAAGAGGAGACCACTGCTGAGAAGAAACGCCGCAAGAAACTCGGCAGTCAGTCATTTTTTAAATATATTTAATGTTACAATGGTATACTTAGTCTAGCATTATATAAATCTATAAATATTAAATTAAAAAATATATTAAATAAGCTGCGTAGTTCCAGCAGGAAAACACACCAAAATCTTGCGAGAGAGATAGAGGGAGAAAAAAAAAAGAGAACACCTACCTAGGTGTAAGTATATAAGACGGTGCAAGACGACCACATAAGATTGATATGTTTTCCTACATCAACGGTGTCCCCTAGACAAGACCAAGCTACTGAATTTGAAAAAAATAAAAAATATTAAGTTTCGGGTTTAGGCCAAGCATTTTTGTCTATTAGATAGTCCTCGATCCTATAATACGCTTTAGACATTAACGACTTTTTCAAGTAATTTTTAAGTGCTGGAAAGGGTAGCTTTAAAGCTATGTCCGGTAATTTATTATAGAAGTGAATGCATTGACCAACAAATGATTTATATACTTTACGGACGCGGAATTTGCGAATAGCGATTTTATTTTTATTTCTAGTATTGAAATTATGTACATCAGATTTTTTTGTGAAAGAATCTAAATTTTTAATAACATAAATAATATTCTCATATATAAATTGAGACGCTACAGTTAAGATATTAATTTCCTTAAAAAGTTCTCTCAGCGAGTCACGGGAATTTAAGTTGTAAATAGAACGAATGGCCCTTTTTTGTAACACAAATATAGTTTGTATGTCAGCTGCCCTACCCCAAACCAGAATACCGTGCGACATGACACTAAGGAAATAACTATAATAAACTAGGCGAGCTGTCTCAATATTGGTTAGCTGTCTAATTTTCCTAACGGCGTATGCTGCCGAACTTAGTTTACCTGCCAGTACAGCTATATGGGGATATAGATTGATATATATCGCAAATAGGTTGCTGAGCTAAATTAGGTCCTGACGATGTTAAATATTTAATGATAATAGCACCCCTACCAAGAAGCCGAGCAACTATATTTCTCACAGATCACAAAAACAAGGGAGATATGTCATAAGCGCAATATACCTACTATCGCTTTACCTTGCGTTACCATCTTCATAATACGATGCGATGAACAAAACGCCGAAATGGTTTGCAGGACTAGCACAAATATATTCGTACACACGCACACACGCTCAGTTACATTTCACCGCGCTCGAACTTACACCCACAATTAAAACCGCCATACAATCCGGTGACTCGGCGCCGGACTTACACTAACACATTCAAACAATTTTCTAGCGCTTAAAACACACACACATAGACACAGCGGCAGAATATCCCCAAAAAATCCGATCGCAAGTCCGACCTTCGCACTCCGGCTTATTTCATCCAATTTGGAACTTAAACTTTATTTTTTCCCAAGCACACTCCAAAATAGCGCCTTCGCCGTCGCACACGTCTCTAAAATAATTATTTTGCATCCTATTTTAACATTACGCCATTAGGTACTTTCGCGGTGTTTGTAAATATGCGGTGTCGGTTTTAAAGATTTTGTTAATAATTTGTCTTATTATTGTATTTTATGAGGCTCAACTAGTGAAATTTAGCACGCTTATTGTTCTGTGATTTTTGGACACGGAGGTTTGTTTGGTTTTGTGTGCTTACCTAAGTATTTAGGTTATATTCGTGGTTTGGTTTCAATATTTTTGTCTGTAGGTACTTTGAGTGTTGTCTTACAGATTACCTACTTAATAACCTAACGTGTTTAGTTATCCTTTTGAAAATAAAAAAAACCTGTCATTAAGTTAGGACGCGCTTGTTCATTCAGAAAAAAATGATTATACCGAGGCGTGGGGATGGATTCTTTAAACACTTTCACAGTTGGCTGACTGGCAGCTGTACCTAAATATAACAAATGTTTTTGTTTTACATGTTTGTAGTTATCTGATTTTAGCAGTGTTTGGTATCGAACCGGTTTTGCCGACATCAACAATGTATACCTATATAATTCAGCTAGGAGGCATTCTCAAAGCGAGAAAAATAATATACAGAGTTTTAGCACAGTATATAAATAAACCAGTAAAGAAGCTACGAACAAACGCTCGAAACGACGCACTCACACAGACGCACGCCTCTACGAGACCGCTAAGAGGATTTGGCGGTGCTGTCAGTCGCGTGTGTCGCGTCGAGACGGATGGGCTCCTTTGCATTTTACGCTTGTTCTTAAGAAAGATGCCACAAAAGTATTGCGTGGTATACGGTTGTTTGAATTCGCCTTCTTCAAACCCGGAACTATCATTTTTTAAACTCCCTGCTGGTGTTGAAAGGTAAGAATAAATAAAATATTTTTAAATAAAGAGCTTTTTATAATACGATGACGTGTTGCAAAAGTAAAAAATTAAAAATTGTTTGCAAAATCAATATCTGGGGATGTGAATGGTCTTCGACAACTAATCTGTTGGCAGAATGAGAAAAAGTAGCCGCCATCTTGAACTCTTAAGTTATTCAACCGATTGCTTCCAAAATCGATATCTGAGGATGTGTATGGTCTCCGACAACTAATCTGTTGGCGGAATGAGAAAAAGTAGCCGCCATCTTGAACTCTTTGGTTATTGAACCGATTGCTTCCAAAATCGATATCTGGGGATGTGTATGGTCTCCGACAACTAATCTGTTGGCAGAATGAGAAAAAGTAGCCGCCATCTTGAACTCTTTAGTTATTCAACCGATTGCTTCCAAAATCAATATCTGGGGATTTTTTACACAATAAAATTAAACAATAAAGCGTTCCGAACATGTCGTAGCAGACGAAAGTTTTTTTCAGTGAGTAATTTGTAATAAAGGTTAAAAGCAGCCAATAAATAAATTAGGTTTGTTTATTCTTCAGTTTTATTTGATATTGTGGTAGTGCAGTCGCTAGTTAATCTGAAATGTTTAACTAACGAAGAATAAAGACTTCTTGAAATGCTAAAGTTATGTTTATTACCTACCCAATTTTATCTGCAGGGGCTACTTTTACTGATTATGTTAACGGATTCGTTATCGGACATCACACAGATCTCCAGATATCGATTTTGGAAGCAGCCTGTCGAATAATAAAAAAGTTCAAGATGGCGGCTACTTTTTCTCATTCTGCCAAGAAATTCGTTGTCGGAAACCACGCACATCCCTAGATATCGATTTTGGAAGCAATCGGTTGAATAACTAAAAAATTAAAGATGGCGGCTACTTTTTCTCAATCTGCAACGGATTTGTTGTCGCAGGTCACACGTATCAATTTTGCACTAACTAGCTGAGATACAATAAACAAGATTTTTTTTCAATTTTACAAAATGTTAGTGAACAACCCTTACGCTCAATTGGAGCGTAGGTATTTATCTTGAAAAGTAGGCCTAGTTTCTTTACTGGTTTATTAATATACTGTGGTTTTAGGTTGGTACATGAGTTTGATAACAGTAGAATATAAACATTTTTTGGTAATAATTTTGAGACCCACAGTCGTAAAGTGGAACTCAATCGAAATTTAATGAAACTATTCATTGATACGGTCGGATCGCACGTAAAAACAGTTACCGCGCGCGACACCTCAGTGCTGCAAATAAAACACCCGAGACTCAGAAACAAATACCTACTCGCCCTCATCACACGAATATAATTACGTATTTATTTCACGTAGGTACGAAATATCTTATTAATTAAGAAGGTATTTATTTTAATCACTTGCAGGTTTTATTAAATCTGGATATAGAGTTGTACTTACCTAAGCTAGGTTAAGGCACAGTTTAGGCGTTTTGAAACAAATGAAAATGTCACGCTGACAATAAAATAGATTTAACAAAAGCTGCAAGTGGGCTATAAATATCAAAAATATACCGTATTCTTCACAACACAAACTCTAAATAGTATAAGTAAAGTATATAGGTAGTCACCTTTCCGAATCCAAAGGTATGTTGAAAACTATAGCTCCTGATTTTGTATACCATTTTCAGGCACCCGTATACTGAACAATATTTACGACTTTTTGGCAAAGACATTGTCGCTCAATATTTTAAATAGGTACACGCACTACAACGAAAAGTGACCGAACGCAATGATGCCGCGGCCTCGCCCAAGTCACCCTGTGTTACCCATAGATGTAGTTTCGTGTGGGAGGTTCGCCCCGCCCACAGCCGTACGGTCGGCGTAACGAACACATGCAAGCCTCGCGGTGTACCTTTGTTTGAAGACGATCTACTGTTCGCTATACTGTGACGTAAGGTAGAGCTTACTAGTCGCTTAGCTGCCATCTACTCGTCGCTAGATGGCAGCTAAGTGACTAGTAATCATTAATAACTAATTACCTAGATGGCGCCAAGATAGTAGTCCTTATGTTCAGCAGATTAAGGAATACTCTTACAGCGACATGTAATGATCCTTTATTCAAGAGTAGTGCGTCTCTTTAGTGCAGTCCACTTAGGAATGCCGCCATGAAGGTTTTAAAATATGTCGATAACCATATAAAACTTGTTTGCACCGTTAATACAGGGTGACTGAAAATTCGCCGTATTCCGCCGTATTTCGTTTTCGCGTCTAGTTTCATACCTATTAGAAACCGATCAGTTTGCAGTGGCCAGTTAGGGTCCTAGTCACTGCGCAAGTCTTTTCTATTTTGAGTTGTAGAATCTCTTTGGAGAGCTTGCTTTTGAACTATTTAATTAGTGATTTCGAGTGATTTTGTCCTTTTGTGGTATAATATGTGCCCCTTGACTTAAAATAACGTTTGTACTTCGATTTTTGCACACTTTCACGCTACAAACAGTAATTTTACCATTTTAACGGAGCTCGTATATTGACAGCGATCAGCGTGTGACTAAGACAACGGTTGACGTGCCTCGTGCCGATATGTCCATTTTGACCGTACCGAGTCGCCACAAACCACGCCCCCATAACATATCTCCCTTGTTTCTGTGATCTAAGATATTTCTATTGCGCGTTTAATATAGGCAGGCCCTACAAACTTTGCAACTAAAGTTTAAAGTAGTAAAGTATGAAGTATACCATGAAGGATTTGCGGGTGTTCTAGTCCTCTAACATTAGTTGGTGTCAAAGAGTGTTTTCACTTCTCATGCTCGTAAAGTCCTCCTTTATGCTGGGTATAGGCTGCATAAAATCACTAGTACATAAAGTGTTGTTGTAGTCATCTAGACTAAGACAACTAAGCCCTACAGCCAGACAGACGAGGTGACTGCATTAAATAAACTTGTTATATGAATACATGAATGTATTTGCCGTCTATGTTGCATCTAGGGCTCCTGGTCGTGTCCGTGTTTCGTGTCCGTGTTTCGTGTAGCCGTAGCCGAATCTCCGTTACCGAGTAACACGGCAACGGAGATCCGGCCCGTTAGACACGTGAAATTCGGCTACGTGTAATTAAGATACGTAGCTCCGTGTTACACGGAGATACGTTTCTTATTTACACGTAGATCCGATCCGCCCGTGACCGTGACCTTTAATTAAGATTTTATGTGTGTCTTTAAGACCTCCGAATGTAATGCGATAGTCGTGTTTTTGATTTCAGTTTCTTTGCTTTTGCATTTTAAATTGGTTTAATGAGTCATTATATAAATATAAATATTTTGTTGGAGGCTATAAACTAGAACACATATCACATATCTAATAAGGCTCCGTTCGACAAGCTTTCATCCAATAACCGTGCGGAGCGGAGCCGGAGCCGAGATCCGCAGATACGTAGCCGAACGCAGACACGGATACGTATCTTGGCGTGACCGTGTAGTTCGGGAACTTAGCACCGCCGGTGCTAAGATCACGGAGCTACGGTTCCGCGTGTAACACGGATATCAGGACCACTAGACTTGCATCTAACAAAAAATAAATTTAAAACTATTAAAAACAAGCATTATTAACAAAAAACATTACAAATTCAACGTATGACTTGGAAGTATTGCTTTCGACCTAAGTTAAAAATCTCATGGAGAAGTAAAAAGAAATACAGCGGCGGGAAAGGTTCATGTCTATAGTTTTGGACTATTGATTAGGTAGTTGTTTTCTTAGCAAAACTTGTGGTGTTACGGTATTTAGTGAAGAGAAAATAATGCTCACACCTAACACACTAATAGAAAAAAATGGAAAAGAACTTATTGAACAGACATTGCCGTCTAAATCCAAGAAAAAATATTTTAAAACGAATGAAAATTTCAGTTTGGAGAAGCGGCAAACAAGTCAGTCCATTTTCATTCATTTTTTTTTACATAATCACTTTTTTATTTCCTCGTAATCGAATTGAAAAGCAGAGTGTATAACTCGGTCTTAAAAACCATTTTATCCTCGACTTAATTATCCACTTATCCACCCTCGCCTGATTGGTACTCTTTTTCTGATGATTTTTTAGCTGACTATACATTTTGTTAAAAATATATGAATGTCGTTTTTCATCACTTGAAAAGTTAGTAACGGTCTCCTAAGAACATTTTTGCGTAGCAAAGGGATCTAGTAGCTTACTGCCCTATCTCAACTTTCCACCCTGTAAATAAATACTTAAGTACATAGAAAACATTCATGACTCAGGAACCAATATTCGCGCTCATCACACAAATACATATGTGCCCTAAGCTGGATTTCAACCCAGGACCGCAGGCTTCTTAAGCAGGGTCACTACCAACTAGGCCAACGCATTTTTTTTTTTTTTATAAAAAGTAAGAGTGGATAAACTTCATGTTCATGCTACATTGACAACTTTACTTTACTTTAGTTGCAAAGTTTGTTGGCCCTGCCTATATTAAACACGCGATGGAAATATAATGATCGAACTTTAGCTTGTGTCACTCGACTTCTTGGTAGGGGTATTATTATAATTTAATATTTAACATCGTCAGGATCTAATTTAGCTCAACAACCTATTTGCGATATCAATCTATATCGCTGCCCCAATATTATAAGGTTCTATGTTACATGAATGTCGAACGGAGATAATAAGCTTTGAAAATAAGTGTACCCATATTTCGCTGGATAAAGATCTGGTATATAAACGAATATGTCAATTGTAGAAACACAAATATACTGTTGCCGAAAATAAAAAAATACGCCGTAATCAGTTAATTATTTAATAAATATAAACAATTAGTTTTTTACATAGAACTTTGGAACCGTTATACAAACATTCTGTTCTGTAACATAGGACTTTGTTAGTCTGTAGCGTAGTATTTAGTACTAAAATTATTTTATGACCCAAATCATAATATAGAACTGGATGTACTCTAATTGATAATTTATTATTCTACATCCAATCGAGGACGTCAATTTCGAAAATGATATTGGAATTCAAGATGGCAGCCGTGATGTTTTTTGAAAAAGTCATCATGGGTGTCATTTCTTAGTTTTTTGGAACGCAGGTTTTGAAAATGATATAAAATTTGGAATTCAAGATGGCGGCCATGATGTTTTTTGAAAAAGTCATCATGGGTGTCATTTCTTAGTTTTTTGGGACGCAGGTTTTGAAAATGATATAACATTTGGAATTCAAGATGGCGGCCATGATGTTTTTTGAAAAAGTCATTATGGGTATTGTTTTCTTGGTTTTTGGGAACGCAGATTTCAAAAATGACGTAAAAATATTCATTCAAGATGGCGACATTTATACCTATTCAAACGTCATGGCCGCCATCCTGAATTTCAAATTTGAAAACGCCACGCCTGGGCGATGATAGCGTTGTTGGAAAAAAAATACCACGATGTTAGACTAGTTTGTTAAAAACAGCTTCATAGTACTCCACATCGGCTCGTGGCATCCACCTGTACATTGAGACTTTCCTACAACAGGTTTTTTCAAAATCTTTGGAGTACAACAAATATTGCCATTATTCTTTCTTCGGGTTCTTTGGGGTTTTAAATTAATTTTCTTAAATGTTTCCTCTGTATGTGACTGTTTGTAACTGACTTCAAATAGCGATTGAGAGAATTTTATATCCGTTACTTTAGAGAACGGTACCAGTGTGTATTTTAGCCCCGAGCCTGCTTTTTGAAAATCTAGGAACATAAATGACATACGTACCAATTTTTTCTTATTTTCAAATAAAGAATAGGTACCAGGATGACATTATTAACTAGAAAAATTATACGACGCAGGCCACGTTTCTCTAGTTTAAGAGATCGATCACACGTTACACGGTATATTATCGTAGGTACGTAGGTATCATAGGTATGACTTATCAT
The DNA here is from genome assembly GCA_927399475.2 of Acleris emargana. Classification (NCBI taxonomy): domain Eukaryota; kingdom Metazoa; phylum Arthropoda; class Insecta; order Lepidoptera; family Tortricidae; genus Acleris; species Acleris emargana. The sequence continues at coordinate 46,032,103 of OV656835.1, read as the reverse complement.
TTTATACATGCAATGCAATTCACTTTGATGATGAAAGGTTATCGTATCAAATCCAATATATTATATATAGCCACTTATACAATAATAGCAATCTAACAAACATAGGACCTTGTTACCCTTGTTAGTTTTATAACCACAACATAGAACCTTATAATATCGGGATTTTTGGACTATTAGTTGATGATATTAAGAGCCTCGTTTGAGCAAAATACAGCTAAAGACACGTAGAATTACGTACTAATCATAACTCATATTGTGGAAAAAATGTAACATAGAACCTTATAATATTGGGGCAGCGATATGTTATCCAGCATATTTTGTTTATCATTAATAGATAACTGATGAGGGTATATATTTCTAATACCGTATCTTAGACTATATCGAACGGTCTACACCACGTCTACACAGATGTGTCACAACTACATGCAAGAGGTCCTTTACTTAAGTTTTTTAACTATTTCGCCCATATTTTTATGATGCAAACAAAAACATCTTACGAGCAAATCATAATAATCGAGCATTAATCTCATAAGTCCTTTGTATGTGCAGTTACTATATTGGTTACTAAATTACTATGGCCATGTTGAATGAGACTTTTCTCAGTTCTAAAATTTATTTTATCCCATCATTATGGACCTTTTTCTACGCGCTTACTATAAACCGCTAATATTGATTTATGTATGAAAATTTCACCTGTAGCGTAATTGAAGCGTGAAAACCGTTATATAATAATGACCATTGCCATAGTAAAAACAGTTCTTTTTTTACAGCATTGTTATAACCATGGTTACGCGCATGTACAATGTCAGTGATGGTGTTTGGTGCATAGAGTACATTGTATATAACTGAAATAGAGAACAAACTCTGGGACTGAAATGGGTAACGGCGTAACTAACGCCATCTGTTATTAATAGTTAGAACTACTGTGTATAAATATGCATAGGTACCTATAGCATCAATAGTTTGTAGTTAGTTTAGGTCCCGTTTCTACGGCCGTCATTTTTACGCCGAACGCGCGTTACGGGGTAAAAATGCAGGCCGTGGAAATGGGGCTTTTTTGTCAGTTAAGTACTTTAGGTACCTATTAGGAAATAAATGAAATACATACAGATAAAGATAAAGATAAAGACATTTATTCAGTAAGTAGGCCGCACGGGCACTTTTACACGTCAAGAATCTGCCAGCGCTTCACAAGAGGAGACCACTGCTGAACTTTGAAATTTGAAACTTGAAGGCATCTCTTCAACTTCTGGTTCTGGAAATTTTAATAAGTAAAATACACAATCCATGCTACGGAGAGCTAGTTATTTCAAACTCCTACAAGTTTTAGATTTTCGCGGAAAAAAACCGCCTATGTCCTTTTCCAAGTTCCCATCTATCCCTATACCAAAATTCATCAAAATCATTTCAGCGGTTAAGACGTGAAAACGTAACAGACAGACCGACGACTTTCGCATTTAAATATATATAATTTATAATATTAGTATGGATCCCAGCCCTTAAAGTAGCAAGGAAGATGAATTTAATAAGTATGTTAGAAAATTGTGATTTCAGCAGATTGTACACATCCTAAAATCCGGCCAAATGGGAGTTGAACTTGCACACGAAGGAATCCATACAACTATACAACGAACAAAAATATACGAATCGTGTATGGAGACCCGTTTATTTTTTATTTATTGTTATAGCGCCATAGTAATACAAACTCTGTGTTAATTTCAAGTTTCTACTCGTCCTAAGGTTCAAAAGCTACGGATACTCTGGGTACGGAACCCTAAAATCTAATCCCAAAAAAAACTGGTCTCCAAAAAAAGTATTAATTGTTATTACAACAATGTAGTTAAAATGAATATAAGGATTAAAATATGTAACGTTACCCTTTGATATCAATGAGTCACTGATTTGCAGCTCCCTTAAAGGTCTCCTTTGATGAAATAATAATTGGCGGGAAGATAATACTCCTGAAACCAAAAAGTGCATTTACAGTCGGAGAATAAAAAGGTTCGTCACTTTGAAAACTTTACACATTACCAGATAATCAGAAAGTGGTATCAGCATAAGGGAAATAATAACTTCGGCCATAGCAAGTTCATAGCTCTCACATGACAAAAGTTGCCTAAAGAACAACAAACAATAAAACAATAGCCATACTTTTGGCCACATAATATGCAATATTCAATTTTCTTACAATAAACTAACCTGCTAAATGTAATGTGGGGACTGCTGCATTGCTGATCCTATTGTTTCTGCACAGAAATCTGGGTTCAAAATGCCTACGGCAAACTCGGCGATATTTATATATTATGGTCATCCTCCAAACCCACAATATCACTGCAAACGTGAAACCGGAGGCGACAAGTCTGAACTCAACGGATTCGATGGTGAAAACCACTTGTAAGAATAGTAAAAGGCGCACAATCTCGTAACAGTATTTTTGGTAAAAGTAGGTAGGTATTTTTTGAAATTAAGATGGTTGACATATTCAAATTTAGTGTTGCCAAGAAAGGTAAATAATACAATTTGGACCTTATGGATTTAGGATTTTTTTATTTAATGTTTATATTCATGATGTTATTCATTTAAATTAAAATATTATTTCCCGTTATAATGTAAAGATTATCAAAAAGTTTAGGTAATTAACTGTACCTCTGTGCTGCCATCTGTATGTTAAAGTTGAATATTACCTTTTCGACATTACCTTGTTCATAGTACTAAGATTATCCGCACTGGTTTGGTGATCCACTGGTATCTCGATTTCAATACATTATGTATGTACTAAATATTGAATGAATTACCATAACAAGCATGAAAACAAATTATATATTAAAAAGGTATCATTGATCAAAGAATAAATAAAATTAATTGATTCGAATGTTTTGCTATTTGGCTAGTGCCGGTACCAGAAATGACGTGGTGAATAAAATTGACATTCCAATTGTTATACTTTATTGTTCGAAATGCCTATTTAAAAAAAATGTGTCAAAATCTTCAAAATATTAAATTAATAAGCTTTACAAAGAGCATACATACATACATTAAATCACGCCTGTTTCCCAGAGGGGTAGGCAGAGACCACTTCTTTCCACTTACTACGATCCTGACAAATTAATTACAAAGAGCATTATATTTAATAATCGTAAAGGAACGATAAATAATATAAATCTTCTAGGCTGTGTGACATCTGACGCTATACTTTTTCTCTGTGGTCTCTGTCAATTAAGAAACCGCCGGAAATAACTTAACTAATTACGACAAACTTTGTAGTTTCCTTTTTAAGCTTGTGGAAAAAGTTATGTATGCAACGGTAGGTACATAATTAGCTTTTAAGGTACGAGGCCGAGGTTAGATCAAAAATAAAATAGATGTAAAAATTTACCCCTATTTCTCCTGGCCAGGCTTTAACTTGGGAACGACTGAACCGATTTGGCTGATTTCTTTTTTGTTGTGTTCTTCATTGTCAGGACAAAGTTTGTATGAAAGAAAATAATGGAAAAATCCACCGGAAATGTCAGAAATTTATTATCGTCAGGGTTAGGATTTTGGGTTTTTCATGGAGTCGCTCTTTCCTAATTAGTATAATACATGATGACATTCAGTATGGTCATATTTCAAAATTAACTAAATACTTTTTTAGTTCGGTTATTCCATACCTGGTCTACTAATATTTGCTTGTTTGTAACGCTTTCGCAGCAGTGATATCCTCCATACAAAAATAATTTAAATTGGTTTAGCGGTTTAATGAATAAATGAATTTTGAAATATTAAAATACTGAAGGTCAAAGTCAAAGTAGTATGTATTGTATAATAATAAATAGGAAGTAGCGACTCCATGGATTCTAGAACCACGATTTGCCACCAAAAGCCCTAACTCTAATTTTTAGTTACTCGCAGGGTCCTGAGCTACTGTGTTACAGGAGTTTGATTCTTTTTATTTGAAATTATATTGTAATCTGCAAATTATACGACTATATGTAAAAAATATCGACTATTGTAGGTAAGCGTCATAAATCGTAGAAGTAGAAAGGAAAAAAAAAACATTTCGCGTAGCGTAACTTATTATAACGAGTACATATTGGCTCACATAATATAGATTTTTGGGTCGTTTTTCTTTTTTACCGACAATAGCCTGTCTCTCCTCACCTTACTAAGCGTCTCAATAGAGTATTGATAATTATATTTTTCGTGTTTAATATACGTCCATATTTTTATTTATCTATTAGTATTAAATAATCGTGCTCTTTGTTTAACCCAGTATTTTTTTAATAATATTATTTTTCATAGAATACCGCGACAGAGTGGTCATCTAAAAACACACACCCTTTGTATTAAACCGCATTAAAAATAATAAAACATTATCTGCAGGCCCGAAAGCATTGAGTAGGCTTAATAAAAAATAAATTGAACTTTTTCGAAATCGAGCACTAAAACCATAATTATTGATGGTTAAAAAATCTAAAAAACAGAAATTCGTAGGTTATTGTCGGTAAAAATGAAGAATGACCCTTTTCCGAAACGTTCTCCTACTAAAGATTTGTAGGCGAACGTTTTTATGTTAACTTCATATTTTTTGTTCATAAATTTGTACCATTTGGAGATCATAAATCATAACAGAGTGTGTTCAGAAAAATGTGGAGCATAATTACATTACTTAGATTATATATACTCATAATGCTGATTTTAATATTAGAAATATTATGAGTTTCGCTTTGCTCCCACCTTAGCCTTCTAGCCTAACCTATCCGAGTCGCATCTGCGCGTCAAATCTTGATCGCTCGCTTCGCTCGCTCATTACAGTCAATCACTTATACTTCACGCCATTCAGAAATTGTTCGCATAAATAATGTTTATTATGTTAGATTGAATTAAATATAATGAAATATACGACTTCCTATTTTTGTAGACTTCAATTTTGAAAACCAATTTAACAGCTCCTAAGCAATTTTATCATTAGTTACTTACACTTATCGTGAAATAATAAATTGAACTTTATTATTTGGTTTACATTTTATTGCTAGATACAATTAACTGTAGATCATTAACAAAGGTATAAACTGATTCACAATGAACCGCTGCTAAAAACGAACCGTTATTTTATAAGGATTTAAATAAAAAAATTACGCGTTCACACTAAGTTACAATATCTCGTATTGACTCATCAGCATTAATGTTTAAATCCCTATATTAGGTATATAAGGATCGTTTTTAACGGAGGTTAATTGAACATCCGTTTAGACCTTATTTAATGATCTGAAGTAAATTGTATCTAGAAATAAAATTATATAGTCAAGAACTTTTGATTGGTGGTCAAATTCGATGTGATATTTGTAGGGAATTGTATGGAAAAAACGCAAGTGCTTCTGATTATATGTATAACCACCGATGGCCAATATGTCAGATTAATGTACGATTATTGTTAGCAAGCGCTACTAGTTACGAAAAGTTATTATTACAGTGTAATTTTTTATAAGAAGAACTTTTGTTTGAAAAGTTATGTAAACCTTGTCGCAACCACTTACATCTAGGTAACCACACACGGGCAAAACTAGATTACTCACCATATCGTAAGCATAGGCGAGAACACGCATAGTGTAGGCAGGCACGTTAAGTACGACGAAAACCGTTGAGACGATGAGCAACATTCTTGTGACTCTCTGTTGTGAGCGAGGGCAGCCCTGGAGACGCGAGGGACGCGCGCGCTGGCCGGGCAGCGGGGCCTGCTCTACCTTCATGAGTTGGTGACGCGCGCGCTCCAGCCGGTACACCGCCACCGTAATCCACGCATTGAGAACTATGATCACGCTGAGTGGTACCGTGAAAGACACTGCCGTGTCCACTAAATTAAATCTCGCAGCGTGGTCCAGGTATTCGTAGTCTATATTGCAATCATTTTTTGTCGGTATGGCAAACCGGAGCACGGGAACGTTGAGGAGCAACGCGGACGCTGCGATGGTACTGATGATGTGCCGGGCGCGAGTGACGGAGCAGACTGCGTTGCGGCGTAACGGATATAAAACTGCTACGAATCTCTCTACTGTAAATGCTACTACTAACCATGCACTGAGGCAGCAAGTCACGTACGATACGTAGACGAAAAATTGACAGAACCCTTCGTGAGTAAATAACCCGTTTAACTGAACTGCGTTTAACCACGGCGGCAAAAGTTGAAATAAGAACACGGTGTCAGAGAGCGCGAGTGCTGATAAATATTGACTAGTAGACTGCAACCTCAACTTGCTACTGTAAAAAACAAATACTGATACTAAATTTCCCACTGTTCCTAAAGCAACAAGTAAAGGGGTATAATAAACATTCAAAGCGAAAGCAACTTGCTCTGCAATGAAATCGAAAAGAGTTTGATTTATAAACGTGGAGTTACTCTCCGCGTAAACAGAATAGTTTGAAAAGTTAGCACCACCGTAACGTGAAGCATGGCCGGCCATGGCGCGGCGTGCTCACGCCGCGCCTCTCCAGCGACGACTGTCGCCGGCCAGCGAGGCGCTGCCGGATACTGGTACTTGCCGGTAAGGCGGTCCTTTACCGAGTTGCGCTGGATGAAACGCTACAAACTCAACCCTCGCTCCTTCTCAATGTACAACGATCGATTATTCATTCCTACGAGGTACGCGAGTTAGGTTTCTTAATTTTACTTCTGTAATATTAAAGTACAAATAAAGGAAAGCTCATTAAATAAGTGAATACTTACATAAAAAAAGAACCAATATTAGATTCAAAGTCATTTAGTTTCTAACATTTCATAATATTGTACTCGTAAAATGAATCATAGAAAGTATAAGTGAAATCATGCGTGCGACTATCACGATTTTTCACGATGTTACATGTAGGTACCTTCAGGTGTGTGTGTCACGATCTCTGTTTTATAAATAAAATTCTTTATATCTTTGTATTTATTGCAGTATATTTATATATTTATTTCAGTATTTTTCTTATTTCTTGGTAGTTATGTTTGGGTTCTTTATTTCAATGAATATTTTAGTTTGTCCCGCCTGCCAATTTATTTTTGTTTACAATCTTTGTTTGGTTGTCTGGAAGAGATCGCTATATAACGATGAAACCGCCTGTTGACTCACTTTGTGTGGAGTTTAATAATATTAATAGTACATAACGGCAGAGACCAGGAAAAAGTCCGTTGCGGGACGAAATTGAGTTAGCGCTAGGGAATGCAAATAACCGGTTATAACCGGTTTTAACCGGTTAATATCATACAAAATCGGTTAATAACCGGTTAAATTGCATTCCCTAGTTAGCGCGGCCGAGACGCAGTCAAGGCCGCTTTATATGCGAGTCCAGCAACCGCCCTTCCCGGCTGAGGCTCGTATAGTACATTTCTCCAACAATAAAGTCCCAAAAACTGCCTAAAAAAAGATCATTGTAGTCATCATTACCGACAAAAATCATAATCATACATTCGAAACAGCTACTACTTAGTATGAAACTGAAATCAACAATAAAATAATAACGAACGCAATCGTTACAAAAAAAAACAATTTGATAAACTTTTAAATACGCTGTTCGAAAAGGTTTACCTTTGTATTCTATGACATTTTAAAATGTAAAATAAACTAGGAAGAACTTTGATTGTACGAGTATTTGGCTGTTAGGAGTTGAGTATCCTAGTCCGAACATAGTTTTAAATATTGAAAAACGGGGATATAACGAAGTCTCATAAATTTTCGCGGCCGCTACCGTTGGTAAATAATAACTGTTTTTATTAATTTTGTCTGCGCGTGGAACGCAAAACTTCGCGGGCTGTTTTAGCATAGGTAAAATTAAGGTTTCCGAGCATTTGGGAGAAAATAATATTTGTATTAGGGGCCATTACATGTGATTTCAACAAATCGAGTGTGCCGCATGACTTTTGATTTGAATAAAAAAAATTGAGGATATACTTTATGGTGAGAGAAGTGCTGAACCACCACCATTTTTTTTTTAAATATTTTTTTTTCCCAGTTTTACCCATTCGAAGTAAATAGTGGGGTCAAATTCCTGCTTGTATATAATATGCTCTAACTTTTTTTTTTGAAAAGATAACGAAATAATTGTTGCTGTGTTTGATTAGGTAAAAAATGTGAATGTCATACTGTATGATAAAAGTTATCTAAATTAACTACAAAAAAAATGGTGTCCATTTGAAATGTTCAAGTAACTGGTAATTTTTTGCAATTTTAATTCATTTTTGTGCAAACCCTGATGCATATTAGGGATAACTTTTTTCAGAAATATAAAGTACTAGTTTTGTTCATTCTGTAAAATAAATATTATCGTTTTAGAATTATAATACTAACAGAAAAATAGTAGTGAAAATTGAGAATTTCGAAAAATGCTTATGTTTGACCCCCAAAAAACCCATGTGGAAGAATAATTAAAAAATTGAATTTATTCAGAAAATATAGTTCATGTCTTTGTTAATTAGATTCAGTTTAAAAAGTTTCGTTATTTTCCCTATTTTTGGATATATGATTTTTTTAAACTGCTTATCTTGTGAATTTTCTCTCATTGTTTTTATATATTATGCATATTAAAATATTTTTGACTATAACTTTTAAATGTAATGTAATCAATTACCATACACTGAAAAATCATTAAATAAAAGCCAGACGGTTCCAATTTACTAAATATATTTAATAATACTTATATATAAAACGAAAAAAAACATTACTTGCAAACCTTTGCTACTTCGAAATCTTCTGAAGTAGAGTAACGTCGCACTACTAATTCATTTTGAGAAATGGGAACGAAACTATGATAAGAACGTGTATTTTTTATGGTTCTCATAGTTTCGTTCCCATTTCTCAAAATGAATTAGTAGTGCGACGTTACTCTACTTCAGAAGATTTCGAAGTAGCAAAGGTTTGCAAGTAATGTTTTTTTTCGTTTTATATATAAGTATTATTAAATATATTTAGTAAATTGGAACCGTCTGGCTTTTATTTAATGATTTTTCAGTGTATGGCAATTGATTACATTACATTTAAAAGTTATAGTCAAAAATATTTTAATATGCATAATATATAAAAACAATGAGAGAAAATTCACAAGATAAGCAGTTTAAAAAAATCATATATCCAAAAATAGGGAAAATAACGAAACTTTTTAAACTGAATCTAATTAACAAAGACATGAACTATATTTTCTGAATAAATTCAATTTTTTAATTATTCTTCCACATGAGTTTTTTGGGGTCAAACATAAGCATTTTTCGAAATTCTCAATTTTCACTACTATTTTTCTGTTAGAATTTTAATTCTAAAACGATAATATTTATTTTACAGAATGAACAAAACTAGTACTTTATATTTCTGAAAAAAGTTATCCCTAATATGCATCAGGGTTTGCACAAAAATGAATTAAAATTGCAAAAAATTACCAGTTACTTGAACATTTCAAATGGACACCATTTTTTTTGTAGTTAATTTAGATAACTTTTATCATACAGTATGACATCCACATTTCTTACCTAATCAAACACAGCAACAATTATTTCGTTATCTTTTCAAAAAAAAAAGTTAGAGTGTATATTATATACAAGCAGGAATTTGACCCCACTATTTACTTCGAATGGGTAAAACTCGGAAAAAAAAATGATGGTGGTTCAGCACTTCTCTCACCATAAAGTATATCCTCAATTTTTTTTATTCAAATCAAAAGTCATGCGGCACACTTTTTAATTCAAATTTGTTGAAATCATATGGAATGGCCCTTAGGTATATTGTGATTTGTCGACAGGTTCAGAGAAAGGACGCGGCACTCTGGACGCACTGCTCTGCACCACGTACTGCCGCTCCCAGCTTTATTTGTCGAAGCAGTTGTCGCAGCTGCATCCGGAGCTTACAATGCCTATGTTTTCAGGTAATTTACATATTTACTTTTCGTTTTTAGGGTGCGTGCAAAAACGGGACCCTATTACTAAGACTCAACTGTCCCTCTGTTTGTCTGTCTGTCTGTCTGTCTATTTGTCACTGCTGTATCTCGTGAACCATGACAGCTAGACAGTTGACATTTTGACATATAGTGTATTTGTGTTCCCACTATAACAACAAATATTGAAAACAGAGTAAATTAAATATTTAAGACCCATATACCCATTCTACAAACGTGATTTTTTTGCCGATTTTTGATCGATATTTATAACGGCAACAGGTAGACGCTTGGAATGTTCACAGAATATTTGGTTGTATATTCACTTTAAAGAAAAAAAAATGACAAGTTCGTAGCAAGTGGAAAGAAGTGGTCTCTGCCTACCCCTCTGGGAAACAGGCGTGATTTAATGTATGTATGTATGTATTCACTTTAAAAATAAATAATTAAATTAAACTTAAATAAATACTTAATACCATATAACAAAAGTGCTTTTTATAGATAATGGTACGGAACCCTTTCTGCGCGAGTCCGAATCGCACTTGGCCGGTTTTTTGATGTATTTAAGTGTCTTAAGATCGTAGCAAGTGGAAAGAAGTGGTCTCTGCCTACCCCTCTGGGAAACAGGCGTGATTTAATGTATGTATGTATGTAAGACCGACGTTATAATTACATTAATGTTGTAAGTGCGAAAGTTTGTGTGTTCACGCTTAACGACGGAACGGATTTGGCTGAAATTTGGAATGGATTTAGGGTACCTGAATTAACACATAAGCTACATTGATGCGGATGAAGTTGCTGAGAATTTGATTTTTTAATGAAGCTAGTGAATGGAAAAAGAAATGGAATGATAACTAAGATCACTGACATGACCGTCTCAAGATGCGTCATTAATAAGCAGTGATCGGATTTCACGGTGCAACACTGCGGGATATAGAGTAGAAATCTTAATATGGATATGACTAAAATCCCGGGATCTGGTTCGAAAAGAAAATGCGATTGTTGGGATATTTATAAATAGGCATTAGGATAAGATTTTAGACGTGCAAAGAAATCGATTAAACATATAAAATATTGAGAAAATAATTGTATGCTATTTCAATTTCATACAAACTAATAAAATATAATATCTGTGTGTAGTGTGGTGAACTGATAATGCGTACCGTATTATATATTTTATTTATATTCATACCCAAAGACTATTTGGCAGATCAATTTTAAACAGAGTATAATAAAAACTTTTTTTTTTACATAAGTACCTAAATTACTTTTGTCAAAATATTTATTTTACATGTTTAAATTGTATTGAAATTTATTTGAAGTCATAAAATCAGAATAATATTTAACAACACAAGTCCCGGAACCCCGGGGCATATCCATATTAGCATAATGTTTGAGTTCATTCACCCCGTGTTGCACCGGGATATCCGATCATTGTTAATAAGGTTAAATAGCAGTAGTAAAAAAGTACGAACTGTTGCTATGCTACCACTGTTTACTTATGTCATGTCACTTAAAACGAAAAGCGATATATTTACCCACGTATCGTGTGGCTGAGGTGCAAGGAAGCAAAGTTCTGAAGTACGTTGCATCCCACAGGAGACTACTGCCCCTAGCCCACGGAACCAGCGTTAAGCCATCTGGCCGCTTACCATCCGAACAATTACGACCCGATGCCTAAAAACACACAAACCACATTAGCTTCAACCAAAGCCCGACGAATGTCATGTTTGTAATGTCAATAAACCAAACCAATCGCTTTCTGAATGAAATTCACATCGAGCCTTCTGCTCCTTTTTTTACTAGCCGGTTTTAGTATCCCACTGCTGGGCATTGGCTTCCCCTCTCTTTCGACACTCGTCCCTATCCAGAGCGCATTCCTGCCAATTTAATTAAGATTAAGATTTCTGCTCGTCTAATAAGATTAATTTTTGAAACCTTTAATAAAGTGGACAATATTTGCACCGTTTTAGAAAGCTTATGAATTGAGGAAGTTCTTTCCGCCAAGTGTCATAATTTTTTTGAGTAATCTACCTCGACGAAGAGGAAATTTTCATGATAATATTAATAACCGACTTAGATTTCAGAACCTTCTATTTTTTCAAGGTTTTGGGAATCTATGCCCAGTGTTTTTGTTTGAAGTATTTTCTTGTTCATCAGTTATTAGAATATCCAGTATCAGTTCCCAGAGTGAAGTGTTTTTTTCACAATCGACGGTTTTTGATCAAATAACAGTAATAAAAAAAAACAAATGGTTAAATAACTCGAAAATCAGTGACATTAGATTAGCTGTTAAACAAACTTGCTTAAAGGTCCTAAAATAATTCTTAACATAATTTAGGAAGTCAGCGTTCTTATTGTCCTCCCTCGCTCTATATTAGTCATAAAGCCTATTTCTACTTTTATGAATGCCTGCAGTAGCCCATTCACTAAATTTGGTTTTCGACCTAGTGATAGTTTTCATTTTAAAATTGTTATTAAATTGATGCGGAATTACGCCAAACAAGTCTTTATAAATACTATTACACTCATTCTGTAAGAAAGGTAACACTGAAAGATTACTCTGAACTTTATTTTTGAATAATTCCTAACGATTATTAGTTATAGGTGTTGTTTTATTGTTTGAGAGTTTTGATAAAAATCATCGATGAACTATGCCTTCTGACCACTATGTTTCCTAACATTCGCAATTACAAAAAATATTATCTAAGCCGGTTGTACTACCTGCTTAGATAATATTTTTATCGTAGGTTTATCGTTGTTTAATACCCATTGTACACGCCTAGTTTTGGGAATAGGTCAATTTGTGTGAGATTGTCCCATAATATTTAATATTATTTTCTTAATATTTAAATTCGTGGATTCAAAACATTTACGATTTTAAAACAAAATTTAAAAAAATGCAATACAAAAAAAAAAAGTGTAAGTACATTATGGTATTGACCCTGTATGGTACACCGCCAATTGGAGGATTAATATGTCACCGAACTAGGTATGCTGAGGAAACCTGTTATTATTTAACGCTTTTTAGAGGGTTTTGACCCCTCAGCACCGAATCGTATATGTAGCAAAATTTCCAGTGACACAAATTGACCAAGAACCGAAATGTCCAATATGTAAACTGTAAATTTTGTGAAAATGACTAGTTCATATTATAGTCCATAAAGCGACCCGGCTAGATAACAACTAGTCTAAGTATTTAAAACGTCCGAAATGCAAATTACCTAATGTCGACCACGAAGCTGATGACTTAAATAGCAAAACGTCTAAAACGTATTTCTCATAGGTCACGATGCAAAGAGATTGAATATAATAAAACTTATTCCATGCCATTTTACAATTACAGCAGACGCTGCTGTATTATAGCAAATTGTCTTACGGTGCGGTCCTATATTGAAAACCGTTGGTAGAGTTGTGACGTCTCGTTAAAAATTGACACATTTTGTACGTGGCAAATGTCATAACGCTACTGCCCGTAAGGAAAACGATTCGTTACTTTGATATAGGAACCGGGCATAAAGATACCGAGCGAGTAGGTACGAAAAAATCATATTGCAAAGTATCTTATTGGTAACATTTCGAGGGTGATAGGCTTTTTGTAACAAATGTTATTTTTATCCCTTCTGGTTTCCGTCCGCGTCAAATTCGGTTATCGTAATTTCCACGGAAATTTTTAAATTTTCCAGGATGTAAAGTACCTAGCCTATGTGTTAATCCAGGGTATTAGCTAATAATAATTAGGTGTTTTTTTAATAATGTTTATTATTTGTATTAGTATTGTTATTCTACTTTTATATTTGAATACTTATTGTAAAAAACCTAATTTACAGAAAAAAACAATAAATATCTGAGAATAATAATAATGAGTCAATTTGCGTCACTGGGCATTTAGCTACTGGTACACAGACGATTCGGTACTGAGCAGTTTTGATAACGGTTATTTTCTGTTCGGTATATTTTTTATACTTTTTCGAAACCCGCAGGCCTATTGCCTAACGCTCTGAATCACGATCGTTTTCGTTTTCATACTTGTTATTATCATTGACAGTCTGAATAAGACCCGACTGTATAAAGAAGTTCATGACTTGACAGTAGTTTAAGAGGTATATCTGAGTTTCGCGTTTAAATAGTTTGTTAGTTCAATTCACATTTATTTCGAAGTAGTCGGTTGAATCGACTTTAAAGTTGATTGTGATTGCGAGTGCGTTAAGTAACAGGCCTACGGTTTTGTTTGTTTTTATGATCGCAATGAAAGACTGACTTAAATATAATGAATGCAGAAATAACTGCGCGCTTTCAAACGGCTCGCACCGAAGTCCGACAACTGCTGCTCCAGTACTTGCTCCCCTGGCTCGTGAACATCGAGCTGGTGGACCCCAACGTGCCGCCGGCTAACCCGCTCTCGTACATTCAGGTACATCAATATCTATTCTCTAATGGAGCCCATGTTCCGGTCTTGGAAATATTTATTAACGTCCCCTTTTCGAGGAATTATTAACTTATTTGATGTGTCCCCTTAGATCAACACCCCCGTTATAATGGTGACCCCTAATTTCAGTGCTGATAATTTTGATTGAAATTATTTTTAGCTGGGAACCACACCTATTAACTAGCTTTCTATTACAAAAAACCGCGTTCAAATAAGTCCATCCGTTTGGGAGATACGATTCTACAGACAAGATATACAGATACAGACGTGAAACTCATATGATGATATTATCATTCCTGTGGTCGATTTATTACTTAGCTCTTATACAGTGTGATATGTTGTTTTATCTTCAACATTTTTACATAACACAGTCCGGGGTTGAAAAGAGGTCCTGTTCGATACAGGTGAAACACAGGATTATCAGTTTCGGCGATAAAATAATTGAGATCTAAATGGGTTTCAAGTTACAAGGATGCATAGCTGCGGGAATGTACATTGTTCGTCGCTGTTATAAAATGAGGTTATTAGGTTTGATACTTCTACTGTAACTTGGCAAGTTTTGTCATTCAATTGTTTTCGGTATGTATAAAAGATGTGCTTATCTGAGATACCTGTCTCAAAATAGTCAAAGCAGATGTCAAGTCATACAACACTGCTATTTTAAACGTTTTCTAAGACCGGCATTAAAAGGTGGGTTTAGACCAAACGAGCGAATGTTCATTCTATCCCCTCTCTACCAAATTATTTTTGTGTAAACAGACCCAGAGCATTCTTTCGTTGTTCTCCCTTTATTTGCGAAGATTCTAAGAATGCTCGCTCGCTTGATGTAAACGACGGACGAGCGTGCGAACAGTCTCCTAGAGCGTTCTTTCGTGTTCGAACGGGCTCGCTCCCGGGGCGATCTTTTCAAAGCGTTCTAGATCATAAAGAAGTAGACCTATCTGTTTTTTTTTTTTCACTTCTTGCTCTTAAAATGACTAGTCTAGTCTATGCACATCGGGACTAAAGCTCTTTTATTAATCTCTAGGGTATTTTTTTTAAATTTTCAGTGATTGCGTATAGACATTTTTTAGGGCGTGGAAATAACCTCAAAAATATTTTAAAAAAACGATTTAATTTCGTGAATGACCCCCGACGAATGAGCAATCGTTCGCCTGATCTAAACATCTCTAGAGCATATGCCGTTTAATCTAGTTCTAGTGCTCGATTCTTGCTCGGTCATATTCGCGTGGTGTAAACGCTGAAAACGAACTTTTGTTTACACTAAAAGATCAAGAATTAATGCTCTACTCTGGCTCTAGCTCTTTGTTTGTTTGGTCTAAACCCACCTTAAGGCGAAATCGGTTCAGAATATGGCCCCTAATCTCTTGCATACGTAAAGGGTAGGTAGGTTCAATTTAAAATGGTTTTTTATCAGAGTTTAATTAAAATAAATACGTCAGTACAATAATTGACTACGATTCGGTTCCAATTCCAACCGACAGCGACAAGGAATCACAATAAATTAGTCAAATATCCCAATAAATCTCGGCTATCCTTCGCTACAGTACTACGCGTCGGAAGCTGGCCGCGGCGGTCGGCGAGAGGGCCTCGGCTCCGCAGAAGCTACAGAAATGGTCCTAAATAATCTCTTCTACATCACAGCAAAGGTATGTATGTTAATTTATTTTTCATCTCTCCTGTTCGGAAAGTTTAATTTGAATGGGTAGATAGCCGGGTGGAAAATTGCGTTTTCCCCTCTAGGGTGGAAAGTATTTTTTTTTTTAATAGTTACGATTGGCCATGGATTCTAAGATAATTGAGCTACGTCATATTAAAATCATTCATATATCTAAACTCGACTATACTTTAAACGACGTATTTATTACGATCTATAGGTTCAAATTAAAATCATTTTACGACTGGTCTCTTTTTTTCGCAATTACAAAAAATCAACATTTAAAATTATTCCTCTTATATTCTGCTGCCCGCCATAATGCCATGATAGCATAGCATGACAAATTTTTTTTCACGGTTCGGCATGGCCATCTTGAAAATACACATACTGCCAACATTAGAAAAAATAATCGAGTTGGTCACGATCAAGGAGTAATACAACACAACACGAACGCCGAACATCCGTTCGAAACAAGAAATTGGACATTTATTACGTCACGAATATATTCCATCTCTTTCTTTAGTTAGGGTAACAATGAGGTGGAAGTCATTTGTGAAATATGAAAGAAAGAGATGGAATATTTGAATACGTAATAAAGGTAAAACTTTTTCGTTCGGCGCGGCGTTCAACCTCCTTGCTGGCTCCTTGGTCGTGACCTCGATTAAACATTTCTAATGTTGGCAGTATGAGTATTTTAACTTTTTTCTGAATATAGAAAAAAAAGTTTGCAATAGAAAAAGCGGGAAACAAGATTAAATATATTTTCCTCACAGTCGAAATGAAAAGTAGAGTGTCCTTCTCGGGTGAAATTGCCCATTCCCCTCGAACTATTGGCGCTCTCACTTCGTTCGAGCGCCAGAAATATCTCGGGTGAAATGGGTCACTTTCCACCCTTGGTTATCAATCTACTATTGGGTCGACCCAATTATACACTCAAACTAGCATAGGTATTACGTCTTCTAGTCGTAGCGAGAGAAAAATGCTTATAAGAAGTTATCATTTTTGCTGTTTGGATAGATAAAGTGCAAAGTGAGCTATATAAAAAAAAAAAAAGTTTTACGGATGTTCTTTTAACCACCATAATTATGTGCTTTTGACCATTGGTCAAAATTTTGGGATCGGATGAATTCACTTGGCACAGATATAGCCTAGGACAAACTGAGCTGATTGAGCCCGGTAGCCATCAGCCACCCCCTGGTGGGTAGGGAGGGGGGTATTCAAAGTTACGCGCCGTCGCGCTTCAGGTAAAAATATAAAGGCTTCAGTTTACCTATCACCTTAAGTGTGGTTTCATTTTCTGATAAACCATAGATGTGGCTTTCATTTTTGGTATAATAATTACAGTCCTTCATATAAATTTATTAAGATACATTAATAAGATTCACAACATCAGCTTATCTCTTTTGGTTCAACAAACAATATTTTATAATATACTAGCGACCCGCCCGCGGCTTCGCCCGCGTGGAATGTATTATACATATAAACCTTCCTTAAGAATCACTCTATCTATTAAAAAAAACCGCATCAAAATCCGTTGCGTAGTTTTAAAGATTTAAGCATACATAGGGACAGACAGCGCAAGCGACTTTGTTTTATACTATGTAGTGATTATTAATTAGATATTCATTGAATTTTCTATAAATTAGGTTTTTTTTACATATTCAAATATAAAGGTAAAATAACAATACCGATACAAAAAATAAACATTATAAAAAACCTAATCTACGGGTGCTGCCAGCAGCGGGGCAGGGCTCAAGCTACCGGTGGTTAGGGCTGCAGAGAGAGGAACCTCCTCACAATGCGTGCCGTGTCGAGGAGTACTGCCTTCTGTATCTGGCCCTTGATCCAGCCATCTAGCGAGAGTCTCTTGAGGTGTTGGTCGAAACTCTTCGCTATAAGACCGTATAATGTACAACATCATATTTACAAAAAATAAAGTTAGAAATCAAAAGCAAAGTATATTTTATTTGAGACGAGAAGAACAAATACGATTATACCCGCGCGGCAGCGTGAAGCTAAAGAATATTACGCTTACGGATGCCAGTTTCCAGCAGCATCTCCTAAGAGCCGTTTACCAGGGTGTGTGTGCACGTATGGGGCCAAGCGGTGGTGCCGATGCCTGATACTTCTTCCCAGTCCGGCGGATTGGGGATGGGAAATAGAATCGAATCATAATTGGAAACCAATTTCCTGTTGCTCCTACAGCTTGTCTGGAACTAATTCGGTGCAAGTGCTCGTCACAGTGCGGAGTTAGACGCAACTGTCAATTTTTTTTTGTTAAAATGTACCGAATTATGCAACTGTGGTGCAAAATGTAATAATGGCATAAACGCAGTAATATCTATATAAGATACTTAATGTGACAATAGTTCACATTTCTAAGATACATTTTTATCTTCTTCTTCTTCTTCTTCTTCGTCTCCGCATATACTTGTCCACTGCTGATATGCCTCTTCCATGGATTTCCATGAAGTCCTTGTTGCAGCGATTCTGGTCCAGGTCGGCCCTGCCGTCTTTTGGATATCGTCCGACTTTCTGGCTGTTGGTAATTTTTATGCTTTGGTCCTTATGGTTCATATTGTAATTTATGGTATATTCTTTGCACTTAAGACTATGTGGAAGGACGTATTTCCACCTGGTCGGCCTGAGTTCTAATATTTGACGGTCACGACGACCTATTGTGATTTGATCATTTTGAGATCAAGTCTGTCTGTTTTGATTTGAAGACCGATTTTTCAGATAAAGGTTGTATGTTAAATGAAACCATGTGGGTATTATGATTTTCTTAATTGAACTACTGCATAAACTTTATTTCTAATAATGATAACAATCAGTTAAGTTAAGAACCCAATTTGAAAAAAGTAAATGGGTTACTACAGCTGATTTAAAGTAAAGCCCTCCATTGCACTCACTTGCGGCATCGTGCCAAGGACACTCGCAGCGTTACTCCGGGAAAAAATGGAGCCTTGGCTGGGGTCCCCAGAGACGGTGTTTAATTTATCTGACACTGCTTTTATAAATTTCTCTGTGTCAGATGACCACGGTCTAAAAGTTTCTAAAACAAGTGCAGCAACTACGTATTGTGGCTTTATAAAAGCGTATTGGCGGCACTTGATGGTTTGGGCGTGGTCTGCGGCGGTCCCTGGCTTGCGAGCAGACACTTAGACATGAGACTGTGCTATTGTATAAACGCAAGTGACGTCCCACGCCAAGGAACGACTAAGATGCCACGGTACTAAAGTGCATTCGTCGGGTCTCTTTTCATCTGAGGCAGACAGGCCAGAGGGCTCAAGCGAAGCCGGAAATGAAATTGTGCTCAAGCTTAACGAATCAAATAGGTTATCGATTGATGTCTGTAAACTCGACCAGCACTGGATTGATAACACAGACCGTGGTGTCCTATAGGTCTTCGACTGCATTTCCACAACGTCAACAAGGATGCGGCTCATAGACTTTAAGACCGTGGCGGAGGCACACTGCTATCCTTCAAGTATTGGGATCTAACAGAGACCCTTCTAGGGTTCGTAATGGGAGCAACAGGGCCTTCTCGGATGAATTTTGACTATTTTCCAAAAGTTTGCGATGGCAAATTTTGACCTAAATAAGGTTCCATGCTGCTTCGCCAGCTTTTTCGACTGGCATATTCTCACCCGGGTTACAGACACGCCAAGTATCCTCTGTATCAGACAAGCACGACTAGTAGCCCAAAGGCTGGGGTTGCTTGGGATCCACAGGTGAGTGTGAGATGTTCAAAATTTTGCTACAAGTTTATTTTAAAATATTGACTAGGAAGTTCGATTTTCTTTCACGTGACGTTGTATAATAACTAGGCTTGGGACTTTTGGATGCTTGCTATGGTTTTAGATTCCACGGAGTCGCCATTATGTTAAAATATTATTTTTCGAAGTCAAAGTCAAAGTGTAAAAATAAAACATGTTAGATTTTGCTGTTATATCGATCGGTAATAACCACGTTATTATGACTGCAATTAATTTTATCATAAATTTATTTGTTATTACTAGGGTTAGGATTCTCGTGGCATTTTTGGACAAGAATGCAGTGGAGTCGTCATCATTTACTTTTTATAATTGAACTAGCGACCCGCCCGCGGCTTCGCCCGCGTGGAATGTATTATACATATAAACCTTCCTTAAGAATCACTCTATCTATTAAAAAAAACCGCATCAAAATCCGTTGCGTAGTTTTAAAGATTTAAGCATACATAGGGACAGACAGCGCAAGCGACTTTGTTTTATACTATGTAGTGATGAATGACTGAATGGTAAAAATCTTAACTTATGTAAAATTATACGTAAACGAATTCCATTAAATAATTTTACGACTCGAATTAAGTTTTCCACTTACTCAAGCTACCAATCGCCTGATCATTTCATCAAATAATACCTTTTTGGTTGACTAAAAATTCTATTCAAATAAAGTCAATCACTATGACATTTTTATATTGTCAATCTTGACAATTCGCACAAATCGTAGTCTCATTAATTCTCGTAAGCAACACATAATTTACGAAACGTTGTCGACGTGACCGTAAATAATAAATAAAATGAATTTTCGTCAAGTTAGAAGAATTCTGGGATGGATAGAACCATATGAAGAACTTGTATATAGCGAAGAAAGCAATACTATATATTGTTCAGCTTGTGCAGTAAGTCTAACGTGAATGAAAAAATATAACGTGCTGAAACACATCAATAGTACTCAACACCGAATAATTGTGGCGACCAACATGACTTTGTTTATGACTTGTGCATATTTCTCATTGCATGTAATATTCCTTGGAACAGGGTAAATCATCCGGAATTCGAAAGTTTTTTGAAAAGTACCTTTGTTGTAAATGTACAAATTATAAAAAGCTGCCGGAGCAAAGTGTTTTGAAAAAAAACTATCTGTCAAAAATTTACATGGCAATAATTGATAAAATAAGACTTGCAGTTTCCGACAGTAATCTATGGCTCACTGTAGACGAAACAGTTGACACTGTTGGCAATTGTGTCGTAAACGTTATTGTTAAATCCTTGGAAGATACTTTGCAAAGACCGTATTTGTTAGCATGTTAAGTTGTGACTCTAGTAAATGCTAATATAATTGCTTCTGTGGTTGACGACAGCTTAAGGTTTTTATGGGAAGAGAACTACACAGAAAATATAAATAAATTTTTGATATTCTGCACAGACAGTGCTGCGTACATGCTTGCCGCTGGTAAGATCTTAAAGAAGACATACACCAATGTTAAACACGTTACTTGTTTAGCTCATGGTCTACAAAGAGTCGCGGAGCAAATTCGATCTGAACACAGTTTGGTAAATACTTTAATATCAAATGTCAAATAAATATTTTTGTAATCGCCCCACCGCGTTCGACTTTTTAAAGAATATGCTCCAAATATACGATTGCCGCCAGAACCGGTAATCACTAGATGGGGCACCTGGTTACAAGCTAGTTTCTATTACGCTACCTACTTTGAAGATATAAAAAACGTTGTAATGCAGTTAAATAGTAGAGATGCAATTGAGCCATTCCATGTGATTTCAACAAATCGAGTGTGCCGCATGACTTTTGATTTGAATAAAAAAAATTGAGGATATACTTTATGGTGAGAGAAGTGCTGAACCACGACCATTTTTTTTTTAAATATTTTTTTTTCCGAGTTTTACCCATTCGAAGTAAATAGTGGGGTCAAATTCCTGCTTGTATATAATACGCTCTAACTTTTTTTTTTGAAAAGGTAACGAAATAATTGTTGCTGTGTTTGATTAGGTACGAAATGTGGATGTCATACTGTATGATAAAAGTTATCTAAATTAACTACAAAAAAAATGGTGTCCATTTGAAATGTTCAAGTAACTGGTAATTTTTTGCAATTTTAATTCATTTTTGTGCAAACCCTGATGCATATTAGGGATAACTTTTTTCAGAAATATAAAGTACTAGTTTTGTTCATTCTGTAAAATAAATATTATCGTTTTAGAATTATAATTCTAACAGAAAAATAGTAGTGAAAATTGAGAATTTCGAAAAATGCTTATGTTTGACCCCCAAAAAACCCATGTGGAAGAATAATAAAAAATTTGAATTTATTCAGAAAATATAGTCCATGTCTTTGTTAATTAGATTCAGTTTAAAAAGTTTCGTTATTTTCCCTATTTTTGGATATATGATTTTTTTAAACTGCTTATCTCGTGAATTTTCTCTCATTGTTTTTATATATTATGCAAATTAAAATATTTTTGACTATAACTTTTAAATGTATGGTAATCAATTACCATACACTGAAAAATCAATAAATAAAAACCAGACGGTTCAAATTTACCAAATATATTTAATAATACTTATATATAAAACGAAAAAAAACATTACTTTGCAAGTATACTTCAGAAAATTTCGAAGTAGCAAAGGTTTGCAAGTAATGTTTTTTTTCGTTTTATATATAAGTATTATTAAATATATTTAGTAAATTTGAACCGTCTGGCTTTTATGTAATGATTTTTCAGTGTATGGTAATTGATTACCATACATTTAAAAGTTATAGTCAAAAATATTTGAATATGCATATACCTAGTCGGTTACTAAGTTCTGTTACTGAGATTAATAACAATTTAAAAAAAAATTAAAGCAGTTTTGCATAAACCTGTATATTAATCAAAACTTTGATTTATATAGAATAATAATAAAAATAATGTATTCTAAACTATTGCAATTATTTGATGTACGAGCTTGAAGTATTCCCATTTCCGACGATAAAATCATAGTTAAAATCACGCACGACGATGATACTGATAACGGCCCCAACTTTTGTAAGAGTTCCTGTAGAGAGTTCAAATTTGCGTGACATATTTAACAGACTTCTAGCTTTAAATTCTGATATGAATGTATTCAAAGCAACTAAAGATCCGCTTGGACACCGGTCAATCTTGATGACTCATTAAATCGACTTTAAGATTTCACATGATTTTGCAGAAATACGAAAACACACCAAATCTCTTGCTTCATAAGTTGGAATAAAGTCATGTTGAGAAATATAATTTTGGTCTCTAAACATATAAAGAGATAGGATTTTTTATAATATTATACAAAAAAAGTTCTTTGGTAAACAAAGACTAACTTTTAAGCGATTTCAAAAAATGAAATTTACAGAAAAGTCATGCGTAATTTCATCGATGCCGGCTGTGAATGCTAAAAGATCGTATCGGGAATTGCGGAAACTAAGAAAAATGATTAATTGTTTTTAAAAATGTATATTAATTAAGCTTTTAATTTTTATACATATTGAAATTAAAAAATAAACATAAGTTAGTTTTATTTGCATCAACCTTAATAACAGAACTTAGTAAACCAACTAGGTATAAAAACAATGAGAGAAAATTCACGAGATAAGCAGTTTAAAAAAATCATATATCCAAAAATAGGGAAAATAACGAAACTTTTTAAACTGTATCTAATTAACAAAGACATGGACTATATTTTCTGAATAAATTCAAATTTTTAATTATTCTTCCACATGGGTTTTTTGGGGGTCAAACATAAGCATTTTTCGAAATTCTCAATTTTCACTACTATTTTTCTGTTAGAATTATAATTCTAAAACGATAATATTTATTTTACAGAATGAACAAAACTAGTACTTTATATTTCTGAAAAAAGTTATCCCTAATATGCATCAGGGTTTGCACAAAAATGAATTAAAATTGTAAAAAATTACCAGTTACTTGAACATTTCAAATGGACACCATTTTTTTTGTAGTTAATTTAGATAACTTTTATCATACAGTATGACATCCACATTTCTTACCTAATCAAACACAGCAACAATTATTTCGTTATCTTTTCAAAAAAAAAAGTTAGAGTGTATATTATATACAAGCAGGAATTTGACCCCACTATTTACTTCGAATGGGTAAAACTCGGAAAAAAAAATGATGGTGGTTCAGCACTTCTCTCACCATAAAGTATATCCTCAATTTTTTTTATTCAAATCAAAAGTCATGTGGCACACTTTTTAATTCAAATTTGGTGAAATCATATGGAATGGCCCAATTGCTATCAGAAAAGTACAAACTTTATTTGGAAATGAACATTTGAAAAATAAGTTAAAATTTATACAAGATTGTTACGAAATTATACCAGATTCAATAAAACAATTAGAATGTACAAATATTTCAATAGATGAAAGTCTCCTAATAATTGACATTGTAACAAGTACACTGAACTCGCACGGAACTGAGACTGTGCGGAATAAGCTGGAATATGTACTAAATAGAAGTCCAGACTTTTACGAAGTGAGAGATATGGTAGATTTTGGAAATCATACTCAGATTCTAAAGCATGCTACATTAACATCGGTGGATGTTGAGCGATCATTCTCGACACATAAATGGATTTTTAACAAGTTAAGAAATCGGTTTACTCCAGAAAATATGGAACAGATTGCCACAGTATATGCATTTCATAATCTTAACAATCGTTTAACATCAGATGAAGATAACATGCAAGATTTTGAAACTTTAATTCCAATTGCTAATTATTCAAAATCATAGATAGATAATTGTGTTCAAAAGCCTATTGGTTTACTCTAATACCTCACTTCCAGTATAGGATAATCAATGTGTTTTTTTATAAAAAGTAATGTTACTTGCTATTTTTTTGTCATTCATTATCATTCATTCATTCATTCAACCATAAAAGTATCTATAATAACGATTCCACTGCACTCTGTTCAAAATTGCCACCAAAAATCCCAACTCTACTTTTTACACACATATGTAACAGTTCACAAGGTGACGCGATATGCATATATACTATAGGTACGATTTACTTAATTATGCATCCTCTTTGATACTTGCGTTGTGACAGACTACTGACTGACATCTATTTTACCAATTAAAAAAACACTTGATTAATACATTGTCAGTTTTGATTAAACTCGGTTTAAGCAATTTCTGATAAAAATTAAAATGAATAGTTTTACTACTTGCGAAATTAAGTCCTGGTTATAGTGCAGTCATTGAAGCATTATTGCTCCGAATTTTGTTACTGTGAACCGAATTGCATACAATTTTGGAATTAGGTTCATCTTACCCTTAACTTCAAAAGTGAAAATGATTTGAACTCCGCAACCACCCTGGGGGTGGTTGCCACCCCTTCTCGGGGTGAATTTTTTTTTCTTCAAAATAACCTCGGATGTCGATAGAAGGCCAAATTTTAAGCAAAAAATCATCTATAAAGTTTTTCGAAAAATCCAATACTTTTCAAGTTATTGGCAATTGAAAATTCGCAATTTTTTCACGTTTTTCATCGGTTTTTGCAAATATCTCCAAAAATATACGTTTTATCGAAAATTTTATAAAAAAACAAAATTGTAGCAGGTAAAAAAATGAACAATTTGGTTTTTTATAAAGTATTCTAAGTGCAATATTAAGCTAGATATTAAAGATCAAAGCCGTTTTTTATTTTGTCTGAAATTTAATCGATGTGGTCAATGCCATCTAGCGGCGAGCAGATGCATTATATGCATTCTAATAAAAAAGGGTTTTGTAGTGCTTGAAATAAGCTTTAAAATGAGCACTATTAAAAGTCTTTTGCACGTAAAATAAGTGAGCTGTATTGCAAATAAGAGGAGCATCCAATGGTTTTTCTTTTAAATCAATGGTTTTCATAAGTGCCATTTCCGCCAAAATTAAAATTAATCGTATTCCGCCTAGAATTAACTTTATTATGAAGAGTTTGATAGATTGTATCAGTTTGGCTGCTTCAGGACACATATTTAAAAAAAAAGTCACGATTAAAAAAAATACAAAAATTTCAAATTTTTAAAACACCCACCTTTTTTTCATAATATCTCAAAAATGACAACAGATACGTATAAAAGTGTAGGGATAAAAAATTTAGGTATTGTTCTGACAAACAGTTTGTTTTTTTTGTTTTTTCTGTCAAACAAAAAACGACGGAGATATGATTGTTTAAAGAGCGCCTCTCTTAAGCCCTTTAACCCTTCACCGTTATAGAAAAAGGTTTTTTACTATATATTGCGATAAAGGAGTTTGTAGCTCTCTTAATTACCTTTACAATGGTTTTTTATAAATTGTGATAGCATGAAAATTTAAGGAGTTATGGTCCAAAAACTTATCATACAGGGCGAACGATATGAAGTGTTACCAAATTCAAAAGGCTACGATTTTTTTTTGTTGTCTTAAATTATTCATTATTAAGAAAAAAATGAGAAAAAGATATCAAATTTTCAAGATTACTTTATTTTAACTCGATATGACCACCTTCTGCTGTCTATGGCCTTCAGACGGTAGAAAAATGAGTTGCGCGCTGCACGAATGTGATCCTGCGGTATGCAATGGCAATTACGTACGATCGCTTTCTTCAATGCATCCATACTGGCATGTTTTCTTCTCCTCACCTTGCTCTCCACAATGGACCAGATAATAGAAGTCCATCGGGTTCGCGTTTGGGGAATTCGAAAGACATTGTGTGGACGAAATAAATTGTGGCACGCGTTGTTCAGCCATTCTTGGTTCACACGAGCTTTATGAGCCGGGGCCGAGTCTTGTTGTAATGTCCACGGTCTACTACCGAAATGTTTGCGTGCCCAAGGCTTCAACGCAGCTTCCAAAACATTTTCCCGATAGTAAGTCGCATTTACTTTGACACCAGGCTCGATTTTGTGAATTTGGTAACACTTCATGTCGTTCGCCCTGTATTTTTTAACTTAGTAACTGAAAATTTCGGAGTGTGAATATTTGGAGCAGTGTGAAAGTACGCAGTATAATAGAGACCCAAAACTATTGTAATGTGTATATTTATACATAATATGGCTCATATATTTTGGAAACGTAGGCATGAATACATACCAACGTTCTTATATGTATAAAGCTTGTCCCAGTAAAAAATGTCGCTTATAAACTTTAAAAAAGGCCGTATTAAATATTAAAATTCACCAAATTTACTGATACCGTTTTATTTGATATTCCTTTAAATATTATTATTTACGCATAAAGACCAGTTTAGGATTAGTTCATCCAGAAACTTCTTGATTTTCCCTTGACCCCTGCCATCAAAGTTTGTACATCGTCATCGGTTATCAGTTTGGAAGCTTCATTCCACTTCCGCTTGAAGTCTTGAACTGAAGTGGCATTACTTTTATGTTTTAAAAGCTTCTTTTTCACACGAGCCCAATATTTTTCAATGGGTCGTAACTCCGGGCAGTTGGGAGGATTGAGAGTTTTTTTAACAAAATCGTCATTATTTGCTTTGTACCACTCTATTGCCCCTTTCGTGTAGTGACACGTGGCCAAATCAGGCCAGAACAGGGCAGGTGAAGTATGCCTCTTAATGAATGGCAGAAATCGTTTTTTGAGGCACTCATTCGGGTATATATCACCATTTATGGTTCCATTAGCAAAGCGTTTGCCACATGAACAGATCGCCTGCCACACGAGAACTTTCTTTGCAAATTTATCCAATTTTATAACCTTATACTCTTCACTTACTACTTTTCTGTCGGTCCCAGAATAAAAGTGGTGTCCTGGAAGTCATTTGAATTCAAGTTTGCAGTAAGTTTCGTTCTGTACAATATTTTTTCTTAATCATTTTTGAATAAAGTTTTCTAGATCTCGTTTTAGACTCTTTTGACTGTTTTGCATTTCTGTTGGGCACTTTAGTTTGTTTAAACGTTGTTATAAAACAATTTTTCTTCACTCGTTACACTGTAGATTTCATGGTTTTAAACTTCTTGGCCAAGTCTCGTACAGAGAGGGTAGGTTTTTTCTGTAAAGCTGTTATAATCTTCTTCTCGATATTCTAGTTTACAAACCCTGGTTTACGTCCACTTCCAGGCCATCGCCGTATACCACCTGTCTCCCTGAACCGTTTTAAAACCGTTTGAACGGTTCTTGTAGACGTTTTCAGCTCCGATGCCACTTTCTTCGCATAGAGATGCCTTTATATTGAACATATTTGTACAAAAAACAATCGTGTAACTTTTCTTGCACCGACGACATCGTTGAACATCTAGTACTGACAACTTTTTTTTAATTTTTAATTTTTACATTATAGAGCATTCTAACAGGAAACATAGTTTTCAAACCTCTTTAGATTTCATCCTGATATACAACCCCATCTAATAATGAGCGACATTTTTTTCTGGGACAATCTTTATATAACACATTTGAGTGAAGGGGCCAACGAAAAAGCCAGATGATCAGCTGTGCGTGCTCCGTTTATTCGTTATAATGTGACCAGTATATTTCCGTCTGCAAAGGAATGAGCACGTGTTTAATATAATATTTTAACTAGACACCCAATTTCAATACATTTTGTTTAATAAAAAAATGTTAGAAGATAAAAAACCTGATTTGTTTAATAATCTTATTAAAATTGTGCCATAAAATTATATTATCCAAAAATCTAATGACAATATATTCTACTAGTATTGACGTTCGTACTATTCAAAGAGCACGATAGCAGCACTTGATCCAGTCTGCATCTTAAATCAGGTAATTTTATAAAATTGAATTTATATTGTAAATAAAGTAAATTGTTTAATTCGTTATTGACTAGCCTGGTCGGCTTTTAAGCTTATTCTCGTATTAATGTTTTTTTTTTTCAAATATTGAGGTTAGGTGAGAAATCGATAAAATTGTCACCAAATTAATCGATAATAAAATAATAAATATAATAATCGGTTAAAAATTTGATAATTATTATAGAGAATATAAAATATTACTTACTCTATACTTGGGCCATTCTACTTTTCGTTGTACATAAATTTTTAGTCACATTTGCACTAAACAATTTTTATTTCAAAAACGGTGAATTGCACCGTTTTCTAACTTGAAACTCGAAGAGGGACGTAAATAAGCTTGTATTTAGAATTATCCTAATACATAAAAAGTTATTTGTAATAACTATAATGTCAGTAACGCAGTGGATGTTGATGTCCCCGCCTTTTCTATGGAAAGAGTGCAATTTACCACTGAGTTACCAAGATTTTTTAACGATAATTGAGTAATTTAAGAGTTGTTTTTTTGGAAACCGTCAAACTTAAACATTCTAAGTTTATGTTATTTATTTAGACGCGGATTCATAATTTGGTTTACTTTTTATCGGACTATAACCAAAAATGTACACTGAAAAGTAGAATGACCCACTTACATATTTTTATGTCATACCAAAGTATTTTTTTGTGATTTTTTCAATTTAGGGGTTGTTTGCAAGGGCTGTAAGATTTTCAAGGGGTTGAAAATGATTTTAATATGAGGTAATTGTGTTAGAAAACACTTTACAATTTCACCACTTACTATTAGACATGTTTTCTAGCGATAAAATGGCTCAATGTCAATTTTTCCATTAAGGGGTTGTTTACACCCCTTAAAAATAATAGGCGGAGTTCAGGTCATTTTCACTTTTGAAGTTAAGGGTAAGATGAGCCTAATTCCAAAATTTCATGCAAATCGGTTCACAGTTAAAAAATTCGGAGGTAAGACTGCTAGTGCAGTCATTGAAGCGAAAAATAGAGCCGTATAAGGAATTAAAATATGTTGAAGAAAAGTCTTGTATATTTAATTTTGTTCTTTATGTGATGTATATTTCAAAGCCGGAAAAAAAGTGTTTATTGTTAACCATGTTAAAAGTGTATCCCATCAAAATAACTGTGGTGCAAATAGCTTGTTGTTAGATTGGATAGAGCCTTACCACGAACTAGCAGTAAGTGAAGACAAGTCCCACATTAATTGCTCCGCGTGTGATACTACCTTGAAACTCAAAAAGTCGATAATTATGAGGCACGTTAACAGCCAAAATCACCAGAAAAGGACTGGAAATATGAGAGACTTTTATTTAGATCTATGTTTGTTTCTCGTTAATTGCAACATTATTGCATGGAACAAAGTAAACCACCCAGAATTTAAAAAGTTCTTCAACAAATATATTTGTTGTGCTTGTTGATGATCAGACCTAGGAATATACGGGGCAAAATTAAATGACAGCTAAGGATTGCCTATATCGATAAACTCAATTATCGATGCTTTTCCCACATACTAGTGATCGCTGCAAGTTTTGTTTGTAATTTTTTATTTAGTGAAACTATACAAATGAAACAAAATAGAAACATAATTCTGGTTATTCTTTATTTTAAAAAGATATTTTAACCTTCACTACTCATCATCATATTTATTTTTCCTCCTTACAAATTCTGATTGTTTATTTTAATAAAATGGGACAGTCATTCTAAAATACACAGTAAGGAAAAAAAATAAAGGATCGTGGAAAAGCGGTGGATGCGAAAGCACAAGACCGGTGTGAGTGGAGAGCTTTGGGGGAGGCCTATGTCCAGCAGTGGACGTCTTTCGGCTGACATGATGAAGGAAAAAATATGATGATGACGAGTAAAGGTTAAAAAAATCTTTTAAAATAAAGAATAACAAGAATTATGCTATTTTGTTTCATTGGCATATTTTCAATAAAAAAATGTTTTTACAATCAAAACTTGGAGCGATCACTGGTATATGGGAAAAGCGTCGATAATTGAGTTTATCGATGTAGGCAATCCCTAGCTGTCATTTAAATTTGCCCCGTATATTCCTAGGTCTGTTGATGATGATTTTGATGCACTGATTCAAAAAGCCTGTACCTGATCAAAAATTTAGAAGTGGCGACTAATATTAGATTGAAAAATACATTTTTGTTATTGTTACTGAAAGTATTTGTTTTAGTTTATTTTTTTACTAGCAATAGAGTATTTTATTATTGGTAATTATATACATACAAGTTGTATGTACTTATCCACATTGACTTTGACTTCTAAAAAAATATTTTAACATAATGGCGACTCCGTGGATTCTAGAACCATAGCGAGCATCCAAAAGTCCCAAGCCTAATAATAACTATATACGGGGACTTAAAAGTCGTCTTTAAAAAGTAAAAAAGTTTTTGTTTATTTCCTTTTTATCCCCTCCAAAAATACGTTGTGTCGAGGTCTTCACAATAGCCGTTAACATCTGCGATGCAGTCCTCATTTGTCAAAAAAAATTGCCCTCCAAGCCATCTTTTCAGATTTGGGAATAGCTAATAATCGCACGGAGCTAGGTCCGGCGCATACGGAGCATGCGGAACCAGCTCGAAGCCCAACTCGTGGATTCTGGCCATTGCAATAGTTGATGTGTGCACTGGGGCCATGTCTTGATGAAAGAGGACTTTCTTGGGGGACAATTTTGGTAGTCTTTCCAACAATTCGGCATTTAATACGTTCCAATAAGTCTGCGTAATAACGGCCAGTAATAATAGTCTTTCCCGTTTCCAAGTAACCAATCATAATGATTCCTTCACCATCTCAGAAGACTGTTGCCATCACCTTCCTAGCCGACTAAACAGTCTTGGCCTTCTTTGAGGCACGTTCACCAGTCGGCATCCATTGTTTTGATTGCTGTTTTGATTCAGGTGTATAATGATGGAGCCAAGTATCGTCCACAGTGACAAGTCGACTCAAAAAATTCAGAGGATTACGCTTCATCATATCCAAACACAATTTTGAAATTCGCTTTCGTTCGCGTTTTTGTTCGATTGTCAACGAACGTGGCACCCATCGTGCATACAGCTTTGTCATACCCAAATCTTCATGCAGTATTTTATGTACTCGCTCAGTGGAGATGCCTATCTTCTCAGCTATTTCACGCACCTTCACTCGGCGGTCGTCGAGTACAATATTATGTACTTCTTCAACAACATCCTCAGTAGTGACTCCGATTGGGCGACCAGAGCGTGGAGCATCAGATTTGCTTGACCGACCACGTTTAAAGTAATTTATCCAGTTATAAACAGTCTGCAACGTTGGTGCGTTAGTGCCATCAACAGAATCAAGTTCAGTATTTGTTGTGGCAGCACTGCAACCCTTCATAAAAAAAAGTTCACGAAATTCAGATTTTTCCATAGTTGTTGAAAATTTACGAGTGATCACTGATCACCAGAGATGGGAACAGGTAGAGCTAATTTGCCTAAACTTGACGCATATTCATTCATGAGTGAGTGAAATAGGAACACATTTATGAATGAACATGCATCAAGTTTAGGCAAATTAGCTCTACCTATTCCGATCTCTGCTGATCACAGTTAAACTGACAAAAACTTGTTTTTTTTTTTGCTGAATTTTTGACAGTCAGAATATTATGTTCCTCAAGATAATGTTTCTTTCTTTGCAAAAAAAATAGTATTTTCAAAGATACTGACTATTTTATTAAAAAAAATAGAAACAGATATTTTCGTAAATATGTTACTTTTTTAGAAAATTGTATATTAAATATCCGGTTTGTCAAACAATTACACCACACTCGAGGTCATAGATAAATTTCGATGCTTCGTGGCGAAGTCTCGTCTCAGTTAGTTCCACCCGCTGTCTTAATTCGCAATGCCGCGTGAGTATATTTAATTATTCTACTCATCTCAAAAAAATGATCTAAATTATAACTTTGTTTTTTAAATCTGCATAAATTGCTTGGCTTTTTAACCGTATTTTTTCTAAATATGATGTTTTACATACGAGGGCAGAGTGAGAAGTCTGGTAAAAATCATATTAAAGGTATTTTCTTCACAAATTCATTAATGTCAATTTGTAATGCAGCCTTTTTGGAGGTAAATCGTATATTTTCAGCCAGTTCACACGACTAGTTTTTTTTTTGACAGCTATGAAAAAGAAACAATCACTTCGGTGTTTGCAAACATGGAGAAAAGTGAGTTTCGTGTTCTGATTAAACATTATTTTTTGCAAAAAATAATAATTACGGATACAAAAATTTTTTTTGACAAATATTACGGGAACTCTGCTCCATCGATTAAAATGATCCACAAGTGGTTTACGGATTTTCGTTGTGGCCGTACAAGCACTGCTGACGCCGACCGACCCGGACGCCCAGTTGAGGTCACTACACCAGAGATGATCACCAAAATCCATGACATCGTATTGACCGACCGAAGAATAATGGTCCGTGAGATAGCTGATATTGTAAGCATTTCAGACAAACGGGTTCGTAATATCCTTCACACTTATTAGGAATTTTGGATATGAAGAAGCTCTCCGCCCGTTGGGTGCCGCGATTGCTCACAGTAGATCAAAAACGCACTAGGGTGACCCTGTCAGAGGCATGTTTGGCGAAGTTTAGGTGTAATGAAAAGGACTTCTTGCGTCGTTTCATAACTGTTGACGAAACCTGGATTCATCATCATACACGAGAAACCAAGGAGCAGTCAAAACAATGGATTGCTTCAGGTGAACCTGCACCAAATAAGGCCAAAGCAGTTTTATCGGCGAATAAAGTTATGGCTACTGTCTTCTGGGATGCTCGTGGTGTAATATATGTTGATTACCTTCAGAAAGGTAAAACGATTAACGGCGAATATTATGCCAACTTGTTACAGCGATTTCATGAAGTTTTAATGGAAAATCGACCCCATTTGGCGAAAAAGAAAATCATTTTTCACCAAGACAACGCACGGGTCCACACTTGTGCAGTTGCTATGGCTAAAATCCACGAGTTGCGTTACGAATTGCTCCCGCATCTGCCTTATTCTCCAGATTTAGCCCCCTGCGACTATTTTCTTTTCCCAAACTTAAAGAAATGGCTTGGTGGAAAAAGATTTGGTTCCAACGAAGAAATCATCGCAGAAACCAATGCGTATTTTGAAGGGTTGGAGAAATCGTACTATACAGAGGGAATCGAAAAGCTAGAAAAGCGATGGACCAAGTGTATTGAGTTACATGGGGACTACGTTGAAAAATAAATATTTAATCGGACCAAAAAAAAAAATTGTTTAATTTTTTCCAGATCCTTTACTCTGCCCTCGTATATTAAAAAATATTGTGTGTTGAAACAAAAAAGATAAGCTGCTGGTGTGAAACTTCTTTATGTACATTAATAAAATTATATGAATGAGTGTAATTATTACATTAAAAATGAAAGCTCCATCTTTGGTTTATCAGAAAATGACACCACACTCGAGGTGATAGGTAAACTGAAGGCGATATAATTTTTTAATCGAAGCGCGGTGGCTTGTAACTTTGAATACCACCCTTCACTACCCGCCAGGGGGTGGCTGATGACTGCCGGGCTAAATCAGCTCAGTTTGTCCTAGGATACATCCGTGCCAGGTGAATTCATCCTATACAGAATTTTGACCTTTCCATACATTGGGTGACACTACCGCCTAATATTGCGTGTTACGTAATGTATAAAGAATTAAAGTTTAAAATGTTTATTGAATCCTAATTAGAGTCAAAATGTTTTTCTTTTATGATTATTATAAAATACAGTAGGTATGTAACATGACAAGAAGCAAACGTTTTAACCCGTTGGTGGTCAGGTCGAGTTTAATGCAATACTACACTTCTTATTAGTAATTGTTGATCATTTATTAATTTATCAATTTATGTAAAAACTTTTTCTTAATGTCGGTTAACAATATTTGTATCATCCTGTGGCAATAATTATAAACATAACTGATACTAAACGAATTCCACAAATTCTGGTAGTACCGCTTATAACGTAGTTTAAACTAATTTAAGTTTTTTTTAACCATACTTTGTTAAAATAAACATACAATCGTTCTCCGAAATCTGATTTGTCACTTGTTATCAAAATATTTTTGCTTAGACAGTTTGTAGACAGGAAGGTAACAAAAAAGGTCGAAAATAAAATGACAGCAGGTATTATGTCAAATTGATATTATGTCTTTGTAACTCACATGTCATTGTAAGGGCTATTACACGATTGCGGAAAAATAATCGGGCGGTTCGTCTCAATACTGGTTGACCCTACCCTCGTATGACTCTTAGAGTAGAGGAACCAATGTTAAATCATTTCGAAGACTAACCTGGCTCTACGCAAAGAGCGGGACGATTGTTTGGCATTAATCTTAAGTTATGACAGTCCCCCACGTCTTGAAAAATCAACAACACCCATTCTCCGTTATAAAGGTTCATGCGTTGAAGCCAGAAGAATATTAAAAGAGGGTTGATTATGCAAATTGGGCACTGCAGAAAATATGGAAGACCGACAATATTTTACTATGGCAATTTGGACGGACGAAAGTTTGTTTACGAGGAACGCAATGTAGAATCGGCGAGTTATACATCACTGGACTAAAAAGTATAAAAACGTCAGTCGTGAGCTAGCTCACCAGACTCCGTGGTCGATTAACTGAGACATGGGCTGGTATAAGAGGTAATGTCATAATTGGACCAGTATTTATAAACAGTACATTAAACGGAGCTAGGTATCTCCAAGTACTAAATACATCTGATAGGCGTTATGTGAATAATTTACCCCTAGCCCAAAATTATATCGACTGGGGGACGACACATTGAACTGCGTCGTATTTAATGACCTTTATTTGAACTCACATGTGACATTATTAGCGGACCAGAGCGGTTTAAAAATAATAATAAATTATTAATATTTTAAGGCACTAATTAAATTAAGCACTGCAATAATTAACGCACCGTAGCCATATTCTCCACCTAAACAGGGTTTAAAGGTTTGCTTCTCGTCATGTTACATACTGTATGTGGAACTATGAAAATCAAAAGATTACCCTTTTGTCATTCTTACTACTTTATTGTATGAACTACCTTTGGAACTTTAATCATTTCCGAGATGTAATGTAGCCTATGTAGGTTTGTGTTATCTAGGGTATAAGCTATCTCCATTTCAAATTTCATCCAAATCGGTCCAGCCGTTGCAGCGTGAAAGAGTAACAAACATTTATAGATACTTACTAACTTTCGCGTTTATAATCAGTGATTCACGGTGCAACACTGCGGGATATAGAGTAGAAATCTTAATATGGATATGACTAAAATCCCGGGATCTGGTTCAAAAAGAAAATGCGATTGTTGGGATATTTATAAATAGGCATTAGGATAAGATTTTAGACGTGTAAAGAAATCGATTAAACATATAAAATATTGAGAAAATAATTGTATGCTATTTCAATTTCATACAACTAATAAAATATAATATCTGTGTGTAGTGTGGGGCATATCCATATAAGCATAATGTTTGAGGTCATTCACCTCGTGTTCCGATCATTGTTTATAATATTAGTAAGGATAAAGAGTAATTTCGTGATTTCCGTAGTTCCACATATATTATCACTAGGGTTAGGATTTTGGTGGCATATCGTGGTTTTAGAATCCGTGGAGTCGCTATTTCCTAATTATTATTATGACTTGACATTTTGATTTTGACCTTCAGTATGGTCATGTTTCAAAATGAACTAAATACGTTTTTAGTTCGGTTATTCAATACCTACTCATATTTGCTTGTTTGTGACGCTTTTCCCAGCAGAGATATCCTCCATACCAAAATCCATTTAAGTTGATTTAGCGGTTTGATTAAAAAATTAATTTTGAATTATTAAAATACTGAAGGCAAAATCGAAGTGGTATGTATTACAATAAATAGGCAATAGCGACTCCATAGATTCTAGAACCACGATTTGCCACCAAAAGTCCTAACTCTAATTATCACTATAAAATGTTTACAACATGACGTTAAGATAGTTATAATTAGGACTCAATAAACATTTTAAACTTTAATTCTTTATACATTATGTAACTCGCAACATTACTAAATACCTACCCAAAAACCCAAAAACTTAATTTTTTTAAATAGCTGGCGTAAATTAAAATTCTATGCCGTCGCCTTTTAATTCTGACATTTGCCAAGGATTGTCTGTCTATTTTCTCAGACAAAAAACCATTTTAAAAACCATTATATGACAAAGTTTCAGGATAATTTAATAAAGTAAGTCTCAGTTTGTTTGGGTAGACAACGATGCGAATTAAAGCGCCACGCAGATGACATCAAAAGATTCCCTAACGAAAGACGGGCCTTTAAATTTCAACATAAAAGTTGTTAAAGTGATTTTTCCAAACGTAGGCATAACGATGGTGAGGGTCAATTTCAACAATTTTAACGAAGGCGTTCAGCATGAAGTTTATTTAATCGATGTCTTAGTTCTCATGGTTACCCGTGGTGGTCTTTATTTATCAAAAATCCTTTTAGAAGCAGCTAAGGTTTTGGCAGAACTCGAGCGGTTAGAGTTTCGTGAAATTAACTTTTATTTCATTCGGGAACATCAGATATCATAACGGATAGACATTTTTGAGGTTATATCTCTGTTTTATACTTAAATGCAATATAACTCGTTACTGTATTATATAACTTTCAAGTATATATTTTTTATTTGCATGCTGAGATAAAGTACCTGCCCACTAAAAACGTTTGATGGGCGTGATGAATTTTATTTTAATTTTCCGTATTTGACTCGGGAACCCGACGAACATACTGTAATCAGGGACGCCTCTTGAACGTTGAGAGCGCAAGCCATTAATAAACCTCTTGTTGACGCTCGTGATTTTCACTTTTGTTGATACTGGTAAACAAATATGAGAATGTTATATAATTAGAGATTATTGAATATATGCGGGGAAGCCAAGTGAGCGCCGTATAACAATGCTGTGTACCTATGGTTTGCAAATGAATCGGCGAAAATTGTATTGCAAAGTATCACTCCCAAGCAGTTTATACCATATTTTCATTTCGGCTAATGATCATTTGGCATAACAACTTTTTGCACTTTAAGTTTTCGCAACTGAATGCTATGGCAAACTGTCTCTTGCCGTCGTTGTGTCGATTGGCATAACATACTTTTTCCAAAATATAGTATGGCATATGATTTCAATACTAATTTAGTAGGGAATAAGATACTAATTTACGACCAAATTAAAGCATGAGATTTAAGTCAAGGTCGACGGAGCTCCGCTTCGTGGAGCTTCTATACTGTATAGATGAGGCACGACACCTAACTAACTAACAAGGAACTTTTTTTCTGTTATGGTTACAGTTCTAACCTAATCTCGAATTTGTACTGTCAGCGTCATATACATATACACAGTGTGGAATAAATTAGTAAGCAAAGTGTTACTTTAATAATGTATTTTTTAGCAATAGATTATTGGTCAAATGTTTGCTGACAACTATTTGTCAAAACTAAACTTGGTACCTGTATTTTCTTTTTATAGCATAAGAAAGATCTTTCAAGAAGTAAATGTAAGGTTTTTTATTGGAAATGTTTAATGGTAGTATGACGGAACAACTGTAAAATTATTAAATACACACATGTCGGAGCATTTTGTATCATGATAAAAAATCCAAAATGTGCTGTGTTCTTTTTTACGTTCACATTTTTTTGTGCTAATTTTGATTTATCACATGAAAATATTGCTTGATTTAAAATCCAAAGAAGCAGATGTCACAAAAAAACGCAATAAAAAAC
This sequence comes from Acleris emargana, assembly GCA_927399475.2. Lineage (NCBI taxonomy): Eukaryota > Metazoa > Arthropoda > Insecta > Lepidoptera > Tortricidae > Acleris > Acleris emargana. Next base: position 45,993,788 of record OV656835.1, on the reverse strand, counting down.
CTCTAATGGGGTCGCCACTAATGTGCCACTACAACTTTTTTTTATCTGTATTCCGTGAATTGCCATAGAAATGTAAGTTCAGATAATTTCCGCAATATGGCGAAAATTATATGAACTTTTCTGCTCAGGCTATAAAGAGATCGAGAAGTCGATCGAACAGGGTGCATATTGAGAGTCAATATGAACCCTTAATTATATTTTTACTCATAAAATGTTACAAGTCTTAATCATGGGAATTCATAGGTTACGTTTTTTTATCAGTAACTGTTACATTTTCGGGATATTTATAAATCAAACCTAACTAGCGTAGCCTAGCCTTATCTTCACGTTTATGGTTTACAGTTCCAGCGATATTATAAATTATGAACAAAAAAGTTATGTGAAAAAATGCCCTCCACCCATAACAACACGGATTGAGCTTTATGTAATTTCAATTGGTCGCTTAATATGTCCACCATTACCTTGTTGGTTCGTCTCTGTTTGTATGTCATGTCTTGCGAGTACGATACGTTCTAGGTAACTAGTTGTCCCGGAATCTTGTATTGTTTTGAGTTGTTGAGTTTAATTTTCCGTTAAAGTTGGTTGTTGCTGTTATTATCGTATTAATACATTATTATCATCTGAAGAAAAATGTTAACGATACCTGCTTCTTTGTTTACCGAGTTTGTAATGCAAATAAAAACAAAATATTATGTAAAGTTTTGCCAAGATCATATGACCAAGAAAAAATTGCAAAATAAAAATGTGTTAAAAGTTGGTTTGCCAAATAAAAGTACTGCGATAATTTATTTGGGAAATGATATAAGGTGAAACATATTTCGCCGAAACACAGTCTAAAGTATTTATATAAATATGTTTATTTGTTTCGGTAGTTCTCTGATCAGCACCCAAAGGAAATTGAAGATCTTTGGTCAACACTTTGCGCTTGTTGGCCCAACAACTTGAAAGTGATCATACGCTACCTCATCATAGTGTCCGGAATGGCACCAAATGAACTTTTACCATACGTGAGTACTTCTGATAAGACGTGTAAAAAACATCATTTAATTTTTCATGTATACTTTTAGAAAGGTTTTTAAATTTGTATGTTATGGTTTATACTAACTCATCATGTAACCAGATATAATTTGACTGACCCGGCAGGCTAAACGAGTGGTACTTTACCTAGCACGTTCACGCCCCGAAAGGCTTCTTGATGAAATGATGACGGAGCTGCAAACCGTTGAGACGCTCAATTGTCTGATCGAGCGAACCGAAACCCCGCCCTTCTACCGACTTACTTCCATGCGGAAAGCCACTTCTGGACATAGTGACGGCCCAGGAACAGGATCTCAGGTTTGTGCAACACGGCGGATACATCAATGATAATAAACAAGCATCATTCATTATAATAAATATGTCATCTCTATCATAGGACGCTACAGGGCGGACTGGAGAGCTAGCGCCTGTTGAGAAAGGGACTATCCATACAAAAAGACATAGTGGCGAAGACCCTACCAAAGCGAGGTATGAAAATCGACTACAAGTTTATCGTCGTACCTATTCTTAGTTTGTACATATTTGTGTCGCGTTTATCATGTCATTGTTCGTTTTTATACTTTGTGTTACTGTGTGTCGATTCATAAGTTCTGTTTCTTAATAAACATTAATCTATATAAAATTAAAATATAAATATTGTATTTTAAACTATTGCATTTGGGAATAGAAAATCATAATTCAAATCACGCATGACGATGATACTGTTCTTGTAGAGAGTTCAAATTTGCGTCACATATTAAACAAACTTTCAGCTTAAAATTCTGATACAAATGTATTTCAAGCAACTTAAGTTCCGCTTGTACACCGGTCAATCTTGATACTCGTATCTCATTAAATCGACTTTACGATTTCACATCACTTCGCAGCTTTACGAACAAACACACCAAATCTCTTGCTTCATAAGCTGGAATTGAGTCACGCTAAGAAATATAATGCTGGTTTCTAAACATACATTCCAAAAAGCCTTCCTTTTTTTATCACTACACTGTTTAAGGTATCTAATAGTATCTATGTACAAAATTTCAAGTCCTTAGGTCCTGCGGTTTAGGCTATGCGTCGATCGATCAGAAACTCAGTTTTACTCCTTTTTATCCCTTCGGGGGTGAAATTATCAAAAAAGCTGTGACAGACACTTACATCAATTTTCAGACAAATGTTTATTCCATATTTTACCCCCTTAGGGGTGGAATTTCCAAGAATCCTTCCTTAGTGGATCTCTTCACTATATTAGGGGTACTTCCAATTTGTTCTGTGGAACTGTGACGTCATAGAACTGTTGACTTTTTTTATTTCCCAACAGTTCCATGGTAGAACTAATGAAGTAAAAATGTACTATTTGTTCTATTCAACTAAAGGCACTCTATGGGTTACGCCTGAAATAAATGATTTTATTTTATTTTACTTCAAGTTATCAACAAGTTTTTAGAGTTGTTGGTAATTCTGTAGCTCTGCCTACCCCACTCTGGGAATGAAGGCGTGAAGGTATGTATGTATGTATGTACTTCAAGTTTCCATAAGTCCTATGGAACTATGACGTCATAGAACTTTCGCGATAAAAAAAATCCGAGCAGTTCCATGGTAGAACTATGGGAACAATAATCGTGCTAATTGGTCTATAGTACTAGAAGGACTTCAACTTTCCCGTCAATCCTATGGAACTATGACTTCATAGAACTGTTAACATTTTTTTTCCCCAACTTGATTGGTAGAACTATTGTAACAAAATATGTGCTATTTGTATATTGGAACTACAGGCACTTAAAATTTCCCATCAGTCCTATGGAAGTATGACGTCATAAAACTGTCGTGATATTTTTGTCCGAGTAGTTCCATGGTAGAACTATTGATACAAAAATTGTGCTATTGGTTCTATAGAACTAGAAAAAGTTTCCTATCAGTCATATGAAACTATGACGTCATAGAACTATTGTGTATTTTCCCCAGCAGTTCCATAGTTAAAACGAATGAAACAAAAGGCCGTGCCAGGATAAGCTAAGAGATTTTGCCCCCCTTGAGTTTGGGCTTGTAATTTTTATAGATTGTGTGGCTCTGCATTCGTAATTGTTTTGCCAAATTTGAGCACCCTAAATATCATAGCTTTCGTTTAAAAAAAAAACTATATTTAATTTTTCTTTGATATTTTTTTTTTCTGTTAACCAATTTTAATGAGCTTGGCATATAATGTACATTTAACCAAGATGATCAAATGGCCATAATTATATTTTCATTATGCCATAGAAAAAAATTTAAAAAAACCCATTCAAACTTTTCAGTTTTTTTTTTTAATCACTTCCATGTTAGAGACCGCTCTAATTTTTTCACTGGTAAAACTCCCACTAACGTCCTATAATATGTATTTTTTTCAAAATTTTTGCTAAGTGAGAACATGGAGTTATCTTGACATGAAATTCTTTACATACATTTCCTAGAACCGCTATAATTTAAATAGCGAAAGAGGTTGCAATCATTCCGATTTAAATTATAGCGGTTCTAGGAAATGTATGTAAAGAATTTCATGTCAAGATAACTCCATGTTCTCCCTTAGCAAAAATTTTGAAAAAAATACATATTATAGGACGTTAGTGGGAGTTTTACCAGTGAAAAAATTAGAGCGGTCTCTAACATGGAAGTGAAAAAAAAAAAACTGAAAAGTTTGAATGGGTTTTTTTATTTATTTTTCTATGGCATAATGAAAATATAATTATGGCCATTTGATCATCTTGGTTAAATGTACATTATATGCCAAGCTCATTAAAATTGGTTAACAGGAAAAAAAAATATCAAAGAAAAATTAAATATAGTTTTTTTTTTAAAACGAAAGCTATGATATTTAGGGTGCTCAAATTTGGCAAAACAATTACGAATGCAGAGCCACACAATCTATAAAAATTACAAGCCCAAACTCAAGGGGGGCAAAATCTCTTAGCTTATCCTGGCACGGCCTTTATGGTATTAGTTAAAATTGACGTGCTTCTAGTTCCATAGAACAAATAGCACGATTTTTGTTTCCATAGTTCTACCATGGAACTGCTGGGAAAAATTACCGCAACAGTAATAATAATAATAATACTTTATTCACAAAAAAAAACAAGATTTACGACTACTTACACTTTTCACACCTCTTATCAGGTATTAACAAGTAGGTATTAAGATTTAAGTTTTTATACATTAAAAATGAATCAAATTTATAAATGCATCTTCATAATTTAAATGTATTTTTGAAGCCAGATGTTGTAGGTGTTACAATACGCGTATACGTACCTACAATTTATTATAACACTAAGAGTAAGCTTCCTCTGTTCCCCGTACTAGTAGTTATACTGTATCACGGTGGAACAAATAACGTCAAATAACGTCGGTGGTAATATGACGTCATAGTTCTATAGGACTGATGGAAAACTTGAAGTGCGTCTAGTTCTATAGAACAATTAGCACGATTAATGTTTCCATAGTTCTACCATGGAACTGCTGGGTAAAAAATATCGCAACAGTTCTATGACGACATAGTTCCATAGGACTTATGGGAAACTCGAAGTGCCTCTAGTTCTATAGAAAAAATAGTACATTTTTTACTTCAATAATTCTACCATGGAACTGTATGGAAATAAAAAAGGTAACAGTTTTATGATTTTACAGTTCTATAGAACAAATGGGAAGTACAAGATTTCGGAAATTGCGGCGACTATATAAAATGATTATTTGTTCTTCAAAATGTACATTAATTAAGGTTAAAATTTAAACATAAGTAAGTTTTATTTGACTCAACTTTAGTGACAGAACTTATTGACCGACTAGGTATACTATGACTATTTTTTGTTACACAATGGAAGAACGTTAACGTTGTCTTGTTTAAGACCTATATTTTTAAAATTCACCCATATGGCATGTCCTGTAGGTTTGAATAAGTGGCATATTATCACATATTCGTTAGTTAGAGCTAACCCAGGATAAAAAAAACCAGGCATAATTTATTATTGTGCGTTAGTAAGAGGGTATGATAAAATGTTTTTGAAACCAAATACCCGCAATGTTTTCTTTAGATGTAGGTTCTCAATAATGTAGCGTATACATAAGTATGTTAGCCCGAGAATTTAATAATTTGGCTCTTTTTATTCGGAACTGGCGACCCCCGTCGAAAATTTGCCCTGAGGTATAATATATACCAGCAAAGGAGGCGGGTAAATTACCGCATTGAAATCTAACCAGCAGAACGAAATTGATTATTTAAGTTGATTAAGTATCAGATCACAGAAACGAGGGAGATGTCATGAGCGCAAATTCGTACAAGACCCGGTGTCGCCACTTTTAAACATGTGTGCGTCTTACGCTTACGCTCTATGAACTACTACAAAAACAACCTCCTCATAATTGGTTACAGTTTATGAACTACAAACGCCGTAACATAGTTTTGATAGTAGCACAAAATTATGCTTTATGTTAAGTTTTCAAGGTTGAAAAATGCTGAATTATCGGTTTTTAACTTGAACTATTAACACGTGTAATTATATTGATCGCTGTAGAACAAGCCATTTATCGTCGATAGAAATCACGTCAACATCCTTTCGCTTGGAAATCCTTAAAAACGTTTAATATTCATTTTAAAATAGAAATTATTATTAAAAACGAAAACCAGTGGTATGCTCCTTGACTTAAAATTAACGTTTGTACTTCGATTTTTGCACACTTTCACGCTACAAACAGTCATATTACAATTTAATTGGAGCTCGTATATTGTCAGCGATCAGCGGCTGACTAACGGCCAAACCCTATATTCAATCCGCGGACAGATAGGCTTACTTCGGATTAAAAATTGACACATTTTGTATGGGCAAATGTCAAATTTTAACCCGAGGTAAGCCTTATCTATCCTCGGATTGAATATAGGGTTCGGCCGTAAGGCAACGCTTGACGCGCCTCGTGCCGATATGTAAGTTTTGACCATACCGAGGCGTCACGAACCACGCCCCCATAACATAACTCCCTTGTTCTGTGATCTGAGGATTAAATTCAGGGGTCCACAATCTTTTTTTTCTAATATTCCTTTTTCATAAAACTTTATAACAGTGTAGTGGAAAAGAACTAACCGTCAACACAAAACTGTTTACTTTGGTGATTTTTAGAACGCTTATGCTACAAAAAACCCTGCGTTAGTGTTTTCAATCCACGAAGTCCCGCCTTATTACAAATTACGTAAAATAATGTCAATCAATCAATTAATCCAACCCATGCCGATTTCGGCAACGGCGACCAGCTTACTCCGGTAACTCAAGAGTTGTGCATATGGCTAATATATCTACCCGATTATAGCGGTGAATGTGCGGGGACACTGATGACACATCAATAAACCATTACCAATTTAAAGGTAGTGTATACCGGATGGCGATCCGTTCTCTAGTTGGTTACGTTTTTAATCTAACTCACGCCTCCTTCGTTCTTTAAAAGTGTGTATATTTATCTGCATCAGACGACACCGTTCTAGGCGGCTTGAAGCAAAAGAAATGAGATGGCTCGATTTGGCAATAATGTAACGGCGTGACGTATTGACGTTTGTTGATTGGAAAGTCGTCGTGATCGTGAGCTCAAAGAACTTTTCATAAAATAACTTTGATTCATATCTTGGTTTTTACGGAAACTGTGATTTATATTTGCTTATTTTATTTCGATCCTCTCGCTTTATTGCCAATATTGTTTCTAATCACATTTATGAAATCAACTGCGGCATAACTGATGTAGCTGTTCCCTTGACGTGTGAACGTAAATGATTGAATATTGCCAGTCTTATGTAACATAAAGGATGTTCTGATGAACGCGCAGTGAACAGAAATATGCGATTCCTATTTAAAAGGATCAGTGACGAAATTCCATTTCTTATCGATTTCATAAACAAAGGTGTTGTGGTAAGTTTGTTTGTATAAAGGTTGTACCGAAAAAAAACTGTAATTTTAAAATCAAGAAATTTGGTTCATTTTGATATGCTACCATTTTATTTAATAAAGTAAAAAGCAAATATTAAACTTACTTTATTGCGAAGTATATCTCTGGTTGCTGTACTTTTTGTACCCGTGGTAAAGCTTCTTGCGTACATCTTCCATGTCAGCTTTTACCGAGCTTTTTTTCACTCTCCGTGCTGCAGCATTCCATTTCCTGCGGAAATAGTCCATGTTTTTGGCAGTTTTACCTGTCTTCCTCAATATACCTCTAACTTGGGCCCAATAATGCTCTATAGGGCGGCACTGCGGGACATTGGGCGGGTTCAGTTCCTTGGGCACGAAATCCACATTGTTGTCGTTCAAGAACTTAATGGTATCCTTGGCGTAGTGAGCTGGGGCGAGGTCAGGCCAGAATAATGTGGAGGCGTTATGCTTTCTAATGAATGGTAGTAGTCGCTTCTTTAAACATTCAGTAATGTATATTTATCTGTTGATTGTTCCTTTTGTAACAAAAATTGAGCTCTTTTCGCCGCATTCACAAATGGCCTGCCCCACGAGATACTTCTTATGAAATTTCCCAATGGCAACCGTTATTTCCGAATCCAAAAGACATTCTTCTTTACTTGCAGTATAATACAAAGGGCCAGGGAGCGTTGTGAAATCAGCCTTACTGTAGGTTTCGTCATCAATAACCTATAGTAGATTGTACAACAAGTGCATAAAACGTACCATTTTACCTGAGACGTGCATATAGCCACCCGAGCCGGTACGGCGAGGGTGGATGGTCACGTAGAGGGTAAAATGGGTTTTATGCTCGAGTTTTACACTCTGCTTTTCACTTCGATTGCAAGGAAATAAAACAACGATTAAGCATATACAAGAAAATTTAATTAATTTTTATAATGTAATTAATATGTTCTATCACGCATAAAATGTAATTTCTTCGACAGTTCGTCAAATTAGCTTAAAAAACACACTCCGCAAACGTGTTTACGCTTTTTTGGTTCCTCCAAATCATAAAAGTTTCATATGTGCTGCGTGCGATAGATTTTCTTCGATTTAGGCGGCAATATCTGCTCAATTACATTTTTCGCACTTCTGTCCATTAAAGTCTCAGGCGAAATCATTTTTTGATCGTCACTATCACTACTTGAAGACATTGTTCAATTACTTACGAATAATTTATTGAATTTTCAACCGCAACACAACAAATTTAGTTAGTTTTTAATTTTGTTTGACGAATAATTAGCTTCCCGCTACACAATTTTTCTTTTTTTTTTTTTAAATTTTCAACTATGTGACGTTTGACTATGGACACTATGGTTTGAGCCTTAATGCCAAGTTATTATAAATATTTGCGTTACTTATATTTTTTTTACATAAATGCACGCCCGTATTAATCTTAAAGTATTTAGATAGTATTACATATGTCGTAATTAAAATAAGATATAACCAGAGATCGGAATAGGTAGAGCTAATTTGCCTAAACTTGATGCATGTTCATTCATAAATGTGTTCCTATTTCACTCACTCATGAATGAATATGCGTCAAGTTTAGGCAAATTAGCTCTGCCTATTCCGATCACTGGATATAACCTAAATCTCATAAAAATATATCAATTAAATGAAGGTGTATTGTGTATGTGGCTGTAAGGCCTATTTGCCTTAGTCTTAAAAGAATAAATTACTTTATGCACTAGAGCATAAAATGCGATTTTATGCAGCCTATACCCAGCATACAGAAGGACTTTACGAGCATGAGAAGTGAAAATGTGTTTTTTTCAACCGAAGGAAATCATAAAGTTTTCGGGCTCGACGTTTTATTACTGAAAGCTGCTTTTCAGTGACTTTAGCCGTCTTAACCTTCTTACGAGTCTCTATACATGCTCGCCGCTTCGCTCGTTGTACCATAGAAGCATTTGTTTCGCATTTTTTAGCAATATCTCTGACCGACATACTTCTATTTCGCCGAATCCAATCCAATTAACAATTTTTGTATCGATTCTAGGATCCATTTCTCCCGGACGTCTTCCACTTCCAGGCTTCTGGTCAATAGACAAGGTGTTAAAATTGTTTTTTAATATTAAATCAACAGAGTTGCGAGGCAATTTCAAGTATTTCGCGATCAGGCTATTCGGACGAGTGGGATTTTCACGCTATTTGGAAATGACGATTTGTCGGCGTTTTCGTCTGTTCATCGTTGTATCGTAATGGACCGGTACACAAAACTATTGTTAATGGCAAACGATAACTTAACAATGCTTCTATTAATCTAGGCAAAAAAATGGGTAGCCATCTTGTCAGAAATAAGAATGACAGCTGTTTGAAATTTCCAGTTATTTTTCGGTACAACCTTTATTCGCGATTTACTTAAAAACTACTACACTAAATTCTCTTGGAAATGTAATCCTCGTACATCTGAGATATTTTATGGATATAATACACTACGTTGCTCGTATGGTTGCCGGGTTATAATATAGGTAGTGCCACTCCATGTCCTCTCGTGGATGTCGCAAGAGGCGACTAAGGGAATAAATTCTTGTAGTACTGCTACGCGATGGGCTTGCAACCTGTCACTAATACGCTAGTAAACATCTTAGCCTAATTGTGTAAAATGTGGTTACAGAGTTATAATACTTATTTATGTTACTGTTACATACATAATGAAGCTTTTTAAGGTACGAGTGCTGAGGTTACAATGCTAATTACAAGCACGGGTACTTTAACAGCTAATTGTGAACCGTTGCATACATAACTTTTTCTACAAGCTTAAAATGATAATGACAAAAATAAACAATCGTTAACTTTTCTTGTACCTTCCTCGATTTTCTGCTAATAAATTACTTGTCAGCAAAGTCATTTTCATTATTCCGATTGGCGTTAATAGTTTGTGAATTTTATTGCTAAATGTTTGTTAAACGTAAATGCAAATTTTAAAAGTTTGTCACGTCCTACCGGGTGGCAAGAAAAACTCGATAAAAGTTTAAAGAATTTATTGAAAAGAACTCCTGTAGTGTGAACAGAAGAGGGTAGTAGGTTCGTAGGGTGTGGTCTGATTCTGTGAAGTGGATAGCACTTCCCTCGTAAATTAGAGTGACGCGGAGCGGCGGTGGAGGTAACCCGTCGGCAGCCCGACGGTGTACGATGCCAGGATCCTGGCGTCAGGGGGGTAGCACCCGGTGTGTAGCACCGGACCCCACTCGACGATCCTGGTCCCGGAGATAGACGCCGCGCCGGCCAAGTAGGTGAGTAGAGGAGGAGTAGATGGGTAGCAGCGTTGGTGTACTCCTAGCGGAGGTGTACTCCCAGCGGTGATTATGAACGGTGAACGGTGAAAGGTGAACGGTGATCGTTGCTCCCTGAACGGTGAACGGTGCTCCCTGAACGGTGAACCCTGGAAACCCAAGCATTGGCTGTGTGAGCCTGGTGTCCAGTATTGAGATAGTTATGCCAGCCGCCGTTGGGTGAAGCCCGAGGGAATAGCGCCTTTAATTATTGGCGGTGGCAAGAACTATCGGAACGGAGTTACATTAAACAAAGAGAAGCTAAGCCAAAATAACAATTTACTAAAGAAGTTAATATACTAACGACCGTTATGAAGTAACGGTCGGTTATTAGAAATAAAAATGGTTAAAAGAATAATTTGGAAATAATCTAGAAGAACACACAATAAGAAAATATAAAACACGATAACATTACACAGCAATATAGAATTAGAATAGACAGTTAGTTCGTTGCACTGAACTTACCCGATTTGGGGATTTGCACCGATTTTATAAATAGGTATTAAGTACCTATACGAACGTTAACACTAAGTGTTCCAAGTGTAGTAGTTGAGGCGGTAAAGAGGACGAATGAAATGAGCGCGGCCCTTTTATAACCTTTCGCCCATTTCGGTTAATTTTGAATATGAGTAGGGCGAACAAAGAAATGTTAGAAAGCCAATTCGCGTCATGAGTGAAAATATCGGGTCATGTAGGTAAGACACCAACATACATACCCTCCATTATTTTCTCATGCGCTGAATCAGATATGTAAGAATACATTATTTTATTATTTTATTAACGAGTGACAATTAAAAGGTTATTTATATTTATGTTGAAGTTAATTTTATTAAAAGATTTAAATATAAGTAAAGTTACACAGAATGGCTAGTAACGCCATCTGTTGTATAAGTGTCGTCAACACTTGACAAACATCGATTTGTGGTTAACGCAACTCAAATAATCTATGGAATTGAGCTGTCTGTTTGACAGTTATTAGTAAACAATTCTTAAGGATGTTTACAATACGAATTTAAATGAAAGTGAAGTGAAATGAAGTTAAATTGAAGTGAATTAAGCTTGTTTGTATGTTAAAATGCAGCACAGGTAAACAGCGTAACAACTGCATTGTTACAAGTTACTAATACAGTTCTGACAATCTATCATAAAATTTGGAATGCCAAACGCAACGCCGTATTGTTGATATCCATATTGAACATACCCATAGTAACCAAATAACAAATCGATGGATATTAATCATCTATTTTTAGTAACTTGATAAAAAAAAAATTAAGCTCATAATTAGTATCAAAATTAATTTTATTCTTAATATAAGTACGTAATTTTAGTTGATGTTGAAACATTTTTAACCGTTTATTATACAAGGTGGATGTCAAGTGTTCACTAAACGCCAAGACTGATATTTGGAATGTCCGTAACCATGGTAATAATGTATAGCATTGTTTTAGTTATTATAGAATTGTTATTACCATGGCAACGCTCGTTATAGAATTGTTTGTACGCCTCGGTTTCGCAACAGGTGGTATTCTGATACCATTAACGAATCAATATTAGGTGTTTACAGTACGCGAGTATAAAAACAAGTTTTTAGAGTTTTAGGTAATTTTGTAACTCTGCTTACCCCACTTTGGGAACGAAGGCATGAGTTTATGTATGTTTGCATGTGTTTATGTATGTTCTCATCTTCCCGATTATTCAATAAGTACGTTTAAGACACAAAATTATTCCCTTGATGATGACATGTTTTATGGTTATAGGAAACAATAAAATAAGGAGTTCAGGCAGCATTAATTGCGGCAAACCTAAAACATCCTTAATAGTGCAGGCGCTAGAGGTAGAACAGTTGAGTATGCAAAATCCGAGTGACGGTAACTATGACCGGATTCTTATACCTGAGACCCTAAATAATGACAAAACACATCTTGCCGCCAGGTTTGATGGTCCCTTCCCGCTCCCTTCACATCCCCTCTTCGCCCATACAGTAAGCATAGGGCGCGTACGCGTTTAGTGTGTTTCTACATCTATTGGCGTAAAAACGTTGCTCTGAACAAATATATAATACGTGTATTTGTGTATACATATAAAATAATAGTAGTAGTTTTTCATATATAACTTTTATTTGTTTATTAATAAAAAAAATGAAAATTAAAAAAAAGCGTTTTTTTTATTACTTAAGAATCCATCATCACTTTTACTATTAAAACAAACTATAAATTACAAAGGAAATAATCATTATAATGATTTTATATCATGTACTCAATACATTCCCTTTACGAATAAGAGAAGAGGGGGTAAAAACAAAATGGACCGGCAAGATCCACATTATTATTCTTTGGCCTTGTCTTTACTTAAATCCGTTGGCGAAATTCGGTACTCACATTTTGCATACTCACTTACCTCTAGCGCCCGGCCCGGTCTATAAATACGCATTATTACGGTACCGGTTTGATTGTTTATCCTAACAATATATAAAATGGTTTAAACATTACAGAATACAGATGGTGCTCATTAATCACCATGAGTTTCTCGTGGCGGCTCGGTGCTTGTCGCGAGTTTAAAAGATCCTAGAGGTGCTTGTTCTTTCAAAAGTTTTATCACACAAAATTATGGTTATAATTAGTGCTGGTTAAAATAATGTTAAATACTTACAAAAATAAGTTCATCTTCCTTCTCACTGTGAATCTCATCATCATCATCATCATCATCATGTCAGCCGAAAGACGTCCACTGCTGGACATAAGCCTGCCCCAAGGCTCTCCACTCAGACCGGTCTTGTGCTTTTCGCATCCACCGCGTTCCCGCGATCCTTACAAAGTCCCCAACTAGCAAAAGTAAGTACTATACAAGTCGATAGAACGTTTCCAGAAACACTAATTAGTGTTTCAAACATGTCCTATAAGGTTGATGTAAACGTTTACCCAGGCAGGTTTTGGCACAGTTATATCGCAATTTTGTGACATAACCGTGTTATTGTGGCTCCATAAATCACACTTTAGAACTATAGTTATAATAAAACGGGGTCGTGTAACACTTTTTAAGGTTTTAACAGTGATTGTTGTGCCATTTACATCACAAAAAAGTTACAAAAAAGTAATCAGAGTTCTGTTAATGGACTTTTCAGTCCTATATTAGAGATTCGGGAGCTATTATAGTTCATCCGGAAAGTTGATGTGAGTTGTGTGACGGTGCGTACTACTGCTCCGAATAAAAATTAATAAAGAACCATTAAAAAACAGACTCCTTGGTAAGTAAGCTCACTGTTTGTAAAATAAAGGTGTAAAGTATTGTCTTAGACTGCCATTTTTACTTGCGATTGAAGTTTTACGTACAAAGTATACCAGTATTATAATCACAATTTTCATGCGCCCCCTTAATTATTAGTATTTATGAAATTAAAATCATTAAAATATATAAATGACTCAACCGCTGGTAGAAAAGTGTGTACGTGCTTACTATAGGCTTACTATATAACTATCTGTCAGGTCGGTCATGAAGCCAGGCCGAAAATTAGGGTTCCTTAACACGTCTTAAACCGAATAAAAAACCTTTTGATGTCATACTTATGTGTGATTTCTTTGATTGGTGTCGGGTGAGTAAACTTCTTATACCAAATGAAGGGCGTCACGTAATTACAAAAAATAAAGATATTATTTGGTGGTACATGTACCTACTCATCTAATTTGCAATGATTGCTATGCTACAGCGTCACTTTTCTTTTTTCCAGTACGTGCAGTAAAATGGATGTCGACTGCTTTCTAAGAAAAGATGATTTTATGCGCCAATTTGATTTGCATACTTGGCCTTGGATACTTACACATTTTATATTGTCCGAAAAATGTCACGGTTGTGGGCGTGACACTGATTCATTTTTGCCATATCACTTTGCTTTAAATAAAAAAGATATAAAAATAATCATAAAGCTCAATTTTTTCTGGTGTAAAGGTTGTTGTATGGCTGTGTATGACCATTATATTCACGATGAATGTGATTATTGTTTTTAACCGTTAGTTACCGTATACATACATACATTAAATCACGCCTGTTTCCCAGAGGGGTAGGCAGAGACCACTTCTTTCCACTTGCTACGATCTTGACAAATTTCTTTCGCTTCTTCAACATTCATACATCGAGTCATGCACGCACGTCGGTTTCGGGTACTTAAGATTCTGCCCTTTTCCAGTATTTCTCCGATTTGATTCGAAAAAGTACGCTTAGGGCGGCCCCTTCCGACCCTTCCACTCACTTTCGATCTGTATATCTCTTTCGTCAATCTTCTTTCATCCATCCTTTCCAAATGACCGAACCATCGAAGCATGCCCTTTTCAATCTTAGTCACTACATCTTCTTTTATTCCACATTTCTCTCTGATTTTTTCATTTCTTACTCTATCAATCAGTTTCACACCACACATACTACGCAAAGAGTTAGTTACCGTAGTTTATAAATAATAATATACCTACACTAAAGATGGGCCACTTTCTATAGAAATTCTTTCTAGGTCCTTATTTTATTAATACTTTATAATTTTAGGCATTAAATACGCAATAGTTAGTCATTTTTAGAAAGACAATTTTAATAATTATGTTTAAAAAATTTATTGTTATCGAATTGCCTATCTATACCACTGGGAATACTGGGCCTATGTGCGGGGAGTCCCCGCCCCCACCCCGCTTCGTTGCTACTAATAATAAAAAAATAGAAAAACAAGGAATAATATAATGTTAATATTAAAAAAAAAGTATTTTTAATGCAACGTAGAACTCATATATATTCTTAACTGATAAAATCTTTGATTAATTTGAGATTATAAGTTAAGATAAATTAATAATGTATTTGTTTTTTGTGTAAGAAATAAACAGTTTTTTTTTTTTTTTTTTTTTTTTTTTTTTTTTTTTTTTTTTTTTTTTTTTAAACTACGCCAGCGCATATAATCAAGAATGAATGAATCAGGAATGATAGATACGTCTGTACAAGTGTTTAACAGAGTTCGTGGATCCTTGGGCAAAACGTTTGGCAAACGCTTATTTATTATCTGAGATAAACTTCTTACAGCTTCATGAGGAATGTTTGATTCAATTGCCCATTTCTTTAAATTGTCACGAAATTCTTCGTCATTATCTTCTGTGAAGTCGTCTTCACTTTCAAAAAAGTCACTGCATTTTTGATCACTATCGTCACTATTTATAAAGTCACTACTCATACCTACAAAATCTTGGCCACAAACATTATTTGCTGGAGTGGTGTTATTCGTATTATTATTTTGTACGGAACCCGGCCTTGCTTCATTCACTTCGCTTTGATGGTTACTGTTGTTATTGTCAATGGACGTAACATTACGCGTGAAAGCTGACGATTGTTGATATTTTTTCTTAACCTTATTTCGGAATGCACCACTCCTCTTGAATCTTTTCCAGTCTCTTAAATCCATTTTTTTTTACTTTTTAATAAACAGCGTGATAGAGCCTAGTATAACAATTACACCAATGTCTATCTTGTTCTAAAAAAGTTTTAAAATTTCTTCTAATGGACATTTCGGCTGATTATTAGTGGCCAAATGCAACTTTTATATATCAGAAAACCCCATTAAAAGTATTTAAATCTCTTTAACTCGACTATGAGACGTAGCAGTTACCAAAACACTGATTTCAAGACCTTTCAGTGTTTTAATAGTATCCTCGGGGCAACTATAGTATATATCCTATAATAGCTATTTGGAAATGTTTATTTCACAAATCCGACACATATCAGTGTTGAAAAAATCAACAATAGTACATTATTATCCTATAATAGTATTTTTTTTACAATTTTAGCACTTGCACCATAATACTCATTTGGAAGCGACAATAAACACAAATTTGCCCTAAAACGGTACCATCTGTAGCTTTAATAGGACAAGGAAGCTCTTTAGAGATATAATAGAATCACTTATAGTGCAGCGTTAAAAGCATGATTTAGGAATGTAATGTAAACGTTTACATAACTTTTTAACAGTACTAAAGTGCCGTATAATATTATACAGCTGAAAAGTGATATAAGACGCTTTTATAAAACACAGGGTCATAACAAAAACCTTAATGACGCTTTAATAGGACTCTTTAGTCATAAACTGATTTCTTAACGGACTATTTTGCTGGTTGGGTCGTCACTCCATCTTGTTGGAGGCCTACCTACAGCTCGTCCAATCGTTCTGTGAATCTGTAATAATTATATTAAATACTTTTGCCTTTCTCGAGTCCGCAACATGTTGGCAACATTAAATAGGTTTTAGTCTGTAGATATTAACTGACAACACCTTTTTTTAACTCACTCCCTCTTATCAATCTTTGTTCTAGGCAACAACTGCTCCGAATATATTAATTATAAATAAGACTCAAGACTTCATCTTCGCCACTGCAACCTACTGTAGTCCACTCCAATCCCAGATGTGTACAATAAAAGCAACGTCATTCATTATCATTAAAATTTTAAAAAACTGTTTCCAAAAAAACATACAATCGAATTGAGAACCTCATCCTTTTTTTAAGTATGTTAAAAATAAGTTCTTTTAAGGTTCCGTGCCCGAAGGTAGCCCAGCGGGACCCCATAAATATGCCTCCGCTGCCCGCGTCCGTAAAACTGAGGAAAAACAACAAATTCTAAAACATATCAAGTGTGAGTTGGGCGCGGCTGATTCGATTCAAAATCTAATTCAAATCTGAATATTATATTACAATACCTAGTCTGAGGCGGCACGGAACCCTCGGTGCGCGAGTGGTCTGGCACTTGACCAGTTTTTAAATCTTTACTGCACTAAATTCGGCTTTTGGTTAAAAATGGTGTAGGCGACTTCAGTTTAACAAACCTAGGTCATTTTTAAATTGCTTATACTATTCTTTTTTAGGAGCCAGTACATTGTTTTTTTTTTGTATTTTATTTTAGCGTGGCAATAGAGAACACACCCTCTTTGAAATTTTCTACTATCTACCTATGACGGTTCATGAGATACAGTCCGCTGTATCATCCAAGGGAGAAGGAATTGTTGAAGTGATTTTATCATTATTATTATTATTACTTGACTGTCATGATACGATCGACCTGTACATTGCGGTCACATCAAGTCACATCGGGGTCAGCGATAAATCATACGAACGGGTGTGTCCTCGGCGTAAGTGATTGGCCTCTGGCGCTTGTCAACTTAATAAACACACCGAACTCAACCTGCGGGCCCTGCGCCCATCCACTTGTATAGTCGCTAAATTAAAGGTTTACTTTATTTTGAACTTTAATAGTATTGAAATAGGATTCAAAAGTGGCAAACCTTTCCTACCGTGACTGTACCTCGAAATAATGGGATTTAAACGCCGTGTCCTATAAAATAAAGGGAGCTAATATTAAGTCCATTAATTGCGATACCTAAAGTAGATATACATGAGAGATAATATAAATTACGTTGTGTCGTAAATAAGCTTTATATTATTTTACTGTATGGTATATCCTTAATTTTAAGTAAACCAGCCATGTGAATATGTGCGATATCCCATTGTCCAATGGAACCCCATTTCAATGTAATTTTCAATAAGGGCGCAAATCGTTACATTAATCGTATTGTACGCTACTGTACGCTTCAGTACAGGAAACAAATCTCAAGACTAGCGGTGGATACCGCAGCATCACCACATCTCTTGGAACATCAACGTAACTTCCACTTCATTACATATTTTTTAACGAGCATATTATACAGTGGTAGCACATAATTAGGGTCGCTTGCGTTTTTGCCGTACAATTGCCTACAAATATGAATTTGCAATTTTTTCAACCAATCAAAAAGGTCTTAACCAATGTTATTGTTAGTTACTTACCCTTATCGATGACTAATGAACTAAAATTTAAATGTACTCGTGTGTACAATTTATCTCTGTTGAAAACGAATCTTTCATTTTATGATTATTAAAAAAGATTGGCTTTCATGTATGGACACGTCAGCACTTAGTTTTTAAATCCCTACGAAATACACCCAGGGACAAAAAAAAACGGGTCAGATTGCGTTTTTCATACTAAAGAGGCTATTTCGAAGCCTTGGTTCCTCGCGAGGGGATGCTTTTAGTGAAATCTGATGATCGATACACCGAGCATCGATACAGGACTTCCAGAGTGCCTAGGATACCCAACTGATTGAATCTGCGGCTAACGCCGGAATTGATCATGTTCAGAAAATCATCTAAAATGGCAATAAAATGTAAGGAAATCCAAATGCTGACCCAAACTCTCTCGCTGGGGTGTTAACTGATTGTGCAATAAGTTAGGTATCTTAAGAACATTTGACCTCCTCTATTGAACCCTGGAGTATCTATCATTAAACCTCACTCAAAACAACCCAGTAGTACCAAGTAGTAGTACCAAGGCTTCGAAATAGCCTCGTTTGTATGAAAAACGCACTCTGACCCGTTTTTTTTGTCCCTGAGTGTATAAGGTTCGCAGTTAATAGTAATTTACTATTCATCAGTTTCAACGTCGAAACTAAATGATACATCAGCAATAAAATTGGTCAACAGCTTTTTAAGTAGTAGTCAAAATTTAAGCCTTTTTTTTGGCAATTGTATGGGTAAAACGCAAGCGTCCCTAATTATGTGACCACCGTATATGCCGCTAAGCAAAATAAACAAAGAAATTTCGTCATTAACTGTGTACAGCCAACCCGCAGTATAAAATTACTATAGTAGTGTATTTGTTATGCCAGAAAGAGTGTGAAAACGATAGACATCATTGAGGAGTTTCACTTCACCAAATATTACTTTTCAAACGATAATGCATGAGTTACTATAAACAGGATGTACCATAAACTGACGTCAACCCGTCTAGGGCTGATAGAGCAGCTAAAAAGCTATCAATTTAACCCGTATGTATGTTCAGCGATTTTTACTAGATAAAATTAATACAAATAAAAGGCTAATTTGACAAAAATAGTAGTTAATGCAACTGATGCATAATGGGAGGCTTTAAAATACGAGTGTGGTTTTATGAAACGAGCGTCAGCTAGTTTCGTAATAGGATCACGCTAATGTTTTAAGGCCTTATTATGTACAGTTACATACACTACTTTATCTGCACACATGTCATAAGTTTAGAATTATCCTACTTTTGTAACATAATAGCAAAAACCAACAAACGTCGTCATTTACGATAGTAATGGCGGCAACTCGATCCTCCGCCAAGACGAATGTTTTTTTAAATCATAGCCAAACGTATGAAGTCCCTATCCTCAAGTCACTCGAGATCAAATGTCGTGCTGTTTATATTTAAAAAACATATTGAATTGAAGTTCGAGTCGATAACTGTTTTAATATATATGAATACTATAATAGGGCCCCTAGTTGCAAAAATCTATACTGTAATAACATTACAGTACAGATTTTACCTACTACCACAGACAAGAAAGTTCTCACAGTAAAATTGGTTGTAATAATATAGGACTTATGATATGTGTGCAGGCAGATAATAGTAGATTGTTCAATAAGGGACTAAAACTAGCCATAACGACACGAGATGTTTAGCCACCCAAGGGAAGCTCGGGGGTGGCTATAATTCGAGTCTCATTATGGCTGTTTAGTCTCGCGTTAAACACTACTTTTCGCTTTGAATGCGAGGAAAAAAAGACGTTCAGTGCCGAATTAGCCACTTAGCAAGAGTAGCAAATGCTGCGGGCCCCGCGCATTGGGTGGCCCCGCGCACCCACGTCTAACCTCTAAAATGCTAGTGGGGTAAACAATCTCCTGTTTTGGTACTTACATCAGGTATGCGTGTACTCATATCCATCAGGGTTGACGATAGGATGAATAATCCAGTCGATATTTTTCAGCATAATAACGTAAAACAAACCCCCACGCAAATATCTAAGTCACCCAGTTGCGGAAAAGAGCCCGCCACAACCTGTAACCTCAAATAAACCAGGGGTCTCTTAACCCTTACACGTGCATTTTTTAATAAGAATAAATCGAATACTTTGGTAGTACTCACAGTACAGATGTTTTTTTAGTGATTTTTGGGAAAGATAAAACATTTTTTTTTTCTCATACTTTACGAGTTACACGACGGCAATATATTATTGCCGCAGTCCGTCGACGACACATCCTTGAAGCGACAAGCATTGAATTTGTATAGAATTTCATTAATTTACTATGGAAGTGTTATGGAAGTTGCCGGGTTAGAATAGTGCCACTCCATGTCTTCCCGTGGATGTCGTAAGAGGCGACTAAGGGAATAAAGGCTTGTAGTACTGTTAGGCGATGGGCTTGCAACCTGTCACTAATATGCTTGTAAACATCTTAGCCTATTTGTGCAAATTGTGGTTACTGAATTATCAACAACTTTTTGAAGTTGTAATTCTGTAGCTCTGCCTAGCCCACTCTGGGATAACAGGCGTGTATGTACTATGGAAGTTCATTTCAAATTAAAGTTTTTTTTGTCATAACTTTATACCGCCAAAAAGATCTCTGTGAGTGTTATGATTATAAGAAAAAACGGGGAAAGCCAATTTTTATTGATAGACTTTTTGTTCACTTAACGGGAAATTCCAAAATACCCCAAAGCTTGTCGAAAATCTACCATTTATTAATATAAGGAGTGACTTTTACTACTCCTATTTTTATATTGGATTAGTAGGTTTATAATTTCGGTCTTTAATACTTAACAATGCAAAAGGAAACGGTGCTTTTCTGTTAAAAAATTAAAATTTATGACGGCAAATATATTGACGTTAACCACCAAAGGGTTAATATAATTTGCTAGATTGAGCAAGCACGGGGTCCTGCCCCGTGCTGGCTCAATCTGGCACTGACGATGTTTTATACAAAATAACAATATTGATCAGAAGAAAGTTTCTTATAAATTTGTACCGCTGCTGTAAACATTTATTTATTATGCCTTGCATATTTAGACAACAGGTTAAAACTAGTGGTCCTGATATCCGTGTTACACGCGGAACCGTAGCTCCGTGATCTTAGCACCGGCGGTGCTAAGTTCCCGAACTACACGGTCACGCCAAGATACGTATCCGTGTCTGTGTTCGGCTACGTATCTGCGGATCTCGGCTCCGGCTCCGCTCCGCACGGTTATTGAATGAAAGCTTAAAATTAAACGTCACGGTCACGGGCGGATCGGATCTACGTGTAAATAAGAAACGTATCTCCGTGTAACACGGAGCTACGTATCTTAATTACACGTAGCCGAATTTCACGTGTCGAACGGGACGGATCTTATCGATTCGTAATCATTAAACGTTGTTCGCGAAATTAAATCATTTTTAATAACATTTTTGCACGGTTCTCATTTCGAGGTTATTTCCACGCCCTAAAAATTGTCTATGCAAAATCAATTAAAATGGCGATAATCCTCCTCCATTCAGATACCGTGATTGAATGTTTACGGATTTCCAAAGTAAATTAAAAAAAAAGACGTGTGGCACTCGGGGACTGCCGCGGTAAAGCTATTGCATGTCGTACAAACGCACACAACGCCGTGTCGAAGACTGCCGAACTGAAACGACGTTAGACGATGCACGGCCTTCAAGCCACACCTCCTTGCCCGTCGGAGTGGGGAGCGTGAGGTTTTTTCGTTACGGAATTTCTGGATTCGGTCCCCGCGCTCAAGGCCCGCGATAGAAGCTATGCAATAGCTTAAAAATACTTTAATCCCTAGAGATTATTAAGGAGCTTTAGTCCCGATACGCAGAGACTAAAGTAACATTTTAAGAGAAGTGAAATAGTACATTATTTTATTGCCTAGGCAGTGAAAAGTTGCGTTTCAAATAAAATATGGATGTATAAGACTTGTCCCCTAATTTCACTATGGCCGTTTTCACTTTAAAAAAAGTTACAAACTAGATAACAATGAAATTTGTATGCCTACTAATTTGGGAACTGTCTGTAAACTATGTACTTCGCGTCTCAGTATGCAGTTAGTAATGTCAACTTTTCCTGTCATTATTGAGAAAAATATATTATGCTATTCGACAGTATTTTGTAAGCATTAAATGTATATGTAAATAATTTATTTTATTTTCTTTCTTTTCTTTTCTTATATATGGGACCAACGGCAATCCAAGTACGGTCAGCGTCATAAAGTACGTAGCAGTCAAGACCACCAAATAGTTGGAAACATCCAGAATGCTCATTAACTTCGATGCAGCGTAAGTGATCAAATTATTCAGGCCATCCACAGTATACAAATATACCGAAGCACCCACAACGCCTAATACTTGGTAACATTCAAGCCGCCGTTAGTACAGCAACGTCCAGAACGCCGAAGGCTTCTTAGCATCCAAAGTAGCAATAAATACTGTGACAAATTAAAACGTGAGACAGACATATTATGCCATGTCAGTATGGTACTGTTTTCGGTTACTTACTGGTAAATAAGGTTCAGTTTTCTTGTGTGTCCCGTGTTTTTGGCTACTCTGGACGTTGCTGTACTAACGGCAGCTTGAATGTTACCAAGTATTAGGCGTTGTGAGTGCTCCGGTATATTTGAGCACTGTGGATGACCTGAACAATTTGATCACTTAGGCTGCGTCGATGTTAATGAGCATTCTGGATGTTTCCAATTATTTGGTGGTCTTGACTGCTACGTACTTTATAACGCTGACTGTACTGCCAAAGTCAGTCATGGGTGTCAAAGTCCGACATTCTTATTAAGCGTTAAAAACGCCTTATTTTTAAAAACAAAGTAATAGTTCATTTTTGTCGTGAATAACTGCGTGAAAAGCAAGGACTCTCTACCATTGAATATACTATTGATGAAAAAAAACTTTTATTTCGAAACTTATCGTATCATAATCTTAAATCACTGTGATATTTTTTATTTGTTTTCATTTTGTTATTATTATTTCCAGTTTTTCAATCCATATCACTAGATTATATATGTAAAGTTCAACATTATTCAACAAGCCTATTACGAAACTCGTGCGATTTTTACTGCTGTTTATATAAGGCTTTGCATTGATTGTGATTGCACAGCAGTGGCAAGGCGGGAGAAGCGAGCTCGGCGCGCGCGCCGGAAAAGCGCGCGTCGGCGCCGTCATGCGCCACGCCGCCGGCCGAAGACGAGCTGGCCCCCGACGACGGCGACACCACCCCTGTCAGTACCCGCCGCCCACTAACGGCCGCTCTCAGAGACGTCAATTAAATTAAAAACTTGTTGTCATATTTTATTGCTGTAGCAAAAATAGCGAATTTGATCAACCATTTAATTTAATTGATGTCTCTGAGTGAGGCAGTATCTTACTGACTGTTTCATCATCAAATGTAATTTAATAGAAAAAGCCCAATTAAGTAAATTCTAAAAACCAAGGTTCGGTGAATATTGACCAATTTAAAAAAAACGTAGAGGTACCAAAAAGTGTAAAACATAATAAATAATTTGGGAGCTTTAGAAGTTTTTCTATGTCATAATTTATTTTAATCCTATAACGAAACTACACGGTAACACGGTGCATTTACATGAGAGGCCGCCGGTCCTCTTCCTCTAAGCAGTAGTTAATAAAGGTGGTGTTTCAGACGGGCATTTGCCCTGAAATGGGCCTAGGCACGCCGACGGCTGGCAGCGCGCCGGCCACGCCGCAAGACCTGCGGCTGGACGCGCCGCAGCCGCGCCCGCTGCCCATGCCTGAGTATGGCGGGTTCTTCGCGCTGCTCACCGAGTACCTGCCCGACAGCAGCCAGCCCATTTCCGGTTTTCACAGGTACGCTCTCGATCGAATGCTAATGTTGCTACTTAGTTACGCTTGCAGTATTGTACCATCAAGTACTTTAAATGTTGATCCACCATAGAACCTTGTTATAATGACAGCCTCAAGTGACGAGATAGAAATTACATAGGAATTAATCAATAAAATTGCTTTTATGCCGTATATCCAACTGCACCGAATTTGTTATTAAATGAATGGTTTTTATTCGTGTTTATAGGTGTTTTAGGCTGGGTTTTATAAAGATCCGTTAGATCTAATTTCGGTCAGGAATGTCAAACCTTGTATGAAGTTACTAAAGTTTGATCTGACATTTTTACTTACGGGGCTTTATAAAACCGGCCCTTAATGTGTTTAAAATAGCTTGCGCCGATGGTGTAAGTAAAAAGACGCAGTAATTGCTTTCTAGCGAAATAGAACTGTTATCTATAGGTGTGTTATTTTGACCTGTAAATACATAAAACCAAGTTAATATAATAACAAACCTTATGAAAATCCAAGTACAGCACCAGACATGACCTGTGAATGGAACTAAATTAATTGCAATTACCTTCATTTCCTGCTGCGAGCAAATGTCCCGAACTTGTTTCGTACTGGTTTTCGTAGCCAGGTTTTAGTTTTTATTAAACTTAATAACTTGTACGAGTTAGGTCCGGTCATAATAACTCATTAGCAGAGCCCGAAATTTTCGTGGAACTTTTGGGTTGTCGTAGTGACTTGTCATTTATCGACTTTCAATATCGATATACTGAACTTCTTAATAGATTACATACATACATACATACCTTCACGCCTTCATTCCCAGAGTGGGGTAGGCAGAGCTACAGAATTACCAACAACTCCAAAAACTTGTTGATAACTCTGTAACCACAATTTGCACAATTGCAATTTCTTAATAGATTGTTGGCAACTTTTCGTGTAAAGCGGGGTAACCAGATAATAACATGAAAACAATTTAGGACAGTCCATTTATTTATGAAGAAACTAGCAAGTACTTAAACGTAAATTAAAAAGGCTGAAATAGAGTAGTAATAGATAGTGTTCGCCGTATTTGGAACTGATTTTATAAGGTGTATATTGTCCCAAGTAACTTATATAAATATGTCGATTTCAAGTTTTCAGCTACCTACCTAAATGTTATCTGGAAAATATCGCTCTTTGGCAATAAGCCTATCAATCTTCTTTTGAAATTTGTGTTCTGAATTGTATTGTATCGATTTATAATTAGTGCACATCGGAAGTAGTCGATAAATGAGAACTCATACCTTTATTGAAAAGTGCCACGAAAATTCCGGGCCTGTTCATTAGGTTTTTTTTCGTCTGTATTATCTTAACATAACCATCAAGAAATGGCATTTCACTTAAGGAATAGTTTAAAATACTAAGTTGTGACAATTCGTGAGCGTCTACAGATGTAGTGGTAGCAAATGAGGAAATAAATCAAACAAAGTTGTCAGCAGGTATATGGTTAACAGTTACGTATAGTCACCATCAGATATATCGAACCTGGCGAGGTACTTAAATATTGTTGAGCGTCCTTCATTTTCTATAAATTCTTCACTCTAAAATAGCCAATAATATCTCAAAATCCAATTAGTCGTATATATATGAGCAGCTGATTTTTAACAGATTTGTTTATTATTATTGATTAATATCATAAGCAATATTATAAAAACGACTGACTGTTGAGTTTCTTGCGGCGTTTCTTCTCAGCAGTGGTCTCTTGCGAAGCGCTGGTAGATTTTTGACGTGTAACAGTTCCCGTGCGCCCTTACTGAATAAACATATTTTATCTTTATTTAAATCTTTTATTTACGGAACATGCAGCATAGTTTCTACACAATCAAATCAGCGGGTTAAGCGTAAACAAATAAACAGGGTGCAAAGTAAAAACTAGTTTATAACATTAAGAGCGATCGGCCCCGATCGTAGGACGAGTTTCATTGTTACAATTCATGGAATATACACTACATAAATTACACAAAAAAAGTGCCCAAAAGAAATATAACGGTCTAGCTGTGGTTTGAACCCGTAGCCTATTTCATTAGGCTATTAAGACGACCGCAGAAGCGGCGAAATTACGAACCATATTGCGCGGGCATATCTTTTTGCGTGATATGATAACTAGGGTTAGGACTTTTGGTGGCATATCGTGGTTCTAGAATCCATGGAGTCGATATTTCCTAATTATTATAAAACAAGACACAGATATATATATAAGCAAATATATATTCTCCATACCAAAATTAATTTAAAATAGGTTTAGCGGTTTAATGACATAATTAATTTTGAAATATTAAAATACCGAAGGTCAAAATCAAAGTGGTATGTATTATAATAAATAGGAAATAGTGACTCCATGGATTCTATAACCACGTTATGCCACCAAAAGTCCTAACTAGGGCCCGTAATTTTCATGCCGATGACATCAATTTGACGTCACGCTCCATATAGGGTGATCCCAAATCAAATCAAATCAAATCAAAAAACGTTTATTTCGCTTACTAAACTATAACATACATACATTGTTTGAATAGAGGTGCTGCGAAAATGGTGTCCACTCAGCTGATGTCGCACCACCTATTGGAAGTGCGACGCTGGTTTTCTGTGGACCCAAGGACTGGTTTTGCTAGACAGCATACATTGCATTCGCTTTTACCCTCAATTTATAATATGGAAAGTCATATGACGACGCGCTGGCCTAGCTGGTAGTGACCCTGCCTATGAAGCGAGCGGTCCTGGGTTCAAATCCCGGTAAGGGCAGATGTTTGTGTGATGAGCGCGAATATTTGTTCCTGAGTCATGGATGTTTTCTATGTATTTAAGTATTTATTTCTCTATATAAGTATTTATATCGTTGTCTAGTACCCATAGTACAAGCCTAGAGCTTAGTTTGGGACTAGGTCAATTGGTGTGAGATTGTCCCCTGATATTTATTTATTTATACATAATACAAAAATAACCTTACCTACAGAATAAGTGCTTATATCGAATTAACTATTTTAAAGTATAACTATTACATTAATTGAATAGATAGTAAATGCGCTTTTAAAAGACGCTTGAAGGAAGATATCTTATCCATTAACCTACCGCCAAACAGCAGTGTTCGCATTGTTGTGTTCCGGTTTGGGGATAAGACAGCCGGTGAAATGACTAGCATAGAGGCATTCCATCTTAGTCCTCAGGGTTGGCAACGCATTTGCAGTCTTAGGATTGCATTGCAGTCTTGTGAATGCGAATGTCTATGGGTCACAGTTTCCACTTACCATCAGGTGGCCTGTGTGCTCGTTTGTCTTCTCTATGATATAAAAAAAAAAAAAAAAAAAAAAGATAATGATTTTGCATTTATAATAGGAGGAGGTAGATTGTTCCAGCATTTCGTGGCTGCATACTGGAAGCTGCCACGAAATGCCGCGGTTCTGTGTCGAGGATAGATTAATTTGGGAGCCTGTCTCTCAGGTCTCCGCGAAAATTTCAGTCTCCGGTAGAGATGCGGCGGTTTTTTACTTTTTACAATCTCAAACAGAAGTGAGGCAAAGTGCAGTTTTCGACGAGCTTCCATTTTTAACAAACCACCCTTATTTACAAATGGTGTAACATGAGATCGATGCGGGACAGGGAAACAAAATCTTACGCACGCATTTTGCAGGCGTTGAATCAGAGTCTTGGTGCGAGACAGCAAACATTCGCCAAAAACAGTATCAGCATAATTTAGTTTAGATAATACCAAGGTATCTGTTAATTTAATACGAAGATCGACGTTAAGATACTCTCTAATTCTATATAATACTTTCAAACGATAGAAGCAGTTACGGACTATTTCAAGCACATGATTCTCAAAACGTAACGATCCGTCCATGAGTACGCCCAAATTCCTAGCCTCTGATAGTTTAGATATCAAATAGTTTTATTGTAAATTATTAATCATTAGTCGTCAATCATTTTAATTATGTACAAATGACTTCAAAAGTATTCTATTTACACGTTGAATAAATAATACCTACTTGATGCGTGAAACGTAAACAAAACTATTTGATTTGTTGTTAAACATACATTTTATTAAATGGTGCAAGTGCCACTGAGAATTAAAAATACTGATTTCCTAATTATATTAGTTGTTAAAATCAGAAAAAATGTGTCCATCAATGATACATTTTCTTTTTAGCAAAAAAGTTGGAATAATTAACCAAATGTGTGACAAAACAAACAAAAGGATTTTTATGAATATTGCATTACGTATGAACGCGAAGATAACTTAGATTTTCTTTGCATGGGAATTAATGCAAGAAGGATGGCGTGCTTTACGTTACAGAGGAATTCTGTTTTCTACGTAATTATTGTAATGCGTTGTTACCAATACCATTTAATAAAATGTATGTATAAAAACAAATCAAATTGTTTTATTTACGTTTCACGTATCAAGTAGGTATTATTTATTCCACGTGTAAATAGAGTACTTTTGAAGTCATTTGTACATGATTAAAATGATTGACGACTAATGATTAATAATTTACAATAAAACTATTTGGGATCACCCTATATGGAGCGTGACGTCAAATTGATGTCATCGGCATGAAAATTACGGGCCCTGGTCCTAACCTTAATGATAACACAGAGAAAACGAATTTTCACGACGACATATTGACTGATCGACTTCTAGACCGCAAAATCCCCTAAGCCACAATTTTCGTCGAAATCGTTAGAGCCGTTTTCGAGAATGATATTACAAAAAAAAAGTATAATATAATACTATGTACCGTGACCTCGGGGTACTTTAGCCCTAGGGGGTAACATTGCCCACCCCAAAAACCATCGTTAAAATTTAATTATTCCATTAAATGTTACGCCAGAACCAAGCTACTTACATAGTTCTAAAATTATTTTAATAATTTAAGATGATTACCACTGAAATAGTTATACTTTTAAGGGTGGGCAATGTTACCCCGTAGGGCTAAAGTACCCCGAGGTTACGGTACCTACGGTCACAAACGTTAGGCTTGAAGTCGTCAATGTCATCATTAGAGATGGCCAATCATTTGTAACTTATAGGGAACTCAACCTTATCTTTCTAGAATGTCAGATTGACTTTGAACCTAAGGTGGGTCCCAAATTTAAGTTCGTGACTAAAAAATTTGCTCTTTTAAGAGTATAGGATTAAAACGACGTTCAAGAATCTAGCTACACCTATTATTATTATTATTAAAACTAATCTAGTTAGCGACATCTCGCAAAAAAGAGCCATTCGTTCTATATATAATCTAAACTCCCGTGATTCCTTAACATTACTATTTAAAAAAAAAAACAGTAGTGTCACAATTTATTTATGACTAGGGTTAGGACTTTTGGTGGCATATCGTGGTTCTAGAATCAATGGAGTCGCTATTTCCTAATTATTATAACACGTGACACTTTGATTTTGTTTTATATAATGCTAGGTTAAGTTTATTATTGTATAATATACATACATACATACATTAAATCACGCCTGTTTCCCAGAGGGGTAGGCAGAGACCACTTCTTTCCACTTGCTACGATCTTGACAAATTTATTTCGCTTCTTCAACATTCATACATCGAGTCATGCACGCACGTCGGTTTCGGGACTTAAGATTCGGCCCTTTTCCAGTATTTCTCCGATTTGATTCGAAAAAGTACGCCTAGGGCGGCCCGTTCCGACCCTTCCACTTACTTTCGATCTGTATATCTCTTTTGTCAATCTTTTTTCATCCATCCTTTCCAAATGACCGAACCATCGAAGCATGCCCTTTTCAATCTTAGTCACTACATCTTTTATTCCACATTTCTCTCTGATTTTTTCATTTCTTACTCTATCAATCAGTTTCACACCACACATACTACGCAAAGAGCGCATTTCAACTGCATTTACACGACTTACATGCTAGTCCTGCCACACCCAACATTCACTACCATACACCTAAGGTAGGGGCTAGCACTCCATTGTGAACAGCCAGCCGGGCTTTTTGTGAAACGCCCTGTCTGCTCACAAAGGAGTACAGGGCCCCATTAATTTGATTCCCCGCATTCACCATCCTCTCGATATCCTTCTCACACTTACCATCTCTTGTAAACATACTTCCCAGGTACACAAATTCGCTCACTTGTTCTACTAATTCACCATTTATATTTATCACGCACTCAGTCATCTCCTCATCCTTTTCTATCACCATGACCTTGGTCTTGGCAACATTTACTTTCATCCTCTTTTGCTTAAATCCCTCATTCATTACTGTCACCATCTCCTGCAACTCAAGTACCGATGTGGCAAGTATAACTTGATCATCGGCATATAAGAGGCATTTGATTAGCGACTCTTGCATACGCAAACCCTTATCACACTCTCTCAAATCCCGCATGCAACTGTCCATGAATAGATTGAACAGCCATGGTGAGGCAACACAGCCCTGTCTTACACCTTTAGAGATATTAAACCAGGCCGAGTATGCCGCATTGATCCTGACACAGGCTCTGGAGCCCTCATAAAGGGACCTCAAAGTCTGCACCAGGTTGCTGCTCACTCTATACATGGACAGCACCGTCCACAACTCCTTTCTATCTACCCTATCATAGGCCTTTTCCAGGTCCCGAAAAGCTTTTGGTTGACAGCCAAGAACTTTTCTGTGATGGACCGTAGTGAAAAGACCTGATTCGTACATCCCATTCCCTTTCGAAATCCCGCTTGTACATCCCAGATTTTGTCATCCGTAACATTCAATATCCTTTCAATTAAAATCTTCGCAGGTATATTTTGCCGACAACACTAAGGAGGCTGATACCGCGGTAGTTTTTGCAGTCTTGCTGTGACCCCTTTCCTTTATACAGAGGGACGATAACGGCCTTGACCCAATCTTCCGGGATTCTGCCGCTACTCCAACATGCATTGAAAAGACGGTACAACAGACTACCCACCAGCCCATCTCCTCTCCTCAGCATTTCTATCGACACTTTATCACAACCTGCTGACTTTCCCGCTGTCATACTTTTTAAAGCTTTCATGATTTCACTCATACTAATAACACTTTCATCTTCGCTACTTGCATCTTTACTCATGCTTTCTGGCGCAAGACAAATATATTCGCATTCAAACAAGCTTTCAAAATAAGTTTTCCATCTATCAAGTATTTTTTCTTCCTCACGTATCAAGTCACCAGACTCATCTCTCACCGTGCTTTATTTAGTTTTCTCTGATTTCCCCCGAGCCGATTTAATCAAGTTCCAAAAGAGTTTAATATTCGACCGGAAGTTGTCAGAGAAACTCCTATCATACTTTTCATTCAGTAAATCTTTCTTTCTAGCCACAACTTCTTTCACTCTTTTCTTTGATCTATTATACTCTTTTTTCTTTCTGTCGCTTAAACCTTGTCCTGGCTCTAAAGCTACAAAATCCAACCAACACATTTTCTTCTCTTTCACTACATCATCTACCTCTCTATCCCACCATTCCGGGCGTTCATTCTTGCTTTTTCTTCTTTTTACTACACCGCATACTTCAGTGGCCGATTTGTATAATATCATAAGCAATATTTAAAAAAATACTGACTCTTGAGTTTCTTGCTGCGTTTCTTCTCAGCAGTGGTCTCTTGCGAAGCGCTGGTAGATTTTTGACGTGTAAAAGTGCCCGTGTTTACTACTACTACTGAATAAACATCTTTTATCTTTTTTTTTATCTTTTACATGTTAAAATCCATGAAACCGTTTAGTTTAGGTTGCTGAGCTCGGCTAAGTCATAAGTCATAAGTACCTACATACCTACATACTTAAAAACTTACATACATGCATACTCACACACATTAAATACTATAATATAATATGAGGACCGTATCGAAAAGAAAGTAGACAACTACTAAGTTAATAAGCTATATAATTAGATCGTGTTTTTGAGAAATAACAAAAGTAAATAGAAAATATATGAACTAAATAAAAATAATCTTTCGGTGAAACCATGTGCCGTGCCCCTACTTTGCCTGCAATCTGACTTTCCTCTTGATATTCTGCATCAGGTTTTGGACGACTTTCGTGGTAACGTTTTCTGAAGCCTTTTTCCACTTTTTCTTAAAGTCAGCAAGGGAAGTAGCAGCTTTGGAATTTTTTTGAAGAGATCGTTTCATAATGGCCCAGTATCTTTCGATAGGACGGACTTCCGGACAGTTAGGCGGGTTCATGTCTTTCTCTACAATATTTACCTAGTTGGCCTTATACCACTCTCTAGTCACTTTCGAATAATGACAGGCGGCCAAGTCTGGCCAAAATAATGTAGGCATCCTATGCTTCTTGATAAAAGGCAGCAACCTCTTTTGTAAGCATTCGTCGCGGTAAACTTGGGCGTTTATAGTTCCCGTAGCGAAATAAGCTTTTGATTTCACCCCGCATTGACAAATTGCTTGACAAATTAAAAAAAAAAATCCAAATTTTTCCATACTGATGGACTTATCCTTTTGAGAAACCTTTTTACTGGCTGAGACTGTTATAAATTGTGGGCCAGGTAGAGTTTTGTAATCAAATTTACAATAGCTTACGTCATCCATTACGATACACTGTACTTTTTTAGTAAGAACTCGGTCATTAAGTTTTCTTGTACGTTTTCGAACAGCAATTGACTGTTTTTCATCACGTTTGGGCTGTTTTTGTTTTTTGTATGTCTTCAGGTTGCATCTTTTCTTAATCCGCTGGATCATTCCAATAGAAGTTTTTGCTTTACGAGCAGCATCCCGAATAGACAGAGTCAGTTTGCGATGAAACATTTGAACGACTCTTTTCTGCAATTCTGGGTCGGAAGGGCCTCGTTTCCGCCCAGATTTAGGCAGATCTTCTAAGGTGACAGTAGTCGAACTTATCAATTAATTTATGTACACCCGCAGGGCTAAAATTATACTTTTTAGTAAGTTTTCTTATAGTTACCCCTTTAATTTTGAACCAGTCGTCCAAAATATTTTTTCTCACTTCTAATGCAATTTTCCCCATTTTGACAGATATGATGGAATGTCTAATGTATTTTTATTTTAAGAATAGTTAAGAAATAGGTTTATAATTCAGTAAAACCTATTTGTTTCTTGGACGTCTGTGGACAAACTTATGCAGTCGAAAAGTTGTCTACTTTCTTTTAGTTACAGTCCTTAATACATACACTAATTACAAATATGTAGTAAGTACAGTCGAGTTCATAAATATGTAAAGACTTTTATCTACTCTCATATCGTAAAGTTCGAATTATAAAATTCAAAACGAATTTATATTGGCATACTTTATAAACACAATACCGAAAAAAAATTAAAAAATCACTTTATAACATTATTTCTCTAACAAAATAATGACATTTTATAAAGTAATTTTTTTACCATTACGATACAAGTTAATCCAAAAAGTTAATGTCACCAACGAGGTTCCATATTTTTTATTTTTTTATAATGGAACGCACATGCGGTTCGCGTCATTTTTACTGAATTACAAAAAGTTTTCATTCTAATTTTTACTTGTCTGTGACAGCGCCCGCTTTAACGCATGCGCAGTGATGTGCTAGGTTTTGGCGCCATTCATTGAATACGTTTTGCTGTAGTTACTTTATTAACTTTGATCTTTTATTTAGTAGGTTGAATCGCAATGTATGAGAGTAGATAAAGTAGTGTATGAAACTGCACATAACTAGGTATTAAAACACTCGTGTGAAACTATTAAAAACCTCGCCTAGCGGCTCGGTTCTTAAACACACACTCGTGTTTTAATACCCCTCTTTATGCAACAATTTCATAAACTACTATACTACTTTTTACGAGGTATTATAGTGTATACATATTTAATTTTTTTATGAACTCAACTGTACACTTGATCGCGCGCTTTCGTGGACGCATATATCACCAAAATGGAGATTTAAGATCACTTGGATACAAATTATGAAATCCAAAAGCGACGTGGATAATCCTAATCATAAGATAAGGTAATAAAGAAACGTAATGAGGAGTACATACCTAGGCGTCCAACGCGCGCCGACGCAACGCCGAGCGCCTTATGTGTAGGTATAGCTCTAAATATTGATTGTCATTGAAAACGTTTTCCAGGGTAGTACGGCATCGAATTTGAAACTGAATGGTCTGTATGGTATAGACTTAAGGTACATTTTCGGTAAATCCTCAGATATCTATGACTTCCCTGACTGCGTAGATACCTTTGGCGTTCTGTGCGTTCAGATATTTTTTGCTCGTTGTGTGTTCACAAATTATTGAAAATCAGCTGCTCATATATATACGACTAATTGGATGTTCAGATATTATAGGCTATTTGTAGAGTAAAGAATTTATTGAAAATTAGGGATACTCAGAAATATTTGAGTACCTCACCTGCTTCGATATATCTGATGGTGACTGTACATAACTATTATTGACTAAACACAATAAAAATAAAAATACGTTCATAAATCCCCTCAATATTTAGAATTTATGTATATGGCTAGTAGGAGTAAGCAAATATTATATTACTCGCATTGGCACCGTACGACCGCTCGCTGCTTAGCTCGCTATCTTCCAGATCATCGACATCGGATCAGCTCTAGGCCTAGGTAAAGCTATTAACAATGATAGGGACATCATTACCTCATTCATTACCTTCGGTTAATCATTTGAGTACTGAATTCTAGCCCATTTCAAGTTAGTATGTAGAGCCAAACAAGCGCAGGGGATAATCTTAAGTTTCTTTTATTTTCTGATATGATCCCTTTCCCTGGGCCAAAAGAAAGCGGGTTCAGATATTCTTGATCACCTTGTTACCTCTAAGATATTCGATTTCGCCTGTAAGAGATGGAAAGAAGAAATATAGACAATTCAATGCAATGTTATTAACAAAGTGTACACTGATGTGATGATTATTAAGGTATCGCCGACTAAAAAATGCTGTGGAAATAAAATATTTACGTCACCGGCAATAATATGTTATCCAACATTGGGCGCAAAAATATCTGGCACGCTCTGATACCTCTAGTAATAAAGACGTGTCAGATATTTTTGCGCCCAATTTTGGATAATATATTATTGCTGGCAACTGTACTACGTTACTAGTACCTCAATACCAAATAATCAAAAATAATGTAGGCATACCATGAAGTTATTTAACTCTATCGAAAAAGCTTTAATGACTTACCCAGGTTTTCTGATGGCTCATCTTAAAATAATTGAACTGCACAAGGGAGATGTCATGAATGTCAGTCACCTACCACTTTGTAAGACAAACATCCTTCATAAGTAGCAAGGTCCACTGGGAACTCGCGGAGTAATTAATAAGTACAATACATAGTTGGCGTATCGAAGGAACTCCTGCGATATTAGTCGACTGACTAAACTTCTAAGTCAATATGTGTATTACAAGATTGTTACATGGGTTGATGGTTGATTAGGTTGCTAATATTACTATTGGGGTTTGATTAGTGGCATGCTGTTGGGGTCGATTGGCGGCCTCATAATTCATAATAACCTAAATAAATAGTGTGTCCTCCTGGTTAAGATTACCTTAAGTACTTAAAACCTTGTTTTATACGAGTACATTTATAAATACTACTATTACTACTACTACTACGCTGAGTAGCTAGAAATTTGTGTTTATGGTGTTTCTAATCCACGAAGCACCCGTCCGGAGTTATTGTAACGGTGCACAGTGATTCCGCTCCCATACAAGGGCGGCCATAAATACCTTTACCACGAAATACAGGTTTTTTCCTGTTTAAAACGTTAAAATACCACGAAAGCAATATGTAAAATGAAATTTAAAACATTTTTGTGAATATATAATTAAAAAATACGTTTGTTTAACGTGTAGAAATGTTTCGGAGTAAAGTTGTTTTCGATATTGAATTTAAATAATTTTATACGCGATGTCCATTGGATAAAAGGTGGAAATAGGTGTTGCTTGTTGTTAAAAAACCATCAAATTAAACAGATAATTAAAAAAAAAACATATTATTCAGTCAATTAACATAAAACTGTACAAATATTATCATATAAAACAAATAACACTAACGCATTAAAATTACTTATTTAAAGTTAACAATTCTATTACAGATTTTGATAAGACACTATTTTTTTTTGTGGGTAACTTTCTTAGACTTGATATAAGTGGATCTGAGTGAAGAAGCCTGTTAATCAAGTCTGTGTTTGGCAAAACGCGATTCATCTTCCGTGTATGCTCTTGTCGGAACGCTTTAATGTGTTTGTTACTCGCTTCAGCTGCTTCTTCAGACAGTTCCCCTATGGACTTTTGTAGAGCTTAAGCTAGCATCATCAGCGGAAGTATTGAGCAACGCATTAACAGCAGACGAATCGAAGTTGGATAGTTCAGCAAGTTTTCTCCTTTTTGTACGTTTACTACTGTCATTGAAATCTTTTTTCGGGCAGCCACGCGAACAAGGAGACGAATCGACGTTATCTTTCTGCTGCAAAATACGGGGCACAAAATTTCGATTTATGTCAATATACTCCATTACAGCAAGCCAATCTGAATATTTTTCTATTAATTTAGACTTACTAGAGTAAGTCTTTTTCCAATAACACGAAAATCGTTTGCATAAATTGCTAATTCCGTCGCTTAAAATGTCCATGTGAATATTTTCAATGTTCTCGGAAAGAAGTGACATTTCAGTCAAAGTACCCAGAACATGTTGACATTTTTCTTTTTCAGTGCCTTGTTTGGAGTGCCACATATCAAAAAAAGTACGCCTTGAAATAGCACATCTCAAAATAGAACCTAAAACAAAGACATAAACATGTTAGAAAAAATCTCATTATTCTTGACCAAGGACACTTATTCGTTGACACCCCTTTAACTAGAAAAGTTGACAACAGACGAGAATGAAACTTACAGCCCTTATTAAGGACACTTTGATCTTTAAAATGAAATATGTCTCTAGTGCGGCACAGGTCGGCATCAAAGTATAACTCTAATTGAATTCGTAGTTAAGAATATTTTTTACGAAACGATAGACCTCCCGTAGAAAATGTGTATAAAATTCAAACACACATATATATGTTGACATTTTTCTTTTTCAGTGCCTTTGTTTGGAGTGCCACATATCAAAAAAAGTACGCCTTGAAATAGCACATCTCAAAATAGTACCTAAAACAAAGACATAAACATGTTAGAAAAAATCTCATTATTCTTGACCAAGGACACTTATTCGTTGACACCCCTTTAACTAGAAAAGTTGACAACAGACGAGAATGAAACTTATAGCCCTTATTAAGGACACTTTGATCTTTAAAATGAAGTATGTCTCTAGTGCGGCACTGGTCGGCATCAAAGTATAACTCTAATTGAATTCGTAGTTAAGAATATTTTTTACGAAACGATAGACCTCCCGTAGAAAATGTGTATAAAATTCAAACACACATATATATTCATGAAACATCTTAGAAAATAAAGTACATACCTTCCTCTTGGATATCCATGTTTTCACCACGTGTTTTTAAACAAATAGTAATAATAATACACGATAACAAAGTGATTAAGTTACGGCGTCAGAAGTGCTAATGAGGGTTGAGATGTTATCACTTTCGTTGCACAAATGTAAATGATAATTGCAATTTATTATTGTGACATTTATTGTATTTGACAGATTGTCTATTAGTGAATCATTTTACTTACCTTTTAGACCGGGATACGCTCATGACCTTTTTCGAATTATGGCCTACTGCGGAATCACTGTGCGGTGGTTTGGTTGCGCTTTGAATACGTACGTACGTAGTATATTATTATCGGTTTGTGTGCGGGCAGGTGCAACGTGGCCGTGATGCTGCTGTGCGACGTGGTGCTGGATGGCGTAGAGCTGGACTGGTCCATTCACGTGCCGCTCATGCTTCACATCGTGTTCCTCGGCATGGACCACACCAGGTCGGTGCTACCTTGTTTTCTCATTTTATGCTAAAAATCTGGGTAACGACCAAAAAGTTGGCCACGCCAACTCAATCAATTAAATTTTCTATGAAACTTTGCCGTTGTGACACGAAAATTACCCATACAATCGTAGGGATACTTTTCGTCGAACAACGGAACGTTTTTCGACTTCGATGTTTGTATGCTTAACTGCGCTTAACTATAGTCAAACTTTTTTTCTTACCCATGTATAAAGTGTTATTTCTTTTACCTCTTTTAGTTTGAGCTGACCTTTAGGCATATTTAACTGAGATCTCGGTGATCTCTTATGGTAGCATGTGGATGTTACAAATGTCATATTTTTAAATATTGTCGGCCTAAGTTGTTAACCTGCCAAATCCATTTTTAGGATTTAGCAGATTTGCATTCTAAATAGATGAAATAAAGTTCAAACCTGCTAAATCCTAAAAAGGGACTTGGCAGGTTAACAACTTAGGCCGACGATATTTAAAAATATGACATTTGTAACATCTCTACAATAGATTACGCATATTGTACAGAAAACTGAAAAAAATTAAGTTCAAAATGCATTTAGTGGCAATAAATTGGTCTGACTGTAAAACATGTAATGTTAAACTGGGCCCCATGTTTCCTTTATAAATCTGGAAGATAAATAATAAAAAAAACTATTGTTGGTACAAAAAAACTGTAACTATTTTTACACTTGCATTTTTAATGGACTATTATTTGTCGACCAAAAACGAGACAATTCGTTCGTCGTGTCGTGTTTTAATGGGTCTTATTGCATCAAAATATAATTCATAAGTATGGAAGGGTAACCTCAAACAAAAAAGACTGATATATCCGAGTAGTTTCGATAATCAACTAAATATTAATTGAGTTAAGGTTTGAAGTCATTAATGTCAGATATTGATATAACGTTTGAGTAGACAGTAATTTCAGTAAGGGTTTATACCGTTTGAAAGACAACAATCTGCAATTGGTTACAAGCAGGGACCGGAAAACCCCTTTATTCGACTAAGTCTATCGATCGGGTAACTACATCATATGCT
This sequence comes from Acleris emargana, assembly GCA_927399475.2. Taxonomy (NCBI): domain Eukaryota; kingdom Metazoa; phylum Arthropoda; class Insecta; order Lepidoptera; family Tortricidae; genus Acleris; species Acleris emargana. The sequence continues at coordinate 45,954,881 of OV656835.1, read as the reverse complement.
CTCCCAAACGTTAGCGTATCCCTATCGTTAGGCTTACCCTAATGAATGATTAACCATTGAGGTTACCAGTTTCGTAAGGGTTTCGGATTTAAGCACTTAGCATTACGTTAGTGTTACCCTATTAATTCTCCCTCTCCGTTGACTCTGTTTCGCAGATTCGTGTGATTGGTTGGTTCAAGCCTGTGTGTGGATAGCCAATCAATTGCTAAGTAGTGCAAAAATAATTTGTATGGACTGCGCGTAGAGATTAAAATAGCTTGAAGCCGTTCAATAAACACTTCATAGGGAAAGCCTAACGAGGGTTTTAAGGAATTGGTAAGCGCTTAGTCGAATTAATTGTATCGTATGGGATAGCTCTTCATTGGGGTAAGTCGAAGATATGCTTATCGCATCGTTAGGGTTTGTAAAAACCAGTCAATTATATACCCTAACGAAAACCTTTTAAAGGGTAAGCGGTTCCGGTCCCTGGTTACAAGCTCTCTGACTCAAGAATTTTAGTTGACAATAATCTTTCTCATAACTTAATTTGTTCGTACATAAAAACTTATACACTAGACCTGTAAACGTCTCCTCGGAGTCGCACAACTTACGGCACCGGAACAGATTGGCTCTTGCCATTCCCGTTAAGCTACAAATTTAAAGTAAAGGGGACCTGTAAAGGGGACCATGTTTGATACGCGAAGTGTATATATATTTTTAATAATTTCCCTAACCTATATCTATCTTATCTAATCTATATATTAAGAAAAAAAACACACCACCGCGCCGGCACTAAGGCAGCGGGGTCGAGTTTCAGCGTCAGTTACGCTTCCATACTTATTATGTTTCGATGGTCGGTAGAGCATAGACATTGTTTACGTGCTTAGGTGTTTTATGAAGAGTGTTTTGTTGTGATTAGAAGTAGGAGGCGTGCTTATATGCCGGAGTGTCGTTCCAGATGGATCGTCCACCAGCACTGCCGGCAGCTGCTGCTCAACCTGCTGGTGGCGCTTGCGGCGCACCGCGACCACCTGACGGTGGCGCGCGTGCTGCTCGCGTCGCGCGCCGCGCACCTCGGCCTCGGCGTGCCGCCCGCGCTACCGCTCGTGCCCCACAACTTTACAGGTCCATACTCTCCTCTTTACGTGCTATCTCCCCCGCCCTGAATACCAAATGGCACAGTAAACACATTTTAATTTTTTAATAAGTTTTCAGTTTAATTATGTAACTATTCTTATTTAGAACCGGATGCCGTGTTCGACAGCTATTTACAATGCAACGGACATTCGCCGCGGCCGCACCATCCGTTATCTCTAAACTCGGACCCACAAATCACCCCTGAAGGTATTTACATTCTAAGTGTTTTTTCTGGGGCAGGCGGCGCGATTTTAACTGCCGATTAATATATTATTCATTGGCTGACTTAGTAAAACGCCACTAAATGACATTTGAGATGAGGTGACTTAAAATTATATCGACGCTATATTTTTATTACACCATTACGATTTATTTATTTTTTATTACCCACGAATGTTTCTAACGCGTTAGGTTTTGAACGAGTGTTATATCAAAAACTTAAAGCCCTGTCTCATTGATATGACGACCTTCTTATTTGACGAATGAACACATCAGGCGACGTGCTTGTCTTGTAATCGTTTTTATTCGTCGAACCGTTATTTACTTGGAATACTTCCATTGATTTATCCTAATCATAGTCCGAACTTAATGAACGACTAATGTTTCGTTGCCATTTTATTTTTTATCTTTTGCACTAAAGTAAGATTAAAACATATGTAGGTAAGTAATAATATTTTGAATATTACCAGGGAATCTTACAGCTAAAATTAACAAGTGGCAGGACACATCTGAATCTGAACCATCTTTTTTTCCTTTTGATAAGATAACGTTATATTTTCACTTTTCGTCTTTTACTTCAAAACAATATAGTACATTACTGAACAGACCGGGAAATTGGCTGTTGCGGGACGAGCAGAGTAAGCGTGGCCGAAATAGTACATTGTGTATTAAGGTCGGTAAGTAAGGAATTACGATCGAGGCTCTATTAGAAGCCCGAAGTCGAAGACTGAGGGCTTTCTGAGCCGAGGTTCGTAATTCCCGTACCGCCCGTGAAACATACAATGTTTTTCATCACATTTGCGAGTAAATAAATAAAGATTTTCAATAATTGTTTTTGCTGCATGGATAATATCTGGCGGTGTTGCATTTAAATTACACTCATCGGACGATGACGACGACATTTTTTATAACTTTTTTACTTGTCTTCAAATATAAAATGTAAATAACTATGAATTATATAATTTAATACACAAGTCAGCACAACTATTATTACGAATTACTTGAACTTTTTTTAAGCGGATGGCGGGCGGACTCCACAGATTATACAAATGTTTCGTTCAGGAACGTTAAGGGCAAATACTTACGTAGGTATACATACAGCCCTGAAGGAGTGTAAAAAAACGACGGTTTGATACAGAAAACTATTAAAATCGATTATTAAGAACATTAATTGAGTATTTAAGTAACATGTAGCGAGATTGCAATGAAATTCCTGTTTAAACAACATTTTTCAATTGCGTGTAAACTCTTTGCTTGAACTTGCATGACCTGTGTGCTGTGCTATAAATGAAAAAAAAATTACTTACCGACCTTGGGCTTCATGGTAAAAAGAAAGGTCGAGGGTTTTATATGGGGCATTGCGGCCAAGTTAACCTGTATGTTTAGATACTGTTTACGTGCAAGTGTGATGAAAATAATAATATTAAACAGTCACAGAATTTCCTTGAAAAAAGAACAGAAACCGGTACGTTAGTATGACACTGAAATAAATCATTAAATAAAATCAAAAAATTTAAACGTAACAAATTCAATTTGAATAAAGTATAGTTTAAATTATGACATTTATTACGCGTTTATGTTATTTCGGCCATTTTACACTTTTAAATACACTGTAAACGCTGTTTGAAAAAGTTTAACTTTTTAGTGTAAGTATAACATTTAAAAAGTAAAATTTACAACGAAGAACTTTGATTGCACTAGTGTTTGGCTGTTTGGAGTTAGTTATCCTAGTCCAAACATGGTTTTAAAAACTAAAACACCAGGTATGTAATGAAATTTCATACATTTTCGCGGCCGCTGCAGCTGGTAAATAACCAACTGCCTGGGCCTGGAACTCAGAACTTCGCGGGCTGATTTTACGAGAATAAGGTTAACATTTCCGAGCATGTGGGAGAAATAGTACATTATTGCCTAGGCAGTGAAGCAGGCAATTGCAGGCCGAGAATTGTTTTAAACGGACGAGCTTGCGAGTTGTTTTTTTAATTTGGGAACTGTCTGTAAACTATGTACTTCGCGTCTCAGTATGGAGTCAGTATTATGTCAATTTTTCCGGTCATTTTTGAGAAAAATAATATTCACTCCTTAATCGACATGTATTTGAATTTTAAAACTATTCTACCTTTAGGCCCTAAGCTGATATTAGCAAAGAAAATTATTTTGGACGAAATAAATGAACAAGCAATTGAGACATCGTTGACCAGCATATTATTTTGATCTGTGGTGATCTATAGACGGAGAGCTACCGACCAAATCGGTCATGTGGCTTCAGCTGTATTGAAACTCCGTTAGCTACTTCCCTGAACAACCTTTTCCGATAATCTTCGTGCTGGCAGGCCGCGTGCGGTGGGTGCGGGTGTAGTGGGGTGGGGAAAAAAAAGATAAAAATGTGGGCTCAGCGACTTTTTTTTTTCAAACAGTTGCTCTGCACTCCTTGTGCACCCAAAAAAAAATTAAATCGATCGGGTGGTGGGAAGGGGGTGCCAGCGTTAATTAAAAGTACCAAAATAATAATAATTTTCATGTGGGTTCAGCTGTATTGGCTTTTTTTCTGACGCGAGATTAATTAATATGTAAGCCCCAAAAAAATTGCCATGTAAAAATATCGGTGGGAAGGTATAGTTTTTTTTTATCGTTGGATTTCGTTCGAAAATGAGCTAAAATTTGTACTAAAGGTGCTGGTACACCTGCAATAAAATACGAAGTTCGAAAGAAATATGAATTTTGATAAGCTTTATATCAAAAACTTTTAGAGAGACAATTCTAGTCTCATATGGTAGCAAAATTAATCTGCGGGTACTATCACAAACTAGTCCTTTAGGGTTATAATAGTCAAAATCTGAAAAATTTCCGAAATCTTCGCGGTTTTTTTTAATTTTGACAAAGTTGCGTTTGGCGCTCGAGGTCACAAACTTGGATTATTCATTGGGTCAACATCGTACGTCTGCATTAAATCAGAACTACCGGATTTGACGCAAACTACGCCGTACTTTGAATCCCCAATTTTACTGAGGTAGTGTGTCAGGTAGTGTCAAGTAGGTTCATATAACATTTATTGCTCCTTACGAGTATGACCTCAGGAATGCGTGGATAAAATCTTTCGCAGTCCTGTATTAGAGGAAGCCTGAAAGTAGCATGTTTCTTGGTTGCCCTAAAATAGAAAAAAAAGATGTGAGCACTCAAAAAAACAAATGTTGTTTTTTTTTGTGGTCAATAGTTAAAGACTCGTGTGCAATCAAGTTATGTTTTTATCTCAAAGGACTAACAATAGACCTGACGCAGTTTATGCGTATATGGGCTCAGCCAGAAAATGAGGCCTTCTAGTATGTCCACAGGAAAGACGGTAACCAGAAACGTTAATCTGTGTACGACCCGAATACTTGACACTTGTCGTTTTGCCATTCTGTAATCTGGGATGATGATAAGTGTTGTTGTGTGTAACTGCTTGCGCTAATAACGATGGTGTGATCGGTGGTCCAGGCGAGGGCGACAAGTACCCGTCGCTGCCAGTGATCGTGGCAGAGGGGGAGGAGCCGGAGCCCGAGCCGGCTGAGCTGCCCGTCGCCGACGTAATCAAGTCGCTCGTGCACTTCCTCGCCAACCGCCCCACGCACATGCCGCTCTGGCAGTACGAAGACATCACAGCCAAAGGTAACTCTTATCATTTTACATTTTTGTCCAATAATATTCTTCCTAGCTACCTCTTTACCTACAAATTACGAGTAGATACGAGTTTTAAAAACTCACTGCTCAAATATGAAAAACGTACATGCCTGATAAAGCTGGTCAGTCAAGCGACCTATTCTGGCTAATTCAACCCTTGATCTTTCTAGTTTTCTTCAATAACCCTTTGCTACACTAGTGGTCACGCTACCTAAACTTTCGTTTCCCAGGAGAAGTTGGTTCTTGATACAGCTGAGCCCTATCCAACGAAGGTTACGATTACATTTTACAAGTTGCTTGCACGACACTCAGGCAGCGAACCAGCCAGAACAAGCATTTTAAATGCTTGTATCATCCGTATTTTTTGGCCGATTTTAATTTTAATTTCTCTTTTAGTGATCTTTTTTACAGTATTTCATATTTTGCTGAGAAATGCGATGCAAAAAATTCATGCATATTTCCTACAATGTCAACTATTTATTTTATGGTACGGCTGCTTGTAGTATTTACAAAGGTTGTAACTTGTCACTTGTAAAATGTAATCGTAAACTTTCATTGGATAGGGCTCAGCTGTATCAAGAACCAACTTCTCCTGGGAAACAAAAGTTTAGGTACAAGAATTCTAACACTGTCACGCATTCTTTGTTTAGACAGCGTTTATACTTGGAAATCCAATATGCACTGTGACGTCATGTAATAGGAAGGAGAAATTTAAAAAAATCGTGTCCGTAAAGGTTTATAAATCATTTGAAGGTCAATGCATCCATTTCTATAATAAACTAGCTTCTGCCAGCGACTTCGTCCGCGTAGATTTCGAATATCGTTATTCCCTCGGGAACTTTTAAATGTTCCTAGATGAAAAGTAGCCTATGTGTTAATCCAGAGTATAAAATATCTCTATTCCAAATTTCATCCAAATCCGTCTAGCCGTTGCTGAGTGAAGAAGTAACAAACACACACACAAACTTTCGCATTTATAATATGAGTAGGATTACCTGACGTAGTATTAAAGTTACCATTTCCAGTACTTAATACTTACTTGAAAAAGTCGTTGATGTCTAAAGCTTACTCTAGGGTCGAGGACTATCTAACAGACAAAAATGATTCGCCTAAACCACAGATAACAGAATACAAGTACAGATACCCAATCTCATACAGCAAAAGCGTGCCGTCCTAATATAGACAATTCGGTAGACAATTTTAGTCCCGTAGTTACACCAGTAGATGCCGTATCTGAGCCACCACTGGATGCTGGCAGCCTACCTAATAGTTTTAGTAACGTATCACCAGATGGCATTGACTTCAAGAATGAGACGTCAAGAAAATTGTTGACTTAAAATTAATATGTAATGGGTATAATATAATCCTACCGGTGACATTGTGTTAGCGTTTTATTAATTCATAGGAACATCTGCCCTGATTAATGATGTCCAGGACAAATAGGAATGTTTTAATGACATGTTTGGGAAGTTTTTTGCTGACAGTAAATAAAAGCAATAGGTAAAAATAACTGGTTTATTAGGTTTAAAGAATTTATTTTCTCATAAGAATTTTACAATTCACTTACAATGAGAATTAAGAATAAGTTAAAAATTGTTTGGTGAGCGTATTTAAGCGTGCGTATTTACAGAAAAAGGAAATATCGCCTTCAACTTTATCCGAATCCAACGAAACAAAGTTATACACTCGGCCTCAAAAAAATCGCACCTTTTGGTATGATGACTTCAAGCAGCTATAAACCCTATTAAATCTAAGATAAGGTATGAGTGTGGGGCCTCATTTTAAAGGTTATTGAATCCTTTAATTAATAAAAATGTGATAATGATTACTAAGCTTACAAAAAATCGTTTTTCATGAAAAGAGGAAAAACATTTATTCACGCCAAAATTACACAATCTAAAAACATAACAAAATTAAAAAATACAGTAAAACAAATTCTTAAAACGGAACTTAAAACCTAGGGTTACCTCCCCTAGCCCTAATTACAGCCTCCATGTGATCCTTCATTGACCTCACCAAAACGTCACGATGCGATCTTGAGGAATTTCACTCCACTCCTCGACGACGGCGTCCCGAAGCTGTTCAAGGGTGGCAGGGGCAGTATCACGAGACCGCACCCGGCGTTTCAGATCATCCCAAATGTGCTCTATGGGGTTCAGGTCAGGACTTCTCGCTGGCCACTGCATCACGGGGATCCCAACCTGATCCAGATTGTCCCGAACAATCAACGCCGTATGAGAGCGGGCGTTGTCGTGCATGAATGTGAATTCAGGCCCGACAAAACCAGCATACGGGACCACGTGGTCCTCCAGGATCTCTGTGATGTACCGATGAGCAGTCAGGGACCCCTGGCCACGTCCACCTCCAGTGCGGGAGACGCACACAAGGTCGGTTTTGCCCGATTTTAAAGTTTATTAACTGTGCTTTCAAATGATACTAATATTAGTAGGGTACAATAAATAAGTTAAGAGCTTTATTCGCTTGAAGTCAAAATTTCAAAAGGTGCGATTTTTTTGACGCCGAGTGTAGTTTAAATGTTTGTACACAAACTGTCAGCGCGTTTTGATACTTCAATGGTTAAATATAGCACGTTGTTCGTTCCGTGTTTGTACTAACATTTTAATACACCGAAACCGCCAAAACAGTATTTTGTAATATTCATTTATATTCGTCAAGACATTATTTTCTCTATTGTTTTTTTGTTTTGAATATAAAAGAAGTATTTTGAGTATTGATTTTACGCATCAAACAAGAATTTGTACAAACGAAACGCTTGGGGTCTGTGAGTGCATAGTAGCACAGTATATAAATAAACCAGTAAAGAAACTACGAACAAATGCTCGAAACGACGCACTCACACAGACACACGCCTCTACGAGACCGCTAAGAGGATTTGGCGGTGCTGTCAGCCGCGTGTGTCGCGTCTAGACGAATGGGCTCCTTCGCATTTTTCGTTCGTTCTTGAGAAAGATGCCACAAAAGTATTGCGTGGTATATACGGTTGTTTGAATTCGGCTTCTTCAAACCCGGAACTTTCATTTTTTAAACTCTCTGCTGGTGTTGAAAGGTAAGAATAAATAAAATATTAAAAAAAAATGCTTTTTATAATACGATGACGTGTTGCAAAAGTAAAAATATAAAAATCGTTTAATTTTCCAGCGAAAATTCAAGAGAACTCGGGAGATTTTAGTCGAAATAAAACAACTGTATTTTACACTAATTACTTTAATTTACAAATTATTAAATTATTAAACGATATAAAATAATAAACATCTCTACAATATTTGAACATTGAGTGTTTTTTTTTAAATATTTTTCTCGACCGTGGATAGGTCCTTCTTTGAGTGTCTACCATTGGTGTTGTCGTCTTAAAAATACTGTTAGAATTTGTTACTTTGGTTCGAAATGTAGAAATTCGGGAAACGGGGTCGCTAAATTGTGATATCGGGAGGGAAGAGCCGAAATCGGTAGATTTCCCGATAAATCGGGAACTTTTGCAACACGTCTGACATTTTGTTGATTAGGTTATGAAATATGTCAAATAAGCATACTTCCTCTCGAATTTAGAAAAAAAAGAAACCGCCGCCTTGTTACACTTTGTGTTGTTCTACCTATGCCTTCCAAAATCGAAATCTGGGGATCTGTGTGGTCTCTGACAATGATTTCGTTGGCAGCATGAGAAAAAGTAGCCGCCATCTTGAACTCTTTAGTTATTCAACCGATTGCTTCCAAAATCGATATCTGCGATGTGTATGGTCTCCGACAACTAATCTGTTGGCGGAATGAGAAAAAGTAGCCGCCATCTTGATTTTTTTTATTATTCGACAGGCTGCTTCCAAAATCGATATCTGGAGATCTGTGTGGTCCTAACTCTCGAAATTGACACTTGAATTAGTCTGTCGAATAATAAAAAAGTTCAAGATGGCGGCTACTTTTTCTTATTCTGCCAACAAATTCTTTGTCGGAGACCACGCACATCCCCAGATATCGATTTTGGAAGCAATCGGTTGAATAAATAAAAAAATAAATATGGCCTCTACTTTTTCTCAATCTGTCAACAGATTAGTTGTCGGAGACCATACACATCCCCATATATCGATTTTGGAAGCAATCGGTTGAATAACTAAAAAGTTCAAGATGGCGGCTACTTTTTCTCAATCTGCAACGGATTTGCTGTTGCAGATCACACGTATCGATTTTGCACTAACTAGCTGAGATACAATAAACAAGATTTTTTTCAATTTTACAAAATGTTAATGGACAACCCTTAAACGCTCAATTGGAGCGTAGGTATTTATCTTGAAAAGTAGGCCTCGTTTCTTTACTGGTTTATTTATATACTGTGATGATAGTAGTTTCGCGATCCGTGATCGCACCATCTAGTGACAGTACCTAATAAGGCGTAGCAAGCTTGAAAGCTTATAAGTTTTTTATGAGTTAGATGGAGTTAATATAAAATTTATTGCATTTATTAAACTTGTAAAATATACCCTACTTTATGTAGAGAAGGATGTTTTTGATGTAATTAAGGTACGTTGAATTTATTAAGGTGCAAAAATCATTCAATCTTCACGATTACTGATTCAAATGTTTCGCTCGATACCTGTGGCGCCATCTATGTGTTTATTAAAGTAATAATTATACGTTGTTCGAGTTGGGAGGCCATGCCTAAACTAAACATCTAAATAACTTAATAATTACTTAGTCCTAAAAAATATGAAAACATTGTACAGGGTGTTTGGTAGAGCGTTGTCTAAAAGAAACAGGCAAATAGAAGAGGCCATTAGCTATCCATTTCAGGTACTTTAACCCTTTATTTGTCTAAGGGCTATTTAATACTGATTATTTATTATTCGACCTTGAAACCCCGAAAAAAAAAAAAAGGAACTATTTGGTGTATCCACAAAATTATCACTTTGTTAGAAAGTTAAATGTTGTTGTGTTCGAATAAAAGTATTATTAGCCCACTGTACCTGCATTAGAGTTGCTGCTGAAATGGTTGACTTGAGCATATCGTCGCTAGAAATCAATAATGCTGTAACCCTCAAAAACCAAACTTTATACTAGAGCCAAATTACAAACGCAAAAAAAATAAAAAAATCATAACTTCTAAACGGCAGAAGGCTTTTCGGTCCCATTTTGCAAATATTATTAAAATAAATAGTTTTGTTAAACTGAATACTCAAACTTGATATAAAATGGGTTAAGGGTGATTTTTGCGGGTTACAGCATTTTTTTTCTTTTTTTTTTCCCCGAAAGAATGCTGTAACCCAAAAGGGAAATGTGGTGGTGTAATTTAAAAACCAAATGAAAGGGCGTTTTAAATTGCTGTAACTAAATAACAGCCACTACAACAATTTTGGTCCGAAATTACTTACTGATTTAAAAAATTAAGACCAAATTAGTTAGGAAAGCAAAAACGCTGTACAATGTTCCAGAGATTAAGTTTCTTACCTTGTATTGCTGTAAGTCTCATTTCGACAAAAAATACCGGAATTTAAGCGGGTTACTACATTTATTTGTTCTCCAATAATCTAAATATCACAAATAACTAATGCTGTAATGTTTTTATTTTTCATCGTAGAAACACGAGACATAGACCATTCGACGCAGAAAAAATTATGAAGTAAAAATATGCAAAAAAACGATTTTGGTAGGAGGTGCGGGTTACAGCATTATTGCTTTCCAGCGACGATATGGAAAGTGTGGTCAGTGCTTCGGGCTGATAGAAGACACGCTTTTCATTAAAAACACGCCACACGCTTTTTCCTGTGCAAGGTATTTACAAGTTGTTCAAGATTAAGTGATTTGCTGTTTTTTTCATTATTATTCTCTGTAGTGTTAAATTTTTGCCACTATTGTGTATGAAGTTTGAAACATTTTTGCATTTTTAAATGTTTTACGAGTGCCCGCGGCCAGCCTACCTTACCTCGGCTATGTAGCTTTTACAAGACCAAGTGTCCGATCATTAATTCATATCCTTAGTTTATTTGTTTTAGGCCTGGAGGGTAATGATTATAACAGACGTTTCGAGGTTTGCCCTTTGTTATTGCACACGGACGTTTTACTTATAAAATTCTAATGAATTAATTCTCATCTTAGATATGTGAATTATAACGAGAAAACATCTAACTGTGTAAGACGTGGTAACAGAATAGAGAAGTTAATTCTCCCAAAAATCGCCACCTTCACGGCCGGGTGGAAGTTATTAGCGAATTACTAAGGGCCTGTTGTTTGATCAGTAGTTATAGTAACTAATTGTTAAAAATCGTAACCAATGGTTAAATCTCAAGGAAATGTGTCAAATTTTCCATTCCTTTTCGAATTTTAACAATTAGTTGAGTTAACTACTGATCAAACAACAGGCCCTAAGAGTTTTGTAATGCATGTGGCACACCATTAGAATCGGCATAAACTGGAGATGTTTTTAGGAAATTGGAAGAGTTGTAATCACTTTCGTTTTGTTAAAAATTCTGTGTGAAGTTAATCTTGAACAATTTCTTTACTGATTTCTGGAAATTTGACAGCCCCCTTTTTTTTAAATGTTGCTATACGCTTCCAATAACACTTTTATTCGAACACCACAACATTTAAATAAATCCTTTTTTTTTTGGGGTTTCAAGGTCGAATTTTGGTAACTTTTAATAAAATAAAAAAAAATCGGTATTAAATAGCCCCTAGACAAATAAAGGGTTAAAGTACCTGAAATGGATAGCTAATGGCCTCTTCTATTTGCCTGTTTCTTTTAGACAAACTAGCTCTACCAGACTTCCTGTATAATGTCTAGGGGACACGGTTTCTGTAGGAGAATGTATCGATACTTTTTATGTGGTTGTCTTGCACCGTCTTAGGTAAGTATAATTTGTATAATTTTTATTTTGAAAACTATCACTACTAAGTAGACTTCAGTGGTTCTTGAGTTACTAACAACAGTTTAAAGGTTTATACCTACCGAAAACTTATTTGCGGTGTTGGTAAACTGACCGCGAGCTATGTCGATGTATGGGGAACAGTTTTCCAACGGCAAAGTTAAGTTGGTCGCGATGTCAAATTTGTGTAGTAACGGTTTCGGAACCCTACACTGAGCATGGCCCGACATGCTCTTGCCCAGTTTTTTTTTATTACTATTACTTATTATTTCTTACTTACTTATTAGTTCTTGTGAAAATTCTGAGTTTTGAGACACATTTTCCTTCTTAACTACGCATGAATATATTTATTTTTTATTTTATGTTAGATTCATCTATATATATAAAAATCAATGCCATTTTTCGTTGTAATTTTATAACTCAAGAACGGGCTCACCTGTCCAAACCAAATGTTTAGTCTTTGTTCGGACTGTTTAGTAGATGGTTTATGTGAAGTTTGCACAAAATCGGTCCAGCGGTTCTTCATTTATCACAATTTTTGTAACAAATGAATTCAATAAATGGCGGATCATTTTGTTAATGGGGATTTTGGTGTCAAATTGAAACTTTTTTTAAAATGGGGATTGTGCAGTCAAATTGTTTTTTTTTTCAGTGTTGACAGTACAAGCATGTTGTTATGTCATTCATGCGGTCATTTCATTTTGGTCGTGCTTCTATTCAAGCAAATTGTCAGCGATAATTAATGCTTTGTGAATATATTTTTAAACATTATTGTTGAGTGCATTCATACAAACGGTGAGTCTTGAATTGTTCAAATGTACTGTAATGTATGTATATGTGTGCGTGTACTTTTCTCAGTTTTTTAGCGAGACGTCGGTGTTTCGTATCGTTTACAGGCTTTATTTGAATTAAATTGTTAAACAACGGTAAGTTTTGAACTGTTGAAGTGAATTACATGTATGCATGTGTATTTCTTTATTTGAAATAACATATTGTGTGCATACGGGTGTTTTATTCTTTTGTAACAGATGGAAGCACGACGATTTAAAAATGAATTATTTAATGCAGGTGGATTAAATTTCTTGGATGCACCTGGTGGTACAGGCAAAACTTTCGTTGTATCATTGATTTTAGCGACTATTCGATCGGAACAGAAAATTGCATTGGCACTTGCATCTTTGGGAATTGCTGCTACATTATTAGAACTCTGCTATGGCAAAAGTTCTGCGATTAACGTCAATTATTTTATGGGATGAGTGTACAATGATGAATAAAAAATCACTAGAAGCATTTAATCGAACAATGCAAGATTTACGTGGTAATCAATCATGTGGTGGTTGATGGTGCTTTGATATTACTGTCAGGGGATTTTCGTCAAACATTGCCTGTCATTCCTCGATCAACTCCAGCTGATAAAATAAATGCCTGTTTGAAGTCATCAGTTCTTTGGAGATATGTACAAAAATTGACACTGAACATTAATATGCGTATTCACCTACAAAATGATCCAGCTGCCCATGAATTTTCAAAACAATTGTTAGAAATTGGTGATGACAAAATACAAATCGGCAGTACCTATTACCGATCAATTTTTGTACAATTTCGCAATCGATAGATGAATTGATTGAATGTGTTTTTCCGAATATTTTTCAGAATGACAGAAATCATGATTGGTTGGTTGAGAAAACGCGCCATTTTAGCACCGAAGAACATTAATATCAATGCCAATAATTTTCAAATTCAAGCGAAACTGCCAGGTGTAGTCATGACATATATAAATCAATTGAGTGTTATGAATCAAGATGAGGCAATGAATTATACAATTGAATTTTTAAATTCATTGGAACAGGCTGGTTTGCCACCGCATTGCTTGAATCTGAAAGTTGGTTCTTTGATTATATTATTGCGAAATATTAATCCACCAAAACTGTGTAATGGCACCAGATTGGCAGTGAAAAAGTTATTGCCAAATTTGATTGAAGCTACGATCTTAACTGCTAAATCAAAAGGAGAAGTTTGTTTGATACCGCGTATCCCTAAGATTCCAACTGATATGCCATTTGAATTCAAACGATTACAATATCCTGTGCGTTTATCATTTGCGATGTCCATCAACCAGGCCCAAGGGCAAGCACTTAACGTTTGTGGTGTGAATTTGGAGGAATCATGTTTTTCACATGGCCAATTTTATGTTGCCTGTTCCAGAGTCGGTACCCCCCAGCCGTTTGTTTATTCATACTCAAAATGGAAAAACAAAAAATATTGTTTATCCACATGTTTTGGATTGTTTTAAAATAGCTAGCAATTATTAATAAAATATTTTTTTGTTTGAATAAATGAGTTTGATGTTAAAAAAAAAAAAAAAAAAACACTATATAGGTACGTAGCGAAGCACGTACCGGGCCGCTAGTTGTTTTATATAATGCTAGGTTGTTTTATAATTCTACAATTTCATTAGCAATATTTAAAAAACTACTTACTATTGAGTTTCTTGCGGCGTTTCTTCTCAGATGTGGTCTTTTGCGAAGCGCAGGTAGATTTTAGAAAGTTTTTATCTTTTATGTAAACTCCATGTTAAATTCTGCTGGCCTATTGCCTAACGCATCCGCAATCGCAATCGTTTTAATTTTGACGGCACGAAGGCGAACCAGCTTACAAAATGAAATCAATTGTTCCACTTTGAAGTCGATTCCGAGTGCGGTTGGCAATAGGCCAGCTGTTTTGCTAGAAAGAGATAGGTACAAATCTTTGTTGGCTTATTTATATCTTGGTTATTTTTGAGATATTCAAAAAATGATTTTTCTTATCTGTTTGTTACATGAATCATGCTTTATTGAAGCTGTAAATAAAAGTTCCCGCACGCCGCATCTACAGAAACAATTTTAGTATCATATTGTAGCATAGGCCGTGCCAGGATAAGCTAAGAGATTTTGCCCCCCTTGAGTTTGGGCTTGTAATTTTTATAGATTGTGTGGCTCTGCATTAGTAATTGTTTTGCCAAATTTGAGCACCCTAAGTATCATAGTAAAAACTATATTTAATTTTTCTTTGATATTTTTTTTTCCTGTTAACCAATTTTAATGAGCTTGGCATATAATGTACATTTAACCAAGATGATCAAATGGCCACAATTATATTTTCATTATGCCATAGAAAAAAAAATAAAAAAACCCATGCAAACTTTTCAGTTTTTTTTTTATCACTTCCATGTTAGAGACCGCT
The DNA here is from genome assembly GCA_927399475.2 of Acleris emargana. Taxonomy (NCBI): domain Eukaryota; kingdom Metazoa; phylum Arthropoda; class Insecta; order Lepidoptera; family Tortricidae; genus Acleris; species Acleris emargana. Next base: position 45,939,795 of record OV656835.1, on the reverse strand, counting down.
CTAATTTTTTCACTGGTACAACTCCCACTAAAGTCCTATAATATGTATTTTTTTCAAAATATTTGCTAAGGGAGAACATGAAGTTATCTTGACATGAAATTCTTTACATACATTTCCTAGAACCGCTATAATTTAAATCGGAATGATTGCAACCTCTTTAGAGGAACGTACATGTTGCATATGAAATACTTACTGGCCACTTACATTTCAACTTTTTTTTAAAGTAAAAAAAAGACAACAGAAAGAACTCCTTTCAATGGTCGTGCGTTGGTAACATAATATAAACCATTCCAATATGAATTCATTATTTTTGACTAAGTTGCGTTCGGCGCTCGAGGTCACAAACTTGGATTATTCTTTAGGTCAACATCATAAACAAGTCTGCAAAAATTCACCCATACTATCAGGCGACAAAGTTACTGGACTACTTCCTGCACGTGCAAGTATGAGGTTCACAGATTCTAGCTCCAAGCCGCAAGCTTATTGCTATGCGCAAGCAGCTTGAGTCTAAGACTGTGCCTATATTGCGGGAAGCAAGTGCGTGGAGCCTTTGACCTGATTCGCCTACTGAGACAGCAAGGAGACGGGCGCAATCTATATCGTCCGGACTATTTTGTATGAGAGATGCATGAATTGATATGAGACGAGGTGTATCCCATGCTCTTTGGATATGCCTTTTGGTTGGCATATTCACTCCGGGACACGACTCACACCAAGCATCCCTGGCCTCCACCAAGTTCGCAATCTCAACGTCAAGTATCTGTGGTTGATTTAAGATAATACTGACGAACCATAAGCGGAGGATAGGAAAGCTGGGAGTGCCACGCTAGAAGAGCATCGAATACTAAGCCCACCGAAACGAATTGGGAGAACCGCTTGAGTCCAAGGCCCTAAACTTAAATTAATGTTTAATAATTTTGACAGAGTTCATTGAAGGGTAATATTTATAGAAGCCATGATATCTGGAAATTTCCAAATTGGACAACTCCGTAACAAATACATGAACTTTGGAGTGAAAAGACAAAAGCGAATAATAAAAACCGCCATGTGGGGGTTTATTTCGTACAAAAGGTTAGGAGTATTTTTAAACAGATTTAATTTACAATTTATAATGGGATCGATTTCCTCGTCAAAAATCGGTGAACATAAAAGTGTTAAAGAAGAATTTGAATGGACCGAATACATTAAAATTTGTAATGATATAAAAAAAAAACTAAAGAAATGTGATCAGGTATATAAATTTCGCACTTAGTAAAGTTTAATGAGAGGCCTATACCAAAAAATTTAGTAATGAATGATCGTTTGTAGGTGTTGTAGTACAGTTGACGCGTCCCCGCCAAGGGAACCGCAGGTACCACAGATTATATTTAGAATTTAGATCTGAAATAATTGAATGAATGACTAAGCTAAAAATTACTGGCCCGAGCGTATTGCATGTACTCCTGTAGAGAGTATGGACATTTGTTTAGGTCTGATTAAAGATTATTTACAAAGTTGTGTGTTTTTATTCTTAAGATATAGATTAGATAAGATAGATATAGGTTACGGAAATTATAAAAAAATATATATACACTTCGCGTATCAAACATGGTCCCCTTTACAGGTCCCCTTTACTTTACATTTGTAGCTTAACGGGAATGGCAAGAGCCAATCTGTTCCTGTGCCGTAAGTTGTGCGACTCCGAGGAGACGTTTACAGGTCTAGTGTATAAGTTTTTATGTACGAACAAATTAAGTTATGAGAAAGATTATTGTCAACTAAAATTCTTGAGTCAGAGAGCTTGTAACCAATTGCAGATTGTTGTCTTTCAAACGGTATAAACCCTTACTGAAATTACTGTCTACTCAAACGTTATATCAATATCTGACATTAATGACTTCAAACCTTAACTCAATTAATATTTAGTTGATTATCAAAGCCACTCGATACATACGATCTTTTCATTTCAAAAGTGGTTGTTTTGGAGTGCATTTGTCAGTCGTTTTTGTTTGAGATTACCCATCCACATTTCTTATATTTCTTTGTATATTATGCAGAATAGATATAAAAACACTTACTAGGTAAGGTTCCGGTTCCGGTTCCGATTTGGTTTATTTTGATATTTGTTAAACAGTAGTCTAAAATAACAGACACGTAGTTTTTTAGCTGTCACCCTGTTCGGAGAAATTTTCCTCCAAAGTACTGAAAAGTAACTAAACCCTCTAACTTCGTCAGAAAGGAGAGACCTAAACAAGCGAATCTCGATGATGTTACGGCGTAACGTCAGGAGCTCTAACACACGCAACATGTGGGCGGTACCGTATTGTCAAAGCCGGAGATTTTCGCTGAGATCGTGTACTTCTATGGCCGAGTTTACGCTACTCCATGTCCCTCAGCCCCAGCGTGACAGCTGCGATTTCAGAGCCAACCTGACACTATACCGACGAACTGCCGGAAATCAGTGAGGACGAGATCGTGTTGGCTCTTAGGCAGCTTAAAAATGGAAAAACCCTCGGTGAAGATGGAATTACTTCAGAGCTTCTGAAGGCAAGAGGAGCCACTGTTGTCGAAGGACCTTCAGAATCTGTTTAATTCTATCATTTACTGTGCGAGAACTCCAAAGGCGTGACATGGGGGAATATGTGTACGGTTCTTTAGGAAAAGAGACAAAACACTTCTTAAAAAGCTACAGAGCATTTCTCTCCTAAGCCATTTCTATAAGCTTTTCTCGGAGGTAATCACGAATCGTCTTGACAGAAGACTTGACAAGTTTCAGCCTCCGGAGCAGGTCGGGTTTCACACGGGGTATGGCACCATGGTTCACATTGACACAGATCAGTCAGATTATACAGAAGTCCGAAGAATGTAATCGACCACTGAGCTTGACGTTTGTGGACTTTGAGAAGGCCTTCGATTCCGTGGAAACCTGGACTTATTTAGATTCCTTACAGCGATGCCAAGTAATCTATCGTTATTCGCAATTTACGAATCTGCCTTTATGTGTGTCCAAGTATAGAACCAGTCTGAACCTATCCGATTGCACAGAGGGGTAAAACAGGGAGATGATATATCTCCGAAACTGTTCACAAGCGCTTTAGAATCAATAATACCAATAATTAAAATCAATACAAGAGACACGTATATTAATAGTTGATCGCTGGTGGTTCACACTGCCGGCAGAACTCTTTCCACCAGGTTGTCTAAACAAAAAATGTAGATCCCTTGTCAATAAAAAAGACACAAATGTTGATCGCTCGCTGTACTCGCTTCCCGCTCGTCGTCGGCGGTGGGAGTGCCTGAATGCACAAACAAAGCGCTGCGTCAATGAACGCTAGACAAGAGTAGGTGTATGACCGAAGCGTATGTTGCAGTGTGGACGCTGCGCAGCTGCCAGCAGATGTCGACGTTAGTGCGGCACGTGCTACGCGTGTTCCGCGAGTCACTACCGCACGCGCTGGTGTCGGAGCGCTGGGCGCAGATCGCGCTGCAGCTCGGCCTGTCGTGCCCCTCGCGCCACTACGCCGGCCGCTCGCTGCAGGTAACCGCCTCTCGCTTCCTCATGCCCTACCGCGGTTTCTTTATTTCGTGGATAAAGTTTCGTCTTTATTTGTTATGTCAACATTAATATCGGAGATTGCTTCTAGCCAGAAATTTTGATAATTCTTATGGTCACCTTTTGCATACACAGTGTACTTTAATGGTTGTAGGGTGGTAGCACAGATTATGTACTAGCTACTTCGTAAGAGAAATGGTTGAAATTTGACATTTGCCTATACAAAATGTGTCAAATTTTAATCCGAAGTAATGCTACCTGTCCGCGGTTTGACAATAGGGTTCGGCTGTTAGTTTAGTAAATCATCAGGAACAGGACTTTCTAAAATTCGTATTAAATCTTCACAATTCGTGTTGTATCTACGTTAAACACTAAACATTGCTATTACGTCATAAGCTGACGTATTTATCAGTCAATGACGTAGGAATCTTGCGTTTTCCTTATTTAAATTCAGAAGATAGGGACGCGTCTTGTTACTAAAATCAATATTTTGTATATCGAGAGTTCCATTTTCAAATTATGTTTTTAAATGAATGTCTTAAAATGGCGGCTGTATTATGGTGTAGTTTGAATGCATTTTAGTATTGATTATTAAAAAGTTTACAAATTCTGTAAAATGACGTGTATTATTTTAGTTTTTAATATAAATATAAATGTTATATCATAGCTAGAATAAATGACTAATTCGATTCACCACCTCACTATCGACGGAATAAAGCGTCAATGTCGTAGGAAATCGACCTGAACAATACTGAATTAATGCTTTTTTGTAATACATATATTTTTTAATAAAAACGCATTAATATAATAATTAGTTATTATAAGCAGGAAGTTTTTTTCTCTGAGTATAGTTTACGAAAAGAAATACCTTTAAACACTGTTTCAATTATCCAAAATTCGTATTTTTCTCACACCACCCATATGACGGATATATCCGTCAATGGCGTTGAAAAGGTTAAAAGATCGAGTGTGGTCTTAGCAATGATTTATTTACTTGATGTTTACTTTCACATTAAGTTTAATATTAAATATTAAATATGCGTTATTTTAAATAAAAACACGCTCGATGAATATTTGAGGTAACGTGTCAAACAGTACTAATTTGTGGACATCTTTGGCAATTTCAATTGACACAGACTATACGTATCTATTAATATCTGTAATGCCAATTCGGTTATGTACAGTCAAGGAAATTGATTCGTAGACCATTTTTGACTATGTCATAGTGACGTAATCAATCAAAACGTAGGAGACTGCTTATGATTTTATATACAGTGTCACTTTGACATGGTTGAAAATGGTCTATTTCAGGGTCTAGTTAGGAATCAATTTCCTTGACTTTACTACACGCGCGCCTGAATTGGCACATTTGCGGGTAACAGTTGTGATGGGGAACTAAAGAAGGACCTAAGTAACAAAAATACCAGAGAAGTAAGTATTCTGTTGTATGAAGTCACGTAGTAGATAAAACCTTCATTCTTAATAAACTCCCAAATGTAAAAATGTTATTACCACATAAAGACAGTGAGAGTTCAAACATCAACTACATGTTTTTGTGATAATCTAGTTCGGCCATTAAAATTACCCACAGCCATTAATTTCCCGACATAAAATTACCTTACACCCCTCCTATAAGATACAGCTTATCGCCATACACCGCTATCGAGCGGGCGAGAAGCGGGTACGTCAGTGTAGATGTACAAAAAAAGTCAATCAATTACGAGTTGTCGTTACGCGGTATAAGTAATTTGTAGCTACAAAGTATTTATGGTATAGTCCGGTCATTTTCGTTTTCGCACTCGTATTAACAAATTAGTTTACCATTAAATTAATTACTTATAAACTTAATAATTGTATTCTCGTTTGTTTTGGTGAAAACGTTTCAAATAAATATATGTTTGTTTGTTTTTTGATTTTTCGGCTAAAATACAAAGAGATTATACTATAATATACAATAGAGAAGAGAAATAAAATACAAAAGGCAATTAGGTTTAAAACCTTCGCTAATTCGTAATGATTCTACATGTAAGATACCACTGAAAAACTTGTGAAATAAAACATGAAATTTATAATTGTTCGTCACATGGACATAAGGGAAAATTACAAAAATAAGATTACAATGATCAATATCTCCGAAAGTAGTAAAAATCGCAGAACATAAATAGGGGTTAAATCGATAGCTTTTTAGCTGCTCTATCAGCCCTAGGCGGGTTGACGTCGGTTTATGGGACGCCCTGTATACTTTTCGAAATAATTTTGTCGTTAAAAATGTAGTGGTGTATTCATAGATTCGATTGATTAATACCCAATGGTTCGCACGCAGCGGTTTGCTGCGTCGTTTCTTATTCAAACTGCTAGGGAGTGGAACGCTCTCCCTGCGTCTGTATTCCCGGAATCATATAACCTTGGTGTTTTCAAGGCAAGAGTGAATAGGCATTTTCTGGGTAAGCGTGTACCACCTTCGACCACGTCGTCACTTAACATCAGGTGAGACTGAGGTCAAATGCAAACCCATTATGGATAAAAATAAATAAAAAAAGAGAGCTTTTTACCCAGCAGTGCCATAGAGACGTAATAAACGAAAAAAACAATGGTGCTTTTAAAGATTTTAAAAGCTTATTGTTTTAATTTAATTATATATTAATACTTGCGGCGTTTCTTCTCAGCAGTGGTCTCTTGTGAAGCGCTGGTAGATTTTTGACGTGTAAAAGTGCCTGCGCGGCCTACTTACTGAATAAACATCTTTTTTTTTTTTTTATCTTTTATTAATTTAATTTAGCAGTGATCTTGTTACCGTAAAATTACACATTTTATTAAATAGATTGATTAATTGAAGCTTCAGGAGTATTGTAAAAGATTTTAAAAAATCTAGTATTATTACATTTTGACGAAAACTATGTCGGTCACACCGGACATTGCCAAATGTGCGGGATATTCTGTATGTCTGCCATGTCGGACAGTGACACATTAATGTAACAAAAAAACTTTAAACAATAAATAAAACGTTCAAATAACTCTGTGTGTTATTAAAGTACAATTTTAGAAGAGAAGGGATGTATGGGTACTGATAATATATTTGTCAAGTGGTCATTTTCGGGAAAATTCATTTTCGGTCTTCCTGTTATTTATTATAATTAAACAAAAAAAGTTTTGTTAACATGTCTACACTGTAGGGACAAAAAATACAAAAGGTGGAACATGTTTTTTTATGGATATTTTTAAGGCCCTAGTTAAAATCCGACGCAACAAATTTTTTAGCATTGTTTTCCTGCTGTTAATATTATCAATATTCATAGATTTGCTATCGGGCCGTCACGTATGTAAGTGTGCATGTATGTATTACGTGTTATGTTCATAAAGGTGTTCCGGTCCATTGGAGTGGCCATGACGGGGCGCATGGTCTCGGATATCCTATCGCGGCTGGTGGAGACGGTGGCGGAGCAGGGCGAGGACATGCAAGGCTACGTGACGGAGCTGCTGCTCACGCTGCAGGCTGCCGTGGACTCGCTCGAGTCCAACTTCCGCCCACTCGACTACATGCGCGATATCTTCAAATCTACGCCTAATCTCAACAACAAAGACGGCGGCCCGCAGCCCAACGGGGGAGCGTTCTCGGCTGGTGAGTTATCAGTTATCACAGCGGTCTATAGCCGCACCCAACCGTTCATCATTAACCCGTCGAGCGATATGTCAAAATTGATGTACATCAAAATTAAACTTTATGTCAAATGAATAAGTCACGTAATGTCAAAAAATCTACGCACACATGTTGTGCGTAGGACACCTGAGGGGTTAAAATGGCACTAAGAATGGATCACTATTATTTTTTCTATATTTTAACTAATAAATTAATGATAAAATTAATTGCAGTCATAATAACGTGGTTATTACCGATCGATATAACAGCGTAAATCTAACATGTTTTATTTTTACACTTTGACTTTGACTTCGAAAAATAATATTTTAACATAATGGCGACTCCGTGGAATCTAAAACCATAGCGAGCATCCAAAAGTCCCAAGCCTAGTCATAATCAAGGGTCGGCGGGGGTGTGGTGTTTTCAGTTTTTGCATAACATGGACATATCTTATCATTCAATGGTAGATGCCCCATGTGTAATAAGTAATTATAATAAACTAATGAAATGATTTTATTTAGGCTGCCTTGCTGCTACGAGCTTTACGTCGCCATCAAACCAAATGAATTTTATTAGAACCTACGGAAAGTGATTAATCAATTTTCCACAGCTTTTCGCTGAAGTGGGAAAACAGTTTCAGTTTATATATATTATCTAATACTAGTTTTAGATAATATATATATCCATATGATACTATGAAGGTTAATCAAGTGATATATCATATGATATCAAACCTCTTCAGATAGGCAATAAATCTGTTTAAGGAGGCATCCTTAAGCAGATTTATTGCCTATCTGAAGAGGTTAGGTTATTCTCTCTGGATGAAATATCATGACAACGTCATTATTGTATTATTATATTGTGTCAATTAGAAGTGTATTAAGTGTGTTACTTTCTCCATACTAAGAGAACCCCGCGTCTGTTTTTCACCAAGTATGGAAAAACCAACTTTGTGTGTTATCTCAAAAAGTTGTAATGAAAAAAAAATTGGCATGTAGCTTTAAAAACTTCCTTGTTTTACAGTGATTCTAATCATGCAAGAAAACACTGAAAAAAATGTGAATTAATACATGAATTTAGGGATTTTTCGTAGCACGGACATAAGGAAAAATTACAAAAATTCCGATTAAAATGATCAATATCTCGGAAACTAATAACAATTGCTGAACATACATGTGGGTTAAATCGATAGCTTATGAGCTGCTCTATCAGCCCTAGGCGGGTTGACGTCGGTTTCTGGGACACCCTGTATAGGTAAGGTCAGGTGCGGTAAGGGGAACATACTTTATTCTTCTTATCTTATTTTGAGTTCTATACTACAAAGTATAAGGTTCTAAGTTTTTTCGCTAAAGACAAAACATACTTATTTGCGTTAGCTTTCCAGGATAAAATACTTTGTATGCTAGTTCTAATGCACATCGCCAGAAAATGATTATTCGTAAGACTAGTTCTATCGTTTCCCTTTCCCTATTTTTGGGGTAAGGGAAACAGTCTCAATAAATCTACAAGTAATAATACTAGTTTGGATTATTCATACGCAAAACATTTTTAAAAACACCTTTATTTAAATGTGTACTTCATACTTAACGAAATACGGTTACAAATATAAAATATTTACCACAATCGGTATTTGGGGTAAGGGAAACGTACGAGTTTCGAACAGGGGTAGTCAACTAAAAACAAAGGAAGTAAAAAGTAGGTGCAATTTTTTATTGTAATGTTTATTGAGTAATGGTTAAAATCAAGTAGCGTATTTAAATTACTTTTCTTTGGCATACAATTGTTCTCACATAGTTCCTAGGCATTTTTTTGTAAAAAATAATGTAGTCTTGATTAAAAAAAAGAACCAATAACATATTTTGCCATTTAGGGTATAATCGGTATGGAGGGGTCAGCTGTCACGGTACCCAAGCAATGTGTAAAATATCATAACATTTATAGTTAGTTACCGATTCAAGAGACTATTTCTACTTTTTATAAAATATGCCTGTCTCAAAATGTTTGTTACTTCTGACTTCGGGAAAGAGAAACATATGTCCCCCTTAACCCGGTCATGATAGTTTCCCTTACCCCACTTATGCATTTGTAGGTTATGTTAAGAATCACATTAAAATTTAATATTTATAGCATATTCAGCAAAAAATTATATGCATACAAACAAAATATATCTATAAATCAATACTTACTGACATTTCCAGACTTGTTACCAGACTTTTTATAACATAAATCAGTATCTAAATAAGGTACGTCGAACTCGTGTTTTCGTTGTTTGTCAACTAAAGTATTGTTTTTGTCACACTCGCAGTTTCAGTTGTCATAACGCTATCTGTGTTTTTTTTTTGTAAATAAATCTCAGTTACTGCTTTATCGATCGTGTAATCACAACTCTGCGGTCTATAGTTTTTGATATATCAACTAGTGTTTCCCTTTCCCAGTAGTTCCCCTTACCCCACCTGACCTTATTGCATTTTTTAGTGAAGCTATTGAATTCGTTTAAAATACCATATTAAATAGCATGCAAACAGTTAACAAAAGTTAATGGCCAAACAAAATCAGCATCATAGACAGTTTGAAAAATATGTGGGGTGTATCTTTTGACTTCAAATGATTCACCCCACATATTTTTCAGACTGGCAGATGGCATCGCATACATGTTGCTGGCTGGCCGAATTTTGAATACTTCTCTGCCGAACATGAAGCACGCTACATGTTTGGCACATAGCCGAAACCGCTTAGCCAAAAAAATACGTTCCCTGTGTCCAGATGTGGATTTACGTATTTCGAACGTAAAGAAAGTTTTTTTGAAGGCTCCAAAGGACATATATTCTACATTGCCCCTGCCTCCAAAGGCAGTGATTACCAGATTGGGAACTTGGCTGGAGGCAGCCGCATATTATAAAAAAATATTTTGAAGAAATAAAAGTAGTCCTATGGGCATTGAAAGCGTCAGAAGCCAAGTCGATAAGAGTGGCGGAAAGAATTATACATACCGAAAATTTACGAAATAACCTAAAATATATGGTTGAGAACTTTCATATAATTGAATATGCCTTAAAGAAATTCCAATAATCAAAACTGTCTATTGTAGATGCATTATTAACTTTAGATCAAGTGAGAGCTGTTATAAACTGATGTTCATCTGCTTGTGTCAGTCAGAAATTAGAAGACGTCATCTCTGGAAACCCTGATTTAGATTTTGTTATGGAGTATGCCGAAATTTTTTTATGCAACTCTCCAGCATGAGACGATTCCAATGACATATCACTTATCAAAATCGGGCCATAACTGTAGATCTGATGCTCATAAGATTAATATAGAAAATGGTAGGAACGGGGCATCAAATAAATCAAGGATACTCGTAACTTTACATGTGTATCGTCAGGACTGTTGTAATCAATTTATTTCCTATAAAGGCATGGCTCAGTTACTGCACGCCTATACCCGTGAAACTCGCCCCCTAATGGACGCTTCCCCATCGCCATCTCCAAACTGGATTGAGGCAGATCTATGTTTTATTAATTTATTTATGTAGAAATTAGTTATGCAACCCCTCATAAGTCGTCTCTAAACTGGAAATGAGAAACAACTTCTCCCCCCGCACATTTCTCACAAAGAAACCCGTTGCCACGCGTACTGTTAGAGTAAGGATTACTTAGCCGCAATCGCACCAAGTCAGTAGAGGATTGTAGATAAGTCGTTGCACGTAACACATCCTTGCAGCTCTCACTAATCTCACAATCTCTTTTAAAACTTTTCAAAAATATAAAACACGTAATTAACGTGTCACGAGAATCGCGTTCACTGATCTTACAACCCTAGAGCTTAGTTTGTGACTAGGTAAATTTGTGTGAAATTGTCCCTTATTTGTTAGTTTATATATTATTCGTTTTTGTATTTTTTTATCTTCTTTTTCCATCATCCCGCTTACAAACGTCCCCCGAATCCCCTATTGTTGTCTTTTATACGCACACTATTTGATTCCCGAACCTCGTTTTAAAATAGGTTATATATTTTTTGTATTTTTATAGGTATGCTGAAGTCTGTACAATTCTTATGAAATATTCACTAAGAAGTGTATTTATTCGCAGGCAAACGCTCACCCGGAGTGTGCGTGGGCTGTGTGAGCAACCACACGCGCAGCACGAGCTACTCCGTGTCGTACTGCATGCGCAAGAACAACGCGCCGCCTTCCAGCGCCGAGAAACCACCGCATGGTATATCATTTGTAACTATTTATAAACTTGACAAATTTTACATACATATCTACATTATAATCACGGTTCTTTCCCGTAAGGGTAGGCAGAGACCACTTCCTTGCTTCGATCCAGACAAAGTGCCCTCGCTTTGTACACACTCATAAGTCTCATCAACATCATGTAGCGCGTCGGTTTAGGTTTACGAATTTATTTGTCTATATTTGTTAATTTACAGAAGTCCGCACGCGGCCATGCAGTGAAGCTGCGAAGGGCATCTGCTCTAATTTGTGTCGATCTCGATCGGCACAGTCGCTCAAACTACTTGGGGATAGCGCTACCCAGGTACCAATTTAACTTACCAGGTCCAATCATTAGCAAGGAGTAACTGAGCGGACATGGCGGTGCAAACAATACCCGACTTTAATCTCCAATTCTCGAGTGCCTATGAGCAGAGGCAAACGAGCACACACCCCTGGTGGTAAGTAAAATCTGAGACCTACAGTCATTTGCAATCCTAAGACTGCAAAATAAACTATGTGAGTAATAGATTTAGTGACGTAAGAGATCAACATATTATGATGTACTTATGACGAGCGTGGTTTGAGTGCGCTCTGCCTCTAGATTCGATAAACTACGCTCATTCAAGGGTACTACCCTATACAAAAATAATATTGCTACCAATTGACGCATACTGCCTTTCACCTATGAGGAAAGTTCAAATAATAGTTATTTATGTAACTGGTACATAATGAAGCTTTTAAGGTACGCGTGCCGAGATTAGGGCGAGCTGTTTTTAAACCTATTTTTATGTCCGATTATTAATATTATGCCCAATTTTGTACCATCCGATTTTTTTGAACGCCGAATATTACTATAAGGTATAAAACTGACTCGAGCAAACGTCAAGCGTCCAGTGGCGCCCTCAATACTATTAGTGTGTTTTCTGATAAACTAAAGAATTTCCACGGAATTGGGCGATGATGCTTTTTTGTAGCGCAAGTAAAAACGCAATTTATTGGATACGTAACAAACTTTGATAACAGTTAACCTTTGAGTAGTCAGCTTAAAGGGAAAAGTTTAAGTTGATAACTCGAAGGTCAATTGTTAGTAAACCATGCGATTTATCCTATAAGTTGTGTTTTCATTTGTAGTACAAAAAAGCACCGTCCGGTTTCAAGAAAATACTTTAGTTTAAAACTCAATAATAGTAATGAGGGCGCCACTGTATATCCGGTGTACGCTCGGCGCAGTCTTAAACGCTCATTAAACCTAATTATACACATATTTTGCTTAGCAACTTTAAACTGCCGTAATTAAGGTCGACGGAACTCCGCTGCGAGTAGTTCCTATTCCGCGTAGCTGAGGCGTTTCGCGCCTTGTCGTAACTCTAACCTTACCTAATTTATATGGGTAAAGTTGACCTAATTGCGTATTTGTTTTTTTTTATATTTTGTTCAAACAATGATTAGTTCAACCGTCATTAGAATGTATGACTATTAAGTCATAAATCATCAGGAATAATCATTATGAGTTTTAGTAATATTAGAGCACTTTATGTTCAGTATACCTAAACTTTAGGGTATATAACTTTAGGTAATCAATTAGGAGATACGTACAAAGCTAATGAAAATCATATCAAACGTTTGTATGCCTAAAGTCGGTGATCAAATTCAAGATCAAAAATGTAAACATACGTACCATAGTCAATTTCAAAGTGACATTCCAGGGGTATAAAGATAGAGACATTTATTCAGTAAGTAGGCCGCACGGGCACTTTTACACGTCAAAAATCTACCAGCGCTTCACAAGAGGAGACCACTGCTGAGAAGAAACGCCGCAAGAAACTCGTATGTGTTTTAATCAGCAAATATAAATACCAATACCTGCATGCTTTTCATGTTGGCTGGAAGACTTTTGGACACCTAAAGTTAGTCTATTCATATGTAATGTAAAAAATTGTTTTATTCTCAGTCACTATTCTGCACAGCAGAAATGCCAAGAATATAGGCAGTTTTATTGACACAACCAACGGAAGACCAATATTCTCATTGAAGCCAATTTTAGTAGAAATATTTATAGGCATTCATCAATTGCAACACCATAAATTTCTCACTAACGGACATAGTACTCCGCTGCCTTTTCTTCGGCGGTGAGAGATGGTCCTTTTTATTTCAAGAGTATGGTTGAGGTATCCATAGTTCTTGATTTCCAAAGAAACACACACGAACAAAATGAAACTGTACATGTACTGTGTGTGCGTGCGCGCTAGTTAAAAGCAGTCGTGTTACTCGTTGTGTCTTAAAAATAATCTGAAAATAGTGTAAAAAGTGGACAATTGTGCTATTTTATTACATGATAACGTGACAGTGTTAGAGAACATTCTTTTGTGCTAAAATAAAGTAAAAAAAGTGAGCTGAAATCGACAAAAATCAACCAAAACAATTGAAATAGCAGTCGTTACCAAGTTCAAATCTCACGCACACCAAGACAATTCGTGAACCTCATAGCTGCAGTAACCAATCAGTGCTAAGTTCGTTATCAGTCTGTGCTGACCTCGACCCTCCACCACTCTACCGCGACGACGCGGTGAAGTCGACAACCCATTGCAATTTTTAGTGCGGAAGTACATAACGTATTCTGGTCAAGCGGCTTTGACCGTTGACTCTGACGCGGTGAGTGCGAGTTCGATCCTTGATTAAAGATTATCTTTTTGTATTTTTCTGGCAATTGAAAATTGTCTTGTTGATTGCACAATGACGAATTGTTGTGTCTGTCAAAAAAAAATATTAACCAGGGAATTTATTACCTGCTCTTGCAGATCTCTCGATGCTTTGACTTGAAATGTACCAATGTCACAGAAAAGCGCTTTTATCTAATGACTCCAGACAGCAGGAACAAGTGGAAGTGTAAAACGTGCCTTAACAAACCAACAAATACGATTAGAAAGCATAATGAGAAATCAAATCAAATAAATAGCAATAGCACAGTAAAAAAGGTTGCAAGTGTTATTAAACAAAAATGCTTGCCAAGTAAAATTCTTGGGAAAGAAACTGAAAAGGACTCTGCGTTTTCTGAAAAAACACGTGGCGACTCAAAAGTAAAGTCGGCGTCACCTAAAAATGTGTCGCTTGAGTCCGAAAACCTGTCGGTTTATGATGAAGCCTCTCCCAATCACGCAAACTCAACTTTGAATGACAACTCACAAAATGCCAGCTCAGATAATATTACAATGAGAAAACACAAGCAACAAAAAGCTCTGTCTGAGTCAGAAATAGAAACAGACTCGGAACCATCCACCCTTCTTGACACAACCTCACGTAGTTTGCCTAATATCACCACCAATGGATTTGATTTGGACGAGCTTAATGGTCAAGTCGCTACCTTGTCGACACACCTTGCGAGCGCACATGCGGAGATCGATCGACTGAACGCAGAAATTACAGGTCTTAGGAAGCTAATGGAAGAGAAAACTAAACTGATCGAAACTTACAAAACATTAGTTACTAAAAATGGTTCGCCTTGTATAAATAAAACCCCTACAAGAAAAATGATAGCAAAGACACGCATATCTACACAAAATAAAAATGTAGCCAAAGCAGCGAGAAAAACCCCGAACCTCCAAGAACAGCGCCTGAACATGGAAGGAAATAACAGCGCCACTGATTTACAGGAAGAAGGAAGTTGTGAATCAACAAATGGCGTTCGAGATAAAACAGTGACGTCATCACCGATCGTTGCAGACCCCACGACAAACAGCTTCAACAACGGACAAAGCAAGAAATCGAAAATATGTTTGCTAAGTACTAATAAATTCAATAATATGCTACGTACCTCTGACCATTACCTGGGTACGAATTATGAAATATGTCACTATCTCTCACCAGGAGTAGGCGTCCAATATCTTTTGAACAATCTAGAAAATAAGTTAATTGATTTTGCTATGAGTGATTATTGTGTTGTCTTTATGGGTGAACAAGATTTCGAATCAACTCAAAATTATGACAATCTAGTCTTATGTATAAGAAACACGTTACAACAAATTACTCACACTAACATAGTCATATGTGTCCCGACCTTCAAGTGCGGGTACTATAGTAACATGTTTAATAGGAGGATTGAAACTTTTAATGAGCTCCTTTATATAGACATATTAAAATATGAGTATGCGTACTTGCTAGACGGCAATCGTAACCTGACCTATGATACTAATATGTTCTCTAAAGTAACCGGACGCTTGAATAATTATGGGTTGAGAACTGTGTTCCAGGATTTGGGTAAATTACTCACGATAATCGAGGAGGAAAACAATAATATTTCTGGTTCTTTGTTTTTTCGTTAATAAAAGTAATGAACCAGGCATGTACAATTATTGCAATCTAAGAATAATGCATCAAAATATTGCTGGAGCACTTAATAAAATGGACCAACTACAAATTGCTCTAAGCCAGCAATCTGAGACTAACAACCAAGTTGATATAATCTGTCTTAGTGAAACGTTCATCCAATCCGGAACAGAAAATATGTTAAAAGTGCGAGGGTATAAAATTGCAGCAAGTTACTCGAGGGTTAAGGAAAAACGCGGAGGTACTTGTATACTAATAAAAAAGAACATACAATATGTAGATATAAACTTAGCAAAAGAACTAGCGTGCAAATATACTTTCGAGTGTTGTGGGACATATTTGCCCACACTCAGGTTAGTCGTTATTTGTATATATAGAATTCCTAGAAGTAATTTAGATACATTTTTTGTTAAGTTAGATGGATTGCTAAACTACTTAGTAAATAAATTTAGGGAAAAAAGAATTGTGATTTCCGGAGACTGGAATGTAGACTTTTTAAAAGAAAATAAATGTTCCGAGAAATTGCTAAGTGTCCTAAAAAGCTACAATATAAAGGTACATATTACCTCTCCAACCAGGCAACGCGCATGCATAGACCAAATAGCTAGCAACATAAAAGAAGTTACTTCTTATTTACCTAAGCTAGCGCTTTCGGATCATGAGACTGCTCAAGTAATAACCTTTAAAACAAAACTAGAGAGAAATACAGACCACTGGTATGAGTGTAAGAGAGACTACAGTAAGGACAATGTTCAAAAATTCAAGGAATCTCTAGCTGCAATGACATTTTCTGATATTTACGAGCAGAAATCTTTAAACGAAGCATTTTCTACTTTTCATGATACCTTGCTACTATTCTACAACTTATGTTTTCCTGTAATACGTGTAAAAATGAGTACTAGGGCTAGAAAGTTAAGATGGTTAAGTAAAGGTTTAAAACGGTCATCTGTAAGAAAAAGACAGTTATATCAGACATATATTAACTCTAAAGCAAATAAAAATAATAATAAATTTAGATATAAAGCATATTCTCGTCTGTTAAAAAAATGTATATTTAAAGCGCAGCAAATAAGTAATAATAAATATATAGAAAATAATAAAAATAAATGTAAGGCCACCTGGAATACAATTAATGACAACGTAAGCGAGAACACTGTGAAATCTAGTATAAACTCAATAGTATATGGCAACAAAGTACTTACCAGACCTGATGAAATATGTGAAGCGTTTAATAATTATTTTATAGATATAAGTAGTAACAGTATTGGTATAGACTCGAAGGCTCATTCAAGTATAGATAATAACCTCTGTAGTATTTTTCTTTCCCCCACTAATGCTTGTGAAGTTCTCAAAACCATAATGAAGTTAAAAAACAGTAATGCAGTGGGCTATGACGGTATTAATACAAAAATTCTTAAAGACTGCGGACTCATTATCAGTGATCCTCTAAGTTATTTGATAAATCTGTCGTTCCTTGAAGGCTCTTTTCCAGAGAAATTAAAAATTTCTGTAATCAAACCTATATTTAAAAAAGGGGATCCTAATGATACTAATAATTATAGGCCTATTACACTTATACCTGTTCTTAGTAAGGTATTTGAAAAGCTCATGTACAGCAGAATGGATAACTTTGCCACAGTAAACAATATACTAATACCTGAACAATATGGTTTTAGAAAATGTAGATCTACCTCCTTAGCTTGCTTTCACCTCATAAAGTATATCACTGAATGTGTTGATAAAAAAAATCCAACGGCTACTTTGTTTCTCGATATGTCCAAGGCATTCGATTTGGTAAATCACAAAAACTTGCTAAATAAATTAGAGAAATACGGTATACGGGGCAAAGCACATGACTGGTTGACAAGTTATTTGGGCAGTAGAAAGCAATGTGTTGAAATCTCAAATATCGAAAGAAGCCAAAAACACCCTATAATGAAGACTTACGCATCTGCCTATAGATACAATTATAATGGCGTTCCACAGGGAAGTATTCTTGGTCCGCTTCTCTTTTTACTGTACGTTAATGATCTCCCCAGCATTTCAAATGATAAATATATACTGTTTGCCGATGATACTACAGTAATCATTAGAGCCGACCAGGGTGCTCCTATGTTAGACAAAATTAAATCAACACTGTCAGAATTGCATAAATGGTTGTCAAATAATAGCCTTAAAATCAATTTGTGTAAGACTAAAATCATGCAATTCCAAACCCATAAGGCTAAGTTAGTTCCACTTAATATTATATCGATGAATGAAAAGATTGAAAATGTCAATATGACTTTATTTCTAGGCATAAAAATTGACCATTTATTAAATTGGAAACCACATGTAAAGTTTGTGTGTGACAAGCTTAATCGTTTCGTATTTGCTCTAAGACGTTTGGCACAGATTGTCTCACAAAAAGCAGCTATAACTGCATACTACGGGTACGTCTACTCGACTCTTTCCTATGGCCTAATAATATGGGGTAACTCAACTGATATTATAGATGCATTTAAAGCGCAGAAAAAATGTATACGGGCAATTTGCGGAGCTCAGGTCTGGGAGAGTTGTAAGCCACTATTCAAGTCATTACGCATACTCCCCTTACCTTGTATGTACATCAGGGAGATATGTATGTTTGTAAAACAAAACCCACTTCTTTTTAGACTGAGGTCACACGTCTCGAACCGTCCAGAGAGACATCAACTCAAACATAAGCTCGTCGTACCCCATTGTCGCCTGACTTACAGTAGAAGAAACGTGTACTCCATGTGCATACGGGTTTATAACAAACTGCCGTTTGAGTTTAAGGAAATGGAAATGTTAAGTTTTAAGAAAAATGTTACCAACTGGCTACTACAAAATTGTTTCTATAACATTAATGAATATTTGGATTATAAAGATTAGAAAGGATAATTTTAGTATAAATAATTTTGACATCAATGTAATACTGTATGTGCTGCGAGTACAATTACTGAATTAATTAACATAATAATGTTTGCATGCTTAGTAAGGCAGAATGTGAGGACCTACCTAATTCAATTTTATCACCACCTGACTTTTTTGTAATACTACATTCTAGCAAATAAATGATTTATGATTATGATATGATTATGAAAATAAAACCAAACCTTAACAAGAAACAAGAACTTAACAACAGAAGGCAACGA
This sequence comes from Acleris emargana, assembly GCA_927399475.2. Classification (NCBI taxonomy): domain Eukaryota; kingdom Metazoa; phylum Arthropoda; class Insecta; order Lepidoptera; family Tortricidae; genus Acleris; species Acleris emargana. The sequence continues at coordinate 45,920,929 of OV656835.1, read as the reverse complement.
TACCAAAGGACAAACGAAAAGAAGCACATTCATTCGACAGATGTCAGAAAACGAAGGCCAAAAACCATCACTCACCCAGAATATTAGACAATAAAATTACATTTTTTTTAATTACGAACCAAATATTTAACACTTATTGCCATTGCCAGTACCATAAATTAAAACTCCATATATTTTATTCAAACAACATAAATACGGAATAAAAAAAGTACGTTTACTGTTTACCTAAGTGTAATATTTTTAACTCATCACACGATTTTATATTACTTAGATTATTGGAATTTTCATTTTTATTTCATTGATTTTAAAGTAACTATCACTTGGATCTGTTTTTTGTATGATGGCATCCAATCGATGTTAACATTTTTGTACTCTAATTCGATTACAGACTGTTACCCCGTTCAAATTAAGCTGAATATTGGCAATCAGGGGAAGTAATTCGTGTTGTTTTGTAAATTAGTACAGTTATATACCTTGCGGTATCCAGAACATACTCGAAGTCCTCAAGGTTGGGAGGTGAGCTGAGGGTGTAAGGGGGATATAAGGTACCTTTTTTCCAGGGACCGGCCCGCTATCCCATTCAAGGAGTTTCGAATTGGTTTTTATAAGGATGAACTATTCAAATCCGTTTCGTATAAGTCTTGCCTTGTTTTGTTGTTGTATTTTGCTTTTATAAAGTGCTATATTTTGAGTGATACCAAAATCCCTTTAACTTAAAAAAGCCGTTAAATTGGCTTTTTAAGCGCTATTTATAAGGGTTATCCTTATAAGCAGCCGTTCGATTGGCTTATTATGCGCTATATGGGTACTTCCATAAAAGTTGGGTAATTTTCACACATATTTTGAAATAGGTGTTTTTAGATACTAATTAGAAAACTTTTTATTAAGTATATACGATACTTATAACAATTTACTTTTTGTATCCAAAGTGGCCGGTCACTTTACTTGATATTTAAAGAGAAATTTGTGTTTTTCTGAAATCTGTGTTCTAGGGACTGACGGGATATGATAGGGACTGACGCAAAACATTGTTAATAGAATAAAATCACATGTTTAACTTCCAATAATAATTTATTTAGTAATTCTAGCTCTTTTTCTTATTAATTCACATTTTTATTGCAAAATCCAATCAACTTTATAGACAAAGCAGTCTGTAGGAATGTATCTCTTACCAACAACAACGCTACTTAGTACCAATAATACTTAAATTATTAGAGATCACGTAACCAAACGTATCATGTTCCGTTATATCTTATAAAATAAAACATTATTTAACAATGAACAAAAAATATTTTCATCTTCTAAATAATTGTACTTAGCGAAATGCAACTGTCAGCTCCATCTCCATCTTCATCATCATTCGCAGCATATCGGCATTCTTTTTTACTCACAATGAACTTGACTAAAACATAATCTCTCGTGAAGTCATATCTTTCACGCATTTTCGCTGTTCTTTTTCGTTTTTTTGAGGTATTTCAAGATTTCTTTTTCTTTGTACTCTGCTAATAAAACTGGATCATTTTTAATTTTTTCTAAATGTTTTTTTGTCTGTTCAGACTTTTTTCTTGCTTATCCTTCTTTAGAAAGCGGTATTTTCTTTCGAGGCGGCATATCCTACAACAAATAAAGGTTTTTTAAATTGATGAACTTGGCTCAAAGAGTATGAACGTCAGTCCCTAGCCTTTGCGTCAGTGCCTAGCCACATTTACGACTAGGGCCTGATGGTCTAGAGACTGACAAATTTGAACAAAATCACTCGTAATTTAATTTTGAATAAAAACAAACAGATCACATTTACACACAAATAAAAGGAAACAATAACTAATTAACTTTCTGCAAAATAACTCACCTAGGGCCTGAGAGATTGACTGGTACAGCACGTGTTTCCTCAGCATGGACCCCGCCGCACTGATGTTTAAATGGCGGACGCGGATCGGTCCGCGCATGTGGATAACTTCATGTGATTACTTTTGAATAAATGAGTTTCAAAAGAGTCATTCAGCTCGGATGCCACTTTTATTTTTTTATTTTTAGTGGCTAGGGCCTGATTGTAATTATCGATGACGCTACTTTTTTTAGTGAAGTAAGGAATGTAATTTTAAGTGTGTTTAAATTAGCTAAAATTCAAATAACATCATATCATGATAAAACCGGACGAACAAACATTGCATTTTGGAAATGTCTCCCTTATGTGAATGGTTAGTTTATCAAATAACTAAGTCAAATATTTCTTCCGAAGCGGTTATTCTTTTAGTGGGTCTTCGGTAAGTAAGACTTTTGAAGGCTTTTATCGAGGAATGGGTGATCGGGTCCCTGTTTTTTCAGATTTTGCTCATATCTTGAGTATCTGTACCAATATAATTATATTACTTCTGACAAAAAGAGCTACGGGGTGTTTAAGTTAACAAGGAGATAAAATATAGGCACGGTGACAAGAGCTAGAGGATCAGTGGTGGTAATTGGGTCGAGGGTTCCATCAGCTCCTCGCTTTCAACCCCACATTCAGGAGGCATTTCGTTACCCAGACACTCTTGTACTTAGAACTGAAATCGACTATACTTTGACCCCTTTTTTGAAAGATCAATATAATATTTGGTGTATTGAAAAGGTTTCAAAGATCAATAAAAATGAAACTATAGAACAGTTTAAAATTGAATTTAAAAAAATGACTTAAAATTGCGAATTTAAAAGTTTAGATTGCGATATAAAATAAAGATTATTAAACGGTACTTATTGTGATGCTGTGAAAATTGAGTTATTGAAGGCTACTGATAAAACATTACAAAGCTTAACTACTGGAAAACAGCAGAGACAGGTTATAAGTAAGCATTCGGCTAGGAAAAAGGACAGGAACAAGCGTAGATGTTAAAATTACAAGGAAGAAACTTAAAAAACAAAATAGTGGTTGTCGTCAGGATTCAGTGCCAAATAATAATGATGATTGGTTTCTTATAATGTTTTACCTCATATATACATATTATCCATATATACTATTACATCTACCATATATACATATACATTGTATATATATATGAAAGATTAAAGAAGTTGCGGCTAAATAAACAGGATGAGTCTGATGTTGATCCTTACCTCTGTTGTAGGTTTTAACTGCTGTTTACGTATGTGTGGTACTATTATATTGTTATATTATATTATATCTATGTTTAGGTATGTATCTTATTAAAGAAGATTATTTTATTTTCTTCCTATTTCTCTGTTGTATGTACTATTTGTTATTACCTGAAATTTTATTAATTTGTCTATCCTTCAGCATTGTTCTTGCTCATTCTACTCCAACGTTAACTGGAAGAGATCCCATATGGGATAAGTTCGCCTATGATGCCGTCCTACCAAAGAAGGCGGCTAACTGTAATGTAGTAGTCGAACCATTTTAAACTCTATTGGTAACCACATTAAATTTAAAATGCTAATACCACTACTGTGCACTTAGCCACCTTCTTTGGTAGGACGGCAGTATGTACATTATTTATATTCATGCAAACATGTCTTGTCATTGTTTATGTGCAATAAAGAGTTTTACATACATACATAATATACTATTACCCATGTAGTTTCTTCGTAATTAACTTCTGGAATGAGCCAGGGCGGGTACTCACACAAATAGTAAATATACGAGGGCAGAGTGAAAAGTCTGAAAAAATTAAACAATTTTTTTTTTTTGGTCCAAGTAAATATTTATTTTTCAACGTAGTCCCCATGTAACTCAATACACTTGGTCCATCACTTTTCTAGCTTTTCGATTTCCTCCGTAAAGTACGATTTCTCCAACCCTTCAAAATACGCATTGGTTTCTGCGATGATTTCTTCGTTGGAACCAAATCTTTTTCCACCAAGCCATTTCTTTAAGTTTGGGAAAAGAAAATAGTCGCAGGGGGCTAAATCTGGAGCATAAGGCGGATGCGGGAGCAATTCGTAACGCAACTCGTGGATTTTAGCCATAGCAACTGCACAAGTGTGGACCCGTGCGTTGTCTTGGTGAAAAATGATTTTCTTTTTCGCCAAATGGGGTCGTTTTTCCATTAAAACTTCATGAAATCGCTGTAACAAGTTGGCATAATATTCGCCGTTAATCGTTTTACCTTTCTGAAGGTAATCAACATATATTACACCACGAGCATCCCAGAAGACAGTAGCCATACCATAACTTTATTCGCCGATAAAACTGCTTTGGCCTTCTTTGGTGCAGGTTCACCTGAAGCAATCCATTGTTTTGACTGCTCCTTGGTTTCTGGTGTATGATGATGAATCCAGGTTTCGTCAACAGTTATGAAACGACGCAAGAAGTCCTTTTCATTACACCTAAACTTCGCCAAACATGCCTCTGACAGGGTGACCCTAGTGCGTTTTTGATCTACTGTGAGCAATCGCGGCACCCAACGGGCGGAGAGCTTCTTCATATCCAAATAAGTGTGAAGGATATTACGAACCCGTTCGTCTGAAATGCTTACAATATCAGCTATCTCACGGACCTTTATTCTTCGGTCGGTCAATACGATGTCATGGATTTTGGTGATCATCTCTGGTGTAGTGACCTCAACTGGGCGTCCGGGTCGGTCGGCGTCAGCAGTGCTTGTACGGCCACAACGAAAATCCGTAAACCACTTGTCGATCAACAAGTTTTTAAAGTTTTAGGTAATTCTGTAGCTCTGCCTACCCCACTCCGGGATTACAGGCGTGAAGGTATGTATGTATGTATGTACTTGTCGATCATTTTAATCGATGGAGCAGAGTTCCCGTAATATTTGTTTAATTTTTTTTTGTATCCGTAATGGTTTTTTTTCGCAATAAATAATGTTTAATCAGAACACGAAACTCACTTTTCTACATGTTTGCAAACACCGAAGTGATTGTTTCTTTTTCATAGCTGTCAAAAAAAAAAGTAGTCGTGTGAACTGGCTGAAAATATACGATTTACCTCCAAAAAGGCTGCATTACAAATTGACATTAATGAATTTGTGAAGAAAATACCTTTTATATGATTTTTACCAGACTTCTCACTCTGCCCTCGTACATACATACATACCTTCACGCCTGTAATCCCAGAGTGGGGTAGGCAGAGCTACAGAATTACCTACAACTTTGAAAACTTGTTGATAATTCTGTAACCACATTCTGCACAAAAAGGCTAAGATGTAAATAGTAAATATAAGTACTTGTACATTCCCTCTTCAGTAAGAATTGTAACTAATGTTTGGGATTCTTCATCTAACGGTGCTTGCAAATAAGAAGAACCACGAAGAAGAACCGAATATGCTTTAGGTACCCTTAATTGACACACATTTATGCGATTATATAGGTATGTACCATAGCAGAAGGATGCCAAGTGATGGTGATGGATGGGTCGTGGTTGCAGGATGACAAGCTGACGATCCTGGCCACACTGTTTTGGGTGGGCGCGTCGCTGCTGGAGTCGGACTACGAGCACGAGTTCCTACTGGGCGTACGGCTGCTGGCCCGCGTGATGGCGCGCCTGCCGCTGGACCGGCCCGACGCGCGCGAGCGCCTGGATCGCACGCAGGCGCACGCCTCGCCCTCGCTGCATGCGCTGCTGCTCAAGGTCACTCACCCCTACTCGTGCCTACCTACTTATCTTATTTCACCCTTCATTTGTAACATAAATCAATTTGACTGTTAATAAATTGCCGTGCTGAGCCGTGCTCAGACAATTTAGTTTTATGTAGGTATTGTTTGTAGGGGTGCACCCATCCGAACACGTACGAGCCAGTGGTGGGGGTGCTGTCAGACATGATTCCGCTGCTGGAGCTGCCGGTCATCGACCCCACGCAGGCACTGGCTTTCCCCATGACGGTGGTTGCTCTGCTGCCCTACATGCTGCTGCACTATGAGGACGCCAACGAGTTGTGCGTGCGCGCGGCTTGCCACATCGCGCAGGTAAGCCATTTACCACTGGTTGACTCTCGAAATTGGTTGAAGGTAGTTCTTAAGTATAAAATTGTTCTGACAATAATTAACACAAAATTCAAATAAAATGTGTCTCGAAAATTGTTCACGACTAAACTCTTTTTAGACAATCATCTCCTGCTTATTAAAATTAAACTAAAGAGTCCAAACTTAGTGGGTATATGTTAATAATAGTGTTTTCAATCTATACCGACGCACCCCAGAGTCCCTACTAGGTGGGTATATGCTAAGTATAGTGTTATCAACATACCTGGGATAACTCGGGGCATCGGTATGAAAGTGATGTAGCAAAATATTTTATCGACATAAAATATATCGATGTTACTGCCAACATCTAAATGTTATTCGACATAAATAAATATTACTTATTTTCTCCTCATTTTCAGATAAAAAATAAACAAACTAACACGTATATTTATATGTTTATTTTACAACAGTTTTCATAATATATATTCAATATTTTTTCCATATTCGTCGGTATTAATGGTTACCGTCTAGATGAAATTATCCACTTTAAACTGCTAAATGTACGAATATGAATGGTACTGACAGTAAATTGTCATTTTGATTGAAATGACATCCGCATAACTTTATTATCTTAAGAGGTTCGATATCAGATATGACATCGAACCTCTTTACAGTAATCGAGAATGTTCAATGTGCACATGTATTAATTTAATTATATCGACGCCTTTTTTATCAATATTAAATCCCTAGAACTTGCCCCGAGTTATCCCAGGTATGGTTATCAATCTATACCGACGCACCCCAGCGTCCCAACTAGGTGGGTATATGTTAAGTATAGTGTTATCAATATATACCGACGCACCCCAGCGTCCCAACTAGGTGGGTCTATGTCAAGTATAGTGTTATCAATCTATACCGACGCACCCCAGCGTCCAAACTAAGTGGGTATTTGTTAAGTATAGTGTTATCAATCTATACCGACGCACCCCAGAGTCCCAACTAGGTGGGTCTATGTTAAGTATAGTGTTTTCAATCTATACCGACGCACCCCAGCGTCCAAACTAGGTGGGTCTATGTTAAGTATAGTGTTTTCAATCTATACCGACGCACCCCAGCGTCCCAACTAGGTGGGTCTTTGTTAAGTATAGTGTTTTCAATCTATACCGACGCACCCCAGCGTCCAAACTAGGTGGGTATATGTTAAGTATAGTGTTATCAATCTATACCGACGCACCCCAGAGTCCCAACTAGGTGGGTCTATGTTAAGTATGGTGTTATCAATCTATACCGACACACCCCAGAGTCACAGATTAAGTAAGAGTTACTACGTAACAGATATTTATCTGAGCGAGGTACGTCCGATAATCACCGCCTGACGGAACATAGTTGCCGATGCTAATACATCAAGGATGCCCGCGCGCGGCGATGTCAACTCGCTCGACCGGTTTTTGAGTGTCGAGACATGGTCGAGACACGTCAAGCGAGATGCAAGTAGGCGAGTAGTACACTCTTACTTAATCTGTGGTAGTAGGTACATTCTAGTCATTACGTCAAGTTCGGTTAGATGTGTGTGGTATGTTGTTGTTTCTTTGAATTATTTTGGTGAATGTATAATATAAAAAAATTACTCATTATTGCTGTGTGAGTGGGTGTTTACACAAGAGAACCAAAAATAATAAAAAGGAAACGTTTTTCTCTTTGCCGGTGAACGAGGAAAGGTCAGTAGTTGCAATTAATTTTTATTTATACATATAAGATGATATACCTAAGTATATTGAAGTGATCAATCAACACGAAACAGTGTTCATCAAGTCAGAAATATTGAATTATCTAAATTCGGGGTCAATAGAAATGATAAAATTATTTGTTTACAAACAAATCAGTACTGTTTGACACATAACCTCAATATTTCTGCAAACGAGTTTTGATTCGAAAAAACCTATAGTTAATAGTTATTTAATCTTAAACAGAATGTAAAAGTAACAATCGCGCGCAAGCAATCAATATATATTTTATTTTTATTATTTCCGAATCAAATCGGAGAAATACTGGGAAAGGGCCGAATCTTAAGTACCCGAAACCGACGTGCGTGCATGACTCGATGTATGAATGTTGAAGAAGCGAAAGAAATTTGTCAAGATCGTAGCAAGTGGAAAGAAGTGGTCTCTGCCTACCCCTCTGGGAAACAGGCGTGATTTAATGTATGTATGTATGTATATATTATATTTTGATTATTCAAGTAACTGTTTTTCTCATAATGTGTACCTGTTAATTTATATTAATATTTTCGATGTGTTGACAACCCTACCGTTCGAGCGAGCAAACGTAGGTATAACTATACGTTCGCAGTAAACTACGAAAAATGAACTTTCAATAGGAGTTAATATGGTTTATTTAGGCGCGTTCGGCCAGCATTATACATATATTTTATATGTATTCAATACTTTTACGTGTTGATCGGACCTACTTTGTCGCTTTGTATAGAAGTGAAATATGCCTGCCAGAGTCCCAACTAGGTGGGTCTATGTTAAGTATAGTGTTTTCAATCTATACCGACGCACCCCATAGTCCAAACTAAGTGGGTAAATGTTAAGTATTGTGCTTTTAAATCTATAAACTCGCGCCCCGCCGCTAAAACCGACGCTGCGCGGTTGTGACAACCTACCTACTTAATAGTATTTTATGTAACTGGTACATAAAGAGGGTCCTTAAAACACGAGTGTGGTTTTGTGAAACGAGCCGAAGGCGAGTTTCATAATAACATCACACGAGTTTTTTAAGGCCTAATTATGTACAGTTGCATACATTACTTTATCGACACACATATTATAAGTACTCTAAGATGCGTTCAGTAGCCGAAGGCAAATAACCTTCATAGCTACCAGTGCTACTGCTACCTGAAATATATCTATAGGTGTTAAGCTAATGTATGAACTGAAATAAGAAATAAATCAAATCAGAGAAAATAAGTATTTATTTATTATAATAATTGTAAACATTTTTATATCATAGACAAACTAACAAAGTCCCTATTCTAATGTCATTCGACATCAAAACGGCGTACGACACTTTACTTAAAATATACCGAGTCGACGTTTAATAGATACTAGAATTGACTGACCCCCTGTTTGAATTGTGTTGGTTTTGGAAGATTTGAACAACATTACTTTATCAAAAGTTGTATCGTAATTTTTACTTTTCATTACAGCTACAGATAAGAAAAAATATCATAGTAAAATTGTATCTTGTAATGATGGTCATTGTCTACGGATTCTGAACGCATTATAGAGGACATGAGTGTAGATAAAGATAAGTACGTGACGTAAGATTGAAAAAACTATACTTACATCGGGGATCCTACTGTCACCTTCCGCCTTCATTATATTAAATTTTCGTTTATATGTATTCCAATTTTCAGCCTGTTACGGAATTGGCACAAAACTGTTTTGCAAGATTTGAACTAAACATACATAACAAATAAACACGTGAAATTGAGTGTAGTAATGTGTGATTATTCCTCGCGGGCCAGTTCACCGCGGAGAAGAGCAAGAAGCTCGAGAACCTAGGCACCGTGATGACGCTCTACTCGCGGCGCACGTTCAGCAAGGAGAGCTTCCAGTGGACCAAGTGCGTCGTCAAGTACCTCTGGGACACCTACTCACACCTCTCTTTGCAGATGCTCGCATTCCTTGTCGAAGTGCTAGAAAAGGTCAGTGTATCTTTTATAAGAGATGTGTTGATGGCCGGTTGTAAGCAAATTTTATCTCTTTTCATCGAATAACTAAATAACAACACCTAAATAAAACACGGCTAGTGTATGTCGGCTCTCAACTTATGGCTGCGGCTGTCAAAATCAGAAATCAAAATAGGTGTTTACATAACCGAGGAATTCATAATGAACGACTAGCCAAAGATTTTATTGGTAATTAAAGAAAGGAGAAATAAACAAAGACATTTATTTAGTCATAACACGGGATTGTTGAGCCACTTGCAAAGCAATTGCTTGCAAATTTAAAGCAAGTGAGTACCTTCAACCAAAGTTCACCAATTGCAGGTCTAGCTAATATAACCAAGAGACAATTGTTTTAGCAAAGCGATGGTAAAAATAAATTATGATTGGCCGTTTCAACTTCGGAAAAACCGGAGTCCATGCTTTATCCGGACGCTGTTTACAAGTAAAGCAAGTCATTGTTTTGTTTTCGTCAGGGTTGGCAACGCATTTGCAGTCTTGTGAATGCGAATGTGTATGGGTCACAGTTTCCACTTACCATCAGGTGGCCTGTGTGCTCGTTTTGTCTTCTCTCTGTGCCTTAAAAAAAACACGTAATGGTGGTTGATGGTTACTATGGTTTCGTTTAAAAAACAGCCACTATCGGTTCAAACTGAACTTAGAGCCGTATTAATAAACTGATCTCGACTGTTATTCTCGCCTCAAGATGCGTAAAAAATGACAGTTTTCTATTGCTTGACGTTTACTTTGACTTATCTTGTGACGGGTATCTCAGCCAAGATGAGTGTCTTAAGGCCCTAAGTCTTTATTGGTCGTTACAAAAGGGTTGCTAAGGTCACGTTTCAATAACGAAAAATGGCGGAATTCGTGTAACATAAGTTATATTATAACATAACCAATTTAAAACGATAAGCTATTAGCTTAACAATCCTGTGTTGTGAGTTTTTTGACTGTACGTACAAAAACATGAAAAGTAAAAACAAATTAAAAACAGAAATAAATAAAACTGTACGTTGCTTATGTGTCTCAGCATTGTGCCACGGCAAGCCTGTACAAATTGTGACGTCATCAATAATGTGGTTTTTCGGGCACGGACTAAGAAAGCTTTGTTAGCGTAATGGCATTTTGATGTACAGGGGTCCGCGAGCCTGCAGCTGCCGATCCTGGCCGTGCTGCACTGCATGCTGTACTATGTGGAGCTGAACGCGCCCGCTGCGCAGCCCGTCAACGCGGACCTGCTCCGCGTCGTTGCCAAGTTCATTGACGTACGTGTACTGGCTCTGGCACCCACGACGTGATTTATACACTCGAGTGCAACACACACTTTGTACGGTCGGCGCTGAAAAGTCTAAACATTCCATGTGGTCAAACATATTTAAACGCGCTCAATTTCACTTGCGAAACATGAATGTAAATATAAGTGACCTCGTTGAATGCTTAGTATGGCGCGTTTAACTGAATTAATTAATTAACAATGTATTATCTTCTTTAGGATGGGAATAACTACAAAGAAGCGATGAAAATCTTGAAACTGGTGGTTACTCGGTGCTCTACACTAGTAGTACCCCCGTATTGGGACCACGCCTCTACCATTATTGAAATGGAACTACACGGCAAAAAGGTAGTATTATTAGAGTTCTTATTAAAAAAAACTCGTGAAACATTCTAGTCCAGGTAATTTCCACATTAGTATTATGATATGATAAAGAAATGAAAAAAAATAATCTAGGGTGGTACAGTCAACAGCATAAATAAGTGATCATTTATGTACCTTGTCACTTTAACGTTGTGTTTGAAAAGTTATACAAAATTGTGAAACGACTTAAAGCGACAAGGTACATAAATGATCACTTATTTATGCTGTTGACTGTACAAATCGTTTTGCAAAAAACACATAAATTACTGTTTAAAGGCGGGCATTTGGAACCGTCGGAAAAGTATGGCATGGTGATTTTCGTGAATGGCTACTCGACGATGTTTAGGTGTGTTAAAGTTACCCGGGTACAAATGGATGAATGGTTTTTATTAAAATTATTGTGTTCTCGTCCTTATGGCAGGCTGTAAGCCACACCGGAGAAGTATGGCATTACGCTACCGCCTACTTCTTTATTCATCGACTATCGGAAAATACAAGAGTTATTGACGTTATTGTGTATCAAATCGTTCGACACTCGTGATTTATCCGACATGTTTGATTAACGCCCACGTGATTCGTCATCATTTTCCTTTTCAACATTACGTAATAACATCCCTGAAGGGTCGCCATACTTGGTACAAATGGCCATAATTTTTGTGTCACTCTCGCGGTCTATTACTTTTATTACTCCTTATGACCTCAATGCGAGGTTAAAATCTCTCGCAGTACTCCCGGACACCCTCTTTTTTTAAGGGCAGTTAGTATAGGCCCTAACATGTATATATATTATACGAGGGACCCACCCGCGAGGGACCCCCCGCCCTCTCTCCGCTTCGGTTTGCGTGAGTTGTCTGCGACGCCCGCACATCTACCAAACAAAGTGTATTATGCATATTAAACCTTCCTCTTGAATCACTCTATATTACTATACTAATACTGCATTAAAATCCGTCGCGTATTTGAAAGATCGAACAGACAGCGGAAGCGACTTCACTTTATACTATGTAAAGATAAAGATACTAGTCGACTCGGCGAACTTTAGTACAACGTCAGAATGTATTTATTTTTTAAATTTAAATAGTTTTTCTGCTTTTCGAGTCACAGGCAAATCCAACAAATCAAAGATCATAATAAAGGTCTAGACATTGCGCCAGACGCGGCTTGTGTCGATATGTCCGTTTTGACCATACCGAGGCGTCACGAACCATGCCCCCATAACATATCTCCCTTATTTCTGTGATTTGTGGGGTGTACTATGAGGTGTTTAATAACAAAAACCATCGTCTTTACATTTTTTTTATACTTGAAGTATAACTTCCGTGGGGTGGAAGTGGAAGTTCCACGGAAGTTCGCAACGGTGTCATATTCCTACTCCCACTATTATAAGATTTATAAGCCTGCTTAAAAGCTATTTTCATAAATGGTGTTTTTTTTATATAATGGTTCACTAAACACAGTATCCGTCATGCATGAATTATTACAATCACTCTAAACACTTCAAATAAATTACAAAGTCACTAAATATTCGTAAAAATTTGCCCATATTCGTCATTTTCGGAAATAAATACTGACTTTTGTATGGTAGCTAGGTCTTTATTTTTATTCAGCCTCATAAACACCTAAATTCAAACAACTAACATCGATTTCTAATATCGAAGTGTATTTTGCTTAAAAAAAAACAAGCATTGAAATTTAAAAAAATCTTATCTTCGTGACCACTTTGAACCCCAAAAAATCAATGTTTAAGTGATAATGAAAAATTCAAATTATAATCAAATGACAGAACATATGTTTAAGTTTACATTACAACTGTATTTTATGGTGTTATTATTCCTAGGTTATGAGATAAGTTTTTTAAAAAATCGTAAATTTAACAAATCTGTGATTATTAAAAAAAAAAAAAAGTGTACCGCCCCTACCCGTCGGGTAACGTGGGGATGTATTTTTTTTTCTCGCCCACCGCATTGTGTATGGTGTCGTTGGATAGGTCTTTCAAAAATATTGCGAGCTTTTACAAAAAAAAAAAAACGATTAAGGTATCCGTTTATGAAATAGTAAGCTTTTAAGCGCAAATTTTTGTTAGAGTCAGGTGTCCCCTCCCCTACAACCATAACTATTAATACTAAAATTCTGAAAAATATCCTAAATGAAATCACATATCGCTCATCCAATAGAATAATGACCTAATTGCAAAAAATCGGGTTTTGAGATTTTACCGTCATAAGGGTTCTAAAGGTCAGGTCTATCGCGTGGAACAATGACAACATGCATGCTAAAAATGCAATTATGTCATTATTCTATTGGATGAGCGATATAATGAATTTAAGTAATAGGAAAACTATCACTACTAAGTACACTTCAGTGGTTCTTGAGTAACAAACGGTTTAAATGTTTATACCTCCCGAGAACTTATTTGCCTACACTGAGCATGGTCCGACATGCTCTTGCCGAGTGTATAGATTAGGTACCCAACATTTTGGTTTCCTAATATTTTTTGTTCCATTCGCGTTTTTCCCCACATTTTTATTTTCCTATGCAGTTGTGTTACTATTAGGTTATTTCTTTGAACGCAATAATTTCTATTCCTTTTCTTTGCTTGGCGTTTTTTTTCCCATGCATTTTGTCTCCTAGTCCGTATTATTCTCATGCACATGTTTTACTTGTAGAACCAGTTCTCTATATTATTTTATCACATAACTACTGTTACTCTGTCCCATCAATTGATCGAAATGGCTTAGGAACTATACTTATATTATATCCAGAAAATAGCCGAACAATAGTATCAATAGTAGCTCAAAAAAAACAGTAAGTGGGTGTTATTATGTATTCTGTTATTAATTTTTTTGTGCCAGCTTTCGACCACATTGGTCCTATGCCTGTGTCCAAAGCACGACATTACGTAAACCATGTCCATTTTTATCCACTGTTTAATCATGTATTCATTAAACCGTGTTACTTCAGATGTTCGTGGTGACGCTGCCAATATAATCATCCACCCTTCATGAATTTTCAATGCCGGTAAATGAGCCAAGGCAGCACACTTTGCAACATGCCTAGCCCCTTCGCGACTACTGGTTGTCCCAAAGATGTCTGCATTTTTGTACAGGGCCTGCGAATAGTGGAAATAACAACCACTTATGGCGGCTGACGGCTAAATAGACCGGATAGCATTTATTGAATTCGGGTTGAAAAGTTGGAATATTTTGTTCCACTGCCTTGAACAATCTTTCATATGTGCATTGCCGCTTGCATTGATATCTCAAAAAGTTACTAATGTGACTAGACATGTTCTTTCCGTGGACCCTTCACCTAAAAGTCTGTTGACAAATATATTAACGACCTTAAAGGACGTATGTGATAGAACTGATAGATAAAATAATATAGAGAACTGGTTCTACAAGTAAAACATGTGCATGAGAATAATACGGACTAGGAGAGAAAATGCATGGGAATAAAAACGTCTAGCAAAGAAAAGGAATAGAAATTATTGCGTTCAAAGAAATAACCTAATAGTAACACAACTGCATAGGAAAATAAAAATGTGGGGAAAAACGCGAATGGAACAAAAAATATTAGGAAACCAAAATTTTGGGTACCTAATCTATACACTCCTCTTGCCCGGATTTTTATTACTAAAAACAAATGCGGGCAAGCAAGTTATAACAATTATGCCAAATTTCAAGTTGATAACTTCTATAGTTTCTGAGAAAAACTGCTGTCTCACCATAAGGGCCGCACCCTTAGGGTGCGGCTCCACTGAGGCGGAGACGAGAGGAGCGGATCGGAGCTGTGCCAATATTAACCAATGGAATCTAAACTACCGTGCGCAAGGCGCGCTCGACGTGACCGCATGCGCCTTTTATTGGTTAATATTGGCACAGCTCCGCTCCGCTCCTCTCGTCTCCACCTCAGTGGAGCCGCACCCTAATGGTGAGACAGCAGTTTTTCTTTAATATTGGCACAGCTCCGCTCCGCTCCTCTCGTCTCCGCCTCAGTGGAGCCGCACCCTAAGGGTTTCCTTTTTTACCATTTTGGTACGGAACCCTAGACACTGACTTACATATGTTTTCTGACCTTTTACCATTTAAAAATGGTCAGTTCTGCTCAAAAAGCAATGAACATGTACACCGTGTCCAATAAGTTTGAATACACATCTTTTTGCACTAACCCTAAAGACATACATACTACAGGCCATCGAATTCTTATTTTAATTTATAAAGTATGTTATCGTTAACAAAATACAATCGTTTCAAACGTCAAGCATTTGTAGTTTGCTTTTAATCCACTATGAAACAGTTTCGTGAAACGATTATCAGAAAATTTAGCAATGGCGACAGGCCAGGTGCTATCTTCAAGGCCTTAAAACCCCTTGGAATTAAACGCAATCTAGTTTACACCACAATCAAAAGGTATAAAGAGACCTCCTCAGTAGAATACATGAAAAGATCCGGTTGGCCACGTTCAACTAGAACCGATAGAGTAGTAAAGATTGTGAGAGAGCGACTTCGGCGGAAAAAACACCGTTCTATCCGAAAATTGGCTGCTGAGCTGAAAATTTCAAAAGGATCGGTACACAATATTTTGAGGGTGGATGTTGGATGCCATGCCTACAAAAAACGAAAAGTTCATGGCATTTCCGAAGTGATCAAGAAAAAGAGAGTACAAAGATCCAACATAATACTTTCTTGGCACGCAGGGGATGAGTTTGTATTTTCTGACGAGAAACTGTTCGTGTTAGAACAGCCTCATAACGCCCAAAATGATCGATTGTGGGCACCAATGATAGAAGACATTCCGGACAACCAGAAAAATGTTCCTAGGTTCCAGAGCTCACCATTGGTGATGGTGTGGGGTGCAGTTTGTAAGCGGGGTAAACTACCTCTAGTATTTATCGATAAAGTCGTTAAAATCAATGCTCAATACTATAAATCCGAGGTTTTGGAGAAAATTGTTGCTCCAAATTTAAAAAGGATGTTTGAGAACGAATATTATGTTTTCCAACAAGACGGAGCTCCTTCACACACGGCAAACGCTGTTCAAGCTTGGTGTCAGGCTAATTTGACCGATTTTCTGCCGAAACATGAATGGCCACCCAGTTTTCCGGACTTGAACGTATTAGATTATTTCGTGTGGTCGTACATGCTCTCGAAACTACATGATTATAAAATCGCAAACCTGGATCATTTCAAAAAGGTTATCGAGCATATTTGGGACGAAATACCAATTGAAGCGGTGCGTGCCGCGTGTGATTCATTTGAGAAATGTTTGAAGCTAGTAAAAAAAGTTAAAGGTGGAGTTATTCCGAAACATTTGTTGTAAATATTGTACTTAAGTGTGCTATTAATAAAATATACTTTTCATTGTATTAACTGTTCGTACATTTATTTTATTGAGAATCTAAACTGTATGCAAACTTATTGGACACGGTGTATGTTTTATCAATGTTATCATATTATGTCATATTACAGAAATTAGGCCTTCCTTTTATGAAAACACTTAGGGAAACTCATAAATAATTAGAATAAGTTTCTGTCAAAAATTTCATTTTTGGGACAAGCTTTTGATGCCGGTGTCCTTTTTTGCAGAATCTTTATCTGATTATCAAGACCAAACTATTGACGGTCCTAACACGGTGGGTCTACATTAGGAATAGCAGAGATCCAATCGCCACTTTCCGACTTCTTCGTCAGATCACCTCTTAAAAACATTGCATTGTCATTGGGATTACATATGTGGTCCAAATTTCAGCACTTTCCGTTAACGGGAAGTGGGTCATACATACATACATTGCAAATTAAATAAAACCATGTAATAGTACATTATTGCCTAGGCAGTGAAGCAGGCAATTGCGGGCCGAGTATTGGTCGTTTAAAAATACGAGGCCCGCAATCGCTGTTCCTGCCAAGGCATATATAGTGCTTTTCTCAAAAATCGCAAGATACAAATAATTATAAGCAGAAACTTCACTTGAAATAACATCACTCTTTACCGCCTTTATGTTTATGACAAGGAGAAACGGAAGCTTTTTTAGAAAAAAAAACTCAAGCTATTCCAGACACAGATAAAAAAGTTACGTTTCGAATAAAATATGGATGTATAAGACTTGTGCCCTAATTTTATTATGGCCGTCTTCACTTTTTAAAAAGTTACAAACTAGATAACAATGAAAGTTGTCTGCAACATTGCGGGCTTGTGTAGCGAGCACGCAATGTATTTTTTTTTAATTTGGGAACTGTGTAATCTATGTACTTCGCGTCTCAGTATGGAGTTAGTAATGTCAACTTTTCCTGTACTTTTTGAGAAAAAACTATTATTTAGTGGCAGGTTAGCATAAATAACAACTTAGGCTCACTAGCAGTGTTGTGCGATTTTAACGATTTCCAAAACCGAATGTCTTAACCGAAGAAAAATAACACCATAAAATCCAGTTGTTATGTTAAGTTTATCATTATGATCTGTCATTTGATCGTAATTTCAATTTTGAATTTTCACTATAACATTGATTTATTGGGGTTTAAAGTGGCCGCGTTACGTATGAAAAAAATTTTTTTTTTTTTTAATATAGAAAAATATTTTGTAATATTTTTTTATATACATTTTGATATTAGAAATCGATGTTAGTAGTTTCAATTTAATTGTTTATTAGGCTGAATATAAAAAAATAATGTAGCTACCATACAACAAGCAGGAATTTAATCTGAAAATGACGGATATGAGCAAATTTTTACGAATATTTAGTGACCGTATTTTATTTGAAGTGTTTGGAGTTAATGTAATAAATAATTCATGACTATCCGATCATAATTATTAAGTAACGGTATAAATCGTCCCTAGGGTATAAATACTCCCACCGTTACGGAGTTATAATAGAAATTTAATCAAAGTTGATTTATTTTATGATTGTTTATAGAAGAAGATTGAATGAGAAGGCCGCCGATTGTACTAGTTCTTGTGCTATAAGTATATGAATAAATAAATAAATACTAGGAATCTGTATTAATAGGAATTGCCCGGTCGAACAATGGACTTCACGTTTGATCTCAGTCAGACTCCGGTGATCGGCCGCAAGTATCTGCCCAAGGGGGGCAGCCAGCCCGCCACAGGCCCGAACTCGCTGTCCAACGCTTCCACCACTACTCCCGACAAAGGTACTTCTTGTAAATTCCTCTTCTATTGTGATGCCTATTAATTTTCATCCCAATTTCTATAATTGACATTTATGATCAGCTAGTGCTAACATTTTTATTATGATGTTTACTTTTGTTAATAACTAAAAGGACGGTCTTGTTTCTTAGCTGGTTACGCAATGGGACGGTATGTCCGGAGCTATTCAAAACTAAACCTACACTACAGCACACTCCGGACACTTCGCTCAATGTGTATGACGTAGCGCGTAATCATCGGTTTAACTCACACAGCGCGGTACCTTGCACGCTCTCGCTCACATTGTCGCACATTTATGTCGGCACGCTATCCTTAGGCAGTCCCTCTACCCGCCCGACCTTCAGATCCCAGGCCTACATTATGCTATTTATAATGATCCAGCTTATCAGTGGGTCATTTTTAATATATATGTCAGACCCGCTGTAAGCTCACGATGTGATTGTTGTTATACTGCGGCGCTGGCGCAGGTTCGTTGCCGTCGCAGTCGGGATCGGCAGCGACGGTGGTGGGGCCGGAGGCGGGTGCCAGCGCGCTCGCGGCGCAGGCGCCCAGCGTCGCCTCGCCGCGCCGCTCGCTCTCGCTCTCGCCGGCCGACGCCCTTGCCTCCGGGTGGAAGAGACCCTGGATGTCTCAGGTTATTCATCATTATAGTAATTTTAATCGTTATATATGTAATTGATACATAATTAAACTTGCGAGCGCTTTAATGATAGGCACGAGTACCAAAAGGTCTAATTATGTACTTTGCATACATAACTTTTTCTTATCGATCGTTCCAGAAGGCATTCTGGAACGATCGGATACGTGGACTATAAAAGAGAGGACCGGTTGCAAGTACAGTCAATCTTTAATTGGTAAGCGAACAGTGCGAACAAGAGTGACCAGAGCGATCATCTAAGTATTCGAAGTTTATTGTGCGATATTGTTTGTAACGGTTTAAGTAAGTGGGTTAATAAAGTCTTCTTTTGATTATCGGTGTATTCGTGCATTTCTATCGGTTACCTGCTCCCACCTACATGACCACATTTTGTTATAAAAAACGTTCTCTATTTTTATGATATGAACCACACAATTTTGCCATTTGTTAGTAGATACATTTTGGATTCCTTCTTGTAGTAATTTTTTCACATCTTCAAATTTATATGAGGTATTATTGCGAGACTCGTGTCCCTTCATTTCAGCCTACACGAGTGCAATTGGATTGAGCTCGCAACAAAAAAAAAATAGGGTGAATTGCAAAAATATTGTACATAGTTAAGGAGTTAATTGAGATAACGTTAACTTTCTTCCATTGTTTTTCCTTTGTGTAACGAAAGGAAAAAACAAACGTGTGTTAAACAAAGGAAAAAGTTAAGGATTGTAATGGATTTTTTAATTGAGCACTTAACTATGTACAATATTTTTGCAATTCACCCAATACGGGAACGGAAAAAAAACGTGTCACTTCGAAGGAATTCCAAACAGGAATGAACTTCAGAAAATGGCGGCCCTAATGTTGACGACTTCTGTTCTGACAGCTTTCCTGTACCACCAGTCAGGTGCTACTGTAGGCATTCATAGGGGTAGAAATGGGCTTCATAAACTATGTACAGAGAGGGAGGAGAACAGAACGCTGACTTCTTAGTTTATGTTAAATATTATTCGAGGACTTTCAAGCAAGTATGCTCGACTGGTAAGTCAAACTTTTTAAATCTTAAGCTCAAAGCTTCTGACAATAAAGTAAAAACGGTGTGGAAAATAATGAATATAGAAACGGGTAAATCTAAAACTCGTGATAATCAAGTCACCGTAAACAATGGTGCCAAACAAATCACGTCAAACAAAGACGTGGCCTTAGCGTTCGAATATTATTTCTCATCCATAGCCATTAATACGAGTACCACGAACTGTCTTCATTGATTTGCGATTGAAGTTCAAAAATTACTTTTTGCTAGTGTTACTAAATGTTATGTGAGCTTTGATTTTAGCTACGTAGATTCACTTTCTATTGTTAAGGCATTTAAATAGCTCAGCTTAAAAAAAAAACTGAGGATTTATGGGGAACGTCCACAGATCACAGAAACAAGGGAGATATGTCATGAACGCCAATTCGTACAAGACCCGGTGTCGCCACTTTTAAACATGTGTGCGTCTTACGCTTACGCTCTATTAACTACTACAAAAACAACCTCCTCATAATTGGTTACAGCTTACGAACTAAAAACGCCGTAACATAGTTTTGATAGTAGCAGAAAATTAAGCTTTATACTAAGTTCTCAAGGTTGAAAAATGCTGAAAGATCGTTTTTTTTCCATCGTAGTTCAGTCACTGAACGTAAGGTAGCGCTTACTCGTCACTTAGCTGCCATCTATGCGACGAGTAATTAATTAGTTCCTCAGAGCTAGATGGCGCCAAGATAGTAGTCCCTATGTTCAGCAGGTTAAGGACTACCCACACACAGCGACATCTAGTTATACTTTTTTCAAGAGGTGTGCGTTTCTCTCCTGTCGTCCACTTAGGGATGCCACAAGGAATGTTTCAAAATATATCGATAAACAATTCAAACTTGTTTGCAACGTTAATATAGGTACTATTCAATTTACAGGCAATAAGTACTATTTTTATTATTTTACTACTAGGTTAATCATTTAAACTTAATATATTATTGTTAGAATAGAATAATATTTTATTAGCAAGAATACGGTTTGCGTAAAATTGATACATAAGATTTTAAATTTGGAACGATACCTATATTAGAACATTTAGAACGTAACAAAAAAATGGCCGAATTTATTTGGTTAAATTTTCTGGAGCTGTTAAAGATTTTCGTTTTGATTAGTACAGTCAGCTGCAGAGAAAAGGTACCCCCCCCTCATGATAAGGATTGTTTTTTTTTTAATACCTATGGTTAGATTATAATGATTTTGAGTTAATGTGTAGACAATAGTAAAACCTTCAATTCACCGAAAAATCATATAAATTGAACCACAGGTTTTTGAAAAAAATCGATCCTTACCAGGGGAGGGGGGTACCTTTTCTCTGCAGCTGACTGTACATAAAAGTCTAAATTGTAAACTTGGACTTTATGATGTTAATACAAATATACTAATAAAATGGGTTCGGTTGAGTGTCACGTCACAAGATCTCAGTTTGGGACAAACCAGTAGTTTACCGACTTGATTATGTAAACTTTATTTCATAAATGGTACAAATTACTTAAAACAGAAAGATAGACTTAATACTTGGGGCAATCTCTACCATCCAACCTTTAGGCTTGAATCCTTTTAAGAGTGAGTCGGCGCGAGCTGTCAATCAGCGCTGTGTGCAAGCACAGCTCAATACTGAGCCAGAGCCCTTTGCCTTTGTGGTTGGTTAATTTATTTTTATCTTAATTGTATGATTCGCCTACTTATATTTGAATTGCTAGAGTCCTTCGTCGTTCGTTAATATTGTAAAGAAAATTAAATTTTGTATAACGAGAAAATTTGTTAAAATTATTTTTCTTCTGTTTTAAGCGTGTCGTAAATAAATAACTAGAACTATTAACACATTGAATTCTATTGATAGCTGTAGAATAAGCCATTTATCGATAGTCGATAGAAATCACGTCAACACAACTTTCACAACCTTACGCTCTGAAATCCATTCAAATATAAAATATTCATTTAAAAATATAAATAATGCTTAAAAACAAAATTTACCGGTGGTAAGTTATGCTCTTTGATTTTATATTAACGTTTGTATTTCGATTTTTGCACACTTTCACGCTACATACAGTCATTTTATCATTTAAACGGAGCTTCTATACTGACAGCGTTCAGTGAGTGACTGTGTCAACGCTTGACACGCCTCGTGCCGATATGGTCAATTTGACCATATCGAGGCGACACGAACCACGCCCCCATAACATATCTCCCTTGTTTCTGTGATCTGTGGGAACGTCAGTTAAAGTCGTCCATCATGTCATAGATATAATTGCACCTCACTTAGCTATAATCTACAATTATTGCATCTTGTGAAATATAGTAAAGTCATACAACTTTTTAAATCGGGCGAGATGAGTGATTTAACGAATTTCCGTCCCATTTCTATTCTTTCGCTTTTAAGAAAAGTTTTTGAGAAGTTAATGTTACAAGATATATTAGGTCACTTCAATAGAAATAAACTGCTTAACAGTAATCAGTTCGGCTTCAACAGAGGACGATCCATAACTGATGCAGCATCTGTATTCATTAAATATATATACAACATTTGGGAGAAATCAATCCGATCCGAGATCCGATATTGATAATTTTAATCGGATTTTTTGTCATTTTTCCTTGTGTCCGTGTTACGAATAACCCCTAAATTCATGTATTAATTATCATAGTCACAATGCTCTATGTTATAATTATAATATTTTTTTTGGATCGTATTAAATTAATAAGAGCATAAGAGCGTTATACAGGGTATTTTTAATATGTGCACCAATGTTAATATTTGCTACATTCTGATAACGGTCGTGAGTACGTAAACCACGGGCTGTCTACCTTCTTGAAGGAAAACGGTATTGTTCATCAAACTACAATTCCTTATACTCCTCAGCAAAACGGAGTATCTGAGCGTGCCAACCGAACTATTATTGAGAAGGCGAGATCTATGCTTCAAGACTCAACTACCAAAAGCATATTGGGGAGAAGCGGTTAATACGGCTATTTATTTGAAGAACCGTACACCTACGCAAGCTTTAAATAATAAGATTCCTGAAGAAATTTGGACAGGGAGAAAAGTGAACCTTTCTCATCTGAAAGTCTTTGGTTGTGAAGCGCATGTTCTCATACCGAAAGAAAAACGAACCAAGCTTGACGCGAAGACCAAAACTTGTATCTTTGTAGGTTATGCGACAGAAAGCAAAGGCTATCGTCTCGTAGATCGCCAAAACCCTCGAGTTTTAATAGTCGCAAGAGATGTTGTTTTTATGGAAGAACAAACACACTCAGATTCTAATCAATATCTCCCTTACAGTGAGATACCAGAAACTTCGCCTGAATCTCCACAAGTCTTTCTGCCAATTTTAGAAGAAGAACCTATTCAACAAGTTCCAGTGCCGTCACTTAGTCAACCACCACCTGATATTCAACCGGAATCATTACCATCGGACCAGTCCGAATCAGCTACCCCGCAAGTAAAATCTGGTATCTTGGAAGCTGAAGTTCATCTTGAGCTCTTACCTAAACGGAGATACCCTAATCGAGAGAGGCGTCCTCCTGAAAGGTATGTCTGTGCAGTTCAAATGACAACAGACCTGGAACCAGAAACTTACAAGGAGGTTACAGATCATCCTCAAAAGGGTCAGTGGCTGGAAGCCATGCAGGCTGAATATAATTCGTTGATGAAACATGGGACTTGGACTCTAGTCGACAGACCTAAAGATCGCAAAACAACCAAATGTAAATGGGTCTTTAGAATAAAAATGGACACGAGTGGAAATGCAGTCAAGTATAAAGCTAGACTTGTAGCTAAAGGATTCACTCAAATACCAGGAGTGGACTACGGTGAAACTTTTTCACCAGTTGCGAGGCTATCATCAGTTCGACTTTTGATGGCATTTGCCGTCAATCATAACTGCCAAATTGATCATCTCGATGTGGAAACAGCCTTCTTAAATGGTGATTTAGAAGAAGAAATCTTCATGGAACAACCAGAAGGTTTTTCAACTGATCCAAAACACAAAGTGTGCTTACGTAAGAAGTCACTCTATGGTTTGAAGCAAGCTCCACGCCAGTGGAATAAAAAGGTGTGCGAAGCAATGGCTGCCTTATCATTGAAACAAGCTTCAACGGAGCACTGTCTCTATCACAAAAGGAACGGCAACGACATACTAGTCGTAGCAGTTTTCGTCGATGACTTTTTTATAATGTCCAATAGTGACGATTTAAAAACACAGTTCAAAAATGAACTTAAAAAGATCTTTCTAATTAAAGATCTGGGTCCTGTCAAGGACTGTCTAGGTATGAGAGTAATACAAAGTCTGAACTCTATAACTCTCGACCAGACGCATTATATCGAAAAACTAATTGACCGATATAATATGAATGAAGCTATATCTGTCACTACACCAATGGAACCTGGACTTAAATTAACTCTACCTGAAAAAGAAAACGAAGTTGAAGTACCGTATCGTGAACTTATCGGCTCGTTAATGTACATTGCTATTGGAACGAAACCAGATATTTCTCACACCGTGTCGTATCTCTCTCAATTCAATGCACATTACGGGGGGGTACACTGGAAGGCCGCAAAAAGGGTCCTTCGGTATCTTAAAGGTACCAAGGACCTCAAACTTCAATTTCACAAGAGTCAAATTCAACCCATTGGTTACGCAGACGCTGACTATGGTAATAACATAATGGACAGGCGATCATTTACAGGATATGTTTTCATTATGAGCGGTGCACCTGTCTCGTGGGAGTCTCGAAAGCAGCGCACGGTCGCCCTTTCGACTACCGAAGCAGAGTATATGGTCCTGGCCGAAGCGTGTAAAGAAGCCATATACCTAAAAACTCTCATAATGGAAATCTTCGCTGTCACTCATCCCATGGTTATCCACACAGATAATCAAAGTTCCATTAAATTAGCACACAACAGCACTTATCACGCCCGCACAAAGCACATCGATATCAAACATCATTTCATACGCGAGTCTCTAACACACCATCAACTTTCCCTTCACTTCATACCTACTTATGACATGATCGCCGATATTCTTACCAAAGCTTTACCGAAGATTAAACATTTTAAATGTGTAAATTCTTTAGGTTTACGGTAGATTAAGGTTTTCATTGTAAATAGGTAGGTATAGGGTGTGTAAATTAATGATGTAAATATAGGATGTTTTTTTTTGATAATATTTAGTGTGTACAGTTTACTTGGATATTATTATGTTATACTTGTACATATGTACAGGGTGCTTTTATTACGAGGGGGTGTTAAACCTTCTTTTATAATAATGCACACCCTGGTAATTTATCTTTTATTTAAAAATTGTATTATTGTCATCTGAACGTCTGTTTTTTTTTTTGCTTTTGCTATCAATGATTATATCTTCTTGCACTCGATTTGTTAGATCATTCTCCCGAACTCATTATTTCTTCGTAGTAATTTTTCCATTCGCATTTTTCCCCGAACGCGATATTACCAGTCGCCTTTTTTCCTGCGGCAGTTTATATTCACAGTCGTTTTTTTCCGCTTGCCAGTTTTATCCAGTCGCTTCTTTTCCTACCACCATATTTTCACGGTCGTGTTTTTCCCGTTCCAATTTGTCGAAGATACAGAGTCGACGGAGCTCCGCTACCGCGGAGCTCCTATTTCTGGGTGGTTTGGCCCTCCGGGCCTGATGCAAAACTAACATAACCTAAACCTACCTACGAATTACGATGTAAATACTTTTGGGAAAAGTGCGACTGAGATAGAAATCGAACGGGAAAAAAACCGACTGGGAAAAAAGTCGAACAACATAAAAAGCGACTGTAATAAAATCGAATGGTGAAAAATAAAATTAGGTAATATCGCGTTCGGGGAAAAATGCGAACGGAAAATTTAATACAAAGAAATAATGAGTTCGGGAGAATGATTTAACAAACCTTGCACTCCACGAAACTCTGCATTTTATTAACTTAAAAATATTGATAACTAAGCTTCTTTCTCAAATGCCTGCTTGCCAATTCGAAGAATACGCCGATATCATTTATTGTTACGGATTCTGCGATAGAGACGCGGCTGCAGCTATAAGGGAATACCAACGTCGTTACCCTAACCGCCGTTTACCTCACGCAAGCGTGTTTGGTTTATCATACCATCTCATTCGGGAAAGAGGATCAGATCAACGCCGCCAAGCTGACACTGGAAGACCTCGACATGATACTGCTCAAGATGAAGAAATCCTTCAGTGTTTCCGGACAGACGGCACTATTTCAACGAGAATTGTGGCTAACCGGCTCGGTATGTCTCAGTGGAAGTAGTGCCGTAGTAGTGATATCTGCGTATTCTTCGAATTGGCAAGCAGGCATTTGAGAAAGAAGCTCAGTTATCAATATCGTCCGAAATGGAAAGAAAGTTAAAAGTAACTGATTACGTAGGTCACTCAAAAAGTTTTGAGATGCTCGAAATTTCAAAATGGAACGCACCTTGTTTTTAAAAAGCTAATTTATTTAAAAATAGAACACCATTAGCTGAATTTAAAAAGGAGAACGATGTTCTATTCATTTCACTTCAACACTTCCCGCGTTTATCGGTTAAAAATGGAACGCACTTTATGTTTTCAAAAGGAAATTTAAAAGAACACGGTTAGCTGAATTTACGAGGGCAGAGTGAGAAGTCTGGTAAAAATCATATTAAAGGTATTTTCTTCACAAATTCATTAATGTCAATTTGTAATGCAGCCTTTTTGGAGGTAAATCGTATATTTTCAGCCAGTTCACACGACTAGTTTTTTTTTGACACCTATGTAAAAGAAACAATCACTTCGGTGTTTGCAAACATGGAGAAAAGTGAGTTTCGTGTTCTGATTAAACATTATTTTTTGCGAAAAAAAACCAAAACGGATACAAAAAAAATATTAGACAAATATTACGGGAACTCTGATCCATCGATTAAAATGATCCACTAGTGGTTTACGGATTTTCGTCGTGGCCGTACAAGCACTGCTGACGCCGACCGACCCGGACGCCCAGTTGAGGTCACTACACCAGAGATTATCACCAAAATCCATGACATTGTATTGACCGACCGAAGAATAAAGATCCGTGAGATAGCTGATATTGTAAGCATTTCAGACGAACGGGTTCGTAATATCCTTCACACTTATTTGGATATGAAGAAGCTCTCCGCCCGTTGGGTGCCGCGATTGCTCACAGTAGATCAAAAACGCACTAGGGTGACCCTGTCAGAGGCATGTTTGGCGAAGTTTAGGTGTAATGAAACGGACTTCTTGCGTCGTTTCATAACTGTCGACGAAACCTGGATTCATCATCATACACCAGAAACCAAGGAGCAGTCAAAACAATGGATTGCTTCAGGTGAACCTGCACCAAAGAAGGCCAAAGCAGTTTTATCGGCGAATAAAGTTATGGCTACTGTCTTCTGGGATGCTCGTGGTGTAATATATGTTGATTACCTTCAGAAAGGTAAAACGATTAACGGCGAATATTATGCTAACTTGTTACAGCGATTTCATGAAGTTTTAATGGAAAAACGACCCCATATGGCGAAAAAGAAAATCATTTTTCACCAAGACAACGCACGGGTCCACACTTGTGCAGTTGCTATGGCTAAAATCCACGAGTTGCATTACGAATTGCTCCCGCATCCGCCTTATTCTCCAGATTTAGCCCCCTGCGACTATTTTCTTTTCCCAAACTTAAAGAAATGGCTTGGTGGAAAAAGATTTGGTTCCAACGAAGAAATCATCGCAGAAACCAATGCGTATTTTGAAGGGTTGGAGAAATCGTACTATACGGAGGGAATCGAAAAGCTAGAAAAGTGATGGACCAAGTGTATTGAGTTACATGGGGACTACGTTGAAAAATAAATATTTACTCGGACCAAAAAAAAAAATTGTTTAATTTTTTCCAGACTTTTCACTCTGCCCTCGTATAAACGATAACGATCCCGCGTGTTTTAGTTGAAACGATGTAGCTTAACCGCGAACATTTCTGCTATTATTATTAATTGTACATTTTTAAATGAAAATTAATTTTAAAATGTCATAAATTGTACCTTTTTAGAAAGCTTATGAATTGAGCAAACTATTCCGGTCATTTGTACGCGAAGCGTTGTACTTTTTTTTTAGTTATGCTTTAAAATGTTACAAAATTTGGAAAATAATTACTAGAACTTTCAACTTCAAATCCTTTTATTTGCAAAACTTTGCATTTCTTTGGCATTTTTTATTATTTTTCGTAATCAGTAATTCATTGGCTATTTGAAAAATGCTTTTTTTTATTTCTAAATGACGAAGTTTTTACACAATGACTAGATTTAGGTCGAAAGGCGAGTATTTTTTTTAAATTCTAAAAACTTGAATAACTCGATAACCAATGAGTTTTGATTTGTTAATTGGACTTAAATCGTTACAAATGAGCTGTAGAATAACCCCTTTCAAGGAATACGGCGAATTTCCAGTCACCCTGTATTAGTAAACTTTACAAACAAAAATTTAAAAACGCATAACATTGGTAACTTGCGTTACGTGGAAATAGTAACTTTCGTTACTTCCGAACACAGTACTTGAATATGCATCGTTGCTTACTTAAACATAAAAAAATATTAACAAAAATGGGATGATTGGCCGTTTAGTCCTCAGCCTTGATATTTCCATCGCGTCTTTCTTTCAAGTCTTTGGATATTAGACTCTTTTGAAGTTGATTGTTTCTCCAGAATATGACGTGACACTTCGACAATCCAGGAACAGCTGGAGCCTTTAAAAAGCATTCTTCCAATTGAAGAAGTCGTGATCTTTCGTCAATTCACAGCCAACGAGAATTTTTCATGGTATTTACATAGACAAACATTATGGGGCAACTTATTAGACAAGTAAACGTGCTTTGGTCGGAGCTCAGCAAACTTGCTGCGTCCCATAATATTTCCAAACTCCCACAAATAGGCTGTGAGTTTCAGTCACTGAGGATAATAAATGACGGATCTGCATTTTTTCCTTTTCTCCTTTTTCATTGCCAACTGTGATATAGTCTTTTAAGACAGGAGCTTGGCGGCTTATGTCATCGTGTTGATAGAATATTTGTACATCACGAATTGTCTTCTCGTCTAATCCATAAGCTCCACGTGAAGTAACGGGATTTTCCGTCGGACATTCACTCAAAAGTCTTTCAAGCACGAAATACTTTTTAATGGGACAGCCAGGCAATGCTTTTCGGGCACGATCTACAGCTTAACCGATAGATTGCGGGGTAAAATGGATAAAAGTTTCACTTGCAGTTGTGTTTGCCTGTTCATTCTTTTTTTTCAGAAGTCGATGCTTTCTTGCTCTTGCCTTGATTTTCCTTCTATTTTCTTTAACACATTTCGCTTTTTTTGATGATGGTAGACGCTCAAATTCTTCCTTTTTCTTTGTATTGTTTTACGACATGCTTGTTTCGTTTTTTCTTTATATTCCTCATATTTCCCGTTCTCCTTTAACTTCTCTTTTCTTCTTCTCATCTTTCCAGCAGCACCGAGTGGAATTGCAACTAAAAAAAAACATCTTTATAAAGGTAACTGTTGTTACTTTCATGTAACATAAGTTACCGGTAACTTTCGTTACAAACTCTGTAAGCGGATTTAAAAAAACGGTTCTTCTAGGAAACAAATCAATAAAGCAATATCACTCGCCCTAATAATATTTAAGATATGCAGAAGAATTATCCAGGTAACTTTAATATAATATAATTTATTTGAAAATTAATACATAATGGTAACTTTCGTTTCAATTATCGACAATAGATTTTCCAGCAGCTATAACTTTGGCAAAATTTTATAAAATTTGAATCCGTTTGTGGTTTTACATACAGTAATAACAGTATTAGAAATAGTATTGTAGTACTTGGGTCATTCTTCTTTTTACCGACAATAGCCTGTCTCTCATCTTATTAAGCGTCTCATTAGAGTATGGATAATTATGTTTTTCGTGTTTAATATACGTCCATACTTTTATTTATGTAAGAGTACCAAATAATTGTGCTCTTTCTTTAACCCACGTTTTATTAATAATATGGTATTCCGTAGAATGCCGTGACAGAGTGGTCATCTAATACTTGGTCTCGGCTGAAAACGGCCACTCAGTCACAGTGTTTCTGATAAACTATATTAAAAAGAATAAAATATTAATGCAGGACCGGAAGCATTAATTAGTTTTAATAAAGAATAAATGCATTTTTTTTTAATCATGCACTGAAACCATAGTTATTGATAGTTCAAAAATCTAAAAAACCGAAAATTGACGGTTTATTGTCGGTAAAAAAGAAGAACGACCCACTTACCGAAACCTTTATTAACACTTGGAATAATTAATGAACTTTTGGTCCGTTTTTCAAATAATATTAATACAATTTCTAAGGGTAATGAATATGACGTTAATATGCTAACAACACAATGATAAATACGAGGAAAAAGTTTATAATACCAACAAATAGTATTGTTATACCCAGTTTAAAAAAAAAACATATTTTTCACTCTCTATCATGGAATTACCCTAAAGAGTTTACATACATACATACGATATCAATACTTGTGGATTTTAGTACGCGAATAGAAAAAGTTCTTTTTGGCTCTCATTACGTAAGATGCGTTGGATTTGCGTATTTTAATTGGTTATGTGTTTCTTGTCAACAGAGTCGAGTGCGGGAGTGCCTTGTTAATCTATTGACTACATGTGGCCAGAGAGTAGGGCTTCCTAAAAGCCCATCTGTAAGTATTCTTGACTTTTTTTATACATACTTTTTAACCAATGAACCGTGTAACGATGTCATGGGTAGTGGAGTACAGGCACGTGCTCGGCGAAGTACCTCTCAAAAACCATGATCTACCAATAATGACAATAATTTTTATCCATCGCTGCTTATAGGACGATTTACTTACCACTTTATGTTCTAAGGTAATTCACAAAACATACTGTATATGTGGCAAACGCTTTCACGCATACACCTACACTGCTGAAATGGGTGCTCAAATGTATGAACAAAATTTGATATATGAATAAGTAGGTCAATTTTGAATTGTACTCATATTATTTATTCATCGTTGCAGTATACGATTTAATTTACTAAGTGTTTTTTTTCTGGATGTTTTTGCTGTCATTTTTTTAAGTACGTTTCTCCATTCACTGATTTGCTATTGCCGCTTTGTTCACGTACGTAAGTTTTACGTAAATTTATTTAATTCTTATTCAAACTCATTAGGTCAACACCACGTTTAGAAACAAACCGGTAAAATTATTTTATCACAAAATAATATATGTGTATATGTATATATACATATTCCTTTTCCTGATTTAACACGTCGCTTGACATAAGAACTGTCGGCGTTTACGTACTTATATAATGATAATTCAAAATGTCGGT
This sequence comes from Acleris emargana, assembly GCA_927399475.2. Classification (NCBI taxonomy): domain Eukaryota; kingdom Metazoa; phylum Arthropoda; class Insecta; order Lepidoptera; family Tortricidae; genus Acleris; species Acleris emargana. The sequence goes on along the minus strand of OV656835.1, from coordinate 45,889,416 downwards.
TGTTATGCGTCGCGATCTAAGTTCAAGACAAAATAATGTATTTTAGTGTAAACGTTCGTATTAAACTGGGTGATGAAGAGGATACTCTAGAAAAGTAACTGCTGAATACGGTTCTGTACCACGATCTACACAAAATAAGCGAAAATAGAATATTAGACAATCGTGGTGGACTATGAGTAAATAGGATAATGTAAATGAAGTATACCCAACCGAACTGTAATGAGTGCACACCTTTTCAGTTGTATTATAATATCTTAACACTTTAATATATAAATATTAATAATACTGCACTGCTGATCTTTGAAATAAGTTGTTATATTATTTCGTCATTATAGAGCAAAAACTCACTAAGGTTGCATTCGACCAAACTGGTATGAGGTGTTATACCTTGATTAAACGCCGAATTTGTATAGACTAATCTCGGAGTAAGTCTTATTCCAATTTGGTGAAATGCGGCCTAAGTTGTTAGTAAGTTACATGAACAGTCAAAAATATTTACACATCCCTTTGTCGTTGAAAATAAGGTTTGTGTATTCATATATTTAACGCGATAGGTGTAATTTAGGTATTGGTGCTTTTGACCCTAGTGAGTTTTCCTCCATATAGTACTATACAGTTTTGAAAAAGTCTGTGAGGAAGTAAATAGCATTCGGTTAACAACACAGTTGCAGTGTACGGTGTGGCTGATTTCAGGTGATATTTAGCCAGAGTTCAGAGCTGCTGGAGCGCGAGTCGTCGATGGCGTCGTCGCTGGAGGAGGTGTCGGGCGCGGCAGGGGAGCCGTCCGGCGGCGCGCCGCCCGCTGACCACTTCGGCGTTTTCAAGGACTTCGACTTTCTCGAGTACGAGAGCGAAAGTATCGAGGTTAGCCTTGTAATGTTTATTTTCTACGTCATTAGTGCCCCTTCAATTTTGTCGCACGGTCGTAGAGCGAGCCAACCTGAAATGTTGCTGAATAGGCACAATCTCTGTAAATTATAAAATGGCGGCAATATTTGTATTTATCGTTTTACAAAAAAGTTTTAAATTATAGGATATAAATAATATCAAAGCGCATATGTAACGATGACAAAATTTCTACACGGAGCATACACTGGGTAACATTTGGTGTAGTGCCTCGGTTCTATAGTGCGATGCCAAATGTCTGTTATACCGTTCAGTACTACCTATATATAGTACCATTCTATTACATTATTTTATTTAACAGGTAAATATATTTGGTATTCCAACTTACACCTACCGTTTGTTAATCCTGTACCTCGAAATCCTTAATTTCTTGTAGCTATTCACGGATTCGCGTTATGCCGCTATATCAAAATTACTGAATAGATTTTATTTATTGTAGTATTATTGCTCGTCGCCAATCACAACGGCGGTGTATAAAATTCATAGTAAATTTATTTTTGAGTAGTTCTTCACTTTAGTCGCTTTTCAACGAGATATAATTTTTTTTCTACTCTACTTCTATACTATAATAACTACTACTTCTTACGATACCGATATTAGCGGTGTTATAGTACGCGAGTAGAAAAAACAAATATCGCGATAAAAGGAGACCAAAGTCAAGAACTACTTTAGTCGATTTTCACCGCGATATATATTTCTTTTTCTACTCGCGTACAGTCGAGTTCATAAATATGTGTACACTTTAGTACCTTGTCAGTCTACTCGTTGTGACAATTCATATATGGCAGTTTAAACATGACATTAAATAGACAAGGAACTAAAGTGTATACATATTTATGAACTCGACTGTACTGTAAACCGCTAATATTGATAGCGTTAATGGTATGAGAATACCACCTATGGCGTTACCGATGCGTGATAACAATTCCATAATGAGCGTTGGCATGGTAATAACAGTTCTATAATCATTATCATTACATTTTTATTACCAAAGATCGTACATTTTTCAGCAAAACCGGTGCAATGACGTCACAATGACATACTACAGTGACCTAGGGTTGTCGAGGTGTATAATATGATTGACGTTTAAAATAATGTAATATCATGTGGTCGTTGAAAATGAATCACCTATAGCCTCAGATAAGCATTTATTGCAAATGCGTTATATATTTTACTAAATTAACCCTTCATTTCATTATGCATTAAGCTTTTGTATTTTCGTTTTTTTTAAATATTTAATACACTCTTTACTGCAGACCTCAAAAAAGGTACAAACAATACAGAACATAAAACTTAAAATTAGAGGTAGGGTAGATAACAGGTGGTTTTCAAGACGAGACTTGAATCGGTTTTTTTCGTAAAATTGTTATTTAATTACCAACCATATCTACATTATTACTTAATTCTAAATGGCTTTGATTTTATTTGATTATTGGTTGAAAAAACTTATTATTTGCTACTAGTGTCAACCCTAACACTGCACCAAAAATGCTGGAAAATCCAAGATCACCATGAAGTCCATGGTTGCAGTCATTCCGGATATCAGTCTTGGGGTTTAGTGGACACTTGATATCTAACTTTATATACAAAACCGTTCAAAATATTTTAACACCAATTACAATTACGTGTATTAAAACAAAAAGCATTTTGAGACTAATTATGAGTATAATTTTTTTTTAAGTATGTTTTTAAAAATAGACGATTAATATCCATCGATTTGTTATTTGGTTACCATGATTACGTTCAATATGAATATCAACATAATGGCGTTTCCGGTTAAATAATAATAACAATAATATCGTTTCGTTTTTGGCATTCCTTTTCATAAGGTTTACTTGAACGCGGCAAAGTATTTCAACATTTGACGTGGATGGTTTAAGACAAAATAATACAGTAATTGAATAATGAATTATATCAAAAAAAAAATTGTAATGTTTTGACAAACCTATTGGGCCTCTATTCAACACGGTTAAAACCATATATTTACATAGATTATCAACGCTAATGAAGTTTTAGCGAGAATAGCAAACCTCAGCATGCATATGCATCGCTTATGCATTAAACCCCTCGACGTCTGATACTCGATGTCATTAAAATATTATTAATATTATTTAAATAAATGTTGACAACGGACTGTACAAATTGAGACTACTGTGACTTTAAAAAAATGTCTTGCAATTTTTGAGATTACATAATATGATTCATCGAATGCTGCAAATCCTGCAATGTTTGCTGGGTATCCAATTTTCGCTAAGCAATTTGCGACGAACTACCCAAGCCAGGAGGCGTTCTTAATTTTTTCGAAAACTTGAAAAAATCATTTTACCTATTTGTTTTGTTATGTAAACTAACGATAGTCAAGATGACATACATTAAATTGTATTCATTGTATTCCTATTTATTCGAATTAGTTGCTTGTAATTCACATTTTTCAAAGATATGTTGCATAACATCGGCCATGAAATTTTAGTATAGTGAATATTTAAATTTCAATAACTTACTAATTTTACAGTGGAGTTCGAAGGTATGTATAAACATTTAGAAGTTGGTTTATAGATGATACTGAAGGTATTGCTCTACTGTACTTATGTTTAGTTTGAAGTTTATGTAAAAGGTGTTCGTTTTGAGTAAGTCGGTTTGTTTGTTGCAGGGCGAGAGCTCGGACAACTTCAACTGGGGCGTGCGGCGGCGACTGCTGAGCGAGGAGCGCGACGAGCGCGCAGCGCCCGAGCGCAGCCCGCCCATGCCAACGCGCCCGCCCGACCACCACCCGCCCAAGCTGGTAACAACACTCGCACTATCATTATTCTTACAACATAATACATTTAATTCTATTTTCACATCATCTATTCGGAAAGGGGACTTTTCTTCCCTATTAGGAGAGATCAAAGTGTCACTTTTCTGTTCAACGACATTTTGTTGCTAGTATTGAATATAAACGAAATAAAATATGAAAATAGTAGGCACATTATCGTTTTTTTTTTTTTTATAATCGATTTCGTCGGTACGGGTTTAAAAATAGGTATCACAAAATTTCTTGTTAATTTTGATAATATCAGCACTTTTAGATAATGTAGATAATTACATTTGTTTCATAACTCAGATCTTTATTTTCCTGATAGGTGATGTTAAAAGCAGTATGTGTCACGCGGTAACAAAATTATTTCCACCTTGGGCATTAATACTTGAATCCCTCACCACGCTTAGGGTTCAATGTACGCACTCGCCGTAAAAATGTGCCATTTTGCTCCCTTGTGACACAATCTACGATTATCCAGGCCTCCCTCTTTTCTCCTTGTCTTTTATCCACTTCTTGATCAGGTACACCTTAAGGTGCAGTACGTGATCAAACATCTTCCCCTATGATCCAACCTTTTAAAACATCTAGAACTATGATAAACGGAAATAATGTTTGCTTTAAAAAATAACGAAATTGTCTTTAGCCTAACTTCGCCCCACCACCAGCGGAGCCCACTTCAAGTTATACTTTGCAGCGAATGGTCGCATATCACGGTGGTGTGTATGTCGTGATTTTTAAATGTCGGGATCCACGTGAGTGCTTATCTTCTAATGATTGGCATTACGAGTAGATACCTATTGTAAAGTCCGAACACTAATTTGCAGTGCAAAATGAAACGCACAATTGGGTCGTTCTTCTTTTTTACCGACAATAGCCTGTCTCTCATCTTATTGAGCGTCTCATTAGAGTATGGATAATTATGTTTTTCGTGTTTAATATACGTCCATACTTTTATTTATGTAAGAGTACCCAATAATTGTGCTCTTTCTTTAACCCACTTTTTTTTAATAATATGGTTTTCCGTAGAATGCCGTGACAGAGTTGTCATCTAATACTTGGTCTCGGCTGAAAACGGCCACTCTGTCACTGTGTTTCTGGTAAACCATATTAAAAAGAATAAAATATTAATGCAGGACAGGAAGCATTAATTAGTTTTAATAAAGAATACATGCAACTTATTTGAAATCGAACACTGAAACCATAGTTATCGATAGTTAAAAATCTAAAAAACCGAAAATCGACGGTTTATTGTCGGTAAAAAAGAAGAAAGACCCAATTAACAAAAGACTTCATATGAATAACAACTTTACTGCCTAACGAAGAAGTTTCAAATGCCCTGTCAATGCATTCGAGATACTCGTATCAATATTTGAAATTGAAAGCGGCAGCCAAGTACTAATTTCGTACGATATGCATAATACCCGGGATACAAGGAGATTTTGTTAATTACCAACGTCGTTATCCTAACCGCCGTTTACCTCAACGGAAACACTGAAGGATTTCTTCTTCTTCAGCAGGATCATGTCGAGGTCTTCCAGCGTCAGCTTGGCGGTGTTGAACTGATCCTCTTTTCCGAATAAGATGGTACGATGAACCGAACACGCTTACGTGAGGTAAACGGCGGTTAGGGTAACGACGTTGGTATTCCCTTGTAGCTGCAGCGGCGTCTCCATCGCAGAATCTGTAACAATAAATGATATCTGCGTAGTCTTCGAATTGGTAAGCAGCCATTTGAGAAAGAAGCTCTGTTATCAATATCGTCCGAAATGGAAGGAAAGTTGAAAGTAACTGATTACGTATGTCACTCAAAAAGTTTTGAGATGCTCGAAATTTCAAAATGGAACGCACTTTGTTTTTAAAAAGCAAATTTATTTAAAAATAGAACACCATTAGCTGAATTTAAAAAGGAGAACGATGTTCTATTCATTTTACTACAACACTTCCCGCGTTTTTCGGTTAAAAATGGAACGCACTTTTATGTTTTTAAAAAGCAAATTTAAAAGAAAACGATTAGTTGAATTTAAAAACGAGAACAATTCCGCGTTTCGAGCTTAACCGCGAACATTTCTGCTATTATTATTAATTGTACATTTTAAAATTAAAATTAATATAAAATGTCATAAATTGTACCTTTTTAGAAAGCTTATGAATTGAGCAAACTATTCCTGTCATTTGTACGCGAAGTGTCATACTTTTTTTTTTAGTGATGCTTTAAAATGTTACAAAATTGGGAAAATAATTACTAGAACTTTTAACTTCATATGCTTTTATTTGGAAATTTTTGCATTTCTTTGGCATTGTTTATTAGTTTTCGTAATCAGTAGTTCATTGGCTATTTGAAAAATGCTTTTTTTATTTTTAAATGACGAAGTTTTTACACAATGACTAGTTTTAGGTCAAAAAGCGGGTATTTAAAAAAAAACTAAAAACGTGAATAACTCGATAACCAATGAGTTTTGACCCCTGGTTGACTGGACTTAAATCATTACAAATGACCTGTAGAATAACCCCTTTCAAGGAATACGGCGAATTTCCAGTCACCCTGTATAGTACTAGTAGTTTACTACTACTATATACGATAAGGTGTCAATATCCTCTGGATGAATACGAATACTACTGATGTAGTACGGTATTTAAAACATACCTGCAAAGTATTATTATAGTCGAGTCCGGAATTAGGCGAACTAACTTGACAGCCGAAAATGTTGCCAGACATAGGAAAAAATAAATAGTGATAGGTTTATGTCGACACAAATATGTCGATATAACCTTGTGCCTTCTATAAATCTGATTATATTTATATTTTATCAAGTAATTGTCGTCGAAACTTTCACACTCATACATACTTGCCAAATAGGGAAAAACTACAGCAATTTTTACGATATAATATGATCTGAAGGATGTACGGTTTAAAGCGGATATTTACGATACTTACTCCTCAAATTAGGAATAAAATACAAAAATAATGCTGACATTACAACAGGCCATTGTGATCCTTTTAGGTGGCTTCCAAATTATTAGTTAGATTTCAAACACAATAATAATGATAAACTAGACTTTTTAAATATCGATATTAACAGCACTAGCCAAACTGTGGCAACATTAGTGTACAATGAACTGTCAAGTTAGTTCGCCTAATTCCGGACTCGACTATAGGTACTATCGGTCTACCTACCTATTAAGCAGCAATCACACTTCTTCGTTCACCTAATGTGGACGCCGAACTTTTTTAAAGATACTTCGGCCAACGAACGTCGTCTTTACATTAGTTTGTCCGCTTCTTCGATCACCTACTCGTAATCGAGCGGTTGCGACTGTCACTCGCGTAATGCGGCCGATTACCGTGTTCTTTACACTGTTACTGTCGTCGTATGCAACATGCGACGGACGACTCAATGTATTTGCTGCTTTATGGTCATTGTCTTCTTTCCTTCCTTCCTAATAAACCTTATGTCCAGCCTTTTTTACTACAAACTTACATAAAACATCCCGTACCGTAAGTAAAAACATGTAATCAGTTTAGAGCCAATCGCGATTTAGTCGTTCGCGGGCGACTGTCGTTGGTTGACTTTAGTTCGCTCGTCATAAAAATGCCTAGCTGCGTGGTTAAAGGTTGCAAAAATTATGATACGAAAGTTAAAAATAAAGATGGAATATCATAATTATCATCGGTTAGTAACCTTACATTATTTTTATAGCTTGTCAAACAATTAAATAAACTCTAGATTAAAAAACCACAATATTGGTATCAAGTCCAAAATGCCGTTCATGATGGAACAATGTAACCTTGTAAGGGCGTCTTTTTTATCGTATTTTACAAAATAATGTATTAAAGTAATTCAGTATTTAAGTATGAAAACGTGTAATCTGTAGAAAAAAAGTGATAATATAGTACATTACTGCTGAGACCGGGAAGAAAGCGATTGCAGGACCAGTATATGAGTTAGTGTGGCCAAGACACTGTCGAGATTACGCTATATACTCGTACAGTGGCCACACGGGATTGTTGAGCCACTTGCCACAGTTCATAATTTAGCCGTGTAGGCAAATTGGGCATACTCGTGTGACATCGTCGTGAACGACTGATAACGAATGATGACATGTCTACTCGTATATTCGTGTAACAGAAAGAGAAAAATATGTCTATCTTTGTCATTCGGTATTTCTATCAAATCAACTGTCAAAAATAATCTGACAGAACATCGGTGATTTAATAAATTTATTGGACTCTTAAACAACGTTCGGGTAAAGTCGTGGACTCCGAGTTTTCCCGATGTCGTGTGACCGATTACGTAAAATAGCAGTTGTTGCTAGGTTACTGTTTCTAGACCTGTAATTGGTTGGCTTTGGTCACTCTATTGTTAGGTTGGCAGGCTTGTCTTTGGGTTAGCCAACACCTAAATTGCATGAAAATGTAATTATTTAAATCAAGTGATTCATAAATGACACACAAACTCGAAATGATAAAGATAGAAATATAAGATAAAGAGAAATGCAAATATTACTAAATTAGTTCAAGGTGTAACCTTTTTGTGTGCCATAGATAACCTTTGGCGTCAATTCTATTTACTTCAGATAATCCTTCGATCTGTCAGCTATTACCTACAAGGAAAAGTTAATTAAATACTTCATACTTCCGTACGGAAAATATAACTTAAAAAAAAAATTGACAATGGGATTGTCAATGTAAATTACATGTAAATTGACAATTTTCTTCCGCCTTCCGCGATGCCACCTTCGATTAGCAACGAAACCAGACAACAAATTGTAATTTTGCATCAGCAAGGCTTAAGCATACGTGCAATAGCAACCGCTTTAAATGTGCAGCGAAATACTGTCACTTTGTGGGTGAATAGGTATGCTGAAGAAGGAGCTATAAATGATCACCGTGAAGGCAACAATGGTCTTTCGATACTCTCGGCTGAGCAACGCGATGAGACGCGACAGAACTACGAAAATAATGGCTTTATATATCCACCAATTATTTCGCAGACCGTTTCAATTGTCACCCCAATACCATCCGAAAACATCTACATTCTATGAATCTGCACCATAGACGTCCCGCATATAAGATTGCTTTGACAGAAGCTCACAAAACTGCACGATTAAATTTTGCTCGTCAATACCGAAATTTTGATTGGAGTCATACAATATTCTGTGATGAGAAATCGCTTAAATCTAGTACCCACGGCCGTTTGCATCTCTGGCGGTATGACAATACACGATATACGGAAGACCATGTGATACCGAACTGGGAGTCAGGTCGTATCAGTGCGAATTTATGGGGCTGGATGAGCTCTGCTGGTGTAGGCGAGCTGGTGCCATTACCTCCCAGAACGAATGCTCAATTTTACGTCAGTGTATTAGACGAAAGCATGCTGCCCACGGTAAGGACAGTTTATACAGAGGAAGAAGTACCAAATTTTAATTTCGTACACGACAACTGCACGATACATAGGGCCAGAATTGTGAATGACTGGTTCCATCAACATCGAAACGAAATAACGGTTATACCTTGGCCGGCTAAATCCGCGGATCTTAACCCCATAGAGAACCTATGGGGTTTAATGGTTCAGAGATGGGAAAACCGGAATGAGCGAACGAGAGAGGCCGTTGAAAGTCATTGTCATGAAGTATGGGAAGACTTGCGAGGAAGTGGTTATTGTGCTCAGTTGGTCGAGTCTATGCCTTCGCGTCTCCAATCTGTAATAGACTCCCATGGAGCATATACCAGCTACTAGCTTTACCCACACTAGTTAAGTTTTCTAAAATAAAATAATAAATAAAATAAATAAATAGTCATGTCATGATATATTTTTCTTTTTTATGAACATGCTTGATATTCGAATAATCAATTTAAGTAGATCTTAAAATATAAAAATATAGTAGAGGTTTTGGCTCTAGAAATCTCTTGTCATTCCCGACCCATCCGAATGCTGTTGATACGTTGAAGTCAATTGAAATTTGACATAACAAAGATTATAAAATCAATGGCGGGTGGCACGTAAACAGCGTTCGGATAAAATCGGGTTTTCCGAGTTTTTCCGAAGTCAAAGTGACAAATCATAAAATAATTTATCGCTTTGCTAAACAATTGTCGCTAGGTTACCGTTGCTAGACGTGCAATTGGGTGACTTTGGGTGCGAGTATAACCGACTAAACCCGATTTGCATAACACGGCCAATTTACGAACAGTGGCAAGTGGCTCAACAATCCCGTGTGGTGACTGTACAGTCAGCAACGAAACTTGCCGAACAAAATAACGATACAAAAGATACTAGACACATGAATTGTACATAAGTTACTGAACATAGTTACTAACAAAATTCCATTTACATTATAAATTTTCCAAAATAGCTATACAGTATATTTTCAAAAGTGTCTGGACAGTATATTTCCAAAAGTGGCTGGACAGGTAGGCTTCCAGAAGTTGCTGGACAGTATATTTCCAAAAGTTGCTGGACGTAGTAGTCTAAAAGTGATTTGTTAGATCATGCACGGACCAATTTTCGAATTTAGACTGATGAATGATTACCGAAAAAAGTACAGCACTGTCATATGATACATTTGTCTCTTTCATTTTGGTCGTGTCATCATTGACATGTCATTTGTTTATGCCAGCCTCTCGCGTCTTACACTTTTTTACTATTTTAGATTTTAGCCAACTTCAAATAGAGGAGGTTCCCAATTCAATTGTGTTTCACGTTATTTATGAATAGATTATACGAATTCTTTTCTTTAATGGATAAGTTACACTCCAAGGGGTGGTGGTGGCCCTATTCAGGATTGTAAAAGTCAGTTTTATAAATTTTTAATTTAATAGTTTTACTCCATACCATACAAGGTTTTCTCGCGGTATTACTTGTAGATCGTTCCTATAGCTCCAATTTATAGCCACTGAAATATTTGATAGTAACATGACTGAATTCAATTATTAATAAAAGCAAAAGTATCGAATCACTTTGCATTTTTTCATGTGCACCCAATATCTTTGTAAATCGGTTTATTTTTCTAAACTACTTAAATGTAATTACGTTTCTTGAAATATTAGCTTTATAAAAAGCTATGAAACATAAAAATTGGCCCAGAATTTTTCAGATTATGGGCAATTTTCCAGTTTGTGAGCTTTTACTCGTTACGACGTACACGAGTTGCACTACCCTTGACCCCTATATAACGGGGGTAGAGGGGGGTTCCTTATCAGTCACTTATCAGAAGTCGACCGGTACACATCTCCGCATATTATTCTGTAAAGAACACCTGGAAAAAATGGAAGCCACTGAAGCTCAAGTGCCGTAGTCGTCCAGCTTCTGCAACAAGGGCGTAGTCAACGTTCAGTAGCTGCCGAGGTGAATCTGAGCCAATCTACAGTTTGTAAACTTTACCAGAGGTTCCACCAAACTAGAGCTTTTACTTCAAGACCAAGAAGCGGCCACAGAAGGTGCACATCAGAGAGGGACGACCGCTTCATTGTCTCAATATCTCTCCGAGATCGTCACCAGACTGGAGTTACCATCCAGCGGCGTCTGCGTGAGGTGCGAGGAGTGGTTGCCAGCGAGTGGACAGTGAGAAAAAGACTCGAGACAGCGAATTTGACACCCAGGAGGCCTGCGACGGGGCCCAGGTTGCAGGCGCGGCACCGTACAGCCCGAAGAGAATTTGTAGAAATTCATAAGACGTGGACCCTTGAGCAATGGACCCCAATTCTCTTCTCAGACGAGTGCAGAATATGTCTGAATGGCTGCGACAGAAGGGGAAGAGTCTACAGGAGATCAGAAGAACGATATGCTCAGTGCTACTTCTCTGAAAGAGTCGCCTACGGAGGTGGCTCTGTTATGTTTTGGGGCGGCATCTCGTACGACGCGCGGACTGAGCTGGTTTTGCGCGGGCTGGTGGATTGACTGCTGCCAGGTACATAACGGAAATTCTGGAAGAGCATGTCGTCCCTTATGCTGGTATTTTTGATGAGGGGTTCATGCTAATGCAGGATAATGCCCCTTGTCATACCGCAAGGGTCACAGCTGCCTACCTCCGCGAGGTGGGCATCAAGACCATGAACTGGCCAGCGATGAGTCCGGACCTTAACCCCATTGAACACATGTGGGACTATCTGGAGAGAAAGGTTCGGGTTCAGGATCCTGCTCCTGCCACTGTTGACGAGTTGAAGATAGCTTTGCTAGAGGAATGGGACGCTATTCCTCAAGAATACGTTAGAAAATTAATTAGATCGATGAAAAATCGCTTAAACTGTGTCAGCAGGGCTAGGGGTGGCAATACCCGATACTAATTTAGTAATAATAAATCGTATTGTATGTTAAATGAGCCTTTTATTCCAAGTTTGCCTGGTTTATTTTTAGCGTATTTTCAGGCTACTTCCGTTATTCGGGTTTTTTTTTCAGCCTTTGGGCCTTGAATATTAAATTAGCACATTTTCCAATGCGTTACATTATTAACTTTTATTTGGTACCATAATTTTCAGATTTGGGTGGGAAATTACAAAGATATTGGATGCACATGAAAAAATGCAAAGTGATTCGATACTTTTGCTCGCGAGTGTACTTACGTCTATAACCTAATTTCAAAAGTTAAAAAAAACCTTGATATCGTGTTCTCAGAAATGCGTATCGATCGAACTGTAGGATCGAAAATATTGTTCTACCTGTCGGCTATTTAATTTATGTGTGATTTTACTGATTGTACAGGTATTTGGGTGAATCAACTTTTAAGGTACTCCCCATTTTTCGACATGTTTTACCAATTATATGTTTTTAGAAAAAATATATTTTTGTTAATGACGTGGCTTACACGCTTATTAAATCAGAGAAATAGGCTCACATTTGACGTTACTTGATTTAAAATAATACAGTTTTAAATAATAATATAGTTGGTAACGCAGGGGACAATGTTGTCCCTAGGTTTTGTATGGAAAATGTGCATTTTCCCCTGCGTTACCAGGTTTTTTCGCGGATTAAAAAATATTTGAGCTGTTTAACGTGTAAGGTCTGTAAATTTGGTGGTCTGATTTTAATATTCATAGATCATTATTAACCATAAGTCACCAGGTAAGTTTTAAAACCGCAAAAGAAAAGGAGTACCTTAAAAGTTGATTCACCCATTTATGACCTTGACTGTACTAAAATGTTCAGCGACTTTTGAAGATGACTGTACCGAACATGATATTTAAATGATATACCTTATTGCCTTAGTTATAATTACTCATGTGTGTCGGCCTTATCAAAATCGAGTCCTATGAAGAGTAAGCACTTTATGTAAAGTGGCTCTATGCTTAATATTTTCTCTAATAAAGAGTTTTGATATTCCTAATCTTCGTAGCCTTCTAGTTTATGTCAAGCAGTATTTCAAGAGATTTTTCCGTTGAACTGTTGGTTTTCCATTAAACCTTTTTTTTTGACAAGTAGTCAATTATCAACTAAAAAAAATATTCCAATACAGAAATACTTATAAACATTAACTCGACCTCAGTTTCTCAAAACGTTTCTTTTGGACCCTGTATAATTGGATTAACAAATACTGGATGCCGGTCCGGCGACAAATTTATACAATATCAGCGGATTTATGTAGTCAGTCATGTTCAGCAAATTGTGATATTTTACCACAGATCACAGAAACAAGGGAGATATGTCATGAACGCCAATTCGTACAAGGCCCGGTGTCGCCACTTTTAAACATGTGTGCGTCTTACGCTTACGCTCTATTAACTACTACAAAAACAACCTCCTCATAATTGGTCACAGCTTACGAACTAAAAACGCCGTAACATAGTATTGATAGTAGCAGAAAATTAAGCTTTATACTAAGTTCTCAAGGTTGAAAAATGCTGAAAGATCGTTTTTTTTCCATCGTAGTTCAGTCACTGAACGTAAGGTAGCGCTTACTCGTCACTTAGCTGCCATCTATGCGACGAGTAATTAATTAATTCCTCAGAGCTAGATGGCGCTAAGATAGTAGTCCCTATGTTCAGCAGGTTAAGGACTACTCACACACAGCGACATCTAGTTATACTTTTTTCAAGAGGTGTGCGTTTCTCTCCTGTCGTCCACTTAGGGATGCCACAAGGAATGTTTCAAAATATATCGATAAACAATTCAAACTTGTTTGCAACGTTAATATAGGTACTATTCAATTTACAGGCAATAAGTACTATTTTTATTATTTTAATACAATAACATCATTTAAACTTAATATATTATTGTTAGAATAGAATAATATTTTATTAGCAAGAATACGGTTTGCGTAAAATTGATACATAAGATTTTAAATTGGGAACGATACCTATATTAGAACGTAACAAAAAAATTGCCGAATTTCAATGGTTAAATTTTCTGGAGCTGTTAAAGATTTTCGTTATGATTAGTACATAAAAGTCTAAATTGTAAACTTGGACTTTATGATGTTAATACAAATACACTAATAAAATGGGTTCGGTTGAGTGTCACGTCACGAGATCTCAGTTTGGGACAAACCAGTAGTTACAAATTACTTAAAACAGAGAGATAGACTTAATACTTGGGGCATTCTCTACCATCCAACCTTTAGGCTTGAATCCTTTTGAGAGTGAGTCGGCGCGAGCTGTCAATCAGCGCTGTGTGCAAGCACAGCTCAATACTGAGCCAGAGCCTTTTGCCTTTGTGGTTGGTTAATTTATTTTAATCTAAATTGTATGATGATTAGTATATTTGAATTGCTAGAGTCCTTCGTCGTTCGTTAATATTGTAAAGAAAATTAAAAAAAATATAACGTGAAAATTTGTTAAAATTATTTTTCTTCTGTTTTAAGCGTGTTTTGGTAGTGATAAATAACTAGAACTATTAACACATTGAATTCTATTGATAGCTGTAGAATAAGCCATTTATCGATAGTCGATAGAAATCACGTCAACACAACTTTCACAACCTTACGCTCTGAAATCTATTCAAATATAAAATATTCATTTAAAAATATAAATAATGCTTAAAAACTAAATTTATCGGTGGTAAGTTATGCCCTTTGATTTTATATTAACGTTTGCACTTCGATTGTTGCACACTTTCACGCTACATATAGTCATTTTATAATTTAAACGGAGCTTCTATACTGACAGCGTTCAGTGGGTGACTATTTCAACGCTTGACACGCCTCGTGCCGATATGGTCATTTTGACCATATCGAGGCGTCACGAACCACGCCCCCATAACATATCTCCCTTGTTTCTGTGATCTGTGTATTTTACAGATCAGGCTCATTATGTAATTAAATATGTTCAGGAAGTTTTGAGTAGTATACATATCGGTGGATTTATGTAGTCAGACTTGTTTAGCTAATTTTGATATTTTACAGATAAGGCTAATTATGTAATTAAACATGTTCAGCAACTTTTGTAAAAATAATGTACATCGACATTTGGTATTCCCAAATGTCTACAGAGATTTGTACAACAGCCTGTTCAGTTACATATGAACCTTAACAGTGTGCAGGTCTTTTGAAAATTTGGATGTGTTCATGGACTTTCGTTGCTGACTGTACAAGTCCTGCACGATCGGGTTCCTAGTCGGATTCCACACGAAGCCTTAGATATCGTATTTCAAAACAATCGGCTCAGTAAAATCAAACTATATTTGTTTATCAGCGTGGAGCTGACTTACGTAATTGTATATAAGTATATATAATACTTCCCGTGTGGTTGCCACGAGACAACAACAACAAGTTTTAAAGTTGTAGATAATTCTGTAGCTCTGCCTACCCCACTCTGGGATTACAGGCGTGAAGGTATGTATGTATGTATAATACTTTTGTGGTTAATTCAGTAACCACATTTTGCACAAATAGTCTAAGATGTTTACCAGCGTATTAGTGACAGGTTGCAAGCCCATCGCCTAACAGTACCTACTGCAAGCCTATATTCCCTTAGTCGCCTCTTACGACATCCACGGGAAGACATGGAGTGGTACTATTCTAACCCGTCCATGGCGGCCATCACACGGAAAATAACTACATTACACAATTATTAATGTTACAAAATATAAATTACTTATTACGATTTAAAATAAATATTCCAGAACGCACACAGAAGGTTACTCCTATGCAACACAGCAGCTGCAGTCGCGGCACTCGTTCGCGCTGTTACCGACAACGTAGTTCGTACGAATTGTGACAGATGGCGCTTTTAATTGCTTGTATGAAGACGGATTATGTCAAATGTTCGATGGGTCGCTTCCTTCCTTTTGAAATCATGTTCGTAGTGCATTTTGATAATAATCAAATTTTGATTAGATATATCAAAGCAGTGTGTGTTGCCAGAGCGGGCACGAAGACTCGTCGGACGAAGAAGGCGGCTGGGAGGAGGGCACGGGCGGGCGCGGCGGCGACGGCGACGTGAGCGGCGGCCACGAGCTCGTACTGCGCCCGCGCACACACTCCTTCTCCAGCGCCTCCAGCGGCGAGCCGGATGGTAGGGACGTCTCTCTTCCGCATGTTTAGAACCTAAATTTAACTCCTGTTTCATATTTAAAAAAAACTGTCTTTAATCAAACTTTGGTCATTATTTATTGCGTAAGAGAAGACAGTGATGGTCTCATAAAGTAATAATGTGGGTGGTGCTTGATGTGACCCAAGTATACATACTTGATTACAAGTTCCTATTTAAATCTATACAACTTTATCGAGGTAAAAGTCGACCATCTCCACAAAGTCATTGCATCCTTAATAAAAAATAATAATAATCCATCCATTCTACGCTGTTATCAAGAATATGCGACCGCGTGTGACGTCAGAGATTATGTATGATTGGAAATTACAGTGGCGGGTCACTGTCGACATTTTAACCTTAATTAATTAGAAAAGTATTGAAATTGTAAAATGTTGAGATGTCATTTTTTTATACACTCGGCGTCAAAAATATCGCACCTTCGGGAAAAATATGTTCAACCGACATTATACCCTATTTAATCAAGGGTAAAGGTATGACTGTTAGGTATTATTTGAAAGGTAATAAAATGTACTTTTTAAAAAAGCTAAAAAAAATATCATTATTGTAACCAGGTTTGAAAAAAAGAAGTTTAATGCGAAGACAAGAAAAATGTTTATTAAATCTTAAATTAACATCAATGAAATGGTTAACAAAAAAACAAAAAAGACACTTAAAAGTAACCTAAAACCTAGTTTTACCCCCCTTTCCCTAATTACTGCTTCCATGCGGTCTTTCATTGACCGAACCAACTTCACTATGTCTGACTGAGGAATGAGGTCCCATTCTTCAATCACAGCGTCCTGGAGGTCTTGGAGAGTGGTAGGGATGGCATCACGTGACCGATCACGTCGCTTCAACTCGTCCCAAAGGTGTTCGATTGGGTTCAAGTCGGGACTTTTCGCTGGCCACTGCATAACAGGGATCCCAACCTATCCCAGGTAATCACGAACGATCAATGCAGTGTGGCTGCGGGCGTTGTCTTGCATTAAAGTGAATCCAGTGCCGACAAAACCCGCATATGGGACCACATGCTCTTCCAGGATCTCCGTGACGTACCGGTGAGCAGTCAGAGGCCCCTGCCCGCGAGTTCCTCCCGTCCGGGAGACGCACACAAGGTCGGTCTTGCCATCTGTGGAGATACCGCCCCAGAACGTGCACGAACCACCTCCGTAGGCCACCGTTTCTTCAATGCAGGCTTGAGCAAATCGTTCTCCCGACCTTCTGTAGACTCTTCTACGCCTGTCGTTGCAATAGAGGCAGACCCTCGTCTCATCGGAGAAGAAAACCTGCCTCCACTGGTCGAATGTCCAATCGACGTGGTCACGAGCAAACTGCAGGCGGTCCCTGCGATGCTGTGCGGTCAGTTGGGGACCTGTAGCAGCCCTGCGGGACACAATCTTCTTCTCCCGCAACCTTCTCCTAATGGTAGAGGTGCTAACAGAGGTCTTCCGAGCTTCTCGGAGACGCTGTTGCACCTCAACAGCATTGGAGAAGCGATTGCGTAGAGTCGACGACACAATGAAGCGGTCGTCTCTTTCAGATGTGCAGCGTCGGCGGCTAGCTCCATGCCTCCTAATGAAGCCTCCAGTCTCCTGGAACCGCAGGTATACTTGGCGGACAGCAAACCGGCTTAAATTAAGTTTCCGAGTGACATCACAATGCCGAACTCCTGCTTGGAGCAGTGCGACCACCTGGGCTGATTCAGCAGCAATGGTTTCCATTTTTGAGGGTCGATTTTTTGCGTGAGCTCCTTAGATATGTTCTCTTCAACGTCTGGATAGCGAATGATTGACATTTGACCTTTTAATTTAAAACACATTAAACGTGCTTTCGATTGAACTAATATTTACGAGGTGGCATAATTTTACTAAGGGCTAGATTTGCTTGAATCTGATTTTCGACGAAGTGCGATATTTTTGACGCCGAGTGTATTATACTAATATTGAGAACTGTATGAAATTGCATGATTAATAATGTCAAACACTTTTAAAATTCGATGCTTTTCAAATAATACCTATGTACAATCCTCTTTATACTAATGTCAACTAATCAACAGAAATCCAATGTAGTCTACGCCGCAAATGCCATCGTCACCCCGATTGAATGCGTTAGTTTATTCTAATAAGTATGTAAGGTCACGAACGTTAAATTTCGACCCATTTCAAGAAAAATATGCTTGAAGTCGTCAATGTTATTAGAGATGTCAAGTCATTTGTAACTTTTAGGAAACTGAACCTTATTGTTATATAATGTTAGATTGACTTTGGACCGAGGGTAGGTACCAAATTTAATCTCATGACTGTACATATTTTTTATAATGTGTTATTTTATTTTCGACAGTTACGATATCGGTGCTCCAGGTCAAAAACTTAAATTATTTATAAGGCTCTCATCCTTAACATTGCAACAACTTAAAAAAGTTATTTATGTAACTGGTATATAACGACGCTTACAGGCACGAGTACCTTAAGAGCTAATTATGTACCGAGGCATACGTAACTTTTTCGACAAGTTTAAAATGATTGACAAAAATAAACAATCGCTTTTCTTGTATACTTTCCTCGATTTTTCTGCTAACAAATTATTGGTCAGCAAATTCATAGTTAAAAATAAGTTTACAAATTTCATGCAAATTTTAATAGTTAGGTACTAAAACAGTTCTGACAATTTAACATAAAAGTTGCATAAAGAATGCCAAACGAAACGCCATTTTGTTGATATCCCTATTGAACGTAACCATGGTAACCAAATAACAAATCGAGGGATATTGAATTGAGGGATATGTGTATTACAACGAGAAAACATCAAACTGCGTAAGACGTGGTAACTGAATAGAGAAGTTAATTCTCCCAAAAATCGCCACCTTCACAGCCGGGTGGAAGTTATTAGCAAATAACTCAAATTATTAAGAGTTTTGTAATGCATGTGGCACACCATTAGAATCGGCATAAACTGGAGATGTTTTTAGGAAAGGGTATAGCCGGGTAAGAATGGCGAAACTGCCCTTAGCGAAAAAAATAATTTCCTTTTACTGGGTTATTAACCTTTACATAAGTAGTGCTTTCACCAAAATTTAAGCCTCAAATCCTTCAGGTTTAAAAAAAACCGCATAAAAAGAAATAACATTTTTATTTTATTTTAGCCAAAGTACTAATCCGATTTCTTTGTAATTTGGATATGTTGTATATACAATTAAGGTCGCTTACTAAAAAAAAATTAATAAATTATCTCTTGAAAATAACAAAAAAAAAAGAGTTAATAATTAAAAAAAATTGTGGTTACAGAGTTATCAACAAGTTTTTAGACTTGTTGGTAATTCTGTACCTCTGCCTACCCCACTCTGGGAATGAAGGCGTGAAGGTATGTATGTATGTAATAATTAAAAAAAAAAAAAATACGTTCGAGATTGCGACAATTTCCAAATTTACATATTTTATGTAGAATTTAATGATGTTTAACATTTTTTTTTTTCAAAAGCTAAAATCGGGATTAACAGTTAGAAAAATCGAATTTGTGACATCCCATAACACTTTATCTTCATACAAGCAAAACCAAGTTGACAATAAATGAATGAAGTATATTTTGAACGCTATCTTAACGAATTTGAATTTAAAATGTGACGTTTTGCACTATAAATTGTTTTTGTGGCTATATATACATACGGCTACGGAGTACGCATTTTTTAATATCCCATACATATATCGACGGTTCTGTGACTCAACCTCGTATATTGAATTTTGACCAGTATAAACTGACACACACTAAGTATGCACTCGTGTACTTAGTGAGTGTCAGTTTAAATACTGGATATATTCTATATACCATACCATTCCCACCTTTTTGTTTTTTTTTAATTGTCTGAATGCCGTAAGCCCTAGCCGCATACAGCCACGGATTTTAAGGTTCGCATGAGTTCGCACTCAGTAAAATAAGTCGCGTTCCACATTCATAATGCGTTGGAAATATAACTTCATAGTGCAATACGTAGAAGTTATTTTGTTTGAAAGGAATGTATGGGATTTTACAAATTCAAGTTTTTCACACTGTTAATCCCGATATTAGTTATTAAAAAAATTATATGTTAAACATTATTAAATTCTACATAAAATATGTAAATTTGGAAATTGTCGCAATCTCGTACGTATTTTTTTTATTTTTTTGAAAATTATTAACTCGTTTTTTTTTGTTTTTTTCAAGAGATAATTCATTTTTTTTTTTTAGAATGCGACCTTAATTGTATATACAACATATCCAAATTACAAAGAAATCGGATTAGTACTTTGGCTAAAATAAAATAAAAATGTTATTTCTTTTTATGCGTTTTTTTTTAAACCTGAAGGATTTGAGGCTTAAATTTTGGTGAAAGCACTACTTATGTAAAGGTTAATAACCCAGTAAAAGGAAATTATTTTTTTCGCTAAGGGCAGTTTCGCCATGCTTACCCGGCTATACCCAAATTTGGAGAGTTGTAATTACTTTCGTTTTTTATTAATGTCGTTGTAAAGTTAAACTAGAAAAAAATCTTTACTTATTTCTGAAACTTTGAGAGCCCCCATTTTTTTTTAATGTTGCTATACGCTTCCAATAACACTTTTATTTAAACATTACAACATTAAACTTTCTAACAAAATCATAATTTTGTGGATACATCAAATAGTTCCTTTTTTTTCGGGGTTTCAAGGTCGAATTTTGGTAACTTTTAATAAAATAAAAAATAATCGGTATTAAATAGCCCCTGGACAAATAAAGGGTTAAAGTACCTGAAATGGATAGCTAATTGCCTCTTATATTCGCTTGTTTCTTTTAGACAACGCTCTACCAAACACCCTGTATAATTGAGGCATGGAATTTAGAAATGGGCCAACTGCCAAAATACAATTATTGAGAAATTGAATCAAAATGCATTAGCTTAAGGTACAATTTAAGTTTTGCTTTTTCTGGCACTTAGCCCATTTGTAAATTCCATGCCTCAATTGTTTTCACGCTTCGGGTTCGCTTAGGTGGTACTCCGACATCATTCACGATATCAATATTAGCGATTATAACGATATCGATATCAATAGTAGGTTTATAATGCGCGAGTAACATAATAATAGTATGACCAGATGTAAAGCAAAGTCTTTGTAGTAGGTATTATTTATAATTTGATCGTTATTGTATCGGTATTGTGAAGATGTACTCGAATGTGGTGCAGGCGTGGGAGGCGACGTGACGCCGGTGCCGGGCGCGGGCGCGCTGGCGCTGCGCGACGCGTGGCGCGCCTCCGTGGCGGCGCTGCTGCGGCCCGCCGCGCACCTGCCGCCCGTGGCGCTGCTGCACCGCCTTCACACTGTGCTCAAGGTCAACTCACGCACGATTATACTGCTGCCTTCACTTGTCTTCACTACCATAATGATTATGCTTTTTTTAGCCTTTTTTTATTACCGAAACGCGAGAGACTATTTAATTTAACGTAATCGTTCAATGTTAAACCAAGTGGTAGGGCTTGTCTATGTGGTTTAATATTCTGCTTAATCCCTTGATCAGGCTGATAGACTTCAAAATTACAGTCGAGTTCTAGCCTTAATAACCAGAGGTCGGGGGGGGTGTGCTGTTTTTACGTCATTAATGTCTTGTAGATATTAATATAGATAAGGTGTATCCATAAATAAATATTAAAAGAAGACATAACTGAAATTATCAATCTAAAAAGAAAATGCATTACAAAACGAGTATTAAGCTTTTTTTATTTATTCATTGTACATTTTCTGTGCTATTGTAATAAATAACAATTTTTTTTTATATTTTCAAATTTTTATGAGTTTTGCCTTGAAATTAATATGCATTTATAGTTAGAAAAAGATCTTTCTACATCCACTGAAGTGAGTGGTGAAATTGTACATTAAAATGCTGTCCAAGTCTGTTGCTTACAAAAGTTTTTCGGCATACTCCCTAAAAAAATCTAAATCAGGGTTTCAAGAGAAATGAATTCCGAATTAAAATAATCCTTAAATACTAACGTAAAGGACACTCGACGGGTTAAATGCATGTTTATGACAGTATTGATTTTTTATTTTTCTCCTACATGCTTGGAAATATTAACCTTACTGTTGAAAAATCAGCCGGCGAATTTCCAAGTTCCAAGTTCAGGCAAAATTTAAAAAAAAGTTATTATTTACCAGCGGTAGTGGGGACGATTTTTTTTTTAATTTCAATACAATACCTGGTGTTTTAGTTTTTAAAACCATGTTTGGACTAGGATAACTAACTCCAAACAGCCAATTGTGCAATCAAATTCTTCAAATGTCATTTTAAAAGTTTATCCTTTTCAAACAGCGTTTACAGCGTATTTAAAAGTGTATCAAACTGTTTGACTATTTTATAGAAAAGACGTTCATAAATAAAATAAATCGCCTAAATAACATAAACCCGTAATAATTGTTACAATTTTAACTATATTTCATTCAAATTGAATTTATTACGTTTAAATGTGTGATTTTATTTAATGATTTATTTCAGTTACATACTAATTTGAACCTGTTTCGAATGTAAATAAAATTATAAGTAACGTTGACGATGATGGAGACAATGTTTTTTTTCTTTCAATTAAATATTACGACTGTGTTTAATATTATTAACAAAAGTGTTAAATTTTCTCGGATTGTTGGAGGAAAGCACTACACAAGCATCAGCATAAGAATAAATAATAACTACACATGTCGAAGGGAAACTCCCGGCGCCTGTCGCGCGGTCGGCGCGATAGATACCTACCGCCTGGCGACACCTGAGGTGTCTAGGGGCGTCACACATGGAATATAATTATATTAATATGCCAAAATATATATTATAGCAATGCATCCTACGATAATTTTTTTGTACTAGTTGACAGAGGCCACACACGCAGCTATAATATATACTTATATACAGCGGTGGACATACATATCATTAGAAACACTTGCGACGTATTTCAAATTATACAAGGCACATTGCCGTAAAACTTTTGTTTTTGGAAATTAAACACCAAAATGCATAGAATACGTTCAGCAACTTATAATTCATTAAAAAACAACAACCATTTAGATATTAAGTTATGTACAGTCACCACACGGGATTGTTGAGCCACTTGCCACTGTTCGTAAATTGGCCGTGTTATGCAAATCGGGTTTAGTCGGTTATACTCGCACCCAAAGTCACCCAATTGCACGTCTAGCAACGGTAACCTAGCGACAATTGTTTAGCAAAGCGATAAATTATTTTATGATTTGTCACTTTGACTTCGGAAAAACTCGGAAAACCCGATTTTATCCGAACGCTGTTTACGTGCCACCCGCCATAGATTTTATAATCTTTGTTATGTCAAATTTCAATTGACTTCAACGTATCAACAGCATTCGGATGGGTCGGGAATGACAAGAGATTTCTAGAGCCAAAACCTCTACTATATTTTTATATTTTAAGGTCTACTTAAATTGATTATTCGAATATCAAGCATGTTCATAAAAAAGAAAAATATATCATGACATGACTATTTATTTATTTTATTTATTATTTTATTTTAGAAAACTTAACTAGTGTGGGTAAAGCTAGTAGCTGGTATATGCTCCATGGGAGTCTATTACAGATTGGAGACGCGAAGGCATAGACTCGACCAACTGAGCACAATAACCACTTCCTCGCAAGTCTTCCCATACTTCATGACAATGACTTTCAACGGCCTCTCTCGTTCGCTCATTCCGGTTTTCCCATCTCTGAACCATTAAACCCCATAGGTTCTCTATGGGGTTAAGATCCGCGGATTTAGCCGGCCAAGGTATAACCGTTATTTCGTTTCGATGTTGATGGAACCAGTCATTCACAATTCTGGCCCTATGTATCGTGCAGTTGTCGTGTACGAAATTAAAATTTGGTACTTCTTCCTCTGTATAAACTGTCCTTACCGTGGGCAGCATGCTTTCGTCTAATACACTGACGTAAAATTGAGCATTCGTTCTGGGAGGTAATGGCACCAGCTCGCCTACACCAGCAGAGCTCATCCAGCCCCATAAATTCGCACTGATACGACCTGACTCCCAGTTCGGTATCACATGGTCTTCCGTATATCGTGTATTGTCATACCGCCAGAGATGCAAACGGCCGTGGGTACTAGATTTAAGCGATTTCTCATCACAGAATATTGTATGACTCCAATCAAAATTTCGGTATTGACGAGCAAAATTTAATCGTGCAGTTTTGTGAGCTTCTGTCAAAGCAATCTTATATGCGGGACGTCTATGGTGCAGATTCATAGAATGTAGATGTTTTCGGATGGTATTGGGGTGACAATTGAAACGGTCTGCGAAATAATTGGTGGATATATAAAGCCATTATTTTCGTAGTTCTGTCGCGTCTCATCGCGTTGCTCAGCCGAGAGTATCGATTTATAATCAAAAGCATGGTTTATTGGACGTCTAACGTAGCGTTTTCCGTCCGAATTAACCATATTTATTTTTGTTTCATCCGAGAATAACACTTTTTTCCACTCTCGTACGGTCCAGTTAAGATATTTCTTTGCAAATAATAATCGCTTCTCTCGGTGTTGCTTGGTAAGAAGCGGTACCTTTCGAGAAACCCTCCCGAACAATGTAGCTTCCACTAATCTGCGGCGTACCAGTTTCGAGGAAATGTTCCTTGGGTCTTCAGGTGAAAAAACTTCATTTCTAATCTCGTTGGAGCCTTTAAACGGGTCTTGTTTAGCTACACTTATTATCAGCAAATCTTCCCGGGGAGACGGTTTCCTTGGACGTGCCTTTCTAACAACACTTTTAGTAGTTCAGTTTCTTTTATAATGACTCATTATGAGCAATAGCGTTGAAAACTTTCTTCACAGAACATTCAAGATGATTAGCAATTCTTCTATAAGTACACTTTCGATCTAAATGTAGTTAAACAATTAATTGCCTAGTTGACTCGTCACAACTCTTATTTTTACCCATTTTTAACAAAACTTATTATTCACGTAATTGCAAATTGACGTTTAATTTCAACCTGCAACCTGTCACTAATGCGCTGGTAAACATCTTAGCCTTATTGTGCAAAGTGTGGTTATAGAATTATCAACAAGTTTTAAAAGTTGTTGGTAATTCTTTAGCTCTGCCTACCCCACTTTGGGAATGAAGGCGTGAGTTTATGTATGTATGTAATATATAATTTATAAGCTCCGTTTGTGATGGGCTTTAGGCCGTGCAGCGCGGCGCGGCGTGGTCGTTGTATTAGTTTCACCGCGCCTGTCGCGATTTAAAAGGAATTAATAGAGTACAATAGTATTTTGTAAAAAACCTTTTTCAACTTATTAATAATTCAAATTAATGGCCCGGAAAGGAATGTAAAAAGTAACTCCGGATCTCAGACAATAAAACTTATTGAGCGTAATTATTATTTTTAAGGTTGTCTATGGACTCATTTCCGTGCTTTATAGATGGTTAATAGCCGCATAAGCCATGCTATTTTCTGGAGATTATCTTAATGTCATCAGAATGTATTATTACCTCATTTAACGTAAATCTAAAAGACTCATTTTACAACAATGTTTACACGTTATTGAAAAACATAACCCTCCTTCTGGCGCAGTCGGGTAACAACATGAATAACATTTCGTCACTAAACTTGTATAACACATCCATAAACTGATTAAAGTATTTCGCAAGTGATAGCCCTAGCTTTGGCCGTGGAAGACAGAGGGGCGTAGCGGGGTGAAGGGGAAGTAGGTATTTAAAGCGCGGCATTTCGGGATTCGCTTCTACGTGTAGTTATTATTTATTCTTATGCCATCAGCTGAGAAGGGCGTTTGCTGGACTCATATATAGCGCTTATAATTGCCGGATATTCTATTCATCCCGCAACTGCCATTTTCCCGGTTTCTGCAATAATGTATTATTATTATACTTTATTACAACATGCATTGTTAGACCATATCACTTACAATGTTAGTAACAAAGAACTGGAGAGTGATTACCAGGGGTCGTAGGATTGGTGCCGATGACGTCTAAATGACGAAATTTTACACACAAGGTGCTCTGCTTACACTTGGCAGGTGTATGTATTAACTGACACAAATAAAAAATAAAAAATTAGAAGCGGTAAAAGGATTAAAGTTATATATATACAGCTTAATTGCAATCAAAATACAGATCACAGCTGCTTGATTATTTTTTTCAACACTCATTACTTAAAAGTCGCAAATGGAGGCAATTTTCTTTTATGAATTTCAATGCCAGGCTTGTAATTATGACTACTTAATTATTTATTTTTTTAATACAACAACAAAAACAGTTTTTTTTAAATGATAATGTTACTCGATGATTTTTGCCGCTGTCCATTTCAATCAAATAGTTTCACTTAAGGTCTAATTCTATGGAACTTGCTAACTATGTAAACAAACCGCCATATTGAAATTGTCTCTGAATGATGAATTTACTAGTGATGGGCAATACTCCTTTACTTATGTCAAACCATATCGAATAATAAAATACCGAAAGTAAAAAACAAGTAGTTACTTATTTCTAATTTGTTTAATCACGATCTGAAGAAAAATCGGTACTTGACGATGATATATCACCAGTATTTATTACAAAAGGTGCCGTTATATCATCTGTGAGTGTGATCAGCGTGAGTTAGGTAATGTGTAGGGGCCTTAATATATCGCCAACTTTAGCCACAACACTACCCATCATAGACAATTGTAGATTTTAAAAGAAACAAAAACGTCATCCCATCAGGTCCTAATAACCTAATTTATGAAACCATTTAAACTTTTAATGAAATATCCAAGTTAGAGTTATATATTTGGTGATTTTGTATTTTAAAGTAACGACCGTTTCAATAGTTTATAGTTTCAATGGTGTTTGATGAGGTGGTGTGAAAATTCAAGGAGAAACAGTGACAAAACAAAGTTAAGCCTTTTGTTTACATAGTTAGCAAGTTCCATAGAAATACACTATACGTCAATACAGTGCCCGGAGGTAAAGATTGCACATCGGCAATCATCGGATTACCGAACACAAACTAATGCTAATTTCCATGTCTATCAATTATTAGATTTACCGTTTATCAAAATTTTTATTCAGAACTAAGTATTTTATCGCTCTTTTGTTTTGATTCTCATATGAACTATATAGAGCTGTAAAACTACTTGCTTTTTAAACATAATTTCAAATTCAAATTCAAAACATTTATTTGACTAAAATACACTACAATACAATAGAAATAGTAAAAAAAAGAAGAATCAAGATTAGAGCAACTTCTTCAACCGACTTTCAAAAAGAGGAGGTTCTTATGTTTGACAATTAGGTGGGTATGCAACTATAATGAATATTCATCCGACGACTGACGAAACACGAAGTTTGCCGGGAGACATTAAAAAAATAGAAGCATTGTGATATAATTTCTAAATACCTATATTTATTTCTGTTTTTGGGTTGGGCAATAATAAAATATGCAAGAAGTATAAAAAACATGTTTTATATTATGTTTTAATCAGAAAAATTCTCAATTCCTTCCATTTCACCATCTGTGCTCTCATTGAGGTCAATATCACTGTCACTATCAGCCGTATTTATTACTAGTCTATCAGTGTAATCAATCATCTACACCGTGTTGAATTCTTCGGTATTCATTCTCATATTTTATTGTATGATCGCAACCCTTTTTCCACTCTTCAGCCCCGATCATGTTTACTTTTTCAGTCAATATGTTTTTTATTGAAGTTAAATTCATATCCACGTTTCTAGCGGCTACATAGCCTTTCAGTTGAGACCATATATTTTCAATTGGATTAAAATCCGGGTGGTATGGTGGCAATCGCAACACAGTGTGCCCATGTTCGGCAAGTACCTTGTCCACGGAAAACTCTGTAAACCTCTCCTTGTGCTGACATATAATATTGTATATCCGGGGTTTCGTCAATTTTGGATCAACTGGAATTTCTTGTCTTTCTAACCAGTTAATCATTTCCTGTTTAATGGTGTTTGAATTGGGGGGTCTTTCAACATATTTATTGTGATAGGGTGCGTTGTCGATAACCAGAACAGAATCACTGTGTATATTTGGGATTAATTGATTAACCAGCCATTTCTCGTAGTTATCATTATTCATTTCATTGTGATAATCGCCCGTAGTGTCCGTAGATTTATAGGTTAAAAAGGCTCCGGGTACAAAGCCTTTTTCGTTTCCTGCATGAACAATTATCAAACGTTGACCTTTTGAAATCGGCTTTTTCACTCCAAGTTTTTCCTTTAGTGTGGGATGTATGTATGTAGGACTCATCCATATAGATTATATTTTTTCCTTCTTCGCGAAATTTGCGTATTCTATCTAGGTATTCAATTCGTTTGAGCCTTACATCGTGCTTTTCCATAATAATTTTTCTATTATCTTCCATTTTAGTAAACTTAAAAGTAGAAGAAAGTATTTTTTTATCAACGTCTTTTCAGACCCATTATAATAATATTATAACAGCCTCAGATAATTTAGCTTTAAATGATTTTACCGTCGGCAGTTTATTAAAACGCAAGTGAAAATCGTACACCATTCTTCGAACAACATCATAATCAAAATCGTCCATCATTATTTTTATTAAATCTTTCGGCTTCGTTTAGAAAATATTTATAAACATTGTAGATAATTTCGCGTGACTGGCCTCGTAAAGATTTCCCTTTTTTTCCTATAGATGCCGTCGTTCAAATTTATTTATTATATTTAATGTTTGGGGTTTTAACAACTCTATACCTATATATATTTTGGACTGGACGCGACCGCACTCTATCGCATCTGAACCACGACTAGCTAACTTTATAAAAGTAGTGTGCGACAGAGATAACGCTCTATGAAGCCGAAACTAGCCGATTCTCTCTTTCCAAAAGTCGATGTGCAATCTTTACCGCCGGGCACTGTACATTATTTAACTAATTTGTACATGATTAAATGATTGACGACTAATGGTTAATAATTACAATAAAACTATTGGAATCATACTCTGTTTAGCGTGACGTCATTTTTGCGTCAACGGCATGAAATGTACGGGCCCTGGTGATTACTATCTTCCAACCTAGCCATCCCACCCAGGTTGTATAATTTGAAATCATAGTGCCATCTTCCAACCTGCCCCTGCCCTGGTTTGATTGTGGGAACACAATTTATTATTTATTTTTCTTCCCATTATCCAACCTGTACTGAATAGGGTACAGTCACAGAGAATATCCCGGCCACCATTGTACTTTACCCGGCGGAGCGAAGTTCGTCGTTCGTGTATTTGCATGATTAATTATGATTATATATAAATAGGTACAAACCAATTTATAAATCTAGAAATAGACAAGGTATTTGTCTGTTTCTAGATTTATAAATTTTTACTCTGAGCTCAATCAAAAAGAAAACCAAGAAAAAATGGTTTCTTAAAAAAATACGTTGTGATTATGACTAAAAATAATTTTGGCACACATTATATACGCATATTAATTTAAAAAAAAACATAAATGAACTTTGAAGGAAATACACATATTTTAAGCAATCTGAACATTTAATTGTTTTTTTTTTAGTGACTATACAAAAGTAGGTATAGATTGGAAGATGAGAAGAAAACTAAATGATAAATTTTATTCCCAATATCCAACCTGTCAACCTGAGGCAGGTTGGAAGATGACACTATGATTTCCCAATATCCAAGGATGGCTAGGTTGGAAGATGGGAATCACTCGAACTGGAAAATGATAGGAGTTGGTTGGTTTTGGGTAATTTGAGTATTTATTGTATGTGGTATGTGGGCAGCAGGAGGTGACGTGCAAGACGGTGTCGCTGTGCGGGTCTGCGGCGGCAGCGGCGGGCGGCTGGACGGGCTGGGGCTCTGCGGGCGAGCTGGCCGCCGTGCTGGAGCGGCTGCGCGGCGACGAGCCGCCGCTGCTGTGGGCCGGGGCCGCCGCCGCAGACTGCGCGCGCGTGCGCGACGCCGTACGCTTCGCCGCGCTCGAGATCAACGAGCACCTCGAGACATACTTTGACCGCCGCGAGCACGCGCTTGAGGTACGGTCACGGACGTTAATTGATATGCCACTTGCCAATGTTCGTATTTTAGCCGTGTAGTACAAATCGGGTTCAGACGGTTTTACTAGTATATCGAGATAAGGAAATTCGCACGTCTTCGTATAATAGAAGAACAAAATGACATGCAACATTAACGATTGGCTAACCGGAGACCCAAGTCTACCAATCAGACCACAGAGTGAATTCACCCAAAGTCAAATTGCATGTCTAGTTGCTATGGTGTTTACATTTAAGGGTGGATCAACTTTTTTCTGTTGTTATTCTGTCCCGTAAGCCAGGAGACAACAGTGATAGAGTTTCTTAGAAAAAATGTTATAATATTATACTTCCAGCACACTCAGGAGAAAGGCCATAAAATAATGGGTGTGTAATTGCCAATAAAACGGTTTTTTAGTGGACTTATATCCTTTGAAATCATAGTTTTAAAGAGTGACCCAGGAGACGTCACCATGGCAACGAGCTACAAAGAAAAGTTGAGTGGCCCTTAAACAACAGCTACTATTGGTGATACAACGCCCAATCAGCTATTCTACTGAACACAATCGTTTTTGTCGTTTAATAGGGTTGCTATGGCCACGTTTAAACAACGGCTACTATTGGTGATATAGAATAAAAAATTGGCATCCATGACAATGTGATAACTGTTGCAAATATCTGAATATAAATAACACGTCAAACCCCACCATCTTGAAAATAATTGATTAGTCAGCGTGTAAGTCGAAAGACTAATCGTGGCAATAAATAGTCAAACTTTTAAAAATATTTATTCTATTGTAGGTATATACTAGATATTAAATTTATAAATTATTAAATATTCTAGTTCTTTTAGTCTCTTTCTGCATAGCTATGGCTGATTGAAGCATTACAGTCAAGGACTTTAATTGTTATGCCACTGTAGAACCCTGTCATAATGACAGCGTCAAACAACATGAAAGAAATTACGCCAAAATTAATGATTAACGTTATGCGACAGGGTTCCATAGTGGCATAACAATTAAAGTCCTTGACTGCCTCACAAGTAGCGTAAAATTTAATAAAATAAAAACGTTAAATACATTACGTCATAATGTTTTAATCGGTCAATAAATTATAAAATACAGGTTTAGTGTATATTCCGCAGATTGTTGAGAAGAAGCAGCATGAAAGAAATCCAGCAATGCGTTTGCACGGTTTTGTCAGATTTTTTGCGTCGGGCTGTTAATGACCACCTTTTTATATATTAAACCGCAACAAGAAAAAGCAAACATTTTGATCTAAAAAACATTTGGGGAGTAATGGTGCAAAGACAGGAATGTCGTTTCCACGTGAATTCGAATTGACAACATTTAAAAAAAAAGCATTATTGTTTTTTCGCGTTTATAATAGCTGGTTTAAAATTAGACTACTTAGGTCTTGGTTTTTCTTTATTTAACTTAAATTCGTCGCTAATAATTTATTAAAGAAATAGTCATTAAAAAGACCGTATATACAAAGTTAGGAATACTGATGTCGTGATCTTAGCCTGATATAAAATAAAAATAAAGTAACTTTAAACATAAACAGAACTGACTGTCATGTCATGTCACTCACTTGTCAATCATTCGCTGCCGTTCGTTCACGTTATTTTGCGTAATTTAATTAATTACGTAATTTGTAGACGCCATTAAAATAAATAAACTGTTTTGCGTAGAATCGAAAGCGTGTCGTTAGAATCAAGTAATCCATCAGACAACATGACAGTTGTATATTTTTTTGAATTCCTTTGGTAATAAATGGACTAAGGGCACTATAAGTGTATTCCTAACATTCACAATCCAATTTTTTTTACTGTTTTTCCTAAATATAAAAAAAACTAGTGCATAAAAAAATCCAAAGATATTTTTACTGTAATCAGCAGTGTAAAATCTAGAAACGGTATTTTATTTTACTACCTTAGCACAAAATGAATTGTTGTCAATTCCTCATGGATTCCATCATCACAAAAGGATTTTGAGAAAAACTAAACCAATTTGAAAATCAACAAAAAATCTCCTCTAAAAAAACAAATCTTTTGCCTGGGTGAAAACCAACCCACCGATATTAATAACTGTCTTGCTATTGCTCGCCAACTTAGCCCTTGGTGCAAAGTCACAATCATGTGACGAGTTTCCGAAGAAATTGCTGGCGGCATCTTATTTTCTTAAAATTTGCTTATTTATAATAATGACGTCTTAACTTGATGTGTATGTCATTATGACAACGATCCTGCAATATTTCTAAAATGCCAGTTGTCAATATTTTAATCACGTTTAACCTATAACCTCGTTGTGATTCGAACTAATCAATCTATTTATCCGTCATCTTATTATGTAGTTCCCGCGGTGTCATGTATTCGTGATTAATCGTGTAATCTCGTAAATGCTCGTGGATGCCATAATACTGCAAATTTAAATAACTTCACAATGGCATAACAATTAAAATCCGTGACTGTACCTGCCCAAATATAGTTTCATCAGCAATGATTCCTCGCGAACAGTTTTTGTTGAACAGGTACAATATGGCGATGTAACTTTTTTATCAAAGAGGTCAAATGTTACATGCGATGATATCGATAACCCCGATAGCTGAAAAAGGCAATGAAACGTAATCATTGAACATCACGTTCTCCTCTCAAATTCTGATTCCCGCTATGAAAATGCCGCTCCTTGGTCATGAATTCTTGATCGTCAGTTGGCACTTGAAAAATTACGTTGCATTTCGTGCTTCATCGAATTTTCGAACTTGTAAATCCTACCAACAAGCACCAGTACCTACCCGTGAAAGCACTACTGCATGGTTGCCGCGAGCCGCCCGCATCTTACACGTTTACCGACGCCTTGCGTCCTAACGCTGACCGTAAATGATTGTTTTAAAAGTTTCGAACAATTATGTTTTAGATCGTTCAATTGCATATAGAAAATAATCGTCTTCAGAAGTCAGAAGTAATAATTTTACCGAAAAAGGACCATGGGCAACTTTGTATGGAGCTTGGCCCTAAAACCAACACACCTGAGAGTTAGGTCATTAAATAGGTCTTTAAATCTACTTAATTTCGTTCTAAAGGCACCAAGTTGAATTCCATTGCAGAACTGATATTCATAATTTAGTCAGCGTTTATACGAACTATCAGAAAACGGGTTTCTCGTAGAGAATACCGATCATTTATCATTAGGGTACCGAAGTGTGTTAAATAAACATATTTTTCTAGCTAATCATTGGTTTTATTAAGACAATTAATTGACAACATTTCAAAAAAAAAAGCATTATTGTTTTTTCGCGTTTATAATAGCTGGTTAAAAATTAGACTACCCGTATTTCTTGGTTTTTCTTTATTTAACTTAAATTCGTCGTTAAAAATTTATTAAAGAAATAGTCATTAAAAAGACCGTATATACAAAGTTAGGAATACTGATGCCGTGATCTTAGCCTGATATAAAATTTAAAAAAGTAACTTTAAACAGTAAACAAAACTGACTGTCATGTCATGTCATGTCAATCATTCGTTGCCGTTCGTTCACAAATTTGCTATTTTGCGTAATTTAATTAATTACGTAATTTGTAGACGCCATTAAAATAAATAAACTATTTTGCGTAGAATTGAAAGCGTGTCGTCAGAATAAAGTAATCCGTCAGACAGATAAACAATGAACATGACAGTTGTATATTTTTTTGAATTCCTTTGGTAATAAATGGACTAAGGGCACTATAAGTGTATTCCTAACATTCACAATCCAACTTTTTTTTACTGTTTTTCCTAAATATAAAAAAAACTACTGCATAAAAAAATCCAAAGATATTTTTACTGTAATCAGCAGTGTAAAATCTAGAAACGGTATTTTATTTTACTACCTTAGCACAAAATGAATTGTTGTCAATTATTAAAAAAAATGTTTTGTTAGAGAAATAATGTTATAAAGTGTTTTTTAATTTATTTCGGTATTGTGTTTATAAAGTATGCGATTCCGGTTCGTTACAGCCAAATATCATAATAACGTGTTCCTAGAATATCAAAATGTCAAAACAAATTATTCTCATAATGTCTAAAGATCGAAATGACTTACGCCTACTTCTTAAATTACCGTATTCTTAATATGACTATAATTCATTTTGACTCTTTCTCGTTTTGATAAATTTTCAATTCTACCATTTCCCAAAATGTCTAAAACTTGACTTGATCATGTTTTAATGAATTTTCAATTATACCATTTCCCAAAATGTCTAAAACTTAAATTAACTAGACACAAAATTCATGTACCACAAAACTTTACAAGTGTACAATTATACAACATTGTAGTTATTCCATAATAAAACTTGATAAATTTGTTGAAATTTTACGCATGTAAAGTTTTGTGGTATAGGCTCCTGGGCTTCTCTGAAAAGCTAAGGTGAGCGAACGCAGGAGTGGATGTCCAAGTTTAAGTAGTCCCGTCCGTGCTAACAAAACACATATTAGCGAATGCATTCTCAATTAGGCAGCCTTATACATTGGAGGAGCCATGATGCCAAATTGAAAATGCACGCCCTAAAATGTGTTTTGTTCGCTCGGACGGGACTATTTAAACACGCCACTTGGACATCACTCGGACATTCGCTCACCTTTGCTTCTTGAGCGAATCACAGCCCTGCTCATAAGGCCAGTTTTTATTTGATCGTTTACAAAAGCATAGTAGTTATAAATTGCTAAACCAATTGTGATAAACTGAACTAATTATATACATTTATAAATAAGTAACACTACAAATCCTGCGTGGTTTAAATTTTAGGTAGCTAGACAGTGTCATTTTGACCTTTGGGCCCGTCAACAAAAGGTATTTTTGAATTTTGGTAATTTTGAAACTTATGCATTTTCACTTTCAGTCTTCATAATAATTAGGTATTTGAAGTTATTGTTCATTTTACCAACTATACAATTTGGATATCGGATGTTATTATGACATTTTATTGTATTGAAAATTAGTCAATTTGGGAATTAAGGCATTTTGGAACTAAGACAATTTGAGATTTAGTAAAATATGTGAAAGGGCATTATGACATTTGGCTGTAATGAACCGGAATCAAGTATGCCAATATAAATTCGTTTTGAAGTTTATAATTCGAACTTTACGATACGAGAGTAGATAAAAGAGTTTTAAACGACTTTAGATATTTAATAAAACATGTAGTTCCAGAAAATATAAAGATAAAGATAAATTTATTGATTAATCAAGCACAGTAATATACAAGAAAATATCCAGTGGACCCCAAACTAGGCTGAGCTTGTATCTTGGGGCCCAGAAAATGACAAGTTAACTGCACGAATGTAGTTCACGCCATATTCGGTAGGAATACCTTCATTATTACCATGTTTGGTCTTAACTACCCTTCAGAATGTTAAATACAGAATGTTCATAGCTCGTATTTATTCTGACTAAAAATATGAATGTCTCACTTCTGCAATGGATTTCGACTTGGTACCCATACAAGAAAAGAAAGCAGAGAAAATTACACATTTAATTATCTAAGTCTCATCTCTGTTGGTTTCAGGGCCATTTATAGATATGTTTCAAGATTATGTAAATAATTAGGTACAAAATTACTTTTAAACCTCTGCTTTATATGTTAACTCCTACTCATATTATAAATGCGAAAGATTGTGTGTGTGTTTGTTACTTCTTCACGCTGCAACGGCAGATTTGGATGACATTTGGAATGGAGATAGCTTACACCCTGGATAACACACAGGCTACATAGAATCCCGAAATAAATCAGTGTTCCCGTGGGATGGCAAAATTACTAATTCTACGCGGACGAATTCGTGGGCAGAAGCTAGTGACATATATTTTTAAAGTATACATTTTTTGCATTCGATATATGAATGATTGCTGTACATGCTGGGGCACAGCGCTATAGTAAAACGGGTCCTGTCCTTGGGTTTGACCGACGCTAAATTATTTTGTATCAAGACTCTGCTATTCGGAATAATCCTTTATCATCAAGTTCACAGATTTTTACACATACGGTACCGGCATAGTTATTTGTGTCACAAGGGAGCAAAATGACATATTTACGGCGAGGGCGTACATTGAATCCAGAACGAAGGGAAGGATTCTAAAATAGAATCCTGAGCGTAGTGAGGGATTCAAGTGTTAACGCCCAAGGTGGAAATAATATTGCCACCGTGTGACACATCACACTTTTCACATCACCTATGTGGAAAATAAAAGGTCTTAGTGATGAATCTAATTTAATTATTTACTCTCTGAAAGTGCTGAAATTATCAAATTAATAAGAAAACACAGGATCGGTACGGTTTGAAAAATAGGTACCCCAGTACCAGTTGTAGTGGCTTGCTCCTTTATAAATTCGTTCGTTAATCGTAAATCTTCATTTTCATTATTTGACATCTTTCTTTCTACTCTTTTGAAACTTAGAATGATGATAAGATGATAACAGACAAACACAGTCGTAATTATGTGTTTAAAACGCAATCGGCAACGTCATATTTTTTCACAATGACATAACGACACCACAGATAACATATCCGTACATCAAATCTATAGTTATGACCAATGATCGGATATCCCGGTGCAACACGGGGTGAATGACCTCAAACATTATACTAATATGGATATGCCCCGGGGTTCCGGGACTTATGTTGTTAAATATCATTCTGATTTTATTACTTCAAATAAATTTCAATACAATATAAACGTGTAAAATAAATATTTTGACAAAATAATTTAAGTATGTAAAAAAATTAAAAAGTTAGTTTTTATTATACACACACAGATATTACATTTTATTAGTTTTTATGAAATTGAAATAGCATACAATTATTTTCGCAATATTTTATATGTTTAATCGATTTCTTTACACGTGTAAAATCCTATCCTAATGCCTATTTATAAATATCCCAACAATCGCTTTTTCTTTTCGAACCAGAGTCATATCCATATTAAGATTTCTACTCTATATCCCGCAGTGTTGCACCGTGAAATCCGATCACTGGTTAAGAGTTATGACTGTCCATTATTAGGGTCATTGTCAAATTTTGTGCAAGTAAACGAGTCCCTCAACATTTTTATTTTTTTTGTATATTAATAAGGTCAAAACCTCTAAACGTTATATATTAAATACAAAATCAATCGCATTAGCAAACATCCCTTATTGGAATAAAGACTCAGTTTCGATAGTTATCTTTTTTTTTTAAGTAACATTGTGGTCATTGGTGGTAACAGAATGGTTTTCCTTACAAATTGTACCTGTACCATGTAGCATTCCGTTTTAATAAAGATCAAATAACTGCATTTACTAGTATAGTAACCTTCTTTAAATAAATTATTATCATACACGGAGTATTATGAATATTCATAAAATATATTTTAAAGTTAGTCAGTATTAAAATGAAGTTTTTAAATATTTTTTTAAACATTGTCCCACGTATTGTTCTGGAACGTCTGAACCACTATGTTACTAACTAATTCACAACTCAAAATAGAGATTTCGCTACTTTTGACACTGTTTTATCTTGGTCGGGATGTCTGCATTCGTCGCGGTAGTTGGTTCGGTCGGGGGGATGGGTACGTCGCTTGACAGTCGGCCGCGAGTTGTTGAACGTGCCGCGTGTTTTAATTGCGCATCCACTTTGTTACCTACATATTCACATGAGTAAATGAATGTTTTTTCTTTAGTTTACGTTCAGTATGTTATCTAAGGGGTAAATGTGTTAAATGTGCACGAAATATATTTACTTTACCATTTATTTTATGACTTATGTATAATGGAATGTAAAATTTACCACTCTGTTCTTTAATTTCTTAAGAAAAAGTAAAACGGATTGGTAACAAAGTTGTATTTTTTTTTACACCAAGATCCACTAAATCTGGAATAAATCTTAAATTATTGGTTAAACATCGTGGCTAACTATGATAGATGATAATTCAGTTGTTTTAACAGACACGAACATAAACAAAAGTAATATCTAAACATATATTTACTTTAAAAAAAAAACTTTTTTGTTACATTTACCTGCACAAAATTTGACAATGACCCATTAATATTTTGATTTTGAAAAATCGTTATGTAGTTAGCCGTTTTATAAATTATTTATTTATAGCCTACTCAGTATAGCCATGCTTATTAATCTTATTATAATATAAATTTACAGTAAAATGTTGTTACTTTTAAAAATAATAGATTGAAAAAAAAACATGCACTTAATTTATTAAATTCTAATCGATTATGAGAGAGTTAGGTTCGAAGCTGTTTGAAATTATTTATTTATAGCCTTTAGTAAAGCTCTTTGCTTGTCATTATATATTTTTACATTTTATTAATTTACAAAAAAAAAGTAATCGATTATAAAAAAAATATAATCGATTATGTGCAAATAGTATGCATTTAAACGACCAGTCGATTATGTGCATACTACACTCGGCGTCAAAAAAATCGCACCTTTTGAAATTTTGACTTCAAGCGAATAAAGCTCTTAACTTATTTATTGTACCCTGCCAATATTAGTATAATTTGAAAGCACAGTTATTAAACTTTAAAAACGCGAATCGTTCTTTGTCGTAAAAACAATGATCACGACACGTTAGGGTCTTTAAAAAAAGTGATGAAAAACTCATTAGAGGACTCACTACTTGTGCCACCCTGAACACGAATAAAAGGGGGGGTAAAAATGAATTATGGGTCATTTGCTATCCAGACATCACAGAAGTCACACCTGAACAGCTCCAGTAAGAGAAAACTCTGAAAAAGAAGCATCTCAGGTGGTAGCACTACTGCAATCAGGACTACGGCAGGTTGATGTTGCTCGACAACTCAACATAAGCCGTTTCCGGGTGAAACGAGTATCCCAGCGGTTCCAGGAGACTGGAGGCTACATCAGGAAGCATGGATCTGGGAGACGACGTTGCACTTCCGACAGAGACGACCGCTATATTGTGTCGACGTGTTTGCGTAACCGATTCTCCAACGCTGTTGAGGTGCAACAGCAGCTCCGAACAGCTCGGAGGACGTCGGTGAGCGTCTCCACAGTAAGAAGACGGCTGCGAGAGAAGAAAATCCTGCCTCGTAGGGATGCTACGGGCCACAAATTGACAGCAGAGCATAGGCGAGTCAGACTTCAGTTTGCCCGAGACCACGTGGATTGGACGTTCGAACAATGGAAGTCTGTCCTCTTCTCCGACGAGACGAGGGTATGCCTTTTCTGCAACGATAGGCGTAGAAGAGTGTACAGGAGGCAGGGAGAACGGTACTCACAAGCCTGCTTTGAAGAAACCGTCAGCTACGGAGGAGGATCCTGCATGTTCTGGGGCGGAATTTCAATCCAGGGCAAAACCGACCTTGTGTGCGTCTCCCGCACTGGAGGTGGACGTGGCCAGGGGTCCCTAGTCAGCAGTCGCTCATCGGTACATCACAGAGATCCTGGAGGACCACGTGGTCCCGTATGCTGGTTTTGTCGGGCCTGAATTCACATTCATGCACGACAACGCCCGCTCTCATACGGCGTTGATTGTTCGGGACTACCTGGATCAGGTTCGGATCCCCGTGATGCAGTGGCCAGCGAGAAGTCCTGACCTGAACCCCATAGAGCACCTTTGGGATGATCTGAAACGCCGGGTGCGGTCTCGTGATACTACCCCTGCCACCCTTGAACAGCTTCGGGACGCCGTCGTCGAGGAGTGGAGTGACATTCCTCAAGAACGCATCGTGACGTTGGTGAGGTCAATGAAGGATCGCATGGAGTCTGTAATTAGGGCTAGGGGAGGTAACACTAGGTTTTAAGTTTAGTTTTAAGAATTTGTTTTACTGTATTTTTTAATTTTGTTATGTTTTTAGATTGTGTAATTTTGGCGTGAATAAATGTTTTTCCTCTTTTCATGAAAAACGATTTTTTTAAGCTTAGTAATCATTATCACATTTTTATTAATTAAAGGATTCAATAACCTTTAAAATGAGGCCCCACACTCTTACCTTATCTTAGATTAAATAGGGTTTATAGCTGCTTGAAGTCAACATACCAAAAGGTGCGATTTTTTTGACGCCGAGTGTATTTTCATATTTTATTGCGTTTATATTTTATACTGGCAACAAAATGTCCTTGAACAGAAAAGTGCCACTTTGATCCCTCCTAGTAGGGAAGAAAAGTCCCCTTTTCGAATAGGTGATGTGAAAAATAATATATCACCTTTGTACTTACATCTCATACGATTACCGACAATTATTACTTACCAAAATTGACAACTAATAGGGAACTAGTTGACTAATTGTATTGCTGTTATTCAATTCGTTAGACGATTAATTAAGGTTCAAAATGGTATATAACAAATGTTTGTACAATCGTAAATGTTTGCTGGTAAACATCTTAGCCTATTTGTGCAAATTGTGGTTACTGAATTATCAACAACTTTTTAAAGTTGTAGCTCTGCCTAGCCCACTCTGGGATTACAGGCGTGAAGGTATGTATGTACGAGGGTGCATTGAAAAGTTCTGAGCCTAAGGTTGAATATAATAAAAAAAAAAACAAATAAATACTGGCAGGTCAAAGTGCCATATTTAGTCGCCATTATGCACTATCTTTTGTTTTTTTCCTGTCACAATTTTGCATTTTATGCTGGAACTGCTACATAAGGTCACTGATTTTTCAAGTAATGGATAAAATTGAGCACCGTTCTGTCATAAAATATTTGCAAAAGAAGGGGTTAACACCAAAACAAATATTTGAAGATATGAATCAAACATAAGGGCAATCTGCTCCATCGTATGCTACCATAAAAAGATGGGTAGCTGGTTTCAAACGTGGCCGGGAGACTGTTCAAGACGAGCCTAGGAGTGGGCGGCCGTTGACGGCTACTACGGACGAAAATGTCAATAATATATTAGATGCGATAATAAAGGATAGGCGATTGAAGATTGTGGAGATAGCGGAAGCAATGGGTATTTCTTATGAGCGGGCACAGAACATCATCACCGATGTTCTTGGATTTTCTAAGGTGTCAACCAGGTGGGTGCCTAGACTGCTTTCAGTCGAGAACAAACGAGTACGTGTTACAATTTCCCAAGATTGTTTATGGATGTTTCAACGTGACTCCGACGATTTTTTCAATCGTTTTATAACTATGGACGAGACATGGGTCCACCACAGTACACCAGAATTGAAAGAACAATCCAGGCAATGGAAAAGACCAGGTTCATCACCACCCAAAAAAGCCAAGGTCATTTTGTCAGCTAATAAGGTAATGGCCTCAGTTTTCTGGGATTGCAGGGGGGTTATCATGAATATCATGATAGACTATCTCGAAAAGGGCAAAACAATAAATTCGGACTACTATTGCGCTCTTTTACGTCGTCTGCGTGAGGAAATTAAAATAAAGAGACCTGGAATGCTGTCAAAAAAAGTACTGTTTCACCAAGACAACGCTCGCGTTCACACTTCGGCGAAATCAATGGCACAAATATATGATTGTGGATTTGTAGTGCTGCCGCATCCCCTTTACTCGCCGGATCTAGCTCCTTCCGATTATCATCTCTTCCCAAACCTCAAAAAACACTTGGGAGGACAAATATTTTCGTCAAATATGGAGGTACAAGAAGCAGTAGACTCATATTTTAACGACCTCAGCGATTCTTTTTTTTTTTATGGGATAATGAAGTTGGAGGCGAGGTGGACTAAGTGCATTGACCTTCATGGATATTATGTCGAAAAATAAAATTGTTATAAAAAGTGAGCCCGTTACTTTTTTTTACCAGGCTCAGAACTTTTTAATCCACCTGTACAAACGTAGTTTAAAAAAATAGTATTTAAAAAACCATTGCTCACGTGTTCATACAAATCTCGTAAATTTAGTATGAACGCGTCGGCAATGATTTTTTAAATACTAAACTTTTTAAAACTACGATATGTAAAAACATTTGTTATATACCATTTAGAACCTTATTTAATCAGCACGCGGTTCAAGATCTACAATCCTGTATCGACTTATTCAGACGATCTACGCAACTTGCACGTAGCACGGAGCTACGAAAATGGAGGACGAGATATCTATTGATTTACTAAAGCCCACAAGCAAATTGCCTCCTCCACGTCCGTTCTCACTGAATGTTTACGCTAGACTTCCGCGAGCAAGCCGCCGTCTCATCTGAGCAGCTAAATCGCACGAAGAGGCGCGTTGCCGCGCGTTCATCTGAACTTGGCCGTTGCGTCCCTTATAAATCTTATAATCGCCGAAGATGAGTCCTTCAATTAATCGCTCCACCGTGTAAGAAATCGGTCTCGAGCTCGCTTGCCATCGGTGTTGCCAACTACGGTCAAATTTTCCAGGATTTCATCTCTTATTCGCACTATTTGCCTGATATACGAAAGAAATCTTTTTTGGCATATTGTGGAAAAAATAATCTTATTTCTAAGTTTTTAAAGGATTGACTCGTTGGTATTCTCATCATATGCCTCCAACACCACATTTCTAAGGCGTCAATTTTTTGGCTACCTCGGTGCCTTACCGTCCACATCTCGACTTTATATACAAAGATATGGAATAATGGTTCCGTATCGGAACACCTGAAACTGATAAGCCTAATGAATCATATTCCCAAAAAGTTTATAATACTTACGTTACGAGTAATGTAGGGATTATGATACATTAGGCTTATTCGTGTTAGGCGTTCGGGTAGGTTACCGGAATAAAAGATTTCGTATTATGCATTTACTGATGTTCTGGTGTTTGTCAGACGGCGGAGGCGTGGCGCGGCAGCCCGCGCGAAGACGTGGTGCGCTGCCTGTACCGGCTGGTGTTCCAGCTGCTACTGCTGCTGGAGACCAACAATAAGATGGTGGTGGCTGTGTACCACGCCGCGCTCGACAACCGGGTATGCGTTTGTGTGTCGACGTACACATAAAAATTACCTCAGGACGGAACAGATAAGCCCATTTTCTATGACTTCATGTTTGGATTGACGTATCTTGAGACGCAACGATCATCTTCGTCTTGATCAGTTTATAATACCATCCTTAATCAATTCTTCCAGGATTTAATGCACAATACTTGAAAGTTGCACGATTTCAATTACACTTGGGAGCCATCGAAATATAATAAGTATGGAAGAGTAATCGACGCTCAAAATCTGCCTCACTGACTTAGTGCCGGCGGGGGTGGAGCTATTAATGAGTGCCGAACTGTCTATCAGTCGACTTTCTGACGTAGTGTCAAACAGTTGTTTACAATCACAAAAGAAAAAATCGATATTAATGATTACCGGATTTAAATGACGCTGCAACCATGCCAAGTTGCATTGTAAATTGGTGCAGGACCCACACAGATGCAAAAAAAGCGATATTTATTTTCATTAGTAAGTTATTGTATTTTTAATATTCCCATACCAAAATGTCATGGCCGATGTTATGCAATATATCTTTGAAAAATGTGAATTACAAGCAACTAAGGACTGTTCAATTTACTAAGCGGACATACTTAATTCAATATTAATCCTTCAACTAAAAAAAATACTGATAGGCAGTGGCTGGTTATAAAAGAAACGTAGACAAGTCTATCAAGTGTCGTATTTTTTTTTTAATTGTCTAAATATTTTTCACGATGGAGCGAATTAATATTAAAGAACATAAATTAATCTTGCAAAAATGGTGTACAGGCCAATTTTCACTGCGGAAAATTGCGAATGAGTTTAAATGTTCCAAGTCAGCCGTGTTTCAAATCATAAAAAAATATGGAGAGCATCATACGCTCGACGATTTACCAAAATCGCGGCGGAGAAGTGGCCCGGCAAACCCAAATGTCGAAGAATAAGTCGTGCGGCTGTTAAAATCAACAAAGTACATGTCCGTTCGTGAAATTGCTAAAAAAGCAGGTATTAGCGTAGGCACTGTACAAAATATCAAGAAAATAAATAATATACGGACATTTAAGAAGCAAAAAAATGCCGAAGAGAAGTGCCGAGCAACAAATACGGTCCAAAAAAAGATGCCGCAATTTATACGATATTTTGCTGCAAAATAAATCTCGATGCATTCTCATGGACGACGAAACGT
Organism: Acleris emargana; assembly: GCA_927399475.2. NCBI lineage: Eukaryota > Metazoa > Arthropoda > Insecta > Lepidoptera > Tortricidae > Acleris > Acleris emargana. Next base: position 45,845,166 of record OV656835.1, on the reverse strand, counting down.
ACGTGAAATTTGACACTAGTACGTTATCGGGGCCCCAGTATTACAATGCGGCTGTAGGAGAAATTGTACTCGATTCCGAAAAAAACATAAAAATTTACAAATTCGGGAAGAAAGTCCTTGTATGGCAGGCAATTTGTTCCTGTGGCCTCAAAAGTACGTCTTATTTTGCAACTGGAACTATTTGTGGCGAAATTTAAAGAAAGGAATGCATCACAAAACGGCTACTTCCTATATATAGAAAGCACAGTATTTCCCCCTTTGTTTTGGCCTGATCTAGCGAGTGCTCACTATGCTGGTGAGACTGTGGTGCTATTAAATTCAAAAAACATCGATTTTGTTAAAAAAGAAGACAACCCACCAAACTGCCCGGAGCTCCGCCCCATCGAGCGATACTGGGCCATTGTAAAAAGATACTTGAGGAAGGATGGCCGAGAAGCTAGTAAATTGGCAGAATTTAAACGCATGCGGTTTGCTGCTTGTAGAAAAGTATCCAAAAGCGATGTGCAAACACTTATGCGACGAATCCGGGCTAAAGTCCGAAATTTTTACCCTTGTAATTAATTCTTTTTTTCTTGTGTTAGTAAAAGGCCCCTAATTCGTGCTAGTACGTAATTTCGTTAGTTTTTTTTCTGGCGCAAAAAATAAGCAACTGAAATATTATTTATTTTAATTAAAAATAAGTACTAAATCTGTGTCTATTAATCTATTTAAGAAACTAAGTACCTATTTTATAGTGACAAAACTGAAATTAATACGACCCTCCAAACTGTCAGTCGGCCATAAACAGTTGAGCGGTGTGCACGTATTCCGCGCGGACGTAAGGTTTACTCTCCGACTTCGTAAGCATATGGAAAAGCAAAGGTCAGTCCATTTGAATCAAACTTATAACAGTGTTTGTATGGGTTCCTACAGAATCAATTTGGCATAAGAAAATATCGTATGTACGCATAGAAATCCCTTAAAATTGCAATAATTCGACTCACGAAGTAGCGGACAAGTTATTTTGAGTGTGTCCCTTATTTCGTGACACTACCGAATTAAGGATTTCATTAAAACATTTAGATTGCTTATTATTATAAAAAACTAAAGTTATTTTAATGTGAATTGAAAAATATATAACTTGTTTAATTAAGTTTCGTTTGAGCTAATTTCGGTATATGTTTTGTTCACTACAATTCTCATAAAACAAGTTTGAACGTGGCCCAAGTTTACATTTTTAAGGTGAATAAGCATACTTATTATAAGAAAAAAAAAAACCTAGTGCCACTCAATAAACGAGGTGTTTATTCAGTACCAGATATGTAGTGCAATATCTTATCTTTAAATATCGGACAGAGATTTACGTTTTAATATTAAGTATTTTGTGTTATTTTGTTTTGTAAATGAAAAAGAGGTTTAATTATTTTTATTTGTTAGAAGTTAAAGTTTTAGTTGGTTAACTTTAATAATTAAGTTACCTTATACCTAAGCACCAATAAAAACTGTAAGATTGATCTCACTCTCAAGTAAATCTTTTTTTTATTTAAATAATACTCTTATGTTGTCCTTACTTAAGTAAATCCGTTAATTATTTGTTTTTTTTTATCAAGAAATTAACATAGCTTACCCTGGAAACCTTTATCCCGAACCAGGAGCCACGAATTCACGAACTTAGGAGCAGAGCCAAATTTTATCACGAAATAGGAGCCAAATAAGAGGTTCAAAAATAAATTCATATAAAAAAAAGTTCGATCTGTAATGATATAATTAATGCATTAAATTACTGTCAAAATAACAATATCCATCACTGAAAAGTTTTCAAAGTACTATCACGTTTAGGAAAATTAAGAAAAAATAACAAACTCTGAAGAGCCTTAACATGCCGAAATAGGGGACATTTACCTTATATTACTTTATTTTAATATTGTATATAAATATTCACCGTAATAAAGATATATTTGTTATAAAAAATCCGTAAATGAACCTATGTTTGATGTCCGCTTAGTAAATTGAACAGTCCTTACTTCGAATGAATAGGAAATTAAATTTTACGTCATCTTTACTATCGTTAGTTTATGTACATAATAAAAAAAACGAAATATGACCTTTTTAAGTTTCCAAAAAATGAAGAACGCCGTGGGTGGATGCAGTCCAGTCGGTGCAGACTTGCTGTTAAATTCCAATCGCCAAAAGTTGAATAAATTGGTCATATTCCGCGGAACATAAATGTGTAGCTTTATTTATACAGATTTCTTGTAGGTATATAATGTTAGCGGCTAGTTAAAATTATATTGGCATAAAAAGAGGCGATAGGTATGGTGAGTTTTCAAGGAAAAAAATCAACACGTAGAGTTAATTAAAAACCGGCCAAGTGCGAGTCGGACTCGCGCACCGAGGGTTCCGTACAAACCTTGATATGAATTTCAATTTTCTCAAACATGCTCGGAAAAAACGGTTTTCCGATTGAAACACAAGGACGGAAAGAGCCTCATTTTACTCCTAGGAGTAAAAAAACCATATGAAAACACTTTCCGTCCATGTCCATATATTTCTTAAAAACGCTGTCAATTTGCATACAAAATCAAAAGGACCAAGACAAAAATTCCAAACAGCCAAGGTAACTGCTCGCTTTTTTAGCACAGTGCGTGTGTTTCTTTTTGAATTTGCATTCCAATGTCTATGGTTAGTATTTAAAAACAATTGACAGTCGGTAACATTCGTTCATTCTGCATAATATAATTGTGAAACCGAATATTAAACTATTTGTTGTGTGAAATACTTAGGTACTATAAAAAATGAGCTCAAGCGACGAAAGCGACGAAATAGGTACCACACCGCCTATATTAAAATCTGAAGCTGCCTCGGTTAGGCAAAACCTGCTTCCCGCTAAATCTAAGGAAATTAAATTACTTGCTTTTTAGAAATGTATTTGTATTATTTCCTCACATGTTTGAGAAAAGCATTATGTATGCCTCGGCGGAAACGAGGATTTCCTGACTCGTATTTTAGCAGGCCTCGCTGTTGCTCGGCCTGCTAACCACCTCGTCAGGAAAACCCTTACTTTCCGCGCCTAGGCAACAATGTACTATTAATACCTCTACGCGTTCATGAGGAAAGGGTAGTAACTTTAAAAATATTTATTATATGATGTAACTAAAAATATACGCTTTTCGCAATTTTTCCTTTATTTGTGCTATGAGACGTTGCTTCGTACCAAATTTTGATTCCCATGCGAGTTTCAAAAATTTGCGGCATAAACGGCTGTATCTTTTGATTGCGTTGGCTTGGAAGTTTGATTTTTTCACAGTTCCAAGGGACAGTAGACCTGAGTATTTGATATAAATTTCAGCTTGATACCTGAGAAAGAGGGTCTTGACAGACGGACGGACGGACAACAAAGTGATCCTATAAGGGTTCCTCCCTTTTCCTTTCGAGGTGCGGAACCCTAAAAAGCAATAGGCTTAATTAATTGATACTTGTACAATAATGGAGTTGGTAAAGCTAAGATTGTAAGGGCCTGTTTCAAAATCGACAAGTAAATTAATCTGCCATTTAAAGTTGGCTCTCTCCTTGTCTATTTTCAAGTGTAAGAAAGAGAAAGGGCAAAATGTATCTGTCAAATACGCTTTACTTGTCGATTGTGAAACAGGCGGTTAATATAAATTATACTCTATTGTATATGATCTAACTTAAGAGTTGGCTTCACATCTCTAACTGTAGAATAGAAACAGTGCCAAATGGATTATTTGTGATGTTTTCGTCTTACTACTCGTATAAAGTTAATTTTTGTCATGTTTTTTCGGCAGCATCAAATAGGCTGTACCATCCAAAGCGACTATATATATATAGGTATTATACTGTCACGTATCTTTATGCCTATAAGAATAAAAAAGGGGTTGCAATATATTTGGCACTTTAGATGCTAAAGACTATTTGACGCTGACTACTCTTACAACATAATATCTTCTGATATACTATTTTACAACTTTATAATAGTGTAACATAAGTATGTTAAATGATTCAAAGGGAACAATCATTCAATCATATAAAAAAAATATTAATAAAATTCATTATTCAATTACTGTGTTGTTTTTGTATTAAACCATCCACGTCAAATGTTGAAAGACATGGCCGCGTTCAAATAACCCTTATGAAAAAAAAATTGACAAATGGAAATCTTGTTTCAGAGAGCTTGTAACCAATTGCAGATTTTTGTCTTTCAAACGGTATAAAACCTTACTGAAATTACTGTCTACTCAAACGTTATACCAGCATCTGACATAAATGACTTCATACCTTAACTCAATTAATATTTAGTTGATTATTGAAACCACTCGATACATAAGATCTTTTCATTTCAAAAATGGGCGTTTTGGAGCGGATTTGTCAGTCGTTTCTGTTAGACGTTACTCTTCCATACTTATTATATTTCGATGTTGGGAGCAAAGAAATCGAGTTACTTAGTACTGAATTTTCATAGAAAGTGGCTCGATTTCTTTGCTCCCAAGTATAGTAAGCAGCGATTGGTTAAGTATGTGATAACTGGTTTGAGACAATGTTGTTGGTTGTAGGGTGTGGAGATGAGTGGCGCGGTGTCGGCGGTGCGCGCGGCGCTGGTGGCAGGCGCGGCGAGCGCGGCGGCGGCGGCGCCGGCGCCGGGGGACGCGCCCGGCGAGCACGCGCACGATGACGCGCGCCTGCTGCTCCTCGTGCAGCGACAGAAGTCAGTCACTCGTACATTATAATCTCTAATACCAGTACACTACTCTCTGTCAAACCAGGCAATCCCATTTATCTTTTCGTTGCATGTGACGATTACCATAACATACTTTTCCCAAAATATAGTGTGGCATATGATTTTTTACCCTAATTTAGTACGAAACAAGATACGATTTGAAGAGCCATTAAATTTTTTACGGTTAAAACACTTCGCGCCTTGACGCAACTTAGTCCCAACCACAGATCACAGAAACAAGGGAGATATGTTATGGGGGCGTGGTTCGTGACGCCTCGATATGGTCAAAATGACCATATCGGCACGAGGCGTGTCAAGCGTTGAAATAGTCACCCACTGAACGCTGTCAGTATAGAAGCTCCGTTTAAATTATAAAATGACTATATGTAGCGTGAAAGTGTGCAACAATCGAAGTGCAAACGTTAATATAAAATCAAAGGGCATAACTTACCACCGATAAATTTAGTTTTTAAGCATTATTTATATTTTTAAATGAATATTTTATATTTGAATAGATTTCAGAGCGTAAGGTTGTGAAAGTTGTGTTGACGTGATTTCTATCGACTATCGATAAATGGCTTATTCTACAGCTATCAATAGAATTCAATGTGTTAATAGTTCTAGTTATTTATCACTACCAAAACACGCTTAAAACAGAAGAAAAATAATTTTAACAAATTTTCACGTTATATTTTTTTTAATTTTCTTTACAATATTAACGAACGACGAAGGACTCTAGCAATTCAAATATACTAATCATCATACAATTTAGATTAAAATAAATTAACCAACCACAAAGGCAAAAGGCTCTGGCTCAGTATTGAGCTGTGCTTGCACACAGCGCTGATTGACAGCTCGCGCCGACTCACTCTCAAAAGGATTCAAGCCTAAAGGTTGGATGGTAGAGAATGCCCCAAGTATTAAGTCTATCTCTCTGTTTTAAGTAATTTGTAACTACTGGTTTGTCCCAAACTGAGATCTCGTGACGTGACACTCAACCGAACCCATTTTATTAGTGTATTTGTATTAACATCATAAAGTCCAAGTTTACAATTTAGACTTTTATGTACTAATCATAACGAAAATCTTTAACAGCTCCAGAAAATTTAACCATTGAAATTCGGCAATTTTTTTGTTACGTTCTAATATAGGTATCGTTCCCAATTTAAAATCTTATGTATCAATTTTACGCAAACCGTATTCTTGCTAATAAAATATTATTCTATTCTAACAATAATATATTAAGTTTAAATGATGTTATTGTATTAAAATAATAAAAATAGTACTTATTGCCTGTAAATTGAATAGTACCTATATTAACGTTGCAAACAAGTTTGAATTGTTTATCGATATATTTTGAAACATTCCTTGTGGCATCCCTAAGTGGACGACAGGAGAGAAACGCACACCTCTTGAAAAAAGTATAACTAGATGTCGCTGTGTGTGAGTAGTCCTTAACCTGCTGAACATAGGGACTACTATCTTAGCGCCATCTAGCTCTGAGGAATTAATTAATTACTCGTCGCATAGATGGCAGCTAAGTGACGAGTAAGCGCTACCTTACGTTCAGTGACTGAACTACGATGGAAAAAAAACGATCTTTCAGCATTTTTCAACCTTGAGAACTTAGTATAAAGCTTAATTTTCTGCTACTATCAATACTATGTTACGGCGTTTTTAGTTCGTAAGCTGTGACCAATTATGAGGAGGTTGTTTTTGTAGTAGTTAATAGAGCGTAAGCGTAAGACGCACACATGTTTAAAAGTGGCGACACCGGGTCTTGTACGAATTGGCGTTCATGACATATCTCCCTTGTTTCTGTGATCTGTGGTCCCAACCCACTGTGGTCCCGTAGAAGGCCATAAGTCCAGATTGTTGGTATAGCCCAGCTATAATTTCTCTATGCCTAATTACTCACTAGTAGCCATACATCCATAAACTATAAATTATTTGCAAATTATTTGAAATAATCATTACGTTTCGGACCTTCAAAGTGAACGCATCTGCCACTCGTAATTAGCGTTATCAGGAAGTCATTAAAGTGAAAGTTTGTTTACGACATATATCTCGGGATCGTTTGTGTATTAATCTTTTACACCATTATGGAAGTTGTTGACAAAGGTATGTATTATCATTATCTGTACTATTTCGTGCCATTTTTTTATAATAATATTAAATTATTTGAGGCCTACGTGACCCTTAATTGCAAACAAACTATTTGTGTACTATGTACGTTCACATAAAGTTTTAACTATGTTGCTAAAATAATCTAAAGATGACTCTATATCTAGTAGAATGCTCATAAAGGCTAATTTATTATTTTATATTGTCTACTGGCCGGTTTTTGTCGGACCCTTGGCCAGAAGCCTTCTACGGAACTCGTAACAGTGCTACGAGATTGCTCCCCCGTAAAGAACTATCAACAACCCTTCTTAATATATGCCCTTTTCATTTCAGGTACTTTTATTCTTTACAAAATTGCAAGAATGCATATATTTGAGTTGTAGCACCTTGCTCCTGGTTCGCAAACTGAGTAATCAAGCCACGTACTTAAGTTACTTCTACAAAATATTTCGCCGGACTTTATACACTTATCATATCGATTAAAAGTTAAAAATTGGCAAGTGCGATCAACTAAAGAGAAAGAACTCGTAGCTAAAAAAAAGCAGACACTTCAACGTGAACTTAAGACAAAGTTAGGATCGATCGTTGACAAACCACGTAGTGGCGGAAGTTACAACTGACACACACATCAAACGACGGTAACACGGCACGTAACTTTTTATTAATTCCGCTCTTGCAGCTGAAATTACTGGCATCAAAAAGGATCTCATTGATAGGTGTGGCACAATTTTGAACTGTTTAAACTATGGTTATAAAATAAATTCAGATAGGCTTAAGATTTATGCTATAGATACGGCTCGGCAGCTTGTTCATGAATATCCGTGGTATAATTTACCGGCTTCTGTACATAAAGTACTTATTCATGGGTCTCAAGTTTTCGACCATGTATTTTTATCCATAGGACAGCTTTCAGAAGAAACTGCCGAGGTCACAAATAAAAATATAAAATAATTCAGACTAAATAACACGAGGAAGATGTCACGCGTCTTGACGAATACGGATCTCATAAATCGTCTTTTGTTAAAGTCAGACCCACTAATTACAAGTCAAGAAAAGCTACTTAGAACGAAAAAAACTGTTTTTTCCAACTCTGTTCTTAGTTTTTTAGATGTTTAGAGTAAATTCAACAGTAATTATTAATTGTAACATAGTTTAATTTAAGTATTTTTAAGATGACAACTCATAACGTGCAATTTTTTATGTTCCATTAATAGCACGGTTACGAAGCAACTTTATTACTATATTTTTGTAGAAAACGTATACTGTTTTAATATTGTAAATAATGAACATGTATTCAATTTTGTTTTTTTTGATATATTTTTTTATTATTATTCATTATTTGTATTTTTTATAAAGGATTGAAATAGAGATAATTTTGCTATAATTTGAATTATTTTGTTTTATTTATTTTGGTGAAATAAATAAATTAAATTCATATCATTTTCGGTTTTTTATTAGACCAAATAATAAAACGTTATTTATAAAATTATATAATATATAATATACTTATACTTTTGGAGATATCGAATTTTGACACTTTCTCCATACAAGCTGAACCACTTTGCAACCCAACTTAGCAGGTTATTTCCGTTGTGGCCCCAGTTCTCACATAAAGTAACCTTTTATATGTCATAGAGAAGGCAAACGACGACATTAGACAGTTTCATTCACAAGAATATAATCGTAAGACTGCAATCCTAAAACCGGAAAGCCAACCCTAAAAACTAAGATGGAATGCCACTATGCTATTAATGTCGCCGGTTGTCTTATCTCCGCGCTTATCTTATCTCCACGCTTATCTTATCTCCACGCTTATTTTATCTCTGGTTTTAATTTAAAAACGTGTTTTCAAACTTAACAGTTTGAAGTAAAAGATTCAAGTTTAATATAGATACTTATTCAAAGAACAGACACATGGGCTGTACGGTTATTGAGATCCATATCGCGGAACACCAGCATCTTTAGCATATCGTCTCTTTACTTTCTCAACCTCTTATCTGATCGAATAGTTGGATAGAAAAAACACTCATGTTCCAAGGTAAATAAATACTATTTTCCTATCAAAATATTCGATCAGATAAGAGGTTGAGAAAGTTAAGGGACGATATGTGGCCCCTTAAAGCAGGGATCGTTACCGGTATTCTTACTACCGGTTTTAAATAAGGTATAACCGGTTATAATTGCATTTTGGTATTTATATCACTAAAGCTCTAATAAGCGGTATAATCAAAACCGGTATTGAAATGTAATAGCGGTTTCGACAATTGACAACATTACCTCTATTTGATACTTTACCAATAAACCCATTACCGGTAATACCTGTCAGTGTCCAAACAAGCAAGTTTTCTAATTTTGAATTATGACAATCAACGAAAAGATTACCATTCTGTCATATGATCGGTTTGTCTTTTTCTTTTCCGTCCGCGGCCCATTTTAGATATTTTTATATAAATACGAAATCTTTCTTTTTCGTGGGGCTTTTTGCTATTTTATTAAATTATTACAGAAAGGCGAATAAACAAATTGACAATTGACAATTTGAAATACGTCGCAAATCAATTTATTTGTTCAGTACTAGCAGACATTTCAACCAGTGTTAGCCAACAATGCTATTGAGTTAAGTTACACCTATTTGTTGTGCTTCAGTCATAATGTCTACTTGAGACCTTATCTATCAAGAGCAACGAATACCGATATTAAATAGAGGTAAAGAATACTGTAAATAGTGCATACATAGTGAAAAAGACAAAAGCGGAATGACAACATTACCTCTAACTCGAATATAGGTATTATTATTTTAGCGGTAATCGTTTGACAATTTATATACAGGTATTCAATTTCACCGGTTTTACAATCCCTGCTTTAAAGTACCGTACAGTATTCCCATCTACTCAATAGCTTTTGGCTGGCTATCGCTATCACTCTTGCACTCGCTATCGCTCTTGCACTCGCTATCGCTCTTGCACTCGCTACTGACAGTATATTTGTCACTCGTGTCATAGACACACGAAAGATATCTAAAGAGAACACCTTTAGCCTCAAGCGTGTTCTCACAGGCAACAAAAGAACTATTCTCGGTATTTTTTCAAAAATGGCTGAGTAGCTTCGAACATAAGAGAAATAATGATAACTTGTCATACATTTTCACAAATAACTTTAAAACTGATTGTTTTAAACATAAAAAATATCGTCGCCTTATAGCGAAAATTCACCAAGTCTCACTTTAGTCATTGACATAATAATAAGACTGAATTTACTGAAAAAAGCGATATGTGTGCACAAAATGATTGAAGTGTAAGTACGAGTAAATGTTTAAGGTTGGTGGCGTTGGAGAGCGGTCTTATACAAAGTTAGTCAGATTTATTTTAATTGTTAGTTTTACAGAGAGGAATTATTATTTATATTATACTAGCTGACCTGGCAAACGTTGTTTTGCCATGTATGTAAAATTTAGGGGTGGACCACCCATAACATTTATGGGGATGAAAACTAGATGTTGTCCGATTCGCAGACCTAACCGATATGCACACAAAATTTCACGAAAATCGGTCGAGCCATTTCGGAGGAGTTTAATTACAAACACCGTGACACGAGATTTTTTTATATTAGAAGATATTAAGTCAGTATAGTTTTTTTCTCATGTCCTTAACTAAATCTATTATTAACTGAGGTTTAATTGTGGACAAGTTTGTGAATTGATGCAAATGATGCGTAAGAGATGCTTTTAACTCTCCATAATTCTTGTCTTTTTTGTGTTTTGCAAAAGAAAACGCATCCCTTATCAATAAATTTAATGTGATGCGTTCAGCAAACCTACTCTCAAAAGAAGGTTCTTGCAGGAAATGCTTCATTAAATAATCGAAGTGTGGGTAACAAGTAGTGCAAGGATTTTGGCGGCATACCGTGGCGCTCGAACCCATGGAGTCGCTATTTCCTAATTATAAATATAACACATTACCACTTTGATTTTGGCCTGCAGTATTGTCAAAATAAACCATATATTTTTAAGTCGGCTTATCTATAATATATCTATAGTTCATTTATTTTAGGATGAGAAACCACAATAACATTATACTGCGTTTGGTCAACTATTTATTACCTAGCAAATAGTACAGTACAATAGTCTGGGAGCCGCATTTTTTTTTTTTTTAATGTCACTTTATTTGCGTGTCGTCAACTGACAACATTTCATTTTGGTGACACCTGCAAATTACTAAACGAATCGAAAGGGTTTTACCTCCTGAACACGGCAAAATAAGTATTTAGATTTATTTTTCTTTATTGACAAAATTACAAGTAAGTTAAAAAAAATCGAGTTTTACCAATACTATGCCTGAATAGATATAATACCATTGCCTTTTTCACGAGAAAAAAAGCTGTAATACTTCAAGTTTGACATTGACACTATTGACAGATGGATAGATACTTGAGATCGGTTGACCGCCATTATTAAAAAGAAAACTTTTTTTTATATACAGATTGGACTAACGTAATATGTCCATTGTGTCGTAGAAATGAAGTTACGCCCTTTTAGAATAAGAACATCTTAATAAATTAATAATAAAATAATTATACCTACATCCTAGGGAAAAAATAAAACTATTAGTGTCTTCCTCCTTCCAAACAGTATCTATAAAACGAATAAAATTAAAGTCTTGAAAATATGAAATCTTGTCAATTGTTCAAATTGTAAAGAGATTACAGTTCACGAGCCGCAATATAATGTTGTTGTGGTTTCTCATTCTAAATTAAATGAAGTATACTAATATTTATTTGTTTGTGACGCTTTCACATCGTTGATATCCGTAATAAAATTCATATACTTAGGTAAACTGGTTTAGCGACATAACAAATGAATGAATTTTGAAATATGACAATACTGAAGGTCAAAATCAAGGTAGTCTGTGTTTAGTAATGAGCAAATAACCTAAGTAATACTCTTAAGCAATATTCGATTTTCCCTACGCAATTTATTCCCGATGTATAGTTTTAGTATGAGCAATACTCGAATGCAAATTAAATCAAACTTATATTATTTATGTGTATCCCAATTGAATTTGCTGTTTATGTGTTCTAAATAAATTTTGTTCGGCAGATTATAAAAAATACGTTGTGATTTGAAGTTTTTTATTCTTAGTGATAACAACCGGTATTTCATTTTGATTTAACCGTCCTATTAATGTCAGAAGTAGTAATCGCACCGTGTGTACGTCTGATGGTGGCAGATGGGGAGCGGCGTTGGCGATGGTGCGCGAGCGCAATGCGGAGCGCATCCTGGAGCGCGGCGAGCTGCCCGAGGACGACGCCACCACCCTGCTACACGTCTACTGCAAGGGGCTGGCGCACGCGCATCCCGGTAAAAAAATAGTTTCCAAATTGGCAGACTGAGCCCTTTCATATGACACCTCGTTTGCTGTAATCAAATCACTTTCATTTCTCAACCCACCATTAATTTCGTATTGTTTTTACTAAAAACAGACGCGGGCTTAAATGATGTGACATACAGACCTTTTTTATCATTTTGGTACGGAACCCTAAAAATTAGGTAAATATGATCCACAAACCTTAAATGCGGGTGGGCGCTGTTAATATGTACAATGTTTTGTTTTATACCCTTATTTTACAAGTAGCCGTTTGTTGGTGGCCTTAAACGAGGATATGTAAAATTTTGGGGTCTCTTATAGTAGTTTATGCAAAAGTTGTATAAGAGAGGTCAAAAAAGACGAGTGGTGTGGTTACGATGTGAGCCGCAGGCGAACATCGTAAAGCAAGACGCCACGAGTATTTTTTGACTTAGTTATACACCGTTGCATACAATACTTTTTCTACGACTAGGTTTCAAATAAAATGCAAAATTAAATTAATATACCTAGGTTAGAATACGAACGAACGAAGCACAGAACAACAAACGAGCGATAAACATTCGAAAACAACAAAATATGTGTCTATGGTTAACTTTGTTTTTAAATTGATGTGCACTTGCCAGGTTTCATATTTTTTTTAAAAGTTGCACAATCGATTTAACTTGTGAAATAGGGACTAAAAAACACCTAATGATTTGAGAAATGAATTATTTTACCTGATTGGTCGATTTTAATATAGCTGCGTTCTGGTTGGTTGATACCAAATAAAATGTTTTTTTAAAGAGTTAAATTAGTAAAAGAGTTTACATACCAAAAAGAACCTAACGTTCCGATTGACAGTCAATGTGTATTGTGATTGGTGGTTTAATTTGGTGAAGTATTTTGATTGGTCAAATTAACCTAGGTGTAAGCTTTGGCAGCTAGGCATATCGTTTTGGCTCAAAAAAGCACACGTGCTGTTAAGGGGAATAGACTAGATAGACTTTTCTACCGAATGTTCTGCGGACATATTATCTATATCCTTATATTAGTGTTCATGACTATATAAATGACAGATAAAAGTACAGGAGTAGGAAAACGCCTTTGCGGCATCATCATAACACGCAGGGCGGGCTCCACGCGCGTCCGTCAAGTCCGACGCGATCTTACAAAACGGCGAATCGATTTGGTCTAAGATCGAGGTTGTTATCTTATCAAACATATTTCGCATTCAGTTCAATTATTTGGTTATTCGTTTAAGGAAAAATTAGCATAGTTTTTCCAAATTTGATTTGAAAAATGCGTAAAGTACTAAATTTGTCCTTGTAGTACTGAATCACGTGGCGACTATCTGATACGTAGAAAGGGTTCCTTTTCAGGAGCGATCTTGTTTTATTAGAACATGTTAATATATTTCGTTCATTACAATAGAGTTACAACATTTGTAAAATTAAATATACTGGTTTTTGTGCAGACATGGTGGCCATCACGCGGCCTGTGGGCGAGCTGTCGCAGAACCTGTCCTTCATGATGGAGAGCCTCTACAAGGTCTCCGTGGCGCTGCAGCGCCCCGATTGAGCCGCACCGCTACCAAAGCAACCCATTAATAATACCACTCCTAAGCATAACACCTAAGTATTACTTAATTTAGCTATGATTCTTCAGCACAAATGTATCTCATTGTTTTTCTTTTGCGCTGACACAGAGTTCGAAATATTATCAATATGTAAAATATATATCTTGTTTTTTTTCTACTAGATATGTAACCGAAACTTGTGCGATCTTCCTGTAGTTCTCCGTAGCGACTGTGACTATAGTTAGGGAGCTAGCGAGCATTTCCGTAAACGATTTGTTCATTTTTCATATCGATAGGGAGTGAAGTTCAGATTAATACTGTCGCTGGGTTTTTGTGTTACAACGCTCCAAATACGTTACAAAAAAGGGTGTTAAATCATTTGTTCGTCTGCCTCTAAGGCTGATGGTTAAATAAACCTAAAGAAAGAAAATAATCCATGAGGCAAGCATCCAGATCTCTGCGTTATCACGCGCCATTTGTTGATTAAGTTTGCCTATTACTGGCCACCCTCCAGCAACTGGCCACTTCGCAATATTATGTGAAAAGCAAGAGAAATGCTGATATTTTTGCGATTAAACTAGAATACCGAGATCCTGAATTAATACACGGAGTATTGTACTTATTAAAAAAATAAATCAATACCGTCCAAGTAAAAGATAAAAGATAAAAGATGTTTATTCAGTAAGTAGGCCGCACGGGCACTTTTACACGTCAAAAATCTACCAGCGCTTCGGAAGAGACCACTGCTGAGAAGAAACGCCGCAAGAAACTCAACAGTAAGTCGTTTTTTAAATATTGCTAATGATATTATACAATAATAAACTTAACCTAGCATTATATAAAACAATGAATCTCTCATAACACCAAAAATGTATTTATGCGTAGTTGAGCAGGAAAATGTGTCAAAACTCAGAATTGTCACAAAACTAATAAGCAACAGTAATATAAAAAATATATATATAGAAAGTATACAAGTTATACTTACCTGTGACGGTGCAAGACAACATGCATAAAAGTTTCGATACATTCTCCTACAGAACCCGTGTCCCCTAGACAATAATACAATATTTACATATTTTTTAAGACTAATTTAAATTATTAAATTATTTAGGTGTTGGCCAAGCATTTTTATCTGTTAGATAGTCTTCGACCCTATAGTAAGCTTTAGACATCAACGACTTTTTCAAGTAAGTTTTAAGTATTGGAAATGGTAACTTTAAAACAACGTCAGGTAATTTATTAAAGAAAAGGATGCATTGACCTACAAATGATTTATAAACCTTACGGACACGAAATTTTTTAATAGCAATTTTATTTTTATTTCTCGTATTCAAATTATGTACATCACAATTCTTAACAATATCTACATATACAATAAACAGTATCTTTACCAACAGAGTCAGTGACAAAAAAAGATTGCTAGTAACTAAATGACACTTTCTTAAGTGGCCATGTATTGACGATTTACCCTATTCCGTTCTAACTCTGATATAAGAAAGACAAATACAACGATCATTCGGTAGTTTTACAAATACAATAAAATTGGTGATTTTATAGATTTTTATGTGCTCTTTCCGAATTTCGACTGTGCCACCTCGTACTTTTGCCGCTCGCGTCGCCATATTGGAAAAATTGAGCTTAAAAGCAGCTTTTTGACAATATCTCTTTCCGCGCCGCTTACTCTAACCTCAAGGTGGTGTCTGAGACCTCTCAATACATTGGGTGATACTACCGCCCGTACTAAAGTGTTTTTATAGTAAAATGGGAGCGCCTTACTAATAACGGCGTAACTAAATAATTTTTCGTCCGACCGAGTTCCGGTTTCTTTTATTAGATAGCTGATTATTCTTGCGTTATGTTTGCCGTACATCATTTTAGTATATAGTGTATACTTCCAAAGTTTTAACCGAAAATAGTGGGGATTATGTTTTTTTTTTATAAAATTTAATTATTTCCGTAACTGTACTACTCAGATATTTTTTTGTATTATAGAACATTTAATTTCCGTTTATTTGATATCCCACACATTTATATAGGGTTCATAGAATCAGAACATTAATTGTAGGAAATCGTCTCTAGTTTCATTTTGTATAACCGTTTTTATCGTAAAATGAGTCGGAAAGGAGATATTGTCAAAAATTAGCGTTTAGGTGCCATTTTTCCAATATCGCGAGCGACAAAAGTACGAGGTGGTAAAGTCAAAATTCCGAAAGGGCAAAGTCAAAATCTATAAAATCACCAAATTAAAAAATAATAACTATTTTTCGAACCAAATGACCGTTTTAAAAGTTGTACCTGCGGAACGCGTAAGCAGACGTAAGACTTTTTTTTAAATATGCTATTTTTTTTGTGGTTACAGAATGATCAAGTTTTCAGACTTGTTGGTAATTCTATAGCTGTCTACTCCACTCTGGGAATGAAGGCGTGAGTTGATGTATGTATGTACGTATTGTTTTTTTTACAAAAAAGAGGTCCGATGGTTTAATAAAATAAATATTTCAAGAGTGGGTTTTATATCCATAAATTTAACTTACCAGGTTTGCGATTATTGAGTATGCTCTTTACCATCCAAATCCCGCCTGTTGACTACATAACCTTGTATGACGAGGTCCAGTGTCAGTTTCCGCATTAGCGGGTTGGTTACATTTTTCACAAGATTTAAGCGCTGCTGGCATACATATAACGAGAATGTGGTTTAGTTTGTAAGAAACATCATTTGCTTATGAAATCTGTTTAGGTAGTTGAGGTATGGACATCATCATCACCATCAGCCTATATTAGTCCATTGCTGGACATAGGCCTCTCCCATTGCACGCCAACGAGCACGATTCGTAGGCACTCTCATCCAGCTCTTGCCACCTTGCGAAGATCGTCGCTCCACCTAATCTGAGGGCGTCCTACACTACGTTTCCCGTTTCGCAGTCTCCACTCAAGAATACGATAACTCCAGCGATTATCGGTTTTGCGGCACAAATGACCGGCCCACTGCCACTTCAAACTGCTCATTCGATGGGCTACGTCGATAACCTTAGTTCTCTGTTGGATCACCTCATTCCGGATCCGATAGGTATCTCCATAGCTCGCAGAGCGACTTAAATTTAGTGAAACAGCCCTATCGTAATCGTCCACATTTCGGCTCCGTATGTCATGACAGGTAGGACGTACTGATTTGAAGGCTTTTGTCTTCAGGCTCTGTGGAATAGTTGACGTGAAGACACGACCCAATTTCCCATATGCTGCCCAACCCAGCTGTATTCTTCTGTTGGCCTCTTTCTTGAAGTTGTTTTTAACTAACTGCAGAGTTTGCCCTAGTAAACATATTCTCGAACAACTTCAAGAGCACCATCCTGTACTACGATCGGTCCCCGCATGACATGTTAATTAAACATAATCTTGGTTTTGTCTAAGTTCATGCTGAGACCGAAGCGTTAAGAAGAATCAGCTAGGATAAATAAAAACCGGGCAAGAACATGTCTGACCATGCTCAGTGTAGGGTTCCGAAGCCGTTACGTCACAAAAACTATCTAGCCAGTGTCAAACTTGGAAGCAGACCTAGGAATATACGGGGCAAAATTAAATGACAGCTAGGGATTGCCTACATCGATAAACTCAATTATCGATGCTTTTCCCATATACTAGTGATCGCCCCCAGCATTGTTTGTAAGTGTGTATTTTCTTAACTTGCCCCCTACCACTTCCGCAGAAATTGATTGTCTTTTAGCCACTTGAAATGCATTCATCATTCGAGACGGAGAAAATAAACGCCCGAAAATTTGGAACAAATTCTGATCGTTTACTTTAACAATAGTAAATGGGACAGTAATTCTGAAATACACAATGGGGAAAAAAAATTAGATGATTATGAGCAGGGGTCGGAATTTTCGTAGCACTTTTGAGCTGTCATAGGGACTTCTCGTTTATCGACTTCGGATATACATATTTTATCGATACATTATAGAACACAACATGTTAAAGAAGATTAAAAGTATAGGTAAACAACAGGCGGTCTTATCGCTAAAGAGCGATCTCTTTCAGATAATGACAATCTATTTATTTTATAGTAAAACGAATGAAGAAACACTTAGTCTTGTTTGCACTAAAACAGACTGAACATGAAATTCATAAATGATAAAACACTGAACTGAACTGATTAAAATGTTAACTATTAACTTTTCATTATTTTCATTGCAAATCTCTATTTCACGTTTTCAATTACTCGAAAGCTATTTGAAAGAAATCGCTCTTTAGCGATAATACCGCCTGTGCTTTACCTATATTTTTAATCTTCTTTAACATGTTGTGTTCTATAATGTATCGATAAAATATGTATATCCGAAGTCGATAAACGAGAAGTCCCTATGACAGCTCAAAAGTGCTACGAAAATTCCGACCCCTGATAATGAGTCCTTTTAAAATTTACAATAACCAGAATTATGTTGCTATTTTGTACTATTTTCACATTTTCAATAAATATTTTTACAAACAATACTTGGAGTGATCACTAGTAATATGGGAATAGCATCGATAGTTGAGTTTATCGATATAGGCAATCCCTAGCTGTCATTTAATTTTGCCCCGCATATTCCTAGGTCTGGTTGGAAGTTACACGTGATCGGTGAAAATGCTTTTCGGGAAACAGATGCTGATTCATCACTCATTTGGTTGTTTGTAATTTGACGGTTTTTAGGCCTAAATAATAGTTTTGTACAACAGGTTGTCAATAAAGTAATTTGGGGGAAAGGGAGTCATCACAAGTAGATGAATATCATATTTGTTGTAACGAGCAACTGAAAAATTACGATTTTCCTGAGCAGCTTCGTCAGTGCTCCAATAATATCAATAGCGACACTGAGCATAGGACTGTGATTGATCAGTTGAGCCTGCGGTGCGCCCGTCAGTGGTGGGAGTGTTCAATGCTTGTAAACGTCGTAATGCATCGATGGTTAGCTTCACAGAGACCGATGTCGCAGCCGTTATAAAGAAGATTTCAAGAGGTAGGTCCCCGGGGCATGATGGGTTGAGCATTGAGCACTTGCAGCACGCGGGAACCCACTTGTCACGGGTACTCGCACTTTTGTTCAATCTGTGTATAAGGCACTCCTATTTACCTGCAGATCTGATGCGTACGGTAGTGGTTCCACTCGTGAAAAATAAGACGGGAGACGTGTCTGATATGTGCAACTATAGGCCAATATCGTTAGCCACAATTACAGCTAAAATATTGGACAGTCTGCTTGACCGCATTTTGAGTAAGCACCTTGAATTACATTACGCACAGTTCGGGTTCAGACCTTGACTATCCACGGAGAGTGCGGTGATGGGCCTCAAGCATACAGTCCAATATTACACAAAAAGGAGCACGCCCGTGTACGCGTGCTTCTTGGATCTGTCCAAAGCTTTCGATCTTGTCTCTTACGAAGTGCTCTGGCAGAAGTTGCGGTATGAGACGGTATATCCACTAAAACCACAAATAGCTAACACATACACATTTGTCACAGATGTACCATACCTTATTCTTACATCTTCTACAGACTCCCAAGACGCTTTCGTGACCACACAGTGGTCTAACCATCTCGTACATCCATGTACGTCACTGACAAATGTGTATGTGTTAGCTATTTGTGGTTTTAGTGGATATAGTACAGTGGAATTCGCAAAGTATAAGACCTAAGCTAGTTGAGTTTGATCTTTTCTTGAATAGAGAAAAGGTTCACATTGCATTAGTCAGTGAGACATGGTTAGACCGTAGTTCGGCTTTTAGAATAAGTTCTTATAATGTATTTAGAAGAGATAGATCGGATTCGTATGGTGGTGTGGCAGTTTTTATACATAATTCTATAAAGGCTCATGCATTTCATGTCCCAATTAATAATGTTGGTATTGAAATAGTTTGTGTTAAAATTTTGAATTGTGCCTCTTTAAATTATGTTGTGTCTCTGTATTGTCCTTCTACAGTACGGACAACTCAGGGTGACTGGGACTCTATTTTTTCGTTGTTTTCGAGTAAGACCTTGGTGGTAGGCGATTTTAACGCTCATCACACTAATTGGTCATGTAAACGTGACTCTAGAGGCATTCAGTTGTTTGATTCAGCTCTTGATCATGGTTTCGTGTCCCTTAACAGCGGTAAGGCGACAAGAGTTAAATTGGTGAATGGATCGCTTCAAGAAAGCTCACCTGACGTCACTTTTGGTTCTTCGGATATAGCTGTAGATTGCGCGTGGGATGTTACCAATGAACATTTGGGCAGCGATCATCTCATTATAAAATTTGGGTTAAATTATTGGAACAGTCGACAGTTTGTGCAAAAAATTTATTTTAAGAATGCTGACTGGCCAAGTTACCGTGAATCTCGGAAAGAGTATTTTTCCAACGACTTAATTTCTTTTCCAAACAATGTTGAGGCAATGTATAATTTTTTTGAAACTAGTATCAAAACAGCTTTAGGCTCTCATGTTCCGTTAGTTAAAATTTGCGCTGATCCTGCGCGGAACTTCAAGCCTAAGAGCTATTGGAGTCCATTGCTGTCAAAGATTGTTGCACAAAGGCGACTTGCATTGAGTCAATTTAGGCGGAATCCGACTCCCGATAATTTAAAACTTTTGCAGGCAAAGGTCGCAGAGGCACAGCGTGTTATTCGTAACGCCAGATATCAGAATTGGCAGGAGTTTTGTCAAAGTATTGATGAGACTACCTCTGCTTCTGATATGTGGCATCATATGAGGTTGATGAAGGGTTATAATCGATCTAAAGTAGTTGCATCTCAGGAGAGAAAGATGGATCTATTGTGTTCTCTTGCTCCCGATTTTGTGCGGCCAGACAAACCAACGTTTTTTTCAGTTAATTCTCTTCTTGAGGTGGATTTTTCTATGGAAGAATTAAGTAGATGTTTAAAAAAGAAAAATTCTGCGCCGGGAGTTGATGGTTTACCGTATGCAGTTATATATAATTTACCATTTATCGCCAAGTCGTTTTTGCTCAAGCTGTTTAATTTAATCTTCGCTTCCGGCGTTGTCCCTACGCAGTGGCGAAATATCCAGGTTGTACCCATTCCTAAGTCAAGTCAGTTGGAGGATCATTTATTGAAGTTAAGACCCATTTCCTTAATGTCCTGTGTGTGTAAGGTATTTCACACAATGATGGCGAGACGCTTGGAATGGTTTGTGGAGAAAAATGAGGTTTTATCTCGGAACACAGTAGGTTTTAGGAGAGGTCAGTCGTGTGTAGATTGTTTGGCTCGCCTAGTTTCTTACATTCAAGTGGGGTTTTCTAAAAATATGTCAACTTTGTCTTGTTTCTTGGATATAAGAAGGTGCATACAATAATGTGTCTGTTGAGGTAGTCGTTCGTAATTTAGACAGTTTAGGAGTTGGATCTAATTTTTGTAATTATTTATGGGCTTTCTTGAGCGAGAGACATCTCATTCTTCGAGATGATGATATTGGTTTTTCTATGGAGCGTTGGACTGATAAAGGTTTGGCTCAAGGGGATCCACTTTCTCCCCTTTTATTTAATATTGCTACCTATCAGATTTGTCAAAAGATAGACAAGGTATTTATTTCTCAATATGCGGATGATTTCGTTTTATACGTTAGGTGTAAGAATTTACAAGATAGTGTTTGTATAATGCAAGATTCTTTGGATATAATGGTAAATATTTTGAACACATTAGGGTTAGATATATCGGTTAGTAAGTCAAAAATTTGCATATTTAGTAAAGGTCGTAAAATTAATCACGTTAATCTCGATATACGTGGTAATCAGGTGTGATCTGATCTTACAATGAAGTACTTAGGAGTGTGGCTGGATAGATCGTTGCGTTGGGGAAAACATATTGGATATGTTGTAGAAAAAACTCAAAAATTTCTTAGTATTTTAAAAACTTTGGCAGGAGCTTCTTGGGGAGTTCACCCTAGACACCTGCGTAGATTATACATGTCACTGATGCGTAGTAGGATGGATTATGCATGTATACGACAGTAGTGCCAAATCGCATTTATATAAGCTTGAAAAAGTTCAAAATCAGGCGTTGAGGGTCATTGGAGGGTTTATCAGATCATCACCTATTCATGTTATGGAAAGTGAGCTTTGTATAGTTCCTTTACATATCAGAAGGCGGTTTTTGGCTTCAAAATTTTGTTTAAAAGCGATAACTTGTTCGAATAGCCTTACCTTTGATGTGGTTCGTGAGTTGGGGTCTTTAAGCCACAAGGGTTATTGGAGCGGAAAAAAGAAACTGTTGCTAGCTGAGGTTTTCGAGGAGGTCTCAGTTGAGCATATTCATGTGTCGTATCCATTACTGATGTTTAAATTAGATGTGAGGGTGTCTAAATTCGAGTTAGAAAACGTTTTATTTTGCAATCTTGAGTGTGTTGTAGGTGCGAAACGTTCCTACAACCATTATTCTCTTCGTTCTGAAGTTATCTTAGAGCTGGATAGGAAATATTCAAGTTTTTATAAACTTTTTACCGATGGCTCAAAGTGTGGTGACAAGATAGGTGCAGCATTTTTTGATCCACTTAATGGTAAGAGGGCACAGTTTAGGATTTCTTCTGGTGTATCTGTTATGTCCGCGGAGCTTTGTGCAATCTCTGAGGCCTTGCTGTACGTGAAAATGTTGAGTTATTCTAATATAGTGATCCTTACTGATAGCAAAAGCGCCATTCAGCATATAGCTCGATGTGCTTCGGGCGAAAGGTGCTTTTCATTGGCTTACAAAATTTTAGAGCGTATTAGTATTATACAGGGATCTGGAAGATGCCTGAAACTGCAGTGGATTCCGTCACATATCGGCTTGTCAGGAAACGAGGAGGCTGACCGGCTGGCCGCAACGGCCGCTTCTGATGGTGTTGAGACTGTAATTGCTCCTGATTTTTCAGAGGTAGTCGCTCGGTTCAAAAACAAATCTTATGGTCGCTGGAAGGAATATTTTGATGAACGTTCTCGTGATAAGGGAATTTGGTACAAAACTATTCAGTGTGAGCCTCCTCGGGTGCCTTGGTTTGACTATACTCGGCTACGCAGAGCAGAGGTTGTCAGCGCGCATAGGCTTCGGTCCGGATATGTTCCTTTAAATCAGTTTGCGCATCTCATGAGAAAAGTAGAGTCGCCCAACTGCGAAGAGTGCGGGACAGTAGATGATGTGCAACACTTTTTAATGGAGTGTGTTCGGACTCGTGCAAAGAGGGAACAGTTGTTTATACAATTTGGCATTAACTGTTCAAATGTTGGCATCTTCCAATCCATATTGGCAGAACCTTTGTCAGAGGTTGCTAAATTTGTTTATGGTTTTTTTTGTAAATAAGAGTTTCAATAACATTTTTTTTTGTAGCGTTTTTTTATGTGTGATGTTTGTCAGTGTACTTGTATTTAGGCCAGCCGGAGCTGACCATGTTCAAGGTTGAACAAAGCTTCAAAATAAATAAAGATTAAAAAAAAAAATCAAAAAAAATTACAATTAATAATAATAGCAGAAATTTAATGTTCGCGGTTAAGCTCCATCGTTTCAACCAAAAACGCGGGATCGTTCTCTTTTTTAAATTCAGCTAATCGTGTTATTTTAAATTTGCTTTTTAAAAACATAAAGTGCGTTCCATTTTTAACCGAAAAACGCGGGAAGTGCTGTAGTAAAATGAATAGAACATCGTTCTCCTTTTTAAATTCAGCTAGTGGTGTTCTATTTTTAAATAATATTGCTTTTTAAAAACAAAGTGCGTTCCATTTTGAAATTTCGAGCATCTCAAAACTTTTTGAGTGACCTACGTAATCTAACTTTAACTTTCTTTCCATTTCGGACGATATTGATAACTAAGCTTCTTTTTCATATGGCTGCTTACCAATTCGAAGATATCATTTATTGTTACGGATTCTGCGATGGAGACGCCGCTCCAGTTGCAAGGGAATACCAACGTCGTTACCCTAACCGCCGTTTACCTCACGTAAGCGTGTTTGGTTCATCGTACCGTCTTATTCGGGAAAGAGGATCAGTTCAACGCCGCCAAGCTGACGCTGGAAGACCTCGACATGATACTGCTGGAGAAGAAGAAATCCTTCAGGGTTTCCGGGCAGATGGCACTACTTCGACGAGATCCTTCTCGCTGGGTCTCCCTCTTTAATAGCTTGTACTGGAGTGTAATGACACGGGTACTGCCTAACTGAGTGCAGTGTAAAACCACGACTTCCACTGAGACATACCGAGCCGGTTAGTCCCAATTCTCGTCGAAGTAGTGCCGTCTGCCCGGAAACACTGAAGGTTTTGTTCTTCTTCAGCAGTATCATGTCGAGGCCTTCCAGCGCATAATTACTAGAACTTTTAACTTCAAATCCTTTTATTTGCAAAATTTTGCATTTCTTTAGCACGACCTCAATGTAGCTGCAAATAATTTGACATGCCATGTAATTTATACTGTGTTATATTGAGTAATAAAATCTGATTCTGAATCTGTTCTGGACTATTTGGCGGGTTGCATACTTTAGGTACCACAACGATCCCGTTTGCGGCGTACCGTTCCATCACTGGTTTTGAGTAATGGCAACTGGCAATTTCTGGCCAAAACTGCGGTGGTGAGTCGTGCTTCCTTTTACGAGGCAGGAAATGTTTCTGAAACACTCTTTTTGATAAATATCGCCGTTTTTTGTCCCGGTGGTAATAAACGAGCAGTTTCCGCAGCTACATATTGCCTACCAACGAAGGTATATTTTTGGAAATATAGACATTTTTTTTTAATTTACATTCTTCAGGAGCGTCTGTTCGACTTACGCTGCTATAGAACTCCTGCCCAGGGATTTGGTCAGTCGGGTTTTGGAAAAAAATATCGAAAAACACGGAACAATTGTAGAATATCGATGAGAAGATTTGAAATTGACAACATTTTTTTCCCGTCTTGACGTTTTTTGAAGCCAGTACTTTAAGCATAATGGCATCGTATTATTCAACCTTTGTGGATGAAAAACAGAAAAACGTGGAATAAGCTTGGAATAGTTTATGCCATGCTTTGTCACTTTCTGTCAGATGCAAATGTCACAATTACAGATAAGGACGAATCATGGCATAAGCTATTCCAAGCTTATTCCACGTTTATAAGTAAGGGGGTAAAACTATCCCAGTAAATGCGGGGCACCTACAATGTCAAAAGAGGTGAGAAATTGGAAAAATCTTTAAATTGGTATAACTCGAAATCGGTGCAACTTTTACTGAAGTCATGTTAGGCTGGTTTGGTTCGCCTGAAGCTGGAGAATCTCCGGTGTCACTGTGACGTGCTATTTTTGTGACACCCTGTAAGTACTCCGCAAGGTTGCGGCGCAGAGCACAGAGTTCCGTCTCCTTGCCTGAGTGGAGCACAGGTTCTTGCAGTATCAGTGGAGGACCCTGTGATCGCAGGAGTAACTTCTGCGCCGCTTACGCCTCACCTGACGCACTCGAAACTAGTGGCGCCCTCTAGTGGCGAAAAAGTGAAAATAGGCCACCTATCGTCACCAGATCAAAACTAGTGGCGCCCTCTAGTGGCGACAAAGTGAAACTTGGCCACCTATCGTCTCCGGAACAAAACTAGTGGCGCCCTCTAGTGGCGACAAAGTGAAACTAGGCCACCTATCGTCACGAGATCAAAACTAGTGGCGCCCTCTAGTGGCGACAAAGTGAAACTTGGCCACCTATCGTCTCCGGAACAAAACTAGTGGCGCCCTCTAGTGGCGAAAAAGTGAAACTTGGCTACCTATCGTCTCCAGAACAAACCTAGTGGCGCCCCCTAGTGGCAAAAAAGTGAAACTAGGCCACCTATCGTCTCCAGAACAAAACTAGTGGCGCCCTCTAGTGGCGAAATAGTGAAACTTGGCCACCTATCGTCTCCGGAACAAAACTAGTGGCGCCCTCTAGTGGCGACAAAGCTAAACTTGGCCACCTATTGTCTCCGGAACAAAACTAGTGGCGCCCCCTAGTGGCGACTAAGTGAAAATAGGCCACCTATCGTCACCAGATCAAAACTAGTGGCGCCCTCTTGTGGCGAAATAGTGAAACTTGGCCACCTATCGTCACCAGATCAAAACTAGTGGCGCCCCCTAGTGGCGACTAAGTGAGACTTGGCCACCTATCGTCTCCGGAACAAAACTAGTGGCGCCCTCTAGTGGCAAAATAGTGAAACTTGGCCACCTATCGTCTCCGGAACAAAACTAGTGGCGCCCTCTAGTGGCGAAATAGTGAAACTTAGCCACCTATCGTCACCAGATCATAACTAGTGGCGCCCCCCTAGTGGCGACTAAGTGAGACTTGGCCACCTATCGTCTTCGGAACAAAACTAGTGGCGCCCTCTAGTGGCGAAATAGTGAAACTTGGCCACCTATCGTCTCCGGAACAAAACTAGTGGCGCCCTCTTGTGGCGAAATAGTGAAACTTGGCCACCTATCGTCACCAGATCAAAACTAGTGGCGCCCCCTAGTGGCGACTAAGTGAGACTTGGCCACCTATCGTCTCCGGAACAAAACTAGTGGCGCCTTCTAGTGGCGACAAAGTGAAACTTGGCCACCTATAGTCTCCGGAACAAAACTAGTGGCGCCCTCTAGTGGCGACAAAGTGAAACTTGGCCACCTATCGTCTCCGGGGCAAAACTAGTGGCGCCCTCTAGTGGCGACAAAGTGAAACTTGGCCACCTATCGTCTCCGGGGCAAAACTATTGGCGCCCTCTAGTGGCGACAAAGTGAAACTTGGCCACCTATCGTCTCCGGGGCAAAACTAGTGGCGCCCTCTAGTGGCGAAATAGTGAAACTTGGCCACCTGTCGTCTCCAGAACAAAACTAGTGGCGGCCCCAAGTGGCGAAAAAGTGAAACTAGGCCACCTATCGTCTCCGGGGCAAAACTAGTGGCGCCCTCTAGTGGCGAAATAGTGAAACTTGGCCGCCTATCGTCTCCGGGGCACAACTAGTGGCGCCCTCTAGTGGCGACAAAGTGAAACTTGGCCACCTATCGTCTCCGGGGCAAAACTAGTGGCGCCCTCTAGTGTCGAAATAGTGAAACTTGGCCACCTGTCGTCTCCAGAACAAAACTAGTGGCGGCCCCAAGTGGCGAAAAAGTGAAACTAGGCCACCTATCGTCTCCGGGGCAAAACTAGTGGCGCCCTCTAGTGGCGAAATAGTGAAACTTGGCCGCCTATCGTCTCCGGGGCACAACTAGTGGCGCCCTCTAGTGGCGAAATAGTGAAACTTGGCCAACTGTCGTCTCCAGAACAAAACTAGTGGCGCCCCCTAGTGGCGACAAAGTGCAACTTGGCCACCTGTCGTCTCCAGAACAAAACTAGTGGCGCCCCCTAGTGGCGAAAAAGTGAAACTTGGCCACCAAGGAACCATAATGCTGCTCTAACTTTTTAAGTTGGCATAATAACATCGAATCGAACTGACGAAGGAAAAATTACATACTGCCAACCACGATTATACTCCGCAACCATATTTTGACTACGGACTTTGCGAATAGCCAGTCGGCCGACTAGTCGGTTCTTGAATTGCCGATTAAACGGCCGACAGTCGGCAATGCCGATCGTAGTTTTTAGCTAAGTTCGGGTGCAATTGGAAACGTTCTTGTCGCCACAGAATAAATAATAGTACAAGTACAGAAGGCGCACTGCTTTGATCTTTACAAAAGCCGCTTTTTTCTTAGGTAAAACATTATTATTTATGGCCCTCTGTCATCGTTGACTCCAGCGCAAGCCAAACGGAACGTTAAGGCCGTGTACGAACGGTGAAAAAATTGGCTCACTCGCCGCATCGCCGATAGTGAGGGCTGTCAACGATTAAAAATAAAATAAAATAATGTTAAAAAAATAATTTAACAAACAGACGAATGCGGGATATTTTATGTTTAGACTAGCGACCCGCCCGCGGCTTCGCCCGCGTGGAATGTATTATACATATAAACCTTCCTTAAAAATCACTCTATCTATTAAAAAAAACCGCATCAAAATCCGTTGCGTAGTTTTAAAGATTTAAGCATACATAGGGACAGACAGCGCCAGCGACTTTGTTTTATACTATGTAGTGATACGTAAATTTTAATATGCTCATACTAAACGCGATCAAAGTTTATCACCAATTACTGACAGTTGCTACGTTACCATATTTCTGCAGATAAAGACGGCAATCTGTTGCGAACGCTATTGTTATAAATAGGTAGTTGTTTCAAATTACGGACCCGAATGATGCAGCGCACAGTGGATCGAAATGAATAAAAAATGGACATTCGCATTTTTTTCTAAAAATCCTATTTTAAAAAATGTTTTTAGGTTGGAAGTTATGTGAGGAATAAAAAATGTTATATAACATTTTTCAAAATGAGGCTTATTTTAAGCAGAAAAAAATAAAATGTGTTTTTTTTTATGTAACGAAAAAATAGGTATCTTATTGTAAGAAAACCGTAACCGATCCCGCTTTCAAACCTTTAGAATATCATTGTCCTACTTTAGTACAGTAGAAAATAGTTAAAACCTTATCTCAGTAGGTGCCCGTTTTTTTTTTATAGTCCAATCAAAAGTCAGTTTTTCTTAGTTATGTATTTTTTTATTTTCATTGAAAAAACGGTATATTCATAACAATTTAGTATAAAAATAAAATATTTATGACATTTTGATACAGATATATACAAGTTTTTTCAAGAAAATGGTTCTAAATTACATTGAAATTAGTATAAATGCTTAACTTGCATTATAGCGAGGTTGCTAATGTACCAATTACTTAATTACATATTATTGTAAATGTTAGAATATAATCAGTTATAAATTAGTGAAACGATTTGAACGTTGATATTTTAACGACATCATTATTTATGAGCATATTGTGTATGTGCTTACTAATCTCCATGTTTTGAAGTATACACTCACGAGCAAAAAAATCGACTCAAGCTGCACGTTTGGGTTCTCCGCCCAGTATATCTTGATCTATTCAAAATATCTTGAAAAAAATGGTATCAAATGAAAGCTGATAATGTAACGATTTAAAAAATTATAATTTTCAGTCATGCCATTTTCCACAAGTGACAGGAGCCAGGTTTTGCAGAGATGTATGAAAAAACAAAAAGAAAAGAAAAGGGAAATCGTAAAATAAGAGGCATTTTAAGGAAAATAAGGTTTCATTTATTCATTAATACTTCGTTTTTCCACCCCTGGCCCTTATCACAGCATTCAGGCGGTTTTTCATGGATCTTATCAGCTTTTTGATAAGCTCCTGGGGGATGGCATCCCACACCTCCTGCAGAGCTGTCTTTAGCTCCGTAATATTTGAAGGAGCTGGATCCCTCTTCCGAATCTGCCTTTTCAGGTAGTCCCAGAGATGTTCAATGGGATTCAGGTCCGGGCTGACGGCTGGCCAGTTCATGGTGGTAATGCCGACCTCGGCAAGGTAGGCCCGAGTGATCCTTGCGGTATGACAAGGGGCATTATCCTGCATCAGGACGAACCCCTCGTCATAAAAACGGGCGTAAGGAACAACATGCTCCTCAAGGATGTCAGTGATGTACCTGGCAGCGGTCAAACCACCGCCACGGCCCCCACCAGGTACGAAAACGAGCTCTGTGCGCCCTTCGATGGAAATGCCCGCCCACACACTGACGAAACCTCCGCCATAGGCAACTGTTTCCTTGAAACAGCATTGTGCATACCGTTCTCCTGGCCTCCTGTAAACTCTTCCTCGTCTGTCACAGCCATTCAAGCACACCCTGGACTCATCACAAAAAAGAACTGGGGTCCATTGCTCAATGGTCCAATTTTCGTGTTGACGAGCAAATTCCAGGCGTGCTTGGCGGTGACGCGGGAGCAGTCTGGGGCCCGTGGCGGGTCGATTTGGGGTCAGGTTAGCTTCCTTGAGTCTTCGTCTTACTGTCCACTCACTGGTAGTAACCCCTCGTACCCGAAGATGCTGATTGACAGTAACGGCGGTCTGGTGCCGATTTCTGAGAGAGGAAGTGACTATAAAGCGGTCATCCCTCTCAGATGTGCACCTCCGGCGGCCAGAACCTGGTCTTCGTGTCAAGGCCCCAGTCTCCCAAAACCGTCGGTAAACTCGGGTTACTGCTGACTGGCTTAAATTCAGCTGGTCAGCCACGAAGCGTTGGTTGTGTCCCTCTTCCAGCAAGGCCACGACTTGGGCGGCTTCAGTCATGGTGGTATCCATTTTCTTCAGGGTTTCCGAGTAAGGTTAGCAGAGATGTGTACCGGTCAACTTCTGATAAGTGACTGATGACATTTCCCTCTCCTACCCCATATTTATAGGGGTCAAAAGGGGCACACCCCGTACGTTTCGGAACGAGTAAATGATCCACATATCGGGAAATGAGACATAACTTGGAAAATCCTGGGCGGATTCCCAGGATTCTTGTTTTTTTTTAATTGTTACATTATCAGCTTTCGTTTGGTATCATTTTTTTAAAGATATTATGAATAGGTCAAGAGATACTGGACGGAGAACCCAAACGTGCAGCTTGAGTCGATTTTTTTGCTCGCGAGTGTAGAAGAAGGTGGTAGGTAAATAATAAAGATTTTTAAAAGGCATTTTTTTATTTACTTATATCGTTATTGTTGATTTCAAGTATATTTTAGATATGTGTTTACTATCAATAAAATCACCGCAATAAATGTTTTTATTTCAATGCAATTTTCTTATAAAAAATTGTATTTATCCTTAATAAAATGTCATATATATTTTTTTATACTAAATTGTTATGAATATACCGTTTTTTTAATGAAAATAAAAAATACATAACTAAGAAAAATGTTGTATTTACTGACTTTTGATTGGACTATAAAAAAAAAACGGGCACCTACTGAGATAAGGTTTTAACTATTTTCTACTGTTCTAAAGTAGGACAATGATATTCTAAAGGTTTGAAAGCGGGATCGGTTACGGTTTTCTTACAATAAGATACCTATTTTTTCGTTACATAAAAAAAAACACATTTTATTTTTTTCTGCTTAAAATAAGCCTCATTTTGAAAAATGTTATATAACATTTTTTATTCCTCACATAACTTCCAACCTTTTAGTTTCTTACAAAAAAAACACATTTTATTTTTTTCTGCTTAAATTAAGCCTCATTTTGAAAAAAAATTAGGTTTTTTACATATTCAAATATAAAGGTAAAATAACAATACCGATACAAAAAATAAACATTATAAAAAACCTAATCTACGGGTGCCGCCAGCAGCGGGGCAGGGCTCAAGCTACCGGTGGTTAGGGCTGCAGAGAGAGGAACCTCCTCACAATGCGTGCCGTGTCGAGGAGTACTGCCTTCTGTATCTGGCCCTTGATCCAGCCATATAGCGAGAGTCTCTTGAGGTGTTGGTCGAGACTCTTCGCTATAAGACCGTTTGCCGAAACAACTATCGGGACAATGATCGTCGAGTCAACATCCCACATGGTGGTCACCTCGTGAGCCAAGTCAAGGTACTTGCTGAGCTTATCCTTCTCGGCCTTCACGAGGTTCTCATCATGCGGGATGGTGACGTCGACGAGCACTGCCCGGCGTTGAGATCGATCTGTCAACACGATGTCAGGTTTATTGGCGACAATAGTCCTGTCTGTGATAACAGATCGATCCCAATAGAGCGTAGCACGACCATTTTCGAGAACTGGCGCCGGTGTGTACTTATAGTACGGCACTTCAGACTCAACAAGACCGTATTGAAGAGCAAGCTGCTGATGAATGATCCTGGCTACGAGGTTATGTCTGTGCAAGTACTCGCCGTTGGCCAAATGCGAACAACCGGAAATTATATGTCTGAGGGATTCGCCGGGACAACGGCACGCTCGACAAATGTCGACCGTGCCATCCCTCAGAATATATTTCCGGTAATTGTTCGTCATTATGACCTCGTCAGCAATTGCACAGGCAAAACCTTCGGTTTCCCCAAAGAGGTCACGAAACCGTAGCCAGTTCACGGACGCTAAAAAGTCTACGTCGGGCCTTGTTAGGGCCCGGTAGAAGCGTCCGTGTAGCTCCTTGCTCTTCCATACGTTCTTGCGGTCTTCAGTGCTCAACACTGTTGGTCTACGCTAGTTTTCGTTTGCCAAGGAGAGAGGCGTGAGGCTCCTGTCTACTGCAACCACATCACGATGCATCCCACACTCATTGCCAAGGAAATAATCCCTGAGATTGCACACCTCGCGGTTATGGAGATTCTTAGTATTTAAAATGCCTCGACCTCCACATTTCCTCGGGATGTACAATCTCATGACAGATGAGCGTGGGTGCAACATGCGATGTGATTTGAGCAGTAGACGGACCTTCCTATCCAGGGCGTCCAGCTCAGTCTGAGTCCACCTTAGTATGCCAAAGGAGTATGTGAGTATGTATTAGTATTTTCAATTTTATTATTATTATTATTATTATTTAGATATTCATTTAATTTTCTATAAATTAGGTTTTTTACATATTCAAATATAAAGGTAAAATAACAATACCGATACAAAAAATAAACATTATAAAAAACCTAATCTACGGGTGCCGCCAGCAGCGGGGCAGGGCTCAAGCTACCGGTGGTTAGGGCTGCAGAGAGAGGAACCTCCTCACAATGCGTGCCGTGTCGAGGAGTACTGCCTTCTATATCTGGCCCTTGATCCAGCCATCTAGCGAGAGTCTCTTGAGGTGTTGGTCGAGACTCTTCGCTATAAGACCGTTTGCCGAAACAACCATCGGGACAATGATCGTCGAGTCAACATCCCACATGGTGGTCACCTCGTGAGCCAAGTCAAGGTACTTGCTGAGCTTATCCTTCTCGGCCTTCACGAGGTTCTCATCATGCGGGATGGTGACGTCGATGAGCACTGCCCGGCGTTGAGATCGATCTGTCAACACGATGTCAGGTTTATTGGCGACAATAGTCCTGTCTGTGATAACAGATCGATCCCAATAGAGCGTAGCACGACCATTTTCGAGAACTGGCGCCGGTGTGTACTTATAGTACGGCACTTCAGACTCAACAAGACCGTATTGAAGAGCAAGCTGCTGATGAATGATCCTGGCTACGAGGTTATGTCTGTGCAAGTACTCGCCGTTGGCCAAATGCGGACCACCGGAAATTATATGTCTGAGGGATTCGCCGGGACAACGGCACGCTCGACAAATGTCGACCGTGCCATCCCTCAGAATATATTTCCGGTAATTGTTCGTCATTATGACCTCGTCAGCAATTGCACAGGCAAAACCTTCGGTTTCCCCAAAGAGGTCACCAAACCGTAGCCAGTTCACGGACGCTAAAAAGTCTACGTCGGGCCTTGTTAGGGCCCGGTAGAAGCGTCCGTGTAGCTCCTTGCTCTTCCATACGTTCTTGCGGTCTTCAGTGCTCAACACTGTTGGTCTACGCCAGTTTTCGTTTGCCAAGGAGAGAGGCGTGAGGCTCCTGTCTACTGCAACCACATCACGATGCATCCCACACTCATTGCCAAGGAAATAATCCCTGAGATTGCACACCTCGCGGTTATGGAGATTCTTAGCATTTAAAATGCCTCGACCTCCACATTTCCTCGGGATGTACAATCTCATGACAGATGAGCGTGGGTGCAACATGCGATGTGATTTGAGCAGTAGACGGACCTTCCTATCCAGGGCGTCCAGCTCAGTCTGAGTCCATCTTAGTATGCCAAAGGAGTATGTGAGCAGCGGCATCACCCAGCCATTGAAGGCACGCACCTTATTGCCACCCGACAAAAGACTGTTATTATTATTATTATTTATTTATTAACCATTAAAAAATTACATTTTTTCTTAAAAAATAGTCTGCAAAACTGTCACAACAGTTTGACTGCAGCAAAATTTTAATTTAAATTTCGATCCACTGTGCAGCGTGCCTATATGGTGCCTATCTGTCATGGCGGCCAATTAACTACCCATTTTTATCGCACTCATGCGATCATGGTGGCCAATTAGCTACCCATCTTTATCGCACTCATGCGATATCTTATTATGTATTAAATTGGTGGCAGCCCCTGAATAGTACCCATCAGATGGGTAACCGGCATGTACTTGTAGCGATGAACGAAAATCGCGGAGTGAGCCGGGCCTGGGTGAATATTTGAGAATGATTTATTTTGTTAGAAACATTTGTCAACACATGTCACACCGCAACTCAAGTAATCATATTATCTAGACTAGAGACTAAAATAACGAATTGTAAAAGAGGCACGTGTCGCTAAAGCTTATTTTGACCAAAATCGAAAAAAATGTAAACAGAGGTGTTGAGCATAATGACAAAGTGTGAGGAGAATGACAATTGTTGAGATTTCTATGATGCTTTGATGAGAAGAATGACACTGTCAATTTCTTTGGCATAAATTAAAGGAACAGACGTAGCAAAATGATTGTATTTATTGGTAACTGTAGTTACATTATTTAAAGGCTTAGTGTAGGCTAAGCTTGACAAAATTATCTTAATATTAATGAAATCAATCATGCAAAAAAGGGAACGATTTTTTACGTGTTCGTTGAAGTCTGACTAAGTACACAGTGTACCTGCGAAAATATAATTATTTTGTATCATTATAATAATAACATTTATTTATTTATTGAATTGCACATAATATATAAAATCGTTGCCCTTTCTCCACACTAACTAATTAAACATGAACTAATTCTTCGCATAATGATATAGAAAATATACTCAAATTTATTTTTTAATTAACTTAACTAAATCTCACTTTCAACTTTTACAAATTAAACTTTTTTAATAAACCTATAAACCATACATATTAGTTAAGGTACAGCTTATTTATCAATAAACATTAATTATTTATGTTTGGTATTTTTTAATACAACAATAGGTTTGTATCTATGACGACGCGCTGGCCTAGCTGGTAGTGACCCTGCCTACGAAGCTAGCTGTCCTGGGTTCAAATCCCGGTAAGGGCAGATACATGTGTGATGAGCGCGAATATTTGTTCCTGAGTCATGGATGTTTACTATGTATTTAAGTATATATTTCTCTATATATAAGTATTTATATCGTTGTCTAGTACCCATACTACAAGCCTAGAGCTTAAATTGGGACTAGGTCAATTGGTGTGACATTGTCCCATGATATTTATTATTATTATTATTTATATCAACAGCTACTTTTTGATTTATGTAAACTAACTGGGTAGGTAGGTATATTATGATGAATACCCATAGTCTAATGATTAAATAATCTTATATATAAAACTTCAGTGATAAAGAGAAACGCTCCCCTTGTTTAAACATTTCAACCTTACTAAATATTATTCTCTATCTACAATAGGTAACATAATTTTTTATTTACATTAAACACAGGAAAGTGTTCCTCATTCTCTTTACCGCTATATTTAATAAATTAGATTAATAACTATTATAGGTCTGCGTCCGTAGACCTTTTTGTCGGGTCATAAATATCAGGCTGAAACTTTCTAGATCGCTTCATTTCAGTGAGTCGGACAAACTTTATATTTGACAAAAATCTCGGTAGTGGGGCCTAATTTTGCTAGAGGCCTTGAAACATGTCGATACGTCCGGGTGCCAAAAATTTACTAATACCAAGCCGATTATTATTGAAATTTAAAGATTAATTTATGAGAAAGTCAAAAAGTAGATTGTCCGACAAAATTTAATGGGGACTTCACTATGCGCCAGTCGGACATACTGAAAATGTTGGAAATTCTAACTCAAAAAAGTGATTAAATTAATATCAGGCAAATTTTTTTTTATGGGTTACTTAAAATGAATATAATACAACTGTAACGTTGTCCGACAAAATTTATGGGGATATGCGCCAGTCCGACACTCTAAAAATGTCGAAAATACCAGCACAAAAAAGTGATTGATATCAACCTAATTTTTATTTTTTCAGTAATAAAATAATGTTTCAAACGTGATTCTACGATTGTCCGACAAGAAATGTGGGGAATACTAATAAAAATCGATAAAATATCTATTAAAATTATTCGTTCTGTATACAGCATTTAAGTATACCTATAAATATCTCCCCTCTCTCCCTGAACGCTGTCTGTGTGTTTCTGTTATGTGTTTGGCTGCATGAGAGTGAGTGAGAAAGATGATGGGGCAGAGAGCGCACCCAACTGCCCAGAGTTACAAACACAAACACTGGCCGCGTGGCGTCCATAACCTATTCACATGCACGCAGCCACGCCATCCTTTTTGTCAAACCACACCGAATTTTCTTTATTTAAATTTAAAAAAACTTTTTTGTTCAGCTGTTGAAGTGCTGCCCTTGTATAGAAGAAATTGTTCATAATGCAGTGTTTCTTGTGCGAATTAAAAATAAGTGAAAAAGACAATTTCAAAGAAGTGAAAGAAACTGTTAATAAGTTCTCCAAAAATATTTTGGAAAATTGTCACAAGTTTAAGAATGCTCGAGAGTATCATCGTCATAAATATAAACAAGCAGAATTACCTGAAAGTGTTACAGCTTCTGACCAAGATTTGACTACAGACAGTGAAAAGTTTGCCACGATAGAAAAATTTGTATGCCAAATGTACGATTTAAAGGAGAAAGATGTTAACAAAGGCCGTTATGAAGTTTTTGAAAAACTATATAAAAGTAAAAAAGATTCCGAAGAGGTACTAAAGAAAACACTAACTGGATGTGACCCTTTCACTTTTCCTCTAACAAAACAAGAATTACTTCAGCAAATAAAAAGGACCACTTACATAAGCAATGTATGGTGCAATGCACACTTGCGTTCCCCCACAGATAAGAAACCTGAGGATTACTGTTGGACCATTATAGATAACAAATATGTTTTTTACTGGTTCGAAGGTCCACAAAGTCCATCTTTTGAAGCTATCAGAGGTATTACATCGTTGTTTTTTGTTCGTAAATTATTTAATATAAATTAATTGTATCATTTCATTTTTTTAAATTTTACAGGCCAGAATGACTCTGACAATTGCGATGACAGTGACCAAGAGAGTGAAAATGATGAAGCTGAAGATTCATCAAGATATGAAGAATCCGATAATGAAGATACTGATAACTACGATTTCGATGAGACCTACTAAAGAAAAACTTTTTTTTTTTTTTAAACATACGTTTATTAATAATTTTTTACTTACTTTTCTTCTCTATCCTCTCTTGTATTGTAATAAAAAAATTGCCGTTATAAAAAGTGTTCTATTTTTAAATGACATTGAAATGCAGATGTTTCTTAAGATTCAAATTTTGATAAGAAACAGTCATAATTAAAAAAAAAAACAAACTATTTTTCATAATATAAAACCTTTGCTTCAAACCATAAACAAATAAACAAATAATTTTTTACATGTCTTCTATCTTTAATCTCTCCTTAAATTTACTATAATTAGAATTTAACAAAAATAAAATAGTAACCAAAAATGTATTCCTCATGAATCTAGAATTTAAATTTAAATTTTAAAAGGCCTGTTTAGCTTCTATTTTTTTAATTTTATACGAATCCTCCTGACAGAAATCTGTAAGCTCGTATTTTGACACGTCTAATGTATGATTTAGAGGAAAACAAGAATTTTTTTATCGCTTGACTCCATCAGATAACGTATTAGCAAAAAATTGAGCGTGTGGAAACCACGCGCGGTAGAAGGCGTAGCCTTCTTTAACCATTTGTTATATATATACTACTTTGATACTTAATAGGGTATCATCTTGGGTCGTCCCATTCATTTTTTGTCAAGTTCTTAGTTCGTCCCATTCTGCTTTCGTCCTCCATTCTTAATTCGTCCCTTTCGCCGGTAGTCTTTGTCGTCTTTGGTCCAATTTGTTGTTTGTCTTGTTCTTATTCAGGCTCATTCGGTGTTCATCACTTCCTTTTTTGACATGTTCGGTGTTAGTCTCTTTATTTTTTAGTCTCATTCGTTATTCGTCCTATCGTCTTTGGTCTTTTTCTAAGTTCGTTTTTTTCTTATATGGCCTCTTTAGAAATTGGTCTCATTCTTTATTGAACACATTCACTATTTACCCTTTTTTTCAGGTGACTAGAAAATTACGAAGTATAAAAATGCCTAATATAGTTATTCAGGGGGTTTTCATTCCTAGATACGGGCAAATTCGGCTCCTAGTGATCTAGACAAAACGCTTAAATAGCAAAGAAAGGCGGAGGTTGTATAACTAAAACGGGAGACGAAAGCCGAACAAGAAGAATTGCGAATGGACCTAAAAACGATAGTGACTTATTGCAAATGGGACCAAAAACGAACGTGTCGAAAAAAAAGTGACGAACACCGAATGAGCCTGAATAAGAACAAGACAAACAACAAATTGGACCAAAGACGACAAAGACTACCGGCGAAAGGGACGAATTAAGAATGGAGGACGAAAGCAGAATGGGACAGACTAAGAACTTGATAAAAAATTAATGGGACGACCCAAGATGATACCCTATTAAGTATCAAAGTAGTATATATATAACAAATGGTTAAAGATGAAAGATGCATGTTTATATGTTCGTTAGGACCCAAAACAAGACAAAATAACTATTTTAGTAGCTAAATCGATGGGGTTTTTTCTATGAAAAAAACCTTTCAAGAGTCATGCAATGCAAGAATGTGTTCATTTTTAAACCAATTCCATACGATATGACAATGGTTTTCCAAGAAAACCCCATACATAGGACAATCGTCGTCATAGTAAAAAATCATCAGGTTGCCAAGATCTATCAAATGAGATATTTTTCGTTTCTGTTGGTGGGTGGGGACATTTTGCCCATTGTCCTTTGTCACAAATATAATGAAATAATTTTATTAAAATACAAGTGTATACTTACGGAGTAAAGATAGACAAGGCAAATGACGAAAACTATGACACGTTCGAGCATTGAGGAACAAACGTTAAAATATTTTCAAAACGACACGTGTTGTTTGGTTGAGCGTTCACGGGCGTCTGAGGAGCAGTTTGCAGGGGGGGGTAGGAATGACATTCGTTCTGTTACAAGTATTTTTGTTAACTAAATATGCCAAATAAGTATTGCTGCGAAGAATGACGAATTATTCGTGACAATTTTTTAGCTTCATGTTTGGAATGAAATAGTGATTAAGTATTCTTTTTTGTACTGGAATTTTGAAAACTAAGTATTAAACTATAAATATATATATATTTTTTGTTTTTAAGTTCATAAATTAGCGTATAATCCTTTTCATTTAAAGGATCATGGGCAAATTGGGTGTGCCACCAACAGAATTGAAACCTATATCATTAAAAAGGTTTTAGTTAAAGCATCATTTCTTAATATTGCCGCAAATATCTAGCTCACCGGAGAACAAAAATATGGGCACTTGAAAACAAGATATATCGTCCGTAGAAACTTCGGCTAATTAATGTATAATTGTTACAGTTTATTATAGAACTGCATGTAGGGTATTTGATGTACAAAAATATGTAAACTGTAGTGTTCGTGCTTCTCCAGAACTTGTCTAAAAAAGTATATTTTAAAATATTCTGTTACGAATATTTTACGTACACGTTACCCGCAAGATTACGAAGTATCTCGTAGAACTCTATCATCAACATAAACTTCGATTAAGTTATTTAACTGAAAAAAAATACACGAATATTTTTTTTATGTTGGTATTTAATGTATCTTATAAATGGTGTATTTACATGTACGCCAAATAAACTCTCGATTTCACGATTTCAAGAAAATACTTCAGTTTGTTAATGTATATTATCTAAAGTTTATATGGATTGTCTTGTTTTCGAGTGATCATATTTTTCTTCGCCGGTGAGCTAGGTATTTGCGGCCATAATAAGAAATGATGTTTTCACTAAGTTCATCTTAAATATAAAGGTTTCAATTCTGTTGGTACCACACCCAATTTCCATACAAAAATGCCCATGATCCTTTATGTCGTGTTGTGACACGAGAAATATTGCAAATATGGGTAGTTTTTAATTTTTGTATTTTTTAAATATACAAAATGAAACTTTTAAGTAAGTGCACTTCCAAGAATACTTAATGTAGAATATAATCTCATTAATGAATTGAGACTTTTTGTTATTATTGGAGCACAAAGTAAATATACACTCTTTTTCGCCGTTTCAAATATTCACCCGCGGCCTGGTGTCGCTTCGTCTCCCGCGTCATTTGCCTCGTGCTATGCCAGTTAAGAAACGAGATGATGATCCGTATGAGTGGAGGCACCTAAACTACTCGAGATTTCCAGAGATGGCACGTCTTGCTAAAAAGTATTTGTTTTGTCCACGAAGCTCTGTCTACAGTGAACGACTGTTTTTAGAAGCCGGAAACATACGAAGCAAAAATAAACCGTTTGCTTCCCGATCGAGCAGAGATTTTAACTTTCTCCACCATAATTTGCCTCTTGTTGCAAAGTATAAAATAAAATAATAAATAATGAAAAGCTTTTATTTCTATTTTTAATTAATAATATTAATATTATTTCTTGTTTTGATTAGAGTAAAATAAGATATGTTTGTTTAATAATAAATAACGCAACATACTTAGTACAAACTATACATTAATTTTATTCATCCTATGCAATAAAAACTTTAAATATAAAATAAGTTTGTTTTGAAATGGTTTAATTTCTTCCAATGTCCTATATTTTCCTGTAGGCGATTAAGTGCCGAATATTCGGCATTTTTTGACGACTAGTCGCCGACTAGTCGGCCCATCTCTAAAAAAAATCTATGGTACTAAACGTATGCAATCCTGAGATTGCCATCCTAAGATTGCGCAGTCTTGTGATTACCGTCGTAAGATTACAGTCTTGAAATTGCCATCGTAAGATTGCAGTCTTGAGATTGTCATTGTAAGATTACAGTGTTGAGATTGCCATCGTAAGATTGCAGTCTTGAGATTGCCATCGTAATATTGTAGTCTTGGGTAGCCGTCGTAAGATTGCACAGTCTTGAGATTGCCATCGTAAGATTGCAGTCTTGAAATTGCCATCGTAAGATTACACAGACTTGAGATTGCCATCGTAAGATTGCACAGACTTGAGATTGCCATCGTAATATTGTACTGTCTTGAGATTGCCATAGTAAGATTGCAGACTTGAGATTGCCATCGTTAGATAGGCCAGTTAGGAACGAATAACAAGCGGATTGTAATTAAGGTTTTAATATCTAATTAAAATCATTGACATGCGCGTTCGCGTCAAGGCGTAGAGAAGAAGTGTCAAGTCGGCGTAGCGCGGCACCGCCCCGCTCCGCTGCCGCTCAGTGTTACGCGTTAACGTACTCCCGGGCCAGCAGTGGAGTTATGTTGATGGTGAGTGGGCAAATTTTGTGAAACGCCCGTCTGATCGATCTTGATTGAATCTTGATGTCCGCTACATGTGCTTCTCCGTCCAGGCCGGTATACAGCTCTGAGGGGCCAC
This sequence comes from Acleris emargana, assembly GCA_927399475.2. NCBI lineage: Eukaryota > Metazoa > Arthropoda > Insecta > Lepidoptera > Tortricidae > Acleris > Acleris emargana. The sequence continues at coordinate 45,804,101 of OV656835.1, read as the reverse complement.
TGCACCGCTGGGAGTGCCTCGTCCTTCACGACGACCAGGGAATAATAACCCTACCCTCCGTGAGCGCGCCATGTGATCGTTGCCATCTAGCCCTTTGGTGTAACTGGGAAATATACTCCGTGTTAAATCTTTGAAAATGTTGGCGTAGCAGCTCGACTCCCTGATATCTCGGGAGGCGCTAGGCGTGTTGGGTCGCAGTCGGACATCTGTGGTTGAGGTAAAACATTAACAGTTCGGCCAATTAAAAAATGAAATGGGGTGAGGGCTGAAAGGTCTGATGGATCGGAGGAAAGAGGCGTCAGAGGCCTTGAATTAAGCATGCCCTCTATTTGGACAAGTAGAGTGTACATTTCCTCATGAGGTGAGCTAAGCCTAAAACTCGTTTGAGGTGGCGCTTGTCTGACTTGACTGTGGGGTGCTTTCCCATCACCCTCCGAAGTAGGGAGTGTATGGTGGTATAAAATGGAAAGAGATGCCATGCTCTGCAGCGCTGCTGTATATGGAGTCGCCGTACTGTTTAAGAAATTGAGTGATCACTAATCACTCGGGCGGCTCCTACCAGGTTCGAACGATTATCGGAATAAATGTTATTTGGTTCGCCTCTACAAGATATGAATCGGTGTAAAGCTGCCATATACAGGGTTATTGGTAAGTCGACCTATTCCCCTCTAGGAGTTATGGGAGAGGTCATTTGCAATTATTTTGGTCCCATAATACCCTAGAGGGGAATAGGTCGACTTACCATTAACCCTGTATGATTCCATGGTCAAATCTGTGACCAACTCCAAATGTACTTCTTTTACTGCAAAGCAGACAAAGATGCAAATATAGGATTTAATCAGAACACTCCCACGCCCCTTACGGTTAATTTGAATGGGCCCGGCATAATCTACTCTAACGTCACAAATAATTAAATTTGCATGTAGCCTCTGATTAGGCAACTGTCCCATTATAGGTGTTACAGTTCCTTGAAACCGTCTGCATGTAAGGGTGTCCCCTTATTTTACAGACTGAAATTTCTCAGAATATTATTTCATAGAAAATGTTTCATATACTATTTGGTTCTTGTATTTTTGCTTCGATTTTTTTTTCTAAAACTGTTTACTTGAATGAAACATATTCCACAGAAAATCAATTCAATGAATTTTATAATTTATTTTTTTCATTTATCAAACTTATCAAATAATATAGTTATTTTTTAAAGAATATTGCTTGGACAATGTATTTTTTTTTCAATAAAAGTAGTATAAAAACACGTGGGAAACTATATGTTCCGTGATTATTTTTTGTGAAACAAACCGAAATTACTGTCTGCATAATAAGGGTACACCAATAATAACAAAAGCAATACAATATAATACATTATTATCTTTTAGTATAAGGGTAATATGATAAATAATATGGTATTATTTGTCCGTTCGACCGACGTTGTTGAGAGAATCATTACCCTGAACCGACTCGAATAGGTTAGGTTAGAAGGTTATGGCGGGAGCGAAGCGAAGCAAGCTCCCGCCTTAGCCTTCGAGGTTATTTTTTTTACATCCGTTGAATAAACTTTTATAGGTAACTACCTACTGTATAACATGATTTTATTGTTATTAAGTCATATATGAACTAAATAACATGAGAACTAATAATATTTAATTTGCTATTCTATGATATGAAAAAAGAAACATTGAATTTTATTTGAAATAAAAAACGATGATTTAATTGTTTTCAAAGTAATTATTCTACATATTGATTATTCTATGAAATGATAATACGAGAAAAAATTTCTATGAAATGAAATTCTAAACAACTTCAGTCTGTAAAATAACGTACAACCGCATGTAAGACATGATCTTGTAGTTTTTCTGGCCAAATTACGACCTGATACTGGCCATTATACTTGACGGATGAGCGCGAGCAACAGTTGAGCCTTTAGTCGCATGTCGTCCCGTTCGCAATTTGTCCCGTTTGCAATTCGTCCCGTTTGCTATTCGTCCCGTTCGCAATCCGTCCCGTTTGCAAATCGTCCCGTAAACGCACCTCGTCCCATTCGCACTTCGCCCCATTCGCAATTCGTCCCGTTAGCAAATCGTCCCACAAAAGTTCAGTCATGGAAGACAAAAGAAGAAGAAAATTGTTTAAGTATTGAGTAGGTATATGTTAATTATTAATATTAATATTTTGCCGAAGTGTTCCGATTTTAATTTATTGAAATAAATATGAATTATAAGTTTTCTGTGTTCTTAGTCATATTATCTTATATACATACATACATAAACTCACGCCTTTATATCCCAAAGTGGGGTAGGCAGAGCTAAAGAATTACCAACAACTTTTAAAACTTGTTGATATTTCTATAACCACACTTTGCACAATTAGGCTAAGATGTTTACCAGCGTATTAGTGACAGGTTGCAAGCCCATCGCCTAACAGTACTACAAGCCTTTATTCCCTTAGTCGCCTCTTACGACATCCACGGGAAGAAATGGAGTGGCACTATTCTAACCCGGCAACCACACGGGAATCTTATATACATTATAATTACATAAAGACAGAAGTCCTGGATTGACTGACTGAATGATTGCAACTGACAAATTGCAATAGGGGCAAATTGCGGATGGGGCGAGGTGCATTTGCCGGACGATTGCTAAATGGACGAATTGCGAACGGGACGAAGTGCGAATGGGACGAGGCGAGGTGCGTTTACGGGACGATTTGATAACGGGACGAATTGCAAACGGGACAAAATGCGAACGGGACAAATTGCAAACGGGACGACATGCGATTAAAGGCAGTTGAGGGCCGGCGTGCATGAGAGTCAATGATATGTAGAAAACATAATTTTAGTAAGGCAGTGATCGGAATGTAATAGGATTGGAAACTTTCTATCGTAACTGTATGGGGAGTTCGCCGACCTCCACCCGTACCACCTATGAGCTGATTATCACCTAAAAAAGGATTAAGGGAATTTAAATTATGTTTAGCCGGTAATCCTTTATTACTAGAAAGTAAATCATATTCCATAGCAAAGGCATCATTTTGTATAATTTTTGCTAATTGATACGTTGCCAGGATAAGATCATTGTTAGACAAATGTTTAATTGTTCGTTTGAATTGTTTTTGTTTTTTATATTTGTTATGTTTGCAATAATTAATAAATCGTAATAATATGTAAGCGACGATGCGTGAAAGTTTATTGTAATTGGTTTATTGTCCGGCTGAGTAAAGTGTGATTGGGACCGGACTTCCGGCAGCTCAGGTACACTAAGATGTTGGTGAACTGGTGTTGTCACTTGTCCTGAGAAATTTTGGCCCTGAGAACCATAAGTCTGATTTAATTAACTGCTGAGCGTAGGTACATTTAGTTATGATGTCTGTTTTGTTTGGTAGGTACATATTTAGTACCATGATTGCGGTGGTGTGTTTTAATATTTCTGTAACTTTGTGGTTTACAAATGTTTGCAGTTTATGTAGCGATGATCTTATCCACGATAAAACTATTATTGAATCGCTCCAATAATAGCATTTGCAAGTGTTAATTACAATTCTAAGTGAAGCTAAAACTTTGTTACATAAGTTAACTCCAGTAAGGGCAGCGCATAATTCGAGTCTCGATATCGTTAATGTTTTTAAAGGTGCTACTCTTCTCTTGGCTAGTAATAACTGCACATTGACGCGGCCATCCGTGCTATAGCTACGTATATATACGAACGCGCCGTACAAATGTCGGGATGAATCGCTAAAAACATGCAACTGGAATAGATACTAGGTTGATAAATGAACTTTGCCCATTGTCGTTGTATCGAAACCGATATTTCGCTGTCCCAGGTAATGTTATGTAACCACATCTGTTGCATTATTAATTTTGCCTCGAGTACACAAGGGCTTATGAGACCGAGTGGGTCGAAAATGTGTCCTATTGCTGATAGAATAGTACATTTTGTTATTTTGTTTTTTGTTATATTGTATAGATATGTACTGAGTATGAAATTGTGTCATCGTGTACGTTTCAATAAATTCCTAATGTTTTCGAGGGATCGTTTGAACTTAAATTAACTGTCATGTTATTTGAATTTAACAAGCCAAACTTCTCTGTAACTGTAGGGCTATTAGTCAGCCATTTTGTTAATGGAAATGTATAGTTTTTAAGTTCTGTTAGACTCCCTTTGCTATTTCCAATAAAGTGGCCTCACCATCCGAGCCTGATAAAAGGTCATCACAGTAAAAATCGTGAAGTACCTCGGAGACTAGTTTATAATCATAACTATACGGCTTGTCTTCATGCGTGTTTACTTTACTGAGGCAGTCTAAGCCTACCTGTTTAATAGTACTACGGAATACTACTCCATACGCCATATTATTTGTTACAAGGGTCTCTGATGATCAAGGACTGCGATTGACGGATCATTTTTTCTATATCAGCTGATATAGTACTTATGCTGACGGAAACGTATAAAGATAGATATAAGGTCGTCTTGAAAGACAGGTCCCAACGCTGTATATCGTTAAGCCATAATTTTGTAGATGTTTTTGCTGAACCGTCAAAGATTGATCTGAATTTGGTGGTTGAGCTCGACTCGCGAATAATACCGTGATGCGGTAAGTAGTATGAAGGAGTATTTGTTTGAGGGTTCGTGTTGTTTTTATTTGTTTTGTGTTTGGATTTATATTTTTATCTACACTCATATCATAAGTCCTCTATAATGCGTTCAGAATCCGTAGACAATGACCATCATTACAAGATACAATTTTACTATGATATTTTTTCTTATCTGTAGCTGTACTGTAAAGTTAAAATTACGATACAACTTTTGATAAAGTAATGTTGTTTAAAGGCCGTGCCAGGATAAGCTAAGAGATTTTGCCCCCCTTGAGTTTCGGCTTGTAATTTTTATAGATTGTGTGGCTCTGCATTAGTAATTGTTTTGCCAAATTATATAATAGTTTTCGTTTAAAAAAAAAAAACTATATTTAATTTTTCTTTGATATTTTTTTTTCCTGTTAACCAATTTTAATGAGCTTGGCATATAATGTACATTTAACCAAGATGATCAAATGGCCATAATTATATTTTCATTATGCCATAGAAAAAAAATTAAAAAAACCCATTCAAACTTTTCAGTTTTTTTTTTTATCACTTCCATGTTAGAGACCGCTCTAATTTTTTCACTGGTAAAACTCCCACTAACGTCCTATAATATGTATATTTTTCAAAATTTTTGCTAAGGGAGAACATGGAGTTATCTTGACATGAAATTCTTTACATGAGCATTTCTAAAAAAGTTTGTACATTTCATTCACGACTTCAATTTGCAAAAAAAATTGCAGGTTGGTAGAGTGAATGAAGCTGAGCCTAAATAACATAGTCTCCCAAAATATCCTCATACATTTGTATGAAACTTTCCTTTTTTGTTACCATGAACCAAAGAAAGTTAGTAACTAAAAAGGAAAGTTTCATACAAATGTATGAGGACATTTTGGGAGACTATGTTATTTAGGCTCAGCTTCATTCACCCTACCAACCTGAATTTTTTTTTGCAAATCGAAGTCGTAAATGAAATGTACAAACTTTTTTAGAAATCCTCACATACATTTCCTAGAACCGCTATAATTTAAATCGGAATGATTGCAACCTCTTTAGAGGAACGTACATGTTGCATATGAAATACTTACCGGCCACTTACATTTCAACTTTTTTTTAAAGTAAAAAAAAAGACAACAAAAAGAACTCCTTTCAATTGTCGTGCGTTGGTAACATAATATAAACCATTCCAATATGAATTCATTATCAAAAACAACTGCAATACAACGCGTTTTCCGTAAAAAAGTTAAAACGCTGTATTGGCTCGCAATGAAAACAATTCTGCAAAGTATAAACGAACAATACGATTTCTTTAATAATACACTTCCAATTTTTGATCAGGTAAATGTCACAAAGGCATATTGTGCATTTGTATAGTAATTAATGGGTACTTAATTTTAAATAGGTAGTTTAAATAATTAGTAGTAGAAGTAGTAGTAGTAGTAGTAAAACTCAGCACTCTAATAAGTTATATTGCTGGTGTCGTATTTTCTTTTCTAACGACAAAGACGTGGAATACATCTGGTTATGACGATTTAAATAATTTAGCTGGCGCCGTTAAAAGACACATGAATTCTCAAAAACACATGAACGCGGTAATTTATTTGAGTGATTTTGGTAAACAGCGAATTGAGACATCTTTATCGCGCCAATTATCAGAGGAAATTACAAAACATAACATGCGTGTTGACAACAATAGTAGCGTTTTTCAAAGATTAGTCGATGTTGTTTGTCATTTAGCACAACAAGAACTTCCCTTCAGAGGTCACGATGAGTCTAAAACTTCATTGAACAGGGGTAATTTTTTAGAGCTTGTGTCGCTACTTTCGAAATAGGTACGGTACGAAATAGGTATCTAATTTTTACGTAGGTAATTGAAATAAAATTAATTAGGTACTTATTGCTTTCTCCCTAGACAAGCAAAGTTAAAAAAAGAAGATGAACCTTTATTTTATTCTCTCAAACAAACCAAGCTGCTTTTTTCAAGGCCACCGAAAGTATGCAATTGCTGATATGTCTGTAAAATTATATCGAGTGGTAACATGCCTTCAGGGAGCTTTGGTGAGCTCGTCCACGTAAGCAAATGCCTATACAACTGCAGAGTGAAGTGAAGATTGATCAGTAATGTGGTAACAAGATAAATTTATCCATAATTACCGTAAAAACTACAAAACATATCTCTCGGCTTGCCCTATTCTGAAACCCTAGGCACGCCACTGCTGTGTCATGGATGTTTCCTGTATATTAAAGTATATACTATTTATCTATAGGTATAACTAAGCATGTGGGTGCCGGCCGAGAATAGCACCACCCCATCTCTTCCCGTGGGTGTCGTAAGAGGCGACTAAGGGATAAACCGGAGGATGGGCAGCAGCGTCCTCCGCGGACTACATGGTATAACTGCGGTCGCCAACCTGCCTGCCAAGCGTGGCGACTGCACGGTATTTTTCCCCCCAACGGTTCTAGAACAATCCCAACATGAATGTACAAAAACAGCCCAGACCCCTAGTCCCCGGCGGCCCCGCTATTCCTGGCTCCGGTAGCGGCCATGGTAACGGCGGGGCAAGGGGTGCCTTAGGTCATCTCCGGCAGAGACCCGGCTACCAGAAACGACGACCTTTGGCCCTGGCAACATACAACTGCCGAACATTGCGGACCAACGAAAAGTTGCTGGAACTGGAGGAGGAATTGAGCAGGTTACGATGGGGAATCATAGGGTTGTCAGAAGTCCGTAGAGAGGTAGAGGACATGATAACCTTGAAGTCCGGTAACTTGCTCTATTTCCGGGAGGGCAACCTCCAGTCCCAGGGATGTGTCGGGTTTATCGTCCACAAGTCCCTCGTGAACAACGTGGTGAAGATTGAGAGCGTGTCGAGCAGGGTAGCGTGCCTTGTACTCAGAATGACCCAACGATATTCGTTGAAGGTCATACAGGTATATGCTCCGACCTCGACACACTCTGACGATGAGATGGAGGCTATGTATGAGGATATTTCCAGAGCCATGCATAGCACCAAAACTCACTTCACGGTTGTTATGGGGGACTTCAACGCAAAGCTGGGCAAACGAGACAGTGCAGAGCAGAGAGTGGGGAAGTTTGGAGTGGGGCATAGGAATCACCGGGGCCACCTACTGGCCAGTTTTATGGAGAAGGAGGGACTCTATAATGATGAACTCCTTCTTCAGAAAACGTGAGTATAGGAAGTGGACCTGGATGAGCCCTGATGGTGTAACGAGGAATGAGATAGACTTTATCATGTCGACGAAAAAGCACATATTCAATGATGTATCCGTGATCAGTGCGGTTAAAACCGGGAGTGATCACCGTATGTTACGAGGCTCATTGAATATCCAGTTCAAGCTTGAAAGGTCTCGACTGATGAAGTCTACGCTCCGCCCGGCACCCGCTCAGCTCCAAAACCCCGAGAGCTTTCAGCTCGAACTTCAAAACCGTTTCGAGTGCCTTGGTAGCGACGTGGACGATTACAACGAAGGGTTTGTGGAAGCTGTCCAAACGATCAGGTCTAAGTTCTTTAAGATCCGCCGTACAAAAACCAGGAAGCTCTCGGAATCCACCCTTAGGCTCATGGAGGTGAGTCGCGAAATGATTCTGCAGTCCTCTGATGACGCTTGTCGCTATTGGCAGCTCAACAGACAGATCTCGAAGTCTCTGAAGCGTGATATACGCCGATTCAATACTAAAAGTATTGAAGAGGCTATTGAGCGCAACAGAGGCTCTAAGGTGTTTGCCAGGGATCTGTCTGTTGGCCAAAGCCAATTGATGAAGCTGAATACCGACGACGGCAGAGTCATTTCATCCAAACCTGAGCTATTGACAACCCGAACACCCGTCGAAAATATAGCTTGAGACCCGAGGGCTAGATTAAACCGACACTATACCGAAGATCTCCCCGACGTCAGCATGTACGAGATAAGAATGGCTCTCAAACAGCTTAAGAATGGCAAAGCCCCAGGTGAGGATGGAATTACAGCAGAACTCCTGAAGGCCTTCAGACGCTGTTCAGCTCCGTCCTCCACGAAGGCAGAACGCCGAAAGCGTGGGACAGAGGTGAGGCGGTTCACTTCTTCAAGAAAGGTGACCAAACTTTGCTGATGAACTATAGACCCATCTCACTTCTGAGCCATGTTTACAAGCTGTTTTCGATGGTCATTACAAATCTTCTCGCGCGCAGGTTTGACGATTTCCAGCCTCCAGAACAAGCCGGTTTCCGAAAAGGCTATAGTACCGTAGACCACATACATGCGTTGCGGCAGGTTATACAGAAGACCGAAGAGTATAACCTCCCCCTTTGTCTTGCATTTGTGGACTACGAGAAAGCCTTTGATTTGATCGACACTCTCCAGCGGTGCCAAGTTGACTACCGATATATCGAAGTGTTGAAGTGTCTGTACAAAAACGCCACTATGTCCGTCCGACTACAGGACCGGAGCACGAAGCCAATTCCTCTGCAGCGGGGAGTCAGACAAGGAGATGTGATCTTTCCGAAGCTGTTCACCGCTGCATTGGAGGAATGCTTTTGGTTCTGGACTGGAAAGGACGAGGCATCAACATAAATGGTGAGTACATCACTCACCTTCGATTCGCTGACGATATCGTAGTCATGGCTGAGACCATGGAGGGCCTCAGTGCAATGCTCGCTGACCTCAGTAGAGTTTCCGACCGAGTTGGCTTGAGAATGAACATGTGGACAAGACGAAAGTCATGTCCAATGTCCATGTCGCGCCAACTCCCGTGATAGTCGGAAGCTCTGCGCTCGAAGTTGTTGACGACTATATTTACCTGGGATAAACGGTCCAGTTAGGTAGGTTCAACTTTGAGAGAGGTCACTCGTCGAATCCGACCCGGCTGGGCAGCGTTCGGGAAGCTTCGCAGCACCTTTTCGTCTAAATTACCGCAGTGTTTGAAGTCAAAAGTCTTTGACCAGTGTGTGTTGCCAGTACCGGATCCGAGACGTGGGCGCTAACAATGGGCCTCATAAGAAAGCTCAAGGTCACTCAGAGGGCTATGGAGAGGGCTATGATCGGGGTTTCTCTGCGTGATAGAATCAGAAATGATGATATCCGCAGGAGATCTAAGGTTACCGACATAGCCCGAAGAATAGCTAAACTGAAGTGGCAGTGGGCGGGGCACATCGCACGCAGGACTGATGGCCGATGGGGTCAGAAGGTTCTTGAGTGGCGTCCGCGGACCGGGAGACGAGCTGTAGGTAGGCCTCCAACAAGATGGAGTAACGACCTTGTAAGGATCGCGGGAACGTGGTGGATGCGAAAAGCAGCCTTGGGGGAGGCCTATGTCCAGCAGTGGACGTCTTACGGCTGACATGATGATGATGATGATAACTAATTATAGCTTTTAAGTAGTGTGTGTGTGGACTGAGGGACCACTAAATTTTTAATGGTTTTTATTTTACACTTACTAGTGTAAAATTTAGTAGTAGTTGCGAATTACTTTGTAAAAAAATCCTGGAATTTGTAAAGATTTCACTAAAAAGTTATACAGCCAAAGGTGTGGTCCCTCAGTTCACACACTGAACCTTCCACTTCTGGGCTAGTGTTTAATATGCTGGCTTATTTTGATGTTACAGATTTAGTAAAAACATGTTTAAACGGATTCGTAATGACCGAAACGTAATTTGGCAATGATTATACACTTAAACTGCCTTCCTTCTTTGCTCCCTGAGGGACCACATAAAATAACTAATAAATCGGTACATTTGTACAAAAAAAATATGCATTTTTCTTTGCAAACATTAGTAAAAATCGCAAGCAAGATTATAAAAGTTAAGCAAATGCACAACTATTAATCAATTTCGTCAAATTTATATTTGTTTGTGGTCCCTCAGTTCACACACTATGAATTAACAAAATAATTAAAATATCCTAAAATATAAACATTATGGGAAGATTTGTCGTACTGAGGTTTAGTAAAAAAGTTTCACTACATATATATATGTTTTTAACATGGATTGATGGCGTATAATATAAGCTAAATTGCTTTTAATATTTCCTTAGCAGAGTGTTTAGTAGGGTGTCCACACAATGAAAAACATTTACTAACGTGAATCATTTTGCTTATTTATTAATTACAAATTAAATGAAACTACGACATTCCAGTTTGATTGAAGGTTAACTAATAACAAAATATTCTCCACCTAAATCTTTTGTAAATTACCACGAAACGAAATAAAGTAGGTAATGAAACATAAAAAATTATAAAATTATACATGAAAGTTACAAATATTTACATATCAACGAGGGCGTAAGTTATTACATGTAAATGCATGTTTTTTTTAGTGCTTTCAACAATTTTACAAGAATTGTCATCATAACATACAAATTTCTCATTTAGTAAAGAGTGCCACTTGTAATGTCCTATGCCATCACTATATAGGGGGGGTACAAATTCAATTGCCCCTATAATAGTATAAATTTTACTTTTAATCATAATTGAATGAGGTACGTCGCTTAGACAATGTTGATCAGAACCGTTTAAATCAAATGAAATTACTTTCGATATTTCGTAATTATTATTAGTCTGCCCTTCACAGTATAAACATTTTGTCATACCGTCGTCCAAAAAAATAGCCTCCTCAAGAGAATTAATTCCAAATACCTTAATTATATCGACATTTAGGGACAAAAACATGATATCCCTTGTAATAAGATTCGACGAACAAAACAAGTTTAAACATTGTTTTGTATAAACTGCACTTCTACAGTATTGTAAAGGAAAACGTTCGAAAATGTTCGTGGCATTACATTCGCAATTGAACGTGATTTGATTTTCCGAAATGGAAGGCGGTCTTTGCAAATATGTTTTAATTATTTTTGCCCGTAAACTATACATTTCGTCGTATTTACTAACATTGTCAGAGAGTCGATGTAAATATTGTGGAATTAATACGGCAAGTATATTCGAGCTACATGTTTTACCGCACCAAATCTGATACCCCATATACTTAGTTTGTTTTTAATTTCGTAATTTTGCTTACAGAATCTAAAATGTTAGTTGGCTGTATGCAGTTTTTTCTTGATCCATTTAATGTTAGTAAGCAAATTTAAAAAGTTGAATTTAATAATGATTCACGTTAGTAAATTCTTTCATTGTGTGGACACCCTACTAAACACTGCTAAGGAAATATTAAAAAGCAATTTATCTTATATTATACGCCATCAATCTACGTTAAAAACATATATATATGTAGTGAAACTTTTTTACTAAACCTCAGTACGACAAATCTTCCCATAATGTATTTTAGGATATTTTAATTATTTTGTTAATTCATAGTGTGTGAACTGAGGGACCACAAACAAATATAAATTTGACGAAATTGATTAATAGTTGTGCATTTGCTTAACTTTTATAATCTTGCTTGCGATTTTTACTAATGTTTGCAAAGAAAAATGCATATTTTTTTTGTACAAATGTACCGATTTATTAGTTATTTTATGTGGTCCCTCAGGGACCAAAGAAGGAAGGCAGTTTAAGTGTATAATCATTGCCAAATTACGTTTCGGTCATTACGAATCCGTTTAAACATGTTTTTACTAAATCTGTAACATCAAAATAAGCCAGCATATTAAACACTAGCCCAGAAGTGGAAGGTTCAGTGTGTGAACTGAGGGACCACACCTTTGGCTGTATAACTTTTTAGTGAAATCTTTACAAATTCCAGGATTTTTTTACAAAGTAATTCGCAACTACTACTAAATTTTACACTAGTAAGTGTAAAATAAAAACCATTAAAAATTTAGTGGTCCCTCAGTCCACACACACACTTTAAGTATGTGTATACTAACAATAAAAGGAGTATTGTTACTTGAAATAAATGAATTATTATTATTATATTATTATATCGTTGCCTAGTACCCATAGTACAAGCCTAGAGCTTAGTTTGGGACTAAAGCAATTGGTGTGACATTTCGACCTGTTTTTTATTTTTTTTATTTAAATAGATTGTGTAATTTTAAATTTTACTTTTATTTTTAAAGGTGATTGTAATTTGTTATGAATTCCGGGCTTTTTAGGCATTCCGCATTCACCAGACTGGGTGTTTCCTCGTGGTCATACTATTTTTGTCCTACTGACTTTCGACGGAGGCTCCTGCTTCTAGGTGGTTTTGCCCTTCGGGCATCTAAAGATACCTAACGAACCTAACCTACCTACTTTTACAACCACAATTAGTATTTAGTGATCAAATCTAGGTTCACTTTTTGACTAGTATGACAAAATAGTATGACCACGAGGAAACACGTACCAGACTCCACCTTTCTAAAAGTGATTATAATTATATTTATGGGTTTATTATATAAATAAGAAATAAATGTACGCGTTTCAGGTTAATATTATTCGTGTTATCCTCTCGGGAAGCGCTGGTAGATTTTTGACGTGTAAAAGTGCCCGTGCGGCCTACTTACTGAATAAACATATTTTATCTTTATCTTTTATCCCCTACTCTGATATTACTAAACAGTAAGAATTCCAAGTACCTACAAGGCTACACCGCACCAGTGTCTGATGGAGATGGATGAATCAACAACATTTCAAATTGAATTGAATTGGGTTGTACTTATTTCAGTGGGAAGCTTTTGATACCCTATGCATAGATTTAAAACCATCCAAATTTCAGTGTAGTGGAAGGGCTTTAATAAGTATATCGTAGGTAAGTATACAAGGTGTCGGGTTTCTTGTGATCCAAATGAAAACTTTAATTAGGTCATCTTGAGGGCTACCAAAAACACCCCCATGTATGCTCAGCGGTTTTTATTACTTTCAGAGATATTGATCATTTTAATCGGATTTTTTGTAATTGACATGACTAACAAATAAAATTGAGAATAATTTAAATAATATATTAATATTTGATTCTGAAGAAACAGATTTGCGGCACCTGCTTCTTTGTTTACCGAATGTCTAGTGCTAAAAAAACGAAATATATATTAAATGTCCTTTTGCGAACTATAGGTAAATATACTCTACCTATTCTGATCACTGATGGATGAATTAATGTTAGATAATAATAAAAATTTGGTTTTACTGTCACCATTTTATTAAAACTATGGATTAAAAATGACATCATGACTAATTACAATACAATTCATTATATACAAACAATACATGCGAATATGTATTAACTAGACTTCCACACGACAGCGCAGCACTACAGAAACGTCAATAAATTATTTTAGCTGCTCGGTGTAATACATTACAACATGATACGTACTTACTTTAGACAGCGATCTTAATTATTCTTACATAATAAATAAACAAAGCAATTCTTTTATACTACAATTCCTAGTAAAAATCATATACAGGGTGGTCCAGACTGACGTCTAAAAAAAAAATTTGGACCACCCTGTATGCGGAAAAAATATTATTTAAAGCATTAAAAAATATTAATTACTCTTATCATGAAAAGAAAATGATTTAATACTATTATTGGCTTTTACATTTAACGGACACAAACACTGAGATATAAGTTAATTGATAACATGTATTGATTCTGAATAGTACAATAGTTCAAAAGAACACGAGCAGTGTAAAAATACAACGTAAACAATATTTATTAAAGACGTATGTAAACTTTTAATACTCATAGGTATAACAGTAAATAATCTCGTGTTTCATTAACTTGACGTCAACTATTACAGTGGTTATAAATAGTTAAAAACAATTACAGTTTAAAAGTACAAGAAAAATAAATTCAAAACACGATGTTTATTATTTTTTATCTGGTTGAAGATTTCGGGAACTTAATAATACATGGAACCACGAGATTAACGAAACGCTGGATTTTATATATACATTGTACTAAACAAATAAAATAACAACATTTAATGGCTTAAAAAAACTCATTTATTAAAAGTCAATCGATCCTCGGGTTTTCTCCAGTGGCTCGACTACTGTGCGATACTCGCGAGTGTAATCGACAAAAATAATCTAGATGAGTACGCTCAAGTTATTGAGGTTGGGTGCATGTTTCATTAGTTATGCCACCCTTATCTTTTAAGGTTGTTTAATTTAAAATACAAGACTTAATGGCTTGGTAAAAAGTATACAATAAAAAAAAGTTTTGTTTGGAGAAATAGCATTTATTTTTTAAACCCGACTCCAAAGTACCTGAAGTTCCAAGTTTTGTCGAATTTCGAAGATTTTACCTATTGCCAGGGACCTAAATGATTGTTTTTCATTGGACATGGTGATTGTTACAACAAAACCGTTGTTGTTGGGTGTTGTTTGTTATATATTGAAAATAATATATATAAAAACATGTCTTTCAAGATAGGGGTTCTTGGGCTCCTCGAATTTGCCTTCACAATAAAGTTTTTAAATATGTACGAATAGATAAACATTTGATGAAACAATTATTGATTTTTTTGTAATTTAGTACAAAAATACAATAACTCACATATAATTTTAATTAAGATTTATTATTATTTAAAAAAAAGGTGAGATCAATTATTTGACATTTATTTTTCTACACCGGTTTCATTTATATTATATTAAAAGTAACAGAAAATAATATAATACGTATTTTTTACGTTGGTCGCTCCTCAACCTTTGCCTGTGCCTTTGTGATTTATTTTTACTGGACATGTGGCTGACTTGAGCCTTTACCTACTGAATAAAACCATTACTGCCTTAGACGTGATCGTATTATATTTAACTCGGCGGCGTTACTGTTTTGGTTTCTGATCGCACGCTGCATAGGTTTCTAAGTTTGTTTTAAGTTGAGCCACTGAACAAATATTCAAGGGTCAATCGGACATTCCAGGTGGGCAGGTTCTACCACTTAAAATTAATAAGTTGATTTCACCCAATAATTTGACTGGATGATAACTGTCAGTGCGTTTTGGCCAATTACAACATTTTTATTCTCACTAGTGTTATTTATATACACCGTGGGCCTGAGTAACCCGAAGGATTTTCGCAGCGCATTCCTGAGGTTATATGGAGTCAAAAATGTTATACATACTAACATGGGTCCAATTCAGCTTTTTAACTTATTTTTTTTTTCATACAAGTTAAATGGAATATTTTCGCTTCTCTAGGAAACAAAGCCTAAGGACGAGCTGGCCAATCTTTTCTTGTAATTAGCACTTGTTTACGGGAAACCCCCTTGAAAATTATGAATGCGAGTAATCTGTCCCTTTCTTACTTGTACTGTTAAAAGAGTTAAGTGAAAGAAAGAGAAAAACTATGACATTAATAAGAAAAACATTTGCGTAACAAGCATACATAATTAAAAAAGGAGGTTTTATTCCTTTCCTTCCTTTTCTTAACAAAGATTTTATGTTTATTACTACGAAAACTCAAAAAAAAACTATGTCACTGTGGGTAACTTTAGAACTTGCTTAGGTTATATTAGTCTTAAATTGTCCGGCTTTTCATGTTAAAACATGTTAAGTATGTCTTTTAATTGGCCATTATGTTTTGATAAAACTCTGAAACGTCTCTACTCGGGAAAGGCCTCCCTCCCTTTTTTCCACTTATTGACATGTAAACAGTGATAATGACAGACGCATACTGTCTTGACATATTCATTGATAATGATAAATGACACTCATAAGGTTTTAAATGAAATGCAATTATTTAAGTTATAATCGCAGACGATTATAATCTATTTTTGTATAAGTTTTTCGAGTAGTTTTCCGTTCGTGGATTAGATTAGGAATAGTCCAATAGGTAATTGGCTTAATAGCGGCAACGTCGCAATTATAAAGGCTTGTTGCACCGGAGTTTGCCTAACAAGTTAAGTTTATAAAAATAGACATATCTCAAAAACTAGTCCGATCGGAACCAACTTGATACGACATTTTTAACGCGAAATAAGTTCAGGAATACGCTGTTAAAATCTTTCGGGTTATTCGGGCCCACGATGTATATAAGGCGTTATAAATAATACAATATGTAGTCATATATTTATCAGAAATAAAATGCTTCTTTACAAAAATATTGACTTAAACATCCTTCCAAAAGCACAAATTTGTTTTAATCGAGCCATATGGTCTACTCCTAAAATCGAAGTTTAAAGTCTCGTTAACTCAGTATATTTGTTCTTACTTTATGTCTATCACTATTTACCCCTTGTGTTTTTGTTCACGATCTGAAATTTGGGCCCAACTTGGTCTGTGAACTCTTTAGTAGCTATTTATCCATTCCGTTTAAATTCTTATGAACGAATCAAATAAAACAAGTAATTAATGAAACAGTCAAATAATTATTTTCTCTGAAATGTTTTCAACTTTATTGGTATAAAACCTAAATGTTGCCCCTGCGATAAATGTAAGAATTTAGTAAGAATATCCGTCAGTCGTAATATGCAATTCGGAAAATGTTGATTGTCTTATGTTGCGCACAGACTGGACCAATACAGTTAGGACGCCTGAACCCACAGGGCACCGTCGTCGGTAGCTTCCCTCTATTCCATTAAGTTCAACTAGAAGTTCAACCAGTTGAACTAATTGGATGACTTTTCTCCACTTTTTTCAACTTCAAAATGTAGTTGAAATCATTGGACTGAAAATTATAATAAGTTCAATCCCACACACTCTTATTTCAATAAGACCGTGTCGACGGAGCTCCGCTGACGCGGAGCTCCTATTTCTAGGTGGATTGGCCCTCCGGGCCTGCTGCAAAACTAACATAACCTAAACCTAATATTTAAAGTTGAAAAAAATGGAGAAATTAGTTCAACTGGTTGAACTTCTAGTTGAACTTAATGGAATACCGGGGTAGCTTCCACGTAATCGAGTACAGTCGCCATCAGATATATGGTAGCGGTCAAGGTACTCAAATATTTCGGAGCAGCATTAAATTTCAATATATTAATTACGCTAGATAAGGTCTATAATATCGGCCCATATAATTCGTCATAAATTTAGGAGCAGTGACTTTTCACTAAATTCGTAACATACAATTAGGTAAAGATATCGGAACTTACAGAAGTCATAAATATCGAAGCAGCCAGGATGATCATAAAGATCGGAACATTTATGAAAAATATACCTTAAGTCTGTGTCACATAGTTCATATTTGAATTCGTTACTACACTCGTAGACCAAATTAGCGGAACATGTCACAATAAACCACTCTGTTCTTAATTCAAATTGTTGACAACATAATATTACTCATGCGTGTCTGAAACCTTATTTTAATGGGTCCATCGTAAAGTATTTTGAACTATGTGACACAGACTTAAGGTATATTTTCCATAAATGTTCCGATCTTTATGATCATCCTGGCTGCTTCGATATTTATGACTTCTGTAAGTTCCGATATCTTTACCTAATTGTATGTTACGAATTTATTGAAAAGTCACTGCTCCTAAATTTATGACGAATTATATGGGCCGATATTATAGACCTTATCTAGCGTAATTAATATATTGAAATTTAATGCTGCTCCGAAATATTTGAGTACTTTGACCGCTACCATATATCTGATGGCGACTGTACCAGCTAATCCCAGTTACTGTGGGAAGAACGAGAAAAGTTAGTGACGATATTTAATTTCGTGATTGTACATCACCTACCAAGTTACTCCTACGCAGATGCGCTTTTTCATAAGTCACTTTTCGTTCTTCTCTCAGTGTGACTGTGACCTGCCGGTACTCGATCAGGTATGGTCACGGACGGTGCCCTCTGGGTACTCCTAGACCCAACGATACATTGTTGGCCCTATGCGGACGGTGTAGCGAACTCCCACAATAGCTCACCAGCGATCCGCAGCGTGGCGATAATATCGAAGGAATTGGACTAGTCGACCGAATGTAGTGTGAACGGGGGTCGATAGGCGAACGCTTAGTACGATAAATAACGTATCCCTCAACAGAAAATAAGGGGTTTTATAGTATATTTTTTACTTTTTTTCTGTGAGTATTTTTTATCTTACTTAATACGGGTTGTTATACTGTCAACGCCTCGAAACAAGAACACTCATTATTTGCGGGGAATCTGGCCAACCTAAAGCCTGTATACCGTGGATTCTAGTAACAAATAACGTTTATTAAAGTAGAAATGCAACGATTACGAAACGTAAACATAAAGATTAATAACATTACGATGCCATCAGGATAGGTACAGTATCAACGCTAGTTTTAAATGCAAGACTCCAAAGAGAGAGAGAGCGTAAATCAGGAGACAGAGACGGGGATAACGTAACTTCGAACTACGATTTTCAAAGTAGGGCTCTTGTAGTGTTCTGGTAAAACTTTCATTACGTAGTCGCATAGTGTTGTGTGGTATAATAAATTAATTTCATAAAAGTATGATAAAAATGCTTTTATTTTTTGAATATTAATCTGACAAAATATTTTTTTTAATATAATTAGTATCATAAGTGAATTTGTAATGGCCGAACCTTTGCAAAGCCCTAGCTTAGCATCAGTTCAAAATATAAAATGTTGTCAATTGAAAAAACTTTTAAAATTGTTACTTATTTTTGAACCTACTCTTCAACGTACGCACACTGATTAAATAATAAAATACGAAGCAGTAAAGCTTATTGGGATTCTGATTGGGACTTGTTGTTCGAAAATAAACAAGATTCTCCTAGTACAAAATTATCCTTTTACATCTCAAACAATATTACCGTTGATAAGTTAAAAACCATACAAAATTCAAGATTTTCATTCCACTTCTTATCTAATCTAAATATCATAGTTTTTCCCGGATACTTTTTACAAAGTACTATCAAGTAAGAGTACCACCATGTAACTGTACGACTATAACCTCAATATGGAGTTATTTTTATGCGAATTACATAAGGTATGTTCTGTCGTGAAATAATAATTTAGGTATAGTTGCATTTTATTTCAGCAGGAATTATTTATTTATATTAATTCATTATTCATAATAGCCAAGATTCTCTTACATTGAATACTCATTGATGAATGCACAGTGCATTTTGTAGGTACGCGCGTAAACAAAAATGTGTACGTACAGTCGTCGAACGTAAAAAATGATTTAATTGAACAAAACCGAGTTGGGGTCTTCGTTGTCCATTTGTTTAACATGCCGTAGTACATCTTTCTTAGTAATGACGCCGAGTAGCCTCCTAAGGAAAATAAAGTATTAACACATTATATCAAAATTTAAATGATTGATAAATAAATACATAGCCATTAACATTGATTGTTACAAAAACACTAATTCGACCGGCGTTTATTTCAAGCACTCGAGTAACCAACAGCACTAGTAGCAAAGAGGCGTATGAGGGTTAATTAGGACATTTTGTATTAAGATATAATGTACGATTTTCGGTAAGCGTAGAACCCCAGGACCAATGGAGATATTTGATGTTTAAAAAATACCAAAATGCACTACCTTTTTGCTACCATTTGATACATAACATGAGAAAATAAGTAAAGTAAGGTGGGATAAGCGCATCTACGGGGCAAGTGCGTCGAACCAGTGATATCTCCTAAAACATATATGATTTGTCGCACCTACCCTGTGGACGCTCTTGCCCCACCTTGGGGTAAGTGCGTCAATGGGGCAGGTGCGATAAATCCTATAATTTTTTTACGAAATTTTTTTTTACGAAATACTATTGACAGCGAAAAAACAAGTAAAGAAAATGGCCTGACATTCTGGCGTCAGGATATCTGGACCACTTTTTTTACATAGTTCGAGACAACACAACTAATTTATCTTATCATTCTTTACTCGTTTGTTCGGTGTTAATCGAGGTACTGCCCCACAACACGGGACTGCCACTGTACGTATTTTGGCGGTGTAATACAAATTGGCTTTAGTCGGATATACGAGGGGCGGCTGATAAGTTCGCAGCCTGAGGTACTGAGCAAAGACATATAACCTCTTTCTTGATATCACTTGTACAAAAACTCTTTGGTATTGTGAATATACTCTTTATTAATTATGGGCATCTTTATTATTTTATCTGTGGAAGATCAAACATCACCATGGCGGCAACTTCGGAGAATTCTCGTCATTTTGAGTATCGTGCTGTAATAAAGTACCTCGTTAAAAAAGGAAATACGCCGAAAGAAATGTTTGAAGATATGTCATCAGTTTTTCAGAAATCTGGGCCATCTTATTCTATGGTGAAAAAATGGAGTCGCTTATTTGAACAAGGGCGAGAGAGCTGTGAAGATGACGCCCGCCCGGGCCGTCCTGTGACGGTAGTCACCGAGGAAAATGTCCGAAAAATCGAAAAAATCGTTCTGGCCGATCGAAGAGTAAAATTGTGGCAGATAGCAGAAGAAGTGCAGATTAGTAAAGAACGGGTCGGATAAATTATTCGCGAACATTTGCACATGCGAAAAATAAGTGCGCGTTGGGTGCCGAAAATGCTGACACCGTTCGACAATGAGCGACGACTACCGACTTGTAAAGATTTTTTAGAGTTAGCTGGGGACAACCTTGAAGAAATTTGTGACCGAATCATAACTGTAGATGAGACCTCGATTCGCCAGTACGATCCGGAGTCTAAACAGGAGTCCATGCAATGGATGAAAGCCGGGGAACGCCCACCGAAGAAATTTAAGGTGGAAAAGTCGGCCTCGAAACTTATGGCGACCGTTTTCTGGGATAGCGAAGGTGTTATAATAATTGCTTACTTGCCTAAAGGAACTACAATGAATGGTCAATATTACGCTAACTTACTGGTTCAAGTGCGTGCGGCAGTCATTCAGAAACGGCGCGGGAAACTCGCGCGCAAAGTGCTGTTTCTGCAGGACAATGCACCTGTTCATACATCGCGAGTTTCCCGGCAGGCTTTGAAGGATACTGGCTTTTCTGAAATTGGCCATCCACCGTACAGTCCGGACCTAGCCCCCAGCGACTTTTTCCTTTTTTCTAATTTGAAAAAGGAGTTACGAGGCCTGATATTTTCCGATGATGATGAGATGAAGGCGGCCGTAGAATGCCATTTTGAAGACAAGGAGATTTTTTTTTAATGTTGTTAAAGGGCACTCTATGGCAGATGTGAAAAATGTATTTTACTCGAAGGCGATTACATTGAAAAATAAAAAAAAGTCCTATAAGCTTTTCTTCTATTTTATCCCCCAGACCGCGAACTTATCAGCCGCCCCTCGTAACAGTATATCCAGACAAGGAAAGTAGCAGGAAAGTATTCCATCTTTGTCATCTTGTTCCACAGGCAAAAAATATATTTATGCTTTTTAACTGTTGGCTAACCCGAAGACCAAGCCTGCCAACCTAAAAATAGTGATAACACCCATAGCCAACCAATTACAGGTCTAGAAACAGTTACCTAGCGACATCACAATTTGGGATGGCCCAAAAAAAACTCCCGGTTTTTACGTTTTAATTCGAAAGAAAACGTAAATTTTAAGATTCCAATTTCATTAATTTTGTATTTGACCCAACAGTTTTGTTTAAATATCTTTAATTATTTAGCAGGCATTTTATGGATGACATGATTATTTTAAACTTGGGTTGGCATATTCTAAGAAATTACAAAATTTAAACGATATCTAATGATAAAAAGTGATTGTAATAGTGTATTAAAACATACTATTTCAAGCGGTTTTCGCCTAACCCGTAAGATACACCTAAGAGGGCTTCATGCCGAAAACTAAAATCGAACAAAGGTTAAATACACTTTTGCCGAAATATCCGAAAAAGAGAAATTATATCATACATACGAGGGGAGGTCCAAAAGTTCGCGGAATGGAGGGGATGGGGGTGGGGATGACTATATTTTTTAGTATAGTACTAATGGCCAACTCATTAAGAGTATATATACCAACTTTCAGCCTGAAGAGCTCATTACTTTACAAAATATCGTCGAGCAAGCAAGTCAATCTGGAAAAATCCTGGAAGTATGGAGCAAATTGAGTATCGAGCCATCATCAAGTTCCTGACTAAGCAAAGAAAAACTCCTCAGACCATCATGAGTGAGATGTCAGTAGTTTACTGTGATCATTGCCCTGGAAAAACAATGATTTACAAATGGCACGGTCTTTTTAAAATTGGCAGAGAGTCCATTGAAGACGTCCCTCGCCCAGGACGGCCTGTCGAGGTCACCACATCAGATACCGACGGAAAAGTTGAAAAATTAGTATTAGAAGATGCTCGCCTGAAGAAGAAACAGATTTCTGCATTAGTTGGAGTATCTGAAACCACTATTTTGCGGATTCTACATGAACACCTCGGCATGATTAAAGTGAGTGCAAGATGGGTGCCGAGAATGCTTACGCCGCATCAGCGACAGCAGCGAATCGACGCGTGTAGCAGTTTTTTAGAACGGTGTGGAGAAGAAAGTACGTCGATTTTGAAGCGGATTGTTACTGGAGATGAAACTTGGGTTCATCATTTTGAACCTGACTCTAAACAGGAGTCGATGCAATGGCACAAGAAGGGTACCCCCCCACCTAAGAAATTTAAGGTGTCAGAATCGGCCGGAAAGTTGATGGCTACGATTTTCTGGGACTGCCAAGGAATTTTGATGATCGATTACAAAAGAAAAGATGTCACAATTACTGGAAAGTACTACTCTAGGCTACTGGAGCAGTTGCGGGAAGCTATCAAAGAAAAAAGGCGAGGAAAGCTGGCTAAGAGTGTGCTGTTACTTCAGGATAATGCTCCAGTTCACAAGAGTCGTATTGCGATGGCTGCCCTGAACAAATGTGGCTTCGAAGAATTGGTTCATCCCCCCTACAGCCCGAACCTGGCCCCCAGTGATTATTATTTATTCCCAAATTTGAAGAAAGAGTTGCGGGGAAGAAAATTTCACACCGATGATGAAGTAAAGGACGCAATTTTGGCTCATTTTGACAGCAAAGAAGAAAATTATTTTTATGTGGGTTTAGAAAAATTAATATCACGATCTAACAAATGTATTAACCTTAAGGGAGATTATATTGAAAAGGAAAAATAGTAACGTCTTTTTATTTAATTATTTAGCCCTCCATTCCGCGAACTTTTGGACCTCCCCTCGTACATAAACTCACACCTTCATTCCCAGAGTGGGGTAGGCAGAGCTCAAGAATTACCAACAAGTCTTAAAACTTCTTGATAATTCTGTATCCACATTTTGCACAAGTAGGCTAAGATGTTTCCCAGTGTATTAGTGACAGGTTGCAAGCCCATCGCCTAACAGTACTACAAGCCTTTATTCCCTTAGTCGCCTCTTACGACATCCGCGGGAAGAAATGGAGTGGTACTATTCTAACCCGGCAACCACACAGGTATTTGCTCGTATATATTAATTTAAACCCTATTCCTCGAAATGATTTTCGAATTAGAGTAATTATAAAAATATGAACAATACCAATTGTTATAACGTAACGATATCAGCTGAAAAATCATGATTGGTCATACCATGGTACAATAATATACTTTGCTCTTCCGAGAAGCAGTTGTCAGTGTATTCGACAATGTGGCTACCATTTCGAACATTTATTGACGTAAAAGTGTACGCTATGTTATCTTTCTTCACTTTTCATTATTGTAAATACATTTAAAAGTTAATGTTGTGTTTTATTGCTTGATCTAATTTTGCCACTGTTTCATATGCTATAATTATTCGTCATAAAGGTATCGTATTTTATCTAGAATTGTAGATTTATCACAATTGTAATAAAATAAATCTAACCTAACGGCTTCTGTGATAATCTTTACAGTTTACGATGAAATTAACACATTATGGCCTATGAAATTCAGGCATAGGTACACGTACCTATGTAGGTTTCTTCATTATTAGTAATGTGGTTCTCAAGACTGTTCGATTTGTAGTTGTGTCCATACTTAGGTAACATTCTTTAAGTAAAAAGGACCACTATGCGTAAAAAAACAAATGTGAAAAGTGTTCTCAGTTATTACCCTACTAAATGTATGGAAAACGTTTTCTTTGATTTGTGAGTTTTCTAGTACCTACTCTAACCTCAGTTGGTCTCAAATAATGTTTTAATCCGTATGAGAAACGGGATCGATTGGCATTTAAAAAAAAATTACTAATTTCTGACGATTTTCTCGCTTTTATCAAAAATCTGTGAATGTCGATTGTCATCACTCAAAAAGTTGGGTGAGGTCTCCTAAGATCATTTTCGCGTGGCAGCAAGGGTTCTGGTAGCTGCCCTTAATGCCCCATCTCAACTTTCCACCCTGTATAACACATGGTACACATTTCTGTAATTTAACATAAAAAAATATTTATTTACTTTTATTGCCGGAGCAAAATAGTTCATCTGCCACTATGTAAGGTGCAAAATAATTCGTCGACCACTGCGTCGTGTCGCCTTTCCTCTTGATGACGGCTTGAATTCTTAGTGGTATTGTGTCAACTAACGCCGCACATTCTGCAGAGGATGTTGAATTCCACACTGCGTTTATCTTGTTCCTTAAATCTTCCTTTGACTGGGCGGGCTCCTGACGCAGTTTCATTTTCATCTTCCACCACAACGTTTCTATCGGGGATAATTCGGGGCTACTAGGTGCCCAATTCTCCAATGTAGGAATTCTGTGGGCATGTAACCAAGCCTTTGTGCTCCTGGCAGTATGACAAGAAGCACCATCTTGTTGGAAAACGTACTTGTTGTTATGTTGTAGACTGGGAATCGAAGGTAATAGGGATCTATTGTTTTTAAGATTTCTTGATACTTGATGGCATTCACAGTGCCGTCTATACGTCAGTTGGCGCCACTGTCGCTAGCAGCAATAATAAGTTGCTCTCGTATCTCTTATTTAAATTTATTAATTAATTAAACTATAATAATATAACTAACGTGTATTTGCATAATACAAGTGTATAAAAGGCTTATTATAGCATAATCTAACGGATATGACACCTTCAAAGACGAAATCGGCACTTAATATGGAAAGGTTAGTGGACGTTATTTTAAATCTAGAGAGCAAAATAGAAAATTTGCAAGATCTCAAGATCGCAAGATCTCAAGATCAATCCACTCCTCACGGTGACAAAACATCTAGCACTTCTATCGCGCCTGCGTTCGGGGGATCGGATCTTGGTTTGCGGGCTGCCCCTCCACGTATACTTAGCCTGCATCTCTTCAACCTGACCCCAGAAACTACTGCAGACGACATCTTGAGACACCTCGAGTCTAATTTGGCCATCAATACTGTCAAATGTCACCAACTGGTAGTAACCAGAGGCCAGTATTCATCTTTCCGGCTTGACGTGCCATCTGATGCAATAAAATTTGTCAGAGATCTCAAGAACTGGCCCGACGGCGTATCCATCAGGAGGTTTAACGTCGTCACGTCAAAAAACTTGAGGACACGCGCACCAAATCACAACTCGTAGCTATGAGTGACTCAGGTTATTCTGGATCACATTTTAATATTATTCACCAAAACGTTAGATCGATAGTTAGTAAAACTGCACTATTAGACATTTTATTATGCACTGAGAAACCTGATGTATTAGCTTGTACCGAAACTTGGTGTCGAAATCACGAAATCGAGCGAATAAGATTATGTGGGTACGATCTTGCTAATCACTTCTGCCGCTCGACCATTGAGCACGGCGGAGTTGTATTGTACGTACAAACCGGTACAAAGTCGCCAAACCGCCCTAGCCGTGCAATACCATTGTGAATTTACCGCTATTGAAATTTGCCATTTGAGATTAATTATTGTTGTTATTTATAGAACTGGACATGGAAACTTTGACATCTTTTTAAATTGTATGGAATCACTTTTAAGTAAATTAGTTGACGAAAACAAAAGGTTTATTTTGGTCGGCGACTTGAATGTGGACTTTTCTGTTATTAATTGACAACATTTCAAAAAAAAAAGCATTATTGTTTTTTCGCGTTTATAATAGCTGGTTAAAAATTAGACTACCCGTATTTCTTGGTTTTTCTTTATTTAACTTAAATTCGTCGTTAATAATTTATTAAAGTAATAGTTATTAAAAAGACCGTATATACAAAGTTAGGAATACTGATGTCGTGATCTTAGCCTGATATAAAAAAAAAAGTAACTTTAAATAGAAACAGTACCTACTTTCTGACTGTCATGTCATGTCACTCACTTGTCAATCATTCGCTGCCGTTCGTTCACAAATTTGTTATTTTGCGTAATTTAATTAATTACGTAATTTGTAGACGCCATTAAAATAAATAAACTATTTTGCGTAGAATCGAAAGCGTGTCGTTAGAATCAAGTAATCGGTCAGACAGATAAAAAATGAACATGACAGTTGTATATTTTTTTGAATTCCTTTGGTAATAAATGGACTAAGGGCACTATAAGTGTATTCCTAACATTCACATTCCACAACTTTTTTTACTGTTTTTCCTAAATATAAAAAAAACTACCGCATAAAAAAATCCAAAGATATTTTTACTTTAATCAGCAGTGTAAAATCTAGAAACGGTATTTTATTTTACCACCTTAGCACAAAATTAATTGTTGTCAATTGTTCAAAACTACGTTTGGATGACTTATTAAATAGTTATGGGTCTAAAAACATCATAAATTTTCCAACACTCGTCACATCTGATAATTCATCGACGATTGACTGCGGAATAGTACCGACTGATAGCCAGGACATAGTGGCAGTGCCCATTGATACTGCCATAAGCGACCATAACGCCCAAAAGATAACCATGACTATCACAAACGCAAAACATATAAGTAAGATTAATTTGTCCGTTGAACGCAGAAGTGTTTCGCCTGAATCAATTTATTCATTTTATGTTGCTTTTAAAAATTACGATTGGAATTTTATTAACGATTATGACATTGACATAAATGAAAAATTTAATAAATTGTTTAGATTGTTTACATACGAGGGTGGATTGAAAAGTTCTGAGCCTGGTAAAAAAAAGTAACGGGCTCACTTTTTGTAACAATTTTATTTTTCGACATATTCTCCATGAAGGTCAATGCACTTAGTCCACCTCGCCTCCAACTTCATTATCCCATCAAAAAAAAAAGAATCGCTGAGGTCGTTAAAATATGAGTCTACTGCTTCTTGTACCTCCATATTTGTCGAAAATATTTGTCCTCCAAAGTGTTTTTTGAGGTTTGGGAAGAGATGATAATCAGAAGGAGCTAGAACCGGCGAGTAAGGGGGATGCCGCAGCACTACAAATCCACAATCATAATATTTGTGCCATTGATTTCGCCAAAGTGTGAACGCGAACGTTGTCTTGGTGAAACAGTACTTTTTTCGACAGCATTCCAGGTCTCTTTATTTTAATTTCCTCACGCAGACGACGTAAAAGAGCACAATAGTAGTCCGAATTTATTGTTTTGCCCTTTTCGAGATAGTCTATCATGATATTCATGATAACCCCCCTGCAATCCCAGAAAACTGAGGACATTACCTTATTAGCTGACAAAATGACCTTGGCTTTTTTGGGTGGTGGTGAACCTGGTCTTTTCCATTGCCTGGATCGTTCTTTCGATTCTGGTGTACTGTGGTGGACCCATGTCTCGTCCATAGTTATAAAACGATTGAAAAAATCGTCGGAGTCACGTTGAAACATACATAAACAATCTTGGGAAATTGTAACACGTACTCGTTTGTTCTCAACTGAAAGCAGTCTAGGCACCCACCTGGTTGACACCTTAGAAAATCCAAGAACATCGGTGATGATGTTCTGTGCCCGCTCATAAGAAATACTCATTGCTTCCGCTATCTCCACAATCTTCAATCGCCTATCCTTCATTATCGCATCTAATATATTATTGACATTTTTGTCCGTAGTATCCGTCAACGGCCGCCCACTCCTAGGCTCGTCTTGAACAGTCTCCCGGCCACGTTTGAAACCAGCTACCCATCTTTTTATGGTAGCATACGATGGAGCAGATTGCCCTTATGTTTGATTCATATCTTCAAATATTTGTTTTGGTGTTAACCCCTTCTTTTGCAAATATTTTATGACAGAACGGTGCTGAATTTTATCCATTAGGTACTTGAAAAATCAGTGACCTTATGTAGCAGTTCCAGCATAAAATGCAAAATTGTGACAGGAAAAAAACAAAAGATAATGTGATGATAAATGATAAAAGTGCATAATGGCGACTAAATATGGCACTTTGACCTGCCAGTATTTATTTGGTTTTTTTTATTATATTCAACCTTAGGCTCAGAACTTTTCAATGCACCCTCGTATTACATTGACTTACATTTTCCAATTAAATTGTTAAGGTTAAGAAATAAACGTAGTTTACCTTGGCTGACAGACGCAGTACGCGAACACCTTGTGAAATTCGAGGACTTAAATATCTTACGTCGGCAATATCCTGATGAACAAATTATATCGGACTGCATAGCACACTACGCGAATATAATTAAAGAATCCACCTTAATAGCTCGTCAAAATTATAATAAAACACGTTTGGTGGAATGCAAAAATCCTGCGAAAGAAATATGGCGAGTCATAAATGATGAGATAATGTTTCAAGCCAAGAAAAGGAAACGTGTGTCTCAAGGACGACGATATTGTTGATGTGCCGTATAAAGATATCCCAGACCTGTTCAATTCATATTTTTTAAGACTGTATAGATGAATTCCCCAAAATTTTCTTTCTCCGGTATTTTTAGTTCCATTCGCGAATTTCCCCATTTCCTTTATTTCCTATACGTTATTTCTACCAACAGATAATTTCGTCACACGCTTTTTTTTCTACTCGTTATTTTTGCTACACGCATCTTTACCACTGCAATTTTTCACCAATCTGTTTTATTCACATGCGTATGCTTTCCCCGTAGAATATATTTCCACTGGTTTATTTTTGTCACACGTTTTAATATCTAATATTTTTTTACGCTAGACGCATATTTACCATGTTTTAGCATGAATACTAAGCGGGCGGGGTCGTGAACGAAATAGAATGTATATTTCGATGGACAGAAAAATAGAGGGAATTGTAAATAATTACCTCCAGGGATTCACCAACATAGATAAATGTGTAAGGTTATTATTTGTACTGAAATATAAGTAAACATTGACATTAATTAAGAAAATATTGTTATAATTTTCATTTTTTTATTATGATAAGGACGACGTTAGGCCAGTTTTCAACTGCATTATCATATCTGATAGCATATTTAAGTTCTTTACGTAAGCTAAAGTACAGTTTTTGTGTTATGTCGTCCTAAGTCTACATGATTAACCGTGTTTTAATAATAAATATAAAACTAACTGCTTGTCTTTTCCTTTCCACGGATAAATAATTGAAATTATCCAAGTGAATAATGTAGCCTGGTCGTTTCGTTAGTACTGTCAAGGACCGTAAATACCTACCTAATAATAGTTCTTGCCAGGGTGACGGCACCAGTGTTGGACACTTTAAGCTGACAGGCACCGTAATGGACACTTAACTCTTAATTCAAAGATCATAAGGTCATAAATTTATTGTTGCAAAACAAATGAATAACCTTTATCATCTGTAAAATAAGAATCAAGTGTCCATCACTGGTCCTTGTCCATTACTGGTACGATCACCCTACTGTGTAACAGAAAAGTGACGGTAGCGAAAGACGGGACACATAAGTTCACTAAAGTGTAGGATTAGGGCTTTTAGTGTTAGAGCGAACTTATCTTTGCATAACATCTGATAACTTTTTGACATAGGGACATAGCCCAATGGTCTCGTTTTTGCAATATTATACATGAAAATGTTTTGGTGGGATCAATTACAACATTTACAACTAATTGCATTTGCTCGAGCCCCGCCCGCTTAATATTCATGCTAAAACATGGTAAATATGCGTCTAGCGTAAAAAAAGATTAGATATTAAAACGTGTGACAAAAATAAACCAGTGGAAATATATTCTACGGGGAAAGCATACGCATGTGAATAAAACAGATTGGTGAAAAATTGCAGTGGAAAAGATGCGTGTAGCAAAAATAACGAGTAGAAAAAAAAGCGTGTGACGAAATTATCTGTTGGTAGAAATAACGTATAGGAAATAAAGGAAATGGGGAAAAACGCGAATGGAACTAAAAATACCGGAGAAAGAAAATTATGGGGAATTCATCTATAGTCTTTTTTAAGCGTAGCCAAAAACTTCGCCCTTCGTTGTAACAATGAGCAGTCCTCCGATTATTTGCGGCGACATATACGTGATCTTGATGTTCCTAAACTCACATTTCCCTGCGTCACTCAAGCTGAACTTGACTCAGCGCTCCAGTCAATGATCAAGACGCGCAATACTTTGGATATATACGATATGTCAGTAAACACAATCATATCCATTTGGCCGGTTATGTCCATCGTCCTCGTCGTTTTGATCAATGATATGTTTAAGTGCGGCGTCTACCCTGACGCACTGAAGAGCACACGGGTGTGCCCGGTGTACAAAAGGAAAGGTGAAAAATACAGTGTTGACAACCATAGACCTATTACTATTGTTCCCACCGTATCTAAGATGATAGAAGGCATTATTTCTTCTCATATTATGCGCCATTTGGAGACCAATGATTTAATGACTGACAAACAGTTTGCCTACAGACGGAATAAGTCAACGTCACTGGCTGCTTGCCAGATCATTGACTCGATTATGATGAGCATAGACTCTAGGTATAAAGTTGCTGGCATTTTATGCGACCTATCTAAGGCATTCGACGTCGTAAATGGCCAGCTGTTACTGGAAAAAATCAAACTGTACGGTATACAAAACAACGTTCATAAATTATTAGCGTCCTTTTTATCTTACCGCAGGCAAACAGTCGAGGTTGCCGGAGAAAATGGCGGCAAACATAGATCCCAGCCCGGGGACGTCGAGATAGGTATCCCTCAAGGATCTTCGTTAGGGAATACCTTGTTTTTGATGTTCGTAAATGATCTCCCTAGCTCAATTACTGAAGGCCTGACTGTATTGTTTGCTGATGATACCACTGTCGTAGTATGTGCCCCCACTTATGAGCAACTTAACCAAAGGATAACGAAAGTGTGCGAGCAGCTACAGCAGTGGTTCTCAGCGAACGGGCTTATCCTTAACGTGGCAAAGTCAAGCGTCATGCTGTTTTCCGGCAAAGGTATAGTGGCACCACTGTCAATAAACAGTCCCCTACCATTGTGTCAACAGTGTAAATTTTTGGGCTTCACGCTAGACGGAAACCTAAACTGGAAGCAGCATGTCGATTTACTTTGCTTCAAGTTGAGCAGTGCAGCTTTCGCTTTACGGAAGTTAAAGCCAACTATAGCAAGTGATGGGCTAAAGCAGGCGTATTTTGCTTATTTTCATTCGTTGCTGTCTTACGGTACAATGCTGTGGGGTAACTCCACGGACTCAAATCGCGTAATGATCCTCCAAAAACGAGCGCTTAGGATCCTTGCCGATATAAAACAACGAGAATCATGCAAGAGGGTATTTTCTCAATATCGCATTCTGACCCTATATTCCGTGTACTTGTACCAAATTATTGTTTATACGCTTTTAAACCTCCATACCTTTGCGCGAATGGGAGTTGAGGGCAAGGTCACTCGCAGCACGGGCCGCCTGCGGTCGGCTCCGAGCCGCACGGCGCTAGCCAGGAAGAACCCGCGAATTATCGGCCCTAAATTCTGCGAGCTTCCTTAAAAAATGAGTCCAGTGACGAAACATTCAAGCGTCGATTGAAAAACCTTTTGTTAGATAATGCATTTTACTCTATAAGTGAATTTATTGACACTGAATTTTGACTTTATAATACCTATATATATAATTTTGACATTGTTTATTGTACTACCATTTGTATATTTAACTTTGTGACTCGTTTTATTATTATTTGTGTTTTATAATCCATTCATTTTTGACATTGGTTTTTTTGCTACATTACTTTTTTTGTTTTTACTTCTTTGACGATCATAATATGAATTCTGTATAATTGACATGTGTGCAATATAACTGTATCTTATATTATGAAATAAATAAATCTAAAATCTAATATATCTATATATAAAGTGCAGCCGACCCACACCTTGAGCTGACATGCAGCCCCAGATCATGAGTGAGGCGGGAAACTTGACTTTTCTTTTTAGGCAGTCTTTATGAAAAGCTTCGTCCTTATTGCGAACAACTTTGTTGCGTTCATCTCCAACAGTCACTTCAAATTTCGATTCGTCGCTCCATATTATGGACCGCCACAGATCAATAGCCCAGTTTCGATGAGCTGAAGCAAATTTCAACCTCTTCTTTTTCTGAAGTTTAGTAAGTAATAGCTTTTCTTTTGCCGTTTAGAATCCGTATCCCATTCTCTTCATGACTCGTTTGCACGTATCGATGGAAACATCTTTGTTGATCATTGCTCGCCTGTGTGGCTGGCTGGTGTTGTAATGCGAGGACGGCCAGTTTTCTTCAAGCTCGATACATTTCCAGTTTTCTTGTAATGCTGGATTGTATAGTAGATCTCGCTAGATGAAGGTCTTGAGCTATATTATACGCAGATTTTCCTGCATAACTGCTTGAAATTATAATTTTTCGAACGTCATCCGATATTGGTTTACCACAACCCATATTGAATATGAAGACTTGGTGAATAATACAAAATTCGGAAAATTTGTCTCTTTATAAAGCCCAAGTGACATTTCAAAAACATCAAATAATTCTTTTCTCGAACCATATTCATTTTTAAATTAATTTTAAAGCGTTTATTATTTATTTGACGAACAATTTTGCACCAATTAACGTGAAACGAAGTTTTTTGCTTGTGCGACGTGAAAATATAAATGAGCAATGCTCTTGCTATGTACAATATCAGCCGGATATTAATGTATTAAGAAAAACAATATTAGTTGACATTAGTTGATATGCTAAAATATTGTCTGCAGAATTAAAATTACAGCTATAATTGAAAATTTCATAAATGTTTTGTCGCTGAGCAAACTACTACACGAACTCTTTTGCATTTGGGCTCGTATTCCCATAGGTTCGAATAGTATGACTAGAAACGTCAAATTGACAGATTTGTAACCAGCCAGTTTGATCTGGTGAATCCGGTGATGCCTGTAGTATTATATCAGGTTGTAATTCCACATTGTACCACATTCCACCTTTATGTTTAAAAAAGCTCTGTTAGATATTTTCATGCATAAATGCATTTACGATAGTCAAATAATTTGATAAATTACTGATGACCTGACAGATTATTATCGACAACTGATTTGTTGGAAATACCGAATGACAAAGCTCTGCCTACCCCACTCTGGGAATGAAGGCGTGAGTTTATGTATGTATGTATGTACCGAATGACAAAGATATTTATAATACTCTATCTAGTACACAAATCATCGAAAGTCGTTCACGACGATGTCACACGAGTATGCCTGATGTATGAGGTAGTGTATTATGGTATTTTCTAAACATCATATATTTCAATTTTTCCTTGGGTTCTGATTGCTTACCGATTGCCGCCCGCTAAAACATGTATATGATAGGTCAATACCCGGTGGCAGCTGGCTGTGTGCTTGCCAACAAGGATGCCATGATGATATTTATTTATTTATTTATTTTATGGCATAGGAAGGCAATTGATCATACAGGCCACCTGATGGTAAGTGGAAACTGTGACCCATAGACATTCGCTTTCACAAGACTGCAAATGCACTGCCAACCCTGAGGACTAAGATGGAATGCCTCTATGCTAGTCATTTCACCGGCTGTCTTATCCCCAAACCGGAACACAACAATGCGAACACTGCTGCTTGGCGGTAGGTTAATGGATAAGATGGTGGTACCAACCCGGACGAACCCTGCACATGGTCCTCCCACAAGTAAACAACAGTGACAATGAATGATGGTGACAATGACAGAAAAACAGATGTATATTTTTGGAAAGACTTTTAGGTAGGTCACTTTTCGGCAGATAGAACAAATAAGTCATACGAGAAGAATCAGTCTTATTTAAAAAATATAATCTTAATTTTAGGGTTGTTAAGTATCGCTCGGTACATAATTAATTCTTGAGATACTTATTATAATATAACTGTTATTATTAGAACACTTTGGTACTGTTTGTGTCCTTGATTCGCCTCTAAAGTATCTAAAGAGGCTACCTTATGTACCAGGTGCCTGTTGCGTAAATTACTATTGATGACTCGACGTTTGTATTTCCTGTACTGCTCTCGTAATCATTTCTACAGGGTGTCCGGTAAATAGTGCACTACCTTACAGGGCTGGATAGCTCAGCTCAGGAGTGGCCAAAATATGACAAATTCCTTTAATCGCATGTCGTCCCGTTCGCAATTTGTCCCGTTCGCAATTTGTCCCGTTCGCAATTTGTCCCGTTCGCAATTCGTCCCTTTAGCAATCGTCCGGCAAATGCACCTCGCCCCATCCGCAATTTGCCCCTATTGCAATTTGTCAGTTGCAATCATTCAGTCAGTCAATTTTTTTTTTTTTTTTTTTTATGGCATAGAGACATCGACATACCAACCAATAGACACCGGGTTCCATACAGAATTCTCTCCCAAAAGTATCCTAGGGCGACCTATACAAACTTCATACTTGTATAAAATCATTGTCGAAATAAAACATCCTAATTTAAATGGTATATCATTAACGCAATGCTTAATTTTGCATGAAAAAATTTATCATCTTATGTCGCTTCGACTAGAGGCTCGTTTTTTTACCTTATGCAGCTTCTACTAGCAGAGTGCCAATGTCACCGCGAACAGAGTACAAATGGAGTAGCTTCATACTTAATATTATTTCTGTTTTGACGTCTCAGGTGGGTTTCATTTAAACAAAAACTCAACGCTATTTTTATTATTTTAGACAATATAAATAATATTGTGGGCTCGTAACCCATCATATATTTTTCTAGCAACAAAAAGTAAAAGCGTCTTCAAAAACCCTAATAGCTACTTGAAAAACTTATATCGACTGACTTATTATTTCGGTGGCAAAAATCATGTGGCATTGCTATTTGTGTAAGTATACCTACTTGACACTGGCTTGGATATAATTATAAAATATCATATATATGATATACCTGTTAGGCAACTATAGGGAATTTCTAGGAGACCGGTCATTTATTTCACCTTGTTCAGTGGGTCAAAATTATGAATGTAGAAGAAGCGAAAGTTATACTTGTATACTTAGACCGGTGCACCTGGCATTCCGTAGTCTCTGCCTACACCACAGGGGAACAAATGTGAAGCGAGGTATAGGTATGTTAAGTGGATTTTTGAAGACGGTTTTATTTTTAAAAAGAAATATCGCTTTTTAGTGATATTTCTCATATCATTGAGATTTTCTACAGCACATAATTATACTCGTTCATTACATTAAAAAACCTTATAGTCTAATAACAATTTCCAATCAGCCTTAACAATATTTCGCTATCCAATATGCAGGGCCGTTAATTATTAAAGAGTTCTCGCGGTACTTCACCATCAATTGCCCTTCACTACATGCATTACGTGAATAAAAGTAATTTCATATTCTTAATAGAGAAATCTCATCACTGCCCGTTAAACAATTATGATTAATGATTTCCGGTGTTCATCTTTGGTCTTCATCAGTTAAAAAACTCCTGCCGTTCACTCGCGACAATATAACTCTATATCGCACAATAAAATGGATCACGAGGAATCCACAAACTAATACTTATTTAATTTATTACTGCAATAATATAAAGTATAAAACTACTCCATTGACATACTGTTCTCCAACATCCAAATATTGACAATTGTTGGTCCGAAACTAAAATATTTTTTTTATTAGAAAGACTTAGCTATTTATCAATTAATATTACGAATCGACATTTACATGCCGAAAGTATGACATTCCGTCTGAAAGATTTTTGTAACGGTGATTATTTTTGCAGTTTCTGAAAACGCATTGAGGCATTGTGATACGTGTCACTGTTGGCGTAGTTGACAACGAACTAAATTGAAGTAAGCTCCCAATTTGAAGTGGGTATATATTCGCTGGGCCGTGTTTTGTTCTCTGACCCGTTATCTAGTTGTATTGTTGATCGAAGCATAGAGAAGACAAACGAGCACACAGGCCGGGTAAGTAATACGAGATAATTATAAGAACTGATAATATAACACTCATAATATATACGCTCACTTTGTATAAACACGTTTAGTATAACGTTCACTGGATATAATGAACGGAAGATATAATTTCAAAATATCTACTTCCATACAGTATAACGTTATTAATATATAATATCAATTTATATAACTATTATATAACGTATAACGTTCATAACACCTAAGATTTAAAAGATATATTAATCAAATTATCTAACATCAAAAAACATATACATACATACATAAACTCACGCCTTCATTTCCAGAGTGGGGTAGGCAGAGCTACAGAATCAAAAAACATAATACACGTATAATATAAATACATGCATATGTTATTTGAAATTAAATTCTATTTTCAGTATTAAGTGGCCTTCTTTATTAACAATCAACCTTACCTTACTAACTTTACTGGCAGCAGTCTGAATTTTCTGGCCAAAAAAAAAATAACATAGGTCCCTAGGTCCCGCCTAGGCCTTCTAACCTAACCTAACCGAGTCGGTTCTGCCCAGAGAAGTCTTGCTCGCTCGCTTCGCTCGCTCACATTTATATCATACGATATTATATCTTGTAACACTTATACTAAAAGATAATATGTATTATGATCGCTATATGTCATGTATGTTATACGAACTGAAATTAGTCGTTGTGAGTGTTATATTAAAAAATATTATATAAAATGAATATTATATGACTTGACCGTTATTCCTTATAAAAATATTGATTTTGTTATTATAGCTAACGTTCATTATATCTCGTAAACGTTAGTAACATGAAAATAGTTATTATGTAGTTATATCTCGTGGGACGCACCCCACAGGCCACCTGATGGTAAGTGGAAACTGTGACCCATAGACATTCGCATTCACAAGACTGCAATGCAATCCTAAGACTGCAAATGCGTTGCCAACCCTGAGGACTAAGATGGAATGCCTCTATGCTAGTCATTTCACCGGCTGTCTTATCCCCAAACCGGAACACAACAATGCGAACATTGCTGTTTGGCGGTAGGTTAATGGATAAGATGATGGTAGCGATCCGGACGGACCCTGCACAAGGTCCTACCACCCGCAAATCCAGGACTTCTTTCTTTATGTAATTATATAATGTAAGGTGGGGTCTTGTAATTGCAACTAAAAATATTGAAGTCATAACTTCATCATCTGATAATTCTATATATATAAGGAAATAAGTGTTTCTGTAAAATCATGCATAAGTCAAATTTTATGTAGATTTTATTCTACTGTTATAACAAAGAAAAACTCTGAAGAATAAAGAGCTATTGCCAAAAGTTCTGACAAAGGCAGCAATAGTTGCAATTACCCCTCCTGGCGGGTAATTGCAACTAATCGTTTTATCTCCACATTTTTCTATGTGTGTTGTCTATGTGTGTATTTTAAACACAAAGACTAAGAGAATCTTCATAAGATTGTGACACATCTCCTTGTAACTACGACCAATTTCGCATAAAAATACTTTTTAGCCGCGGGTCTGGTAATTGCAACTAATTTCTCAAAAATAGTGATGGGAACCTTATCGTAATTTTATCGACAGTCATGTAGTATCTGCCATCGACACGCCAAGAAGACCATGGTAGCAGAATTAAAACTCGGGGATAAACTGTTATTTTTAAAAACATATATTTTTTATGCAATGTTTTTTAGTTGTTAAACAGACTAAAAAATAATTGCTATATTTTTATTAATCAACATAAAATAGTTTACTTATGCTTAATCAAACAGCCTTTTTACTTTTATCAAACTACTTACTAATTAGTAATGTTACGTAGTTACGTTTCCTAGCTTCAACTAATGACAAGAAATAAGTATTTTATGCATACTTAAACTATTTGTGTGAATTTAAAGTTGTGATTAAAACGTTTAGGTCTCTTAATATCAAAAAGACTGAAGATCTTTGGGGCCTCTCTGTTACAGTACTTCAGTCCATTTTAGAGTCAACTGCGCCTTACCTAGCTACCATGTTTAACAAGTGTGTCGATATTGGAGTATTCCCTGATCTGATGAAACATAGTAAGATCATACCCTTGTTTAAGTCAGGGACAAAATCAGACCCCACAAATTTTAGACCGATTTCGATACTACCAGCTCTAAGTAAAGTTTTTGAGAAATTAATTCTTAATCAAATATCCTCACACTTTAATCAGAATAAGCTACTTCATAGCAGTCAATTCGGATTTACCAAGGGACGATCTACAACTGATGCCGGTTCTACTTTAATAAAACATATATTTGATGCCTGGGAAACATCACTAGATGTTATTGGAGTTTTTTGTGATCTGTCCAAGGCATTTGATTGTGTTGATCATGTTACGTTAGTGCGAAAGTTAAGCCACTATGGCATCAAAAACAATGCACTTGATCTTATTGCTTCCTACCTCGCGCACAGAACTCAGCGGGTAGATATTAACAGAACACAATCCTCTGGGTCATCTGTAGCTATGGGAGTGCCTCAAGGATCTATTCTGGGTCCGTTTTTATTTTTGATCTATATTAACGATCTCCCGTATGTAGTGCGCGATAAACATGAAATAGTCTTGTTTGCTGACGATACCTCACTAATATTCAAAGCGGATAGGAAACAGGATAATTTTAATGACATCAATGTTGCGATGTCTACAATTGTTGACTGGTTTACAGCCAACAACTTACTTTTAAATGCCAAAAAAACCAAGTGCATTAAATTTTCTTTGTCCAACGTTAGGAGTATGAATGCGGATATAATAAGACTGAAGGATGAGACACTGGAATTTGAAGGTAGTACAGTATTTTTAGGTGTCACTCTAGACTCGAAACTGCAATGGAGTGCGCATATATCCACACTTGCAAGTAAACTAAGTTCAGCGGCTTATGCGGTAAAGCGAATCCGACAACTTACTGACGTCGAGACGGCGAGACTTGTGTACTATAGTTATTTCCATAGTGTTATGAGTTACGGAATTTTACTGTGGGGAAGAGCGGCTGACATCCAAACCATCTTTGTATTACAGAAGCGGGCTGTACGTGCTATTTACCAATTGGGGTCTCGTGTTTCGTTAAGGGATAAATTTAAAGAAATCAATATTCTTACAGTCGCGTCTCAGTATATCTTTGAGAATATCATGTATGTACGCAAACACATACATGAGTTTAGGCATAACCGCGACGTTCATAATTTAAATACTAGAAATAGGGATAAGCTCGCACTTCCAGGTCACCGTCTCCGTAAGGTAGGCACTTCGTTTGCGGGGAACTGTATACGTTTTTACAACAAGATACCATCTGAAATCGTCAATAAGCCGTTCAATAAATTTAAGTCTCACATCAAGCGCTGCTTATTGGGTAGGGCTTATTACACTGTAAATGACTTCATTGGTGACCTTGATGTATTTTAGTAGTGTCTAGGATATTTACAATATAAAATAGTCTCTAAGCAAATTTTGTATTCAAGCACTGACTCAGTCAGTCGACTGTGATTTACTAATTGTATTTTATCTTTTCTACTCTTGTGTGTACAAGAAGATTTTAAATGAGAACACACTGTGATGTTTCTCGCCGGACAGCTGTTTCACACAATATTACTTTTGTTGTCCGGCAGCATGAGCATGTCATGCTCGCTCAAAGGTCTTTGCTTACGGCGGCGTCGTTGATCGGGTCGCCACTTTCCCGATCACATGGTTGAGAGAGGCGATGGCTGAGATACGCGTCATACTCGTGAACGGGTGCTGTTTGTGGGGTCCGGTCTGTTCACGTTTGCAAGGACTTGTTGTTCAATTTATTATCCATGTTATATGGCTTTTGACGTAGAGATCTCGTTGTGTTGTTCTCATAGTCATTATTTTATTTTAAGGTTTATTGACCTTACATTTGTAATAATTTTATTTTTGCTCGTTTTAAGAATTTATTGTTTATTACTTTATTACCTTAATATTACTTAATGTAACTTACTTTTAAGTATAATTATGTTTTTATGATTGAAAAAATGACCTTCTGCTGGAGTTTCTTGCGGCGCTTCTTCTCCGCAATGATGGTCTTGTCCGAAGCGCTGGTAGATTCACTGTACATTTCCGACGTGTAAAAGAGCCCGCATGTGGCCAATTTACTGAATAAATATTTTGAATTTGAATTTGAATTTTATCTAGCTTTATCTTTATTAATCCAAATAAGTAACTTAATCAAACAGTCTTTTTTACTTTTATCAAACTACTTACTAATTAGTAAGGTTGCTACAATATAACCAATTTTGGTTTTTTTTTTTGTGAGACTGTTCATATTCAGCAAATTGCATATTTTTAAATTTCCATGCTTTTAATAAAAATAAGCAAAATCTTAAAACAAATTTAATATTAAACCATGTACATAACAATTCATGAAAAATAAACGTAATTATCTTGTAACCACACTTTTCTTAAGTTACGCTAAATGTGCCGGTGTGTTATATTATTAGTGATTGTATCGATATATTCATGTTCACTGTCACATCACTAGCTTTTTCAAATTTCATACAAAAATTGGCAGCTAATTGTAACTAACCTAAAAACTGCAAAATAGTTGCATTTACCAGACTTTGCATTTTTTGTCTGG
The DNA here is from genome assembly GCA_927399475.2 of Acleris emargana. Classification (NCBI taxonomy): domain Eukaryota; kingdom Metazoa; phylum Arthropoda; class Insecta; order Lepidoptera; family Tortricidae; genus Acleris; species Acleris emargana. The sequence goes on along the minus strand of OV656835.1, from coordinate 45,762,997 downwards.
TAAATGTAATACACAGAAAACTCGGAAAATATTGATCGTAGAATAAAACAAATACATACAAAATGACTTACCGTGATTAGTTATAACTTTTCTTGTGAAAAACCTTGCGAGGAACCACTAAAAACTATTTTTTTGAATAAAAATGCGCACCGTGTCCATCCGACGCCAGCAGACTCAAAATGGACGATGACAAAAAGCTTTATAACTCCCACAATTCTTGAGCTAGCAGCGCCATGTACATTTTTGAGGTAGAACTTTTAGTATAAAATTGAATGAGTTTGTCGTTTTACAATAAAGTAACTCTAGAGGGAGTTATTGAAGTTAGTTGCATTTACCGGATAGTTGCAATTACAAGACCCCACCTTATATGTATAAGATAATATGACTAAGAACACAGAAAACTTATAATTCATATTTATTTCAATAAATTAAAATCGGAACACTTCGGCAAAATAATAATATTAATAATTAACAAATACCTACTTAATACTTAAACAATTTTCTTCTTCTTTTGTCTTCCATGACTGAACTTTTGTGGGACGATTTCCTAACGGGACGAATTGCGAACGGGGCGAAGTGCGAATGGGACGAGGTGCGTTTACGGGACGATTTGCTAACGGGACGAATTGCGAATGGGACGAATAGCAAACGGGACGAATTGCGAATGGGACGAATAGCAAACGGGACGAATTGCAAACGGGACAAATTGCGAACGGGACGACATGCGACTAAAGGGATAAATTATGTTTAGTAAAAGTCGCACCAAAAACGAGATAACTCAACTTTTAAAAATTTTGGAAATGCGGTACCCTGGTTCACCATTTTCGATGCCGTGGCCACATTTATTAGAATTTTTCAGTTTCGTTTACTGTGAAAGATAGTTGTTTAAATTTGCTATAAGACCCTATCAACGGAATTAATAAAAGTACAGCAGTTTTTTTAATTTTTCAAATCAAATTTAAAGTTTAGGAATCTGAGTTTAACTTGCGGCAAGTTTAACATCGCACGGAGTTAAAAAAAAGTACTAAGACTTATAGTGCTGCTTTCCTAAAAATTGGCCTGGTTAATGGAGTTTCTAAAATGATATAACAATTGAGTTTATTGATTACAGCAGCGAAGTTATTATTAAGTTTGTCCAACAAAGACTGAATTTTATCAAACTAGCGAATTTAATAAACGACTTTTGCTTCCGTTTAAAATCAGGTTAGCTGGTTCTAAATGTTTTAAAAGACAGTTTACATTAATGTGAAATACAACGACACTGTTCGAATTGCTTGCCGCCTGCCCTAATGCAGGCTCGGCAGCGTTTCTTGAACGACCTCTTGAGTTCGGAGGCATATTGTCGCTCACCAATTTGTCGGCTAGCTTCTGCGACGCCACTCTTCGAAAAAGGCAATAGGTTTGCCTTACACTCTTTCTTTTAAACAACCCCAATAAAAATAGTCTAGAGGGTTCAAATCCAGTGAACGAGGAGCCCAAAAAAGTGGAAGAGCTGCGTAGTCGCGTCGCAGAAGTTAGCCGACAAATTGGTGAGCGACAATATGCCTCCGAACTCAAGAGGTCGTTCATGAATCGCTGCCGAGCCTGCATTAGGGCTGGCGGCAAGCAATTCGTACACTTGCTTTAAATTTAAGAAAATGTATGTTAATACCTTCTAGAAAGCAGCACTACAAGTCTTAGTACTTTTTTTTTACTCCGTGCGATGTTAAACTTGCCGCAAGTTAAACTCAGATTCCTAAACTTTAAATTTGATTTGAAAAATTTAAAAAACGGTATCATCTTGGGTCGTCCCATTCATTTTTTGTCAAGTTCTTAGTTCGTCCCATTCTTAATTCGTCCCTTTCGCCGGTAGTCTTTGTCGTCTTTGGTCCAATTTGTTGTTTGTCTTGTTCTTATTCAGGCTCATTCGGTGTTCGTCACTTTTCTTTCGACACGTTCGTTTTTGGTCCCATTTGCAATAAGTCACTATCGTTTTTAGGTCCATTCGCAATTCGTCTTGTTCGGCTTTCGTCTCCCGTTTTAGTTATACAACCTCCGCCAATCTTTGCTATTTAAGCGTTTTGTCTAGATCACTAGGAGCCGAATTTGCCCGTATCTAGGAATGAAAACCCCCTGAATAACTATATTAGGTATTTTTATACTTCGTAATTTTCTAGTCACCTGAAAAAAAGGGTAAATAGTGAATGTGTTCAATAAAGATTGAGACCAAATTCTAAAGAGGCCATATAAGATAAAAACGAACTTAGAAAAATACCAAAGACGATATGACGAATAACGAATGAGACTAAAAAATAAAGAGACTAACAACGAACATGTCAAAAGAGGAAGTGACGAACACAGAATGAGCCTGAATAAGAACAAGACAAACAACAAATAGGACCAAAGACGACAAAGACTACCGGCGAAAGGGACGAATTAAGAATGGAGGACGAAAGCAGAATGGGACGAACTAAGAACTTGACAAAAAATTAATGGGACGACCCAAGATGATACCAAAAAAACTGCTATACTTTTATTAATTCCGTTGATAGGGTCTTATAGCAAATTTAAACAACTATCTTTCACAGTAAACGAAACTGAAAAATTCTAATAAATGTGGCCGCGGCATCGAAAATGGTGAACCAGGGTACCGCATTTCCAAAATTTTGAAAAGTTGAGATATCTCGATTTTGGTGCGACTTTTACAAAACATAATTTATCATATTTTGGCCTCTCCTGAGCTGAGCTATCCAGCCCTGTAAGGTAGTCCACTATTTACCGGACACCCTGTATACAGGGTGACTGGAAATTCGCCGTATTCCTTGAAAGGGGTTATTCTACAGCTCATTTGTAGCGATTTAAGTCCAGTCAATCAGGGGCCAAAACTCTTCTCAAAATGCCAAAGAAATGCAAAGTTTTGCAAATAAAAGGATTTGAAGTTAAAAGTTCTAGTAATTCTTTTCCAAATTTTATAACGTTTTAAAGCATAACTAAAAAAAAAGTATGACACTTCGCGTACAAATGACAGGAATAGTTTGCTCAATTCATAAGCTTTCTAAAAAGGTACAATTTATGACATTTTAAGATTAATTTTCATTTAAAAATGTACAATTAATAAATAATAGCAGAAATGTTCGCGGTTACGCTCCATCGTTTCAACCAAAAAACGCAGGATCGTTATCGTTTTTAAATTCAGCTAATCGTGTTCTTTTAAATTTGCTTTTTTAAAACATTAAGTGCGTTCCATTTTTAACGGATAAACGCAGGAAGTGTAGTAAAATGAATAGAACATCGTTCTCCTTTTTAAATTCAGCTAATGGTGTTTTATTTTTAAAAAAAATTGCTTTTTAATAACATAGTGCGTTCCATTTTGAAATTTCGAGCATCTCAAAACTTTTTGAGTGACCTACGTAATCAGTTACTTTTAACTTTCTTTCCATTTCGGACGATATTGATAACTGAGCTTCTTTCTCAAATGCCTGCTTACCAATTCGAAGAATACGCAGATATCATTTATTGTTACGGATTCTGCGATGGAAACGCGGCTGCAGCTAGAAGGGAATACCAACGTCGTTACCCTTACCGCCGTTTACCTCACGCAAGCGTGTTTGGTTCATCTTACCGTCTTATTCGGGAAAGAGGATCAGTTCAACGCCGCCAAGCTGACGCTGGAAGACCTCGACATGATACTGCTCAAGATGAAGAAATCCTTCAGCGTTTCCGGACAGACGGCACTACTCCGACGAGAATTGTGGCTAACCGCGCTAAACGCGTATTCTTCGAATTTGCACGCAGGCATTCGAGAAAGAAGCTTAGTTATCAATATCGTCCAAAATGGAAAGAAAATTGAAAGTAACTCGTTACGTAGGTCACTCAAAAAGTTTGAGATGCTCGAAATTTCAAAATGGAACGCACTTCGTTTTTAAAAAGCAAATTTACTAAAAAATAGAACACCATTAGCTGACTTTAAAAAGGAGAACGATGTTCTATTCATTTTACTACAACACTTCCCGCGTTTTCCGGTTAATGGAACGCACTTTATATTTTTAAAAAGAAAACTTAAAAGAACACGATTAGCTGAATTTAAAAACGATAACGATCCCGCGTTTTTTGTTGAAACGATGGAGCTTAACCGCGAACATTTCTGCTATTATTTATTAATTGTACATTTTTAAATGTAAATTAATGTTAAAATGTCATAAATTGTACCTTTTTAGAAAGCTTATGAATTGAGCAAACTATTCCTGTCATTTGTACGCGAAGTGTCATACTTTTTTTTTAGTTATGCTTTAAAACGATACAAAATTTGGAAAATAATTACTAGAATTTTCAACTTCAAATCCTTTTTTTTCCAAAACTTTGCATTTCTTTGGCATTTTTTATTATTTTTCGTAATGAGTAATTCATTGGCTATTTGAAAAATGCTTTTTTTTATTTCTAAATGACTAAGTTGTTACACAATGACTAGTTTTAGGTCGAACGACGGGTATTTTTTTTAAATTCTAACAACGTGAACAACTCGATAACCAATGAGTTTGACCCCTGGTTGACTGGACTTAAATCGTTACAAATGAGCTGTAGAATAACCCCTTTCAAGGAATACGGCGAATTTCCAGTCACCCTGTATAACATACCCACACACCCATAACTTAATACAAAAGTTACTTAAAAAAAATACGTTGTTTGTTCGCTTTTGTGTCAGACACGTAGCCTGAAAGGAATTGTGCTTACCCGTTATGCGTGACAAGCGTCTGCCGCAGGCCGAGTTTGCGGAACATGTCGACGACGGTCTCCATGGGCGTCTGGTCAGTAACGGTGATGGGTGCCATGTCGAGGTAGCGGTGCAGGTTGAGCGGCGGCGCCGCGCCCGCTGCGCCCGCCGCGCCCGGCGCGCCCGGCCCCGGCGTGCCCGCGAACACAACCAGCGACTGCCCGCAGATACCCTCCAACATGCGCCTTGCGTTGGCTACCGGAAAGGCAGGAAAATGGTATAAAGACAATAATGAACATTTTTTGACCAGAGTTAAATCCACCAAATTGTCCAGAGCTTCGCCCAATTGAACATTATTGGCACAGTCTATAGTTAGGGAGGCGAATAGGGGAATTTTCGGTAATACTCGAGCGTGGCAGTTTAAGATATGAGAGATACCTTAGACGTAATAGAACAACCTTGTAAAGTATTTAACTCTATATGTAGTGACGCGCGCCTAGGATAGACGATCAGATTAGTTAAAAAAAAACGATAGTCTGAAATACTCGAGCGCGTCAGATTAAGATATTGGGGGTTGATTTTAGTGTTTTAAGACTAAATTTAACTAATCTGACGATAAGTCCTTGACGCCGCCGAGTTATAGGGTCGCGAACTTGTAAAAAAAAAACGTTAATCCGGCATTCTCGAGCGCGATTTTTTTATTTTTTATTTTGAAGAATATAATCTAAAACTTACTAAAAATACAAAATCTGCCGGTTTCCGCATGACCGGAAGTGTGGAGGAGCCATTTCGTCTTCCGAAAAACGCGTTGCGGCATATAAGTCGCGAACGATACATTTTACAAAAAAAAAGTTTAAATAAACAAAAAAGGGAATATCTATCGCTTTATTGTCATTCTTAAATTCCCCGTTTTATCAAGGAGAAAGAAAGGAAAAAAAAGAAACCAAAAAACCTTTTTCGGTCAGATTAAGAGAACCCACCAACATTTTTGTCAGATTAAGAAAATATGCTTTCAGGATACCGAGATAAACCTCCCCTATGAAAATCTGACGCGCTCGAGTAAGTCAAAAAAACTTTTTTTTTTGCATTTTCAAAAATTCGTCGTAACTTATCGTCACGCCGAAATCGTCAGTTTTTTTAAAGGGAGCTTCCTTGGGGCCTACTTAACACCCCTTCCGAAAATCTGACGCGCTCGAGTAAATTTTTTTTTTTTGCATTTTTGACTACTTTATATGCCTATCCCCACCACGCAAACCGGCAGATTAGTATACCGTTGTTATCAGAGGCACTTGGGGCATACGTAGTATGAATATCTGACGCGCTCGAGAATGCCCAAGTAACTGTTTTTTTTAACATTTTTGAAAAACCGTACACTCCAAACCCACCGCTAAAATGGTTTTTACCATACGAGCTTTTCTTTTCGAAATTATTTTATCTTTCGATTTTGATAGGTCTCGACGGCGCCGTTGAATTACGCCATTTAGCTACCTCGCCTCCCTAACTACTATAAACCAATACAGTCATTCGACGAAGACAGGGCAATCGTGCGGGGTGTGAGGGGCGAGGGGCGGGTAGGGCGAGCCCGAGCTGCATACATCGCCATTGTTAGTAGCTCGGGACGGGGTGCCGATTACGAAAATGACATTAATTTTGAAAACCAAGATGGCGGACGTATTTTTCTAAAGTTAATGGTATGGGTGTCATTTTCGAGGTTCCTCGGGGTGATGATTACGAAAATGATATTATTTTTGGAATCCAAGATGACGTAGGTATTTTTATAAAGTTAGTGACAACCCTTGGTAAGTACTGTGGCCTTTTGCGGTGTAGGCATTTACGCAAACATCAAAGGCGTCGGCCCACTGTTACTCTGTGCTATTAACTCGATAGTGCTTATATGCTCATAAGCGCATTAGTTTTTTATATATTTTAGATTAGTTATCATGTTAAGGCACAAAGCACTGAATCGTCACCGCGCGCCTCTACTAGAGACGGCAGTGAAGACAATATTCGTGCCTCGCAGTTGCGCTGAACGCAATTGATGGAGGTAAAGGCCGTCAGTGTCTATTTGGATGTTGTAGAGTGCACATGATCAAAAAAGCGATATTATGCCTCATTGTGCTGTGATATGGTGTAATAACCAAAGTAAAAACGTGAATAAACAAAATTCTGGCGTATTATATCACAATTAAGTATTTAAAATCAATATTTGGTTATTTGAAAATTGCGATTTGAGGTTATCTTGGAACACAAAACCTCCTCTTTTTCTTCTTCTTAACACAAAACCTCCACCGCGCCGTAAGCAGTCTCACCAGCCAGTGACGCCAGTAAATGCGTTAGTGAAGTGTAGCGGTGTATGGCGTCATATCGATACAGTGCATCAATGTTCATAAAGTATCAATGAATTTTTATTCCGTTTAAAATTGTTAATTTAATATTAATTTTCCTTTACTAAGTTCCTTTTAGGTTTCCTAATGATGCTTACATTAAAGATAAATGAATATTAGCGACGGGAAAGTTAAACTGGTTTCTTCAGAAACATGGTACGATTTGCTCAGACCATTTCGAGGCTGGAAGTACCACGAAAAGGAGTATCAGAACATAGCTATTTTCTGATGCTATTCCAACAATGAAACTCCATCCTGTTTTTAACGAGGTAAAACTTTCACAAACTGATTCATTTCATAAACATATAATTTGGTAAACTGATTTTTTCCGGAACTGAAAATATTTCAGGATTTTTTTCAGGACTATCGTGTCAAAACGCTTTAGGTTAGGTTAGTTTTATAGAAATCCTGAAATATGTACAGTTTCGGAAAAAAAGCGGTTTGCTAAATGATGTTTGTGAAATCAATCAGTTTATAAATATGTGGAAAAATATGTGGACATCAGACTGAACTACCTTACAAAAAAACGCAACTCCAATTTATTAATACGAAGTTATATTGTTATTTCTATTATTTTGGCACCTAGTTGGTAATGCATGCCTAAAGGTATAATGAATAATTTTGAATATTGCCGAAGTATTGTTTTTAAAATAGTCATGTATCCGATTTTGGCTCATTAAAATATCGATAAAAATATCGACCTCACACCGCAACACTCTTAAGCACTTGTGACTTTCTTGTGGCGCACAGATGGTTGACATCTAAGACAATACGGATATGTCATTTATGTAGTAGTACGTGCACTAGTGTGAGTAAACGGTGACGCCCACTGACACGCTTGATTTGTATGGAAAGTTTGGAGCATACCGTCTCTAGTAGGGGCTCGGTTCTGTGCTCTGTGTTAAGGTCATTTCCACGCCCTAAAAATTGTCTATGCAAAATCACTGAAAATGGCGATAATCCTCCATTCACAAACACCGTGATTGGTAAATAAAAAAGAAAATAACTAAAAACTTCAGTCCCTAGAGGCTAATATGGAGCTTTCCCGTCCCGATGTGCAGAGACTAAAGTAACATTTTAAGAGCAAGAGAAGTAAAAAAAAACTTATTGAGTTAATTAACCGCGTCCAGCGCATATAGTTTAAGCTTACCCATGGCGAGGTTGAGGTCGCGGCGCAGCACGAAGCCCACGAGGTACTGCGACTCGCGCGAGACCACCACGGGGTAACCGTTGTGCTCAGTCTCCTTCAGCAGCGCCTCGACGTCCTCCACCGTCATCGAATCCTGCGTCATCACCGCCAGCGACTCGTTGCGTCTGTCACAACAACACACACACAAACACCTCTTGTTAAGAATATTTTAATATTAATCTATACAAATATCCAGTCATGTACATAAACAAAAAACCAATGACCATTAACACTCAGTAACAACGTACTTTTTTTTAAAGTTCCTACGAGGGGCGGCTGATAAGTAATCTACCTAAATATATAACTAAAAAAAAGACTGTCAGTTCTTTTTTTTCTATTTAGTCCCCTGCTAACAAAATGCACTTATCACATTTTTCAAATATTTAATGTAAGCCATTATAAAAAAAAACTTTCGATTTGTCGTCAAAATAACCGCAGCCGTCGTAAACCTTCGTCCCCTGGGGTGTTTCTTGAGAAGTCTAAACAGAAAATAGTCACAGGGGACTGGCTGGACTATAAAGCCACGAAGGTAAGGTTACGAAACCATTGTCTTTAATTGCTAACTGGTGCGTTATCTTGCAAAATCAGAATTCCTTTGCTTAGTTTACCTCGCCGTTTTACTTTTATTGTCTCTCTTAGTTGATATAGTAAGTTTGAGTAATAATCAGCAATCATTGTAGTTTTATTCGGTAAATAATCTATGGGCAAAATCTCTTCTGTGTCCCAAAAGATTGTAGCCATAGTTTACCTGCCGATGGACAGACCTTGAATTTCCGAGGCGGCTTCTAATCCCTTAATTTCCACTGTAACGACTCTGGCTTATTTTCCGGGTCCCATCGTCGAATCCAAGTCTCATCACATGTCATGTTACAATTCTAGAAATTATTTCTTCCTCTTTCCCTCGACTCATGTTCAAAAACTCTCGCAACATTTGACATGTCAAATGCTGTCAACATTCTAGGGACCCAACGTGCACTAACCTGTGTCAGGTTCAAATGCTCAAGAATTATTTCATTGGCTCGCTCTTTACTGACGCCCACATCCATAGCTATCTCCCACTGCTTCACTCGACGGTCCTCTAAAATAATTTTATTCACCCTGGCGCCGTTTTTGTCGGTGACGGCCGAAATTGGTCTTCCGCTACGAGGTCATCTTCCAGGCTGTCACGACCTAATTTAAACTGCCTTGACCAAAACTTTATAACAAATTCGGAAGAACACTAACTGTAAACATGTAACATACGTTGTCTGATCTCCGAAGGCGTATTCCCTTCTTTAGTCAAAAACTTAATCCCCGCACGCTGCTCGATTTTATCCATTTTCACTTTTTCTACCGACACGTTCGAAAACATTGTAGGAGACAAATAAACGTGATGCAATAAACAAATGAATTTAATACATTTTGAAAAAAGAATAACAAACTAATATAAAAATTATACCAGCCAGCATTATTTTTGTATATATTTCTGACCAAGGAGATTACTTATCAGCCGCCCCTCGTATATCGTATATAAAACGTACTTTTTCCCCTAGATGCTCGGATTGTTTTACCGTAAAAACTCAAGCTATTCAAGACACAGATTAAAAAGTTACGTTTCGAATAAAATATGGATGTATAAGACTTGCGCCCTCATTTTACTATGGCCCTTTTCACTTTTTAATAAGTTACAAACTAGATAACAATGAAATTTGTATGCAACATTGCGGGCTTGTGTAGCGAGCACGCAAAGTAATTTTTTTTTAATTTGGGAACTGTCTCTAAACTAAGTACTTCGCGTCTCAGTATGGAGTTAGTAATGGCAACTTTTCCGGTCATTTTTGAGAAAAGGTCATTTACGAAAGGACAGCGTATTTAAAAAGTGAATCAAATATGTAGTTTTACTTATTTACCCATTATAGGCTGAATTGTATGATGATTTAAACTTATTTCTAGTTTTAATGTATAGAACGATAAATAAAGCACAAATTCTAACCACTATATGAGGTGCCAAACGGCACCGCTTGTGTATAATGGGTTTAATAAAATTGCGTTCATAATCAAAATGAATTGCCGTATTAATTTCAACACGTAATAATACTAATAAATTAATGTAATAATAATATAATTATAACGTATGTTGAGTGAAATTTGGAGAAAGTTCAAATCAAATTTTATGTTATAAAAACTCTGTTTTGTTAAAGATATTTATAATAAATACAAGTAGTAGGTATTAACAAGTTTAATGAAAAAAATATTTACTCCTTTCCGTGGAACTTAATCCATGGCTGACGTCAACAGACGTCGGCATTTTATTTCATCCTAATTTTATGTTTTGAATTTAACTTAATGTGAAATATGATTCGTCGTTCATTCATAACATAACGTAAAAGACGTTGTTTTTAGCGTGGAATATATTTTTGACCAAATTGCGAAGCCGGATTTTTTCAGTAAATTTTTGCTTTTCAGGCACATTCGTCTTGACTTTTCTTGATTGATTTCAATCAAGTCTTTAAGATACTTTTAAATGAATTTGCCGTCTTCAAACACGCAAACAATTACTCCTTTTAAAATGGTAGGCAATAGGTTAACTACTTGAGCCCCAGACAACGACTCATGTACACATGCACTGCGATATGAGTTGACGCAGCATTCTGTGTCCATAGCCCTACAAACCCTTATCAAACTTTCTGAGTTTAACGATACTGACATTGAGAAGGACCGTGGCAAAAATCCTTGAGTAACATTACCATTAAAAAAATATATATATCGTCGGTGATACTGCAAAACCGCGTAACTAACAAATTTATGATAGAGCAAAAGAAACCTTACCATCTTAGTAAAAAGGTGCGTTTTGCTCCTTATTTAAAATGTTACTTACACGGTTTTGCAGTTTCACCGACGATATGTTGTAATAAAAACAATAAAAACGTCGATAGTAACATACGTATATAAAAAAAACATATATTCGAATTGAGAACCTGGTCCTTTACGATTGAAGATTACTTAAATTAATCGATTGCGATTACTATCTTAATCACGATCAATTTCAATCACCATTAAACTTTCCGATTGGTTATTTAATTGATTAAAGAAATTAATCGATTGATGCCAACACTGATTCACTCCATATTATCGACGTGCAAAAGAGCCCTGACTTGGCCAATTTACTAAATAAATTATTTATTTTCATTTCGTTTCAGGAAATGTTAAACTCCAAAGTGTCATTTTACCTGTGCGTGTTACGTGTCCGCACCACTTACAGCCGGAACTATAAACGCTAAAAACCTAAGTTAATCATAATGACATAAATGAACATAATAACGGATTTAAAAGAAAAACTATCGTGACTAAGTGGATTTCATTGGCAAGTTATAGGCGCGGATCAAAAAAAAATGATCAGTCGTTTAATTGATTACGTTATACTTTATCTCGGAGGTTATTCTCTTCAAGCGATTATTTTTTGGGCAAAAACGACCTCAATGTACTGACTTGGGCTGCATGACGTCCGCGGCGAGAGAGGTGTGCTGGAACTCGTCCTTGCTGTCGAGGAAGGGGTAGCCGTTGAGCGCGATGTGCGCGTCGTAGATGCCCTGCTTGCCGAGCGCGTCGCCTACCCACTTGGACGCCATCGCCGCTGCCATGAGTGGCACTATGTAGCGCACGCCGCCCGTCAGCTCGAACATTATCACCACCAGTGACACTGGCCAAAAAAAAAAAATTACAACCCATCATTATATCTCTAAATAATGAACACTCGGACATGAATCGGTTATATAGCAACAAAAGCAATAGAACATGGCCGACTGGGCGAGAGACCTAACGACCGGCTCAAGCTCGTTCTGTCTGTTTCCTGGGTGAGAATTCGTTTTTTGTTTACAATTTAGTCAACCTCAAAACCATAAGTTTGGCTTTGAGTTCTGACCCAAATAAACGAATGTTTAAGTAAAATAACTCGATTATCTTGTATACGCTTTGTGTTTTATTTTTGACTGGACTATGCATCACTACATATTATAAAATGTATAAAACAAAGTGGTCGCGCCGCGTCGGTCTGTATGATCGCGATAATGTCAAAAAATACTGAATAGATTTTCATGCGGTTTTCACAATCAGTTATACCTATAATTTTTCACGGAAAATTTTGACATTAAATATAATAAATTCAGGTTTATGTACGGGAGTTACAGAAAATTCACATAAACCGAAGCAAAGCGAGGGCGGGTCGCTAGTTTTATAGAAATATCCAGCAACCCCTCGAGCCCTCCCCTACCTGTCATCCTAGTGACGCCACCGAGCACGGCAGCTGCGCCCACCATTGCGTACAGCCCCGGTGTGATGCAGTCGTCGCCCGTCGAGCACTCGCCCGAGAACAGCCAGATCTTCGGGTAGTTGTAAGCCAACTGCTCGACGCCTGTTTCAAAGCACATAACGCAATCATTTAAAAACCTAACAGCATATTTGATTATTTGATATGAAAATTTACACCTGTGAATACAATTGAGTCTAAAAAAGATGCATGTACCAATCGTATTATATTTAGGGCATTTATTATTTATTTATTTATTGTAACATTTCAATGCTCACGGCACAAATAAAGCCTACTCGAATCGTCTTCAGTGCATCATGAAGGCGAGTTAAAGGCCTCAGACAATGTATTTTTTTTTCTAGAGCTTTTGTGCCTACGAATGCGTAAACTTTGTACGCTACACTGTACCCAACATTGTATTCAATGAAATTGCAGCAAATAAATGAAATTGATATCTGTTGCGAGGAGTAAGAAGACGTGACTAACCGATGCCGACGATGCGTCCGGCGATTGCGCCGAGGGCAAGGCTGGGGATGAAGAGGCCGCAGGGCACCTTGATGCCGAACGTGAACACGGTCATGACTAGCTTCAGCACCAGCGCCAACATCAGCAGCCACACTGCGCGGTACACGCCCGGGCCCGCCGCCGCCTTCTCGATTGCAGAGTTCACATCCGTGAAGTTACGGTTATAGTCGCTGCACACACACAAACAAACCCCCTTTATACATATTCATTTACTCTGTCGGAATACGGAAAAATACGTCAAGCAAACAAACAGGTTTTCTTCAATAAAATGCCTTTATTTTTTGTAAATTCCTCAGATTACTTAAAAGTATGCTTATGTTATTATTAGCTATAATATTTTTTTTACTCGTTTAATAAAAAAAATGTTTTTTCGTTTTTTTTTATTAGTTTGACACCGGATATGCTCTGGGATTAAAAAACCGTTAATTTCATTATTTAATCTCAATAGACCTCATATGAGGCGAGACATTTCACTTTGTAATAATAACACCATTTTTTAAGACTGGCAAATTTATATTACTGGAATAAGGAATATGCATGGACTTTTTAAATCGCATTTCTCTACAAAATATGAAAATACCGTAATAGAGATTACCGATAGTGAAATTAAAATTAAAATCTGCCATGAAATACGGATGAAACAATCATTTTATACTGCTAATTAGACAGAGAGATCCTACATGCACTGTGACGTCATGTATAGTCTTTACTATTTGAACTGAGCTGATCTTCTACACAAAGGCCATTGTTTGTGTACAATACATACTATTATCTTTCTTTGTGTCCGTAACCGCAAGCCGATTACATACAAAAAAGTTAGAACTACATTGAATGTACATTGAATTATCAACCCTACCCTCTTAGTCAGTAGGTTTAAAATGTAAAGTGTCAGGATACAGATATAAGTCTTTATTATTTGAACTGAGCTTATTCTCTACACAATACTATCATCTACACAAGACTTATATCTGTATCCTGACACTTTACATTTTAAACCTACTGACTAAGAGGGTAGGGTTGATAATTCAATGTACATTCAATGTAGTTCTAACTTTTTTGTATGTAATCGGCTTGCGGTTACGGACACAAAGAAAGATAATAGTATTGTACCCAAACAATGGCCTTTGTGTAGAAGATCAGCTCAGTTCAAATAATAAAGACTATAACAGGTTGGACATACAGGGTGGGCCCAGTAACAGGAGCAAAAAAATTTAATGGAGATTTCTTGGAGTATTCCCAGTTATTACCAACTGGTCCTAATGTTTCAAAGTCCTTAAATTCGGAGATATAGTCATTTGAAGTTAAGAGAGATAATCAATAGATTTTCTCGTTGCGGTATTGTCGGTTAGCGGTCGTAAAATGTCTTGGTACCGGGCATTCTGACAGTATCTAACTATGTAGGTATTTTCAAAATGGTAACAAACAAAAGTAGTCCTTATACATAAGCGTTTAGAACTACTAATTGTAAATAAGGAGACTTGACACTTCACGAACCTCTCCGATAAGATACGACACACGTCTAGCGTAGTATGAGGTCGATATGACACTTGACTGACAGCCGTGTAATACAAATCGGGTTTCGGCGGTTATACTTGTATATCTAGACGAGGAAAGTCACAGAAAGGTTCGTATAACAAAAGAAGAAAATTATATGCCATATTAACGGTTGGCTAACATGAGAGCTACGTCTACCAACCTGACAATAGAGTGACTTCACCCAAAGTCAACCAATTGCAGGTCTAGAAACCGTAACCTAGAGACCATTGTTATGACCGTACGGATGTCAATTTAACTGTACCTGCCATGACATGATTGATAACTGATGAAAATATGTTACTATGACTACGTTTAAACAACAGCTACTATTGGACATACAACACCCAATCAGCTATTCATACTGAAAACAGTTGTGATTGGTCGTTTTAATAGGGTTGCTATGGTGACGTTTCAACAAAACTTAGTGGGGCAAAATCACAGAATAAGTACCTACTAGCATAGAAGCCGGACTATAAGATGAGCTTTGCACCAGCTATCTTTCTCTACTTTTTAGTTTACGTGTTTCATGAGAGGAAAAGAAACAAAACATTGTCTGTTTGTTCCTCTTCAACTGTCATTGTCACAAGGTTTTGAGACCGTACCTCGAAGTGTTTACGAAGAAGTGGACCCACGGATCTCCAGTACTACCATCCCTTTAGTAGAAATAGATCAAACATACATATTTCGTTGTTATTTTAGTCTGGTTTCTATGCTATTACTTATTCTGTGGGCAAAATTGTAGAACTCCAAAGTAGCTCATCAATTAAAGTCCGTGACTCTACAAAAAAAGCTTGTCCCAAAAAATCATTTTGGGACAAGCTTTTGTTGCCGACTGTACTTTTTTGCACCGACATCATCTGCTTATCAAGACAAATCAAATGAGCCCAAAGTCGATGTTATGCATTGTTTTAGTACTAAGTTCAAGTTGCCACCTTCCGGCTCCATCATCATATCTGTTAAATGGGTTAAATTTAACTTGTAAGATTTGATTACAAGCAGATCGGGGTGGTAAAACTAAAAATTTAAAAAAACTTGTAATACTAACTAACAACACCAAGTTCGATTAGATTATTTAAAATATGTTCAGAACTCTATGGTAATTTGACAATGTCAAGTTAGTAAATCAAACATTATCAGAAATACAAAATGGCGAGAATAAATTACGATGCTCGCGAATTATGTGACATAATTTTACTTTATGGTGAAACCAGAGGGAATGCACACCGAGCACTAAGTTTGTACCGCGAACGATACCCTGAGCGAAGGCATCCAGCCAATGGTCGAGTTATTACCAATGCAGTGCAACGCGTGCGGGACAACGAGCCTGTGACCCGGGCGGTGCAGCCTGCACATGGTCCGGGTGCAGCATTTAATGTGAGATTGGCGTTAGAACAGAAGATACTCCGTCATTTTCGGCAACGCCCTACGACCAGCACCTGAAAAGCAGGTCTTGTTTTTGGGGTTAATCACCGAATCGTGCAAAAAGTTTTGAAACAGAGAAAACATCGCCCTTATAAATTTCTCAAAGTGCAAGCTATGTTACCTCGAGACTACCCGGTGCGAGTTGCATATTGTGATTGGTTTTTGACGCAGTGCCAGGGAAACACGAACTTTGTGCGTAATGTCATTTGGACGGATGAATCAACTTTTACTAACAATGGGCAATGGAATCCAAAAAATACACATTACTGGAGTAGTCACTACCACCTTCTAATGAGACAAACAGCTCATCGGTATCGCTTTTCCTTAAATGTTGGGGCAGCTATTCATGGATCCACAATCATTGGTCCCGTCTGTATTGAAGTACTCTAAATGCGGCACGTTTTATGCAGTTAATTGACGGCACCTTGACAGACTACTTAAATAGTCTTCCGGAAAACGTTAAAAATGAAACGTGGTTTCAACTCGACGGTGCACCTGCACATTCTATTGTGGCCGTGCGACAAAGGCTAACGCAAATATTTGGTGATAGATGGATTGGTAGATATGGTCCCCGGAGATGGCCGGCAAGAAGTCCTGATCTCACATGCTTAGATTTTTTTATTTGGGGAGCCGTTAAGGATAACGTGTATTCCGCAGAAGTAGACACAGTCCAGATGCTGAGAAATAGAATTGTCAATGCATTTGATAAAATTCTAGAAAATGATCTTGCCACAGTACACCAAAACTCTTGCGTTATGATGCGTGCAGATCAGTAAACGGTGGGCACATAGAAAATTTGTTTCATTAGGTCCAATTTCTCTAACCTTTCCTATCGAGGAGCGGGCAAAGACTGCAATGTTTTGTTTCCTTTTTTTTCATTTTCATTTTTATTTATTTATTTATGTTAGACACAGTTAATAAACAAGACAACAGTCATTTTGTCTTTCATTAACATGTGGGTGTAATTAGTTTGATGTTCAATCCACGGCAAGTGGGCACAGCATGTGCACAACACAACGCAATATCGTAGTAGGTTCTTTAGTTTGATATTGAACAATTTAAGAAATGTCAACGAAGTGTTCCTACTGCGTAGATGTCAATCAATTTGCTATACATTGCTGGTGCGATTCATTTTGTTAGAAAACATCTGTGTTTTTTTTTAATGTTTTCAAATGATTAAAATCATTTCGACACGATTACTGATAACCTAATATGCTTATATTTAAATTATTTGCTCCTGTTACACAGTTATCGACAAGTTTTTAGAGTTGTTGGTAATTCTGTAGCTCTGCCTACCCCACTCTGGGAATGAAGGCGTGAAGGTATGTATGTATGTATGTATGTATGTTACAGGGCCCACACTGTATAAACTCATGTCAAATTCTGTTATGCCAGAAAGACATAAAAAATATTTGTTTGTTGCCTTATATCTTGCTAATTTTATAGCCACAAAAAAAATATTTTTGACATGAATCAGCTTTTATTGAGCTGTGAAAAAACATCATGAATAAAAGAAAATTATTATTTTGTCGAGATACAAATGGCTTAAAATGTCAAGATGGAAGACATATAAAGCATATGCTAAGTTATAAATGTAAATGGACATTACAGTTTTTTTAGAAACTGTTGTAATGAATGTGATTGCGGGGCTAATTATCATACCCCGGCCGGCGAGAGCAAAAATGCGTTGACAGCTTAATAGTGCGAGGACACACACTTTGGTCGATGTCGATAAAAACAACACGATGTACTGGACCACCGTTATGATATGCAGAAGTATTAATTATTGTTGTAAACAAAATTAAAACCAAGTGATTGTATTTATTCAGTATTTTATGTAATTTTCGTAATATACAATTAGCATTTTTTCTAAATTTTCTGATTTTGAAACTCCTTCGCCTTGGCGATAAAATCCATTTCATCCAACTAAAGTGTTGGAAAAATACGCAGGATACGTGTTAAATTTAGGTATTTAAGAAAAAGATGTTATTAGGTGTAAGATTTGTAATGAAGTGGTAACCAAGGTAAACAGAATTTTTTAAATAAAAAATAAAGATTTCATGTCACATAAAGAAAACTAAAAAAGGAACATGTCTAAGCCAAGTCTACACAGGTGAGATTAGGCATAATCTACAACAGCCGCCCTTAATCGAAGCTATAGTAGACAAAAAAAACTTAAGTAATAATTAAACCTAAACCATCTACACATCTTTTGTGTACTAAAGGCCCGAGTGTCTTTGTAAGAACATCTGCAGGCATGTCACAACTTTGAAGATATTCTAAGATTACAACATTAGAAGAGACTTTTTCTCGAATAAAATGATGCTTAGTTTCTATATGCTTCGTCCTGTTGTGGTGTACAGGATTGTGAACGAGGTTTATGGCACTCTGACTGTCGGAAAATAACTTGACTGGCAAAAGTTTACCTGTTATTTCGAAGATAAAACGGCGTAGATAACAAGCTTCTTTTGTAGCAGATGCAAGAGCCATATATTCAGACTCCGCAGATGAAAGAGCCACTGTCGGTTGTTTCTTAGATTCCCATGATATTGGTCCCCCACCTAGTACAAAAGCAAAACCAGTGTATGACCTTCTGTCTATCAAACAGTTTGCCCAGTCAGCATCGCAGAATCCTTTTAAAGGTTCTCCATTCTTTTTGTAAACTAAAGAGTAGTTTAAAGTGCCTTTTAAATATTGCAAAACTCTTTTTGCGGCATTCCAATGCTCCTTAGTATAACAAGTATTAAATTGACTAAGATAGCTCGTCGTATACGCGATATCTGGTCGTGTGTTTACTGCCAAATACATGAGGCATCCGATTAAATTTTGATATGGAAAATTCTCACTAACCTGATCATCACGTCTCTTTTGCATCAACTTCTTTATTAGAGGTGTATTTGCAGTCTTGCACTCTTGCATATTAAACTTTTCGAGTAGCGACAAAATATATTGTGATTGATTTATCTGTATACAGTCATCCTTCCAAGCAATATCTAAACCTAAATACTTTTTCAAAATTCCAAGGTCTTTTAATGAAAAATAGCTTGATAAATCTCTCTTGACAATGTCAAATGTCAACTCTGTTTGAAAGAAGAGTAAAATGTCATCAACAAATATACTGAGTATTACGAGTTCTTCACCAAAAAGTTTTGTATATACGCAAGGTTCGGAAGGAGTTGCAATGAAACCTATTTTTAAAAGTGTTTCATTTAATTTTTTATTCCAGGCTCGCGGTGCCTGTTTAAGGCCGTATAGAGATTTCTTCAAGAGACACACCTTATTTTCATTTCCCCTTTCTATGAAACCAAGAGGTTGTTCCATATAGACTTCTTCTTCCAAGTTTCCATTAAGAAACGCTGTATCTACGTCCAAATGTTTTATTTTTAAACCGTTTTCAGCAGCTAATGCAAATAAGGCACGTTGGGATGAGTGACGAATTACTGGTGCAAATGTTTCGTCGTAGTCCACTCCTTTTACTTGTTTGAAACCTTTTACAACAAGTCTAGCCTTGTATTTCATTATATTTCCACTAGCGTCTTTTTTAATTTTGTAGATCCATTTACAAGGTATTACCTTTTTGTTCGGTCTATCAACAAGTTCCCAAGTGTGAAGCTTCATTAGCGAATTATGCTCGTCTAGCATTGCATTATGCCATTTTTCGGTATCGTCAGCATGAATTGCTTCGTAGTATGTCACAGGCTCATCTGAATTACTAGACAATATATTATAGCTAAGAAAATCCGGTGGTTTCCTGCTTCTTGAGGGGTACCGCCGCTCCAGGAGAGATGGTTCCAAACTAGCTGACTCTTCATCAAAACACTCTGCGTTTAGTGGTAACGATGTTTCCTCTCCTGGATCGATACTCTCAACACAATCATGAAACTCATTTTCATTATCTTCAAAGTCTGCATTTTCTTCAAAAAGTAAACCTGAATCTGACTGTATCTCAGGTTCAGTTTGCTTTTGCTTTAGTGTTGTAAATTGTAATATTTATACACGTATTTTATGGTTTACTCCTTTTCTTCGTGCTGATAACGTGTTGGAAAAATACGCAGGATACGTGTTAAATTTAGGTATTTAAGAAAAAGATGTTATTAGGTGTAAGATTTGTAATGAAGTGGTAACCAAGGTAAACAGAATTTTTAAAATAAAAAATAAAGATTTCATGTCACATAAAGAAAACTAAAAAAGGAACATGTCTAAGCCAAGTCTACACAGGTGAGATTAGGCATAATCTACAACATAAAGGACCGTTCTAAATCTACTGTAGTAATCGGAGGAATACGAA
Source organism: Acleris emargana (assembly GCA_927399475.2). Taxonomy (NCBI): domain Eukaryota; kingdom Metazoa; phylum Arthropoda; class Insecta; order Lepidoptera; family Tortricidae; genus Acleris; species Acleris emargana. The sequence continues at coordinate 45,742,678 of OV656835.1, read as the reverse complement.
ATAATTCATAGTGATTTCACATTTTTTACAAAATAAATGTTCACCTCGATCTTCTATATATTCCGCGTAATCGGCTATCCAAGTACACTGTTTCTTTTTGCGTGGCATGGCGGGTCGATAATATAAATGAATTAAATGATGGTAAATTAATTTGTCTCAATGTAATTTCTACGATTGACACCGATTGATTTGAGTCAATGTCAAATAGCAGTTGTTTATTATCGCGATATACACATATGATATGAAAGAGGTCTATTAGTTACGAGTATGTGAAAAGTATCTATTTACAACTGTCACTCACTCTTATCTATTACGAACATTCCCGTGAGTATGATAAATTGATTATAATTGTAATCAGTTGATTGAAATAGTATATAAGCTTAAAAATAATAATCGTGCTTAATTAAATGTCGACTATTCTATCGACATATAAATGTCGATAGAATAGTCGATATTTAATTAAGCACTAGGAGCAGAAGCATTTTTGCTCTCGCCGGCCGGGGTATGCTAATTATAATTATTTGTTAAATAATAAAGCTGTTTAGTACTTTTTTATATTTTTTATGTAAAAAATTGCTTATATGCTTAATGTTACAGTTTTAATTGTTATTTTAAATCGTTGTGATTATACAAAATTATTAACTTGTCAAATTTAAGGCTGATTTATATATGTACCTCTGTTTAAAGTGATGTGATGTCACAGTTTTCATTACCGGATATTTTTTATGTTTTTTGTACCCACTATTTTTATGTTTTTTGTAAATTTAGGAAAAATATTTTGATGAGGCGAATAAGGATATAAGATTTAAAGCAGATTAGACCGGGTTGAACATTATGCAGTTTCTGTCTGGAACTAGTACCCTTTTACCACTGCTGTGTGTGCTGATTTCTACAAGAAAATGTGGTTTGTAACATAGTTCTTCTTCTGAGCTACGCCCAAGTTTAATAAAAAATGAGATTCGTGAGTGTAACTTTATTAATATCACATACCTATAAGTAATAATTAACATAAACAGAAAATAAGTTTAGTGTCATTTTACACTGATGAACATTGGTAGGCTAAAATTAAATAAATAATGCAATCACCAATTAAAGTGAGTAAAACGGTTTCGTTCACCAAACGATTCGTATTGTCACTACAATGTTTCAATAAAGTATTTCACTGTAACTTTAAAAATCACTGCTGGTTCTAATTTTAACCGTCCGGCTGTATAATATCCAAAGCCCGGACGACGGGAGAAATTATGTGTTGACGTCTCAATAGTGCGAGGACACACATTTTATAAGTGCATAAAATGTCGATATAAAGTTCGATGTACTGGACCACCGTTACGAAATTCAGGAAAAATATAGGTGTTGCAAACAAAATTAAAATGAGTTGTTTGTATTTTTTTAAATATTTTATATAATTTTCGTAATAAACAATTAGTATTTTTTCTACATTTTCCGATTTTAAACTCCTTCGCCTAGGTGATAAAATCCAATTCAGCCAACTAAAGGACCGTTCTAAATCTACTGTAGTAATCGGGGCAAATTTAAATAATTCATAGATGTTATGAATTACTTCTGTACTACGCAGTTCCACTTCTTTTCCAGATATCAAATTATTTAAGATTTTTAAAGTTGAAACGCCAACGTTTTTCTTCAACACATTCTGATATTTATTGTGAATAACTTTGCCTTGAGGATGTAAACGTAATCTTGACAAGTGCACTTGAAAGAGGTTTGTAAGTTATAAGACAAATATCTTTTTAGAATTGTCACTCTTATTTTACTATTACAATCATTCCCGTGGACCGTAATATTGACAATAATTATAGTATGTAATTAGTTTACTTAAATAATATATACCTAATAAGATACCTGATGTAATATTGTGTAACAACCTGACATGTAAGATAATAAGTTTGATCAATAAATTTCGGATTCAAAAATTGTTCGTGTCGATAGAATAGTCGATATTTAATTAAGCACTAGTGAAAAGTGCATTTTTGCTCCCGTCGTCCGGGCTTTGATAATATCTCACGTTGGCAAAAATCTAGCGTGTCGAATATTTATGGTTAAAGGAATCCTGTATGGCTAGCACAATATGTATTTACTCGCTTGTCGCTCAGTGCGTCTCTACCGTTACAGATTAGATAGAAAGGGCGATCCGAGTGACAAACAAGTCGCAGGCAACAGGGTTTGGCCGTTAGACGCACTGCATATTTGTGGTCCGTAATATTGTTGTTATGTCACTGCTAGGCATAATTAAGTGTCAATCCGTTTCTTTTTCCGTCCATAATTATCTTGGACTCTTCCTTCAGTCTTAAACAAAGGTACCTATTAAGTTCATCCCGGTTACATCCTTATTTGGTCTGCCGCGATGCCGGATTCTACCCATTTATAAGTACACATATGTCCGTAACTAAAACTATTGTTGACTGAGGGTTAAGGGGACAAGTTACTAACGTGATGCAAATGATGCGCTTTTGATTCTCCATAAAACTCCTCTTTTTTGTGTTTTGCAAGAATATATTTCACAATTTCAACCAACATGAAAACAATGTCAATGAATGACACTAGCATACTCGTACTTGTCATATTCATTCATTCTTCTGAGTGTCATATTATAGGCACTAAGTTTAGGGTACGATGCAAACGAATATATACCATAGCTGTAGAAGTTATGAATGTGTTTTTCATGCGAGTTTCATTTGATTTAGGTCATTGTAAATGGTTTTTTCACAAAAATAGATATATCTCAAAAACTAGACCGAATAGAGCCTATTCTATACGACATTTTTATCTACATTTTTTCCACGCTTCCTTCGGGTACGTCCCGGGCACGGTGTATAGCTCACATTTTGCACAAACAGGATAAGATGTATCAAATAATTGGAAGTTGTAAGAGGCGACTAAGGGAAAAAAGGCTTGTAGTATTGTTAGGCGATGGGCTTGCAATCTGTCACTAATATACACATGGTAAACATCTTAGCCTGTTTGTGCAACATGTGGTTACAGAATTACCAACAAGTCTTTAAGAGTTGTTGGTAATCCTGTAGCTCTGCCTAACCCACTCTGGGAATGAAGGCGTGAGTCTATGTATGTATGTAAATAATCTAATTATTAATATCCGTTTCAATAGGTACTCATGTGACTGACCATAGTGGATCCGAGTTAGATATGCCGCACTGGTTGAAGAGCAGGTAGATGAGCTGGCTGGTGTTCATGCGCGTATAGGGGTTGGGGTAGGCCACCACGGCCGTCACCAGAGTCACTACCAGTACCTCCGTCACCGGGTACTGCCCCAGCTTCGACATCTTGCGGTATCTGCACCACCACAGATTCGCCTTGATGAATACCGTCGCTATGCAGCCCTAGGTAAAACGATAATAGTTAACACAAAGTGATAACTGCCCTTTAAGAAAAATTAACGTAAAAGGAAATACTTACGCCTATAATACCCAATCCAACAAATGGTATCAGCTCGAAGAATATCCAGGGTTTGTTGTACTCCACAAAAAACAGAACGGAATGTTCGTTGCCAAAGGGGTTAATGGAACGTAGAATGAAGGCCGCTATTAAGGCGCAGAAAAAGGAGCGCCATAAGGTTTTCAGAGGAAAGTAATATGAAACCTGCACAAATACAATAACATTTAGTTAGCAAGGTTGCATGAATTTATACCATTTACACCGGTTTTTAAATTACACACTAAAAAGTTACCTCTTCTAAGCTGAAGAGCACGCCTCCAATGGGCGCTCCGAAAGCGACGGAGACGCCAGCGGCAGCAGCCGCTGATAGGATTTCGCGCTTTTTAGCCTCGTTGCGACCATATTTAGGGAACAAATACGATAATATGTTTCCTAACAAAAAGGAAATCATTATTAACATTTTAGTCAATATAATAAGAAACGTGGAAGGTAATAGATTCAACTCACCCAAGCAACTAGCGATATGAACCATGGGCCCTTCTTTTCCGAGGGACAATCCAGACGACACGGACAATATTAGCCCCACCACTTTTATAATTAACGTCCATTTGCCTAGATATCCCCTGATGATAAAACCGCTGAGAATAGTTTTTATTTCAGGTATACCTACGGAAGGCAACAAAATTAATATTAATCGGTAACAGGATACCCATCTTATTTTTTTGTTACAAAAGGAGCAAAATCATATCGAAAACACTCGGCGGGCAATTTTTTGTATTTCTAACCCTGGATATAAATAACAACTGCCCACCCACAGAGCCACAGGCAGACAGACAGACACCGAAATCTCGGCATAAAGGATGCTTTTTAGGGTTCCGTAGTCAAGCTACTTATAGTTTCGCCATGTCCGTCCGTCCATCCGTCCGCCCGCAGCATAGCGCACTCATAGTTAAGCTATTATTAGGCATGGGTATACATATTAGTTACACAACAAAATGTAAAAATTAAAAACAAGAAAATCAAATTATGGGTACCACCTCCCCTACACGTAATGTGGGGATGTTTTTTTTCTCATGTGCCCCATGGTAGGGTGTCGTTGGATACGTCTTTCAGATATTGCAGGACTGCCCAAACAAATGAACAGATTTGGACGCGTTTTTCTAAATAACTAGTTTAATCAAAATAGGTTTAATGAAAATCATTTGGACCGTTATAGAGATTTCAGCTGCGAAAGAAGAGCTGGCCAAATTTATCGAGGGTTTTAATGAATATAATAGTCATTAATAAGAATAACTGTTTACTATTGGTAGGATCAGAACCGTTTGCATATTACATGAAGTGTTTACTAGATAATCTTAATTGATGAAAGCGCAATAAACATTAGCCTCCCAGTCTAAATCGTAAAACCGTCTATAAAACATATACTTAAACGCTAGAACGATTCAATTCTGTTTTAGCGACCCAGAGTGACCCACGACCCGACTGATCCAGAGTGAAAACGGACTACTTTTCTATTTATACTTTGCCCATACCGACGATTGTTTCTTATTTTCCGAATCATGTTGTAGCTCCAAGCTCCATGTTTCGTCACCAGTAAATAGCCTTGATATAGTCCAACGGCTCTTAACCATTTAAGCATGTGTTTGAAGCACCGTGGAAACTTTTACATTAAGTATATATTATATTATTATAATATACAATTTTTTACATTATATATTTTTGTTGATATTAATATTATCTTCAGAAAATAACATGGGTTATGTCGCTATTAATCATATATAAAAGACGAAAAGTAGTCTATAAATAACCCTTAAAATAATAATTATGCTCGATAAGTTTCCGGGATCCGCAGTTACTTGTTACGTTGCTTTCCAGACCATTAATTTGAATTTTTATGAAGATGAAATTTTACAAAACACTTTTCTTATTTTATTAATAATAAAATAAGAAAAGTGTTTTGTAAAATTTCTTCTCATAATAAATTATTATAGTAGTTTATGAAATTGTTGCATAAAGAGGGGTATTAAAATACGAGTGTGTGTTTAAGAACCGAGCCGCTAGGCGAGGTTTTTAATAGTATCACACGAGTGTTTTAATACCTAGTTATGTCACAGAATAATAACTAGTAACTAGCGTTACAGAAGCTTTACTTCACAACGGTTTTCAAAGAAATATGTACTCAATCTGATAGACAATATGATTTAATTTAGCTCGCGTTCCAGTCGAGCACGTGTTCATTTACATACCTTCTAATTTTTTTTGAGGAAATATGGGCCTTTATTCACTGTACTACGGTTCATAATAAGTTAGACGTGGTTATACGTGGTTATACGTGTGTCGTCTTTCGCTTGCGGCAGCCTACTAGATTGGCCCTTCCGCCGTGGCCGGCGCCTGGAGGTATGTTTTTAATACCTACACGCGGAGTGACACAGGCCTGGTTATGTGCAGTTTCATACACTACTTTATCTACTCTTATACATTGCGAATCAACCTATTAATAAAAGATCAAAGTTAATAAAGTTACTACAGCAAAACGTATTCAATGAATGGCGCCAAAACCTAGCACATCACCGCGCATGCGTTAAAGCGGGCGCTGTCACAGACAAGTAAAAATTGGAATGAAAACTTTTTGTAATGCTGTAAAAATGACGCGACTATAAAAAAAAATGTTATGGAACCACGTTGGTGACATTAACTTTTTGGATTAACTTGTATCGTAATGTAAAAAAAAATACTTTATAACATTATTTTGTTAGATAAATATTTATTACGGTTTTGTGTTTATAAAGTATGCCAATATAAATTCGTTTAGAAGTTTATAATTCGAACTTTACGATATGAGAGTAGATAAATTCGTTTTTTGATACTGTTGCTTTAATAACCAAATACATAGACTGCAAAATTGTTTTCCCATGGCTAATTTAATAGGTACGTTTAAAAAAAAATCGCGACCCGCGCGCTGAAACAAATTCAACGACCGCGCCGCGTTGCACGGCCTAAAGTTCATGACCAGTGATCGGAATAGGCAGAGCTAATTTGCCTAAACTTGACGCATATTCATTCATGAGTGAGTGAAATAGGAACACAGTTATGAATGGACATGCATCAAGTTTAGGCAAATTAGCTCTACCTATTCCGATCTCTGTTCATCACAAACGGAGCTATTATATATTAAAACATTATATCACAATCATCATAATCAATTATCATTTTATTATCATTATTATGACATTATAGCAAAGAACCACACATTACTGATATATGAAAATATATTCATCCCAATAATTATTGTGGCGAGGGAAAGAGATAAATCTATCTTATAGCAAGGTATATATTACGAGGCCCAATGAATAATAGATCGTCTAGTTGCACTTCAAAATACAATATTTAATTGTAAGGCAGATATTTAATCTCGGATTGACTTTGATGATTAATGGAATACGCTACACACGAGGTCATTACACCTAGTTTAATCTTGTGTTGTACAAAGTGTGATCATTTTAACGATCTTAATGTAATTCTATCATAAAGTTATCATCTTGTAAGCAAAAAATTACGTGTAGTTCATATTTGACGCAAAACAGGTCGTCTATTTAAAATAAAAACTGCTTTTAAAATGGTATGATGTAAAATAATAGTTCAAATTGAATAAAGAATATTCTCTGTCATCTAATATGTCAACGGGCTATATAAAAAGCCAAATTACAAGCAAATTATCATTACTTCTTAATCATTATTCTATAAAAATGGCACGAGGTAAACCAGTGCCCGTAGAAGTGCGGAAAATTATCATTTCTCATAACAATAAGGGCAAATCGACGTACCAAATATCCAAGGACCTGTCGTTGCCACGATCTACAATTCAAACGATCATCGAGCATCATCGAAAACACGGAACAGTCTCCTGTTTAAAGAAAACTGGCCGTCCACGAATAACTAGCAAAGCAGAAGACAGGATTCTGAGGAAGATCATAAAGAAAAATCGTCGTGCAAGAGCAGGAGAACTTACCGTACTATGGCGTGACGCTATTAAAAAGAATATATCAGTCGACACCTGCAAGAGAGTACTGAAGAAAATGGGCTACGGTTTTTACACAGCTAAAGAGAAACCGTTACTTACTCAAAAACAGAAAAAAAAACAGGTTGAAATTCGCTAAAGAACACAGAAACTGGACTGCCGATCAGTGGCGAAGAATAATATGGAGCGACGAATCGAAATTCGACGTCACAGTTGGCGACGAACGAAGTAAAGTCATTCGAGAAAAAGGAGAGGCATTTCATAATGACTGTCTTAAGCGAAAGGTGAAGTTTCCGGCATCTTTGATGATTTGGGGCTATATGTCGGCACATGCCGAGAAATACAAAAGCATCTTGGAAGAGAGTTTGCTGCCGTCTATACCGAAGTTGAAACTTAGAAATGCATTTACTTTTCAACAAGACGGTGCCTCATGCCATACCGCCAAGTCAACGATGGCGTGGCTGAAGTCCAAAAAAATCCCTACCATGTCATGGCCGTCCAGCAGCCCAGACTTGTCTCCTGAAACTTTGTGGTGGAAAATGAAGAAGAAGTTGCGAAAAGACCCTTCTAGGTCAAAAGCTGATCTTAAGGAGAAACTAAGCTGTGTCTGGAATGGAATAACCCCTGAAGAGTGTCGAGAGTTAGTAGATTTAATGCCGTTCAGGATCAAAGCCGTTTTAGATGCAAAAGGTGACGCCACCAAATGGTAGACGTTCTATTCTGCGTCGGTTGAACTGAAGACGAACTTTTTTGCGGGTGTTACATTTTGCGAAATAATGTTTTTTTTTAAATTACCTTGTAATATTATAATTTTTTTTGTTGGAAAATAAAATATTATTTATAATCTTTATGGTTTTTATGTTAGATTTTCTACTAAACATCTAGGTCTCCCTGAATTTTATGTTGAAGTTAGGTTAATATTTTTTTTCCTGGCGGACGAACTCATTTGAATTGGGGCTCGTATAGCTGCACGTGTGATGACGTGTGGACTCTGTCAACAAGTACGGAAAATGTATCGTAAGATGCATTGCTATGTATAAGGACTGATTCGCTGCAGATTCGCCAAAATCAACCCTCTTTTTCGTGACCGTCTTTCAATATTTTTTCTTTAATTGTTCATCATGGATATTGCTAATGTCACCAAAATATCATGTCAACAAATATTTTCTCGATAAGCTCTCAGAAAAACGAAAAATAATAATAATATATGAATTGAAAATTGCACGCAGGACCTTTGATGATGTTATAAACAGTTACTTAAATACCTTTTCCGCTGCTCAGATGCCGAAGGTTAAAGAATACAGAGGCCATCGTGACCCTGAGCTCGAGAAGAAAATCATTCGGACGATTTGAAGGATCGCTGTACGTCCAGTGATGTGCAAGTTGCGGAAAGTTTCCAATAAGTTGGAAAAGTTGCAAGAAATTTCCGGAAACTTTCCCAAGAAATATAGGAAATTTAAATTTAAGAAACGGAAAGTTTCAATCCCCGTACAAAATTGTGAGAAGTTTCCGAAATTTTCCTACATGAAATTTTCCGCAATTTTGGAAAGTTTCCTTTGGCACATCAGTATGTACGTCTGAACGTGATGTAGCAAAAGAAATCCATGATATGACGTGCAAGAAAAACTGGTCTCCTCTTTGCTTTTTTTTGTAATTATTAAAGCTATTTCATCTTAATAAAAATTCAAATTAATGGTCTGGAAAGCAACGTAAAAAGTAACTGCGGATCCCGGAAACTTATCGAGCATAATTATTATTTTACAGGTTATTTATAGACTAGTTTTCGTTTTTTAAAGATGATTAATAGCGACATAGCCCGTGTTATTTTCTGAAGATAATATTAATATCATCAAAAAGTATTATTACCTAATTTAACGTAAATATTAATAAAACTCATTTTGCAACAATGTTAAGAAAAACATAAACAACATTTCGTGACTAAGCTTCTACAACAAATCCATAAACCGATTAAAATTTCGCAAGTGAGAGTCCTATCTTTGGGTGCAGAAGAAAGAGGGGCGTAGCGGGGACTTTAGCCACTAAGGGGGAAGTAGGCATTTAAATCGCGGCATTAGGGGTCTGGTCCAAGGAGATGCGCGTCTACGTAGCTATTATTAAATTTATTTTTATGCCTATACATTCGTAGGTGGTGAATTGGTGAAACATTGGTATATACTTCCAAAAACCAATGGCCAGGTACATACAATCTTAGCGTCCCCCTTAGTGGCTAAAGTGTAAAAAAGGTCTATTTTAAAGTCTCATGGGAATTAAGTATGACCATTCAACGAGTGGGAATTAAGTATGACCATTCTATCAGAATATCTATATAGTTGCACTGCGTTAAAGTCGAGATATATTAAGTACAAAAAAAAATGAGTCGAACCAGAGCCGCAAGCGTAGGGCGCGAACATGCGCACGAGTGAAGCCGAGAGCGCGGCGAACAGCAGCGCCCACACAATGTAGAACAGGTAGCTCAGGATGTACGCGCCAGGACCGTCGCGTGATCCGCCCAGCAGCTCCGGCCACGTCTTCCACTGCAATTAACGACTCGAGTCAGACGAGCGCAATAAACAATTAACGTTGAGGGTTGTTACAAAATCTATATAGCACCTAACTCCCAAACGCGAGGTTGACAACCACTAGCTAGTGGACTTTTTATTGAACTTACCTGAGAACAATTTCCGTGATCGAATGTGGTCTCGTTATCAGACCAGCAACATTGTTCTTGATTAAACCAGAAAGCCTGTGGGCAGATTCCAAACTTAAGATCTGTCATCCACGAGGCTCCTATGTCGATGACTCCAGCCACTACTCCTGTGCACACGCCCACCAGCAGCACGCACACCCAGCCTGACCATGCATCGTGAGCTCCCTAGAATTAAAGTTAACTTTTCTAGTGATTGTCTAGTACACATTTAATCCGTCTAAAACTGTTATCAAGAGACAGCAAATAATATAATAAGCTATAAAAAAATTGAGCAAGAGTAATTACTTTTATTAAATCCCATATTGAATCCTGTCTCTTTTTCACAATGTATCTGTGCCGCATACGGTCTCGAGCTATGTCTCTTTGCCAATCAATTGTGTGGAAGTCGTCATACTGGCCAATGCCAGGAATGTCATCATCTCCTAAAATCATTTATTCCAATTGAAGTAAAGAGTTAGTTATTAGCACAAGTAGAGAAATACAACTGCGAAGTGTTCAATTTCATTTGTGATGACCTTTCAGTAGCCGTTTTATGGCATAGAGAAGGCAAACGAGCACACAGGCCACCTGGTGATAAGTAGGAGCTGAGACCCTTGCTTGGTGGTGGAAGTATATGATGGTAGACATGGTAGTAGAGATTCGGATGGCCACCTAGGTTCTACCACTACTAAAACCTACGCATCAGGTATAGCTCCATTACAGGGATGTACCTAAATTGGTTAAATAAAGTGATCAATCATTCCGTACTCAGAGATCACTATCTGTTTATATGGATTAAATGGTTGGCCTAGACTTTAAATACGTCACGTCAATATTGTACGGAATGTATTTCATATTTAATTTAATTTAATATTTACAGTTTAAACTTAAAATTGATACAGAGATGAAAACCAATATTTTTCGTTTTCTTTACCTATCTTATTATCTTCAATGCTTGCATTATTTTTTATGAATTTTCAATAGCATGCCCAATGCTTCTTATTGTAACATATTTTATCACAAGAAATCTCAATGCCTTTAAAATAAATTTGGTTAAACATTCAATTGCAATACACGCCCTAACTCTTGCCTACTGACTGTATTCTCTTAACATTTGGGCCTTGATGCTATTATTACTATAATGACTATAAAGTCATTAATGTCATAATAGATGTCAACGGACTTAAATAATTAAATAATCAGCAAAGAACATTGCTGATGCGATGAGTACTGTCACGATAAATATAACCATGATTATGATTACACTCAATATTTATCACCTCCTCCTCGTCCTCGTCCCGGAATTCAGAAATCCAGAAATGGGTGCAATTTGAAAATGTTCGGTTTCGATTCAAACATACATATACTGTGTACAGTTTAAAAATTATATATTAAAACAGGTCACTTTAAATTTTTCTTCCATAGGAAATGCAATGATATTTTACTCAAAAAAATCTCATTAATGTCATAGAATTTCATAGCCCGCTAAGAATTTTTAAACACTGATTTTTTTTTGGTGATCCGGAACCAATTTTTCTAATTCAGTTATTAATGGCGATCACGTTTAGGTCGCAGTTAGATGAAATAAAACTTGTTTTTTTATGTAATTTTTTTATTTTAAAAATATCTTTTAATTGAAATTAATTGTCACCCTACTAATTGTTTAGTCTATGAGTTGACAACCTTTTTCAAAAGATAGTAAATTAATGAGAGTGAACAAATTGTAAGTAAAAAATTGTTAGTAAGTACATAATATCTGTCAAATTTCCCGCACAAGTGATGGCACTTGACGTATCTAATTCACTTCAATAATTAATGAAGGATGTCCATGTATCCAGTGGTGATTGGTTTTGACAATATCATTAACTTAAATAAATTAAACAGTGAGTTAATTGTTTGAGACATCAATCAACCATTAAATTCCATTTCTGTTGCTTATTCATAATTTTCAAGTCCTGATCACCGATACAAAATCACTGTGTATATTCATCAAAACATGTAACATATTATACAGTGGTGATGACATAAATAGGGGCGCTTGCGATTTTCCGATAAAATTGCCTACAAATATGACTTTTCAATTTTGACCACTAATTAGAAAGTTCTTGACCAATTTTATTACTTATAACAATTTTCTTTAGATCATCAACAAAGCTTAGATTTTAAGTACAATTTATCTCTGTTGAAACTAATCTTTAATTTCCAAAGGACTAGAAAAAAAAAAAGGTTTGTCATTCATACAGGTTTGTATGGACACATCAGCACTAAGTTTATAAGTCAATATAAAAAACAAGGTCTGTTTTTAACAGTAGTTCACTGGATATCAGTTTAAACCTATGTTGATGATCTAAAGTATATAGTAAATTAGTAATAAAAATGGTCAAGAACTTTCTAATTGGTTCAAAATTGAAAACTCATATTTATAGGCAATTGTATGGGAAAAACGCAAGCGTCCCTAATTGTGTGACCACCACTGTGTATTTATCAAAATCCTGATTTTGTGCCTATTGATAATTAGCGAATCCATTCAAATAAGGTTATTTGTACTCCATGAGAGTTGTTAGAGGTCTCTGGATGAAATGCTTACCAACACAACAATATTAGAAACAAAATAAATGGACATGAGTCCAAGTACTTGTGAAATATTAAATGTCAGCTTTGATTGTCATACTTATATTTGTACAATGTTAAGTGTTTTATGCAAACAAAGGCTGAAGCAACTCGCCTAGTTAAGCCAAGTACACAAACACATCTTTAACGTGAACTTTACAAATCAGGGCTATGGAAGGATCTGCTTTACACCACGTACATGAAAATAATACATAGTACTAAACATAAGCTTTAAGAATGAAGAAGTACTATGTCAAAATTACACTAAGTAAATGTTTTTTTCAAAATTACTCACCCTGCATTCCAGGGAATATTACTGCGTCCCCTAAAACAATATATTCGAAGAACCAATTAATATGTTACTTATATTCAAGAATACATATCAATGTCACTAATGGAACAAGAAGAAATAATTATAACTTGCAATCGGTAATGTGATGCTTTTATTAACAACCTTCTAAAAAGATAAATTAAGTAAATAATAATTAATTAGTATTCATATAGTGTAAGAAAAGAATTAGGCAAGATAAAAACAACAAATGAAAGTCGCCAAGCACACAAAATACCGAATGACAGCATCAATTTATGTTAAGAATCACAGAAAACTCGTAAACGTCAAGTGTCAAAAGATTATTTTTGACTTTTAATATTTTGGGTGTTGCCATGGGTCAAAATAATTCCATATGTTGCCACATGAGTTTCATCATATTTCAATGCGCCTCTATTCTAAGCGGTAAAGCCATATCGCGTTTCACCTGTTATGGTATTGTTTTTAACTCGGCCGTCATTACTGTCAAATAAATAAGATTTATCAAACTTTGACTCTACTTTGAAAATCGAAGTTCGAAGTAACGTTAGCTCCATCCCTTTCCCTCGATTTAGTATCGAGTGACAAGTCACAGGGACTCGGCACTCGCAGTTTCGAATTTAGTGGTTCATGGTAACCATAAAGGTCAAAGGCGATATGGTTTTTATCGCCTAGAATCTCGGCACAGCACGGCTAACTAGAACATCTTGTATTTTTTCTCAAACATGCTCGGAAAAAACGGTTTTCCGATTGAAACACAAGGACGGAAAGAGCCTCATTTTACTCCTAGGAGTAAAAAAACCATATGAAAACACTTTCCGTCCATGTCCATATATTTCTTAAAAATGCTGTCAATTTGCATACAAAATCAAAAGGACCAAGACAAAAATGCCAAACAGCCAAGGTAACTGCTCGCTTTTTTAGCACAGTGCGTGTGTTTCTTTTTGAATTTGCATTCCAATGTCTATGGTTAGTATTTAAAAACAATTGACAGTCGGTAACATTCGTTCATTCTGCATAATATAATTGTGAAACCGAATATTAAACTATTTGTTGTGTGAAATACTAACCTACTATAAAAAATGAGCTCAAGCGACGAAATAGGTACCACACCGCCTATATTAAAATCTGAAGCTGCCTCGGTTAGGCAAAACCTGCTTCCCGCTAAATCTAAGGAAATTAAATTACTTGCTTTTTAGAAATGTATTTGTATTATTTCCTCACATGTTTGAGAAAAGCATTATGTATGCCTCGGCGGGAACGAGGATTTCCTGACTCGTATTTTAGCAGGCCTCGCTATTGCTCGGCCTGCTAACCACCTCGTCAGGAAAACCCTTACTTTCCGCGCCTAGGCAACAATGTACTATTTCCCTTGCCGCTCAGTGCGTCTATATTGTAACAGGCTAGTTAGAAAGGGATATCAGAGGGACAAACATGAACCGGCAAGCTGTGCTAACCGTCCAACATAGAACATTTTTTTGTAAGTATCACGCATGGGCTAGACATTCTGAATATTCCATTGATTTTAATCGACGCTGGGTATTAGGTCCATATATTTTTTGGCATTATCCTTTGCAGTCACAGCCACTGAAAACTTGGTTAAAGGTAATTGAAATAACGAGTTTTGTAAAAATGCCAATATCGCGAAAGCTATGAAACTTTGACTAGGTTAAATTTACTTAATGTCAAGCCCTCTTAGTTCTGGCGCTGGTTTTACGGACACCATTTTTATCTTAACTTCCAACAATACCATTAATTAGGTACTTACCAGTTGATTCACCAAAGTATTGAGCAATGCCAGCTTGAAAAAAAAATGTATTTGAATATCCAAATCATTATCGTTAGGTATTAATTAAACAGAAGCTACTTAGTACTTATAAACGCACAGGCTTCTGAAAATCATACATTTTGTGGCTTAATTAAGTTTTTGGGCAACACCATTTTATCCGGTACTGCAGAACACAATGCATCATGTTCTGTTGGAGTTTATTTTTTAAGCAATACAGTACGTTTAGTTTAGCGGTCGAGCGCAAGGACTTTTAGGGATGGCAGAGAGGGTAATTATGATCCTTTTTGACTAATTGACTATATTTACTATTATGCAAATCCTTATACCTAGTTTACGATATATTCCCTGTTATATTTAAAAAAATTGTACACGGGGTTCCGTACCCCAAGGGAGCCCAACGTCGTAACTTTCCTAATTTGTAGAATAAACTGTTAAAAATATTTTAACACCAATTTAAATTATGTATATTAAAAACTAATTGTGTTTATAATTACATTTTTATGAAGTTACCAAAAATATATGATTAATATCCATCGATTTGTCATTTGTTTTCCATGGTTACGTTCAATCCATTAGTCTGGCCATCGAATCGTGATATTGACCTCGAAACAGAATTCTTTATATGGCAATACTCAACAACTACTCAAATTGGTTGTCAAGTCGTGTCAATTTTCGGAATAACAAACGGTTATCTTGCGTTATTATGTCGAAACGAGGGACGCCATAGAGACGCTCTGGTGACAGTTCGTGTTTGTGTCGGTCCTGCGAAATTCTGTGGCCTAGTGCTATTATTCTTGGGTTTTGTTGTGTTACTGTGCATCATTGGTGATCTGTAAGGGTCGTGACGTATTTTCGTACGCTGCTAACCCCGCAATGTCGCATATCCCGCCAAAGCCTCCAGACATAACCTCCAACAGGGAGGCGTCTTCAGGGTGTCCTCCGAGTGTCGCGACGCCGGTCGCGATTTCGGAGGATTCGATGGAGACTGATCCCTTACGGAGGGCAACCAAGAGATCTTTTGAGTCTAAGTTGGCGAGTAGGGCACCGTCCGACTCAATAGTTCACTTGTTTGAGCACCCTAATTTAAAAGAAGGTAGAAAATACTCTTCCACTGACAAAGACCCTTTCCTTGTGTATGTGTCTAGGACAGAATCCCAACCTTCTTCCGGTACAACCCTTAACCCAATTAAATTTGGACAAGTTATGGTTAACTCGCGAGTGCAAAATATCTCCCGTGAGGGAATTAAAAAGATAGGCCGAAACCGCGTAAGTGTTGATTTTAATTCTGCAGAATCAGCTAATTTGTTCCTAGCGAATCCACTACTTGCGGCAAATAAATTTGAGGCTATTGTCCCCACCTTTAATGTCACCCGCATGGGGATAGTTAGAGGTGTCCCCTCTGATCTTTCACTGGATGAATTTGCACGGGAGGTCGAACTTCCATCAGGCTGTGGAGAAATTCTTAAAGCCAGAAGACTCAACCGGAAGATTCATAAGGTGGATGGTATAGAATGGGTTCCCACTGGGACAATTGTCATCACATTTAGTGGTCAAGTTCTACCCTCAAGGATTTACTTCTGTTACACATCATTGCCAGTCGAAATGTATATACTGCCCACAATACAGTGTCACAGCTGCTGTAAATTCGGTCATATTGCAGATCAATGCCGGTCAAAACCCAAGTGCTTTAGATGTACACAGGAACATACAGGTAAAACCTGTGATGCTCCGGAAGACCTGATTTTGTGCTTGTTCTGCTCGGGCAAGCACTTTGCTACAAGTAAGACTTGCCCAGAACATACTCGCCAAAAGACGATCAAGGATACAATGGCTCAAGAAAATATTTCCTATTCCCAAGCATGTGATAGATTCCCCCCTGTGAAAAGGACCTATGCGGATATCGCTCAGAGTCCTCATCATTCACAATATGATCCCATCCCGACTCAGACTCAATTCTCTGCCTCCTCTCCTCCACCTCAAAGGATTTCCTATAGAAAATCAGTCTCCATTCCAAGATCCCCGCGGCAACCCTTAACACAGGGCTATGATCGTGCCGCGTATAATGCAATAATTGGAGATCGAGACCCTCCTCCCCCAAGGAATGGTGTTGCTCTCCAATTCCCATGCTCTCCCCTCGCCCCCTCCCTCCTAACTCCTCCCAGTGACAATTTTCTGGATGTTCTTTTGTCCCTGTTGATCAATATGTTCAGTAAGATGGACGATTTCCCCCTACCGCCCAACGTTGCCAATAAACTTTCCGAATTTATAAAAATTATTAACATTCCATCTCATACAGTGGAATAGTCACAGTATTCGCTCTAAGCAACACGAAATTCTACAAATGGCTGCCTCGTATGATCCTGTTGCTTTTGCCATTTCGGAGACCTGGTTGGTTCCAGGATCTCGGTTTCGGGTTCCTGGGTACTCCTG
This sequence comes from Acleris emargana, assembly GCA_927399475.2. Lineage (NCBI taxonomy): Eukaryota > Metazoa > Arthropoda > Insecta > Lepidoptera > Tortricidae > Acleris > Acleris emargana. The sequence goes on along the minus strand of OV656835.1, from coordinate 45,725,424 downwards.
TCTCCGGCATGACAGAGATGACGGTTATGGAGGAGTTGCCCTCCTTATTAAATCCTCTGTCACATATTCCTTTCTTCCCCTCCCCCCCTCTCCCTCCTGCATCAATGCTGTGGCTGCCAAAGTCATGGATTTCACTGTACTTTCTATCTATATTTCGGACCGCCATTCGATTCAAATCTCTGACCTAGACCTTATATTTTCTGCCCTACCGGGCCCATTTCTTATTTTAGGTGATTTTAACTGCCACCACCTTATGTGGGGAAGTGCAGACTACGACTCCTTGGCCTGTGATCTCGTGGACCTCATGGTGGACAAGAACATCTGCCTACTCAATGATGGTTCCCCTACACGCAGAACGGCCCCTGGCCAAAATGCTAGTGCGGTTGACCTTTCTTTATGCTCCCCTAATTTTGGCACTCTCCTCTCATGGTCAGTCCTTCACGACTCCCACGGTAGTGATCACCTTCCTATTTTAATTTCGTCCCCTTCATCCTTCTCTCAACCTAATGTTATATCAAAAATTAACAGGTACCACTTGCCCAAGGCAGATTGGGACCAATTTGCCATGGACTTAGATGCAGCTGTCAGTGATATGCCCTCAGTATCAATAGAAAATGGTCTTATCTGCCACGATTACTTAATTGATGCCCTTAAAGTGGTAGCAGACAAGAACATCCCACTTAAAAAAAGGAGTAATTCGTGTAGGTCCTCTCCCCCTTGGTGGGACTCTGAATGCTCGGATTTGATTCGCCAAAGGAGGGAAGCTGAGGAAGTGTATTGTCGAAATATGTCAATAGATAACTTTCTCGCTTTCAAAAGGACTGCGGCCTTGACGAAACGTATGCTCCAAAAGAAAAAAAAGAATGGGTGGATAAGCTTTTGCCGTAGCATCTCTCCCCGTACGCCTGCTGCAATTCTTTGGAAATCGATAAAGCGTTATCGCGGATCTTACCTAACCCGTGACCTTCCTAGTAATGACTCCAATGTTTGGTTCCAGGATTTTATTGACTCTTTATCTCCCTCCTCGGTTCCCCACTCTAATTCTCTTCCCTCTTCTTACCCTTCTAACTCTCCTCCTAGCAATTTCGACCAACCGTTCTCTTGGTTGGAGCTACTTGCCTCCTTGGATCACCTTAAGAACTCTTCTCCTGGCCCTGACAATATCCCTTTCTCTTTTTTGTCCAATTCTGGACAATTAACAAAAAAATATTTTCTGAATCTTTTAAATAATTTTTTCGACCTTGGTTTTGTTCCAGGAGCCTGGAAAAAACAAATAGTTATCCCCCTACCGAAGACAGGGAAATATCCCTGTTTACCATCTTCTCATCGTCCTATTGCTCTATCTTCCTGTCTTCTTAAAATCCTGGAACACATGATTAAAAAACGTCTCGAGTGGTTTGTGGAATCCAAAAAAATCCTGGCCAAAAGTCAATTTGGTTTTCGGAGAGGAATGGGCACCATGGACAGTATCTCCATTTTATCCACAGACATCAGGATTGCCCTTTCAAAGAACGTGTTCCTTGTCGGAGCTTTTCTGGATATATCATCCGCTTATGATAACGTGATTCTCTCCTTACTCAGAGATAAATTATCTAAGCTGAATTTGCCGCAGAAGCTTTCGCATTTCATTTGTAATTTCCTTATGGATAGATCTATTGAAGTGAGGCACCGTGATGCCCTTTCCGCTCCAAGATCGATCTGGCAAGGCCTCCCCCAAGGATCCGTACTAAGCCCGCTACTCTACAGCCTTTATACCCATGACCTAGAAGAGGCAGTTTCTCCATTCTGCAACATCCTGCAATATGCAGATGACTTAGTCATATACTCCTCTTCCCACTCGGTCGATGTAGCCTCAAGTGACCTCAATCAAGCATTATTTTATCTGGGAGAATGGCTTTCCACTCATGGTCTTTCCCTCTCAGTTGACAAATGTACTGTTGTTCCTTTCACCAGAAAGAGATCTTTCCCCCCCCATCGAAGTAGCCTTTAATAATGAACTGATCCCTGTTAGGTAGAAGGTAAAATTTTTGGGAGTTATTCTGGACTCTCGTCTTACCGGGTCTGATCATGTTGACTTCATAGTTCAAAAATCTCAATCAAATCTTAACATTGTACGATGCCTTTCAGGTGTGTGGTGGGGCGCCCACCCTTATTCCCAAAAACTTATTTATAACGCCATTATCCGCAGCGTTCTTGACTATGGCTCTTTCACTCTGGTGCCTTGCAGTAAGGTGGCCTTGGGTAAACTGGATAAAACCCAATTTCAGGCTTTAAGGGTCATCCTTGGAGCTATGAAATCTTCTCCCACCAACGCACTTCAGGTGGAAGCAGTAGACCCTCCTCTTTCCCTCCGTCGTCAATTTTTGGCAGACCGGTTCTTCCTTAAATTTTCCCTTCTCGACGACCACCCGCTCTTTCCTAAACTTCAAGAACTCTCTTCTTTAATCACAGATAGTGGTTACTGGTTTAACAAAAATCCACCTTGCTTGATAAATAGCCTTCGCAAATTCAGTAGTCTTCCGGACCCTGCATTTTCTTGTTCTCTATTTCCTCTTTTTTCTGTCCCTTACGATTCTTTAATTTTCCAACCCAGCATAATCCTTGACTTTGGTATATCAAAAAACGACCCTGGAGCTAACAAAGCATTCCTTGACAAAATTAACGGTCTCTGGGGAGACTGGCTGTTGTTATTCACAGATTCCTCCAGACTTTTAGTTTGGGGGGCAGTGGGTTCGGCAGTTTGGATTCCGAAGTTCTCTATAATTCTAAGCTTCAAATGCCCTCCTCTTACATCAGTTTTTACTGGAGAATTAGTAGCTATTTTGGAAGCTATTAAATATGTTATGTCACATGGGATTCATCGATCAATAATTTTTTCAGACTCTCTTAGTGGTTTGCAGTCCATCAAGGAAAATCCGTTTTACACAAAAGTCAGTTATCCCTTAGTAATGTTAATCAGGCAAACACTGTATGAATGTCAACTCCGCAATCTCGAGATCACATTGGCCTGGATCCCCAGCCATTCTGGGATTCAGGGCAATGAGGTTGTTGATTCCTGTGCTAAGGAGGCCGTGGAGATTGGCAGTCTGGTTCACACCCAGTGCTACTTTTACGACCTCCTATCCTCTGCCAAATCAGACCTCGAATCTAACTGGCGTCAGCAGTATGAGTTCTATATCGGTCAAAGGTCGTCATTATGTGTGAATATAAAGCAAAACAAGAAGAGCGAGCCTCTGCTTTTCGCGAGAGAGAACGATATTTTCATGAAATAATGACTGCCACAGGTTAGTGCACGTAATGATATTGATACTTGTTGAATATTTGTAAGCTCCTTAGTTATTTCAAGATATATTTCGTTGGACTAAAAATATTATTCGTTTAATTTATGCTTTTGTTGTTGATTTCACTTTGAAATAGTAGTTTTTCCTACATTTAGAGGTTATGTTCCGATTGTAATCGAAAATAATTATATTTATTGCATGTTTTTTATTTCAGAGAGGATAAGAGATAAAGCCGATGACAGCAGCTTAAATGAGTTGAATTATATTACTAATGCTGTGAAGAGTTTACAACAACTAGATGAAAATAGTCAGATCAAAACCGAAATTCAATTTGTACAAGAAATTTCTGCGTTGACAGGTATGATATTCTGACAGTAAATGAATATACTTAAGTGTGTTAAAATGCTTATTTATTTTTATATAGGTATATATAAGCAAGGAAATCACATTTAGATAAAAACAATATCTTTGGCAAATGTGGGGCGGGGTAGGCTACAAAGATGCAACTAGGATAGTGCCGGGATGAGGCAAAAGATCTTAAGTGATATAACTAAACCAGTTCATATAGAAATGTATAAATGGGTGGACACTAGATGACCGTGAGGGTCATCTAGTGTCATTGGATTCTGATCAGTTGACCACAACAATTTATTAATCACACCACCCGCTATTGATCCCGGGGTCGGGGGTTAGGAATGTAACACTTTACCACATAGGAATGATTAGTTAGATAACTTTATAATATAATAATATGTTACATAGTGATTGATGCTTCCAATAACCATATTAATAAGCTATACCGTTATTTAAACAATATAATGTATTTTTGTTTCTAATTTTCAGATGTTGGTACTGCTACTATCAAAAGAATAAAAAAAGAAGGACAGTCAAATGCAGGTGTTTGGAAAACTCCCGGGAAAAAGCGTCCACATAAACCAACAGTTGCCAATTTGGATACTTTTGACATTAATGCGATCAGGCAGAAGATCAATCAATTTTACACAGTTAAAAAACAGGTGCCTACTTTACGTACCTTGTCGACAGATTTAAGAGAGAGCATTGGATTGCCCTCAATGCCCTCTTGGTTTTTAGCACAAAATCTTTGTCAGCTGATTATCATCATGACATGAACCGACAGAACTTTATAAAATGGCTGCAAGAGAAATTAATCCCCAATTTAAGGGAACCAAGTGTAATAATAATGGATAACGCAAGTTATCATTCAACTCAGGTACATAAACCACCCACAATGAATCAGAGAAAGGCAGACATTCAAGATTGGCTCACTATCAATGGAATCACTTATGAAACTTACATGTCGAAGGAAGAGCTGATGTGTCTGGTGGGCCAATACAAGACCAACCCAAAATATGAGGTTGACGAAATTTTAAAAGAAAATGGTCATGAAGTTCTACGGTTACCCCCATACCATTGCGACCTTAATGCAATTGAACAAATATGGAGTTTAGCTAAAAGGAAAGTTGGCAGCAAAAATGTGGGTCTTACTGTAAAAGAAGTAGAAAAAGCGATTTCAATGGAATTTGGGACTGTAACTCCAGAGGACTGGAAAAAATGCACTGACCATGCACTGCATGTAGAACAAAAATATATAGAACGAGATGGAATCGTCTCAACATTAGAACCATTAATTATAAATGTAACCAGTGACAGAGACTCGAGCAGTGAGTCTGAGGAGCCAATTGAGTTTTTGGAATCAGATTTTGAGTATGACAGTTAGTCTGATTTCTTCGAGTCTTCCCATCTCTCACTACAAGTCATATACATAACAATGTACTATATAAATGAAATGTGTCACTTTTAATCAAAATCAAGGTATTCTGTGAATAGACTTATACTTCTCCTTACATTACAAGTATTTCAAGTATTTGTTTGTGAAATAGTACTCATAATAAAGGACATAACATTACATTTTTTTATTTTACTACCTTGTCGGCGTGATTGATAATTATGTATATTCGTGCCAAATTACAGCTTTCTAGTACTGAGGTCTCTGAGCTTAGCCGCACGCACATGGTGAAACTATAAGGGTTCCTAGTTGACTACGGAACCCTAAAAACAGGTTTTAAATGGCGGGCCCGTCTTACAAGAACATAGTAAGTAAGTCAAGTCAAGTTTACTTTGACACCTGTTGGCAATTATCAAGAGTGCGTATTCCTAGTTCATAAAGGGTTGCCATATCTAAATATTTGAAATTCAAAAAATAAATCTCAGTATCACGTTTTGATGGCCAGACTCTATCAACAAAATGGGGCTTCGTTTGGCATTCAAACTTTTACGATAAATTGTCAGAACTATTTTAGTAACTATTAAAATTTGCATAAAAGGGTCTAGCAGGCTAAGGAAGGAGAAGTGGCCCCTGTGCCGAATATCGGATTTTTATAATCTCATAATATAGAAACACCGTTACTTTCAGCCCCCTATCTTGAACCGTCACCGAGATACTGTCAAAACGTCATTTTATGGACACATTTTTCAAAGTCGTTTTTCTCCTGAACTATATAAGGTAGAGCAATCAAACCAAATCATAGCTACAAAGGATGGGTAGGAGTATAACTCAGATTTTTTTAAATATTTAATTCCATGAAAAAATAATGATTAAAATGTCAGAGAATTTTCTGACAGCACTTTTCAACAAGTATTTGTAAAGGTACAGCTACGGAAAAAATCACATAAACTGCTAATAGTATTAGCTAGTACCATGCGAAAAATCAATTAAATATAATTGGTGCAACATACTTAAAAAAAAAAATGTCAAAGCTATGATTTGGTTTGATTGCTCTACCTTATAAAGTTCAGGAGAAAAACGACTTTGAAAAATGAGATAGCCAACAAATGACATTATAAAAATCCGATATTCGTCACAGGGGCCACTTCTCCTTCCTTAGCCTGCTAGACTCTTTGTAAACATTTACCAATAACATTCACAAACTAATAACGTCAATCGGAATTATGAAAATCACTTTGCTGATAAATTATTTGTCAACAGAAAAAACGCGGAAAATATACAAGAAAAGTAAGCTTTTAATTTCAATATAATTTTAAGCTTGTAGAAAAAATTATGAATGCAACGGTATTTAATTAGCTCTTAAGGTACTCGTGCCTTAAGAAGCTTCATTATGTACCTGTAACATAAATAATTATTTTTACCCGATCTTAAGATATGGTTCCCTTAAAATTTACTTCGTCATAAAAAAAACTCTGCGTTAATATGGAAAAATATAGCATCTCAAAGTGATACCAAATCATTTTTTTAATAGCTATAATCATTTAAATTAGGTTAAAGCTTCTATAGGTGTCATGTGCAATAGAAAAAAAATGCCGGCTCTATTTTAGTTGCTGCTTGGCGATAGGTAGATAACTAGAGTTAGGACTTTTGGTGGCAAATCGAGGTTCTAGAACCCATGGAGTCGCTATTTTCTATTTATTGTAATACATACCACTTTGATTTTGACCTTCAGTATTTTAATAATTTAAAATTAATTTATTCATTAAACTGCTATAAACCAATTTAAATGAATTTTAGTATGGAGGATATCTCTGCTGTGAAAGAGTTACAAACAAGCAAATATGAGTAGGTATTGAATAACCGAACCAAAAATGTATTTAGTTCATTTTGAAACATGACCATACTGAAGGTAAAAATCAAAGTGTCATGTATAATAATAATTAGGAAATAGCGACTCCATGGATTCTAAAACCACGATATGCCACCAAAATCCTAACCCTAGTTATAACTTATAAGATAAGATGATCGTAGAGATCCGAATGGACAATGCAGTCTTAGAATAAATATTCTTATTTTTGTTATTAATTTAACATAAAATAAACAATACCATAAAATTTCTAGTTTCGACTTCGTTTGACGGCGAAAACGAATACGAAATAAAGGTCATTCATTCGAATGTGGAAAATCGAAGTAAAGCGACGGTAAGAAAAATAGTACGGTCGAACTGAGATGTAGATGTACATTTTAGTACCTGGTCATCATTATTGATACACTAAATTTACTTGAATGAGTTACTGCGATAAGGTGCTACATTGTACAGCTACTTTTGAATTTGACTGTACAGCTTTATAATTAGAGGATCCCGCCAAATATAGAAACTGATAAGAGTCTGATCATAGGAGAAACGATCCGGTGGCTGGCACTTAGAGAGATCAGTGGATGCCAATGGACACAAAGAGAACAAATGGAGACGACGTATGGTCGACGGCCAGTCGGCCGATCTCGTTACCGCTGTGGGAAAAATGAGGTGGTGAAGGACGCGAGTGTTTAACGTGGCAAACTGGGAGGTTAGCTCGGAATTCGAAAAAGGGGGCGTTACATCTCTTTTTATTGGATCTTTGAGCTACCGGAGTAAGCAATTAAGTATGAAACTACAGTCAGCTAAATAAGTGGTCTTTCAATTTCACACAACTTCTTATAACACGAAAAGGTGACCTTAAGTCGACCTTTTAAAAGTTCGAAATGACAGGTTCATCGTATCTTTCGTACGTGCGTAAGTACGTATTGCGTTAAAATTCTTGCGGAATTTACCCTTAAAATTGGCAAACCACATATTTGAGCGACTGTGCTAACGTAAACAAGATGAATTAATAGGCACTGACAGTTGGGGGTCGAGTCGCTGTTCCGTGTGGCATCGAGCTCATACAGCTGGAAGGTGCCGTGGCTGGTGGGCGTGGGGCCCGCGCGCTGCGGCGTTGCTTCTACTTCCGCCATGGCCTCTCCGACGCCCTGCTGAAATCCATTATGGATGTTCGAACCCTGTCAACAGATAGATTTTTAAGTTAAAATTTGTTTATTTCATTAAAATAATGTACTCACGGGATTTTTAGTGACATGACACTCTATTATGCGTGATGGCTTTATCACCAACACGGTCGTATCTTTTATTTATTTCCTCGCATACTCGGAAGTACAAGGTGTTACAAAGGCGGTGCTAAAATTACAAACCTTGGGTCATCAAAACCTCTCGGTTGTGATTCCTTCCTTGCAACCCTTTATAAACTACTAGCTTTCCGCCCACCACTTCGTCTGCGGAGAGTCAGTACTTTAGTAATAGACCAGTACATTACTACAGAGGCCGGGAAGTAGTGCTTTTCTCAAACATATGCAATGAAATAAAAAAAAACATGTGTGTAATAGGCATTAGCGCGGATATTTTTGGTCCGATAACCATAAAGCCACTGAAAAAAATAAAAAATAAAAATTTAGGCTGTTCATAAACACAGCCGCCACGTCAACATAAAAAATTAAAAAAAATTACTTCCCGGCCTAGGCCTTCAATTTTGTATTACATATATTCCTTTACAGCTCTCTCGAGTTGCTCCGCCCGGAACGTGATACTTTGAAGCCTAAAATAACTAACATAAAGCCAACATTTCATTGCATGTTTGAGAAAAACAAATAGATATTAGAGATTTCCCTAACTTAAACGCGTAGGTAGTTTTCTTTTTAAGTCCATTCACGTATATCTTTTATTATAATAGTGGCAGGTACCGCCACAGGTGGTGTCGCGAATGATCGCGATATGCATGAAACATGCTAGTGATTGAACCCCTTAAGTTCGTTAGTCATTTTTAGACGAAACAATTATGACTGGCACCTCTGGGTGGAGGTGTCATATTGATTTGGCGGGAAGAGTAGATCGAAAAAGATGAAAAAATGGTGAGGTTGGTTGTGGCTTGTGAAGTGAGATATAATTGTTCTGTATACTGGTAAGTGCTTATAAACTGAAATATTGAACATGTAAAGAGATGGCAAAAGATTAATAATATTGTTTTGGAGGTCTGGGGAGTGTGGACTAGTGGAGAATCAACAGGGAGATACGGATAGATAAGATACTCTTAATGTTTGCTTCCGGGCGACTTTTCGCACTTGGCTTCGGATATCTCTCATTAGATTACGGACAACGTTCGGTGACCAATGTCGATGCTTTTAGACAGTCTTTTTTAAATTGGTCTACGGAATCTGCTGCCGAGAAGCGTAGCCGAAGTGTTCTCTTCATGATTACCCAATATTCCTCTATGGGACGTACCTCAGGGTACTTTGGCGGATTCTTATTCTTATCAACATATCGCACGTCGTAGGGTTACATCCACTCTCTGGTGCGGGCGGCATAATGGCAACAATCAGTGGCAGTATATTTAAGCAGCGATATGTTCCGGCCGACTTCCTTTCAAACGAGGTTCAGTGTAAATGCTTGGGATGGTTTGATTGGAAGATATCTTATCGGTCCTCCCTGCTTGCCGGTTTTTTTTTCAATTTTTTATTTTCACTTGTTACATCATTATTAGCCAGAGAAGTTTTTTAAGTAACTTGAAATTGTCTATCACTTGTGTTTTTTCTTTAAATACTTGTCGAAAACTAAATTTCATTTAATTTTCCTCCGGTTGTCTTAGCTTTAAGGGCCCATATATTTTTTATGCATTTCCTGTGGGTTTTGGTTTTGTTTAAAAATAAAACCATTATAAGAGCATAATTTTAAAAATAAACGTGCTGTTGATGTTACTTAGGTATGTAATTAAAAAGGTTTTAAGGCAAAATTTCGGGATATTTTCAAAAAAACTGAAAAAGAAAAAAACTAACTTTAGCATAGGGGTCACTATGCCAAATGTGTTCCAACTTTCATTTGTCGAACCCGCCACCAAACACCCTGTATATTATAGGTCCGTGTGTGACGCCCGTAACTGACCAGACACCACTCGCCAGACGGTAGGTATCTAACGCGCACAGCGCGCGTCGGCAGGCGTTTGTTTCGCTTCTACGTAGTTATTATTTATTCTTATGCCATGACGTCAATTTGTATACAGCTGATTTAAAAATGTGAAAAAAAAACAAAGATACAAATAGTAGAACATACAACCTCCTCCTTTTTTGATGTCGGTTAATGAAAGACTAGTATTGAGAGGAGGAAATTTGGTTAGAGTATTGCCGAACATAGTTCTACATAAACCCTTATTAAACTTTCTGTGTTCATCGATAGGTACTGACATTTTTGTTGTAATAAATAATAGTATTATTAAATAGTCGTAAATACTATTCTGCTACTACAACATTGATATTGAAAAACAAACGGTATCGTCATAGTATTAAGGTTCAAATTGAATGTCACTGACATTCTAGATGTTACGTTTTGGTATTTGCCGTATTGCCTCGGGGCGGTATCGTCCTACACTACCAAAACGTAACATCTAGAATGTCAGTGACATTCAATTTGAACCTTAATACTATGACGATACCGTTTGTTTTTCAATATCAATGTTGTAGTAGCACGTGCTAACTCGGTAGCTAGCGGTTTTGCGATAATAGAAACAATGGCCTTTGTTTGGAAGATTAGGGCTCGAAGCGAAAAGTTCATTTGAGAAGATTCATACTATACCTTACTAGTCTTACTACTGATTAGTTGCGCTGCGCCGCGGCCGCTGACACGCACGCATCAAAGACAATAAAAATTTACTACAGAAAAGTAACAAATACATTTCATAAAAAATGCCGTCTTGTGTTTTTCGAGGCTGCCGAAATTATACTGTAACTGTAAAAGGAAGGAAGGATGTCTCATTTAATTCGTAAGTACCATCTCGCCAAAATTATGGTTTAATTGGCACCGGCATCACTATCACCTGTGAAACATGAAATACACAATTAGATATCGCATGAGTGCGATAAAGACGGGTAGCTACATGGCAGGGCGGGGTCTTGGTGAGAATGGCAGGTAATTTGAAACAACTATTTTCTAACAATAGCGTTCTCTAAGGATTGCCGTCTTCGTCTGTAGAAATATGGTAACGTAGCAACTGTCGGTAATTGGCGACGGGTTTAGTGTGAGTATAACGTATCTAAACATAAAATATCATTGATTCTGGCATTGATACTCATAAAAGAAAATTGACTCAATTTGCCAGTTTTAGTTATTAATGGTGAAAAAATTATGCTGCTGCGGTGATCCGAGTTTTTTTATTGCAATTAAGCTGTATTTAACTATAATACTTTTATTATTAGGTGCTGTATTTATTATATATAATTTTAACACTTTGTATATTATATTATTTATTTATTTGAACAGTCAAGGTTAAAAATAAATATCCGCACCAAGTTGCAAAATTATGTACACGTAGACCTTATTGCCATAGTAATAAGGTCTGTGTACATATTTATGAGACTGTGGTGTATACATATTGGTGACCTTGACTGTACAGTCGACTACAAAGAGATGTATCCACTTATTTATCTTATTGCATTCTAATAAGGTCCAAAAGTGGATATATTTCTTTGTAGTAGACTGTACCGGTTAATACCTAAACACCCACTAAATAAAAGCAGATCATAAACCATACCCTCGCGCCGCCCGCTGCAAAAAGGTCGTTAATTTAAATTGGAACGTAAGTATTTGTCATATTATGAAGTTCAAAATACGTTTGAGAAAAGCCTTTTAATAGTTTAATCTCGTAAGGCCACCGTCCAATTTGCCTTCCTAAAAATTACTTGACGATAATTTCAACCGCTGCTATGTCGAGAACCTGCTCCTAAAGGATCCTCATCTTCTTTTATTACTAGTACTTGTACCTATACTATGAATTGCGATTAATAAGATAAGATTACCATTACAGCCCGTTCACACAGAGTCTCCGTATTTACGGTACCCGTTTTAACGGATACAACAAAAAATGATGCTTTGTTCACACATAGGCACCGTATAGCGTTCAACGTATCCGTCATTAACTGAGAGCCCGTTCACATATTCTCCGTACCGCACCCCACACACAGTTTATATCCAGTAAAAAAGTACGGATACATGACGGATACGTATTCCGTTCATCCAGTATTCGATAACAAAACGGAATGTCATAATTTAGCGGAACGACATTTTTTACTGTATACTGAATACTGTGTCATATGTGAAGTCGCTCATACAACTCCATACGCCATCAATGAAAAAACGTATACGATAAAACGGGTACCGTAAATACGGAGACTCTGTGTGAACGGGCTGTTACTTGTATCGTCACCTCAAAATGTTATGTGTAGATGTATGAATGTATGTGATATTATTATCACGACGCAAATAAATATTCTCTTTTGACATGTCGTGCACTCAGACGTTTTAATTATTGTGTTGCTACTATAATTTCGCCAATGTCAGGTTTATGGAAGGTACACGTTTACGGAGAAAGTAATTAATTTTGAAAACGGGGATGAAAACTAAAGTATGCTTAGGTTTAATACATACAGGGTGTCCCAAAAATAGCACGTCACAGTGACACTGGAGATTCCCCAGCTTCAGACGAACCAAACCAGCCTAACATGACCTCAGTAAAAGTTGCACCGTTTTCGAGTTATACCAATTTAAAGATTTTTCCAAATTTTCACCTCTTTTGACATTGTAAGTTTAATTGTAGGTTTAATTATCGGAAAGCAGTTTACGAAAAATAAACCGAAATTTTATCCGAAGATGCCATTTGTGCCTTAGACTCAGAGGGAAACAATTCGAACATTTATTGCAAAAATTAATGAACATTAAACCTGTTTTTTATTATCTTTGAACCAAGGTCAACCAAAAATCGATCATATTCTTCAAAGGAGTACAAACAAATGAAATATCGTAGAGTACAAGATAATTTTATAGATGATTAGCATTGGTTTCTGAGGATCCAATTCCTACTTTTATGCATTAAAATATCATGTGTCATACCATTTTAGAATTGGCATAAAATACGCATGTTTTTAAAGTTAGGTATTTGCTCATTTCGTTTCTAGTAAAAAAAAGTTATGGCAGGTGTTCAAAGTTGAAATTACTATGTTGATGATAATTTAAGTCAAGTTCATTACAGTATTTTTCCAACTTTTACATTAGTTATTGACATAATAATGCTTCTATCATCTTAATCAGCTATTCATAAACGCGCACAAATAAAAAAAACTAAATTCTAAAGCTATCCCAGTAAATGCGAGCACTTACAATGTCAAAAGAGGTGAAAAATTTGAAAAATCTTGAAATTGGTATAACTCGAAAACGGTGCAACTTTTACTGAGGTCATGTTAGGCTGGTTTGGTTTGTCTGAAGGTGGGGAATCTCCAGTGTCACTGTGACGTGCTATTTTTGGGACACCCTGTATACATACCAAATGAAAATTTCATTTTAACAACTTAATTCTGTTTTTATGAATGAAAATAATAAAATGTTTAGTGAGTGGACTATATGCAAGAGTTAAAAAGATTTTCCAATTTACAGAACGAGGAAATTCCAAAGGAATTAAGTCGTTAAGTGAGCATACTAAGTTAGGACACGAAAAGAAAACATGCTCTGGAGAGCCTTCGTCCAGACCGCAATAACAAAGCGAACTATCCTTGATCCTGATCTTAGCTAAGTGAACTGTCACAAAAGTATCAGCTTGAATAAAACAGAAAAAAACTCGGTTTAATTGGTATATTATGACCAGATGTAATTGACAACAATTCATTTTGTGCTAAGGTAGTAAAATAAATTACCGTTTCTAGATTTTACACTGCTGATTACAGTAAAAATATCTTTGGATTTTTTTATGCAGTAGTTTTTTTTATATTTAAGAAAAACAGTAAAAAAAGTTGGATTGTGAATGTTAGGAATACACATTTATTACCAAAGGAATTCAAAAAAATATACAACTGTCATGTTCATTGTTTATCTGTCTGACGGATTACTTGATTCTGACGACACGCTTTCAATTCTACGCAAAATAGTTTATTTATTTTAATGGCGTCTACAAATTACGTAATTAATTAAATTACGCAAAATAGCAAATTTGTGAACGAACGGCAGCGAATGATTGACATGACATGACAGTCAGTTATGTTTACTGTTTAAAGTTACTTTTTTAAATTTTATATCAGGCTAAGATCACGACATCAGTATTCCTAACTTTGTATATACGGTCTTTTTAATGACTATTTCTTTAATAAATTATTAACGACGAATTTAAGTTAAATAAAGAAAAACCAAGAAATACGGGTAGTCTAATTTTTAACCAGCTATTATAAACGCGAAAAAACAATAATGCTTTTTTTTTTGAAATGTTGTCAATTCCAGGAATTTGCTAGCGAGGGCTTAGCCGTGGAAATTAAGTCAAAATAAAACCGGCCATGTGCGAGTCAGAATCGCGCACGAAGGGCTCCATACCGTTATCTATAAGAACAACATTAGACACTATACCAGTTGCCGTGATTAATATCGAGCAAAAAAATCACTTTTGTTTAATAATTATTTTAATCTGGTTTTAGTATTTGTTGTTATAGCAGCAACAGAAACACATATCATCTTTGAAAATTTCAACTGTCTAGTTATCACGGTTCATGAGATACAGCCTGGTGACAGACAAACAGACGTACAGTGGAGTCTTAATAATAGGATCCCGTTTTTACCCTTTGCGAACTGTTGCGGACATCTAGTAAACATAGTCATGATTAAAAACAGACGTAGAATATTCTTTTCATCTCACTAGATCGGAAAGCCCTTTTTGTTTGTTTGATATCTATTGATAAAATCGCTTTTTATCCACATGTGAAGAAAGAGTTTTGACATTTGAATGTAGCTTAAGTGATATTTGACAGCTAACAAAACGTAAAACGTTAAAAGTGCTGAATTTTTACCATCACAATTAATGAATTGCATCGAGTAAAAAACACTAAATACAGTCTTACAGCTTTATTTTAATTCATACTTTCATAAATATCAGCATTCAACATTAACCTTCATTCTTGTTGTAAAAACAGATAAAATGTTCTGACAGTCCAAGTAAGTCGATATGCGAACAAAACGCATCCGAAATAACAAAAAAGAACTTAAGTCAAAACTTTTCAATTAAGCCGTAAACGAAGAACTTAAGTCAAAACTTTTCAATTAAGCCGTAAACGTTAAATATTCGCATGTTTTTCTAGTTTGTTTTGTTATTAAAAATGAGTGATTCGAGTGATGAAGACGTATTAAACACCTGTGGAATTACCGGAAATCGTGCAAAATGCGGAACTGAGCTTATAGTACAAACCCTTTTTCTTATTTTCCTCGCTGTAGAGGTGAAAAGTTTTGTGTTATACACGAGTGAAAAGTTATTTTACGTCTCGTGTGTTTGAAACACTCGCTACGCTCAGGATTATAGTTTTGAACCACTTCGCTCGTGGTCAATCATAGAATCCTTTCGCTAGCACGTGTTTTGAATGAACACTCGCAGGTTAAATACAACTTTCCCCCCTTGTATAACAAATAACTATTGGCTACTGCTGCAACACAGAATACAGTGTCATAACGTAATCTTTCCAAATCCTTTCTCATTTCGTTTTTTTATTAGACGTGTGAAGCTCTATACATTTTTATATAAAACAATTTTAACAGAACGATATCGTAGTTAACCTGTTATGGGTAAGGACCAAAAAGTTGGACCGTTTAGCGCAGTTAACCAGAAAAAAAGTCGAAAAAAGTTCCGTTGAGCAACGAAAAGTATCCCTATAATTCATAGAAAATGTAATTGAGTGCGTTAGCGAGGCCAACTTTTTTTGACGTCAGCCGCCTTTGTCGTCAAGTAAATAAATAAATAAATGAATAAATATCAGGGCACAATCTCACCCAAATTGACCTAGCCCCAAACTAAGCTCTAGGCTTGTATTATGGGTAATAAGAGCTATCAAAGCGGTGACAATACGATAACAGCTCAAATACGATATGGTTTTTAACGTGTTGAATAGAGGCCCTGTAAGGTTTATTAAATTGGAATAAAACTTGGTATACCTTATTTTCATGTACATATTTTGGAATAAAAATAAACTTGTATACAAACAATATAAAAGACTAGCTTTTTGGACCAAATGTTTGTTATTGTTACAAATGTATAAAGTCGTTAACTTTCACAGAAAGCAACTGTCTAGGCCCACCGGCACTTAAAACAACGATAAATAAAACCTACCGTATTAAAAATGTATTCTGTGGGGACGCAACAATGAATGTCATGGTAATGGTGGTATAGGTACTCGTATTATTTATATGCATTAACTTCATGCATGACGAAAGTAAATGCAATCTGATTGAAACTACGTATGACATCAAATTTGGTACCAGAATATCTAAATACCTACTGGGCCGAGGTATACAATATAACACTTACTCGAGTCATAAAAAAATCACTTAACATAAGCTAGCTCTTCAATTTCTGAGTATCACAATATTAACGACGTATTTTGTAAAAACGTATCACCATTAAAGCGGTGCATGAAATGCCATTTCCTTGAATGAAAAGCGGGGAGGGGAAAATCAATAATCGTTCCCAGAGCTCGGAAATACGACGTCACCTAGTCCGCCCACGGTAGTGCCGACACGGCTCGGCGCCGCGGCCGAGCCCCCGCTGACGAGCTACTAATATGACGAAGGCGGAATAATATCTAGGGGACCGACGGGCGAGGCAGTGCAAGAAGAATATTTGTTCTAGTTCGATACTTGATCGATAGAAAGAGACAGGACTACTGACTGTCACTCGTTTCGTTACACACATGCACTTGCTGTTAATTCTCTTCCGTTAGCAGAGATTAGTAACCACACGATCTATGTAAGCCAATTTTTTTTGTTAAAAAATTACGATTCAAACTACCGTAAGTAGGTACCTTGTGTTAATTTTATTATATTCAGGGCTAGCCATATTTTGATATTTTTAGTAGAATTTGATGTAAATAGACGTGTAACAAAACATAATTATATCGAGTTTTTGCTTCACCATTTTTGTTTGGTATAAAGTACGAAATGGGCAAAACGAAACCTTTACCCTAGGTAAGTTGGACAGTGTGGCCAGGCGAAATGGCACATTATAGGTGAACTGAAATGTATTTCATATCGTATCGGATAGCACACAACAAGAAAAATAGAGCACTCGTGGCGATACCGATTTTTTTCCGTTCATCTATACTCCCATTTTTCAAATAAACTGAGTATAGTGTATCCAAGCTGAGGATCCTCAGATGAAAGAAAAATAGCGGAAGTTAGGTGACCTTCATATATTCCGTACTTGAATAGAGGATGTAAATATTAGATATCAACAGAGAGAGACGCAGTACTGCTGCTGTGACTCGTGTTGAAAGTAACACGGAAAAGTTCGGCAACATTCTTTCATTTAAGCAAATGAGTTATCGCCGCTGAGTAGGGTGAACAAAAGGTCTATTCCCACTAGTTCCATTGACAGATCCATTGTTGGAACTAGTGCGAATTTTTGTTCCCACTACATAGTTCCATTATTTAAAGGACTTCAGATAATGGAACTAGTGGGAATGATTTTTTCCCAGTAGTTACATTTCATTAAAAAATAATTTATTCTCACTAAAACCGTTAATGAAAATTTGCATTCAATACAATAATAATTTATAAAATATTCTTATTAATAATAGTACAATACTACAGAGGCCGGGAAGTAGGTGGTTGCAGGCCGAGTTCATATAGACGGCCGAGCGAAGCGAGGTCGGATAGTTACGAGGCTGGCAACCCCTTTTTTCTCAAACATATGCAATGAAATAAAAAAAAACATCACTCAAAAAACATTTGTGTAATAGGCATTAACGCGGATATTTTTGGTCCGAACCACACAGATACAAAAAAAAAACGATTTTCAGCTATTCAGCCTGTTCATAAAACCAGCTGTCATGGCCATATTAAAATTTTAAAAAATTACTTCCCGGCCTAGGCCTTCAATTTTGTATGAAATTCCTTTACAGTTCTCTTGAGTTGTTCCGTCGGGAACGTGGCACTTTGAAGCCTAAAATAACTAACATAAGGCCGACATTACATAGCATGTTTGAGAAAAAGAACATATTCGTCATTTTCTTTTACTTTTTTCTTAAAATTAAGCCTTAAGTATCAAGTAAGTATAGGTAAAAAACTTTAGTAAAGCTCTTCTTGCATATGTAGTAGTAACTCATCTGTATAGATCGTTCGACATTCTATATTCGAAATTTGATTATTTTTTATACTTACTTACTTGATACTTACATACATACATACCTTCACGCCTGTAATCCCAGAGTGGGGTAGGCAGAGCTACAGAATTTCCTACAACTTTAAAAACTTGTTGATAATTCTGTAACCACATTTTGCACAAATAGGCTAAGATGTTTACCAGCGTATTAGTGACAGGTTGCAAGCCCATCGCCTAACAGTACTACAAGCCTATATTCCCTTAGTCGCCTCGTACGACATCCACGGGATGACATGGGGTGGCAGTATTCTAACCCGGCAACCACACGGGAAACTAGTGGGAATTCCCACTAGTTCCATCAATGGATCTGTCAATGGAACTAGTGGGAATAGACCGAACAAAAAAATATGTGTTCATCTCTCGGTTTATTTATTTGTATAACAATTTATTTCTTATGTAGTACTTATTAATAATAAATAATAATGAATGTTTGCAAATTCTAATTATTAAAGTGTAATACGAGTAGTTAGAGTAAAATTGTAACAACAAATAACAAATTACAACAGTCAACAGTATGACAGCAGTTTTATTTACTTAAACATGTCTTATGCTTATGAATTTACAAAATATCTTAGGATATCTAATGTAAATGAAAAATTGCTTGTTTATTATTATTGTATGTGTGTTTGGCTGTTTTGTCCATATGTCTGCCCGCTTATTATTATTATTTATGAGCTTTTGCAAATGGATTAGCTCCCACCGACTGTTTATATCGCGACCAAAAGTCACATCTATATATATACCTACATACATACATATATATGGGCTGACATCACTATGTTTAAGGTTAATTTGATATTTAAATATTATGGGACCACGCCAATTTTTAAGTCAAATTAGTGAATAAAGCATTAAAAGTTAATTATGTACTTTTGCTGTTATGAATTCAAAGTGATGCAGCGCTGACTGGGTGTCCTACTTTTGTACAAAAAACATGTCAAGCTCTATATTATTTTGAGTGAATTAAATAAATTTATTACTACCTTTTTGTAGACAGATTGATATGTTGAGCTCATCCTTGATGCTGAAGACTTTAAAGGAAATCTTTCCATGACTACTTTGCTGAAACAATATACGCAAGTGTTAGTTTATAAAATACCTACAGCATTAGATACTTTCGTTTTAGAAATGAACAACTAAAGGACTCTTGGCTAGTTTTGAACTTTTTTAGTGATTATAGATGGGCATATCTATTCAAATAGGTCAAGAACCTTTTGATTGGTGGTCATAATTAAAAAGTCATATTTATAGGCAATTGTATGGGAAAAAGGCAAGCGTCCCTAATTATGTGGCCACCACTGTACATGCATATGATTGCAACATTTCAAATTCAAGCAGCAAAGTCGATAAAGTCTAACCATCTGCGAGAGAATTGACCTTTCCTTTTTTTAAATTTGAGTATGCAAAATCATCACTGAGCAATGTCTTTGCAGATTATAACTTGGCACAAGATCAACAAATTGCCTCAACTCGAGCGGCGCTGAAATGGTGCCGGGGTGTTGTATTGTGTGATAACCATTATCATCAATAACTTACACTGAGCGCAGCTACAAGATTTGATTAACCATAGACAAGATAAAAATTAAGATAAAAAAAACGTTAAAAAATAATAATTAATGCCTTTTTTATTAACTAATATAGGGCTTTTGAAAATAAGCAAAGTACACAAAACAACAGTAAAGCATAAAAGTAAATGTATATTCTCAGCATTCCTTAACAATAATCAAGGATAGGACAAACGCCCGTCATTTTGAAAACTTAACCCTGTTCTGTACAGTAGACTTCCTTATATTAATAAAAAAAAATAGGTACTAAATAAGAATAAGAATAGTTTATTCGTGACAATACAAAACAAAGGACAAAAGTAATGTTTTATAAAGGCCGTGCCAGGATAAGCTAAGAGATTTTGCCCCCCTTGAGTTTGGGCTTGTAATTTTTATAGATTGTGTGGCTCTGCATTAGTAATTGTTTTGCCAAATTTGAGCACCCTAAATATCATAGTTTTAGTTTAAAAAAAAAAAACTATATTTAATTTTTCTTTGATTTTCTTTTTTCCTGTTAACCAATTTTAATGAGCTTGGCATATAATGTACATTTAACCAAGATGATCAAATGGCCATAATTATATTTTCATTATGCCATAGAAAAAAAATTAAAAAAACCCATTCAAACTTTTCAGTTTCTTTTTTTATCACTTCCATGTTAGAGACCGCTCTAATTTTTTCACTGGTAAAACTCCCACTAACGTCCTATAATATATATTTTTTTCAAAATTTTTGCTAAGGGAGAACATGGAGTTATCTTGACATAAAATTCTTTACATACATTTCCTAGAACCGCTATAATTTAAATCGGAATGATTGCAACCTCTTTAGAGGAACGTACATGTTGCATATGAAATACTTACTGGCCACTTACATTTCAACTTTTTTTTAAAGTAAAAAAAAAGACAACAAAAAGAACTCCTTTCAATTGTCGTGCGTTGGTAACATAATATAAACCATTCCAATATGAATTCATTATCAAAAACAACTGCAATACAACGCGTTTTCCGTAAAATAGTTAAAACGCTGTATTGTCTCGCAATGAAAACAATTCTGCAAAGTATAAACGAACAATACGATTTCTTTAATATAATAATACCTACACTTCCAATTTTTGATCAGGTAAATGTCACAAAGGCATATTGTGCATTTGTATAGTAGGTAATTAATGGGTACTTAATTTTAAATACGTAGTTTAAATAATTAGTAGTAGAAGTAGTAGTACTAGTAAAACTCTTTATTGTACGTACAAACAAATAATTACCTATGTTTTTTTGATCATTTAGATTGAAGACTTATGATAACTGCATTGCAGTTGTTTTTGATAATGAATTCATAAAATATCAAAGAAAAATTAAATATAGTTTTTTTTTTTTTAAACGAAAACTATGATATTTAGGGTGCTTAAATTTGGCAAAACAATTACTAATGCAGAGCCACACAATCTATAAAAATTACAAGCCCAAACTCAAGGGGGGCAAAATCTCTTAGCTTATCCTGGCACGGCCTTTATTTTAAGTACCATAATTTATATGTTTCCAGTGACAAATTATTCAAATGGGCGATAAATCACTTTCGCCAATGGAAAATAATGACCACAATTTTTTCCAAATTTTCACTTGTGAACCTATATCGACGTGAGTTTAGGACCCATTTATGAGTCGAAAAAGTGCGTTCACAGTCTACTGACGTCATTGGGGCATGTCTAATTGTTGACATTGGTATATTGTTTTTCCAATATGCTTGTGGCTCGGCGTTTATTTTCTTCTGCATTTCGTTTACGGTAACATAATCAGGATTTCTATTTAAAATTGCTTGAAACTTTGATGTAAGTGTAGATCTAAGACTCCCAGGTAATTTTTTTAAAACAGTATGTATTTCCTTTACAATTTTAAAAGATTCTTTTATCTGTAACTTTGTGCTTTGTAGTTCAAGAATTTTTTGTGGGATAACTTGAAAATTTGTTTTTATGTACAGAAAATCGTTTTTTAAATTTGGGATTTTAATTATATTCTTTATCTTCCGAATTAAGGATGATTCGTTTTTTAAACCATTTATCATCCTCTTCAATTGTTCGAAGTGTTCTGCATAGTAACAAGCGGCTGTGATCCACGTCCCCCACCTAATAATTGTTGGTTTAGGTGGTAAAGCTAGACCAGGACATTGTTCTCTGAAATATTTTACTCTAGAGTCGGATTTTAAAAATATTTGTTTCATACATGCAATAACTTTATCCGCATTCGGAAATCTATTCCGTATTTCTTCACTTAAACGGTGAAGCCCATGTGCAAAAGACGTTACATGCAATATTTGAGGATATGCATGTTTCAACAATTATTGATAAATGTGTTGAAGTACATTAAATTATAATATTTTGAATAAACTTCTAAAAAAAATATATCATTAGGAAGTCTCTACTGTACAGAACAGGGTTAAGTTTTCAAAATGACGGGCGTTTGTCCTATCCTTGACAATAATGACTTTAATTCTAGGGAGTCTTTGGGTATAGCGTAGCTTTACTAAGCATTTAAGTACTTAATACTTTTAGTATAGAGGTCATTAACCACTGTAACCTTCTGGTGACGGATGTGACCATGGTGGTTGTAAGCATGTCAACAAAGATATTTGGCCTACTAGCCGGATATAAATTGATGCCTATTGTGTAAAAAATGTTTCAATAACACAGGCATAATTAATGCTGTTACAATACAACGTGTTACAAAATACCCCATAAAAAATATAATAAATTATCAAAGCCAAAAATATTGTCAACCCTAGTAAGCTGTCATGTCAGGGAACCAGAGTTAGTTAGGATTATTTAACAGAGAGGCCTACCTACCAATTTTAATAATTGTCAACTTTAATGGTTTTTCTGTTTTTCATCCACAAAGGTTCAATACTATGATGTCATTATGCCTAAAGAACTGGCTTCAAAAAACATCAAGACGGAAAAAAAAAATATGTTGTCAATTTCAAATCTTCTTCATATTTTCCATATTTTTTTACAAAATGACGATGTTTTCTAACTCAGAATATTACGATTTATGCGTAGGCCATGAAGATAGCAATTTAAATCGTGCTCGCGAACTGTATCGGAGGTTGTGCATTGAGCAAGGCAGAGCTCACTTTGAGCCGTTCCTGTAAATTTGACGTTCATTACGAAAAAGTAAGTGTTAGTTTAGGTTTCTTCGTTTAAAATCTTCCAAAACTCGACTTGTAATATGTTTCGCGAATTAGGTAAAAATGTACACAAACTTTCTGCCTAGTTTACTCTTTAAATTTACTGAAATAGGGTTTGCACATTAATTAAAAAAAGAATGTTTTTTTTTTTGGCGGTAAGTCATACAGTGATAGTATGGTTCTCAAATATTGTAAATAGACTTGTTATAAGGCACCATTTAACCCCCTCTCGGCTTTACGGGTATTTTTGTAACACCCTGTATAGGTACAGTGGTGATCATCAAATTAGGGACACTTGTATTTTTCCCATACTAATTGCCTACAAATGACTTTTCAATTGTGACAACCAATCAAAAAGTTCTTGATCAATTTCATTTTTAGTTACACTTATCATTACCTAAAACTTGAAAAAAATAATATTTGGCATTCATACAAATGTTAAAACCTTCCAAGCCACTGGATCCAGGAGATTTAAATAACACCAACAAACTGATACTTTTATCACCAATATAATTTTAGTTAAAAAACACAAACTTTTACATTAATCCAGTAAGTACTTAATCTTCTAAGTTGTTCCTCAGTATAAATCCAACCAGAATGATGTTCGAAATAGTTACAGGTATAAGTTCAATTTCATTTCGCGACAGTTTTGTGGCTGCTTCTCATTGGTTGATAGAACAACCAAAGGGAAATGCCCGCCTATCACATTTAAACAATCCTTTAAAGTAATGTGTAAAATCAAATTGATACTTTTAATTTTAGTTGTTACTTTGTTGTTTTTTTAGATTGTTCAAATTAAATACAAATATAAATTAAGCAAACCAATATGACTTAAAATAGCTAACACAAAGTTGTAAAACTTTGTATGGACGCATCAGCACAAAGTTTTTAAATCCCTATAAAATATAAGGTCCGTTTTTGACATTAGTTCACTGTACAACAGTGTAAAACTTAGTTAACAATCTAAAGTAAATTGTATTTAACAATTAAATTGGTCAAGAAGTCATATTTTTAAGCAATTGTATGCAAGCATAACAATAATGTGACCACCACTTTCTATGCCGAAAGCTTAACAAACAGTTTTACAAGGAGAAATCTATAATATGCTTAATTAAAAATAGTTTCTTAAGTCATCTATAGCATCACACAATGATTTGTTGACCATCAAGCTTTCATAAATCACTATTAGGCTTTATATTTCAATAGAATTCTTATACCACATAGCATGCTATTCATCGAACTTTAAATAATGAGATAATCTTGTTTTTTTTTCTAAATGTCCGCCCCTTTAACGTGAGATACTATCCAGGGCGAAGATTATTCTATGGCACCAAAATATTGAATTAACTTAATTTATTTTTAACTATAAAATCCCATACCTTGCGTACACTATTAGTCTTATTTTAACACATATCGCAAACGATTTGTTATAAAACGTAATATTAGACCAAACTTTTCTTACCTAGTGCAGAATTAACATTTCCGTGTCATTTCGCAACTAAGGAAATTACATCAGTTGTAGTTTTATACGGCGTAAAACACAAATATAATTTATTGGAATTAAATACAACTAAATAAATTAAACTATAAAAAGACTATACGGGTAAAGCACCTGTACAATTTTATTAATAACGTCAAAATATTATCGTCGGTTTATCTTTTTTTGTGTTATTGAAGCTTTGACGTCTTGTCTTTAGTTAGACATAAATTATTTGGGTCGTCAATCGGCAATCGGTCTTTTTTTTAAATGTTTATTGCCTGGATTCTAAGTCCAGAGCCATCGTCAATGGGTCGACACAATGGCCTCACAGATCATAAGGCCCGATGTCAATGCTCGGGTCGTTCGAGATGAATCTCTATCGTTAATCTGCATGGGCGCCCTATTCATCAGAGACATTTCTTTTTCTTACGTTCCGGACCCCAACATAACACTAGTTTTCACACTGTTTGTGTTAGTGTAGAAGGTACTACTTTTTTATCTGCGAATATACCGAGATTGGAGCCCTACCGCAACCAATAATGACTATGGGTGATTTAACGTTCACCTTTTTCTATGGGGCTAGTATTGGAACGACTCTTTTAGGGGTCAACTTCTGGATGTTTTGGATTCAAGAAACATTTGCGTATTTAATAAATACAGGACCCCAACTTTACGCACTCTTCCTAATCAAGCTTTTAGTGCCGTTGATTTATCTCTGGCTTCTTCTATTCTTGCCTCCCGAATTTCCTGGGAAGTATTAGATAGCTCATATGGGTGTGATCATTTCCTCATTCTCCTTAGCCTTCCATTTCTATCCTCAAGAAGACCAACTACTATAAATCCTTTACTAGTATACAATGTCATTGGAGCGGATTGGGATAATAACAAGAGTGGTCTCATCTCTGAGGTTTTAAAGTTACCTCACCTTACCTCTAAATCAAACAGTACAGTCTAGCGCAGACAAGGTATTTCCCCTTAAGAACACAGTTGCGGGTAAATCTCTTCCTAAGTGGGATAAGGAGTGTACCAAGGCCGTTAAAGTTAAGTTGACCTTACTTATGCTGCTAAAATTGTCGAAAAATTTCCAAATATTGTTAAATTCGGTCTGAAACAAAATTGTTGCTCAGTACTCAGTAGCAAGAAGTCCAATGGGTGGAAATCTTTTTGCACTTCGTTGAGTCCTTCCAAACTGGATACTGTAGTTTGGAATAACAACCGGAGATTTAGGAGATCGTATCGACGGAGGAAAGGAGAAACCCCTTAAGCGACTTGATTTTCGAAATTGAGTTTTATATATCATTAGAACCGGTTTATTTTTCTGCGTCTTTTGAGCCGGGTTAAGTAGTAAGTTAGAAAAATGTCGCTTAAGGGGTTTCTCCTTTCCTCCGTCGGTATAA
This sequence comes from Acleris emargana, assembly GCA_927399475.2. Classification (NCBI taxonomy): domain Eukaryota; kingdom Metazoa; phylum Arthropoda; class Insecta; order Lepidoptera; family Tortricidae; genus Acleris; species Acleris emargana. The sequence goes on along the minus strand of OV656835.1, from coordinate 45,699,539 downwards.
TACTCGTAGTTGCTCATACCTCGCTGCAGTGGGCGGAATCATTTCTAGCTCCGCAGCGTGTTCCAGGTGTACTTGAGTTTCCCATAGGGCTCCTTAACAATAGCTCAACCGACTCCTTAGATTAAGTTTACACAATTCAAGAGCTTAAAAACGTCCTTGGTTCCGTTTAAGACTCTACCCCGGGGCATGATGGAATTCCATATTATTTTATAGTTCAAGCGTGAGATCCTGTTTTGAAATATTTTCTTAACCTTACCTCTCCCAAAGGATTGGGCTAGCTATCCAGAGATGTAATGCAGCCAGTGTCATAGGGACCATGCCGCGAGCAGACCTGTTAAGAACACCCCCTGTGTTCTTTTTATAGTGGTGATTATTATTTACATCTTTAATATTTAAATAGCTTAGTTTTATTTTAATTTGATTAGCTTAGTTTTATTTTAATATAAATAAGTTTAGTTTTAACTTTTAATTGTACTATAATAATAAATTTATTCATATAAACTTAAATGTTCACAAATTGACAACAATTCATTTTGTGCTAAGGTAGTAAAATAAAATACTGTTTCTAGATTTTACTCTGCTGATTACAGTAAAAATATCTTTGGATTTTTTTATGCAGTAGTTTTTTTTATATTTAGGAAAAACAGTAAAAAAAAGTAGGATTGTGAATGTTAGGAATACACTTATAGTGCCCTTAGTCCATTTATTACCAAGGGAATTCAAAAAAATATACAACTGTCATGTTGTCTGACGGATTACTTGATTCTAACGACACGCTTTCGATTCTACGCAAAACAGTTTATTTATTTTAATGGCGTCTACAAATTACGTAATTAATTAAATTGCGCAAAATAACAAATTTGTGAACGAACGGCAGCGAATGATTGACAAGTGAGTGACATGACATGACAGTCAGTTCTGTTTATGTTTAAAGTTACTTTATTTTTATTTTATATCAGGCTAAGATCACGACATCAGTATTCCTAACTTTGTATATACGGTATTTTTAATGACTATTTCTTTAATAAATTATTAACGACGAATTTAAGTTAAATAAACAAAAACCAAGAAATACGGGTAGTCTAATTTTTAACCAGCTATTATAAACGCGAAAAAACAATAAGGTAAGGTGGGGGAAGATTGAATGGTTTTTTGATGAGATGGATAGTGTTGTGTTAAAACCCTCGTAAAATAAAAAACTATTTACTTCCTTTCAATTGCATAAATTGGTAGGTATGAGCAAGGGCTATATTTTTGTAATCTGTCGATAAAACTCGGTTACGCCTATTCTAATATATAAAAATAATAAAATCAAATCAAATTTTGTCTAAAAAATTGACGGGTTAAGATGGAATGGTCGAGGGGTAAGATTGACATAGTGTCTAAAGTCTTTTAAATGAATGCAAACGGTTACTGTTGCTCGTTATTGTATAGAATTTCTTACGCTTAACAGATACAGATGATTTTTGCGTAAATATTCCTGATAGGTAACAAGAAAAGTGCAGTTGAAAAAAAAAAGTATTTTACTCTTACCCCGCTTCACAGGGAAAACGACAGTGATACTCAAACTTTTTATTGTATATTCTTCATATAAAAAAAACGTAAATACATTTTTTTTTAATATTAAGAAGATCAGTTTGGAATTAAAATAACAGTTGCATGGAAACAATTATTTATTTTATAAAAGAAATGAATACAAAAAAGTAAGTATTTTCTTGCAGCATGACTAATTTTGTCACAAATTAAGCCACTTACATGAAAAATATTAGAAAATAAATATGAATCTGTGTAACAAATTAAGACAAAAATATACCAAATACTTAGTAATCTGTGTAGAAAATTTAGTCACAGACTTACTTACATTTATAATATTAGAAATCCAAATAAGTACTTCTAGTAAACTTTAAGAGGTTTTGTTTCTCTCCAAACAAAAAAATACAGATTTATTATTGATTTCACACAATAGTTTCACACAACACTTCTTAGTTACTATTTATCTTATCGTTATATTAGGTCAGAAAATAAACCTTACGTTAGGTAATTATTTTTTTAAGTGCAAAGTTTGAGAATATGTGTCTTTTTCTATGACTTTCAAAAACGGGGGAAGATTGAAACATTACTATTTCAATGTTACCCCAGCGAAATTGGCTGGGTAAAGATGGAAACTTCTCGTAAATCTCAATATATGATTAATAGCTACACCTAGCAGAAGTAAATAAAAATAGAATCTCAAATAACACATAAATAGTCAGTCAGAACTTTTATACTCCCCTTATTAATCAAGTTATGAAACACGGGGTAAGATTGAAAATCGACGAATTCACCACGAAATGCCGACCTTCACAAAATAGCACATAACACACGTCTACTTACTCCGAGCGGTCACTGGCGAATGTGCGGCGGATCGTAACAAAATGGCGGCTTAATGGATGATACCAGCACTAAAAAAATTAAACCAAATAGGGAGTTATGTGAGACTTTTAATCTTTCCCCTTTTTTTATCTTCCCCCACCTTACCTTAATGCTTTTTTTTTGAAATGTTGTCAATTAAATGCTGAGATATGTAGATTAAGAAATAAACTTGAGAACTTAAAATACTCAACAGCTCAAAGTGAAATCAAGGAGCACATGTATGAATTCACAGAATTGCTGCGGAGTAGTAGATATAATGAGGAGCGTTTTAATTATTTAATTAATAATGGCATTGGTAATTGTAATTGTTTAGGAACTGTACCAACAGCTGTGGTTCAGCCAGATGTGGCTCTTGATACTTCTGAGCTATGTGCCCCAAAACTAGTTTTAGATGAGTCCCCAAGACAAATTAGTTATAATAAAACTATTATTTATTCGGATCAGATAGGGTCGGGAATGGGTTCCAAATTAGGAAATAAATTGACACAATTGTAACAAAATATTGTTATCGTAATGCAAATCTTATGCAATTATGTAATTTAATATTAAAGGAAAGTTATGACAGCTCTACTACTCTAGTGATTCTATTGCCTTATGTACCTAATTTCACTTCTATTTTGCCTACTGATATTTATTCCCACAGAAAAAATGTAAACAAAGGTGTTGCCGTTAACGAAAAACATTTGCGGTATTCTAAGTTTTTATACTTTCCATATTTAAAAGAAATCGACTTTCTATAAAATATCTATACATTGTAATCAAGATTGATGAATTTAATTTGTTGATGGCAAACTTTATTTTGTTATTAACTCTTTGTTGTATTAATTTAAAACGAGAAAGCTGTTTTTGTATGCATAATTTATTTATTGCACTGGTATCATTAACTCGATACACCTATGTCAACAAGTTGAGGGCCGCTTGAATAATGTGAGACTGTGAGACGTTACTTCACTCGCTTCGCTTCACAATTCGTGCTCCCGTGTCGTAATCGCTTTCCATTGACTCATTTGTGCACTTTTAATTTCAGTTCTTTTTCGAATTCATTTTTATATCACGGTTCCAGCGAAATGATACGTAATATTATGATTCCGGTTCATTACAGCCAAATATCATAATGCCCTTTTACATATTTTACTAAATATCAAATTGTCTTAGTTCCAAAATGCCTAATTCCCAAATTGACTAATTTTCAATACAATAAAATGTCATAATAACATTTACGCATTACATCCGATATCAAAATTGTATAGTTGGTAAAATGAACAATAACTTCAAATACTGAATTATTATTAAGACTGAAAGCGAAAATACATTAGTTTCAAAACTACCAAAATTCAAAAATGCCTTTTGTTGACAGGCCTAAAGACCAAAATGACACTGTCTCATAATACCTAAAATTTTAACCACGCAGTATTTTTAGTACATCATCAACAGTACTCGAACCTCCAAGCAGTCTTACTAATAAATTCTCGATTGTACAGAATAAAAATAGTAAAAAGATGAAAATTGGGATGCCGTTGATAATTAATTTAATGAGGGTTTCCGCGCATCAGTTTTTTCACTAGATGGCGCCTCTGGAAAGTAAGGTCTTTTTGACAGTTGATGTTAAAATATATGCCTAGAAGAAGACCAAACTAGTGACAATTTACTTTTTCACTTGATATATACACATTTCAAATAAATAGGTTCAATTTATATTTTTTACGAATTATCAACTCTCAAAAAGACCTTACTTCCCAGAGGCGCCATCTAGTGAAAAAACTAATGCGCGGAAACCCTCATTACTCATTGGTTAAAAACTGTAAACTTCAACATAATTTTAAATATTTTCCATATTGAGTTTTAGATATTTTGGGAAATGATATATTTGAAAATTCATCAAAACATGATCAAGTCAAGTTTTAGACATTTTGGGAAATGGTAGAATTGGAAATTTATCAAAACGAGATAGAGTCTAAATGAATTATAGTCATATTAAGAATACGGTAATTTAAGAAGTAGGAGTAAGTCATTTCGATCTTTAGACATTATGAGAATAATCTGTTTTGACATTTTGATATTCTAGGAACACGTTATTATGATATTTGGCTGTAACGAACCCGAATCAATATTATATTTCTTGCCTGTCCAACCTTTAAGATCCCCTGAAATGTCACTTTGACAGTGACGTAACTTTGTTTACATATTTTCTGTGGGAATAAAAATCAGACCTTAGTTACTTAATCAGCAACAAAGTTATATGTAAATATTGTAAAACGATTTTACTTTATTGATATCAAACTAGTTTATTTCGAGTTTTCAGCTTCAATAAAACAACGAAGGTTTTTTAACCTTTAAACGTACAAGTCGATCTCTAAAAACGTAGTGATTCCAAAACGAAATATCGATACCATAATTGACCCTATGTAATAGTGTATTTGAGTATCTGAAAACTTTAACAAATACATTACAATTATAATGTTATTTAATTTCCAATTTTTTTTTAACATTATAATCCCACAATAAAGCATGAAAACACCAAAATGTTCACACAATATGCATTTTAATTTATTAATAGAGTCACAACACTACTTGTTTTTTTGTGGGGCGATGACGTCACGCGTCCGGCCGTCAGGGGCGTCGAAGGAAGTGGAAATTGTTTTAATACTAGAGTTGGGAAACTTGTACTAATGATTAACTTTTCGTATCGATATTTTTGAGCAAGAATCTAAAGAAACTCAAGAAAATGGAAATTGAATAAAATTCGTTTTATTTTCAAAGTGTATATATTAGCTTATGTAGTTAGTTACAGGTATATTAGCTTAAATAGGCTAAACAAAAAAAGGTTAACAAAATACAAAAATGTTGCTTTATACACTTTCGCAGAAAGTCGACGGAGCTTTGCTACCGCAGAGCTCCTATTTCTGGGTAGTTTGGCCCTCCGGGCCAGCTGAATTACTACAATTTGGTCATTGTAAGAAGGCCGATTTGACAGCTGTCAACTCAGTACAAAAACAGACAAAATATGTGTTTGAGGTTATATTTTATACTGCGTTGATAGGTGTCAAATCGGACGCCTCCTAGAACGACCAAACTGTAACATAACCTAAACCTACCTCATATTTATGGCACTAAATGGTGCCTTGGGTCTGGAATTGAAAAATTTCATTAGTGTATAAAATGCGAAAGTGTATTAATATGCGAATAAACCATAAATTGCGCGAATTGATTTTGTGCTTTTGATGCATGAACCCTCATTTTCTAAAGCATTATGCACAAAAAAACACAAAAATCTGCATAAAAGTGTGACAAAAAGTATCTAAAATAAATCAACTTTACGAATCATCGTCAACGTACATTAAAATAATAATATCTGTAATGTAATAAATGTAATGTGTGACGACGCGATAGTCCAGTTGGTAATGACCCTGTTTACGAAGCTAGAGGTCCCGGGGTTCGATTCCCGGTATGGGCAAATATTTGTATGATGAGTACGAGTAGTTGTTTCCGAGTCTTGGATGTTCTCTATGTATTTAAGTATATATTTCTCTATATAAGTATTTATATCGTTGTCTAGTACCCATAATACAAGCCTAGGAGCTTAGTTTGGGATTAGGTCAATTTGTGTGAGATCGTCCTTTGATATTATCATTAATTTATCATGGATAAATGACCCTGTAATAGTTATTCTTACACTTTTCCAAAGATAAAAGGCAGGGGGACGTCACATCACTACGTGTCGGCTACGGCCGTCATTGGCGTAGTGAGCAGTGACAATTGACAACATTTCAAAAAAAAAGCATTATTGTTTTTTCGCGTTTATAATAGCTGGTTAAAAATTAGACTACCCGTATTTCTTGGTTTTTCTTTATTTAACTTAAATTCGTCGTTAATATTTTTTTAAATAAATAGTCATAAAAAAGACCGTATATACAAAGTTAGGAATACTGATGTCGTGATCTTAGCATGATATAAAATAAAAAAAAGTAACTTTAAACATAAACAGACCTGACTGTCATGTCATATCTCACTTGTCAATCATTCGTTCACAAATTTGTTATTTTGCGTAATTTAATTAATTACGTAATTTGTAGACGCCATTAAAATAAATAAACTATTTTGCGTAGAATCGAAAGCGTGTTGTTAGAATCAAGTAATCCGTCAGACAGATAAAAAATGAACATGACAGTTGTATATTTTTTTCAATTCCTTTGGTAATAAATGGACTAAGGGCACTATAAGTGTATTCCTAACATTCACAATCCAACTTTTTTTACTGTTTTTGCTAAATATAAAAAAAACTACTGCATAAAAAAATCCAAAGATATTTTTACTGTAATCAGCAGAGTAAAATCTAGAAACGGTATTTTATTTTACTACCTTAGCACATAATGAATTGTTGTCAATTACTGCATTAAATCACAGTCTGACACAAAGTGGATTTATTCATACTTCTGCTATTATAATCTTTGTATTTAAGGTTTACTCTATATAAATACTTGTATAAAAATAATAAAACTCCATTAATTCTCTTGCAAAGTTTTTTATTAAACTTAATTTTTACGTTGAACTTTGTGTCGGCTGTGGCCGACGTGGCGTCAGTGGCACGGCTTTCCGTTGTCGGCCACAGCCGACTGTGGCGTTCAAAAGGTTAAGTAGGTAATTGCTTTGATTTCGTAATCATATTTTTAATGATAAATCTTAATCACTTGACAGTAAAGAGCCACTATAGCATCAACAACGCGACTACGATTAAGAAACACATTGTAACACACATGAAATGTGTTAAAAATAAATTGGACTAGAGCTATACTCTGCTGAACTCCTATTTTGTACGGTGACTTGGCTAACAATTTTTTTTTCACACCGCAACATGCTCGAATTGGCTCAATAAATCATGCAAATCTTACCTAAAGTAAGTCATTATAACCAGGTCAATAATGAGATTTGAATTCGTATGAAAAAAAAAACCATAGAAACCTACTGCAAAAATAACTGATTTGAAAACTGATCAGCCACTACATGCCATGTACAGGGTGTCCGGTAAATAGTGGACTACCTTACAGGGCTGGATAGCTCAGCTCAGGAGTGGCCAAAATATGATAAATTATGTTTTGTAAAAGTCGCACCAAAATCGAGATATCTCAACTTTTCAAAATTTTGGAAATGCGGTACCCTGGGGTTCACCATTTTCGATGCCGCAGCCACATTTATTAGAATTTTTCAGTTTCGTTTACTGTGAAAGATAGCTGTTTAAATTTGCTAAGTAAAGCAGTTTTTTAATTTTTCAAATCTAATTTAAAGTTTAACCCCCTTACTTATAAACGTGGAATAAGCTTGGAATAGTTTATGCAATGCTTTGTCACTTTCTGTCACATGCAAATGTCACGATTACAGATAAGGACAAAGCTTGGCATAAACTATTTCAAACTTATTCCACGTTTATAAGTAAGGGGGTAGGAATCTGAGTTTAACTTGCGGCAAGTTTAACATCGCACGGTGTAAAAAAAAAGTACTAAGACGTAGATAGTGCTGCTTTCCTAAAAATTGGCCTGGTTAATGGAGTTTCTAAAATGATATAACAATTGAGTTTATTGATTACAGCAGCGAAGTTATTATTAAGTTTGTCCAACAAAGACTGAATTTTATCAAACTAGCGAATTTAATAAACGACTTTTGCTTCCGTTTAAAATCAGGTTAGCTGGTTCTAAATGTTTTAAAAGACAGTTTACATTAATGTGAAATACAACGACACTATGATAAAAGGTAATAGAATAACCTGGCAACCACGTGTAAAACTTTATATGGCAATGTTTTGTAGCTGTCTAGAAGACGTGTCTTATAAGTACCTACATAAGTCGTCAGGTACCATTCGATTCTCCCTATTTCTTGTAATAAAAGTAAAAAAGAATGGTGGAACCTTTTAAAAGTCATATGCTGCAGTTACTGTTTCGCATACTGAGTAATTTCTAACATGTTGAAGAATCGCAGGACTCGGTTCTTGCTCAAAAACGGCAATGTTTACTAAACAATGAGGCGTTGACGGGTGAGTAACTGAACAATGTTAATCCTTAATACACAAATAAGACAACCTCGCTCATGTTTGGTAATAAAAAGTGTCGTTTTGTTCACAAATCTACTGTTAAAGATTCAATAACAAAGAAGTTAAGATGGTTATTTATTACTTCAAAGAAAAACATGATATTTTAGTTTTTACATGATATTAAGATAGAGTGATGATGATAATGTATTAATTAAATGCCAACGAAAAACTCACTTATTAAAAATAGCATTAACACGATGATCATGTTCATAAGAAATCAAATCAGTGTGTGATGTGATGATATAAGATGAGTGGTACCTATGTATTGTTTTGTTGGTTAAAATATAAGTATTATTTTAATGCCTGCTTCATATATGCATTGTTTGATTCCAGGATGAATAAAGAGTGATCTTGAGCCTCAATTGCAAACTGTCCAAAGAAGCCAAAAGGTTTGGAAGAAGTTGCTACTTCACTACATAGTATAAAACAAAGTCGCTTGCGCTGTCTGTCCCTATGTATGCTTAAATCTTTAAAACTACGCAACGGATTTTGACGCGGTTTTTTTTAATAGATAGAGTGATTCTTAAGGAAGGTTTATATGTATAATACATTCCACGCGGGCGAAGCCGCGGGCGGGTCGCTAGTCAAGTATAAAATGAGAATATCTTCTTTTAGCGGTAAGTCAATTTAATTTTCAAGTAACAGATAAAAGGCAAATCATTATGACCAATACTAGCATAAATAGTATGTTATTTGTTAACATGACAGTGGATGACCTGATTATTGAATACGGTATAAAATGTTGCAAAGTGAAATTTGCCAAAGTGCAAAATAGCTATTTTAGAAAAAGATGTGCTATTCCAAGTATTAATTGAAAGAAAATGTATTCCGTTTATAGAATAAATTTATGATGGCAATAAGGCAAAAATAAAATAGAATCTGTACTAAATTTCCCCACTTTTTTTTAAAAATAACTAATAAATAACTAACTTTAATAAATAACAATGCACACACACAAATTGATGTGGTGTGTGGTGTTAAAATCTTAATTTAAATTTATTTATTTATTTGCAGATGTTAGTGAACGAAAGGACAATCGAATGCATTTTTTTTTATTGTAATCGACTGACAATCTGGCAGACGGCTCACCTGAAGGGAAGTGGTCACCGCCGCCTAAAGACATTTGGGTGATTCTTATTCTTACGTGTTTTTGTGTGAGATGTGAGAATTGAATATTTTTTTCAGAGAAATCAGTAAACTGTGTATCAATTTACTTAGTAAATTACTTGTTATATCATGTCTGAATGTAATTTTACACATAAAATTAGGTATTACAAACAAATTTAAAAAAAATTATAAGTCCAAAATGTCACGGACCGTGTAGTGTGAGATTGCCGGATTAGGAAATAGTATTATTTTTTCTGTTTTTATGCGTAATATTACAGCAATTACGCAAGACTAATCTATGTTCTATGTGGCTCTTAAAGAAAATAACAAAAAAAATGATTTTGAGCAACATAAAGTTTGTGAGTAATTTTTTTGTCACGACCGTGTGCGATACTATAACAAATGTGCTACTCGGTAGAAAAGTATATTTGATGTTAGTAACCTTTTTTAATATTTTTTAGAACAGCAACACTGTGTTCATGTCAGTTTCGCTAGCGGCTGAATTTAAAATGTGCCTCGCAAAAAAAAACATCTCATTTATTTTAAAAAAGGGACAATCTTAACTCGTCAACGCCGTGTACGATTTTTGAAAGTAACTGCCAGTGCCACGCTATTGTTTTAAACATAATTTGTACCTCATACCATAGTATAAACAGAAAAGTAGCTCGACTCCGGCCCTTTAGGAGATTCTGATAACAATTGCCGCTCGGGTGTCAGGGTTGTCCAAACTTGTTTTTCAATTTAAGTCACCTACTTGGCCATATTTTCTATGATTTATAAGAATATTAATTTTCATAAATTACACAATCTTAAAGTAAGTAAGTATAAATATTGTTAGGTACAGTACCCCAACGAAAATGTTAAGCACTTTAGTGCGTTGTCATAGTAAATTTCAAACAGAACATCAAATGACACACATGACAATGACTATGACATTCACAATGACAAGGTTCTAAGTATGCTCAACATTTTTATTGGGTGACTGTACCTAAGTACCAAATTTAAATTATTTTACTTATATAATTTTATCTGTTGACACTAAATTATATATTTATAGGTATGTGATGGATGTGATATGTAAATTCCTTTTTGACCTTTTGATAATGCCGCTTTCGCGCAAGGCGGTTCCTTTGACTATTTACCTGTTATTGCCGGCACGCGTCGCCTCCTCGCCGCCTCCTTTGAGCATTGTCAGTGCGCGCCGCGCGGCATTATAAAAGAACTCCTTTAGACCAGGAGTTGAGTGCAGGTTTTACGTTTTTATTTATAATTATGGAGGTACTTACGCTACGTATAAATGAGGCGTATAGAATCAAAGACAGCTAAGTCCATACTGAGTCCATATGGACTTAGCTGTCTTTGATTATATACCCCTCAAATGCAAGGTTAGGTATGTGTGGTAATAAATAAAACTTCACGAATTAAAAACTAGGTATATTTACAAATTAGAAACACTAAAATATTTTCGTCTATTTCGTGATATTCTTTTTTAGATATTCTTTTCGGCAGCGACATTGTATTGTCGCTCGATAGCGATAGGTAGAGCATGCAGAACCGGTCCCGGTTCCAGATTTTTGATACCCGGTTCTAGAATGCATATAGAACCGGGGGAACCGGTTCCCCCGGTTCTGGGTGATAAAGTTGGAACTTTTTTGTAGTTAAAATAAATTATTGAGAATTTAAGAGGATAGAGGAGCACTATTACAAGGAATGAAATGAAAAAGGTTTAAATTATGTAATCAACATTATTTATTTGCTTACTTAATAATATCTATTTTTACGTTAGTTAGTAATATCACAAAAGTAAAAGAACACAACAACAAATCAGTCTTACTGAACGATATTAATTATTATAGGAACTTGTCTTTAATTATTAAGTATTTATTGGTAATTATTCGAAAATCAAACCCTCTCTCATAAGTCTTCACCGTCAATCAAAATTAAAACACTAATAAAGTCAAAAAAAATAAACAATATAAAAAACAACTAAGTTTTAGAAAATTATGTCATGTGAAAATATAAAAAAAATAAATAATAATCAGCTTTTCTTCTTCCCGGGCCCTGGCTGTATTTTTTATATTATGTTCTCTCTCATTCAATTTTATCAGTCAGTTAAATATCAGTTAGTCTTCTTTAAAATATTTTTTTCTTGATAATAAGACCTTAAATTTATTCATTTATTTATTTTATGGCATAGGAAGGCAATCGAGCACACAGGCCACCTGATGGTATGTGGTTACTGTGACCCATAGACATTCGCATAAAAAACACGCATAATAACATCTAAACTGTGGTCACTTAATGAGCTGCGTAGGCGATTACATATGTATCCAGCTGAAGAGAATATACGTTCAGGTTCCACGCTTGTCGGCGGTATTGCTTTCAAGTAATCGTACGCCAGCGAAAGATTGCTACCACGACTGCCCCCGTTTTCAAAAAGTGTCATTTCAATTTTCACTGTTGTGAAAAAATCGTCGTTATCTTGCTGCCTTTTTGTGCATTGTGCGGTTGTGGCTTTTAAGGATTTCGAGATCTAATTCTTCTTTTTTTGTCAATGCTTGAGCTGGGGCTGGGGTTAGGGCAAGAACGACTTCGTCTTCTCCTTGTTGCCGAATTTCGTCGTTTATATCATCATTACTTGACATGGGTTGTATGAGATTTACAATACCCCTGCACATTTCGTCAGAAGTAGGTCTACGAAAGCGACGCGACGCCACGCCATACCGCGGTCCGCGATGCCATTCAAAGTTAGTTTAGTTTGAATTTCAAACTACGAGTGCCTGCGACGTTGCCAGCTCGCAAGAACCTAATTACTAATACATCCTATGAAAGTTTTAGCGAAAGAAATTCTGTGAAATTAAACCACTTTTACTTACTCTTGAGAACCGGGGGAACCGGGTTTATTGCTTTTGGAACCGGTTCTACGCATACCGTAAAAGAACCGGGTATACCCGGGTATTTCAGAACCGGGTAGAACCGGGTGCATGCCCTAGCGATAGGTAAGTACGCGCACTACCAACAAAACGTAACCGAGCGCAAGGACGCCGCAGCCCCGACTAATGTACACTCGTAGTATCCTGAGATTTAGTATAAAGTGGGAGTTTAGCCCCGCCCACCGCCGCGAGCCGCGCGATGTACCTTTGTTTGAAGACGTTCTACTGTTCTTATACTGTGCTCATACAGTCCTGTTTATAGTAGTTTATGCAACAGTTGTATAAGAGAGGTCAAAAAAGACGAGTGGTGTGGTTACGATGTGAGCCGCAGGCGAACATCGTAAAGCAAGACGCCACGAGTATTTTTTGACTTAGTTATACACCGTTGCATACAATACTTTTTCTACGACTAGGTTTCAAATAAAATGCAAAATTAAATTAACAAAATTTTATTTATAGATTTTTACTCTTTAATATACCTAGGTTAGAATACGAACGAACGAAGCACAGAACAACAAACGAGCGGGAAACATTCGAAAACAACAAAATATGTGTCTATGGTTAACTTTGTTTTTAAATTGATGTGCACTTGCCAGGTTTCATATTTTTTTTTAAAGTTGCACAATCGATTTAACTTGTGAAATAGGGACTAAAAAACACCTAATGATTTGAGAAATGATTTCTTTTACCTGATTGGTCGATTTTAATATAGCTGCGTTCTGGTTGGTTGATACCAAATAAAATGTTTTTTTTAAAGAGTTAAATTAGTAAAAGAGTTTACATACCAAAAAGAACCTAACGTTCCGATTGGCAGTCAATGTGTATTGTGATTGGTGGTTTAATTTGGTGAAGTATTTTGATTGGTCAAATTAACCTAGGTGTAAGCTTTGGCAGCTAGGCATATCGTTTTGGCTCAAAAAAGCACAAGTGCTGTTAAGGGGAATAGACTAGATAGACTTTTCTACGGAATGTTCTGCGGACATATTATCTATATTCTTATATTAGTGTTCGTGACTATATAAATGACAGATAAAAGTACAGGAGTAGGAAAAAGATAATTACTTAAGATTTGCGAAGTCATGGCTAGTTTATAGGTTATGTTAAACACGTTTAAAATTGTCACGACTATGGTATGGAAAAAATGTCACTACCATGGACTGTTTGAGTACATGGTCGTGACATAACAACGCGTGGACGTGACATTCTATTATATTTTTATAATTTACTGGTTTTTAGGGTTCCTTACGACATGGTAAAAAAGGAACCCTGATGTCTCACGACTTCGGTGGCTGTTTGTCCATCTGTCTGTTTGTCTGTCACAGCAGATTTTCTTAGAACACAACAACTTGCGTGCCCGCATCTGTTTATAAATAAGAATAAACGAAAAATGTTTTATATTCATTGAAAATGGGTCTAAAAGAGGGTTTAAAAAAATTAAAGTAAAGCGATTATAGCAAGTGATTGTGGTATCATTATGAAAGGACTCGTTTTGCACAGCTTCAAATTATTTTTCCTTCTCGTTCAGTAATGTCACGACCGAGGCACAATCTGTCACATCCGTGTCTATATACCTATTTATTTTACCTTTCCTAACGGCTATAAGTTTGTTCATATGCATCTAAAATATGCTTTTGGTATATACTTTGTATCAGCATATTTATATTACACAAAATTTGTTTCAGGAGATGATAGGTAATAAGGATGTCAAGGACAGTAACATTAAGAACTTAATATTTTTTAATAGTAATAGTAAGTTAAAAAAATATGTTAATATAAACAAGTTCATAAGGCGTACTCAGAAGCTTATTAAAAGTCAGAGGAGTATAAAAAACTATTCTAAAATTAAATTAGAGTTATCAGTTATGAAAAGTAGGGTGCAAAAATGCAATGAAAAATTAGATTCAGATATGACTGAACATGATTTAAATGTTAAAAAATTCCATGCTGAGATAAGTAGATTAAGAATTAAACTAGAGGATATGTCATTAAAATACTCAATGGCTCAAAGTGAAATCAAGGAGCACATGCTGGCATTCACACAATTGCTGGAAAGTAGTAAATATAACGAGGAGCGTTTCAATTCTTTGGTTAATAATGGCATTGGCAGTTGTAATTGTTTTGGAACTTCACCAACTACTGTGGTTCAGCCAGATGTGGCTCTTGATGTTTCTCAGCTATGTGCCCCAAAAGTAGTTTTAGATAAATCCCCTAGACAAATTAGACAAATTAGTAATAATAAAACTATTATTTATTCGGATCAGATAGGGTCTGGAATGGGTTCCATGTTAAGAAATATATTGACACAAAATGTAACAAATTATTGTTATCCTAATGCGAGTTAGCTAGCCAAATAGATTCAATAGTGGCACAAATGCCATTCCTAATCATTTAAACTAAAGTATAAGACAGCGGAAACACCATTGAATATAAATATAATTCACCAAAATATTCAAGGGTTTTCCAGCAAAGAATTAGAAGTAGGATTATTTTTAGATACTGAAAGTGTACACATTATGTGTGTTACTGAACATTGGCTTAGACCAGATCAATTAATTTTTGATTTAGTTAATTTTAAATTAGTTAGTTTTTTTGCCAGAAAATCCGCCATTCATGGTGGTTCTTTAATAATTGTGAAAAGTAAGTACCTTAAAATCCAAAGAAAGGAAAGATATTGTTAGGCTATCTATAGAGACTTGTAGAAATCTCTTGCATAGAAGTAGAAAATTACATAATTATTTGCGTTTACAGACCACCATCAGCCGATTTTAACACATTTGAATCTACTATGGAAAATGTGTTAAAATTAGCCTGCAAAACTCAATGTTATTGTCTGTGGAGACTTTAATGTTAACTTACTGGAATCGTCAATTAATACTATTAAGATCTTAAGTTTATTTACATCTTTTAATTTAAGTAATTTGTTCTTTGAACCTACACGGATAGGTGTTTCAAGTGCTACTTGTTTAGACAACATTTTTTGTAATTGCGAATGTTTGGATAAAGCAATATTTAACTGCTTTAATTCTGATCATAGTGGTCAAGGCTTCTTTTTTAAATGATTTTCATCAAGTACCACAGACAATAACATACAGACCCATAACTAGCAATCGTTTGGAATTATTCAAAAATAAAGTTCAGAATAATCTCTGTAGGTTATCCTTTTCATATAATGACTCTAATAGTATTTATAAAGATTTGTTTGGTGTAATTCTTCATCAATTTAATAATAATTTTAAGATGAAAACTATTTCTGGGTCAAAAACTAAGTTTAGTGAATGGGCTACTGTAGGCATTCATAGAAGTAGAAATAAGCTTTATGAATTATATAGAGAGAGGGAGGAGAACAAGAACGCGGACTTCTTAGTTTATGTTAAGAAATATTCGAGGACTTTCAAGCAAGTTTGCTTGACTGCCAAGTCAAACTTTTTAAGTCTTAAGCTTAAAGCTTCTGACAATAAGGTGAAAACTGTATGGAAAATAATAAATAGAGAAACGGGTAAATCTAAAACTCGGGATAATCAAGTCACCCTAAACAAGGGAGACAAACAAATCACGTCAAACAAAGACGTGGCGTTAGCGTTCGAAAATTATTTCTCAACCATAGCCGTTAATACCACGAAATGTCTTCAATCACTGCGATTGAGCTCAAAAATTACTTTGTGCTAATGTTACTAAATGTAACGCAAGCTTTGATTTTAGCCACGTAGATTCTATTTTAATTGTTAAAGTATTCAAATCAATCAGTTTAAAAAAAACCGAGGATTTATGGGGAACATCAGTTAAAGTCATCCATCATATCATAGATATAATTGCACCTCACTTAGCTTTAATCTACAATAATTGTATTTCAGAGAGGGTATTTCCAAATCTTATGAAATATAGTAAAGTCATATACCACTTTTTAAATCGGGCGATATGAGTGATTTAACGAATTTCTGTCCCATTTCCATTCTACCCGTTTTAAGCAAAGTTTTTGAGAAGTTAATGTTAAAAGATATGTTAGGTCACTTCAATAATCAGTAATCAGTTTGGCTTCACCAGAGGGCGATCCACAACTGATGCAGCATCTGTACTCATTAAGTATATATACAATATTTGGGAGAAATCTTGTGATGCAATAGGATTTTTTTGTGACCTTTCTAAAGCTTTCGATTGCGTAGATCATGCGACTCTTATATTAAAATTAGAACATTATGGTCTGTCAAATAATTCTCTAAATCTTATGTCTTCATATCTTAGTGATAGAACGCAAATGGTTGTTGTAAACCAAACAAAGTCTATTGGAACAGCTGTTAAATTAGGTGTGCCTCAGGGCTCTATATTAGGTCCTTTCTTATTTTTGGTTTATATTAATGACTTACCACCCACGGTAGATAACCTTTGTGATATTGTGCTATTTGCTGATGATACATCTTTAATTTTCAAGGTAGACCGAAAATCAGTCGATTACAGTAGGATAAAAGCCACACTAGGTAAAGTACTAATTAATGATTATAAATATTTGTCAATTTTTATTAACTATTATAATTTATATTATTTATTTTATTTATTTTATTAATTATCCTCATTCTAAAAAACATATTTTATTTCTGCACGCATTAAGTGGCACAACTTCTGCCCTTTTTAAAAAGGGAAAAAAATCATTTTTAAAAGTTTTTGAGAACCTGACAAATTTGGATGAACTAGCTGCAGCATTTGAGGAAGAAAATTGTTCGGCCCAGAGATTATTAGAGAGTGGAACTCAAACCTTATTGGCAGTCTATAATGCTCCGAAATCTGTGAAAAGTCTCGATCATCTTCGTTATATGCATTACGTCAAGTCTACAAAACTTAATAAACCTGTGCAGCTTTCAAATATTCTACCAACAAGTGCAGCTGCTCATCAACATTTCAACCGTGTATATTATCAAGTTCAAACTTGGTTAGGACATGATTTGGAACCCCAGGTATGGGGTTGGGCAATGCGAAACGATTTTCTGGAGCCTATCATGACATTTTTACCACCTGCTCCAGAAGATTTGCTAAATACAATTTTCTGCAACTGCAAGAGTGGTTGTGGTTCGCGATGCGGATGCAGAAAAGCGGGCTTGCAATGCTCTTTAGCTTGTGGCCAATGTAATGGGCAAGCTTGTCTCAATGCTCTACCATATCAGAGCGACATTAACGAAGATGGAACCTTTGACCCCGAAATCATGGAAGAACTTGAGACAAACAAATGTCGTTGAAGACGATAATGAAGACCAGTTTGAAATTTACCAGCAGCCAGAAGACGACGATGAAGAGGAAGAAGATGATTAAAATTATAAATTGTAGTTTTTGTACCCTTTATTCCATTTCTTTACTTTCAATAAAAATAAATGTATTCAATGATATTTTTTAATAAAAAGATTAATTCATAATTTATTTGTTTTTTTTTTTTCATCATGTAAGAAGTTATAAATATTAATTAGGTTAAAATTCAAATATAATCCCTATATTTTCATTAACAATTCTGCAATTACATGGGCAGGTAAGTGTTGTTAAATAAATTAATACTGAATAAAAAGTGGATAAGTTAGGAAAAAAATGATAAAACATAATATAATAGTTAATAAAAATTGACAAATATTTATAATCATTGATTTATCGATAGTTCATCAACTATTTATATATGGCGCGTTTTCGACCGGAGGCACCTGTTGACCTGAAGTGATGCTGTGACCGCGTGCTCTCCGCCCTCTATCTCGAAAACGGTTCACCGTATAAAAAAATTTTTTAAACAAAATTTGTAGAGAATTTTGTATTCTACAATATTGATAATAAATACAAATAGCAAAAAACCCATAGGAAATGAGATATTTCCAAAAAAAGCGCAAAAAACCGATTTTTGTGACCTTTGACCTTGAAATTTAATAGTTGCTTACACACTACCATATGTAGGTTTTGAGACAACTTTTAGGGTGTCAATATACAAGTATTTACAGACTTACAGCTGGGTATCTCGAATTCCGAGGTGAACTTACTATAATGACTAGACTATAATAACTCAAAGCTTCCTCTGTCGACGAAATTTTGCGTTTGAAGTGTGAGCAAGCTTCAAAGTGTGTCACTGATGCGAGCCGAACAAACGAACTTTAACCTTTTGAACGCCGTACGTCAAATACAAAATGCGTCACTCACACGCCAAACATGTTTGCTATGCTACGCAAATTACAACTTAATCCATACGAAACAAAGTCTCTTTTAATCTCTAACTTGTGTCGGCTGTGGCCGACGGTGGCGTCAGTGGCACGACTTTCAGTTCTCGGCCGGAGCCGACTGTGGCGTTCAAAAGGTTAAGGTCGCGATTTTATAGCTTGCGCGTCTGTCACTGACGCGAGCCGCGTAATTTTGCAAACTTTAAGATCGCGATTTTAAAGCTTGACCGTCTATCACCCCTAAATAAAGGCGATTTAAAAAAAAATGGCTTACACCCTAAATATATACATATATAATTTAGAAGAAATATAGTCTTAAATATAGTATAATATAATAAGTAATAAGTATTTACAGTATCCCATCTTTCCATAACTCGTGTGTACATAATTCTTTCTTTCAATGCCATTTATGTAGCCACACGACAAAAATACGTTACATTAAAAACCGGTAAAGTCATTGTGCCGCTTCAACCGATTCACCGCATTACTGGTCCATGTCAGCCGATTTGTATAAAATGGCGTCAGCCGAGTTTCTTGAGCAAGCCTTATCCACAGACGTTGACGAGAACGCGGTGAATGCAATCGTTGGTTCTCTCGAAAACCAGTTGATTACCTCCGTCTCGTCAGTGTCGTCTCAAAACAATACAGTTAATGTTATTCCTAGTCAGCTTACTAACATTACATCAAATGCGAGTTCTATTATTGGTGTACAAAAATACAACTGTGACCAAGTGAGTGTTGGTGAAGTATCGACTGCAAATTTTCAACCGGCTGGTCATACAAGTGGTGGTGTGACATTTAATAATGTGCAAACATCCGTTCAGGGTTTCGTTTCGCAACATTCCTTAACTAATACCAGCGAGCCCTTAAAAGTTATATATTCTCCCCAAACATCACAGACTCTGTCTAACAGTATAAACAGAGTTTCATTTTCTTCGCAAACATTGCCAAACGGAAGCATCGGCCTCTCCGCGTCGCAGAATCAAATAATTCATACAGGGGGTCCTTGCGGTGTTATACCCCAGTCCGTAAACAAATCCATCACTATGCAGCCCCCTCTCGTTATCAAGCAAGGAAGCTCTACCTGTCAGGTTGGCATGCAGCCTGGAATGGTCTCAGTGCCCATGACTGTGAATTCCAGCATGCCCAATTCATTGCCTAATGTTATGACATTAAACAAGCCAGGAGGGCAAAATGTTGTGGTGACAACTCAAAATCTAGGATCAGGACAACCTATCATTCCCAATGTTCAGATTTTAAACATGAGACCTGGAGCACCATCAGCTGCAGCTCAAAAGTCAGTGGCAACAGTATCTCCAAGAGTAGTTATTGGGACACCTCAAGTTGTTGGGACTCGAGCAGCAGCACCGGGGGTAAGATGTACACCATACATAGCTTTGTCTTATGCTGACTAGCATTTTGTCACCCCACATGTCATAACCCTTTACACCCAAGCTGATATAATTGTGAGGGTTTTTTCTAATTGAATAGCAACCTTGTAAACATAAAAATGGCTCTTTAGTTAATTATTTAACTTGTTAGGTAGGTAACAAATTAAATCCATTGTGGTTCTTAAAAAATCCGTTGATAGAAATACAAAGTGTTAATGTGGTTTAATGTTGACCTTCACTTCACACCAGACTCGTGTTTAAAGGGATATGGCATCATCATCACTAAAACCTTTACCTTGTCTAATAATTTCAAGTTTCGGTGTCTAATTTATTTAGATTATGTCGATTTAAATTTGTTGTTTTATTGACTATTCAAATGGTAAAGTATCAAGGTAAATTAGACACCAAAATTTCTAGTCACTCTCAATATCCTTATAATTTCATTCACATGTTTCATAAAACACTTCACAGGCTTATGTACATAAATAGGTATGTAATTTCATTATCCCGAGAGTAAGGTTATCATGGTATGAGGAGATTGCTTAACTAAAGGGACACATCCTGTGATTTGACTTAGGCACTAACCATAGCAAGCGCCCGAAGTGTGCGTTCCAGGAGCTAAAAACACCGGATGCGGTGGGCGCCCTGTGCTCAGCTCACCGCTCTTCAGCATGTTAAATGAAATACACGCACCTAATCCGCTTGCTATATTTCATCAAACAAAATCTTGTACAAACTTGCCCGATCGATTGCTATGTTCGACATGACAACTTCATACAAAATTAACTCCATGGCGCCCGGAACTCGTGCCACGGGCGCATGCTATGGTTTGTCCCTTAGTGTTTGCTCTGAGCACAATCACAATTTGGGTCATTCTTCTGTTTTACTAACAATAATAAAATAAAATAGGGGGGGACCTTGGTTACACAAATTGACCATTCCCCAAACTTCTACTATAATTACTAGAATAGATAGAAATGATAAACACATATATAGAGAAATACATACCTAATTAATGCTTATACTTGGAATCTAACCCATGACTGCTGGTCTCATTGCCAGGGTCACTGGGCTAACCAACCATGATGTCAATTAGATACTTGCCCCCACTAAAGAATATTGATTGAAATATTGAATATCTTTATTTTCTTTTATATTAGATTAATAAATTAATTTACTGTTATCAAATTAACCTGGTATTGTTTAGTATTTATTTTATATGTTTTTATTGCCAGTGGTCGCAATGTTGAATGACATTAATTTAAATCTGTACTAATTATACAGGGTGTTACAAAAATACCCGTAAAGCCGAAAGGGGGTTAAATTGTGCCTTATAACAAGTCCATTTACAATATTTGAGAACTGTACTATCACTGTATGACTTACCGCCAAAAAAAAAAACATTTCTCTTTTCATTGATGTGCTAACCCTATTTCAGTAAAATTAAAGAGTAAACTAAGGTCTAATTCTATGGAACTTGCTAACTATGTAAACAAACCGCCATATTGAAATTGTCTCTGAATGATGAATTTACTAGTGATCCTTTACTTATGACAAACCATATCGAATAATAAAATACCGAAAGTAAAAAAACAAGTTGTTACTTATTTGTAATTTGATTAATCACGATCTGAAGAAAAATCGGTACTTGAAGATGATATATCACCAGTATTTATTATAAAAGGTGCCGTTGCCGTTGCCGGTGCGTGGTGAGTTGGGTAATGTGTAGGGGCCTTAATATATCGCCAACTGTAGCCACAACACTACCCATCATAGACAATTGTAGAATTTAAAAGAAACAAAAATGTCATTCCATCAAGTCCTAATAACCTAACTTATGAAACCATTTAAACTTTTAATGAAATATCCAAGATAGAGTTATATATTTGGTGATTTTGTATTTTACAGTAATGACCGTTTCAATAGTGTATGTTTTCAATGGTGTTTGATGAGGTGGTGTGAAAATTCAAGGAGAAACAGTGACAAAACAAAGTTTAGGCTTTTGTTTACATAGTTAGCAAGTTCCATAGAAATACACTATATGCAGAATGTTTATGTACATTTTTACCTAATCCGCGAAACGGTACAGAGATATAAACAAAATGAACAGAATTCGATTAGATACATATTACAAGTCGAGTTTTGGAAGATTTTAAACGAAGAAACCTAAACTAACACTGACTTTTTCGTAATGAACGTCAAATTTACAGGAACGGCTCAAAGTGAGCTCCGCCTTGCTCAATGCACAATCTCCGATACAGTTCGCGAGCACGATTTAAATGGCTATCTTCATGGCCTACGCATAACATCATATCGTAATATTCTGAGTTAGAAAACATCATCATTTTGGAAAAAAATATGGAAAAACACGGAATTATTGTAGAATATTGATAAGAAGATTTGAATTTGACAACATATTTTTTTTTCCGTCTTGACGTTTTTTGAAGACAGTACTTTAAGCATAATGACATCATAGTATTGAACCTTTGTGGATGAAAAACAGAAAAACCATTAAAGTTGACAATTATTAAAATTGGTAGGTAGGCCTGGCGTCTCTGTTAAATAATCTATGCTAACCCCGATTCCCTGACATGACAGCTTACTAGGGTTGACAATATTTTTGGCTTTGATAATTTTATTATATTTTTTACGGGGTATTTTGTAACACGTTGTATATGTTTTGGTACATAGCAACCCAAATAGGGATTTTAAAATGATAATAATAGGAAAGATAAAAAATTGCCAGTGTCTGTAGAAAAGAAGAATACCTATGTATCAAACTTTTTGCACTAAACAGTGATTTTTTAACCACCGATGCAAAAAGAAGGGGTGTTATAAGTTTTAATGATACAAAAATTTGCATTAGTTGTGCCATCCACAATAAAACATCTGATCAAGGATGAATATTTCTCTTGCTGGAGGTGTAAAGTGAGAGAGCAAGTAAACAAATTACACATGCAGTTTCAGCAAGGATTAGTAAGTGAACCCCATGTTCGTTTTTCATCTAGTATGGATAAACTAACTTTGTGTGATACACAAAAAGTTGTCATGAAGTAAAAACTGGAATGTAGATTTGAAAACATCTTAAGTTCATAATGATTCTAACAATGTAAGAAAATACTGAAAACACATTGAAATAATACAAGAGCTTAAGGGTTTTTCGTACAATGGACACAAGAAAAAATTACAAAAATTCCGATTATAATGATCAATATCTCTGAAAGTACTAAGAATTGCTGAACATACATGGGGGTGTTTTTGGTAGCCCTCAAGATGACCTATTTAAATTTTTCATTTGGACCAAAAGAAACCCGACCTTGTATATAAAAACCTTGCTCTTGAATCACTCTATCTATTGCTGAAAACTGCATTAAAATCAGTTGAGCAGTTTAAAAGATCTAAGCTAACAGTCAGCGGAAGCAACTTCATTTTATACTATTTCAAGTTTTCATTAAAATCGGTCGAGCCGGTTTTGAGAACGTAAATACAAATACAATAATATAAAAAAGCCTTTTAATTTCTGAAGCTTGTTTCAGTGTATGATTCCTGTATTTATAATTAAGGTTTAAGGTTTTTTGACTAATTGGAAGTTGGCATTTCTGTTTGTTAGGTTAGCTTTGAGTTGTTTTTCTACTATTTCATACCCCTTTACAAGATTTTGTGCATTGAAGTTTTTGTCTCTCAGGGTGAGCGCTGGGTCTGACTAGATACTGTCTATTGATTGTTTGTCTAGCGTAGTTACATTTTGGTTTAATAAGTATTTTCTTGATTTTCCGGGCATCTATGTTTTGGAGTGAGCTCTTTACCATGCGATGACTAGTGTTAAAGTTTAATTTTTTAGTAACAGAAGTGCTTTTGAAGGCTTTCTTGAAGTTATATGTAATAATTACTACAACTTTCAACTTCAAATCCTTTTATTTGCAAAACTTTGCATTTCTTTGGCATTTTTTATTATTTTTCGTAATTAGTAATTCATTGGCTATTTATTTTGAAAAATGCTTTTTTTTATTTCTAAATGACGAAGTTTTTACACAAAGACTAGTTTTAGGTCGAAAGGCGGGTATTTTTTTAAAATTCTAAAAACGTGAATAACTCGTTAACCAATGAGTTTTGACCCCTGGTTGACTGGACTTAAATCGTTACAAATGAGCTGTAGAATAACCCCTTTCATATATACAGGGTGACTGGAAATTCGCCGTATTCCTTAAAAGGGGTTATTCTACAGCTCATTTGTAACGATTTAAGTCCAGTCAACTAGGGGTCAAAACTCATTGGTTATCGAGTTATTCACGTTTGTAGAATTTACAAAAAATATATGTCTTTCGACCTAAAACTAGTCATTGTGTAAAAACTTCGTCATTTAGAAATAAAAAAAGCATTTTTCAAATAGCCAATGAATTACTGATTACGAAAAATAATAACAAATGCCAAAGAAATGCAAAGTTTTGCAAATAAAAGGATTTGAAGTTGAAAGTTCTAGTAGGTAATTACTTTCCAAACTTTGTAACATTTTAAAGCATAACTAAAAAAAAAAGTACGACACTTCGCGTACAAATGACAGGAATAGTTTGCTCAATTCATAAGCTTTCTAAAAAGTTACAATTTATGACATTTTAAACTTAATTTTCATTTAAAAATGTACAATTAATAATAATAGCAGAAATGTTCGCGGTTAAGCTCCATCGTTTCAACCAAAAACCACGGGATCGTTATCGTTTTTAAATTCACCTAATCGTGTTCTTTTAAATTTGCTTTTTAAAAACTTGCTCAAGAAGAAGAAATCCTTCAGTGTTTCCGGGCAGACGGCACTACTTCGACGAGAATTGTGGCTAACCGGCTCGGTATGTCTCAGTGGAAGGCGTGGGTTACACTGCACTCAGCTCGGCAGTACCCGTGTCATTACACTCCAGTACACGCTACTGAAGAGGGAGACCCAGCGAGAAGGATCTCGTCGAAGTAGTGCCGTCTGCCCGGAAACACTGAAGGATTTCTTCATCTTGAGCAGTATCATGTCGAGGTCTTCCAGCGTCAGCTTGGCGGCGTTGAACTGATCCTCTTTCCCGAATAAGACGGTACGATGAACCAAACACGCTTGCGTGAGGTAAACGGCGGTTAGGGTAACGACGTTGGTATTCCCTTCTAGCTGCAGCCGCGTCTCCATCGCAGAATCCGTAACAATAAATGATATCAGCGTATTCTTCGAATTGGCACGCAGGCATTTGAGAAAGAAGCTTAGTTATCAATATCGTCCAAAATGGAAAGAAAGTTGAAAGTAATTGATTACGTAGGTCACTCAAAAAGTTTTGTGATGCTCGAAATTTCGAAATGGAACGCACTTTGTTTTTAAAAAGCAAATTTATTTAAAAATAGAAAACCACTAGCCGAATTTAAAAAGGAGAACGATGTTCTATTCATTTTACTACAACATTTTTTTTGGTTGAAACGATGGAGCTTAACCGCGAACATTTCTGCTATTATTATTAATTGTATATTTTTAAATGAAAATTAAGTTTAAAATGTCATAAATTGTACCTTTTTAGAAAGCTTATGAATTGAGCAAACTATTCCTGTCATTTGTACGCGAAGTGTCGTACTTTTTTTTTTAGTTATGCTTTAAAATGTTACAAAATTTGGAAAGTAATTACCTACTAGAACTTTCAACTTCAAATCCTTTTATTTGCAAAACTTTGCATTTCTTTGGCATTTGTTATTATTTTTCGTAATCAGTAATTCATTGGCTATTTGTAAAATGCTTTTTTTATTTCTAAATGACGAAGTTTTTACACAATGACTAGTTTTAGGTCGAAAGGCGGGTATTTTTTTAAAATTCTAAAAACGTGAATAACTCGATAACCAATGAGTTTTGACCCCTGGTTGACTGGACTTAAATCGTTACAAATGAGCTGTAGAATAACCCCTTTCAAGGAATACGGCGAATTTCCAGTCACTATATACCTAGTCGGTCCCTAAGTTCTGTCACAAAGGTTAATTGCAATTTAAAAAATAAATAAAAGATTTTCATTAACCTGAAGTACATCAATCAAAACCTTATTTCATAGAGAATAAAAAAAATCCAAATTTGTGTTCTTTACTATTATAATAATTGAATGTACGAGCTTTAAGTATTCCCCTTGGGGGAGGAAAGTATAAATAAATAATAAATAAATAAATATCAGGGGACAATCTCACACCAATTGACGTAGTCCCAAACTAAGCTCTAGGCTTGTACTATGGGTACTAGACAACGATATAAATACTTATATAGAGAAATAAATACTTAAATACATAGAAAACATCCATGACTCAGGAACAAATATTCGCGCTCATCACACAAATATCTGCCCTTACCGGGATTTGAACCCAGGACCGCTCGCTTCGTAGGCAGGGTCACTACCAACTAGGCCAGCGCGTCGTCATGGGTTAAAACACGCACGACCACGATACTGATAACGGCTACCACTGTAAGAGTTCTCGTATTTATCTTTAAATTCTAACCACAATTTATTCAAAGCATCTAAAGATCTGCTTATACTCGGTCAATCTTCATGTCTCATTAAATTGATCTCACGATTTCACATCAATTTGCAGACTTACGAAAACACACCAAATATCGTGCTTCATAAGCTGGTTTTTCCCCCCAGAGATGAAAGGCTTCGAAATATTAATTAAAAGGAAACGAACCTTTAAAACGTTTACAAAAAGTGAAATTTACAGAAAAATCGTTCATTTTTTAATTGGTGCTAATGTGGGTCGTGGTAATGTTCAAAATCGTATCGGAAATTGTGGCGACTATGTGGAATGATGATTAGTTCCTAGAAATGTACATTAACTAAGATTTTAATTTGTGTATATTTTAAAATTAAAAAATAAACAGAACTTAGTTTTATTTGACTAAACCTTTGTGACAGAACTTAAGAACCGACTAAGTACTAGCTATCCCGGGTGTATTTTTTTCATACAAACCTTATGAAATATATTTTACGTCCTATTCTCAAACCTAATGAAATATTCAAAATTTTACAAGAATCGGTCAAGCCGTTTCGGAGGAGTTTTGTTATAATTATAACCTGAGGTCATAAGGAGTAATAAATGTTATGAACCTAGATCAAATTATGGTTTTTAACTTTTTTAATTTTTTTATGGGTTCTATGGTCAAACTGAAAGTTTCGGGGATAGAAAAATATATGCAAATTGAATAAAAGTATTATTATGGTTTTTCAAAGTATTCTCCTATATATTTTATGCACTTTTCCATGCGTTCAAACTTCAAGGGTTTTTTTCGGAGTTCAGCAAAGTTACTCGGCAAACAAATAGTGGTGTACCACTCGTCGCACTCCTAATCTGTCCCTGTATTTTTTTTGTATCTGACTCATTCCAGTGCCCAAACACTCTTGAATCTCCCGATATGACACATGTCGGTCTTCCTTAATAAGCTGACGCACAACATCGAGTTTTTCTTGCGTGACTGCCGATTTTGGTCGATCTCACGCACGTCTTCCACGTAAAAGCAGCAATCATCCGGTCTCGACATGGTTTTTGTGTTCATCCACTTTAAAGTCGTAATAAATCATAGCTCTTAAATTTTCATGGGACAATTTCATTTTCAGCAGCGACTCGACGACTTAAAAAAACAATTGAAACCGAATCATCGCTTTTTTTTCTATGTGGCCAGTGTGTTAAGATAATGAAACTTAAGAGATTATAAAAGGGTTTAATATGTGTCAAAAATATGTTTGTAAGGATTAGATTCCCGAAACTTTCAGTGCAGCCCTCATACATAATAAATTAGGACGAGCTGGCAACGTTTGTTAGGTTGCCATCTATTTTTATTTGTACAAGAGACAATGTCATTCTTCTTTTGGGCTTGTTAAAACCCATAAAATGCAAATAAATGAATTATGAATTATAGATTATTAAAATCATTGCTTAGATTCTTCTTGGAAATAAATCGGAACAAGTTAGTCACACTACATTTAATTAAAGAAAAAGGTTGATTACACAAAATACATCGATATAATCACTTGGCTTATGTGATATGTCAATAAGCTGACATCTATTGGTAGCAATTGGTACTTCCTAGGGATCATCGATCGGTACGAATTCATAATGTTTAATTGAAATACCTTTCCGTTAGAAACTTTAGTGGTATATACAGTGGTGGCCACATAATTAGGAACGGTTGCGTTTTCCCCATACAAATGTGACTATGATGTTAAAAACGAATATTTCATTTTATAGGGATTTAAAAACTTGGTGTTGACTCGTCCATACATAGTTTTACAACTTGGTATAAACGCCAAAAAATATATTTTCATATCAACATAAAATGAAAAATTCGTTTGTAATAGCGATTAAATGTACCTTACCTTCGTTTATTAGTAAACGATAAGTGAAATTAAAAATAAAATTGGTTAAGAAATTTTTGATTGTTTGTCAAAATTAAAAAGTCATATTTGCAGGCAATTGTTTGGGAATAACGCAAGCGTTCCTAATTATATGGTTACCAGTGTATTATCGTACAAAGTAAACATCAAATGTAGTCAAGCAAGACGCCAGCAGTTCGGTCTGGCTAACGTTGGTCGCTCGGCTCCTGCGTTGTTTATGACAATTCACCCTGACACTCACTCCTTGCTTCGCTCGTCGTCGTACCTAACCTTCGTTTTGGTGTGATTCAATATATTAACAGTATAATTTTTCGTAACGTTAAATATTTTATACAAACATATTACGTACACGACCAACAAAGAGTATCGGACTGGCGCACCGAAGTTTCCGTACTGCCAAACATTAGGTATTATTATATTCCAATCAGAACTTGATTTCGAATCGAGTCAGCGCGAGCAACGACGACGATGCGCTGGCCTAGTTGGTAGTGACCCTGTCTACGAAGCTAGCGGACCAGGGTTCAAATCCCGGTAAGGGCAGATATTTGTGTGATGAGCGCGAATAGTTGTATCTGAGTCATGGATGTTTTCTTTGTATTTAAGTATATATTTCTCTGTATAAGTATTTATATCGTTGTCTAGTACCCATAGTACAAGCCTAGAGCTTATTTTGGGACTAGGTTATTTGGTGTAACATTGTCCCATGATATTTATTTATTTTAACTCACACTTAACCATTTTTTAGTTTATTTTTCTTTAGGGTTTGTAATGTAATATTACCAAATTTGACGCATGCATGTTTTACCGTTTTTAACCGTTTTAAACGTTTCTTCTATTACCCCTTTATTATTTCACTTTAACTTTATTTTTTAAATTTGTTAGGAAATCCGCCGTAATAAAACATATTCTGACGAAAACAAACCGACCGAGTCCGTTCCGTACCATTATCTACAAAATGTGTTTTTTTTTAAATATTTATTTAATTCTGTTTTTAGTATATGTTGTTATAGCAGCTGGGCTCCCTTCGGGCACGGAACCCTAAAAAGTAGTAGAAGTTGTTATTTTTACAAATAATTATCGTTTTACAAACCAACAGTGGTTTGCTTAACCGAGACAACTTTAAAACGAACATTTAACATTCAAATAATCTGTGTATCGACTTTCTGCCTATTGACAACTCGAGAAAAACAATAAGATGCGAAATAAAATCATAATGAACATTACCCAGAACAACATCTGCAAAATGTTGCCTGCGAAACGATAATCGGCGAAATGAAACTGCACATCGATAGGACTCCAATTTAATTATGTTTTTGTGTTCCAATTGTGAAACTAAATGCTGTGTGTTTCATATTAACATTATGTGCACTAATTTATCTTAACTTAATGTCAATTAAATTGGCTGTATTACTACCTAACAAATGACCTGCTTTAGAATCGTATTTACCTACTGATTCTGCGGCATTGAAACGTGTGTAGTGTTTTGATAAATTGGAACAATTATACCTAATTCATGACACAAACTTCAGATTCAATTAAGTATGTAGTTTCACTAAATTGAATCAAGGCGTTAATTTTTAGATAACGCTGCAAACTCTTCAGAGTCTACAACCTGGGCAGCAGGGTCATTTGTTGTTAAAGACTGAGAATGGTCAATACCAGCTCCTGAGGGTGGGCCCCGCGCCCGCGACCGGCACTCTCACGGCGCCGCAGGCTCAGACCATCCGGCTGTCGACCGTGCCGGCAGTAAGTAGGCACAGCAACACTGCAACACACCTTCTATTTTGAAATTGGACAAGCGCTTTCACAAGTTTACTTGCAATGCCAATCAAGTATACCTATGCACTTTCTCCGTTTGTCCAATTTTAACTCATTCGTGGTGCATGTTCATACCTGGTGAAGGTGCATGTAATAAGGTAATTAACAAGGTAAGCTAATGGAGTTACAGCTAATACCATCATGTAATTATAATCTTCCCATTATGAGTACTGGAGGAATCATTCATGTCTATAGTCTATTATGTAATTTTAAAAGAACCTTGTTGCTGCAGTTATTTACTTTTTTGTAGCTTGAGAATGTTTTATGCTTAAAAACACAGTTTGATTAATTCAATTAAACTACGGCGAAATGGATAGGACTTATAATAGTGACCGATTGCAGCATCCCGGTGTTCAAACGATATCGACGAGTGTGGCGGCGCCGACGCAGATGCAGGCGCAGATGCCCCCGGGGCCCGTCCCGGCGCCCGTGATGGCAGCCTCCGCAGCCCCCACGGCCCCGCCTCCCCAGGCGCCGACGGTCACGACGCAGGTTAGCTTTTTAGAGAATTTCATTAGTAATCTTATTTGCTGATCACATTTTTGTTTTGTCGTTGCTGTTAGCCTAATTGGTAGTGACCCCTGCCTACGAAGCTAGTGGTCCCGTGTTCGATTTCCAGCCAGGGGAAATATTCGTGCGATGATGTCATAAGGCGTGAGTTTATGTATGTATGTATGTATGTCATAACCAGAGATCGGAAATGGGCGTCATTACTCGCAATAATGTGGACATGATTAAAAAGATTTAAATTAATCAATTTAAATTACATTAATTGATTTTTTACCTGAACCTTAATTTTGATCCTTTGCAGGACAGTAATAAATCAATAATACAAAGACGTGAGGAGTGGCCATTAATATTAATATACTTAAGTTTGCTCCATTAACATCCGTGGATTGCAAACGAAGCTTTTCACCTCATAAGTTTATTTTAACCTTAAAAGGGAATAAACAAACCACGGAAAAAATATAAAAAAACTGTTTATTTGCTTAAATATATCTACACGACTTACTTTTATTTTTTTGTTTTTAATCTTTGTATTATTTATTTATTAACTAGCTTTTGCCCGCGACTTCGTCTACGTAGAATTAGTAATTTGGGTAGCTTATTTTTTATCCAAACTGATTTTTATCATTGCTTACTTTTAACTAATAAAAGAAAATGATGGTTTTGATTTGTAATCATCAATAATGCGTACAACCAGAATTTAATGTACAGATAAATAAATGATTAGTAACTGCGACATATTATTTAGTTTAACACGTTTCTGTAAACTACGTTTTTGGTTTTCCCGTCCTTTGCTAACACGTGAAGATTTTGTGGACTTAGACTCGTGAGCACGAATAACAGTACACAATATAATATAACATAATAAAACAATATATATATGTATGTATGGGAATAACAGTTTTTAACTAAATTTACATCTGCAGCTTTCAGTGTTTGTCCTTGTGCCTTATTTATTGTCATCGCGAATGCTCCTCAATGATCATTTTAGTAATCGAAAAGCTGACAATTAAGTAGCACTTTAACGAACGTATCGGGTAAAAAAACATAAGTAAAAATCCCCTTCTGAATAGTAGTAACCAGCTTGAATAAATATTACCCTCGTAGGTTTGTTGGAGATTTATGAATAAGGGGTACACATTTAAAATGTTGATTCCATCTTAAAAACTTCCTATAAGGGATGAAAATGGCATTACAGATTCAAAATATCTCTAGACCAAATTTATTTGAATTACAGTCAATGATGATTTCCCAGATAAAGACTGCCCTATTATCCTTCATGGGCCACAAACTATCTCTGTACCAAATTTCATGAAAGTAATTCTAAATCGGCTCAGCGGTTTAAGTATCTCTATAAATTTTTTAACCCCCCATGGAAAATTCAGAAAAAAAACTATCCTATGTCCCAGGATTCAAACTATCTTTGCACCTAATTTCACCTACATCGGTTCAAGGGTTTAAGTGTGAAGAGGTAACAGACAGACAGACACACTTTCGCATTTATAATATTAGTATAGTATTCCTTGTACAAGATCAAAATTATTTTTAGGGTAAGTAAACAATTAATGTAATTGAATATGTTTAATTAAAATCTTGGGAGTCATGTCCACATTATTGAGAGTAATGAAGGCCATATTCCGAGCTCTGATCATAACAGAAGTCAGGCTTTGGTAGTTGGGCAGCGCAAGTAAACATCACTAGTAGCTGTACCATAGAAGACATTTATTTTTTTCAGCCTTAGTTTATACGCAATGGTGTTGTCGCTGACACAAGCAATATGCGGTACACTATTACGTTACTGCTAAACTTGTTGTCACTTTCCATACTACAACACCGCACGTGAAAACAATATAATATTCGCGAGTAGGTATGATGTTTCTGAGCCTTAGGTGTTTTCTATGTATACAGGTTGTCCAGATTTTATTAGACAGAAGTCTTTGTAGGAAACCATTGGGTTTCTGACACAATTAATTTTTTTTCAGCTGAAAGTACCATGTTAGAAGGGTTACACTATCCCAAAACCAATTTTCAAATAAAATAAGCCGATAGGGTTAAAGATATTTTTTTCCCGTCATAAATCGAATCAGTACTTTTCGGTTAAAATGATTGCAAATCACCGCCTCTATATCCCTCTTCGATTTGATCCACACTTCCAAGGACAACCTGTATACATAGAAAACACCTAAGGCTCAGAAACATCATACCTACTCGCGAATATTATAATCGCAAAACCAATTTAAAAATAAAATGGTTACAGTTTATTTTTATTTTATTTTTTTCTGAGATATACCATTTTTCTTATCATAACTTTTTAACCGTCATGAATTGAATGAAATGATTGGAAATGACTACCTCTATAGCCCTATTCGATTTGATCCACACTTCCAAGGACACCGTTCTTCTCTACATAGGTATGTGTATCTTGTCTGATATCCATTACCCATAGTAGAAGCCTATTATAGCTTAAGTAGTTTGGGGCTAAGGCAGTTTATGTGTAATTCAACCCGATTATATAGTTTGGTATCGTATTATTTAAAAAGGTGATGATTACTTTACCAATGAATTGATTTTCATTGTCAGCAGAAACCCTCAGATAATACAAAAGAGAAGTGTAGAAACTTTTTGGCTAATCTTCTGGATTTATCGAGCAAAGAACCCCCATCTGTTGAAAGAAATGTCAGAAATCTCATTCAAGAACTAATTGACGCACAAGTTGAACCAGAGGAATTCTGCGATCGGCTTGAGCGGTTACTAAATGCTAGCCCTCAGCCATGCCTTATTGGTTTCTTGAAGGTCAGTACTACATTATTTGTTATTAACTTTAACCCCAGACTCGGAAAATAATCCTCTTTTCAGGCTGTGATACTTGTGATGCTTGAAGCCCTTGTGTCTGTCTTTTGTTAACGCATACAGGCGCGTGACAGGATCTCAATGCAGTTTATAGGGTTCAGTGATCGACTAGGAACCCTTTTAGTTTCGCCATGTCCGTGTGTCCATTTGTCACGTATGGAACGTTTGTCTATGGCTTTACTTATCAGAGACTTGATATTACAAAGTTGTTATTTGGTATAGTTATAAAATAAAGTTACGCCGACAAAGTTGTAAAGTAAAATCTCAGACATAAAGGTAAAAAAAAGGTTTTTTTATATCGTAAAACGGGGATTGCATAACAGGAAAAAAAACGGTATCGTTTTGAAACGGTATTACGTCATACCGTTTCGTTTCGTAATAGTAGTTAATGAAATTGTTGCATAAAGAGGGGTATTAAAACACGAGTGTGTGTTTAAGAACCGAGCCGCTAGGCGAGGTTTTTAATAGTATCACACGAGTGTTTTAATACCTAGTTATGTGCAGTTTCATACACTACTTTATCTACTCTCATACATTGCGATTCAACCTACTAAATAAAAGATCAAAGTTAATAAAGTAAGTACAGCAAAACGTATTCAAAGAATGGCGCCAAAACCTATTATTTCGGTACCGGAATATAAAGGTACCGTTATTTTTTCCGATACCTGACCGATTTCATAAAGGTATACCGAAATAATACCGGTTGACTACCGTTTTAATAAAATTTTGTACTTAAAGTACATATGAAAAATAGCGATACCGTTATTTTATACCTTTATATTTCAACTTTTATAGTTGGTTACAGAGTTATCAACAAGTTTTTAGAGTTGTTGGTAATTCTGTAGCTCTGCCTACCCACTCTGGGAATGAAGGCGTGAAGGTATGTATGTATGTATGTATGTATGTATATTTCAACCGGTATAGTTCTACCTTTATAACGAAGCGGTATCGATTTCCAATACCAGTACCATACCGTTAATACCGTAACGAAAACGGACCCTGTCTTGAAATTCATTATGGGCATGTTATTAAGTTTCAGATTTGGGGGACCGTTTAGAAAACATTTAACTCCAAGAGTATGATTTTCGCTAGAGTCGCGTGTCCTAGGTACAGTCGTCTACAAAGAGATGCATCCACCTTTGGACCTTATTTATTGCTAGCTGTTGCCCGCGACTCCGTCCGCGCAGAAAAATAAAACATAGCCTATGTTACTTAGGGATAATGGAACATTATAATGGTGAAACAATTTTTGAAATCGGTGCTTTACTTTGCGAGTTTATTCGTTATATAACCTGGCGTTCCATAGTCTCTGCCTACCCCATTGGGAGACAGGCGTGAAGTTATGTATGTATGTATGTATAACTTATAAACATACAAAAATACAAATCTTTACTCTTTTTAATATTAGTGTAGATTACAATCTAAGAAGGTGAAAAAGTGGATATATCTCTTTGTAGTCGACTGTTCAGCCAAACCTAAATGTAAAAAAATATTTAAAAAATATCTTAAATGAAAGCACTTACAACAAATTTAAAAGGAAAACTATAACGAATAAGTAGACTTGATTGGTTCCTGAGATACTACTGTTAACTATAAATAGAAATTTAGTAAATATTGCTTTTATTGGAACCCTACACTATATGGTCCGACATGCTCTTGCCCGGTTTTTTCATTTTATTTTTTCAAATTTCGGTACAAGTGTAATAAAAAAAATTACTTCGCCATAAAATTTTGCGATATTGGTAATTAACATCATGTCCGATAAATTCGCATACAGTTTACAAACTCCTATTTAAATAAACAACAAAATTATATCTGTAAAATAATAATAATTTGATGTGTTTACAGAAAAGTCTACCGCTTTTGCGACAATCGTTGGTCACAAAAGAGTTGATCATTGAAGGGATTAATCCACCTGCGCCTCACGTAGCCTTTTCGACGATAGTAGCGCCGTCACAACATCCTATCATGGCCACATCCAACATTCAAATGGTAAGATACAGTTATGAACGAGCTCGGGGTTTGGATACTCACGTTTAAGTTACTCAAAACATCTGCGCGTCTTTTTTATTTATCGCGTTTATTAAGTTTGTATTACTATGGTATGGTATGGTGTCACGCGGACCAAACAATAAAAATAATACTATCCCAACTGTGAGTGAAATATCACTTTCGTTTGACCTCGCTTTCAATATTTTCGGCAAATGTTCGATGGTTCAAAAAATGTGCGCGTGTATAATATTAGTAACTTTCCGTGATAATCTTCGTATACCTAATTATTTTCATCATTATCGCAAGGAAATAAAAATTTCCTCTTATACAGGTATTTATGCCTTTGCTTGATTTTTACGTACTTAATGTACGCGCACTATTGCAGACGCAAACCGTTCGATGATGTAAATGTTGTTTGACTCCATTGGATAGGCATTTCATGCTTGTTCTTTACCTTCTTTAAGCTATTAAACACTCGCAAGAATTTTACAATCGAATTCTAAAGTTTAGCCTTGTGAACTAATCTGGCAGCTTACGGAGTTGTTTTGTGCATAGTCGGATGAAGGCTCCAATCGTGTTAGTGAGGCCAGAAGATTACTTTAACGCGCTCATACAGCTATTGCTTATTTACCGTGAAAGCCGTACCTGTAAGCGTAGAGTTTTAGGTGCGTCCACTTCAGCTTTTTTAACTGATTTTAGCTTGAGACTTGGTTGGCACTAATCATAACCTAATCGGATGGGCAGTTCTGTTTGTGCTATTTATCTATATATTGGTCCCTACTTATTAAATATACTATATTTACCCCTTCCCGCTACTTAGGCCTTGTGGGGTTTGACCTGCTGTGTTCTGAGTATTGTTTTAGTCGTATGCACATATTTGTTTTTTACAATAATGGCATTAACTACTGCTTTCTCGAATCACGGTTTTGAATATCTTAATATCTCAGCAGTTCTTATTTCTATCTTGTAAGCGCAAAAACGAGCAAGCTAAGTTAACTCGTAACCCTGTGCATTTTCACTCTTTTATTTACAGAAATGGATAACTGCGTAATATCTATTTCTGCCTTTTACTGATCGTATGACTGTTTTTTTTTATTGTTATGTTTTTCGTCTGAGACATACTTCTATTATCTTGTTTATTTCTGAACTTTTTCATAGAATCTATCTATCTCTGTATCAGTCTGGTACGACTTATTGCTGCGTTTTGATATTTTCGGATAACTATTCGTGTTAAACGGAAAATATATATAGTCATGTCATTCCTGGGATAAATACCAGTTCAGCGATACCCCTCGCACTTTAAAATCCGTCGAGCCGGCCGGCAGAAGGTTACAAAACAAAACATAGACTTGTACGCATACAAACTATATACATAGGAAAAAAAATTACTTCTGCTACTGCTCCTTGTTGTAAAACAACATACTACAACTAAACATATGACGTTACCGAAAAATAACGGCCTTCGATTAAAATATGCAGTCAATGCTATGCCAGAAGATTTCTCCGGCTCAAAAAAGTATAATTCTTTCGGTTGACGGAAAATTCACATACACTAGTAACATATTATCAAATTATAAGTTACAATGGATTCGTCGTACACGGTCGCTTTTATGGAATGCGATTTGTGTATATATTGATTGGGTCTGTTGTTAACTCAGCCTCTGGACGAGGACAGCACAAGCCCCACCCTGACGACCCTCCTCCCGCCGGCGTTGCCCGTTAGTCTCGCGCCGGTCCTCGTGCC
Source organism: Acleris emargana (assembly GCA_927399475.2). Classification (NCBI taxonomy): domain Eukaryota; kingdom Metazoa; phylum Arthropoda; class Insecta; order Lepidoptera; family Tortricidae; genus Acleris; species Acleris emargana. The sequence goes on along the minus strand of OV656835.1, from coordinate 45,662,143 downwards.
CACGGCTAAGGCCATGAGCGTTGTGTCGATGCAGCCCGCCGGCTCCTTGCAGGTTTGTTGCTGCCCGTTTGGGTCGTGCATCGGTGTCAAGTCGTAGCTACTTATTTGTACTAATAGTACCGCTAAATCGTCGTCCTTTCTTTGTTTTCTTGTTATGCGATGTATAAAGGAACGAGTCATCTATTATATCAAAAGACCGTTGTTGAAATTTATAGTTATATCTTATCGATATATGACTGGTTGCGAAAATGCATGTACAAAAGCATTAATGTTGTCAGAGCAGAAACTTACTTTTATTTTGCATAGTGTTTTAATTTCAGAAAATGCCTTTGTTCTTATCTCTAAAGTGTGTAGATCGTTGACAGCATGCGTATAAGTTTGGCTTTCTGTAGTTGTTTTACAATATTATATGTATAAAAGTTTAACACAATGATAATTCGCTAGCCGCAACCAGAATAGGAATTATAGTAGATTGTTCAACAAGGGACTAAAACAAGGCATTATGATACGAGTTGTTTAGCCACCCAATTGGAGCAAGGGTGGTTATAGCTGAGGTTTCATTATGGTGGTTTAGTCTTGCGTTAAGCACTCTACTTGTCACTTTGAATGCGAGGAAAAAAAACGACGTTCTATACAAAATTTATTATAACAAAAAATCTTAAAAATTTGTCCCGCGGTTTTTTGTTTGTTAAGTGAAGCTTTAAATGCTTGCTTATTTAGCCAACAGATTCAAACTTGAAAAGTATTTTAAAACTAATTGAACTATGCATAATAAAATGTATTCATCCTTAATATAATTAATACATTATATTCGTAATCATTAATCGTGTTTCACGAAATTAAATCGTTTTTTTATATATTTTTGCACGGTCTTCATTTTGAGGTTATTTTCATGCCCTAAAAATTGTCTATACACAATCACTGAAAATGGCGATAATCCTCCATCCAAAAACACCGTGATTAATAGTAGGAGCTTTAGTCCAGATATGCATACTAAAGTAACATTTTAAGAGCATGAGAAGTGAAAAATATTTTAAGGCGTAAGTACTAATTAATAACTTGCATATTACTTTACGTACGTATCAGGTAAAGTTTTTTTTTTGTTTATGTCTGCATACGAGGCGCTGCTGATAAGTATTCTCCTTGGTCAGAAATATATATACCCTCTCTCACTTCGTTCGAGCGCCAATTGTTCGAGGAGAAATGGGCAATTTCACCCGACTTAGACACTCTACTTTTCATTTCGACTGTGAGAAAAATATATTTAATCTTGTTTCCCGCTTTTTCTATTGCAAACTTTTTTTTCTATATTCAGAAAAAAGTTAAAATACTCATACTGCCAACATTAGAAAAGTTTAATCGAGGTCACGACCAAAGAGCCAGCAAGGAGGTTGAACGCCGCGCCGAACGAAAAAGTTTTACCTTTATTACGTATTTAAATATTCCATCTCTTTCTTTCATATTTCACAAATGACTTCCACCTCATTCTTACCCTAACTAAAGAAAGAGATGGAATATATTCGTGACGTAATAAATGTCAAATTTCTTGTTTCGAACGGATGTTCGGCGTTCAACCTCCGTGTTGTGTTGTATTGCTCCTTGGTCGTGACCAACTCGATTATTTTTTCTAATGTTGGCAGTATGTATGTGTATTTTCAAGATAGCCATGCCGAACCGTGAATATAAGAGGAATAATTTTTAATGTTGATTTTTTTGTAATTGCGAAAAAAAGAGACCAGTCGTAAAATGATTTCAATATGAACCTATAGATCGTAATAAATACGTCGTTTAACGTATAGTCGAGTTTAGATATATGAATGATTTTAATATGACGTAGCTCAATTATCTTAGACTCCATGGCCAATCGTAACTATTACAAAAAAAATACTTTCCACCCTAGAGGGGAAAACGCAATTTTCCACCCGGCTATCTACCCATTCAAATTAAACTTTCCGAACAGGAGAGATGGAAAATGTATTACATTCATTTGTTTATTGCATCACGTTTATTTGTCTCCTACAATTTCGAACATGTCGGTAGAAAAAGTGAAAATGGATATAATCGAGCAGCGTTCGGTGATTAAGTTTTTGACAAAAGAAGAGAATACGCCTTCGGAGATCAGACACCGTATGTTACTGGTTTGGCAGTTCGTGTTATTCCGAATTTGTTATAAAGTTTTGGTCGAGGCAGTTTATATTAGGTCGTGACAGCCTGGAAGATTATCCTCGTAGTGGAAAACCAGTTTCGGCCGTCACAGATGAAAATAGAGTCAGGGTGAAAAAAATGATTTTAGAGGACCGACGAGTGAAGCAGTGGGATATGGCTAGAGATTTGGGAGTCGGTAAAGAGCGAGTTAATGAAATTATTCATGAGCATTTGAACATGCCCAAGGTTAGTTAGTGCACGTTGGGTCCCCAGAATGTTGACAGCGTTTGACATGCAGAGGCGTGTCAAATGTTGCGAAGAATTTTTGGACATGAGTCGAGGGAAAGAGGAAGAAATAAATTCTGGAATTGTAACATGACATGAGACTTGGATTCGACAATGGGAATCGGAAAGTAAGCAAGAGATTATTTACCGAAGAAAACTACAATGAATGCTGATTATTACTCAAACTTACTATATCAACTAAGAGAGAAAATAAAAGAAAAACGGCGAGATAAACTAACTAAGCAAAGGAATTCTGATTTTGCAAGATAACGCACCAGTGCATACCGCCCGCACATTGAAGCTAGCAATTAAAGATAAAGGCTTCGAAATCATCGACCACCCCCCTATGGTCCAGATCTAGCCCCCTGTGACTATTTTCTGTTTAGACTTCTCAAGAAAGACCAAAGAGGACGAAGGTTTATGTTATGACCGGTGACGAAATGAAGGCTGCGGTTACTGACTTTTTAACGACCTAAATTCAGTATTTGAAAAATGTAATAAGTGTATTTTATTAGCATATTTTATTAAATTAATTAGAAAAAAAAAAAATGGAACTATGACAGTCTTTTTTTTAAGTTAGGTAGATAACTAATCAGCCGTCCCTCGTACTTGATATATGTATGTTTATGTTTATAATTTGTAATAATTTTGATCATCGTTGATCTATTTCATACATTTTCTAAAACTTATTTCATACATTTATGGAAAACATTACATTTATTTAACAAATCTGTCTATATTTGGTATTTTAGCAATCACGGTGGCATAATAAACAGTTTTGTATGTTATGGAACTTATGAATTATTTCGGGAGAGAAAACTAAACCGCCTTGCAAATAAAACGGGCATTTTCGATTTTACATGTAGTTTAAACATACTGCATCTAATACTCCAGTAAAATTGGGGATTCGAAGTACGGCGTAGTTTGTGTCAAATCCGGCAGTTCTGATTTGGTTGGCCCATGAATAATCCAAGTTTGTGACCTTGAGCGCCGAACGCATCTTGGTCAAAAAAAAAACTCGTTGATTTTGGACTTTATTCAGATTTTTGGAGATTATAACCCTAAAGGACTAGTTTTTGATAGTACGTTCTCAAAACCTTTTGAGCCCAACAGTTTTTGGGATAAGCTTTTCAAAATTCATTTTTTTTTCGAACTTCGCACTTTTTTGCTACTAGTGCGTTCTGTTAGGGTAACATAGTTTACTTTGTGACAAATTTTAGTATGTTGCTAAACATGTTATCAAAATTGCGAATAATTCTGTTTCTATGAACGCTATATACATTGTGGGGTATCAAATGAACGGGAATTGAATGTTCTATAATTCTTTAGTATACAACATCAACTGAGTAGTCCCGTGTTGGCTGAGTTACGGAAATATTTAAAATTATATGGAAATAAAAAAGAGTAAGTATATATTTTCATATACATTTATTAAAATGTCGACATGAAACTCAGTGATTAAAATCTCTTGTACTCTGCCGCCACCGTGCCATAACAGGCCACCTCATACTAAAAATTAACTCTATTCACTTGTAATAGAATTATTTTATAGTATAAAAGGCATGTTTTCATCTCCATTTGTTAAAATTTCAATAGTAATAAATCGTTCACCTTAGGCCGTGCTAGTCTGCTAGAGGCGTTTAGTTAGCATTTGTCATAGATACAATTTGTTTAAAATAAATACAGGGCCTTGCGAACGGCATGGCGTGAAACAAAAACAAAGAATTTAGATTTCTCAAAAATATGCACATGATAACTCGTTAATTACTGGCCCCCGTTCAATAACTGGCCACCTCATACTAAAAATGAACTCTATTCACCTATTATAGAATTCATTTTGATATAAGGTGTTAATTACGGGCTATCCTTCAATATATAGATCTAAATTTTCACGATTCTCTCACATATTTTTATACTAAAACGGGACTTAATCGCGCACACTAAACCATATAATTACCTAATTAAAGGTTTCCCGACGTTACATACCGAACCGAAAATCGAACTTAACCCTTTCGGGTGCGGTACCGTGATTAGAGATTGTTCAGTATTGTCGAATTAATTATTTAATCTGGTAGTATCGATAGAACTGTCAGAGTCAACTAACTGTGTCGTCATAAACTGGCAACATTGATAGAAGAGACTTCCGTTATAACTTCGAAACCGCGTAGCGGCCTGTCGCTGTCGTTAAAATAAAATAAAGTCTTGTAGCAAAGCAATTTCAACTATATACCGATCTCCTATTCAGAACTATTTACTACCTATTAAGATTGCGATCTGGCTTGTGTGAGTGGGAATAGTGTCCTAAGTGTAGCAGGGAAGGGAGAAGCCTATCTGGATCCAGCGCTAGGTCAATCCTGGAACTGGCTGCTGCTGACGGTGCGAAGCGGTCATACCGGAGATCCCAGGTAAGCCCGAACGCAATCATTGCATTTTACCATTCCAATTAACTTCAAAAGCTTGGTGAAATCGCGGAGCGTACGTGGGCAATCAAATTTTATACAGTCCACTAGTCTTTCGTATTTGTCGCATCATTTTTTGATCCTTCGCCGGATTTTATTGAAAAGTGAATATTTTTCGTGATTTCGTACGTATGTTTCGTGATAATATCGAGTTATTTAATTTATTTTTTATTTTTTGTGAAGGTAGTTGAGAAGTTGCTTTGGCCGAGATTTTATGTTGGTTGTACGCCATTTTGTTGTCGTTATCGGTTTAGGTTGGCAGTACATCCTCGTACCGTAGACTAAATAAGTTTATCGCGATTTAGTTACGGTTGGTATAATTGTAAATTATTCATCCATTCGTTAGTGTGTTTTTATACGTTCAAAATGTCAAAGCACGACCATAGCTTACCGTCGGAGTCTGTCGAAGTTGATAACAATAGAGTGTCGCGAGATTACGCCATAATGCGACTTGAATATATCGAAAAAACCGACTTGTTAGGTTTTAGTGAACTTGATTTAAAAGAAATATCGGATGATTTTCATTGTGCACAACGGACAATATTGTACGGACGGATCGTAGCGAAGAAATGAGTGTTACTTTTGAATTTGAGAAGAAGTTATTAGACATAAAATTTAGACTGCGTCGCGGGCAGGTACTGCAAAGTGAAACAAAAACTTGTGTTAACGAAACAGTGGTGGCGAGATTGCCTAAGATAAACATTAAACCTTTCGACGGTAAGTTAGAAAATTGGGTATCTTTTATACAACTTTTCGACTCATTAATTCATAACCGGAATATTTCTAATGTCGAAAAACTACATTATTTATTGTCGTGTGTACAAGATTCCGCTTATGAGTTGATAAAAAACTACCCACTTACCCATGAGAGTTATTTGGATGCATATAACTGTTTACGTAAATATTATGATAAAAAACGACAAATTGCCACACATTATTATGAAAGGTTATTATCGTGTGAACCGATTAGAATAAAATCAGCATGTGACCTTGAACGCGTCCATAGGACATTTTCGGAAAATTTATCGGTTTTGGATAAATATGGATTACCGGACACGAATTTCATGCTGTTCCATTTATTGTGGTCTAAATTAGATAGATGCACCCGTGAGGCATTTCAACTCGAGCATGACAGTGATGAAATTCCATTGTTAAGTGACGTTCAGGCTTTCGTTGAAAAGCAATACAAGGCGCTTAATTTGTCAAATATTACGCCTCCACCTGCTAATAACCCTATTGGTTCGTATAAAAGGGTGGTGGTTCACAAACCGGTTCATAATAATGTGAGTAAACAAAAAGCATCGTTTGTAGTGTCTCGTCCGGCTTGTAGCTTTTGTACTGGCCAGCACAGTCTTTATACTTGTAAGGATTTTTTGAATCTTGATACAAATTCTCGTTTTAATTTCGTGAAGGAAAAGGGTTTGTGTATTTTATGTTTTTCGAATGATCATCGTGTAAAAGCTTGTCGAGCCTCTCGTTGTTCCCACCATACTTTGTTGCATTTTACCAAAGTTACTCAGCCGTCGCCGCCTGCCGCGGAGGACAGCGCGCCGCCCGGGTTAAGTAATATTAGTAGTAACACGGTTTTAACTTCGGTGACTAGGGAAAACACTGTTCTATTTTCAACTGTTAGGGTTTTAATTAGAGACAGTTCAGGTGGTTTTCGACCAGTGCGCGCACTCCTTGATTGTGCCAGCGCATGTAACTTTATTTCAGAATCTTGTGTAAAAACGCTAGGCTTTAATATTTGTCGTAGCCAGCACTCCGTAAGTGGGATTGGCAATACTGTCGCTCAACCGCTCGGCTCGCTGTCGTGTGACGTTAGGCCGGCCGGTAACGCAACTTCGTCATCGATCATTACGTTTGACGCTCTCGTTTTGTCGTCGATATGTGCTGACCAGCCTACCCAACCTATCGACTCATCGGTATGGTCGCACATAAATAATTTGTCGCTTGCTGATCCTGACTTTGCTCGACCAGGGCCAGTAGATATTTTGTTTAACGCAGATATATTCGCTTCATCTCTGCTGCCTGGTCTTAAGCGAGGGAAGCCCGGTCAACCGAAGGCATTGAATACTATCTTCGGTTGGATTTTAAATTTAATTGGTGAGTGTGACACAAGTTCACTCGCATCGAACGCTGTCGTACCTTGTCATAGTAAAAGTAAACATTGCCTGTTCGTGTCGAATCTTTCGCAAACGCTGTCATTAGATGATTCCATTAAAAAGTTTTGGGAATTAGAAAATGTTAGTTCTCCGACTAAGCCTTTCGTGTCGAAGGAGGATCAACTTTGCGAAGATTATTTTGCTAATAATTACTATCGAAACGAAGAAGGTCGGTTCGTAGTGCCCCTACCTTTCGTCGAATCTACGAACAAACCTACTTTCTTCCATTCTCGTGAAATAGCCTTAAAGCGCTTTCAATCATTAGAACGCAAACTGGATTGTAGCCCCGAGTTCAGAAGGTCGTATGTTGAATTCATGGAAGATTATGAGTCACGTGGTCACCTTGAAGAAGTGAGTCCTCCTTCTACGAGTGAGGGCCAGTTTTATTATATACCGCATCACGGTATTCAGCGCGAGTCAGTCACCACGCCCCTTCGCGTTGTATTTGACGCCAGTGCGAAGGATGCTAAGGGCCTTTCCTTAAATGACACTCTCCTCGCTGGACCTAAACTGCAGACCAATATTTTTGATTTGCTCTTGCGTTTTCGTTGGCACGCTGTAGTATTCACGGGTGACGTTAGGCAGATGTATCGGCAGATTTTGGTCCCTGAAGAAGATTCTGAGTTTCAGCGTATTCTGTGGCGGCCCTCCGCTGTTGGCCCCGTGCGTGACTACCGCCTCAAAACAGTAACGTATGGTGTCTCTTCTGCGCCGTTTCAAGCTCTTCGTACCATGGCACAGCTTGCCAGGGATGCTGTGGAGGACTGTCCTGCTGGCTCCGCTGTTCTCGCTCGCGATATTTACGTCGATGACGTCGTGACTGGAGCGGACTCTGTCGAGCAGGCTTGCTTACTTCAGGTGGAACTTTCAAAAATATTGTCGTCGGGTGGTTTCCACCTTAGAAAGTGGACCTCCAATAATCGTGACTTTCTTGATAGCCTTCCCTCCTCGGACTTGTACTCAGAGCATTACAAACGTTTCGAGGATATGTCTGACGTCTCTCTTAAGATACTGGGACTGCTGTGGCAGCCGCAGTCTGATTCATTTTATTTTCGTGTTGCCGATACTCATAACTAGACCCCGGTATCGGAGGTGCAAAATGGTAGCTGTCAATTTCGAGCCATTACTAGGGAAGGGTAAACATTGTTTTGAAATATTAACTTCATGTCGATAAACATAGTTATATGTCGATATTTTATTATATCATAATGATAGCGTTTATTCTATAAAGTAGGACTATATAATTACAAAACCAACATGTATTGAACATTTTTATTATTTACAAAAAAAAATCTTTCATCATTAAGAAGTTTTAGTTATCTTCTTAGCATAAAGCATTCATAAATAAATTTAAAACAAAATATAAACTCTTTTATATTCACCAAAGGTCATACCATGTTCTTGATGAATGATCAGATTCTTTGCAGTAAACTAGTGTAGTTACAATAAATATACACAACAATTATAATATCTTACAATTAGTCATATTTATCATTAGAGATATATGTCTCGTAATATATTACTAAAATTTGTTCTAAGTTAACGGGTGTTAGACTTCTTCTTCTGTAGTTGAAAATCCACTTTAAGAAAGAAAATGACTTTTCTACTTCGACAGAAGTAATGGGCAAGAAATTACATTTGGCGTAATTCTGTACTGTATTCTTATTTACATCATCAGTAATTTCAACACTTTTGCCATCCAACAAACTTTGTAAAATTTGTATAGTTGTGAACCCAGGATTTTTTTGCAATACATTCCGCATTTTTAAATAAATAAGTTTTCCGATTGGATGCAAACGTAATAAGGAAAGTTTTTTTGTTACCTCGAGTATTACATCTAAGGATTCTTTTAAACAAAGGTTTGGATCTTCTAGCTTTGTTATTGAGATCGATAAAATTCTAAAATTTTTATCGATGAAATTGATTTCGTTTATCAGATTTGCATCAGAGAACAATCTTTGTGCTTTGGCTATAGCAGCAGCTTCAGAGGATTTCAATTTAGAAATAATATTCTTAACCTTATGGAAATGATCTTTATAATAGCTGACAGCTTCTATCCACGTGCCCCATCTCGTGATGATAGGTTCAGGAGGAAGAGGAGTATTAGGATATTCTAGTTTAAACATGTCTATTCTTTTAGGGTGCTTTTTTAAAAACTTTTTTAACAAAATTTATTAAACTATTTACCTTCGGATAAGCTTGTCTCACGGCTTCAGCTACCCGGTTAAGGCCATGAGCTACACATGTCAAATGAGTCATATTTGGGTAGCTTTTCTTTAAATTTTTACCCGATGTTACCATGTATGACCCCGCATCAGTCACGAAAAATAACAATTTATCACAGTTTTGTTCGTAATTATGGCCCCATAACTCGCGAAGCACCTCATTTACTAGATTACTAATCGTGATATTGTTAGTTGAGTCTAATTTTCGTGAAGCAAAGATGTGGGGCTTAGATAAATAATTTGTTAAAGCTCCAACTATCACATTAGCCACTTTTTTACCCATTGAATATGTAGTCTCATCAATGCTCAAATATATATATTCGTTGGACAGTTCTTCTTTTATAGCATCTTTTTTCTCATTAAATACTATAGGCAAGTAATTTTTGCGTAAAGTTGATTCTCTCGGTAATGTAACATCGCCATATTTTTTATTGAGACAATTGTCCATGAAACTTCTGAAGTTTGGGTTTTCCAATTTGGTCCAAGGTATGTTACAACTGATGAAAAACTTTACCAGATCTCGGTTAAAGTTAAATTGATCTTCATTTGTTTTTCTGTGAGTAAAGGTTTTCAAATGCCTCTCAATACAAAATTTTGTTGGAGTCAAAACGGAGTTGCAAGATATACAATATACTTTATCGTCCTGGTTTACAAGTATTGGAATGTCCTTTATTAAATAATCAATGTGACTAGGACACGCGTTGATGATTTTCTCTTGATGGCATTTCGACTCCATGTGCTTTTTAATATTCCAAGATCTGGAAATGATGTGTACACTGCACACTGTGCAGTAAATTTTTTCATTCGTTTTTTGGAGTTCAGGGTGTTCTGCAAGAAGTGACTCCATTTTCTATGGTATAAATGATTTTAGACGAATAAACTCGTAAACAGCTATTTAATCGAAGAAATTGTTGTAAAGTGACAATGATTATCTATTGACGTAAATAATTTATTATCAGTATAAGTGGCCAGTATTAATCTCTATTGAAAAGGTTTATCACAAGAGTGTTTATGCACTGCTCTGCAACTCGAAACATAAGAAAAGTAATAGCAACCATAGATATATATTTTGTTGTACAGTCGAGTTCATAAATATGTGTACACTTTATATTTTTACGATCAATGATTATCATAGATCAAAAAAAAATAACTGTGTACAACCTAATGTATAGAAAAATCGTGTATCGATATCAACATCAAAAATATGATTACCCATCCCTAAGAACTTGACAGCTACCATTTTGCACCTCCGATACCGGGGTCTACTCATAACCGTCGTTGTACTAAGCGTACCATCTTGTCGGAAATAACGCGTATTTATGACCCATTGGGTTTTCTCGGTCCCGTTACGTTCTATGCTAAATACCTTATGCAGCTCCTCTGGACTGCTGGAGTCTCGTGGGACGACGACGCACCACCTGAGATCGCCTCAGAATGGTTGCGTTTTAAATCGCAACTTCCAACGTTGGCGTCAGTTGCAATCTCTCGCCGTGTGGTTGGCCCTTTCGTTTCGTTGCAACTCCATGGATTTTGTGACGCGTCGGAGCGCGGATATTGCTCTGTCGTGTATTGTCGATTCGTTAACAATGAAGGCTCCCCTTTCGTTAACCTTTGTTGTGCGAAATCTAAAGTTGCGCCTCTTCGTAAGCAATCTATCCCTAGACTCGAGCTCCAAGCAGCTGTGCTACTCTCTGAGCTCATGAATAGCACCATCGAAGCTCTAAAACCATTTTACCTGATTGATGAGATCTACGCGTGGTCCGATTCTAGTGTAGCGTTGTCGTGGATAAAATCGTGCCCGTCGAAGTGGAAGACGTTCGTGGCCAATCGGGTCAGTCGCATCCAGGAAACAATAGCTCCTGATCGATGGAGACACGTTAGTACTCACTCGAATCCAGCGGATAGCGGTTCGCGCGGTTTGTTGCCTGCAGACCTCGTTACTAACGATCTGTGGTGGAGAGGTCCCTCATGACTTGCTGAGCCTGACGAGAAATGGCCTGTGACTTTGTCCTTGTCGTTTTTGTCACCGGAAGATACACACGAAGAACAACGTATTTTTAGCTTGTTTACGTCAAAAGAGCCGAATTTTGTCGATTCATTGTTGAATGAGTTTTCGTCGTTTTCAAAATTGAAACGTGTAACTTCGTACTTGTTTCGATTCTTACAAAATTGCAAACAATCATCTATCGAAAAGCGCGTTTTCGGGTCTTTACAGCCATCAGAGCTTCATAGAGGTTTCATGTTTTTGATTAAAGTCGTGCAGGAGAGTGTTTTTTCGTCGGAGTTAGAAAGCCTACGCAAAGGCTCATCTAACTCACTACCAAAGAGTTTACGTAAATTGTCACCATTTATCGATGAAGCGGGTCTTCTCAGGGTGGGCGGTCGCCTGAGCAATGCTAACATAGGATTTGAAATTAAGCATCCGTTGCTACTGCCACGCTCTCATCGTCTTACGTCTCTTATAATTCAGGAGTACCACCTTCGCTTCATGCACCCCGGTGCGCAAACTCTTCAAAATCTCCTTGCTCAAAATTTTTGGATATTGTCATGTAAACGGGCTATTCAATCGGTGATTTCGGGTTGCATTAAATGTTTTCGTGCTCGTCCCGTAACAGCTCCCGCCCCGCTTATGGGAAATTATCCGCCGTATCGGATAAACCAAATGAAATGCTTTTCGAGTTGTGCTGTCGACTACGGTGGACCTTTCGACATAGCTCTCGGACGTGGTCGCGGTGCTAAAACCTATAAAGGCTACATCTGCAATTTTGTCTGCACTAGCACGAAAGCTGTTCATATCGAACTCGCCTCCGAGTTGTCGTCTGAGGCGTTTTTGGCTGCTCTACGGAGACTCATCGCACGTCGTGGTCGATGTAGCCATCTCGTTTCCGATCAAGGACGCAATTTTATCGGTGCTAGTAACTACCTTGGTTCCCTCATGCAAAAGGCCGCGGAGTCACATGAAATTAAGTTATTTTTCAGTCCTCCTGGTAGTCCCCATTTTAATGGGTTGGCTGAGGCCGGTATCAAGTCAGCGAAGACACATCTCGCTCGTGTCGTTGGTACACAGAGACTCACGTTCGAAGAGTTCTACACAGTGCTCACGCAAATAGAGGCGATGTTAAACTCGCGCCCTCTGACCCCGCTCAGCTCGGACGCTAATGACCTCTCGGCGTTAACCCCAGGTCATTTCTTGACTCTGGAACCCTTGTCAATTATGCCAGAGGAAAATTATATCGACTCAAAGATAGGCGTTTTGCAACGTTGGAAACTCATCCAAAAGATGCATCAAGACTTTTGGCATAGGTGGCATAGTGAGTACATGCATACACTACAACAGAGAGCAAAGTGGGATAAACACCATTCGAATATAACCGTAGGAGCATTAGTGCTTATAGTTAATGAACTGTTAAGGCCCCTTAACTGGCCATTAGGTCGTATTATCGCTGTGCACCCAGGTGCAGATGGAATATGTAGAGTAGTAACGGTGAAGACTGCTGCTGGGCAGTATAAAAGACCGGTTGTAAAGATTTGTCCTTTGCCATTAGCAAACGACATTTGAAATTAAGTTTAAAATTCTATCGCTTCTCGTCTTGTCGTTTACGCTGTTTTCGTTAACCCAAGATTAGTGTACTTATTGTAATTTGAGTTTCCGTTATTAATTGTAGAGTTCCACTCTCTAGCGTTCTCTACGCTTACTTCTCGTAGTTTAAGATATCATTTCGTGGTAAATACCGCGGAACCTTTTAGTATACCGTCGCATTTAGGTGGGCGGAATGTTCAGTATTGTCGAATTAATTATTTAATCTGGTAGTATCGATAGAACTGTCAGAGTCAACTAACTGTGTCGTCATAAACTGGCAACATTGATAGAAGAGACTTCCGTTATAACTTCGAAACCGCGTAGCGGCCTGTCGCTGTCGTTAAAATAAAATAAAGTCTTGTAGCAAAGCAATTTCAACTATATACTGATCTCCTATTCAGAACTATTTACTACCTATTAAGATTGCGATCTGGCTTGTGTGAGTGGGAATAGTGTCTTAAGTGTAGCAGGGAAGGGAGAAGCCTATCTGGATCCAGCGCTAGGTCAATCCTGGAACTGGCTGCTGCTGACGGTGCGAAGCGGTCATACCGGAGATCCCAGGTAAGCCTGAACGCAATCATTGCATTTTACCATTCCAATTAACTTCAAAAGCTTGGTGAAATCGCGGAGCGTACGTGGGCAATCAAATTTTATACAGTCCACTAGTCTTTCGTATTTGTCGCATCAGAGATCAATTAGCGAAACTACTTGGTCTATAGACGTCACCGCGCCTGAAAGCGTTAAGAATACTTAAACTGTCCATTTCACCATGCCTCTACGAAAACCAGAAAGAGATTTAGAAAGGTTTCCTCGACTTCCTAAAATCCACTCGAGCCTATTCTTAATTAAATGCTCTAGGATCTTTGAGAGAACAGATGAAAGAGCAAATAGGGAATATGCATGGATTTGTTAAATCGCAATTTTCAACAAAATATGTAAATACCGTAAAATAGATTACTAAAAATTAAATTAAAATGGTCTAAGAAATACGGAGCATAAACGCATTTTAAACTGCTAATTAGATAGCGATTAGACAGAGAGATCCGATACGCCGTGTGACGTCATGTCGGCCATATAAACTCCATGTTTAATACTGTTTTGCTAGAAAGACATTGTAACAAAATGTTTGTTATTCAATAAATGTTTTTTCTCAACTGTTTGTTACATGAACCAGCTTTTATTGAGGCTGTGAAATTGTTTAATATTCCCTATTGGTTTGTAACGAGACGGGTCACTGGTATCTTTACCAGGTTTTACAATGGGAATAATTATTTAGTTCTTTCATGAATCAGGGAGACAACTGGAATTAAACTATGATTTTGCAGAGAAATGAAGAAAATTTATGAGAGTCAGCACCGTCTGATAACAGAATTCTGTCTAATAAAGTGGGGTTACGAAGAGACAAATTCTCGCAGGTCGAAAAAAATATGAGACTTTATTTAACAACATCACTAAATGCGCCAAGTTACATCTGTCACGGACCCAATAAGATATGAAAAATATCATAGTCGGTTGTTGTACGTGTTTTAAATAAAGGGCGGCTGACGGATTCAATATGGTGACAAAAGCATAAGGTGGATAAGACTTTTATTACATTTCGAGTACTATGTAAGTATATGCAGTTTTTGTTATAAATATTAATAATTCCAAATAATGGTGAAGTATCACTTTACGAATACGCCCCTTACGTATGTAGATGTAGAGAGGTAATTTTCCCTTTAAGTGGATAGTTTACTATAAAATAATGGATTGAGAATACCTTAAGCAACGTGTTACAAGATACCCAGTAAAAAATATAATAAATTATCAAAGCCAAAAATATTGTCAGCCCTAGTAAGCTGTCATGTCAGGGAACCGGAGTTAGCATAGATTATTTAACAGAGAGGCCTACCTACCAATTTTAATAATTGTCAACTTTTTTGGTTTTTCTGTTTTTCATCCACAAAGGTTCAATACTATGATGTCATTATACTTAAAGTACTGGCTTCAAAAAACGTCAAGACGGAAAAAAAATATGTTGTCAATTTCAAATCTTCTTATCGATATTCTACAATTGTTCCGTGTTTGTCCATATTTTATTCCAAAATGACGATGTTTTCTAACTAAGAATATTACGATATGATGTTATGCGTAGGCCAGGAAGATAGCAATTTAAATCGTGCGACGATTTATCGATTGAAGACCACCCGCTGAACAGCGACGGCTACCAGTGTTTTCTCAACATGTCAAGACGCTTACATTCCATAGGCTCCTTTCATCGGCCTTCTGGAAGTGGACGTCCAAGCACAGTCGATGCCAGGCAGGCTGAATTAGTGTTAGAGCATTTTGAAGAAGAGCCAACCACGAGTACGAGACGAGCCGGAGCAAGATTCGGTATGAACCATGGTGCAGTTTGGCGAATTCTTCGTGACGACAACCGTCACCCTTATCACTATCGCCGTACACAGGAGCTGATACCCTCTGATCTTGCACCCAGGAGGAACTTCTGCGAGTGGTATCTGAGGCAGTTAGAGGAGAACCCTAATTTCGTAAACTATGTTATTTGGGCGGATGAGGCAACTTTTACGATGTCAGGACTTTCAAATGTGCATAACGATCACGTTTGGGCTCGCGAGAATCCACACGGTTCACGGCAGGGCAGATTCCAACATCAGTGGCGGCTGAATGCGTGGGCTGGCATTTATGACGGGCATGTCGTTGGTCCCGTCATTTTGCCATCACGTCTGAACGGTGGCAACTACCTAACGTTTTTCCAAACGGAATTCGAAGAGGCGATTGACGACTTTCCTGTGGCCGACAGGGATTACTTTGACAACCAAAGGAACATGGTGTTTCAACACGATGGAGCTCCGGCTCATTTTGCTCGCGAAGTGCGAGAGTATCTCAATGTTCGCTTTCCACGAAGATGGATCGGCCGTGGAGGACCGGTGCTATGGCCCGCTCGTACTCCGGACATCACACCCTTGGACTTCTTCTTATGGGGTTATGTGAAGGACAGAGTCTATTTCTCCGATTGCCCAACGGTTTTCGAGATGGAGCAGCGTGTAAGATCGGAGTTGGCGTCAATAACACCAACGATGGTGCGAAATGCCACACAAGCCATATCCCGACGATCGAGGTTGTGCATTGAGCAAATCGGAGCTCACTCTGAGCCGTTCCCGTAAATTTGACGTTCATTACGAAAAAGTAAGTGTTTAGGTTTCTTCGTTTAAAATCTTCCAAAACTCGACTTGTAATATGTATCTTAGGCCATTGCTTTGCTTACTACCTAAATCTTAATTAATTCAGCACTTCCTGCATGACCCTTGTGTCTAGAGTAGATTTGCTAAACACAATCACATTAAATTTATTAATCGGAAATTCCATACTTATAGTCATGACACGAGTTTCTACAATAAATGTTGATGCCGTCGCGTCGTTTTGAACCTCTTGAAAAACACAAAGTTTTAACATTCATCACACATAACTCAAAGAGAAATGGTCTCATTAATATATTAATTCCATCATAA
The DNA here is from genome assembly GCA_927399475.2 of Acleris emargana. Lineage (NCBI taxonomy): Eukaryota > Metazoa > Arthropoda > Insecta > Lepidoptera > Tortricidae > Acleris > Acleris emargana. The sequence goes on along the minus strand of OV656835.1, from coordinate 45,645,775 downwards.
AAATACTGTCAATTTGTAATCAAAGAATTTTGACGTTCACGCATAATCTTTGTAGTTACATTTTTTGTAGTTTAAATATATGTTATTTATTCATAAATCAATAAAAATAAATTGAGGTAATGTTATTAGGTTATGTTATGTGTCAAAGTAGTGCCAGGTGACGTCCAATGTGCGGTAAAAAGTGCAGGACTGACAATTGAACTTAGCACCCATTTAGATCTCACTTCTTTTGTCGTTGAAGTCAACCACTAAGGCATGTTATATCATAATATTGAACTTGGCTCTCATTTCACATTTATGTTTTCGATGTGATCTCTTTGTCCTGAAGTTCCTCATTTAGCTACCACGTGGCAGGCGCGCTTTTCACGCGCTCGTTTTGGTGTCATTCGGTTACGCAATTTGAAACAACTATTTATCATTTTCCATTTCTATTTTGATTGCCGTCTTTGTCTGTATGACTATGGTAACGTAGCAACTGTCAGTAAATGGCGAGGGGTTTTAAATGGGTTTAGTATGAGCATAACGTATCTAAATATAATAGTAGTTTATGCAACAGTTGTACAATAGAGGTCAAAAAAGACGAGTGGTGTGGTTACGATGTGAGCCGCAGGCGAACATCGTAAAGCAAGACGCCACGAGTATTTTTTGACTTAGTTATACACCGTTGCATACAATACTTTTTCTACGACTAGGTTTCAAATAAAATGCAAAATTTAATTAATATACCTAGGTTAGAATACGAACGAACGAAGCACAGAACAACAAACGAGCGAGAAACATTCGAAAACAACAAAATATGTGTCTATGGTTAACTTTGTTTTTAAATTGATGTGCACTTGCCAGGTTTCATATATTTTTTTGAAGTTGCACAATCGATTTAACTTGTGAAATATGGACTAAAAAACACCTAATGATTTGAGAAATGAATTCTTTTACCTGATTGATCGATTTTAATATAGCTGCGTTCTGGTTGGTTGATACCAAATAAAATGTTTTTTTTAAAGAGTTAAATTAGTAAAAGAGTTTACATACCAAAAAGAACCTAACGTTCCGATTGGCAGTCAATGTGTATTGTGATTGGTGGTTTAATTTGGTGAAGTATTTTGATTGGTCAAATTAACCTAGGTGTAAGCTTTGGCAGCTAGGCATATCGTTTTGGCTCAAAAAAGCACAAGTGCTGTTAAGGGTAATAGACTAGATAGACTTTTCTACGGAATGTTCTGCGGACATATTATCTATATTCTTATATTAGTGTTCGTGACTATATAAATGACAGATAAAAGTACAGGAGTAGGAAAAATATCATTGGGTGCTTGAGGGAAAATACCAACCGCCGGGTACCCGTCGATTGCCACTTGAAGGGTAAACTTTTTTATGATGAAGTTTACGAGGGCAGAGTGAGAAGTCTGGTAAAAATCATATTAAAGGTATTTTCTTCACAAATTCATTAATGTCAATTTGTAATGCTGCCTTTTTGGAGGTAAATCGTATATTTTCAGCCAGTTCACAGGACTAGTTTTTTTTTGACTGCTATGAAAAAGAAACAATCACTTCGGTGTTTGCAAACATTATTTTTTGCGAAAAAAAACCATTACGGAAAAAAAAAAAAAATTAGACAAATATTACGGGAACTCTGCTCCATCGATTATAATGATCCACAAGTGGTTTACGGATTTTCGTTGTGGCCGTACAAGCACTGCTGACGCCGACCGACCCGGACGCCCAGTTGAGGTCACTACACCAGAGATGATCACCAAAATCCATGACATCGTATTGACCGACCGAAGAATAAAGGTCCGTGAGATAGCTGATATTGTAAGCTTTTCAGACGAACGGGTTCGTAATATCCTTCACACTTATTTGGATATGAAGAAGCTCTCCGCCCGTTGGGTGCCGCGATTGCTCACAGTAGATCAAAAACGCACTAGGGTGACCCTGTCAGAGGCATGTTTGGCGAAGTTTAGGTGTAATGAAAAGGACTTCTTGCGTCGTTTCATAACTGTTGACGAAACCTGGATTCATCATCATACACCAGAAACCAAGGAGCAGTCAAAACAATGGATTGCTTCAGGTGAACCTGCACCAAAGAAGGCCAAAGCAGTTTTATCGGCGAATAAAGTTATGGCTACTGACTTCTGGGATGCTCGTGGTGTAATATATGTTGATTACCTTAGAAAGGTAAAACGATTATCGGCGAATATTATGCCAACTTGTTACAGCGATTTCATGAAGTTTTAATGGAAAAACGACCCCATTTGGCGAAAAAGAAAATCATTTTTCACCAAGACAACGCACGGGTCCACACTTGTGCAGTTGCTATGGCTAAAATCCACGAGTTGCGTTACGAATTGCTCCCGCATCCGCCTTATTCTCCAGATTTAGCCCCCTGCGACTATTTTCTTTTCCCAAACTTAAAGAAATGGCTTGGTGGAAAAAGATTTGGTTCCAACGAAGAAATCATCGCAGAAACCAATGCGTATTTTGAAGGGTTGGAGAAATCGTACTATACGGAGGGAATCGAAAAGCTAGAAAAGCGATGGACCAAGTGTATTGAGTTACATGGGGACTACGTTGAAAAATAAATATTTACTTGGACCAAAAAAAAATATTGTTTAATTTTTTCCAGACTTCACTCTGCCCTCGTATAACCGAAAATAGTCGCATTGGATATCAAATGATTCATAAACAATAACAATAATGTATAGTTTGTATTTCTTTCATTTAGTTGTAGCTAATAATATTTACTCGAGTGTAAAATTGATTAATCCATCGACACTCGCGTTAATACTATTCCCATCACTATTTCACAATAAATCAATGGACATTCAATGAAAGTGACAGTCATCCATATTTGTGTACATAATTTATATTTTCTATTGTACTCCACTAGCTAAAACATCGAATTTGTACTTTTAAAATAAAATATTGGAGAGGTTTTATGTTTTATGTAAAACCACCAAAGAGTAATTCGGGCCGAATTTAGGGGTCAGATGAAGGTAATTTCTTAATTTTATTTTAATTTCTTTACCGTAGCATATTTTTTTAATCTAATCGCAGGGATCGCTTTTAGAAGCCTATTCATAGAAATGGCTTTTAAATTTTCATACACTGTCAAAAATTGGTGTATCCCAATTTGCATTCGTTTGGACATGATTGTCTTAGCCTCTTAGGTCTTGTTTACGGAGTCGCGAGGCGTTGCGCGAAGCGTTGGGCGGCGCGTTTTGCACTAAATATATATCGCGTTGGATAAAAGCGTTTACGGAGGAGCTATTTTACACGCGGTTGCTTCAACTACAGCGCGTCGGACGCGTTAATAACGGCGTTCCCCGTCACTCTGTACGCCCCGCACCACGCGCCGCATCTTCATTAACGACATCGTACATTGACATACGTTTGTGCGCATGGTGTGACGCGGGCTGCTGCACTCGCCGCCTCTCTGTAAACGGATACAACGTGTCAGACGCCGAATTTTCTTATCCAGATGAAACCACATTACGTATTAATATAATATAGAAAAATAATTATTACCCGTCCCTCCTCTCTGCCGGGACCTTAAAGTTAGCGTTAGCTGCCGATTTCCTCTCGAACTCATGGTTAAAGTCTACTTTTTACCCGAGGCCGAAGAGTCTTGTCGTCATGCTATAATTCCTGTTCATCTCTTGCTTGCAGCCAAAGCCTTCAGTGAAATCTGGAAATACGATAGCAGTCTTACAAAATATACCGGTCCATACTAAGATAAACGTCAACAAAGCGGGAGGCAAAGCGATGACTGTCAACAGTAAGGCTAATTTCAACCGATCTGCGGCGGCTTCGGCGGCTTTATCTACAGTATTAACTCCAGGGAAATCACTTCTGAAAGAGAAGGAGAAGAAATCTTTAGGACAGTATTCCTCTCAACCTTTCGTGGATGACAAAATGGCTGGTGATGACGATATAAACGACGTAGCTGCTATGGGCGGAGTTAATTTGGCCGAGGAGACCCAACGGATCCTCGGTTCTACCGAAATGATCGGAACACAAATCAGGTGCCTACTATTAATATAATAATCAAGGAGAGTTGAATTGAATATATTGTATTCGTATATAGTGTCTCAGCAAAGTAAAATACAATACAATTCGATAGAATACAACATAATACAAATACGCTTTATTTAACACCACACAAAAAACCAACAAAGAAAGATAAAAACATGAAATTGTTATACGGTAGACTACTGGCGATATTTTCGCTCTTCCCAACTACCTCATAGAGAAGAGACGTTGCAACCTAAATACCAATTCAAAAACCTTAAGCTTCTTGTTGTTTTTTGGGTTCCGTACCATATACTAAAAAACGGAACCCTTATAAGATGGCTTTCGTTGTCCGTCTGTCAAGACCCTTTTTTACACACAAGGCCTCATTATAAAAAATTCGAACTTTAAAACTATTTATTCAAAATGCAAAAAAAATGTCCAAAAATATCGTTGGAATTTATCATGAAAGTATCATTTGAAAGGTCTCAAATTACTCTGGATAGTCATATTTATTTTTTAAATGCGAAATAATTTCACAACACACCTTGTTCTGATGTGTAGAATAAAATAAAATAAAGTACTAGAAATTAAGTTATACAGTCGTGGCCCACTAATTAAGAACAGCCTTTGTATTATATGTAGATCTTCTAAAATTGCTGTTTCACATCCATAGTGAAACTTTTATCCATATACAGGGTGGTCCAAAGACTGACGTTAAAAAAAAAATTTAGATGCCTCACATCCGGGGCTATCCGAATATACCCCATGTATGTTGGCCGATTTTTTGTTGTTTTCGAGTAATTAATTTTTAAAGATTTTTTCAAGAATTTTCGGGCCGAGCCTTTTATTAACATGTAACTTTTTTTGGTTACGTTTTTTCTGGATGTTTTATTTTGCGACATTATCCTCACAAACTGTACTTTCACACATACAATAATCAGCTTCCCAACCTTAACGCAAGTTACAATAAAATTGACCGAAAGTGAAAGTTTTACCGTTGAGCAAATCGAAGTATGATTTTGTAAATTAAAAAAAACCTAAAAATCTTAGAATTCAAAGATCAGAAGTAATTTTAAAAACTTGGCCAGTCTCTAAACTTTCAGAATAATACAAAAAAAGTGACACTTAATAGGTCATAATTTGCTGAATTCAAACGTACTAAGGTAGAATGTGTAATAAAGAGTCTGTAACATAAAAACTGTTTTTTATTTGGTCGAACCTAATTTGGTACTGGCCATCAATAAAGCCATGTATTTTTATGAACAATAGTACATTGTGTATTAAGGTCGGTAAGTAAGGAATTACGATCGAGGCTCTAGTAGAAGCCCGAAGTCGAAGACTGAGGGCTTTCTGAGTCGAGGTACGTAATTCCTGTACCGACCGTGAAACATACAATGTTTTTCATCACATTTGCGAGTAAATAAATAAAATTATAGGACAGAAAAAACTTATAATCACACACAAGTCAGCACAACTATTATTACGAATTACTTGAACTTTTTTTAAGCGGATGACGGGCGGACTCCACAGATTATACAAATGTTTCGTTCAGAAACGTTAAGGGCAAATACTTACGTAGGTATACATACAGCCCTGAAGGAGTGTAAAAAAAAACGACGTTTTGATACAGAAAACTATTAAAATCGATTATTAAGAACATTAATTGAGTATTTAAGTAACATGTAGCGAGATTGCAATGAAATTCCTGTTTAAATAACATTTAAGACAATTTTTCAATTGCGTGTAAACTCTTTGCTTGAACTTGCAAGACATGTGTGCTGTGCTATAAATTAAAAAAAAATTACTTACCGACCTTGGGTTTCATGGTAAATAAAAAGGTCGAGGGTTTTATACCGGGCATTGCGGCCAAGTTAACCTGTATGTTTAGATACTGTTTACGTGCAAGTGTGATGAAAATAAATTTGTTCTTCCTTTGTCTTAAGAAAGGAATCACGTCTTATTGTGAAATAACTAATAGTTACTTCTGCTCTCGTTACGTTTAATTTCTGAATTCTTCTCGCTTTGTTAAGTTCCCAGAGTGGATCCAGATAGAAGGGATGAAGTCTTGGCAGAAATCCAAAGAGACCCGTCTACAAGTTCAAGGAGGATTAATAACAGAACTGGAAGCTATGCAAGCAAGCTAAGACCAGAAGTAATTTTAAAAACTTTGCCTTTGCCAGACTTCATCCGTCCTATCTGGATCCACTCTGGGAACTCCTTCTTGAGTTGGATGGCCAGGATCACGTCCAGCCATCAGTGTCAAATGTGTGTTTATGAATACTCTGTGGTCCGGGTAATGCTGCCGTGGGGCTTCCCGGTGCTCCAATTGTTGCCGGTACAGCCTTGCCGCTAAATGTCCATTACCTTGAGCTGCACCATAATAATTATGCATCTCTGCATAATCACTAAGAGTGTAGTTCATGTTGCTACACGAAAGTAAATTCAATCTACTTGTGGGAGGACCTTGTGCAGGGTCCGTCCGGGTTGGTACCACCATCTTATCCATTAACCTACCGCCAAGCAGCAGTTTTCGCATTGTTGTGTTCCGGTTTGGGGATAAGACAGCCGGTGAAATGACTAGCATAGAGGCATTCCATCTTAGTCCTCAGGGTTGGCAACGCATTTGCAGTCTTGTGAATGCGAATGTCTATGGGTCACAGTTTCCACTTACCATCAGGTGGTCTGTGTGCTCGTTTGCCTTCCCATGCCATAAAAAAAAAAAAAAAAAAAAAAAAAATCACTAGGCTAAGTTCTAAAGTCCAAAACACAAGCACAGGTCGGTCGTAAGGCAAATCAATCAGAGTCCAGTTAACAAAGCGAGAAGAATTCAGAAATTAAACGTAACGAGAGCAGAAGTAACTATTAGTTATTTCACAATAAGACGTGATTCCTTTCTTAAGACAAAGGAAGAACAAATTTATTTGTTCATAAAAATACATGGCTTTATTGATGGCCAGTACCAAATTAGGTTCGACCAAATAAAAAACAGTTTTTATGTTACAGACTCTTTATTACACATTCTACCTTAGTACGTTTGAATTCAGCAAATTATGACCTATTAAGTGTCACTTTTTTTGTATTATTCTGAAAGTTTAGAGACTGGCCAAGTTTTTAAAATTACTTCTGATCTTTGAATTCTAAGATTTTTAGGTTTTTTTTTAATTTACAAAATCATACTTCGATTTGCTCAAAGGTAAAACTTTCACTTTCGGTCAATTTTATTGTAACTTGCGTTAAGGTTGGGAAGCTGATTATTGTATGTGTGAAAGTACAGTTTGTGAGGATAACGTCGCAAAATAAAACATCCAGAAAAAACGTAACAAAAAAAAGTTACATGTTAATAAACGGCTCGGCCCGAAAATTCTTGAAAAAATCTTTAAAAATTAATTACTCGAAAACAACAAAAAATCGGCCAACATACATGGGGTATATTCGGATAGCCCCGGATGTGAGGCATCTAAATTTTTTTTTTAGACGTCAGTCTTTGGACCACCCTGTGTGTTGTTTATTTTTCAATTAGATTATTTATAAAGTTAATTTAAACAAGTTTTAGCAGCTAACAGTTAATTGATAGTAAATAAAAAATAATTGAACCTGACATGTCCCATGACATAGAGTTAAGCTGGCACACTAATTAAGAACGCAACCAAAGTTTCCTGAATTACGAAAGAAAATGCTAATGTTACATTAATATTTGGTAGGAAACCCCTTGTTTTGCAGCTCTGCTTCACATCTTTTCGTCATAGACTTCACTAGGACTCGGTGTCGTTCTACAGATATAGAATTTCAGATTTCTATTTTTTTTTGGCAAGACTTTTTTTGCCGACCCTCCAGAGATTCTCAATAGGGTTGAGATCTCAACTGCAGAAAGGTCAAGTCATTACAGAAATGGAATTACGACGGAGCCAGTCCTTTACAGATTTCAGTGTGCTTGGCGTCGTTGTTTTGTTGAAACTCCCAAGTTATTGGTAAATTTTCTTCAGCATATGGCAGCATGGTGTGCTCTAAAATATTTTTGTACACATGCTAGTTTATAATTTATAATACCTTGAATTTGCACCAATGGTCCCATGCCATGCAAAACAACCCCCCACCGTTTAATATTACCGCCGCCATGGGCGCCATGTTTCGCTGTTACGGTGGTATACTTGGGATTGAACGCCATATTTGGCGATCGGCGTACGTAGATTTGACCGTCACCATTGGGCTACATTATAAAAATTATAGCTGTCTATACTTTATCTAGTTATATGAAATATATGAAATGTGCTTGTTCTTGGGTCAATCAACTTTTCTTTGTAGCTCGTTGCCATGGTGACGTCTCCTGGGTCACTCTTTAAAACTATGATTTCAAAGGATATAAGTCCACTAAAACACTGTTTTATTGGCAATTACACACCCATTCTTTTATGGCCTTTCTCCTGAGTGTGCTGGAAGTATATATTATAATATTATTTCTAAGAAACTCTATCACTGTTGTCTCCTGGCTTACGTTAATTGATATGCCACTTGCCACTGTTCGTATTTTAGCCGTGTAATACAAATCGGGTTCAGTCGGTTTTACTCGTATATCGAGATAAGGAAATTCGCACGTCTTCGTATAATAGAAGAACAAAATGACATGCAACATCGTGGTTGCTATAATACTGCAAATGTAAATAACTTCACAATGGCATAACCATTAAAATCCGTGACTGTACCTATAATTTAAAAAAAAAGTATTTTTTATTAACCAATGGTTACTGTTTTACGTTTGGTAACAGTAAGATATTACGTTGGGAGATTTAAGGATAGTTTGATTTAAAACAACTACACCACACACAAACACACACATCCAAGACAAGCTGTTTTCATTAAAATATAATCCTGTATTTATTCCCGACACAGGCCTAAGCTGACTTGCTGGATCAATCACTATCTGAATTATTTACATTAAACTATAGCTTAACACATCTAACTTCTCTTCTTCTGTTAAGAACTCATCTTCACACTTAATTGCGTGATTATCGACTTTCGTCCATTCTTCGGTTCGGATCCTAACTTTTAATTTTATCCATAAGTGGTTCTATCACTGACATTTTATTCAATTCGGCATTTTTAGAGGCGACACAGTCATAGCCTTTTAACTGTGCCCTTATATTTAAAAAAGACAACGGGTAATATATTTAAAGGTCATATCTGTGTCTTGATAAACTCTTTGTGAAAAACTAGCGATACCGACAATAACCGAGGATGGCCGAATGGTGAACTTACAGTACCGGCAAATAATATATCACCTTTGTACTTACATCTCATACGATTACTTACAAATGTGACTCACCAAAATTGACAACTAATCAAGAACTAGTTGACTAATTGTATTGTCGTAAGGTTCAAAATGGTATATAACAAATGTTTGTTCATATCGTAGTTTAAAAAGTCAAAATAATCTAATCAAATCAAACATCGTGTCCACAACGGCATTATACATTGTGAAAGGACGACTTCAAAAAGCAAAGCAAGGGTATTTTTGTATCACGGCTGGTAACATACCCAAGTAGCACACTGGGTGGGAAATAGCTCGTATATCATATCTATTTAGATACTTAAGTGAAATATATAGCCATGACTAAGTTCTATATAGGTGGAAAGAACCCTTAGGCAACCAATATAGAACCACGGGGAGAAAAATTGCAGCTTATTTTTGGTTCTATATTGAATCCATAAGAGATCTCACGATTACCTTAAGTGGCAATTAGAACTATGGGTGAAAGTTATGCGCAGTGAACGACGATTATTGAACAAATGAATAATAATATTTCAGTTCGGTCAATGAGTGATAAATGGGACGCCAAAGTTCCTTTGAGTGACGTGGCAACAATTAAGTCGGTAAGTTTTTTAAAGTGAATGTGATCTGCCATTTTAATTTTGGATTTATACATCTGTTTGGTAAGTGATTAAAATTCACGTTCAGGCATTGAAATAAGCACGAAATTCTTGCGAATGCTTTTTTACCGTGAAACTAAGTATGGTTTCTTTGTAAATTTCGATGCGCCTTTGATTAGATCAGGAATATTTAAAAAGAGAGTGTTAAATCATATAAGGAATTGATACTGATAAGAACTAAAACTGTAAAAACCTGACCTAATGATTGTACGTTACGTACAATGTTAAAGTAACATCGTCACAACTATCAAAAGTCTATGATTATGCGTCAGTGTGATAAAATTCTGTTTAAAATAAATCATTTTCAAGGACTCCAATTTGTAAACATGGCGAAACAAAAAAGATCTTACAGTGTTTATTTTCACTTATTTGTTTTCTATTTGAAACTATCAGGTCTGAAAATCACTTATTTGTATCTTGCGAGTGGCACAGCAGTGAATGCTATGCCCTAGAGCTTTTGTGCTGTGACACTAGCGGCTTGCGTTAAAGCCTAAAACGGCACAGAGTTCGTGCTTCCTATAAATGCTATGGGAAACAGCCGGCCGTGGACGGAGTTCCGTTTTTGGTGTAATTAAAAACACCGGCCACAGCCGTAATGCCATATCACGAGGGTCTTAGTTTACGTCTCTCGACGTACTGTCCGTGAACGTGTTAACATTGTTTGACAACACTTATAGCTTTAAACACAACTCAAAATTGTATATGACTTCATCTTGTCACTTGTAGTTGCTTAGGAACGTTTTTTGTTTCCACTTTATTACATGGTTGGGTAAAGTCGATTTTGCTACTTAAAGTTGCATGCAGGTTTTAATTTTCACTGAATAAGAAGCAATAGTGCTATATAAGGCCCTAAAGTTACTTATAAGCAACTTTTACATATAAGTGGGAGCATACCCTTATTTGGATCTTTTAATTCCAAATGACTAGTATAATAGAGTAGTATATCACCAATAGTGGCTAAAGAGATAATTTTACGACCCTTCTAGGCCTTAAAGTTGCAATCACTTTAGTTTCCAAAAGGGCCGTAAAATTATCTCTTTAGCCACTATTGGTGATACGCTACTCTATTATACTAGTCATTTGGAATTAAAAGTTCCAAATAAGGGTATGTTCCCACTTATAAATAAAAGTGGCTTATAAGTTACTTTAGGGCCTTATATATCACTATTGCTTCTTATTCAGTGACAATTACAACCTGCATGCAACTTTAAGTAGCAAAATCGACTTTACCCAACTATAAGTAATAAAGTAGAAACAAAAAACGTTCCTAAGCAACTATAAGTGACAGGATGAACTCGTATACAAGTTTGAGTTGTGTTTAAAGCTATAAGTGTAGTCAAACACTGTTAAACCACTCATTTAGAACATAAAGCTATAAGATAAGCTGCAAAATTCACTAATGTGCTGCTTGGGTAGTCTATCCGTAAAGAAACAAATAATTGCATAAAGGGCATTTTACTTAAAAGAGTTGTAATTATGTCCCGAGATATAATAGATAAGGTGGTGGTAAGAATAGTTCAGTAGATAAGGTGAAACATTTAAATTTTGATCTTATCTTACGCCAAAAATTAAGTACTCATAAACCTTATTGATGAAAAATAAATATTTTACCTAAAGGTGATAAATTATTTTATTACGTTAAAATTTTAGTAGATTTTAAAAGATTTTTGAAGAAAATATTTAAGTAGAAATATAATGGTACGGAACCCTCGGTCCTCGAGGCCGACTCGCACTTGACCGGGTTTTTTTTGAACGCTTCGTTGAGTTAAGCTTTCGATGCGTCTTGGTGGTTTAGAATATTGTATTTTCAATACACGACGGCGCACCCCGGTATTACAATTGATGTTCCACCGTCGCGTCAACGTACGAAAAATGAAGTAGTGGGGCCTTCGTGGATTGAAAACAGTATATTAGGCGAGGCGAGTGACGAGATTCGTTTGTGGTGTAAGGTCGTGCAAGGACGAGTACCTGGTGCCGATGAGCCTGATGCAGGCGCGGCTGAAGGCGGCGGCGGCGCGGCACGGGCTGGACGAGCCGCTGCCCGAGGTGGCCGGGCTGCTGTCGCACGCCGTGCACGAGCGGCTCAAGAACCTCGTGGAGAAACTCGCCCTCATCGCCCAGCACAGAATAGATCTCATTATCAAGGTACCTGCTCCGGAACTCCACCAAACTGTATGGAACGCATACTCAATGCTGAATACCAATCAATATACTTATATTATATTATAACTATACTTACGAGCAAAAACAACAGACTCATATTAAGAATGAGAATAAGAATATTTATGAGAAAAACTAGTTATCCTACGAGCCTATATACAGTACTTAAAGATAAGATAATTCTGTAACCACATTTTGCACAATTAGGCTAAGAAGTCCATCGCCTAACAGTACTACAGTCGAGTTCATAAATAAGTAGAGTTCAGTCACCAGCAATAATACATTATCCAACATTAAGCAATAATACAGTATATTATAAGCAGTGATCGGATTTCACGGTGCAACACTGCAACAATGCAATCTTAATATTGATATGACTAAAATCCCGGGGTCTGGTTCGAAAAGAAAATGCGATTGTTGGGATATTTATAAATAGGCATTAGGATAGGATTTTAGACGTGTAAAGAAATCGATTAAACATATAAAATATTGAGAAAATAATTGTATGCTATTTCAATTTCATACAAACTAATAAAATATAATATCTGTGTGTAGTGTGGTGAACAGGTAAGATAATGTGTACCGTATTATATATTTTATTTATATTCATACCCAAAAACTATTTGGCAGATCAATTTTAAACAGATTATAATAAATACTAACTTTTTTTTCTTTTTTTACATACCTAAATTACTTTTGTCATAATATTTAATTTACACGTTTAAATTGTATTGAAATTTATTTGAATTAATAAAATCAGAATAATATTTAACAACATAAGTCCCGGAACCCTGGGACATATCCATATTAGCATAATGTTTGAGGTCATTCACCCCGTGTTGCACCGGGATATCCGATCATTGATTATAAGAGTGTGTCCGATATTTTTTCGCCCAAAGTTGGATAATATATTATTGCTGGTGACTGTACACTTTAGTACCTTGTCATTTTAATCGCTGTGACAATACTTATATGGCAGTTAAAACATGACATTAAATAGACAAGGTATGAACTCGACTGTACAAGCCTTTATTTCCTTAGTCGCCTCTTACGACATCCATGGGAAGACATGGAGTGGCTGTATTCTAACCCGGCAACAAAACGGGGAAAATATAAAATAAAATAAAAAATGGTTTAGTAAATAGCTTTATTAAAAATAATGTAACAATACATTTTCAGTACTTATGTAATGATTTGGTAATAATTTGAGGTTACTTGAGACATGGTTTTCAGTCGCAGCATAGTTCAGCTTTTTTAACCACGTATTCAATAGAAATTTTAGTTTGTGTTTATTAAGATTACAGATTGTAGTATTATTATTTATTTTATCATCTAGTCTATAAGTCATGGCACTATATTGGCGCTCTGCTCTGCCGCTCAATTACATTGTTCTGAAATGCTTAGCAAGTGCCTTAATGTTGACTCGCTGGTGTATTATGGTTGACCTACCTGTGTCTCTGCAATGCGATGTTTTATTATGAAAACAGCAACGGTTTGTGCTCTTTCCGTTGATCGTTTTGACTTTATGAAAAAACAGTGGCTTCAGCCCGACGCTACAATATATGTATAACTGCAGTCGCGCGCCTGTTGTCTCTAAAGTTGATAGTTTGCTTTCAATCCCATAAGCGCACCCTGCTACTCTTTCATATATCGACCGGCGCATATTGATGATGCCTGGCGAAGTGTAGAGGTCATTAAAGTTTCTTCAAATTCCTAAGCGATTCGAAAGTAATGATTAAAAATACGAGTTTTATATCAGTTATATTGTTTAAAAAAAGTATTATGAAGCAGCTACTACATGCGAAAGTGTGTTTTTAAACACAACTCTTTTTGTATGTGTGTACGAGTATATATGTATGCGTAAAACAATTAAAATCAAAAGCAAGACTAAAACAATTACAGTTACAACAAGTTAAACTGCTATGATAAATGCAAAAGCAGGTTTGTTTGTTTTTTAATAATAATGTAGTGTGGAATCTACAACTCTGCAAATTATACTTTCCGTCCATATAAAGTACGGTCAATGAGACTCGTCTCATAAAGAATGTATACAAAGTGACCGTTACTGAGTTATATTGCGATAGCGAGCGATATCCGTTCTTATTTCTTAGAGTATAACTAGGCTTAGGAATTTTGGTAGCGTGCCGTGGTTCTAGAATTTATGGAGTAACAATTTTTAAAGCAAAATTGACGACATGATTGATAATACAATAAATAGTTTCGTCATTAATACGGCTGATTTGGAGTCTTCTAACGAATCATCTTCTGATACAGACGACGATGACTAGAATAGGAAGTTTAAAATTTGTATATAATTTCTTCAAACTAAATTGTTTTGAACTCCTGAAAGCTTGTTTATCTTGTATCGTTGGCCTTACTTTAGACGGAATAAACGAATGCATCGCGAAAATAAAAATGATTTGTCTCCAATAATGCGAATTAATTGGAAATTGCACAGCAACATGAAATGTGTAACTAGCTTTGACAAATTAATTATTGATATTGATTTTAAATGGTACTGTAAATAAATAATGCGCAGAGGACGCCCAAGTTATTTTCTCACCTTTACGGGACTCTGTCTCGGAGGACTCGAGTGAATGTCACCAGGGACTATTGATAGAGTAACACTGGAAACACTAAAACATCGTTTGGCAACCCAGTCGTTATGACTTCCCTAGGATCAGGGACCGGAACCGCTAAGCGCGAAAGGGGTTTTATATGCTTTTTGATAGACTTGTTGTTACAAACCCCAAGGATGCGCTAAGCTTATTGTCGACTTAGCTCAAAGAAAGGGCAACCAAACGATACGGTTAATTCGACTAAGCGATAAACGTATCCCAATACCCTATTGTCGGTTACCTTATTCAAGCTTATTCGAACGGTTTCAAGCTGGCTTAAACTCTTGCGCATAGAGGGCGCAAAAGTTTAGACTTATTATTGAATTACCCAACAATTGATAGGGTGGCGGCAGGCAGTAGCCGCTTAAGCGATACGGCTAGAATTCGCCCGAATGCGCAAAAATGAGAGAGGCGATCAATGGGATAATACCCAGTCAATGCTAAGCGCTTAAATACCAAACCGGGTAAGCTCTTTGGATGCGGTTAACTACTTCAAAGGGGTTCGCCCTAACGTAAAGGTATACGAGAGAGGGAGAGAGGGAGTTGGTAGGTAACTCAATCATAGCTAAGCACATCGATTGGCTAACCGAATGATAAGCTAAGCCTATTGGTAGGGTTAATCAAATGAAGGGGTTTTCCGGTCCCTGCCTAGGATTGAGTTACCGTATCGTTAGGGAAACCTATTCGAACTAGTTAACCGCTTCCCTTGCGCTTACCAGTTGTACAAGAAGATGTTTTAAATTTTAATATGTAAGCTCTAAGCATTAACCAGGCGTTACTCTCTGTACCTTGCGAATACCTGGTCCTAGTCATTATATTTTTATGGAAAATGCTCTAATAAGTGGAAAGTATTACGCGTACAGATTAAAATAGCTTGTACCTATATATAATAACTTGTTTTGATACGTGCCAAGTCGCATTAACAGTATCTGGTTAGCCTTTCACTTCCCGAATCGTTTGGGTTTGTAAAGCGGGGTATTCACTGGATTGGCGTAATATTTTGACCACATTCACAGGCGCGGTCCTATCAGAAATGAGGTCCAAATTCTGTATTTTTCTTGCTGCGTATTTACCAGATCCCGTTTTATACGGAATCGTACATGACCAAATGATTAATTTCACAAATTACGAATTTTCCACATTCGCTTTATTTCTAATTCAAAATTGTCCAAATTCTTGTATACCTATAGTTAAAATGAACTGTTCCGTGTTTTGTTTTTTTGGTGTTCAATAATGAATATTTGTATTTATATTTGTAGATTCGATGATTAAATTTGCATGGTATTATTTTGTACACATGCGTGTTATTCCATGATACGTCTTTGATAAAGTAAGGACGTTTTCTAGGTAAGGTAGTTTTCAGCAATGGATAAAATAATTCAAGAGGAAGGTTCGTATGTAAAATATGTGTCCGCGCATAAGTTCTGATTGATGTGCTGGACTTAAGGAAAACCAGTGGCGGTACTGCCATATAAGCCCAAAAGCCGGGCTTGCCTTGCCTTACAAAAATAACTATTCATTAAATGCACGTACTGTATTAGATAGGTATTTCACCTTCGCGCGCCGCGCGCTCTCACTAAATTCTTCAAATCAAATTACATGCAACAGTAGTACCTACCAAATTTTACCGCGCACCGCCGGCCGCCACCTACGCAGCACAGCGCTCAGCGCTGTGCGGCAACCAGTCGAACTATTCATGACGCGGCTAGCTCGTATCTCGCTCGCACGTATTGGCTTGCAATCGGGCTTTCATATTCTCTGTCTTACCCACCGAAACGGCATATGCCCAAACACGACTGGTCGTGTATTAATATGGCAAATAGTATGAGAGTAAAAAGCCCTGATTGCGTATGAAGTTGTACACGAGTCCATAGTAAATGCGAAATTCGCTTCGCGCAGGCGCGGAGCGCGCGTTGAGCCGCGTTAGCGGCCAACTTCACTCAATTGCTATTTGTTGACAAATGCTTTTATTCACGTGTTGAATAGTTTGTTTAGGCGTTGAGCGGCGCGGCGCGGTCAGTGCAATAATAAGTTTTTTTTTGTGGTGTTGTGAGTTGTGATTCAATTAGATTGACAATGGAGGAAGTCCTGTGTGACTGTGATATTTTAAAGTGTGCACAAACTTTGCTTGTCGACGGAAAGGTAAAATGTTTGGACTTTGCAGAGAAAAAGGTACTTATTTCTTCGGCAAAACCTACGCCTGACTTGTGTATTTCTCAGAGTAGTAAATCGCACAAAAGACAGTTTAACAGGTCAGTGTACAAAACTCATTGGATTGTTGGTTGTTCGCACTCTAATAAGTTACATTGCTGGTGTTGTATTTTCTTTTCTAACGACAAAAACGTGTGGAATACATCTGGTCTGGTTATGACGATTTAAATAATTTAGCTGGCGCCATTAAAAGACACATGAATTCTCGAAAACACATGAACGCGGTAATTTCTTTTAGTGATTTTGGTAAACAGCGAATTGAGACATCTTTATCGCGCCAATTATCAAAGGAAATTACAAAACAACATGCGTGTTGATAACAATAGTAGCGTTTTTCAAAGATTAGTCGATGTTGTTTGTCATTTAGCACAACAAGAACTTCCCTTCAGAGGTCACGATGAGTCTAAAACTTCATTGAATAAGGGTAATTTTTTAGAGCTTGTGTCGCTACTTTCAAAATAGGTACGATGGCGTTTTAGAAAAACACATTCGATGTATACAAATAATAATTTAATTTAACTATGTTGTGTAATATGTATGTAATTTTTAGATAGGTAATTGAAATAAAAGTAAGTACTTATTGCTTTCTCCCTAGGCAAGCAAAGTTAAAATAAGAAGTTGAACCTTTATTTTATTCTCTCATACAAACCAAGCGGCTTTTTTCAAGGCCACCGAAAGTATGCAATTGCTGATATGTCTGTAAAATTATATCTAGTGGTAACATGCCTTCAGGGTGCTTTGGTGAGCTCGTCCACGTAAGCAAATGCCTATACCTACAACTGCAGAGTGAAGTGAAGATTGATCAGTAATGTGGTAACAAGATAAATTTATCCATAATAACCGTAAAAACTACAAAACATATCTCTCGCCTTGCCCTATTCTGAAACCCTAGGCACGCCACTGAGGAAAACTTACATAAACCGAAGCGAAGCAAGGGCGGGGCGCTAGTCTATAATAAAATAGAAAGTGACATTTGTAAAATATTTTTTAGTCTCGTCCGACTACAGTAGTATTTAACAAAAAAAATTTTTTTTTATACTCTACATAGGATATGTTTAAAGGCCGTGCCAGGATAAGCTAAGAGATTTTGCCCCCCTTGAGTTTGGGCTTGTAATTTTTATAGATTGTGTGACTCTGCATTAGTAATTGTTTTGCCAAATTTGAGCACCCTAGATATCATAGTTTTCGTTTAAAAAAAAAAAAACTATATTTAATTTTTCTTTGATATTTTTTTTCCCTGTTAACCAATTTTAATGAGCTTGGCATATAATGTACATTTAACCAAGATGATCAAATGGCCATAATTATATTTTCATTATGCCATAGATTTTTTTTTTAAAAAACCCATTCAAACTTTTCAGTTTTTTTTTTTATCACTTCCATGTTAGAGACCGCTCTAATTTTTTCACTGGTAAAACTCGCACTAACGTCCTATAATATGTATTTTTTTCAAAATTTTTGCTAAGGGAGAACATGGAGTTATCTTGACATGAAATTCTTTACATACATTTCCTAGAACCGCTATAATTTAAATCGGAATGATTGCAACCTCTTTAGAGGAACGTACATGTTGCATATGAAATACTTACTGGCCACTTACATTTCAACTTTTTAAAAAAGTAAATAAAAAGACAACAAAAAGAACTCCTTTCAATTGTCGTGCGTTGGTAACATAATATAAACCATTCCAATATGAATTCATTGTTGCATATGAAATACTTACTGGCCACTTACATTTCAACTTTTTTTAAAAGTAAAAAAAAAGACAACAAAAAGAACTCCTTTCAATTGTCGTGCGTTGGTAACATAATATAAACCATTCCAATATGAATTCATTATCAAAAACAACTGCAATACAACGCGTTTTCCGTAAAAAAGTTAAAACGCTGTATTGTCTCGCAATGAAAACAATTCTGCAAAACAAACAATACGAACAATACGGTTTCTTTAATAATACACTTCCAATTTTTGATCAGGTAAATGTCACAAAGGCATATTGTGCATTTGTATAGTAATTAATGGGTACTTAATTTTAAATAGGTAGTTTAAATAATTAGTACCTAGTAGAAGTAGTAGTAGTAGTAAACTCTTTATTGTACGTACAAACAAATAATTACCTATGTTTTTTTGATCATTTAGATTGAAGACATGCGTGTTAAGTTATACTACCTGAGACTCCCAAATTACGTATCCGTGGATAGACATAGGTAATTATTTGTTTGTACGTACAATAAAGAGTTTTACTACTACTACTACTTCTACTAGGCACTAATTATTTAAACTACCTATTTAAAATTAAGTACCCATTAATTACTATACAAATGCACAATATGCCTTTGTGACATTTACCTGATCAAAAATTGGAAGTGTATTATTAAAGAAACCGTATTGTTCGTATTGTTTGTTTTGCAGAATTGTTTTCATTGCGAGACAATACAGCGTTTTAACTTTTTTACGGAAAACGCGTTGTATTGCAGTTGTTTTTGATAATGAATTCATATTGGAATGGTTTATATTATGTTACCAACGCATGACAATTGAAAGGAGTTCTTTTTGTTGTCTTTTTTTTTACTTTTTTAAAAAGTTGAAATGTAAGTGGCCAGTAAGTATTTCATATGCAACATGTACGTTCCTCTAAAGAGGTTGCAATCATTCCGATTTAAATTATAGCGGTTCTAGGAAATGTATGTAAAGAATTTCATGTCAAGATACCTCCATGTTCTCCCTTAGCAAAAATTTTGAAAAAAATACATATTATAGGAAGTTAGTGCGAGTTTTACCAGTGAAAAAATTAGAGCGGTCTCTAACATGAAAGTGATAAAAAAAAAAACTGAAAAGTTTGAATGGGTTTTTAAAAAAAAAAATCTATGGCATAATGAAAATATAATTATGGCCATTTGATCATCTTGGTTAAATGTACATTATATGCCAAGCTCTTTAAAATTGGTTAACAGGAAAAAAAAATATCAAAGAAAAATTAAATATAGTTTTTTTTTTTTTAAACGAAAACTATGATATTTAGGGTGCTCAAATTTGGCAAAACAATTACTAATGCAGAGCCACACAATCTATAAAAATTACAAGCCCAAACTCAATGGGGGCAAAATCTCTTAGCTTATCCTGGCACGGCCTTTGAATATTTCATGTTAACAATAATACAAGTTAAATAATATTTAAAATCCACAACTTTTCATCGACCATTTTTAGTTAAAAATCATTTCTAATCTAAATACTGAAGAATAGGGGGCTGTGATACAAAACCCATTTGAATAAAAAAGAAGCACTAAGTATCTCTGTAGTTATTTTTACTATTGCAGAAACCGGAAATATCTCGATTAAATAAAAAATGAAAAAAAAACGAGGATCCGCGTCTACGCATAAGAATAAGTACTATTAGAAGGGCATCTTCGGCGTCGTTGTATGGATTTGACAGCAAAGCCGTCAAATAATTACCTACTGAGCCCCACGCCCCACCCCTATCTCGCCTGTCGCAAAATTAGGGTTGTCACAACTATATTACTAACTGAGCCCGCAACCTCGTTCGTGTAGAATTAGTTTATTTACGGTCTGTTTCTGTCGCTTAAGCCCAATCCACCCAAATGGCTGCGTATTTTACAATTATAGAATATTATAGCCTAGAGCTTAGTTTGGGACTAGGTCAATTGGTGTGAGATTGTCCCCTGATATTTATTTATTTATTATTATTAATAAATCTAGTATAGTAAGTTTGATATTCGTGATAAATCTAAGCAACTTACCTTTCCTTGACTTTTAGCACTCGAAAAAAGCTCAATTCCGGGTTCTGTGTTTGGCTGTTTAAGCACCTACACAGCACAATATATCCCTCCCATCGCCGACTAACTTAATCATCATTACTTAATAAAACTAAAATGTCCGTACAATTTCAAATCCGTAAGATTTTCCAATAGTTTCACTGACGTATGAGTGTGACAGCGGATAACAGCGGCACAAGTCGGCGCTAACTAGTCTATGTAAATATTAAAGTACTTTTATTGCAATTAAATCAGATATAATGTTGTAAGAACAAACGCAAGATTAACTTAATAATTACGATTAATATTTGATAAAACATAAAGTGCATAGGTAAGTAATGTATTTATTTAATTATTTAATTTTTACGCTTTTTACTTCAATGGGTTTATGTTACCAATAATAAATAAAGATTCAAAATTCGTTGATATCGTCCTACAATTATCATAAGGACCGTCAGAGGTCAAATACGGAACTAACCATTTTGTATGGTAAAACCACAGTTTGCGTGGACAGGTGGCGCCTTTGAGAGCTTCATTTGAAATATTGTTTCACGTTTACTCCGAGCGCCGATTCGGGGTGGCAACCCGCTAGAGTTTGCTGCGATAAGTAGTCCTGGAATGTTGACAGGCCACGCGGGAGCGCGCGTGGTGGGGATGAAGTTACCCTTCTAATAGTTCTTATTCTTATGGTCTAGGCATACAAGACGTTCAGTCTGGTGTTTTGATCGTGATGGACGGTACTGCCTTTACGTCCTTATTATACAAAAGACGCACGTGTGTTCAAAATAATACAATGGAAATGTAATAATGCGGAAAATTCAGAATATGACAAAAATTGAATTTAAAAAAAGTAATATCAGAGTTTGGACAATTTAGAATTAGAAATAAAACGAATGTGGAAAATTCGGAATTTGTGAAATTAATAGTTTGGCCATATACGATTCCGTATAAAGCGAAATCTGGTAAAATACGCAGCATGAAAAATACAGAATTTGGACCTCATTTCTGACATCTTCACGAGCACGACGACGTCATTAGGCTTGGCGCGGAGGCGTGATGTGTTCCAACGTTGAATTTCGACATTTACGATAGTTCCATTGGGATTGCGCGTTGGCGCGTTGCGCTGGCTTGCCGTCCATTCGGAAATCCAATTGACCTCGCGAATTACTTTTAAACGCTACAGTTTTGACATTTACGGATCGACTTTGGTACGACGATGCTCTATTCGGCTTGTTGGCGCGGTTGTGAATGCCCAGTTTAAAACAAGTTTTCGAAAACATCTTTAATGGTAAGCGGTTCCAGATGTTTGTCAGCTGGTATTTTACATTGTTACTTCCTGTTTTGGTTAAGCTATAATTATGATTATAATTATGATTGAATTTGCGCGTATTATATTATATTGTATTATTTGGTCTTGGGTTCAAATCTCGATATGGGCAGATATTTGTGTGACGACTGATGAGCGGTAGTGTTTGTTTCTGAGCCTTGGATGGGCTCTGTGTATTTAAGTATGTATTTCTCTATACAGGATGTCCCAAAAACCGACGTCAACCCGCCTAGGGCTGATAGAGCAGCTAAAACGCTATCGATTTAACCCCTATTTATGTTCAGCGATTTTTACTAGTTTCGGAGATATTGATCATTGTAATCTTATTTTTGTAATTTTTCCTTATGCCCCATGTCACGAAAAATCGTTCATTTCGTGTTTTATTTCAGAAGTGTTTCAGTGGTATCTTACATTATTAGAATCAGCGAAGTTTTCAAACCGATTTGCCTGTTTTTTTAAATCAACTTTCTTAGTAATCACGTTAAGTTGTTTTTTCCTTACAAAGTGAAAAACAAACACTGGGACTCCTAGTATGGAGAAACAAACTTTATGTCATTACTTAAAAAGTTGATTAAAAAAACGAGCAAATGGATTTAAAAACTTTGCTGATTCATAATGATTCTAATTATGTAAGATACCACTGAAAAAGTAATTAAATAAAACATGAAATTAATGATTTTTGTTGAAGGAAAAAAAAACATACAAAAAATTCAATATCTCGGAAACTAGTAAAAATGGCTAAACATACAATGGCTAAATCGATAGCTTTTTAGCTGCTCTATCAGCCCTATGCGGGTTGACGTTGATTTTTGGGACTCGCAGTATAATAATTAAGTTTATCGTGGTCTAGTACGCATAGTACAAGCCTAGAGCTAAGTTTGGGACTAGGTCGATTTGTGTGTCATTATTATTATTATATTTGATCTAATTTAATGTCAATTGGTATGACTGTTAATGTCATGCGACTAATCTCCGCACTTTTATTTTGTATTGCAATTAAAAATTAGCGAACACTTAATAATTGAAGCCTACGAAATTTTGATTAAGTGGCCGATAATATTTGATTTAGTTGCGGACACAAGCTGACCAATAATTGATTTAACTGCTGCATTTTTATACTGATTAAACAGAATAAGAGAAATCCAAAAAAAATGTCTCATTTTTATTTACCTTAAATAAATAAATTAAAGTTGGTTTCTTTGTATTTTTATGTTACTAGTATTTTATTTACAAATCATTTCACTTTAATTGGCAGACCGATTCAAGGTATGAAGTGACTCAAGACGTAAAGGGACAGCTTAAGTTTCTGGAAGAACTCGATCGCGTCGATAAGAAGCGACGAGAGGATTCCGAAAGAGAAATGCTGTTACGAGCGGCCAAATCCAGGTCAAAAAACGAAGACCCGGAGCAAGCGAAACTCAAAGCAAAGGTGAAGTTTTGAAGATACTAATATTAGTTTATTCGCCTGTTGCATAATGATGGGTATTCAAATTTATTTGAATTTATAAAGGACCTTTAACTACAGCTGTATTAGTAATACAATTCGTATGAAACATTGCTTGCACTCGTCTTTGACGGGCGAGAGGGGGTGGGGTCGTCAAATTGGGCGGTTCCAATATTGGTTTACAGACAATAGTGATAACGAGACTAGATACCATATTATAGTGATTTTATTTACCGTTTTAATTTACTAAAATAACTGTTTTTGCAACATGGGTGTAGAATATTCAGTGTAGATATTATTGGTTTATATACTGTAACCAGGTAATTTTAATATCGTAAACAGTATTTAGATGCTACCCACAATTTATCAAAGACGTTGTTAGGGTGATTAAAGTTCTGTAATGAGCGTTGCTATGTTATTAGCAGTTCTTTGATCAGTGCAACATGGTTACGCTCATTGCACATATATCAGTGTGGAGTTTGGAAACAGTTCATTGGTGGGAACACGGAGAGAACATGTCCAATCACCATAGTAACTTTTCGTGTAGGTAGCTGTATTTTTTTGTGAAAAAATTAAAAGTTGTAATACGATTTATATCTATACTTAACTGAATGGTATAACAGTAATGAGTTCATTGAGAATTCTACATTTCTAGACTAAATTCTCATTTATGAAAAAAGTGACGACATGTTTTTGCCGAGTACCCTTAAATTGGCTTCTCAATTTCTATATTAATATGATCAGTACTGTTTTTTAGTATTAGGTTTCATTGTGTAATAGTGGCTCAATAGTCCACCAAACGAAGGGAACTCAGTGGAAAAAACTTGTGTTTAAAGCGAATTTTGACATAGATGTAGGCAATGGTGTTTTAAACCACATACTAAAAGTACTGGTGGGTGAGGGTGAAGCTAACGTAGAGAGAGGGGTGTAAAGGTCCCTTATTTTAGTTTTTTTGCAAAAAACTCGTAAACTGTGGCCTATAGCTAAAAATAGCCTGAAACACAAATAATGTAAGTAAAATTCTCTACAAAAAAGATATTCACATTTTTTCTCTGGGATCAATATTTCATGAGATATGGAGGGAAGTAGATGACCAATAAAGAAATAAACAGATTTAACGGGTTGGCTTAAAGTAATGAAAATGTATTCAATTACCAATAGCAGGCAATAAAAAATACAAAAAGGATTTTGACAGATATAATTAATAGAAAATATGTAAATTTTGTTAATAAGGCAAAAAAAGATTAACTGGTTTAATAAAAAATGTCCGCGAGGAAGTTATGACGTGAACGTGTCTATCGCCTACTTGGACGGCGTGAAAAATCTGAAGTGGTCTCTCATCACAAATTTGAAAATGTACCTCCTTCTTCAATTTAATGTTTGATCCAGCGGTGGGAACTTGGTATTAGGACTAAAGATTCACCAAAAACGGGAAGACCTCCCATTCTTAATGATCAAGACCGCAAGTAGGTGGCAACGTTTGTACAAAACAAAGTGTGTCAGTCCCAGATAAGTTAGCTGTAAAATATGATGTTTTTCGTGGGCGAATAAGGAATATTTTAGAGAAATACAATGTTGAACAGTTAAAGTGTCAAAAAATACCCAAATACTCCAACAAACAGCTTGAAGATATTCCAAAGAAGTGCAGGAAGTTGCGGAGAAAGTATCACTATGCAGGGAGCAGCCAGAATTGACTAATGCCCGGTTCCTATATTCAAGAAACGAATCGTTTCCCTTACGGGCAGTAGCGTTATGACATTTGCTTCATACAAAATGTGTCAAATTTTAACGAGACGTCACAACTCTACCAACGGTTTTGAATATAGGAACGCACCCTAAAAGAGCGTGGCGTTCACTTCGTACCGAAGGATTCAAACCATCCGAACGTCCCTATAGCTCGTCCAATAGAGGATTATTTGGTAATTCTCAGTAGACTAGTTTACAGTGATGGGCGGGAAGCAAAATTACAGACTCAGTTGAAGCGCAAGGTACAAAAACAACTAATTAACTAAAAAATGTAAAAATAGATGTTGTCCAACGTATGATGAAAACGGTAAGAAGAAAGCTACGAAAAATTTAAGATGCGGGACTTTTTGCTGAATAGGAATGATTGATTATCATATTGGTTTTAGTTCGTTTTTATGTAATAAAAAGCTATATAACCCTAACAAGTGAAAAAATAAAAATAAAAACAGTTTTTGTAATTCTCATTACTTTAACGGCCAAACCCTATATTCAATCCGCGGACAGATAGGCTTACTTCGGATTAAAATTTGACACATTTTGTATGGGCAAATGTCAAATTTTAACCCGAGGTAAGCCTTATCTATCCTCGGATTGAATATAGGGTTCGGCCGTAAGCCAACCCGTTATTTAAGTACAGTACGTATAATCCTAAAGATAAAATTTCTAATTATTTTCTAAATCTAAAATATTAGCATAATCATCGTCATCAGCGGTGTCTTCGATGGGAGCTCCGTTAGTGCATGAGCCGGAGCATACACCGTAGACACTGGAGCAGGGAATTCCAGCTTTCCGGCAGCCACATCGCATCCCACACCCCGTCTTACACCGGCAGAATATGGTTTTGAGAATTGAGTCAGGTGCCACTGGGTCGTTGGTTGTCACTGGCTTTAGGATGCCATCATCTCCTCTGGCCCATCCCCATTGAGTTGGTTGTAGGGGATTGCCGAGCCATTGTTGTATCTGTAATAGTAATAAGGTCAATGTAAGTTTAGGTTATATAGATATTTGCATTTAAAGACAAAATAATACACAACTTGTGTAATTAAAGATACCTGTAGATAAACTCTGAACGAGAACTGCTTCGAAGCTCCTCTAGTAGGAGGAAGAGTGGCCAGATCTGATTCTGGTCTCATCGATGCTCTTAAAAAAACTGAGTAGCGGTATTTGTTGAGGTTTTGTACCTCGATAGGTGCTTGGTAAATCGACCAAAACAGCTTCTCGCCGGCCTGTTCAATACTTTCTGGTGACGAGGGCCCACTGAAAATATCGGATATCTTTTGGATCAGGTCTGATTTAGCAGTGAACAATTTCGCCATTCCCACTTTGCTTTTTCCATGGATCGCTGAGGTGGTGTCACATCCGGAGAAGCTGTGGAGAAGGAGAATTGTCTTTGCAAATGGAAGCTGTTGAAGTTGTTGCACTGAAAACAATTTGTCCTCAACCTTCCCACGCCCTGGCTTCAAAAACAACACGTTGATATGTGGTGGGGCCAATCCTATGAGGAGGACTATCAAGTCGACATCCTCCCCAATAACAACAGTTGGATGTAAGGCAGCTTTCTCCAACCCGCACCTGACAATAGTGCCATCAGCATCTCCTGTTGCAATGATTGTTTCAATTCCTGCTACTGTCATCTTCTCGGTAAGGAACTGAATCAGCCTTGTTTTATTGTTTTCATTAGCGAAGAAATGCTCCAGTTGAACGGTGATGATTGTATGTTCGTTAAAATTAATGTCGACCGAAGTTTTTGTCAGACCACGTCGCTTCTGCTCTGCTCGTTTATACTGTCGACATCACATAACCATCAAAAATCAGTATACAATTTGGACCGTAATGTTTCTGTACATAAGTAATATACTGATGGGAAATCGAAGAAACGCTGGCGGACTGTTTCCATTTCATACGGTGCAGTAGAAAACCACCATCAACCACTTTGAAGCTTTGATGCTATTTCTTTATTGGTCATCTACTTCCCTCCATATCTCATGAAATATTGATCCCAGAGAAAAAATGTGAATATCTTTTTTGTAGAGAATTTTACGTACATTATTTGTATTTCAGACTATTTTTAGCTATAGGCCACAGTTTACGAGTTTTTTGCAAAAAACTAAAATAAGGGACCTTTACACCCCGCTCTCCCCGTTAGCTTCACCCCCACCCATCAGTACTTTTAGTATCTTGTTTAAAACCCCATACCTTACAACTATGCCAAAATTCGCTTTTACACGAGTTTTTTTCCCCCGACAGGCAAATTTTGGTCTTCGTTCGGTGGGCTACAAATAAATATATCTATTTTCAAGATTGCAAAGCGCGGGCGCCGAACCCAAATAATTTCGTACATTGACATACCATTACTTGACGTCGGCGCTCGCCCGGTGACATCGACTGCCGGCATCATGGAATGTAAATCTTTTCTCTAGGTAATACGCCTTATAGTAAAAGTCACTGTACGAAAGTCTTCGTCGTCGGCGTCCGCGCTTTAGCTTCAGAACGTTGTAACGAAATTTATTTTAGGCGAAAGAAATGCAGCGAGCGGAGCTGGAAGAGTTGCGGCAACGGGAGGCAAACCTGACGGCGCTGCAGGCTATCGGACCGCGCAAGAAGGCGCGCCTCGACGGGCCCGGCGGCGCCGGCGACGCGCTAGCCGGCGCCGCTCTCGCCGGGCCTGGCCTGGTAACCGCTCGCATTACCTTACATGATGTCCACGCCCCTGCGCCCGGCAGGGGCTCACTTACAAACGAATACCGAAGCTTAATCATAAGGATAACCATTCATTTTCCACGTTCGTACATTTACACATAACACATAACATAACGCATTACATCTCTTAATTTTAGAAACAACCTTTATCTTATTTTTTCATTAGTGGGCAAGTTAAGCGTTGGTAGTTTATTTAAAAATTGGGTTTAAAGTGATCAAAATTATTAGTCTATGGATTGGTTAGGTCTAGAGATGAGTGGAAAATGAGGGTGAGGTCTGCCCAGCCTCGGTATAATAAAAAAGCTATTCTAATTAGATTAATAGTACATTAATACAGAGGCCGGGAAGTAGGGGGTTGCCGGCCGAGTTATATAGAAGGCCGACCGAAGCGAGGCCGGATAGTTACGAGGCTGGCAACCCCTTTTCACGGCGTGGTATGTATAGTGCTTTTCTCAAACGTATGCAATGAAATAAAATAAACATGTGTGTAAATAGGCATTAGCGCGGATATTTTTGGTCCGATAACCATAAAGCCACTGAAAAAAATTTAAAAATATATTTTGCTACTAGGCTGTTCATAAACACAGCCGCCATGTAAATATAAAAATTAAAAATACTTCCCGACCTAGGCCTTTGTATGATATTCCTTTACAGCTCTCTCGAGTTGCTCCGCCCGGAACGTGATACTTTAAAGCCTAAAATAACTAACATAACGCCAACATTTTATTGCATGTTTGAGAAAATTATGTACCTACGACTTTGAAGATCTGCAGATATCTTGGCTGTGCCGTTACTAATCATCCGAGAAGTGGATAGATAAAATTCAAGGCTGGTTGAGTAACTGCCTAGAATTGTCTTATGCTGTCTCATTTCTAATCGGTTTATTTGTTTCACTCTTAGTGGAAAATTTCCATATACAGAAATGTATTTCAAGGGCTCATAAGGGGTCCTGAATACGCCGGAAAATGAGGTTTCTGTTTATGGCGTAATCTAATAGAGGGTGGCTTGAAACGGTCGGAGAACTTGTTTCAGACGCCTGTTTAAATAATTAAAGTTGTTCGAAATTTCAAACAAGATGGCAATTTTATGTTGCGCGCTCGCGGAAACATATACGGTGTGTCCCTGGATAAAGTGCTCAAAGGAATAGGGAAGAAACTAGATGCCATTTCACAGACAAAAAAAAAGAAAAAAAAGGTTTTACTATTTTATATTTTAAGATTTGAAAAAAAAAAACATCGATTGCTGTGAATCCTACGAGATCAAAGTGAAATATCTCGCATCATATAAGATGTATTGGGATGAAATAATCGTTTTTTTTATTTCAGAGCATTTTCTGTGTCGAAACAAAAAAAAAGCCAAACAAATAAATACTTATACACTACAACTTATACTTATACAACGTGTTACAAAATACCCCGTAAAAAATATAATAAATTATCAAAGCCAAAAATATTGTCAACCCTAGTAAGCTGTCATGTCAGGGAACCGGAGTTAGCATAGATTATTTAACAGAGAGGCCTACCTACCCATTTTAATAATTGCCAACTTTAATGGTTTTTCTGTTTTTCATCCACAAAGGTTCAATACTACGATGTAATTATGCTTAAAGTACTGGCTTCAAAAAGCGTCAAGACGGAAAAAAAAACATGTTGTCAATTTCAAATCTTCTTATCGATATTCTACAATTGTTCCGTGTTTTTCCATTTTTTTCCAAAATGACGATGTATTCTAACTCAGAATATTACGATTGATGATGTTATGCGTAGGCATATGAAGATAGCAATTTAAATCGTGCTCGCGAACTGTATCGGAGGTTATGCATTGAGCAAGGCGGAGCTCACTTTGAGCCGTTCCTCTAAATTTGACGTTCATTACGAAAAAGTAAGTGTTAGTTTAGGTTTCTTCGTTTAAAATCTTCCAAAACTCGACTTGTAATATGTTTCGCGAATTAGGTAAAAATGTACATAAACATTCTGCGTAGTTTACTCTTTAATTTTACTGAAATAGGGTTTGCACATCAATGAAAAAAATAATGTTTTTTTTTGGCGGTAAGTCATACAGTGATAGTACGGTTCTCAAATATTGTAAATGGACTTGTTATAAGGCACCATTTAACCCCCTTTTGGCTTTACGGGTATTTTTTTGACACCCTGTATATACTTACAATACTTTTCTCTCCAAAAAATTGTTTATTTTTTGTAAATTCCTGATAATTCTTCAAAGTATTTTAGTATTTATTAGGTATAATTATCATACCCCGGGGTTTTCGGTGCGGGAATGAATGACATTAGCCAAAGAATAGGTATTGACTTAAAAACAGAATGTACTTTACCTATATGAATAATTTATTCAATAAAAAGATACTTATTAAAAAAAACATACGTTCATATCGGGTGCGTCCCACGAGATATAACTACATAATAACTATTTTCATGTTACTAACGTTTACGAGATATAATGAACGTTAGCTATAATAACAAAATCAATATTTTTATAAGGAATAACGGTCAAGTCATATAATATTCATTTTATATAATATTTTTTAATATAACACTCACAATGACTAATTTCAGTTCGTATAACATACATGACATATAGCGATCATAATACAT
Source organism: Acleris emargana (assembly GCA_927399475.2). Lineage (NCBI taxonomy): Eukaryota > Metazoa > Arthropoda > Insecta > Lepidoptera > Tortricidae > Acleris > Acleris emargana. The sequence continues at coordinate 45,615,245 of OV656835.1, read as the reverse complement.
ATTATCTTTTAGTATAAGTGTTACAAGATATAATATCGTATGATATAAATGTGAGCGAGCGAAGCGAGCGAGCAAGACTTCTCTGGGCAGAACCGACTCGGTTAGGTTAGGTTAGAAGGCCTAGGCGGGAGCAAAGCTCCCGCCTAGGCCTTCGAGGTTATTTTTTTTTTGCCCAGAAAATTCAGACTGCTGCCAGTAAAGTTAGTAAGGTAAGGTTGATTGTTAATAAAGAAGGCCACTTAATACTGAAAATAGAATTTAATTTCAAATAACATATGCATGTATTTATATTATACGTGTATTATCTTTTTTGATGTTAGATAATTTGATCAATCTATCTTTTAAATCTTAGGTGTTATGAACGTTATACGTTTTATAATAGTTATATAAATCGATATTATATATTAATAACGTTATACTGTATGGAAATAGATATTTTGAAATTATATCTTCCGTTCATTATATCCAGTGAACGTTATACTAAACGTGTTTATACAAAGTGAGCGTATATATTATGAGTGTTATATTATCAGTTCTTATATCTCGTATTACTTACCCGTTCATATCCACACTAAAATTAGAAATGGAATAGTACATTGTTGCCTAGGCGCGGAAAGTAAGGGTTTTCCTGACGTGGTGGTTAGCAGGCCGAGCAACAGTGAGGCCTGCTAAAATACGAGTCAGGAAATCCTCGTTTCCGCCGAGGCATACATAATGCTTTTCTCAAACATATGAGAAAATAATACAAATACATTTCTAAAAAGCAAGTAATTTAATTATATTAACTTTGTGTTTCATTTCAACTGTACACTTGAGCATCGAATAAATGGACCACAATGTAGAAGGCTTCTTATTCTTAGATTGCTCACTGAAATATGCTAGAAATACACCTTCAGCAAAGCTATTTACATTTTTGTTTGCGCTCCACAGTATAAATTGGTCATAAGTTCGGTTATATTTTTCCTTAGATTTAGCGGGAAGTAGGTTTTGCCTAACCGAGGCAGCTTCAGATTTTAATATAGGCGGTGTGGTACCTATTTCGTCGCTTGAGCTCATTTTTTATAGTAAGTATTTCACACAACAAATAGTTTAATATTCGATTTCACAATTATATTATGCAGAATGAACGAATGTTACCGACTGTCAATTGTTTTTAAATTATAAGATAACGTTCTGAATCATATGTAGGTAATCATATGTCATTATGTGATAGGGTAGGTACTAAAATTATATGTTTTTACCGAAGATAATAGTTTATTTCAAAATAAATCCATTATATCGTAACATGGATTATGCAAGCCCTACTCTGCGTGGTGCATCTTCGTATCGGCGGGTACACAAGCATGCTCCATGAAAAATTGTAGGCGGTTAAAGGGTTAAAAATGCTGTCAATTTGCATACAAAATCAAAAGGACCAAGACAAAAATTCCAAACAGCCAAGGTAACTGCTCGCTTTTTTAGCACAGTGCGTGTGTTTCTTTTTGAATTTGCATTCCAATGTCTATGGTTAGTATTTAAAAACAATTGACAGTCGGTAACATTCGTTCATTCTGCATAATATAATTGTGAAAACGAATATTATTAAATTACTTGCTTTTTAGAAATGTATTTGTATTATTTCCTCACATGTTTGAGAAAAGCGTATTTATTCATTGGTTTATTTTAAAACATTTAATTTAACTACGCTTACGAAGCCGCGGGTAACATCTAGTCTAGTATAATATCAAATATAATGTTCAGAAAATTATTAATAACCTCTTCAGTTAAGTTCTTACACACGTTTAGATGATAAATACTTCAAATCTTTGAAGTATTCGATATTCGTCATCGAACGTCATGATTGATATGTGACATTCAATGTCTGTCATACATACCGTGCCTTTGTCTTATGTAATTTACGTATATGCAATAGCATTTTCAAAATACTGTATAAAAGTAAATACAGACTAACATGCCTTCACGAAAAAAAGCTCGTTACGAGTTCGTGCATTCGTGGATGGAAAATAATGCAGATATAGAGGTTCCAGATTCAACGTTCTTTTGCACCAAGTGCAATGTTAGCTTCGCCCAAACGAGGTTTGGTGTAACACGACATGTTCCGTCCAATAAACACACGGGTAAGATATATGATTTCAATTGTGAGCTTGTGAAATTTGTTGTGGGTTGTAACATACCGTGGACGCAGCTTAACAATCCTATATTTAAAGAAAAAGGTGTATCCGGTAAATTCAAGAAAACCTTAAAAGTTCCCTCAGAATGTCAACTGCGGCGGGAACATTTAAGTAAAGTTTACGATGAAAAAATGAACACAATACGGAATGAGCTTAAAAATGAGTATATTTATGTGAGTGTTCACGAAACCAAGGATGGTAACGATCGTCAAATAGCTCATTTCATAGTAGGAGCTTTACGTAAAGATAATATTGACACTCAACACTTGATATCTAGCAAGTTTTAAACACCATTAACAATATAACAACACTGTAACAAGTGCTCTTGATGAATTATGGGACGTCGACCATAATAATCACAATAAAGTGCTTTTATTTCTAAATGACGGCGTAGGTTACATGCTTAAAGCACGAAGGAATTTAAATAGTAGATTGTACAACAAGTGCATAAAACGTACCATTTTACCCGAGACGTGCATATAGCCACCCGAGCCGGTACGGCGAGGGTGGATGGTCACGTCGAGGGTAAAATGGGTTTTATGCTCGAGTTTTACACTCTGCTTTTCACTTCGATCGCAAGGAAATAAAACAACGATTAAGCATATACAAGAAAATTTTATTAATTTTTATAATGTAATTAATATGTTCTATTATGTAATTTCTTCAAATTAGACAGTTCGTCAAATTAGCTTAAAAAAACACACTCCGCAAACGTGTTTACGCTTTTTTGGTTCCTCCAAATCATAAAACTTTCGTATGTGCTGAGATAGATTTTCTTCGATTTAGGCGGCAATATCTGCTCAATTACATTTTTCGCACTTCTGTCCATTAAAGTCTCAGGCGAAATCATTTTTTGATCGTCACTATCACTACTTGAAGACATTGTTCAATTACTTACGAATAATTTATTGAATTTTCAACCGCAACACAACAAATTTAGTTAGTTTTTAATTTTGTTTGACGAATAATTAGCTTCCCGCTAAGTACACAATTTTTCTTAATTTTTTTTTTAATTTTCAACTATGTGACGTTTGACTATGGACACTATGGTTTGAGCCTTAATGCCAAGTTATTATAAATATTTGCGTTACTTATATTTTTTTTACGTAAATGCACGCCCGTATTAATCTTAAAGTATTTAAATAGTATTACATATGTCGTAATTAAAATAAGATATAACCTAAATCTCATAAAAATATATCAATTAAATGAAGGTGTATTGTGTATGTGGCTGTAAGGCCTTATTGCCTTAGTCTTAAAAGAAGAATTTACTTTATGCACTAGAGCATAAAATGCGATTTTATGCAGCCTATACCCAGCATAAAGAAGGACTTTACGAGCATGAGAAGTGAAAAAGTATTTTTCCCAATCTTTTGCACGTCACATGTTTGGCTCATGGTTTGAATAGAGTGGCTGAACAAGTTAGAAAACTTTATCCAAATGTGGATGCGTTAATCGCCAATGTTAAAAAGACTTTTCTGAAGTCTCTGAAAAGTATCAAAAAGTTTTAAGAAATGCTTGCCGGAGTACCTTTGCCACCCCGACCAACAATTATTCGAGGGGGAACCTGGAAAGAAACAGCGGCATATTATAGCAAATATTATGATGAAGTTAAAAGTGTTTTGTATATATTTAGTCCCCCAGAAGGCCAGAGAGTTACTCAAGCAAAAAGAGCATTTGGTAATGCCAATATTAGAAGCGACTTAAATTGCATAGCAAATTATTTAATGACTATCCCAAATGTCATTAAAAAATTACAGGGTGCAAATCTGCCCATGAACGACCGTCTAAAAATCGTTCGTACAACCTATCAAGACATCTCCAAATTAAACTTGAGCGGAAAAAGTATTTTTAATAAACTAAAGTTGGTCTTAAATAAGAATTCTGGCTATAGCATACTAAAAACTATAAATGAATTGTTACAAGGCAAATAAATAGAACTGGAATCGCCAACACATCGTGCAACAAATGACTTCTTAAAAAAAAAAATCGCCCCTATTACAACTGCCGAAATAGAAAGATCGTTCAGTTTATTGAAATGGATATTTACAGCTAGACGCCGAAGCTTAACCGTTCCAAATATAGAAAAAATATTAATTGTTTATTCTAAAAATCTTGTCAACTACTAATTGACGGCAGGTAATTAATTAACATATTTGTAGAAACGCTAAAGTACTTATTACTTAAGTTAAAATAAAATTGTATAGTTTGTTTACAATTCGCAGAAAGGTATTTATTAATTAGGCACAATATGGTATTTTATTAGAATAACCTATCTGTTTATCTCTACTCTTTCTCAAGTTATTCCCGCACCGAAAACCCCGGGGTATGATAATTATTTGTTGACTCATTGTCTTCAGTAAAAAAAAAAGAGTTACGTGTTTAATGCAAACACGACATTTTTGATGAGCGGTCAAACATAGTGTATGGTCTAGTACGTGTTGCTAATAAACCTGCTTTTTTGTGTTCGGCGTATTTTATGTATTTTTTTTGTTGACACAAGGAATGCTCTGGGGTTAAAAAACCGTTTATTTAATCTAATAGACCTTTTAATAGACCGAGATATTTCACTTTGTTCCAATAGGGTTCACAGCAAGATCGGTGTCGGTAAATTTGCATATAGTTTCACCCCTATTTCCTTGTGCACTTTATCCAGAGGCACACTACCATAACTAGCACTCAATGACTGACTGCACGAAGTTCTAGTGCACGGTGAAGAGATTATTGAATCCTGTTCATTTCCTTTCGGGACGCTCTCAGAGCAAGGGCTCTAGTCGTGTAACTAATTCTGGCGCTCAGCTAGGGAACATCACTGTCGCAAAATGGACACGAAAAAAAGTAACCGACCTCTTTCTCCGGGCACTAGAATCATCGGATCCATTCATTCCTATGGCGCACCTCAATGAACGTCGTCGGAGATTCTCCAAGCGGCTTTGTTTGCCGGAAGTTGTATGTAAACTTTTAAAACCAATTCACAAACAAAACTTGCAGTTTGCAGAGGTGGATCACAACAGCAGTAATTTTTCACTTCACCACTAAACATATACTTAATACCTTTTCTCATGGTACAATAATCATACATCGTTATCGCGGGAGCAAAAACAAATCTATTAAAGAACACATATAACAGAATGTATATTTAGTATAAATTGAATATTCTGCCTAAACACTCTAAGAAGTTCTTCATATCTAGCACAAAGTTTTCACTGGAAACGGTCAATGAAACTTGTCTTGCACTGAGTAAACGCGTCAACTAGTCAAACTTATTTTTTTTTTAATTTATGTCAAATCCAGTTTTTTTTTCCAAAAATAGTTTTAACTTTTTGAATATATGTTTTCTATTTGTACTCATATTTAATTTAGATATATTTTTATATGTTCCTGTACATATCAAATCAATCAAGAATAACAAATGTCTAAAGTAGCAGGAAAAGTGACTGAGAGGTTGACGTTAGGATCTACTGGTCAAGTCAAGTACGGAGGGAAGATATTTGAAAGAAAATGTATACATTTTGAACTCGTACGCATAAACGTTTCTCGATACGAGTGTCACTTCTGTTCTTGCCTATTTGTCATAATCTTTCACTACTGTCAAATCGTTTTTGCTCCCGCGATAACGATGTATGACAATAATATACTTCGCCGAGTCCATGTTAAGCATGTTTCGCAGATTCAGTATTGGCGATAAGTGTGACCTTTTAGGTAACTTGTAACGAAACCTAACACACGCTTTTGTACACTCTGAATGGCTTGTTTTGTTTTCTCAAAGAGTAGGGGGCCCTAGACCATACCACAGTAATTAAATGGTGACAGCACCAGTGGATCCGCTAGCATAACTCTTATACGCGTGCTGAGATGTTCCCTAATGCCATACAGAACTTTTAAGTTTATAGAACTCCGGATTTTACCGTTAATATCATCGACGAAACGAAGCTCTTCATACATCACTAATCCTTAATTCGTCGCACATTTAACACGCTCAACATCCTCACCGTTGACTTTTTATGGATATATTATATATATATAAAAAATACAGAAACAAGCTAGATATGTCATGAGCGCAAATTCGTACAAGACCCGGTGTCGCCACTTTTAAACATGGGTGCGTCTTACGCTCTATTAACTACTACATAAACAACCTCGTCATAATTGGTAACAACCTACGAACTAAAAACGCTGTAACGTAGTTTTGATAGTAACATGTCCCGAGCTATCGATTTGGGACGAACCAGTCGGTAGTTTGTCGTAAGCACTTGATTACGTGAACTTTATTTTATAAATGGTACAAATAACTTAAAACAGAAAGATAGACTTGATACTTTAGGGCATTCTCTGCCAGTCAACCTTTAGCCTTTAGCCACAGCTCACTACCGAGCCCTTTGCCTTTGTTTTGGTTAATTTATTTTTATCTTGGTTGTATTTTTTTTAATCTAGAATCCAATCAATGGATTAAATCTGCTATACCGTTGAACCGAATCCAGATTTTAGTATGTATTTACCTACGTTAACTTTGTATAACGTTCGTTATAATTATAAAGAAAATTTTATTTTAATTTAGTTTTAAGATAAAAAGATAAAAGATGTTTATTCAGTAAGTAGGCCGCACGGGCACCTTTACTCGTCAAAAATCTACCAGCGCTTCGCAAGAGACCACTGCTGAGAAGAAACGCCGCAAGAAACTCAACAGTCAGTCGTTTTTTAAATATTGCTAATGATATTATACAATAATAAACTCAACCTAGCATGATATAAAACAATGAATCTCACATAAAACCAAAAAATAATATATTCATGCGTAGTTGTAAATTATTGTCTTTGTATTTTAAGCGTGTGATAGTTATGAACTTATGATATATAACTCGGAACTATGAACACGTGTAATTCTATTGATTGCTGTAGAACAAGCCATTTATCGACGGTCGATAGAAATCACGACCACATCCTCGCGCTCAGAAATCCATACAAACCTTAAATATTTAAAAATAGAAATAATGCTAAAAAACTAAATTTACTGGTGGTATGCTGTGCCCCTTACTGACTTAGAATTAACGTTTGGACTTCGATTTTTGCACACTTTCACGCTACAAACAGTCATATTACAATTTAATTGGAGCTCGTATATTGACAGCGATCGGCGGGTGACTAAGGCAACGCTTGACGCGCCTCGTGCCGATATGTCCGTTATGACCATACCGAGGCGTCACAAACCACGCCCCCCATAACATACGAGGGGCGTTCAAAAAGTGCTTGGTATTAATAACTTTCAACCTTCAGTAAACTTTTTCATAATGGCCACTAAGAATAATTCATTGACGTAAAAAAAGCAGAATTCAGACAAATAACGTATTTGGTTTTTCTGCAATTGCCTAACAAACGTGAGCATCATGAGCGATTTTAGAATGTTATTTAGATTTTTCTGAAGGATTGGCCGAAGATTGCCACAGAGAGAGAGGTGTGGAACTCAAGGGAGGAGGCCTTTGCCCAGCAGTGGGACACTATATTGGCTAATTAATAATAATAATAATAATAATTAGATTAGAGCACCGAGCGGTAATGAAATTCTTGACCAAACAGGGAAAAAAACATAAGACAATAAAAGAAGAAATGGATAATGCTTACCATGAGTCTGCTCCTTCATTATCTACAATTCAAAAGTGGTCAAGTGTATTTAAGCGTGGGAGGGAGAGCATCGAAGACGACCCTCGACCTGGTCGGCCTGTCGAAGCTACTTCACGGGAAAATATAAAAAAATCTTTTGTTTTCATTCACATACCGAGAATTTATTGAACGCCCTTCGTATCTCTCTTGTTTCTGCGATCTGTGCGACTATGTATACTCATAACAAAATAAAGAATAAGTTCTAAATATTAAGGCTATAGATTATGAGAACTTGAGTATTGATAAGCGTTTATTAAGCGCTGACCAGATAAATCAAGTTATTTGTAACCGGCCAGTTTGATCTGGTGGATCTTTGATACCTGTAGTATCAAGTCGTAATTCCACATTATAATGTTACCCTTGTTTTAAAAAATCCATCCAGGATTTTTTTAACAAATATGAGTCAAGAACATAATTTAAATATTTACTTTAATTTAATCTTTTATTAAAATAAATTTAAATTATGTTCTTGACTTATATTTGTGATATATTTTATTTTTGAAATAAAATAGCATACTAATCTAAAATTAAATTTGTCCATATTTTTGGGTAGTGGTTAATCAAGTGGCAACTTTGTGATGACGTAGAAAGTGTATCTTTCGGAAGAGAAGACCTTAGTTTATTAGACTATGATGCCTTTTCCGACAATTATTTGTTACTATAATGATAGTCATTTTCCTATTTAGTCTAATATTATTAACCTTATAGGCTTTATCGAATTATGGTGCGTTCCTATATTCAAAACCGTGTATAAACTAGTGACGGCTCGTTAAAATTTGACATTTGCCACGTACAAAATGTGTCAAATTTTAACGAGACGTCATGTCATAAGTCTATCCACGGTTTTGAATATAGGAATGCACCATTAGTCGTACGTTAAAAAATATACAGTTGAATACTAATGTACTCACGAATCGGTAAAAATCTATAGATAACTTATAAATTATAAAGTTACGGTATCAAACTACTTCTAAATAGATCAGAAGAAAAAGTGTCATATCATTCTTATCAGAAGCTTTCCTGCCTGCCGTGCCGTAGCGTTCATCAACCCGACTATTACAACACAGTTATACCGGTTAAAGTAGTAGCTGAGATTTAATAAACGCTCGTCTGCAGGTGCTTTAATACCTGTAATACCTGTATATATTCGTACTATAATAGGCTTTCTATAGGCTCTGCCTACCATATTGGGAGACAGGCGTGAATGTATGTATGTAGGCTTTCTATAACTTTTACCCGTAAATCCGTGGGGCTGTAGCTATGAGTGAGATAGAGCGTGCTATAACTTTGTTCTACAGGTATGTGTTAATACTTATATTCGAAAGGAACTGATAGACTGGTCAAATAAAGGTTATTTTGACGCTAAATGTTAGTTGGGGAGTCGGTCGGTAACGTGGATTTTTGATTGAAAGGGGTTTGTGATAGTTAAATACGTTGATATCCATAGGATTTTAATGCAACTAACAATACGTTGCACAAGGCATAACATTGCATCTTAGCTACATATAGGTAAAAGTAACTACGTGCAGGTGATTAGATAGCAAATTTTTACTAAACAAAAAGTTTTAAGATTTGATCTAGAGTTTCAATCCACGTGTACGCGGCTCGCAAGGCAAATTGACGTTGCACGTTAGTATAAACAATTAAATGAGTGTACGATCCAAGTTCTAAGAGCGTGTTGTTGGTGCGTGTTTGCAGAGCGGGCGCAGCCAGCTGGCGCTGCGCACGCGGCTGAAGCGCATCAACCACCGCGACATGGTGTTCCTGCTGGAGCAGGAGCACGACACGGCGCACTCGCTGCTCCTCTACCGCAGCTACCTCAAGTGAGCCGCCCGACGCCACACAATCTCCCTGCCGATATAATGCGTGTGCCCGTACTTGCACCACATTACAATACATTTTGACAAATGAATTATCGATAAGTCCTAAAAATCTAGACGAATGGACGTTAACAATGCACTTTCTTTTTGAAAGTGCTGTTAAAATTGTGATGAAATTAGCGTTATCGTAATAATCTTCATGACATGCCAAAAACTGTTTTGTTACGACTGAAAGGATAATCAAATTGTATATACAGTTTTTTACAAAGAAATCTAGACGTTTAGTGTAATCTAATAGACAAGAAAAATATTTCGTCCTATTTCGAGCAGTGAAATACAGCTTTTGAATGTATAATTATTTAGCTTCTAGGCACTATCGAACTGCGTGTAATTTAATATTATTCATAATTGTACGACAAGGGCTCTATTCCACTTGATAAAACCATAATGCTTTCGACGTTGCTGTTGCTTTTGATCGTATTGTTTTAACTCGGCAGTCAATACTGAAAGGTAAATAAGAGCCATCGTATCGTTGGCACTATGATATGATAACGTGTCACAAACAATATGGTTTTGCTGAGTAGAATAGAGCTCCTCGTGTTAGCTAGCATAAATAGTAATTGTTAACATTGCGTAGCGTTAATTGCTATAGCTAACAGTAAGAAGAGCAGCGCTTGATTAGATCAAATAACTTCCCTGTGGAGTATGTATGCGTATACACAATGATTCTAATCGGTGATCACTTCACGAGTTGAAAAATATTAGTTACCAACCAATATTGAAATCAAACGGTGAGGTCTTACACAATTACCTCACTGTTAAATTAATTAAAATTAATGATATTGTTAAAATGAATAACCACTGAATACATGGTCATCCTACAAATGATTTAATTTGGGTTTGACAGATAAGATATTTTAAATTCCCTGCCTAAGCGATGGCACTTAACAGGGCAAAAGCAATACAGTTTTAGAGCTGTTATCGTATCATCATCCTTTTGATAGCTCATATTTACTCGACAATAATGGCGGCCGAGTTAATAACAATACCATAACCAATCAAATACGATTGGGATTATGCCGCCTTGAATAGAGGCGCAGGCTTCAATAAACTTTAGTTTTTTAGAGATAGATCTACCAACCTGACATGGCAAATGACTTCATCCAAACTTCAACCAATCGCAGGGCTTGAAACCGTAACCTCGCGACCATTGTTAGCAAACGGAGAAATTATGATTGGTAACTTCGACATCGGAAAAACGAAAAACCCACGATTTTATCCGAACGATGATAGCTGCTAGGGCTACGTTTAAACAACAGCTACTATTATCTATTAAACTATTAGGTCACCAAAAAACTGGGAATGATCTCGGAAATAGATTACTCTAGGCTGAGATAGAGGGCAACTCCCTCATGCCAAATATGTCGGTCTGTCTGCGCACCGTGGTCGCGTTATCTATAAATGTCGGATGAAAAACGTGTTATCGTTCTTTAAAAATACGATAAGGGAAATGGCTAAATGTTGTACATAAAACAGTACAAGGGTAAATCGTCAATATCTGGCCACTTGAGAAAATGTAAATTTACTTACTAAAGTCATTTTTTTATTCCGTAGACTAAAATGTCATTTCATGTGTTGCCTGTTTTTACTACTAATAAATAATGATGTGATACAACCGGTACTTACCGACAAAAATATAGGTAGGTTCTTATGTTTATTGATATAAAACGTCTGTAACGCAATGAGTGGATAATCCGTGAAGTTCCGATAATTATATATTTTTTTGGTCGTAAGTACTTCATATTTCTAATATTTAAAGGTACATTTTATTCGATCCGCAACTGAATTTTTATCATAAAAAGCTGAAAATACACAAAGCCCCTCCTTTTATTACGTTTATTAAAGTCAACAGTAACAACACAACACGAGAATCACACTGAACACATCCGATCACTAATGCGAGGTAAGTGAAGAATACGAAAACCAAATGGCGATGCGTTGGCGTTACGACAGTGTATTTTAATATGTTAGCAGTAATTGTCCTATAGTAGGTTAAAGGTTGAATAAAATGTAGATTTTATTTGTTATTAATTTTGGAATAGTACCAAAAAAAAATTTTTTTGTATGCTTACGTAGTATTTTTCATTATATCGGTTATTAATAATTACACCACGACTGAAAAATAACAGCACCGTTTCTTTAGAGTAGGCCACATTATTTTTACGTTTGATATTTGCAGCTGTCATTTTAGTCTACGGAATAAGAATATAGCCACCAATTTTATATAAAGATGCCGTTCGTCGTTGTACCATATTTTATGCAAATAAAGAAATTTGAATTTGAATTTGTAAAGATACTGTGACAGTAGTCCGGATAATAACTCTGGATCTAGGTATTCTAGTTTAATCGAACAAATATTAGCAATATCTTATGCTTTACACATAATTATTGCAAAGTGGCGGGTAATAGACGATTTACCTTAGTTATACCGATACCCATGTCAAATATACAAAAACTGATCAAAACTGTGGACGCGTTATGGCGCTATGACCTTTCAAAGATGGTGAAAAAATATATATAAGGGAAATGGCTGAATGACGTACTTTATACACAACATTTTTTTTATCAATGCCAAATATGTAAAAACTTAACAAAAGTTTTGTTGCGTTATGGAGTTGTACCCGTTCCAAGTTACTTTTGTATACCAAAAAAACGATAAGAGAAATGGCTGAAACTTGTATATAAAGTAAGTACTAGTTGTACCAATGTCAAATATAGGGTGAGGCACGAATACCTTCAGTCCGTAACAACATTCGTGCCTCACCCTATATATAAAAACTGACCTAAATTTTAGTTGCGTTATAAGTTATAACTTATAACCAGAGCCCGAAGGCAAAACAAAAAACTGTCGTAATCTAGCTAGGGTTAGAATTTTTTTTTCGGTATATTTTTAGTTCTGTAATAGAAGAAAAAAAGGCCACGAAATAAAAATCAAAATAATAAAACATTTTACTTGTGTTTCGTATAAAATTATACATGCTATTTCTTCTTCGAAATCCACGTTAGTAGACACAGTAGCACAAGACATTTTATTTGGTTTGCGATAGTGATAGGAGTTGATAATCATTAATTTCTCAACATTCTCTAGGAGTAGACAGTTTCTGAAGTATCTATTATTTTCAATGAATTAGTATAGTCAACCCGACGGGTTATTTTATTACTTGATATGATAAAGTAGGAGTTCACTAATGTTTTACCGAAAATTGTTTCACAAATGACCATTTCACAACTAACGTTTCATATACCATTAATTTCACAAATGTAACGGGCTAAAATACGCCGTTTAACAAGTAATCATATAGCAAATAGTACATTTAAAAACATACCTTTAAAATATCATCGCTAAGCAAACGGTTTACTTTACATACTGTTTTTACACAAAGTGACATACATTACATCTACCTACTTTTGAATTTGAATCTAGGCGGTTTGCCATTCGGGCATATACAAAAACTAACCTAACCTATTTGAGCATCTCAGTCAATTTTGATTATTTTGGGCTCAATTTGGGAAAATGTATGTACCTAATTTTGACAAATGATGCGATATGAAATGAAAAATTAAATAATTCATATCTTTAATTCATAATATATTTGAGAATTGAAACGTAAAATAAAAATATATCAAATAAATCATTTAAATCATGAATTATTTGTTAAACCTGTAGATGCATAACGTTGATATGCCATATCACACTTTTGCCCAACGTTTTCTAACTCAATCTTGCTAGTGATTGCGACAGTGTTTTGTTTGCCGCGAAAATTCCGGGCCCTGGTTATAACTAGGCATCGGAGTTTTTGTCGCACGGTAAGACTAATAGCAAGCTATGGAGTCGTCATTTGCCATAAATATAAACTCTTATTCATATTCATACTCATTTATTTATTTAATTATTTAGGTTTTTTTTTTATAATTAAGGACAGAAACGTTGGCGAGTTCAGAAACGATTATTTAATGTTATATTTGGAAAATAAATATTACAATAAAAAATAATTACCATTTTTATACTGATTTGATTATTATTGTGGTGGACCTATGACATCTTTATGGTTTTGATTATATTACTTGATCGGCAGGTAGGATTATTTTGTCTTTTATTTCATGTGTTAGGAGTACAGTCAAGGGCATTAATATCTACACAGTCATCGCATCAAATATATGTATACATGGACCTTATTGCTAGTAGAATAAAGGTCATCATCATCATGTCGGCCGAAAGACGTCCACTGCTGGACATAGGCCTCCCCCAAGGCTCTTCACTCAGACCGGTGTTGTGGCCCATCGGCCATCAGTCCTGCGCGCGATGTGCCCCGCCCACTGCCACTTCAGTTTAGCTATTCTTCGGGCTATGTCGGTAACCTTAGTTCTCCTGCGGATATCATCATTTCTGATTCTATCACGCAGAGAAACCCTGAGCATAGCCCTCTCCATAGCCCCATAGCATAAAGTTGTATAGATATTTTTGACGTCTTGGGAACGCATATATTTATGCCCTTGACTGTTCATTTCTGAGTTTGATTTTATGATAGTCTTGGCTAGGACAATTTGCATGTCAGTGTTCTGCCATGCTGCATGTCAGAGTATTGATCCTAGATAATGCTATCTCAAGACAAATTTTAACGTAGTCTCGAAACTATCATGAATTTTATTCTTGAAAGCGCTTTTATGACTTAATTTATATGATTTAAGCTCTTGGTTTTTAAATTGCATTTTATAAGATGCCTACCAGACCGATGACAACAACCAAGACATTTTTAAGATTTTAATAGTATCTAAAGCATTTTAAAGTTCGATTTTGTGAGCAAAACGATAAGTTATATGGCTGAATGTTGCATGTAAAGTAAGTCCTAGGTAGTATTCATGTCAATTGTGTAAAAACATGAGTACAACAAGGACTACCTTACAACATTAAGCCATTGACATTCCTGTTATTTTGGTCACAAAAGTATCTTTCGACGGGTACAGTGCCATAGCGCAACTGGCACAACAATAAACTTTTGGTACTTTTTTACATATTTGGCATTGATACAATACAACTAGTTCTTACTTTATATACATGATTCAGCCATTTCCCTTATCGTTTTTTTCGTCACAAAATAATCTTAGAACGGGTACATCGCAATAACGCAACCAAACTTTTGGTCCGTTTTTCTATATTTAGCATTAGTACGAGTAGTACTTACTTTATATACAACATTCAGTCATTTCCCCTAGCTTTTTCTTTTTGGTAACAATAAACCATCTTTGAAAGGAAACAGCGCCATAACGCGACCAATTTTTTTTGTCAGTTTTTGCATATTTGACATGAGTACAACTAGTACTTAGCAAAGAGAATGTAATCACTAGTTCTAAGAGATGGAACTCCATATAACACTTTTGACGAGGTATGTAACCTTGTAGTACAGTCAGCATCATAAATATAGTGGCAGTCAATAGTTCCAAATATACCGCACCATCCAAAATATCCATAAATACGTACTCACTCCAAGTGATCAAATTGTTCAGGCCATCCACTGTATACAAATATACCGGAGCATCCACAACGCCGTATACTTGGTAACATTCAACCCGCCGTTAGTACAGCAACGTCCAGAACGCCGAAGGTTTCTAAGCATCCAAAGTAGCCAAAAATACGGGACACATAAGAAAATTGAACCTTATTTACCAGTCAGTACGATTGAATATTCAGTCAAATCATTTTAATAGGTTAGCCAGTAAGCAATTTGACAAACCACGAAAACAGTACCATACTGTCATGGCATATATCTGTCTCACGTTTTAATTTGACACATTATTGCGTGGACTGCGTGGTTTTAAAAGGTTTTGCAATATTGAAGCTGCCAACTTAAACGCATCAATACGTTTCAATATTTCGCCAAGTTAGCCGTTAGTTACGATGGACCAGTGGTTTAGTAGTAACGCTATGGAGTCATGTGTTCTGAGTTCTAATCCCCGTATTAGGTGCTATTTGCATTTTTATTTTATATTTTTAAAGTCGTTGTTTTATTTTAATTTAAAGAAAATTGAACCTTATTTTGAATGCAATAGAGCTCAAACAAAATGTACAACTACTCATTTTCAAAGCGGTTGAGTAGATACCCATTAAAACGAAAGAGTAACCTCTTATGCCCATTTTGCTTAAATTAAAAAATATAAATTCAATGTAATTTATTTGTTTTGTAGTGAGTTTCGTCTATGTAAACAAGTAATAAAGGAATACGGCCTTTTATCTATAAGTAGTTATTACAAATTAAAATAAAACAACGACTTTAAAAATATAAAATAAAAATGCAAATAGCACCTAATACGGGGATAAGAACCCGGAACACATGACTCGATAGCGTTACTACTAAACCACTGGTCCATCGTAACTAACGGCTAACAGCCCGTTCACACAGAGTCTCCGTATTTACGGTACCCGTTTTAACGGATACAACAAAAAATGATGCTTTGTTCACACATAGGCACCGTATAGCGTTCAACGTATCCGTCATTAACTGAGAGCCCGTTCACATATGCTCCGTACCGCACCCCACACACAGTTTATATCCAGTAAAAACGTACGGATACATGACGGATACGTATTCCGTTCATCCAGTATTCGATAACAAAACGGAATGTCATAATTTAGCGGACCGACATTTTTTACTGTATACTGAATACTGTGTCATATGTGAAGTCGCTCATACAACTCCATACGCCATCAATGAAAAAACGTATACGATAAAACGGGTACCGTAAATACGGAGACTCTGTGTGAACGGGCTGTAACTAGGCGAAATATTGAAACGTATTGATGCGTTTAACAGCCCGTTCACACAGTCTCCGTATTTACGGTACCCGTTTTATCGTATACGTTTTTTCATTGATGGCGTATGGAGTTGTATGAGCGACTTCACATATGACACAGTATTCAGTATACAGTACAAAATGTCGGTCCGCTAAATTATGACATTCCGTTTTGTTATCGAATACTGGATGAACGGAATACGTATCCGTCATGTATCCGTACTTTTTTACTGGATATAAACTGTGTGTGGGGTGCGGTACGGAGAATATGTGAACGGGCTCTCAGTTAATGACGGATACGTTGAACGCTATACGGTGCCTATGTGTGAACAAAGCATCATTTTTTGTTGTATCCGTTAAAACGGGTACCGTAAATACGGAGACTCTGTGAACGGGCTGTAAGTTGGCAGCTTCAATATTGCAAAAACTTTTAAAACCACGCAGTCCACGCAATAATGTGTCAAATTAAAACGTGAGACAGATACATATATGCCATGACATTATGGTACTGTTTTCGTGGTTTGTCAAATTGCTTACTGGCTAACCTATTAATGGGTCATTATTCGAGCGTTTCAACCGCCTCACTTTTGTGGACATGTTTTTGAAGAATTGGGCGTATATTTTGATAGCGTTTTTGGATATTTGATAGATGTCCGGTAAACTTAGATACCTAACCAGAAACAAAATCGAAATCTGAAGTCACTTCTACAAAAATGTGACCACGAAAGTGAGGCGGTTGAAACGCCCAAATAATGACCCTAATATGATTTTACTGAATATTCAACCGCACTGACTGGTATACAGGGTGTGGCCTGTAACAGGAGCAATAAATTTAAAGAATGATTCCTTAGATTATTAGCAGTCACAATTGAAATATCTTAATGTGACAAAGTCCTAATATTTGGAAAAAATTGCCATTCAAATTAAACTTCACAGGCAACGGTTTTTACATCGCAATACGGTCGCTCGTCGGTCATTTGGTGTCTTGGTACGGGGGATGCTACGTCACATATTCTTGAAACGACCGAAATTAGCTTTTATCCAGATGTACTAGAAACTATTTTCATTCTTAAGACATACATAATGGCACTGATTTAGATTTTTTTAAATTTGTGTTGATAATTGACAAATATTTCAATTTGAACTTTTTCATTAATAATAAGTGTGTCGAGTTGCTTTGGCCACGTTTCAACAAAACTTAATCCGGCAAAATTGTATTCCACAACTATAAAGTATTTATTTCACATCTTTACAGACGCTAGAAAATCATCGGATTATCTGTAGTGAACAATGACTAAGTCAAGTTGTCAAGTCAAATGTCTTGAAAAATCACAATATTACAATCGAAATAATAAATAACTATAGCCATGAACTGCTTTTACTTTACTGTGAGATGATATTTTGCTGGATCTAGACGAAAAGTAAGCCGAGGTGTAAACCGTAAACGTAAATGATAACATACCACTGACATCATCAACCATCAGCTATGCATCAGCTATAAGTACCATACCAGCGGAGCCATCGTCAATGATGTGCACTAACAAAGCATGTGGGATATCTGAGGCAGCCCGCAGGAGCATGCATAGCACATATCCAAAGTGTGACTGTGTTCCTCTATTATCGACAGAACAGCCTTTGTGCAAGAATAACTGAAAGAACATACATCTCCAAAAAGTAAACCGTGCTATTCAGGATTACTCAGTTAGTGTGTGTTGTGTTGTTAATTTGTGTTAATAATTGTGGAAATAAACACGTTGATAATCTTCTTTTTGTTAATCATTTTACGTAGTTAGTTTGTTTTTAATAGGTAGTGGTTTTCTAAACGTTTACAAAAAAATGCGTTTATTTTCGTGTTTATTCATTCCATAATTTTATTAAGTAGGTATTCGTTGTGAATCATCATCAACCCATATACGTCCCACTGCTGGACGCGGGTCTCCTCTTTACAGAGGGCTAGGTTGTAGTAGTGCCGTGGTGCCGCTGGCCTGATGCGGGATGGGGACTTCACATATCTTCGAAGGGTTTTAACCTTCTCCGATATGCAGGTTTCCTCACTATGTTTTCCTTCACCGTTGTAGCAAGTGGTAATTAATGATTTAAACTGCACATAAATCGTAAACCAATATTTAGAGGTGCAGGCCCCGGGATCGAACCCGGGAACGACCTCCTGCATGGGAGGCAACCGTTCTAGCAACTAAGCTACCCCACTGCTACTAGGCTATCACTGCTGAGTTCAAATGCACTGGTACTTTTGGGGCGATGTTTCTTAATAAGATAGTATCTACTTGACAATCCATCAATCGAAACTAGATCTTAACCTCACGCATTAGAAACTACTAATCGCGTGAGAGCGGTATTCCATGTTCCTTTATTAGCAAGTTTTCTTTTGACAACAAATTTATTTAAAAAGTAAAGATATTTACAATCCACGCTTATTCAACCTTAATGTCGTTATCTTGTGTTATGCGACGGCTTTGAATCGATTTTCTGTGGAAAGCGGAAAATTGACACGTTCGGTTTTCATACATACTGTTACATGTAATTTTTCGGACCTTTTCGCGGGTTAGTCTTTTTTGTTAAACCTTTGCATCATATTTTTTTGGCTCGCTGTTCGGTTAGATTTATCTGCAGGTGACTGTACTGTGGAGTTTTTTGATATTTAATTTATTAGAAATGTTCATTATTATTTATTATCTTACAAACCATAAACAATGTAATTGTAAGTGTGAACTTTTTAGGAATTATGTACCTACTTAATACCTACTCTATTATTACAACGTAATGATTTGACAATTTACGTCAAGGTGGTAAATCAAAACTTTTCCAAATTGCAATAATAAAATAAGTTACGACGCATTACGAAGTATGTCCATGATACAACAAGAGCAAAAGTAAACTGAGCCTTGTGTTAAGTTGACTACGGTTAACAAGTATTCTCCGGGTAGATAATCCCTGTTGTTGTCATCTCAAAGCGACGAATGTGGGGTCTCCAAATGCGGTTCTGATTGTGGAGTGTGGGTGTTCACTGTCCAGTCAGATTATCACTGAAATTCTCTTCGTTAGTTTTGACAAGACCCTGTCCTCAGTACGTGTCGTGTCGGAGTGGAGTCAAACAGAGTAACAGATTGTATCATCGGTAGTCGTACTCATGTTAAACAAACATCCTTACCAATTGTTTAAAGTGCAAGTTGAGTGGTTAAGATCAAGGTTACCCGGTAAGATAGACATAATTATTATCAGTGATTAGTGCACTGTTTTTGTTGGAACTGCTTAATAAATAGTTTGAACTTACTTTATAGCGTTTTACTCATTTCGTTCTTTCGTCAGTTCACACCTAATTATTAAGGTTGTAACCTGTTACGTAAAGTTGAAAGAAGTGGCAATTTAATCAATTAGTGCATATGTTTAATAAGCAATATTGATTTAGTAGATATTTAATACGTGCAAAATGTCAAACCTTAATGTCAAGTACACCGACTGGACACATATGTCTGCAGTTCATTGCTGGCTCTATTAATTTTGTTAGAAAATAAAGGTAAACTTATTTTTCATTTTATTTAATTGAAACCATTTGGAATTAATTACTGATTAATTAAAGGGCCTATATTTTAATTTATTGCTCTTATTACAGGCCACACCCTGTATAAGGTTCAATTTTCTTATGTGTCCCGTATTTTTGGCTACTTTGGATGCTTAGAAACCTTCGGCGTTCTAGACGTTGCTGTACTAACGGCGGGTTGAATGTTACCAAGTATATGGCGTTGTGGATGCTCCGGTATATTTGTATACAGTGGATGGCCTGAACAATTTGATCACTTGGAGTGAGTACGTATTTATGGATATTTTGGATGGTGCAGTATATTTGGAACTATTGACTGCCACTATATTTATGATGCTGACTGTACCACCATTCGCGTAAAAACAACAATGCTACCAACATTAGAATGAAGAACTGTCAGTCTAGATGGGGATGTCCTACATCCTTTCGATACTTCCTACATCATATCGATACTTTTTATTTCATCGGTATCGATAACTTATGGAATAGATGCAGTGGGGGTAATAGAAAAAATCTGCAAAAAATAAAACAAGGAAAAATGCTTACGAAATAATAAATATAATGATTTATTGAGTATGTATACATCTTAATGATATAATTTGATTTGTCGCCGGCACGTCTCTCCATTGCACCGCTAACTTCACACGTTCTATGGCCTTTGCCGATGGCGAAAAGCACAAAATGATGTCACTCTCTTCGAAAATAAGAGTCACTGACTTAAAATTATCACTAAACGCGTCAAATATCGGGATAGGAAAATCACACTACACGTGAATAATAAACATACCCCCGCCGGCGCGGCGAGAGCAAAAATGCTTCTGCTCCTAGTGCTTAATTAAATATCGACTATTCTATCGACATATGGATGTCGATAGAATAGTCGACATTTAATTAAGCACAATTATTATTTTTAAGCTTATATACTATTTCAATCAACTGATTACAATTATAATCAATTTATCATACTCACGGGAATGTTCGTAATAGATAAGAGTGAGTGACAGTTGTAAATAGATACTTTTCACATACTCGTAACTAATAGACCTCTTTCATATCATATGTGTATATCGCGATAATAAACTAAAATAATAATAATAATAAACTACCTAATACAGAACAAATTCATATTCACTATGAATTATTTCGTTTTGCTCCGATTACTACAGTAGATTTAGAACGGTCCTTTAGTTGGATGAAATAGATTTTATCGCCAAGGCGAAGGAGTTTAAAATCAGAAAATTTAGAAAAAATGCTAATTGTATATTACGAAAATTACATAAAATACTGAATAAATACAATCACTTGGTTTTAATTTTGTTTACAACAATAATTAATACTTCTGCATATCATAACGGTGGTCCAGTACATCGTGTTGTTTTTATCGACATCGACCAAAGTGTGTGTCCTCGCACTATTAAGCTGTCAACGCATTTTTGCTCTCGCCGGCCGGGGTATGATAATTGATAATAAAGCCCTACTTTTAACTACTTACGGACAAAACGAAGGAACAGTTGCTCTTCTCCACCCTTTTTCCCATTAACCGCCGTAGTCGTATACAGGGTGACTGGAAATTCGCCGTATTCCTTGAAAGGGGTTATTCTACAGCTCATTTGTAACGATTTAAGTCCAGTCAACTAGGGGTCAAAACTCATTGGTTATCGAGTTATTCATATTTTTAGAATTTTTAAAAAATACCCGCCTTTCGACCTAAAAATAGTCATTGTTTAAAAAATTCGTCATTTAGAAACAAAAAAAAGCATTTTTCAAATAGCCAATGAATTACTGATTCCACAAAATAATAAAAAATGCCAAAGAAATGCAAAGTTTTGCAAATAAAAGGATTTTAAGTTGAAAGTTCTAGTAATTATTTTCCAAATTTTGTAACATTTTAAAGCATAACTTTAAAAAAAAGTACGACACTTCGCGTACAAATGACAGGAATAGATTGCTCAATTCATAAGCTGTCTATAAAGGTACAATTTATGACATTTTTAAATTAATTTTCATTTAAAAATGTACAATTAATAATAATAGCAGAAAAGTTCGCGGTTAAGCTCCATCATTTCAATCAAAAAACGCGGGATCGTTATCGTTTATAAATTCAGCTAATCGTGTACTTTTAAATTTGCTTTTTAAAAACATACAAGTGCGTTCCATTTTTAACCGAAAAACGCGGGAAGTGTTGTAGTAAAATGAATAGAACATCGTTCTCCTTTTTAAATTCAGCTAATGGTGTTCTATTTTAAAATAAATTTCCTTTTTAAAGCAAAGTGCGTTCCATTTTGACATTTGGAGCATCTCAACGTGACCTACGTAATCAGTTACTTTCAACTTTCTTTCCATTTCGGACGATATTGATAACTAAGCTTCTTTCTCAAATGCCTGCGTGCCAATTCGAAGAATACGCAGATTAGACAATTGTGGCTAACCGGCTCGGTATGTCTCTGTGGAAGCCGTGGTTTACACTGCACTCAGCTCGGCAGTACCCTGTCATTACACTCCAGTACACACTATTGAAGAGGGAGACCGAGCGAGAAGGATCTCGTCGAAGTAGTGCCGTCTGCCCGGAAACACTGAAGGATTTCTTCATCTTGAGCAGTATCATGTCGAGGTCTTCCAGCGTCAGCTTGGCGGCGTTGAACTTATCCTCTTTCCCGAATAAGACGGTACGAAGAACCAAACACGCTTGCGTGAGGTAAACGGCGGTTAGGGTAACGACGTTGGTATTCCCTTCTAGCTGCAGCCGCGTCTCCATCGCAGAATCCGTAATAATAAATGATATCTGCGTATTCTTCGGATTGGCACGCAGGCATTTGAGAAAGAAGCTTAGTTATCAATATCGTCCGAAATGGAAAGAAAGTTGAAAGTAACTGATTACGTAGGTCACTCAAAAAGTTTTGAAATGCTCCAAATTTCTAAATGGAACGCACTTTGTTTTAAAAAGGAAATTTATTTAAAAATAGAACACCATTAGCTGAATTTAAAAAGGAGAACGATGTTCTATTCATTTTACTACAACACTTCCCGCGTTTTTCGGTTAAAAATGGAACGCACTTGTATGTTTTTAAAAAGCAAATTTAAAAGAACACGATTATATTGTTTGAAACGATGGAGCTTAACCGCGAACTTTTCTGCTATTATTATTAATTGTACATTTTTAAATGAAAATTAATTTAAAAATGTCATAAATTGTACCTTTATAGAAAGCTTATGAATTGAGCAATCTATTCCTGTCATTTGTACGCGAAGTGTAGTACTTTTTTTTTAGTTATGCTTTAAAATGTTACAAAATTTGGAAAATAATTACTAGAACTTTCAACTTAAAATCCTTTTATTTGCAAAACTTTGCATTTCTTTGGCATTTTTTTATTATTTTTCGTAATCAGTAATTCATTGGCTATTTGAAAAATGCTTTTTTTTATTTCTAAATGACGAAGTTTTTAAACAATGACTAGTTTTAGGTCGAAAGGCGGGTATTTTTTTTTAATTCTAAAAACGTGAATAAATCGATAACCAATGAGTTTTGACTCCTGGTTGACTGGACTTAAATCGTTACAAATGAGCTGTAGAATAACCCCTTTCAAGGAATACGGCGAATTTCCAGTCACCCTGTAAAATCAACCTGTGATTTTAATGCTACTAGCGCCGCAGTCGCATATTTCTAACAAAAATATTTCAAGGCATTTTTAGGCGTTATGTCAAGATTAATGACTATTTAAGTATGATAATAGAGGTCAACTTACACATATGATCCTTCATTTCTTTCTTCCTTATAACACATACGGACATAGTAAAATTTTAGATTGAAAATTAAACATAACTCGTATCGCAAAATGCTGATTCACTTTAGACGTATAAATGCAACAATAGGGAAGCGACAAATTGTGTCGTTCTCAACGCAAAGGGACCTTTTGGACGGTATTGAATGGCTAGGTCCAAAATCTACGCAAAATTCTCAATCGAACCACATAAATATCATATCCCTAAGTGTAGTAATTATAAAAAATATATTTAAAATCACAAAGCATTGAAAAAGGTGTTAAGAGAAAAATCGTTTTGAACATTGACGCTGAAAATAGTATGTTCCCATTCGAAGTTACGTAACTGTTGGGTTTTTAGACAAAATATGATATATATTTTACGATAATGTTAATATTTCAAGAATAATATCAACAGTTTTGACAAAAAAATATTTCAATCTAGGTATGGAACCAAAAACCTGTCCTATGCAACTTACTGTGCACGTTGCTGCATGATATTCTTTATGTAAACGTTAACGAGGAATCTGTATAAATGTATATAAGTAAAAATAATAACATAAGACATTGTTTCATTACTCTCATCACCATCAGTCACATTTATAAAATACTAGCGACCCGCCCGCGGCTTCGCCCGCGTGGAATGTATTATACATATAAACCTTCCTTAAGAATCACTCTATCTATTAAAAAAAACCGCATCAAAATCCGTTGCGTAGTTTTAAAGATTTAAGCATACATAGGGACAGACAGCGCAAGCGACTTTGTTTTATACTATGTAGTGATTGTTACACCTAGGTTTCAGTACGTCTTTCCAGCAAAAAAATACAATTGAAATTTAGTGAAGGGGGGTATACATACAAAGTTCTAAAAAGGGACCTTATGGAGTACTATTCCGTTATTGCTAAAATCTAGTGTTTAAATAGTATATTCAAATATTAAACAATTGCAATTTAATTGATTATACAAATAAAAGATGTCATTATATATATTTTTGCTAGGATGTATGATAACGTTAGAAATTGACTTGTTAGTTATTCTTTACGCGGATTGTCGGGTCCCATACGTACGGTCTGATTTATAACGGTCTATGTAATCCGTTCAAATTAAGACGAATATGGGCAATCAGGCGAAATAATTCGCGTAGTTTTTGGTACAGTAATACAGATGTAGTGCATAATTGTTTTCCTTCGTATTTTCACGGAAACGTACGAACGTGTCTTGCTATTTCAGTTGGTCACAGTACAAAGTACTGAGGTTGACTGAAGAAGCATGACAGATACGAATGTTTCCGACAAAATACGAAGGAAAACAATTATGCACTACATCTGTACCTTGCGGTATTCAGATGAACATACTAAAAGTTCTTAAGGGTGGGGGGTGTGCTGAGGGTGTAAGGGGGGTCAAAAGTACCTTTTTTAGTTTTTGCTCATATGTCGAATAGCAAATAGAAATGTATGTACAAATAGCATTATGATTACTTCTGACAAAAGTTTTTACATACAATTTTTACTCTAAGATCAATACAGGAGCTACAGGGTGTGGCAACAACGAGATAAAATTTAGACACGGTGTCAAGAGCTGGAGGATCAGTGGCGGTAATTGGTTCGAGGGTTCCAGCAACTCCACACTTCCAACCCCGCATTTCAGGAGGCATTTCGTTACCCAGCCACACTTGTACAGTCACCACACGGGATTGTTGAGCCACTTGCCACTGTTTATAATGTAGCCAAGTAATGCAAATCGGGAATACTTGTTGACATTAGGTCATCACATCAATCCATAAAATCAGCTGTCAAAAATAATCTTACGTAACATCGGTATCATTCGGAGTTTTCCCGATGTCGTACATACATGTACGTAATAACAATTGTCGCTAGGTTTACTGTTTCTAGACCGTCAATTGGTTGGCTTTGGGTGTAATCACTTTATTGTCAGGTTGGCAGGCTTGGTCTTCAGGTTACCCCAAAAGTTAAATTGCATGAAAATATAACATTAATTAAGTGATTCTAACCTAAATGGCACTTCTCGTCTGTCAAACACGATGACAAGGATCGAATATTTTCCTGCGACTCTCCTTGTCTGGATATACGGGTGTAACCGACTATACCCGATTTGTATTACACGGCCAAAATACAAACAGTGGCAAGTGGCTCAACAATCCCGGTCCGTGACTGTACTTAGTGGAATACTCGTAATGCGTGATATTTGGCTGACCCTTTAGTAGGGGGGAGAGTGGAGTACGTAGGTACTATAATAATATTACTAATAAATAAATTAGGGATGCAACGATACCAATACGAATGACGAATACATCGTAATGGCCAAATACGATAACGAATTACGATACGAATGCATTACGATACTTCTTTAATACCATTTTGATGGATTTATTGGAAGCTTTGTTGCATGTTATTATTGTAAGATAAAAGTATTAAAAAAAGTTATGCATTTTTAATCAATATATTTATTAATTTGATCAATTTTCATCATTAACTTATATTTTAAATTGTTACTATTTGTTACATTTACTGACTATTAATTAATTTTAATTGTAGTCGTAATTTATTACTGGCAAATTCCTATTCAGAAAACACAACATTTGTAAGTTTTTTCCCTTAAGTCGGTTTCTTTCATCACTGTGTATCAGTCCTGCTGTGGAGAATAGTCTTTCAGATGGCACCGTTGCAGGTTTAAGGGATAAATATTTCAATGCTATCCTTTTCAAATTTGGATACTCTGAAGCTTTATTGTGCCAATAGTCAGCAACACTAGCGTCCATCTCTAAATTAGTAGTTTTCAAATAGTTTTTAATTTCTTCTTGAATGGTGTCATCTGAAAAAAATTACAGCAGTTTATTAAACTGTCAATTTTAACTGTGTAATTTGTAAGTAAAAAAAGGTTGTGAATAAGTTATTCAGTACTCACTTGAAGCAAAATTTGACAGTGGTTCATCAAATTCTTTGTCTGTGATAATGCTTTTGCATATATTCCATATGGTCCCTTTTGAAGTAGACGGTTGATTAGTAATAGTATGATTAGCCATTGGTTCAGTAGGGCCTTGTGCAGATGTTCTGCTTGTAGCTGAGGCATTTATTTCTTGGCATAAAGAGTCCTTGATAGTGTCACAGCTAACTTTTCTGAAAATTCTGGCTTTATACCTTGGGCCCAGAGCTGTAGCCAAAAAACAGTTTTTATCGGACTCTAAGTTACCATACTATGCCTCCATTTCAATACTTAAATCCTGTGCTAACCCTCTGATACTTAAAGTCATGTCTCTGTTTGAACATGATTGATTCAGTACTTTGAAAATGCTATTCACTATGGGAATGACATCTGCTAGAGTAACATCTGCTGCACTGAGTGACTTTGTAGCTTGTTCAAAATAATGTAATAGGTTGACTATACTTTGTATTTTAGTCCACTGCTGGCTACTCAGATCATGCTGGCAGTTAATTTTTGGTAAAACTGCTTGTATAGCAATTCTTTGCTCATTCAACCTTTCCAACATTTGATAGGTAGAATCCCACCTAGTGGGAACATCTTGTATCAATACATGGTCTGGTATGCCAAGGTCTTCCTGCTCTTTTTTCAAGCCATTGACACTGTTGAATGGCTAAAATGTCCAACTATTTTCCTACACGTTGTAATGACTTCCTTCACAGATTCGCGTTCAAACAAACCATGCTCTAAAACCAATTGCAATGTGTGCGCATTACAACATATATGAACAAACTGACTCCCTGTCATTAAATTATCACGTAGTTCATTCACTGCACATATCATATTCCGTGCATTATCAGCAGTGGCGTGCACAGCCTTTTGGGTAAGGGTAGGCACTGGTAGAAAAAGTAAATCGTAACAGTAAAGTGATGGAATAAGCACTTACCAGTTCCGGGCAGTTCCCAATTAGGTAAAGCTAGTTACTTGCGTCACACGATGGGGTGAGTGGGGAGTAAGTACCTATTCAATTCCTCAGCCATTAATCAAGTTATGTTTAGGAGTGGAACGGTGTTTATAAATTAGTTATTTTTTTACCTATTTTAAAGTATTTACTTACTTGTTAAAATACTTGTCTTAGCTGCAAGCGTGTAATTCGTGAATCATGTGAGTTAAATTAAAACATCGGTCACGGCAAATTGAACTTTATGAGCAAAATGGTTTAAAATACAGGTATTAAAGAGAGTACAAAGGTAACTTATTTATAAATTAAATCTACACGTCTGTCTTTTTTTAAATAATTTTCCAAGACATCGTCGTAAAATTTTGACTGGCGTTTCAAGTCAGTCAAAAGTTCCTTTTCTATAGAAATCATTGAAAGATCTGTGAGCCTTTGTTGACCTTGAGTGTTTTGTAAATAGGTGTGAATCCGTTTTAAACAGGAAAAAGATCTTTCCGCGGACGCGCTGCTTGCAGGGACAGTGGTTATAAGTTTAGCGAGTCGCAAAACTTCAGGAAACACTTCGTGCAAATTTGTAGTGTACAGCCGCTGAATTATGTCGTACGTGCTGTCGTCTTTAAAGTCGTCTGATTTATAAATACAGCGCAACTCATTTTTCAATTGATCTAAATCAAATTTGCCGACATGATTTTTTGCTAGGTCATTGACCATAGATTCCGGAAAAGATCTCGAGTAAGTCGCAAAATTTTCTTTAGACAGCAGTTCAAAAACTTTAATTCCTTAATATTATTATACCGGTGACGACACTCGCTGAGAACATTGTTGATGATTTCGACGAAAATCCGTTTGTAATTTGTCTTTGGGTATGTGACGTTGCGCTTACGCTTAGGCGGCCCGGCAACTACCGCGGCATCATTATAATTGACCTCAAACTTGCTCCTATAATTTTGTAGGAATAATTCGAAATCACGATTTTTTTTTACGCAGAAACCAATGTCACTCGTTTTTTTATCAGTAACAATTGCTATTACTCTTTGTAGTATTTCCCAGTTCAATATAGCTATTTTCATGTTCTCAGCAATATTCACACCCGAATGATTCTCTCCTTGGAAAGGCATGACTTCTAAACAGTAGGACTTTGGATTGAAGGATTTATCTAGCCCATGCGCAGTAAAGCTAATAAAATCATTCAAATGGGATGATGCACTACTCGTCCAGATATCGCTTGTCAATGTGATGTATGTTAATTCATTCAAAACAGACTTTATTTTTAACTTCACTTGGTCATACATTTTTGGAAGCAGGTTTTCTGTTATATGTGTGCGAGACACCAGGTTGTACTTGGGACTAAGTTTTTTAATCAGTCTTTTAAAACCTGGTTTATTTACCAGATTTAAGGGCTCCATGTCCACACATATTGCCTCAAGTATATATTTTTTTATTTCCATAGCCCGTGGGTCATCAGTGGTGTACATTTTATTGCAGTCTAACTTTTCAACCAAAGTAGCTTGCCTTTTAGGTGCGGGTTCAATATTCAAACTATTTGTAGATGTGGATAGCGCCAATCCCAACTGAGGCTGTGGAGTAAGCTCTTCTGGATGACTGCGTCTAATATGTGTCCACATATTAGTCGTAGTAAAGCCCTTAGCCTGTGCATTTTTGCCGCCTCTTGATATTTCTGCTGTGCAGTACTTGCAATTGGCTTTGCACACATCACTGATACTTTTATTAAAGTGCTTCCATATTTCACTACTCTCATGGCGCTTCGGCATGCTTTCTTGCCCATAAAAACACCAATCAACGTTTAAAATCACGAATAAACAACAATGTTTGTCAATCCAATCCAATCCAATCTTGGTTTTATGGCAATCGGTCACAATAGGTGTGCGACCATTTCTGCCAATGACTTAATTTGACAACAGCACAGTGACAACTGATTGACCAGTTTAAAATAGGGTCCGAAACAGGTAACAGACGGTGTTCGTTGTAGAACCTGTGAAGGGCGAAGGGCGAACACAACATATTATAGACACCACAAACAAACAATGGAATAACAAAATCCAGCAGGAGACAGTTAAAGTTTAATATTTTGGGAGTGGATATAATGTAAAAGCGTTTTCAGATATTTTTTATTTTTAAATGCTAGGGTAAGAAGTGATTTGAAGTTGATCGGTTTTGGGATAGTAGTCGGAAGGATATCATAAAGAGCAATAGTATGGTTACGGCAGTTAAAGAAAATATGATCCGTGGTTCCATCCTCCTGCCCACATGCACAGGTAGGGGATTGGATAATACCCAGCCTGTGCAGGTGATGAGGAGTGCAGGTGTGCCCGATCCGTAAACGGCAAAGAACAGAGGTAGTTTGTTTATTAGCTAAACGGCAGAAGTAGAACCAAGGTTTGCTTGGGATGTCAGGCTGAATATCGCTATAGTAGCGTCCCTTGACATGTTTGGAGAGGTCGTATGTACGTTGCCAGACTGATGCCATATCAAGCCTGGCCACAGCAGAGAGATCATGAGGGAAACAGTGAAAATGATCAGGAATGCCAGTAAGTGTTGCCCCTTTAGCGAAAGAATCCACCATCTCATTCCCAGCGACCCCCGAATGGCTAGGGATCCATGACAGAGTTACCTCAATATTACCATGGTGACATTCAAGAAGAGACTGTCTTATGCGGAGTACTAACGGGAATAAGTTTTTCGTGGAGAACTGGTTGGCCTTGATGGCCTGTAAACTACTTAGGGAATCCGAGAAAACGATGGATTTATTTAATTTGTGCGCTTTAATAAAATTGACTGCTTCCAAAATAGCCACCAACTCACCCGTGAAAACAGAGACTTGAGGGGGACATTTAAAGCTCAAGACAATGGAAAATTTAGGGATCCAAACAGCTGATCCTACCATACTGTCGTTTGAGAGTTTAGAGGAGTCCGTAAAGACAGTCGTCCAATCGTGCCAATCTTTGCCGATTTTATTATTGAACAGGTGCTCAGCACCGGGTTGATTCTTGTAAATTCCGAAGTCCAGATCAATGCAAGGCTGGAAGATTAGAGCGTCATAGGGGGTAGAAAAAAGAGGAAACAGAGAGCAGGAAAACACTGGATGAGGAAGAGTTTTAAATTTACGAAGGCTATTAATTAGACACGGTGTAGATTTATTAACCCAGAAATAACTATTGGAGATGAGGTCAGAGAGAACATGAAGTTTAGAAAGGAGTGGGTGATCTGAGCGTTGGGCGATCTTATAGAGAAATCTGTCTGAGAGGTACTGACGACGAAGCGATAAGGGGGGATCGAGAGCCTCCACCTGCAACGCGTTCGTAGGGGAAGATTTCATGGCTCCCAATATGAGTCTCAGGGACTGAAACTGTATGCGATCCATTTTTTTAAGTGCAACCTTATTGCAAGGTTCTAGGATAAAAGACCCGTAATCTAGGATGCTACGAATTAAGGCGTTGTACAGAAGTTTTTGGGAGTACGGGTGGGCACCCCACCACACCCCCGACAAACATCTAAGGATATTTATGTTTGATTGGCATTTTTGAACCACCGAATTTATGTGGGCAGCCGCAGTCAGACGAGAGTCTAGAGTGACTCCCAGAAATTTGACATTGTTAGAAATGGGGATCACTTGGTTATTAAATGCAATCTCAATCTGGGGAATGGCCCTCCTCCTGGTGAAAATAACAACATTACTTTTAGAGGCGGACAAAGACAGACCGTGGGAAGAGAGCCACTCGCCCAGATAGAACAGGGCTTGATTGAGGCTGTTAGCAGCCATGTCGAGGTTACTTGCTTGAGTGTAAAGAGCTAAGTCATCGGCGTATTGTAAGACATTGCAGAATGGGCTAACAGCTTCTTCCAAGTCGAAGGTATAGAGGCTATACAACAGCGGACTAAGAACTGACCCCTGAGGAAGGCCATTCCAGGTAAGACGGGGAGGAGAAAGCGTGTCGCGATGTTTGGTTACTATCGATCTTTCCATCAAAGTATTGCATGTGAAATTGATCAGCTTCTCAGGCAAACTCAGCTGGAATAATTTTTCCCTGAGTAAGGAGAGCATTACGTTATCGTATGCAGACGAGATGTCTAAGAAAACCCCAACCAGAAATTCGTTTTTAGTCATCGAAATCCTTATATCCGTGGTTAGAATAGACAGGCTATCCATAGTACCCATTCCCCGTCGAAAGCCGAACTGGCTCCCAGCCAGGATTTTCTTGTTCTCGACACACCACTCAAGACGCTTCTTAATCATATGCTCTACGATTTTAAGTAAACAAGATGAGAGGGCGATAGGGCGATACGAAGAAGCGACTGAAGGGTCTTTGCCAGGTTTTAGGATCGGAATTATTACCTGTTTTTTCCATGAGTTGGGTATGAAACCTGTTTCAAAAAACGAGTTGATAATCTGGAGAAACAGAGCTTTCGTTATTTGACCCGAATGAATAATAAAGGCATATGGAATGTTATCTAAGCCTGGCGCTGAATGACGTAGGTGGTCTAACGATGCCTGAAGCTCTAGAATGGAAAAGGGCTCGTCAAATCTACTAGATGAAGAAGAAGCATTATGATTGGTTGGAAGAGAGTTTAGGTTAGGGACAGAAGGAGGAGACAGAGAGTCAGAAAAATCCTTGAGCCAACCTGAAGAGTCGTTGCTGCTCAAATCTGAGGATACAAAGGCTCCACGGAAGCGTTTGATTGCTTTCCAAAGCAATGAAGCAGGAGTACGGGGGGATATGCTCTGACAAAATCTAATCCACCCAAATCTTTTTTTCTTTTTAAAGAGCCGCTTAGCCAAAGCTGTAAATCTTTTAAAAATAAGATAATTATCGATGGACATGCACGCACAGTATGCTTCCTCAGCTTCTCGTCTACGACGGATCATGTCTGTACAATCTAGGTCCCACCAAGGTGGTGAGAGTCGGTAAGCTCTACCTGGTTTTTTAACAGGGATATTTTTTTTTGCCACTGATGTCAGGGTTTCAACCAATCTATCGTGACAAACAAGAGCGTTATTAGGGGATACCGGGGGAAATTCACTGGCAGCGGAATCTATATCGTCGGCAAAGGGTCTAGCAGGCTAAACTAAGAAGAATGACCCCCACGAGGGATTGTGTTCTACTTTTAGGTGGAGTAGTGGCAGGATCTAAGAACACTGTGTGCCTGATATCAGCCTCCGATCTTCTTTTGTTTCAGATTTATTCACGAAAATGTTAAAAAGTCAAGGTAATTTTTAAACTGTAATTATAGCTAAACCTAGCCAGCGAGGGTAACCAAATAAAATCAGAATTGTGGAGGATATAATGGGGTTACTAATACATATTTTTACAGACCTTCATGTCCTTAAACTTAGATGAAAAAAAAAATTGTTTTTTTTTTCGATAATTTTTTTTGCCACTTTTCGCGGAGACACAACTACCAAAAAAATTACGTGACAAGCCACAATTGTCAACTACGTATACATTCAAAAACATTTTCAAATATCATGGTGCGTCATGACAACAAAAATAAATAAACGAACGTATATTTTGTCGTCAGCTGCAAATCAAATGTATTAGCTATGGTACTATTATTCTAAATGTGTTCTTTTTCTTTCTTATTCTACACAAATAAGGAAAGTCAAAAATAATAAGTAATAAGAATTTATTGTAGGCTCATTGACAGAAGAAAATGTTAGTACCTACCATTTCATATCGATAAATAACTCAGAAGAGCAAACAGAACAATACAATTCTTGCATATTTACACAATCATACTCTTCATCGTCCCATGTATAACTAAATTCGATGCTACAATAGTTACAAATTTTCGTTAGGGCAATATTTTCGTCCGAAAGAGAAATCTCAACGTTTGGTAAGGATCTTAAAAAGAGCTCCTTGGACATTTGTACTGGTATGTGGAGCCCAAATACTTTCGACTTTATTATCCTCATCTGAAACAATATAATATATTGAGTTTATTCTACATTTTTATTTATACTCCGTATTTACAAAGGCACAAAAACATACTTTTGCAATCATTGTCAATTCGGACTCCTCTTCTAAATAGTACTCAACATACTTATCCAAACAATCGCTTAGTTTTTTAAGTGCACAATTATACAAACTTAACTATATGTCATTGAATTATTTTATAATGAACGAAAGAGGATGTTATACCTCCTTACATACTCATTTGCTATTACTACTCTATTAATATGACATGATATAGTAAATATACGTTCGTTTATTTATTTTTGTTGACATGACGCACCATGATATTTGAAAATGTTTTTGAATGTATACGTAGTTGACAATTGTGGCTTGTCACGTAATTTTTTTGGTAGTTGTGTCTCCGCGAGAAGTGGCAAAAAAATTAATCAAAAAAAAACTTTTTTTTTTTCATCTAAGTTTAAGGACATGAAGGTCTGTAAAAATATGTATTAGTAACCCCATTATATCCTCCACAATTCTGATTTTATTTGGTTACCCTCGCTGGCTAGGTTTAGCTATAATTACAGTTTAAAAATTACCTTGACTTTTTAACATTTTCGTGAATAAATCTGAAACAAAAGAAGATCGGAGGCTGATATCAGGCATACAGTGTTCTTAGATCCTGCTACTACTCCACCTAAAAGTAGAACACAATCCCTCGTGGGGGGCATTCTTCTTAGCTTAGCCTGCTAGACCCTTTGTCCCAATTAGCTTTGGAAAGGCGGAAACGAAAAATAGAAGACGAAGTTGAAGGTGGAGAAAAGGAAGAGGGGGCGGAGATACGAATAGGAAGGTGGTCACTACCACAGGAGTCCAGCAGCACAGACCATGACAGCAAAGAGGCGAGGTTGGGAGAACATAGAGATAGGTCGACTGCACTCGTGTTTAGACCAGGAGCTGTCCTGCGAGTAGGGGTGCCGTCATTAAGGAGACAGATATTTTTCTCCTCTATCAGGTCCACCAGATCACAAGCCAATGAGTCACAGACTGAGCTTCCCCACAAAAAGTGGTGACAGTTAAAATCCCCCAAGATTATGAAGGACCCCGCAAGGGCAGAAAAGAAGGGTTCGAGATCGGCAATTACGACTGAGCGTGGATCGGAAATATATATAGAAAGCACACAAAAATTTAAAATTTTGGCTGCTACTGCATTGATTCCTGAGGGAATCGGTGGAAGAGCTAATCGGCTAAAAATAGTAGATGATTTGATAAGTAAAGCAGTACCAGCATAACCATCCCCTCTGTCATCCCGAAGACACACATACCCCGGAACCCGGAATCGGGAACCCGGGACCAACCATGTCTCCGAGATGGCAAAGGCGATGGGATCATATAAATTAACCAATTGATGTATTTCATGTATCTTAGGACGTAGGCTGTGGCTATTCCATTGAATCATGTTGAATGTTAACAACATTCAAGAGTAGTCTCAGTTTGTTGGCAACGTTGGACGGTATAGGGAAGTCGTTCATTTTTGTGAACATATTGATAAGCAAAGAAAGCATGACCTCTATTAAATTGTCATTAGGAGCAGATTGAGACGGGTCATGGGATGACAAAGGGGACTGCAAAGCAACCCCGTTGGCAGGAGGTGGGGGGTTAAACTGACCTATAATAGTCTGATGGGCTGCACGATCATAACCCTGGGATAGGGGTTGTCGAGGGGATCTGGGGGTATATACGGTTTTTCTGTAACTTTGGGAGGAGGAAATATGGGTTGGGGCGGGGGGAGAAGGGGATGCAGTGACGCGTTGGGAATTTGGGGGGTTAACGGGAGCAAACATAGTCCTAGCGGCATCTGAATAAGAACGCCTAACCAGTGGAAACCTTTCCGAAGCCTCTGCGTATGGAATGTTCTCTTGGGCCATGGTAGCCTTAATAGCCTTTTGGCGACCTTGCTCTGGGCACGTCTGACTCGTAGCGAAGTGTCTGCCTGAGCAGAAAAGACATGAAGCTAACTCTTCCTGAACAGGACAACTTCTTCCAATATGCTCCTTGGTACATTTAAAGCAGCGAGGTTTTGATCTGCATTGGTCTGCCACATGTCCAAACCTGCAGCAACTATGACACTGGATGGTGGGAAGCTGATAGGTCTCAACAATGATGGATGTATACATGCTAAAAATCCTAGCCGGCAGAACCTGTCCGCTAAATGTCAGAACAACTGTACCTGTGGGGACCCATTCTATAACCCCCTCTCTGTGGATTTTCCTATTTAGCCTTTGTGCTTTTAAAATTTCCCCACAACCCGTTGGCAGTTCTACTGTTTTGACAAACTCATCCATGGAAAACTCTGTTGGGATACCTCGAACAATACCCATTCGGGTAACATTAAATGTTGGGATGACTGCCACAAATTGCTTTGCAGCCAGCAGAGGATCACTGAGAAAAGAATTGGCAGAGTCCCCAGATTTAAATTCAATTGAAATCCTATTCCTGCCTACACTTTTAATTCCCTCTCTTTGTATGTTTTGTACTTTACAATTGACCATTACTTGGCCAAACTTGATAGGATTCAGTGTAGTCCCAGCCGCCGGGTGGGAATCCGATCGAGAGACGTGCACTAAATAGGGTCCCGTATCAACGTCACTATATTTTTTAGTCTCAATTAGGCTCGGGTGAGAAAATATTTGCTGCACCGCGGATGCGGGAGCCCTATTTTGCAGTTTTGATGGCTCTTGAACGTCATCTCGAGGATGAGGTCTTTTATTATTGCGTCTTTCAGCCACCGATTGCTCACCAGAGAAAATATCTTGCGACATTTCGATTGATGGGCAATCGGGAGCCGCTATATCGGAATCATTCTGTATATCGGGAGGTTTAGGGAGGATTGGAGCCATAGTTAGTTAAAGCTATGGTTATCAGCACACAATACGGTTAATACACTTACTGCTACCGCAGATACGACACAGGAACACAACGAAACGACTTAAATAACACTAAATTTGATTTGGTAATCTACGCACACGTGCTGTCACCAAAAAACCGCCAAGGCAAAAACAAAAGGCCCTTTTTTCCACGTTCACAGCAATTCAACATTTGCATGCATTCGCAACATCGTAGTAACATCCAATGATACTTAATTATAATAATTATAAAATTTTCGATAGAAAAATCACGACCGCTTCAAATCAAGTTTCCCGCTCTTTTTTCAATGTTTGTCAATTAATCGGCAAAGGAAAATAAACATAACCTAACCTCACTCCTGCTTAAAACTGTCAATGCCAAAAGTGACGGATGCGAATCGTTCAGAAATTGACGCGTTATGCGTTTCGTTTCACCCGAAACAGTAAAAATTTAAAAATTTTGAAATAAATGTATCGTAAAAATATCGTATCGTAATATTTACGATAACGAATGATCGTAAAGGTTTACGATAATCGCCGATATACGATTATCGTATCGGTATCGTTGCATCCCTAAAATAAATAATACTAATAATAGGTAATTAACTACCTTTAGCGTTGGCCGTGACCCTTGAAACTTGCCGGCGGTCGAATTTAATAAATAATAATAAAGTAAAGGGTCCAATCCGAATTAAACTACGATCGCTAAATGTAAACTTTTATAAAAATAGCATATGGCAAGGTCGTAAAAAGTATTACAAAAATTGGATTTGTAATCGAATAAATAACAAGAACAACAAACCTCTATCTTTAAAATTCGACATCATTATTTTTAATCGAATTCAATCACAGTATTGAAGAGCACGCACGCGGTTAGGTACTCGAGAAATGCTACCTATTTTTCGAGTGGGGGGGGGGTCTTTCCCTTCCCCCCTACCTCACTATGCCTTGTGTTAAATCTCATTACCAAAATCATGGACTGTTTCGTGTGCAGACCACCACATCTTTGACCAACAATCCATAAGGTCCCTTTATCATTAAACTTTGAAGGATGCTATCTCACTAAAAAACGCGTTTTTTTAATTATATAAAAATCTAAGGTAAAATTCTGTTCCTAAACTTTAATTTTATACAGTAAAAAATACCGTAAATTTTATTCGATTACACAAAAGTCTTAATATCTCTGAAATTAGTAACATCCATAATGTGCCTTTACCTACGTCACAATTGGCTATCTTACTTTACTCAGTAGGTGTGGATATGATGTAAGTAAACGTATCGAGAATAATGAGTTCACGAGTTATAATATTGTAAGAAATTGTTTGTATTTTTAATCTGAGTAATAATGTATAAGAAACTTTTATTTATTATTATTTACAATATTATAAGACATAATTTAATTTACTTCTGGTTTTACTACGATGGACAAGTATTTACAACACTAGTACTTTTAATGTTATCTAAAGTGTCCGGCGCGGCGCCAGTCGCATATATCCAACCGTTGGTGACGTCATAAGCGGAAACAATGCGATATTAGTGAAAGTAAGTACTTGTTATTTACAATTATTAATAAGAAAAAAATATATAAGGTATCATCTACTTACCTAAATTAGTTTACTTTAATTGTGTCTGTGATCGAATGTTAAAGAAGGTTTTTACTTACTTTTATTTATTTTTAAACGAATCATTAAAATACTTACACTAAAGTAAACTTTCCTGAAAGATTATTTTCCATTTTAACTATAGAAATTGCTACTTAGTCACAATACAAATGACAGCTGTAAGTGCGCAAAAAGAGAACTACGTTACTTGAAAGGGACGAAGAACGTGTCGGTCTTATTTTCAGAAGGACTGGGCAAGACTTATATGGTATGGCAGATGCAGACTGGGGCGCATGTTAGCTCGATCGAAAGTCTTTTTCGGGCTATTGTTTTAAATATGCTG
Organism: Acleris emargana; assembly: GCA_927399475.2. Classification (NCBI taxonomy): domain Eukaryota; kingdom Metazoa; phylum Arthropoda; class Insecta; order Lepidoptera; family Tortricidae; genus Acleris; species Acleris emargana. Next base: position 45,576,767 of record OV656835.1, on the reverse strand, counting down.
GAACGGCTATAAGCTGGATGTCGAAAAAGCAAAAAAACGTCGCTCTATCGACGGCTGAAGCGGAGTATGTCGCATTAACCGAAGCATTCACTTTAAAAGTCTCTTTAAAGTACCTAGGGCCCAGCTACGACCGCATAGTACTGTTAAATGACAATCAAGCAACCCTTAAACTAAGCCAAATCGAAATCGTGACTTCAGAGTCAAAACATATTGACCTAAAAATGCACTTCTTTCGGATCAGTATACGAGAAAGAGTAATAGAGGTCAAGTATATGCGATCTGAAGACAGTGAAGAGTGACAAATGAAGTGGCTTGCAATTACTATCCGCTTTAAAGTCTTTAACATTTTCCTGCAATCTCTGCCGCCGGGGTCGTATATTTACTACAAAAAGGGTTTCCAAAAACAATATTTTGTAATAATCTAATAATATCGACTGAGTTAAATCTAGGATAGGAGATTTTAGGATGTTTGATGCCGATTGTTTAAATTTTGTGAATTATTGCGGAATTATCAAATAAAATAAATTTTAACTGGCTTCTGAAGTTTTTATAACAACCGCATAATTGTTTTATTGAAACAGCGTATCACATCACTATAGTTTCAGTATGAAAACAGGCGTTTGGCGCTAAAAGCAATTTTTTTCAACGAAGCACCCGGTGTTTAAAATGTTAAATAGTTTTAATCCCAGGCTTTGGCGTGCACATTGTGTTCCAAAACAGTACAGAGATTCAAAACGAAATATATATCTTAATCACCACGAAAACAAACATGAAAACGACACGGCAGACATGATGCTTGTTGTGTTGCCATATCCTCCACAACACATCGCGCACAAGTAGTGTCTTGTTTGACTGGTCGCTCCTCCAGTAGCTGTTCCAGGTCCCGGATCCGCCGTAGCGCCTCCTCATGTGTCTCCCGGCACAGCTGGAACTGGTCCACATCAACCTGGAGGCGATCCCGTTGTTCCCGCATATAATCTAAATCCAAGTCCAGCTTGGCGAGAGAAGGGTTTTGTTATAGTTTATAGCACGCAGAACCTCCTCTTCACTCTCGTCACGCTCCTGCAGCAGCTGTGCATTGAGCTCTTTGACCGTCTTCAGCTCTGACTGTGTGTTCCGGAGTTTGGTAACAAGGACATCCCGACGTGTAGTAGGCTTACTGGTAGCTGAAAACATAATTATAAAGAACAGTACCAGGGCACCAAATAGATAAACCTAATTGCCTAATTACAATCTAAGATTAATTTAAGTTTAAAAATCCTACTGTGTCAATATCAGACAATAATCTATTAAGGATAGGTATGGATAGTGATTTAATCATTAATACAATAATATTACTTTTCTAATAATAATGTCAATGTATACGTAATCTTAAGTTAAAACTTTAAATAAACCACATTACCTAGGTGCAACTAAAACATGACATGACTCAACTAAATTATTTTCTGGCTGTCAGTGTAGCTTAATTTTATAAAAGCTCATATAGTTAGGTATAGTTAAATTTAACACAGACAGAAGTAAAAGACATAACAGGATTATGCAATATTAATACTCCCCTGGTTTCGTTGATGATCAGCACAGCAAACGGTAGTAATTTTTAAAATATTTTTCAAATCACGAAGTCGTTGACCTAGTTACTTGTCAAATTTTTCACTCGTGATATTACTTTCTTCACAGCACTTATAGTTTTGATAACATTTACACTAAACATTTACATGTTTATCTTCGGTTTTAGTCCCAAATATTCACAATTTAATCATTAAAACTACTTAAAATACATTTAACAAAACCGGTGGCCGATTTTGACGTCTGAACCGGCCGGTGTTGCCAGCCGTTGCCATATTATCATGGTAATCACCACTTTTTTGGTTGGCTTTAAACACGAGCAAGAAGTTTGGTACAAAACCATCTATTCCTCCGGAATGGACGATGATCAAGCGGTCGCCCGTTGATACATGTTGCTTTATACCAGAGGTGCTTGCATCTGACCAAGACTTTGACAGAGTATGTGATGTTTGTATACAAGTTTAATCGGTAAAAACAATTAGTCGATTTTGGTAACTATATTCTGCAATTTTTATGATGGTTATAGTTAATTCGCAAGTATCGAATTTCGTGCTTTTCCATGAGCAGTTTTCGGGTATCTTCCGTTGGTTTCCATTTAAAACCTAATGCGATGACGTGTTTTCGTAACGTGCTCTTACACAACCTTTATAATCTATTTTCTTTTTAAATTTTGCGTACACGCAAACTACAGTTTTTTCATCGTCGGAACTTCTTTATTTGTAATGTGAAAGTTGTGAATCGTTCTCCGGAATACTTGTTGATCAATATCATCTATTATAATATAATTGTAGGCTTCCGATTTGGCTTCTTTTGAGTTGATTTAAAGGTTGGTTCCTGTTCTGAACATTTGCTTTCTAATAGGACCTTTCTGACGGGAGTCGATATTCCGCTCGATATAGCAACTAATTCAGCGGGGTTCACAATACTGCTCGGATTGCTGTTGGCTGTTGCATTCATTTTGGAAATATTTGTTCAAATTATACAAAACTTCTTTATTTTGGGAAGTCAAAGGCTTACCTGGACCGTGTTTCAACATCGGCGGAACCATTTTCAATTAACAAAGTTACGATAATAACACTGAACAAGAAATATTACAAACCAAAAGAATAAATATAATTATTATTTATTTGACATTCACTGACTTTTGACTATCAATACATTTTCTTCTCCTAAATGTGACGAACCTTTTTTTCCTGACTGTAGAAATAAATTTTAATTTAAATTTTAAAATCCCTGTAAATATGCAAATACTACTACAAATGCAAAAACGTCTTGAATAGTAGATTATACACCGAGGGGATAAAGCACAGTTTTATGTCACGGGCGCGATATTGAATCCTGAACGTAACGAAGGACTCCAGATTTAACTCCCGAGCGCAGCGAGTGTGTTACGAGTTAGTTAGAATTTATACTTATATATACTTAGAGTTAGAAGAGTCCTGAGCGCAGTGAGGGGTTCAAGCGCGCCCAAGACGAAAACAGCTTTATCCCCGAGGAGTGTACTCTACTTTTCTCACCTATTGCGAGACAATAAAAAAGCGAGTCTACTAAAAACAGGGTTTTATTATAGTAAATTAAAATTAAAAGTGAAAATTGATATTTGTATATAATTATTTAAAACTTTGCAGTTATCACCAATGTATTTTATTGCAGCGTCTTACAATACTCGCGGCTTTTGTTTAATTTCAAATATGTTCCATTCAGCTTGCCGTGGCCAGCTCGATTTTAGAAAATGTTCGATTTTCAAATTAGGTTCGACGCGGCGGTGGCGGCGGCGCCGCGCCCGGCCTTCGAGTATTAGTTGATCTTTTATTACGAAATTAGACTTTAAGGCCATTGTAATAACCACTATGAAAAGTGAAAATATTACAACCCAGCGGGTTATAATGAGATTCAGTACAACATTACACCCCGGCTAAAGCCAAGGGCTTTAATGACTTGGTTTGCGTAAGGTTTGCATGATATGTAATTTCTGCCGTCATTTTTTAAAAGGCAGTCTTCTGACAGCACTGACTTTTGAGAAAAACGCGAAAGCAGCCTTCATTTCGACTTTTTCTGTTTAATCAGGTTGTGTAATAAAATATGACGTATTGATGGTTTTTCATGGTAGAGGGGTACCAGTTCCTTATTTTTTTCATTTTTTTTTAATTTTTTTTTACTTATTTAATTATATAAAATTAAAAATAATCGTGAAATGAATTAAGTGTTTTTGTTTACTATTTATAATAATCCACTTAAAGGCAGCAACAGTCCCCAGGCTGCCTTTTAGTGGATTATTACTAACAATTTATTTTTGAAAATTATCAGGCCTTTAAATTATTTGCTCATAATTTTTTAAAAGGCAGTTTTTTAGTAAGGCTGCCTTTTCAAAAAGTTTCGAAACCAAAAAACCTTTTAGAGTAATTATTAACATAGACGTGAAAGTCCAGTGACTGCCTTTAAGTAAATTATTACACCAGACTACTTTTTTCAAGCGGACATTGGTTAAACTATATATATTGAGTAATTCACTAAAAGGCAGTCTAAAATTCTCAAATGCAATTCACTGCTTTTTAGGAAATGTTCTTCTAAGTTTTCTTTTTTATAAAACTTGGATAACAGCAGTCAAGTGAATTCAAATGAAATAAAAAACGAATACAATACGAGTAAAATCAAACTTTTATTAAAATTAATAGGCAGAGATTGTATCTCCCACTTAAAGTTAACTTTAATACCTATCAGTCTATAGAGTCACAGCCTAGATTTACCTAGAACTCTAAAATATACTGGCCCGCAAAACTAAGTAGCACACTTTTAGGATAAATCTCTAACAGAGTGTGATACTTAGTTTAGTGGGCCAGTATATTTCGAATCAAGTAAACTGAGTCACTAAAGATATTAAAATGTATTTTTAAAATAAACCCTGTAGCTACAATAAAATGAAAATATCAACAAAAACCTATTTGTAATGTATTTGTTATTGTATTGTTGTTGCTGTTGATTCAGATTACTTGATCATTAGCGGCCTGCACAAGTAAAGTTCGGACCGCGGGAAACGCCACGCGTTGTTCCAATCTTCGCTCCGAACCGTACGTGTAAATGCAACTGCAATAGTAAAATAGACAAAACGTACGGTTCGGAACGAAGATCGGAGCGGCGCGTGGCGTTTCCCGCAGTCCGAACTTTACCGTGTAAAGGCCGCTATTGTTAAAACACTTCTATTTACTTAAAAACTAGAAACTTAGTTTATCCTAAACAAAATTAAAAGGCACTTTAAGTTGAGATCATCAGTTTCCGTACAGCTAGGAGTATATTATTATAAACTATTCGTTTTTATGGCACACAACAGGAAGTTTTAAATACTCCTAGTCACGTCAAATGACGCTGGAAGTAAGATAGGTTAACATTACATTTGTGTTTTCTTTTCAGCCTCATAAGAGCTTAAAACATTATCCTTAAATCTAGTCTAATCTTACATTCATAATCGAAGCAAAAAAAATAAAATAACGCAAATAACGTCCTTCCGAAAAAAATTAAATATGTAAGTACTTAAAAAGTTTTTTAAATATCAGCATCTACTGATATGGGTAAACTCTTCCAAAATATTAATTTATGTGGTGGCATTATGGGGGCAAGCTTAGAAATAATATTTTCTTTTCTTTCTTTCGAAATGCCTTTTGGGGTTTCACGAGGCGACAAAACCGTGGCAGTTGGATTTTTAAGATAATTGTCTTTCAAAAAGCACATTGAAATTTCTTGGCCATTATAGTCATTTTCATAAAAAAGGTCACATGACCCTCTTTGAAAACTGACTTTCGTCATTTTATTGATGTATGCCCTGGGGTTTGAAATTGATTCCATATTGCAGGTTCTTTGGACTTGTTTGGTGCTGTGGATTCATCGACGTCTTGGTGGCTTATTTTGTCTATAGGTACCCCAAATTCGTGCGCAATCATATTTTTCGCTGATAATAAATTAGATCGACCGTCCATGTAGGTTTCGATAGATTCCCGTTTCTCTGATACACAGCTTCCTCCTCCATTACACAACTCCAACAATTTTTTAGACCTCGACATGTTCTTGGTTATCTGTGGATGTAAAAAATAATATTTTATTCTATTTTATTACAGCGTAAAAACCAAAAACCCTATTGTATCGTAGACATTTTATAACCTGGTGCAATTTTTCTCTTTTGTTGAAGGCTACCGTTACTATAAATCATAGCAAGTACCAAAAAATGCTAACAAATATATTTTATTCTATTTTATTACAGCGTAAAAACCAAAAACCCTATTGTATCGTAGACATTTTATAACCTGGTGCAATTTTTCTCTTTTGTTGAAGGCTACCGTTACTAAAAATCATAGCAAGTACCAAAAAATGCTAACAAATAGCTACCGTCTTCTACAAGTAGCTATTTGTTTGCATTTGTTGTTACGTGCTATGATTTGTTATTAGCTTTAGCTTTAGCCTTCAATAAAAGAAAACAATTGCATTGTGTACATATTATAAGATAAACTCTGAAGTGGATAACTACCAGGTAATAAAATTTCTACTAAGATTATATATATACTTACTTACATTAATAATTCATGACGACAGCAGCACTGCGTAAACACATTCACTACTCGACGAAGTAAATAACTCAGCTATACATATGTATAAGTAGTTAGTAGGTAGGGGCCGCGCACTCGATGGATACTTTTACTGTAAAAAATTAGAAATATTATTAACATCAATACCTTCCGCACACGTATTTCTGTCTGAGACCACTATTACTTACCTAGAACGTTCGCGCTCACGCGATTTTGGCGCGAACCCCGGCTCTACCGGCTCTAGCTCGACTTCCGCTGTCGTTCGCGTCCGGCGGCGCACTGATTTTTGACGTCAGAGTTTAAATTTGCGCAAAAATTGTAATGGCGCGACCAAAGATGGCTGCCTTTAAATGAATTATTGCGAGAAAACTGCCTTTTAGTATCCGATGAAGTCGAAAAAATTGTAACGAATAATTTTTTAAGGAAAGCAAACTGCTTTCTGTGAAGCATAGAAGTAATTATTACGTACCAAAAAAATATTAAGAAGGCAGCCAACGTCACATGACTGCCTTTTAAAGAATTTTTGTTCAAAAGCGGCTTTTTAATGAATTAATTGTACAGCTGTCTATATAAAAATAATTAGCGAAAGACAGTTTGGTACAAAACTGTCTTTTAAATAATTTTTTGCATAAAATTTTCCAGAATATTTTGCAGTCAAGGTACTTAAGCTGCTTTTTTATGGATGAATGTGAGATGACTGCTTTTTAATGAATTAGGCAATGGTTCTCGACCACTAGACTGCCTTTTATAGAAAAAAAATCTCGAAAACTAAATGCGATAGAGAAAAACGGGTTTGATAGGTCGATGCGTCTTTTTTTCCTGATCACGACCATATACATAACTCATTTTTGGTAAATTGTCAGATGACTGCCTTTTTAAGAATCACGGCAGATTTGGCATTGTCGAGCAGGTGGTGAGAAAAGTAGAGTACACTCCTCGGGGATAAAGCTGTTTTCGTCTTGGGCGCGCTTGAACCCCTCACTGCGCTCAGGACTCTTCTTAATTCCCTCGCTTCGCTCGGGAATTAACTCGTAACACCCTCGCTGCGCTCGGGACTTAAATCTGGAGTCCTTCGTTACGTTCAGGATTCAATATCGCGCCCGTGACATAAAACTGTGCTTTATCCCCTCGGGGTATAATCTACTATTTCACACCACCTGCTCGACAATGCCAAATTACCTACATATCATGCAAACCTTACGCAAACCAAGTCATTAAAGCCCTTGGCTTTAGCCGGGGTGTAATGTTGTACTGAATCTCATTATAACCCGCTGGGTTGTAATATTTTCACTTTTCATAGTTCTTATTGCAATGGCCTTAAAGTCTAATTTCGTAATAAAAGATCAACTAATACTCGAAGGCCGGGCGCGGCCATTTGACTAACACTATTCACATTAACATGAATTAAAATTTGAGTTTTGAATATGATTTTTTATTTTATTTCCTCTCAGTAGTTGTGAAAAGCACTATGTCTGCCTTGGTAGAAAGTGCAATTTATGGACGGATTTTCTGAGCGGGGGCGGAACAACATCGTTTTTCAAACGCTCCGCGCTCAAAAAATCACTAAAATAGGAAAATATCGTCGTAAAACCGTATTTTTGGTGTTAAAACGTGCAGCTCGTGGTGTGCTAAGTTGTGGTGGTGTAGGTTTTAACCGGAAGTAGGAGTGACCCTTAAACTGTAAGTTTCAAAAAATATTAATCTTCTGGCGCGTGCGCTGTCCGATTCCTATCGACAACCCCCGTTTTTTTTCACACCAAGAGTTGTCTTTTTGCACCATACGTCTATCCCCTAAATTTTAGATTTTTCCCGTTTTTAATTAAAAAGTTATAACCAAAAAACTCTTTTCACTCGAGCCACGACACATAGGTAGGAACGTCCCAGGAAATGGTTTTGGTATTAAAACAACCGGCTTAACTTGCCGATCCTCGTGACGTTCGGCTTTTTTTGAAATTCGTCTTAATTTAGAAGTTATGACCAAAAATGTAATTTTTGTTAATTCCCCCCCCCCCCCCCCCTTCTCCCAAAATAAACCGATAAACCCCGTTTTTTTTTAAATATTTCCTCTCTAAATCTAATTTAAGACTATCTGATCCACGAACTACGAACTTTTTCGCTTGATAAGTAGTTGTTGGTTTATTGATTTACTTATTTATTAGTCTTATACTGTCTCGAGGTCGGTCTCCGTCGCCAGTTTACGTAATTTCAAACCTCATTTCCACTTTTTTCCTGGACTACTTTTTCAAATTTTTCTTATTCCATAGGTTTCTTAGTGCCTCAAAATCTCATTTTTTGGCGGGTACAACTTTTTAATCAAATACACTAATTAATTACATCGCGTTTAACTGTTCCAATTTTTCAGTTCACTAAGTAGGTAGGTAGTTTAGTTTTATTTCGGCGCATCCAAATGCAAGCATTATTTTTTTATAAATAGACAGTCCACATCTCTCTAAATATTTTTGTGGGTGTCACCAAAAGCTGCGTATTTTGAGTCCCCTTCTGGGTCAAAAAGTTTTGTAATTCCCTTAGTTTCTCGGTAAATACCTAAAACCGAGCCACGCGCTTTTTAAGGGGTTTACTCTGGATGTCGTGTGATATATTCAAAGATTCGCTGTAACAAGCCTTTTTGAGTGGTATATCGTTTATCTTCCTACTCACTTCCGTTCAAAAGTTACAGCCTAAAAACTGACTTTTGCGGCAAGTAGGTAGGTTCCGTGAAAAATTATTACAATAGCTTTGAGTTCACCAATTTCTTATAATCGACGTAATTTCACACCGAAAATCAGCCCTGTTTGTTTACTTGATCGTTTATAAACATATATTTTAGGGACGTGTTCTCCAAGTCCGTCTCTCTTTTTTATTTTTTATTTTTTAGTAAAAAGAATCTTACACTAAAAATTGCTACCGAATCGTTACACCAATCTTATCATGAATATCGTTCAAATCCCAAAAGACGGTAACTGCCTATACAGGGCAATAGCAGATCAGCTCAACATTGTTCTGGGCTCCACTTCTAACCAATATGATCACAAAATTGTCAGACAGGAACTGGCTCACTACGTTTCAGCTTACAGGGACGACCCTAGAATAAAGCTAGCCCTGAATGGCAGCGTCATAGATACACTCCACGACCGTACTAGCAGCTTAGAACCGAGCCCCAGGCAGATAAACACATACATCCAAAATCAATTCCTGAATGGTCATTGGGGCGGGGAGGATATAATTATCGCTGCATCAGAATTCTTTGTCTTAGTCATTTACATTCACGGTGATAATACGCAACCTATAGTTTACAATGCCCCGGCGACGCTTACTGCTCCAGCTAGACCAATCCATCTGTACTTTCATAATAGCCACTACGACAGCATAAGATTATACGATAATCGCAGCAATGATATCCCTATTGGTTCTACGGTAGGACCTAGCTCTAGCATAGATATGGAAGTAGAGGGAAGTAATACCGTATCGAGCCCAAGTATTAACGATTCGATTGGCCCCCAAGAAACCGACACCACGGGACACCGAGTGCTCAGGGCAATGCGAACAGAACGGGAACCGCTGGTTAGCTCCGGGGTGGTCTTCAACATAGCAACGTGGAACATCCGAGGATGTGCATCGTTACAAGACAAGCTAAATTTATATTGATGAGGAGCTAATAACCCGTCAAATTACAATTGCAGGTTTACAAGAAACACACCTCGCTAAAGGTACATTTTCTTCTAATAATTATAGTTGGATCTTAAACGGAGGAAAGTGCGCAAATGAAAGGAGGGGTATAGCAATACTTATTAACAAAGCGATACAACATGAAATAATAAACACCTACAGCAATTACAACAATATTCTCGCGGTACATATTAGGCTACAGATACCAGGTCACGATAATTCTAGGGAAATATTATTCATTACTACACACATGCCGTCGAACTCCTCCACATATCTAGGTAAATTAGGGGCGTTATTACGTCGAGCACCCAAAAAGGCGACACCTATTTTACTAGGTGACTTCAATGCTCACCTGGGTAAAAAGGATGTCTTGCGCTTGTCGTCACATACAATATGTCGTAAGAACTTAATACATCAGGACTCCAACTTCAACGGCAGGCTTTTAACCAATTTCATAGAACACCACAACCTCGTGGTTAATAGTACTTGGGGTCGTCCATCATGTAGGGTAACCTGGAGAATAGGGACAAAAACTTCCCAGATCGATCATATCATAAGCAGTCGCTCCAATCGGATATTTTTTAAAACAATTAAAGGCCAATGGTCCAAGTAAGTTAGATCAGACCATAAGATCATTTGGGCAACAATAATAACTATCAGTTCTGGGACTTCGGGTACAACAAGCAGCAATAACTATGAAGCACTCCGATGCAAGGACAATCGAGATGAGTTCCAAGCAGAAGTTACTAAGAATCTCGTATCTTGCATTGAAACAATCGCACAGAATAGTGGATGTAGTCATCGGAACCCCACTTGGGAGGAACTCAACAAGATCCTAATACAATCCACGCGGGTGATCCCACCTCACGCAACAGTGAGATCGAAGGAAAATAGGATCGCACAAGCTCAGCTCCAGAAGGCGCTTTTCTTTAAAAATAGATCCCCCATCGACCCTATTAGAAATAGAGACCTTAGAGTAGCCCGCCAAAATCTACGGAATATAAAGGAAGAGGACTACGAAAAGGAATGTGCCCGGTTTTTTCAAGGTTTGAGCAAGGCACATCGAGCAATAAGGATGAAGATCACATACAAGTATTTGCGTAAACACAGATTAAATCACACACAAGCTCAGAAAAGATACTTCATCCCTATGGTACGATGGATAACTGAACTCAAAAATTGCGAGGGTCTGGCAGTTTCGTTAATAGAGGACCCACCTAGCAGCGTACCGGATTCGGACGGCCCTGATACGGACGACATAATCCGAATAATTAAACGCTTGAGAAATGGAACATTACCTGGTACAGACCAAATCGTGCCGGAGCTATATAAAGCGGCCCCCTTAGATTTTATTTCCCAGGTAACAAACGTCATGAAGGAAGCTTGGATTAACAACGTAGTCCCAACGGAGTGGGCGGTCACAAAGCAGGTGCCTATCCCTAAAAAAACAGCGCCCAAGACCACTAGCGACTTTAGGAAGATATCTATCTGTAATGTGGGTTACAGGATCTACGCATATTTTCTATTAGAAAGACTAGACGAAGCTATTAATTCCATTGGTAATTATCAAGCGGCTTTTCTAGAAAATAGATCTACCGACGACCATATTTTTACCCTTCGCCGTGTCCTGGACATAAACTGGAGGGAAGGAAATCGGCTCTTTGTTGCAGCATTAGACATAGAAAAAGCGTTCGACAACGTCAACTTAAATGCCCTAAGGGACATTCTACTAACGCGTACAAATATTCACCTTACCAATAGAATCGTAGAAGCCTGCATGAAGGAGAGAACATTCATATCCTGGGGCGGACAGAACTCTGAAGTGGTTAAAAAAGGAAAACGGGTCAAGCAGGGATGCCCGCTGTCCCCCCGGCTATTCACCATTGTAATGGATGATGTTCTTCGCACCCTGGAAGAGGAGGATGAGGCAGTCAGGCTGGACCAAGACGCTGAAATCACCCTACCCCTTATACTTTCGTACGCAGACGACCTAATTATAATAGGCCCACACATATCAGGAATCGACCGAATAGTGAGAAAGCTGGCAGATCTATTAAACACCGTAGGATTAACAATAAACACGGCAAAAACTAAACTAATTGTACTGGACCCATGTGATATCTCAAAAGGAGATTTACAGCCTATATGCTTAGGTGGAGTGTCTATCCACCCTACAGATGAAATAATATACCTCGGACACCTCGGTACTTATATTACATATACCCACAATAGAAGGGCCTTTATAAAGTCGCGATGCCAAAAAGCCGTAAGAAATTCCAAGATACTAACGCAATGTATTAAGAGAAACAAAATTGATTGGAGAATCGCTAGGCTAATGTACAAAATGGTGATATCTCCTGTTGTGACGTACGGGCTTAATGTCGCAGCACTTACCAAAGCGAATCGATCACGCCTAAGACGGTACGAGAGACACATTCTAACTGAAATGCTGTCAGTCGCAAAGGGCACTCCTAAACAAACGATCTGGCAAATCTTGGAAGGCAAATCAGTGACAAAAAATATTAAAGTTCGGCGGCTCTCGTATTACGGGCATGTGCTTAGACGCCGTAACCCTCACTTATTGTACGCGGCCCTCATGTATAAGGAACGCAGAAGAAAAATAGGTCGGCCTTTATTTACATGGACTCTCTTGACCAGGACATACGAGAATACACTAACAAGAGTCGTGCCTACTGGCGAACCATTGCGGAAAATAGAATTCGGCTCAAAAAAGAAGCCGAAAAGATCTATAAAAAACCTGAAACAGACACAGAGACAGAGCCCGAGGATACTGAGGGAGCAGAGCAATGATATATATATATAAAAAAAAAACAAAGTTAAATATAGATATATAGATATATTTAAATTTGATTTTTAATATTAGATTTCATTTTAAGCAGTCCATACCTTTAGTACATATTACACACCAAGTATTTTATCTATCTCCCTAATGCTGACTTAACGATGCCTGAATTCGGGTTGGCTCCACCTCCCTTCTCTCCCGTCATATCGACTGCAAACGCCACACTCCTATCCTATCTACTTGACTCTCCGGTGTCTCGGGCAGGTGCGCTCTGCCTGCGGCGGGCGGAGATGGTTGGTGCAGCAAAGGCGACGAAGCTCGCATGCCCTGATCGGTTTAGTATTAGTGGCTGGTCGGTGCGGGTTAAGGTTCTCGTGCTCTGCCGGCTCTTCGCTACTCTTACGGGACCGGTCGGGCGGGCGTGCTTCTCCCCGCTAGCCTAATCTAACATCTCCTCTCCGTCGCAGTCAGTGCGTACGGGTCCTTGCAGCAGAACTGCTGGCTGGAGGTGTCACCAGAACAGAACAGAACAGAACATAACAACTAATACTCGAAGGCCGGGCGCGGCGCCGCCGCCTCCGCCGCGTCGAACCTAATTTGAAAATCGAACATTTTCTAAAATCGAGCTGGCCACGGCAAGCTGAATGGAACACATTTGAAATTAAACAAAAGCCGCGAGTATTGTAAGACGCTGCAATAAAATACATTGGTGATAACTGCAAAGTTTTAAATAAATATATCAAAATTGAAGAAAACATCTGTTAAAATGTCTAGTGACGAAAGTGATTTAACTCCGGAGTCCATTAAATTGGATGCCTTAGGCATTGTTCATAATCGGATTCGGACACGTAATAACCAAACGTCTTCCTCTGGAATGTATTCGGATAAACCTCTTACTTACTGTTTCCGCCATACTTCAATATTATACAAACCCCCTACTAGATGCTCAGCGTAATAACTACGAGCCAGCTTCATTTGATAAGTACCAAGAGCAAACAGGATAAGCTCCTCTTCCGAAAGATTTGGAAAGTCGTCAAAAATAGGTTGATCGCCGCTGATACTTTGGAACGTCGCTCGTTGCCTATTTATATTATTACGAACAACAAAATCAGCCAGGTGATTAGACTGGTGAGGTGAAAACGCTCATTTATAATATTTACAAACGCAGATGCATGCACATTGTCATGTACGGGTTCCCGAAGGGCATTTATCAGTGATGCAGCTATTTTAAAATCCACAAACATGTGGTTTAGAGCTCGATTAAAAAAGTCTTGCCGGAACAATTTAAAATCTCGGTTAAATCGGCCATTAATCACTTCCACTACCCACCGACATAATATGTCGTATACTATATTATAGTGACTAAGCTAGCTAGACCTATTTGCTTGCTCGGTGGTAAGCTGGTCTGCAGCGCGGTCTTTACTTTCGGGCATATAGGCTGAATAACCGAATGTATCCAAGTCAGGAAGAACGTCTCTAAACCCTCGATCGAGAATAAAAATATCATCAGAGCGAAAGAACCAATGAAAACTACTTTCTTCGTTGTATATGATTCTTTGTAATATAGATGCGTCTGAATCTTTGGCAGCATATGGTCCACAAACATCTAATATATGACAATCGCAACATACAATCATGAACGGCTTTAGGAGGTTCGAAAACTTGTGCAAACTGTAAGTATCTCTTTGAAATGAATAATTCGAGCTCTTTTGTATGTAAATGTAAGTACCGTCCATTATTACTATCGCTTTTGTACTATCCAATGGTGATAAAGGATTTCCAAATAAAGCATTGGGTACATAAAGGTTACTTTCGACTAACGTTCTCCTATCTATGTGGTCAAGACCTAAACGCCTAGGAACAAACTCCGCGTATAAACAGTTCCTTGCTATTTTTAAGTCCTTTCAAGCGATCTTCTGCTCATTTGAAAGAGCGTTGCTAATCTTTCATTGCTCTCACCACTTCGCAATTTAATTAAATAAATAGCTAAAGCAGTTTTAGAATTCGAGCCAGACAAGAAAGGAGTCTGCTCCAAGATTTCATAGAATTATTCTCGTCTAAGACCTAACCGAATATGTATTTCATCCGTATCCATATTGTCAATATTTTCAAAATCCAGTATAGAGCTTCTTGATATCGCAGCCTTCATTAGGTTCAACATGTGAGAAAAATGAACACTACTAAAATCGTGTCGTAGATTTGGATTATCAATTACCTCATCCTAATCATTAGATCTTAAATGTGGTTCACATATTCTAGCATTTTCCGGTATATATAGGTTAAAGTCACATAAAAATGATACTTTTACATTTTCTGGAATACGACGCAGAGCAGTAATACTTCTGCATCTGTCAAATAAACAGTTTGATGCCGTGTTAGGTGGTCGAGAATAGTCTTCTATTTGCAATGTACATAATGTGTGAGGTAGGGTTTATAGTTGGCTGTACAGCGAGTACGGCTCGTTGAGCCAGCCCGGTCGACAAACGAACTCATGGTCGTTATATTCAATCTGAGAAAAATAGGTCTATTCCGACTAGTTACATTGTTAGTTCCATTGATGTAACTAGATGGACTTTTTTTTCCTAGTAGTTACATTCAACGAAGATGGATTCCGTAATGGAACTACATGGACTTTTTTTCCGAGTAGTTACATTAATAATACTTATAATAAAGGCTATAGCCGTGTTTCTATACAAAATTTGCCTTTCTGTCAAATGTTCTAGTAATTTTATTTTTAGATACTCCTTGTAGGCAAAGGTCTGTTCCCCAAAGAAGAGCCATGTACACTTGTCAGTTTTCGTAATATGGCGGTTTGTTTTTTTTCACTTTTTAATTTTTTTCTTGAATTCGGTCTTTGCGATTAATTTGATTTTTTGGTAAACTATACTACATAATAAAACCCATCACTACAAAAAATATTGCTTGAAACTTTAGTACAAATATATGTCAAAATAATGGAAACTATAAATTGTTTTTTTTTTTGGTGTTCTGGTGTAGCGGCACCTACAGTTTTTATTTCATAAATTGCCCATCTATAGACCTACTACATATATTAAATTCAAATTATTAGCTTTGGTACTTCATGCCAAAAACTAACTACAAATAAAATTATTCCTTACATGTTTCAATGTTTTGGATGTCAAAAACGAAACAAACTTCCAAAAATGACAAAATACAAAAATAGGATGTAGGTACTTATACGATTTCATTCATACAAGTAATTAAAGCAATCCTGTAAAAACATTGAAACATGTAAGAAATAATTTTATTTGTAGTTAGTTTTTAGCATGAAGTACCAAAGCTAGTAATTTGAATTTAATATATGTAGTAGGTCTATAGATGGGCAATTTATGAAATAAAAACTGTAGGTGCCGCTACACCAGAATACCAAAAAAAAAAACAATTAATAGTTTCCATTACTTTGACATATATTTGTACTAAAGTTTCAAGCAATATTTTTTGTAGTGATAGGTTTTATTATGTAGTATAGTTTACCAAAAAAACAAATTAATCGCAAAGACCGAATTCAAGAAAAAAATTAAAAAGTGAAAAAAAAACCAACCGCCATATTACGAAAACTGACAAGTGTACATGGCTCTTCTTTGGGGAACAGACCTTTGCCTACAAGGAGTATCTAAAAATAAAATTACTAGAACATTTGACAGAAAGGCAAATTTTGTATAGAAACACGGCTATAGCCTTTATTATAAGTATTATTAATGTAACTACTTGGAAAAAAAAGTCCAGGTAGTTCCATTACGGAAACCATCTTCGTTGAATGTAACTACTAGGAAAAAAAAGTCCATCTAGTTCCATCAATGGAACTAACAATGTAACTAGTCGGAATAGACCGAAAAATAAGACTGATAAACGCAATGATAGTCAAAAATCGAAGCAATACATATAAGTACGCAACAGTTAAATCGACGGTTAACCACCAATACCTCCTAACTGACATTTTTGGTCAAACAACTTTTTTTCGCAATTCATGATAAATACCCTCTATCGCACACATTACAAAGATCTCCTATTTCAAATAAAGCATATTTCTAGTGTTTTTGTTATCCTGGCAATACCTGCTAAATGACAACGCGCGATTTGTGCCCAAAATACAAAGTTTTTTGTGTCTACTGTAAAGTTTTAACATATTGAGATAGGAGGTATTGGTGGTTAACCGTCGAATTGGTTTTTACTTTATTAGACACACTTACTTGTAATGGAGCAACATTTTGAATAATATATTCTGCATGAGCACCATTTTCATCGAAAAGGGCACGCGTTATTTGTACTCTTCTTCGATTAACTACAGATCGATTGCACAAAATACAGTGTGGTCGGATTTCCGCCATAATCGTTCATTACTCTAGGTAGCCCGAGCAGATATATTATTTATTAGAGCAAGGAGTGATAGGTTAGGTACCTTCTTATCGCTTTACTGCAATTATTGCAAAATACGCACTGTGACATTAGGTAACTAGTCATAGTTATTCATTTATTGCATTCTGACTTAAGTTTAAATATTTTCCATTTCAACAAGAGATAGGTACAGATAAAAGGTCATAACAAAAAATATTCCTTAATAGCAGGGCTTTCATATGACACTAATTTCATTAGTGGCTGCCGATAGGCCAATTTGCCCATTCTCCTTTCCATTTTCACGACTGACTTGTCAACTTTGAACCGACGCTGTACTAAAACGATTCGGCTGATTTTGAGACATTATTTTGTTTTCGAATTCTAAATTCAAATATTTTAAGATGATACTAGTTTTTTTTAATAATCACGGGAGTTTTGCAAACGACAGAACTTAAAAGGCAGCCCTCGTATTCAATGAAATAAAAAATAACAATCAAAAATCTGAACGGGCGATTTCAAGTTTATAAATAAATAAACCATCTTAACGTTCATGGACAGTAATAAAAAACCATTTTAATTTGACCCCCGTATTTATGACGCCCATGCTATAGCCGGTATGATACACGACTGCTATAGCATCCGCGTCCATGAACGTGTTAGCCTATTTGTGCAAAATGTGGTTACAGAATTAACAACAAGTTTTTAAAGTTGTAGGTAATTCTGTAGCTCTGCCTACCCCACTCTGGGATTACAGGCATGAAGGTATGTATGTAAATAAATAAATAAAGAGAAAACTAAAACAATCTAATACATTTTTTATTTTTTTTAGTTGATAATATGATATATCTAAAACTTTTTGAACAGTGTCTTCTGGGAGAATCTATGAGCTGTTTGTCATAAACATAGTTTTTCTTTGTTTGATGGGTCACTTTACCTTATTAAATTGGCTTTTGACCAATAGTCAACTTTTTTGATTTGACTTCACTCTAGTGTTCCCGAGGACTATAGGCTTTTAGCCCTAAATTTGAGTCTATTGGTTCTGTTTTAGGGCTATGCTAATAAGGCAGGGCTTTAAAAGACTCGTCATTTTAAATAGCCTATGAGGTTATAAAAGCCTTTAGGCCTTTTTTGTGATGGAATCTTTTTTTTTCAAGTAATAGGCCTAGCCCACTCTGAGATTAGCGTGAAGTAGCGTGAATTAGTGGCGTGAAGGTATGTATGTACTTAGTCGGTCCTAAAGTTCTGTCACTGGCACATTATTTTTTAATTTAGAACATAATTTTAAGAAAATGTTTTTGTATTCCACTTTTGAATGTTTAACAATTTTGTTAAAACAAAAAACAGTCATTTGCTGCGATTTCTCACGATGGAGTGGAAATTGAAAGAAAACCGAATAGGGTAGGGGCACCAAAAGATGAACGCCACCCAAAAGCTGAACAGTCGATCGAAATAATCACATAATTAAATCGTCACTTGTGCTACGAAGTTCGGATTTTTTTTGTCTTAAGTGGCAACTCTTTGTCTACGCCGTAATCCAAACTCACTGACAGTTACGCCACAGCCGCGGCGGTGATCGGTCATCGTTGTGGAGCTTCCCGCCGAAAACGTCGATAGTATGGGAGAATAGATAAGGTTAGTGCACTCCAAATTTAAGCTTTTAATTACGTATAAAATTCAATAATTGACAGTCTTAGAAGGATTTGCTTAGTATGTATTCTTGATTAATCACTCTTTTATTGGAGTCATACATTGTTTAATTTTTTTTGTTAGTTAACGAGTAATATGCCGTTCAACTAATGGTTTCAAAAATGTATACCCAAGCCAATACTTGAACGGTGTTCAGCTACTAGGCAAGGCGTACTTTTTTTAAAGCGTTTTTATAAATCAACCTGAAATGACAGATGGAAACTTTATAACTTAAAGTGATCGTTCAATGCTCTTGTATATTTAAACCAAAAGATGAACATAACTTTCGATGTCTAATCCAAAGATTTCGGAGTTTCAATTACTATGAAAACTACTTATCACTGTTCAATAATAAAATGTGTGCCTAATACTTGAACGAGTTAAATTTACTAGTTCATGTTTTGGATTCTATTCCAATGGGTGAACTCTTAATGGTTTTTGTTCGTTCATTTCACAAATTCTGTGTCCTAAAGTTAAACCAAGTAAATTCAGTCGTTCAACTTTTAGGCATCGTTTTGTAATATGAACACTACTAGTGTTTATAGAAACGTTTACTAATATTCTAAATGTGAAAGTAACTTTGTTTGTCTGTTTATTCGTTTGTTATGTTTTTACCGCTAGAAACGAAACCCTGGCTAGAAACGGAACTGTATATGTATACATGTTTATTTGTCTCATTGTAAGATATAATTTTACCAAATATTAACCCTAAAACTCAATATTATGTCCTCTTGCGAAGAATAAGTAGGTATTTTGGCTCACCTAACTCCGATCACTGAATTTATCTGTAAACAATAAAAAAATAAAGACTGATTTCGTTAAGATGCATTTTATTTCTGAACCTTCCTTAAAATTATAATGTTTTAGGTTTTTTATTATGTTAGTTCAACTTTTGGGTCCAAACCGTTCAGAATTAGGGCACGCTGTTCATGTTTTGGGCAAATCGGCACATTTTTGGTTTCAACCATTTTTAGAAAAATACTGTGTTATAATAACAGGCTTTATAATAGTCATCTTCAATCTAGACTGTACCATATAAAAAAAAAATAGGGTGAAATTGGTTAATTTCACTGAGAACGGTCTTAAGTTGGTGTAGTCGCTTAATCGTTCATCTTTTGGTGCCCCTACCCTAGCTGTTTTAGCGTTGCACCGCTGTGGGCACTCGCCAAGAACCGTTTTCAAGTTGCTCAAAAAATTAAATATAACGCTTATGTTTGTGTACCGTACTATTGATAGGTACAATGAAGTCTTTAGTGTTGAGGACAAAAAAAGAACTGGCCGTCCACGCTCCGTAAGAACACCAGCAGTGATCAAAGCGATCAAGGCCCGTATAGCAAGAAATCCTGTCCGAAAACAGAAGTTGATGGCTTTGCAGATGGGTGTCAGTAGGAATACCGTCAAAAAGATTTTAAACGAAGATCTTAACGAGCATACAAAAAAAAGTGTGGACACATGCTTAATGCCCGTCTAAAAACAATCAGGCTTAAAAGATCCCGAAAGTTGTTAAAACAGTACGCGAAAAATCGACACCGCGATATCCTATTTACAGACGAAAAAATTTTCGATATTGAAGAAAAGTATAATAAACAGAATGATAGGTAGAGTGTACGCCAAGAGATCTGAAGAAGCAAAAAAAACCGCTCCGCGGGTGCAACATGGGCATCATCCATCATCAGTGATGGTTTGGTTGGGAGTATCTTATTACGGGCCAACTGAGGTTCATTTTTGCGAAAAAGGGGTCAAAATCAGTGCAAAAGTGTACCAAGAGACGGTTTTGGATCAGGTTGTCAAAGATCTGCCCAATACGCTATTTTCAGGACATTATTTTGTGTTCCAGCAGGATTCTGCACCTGCACACAAAGCCAAGACCACTCAAGCCTGGTTTGAGCGTCAAAAAGTCGACTTCATAAGACACGAAAATTGGCCTTCC
Organism: Acleris emargana; assembly: GCA_927399475.2. Taxonomy (NCBI): domain Eukaryota; kingdom Metazoa; phylum Arthropoda; class Insecta; order Lepidoptera; family Tortricidae; genus Acleris; species Acleris emargana. The sequence continues at coordinate 45,556,186 of OV656835.1, read as the reverse complement.
TCCAGTCCGGACCTTAATCCTTTGGACTACAAAATTTGGCAGGTCTTAGAGGAGAAGGTCTGTGCTAAACCACATACAAATTTGGAGAGCCTGAAGTCATCTACTAGAAAAGCAGTCGCTGAAATAGACATGAATATGGTGCGTGCTGCGATAGACGACTGGCCGCGGCGTTTATTGGCCTGTATTAAAAACAAGGGAAGTCATATTGAATAATTTTAAGTTATATTAATTTTCTATTAAATGTACTTTAAATTGGTATATAAATTATTAAAAACTGATTGGTACTTTTGTTTTTATCATTATTCTTATTTGTGACAGAACTTTAGGACCGACTAGGTATACTAGTTATGCTTCAATATCCGCCATTTTAATATTTTTTCGGGTTTCGTACCAATTACTATAAAATAGAACCCTTTAGTCTAGTAACTTTGTCGCCTGAAAGTATGGGGCAGTATGCGTCAAATCCGGTAGTTCTGAATTTTTGCAGACTTGTTTATGATGTTGGCCTAATGAATAATCCAAGTTTGTGACCTCGAGCGCCGAACGCAACTTTGTCAAAAATCAAAAAACAGCGAAAAGAACGTTTTTATTTCAAATTTTGGCGATTATAACCCTAAAAAACTTTTGTAAAACAGTGTAAGACTAAATTTCCTACAATATGATACTAGAATTGTCTCTGTGGACCCAATAGTTTCCGAGATTAAGTCTTTCAAAGTTTATAACTTTTTTCGAACTTCGCTATTTTTTGCAATATTTTAGATGTCACTCGAACAACTCTAGCCGGTTGGGATGGTTGGGAGTCACACTGAACCCTCTTTCCGTGGATATTCACGCCACAAGGCCTCAACCCCAAAATGATGACCAGAGATGCAGCCCCACAACACCTCTTGCAGATGATTTCTTGCGGCTGGACGAAGGGTTGTGGGAACGCGTGCGGCTGCAGGAAGGCAGGATTAAAATGCTCATCAGTCTGCAGGCGCTACAGCGGGGCCTCTTGTGACAATATACCTGATGTTGCAGTAGTAAATATCCCAGAAGGCATATCTGTCCGATGTCGAAATGGAGGATGACTTGACGGCACAAGACGTCGACGATTCATTACCATCCCCTGATGGGGATATGCCATCCCAATACGTCGATCCAGATACGGACGAACCTCAAACGGGACCTTCCAAGAGGGCTCAATTAATTTGATTTTTTGATTTTGAATATTACTCAATTTCCTAACAAATAAACTTATTAACTTTTGTTGTACCTACTTTTCTTTTTTATTTACTTCATTATTCGTAGCTTAGGTTTAACATCATCGTTCGCACTCCTCATTATCTTTTTTAACATCCCATCATAAATGTACAGGGCTTCGATAGGGTCAAAATTCATTCAGATCGACAGAATTGCAAAAAATAGCGAAGTTCGAAAAAATGATAAACTTTGAAAGGCTTAATCTCGGAAACTATTGGATCTACAGAGACAATTTAGAATTATATTGTAGCAAATTTAGTCTACTATAAAAACTTTTTAAGTTTTTTTTTTCAAAAACCAGTCCTTTAGTGTTATAATCGCCAAAATTTTAAATAAAATCGATTTTTTTCGCGGTATTTTCGATTTTTGACAAAGTTGCGTTCGGCGCTCGAGGTTACAAACTTGGATTATTGATTAGGCCAACATCATAAACAAGTCTGAAAAAATACAGAACTACCAGATTTGACGCACTATCGATGTATATGTAAAGTGACGCATATGTAAAGTGGTTAACTAAAGGGATTAAAAGATCTGGTAATGTCAAGCGTAAGTTATATATAGCATGTAGGAACAAAAGTAAACATAGTAAACAAAAAAAAGATTTTTTAATAAGATATGGTCATATTCTGAGAAAATGTATTTATAAATCTCAACAACTGCAGAATAATCAGTACATTCAGTCTAATAAGAATAAGTGCAGAGCGACATGGAATTTAATTAATTCTAGTTGCTCCAGTAATAATCATGGTAATGATATATTAGTAGTCAGGACATATGCAATATTATGAATGACTTTTTCATTGACATTATTAATAATCATATTCCAAGTACTTCTTCACAAAAATCTTTAAATATCAAATGCGATCATGCTCACTCTATGTTTTTAAGACCTGTTGATGGCAATGAAATTTTGAAACTTATAATGTCACTAAAAAATAGTAAGTCCTGTGGCTATGATGATATATCAACAATTATGCTTAAGTATAATGCTATATATTTGTGCCGTCCGTTGGCGCATTTGATTAATCTTTCATTCAGTCAGGGTGTTTTTCCTGAACAACTTAAATTGTCGATTGTAAAGCCTTTATTCAAGAAAGGTAACCGCAATGATCCAAACAACTACAGACCCATTACTATGGTCCCAACTATGTCCAAGGTCTTAGAGAAGGCTATGTTTGTGAGATTAATTGATTATTTGACTTTGCATAGTATCTTATTGCCAGAACAATTTGGCTTTCGGAAGGAACGCTCAACAGAATTGGCTTGTTTTGATTTTGTCAAGGATATAACAGAAGCTATTAATAACAAATTACCGGTAATGTCAATTTTCCTAGATATGAGTAAAGCCTTTGACTTTGTAAATCACTCAAAACTACTTTCAAAACTTGAATTTTATGGTATCAGAGGTAATGTTCTTGATTGGATAGGCAGTTATCTAGTTGACCGTAAACAATGCACAGAAATCTCTAGAGTAGTAACAGTGGGGAATAATCTTATAAGGCAGAAATACAGGTCTCAATATCGTGTAAATGGGTCAGGAGTGCCTCAGGGAAGTAATTTAGGACCCTTGTTGTTTTTACTATACATCAACGACCTTCCCCAAGCTACGTCGCAAAAGTGTATACTTTTTGCAGATGACACTACCTTAATAGTTAAAGGAACTAACAAGAATCTGTACGAATCAAAGATAAATAAAGCATTGGCAGACATTAATTCTTGGACAAATTATAATAATCTTAATATTAACCTTAATAAAACTTCATTTATGCAATTTCATTCATATAATTCAAAACCATTAAATCTAATTGTAAATCATAATAACCAAAGAGCGGAATTCTTCATAGCAAAAATCAAACTGTCAGAGGGATTGACCTAACTGTTTTATCGACTTATCGATGTTACGGAATAATATCGCATTAGGTATCCATAATCAACTTAAAAGATTATTCTGTAACATTTGTCCTGATATGCTGATTTTATAGAAAAAAGTGATTACAGCCAAAACACCGTTATCGAGTACTACAAATATGCTCCTGTTACTTCAACTGAGGCAGAATGCTCGTTTTCATCTTATAAATGGATCTACAGTGAAAAAAGGAGTAATTTGAAAGGTGACAATGTTGAAAAAATAATGACTATTTTCTTTTACTACAGGGAAGATGAAGAAAACATATTTAGTACAGATTTAGATTTCGACTTTGTTATTTTGAATGAAGATTAGTTACCTACTCCTAGCAATATTTGTTTTTAATTTTTAATGATAAGTTTAATTATAGAAAAAAAAAAAAAAAAAGTATTTTCTGTTTTATTCTTTACTATTATACTAAAACACAGTGGCGGTCAGCTAATTAGGGACACCGTTAATTTGTTTGTATGTATATCCAAAAGCCTGATTTCATTACTTTAACTTTTTTTCGTTAAGTGACAAATATTTATCGATAAGTCGATAAAACAGTTAGGTCAATCCCTCTGACAGTTTGATTTTTGCTATGAAGAATTCCGCTCTTTGATAATAATAACTCTCCCGTTAGTGAGACTGATGGTGTGCAATTTTTGGGTTTATTTATGGACAGACACTTAAACTGGAAACATCATATCGAATCGGTATGTTCAAAATTGGCGAAGTTTGTTTTTGCCTTGAGGAAACTCAGGAATTCCGTCTCCATTGGGGCAGCGCTGAACGCCTACCATGGCTACGTGTCGTCTACTGTAAATTACGGACTTCTGCTGTGGGGCAATTCTGTAGACGTTCAGAGGGCATTTTTGATGCAAAAAAAATGTATACGTGCAGTAGGTAGTGCTAGGTTTGACGACAGCTGTAGACCACTTTTCCAAAAGTTTAAAGTTCTCCCCTTAGCCTCTATGTATATTTTAAAAATTTGTCTATTTACCAAAAACCATCCAGATTATTTTAAGAGGCGCGACAAAATGTTCGCAGGAGAGCTACGTGCGCAGTACAAAAATCTACTATATCAGCCATCTTGTAGATCTGATATCTATAGGAGAAACGCATATAACATGTGTATAGTTTTATATAATAACCTTCCTGATAAATTTAAACTGCTGCGTGGTAAAGTGTTTAAGACGAATTTGACCGAATGGCTACAACATCATTGCTTTTATAGTGTAAAGGATTTTTTAAATTTTAATGGTACAGTCAACAGCAAAAGAAACTGATGAAATAGGGTCTCAAAATAGTATATACGATAAATTAAGACAGATGTATCTGATTATTGTAGTTTAGCATTAGTAAATCAGATCGTAATGTGTCATAAGTAAGTGACATGCCATTCACAGTTACAGTCATTACTGAGTGTTTCAAATTAAACTGATTTTCTAACTGCCGCACTCAGAGACGTCAATTAAATTTAATGCTTGTTTAGTGACGTGTTGTCTTATTCTATTGCTATAGCAGAGAAAGTGACAGCAGCCACTTTAATCAAGCATTAATTTTAATGGACGTCTCTGAGTGCGGCAGTAAAATGGCAATAATCAGTAATACTACCAAACTATCACATGTAAGTGAATATGAATGTTTGGGCCTTCATATCTTCTCAAGACCACATCGGAATACAAGTCAGACGTTCGGTTAATGTCGGTTATACTCGTAAGACAATCACGCGAAACAACTATAACACCTCTCATTTCCGTCAAGGGTTGAAATAAGTTCCTACTACTTCGCTTTGATTTTTTTTTTGCAACATTTAAAATAAATCCTTTTTAACTGCCATGATTATCCTAGTTTTCATTTTGGAGATTTTGTCATTTTGACTTTATCTTGTTGGACACTTGACACTTAGGTAAAAAAAATAATTATTCTTTATTGAAATGTTCTGGCAAAGAGACAGTTATGGCATCGTTTATCATCATTTTCTTTTGACTAATTAAATATTCAGTTGAAAATGACACTTTGTTATAATCTGTTTTATCTGAGGCGTCATGCTTGAACATGTTTTGAAATGTTAATTTTGATCACTTACTTTTGACGTTGACTGTACATGACAATTATGATTGCAACCTCAAGCCTGCTAGTCACTAATTATATATTAACCTTTTGACCGCCGTAGTCTGATATATAAGACACCGAATGTCCAGCCACTATCGCCGTAGTCTTATATTTAAGACATTTTTTCTGTATGTTTTTTGCAAGGTATTTTTAATTTATATGATTTAACTCCACTGATTCGCATATGAAAGCCGCTGTAATTGTAAATTAAACAGACACGAAACTACTCTGTTGCTTTATTTTAATTTTCTAGGTGAAAATAAAATTGAAAATATGATATTAGATTATGTATAATTTTGCCGTGGTCCCGTAGCCAAAGTCTTATATAATAGACACCAGTGATGCGACGATGACCTTATTGTAACATTTAAGTATATCGACTCACTCAACGATGTTTGTAAGATATTTATTCATAACATTGACTGTATAGATGAATTCCCCAAAATTTTTTTTCTCCGGTATTTTTAGTTCCATTCGCGTTTTTCCCCATTTCCTTTATTTCCTATACGTTATTTCTACCAACAGATAATTTCGTCACACGCTTTTTTTTCTACTCGTTATTTTTGCTACACGCATCTTTACCACTGCAATTTTTCACCAATCTGTTTTATTCACATGCGTATGCTTTCCCCGTAGAATATATTTCCACTGGTTTATTTTTGTCACACGTTTTAATATCTAATATTTTTTTACGCTAGACGCATATTTACCATGTTTTAGCATGAATACTAAGCGGGCGGGGTCGTGAGAACTACTAGAACTATTATAGGTATATGTAGGTGATGATAATAAGCACTAGAAAAAAACCTCTTTAGATAAGTAGGTATCGAGTTCTATTACCTCACCGGAGAAAGAAAATTTTGGGGAATTCATCTATACAGTCGTTGGGGGCAGTTAGGGGGGTTAATTTATTTCTGCACATATTGCACATTATTCAAAGCAAGACACTCCTGTGTTGCTTTGGCATAATGTGAAGTAGCCAGATCGGCCAAAACAACACATTCCGTTCATGTTTCCTTATAAATGGTAATAATAACCCTTTTATACATTTTTGAACATAAATATCACCATTTATGGTCCCTTTCGTTATAAATGGCCCCGTGCGTTTCCCACATGAACATATTGCTTGCCAGATCAAATATTTTTCTCCGATTTTTTCCATATAAGTGTACTTATTCTTATCGCTAATATTCTCTTTATTCTCGGTAGTGAAGAATTGGTCACCTGGTAAAGTCGAAAAATCCTTTTTCACATATGTCTCATCGTCCAAAAGAACGCATGTTCCACTCAAATTGCACAGCAGTTTTCGCGACCTTGTTACGGAGGTATTGTATTGTTTTACCGACTGTTTAGGGGCTTTTACTTTTTTGTAGGTTTTTAAATTCTGACGCACTTTTGCTCTTTGCACCATAGATGCACTTGTTTGAACTTTTTTTGCCACATCTCGCACAGACAGATTACAATTATTTTTGTAAGTGGACACTATTTTCATTTCTAATTTTTTATTTGAAGGACCTGTCGGTCGTCCACGCCGAGCTTTTTCGAGTGTTTCCCGTTCGTCCGATCCGTTGACCGATCAATCGGTCTAACGGGAATTAATTTTCCCTTTTGACCGACGCCCTGTTTTTAAATATTGTACAGTCATGTCGAGTAATTAATTTTTAATTTTAATATGAAGACTAATAAATTCATATTAAAAATATAAATAAAATTACCTATAGATAAAAATACCTACGTATACGTAAGAATGGAAGTAAGTAGTAGTGCCTATCATTAATATTATTTTCTTCTTTTAAAGTAGTTTTAGCATATTATACTAAGTGGTTACCTAATAAAAATATAAACAACTAAAAATGTAGATATTCCGTTAATTTAGTGGTTTGAATTGAAAGTTTGGATTTTTACGTTACTTTGGATGCTACAAATTACATGACGCTAGTAAAGTCAGCGTCATATAGGTAGCAGTCAAGATAATCAAATACTTGGAATCGTCGTTTATTTTAGCAGTTGAAAGTTAATTTTGTTTTGGTTTTATGATTTATAAAGTACTTTTCAAAATGACTGTACATGTTTTTATTATGATCGGTCAAATGGAACAACGATTTCCCATAGGTCCGATTAGTCGGTCGATCGGGAAAAAAAAGTCTCTTTGGACCGATTGATCGGTCAACGGATCGGACGAACGGGAAACACTCGTTTGTATGAGCCATCTTTTGCTCTTCGGGCAAATTGTGGGGAACTAGTTTTCTTACACACAGCTAATTATGTAAAATCGACAGAATTTCACACAGACACACGGCCTATCCCACTCTGGGAATGAAGGCGTGAGTTTATGTATGTTATTTACTCACTTACATACAAAAAATCTAGAAAACTTTGTATTATAATTATTTAAGAAAATTGAATCACATATTAAGAAAGACCTTTCATTTACCGTTTTAAAGTAGGTACGCACATTGCATATTGGTTTGAGTAAAAAGCTTGAAAAAAAATTTACTTGGCACGGAACCATAAAACCATAGACCTGCTTTACACCACAATCTTACTTTACGGGAAGCTATGATGTCGTTCAAGATGAATGTCTTTTCCGGAAAATTCCTACTAGGTATATATTAGTGAATAAAATATAAAAGGAATATTGTAAAACAATATTTACAAGTTTTCAAAGAATTCCCCTGCTACATCTACGTATGCACTTAGGTATGCATTCGACTGAACCAACTTTCAAAACCGGGCACCGTTCACCAGTCGCCATCCATTGTTTTGATTGCTGTTTTGATTCAGGTGTAGGTATAATGATGGACCCAAGTTTCGTCCACAGTGACAAATCGACTCAAAAAATTCCGAGGATTACGCTTCATCATATCCAAACACAGTTTTAAAATTCGCTTTCGTTCGCGTTTTTGTTCGATCGTCAACAAACGTGGCACCCATCGTGCAGACCGCTTTGTCATACCCAAATCTTCATGCAGGATTTTATGTACTCGCTCAGTGGAGATGCCTATCTTCTCAACTATTTCACGCACCTTAACTCGGCGGTCGTCGAGTACAATATATGTACTTCTTCAACAACATCCTCAGTAGTGACTTCGATTGGGCGACCAGAGCGTGGAGCAACAGATGTGCTTGACCGACCTCGTTTAAAATCATTTATCCAGTTATAAATAGTCTGCAACGTTGGGGCGTTAGTGCCATAAACAGAATCAAGTTCAGTTTTTATTGTGGCAGCACTGTAATTCTTCATTAAAAAATGTATTATAACGGCACGAAATTCAGATTTTTCCATAGTTTTTTAAAATTTACGAGTGATCACAGTTAACAATGCTGCCGTCCGATCACTAAAAAGCCGTTAAGTAGCATTTTTGTCAATTTTGAGATTAATACACTAGTCGATAGAGAAAAAAAAACTCTTTTGCGCTATATATAAAACTCAAATTGACAAAAATGCTACTTAACGGCCTTTTAGTCATCGGACGGCAGAATGGTTATACTGACAAAAACTTGTTTTTCTTTGCTTCATTTTTGACAGTCTTCATTTGAAAGATTGTGCCTGCCAGTGTTAATGCCATTTACCAGAAAAAAGGTTTTACAAATAGTTTTTAAAAGGACTTATCAAACAGCCTTCGTATTACTTAACAATTTAAATTTGATATAAAATATAAAATAGGTACTTTTTATCGATTAAACAGCCCGGTGAAGGTCCTCTACTGTAAAAAATATTGAATCCTTGATGTATTATTATTTGTTTGTTAATCAGGTTTCTTACATTAAATATTCAAATATATAAAAATAACAATACTTATACAAAAAATAAACATGAAAACACCTAAGCTACGAGTGCCCCCGGCAGCAGCGGGGCAAGGCTCAAGCTACCGGTGGTTAGGGATGCTCGTTACAATGCGTTCCGTGTCGAGAAGTACTGCCTTCTGTATCTGAGTCTTGATCCAGCCTTCAAGCGAGTCTTGAGGTGTTGGTCGAGACTCTTCGGTATAAGACCTTTTGCCGAAACAACTATCGGGACCATGATCATCGAGTCAACATCCCACATGGTGGTCACCTCTTGAGCCAAGTCAATGTAAGTACTTGCTGAGCTTGTCCTTCTCAGCCTTCACGAGGTTCTCATCTTGGAGGGTGGTGACGTTGACGAGCACTGCCAGGCGGTGAGATCGATCTGTCTCGAACTGATCGAACGATATCAGGATTATTGGCCACAATAGTCCTGTCCGTGATGACACTGATGACCGATCGATTCCAATAAAGCGTAGCCCTACCATTTTCGTGAACTGGCACCGGTTTGTGCTTATAGTACGGTACTTCAGACTCAAGAAGGCCATATTGAAGAGCGAGTTGCTGACGGATGATCCTGGCCACGAGGTTGTCTGTGCAAGTACTCGCCGTTGGCCAAATGCGAACAAACGGTAATTATATGTCTGAGGGACTCGCCGGGGTAACGGCAACGGTATCGTTCAGACTATATTTCCGGTAGATTTTCGTCATTATGACCACGTCAGCAATTGCATACCTAGACAAAACCTTCGGTTTCCCCAAAGGGGTCAACACATCGCAGCCAGTTTACGGACGCTAAAAAGTCTACATCTCGGGCCTTGTTAGGGCCCGGTAGAAGCGTCCGTGTAGCTCCTTGCTCTTCCATACGTTCTTGCGGTCTTCAGTGCTCAGCACCGTTGGTCTACGCCAGTTCTTGTTTGCTAAGGAGAGAGGCGTGAGGCTCCTGTCTACTACAAACACATTACGATGCATCCCACACTCGGGTGATTCTTAAAAATATTCCAGATAACTCAAAAAAAAAAAGTTCTTTTTTTACGACATATTGCGATGTATGTCGAAAGTATATACCAAAAGCAAATTTTCGATGCATATGAACAAGCTTATTACCGTCAGGAAAGGTAAATAAATAGGTATATAGACACAGATGTGACAGATTGTGCCTCGGTCGTGACATTACTGAACGTGATGGAAAAATAATTTGAAGCTGTGCAAAACGAGCCCTTTCATAATGATACCCCACTCACTTGCTATAATCGCTTTACTTTAATTTTTTTAAACCCTCTATTAGACCCATTTTCAATGAATATAAAACATTTTTCGTTTATTTTTATTTATAAACAGATGCGGGCACGCAAGTTGTTGTGTTCTAAGAAAATCTGCTGTGACAGACAAACAGACAGATGGACAATCAGCCACCGAAGTCTCACCATCAGGGTTCCTTTTTTACCATGTCGTAAGGAACCCTAAAAACCAGAAAATTGAAAAAATATAATAGAATGTCACGTCCACGCGTTGTTATGTCACGACCATGTACTCAAACAGTCCATGGTAGTGACATTTTTTCCATACCATGGTCGTGACAATTTTCAACGTGTTCAACATAACCGATAAACTAGCCATGACTTCGCAAATCTTAAGTAATTATCTTAAACAGAACTGTATGAGGTACAAATTATGTTTAAAACAATAGCGTGGCACTGGCAGTTACTTGGCTTGGTTACGGCGTTGACGTGTTAAGATTGTCCCTTTTTAAAAATAAATGAGATGTTTTTTTTTGCGAGGCACACACTAATAGGTCCGCGTCCGTAGACCTTTTTGTCGGGTCATAAATATCAGGCTGAAACTTTCTAAATCGCTTCATTTCAGTGAGTCGGACAAACTTTATATTTGACAAAAATCTCGGTAGTGGGGACTAATTTTGCTAGAGGCCTTGAAACATGTCGATAAGTCCGGGTGCCAAAAATTTACTAATACCAAGCCGATTCTTATTGAAATTTAAAGATTAATTTATGAGAAAGTCAAAAAGTAGATTGTCCGACAAAATAAATGGGGACTATGCGCCAGTCGGACATACTGAAAATGTTGGAAATTCCAACTCAAAAAAGTGATTAATATCAGGCAATTTTTTTTTTATGGGTTAATTAAAATTAATATAATACAACCGTAACGTTGTCCGACAAAATTTATGGGGATATGCGCCAGTCCGACACTCTAAAAATGTCGAAAATACAAGCACAAAAAAGTGATTGATACTTGTCGGACAAACATAAGTAATTGTAGATTAGATCATTTATAACCGAAATATACTGATGTCCGACAAAAATAATGGGTCATATCGCTAGTCCGACAAGAATAATGTAGGTATCTGTCGCAATATATAGTATACAAGAGGTTTTAACCTCTCTACCACAATTAGAAGTTTGTGAATAAATGTAGCTGTACTTGGCTCAAGTTTAATGTATTAACTTTTTTTTAAGCTACCCTTTTTGTTTTTAATTAGATAATCTCAGAAAAATAATATAAATTTATGTTGCTTTGATGAATAAAATATTAGTTTTATTATCACACATTTAGAAGTTTTTCATAAGACTTGACTCAAAAAACTTGACAAAAATAAATTACGTCTCCAATTTACAAATTTTAATTGATCATTTTGAAAACTATTAAGTATCAAAGTAGTATATATATAACAAATGGTTAAAGAAGGCTACGCCTTCTACCGCGCGTGGTTTCCACACGCTCAATTTTTTGCTAATACGTTATCTGATGGAGTCAAGCGATAAAAAAAATCTTGTTTTCCTCTATATCATACATTATAGTTCATTTATTTTAGGATGAGAAACCACAATAACATTATATTGCGATCGGTCAACTATTCATTACCTAGCAAATAGTACAGTACAATAGTCTGGGAGCCGCAAAATAAAATTGTTTTAATGTCACTTTATTTGCGTGTCGTCAATTGTTACTCTAGTACAAATTGTAAAGAGATTACAGTTCACGAGCCGCAATATAATGTTTTTGTGGTTTCTCATTCTAAATTAAATGAAGTATAGACGTGTCAAAATACGAGCTTACAGATTTTTGTCAGGAGGATTCGTATAAAATTAAAAAAATAGAAGCTAAACAGGTAATTCTGCTTGTTTATATTTATGACGATGATACTCTCGAGCATTCTTAAACTTGTGACAATTTTCCAAAATATTTTTGGAGAACTTTTTAACAGTTTCTTTCACTTCTTTGAAATTGTCTTTTTCACTTATTTTTAATTCACACAAGAAACACTGCATGATGAACAATTTCTTCTATACAAGGGCAGCACTTCAACAGCTGAACGAAAAAAGTTTTTTTTTATTTAAATAAAGAAAATTCGGTGTGGGTTGACAAAAAGGATGGCGTGGCTGCGTGCATGTGAATAGGTTATGGACGCCACGCGGCCAGTGTTTGTGTTTGTAACTCTGGGTAGTTGGGTGCGCTCTCTGCCCCATCATCTTTCTCACTCACTCTCATGCAGCCAAACACAGAACAGAAACACACAGACAGCGTTCAGGGAGAGAGGGGAGATATATATAGGTATACTTAAATGCTGTATACAGAACGAATAATTTTAATAGATATTTTATCGATTTTTATTAGTATTCCCCACATTTCTTGTCGGACAATCGTAGAATCACGTTTGAAACATTATTTTATTACTGAAAATATAAAAATTAGGTTGATATCAATCACTTTTTTGTGCTGGTATTTTCGACATTTTTAGAGTGTCGGACTGGCGCATATCCCCATAAATTTTGTCGGACAACGTTACGGTTGTATTATATTAATTTGAATTAACCCATAAAAAAAAATTAGCCTGATATTAATCACTTTTTTGAGTTGGAATTTCCAACATTTTCAGTATGTCCGACTGGCGCATAGTCCCCATTAATTTTGTCGGACAATCTACTTTTTGACTTTCCCATAAATTAATCTTTAAATTTCAATAAGAATTGGCTTGGTATTAGTAAATTTTTGGCACCCGGACTTATCGACATGTTTCAAGGCCTCTAGCAAAGTTAGTCCCCACTACCGAGATTTTTGTCAAATATAAAGTTTGTCCGACTCACTGAAATGAAGCGATCTAGAAAGTTTCAGCCTGATATTTATGACCCGACAAAAAGGTCTACGGACGCAGACCTATAAATTCAGCCGCTAGCGAAACTGACATGAACACAGTGTTGCTGTTCTAAAAAATATTAAAAAAGGTTACTAGCATCAAAGATACTTTTCTACCGAGTAGGTAGCACATTTTTATAGTATCGCACATGGTCGTGACACAAAAGTTACTCACAATCTTTATGTTGCTCAAAATCATAAAAAGTCAAAAAGATCATTTTTTTTTGTTATTTTCTTTAAGAGCAACATAGAACATAGATTAGTCTTGCGTAATTGCTGTAATATTACGCATACAAACATGACATCTTTTCAGAAAAAATAATACTATTTCCAAATCCGGCAATCTCACACTACACGGTCCGTGACATTTTGGACTTGTAATTTTTTTTAAATTTGTTTGTAATAATTTTATGTGTAAAATTACATTCAGACATGATATAACAAGTAATTAACTAAGTAAATTGATACACAGTTTACTGATTTCTCTGAAAAAAATATTCAATTCTCACATCTCACACTAAAACACGTAAGAATAAGAATCACCCACTCATTACCAAGGAAATAATCCCTGAGATTGCACACCTCGCGTGGTTGTGGATAATCTTAGCATTTAAAATGCTTCGACCTCCATATTTCCTCGGGATGTACAATCGCATGACAGATAAGCGTAGGTGCAACATCCCAAGTAGCACACTGGGTGGGAAATAGCTCGTATATCATATCTATTTAGATACTTAAGTGAAATATATAGCCATGACTAAGTTCTATATAGGTGGAAAGAACCCTTAGGCAACCAATATAGAACCACGGGGAGAAAAATTGCAGCTTATTTTTGGTTCTATATTGAATCCATAAGAGATCTCACGATTACCTTAAGTGGCAATTAGAACTATGGGTGAAAGTTATGCGCAGTGAACGACGATTATTGAACGAATGAATAATAATATTTCAGTTCGGTCAATGAGTGATAAATGGGACGCCAAAGTTCCTTTGAGTGACGTGGCAACAATTAAGTCGGTAAGTTTTTAAAAGTGAATGTGATCTGCCATTTTAATTTTGGATTTATACATCTGTTTGGTTAAAATTCACGTTCAGGCATTGAAATAAGCACGAAATTCTTGCGAATGCTTTTTTACCGTGAAACTATAGTATGGTTTCTTTGTAAATTTCGATGCGCCTTTGATTAGATCAGGAATATTTAAAAAGAGAGTGTTAAATCATATAAGGAATTGATACTGATAAGAACTAAAACTGTAAAAACCTGACCTAATGATTGTACGTTACGTACAATGTTAAAGTAACATCGTCACAACTATCAAAAGTCTATGATTATGCGTCAGTGTGATAAAATTCTGTTTAAAATAAATCATTTTCAAGGACTCCAATTTGTAAACATGGCGAAACAAAAAAGATCTTACAGTGTTTATTTTCACTTATTTGTTTTCTATTTGAAACTATCAGGTCTGAAAATCACTTATTTGTATCTTGCGAGTGGCACAGCAGTGAATGTTATGCCCTAGAGCTTTTGTGCTGTGACACTAGCGGCTTTCGTTAAAGCCTAAAACGGCACAGAGTTCGTGCTTCCTATAAATGCTATGGGAAACAGCCGGCCGTGGACGGAGTTCCGTTTTTGGTGTAATTAAAAACACCGGCCACAGCCGTAATGCCATATCACGAGGGTCTTTGTTTACGTCTCTCGACGTACTGTCCGTGAACGTGTTAACATTGTTTGACAACACTTATAGCTTTAAACACAACTCAAAATTGTATATGACTTCATCTTGTCACTTGTAGTTGCTTAGGAACGTTTTTTGTTTCCACTTTATTACATGGTTGGGTAAAGTCGATTTTGCTACTTAAAGTTGCATGCAGGTTTTAATTTTCACTGAATAAGAAGCAATAGTGCTATATAAGGCCTTAAAGTTACTTATAAGCAACTTTTACATATAAGTGGGAGCATACCCTTATTTGGATCTTTTAATTCCAAATGACTAGTATAATAGAGTAGTATATCACCAATAGTGGCTAAAGAGATAATTTTACGACCCTTCTAGGCCTTAAAGTTGCAATCACTTTAGTTTCCAAAAGGGCCGTAAAATTATCTCTTTAGCCACTATTGGTGATACACTACTCTATTATACTAGTCATTTGGAATTAAAAGTTCCAAATAAGGGTATGTTCCCACTTATAAATAAAAGTGGCTTATAAGTTACTTTAGGGCCTTATATATCACTATTGCTTCTTATTCAGTGACAATTACAACCTGCATGCAACTTTAAGTAGCAAAATCGACTTTACCCAACTATAAGTAATAAAGTAGAAACAAAAAACGTTCCTAAGCAACTATAAGTGTAGTCAAACACTGTTAAACCACTCATTTAGAACATAAAGCTATAAGATAAGCTGCAAAATTCACTAATGTGCTGCTTGGGATGCGATATCATTTAAACAATAGACGGACCCTCCCATCAAGGCGTCCAGCTCAGACTGAGTCCACCTTAGTATGCTAAAGGAGTAATGAGCAGCGGTATGCCACCCGACGATTCATTTTTTATGATCGATCGATCGATCAAAGTCTTTACCATGGATTGTATGGTAGGATAGGAGCCTTCGCGGACAGTTAAATAACAGCGGTCGGCCAAATCCTGCGGTGGCAGGTCCCGGTGTCCGACCGAATTTGTACTACCACCTGACCGTTACATTTTACCTCATCGCAAAATTTTGTCAAAGAATCGGATTTTAATAGCTTAATTAAAGCTGATCACGTATACGTCTTGGTCGGCATCACCTTAAGCCGGGTCCGCTGCGCCATGTTATCGTGTGTTTCTAACACCTAACATGTGAGGTCCACCCCCACCCCCCCTCCTCCTCACCTCAGGCGAGCGCGGGGGATGTTATCCATCCCCCTCGGAAAACATGTTAGGAAGACACGAATTACATGGCGCTGCGGACCCAGCTTAAGCCTGGCAGTTTTTAAACCGACCACATTTAAACTTTTCTTAAAAAAATACAACGTTATTGAAAATAATACTTAAAGCTCGACTTTTTTCGCTCGTGTTTACCTTTATAAGTACGCGAACTTACTCTCCCGTCTTTCTGGGACGTAAAGGTTTAACTTTGTTGAACACTCATTGCAAAATCCTATTTAAAAGATATAATTAGTTGAAACCACATCCCAGAGATTCCTCGCAGTTAAATCTATAATATTCTAACTTCACAATAAAAGTTAAAAACCACAAACTTACTTTAAAATACCTACATAGAACACTGTTTCAGGATTTGTGACGATGACGGTCTTTACACATACCTGGCTACTAAGAATTCCAAATGGCCTATTGTTTATTTTTGTCTGGCATGACATTTGAATGTTGCCGGAGTGTAGAACCAGATCCTAGTATTTCCTTTGTAGAAGTTATAATATAAAACCGGGCAAGCATGTCTGAACATGGTTAGTATAGGATTCCGAACCTTACACAATAATTATCTCAAAAAACAACAAGTATGAACCTAATTCTCTATTTAAAGTTATTTGGTACTGTCTTAGGTGATTTTGAGAAGGTATAAACACTTTAGTTGCCTGTATCTTAGGAACCAATCATGTCTTCTTAGTCATCACGACTAAGAAGACATATTTTTCTTTAAAAATCGTTATTATGTGCTTTAATTCAAGATATTTTTCTTATTTGTAGTTTTGGCTATATTTTTTAGATTTTATTTAACCGATATGTCGGCATGACAAATTACAGCTTTCTAGAACTAAGGGTGCGGCTCCACTGAGGCGGAGACGAGAGGAGCGGAGCGGAGCTGTGCCAATATTAACCAATGGAATCTGCGCAAGGCGCGCTCGACGTGACCGCATGCGCCTTTTATTGGTTAATATTGGCACCGCTCCGCTCCGCTCCTCTCGTCTCCGCCTCAGTGGAGCCGCACCCTTAGAGTCTCTTAACTAAGTTGCGGACGGAAGGACGGACGGACATGGCGAATCTATGAGGGTGCGGCTCCACAGAGGCGGAGACGAGCGGAGCTGTGCCTATATCAACCAATAGAATCCAAATTATCGTGCGCAAGGCGCGCTCGACGTGACCGCATGCGCCTTCTATTGGTTATTATTGGCACAGCTCCGCTCCGCTCCGCTCGTCTCCGCCTCAGTGGAGCCGCACCCTTACGGTACGTTTGGTAGCATAGGCATCAGTACAAAGTCTCGTTTCGTACAATTTTTTTTTTTATTAGCAGAATGTACAAAATTTAGTTTGACGGATTATGAATTCGTACACAATTTGATGCTGTTTCTTTCTTTAGCAATTTCGCGATGTACACAAAATGTTCAATTCTAAAAATGGTTGCCCGCAAAGACTTACATATAGCTAGCCTGGTTTACAGTGTCGTGTCAACAAAAAAGCCTCACTGCGACTTCACGATGGATGAAAGATGTGCACAACCAGAACACTCGCAGTAAGGTTCAGAACATAGCGAGTACTCCACAAAATATCCATTCAGGTTTCCGAGGCAGTTTTAAATTTATGGCGTCTAAAATCTGGAACGATCTTTCACCGCCTTTAAGAGAAAATATAAATGTTACATGATTTGCCGCTTGCATCGTTTAAAGACGCCGTTTCGAGTTTTGGGACTAGTCTATTTATGTTAAACTAGCGACCCGCCCGCGGCTTCGCCCGCGTGGAATGTATTATACACATAAACCTTCCTTAAGAATCACTCTATCTATTAAAAAAAACCGCATCAAAATCCGTTGCGTAGTTTTAAAGATTTAAGCATACATAGGGACAGACAGCGCAAGCGACTTTGTTTTATACTATGTAGTGATTATAGTTTTTAACATTATATTTCTAGCGCAAATATCTTGCAGTGACGGCAGAAGTGCCATCGCGGCAGAAAAAACACATCAAACTTATCTAAGGAATCGGAGTAGCTGCGCAAAATCAAACAAAACTTTTATCTAAGAGCAAAATTATTGCAACAGTCCTGAAGTTCATTAATGCCATAATAATTTAAAAAAAGTTAAGTGTTCTGCATTTTTAAATAATGACAACGTCACGCTAAGTGTTGGCAGAGTGACGAAAAGTAGCAAAATTCTGAGCCCAACCCTAACAGCGTTCGTCTCGCTGACACTGTTGCACTCGTGTTCATAGTAAAACGAAAATTGCCGATCGCTAGGAACAATTCTGTAGTACATAGTGTTGATGCTCTTCTTTTGGCTAGGAGCAGCGGGTAAACAGTAATGGGTAGGGACCAAAAAGTTGGACCATAGTTAAGCGCAGTTAACCATACAAAAACGAAGTTGAAAAAAGTTCCGTATCCCTAATAATTATAATAATTAGTATGACTAATTTTCGTGTCACAATGGAAAAGTTTCATATGAAATTTTATTGAGTGACTTAGCATGGCCAACTTTTTGATCCTTACCCTAATTGGTTCGGTCAAATATCACCAGCTCCAAGCGACGCGCTAGTTAAAGTAACTATTATACGTTTGAAATAAAATAAAATAAAGCAATAAATCAGAAGAAAATTTGTATAATAGTTTAATCTTACATGTATTAGCAATAGTATTTGTAATATAAAATATAATATTAAATACACTTATATGTTAATCCAACAGGGCACCTTCATCCGACAAATCCTGTAAAAGAAATAGATAAAATTACATATTTGTTCGATTTCTCAAGAACTTTTAATGTGAATTAATAATTGCGCGTTTCTACAAAAATTACATGGTCTAGCAAGTTTAAAAATTAGGACAAATTTGGGAAGAATCATCGGTCAACGTAACGGGAACGTAAAGTCCCACGTTCCCGTTACGTTCGCATTATTCTAAACCCTAAGGATTCCCGATATGTACCCCGCAACCCGATATGTCCCGATATTTGTAATGCAACAAACTTTGGTAGCAAAACGAAAATTTTCATAAATTATTTGGGGAAACATCGGGATAATTATTCTATCTTCTTTAAACGATCAAACCAACGCACAGAACAAAGTCGATGCTATTTTTTAAAACTTCCTGTCTACTTAGTTCTTAAGTTTTTGTTATGAAACTAGTAGGTATGTGGCCCAGTACGTCTTAAAATATAAATCGTTTCTAAAGGATGCAAGGTTGAATTAATCGACACCTCAAATTTTAATTCGAGTGAACTACAAATAAAATCTATAGTTTACGCCAAATGACATTTGAGGTATCATAATGTTCTCTGTTTATATTCCAATCACATCATTTCACATCATCACAATGCAAAGAATGTTACCGTCCAAACGAAAACTGCGCCGGAAAGGTCATGCAAACATCCGGTATTCGTATTGCTAAAAAAACAAGGAAACAAGTTCTACCGTTAAATGGCGTACCACTCTGTATATTTAAAATTAATTGTATTCAGTGATCGAGTAAACAAGCCTTAAAGATATATAAGAATTTAAACACTTAATAGAAGATCCCAACCTTAATACTAAAAACCGCAAGTAAATAGTTTCAGTCTTTGCATTGTGATATTTCAAGCCTAATAATTTACCATGCAAAAGACAAGTTATACATGCATTTTTAAACAAGCCAGAGAAACAACTATGGAGACGAGAGACTACTACGAAATTAAGTTTGACATACAAGGGCTGCTACTTATGTAACAGGAAACCGGGATTCAAAAATGTTTAAACCTTCTGACCTTCATGGTTTTTTTTTTAATACTGGCTGTTATATATTTGTTTTTTATGTACGCTAGTTTTTTGCAGGTTCAAAATGACATCTCGCTGCAAGAATGGAACTCATTAGTGAAAATATTCGTGCAATTATTTATTACGATTTTCTGGGTGGTTAACGCAACAACACTGCATAGATAAATTAACTTCGCCTTTGGTGATGAAGCTCGATCGAAAAACAATGTATCACTGGTTTAGTGAGTTCAATCTTGAACGTAGTATGCTCACGGACGAAGTTAAAGACGGTCGCTTGAAATCGGTTACTGTACTACAAAACATTAAAGCTGTGCGAAAACTTATAAAGGCGACTCTGGGCTGGCTGGAATATGTATGACGAGCATTAATAATAAGATATTACAAGAATAATTGAAAGATATAACCGTGGTGACTCAAAAGCTGTTTATAATATCTACACAGGTGAAGAATCCTGGATCTATGTGTATGATCCCGAAACTAAATATCAATCAAGTTGTTGGTGTTTGAAAATGAAATGCAAAAAGTACCTTGAAGCAAATGGTGGCCTGCTTATTTGGTAAGGGCTATGTGGCTACAGTGCCACTAGAGAATCATATAAATTAACATACATACACAGAGTTATCAACAAGTTTTTGGAGTTGTTGGTAATTCTGTAGCTCTGCCTACCCCACTCTGGGAATAAAGGCGTGAAGGTATGTATGTATGTATGTATACATAAACTCACGCCTTCATTCCCAGAGTAGAGGCAGAGCTACAGAATTACCAAGCACTCTTTAGGGCCACTTGCAGCAAAAATTTAAATCGAGATTAAGCTTAAATCTATATTTATGACTGACAGTTCCATACATTTTGACATAGCTAAACTGAACTTTAGCATTAATCTCGATTTAAATTTTTGCTGCAAGTGGCCCTTAATAAATTGTTGATAATATAAATTAAATGTATTAAAATACAAAAAAACCGCCCTTGAATCGTTAAAATATTATTTTCATCTCTCCTGTTCGGAAAGTTTAATTTGAATGGGTAGATAGCCGGGCGGAAAATTGCGTTTTCCCCTCTAGGGTGGAAAGTATTTTTTTTTTAATATTTACGATTGGCCATGGAGTCTAAGATAATTGAGCTACGTCATATTAAAATCATTCATATATCTAAACTCGACTATACGTTAAACGACGTATTTATTACGATCTATAGGTTCATATTAAAATCATTTTACGACTGGTTTCTTTTTTTCGCAATTACAAAAAAATCAACATTTAAAATTATTCCTTTTATATTCTGCTGCCCGCCATAATGCCATTATAGCATAGCATGACAATTTTTTTTTTCACGGTTCGGCATGTCCATCTTGAAAATACACATACTGCCAACATTAGAAAAAATAATCGAGTTGGTCACGACCAAGGAGCAATACAACACAACTCGGAGGATACAACACGGAGGTTGAACGCCGAACATCCGTTCGAAACAAGAAATTTGACATTTATTACGTCACGAATATATTCCATTTCTTTCTTTAGTTAGGGTAAGAATGAGGTGGAAGTCATTTGTGAAATATGAAAGAAAGAGATGGAATATTTAAATACGTAATAAAGGTAAAACTTTTTCGTTCGGCGCGGCGTTCAACCTCATTGCTGGCTCCTTGGTCGTGACCTCGATTAAACTTTTCTAATATTGGCAGTATGAGTATTTTAACTTTTTTCTGAATGTAGAAAAAAAAGTTTGCAATAGAAAAAGCGGGAAACAAGATTAAATATATTTTCCTCACAGTCGAAATGAAAAGTAGAGTGTCTAACTCGGGTGAAATTGCCCATTTCCCCTCGAACTATTGGCGCCTCTCACTTCGTTCGAGCGCCAGAAATATCTCGGGTGAAATGGGTCACTTTCCACCCTAGGTTATCAATCTACTATTTAAACTGGTAGGTAATGGTGGGCTTTTGGTTAAAATATTGTGAGTCGCCACCATTACCCACCGTTTTAAAAGAAGTATATTTTTGAAACATTTATTTTATACTTTAGCTCTGCCTACCCCACTCTGGGAATGAAGGCGTGAGTTTATGTATGTATGTATGTTTTTTATACTTTATAAGTTGTTATGTACCTAGTTGGTTACTAAGTTATGTTACTGTAATAATCAGTGATGGGAAATAGGTGAGCTAAAATACCTATTCTTTGCGAGAGGACATAATATGGAGTGGTTACAACCGGATAAAAGTATATATTTTTTGGATTCCGGGTATTTGATATTTATCCGGGCACTGCGAATACTAGCCGTAATGTTGAACATACATTCTTTTCCTTATAGAATGTTTGTAAAGTTTGTAGTAAAAATGGTAACATTCCTGCCATAAAGTTAAAATTATAAGTAATCCGAAAATGTGAACACCCATTTGCAAGTGATAAACAAACAATGCGTGGGAAAACCCATATTATTAGTCCTGCTACTACTTTTTAGAAATCTTGTACATTCCTTCTTTTCTCTAGCCCTTTTTACTAAAAACTAACATTAAACATGCCGTACTTTAAACAAAACATGTCATGTTTTACATTACGATAATTACCCGAATAAATATCGAATACCCGGAACAGAAAAAAAAAAAAAAAATATCCGGTTGTAACCACTCCATATTATGTCCTCTCGCGAAGAATAGGTATTTTAGCTCACCTATTTCCCATCACTGGTAATAATCCTTATCTACATAAAATATACTAACGAAAGTTAAATAAATTATATATTAAAATGAAGTACACACAATCAGGATTTACATTTGTCAATTTCATTCAAAATGGCCTCCTTCGGCCTGAACACAGGCCTTCAGACGACGAGGCCAGTCATCAATAGCGGCACGCACGGTTGTCATATCTAATTCCGTCACTGTCTTGACTATGGCCCGCTTGAGGGAGTCAAGATTTGTGTGGGGTTTAGCACAGGCTTTCTCCTCAATAACCTGCCATATAGCATAATCCAGGGGGTTGAGGTCCGGGCTGGAGGAGGGCCAGTCTTCGTGGGCAATGAAGTCAATTTTGTTGCTTCGAAACCAGGCTTGAGTTGTTTTTGCCTTATGTGCAGGGGCTGAGTCTTGTTGAAAGACCCAGGGCTGGTTTTGAAATAGAGTGGCTTTCCTGGTAAACTTTAGCCCCAGTTTTGACACCGTTTTCACAGAAATGGACCTGTGTTAACCCTGAGTATGACCATGGCCTCCCAACTCGAATAACGTATAATTATTACTTTAATAAACTCATAGATGGCGTCACAGGTATCAAGCGAAACATTTGAATCAGTAATCGTGAAGATTGAATGATTTTTGCACTTTAATAAATTCAACGTACCTTAATTACATCAAAAACATCCTTCTCTACATAAAGTAGGGTATATTTTATAAGTTTAATAAATGCAATAAATATTTATATTAACTCCATCTAACTCATAAAAAACTTATAAGCTTTCAAGCTTGCTACGCCTTATTAGGTACTGTCACTAGATGGTGCCATTCACGGATCGCGAAACTACTATGCACTCACAGACCCCAAGCGTTTCGTTTTTACAAATTCTTGTTTGATGCGTAAAATCAATACTCAAAATACTTCTTTTATATTAAAAATTAAAAAAACAATAGAGAAAATAATGTCTTGACGAATATAAATGAATATTACAAAATACTGTTTTGGCGGTTTCGGTGTATTAAAATGTTAGTACAAACACGGAACAAACAACGTGCTATCTTTAACCATTGAAGTATCAAAACGCGCTGACAGTTTGTGTACAAACATTAAAACTACACTCGGCGTCATAAAAATCGCACCTTTTGAAATTTTGACTTCAAGCGAATAAAGCTCTTAACTTATTTATTGTACCCTACCAATATTGGTATAATTGAAAGCACAGTTAATAAACTTTAAAATCGGGCAAAACCGACCTTGTGTGCGTCTCCCGCACTGGAGGTGGACGTGGCCAGGGGTCCCTGACTGCTCATCGGTACATCACAGAGATCCTGGAGGACCAAGTGGTCCCGTATGCTAGTTTTGTCGGGCCTGAATTCATTCATGCACGACAACGCCCGCTCTCATACGGCGTTGATTGTTCGGGACTACCTGGATCAGGTTGGGATCCCCGTGATGCAGTGGCCAGCGAGAAGTCCTGACCTGAACCCCATAGAGCACCTTTGGGATGATCTGAAACGCCGGGTGCGGTCTCGTGATACTGCCCCTGCCACCCTTGAACAGCTTCGGGACGCCGTCGTCGAGGAGTGGAGTGACATTCCTCAAGGACGCATCATGACGTTGGTGAGGTCAATGAAGGATCGCATGGAGGCTGTAATTAGGGCTAGGGGAGGTAACACTAGGTTTTAAGTTTAGTTTTAAGAATTTGTTTTACTGTATTTTTTAATGTTGTTATGTTTTTAGATTGTGTAATTTTGGCGTGAATAAATGTTTTTCCTCTTTTCATGAAAAATGTTTTTTTTTAGGCTTAGTAATCATTATCACATTTTTATTAATTAAAGGATTCAATAACCTTAAAATGAGGCCCCACACTCATACCTTATCTTAGATTAAATAGGGTTTATAGCTGCTTGAAGTCAACATACCAAAAGGTGCGATTTTTTTGACGCCGAGTGTATAACTTTGTTTCGTTGGATTCGGATAAAGTTGAAGTTGAAGGCGATATTTCCTTTTTATGTAAATACGCACGCTTAAATACGCTCACCAAACTATTTTTAACTTAATTCTTAATTGTCATGTAAGTGAATTGTAAAATTCTTATGAGAAAATAAATTCTTTAAACCTAATAAACCAGTTATTTTTACCTATTACTTTTATTTATTGTCAGCAAAAAACTTCCCAAACATGTCATTAAAACATTCCTATTTTGTCCTGGACATCATTAATCAGGGCAGATGTCCCTATGAATTAATAAAACGCTACCACAATGTCACCGGTAGGATTATAGCCATTTTACATATTAATTTTAAGTCAACAATTTTCTTGACGTCTCATTCTTGAAGTCAATGCCATCTGGTGATACGTTACTAAAACTATTAGGTAGGCTGCCATCATCCAGTGGTGGCTCAGATACGACATCTACTGATCTAACTACGGGACTAAAATTGCCTACCGAATTGTCTACATTAGGACGCCACGCTTTTGCTCTATGAGATTGGGTATCTGTACTTGTATTCTGTTATCTGTGGTATGATACACCTAACCAAATCATGACATAAGAGGAATGATGGCCTCGTTGCACTTTCGGAACAGCTACACTCGCTTCTTGACTGTTTTTTGCATATACTGTCATTCTGGCGGTTACAACGTTCTTCAATGGTAAAAATTTTTTCGTCTGTAAATAATATATTTCGGTGGCCATTTTGTGCGTACCGCTTCAGTAGCACGTGACTTCTATTCAGCCTCATAGTCTTCAATCGTCCATTAAGCAAATGACCTTTCCGTCTATGATAAGCGTGTAGTCCAAGGTCTTGATTGATAACTTTTTAAGGAAGCTTCTCTTCACAGACATCTGAATTGCCAACAACTTTTGCTTCTGGACGGGGTTTCTTGCGATTCTCGCCTTCACTGCCTTTATTAGAGCTGGGGTCCGAACGGTGCGTGGTCTTCCAGACCTCTTGCGGACATCAAAGCTCAGGGTACTATTGTACCTATTAATGGTACGATAAACGAATTGTTTGTTGATTTTCAGATTTTGAAGCAACTTCAAAATCACGTTTGGCGGATGCCCGCATTTGTGCAACGCAATTACAGCGACACGAAGATAAGTGTTGTGTGTGCTATAAAATTATAACTGACAACCCGCCATATTATGTCATTTTTTATTTTTTCGGCATCATTTGTTTTAACGCAAGAAAAGAGTTTGCAAATCGAGTAACAGAACTTAGTAACCAACTAGGTAGTCCCACTTCTTTTGATATGAAACTTTAAGACATTTCAAGCTCGCCGCAAGCAACGCCGCGGGAAATTTATGGTCATATATAAACAATTACGTGTTCTTCGTTACAGTTCCTCAACTATCTTAATCGAGATATCTTATCGCCACCCTTGAACTAGGTACCGTTGAGGAGTTCCGGTGGCCATTTGTGGTCTTCATCATCAGTTCCACTTCACTAAATGATACTTTCTGAATGCAAATTCTGGACTTGTTACTAAAAATACTAAAATTGCTATTCAAATTCAAATACAAAATTATTTATTTCAGAAATTACATTTCCATATAGCACAACAAAGAGCGTAGCCGTGTTTGCATAGAGAATCGGCCCTTTTACCAAATGTTAACTGTATTTTTTTTTTAAAGAGCTATCATGACAAATATTATTTACTGTAAGTTTGAGCTTTCTATCTTTGTTATTTTCTGATATATATTTTTTTTTAATTTTTATAATATCCATTTTTTTCAACATTGGCTTATGTGATTCACTTGAACTTTTGGGACAATAATATACATTTACATGTATATTATTGTCCCAAAAGTTCAAGTTCAAGTTCAACCACACACACCATTTACTAGCTTTCATTTGAGACCCATATTGTTACAATTTTTTTTTTTTTTATTTCCCCTTCAATGTTTTTTGCGGACGCCATATTGAATTTTTATATACCTTATGTCACTCCGAAAATTAACGAGAATCGAATGACACCTCGATTGTTAAAATCCGTACATACATACATAAATACATACATACGCTCGAAAAACATAACCCTCCTTCTGACGCAGTTGGGTAAAAACATTAAAAATAGATTAACCTGCATAACGTTTACCAAATTATGAATAAATTTGTATAAAAACGAGTGGACGTAAAACGAAAAGATACTTAGGAAGTAAAATACATAATACCTTTTAATAATAACGACATAATTGCCGTGTGGTTGCCGGGTTAGCATAGTGCCACTCCATGTCTTCCCGTGGATGTCGTAAGAGGCGACTAAGGGAATAAAGGCTTGTAGTACTGTTAGGCGATGGGCTTGCCTCCTGTCACTAATACACTGGAAAACATCTTAGCCTACTTATGCAAAACGTGGTTACAGAATTATCAATAAGTTTTAAGACTTGTTGGTAATTCTTTAGCTCTGCCTACCCCACTCTGGAAATGAAGGTGTGAGTTTATGTATGTATGTAGTAACGACATAAAACACATTTTAACGTAAACGCCACAAAAGTTAATACAGCCAATGCGTATTTCAGGACAAAATCCGGGACAATTAAAATAATGACGGAATGACATTTAATTCCCGCATTCAGTCTGTTTTCAATCAACAAACAAAAGCGGCAATCAAGTGTACATTTGCTTTATTATTTTTACGTCCTATCTGGGGGACATGATAAACATTTGCTGACGCGAAATCTGGCGTTTATACAATTATCCAATGGGCTTTTTGGCTTCCGTAACAAAATAAAGTGTCACACGTACATGATTGATTTTATCTGGCGCTTATTTGTTTGTTTATTTTGAACTAGTGGTTCATTGGTGGTTAGGACCTTGTGCGGAACGTTTTTTATCGGAAATAGTACATTATTGCCTAGGCAGTGAAGCAGGATATTGCGGACCAAGGTTAAAAATACGAGGCCCGCCATTGCCGTTCCTGCCGAGGCATATTATAGTGCTTTTCTCAAAAATCGCAAGATACAAATCGCATATAAACAGAAACTTCACGTGAAATAATATCACTCTTTACAGCCTTTATGACAAGGTGAAATGCAAGCTTTTTTAGAAAAAAAAACTAAAGCTATTCCAGACACAGATAAAAAAGTTACGTTTCGAATAAAATATGGATGTACAAGACTTGTGCCTTCATTTTATTATGGCCGTTTTCACTTTTTAAAAAATTACAAACTAGATAACAATGATATTTGTATGCAACATTGCGGGCTTTTGTAGCGAGCACGCAATGTATTTTTTTTTTAATTTGGGAGCTGTCTGTAAACTATGTACCTACTTCGCGTCTCAGTATGGAGTTAGTAATGTCAACTTTTCCGGTAATTTTTGAGAAAAGTTCGTTTTTATCTTGCGGTCTCAGTCAATTTTCGTACCCTTGGCCTTGTTCAAAACAAGTTTTTACAGTTGTTGGTAATTCTGTTGCTCTGCCTACCCCACTCTGGGAATGAAGGCGTGACGGTATGTATGAATATTTTGTTTGTATTAATATTTGCACGTGTGGTGCTGATTTGTTTGTATACATATAGTTTTATGTAAATAGATTATTCAGTTGATTGTGAAGAAATCGTTTTCTTTAGTATCTAAGTAATAAACAATTAAAACATGACATTGACATCTTATATAATACTCTTAAGAATGCAATCTGCCAGTACCAACATTGTTAATAATAAATAGGTTTGCGACTAAATTATCTGTCCTTCACCTATTTACTGTGTATCTCGTTTGCGGTATGGATAGTATCCTTTATTTTTCAATTTTCTAGTATGAAGTACCAACTGGATTATTTTGAAATAAATATATGTTGCAGGCCTTTATATAGGCAATCACATGACAAAGAACTGTAGGTGTCGCTTTTCTAAAAAGCGAGAAAAAAAAATACTGAAGTTTTGTTATCTACTTTTCGCCAGGATTTTTTTCGGCACTATTAGATATTATTTCTAGAATATGTGAGTTATTACATGTATATTATTGTCCCAAAAGTTCAAGTGAATCGCATAAGCCAATGTTGAAAAAAAATGGATATTATTAAAATTAAAAAAATATATATATCAGAAAATAACAAAGATAGAAAGCTCAAACTTACAGTAAATAATATTTGTCATGAGAGCTCTTTAAAAAAAAATACAGTTAACATTTGGTAAAAGGGCCGATTCTCTATGCAAACACGGCTACGCTCTTTAAATAAACTAAATTAAAATCAAAAATAGAATGATAATTAAAATTACAATTACACCAAACTTTCACAACTAAAAACTAAATCATAATTACTAGTAAGTACGATTGCTCCCTACATGGAGCTGCATACAGTTAACCATGTAGGGGCAATCAAACCTACTCGCTATCATGTCCAGGATGCTGTTGCTGCTACCGCGCACTCTGCTCAACAGGGATGCGCACCGCTTGCGCAGAGTGGTGTAGAAGCAATCGATGCGCGCCTCCGCGAACATGCCTGACGCACTGCAGCGACGCGGCAGCCGCGGCAGCACCCTGATCGCGTCATTATACTGTACGCGTAGGGCGCTAAACGATCTTCGAGTATAGTTGACCCACAGGGCGCACGTATACAAGGAAGTGCAGAAAGCTCTGAAAAGAGTAACTTTCACCTCCCTGGAACACCGCGCAAACCTGCGGGCCAACATGTTCGCTCACACCGCCAGCGCCCGACGCTCCCTCTCGAGGTCGGCGTCGTCTCTCAGGTCATCGGTGATCAGACTGATCAGGTGTCCAAAGTACTTGAAACGGGTCACGCAGTTTAACTGAACTCCGTTCAGCACGACGGGTGGTATACTGCCGTCCTATCACTAAAAGGCCGTTAAGTAGCATTTTGTCAATTTTGAGTTTTATATACTATTCGACAGAGAAAAAAAATCTCTTTTGCGCTATATACACTCGGCGTCAAAAAAATCACACCTTTTGGTATGTTGACTTCAAGCAGCTATAAACCCTATTTAATTTAAGATAAGGTATGAGTGTGGGGCCTCATTTTAAAGGTTATTGAATCCTTTAATTAACAAAAATGTGATAATGATTACTAAGCTTAAAACAAATCGTTTTTCATGAAAAGAGGAAAAACATTTATTCACGCCAAAATTACACAATCTAAAAACAAAACAAAATTAAAAAATACAGTAAAACAAATTCTTAAAACTAAACTTAAAACCTAGTGTTACCTCCCCTAGCCCTAATTACAGCCCGTGCGATCCTTCATTGACCTCACCAACGTCACGATGCGTTCTTGAGGATTGTCACTCCACTCCTCGACGACGGCGTCCCGAAGCTGTTCAAGGGTGGCAGGGGCAGTATCACGAGACCGCACCCGGCGTGTCAGATCATCCCAAAGGTGCTCTATGGGGTTCAGGTCAGGACTTCTCGCTGGCCACTGCATCACGGGGATCCCAACCTGATCCAGGTAGTCCCGAACAATCAACGCCGTATGAGAGCGGGCGTTGTCGTGCATGAATGTGAATTCAGGCCCGACAAAACCAGCATACGGGACCACGTGGTCCTCCAGGATCCCTCCTCCTGCCTCCTGTACACTCTTCTACGCCTATGACGTGTTTTCAAAAAAGTGTCCCGTCATGAAATTGTCAAGAAACGTCAGGAAATTATCAATACTAAGGATGATGTTATACCAAAGAGCTATGGAAATCAAGTAACGCAAAATTAAACACATTTTGTCTTATGACTATTTTTCAAAAAGTTGTCCACTTTGAGATTTTTTATTGTCCACTCATGAAAAGCGTTAATATGAATTAAATATGAATCTTCTTTTCAGAAATTGTATTACACATTGTTGTGAAAATGAAAATGTTTATTCAGAAAAACTTAACTTAAGACATAACCAGGGATCGGAAATTCGGATCGATATTTACCTATACTTTCGCGCCGGCTTCGTTGTTCAGTTGTATGGAGGTGGACTCAATCATATAATTCATAATAAAATTTCCGTGATTTCAAAATAAATAAATTACACCGGCATTAATTCATAATTATTTATTTATATTAACTGTTTCAAGTTATTTTCCATGTATATGTTTAACCAAATGTTATTTAATTTACCTGTAACTTATTAACCTAACGAATTTATAGGAGCAAAACAGAACGTTTTATTCTACATGTAAAGTAATTATTATATTAACGTTTTGTAGAATCCCAGAATCCCAGAACTTAAATTATTAAAATAATATTTTTAAGAAGCCGACGCTATGTTTGCCTATCTTTTTCCGGGATTTTGCCAACTTTAGGTAAATATCGATCCGAATTTCCGATCCCTAGACATAACACTGGTATTGGGTCCTGCGCTAGGATTCCCTGTGTTGCAGGGCCCAATTTTAATCAGTTTCAACAGGCTTAAATTCATTTGCGGATATTGCAGAAAAAAACTTATATAACTACTTTAAACAATAAAATCTTAAACTTAATAATTTGTTAGGTAAATACACTAATCTACTTTCTACAACTCACTTTAGTGGCCATGTTATTATTTACATACACATGATGTATAAATATATACCATAAACTAAATAAAAATATATAGTAAAAAATTACGTACACCCGTTCATGTAATTAAATACATAAGACAAAATTACATAAGTAGAGTGCAAGTAAATAATAAAACGTACGTGCACATAATTTTTAAAGGGTAATTAAAAGAACCCTTATTAATTTACAGGAATTTACAGAAAGAAAAAAACAACAAAAACATCAGTGTCCTCTCAGCTTATTACAACTAATAGACTCTCGGTCTCGTGGTAGTCGAGCTGGGCTAACCATTCCGTCAACCTGCGCTTATAGGGTGGTTCGAGAGCATGTTTAAACCGGTCACAGAGTTTTTTGGCAATAAAGGGAGCAATAAATGGACTAAACCTCTGTGCGAATCTAGAAGCGCACATAGGAATTTTCCACCTTTTACGTCGTCTAGTATCAGCCTCGACAATTTTGTTTGATTCCCTACAGTAGTTCTGAATATTTTTTCTTAAGAAAAGCTGACGAACCGTGAGTACCTTAACTTCTCTGTACAGCGTCTTTGTGCAGAATCTTAACTTTTTATTATAGGCAGTCTTCAGAAGGGAACGTTGGGCTCTCTCCAAGGGAACCATAAGAGTCTTGGCTGCCCCTCCCCAGGCAGAGTTGCAGTACCCCAGAACTGATTCGCAGAGCGCATAGTAG
This sequence comes from Acleris emargana, assembly GCA_927399475.2. Lineage (NCBI taxonomy): Eukaryota > Metazoa > Arthropoda > Insecta > Lepidoptera > Tortricidae > Acleris > Acleris emargana. Next base: position 45,524,486 of record OV656835.1, on the reverse strand, counting down.
CAGTTTTTTATTAACTCGGGGTATGCAACTCGTCTGAGGGTACGAAACACAAACATCAGCTTGCGAACGCAACTTTTAAGAGATTCAATGTGCTGGCGCCAGCAAAGATGGTTATCCAGCATAACACCTAGATATTTAACACAGTCAGTACGTTCAAGAGTCACTGTACTGTTTGATGAGGCGCTACGGTTTGCTGAGTCCTGTGTTTGTTGTGATTGGGACATATCAATTCTGATGCAAAAGTCGTCTCCAGGTTGCCCTTGCGTGTTCATGGAAAAACACAAGAATTTTGTTTTGCTTACATTTAAGCTTAGGAGGTTTGTTCCGAGCCAGCCCATCACTTCCGTCATATGTGATTCAGAAAGTTTCTGCACATCATACCAACTTTTACCGTGCACTAGAATTGCAGTATCGTCAGCAAATGATATGATATTAGCATTGGGCAGTGGCATGTCACATAGACCATTGATGTAATGTGCATAGGAAGAGTGATGGTCCTAGAACACTGCCTTGGGGTACCCCAAATGTGACTTCAGAGAAATCGCTACGAATATCACCTATTCGTACGCACTGCCTGCGATTGCAAAGGTAGGACCTGAACCAGTCCAGAACAATGCCCCTCAACCCGAGTCTTTCCAGTTTACTCAGGAGACGGGGAACAGAAACGGTATCAAATGCCTTGGCTAAGTCAAGGAAGATGCCCACGCACTTATGACCTCTATCCAAGCGCTGCACTACTTTGTTTACGAGCAAATTGACTGCCTGCTCCGTGGAGCGTTGTCTTCTAAAACCAAACTGATTTCAGGACAGAATGTTATGAGACTCAAGGTCGACTTTTTCAATAATCTTACCGATAACGCTTAGCAAAGAAATCGGCCTATAGTTCGTTACTTTGTTTCTGTTCCCAGTCTTGTTGTGCTACATAACAGAAAAGAAATCGGCCTATAGTTCGTTACTTTGTTTCTGTTCCCAGTCTTGTTGTGCTACATAACAGAAATGGCATAAAAAAGCTCAAGTGTGATTTTAAATAGTGTCACATACTCGTATTATATAACTGTAGATAAGAGCAAGTCCCTTTCTAAGTATTTGAAAATATAGGTTTCACGAAGACTTATTATCCTTTGGGCAGGGTGGGGACATATATATTTTTATATGGGGGCTACTTTACTGGCCAAACCGAATTCGTTTTTTTATATTTGTTTTAATACTTCTATGAGTATGAACGTTTTTTAAGAAACAGGATTGACCCGCACAACAATGTGTAATACAATTTCTGAAAAGAAGATTCATATTTAATTCATATTAACGCTTTTCATGAGTGGACAATAAAAAATTCTCAAAGTGGACAACTTTTTGAAAAATAGTCCTATCGTTGCAGAAAAGGCATACCCTCGTCTCGTCGGAGAAGAGGACAGACTTCCATTGTTCGAACGTCCAATCCACGTGGTCTCGGGCAAACTGAAGTCTGACTCGCCTATGCTCTGCTGTCAATTTGGGGCCCGTAGCAGCCCTACGAGGCAGGATTTTCTTCTCTCGCAGCCTTCTTCTTACTGTGGAGACGCTCACCGACGTCCTCCGAGCTGTTCGGAGCTGCTGTTGCACCTCAACAGCGTTGGAGAATCGGTTACGCAAACACGTCGACACAATATAGCGGTCGTCTCTGTCGGAAGTGCAACGTCGTCTCCCAGATCCATGCTTCCTGATGTAGCCTCCAGTCTCCTCGAACCGCTGGGATACTCGTTTCACCCAGAAACGGCTTATGATGAGTTGTCGAGCAACATCAACCTGCCGTAGTCCTGACTGCATTAGTGCTACCACTTGAGCTGCTTCTTCTGCCGTGGTATCCATTTTTCAGAGTTTTCTCTTACTGGAGCTGTTCAGGTGTGACTTCTGTGATGTCTGGATAGCAAATGACCCATAATTCATTTTTACCCCCCCTTTTATTCGTGTTCCGGGTGGCACAAGTAGTGAGTCCTCTAATGAGTTTTTCATCACTTTTTTTTAAAGACCCTAACGTGTCGTGATCATTGTTTTTACGAAAAAGAACGATTCGCGTTTTTAAAGTTTATTAACTGTGCTTTCAAATTATACTAATATTGGTAGGGTACAATAAATAAGTTAAGAGCTTTATTCGCTTGAAGTCAAAATTTCAAAAGATGCGATTTTTTTGACGCCGAGTGTATAAAACTCAAAATTGTCAAAATACTACTTAACGGAGTTTTAGTGATCGGGCGGCAGTATAACTGTCAGACACCTGGTCCCCGACTTGAAAACCATGAGCTCGCACTTCTTATATATGCCTTTAATATTTGCGGAGTTCCCTCAATTCCTTACAGATCCCCTCATCCGATTCAGATTTGGGTGACAATGGGACCACCATCTAGCCATATACCTACGTTTGTTTATTTTTCCTATTCCGGTTACATAGTAGTAGCCATCGTACAGGGCCTCTAATTGACTTTGTTTGAAGACTGCTGTCATTGGAGTTTCAGTGACGACGTCTGTGTTTGACGTGGGTAATTTCACGGTAACTTGCGTGATAATTTAAGAAGCCACCTATTGTGGCACGCCCTCTTACTATTATACGATATACTTCGCGCGCTCCTTGATGGCAGTGTCAAATTCAATTAATTGCTGTTTACTTTAAAACCACCACATTTATTGAAAAATGGTTTGCCAGGATTAAGAAGTTATAAACAAACTCTACACACTTTATCATAGCTGCCCTCTTAAGTGATTCATTTCTGGAACCACTTAGAGTGTCGCACTGACGTCGCTTTTTGTAGGGATTGAATGTTTATTTTATCTAAATGTCAATGTCTTAAACAATCACTGTCACTACTAAAAATGTGATAAAAAAGAATGGTATAAATAAAAGTCACGGGTGTTCGTTAGTTAAAACTGTTTATCATAGTTTATCCACAATAATTACAATATACTACACACTACACAGGTTGTAATCGTCAAAATAAGCATTCAATCCCTACAGAGAGGCGACAAGATAACGGTGTCTATTAATTTTGAAACAAATATGTTTCATCGTTGATAAAATTTCACTCAATCATTAGAGACTACATTGTATTTAATTAAATGTAACTCAAAACCACAGATCACAGAAACAAGGGAGATATGTTATGGGGGCGTGGTTCGTGTCGCCTCGATATGGTCAAATTGACCATATTGGCACGAGGCGTGTCAAGCGTTGACACAGTCACTCACTGAACGCTGTCAGTATAGAAGCTCCGTTTAAATGATAAAATGACTGTATGTAGCGTGAAAGTGTGCAAAAATCGAAATACAAACGTTAATATAAAATCAAAGGGCATAACTTACCACCGGTAAATTTTGTTTTTAAGCATTATTTATATTTTTAAATGAATATTTTATATTTGAATGGATTTCAGAGCGTAAGGTTGTGAAAGTTGTGTTGACGTGATTTCTATCGACTATCGATAAATGGCTTATTCTACAGCTATCAATAGAATTCAATGTGTTAATAGTTCTAGTTATTTATCACTACCACGACACGCTTAAAACAGAAGAAAAATAATTTTAACAAATTTTCACGTTATACAAAATTTAATTTTCTTTACAATATTAACGAACGACGAAGGACTCTAGCAATTCAAATATAAGTAGGCGAATCATACAATTAAGATAAAAATAAATTAACCAACCACAAAGGCAAAGGGCTCTGGCTCAGTATTGAGCTGTGCTTGCACACAGCGCTGATTGACAGCTCACGCCGACTCACTCTTAAAAGGATTCAAGCCTAAAGGTTGGATGGTAGAGATTGCCCCAAGTATTAAGTCTATCTTTCTGTTTTAAGTAATTTGTACCATTTATGAAATAAAGTTTACATAATCAAGTCGGTAAACTACTGGTTTGTCCCAAACTGAGATCTTGTGACGTGACACTCAACCGAACCCATTTTATTAGTATATTTGTATTAACATCATAAAGTCCAAGTTTACAATTTAGACTTTTATGTACTAATCAAAACGAAAATCTTTAACAGCTCCAGAAAATTTAACCATAGAAATTCGGCCATTTTTTTGTTACGTTCTAATATTATATATACCTATAATAGGTATCGTTCCAAATTTAAAATCTTATGTATCATTTTTACGCAAACCGTATTCTTGCTAATAAAATATTATTCTATTCTAACAATAATATATTAAGTTTAAATGATGTAATTGTATTAACCTAGTAGTAAAATAATAAAAATAGTACTTATTGCCTGTAAATTGAATAGTACCTATATTAACGTTGTAAACAAGTTTGAATTGTTTATCGATATATTTTGAAACATTCCTTGTGGCATCCCTAAGTGGACGACAGGAGAGAAACGCACACCTCTTGAAAAAAGTATAACTAGATGTCGCTGTGTGTGGGTAGTCCTTAACCTGCTGAACATAGGGACTACTATCTTGGCGCCATCTAGCTCTGAGGAACTAATTAATTACTCGTCGCATAGATGGCAGCTAAGTGACGAGTAAGCGCTACCTTACGTTCAGTGACTGAACTACGATGAAAAAAAAACGATCTTTCAGCATTTTTCAACCTTGAGAACTTAGTATAAAGCTTAATTTTCTGCTACTATCAAAACTATGTTACGGCGTTTTTAGTTCGTAAGCTGTAACCAATTATGAGGAGGTTGTTTTTGTAGTAGTTAATAGAGCGTAAGCGTAAGACGCACACATGTTTAAAAGTGGCGACACCGGGTCTTGTACGAATTGGCGTTCATGACATATCTCCCTTGTTTCTGTGATGTCCTGGCAACGTTTGGAGCCATTCCTCAGTTTGTTTTAACTAAAGGTATTTTGTAAAATGAAATCGATTAAATGCCGATTTTTTGGATCAGTCACTATTTTAGTGTAGAAGTTGGAATATTTTAAATGTAATACACTAAATATAACAACATAACAACAAGAAACCTAACAGTCGGAACTTGCGTTGCGTTATACGAACATAGTGACTTGCGTTACTTCCGAAGTGAACGTAAATAAAGTCAAGAAGTATTACGGTTATGGAAGATTTCTTCAAGACGCGGAGTTGTTTGTTTTAGATGTTTTTTATCTTTTTAGTGAATCTTTAAATATACAATTATAGTGACGCACACGATGTAGGTACCTACGAATACACGGACGGCGGTGTCATTGGACATAAGGCGCTACGCTACTGTAGGGAAGATATACTAAGGTACATTGTGACTTGGCTGTGAAACTAAGAAAACTGAAAAATCGTCGAATTAGTTGCATTGATATGACACAGCATGCGGCAACACCCCGAGGTCAACAACGTGGATTTTTAATAAAAGCCTCTATTCAAATAATATATCCAAAAATAGCGGATACCTGACATTTGCAATGTAAAACATATATATTGATTGGGCCACAAGATACGAGTTAGGCGGTCGGCCACAACACAGGTTGGTTTAAATCGCGGGGGGGGGGGGGGGGGGGGGGACGACACGGAAGCAGTCTACAGCTACACGGTTACCAACTAGTAAATCAGAATTACCATTTACCTTCTAACATTTTATCCACTCGTTTACGTTTAATGCAAACAAAAGAAGATACAGTTTACTAAAAGTACTACTACTTAATTACCTTTATCGATAATTACTAAAGAACAGAATTAAATCTATCCGAGTTAAAAACTTGCCTCCACTTAACATACATATTTTAGTTAAAGTGAATATTAAATAATAAAAATGTACAAATTTACAAACATAATGAACGTATTATCTTGCTCTTACACAAATAAAATCATTGTGAGTAACCTATTTACATTCTTGCTGTGTTTAAACAATTTAATGTAAGTAATAATTTTACTTGAAAAATAAACATTATATTGCTACAGTTGCAGTTTACAGATGACTATTACTGCTTAAAATGTATTACAGAAATCTACAACACCTAGGGAGGAAGTTTGTGACTTAATTTACATGATTCGCTTTAGGAGCAAGGAAGGAATGACTTCTTAACTTTTAGAACGCCGTACGTCAAATACAAAATGCGTCACTCACACGCCAAACATGTTTGCTATGCTAAGCAAATTACAACTTAATCCATACGAAACAAAGTCTCTTTTAATCTCTAACTTGTGTCGGCTGTGGCCCGACTTTCAGTTGTCGGCCAGAGCCGACTGTGGCGTTCGAAAGGTCAACAACAGTCGCTTATTGTGTAACATAGTTTTTAACCTGTTGTTGCTTATCAGCTGTAGCAGAGCAAGTGGACAAGGTTTTATTTTAGGATTATATGAAGTCGGCATTAGTCGATTTTTTTTCTAGTCGGGTGAGTCTTAATTCGAAGACCCATTCATTGGTTAAACAAAGTCATTATACCATTGTATGTCAAGTATTGTTTGCTGTAGGCTCTTTCATTTCATTGTAAATGCTTGTGGCACGTGGACATGCAATAAATACAATGGCTTTGTTTAACTGATCGAGATAAGATTCGGCCAAGTAGGTCAATTTCTACTAGACATGGTGCATGTCTTGCCGGAATCGAAAAGGCTTATGTTAGGGGCGCTTCTGCGCACTCACCAGGCTGTCGTCGTCGTCGAGCGCGATGCCGTCGATCTCGCGGTCGATCTCGTCCATGAGGTCGAGCGGCTCCGCGCGCGCCGCGCCGCGCCCCGCCGGCGCCGCCGCCGGGGGAATGCTGGAACGACGTCGCACAACATATTAACCATAACATAATTCCCATATTTCATCTTATTACACTTTTTCGGGTTTCGTACAGTCGAAAACACTGACATATGTATATACACCTATCGCGTATTCATGTATACGCAAATCTTATAGTAAGTGGATAAAAGCGTGTTGAAATTTTGGGCACCTTGGAAACGTATATACCTATGTATATTAATGATCTTGCTGTACCCAATACTTAAAACGGGACCCTTATAATTGGGATTCTTTGATAAAAACAAACAGAATCCCATACAGGATCACTTTTTTGTCGGTCTGTCTGTCAAGAACACCTATTTCTCAGAATCGCTATGGGACTGAAACCTTGACGGGGGAGCCCTATTTTCACATTACTAGGTTGTTTTGTAAAACGGCTAGCTCTTAACTAAATACAATTATTTGATGATTCCTAGAGTTGTGTAGTATATGTACTAAGAGCCAAAAGGAATGAATTCCCGTCCCTGCACTAGAACGAACTATTCCGTAAAGTTTCTGCTCTTAGTGCATTAAAAGAACTAAAAGACCGAATTAGTACATTAGCGCGTTTGTACGAGTTTGGAGCGATCCGCTCAGTGAACGAGCGCTCGCAACTCTAGTTTCTAGCTACAAAACGTGATTATGGTTGATTGACAGAATGAACAAACTAAGGTACAAATACCTATCACTTGAAGGCCCGGGAGTTAGTTTCACCAATTTATTGTCATCGTTGTCAGGCACGAGCGCCGGTTGGCTCGGCCGATCAGAAAGTCTCCACTTCCCGAGCCGTTCCGCCTCAGCCTTTTCTTCGGCAAGATTACGGTCTAGGTTGCACAGCTTGGAATTGACAGGAAGATTTTCCAGCTTGGAACTGTTCTCGAAGTTGAATTCATTTTGAAACCTTTGTAGCTCTAGAGATTCCTGTTTGGATAGAGAAAAAGGCTTAAATCAAAACATCAGTTACTTTGCTGCGATAATTATTTCAAAATGGATTTGAATTCCACATTTACCGTTGCATTATTATATTACTTTTTGAACTTAAACTAATGTTTACTGTTATAATTTAACGCGTGCAGTGTTTACCTGTAAGTGATTGTTACATTTAGTTAAAAACTACTTACTTAGCTTATGTATGTATGTATGTAGTCTTTATTTTACAAACAGAAAATAACAAACCAAAATAGAAACAGAAACACAAAAGGTAAGTACAAAGGCGATCTTATCCCTTTTAATATAGTTGATGTTATAATGTTAGCAAAAATAAATTAATAAATTTCATCCAACTCACTGCATACTCCGGGAACAAATTTTCGTAGTTTTCAGGGTCAGCGAGAGACTGGCCGGAACGTTTATTAGTGGCGCCTACCGATTCTCTCCATAATTTCACCACGTCGCACATCTTCGACGGAATGTAAGACCTACGAGTCGAACAGCACACGTCAGTGTTAGAAAGTATAATATAGAGGATAGCAAGCACAACACGTAAGAGAGTAGTGACCTAGCGAAAAAGGCAGCCTCGGCGAACTTGTCACGCGCGAGCAGCAGCTGCAGGCACGCGGGCGCGCGGCCCAGCGCGAACTGCGCCGCGAACGCGATGTTGTCGTCGCCGCGCAGCGCCGCCTGCTCTGCCACCTCCTGCAGCAGCGCCTCATCGCCTGCGCAACCACCAATATCCATCAACTAATTCATAATACTTACTCGGTATTTACAGTTAGTTAAATCTCTTTGTAATACATCATTTCATCTAAGGCCAGTTTGAGCCTGTAGCGCCTTAGGCGCACACTAATGTTAAAATAGTATAAATGTTAAAGTTTGTGTATGACTGTTTGTTATCTCTGTAAAGGCTTAACGTATACCCTGAAACAATACAGGCTATATATTATTCCGATATAAGTAATAATAATATATTTTTTCTATTTGCGTACTATAAACAGCTAATATTAATATCGTTAACGGTATCAGTATACCATCTAAAGCATTACCGAAGCGTGAAAACTGTTATATACTGAACGTTTCCATGGTAATAACAGTTCTATAACAATTATTATAGCGTTATTACTGCCATGGTTACGGTCATTCCCGATATCAGTTTTGGCGTTTAGTGACCTAACAGTGACGCGGTTGCTATAAACGTTGAAGTTTAAATTGAATACTTACGAGTAAGTTCCTTATTTTAACAATAAATTGTTCAAAATGTTTTAATAACAATTACAATGACATATATTTCAAACAAAAATAATTTTGAGACTGGGACAGTAATATGTTTAAAATAACACTCAATATTTATTAAATTATTATTTGGTTACCATGATTACGTTCAATATGGATATCAACAATGCCGTTTCGTATGACATTTCATTAAAAACATTTAAAATCAAGGAAACTATACAAGAAAAGATCATTGACAGTCAGTCAGTCAGATTGTCATTATCATTTTAACCTTCAATTAAGTCTTTAGTTATACAGTTATGCTACGTAAAATTCAAATGCAGTTACATGTGTGACACTTCTTAGGGAATAATTTAATAAGAAGTATTTTTTTATGCAAAGATAACAGAATATGTATCATATTGTGTAGCACGGAAGGTTTCAATTCTAAATAAATATATATGGTCGCTAAATATCCTCTACCTTAATATGGGTTAAAGTTTTAGAAAAACGTGTTTGCAACGGTATATAATTAGTTCTTAAGGTACTCGTGCCTGTCATTAGAGTGCGGTCGCCTCGGCACTCGTACCTTCAGACGTTTCATTATGTACCAGTTACATAAATAACTGTTAACGCAGACGAAGTCGCGGGGAGAAGCTAAGTAATAATCAGGGCTCGGACAAGTCATCGCAAAACAATCGCAAGACGGCAATAGAACAAGATCAATAGAATCGCATTATGTACAATATTATTTAATTATATTTTTCAATGACATTTATTGCTGCAACCCAAAATTCACCATACATAATGTGTGAAGGTATTTCCATTAACATTTTTTTAATGCTGATGGTTGCATTGCACATACGCAACCATTAACTTCTGCATTGTCTGGAACAAACCGATGTTTTATTTAATCATTTGTGTTAGATATAAAAAAGTAAACAGTTGTTATAAAATACTTTCGAACCTTTTACTCGAAACTGCCGAAACACTTCTATGACATCTTCCCAGCAATCGTCAAAAATCAAGTATAAAGATAAAAATAAAACATAGTTTGTTTGTTACTTGTTATTTTGTTAAATAAAATATTCTTCTTATAATTAAGACATGACATTGCTTACAACAATATACTCATGGAACATTTATGATCTACAAAGTATTGTTGACATAAAGAAAAAGAATCTTTTCCAAATTTTCTGGTTTCAAGCAATTTCTGTTATCGGAGTATATCCATTTATAAATTGAAAACGACCGCTCTGTGTCCACCGAAGTAAGTAATGCACCATTGAAAAACATATCAAGAGGTCTAATCGTGTGTGCCTGGGACGTTCTTTCACAAATATCTCTAATATTTTCATAGTCGGGATTACGGTCTAATACACATTCCATTTTGTTTTTTACGGTTTCAGATGCTACCCAATGCAAGACAATACGAACTTGATCCAAAATCAATAACGAATCCTTAAGAGAAAGCTGCGTACTTTGTACCCGTTGTAAAGCAATTTTTATAATTTCATAATTAGTACTAATAGAATCTAGGTTCTGTCTTATATTTTGGTTTTGTAATGCATTCTGGGCTTTACTAATTGACTTTGCATCTTTTTTGCTTAATTGGGTTAAAACATTTGAGATCTCAATGAAATATTTGTTGTAGTATAAGGCGGCTTCGAGCCACGTACGCCACCTTGTTATTACAGGTCTAGGCGGAAGTGGTATGTTTGGATACATACTTTTTAAGAACTTAACACGATTCGGGGCTTTTCGAAAGATTTTTTATACATTACTTATAAGTAGATCCACATTAGGGAATTCGCATCTTATTTGCTCACAAACACGATGAAGACCATGTGCAATGCAAGTAACATGTAACATATTGGAGAATATTTCTTTTAACAACTTTCCAGCTTGAGCATATAATTATGCTGCACTATCTGTGGACAACATCAGCAATTTTTCGGTGTTATTTTCAAAATTATTATCACAAAGTAATTTTAAGTGCTCACGTATAAAATTAGCGATCGTCTCTCCATTCACTACATCTAGTATCTTGGAAGCAAGTAAGTAACAATACGAAGTACCATTTAGTGTCAAATTTCTCAAGATAATATTGACTGCATTTTTGTCATGTCTATTCTTTGTTTCATCGATAGAAATCCACAAAAATTCGTCCCGCATTATGTTTTGTAACTCTTGCATTTTCTGTTCGTAATATTCACCCAAGATTTTTTTCCTAATATAGGATTCATCAGGTATTTCCCACGGGCACCACAGATACTTTTTGAAAAATGCCCTGAAGCGTGAATTATTGAGTTGATGCCATGGAATATTAACAGAAATTAGGAACATCAACAAATCGATGCAAAAAGTTTCATAAGAAATTTATGGCGGAGCTGTCTTCAATTTGTGATTTTTTGACCTAATATGTTTATCAATATTATCTTTCTTTAACTGTTTAATACGAATGTCACATGCTGTACACAATATTTCCTTGACATTTTCCTGATAACAGAGCTCGGAGTAGTCCTTAATCCACTTATTAATTGTATTTATTTGCACCATATTTAAAAGTTTTAGATATAACCATAATTAAGCAAATAATTGTATTAGTTTAATTTGTCACCACAAAACTGTTTGAAGCATGCCACTTGGACAAATCCATGACAGATATGCGACTAAAAAGGTCAAATGTTAAATTATAAATTACGATAATAATAAATAATAATCTTAAGTCGCGACTCTATAATAGTCTTGTCCCATGTCCATATCAGTTTCTGCGATGACTTGTCCGAGCCCTGGTAATAATATAGTTAAATGAACAATGATAAAACATCGAGGATGGTGGAGAGCACCGACCAGTGCTAGCGGCGAAGAGCAGCAGCGCGCTGTAGTCCTGCGCCTGCCGGTAGCACGTCTTGGTGAGCGCAGGGTCGGCGGCAGCGGCGGCGGCGGCGCCCAGGCGAGACCAGCGCGCAGCGGCGGAACGCGATGGCGCGCCCTCGGCCACCGCCGCCGCCTCGGCCAGCTGCTGCGCGCGCGCCAGCTCGCCCAGCGCCAGCGCCAGCTCGAACTGGTGCTCCGGCTCCGTCGACACCGCCAGCGCTTGTTGTTTGAAGCCCTGTACGTACAGTTACGCTTATACAATTACCTTTTAATTCTGAATTGAAACAACACAATATATACGAGGGGCGTTCAATAAATTCTCGGTATGAGAAGGAAAACAAAAGCATACGATTAGTGTTTTATTTTTATTTTTCTATATATTCCCCCCCTATGTTTATACACTTATAAGATCTGTCAATTAGTTTTTTTAACCCCTCATAAAAATATTTTTTGTCTTTGGTGTCAAAATGCTCCAGCACCGCTGCCTTCAACGCTTCAGCATTAGAAAATCGATGTCCACGAAGATACTTTTTAAGGTTGGGAAACAAAAAGTAGTCGCTGGGGGCCAAGTCTGGACTGTACGGTGGGTGAGTAATTGTTTCGAACCCAGATTCAAGAACAGCAGCCTTGGCAACATGAGCAGTATGCACAGGGGCGTTGTCATGAAGAAGCAGCACTCCTCTGGTCAATTTTCCCCTCCTCTTCTCTTTGATTGCTTCCCGTAATTGGCGTAAAATGTTAGCGTTAACCCAAGTTTCATCTCCGGTAACAATTTTTTGGAGCTAACCATCAGGGTTTTCACCACACAGCTCAATGAAGTCGGAACAACAAGCAACACGCGTATGCTTCTGAATCGGTGTCAACATTCGTGGTACCCATCTCGCACTAACTTTGGACATGTTAAGATGATCGTGGATAATTATCATGTATTGTACCAATAGAAATGTTGGTTTTTTGTGCTATAGACCTAACCTTCACTCGACCATCTTCCAGTATAATTTTCTCCTCTTTTTGAATGTTTTTTGGTGAAGTAGCTTCAACAGGCCGACCAGGTCTGGGGTCATCTTCTATGCTCTCCCTCCCACGCTTAAATTCATTTGACCACTTTTGGACAGTAGATAATGAAGGAGCGGACTCACGGTAAACTAAATCCATTTCTTCTTTAATACACTTTTGATTTTTTCCCTGTTTAGTCAAGAATTTTATCACGGCTCGATGCTCCAATTTAATTATCATTGTAAAATCGCTCATGGTGATCACGTTTGTTCAGCAGTAGCAGAAAAACAAAAGAACGTGTAGGCTTCAAAGGCCGTGCCAGGATAAGCTAAGAGATTTTGCCCCCCTTGAGTTTGGGGTTGTAATTTTTATAGATTGTGTGGCTCTGCATTAGTAATTGTTTTGCCAAATTTGAGCACCCTAAATATAATAGTTTTCGTTTAAAAAAAAAAAAAACTATATTTAATTTTTCTTTGATATTTTTTTTTCCTGTTAACCGATTTTAATGAGCTTGGCATATAATGTACATTTAACCAAGATGATCAAATGGCCATAATTATATTTTCATTATGCTATAGAAAAAAAATTAAAAAAACCCATTCAAACTTTTCAGTTTTTTTTTTTTATCACTTCCATGTTAGAGACCGCTCTAATTTTTTCACTGGTAAAACTCCCACTAACGTCCTATAATATGTATTTTTTTCAAAATTTTTGCTAAGGGAGAACATGGAGTTATCTTGACATGTAATTCTTTACATGAGCATTTCTAAAAAAGTTTGTACATTTCATTCACGACTTTAATTTGCAAAAAAAATTGCAGGTTGGTAGAGTGAATGAAGCTGAGCCTAAATAACATAGTCTCCCAAAATGTCCTCATACATTTGTATGAAACTTTCCTTTTTTGTTACCATGAACCAAAGAAAGTTAGTAACAAAAAAGGAAAGTTTCATACAAATGTATGAGGACATTTTGGGAGACTATGTTATTTAGGCTCAGCTTCATTCACCCTACCAACCTGCAATTTTTTTTGCAAATCGAAGTCGTAAATGAAATGTACAAACTTTTTTAGAAATGCTCACATACATTTCCTAGAACCGCTATAATTTAAATCGGAATGATTGCAACCTCTTTAGAGGAACGTACATGTTGCATATGAAATACTTACTGGCCACTTACATTTCAACTTTTTAAAGAAGTAAAAAAAAAGACAACAAAAAGAACTCCTTTCAATTGTCGTGCGTTGGTAACATAATATAAACCATTCCAATATGAATTCATTATCAAAAACCACTGCAATACAACGCGTTTTCCGTAAAAAAGTTAAAACACTGTATTGTCTCGCAATGAAAACAATTCTGCAAAGTATAAACGAACAATACGATTTCTTTAATAATACACTTCCAATTTTTGATCAGGTAAATGTCACAAAGGCATATTGTGCATTTGTATAGTAATTAATGGGTACTTAACTTTAAATAGGTAGTTTAAATAATTAGTAGTAGAAGTAGTAGTAGTAGTAAAACTCTTTATTGTACGTACAAACAAATAATTACCTATAGGCCAGTATTAAGAAGTTTACTAAAAAGGTTTGCAAGATACCAATACCGAGAATTTATTGAACGCCCCTCGTATAACGGCCATCGCCATCAAACTTGCACTCACATAATATGACAATATATAGTGTATGGTGCTGTTGCAAGAAAAGCGATTCAGGAACCGTTCGATGGATATATTTGGTGACCTGTTTCTCGAGGAAGTGCGCGACGCGCGTGCGGTGGTCGCGCGGCACGGTGGGCAGCACGCGGTCGGCGGTCTCGAAGTCGCCGCGCATCACGGCCGTCTGGTACTCCAGCACCGGCTGCAGCAGCGCGTACGACACCACGTTCAGCTCCTTGTCGTTCAGGTACAGCCTGCGACACAACCGACACGGTACCTTTGACCAATGCTTTTATACGACATATCCGATCATGACATTATTATATAGCTCACCTGTTCTCCTTAGCGACGTAACCGAGGATGTACATAGTGTGATCGAGATGTGAAATGGTCACAATCTCTCCACCAACGTAATAATTGAGTCGGTTCAGCGAGTTTGTGTAAATGAAACAATCTCCCACCCACAACCCAGTTTTAACTGTTTCGTTGACATCGCCGACCACCTAGGAAGTAATGACAAATATTTTACATAGTTATTATTATGAACTTTAGACCTACAAATATACAGTCACCGTTAAACATGTTAAAATAAAACATACAATTTGGATTAAAATATCCGTAAACGGTCTATCGCCTATAATATAATAAAGCCGTATTTTTGAGCACCTTGTTATATTCGATATATAAGACGACGGCTACGCAAAACAAGTGTGCATGGACGAGGTATCAGTAAATTATAACAATAATAATAACAATAACGTTAATAATCTGCCTATTTAAGTCTCATTTGCCTCGACAATCCCGTGGTAGCGTAACCTGCTAATTCGTCTGAACTAGAAAAAAAAAAAGACGAACTTTACGTATCATGCCGAATTTAGGGTTTAAAATAAATGTCTGAGCATATTCTTTATCAAAACGAATACTAATTTCCAAGCGGACACTGCACAAAAAGGTGAATACGTTGGAGGTTTATTTCATGTGAGACGGGAGGCGCACCTCGAAAGCGTCCTCGATGCCGTCGTCGCCGGGCGGCGTGCCGGCGGCGCGCGCGGCCGCCAGCACGGCGGCGTCCAGGCGCAGTACGTAGTACGCCTCGTCGCCCGCCAGGCACACCAGCGACCCGCTCTCCGACCAGTACACGTGCCGCGGCTGGATCTCGATGCTACAACCAAACACACTTTTTCACCAACACTTCGCTACTTTACTTTAGTTTATGATGTTTGAACGCGTCGACGGCATCTTCACGGGTCGAAAATCGTTGACCACATAATTTATTATTTACATTTGGAAATAAATAATAAGCTTTCGGTGACAAATCAGGGCTGGTCGGTGGATGTCACGTTAATTTTATACTTTGCATTTCCAAAAATCGAGTCGTTTTGCGTAATGTATGACAGCTGGTATTGTACATACTTACATACATACCTTCACGCCTGTAATCCCAGAGAGTGGGGTAGGCAGAGCTACAAAATTACAACTTCAAAAAGTTGTTGACAATTCAGTAACCACAATTTGCACAAATAAGCTAAGATGTTTACCAGCGTATTAGTGACAGGTTGCAAGCCCATCGCCTAACAGTACTACGAGCCTATATTCCCTTAGTCGCCTCTTACGACATCCACGGGAAGACATGGAGTGGCACTATTCTAACCCTGGTATTGTCATGGTGAAAAAATATTCTACGTCGCAGTGGCGTGCCTACGGTTTCAGAATAGGGCAAGCCGAGAGATATGTTTTGTAGTTTTTACGGTTATTATGGATAAATTTATCTTGTTACCACATTACTGATCAATCTTCCCTTCACTCTGCAGTTGTATAGGCATTTGCTTACGTGGACGAGCTCACCAAAGCTCCCTGAAGACATGTTACCACTAGATATAATTTTACAGACATATCAGCAATTGCATACTTTCGGTGGCCTTGAAAAAAGCCGCATGGTTTGTTTGAGCGAATAAAATAAAGGTTCAACTTCTTATTTTAACTTTGCTTGCCTAGGGAGAAAGCAATAAGTACTTACTTTTATTTCAATTACCTACCTAAAAAATTACATACATATTACACAACATAGTTAAATTAAATTATTATTTGTATACTTCGAATGTGTTTTTCTAAAACCCCATCGTACCTATTTCGAAAGTAGCGACACAAGCTCTAAAAAATTACCCCTATTCAATGAAGTTTTAGACTCATCGTGATCTCTGAAGGGAAGTTCTTGTTGTGCTAAATAACAAACAACATCGACTAATCTTTGAAAAACGCTACTATTGTTGTCAACACGCATATAACATGCGTGTTGACAACAATAGTAGCGTTTTTCAAAGATTAGTCGATGTTGTTTTTAATAACAGACGCAGTATTTATATGAAAACTATATTGAGAAAATTATACGAGAATACAATTGTAAAAGAACATGTCAAGTCAGATGATTAGAACTGTCATAGACACGTAAATCGCTGATTTTTTTCAGGAGGAGTCATATAAATATCTTCTTTTAGCTCGCCGTAAAGAAAAGCGGTCTTTACATCGAACTGTATCGTTTTGAGATTATGTTGGGCAGCTACAGATAAAAGTAATCGAATAGAATCGTACCTGACTGTCGGTGAAAAAGTCTCCTCATAGTCAATACCTTCAGTTTGTGCGTACCCCTTAGCACAAAGGCGTGACTTGTAACGGATACCGGTTGGCTCGTCCTTCAGGCGGAAGATCCATTTGCAGCCGATCACTTTTGAATTCTCAGGCTTCTCTGTTAGGATCCATGTTCCATTCTTCTGATGAGCTTCCAGTTCCTCATTGATCGAGACTTTCCATTTTGCAGCTTCTACTGAGTTAAGAGCCTCCTGGTAGGTCTGCGGCGTAAAGCTAGTCTCAGCACTGTGACTTAGATAGCAACTTGGGTTAGTTGTCGGCTCTGTGTCAGGCTGCTTTCTTGACCTTAATGTCATTTTACTGGTCTCTGGCTTAATACCCTTTTCGGAATCGGTCGGTACATATTCTGATCCTTCATTGCTCAGAGAGATCAGTCAACTCAAAAGCCGTCTGAGTTGAGTCATACGTCTCAGTATTTTCCTCGTCACTAGTTTCTTCTTTTTCTGGCTGATCCACTAAACTGGAATTTTCATTTGTTAATATAACCGGAACGAAATTTATTTTTACGGTAGATTCCAAGAAGACAGCGTCACGACTTTTCACAGCTATTTTCGAGCCGGACTTAATGAACCTGTACCCTTTGGTATGATCGCAGTATCCCACAAACATCATTTTTTCGGCCTTGGCATCCCACTTTTTAGTTTTCTCCTTCGGCAGGTGAACCATTGCTTCACATCCGAAAGTCCTCATATGACTTACGTCTGGTTTCAGTCCTGACCACATTTCGTAAGGAGTTTTGTATGACAGTGCTCTAGTCGGTGATCTGCAGACGATGAAAGCGGCGGTGTGCACAGCTTCAGCCCAGTAAAGCTTCGGTAGCTTGGCATTAAGGAGCATGCACTTCGCTCTCTCGACCAGTGTGCGGTTCATCCTCTCCGCGAGACCGTTCTGTTGGGGCGTATAAGGAGTGGTGGTTTGATGGACAATACCTGCGCTCTTCAGATAGCTTGAGAAGTCTTTATTGACGAATTCTGAGCCATTATCTGATCTAAGACAGACAGCGTACCTTACAATCAAGTTGATTTTCAGTTTCATTCTTGAACTCTTTAAACTTTTCGAGCGCTTCAGACTTGTTCTTCAAAAAGTAAACAGACACCTTTCTCGTGAAGTCATCAATCAAAGTCATGAAGTATCTGGCGCCTCCCAGTGACTTTGTTTCCATAGGCCCTCATAAGTTAGCATGAATGATTTCTAGCTTTTGAGTAGCTCTGGAACCTTCCTTCTTAAATGGTAACCGGGTCTGTTTTCCTTCCAGACAAGTGACGCAAACAACGGAGTCTTTCGGTGACATTTGTGCACCAGTAGTCGCTTCGTTCATTTTATTCAAATCTGCGAAGTTATGATGCGCATGTGCCATAAGCAGGCGTCCTTATTGTCAACAGTCGATATGTATGCATTACTATCTATAGTGTTCAGCCGGTACATATTGTTAACAGTGTTTGCCGTAGCGACAATGACGCTTTCTTTGTTTATAATTTGACAGCCTTTTGCATTAAACTTGACTTGGCCGCCATTTTTAATAATTTGACTCACTGAGAGTAGGTTTGTAGCAAGATCTGGCACGTACAGAACGTTCTTTAGTAGTATTGTATTTGGTTCACCTTTAGCATTATGAACATCCAGAGATACCTGGCCACAACTCTTGACTGACAGCGTCTTGTCATCTGCAACTTTAATGAATTTGATTGATGGGGCTGTCTCGTCAAGTAGCAATTCTCGGTGCTTCGTCATATGCACTGAGGCACCAGAGTCAACGTACCAGGCGTTGTCGTTTGATGTTGTTGCCACAAAGGCTGCTGCATAGCTTGAGGCAGTACTCTTCTTTTTGTTCTTTGCCTTACATTCTGTGCTAATGTGACCATATTTGTTGCAGCTATAGCATCGTGGTCCCTTGCTCGTCTGAGTCTCATTATAATTTCTGGTGTAGCCTTTACGGTTTGAGCCATGTCTATGATTCGCGGCAAATGCGTTTGAGTCGGTTTGTCGGACATCTTGTAGAAGTTTAGTTTTCACGGAGTCAGCGGAGATTTTCACACCAGAACTTTCCATAGCCAGTATCATGGGTTGATAAGTATCCGGAAGACCAGAGAGGAGCAGTGTGCCGAGCCACTCGTCGTCGACCTTGAACCCGATATTTCGTAGTTTGTGTGCCGTACTCATCACTTTGCTGACGTATTCCTCGACATTGTGGCACCCGTTCAGAGTCGTCGTAATTAAATCTCGTAGTAATCCCACACGGCGCGTGAGCCCAGAGTCATTAAATGCTTTCTCCAAATTTTCCCATACTTCTTTTGCCGTCTTAGCTTCTTGAATATGTACGTAATTCACTGGATCGACTAACAAAATAATCTTTGATCGTGCTTTCGTATCTAACTTGGGTTCCACGGTACCGGAACCATCAACACAACTCCACAATTCTTCGTGTTGCAGATAGGTTTGCACCGCAAATCTCCACGTCGGATAGTTATCACGGCCCGTAAGTTTTTCGATAAAAGCCATAGAATTATTCGAGGACATATTCGGAAGAAAAATAATTTCTTTTGTTTTCTCGCGACAGCAAACGACGTACGAATTTTTTGGAAAATTATTACGTAATTATATCACTGCACTTCCGATGACTTTAGCTGGGCTTTTCTGGGCCCTAAACCTAATAACAGACGCAGTATTTATATGAAAACTATATTGAGAAAATTATAATTATTATTATTAATTATTATAAATTATTATTATTAATTATTATAATTATTATTATTAATTATTATTAACATGTCAAGTCAGATGATTAGAACTGTCATATACACGTAAACGTAAACAAAGAAGGTGGATAGCAAATATTTTAAAGTTATAAAAACTATTTCAACAGTTTTGTAATTTCCTCTGATAATTGGCGCGATAAAGATGTCTTAATTCGCTGTTTACCAAAATCACTAAAAGAAATTACCGCGTTCACGTGTTTTTGAGAATTCATGTGTCTTTTAATGGCGCCAGCTAAATTATTTAAATCGTCATATCCAGATGTATTCCACACGTCTTTGTCGTTAGAAAAGAAAATACAACACCAGCAATATAACTTATTAGAGTGCGAACAACCAACAATCCAATGAGTTTCTTTTGTGCCTTTTGTGCGATTGACTACTCTGAGAAATACACAAGTCAGGCGTAGGTTTTGCCGAAGAAATAAGTAGGTACCTTTTTCTCTGCAAAGTTCAAACATTTTACCATTCCGTCGACAAGCAAAGTTTGTGCACACTTTAAGTTATCACAGTCACACGGGACTACATCCTCCATTGTCAATCTAATTCAATCACAACTCACAACACCACAAACAAAATACTTATTTATTACTGCACTGACCGCTCAAAGTTTTAAACAAAACAATTCAACAAGTAAATAAAAGTATTTGTCAACGAATAGCAATGAAGTGAAGTTGGCCGCTAACGCGGCTCAACGCGCGCCCCGCGCCTGCGCGAATTTCGCATTTTACTATGGACTCGTGTACAACTTCATACGCAAGCAGGGCTTAAAATCTCATACTATTTGCCATATTAACTTACGAATAGTCATATCTCATCGGTGGCCGTTTCGGTGGGTAAGACAGAGAGGCACCGGCTAATATGAAAGCCCGATTGCAAGCCAATACGTGCGAGCGAGATACGAGCTAGCCGCGTCATAGTTCGACTCGTTACCTCACAGCGCTAAGCGCTGAGCGCCAAGCGGCGTAGTTCGAATCGTCGCTGCAAAGCGCTGAGCGCTGAGCGCTAGAAGTGCTGCGGAGGTGGCGGCGGTGCGCGGTCAAATTTAGTACTAATGTTGCATGTAATTTGATTTGAAGAATTTAGTGAGAGCGCGCGGCGCGCGAAGGTGAATTACCTACCTAATACAATACGTGGATTTTATGAATAGTTATTTTTGTAAGGCAAGCCCGGCTTTTGGGCTTATATGGCTGTACCACCACTGCTACGTCGCTGGGTGTTTTTACGAATTTCTTCAAATACCTCCGGCAAACAAATGATCGCGTACCACTCCGAATTACCCGTTTTACGATTCTCTAGTGGCACTGTGGCCATTAATACCAAAAAAGCAGGCCACCGTATTTTGCTTCAAGGTGCTTTTTGCACGAGTTATTTTCGTAGGGTTCGGCTTACTTTGTTGTTTTTTTTAAAATATGAAATAAAGACAGACGAGCAATCGAGTTACCTGATGGTAAGAGTTCATCGCGAAGAATCGCATACCACACCCTAATATAGCTTACCCTAACGTATTAGCATTTGATACCTATCTAAAATATTATTTGAAACCATCACTATCAACCTCTACAGTATCAAATCAAAATATAGCAGGATCTTGTTTTTCTTTCGTTCAGGGTTGTCAAAACATGTTGTTGCATTATAGTACTAAATTACACAAGTAGGTAGCGTGACATTTTATTATATAGTATTATTTTTGTTGAATTGAAAAGAAATCCAGTAAATAAACTTTATGCTTTGACATTTTACACTTTACATTTTAAAATGTGCTGTGTGTAACTGTTAAACAATTAAAATATAATTCCGTTCAAAGTCAATGTGTAGGTGCAAGAAAGGGGTCCACCCTCTTTAGGTTAACGCTAAAACCCCTCCGATTTAGTATATACATATTAGATCCACAATCAGTAGGAAAAAGTGGCGTCTCAAAACTTATGCCGTAACTCTTAATGAATCTATGATTCGCCTGTTAATGTCATTGAGCTAATAGTTCGTTCTAGTACAGTGACGGGAATTCATTATTTTCGGCTCTTAGTACATGTACTACACAACAATATTTTTGTTCGGGATTGTGTATCTAATATAATCCTAAATTAGAGGCTCGTACACATTGTTTAGAGGAACGAAGGTGAGGCAACATGGAGCCTTCAAAAACCTATGATACAACGCCTCTACAGAAATTAACCCAACCTGTTAAGGGATGTCTGTCCGGGCTCCGACCGGCTGACTTATGCAAGGAGGGCATGAGGGCGCCAACTGTCATGATGGTTCACGAGTGGCATTCGACGAAGCTGTGGATAGCGCCACAGCCGATAGTCTTCAACCTTCCAGAGTATTCGCAAATTCGCAAGGAGATTCCGACGCTATCTTTACTAAAGTAGACACCTATTAATTGTTCTTCGCACTCGCAAAGCAAAGGGCCAAGAAATGTCGCCCACTTGATGTGAGCTTAGAAGACCTTTAGCAGTTCTGAATACTTTAGAAATACATACTGAGTACATAAATGACAAAAGACTCAAAGATCTCAAATCAAATCAAATCATTTATTTAGTTTCCATAAGTACATAGTAATTACAGTAGTTGACTACCTCTTTTTAAGTATAAAAATATACCTGTGCTAAGAGGCAGCCGCTCTTCCTTGTGGGTAAGTAGTTAGTCTAATCTCTAAACTTACCAGTAAATGTATTCTAATGCTAACCAAATAAACGTCTTTAAGTTATTTTCATTTTCCGTTTAATGTTTTTCCCACATGTTTTTTTAAAACTCTTCTTTTAAGCAGATTACTCGGGTTTGATCGTTTCGCATTTTAAATGGTGAAATCTATGTTTGTTTTTCAAAACCATATGCATCATGATGATCGGGCGAGTAATTGCTAATCTCTAAATCGGATGAATCGGGCGAATGTCGTCGCTTAGCAGTAGTTTTACACCTATTAAACTTGACTTATTTCGGCGACAGAGCATTAAATTAACGCCTGCGTAGTGGGGTTATGCAGTTATACCAAAAGTAATATTTCGCTTGAGCTGCGTAAAGGACTTGACAAATTTCGAACACTCCGAATTTCAAAGTTAATAAAATAAATAAAACCACTGATTTGCTCTATTTACCGTCTAATCAGCTCCAGGTTTTCCCAATCGTAGAGGGAAAATGCCATGCCACTTATTGATTTTACTCCCAGCATGAATCCACCAAAAATACCTGAAATCAATTAACAGATAAACTCAATACACTTTTTTATTATTTCTCAAAGTACAGTCAAAGTTATAAATATATACGTTTTTAAAACGCCAAAAATATCTGCATGCCCCTATGAATGACGCTACGGGCGTGTAGATATTAATGCTTTCGTCGGGACTTTTCTTGATTTTGACTTTTTGGGAAATGCTAACCAATGCGAATAATCTTAGTACTATGAACCAGGTAATGTGAAGAAGGTAATATTCAACTTTAACATACAGATGGCAGCACAGAGATACAG
Organism: Acleris emargana; assembly: GCA_927399475.2. Classification (NCBI taxonomy): domain Eukaryota; kingdom Metazoa; phylum Arthropoda; class Insecta; order Lepidoptera; family Tortricidae; genus Acleris; species Acleris emargana. The sequence continues at coordinate 45,501,262 of OV656835.1, read as the reverse complement.
TTAATTACCTAAACTTTTTGATTATCTTTACATTATTACGGGAAATAATATTTTAATTTAAATGAATAACATCATGAATTAACATTAAATAAAAAAAACCAAAATCCATATGGTCCAAATTGTTTTTATTTATTTACCTTTCTTGGCAACACTAAATTTGAATATGTCAACAATCTTAACCTTCATAGGTATAACATTAAAAATAAATGCAAACAAGTTTTTCATATTAAACTTCTATTTCGTCTATTTTTATTTCTATCATAATAATATACACCGTGTTTTTATTGATTTACGATAACTTCGGCATATTACTAGGTACATCCATAGAAACTAAGTGGTAGATTCTTTTTTTTATATTGCAAAAAAAAAAAAAAAAACTCTATGGAGCAAAGTAACTAAATGAACTTAGCTCCAAAGAAAAAAATTTTTTTTTTTTTGCAATATAAAAAGTTATCGTAAATCAATAAAAACACGGTGTATAAAGCAAAGGAAAGTCACATGAAACCTAGACTTGGTTCATCCTATTCTATATACAAAGTTTTATATGAATACAGAGTTGCGCTTCCTGGCAGCTTTTATTATTGCTCCAAATTAAATGTCATAATAAGTAACTATATAATACTGAAGCATATACACATTGTTTCTTTTCAGTACATTATGTTCTTCATGGATTTCCAAATCCTTTAAAGGACCAGGAGCGTTTTATTTTTTGTGGCTCATGGCCATTTGCGGTGATATTGTGGGTTTGGAGGATGACCATAATATACAACGTGTTACAAAATACCCCGTAAAAAATATAATAAATTATCAAAGCCAAAAATATTGTCAACCCTAGTAAGCTGTCATGTCAGGGAATCGGGGTTAGCGTAGATTATTTAACAGAGAGGCCAGGCCTACCTACCAATTTTAATAATTGTCAACTTTAATGGTTTTTCTGTTTTTCATCCACAAAGGTTCAATACTATGATGTCATTATGCTTAAAGTACTAGCTTCAAAAAACGTCAAGACGGAAAAAAAAAGTTGTCAATTTCAAATCTTCTTATCGATATTCTACAAATTGTTCCGTGTTTTTCAATATTTTTTTCCAAAATGACGATATTTTCTAACTCAGAATATTACGATATGATGTTATGCGTAGGCCATGAAGATAGCAATTTAAATCGTGCTCGCGAACTGTATCGGAGGTTGTGCATTGAGAAAGGCGGAACTCACTTTGAGCCGTTCCTGTAAATTTGACGTTCATTACGAAAAAGTAAGTGTTAGTTTAGGTTTCTTCGTCTAAATCTTCCAAAACTCGATTTGTAATATGTATCTAATCGAATTCTGTTCATTTTGTTTATATCTCTGTACCGTTTTACGAATTAGGTAAAAATGTACATAAACATTCTGAGCAGTTAACTCTTTAATTTTACTGAAATAGGGTTTGCACATCAATGAAAAAAAAAATGGTTTAATTTTTTTTGGCGGTAAGTCATACAGTGATAGTACGGTTCTCAAATATTGTAAATGGACTTGTTATAAAGGCACCATTTAACCCCCTTTCGGCTTTACGGGTATTTTTGTAACACCCTGTATAAATATCGTTCAGTCTGCCGTAGGCATTTTGATGCCAGATTTCTGTGCAGAAACAATAGGATCAGCAATGCAGCAGTCCCCACTTATGCTGTTACCACTTTCTGATTCTACGGTAATGTGTTAAGGTTTCAAAGTGACGAACCTTTTTATTCTGCGACTATAAATGCACTTTTTGGTTACAGGAGTATTATTTTCCCGCCAATTATCATTTCATGAATGGAGACCTTTAAGGGAGCTGCAAATCAGTGACTCATTGATATCAAAGGGTAACGTTACATATTTTAATCCTTATATTCATTTTAACTACATTGTTGTAATAACAATAAATACTTTTTTTGGAGACCAGCAAGGATTAGATTTTAGGGTTCCGTACCCAAAGACCCAAAGTATCCATAGCTTTTGAACCGTAGGATGAGTAGAAACTTGAAATTAACACAGTTTGTATTAATATGGCGCTATAACAATAAATAAAAAATAAACGGGTCTCCATACACGATTCGTATATTTTTGTTCGTTGTACAGTGGTATGGATCCCTTCATGTGCAAGTTCAACTCGCATTTGGCCGGATTTTAGGATGTGTACAATCTGCTGAAATCACAATTTTTTAACATACTTATTAAATTCATCTTCCTTGCTACTTTGACGGCTGGGATTATATATTATATATATTAAAATGCGAAACTAACTCCGTCGGTCTGTCTGTTACGTTTTCGCGTCTTAACCGCTTAAATAATTTTGATGAATTTTGGTATAGAGTTAGATGGGAACTTGGAGAAGGACTTTTTTCCGCGAAAATCTATAACTTGTAGTAGTTCCAAATAACTAGCTCTCCACAGCTTGGATTGTGTAATTTACTTATTAAAATTTCCAGAACCAGAAGTTGAAGAGATGCCTTCCCGTTCCAAATTTCAAGGTTCAGCAGTGGTCTCCTCTTGTGAAGAGCTGGCAGATTCTTGACGTGTAAAAGTGCCCGTGCGGCCTACTTACTGAATAAATGTCTTTATCTTTATCTTTATGTATTTAATTTATTTCCTAATAGGTACCTAAAGTACTTAACTGACCAAAAAGGCCCCATTTCCACGGCCTGCATTTTTACCCCGTAACGCGCGTTCGGCGCAAAAATGACGGCCGTAGAAACGGGACCTAAACTAACTACAAACTATTGATGCTATAGATACCTATGCATATTTATACGTAGTAATTCTAACTATTAATAACAGATGGCGTTAGTTACGCCGTTTCCCATTTCAGTCCCAGAGTTTGTTCTCTATTTCAGTTATATATAAAGTACTCTATGATGCTAACCTTCTGCGCCATATTCAGGCTTGAAGCTTTTTCTTTCTTTAAAATTCTTGAATACTTTAATAGTGCTAGAGTTCTCAAGTGTCGCGTATTCTGAACTGTCAAAGGCCCATACGAACTCCTGCGCTGTGCCAAAAGCCTTGTTCCTGAGAGCCATGGCTGTGTATATGATGTATTCGCCATCACCGCAAACAACTACGAATCTGCCATTCGGATTGTGAGCGATTGTCTGTGGGTAGATTTCACAGGAGCCCATGTCTTTAGCCGCCACCGGGACTCGTTCGCCATCCCGCATTTCCGTACCTGAAAATAATATCAATGTTACCTACAAATAAATCCTTTACTTAAAAAACGCCTCACAGAGGGAAATCGCGACAACGGAAAGAGACACGGTATACATAAATATGATATCCCGGAAAATTACAATATTCTTATGATTCTAGTCAGTAGCACTAAACTTAATTTAAGATAACTGTAGACATGTTACCGATGATACCGTGTGGTTGCCGGGTTAGAATAGTGCCACTCCATGTCATCCCGTGGATGTCGTAAGAGGCGACTAAGGGAATAAAGGCTTGTAGTTCTATTAGGCGATGGGCTTGCCACCTGTCACTAATACACTTGGAAACATCTTAGCCTACTTGTGCAAAACGTGGTTACAGAATCATCAAGAAGTTTTAAGACTTGTTGGTAATTCTTTAGCTCTGCCTACCCTACTCTGGGAATGAAGGCGTGAGTTTATGTATGTATGTATGTATGTAGACATGTTACCCTCAGGAAGTGCTTTTAGGTTAACTTGCTGCATTTCGGAATGTTTCGCCCAAATTATTTTGCCTCCATTAACGTCCATGGAAATAGCTGGTTCCTCTCTGCCAACTTTTATCATTATGGTCCCTTCATCATAGCTGTCAAGAAAACTTACAGTTCAATACCAAAAAAACATCGTAAATAATACTATAGAAAATATCAATATAAGACATTAGATTAGTTAGAGGCATAATTGTGTATCGTGGAACATACCCAATAGCCACGTTATTAGAGGCATGCATGGAAGATATTGTCCAAACTCGTTCAAAGCCATAGTTGAGGGAAGACTCGAGCCTGTAGGTGCCGGCGTGCCAGATGCGCACCGTGCCGTCCTCGGAGCCCGTGAGCAGGATCGGCAGCTCCGGGTGGAACGACACGGCCGACACGTTCTGCGCGTGACCTGCTCACGAACAAATCGACACACAATCATTATCTCGCACACCAAAACTATTAAAATAATTGAAAACACACTTACCTTCTAGAGTTTGAACACACGTCTTGTTTTGATAGTCCCATATCTTGACGAGGCGATCGTCCGCCCCGCTGATGAGATAGGGCTTGTCTCCGCCGTGGTAGTAGTCGACGCAGTTGACACCTTTTTCGTGACCTTCCAGTGTGAAGTTTGACATGGAAGAGCCCAGCTGCCACACCTACCAAGACAAGAGTATGTGTTATTTCATTAAGTTTAAAACAGGTACAGTCGAGAACTTAAATTTGGTACCCACCTTAGGTCCAAAGTCAGTCTGACATTCTACAACAATAAGGTTGAGTTTCCTATAAGTTACAAATGATGATCTCTAATGAAATTGACGACTTCAAGCCATTTTTTTAAATAGGTCACAAATGAACGTTTGCGACATACCAACCTAAATTAAAAAGACCAACTAAACGCATTAATATTGTCACTACATCTTTTAAATCATATTATGTCTCAAATGATTACCTTGAATGTCTTCATAACACCAACATAATCACAGCCAAGCCTCCTATCCCCCTTTAGGCCCGGCACACTCACAGAACGCCAATGGTTACACACAAATTAATGTATTTCAAAACTAGAGTGACTAAAAAGCATCTCCTACCTTCACCGTTGTATCAAGACTGGCGCTCGCAAAGGTGTTGTTGTCCTTGGGGTTGATGACAATCTGCATTACGTAATGCGTGTGCCCCTCGAAGACTTGTTGACAAGCCCAGTTGCGATCCCAATTCCATAATTTAATCAGCAAGTCATCTGTAAAGAAAAACTTATCGATTACAATAGAGTAGGAACCCACATGGGAAATAAAGAAGGTTAAACATGGTACAATGATTTCCTTTTTAACAGACTTCATAAAAGGAGGAGGTAATATTTATTCCACTGTACCTAGTCCGGCCATAAGTTCTGTTACTGACATTTCTTACTATTTCTTACAATTACAAAAATATATTAAAAGAGTTTTTCATAAATCGGTATATTATCAAAACCTTAATTTATATAGAATAAAAAGGTACGTAATTTATTCTTCACTATTGCAATAATTTGATGTATGGGCTTTAAGAATTCTCATTTGGGGCTAGCGAAGCATGGGTCAAATTACGCACGACGACGATACTGATAACGGCTACAACTTTTGTAAGAATTCTCGTAGTGAGTCTAAATTTCCGTGACATATTGACCAGGCTTTTATCTTTAAATTCTGATACAAATATATTCCAAGCAACTAAAGATCCACTTGTAAACCGGTCAATCTTCATGTCTCATTAAATCGACCCTACGATTTACATCAATTTGCAGCAATGCGAAAATACACCAAATCTCTTGCTTCTTATGCTGGATTTGAGTGTCGTTGAGAAACATAATGTAACATAACTAGACCCCGCTATCAGAGGTGCAAAATGGTAGCTGTCAAGTTCTTAGGGATGGGTAAAAATTATTTTGAAATACTAGCTATATGTCGATAATTATGGCTTTATGTCGATAATTTTACTTTGCCATAATAAGAGTCTTAAAAGTGTTTATTTTATAAAACAGTATTATATACCTAACTACAAAATGAATATGTGTTAAACATTTTTCATTTTTATAAATAAAATCTTCAATATTTCATAATTACTAACAAATTATCGTATCTTCATAGCACGAATCATTTATAAATTAATTAAAAATTTAATAATTATAAATTTGTCTAAAAGGGATATCGTATTCTTAATGAACGATCAGTTTTTTTTTCCAGTTTCTCTGCAATAATCTAGTGCAGTCACGATGAATATATTCAACGATAAACCCAATATATTTGAGCCCTATTTATTTTTAGAAATATATGTCGAAACATTAGAAAAGTTAAATAGCAACCATAGTGTTTTTGTTGTACTGATAATGGTTTACATTTCTGATGACAATGATTATCATGGATTCCAAAAAAAACATGATAAATTGTAGTCTAAACAATGGTATAGGTACATATATAAAACGAATTGTACAGAAAAAGTAAGAATATCGATATCGACATCATGAATATTTTTACCCATCCCTAAGAACTTGACAGCTACCATTTTGCACCTCCGATAGCGGGGTGTAAACATAACACAAACATACCCAGAGATGAGAGGCTTCACAATATTAAACAAAAAAGTTCCTTCCTAAACAAAGACTAACCATTAAAGGCGTTTTCAAAAAGTGAAATTTGCAAAAAGTCGTACGTAATTTTATCGATGCCGACCCTGAATGTTAAAAGATCGCATCGGAAATTGCGGCGACTATGTGGAATGATGATTAGTTTCTAAAAAATTACATTATTTAAGCGTTTAATTTTTATATATTTTGAAATTAAAAAATATACAGAAGTTACTTTTATTTCATTAACACTGTAACAGAACGTATGGATGGACTATATAGGTATGTATTTTTTTTATGTATCTTCATCGATTTCTTCGTCAATTGTAGACCGATTAAAAAATATTTTTTTTTGGATTGATATAGTATACGTCCGAGGTGATTCCCATTGACACCAAAATTGAATCTGATTTGGGAATCCGTGAGGAATTCAGGGAACTCCTATAGGCATCCCTATAGTAATTTTAGTATTTTTTATTAACAGGTCCTGCATTTACATTCAGAAAGCATCATTTGGTGAAGTGGATGATGAAGACCCCAGATGCCCATCAGAACTCCTCAACGGTACCAAGGTGTCAAGGGTGGCGATAAGATATGTATCTAGATTTAGATAATTGAGCAACTAACAAGATGAAGAAGATTTCATTGTTTAAATATGACAATGACTTTCCCACGGCGTTGCTTGCGGCGAGCTTGAAATGTCTTAAAGTTTCATATCAACTAAGAAGTGGGATTACATAACAGCTTATTATGATCACTAAAATAGTCCAACTGAAGTCGGCGACTCACAATATTTCTAACCAAGAACCTACCATTTTAAATTAGATTATTTATTGAGTTTTTGAAGGCTGTTTTGTGTTTTTTTTTAACTTTAATTTTATTTTTCAACGAAAAAAGGGAGGTTCTATTTATAACTGCGTGTTTTTTTAAAAATCTAAATTTGTATGTTTAGTTCTTACTTTAAGGCCCGCACGAAAATGTTAACCCCAGTTTAACCTTAGGTTAACAGGTTAATTAATTAAAATTGATAATTTGATATTCGTAAATAATTTAACATGGGGTTAACCAGGGTAAGGGTGCGGCTCCACTGAGGCGGAGACGAGCGGAGCGGAGCGGAGCTGTGCCAATAATAACCAATAGAAGGCGCATGCGGTCACGTCGAGCGCGCCTTGCGCACGATAATTTGGATTCTATTGGTTGATATAGGCACAGCTCCGCTCCGCTCCGCTCGTCTCCGCCTCTGTGGAGCCGCACCCTTAAATTTACGTGCAAGTGGGCCTAAGTACCAATTTTACCAAACTATGTTAACCACGTAACAGACAATTAGAGCGTCAACAGCTGTCAAAATGTATGAACTGACAGTTGATTAACATTGATTAAATTTAACATCGTTTGGTAAAATTACTTAATCTTACAAGTTTCATACATAACTAAACTGTAGACCCGCCGAGCCGAGTTGGATTCGATAAGCATAGCTCGGACAGGTCATCGCAAAAACAGATATGGAAATAGAACAGGATTCAATACAGTCGTAATACATAGGATTATAATTATCTAATGCGGATAATATAGTAATTTAACATTTTGTCCTTTTTTATTTGCATATTTGCGATAATTTTGTCAAAGTGGCACTCCTGAAACAGTATTGAATTTTGGATTTGAAAAATGGTTACATACATGCCTATATATACATACCTTCACGCCTGTAATCCCAAAGTGGGCTAGGCAGAGCTACAGAATGGTAAAAAAATGAAAAATGGTTATTGTCAGGTGGCCTGTGTGCTCGTTTGCCTCCCCATGCCATAAAAAAAAAATAAAAAAAAATCTAAATATTTTAATATAAAATTAAAAACGGTTAATAAGTGGAATAAGAACAGTCCCGAGCTATGATGAAAATATCTGTGAAATATTATGTACAGCATGTGTCATTCGTATTAAACAGTTAAAGAAAAATAATATTTAAAAAAAATGTTAAACATCACAAACATATGTGACTGTGTCTGTTCCAAAACTGGATATCAATTACAGAGGAGAGCCCATACGTAAAATAAATAACCATAAGTTTTTAGGATTACATGTTACCTAAAAAAAAAAAAAATTACATTAGAGATTATTTAGACGAAGATTACGTTAGCGTTTAGTGGTTTTAGATTTAATATTTGTTAATGAATACTTCATCTTTATTTTTAAGCACTTGTTACAAAAAATGTTAAACGTTACATTAATATTATTTGTTTATTTTCGTATGCTATTTAGGCACATCACAGCGGAAATATCGTATTTAATACCTGCTTATACCTGTGTTGACGAAATAAATATATTTGATTTGATTTGATTTGATTTGAAAGGGACCATTTTGAGGATTCTAGTTTCCGAGTTATAGGCACTTTTAAAGATTAGTCGAAAATTACGTAGAATTTTTGTTACTAATCGGTTATTAACACCTTAAATATCATTTTGTGTAAAATAATATCTGTATAATTATAATATTTCAGTATCCTAATAGGTCACAAAGTTTAGTACCAAGGGTACCGCTTTGAGGTAATTATTTTACAGGCGAAGTATTTAGGTGATTACCCAAAAAAAAAACATTAATAAGTCCAGACCGCTTAAGTTGTCCCTTTTCCCAGACACAGTCACATATGGTCAACTTTGGGTTACCGTTATAAATGTAATTGAAAAACATAATTAAATAATACTGTACATAATACGGCCCTATTAATCTTGATATATTACCGTGGTGCGATTGTATCGCGATCACCTGTCTGAGCTAAGTCGATAAGCAAGTGATGATTGTGACAAAACACACACTAAGGTATCAAAAGCTTGCACCAAAAAACAAACACTTTTTATGTCAATAATACTTACCACTACATGTAAGAATGTAGGGTTGTGTGGGGTGAATGGCAATACATCGAACGTAGTCTGAATGTGCTTCAAACGAGTGTATTCTTTCCAGAGTGTTGTAATTGAACACCCTTATTTGCATGTCATCTGAACCAGTCACTACCCAGTTCTTTCTGGGCACAAATTTGGCTGCGCGTACTGGTAAGTCCATACATACCTGCAAGGTTTATTATAACATTAGGGCTATATTAAGTTTCAAGGATTTTATAACATTAATATTGTTTAAGAATTGCCTATGTCAATTAATGCACCAACAGCATTCTAACATCAACAAATGCATATTCAATTCAATTAATCTTATATGTACACAAGCTGTCCAGCTGTCTGGCTGACGTGATTGGCTATTTAAAGGTCGTCCGATCTTTCACCGACCGAGTCGGGATGGGACATACTTATTGTGATGATTTTTCTTTTCGATAAAGCTTCTAATTCAGTATATATCACTCATGGTATATTCTGGCGTTGTGAGCGATGTGGATCGGAATGTAAAAAAAGATAATCACGACCAATATCGTTACTTATGTAACTAACCATTTAAATATCACATTGATACGTTATTATAGTCTCCGATTGGGATTTGGTAGTTAAAATTGTATAACTAATAAATCTGAATAGGCCTCATAAATTAAGATACAATTATACAACTAGTTACACGTTAAATAGTACAATTTAAGTAATAACTAATAATCAAACAATGAAATCGACAAGATTCAGTCAACCAAACATAAAACGCCTCGAACTCAGTGGGAGTACTCCATTTTACAATAAACATTATCATTACAGGAGGTCACGACAAATCTGGTAACGATCTCCGAAACGGATTATTCTAGGCTGTCGGTCTACCTGCGCACAGTGGTTGCGTTCTCTTTATATGGCGAATGAAAAACGTGTTATCGTTCCCAAAAAAAAAAGATAAAGGAAACGGCTTAATGTTGTACATCTTATCTTCTTATCTTATTGGTTGGGTCCTTACGGATACACTTCGACCCTATGGGATCTCTTGTGTATTTACCTCTCTTTTTGTTTAGCGCTTAATCCAATAATGCAGCCTCCACCCCTTTTAGAAAGAGGACAGTGGAGTGCAATAGCAGTGCCTTGAAATCGTTCGGTTCTGGGTAGCCACAACCGAGGATTTTCATACTTCCTCAGGCGAGGGCATCACATTCACACAATAAGTGTTTTAGTGTTTCCAAATCTTCGCCGCACATTCTACAATCTGTATTGTCACAAAGGCGCATCTTTCCAAGAGATGTATAACCCCAAAGTGCCCAGTAAACACTGCGTCCAGCTCTGGTCCACTCTTTCTATGAAGAGCTTTAAGAGCTTTGTAAGGCCAACGGTGATGAAAGATTTAGGAGTAATGTTTGACAGTAGGCTTACTTTTCACGACCACATTGTCGCTGTCGCTAAGGGATCCTTCCAGAGACTAGGTTTTGTGCTCAGAAATGCCCGTGATTTTCGGAGCGATAAAGTTATACGGCTTTTGTTTGGGGCCCTTGTGCGGGGCAGGCTTGAGGCAAGTTGCTGCGTCTGGAATCCGTACGAAAGTACATACGCCCTGCTTCTCGAAAAAGTTCAAAAAGCTTTCCTAAGATTCTTATACAAACGTGTTTTTGGATACTATCCTTACATGTACCCAACCAACTTCCTTCTGGGATGTCTTGGGTATAATTCCCTTAAAGTGAGGAGAGCCCGCGACCAGCTTACAATGGTTTGCAAAATATTTCGTGGCACTATCGACGCTCCTCACTTGCACAACGATTTGCTCCGCATATTTGCCCCGAACAATTACCTTCGCAGTCGTAGTCACAGGCTTTTCTCAGTTCCTCAGTGTCGAACCGTGGCGCGCGCTAACTGTCCGCTACCCGGGCCATTCTACTTTTCGTTGTACATAAATGTTTAGTCACATTCGCACTAAACAATTTTTATTTCAAAAACGGTGAATTGCACCGTTTTCTAACTTGAAACTCGAAGAGGGACGTAAATAAGCTTATATTTAGAATTATCCTAATACATAAAAAGTTATTTGTAATAACTATAATGTCAGTAACGCAGTAGATGTTGATGTCCCCGCCTTTTCTATGGAAAGAGTGCAACTTACCACTGCGTTACCAAGATTCTTTAACGATAATTGAGTAATATAAGAGTTGTTTTTTTGGAAACCGTCAAACTTAAACATTCTAAGTTTATGTTATTTATTTAGACGCGGATTCATAATTTGGCATACTTTTTATCGGACTATAACAAAAAATGTACACTGAAAAGTAGAATGACCCACCCCGCATCCTCACTGCCTTAAACAAGCTGTTGGAAAATAACCCACATTGTGACGTTTTCGCAGATGAGTGGCGGATAGTTATATGTGCATGCTTAAGTTTTTGTAAGGTAGGTGAATAAATGTTGTTGTTTTTTTTTTTTGACATGAATTTATAAGAATTAGTTTTAATCTATTCATTAATTAGTGTAAGTGGTTTGTAACCGTACTAGTTAATTAATTAAATAAATAAATAAATACCCTAAGCCTACCGTGGTTTTCTTTACTTCGCATTAAGTATTTCTTTAAATATCGGTAACTGGGATCTGTGTGATTTCCAGATTACGTTTCAATATTCCCTGTCGGAAACCACTAAACACGACCAGTCTATTTTGCGGCGGCAATTTTTCTCATTCAGCAATCGCTCACGGAACTAAAAAGTTTGACCGCGGCAAAACAGAGAAACTTCTTAACTTATTTAAGTTCTTATTTAATATTTATCACCATGGCGACTGTTGTTTAAACGTTACTATACTTACCAATAAATTATTACTTTCATTTCACTCTTCGCAAATATCTTCGAAATCGGAAAAAATATCGTCCATATATTGTATTTAGGAACAACGCCGGACTATGCGAGAAGTGCCCCTATGGTGCTGAGTCCATAGATCTCTTCTGGAGGTCACTTTTCCACCGGTCCCTGAGGCGCCGGTCCGGCATTCGACGGGCCCCCTCCACCTCCTCCGGTATGTCTCGGCCAGCACTTGAGCATCTAGCTCCCACGGCGCGGTGCAGGCCAAGTCACGCGGCCGCATGTGCCACCGTCATATAGGCCCTCACTATTCGTAGGGCCACCACCCTTTGGGGCCTCCTTAGGAACGCCTTATTGATATTTTTGTTTGGCACTCCATATAGCGCTATGCTACGCAGGACGCCTGCAAACAGGCGTCGGCATGGCGCTTGAGGTCCCCCCACGTTAGGTAACATGCGGCCCAGGGCCGATGCGCGCGGCCCCGAAGTCCCACCTCCGGTCCAGGATGAGGCCAAGATAAAAGATAAAAAAGACATTTATTCAGTAAGTAGACCGCACGGGCACTTTTGCACGTCAAGAGTCTACCAGCGCTTCCCAACAGGAGACCACTGCTGAGAAGAAACGCCGCAAGAAACTCAGCAGGCAGTCATTTTTAAACCATATTTCCTACTACAACAATATAATACTACTTAGTCTAGCATTATATAAAAATATAAATATTAAATTAAATATAATATCAAATATAATGCGTAGTTAGGTACAAGGTACTTGATATTGGCCTTCACCTGGACCGCCTCCACAGGGATGGTCGTAACACGTAGTCACGTAACACTACGGGGAAGCCATCCCCTCCCGCCGACGACAATAGCGTCTGTCTTCGGTAGGGACACCTCCAGACCCAGCTGTCGGATGCGGCCGACAACCAGGTCTGCCGTCAACGCCGCCCTCCGGATCAAGTCCCCGGACGACCACCATTGTATCGTCAGCATGGCAAAGGGTGGCCATGCGGGGAAGGAGCGTTCCGCGGATCACCCATTCGTAGCCGATGTTCCATAGCAGGGATCCTAACACGGACCCCTGGAGAACACCGCACGACATCGGGTGAGTGACCCGCAGACCTCCACGATCGTAGAGCACTACCCTGTCGGTTAGGTAGTGCTCTAAAATCCGCCGCAGATATCCGGGCACCCTGTGGAAGCGGAGGGCCTCTATGATGACCGGGAAGGGGAGGGATTCGAATGTGTTGGCGATGTCTAATGACACTGTGATGTCTAACGACACTGCCACGTCTCCCTCACCATTCTCCTCTGAATGCCCACAGAAGTTCCGCAGGGACGAAAGCGCATCCATAGTGGACCGTCTCACGTAAACCGGACTGCCGGTCGGAGATGTTAGGTTAGGTTAGGTTATCCTCCTGATGTTGAACAATGCGACGGGACAAAATGCGCTCTAGCATCTTGCCCGTCTCATCCACCAGGACGATGGGTGACCGGCATGGGTATCTATCGACCTACACTCCTTCCGAAGGAGGACAAGGCGCCCCTCCTTCCACCACCTCGGAACGCGCCCCTCTTTGAAGCAATCATCAAAGAGGATCCGCAAGCGGTCCCCGAGGTGCTCCGTCACAATGTGGAGGACTCTCCCTGGTACCCCATCTGGTCCTGGCGCTTTTTTGCAGGGCCGGAGACGGTCGACGACGCTCTCTATTTCGTCGTCCGTCACGGGACGGGGATCATCTGGATCAACCTCCTCAACCGTGGGGCCCACCATGCCGGGCGGCTGAAAAGCCGCTAAATTCAACCACTAAAGTTAAAAAGTATTCTTGAATTTCGGTAATGGTCCTTGTATCTGGTGTTCATAAAAATATTTACAGCATTTTTGCTAAATATATTTTATTCCTATTAGGGTACAATTTTATTCAAGCAACTTCTGCTGTAATATTTTGGTGCATTAGACTAAATTAAAGTTTACAAAAATATAGCTTGTTAAAAAAAACAACATTGTTGGTCTGTGTAATATACTGGAATTCCAAAACTTAACATACAAATAAAGGTATTGTTTTCTGTTTTTACTCAAGTTTTTGATTATGGTAGTTTGGAAATCTGGTATAGACATAGTCTCACTCAAGTATGTTATTTGAATGACTGGTATTTATACCGGAATGAGTAAACAACGTCGAGCTAACATTTGAAATCATTTTTACCAGACTACCAAGACACCAAAAACATCTACACGCCCCTAAGCCCCTAACAATAAGGTCTAAATATACATATAAGGCCTGAAACGCTACTGATCCGCCAAATTCAAAAAATTGTAACTCGTCTGTATATCAACCTTTTTTGTCAGGATTTCGGGTTTTAATGTCATAAGAATATAACGACTGAGATTATTGTGCTAAAATATTTTCGTAACATCAAATAATATGAAACAACGTGAACGCCGAGAACTAATCGTCGCCAAATGGCTAGAAAATCCTCAACGCCCGAATCATTATATCGCCAGGGATCTTAAAATGCCAAGAAGAACTGTGGATGACGTATTACAACGGTACTTCAAGACCCTATCTACGGCTCAGAAGTCAAGAACCAAAGAACGTAGTGGTCCTCGTGACCCCGTATTGGAAAGAAAGATTGTAAGGAATATACGTAAGAACCGCACCAAGCCCGAACGTGACATCGCCAAAAAATCATTAACAAACCAATCAATGGTTCGACGTGTAAAGCAACGTGCGTCTATGAAGACTAAAAAAAAGCGTAAGATCCCAAAAACGTCAGAAAAACAACGAGCAACAATTAAAATCTGGTCTCGAAAACTCTACAACTTTTTAGGCACAAAAAGCTTTCACATTGACGATGAAACCTATGTGAAAGCCGATTTTCACATAGGTATCATACACTACCCGGTGACCAATACTATACAATTGGCGACGGACAAAGTCTTCCTGACTCGGTAACCACGATTGGAATCGAAAAATTTGGAACTAAATACTTACTTTGGCAAGCCATCTGCCCCTGTGGTGATCGAAGCCGTGCTTACGTCGCAAGAGGCACCATCAATAAGGAAATTTATATAAATGAGTGATTGAAGAAGCGGTTATTGCCTTTTATAAAAAAACACAACATGTCTACTTTGTTTTGGCCAGATTTGGCAACCTGCCATTACACAAAAGAAACGATTAATTTCCTTGAATGTAATGGTATCCAATTTGTACCAAAAATTATGATCCCTCCTAATGTTCCACAGTGTCGTCCAATTGAGAGGTATTGGGCTCTAGTAAAAGGAATCTTACGAAAGTCAGGCAAAACAGCAAGAGACCACCAGGATTTCCTTAAAAAGTGGAATTGGGCATGTAAACAAGTCTCCAATGACACTGTCGTCGCACGCTTGATGTACGGCATCAGACAAAAATTAAGGCAAGAGTGGGATAAAAAGAATATATCCAGGAAAATCTGATAAATATTAAAATTTTGACTGTATTCCATTAATTCATTAACAATAAAATAAATAAAATATGTTAGTATTGTTTAAAACGCGTTTTCAATTTGGCGAATCCGCAACGGTTCAGGCCTTATTTGCCGCGATGGCTGTGTAGATTAGATGGTACTGCTTTTGACTGTATTATTGATGCAAAAATACATATGATAGCAACTGCACATATTTTACATTGCAAAGTGAAGAATTGTTTAATTTTGCAAAAAACAGATATTTTGTCTAAATCACCAATATCAATTGAAATCGGCAAAGATGTGAACAAAACCAAAAGAACCATAATTACTCCATACTGAAATACAGTTGAAGATCATGGGAGCATATATTAATAATTTAAACATGACATGTGTGATGATCACTTTCATATTGTTGAAGATTAAGAAGATTGTTACGCAATGCATAAATCTGGAAGCTGTAAAAAAAACCATATAAATTTGGCTCACCCTCTTAATCAAGTCTGAGTAATTAAAATATGAAATATGAATTAATAATTACAAAATGTAAACAAACGGATTGCCATCATAAAAAACAAATCCAAGTGATGGTTAGTTCGAGTTTAAAACCTTCCGTCGCTGAACATCATATTCTCAAAACATCATATTCGCAAAACATGATATTCTCAAAACATGATATTCGCAAAACATGATATTCTCAAAACATGATATTCTCAAAACATGATATTCTCAAAACATGATATTCGCAAAACATCATAGTAGCAAAACATAACTATTATTAAGACATGAATTAGACAGCGTCGACGGAGCTCCGCTACTGCGGAGCTCCTATTTCTGGGTGGTTTGGCCCTCCGGGCCAGCTGCAAAACTAACATAACCTAAACCTACCTACGATTTTATAATAAATCCCGACTATTTGTACATTATCATGTTTTGCGAATATCGTGTTTTGCGAGTATGATGTTATGCGTATATGATGTTTTGCAAGTATGATCTTTTGCGAATGTGATATCTAGCGAATATTCGGTTCAAAATCATAGAAATAAAAAAATATACATAATAATCAGGTTAATATAACAATGTATGAAGAGTTAAAAATATTAATTGCACTCAGAGTAAACAGTAAATAAACTTTATTTGAATAAAATATATCGAGTTCCCGTGTGGTTGCCGGGTTAGAATAGTACCACTCCATTTCTTCCCGTGGATGTCGTAAGAGGCGACTAAGGGAATAAGGGCTTGTAGTACTGTTACGCGATGGGCTTGCAACCTGTCACTAATACGCTGGTAAATATCTTAGCCTAAATTATGCAAAGGGTGGTTACGGAACTATCAACAAGTTTTAAAGGTTGTTGGTAATTCTGTAGCTCTGCCTACCCCACTTTGGGAATGAAGGCGTGAGTTTATGTATGTATGTGTATATCGAGTTTTAACTTATGCTACTGGCAATGGTAAGAAGTATTAAGCATTTGGTTCGTAATTATAATAATTATACTGGTACGTAATTCTAATAATGCAATACAGGACATACAGCATTGGTTTTCTGGCATCTGTTGAATGAATGTGCTTGTTTTCATTTAAACTTTGGTATTGTTGCCTTCTATTGTTAAGTTTTTGTTTCTTGTTAAGTTTTGGTTGTATTTTCGTATACAGTTTCTATTTGTTTATGTGTGTTTCTTTGGAAATTAAGAACTATGGAAGCTCAGTCGGACCCATAAATAAAAAGGACAATCTCACACCGCCAAAGAAAAGGCAATGCAGTGCTATGTCCGTTAGTGAGAAACTCATGGTGATGAAAGCTTATAAAAAATTGGCCTCCAGGAAAATATTGGTTGTGCCATTAAAGCTACTGATGTTCTTGGCATTTCTGCAGTGACGGTACACAGAATAGTGACTGAGAATAAAACTATTTTTAAATTACATATGAATAGATTAATTAAAAAATAATGAACCTTTTTTATCACCATCCAAGTCACAAGACGATGTACAAAAATAATGTTTTCAATATGTTCATTGTTATTTATAATTATCTCTTAGAGGAACTCAGCCTGCTAGACGGAAATGCCCTTAAACGCAGTCTAACAAACTGATGTTTTTACAACTTAAAGTCGTATCTCAAGCACCAACACTAATATGATTAGTAGTATTTAGTTGTATAATTGTGATATAAAACTAAACCTTATCTGGGTGGATCAACTTTTTGTTGTTGTTATTCTGTCCCGTAAGCCAGGAGACAACAGTGATAGAGTTTCTTAGAAAAAATGTTATAATATATACTTCCAGCACACTCAGCAGAAAGGCCATAAAAGAATGGGTGTGTAATTGCCAATAAAACAGTTTTTTAGTGGACTTATATCCCTTTAAATCATAGTTTTAAAGAGTGACCCAGGAGACGTTACCATGGCAACAAGCTACAAAGAAAAGTTGATTGACCCATCTATTGTTTGAATTTGACATCTTATATTTACTTGAACTTTTTTTAATTCTTTTGACTTTTTAATTGATGGACATAGCTTATACCCAGGCTTTACACATTGGCTAATTTTCATCCCAGAACACTTCAAAGTTGCCAAGGGAATAATGGTAGGTAGTAGCTAGTATATAAATAAAAAGTATGAACTGACTTCAGCACAAAATGAGCTATTCACTAATTGCAATCATCAGATAAGGAGACAGGCAATCCCTAAGATATTGTTTGATCTAAACTGGCTTTACACACCTTACAACCTAAATAATGTGCCTTTAAAAAAACCCATTATGTTAAGCTGGCTTTGATAGCCAATTTAATGAGTATGGGTAAATATTCCAGCGTTTGAACTGCCACCATTGTTGTTTTCAATATATTGATGAAAATAATGATAACTACTAGCACCTTTTCATGTCAAAATAGAACACCAGGTGGCAGTATCCCTTAACTCTTTAACGGCCGTTGGCACCTGTCACACTTTTCAAAAAAGAACTACAACGTTTATTCATAAGACTCATGTTAATTTTAATATGGTGGTCAAATATATGCCCGTTGACCGCTAAAGGGTTAAAATTAGAAGAATAAGAAAATTATTAATTTTGTCTGGAACAATATGCAAAGTCAATAATGATGGCGGTCGAAATGCCAAATAATAAATTAACTCACGTAAGCATTGATGTGCATTTTAAATGCTTTTAGTTTCTGTCACCAATACAATCTCGTTTTAATTCTTTACTTAGAACAATTAAAAAAACTGTACCCTACTGGGGTTTATGCTAACCCAGTTCTTGTGGTTTAGGAGCAGAGTTCATAAACAGATATATCTATACTTTCATCATCAACTTATTTGGGGTAGGCGTAACATGTCTTTATCTTACATACTTCTCTATTAGTCTTAATCTCAGCACTCACATCCTTTCTAGCCATATAATCTTTCACACAGTCCATCCATCATTTCATTGGTCTTCCCCTACTCGTACAGCCATCCACATTCATACACAAAACTTTCCTGACAATATTTTCCTCATTCCTCCGCATCACATGCCCATACCATGACAACGGATTTCTACTTTCATCATAAACATATTTATTACTTTACAGACACTGTAAAATGGTTAAGTAGTTAGTAAGTAACATTGTATGTACTGTCTAACACTGGTTTGAACAGGTTAGTGAGAACAGTATTGCTAATTGTGTACCTCAAATCTCTTTATCTGCAGCTGCGTCTCGTAGTTCCATATGTTGACGTCGCCGTTGTAGAGCGAGCACAGGAGCCACGGCTCGGTCGGGTGCTGGTCTACGCACTTGACGCGGTCCGACCTCGCCGTCAACTTCCTCTTGATATCCAATCTTAACGGCTTTAAAAACATTAACAACTTATCGATTAACACTTTCACGTAAATTCAAAAATACTAATTCCAATAAATTCAGCATAAACGCCGAAAATGCCGAAATACTATAACGTTGGCAATGATGACACACTCTGTAAATCGTGTAACTAGAGCACAAAACATTTTTCAACTTATATTATAATTAATTGTTTATAGTATTATATCATTAACATCCAATAACCCTTACCATTTTTAGTTAGCAAACATGAAAAGTTATAATGTAGAAATCAGTAGCTGTAAAACTGAACCGTACCGTGTAAGTTTGACAGGGTGGGTGGACGTGTCACTTAATTTTTTTAAGTAACCACAGAGCCACTATTTCAAGCATCCAATAATAAAAAGTATTTAACGATATTCGGACTATTGCATAGGACTATTGCTTCTTATTTTGATTATTAAGAACGGCTCTCTAACATGTAACAAGATTTGTAAAGAATGAAGGTTAATTGAAGTTAAATAAAAAAAAAAATGTATTTTTCTTCGTCACCTAGCTAACGTTGACAATACCACGTAGACAACGCCAATACCTACGATAAGGTAATGCTGGCCTGGCACTACACATCGTCCAACACCCCAACTCCGAACTTTCAGCCGAACCAGAGGTTTTACATTGAAAATTGAAGTTTGAAGTTACGTTATCTCGATCCCTTTCCCTCGATTTATTCTCGAATGACGAGTGACAGAGATGGAGCTAAAGTAACTTCGATTTTTAGAGTACGGCCACAGGGCAAACTTTTTGTGTTCTACTACTTCTACTAGTCTGGTGAAAACTTGCTCCATTATGCTATTATAAGCTTAAATTGTAGTCTATTTTTTATAGTTTACGACTAAATTGCAATCTTAAGCTTTGCCCACAGACTACTAAGGGATACTAACGTATCACACTGCCATCTCGCGAACAAAATCGGCTCATCGTAGGATTTTGACATATTTCTATTTTATTTTTTTATTTTTTTCCTGGACTCGCACGAATGCTTTTGCCATTAGTCGTTTTTTTTTTTTTTTTTTTTTTTATTATTAACAAAAATTAGGGAAACTAACACGGATTATTTTACTACTAAAAAACGGATGAAAAAACGGAAAGGATAAAAAAAAAAAAAAAAATTTAAACTGTTTATTTCATTTCATTACATTACATTATTTTAATCTTAACTACTAATCTTAAATATTAAAGATTTTATGAGTTAAGGAGTCAACTAATAACACTTATCTACTTCTAATTAATGTTATTAAAATTATACATAGGTTAACATGCAATAGGTACATGCTTAATTTTATTATTATTTATTTATGTATGTAAGTGAGTGGTTATCACTGTTTTTTTTTTTTTTTTACAATTTGACTTACCTAACATGTATCTCTTAACTATATTTTTGACTTGGCCTGCAGTTTTCCCCTCTATTGAGCATGATAAATCATAAGGTAATCGATTTAAGGTACTTGGGAGAAGACACTTCCACACTCTTTGTCCATATTCATTGTTGCTTTTGGCAACCTCAAATTTCGGAATATTGTGTAAGCTACGTAAGTGTTTGGGCCTTCCTTTTTTCTTTAGGTCTTTAATGTTGTTGCTATACTGGGTTACAATTTTGCTAAATCTATTTTGTCGTACACTGTTAATACTTTACAATAGTTAAATAAATTTTCATATTTATTTCTGTGCATATATTTAATTTTTATAGGTACAATATTTTTTAATAGCCGTATTTGAAGGTTATATATATTCTTGAGATATGTTTTATATGATCGTCCATAGCTTTCCAGACCATAATTAATAACGGAATCTGCTAAGGACATGTAAAGAAGTCTTAATGTATTGTATGGGACTTTATATTTGAGTATACATAGTTTTGCCAAGATGGATCTAAGTTTGTTACATACATGGTCAATATGGGGCCCCCAATTGAACTTGTGGTCTATTTTTAGTCCTAGGTAGGTATGTTCCCTTACAGTTTCTAGGTAAATACAGCTACAAGATGTGCTGGGCATGTGCAGACAGTTGTGTTCATGGGCTACGATCTTTGGTGTAACGTTTGTTTTTTTATAGGGTGAATGTATGTGCATTAACTTAGTTTTAGAATAGTTTAGAGATAAGCCTAAGTCGTGAGCCCATTTACACAATAGGTCGAAATCTTTCTGCATCATGTCCTGGGCAGTCCCTAGATCCTGGTGGGCTGTAATTATACGTATGTATCATCTGCAAATTGGTATACAGAACCATGCTGGAATATATTACACAATTAATTTATTACAGGAACTATGGATCAGTACAGTAGTTGGTTATATTGACATATTTCTTACCTCATACATTTTGCTATTTTTTTTTCATTTTAAATGTAGGCACTGGAATTTCAAAATAATGCATCCTATTTTTTTGTACAAATAGTGATCGTTTGGTTGTTTTTCCAACAAATTTAGACTAAGGCACTTCTAAATAATACAGCCACATTTTTTTTCTAAAAATGGTGATGTTGATTTTTTTAACCACATTTAGACTATGGAACTGATGGACAATACTGCCTATATTTATTGACCTATCCTACTCGGTAAAACCATATTGGTTTTGACATGTTGTCGTATTGTTTTTTAACCTGCCGCCTTTACTGTCAGGCAGAATTGAGCCCCTGCTAGAATACTACAGCCCGTGAGCACTTAAAATACCATTCGGTTTGTACTTCTCTCTCATTCGTTCTCAATAAGAGCGTATGAGACCGAGTGAGAGACAAGTACAAACCATACGTGATTCGGTGTATAGACGCCAACACGAATAAGTATTCACCGAATCTCGCAGTGTGGCCCCGGACTGAGAAAATAAAATAAAAAAATCACATTTAAAATACATAATAGTTTAAAACAATCATGATGTCTGTGCCTTGACCAGGGTAGCTGCCATTCCAGTAGTCTGTTATAGACACCTCCCGGACCTCACACCTGGTGCTTACTTCTTCTAAAACATAAATATAGCTATACAGAAAGATAGTGGTGCCAGCGCCATGTAGGTATCTATACCATGCGGTGGACCTAATGAAGCCGGTGCATATTTTATAATTTTGTATTAGGCCAGTTCTAGATAGTCCTAAATATTAAAACAAAGTCATTAAGACAGACATGTCTCACTTCACAGAAGACCCACGTAAAAAATATAAAGAATAAAAGACCAATATTACAGAATGTGTGTAATTGCGGCAGTGAAACAAAATATACGTTTCTCACTCTTGAAGAAGTTATAAAAAGCAAGACAGATAAAAGTATCCCTTCGAATTGAATAAATGGAATAGAAAAACTAAATTATCAAATCAAATATTATACGTCAATGATTACGTGGATCTTAATGACTTACTCATTTTTATAGCTTGGAAAAAAAGTTCAAGTTTTGGTCGAACGAGGCCACTGTTTGGTATGAAATCGGCAACATGATTCAATTTTTAACCCCTGCTCTACGTATCCTACCTGGGGCACGTTTTACAAAGCTTCAAGTAACAATTTTACAGGTCTAAACTGGAAACACTGCTCAAATGACTGGTCGTCATTGGTCCAGGTTGTGTCAAATGGAAACTTAACCTGTAAATTATAATTTGTAGCTTTATACAGGGCGAACGATATGAAGTGTTACCAAATTCACAAAGTCGAGCCTGGTGTCAAAGTAAATGCGACTTACTATCGGGAAAATGTTTTGGAAGCTGCGTTGCAGCCTTGGGCACGCTAATATTTCGGTAGTAGACCGTGGACATTACAACAAGACTCGGCCCCTGCTCATAAGGCTCGTGTGAACCAAGAATGGCTGAACAACGCGTTCCACATTTTATTTCGTCCACACAATGTCTTTCGAATTCCCCAAACGCGAACCCGATGGACTTTTCTATCTGGTCCATTGTGGAGAGCAAGGTGAGGAGAAGAAAACATGCCAGTATGGATGCATTGAAGAAAGCGATCGTACGTAATTGCCATTGCATACCGTAGGATCACATTCGTGCAGCGTGCAACTCATTTTTCTACCGTCTGAAGGCCATAGACAGCAGAAGGTGGTCATATCGAGTTAAAATAAAGTAATCTTAAAAATTTGATATCTTTTTAAAAAAAAAATCTTAATAATGAATAATTTGGGACAACAAACACAACCTTTTGAATTTGGTAACACTTCATATCGTTCGCCCTGTAGAACAGGCCCCTAGCCATCCCACCTGGGAGGGATAAGTGGTATTTTTCCACTCTTTACACCCAGGTGGGATAAGAGGAACATTTTAATTCCACTCTTCCTACCCCAGGAAGGATTTATTTTCACTGTTTCATAACCAGTTTCATAATAAGTTTTATTTTCATTTTCATAACAAGAACATCTTAGTCATGTACTTCTGGTACCTACTTTTAACGGAATAAGGGATGGGTGGAACAGGGTCTAGGTAGGTTAAGAGGTCTGTGGGCTCATATGACCACAAAGGGCTATTTAGTTTTTTTTTAGAGACTGATAAGAGTGATAAGTGATAAGGCTAATGGTGACATCATTGCATTTTACGCTGCTGTGAAATAATAAAACGGATTATGAATCATAACTGCTGGCCGAGGTTTTAAGCTTGATCTGCTGGGAATAGCCGGTCAAAATATGTGTACGATGATTTAGGCTGTTTTTTTTTCATCTTGTTACATCTATTGAGTGCCCCCCCTAGAAATATTATTATTTTTGTTATTTAACAACTAAACTAAGTAACGGTTTCTACAAGACACCTAAACTCCAAATTTCATCAATATACCTCTTGCAGTTCAGCAGTATCAGCTCTTACTTTCATCTGACTATTGTCATGCGTAATATGAGTACCTAACTCTCAAGTGTGTCTCTCGCAAAATCCTCTCCTCTAGTAATCTACTTGATCTGTTCAGTACTTGCCACCTTTCTGCTTTTGCCTACTAGATAACTAGCATAGAGGTATTAGAGGTGTTATAGGCATTCAGCGTTACTCCGCAGGGTTAGAAACGCGTTTGCAATCTTAGGATTGCAGTTTTGTGATTGTAGTCTTGAAAATACAAATGTCTATGGGACTCATGTCCCACATACCATCAGGTGGCCCATGTGGTAATTTTCCATTAAAAAACCGGGCAAGAGCATGTCGGACCATGCTCAGTATAGGGTTTCAAAGCCGTTACTACAAACAAATTAAACCTCGCGACATACCCGCAATTTTTTTGAAAGAACTATGCATCGACACCACAGTCTATGGGGAAGACGAGAAAAAAAACTGTGTGTGTGACTCATATGACGACAGACTGACAGACATGGCGAAACTATAAGGGTGCCTAGTTTTACTACGGAACCCTAAAAACGGCTACGTGCGCGTCGGACTCGCGCACGAAGGGTTTCGTACCATTACCTATAAAGTCACGTTTTTTGCATAAGTGCCTAAATTATTTTTAAAATTATATCTTAAGGGGAGCAACCTTTTAAAAAAATATTTTTATTCCGTTTTTAGTATTTTTTGTTATAGAGCCAACTGAAATCATATCTATCATCTGTGACAAGTTTGACAGACAGACAGACAGACAGACAGACAGACAGACAGACGGACAGACAGACAGACGGACAGACAGACAGACGGACAGACAGACAAACGGACGGATGGACGGACGGGATGCCGGACGGAAGGACGGACGGACGGACGGACGGACAGACGGACAGACAGACATAAATAGTGGAGTCTTGGTAATAGGGTTCCGTTTATAACCTTTTGGTACGGAACCCTAAAAACATGTACCGTTTTAATTATGGACCCAGGATTAATTCCTTTCTTTCAAGCTCTGGACAGCTATCCTTATACAGACCTCACGCAGTGGTGATATTCTCATACAAGGCTGTGTCGTGTCAGGGGTTCGCTTCAGTCACATGGTAGGATTTAATAATAGCCGTCCAGTCATTATTGATGCGGATTAGAGGACGTATCTACTTATGTAGTTATGTATTTGTACAATTAATTATAAAATTCCATTCATGCCTGTGGACATATTATTTAGGCAACATAGGTGAGCTTTCTATAACGATCACGCTTTATTAGACCTGTAGGTGTGATAGGATCCCTCGACGATACTAAAGGACGTTGGTTCGGACTAGCATCAATGATATTTATAAGAAAGAAATAATGTCTCATTTCATTCGTATGTAACTATTATTTACATTTTGTTTACATCTCGACATTTTGTTTAATTTGCACCGGCGTTACCGTCACCTGTGAAACGTGAGATACACAATTAGATATTGCATGAGTGCGATAAAGACGGGTAGCTACATGGCGGCCGTGAGCGGCACTTGACTTGGCGACAATGGCGAGCAATTTGAAACAACTATTTATCTCTTTCTAACAATAGCGTTCGCTATGGATTGCCGTTCTTTGTCTGTTTAGTATGAACGTAACGTATCTTAATATAAAATATCATTGGCTAGCATCAGGAAAAGTGAGCTCCAGGAAGGATGAAGTTATTTAGAGAAATCATCTTTCATTAAAGACTAGCTATACATACAGGGCGTCCCACGGCTATGCCACATGGAAGGAAAGTACCTTAAATATTAGAGATGGAGCATTTTACTGAAAGAAGACATTATTTGAATTTAAAAAACAAATTAAACTGCATTCATCGATTTTTAAATAGTGACATGCTTGAACCGGGAATCGAACCCGTTATATGAGAAAATTAATTACCCTGTAGCTTTATCATACCGATCGAAAGGCTTCACCATAAGGATTATTTTTTTGCTAAATAACATAGTCTCAAAAATAAAAGGAAGACCATGAATTTTAACATTTTTAATACAAAATTAATCAATTTATCAAATGCTCAAAACGAGTCCCTTTCCTGTTGAATACAAAGTAGCACTCTTTTGATTATTTCGCTCACAAAAAAAAACACATTAAATGTTAAAATTCATGGTCTTCCTTTTATTTTCAAGCATGTCACTATTTAAAAATCTATGAATGCAGTTTAAATTGTTTTTTAAATTCAAATAATGTCTTCTTACAGTAAAATGTTCCATCTCCAATATTTAAGGTACTTTCCTTCCATGTGGCATAGCCGTGGGACGCTCTGTTTACTGTCTTCGTCCGCGTAGAAGTCGTTTATCGGTAACTGTCATATTGTCCTTGTGCCGTTGTGCTAAATCGTTACAAAGCTTACTATTTTATAAAGCTTCCTATTTAACAAAGAATGACAGACTTCTTCCTTTTTACAATTTTGGTAACCAACCCTAAACAGAGGACCACCTTTCACAAATGGACTCTTTCTGAACTAAGCTCTAAGTTTATAGGTTATATGCACACTATTCTGATAAACATATTTACCTACACAGATAAACTGATAAGTAGGTACGTAAATACGTAGACAACCACCAAAAACTCATCACTCAAAATCATTTTTATTCCGCAAAAGTAGGTAGGTTAGGTTCGTTAGGTATCTTTAGATGCCCGAAGGGCAAATCGCTCAGAAATAGGAGCCCTGCCTTAGGCAGGGCTCCGTCGAATAGTAGTGGTGTGACAACCTGGTGTGACCACGAGTCTGCACCCATATAATCCTAGCTTATGCTCATCCTACAATTTTTTTTGACTTAACGGGGATCGAACCCGGCTATACCTACTACCGATAGTTTCATAAGTATGCACCTTGATTACAGCAGCAGCTTAATCCTAAATATTAAAACTGAATGCTTTGATTTACCGGTGTCCAATTCTGGTATGTCGCTGGAAATTTTTTATGCATTAAAAAACATTTGGTGGGTTTTGCACACAAGCTGCATAAAATCTCTTTTAAAAACGTTTTCCACACGCAGGATTTTTTATCTCATGCATGTCTAACCACGGTTTGATCACCATTCTTTTCACGAAAGCACTGCAACTGTAACCATTTCTTTAATATTTCTTCATTTGATATTTACGACATGTCGCATCTTGTCACGTGGTATTATACCAGAGATCAAACGCACATGAAATAAGACATAATATGGTTTAAATACCTGGAATAAACAAGCAAGAATAGCAATAAAAATTTGTCCGGCTTGCAAATATCCAGTTTTCAATTTTGTATATAAGGTTTAGGAGTAATTATTGATCAGAACAGCAAAAACATTTCATTATTTCACATGGCTGATAATCACGTACTACTCTAAAACAAATAGAACCACATACCTACAAGGAGGATAATATCTTATATTTAATCAATACACATACGCAGACACTATTAAACTGCAAAAAACATCATTGTTTTTAGCAATGTCAATAAAAAATTGTTCCACTTTGAAGCCGATTGCGATGGCGAGTGCGTTAGGCAATTACGACGCAGGGCCTCTTTTCCTGACGGTAAAAACTTATCGTCTTTGACCTGTTATGTTATTGTTTTAACGTCAGTCGCCATTACTGTCGAATAAATAAGACCTACTTATCAAAACAATGACAATACGATAGCAGCTAAAACACTATTATGGTCTTTGCCGTGTTGAATAGAGGCCCTGAGATGTTTTTAGAACCATTTTAAGGACATTACCTTTTGTAATTTTTTCTTAATCGTAAATTAAAGTTGACCTTCCACTGATTTTTAAACTTTTTACATCTTTGGAGGGTCAATAAAGTATCAATTGCGCTTAATTCCTATTTTGGTAGAGCCCTACAACATTACACATTACAATAAAATAAAAATTGGATGGTTAACCACTATATTTTTTTTTAATCACTTAAACGTTCACTGCTGCTCTTAGAACTATTAAAAAAATAGGTACATGAAAAAATCCGTTAAGAGAAAATGTGTTTTGGGGATCGAAAGAGATAGCAAATGACCCCACCAATCCGCCATTTTAATTTGGCAAACGATGCACCAAACACCCTGTATTTTTGACCAACCTTTTAAACGTACCTAGATTCAAAACTACTGGCACAGATTAAGTAAGAGTTACTACGTAACAGATATTTATCTGAGCGAGGTACGTCCGATAATCACCGCCTGACGGAACATAGTTGCCGATGCTAATACATCAAGGATGCCCGCGCGCGGCGATGTCAACTCGCTCGACCGCTCGAGCGAGATGCAAGTAGGCGAGTAGTACACTCTTACTTAATCTGTGGTAGTAGGTACATTCTAGTCATTACGTCAAGTTCGGTTAGATGTGTGTGGTGTGTTGTTGTTTCTTTGAATTATTTTGGTGAATGTAATGTAATTAAAACTATTCATTAGATTTTTACCGTATTGAAATTTAACAACCGATTATTCCGGTCCAACAAAAACTTGCGACAGCATTTTTTAAAGTTGAATCATATGTAAAACCTGTGTAAAACAATAAAAAATAACAAATAAATATTATATTTTGATTATTCAAGTAACTGTTTTTCTCATAATGTGTACCTGTTAATTTATATTAATATTTTCAATGTGTTGATAACCCTACCGTTCGAGCGAGCAAACGTAGGTATAACTATACGTTCGCAGTAAACTACGAAAAATGAACTTTCAATAGGAGTTAATATGGTTTATTTAGGCGCGTTCGGCCAGCATTATACATATATTTTATATGTATTCAATACTTTTACGTGTTGACCGGACCTACTTTGTCGCTTTGTATAGAAGTGAAATATGCCTGCTACTGGGTCTATTTGAATGAAACAAAAAGTAGTATGTTCATTTATTTATAAGCTTTACTGAAACAAAGTTTCAGATCGGTTGGCTTACCCACTGATATTCTTCATTGTGATTATTATTTAATAGTAAGTAATCGATCCAGTAGGTTTATTGCCTAATGCACTCGAAATCGTTTTCATTTTGACAGTCCGAAGGCGACTCTACATACAAAATGAAAACAATCGTTCCAATTTGAAGTTGATTACGATGACGTTAGGCAACAGGCCAGCACATCCTCAATATTACCCAGAAGAATAGAAGCACAGTCTAAATATAAGATCCTTGCGTTCATTGCGGCTAAATTGCGCGGTAAATCTCGTCGCTCGTTCCTGCAGTTATTTTGTCGCGCGCAAATGCCTATTGTGAATCAACCTTAAAAACGTCGTGTCTCTGTCTCTATTGCTACATCTATGGACTTCGACGAATGTTCGTATTCACATCTTTAGAAAATTGCGCATTCAAATCCCGCAGATGCGACCGTAGCGTTCCATAAGGAAAGAAAGACATATTAACTAGAATATTCGTTAAATTCCGCAGATGAGGCCCAAATTAAAGAATTTTATTACACACTAGCTTTTGCCCGCGACTCCGTCTGCGTGGAATTATTAATTACGGCAGCATAATTTTTCGAATCCACTTACTTTTTAAATTGTTACCCCTTACAACCCTTTTTTCGCAATTAAAAGTAGCCTATGTCCTTTCTCAGGCTCTAGACTATCTGTGTACCAAATTTCATTTAAATCGGCTCAGTAGTTTTAGCGTGAAAGCGAGACAGACAGACAGATAGACAGACCGAGTTACTTTTGCATTTATAATATTAGTTAGGATTAGGATATGGCTGCAGTAATAGTTTAAACGTTATTATGATTATTTATTTATTTAATGGCAACCAGTGAGCGACCATTTCTGCCAATGTCAAGTTTATATTTTAGGTACATTTACATAATCAAAAATGTTGTATGGTGATCCTCTAGCCTCCGTGAAGCGATGTGCGAGTAGGTTGGAGCTATACTTCCAAAGGCGATACGTGTTCAAACTTGAATTCTTCGTTATACTGCACATTTGAATGTAAATTTACTGCATATTAATACATAATTACTTGGATAGTACATAAACTCACGCCTTCATTCCCAGAGTGGGGTAGGCAGAGCTACAGAATTACCAAGCACTCTTAAATAAGTTGTTGATAATTCTGTAACCACGTTTTGCACAATCAGGCTAAGATGTTTACCAGTGTATTAGTGACAGGTTGCAAGCCCATCGCCTAAGAGTACTAGAAGCCTTTATTATTCCCTTAGTCGCCTCTTACGACATCCACGGGAAGACATGGAGTGGCACTATTCTAACCCGGTGACCACACAGGTTCTAACCCGGTGACCACACAGGTTCTAACCCGGTGACCACACAGGATAGTAAACAACAAAATATGCAAAAAAATAAAAACAATTAAGAAAGCGACGACGCACCCTTGTCAAAAACACCAAGAGAAATCCCAATACGTTAGTAGTGTTAGTGCCTATCCCTTACAAGTAGTAGTAGTAGTCTGTGAATCCCACTATAAACGTTTTTGAACGAATCTGAAATTGTCACTTTTGACAATACCTATGTGTTTTTGACGGTTAACTTAACGATAGTCAGACATGTCATGCATGGCAGACCTCAAACTTGCTTAATATACGGGTTAGCAATTTTTCCCGAGGTTTTTTTCTACTTATAGAATCTCTAAATCTGTTGCAACTTTAACCGAATCCGGTCCTAGTTTTGTACTTTGTAGTTACGATTACTAGTGATAACGCAGATCTAGGTATCTTGACTTTAATTTGTTGATCCGTCCTCTGACTGATGCCATGTGCTACATTGCGGCGTAGAAAAAAAATGGTTTATTTATTAAAGAGTTTGTGGATGTATAAATAAAGGCCGTTGAATTGAAGTAAGGTAGTAATTAAATAATTTCAATTAGTCATTTACACATAAACCTCTATGTAGCAATTTTTGCAAACTTGTTTATTCATATTTTAAAACATCCAGCCTACCCTAGTTTTTCTTTCAGTGAAAGTATCAAAGTATGATCTTCCTTGAAGTATATCTGTTTTAAAATCGGCTTTTTTACCAAGTTGCTTAATTGATTACACAAAAATTTAACTCATAAAATTTTTATTCATAACTGGTGTCTTTTAATAGTTTCTGCATAACTATGGTCAATTCAAAGTCAAATTTATTTATTTATTTATTTATTTAAATGCTTTTTTTTGTGGGTACCTCATAAGCATTAAACAAGGCTAATCTTATGCGTTAGATAATTTATCATTTTACACAGCTTGACTGAAGACGACAAATAAACAATACCAGGATGGGAGAGGAAAGAGTAAGGATGCGAAAGCAGTTAGGCCTACTAGAAGGAGTTGCGATTATCTTAGGCATTATATTTGGAAGCGGAATATTTATATCTCCTAAAGAAGTACTAGTAAACACAGGATCTGTGTGGGGGGCCCTGTCAGTTTGGGTTGCTTGTGGCTTACTGGCAACTTTAGGGGCCTTGTGCTATGCAGAACTAGGTTAGTCTTGCATGCTAATTTCTTTCACTAATGTAGACACATTTTCTATAGATACGTTATTTGTCTTATTGGGAAAGTTTGTGCAGTTAGTAGACAATTTTAATTTTAATTATTAAAATTGTCTACAATCCTGACAATAGAGTTGCATAGAAATATCATAAACTTCCACATTTGTTGCTGGCTGAATGCTAGGATACATATTTGACAGGTGTTTCATCTTGCAAAAGTGGATGGCTATACTTGTGTGTGTAGATACACATGCACAATGTCACTGTGTGCTGCTGGTGCTAAGCAGCGGTGCCAGATATTTTTATTGCCAAGTCAGGATTTTAAAACTTTTTGAGTCAGCGGGATTGTTTTGTCGAAAGTGGGACATAGTAAAAAAAACATATATAATCAGAAGTTTTTAAATATTTATCTTTTTATTTGAGTTTTAAATTACGTTCACGTGACATTATACTTATAGCAAAAATATCCATAGAAAATGTATTTTATTTTTATCACACTTGTCTGTGCCACTCAGCCGCGCTTCCTCAGCCCGCTGTCTGCATAGTCGAGTTATCCCCAAAAAGCAGGACTGAGTCTGTCCTGCGCGGTGTTTCTACATGCATTACAGCTACAAGTATGGCCCACCCACATTTACGAGATAAAACAACTGTACAGTACTCCCAGCATCTTCATAGCATTCAGCTAGCTAGGGTTACCTCACTTGCACTCGCAACTGACAGTATATTTGTCACTCATGTGTCATAGAGATACAAAGATACTTAGCTATTAAAAAATTGTAGTATTGTAACTTACAAGAGAAACATATTTAATGCTAAAACTATACATGAATGCAGAGGGGGTGACTGGATCAAAGCATAAAAAGTGATAGTTGCAAGCATAGTTGACTCACCACTGACAGATTTCTACACATCATCACTGCTTTCCAATTTCACCCCTCTTTGCTAATTCATCATGTGTTGATGTTTGATTTTTTTATCTTAGGCACTACTTTGGCTCAAAGTGGAGGGGACTATCATTATATCAATGAGGCTTATGGTGCATTGCCAGCATTCCTCTATTTATGGGATGCTAATTTGGTGTTTGTGTAAGTAGTCTTTTCAATTATTTTTTATTGTGCTTCACTTAATTTATAAAAAGGCAACCATTTTCTAGAGTGGGTTGGGGGGGGGTGCTAGCATGCGTGTGACTAGCAAGGGCACACAATCTGAGTAGAACTGTAGATTTAGGCTGACATAGTTAATATCAAACAGTATATTTGGTTTAACATCATCATGTAAATGGGCTTTCATGCTTTACATGTATTTGCTTATAATAAGTTGTTTCATTTTAGACCAAGCACAAATGCTATAATGGCATTAACATTTGCTAACAATTTGTTGGGGCCCATATTTCCAAATTGCCCAATTGACCCATTATGTCAGAAGCTAATTGCGGCTGTAACTATCTGTGAGTATAGCACAAATCTTCCTTGCTGTGAGATGAATCTTAATAAATGTTATGCTAATTAATACTTTGAAACATATTTATCCATTTATAAATGCATAAGTATATTTACATATGTTTTGTTTATCTTATCATTGCTAGTGTAAAATTTAATTTAAGTTTAATAACACTAATACATCTGTCTATTCACAGGCTTTCTCACATTTATAAATGCTTATGACGTTCGATTCACAACAAGAGTTCAGAATGTGTTGATGTTCACAAAGATATCTGCCTTGGTAATTATCATTATCGGTGGGATTGTTTGGATGGCTAGAGGTACATGGCATTTGTTATACTGTTTTTGCTATAATGTACTTTTTCTCAAACATGCTCGGAAAAAACGGTTTTCCGATTGAAACACAAGGACGGAAAGAGCCTCATTTTACTCCTAGGAGTAAAAAAAACCATATGAAAACACTTTCCGTCCATGTCCATATATTTCTTAAAAATGCTGTCAATTTGCATACAAAATCAAAAGGACCAATACAAAAATTCCAAACAGCCAAGGTAACTGCTCGCTTTTTTAGCACAGTGCGTGTGTTTCTTTTTGAATTTGCATTCCAATGTCTATGGTTAGTATTTAAAAACAATTGACAGTCGGTAACATTCGTTCATTCTGCATAATATAATTGTGAAACCGAATATTAAACTATTTGTTGTGTGAAATACTTACTATAAAAAATGAGCTCAAGCGACGAAATAGGTACCACACCGCCTATATTAAAATCTGAAGCTGCCTCGGTTAGGCAAAACCTGCTTCCCGCTAAATCTAAGGAAATTAAATTACTTGCTTTTTAGAAATGTATTTGTATTATTTCCTCACATGTTTGAGAAAAGCATTATGTATGCCTCGGCGGAAACGAGGATTTCCTGACTCGTATTTTAGCAGGCCTCGCTGTTGCTCGGCCTGCTAACCACCTCGTCAGGAAAACCCTTACTTTCCGCGCCTAGGCAACAATGTACTATTTCTCAAACATGCTCGGAAAAAACGGTTTTCCGATTGAAACACAAGGACGGAAAGAGCCTCATTTTACTCCTAGGAGTAAAAAAACCATATGAAAACACTTTCCGTCCATGTCCATATATTTCTTAAAAATGCTGTCAATTTGCATACAAAATCAAAAGGACCAAGACAAAAATTCCAAACAGCCAAGGTAACTGCTCGCTTTTTTAGCACAGTGCGTGTGTTTCTTTTTGAATTTGCATTCCAATGTCTATGGTTAGTATTTAAAAACAATTGACAGTCCGTAACATTCGTTCATTCTGCATAATATAATTGTGAAACCGAATATTAAACTATTTGTTGTGTGAAATACTTACTATAAAAAATGAGCTCAAGCGACGAAAGCGACGAAATAGGTACCACACCGCCTATATTAAAATCTGAAGCTGCCTCGGTTAGGCAAAACCTGCTTCCCGCTAAATCTAAGGAAAAATATAACCGAACTTATGACCAATTTATGCGGTGGAGGGCAAACAAAAATGTAAATTAAATTACTTGCTTTTTAGAAATATATTTGTATTATTTCCTCACATGTTTGAGAAAAGCATTATGTATGCCTCGGCGGAAACAAGGATTTCCTGACTCGTATGTTTGCAGGCCTCGCTATTGCTCGGCCTGCTAACCACCTCGTCAGGAAAACCCTTGCTTTCCGCGCCTAGGCAACAATGTACTATTATCAATGCAATAATTTCAGTGTTGGAAATGTGGTATAAATTCTAGGTCGGGTAGAGCACTTTGAAGATGGCTGGGCCGGAAGCAAACCATCTATCAGTGATTGGTCTGTGGCATTCTACTCAGGAATATTTTCTTATTCTGGATGGTAAGATACATAGCAGCATAGCTGGGCATTAACTCGTTAATCCGTTAATCGTTAATTAACGAAGTTAACATTTTGATTAACGGATTAACTTTTAAGTTAACTTTTAAAAATGTTAACGAACTCGTTAACTTCCGTTAATATGCAGAAGTCCGTTAATCGTTAATCCAATGCCTACTATTTACCGCACGGCACCGCGGCGCGGCGCGAAAAACAGGTTCAGACAAGTTTGAAACGACAAGTGCCGGGCGGCGAGTGGGAACGAGTGAAACAAAAACAAAACTAGATATATTTTGCCGGTGCGTGCGAGTGAGAAAACTGCGAATATATTGGTTTCGTTTGATCATTTCATTACTTAGCGCCGGTGCTTAGAGTGACAAGTGTTTGGTTTGTTGTCCAGAATCTAAACCAACAGGTTTTATGAGTTCACTAACGCAACGATATAAAAATGCATTTTTTTTACACATATTAACGGATTAACGATTAACGTTAACTTGCGTTAATTCTTCCGAAATGTAATGCATTAACGTTTAACGAAGCTAACTTTTCTTGTAGCGGATTAACAATTAACGAAGTTAACTATTTGATTAACGGTGCCCAGCTATGCATAGCAGTAATTTATTTTAGAGCAATCTTAAAATGCTGCAATTTTTTATGAAATTATTGATACTTATTTAATTAAGTTTTTATATCTCTTGTGTTTTAGTTTAAAAATTGAATAGATTCTAGATTCTAGCAATTGTACTAATTTACTTTTATGTAATGAATGCTGCTGTCACCTGTTATTAGTGTTTTCAATCCAGACCACAGCGCGCCCCGCCAGTCAAGTAACGGCGCGTGGTTGCGTTAAGGAACGAACCATTCAGATTTGGGGCGGCAACCATATTGTGGCAACTATTATTACGATGGGTTCTAATTCCATGTACATACTTATTATGTCTTTGAAACCTTGTGGTTTTTGTATCTACCTACTAATATTTACTGTTGGCAATCCTTGAATAATTAAATAGGTATCTAATAAACGAGTTACGAATTAATACCACTTCTGTTTACAGGAGTTACTTAAACTTCATGACAGAGGAGCTTAAGGACCCATTTGTGAACTTACCCCGTGCAATTTATATTTCACTGCCAATGGTGACTGCGATTTATTTACTGGCAAATGTAGCCTATCTTGCAGTGTTGGGGCCTGTTGGAGTGCTGGGCACAGAGGCAATTGCAGTTGTAAGTAGAAATTGTAGATTATACGACTATTGCATAATTTCAGTAATTAAAATACGACTGTCTTCAAC
This sequence comes from Acleris emargana, assembly GCA_927399475.2. Classification (NCBI taxonomy): domain Eukaryota; kingdom Metazoa; phylum Arthropoda; class Insecta; order Lepidoptera; family Tortricidae; genus Acleris; species Acleris emargana. The sequence continues at coordinate 45,465,189 of OV656835.1, read as the reverse complement.
AAAAGATCACTCAACTGTTTTAATGTCAAATACTTAATACACTGCAATGCAAAGTCGCATAAGTATACAGTGTCCTACAACTTGACGTGAATATTACGGCGTAAGAAAACCCTTTATCTTACCGGTCCAGAAAATAGTTTTAACTTTTCAATATGTTTATTACTTTAGGAATTATTAATGTTTTAATGATACTGGTAAAAAACGCTACCTTTCTTGCGGTACACCTTTGCCTCCTTTGGCTAGTAAAAATATGGGCTATTCCCAGTAGTCCGCACCCCGTAGTTTGCACTGCGAACTACTGGGATTTTTTTTCCCAGTAGTTCGCACTGCGGACAAATGGGAAAATCAAAATCCCAGTAGTTCGCACTGTTTAATTCAACATAACTGTGTTCAATTTCATATGGTATTATAGGAGCAGGAATATAAAAAAGTAATTTTAATTCAACACATTTATTTAAAATTAGACTGACAATTAAATAAAAAAACCAGCAGTGCGAACTACGGCGTGCGGACTACTGGGAATAGCCCAAAAATATTAACACGTTCTAAATAAATCAATAATAACCACTGCAAGTTTTTAGAGTTGTTGGTAATTATACAGCTCTGCCTACCACAGTATGGAAATAAAGGCGTGAGTCTATGTATGTATGTATGTATGTAATAACTCCTAAACTAATTAACATATTATAGGAAAGTCAGAACTTTATTTAGGACAGGTTTAGAAGGGGCTTTTTATGCCGTAATATGTATGTCAAGTTCTGGGACACCCTGTATACTTAATTAAGAATATTAGTAGGTACACCAAATCGCTTGAGTCTTTGTTACACTAAAACTTGTAAATAAACAAACATACTACTTTTTGTTACATTTAAATAGACCTACTAGTTTTATTTCTGCGTACGTTAAAATTTTGGTCAATAATATAACATAATATGCAGAGTGAAATTTGGACAAAGTTCAAAACAATATTTAAAGCAATAAAAAAAATGTGCTGCAAAAATAGTATTATTAACAATGTTTAATGCAAAAATAATTTACTCCTTTACGAGCTCCTTTGCGACAGTCCCGTGGAGCTTTGTCCATGGCTGACACAGGTGTCGGCATTTTATTTAATTCTAATTTAATCTTTCGAATTTAATTTTGTTCGTTTATTCTGCGAATATTATTCGAGTCGATTCGCCGTTTCAGATTTGCCCAAAAGATCTTCGATTGGGCGAAGTTCTGGGGCGTTAGGTGGATTTGCTAATTTCGGAACGTAAGGGATTTTTAGCTCGTCCATTTTGCTTTACTTTTTTAACCGACTACAATAAAGGAGGAGGTTATTTTGAGTATTGACTGGAAGTCAAATCTGTCCAAAACACCACATTAGCTCCTCTATGTTTCAATTTTATAAAATCCCGCACAATTGGCAAAAATCGCTCCTTGTATCGGTCAGCATTAACGGCTGACCCAGATTAAAAGAACTGCCTTAGACATACCGCGGGGGCTGATCGCAAGCCACAGTCAAACAGTCAAAAAGTTTTCTTTAGTTAGGCTATTGGTTTTTAGGGTTGCGTACCAAAATGGTAAAAAAATAACCCTTATAGTGAGACTTCGGTGTCTGTCTGTCTGTAGGTATGTCATAGCATTTTTTCTCAAAAATGATAGAAGCCACCTTGAAATTTGGCATAGTCGTAAAATTTGATAGCCCGCATCTGTTTGTAGTAAAACAAAAAGAAATATTTCTTATAAATATTTGAAAAGGGGTCTAGAAGGGGGGGTTGAAAAATGAAAGTGATTAGATTATAGCAAACGGGATGTCATATGAAAGGGCTCAGTCTGCACTGGGATTTATAGGCAAAAATTACCCCCCCATAGCATAGGTTTAGGTTAGCATAGTATTCTCCATTAATGGTTTCACCTTTAGGAAGGTAATCGATCATTAAAATTCCACTAGCATCCCAAAAGACGGAAGCCATAACTTTTCCAGCCGACTTTACAGCCATAGCTTTTTTGGGGCCCGAACATCCAGATTCAGTCCACTGCTTTGATTGAATTTTTGATTCTGGCGTGTAGTGGTGAACCCATGTTTCATCTGTTGTTACAAATCGACGCAAAAAATCAGCTTTATTTTTCTGAAAACGATCCAAACATTCCTTCGAGTTTTGCACGCGGATTCTTTTTTGATCGGGCGTAAGCAATCGCGGCACCCAACGGGCGGATAACTTTTTCATATTTAATTCTTCATCTAGAATATGATGTACCCGTTCCTTTGAGATCCCTGTAGTCTCAGCTATTTCTGATAACTTCAATCGTCGATCAGCCAAAACCATATCGTGCACTTTGCAGACCATTTCTGGAGTCGTGACGCTTTTTGGACGTCCAGGGCGAGCTTCGTCTTGGACACTTGTACGGCCTCGTTTAAATTCAGCCACCCAGTTTTTTACCGTGGCGTATGCCTCTAGTCCCAGTAGTTCGGTTGATTAGTCCGGGGCCGAACTACTGCCACACTTTTCTTCCCATTAGTTCGGTTATGACGTCAAACCGAACTACTGAGAATTAAAACGACTCAAAAGTACGGTTAAGGATGCAGCTAATTAAAAAATCAAAGAGGCATTTTCATTACATTATTTTTTTTAATAACAAAAGGTAAAGTAACTTCTAACTTTTTCTGGTTTTAAGAGAAAATGGACTCTCTATCTTTAACACTTATGTAAAAAACAGGTGAGTCAAAATTTTAAATATATTTTTTTTACTTATAGTTAAGGTACACTCTATTTGTTATTTCTAAATAAGCCTTACTTAACGATCTATCACACGTATTAATTTGATGGATTAAATCGGAAAGCAACTGTGTCAAAATTAAATAAATAATTGGGTTGGATTTCATTACATTATATTAGTAAGCTATTCTGACACCGCCAAAGAACCAAAGCATAAATCCTCTTTACAAAAAAATATACATCAAAACAAGTTTTGACAGTTACAGTGACGTCAGCCTTTTCTGATTACTAAACATGTCACCATTTTAACAAATGAAATAAAATACGCTTATTCTAGAATAAAATATAATATACAGTGCCCTGACCTCTAGAAAATAACTGAACATGCTATCCTAATCTACAGGAAATTCGACATTAATCATAATATTACATCACAATAAAAATAGTTTAGTTTGTAATTACAAACTAAATTGCAGTTTACAAACTAACCACGACCTATTTCGATGGATATTGTAGGTAGGTATAGGGACAATATTTTTTCAATGGCTAAGTTAAGTTTGTCCCTCAATCCAAAATACAGATTTTTTGGCGTATCCGATTCGCACTTGGTCCGTTTTTTTAATAATAAAAGTTGTTGGCACATCATTAACCGAACTACACACCACTTCCCAATAGTTCGGTTTGACGTTATAACCGAACTAATGGGAAGAAAAGTGTGGCAGTAGTTCGGCCCCGGACTAATCAACCGAACTACTGGGACTAGAGGCAGGCATATTTCACTTCTATACAAAGCGACAAAGTAGGTCCGGTCAACACGTAAAAGTATTGAATACATATAAAATATATGTATAATGCTGGCCGAACGCGCCTAAATAAACCATATTAACTCCTATTGAAAGTTCATTTTTCGTAGTTTACTGCGAACGTATAGTTATACCTACGTTTGCTCGCTCGAACGGTAGGGTTGTCAACACATTGAAAATATTAATATAAATTAACAGGTACACATTATGAGAAAAACAGTTACTTGAATAATCAAAATATAATATTTATTTGTTATTTTTTATTGTTTTACACAGGTTTTACATATGATTCAACTTTAAAAAATGCTGTCGCAAGTTTTTGTTGGACCGGAATAATCGGTTGTTAAATTTCAATACGGTAAAAATCTAATGAATAGTTTTAATTACATTACATTCACCAAAATAATTCAAAGAAACAACAACACACCACACACATCTAACCGAACTTGACGTAATGACTAGAATGTACCTACTACCACAGATTAAGTAAGAGTGTACTACTCGCCTACTTGCATCTCGCTCGAGCGGTCGAGCGAGTTGACATCGCCGCGCGCGGGCATCCTTGATGTATTAGCATCGGCAACTATGTTCCGTCAGGCGGTGATTATCGGACGTACCTCGCTCAGATAAATATCTGTTACGTAGTAACTCTTACTTAATCTGTGCTAGAGGGGCGTATGATAGAGCACATTCCCCCAAAACATTCTTTAACTCATCATAAATATCTTTTCCCTTCATACCCTTCATGTAAAGAAACTTTATCACCGCTCTTTGTTCAATTTTATCCATTTTTAAAACAATCGTCGCAATAAATTTTCAAATGACAGAAAAATCAATATTTTTTTAAGCCATGAATTTCAAATTTCGAACACAGATAGCCAGAGACACACATTTTAAATTACGCTAGTTTATTTTTAAATACAACCTTTTTAAATAGCTAAGGCCAGTTACTTATCATCCCGCCCTCGTAATTACTTATATGTCGAAGGATGAGACCTTGATCATCACCGTCCGAGTTCTTGTCCGCCATGGTCTCCAAATCGAGGTGGTATCACAATCATACATGGTTTAACACACAACACTTTAATTATTTATTTATTAAACCAAAATTCACAGGGATAACACTTTAATTATTTATTTATTAAACCTAAATTCACAGGGATGATCCAGATATGGTACGATTAATTATCAAAACTATCTTTCACGGAATGCAGTGAGGTTGTTTGCAATGGCGGTTCCAGTCCAAAACCTTGGCTCGCTCAAAAAGGAATTCATCCTCCAATATACCCACCATTGCAACCAAACACACTCCAAGCATAAACAATCTCGACATATTTTTAACAATTACAACAAGGCTTGGGCATTCCACAATCAGCCACTATCTTAAACGTCGTACTGCGACATATATTTTACGCAAAAAATATAAAATGATGTTATCAAACGTTACAGGTTTTGGAAATAATATCAAAAAACTTTAAAAATCTGTATAAAATTTTGGCTGGTGAAAATGGACCTTATTGCATAGATTTTATCTTACAGATTAGACCTTTCGGATACACTTCGACCCTTTAGGATCTTTTGTACACTCAGCTGTTCGAATGTGCAGGTTTCCTCACGCTGTTTATCCTTCACCGTAAGAGCATCGGGTAATGCACTTAAGTTAGAAAAACTCACTGGTACATGGTGACCGCGGGGGTTCGAACTCAGTACCTCACGATCACGAGTTGACGCCCTAAGCCGGTAGGCCACCGACGCTCTTTTATTGCATAGATAATAAAGTTCATAACAAAATGAGTATTTTCTTATGCGTTTTCCAACAATATTATCTTAAATACGGAACCCTAGGTGCGCGACCCCGATTCGCGCCGGCTTAAAGAAAAACCCTTGCCATTCACTACCATCTTATGTTAAATATAATTAATCGTTCAATACGCACAATACGTTGTTTTTAGCGTGGAATGTATCTTTGACCATTTTTTTATTATTTTTAGACACAGTCGTCTTGACTTAACTTGGTTGTTTTTCAATACGCATGTCTTTAAGATTCTTTCTAATGAATTTTCTGTCTCATTTGAGACGATGTTCCGACGTGGCAGGCGTTCATTTTCTTTAAACGACTCCTCAGCTTAAACTGGTTAGTCTTGCAGAACCAGGGTTTCTTGTATTAGTTTTTCTGAGGAAGTAGGAAGCTTAAAATACTGTAAACTGTGTTTTGACTCTCAACTTTTTGGTGTAAAATGACTCTCAGCTTTTTGTCCACGACCTTCACATTCGACCAGAGGGGATGTGTATCGAAGAATTTACAAACAGTTCCGCGACGCATTTTTTCTTGATTTGGCATAATTATTGTAAAAAAAATCCATGTCTATGAAATTTGTCGTAATTATTTAAAGATGAGTTGTTAAACAAAAGCCAATTCATTTTTGTACTTTTTTAAGGAATTTAATATTTTGCACTGATATATTGCACTGTACATACATCATAAAGGCTAGGGGTTGTTGTTCGATGAATTCAGATATTCCATAATATTGGACGTTTGATTTACACATATTCGAATAATTCGAATAATCCTAATTTTTTTATAAAAAATGGTATACACTTTGTTGATATAAATTGCAGTGACTAAGTCCAAGTTCAATTACTATTCCCTTGATAGTATGACCCAAGGAAGCGATAGAATCTTTTAATTCGCATCTTAGATGATAAGTTATGAATTTTGTTGAGAAAAAATCCGATTTGCAATCTACACTGGTTGGCGAAAAAAAACAGGGGACAATTTCACACTGCCGACTTGTTCTTTCCAGCTCAAATGAATAAATCCAAGATTTGTCACCTACAATATGTTTGGCAGATGGATGGACAATATGGACATACGTATATAGGGGATAGGTGGGGACATCCACTACGCGGTCCACAAAAAAAAAATATCTAGGTCATTTGTTTTTTTTTAATTATAACTAATTAGCTTAGGTAGGTATAAACTATGTTGTTTATAGAGGTTTGTTATACAGCCTCTACAGTAAATAAAACGGGTAAAGTAAACGGGATTTTATCGTGAACTTACATTTAATTATTTATTTCTGTTTATATGCGTTGCGACACTAAAATTGAATTGCTCCCCAAGCAGCACATTAGTGAATTTTGCAGCTTATCTTATAGCTTTATGTTCTAAATGAGTGGTTTAACAGTGTTTGACTACACTTATAGCTTTAAACACAACTCAAACTTGTATACGAGTTCATCCTGTCACTTATAGTTGCTTAGGAACGTTTTTTGTTTCTACTTTATTACTTATAGTTGGGTAAAGTCGATTTTGCTACTTAAAGTTGCATGCAGGTTGTAATTGTCACTGAATAAGAAGCAATAGTGATATATAAGGCCCTAAAGTAACTTATAAGCCACTTTTATTTATAAGTGGGAACATACCCTTATTTGGAACTTTTAATTCCAAATGACTAGTACAGGGTGGGCCAAAAATTTTTGCACTTTTAAAACATCGATAAAAATTTAACTTTTCATGTTTTTTTATATTTTATTTATTTAACCTAGTAACAGATAAATGCAATTTATTTTTGAAAAATAACGTCATCCAGATGTCCTCCGTCTCGTCGTTGCACTCCTGCAGTCGACTACACAAACACTTTGGAAAACTCGCTGACGCATGCTGCGAGGGATCGCAGCTATCTCATTCTGAATGTTTTGTTTTAACTGGGGTATTGTCATCGGATTATTAAGGTACACTCGACTCTTTAAATATCTCCACTTGAAAACATCGCAAGGTGTTAGGTCCGGGCTCCTTGGCAGCCATGGGAATTGGGATGTCACCTCTGCGAGAAATCAACTTTTTCGGAAACATTTCTTTCACCACCGGTAAACTCATGTTTGACGTATGGCATGTTGTTCCATCTTGTTGCATCCATGTTCTGGTCACCTTCAAATTCATGCAGTGGGTGCAGTTTCAGATCTAGATGTAAAATTCGCCGTAGACTAGTTCTTGGTATTGCTAGAGCTGCTGAACGTTTACGCGTAGATAATTCTGGATCGTTCTCTACAGAAACTTTAACCTGCCGTATGTTCTCATCATTTCTTGTTAAACGTGGACGCCCTGTTTGTTTGATATTCAGTGTCGAACCAGTTTGCTTGAAGTTTTTGACCTAAGATTTAATTAAACTAACACTTGGACACTCACTCACTTGGCGTTATCCTTATTCAATTCTAAGTAGGCGTCGTACAGAAAGATACAAATAGTTAAGTATCTAAATAGATATGATATACGAGCTATTTCCCACCCAGTGTGCTACTTGGGTCTATATGTGAACTCGGGTGAGGGGGCGCACTTTAAAAATAGATAATATCTAACTACACTCGGGAGCAAAGAAATCGAGCCACCGTTGCATTTTTTACGTCGATGCTAATTGTGTAAAGGCCGTAAGTGTTATCATGAAAATTCAAATGCCATATGATAGGTAATTTTGTCTTCTATCGAATCGTATCTTTGTGGTGGGGATGAATATTTTCAGTCATTTCAGGGCCGAAACCCGCAAGGCCCTCAAAATGCTCACTTTAGAACCGAACAATACAAGGGAAAAATTAAAAAGTTTTATGAAAATTAAAACAAATTATCGGTTTTTAATAACGTGTATTGCCTCTGCCTCTAGCCAATCGACATGCACGCATGCGATTTTTCATTGAACGCACGAGTTTTTAATGAAAGTCTTGAGGTATGCCCGCCCATTCTTCCTCGATCGCTGTCTTGAGCTGATGCAGAGTCTCAGGAGCGGGATCTCTGGCCCGGATTCGCCTCTTGAGCTCGTCCCAGACGTGCTCTATCGGGTTCAAGTCCGGGCTTCGTGCTGGCCAATCCATGGTAGGGATATTAACCTCTCTTAGGTACTCCTGAGTGATCCGGGCTGTATGTGGTCTGGCGTTATCTTGCATCAGCATGAAGTTTTCACCGATGTAGCCAGCAAATGGGACCACATGTTCAGCGAGGAGTCGAGGACCTCTTCAATGTACCGATGAGCAGTCAATCCTCTTGAATTCGCCCCGACACCAGGCCCAGTGACGAACACAATGTCTGTCTTCGCATCTAAAGAAATGCCGGCCCAGACCATGCATGAACCGCCTCCATATACGACTCGTTCTTCGATGCAGCATTGTGAAAATCGCTCTCCAGGCCTTCGATAGACCCTCTCCCTGCCGTCATTGCCAAAAAGACAACCTGCACTCGTCGGAGAAGAGTACTGCCCTCCATTGCTCAAGGGTCCAGTTTTCATGTTCCTGAGCAAAGCGAAGACGTGCTTGACGGTGACTCGGGGTGAGTTTAGGGCCATTTGCAGCCTTGTGTGAAGTTAAGTTCTTCTCTGCCAGTCTTCTTTTAACAGTCCATCGGCTGATGGACACATTCCGGGTCTCTCGTAGCTTCTGCTGAAGCTGAACAGCATTGTGTCGTCGATTCCGTAGCGAGTTGACAACAATGAAGCGGTCATCTTGCTCCGAGGTAGAGCGTACCCGGCCAGTGCCAGGTCTTCTGGAGAACGCACCAGTCGCTTGGAACCTCTGGAACACACGTTGGACAGATGAACGCGTCAGGTTCAGTTGTCGGGCCATTTCACGTTGACCCAACCCAGTTTGCAACAGAGCAACTGCTTGGGCGGCTTCAGACGGGGTAGTATCCATGTTTCTTCAAGGGTTTCCAGTAGAATCGAGCAGAGATGTTTTCAGGATAACGTATCATAAACAAATGATGTAAAAACAATTAAACAAAATGGTTTTATACCTAATGACGTGGCACAATCAGTATGTGCACTAACGAGCTAATTAGAGGGCGGGTATTGTTATTGCCAGGGACCGCAACTTTGGTGCCGATGACAGACGTATGACGTTTAGTCCGATATAGGATGTTCTTTTAATAACATTGCAATACCTCAATTCTTTATAATGAAATATTAAGAATAATTTGCATAAAAAATAATGTTAACATTAAAAAACGATGCAAGTATTATTTTTATTCGTTTTTTTACAGTAATGTAATTGTAACTAAAAATATTATTCTTCGTGTAAATAAAACAACATATTAACGGAAGGTTTTTTTTTTATACATTTCACACGTACATTCAGGGCAAAATAGTTCTTGAACCTCTCGCCAATTACCAAAATTAGCGTCGCACTGGTCATAATTCCTATAACCGCACCTGGAGCAAATGTTGTTGACGATCAACCTTTCTTCATCTAAATTAATTTCTTTTGATGGAAATGACGCCAATGACTTTAAAAATAGCTCTTTCCGCAAAACTTCTGGCAATCCAAGATTCCAAACCCATCCTCGAAAATTTAACATCTAAAACAATAAGTGTCAAGAAATAAAATTAACAATATCGGTATAATAAGTATTATAATATGGGGCCCGTGCTTTTCATTCTGATGACACCAATTTGACATCACGCTGCAACTATATCATCTCAAATTTGGTAACAAATGATAGGCGGTGAAAAACTTACTTTATCATCAAAATCGTATTCATTATTTTCATCTAAGTAAGAATTAAGATTTCTACTTAATATTCTAGCAATGCACTCCATTGTAAGTTCTCGTAATGACTTGGGAATCGAATTACTTCCACCCATATTTTACGTCCTTAACGACAATATCTACCAAAACTTCAGAAAAGTGACAATTAATATGGTATGTATTTTTTTTATAGATTAAAGATTGTTCTCTTAACTGCCAGTTAGGAGAAAAATCACCATATAGTCCACATATAACCCTAATACCACAGCGTAGCGGGAAGCTTCATACAAAATACGCGACCAACCCGGTAGGGTCAGGGTTGTCAAAAAAAATATCGTCCGTGGTAAACAAGTACACGCCCAGTCTGATGATAAATGGTCACCGTAGCCTATGGACGCTTGCACATACAGCGTTTATATGAGTTTAATAAGCACAACGTACCAGTCTGATATCCTTTAGTTATTATACTTCGATTCAAAATGTATAATCAAAATCTGTTCCAAACTACTAGGAGTCATGTTACATCGTGTGCTAGTAAAAATCCACTTCAATATTGAGAAAGATCTTTCTACCTCTACGGACGTAATAGGAGCATATTTGAATAAACGCCACAAGTTCATTTTTTCTGAGGGTTCTCTAGAGACTAATTTCCCTGTGGTTGTTCAGATCAGCCATATTTTCCATAATCTGTAATCCACTATTTTTTTTTAATAGTGTTCTATGTTTTCTGTATATGTTTTTTCCCTTTCCATGTAGCATAATCTTAGATAATTTTGCGGTAACAGTTTTAACCACACGCAACGACTCGCTCAATGCCAAAGATGAATTTTGTATATGTCTAGTAGAATCAACCAAGATGCTGCAATGTTCTGTTATGAAAAATATGTTCTCTTTTACGTTAGGTTTACGAATTGCTAACTTTGCTCTTCTCACTTGGGCTGCATTTTGTTCATTTAAAGCATTAATAACATTAGTGATTTCATCAAAATACTTCCTGTAGTACATGCACGCCTCAATCCACGTATTCCAGCGTGTTATAACGGGCCGTGGTGGCTGAGGTATGTCAGGGTAAAGTTGTCTCAATACTGACATTCTTGAGGGCGATTTTAAAAATGCTAATTTTACACTTGCTATTAATTCATTAACATCATCGTATAATTCTCTAATTTTCTCTGCAACACGGTTTAGCCCGTGGGCTACACATGTTACGTGTGTTAAATTTGGGAAAATGTCGTTTAGTGAGCGGCCTGCTTTTAACATATACGGAGCTCCATCAGTGAGAAACAATGCCACTCTTTCATGATAAGTATCACTTTCAAACAGTTTGTTTAACGAGTTAATCACTAATTCTTTAATATTAACATTATTGGTTTTGGCCAGAACTTGACAAGCGATAAGGTGTGGTTTGCTCGCGTTGGTTTCCTTAAGAGCTCCGACAATCACATTTGCAATTTTTTGCTGAAGTCTGTCTTGTGTCTCATCCACACTTACGTAAATATATGAATTACCTATATCTTGCCGTATAGAAGCGTAAGTCTTTTGAAATGTTTTTGGTAAAAAATTACACCTTAAGTTCGATTCTGACGGTATACTCACATTATTTGCATATTTTCCGCTAATGCATTTTTCAATAAAATTGGAAAAGTTCTTATTTTTTAATTGATTCCAGGGTATATTCGAAGCTATCATAAATTTTGTTAAATCCATATTGAAATCATGCTGTGTCATTTTTCCTCCTTCTCGTTCTATATGCTTTTTTGTTTTCAAATGTTTCTCTATATTACTTGCTTTTCCTGTTAAATATTGGTCACAGCAGGAGCAGTACATTTTTTCATTTTGTAAAATCAGAAAAGGAAATTTCTGCAAATACGATTCCATAGCAAAGCAATAATATTTCGGTTATATTTTACTAATGAAAAATAATTAAACAGAAATTGGTTGTCATTTCCCACAATCTTGGTTTTAACATGACAAAGACAATTATGTTTTTATACGTGGCCAGTACGTGGAAAACTCTTAACTCAAGTTTTAATATCAGTAAACTAAAGAGGCTAATAAGTTGTTATTTGATTAAGTGTATATAATCTAGATAACAACACTCTGTATTTAGCTTGACGTCGTACGTCTGTCATCGGCACCAAAGTTGCGGTCCCTGGTTATTGCCCACAATGAAGGGAAATACCCATCCCCACCACTAAAAAATATGTCATTTGATAGAACACAAAATTACCTATCATATGGCATTTGAATTTTCATGATAACACTTACGGCCTTTACACAATTAGCATCGACGTAAAAAATGCAACGGTGGCTCGATTTCTTTGCTCCCGAGTGTAGTTAGAGATTATCTATTTTTAAAGTGCGCCCCCTCACCCGAGTACCTTCACATATAGAGCAATTCAATTTTAGTGTCGCAACCATTTCGAAACAAAGAGTTAAAAATAATTAACACTTTTATTCCTTAATGCCCCAAAATTGTGTTTTATTATAACCGAGGGTAACGACCTAATAATGAAAGGATCTGCCTTTTTCTATCATGCGGTTTCAAAAAGTATATGTTTGATAGTATAGCGTTCTTAACCGCAGCTTTTATACGCCTAAAATAGTTAAAGCTAAAAGTCGTATTCTATAAAGAACAGTTTGAGAACCCTAGTCTACCTATCTCAAAATGGGGTAAGATTGAAATATCATATTTTAGAAAATTTAATTTTAGCGGTAAAAACGTTTTTTTTTAAATATGAAGTTTTCTTTTAAACTGCTACGTTGCTATACCTTTGGAATATATGCATCAAATATAAATATAGGTACCTACGGCGCATATAAATAAATTTAAAAACTATATCAATCTAACCCCGTCACCATTCCATCTTATGTGTGAGAATGAGTGTAACTTTATTTCAACTCTTTCAATAATAAAAGTATAAGTAAATTCCTTGTTTTAATTTATTTATAAAGAATCATACGAGCACAGTATAAGAACAGTAGAACGTCTTCAAACAAAGGTACATCGCGCGGCTCGCGGCGGTGGGCGGGGCTAAACTCCCACCTTATACTAAATCTCAGGATACTACGAGTGTATATTAGTCGGGGCTGCGGCGTCCTTGCGCTCGGTTACGTTTTGTTGGTAGTGCGCGTACTTGCGCGAAAGCGGCATTATCAAAAGGTCAAAAAGGAATTTACATATCACATCCATCACATACCTATAAATATATAATTTAGTGTCAACAGATAAAATTATATAAGTAAAATAATTTAAATTTGGTACTTAGGTACAGTCACCCAATAAAAATGTTGAGCATACTTAGAACCTTGTCATTGTGAATGTCATAGTCATTGTCATGTGTGTCATTTGATGTTCTGTTTGAAATTTACTATGACAACGCACTAAAGTGCTTAACATTTTCGTTGGGGTACTGTACCTAACAATATTTATACTTACTTACTTTAAGTTTGTGTAATTTATGAAAATTAATATTCTTATAAATCATAGAAAGTATGGCCAAGTAGGTGACTTAAATTGAAAAACAAGTTTGGACAACCCTGATGCCCGAGCGGCAATTGTTATCAGAATCTCCTAAAGGGCCGGAGTCGAGCTACTTTTCTATTTATACTATTATACGAGGGTGGATCAAATAGAACCCGTGATTGATGGCAGGTGGCGTTACTTAGGAAAGTTCACATTACCGTCGTGTAGTAATGAATTTATCAAATAAAAAAATGAAAACTGTCAATTGTCTATGGTTCCGTTTTTTTGTGGCGGCAAATTTTGTTAGACTTGTTTTGTTATTCGTACGAAATGGAGAAAGAGCAATATCGGTCCGTAATTCACTTCTTATTTTTGGATGGAAAAACATGCGAACAAATAAAATTTAAGTTAGATGCTGCCTACCGAGATCTTTCGCGGTCTATGACAACCGTGAGATATTGGTTTAATGAATTTAAACGAGGTCTTACATTTGTTTTCGACGAGGACCGCCCAGGGCACCCGGAAGACGTGGTTACCGAAGAAGTCGTGCCAAAAGTAAAAAAAAAATTGTCACCGATCGACGTACCAAAGAGCGTGAGTTAGCAGAGGCTGTAGGGGTGTCGTACGGAACAGCAATTAATATAATGCACGATAAATTAAATATGAAAAAGTGTCCGCCTGATGGGTGCCGCGATTACTCACGGATGAAAATAAGCGGTTACGGCTGTCAATGTCGAAGTAGACTTTGGGCTTGATTGAGCGTTGGTGGGACTGCTGATGAAACCTGGATCCATTATTATACACCTGAGACCAACCGGCAGTCTAAACAATGGATTTTTTCTAATGAATCTGCTCCAAAGAAGGCAAAAACGGTCCCATCAGCAGGAAAACTCATGGCCACGATTTTTTGGGATAGTAAGGGAAGGGGAGCATGTAAGAATCTATAGGGAATTATCCCTATAGATTCTTACAAAAAGGGAAATTATCACAGGGCCGTAATTTAGTGAGTTATTGGACTGGTTTGATAAAAAAATAAAGGAGACACAGCCCCATTTGGCAAAGAAGAAAGCGTTGTTCCATCATGACAACGCACCAGCACATTAATCGAAAATTGTCACTGCCAAACTAACCCAACTACGTTACGTTACGAATTGCTGCCACACCCGCCTTACTCACCAGATCTGGCTCCCTGTGACGTTGTTCCGTTCCCCAATATAAAAATATAAAAAGAAATTCAGATTAAACGAGGTTATAGCTGAGACTGAAGCGTATTTTGAAGAGTTTGACAAAACCTACTTTTTGGAGGGGTTAAAGAAGTATCTGAAACACTGGGAAAAGTGTAAGGACCTAGAAGGAGATTACGTTGAAAAATAACAAAAAACTTAAAAAACAAAATTGGGTCTTCATTTTTAACACGGGTACTTTTTGATCCACCCTCGTATGTCCTCTTTACCAAAAGCATAGCTTCCTGTAACTAGTCCTCATATTATTGGTATAGTATGACTTTAAACAAAACACCTCTCATCTCGTGTAAAATCCGTTCAATCTTACCCCAATTTACCCTAAATATAATCAAATAACAAGTTTATTTAATGCAGTCACCTCGTCTGTCTGACTGTAGGGCTTAATTGTCTTAGTCTAGACGACGACAAAACTTTATGCACTAGTGCAGGGGTCGTCAACATTTTGAGTCGGAAGAGCCAAAAATTACTATTCAAGTTTTTAAAGAGCCACAATTTTTTTTCTTGCCAACAATAAATAGCCTCATAAAGTTCGTTACTTTCATAAAGTTTGTTGATATTTGTTGTTTTTTTTTATAAAATAAATAATATTTGCGAATGGAACTAAAGAGCAAAGAGCTGCACTAGTGCATAAAATGCGATTTTATGAAGCCTATGCCCAGCATAAAGAATAGACGGTGCGGGTCGGGTGCCGAGTGGTTCTAATGAGCTGTGACTTCAAAGGTCGCGAGCGCCCTTTTGACGCGGACTGACGTCATCTTTTCGCAGCGGTGCGCGTACCTATATGATTGAGTAAGTTCACTGGGATCTTGTTAACCGTAATACGTAAATTGAGTTGAAATGTTCACAGAATACGTCTTATTATATTAAAAACTAGCTTCTGCCAGCGACTTCGTCTGCGTAGAATTTGTATTTTGGTCTTCCCACGGGAACCGTTTTTTTCCGGGATAAAAAGTAGCCTGTTACTCAGGGATAATGTAGCATTCTAATGATGAAAGATTTTTTGAAATCGGGGCAGTAGTTTTTGAGTTTATTCGTTACAAACATACAAAAATACAAATCTTTCCTCTTTATAAAATTAGTGTAGTGTAGATGTAGATAAATCATATCCCCAATTCAAGAAACATAAAAAAAAAACTTTTTCATGTTATTTTTATACTTTGGTAGCTTTTTATTTCGGTGTCACATATAGCTTAAATAATAATTGAAACTTCATAGTTTACGACCAAACAGTAATCTGAAGTAAAACTCTTACAAATATGTCAAGTTATTACTTATATTAAAATTAAAGATAACGGGGGACAATGTAAACACCATTTTGCCCTAGTCCCTAACTTAGGTCTTGGCTTGTGCTATACTATGGGTACTAGGTAACGATATAAATATTTATATAGACAAATAAATACTTAAATAAATAGAAACATCCATGACTCGGGAAAAAATATTCGCGCTCATCGCATAAATATGAGGATTTGAACCCAGGACAGCTAGCCTCGTAGGCAGGGTAAGCGTCGTCAAAAGGGCAACTTGTACCATAAATTTACGCCCTAACGAATTTAGCGTCAGATTCTTACGAAAACTGTCATTTTAACTCGAGTAAGGCCCATAAGAATAAGTACTAGTAGAAGGGTATCTTCGGCGTCGTTGTATGAATTTGACAGCAAAGCCGTCAAATAATTACCTACAGCGCCCCACGGCCCGCCTTACCCCTCTCTCGCCTGTCGCAAAATTAGGGTTGTCACAACTATATAATACTAACTGAGCCCGCAACCTCATTCGCGTAGAATTAGTTTATTTACCTATAAAACTATACGATAAACTATAACCTTTTTTCTACACCAGCGGAGTCTGATAAAAAGTACCCTAAACATTTTGCGTCTCAGTGGTGTCCTTGACGAATCTCTTATCAGTTAAAAGGTGCAGTTTTAAATAAAACGCTTATCCGGTACTCGTATCAGTGACGATTAATCGAAATTGCAAAAGCGTATTTTTTTACCGTAGTGTTTTAAAACAAGTATTGTTAAGTCTGTAAATGTAATGTAACGTAATGTAACATTATATTACACATAGAGCTTTTCTCAAAAATCACAAGAAAAAAATTGCAAACAAACAAAATCTTCACATGAAAAAACGATTACTCTTTACCGCCTTTATGTTTATGACAAGGAGAAACGCAAGCTTTTTTAGAAAAAAAATTCAAGCTATTCCAGACAAAGGTAAAAAAAGTTACGTTTCGAATAAAATATGGATGTGTAAGACTTGTGCCCTCATTTCATTATGGCCGTTTTCACTTTTTTAAAAGTTACAAACTAGATAACATTTTTTTAAATTTGGGAACTGTCTGTAAACTATGTACTTCGCGTCTCAGTATGGAGTTAGTAATGTCAACTTTTCCGGTCATATTTGAGAATAGTACATTGTGTATTAAGGTCGGTAAGTAAGGAATTACGATCGAGGCTCTAGTAGAAGCCCGAAGTCGAAGACTGAGGGCTTTCTGAGTCGAGGTTCGTAATTCCCGTACCGCCCGTGAAACATACAATGTTTTTCATCACATTTGCGAGTAAATAAATAAAATTTCATTAATGGTTTTAGCTGCATGGATAATATCTGGCGGTGTTGCATTTACGAGTAAATTACACTCATCGGACGATGAGGACGCCATTTTTTATAACTTTTTTACTTGTCTTCAAATATAAAATGTAAATAACTATGAATTATAGCTTTAATACACAAGTCAGCACAACTATTATTACGAATTACTTGAACTTTTTTTAAGCGGATGGCGGGCGGACTCCACAGATTATACAAATGTTTCGTTTAGAAACGTTAAGGGCAAATACTTACGTAGGTATACATACAGCCCTGAAGGAGTGTAAAAAAAAAACGACGTTTTGATACAGAAAACTATTAAAATCGATTATTAAGAACATTCATTGAGTATTTAAGTAACATGTAGCGAGATTGCAATGAAATTCCTGTTTAAATAACATTTTAAGTCAATTTTCAATTGCGTGTAAACTCTTTGCTTGAACTTGCATGACCTGTGTGCTGTGCTATAAATTAAAAAAAAATTACTTACCGACCTTGGGTTTCATGGTAAAAAGAAAGGTCGAGGGTTTTATATGGGGCATTGCGGCCAAGTTAACCTGTATGTTTAGATACTGTTTACGTGCAAGTGCGATGAAAAAATATTTTTTTTACCTTTATGATTTATGTTATGATACAAGTTAATCCAAAAAAAGTCACCAACGAGGCTCCATATCATATTTTTTTATAATGGATCGCACATGCGGTTCGCTTTATTTTCACAGCATTACAAAAAGTTTTCATTCCAATTTTTACTTGTCTGTGACAGCGCCCGCTTTAACGCATGCTTTAGGTTTTGGCGCCATTCATTGAATACGTTTTGTTGTAGGTAGTTACTGAATTTCGTGGATAATATTCATTCTTGCTTAAAAATGTCTGAGATCAGTGAAAGTAAAGAAAATTTGACTCCGCCCGATATTTTAGATATTTTAGATATTTAGTAGGTTGAATCGCAATGTATGAGAGTAGATAAGTAGTGTATGAAACTGCACATAACTAGGTATTAAAAAACTCGTGTGATACTATTAAAAACCTCGCCTAGCGGCTCGGTTCTTAAACATACACTCGTGTTTTAATACCTCATTATGCAACAATTTCATAAACTACTATTCTTTAATTCTTTAATTTTTACGCTCTTTACTTAACGTGTTTATTTTACAAATAATAAATAAAGATTCAAACTTCGTTGATATCGTCCTACAATTCGTAAAGAACGTGGTCGATGAAGTTACCCTTCTAATAGTACTTATTCTTATTGTAAGGTCCGCTTGCACGTAAATGTTAACTCTAGGTTAACCCTAGATTAAAAAGGTAAATTCGTTAAAATTTACAGTTCTCATGTGAATCTGACATTCGTGCATAATTTAACCTGGGGTTACCCAGATGCGTACTGACATTTCCTCTCCGTTACAAAAAAAGGATTAAATTTACGTGCAAGCAGGCCTTAGTGTCTAAAACACAGTGTTAAATTGAATTTTGGTTTAGGTCAGTTTCGTCTGGTTCCCTGTTCGTCTAACTAGTTAATGCCCCGTTCGTCTGTTTCCCTGTTCGTCTGCTTCCCCGATCGCCTGTTTCCCCGTTCGTCTGTTTCCCTGTTCGCCTGTTTCCCCGTTCGTCTGTTTCCCCGTTCGCCTGTTTCCCCGTTCGTCTGTTTCCCTGTTCGTCTGCTTCCCCGATCGCCTGTTTCCCCGTTCGTCTGTTTCCCTGTTCGCCTGTTTCCCCGTTCGTCTGTTTCCCTGTTCGCCTGTTTCCCCGTTCGTCTGTTTCCCTGTTCGCCTGTTTCCCCGTTCGTCTGTTTCCCCGTTCGCCTGTTTCCCCGTTCGTCTGTTTCCCTGTTCGTCTGCTTCCCCGATCGCCTGTTTCCCCGTTCGTCTGTTTCCCTGTTCGCCTGTTTCCCCGTTCGTCTGTTTCCCCGTTCGCCTGTTTCCCCGTTCGTCTGTTTCCCCGTTCGTCTGTTTCCCCGTTCGTCTGTTTCCCCGTTCGTCTTTTTCCCCGTTCGTCTGTTTCCCCGTTCGTATAGTTATGCTCCTCCTGTCCTACTGTCATCATACATCTAATATACCCCAGACGAAATAACCTTATACATTGTAGTGTCAATAGCGGACTGGACACTGTCATTACTTGCATCATTAAATTATATTTATAATGATAGTGTAGGGAGTCACATAAATAACTTTATCTACATGCATATCATAAGTTTTCTACAATATGTGACAAAATTGTATCATGTTGCTTTGTATCTTAATGAACCTGCATCTTAATGTTCACTTTAAAGTGTCGGTCACCGAAACTTTAAAGTGAACTTTAAGATGCAACTACATCAATAACCGATACTTTAATGACATATAATACTTTAATGTTAACATTAAAGTGCAACCACCGATACAGATTTCTTAATATAGGCCATTTGCTTATCGTTTCTTAACAAATAATAGGGAAGTTATGATATGGATGTAGATAAAATAATAGAATGATGTTATTTGAATTACACTCCCTTATTATCATCGTAACGTGACCATTTTCAAGGCTCGTAAAAACGCCAGTCATTTTGAAAGCATAACCCTGTTCCGTACAACATAGATTTCCTTACGATATTACGACATTATGTATTTATTAACACTGTGGCATTTTGTAGACAACCTCAAACTAATTAATACTAATTGCCTTATTTTAAGGCTGGATAGTCGTCTGCCATTTTAACACTGACAGACAGTCAGACGCGTATGTGTGTTCATGCAACTGGACCCTAATGAAGTAAAATATTTCATAAAACCGTGTTTTAAGGCCCACGGAAAAGAGATTAGTAAAACAAAAATGAATATTCCAATATTTTTATTAAGCCAAGTGCTCATAGCTTTGCTTCAACTGGACAAAGACCTAGTGTGCATTAATATAAAATCAATATTAAGGCTTCGAATAAGCAGCAATTTCTACTTGAGGATACAAAAAAAAATCCTTGTTGAGGTTGTCACACCACAAAAATAAACATAAAATATAATAAATCTTCACACAGTTTAGACATGTACAACATGTACTGTACACGGTAAACTAAATAAAACTAAATAATTATTAAACTTAAATAAAATTCGAAGGCACTTTTATACTCTTAACACTAAAGTCTTGTTATTGCATATTTTACTTTTTCTCTTTTTCTTTTACTTTTTCTTCTTTTAATCTTATATAAATAAGTTTATTTAAAAAGCCGTTAACTGTAATTTCTTTATCATTTAATTTTTTTTAAAGTCTGGCATAAGTCTTGTCAAAATTAATATCTTGATGCTTTCTGTTATTTTGTTTTGCCTCCTGTTTATTATAAATACTTTGATATACTTTGCTATCAAAATACCGGGCTTCTTACTTAAGCACTTGTAAAAAATAGTATAGGTTTGGCGTTTTAGGGAGTTTGTTGTTCAACCTGTGGTGCCAACCCTCCACAGCGTTATTAGTGCGATATAAGTCTCGAGAGCAACTTAATATCTCTAACGGTATTTTTTTAACCATTGCGTCTGGAAATACTTCTTAAATCGCTTAACAATTGCATTTTCCGGGATACCGTCAATGATTGAGGACCATGCTTCTTTAATTTTATTTGATGGCAGCAGCGGGATAAGAGAAACTTTTCGAATTAGTTTTCGCCCATGTCTTGTTTTATTGAGCTGTAATTTCTTTGACTGCTTCCACACAGCCCTGCTGAAGTGGTACCAGCATCCTGTGACATCAACTTGAGGAAACACTTTACGAACTGCGTTTAATTGAGCTAATTCGTAATCGCATTTAAACTTCACTATGTTAATGCCAAGGTGCTCCTTAACCAATCTAAAAAATCGACAGTAGGTAGCTTCTTCTTTATTCGGTAGTAGAGCGTATATTACCGGAATTATGTTTTTTGCAACACTAGTTGATTTGCAGTCTAAATGCAGTACGTATAATTGGTAAAAAGGGCTTGGTGCCGCCTTGAACGTGCCGTCTCCATAATAAAAACCTTTAATACCGTCAACAAGATTTTTACAAAGAGTGGATGCAAAAATGAGAATTTTATCCTTGTGTCCATCTTGACAAATCAAAAAGTCTTCAGTAAATGGTCCAGATAAGTTTACATCTTCTAAGGTCTTAAAACTTAATCTATCTGCTTTTAGAATTTTCTTTCTGGCATTATAAATCCCATTCTTCACTGTCTTTAATAAAGGTACGTGCTTTCCAAATTCATGCCCTTTAGATTCGATCACTTGTTCAACTTTGTTTTCGTATATTGACTGGACAGAAATAAAATTCTTGCAAGCTTCTTTTTCGCAATCATCCAACATAATATTAATTTCATTTCGCACTTGGTCAGGCTTGCAAAGATGACTTTTCTTACGAAGTACGATTTCTTTTGTCGGATTTAATGTAACTGTCGCACTGCACGTCTCTCTGTTACTGCATCTCCATAAAGTCGTACCATCGCCATTATTGGCAACTAAATTGTATTTAAACCCTTCATGTAATAATACAGGTTTTCCCCTCTTACTTTTCACGAACGTTAAATCCATTATTTACATTAATTTGCGTTTATCAATTTATTATTGTGCAAAGAAACTCATTTGACAATGACAATAATATAATGACATGACACGGTTCAAGTGTTTTCGATGCATCATTTTATAAGTGGCCAGTTGTTATCAATACAGATAGTTTTGATAATAAGTATAAATATATTATACTTTGTAGCTACAACCCACATTGCACATTACATTTAGTATTTTTAATCGTCTTCAAAAAGTACAAGGTTTCTCTTTATATCCCTCACTCTTTATAATTTTTTTTATTAGTATTCGCGGGTGACTTCGTAGTGAAATTAGTTTTTAATCTTAAACTTAAAAACCTACTGAAGTCAATGCCACTTAGAAAAATATAACTCGCAGCATGGACGAATGAGGAAATAGACGAACAGGGAAATGGACGAACCGGGAAATAGACGAATGAGGAAATGGACTAACAGGGAAATAGACGAAAGAGGAAATTGACGAACCGGGAAAATGACAAAATAGGAAATGGACGAACGGGGACCGAGTAGACGAACGGGGAAATGGACGAATGGTGCAGAATTGTTAAATTTTTGGTACAAGTGGCCCTAAATCAACACGACATTTAAGCGGTGGTTGCTTATCTTTGGTGGTAGGCCTTTCTTTATCAATTTCGTGCTAATGATGAAATAATATCGCTAGCGTACCTATGAAATAATGAACTATATAAGACCTACTACTTCTGATATCTCGTAAATTAATTTCATCGATTTCAAATTTTGTGCGCGGGCGGTAGTCGCTCACTCGCGAATAGATAGGTTGGTTCGTACGTACCTACGTACATATTACTATAACAATCTCGCTTCGCTTGGTCTAGGCTAGATATATGCGCCGTACCAATTTTCCGACGATTTTGGCGGCGTAAAATCGCCGGCGCATCGGCGCGGCACACATGGGTGAATCAACTTCTAAGGTACTCCCTATTTTTCGACATGTTTCACAAATTATGTTTTTAGAAAAACTATATATTTGCCAACGACGTAGCTTACACGCTTATTAAATCAGACAATTAGGCTAACATTTGAAATGATTTTATTTAAAAATAGTACAGTTTGAAATAATAATATAGTTGGTAACGCAGCGGACGATGTTGTCCCTAGGTTTTGTATGGAAAAGGTGCATTTTCCCCTGAGTTACCAGGTTTTTTCGAAGATAAAATAATATTTGAGGTGTTTAACGTGTAAGGTCTGTAAATTTGGTGGTCTGATATTAATATTCATACATTATTATTAATGATAAGTCACCAGGAAAGTTTTGATACCGCAAAAGAAAAGGAGTACCTTAAAAGTTGATTCACCCACATGTCTAGTCTAGGCATTGCCGGCCATTGGTTTTTAATTATAAGGATGTTTCACTTTAGCTAGCGACGTACTTTTTTCACTAATGTTTTGGTATTTTTATGTAGCATAAGGTGAACCAAAAATTAAAAGTACTTGATTATTATTCAAATTTTAACCATCGACAAAAAGACATTAAATGTACTTAGTAGTAATATTGACATATAATAGGTATTTAATCTCTTTGTTCGACAAGCACAACAAACAGAAAAACCGGTAAGTGACTGACAGTTACCACAAACATTATCAATACAAACTGTGTGTAATATAAAACGATAGATAATCATATCATTGTAACATCAAAACAAATTCGTAACAATATTACGACTTCCAAAGTTAAGCAACTGCAGTCGCAGTCTAACACAGGATGGGCGACCGCTTAAAACATCGTGTTGATTAAACCAGTTTTATTTGAGATAGCTATTTAGTCGTAAACTATGGAAATTACATTAGAATTTAAGCTTAAAATAGCATCAAAATAAGAGGCTATTATAAAATACAATCCGTATGAAAATGTTTTTTTTATGATCCTTCCTTGTATGGGGACCCCTCTTTGGATTAGATTTATTGTTAATTTTAACATTTTACACAATAGGCCTTATATGTATAATAGTAGTTTATGAAATTGTTGCATAAAGAAGGGTATTAAAACACGAGTGTGTGTTTAAGAACCGAGCCGCTAGGCGAGGTTTTTAATAGTTTCACACGAGTGTTTTAATACCTGGTTATGTGCAGTTTCAAACACTACTTTATCTACTCTCATACATTGCGATTCAACCTACTAAATAAAAGATCAAAGTTAATAAAGTAACTACAGCAAAACGTATTCAATGAATGGCGCCAAAACCTAGCACATCACCGCGCATGCGTTAAAGCGGGCGCTGTCACAGACAAGTAAAAATTGGAATGAAAACTATTTGTAATTCTGTAAAAATGACGCGAACCGCATGTGCGTTCCATTATAAAAAAATAAAAAATATGGAACCTCGTTGGTGACATTAACTTTTTGGATTAACTTGTATCGTAATGGTAAAAAAATAACTTTATAACATTATTTTGTTAGAGAAATAATGTTATAAAGTGATTTTTTAATTTTTTTTCGGTATTGTGTTTATAAAGTATGCCAATATAAATTCGTTTTGAATTTTATAATTCGAACTTTACGATATGAGAGTAGATAAATCATATTATGTGATAATTTTAAATGGTTATCCATTATGGTTAAAAAGGTATAGCCCTGTGACCGTCCCCGATCACGCACGGCGGCGCGCCGCTGCGACAGGATGGTCATCATCCGCGAGCGCTCGCCGCCGGATTTCGAGCGCCGCATACGAAGTTTAAAATTCAATATCTCGAAACTGTTTTCGTATCGAAATGGTTTTTACAGTTATTTTCTGTTTATAAACTGGCTGACATTATCTATTCTATACCTACTCAAATCGTTAATTTTATGTGTTTAAGAACAGAAGGTTTTACAAAGTCAAATTCTGCACAAGTACCTACGCGTTTAGTTTCTAGGGCTCCTTACCAAAAGGATCCTTATATAGTAGAAGATCCGAATAGGAGACGACCATCACTAGGCCGTCGATAAATTCGATATCTACAAACTTATCAAAGTTAATATGTTAAGTTGTATGGAAAATTTCAGTCCAGTATATAATTAAGTAAAAATTTAAAAATGAACTTACTGTACTACTGTCGAGCAATGCAGTTGTTTAAACCGCCCTATTGGAGTCAAAGGTAGTGTCTTCTTATAAACAAAACATGTTTCTTTTTACAGGATTTCGCCATGTCCGCCTTGGGATGGCTTAAGTGGGCCATGCCGACGCTCGTGGCAATAGCTATTTTGGGTGGGCTTACTGTTCACATCATGACGTCATCCCGTATGTGTTTCGCGGGCGCACGCAATGGTCACATGCCGGAATTGCTAGCACATATTAATGTCAAATGCATGTCTCCACTACCATCCCTTATATTTCTAGTAAGTATTGTAGTTTCTTTCATCTTCATATTTAGATATAGAAAGAAGGTAGAATACAAAAAAAAAACTCACGGCCATATGGTGGATTTCCAATATTTTTAATTGCTTATTCCTCTATTGTTTAACAGCAAGCTTGTGCCTGTTTAATGATATTTTAATTTTTCGATTTATTTAAGAAATTGTGAGTAGGTAGTCGACTACTAAGAGATGTAATGACTTTTGGACCTTATTATAATGCGATAAGGTGAAAACCGCTCTCAGAAAGATGTGACGGAGCCTACTTATCCACGCAGGTGGCATTCCAAACAAGCACCCGTCCCATATTCAATGGAACCAAAGTCATGCCGTCCGGCCTCTTGCCGTCGTCCCTGGGTATTCCATTTGGCTCGAAGATTGCAGGGGCATTGACGGAGGCAAGCTATCGGTGAAATTGTTGAAGACAGCATGACGATTATGTGGCATGAACGGCCGTGGTGTCCGAGACGGTCGTCGATAGAGCCACAGGGGTACTTGCGCGGCGTACAGACCAGCACTTCTTGGTAAAAAATAGCGGCTAAACTCGAAGAGCCTGACTCTAGAAAAGGTCCCACTGACAGACAGGCATACCCTTTTACGCGGGCGTTGCATTGGCCAATTGGGGTACACAAAAAAAAACTGCTTGCTTTTACTTTGTGATTCAAAAGAATAGCCTTTTCTAAGGATGTTATTTGAAGCATCTCATGATTAAAAGTGTTATTGTTATTTCAAATAATTTATTAAATAATATTAACATCTGCTTATTGTGCGAACATGGCGGATCTATTTAGAAAAATAGGTATACTTCGTCTAATATTTAGAAATAATTTTTTTTACTATCTGTGATCTGGGGCCGATTGCATAATAAAGTACAAGCTAATAGTATTAGTGATTTTGTATGGATTTTTACTAATAGTATGGGCTTGTACTTTATCATCATACATCGGGATTTTTGGTGCGGGAATGATTTAAGAAAGAGTAGATATCAACAGATAGGTAATCTGAGAAAATATCATATTATGCCTAATGACTAACTACCTCTCTGCGAATTGCTTACACTATGATACAAGTTTATTTTAACTCATGTAGTACTTTAGCTTTACTACCAAGGCTATAATGATATGAGATAATAATAAAATTAACGTTAATTAATTACCTGCAGTAGGTAAATTTAGTAGTTGACACGATTTTCACAATAAACTATTAATGTTTTTTCAATATTTGGAACAGTTCATCTGCGACGTCTTGCTGTAAATATTATCCATTTCAATGAACTGAACGATCTCTCTAAGTCGGCAGTTGTAATAGGAGCATATTAAAATTTTTTCGATCGCATTTCTATTTCCTTGTAAATGTTCGTTCATAGTTTTTCGACATTTCTTTTATAAAATACTTTTTTTTGATCAATTAATTTTTCATTAGGTAGAAACCTAGAGTAAAATTCTGTTTTTTAATCTTTGGCTTATGTCAAACATTCCCGCACCGAAAACCCCGATGTATGTTTATCATGCAATAGGCCCCTGCTTTTAAAGTCATATCATAAATTCATAATAGACGAACGGCATTCTAGGGTAATGTAAACAAACTATCGCAATACAATACATTTATTATTTCAGAGTATTATTTCACACAGCTACTCTAAAAAAAAATATAGGAAAATTAGGAAATCCCATACTTCCAATCAAGTCATGATTGGAATCTCTACAATAAATGTTGATGCCGCCGTTTTTAACCTCTTGAAAAAAAACTCACCATACAAATTATTATCATCCATCAGTTCATCACATCACACATACATTACTCAAAAGAGAAATGGTCTCATTGACATATTAATTTCATCATAAGAATTAAAAGTCAATTTTTAAACAAATAAATTATACATGACAACACCTGTCTTCGAACGTAGGTGTCAGCTAGTTACCTAAATTGTACTTATAAAATAAAATGTTTTTATGTAAAACCTCAAAAGAGGTTGATATAGCGCAATTCGGACCGGCATTTAGGGGTCAAATGAAGGTCATTTCATAATTTTATTATAATTAATTCATTGTAACATGTTCTTTTAATCTAACTACAGGGATCGATTTTGAGAAGCCTATTCCTCGAAATGGTTTTTAAATTTTCATACATTGTCAAAAATGGGTGTGTCTCAATTGCTAAATGGCAATTCTTTTTTAGCAATGGCTAAAAGCCTAGGGCGCGACCAGGGAAGACCAGTTCAGGGCTGGAATCTGGAATAATAGTCTAATTAATTTGGGACGAAGTCCAACTCCATTTTAGATTTCAGAAGTATTATTTTACCTGGGCAACCTATGCGTCGCGCCCTCCCTAGCATCATCCAAGCCCGCTATCACGTACCTAGTTCAAAGTGCAATCCCTCAGGATTTTGCCTACGAGAATAGACATGCTGTGAATGGACGACGATAGGAGGGCTGGGAGGGCAACACTAAACATTTTGCGGTTCCATAGATCTACTTAGTCTAGCATTATAAAGCTATAAATATTAAATAAAAATAATATCAAATAACGAGAATGAGGGAGAAAAGGAATTAAAAACACCTACTTATGTGTATATAAAACAGTGCAAGACATCCACATAATTTTCGATATGTTTTCCTAAGTACATCAACAGTGTCCCCTAGAAAGGATAAAACTTTTGTATTTGAACGAATTATTATTGACTTAGTTTCGGGTTTAGGCCAAGCATTTTTGAGTGTTACATAGTTCTCGACCCTATAATACGCTTTAGACATTACCGACTTTTTCAAGTAATTTCTAAGTGTTGGAAAGGGTAACTTTGAACCTACGTCAGGTAATTTATTAGAAATAAATGCATTGACCAAAAAATGATATATCCTCCTGAGTCCCAGGTGTCGTTTAAAAGAACAAAATGGCGTTCACCATTGAGTCCTGGGTATTACTACATATAAGATGGCATTATAACCGAGTGTTCTTCAAAAAGAACAAAAAAAATATTGTCACTGAGTCCTGAACTTTTAACACCGATTTTTACTGTTTTATACTTGTCTATGGAATTTTTGCTAGAACAAACATTATAAACTTAATAAAATATATTTATTTGCACTTAATGAATGTTATAAAACTTTTGTTCTTTTTAAAGAACACTCGATCTTAGTATACATACATACATACATAAACTCACGCCTTCATTCCCAGAGTGGGGTAGGCAGAGCTACAGAATTACCAAGCACTCTTAAATAAGTTGTTGATAATTCTGTAACCACGTTTTGTGTTTTATCTTAGTATAACGGTAACTTAGTATGCCGGTAGAACGATGATCAGCCTCATCTTCCGAGGAAGAAGAATTATCATTTTCTAAGCTAGACGAGTCGCCATCAACATCTTCATCGCTACGCTGACTCGAAGGTACTATTTCAGGATCTTGATACGTCGGGTCCTCATCATCCTCGGTATCATCAATTTCAGATTCATTCAGAACTTGATAAACATCTTAGCCTGTTTGTGCAAAATGTGGTTACAGAATTATCAAGAAGTCTTTTTAGAGTTGTTGGTATTTCCGTAGCTCTGCCTACCCCACTCTGGGAATGAAGGCGTGATGTTATGTATGTATGTTAAATATTTATATTTTAAAACATGTATAAAATAAATGACTTATTATTATGTAGATAGTGAATCATAATTCATAATGTTTGAGGTCATTAATCCCAAATTGCATACTGGATGGATCGGATGATCACTGTTTGATAACAGAAGGACAGACAGACATACACAAGTATTTAGGGTACAAATGAAATTTTCACTCATCAAACGAAGTCGTTAAATTAAAACGGAAGGTGATTATAAAAGAACAAAAGATTTTGCCAAATTTAATGTACAATGACCGAACGCACTTTATAAAGAACAAATTAAAACTCCTCCAAATAAAATCGTGTACGCCGCGTGCGTGTCAAAAATAATAATTTACTGATCAATATTACATATTCAATAACAAAAAAAAACAGTTTTATTCACACAAATACTAATATTTTTACGAAATATTTAGGGATCTACTTACGTTGTTTTCGACGTGCCGCCATTGTCACCTGTTGCTGGCTACTAAGAATAAATATGGCGTCTTTATTTCGCTTGATTCGACGCGTGGGATAGACACAAATATAAGACGATGTAGATAATGCTGTTTCTTCTAAAAATTCGGGGTAAATTTGAAATACTCGATTTTGTTCTTTTAATAGGTAGTTCGGTCATAATGATATAATTTATTTTTGAATTGTCAGGACTTAATGATGGTTGCCATTTTGTTCTATAGATAGTAAGTTAGGTCTTTATGACAAGTAATATTTTAGGGACCCGGGTCTCAGGAGGATATACAGGGTGTCTGGAAAACCTTCGGAGAAATTTGGGGGGGTAATAGTTGGCACGATTCTGATCACGGGGGTATGGTTCATTTTTGTTTCTGTTAATGTAAAAAAAAAGAAGGATTAATTATATTCATTTTGTTACTTGATGTATCGCAGCCGATATCTCGACCTTGACATTTTGACGTTGATAGTATACTACTCCAACAGTTCGTAGTATCTTACGTCAAAATTCAATGTCCGAGGTCAATGACCTGAGACCATACGTTGTCACATGGTATGTAAACAAACAGTTCGCTCCATGTAAACAAACAGTTCGCTCCATGTAAACAAAAATCAAGGTAGCATTATAATAAAAATAAATGAGTAATTTTAGTGCAACTTACTGTATTTTCGTTTTTGCAATTTGAACACTAATTGGTTTTAAATGTGAAATCACTAGGTCTCTTGTTCATGTTTTGCCGAGACTGATCATATTGTCCGTCTTTTACTGTCGAGATCTAACCATTTACCATTGTTTTCTGCTCTAAAGTAGCCCATATAACTGATTTACAGCAAAAATATTGAAGACGTGAATATTGAAAATAACATAATTTAACACTGACATCTAATGACAGCCATAAATTCATAGACTTCTCAAAGTTCAAATAGACGGATTGAACGATCCGATTATTGCTCTCCGTATTGAAGAAAAAAAAGGAGAAAAAGAAAATCGTTTATTGGTGCAAACCACAGAAAAATAATAATCAAATTAAATACATTGAGAAAATAATTTAAAACAAAACCTTAAAACTATTTTATAAAATAATAATGCACCAAATTGGGTGCTACTCAGCATCATAGTGTCAGACATGCCGTGACGCTGCACGCGCTGATTTTCAGGGCAACCAGACGGGGAGAAAGCGCTGCTGGCTGCTGGTTCTTTCCTTTTGATCCGCATGGTATTTGTGGCAGTAGCCAAAAGTCCAAGTGCAAAACATTTTGTCGATGGATATAAAGGTCGTCGCATAATTGATTATAATAGGCTATTTGACAACATTGAAAATATACTACAAATTGTGGTCATCCTATCTGATACTAGCGTAAAATAACGTATTTCACTTTATTTCACATTAAATTATGTCTATTTTTTTGGAAATTACACGAAATAATAAGGTTTTTTTTTGAAATTTAATCTGTGGCAAAAACGCTATGTGATGTTAGAAATACTTTATAACCTGTGAGTGTGATGTGAAGTCACATCACATGCAAGTAAACAAAACAAACCCCAAACCAAACATCGCTTCGCTTGTGACATCGCTTCCTTGACTGATTGTGATTGTAGTCCACGTTTTATACTTTCTGGGTGTTCCTTAAGCCGGCTACTCACACACCTGCTGCAGGGGCAATACCGGTCGCACGGCGGTTGGACCAATTTTAGGCTGTTCTCTACACACTAGCCTGCCGTTCAGTGTGTAACTGATAGTCCCGCTGAACGCACGTCCACGAGAAAGCCTCCTGTATTGTCGAAACACCAGAGGATTGGTATCGCCTTGGCACTTTCTGTGGTGCTACCAAAAAAAAAGGAAGAGAAGATATTGGGTGAAGAATTGGTTGCAGAAACGAAGCAAATTGTGCCACATGAATATTATGAAAGAATTGGAAGTAGATGATCTTAGAAACTTTTTGCGAATGGATATTGATTCTTTTGAAGAGCTCCTGGCTATGGTAACACCATTTTTTCCATTTTTGTCCACTCCGCTCGGTTGTCACCAATGAACTGACTGGAATTGCCCCAATCCTACTACACACGCAGCAACCTTGCAGGGCGGTAGACACAATCTAGGGAGCTAGGAAGGTCTTGCGCCCCTGCCGCCCTGCTGCAGGCCCAATCTAAAAATTGCTCCTGCTTGCCTACACACATCACAATTAAGGAGGCAATCAAGGGTCCAATTCCCATATTGCCCCTGCAGCAGGTGTGTGAGTAGTCGGCTTTAGTGGCCTTTTTCTTTTAAGGGTTTTTACCACAGAGTGTAATCACGTCGACCTCTTCTTACAAAGCGATCCTATTTTTCTCTTTCTTCTATGATACGAATATCTAGCAACAACATGTATGATGCCAGCTTTAAATGTAATTTTGATAAAACGTAACGTGTAGGTAGGATTTTTTGTTTACAAATGAAACCTAAAACTCTTTTCATAAAGAGTTTTAATGGTCCAAGATTTAAAAAGATAATATGTCAAATTGTCAATAATTAATTATTGTGTTTTTTATTCGTCGGAAGCCCTGATAGTGGTACAAATCAATGAAATACAGCCATGATTCATGATCTCGTAAAAGAAGTAATGTGCCTACGAGTGCAAGTGCTATTTAGCCGTGTGAGTGTGAGAAAAGTGTGAGTAAAAATCATAATCGTAAGTTTCAGTTTTAGATTATTTCACATAATAGCCCTTATCAGACACCGTCTTTTCATTCACATTACAGGATAATGTGTCAGTTTTCTAAACTCCATGGAGCTTTTGACCATGATTGGAAACATTGTTCATAAGGAACAACTTGTTTATTTACATTACGTTGTGACACATATCGTCGGTGAAACTGCAAAACTGCGTAAGTGACATTTTAAATAAGGAGCAAAATGCACCTTTTTAATAAGACCGTAAGGTTTATTTTGCTCTATCATAAATTTGTTACTTACGCGGTTTTGCAGTATCACCGACGATATTATGAATGAATCAGTTAAGATGGGGCACACTGAGAGCATCGTCAGGAAAGTCGATGATAAATCTGTCTGTAACTCAGTCAAATATTAAATTAAACAAAAGTTACCAATATAGGGATGATCCAAATCATCCACCCTATCTACAGTTAAAATTTCTCCGAAGGTTTTCCAGACACCC
The DNA here is from genome assembly GCA_927399475.2 of Acleris emargana. NCBI lineage: Eukaryota > Metazoa > Arthropoda > Insecta > Lepidoptera > Tortricidae > Acleris > Acleris emargana. The sequence goes on along the minus strand of OV656835.1, from coordinate 45,432,769 downwards.
TGTATACTTTACGGACGCGGAATTTTCGAATAGTGATTTTATTTTTATTCCTTGTATTTAAATAATGTATATCAGAATTTTTGTTGAAAGAATCTGAATTCTTAATAATATAAATAATATTCTCAGAAATAATTTGAGACGTTACAGTTAAGATATTAATTTCTTTAAAAAGTTATCTTAAGGAGCCATGGGAATTTAAGTTGCGAATAGAACGAGTGGCCCTTTTTTGTAACACAAATACAGTTTGAATGTCAGCTGCCTTACCCCAAACCAGAATACCGTACGACATGACACCAAGGAAGGAAATAACTATAATAAACTAAGCGAGCTGTCTCAACATTGGTTAGTTGTCTAAATTTCCTAAATGCGTAAGCCGCCGAGTTTACCTGTCAGTACAGCTAATTTGGAGACTCCATTGCAATTTTTTATCTATTGTTATGCCTAGGAAAACTGCCTTGTCTACCATTTGCAAACACTCGTAATTTAGTAATATTTTAGAATCTATCGGTTTAAAATCAGGCAATTCTTAGCATTTAGTTGCAAATTGTTGCTAGTTAACCAATTAAATACTTTACCTAGTGTGGCGTTTATCCTACTTTAGTCTACTGATTTTCTATCTGCCTTGAAAATTAGTGAATCATCTCGCCCGATTTAAAAAGAGGTATGACTTTACTTGTTCCATAATATTATGAAAAAAACCGGTCAAGTACGAGTCGGGCACGTCCACCGAGGGTTCCGTACCGCCGCACGCCGGTATTATTACATTCCGATTTGAATTCGGTTACCTTTCTCAACTGCGAAAAATATTTGACCGATTTTTAGTTCGACAAACGATAACTTTGAAAATTTTCATTTAGTCATTCATTACTTGTTTTGGTTTTTTATCAATTAGTTGTCCTATGTAATTGTTTAAACCAATACTCGGCCCGCAATTGCCTGCTTCACTCCCTAGGCAATAATGTACTATTTCTCAAACATGCTTGGAAAAAACGGTTTTCCGATTGAAACACAAGGACGGAAAGAGCCTCATTTTACTCCTAGGAGTAAAAAAACCATATGAAAACACTTTCCGTCCATGTCCATATATTTCTTAAAAATGCTGTCAATATGCATACAAAATCAAAAGGACCAAGACAAAAATTCCAAACAGCCAAGGTAACTGCTCGCTTTTTTAGCACAGTGCGTGTGTTTCTTTTTGAATTTGCATTCCAATGTCTATGGTTAGTATTTAAAAACAATTGACAGTCGGTAACATTCGTTCATTCTGCATAATATAATTGTGAAACCGAATATTTAACTATTTGTTGTGTGAAATACTTACTATAAAAAATGAGCTCAAGTGACGAAAGCGACGAAATAGGTACCACACCGCCTATATTAAAATCTGAAGCTGCCTCGGTTAGGCAAAACCTGCTTCCCGCTAAATCTATGGAAATTAAATTACTTGATTTTTAGAAATGTATTTGTATTATTTCCTCACATGTTTGAGAAAAGCATTATGTATGCCTCGGCGGAAACGAGGATTTCCTGACTCGTATTTTAGCAGGTCTCGCTGTTGCTCGGCCTGCTAACCACCTCGTCAGGAAAACCCTTACTTTCCGCGCCTAGGCAACAATGTACTATTAAATCGACTTTGTTATGTTTGATGTGTTTTGGTTTAGATTTTCAATAGCAAGATATTCCGGGCAGATAAAAAAAACCTCGAAGGCCAAGGCGAAAGCTTTGCTCCAGCCTTGGCTTGCCAACCTAACCTATCCGAGCCGGTTCTGCCCTGATTCGTCTCGCTTGTTTGCATTTTCTGGCGTGTGGTTGCCGGGTTAGAATAGTGCCACTTCATGTCTTTCCGTGGATATCGTAAGAGGTGACTAAGGGAATATGGGCTTGTAACCTGTCACTAATACGCTGGTAAACACCTTAGCATATTTTTGCAAAATATGATTACTGAATTATCAACAAGTTTTTTAAAGTGGTACGCTTGTAATTTGGTATAAATACATACACACATAATTAATTCTGTAGCTCTGCCTACCCCACTCTTTGATTACAGGAGTGAAGATATACAGACATACATACACACCTTCACGCCTGTTATCCCAGAATGTGGTAGGCAGAGCTACAGAATTAAGCAAGATTTTCTGGGCTGAAATGAATATTTTGCGTAAAGTAGCGAAATCTAAATGTAGCATTGATAGAGTGAAAAATGGTTTAAGAAACAAAATACGCAGCGATCCCTAGGCTAGTTGTAGCATTGGTTCAATGAAAAATAGGCTTTGAAATAAAATACCTAACAATACATTAGGCAAGAGACTACAAGGAGAAATGTTTCTGGGACTAAAATAATGTTTACTTTATGTCAAATAGTGAAAGAAATATTGACGAATCCTGTCATCGGACTAACGACAAAAAACGAAACGTTTTCGGTCAAATTAATTTTGGTGAAACAAATTCGCGTTTGCGGTAGGTTACCATAATATATACAGTTTTTATAAATGTTTTACCGTTTTTACGGTAAAAAAATGTTGAAGAAAACGTTTCTTGAATATTATTTCACTTTCTTCAATGTTTTGTTATTTGTTAGTTAATACGCCGCAATACAGGGTTCCTCTGACATTGGGGCTTTAAATGCATGAATCGATTCTACTCTTGAAACTGAACTTCTTTTGTTCTGTAAGTTGTCAAAAATATGTCCAACTTAAATTGTAATTTTTTCATACAAGTTAAACGTAATTTTCAATGTACGCGATCCAATTCTCTATTTTCCTTTCGTACCAACGAAATGTCGCTACCGTACCATGAGATAGTGATTATATGGCCATGATTTAATGCCCTGATTTTACAATTAGACTTAAACATCAATTCGTTGTCCTAAACTTAAATTATTTTTAAATTTTGCCGAACAAAAGTGGTTTAGTTGAGCGAGTAGAATCGATCGTTGCATTTAAGGCCCCAAGGTGGGAAGCACCCGGTACAATAACAAATATTCTGAAAAGAAAACAACCCGCTATCTATTACGGTTCAAAAGATACAGCTGTTTAAAGTTTAGACGGACGGACGGACGGATAGCGGACGCGCTGGCCTAGTTGGTAGTGACCCTGCCTACGAAGCTAGAGGTCCTGGGTTCAAATCCCGGTAAGGGCAGATATTTGTGTGATGAGCGCGAATATTTGTTCCCGAGTCATGGATGTTTTCTATGCATTTAAGTACTTATATATTTCTCTATATAAGTATTTATATCGTTGTCTAGTACCCATAGTACAAGACTAGAGCTTAGTTTGGGACTAGGTCAATCGGTGTGACATTGTCTCCTGGTATTTATTTATATTATTTATTATTTATTTATATTAATAGAGTCCCGTTGGGCTGCCTTCGGGTACGGAACCCCTTAAAAAAACGGTAATTGAGATGCCCGCCTCAAGACACGTGGAATAAACGCAAACTCACTCAAAACGACAATTCTGACGCGTCCTGAGATGGGCTATGGGGGTTGCAGTCAATATAAATACTCGTACTCAGAATTTAATTAAATTGATAAATAATCGAATGAATTAATAGAATAATTATTATTATTTGAAAACAATGTAGAAGCCCAGATAATTAGCTTGTGCGATCACCGTCCCCATTTAATCATAACTTCGCGACGTCCACCGTTTTGGTTAGTGTCGGTATCAGAGGACGCTGTAGGTCGACGGCAGGCAGCGTTGTTTGTTTTATGCTGGCTTGTTTTATTTATTGTATTTTTTACACGTATGTACGCCTTACTGGTTGGTTCTTGCACACTATCCCTTTTAATGCAATTAGTGCAAATGGGCTACTTAAATGAAATAATAATAGATATGACAATGCAATAACGGAACTAGGCACAGCCCTTGTCTTGGCCTATGTCTTAGTTGTAACTTTATATTGACTTTTTGCAGATGCTGATTTCTTTAATAATGCTAATACCTAGCAACCTGACGACTCTAATCACTTACTGCACCATAGTGGAGTCTTTCTTCACCACGCTCAGTTGCAGCGCTGTTTTGTGGCTGCGATATAAGAAGCCTAATTTGCATAGGCCTATCAAGGTAATAAATGTACATTATTTGAGCCACTTGTAAAGATATAGTGAATAATATGTTTCCATCGGTAGAACTCGTATCTCAATCGGCTGACGACGGGACCCGAAGTGTCAATTAATTATTGTTTTAAATGAGTGACATGTTTATATTCATTAATATGAAACTTTAAAATTTAGTGTCTAATGTCAAAATGAAAAATGAAAGCATATGGCACTGTATAATATAGAGATGTTATATTCACCCTAAGAAGACGAAATACACTCATAGGTAAGTAGTACTTTTATTGTCATTCGTAAACGAAACACTCTCCTTACGTTAACATAAAATGCAGCAAAATAACACATACGTATTTTGAAATATTTACAATAATAAAACTCAGGACGCTACGCACTGAAAACATTACCTACTTATTAAAATATTAATATTACCTATTGAATATTTGGATTAATATTTTTTGCATTTTCCATTTCACAATCTGAGTTACACTCAGACGTGTCATCGTCAGTACTTTCATTGACGTGAATGACAATACCATCAATATGATCATCCATCGAGTGTTCTTGTGAACGATATTCATTTTCACACTTTGTGGCGGGAACACAAACTTTCTTCCATTCATCCAGGCGAATCATATTAATTTTTTCTTCAATAAATTTCTTTACTGTAGTCATATTCATGTCTGTTTCTTTTTAATACGTAACCTTTTATCTGTTTTCAATTGGGTTGAAGTCGGGATGGTATGGCCGTGTAACACTGTGTGGATGTAAAATCTGGTCTATTGAATATTCTACACAGTCTTGTTTATAACGACCAATAATGTCATGTAGTTGTATTGTACCTTGGTTAATGATGGTCCAAAGGGTCTATTATATTTTTCGAACCAGTTGACCATTAGCGGCTTTGCTGTATTAGAGTTGGGTGGGCGTTCCACATATTTATTGTGATAAGCAGCATTATCCACTACTAACACAGAATTAGGAGACAAGTTGGGAATAAGTTGATTTTATAACCATTTTTCATAATTAACATTATTCATGGCATCGTGATAATCACCGGTCTTATCAGTAGACTTGTACATAAGCAGAGCACCGGAACAAATCCTTCGGCACTACCTGCATGTACTATAATAAGACGTTGGCCTTTTGAAATTAAGTGCTTCACTGCATTATACGTGGAATCCGCCCAGGATTTTCCTGTTAAATGGGATGTATGAACATATGTTTCGTCCGTGTACACAATATCTCTCCCTTCAGGTCTATACTGTCTTATTAAATAAGTCTAGATACTTAACTCTTTTTAGTCTTACGTTATCATTTTCCATCAGCATTCTTCTATTGTTTGTAATTTTCTTGAGTCGAAAACCCATTTGGCGAATAAAAAAATAATAAGATTCATTTTTTCCATCAATTTGGACTTTAGGGCCTGGATCGTAGGAACTGGTATATAAATAAGTTATAAATTATAAACCATACGTCGTATTGCTCCGTAATCAAAGTCATCAAGATCTAGACGGAAAAAATTGTGTGGTCTACCAAACTTAATTTTTTTCTGAATAGATTTTTTATTTTTCTTGCTCCTTGTTTATTAGCTTTCTTATTGTGGGAGCACGATAAACACGAATATTTCCCAACACGATGGAAACTAATTATGCACTATATCTGTACCAAAAAGATAAATCTAGTTTTAGTTTTAGTTACGGTTTTGGTTCTGTCAAATTGTCTAGGTCTATACTAGATTTTAAGTTTTGGTTCAAGCCAGCATCGGTATATGCTTACATGCGTAGGTATCTACGACACCTTGTGCATTTTTTTACATAATATAGTTATTGTAATATAAATTGATTGCAAAGGAAATAAATATTGAAAAGGAAATAAGTTTGTTGTACAAAATGATAGATTTACATGACTTTTTCTACAATACATAAATACTTATGTCATAGTTTAACAATTAATGTGTTAACAATTAACCTCACACTAAGGTTAGATTTTTATTCCCACCGAAAAAATGTAAACAAAGGTGTTGCCGTTAACGAAAAACATTTGCAGAATTCAAAATATTATAATTTCCACATATATAAGAAATCGACTTTCTATCAAAAAACTGTATATTGTAATCAAGATGGAATAATTTAATTTGTTGATGGCAAACTTTATTTTGAAACAATTAATTAATTTAAAACAAGAAAACTGTTTTTGTATGCATAATTTATTTATTGCACTGGTATCATTGACTCGATACACCTGTGTCAACAAGTTGAGGGCCGCTTGATTGATGTGAGACTGTGAGACGTCACTCACTCGCTTCGCTTCACAATTCGTGCTCCCGTATCGTAATAGCTTTCCAGTGATTCATTTGTGCGATTTTAAATTCAATTATTTCTCGTTTAAAAAAAAAAATTATATCATGTTTTGAGCGAAATGATAACTCAATATTATATTTCTTGCTGGTCCAAACTTTGAGATCCCCTGAAATGTCACTTTGATGGTGACGTAACTTTGTTTACATTTTTTCTGTGGGAATAAAAATCCGACCATAGGCTTAGCCTGTGTCGAGAGATGTAAATTATGATATGATTTATTTTTAAGAATATCTATTACAATCAATATGCGACTCGGTCTTACTTACAATACGGAGTATCTGTTGCCAAATCACAACGTACGGAGAGTAAAGCATAGTTCATATAGGATTGGCACGTGATTGTCACAAAATAAAAAATATTCAGACGTCACAAATAAAAAAAAGACGATCGCAAATTATCGTCCATATTTTGAAGTCTTATTGGTAAAAGTTCGCCTCGGATAAGTCTATGCAATTTGAAATTGTAGACGATGGAAGTTGAAAGACGAGAATTGATAGTGGACAAATACTTAGAAAATCCCTCTTGGTCCGGGTCAAAGATCGCTAAGTCGTTAAATTTCACCAAAAACCACGGTGCGTAGGGTCTTAAAAAAATACAAGGATTCCTTGTCTTTCGATAGAAAGCCCCAACTCAACCGGATATCTGGCAATAAGGACAAGAACTTGGAGAAAAAAGTGCTTAGGGCAATAAAACAGAATCCAGGTATGTCGGATTATGATCTATCTCGCAAATTCAAAAAGAGCCGCAGTACTGTAAGACGTATTCGGCTCCGAGCCGGGTATAAGAGCTATAAAGCCATAAAAACACCAAACTGAACTATGAAACAGAATAAAACGGTAAAAACACGTGCTCGTCTCTTATACGACCGCATTCTGACAAAATTCAAAGGCTGCCTCTTATTAGATGATGAAACATATGTCAAGCTAGATTTTAATCAACTACCGGGTACCAAGTTTTACATGGCCAAAGCAAGGGGAATGTTGATGAAAAATATAAGTTTGTAAAACTTGAAAAATATGCCAAGAAACATATGATATGGCAAGGGATCTGCAGCTGCGGCCTTAAGACCAATAGTTTTATCACTTCATCAACGATGACATCCGATGTTTACATGAAGGAGTGCTTACAAAAACGCATTTTGCCATTTATTAAAAAGCACAAGGGCCCATTAAAATTTTGGCCTGATCTGGCTAGCTGCCACTACTCGAAAAGGGTTTTGGAGTGGTATGTTTCAAATAATGTCGATTTTATACCCCGATCAATGAACCCTCCAAACTGTCCTGACTTCCGCCCAATCGAGAACTACTGGGCAATAATGAAAGGTAAATTGCATAAAACTGGGAAAACAGTACAGGATATCAATAATCTGCGTTCTACGTGGAGTCAACAGGCTAAGAAGGTAGAGAAAAGCCTTGTCCAGAAGATGATGAACTGAACCAAGAAAAAAGTCCGGGATTTCGCACGAAACACTAATAAAAGTACATAATTTTTATAAATGCTGTTAAATAAATAAATATTATTCTATTTGTATCGCTTAAAAGCCACTTGTTTTCATTTACTTAAAAAAGCTTAGACTTCGATTGTGTACCATTTCTATATGAACTATGCTTTATGAAAGAAAAACATCGGGGAATTTTAGTAAAAATTAAGTTGTACGAAACTTGTTTTGATGTAGTTTTTTTTCTACTCGCGTACAATAAACCGCTAATATTGATATCTTAAGAGTGAAAACAGTTCTATAATGCCATGCCATGGTAATAACAGTTATAATAATAATTATTAAAGCTTTGTTATTTATTACTGTTATTTAGAATAATTTAATAGGTACCAATTAAAATTACGTAGATTTATTAAAAAATAAATAAATTTTGAGACTCATTATTATTGTACTTATTTAAAATTTCATTTTTATTAATTTACTAAAAAAAGTGATTATTCTCAATTAATTTATGTGTGTGTGTTTGCCGGGTTAGAATAGTGCTACTCCATGTCTTCCCGTGGATGTCGTAAGAGGCGACTAAGCGAATAAAGGCTTATACTTAGTCCTGTTAGGGGATGGGCTTGCAACCTGTCACTAATACGCTGGTTAACATCTTAGCCTAATTGTGCAAAATGTGGTTACAGAATTATCAACAAGTTTTTAGAGTTGTAGGTAATTCTGTAGCCCTGCCTTTCTATCTCTGGGAACGAAGGCGTGAGTTTATGTAATTGGTTATTTGGTTAACATGTTTACGTTAAATATGGTTATCAACAAATCGGCGTTACGTTTGGCATTCCAACTTTTATGATAAATTGTCAGAACTGTTTAGTACTTAACTACATTTTCATCAAAGTCAAATTTGCATCAAAGGAGACCATTCATTTTGTGCCCGAAATCAAAAGTGCCGGCCAATTAATAAAAGTATTTTTAATCTGATCAGATTATCGCTCTGAGTATTTCATTATATGACATCAAAACTCTAGAACCATAATTTGTTATTGTTATTCATATTCGAAAATCTTGACTTTTCATACAAAATCAAAAGTGCCGACTAAATAATAAAAGTGTTTTTAATCTGATCAGATTATCGCTCTGAGCATTTCATTATATGACATCAAAACTCTAGAACCATCATTTGTTGGTTTTATAGATGTTCTAAAATCTTGACTTTTCATACAAAATCAAAAGTGCCGGCAAACGAATAAAAGTGTTTTCAATCTGATCACATTATCCCTATGAGCATGTCAACATTTAACAATAAATTACTCAATCGAAATAATGAAAATGACTTTTCTGACAAGTAGATAGCAGAAGATTCGAGTAAAGTATACAAGAAAGTTAGAAATTGTTTATTTTTGTCATTATCATCTTAAACTTGTAGAATAACTTATGTATGCAACGGAACATAATTAGCTCTAAAGATACTCGTGCCTGTCATTAGAGCGCTTGCTCCGCTGTCGGTCGCGCTCTAATTTGGGCACTCGTACCTTAAGAAGCTTCATTCATTATGTACAGCCCGTACTTTCCATGCCGTTGGCGTAAAAATGACGTCACGCTACATACAGTATGATTCCAAATGGTTTTATTTTAATTATTAATTATTTGTATATATTTCTCTATATAAGTATTTATATCGTTGTCTAGTACCGATAATACTAGCCTAGAGCTTAAATTGGGACTAGGTCAATAGGTCCCAACTAGGTCAATTGGTGTGACATTGTCCCCTGATATTTATTTATTTATTTATTAACCATTAGTCGTCAATCATTAAATCATGTACATATGAGTTAAGTAATCTATTGACATTGAAAAATAAATACCTACTTCATACGTAAAGCGTAAATTTAATTATTTGTGTTGTATTTTATGTCGATACATAAAAAAAGAAACATAAAATATGTTTATTCAGTAAGTAGGTAGTAAAAATCTACGAGCGCTTCGCCAGAGCCACAGCTGGGAAGAAACGCCGCAAGAAACTCAACAGTCAGTCGTTTTTTTAAATATTGCTTATGATTTGTTGCGGATGGTAGGACCTTGTGCAGGGTCCGTCCGGATCGCTACCACCATCTAATCCATTAACCTACCGCCAAACAGCAGTGTTCGCATTGTTGTTTTCCGGTTTGGGGATAAGACAGCCGGTGAAATGACTAGCATAGAGGCATTCCATCTTAGTCCTCAGGGTTGGCAACGCATTTGCAGTCTTAGGATTGCATTGCAGTCTTGTGAATGCGAATGTCTATGGGTCACAGTTTCCACTTACCATCAGGTGGCCTGTGTGCTCGTTTGACTTCTCTAAGCCATAAAAAAAAAAAAAAGATATCATACAATAATAAACTTAACATAGCATTATATAAAACAATGAATCTCACATAAAACAAAAAAATATATATTTGTGACAATGTGTCATATCCAGGGATCGTTGTTGTTGTTCAGTTGTATGGAGGCGGATTCTAGTTTTAATTTATTAATACAATTCCCGGGATTTTTAAACAAATAAATAACACCAGCATAAATTCATAATTAAGTATTTATATTATCTATTTAAACTTATTTCCCTCGTATATATTTACCAAATGTTAATTAATTTATCTGCAACTCATTGATCTAACGAATTTTGAGGAGCAAATTGACGGAATGTTTTATCCTACATGTAAAATAATTATAATTCACGTTTGGTATAATCCTGGAATCCCGGAACCTATTTTATTCAAATAATATTTTTAAGAAGCCGACGCCATGTTCGCCATCTTTTTCCGGGATTTTTCCGACTTAAATATCTATCCGAATTTCCGATCCCTGGTCATAACTCAGAATTTTCACATGAACATGAACTATTACGTCATAACTCATAATAAATTACCTGACATAGTTTTAAAGCTACCCTTTCCAGCACTTAAAAATTACTTGAAAAAGTCGTTAATGTCTAAAGCGTATTATAGGATCGAGGACTATCTAATAGACAAAGATGGTTGGCCTAACCCGAAACATAATATTTTTTTATTTTTTTCAAATTCAGTAGCTTTCTCTTGTCTAGGGGACACCGTTGATGTAGGAAAACATATCAATATTATGTGGTCGTCTTGCACCGTCTTATATACTTACACCTAGGTAGGTGTTCTTTTTTTTTCTTTTTTCCCTCTATCTCTCTCGCAAGATTTTGGTGTGTTTTCCTGCTGAAACTACGCAGGTTATTTGATATATTTTTTAATTTAATATTTACTGATTTATATAATGCTAGACTAAGTGTACCATTGTAACATTAAATATATTTAAAAAATGACTGACTGCCGAGTTTCTTGCGGCGTTTCTTCTCAGCAGTGGTCTCCTCTTGTGAAGCGCTGGTACATTCTTGACGTGTAAAAGTGCCCGTGTGGCCTACTCACTGAATAAATGTCTTTATCTTTATCTTTAAGTAATAGTAATAAAAAATATTAGAAATTAGGTATGCAAGTTATACTTACCTACCTATGATCGGATTTTGACACATTCTCTTTTTATGAACTTTAAACAATAAATTATAAGAATTTAAATGTCAATTTTATTCACCATAACGCAATTCTGTATAGTAACCGAACCAATTCATTTTATTGACTTTTCTTAATTAATTAAATATTTTCTAGTATTTTTACATTTTCTCGTATATACATATACAAAAAAAAACCTGTATTATATTTTGAAATTGTTGTAAGAACAGTTTTTGAAACGAATAAAATATAAAAATTGATACGTCAGTTGATCACCAAACACCATAATTGATATTGTTCATGCACGTAACCATAGTAGTAACAACACTACAATAACTGTGAACGAAACGATCTATAAACTGGAACATGTTTCATCTCTGTTGTTAGGTGGGGACGTTTTTGCCCAACGTCCTTTCATAGTTCTAGGTCAAAATGGTACAAATTTTGGTTCCCTTGAGAGTGTCGAAATATACGTTTTTGCGGCATAAACGGCCGTATCTTTTTTTTACGTTAACTTAGACATTTGATTTTTTCACAGCTTCAAGGGACTGTAGACTTGAGTATATGGTTTTAACTTCACCTCGCTTTTTACGCGTTCCGGAGATAAACGGTCTTTACAGACAGACAGACGGCCGGATGGACGGATAGACAGACGGACGATAAAGTGATCCTATAAGGGTTCCGTTTTTACTTTTGAGGTACGGAACCCTAAAAAAGATGTTTACCAGCGTATTAGTGACAGGTTGCAAGCCCATCGCCTAAAAAAATACATTTTGTTTTTATGCTGGACGTTTGTTATCCATTTCGTTGGTAGGTACGAGTAGTTAAATGAAATTATGCAAGAGTTTTTAGACTGATTGAAGCGCACCCGTGGTCGGGAGATTGTTCAAGACGAGCCTAGGAGTGGGCGGCCGTTGACGGTTACTACAGGTGAAAATGTCAATAAAATATTAGGAGCGAGAATGAATGATTCGCGATTGAACATCATCACCGATGTTCTTGGATTTTCTAAGGTGTCAGCCGGGTAGGGTAGATGCCTAGACGGCTTTCAGTCCAAAACAAACGAGTACGTTTTCGCAAAATAATAAATTCGGAATACTATTGTGCTCCTTTACGTCGTCTGTGTGAGAAAATTAAAATAAAGTCACCTGAAATGCTGTCATAAAAAGAACTGTTTCACCAAGACAACGCCCGCGTTCACACTTTGGCGAAATCAATGGCACAAATAAATACATGATTGTGGATTTGAAGTGCTGCCGCATCCGTCTTATTCGCCGGATTTAGCTCCTCCCGATTATCATCTCTTCCCAAACCTCAAATACGATTGGGAGGACAAAGAAAGACGTATATGGAGGTATGGGAAGCAGTAGACTCTTATTTTAAGGTTCTCAGGAATACTTTTTTTTCTGATGGGATAATGAAGTCGGAGGCGAGGTAGACTAAAGGCCTACCTTCGACCTTCATGTGAGCGCCTTGGTTTTTTTTACCAAGCCCAGAAATTATCAATTCACCCTCGTTCGAGTATTTATCAAAACATGTACCTAACATCGTCCCCGTGGTGTTGGCGGGTTAGAATAGTGTCACTCCATGTCTTCCCGTGGATGTCATAAGAGACGACCAAGGGAATAAAGGCTGGTAGTACTGTTGGGCGATGGGCTTGCAACCTGACACTAAAACACAGGTAAACATCTTGGCCTAATTGTGCAAAATGTGGTTACAGAATTATCAACAACTTTTTAGAGGTGTTGGTAATTCTATAGCTTTGCCTAACCCACTCTGGGAATAAAGGCGTGAGTTTATGTATGTACGTCGTATACCTAGCATATTTCTGAATAATCAAAATTCTCCCATATTTTTTCCAGACTTTCCGTGCGGTGTCCTTTAATTGTATGCGCGGTCATAGGAGGGTATAGTGAAGTGATACATTTTAGAACGCAAGCATGTCGTGATATTGATGGTCATGAGACTCATGAGGTTGGTGGGTGGTTGCGCAGGTTCCGCTGTGGGTGCCGCTGGTGTTCGTGTGTGTGTGCGCGGTGCTGTTGGTGGTACCGGTGCACAGCGAGCCGGTGGCGGTGGTTGCGGGCGCGCTCATCACGCTGGCCGGGGTGCCCGTCTACTACGCGGTGGTGCGCGAGCGCCGGACCTGGCTTGCTTCCATAGCTAGTAAGTTATTCCACTTCCTTTCGCCTCGGTGGGGCTTTTAAACACGACTTATTTTTAAGAGCAGGGTTCTCCGACACGGTCCGATTCCGATTCTGAGGTCGATTATATTATAATAAGGCTAAGAGTTCGATTTTTACCACCTCAAAATGTTACTAAGTATTTACAAAATGTTTTCTTATCTTTACTCCATCAGTTTTATGATATTATCCCCTGGTGTCTTCTCTCTGCAAACTAGAAATAACGCGCCAACACACAACAAATAACCTAAGGTTAACTATCATATGTACAGTCACCCGCAATAATATATTATCCAGCACTGGCCGCAAATATATCTGACACGTTCGTATACCTCTAGTAATACAGACCTGTCAGATATTTTTGCGCCCTATGAAGAATAATATATTATTGATGGTGACTGCACCTACGCATCATAGGCTTGAGCCTCAATTTCGTGCGATTTTTTTATAAAATATGACATCAGTTTGGAGAACTAAACAAAAAGTACTTGACCAATAAGACAATTTAGATAGCTGTTGTCATGTACAAATTAACCAAAAACATTCTTAATGTAAAGAAATGGCCACGTTCTCTTATGCAACCAAAAGTAGTGGTATCTGAAAAGGTGCCATGTTTGTAATTAGATTCGATACTTTTTCTTTATTCAATCGCATTATTGTATTTAGATGAGTTGTCTTGTTGGGCACTGGATTGTTGACAGCCAAACCAGTTAATTGAGACTCATGGCACGTATGGCAGTTTTCTATACAGTATAAGGCCTGTACCGAAAAGTTGTTTTACAAACTCTGCACATGATATGGTACAGGTCAGTAATCGTTTTTTTATTTTTTATTTTATGACTTCGTTTATGTCATTTTGAACTGTCAATCGACTCAATTATCTCCGAAAAAATATCGCTTTTATTTAAAATGCAGGACGATAAAATAATTCGAAGAGAAAATTTTCTGCTGGTAAAGACCTGGAAAATCCTAATTCCACTTTTGCGTCGGTCGGAAAGAGAGTAAATATGAATCGTGCCACAGTTCGAAATATTGTTAACCGATACTTAAACGATTATAGAATCCAAGAAAAAGCTCGGCGTGGACGACCGACAGGTCCTTCAAATAAAAAAATAGAAATGAAAATAGTGTCCACTTACAAAAATAATTGTAATCTGTCTGTGCGAGATGTGGCAAAAAAAGTTCAATCAAGTGCATCTATGGTGCAAAGAGCAAAAGTGCGTCAGAATTTAAAAACCTACAAAAAAGTAAAAGCCCCTAAACAGTCGGTAAAACAATACAATACCTCCGTAACAAGGTCGCGAAAACTTTACAAACTGCTGTGCAATTTGAGTGGAACATGCGTTCTTTTGGACGATGAGACATATGTGAAAAAGGATTTTTCGACTTTACCAGGTGACCAATTCTTCACTACCGAGAATAAAGAGAATATTAGCGATAAGAATAAGTAAGTACATTTATATGTAAAAAATCGGAGAAAAATATTTGATCTGGCAAGCAATATGTTCCTGTGGCAAACGCACGGGGTCATTTATAACGAAAGGGACCATAAATGGTGATATTTATGTTCAAAAATGAATAAAAGGGTTTTTATTACCATTTATAAGGAAACATGAACGGAATGTGTTGTTTTGTCCCGATCTGGCTACTTCACATTATGTCAAAGCAACACAGGAGTGTCTTGCTTTGAATAATGTGCAATATGTGCAGAAGGAAATGAACCCCCTAACCGCCCCCTACTACGACCCATTGAGCTGTATTGGGCGTTAGTAAAAGCGGAACTAAGTAAAAACTGTGCTCCAACAGTATCAGAGGAAGATTTTAAAAAGAAATGGAAAAAACATGCCACCAAAGTCTCCGAAACAACTGTGCAGAACTTAATGGCGGGCTTGAAGAAAAAAATTCGCTGCTTCCGCCGCCAAACCCTCAAACCATAAAATGTGTATATTTATTGTAAAAAGGCACAATTACTCATTATAACTAAAATAAAATATATTTACTATTAGTTACAGTTTTATTGTTATCGTGAATATGGTATGTAAAAAAACTTTTCATCACACTTGCACGTAAACAGTATCTAAACATACAGGTTAACTTGGCCGCAATCCCCCATATAAAACCCTCGACCTTTCTTTTTACCATGAAGCCCAAGGTCGGTAAGTATTTTTTTTTTAATTTATAGCACAGCACACAGGTCATGCAAGTTCAAGCAAAGAGTTTACACGCAATTGAAAAATTGTCTTAAAATGTTATTTAAACAGGAATTTCATTGCAATCTCGCTACATGTTACTTAAATACTCAATTAATGTTCTTAATAATCGTTTTTATTAGTTTTCTGTATCAAAACGTCGTTTTTTTTTACACTCCTTCAGGGCTGTATGTATACCTACGTAAGTATTTGCCCTTAACGTTTCTGAACGAAACATTTGTATAATCTGTGGAGTCCGCCCGCCATCCACTTAAAAAAAAGTAATTCGTAATAATAGTTGTGCTGACTTGTGTATTAAAGCTATAATTCATAGTTATTTACATTTTATATTTGAAGACAAGTAAAAAAGTTATAAAAAATGTCGACGTCATCGTCCGATGAGTGTAATTTAAATGCAACACCGCCAGATATTATCCATGCAGCAAAAACAATTAAGTATTGAAATTTTTTATTTATTTACTCGCAAATGTGATGAAAAACATTGTATGTTTCACGGGCGGTACGGGAATTACGAACCTCGGCTCAGAAAGCCCTCAGTCTTCGACTTCGGGCTTCTACTAGAGCCTCGATCGTAATTCCTTACTTACCGACCTTAATACACAATGTACTATTTCGGTACAGGCTTTATTACAATATCACATGGCAAGTTAGGAGTTTAAGAAAACTGCCAAGTTAGAGCTCAAAATACATTAACCTCAATTAATTGGTTTGGCAGTCAACAATCCAGTGCCCAACGCTTCGATCAACAATACCAACTAGATAACTCGTCCCATATAAAATCAAAACTAAATGCTGTCCGCGGGAATATATCCTTCAGTTGCATTTATTTACAAACGAACCGAGACAAACGTTTTAAATCATTTTTAAGTTCAACCAAACCACCATGGCACCTAGTAAACAAATCTTCAAAGTACAATCTCATACCTACGACCACTCGTTTCATAAAACGAACATGGCAGTAAATTACTTTTGTTACTTATTTTTCCAGTTATTGCCCTGAGAGTTACATCTTTTTTATCGATTATTTTTGTTTTTTCGAATTTTATTCCTAAAGGAGGTATGGAGTGTCATTGAATTTTAAAATAATGTAAATACCTAGTGTTCGACGGGAAAAGATTTATTGGGGACATCACTAAATTCGGAACGCATCCTTATTGCGTTGGACAAATAAAACTCTCTCTCGAATTTTCTTTTGGCGGCATTGTGTGCTTCTCATATTATAATTTGTTTTTCCGAACGTATACCAAGAATTTTATTGAATTTCACTTCTTTGATTGTATCATTTCAGCAAACGCCATTTAACATATTCTGACAACCATGATGTTTTCAGGATATTTAAATTAAACATTAATTACGTAGTTTACAACATAACGTTATAGTTCATTTATTTTAGGACGAGATAAAAAAAAAGAAGCAGTGATCGTCAACTCTAATAAACGCTGACAGAATTAATTAAAATGTATGTACTCAATGTATTGTATCTGTGCATTTGTCATCAATATTAAAATTTGATTGTTGGACAATACATTGGGTTTCGATATTATGTCAAAATTTTATCATAAAAATATTTAAATACGTATACAGTGCTTTCTAATTGATATACTTAATTGATTTACCTAATTTTAGACTGACTGTTCAGGATAAAAAGTGTCATCGTTTCTCCGCTAAGTAGTGCGGTGGTAGGGTAGAGATTAGAGATGTAGACTTAACGAGCAGCTGCCCCGGGAGACAGCCACAAGCGGGTTTTTTTGTACTGAACGGTTTGTTTATACATAGAAGTCGAAGGTAGGGCTGATATTCTGAATAGATGAAAATTACCTTAAATCTATAAAATAAAAACCGCAATGGAACAATATCAACGCACACGCTCTCGAACTCGGGAGAAATGTGAGTGACATAAGGGCGTTGTGACGCTCAATCTGTCCAAAAATGCAAATGGTGGCGTTATTAATGATCAATTTAAAATTCACTACGTTCGCTATATTTGCCAGGTGACAGGATAGTACTTGATTTAGTCGAGTTATATGCTTGGACGTTTTGTTATGTTTAGGTCTTTTATAGACCACGTTTTCAATTGGAGTAATTTTTTTTATTTTTTTTTATGGCATGGGAAGGCAAACGAGCACACAGGCCACCTGATGGTAAGTGGAAACTGTGACCCATAGACATTCGCATTCACAAGAGTGCAAATGCGTTGCCAACCCTGAAGACTAAGATGGAATGCCTCTATGGTAGTCATTTCACCGGCTGTCTTATCCCCAAACCGGAACACAACGATGCGAACACTGCTGCTTGGCGGTAGGTTAATGAATGGATGGACCCTGCACAAGGTCCTCCCACAAGTAAGTAAAGTAAGTTCATAAACTCAAATATAAAATTTATGTACATTTTTTACGAATATGACTAAATGTTCTACTGCAATAGATTATAACGTTCATTTATTATTTACTCTCAAATAATAGTAGTCAAAAAAGACGTTTTAGAGCAATGTTTTTGTATTACCATTATGTTGCGTGTAACGTGCCCAATAAAATACGTTTATTTGGTTCTGTATCATGCTAAAATAAATTAGCTATAGACTTGAAACAGAAAAAAGTATTTCGGGAAAAATATCGCCACTCTCTTTCAGATAATAGTACTCAAAAAAGACGTTTTAGAGCAATGTTTTTGTATTACCATTATGTCGCGTGTAACGTGCCCAATAAAATACGTTTATTTGGTTCTGTATCATGCTAAAATAAATTAGCTATAGACTTGAAGCAGAAAAAAGTTTTTCGGGAAAAATATCGCCACTCTTTCGGATACTACTTTTGGTTGCATAAGAGAACTTGGCCATTTTTAGGGTTCCGTAGCCCAAATGGCATGAACGGAACCCTTATACCCTCATGTCCGTCCGTCCATATGTGACAGGTAATTTACTCGATTGAAACTAGAAGAGGTACGGTCAACCAATTTGATCCCTGGGCCACTATGGACTTTGGGTTAGATAAAATATTGTAATACAGCTGACTTAAAGTAAAGCCCTCTATTGCACGCCGCACTTGCGGCATCGTGCTGAGGACACTCGCAGCGTTACTCCGCTGCACTGCGATGATGCTCAGTCTTGAGGCAAAATAGGAGATGCTGATTAATTTATCTGACACTTCTTTTATAAAATTATCTGTGTCAGATGACCACGGCCCAAATATATAGCAAGTGCAGCAACTACGTAATTTGGCTTTGAAAAAGCGTATCTGCGGCACTTGATGGTGTAGGCGTGGACTGCGGCGGTCCCTGGCTTGCGAGTAGAATCTTGGACATGAGACTATGCTAGTGTATCAACGCAAGTGACGTCTCACGCCAAGGGACGGCCAAGATGCCACGGTACTAAAGTGCATTCATCGGGTCTCCTTTCATCTGAAGCAGACTGGCCATTGGGCTCAAGCGAAGCAAGGAATTAAATTGTGCTAAAGCCCGACAGATCACATAGGTATCGATGCATGTCTGTAAATTCGACCAGCACCGGATTGGTAACACAAACCGTGGTGTCCTATAGGTCGTCGACTGCACTTCTACAACGACAACAAGGATGCGGCTCGTAGACTTTAAGACAGTGGCAGAGGCTCACTGCCATCCTTAAAGTATTAGGATCTATAAGAGACCCTCCTAGGGTTCGTGAAGGGAGCAAAGGCCTTCTCGGGTGAATTTCGACTATTTTCCAAAAGTTTGCGATGGCAAATTTTGACTGTAATAAGGTCCCATAATGCTTGGCTAGGTTTTTGGACTGGCAAATTCTCACCCGGGTTACAGACACGCCAAGCATCCTCTGTATCGGACAAGCACGACTAGTAGCCTTAATGCCAAGCCCACCGTACTGAACGGGGAGGGTTGCTAGGAACAGGTGAGTGTGAGATGTAAAAAAAATGCTAGAAGTTAATGTTAAAATATTGACTTGGAAGGTCCATTTTTTTTCACATAGACGTTGTATGATAACTGTATATAAAATAAATATATTATTGAAGCTGAATAAATGATCTTTAAGTTATTATTTTATTCTTTGCAAAAACTTCTGTATTTTCAAAAATTCTATTAATAAAAAAAAATAGAAAACCAGTTTTGATATGTTCGTCAATATTTTACTTGATTCAAGTCTTCGTCAAAAATGAATTTATTTATTTTATACGTCTCAAATAAATAATATAAATTTACAACTCTATGTTTTTTAAACCTGCATAAATTTCTTTTCGGCTTTTCAACCGTATTTTTTTGGTAAATATGATGTACAAATATTATAAAATATTGTGAGTTGAAACAAAAAAGATAAGCTGATGTTGTGAAACTTCTTTATGTATATTAATAAATTTATATACTTACTTAAAGGAGTGTAATTATTATATCAAAATGAAAGCCACATCTATGGTTTATCAGAAAATGACACTGTACTCAAGGTAATAATAGGGAAACTGAACCAGTTTTTTTAAAATCCGAAGGGTGGATGCTTGTAAGTTTGAACCCCTTCCCTACCCACCAGGGGGTAGTTGTTGGCTACCGGAATAAATCGGCTCAGTTTGTCCTGTGATACATTTGTGCCAAATGAATTCATCCGATACCAAATTTTGACCTCTCCATACATTGGGTGACACTACCGTCCGTACTATAGTAAAAAAACAGCAAAAAGTATTTGTTGAATTATGTTTTTTTTTTCAGCTAAAATCACTCACTGCTGCCAAAAACTACTTCTTTCTGCAGTTGAAGATAAGGAAGAATAATATCAAGACTTACAAGAAAACCGAAGAATCTCAGACCCTCTCTTTTGTTTATCAGTTTTAATCACAAGTACTTACTTACCTTATTCATTAACAGTTAAGATATTTAAGATTACCTCTCTATTTTTTACCAACATTGCAGGGTCCCAGGGGTCCTAGAAAAGATGCAATGCGAGATCTTTATCGTTATCGAAGATGTATGGGATTGACGTAAGCTGCCGGGTGATCTCGTCAAGCGCTTGCCTCAATGGACATACACTTCGACAGTTTTCGAAAATCGTTTACAAAAGCATTAAGCATCTTGTCTAGGGCCTCTGTCTTAATAAGACCCATACAAACATAACCTTATACTAAAATCGTTTACAAAAGCATTAAGCATCTTGTCTAGGGCCTCTGTCTTAATAAGACCCATACAAACATAACCTTATACTAAAATCGTTTACAAAAGCATTAAGCATCTTGTCTAGGGCCTCTGTCTTAATAAGACCCATACAAACATAACCTTATACTAAAATCGTTTACAAACGCATTAAGCATCTTGTCTAGGGCCTCTGTCTTAATAAGACCCATACAAACATAACCTTATACTAAAATCGTTTACAAAAGCATTAAGCATCTTGTCTAGGGCCTCTGTCTTAATAAGACCCATACAAACATAACCTTATACTAAAATCGTTTACAAAAGCATTAAGCATCTTGTCTAGGGCCTCTGTCTTAATAAGACCCATACAAACATAACCTTATACTAAAATCGTTTACAAAAGCATTAAGCATCTTGTCTAGGGCCTCTGTCTTAATAAGACCCATACAAACATAACCTTATACTAAAATTAGCTACCCACACATAGTTCCTATCTATTTCAATGCTAAATACCATTGATGCAATAAATTTAATATGAATATGAATAAAATACTAAACGTTAATAGGTTACGTATCTATGGAGATAGATATGAATGTACTTGCTTACGTATAAAACGATAAATGTTTAGGTTGTTTTTAATCAATTAATTGGTTTCCCTATATGTATATTAACTTGTTAATTTGTGGTTTGTTTTTTTTGTGAATCTCAATTATCTACTTAAGTAAAATAAACCTATGATCCCTCGTACCGGATTGAAATTCATCTCGTAATTTTCGTCAACTGGTCAACTTCTGTAATTCGTCAATGCCATCTAAATCTTTAATTCGTCAATTTGCCCAACTGGTAATTTCTTATAATTTGTCACTACCGGCAATTAGTCAGTATGCGTAATGTACAGTCGAGAAGAATATTTTGCATTTTCTTTGGGGTAAATAAGGACCGTATCGGAACGAAAGTAGACAACTTCAAAATTATATTATTTTTATTCTGTGTGAAAACTGATAATGAAACAAAAATAAACTAAAAACTGTTTTGAATGAATTCGTCGTATTATATCTATTTTGCCTGCAACCTAACTTTCTTCTTAATGTGTCTCATTAAATTATAGACGACCACTTTTGATACATTTGTAGACGGCCTGTTTCACTTTTTTTTAAAGTCGTCAACTGATGTATCGATTCATGATAGCCCAATATCGCTCAAATAGGCGCACTTCTGGGCAATTAAGAGGATTCATTCTACCTTATAGGCTTTATACCATTCCTTCGTTGTTTTAGAGTAATGACAAGAAGCCAAATCCGGTCAAAATAAAGTGCTAATCCTGTGCTTCTTTATGAGTCACCACTAGTAACAGTTTTTAGTAATATTTTCTGTGAGCACTTGTCTCAGTGTACCGTAGCGGTCAAAGTCCCTGTAGTGGAGAAGGCTTGCCACCGTATATTGCTTTGACAAATCGCTTGCCACACGAATACTTTTTTGCCGAATTTCTCGATGTTTTGTCGAATGACCTCCTTATTAGCCGGCACCGTAATAAATTGAGGTCCTGGCGAGGCTTTAAAGTCCAATTTGCAATAGGTCTCGTCATCCATTATAATGCCCTGATTATTCTTGTTCTATATACGGCAGTATAAATCCTTGTCCGTTTTATGACAGTTATTGTTTGATTTTGATCTCTTTTTGGTTATTTTTGTTTTTTTATAGGTTTTTAAGTTGCATGTTAGTTAGTTCTTTGTATTAATGCCGAAAGAAGTTTTGGCTCTTTTTGCTGTATCTCGTATTGAAAGGGACGGATTTTGTTTAAACATTCTTACGACTTTCTTTTTTAGTGCGAAGACTATTGTCCCTGGTTTTCTTCCAGATTTAGGAAAATCTTCGAAAGTACAGAAGTCACCAAATTTCTTTATTAATCTTGTGCACGCCCGCGGGACTCAACTCGTGCTGTTTAGCCAGTTTTCTTATAGACATACCGTTTATTTTGCACCAATCGTCCAAACTATTTTTTCATCACACTTGCACGTAAACAGTATCTAAACATACAGGTTAACTTGGCCGCAATGCCCCATATAAAACCCTCGACCTTTTTATTTACCATGAAACCCAAGGTCGGTAAGTAATTTTTTTTTAATTTATAGCACAGCACACATGTCATGCAAGTTCAAGCAAAGAGTTTACATGCAATTAAAAAATTGTCTTAAAATGTTATTTAAACAGGAATTTCATTGCAATCTCGCTACATGTTACTTAAATACTCAATTAATGTTCTTAATAATCGATTTTAATAGTTTTCTGTATCAAAACGTCGTTTTTTTTTACACTCCTTCAGGGCTGTATGTATACCTACGTAAGTATTTGCCCTTAACGTTTCTGAACGAAACATTTGTATAATCTGTGGAGTCCGCCCGTCATCCGCTTAAAAAAAGTTCAAGTAATTCGTAATAATAGTTGTGCTGACTTGTGTGTGATTATAAGTTTTTTCTGTCCTATAATTTTATTTATTTACTCGCAAATGTGATGAAAAACATTGTATGTTTCACGGTCGGTACAGGAATTACGTACCTCGACTCAGAAAGCCCTCAGTCTTCGACTTCGGGCTTCTACTAGAGCCTCGATCGTAATTCCTTACTTACCGACCTTAATACACAATGTACTATTTCATCGCACTTGCACGTAAACAGTATCTAAACATACAGGTTAACTTGGCCGCAATGCCCCATATAAAACCCTCGACCTTTTTATTTACCATGAAACCCAAGGTCGGTAAGTAATTTTTTTTTAATTTATAGCACAGCACATAGGTCATGCAAGTTCAAGCAAAGAGTTTACACGCAATTGAAAAATTGTCTTAAAATGTTATTTAAACAGGAATTTCATTGCAATCTCGCTACATGTTACTTAAATACTCAATTAATGTTCTTAATAATCGATTTTAATAGTTTTCTGTATCAAAACGTCGTTTTTTTTACACTCCTTCAGGGCTGTATGTATACCTACGTAAGTATTTGCCCTTAACGTTTCTGAACGAAACATTTGTATAATCTGTGGAGTCCGCCCGTCATCCGCTTAAAAAAAGTTCAAGTAATTCGTAATAATAGTTGTGCTGACTTGTGTAAGTATTATAAGTGTTTTCTGTCCTATAATTTTATTTATTTACTCGCAAATGTGATGAAAAACATTGTATGTTTCACGGTCGGTACAGGAATTACGAACCTCGACTCAGAAAGCCCTCAGTCTTCGACTTCGGGCTTCTACTAGAGCCTCGATCGTAATTCCTTACTTACCGACCTTAATACACAATGTACTATTTCATCACACTTGCACGTAAACAGTATCTAAACATACAGGTTAACTTGGCCGCAATGCCCGATATAAAACCCTCGACCTTTTTTTTTACCATGAAACCCAAGGTCGGTAAGTAATTTTTTTTTAATTTATAGCACAGCACACAGGTCATGCAAGTTCAAGCAAAGAGTTTACACGCAATTGAAAAATTGTCTTAAAATGTTATTTAAACAGGAATTTCATTGCAATCTCGCTACATGTTACTTAAATACTCAATTAATGTTCTTAATAATCGATTTTAATAGTTTTCTGTATCAAAACGTCGTTTTTTTTACACTCCTTCAGGGCTGTATGTATACCTACGTAAGTATTTGCCCTTAACGTTTCTGAACGAAATATTTGTATAATCTGTGGAGTCCGCCCGTCATCCGCTTAAAAAAAGTTCAAGTAATTCGTAATAATAGTTGTGCTGACTTGTGTATTATATTATAAGTTTTTTCTGCCCTATAATTTTATTTATTTACTCGCAAATGTGATGAAAAACATTGTATGTTTCACGGGCGGTACGGGAATTACGTACCTCGACTCAGAAAGCCCTCAGTCTTCGACTTCGGGCTTCTCCTAGAGCCTCGATCGTAATTCCTTACTTACCGACCTTAATACACAGTGTACTATTACGAATGTGTTATATAGATAATTCACCCCATGTTGACAGTTTGACAAAAATAGCATTTATTATTGGTTGCAATTTAAAGAAAAGGATGTATTTCGGTATTTAAAAAAAAGTTTATGCCTATTTTATGTGCCTGCCAGTTTTTAGAGATGCCTAGATATGTCTACTTTCTTTCCGATACGGTCCTTATTAATCCTTGAAAAACGAGTGACCAATCCACTGACTAAAATTAGTATCATAAATATGAGGTAGATTTAGGTTATGTTAGAACTTCAGCCGGCCTGAAGGCCCAAGACACTCAGAAACAGGAACACCGCGCGCGGAGCTCCGTCTACTGTTAAATTTGATATTCAAATAGAAATTAAACGAAATGCATAAAAATATTGTAAAATTGTACATGACTACACAAACTAAAAATGTGGGTTGGCATAAAGTGACCAGTTGAGGAGAGCGACCCGTTAAGGAAAATAACGAATTAGGGAAACTGATGAGTTAAATATTTTCACATAATTGACGAGTTTCAAAAGTGACCAGTTGATGAAAAATACTTATTTTATTAGAGAAATTGACGAGTAGTTCCCGTATTCGTCATACCTTGTATACCTTCTAGTCCCTTTTTATGAGTTTAATACAATAGTGATGGTTCCACGAAACAAAATGAAGTCGCTCATCTTTAACTCGAGAACATAATTATACTTATTTTACTCCATACTTTTTTTACTTTTCGTGTACAATACGTAGCGCTTAGGCCTTACACATGATGTCCCAGACGTAACTTATTACAGCAAACCCACAGTATTAACAGTAATCGTCTGTCTATCGCTTTCATACTCTGGCCTAAAAAATACACGGACGGATGTCAGAGTGTGTCAGCGATAGAACCCCAAGTACTATTAATATTAATACTGTGATTTTCCTGTACCTGGATTGGTCAAAGTTCATTAATCTGTCCGTATTTACATATATTTCATCACACTTGCACGTAAACAGTATCTAAACATACAGGTTAACTTGTCCGCAATGCTCCATATAAAACCCTCGACCTTTCTTTTTACCATGAAGCCCAAGGTCGGTAAGTAATTTTTTTTTAATTTATAGCACAGCACACAGGTCATGCAA
This sequence comes from Acleris emargana, assembly GCA_927399475.2. NCBI lineage: Eukaryota > Metazoa > Arthropoda > Insecta > Lepidoptera > Tortricidae > Acleris > Acleris emargana. The sequence goes on along the minus strand of OV656835.1, from coordinate 45,406,837 downwards.
GTTCAAACAAAGAGTTTACACGCAATTGAAAAATTGTCTTAAAATGTTATTTAAACAGGAATTTCATTGCAATCTCGCTACATGTTACTGAAATACTCAATTAATGTTCTTAATAATCGGTTTTATTAGTTTTCTGTATCAAAACGTCGAGTTTTTTACACTCCTTCAGGGCTGTATGTATACCTACGTAAGTATTTGCCCTTAACGTTTCTGAACGAAACATTTGTATAATCTGTGGAGTCCGCCCGCCATCCGCTTAAAAAGGTTCAAGTAATTCGTAATAATAGTTGTGCTGACTTGTGTATTAAAGCTATAATTCATAGTTATTTACATTTTATATTTGAAGACAAGTAAAAAAGTTATAAAAAATGTCGTCGTCATCGTCCGATGAGTGTAATTTAAATGCAACACCGCCAGATATTATCCATGCAGCAAAAACAATCATTGAAAATCTTTATTTTTTTACTTGCAAATGTGATGAAAAACATTTTATGTTTCACGGGCGGTACGGGAATTACGAACCTCGACTCAGAAAGCCCTCAGTCTTCGACTTCGGGCTTCTACTAGAGCCTCGATCGTAATTCCTTACTTACCGACCTTAATACACAATGTACTATTACAACTGCTTAATTCTCTCTCTAAACTCTATGCAATTCGGCATGTGATGGGTGCAATATTTAACCGAAATTAGGTCGCTTCAAAGAAAAGCAACTCTTAACTTTTTTTTCTCATATTTTACACCTAGTACTTGTAGTAATTTTAAAATATTGATTAGCTGCTCCAACTTTGAGACAGCATGCTATTGGTATAAAGCATATTTTTTATTTCGAATTGTTTAAGTTGTTGAATGTAAAACGAGTAATGCTTAGAAAGTATGGAGTTATTGCAAAAGCGTTGGTATTTTGAAATTTATTGCGTATTCCATCATGATGATGATGATGCGTATTCCAGCGCATTTCTACGTCATTGAGAACGAGACAATAAGTTCAGAAAAACAAATTATACCTATTTCATTCATGGGAACAAAGGGAGTAACGTGGGGCGTTTTTATCGAGTAGGTACTATTTAAACCTAAATAACTTATTAAAAAGTTAAACATACATTTTTTACCGCTATTATGAAGGAGACATTTTTTTGATGTAATATTTACGTAATATTTCGGTCTGAGTGGAGAGCCTTGGGGGAGGCCTATGTGCAGCAGTGGACGTCTTTCGGCTGACATGATGATCATGATGATGATATTTACGTTAAGTCCTGGGACTCCCCGTGAAGCTATGTCAAAATAAAATCGGATCAAATATGTTTATTTAGTTATCACAGGTGTAAAGACAATATTTCCGTTGTGATGTTTCTACTCGCAGATAGCATACAAAAATAAACAAAAAAGATTGATCTAACATTGAACATTTTATCTTACTATACTACCTAGTGTTTTGCTAAAACAACTAAACTTTAATGTAATCTTCGTCTAAATACTCTTAACCTTTTGAACGCCGTACCAGGCATATTTCACTTCTATACAAAGCGACAAAGTAGGTCCGATCAACACGTAAAAGTATTGAATACATATAAAATATATGTATAATGCTGGCCGAACGCGCCTAAATAAACCATATTAACTCCTATTGAAAGTTCATTTTTCGTAGTTTACTGCGAACGTATAGTTATACCTACGTTTGCTCGCTCGAACGGTAGGGTTGTCAACACATCGAAAATATTAATATAAATTAACAGGTACACATTATGAGAAAAACAGTTACTTGAATAATCAAAATATAATATATATATATATATATATTTATATATATGTATTTGATGTACACGCTTGATTGTTACTTTTACATTCTGTTTAAGATTAAATAACTATTAACTATAGGTTTTTTCGAATCAAAACTCGTTTGCAGAAATATTGAGGTTATGTGTCAAACAGTACTGATTTGTTTGTAAACAAATAATTTTATCATTTCTATTGACCCCGAATTTAGATAATTCAATATTTCTAACTTGATGAACACTGTTTCGTGTTGATTGATCACTTCAATATACTTAGGTATATCATCTTATATGTATAAATAAAAATAAATTGCAACTACTGACCTTTCCTCGTTCACCGGCAAAGAGAAAAACGTTTCCTTTTTATTATTTTTGGTTCTCTTGTGTAAACACCCACTCACACAGCAATAATGAGTCATTTTTTTAAATTATACATTCACCAAAATAATTCAAAGAAACAACAACACACCACACACATCTAACCGAACTTGACGTAATGACTAGAATGTACCTACTACCACAGATTAAGTAAGAGTGTACTACTCGCCTACTTGCATCTCGCTTGACGTGTCTTGACCATGTCTCGACACTCAAAAACCGGTCGAGCGAGTTGACATCGCCGCGCGCGGGCATCCTTGATGTATTAGCATCGGCAACTATGTTCCGTCAGGCGGTGATTATCGGACGTACCTCGCTCAGATAAATATCTGTTACGTAGTAACTCTTACTTAATCTGTGGCCGTACGTCAAATACAAAATGCGTCACTCACACGCCGAACATGTTTGCTATGCTAAGCAAATTACAACTTAATCCATACAAAACAAAGTCTCTTTTAATCTCTAACTTGTGTCGGCTGGGGCCGACGGTGGCGTCAGTGGCACGACTTTCAGTTGGCGTACAAAAGGTTAAAAGCTATTAAAAAAAAACTTAGTGAGGATGGCTATTTTATTTTTAAATTCAATAACTAATGGTTAATACAGGGTGACTGGAAATTCGCCGTATTCCTTGAAAGGGGTTATTCTACAGCTCATTTGTAACGATTTAAGTCCAGTCAACCAGGGGTCAAAACTCATTGGTTATCGAGTTATTAACGTTTTTAGAATTTTATTAAAAAATACCCGTTTTTCGACCTAAAACTAGTCATTGTGTAAAAACTTCGTCATTTAGAAATAAAAAAAAGCATTTTTCAAATAGCCAATGAATTACTGATTACGAAAAATAATAAAAAATGCCAAAGAAATGCAAAGTTTTGCAAATAAAAGGATTCGAAGTGAAAAGTTCTAGTGATTATTTTCCAAATTTTGTAACATTTTAAAGCGTAACTAAAAAAAAAAGTACTACACTTCGCGTACAAATGACAGGAATAGGAATATATAATATACAATTTATAACATTTTAAAATTAATTTTCATTTAAAAATGTACAATTAATAATAATAGCAGAAATGTTCGCGGTTAAGCTCCATCGTTTCAACCAAAAAACGCGGGATCGTTATCGTTTTTAAATTCAGCTAATCGTGTTCTTTTAAATTTGCTTTTTAAAAACATAAAGTGCGTTCCATTTTTAACCGAAAAACGCGGGAAGTGTTGTAGTAAAATTAATAGAACATCGTTCTCCTTTTTAAATTCAGCTAATGGTGTTTTATTTTTAAATAAATTTGCTTTTAAAAAACTAAGTGCGTCATTTTGAAATTTCGAGCATCTCAAAACTTTTTGAGTGACCTACGTAATCAGTTACTTTCAACTTTCTTTCCATTTCGGACGATATTGATAACTAAGCTTCTTTCTCAAATGCCTGCTTGCCAATTCGAAGAATACGTAGATAGATAGATAGAAGTTGAAAGTAACTGATTACGTAGGTCACTCAAAAAGTTGTATGGTTGACTTTTAAGCCCCCTGAAGTATTTTTTCTCAAATGTGTTTCTTTTTACAGTTATATTAAATGTATTTTATTTTTACAGTAATATAATATGTTTCGATGTATAGATTGTTTACTCCTAAGTATCGTTCACCTACCCGTTTTCTTTTCATTACTCCACACTAATTAATCAACCGCCTCAAAATAAAATGAGTGCCCGTTTTTTTCCAACTGATCATAATAACCGCCCTAATATTAAATACTTAACAGCGCAGCCATAGAAATAATACACTTTTGATAGACCGTGTTAAAAATGGCAGAAAAATTATTAAAATCTGGAATGTCAACGTTGTCAATGTCAATCGGACACCGCTGCTTTTGACATAGACAACAAAAGAGAATTTACAAAGCCAATGTTGTCACACTGGGTGGTAGAAGCCAAACGAGAAATATTTTTTTTTTTTTTTAAAAATGACATAATTAAAAATACAGAATAATATTTAATGTAACTAACAATTGAGGAGTTGTGGAACTCTATGATCCTGAAATAAATTCATGAATTAGGCATTAGTTAGGTTATGCAGTAGGTACCAACTGATTTTATTATTACTACTAACGTGTGGTTGCCGGCTTAGAATTGTGCCACTCCATGTCTTCCCGTGGAAGTCGTAAGAGGCGACTAAGGGAATAAAGACTTGTAGTACTGTTAGGCGATGGGCTTGCTACCTGTCACTAATATACACTGTTAAACATCTTAGCCTAATTGTGCAAATTGTGGTTACAGAGTTATCAACAAGTTTTTAGAGTTGTTGGTAATTCTGTAGCTCTGCCTACCCCACTCTGGGAATGAAGGCGTGAAGGTATGTATGTATGTATGTACTAACGAAATATATTTTTGATAAACAACTAATACCCAAAAAATACGCTACAGATGGCGAAATTATAGGGTTTCTCTTTTTACTATAATGGTGCGGATCCGAAAGAGAATTAGTAATGATCAAAACTAATTCAAAAATCATTGTACCAAACAAAGGCGACGTTGATAGAATATTTATTGACTTTATAGTATAAGGCATAGTAACTTTAAGCATAAGTACGCATATGGTAAAGTTTTGTTTCACATAAATTATTAGGTACGTTTTAAATTTCTTGGTTGAATAATCTTAACGCATACAATTCATGAGTCGTATGTTCGTAACGAATAAACAATGAAACGCATAAACTTATTAAGCGGAATAATGTTTTGGCATAAACGTTTTAAACAGCATAAGCACGAAAATAAGGCAGCCAGAAGTTTCGCTTCTGCCCCGACCCTTGAGTTCGCACGCTTCGCTCGCTCCCATTATGCTATGCTAGTATGCTACACATTTTATGCAATGACCATTATACTAAACGAAATTATTCGTAATGAAATTCGGTCTTATCAATAGATTACTATTTAAAAATCTACCAAACAAATCGAAAATTTACCAATATGTAAATTCGTTGAAATAATATTATACTAAGTACCAATTTCACCAAACGATCTTAAATGTAATCAATGTTAATCGATTGTTTTTTTTAATCATTTATGTCTATGGGTCACAGTTTCCACTTACCATCAGGTGGCCTGTGTGCTCGATTGCCTTCCTATGCCATAAAAAAAAAAAAAAAAACTTAGTAACTATAAAAAGTTTCAAGTGTCCAGCTCAATCCGGTTATTTTTGTCTATACTAACTTTGACCCCTCTTTTCCCCCCCTTTTACTATCATACCTTAGTTTTTTTAACATATAGAAACCTGGTCACCGTTTATTGAAAACTGCATTAATATTGGTTCAGTGGTTTTCAATTGATGAGAGGAGAAACAAAATTAAACAGACAAACAGACACCAACTCTAAAAACATTAGAAACGTGTTCTGCTGCTCATTCTGAGGCCCCCTATAGTATTTTTAAATTAATATCTTAAATGTACAGATTTTTTCCCTTCTGCAACTTTATTATCTGTATAGGTATCAATTTCGCTAGCATATATGTACTTAGTTCTAAGGTTTGCCTAATCTGGTTGTCATTTTACCTTTATAACGCGAAAAACACTATGTGCCTGTATAGCAATATACAATGGTGGTCACGTAATTAGGGACACTTTTTTTTCCCAAACGGTTGCCTACAAATATGACTTCAATTGTGAGAACCAATCAAAAACTTGTTTACCAATTTTATTTTTAGTTTCACTTATCGTTAACTAATTAACTAAAATTTAAATTTATGTAAAATTGATCTCTGTTGAAAAGATTATTTCATTTTATTAGGATTTGAAAAATAAACATTTTACATTATGGACGCGTCAACACTAAGTTTTTAAATGCCTATAAAATATAGGGTTCGTTTTTAACAGTAGTAGGTCACTATACATCAGTTTAATCCTCAGTTGATGATCTAAAGTAAATTGTATTTAGTAATAAAATTGTCAAGAACTTTTTGATTGGTGGTCAAAATTGAAGTCATATATTGAATATTATTAGTAGGGAGTTGTAAAGGAAAAACGCGTTCCTAAATATGTGACCGCCACTATATATATATCATAAAACGGTTTTTTATTTTTACAAAAGTGAACGATGACGTCTCAATTGGTTTCAGCGGACTTCCAGTCACGGATGTCAGAATATCCAAAGTTGTGATAGGGCGAAGGTGCTTACCCAAGCAGCACATTAGTGAATTTTGCAGCTTATCTTATAGCTTTATGTTCTAAATGAGTGGTTTAACAGTGTTTGACTACACTTATAGCTTTAAACACAACTCAAACTTGTATACGAGTTCATCCTGTCACTTATAGTTGCTTAGGAACGTTTTTTGTTTCTACTTTATTACTTATAGTTGGGTAAAGTCGATTTTGCTACTTAAAGTTGCATGCAGGTTGTAATTGTCACTGAATAAGAAGCAATAGTGATATATAAGGCCCTAAAGTAACTTATAAGCCACTTTTATATATAAGTGGCAACATACCCTTATTTGGAACTTTTAATTCCAAATGACTAGTATAATAGAGTAGTGTATCACCAATAGTGGCTAAAGAGATAATTTTACGGCCCTTTTGGAAACTAAAGTGATTGCAACTTTAAGGCCTAGAAGGGTCGTAAAATTATCTCTTTAGCCACTATTGGTGATATACTACTCTATTATACTAGTCATTTGGAATTAAAAGTTCCAAATAAGGGTATGTTGCCACTTATATATAAAAGTGGCTTATAAGTTACTTTAGGGCCTTATATATCACTATTGCTTCTTATTCAGTGACAATTACAACCTGCATGCAACTTTAAGTAGCAAAATCGACTTTACCCAACTATAAGTAATAAAGTAGAAACAAAAAACGTTCCTAAGCAACTATAAGTGACAGGATGAACTCGTATACAAGTTTGAGTTGTGTTTAAAGCTATAAGTGTTGTCAAACAATGTTAACACGTTCACGGACAGTACGTCGAGAGACGTAAACTAAGACCCTCGTGATATGGCATTACGGCTGTGGCCGGTGTTTTTAATTACACCAAAAACGGAACTCCGTCCACGGCCGGCTGTTTCCCATAGCATTTATAGGAAGCACGAACTCTGTGCCGTTTTAGGCTTTAACGCAAGCCGCTAGTGTCACAGCACAAAAGCTCTAGGGCATAGCATTCACTGCTGTGCCACTCGCAAGATACAAATAAGTGATTTTCAGACCTGATAGTTTCAAATAGAAAACAAATAAGTGAAAATAAACACTGTAAGATCTTTTTTGTTTCGCCATGTTTACAAATTGGAGTCCTTGAAAATGATTTATTTTAAACAGAATTTTATCACACTGACGCATAATCATAGACTTTTGATAGTTGTGACGATGTTACTTTAACATTGTACGTAACCTACAATCATTAGGTCAGGTTTTTACAGTTTTAGTTCTTATCAGTATCAATTCCTTATATGATTTAACACTCTCTTTTTAAATATTCCTGATCTAATCAAAGGCGCATCGAAATTTACAAAGAAACCATACTATAGTTTCACGGTAAAAAAGCATTCGCAAGAATTTCGTGCTTATTTCAATGCCTGAACGTGAATTTTAATCAATTACCAAACAGATGTATAAATCCAAAATTAAAATGGCAGATCACATTCACTTTAAAAAACTTACCGACTTAATTGTTGCCACGTCACTCAAAGGAACTTTGGCGTCCCATTTATCACTCATTGACCGAACTGAAATATTATTATTCATTCGTTCAATAATCGTCGTTCACTGCGCATAACTTTCACCCATAGTTCTAATTGCCACTTAAGGTAATCGTGAGATCTCTTATGGATTCAATATAGAACCAAAAATAAGCTGCAATTTTTCTCCCCGTGGTTCTATATTGGTTGCCTAAGGGTTCTTTCCACCTATATAGAACTTAGTCATGGCTAAATATTTCACTTAAGTATCTAAATAGATATGATATACGAGCTATTTCCCACCCAGTGTGCTACTTGGGTATACCATTTCTTATAAGGTTACTATTTCATATTTAGTAAAAAAAAATATAGTGCTGTGTAATAAATAACAAGAACGCGTACCGTTTAGTGCAATGTTTTACTTTACGTTGATTTTACAATGTACCCTAAATCAAATCTTTTTCATCAAGTTTTTATATCATGTTTTGGTCACATTTTAGACTACTGGTGCCTTGTGCATTAGTGTTTTGTTTCATTTCGTAGTTTTATTTATGAGACAAAACACTAGAATATTATTAGACTATATATATTTTTGAGCAACGGGCGCCTGGTGGTGTTCCCGTTACAATTACGGAAGAACTATAACTTAAGAGGACTGTGGAGCTGAACATTTCCATACAAAGTGCAGTAGTGTTTCTCACCCCCTAAAACAAATCCAATTTTTAAGATTTTTGAATACCTACGTAAACTAAATCTGTACGGTTTTCTTTTCAAGAAAATATTTCTTGAAATAATCAAATTAAAAGGAAAAAAACTAATTTACAAACCTAGTTTTTCATAAGTACTACAGCATAACATACTCAAAAATCGTAGATACCTGACTTTATTTAAGGGACGCCATCGTTCGGAGTTCGTTTTTTTTTGACAGCTACGCGATTTAACTCGTCAATTGATCGACCCTTGATTTACACAAGTGCACGAAATGTCCAGCTTAATTTCGAGATATTTTTCTTTCTGTTTGAGTTTAGAAAAAGGTGAATTGTTTACGATTGGTATAATTATATTGTATGATTGATATATTGATGAAAAGATAAAATAACAGATTATACACTTACGTTTTACTGATAAAGGCATAACAATTTAGCTTTTTCGGTTAAAATCCATTTTATTTCTCATAGCACTGTATGTTCAAAGTTTCAAACACGTCAATAATCGTAATGGCGGAGGAGCACATCCTATTGGGAAATAATTAGGTTTTATAATTTTTTCGCTGATTTGGATGCCTGATTTTGGGGAAAAAACTCCAATATGTTGCCGAATAAGTGAGAAATCGATAGGGTTTTTTTTTACACTAGCAGGGTCTTTGTTTATGAAATTTAAATTCTAAAATGACAGCGCCGTCCTACGCATAACTGTTGTGCGCAGGACACGGGCGGGTTAAGCGTCGTTTCACAATCCTCATAACAGCAATATTATTTAGGTGTTTCTCACCTTTTAGTTGTTTACAAAGCGTTAGAAGCCAGTCTGGTTTTGGGCATGAAGGTTGTCACTCATTCATTATACCATAAATAATAACTACGGCAATAGCTATAGTAAGTGCCAGTTAGCATTTCAATATAGGACATTGACTTGACTTTTACTCCGATATCCTAATTTCCTAGCGACAAATCAATTATCCATACAAAACTGTCGCAAAAATGCCATCGCTTGAGTATCATAGTACAGGGTAGGATGGAGCCACGGGATCACTAGGTGCGTGCAAATGTCGTAATTAAAAAAGTGCTTAGTAGTTAAAGATGCCCAATATAGTTTCATGTCATACGCAGTGTATTTATTTAATGTGTTTTAGTATGATTTATATTGTGTATCTTGTTTAAGTTAAAAATATGCATAACAAAAGTTTATTTACCAAATTAAATGCAGTTTTTACAGTCAAAAAATCAAATCTTAAATGCGTTTAACTTTGTTTATTTATTTCTACATGTAGACGAAGTCATTTCGAATAATAAAAACATCAACAGAACATTTATGCCGCCGGCAGTCATCGCTAGCCGCTCAGCTACCCGCGACCGTCGAGACCATGGCCTTATCTTTTATGACACGACTCTGACGCGTTGAGTCAGGGGTGCGGCATCGAAAAAAATATGTGCAACCTCGACCATACGATCGAAAAGACTGTGGACAAATTTGTAATAACCGTCACAGATGACACCAGTGAGAGCTCACACTATAGCTCCAGCTCTGACGACGAAAGTTATAATTAAATTATTTAAAAAAAATCTGTCTTTTAGTAGTAATAATATAAGTATTTTTACTAAACTAAATACTTATTATAGGTACTTTCGTAATATCACCGGGCGACTAGGGCAATACAACCTTTTTATCGTGCGATCTCATTCGCACTTGCGGGACCTTAGGGAGTGTGTCACAACTCTAGTGCAGGTAGTAGTACGCACAAAAGGTGACCGGCCGACTTTTATTGCCCTAGTCTCCAATGATATTATGGAAATTATAACATAGGTTTCACACAAAACTAATATGGATAGCGTCATCAGTGTCATCACCTAAATAATAAACGACAACATTGGCCAATATAAAAACCTAAAGCGTAGGTACAAATATAAATCAATTTTGTATGAAACCTAAATTTAAATTTATAATTAACCTCTATAAAACCCAGCATTTTTCATTACAGGAGTAATTTTAATTTTAAAACAGTTATTGTAAGCGTCAAGGTTTACAACCCCTGCAACGATAACTGGTTTGACTAGATGAACGTATTACCGGTACCAAAATACATTACCGAAAGTAAAAAATACTAATTTCGGGATGTTTCGGGGAACATGGGTAGGTGTAGTTATTACTAACGGCGCACAGTGGGGTATTTTACTGATCTGGGCGGCCAATATTATTTTTGATGTTATATTGGTAGGTACAGTAATATTAAGCTAATATTTCATTATTTATCTATACGGTAAGAAAATTATGGTGAAATTACAAAAAAATAAGGATTTTTCTATGTTATCTCAAAGTAGGTATAATAATATATGTACAAAGTATATACAAAAGCAAGGACCATATATAATAGGACTGACAATCTCATACAAAAAAATGTAACTCTTAAATAGCTCAAAATTCGGTATTAAAACTAGATGGCGCTGTTTTGTAGCCTGGAAGAGGCAAAAATGTTATTTTCACCAATACTTACTCGTGTTTTTTTTATTTTTTTAGAACAAACGTCCAAGTGCTTTATTTTAAAACCATAATATCACTTATATACACAACTTATAAATATTATATTTTTTATTCGTCAACAATGTGAAACATGTCCTATTTAATAGATGGCACTACCTCTGGAATCGTTGATTGCTCAAAGTTGCTCGCGGGTTTGCTAATTTTTGCTACATTAAATAACTAGATGGCGTTGGTGCACTGGGTAAAATGTGGGTGGATAAAATTACGCATAATAATTGACAAATTTGGTATTTTCCGCGAATAAAACAGTCACTAACGTAATTTGGTGCTGTTAGATAAGTTTTGTTTGTACTTACGAAGAAGTTTATTTTTCGTAAAATATGGATTTACAGTCAAGGTCAAAGATATATATGCAACTAATGTGATAAAAAACAGGTAAGGTCAACCGGGGCAATTGCGTCAATGGGGTAAATGCATCTTTCAAAGAATAAAACGAAATAAGAAATGTTTTAAGCGGTGCTGCCCTCTCATAGAGTAGTTTAGTACTATTGCCCACAACTAATCAATAGATGTCGCCTCTATCTACGTATTTTTCGTTGAATATCGCAATCTTGTTTTTGTCACTTTTTTGGGTCTCTTCACATGTGACAGGGGGTCTGCCAAATCCGAGAAAATCATCGAAAACACATTCTCTTTCGATGTATTTTAATGGTGATTATTAAGTTTTTGAATTGATCAATCTATTGTATTGTTTATTTTGTTTTTAAATAGTTTATTTTCGCCAGAATTTAACAATGAAAAAAGTAAGGTTATTTTTTATTTTTGGTGTAAATGCGTACCACAGAGAGGGGTTTTTGCGTCTGATGTGACGCTATTACCCCGAAATCAGTGATTGTAAACATTTTTTGTATGATTTGTTTTTTAAAAGAATTCTAAAGACATAAAAGTTATAAATATGGTATTTGACTAGTCATATCGACTTCTTTTTATGAAACATTAAAAACGCTCCGTTACTATGGAATTTATAGGATTACTTACTAACTTTTGACGTCACAATCAAACAACGTCCTTATTGTTGGATTTTATGAATTTAAAAATCTTAAAATAGCAAATATAAATGAAAGATTGATATTTTCCTAGTATTTTCGTTTTGTTTATCTGTTTTTTTTTTAAATGAAAATACATTTTATTTTCACTGTTGTCAAATACCCTATTGTATTTTAAACTGGTATCCTAGGAATATAACTAATACTTTAAGTGAAATGGCGACGTGAAAGTTGCTGAACTATTGTTTTCTTTTTTCAGACCACGTTTCGATATGGCTCGTACTTATAAAAGAAAAACTTGTCAGAAATATGACGAAGACACTTTAAGAAAAGCTTTACCAGAAATTAAATGTGGTGTCTTAAACGTCTACAAAGCTTCAAAAAAGTATAATATACCTCGTACCACACTTGTGGACAGAATCAAATTAAGAAGAGGTACTGTAAAGGAGTCTCGAGGACGGCCCACTGTAATAGATAGTGTAAATGAGGAAAACTAGCACATGGTTTACGTACTTTGGAAAAATATGGTTTTGTGCTGACTAGCAAGGAAACAATATTTAAAATATTTTGATATCTCTACTATGAATTTAACTTACCCTAAGTTGCCGACCTCTGCATTCTTTAACGAGGTAAATGCGTTAGTCTTAAATTCAATAAAATTAACGCAATTCCCCCAGCCTTTAGTTTAATAGATTTTATAGACCAACCAAATACCATATTTTTATGTCTAGTACACAATAGAAATCGGTACTTCTCATTCAGCATGTTAAGATTAAATAACGTTAATGTTAACGTATCTGATTGAGATTTTACTAACAAAAACGCATTTACCCCACTGACATAAATTTCGTCGTGATTTCTCGAATTTCAGAAATTTTAAAATTTTGTTCGGAAATCAATCAAATTTTAATATTTTGTAATGTGAATAAAAAATGTTATAAAATTTTCCATAGTATGGCAAAAGTTTTGAGGTAATTTATTAATAACTAAATGAGCAATAATTAAATAAAAACGCATTCAAAAGAATCATGTCGCAATTGCCCCAGTTGACCTTAATCATAAAAAGTTCAAAAGATATGTACTCATACAAATACTAATAAATATCTAAATTTCAAAGGCCACGTAAATATGTATAAGGCAAGTTCAAAAACTTGTATACCATAAAAGTTACATAATTAGTATCCAGCAAATGATGCAATATATTGTACTTATATTTATGTCATTAAATATAGATTCAGTAACTGCTACAGAAATATGTATACAAAATATAAACGTGCTAAAATCAACTTTACGGTCTTGTTAACACGAAACAAATTTGAATAAAATGTTTTGACAATTCACGAAAACAGTGCAGACTTGTCATTTTATACGTTTGTCTCATGTTTTGACCTGTCACGTCGTTATTGGAATTACGTGTTTAACAGATTTCGCAATATTGAAGCTGCCAACTTAAAGTAGGTACTTAATGCGTTTCAATATTTCGTTCCTACAGACGTCAGTTACCGTGGTCCTGTGGCTCAGCAATAGGTGTAACTGTCGAGTCACGTGCTGCCCCGCGTTCCAATCCTGCAGCTAGATGTTTTTTTCGTATTTTTATTTTATATTGATTACAGATCATGAATCATGATGTTATATTATATTACAATAGCTACTTATAAAATATATATTTTTAAATACTCCCAAGTCTTTATTACGATGATTAAAAAAAAAAAACCTCGAAAGGATTTCCCATATCTAGTTCGGGTTCGGAAATTCGGAGACATATTTATGTAAACTTGGCAAATCCCGGAAAAAGTTAAGGAAATATGGATTACATCAAGATTATGGAGTTCGATATAACGCAAATACGTTCATACGCCGCTGACAATAGAGTCGTGTTTACGTATGGTTAATAGTGTATACATATTTATGAACTTTATGTTGTTTCTAAGTCTATGGTTTAATAGATGAGGACATATTATTGCAACTTGTATACATAGTTATGTCACAAACTATGTTTACTAATTTATGTATATTTTTATGTAGCCAAATTTACGTCCATTTAGATGACTATGCTTTTTGTCACTCTGTGGTGTATACATATCTTTGACCTTGACTGTACATAGTAATCAAGGATGCAGGTAATAGTATAATCAATAATAAATCAAAACCTTGGGGTTAGAATAAAATATGTACCTACTTTCTTATCCTTTCGTTTCCCGCTGCCGCAAATATGGGTCAGATTAAAATGTTTTTATTTTCAGGGTTCCGTAGTCCTACAAGAAACCCTTATACTTACCTGGTTTCGCTATGTCCGTCCGTCCGCTGCTTAGCTTAGGCTTAGAGGCTTAGAAAGCTTTAATTTTGCGTCGGTCAGTAGGTACCTTAACAGTTGGTAGGTACGTAAACCTACCAGGACCAAATATTTTAACCCGTGCATGTTTAGCCAAAACCGCTGGACCTAGCGACTCGAAATTTGGAGGGAATAATATTCCTTGGATATCCTGGGGGTGCACTATGAAGGGATTTTTTGAAATTCATCCCAAAAGGGGTTAAAAAAGGGTGTTCGAATGTGCAGGGTTCCTCACGATGTTATTCCTTCACCGTAAGAGCATCGGGTAATGCACTTAAGTTAGAAAAACTCATTGGTACATGGTGACCGCGGGGGTTCGATTCGAACTCGGTACCTTACGATCACGAGTCAACCCCCTAAGCCACTAGGCCACCGACGACGCTCTCAACCCGATATTTAAGTATGTTCTACAGGGTTATTGGTAAGTCGACCTATTCCCGTTAGGAGGTGATAGGGGTGACTATTTGCGATAATTTTGACCCTCATATGCATTATGCAAAAGTGAACCATTTTTGAGTTATCGCGTTTTTTAGTTTTTTTTAAATTAGTCAGAAATTCAACTTGAAAAATTTATTACAAAAAAAGTATCAATTTAAATCTTATTTTTTTTCTGATTTATAAATACTATTAAACACTGGTTATTTCTCAATATTAAAACAATAATTATCGGTCCAAATTTAGAAAAGCGAGACGGAAAACGAAAATTTTTCAATATTTTTTTGCGATCGCTTTCCACTAAATTGCCTTAAAAACAAAAAAAAACGTTATGAAACTTGGCTTGCAGATTATTTTAAAAACCTAACTGTTTTCTAAGCTCTTCAAAAATGCATAACAACTAGGAACTTATTTAAAAAAAAACTGAAAAAAATGATCACAAAGGAAGCGGGAAACATGTATTTTTTAGTTTTCAGCCTCGCATTCTCAAACGTGTACAGATAACATTTTTTTTAATATTGCATAAGAACAGCAATTTCATCTTGTACAAAAGCAAATAAAAAAAGTTGATTTAAATTTGGTATTTTTTTTAATTTTAATTTTTGAAGTTTCATTTCTGACTTTAGTTTAGTTCGAAGACGAATTTCCGCCCGCTTCCTTTCCCCGGGACTCAAGCTATCTCCATACCAAATTTCATCTAAATCGGTTCAGCGGCTTAAGCGTGAAGAGGTAACAGACAGACAGACAGACACACTTTCACATTTATAATATTAGTATGGATATGGATTAGTATGGATGAGGTTTGACGTTTCAATTTTCATTTCAACTCGCGCAGTATCTAAACTTTCTTTTAATCTTTTTAAACTAAAATATAATTGCGGACATTATTTGGGTTCCGAAAATAAATTATAAATAATAACGAACTTTGAAATATATTTCACTAGCTTTTGCCGCGACTCCGTCCGCGTAGAAGTCGTTTATCGCTGCTCCCTCGGGATCTGTCTAATTTTTCAGGATGAAAAGTAGCTTATGTCCTTCCCCGGGACTCAAGCTATCTCCATACCAAATTTCATCTAAATCGGTTCAGCGGTTTAAGCGTGAAGAGGTAACAGACAGACAGACAGACAGACAGACGGACAGACACACTTTCACATTTATAATATTAGTATGGATTGTAAGTAATATGTAAGTACAAATAACAGTTTAAAAATAGTGAAGTGAGCCGGAACGAAACGTAGTAAGTAATGCAACATCGCACCTAACGCCATCTATTCACTTTTTACTGTATCAATTGAAATGTCGTTGAACGCTCGATGGCTCGCTTGCGCGAAAAGATATTGTAAAATTACGACTTTTGAATGAATTGGTACTCTTAGCGCCATCTAGCCACTTAGAAAGATACTAACTAACGGAGTACGGTGCGTAGTATGAAGATTGTAAGTCCTATTATATATGGTCCTTGTACAAAAGTAACAAAAATCAGTCGGAAATCGTGTCACTTTCATCAGACGAAGACGGCTCTGTCGATATTTCATCAGACACCATTTCGTCTGCATGAGACTCCATGGGAAGCAGCATATCGAGGGTTTCAGTAGCGAATGGCTTGGTCTTTTTACGCGGTGTTTCTCTCATTCCTGTTATTAGTGGATCCGAAGTTATGAGTAATCTATTAAGCACGTCCCTATTGCATGAAACCCTCGAAAACTTTCGGGAAAAGTTTTGACGGTATAGACGAAAGTGCCTGTTTCGGGCTTCTGCAGCCTCTTCGGACAATTGCCCTATAGGCAACAAGGCATTCTGAATTACAACTGGGCCGTGAATCAATAACTTGTGCATCGTGGGGGTCATAGGGCACCATGGGTAAAGTTCAACATACAGTTTTGCTGTTTCATTAGTAAATATCGTAAATTTATCGAAATTTATTCTGTGGCCGCTGGATATAGTTTCCAAAATCACTTTAAAGCGATTTATCAAACCTGCTAGCCAATCGACATTTTTTTTTAAGAAATCATCTTCTTTATTGTGTCCTGCAGCCCATCTTGATCGTATTTCAGACTTGAACCGACTAAAATTATGCTTGACTTCCCTTATCTGTTCATCATTAAAGTTATCCCTACCAAGCAAATCACTTTCGAGATAGTTAAGGGTCATTCTCACGAGTCGTTTAAATTTCGAAATTTGTGATTTTTTTCAAATATTGTCGATTTTGTAGCATTTAATGCTTTAAAATGGTTATCATACTCGTGTGTAGTAAAATATTAGTAGAGGCCACATTGTACAGCTTGTAGATTAGAATATTATTGAAGGAGGGTATTGATGGCTGGGATTTAATGAAATATGAATGGATGGTAATTAGGGTATCGGGAAGGTGATGAAATTTGTCACAATATTAATGAAATAGGGCTGGATGGAAATGAGTATGTATGGAGGGTAATTAGATTCGGTAGATTTTTTAAAAATTGTATGATTCTAACAACCAAATAAATTAGTCTTAAGGGATTTTTCAATGAAATAATAGAAATTTTTAGCATTAATCATCAGTCTTCTTTATTTGAAAATTAAAATTTCATCAAAAATCAACATACCACAAAAAAACACTATGATAAATTATTGTACATAGCTTGAAAAGTTCACAAAAACAATTAACAGTATAATCAACAAATAATCAATAGTTAGTATCTATTAATTCTAGTCACACATCACAATTATAGAGATCTGAATAAACTTAAAATATTTAAAAAAAACTAACGCTGAGCACCCTGGTCTCGTAAAAAAATATCTTTTTAATATTAGAATTCCAAATTTATCATGGAAACCTTAACGAAATCAGTATAAAAAAACTTAATAATGTCTCACTATGACTTACAAGTAATTACTACTTTGGCAGAAATACCTACTCTCACTTAAAATAAAGCTTTGGTAAATTTTTGAAAAGAAATTGGCTCCGTCTATCTTTTTCTAGCTCTGGCAAGCTTTGCACAATTTGAGATTCAGTCACCACATCATCATCAGGAATATTTGGCCAATCAAATTTAAGAATCTTTCCTAGAGACTTTTTCAAAAAAATTAAATTGTATTCATGGCTCACCTCGTCTCTGCCCACAATTTTTCCAATAAAGTAGTGAGTCTTATTTTTTACTGTATACTTTACTACAACCCAATCGTCCAAGTTATATTTCAATGGAATATTTTCTTTATCTTCGTCAATCTGCATAGGTGTAGGTGTCTTATATTTCTCCTTCTCGTAATTCTGATCAAAATCTTTGCTAGTACATGGCTCAAGTATTACTCGGTCATCCATATTGCTTGAACTTGAAGAATCAATTAATACTTGAGTTGTATTCAGGTGAGACTTATAATGTGTGAAATCAAATGGCACATTTGATAATATTTTCTTTTCAACCAAAACCGATAGCGAAGGGGTCTCTTCTAGAAACATAGTACAATCAAACTCATTTAAAATGATGCTATCGTCAACATTATTAAAAACTGTAGGAATATTTATTTCATCCACATCTGATTGCGAAGGGTTCCCTTCTAGAGACATGGTACCATCAAACTCATTTAAAGTCATATTAACATCACCGTTGTTGAAAACTGTAGGAATGCCTATTTCATCCACCACTGATTGCGAAGGGGTTCTTTCTAAAAACATGGTACCGTCAAATTCATTTAAAATCATGTTATCATCAGCGTTGTTGAAAACTGTAGGTGTGTCTATTTCAGAGAGAGTGAATCTACAATCCTCGATGTTAACGCCCAAATCCTCCTGGTCATCGTAACCATCGTGAAAAATGAATCCAAGGTGCTTTCCATGTTCACACGGCAGGTCGCTGAATTGACAATTGAAGCAACTAAGGCTTCTTAAGGCAACGATGTGCGGCAATGTCATGGACCATATTGCTTGGTGAACCTTTGTAGTGCCTTTAAAACCGGGAACCTTTTCAGGAAACTTCTTATGGCTGACTTCATGCTCTGGAATTACGAGTAATTCCATATTTGCTATTTCTTTTCGGAGTACGTTCTCGAAGTCTTGAAAATTCCCGACGTCACCGCCGAACTTTACATGACTATCTGCTGTTCTCTTTATAACGGCTCCTATTCCGTCTGGGGCCCCTTTGCCATGTCCCGCCTCTTGGTAGTTCCATGTCACTAAATTTAGGGTTGGAATAACAAGCTGCAACCTTGTAACCATATAAAATATGAACCTGTTTCGGTATTGGCTTGAAGGAGAATCGGACAAGAAATGAACCCTAGACAGAGAAGGTACTAACTCTTTAGCCACATTCAATACAGGTAATATATGAGCCCATATTGCAGATGCATCGTGATTGAGGCATTGGCTCATAGTGCACATTGATTTAGGCGTTACTAAACCAGTATTATGGTCCACGTAGTACAGTACTACTGTATGCAGAGATATTTGGCCTCTACTCCCACCAAAGTGGAAAGACTGCACCTCTTCGTGGAATTTAAGGCTGTAGTTCTCACTAAAATCTACATGGATAAGAACTTCAACGTCTGTAAGGTTCCCTTTTAATGTCTTGATAGCAGATGTTTGGGCAATAATATTGTGCGTATGCTTGAACAAGACGTCCATGGTGCCCTCTAGCTTTAGTATTAGGTTTCGAGGTTTATCCTCAAATGTTTTTTTGGTAGTTGTTATCGCCATTTGCTGCTTTCCATTTTTCGCCAGATATGTTTTCTTTTCCACGATCCACTCTTTGTATTTAATATTCAGAGTGTTGTCAAACTCTGAGTAGTTCAAACTCTTGTCCTTGCAATTATTACAAGATCTTTTTAGACAAGCGTCATTATTAGAATCACAACACAGGTAACCCAGAATCTCTGCTACTGTACCCTGAGTTATGATTTTATTTGTTTTCAGGGATTGCAGTAGCAGGTTTGCATTACAGTGCAATTTGCATAGGCTAGTATCTCGTTTTCCATCTGGGAAAACCGTCCAATAAGGCCTATACTTACAAAATGTAGCGTAGCTGATTTTACCGTATTTCTTGCAATATGTGTTATGCAAATTTTTCAAATTGTCTGTCAAATATCTTTTTTGCTGTTTGACACCGCCACGTTTGATGAATTCTTTTTTTCCGGGAGCTACACTGCTATTACTGTCATCTTCGAAAAAATCTTGTACCTTCTGTTTCATTTCATTTGTGTTATTCTTCCTGGCTTCCGATAATTTTTTTCTAATAGTGAATGGCATTTGACCTTTGATTTTATACTTTTTTAACTTAGATTCGTTGCATAAAATGATGTCTTCTACGAATGATCTTTTTTCAGTTTTTTTTAGAGATTCATATTTTTGTTTTATTCCTCTAGATATCGTTTCATCGAATAATAGTTTTTTTTTTATCTCTTGAACTCGTTCCTCTGGTATTTCTTTAATTAAATGGTTAATTTTTTTTTCGTGGCTGTCTTCTGTTGTTATTTTTGCTTGCTTATGTTGTAACTCAAGTTTTTTGGTACGCTTTCTTAAAACATCTTTTTCTTTTTTTAATTTGTTTATTTCTTCTTTTAAATTGTTGATAACTTTCATGGCCTTGTAGCGAAGTTTTCTGACTGGAGCGGAGTCTACATGTACACTAGGCATGTTTTTGGACTCGTCCACAGATTTTTGTGCTAAGGTATCGACATCTGGTACAGGTTCCGGGACAGCAGGATCATCGTCTTCGTTGTCGGTAGTAGGTGGTGAGTTTTCTATTAAAATTCTTTGTATCTTCCGTTGCTCCTTTTGTTTAGTTGAATATTTACGACTGTTTTCACGCCATCTTCGTCTTTGTTCTCTCTGTGCTCTTGTACTCATACTTTTGATGTTCTGAATTTTGTTAAGCTGTTTTTTTAGGAGATACCTTTTCTTTTCCTTTTCCTTTTGAAGACTGTATAATTCGGGATCATTTTTAATCTTCATATATTCCTGTTTCTTACGTAATCTATCTTTTTCTAGTTTTTCTTCCCTTGTAAGTTTTTTCTTTATCTTACCCATAGTCTTGACCTAAAAAAAAATGTTGTATGAGAAAAAATGGATGAAACACATTTTTGAAAGGCTGTCTGCCTGAGATTTGATATTATTTGTATTACCTACTGAAAAACATCGTTACATCCTATCATTATGAAATATCAAAACAAAATGCATATGCAATGACAACTTCAAAATATGCACAATAGGTGAATACATGAATACATGACTATCTAAACTGCGAAGGCATTGTTAAGGGTTTTTTTTCAAAGTGCAGTCAGGTAAAAACCATGAACGAGCAAATAAATTTAGATCCTACCTAAAGAACATTTAGTACAATATTATATTTCGAAATAAAACCAAAATATATAACTATTGTCGCAATCCATCACTACCCTCCAAACGTGCTCATTGCCATCCATCAAAAAATTGGAGGGTACGGATGGTAATGAGATGGAAGGGAATGGGATTTTGACGGTTTATGTTGATGAATTCAAATACCCAAGGTTATTTAAATTTAATATTTAAATCATAAATCCACCTATAAAAAAAGCATTTTAGTGAGATGTTAATCAAGACAAAAAGCTTCGTACTTACTGTATTTTGTGCCGGAAGGTAAAGTAAACAGAATGATGACAAATCACTTTTCGCTCACGTAAATTCCGATTATTATTTTTGCGCGATGCACGTCCTCCCTCGTCTAGATATGGCGGCACACTGAAGAGGTGCGGGGCGGGGACTGTGACCTTGCTACCGCGGTAAAGGGAGAAACTTGGACAAAATGTATGTTTTTGGAATCGTGGAAGAGAATGATGGTTTTTGTTGGACAAAAATCTAATTTCGATTCTTTCTATGATAAGATAGTTTAAAAAAATTGAAAACTTGTAGAAATATTAATTATGAGTTGGTTTACCACATCATTTTATAAAATATGAAGATTTTATTTTCGGATAGTGTTTAAATGCTGCTAACATTTATCAGTTGGTGATTTGGAACAGGAAAGTAATGAGATTTGGCGCTATTTTTTCGACCCCCTGAGTTTAATATGGGGGGTAATCCTATGCCGCGAAACACTCTTATATTATTACTTTGAGACGTTTCTGTCCGTATACATAGATTTAAAAAAACGACACCAAACATACCTAATTACCGCTTGGAATGGTGATTTGAACGACTCGCGAGAATGACCCTTAAGTTTACTTTTGAAATTTGGCAATTTCGTCTGCTGCATCAACTCAAATAACTTCGATCGAGTTATTAATTTAACATTAGATGGCCCTAGAAACAATAAAAAAACAAAATTACCAAAAAATAACAAATTCATAAAATCATACATTTTGACCATATAACGTTTGGATGCCTAATTTTCCATTTTCCGGAGTGTTTCCGTGGAAAATCAAAGCAAAATAATAAACTAGAATAAATGAGGTATGTGCTACATGCCCTATTTCTGCCGGGACTGATCGGGAACTATGTAGTTGTAGTTGTTTTAGTTGTACAACTAAAAGTTTCCGATAAGTCAAAATACAAGAACTTACTTTGAATGACTACCATATCGTCATAAGATAATCAATCCTATTAAAAACGCATACAAACGAAACATTCTTACCTGCCATCGTAATATTTAAGGTAATTTCTTATATATTCCACCGCAAAAACATACTCTTTTGATATGTGCCACTCGTGAAAACAAATGCACTTCAAATACTTAATATTGCTACAAGCCGTATCGAGCATAGTTTAGCGATAAGGTCGAATACATTGTCGGATTATAGTGCGTCAATAAGTTGACTTTCTGAACCCGACTCATAATTCTAACCACAATCAGTTTTAAAAAATTGACTTATGGCCGCCCAGATCAGTAAAATACCCGTCCGTGCGGCGTTTTCTTGGTAGAGGGGTGTCAATGTCCTCTATTGCAATGCTAACTGGCACTTAGTATAGTGTGCTTGAAGTATGCTCTGTCCTTATTTGTCATTATGACGTAACGAAAATCACTTTTGGACCTTATTGTTCTGCTAATAGAGTCAAAAAGGGATAAAGGATTTTCTGGTCGACGATACGAAATGAATGAATCCAGTACCTATCATCTTTCTTTATGTCATATCGGCAGAGCAGGCCTATACAGAGGTACTCATTTATTTATTTATTTATTTATATATTTATTAACTAAAGAACATGTCTGACTTACAGCTTGATGCAAATGCGTCAGACATGGACTCAAATGCGCTTGTTGTTGCTCGTTGTCGTTAAATGTGTGTTTTCGTTAATTATTTTATATTCCTTCACAATCCTCATTTTGCTCAAAGTATTTTTTTTTTAAAGAATTCTTAGCATTAAGTACTAATCACTATCACAGTTTTTTTATATTTTAGTGTAAAGTGTGAAATTCTTAGCGCCAATAATTACTTATCTAAGGTTTTTTTTAAAGTAATAAATATACACCGGTTGTGCAGTGCACGCATTTGACTATTTTTTCAAGACCCTATCTTACAACTTCATGAAATACAATTAAATATAGATCATGACGTTAAATCGTTTTATTTTAACGATGGCGTGTAAAAGTGGCAGGCAATTATTTTTAATGGGAAACGTATAACAAGCTGGTTGATAAGGTTATATAAATATATTTATTGGTTTTTAGCTAATTATTCGGCTAACAGTTGGCTTTAAGTCGGGGCGTTCTGTAGTACTGAATCATGCGGCTAATATTTGGTTTACTTTCTTCAATATGGATTCAACAGGTACAGGTGAGGTCTTTCATAGATTGTTCATACCGATTGGCTACTAAAATAAAATTGTCATTTTAAGAACTTTGTTAAAGTAAGCATAAGTTAAATGTACCATATTACGGGATATTATGTTACTATACAAAGTAGTGGGGAGCTTTTAGTTTTGAAACTTGCAAAAAATCGAAACAGTTTCTCAATCTCGATTGTTTTAAATTGTACCTACTTCAAGCAAAAATATTAACAGTGATTTTAGAATATAAAATTATTAAAATTAATACATTAAAACGCTGTCAGGCACAATTAAACAAATTGTGTCAACGCAAATTATTGTTATTAGTTTTTTTTTAATACCGGTTCAGGCAAAATTGTGACATGCTTAATTTACTTAAATTTCATCTATATGCTTTATATTACTTATTTACAAGAAATTTTGACATGATCATGCAAATGGTTTGTTTTACTATATTAAACTATTAAACGACCTCTTATCTGTTTAATTTTAAGAAATTCCGGATGGGCTTAAATATTTTCCATTGTTCAACAACTATCAGTTCTGTTACATTTTTGCCTGAACCACTATTTGAGATTTTATATCTCTGAAATGCAAAGTCACGTCTGTTTAATTTTCTTAATATTGGGTAGTTAGATATATGAAATAAAATCCACTTAGTATTTTTTTGTCATGTTAATATTTTTGCTTGAAGTAGGTAGGTACTTACAAAGTGAAACTATCCGATTTTTAAACAACTTCACAAACCGTCAAAAGCCATGTACCTATAGCAAGTGCCCACTGCGAGCACTCGCGTGAATGTTCGAGTGGCAGGTCCGGGCTGTGAGCCGAGCGTTACGGGGCCTACACACCAATCGACGTTTGCCCCGTATGCTCATTCCTAACATTGCCTCTCAGTGCGGACGCTCCTTATTGTAAACATTACGATAGCTCTTATAATACGAGGGGCGGCTGATAGACTTAAGAAAGAGGTTATATAATTTTGCGTAGTACAGTCAAGGGCATACATATGTATACACCCCAAAGTCTCAAAATATGTACATAGACCTTATTACTATGATAATATAAGGTCTATGTGTATGTACATATTTTTGCACCTTTATGCGGATATTTATTTTTACCCCTGTGTGTACCTCAGACCGCGAACTTATCAGGTTAGGTGCCATTAGGTGACCTGTGCGCTAGTTCGCCTTCACTATGTATGACATAAAATTCTTGGGAAGTAGTTATCAAAGTGAATAATTAATTATCCTTCTGTAATATGGAACATGTATCTTTCGATTAGATGTAAGATCTACCAGAATCTCATGACAAATTTAAGAGTAAAAACAAAAATATGGCAATGTTGCCTTACGCATGTCAATGCAAATTTCACCCCTCGTCAGAGTTTGTTATGGTTTATTATTTGTACTCAATATAGCGTTAGTTATCGTTATATTATTATAAATGTCCTAAAAGCCCTGCGATCTCAAGCTAAAAATATGGTTACTTATAATTTGTGAGAAAGAGGATGTAAATCAAACACAATCTGTAATTTAGTTTCGTGTTTATAAAAACTAGTAAATTAAGCCAAATACTATTGATACATTAGGGTCTGTTGTACATTTGCAGGAAATTTACATAACACCTCCATTTGGCTTTTATGTCTGTCACGTAATTAGTTAGTAGTGTGACTGGTGCATAATAATTAGATGGCAATTGGATAGCGAGTGTGGTTTTATGAAAGAGCCGAAAGGCGAGTTTCATAATTAGATCACTTGAGTGTTTTATTAAGGTTTTAATGCCTACTTATGTGCACAGTTGCGCACATAACTTGATGTAGGTACATGCATATCATAAGATTTTACCATATGTGAGAAATCTGAAGCGGAGGTTGTCCTGTATCTTAATATTTATATTAAAGTATCGGTCACCGATAGTTTATTGTGAACATTATTGTTTTCTTTGATTTGTGAGTGTTCTAGTACTCTAAACTCAGTTGGTCTCAAATAATGTTATAATCCTTATGAGAAACGGGATCGATTGGCATTAAAAAAAAATTTACTCATTTCTGACGATTTTCTCGCTGACTGTACCTTTTATCAAAAATCTGTGAATGTCGATTGTCATCACTGAAAAATTTGGATGAGGTCTCCTAAGATCATTTTCGCGTGGCAGCAAGGGTTCTGGTAGCTGCCCTTAATGCCCCATCTCAACTTTCCACCCTGTATAGGAGACTAGAACAGTTGTGAGATACGAAAAAAGTTTTGGCTTTGGAGTATTTTTTTTATTACAGTTTTTCAAAATACTCTCCATTAGTCTCTATACAACGATTCATTCGTCTAAACCAAGATATATAGCACTGGGCGGTACTCTTCCTTCGGGAGATCCTCAACCGCTGCTATGACAGCATTCCAAGCATCCTCGGGGCTATCAAAATGAACACCATGGAATCCAAGCTTCACTTTCGGGATGAGAAAGAAGTCGCACGGTGCTAGATCGGGGCTGTAAGGCGCGTGGATCATTTGTTGAATTTCTGAGGTCTTCAAAAACTCTTGGGTAATTTTGACTTTGTGCGGTGATGCATTGTCATGGTGCAAAAAAAGCCCTCGCAACCCTGTTTTTGGACGTTTTTGCCGTAATGCGTCAAACACAATTGGTAAACACACTTCACTGTACCATTGAGCATTAACAGTTTTTTGATTTTCTAAAGAAATTGTTGCTACATGACCTCTCGCACAAAAAAATGTTGCCACCATTTTCTTCCCCACGCTGCGTCGTCCTTTGACTTTCCGCGGAGGCTCTTCCTCCGGAAAGGCCCAAACCATCGACTGCCGCTTAGTGAGCAGGTCATATTGGTAGACCCAACTCTCGTCTCCAGTAATAAAATTAAATATATTACGTTACCCTACATTTTCAAAATTTTGAAGCATTTCCCGGCACCAGGTCACGCGAGCTTGTTTTTGTTCGGCTGTCAAAGCATGAGGAATCCATCGCGAACAAAGCTTCCTTACTTGAAGATGAGTACTTACCTATGTAAAATTTCATTGATTACCGGCGATGAAATCTCCATGTAGGTTGTTATCGGGTCCTCAAGTAAAATTTTCTTTACCGCTTCGACATTTTGTTTAGTTACAGAAGTAGCAGGACGGCCACTTCTGTCATCATCTTTCAAAGAAAGATTCCCCTGTTTAAATTGTGAAAACCATCTAAAAATTGTTGTACGGGATGGTGCAAGGTCGCCAAATGCAGACAATCGTAGATTGATAACCAAGGGTGGAAAGTGACCCATTTCACCCGAGATATTTCTGGCGCTCGAACGAAGTGAGAGCGCCAATAGTTCGAGGGGAAATGGGCAATTTCACCCGAGTTAGACACTCTACTTTTCATTTCGACTGTGAGGAAAAAATATTTAATCTTGTTTCCTGCTTTTTCTATTGCAAACTTTTTTTTCTATATTCAGAAAAAAGTTAAAATACTCATACTGCCAACATTAGAAAAGTTTAATCGAGGTGACGACCAAGGAGCCAGCAAGGAGGTTGAATGCCGCGCCGAACGAAAAAGTTTTACCTTTATTACGTATTTAAATATTCCATCTCTTTCTTTCATATTTCACAAATGACTTCCACCTCATTCTTACCCTAAAGAAAGAGATGGAATATATTCGTGACGTAATAAATGTCAAACTTCTTGTTTCGAACGGATGTTCGGCGTTCAACCTCCGTGTTGTATCCTCCGTGTTGTGTTGTATTGCTCCTTGGTCGTGACCAACTCGATTATTTTTTCTAATGTTGGCAGTATGTGTATTTTCAAGATGGCCATACCGAACCGTGAAAAAAAAATTGTCATGCTATGCTATCATGGCATTATGGCGGGCAGCAGAATATAAGACGAATAATTTTAAATGTTGTTTTTTTTGTAATTGCGAAAAAAAGAGACCAGTCGTAAAATGATTTTAATATGAACCTATAGATCGTAATAAATACGTCGTTTAACGTATAGTCGAGTTTAGATATATGAATGATTTTAATATGACGTAGCTCAATTATCTTAGACTCAATGGCCAATCGTAACTATTAAAAAAAATATACTTTCCACCCTAGAGGGGAAAACGCAATTTTCCGCCCGGCTATCTACCCAGGGTAAGTAATACGAGATATAAGAACTGATAATATAACACTCATAATATATACGCTCACTTTGTATAAACACGTTTAGTATAACGTTCACTGGATATAATGAACGGAAGATATAATTTCAAAATATCTATTTCCATAAAGTATAACGTTATTAATATATAATATCAATTTATATAACTATTAAAACGTATAACGTTCATAACACCTAAGATTTAAAAGATATATTAATCAAATTATCTAACATCAAAAAACATAATACACGTATAATATAAAAGCATGCATATGTTATTTATTTGAAATTAAATTCTATTTTCAGTATTAAGTGGCCTTCTTAATTAACAATCAACCTTACCTTACTAACTTTACTGGCAGCAGTCTGAATTTTCTGGGCAGAAAAAAAAATAACCTCGAAGGCCTAGGCGGGAGCTTTGCTCCCGCCTAGGCCTTCTAACCTAACCTAACCGAGTCGGTTCTGACCTGATTCGTCATGCTCGTGGCATTTTCTGGTTAATTAAAACAAATTACAAGCAAGACCGTTCTGGTAGACTCGAGTTCATAAATATGTGTACACTTTAGTACCTTGTCTATTTATTTTATGTCATGTTTAAACTGCCATAAGTATATGAATTGTCACAGCAATTAAAATGACAAAGTACTACAGGGTACACATATCTATGAACTCGACTGTACCCGCTCCTTACAGTACCCGCCCATTGAGTATAGCATACGATATTAGATCTTATAATCCTTATACTAAAAGATATTATGTATTATGATCGCTATATGTCATGTATGTTATACGAACTGAAATTAGTCATTGTGAGTGTTATATTAAAAAATATTATATAAAATGAATATTATATGACTTGACCGTTATTCCTTATAAAAATATTGATTTTGTTATTATAGCTAACGTTCATTATATCTCGTAAACGTTAGTAACATGAAAATAGTTATTATGTAGTTATATCTCGTGGGACGCACCCATCTACCCATTCAAATTAAACTTTCCGAACAGGAGAGATGAAAAAGTCTATTTTGGCACTCACTTTCACTCAAAACAACTTTAAAATCATACGAGGGGTGGCTGAAAAGTTATCTACCTAGCCTATGTGTAGTTAAAAAAAAATACTGGCCACTATGAATTCATTTTTATTGACTGTTCTTTTTTCAAAATTTTGGACATTCATTTGTTCGTTGCTTTTCATTTGTTTTTTGCTCGTCATTGCTTGCATCATGTCGCTTGAAAAAACTAATTTGATTAAAATTGAGCAGCGTGCATTATAAAATTTCTTTCTAAGGAAGGTAATACGCCATCCCAGATCAAACAGCGTATGTTACCTGTACCTATTTGGTGATTTGTGCCCTTCCGATTTTACCATAAAGTTCTGGTGTAAACAGTTTGAATCGGGTCGTGAGAGCCTAGAAGATGATCCTCGTAGCGGACGACCAATTTCTGCTGTCACTGAAGAAAATGTGGCCAAAGTGAAAAAAGTTATTCTAGAAGACCGACGGGTGAAACAGTGGGAAATAGCTAGAGATATGGGCATAAGTAAGGAACGGGTACACGAAATAATTCATGGTCATTTAAATATGTCTAAGGTAAGTGCACGCTGGGTCCCCAAAATGTTGACTCCGTTAGACAAAGACAGCCGTGTCAGATGTTGTGAGGAGTTTTTAGACATGAGTCGCGGGAAAGAGGAAGACGTGACGTGTGATGAGACTTGGAGTAGACAATGGGACCCAGGAAGTAAACAAGAGTCCCTACAATGGAAATTCAAAGATAAAAAGCCTCCTCGGAAGTTTAAGGTTCGTCCTTCGGCTAGTAAACTCATGGCGACAATTTTTTGGGATTCAGAAGGAATTTTGCTCATTGATTATTTGCCAAAAAAACGACAATGAATGCCAATTATTACGCAAATTTACTTTGCCAGCTGAAGCACGCTATAAAAGAAAAAAGGAGAGGCAAACTCGGCAAAGGAATTTTGATTTTGCACGACAATGCACCTGTGCATACGACTCGCACAACACAGTTCGCCATGACCAGAAATGGCTTCAATGTCATTAACCATCCCCCTTACAGCCCAGATTTAGCCCCCTGTGACTATTTCCTATTCAGACTTCTGAAGAAAAATCTCAGGGGACGTAGATTTTCTACCGATGATGAGATGATAGCCGCGTGAACGACAATTTTGACGAGAAACCGAAAGATTTTTTTTTAACGGTTTAATTTCATTATTTGACAAGTGTAACATAGTGCATTTCGGTAGAAGGGGATTACATAGAAAAATAAAAAAAAACCAGCCAGCTACGTCTTTTCTTTCATAGTCATGTAGATTACTTTTCACCCACCCCTCGTACAACATCATTGCAAGAAAATGTTCACGTTCGAATTCCACTGTTGACAGAAAAAACGCAGGAATCGCAATAAACAAATGAAAGTGACATTTTTATTTTCTCATATTTTGTCAAATGATATTAGATTATTACATTTTGTTCTATTTTTAAAATCACCGTATCTTAAAACTTTCCTAGTCGCCCACGTACTCGTATCAATCACCAAGATTACCCATTGCCACCATAACATGGCGAATAGTAGCCGTGCGGCACAGTCTTCATGATGTTTTTACTTATGACGAATGGAAAAAAAATATATTTCACATGTCAGAATACGAAATTAATTCATGTTAATACCGCGCATATAAATACCGCGAAGTCAACGATTGAACACGAATTAAGAGTTAATTTCATATAATAGAAAGTTCAAAATGAAATACATCCTATTTTGACCTTTACGGTAATTTAGCTAAGCGACTATACCCATCATTGAGTTTTTGATGCCATTTTCAATTTAATTCTAATAAACACATTAAATTAACGGACGCATATACCTAACCTTAATACATTCAAATAATAGTTTTTTTTATAAATTAAAGGACGCATACCTTAATACTTTCAAATAACGGTTATTAGTAGGGTTAGGACTTTTGGTGGCATATCGTGGTTTTAGAATCCATGGAGTCGATATTTCCTAATTATTATAAAACAAGACACTTTGATTATGACCTTCAGTATGGTAATATTTCAAAATGAACTAAATATATTGTTATTTCAGTTTATCCATACCTACTAATATTTGCTTGTTTGTAACGCTTTCACAGAGCAAAGATATGTCTCCATACCAAAACTCATTTAAATAGGTTTAGCGGTTTAATGACATAATTAATTTTGAAATATTAAAATACCGAAGGTCAAAATCAAAGTGGTATGTATTATAATAAATAGGAAATAGCGACTCCATGGATTCTAGAACCACGATATGCCACCAAAAGTCCTAACCCTAGTTATTAGGGTTACGTGGGTAACACATTACAATATACACTCGGGTGGGAGCAAAGAAATCGAGCCACCGTTGCATTTTTTACGTCGATGCTAATTGTGTAAAGGTCGTAAGTGTTATCATGAAAATTCGAATGCCATATGATAGGTAATTTTGTCTTCTATCGAATGACACATTTTTTGTGGTGGGGATGAATATTTTCAGTCATTTCTGGGCCGAAAACCGCAAGGCCCTCAAAATGCTCACTTTAGAACCGAACAATACAAGGGAAAAACTAAAAAGTTTTATGAAAATTAAAACAAATTATCGGTTTTTAATAACGTGTATTGCCTCCTCTAGCCAATCGACATGCACGCATGCGATTTTTCATTGAACGCACGAGTTTTTGATGAAAGTCTTGAGGTATGCCCGCCCATTCTTCCTCGATCGCTGTCTTGAGCTGGTGCAGTCCCAGACGTGCTCTATCGGGTTCAAGTCCGGGCTTCGTGCTGGCCAATCCATGGTAGGGATAATTACCTCTCTTAGGTACTCCTGAGTGATCCGGGCTGTATGTGGTCTGGCGTTATCTTGCATCAGCATGAAGTTTTCACCGATGTAGCCAGCAAATGGGACCACATGTTCAGCGAGGACCTCTTCAATGTACCGATGAGCAGTCAATCCTCTTGAATTCGCCCCGACACCAGGCCCAGTGACGAACACAATGTCTGTCTTCGCATCCAAAGAAATGCCGGCCCAGACCATGCATGAACCGCCTCCATATGCGACTCGTTCTTCGATGCAGCATTGTGAAAATCGCTCTCCAGGCCTTCGATAGACCCTCTCCCTGCCGTCATTGCCAAAAAGACAACCTGCACTCGTCGGAGAAGAGTACTGCCCTCCATTGCTCAAGGGTCCAGTTTTCATGTTCCTGAGCAAAGCGAAGACGTGCTCGACGGTGACTCGGGGTGAGTTTAGGGCCATTTGCAGCCTTGTGTGAAGTTAAGTTCTTCTCTGCCAGTCTTCTTTTAACAGTCCATCGGCTGATGGACACATTCCGGGTCTCTCGTAGCTTCTGCTGAAGCTGAACAGCATTGTGTCGTCGATTCCGTAGCGAGTTGCTCCGAGGTAGAGCGTACCCGGCCAGTGCCAGGTCTTCTGGAGAACGCACCAGTCGCTTGGAACCTCTGGAACACACGTTGGACAGATGAACGCGTCAGGTTCAGTTGTCGGGCCACTTCACGTTGACCCAACCCAGTTTGCAACAGAGCAACTGCTTGGGCGGCTTCAGACGGGGTAGTATCCATGTTCCTTCAAGGTATTCCAGTAGAATCGAGCAGAGTTGTGTTCAGGATAACGTATCATAAACAAATGATGCAAAAACCATTAAACAAATTGGTTTTATACCTAATGACGTGGCACAATCAGTATGATGTGCACTAACGAGCTAATTAGAGGGCGGGTATTGTTATTGCCCACAATGAAGGGAAATACCCATCCCCACCACTAAAAAATATGTAATTTGATAGAACACAAAATTACCTATCATATGGCATTTGAATTTTCATGATAACACTTACGGCCTTTACACAATTAGCATCGACGTAAAAAATGCAACGGTGGCTCGATTTCTTTGCTCCCGAGTGTACATGTTGGTTTGTTCCACCTTCACGGCATAGATAGTTAATGGTAGAGGCGTGAAATTTCATATTTTTCCTGAAAAATGAAGTACTAAATTCCGAAAGAAATAATGACTTATACCCGGACTGAGTCCAGCACAGAATACTTTTATAGAACTGGTAGAAAATCAAGTACAAAACTTTTAAATCCTATCACCCCGGAGTTGCAAGCTCTAAATTTGAATTTCCCTTTTTGTCATGAGATTCTGGTAGACCTTTTTCTAACTACTTACTACAATGTAAATGTAAACCTACGTCATAAGAAAACAAACACAACTTTGTGTTATCTTATCACTTTCACTCGTTTAACCATTTCGTATGTCGTCAATACAAAATAAAGCGCCAGGTTCAAACTTCATCAATTTCTCATGGCGTCGACTGTACTGATTGTGTAGTTAAGTACCTATATTTAAATTTACCCAACTGTATGCGATGCGCTTGTTATGCGTGTGGAACTAATTGAGTAATATTGATATCTTTTCAGGGTACACTAGCTCGACGCTCTCGGTTTGGATGCCAGTACAATAATCGGAACATTGATTGATTGATTGCTGCAACCAACGTAGTCGGCAGACTATTTGACTTCTCAATACCTTAATTAATGCTTACATATAAATGCCGTGCATATAGGTTAACTTTGAACTATGACGCAGCTTCGAGCATAGGCTTTTCTTCCTCGTTTAACTTATTGAACGTGTATTTCTTTAGCAATGAAAATTATCCTGTTTCAATGCAGGATATGGACTATGTATCAAATTTCATCCAAATCCGTTCAGCCACACATGTGTGATTAGGTCTCAATTCAAACAGATCAGAAAAATAATCTTGCATAAGTATAAATTATATTTATTAGAAGGACCATCAAGATAAAATTACAGACAAATGGGGTAGGTAAGGTAATGCGCCTCAAATTAAGTTGTCAGAATAAAAAAATATGATTCAGCCAACAGGGATTATCATACAAATAGTACCTACCTACCTATTAGGTACTTAGCGTCTTCAGCTACTTTCGATCACAATATCGGATACGGATCGAATGCAGTGCGTAACCGCACTAATAAGCTAGATGTCATTTTGTTATGCCTCCCGTCGCTTCGACCCGGTTATTGGCAAGGATCAAATGTATAATGTATATGTATATGAGACCAACTGCAATCAGAGCACTGCACAATGCAACAAGAAATGAGATTCAAAATGCAATATTCCTACTAAACGTTGAAACGCCACATACAAAATGATACTCAGCTATGACATCACAGTTGAGTAAATAAATCCTGTATCTACCTACTAAATGTACATTACATCTACTAAGTTACACTAATTTATACTAACATAGAACAAACTAAGAGGCAAAGTTTGTGACTTTGTAAGGGGGTAATGTGTCTCTACTGGACCGATTTCAAAAATTCTTTCACCATTATAATGCTACATTATCCCTGAGTAACATGGGCTATTTTATTTTTCTGCGCGGACGGAGTCGCTGGGCAACAGCTATGTATGATCAAAACAAGTATTTTTATTTCTGAGTTTTGACACATTTTCCTGTGATATATTAATTTTTGGTGTTATGTGAGATTCATTGTTTTATATAGTGCTAGGTTAAGTTTATTATTGTATAATATCATTAGCAATATTTAAAAAACGACTTACTGTTGAGTTTCTTGCGGCGTTTCTTCTCAGCAGTGGTCTCTTGCGAAGCGCTGGTAGATTTTTGACGTGTAAAAGTGCCCGTGCGGCCTACTTACTGAATAAACATCTTTTATCTTTTATCTTTTTTTATGATCGTGAAAAACTGTGAAAGTACTTAGTTGCCATACAATTTATTTTTAGTGTAAAGCAATGTACGATTTTAATTAAGTTACTATTCGTTAAAAAATATATTTTATCGATAGTTTCAGGACCATAAATCGTTTGGTTTTTCTAATTGTTTTTGTTTCGTTATGATAATTTCCAGTTTTTCAATCCATAT
This sequence comes from Acleris emargana, assembly GCA_927399475.2. Lineage (NCBI taxonomy): Eukaryota > Metazoa > Arthropoda > Insecta > Lepidoptera > Tortricidae > Acleris > Acleris emargana. The sequence continues at coordinate 45,372,234 of OV656835.1, read as the reverse complement.
GTCTAAAGTTCAATCGGAGTCATCATCCAAATTATGGAAGGTGAAGATCTTCCGTGTTGCAGAGCTCAGGTGGTCGGGGGCACTTCAACAACGAGACGGCGCACGAGTTCACCACGCCCGCCGACGAGCTTGGGCCAGTTTTGCCCGACGACAATTACCCGGCTAATACCATAATAGCTGGGCTGATGCCAGACAACCTTGGAGAAATGTTTAATTTCCTGGACGGGGATAGCTTCGGAATAGGTTGGATTTTAATTTACCTATTTAAATAATATAAAGGTAATATAAAGGGTCTACAGATGTAGTGTATAATTGTTTTCCATCGTATTTTCACGGAAACGTACGAACGTGTCTTACTATTTCAGTCGCTCACAGTACAAAAAATACTGAGGTTGACTGAAGTAGCATGACAAATACGAATGTTTCCGAGAAAATACGATGGAAAACAATTATGCACTACATCTGTAACAGGACGAGTGGATCAAACGAAGCAGGGCGATAGAGGACTTCAAGATCTATTAATTTTACCCCCATGTATACACCGTGCCCAGGACGTACCCGAAGGATTTTAACTGCGTGTTCCTGAGTTAATTTGGCGTTTAAAATGTCGTATAAAGTAGGCTCGATTCGATCTAAATAGTTTTCGAGATATATCATTTTTTTTGATAAAAACTTGATACGAAAACTTTCGTGCAACAGATTCCTATAATTGCGACGCTGCCACTTTTAAGGCAAAATAAGTCATCTCTTTACATATCCCATGTAACTAAATCAAATGAAACACGCACGCACAACTCATCCATAACTTCTGCAGTTATGGTTTATATTCGTGTGCAACGTGGCCTAAACTTTTTGCCTATTAGAAGACACTCATAATCTTCTTTCTTTGCCCCCGCGGCGACTTGAACAGCTACTACCGCGGGGATATGGCGTTTCCACGTGAAGTGATTTCGCCAGTGTCAAGTATATATAAGTATAAATCAATATAGCAATAAAACACAATCCAATCTTCTCTAGGATGATAGTTCAAGATAGTTTTAACCTCTGCACCACTGCGAGTCCACTTGAAACGAGAAGAAAGATGCCAAATACACGAAATAAGTCCAAGTCTTCAATCACTGTGCGACACAAAGGCATAAAAAGTACAAATCACTATCAGAAAAGAACTTTGAACACCTAATTAGCATACCTGGGATAACTCGGGGCAAGTTCTAGGGATTTGATATCGATAAAAAAAATGTCGATATAATTAAATTAATACATGTGCACATTGAACATTCTCGATTACTGTAAAGAGGTTCGATGTCATATCTGATATCGAGCCTCTTAAGATAATAAAAGTATGCGAATGTCATTTCAATCAAAATGACAATTTACTGTCAGTGCCATTCATATCTTAGAGTAAGAATAATATACGAGGTAGGTAATATTCCGCTACGTTTGTTACAAAGTTCAAAATAATCATGCCGCCCAAGAAACATCCACGCCCACGCGATAATTATATTAACTCGTGGTTTTGTGAATATCCTGACATACAACTACGTGAGTAAAAATTATTTTGCTCTAAATGTAATGACAGTTTTCTCCAGAAAAAATACAATGTCACGCGACACGTTAAATATATAAATATTGTATCGACATCTTTTTTAGCGATATCAAATCCCTAGAACTTGCCCCGAGTTATCCCAGGTATGCTAATTAGGTACCCAAAAATTAAAGTCTAAAACAAATTACACGTCCGCCATCTTTTAACGTTGCAAATGGCCCCCACACTCATAATCATAAGATAGAATGAATATGACAAGTATGCTAGTAAGTGTCATTGTCATTGTTTACATAAGGGAAGTACCTACGCCTAAAGTGGGTACCCCGTTTAAATCTGCGTGCCTTTAGCACTAGTAAAAATCTGTGGATGCGAAGTGACATTCGACACGCCAGCCAATCACAGGCAGTGATGCCAGTTGCATGGTGTACGCGTTGAAAAGGTAAGACGCTGACGAAGTTTTCGGTGTTTTCACAATTTTTTTCCTTTTTTTACGTGGGATTACTCTTAAATGGTTAATAACATGTTCTTATGTGTTTGGTTATTTATGAAACTGCTTTGTGCTTTGCTTATTCGCATTCGGCTTGAAAGTTTTATATTGATAATTCAAAAACGTAGACAAATCGGGTATGGGTTACCCGACTTGGCCTTTATTTGTACAAATTAATCAACGGATTAATATTTAAGCTATTTTTATTATGTAGATGGTAGTAAATATAAAAGAAAAATACTTCCCAAAGCGTCTCGTGGGACGAGACCACAATGTGGTTACTATGGAAGAGGCGACTAAAAAATCTGTCAAATGTGCAGTCAAAAAGTTTGGTATTAATTTATGTACATACACTACACAAAGACACATGAAAAAAAGTTGACCATTTGCATAAATTGATAATTTTAGGACGAAGCTGTGAGCTTAATTAATGTCCTAGTTGATTTAATTGCATATGAACAATCATTACCCGCATTGCCCAAAGGTCTTTTACCTGTTTTAGGCACCCCCCCCCGGGCAAAGCGGTTTTTTTGGAAATGTCCATATCGCCGGATTCAAGGTAAAACCACCAAATAACAAAAACCAGTGTTTGCTGGTCTCTAGTTTGCATTATTAATGTATGACAAGCGGCGTTACAAGTATACTGGTCGACCCAAAATAACTGTAAAATCATTATAATTCTATGGTACCTGACTGATTGATAATTTTTAACAGTGTAGATATTCAATCTTTCGTAAAAGACGTCAAATTGTTAATAAAACAAAAGAAAATCGTTACAACCTAAAGGTGGATTTATGATTTAAATTTGGGTCATTCTACTTTTCGATACCTAAAATAGAAATGATAATTTAAAATCCATTATAAAAATTCGTAGATATCTTGAGATAATTTCACAGCAGTCCCACATTAATTTTCAACCAGATCTCACGTTATATTGTAAATTTACCCACTATTTTTGTCATTTTTGTATATAAAACACGAATTTTCTGCTCAAATTACCACTTCGTTACCAGTCTCAGCGTCCCTTTACGAATAACGACCACTGCGTTACTATTATTGCCTTTTTTTACACAGCCCAACCCAATTTAGAAATAAAAAATATTCAAGTATGTCGTTCAGAATCCGAATATTGTGTGCATTTTTAAGATTATCTAGTTTTGTTAAAAATTATGACTCCGAATTTACGTTCACGTTAAGGGACGTTTTATTAGGCATCGAAAAGTAGAATGGCCCTTTTACTCCTTAGTTTTTGCCTAAACTGCAATGTGCTTTATGGAATTTAAAGCTTCTAAACTGATTTAGGGTTTTTTACTTTTTGACAATAAATGGTGGGTATACTAGAGGATAGACAGGTAAAAAGTGTTATCATCATATAGCTTTAATTAGCAGTAGGTTTGAGGCCAACTGTCTGTAATAATCTTATTGCTAAAATAAAGTTAACACGGTTACATGTTTTTACCGTGTGAATATTTTATTGAAAGTTCTTTAGAGCATCTTTATGAAAACGAATTAATTTTAGATGTTACTTTTTACCACCAAAAAAATAATCAATGGTGTAGAATTAATACAGATATTCGTTATTTCCTCCTAAAGTGTTGTAAGTACCTTGAGGTTAGTTGGTTGTATCACTCAGTAATCTCTGCAACGTGACGTCACACCGTTTAATCGGTTTTACCAGTAGAAAGAGAAAAAAATCCTGAATCGATTGGTATACTTAACTCATTTTTACAAAAATTATCAATTAGTTGGTTTTACCTTGAATCCGGCGATATTTTCATATATTTTTTTATATAAAACTGCCTTTTTTATTCGTTGCTTTGTGCGTAAGCGTAAAAGATAATAAAAACGCATATGTACCTACTTACGAATAAAGGAAATAAAATAAAAATAACATTGTATTTTAACTAACCATCATCCTTAGCGTACCCGCTTTGAGCATACTTCGGTTGACATTGTGAAATATTTTCATGTAAAACACAAAAAAAAAGAATTATGGAGATTAAATATCAGGAACTTATCCTTTTACCCTCAGTCAACAATAGCTTTAATTACGGACATGTGTGTACCTATCCTATATTCGTACCATAGAATATAATCCAGCATCGTGAGGGACCAAATAAACGACCGAGGATGTTACCGGGATGAACTCAAGACTGGAGAGAGTGGAGAGAGAGTCCAAGATAATTATGGCCAGAAATAAAAACGGAGGGACGCTTAATTTATATTTTATATTTTCCTAATTAAATTAAATTTTGATTAAACTCTCCGTGATATTGAATTCCGTGAATTGATATCCGTGATGTTGTGATATTGAACTTACATATTAAACTAATCTAAATCTTTTCAAAACAAGTTGATGAATGATGAAGGCTTATATTCAAATCAGGAGAATTCTTTTAAGAAAATATTTCATTCTGCAGTCCCTTCAGCTATATGCCAAGGCAATGTTTTCAGTGTATTCGTCACGTAATTACAATTCTTTTGTACTTAAGCAATTTACATAAGTAATACAAATGACATTTTCATATGTTTAAAGATTGCCGTGGGAATAAATTATGAGGCTCATTGCCTACGGACAGCGTTCAAAGAGACCTTGATCTGCTATGGAACTGTGGAGCATTATCCAGAGTCCAGACTATGACTCTCAGAGGCCCATATTATATCCAAGAGAACTGACTTCTGACTATGTCTGTAAATAGCTTAAGGACTTTTTTTTTTTGACTCAGAAATAGAAATATTATAAATATCTTTATAAATTCCTCCGAATGATAATTAGATATCATAGCTATACTCGTAGCCCTAAATAATTATTCATCAAAACTTTACTAGAACATTGACTAGAATTCGAAAATATTTCATAGCGACTTAATATGTAAATAATACATTTGTAGGTTATGTATGAATACAGAAAATTCCTATTTATTTAAGCTGAAATAAAATTCTAGACAGAGAACTAGATTACTTACTTATTCCCATTTATATTAACAGTTATTTTTTTAAGTAAATTCGGCTTTTATTTAAAATATCTTCAATGTTTTAGAATTTACAGAATTAATCTTTTAGTATTTTGGAAGTATTCGTATAATGTAAAACATGATTCTTTCTCAACTTTTTAAATATTGTAGGTTTAGAAAATATATTGGCTGACCTTCTAATTTAGTTTATATGATATAATTTCTGTTCATTTATTTGATTTAACGCAGACCGTAATTTTACCCCTAACTAACTCTGAGAACCCAAGTATTCTTCTAATCCTCCCCGATCAAATCTAGAGGTCCGACCTCACATTTACGTTGATCTCGTGATTCCTCTCTAGCTACTATAGGACTGGGACGGCGTCTCGTGTGTACCTGTCGCCCTGAGATCATTGATTATCTATCAGAGAATGGTTGGTGTGTCAGCGCCCTAAAGAGGGCGAGACTCATTGCGTTGGTAGCGAATCAGCAGCAACTTTTATAGGTTTTTATTTTTATTTTTTCATTTCAACGTTTCTATTTGTGTCTCCACAGTAACGGATCGCCCTGACTAGCCCCCTGATTCTCCTTCATGCATCCGTTTTATACCCAAAAATTTACCGACGTTTTAAACTTACGATGCTACAAATTCCAGAACGATTAAAAAAAAAGATATCGAGGGTTGCGTGGTCAAACCCGCAACCAGTTATATCGACTTATTGGGTTTGACCACGCAACCCTCGATATATGGTTTAGAGAACTAGAAGATAGTAAATTGATATATCTTTAGAACTGCATAATTATTTTATAAAATTTGTATGTGTTTTAATAATTACATGATGTTTTCTAAAAGTTTACCAAGGGATCATTTTAACCACATGCACATACATCTACATAAACTCACGCCTTCAATCCCAAAGTAGGGTAGGCAGAGCTAAAGAATTACCAACAACTTTTAAAACTTGTTGATAATTCTGTAACCACACTTTGCACAATTAGGCTAAGATGTTTACCAGCGTATTAGTGACAGGTTGCAAGCCCATCGCCTAACAGTACTACAAGCCTTTATTCCCTTAGTCGCCTCTTACGACATCCACGGGAAGAAATGGAGTGGTACTATTCTAACCCGGCAACCACACGGGGGAAAACCACATATATGTATAAAACGATCCCTGGGGTGAGGTTAATATGATCCCAGGGATCATTTTGTACTTTAATAATATTTAATACTAATAAAGACACACCCAGCAGTTTATTTTAATCATAAGTACTTATTACCTAAGAAAACATTGTTACACATAACATTTTAAGTCTTAGTTACCTGGGAGATCTTTTTTTTTATTAGATCAATAAAACGCGCGGTGACGCGGGGCGATAGTGAAAATTTAACTTTCACATTGGCAGGAACATCCCCATTAAGCATACCTTCACACTTTTTATTAATAATAATAAAAGTGTTTATCACAATTCTAATTTCATTGGTATTAGAGAGTTATTTCGAATATTGCGACTTTTCATATTTAAGACTAGAATCAATATGAAGACTAATCATCGCGTTAGGAAATTACATAATATACAACATATATCTTTATTCGAAGCTGTTCTCAAAATTTTAAAATAAACGTAGGTATTCGTAAAACGTCGCTTTTATTTATAATGAATGATTTGTTTTTCAGGCTTATTTTCGCGAGTGGTTTTTTCTTTTATAAACACAGCATGACCTACACAAAAATTAAAAATACTATGGGGTAATATGATCCCAGGATAATTTAATCACACTAAGAGGGATCGTTTTATCTCAAACACCAAATTTCAAGGCATAGATCAAAATCTAACCTTCATATGGAACATGCGGTATTCAAACATCGCTTAAAATATAGCTGAACATCAATGAAGTCCGCCAGTAAAACCACATTTCAATAAAACTTACCATGCAGAGAGTAATGAAACTTTACGAGGGCTGCCTTTTGAGTTCTGTCGTTTGTAAAACTTCCGTGTTTATTAAAAAAAAAACTAAGATCATCTTAAAATATTTTAATTTAGAATTCTAAAACAAAAGAATGTCTCGAGATCGGCCGAATCGTTTTAGTACAGCGTCGGTTCAAAGTTGACAAGTCAGTTGTGAAAATGGAAATTTCGAAGGAAATTTTATGTGCGATAATTTTTTACAACTTTAAGATGTGCTTTGAAGAGCTGACTACGGTTTTTAATAATAAAGCACCATGCATCCGGACTGTGGAACGATGGTATTTGGAATTTCAACGTGGTTGCTCTAGTCTTAGTGATAGGCATCGTGAAGGCTGACCAAAAACAGCCGTAACCCAGGAAAACATTGATGCTGTACGGCAACTGATCGTCGAAGATCGCCATGCGACATACCGTGAGATAGAAGCTTCATTTAGCATTACAGGGACCAGTGTTCAAAATATATTGAATGATCACTTGGGTGTAAAAAAATTGATCCCACGCTGGATACCAAATTTACTTAGTGAAGACCAGAAAACGGCTCGCGTTAGATGGTGTCGCAAAACTCTGCGGCAACTCTACCAAAGAGACTCTAAACACGTTTATGACATTATCAGTGGTGACGAATCTTGGATATATGCCCACGATCCGGATTCTAAACAGCAGTCGACGGTTTGGGTGTTTCAAGATGAGCCAAGTGGCTACGTTGCGACCATTGTGCTCGAAGATAGTAAAACAGTTAATGCTGACTGGTGTACCACTTGGTTGCCAGAAGTTATCGGTGAGATCCGAAAGAATAACCCAAGACGTCGTATAGTCACGATAATGCTAGGCCGCACACCGCCCGGCAGACAATTGCGTTTTTAAAAGAGCAAAACGTCGAAAATCTGGATCACCCGCCGTACAGCCCTGACTTAAGCTTTAATGATTTCTTCACTTTTCCAAAAATCAAGCAACGACTTCGTGGTCAACGGTACCGGACGCCTGAAGAAGCGGTCGAGGCATACAAAACGGCCATTTTAGAGACGCCGACTTCGGAATGGAATAAGTGTTTCGAAAACTGGTTCGATCGAATGAAAAAGTGTATTTCATATCACGGTGATTACTTTGAAAAACAATAAATACCATTTAAAACTTAAATTGTCTTGAGTTTTTCCAAACAACAACTTAAAAGGCACCATTCGTAGGTTTATTATAGATTAGGATCACAGTAAGTATTATTATTTTTCTAATAAAATCACGCAAAGTGCTCCCACTGCCGTGACACTTGGAGAGGCTACTGGCGGGGTCGCGGGAGGACGGTTATTCAGTAATTGGATGCATGTTGCTAGTGGTTATTCGGATACGATGGGGAATCATTTTAACTTTTATTAAAAAAAAATGTTTTTACAAAATTATTAGTTTTAAGGTTTCCGTACCAAAATGGTAAAAATGGAACCCTTATGGTGAGACTTCGTTGTCCATCTGTGTGTTTGTATGTCACAGCAGGTTTTCGCAGCAACTACAAAGGCTATCTAACTTGAAATTTGGCATAGTTGTACTACTTGCCTGCTCTGCCGTCCGATCACTAAAAGGCCGTTAAGTAGCATTTGTCAATTTTGAGTTTTTATACTAGTCGATATAGAAAAAAAATCTCTTTTGCGCTATATAATAAAACTCAAAATTGACAAAAAGCTACTTAACGGCCTTTTAGTGATCGGACGGCAGTGCTGGCATCTGTCTTTTTTCAAAACTATTTTATTTTATTTTCTGTGATGTACTTTTTGATTTATAGCCAAAAATGTACAAAAAATGACAGATATTTTGATTAATAAACTTCGGATATAAGGACCCAAGTAGCACACTGGGTGGGAAATAGCTCGTATATCATATCTATTTAGATACTTAAGTGAAATATATAGCCATGACTAAGTTCTATATAGGTGGAAAGAACCCTTAGGCAACCAATATAGAACCACGGGGAGAAAAATTGCAGCTTATTTTTGGTTCTATATTGAATCCATAAGAGATCTCACGATTACCTTAAGTGGTAATTAGAACTATGGGTGAAAGTTATGCGCAGTGAACGACGATTATTGAACGAATGAATAATAATATTTCAGTTCGGTCAATGAGTGATAAATGGGACGCCAAAGTTCCTTTGAGTGACAACAATTAAGTCGGTAAGTTTTTTAAAGTGAATGTGATCTGCCATTTTAATTTTGGATTTATACATCTGTTTGGTAATTGATTAAAATTCACGTTCAGGCATTGAAATAAGCACGAAATTCTTGCGAATGCTTTTTTACCGTGAAACTATAGTATGGTTTCTTTGTAAATTTCGATGCGCCTTTGATTAGATCAGGAATATTTAAAAAGAGAGTGTTTAATCATATAAGGAATTGATACTGATAAGAACTAAAACTGTAAAAACCTGACCTAATGATTGTAGGTTACGTACAATGTTAAAGTAACATCGTCACAACTATCAAAAGTCTATGATTATGCGTCAGTGTGATAAAATTCTGTTTAAAATAAATCATTTTCAAGGACTCCAATTTGTAAACATGGCGAAACAAAAAAGATCTTACAGTGTTTATTTTCACTTATTTGTTTTCTATTTGAAACTATCAGGTCTGAAAATCACTTATTTGTATCTTGCGAGTGGCACAGCAGTGAATGCTATGCCCTAGAGCTTTTGTGCTGTGACACTAGCGGCTTGCGTTAAAGCCTAAAACGGCACAGAGTTCGTGCTTCCTATAAATGCTATGGGAAACAGCCGGCCGTGGACGGAGTTCCGTTTTTGGTGTAATTAAAAACGCCGGCCACAGCCGTAATGCCATATCACGAGGGTCTTAGTTTACGTCTCTCGACGTACTGTCCGTGAACGTGTTAACATTGTTTGACAACACTTATAGCTTTAAACACAACTCAAAATTGTATATGACTTCATCTAGTCACTTGTAGTTGCTTAGGAACGTTTTTTGTTTCCACTTTATTACATGGTTGGGTAAAGTCGATTTTGCTACCGTAAAATGTGCCTACTTTGCTCCCCCACGGGTAATCTTGCTCCATCGTTATATTGAGGTATTCTGTATTGTAAATCATTCTAGTGCTTTCATTCACTGCGCAGCTGGATGTATACATCAATTCTTTTTAGAAAATTTGTCATCGGCCTTGTCTTATAAGTAACATACAAAAAAGTCACTATGGAGCATAGTTACCCATGGGGGAGCAAAGTAGGCACATTTTACGGTACTTAAAGTTGCATGCAGGTTTTAATTTTCACTGAATAAGAAGCAATAGTGCTATATAAGGCCCTAAAGTTACTTATAAGCAACTTTTACATTTAAGTGGGAGCATACCCTTATTTGGATCTTTTAATTCCAAATGACTAGTATAATAGAGTAGTATATCACCAATAGTGGCTAAAGAGATAATTTTACGACCCTTCTAGGCCTTAAAGTTGCAATCACTTTAGTTTCCAAAAGGGCTGTAAAATTATCTCTTTAGCCACTATTGGTGATACACTACTCTATTATACTAGTCATTTGGAATTAAAAGTTCCAAATAAGGGTATGTTCCCACTTATATATAAAAGTGGCTTATAAGTTACTTTAGGGCCTTATATATCACTATTGCTTCTTATTCAGTGACAATTACAACCTGCATGCAACTTTAAGTAGCAAAATCGACTTTACCCAACTATAAGTAATAAAGTAGAAACAAAAAACGTTCCTAAGCAACTATAAGTGACAGGATGAACTCGTATACAAGTTTGAGTTGTGTTTAAAGCTATAAGTGTAGTCAAACACTGTTAAACCACTCATTTTGAACATAAAGCTATAAGATAAGCTGCAAAATTCACTAATGTGCTGCTTGGGGAAGGGCCTTATCTCCGGAGTTTATTAATCAAAAAATCTGAAAAAATCCTGACGTACTTATAGATAATTGCTTATACATACATACATACATACCTTCACGCCTTCTTTCCCAGAGTGGTGGGTTGCTTATATTTTATGGGAAAATAAAATAAGGTGTTCATTATTAACAGTTTTTGAGAAATCATAAAAATAAAATTTAAAAACTGTAAGTATTAAAATTAAAGCTAGTCAAAATGGGCCTTATTGCATAGAAAATAATGTTCAGAACAAAATGAGTATTTCCTTTTGTGGTTACCAAGCATGTTACCTTAAATTAGTGTCCGACCGAAGTTTCGGTTTCGGTTTCGGCTAATTTCGGCCAAAAAAGTGATTTCGGCCGCAGTTTCGGTTTCGGCCAGAATCCGGCCGAAACCTTCGGCCGGGCCGAAATTGCTTCGCGGCCTCTCGCGGCTCTCGCATCGGGAGCGCTCGGCTTAATTCAGGCGCGCTCGGCCGGGTAGGTATAGGTAATGCATCGGCGGCCATCCCTGCCGGGACCACCGACAGTATTCATATTCATCCCGTTTGTGACGTTTGTTTGTGAACCACGTGGCGCGTGAGAAAATATGGTGTGTTGTTTATTTATTAAATTATTATTTATTTTTTAGAATCTGTTACTGCATTTTATGCTGTGATTAATGAACGATACGTTTGATATTAGGATTGTGAATTTAGTTTAGACGTGATAAGAATAGGTTGTTTGTTTTGAATAATATAATACCTATGCCGCGAATTAGTGAAGTCTTGATAACTGCAGTAAAATAATTTAAATAATACGTTATTAAATTAACTTTGTTTAAAACTTTAAAAATTTGATTTTATTTGGTTTAAAATTTCATAGTTTACCTCTAATTATATCTATTTTCAATAAAAATAAACGTTTTTTATTTTGTTTAACTAAAACAGTAGCTGTTCTCATATAAGAAATCCTTGCAATAACCTTTTCCTTACGATTTGTACAGTAATTTTGAATAATTTCATAAGTCTTCAAAAATTTCGGTTTCGGTTTCGGCCGAAATCAGAAAAAAACAGAATATTCGGTTTCGGTTTCGGCTAAAAATCGTGTTTCGGTCGGACACTACCTTAAATACGGAACCCTCGGTGCGCGAGTCTGACTCGCACTTGACCAGCTTTTTTTAAAGAAGCATTGCTCATCTTTAAGTCAGGATAGGTTTTTTATCATCACACAGGGTGTAAGGGACGGCTCACCGAAAACTGAAACCATAGCTTCAGACCATTGTACTGAACTGAAATCCAGTGGAAAATTTCCCGGGAAAACGAAAATTTTCTCGTTTTTTTCCCCCATTTTTTTGCATATAAACCGATCTATGACAACATATTATGACACTCTGAAGCTCATTATGTAAAAAAAAACTGTGAAAACGGCATTTTCACGTAAAAAACGAAAAAAAAAACGTTTTCCCGGGAAAATTTCCACTTGATTTCAGTTCAGTACAATGGTCTGAAGCTATGGTTTCAGTTTTCGGTGAGCCGTCCCTTACACCCTGTATATATATAGGTACCTATACAAGGTGTAAGGGACGGCTCACCGAAAACTGAAACCAACGAGAAAATTTTCGTTTTCCCGGAAAATTTCTACTGGATTTCAGTTCAGAACAATGGTCTGAAGCTATAGTTTCAGTTTTCGGTGAGCCGTCCCTTACACCCTGTAAGTATATATTTTTTTTTAGTTTTGAGCTTAAATTTTTTCCCATGTAATGGTTTTAGACTACATTCCATATAAGTATTAATAGGTATCGTAGAATCTTTCAACTTGTAGATAATTTTGTCCTCTAAAAGATAGCAGAAGTAAGGTTTGCGCTAAAATGCACTAAAACTTGAATATGGGAAGAAAACTGGAAAAGGAAAGAATTTTTGACGTACCCAGCACTAGATGATTCCACATATTTTTTCTTAGAGGTCGTGGAAGAAATGTTTCAAGCCAAAAGTTAAATTTTGTGATTGTGTTACAAGATTGCTGGAGTACAATTTGCGCTTAATGCGCTAAAACGTAAATATGGAAAGAATATTTTAACGCTAGCTCCCCATAGACGATTTTGTGCATCTTCGTCCCTAGGGGTCGTGGTAAAAATCTTTGAACCCACAAGTTTTAGCAAGCTTTGTACTCTAAAATATTGCCGAACTACGATTAGCACTAGAATGAACTTCAACGACAGTATAGGCAAAAAACAGAAAAATGTGTCCGTTTTATGTTTCCGTAGTCAAAGTAGGAACCCTTATAGTTTCGCCATGTCTGTCCGTCTGTCCGTCCGCAGCCTAGCTCAGAGTCTTAGTACTAGAAAGCTGGAATTTGGCATAAATATACATACTTACATATTAATCACGCCAACAAAGTGATAAAATAAAACCTTGAAGAAAAATGTTTTATTGTACCTCTCCTACACGTAACGTCCCACGTCTTTCAAAGATATTGCGGGTTTGTGAAAACAATTTTTTAATTAAGGTATGTTTTTATGAAATATTAAATATAATAAATATAATAAATATTGACGAAAGAGATATACAGATCGAAAGTGTGTGGAAGGGTCGGAAGGGGCCGCCCTAGGCGTACTTTTTCGAATCAAATCGGAGAAATACTGGAAAAGGGCCGAATCTTAAGTACCCGAAACCGACGTGCGTGCATGACTCGATGTATGAATGTTGAAGAAGCGAAGGAAATTTGTCAGGATCGTAGCAAGTGGAAAGAAGTGGTCTCTGCCTACCCCTCTGGGAAACAGGCGTGATTTAATGTAATGTAATGTAAAGTGCAAATTTTTGATAGAGTCAAACGGTTTAAATGTTTATACCTACCGAAAACTTATTTGCGGCGTTGGTAAACTGACCGCGACCTATATCGATGTATGGGAATAACAGTTTTCCAACGGCAAAGTTAAGTTGGTCGTGAGGTCTAATTTGTTAGTAGTAACGGCTTCGGAATCCTACACTGAACATGGTCCGACATGCTCTTGCCCGGTTTTTGCAAAATGGCTGAGCTGGAGGGATGAAAATTTGGGTTACCATGACTAAGTACTTGTCCTTATTGTCCTTTACAACATATTCAAAAACGATAACAATCGGACACTTTTTAGGTTACCAGAACAACGATTTACAAAATGTACGACGAAGTTTTTTGCATGGGCTGCACCTTTTCCGGTATAGCATACTTGCGTTTCGAATTTCGGAATGGTGACAGGCAGATCCGTATTCTGCACGGTCAGAACGCTCTGATCACGTTGTCACCCCGACTGTTACATAATTTGCCGCTTGCATTCTACTTCTTCAAAAATGATCCTAAACTACGAGGGGAGGTCCAAAAGTTCGCGGAATGAAGGGCTAAATAATTAAATAAAAAGACGTTACTATTTTTCTTTTCAATATAATCTCCCTTAAGGTTAATACATTTGTTAGATCGGGATATTAATTTTTCTAAACCCACATAAAAATAATTTTCTTCTTTGCTGTCAAAATGAGCCAAAATTGCGTCCTTTACTTCATCATCGCTGTGAAATTTTCTTCCCCGCAACTCTTTCTTCAAATTTGGGAATGAATAATAATCACTGGGGGCCAGGTCCGTGCTGTAGGGGGGATGAACCAATTCTTCGAAGACACATTTGTTCAGGGCAGCCATCGCAATACGACTCTTGTGAACTGGAGCATTATCCTGAAGTAACAGCACACCCTTAGCCAGCTTTCCTCGCCTTTTTCCTTTGATAGCTTCCCGCAACTGCTCCAGTAGCCTAGAGTAGTACTCTCCAGTAATTTTGACACCTTTGCTTTTGTAGTCGATCATCAAAATTCCTTGGCAGTCCCAGAAAATCGTAGCCATCAACTTTCCGGCCGATTCTGACACCTTAAATTTCTTAGGTGGGGGGGTACCCTTCTTGTGCCATTGCATCGACTCCTGTTTAGACTCAGGTTCAAAATGATGAACCCAAGTTTCATCTTCAGTAACAATTCGCTTCAAAATCGACGTATTTTCTTCTCCACACCGTTCTAAAAAACTGCTACACGCGTCGATTCGCTGCTGTCGCTGATGCGGCGTAAGCATTCTCGGCACCCATCTTGCACTCACTTTAATCATGCCGAGGTGTTCATGTAGAATCCGCAAAATAGTGGTTTCAGATACTCCAACTAATGCAGAAATCTGTTTCTTCTTCAGGCGAGCATCTTCTAATACTAATTTTTCAACTTTTCCGTCGGTATCTGATGTGGTGACCTCGACAGGCCGTCCTGGGCGAGGGTCGTCTTCAATGGACTCTCTGCCAATTTTAAAAAGACCGTGCCATTTGTAAATCATTGTTTTTCCAGGGCAATGATCACAGTAAACTACTGACATCTC
This sequence comes from Acleris emargana, assembly GCA_927399475.2. Lineage (NCBI taxonomy): Eukaryota > Metazoa > Arthropoda > Insecta > Lepidoptera > Tortricidae > Acleris > Acleris emargana. The sequence goes on along the minus strand of OV656835.1, from coordinate 45,357,041 downwards.
ACTCATGATGGTCTGAGGAGTTTTTCCTTGCTTAGTCAGGCACTTGATGATGGCTCGATACTCAATTTGCTCCATACTTCCAGGATTTTTCCAGATTGACTTGCTTGCTCGACGATATTTTGTAAAGTAATGAGCTCTTCAGGCTGAAAGTTGGTATATATACTCTTAATGAGTTGGCCATTAGTACTATACTAAAAAATATAGTCATCCCCACCCCCATCCCCTCCATTCCGCGAACTTTTGGACCTCCCCTCGTATATGTAAGGTCTAATTCTATGGAACTTGCTAACTATGTAAACAAACCGCCATATTGAAATTGTCTCTGAATGATGAATTTACTAGTGATGGGCACATACTCCTTTACTTATGTCAAACCATATCGAATATTAAAATACCGAAAGTAAAAAACAAGTAGTTACTTATTTCTAATTGGTTTTTCACGATCTGAAGAAAAATCGGTACTTGAAGATGATATATCACCAGTATTTATTACAAAAGGTGCCGTTATATCATCTGTGAGTGTGATCAGCGTAAGTTAGGTAATGTGTAGGGGCCTTAATATATCGCCAACTTTAGCCACAACACTACCCATCATAGACAATTGTAGATTTTAAAAGAAACAAAAACGTCATCCCATCAGGTCCTAATAACCTAACTTATGAAACCATTTAAACTTTTAATGAAATATCCAAGTTAGAGTTATATATTTGGTGATTTTGTATTTTAAAGTAACGACCGTTTCAATAATTTATAGTTTCAATGGTGTTTGATGAGGTGGTGTGAAAATTCAAGGAGAAACAGTGACAAAACAAAGTTAAGTCTTTTGTTTACATAGTTAGCAAGTTCCATAGAAATACACTATATGTAGGTAGGTACACGAAAAATAATGTTTTTACAATGTTTTACTTTACAACTTTGTCGGCGTAATTGAAATGTGTAACTTACCTAAATTACAGATTTGTAGTACAGGGCGACCTGTTTGATCAGTAGTTAACTGAACTATTAATGGTTAAAATTCAAAAATGGAATGGAAAATGTGACACATAAATTTAGGGCCTATTATTTGATATGATAAGTAGGTACTCTTACTTAAACCAACTAATCGTTAAAAATCGTAACTAATGGTTAAATCTCAAGGAAATGCGACAGATTGATGGAGCGTATACCTACTTTCAACTAGATGGGCGTAATATTTTGACCATATTCACTAGCGCGCGACGCCATTTAGTTTGTACGCGTTTGCATTTTACGTTCTAGGTGGTCGTGTGTGTTTTTTCACCGATGAGTTTCGATTCTGATAAAGTTAGAGAAATTAAAACAGCGAAAGCCAAAGAGCAGCATTTTTATCCGCAAGTATTATCCCATGAAAACAATACAAACGCCTCGACGGTGCGACATCACGAAGCAGACTGATTAGAAAATGGCAGTCAGAGAACGCATTCACGACGACGCCATTTGACTTGGCGCAGTGGCGTGGCGTTTTCCAACGTTGAATTTCGACATTCACGATAGTTCCATTCCAATGGCGCGTCGGCGAGTCGCGCTGGCATTCCGTCCATTTGGAAATCCAACGGACCGCGCCAAGTACTTTTATGGCCGAACCCTATATTCAAACCGCGGATAGATAGGCTTACTTCGGATCAAAATTTGACACATTTTGTATGGGCAGATGTCAAATTTTTACCCGCAGTAAGCCTTATCTGTCCGCGGTTTGAAAATAGGGTTTGGCCATTAAACGCTACTGATTTGACATTCACGGATCGATTTTGGCACGGTGCTGCTCTATTCGGCTTGTTCGAGAGGTCGTGAATGCCCACTTAGTTTGACTTCGGCACCCTAAAAAGTTCTCAAGTTGTAAGTACTCACCTATAGTAACTTAGTATGTTTTTTATAGATTTCAAATCACAATAGTTTTGGGATATTGAGTACCTATGGAAATCAGTTTGGTCCTTTATCTCGAAACTATAAGTAGGTAATACATGACTAAGCTCAAACACATGCAAGTTAACCGCTACAAGATCGCCATCGATTTATATTTTGTGTTTAACTTTTACTTTAATAAACTCTTTGTAAAACGAAATAATCAATTCACTCAATTGGATACCCTGAAAGCCACCGAAATTGGTAAAAAATAGGTATGAATATTAGTACCAAATAATATTTTAACATGAACGAAAAAATAACACCAAATAACTCTGGAGAAAAATTAAATAAAAAATCGTACAAGTAAAAATTTCACTTAACTGCAAAATGAGGTTAGGTACTAACCTATATAATATGAACCATCTATTATAATATAATATAACATCAACTTCTAAATAAAGTTAAACATTTATTACGTAACTAGCTTTCCTGCGACTCCGTCCTCGTAGAAGTCGTTTATCGCTGCTCCCTCGGAAACTGTCCAATTTTCCAGGATAAAAACTACCTATCCTATTTCCTATTCTAAGACCTAACCAAGTTGCATCTTGATCCGTTCAGTGGTTGAAGCATGAAAGACTGACAAACATACACACTTTCACATTTAGAATATTAATATGGATTGTAATAATGGAACCCTGACCCAGCTTAATCAGAACCGTTTCACAGTGACGTTATAAATGTTATAATTAGAGTTAGGATATTTTGTGGCAAATCGTGGTTCTAGAATTCATGGAGTCGCTATTTTCTAATTATTATAATACATGACACTTTGATTTTGACCTTCTGTATTTTAATATTTCTAAATTCATTAACTTATTTATACCGCTAAATCAATTTAAATGAATTTTGGTATGGAGGATGACTCTGATGTGAAAGCGTTACAATTACAAACAAGATAATATTTGTATATTTGGAATAACCAAACTAAAAATGTATTTAGTTCATTTTGAAATATGGTCAAAATCAAAGTGCCATGTACTATTAATAATTAGAAAATAGCGACTCCATGGATTCTAGAACCATGATATGCCACCAAAAGTCCTAACCCTAGTTATAATATAAGTAAATAAAATTGTAATCTAAGAAATGTCAAACTTAACCCATTCATTGCCGAAGACGCGAATTCGCGTCCCATGTATGTGTTATCGTAATGCCGAGGACGCGACTTCGCGTCCTCAAGTTATTTGTTTTTTTTGCTAGAAAACAACTGTACTTAAATGCTGATACCAAAATGTTACTTTATTTATGAAGGATAATGTTATACTGTTGCTGGTTTTCGGATTCAGTGCATTTGTAATTTTCATAATTCTTATCTCGGATGCCGAAGACGCGAATTCGCGTCCCATGTATGTGTAATCGTAATGCCGAGGACGCGATTTCGCGTCCTCGAGTTATTTGTTTTTTTTTGCTAGAAAACAACTGTACTAAAATGCTGATACCAATATGTTACTTTATTTATGAAGGATAATATTATACTGTTGCTGGTTTTTGGATTCAGTGCATTTGTAATTTTCATAATTCTTATCTCGGATGCCGAAGACGCGAATTCGCGTCCCATGTTTGTGTAATCGTAATGCCGAGGACGCGATTTCGGGTCCTCGGCATTACGCCGGCACTGCGTGATGAGTAAAAATGTGAGGCGTCGGCAATTAATGGGAGAAATTACGCGCGATTTAAGTGTTTTTGTCGCGAAAGGAAAAGGGCCTTTACTGAATACGTTTTCGACAAAAACTGTTTTTAGACGCAAAATTTTCAGTTACGATGCCGAAAACGCGAAATTGCGTCCCATGTATGTGTAATCGTAATGCCGAGGACGCGATTTCGCGTCCTCGAGTTATTTGTTTTTTTTGCTCGAAAACAACTGTACTAAAATGCTGATACCAATATGTTACTTTATTTATGAAGGATAATTATTATACTGTTGCTGGTTTTGGGATTCAGTGCATTTGTAATTTTCATAATTCTTATCTCGGATGCCGAGGACGCGAAATCGCGTCCTCGGCATTACGCCGGCACTGCGTGATGAGTAAAAATGTGAGGCGTCGGCAATTAATGGGAGAAATTACGCGCGATTTAAGTGTTTTTGTCGCGAAAGGAAAAGGGCCTTTACTGAATACGTTTTCGACAAAAACTGTTTTTAGACGCAAAATTTTCAGTTACGATGCCGAAAACGCGAAATTGCGTCCCATGTATGTGTAATCGTAATGCCGAGGACGCGACTTCGCGTCCTCGAGTTATTTGTTTTTTTTTGCTAGAAAACAACTGTACTAAAATGCTGATACCAATATGTTACTTTATTTATGAAGGATAATTATTATACTGTTGCTGGTTTTGGGATTCAGTGCATTTGTAATTTTCATAATTCTTATCTCGGATGCCGAAGACGCGAATTCGCGTCCCATGTACCTATGTGTAATCGTAATGCCGAGGACGCGGTTTGGCGTCCTCGAGTTATTTGTTTTTTTTTGCTAGAAAACAACTGTACTAAAATGCTGATACCAATATGTTACTTTATTTATGAAGAATAATATTATACTGCTGCTGGTTTTTGGATTCAGTGCATTTGTAATTTTCATAATTCTTATCTCGGATGCCGAAGACGCGAATTCGCGTCCCATGTATGTGTAATCGTAATGCCGAGGACGCGATTTTGCGTCCTCGGCATTACGCCGGCACTGCGTGATGAGTAAAAATGTGAGGCGTCGGTAATTAATGGGAGAAATTACGCGCGATTTAAGTATTTTTGTCGCGAAAGGAAAAGGGCCTTTACTGAATACGTTTTCGACAAAAACTGTTTTTAGACGCAAAATTTTCAGTTACGATGCCGAAAACGCGAAATTGCGTCCCATGTATGTGTAATCGTAATGCCGAGGACGCGATTTCGCGTCCTCGAGTTATTTGTTTTTTTTTGCTAGAAAACAACTGTACTAAAATGCTGATACCAATATGTTACTTTATTTATGAAGGATAATTATTATACTGTTGCTGGTTTTGGGATTCAGTGCATTTGTAATTTTCATAATTCTTATCTCGGATGCCGAAGACGCGAATTCGCGTCCCATGTACCTATGTGTAATCGTAATGCCGAGGACGCGGTTTGGCGTCCTCGAGTTATTTGTTTTTTTTTGCTAGAAAACAACTGTACTAAAATGCTGATACCAATATGTTACTTTATTTATGAAGAATAATATTATACTGCTGCTGGTTTTTGGATTCAGTGCATTTGTAATTTTCATAATTCTTATCTCGGATGCCGAAGACGCGAATTCGCGTCCCATGTATGTGTAATCGTAATGCCGAGGACGCGATTTTGCGTCCTCGGCATTACGCCGGCACTGCGTGATGAGTAAAAATGTGAGGCGTCGGCAATGAATGGGTTAACGCCACTGTGACGCCGCTGACATAGTAAGTGCTGTACTATTTTACTGAGAAATATTTACGGATAAATATATACAAGTTAAAAATGCCGATAGTCTTCAAAATTAATCGAACGTTCGCAAGAATGACCTTAACGATTGGTTGTTCAAGCTGAGTAAGTGCTCCAGTCTATCAGGACCTTAATGCTACAGCTACAACAATAAATAATTCCTTTCAGGACCGATGCATGAATTTGTTTACGGTTGGCAAGCTATTGTCAATACCATGAGTATGAAAAATAATGTCGAAGTACGCAAACGAGCGGGGTTACAGCGCTTCGCACTCGCCGGTATAAACGGTATCACCCTTATTGCCCACATCGGGGTGACGGAGATCATGATCAACGGGACCAGGAGCTACTGCTTCGGCGGCGTGTCGCGTCCGCCGGGCCGGAGGAGCGTCATCTGCAAGGTTAGGGGTATACGCACGTAATAGCCAGTGATCGGAAATAGGTGAGCTAAAATACCTATTCTTTGCGAGAGGACATAGCATGGAGTGGTTACAACCGGATAAAAGTATATATTTTTTGGATTCCGGGTATTTGATATTTATATTATTTATCCGGGCACTGCGAATACTAGCCGTAATGTTGAACATACATTCTTTTCCTTATAGAATGTTTGTAAAGTAGTTTGTAGTAAAAATGGTAACATTCCTGCCATAAAGTTAAAATTATAAGTAATCCGAAAATCTCTCTCGCTCTAACACGCCCATTTGGAAGTCATAAACAAACAATGCGTGGGAAAACCCATATTATTAGTCCTGGTACTACTTTTTAGAAATCTTGTACATTCCTTCTTTTCTCTAGCCCTTTTTACTAAAAACTAACATTAAACATGCCGTACTTTAAACAAAACATGTCATATTTTACATTACGATAATTACCCGAATAAATATCGAATACCCGGAACAGAAAAAATAATAATTTTTATCCGGTTGTAACCACTCTATATTATGTCCTCTCGCGAAGAATAGGTATATTAGCTCACCTATTTCCGATCACTGGTAATAGCGCTGTTGGAAGTAGGTAAGGTAAGGTGGGGGAAGATTGAATGGTTTTTTGATGAGATGGATAGTGTTGTGTTAAAACCCTCGTAAAATAAAAAACTATTTACTTCCTTTCAATTGCATAAATTGGTAGGTATGAGCAAGGGCTATATTTTTGTAATCTGTCGATAAAACTCGGTTACGCCTATTCTAATATATAAAAATAATAAAATCAAATCAAATTTTGTCTAAAAAATTGACGGGTTAAGATGGAATGGTCGAAGGGTAAGATTGACATAGTGTCTAAAGTCTTTTAAATGAATGCAAACGGTTACTGTTGCTCGTTATTGTATAGAATTCCTTACGCTTAAGAGATACAGATGATTTTTGCGTAAATATTCCTGATAGGTAACAAGAAAAGTGCAGTTGAAAAAAAAAGTATTTTACTCTTACCCCGTTTCACAGGGAAAACGACAGTGATACTCAAACTTATTATTGTATATTCTTCATATAAAAAACGTAAACACATTTTTTTTTAATATTAAGAAGATCAGTTTGGAATTAAAATAACAGCTGCATGGAAACAATTATTTATTTAATAAAAGAAATGAATACAAAAAAGTAAGTATTTTCTTGCAGCATGACTAATTTTGTCACAAATTAAGCCACTTACATGTAAAATATTAGAAAATAAATATGAATCTGTGTAACAAATTAAGACACATTTAAAATACAAAAATATACCAAATACTTATTAATCTGTGTAGAAAATTTAGTCACAGACTTACTTACATTTATAATATTAGAAATCCAAATAAGTACTTCTAGTAAACTTTAAGAGGTTTTTTTTTCTCTCCAAACAAAAAAATATAGATTTATTATTGATTTCACACAACACTTCTTAGTTACTATTTATCTTATCGTTATATTAGGTCAGAAAATAAACCTTACGTTAATTATTTTTTTAAGTGCAAAGTTTGAGAATATGTGTCTTTTTCTATGATTTTCAAAAACGGGGGAAGATTGAAACATTACTATTTCAATGTTACCCCAGCGAAATTGGCTGGGTAAAGATGGAAACTTCTCGTAAATCTCAATATATGATTAATAGCTACACCTAGCAGAAGTAACTAAAAATAGAATCTCAAATAACACATAAATAGTCAGTCAGAACTTTTATACTCCCCTTATTAATCAAGTTATGAAACACGGGGTAAGATTGAAAATCGACGAATTCACCACGAAATGCCGACCTTCACAAAATAGCACATAACACACGTCTACTTACTCCGAGCGGTCACTGGCGAATGTGCAGCGGATCGTAACAAAATGGCGGCTTAATGGATGATACCAGCACTAAAAAATTTAAACCAAATAGGGAGTTATGTGAGACTTTTAATCTTTCCCCTTTTTTTATCTTCCCCCACCTTACCTTACCTACGTCTCTCAAGCGGAGAGGTCTTGCAATGTCATAACCAAATAGGTAGTTCGATGTTGCTAAGGCCGGAAAATATGCAATTTAGAAAGCGATGAGCTCTAGACTATTTTCTCGCTCAAGAAGCGAACAAAAGATATAGATCCCGTGTCAATAAAAGAGACACGTATATAAATAGTTGATCGCGGGCTGTTTACACTGCCGCCGAGAACTCTCTCCACTAGATTGTCGAAACATAAAAATATAGATCCCGTGTCAATAAAAGAGACACAAATATTAATAGTTGATCGCTGGCTGTACTCGCTTCCCCCTCATTGTCGGCGGTGGGACAAGTGCCTTATGCAAGATATATATCTCTTGTACATAAAGGGGCGGAACGAAGTTGAGGCCCTCTAAATGAGACAGCTATCAATACCCTTAGTATTATAATTATGATCAATTTTGGCCTTAAGGGGTCGGTAATATCTGCGTTTACCTTAATAATGCTATTGAAGTAGGTACAGCTCGATCAACTTAACAGTGAGGCGGAGAAAAATATAGAACTACGGCCGTCATGTGGAAATGTCATTCGATTGTCTGTTTCAACAACTTTCGAGCATTCCGCTTGTTTTATTACATTTACTGAGATATTTCTAGGTTGTTAACGTTAAATACGCCGAAAGCTAAAAAAAAAATGCGCGGAATATTATTCTAAAGGTTAAATCATCTTTGAAGAAGAAGCTCGGCAACGGGCTCCAATCTTAACATTTAACCAAATATGTCCACGGTTTCGGCCGCTACGGGTTAGTGTTGCCGGTTTTCATTACAAAACTTACTTACCTACCTAATAAAATTTAGTTTTTTTAAGTTTGATCAAACGAATTTCACGAAAAGCTTAATTGATATTAATCACTCCATAAAATTAAACTATCCTAAAAGAGCAATAAGTACCTACATATTTTGGAATTTTGAATCCTTAAAAAAGTAGTTTCATACTTACTGCAAAGTGAGCCGGCTAAATCTTCTAATCCACCGGTTTACAAATTAATAAATAAACTTATTTGCACCGCGCAAAGTAAACTATTATTAAATTATTTCAGGTGTAAGCTAGGGCTTATATTGAAAATTGACAAATAAGGTCAAGAAGCAGTAGAAGCTTGTTCCAGAATTCGCACGCAGGGAGACGACACGTAAAAGTGGATTTGTTCATGGTGATGATTTTGACATGGAAGTTATTTGGTGAAAAGACCGTGAGTTTTATTCTGAGAAGAAGGAGGTGCCTACGATTAAAAACTCCTAGACATCTTAAAGACAGAAATTAATTACACAGGGCAACGAGAAACTTTTCGAAAGCTGATCCATAAGTTGGGGTTTAATTTTAGAAAATCACAATCTAACCGTAAGGTACTGATGAAGCGTAATGAGGTATCGAATTGGAGAGCAAGGTACTTGCATGAAGGGGCGAAGAATAATGAGTCTCTCCGTCCCCGACTTCTCATTTATTTAGATGAGACTTATTAACACTCTTCACATACATCCGGCAAATGTTGGCAAGGAGAAGGCGTAGAAGGAGTCTTAGAGCTCTTATCGAAAGGGCAAAGATATATTATTGTGCATGCGGGTTGGGAAACTGGATGCGTCGAAAATGCACTCTTGTGTTTAAATCTAACACTAAAGTGGTCACTATCATGATTTCAAATTTCAAATTTCAAAATATTTATTCAGTAAATTTTTACACGTCGGAAAGGAACAGTGAATCTACCAGCGCTTCGGACAAGACCATCATTGCGGAGAAGAAGCGCCGCAAGAAACTCCAGCAGAAGGTCATTTTTTCAATCGATGTTATGAACAGTACCAATTTAAAAAAGGGGGTTATGGAAAAAATGTTAGATACCTAATGTACAAGAGCCATCAATTACAGTCATGTATAATGCTACTTATCACCGAATTTACGTCAATACAGTCCCAAAAACAAACTTATTAAAAAAATGCAACTACCTATGGAGAGATAATGACTTGACCTCAGCTGTTAGGATTAATAAAAATAAACAAACCAGAACCAATGTATGAAATTGAAAAGATTTTAAGAGAAAATGGAGACAGATGCTTGTATTTAGCCCACTTTCACTACGACCTTAATCCAATTCAATGAATATGGAGCACAATGAAAAAAACATGGCTAATGTAAATATTGATCATAAAAATAATGAGATCCTCGTCTAGTTAAAGAAGCAATTGAAGCCATTACAGTTCAAGAGTAGAGTAGAGGTTGGAAAGGGAGTATTTAAAACAGGACTCATATTTAGATAAACCCTTCTTAATAATGTCGCGAGTGATAGTGAGACCGAAAGTGACGCGGATAGTGATTATTGTGGCTTGGAAATGGGGGAAATATGACCTCTCAGCCAGGACGGCTGTGGACGGGCGGCGATTTTAAGGTAGCGATACAATTGATAGTTTCTTATTTTCACAAAATTGCAAGATAAAATATTAATTGCAAGAATTTCAAAATGCCTTACGGCGTAAGTGATTTTTTATAATTCTGCATTTTTAAATAGGTACATATGTTGAACCCTTTATACACTACCTACCGACATTTGAACAACACATTTAATTGTAACTAATTAAGGATTTTATTGCTAACAGATTACGTAGGTACAATTTTTTAAGTGTAAAGAGAAATAATACTCTTATTAAATTATTTTCCGAAATCCCTGGTTTCGTTCATATTAAAGTCAATTAGCAATACTGAAACGACGGTGACGCCACCTTTCAGTTCACAGATGAGTTGGTCGAGCTGTAGGTTTTGGTTGACGTTATGACAGCTCTTACCTGGAGCCCTAGCCAAGATGCATTTACGGTAACTAGCGTTTCTCTTCGTTTCATTTTTAAACGAAGAGTCTCGTGATATACCATGCGACGCGATTGGTTAAAAAACGAAACGAATAGAAACGCTAGTTAGCGTAATGCATCTTGGCTAGGGCCTCTTTCTAGAGTATGAGGAGTGATAATATCAACAATATTATTACGATATCAAAGCAAGATGGGTTTATACAAATAAGGAAGAGAAGTCCAAATTCTATTTGGTCTTCAACGTACTGTTAGCAAATTTGTTTTACTCGGCCGCGATTACCCTAAAGTAAACAAGAGTTATATCTAATAGTTAGACCGAGTAGAAAAGAGCCCTTTACTTCTATTGTTATCGTATTGTTATCGTTATGTTATGATTAGGCTTAGGACTTTTCATAGCATATCGTGGTTCTAGAATCCATGGAGTCGCTATTTCCCAATTATTATGAACATACCACCTTGATTTTGACCCTCAGTAACTGTCGCAATAAGTAATACTTATTTCAAAATGCCTTCATACGTTAAATCGCTAAACCATACATACCTTCACGCCTGTAATCCCAGATTGGGCTAGGCAGAGCTACAGCATTACAACTTTAAAAAGTTGTTGATAATTCAGTAACCACAATTTGCACAATTAGGCTAAGATGTTTAACAGTGTATATTAGTGACAGGTTGCAAGCCCATCGCCTAACAGTACTACAAGCCTATATTCCCTTAGTCGCCTCTTACGACATCCACGGGAAGACATGGAGTGGCACTATTCTAACCCGGCAACCACACGGGACAGCCTGTCGCTAAACCAGTTTACGAGTAATTGAATTTTGGCAAAGAGAGTGATTTTATGGTTAAGGGCCACTTGCAGCAAAAATTTAAATCTAGATTAATGCTAAAGTTCAGTTTAGCTATGTCAAAATGTATGGAACTGTCAGTGCCAAATATAGATTTAAGCTTAATCTTGATTTAACATTTTTCCTGCAAGTGCCCCTAAATCGAACAAAAAATTTATGTAGTTTATTTTGTAATATGACAAACTGAAGACCAAAATCAAAGTGGTATATTTATAATAATTATAAAATAGCGACTCCATGGATTCCAGAACCACGTTATGCCACCAAAAGTCCTAACCGTAGTTATGATATAGGTAACTCTTATCAACTTGATACTAAAGGCAGTCGGTTCGTAAACAATACGATTGCAATTAGGGGAATGAGGAATAGCGGCTAAGGTCGGACAGAACCACTCTTGCGTACTGCGCTTGCGTGTGGTCCTAGCTTAATCCCTTTTCCCAGAAATACTTATGCTCTAAAAATATATGTTACGTTGCTGTATATATTATCTTCCGCATCTTTTCTGGGTACGTAACTACATTTCTCTTGAACACCTGGGGCCCCAGACAAGATGCATTACGCCAACTCGCTTTTCTATTCGTTTCGTTTATAAACCAATCGCGTCACTGCTAGATCACGTGACTTTTCGTATCACGTCATCTACAAGTCAAGCGATTGGTTTAAAAACAAAACGAATAGAAAAGCGAGTTGGCGTAACGCATCTTGTCGGGGGCCTCTGGTCAGACTACGCTGTCCTAACGGGATATTATGCTAAGAACACATGGTGATTTGTGACTCTTACGCTTGCGACCATGACTCGGCCGAGTTTCGTTTACTTGAAAGCCGCCATGCTGGGAACAAGTCCCATTGTTTTTGTGTTTCAGGGCGCTATGTACCAAGAGGGAAGGTTTACGTGCAGAGTGCCGTATCTCCGCTTCCCAACAATAACTGGATACTTTTATTGTATCGACAAGTATGCTGCGGTAAACACTCTTGACGGCACTTACAAAAGTCAGTACTTTGGTATTTAATGTCGAGTCCTCAGCGTTTGACTCGTATTTATAGTAAAATAATATGAAACAAGGAAATTGCTTTCAAAAGTCCATTCATGCCATATGTCCGTTCGGTATCTAATAGTATCTATTGTAGGTATTATAAATAAATACTTAAGGTAACGGCGGCTATTACCGGGGGTATCAAAATCGGCCCCCATCACCGCGGTATTTTCAAATACGCTTTTTATAAACAAACCGATCGATTTTCTAAAAAACAAATTTTACACGAACGAATCTTATTTAGTTGACTTACGGACCTGTTAGCGCTAGTGTGTGTGAATGAAACAAAGTGCTCGCAATTCGTCAGTTTCCGCGAAGGCAGCGCAGAAAGAGGACGTGCCATACTAACGCGTGACGCCGCATGTAAGTGAACTCGTAACGTTTATGGCAATTGAACTAATGTTATGGTATTTAAATGGTTGTTTATTGTTTTCTGCACCGACTTATGAGTGTTTTTTATAAATTTTTTGGCCTGGAAATACGTTTAAAATGGAAAATCAAATACAGCGGTGATAGACGCCATTTTTTGCGGTGGATACTAATACCGTGGTGTACCCCGGTAATAGATTTTTTTGATTTCGGTTATTTATACTTTATTTTTGGTATATGCGATCGGTTATACATACTTTCTTACGGTTATTCCAATCTTGATCTATTCACGCTGTTAAAGAACTATTTCCGTGGTATGGAAAGTATTCAACAAACCCTTATTTTTTAACAAAAACTTCAGTACTGAATTTGTAGTTTGTATAGGAACCTTAAATTGTCAAGTTGTTTAAATATTGAGATAAAATCGTGTATTTACTTACCAGTTATGTAATTTTGGTTTTATACCTAGGTTGTAATATATACTTTTGATTTGTAATGAAAATAAAACAGTATCCGTTTGTTTTTATGGGTCGGAATTAGGTTTTTCAAACCCTCCATATTGAGCCTATTACCGATGGTACGATCTGATAACCCTCGGTAATAGAATGTATGGGAATCTATTTCCGACCCATTCAATATTTGTTTGGGTCGGTAATAGGTTCCTAAAGAAGTGTCTATTACCGAGTGACATTTTAGTCTTCTATTAAATTAATCAAATTTAGGGTACCGTAAGTACAGATTTCTTAGACAAAGTTGAGACTTTTACTCATCAGAAGGAAATTTCCGTGTATTGCATATGTAGTGATCATAAGTTATTTCTACTTTTCATACTTATATTTTAACGTTTATTAGTTAAGTCAAATAAAGTAAAATACAAAAAATTACACTATACATAATATACACTATACAATATTAATTATAATAAATAAGAAAGTAAACTATTATCTACTTAAAACTAGCACAACTACAAAAAGAATACTCCCTCTAGCAAATCAGCACGCGGCATTGTACCCATGATGCTGGCTGCATTACCTCTCTGGATAGTCAAACCTATCCTTTGGGAGAGGTAAGCGCCAGCTCTGGGATCCCCGGAGGCGTCGATGAGCTTGGCAGACAGGGTCTTTATGAAACGTTTCATGTCAGCTGACCAAGGTCCCAGAGTCTCCACTGCAAGCGCCGCAAATTCGTAATCATTAATTAATGATGAATATTTGCGACGCTTGAGGGTCTGGGCCTGATCAGCTGCTGCGCCGGCCTGATTTCGGGTTGCTTGTATGTGAGATAGGGCAAAAGTGTCGACACAAGTTGCGTCCCACACCAGAGCCCTACCAAGCTTCCACGGCACCAATGTAGCTCCGTCGGGGCGCTTACCATCGTCTCTGATCATACCGGCTGGTTCTAAAAAAGCAGGTACAGAGGCGGTGGCAAGCGAACGACGGATCAAATCATTGATGGCGCCGTGGCGGTACAAGCGGCCAGCGCTCCTTGAACAAGAAAGACCATGTCTACCGAGCTCATCCACCTCCTTGCCGCAGGTGCAAGAATGAGGCACACAGATCTTGGCTCCAAGCCGCAAGCAGATGGATATTCGCAAGCAGCTTGAGTCCAGGACTGTACCAATGTTGCGAGAGGGAAGGGCGTGGAGCCAATGGCCCGACTCACTAGCAGTGCCAGCGAGAAGACGGGCGCGATCTGAATCGTCCGGACTATTAGCTAAAAGGGCTGCATGAATTGCCATAAGACGAGGGTTATCCCAAGCTCTTTGTATATGTTTATGCGTTGGCAAATCCACTCCAGGGCATGACTCACACCAGGCATCCCTGGCCTCCACCAGGTTCGGTATCTCAACGTCAAGTATCTGTGGGAGATTTAATATAATACTGACGAGAGACATCGAACCATAAGCAGAGGACAGGAACGCCGGTAGAGCTACACTTGATGAGCAACGAATACCCAGTCCACCGAAACGTACTGGGAGAACCGCTTGAGTCCAAGGCCTTGTGCCAAAATGGATATTTAATAATTTTGAAAGAGTGTCCTGAAGGGAATTATCAATAGCAGCCATTATAGAGGGAAATTTCCAAACTGGGCAACTGCGTAGTAGATACATAAATTTTGGAGTAAAAAGACAAAACCGAATGATGAACAATGCCATGTGAGGGTTCATTTCAAACAAAAGATCTGAAGTATTTTTAAAATGATTTAGTTTACAATTTATAATGGGATTAATGGCTTCGTCGAAAATTGGGGAACCTAAAAGAGTAAGAGAGGTATTAGAGTGGACCGAAATGTTGGGCATGACTGCGTTAAATTTAGAAATGATTTCAATTTTTTTATCTGTAGAAAGGCTGTCGGGTAGATAAATTTCGCACTTTGTGAAATTTAATGAGAGACCAATATCTGAAAATTTGTTAATGATAATTTGTAGGTCTTGGAATACTGTTAAAGCATCTCCGCCAAGAGATCCGTCATCAAGGTACCAAAGGTTGAATTTGGAATTTAGATCTGAAATAATCGGATGAATGGCTAAACTGAATATGGCAGGACCAAGAGGGTCTCCCTGTTGGCAACCCATGCAGGATGAAATAATTTTGTCCCCAAAAAGTAATTTTGAAGGTGCCCCATAGCATTGCCACAAATAACTGTATATTTCTGGGAGTTCCTTTTTAATGGCTGCTAGAAGGGCACCACGATTGACCGAATTAAAAGCATTTTTGACATCGATTTTAAGAAAAACCTCATAGTCCGGACCATTCAAAAAAGAACGGGCAGCGTGAACAGCTGCCTCACATCCTCCCTTGACACCGAAACCAAGCTGTCGAGGCTTAAAAGTGTCTGACAGCCTCTTGTGAAATTTTCGACAGCAAAGCTTCGATGCCAAGCGCCTCAGCGTGCAGCCGACGGCTATCGGACGGATACCACCGTCTTTTTTTGCTAAAGCTACGAGATTAGCGCCATAGAGGAGTGGGACAATTTCGATGTGCACACGACCTGATAGCATGAGATTAAGTAGAGCTGTGAGGCTTTTTATCAAATTTTGTCCCGCATCCCCTAGAGACGGTGTAATGTATTTAATTATAATAATACTTCCTTAAAAAAGTGATGTAAAAAATAATATACGGAACTTAGCCATTATTTATTTTTTAACCCACGGTATTAAGTTCCAAATCGTGAGTCGGGCGCCTATTACTGATGGTAGAAAATTTCTGCTTTTTATACCCTCGGTAATGGAAGCTGTTTTCGCGGTAATAGAATCACAACCTGTGTATTACCACGGTAATAGAAGACTTGGGTATTTTGGTTTCAATAATTATTTTACAATATATAA
The DNA here is from genome assembly GCA_927399475.2 of Acleris emargana. Taxonomy (NCBI): domain Eukaryota; kingdom Metazoa; phylum Arthropoda; class Insecta; order Lepidoptera; family Tortricidae; genus Acleris; species Acleris emargana. Next base: position 45,340,868 of record OV656835.1, on the reverse strand, counting down.
TAATTAATAACGTAAAATGAGTCCAAAAAGTTACGACGCTAAAAGTTCAACAAACAGTCCTAAATGCTTCACTACGTATATAAATAGGGTGGAGAATAATATCGCTAAAAATCCAAGGCAATTTTGGTCATTTATGAAATCGCGCTCAACCTCTCGTGGTTTGCCCAGCAGCTTAAAATATGACTGTAGGTTGGTCAATACCGGTCAAGATATAATGTGATGCTTTCTCGGACTATTTCTCTACGACCTTCTCGACGTCGAACCGCACTAACGCATATCAATTAAACGGTTCTAATGTCAACTCTGCAGCTAATTTAAACAGTGTTGAGGTTGACCCTGATGTTATCATTAATTTATTGTTAAAATTGGACCCCTCAAAGTCTGCCGGCCCTGATGAACTGCCTGCCCAGTTCCTAATACATTGCGCGAGAAGCCTAGTTAAGCCAATTTTATTGTTGTTTAGGCGTTCTCTTTCCGAGTGTTATATACCATCCATATGGAAATCTGCGTACATCACTCCTGTACATAAAAAGGGATCTAAAACTGACGTAATGAACTACAGGCCCATCTCTAAATTATGCATACTGTCCAAAGTACTAGAAAAAGTCGTTTATAGTCAAGTTTATAGGACTTTTAGAAATTCCTTTAGTCTCAACCAACATGGTTTTTTGCAACGCAGATCTACAGTGTCGAATCTAGCACTATTTAATGAATACGTTACTGAAGCTATGGATAGTGGCTACCAGGTGGATGTAGTCTTCACGGACTATAGTAAGGCATTCGATAGAATTGACCACGGAATATTGATTTCTAAGTTGTGTGACATAGGAATTCATGGAGATTTGCTGCGATGGTTTTCGTCATACATCGATAACAGGTCTCAAGCTGTTGTCCTTAATAATTACATGTCCGGGTGGGTAGCGGTACCGAGTGGAGTCCCTCAAGGATCCTTACTCGGGCCCCTATTGTTCAATGTATTTGTTAATGACATCAGTAATTGTTTGATTCACTCTAAACTTCTTTGTTTTGCTGACGACATGAAGATTTTTGTTAAAATAAACTCTAACCAAAATTCAACATTATTGCAATCTGATCTCGCACGCCTTGATGAGTACTGTCTCGTTAATAAATTGGATCTTAACCCGTCCAAGTGCTTTACTATGACTTTTTCGCGCCAACGTAATGTAATCTCTACATCTTATATGTTGAAGGGCCAAATCCTCCAGAAAGTTTCAGTTATGAGAGATTTGGGTGTAATATACGACGGCAAACTAATTTTTGACAAACATATCGACAGCATTGTTAAAGGTGCCCTTAAAGCACTGGGTTTCATTATGCGGAATTCTACTAATTTTACTCAGGCTAAAACTTTGAAAGTTCTCTACTGTACCTACGTTAGGAGTAGGCTGGAATATGCTTCTCAAATCTGGAACCCATGTTACAATAAGTATATAGACCGAATTGAACGTGTACAGCAAAAATTCATAAAATATCTGTGTTTTAAACTAAAATGCCCTTATAGGTCGAAATCTTATATCGATGTGTGTAAGAAGCATCATCTTATTCCGCTAAAAAAGCGACGTGAAATAGCAGATGCTGTCTATATGTTAAACATCACCAATGGTGTTACCGATTGTTCCGAGCTGCTTAGCAGCCTCTCTTTCAGTGCACCCGTCCGCTCTAGAAGACATTACTCCCCAATTTCTGTGAAACCTGCATCATCCAATTACAGACGAAATAGTTTTCTAAATCGTGCTAGCCGTAACTTAAATATTTTAGCGAATGAACTGGATATTGATATTTTTAATTCTAAAATACCTTCGGTGAGGCGGATTTTAGCTGAGAGGTGTTTTGACTGAGTGCGCCTTAAGCGAATTAACTCTTTGTAGGTAGGTTAGCGTTGTTTTTACTTTAGGTATATGTATCTTCTTTTCACTTGTATCTTGTCAAGTCGCAACTGAAATATTAATTTTGCAATTGTTGACTACTTCATCAATTTAACTCAATCTCTTGCATGTGTCGTGGTGTCTATGTGTGGCACCTTGTTTAGTGGTTAATTTTGTTTCCATAAGCGAGATCCTGTTACTGGCTTAGTTGATGCTATCTCATGTTTTTATATTGTTTTGTAAAGCTGTTGGTTCTCCTCGAATAAATAAATAAATAAATAAATAAATAAATAAAAAAATAAAAAAAATTGGGTCGCTAAGGAGCTTTGATAGCCTTATTTTTTTGGAATTATTTGAAAACTTCCTTAAGTACCACGGTAATAGGCGCCGTTACCTTAGGTTGGTTGGTGTATAGAAATGACTGAAAATAAATTGTGTCGCTGAATGAAAATTTTGCTTGCTACATTACCTACTGTGAAAACTATTGTTTATGCATTAAACGGTAAAAACAGAAAAAAGACTGAATCATTTTCAGTTTTTCAGGTCCATAATCACAGACCAAAAATTTAGTTTTATATCGCGTTTTGCGTTTTTATTGTCGGATATGACCGGCTTAATACCGTGGAACAGTCCAATTTTGCCCACTGAGCTGAATATAAGTTCAATCGAAAATAAAAATAAAACTAAGTAGTTGAATTCAGTTCTTTAGTTCGTTTTAGCAGAAAGTAGATTATTAATATACCAAAATTGTTATTTGCTTTTGTATCTATCTAACTTCACTCAGTTTCTTGTCAGAGCTTGTCGAAGTGGAAGTGTTTTTTGGTGCGGGCCAATTTATTTTCAGTAGTTCTGTTCTCCTGCTTGATGGCGAAGACAAAGGCAACGAGGTTTTAGAACATTTGTCTTGTGCTGCAAGTGGATTGAATCAAGAATTATGACAGTGGGTAAATTAAGTAGCATATGCGACTTCTCTCGATTGTCAATTTTGCCCACCAAAAAAAGCGTGCAAGGGTTATCCCTTTTTTATTTACGTAGGTAAATAAGCAATTAGTTTAACTCAAACAAAAACTGACAAGTTGGTATATCACAAATAGATACAAACCTAATATATTTTTGGAGTTATTTCTTTAGAAGAAGGAAGGTTTTTTTTTTCAAATACGTTTTACGTTATATACTCGTCAGAGATATTTATTAACGATAATAAATTAATGTTAGCTATACAATAATTAAACTTACTCGTAGTTTCTAAGTTTTTGTTTGTGTGTTGAATTAAACCTGTATGGAAGTCGGCACTGATGTGTAACTTTAATACATACATACATACCTTCACGCCTTCATTCCCAAAGTGGGGTAGGCAGAGCTACAGAATTACCAACAACTTTAATAAGTGCCACGTATTTATGACTGAGATATTTAAAGGGCTGTGGAGACAATGTACGCTCATTAAAGTACAAAAAGATTTTTACCAAGTTTTTTTTTAAATCTGTTAAGCACAGTTGACAACGCAAACAACTACAAACTGAAAAAAATGGATATTGGCAGGTAAATTTGCCCACTATTTTCGAGACGAATCCATCATTAGTACGGATTAGATATTATGAATATTATGATATTAATGATGACAATTTCGGCCTTACATTTTTACTCGTTCTCTTCGTTCTTATGGCGTTAATACAAGAACGCCATAATAGGTATAAGGTACATACATACATACATACATTAAATCACGTCTGTTTCTCAGAGGGGTAGGCAGAGACCAATTATTTCCACTTGCTTACGATCTTGACAATTTAGCTTCTACCACATTCATACATCGAAACATGCAAGTACGTCGGTTTCGGGTACTTAAGATTAGGCCCTTTTCCAGTATTTCTCCGATTTTATTCTAAAAAGTACGCCTAGGGCGGGCGGTCCCTTCCGACCCTCCCACTCAATTTCGATTTGTATATCTCTAAGAGCATAAGAAAACCTGTCACTAATACGCTGGCAAACATCTTAGCCTATTTGTGCAAAATGTCGTTACAGAATTATCAACAAGTTTTTAAAGTTGTAGGTAAATTCTGTAGCTCTGCCTACCCCACTTTGGGATTACAGGCGTGAAGGTATGTATGTATGTATGTAAGAGCATAAGAGCTATAGTTTAGCAGATAATGGGCATGGGCATACACGGACGCAAGGACCATTCCAGACAGCATCCATGTAAAAAAAAACTAAATTCAAGAGTCATTTTAAAAATAAAATGGACCAAGAACGCCAAAAAAGGTGCGAAATTAGAACAAACATTAAATTGGCAATATCTCGAAAACCGTGCGACTTTTACTGAGGTCATGTTAGGCTGGTTTGGTATGTCTCTGGGTGGGCTATCTCCGGTGTCAGGGTTACGTGTCCATTATGGGACACCCTGTATAAATAATACTGAATTAAAAACGGTAACGCAATTCTAGGGTCAAAAGGCCACCCTTGAAATGAAAAAGCATAGCAAAACATTATTAGTTTTAATGAAAATCAAGATAATAGTAATAAATCGGGCAAACTTTGATTGTTTCTTGGTAATAACGCCGATAATGATAAATGCGGGTTCTCACTGTGCTTCGAAACAATGTATGAGTCCGCGAAATTTCCACGAACCTGTTTATTGTCATTAGTGTATTGTTGTTATTTGTTACTAGGTGAAGTGCGAGTTGGAGTTGCGCATCGCGGGTTCAGGGAAAGGAATCTGGTCCAAAAAAGTCTTAAAAATATTTTGTCCAAGTTTTTCCAAATATTTCTAAAGGTTAATTAATTACAGTCGATGTGTGTATGATCCCTATGGCCAAAACAGCTGGACCGATTTTGATGAAATTTTCAAGCAATCTTCAGATCAGCCCAGCTGCGTGTGAAGTTTGGTAGCTATCAGATCGACAGTTTATTTTTGTTATTTAGTGCTGTATTGAATAAACTAATAGATGGCAATAAGCTTTCAGATTTTTCGGCTGATGAAAGGGCGATATGGAGGCAATTTTAATTTTAGTATTCTTTAAATTATTAATTAACTAATTAATATAAAAAAATATAATTTCCTAGGTTCCGCCGTTGACTTCATCCCCGAACTCTAAATTTTTTGCAAAATACATTACGGCTTTTAACTTATTATTCAGGAATTATATATATAAATTACAAAGTTTACTTGGTGGTCGAGGTCCAAGTTTTCGACCATGGGGTGCTGCCGTAGGTTCGGAACAAACAAGAAAAGTGACACCAAATTGTAGCGCAATTAGTCTTACAATAATAATTCTTCAAAGCAACTCCTTATATTGGTTTTATAAACATGGCTCAGCCCGCGGCACCACGTCACGGTGAACAACTTGGATTTTTAATAAAGGCCTCGTCCTGGGAACATATCCCAAAACCGCGGACCCCCGGCCATCTGCGGCAGGAACCTAACCGGGAACGGAACCTTCGATAGGCGAGTCCGACTCGCACTTGACTAGTTTTCTAAATACTGCTGAAGAACCCAGCTTAAAGTAAGTAAGTAGGTGTGCATAGGATGTCATTAAATATTAGTAATATTATAGAGTTTTTAATCTGAATGCATTTTTAGAGACATACTGCGCTCGTGGTGAAAAAATACCGAAGTTCCATTACGATTATATTTGTGAACGTAGAGACATCAAAATTAAGAGAGTGAACTTGACTGACCCCAACGAGAGGTTCAACATAAGGAACCCTGTCGTGCGACGAGCGGAGTATTACAGGGCAGCTTATGATATACTGAAGGCTTGTCCGGATTGGTAAATGGGCCGAACATTTATTACACGAATAGTTAGTTACCACAACGTAGCATTTGCTTGAATTTAAAGATATGATTACAGGTATGGGTGCAATTTGCGTATATCACCAGAATCACTTCACCAAGAGCTACCGTTGGGACTCCTACAGGCCAATGAAACTGCATTTGTTGGGCATGGAGGAAAGTACTGGCTTGCTCTTTACTACACCCAGGTACCTACTCTACCTACTACATCTTGTGCTTCTGAGATATCTATTAGGGACGCCAGTGAATAGGGTTCTCAAACAAATGTTAAAGCCGTACTGATAGAGTTTGGTGCGAGCCGGACAGCGGTGCTAGTTCGCCCCGAAACATATCGGTCCGTCTGTAGTAGTCTTGTGACCATAATTATTATTAAATGGGTCCGCCTCGGTCCGCTAGTTTGCACATCGGACATGGTTCGCTCCGTCCGTACCGAATCAGTCCGTGTGGACGGGTGGGCCGGATAAGTTGCGAGTGTTGCGACTACTAGTAGACGTCTCTAGACACGTCGAGAAGGACGGCCGCCATCCTTATTTTAGTGTCACTTAAGATAAGAAGAGATAAGTGGTTTAACCAAATGTAAAAGTTCCTTGAAAGAATCATGATCTAGTCGCAAGTACAATCAAGGGTAAAAATAAATATCCGCACAAAGGTAAATTACTGCCATAATATTAAGGTCTGTGTAAATATTTTTGAGACTTTGGGGTTTATACATATTTATTCCCTTGACTGTACATACGAAAATAATCAATATCAAGCCGTTTCGTTAAGAAATATCTTTTTATTTGTTTATTCCTGTGATATCTCGATAAAATTATGTACATGGATTAAGGGTTGTTTAGTTATTAAAAGAGTAGTGGCCCGAACTTCAATACTTATTTATTGGTGGTGGTAACATATTGCTGTATTTAGAAATTACATGACGTACCTACAACTATAAATTTCCCTTGGCGGGGACGCGTCAACTGTACTACAAGACCTACAAACTATCATAACTCAATTTTCTGATATACGAGTAGGTCTCTCATTAAACTTTACTAAGTGTGAAATTCATATACCTGATCCCATTTTTTTTTTTTTTTTGATATCATTACAAATTTTAATGCAGGATCACCAAACATTTCGGCCCATTCAAATTCTTCTTTAACACTTTTAGGTTCACCGATTTTTGATGAAGCAATCGATCCCATTATAAATTGTAAATTAAATCTGTTTAAAAATACTTCTAACCTTTTGTACGAAATAAACCCCCACACGGCGCTTTTTATTATTCGTTTTTGTCTTTTCATTCATGTCCAATTTGGAAATTTCCAGATATCATGGCTTCTATAGATTCTTCTTCAATCAACTCAGTCTAAATTATTAAACATTAATTTAAGTTTAAGGCCTTGGACTCAAGCGGTTCTCCCAATTCGTTTCGGTGGACTTGTTTTTCGGTGCTCTTCTAGCGTGGCACTACCAGCTTTCCTGTCCTCCGCTTATGGTTCGTTGCCTCTCGTCAGTATTATCTTAAATTACCCACAGATACTTGACGTTGAGATTGCGAACCTGGTAGAGGCCAGGGATGCTTGGTGTGAGTCGTGTCCCGGAGTGTATATGCCAATCAAGAGGCATTTCCAAAGAGCATGGGATACACCTCGTCTCATATCAATTCATTCTCTCATACAAAATAGTCCGGACGATTTAGATCTCGCCCGTCTCCATGCTGTCTCAGCAGGCGAATCAGGTCACTGGCTCCACGCACTTTCTTCCCGCAATATAGGCACAGTCTTAGACCCAAGCTGCTTGCGCATAGCAATAAGTTTGCGGCTTGGAGCTAGAATCTGTGAACCTCATACTTGCACGTGCGGGAAGGAAGTAAGTGAGCTGGGAAGACATGACCTTTCATGTTTTAAAAGTGCCGGCCGTTTGTACCGCCACGGCACAATTAATGATCTGATCCGTCGTTTGCTTGCCACTGCCTCTGTACCAGCTGTCCTAGAACCGGCAGGTTTGCATAGAGACGATGGCAAGCGATCAGACGGAGCTACTTTGGTGCCGTGGAAACTGGGCAGGGCACTGGTATGGGACGCGGCATGTGTTGACAAATTCGCCCTTTCCCACGTCCGGTCAACCCGTAATCGGGCCGGTGCAGCAGCTGATCAGGCCCAAACCATCAAGCGCCGCAAATATTAATCATTATTAAATAATTACGAATTTGTGGCACTTGCAGTCCTTGGTCAGCTGACATGAAAAGCTTTATGAAGGCTCTGTCATCCCGGCTCATAGACACCTCCGGAGATCCTAGAGCTGGTGCTTACCTCTCCCAAAGGATTGGGCTAGCTATTCAGAGAGGGAATGCAGCCAGTGTCATTGGGACCATGCCGCGAGTGGACCTGTTAGAGGGGGTGTTATTTTTATAGTGGTGATTATTATTTACATCTTTAATATTTGAGTTTCTTAGTTTTATTTTAATTTGAGTAGCTTAGTTTAATTTTAATTTTAATAAGTTTAGTTTTAACTTTTAATTGTAGTAGGTTTAACTATAAATATAACCAATTAAAATTACTTAAATTAAAAAGGTTAATGTATATTGTTCATTATGTAAAGTTAACTTAGTTTTACTAGTCAAAACAAAACATAAATGGGCACGTGGAGTTTTAGGGTTCCGTAGTCCAACTATGAACCCTATAGTTTCGCCATGTCCGTCCTTCCGTTCGTCCGCAGCTTAGCTCAGAACCTCTTAGTTCTAAAAAGCTGTAATTTAAGTCACGCCGACAACCTAAAATAAAAAATTGGAAAATATTATTTTAGGGTACCTCTCCTTCATGTAACGTGGGGATGTTTCTTTTTATTACACGATTACCCCATGGTGTGGGTGTCGTTGGATAGGTCTTTCAAAAATATTGCGTGTGTGTGGAAATATGTTTTCGATTAAGGGATCCGTTTGTAAAATAATAAGATTTATAAGTTCGCCTTTGTACATTTTTTTAAATTTTCGTTATATTGTTTTTGATTTTCTTTTGTACATTAAAGTGTTTACATACATACATGCATTTACCACGTCTTCTCCATACTTTAATACGCCAACCGCGCGTCGCTAAAACTTTAACGTTACACTGGTCTCGTTACGTTACAATGCTCTAATTCCAATATAATATTGCCGACAGATCCTTAAAATATTTACAAGTTGAACCCTGGATAAAGGTATTCGAACAATTCGATGTTTCGAAGTTTGCTGGTCTTTGTGCTATTGATCACGTATCGTTTGGTCACTTCACGAGTACCGGTCGCCAGCGCAGCCCCCAGGCGATTCTGTAACTTACGTACCTAACTGTGCGTTCTCCTCGCACACTTTTTAAACGGATGTAACGACCTCCTGAACTCTACAAGGGGCTGTAGCTAAGATTTAAACTCTACTAACGTTTTTCTTTTTTCTATCACTCAAAATGTATGGGATGACAGTTGAAATTTTGAGTGTTAGAAAAGAAAAACGTTGGTACCGTTTACATCTTTAGGCTTTAGGCGTCAGGGGGGTTACCATGACATACTAAAGCAGTTCAGTTTAGGCTGAGAGAAAGTGACAGAGCTATACAACTGCTATAGCTCGGTCCCTTTCTCTCAGCCTAAACTGAACTGCTTTAGTATGTCATGGTAACCCCCCAGGTCTCCTTGCTACACTCCCAGTCTCTTGGAAGCGGTTTCACGCCTTTTGGGTGGCTCTCCGAGAGAAACCCAGCGAGAAAGCTACTAGCCGCTGGGAATGATCTTCTTGGATCATTATAACGGCTCTGATTGCAGTTATCGTTTCCATATTTCCTCTTTCTCGTTGCATTATTAACTCAATGTATTAATCAAGTAATTAAATTAATAAATGCGTCCCTGGATGAAACCGCGATTAGATTGGGATTGGAATAGCTGTCAATTCATGTGCACTTTGACGTAAGTATATGGTAAAACTGTCACCTCTAATCCCTTTCTTATCGCGGCTAGATAATACGAGTATACAAGAAAACATAGGTACCTACCTACCCAAGCAGCACATTAGTGAATTTTGCAGCTTATCTTATAGCTTTATGTTCTAAATGAGTGGTTTAACAGTGTTTGACTACACTTATAGCTTTAAACACAACTCAAACTTGTATACGAGTTCATCCTGTCACTTATAGTTGCTTAGGAACGTTTTTTGTTTCTACTTTATTACTTATAGTTGGGTAAAGTCGATTTTGCATGAACATACCCTTATTTGGAACTTTTAATTCCAAATGACTAGTATAATAGAGTAGTGTATCACCAATAGTGGCTAAAGAGATAATTTTACGGCCCTTTTGGAAACTAAAGTGATTGCAACTTTAAGGCCTAGAAGGGTCGTAAAATTATCTCTTTAGCCACTATTGGTGATATACTACTCTATTATACTAGTCATTTGGAATTAAAAGATCCAAATAAGGGTATGCTCCCACTTATATGTAAAAGTTGCTTATAAGTAACTTTAGGGCCTTATATAGCACTATTGCTTCTTATTCAGTGAAAATTAAAACCTGCATGCAACTTTAAGTAGCAAAATCGACTTTACCCAACCATGTAATAAAGTGGAAACAAAAAACATTCCTAAGCAACTACAAGTGACAAGATGAAGTCATATACAATTTTGAGTTGTGTTTAAAGCTATAAGTGTTGTCAAACAATGTTAACACGTTCACGGACAGTACGTCGAGAGACGTAAACTAAGACCCTCGTGATATGGCATTACGGCTGTGGCCGGTGTTTTTAATTACACCAAAAACGGAACTCCGTCCACGGCCGGGTGTTTCCCATAGCATTTATAGGAAGCACGAACTCTGTGCCGTTTTAGGCTATAACGCAAGCCGCTAGTGTCACAGCACAAAAGCTCTAGGGCATAGCATTCACTACTGTGCCACTCGTAAGATACAAATAAGTGATTTTCAGACCTGATAGTTTCAAATAGAAAACAAATAAGTGAAAATAAACACTGTAAGATCTTTTTTGTTTCGCCATGTTTACAAATTGGAGTCCTTGAAAATGATTTCTTTTAAACAGAATTTTATCACACTGACGCATAATCATAGACTTTTGATAGTTGTGACGATGTTACTTTAACATTGTACGTAACCTAGAATCATTAGGTCAGGTTTTTACAGTTTTAGTTCTTATCAGTATCAATTCCTTATATGATTTAACACTCTCTTTTTAAATATTCCTGATCTAATCAAAGGCGCATCGAAATTTACAAAGAAACCATACTATAGTTTCACGGTAAAAAAGCATTCGCAAGAATTTCGTGCTTATTTCAATGCCTGAACGTGAATTTTAATCACTTACTAAACAGATGTATAAATCCAAAATTAAAATGGCAGATCACATTCACTTTAAAAAACTTACCGACTTAATTGTTGCCACGTCACTCAAAGGAACTTTGGCGTCCCATTTATCACTCATTGACCGAACTGAAATATTATTATTCATTCGTTCAATAATCGTCGTTCACTGCGCATAACTTTCACCCATAGTTCTAATTGCCACTTAAGGTAATCGTGAGATCTCTTATGGATTCAATATAGAACCAAAAATAAGCTGCAATTTTTCTCTCCGTGGTTCTATATTGGTTGCCTAAGGGTTCTTTCCACCTATATAGAACTTAGTCATGGCTATATATTTCACTTAAGTATCTAAATAGATATGATATACGAGCTATTTCCCACCCAGTGTGCTACTTGGGTAATTAAATAATTCCGATTCCTTACTTTACTTTAAATTATGCCCAGCATTTGGCCACAAACACAGCACTAAGGGCGTAAGAATAAATAATATCTACGTGTAGAAGCGAAACTCCCGGCTCCCGAAGCAGACCCAGCGCGTTAGACACCTACCGCAGGCTTCAGGATTAACAATTGCTTACGAATTTTCGATTTTTAACTATTAATGAACTCGAGCCTTAGTATATTTAACTACTGATCAAACAACGGGCCCTAAGGGCCTTAGGTAGGTATTTTGCTTTGTAGGTATATAACCATTTAGGCATTTTGCTTTGTAGGCATCGACTTTATGCAATCTACTTCTTAGTCAATTTCACATTTCCGGCATGCTTCTTCAACGATATCTCTCGTTTAGGGCAATCAGCTTTTTAGGCAAATCTCATGTATACCTATAATGCCTTCGATGGTATCTTGCGTTTCAGATAACTCGATCAAAAGGGAAATAATTATGTGACTTGTGGCGCTTCCTTTAGGTTGAATCCTTTATTTAACTAATGATGTGAAAAGGTGATGAGCCAGTGCTCAATAAATAAACATGTAACTTGCTTGCCCTGTGTCACTTCTGCTGTACCCGCTGGCTGGGCTATTCAGAAGCTGTGGTACAAATGGCAACAATAAGTACTTAAGAGAATTGTAAAGCTAAAAAACCTAGTCCAACTTAGGTATATGACTTTTGAATATGTTATAGATATTTAAGTAATCTATGGGGTGAGAATCGTTACGACCCGTGGTGGTTATAATATTTGGTTATTTTTTGGCGGCGACGCGGTTTTAGCGTCGGTTTACAATCCTCTTAACGCAGGTTTTCTTCATCATTTCAGCTATCGACGTATGCTATTTACTTTCAAGCACACGCTGAATATCCTTGGCAGTCTAACCGGCCTATCGTGTCCTCTGATAAAGGTAACGCCTTGTAGATTCGTTACGTTACATTTAATTTTCATATAATTACTTATCATTGAAATATGAAAGGAATAGGTGTAACGGGTACTTGTCTAATACTTATTTTATTATCTCGACTAGGGCATCGGTTATCTTGATAAGGTGCGGTTTGTTTTAAACAATCGATATACTTAGGTACATTAGAAATATATTTCGATATAAGAGATATCCCTAATATTATGTCACATAAGAAAACGGATGTTCCTATAAAATATTGTTGCAGGTGGTATTTGGGAGCAGCTCCTCAAAGCTAATATCGGTCCAGATATGAACCTACACTACAACTTGAACGGAATTTACAACAGATACCCTGCATCCCAAGCTGCTCCTGACATAATGCGGAACGATGGACAGGTACAGTCAGCTGCAGAGAAAAGTTTTCGCTAACAGTAGGTATAGTCTTTATTATTTCTACTGAGCCGATCTTCTACACAAAGGCCATTGTTTGTAAACAATACCATTGTCTTTCTTTGTCTCCGTAACACCAAGCCGATTACATAAAAAAAAGTTAGAACTACATTGAATGTACATTGAATTATCAACCCTACTCTCTTAGTCAGTAGGTTTTAAATGTAAAGTGTCAGGATACAGATATAAGTCTTTATTATTTGAACTGTGCTTTTTCTTTACACAATACTATCATCTACACAAAACTTATATCTGTATCCTGACACTTTACATTTTAAACCTACTGACTAAGAGGGTAGGGTTGATAATTCAATGTACATTCAATGTAGTTCTAACTTTTTTGTATGTAATCGTCTTGGTGTTACGGACACAAAGAAAGACAACGGTATTGTTTACAAACAATGGCCTTTGTGTAGAAGATCAGCTCAGTTCAAATAATAAAGACTATAACTACTAAGTAGGTAACACGCCACCATCAATCAATTGGATTCCTAGCTACGCCTATGCCAATGTCACTTATTTATAATTACCTGACGTAGTTTAAAAGTTACCCTTTCCAGCACTTAAAAATTATTTGAAAAAGTCGTTAATGTCTAAATCGTATTATAGGATGTGGGTCATTCTTGAGAATTGGATTATTCATCTCACTCCCCTGTCATTTTTTATTGTAATATTTTTTTAACTAGGTACAATAAAATATGAAATTTTAATTCATTATAAGCATATTTATCGAATAGGCATCACTTTCGGTCAATTAGGTACAGAAATATACCACTTTATAATTAGCTGCCAGGGGAATGATAAAATTGACAAGGGAATGATAAAATTGACAAGGGTATGATAAAAATGACAAGGGAATGATTTCTTTAGTAGTATTGAGATCGGATGTTTTATTAAATAAAATAAAAGTATAACAATTTCACTTCTGGTACCTAAAAAAAGATATAATAAAAAAACGAATAAAAAATTCTAAAAAATAAAAATTTGCAGTCATCTGGTAGCATTAATTGGTATTTTTTCTTAATCATCTAATAAACGCTTGTCATAATCATCTATAATATTCCAATTTGCATTACTTGCAAAAATACATATAACAATATATAATTCTTTCTTCTCATGAGAACGTAACAGGGACGTCATTTTAATTACTTATTTAACCATATATACCCAAGTTAACAACCACCAGACAGTAATGATAAGTTTTTATTCTTAATAATCATAAGCCTAGTATGAAGCACTAAACAATTTTAACATAATCCGAGATCACAATGATAATAGGTTTAGAAATAAAACATAACAATTAGTCCAGTGTCAGGTTTATACACATTTAAAATGCATAATATACACTTTAGTTCATCAGCTTTTTTTGAGGTTGATACTCTGTTAAATTTTATTAAACACCTTAGTTTGTAAGGACTGTTCAATTTACTAACCACTCAAGTGCCCGCGATTCGAAAAAGGTGCTTTAGAAGTGCCTAGGACTTTTCGCGCGCCAGCGGCGCAGTGTCATGTTTTGTTAATAAATCGATTGCTTTGCTTTCTGTGAACTGTTTGCTATGATTCTTTTAACGTTGTAAAGCTAGAGAAACAGACAATTTGTTTATGTAAATAATTATATAGGTCAACATAATAAAATTCATTTATAAAAAATCACAAAGTTAACATACGGTTTCAAATGGGGGCTTTCGCCAGAAATCTATTTATTAAAAAAAAACTAAATCGATGACATATGTATGTTTAACGTTTATTTAAATCTTGAATAGTTTACGCTTCGATTAATAAATAAAGTATATGATCGTGGGGAAATATTTTTCATAAAACCTTTTTCATTTGCAATGTTTAAATTGTCAACTTTGCAATTTGCCTCCAAACAGTGTGGTTTGTTTATGATTTTTTTACGAGTTATTTAGGTAACTGAGGACAAAAATATTGTCATACATAGATGAAGATACTATTATTCTTTAAATAATATATGCTAGTTTTGTCAAACTGGCAGTAATTTCAGTCACAAATTGTCAATAACTAAAAAATAACCTTACGTACCTAACGTAACGAGTGCTGCTTTTGACGTCCGATTATCGACAATTCCAACCACTTCATACTACAAACACACTTAACACAAACACTACACATGTTACACTTCACAACTAAATACATATCAGGCCGATTGCAAAGCGATTTGGTACTCATTTTTTCATTACAAAAGTAAACAAAAACCCACGTGGAGGTCGCGTCAACACTGCCAACTACCGGCTAGCGGGCCTCGCGCCCTCGCGGGGCCTCAAAAACAAAGATGGCGACGGTGGAAGTACGGGATACACTTGGCGCAACGAAACCACAAATAATATAGTGGTATCTTCAATATTGAAATTATATTTTTGACATTTCTTATTAAATCATTTACGAATAAAAACGGATAATTAATTAATAGGTACGGATAGGTAATTGTACCTACCTATTCATATAATTTTGAACGGAGTCTTACAAAGTAAAAAGTAAGCAAATGTCTTTTTTATATACAAGATCATGTTATGTTTCATACATACAACCTAAGACAAAACAAAATGTTAAAATAAGCGATACGTATCTATTGTATTTTATGCTTATATGTATATGTACCTATTTGGGAGCCTTTTTTTTAGTTTTTATTTAGTATTAATTTGAACTTACATATATAATTTTTAGCTCAGTTTGTAGGTTTATTTTTGCTTTGATTATTTTAATTTTCCTTAGTTTTAATTTATGTTATTTGCTTTATATTATAGTTTATATAGTATATATTGTGCAATCAATATTGAATTGTTCAAAAATAAGTTCAGAGTTAATTACCAGTACCTATGTATTATATCTGGGTACTTAGTAGGTAGTAAATTTTACTGCTTTAGCCTCGTTCCTACCAGGGGTACTTTTTACGGAGCATATTTTTGAAACTTGAATATTGTTTGGAGCTTAGTTTATTATGTCCTACCCAAAGGAAGGACATAAAAATTATAGGATTATTCCAACATGGATTGTCGGTGGTATTTCGTTGGTGTAGGTAAGGGGAATGGAAATATATTATGGATTGTAATAATAAGATGCAAGTTAATGTTAATATTTATTTTAAAAAATAACTAAATAAAAAATAAGCTTTAAAAACCCGACTGCATGTTTTGATACTGTAGTCGGTATAAGGAATTTTACATAACCACCATTAGGTTAGTAAAGTTTTTTTATATAGAGGCGTGTTTTTCTCTGCCACGAAGCGGGCGAACAAATTTTGGAGTGTTAAGTTAAAACAACAATGACAATAGCTAATGCACGAATTAAGCAAATAAAAACAGACACTTATTTACAAGGAATTACATGATTTGATTTATTAATGTAAGTAAAAATAAAACATCCGAATAAAAAATACCAAAAAAATAAAAATTTGTATGTATATGCAAATTTAAAAAAAACCCTACCAAAAATGAATAAGCAAATTTAAAACAATTTGCGACAAAAACCCAGTGTTCCCCATACCTTACAGCAGATCGCGAGCGGACCTGTGAAGTGCTTCGTGCAACTACGGTTGCGTTCAATTGTACCTACTGACGTCACATGTTTCTTTTACCTAATCCTGTTTAAAACGTTCATAATTATTCATTTGAAGTGGATGTATGCTGAGTTAAATATATAAACTTATTTATTCTAATGGCCTAGTACATAAATATGGTTTAATCATATAATAATATACGATTAAAAATCAAACACGCAAAATTTTCATCACTCGACGTACTTTGTTGCAAAAAATTAACACATTACATTTAAATTAGTATTAAAATATATGTTTTATCTCATGGAGCAGTAAATCACGATTAATTTGGTATACTATACTAATTAAAATATGCGAGTTTGAGTACTTACGGTATTTTTTAGTTTCGGTCGCCCTCGCTGGCAAACTGAACTTTCGCGGTCATCGAAATAACTTTTTTAACTTTGTTAAATGGTTCCACAGACTCCAGTTTTATATTTTTTTAATGTTACCACATTAATCCTCTACCAAAATAACTCAACAGAAAATCAGACTATTCAAGATCCGACTAACTACAATTTAAAAACCGTTGGAACTCCACCTCGCAACTAGAGTTGCACAGGGCACTTTGCGTTTTGACAAGTCGCAACTCTGGTTGCGCGAGGCACGTGAGTGGCTAAGCGGACATCAAAAATAGGTTCATTTACGGATTTTTTATAACAAATATATCTTTATTACGGTGAATATTTATTTACAATATTAAAATAAAGTAATATATAACACAAGAAAATAAGAATTAATTACAAGGGTAAAAATTTCGGACTTTAGCCCGGATTCGTCGCATAAGTGTTTGCACATCGCTTTTGGATACTTTTCTACAAGCAGCAAATCACATGCGTTTAAATTCTGCCAATGTAAAGACTGTATCGTTAAGTATAAGCACACCTTGGTTTAGGTTTATTTCAGTTAAAACAATACTATTCTAAATTCAAATTACTGTCAATGTGTACTTCTGAATGTCAGCTTCTATTTCATATATATAGCTTTCACAGCTACTAGGACTTACTCCAGAAAAAAGAAAATCTATAGTGGACAAATGGTGTACGATAATAGGAATCACTTTAAGAAAGCTGGCAAAACTTGAAAATGTAAGTGTTGGTGCAGTTCGAACTGCCATTAAAAAGTATGGCCAAGAGTTTACTTTCAACGACACGCAAAAATCGGGACGAAAACCGGGTCCTTCAAACCCCATTTTGGAAAAGAAAATAGTAAAGGCATACAAACAAAATCCAGAAAGGTCTGTCCGGGACATTGCCAAAAAATTGGGTACCTCTGCAGGAATGGTCCAACGTTCAAAGCAAAGAAATAACTTGAAGACATATAAAAAGCAGAGGCAGCCGAAGAGAAGTGATAAACAGAAAATTTCCGTCAAGACACGAGTTCGAAAAGCGTATGACTCTATTTTTTCAAACAAAAACGTTTGTGTAATAATGGACGACGAAACGTACGTGAAGTTGGATTATTCATCACTGCCAGGACCTCAGTTTTATACAGTAAACAAAAGTTCAGATATTAGTGAATCTCAGAAGTCTATTTTCACAGAAAAATTTGGCAGGAAAATCATAGTATGGCAGGCAATCTGTGAATGTGGCCTAAAATCAAGTCCATTTTGTACTACGTCTACAATGACAGCTGATCTCTACGTGAAGGAATGCCTCAACAAACGAATTCTGCCTATGATTAGGAAACACAGTGTCCCGACTGTATTTTGGCCTGATTTAGCGTCGTGCCACTATGGATCCAAGGCGTTGCAATGGTATGAACAGAAAAATGTTAAGTTTGTACCAAAAACCATGAATCCACCAAATTGCCCTAATCTTAGGCCAATCGAACGTTTTTGGGCTATAATGAAAAAGAAACTTCGTAAAAGTGGTAATTCTGCTGATTCTGAAGAGAAGTTTCGTCGAGACTGGAACAGGGTCGCAAAAACATTCGATCAAGATGCTGTCCGATCTCTGATGACGACGTTCAGAAAGAAATTCCGAAAAATGGCTAGGGGTGTTTGATTTTATTTTTATTCTCAAGTCCACATGTTGTTTAAAGTCTCGTTCGTTATAAGAAATGTTTTATTTTTAATTTGCATGTATATATTTAAAAAAAAACGTTTTTTACTTGTGCTTATACTTAACGATACAGTCTTTACTAGCTTCTCGGCCATCCTTCCTCAAGTATCTTTTTACAATGGCCCAGTATCGCTCGATGGGGCGGAGCTCCGGGCAGTTTGGTTGGTTGTCTTCTTTCTTAACAAAATCGATGTTTTTTTTAATTTAATAGCACCACAGTCTCACCAGCATAGTGAGCACTCGCTAGATCAGGCCAAAACAAAGGGGGAATACTGTGCTTTCTATATATAGGAAGTAACCGTTTTGTGATGCATTCCTTTCTATAAATTTCGCCACCAATAGTTCCAGTTGCAAAATAAGACGTACTTTTGAGGCCACAGGAACAAATTGCCTGCCATACAAGGACTTTCTTCCGGAATTTGTAAATTTTTATGGTATTTTCGGAATCGGGTACAATTTCTCCTACAGCCGCATTGTAATACTGGGGCCCCGGTAACGTACTGGTGTCAAATTTCACGTACGTTTCGTCGTCCATGAGAATGCATCGAGATTTATTTTGCAGCAAAATATCGTATAAATTGCGGCATCTTTTTTTGGACCGTATTTGTTGCTCGGCACTTCTTTTCGGCATTTTTTGCTTCTTATATGTCCGTATATTATTTCTTTTCTTGATATTTTTTACAGTGCCTACGCTAATACCTGCTTTTATAGCAATTTCACGAACGGACATGTACTTTGTTGATTTTAACAGCCGCACGACTTTTTCTTCGACATTTGGGTTTGCCGGGCCACTTCTCCGCCGCGATTTTGGTAAATCGTCGAGCGTATGATGCTCTCCAAATTTTTTTATGATTTGAAACACGGCTGACTTGGAACATTTAAACTCATTCGCAATTTTCCGTAGTGAAAATTGGCCTGTACACCATTTTTGCAAGATTAATTTGCGTTCTTTAATATTAATTCGCTCCATCGTGAAAAATATTTAGACAATTAAAAAAAAAAATACGACACTTGATAGACTTGTCTACGTTTATTTTATAACCAGCCACTGCCTATCAGTATTTTTTTAGTTGAAGGATTAATATTGAATTAAGTATGTCCGCTTAGTAAATTGAACAGTCCTTAAGCTTTTTTTTTAGGTTGATACACATTAAAAATTCATATTTACACCTTAGTTTGTAAGCTTATTTTCCGTTCCTTTTATCTAATATGCACTCACTTGCTTTGTGCAACCACAGTTGCACAAGATAGCCCTTATTTGCTAATAAATAAGGTCGATAAAATTTGCACGAGCACTCAAGTCGGTAAAGAAGTATATATTAGCAAAGTGATTTCAACTCAATTCGGCCCTTAATGGCGCTTTAGTCGTTTTACCTCGGAAAATTATCTTTTTTCTAGGCAACTTAAGAAAACTATCATGTCGATCCTTTATTATAGAAATGAATGCATTGACCAACAAATGATTTATATACTTTACGGACGCGGAATTTTCTAATAGCGATTTTATTTTTATTTCTAGTATTTAAACAATGAATATCAGAATTATTGGTAAAATAATCTAAATTCTTAATAACATAAATAATATTTCAAATATAAATATTTGGGAAACAGGCGTGATTTAATGTATGTATGTATGTATAAATAATATTCTCAGAAATAAATTGAGACTGTAGAGTTAAGATATTAATTTATTTAAAAAGTTATCTTAAGGAGTTACGGGAATTTAAGTTGAAGTTAAAGAACGAATGGCCCTTTTTTGTAACACAAATATAGTTTGTATGTCAGCTGCCTTACCCCAAACCAGATGAGATAAGATAAGATAATTTTATTTTCAATAACTGCGTACAAATGTTGTTAAGTAATATACAGCGTATGGAATCAACAGCTTGGCCATTTCGGGCGTATAGTATGAATCTTCCCAGGTGAATTTTTCGCCATGAGTGCCGTATTGCCTCGGGGTGGTATATAGTTCTACACTACCAAAACGTAATATCTAGAATATCAGTGACATTAAATTTGAACCTTAATGCTATAACGATACCGTTTGTTTTTCAATATGAATGTTGTAGTGTCACGTTCTAACTCGGTAGCTAGCGGCTTTGGGATAATAGAGACAATGGCCTTTGTTTGAAAGATTAGGGCTCGAAGCGAAAATTCACCTGGGAAGATTCATACTATACTAGAGCACTAACTGATCCTAGGACTGTGCCTAGGATAAACGTTGAAATTTAATACAAATAAAAAAATATTTGTAACCTAAAGGTAGTTTATTTTATAAATTATAAGTGTCGAAAATAGAAAGTTGCGACAAATATTAGTATAAAAAATAAATAGAAACTAGTTTGGGTGAAGTGACGATAATATAATATTAACAAACAAATTTAGAGGTTAGAAATGACGAGAATTAAAGATTAACACAAAAATTTAGAGATAAAAAGGTATTTCAAGAATGATTTAAGTACCGTTACCGAATATTGGCCGAAAAAGAACAAACGTTCATGGAGCGCGCGGGCTCTTTTAGAATTTGGAGAAGCAAATCCCTACCACAATATTAATCAAAGGGGCCCTAAAAATATGCGCATATTTTTTGTATCGAAGTTCCGAGATGGGAATTTTAAATGCTTAAATCATTATGAAATTAAACATGTACGCAAATATAAAAAATATTGAATGTGGTTTCTTTTTAAAATAACAAAAATTAGAAGTTATGCTAAGCTTATCTTGAAAAAGGGTGAAGGTAAAGGTCTCGTAGCCGAAGTCTCCGGAGTCACACGCGTGCGTTGTACACAACGCGTGTAAGTACCTATATGCGTTTCGCTATACGCGTGTGATAGCCCAATAATCGTCCGAAGCTGTTTAGTGGACTACTTCTTCAGGGGGTAGGTGGACTAGAATAAAAAGTACCAATAAGAAACGAACGACAAGACAAACAGAACGGGGCGTAGCGGGGAAAGATCTTTACTGCTTAAGTTAAGATCTTAATAAATAGTAACTTACCCGGATCAAGCCGGTATTATATGGTGCGAATACCACTAGGAAGTTCCTTCCTTTCGCTCAGCAGATAGAGTGACCGTGCACTCAACTATGCGAACTAGGTCACTGTTAAAACTGCAATTGATTAATAAATGTACGAAGTCGAGAACAAAAAAATATATCCCTTCGGTTACGAGACTGAAGCACCAATGTCAAAAAAAACATCTTACATCAATGCCGAATAATCTACAACACATTCAAAATTTTAAAATAATAATCAAAACCATCAACAACGCAGGCCAGCAACTCTAACACAAAAGAGTTCGAACACCTAAAAAATAAACAAAATAAACGCGCGAATTTGAAGCGATTTTGTAGCGGTAACGCTACACTACGTATTACGTTTGGATAACAATGATTAATAATTAACAGAAAAATATTCATTCAGGTTGTAAAAACATTTAGTTATTAGCCATTCCTTAAGTTCCTTTTTAAACCTCGCACCATCTATTGCTTTAATACATTTCGGTAAATGATTGAATATTTTAATCCCAGTCACATAAGTACTCTTTTTCAGAATATGTGTAGAGGGTCGAACTATACATAAGTCATGTCAGTGGCGTGCCTAGGGTTTCAGAATAGGGCAAGCCGAGAGATATGTTTTGTAGTTTTTACGGTTATTATGGATAAATTTATCTTGTTACCACATTACTGATCAATCTTCACTTCACTCTGCAGTTGTAGGTATAGGCATTTGCTTACGTGGACGAGCTCACCAAAGCACCCTGAAGGCATGTTACCACTAGATATAATTTTACAGACATATCAGCAATTGCATACTTTCGGTGGCCTTGAAAAAAGCCGCTTGGTTTGTATGAGAGAATAAAATAAAGGTTCAACTTCTTATTTTAACTTTGCTTGCCTAGGGAGAAAGCAATAAGTACTTACTTTTATTTCAATTACCTATCTAAAAATTACATACATATTACACAACATAGTTAAATTAAATTATTATTTGTATACATCGAATGTGTTTTTCTAAAACGCCATCGTACCTATTTTGAAAGTAGCGACACAAGCTCTAAAAAATTACCCTTATTCAATGAAGTTTTAGACTCATCGTGACCTCTGAAGGGAAGTTCTTGTTGTGCTAAATGACAAACAACATCGACTAATCTTTGAAAAACGCTACTATTGTTATCAACACGCATGTTGTTTTGTAATTTCCTTTGATAATTGGCGCGATAAAGATGTCTCAATTCGCTGTTTACCAAAATCACTAAAAGAAATTACCGCGTTCATGTGTTTTCGAGAATTCATGTGTCTTTTAATGGCGCCAGCTAAATTATTTAAATCGTCATAACCAGACCAGATGTATTCCACACGTTTTTGTCGTTAGAAAAGAAAATACAACACCAGCAATGTAACTTATTAGAGTGCGAACAACCAACAATCCAATGAGTTTTGTACACTGACCTGTTAAACTGTCTTTTGTGCGATTTACTACTCTGAGAAATACACAAGTCAGGCGTAGGTTTTGCCGAAGAAATAAGTACCTTTTTCTCTGCAAAGTCCAAACATTTTACCTTTCCGTCGACAAGCAAAGTTTGTGCACACTTTAAAATATCACAGTCACACAGGACTTCCTCCATTGTCAATCTAATTGAATCACAACTCACAACACCACAAAAAAAAACTTATTATTGCACTGACCGCGCCGCGCCGCTCAACGCCTAAACAAACTATTCAACACGTGAATAAAAGCATTTGTCAACAAATAGCAATTAAGTGAAGTTGGCCGCTAACGCGGCTCAACGCGCGCTCCGCGCCTGCGCGAAGCGAATTTCGCATTTACTATGGACTCGTGTACAACTTCATACGCAATCAGGGCTTTTTACTCTCATACTATTTGCCATATTAATACACGACCAGTCGTGTTTGGGCATATGCCGTTTCGGTGGGTAAGACAGAGAATATGAAAGCCCGATTGCAAGCCAATACGTGCGAGCGAGATACGAGCTAGCCGCGTCATGAATAGTTCGACTGGTTGCCGCACAGCGCTGAGCGCTGTGCTGCGTAGGTGGCGGCCGGCGGTGCGCGGTAAAATTTGGTAGGTACCTACTACTGTTGCATGTAATTTGATTTGAAGAATTTAGTGAGAGCGCGCGGCGCGCGAAGGTGAAATACCTATCTAATACATTACGTGCATTTAATGAATAGTTATTTTTGTAAGGCAAGGCAAGCCCGGCTTTTGGGCTTATATGGCAGTACCGCCACTGAGTCATGTTTATATTGTGTTCTAAAAGTTTTCTTAGAGTCAGATATTTTATTAAAATAGTCATTACCACATTCCTTCACAAATAAACAGATTTTTAATATATATGTACATGCTAGAGTTAAAATTATATTACTTTGAAAGACAGTTCTCAATGATTCCAAATTATTAAAATTAAAATTTATTCGTAGACATTTCTTTTGCAGAACAAATGTAGATTGGACATTTACTGAGTTGCGTATTTCCATAATAAGATTTTTTAGCGACAACTGCTGATGTTAGTCAATATTGACATCGCATACCAACTCGTGATTGACTATTTTTGGGAACTCATTTATAAATAATAAAAACAATAGAGGCCCCAGAACACTTCCTTGGGGTACCCCTGCAAGTTTTTTTCATATTTCGACTGTACTTTATTATTGTTTTTGTATTTTTATCATAAGCGTCTAATATTGTAGCTTGAAGCCTATCTGTGACATACGTCTGAATTAATTGTAGGGCTATTCCACGAATCCCACAACGTGTTCGAGATGACTCAATAAAGTTTTATGTCATACACAGTCAAATGCCTTTGCCAGATCAACAAATATTCCTATAGTATTTTTTTTTATGCATCTCTGTCCATAGGTATATGTTTTAAGACCTTGAAAATAGCTGTTGTCGTATTTTTGCCTTTTTAAAATCCGAATTGATTTAAGCTTAATGTATTGTTTTTTTAGTAAAGAACGAATTTATGCGATTTAATATTACATTTTCTAATATTTTTGAAATATTCGGCAACAGTGCGATTGTTCTATAATTGTAACAATCACTCTTGGAGCGTTTCTTATACAGGGGTTTAATTAAAGCCTTTTTTAGTTCATTTGGAAAACAACCACTTTCTAGCGTTAAATTAACAATATGTGCCAAAGGTTCTGCTATGTACTCAATACTTGATTTAATCAGAGTAATAGGTATTTTATCGTGTCCTGTATTTTTTTTGTTCTTTAGTTTTTAACGATATTTTTAATATCATTGGTACCAGATACCAGAATACCGTACGACATGACACTATGGAAATAACTAACTATGTATAATAAAATAAACTAAGCGAGCTGTCTCATGATTGGTTAGTTGTCTAAATTTCCTAGCGTCGTTCGTCGTTTCTAGTTCTTGCCGACACGAAAGAAGAAGAAGAAGCGTCGTAAGCTGCCGAACTTAGTTTACCTGCCAGTACAGTATATGGGGACTCCATTGCAGATTTTGATCTATTGTTATGCCAAGGAAAACTGCCTTATCTACCATTTGTAAACACTCACATACTCGTAAGCTCATCATGCCTTTATTCCCAGAGAGAGGTAGGCCGAGCTACGGAATTACCAACAACACTAAAAACCTCTGAATAATTCTGCAACTACATTTTGCGAAAGAAAATACTAATTTGACTACAATTCATTTTAAAACATAGTATAGTAACGAATTTTAAAGAAAAACTACCGCGACTAAGAAGACTTGATTGGTTCCTGAGATACGTACAGGCTGTACAGGCGACTAAAGCACCTACTAAAATCATCTAAGACCGCACCTAATACCTTTAAATTGATAATTATTTCATACTTGTTGTTTTTGAGATATTTCTTGTATACGAGTTGTAGTTCCGGACACTGAGCGTATCGTAACTCGTAAGGGGTTCCACAGTGTATTGTAAAGCCATATTTTGTTTTACCTCGTGTTTTCTTAAAAATACGATAGTTAATACTGTTGCAATCATCAGACAGAATAGACAGACAGAGAGGAATAAATAAAACCAAAAGTGAGAGAAAAAATAAACTTTAAGTAACTAGTGTATTAATAAAAAAGGTGGAAACTTACAGTATTATAATGCACATTTGATGTGTAATCAAGATTTAAATAAGTAGCCAAGTTTATTAGCAAAAAAATATTTCGTGAATTTCATGACCGTATGATATACGCAAACTTGGATGTTTTTTTTTTAAACATCACTAGGTACTTCCCTAATCGATGTGGGAGTTTAGACTGATGTTTGTATCAGTATGCACAATAGTATTTATAAGAAAACACGAGTTGAAACTAAATTCGGGTTTATATTATAATACTTACACTGTGGGATCTAATACCAACGTACTCCTCAATGGACGTATAGATGAATTAGCGAGAGCGTGGAATTGCATTTGTGGTGGTTGAACGGTTCGCATGAAAAGGAGAATAACTTAAGTATTTCTCTTAATTTAATGAAATGACATACTTTTATCTTCTTAACAAGTAAAACAATACTCAGTCTTTTTTTTGCTTTCTTTCGCTATTATTCATTCTTCATCTGAGCTGTCACAAGTATTGATAATAATATTATGATGTGTAATTTGATCCATTTCCCCTTCTTGACATCTAGGTATATATATTTATTTTCTGCACTTTCGACATGGCGACAAGATTACCTACCTTAGAGTTAAACTTGACTTGAGTAAGTACCCTTGCTGTCAGGGGAAAATGAATAAACCAAGGTCGGCAAAGACTACTGCCAGTCTAAACAGATCAGTTTATCATTCATTATCATTATACAGATATGGAATACCATAAATAATACATATAAATATATATGTAGGTTCAGTTGAGTTCATAAATATGTGTACACTTTAGTACCTCGTCTATTGTCATGTTTAAACTGCTTGATATGAATTGTCACATCGATTAAAGTAACTAAGTACCTAGGTACTAAAGTGTACACATATTTATGAATTCGTCTGTACCCGTATAATGATGAACATTATGCTCCTTGTATATAAAGAGTAGGGACACGGAAAAAACATGTCTAGTCCTTTTAAAAAAATACATTTTAATCTAGGTCGCAATTAAATTCGGGGCTTTTAATAGTTGATTCCCATACGCGTCAAAAATACGATTGTATACACCGTGTTTTTTTACTTCCGTTATCTTCGGCATATTACTAGGCTTTTTTTCCTTTTAGCACAATGTAAGTAATTAAATGTTGTAAATACGTCCATTGTAAAAGGGCCCTTTGAGTTAACTAATAATTAGTTTCAAATATGTCATTTTTACATTGTTATATTTATTCTAACGTGACCATAGCAACCCTTTTGTAACGATCAATAAAGACTGAGTTCAGTATGTACCTACCAATAGTGGCGTTTGTTTAAAAGTGACCATAGCAACCTTTTTCTAACGACCAATAAAGACCGAGTTCAGTGTGAACCAATAGAGCCTGTTGTTTAAACGTGATCATAGCAAACCTTTTGTAACGAACGACCAATAAGGACTAAATTCAGTTTGAACTAATAGTGGTTGTTGTTTAAACGTGACCATAGCAACTTTTTAGTAACGACCAATAAATACCGAGTTCAGGTTAACCAATAGTGGCTGTTGTTTAAAAGTGACCATACAACCTAAATGTAACGACCAATAAAGACGAGTTAGTTGGAACCAATAGTGACTTTTGTTTAAACATGACCATAGCAACCCCAACCCATCATGACCAGTTTGAACTGCTGATTGAACGTGGTTTTTCGTGATTTAAATGTCGGGATTCGTGGATGATAACTTATAAGATGTGTGGCGTCAGGAATATATCATGTATCATATAAGAGCCTTTTACATTAGTTTCACTTGATTAACTGAATAAATTAAATAATTGAATATCTTTAACACTTCATCATCTTTATATCGTCGAGAAATTAACTTTATTTAATTTTGACCAAACGGTCCCTTAAAGTTATCGGGAATGAAAAAAAACGGTGTACAAATACCTACATATATTTATATTTTAGAGTAGATCTTGATGTTAATTACTTATTTCGATTATCTATGTTACTAGGTGCAACCTTCGAACTTTAGAACGGAAACGAGAGAACCTGGTTCCGAGGACATCCTAGTGGGCAACTCGCACTTGTCAGCTGATGGCCCTGGTAATTTGTTATCAATACCTACAGTAGTAGTTAATATTAATACACTATTTTTAATTTTTGTCGGGCTTCGAACTCCGAACTTCGAGGGCTGTTTTTACAACATTAAGGTTAACCTTTCCGACCACGTGAGAGAAAAACATATTTTTGATAAATTACGGTTTTTTGGAGCTCATTATCTAGACAGAAATTACGAAAAAGGTAAAAAGTGTCTACCTAGAATCAAAGTTGTAGAAAATTTCATCAGCTTTGATTTAGTATTATGTAGTACAAAACAAATTCCTATAACGCGTCGTTTTAAAGATGTAAGCAAATAAAACATATTAACAGGACCTTCTTCGTGGCTCCTAGGTTCTAGGGTTTACCTTGATGGGATGGGGACTTTTAGTATGCTTGTCTCCTAACTAGTCCAAATAAAGTCCCGAAGTCAAACTTTCTGCTTTCAACCTTACAATCCACACCCCCTTGTGAGCACTCATTTACTAATAGCTGAAGATTATCACGAAGATTACTTATATTTATGCAATTTGTTAAGTCAGTAATTTGTTAATTATGTATTTATTATTCAGGTGGAGAACCAAACCTTGGGTCCTACAACTTCTTACATGACTCGCAAGTTCAAGCAAAATTTGAACATGGGAAAAATGTTTAGGATGCTGTCAGTTTTGCTCCTAATTACGGAATGAAATTATAAAGTACTTGTTTGTGTAACTGTTTTTCTTACCTTTTCCTTACTGTCTCTCCATTATAATCCTCAGGGTTGGCAACATATTGGCAGTCTTAAGATTGTAGTCCAGAGATGGGCATTAATGGATTAATTTTTTAATCACCTAATTAATCGATTAAACAATCTATCGTCACAAAATTAATCACGATTAATTTAGTCGCGATTAAATTAAATGACGGAGTATTCGAGTAACGACTGGAAAATCGTCATTTTACTCGAATAAATTTTACGATTAAATCCCGATTTAAATTGGAAATCGCACGTTACATAAATTCAATATAATTTATCTTGTCGTGTGTTGTACTTACACTTGGAAAATCAGTCTAGTAGGCATGTTGTGTATATAAACTTATATATAAATAGATATAAACTTGTTCCAGTAACACAAGATGGTTTTTACAGTGTAGTACTCCAGGGTCTCCTAAACAGAGACCGGACCACCCTTTCCTCGGGAAAAGCCTTTCAAAGGGCTTCCCCTTGAAATAGCTAGTACACTAGATTTGACAACCCATACGATTGACTTTCCCTTATCGAATGAAGAACCCAACGGTAAGGTTAGCCTTTGAAATTGGTAACTGGTAACTGATATCCCTATGAAAGGGTTTTCCTAACGTTTTAGCACTTATTATAAAGCTTTCGGTTATGTTAACAAGCCACGAGCCATTCACAAACGTTTCACAAACCATTGAAAATGGAACCGAATTTGGATCTTCTGCCGCTCCGCGCGGTAACTTCAAAGGATACGCCGTCGGTAACGCGTATACTTACGAATAAGGGTTTTTAAATAGCGGTATTGACTTAGCGCGTTAGTTCGTAGCTGAATGGGATATCTTTAACTTTCTTCGAACGGGTTGCAAGGTAACGTGTGTTTTACCAAGTATACAACAGGTTCAAGATTGCCTACATACCTACTAGTAAGCTTTTTAAAGCTTTTAAAAGGGTTTTGTAAGGGTATTGGCTAGCGCTTAATACAATGGGCAATCGTTTGGAATAGTGCTTTAAAGCACATTTAAGTTAAGCCTTACGAAAAACCCATACAAAACCCTTTGAAAGGGATAGCGGGACGGTCTCTGCTCCTAGATAAGGGTTTACGGCTTAGATGAAGTACAGGTAGATAATTAGAAAGATAAATATGTATGAAAGATCGAGAGAACCACTTTACTGACCCGTCTTATCAGTGGTTTACTAGTTTGTTTCTATTCGCAAATGCAGTAATTATACCTACCGCAAACATAATTGGCACAATTCATAATACCATAAATTATAAATCTAGGCATATATAAGGGCATAAATTTAGGGATGCCCGTGTGCCATCCGTTGTAACGATGAAGTTAAACCTATCATATTTTTTGTACGGACGTTAGTAAAATTGATTTACATTTAAAATTAATAAAGGTAAAGAAAAAGTACGAGGGGCGGCTGAAAAGTTCTAAGCCTAAGGTATTTTGAGGTTGCGTATACGTTGGCGGTACGCCACTAAAAGGACCATTTAAAAAGTTAATAATTAAAAGAAAAAATGTCGTGTTTTTTTTATTACATCTGAAGATATCCGAATTATCATTATCATGTGTGAATTATCAACGCATATTACGAAAATTGAGCACCGTGCAGTCATTAAGTTCCTCACAAAAAGTGACAAATCGCCGAAAAGTATTTTTGAAGAAATGACTAGTATTTACGGTGCATCTGGGCCTTCTCATGCCACTGTTAAAAAATGGAGTCGATTTTTTAAACTTGAACGGGAGTCGATCGAAGACGATCCTCGCTCAGGCAGGCCAATATCGGTTGTGGCTGAAGAAAATACTGAAAAAGTCAAGAAGTTAGTATTAGAGGATCGGAGAATTAAGGTTTGGCAAATAGATGAAGCCTTAGGTATTAGTAAGGATAGAGTTGGAGAGATTTTGCATCAACATTTGCATATGACAAAAGTTAGTGCTCGTTGGGTGCCAAAAATGCTCACAGCTTTCGATAAAGAACGTCGTGTTCAAACTTCTCAGGCATTATTAGAATTATGTGAAGATGGTTTAGATGAAGTTTGTTCCCGCATAGTATTTAACTATTGATGAAACATGGATCAGACAGTATGATCCAGAGTCGAAGTCTGAATCTATGCAGTGGATCGAAAAGGGTGAAAGGCCGCCGAAGAAATTCAAGGTTCAAAGATCGGCGTCTAAGCTAATGGCCACCGTGTTCTGGGATTGCGATTGCATTCTTTTAATAGACTAAGTATTTGGCAAAAGGCTCTACAGTAAATGCAGTTTATTATGCTGAGCTATTAAGAAAAGTGCGACAAGCCATAGTCGAGAATCGAAGGGGCAAACTGAGCAAAGGCATTTTGTTTTTGCAAGAGAACGCCCCCGTTCACACCGCTCGTGTTGCCAAGCTTGCTCTGAAGGAAACTGGCTGGCTAAGAAATGAAGGCGGCTGTACAAGAACATTTCGACAGCCAAAATAAAATTTATTTTTTTAACGGTCTAGAAGCATTATTTAAAAAACGTAATACATGCATTGAATTAGAGGGAGATTATATTAAAAAATAAAAATAGTAAAAAAAAACTGAATATTTTTTTTCCGCATTAGGCTTACAACTTTTCAGCCGCCCCTCATAACATTATTAACAACATTAACATTGAAGTATTTTCCTTAAGTGATCTTTTTGTATATTGAAATTGTTTGTTACTTACGGTCTTTTGAAATGTGAGAATTTACGTGTGACGAAGATGAAGTTTATGTTCATATTTTTAGTTTCTGTTTCAGTTAGTTTAAAGTTTTGCTGGGTTTCGAATGTTATATTTAAATAAATTAATTATATTTAAAAATATACAATAAATTAATTATTTGTATTATTTATAGCCTGACAAGTTCCTATTTAGCCCTGATGTAGTGTCGCTACAAACAGCTTACATATGGCAATTATACGTGTACGTCATGAATAGTCGGGACAGTGAGTATTGGCATCGTGCAAGAACGAGTGAGATATACAATTAAGTACTTGTAGATTGTGAAACTATGTTTTCCTGTAATCGGAAGAGCATGTCTAGTTGATAATTAAATATGAATAATTACCTATCCGTCAAAATCCGATTCTAAATATTCGACATCCATATATTCATCAGATTCTGGCTCCGATGTATTTTCACTTTCGTCCGTTGAAGAGTCACTTTCAGGACCACCAACCTCGATTATAAATCTTTCGGTCTGTGATTCGATTATAGGACCTTTTGTCCTATATCCGTCTTCTATTTTTTTTTACGGCTCATTCTTTTTGTATATATTCTTAATTGTAGCACTACAGACGCCTTGAATGAGAAAAAAAATAAAATTTAATAATTAATATACATATTTAGTACCAAGCTAACCAATTCATGACAATCGCACTATGAATATCATACCCGTCATGTCAACAACTAATTTCAAAACATTGTTTATTGGAATGCTGCTGAATCCTTCGTCCTTTTTCTGCCGCAACCATTTGAATGTATTTATAATAATGTTTTTTGCATCGCGGTGAAATTTCTTGGGCATTTTGATTTTAAAATCGATTTGTTTACATCGGTGACATTCAATGACTTCCAACGTCCGTTGTCAAAAAAAAACGTTGCCATTTAAATAAATTAGTTCCACTGAAAATCCGCAACATGGCGAGGGCTAAAAAGGAACTTGTCAGGCTTTAACGAGTAGGTACTATCGCCCAAGGGTATGGGTTAACAGTTTCTCGACTAAATCGTTTGCAGGCACACGTTTATGTAGTCACGCCTTCTTTTTAAGGCAACCAATTAGTATTGTTCAATAAGAAAGTAAGTATATAGGGTCGGTACTTTTTTGTTAGCACTGACCCGTTGCCAACATCTGTTGACCATCGATGTCGGTCTGTTAGTTGCATCTTAAACGGCTTCCCGGAACAGCTTTGTTGGGCTCATTGCTTGTTGTTTATAAAACCAATTTCGTACTACAGCGGGCCCTTTGTCGCAATAGTCTAAGATCGGACTGGGATATCACTCACTTGATTCAATTCATTCTATTCTGTGCCAGGACCGAACCATTTTTGACCCCTGGACTAATAGAAATTGTTGGAAAACGAAGGTCAAAACATCAGTGCGCTTATAGGACGTTGACAAACCACCATCATGACATCCGATAACGAACAGTTTTTCCAAACTTGTCAGGGTTAGCACGAATAAATCATTTTGATTTAAATCATGGTTTAAATCAAATGATTTTTTTCAATAAAACAATACTTTCTTTTGTGTTATTTTATGTTAAATACTAGGTCTTTTACATCTGAGAAATCAATATCATTATTGTAATGCTTGAATAAAAAACTAGTCTTAAGTTGGAAAACAATCTTTCCACAGCAGCTGAAGAAGCTATCGCCCCAAACAGATGCTTAACCATTGGAAAAATCTTTGACTGTTCCTCTTCACTAAATATATTTTTCTATGACATCCACCATTCTAGTGGGGTCACATTTTTTACCACTTCTTCTGCGAACATCACACTTTTAAATGGTTTTGATTTTGACTTAAGTTTCACTATCAATGTTAGGAAAACTGAACTATCAAAATGATTTCGAGCTTCCTGCAACTGCACGTTCCGTTTTACGCAAAAATATAGTTTAACTGTATGGTAAAATGAAAAAAATAAAAAAAATCGTGATTAATTAATTACGTACGCGCTTTATTCGATTTTTTCAAAAAATCGCGCTATATTAGTTTTTTTCAAAAATCATGTTTTTTTCCAACCCTGAATCTTGTGCTGGGGGCAGTTGTCAAAACACAAAACAAGGATGCACGTTTTTTTATTATAATTTTAAGTTCCACTGTTGGTATTACATAATACAATCTTCCAGACAACCTAGGGGTAGTAAAATTCGTGGAACTGAAGGATTGTGAGGTAGTGCAAGAAGAACTGCTCCAGCCGGGTGTGGTGTCCTCAGTTCCCACCCATCATAAACATAGGCTTGATTTTATTTGAGATGAAAGTAAAAATCACTGTCGGATCCTAGACTATATCATTAATATGGCATCGGATCCTAGAGTATTATGTTTTAATTTATTACTATTTAGGCAAGTGCCTGCTTCGAAAACAATATGCGGCCACTTCAAAGTTGTGCAAACGGATACTTAAAGCTGGGTCGCCAGATGTTCGGTAGTGTTCCATACTAATTTGAACTGTATTCATACGAAGCAATAGTGGATAATAATTACATGATTGCACGTAGTTGTCTTAAAAACGGGCTGTCAGTGATTTCCAGTGATCCATTCTAATTTGTACCGTATTTTGAAGAGAATTTAAGTTTAAATTACTTCACAAGAGTTACTGGTCAAAAAATCACTGGCCGTTTCTATTGGTGGATGATAGTAAATAGAGACCTCTGTAAAGTGTATTCGAAAAGGACCCTAGACGTGTATACCCGTACCCTTGGGCGATAGTACTTACTCGGTATCGATAGTGATACGGCAACATTCCTACGCGCATCCACGAGACCCAATCACAAGGCAGTGTACGGTCAAGCGATATGCGCCGTCTCCTAAGGCTGTCTCGCTCTAACGTTTTATGACTCAGGTGTGGCAGTTTGGTTTGCGGCAGGTAAAGTTATTATCATTATTTTATATTTAGGATAGAACTTTACGTTCATTTGTTGCTGATACATAGTCAGGCCCGATGATGCTGTACGATACCCTTATAATGTGTGGCTGTAAGTATCGTGCAAAGTTTTCATCATGCTGTCACATACCTCAGATCAAAGAGTAGTGTAATATACTGGGAAAAGAGAGCCCTCTCACGGGTTATTCATGCAGACTGATTTGAAGCGCCATCTACATTTTTGAACAAGTACCATTCATATATATACGTATAGCCGGCTACAGATATTCTTAAAATTTAATGGCTTGGCTTTCCAGTAACAAACTATTTTTCTCTCGACTTGTCGTAATTAGATTCGATTAATATTAATCTGAATTTAAGAATTACGACGAGACGATAACAAAATAGTTTGTTACTGGGAAATACCTAACTAATTGGGCGGGAGGGTATAATGAAATGAAATGACAACAAGTAGGTATTATTTTATAGCTTTATTTTCTATTTTTATAATGTTTACGTTTGTTGTAGGTAATATTTTTGTGCAGCTATTTTTACTTAGTCATCCCCATCATAGATTAACTTACCGGCCAAAATCCGATTAACCGATTGACACCAGCTGTAAATTATTACATTTAATGTAACACTTAGAAATACATTTCTTAAATCATCTCATGCCCAAAACATAAGGGCATTTAAAAGGATATGTAATTATTATTGTATCAACAATATAATACAAAAGTACCTACACAAACTAAAAAACAACGTCCCTGTCGCACATTAAAATAAGCGTCCATATCGCAGAAATTTAACTTCACACGCGAAGTAAGTCAAATACCCAAACGGAGGAGCAAGCGAGCAAGCTCAACTCGACGCTTGAAGTATTGTGGTTTGTGGTAACGAAAACACCTAAAAACCAGGTCAGAATCGCACGTGCAGACCGGAATGCAATTCAAATCACACTCAAATACAACCGTGGCCATGTTAAATGACTGGTAGGCAGGCAGGGTTGCCATTCTAAAAATCATGTTTCACTCCGCCAGATCTAATAAAATTAGATTATTCGTAGTATTATTTCGAAATAAAAGTATTTTTTGTTATAATTTTCAATGTCAGGATATTTCTTATTGAATTATATTTAATGATAACATGAATGCAGTGACATCTATCGGAGACTCATGATAACAATCGGTGTTTTTACTGTTCAGAAATGTAGATGGCGTAACTATATATTTAACATAGCACAATGTAGGAGACTGTCCCCCCTCTGCACCTCAGATTCTTACTTCGGTAATTTCGTTTCGTTCTGAAATTGTGGCTCCGACACTCGCTTCAAGAACGTTATGTGTAAAAGTTTTTTTATTACTCGAGCAAAATTCTAAAATTTATTAGAATTTTTGGGAAAAACAATAGAGCAGTACCTATACAAAACCAGGGGTAAGTTTTATAAAGCTACAAGTAGCAATTTTACAGGTCTAAACTGGCAACACTGGCTGGCTTCAAATGGCTGGTCATCATTGGTGGAGGTTGTGTCAATTCGGTGAGTATAGTTTTTTGAAGTGGTGTATTTTTATTTTGATAGGAATTATTATATAGATCTAAGAATAAAAATCCTTTTATTTTTATCTTCTATAGTTTTTCCGAAATCATTATTTAAAACACTGAGGTAACAGTTCTTAACTTTCTATGCCTGTTTCCCTCTTACGCCTTAGTGTCCAAGTAAAAAAAAAAAGTGAGAAAAAATAATCGTTGACAGTTGTCATTTGTCAAACAACCCGTTACACTTACATACACCTGTATTGGTTGTTTTAATTTATTGCACGAAGGTACAAAGCACCGTGCTATGTCCGAGTTATATGCACGATTATATAATTCTTGTTTTTCCATCGGTACAACAGTCGCTGAATCGTCCAAGAGGTTTTAACAAACCAATTTGTTTGTTTAGCCCAAAAAGAAAGTCGTTATAAAAGTGCCGCAAATCGTCGAGATAAGAATCGATCGGTGTCCGTGATCCGTGCCAGGGTCGTGGAGAGAAGTAGAAAAGCCAGAGTCCAGGTGTAAGCAATAGTCGTCGGTAAAATACAGTCGAAACAAACTTGCAAACGAAATCAAAACAAACAATACAGGTGTAAGTTTAACGGATGGTTTAACAAACGAGAACTGTCAACGATTACTTTTTCCCATTTCTTTTTTTTTCAATTGGAGACCAAGGCGTAAGTGGGAAACAGGCATAGAAAGTTATGAACTGTTACCTCAGTTGAGTGTTTTACAAAATTATTTCGGAAAAACTATAGAAGATAAAAATAAAAGGATTTTTATTCTCAGATCTATATAATAATTCCAATCAAAATAAAATATAAAATACACCACTTCAAAAAACTATAGGTACTCACCCATGGTAACTTGTAATCTGTAAATTGTAATTTGTAGCTTTATAAGTTTATAACACAGGCCCCAGTAGATTTTGGCCCTCGTCAACGGGCCTGCGAACGCGCGAACGCATAAATGCTTCACAGTCACGCGCAATTTTTATAAAATATTAGCCCAATGCCACTAACACTAGACAACATATCGCTGCCCCAATATTATAAGGTTCTATGTTACATTTTTTCCACAATATGAGTTATGATTAGTACGTAATTCTACGTGTCTTTAGCTGTATTTTGCTCAAACGAGGCTCTTAATATCATCAACTAATAGTCCAAAAATCCCGATATTATAAGGTTCTATGTTGTGGTTATAAAACTAACAAGGGTAACAAGGTCCTATGTTTGTTAGATTGCTATTATTGTATAAGTGGTTATATATAAATGAATTGGGAATAAAGGCTTGTAGTACTGTTAGGCGATGGGCTTGCCACCTGTCACTAATAAACTGGGAAACATCTTAGCCTACTTGTGCAAAATGTGGTTACAGAATTATCAAGAAGTTTTAAGACTTGTTGGTAATTCTGTAGCTCTGCCTACCCCACTCTGGGAATGAAGGCGTGAGTTTATGTATGTATGTATGTAATTAACTGATTACGGCGTATTTTTTTATTTTCGGCAACAGTATATTTGTGTTTCTACAATTGACATATTCGTTTATATACCAGATCTTTATCCAGCGAAATATGGGTACACTTATTTTCAAAGCTTATTATCTCCGTTCGACATTCATGTAACATGGAACCTTATAATATTGGGGCAGCGATTACAAACATTATTCTATGGATGTGAGACATGGGCGCTCACAATGGGGCTCATAAGGCTCAAGGTCACTCAAAGGGCGATGGAAAGAGATATGCTGGGTGTCTCCTTGCGAGATCGAATCAGGAATGAGGAGATCCGCAGGAAAACTAATAGTAGATTGTATAACTAGGGTCAAAAATAAGCCATAGTACCCCGAGATGGTTATTTTCCCGAGCAAAGCGAGGGAGGTGGCGCTACTGTGCGCGCGTAAACAATGAGCTCCGTAATAATTTACTTTTAAAAATACAAATAAGTGATAAATTCATGAAAAAAATATGTAAACATAAAAATTGCAAAGTGATAAATAAGAATAAGTAACAGTATTAAGTTATAAACAACAAGAAACAGTGTATAAAGTATGAAGTAGCGCCTTGGCGGCCGACAAGTTTTAAAGTATATATATCAATGATTTGATGGAATTGAACAATAATAAACAACTCAAACCGAAAAATCGTCTTATCCCAATAAAGAAAGAAAGTAAAACAGGTAGGAAACGAAAGTAGTTCGTATTTATAACCTAAATTAAATACTTTATTTGTTGATTTGTCGACTGTCGGTAAAGCAGATTAGGCAGATTTGGCAGCGCTAGCGCAATCTAGCGTCAAAAAAGCGAAATCAACCTTACTGTAGTAAAGCTACTCATCAACAGAGGACGTGCTCATCTAAATATCGAATGAGAATATTGATAGTACCTAGTTCCAAAACAAGTCACCAGAGGACACTACTGTATGTAAAATGGCAAGTAAAAAGAGTTGTACGAATTGTAAACAAGTTATAAACGATAGGCGAATCTTAACATGCGCCTATTGTAAACAGATATATGACCTGCTTTGTGCTAATATGTCAGAATCCCGATTCTACACTTTCCACCACGGGACTTCGGCGTCTAAGTCTAAATGGAAATGCCCATGTTGCTTAAGTAAGGAACCAAAACATAAAAATGCAAGCTCTCCAAGACCTTCACACCCGGAAAATGAACCTGACAAATACACTGATGAGTTGATATCACATGTAACTCTTAGAAAACCTGCTACCCGTCAGAAATTAAATGTACACTCGACAGAACCGAATGAGAAACCTTCTTCAATTGGTGAACAAGTATACAATGATCGAAGCATATCGGGTGACACAATGTTTTCCCCAACAATAAGTCCCACAACCATAAATGCTAAACAGCAAACGGAAATAAATGTAAATCCGTTAACTTTAGAACAAATCAGCAACCTACTTGACACAAAACTTGAGAGAAACAAAATGACTATGATACTTGAATTAAAGTCCGAATTAAGATCTCTAATCCAACACGAGATAAATAACATAATATCGGGCTTAAAAACGGAACTCTCCCAGAATATTGACAGCATAACGCTAAAGCAGAACGAATTGAAAACTGAAATAAAAAACTTTCAAGATAAAATTAAAGTGTTAGAAAATGAACAAGAAAAACTTAAGAAAGAAATTATAAGCCTTCAGGATTCTCCGCAAAAAATATCAACCGTACCTTTAATAACAATGGATAATAATAAAAAAATTGTTTTACATGGACTTGAAGAATCTAGATGGGAAGACGAAAATGAGCTATATGGACGAATAATTAACATTTTCCAAAATATCCTGGGTATTAATCTAGATGGATGTATTGAAGACCTATGCAGATTAGGAAAAAACGGAAATCGAAAGCCAATTGCAGTCGAATTTACAAGTAAACGAACAACAAAATATATATTACAAAACTACAGATACTTCAAAAATACAGGTCTAGCAATTTCTGAGTATTTAGATGAGAATGCTGCTAAGAAACGAAGAGAATTGATAAATATTTTACTAGAAGCAAGAAAACACGGCCACCATGCAGTTATACGCAACAACAAATTAATAATAGATGGTAAAGCTTATGAAAATACCAGCCAGAGCGCCTACATTGGCAATCAGCTGGAATACAATGAAGAGACTAGAAAAAACGAAAATAATACTGTACAGGAAAATCCGGACAAAAGTCAGACAAACCAATACAGTAACAGAAACAAAAATTATACATTTCGGAACCAAACTAAGTATATTTAGTCAAAATACACAAAGCTTAAAAAATAAAACCTACTTATTAACAGATTTATTGGAAGAAAATAAGCCCAATGTGGTGTGTTTATCAGAAACATGGATTACAGGGGAGCAACAAAACCTAATAGAAATAGATAGATATACTTTTGGAGCAACCTACAATAGAAAAAAACATCGAGGAGGTGGAGTAGCTATATTAACTAGAAATGGAATGACATTTATTGAAAAGAGTGATATAACTAACCTATCCGTTGATTACGTAGTTGAATGTTGTGCTTTAGAAGTGCAACCTGAAGTTGTAGTTATAACGATTTATCGAGCTGACCGTGATATTGAATTATTTTTTGAATTTCTAGATAGACTATTACATAAACTTAAATACAATTATAATAAAAAACGCATAGTTATTACGGGTGATTTTAATATAAATGCTAGTATAAATTCCAAAGACTATAAAAGACTGTCAGACACAATGTTAGAAAGTAATCTCCGCCAAATAGTTAACGAACCAACTAGAGAAACCACTACTAGTGCAACCTGTATTGATTTAATATTTACAAATATAAAATACTATACTTTATCAGTACAGGACTTCGGAATTTCTGACCACAAAGGGTTATATTTCACAATAAACACATCATTGCAAATGGTTAAACAAGCTACACAAAATTATACAACAAAGAGATTATTTAACTCTCGTAATCAAATGCATTTTAAAACTGAACTGGGTAACGTAGACTGGAATAGCATTATAACAAGTGAACAGAATATAAACATTAATTATAACAATTTTAACTCCAAACTACAAGACATATTAAACTACTGTATACCAGTTAAACGATTAAAAAATGTAATTAAAAATAAAAATAGTTGGATAACAAAAGGAATAAAAATATCTTGTCAACACAAACGACAGCTAAAAATGATTATAAACCAAACAAACAATAAAATACTTAAAAAACATTATAAAGATTATACAAGGAAATTAAAAAAATGCGTTTACTTATCTAAAAAGATTAATTATACGCAGGAGATGGTAAAATCAAAAAATAAAATAAAAACTATGTGGAACGTAATTAAACGTGTCACAGCAAAACAAATACCTTTATCCATCAAAAACATAGAGATAAAATCTGAAACAAACACAATGGTAGACTGTCCTATTTCAGTCTCAAATATATTTAACCAACACTTTGCATCTATAGGTGACCCATACAAACAACAAAAAACTCTAGCAAAAAGTAACAATAATAGTAACACGAATCTGGGCCCTCCGCTCCATAGTGCTGAAACGTCTTCTATCAACTCATTGTACTTGCAACCAGTAACTGAAAAGGAAATTTGCGATATTATACATAACCTACCAAACAAACACAGCTGCGGCGAAGATGACATTCCACCAAGCCTTATCAAAATGTGTGTGAATGAGCTAAGATCCCCTCTTACAAAATTGATTAATCAGTCCTTTGACGAATCTGTATTCCCAGATATATTAAAAATAGCTAAAGTAAGACCTGTGTTTAAGAAAGGTAGTAACCCTAACGACCCTACTAATTATAGGCCTATATCAATCTTGCAGGCTACTTCCAAAGTTTTTGAAAAAGCAATGGCAAATAGGATAACGGGTTTCTTAGAAAAATACAACTTGCTTGATGAAAATCAATATGGATTCAGGAAAAACCATTCTACGACACTTGCTGTGTATAAGTATATCCAAGATATATTAAATTGCATTAGAGATAAAAAATATGCAGTCGGCTTGCTACTTGACATGTCAAAAGCTTACGATAGAGTGTCGCACACTATATTACTTAATAAATTAAATAAAATTGGTATTCGAGGCAGGGCATGCGAGTGGGTCAAGTCATATTTAACAAACAGAAAGCAATATGTACAAATAACACATTACAATAATAAAACTCGTGAAATAGAGAACATAAAATCAAACGAAATCATCACTAATTGGGCAATACCACAGGGAAGTATAATAGGGTGTATACTTTTTCTCATATATATCAATGACTTGCCGAAAATAACACAACAACAGTGTATTCTCTTTGCAGACGATGTGTCCCTATTATTCAAATGTTCCAATAGTAATAACAGCCTCAACTGCATTAAAGAAACATTTAACAATGTTATCACCTGGTTATCTAAACATAATCTTGAAATAAATACCGGTAAAACAAAAATAATACAATTTAGACCACATCAAAGACAACCATTAAATCTTAACAATATAAAAAATTCATTAAATGTAGAAGAAGTTGACAAATATACATTGCTTGGGCTAACAATCGATAAATATACAAACTGGAAAGAACATATAGCTAAAGTAAAATCAAAAATATCACAATTCATTTATGCGCTTGCCATCCTTAAAACCAATACCCACCATGAATGCGCATGGTCGGCGTATTACGCCTACGCATATTCCTGGTTCAGGTACGGAGTGCTACTGTGGGGTGAGAGCACTGATGCGCAACACTTATTTGTTGTGCAAAAGAAGTGCTTACGTATAATTGTAAACATTAGTCAAAGAAATAGCTGCCGACCCGATTTCATCCAAAATAAAATGCTAACCCTCCCGTCAATATACATACTAGAAACAGCAACATTCGTTAGGAAACATATACATCTTTACACTTTCATTAAAAGCACACGTCGCAATAATAAACTGGCCCTACCGGAACCAAAACTTAGTATTTACAAGAATAGCCCATACTACCGGTCCATAATTATATATAACAAAATACCTAATAAAATAAAAATTGAAGAAAATACCCATTTATTTATAAAAAAACTTAAAGATTTTCTCATCATAAAATGTTACTACTCTGTTGAAGAATTTATGACCGACAATTTAAAATAAATAATACAATACCATAGTCAAGCTCATAAATATATAAGTAAGTATATATAAATATTATAGTTTTAATAATAAGTGTTAACACAAAAATAGTGTTAACAGATTACTAAATATTCATAGCGAATGTTTAATTTGTTAAAAACTATAGATAGGTACAGAGATCTTATTTTATGTTATTTAGCCATTTTATACTTAATTTACTTTAATTTACTTAATTAGTTATTTTATAAGTTTTATAACAGTGAAATGTTATAATTATAATAATTAATTTACGCGTTGCAATACCCTAACAGGGTTGTACCTAGAATTAAGTTTCTTTTGTACAAAAATGCAATAAATAAAAAAATAAAAAAATAAAAAAAATTGTGCGAGGGTACCTAACATGGCTTTTAGACCCGAGTTATACACTCTACTTTTCACTTCGATTGTGAGAAAATAAAAGAATTATACAAAAGTAAAAAACAATGATTATCCACCCACAATGTATTCCGCGGCAAAATATTGTTTTAATTTGGCGGCGTGTTTTTTTTAAAACTACTTTGACACAGATACAAAATATAGACTAAACGGCGCTGACCGAGTGAGTATTTAGCGCTTTAAAGCGTAGCTCAAACGATTTATGATATTTTAGCAATTGTAAAGTAGGTACTAAAAAACACCTAATGTTTTGAGAAATGAATTCTGTTACCTGATTGGTCGGTTTTAATATAGCTTTATTATGGTTGGTTGATATCAAATACATTTTTTTTTAAAGATTTGAATTAGTTAACGAGTGTACGTACCAAAAAGAACCTAACGTTCCGACTGACAGTCGATATGTATTGTGATTGGTGGATTTAATTTGGTGAAGTATTTTGATTGGTCAAATTAAGATGTTTTGTAAATGTAAATCATTCTATTTTCAATTTCATATTTTCCCTAGTGAAAATATATATATTATATTTTCCCTCGGTTGTACATATATCACTTGAGTCTCGCTTGATAAGTCTAATTTGACAAACTTTTTGAGCATGAGAAGTGAAAAGTAACTGACATAGCTCACCGAATTGCAAACCTTAAGTGGCAGTTGGCGGGGCACATTGCTCGTAGAACCGATGGCTGTTGGAGCGGGAGAGTTCTAGAGTGGCATCCGCGAACCGGGAGACGAAGTGTCTGGGAGACAAGGTGGACTGGCGAATGGATAAAGGTCGCGGGAAACTGCTGGATGACATCAGCAGAGGACCGATCGTTGTGAAGAAACATTGGGGAAGGCCTTTGTCCAGCAGTGGACGGCAATAATAATAGCGGCAATAATAATAATAACGTTATCGTTATTATTATTATGGCGGTGATAATGATGATGATTGTGATGATGATGATTCTATTACGATGAATACTCGTCATCCACCATCTTAGTTTCCTCCATTTCTTTTCACGATTGCTTGAGATTGCTGAGCTTGAAAGTGATATGGAGTGTCTTCAGTCTTCCCTTGGTCATTATTTTAGCTGGTCGGCTGCTACCACGTTTGCGAGTTGTCGTCAAGGATGCAAGAATTCTATATATTAAAAGATGGCGGTCGTGTA
Organism: Acleris emargana; assembly: GCA_927399475.2. NCBI lineage: Eukaryota > Metazoa > Arthropoda > Insecta > Lepidoptera > Tortricidae > Acleris > Acleris emargana. The sequence goes on along the minus strand of OV656835.1, from coordinate 45,297,269 downwards.
ATTTGTTTTAGACTTTAATTTTTGGGTAATTAGGTGTTCAAAGTTCTTTTCTGATAGTGATTTGTACTTTTTATGCCTTTGAGTCGCACAGTCATCAATTTCGTGTATCTGGCATCTTTCTTCTCGTTTCAAGTGGACTCACAGTGGTGCAGAGGTTAAAACTATCTTGACCTCTGACCTACAAATCACCGTACAACGTTGCCCCCAATCTTCCTAGAGAAGATTGGATTGTTTTATTGCTATATTGATTTATACTTATACTAGCGACCCGCCCGCGGCTTCGCCCGCGTGGAATGTATTATACATATAAACCTTCCTTAAGAATCACTCTATCTATTAAAAAAAACCGCATCAAAATCCGTTGCGTAGTTTTAAAGATTTAAGCATACATAGGGACAGACAGCGCACGCGACTTTGTTTTATACTATGTAGTGATATACTTGACACTGGCGAAATCACTTAACGTGGAAACGCCATATCCCCGCGGTAGTAGCTGTTCAAGTCGCCGCGGGGGCAAAAGAAGAAGATCGCCTTCTGATATATTTTCCGTAGGGGGCCATTTGCAACGTTAAAAGATGGCGAACGTGTAATTTGTTTTAGACTTTAATTTTTGGGTAATTAGGTGCTCAAAGTTCTTTTCTGATAGTGATTTGTACTTTTTATGCCTTTGTGTCGCACAGTGATTGAAGACTTGGACTTATATGCCCTTATTAATAAACGTGGAGTAACCGTCGAGTAGCTAAACCATTTGTTCAACCACTTGTGGGAGGACCTTGTGCAGGGTCCGTCCGGGTTGGTACCACCATCTTATCCATTAACCTACCGCCAAGCAGCAGTGTTCGCATCGTTGGGTTCCGGTTTGGGGATAAGACAGCCGGTGAAATGACTCGCATAGAGGCATTCCATCTTAGTCCTCAGGGTTGGCAACGCATTTGCAGACTTGTGAATGCTAATGTCTATGGGTCACAGTTTCCACTTACCATCAGGTGGCCTGTGTGCTCGTTTGCCTTCCCATGCTATTAAAAATAAAATGCTTTGTCCTTATCTGTCATATTCAAATGTCACAATGACAAATAAGGATAAAACATGGTTTAGCTACCCCACAGTTACTCCACGTTTATTAATAAGGGCAATAACGTGTATCTGGCATCTTTCTTCTCGTTTCAAGTGGACTCGCAGTGGTGCAGAGGTTAAAACTATCTTGACCTCTGACCTACAAATCACCGTACAACGTTGCCCCCAATCTTCCTAGAGAAGATTGGATTGTGTTTTATTGCTATATTGATTTATACTTATATATACTTGACACTGGCGAAATCAATTCACGTGGAAACGCCATATCCCCGCGGTAGTAGCTGTTCAAGTCGCCGCGGGGGCAAAGAAAGAAGATATTTTCCGTAGTTTGGTTTTTTGTTTCCCGTTAAGTCGTTAAGTTAACCAAATACCAACGAGTAAAACGAAAAAGGCAGACATTCAAAAATGGCTTAGAGAAAAGAACATAGAGTATGGTACAAATGAGGTGAGGTGAGGGGCCAATTACTTGATAAAGTCAAACAACATAGGCGTTTGTATGTACAATATGTGATTGATGAGATGACCAACAAAATGGGGTTCACAGTGATAAGCCTACCGCCATATCACTGTGAACTCAACCCCATAGAAATTATCTGGTCACAGGTAAAAGGCTATGTTGCCACTTACAATAAAGATTTTAAGATGGCAACAATCAAAATATTGGTCCCGGATGCATTCAAATCCATAACAGCAGGAAAATGGACTGCGTGTATCTATTGAACATGTAAAGAAAGCCGAGGAAAAGATGATGCGTTTGACGACGCGCTGGCCTAGTTGGTAGTGACCCTGCCTACGAAGCCAGCGGTCCTGGGTTCAAATCCCGGTAAGGGCAGATATTTGTGTGATGAGCGCGAATATTTGTTTCTGAGTCATGGATGTTTTCTATGTATTTAAGTATACATTTCTCTATATAAGTATTTATATCGTTGTCTAGTACCCATAATACAAGCCTAGAGCTTAAATTGGGACTAGGTCAATTGGTGTGACATTGTCCCCTGATATTTATTATTATTATTTATATATTTTGTTATAGATGGGTCAATTTCAACATTTCTGGTTTTTGTCTCATTTCGGTGCAATTTTTAAGTTTTGTGTATTTTTGAACGTTTATCATTTTAAACTATGGATTGTTATATATTCTAGACGTGGTGTTAAGGGACACTCAAAATCATAAATAGTTTATGAGATATACGAGATAGAATATTTGATAAAACTATGGAATGATAAATACACACCGAAATGATAAAAAGTATCCACCGAAGTGATAAATACCCACTGGAATGATAGAAACGACCCACGTAAATGAAATCTTATCCACCGGAATGAAAATAAATGAAAAAACTCAATAATTATCATAATTATCACTTTTTATTTGAGTAAAAATGACATTAATGTTATTATTAACAAACATAATTAGAAGTCTTTATTTGAGTAAAAATTAGATTAATGTTATTAATAATTATCATAATTATAAGTTATTGTTTGAGTAAAAATGACATTTATATTAATGTTTTGAAACAATTCGCTTATAAAATAAACGTATTTTTTAATAAAAAAAAATACTTAATATTTTTTTTATAATGAACCGGATTGATTTATTACTTACTTCTTTAATATGGTTTTCAAAAAAGTTCTAAATATTGTGATTTATTTATGATAATAAACTAGGTATAAACTTAAAAGTCTTCCACGTAAATCTAATGGAACAGTTTACTGACCAAGCAAAATATAACTCAATAATTCTAATATTACAAATATCCCAGTGGCAATTATATAATTTATCACTGACTTTAGATCACTTAATGCTTAATAATTAGTGCATCATAAGGACGGCCTCAAAAATATAATATGAAATACCTAAAAAAACTCAGTCAAAAATGTAACATTATGAAATTATGATAACGTGCAAGACTAGATGTGAATTTACATATCCCAGATCTTTAAAAAAAACGTAATACTAATATAATTTTAAACCTTTTAATGTTTTTTAAACTGAATATCACGTCCAATCTTAACACTAAGTATTGCCCTTTATAATTGTAATTAAATTAAAAAAAAAACCGTAACAAATCTTTTTTTTCATCTGTGAGAACTTTCTTCATTATAACAAGTTGTTAGAGTTGTTGGTGATTCTATAGCTCTGCCTATCCCACTCTGGGATGAAGGCGTGACGCTATGTATGTATGTATACAATATTCTAGAAATAATCAGAACACGATGTCGTCGGTCAACGGGTTGTTGACTAAACAAACAAATTAAACGTAAATACTGTAACAGTTAAAATGCAGTCGCATATGTGTACTTGCACATTTTTCAGTCTTAATGTCTAGAGATCAAGGAGCACCTTATAAAAAAATCAAAAACATCCTAAAACGAATTTAAATTAAAACCTTTTAGAGATTTTTAAACTGAATATCACATCCAATCTTAACACTTGGCATTGCCCTTTGTAATTATAATTAAATTGAAAAATAAATCAGTAACAAATCTTTTTTTTCATCGGTGAGAACGTTCTTTATTGATATTTGAACAGTATGAATATTCGAATATTTGAATTGCAAATACAATCGAAAATAAGTTCTAAATTGTTACTAATAATAACAAGTATTAAATTGACAAGTCTACGGAAAAAATACATTGAAATTTCATAATGAGTACAGCTTTATTTTAGACTGTATTTCTTTTTACTTCGCGTCGCTTTATTTACCTTATTTACTCGGTATTCATTTGTCAACATAAGTGCATAAAAAAATAGATACAATTATTCTTAAAGAAAAGTTTTATGCCTGACTTGACGCAGTACGACCCTTCGATTCTGTCGCTTCAAAGTCTTCTATATTATTTACATTTTATTTTTAATTACTCGGTTTTTTTTAGTCTCGAATAGAATAATCGAAAAACAAAACTTTAAAACATGCAAGGGTCACTATGCAACTTGTTGGATTAAATTAATTATCTGTCTGCATTTTAATGTTATACCTACAAAAGAAGAAAATAGGTAAAGAAAATACACAATTAATAAATTCAAAGAAAGGGCATGAATTTCTGACTTTTACATCGATAAAATTATGCATAAAATAACTGACATTTGGCTATCGTGAAACGCTTAATTATTTACGTTTAAACGCTTATAATATTTATACATTTGCTTTGACTTCATAAAATTAAATAATTAAATTTCATAATTATTTGGATAACTAAGTGAAGCTACTTTTGTATCATGCCGGTGTTGCTTATCATTTCTGTGGGTATTTCATACACCGGAAACATCGGAATGAGAACCACGGAATGATAAAACCTAACCAAAAATATTTTAAAAAAAACAACGGAGTCTGGTTTCTTTAAACTAATGTTACTCCCGAATTAAGAAATCAGACGTACGTGTTATACATAAATCTTAAACTAAACACACAAAAACTACAAAAAATAAATCAACCGTCGGAATGAGGATTTTTTTGTCCTTACCCCACCGGAAGCAAGAACTTTCCTTTATATTTTATCGCCAGAAACGCGCACAACACAACCGCTAGCACCAAACTCTTGTGCGTGACTACCTCTACGAGTGCGCGGGAGGTGGGGGGCGTACATATTGAAGCTTAGCAGATATAAGGCACAGAATATTTGACGGTGGTAATGATAACGTTTCTCCGGACAAACGTATTTCCTCGTACCGGACGGTATGTGTGATAGTTTAAAAAAAAGTCAGGGCTTCTTTTTGTACACTAACTATCTAGTATTTTAAAAAAGGTAAATGTTTTTCATAATCATTAATAGTTTTTGATTTATTCCACGTTTTGCAATCAAAACTGGGTTGTGGACAGCCCACTGTGATGAGAAATGAGGTCTTAATAAAAAAAAAAAAATTATTATTTCCATTAATATTTTAATTCTACTTATTGCCCAAAATAGGCAACTGCGTGAAGTATTCAGAAAAAAATAACAGTTTAATTTTTAACCATAGTTCACCCCGGTTTGCAGCGACGCCAGCTTAAAATATTGCTTGGAAAATTGACCCAGATGATGCAGTGGAAAAAATCATAATAGGTAAATGTAAATTAATTTCAATTTGGTGTCGCCAACAATTTGCTAAATTTCCCCAATAGCTACTTTTAACCCGACTTCAACAACCGGTCAATTGCGAATCGGAAATATAATCCTGGTGCAGCTGGTGCTTGTGACATTGGTTTTAGAACATAATTTCCAAACGGCCTTGCTTACTGTTTTACTACTAAGGTAAGGTGGGGGAAGATAAAAAAAGGGGGAAGATTAAAAGTCTCACATAACTCCCTATTTGGTTTATTTTTTTTAGTTCTGGTATCATCCATTAAGCCGCCATTTTGTTACGATCCGCCGCACATTCGCCAGTGACCGCTCGGAGTAAGTAGACGTGTGTTATGTGCTATTTTGTGAAGGTCGGCATTTCGTGGTGAATTCGTCGATTTTCAATTTTACCCCGTGTTTCATAACTTGATTAATAAGGGGAGTATAAAAGTTCTGACTGACTATTTATGTGTTATTTGAGATTCTATTTTTATTTACTTCTGCTAGGTGTAGCTATTAATCATATATTGAGATTTACGAGAAGTTTCCATCTTTACCCAGCCAATTTCGCTGGGGTAACATTGAAATAGTAATGTTTCAATCTTCCCCCGTTTTTGAAAGTCATAGAAAAAGACACATATTCTCAAACTTTGCACTTAAAATAATAATTAACGTAAGGTTTATTTTCTGACCTAATATAACGATAAGAAAGTAAACTATTATCTACTTAAAACTAGCACAACTACAAAAAGAACACTCCCTCTAGCAAATCGGTACGCGGCATTGTACCCATGATGCTGGCTGCATTACCTCTCTGGATAGTCAAACCTAGTGTATATTATGTATAGTGTTATTTTTTGTATTTTACTTTATTTGTTTTTTCTCTAATTAATGGAACATTTTCAATATAATAATTTACGATAAGATAAATAGTAACTAAGAAGTGTTGTGTGAAACTATTGAGTGAAATCAATAATAAATCTGTATTTTTTTGTTTGGAGAGAAAAAAAACCTCTTAAAGTTTACTAGAAGTACTTATTTGGATTTCTAATATTATAAATGTAAGTAAGTCTGTGACTAAATTTTCTACACAGATTACTAAGTATTTGGTATATTTTTGTATTTTAAATGTGTCTTAATTTGTTACACAGATTCATATTTATTTTCTAATATTTTACATGTAATTGGCTTAATTTGTGACAAAATTAGTAATGCTGCAAGAAAATACTTACTTTTTTGTATTCATTTCTTTTATTAAATAAATAGGTAATTGTTTCCATGCAACTGTTATTTTAATTCCAAACTGATCTTCTAAATATTAAAAAAAAATGTGTTTACGTTTTTTATATGAAGAATATACAATAAAAAGTTTGAGTATCACTGTCGTTTTCCCTGTGAAGCGGGGTAAGAGTAAAATACTTTTTTTTTCAACTGCACTTTTCTTGTTACCTATCAGGAATATTTACGCAAAAATCATCTGTATCTGTTAAGCGAAGGAATTCTATACAATAACGAGCAACAGTAACCGTTTGCATTCATTTAAAAGACTTTAGACACTATGTCAATCTTACCCCTCGACCATTCCATCTTAACCCGTCAATTTATTAGACAAAATTTGATTTTATTATATTATTTTTATATATTAGAATAGGCGCACCGAGTTTTATCGACAGATTACAAAAATATAGCCCTTGCTCATACCTACCAATTTATGCAATTGAAAGGAAGTAAATAGTTTTTTATTTTACGAGGGTTTTAACACAACACTATCCATCTCATCAAAAAACCATTCAATCTTCCCCCACCTTACCTTACTTACTTGTTGGCGACGCACCTCCCAGAATTAATTAGAGTGGAGTTTATGTGAATATTGCCTCTTTGGAAGAGCTGCGTAGTCGCATCGCAGAAGCTAGCCGACAAATTGGTGAGCGACGATATGCCTCCGAACTCAAGAGGTCGTTTATGAAACGCTGCCGAGCCTGCTTTAAGCCTGGCGGCAAGCAATTCGAACATTGCTTTAAATTTAAGAAATTGTAACTTATTCGCTTTTATCGTAGTGTCGTTGTATTTTACATTAATGTTAACTGTCTTTTAAAACATTTAAAACCAGCTAACTTGATTTTAAACGGAAGCATAAGTCGTTTATTAAATTCGTTAGTTTGATAAAATTCAGTCTTTGTTGGACAAACTTAATAATAACTTCGCTGCTATAATCAATAAACTTAATTTTTATATCATTTTAGAATCTCCATTAAACAGGCTAATTTTTAGAAAAGCAGCACTACAGGTCTTAGTACATTTTTCTTACACCGTGCGTTGCTAAACTTGCCGCAAGAAAAACGCAGATTCCTAAACTTTAAATTTGATTTGTTTTTTAAACTACTATAATTTTACTATTTTAGTTGATAGGGTCTTAAATCAAATTTAATCAGCTATCTTTTACAGTAACAAAATTTTGAAAAGTAGAGATATTTCGTTTTTGGTGCAACTTTTACCAAACATGATTTATCATATTTTGTCCTGAGCTGAGTTATCCAGCCCTGTAAGGTTGGCCACTATTTACCGGACACCCTGTATAGTTTTTGGAGGTTATTGTTGTTCGCGTCCGTAGGCGAAGCCCCTTGGGCTTCATGACTCTAGATACCCTACACGTGACCTCTGGGCGGTGCTAAATGAACAACACTTTCTGTTGGTAGCCCAGGTAGCAAGATGACGTCGTCTGCGACGAAAAAGTTACGTCATGTTTAGGTGTGTTTAGGGTCAGTACTGTATACGTCTATCTGTGACGAAAAAATTAAGTACGTCATGTTTAGGTGAGTTTAGGGTCAGTACTGTACACGTCTATCTGCGACGAAAAAATTACGTCATGTTTACGTGAGTTTAGGGTCAGTACTGTACACGTCTATCTGCGACGAAAAAGTTACGTCATGTTTAGGTGAGTTTAGGGTCAGTACTGTACACGTCTAACTGCGACGTAATAGACGTCATGTTTAGGTGAGTTTAGGGTCAGTACTGTACACGTCTATCTGCGACGAAAAGGTTACGTCATGTTTTGGTGAGTTTGGGGTCAGTACTGTACAAGTCTATCTGCGACGAAAAAATTACGTCATGTTTTGGTGAGTTTAGAGTCAGTACTGTACCTACACGTATATCTGCGACAAAAAAATTACGTCATGTTTAGGTGAGTTTAGAGTCAGTGCTGTACACGTCTATCTGCGAGGAAAAAAATAACCCTGCCAACTACAGACCCATAGCAATCACCTCCTTACTATGTAAGTGTATGGAACGTGTGCTAAATAGGAAGCTCCTGGCGTACCTCGAAGGTAACAGTTTACTCAGCGATCAACAGTACCGATTTCATCGTGGACGATCAACTGGTGTTCTTCTTGCGTATGTCACTCACTTATGGGTCGAAGCCATTGAGATCCAAGGTGAGGTCCTTGCCGTGTCTCTCGACGTCACTAAGGCATTCGACTGGATTTTGGCACGACAGCCTTAAATAAAAGCAAGCTTCCGTCATTGGGGATAACTACCTCAGAGAGTGGTTAGATCAGTTTCTCAAAATCATTTATTTCCTGAAGCATATTTTCCAGTAGCATTTTTTCCCATTTATCAATTTGTACACCAGTCGTATTTATTCCTTAAGGTAAGGTGGGGGAAGATTGAATGGTTTTTTGATGAGATGGATAGTGTTGTGTTAAAACCCTCGTAAAATAAAAAACTATTTACTTCCTTTCAATTGCATAAATTGGTAGGTATGAGCAAGGACTATATTTTTGTAATCTGTCGATAAAGCTCGGTTACGCCTATTCTAATATATAAAAATAATAAAATCAATTCAAATTTTGTCTAAAAAATTGACGGGTTAAGATGGAATGGTCGAGGGGTAAGATTGACATAGTGTCTAAAGTCTTTTAAATGAATGCAAACGGTTACTGTTGCTCGTTATTGTATAGAATTCCTTACGCTTAACAGATACAGATGATTTTTGCGTAAATATTCCTGATAGGTAACAAGAAAAGTGCAGTTGAAAAAAAACGTATTTTACTCTTACCCCGCTTCACAGGGAAAACGACAGTGATACTCAAACTTTTTATTGTATATTCTTCATATAAAAAACGTAAACACATTTTTTTTTAATATTAAGAAGATCAGTTTGGAATTAAAATAACAGTTGCATGGAAACAATTACCTATTTATTTAATAAAAGAAATGAATACAAAAAAGTAAGTATTTTCTTGCAGCATGACTAATTTTGTCACAAATTAAGCCAATTACATGTAAAATATTAGAAAATAAATATGAATCTGTGTAACAAATTAAGACACATTTAAAATACAAAAATATACCAAATACTTAGTAATCTGTGTAGAAAATTTAGTCACAGGCTTACTTACATTTATAATATTAGAAATCCAAATAAGTACTTCTAGTAAACTTTAAGAGGTTTTTTTTCTCTCCAAACAAAAAAATACAGATTTATTATTGATTTCACTCAATAGTTTCACACAACACTTCTTAGTTACTATTTATCTTATCGTTATATTAGGTCAGAAAATAAACCTTACGTTAATTATTATTTTAAGTGCAAAGTTTGAGAATATGTGTCTTTTTCTATGACTTTCAAAAACGGGGGAAGATTGAAACATTACTATTTCAATGTTACCCCAGCGAAATTGGCTGGGTAAAGATGGAAACTTCTCGTAAATCTCAATATATGATTAATAGCTACACCTAGCAGAAGTAAATAAAAATAGAATCTCAAATAACACATAAATAGTCAGTCAGAACTTTTATACTCCCCTTATTAATCAAGTTATGAAACACGGGGTAAAATTGAAAATCGACGAATTCACCACGAAATGCCGACCTTCACAAAATAGCACATAACACACGTCTACTTACTCCGAGCGGTCACTGGCGAATGTGCGGCGGATCGTAACAAAATGGCGGCTTAATGGATGATACCAGCACTAAAAAATTTAAACCAAATAGGGAGTTATGTGAGACTTTTAATCTTTCCCCTTTTTTTATCTTCCCCCACCTTACCTTACATGATTTTTTCATTCGCAGATTTCTCCATTTGCGAATTAAGTCTAGTCTAGTATTGCTAATGGCATATAATATTCTACAATCGTAATATTTCTTGGATACTTTTTCTCTCACTAATTTCTTACCCCTATTCCCAACCGACTGAACCTGGCCAAAATGTGTATCATATCATAAAAGAGAGGTAGGTTTAGGTTATGATAGAGGTTTAGCAGGCCTGAAAGGCCAAAAACAGCTAGAAATAGGAGCTCCGCGACAGCGGAGCTCCGTCGACACTATAAGGAATACCCCCTTCGTCCACGTTCGTAACTAAGATTTCACAACTGAACAAACGAGAAAAAGAATCCCACTAGTTCAGTCAACTGAACTGGACAACTGAACTAGTGGGAATAGAGGTAAAAAATTAGTAAGAGAAAAAGTCTCCAAGAAAAATTACGATTCTAGAATATATGCCATTAGCAATATTTGCGTTAGACTTAATTCGCAAATGGAGAAATCTGCGAATGAAAAAATCATGTAAGGAATAAATACGACTGGTGTAAATTGATGAATGGGAAAAAATGCGACTGGAAAATACGCTTCAGGAAATAAATGATTTCGAGAAACTAATCTAACCAGTCGTCCGTTCTTTCCGCAACGCTTTTCCTGCTGCACATCAACGATCTTTTGTGTCCAGGTATCTTCGGATACGCAGATGACAGTGCCGTTGGCGTTGCAGTAAGATACCTATCCACTGCGCGCGCGAGTGGTTCTGAGACTGAATCGTCTAGAGAGGCCATGGTTGAGCGGATGAACTTGCGATTGGGGGCGGTGTGCGATATGGGCGAAGCCAACCTTGTGCAATTCAACGCCAACAAAATGCAGGCGTGTCTGTTTTCTGCAAAACGGATTACTTTCAACTGGATTCCTACTTTACAAAATACACCTTCACCGGTGACTGACCACCTCGAGCTCCCAAGTATGGATCTTTCATCCAACCTAAACTTCGGCTAGTCCATTGAGTAGCGAAAACCGCTGCCGAAAAACTTGGCATCCTCTTTAAGGTTCGGCGGTACTTCACACCGGAACAGTTGCTCCACTTATATCAAGCTCAAGTTCGGTCGTGAATGGAATACTAAGCTGCTACCACCTGTGGGATAGCTCTGCCAAATATCAGCTGGACGCACTGAACTCGGTGGACCGACGAGCTAGCTTAGGAGACTCATCGGTATCGACTCACTCGCCAATACCAAGCTTCAGAGTTTAGAGCATCGGCGTGAAGTCGCTTGTCTCTCGGTATTTTACAAGGTGTATTATGGAGTGTGCCCAAGAACTACATGACCTCATTCCACCCTCCACTTTCTCACATCGGTCTTCTAGACGCCGGGAGGACTTCCATTCACATGTAGTAGAATACCCAATGGTTCGTACGCAGCGGTTTGCCGCGTCGTTTCTTATTCGCACTGCTAGGGAGTGGAACGCTCTCCCTACATCTGTATTCCCGGAATCATATAACCTTGGTGTTTTCAAGGCAAGAGTGAATAGGCATTTTCTGGGTAAACGTGTACCACCTTCGACCTCGTCATCACTTAACATCAGATGAGACTGACGTCAAACGCAAACCAAATACGGATAAAAAAAACAGTTACAATATCGAACGGTCAAAACATGTAGGTAGGTACAATAATAATATTTTTTTAGTTGAGTAAAATGGATGGAGCTGATTCGACCTTACTTCGAACTTTGATTTACAAATTAGGGCCTCTGGTTTGTCAGCCACATTTTTTGGTGGCAAAAGTTTACGCGAGGTAGGGACAGGTAAAAGTAATTGCATCTCGTTTATACATACGTAATTAATTAAGTATAAACGCATCTCAGACTTCCCACCTGGTACTTGTCCAGTACCCACTCTATTCTATTCTAGTCTACGAATCTAATTATGAATCCGAGTTTTTTTACGCAATACCAAGCACGCAAGATGCACTTTAGACATCCTTATAATCTGAGGCCCTACTTTGAAAATCGAAGTTCGAAGTTACGTTAGCTCCATCCCCGTTATTCGAGACTAAATCGAGAGAAATGGATGGAGCTCGGATGGATAGTCCGTAGAGGGTTTAAGAATATAAATAGTGGTTTTGAGTAATTTAAACTAATAAAAAAATACTAAAATTCTTTAAACTCCACTTTTCGGTACCTTTTCTTGCGGAAATGCAAAACAGCGATATTGCTACGCAAACACGAATCGCAACTTTAATTTTGCAAAGTTATATTTGCGACAGTGTTCGAGTGACTAATTTTCGAGGCCTGAAAAAGTAAAAAAACGTAAACAAGACGCTAAATTAGGTAGATATGTTGGTTGTATAATTATAATATGTGGCCGGTCTTAGTTAATTTCTAAACGAAATCCACAGACTACCACCAACGAGCTGAACTGTACAGTAATTTTATTTATTGCCCTCGTACTCGAGCCCGATTAAAAAAATCGGTCGGAGCCCTCTGCTCTGACATCTTTCTTTGTGCGATTTCTGTCAGGTCTCCAATGAAAAATCCCGTTATAGTAGCCATACATCAAAGAATTGAACTTGATATTGCTTTTGTAACTCAACTCATCTAACAAAGGCATAATTGATCGCGAGTATTGCGAAGGATAACTGTTGTTAGGTACTGGAACGTGCGTTACAGGCACTGATCCGCTAGAGACATCGTGTGGAGTCTTATTTTGGTATTTAAAGTATTGATTTTAGCCTTCCTCTTAAAGATAGTGTTTATTTATTAGTGACCTAAGGTGGTGCCTGCTCCGGAACAACATTTTTGTGCCACTGTTCCATCCAAGGTACGTGTTTGTCGCTTAGGTAGAAAGGTAATTAAGAATGGAACTGTTTATAAGATAGGCTTTTTGCTAATGAACACTGCTTGCATATGGATTGGTTCTGGCGTTTTCAATAACCACTGACTACTCCAAAGTGAAGAGTAGGCAGAATTTGTATTCTTTGAATAGATGGGACATACAATATCAGTTTTATCTAGATCAATTTTATTGTTTTAATAACTAGGTACTTATTTAGAAATAAGTTGTCATCACAACATTCTTAAGGCAAATATTTCATTTAGGTTGAAATCATTGTCTTACTCATGTTCAATGAGATACTACTGTAGTCTATGGTAGCAATACAAGATGTATTTTGTAAAAGTATCATTAAGACCTTAATAAAACTTAAAGTTATTAATATAAAGTAATGTAAAAACAATGTTTAGGACTGGTATAGAAGGGCCTTACTCATCCCTTAATATTTATGCCAAGTTCTGGGTCCTGTATTAATCCCATGTTTGTTATTGTATTTAACTTAGGGAACATAAATGAATTGGTCTGTCCTTGTATTATCCTTGGAAATTTATAATTTAAATCAAAATGTATTGTGCATACAAAGTGTTACATTTAGAATAGATGTAGTATTTAGTGATCCACATGGCCTTTATTTTCATTAGATATTTGGATCCAATGAAATGTTAGCTGTCATTGTCTAGGGCTTATTAACCCCTCGTATGCGGGAGGTCAAAAAAGTACCAAGTTCTAGTCTCTTTTGATTAAGATACCTATAGTCCATAAAATTAGGCTTAACCTCGTAAGTCCTGTGTTTTGTTAATAGCGGTAGTGCTAAGTACCGAATGTACTCTACCAAGTACATATTAAGAATAATGCTTTAGTCTTTTAATTAGTGCTTTAGAGTTCAAAATATTTTATACGATAGTGAGTAGTCAGGTCTGAACTACTGTCATTAATTTGTACAAGTACAAGTACGCGGGGACTTACGAGGTTAATAAATACAAAAACATATTCAAATTTTGAGCATGGATCCGTGCCCTAAGCAAACGATGGGTTAAGTACAGTAACAATTGAACAAGCTTTTAGGTTTAGAACTTAAAATCCCCTTATACACCGGTCTATCTGGATGTCTCATAAAATCGACTTTACAATTTCACATCAATTTGCCGCAAAATGAAAACATGCTAAATTTCTTGCTGCATAATCTGGAATTAGGTGTCATTGGGAAATATAGTGCTGGTCTGTAAACACACACAGTGGTAGGAAGTTAAATAATATTAAACAAAGAAAATTACTTTGTAAACAAAAACTAACTTTTAAGTGTTTTCAAAAAGTGAAATTTATAGAAAAGTTGTGCGTAATTTTATCGATTATTTGATGATATCGGCCATTATAAAAAATGGTTCTTAAAAATAAACATTAAATAAACATTTAAATTTGATACATATTGAAATAAAAAAAATCTCAAGAATCTAAGACTCAACCTTAGTAACAACTTATTAACTGACTAGGTGCTCTATTGACAATTAATAAAAGAAACATTGCAAAATCATATGCAATTAATTACAAACTAACTGCTTTGAACATTATGTACTGATGCATTTTAACCATTTATAAGGCCCCCGTTACTAGTCCGCACCTCCAGCAAGTGGTGCAAACTACTGGGAATTTTTATTCGCACTGCGGACAAATGGGAAAATCAAAATCCCAGTAGTTCGCACTGTTTAATTCAACATAACTGTGTTCAGTTTGATATGGTATTATAGGAGCAGGAATATAAAAAAGTAATTTTAATATAACACATTTTTTAAAATTAGACTGACAATTTAAAAAAAAAACACAAATATTATATATATAGAGTAAAAATGCTTTACTATGTTGATTTGTTAAATTTTTCGTAAAATTAATGTTTTTTTTTAAATTGTCAGTCTAATTTTAAATAAATGTGTTAAATTAAAATTACTTTTTTATATTCCTGCTCCGTGGAAAAAAAATGCGAACTACGGGGTGCGGACTACTGGGAATAGCCCTAAAATTCAAATACAGTTTCATGTTTGAGTCTTCCTAGAATCATTTAAAAGCTGTAATTTTCCATGTAAACACAACATATTCTGTAGTATGTAAGGTCGAGATTCTAAATAAATATATGTGGTTGTGGCCGCTAAATCGCCTCTACTTTGTATAGGGTTAAATTTTGGATTCCTCTGGGCAAGTCTTCATGAAAAACTACATAGGTACTTTGTCTGCCAACACCAAAACTATTGAAATATAAATTAGGTAATTAAGTTATCAACTCAACACTTAACACACAGTATAAATACATAAGTACATCATTTGTTAAAAAACTAAAATTGTTTCTTTTATATTCACAGAGGGAGCCGTGTCTTGGGGGAAAAGTACTCCGGGCACTACGGTGGCCCCAGATACACCGGCGCCAGCGCCCCAGCCTCCGGGTATGCTTTATTTGTTCATTATTCATATACCTCATTTAAATAATGTCCAGTCATGGTTAACCATCAACTTACATAAATAAGGTCTATTATCTATAGTTCTATATGCTTTCAGGTAAATACCTATACATATTCTGGCTATTGACTACTAGTAATGTTAGATACTGAATATATGTAGTGTTGCTTATTACTATTTGCAATCAGTTTTCAAAAAACGTGCAATTAGCTATCTGCTTTGACCTACCAAGAGCTATAAGAAGAGACTCACTTAAGGATACAATGAGCTCCTGGTCTGCTTACATGGAATTTTAGTACATTACTGCTGAATAGGGAGAACTATTGGTTGCGGGTATTGATTGGTTGGTAGTGTCAGTTTGCGCCTCAGCCGGGCTACCCTGTTGAGGCTTCTTTCGTGCTTTTCTCCAACAATGCGACAAAAATATATCACAAGTCCCTAAGCAGTTTGTTTGATTATGTGAATATTTTCGGAAATAATTGCTTCGAAAGGTGCATAAATTGAGTCCCCGTTTATCTTTTAAACCAAAATAAATATGAAAAATCACAAACGCTTCATAAATATTTTTCTCAAAAATGACCGGAAACGTTGACATTACTAACTCCATACTGAGACGCGAAGTACATAGTTAACAGACACTTCCCAAATTAAAAAAAAAATAACATTGCGTGCTCGCTACACAAGCCCGCAATGTTGCATACAAATTTCATTGTTATCTAGTTTGTAACTTTTTAAAAGTGAAAACGGCCATAATAAAATGAGGGCACAAGTCTTATGCATCCATATTTTATTCGAAACGTAACTTTTTTATCTGTGTCTGGAATAGCTTGAGTTTTTTTTTTATAAAAGAGCTTGCGTTTCTCCTTGTCAGAAACATAAAAGCGGTAAAGAGTGATGTTATTTCACGTGAAGTTTCTGTTTATATGCGATTTGTATGTAGCGATTTTTGAGAAAAGCACTACAGGGTGTCCCAGAAACCGACGTCAACCCGCCTAGGGCTGATAGAGCAGCTCGTAAGCTATCGATTTAACCCCCATGTATGTTCAGCAATTGTTATTAGTTTCCGAGATATTGATCATTTTAATCAGAATTTTTGTTATTTTTCCTTATGTCCCTGCTACGAAAAATCCCTAAATTCATGTATTAATTTAAATTTTTTTCAGTGTTTTCTTGCATGATTAGAATCACTGTAAAACAAGGAAGTTTTTAAAGCTAAATGCCAATTTTTTTTTCATTACAACTTTTTGAGAAAACACACAAAGTTGGTTTTTCCATACTTGGTGAAAAACAGACGCGGGGTTCTCTTAGTATGGAGAAAGTAACTCTGTGCGTTTACTCAAACATTTGTAATAAAAAAGAAATTGGCATGTAGCTTTAAAAACTTCCTTATTTCACAGTGATTCTAATCATGCAAGAAAACACCAAAATAAAAATGAATTAATACATGAATTTAGGGTTTTTTCGTACCACGGACATAAGGAAAAATGGCAAAAACTCTGATTTAAATGATCAATATCTCGGAAACTAATAACAATTGCTGAACATACATGGGGGTTAAATCGATAGCTTATGAGCTGCTCTATCAGCCCTAGGCGGGTTGACGTTAGTTTCTGGGACACCCTGTATATGCCTCGGCAGGAACGGCAATTGCGGGCCTCGTATTTTTAAACGGACTCGCAAGCTCGTCCGTTTAAATCAATACTCGGCCCTGCTTCACTGCCTAGGCAATAATGTACTATTTATTACACTAGAATTATTTTCAACATGATTTTTTATACCGTTTTTGAGTTATTACCAAAAAACTGCGCTTCTGAACAAAAGAGCGTAAGTGTTATAAGGATACGCTCTTTCTGGTGCACTTTTTTGAGATTGTTTTTGCGTAGTAACGGCCTTGGAGCCCTTCACATAGTCAGACATGCTCTTGCCCGGTTTTTTTTTATTACAAATAATACTCATAAATAATAATAGACGTTTAACTTGCTCTCCCTTGATTTCTAAATTAGATAATTTATATTGAACACTCTAGATTCTCTATAATAACTACAGTACTCTTTTTTAGTCAGACTTTTAAACCATTTCGTGTAAAGCACTGTTGCCTATGCTTCTCTTATCCATCACTGCTTATTTTCATAATTTCGAAATTTAACAACTGATCATTCCAGTTAGTAACTTACAACCACACTTAATCAATTTAAATCTTGTTTTAATAAGTACCTACAATAACTATATCAAATACATACATATAATATACATTTAGATATTTATTATTGAATTAACAGTTGTTGTTGACTACCCTACCGTCCGGGCTTCCAATCGTAGCCGTAGGCATCAACACTTATTTATTTATTATTTATTATAAGGTCTGTTTCGGCGCCTGCGGGCCGCATTATAGATCTGTTTTATATGCCTATGATGATACTTTGTTGTTAATAATGTATTTCGTCGTTTTTATTGGAAGTGAAATATTTGTTACGAAGTAACTTTGATTCTATATTTCAGTGGGTGAACACCATGCTTGGCGACCTTTCTTCTTTCAAAATGTTTAGAGATAACCTGTAGGTTAGTTTAGAGTTTCCGTATAACAATTCAGAAAAAATAAACGTTTTGAGAAAAAAAAATACTTATGACAATTTGGACAGTTGGTAACTGAAATTTAACCTTATGATAAGTAAGTAGGTAACCATCCCGAGGCAAGTGGTAAAAGTATGTTTTCTCCCACATAGTAGAGTCAAATTAGATGAAATTTCACTAAAGCCTGCCAATTATTCTGAAAACTGATAAAAACATTTCTGATTGCTTTGTATAGGTTAAAAATCGAGCTTTAAATATCTTTTAATAAATTCAAAAGGGAGAAAAGGGTGCAATTGGTTGAAAACCATGCAATATTCATAACTCAATACTAACGAGAGATAAAAGGTGTACTCGGAGCAACTTGGCATACGTTTTAATCCTACTAAACATCCTACGGAACATATAAGTAAATAAATAAATATATATTTATCTATATATTTAAGCAAAATCTTACTTTCGGCCATTGCGGCTTTAGGAAAAATATAGAATGCGGTGCAAATTGAGGAAAGAATTATAAAAAATATTTAAATAAAATATCAAATTTGCACCGGGTTGCAACCCCGGACGGACCAGTAGTTATCCACGTTTAACGGTATTTGCACTTAAGGGGAAATTTTGAAACAATTGAAAATCGTCACAATCGTAAAGATAAAAGATAAAGATAAAGACATTTATTCAGTAAGTAGGCCGCACGGGCACTTTTACACGTCAAGAATCTACCAGCGCTTCACAAGAGGAGACCACTGCTGAGAAGAAACGCCGCAAGACACTCAGCAGTCAGTCAATTTTTTTAATTATATTTAATATTACAATGGTACAACTTAGTCTAGCATTATATAAATCTATAAATAGCAAATTAAAAAATATTTCAAATATCCTGCGTAGTTTCCGCAGGAAAACACACCAAAATCTTAAGAGAGAGAGATAAAGAGAGAAAAGGAAAAAATAACACCTACTTATGTGTATACATATAAGACGGTGCAAGATAAGATTGATATGTTTTCCTACATCAACGGTGTCCCCTAGACAAGATAAAGCTTTTGAATTTGAATTTCGTATTCATTTGATTTCATTTAAATTTGCATTTGTTTTCTGTAAATACTTATTAGTCTTATTACCATAGATAGAGCAATAAATCCACAGAAGCGCAGACACTCGCATACGGACCGAGGACGCACGGTTCTGAGGCATGGGCAAAAGTATCGTAGGATAGCTGCGTATGCGGACAGTCGCGGGCACAGCTATTGTAAATAGGCATTTTTTTTCAAAGTTGTACCAACAGATTTGTGATGATTATTTTTCGAACTTATTAATTGTTGAATTTTAAGGGTGTTGAAGCATTTTTAGTAGTATTAGGTATCTTAATTTAGCAATGGTTTTGTAAAACATACGGAAATTAAATTTATACAGCGATTTCAAAGTGGCTCGGGCTCATATTTATTTCCCTTCCGTTACCATATACATTTATTGATATAAATTGAAAGAAAGTAAAATGGGGATAAACAAATGCTTTACTTACTTGAAAATATAGTAAGTTATGAAAATAAGTTTTATTTTTAAAACATTATGAACTAATTTGAAAGAAATTACGATTATTGTAACTATTTCGTTACCAGACGACCAAAACTACTTACAATTTTCTTTACCAGTTGGACGTTATGAGGTTTACGCGACAAATTTATTTATACGTGGATACTTTAGTAAAAAGTTTATCCATATAATACACAAATTGCAATGTTTATCAATTGGGGATTTAATAATAAAATAAAATGTTAATTATTTTCAAAGGACGGTAACGAAAATAATGGTAACGAAATCATAAGGCTGCAGTTATACCAAGATCACAAATCCACAAAAGCTTTATTAACCCGACTGACCAAAGCAAAATGAGGGTTATGGTTATCGCATATTTATAGTGGTTACATTTTAGACTTTCCTGACCAATACTGATTATTGAGAGACAAATTATGAGCAACTGCAATGGTATTAGGTAGGTACCTATTCTTTGGTGGATACTTAATTTTTCGGAATAGTTTGATAGTTTGGTAGTTGCAATTTTTCTTGCCTTTAATTTTTTTTTATTCTCGCCACGTCCTTTTTTCTTTGGATTTCATATTTAATAGGGTCATTTTTAATCCTTTCCCGATACCGTTTTTGTTTTTCGGCAGCTGTGAGAGGAGCCATTTCTATAACAAATGTAGGTAGTTTAGTCGTATTAATTAAATTTAATTGAGATATCTGCGGTTAATGTTATTGCAACTACGCAGCAGATTAAAAATAACACGTTGCATTATTCTAAAGATAATTTTGCAAACCGTATAAGATGATTTACTTTTGTGGTACAAACAAATTTACCTATGTAAATACTATAATTTATTCAAATGTGATCTCAGTGTAATCATTACTTTATGTTTCCATTCCGTTACTTTTTAGATTCCCCTTATACATGACTGCCGACATGGCAACGAAAGGGGAAGTAACGGGAGTAATGTTTTGCACTTTGAAATACAAATTAAATATGCATTCGATCTTGATTGTAAAGATATTTTAGTGAAATTCAGTTTAGATATAAACAATTATTTAGGTAAATGTATCACAACAACATAAAGATAAAGATTTTACCTTCAAATCTTGGTAACGGAGTGGTGGAACCCATTTTGAACCACGCAAAGCACGACACTTCAACACACAATTTTTTCGTTTACTGACCGTTTGAAGACAAATATTGTGCTGGTACGTGAAAACAAAAGTTTCTAGATGAAAATAAAGATATAATTTGGTAATAAAAATGATACCTTAAGCCTAATATACGGTAACGGAAAGGAGGAATTCCCCTTATGTCGAATGTGGTGGACACGATTTAAACTAGTTTTTTGTTAAATATTAACTCTAAAGGAGACAAATTAAGGGCGTTTTTAGTAAATTCACATATTAGACTCCCAAAAACAAGTGTTCTCATGTACGACAAAAGTTTCCAAACTTGTTTATTTGAAGTTCGAAAATGTAACACCAGGCCTGGACGCGGAATAAATTGGGGGTCTTAGGTAACAAAAATAACAAAAAAACTGTAAATTTAACGTTATTGAATACTTCTAGTAGCATCATTTTAAACGTAAGAGTATTGTTTATCTGGTAATTTAGCTACAAGTCTAAGTTTTTAACATAATCATGTAAAAAAGATTGAATGAAGTTGTCGGACACGTGAAAAACGCTAGGTACACTAGAAAAAAAAAATGCCCAAATGCGATTCTTACTCCTTCACGCTGCAGGTGGCTGGAGAGATTTAAATGATTTTTAGAATGAAAATAGCTTATTATCCTGTATTAACACATAGGCATACATTTATTCCCGGAAAATTCGAAAAATCCCGAGGGTATAACGATGATCGAAATCTACGCAGACGAAGTCTAGGGCAAAAGCTAGTAAATTTATAAATAAGACGAGATGAAAACCCGGCTTCGCTCGGATAAATTGTAGAGCATATTAATATTCCACTTTTTTTTAATAAAATGTAGATGATACTTCCCAACCAGCAAAATTATGTGCTATAAAAGTCGAGAGCACGTTCCTATTTTTACTTTCAATGCTATAAAAATGCTAAAAATACTCGAGTAAAAGCGCTGTAAACGTTTACTCGGCCCGGATTAGGCGCAGTTTATTCAGACTTAAGTGCTGTAAGAGTGGAGTAAGTGCCGTATAATAAGCAGAAAAGTCCTATAAACGTTGAGTAAAAGCAAAAAAAAATACGATTTGTTCCATTAAAGGGAGAAATTTGCCTTTACTCAGCAAATTTGTTCTATAATAGCAACTGTGTTGCTTTTACTCAGCAAATTAGTTCTATAATAGCAATCGAATTGCTTTTACTTAGCAAATTTGTTCTATAATAGCAACCGAATTGCTTTTACTTAGCAAATTTGTTATGATTCGATACTATGCTCTGGCATCAATCATTTGGGGTTGAATTGAATCTGACAGAAGTTCAAGACAGAAGAAAAAGTAAGTAATGTTCTTTTTTTATAATAAAAACCTTACCATAATATGTTCTTAAAATTTAAATAATGTTTATGTAGTGTTAATTATATAGAACAACTTGCGGAAATAATTTTACTGATTGAACCAGAGGTCGTCGTTTAGATATATTTATGCGCCTTCCCAATTTCATAAATTTAAATAAACTATAAATAATTTATTTATAATATTTTTAAAGAAAATACCTTTACAAAATGGTTGCTATCCAATTTCTATTACATCTCATTTACACGACTATAACTCGAATAAAGGTGTTTGTATTACAATTAAAGCACATCATGCAGCCATGTTAAACAGATTTTAGGGTTCCATAAATGGTAACAAAAACTCTCATGTTTGATTTCTAGTTGGCATTAATGTTGTTGTTTTAATTGTTTAAAGAGCATTATACTTCCTTTTACAAAATGGTGGTCTACGAGTACGTGGATGTGGATAAATTCATTACTAAAGATGATTTAAAGCTACTTGCTCAATTGTGATGGCCTTGGAAGAAAACACATTTCATAATATTAGAAAGATGTTACGGATGTGCCGCTAGCACGTATGATAATCCAGAGCACATGCTTCACTTTACTCTATCTGACAGCAAAATAAAGCGATTACTTCACACATACAGTTAATCCTTTATGCCAGTATTTACCATAGCCGACAGGAATCAAATTTAATTCGGTTGTGTCAGTTTTCAATAACGTTCGTGGGACTTTAGGGAGAACACATGGCATTTTCCTGTTTAAAATTGTCGACAATTGTCTTAATGCATCATGAGATATATTAAATTGAAGAGCCCACTCTTTAATATCCAACAGAAAAATATTTTCATCGTCATCGTTGTTATCAGTATCAGAAGTATTATCACAGTTTTCAGTATCTGAACTGTTTTGATTAATAGTACTGTCGTTATCTGAATATATCGAATTAAATTCCTTCATATTATATACATCTGCGGAACCACTGTCAATTGTTTGTGCTTGGCTCGTTTCTGTTACAAATTCTAAATTTCGTCCATCCTCATTACTATGTGGAAAATTTGAGTCTACGGAACCACTAACAACAGTACGGTTTTCGCTTGACGATTGACACATTGATATAAAATTAAGCTTGATGAAATTTGCAGTCTTTTTCATCTCTTTTAACGTTTCATTAACTCTTTTACGAAAAGCACCACTTCTTTTTATTTTTTTCCATTTTGTCACAATCGCAATTAATACACCAAGAACTTTTTTGTTAATAAACTTCAACGCAATATGGACGAATTTGTGTTGTAAATATTTTTAGATGATTCTTATAGTGCTCTAAGCTGAGTAAAAGTCGACTAAAAGCATTCTATAAAATTCAGGTCCTATTAAAGAATTTGACTTGACTTGTCATATAAGCAGCCTATAATAGCGACAATGTTGCTAAAAAGTAAATAGATTGCTTTTACTCAGCTTTTATAGAAACGGAACAATGTGTCGATTAATAGCGGTATAAAAGCACTCAAGCGCAGTAAATTAGCAACACAATAGCTCTTACAAAACTGTTAAAGAACAAAACTGCTGAGTAAAAGTAATGTGGCCACTTTAACTCAGCATCTTTCCAAAGGTAGAGTAAAAGTGCTATTACGAAGTGCTGTAAACGTTTATTCGATATAATTATTGCCCAATTTAGTAAAAATTGCCAAATAGTCGAAATGACCACGATTATACAACATATTGGTGTTCGGACAACGTTAACTCAGCTTTTATTCGACCACAAGTTGATTAAAGGAATTCTTATTCGACTGTTTTGCTGGTTGGGTTCTGTAGCGATCGGTTCTCAACAATAGTACATTGTTTAACACGGGACTCAAACCCAAACCCAAGCGAAGCGCGGGCGGCTGTAGTTCGAGTGTCGTTGTGGTTGTTTAGTCTCGCGTTAAACACTACTTTTCACTTTGAATGCGAGGAAAAAAAAGACAACAACCTGTAACCTTAAACACAAAAGGGCCTCTTTATAGAATTTGGTACGGACCCCGTGCTTGCTCAAACCGGCACTGATGACGTTCTATACAAAATTACAATATTGATTACAAGAAAGTTTCTTACAAATTTGTACCGCGGTTTTTTCATTTTTTTTTAATTCTTTTGTGAAGTTCTGCTTTAAATGCTTGCATATTTAGCCAACAGGTTAAAAACTATTTTAAAACTAATTGGACCATGCTTTATAAAATAAATTGATCCTTAATATTATTAAATATATTCATATTAGTAATCATTAATCGTGTTTCACAAAATTAAATCATTTTTAAATTATATTTTTGCACAGTTGTCATTTTGAGGTTATTTCCACGCCCTAAAAATTATCTATGCAAATCACTGAAAATAGCGATAATCCTCATTTCACAAACACCGTGATTAAATGTTTAGGGGTTTCAAAAGCAAATTAAAAAAAAAAACTAATCCCTAGAGATTTATAAGGAGCTCTAGTCCCGATACGCAGAGACTAAAGTAACATTTTAAGAGCATGAGAAGTGAAAATAATATTTTATAAAATTATTCTGTTAAGTAATCATTACTTCTCTAGAAGGCCGAAATCTGTTACATTCTTGTAGAAACTACATTTTTTAAATTCAATTGGAATACAACTATTTACCGTAAACAAATCGCTAGCCAAAAACGACAACCACAAAAAAAAATAGTACCTACATTATTGCCTAGGCGCGGAAAGTAAGGGATTCCCTGACGAGGTGGTCAGCAGGCCGAGCAATAGCGCGGACTGCTAAAATACGAGTCAGGAAATCCTCGTTTTCGCCGAGGCATACAGAAGGTGGAAAGTTCGAATGCAACATGAAAGGCAACTTACCTTAAATATTGGAAATCGCTCATTCTGTGTAAAGGAGACTTTCTTTTATTTTTAATAACTATAAACTATGGATTTTTGAAAAATCGTCTGTCTCAACCGGGTTTCTAACAGATCAAATGCGGTAAAACAACTGCCGTATTTTATGATATGATGCAGATCGAAAGGGTTACCGATTATGGTTCATTTATCTATAAATAACAAACAATTAAAATTTCGGAATGCCATGAATACTAGAAATTACCATTTAACTTTGTTTTCACCCATCACGGGAAATGCACCGCAGCTACCTTAAATATTGGAAATAGCAAACGTTAGGTAACCGAGACTTACTTTTATTAAAAAAAATAATAGGCGGAAAGCGTTTTCATGTTTTTTTTACTCCTAGGAGAGTAAAATGAGGCACTTTCCGTCCCTGTGTTTCAATCGGAAAAACGTTCTTTCAAAGAATGTTTGAGAAATAGTACCTACATTTCGATGGTAGTGGGGAAAGTATGTCATTACTTCACGAGTACTGAGATATCAGGCAAGACTTGGGACGAGTGACGAATGACATTTCCACACGTGTATCGAACGACGTTTTTTAATACATTTGCGAAAAAATGTGTATCTGTGTATATGTGTATGTATGCATATGGGAATCAGTGTGTGTATCTGTCCAGTTCTAAGTGAGCTTAACGTGTGTACACACTGTCTGAAATTACTTAAATTTTAATAAAATGGTTAAAATAAAAATTATAACGTCAAATGTTAGGAGAGCATAAACATAAGAAGTACCAAACCAACCTAACTTACGCCCGCCCGCCGCTGCGCCGGCTATGCAAATCTACATATATAAGATTTCAAAATTTGGAGCAAATCGCCTAAATACATCCCGAAATAAAAAGCTGTCAAAATTGAGATGTTGGTACTTAGCATAAATATTCTTCACTATAAGATGTGCTCACAAAAAAAACCCGACCCCATTTGATGTAAGGGCCGTCTTACTATGGAATCCCGACTATAGCCTTTCATTCAATTTCGTTTAAATTGTACCTATGCGGTGATTGATTACTAAAATAGTAGATATGTATATACATATATACCTGCAGCGCTCGGTTCAGATGTGCATTACGTCACGCCTTTGGGAGCGCGCGACAATCTCGTCTCCGCTAATAAAGCACGAGGTTACAGATAAATCACAGTTTGGGATGTTTACGCTTGTCTACGTTCGTGTAATATTGCGTTTGGGTTATAAACGATAATGTTTTGTAGGAACACAGAGTGACGCGATTAGGGGAAAAAGTCATTATTAGGTGGGTTTATACCATTTAATAAATATTGCACCATGAGCTAATCAGTCATAGCCATAGCTAACAAAATATAATCAACACCGATTCGTATTAGAAGCCCTACGTCCAATCGGTGCAGATGATATTTCGTCAACTATCTGTAGGTACTGTAACTACCTTAACTAACAACGGTGAAATGAAAGAAAAACCCGAGAAGGAGCATGATGTCGGACCATGCTTAGAGTAGGGTTCCGACGCTGTTACTACAAACGCAAAAAAATATCATGAACAAGAACAAGTATAAACAAATTTCTATTTAAAGTTACCTACCAACTTATTTGGTGGTGTCTTAAGATATTTTTTAGTATAGGTAAGTATAAACATTTTCGCGCAACTCTAGCGAAAATAGCACTTTTCGATTTCAATATTTCCTTAACGGTTCTCCAAATCTAAAAAATATAATAACATATACCTACGCAATGATTTTTTAAGAACAATCCGAAGATATCTCACTCGATTCTAATGAGTAAGCAAGTAAAATACCTTTGCTTTACGGGTAGGGTAGGTACCTATTGTCTTATCGAAACTAGTGGTCCTGATATCCGTGTTACACGCGGAACCGTAGCTCCGTGATCTTAGCACCGGCGGTGCTAAGTTCCCGAACTACACGGTCACGCCAAGATACGTATCCGTGTCTGCGTTCGGCTACGTATCTGCGGATCTCGGCTCCGGCTCCGCTCCGAACGGTTATTGAATGAAAGCTTAAAATTAAACGTCACGGTCACGGGCGGATCGGATCTACGTGTAAATAAGAAACGTATCTCCGTGTAACACGGAGCTACGTATCTTAATTACACGTAGCCGAATTTCACTTGTCGAACGGGCCGGATCTCCGTTGCCGTGTTACTCGGTAACGGAGATTCGGCTACGGGTACACGAAACACGGACACGACCAGGAGCCCTAATCGAAACACCTTTCAAAGAACTTATCATTACGCAGAATTTTCATTTCATGCAAAGGAAACCCTAGATATCTAAAGTTAATTCGTTTCAAAAAACAACCATAATTGTTTTATGCATTTTTTAAAACAAATAATGAAAAACTATACGCATATTTCATGAAATGAAAAACTAAATAGTTTAACTACTTTTACTGCGAAACGGACCATTGATAGTGTATGACAATACCTAACCTTGTTCTTCGCCCAAATCGATTCGCCTATACGATGTTAATGATTTAATGTCATTGCGTTTTATTTTAGGTACCTACGACATAAAAACTCCTATGTAGATTTTACTGTACGATTCCAATAATTCTAGCGTGATATTGGATGATTCATGATACCATATTTTATAGCAGGTAGATAAATTATGTAAGGTAAACATAATGCGATTTGGATTAGCGGCATCACCAAATGACAACTGTCGTAGGAATAATAAGATATGAAAAAAAAAGGAGTACCCCACCTGGGTGCGAGCTAACGTATGCGGAATGAAAGGCCGTGCCAGGATAAGCTAAAAGATTTTGCCCCCCTTGAGTTTGGGGTTTTAATTTTTATAGATTGTGTGGCTCTGCATTAGTAATTGTTTTGCCAAATTTGAGCACCCTAAATATCATAGTTTTCGTTTAAAAAAAAAAAAACTATATTTAATTTTTCTTTGATATTTTTTTTTCCTGTTAACCGATTTTAATGAGCTTGGCATAAAATGTACATTTAACCAAGATGATCAAATGGCCATAATTATATTTTCATTATGCCATAGAAAAAAAATTAAAAAAACCCATTCAAACTTTTCCGTTTTTTTTTTTTATCACTTCCATGTTAGAGACCGCTCTAATTTTTTCACTGGTAAAATTCCCACTAACGTCCTATAATATGTATTTTTTTCAAAATTTTTGCTAAGGGAGAACATGGAGTTATCTTGACATGAAATTCTTTACATGAGCATTTCTAAAAAAGTTTGTACATTTCATTCACGACTTTAATTTGCAAAAAAAATTGCAGGTTGGTAGAGTGAATGAAGCTGAGCCTAAATAACATAGTCTCCCAAAATGTCCTCATACATTTGTATGAAACTTTCCTTTTTTGTTACCATGAACCAAAGAAAGTTAGTAACAAAAAAGGAAAGTTTCATACAAATGTATGAGGACATTTTGGGAGACTATGTTATTTAGGCTCAGCTTCATTCACCCTACCAACCTGCAATTTTTTTTGCAAATCGAAGTCGTAAATGAAATGTACAAACTTTTTTAGAAATGCTCACATACATTTCCTAGAACCGCTATAATTTAAATCGGAATGATTGCAACCTCTTTAGAGGAACGTACATGTTGCATATGAAATACTTACTGGCCACTTACATTTCAACTTTTTAAAGAAGTAAAAAAAAAGACAACAAAAAGAACTCCTTTCAATTGTCGTGCGCTGGTAACATAATATAAACCATTCCAATATGAATTCATTATCAAAAACCACTGCAATACAACGCGTTTTCCGTAAAAAAGTTAAAACGCTGTATTGTCTCGCAATGAAAACAATTCTGCAAAGTATAAACGAACAATACGATTTCTTTAATAATACACTTCCAATTTTTGATCAGGTAAATGTCACAAAGGCATATTGTGCATTTGTATAGTAATTAATGGGTACTTAATTTTAAATAGGTAGTTTAAATAATTAGTAGTAGAAGTAGTAGTAGTAGTAAAACTCTTTATTGTACGTACAAACAAATAATTACCTATGTTTATCCACGGATATGTAATTTGGGAGTCTCAGGTAGTATAACTTAACATGCATGTCTTCAATTTAAATGATAAAAAAAACATAGGTAATCATTTGTGTGTACTTACAATAAAGAGTTTACTACTACTACTACTTCTACTACTAATTATTTAAACTACCTATTTAAAATTAAGTACCTATTAATTACCTATGTTTTTTTTATCATTTAGATTGAAGACATGCATGTTAAGTTATACTACCTGAGACTCCCAAATTACATATCCGTGGATAAACATAGGTAATTATTTGTTTGTACGTACAATAAAGAGTTTTACTACTACTACTACTTCTACTACTAATTATTTAAACTACCTATTTAAAATTAAGTACCCATTAATTACTATACAAATGCACAATATGCCTTTGTGACATTTACCTGATCAAAAATTGGAAGTGTATTATTAAAGAAATCGTATTGTTCGTTTATACTTTGCAGAATTGTTTTCATTGCGAGACAATACAGCGTTTTAACTTTTTTACGGAAAACGCGTTGTATTGCAGTGGTTTTTGATAATGAATTCATATTGGAATGGTTTATATTATGTTACCAGCGCACGACAATTGAAAGGAGTTCTTTTTGTTGTCTTTTTTTTTACTTCTTTAAAAAGTTGAAATGTAAGTGGCCAGTAAGTATTTCATATGCAACATGTACGTTCCTCTAAAGAGGTTGCAATCATTCCGATTTAAATTATAGCGGTTCTAGGAAATGTATGTGAGCATTTCTAAAAAAGTTTGTACATTTCATTTACGACTTCGATTTGCAAAAAAAAATGCAGGTTGGTAGGGTGAATGAAGCTGAGCCTAAATAACATAGTCTCCCAAAATGTCCTCATACATTTGTATGAAACTTTCCTTTTTTGTTACTAACTTTCTTTGGTTCATGGTAACAAAAAAGGAAAGTTTCATACAAATGTATGAGGACATTTTGGGAGACTATGTTATTTAGGCTCAGCTTCATTCACTCTACCAACCTGCAATTTTTTTTGCAAATTAAAGTCGTGAATGAAATGTACAAACTTTTTTAGAAATGCTCATGTAAAGAATTTCATGTCAAGATAACTCCATGTTCTCCCTTAGCAAAAATTTTGAAAAAAATACATATTATAGGACGTTAGTGGGAGTTTTACCAGTGAAAAAATTAGAGCGGTCTCTAACATGGAAGTGATAAAAAAAAAAAACTGAAAAGTTTGAATGGGTTTTTTTTTTTTTTTTTCTATGGCATAATGAAAATATAATTATGGCCATTTGATCATCTTGGTTAAATGTACATTATATGCCAAGCTCATTAAAATCGGTTAACAGGAAAAAAAAATATCAAAGAAAAATTAAATATAGTTTTTTTTTTTTTTAACGAAAACTATGATATTTAGGGTGCTCAAATTTGGCAAAACAATTACTAATGCAGAGCCACACAATCTATAAAAATTACAACCCCAAACTCAAGGGGGGCAAAATCTCTTAGCTTATCCTGGCACGGCCTTTGCACAAAGTTTTTATACAAATGTATAAGAGTAAATGATTCGATATTTAAAACTTGATATTATCTTTTGTTTTCTGTATCATCCGTCAAAGTGATGCACAAGTCATTCGCTTGTAGGATTTGTGTAAAAAAATATGGCAAATCTCGAAGAAATGCGTCGAAAAAACGTGTGTGATTTTCGCGACACACATCCAGATTGGCCGAAGTCGAGCATTGTTAAACATTTTACAGAAATGGGGGAGAGTCGAAGGACGGTATATAATATATTATCATCCTATTCTCTTCGACATACGACTACTAGAAAACCAGGTTCGGGCAAAGTGTGTTCTTTAAGCCAATCTTTGAAAAGAAGCCAACTGAGAAAAATTACGGCGGGTCGGGTAGCTAAATCCTACAGAGAACTCGGAAAAAAATTTAACTGCGATGGCAAAACAGTGAAAAAGTATCTACATGATATGGGCATTGTGAAACGAGCAA
Organism: Acleris emargana; assembly: GCA_927399475.2. NCBI lineage: Eukaryota > Metazoa > Arthropoda > Insecta > Lepidoptera > Tortricidae > Acleris > Acleris emargana. The sequence goes on along the minus strand of OV656835.1, from coordinate 45,266,408 downwards.
GAAAAGTAAAACCCACCGTGTCCGAAAACCAAAAACTTACCCAGAAGAAAAGACTTACATCTCTGGTCAAAAACATTTTCTATGCAAAAAACGACGTAGAGTGCATTATGGACGATGAATCCTATTTCACCTTAGACGGCAATGAATGGCAGGGTAACTTTTATTTTCAAAACGCCAATATCCCAGCTGAAGAATCAGTAAAATATGTGGAGCACACTAAGTTTCCAAAAAAGGTTTTGTTATGGCTTGCAATTAGCCCTCGCGGTATGTCGAAACCGGTGTTTTTTGAATCTGGTTTAGCAGTCAATGCTGAACGATACATGCAGGGTTGTTTGCCGATTGTACGTGATTTCATGAAAACACATCACAGAGGAACTAATGTTGTGTTTTGGCCCGATCTAGCATCTAGCCATTATTCAAAGAACACCCTGGCGAAAATGGAGGAGCTAGGAATCCCATATGTACCAAAGGATTCAAATCCGCCTAACGTACCACAACTTCGCCCGATCGAAGATTTTTGGGCCAATCTAAAAAGGCGTGTTTACGCGAATAATTTCCGGCCAAAAACTATACAGGCTCTAATTCGAAAAATTAAATTAGAACTGAAAAAAATGCCAACTTCGACTTATACAACAGCCATGGATAAAGTGCCAGCAAATTGTCGAAAAGCAGCACGCATGGGGCCAAATTACTTTTTACATTAAAATTTGTTAGTAGATTGTTTATAAAAATACATGACAGGTTATCATTACAAACATTTTTTTTATTTTATAAGGTTACAAACATTGTGCAAATTTCATTCCGCATACGTTAGGTCGCGGCGCGACGGACATTGCCGAAGCGACTGGCCGAACATGGCGAAACAACGACTTGGCTACGTGGTTTACGAACTTACTATTTTATGGGAAAAAATAATTGTCTTTACTAAATAATAAATAACTGGATTCTATTCAACCTTTTTAATGAATTATTTTCGTAGTCACGTTTATTTATTTTTGTTGCTTTAACTATTGCACAATAATAATAAGTTTCTGTGAAAAAAATCCGTTTTGGGACAAGCTTTTGCTGCCGACTGTACTATTTTTTGAGAAGTCTTTATCTGCATATCAAGACCAAACTAATGAGTCTTGACACGGCGGGGGGTCTACGTGAACTATAGCGGAGATCAGATCAGCTATGTGATACCATAATATTGCATTGTCATCGGGTTTACAAACGTGGTCCAAATTTCAGCTCATTCACATTGACGGGAAGTGGGTCAAATTTAACTTGCAAGAGATGACCTGTGCATACTACATACATTAATACACACATACATACATACATAAACGCCTTCATTAGCCTGATTTTGCAAAACGTGGTTACAGAATTATCAACAACTTATTTAAGAGTGCTTGGTAATACACACATACATTGCAAGATAAATAAAATCTTGTAAAAAAGGGCACATGACGTTATTGGTTGTCTTTGAAAATCATATTGTTCTCTAAAATCCCTAAATTTTGGTCACGTTATACATAATTATTCGTTCTGGATACAAAATATCAATTGCGCCACGCTAGTTAGGTATTTTGTGTGATTTATTGGCTCAATCATTACACATTAGTATTGTTATATTTTTGTTCAGCGGTCATGTTTGATTTTCTTATAATGGTTCAGAGTACCTCTAAATACATATACATATATAAAATTGAATGCGTTAAATAATATCGGCACCGAGATATTAAAGATTGAAGTATTACTTTTTTGGTACTAAAACTACGTCCAATTATAAGATCTCCGGCTCTGATGATGCACTTAAGAGTTACGACATTGTACAACAAAATTTGTTTATTTTGAATAGATCTATCATAATTTACCGTTTTTATGTATGGCCGCTCACCTAAAAAAATTATGAGTTTTGCAAATGACACACTTTTAACCCATACTGAATACCCCTATACCCATTTGCGTAAATGAGGATTGCCTAACTCCAATACTTATTTTCTTTTCTTTTGTAATCCATGGACTGTGTAGTGTTCGTTGGCGACGCGGGACCAGCTAGGGGTCGTCTCGATTACTAATTCAGTCGTGAGCAAATTGACCAGTGATGCGCGCTGTTTACTGCTCTATTTATAGCTGATCACACAGACGTTACGGCACCTACTAAATGCATATAATGGCAAAGTGCTCATTGTATCTATGTTATCTTCTTATTTATGAATTAGCTCCCGAATGAATCCGAACGACAAGTATCTATCGGAATAGATCAGACTTATTTCCAGTAATTTTAGCAATGTTATATTTATATATAATCTTCAAATCAGTCTTAATCTATTTTAATTTCTTTTAAAATATCATCTAATGACCTATTCGAGTATTAAAAATACAATTTGTATGATATTCGATCTGTTTGCAATTAATGGTGTGTGTAAGACATATCAGAAATGTTTAGTTAGAGTATTACCATCGACTCGGCAAGGTCAAACTGGTCGGACACAACTTTAGTAAGCCGCCTTGAAGAATGTTTGTGTGCGGTGCTACAGACGAATCGCAGTAGCGTTTCGTCATTGCGTGTTGCTACAATAACTATAAAAACAAATCTCACGCGTCTCGACGCTTGTTTGAGATTGAATGTTGTAGTTGTCATCTATTCTTCTCTCTTTTTCAACCGATGCGACATGGTAGGGACATCTTTTCTTGTATGTTACTAACAGCTGCTGTTTACGATGCAAGCATGAAACTAATCAAAGTTCGTATGGAAATTATAAAAAACCCCTGGCACAGTTATTATATTGTGAAAAATATGCTTTGATTGTTTTTTAATTTACTTGTAGTAAATGCTATGAACCGTAGTAATAATTACATAAATAACGACAATGCGTTTTCTTTAACAGGGGTGCTGGAAATGACAGCCACGGACAACATTCGTTTCAGCGGTCATACGCTTGACAAGGCTACAAAAGCCAAGGTCACCTTAGAAAACTTCTACACAAACCTTATTTCGCAACACTATGAGCGGAAGCAGAGGTACGTAGCGAATGTTTGTCTTGGTTTTTTAAAAACCACTATTGCTTCAACTAATTTCATTTTCTGTAGGCTGGAGAAGTTGGAAGAGTCGCTTAAGGACGAAAATTTGTCAGAGAGCCAGAAGCAAGAAAAAAGACAACAACACGCACAGAAGGAAACCGAGTTTTTAAGGCTAAAGCGATCTAGGCTTGGTGTAGAAGATTTCGAACCGCTGAAGGTATTGTATTTGATCGTAAACATTAATTAATTTATAATAGACAAACCGAGTACAAGCTCTTCCTACACGATGATACTATTTACTAATGTGGGTTCCTATTTAAAGAGTTAAACGACATGTTTGTTTCCGCAGGTTATAGGCAGAGGTGCCTTTGGAGAGGTGCGACTTGTTCAAAAGAAAGATACCGGTCATGTTTACGCAATGAAAATTCTTAGGAAAGCGGACATGCTGGAAAAGGAACAAGTAAAACAGATATACATTACTATTTGCATGAGTTTATTTATTTATCGTTAGGTTTACTATTACCCACTTCCTCAATCTGTCTGTTTTCATTGTAGTATTATGGGGATCACATTCCTCGTAGAATATCACTGTACCTGTAGTCTTGCCCCTTTACTAAAAAACAGTCTGGTCGGCTCGTTTGTCCTCCGCGCCGCAGATTTTAGTTTTTGTCGAACAGAAACGATTGTTTTACTTCTCATGCTCGTAAAGCCCTTATTTATGCTGTGTATAGGCTGCATAAAATCTCATTTTATTCACTAGTGGATAAAGTGTTGTCGTCATCTAGACTAAGACAATGAAAGCCCTAAAGCCCTAAGGCCTGCTTGATATTTGAATACATTTACTTTAATTTATTTGCTTACTTTAATTATACAAATAAATTAAAAACTATTAAAATAAGCATTATTAACAATAACCTTACAAAATCAACGTACGACTTCGCAGTATCGCGTTTGACCTAAGTTAAATCTCACGCAGTAAATTAAAATGTAATACAGTGGCGGGAAAGAGGTTTTTGTTTATAGTTTTGGACTATTAATTAGGTATTTGTTTTATTTGCAAAACTTGTGGTGTTACGGAATTTAGTGAAGAAGAAATAATGCTCACACCTAACACTCTAATAGAAAGAAATACAAAATAACTTATTGAACAGACATTGCCGCCTAAATCCAAGAAATTTTATTTTAAAACTTATGAAAATTTCAAAGTCTGGAGAACCGGCAAACAAGTCAATACATTTTCATTTAGATGAATGATAATGTATTGACTTGTATGCCGGTTTTTTGAGTTGATTGAGTTTTTTTACGGATACTGTTTTATTTCCTCGTAATCGAAGTGAAAAGCAGAGTGTATAAACTCGGTCTTAAAAACCATTTTATCCTCGACTTGAATATCCATCCGAGCCGGTAGGCGAGATAACTACCATAAGTCTTGGATAAAATGGTTTGTTTTATGCCCTTGTTTTACAATCTACTATTGGTTTACAACATAGGTCAACTTTTTAAGGTATATTCCAGCCGGCAACAGTTAATTTCTTATTCCACCGGATTGCTGGATTATAAATCGCAAAGAAAATCGCATGTGTAACTATAATTTAATGAACCAGTTTGTATAGACGACCAAGGAAGCTCTTTACCACAGACGTCTTACAAATAGTCCGGCGGCGCTGACATATTTTGAAGTCATAAGTTACAAAAACTCTAATGTCGCTTATATTTAGCACGTGGATACAGTTTGTACTTGTAAAACGACAAAAAATATAAATAGTATTTCGTATTACACCGTGGTAAACTCTAATAACTTGAACTTTCTTTTGTAATATTTTACAGGGAGCTCAAAGAAAAAAAAAAACAAGCTTCAAATGCCTTGGATGCATTTGACACAAATTGGTTTCATCAACTGATACTAGTGATCTGAAACGCGTAACATCTATTCAACCGATTGTTATACCAGAGCCATTTGGGCGACGCGGTTAAGTATAGATTAAATATCAATATCCCAGTGGATGAAGATGACACAAAATGCGTATGTTCTAAAGTTACTACTTAATTTTTACCGTGAAAGATAAATTTTCATATCGAACTTTATTTCGTCCGATACTGTTAAAAAAACCGGACAAGCGCTAGTCGGACGCTCCCACCGAGGGTCCCGTACAAGTTATAGGACCGCCGTTCCTTGAATAAAGACCCTGTTTTTTGTGATTTAATTAAAATGTACAGTTTTCAGATTTTTCCCTAAACTTGTAGTATAAGACGGTATTATTTACCAAATTTCATAGATGTAGGTCAACGGAATATACCCTATAAATTTTCATTCTGTTGAGTCTGTCAAAATATACGTTTTTTTCGGCATAAACTGCCGTATCTTTTTTTTTCAACGTCTTCTTGGTTTTAATTTCAACTCGATACCACCTCCACGCGTTTCCAAGATAAAGGGATCATCTGTCTGTCAAGAGACAGACAGGTGGACGGACGGACTGACAACAAAGTACGGAACCCTAAAAAAACAAACCTTTAAGTTTTAAACACTAAATATGGCACAAACTTATGCATTAGCGGTCACACGGTCCGGAAACTATATGCCAAAATCAATCAACTTTAATATTTTTGAAACCTCAAAACTCAGCGCCGCCGGACTAAAATAGTCGCAGAAAGTGGTAAAGGAATCGATTATACATAAGGTCAGTTTGGTCCTGTTCTGTTTATTTCTGCCTAAAATTTGGTTTCGGAAACCTTGTTTTAGTGGTCGAGTATAGTAAATAAAAATACGGAACCTTAATTAAAGCCAAAAGCTAAAACCTACTTTAGATATATTCCATGTGACCTTTTTACTGAAAATTCTAAATTGCTTATAAAATCCGTGATTTACGAAGAGTTAAATTTAAGGGAATTCGTTTGCGCAGGTGGCTCACGTCCGCGCCGAGCGTGACATCCTCGTGGAGGCGGACCATCAGTGGGTGGTCAAGATGTACTATAGTTTTCAAGACCCTATGAACCTGTACCTTATCATGGAGTTCCTGCCTGGCGGCGACATGATGACGCTCCTTATGAAAAAAGATACCCTAAGCGAAGAATGCGCACAGTTTTATGTAGCTGAAACAGCTTTGGCGATCGATAGCATACATAAACTTGGTTTCATACACAGGTAATTCAACTGTCTGTGTTTAACATCTAGTCGAATCATTCTTAGGTATCCACTCTGTCTTCATCGAGTCATGTTCTTGTCATAACTTTAAGAATTTTTAAATAATATGAATAGTTACGGAGATGGTATGTGTGTTGTGTGCAGAGACATCAAGCCGGACAACCTGCTGCTGGACGCACGCGGGCACATCAAGCTGAGCGACTTCGGCCTCTGCACCGGCCTCAAGAAGAGCCACCGCACAGACTTCTACCGCGACCTGTCGCGCGCCACGCCTTCCGACTTCAGTAAGTACCGCTCATCTCGACTCTTGCTCTCTCACTTCCTAATTTGTTAATTATGGTTCACTAATGTTTGACCAAAAAATTATTGACAAATGATCATTTGACAAACAACGTTTCACCAAATGATCATTTGGCAAACGAGACATTTGACAAAAGTATCATCTTACAAAAACTCACTTAGCAATTGATCATTTAGCAATTAGTTTACCTATTTCTGGGCAGAAAAAAAAACAACCTCGAAGGCCAAGGCGGGAGCCAAGCCTTTGCCTTCTAACCTAACCTATCCGAGTCGGTTATGCCCTGGTTCGTTTTCCTCGTAAAATGTAAATTTAACTGTTGATCATTTGGAAAAGTAAATCATTTGTAAAATGACTATTAGTAAAATGATCAAGTGACGAAACATTTTTTTGTAAAACGTTGTTTGTCAAGTGTCATTTTGTCAAATGACTTTTGGTCAAACAGCAGGACACCGTTAATTATACTAAATTAAATAATATATTCCACATAAATAGTTCTTTGCCTTAGAGATTTAAACAGATTTGCACTTTTCTGCTGTAATTTTGTATTTGAATATGTTTGTTATATGGTGAATAGATTAATTAACTTGTGGGTACGTCACGTTAGACTTTTTTTCAGTTTCGACATCGTCGTCGGCAATGGACTCTAAGCGGCGCGCGGAGTCGTGGAAGCGCAACCGGCGCGCGCTGGCCTACTCTACCGTGGGCACGCCCGACTACATCGCGCCCGAGGTGTTCCTGCAGACCGGCTACGGCCCGCAGGCCGACTGGTGGAGCCTCGGCGTCATCATGTGAGTCACTGAAAAAGTGTTATATGGATTATTCGCGGTAGTTTCTTTAGTTACTGTATTTGTTATTTTGCAAAGGAACTAATGGTACAAAAAGGTCTCGTTGTTCCTGGAGCTCTTGTAGCTTCCGTTTTTGCATAGGAACAAAGGCGATAAACAAGTGGCAATATGTCCTTCATCTCTTGTGAAGGAATTTGTGCGAAAAAAATGTTTGTGTGTAATGGTTCCTTCGAAGGAATATCCAATGGTACTTCCGCGAATAATCCTTTTAGATAAACCTCCCTATATGTAGTTATTTGCTAATAGAAGAATTTCCATTCGCGTTTCTTTTCTGAATTAAGTATTCTCCTGTTGTTATTTTCTAATGAAGTTTTTATTTAATCGAAAAATGTGGTATTTCGTATGTACATTCCTTATTAATGCGCAGCGGCGAATGACAAATTATGAAGAAAGTATAGATTTGTTACAAAAATAATAAATTATTGTAGAGGTCGGAAATATATGAATAGATGGACGAGTTATATAGATAAGAAACGAAGATGCAAGTCCATTTTGCCCTATCCGCTGAAGCGAACAATTGTAATAAACAAGAGGGCAAAATAATATATTTCCGGCGTGGGTGGTATGGTATAAGCAAATATATTTTTTTCGTTCGTAAAGTTCTTGTTAGAAATGGCTTTTAATGCTCTCTAGTGCGTAAAGTGTTCATTTTTTCCAAGACTCAGACCCATTTTTTTATTTATAGTATGTTTTTTTTATGTAACTTTAAGGGGTAAGTATTACTTACACAATTACTTCTACTTATTACAGTACAGTCAACCTCAAAAGTGAGTGATCAAAATGAATATTTCAAAACATATACTATCAAAAACTGAACTTTTAATTACTCAAAGAAAAAGAAAATAATGAACACAGGGACACAGAAGACAATGAAAAATCAATATGTCAAAGCGAACTAATGATACACGATGTCAAATATATCTCTTTTCCGGAAACTTCAGTAACGAATCATGAAATATTTTAAGCAAATCTCTTCAACATCCTAATAATAATGAATTACCTGACTCATTTTTACCTACAGTCTATTTTTTCTTACTTGAGCTAAGATGTAAACAAACATCACTCGATCACATATCACGACATTCCGAAAGAATCACTCAATATATGTTACCTCAATAACTAATAGACATTACTTTAAACACAAACGAATCCATTTCTACTAAAAAATCCTTTAAATTATCCTTACAAGTAACATATTTTAATAAAATAATAATTTCTACGAAACTCTGTGTCACAGATTATTAAAACTGAATGTCAGTTTCGCATTTCATTATAGGGATGGGAAGAAGTGAATGAATTAATTATTAATAACTAAATAAAAAATAAATAAATATTAGGGGACAATGTCACACCAATTGACCTAGTCCCAAACTAAGCTCTAGGCTTGTACAGTCACGGATTTTAATTGTTATGCCATTGTGAAGTTTAAATTTGCAGTATTGTGGCATCCACGAGCATTTACGAGATTACACGATTAATCACGAATACATGACACCGCGGGACCTACATAATAAGATGACGGATAAATAGATTGGTTAGTTCGAATCAGAAGGAGGTTATAGGTTTAAAATATTGACGTATAAACGTGATTAAAATATTGACACCTGGCATTTTAGAAATATTGCAGGATCGTTGTCATAATGACATACAGATCAAGTTAAGACGTCATTATTATAAATAAGCAAATTTTAAGAAAATAAGATGCCACCGAGGGCCATTTGCAACGTTAAAAGATGGCGGACGTGTAATTTGTTTTAGACTTTAATTTTTGGGTAAAGGTGTTCAAAGTTCTTTTCTGATAGTGATTTGTACTTTTTATGCCTTTGTGTCTCACAGTGATTGAAGACTTAGACTTATTTCGTGTATCTGGCATCTTTCTTCTCGTTTCAAGTGGACTCGCAGTGGTGCAGAGGTTAAAACTATCTTGACCTCTGACCTACAAATCACCGTACAACGTTGCCCCCAATCTTCCTAGAGAAGATTGGATTGTGTTTTATTGCTATATTGATTTATACTTTGACACTGGCGAAATCACTTCACGTGGAATCGCCATATCCCCGCGGTAGTAGCTGTTCAAGTCGCCGCCGCGGGGGCAAAGAAAAAAGAAGAAGATGCCACCAGCAATTTCTACGGAAACTCGTCACATGATTGTGATTTTGCACCAAGAAGGGCTAAGTTTGCGATCAATAGCAAGACAGTTGTTAATATCGGTGGGTTGGTTACTTCTATATTTGTTTGTTGCGGTTTAACATTTATAAAAAGGTGGTCGTTAACAGCCCGACGCAAAAAATCTGACAAAACCGTGCAAACGCATTGCTGGATTTCTTTCATGCTGCTTCTTCTCAACAATCTGCGGAATATACACTAAACCTGTATTTTATAATTTATTGGCCGATTAAAACATTATGTAATGTATTTTACGTTTTTATTTTATTATATTTTACGCTACTTGTAAGGCAGTCAAGGACTTTAGTTGTTATGCCACTATGGAACCCTGTCGCATAACGTTAATCATTAATTTTGGCGTAATTTCTTTCATGTGGTTTGACGCTGTCATTATGACAGGGTTCTACAGTGGCATAACAATTAAAGTCCTTGACTGTAATGCTTCAATCAGCCATAGTTATGCAGAAAGAGACTAAAAGAACTAGAATATTTAATAATTTATAAATTTAATATCTAGTATACACTAGAATAAATATTTTTAAAAGTTTGACTATTTATTGCCACGATTAGTCTTTCGACTTACACGCTGACTAATCAATTATTTTCAAGATAGCGGGGTTTGACGTGTTATTTATATTCAGATATTTGCAACAGTTATCACATTGTCATGGATGCCAATTTATTATTATCACCAATAGTAGCCGTTGTTTAAACGTGGCCATAGCAACCCTATCAAACGACAAAAACGATTGTGTTCAGTAGAATAGCTGATTGGGCGTTGTAATATCACCAATAGTAGCTGTTGTTTAACCCCCTTACTTATAAACATGGAATAAGCTTGGAATAGTTTATGCCATGCTTTGTCTTTATCTGTAATTGTGACATTTGCGTCTGACAGCAAGTGACAAAGCATGTCATAAACTATTCCAAGCTTATTCCACTTTTATAAGTAAGGGGGTAAATGTATAACCATAGGAACTAGACATGCAATTTGACGTTGGGTGAATTCACTCTGTGGTCTGATTGGTAGACTTGGGTCTCAGGTTAGCCAATCGTTAATGTTGCATATCATTTTGTTCTTCTATTATACGAAGACGTGCGAATTTCCTTATCTCGATATACGAGTAAAACCGACTGAACCCGATTTGTACTACACCGCTAAAATACGAACAGTGGCAAGTGGCATAACAATTTACGTCCGTGACCGTACTATGGGTACTAGACAACGATATAAATACTTATATAGCGAAATATATACTTAATACATGGTAAACATCCATGACTCAGGAACAAATATTCGCGCTACTCACACAAATATCTGCCCTTACCGGGATTTGAACCCAGGACCGATAGCTTCGTAGGCAGGGTCACTACCAACTAGGCCAGCGCGTCGTCTAAGTTAAGATTAAGTAACGGTTTAAATGTTTGGTGGTTTTAATGTACAATATTCCAAACATAAATGAATATAATTATCTTTTTACACTAAATAGTCAGTGAGAGTTATTATTACGTGTATACGTAAATTCAAAATATTTATTCAGTAAATTGGCCACATGAGGGCTCTTTTACACGTCGGTAACATGGAGTGAATCTACTAGCGCTTCGGACAAGACCATCATCAAGAAGAAGCGCCGCAAGAAACTCCAGCAGAAGGTCATTTTTTTTTTCAATGATTAAATACAATAATACTTAAAAGTATCTAAATTACATTACAAGGTAATAAAGTAATAAATAATTATTTTTAAAACTAACACAAATAAAATCATTACAAATGTAAGGTCAATAAAATACAAATAAAATACCTAATGTCTAGGAGAACAACATGACGAGGTCTCTACGTCAGGAACGATAATTAAAATAATTAACTGAATAACAGGTCCTTGCAAGCGTGAACAGACCGGACCCCACAGACAGCACCCGTTCACGAGTATGACGCGTATCTCAGCCATCGCCTCCCTCAACCATGTGTTCGGGAAGGTGGCGACCCGATCAACGACGCCGCCGTAAGCAAAGACCTTAGAGTGAGCATGACATGCCCATGTGGCCGGACAAAATATATCAATAAAAAAGGGAACTGTCCGGCGAGAAACATCACAATGTGTTCTCATTTCTTAACACTTTGCACGCCGTTCACGAGGACCATTCGGTACGCAGTTTTGCCGCCATTTCGCCGGCCATTTAAATAACTGCCACGCGTAATTCGCCGATCACGAAGACCACTCGTTACACTTTTTTTCTTAGAGTCGCGGATGACGAAAAGTACTCGTGATCAGATTCCATACTGTTTGTATCAAAATAACGAACACAGTTCGCGATCCGCTGGATAGCATTGTATAGAGGAACGATTTAGCTACACGCACACATATACAATTCATAAATAATGTGGTTGGAGGTGGCGTGACGATGCGTCGGCCCGCGCTGCCTCGAGTGTCGTTACAAGAGTCTGCAAAGTTTGTGCCGACACTATAAAGAAGCAAAGTGGTAAACGTGGGCGCAAAGAAACTATTTTTTATTGTCCCGACTGTTCAATACCACTATGTAATTACCCTTGCTTCAAAAAGTATCACACTCAAAAAGATTATACTGTATAAAAGCAAGAATAAAAACATGTTAGTTTTTTTTTTTCTTCAAAAAACGTGTTCACACTAATAAAGTTTTAAAATAATAAAAAATATATAAACACATTGTTTTATTTTTATCCTTAAAATATATGAAATCACCTTCCAAATACAAAACGAATTGTTCCTATATATACGCTAGTTATTTTTTTATAAATCTTACAATATCACCGAAAAACGCCGGCGAACCACAGATGACGCTTTAAAAAACACGCGGCGTACTTGGGTGCAAGAGCATCACGAGTGGAGCTCGTGATAGGCTGTCGGAGTGCGGCATTAGATTATAACGTCGGCTTGCAAAGTGTTAAGTGTCTTGTGCACAAGAACCAATAAAAAAATACTAACAAAAAAGGATACATTAGGTAAACTTAAATTTAAATGTCTACATCATTGGCTTAAAGGCATTTAACAATAAGCGCTGCTCAGTGCTCACATATTAGATATATTTCTACTCAAAATGCTTAAAATTAACCACAATTTCATTAATAGCTCATACTAGTTACTTAAAAACGTCTTTATCATCTACGAAGTCATTTATAGTATAATATGCCTTACCCAGCAAGCAGCGCTTAATGCGAGACTTAAATTTATTGAATGGCATATTGACAATATCGGTAGGTATCTTATTGTAGAAGCGTATACAGTTCCCCACGAATGATGTGCTTACTTAGTGATACGAGTATGATGATGTATCTACGAATGACTGAATAAAATATTTATAATAAAGCGTATTGTGTTATTGAGAACATAATATCGTTATAAGTAGGTATCCACATGCAATTGTAGTCTGTCAAATTCACTATATCAATCGTATTGAAGAACCCAACCCATATTATGTATTTCACTCATTTCATTCATTCACTAAATAAATTAATACATTCACTCTATTATTCCCATCCCTATGAAATGTCAAACTTTAAAGATACGCCATCCAAGTAAGAAAAAATAGACTGTAAGTGTTAAGGGACAGACAAGAAAATGTCAAAATTTCAAAATGTCGAAATGAAAACTATACTAATTTACTAAATAAGTACGCACTGCAGTAAAAAAGAATTTATTTAAAATATTGCCGAAAAGTAGAGATGAAGTAATATAAACTTACATCGACCCTTGACGGAAATGAGATGAGTTATATTCGTTTCGCGTGTTTGTTCAACGAATATAACCGACATCAAGCGAACGTCTGACTTGTATTTTGAAGTGATCTTGAGAGGTCATGAGGTCCCAAAAACATATATTCAGTTACATTATGATAGGTTGGTAGTCTTACTGACAATTGCTTTGTTATTATAAGATAAAATTTGAAACACAATTGTAATTTAAATTTTTGAATGGCATGTCTCTTACTTTTTAAGTTTTGAAATTAACGTGATCGATCACATTATATATGTATTCACTATATATTTACGTCGCATTATATTTATTTTATTTATAATAGATATCTGACTCAGTTTATGGTTTATACTATTTTGAGATCTAATTTCCTCAGTTTCTTTTGCTGTTGACTGTACTTAAGCAGTGTGATTTTTTTCACAAGCCTTCTACCTCATGTTGAGTGATTAAAATTTGGAAAAAATAAACCGGCAAGAAAAGTTTTGTTGTCACGCCTCTGCAACTGCTAATTAATTGATATGTAATTTAAATTTTGTTTAATTGTTGAAGTTTAAACCCTAATTCCTCATTGCAAACCGGATGGACACTTTTTTGTAGGGTTCCCTATTCATGCATGCCTTGTAGTTCCGCCCGTCGTTCCGTCCGTCTGCGGTTTAACTCAGAGAGTCTTTGCTAACCCAGTATTAAATTTTAATTTTAAGTTTTTGTTTAATTTTCTTTAAGCATAAAGGACTCATAAGTGTAAAAAACAACATGCGAAAGTTTCACTTTGTAATTACCCTACAAACTGTATGCAAAAAGTTTTCTTTGATTTGTGGGTGTTCTAGTACTAACTTTAGTTGGTCTCAAAGAGTGTTTTAATCCGTGATAGAAATGGGACCGATTGGCATTAAATTATTTTTTACTCAAATCTGTTGATTTTCTCGCTGACTGTTCATTTTTTTTTTAATGTGACTACGTGAATGTCAATTGGCATTACTTAAAAAGTTAGTAACAGTTTCCTAAGAGCATTTTCGTGTAGCAGCAAGGAATCTAGTAGCTGCTCTTACTGTCCCATCTCAACTTTCCACCCTGTATTTTAATATTTACACAATTTAGTATTATTTTGCCCAACTTAACGCAAGCGCAAATTATTTGGTTTTGCTGGCCGAACTGAACTTGAAACAAACCGTTACCAACAAGAAATAGAAGAATTCCTCATAATAATCATTATAAAGGTATTAGATAGATAAATGCTTTAATATTTTGTTTGCCCGTGCAGCTACGTTTGCAGGACGTGTTATTGAGCAACGCTTATTATTATTACTCTACAAATAATAAAAACTGAGCTGGGTGTTTCGATATACACGATGCCCGGGAGGATTGCGTTTTTTTTTTAACAGAGTCTTCCTGGTCTTGCCTCGTTTTTGACATATTTCCATTTTTGTATTAAAAAGTTGTTATGAAATTTCCAGTATAAAACACCTTTATGATTGCGACGTTGCGAGATCTAAATGAACTGTAATTCAAATCCAGTTCTGTCACTCTCATTGTTTACGTGTCAACCGACAGGATGGTTTCTCTCCGACAGGATGGTAGAGAATCAATGACCTAATATGAATAATCTGAGAGTTCACCAATCAATTGTAACATTGCAATCAATGCGGCTAACAAGCGCTCGTTAAATTGTGAACCGTTCGTTTGTGCATAACCTAGTAAATGTGGAAGACACTGTAAGGTCAACGTACGTTTGACCTAATCTGCCGTATCACCGAATTTCTTCTATTTGAAGCTATTAGTCGAGTACTTACAGCTGATATTGAGTAGCGATATTTTTTTCCGCTAACCAGCTTCGTATCCCTTCCCTACGAGGCAAAGCCGGTAATTTGCTGCCTCAGATTGGACACAGCATTCGACTGAGTTGGTTGATACCGTTTTGTATGGGAGTGCTTGTGGAAATCGCTAAGAAATTGCTTGTACAGTCAGCGTCAAAAGTAACTGGTCACTTCAAGCTACTTTTGTACTTTATCGCATTAACACATTAGACAATCTTGTTTGACATTGCTTATGTGACAGTAAAGCGACAAGGTATTTAAGTGATCAGTTTCTTTTGACGCTGACTGTACATCTTAAGGTCGTAAAACAGTTTTACGTTACATTTATGTTTGAATATAGGGTTTTCCTGTGTTGTTATCTGATTATTTAATTGAATTTAGTGCAGTCATATTATAAAAATTGAGAAAAATGAGAATTCGGTGATGAGGCAACCCTCATTTGGACTGGAACGTATTAACGAACAGCGTTCGTAATTAGGGAAAGTGCATATCTTTTTAATATTTTTTCTACTGGTTGATCATAAACTATTTATATAAACTTCTTTACTTTTCCAATAACTAAAAGTGTTTGAAATTTAATGAGTATTTACCGAACACCAATAAACTAGATATTTTATTGTAAAAGATTGTTTGAAATTTATAGTTTTTACGACATGAAAATAAGCGATTGGCAAGGCTATTTAATAATAAGCATTATAATAACTTTTTAAGCAATAGTAGCAAAAGCCATATGTATTCATGGTTACATAATAGTTCCAATTGTTAGTAATAATTACTCCACATAATTTAATTTGTCCAATTCACCGAAATGGTGTTCGCTGATTAGTACCCATGGTCTCTGCTACCGAGTCCATGTCTGCTTTACCCAAATTACTGCTTGGTGTTCATTGGAATATCATCCTTATTCCATATACAGCTAGTTCGATACTAAAATGTATTATTTTTAGGGCATCTTTGTAAAGGCCAGCGTTTCTAAATATTTAAGCCGTTAATATTTTAAAACTATTTAGGAGTCGATAGTCAAATATATTTTTTACTGGAATAGAATAAAATAGAAAAAATATTTCGCTTAATTTTTACATATTTCTAGACAGTGGCGAGAGATCTGGATTGTTAACCAAATCGTTCCCACCCAACCTATAAAATGAATAAATGAAATAAAAAATCTAGTCTATTGTTTCACTATATTCAATACTTAATTAATAATTATACTTGATCAGGTATATGAAGTATTTATAATAACAATTGAAAATTTCGTTTTATGTATGTTTTGTGTTTTATCCTGTTACTTTTTAATTTGAAATTGAATTATCTGTGTCAGAAAAAAAAACTGATTTGGGTGAGGAACACAAAGTTGGCCACGCTAACTCACTCAATAACATTTTCTATTAAACTTTTCCGTTGTGACACGAAAGTTAGCTAAAGTTAATTGTAGGGATAATTTTCGTCGCACAACGAATTTTGTTTCGACTTCATTGTTTGTATGGTTTACTTCGCTTAATTGTGGTCCAGCTTTTTGGTGCTTACCTATTTTTGGATTTAATGCTATCTGGTATGCTGTTTCTATGCTGTTTTTCATTCGAAGCATCAATATCCATACGAATTCATGGTATTTAAAAATATTTTGAATATACGGTGTGTGGCCCAAAACCGGGGATAATATTAAAAACAGGGGCTCTATAGATCACCGGTAATTACATTATAATGGTCTTACCTAATTAAAATCAAAACTTAACTTTCAGTTTTTTTCTAACTAACTTAATCGCAAATTCAATGTAATGCAAACACCGCTCAACTTACCGCGTGTTGTCAATGGCACCCTGTACTCAAACATACCTCGTACCAAGTGACCAAGCGACGATATCGCGAAGGGAAAATACATTACCTACGATTTTTAACTTTGTAGGCTGTTTTCTCCAAAATTATAGACTTTGTAATAGATTCTTGTGATAGTTAATTGAAATGTTCTAAAGAATCCCCATTTAATTTTTTCGCCCCGGTTTTGGGCCACACACTGTATATCTAGCCATGAAATTTATTTCCAGGTACATTAAAATGACGACAAACTTATCAAAGTTACCTCACTACTATTGATAATAATTGTATATAAATCCCAAATCTTATAGAAATAAAAAAGTACATCCAGGTCTTAAGCGTTCGGGGAAACGTACATCTACCTTACAACAATGAAAGTTTATCGGGTGTTTCAGAAAGTATAAGCACAAATTTTCAGTGCTTCCTTTTTGGTCGTAATAATGATTAGAAAAAAATTTGAATCTAGAATTGTTGTTTCCTTACTTACCAACAAATATTTCCATTCGTCACCTTGTCTTTGTGCGAAATACGCGAAATGCGAGGCATTTCTCTAGAAAAACGAAAACTGATCGTGCACAAATGGTGTACAATCCCTAACATCACGCTCAAAGAGTTGGCGATATCTGTGGGAGTTAGCATCGGAGCCGTACGTACAGCTATTCGAAAGTATGGTGAGGAATGTACTTTTTACGATGCACCAAAAAGCGGTCGAAAAAAGGGGTCTGTGGATCGAAACTTGGACCGGAAGATTGCACAAGTATTAAGCAGAAAAAAAGAACTCATCTGTCAGGGACGCAGCCAAAAAACTACAAACATCAGCTAGCAATGTCCAACGGGCCAAGGCAAGAATTGGTTTTAAGACATTTAAAAAGCAGAAGAAACCTAAACGTAGCACTAAACAGGCCGCATGCGTGAAACCGAGAGCAAGAAAGTTTTATGATAGCCTGTTGTGCCGAAAACCAGCGTGCGTTATTATCAGTGATGGGAAATAGGTGAGCTAAAATACCTATTATTTGCGAGAGGACATAATATGGAGTGGTTACAACCGGATAAAAGTATATATTTTTTGGATTCCGGGTATTTGATATTTATCCGGGCACTGCGAATACTAGCCGTAATGTTGAACCTACATTCTTTTCCTTATAGAATGTTTGTAAAGTTTGTAGTAAAAATGGTAACATTCCTGCCATAAAGTTAAAATTATAAGTAATCCGAAAATGTGAACGCCCATTTGCAAGTCATAAACAAACAATGCGTGGGAAAACCCATATTATTAGTCCTGCTACTACTTTTTAGAAATCTTGTACATTCCTTCTTTTCTCTAGCCCTTTTTACTAAAAACTAACATTAAACATGCCGTACTTTAAACAAAACATGTCATGTTTTACATTACGATAATTACCCGAATAAATATCGAATACCCGGAACAGAAAAAAATAATAATTTTTATCCGGTTGTAATCACTCTATATTATGTCCTCTCGCGAAGAATAGGTATTTTAGCTCACCTATTTCCCATCACTGGTTATTATGGATGACGAAACGTACATTCAATTTGATTATAAAATGCTTCCGAGTGACCAATTTTATACTGTACTAGAAAACCAGGATGTCAACGATACCGAAAAATCCATTTTCGTAGAAAAGTTCAGTAAAAAAGCAATGGTTTGGCAGGCCATTTGTGAGAGCGGGAAGTTCTCAAAGCCATTCGTCACCACTCAAACAATGAAGGCCGATACCTACATCTCGGAGTGCTTGAATCGCCGCTTACTGCCCATGATCCGAGAGCACGGTGGCCCTGTTCTGTTTTGGCCAGATCTGGCATCTGTACACTACTCGAAGACCACGTTAGCTTGGTATAAAGACAACAGAGTCGCATATGTACCTAAGGAGATTAATCCGCCGAACTGTCCTGAAGCCAGGCCAATCGAAACTTTTTGGGCTCTAACCAAAGCATATCTTCGGGTAAAACATTAAGCCTGCAAATTCCATCGATGCCTTCAAAAAAAACTGGTTGAAAGCCTCCAAAGTCATCGGAAACAGATCTGTGCTGAAGCTTATGTCCAGTGTGAGGTCCAAGGTGCGGTCTCGGGCTTACAATTAATGATGTCCAAAAAATTATGCCTGTATCTTGTTACACAATAAGTTAATTTTACATCAATTAATATATAATTGTATATGTCATATAAATAACTCATGCTTATACTTTCTGAAACACCCGATATGACGGTGATATTTGTTTACGAGAGGTAATTCCTCATATAATTGAATAACACGTAGTAGTCGCGTTTCACGTTAATTTACAAATTATTTGATATTATCAAAAGTTTGCGATGAGTATTATGTTTTTCATTTTGTTCTCAAATGATTAAATAAATTAACACGAATAAATTATTTATCACTCGTTTATTAAAAAAGACCTACCTTGAATTTTAGTTAATAATTTTACAGTCAAACAATTATTTCCACTAACTCCAATATGCTTTTCACGAGTAATTTGAAGTTCATTAAATCCGCGGTGGATGAGTGATGCTAATCTTGTTTGCAGTATTTAAATCCTTAAGGCCCGCGATGTCGTCATAAGATGCACCGCGGAGCACTCAACAGAATATTTATACTCAATGTCTTAATATTTTGGTTTCGGTGATACTTTATGAGACTTATTCGTAGATTACTGTTGCAGCGCTAAAATAAATATCAACAAAATCCAATCCAATCCAATCTTGGTTTTATGGCAATCGGTCACAATAGGTGTGCGACCATTTCTGCCAATGACTTAATTTGACAACAGCACAGTGTACAACTGATTGACCAGTTTAAAATAGGGTATCAACAAAATCAATGACGCATAATAATATGAAAGTCATTCTCATTAAGTAATGTCATTACATTATGAAGGAGGAATGATGTGGGAAATTTCTGAGTGGCCAGTCATTTTTTAAGGAGTACCTATGCTAACGAAATTAAACCTAACACCTAAATTTGTACAAAACGAGGCCTCTTAAAATGTTAACATAACACGATTCATCAAGTCTATAATCGAGCCGTGCTTCAACTCTTGCATATCAGAGAGCGATATTATGGGGTTAGGCTCGTAAAACACACTTCCCCGAAATGTGCACTTCCTCTAAAGGTGCACTTCTTTAGAAGGGCCATTTTCTCGGAAGGTACACTGTCTCTAGAAGTGCATTTCCCGATATGTACACTTTGTCAATAGGTGCACTTTCCCAGAATGTGCATTTTCGCAGAAGGTATATTTTCCCGGAAAGTACACTTTAGGGGTAAGCGTGTCTTAAACAAAAAAAATTACAAATTGGTATGTTTATTATATTACTTTCAAAGTAAATAAAATATCTTTTACTTAATGTTATAATTTTTGAGCTTGTACAGTTATTTATTAGCTAATATGTCAAGCTGAAAAGAAAGTCGAGTGGCCAGTAATCTAAGATTAAAATAGTATGAAGTATAAATGTACCTATAAGTACGTATAGACTTTTCGATAAAAAGGAAAAAAATAGGAGCACATAGGGTCTAGAGGACAGTTACCTGGCAGTGCCCTGACAGTGCCCTGGACCCGGGCGCTGCGCACGCTCAACCAGGTACCCACTAGAATTGACGTCTTCTATTGTTCGTTGAATGTATTTACAAATGTTACTTTATTTATATTATGCTCCTAATGTAATGTTCCTGCTCGTAATGTTAATTTTTGACCGGTGCTAAATACTTGATACACTATCGGATTGGGCTGACCTGTAATGATAGATGTATACAGTGTGTCTCCGACCTTGGGGCTTTAAATGCAACGATCGATTCTACTCGCTAAACTGAACTACTTTTGTTCTGCAACATTAAAAAATAACTTAAACTTAGATAACTAATTGATGTTAAACTCTAATTGTAAAATCAGTGTATTACATTCTGGCCATTTAATCACTATCTCATGGTACGGGGGCGACATTACCTTGGTACGAGGGCTAAAGGAAAATGGAGAATTGGACCGCGTACATTGAAAATTAGATTTAACCTGTATGATAATAAATAAATTTAAAATGTACATATTTTTAACAACCTACAGAACAAAAGAAGTTTAGTTTCAGTAGAAATGATCTATGCATTTAAAGCCCCAAGGTCAGAGGCACCCTGTATGTGAAATAAATAAATAAATAAATAAAATTAATGTGAACAGTGAACATTGCCATCAAAACTTGAGGTTCCGCTGCACAATCGATTTAAATGAGATTTAATTTAAGACAAAAATGCGTGGATTTAAAAAAAAAGTGTGAAGCGTTTGTGTGTGCGTGTGTGTGTGTGTGTGTGTGCGTGCGTGTGTGAAGAAAGTGACTAAATAATAAACGTGTTCCTTTTGAGAAAGTGCCCTACATGGGAAAGTGTACATTTCGGGAAAGCGTGCGTTTTGGAAAAGTGCACATTTCGGAAAAGCGTGCGTTTTGGAAAAGTGCATTGTTTGAAAAAGTGCACATTTCGGGAAAGTTTCCAAATTGGGAAAGTGTACATTTTGGGAGTGTACATTTTGCGGAAAGTGCACCTCTGCAGAAAGTGCACATTTCGGGAAAGTGTGTTTTACGAGCCTAACCCATATTATGTAGACACCACACAATAGAAAATGTCAACCAGTTTAGATTTTTGGCTTACCGTATTCTTCATTAAAAACAACAAAAAAAACAAAAAAAAATTGAAAATATAAATACATACCCATCTTTTCACATGAAAAGCCGGACACTTAAAGACTAAGTATAACTTGCAAATTCTAAAGTTACCTATAGTGACATATTTTATTTTTCAGAAAAGGAAGGAAAGGAATAAAACCTCCTTTGTGTGTATGCTTTTTACCAAAATATTTTTCTTATTTATGTCATAGTTTTTCTCTTTCTTTCCCTTAACTCTTTTAACATTACAAGTAAGAAAGGGATACATCACTCACATTTATAACTTTTAAGAGGACTTTCCGTAAACAAGTGCTTATTACAAGAAACGCGTTGCCAGCTCGTCCTTATACTTTGTTTCCTGGAGAAGCGAAAATATTCCAGAAGCGAATTGGAAATTTTAATATGACATATTACATAAATTTCGTTTTAACTTTTAATTGTTAATGTAATGTTATTAATTATACATATTTTATGTATCCTAAACAAAGTAGTGAAAGTTAATTTTAATAAGGTTATAAATAAAATCGGTTAAATTACATTTTTAACTCCATATAATCAGGAATCATCCTCAGGAATGCGCTGTTAAGATCCTTCGGGTTACTCGGGCCCACGGTGTATATACATCATCATCAATATCATCATCGTATTAATATGCTGGGTGCGACAGAGACGAAAACCTCTGAATAATCAAATCTATCAAAAGATTACTACATTTTCATATCAAATATGTTTCTAAAAACAAAAATGTATACGACAAGGATAAGTCAGTCTTGTATAGTACATGCTCAACCCTCAAAAGTACGCGAATATGGAGTAATAATGGTAAATTTATATGTTTGTATGAGTGAAGGATTGAAAAGGTCCCGATAATCATTGGAGATAGTTAACAAGAATCGATTTTAGTATGATAATTGGATAAAACTAAAGTAGGTGGCGTTGCGACGTGTTTAAAAGACTGCAGCTATTGGGCGTAACTATAATAAAAATAAGTAGCTGCTACTTATTTTTATTATAGTTACGCCCAATACATTACGCTTTTTACTTGTCACCTTGACGATAAAATCAGTGCTGAAGTCCCGACCAAAGCCATTTGACAGACTTTTCGATCACGCTGAGTGCCATAAGAATATTGGCATTTATATAAATAAACAGTATCTATCAACGCCTCTAGCTTAGTATTAATAGGTTAATTACTAATTTCAGTGTACAATTTTTCTAACAGGTACGAGATGCTTATCGGTTACCCGCCGTTCTGCTCGGAATCTCCTCAAGAAACTTACAGGAAGGTGATGTCGTGGAGAGAGTCTCTCACCTTCCCGCCTGAAATCCCCATCAGTGAAGAAGCCCGGGAAACAATAATGCGTTTTTGCTCCGAACCGGATCGCAGGTCCGTACAGTGTGCACGCCGTTTAAGTCCTAGCACGACAACATAATATATGAAATTCAAAATAATTATATTTCGTATTTCATATATCCAATTCACAATATCGTTTGTCTCTGTAGATTTGGTTGAAACTTTTATCTATTTTTACTGACAAAACCATTTCGTTAGGTTAGATTTTGCATCATCAGTATCATCACATTCACAGTCAAATCACAGTTTCTAAATAATGCCGATCGATGCATTTTTTTTAATAATACTAATAGTTAGTGGCGACATGTTGGTGAGCGGTGACACCACAGGCCTGAATGCTCCCGAGAGTAGATCCTGTTCCTCACCTCACCGTTGCCTTCACCGGCTGGCTGGGGTATACAATGACGAGGAACAGACCCTCACCTCTGGCTTGCCTTTATTGGCCCGTAGAAAGGAGTCAAAAGAGCTATATGCTCGAAGGGCGGATGTATTGCATAAGTGGCGAGTGGTCACCTCATAGTCGTTTAAAGTCCAGAAGCACCTCTCCATCCTTAGCCCCTCTGGAACTGTTGCCTCCCTGCTGCTTTGTATATGCGGCTATTTCAGGAGACCCATTCCATTGATTTGGCGAGTCACAACCTGCCATTTCAACCAAAGTAATTAGCATTGGAAAGGCAGGCGGCCTTGTTTCTTAATAGTTCACCAATCTATATCAGGTCATTCATACAGCCTATTGTTATTGTTCCCATCCTTCCTAATTAGTCCTACACTAACCGGTGGTTGTCCGTGGGAGCATACTTCTATAATTTGAACTCAGCGACAATCCCATCACTTTACTAAATTAAACTTGTCTAAAAGGCCTCTGCGTGTTGGCTTCGGCTCCATGTACGTCTTCCAAAGGTCCAGGTCTCCCATAGTACCGTGATTGGTAAAGACAATAATAATAATGTAATATTTTACAAGCTTTTATTTCACTTGCACTGTTCGTATGTACCTATATATTGAAACTTTATTGTAAAACGACATAAAATAATACAACAACCATAACTAAATAAGACTAAAATTAAATAAGACTAACTCTAAATATAACAATTAACTAAAACATTAAATCTAAGATTGGCCCCTGCGGCATTGTACCAAAGATGCTGGCAGCATTTCCTCGCTGGATGGTTAAACGTATACGTTGAGCGAGGAAACTGCCAGCTCTTCGGTCTCCCGTGACGTCAATGAGCCTCTTCGAAATTTCTTTGAAGAGGCTTCGAGCGCTAGGACCCCACGGACCAAGGGTCTCGACGCCGAATGGAATAAACATATATTCTGGCTTTCGGCCGCTTCAGCTGCCGCACCAGCCCTATTAGAGGTCCGACGGATATGTGATGGGGCTAGCGTGTCTACACACCACAGGTTGCATCCCACACTAGCACCCGTCCCATATCCACGGGACCAAGGTCATTCCGTCAGGTCTCTTGCCATCATTTCTAGAATATATATTTGTTTGTAAGTTGTCCGACTAAATTTGCAAGTTAATTTTGAACCAATTCCCGAAAATTAAAATGGGCTGAAAGGGTTTTGGGTAAAAGTGTTGTTATTTGTAAAAGTTATACATTCTTAAGGCGAGCTGCCTTTCTTAAAAGTGGTTAATTATGATAGAATGATACAAAATTAACATATTTTGTTATGTAATACTCTTAAGTGCATTGGAGCTGAACACTTCAATCTTTAATATCTTCGCTCCGATATTATTTAACGCCATAAATTATATATATTTATGTTATTATGAATGTTAAAAAGACGAAAGTCATGGTTGTGGAGAGGGATGAAACTGTTACAGAATGTCAAATAATGATTGGTGATGAAAAAGTGGAGCAAGTTGATGAGTTTGTGTATTTAGGTTCTATGTTTACGAGAGATGGGAAATGTGACGGGGATATTGAAAGAAGAGTAAAAGCGGGAAATATAATTCTTCACACAATATTGACAAACAAGGTCATATGAGCGAAGCTCGCCTTGCTATTGTTCAGGGAGTATTGACCCCAACATTAATGTATGGTAGTGAATCTTGGGTATGGCAGAAGAAGAACGCAAGCCGGATTAATGCAGTTGAAATGAGTGCTCTAAGAAGTATGTGTGGAGTTAGGATGATGGATAGAGAAAGAAATAGCGAGATCCGAGAACGATGTGGATTGAAAGAAGATGTAGTGACTAAAATCGAAAATGGTATGCTAAGATGGTTTGGTCATTTAGAAAGGATGGATGGAAGAAGGGTTACGAAAGATATATGGCGAGCGAGAGTGAGCGGAGATGTCGGTAGGGGACGTCTTAGACGGACGTACGGTGATCAGATTCGCGATGTACTGAATAAGGGCCAAATAAAAAGCACCCGAAACCGACGTACGTGCATGAAGAGATTGATGAATGTAGAGGAAGCGAAAGTTGTATGTTTAGATCGGTGCACCTGGCGTTCCATAGTCTCTGCCTACCCCATTGGGAGACAGGCGTGAAGTTATGTATGTATCTATGTAAATTATATATATCTATGTGTATTTAGATGTCCTCTAAATAACTATGTTAAAATTACCCGAGGCCGCTATTTAAAAAATGACAATATTCTTCATTCAACAAACAACATACTTACCTTTGTCCTTTGAACGACATAATGTAAAGCCGATGACAATGTAATATTATGTTATCAAAGTGCCGATCTGATGATGGAGTCGGAAGGTGGCGACAGGATCTCCGCTATACTTATCATAGACCCATCGCGTTGGGAGTCATTAGCCTGCTCTTGATAAGCAGATAATGACAGTCAGCTACAAAAGCTTGTCTCAAAAATTAAATTATTGATAGAAACTTATTGTAGATGACGTTATAACCAACAACCACCTTTATGCATCTGGGTACAAGGGTATTTACGAACGTGTATCGTCATTTTAGTTCTGGTCTGTCCAGTGGTTTAACAATAGTTTTTCGAGTAGTCTCACCATGGAGCGTCGATTTTTCATAGCATAAATTGTCAAGTAATCTCTGTTATTATCAAATGTAAACACAAGAAAGGTAAATCGGTAAGTATAGTAGTTGTGATGTGTGCGGCTGCGCAGGCTGGGCGCGCAGCGCGGCATCGAGGACGTGCAGTCGGTGCCGTTCTTCCGCGGCGTGGACTGGTCGCACGTGCGCGAGCGCCCCGCCGCCATCTGCGTCGAGGTGCGCTCTATCGACGACACCTCCAACTTCGACGACTTCCCCGATGTCAAGCTCGAGATCCGTGAGTACATCCTAGTTAAAGTCACCGTAACTGAAACCGCACAGGAAACCTTAACGTTACTGAATAATGTGTTTAATCGTATTTATTGGGTTACCATTATTATAAAATACTAGCTGACTCGGCAAACGTTGTTTTGCCATGTATGTAAAATTTAGGGGTGGACCGCCCTTAACATTTAGGGGGATGAATAATAGATGTTGTCCGATTCGCAGACTTAACCGATATGAACACAAAATTTCACGAAAATCGGTCGAGCCATTTCGGAGGACTTTAATTACAAACACCGTGACACGAGAATTTTATATATTACTAGCGGCCCGCCAGCGGCTTCGCCCCGCTGCAAATTCCTGACTTTCCCGGTGGATTTTTCAATTTTTCTTGCCGTAAAAACCATCCTTGAACTTCAACGAACATTAAAAAAAAAGAATTGGCCAAATTGGTCCAGGCGTTGTTGAGTTTATTTATTAAATAACCGTAAAAATACCCAAGCAGCACATTAGTGAATTTTGCAGCTTATCTTATAGCTTTATGTTCTAAATGAGTGGTTTAACAGTGTTTGACTACACTTATAGCTTTAAACACAACTCAAACTTGTATACGAGTTCATCCTGTCACTTATAGTTGCTTAGGAACGTTTTTTGTTTCTACTTTATTACTTATAGTTGGGTAAAGTCGATTTTGCTACTTAAAGTTGCATGCAGGTTGTAATTGTCACTGAATAAGAAGCAATAGTGATATATAAGGCCCTAAAGTAACTTATAAGCCACTTTTATATATAAGTGGCAACATACCCTTATTTGGAACTTTTAATTCCAAATGACTAGTATAATAGAGTAGTGTATCACCAATAGTGGCTAAAGAGATAATTTTACGGCCCTTTTGGAAACTAAAGTGATTGCAACTTTAAGGCCTAGAAGGGTCGTAAAATTATCTCTTTAGCCACTATTGGTGATATACTACTCTATTATACTAGTCATTTGGAATTAAAAGTTCCAAATAAGGGTATGTTGCCACTTATATATAAAAGTGGCTTATAAGTTACTTTAGGGCCTTATATATCACTATTGCTTCTTATTCAGTGACAATTACAACCTGCATGCAACTTTAAGTAGCAAAATCGACTTTACCCAACTATAAGTAATAAAGTAGAAACAAAAAACGTTCCTAAGCAACTATAAGTGACAGGATGAACTCGTATACAAGTTTGAGTTGTGTTTAAAGCTATAAGTGTTGTCAAACAATGTTAAACCACTCATTTAGAACATAAAGCTATAAGATAAGCTGCAAAATTCACTAATGTGCTGCTTGGGTATTTTTACGGTTATTTAATAAATAAACTCAACAACGCCTGGACCAATTTGGCCAATTCTTTTTTTTTAATGTTCGTTGAAGTTCAAGGATGGTTTTTACGGCAAGAAAAATTGAAAAATCCACCGGGAAAGTCAGGAATTTGCAGCGGGGCGAAGCCGCTGGCGGGCCGCTAGTAATATATAAAATTCTCGTGTCATGTGATTTTCAATTTTAAGCTATTAAAAGTCGAAGATCCGAACAAAATTTCTAAAAAAGTATTTACCTCATTTAACATAAGTATTAGTCATTTGTGCGCCCCCGATAACGATGTTTGCACTAAAGGATGAGTTTATAACATACCCGCGGTATTGCATCATGGAATTTGTGAAGAGTAATGTGGACGAGTTGGCACTGGACTATATAGGGATGTGGACCAGTTAGCACTGTGGACCAGATACCACTATGGACTACATATGAATGTGGACGAGTTAGGAAGGTGACAATATAGGGATGCCACCGAATTGAAGTTAAGAAGGTGCTGAAATATGGCTGTGGACAAAGTCACCCTGAGCCGTTTTCAATCATTTTAACCGATAATTGGTAATTCGATCGTGACGATCAGAGTTATGATTCAAAAAAACATAAAATTACAAACTATCAGTACAAAATTTAAATAAAAACACTAAACATATAGGCTGTTTATAAAAAAACTTGAGTGTTTCTTTTTTAGACTTTTAAAGGGAGAGGTACGTAAAAAAAAACTACAGAACTGAATTTTTATATTTTTTATACACCGGCCAGTATCATCGCATAAATAGTTAGGATTTTAGTGTTGTTTTAGCAAGTACAGAGCACGTAAATGTGGTTAAAATATTACTCCAACTTATCATTATTTTTCAATCAATGAAATGACAATCAAAGAAATGACAGTACAATCGAAAAATATTAATGGAAAGACACAACATACGACTATTAAGAATAATAGTAGTTTATGCAACTGTTGAATAACAAGGGTCTTAAAAGGCTAGTGGCGTGGGTTGCGATGTGAGGCTTGCCGAGCATCGCAAGTAAAGTCGCCACGAGCGTTTTTAAGCCAGTTATACACCGTTGCGTACAATACTTTTTCTACGACTAGGTTTATTAAATAAAATACAAAATGAAACAAAGAAAAAAAATATTTATGAAAATGCAGATGTAAATTTTGAATTCTATTGTGCGATATGGTAATATTTGGAATGTTGGCCGAGGTTGAGGTGTTAATATATACGTCTGAGTTTTGTTCAATTATTTGTGATAAAGTAGATCAACATCTCCACGCCATGAACTTTTCATAGGATTTGTCGTATAGGTGTCGAGATTTAGTAGGCAACAAATTTTCGGTCATTGCTTGAGCCGCTGTGTGTATTTGTTCAGGTGTAGAAATAATGTTTTATTCTTCGTCCATGTTTTCTTCTATTTATTAACAACTATGGCAATTTTAACGCAAACAGCGGCAAACAGTAATAGAGCGGAGCAAGTCGAGCGAGTGACTAAACGTTTGGTTTAGGCGGGCTGTCAAAATTAAGTTCCTAGTTGCTATTTTTAAAATTCATCCCGCAAGGAAAAAAGCAAAGGTTTAACACCATACAGCCAGCAAAACTAAGAAATTGTTTTACTTATCATAATGTTTGGCGGATATTGCGTCTATGGTAAATTTGTTTTTAATTGACGTTTACTTGTGACGATTTTAAAAATACTTTCTTATTTTGGCAGTAAAGATTTTTTCTCGAAAAGTTTTATACAATACCTAGTCGGTTACTAAGTTCTGTTACTGAGATTAATTACAATAAAAAAAAAATTAACGCAGTTTTGCATAAACCTGTATATTAATCAAAACTTTGATTTATATAGAATAATAATAAAAATAATGTATTCTAAACTATTGCAATTATTTGATGTACGAGCTTGAAGTATTCCCATTTCGGACGATAAAATCATAGTTAAAATCACGCACGACGATGATACTGATAACGGCCCCAACTTTTGTAAGAGTTCCTGTAGAGAGTTCAAATTTGCGTGACATATTGAACAGACTTCTAGCTTTAAATTCCGATACGAATGTATTCAAAGCAACTAAAGATCCGCTTGGACACCGGTCAATCTTGATGACTCATTAAATCGACTTTAAGATTTCACATGATTTTGCAGAAATACGAAAACACACCAAATCTCTTGCTTCATAAGTTGGAATTAAGTCATGTTGAGAAATATAATTTTGGTCTCTAAACATATACAGAGATAGGATTTTTTATAATATTATATACAAAAAAAGTTCTTTGGTAAACAAAGACTAACTTTTAAGCGATTTCAAAAAATGAAATTTACAGAAAAGTCATGCGTAATTTCATCGATGCCGGCTGTGAATGTTAAAAGATCGTATCGGGAATTGCGGAAACTAAGAAAAATGATTAATTGTTTTTCAAAATGTATATTAATTAAGCTTTTAATTTTTATACATATTGAAATTAAAAAATAAACATAAGTAACAGAACTTAGTAACCAACTAGGTATATGGGTGAATCAACTTTTAAGGTACTCCCCATTTTTCGACATGTTTCACCAATTATATGTTTTTAGAAAAACTATATATTTGTTAATGACGTGGCTTACATGCTTATTAAATTAGACAAATAGGCTCACATTTAAAATTATTTAATTTAAAATAGTACAGTTGTTGAAGCACCAGCGCCAGGCATATTTCACTTCTATACAAAGCGACAAAGTAGGTCCGATCAACACGTAAAAGTATTGAATACATATAAAATATATATATAATGCTGGCCGAACGCGCCTAAATAAACCATATTAACTCCTATTGATAGTTAATTTTTCGTAGTTTACTGCGAACGTATAGTTATACCTACGTTTGCTCACTCGAACGGTAGGGTTGTCAACACATCGAAAATATTAATATAAATTAACAGGTACACATTATGAGAAATACAGTTACTTGAATAATCAAAATATTATATATATATATATACGAGGGTGGATTGAAAAGTTCTGAGCCTGGTAAAAAAAAGTAACGGGCTCACTTTTTATAACAATTTTATTTTTCGACATATTCTCCATGAAGGTCAATGCACTTAGTCCACCTCGCCTCCGACTTCATTATCCCATCAAAAAAAAAAGAATCGCTGAGGTCGTTAAAATATGAGTCTACTGCTTCTTGTACCTCCATATTTGTGGAAAATATTTGTCCTCCCAAGTGTTTTTTGAGGTTTGGGAAGAGATGATAATCGGGAGGAGCTAGATCCGGCGAGTAAGGGTCATGCGGCAGCACTACAAATCCACAATCATATATTTGTGCCATTGATTTCGCCGAAGTGTGAACGCGAGCGTTGTCTTGGTGAAACAGTACTTTTTTCGACAGCATTCCAGGTCTCTTTATTTTAATTTCCTCACGCAGACGACGTAAAAGAGCACAATAGTAGTCCGAATTTATTGCTTTGCCCTTTTCGAGATAGTCTAGATCATGATATTCATGATAACCCCCCTGCAATCCCAGAAAACTGAGGCCATTACCTTATTAGCTGACAAAATGACCTTGGCTTTTTTGGGTGGTGGTGAACCTGGTCTTTTCCATTGCCTGGATTGTTCTTTCGATTCTGGTGTACTGTGGTGGACCCATGTATCGTCCATAGTTATAAAACGATTGAAAAAATCGTCGGAGTCACGTTGAAACATACATAAACAATCTTGGGAAATTGTAACACGTACTCGTTTGTTCTCGACTGAAAGCAGTCTAGGCACCCACCTGGTTGACACCTTAGAAAATCCAAGAACATCGGTGATGATGTTCTGTGCCCGCTCATAAGAAATACCCATTGCTTCCGCTATCTCCACAATCTTCAATCGCCTATCCTTCATTATCGCATCTCATATATTATTGACATTTTCGTCCGTAGTAGCCGTCAACGGCCGCCCACTCCTAGGCTCGTCTTGAACAGTCTCCCGGCCACGTTTGAAACCAGCTACCCATCTTTTTATGGTAGGATACGATGGAGCAGATTGCCCTTATGTTTGATTCCTATCTTCAAATATTTGTTTTGGTGTTAACCCCTTCTTTTGCAAACATTTTATGACAGAACGGTGCTCAATTTTATCCATTACTTGAAAAATCAGTGACCTTATGTAGCAGTTCGAGCATAAAATGCAAAATTGTGACAGGAAAAAAACAAAAGATAGTGCATAATGGCGACTAAATATGGCACTTTGACCTGCCAGTATTTATTTGTTTTTTTTTTATTATTATGCAACCTTAGGCTCAGAACTTTTCAATGCACCCTCGTATATTTATATATACAGTGGTGGACATATAATTAGAAACACTTGCGACGTATTTCACATTATACAAGGCACATTGCCGTAAAACTTTTGTTTTTGGAAATAAAACAACAAAATGCATAGAATACGTTCAACAACTTATAATTAATTAAAAAACAAATAAATATCCGAGTTTACAACTACCATTTAGATATTTAGTTACGTACAAACAACTAAACGACATTTGCAGTACCATCCGTCGTGGACAAGTAATTAGAAACACTAAAGAAATGAGATAAAAATCAAAGTTTTAACGTGTCAACGTCAACAATTTCAAATTATTTATGTAAAATAATGTTTGGTTTACTAAATTTCTCAACAATTAATATTTAGTTGCATAGCCTTTGTTATTAATGACGGCTCTGCAACGACGTGGCATTGATTCAAGTAATTTCATACATTTATCGAGTGGGATCGAGTTCCATGCTTCAACAAAGGCTTCGTAAAGTTCATTTTGACTGGAATTACGTTTAACGGAGACTTTTTTTTTAACGACGTACCACAAATTTTCAATTGGATTTAAATCGGGACTATTTGCAGGCCAGTCTAACATGGTAACACGTTGCTCACTAAGAAAGGATTTAACACTGCGGGCCGTGTGTTTTGGGTCGTTATCGTGCTGAAAGATCCAGGTCACAGGCAATAGTCGTCGGTGTAGGGAATCATTGTCTCTTCTAAGATGTTTTTGTATTGAAATTGATCCATAAATAAATAAATAAATACCTTCAATCTTACGGACGGGTCCAACTCCGCAACCAGAAAAACATCCCCATACTTTAATATTACCACCGCCGTGTTTGACTATGCTCCTCGTGTATTTATAATCAAAAGCATGGTTCATTGGACGTCTAACGTAGCGTTTGCCGTCTGAATTCACCATTATTTATTTTTGTTTCATCCGAGACTAACACTTTTTTCCATTCTCGTACGGTCCAGTTAAGATATTTCTTTGCAAATAATAATCGCTTCTCTCGGTGTTGCTTGGTAAGAAGCGGTACCTTTCGAGAAACCCTCCCGAACAATTTAGCTTCCACTAATCTGCGGCGTACCAGTTTCGAGGAAATGTTCCTTGGGTCATCAGGTGAAAAAACTTCATTTCTAATCTCGTTGGAGCCTTTGAACGGCTCTTGTTTAGCTACACGTATTATTTGCGAATCTTCCCGGGGAGATGTTTTCCTTGGACGAGCCTTTCTAACAACACTTTTAGTAGTTCCGTTAGTTTTATAATGAGCAATAGCGTTGAAAACTTTCTTCACAGAACATTCTAGATGTTTAGCAATTCTTCTATAAGTCCACTTTCGATCTAAATGTAATTTAACGATTAATTGCCTGGTTGACTCGTCAGAACTCTTATTTTTACCCATTTTTAACAATACTTATTATTCACGTAATTTTCCAAATTGACGTTTAATTGCCGCCGAAACAACAGAAAAAGCGTAAAAAGAGGTTTTTTTTTTTAGTTTCAAAAATGGAACGAACCATGGATCCTGTTTCTAATTAGTTGTCCAAGCGGCCAGTAATAGAAATTCAACTATCATGATTTTTAAAATCTTTTAATAATTAAAGATAGAACAGATTTACTTTTTTAAATATTTTATGAGTTTTTTAACTCATTGGCTATATTCTGGCATAGTCAATAGTGATTTAATCAATATAATTTTTACTCATAACGATAGTTCATTCTGTGTTTACCTAAGTTTTATGTACTGTTTCTAATTATATGTCCACCACTGTATTTATTTGATGTACACGCTTGATTGTTACTTTTACATTCTGTTTAAGATTAAATAACTATTAACTATAGGTTTTTTCGAATCAAAACTCGTTTGCAGAAATATTGAGGTTATGTGTCAAACAGTACTGATTTGTTTGTAAACAAATAATTTTATCATTTCTATTGACCCCGAATTTAGATAATTCAATATTTCTAACTTGATGAACACTTTTTCGTGTTGATTGATCACTTCAATATACTTAGGTATATCATCTTATATGTATAAATAAAAATAAATTGCAACTACTGACCTTTCCTCGTTCACCGGCAAAGAGAAAAACGTTTCCTTTTTATTATTTTTGGTTCTCTTGTGTAAACACCCACTCACACAGCAATAATGAGTCATTTTTTTTAATTATACATTCACCAAAATAATTCAAAGAAACAACAACACACCACACACATCTAACCGAACTTGACGTAATGACTAGATTGTACCTACTACCACAGATTAAGTAAGAGTGTACTACTCGCCTACTTGCATCTCGCTTGACGTGTCTCGACCATGTCTCGACACTCAAAAACCGGTCGAGCGAGTTGACATCGCCGCGCGCGGGCATCCTTGATGTATTAGCATCGGCAACTATGTTCCGTCAGGCGGTGATTATCGGACGTACCTCGCTCAGATAAATATCTGTTACGTAGTAACTCTTACTTAATCTGTGCCAGCGCCTACAAAAGTTGCAACGCAAACTTTCACTCCAACTCGTCATAACCTTAGATTAAGTTAGCATAGGTTACTTACATCACTTACAACATTTCTGTACGACTGAAAGGTCTATAAAACATTGGCTCACAAAATAAATACGATTTTAATTCAAAACCTGAAATTAACTCCCCCATATGGTCCTTCGGAACTGGATATATGAAAATTACCAGAAATATATTTAAATTGGAGTTAATTAGTGAAGAGTTGACAAATGACCCATAATTCATATTTACCCCCCCTTTTATTCGTGTTCAGGATGGCAAAAGTAGTGAGTCCTCTAATGAGTTTTTCATCACTTTTTTTTAAAGGCCCTTCAACCTGTACAAAGTAGTTTCGAGGATGGCACGTGCCGGATGGGGGTTGAACCCGGAGATTGTCCGCACCATTTTCTACACTGTCGTGGAGCCAACTGTGCTCTACGCAGCGGGAGCGTGGGGGGAGGTCGCGGACAGGGTCTATGCGAGGAAGAGGCTCGACAGACTGACGAGGGCGTTTGCTATCAGGATAGCGAAGGCGCACAGGACGGTCTCTTTTGAGGCGAGCGTGCTGTTATCCAGGATCCTCCCTCTGGACCTTCGGCTGGTGGAGCAGAGGGAGATCTACCAAATAAAAAGGGGAAAGATGCTGACGGCTCTTCCCGGGCGGAAGCTCCAGCCCAGGGCGCACCCGTCTGACCTTCCCCACCCGGCGAAGAGGAGACGGCTTACCTTCCAGCTTGTGTATGCCGAGCCCGAGGTCGAGTGCGCAGGCCTAAACACCCGGATATACACGGATGGTAGCAAGCTGGAGGGTAAGGTCGGAGCGGCTGTCTCGGTCTGGACAGGGGGCGCAGAGTCGAGCTTCACAAGTTGTCGACTTGGGAACCACTGCTCCGTTTTCCAGGCCGAGATGGTGGCCTTGCTTCGGGCAGCCCGAGTCGCCCTTGACAGAAAGGAGCCTGTGGACATCTACAGCGACTCGAGGTCGTCCCTTCAGTCCATCAGCGATCCAAACTCCCTGAACCCGATCGCGGTGGAGATCAGGGAGGTGATTGAGGAGGCGACCTCGAGTGGCTGTGGAATTGGCCTCCATTGGATCAAGGCCCATGCGGGATTGGTGGGGAACGAGAGGGCCGACGACCTGGCCAAGAACGCTGCACTTAAAAACAAAAGAGCCCCGGCCTATGACAGGTTCCCCATATCGTTTGCCAAAGGCCTACTGAGGGCAGACACTTTGGAAGCGTGGCAGAAGCGATATGGGGAATCTGACAAGGCGGCTGGCACTAAGCTGTTTTTTGGCGATGTCCGGGTGGCCAATAAGATAATGAGGAAGTTGGGCAACTCAAACAAGATCTCGCAGCTCCTCACGGGTCATGAGGGTTTCAGACAGTACCTGCACCGGTTTAAGCTGTCTGACTCCCCCTTCTGTGCCTGTGATGATGCTGCTGAGGAAACGGTGCTCCACCTACTCGCGATGTGCCCCATATACGGCCTGGAAAGGCTCGAGTTCGAGTTGAGCTCAGGCATCAAGGTGGAAGGGAGCACCCTCTGCCAACTCATCTGTGGGGACGACACGCGGGAGGCGTTTGTGGCATTTGCCGGCAAGATACTGACTAGGGCGGCTAGGGCGAATGGGTCAACCATAAATGGGTAAAAATTTTGAAATGGGAAAATGGTAATACTAATTAATGAGGAGGCCTCACCAAACTCTGTATAGGAAGTGTGGTATGATGGCACTAATTTAGATCGATAGTTATTGTATATTTTTACCAGTAAATTTTTGAATTTGTGCTATCCAGACATCACAGAAGTCACACCTGAACAGCTCCAGTAAGAGAAAACTCTGAAAAATGGATACCACGGCAGAAGAAGCAGCCCAAGTGGTAGCACTACTGCAATCAGGACAACGGCAGGTTGATGTTGCTCGACAACTCAACATAAGCCGTTTCCGGGTGAAATGAGTATCCCAGCGGTTCCAGGAGACTGGAGGCTACATCAGGAAGCATGGATATGGGGGACGACGTTGCACTTCCGACAGAGACGACCGCTATATTGTGTCGACGTGTTTGCTTAACCGATTCTCCAACGCTGTTGAGGTGCAACAGCAGCTCCGAACAGCTCGGAGGACGTCGGTGAGCGTCTCCACAGTAAGAAGAAGGCTGCGAGAGAAGAAAATCTTGCCTCGTAGGGCTGCTACGTGCCCCAAATTGACAGCAGAGCATAGGCGAGTCAGACTTCAGTTTGCCCGAGACCACTTGGACTGGACGTTCGAACAATGGAAGTCTGTCCTCTTCTCCGACGAGACGAGGGTATGCCTTTTCTGCAACGATAAGCGTAGAAGAGTGTACAGGAGGCAGGGAGAACGGAACTCACAAGCCTGCTTTGAAGAAACCGTCAGCTACGGAGGAGGATCCTGCATGTTCTGGGGCGGAATTTCAATCCAGGGCAAAACCGACTTTGTGTGCGTCTCCCGCACTGGAGGTGAACGTGGCCAGGGGTCCCTGACTGCTCATCGGTACATCACAGAGATCCTGGAGGACCACGTGGTCCCGTATGCTGGTTTTGTCGGGCCTGAATTCACATTCATGCACGACAACGCCCGCTCTCATACGGCGTTGATTGTTCGGGACTACCTGGATTAGGTTGGGATCCCCGTGATGCAGTGGCCAGCGAGTAGTTCTGACCTGAACCCCATAGATAAAATTAACCTAAAACAAACCCCCACGCAAACAAACAAGTCACCCAGTTCCGGAAAAGATCCCGCCACAACCTGTAACCTAAAACAAACCACGGGTCCCTTTATAGAATTTGCTACGGACCCCGTGCTACAATATTGATTATAAGAAAATTTCTTACGAATTTGTACCGCGGTTTTTTCTTTCCTTTTTTTGTGAAGTGCCGCTTTAAACGCTTGCATATTTAGCCAACAGGTTCAAACTTGAAAACTATTTCGAAACTAATTGGACCATGGATGAATATTCATCCATCATCGTGTTTCACGAAATTAAATAATTTTTATTTATACTTTTATAAGGTTATTTCCATTGTTGTTATTATGAGGTTATTTCCACGCCCTAAAAATTGTCTATGCAAAATCACTGACAAATGGTGATAAATCCTCCATTAACAAACACGTGATTGGATGTTCAGGGGTTTCCAAAGTAAATTAAAAAAAGAAAGCTTGAATCCCTAGACATTAATAAGGAGCTTTAGTCCCGATACGCAAAGATTAAAGTAGCATTTTAAGAGCATGAGAAGTGAAAAATAATTAAATATCCTAGTCCCAAATTAAGATCTAGGCTTGTACTATGGGGACTAGACAACGATATAAATATTTATATTAAGAAATACATACCTAAATACATAGAAAACATCCATGACTCAGGAACAAATATTCGCGCTAGCATATATCACACAAATCTGCCCTTACCGAGATTTGAACCCAGGACCGCTAGCTTCGTAGGCAGGGACACTACCAACTAGGCCAACAACGCGTCGTCAACGCGTAGTTTGCTGAGTTATTTGTGTCTTTTCTAAAGAAAGGAAGTAGGCACGAGTGTATGCAAAAGTGCATTACGAAGAATATTTCCATATTAAGTCATACAATAAAACCATATTAAGTCATATTCGTTTGTTTATTTTTTCTATTTACGTTACAGTAAGTAGCAGCCCCCGTATACGCGTTTCTATGAAAATTTTGAGTTTTATAGAAAATTAAGTTAACCCTAAATTTGGCAAAAATAAAAAAGTCGGGAGTTCAAAACATTTTTGATATCGAATCAATAAAATAATAAAAACAGAGTCCAAACAAAAAAGTGAATATTATGGTCATACGTCGCACTAAAGTTGGCATTTTGCGGGCACGTAATTTCTTAGGGTTTACACAAAAAGTATTTGAATTTACGAGTACACGTACTTAGTATTTGGTTTATGATGCCTTGGTACTTTTGTGACCTTTTCTTGCTTACCTCTGTAGCCACAAAATGTATGTATGTTGTACAAAATAAAAGTGCACTTCTGAAAACTGTGATAGAAGTATTGTGTATATGAAATTATTTTATATTTTTCGTAGTCATGAATGTTGGCATTGTGTGTTACAGCCGCGGCGCCGATCGCGCAGGAGGGCGAGGTGGCCTACAAGGACTGGGTGTTCATCAACTACACGTTCAAGCGGTTCGAGGGGCTCACGCAGCGCGGCACGCCCACCAAGAAGTGAGCGCCGGCGCCGGCGCCTCCCTGCGTGCTGCCTTCACCTTCCTGACTCACTCTACACGGAGCATCTAGTCTCCACCAATTATATATTATCTAACACTGGCCTCTAAAAAATGTGACACGTCTCTATCACTAGAGGCATAAGAGCGCGTCAGATATTCTTCAGCCCAAGTGGGATAATATGTTATCGCTGGTGATTGTACACATACCGACCCTGTTATAGAGACAGACGGCTTCAGACTTGAGAGGTTTTACGAAATATTGTTTATCCACTGTTAGTAATCTATTATTTTAAAAGTTTGTTGACTCCGTTATATCGTACGCCGACTGTACCTATATAGTCTATTCTATCCGAGGTGGCAGCAGCCGAAGCCGCCGCCGCCGGGATGGCGCAATCGCGGCTGGCTGTAGTTCTTATATTTGGACAAGCATTCATCATTTCATTCAGGCATTCATATTTTGCACTTTATAAATAAGAATAGGTGCATTTTGAGGGGTGCGAGATGAGCTCCCCGGGCTGCCCGAGGCTCCTGCAGGGAGTCGACATTTGGTCTCCTCTCATGGTCTAACGAGTCAAGTATCTTTAGATAAAGCTAACGTTGCCTACTGTGTCGCTGCCCGCCGCTGCACCTCGGAGTGAATAGACCCCTTACTGACCTGCAATGACCTATTAGTGCTCTCTGTTTTTTGATTGATAACTTTCCTGTGTATAGTTATTTTTTACTTCGACTATATATTTGCATACAGTTTATTTCATCTCAGAGTTTGACTTCAGAAATACAAGATTTAAAATCAATACTGATTAAAATATCGGTCGATCGGCTTGATGGCTAACAACTTATGTAACGAAATTGATTAAAATTGTTAAAATATCTTTGTACAAAATATAATGTATACTTAGAAAGAATTATATGGCCGCATTCTCAAACAAAATGTGGAAAGATATGGAGCCGTTTTACCGGACAGTAAATATCTGTAGGATTTTTAAGTTATAAGTTATTTAGATTCTTACACTTTTGACATTATTTGTACAACTTGCAATTTCAAGTACTGTAAAGCATTTTCGTTACTACTTTTTTATTAAGATGACTTTTTACATAGCCTATTATTGGTATAAAGTATAATTATGTTCTAAAAGTGTTATGTCGGTAACGCGTATAGGTGCCGCCTCGACAGCGGGGCTGCTCCGCACGCGGTCCCTCGACCGGTCGCTCTGCGCAACTTTGCTTTTCCGAAACCAGATGCTTCACGTCGAAAGCATTGTTTCCGTTAATTTGTCGAAAGTCTGTTTTAAAAAGCCGGGATAGGTCCGTGATCGAATTTTCATTAATTTTTAATAAGGACTTACAAAACCTATTCAGCATGGAAAGTTGCCTAATTTGCTTTCCGGCGCTATTTCGCTGGAATAACCCGTTCCTTTGAAAGCGTTATCCAACGGCATGTACCGATCGTAATGTTAAGCCTATGAGGTTTGTATACTGACTTTTACCCACGCTTGTACGTACGCGTTTGGGTGTTCTTATACTTCTTACAATACGCGAGTTTCGCATAAAATAAAAGAGGTGGCACCAGTAGGCCTAGCCAAAATGCAAACGCTGCTAGCGTTTTTGTATTCTATCGACTCGAAATGTATGAAATTGATATAAGTGGTCGATGCAATTTGACTAGGTCAAAAAATACAGGCGGTAAATGCATAATGGACAGAGTTTGGAATATGTTACCCAGCGGCGTACGACGTATTACCGACTCATTAAATCCTATAAGTATTAGTTAACTAATACGGTCCAAGTTTGAGGCAGGAGCTCGTTATAGAATATCAGCTTACAGATCTCGCCTCTGGTATTATAGAAATTCGTATTTTAATGCATAATTATATTTTGGTTAATGAGTAAAATCAGTTTGCGAATAAAGTATAGTAGGTTATGTAATGAATATATTTATTTTAGGGATAGTTATTTGCATTACTAATGCTACTGTAGTATGTTGTTGCTTCAAAATGGATTGGTGGCCACTATATATAGCGCTGCAGCGGGCAGTGATAGAGAATGCAACTGTAATTGGCTCGATCAGCGCGCGACGCACTAGAGTTACAATTCCGTACGAGTGGCGCATCTCGCGCGGCGGATACGTTCAATTGACCTTCGGCGACCCTTGTGCCACTTCTCTTTGGCGCAGTTTCACTGCGGCAAGGTGACAAGCCCCAGTGATACAGGCGTCAAGAATATAAAAAATCTAAGCGAATTTTTGTATGTGGCTTAAAAGGCGAATTAATATTTTCTATAAATTTCAATAACATGTTTTAATATGTTTTAAAATATCTGGTGTGCTAGCCGGGCCGTTGCGGCTGGACATATTGTTATCGAACCCTACGATATCACCTTTTACAATACGGCATCAAAATAGTTTTATATTGTTTATTCCATGGCGAATATAGGCCTAGGTTTAGCTCGTTAAGGCTAAAGGCCTCGTAATGTATAGTGTAGGTTGGCTGTTCTGACCACATGTTCGAGGGACATTGTATTGGAGTGACGTTCACTTATGGATGACTAGTACGTAAGGTCTTGTTTGTTAGTTATTTACTTATTATTTAACATCATGTATTGCCCACTGATGGAAAAAAAGCCTCCCTGCCTTCCTTCCACGTAAACCTTGAGTAGTCTCCCACCGGTCTTAATTAGAGGTATCAAGCTCATCTGGCCGACGTCCCGTAGGTCTGTCGCGACGCCGGAACCCACTACGGGTCCATCCGGTGTACTCTGACAGACACGCCCAACTCACTCGTATTTGAGCTTGGCAGCTGCTTGGGGGACGTATCATGTGACACCGTCAGAGTAATTCGAGTTACGGCTGACATATTATGAATCTCATATCCATCAATGGTACAGAAATAGTCTCGGCAATTGAAAACAATCGTTACACCATCCCAGCCCATCTCCAAGGACCGGAAAGCCCCCTCATTTGATTAACCCTATCGATAGGCTAAGTACCAATTTCACCAAACGATGTTAAATTTAATTAATGTTAATCGTCTATTAGTTCATATATTTTTACAGCTGTAAACGCTCTAATCGTCTGTTAACTGGTTAACATCGTTTGGTCAAATTAGTACTAACCCTATCATACCCAAATCGATGTGGTTACCCTACGATTGAGTTACCTTAACGTTAGGGCGAACCCTTTTGAATTAGTTAACCGCATCTATAGTGATTATCAAGTTCATTCATTAGGGTTTCAGTAGTTTAATATTTAAGCAATTAGCATTGACTGGGTATTACCCCATTGATTGCACGTCTCTTTTTTGTGCATTCGGGCGAATTCTGGGTGTCTCGCTGAAGTGGCTACTACCGGCCGCTATCCTTTCAATCGTTAGGTAATGCAGTAATAAGTCGAAACTCTTGCGCATGGAGATGAAACCAGCTTGATACCGTTCGATTAAGTTTGAATAGGGTAACAGACGATGGACTGTTGGGATAGGGTTAGCGCTTAGACGAACTAACTGTATCGTTTGGTTGACCTTTCATTGAACTAAGTTTTAGCTCATCCTTGGTGTTACTAAAAACAAGTCTATCAAATACTATATCGAAAACCCCTTCCGCGCTAAGCGGTTCCGGTCCCTGCCCATCTCCCGTGAATATCGTAAACGTATGGTTAACATTGTGAAAGCCCAACCGTCAAGTAAATAAGAGCTACCATTACGTCATCACTATGATTCAAGGCAACACAGCAACTGGAACTTAGATTATCAAGTATAAAACTTGTATAAAATATAATAAATGTAATACTTATTTATTAGCGTTGGATTATTCGCTACGCGGTTCCATTACCTTTTGCGTTTGTGATGCTTTGATAAAATTGTTGCTATTATTTTGCAAGTTAATGTATAGTTTTTCCTTTCGTCATTATAAATTAGCCAAGTATATTGGGTCGACCCCGATAATATACCAATATGGGAATACCGACCGGGATACGTGCTCAGAGGAATCAGTTAAGCTATTAGTAAGTTTCGGTTAGAATTAAATAAATAAATATCAAGGGACAATGTCACACCAATTGACCTAGTCCGAAACTAAGCTCTAGGCTTATACAGTGGCATAAAGGTTTACAGATATTTTTGACGTCTTGGGAACGTATATATTTATGCGCTTGACTGTATTATATAGGCTGGTAATAGCGACGATATACATACTTATATAGATAAATTTATATTTAAATACATGGAAAACAACCATGACTCAGAATACAGATATTCGCGCTCATCACACGAATATCAGCCCTTACCGGGATTTGAACACAGGACCGCTAGCTTCGTAGGCAGGGTCACTACCAACTTGGCCAACGCGTCGTCGAATTGTATTCTACTCAGAGTACATTGCTTGTATTACATAGAATGTTAATGCACCAGCGGGTTAAAAAGAAGCAAATAAGCTCCAGTGAGCTTCCAGTGATTCAGCAGATAAGAATTTGAATATAAAATTAGAGACATTTTTAAAATCTTTATTTATTTATCTATACGTAATAAAAGTACACACGGAAGTATACTTTGACGTTATGTCAACAAACGCTGTTACATTTTCTTGAATTATGATGTTTATGATTGTACAGCTTAGAACCGAATTATTGTTTTGGTCTTTTCTTATTTTTCCGAGACCACATGTATTCTATGTGCTCCTCTAAGAGGGGATTATGTGTGTGCACATCTAATTCAGCCCTTTATGCGTGACTAGAGGACGCCCGCGACGTCGTGCGCGTAATTCCTGCTTCTCCCTTTATTTTTCCCTGTTGGGGATGGAGGTCGGTTTCCGAAAAATCCTATAATGCACCGCTGGACAGGAGTACAGTCAGCATACAGAGCATACCCAAGGAGTATTCTCTCTAAATTTCAAGTCGCTAGGTTCAGCGGTTTCGGCAGTGCGTGGTCCGTCAGTCAGTTGGCAACCAGTCACGGAAGATGCATCAAAATGGAGATGAAAAAATAAACAAGGACGAACTTGCCAATGAAAAACTTGATAAATACTTTATCGTAGTGCACTTTTATAAATTGGTGCGTTTCAGAAATGCTTGATATTAGTAGTATCTAGGTAAAGAGTGCGCAATTTTAGTAAATCTCGTTTTCGCTGCGTATGTTGCTGGATTCATAATCGAGGGGCTTTATTTTTTATTTTTGAAAACGAAATATCTTTAAATGGGTCCTTTTTATCAGACAACCCCACGTCGTAAGAAATTAAAAGTACACCGCACCTGCACGGAAAGTTAGGGATAAAATATCGTTTTAATATTTTAATAAAAATATAAACCCTGTCAAAAAGAAAACGAGCCTTTACGATTTTATAAGTTTTTTTAACTAAAATGTACAATATAAATAAATGAAAAATACATTATACGAAGAGAAATTATAATTTTATACAAATTATGTTAGTTTTATTTCATAGCATTCAATCTCATTTAGTTAAATTAATTGGAAAAATCGAAAGTGCTCGTTTTCTTTGCAACAGGGTTAATATTATGCATTTTTTGATGAATATATAAAATACTAGCTTTAGCCCGCGACTCCGTCCAGACTTTCATCGCTACTCCCCAGCGAGCTCACCGATTCCGGGGTAAAAAGTATCCTTGGTCCGTCTCCGGGCTATGAATTATATTTGTGTAGGTAAACGATTTCAATAGTGCCCCTCTTACAAAAACTTTCGTAATAAGGTAAAAAATATTTAATACTGTTTGGGCTTTTATTTGTTACTAAATATTGTGAAATGTTGTTTGACCTTAACCCGACTTCTATCAGGGGTTTAAATCTGTCTTCCCCGAAAGTTGAATAAGGATAATTTATCACAAACTTAACTTCTGAAATTTCAAAAAATCACTTCCATCCCTCGTGTAGAAGCCTGATCACTCGCCATTTCACTATGGGCTCGTCCAGATATCATGTGATCGTTTATGGGGGGGTGCGGGTTAGAAATATATCGCAAATGATCACGATGGGGGAGGGGGCGGGGCTGGCTCC
Organism: Acleris emargana; assembly: GCA_927399475.2. NCBI lineage: Eukaryota > Metazoa > Arthropoda > Insecta > Lepidoptera > Tortricidae > Acleris > Acleris emargana. Next base: position 45,221,977 of record OV656835.1, on the reverse strand, counting down.
GAAAAGACATCACGTATAATTTTTTTACGCAGCAGGAAATTCAAAAAGTAACGCCATTACTCAATCATTTTCTTATATCCAAATACTCTGCTCCGAAGTCTCTCCATCATCACCATCCTAATTTCACATATGTGGAAACCCGTCACAACCAAGGACATGATGTAGCGTGACATTGCTTAAATTAAAACCATTTTTATTAGGGTCAGGTCGGGTAAATATAAGACACGGGTAAAAATAAGACTAAGTTTTTAACACTCAAAAACTTGAGTAAGTTTTTGAGTGTAATAACTTAGTCTTATTTTTACCCGTGTCTTATATTTACCCGACCTGACCCTATGTCATTGCTTTTTTTTTCATTACTAACTTAATTCATACTTAGTCCTAAAACTACACGTGATCTTAAATTTGTGGCGTTATAATCACAAAATAACTCCAAGTTGGGCAAAATTAGGCCAAATATGATCACATGATTTCTGGACGAGCCCTGTCCTCATTTTCATCCGCGGACTCTCCAGAAATAATACTTTCACAAAATCGAACGTTCCGCTTTTTCTTTCATTTACCTCACTACAATAATAATTGTATATAATTACATTAATTATACACGACATTCGCAATTTGCTTAGTCTCATATCACCAGGGATCGGAAATTCGGATCGATATTTACCTATACTTTCGCGCCGGCTTTGTTGTTCAGTTGTATGGAGGTGGACTCAATCATATAATTCATAATAAAATTTCCGGGATTTCAAAATAAATAAATTACACCGGCATTAATTCATAATTATTTATTTATATTAACTGTTTGAAGTTATTTTCCATGTATACATATAACCAAATGTTATTTAATTTACCTGTAACTTATTAACCTAACGAATTTATAGGAGCAAAACAGAACGTTTTATCCTACATGTAAAGTAATTATTATATTAACGTTTTGTAGAATCCCAAAATCCCAGAACTTAAATTATTAAAATAATATTTTTAAGAAGCCGACGCCATGTTTGCCCATCTTTTTCCGGGATTTTGCCAACTTTAGGTAAATATCGATCCGAATTTCCGATCCATGCATATCACTAACATTAATTAAGTTGCTGAGAGCATGAGCGTGAATGTTCGAATGGTGTGGAGGGCGAGCCGAGCGCTGTTGTAAAGCTCCACGCGCAGCAACACTCGTTCGCTGCGAATGCTCTCAGTGAGGACGCTCATTTAGGCAAATACTAAGGTTGCAAACTGTACGTTAAAATTTATTACAAATTTCTAATATTACACGTCAAACGCCAAACAATTCATAGCTACATGCAAGAAGGGAACTTCTTATTTTCTTGCCAAATTATTATATTATTATTATTTTCCAAATTTTGTAACATTTTAAAGCATAACTAAAAAAAAAAGTACGACACTTGGCGTACAAATGACAGGAATAGTTTGCTCAATTCATAAGCTTTCTAAAAAGGTACAATTTATGACATTTTAAAATTAATTTTCATTTAAAAATGTACAATTAATAATAATAGCAGAAATTTTCGCGGTTAAGCTCCATCGTTTCAAGCAAAAAACGCAGCATCGTTATCGTTTATAAATTCAGCTAATCGTGTTCTTTTAAATTTGCTTTTTAAAAACATAAAGTGCGTTCCATTTTTAACCGAAAAACGAGGGAAGTGTTGTAGTAAAATGAATAGAACATCGTTCTCCTTTTTAAATTCAGCTAATGGTGTTCTATTTTTAAATAAATTTATTTTTTAAATGTTTGCTTTAAAATGTTACAAAATTTGGAAAATAATTACTAGATTTTTCAACTTCAAATCCTTTTATTTGCAAATCTTTGCATTTCTTTGGCATTTTTTATTATTTTTCGTAATCAGTAATTCATTGGCTATTTGAAAAATGCTTTTTTTTTTATTTCTAAATGACGAAGTTTTTACACAATGACTAGTTTTAGGTCGAAAGGCGGGTATTTTTAAAAAATTCTAAAAACGTGAATAACTCGATAACCAATGAGTTTTGACCCCTGGTTGACTGGACTTAAATCGTTACAAATGAGCCGTAGAATAACCCCTTTCAAGGAATACGGCGAATTTCCAGTCACCCTGTAGAGTTAGGACTTTTGGTGGCAAATCGTGGTTCTAGAATACATGGAGTCGCTATTTCCTATTTATTGTAATACATACCACTTTGATTTTGACCTTCAGTATTTTAATATTTCAAAATTAATTTATTAATCAAACCGCTAAACCAATTTAAATTAATTTTAGTATGGAGGATATCTCTGCTGTGAGAGCGTTACAAACTAGCAAATATTAGTAGGTTTGGAAAAACCGAACTAAAAATGTATTTAGTTCATTTTGAAATATACTCAACTGAAGGTCAAAATCGAAGTGTCATGTATTATAATAATTAGGAAAAAGCGACTCCATGGATCCTAAAACCACGATTTGCCACCAAAATCCCAACCCTAAATGTATTTGTACATATTTATTTTATAAATTAAAGTGTGGGTTCAGTAAAATAAACATATTAAACGTTTTTTATAATATAACACGATGTATTGTAGACGGTTAATATTTACATAGGTGACCCTTCATGAGCGAGTGTCACTCCTTGCCGGGTTTTATTTACACATTGACATAGCAATAAATCTTTATAATCAGTGATCGGAATAGTTATATAATCAAGACATTGCCATTATGTCACATATATTTTTTTATGTAGGTAGCACGAAAGTTAGAAAAAAAGGAATAGGTAGGAGAAGATGGGGTGCATTCGTACACTTTTTACTCAAAGCCGTGTAAAAAAAAAACTAACCGCTATTTCAATATGAGATGAATGCTACTTCACTCCACTTATTTGGCTATATTAATTTTGTATTTCAGTTTTGATACAAAGCAACTTTGCCAAGATATAATGGTTTTCCCAAAAAATGGGAATTGTACGAATGCACCCCATACGTGGGGTGCCTTCATACACTATTCGTTTTTTCCCAGGATTCATTGGATTTTCAGCTATTTCACCTGTGTTAGTCATCTTTTAGGCATATCTTACTGACCTGGTTTTGTAATTATAATTATTCTTGATATACAATTTTTTTACTTATATGGGGTGCATTCGTACGGTATAAAATTACATACATTTTGACTGTACGAAGGTACCCCAACCAAAACGATCAGAAAAATAATCGAAATAGAAAATAACCGTTAAAGTAATCGCTAAACCATTGTTCACATATTAATCTCAAACATCTAATTACCAACTGTATACAAAGATTTTTTCTAATTCAAGTAAAACTTATTAGAGACAGACTCATTCAAAGGAGAACCAAAAATTACTTTCGGGTCGCTGAAACACATTAATTATTTCTGGCGAAATATGCTGCTGCACTGCCATCACTTTTTGAGGGTAGCCTATGCGTATGAGCGGCAGTCACGCATATAAATATGAACACTTTAGCATGATGGATAGTCGAGATATAACCACTGTACGAATGCTCCCTTTGTACGAAGCCACCCCATCTTCCCCTAGTACTTTTTTCACAGAACTTTTTATTTATAAATGTTTTTTCACTGACATAAATTTGGTAGTTATATTTTATTCATACATAAAATTGAATTATACGAGTACGTTAAAAAAAACCGGTATACTAAATCTGTATAAAAAGTTATTTGTAAAAATGTGAATACCAAATATATTTATGTAATAATTATTTAAAATTGATATTACAACAGTATTATCAACATTATTGGAAATTAATATTTTTGTACTTAGCACTCGTTCAATTTACTTGTAATATAATTCCGTCCATAAAATTATGTTACTATCAAATTATTTAATAAACAATACCTTGCCTTTTACCTATTTATATCCACTCTTTGACTACCAAAAGGCGGCTTTAAAGCAATGCCCAAAAAGTATGCCGTATTTTGAGAATAAAAGGAGGACAGCATACAGACCGATAACACAAGTGCAACAATTGCTTTCATTAAAAAGCACCCACAACCACGAAAGAGCATCAACACTAGTTTAATGTAATCACACACGCATGCATAAACAAAATGTATGTGTCAAACCGAAGCCTTTTTTGATTTAATGATGATTTACAGAGAGATATGTGCATATAGGAATTCTGTCCTGATTTCTAAGACGCCGTCCACAGATTATGTAATAATTATTACATCAAGATCAATGGTAAAATTATTTTTAATGTTTTTCTTACAATATGTAAATTTCCGAATAAATAAATTAAATAATTTCCGAGGATATGACGTGTGAAATATTTTTTCGCCTATTTGTTCTGAAATGTTCACCTTATTGTTGCAGACATAGCACGGGAAGAACCTCGTTCCAATTAAAAAAGTTATTATTGTCCAATAGCAGCGGATGCAAAAATAAATAAATTACAGTTAGTTTTTTAAACCATATTTGGATTATCATATTTAACTACAAATAGCCGAACACTCTTGCATCTAAACTTTTTAAAATATCATGTCCTAGAAAGGGTGATCTTTTCGGACGGCGTTTACAGCGTATATAAATGTGTCTCAAATAGATTTAAGTTCTTTTATAATGCGATAATGTACATATTAATATAACATAATTGAATTCCCAATTAATTCAAAAATCATTTGTTACATGTAATGGGCGCACAAGACCTGAGGGGTTATCGCCTAACGGACAGGCAATCGCAATCGAGTTCAAAGAGAAACAATCGTCTTCATTGTGTACGCAGACAAGCCTTCGATTTTCAAAATGAAAACGATTGCGAGTGCGTTAGGCAACGCACCGTTGTCGTATCGCCACTTTTAAACATGTATGCGTCTTACGCTTACGCTCTATTAACTACTACTAAATCAAGCTACTCATAATTAGTTACAGCTTACAAACTAAAAACGCCGTAACATAGTTTTGATAGTAGCATAAAATTAAGTTTCATGTTAACACGTTCACGGACAGTAATAAAAAACCATTTTAATTTGACCCCCGTATTTATGACGCCCATGCTATAGCCGGTATGATACACGACTGCTATAGCATCCGCGTCCATGAACGTGTTAAGTTTTCAAGGAGTGAGTCGGCGGGAATCAGCGCTGCGTGCACGCCCAGCTCAATACTGAGCCCGAGCCCTTTGCCGTTGTAGTTGGTTAATTTATTTTATCGTTATTAAAAATCTTAATTTTCTATATCGGGAAAATAAGTTTAAATTATTTTACGTGTGATTTAAGCGCGTCATGGTAGTGATAAATAACTTGAACTATTAACACGTTTAAATATATTGATTGCTGTTGAAGAAGCCATTTAGCGATAGTCGATAGAAATCACGTCCACATCCTTACGCTCTAAAATCCATACAAATATTCATTTTAAAATATAAATAATGTTTAAAAACTAAATTTACCAGTGGTATGTTATGGGACATAACTTATGTCCCTCGATTTTAAATTAACGTTTGCACTTCGATTAATTTAAACGGAGTTCGATCGGCGGGTGACTAAGGCAACGCTCGTGCCGATATGTCCGTTGTGACCATACCGAGGCGTCACGAACCACGCCCCCATAACATATCTCCCTTGTTTCTGTGATCTCAGGATATACACTACCGTCAAAAAGTTCAAAACCTTAGTTAGTACTTACATCTCCGATTACCTACAAACATGACTTATCAAAATTGACAGCCAATCAAGAACGAGTTGAATTGTATTGCTATTATTAAATTCGATAGCAGATTAAATAAGGTTCAAAATGTTACATAGTAAATGTTCTACATATCGTAGTTTTTACGGATGAAGTATTTAAAAAACCATTGCCGAAACGTTCATATAAAATTTACGAGATTTGTATGAACGCGTTAGCACTGGTTGACGGTAGTGTATATTCAGTGTTACACTATGTCGTATCTATTTCAAATATAAATGGCATTGGCAAATCAGTGATATCGTGTACTCTAAATTCTAAAACATATTTAAAATGAGATTTTGGGGCGGTGCTGAATTATGACAACATTATGCATGCATGGATATTTTAAATCGCATTTCTCATCTCAACAAAATAATGATGATATCGTAAAAGAAATCACCGAATGAAAATAATTAAAATTGGCCAAGAAACGCGGATGATATAAGCATTTTAAACTGTTAATTAGACAGAGATCCGATATGCACTGTGACGTCATGTAACAGGTCGGCCATATAAAGTCCATGTTAAATCCTGTTTTGTGCTTTGTTGGCTTCTTAATCTTGGTTATTTTAATAGATATTAAACAAGTGGTCTCTGCCTACCCCTCTGGGAAACAGGCGTGATTTAATGTATGTATGTATTAAACAAATGTTTTTAACTGTTTGTTACATGAATCAGCTTTTATTGAAGCTGTGAAAAAGTCAAGAATATTCCCTATTGTGTTATATTTTCCCGCGTCGTTGGTGAACAGCACTGCCTACGAGACCGGCCCGGGGCGCCGGCGCCGGCCTCGTGTATCCGGCCGTACAGCTCTCGGTCTCTTCAGTAATGTACTATTTTGCGCGCTAGCACAAAACAAGTAACTTTTTTATTGGGGTTCCTTACCCTTCGAAAACGATTTTAAAATGTCTGTTTATTTGATTTTATATCTTGTCTTAAATGCTTTAAAGATTTCCTTCAAAGTTTTTATTTAATTTAAAATAATTTAGAGCATGAAACTAAACTAGTACAAGCATTTCTGAATACGGAGAAAAGCAAACCGGTTTGGCTGACACGGTCGTGTCACGTCGTGTTGTTTCCAACGTCGTGAGACCGTGTGCTTTTTATACAGGATGTCCAGGATATGACAGCCAAAGTTACGGGGCTGGATAGCTCGTTAAATCATGTTTAGTAAAAGTCGCACGGAAAAGAAAACTCACTTATATTTTTAATTCACTACCTTATTTTTTTGGGATAAGCTTTGCCCCTTACATGCCACTCCATCGATTCTTTCTTATTTTTTGCGTCATAGTGATGTACCCAGATTTCATCTACGAACTACAGGTTTCATAGAACCTTAATCCGGGATTAAAAGTAGCCTATGTGTTACTCATACTCATACCTACTCATTTATTGCTAATATTTTAAAATATATACGTCGTAAAAGTAAAATGGATTGGATGGAAAGGTCAAAATGGATTTAAAACAATCCAGTAAACGTGTACAAAACTAAATATTTGGTCATTTAAGTAGGTACATTACAAGTTAAATTAAGGGGTGTCCTCACTGAGAGCATTCGCGTGTAATGAGCATTCGACGCGAACATCGAGTAGGCACTGTGTTAGCATTTTAACGCTCGGTCTGTCTGTCAACGTCCACACCACTCGAATATTCACGCGAATGCTCTCAGTGAGGACGCCCCTTTATATCTAAGCAAAGGTAATTAGTTAAACATAATATAAATAACATGTCTCCTTATTATTTGTCTAAAATAAAATTATTAAAATCATAAAAATAATTGTCAATTAACTATTTCCGTAATTCATTTTGGAATTTTGATGATAAAATGTTTAGGTGCGAATGTAGTCTGTTGCAGTTATACCTTCAGTCCCAAAATATTGTTGGAAGACTTGGTCAGGCTGGGACTTGCCGTAAGTAGTCGATTAGTAGATCCCAGTCGCGCGCGGGTCAGTTTCCTGTTAGGAAAATTATCGATGCTGTACCTAACGAGTCCAGGGTAAAAACTATCCCCGTTACCAAATTCATCCAAATCCGTCCAGCCCTTGCAGCGTGAAGGAGTAACAAGCCAACACACACTTTCGCAGTTATAATATTAGTGGGATCAAGTTAGCATTCGAACTAAGATTTATAACTGGATAAAGATAAAACCTACTATATTCATTTTATTAATTTATTTCAGAAACATGCAAGCTAGCAGTTAATACACCAAAACGCTTATACATTAAGACGAAAACTTTTAATAACGTCGCAAGTAACATGTTATACTCTCTGTTTTGTTTCTCATTATTTATCATTTTATCGTCATCATCATCATAATTTTAGCCGAAAGATGTCCATCGCTCGTCATAGGACTCTCCCAAGGTTTGCCACAAGGATAGTTTCCTGCAACCTTAGCCACGTCGCTGGCCTACCCTGCTCGAGGTCTACTCACCTTGCGTCTTACGATACGCGAACGCCACTCAAAAATTTACATCCTCATCGGCTATCTGTTCTGCTAGCTATGGCCAAGCCCCGCCCACTGCCACTTAAATAAAATGGTTACTGACTTCGGTGAAAGATATGCCATCGTAAACCTGGAATTCTTTAATATTTTTTTTTTATGTTAGGTCAAATAAGGCCATGGAAGAGTCCGGAAATCTTTGCTCCTTGATTATAAAACATCGACTTTAGGTATAATTCATAATACATACTTATTATAAACCTAACGATGAAATTCTCTAAATGATAGTGAAAATAGTAATAGTTTCTTTTAAACTACCTCTAGTATTTAGAGTATTTAAAGCGAGCTAAATCACTCGTATTTTATTTTGTATTCCTGGTATTCCAAAGAAAAAAAAATTGAGCGCTCGGTTGTCAAACATGAATTCACTGCCACGCAATTAACTACAAAAAATATCGTGTACCTACTACACAAGCTGGAGGTCGCCGTCGAGGACCGAGGTACTGTCACGGACTTGATCAACCATTAAAGAACCTTGTCGTATAGCACCTACGATTAATTACTATGTAATTTCTATCTCGTTACTTGACACTGTCATTACGACAAGGTTCTATGGTGGATCAACAATTAAAGCCCCTGACCGTACTTAGTCCTTAACAAACTGCTTTAGATCCTTACGATATTCGTTTTATGTAGTAACCGATAAGTTAAATTGACGAAATGCTTTTTTAATTAGTTTTATAAATCACTACCTAACATTGTAAAATTTGCTTTGTTATTGTTATTAAATATAGGATAAATTATTTAAATTCCTAAACTGTAACTATTGTTAGTTCATAAAGTATTTTGTTTAACACGTTTATTGTTTCTTCCTTGTGATTTAAGAAAGTGGCAATAAAAATAAGAATTAAAGCAGAATGCAATTTCAATATTGTGTACATTATTCTCAATTCCGTTTCCTGTTAAGGTTCAATAAAAGGATCTGTCGTTTTAACTTTGCCCTGCTCGTTTCGAAAATACCATAATTAAGTAGTTCAGTAAATCTGTAAATGGATTAAGGGTAAGGTTAAGGCTTGCAAAAATGTTGGGCCACCGTTTTTTTTAACTGACTTCAAAAAAGGAGGAGGTTATACGTTCCACTGTATGTATTTTTTATAATGTATGTTCACCGATTTCTCCGCAATCGTGGTCCGACTTCAAAATATTTTTTTGCTTTTATAGAGTATACTTCCGAGGTGGTATGGTCCCATTGTCGCCAAATCTGAATCTGATGAGGGGATCAGTGAGGAATTGAGGGAACTCCTCAAATATTGCAGGCAACCATATAGCAATTTAAGTATTTTTAGTCACAAGTCTAGCATTTGGATTCAGAAAGTATAATTTGGTGAAGTGGAACTGATGATGACGACCAGAGACGACCACTGGAACTCCTCAACTGTACCCATTTCAAGGGTGGCGATAAGATATTTCGATTAAGATAGCTGAGCGACTACAATGACGAACATTTAATTGTTTAAATATAACTGTGACTTTCCCGTGGCGTTGCATGCAACGAGCTTGAAATGTGTTAAGGGTTCTTATCAACTAAATGTAGTTAGTTTTTGGCATGAAGTACCAAAGCTAATAATTTGAATTTAATATATGTAGTAGGTCTATAGATGGGCAATTTATGAAATAAAAACTGTAGGTGCCGCTACACCAGAACACCAAAAAAAAAAAAAAACAATTTATAGTTTCCATTATTTTGACATATATTTGTACTAAAGTTTCAAGCAATATTTTTTGTAGTGATGGGTTTTATTATGTAGTATAGTTTACCAAAAAATCAAATTAATCGCAAAGACCGAATTCAAGAAAAAAATTAAAAAGTGAAAAAAAACAAACCGCCATATTACGAAAACTGACAAGTGTACATGGCTCTTCTTTGGGGAACAGACCTTTGCCTACAAGGAGTATCTAAAAATAAAATTACTAGAACATTTGACAGAAAGGCAAATTTTGTATAGAAACACGGCTATAGCCTTTGTCGGGTTACTCGTTCCCACGGTGTATATACATACGAGTAGGTATAAGAACGTTGGTATGTATTCATGCCTACGTTTCCAAAATATATGAGCCATATTATGTATATACAGGGTGTCCCAGGAAGTAGTGTCAAGCGGAAGTCCAGAGGTAGAGCACCTCAAGGGGCATCATCAAGGGGAAAAACAAAAGGTCCGCCTTCTTAAGGCTGAAAGGATTTTTTTTCAGGAGATGCAGAGCATGCATTGATCACGGAGGTCGTCATTTTGAAAACTTTTTATAATTTGGTACGTAATTAAACTACTGGCGTGTATTGTATTTGCTTTTATTTACTTTAAGTAATACTACAAAAATTTAATTAGGAACGAGTTCGATTTGTTTTTTTTTTTAGCATGATCCCTTAATACTAGATCAATAAAATTAATAGGGTAGAAAATCAATAAAATTAGGCAGTTTTTAAACATGGTTTTAAGAAAAAAAGTTATGCTAGTTTTTTTGTAATCGGCCTTCAAAGTCTGAACCACCGTTAAAAATTTCTCACTTTTTGTGATTCGATTTTTTTTTTGACAAAACGGTCAACGATCATGTTTTGTTTTTAAATGGAGTGCATGCACGTACTATTCAGGTATACATTAAAAAAACAAGCAGCCAATTATCTCAATTATTGCAGTCAGAATGACCAAAACTGTCTCCGTGGTCGCAGATTCATAGAAAATGTGAAAAAAGGCCATAACTCCTAAACTACGAAAAATCGCGGAACATACATGGGGGTGATTCAGATGCCCCTTGTGGTGCTCTACCTCTGGACTTCCGCTTGACACTACTTCCTGGGACACCCTGTATATATACACATTACAATAGTTTTGGGTCTCTATTATACTGCGTACTTTACACACATACACACACACACACATACACACACATTGTTCCAAATATTCACACTCCGAAATTTTCAGTTACTAAGTAGAAAAAAATATGATAAGTTTTTGGACCATAACTCCTTCAATTTTCATGCTATCACAATTTATAAAAAACCATTGTAAAGGTAATTAAGAGAGCTACAACATCCTTCATTGCAATATATAGTAAAAAACCTTTTTCTAAAACGGTGAAGGTTTAAAGGGCTTAAGAGAGGCTGTGATTGCGCTGCCACGCGCTCTTTAAACAATCATATCTCCGTCATTTTTTGTTTGACAGAAAAAACAAAAAAACCAAATTGTTTGTCAGAAAAATACCTAGTTTTTTTATTCCTATACTTTTATACGTATCTGTCGTCATTTTTGAGATATTATGAAAAAAAGGTGGGTGTTTTAAAAAATTTAAATTTTATTTTTATTTTCATCGTGACTTTTTTGAAAAATATGTCGTTGCTTCCCAAGAATAGTGACACAAAGCAAAATAGGTTAATTTTGAGTAATTGATACAGATCGCTTTAAAATGTGCCGTATTGGTACGGTGGTGGCGATCTGTATCAATTACTCAAATTTAACCTATTCTTGGGAAGCAACGATGTGTCCTGAAGCAACTTAAACGCATCAATACGTTTCAATATTTCGCTTAGTTAGCCGTTAGTTACGATGGACCAGTGGATTAGTAGTAACGCTATCGAGTCATGTGTTCTGGGTTCTAATCCCCGTATTAGGTGCTATTTGCATTTTTATTTTATATTTTTAAAGTCGTTGTTTTATTTTAATTTGTAATAACTACTTATACATAAAAGGCCGTATTCCTTTATTACTTGTTTACATAGACGAAAGTCACTACAAAAGGGTATTTATTTCAATTGGTGTAAATTGGTCGGTTTGGTAAAAAAAAGAAAATAATATCGTTTTTAATAGCAAATTAAATTTTAACCAAAAGTTTGTACTAACAGGATTATAAAAAAAATGAAGGCCCTCTTCTAGGGCTCCAATTAGTGAAGATATGGGCTCTCATATTTTTAAGCGCCACGGTAATGACATTTTGCTTGCTTGGTAATGACTATAGCACATGGTAATGACAAATGTTTCTTTTTTACAGCATAGAAGAATACTGCATTGAGATATTTTTACAGCTTGTTACTAAAATAATACATTATCGGTATTAAATAAATTAATAATAGACCATTGTAGGATTTATCATAATGAATCATTTATTAATTGCACAAAATTATAGGAGAATGTGTTGTTGCTGTGGATATATTAACCTGAGGTCAGGAGACTAAAACTTCAAGCTTTACTTAGTTTTCAGTGAGTATATTGTCATGTTTCTATATACTCTACGTTTTCTTGGATCTTCTTAAGTCAGAGAATAGAGAAACATGGCCATTACTCAACCGACAACAGAATTTTGTTCTAAGTTTAAGCATCTAACAAGTAAAGCTATCCACAGATTCAATTCTTGCCCCTTATCATTATTTATTTCTTATTGTTTAATAAAATAACAAATCACTTGACGTTAACAATTCTTTAAAAATGTAATAATTTAAACTTTTTTGCAATGTCGAAACACTGTGTCGAATATCTCTTATTAAAGCACATATTTGGACCAGGAAGTATTTCTGAAGGGTTACTTATAGGTTTAGTTGAATCACCTTCAAGGAAACGACTATAAGACGGACCAGGTCATCTGATGGGTTGCTTTTAGATGATATTGAAAGTTCATCTTGAGGATTGCGTATAGGTGTTGATAAATGCCTTTTAGGAGAGGTAGCGTGAGAAGAAGCAGGTTGTCCCTCGATAATCCCAAGGTAGTCTTCGGGTTCAGATGCAGGTGGCGTTTTGCACCGGGTTTTTTAGTCTTAAGTTCCTGGCTTTTAAATTCCGTTGATTGGTTTTCCATTTTTTTCTCTGCAATCTCTGGACTCTTGGCGTTAACTCATTTATTGATAGCAGTTCTTTCTCTTCTTTTCTTTTAGCATACCGTGCTTTTTCTTTTTCTAGGTATTCTTTATACAGTTCAGGGTTAGATTTAATTCTTTCGCGCCTTTTTTTGCAGATATGCGTTTTTTTCGTAATAATTATTTTCTATTATCTTGTTTTTTACGTGGCATACCTACTTTATAGGCTGAAACAAGCAAGATAGTGAAAAAGTATTATTAATGATTTGATTAGTATTTGCGAGAAGTACACCAAAATTAAAGGAAACTATGCACAGATGTAAAAAGCGAAAGTATAAATATTCACTCTCATAAATTATTACAAGTAGCACCATGTAATTATTTGCGAGAGTGGATATTTATATCCTCGGTAATGACAATGACTCCACGGTAAGGACTAACTCAGATAGTCCTTACCATGGAATCACTGTCACTACCGTGGATTGAAAAATACTCGGTAATCCATGGTAATGACTACCTTGGTAATGACAAAATCTAGAAAATTCCTTTTTGGCATGCGCTATATTGAATGTTCCGGAATGTTCTACTGATTACGTCACAATAAATCAGTTAAGCTATAAGATAAAATACTATTAATACAAACAACTGGTGTACTTACCGAAAAATTGGATCCACAAGAAAGACAACCTTATTGTGACAAAAACCACGGTACGACAGTGTGAAAACTATAATTTATAAACACTTATTTTTCTCGAGCGACTTCCGTTCACTCTGACATCTGTATAGTGATTGGAGACATGCGGGGGCAGCCACGGGGTAAGTACAGAGTTATTTAGTGAGGAGCTGTATCGGCGTCACGTAGTGACACGGTAATGACGAGTTTAATAGTGACCAAAATGTACGACGTTGTTGTTATGTTTTATACAATACAATTTAATTTGTGCAGTCAATAATTTATGTCATAACTATTAAACTTTTTAGGTAAATAGTAACTTCAGTCTTGGACTTGCATTTAATGGGATTTTTTACAGAAGTTTTATCGAAAATTGGAAAGTAGACACCCCTTGGTAATGACATATTTACCCTTTTGATCAAAATAACTTTCAAATTGCTTTATATATAACAAATTTAAATGAAACGCCATTTGGGGTTTATTCTTTAATACAAGTTAACCTAAGACACGGTAAAGATCGTACTTCATTTAGAGGGTGATATTATCGCAGACAGCCGATTTAAACCGAATGAAATAAATACCCAAAACAAATAAATTACATTGAATTTATATTTTTTAATTTAAGCAAAATGGGCATTAACCTCTTTGGTTTTAATGGGTATCTACTCAAAAGCTTTGAAAATGAGTAGTTGTACATTTTGTTTGAGCTCTATTGCATTCAAAATATGATTCAATTTTCAAAAATATAAAATAAAAATGCAAATAGCACCTAATACGGGGATTAGAACTGAGAACACATGACTCCATAGCGTTACTACTAAACCACTGGTCCATCGTAACTAACGGCTAACTTGGCGAAATATTGAAACGTATTGATGCGTTTAAGTTGGCAGCTTCAATATTGCAAAACCTTTTAAAACCACGCAGTCCACGCAATAATGTGTCCAATTAAAACGTGAGACAGATATATGCCATGACAGTATGTTACTGTTTTCGTGGTTTGTCAAATTGCTTACTGGCTAACCTATTAAAATGATTTGACTGAATATTCAACCGTACTTACTGGTAAATAAGGTTCAATTTTCTTATGTGTCCCGTATTTTTGGCTACTTTGGATGCTTAGAAACCTTCGGCGTTCTGGACGTTGCTGTACTAACGGCGGGTTGAATGTTACCAAGTATATGGCGTTGTGGATGCTCCGGTATATTTGTATACAGTGGATGGCCTGAACAATATGATCACTTGGAATGAGTACGTATTTATGAATATTTTGGATGGTGCGGTATATTTGGAACGATTGACTGCCACTATATTTATGATGCTGACTGTACTGTTAGGCGATGGGCTTGCTACCTGTCACTAATATACACTGTTAAACATCTTAGCCTAATTATGCAAATTGTGGTTACAGAGTTATCAACAAGTTTTTGGAGTTGTTGGTAATTCTGTAGCTCTGCCTACCCCACTCTGGGAATAAAGGCGTGAAGGTATGTATGTATGTAACACAAAGAAAGGCAGTAGCAGGAAATGTCCTTTATTGATAATGAGCAATTTTTTTTCTACAGTTTCGTCATGTTGAAAAATTCCCGGTTGTTCTGCAGAAAAAATATATATACGAATTTATTAAATATGACTTCTCGAAAACTATTCATTTTTAATATAGGTACAGTCAACATCATAAATAAGTGATCATTTATGTACCTTGTCACTGTACCGTTGTGTTTGAAATGGTATACGGAATTGTGAAACGATTGAAAGCGACAAGGTACAGAAATGATCACTTATTGATGCTGTTGACTGTACCATCATTTTTCATTTTGGTAAGTTTAATTTAATATATGTTTTAAAAGAAAATGGAGTGCCTATCTTTAACACTGACATGTAAAATACAGGTAAGTACGTCAAAATTTTCACAATTTTTATCCGATCTCGGTAGATCGCAGCGACCACTCTTATTGTCATTTCTACATTTTTTTTTATTTTTTTTTTGCCCCCGCGGCGACTTGTACAGCTACTACCGCAGGGATATGGCTTCCACGTGAAGTGATTTCGCCAGTGTCAAGGTTTATATGAGTATAAAACACAATCCAATCTTCTCTAGGAAGATTGGGGGCAACGTTGTACGGTGATTTGTAGGTCAGAGGTCAAGATAGTTTTAACCTCTGCACCACTGCGAGTCCACTTGAAACGAGAAGAAAGATGCCAGATACACGAAATAAGTCCAAGTCTTCAATCACTGTGCGACACTAAGGCATAAAAAGTACAAATCACTATCAAATTACCCAAAAATTAAAGTCTAAAACAAATTACACGTCCGCCATCTTTTAACGTTGCAAATGGCCTCTCCATTTCTACATAAGCCTTAGGTACTTAACATTCTGTCACACTTATCACTTTGAAGGATAGAATCGGAAAGCAATCGTGTCAAAATTATATGAATAGTTGGGTTGGATTTTATTACATTTTATTAAGAAGCTTTTCTGACACTGCCTAAGAACTAAAGCATAAATCCTATATACAAAGAAATAAAATTAAAACCCATTTTGACATTTATATTGATATAAAAGGCCCTACTTTGAAAATGGAAGTTGAAAGGTAGGTACGTTAGCTCCATCCCTCGCACTCGTCATTCGAGACCAAATCGAACGTTTGGTATGGGTATTATGGGTAAGGTAAGGACCAAATAGTTGGGCGACGATGGAGGGCGTTTTCACTAAAAAGTGTACCCAATTAAGGAACTTTAACTTTGTCAGTTTTGTGACGAAAATTAGCTATATATTGACGGCCGCAATGTATGGCTAATTTTCGTCACAAAACTGACAAAGTTTAAGTTCCTTAATTTCAGTCCTTAATTGGGTACACTTTTTAGTGAAAACGCCCTGGAGACGAAAATTATAGGCATATAGTTGTAGGCGTAATTTTCGGCGCACAACGGAACCTTTTTCGACTTCGTTGTTGGTATGGTTAACTGGCGCTTAGAGTCAACCCACAATAACTTTGCACAAGATATTAAACGGTATCCCATAAAATACTCTTATAATCTATGTTCTTTCATGTCACTCGAACATGACATATTGGTATTACATGGATATTTGGTTGAGGTTTTTTTAACTATTCCTATTTTCAAAATGGGTAAACCTATTACAAGTGGAGTTCGAGAACTTATTTTCAAAATGATAACTCATTTCCAAAATGTAAAAGAAGAGATGGAGTCCGTCCGTAAGCAAAAGGAGCAATGTTTACATGGAACTCTAAACACTGTTTGATATCTATTGAGAAAATGGCTTTTTATCCACATGTGAAGAAAGAGTTTTGACATTTGAAGGCAGTTTAAGTGATATTTGACAGCTAACCAAACGTAAAACGTTACAAGTGCTGAATTTTTAACATCAAAATTAATGAATTGCATCGAGTAAAAAACACTAAATACAGTCTTACAACTTTATTTTAATTCATAAATATCAGCATTCAAAATTAACCTTCATTCTTGTTTTAAAAACAGATAAAATATTCTGACAGTCCAAATAATCGATGTGCAAACAAAACGCATCCGAAATAATAAAAAAAAAACTTACGTCAAAACTTTTCTATTAAGCCTTCAACGTTAAATGTTCGCATGTTTTTCTAGTTTGTTTTGTTATTAAAAATGAGTGATTCGAGTGATGAAGACGTATTAACACCTGTGGAATTACAAACCCTTTTCTTTAGTTTCTTCGCTGTAGTGAGGTGAAAAGTTTTGTGTTGTACACGGGTGAAAAGTTATTTTACGTCTCGTGTTTCAAATGAACACTCGCAGGTAAAATACAACTTTCCCCACTTGTATAACAAATAACTATTGTTATACAAGTGGGGAAAGTTGTATTTTACCTGCGAGTGTTTCAAGACACGAGAAGTAAAATAACTTTTCACCCGTGTATAACACAAAACTTTTCACCTCACTACAGCGAGGAAACTAAGAAAAGGGTTTGTACTGTAAGCTCAGTTCCGCATTTTGCACGGTTTCCTGTAATTCGACAGGTGTTAATACGTCTTTATCACTCGAATCACTCATTTTTAATAACAAAACCAACTAGAAAAACATGCGAATATTTAACGTTGACTACAGCGAGGAAACTAAGAAAATGGTTTGTACTGTAGGTAAGCTCAATTCCGCATTTTGCACGGTTTCCTGTAATTCCACGGGTGTTAATACGTCTTTATCACTCGAATCACTCATTTTTAATAACAAAACAAACTAGAAAAACATGCGAATATTTTAACGTTGACGGCTTAATAGAAAAGTTTTGACGTAAGTTTTTTTTTTATTATTTCGGATGCGTTTTGTTTGCACATCGACTTATTTGGACTGTCAGAACATTTTATCCGTTTTTAAAACAAGAATGAAGGTTAATTTTGAATGCTGATATTTATGAATTAAAATAAAGTAGTAAGACTGTATTTAGTGTTTTTTACTCGATGCAATTCATTAATTGTGATGTTAAAAATTCAGCACTTGTAAGGTTTTACGTTTGGTTAGCTGTCAAATATCACTTAGGCTGCCTTCAAATGTCAAAACTCTTCCCTCACTTGTGGATAAAAAGCGATTTCCTCAATAGATATCAACGAAACAAAAAGGGCTTTCCGAGCTAGTGAGATGAAAATAACTATTGAAATCCGTCCAGTAGTTTTTGAGTTTATTATTTACAAACTTTCAAAAATATTTTTTTTTCTCTTTATAATATTTTATTGTTCCATAGATAGAGTTAGGATGGTCGGGAAATATAACTATATCGCCGCGCGTAGTATACAATAAATAGAGCTAAGTATACTTGTAAGTATCAAAACGTGTGTGACTAAAAACCAGTATTGCCATAAGCAAACTTAAGATTTCTACTGTTGTCAGCTCATTGCAGAGTTATTGTGGGTTGACTCTAACTATGGTCCAACTTTTTGACCGTTACCCATATCAGATAATACAGTGTATTACAGCAGAAGCCCTCGTGCCTCCAGGCACGAGGGCTTCTGCTTTAATTAACGATAATATCTTATATAAGTAATTATTTGCAGGTATAATTAAGTCGAAGTTAACTAACGTAGCGCTGCAATTTAACTTCGTAGATTTTATCTACCATCAATGTATTTGAGCTTTGTGTAAGTATCGTAAATATCGTAATCAGTATCTTTATTACTTGGTACGACGCATAAACAAAACAAAACAGAGAGAGTTATTAATACTCCTTGAATTTGTCAGATTTGTTTTAACAATTTAGAAATCACAACAAATCTAAAACAATTTAAAAGATAATTCTAATGATACTTCAGGAATCCTAAAACAATATAATTTTAAATACCGAAACGTATCGAATGATCCGAACTTCCATATGTAAGGAGCAGTGACCAAAGAATTGAAGGGTTTCGTCATACTCTTCACCATTCGTAACAAAAGCGAGAGAAAAGGACAACTAAGTGTATTCGATTCTCGATTTTGGTACTTTGAAAATGAAAGTTACGTTAGCTCCACCTCTTTCCCTCGATTTAGTCTCCAATGACGAGTGACAGGGACGGAGCTAACGTTACTTCTAATCTAACTTCGACTTTCAAAGTAGCGCCTCAGACGTCAGATGGGGCTGCTATGGTCACTTTTAAACACTCGGAAATAGGATTATCATAGAAGGAACTGAATGCGATAAATTTTAACGCAGATTGATAATGAACAGAGGCCTGCCGGAATTCTCGTAGCACTTTTCAGCTGTCATATAGGGATTTCTCGTTTATCGACTAACGATATACATATTTAATCGATACATTATAGAACACAGCATATTAAAGAAGATTCAAAGTAGAGGTAAACAACAGGCAGCCTTGTCGCTAAAGAGAGACCTATTTTAAATAACTTTTGCCAAGTTGAAAATGTGAAATAGAGATTTACAATGAAAACAATAAAAGTTACTTAATAGTTAACAATTTCACATTTAATCAGTTCAGTTCAGTGTTTATCATTTATTACACTGAACTGTCACCACCGTAGTCATCTGAAAGAGATCGCTCTTTAGAGACAAGACCGCCTGATGTTTACCTTTACTTTGAATCTTCTTTAATATTCTGTGTTCTATACTGTATCGATAAAATATGTTCATCGGAAGTCGATAAACGAAAACTCCCAATGACAGCTCAAAAGTGCTACGAGAATTGAGTTAAACAAAGAGGAGGCAGCGCATTTCTTCTTAAATCGGCGTATTAAACCGGGGTCACGAAAAACAATAATTCCTGTGAATTACACCCGGTGCAACCTTCGTGGGCCCATTTCAGACAAACCGTACATTGAATCCAGGCATCCGTAGATTTTGTCCGACTATATTTTTCATTACAAATAAGACATTCAATATCATCTTCATTTACATTCTCTTTATGTTTCTGATTGTGTGTATTTTTACCAGCTTTTGATTTTTTTCCTCTTCCTTTTCCCTTGAGCGACGGTGTTTGTCGAGCTTTAGTTTTATCTGTAATAATTCATTTTTGTAAGGAGACTCAGTTAATATGGCAGTTTTACCCCGGCAAGCTGTCGGCTTCCTATTTCTCTCCAAAGCGCAAAGTGTGAGGAATGGGCATTATATCTTTTGGTGTGACAACAGTTCTGTGGTGACAACGAATTCACCTTAATGTTTAGAACAAGACGGTTGAGATCTAAGGAATTATAAATCGGTAACATAATAAATGATGGGGGGAAACCGGATACCTGATTTCACCCCGTCTGCTTCTACCCAACGGCCTTGATTTTACAAATTAAAAAAATACGCAATAGTTTAACGGTTGAATTAAAAAACTAAATTAGTAATCATTACTCAAATAGTCATTAATTCGACTTAAATCATTACCATGCATATTATTTTACGGATAGTAATTTGATACGAGATAAAATAAGTAGAAATATTACATCAATTATCTTTGTTTACTTTTTTTCTCAACGGCAACGTAAGACGACGCACCTCGCCGGCCGCCATTTGCACGCACACTAAGCGGCCTCTGCCCGCGCTGTCTAACGGTCCAAGCGAGCCAGCTATAGCAGAAATGTGAATTAGCACACTATCTGCTTTTACCCGCTATCTGATTTCACCCCCCCTTCCCCTAGTGTGAATAATGTAGACACCAGGCATAGAGATATGACAGAATGCTAGTGCATGGTGTAGGTACAGTGCGGGTGGTCTGGCTTGCTTTGAAACTGCATCATGTGCTTGAAGGTCGTCAGGTTGCGTAATAGTTCATTGTCGAGGGTCACCAATATAGTAAGAGAGGACACTCCAGCGGGTGTTATGCCTGGGGATCGAAGTCTATTGCGATGAAGAAACTTCGTACTAGCGCGATGTAGAAGAAAAGTTACTTCCGCTGTCTGACGCTGGCGGCGCTGGCAAGTTGTTGAGTGTTGATACAAGTTGCCGATAGATGTCGCTAGGTCGCCACACATACATACCTTCACGCCTGTAATCCCAGTGGGGTAGGCATAGCTACAGAATAATATTAATACTTACAACTTAATATTGTTAATTTAATTTTGTAAAAAACCGGAAAAAAAAATCTAGGCCCATTATATTATGATACGAGATGTGGCGAGCAGCGAGCAGCGAGAAGCGAGTGCGTAGTTCCGATAGTTTGGCCGCTCCAGGCCAAAGAGTATAGTGTAATGTAATGTAACGCTAGTTACTAGTTATTATTCTGTGGTAATACCAAAAGGCTAAGCTAAGGCTGAGCTCGTGTTCGATTGCGACGGGCGTCGGGCGATTACTCGCACTACTCCCTCGCACGGTACCGCTGCTGGTCTCGACGTGAGTCTTGACCGCCAAGCGAATATCGCTGAGTGAGTACCACCGAGCGAGTTTTATCTCTGTAGCTCTGACACGGGATTTATATATTTTGTTCGTTTGTTCCTCGCCAGCGGTGGGACAAGTGCATAAAGTAAGCCGTTATGACACGAGAATATGTATCCACTCGAGCAATGCGAGGGTGGATGAAGTTAGTGTCATTATGGCTTTTTAGTCTCGAGTTAAGCACTACGTACTTTTCAATTCGATTGCGCGAATAAATAGTAGATTGATTCTAGGCGCCAATAGTAGGAATAATATTTTGGGTGTCAGTCATTGTGGGTTTACCCTAAGTAGGAAAAATAATATTTAATACGCTCTGCGGGTACATAAATTTTAATCATGTACGACATTTATAATTTTATATTGATGCTATTCTTACTTTGCTATGAGAACAATTCATTTACTTAAATCTAGATTTAAAATAATTTCTCTACAAATTCTACAATTATAAGTATATGGATAGTCTCGATGGTATACATGGTGTAGGTATGTAATGATAAATATACTTTATAATTTAGAGAGATAAGTAAATATATTTATTACGCTTTGTGTGTGCCATCTCGCGTGCTCAAACGAATTAGTTCATATTATTTAATAATAACTGGTAAAATGGTAAGTGTGTGTAGGTACCTATGTAGGTAGGTTTTTATATTTGATATATGAAGTGGGCGATAAATAAATAAGCAATATAATGACACTGACGACACTGGATAATGACTTATTCTATTTTGAATATTACTTCTAAAGAAACCCAACAATCTTATATACGTGTCACCATGTAGATACTTGTCGAACTCACCTTCGCTGCGCAAGAGAACCACTATCGGTCGCGTTGTTTTTTTTCTTTGTGCTGTTGCCGAGATTGCATGCAGTTTGATGTGTCTTCTTTTATCGAATCGAATTATCGATCATCATCGCTGTTAATGTAACATAATTGTAAAAAAAAACGCAAAAAAAAAACTTTTAATATTGGTTATATGTTATTTGTTGTGTACGAGTAGATATGACGTAGTAAAAGTCCCCAGTCGGGGACCGCGAGCTTCGGCGGGAAAGGAGTAAATTATTTTATAAACAAACGTGTCAAAGAAAAAGTAACAAAGCTAAATACCTAATTACGCGATGTTATAATACCACAAGTTAAATTTGAAACTTATATTTTGATCGATGCCTTTAAATTTGGTATTTAAGGTAAAATGAACCCTTTTCGTGTGTAAGTAGGTAAGTATGTGTGCTCGTTTGCCTTCTCCATATATCATAAAAAAAGTATTTTTAATTTATTCAGACCATGCCGCGAGTTTAGAAACGATAAACCACTTTAGAAAAGAAAATAAAGAAAGAAAATCATTTATTCGTGACATGCATAACAAAGAACATATTAACAATACAAGAAGAAAGTAGCCGTAAAGTCGCCGTCAATAGAACTTGCTACCTATGTAAACAAAACCAAACGAACCAATTCACGATGATTACTCGATCATCTCGTACTTTTAAAGATCAAGTGAGGTCTTTGCAATGATTTATACACTAGATTATTATTTTCATATTAAGTTTGGGATGAAATAACTATTCATTATAAGTTATTTTTAATTAAAACACGCTTGGTGAATTTTTGAGGTTATATGTCAGTCAGTACTAATTTGTTTACATCGTTCGCAAGTTCCATTGACGGCGACCATAGCACGAAATGGCCCCAACTCAACGTAATGCTGGCAAGTCAGCGCTGGTCTTCCGTTGGAACCAACGTCAACGTTAAAACGTCTGTTACAATTATTTATAGTTTAATTTAATTGATTAAGTAGATATTATTTAATTAAAAATATCTCCAAGTCGCTCACAACTTAATAACACAAGCTTACACATTTATGTAGTTCTAGGCAATACTCGTACAAATACAGTGCAGTCGTACAGTGTTTATATTAACTCCATTGAGAAGATCCAAAACAATTTTTTAAAGCATTTAAACTATAAGGCTTTTAAGTCTGATCCGCAATTCGACTGCACCAGTGTAGTTTCGCTCGTAAGTTGACGCACTTTGAAAGACCAAATGTTTCTATTTAAGATTTTAAACAATTATATTGACTCTCCTTATTTTATAAATGCATTAAGTTTTAAAATTCCACGCAACATATCACCCCGTATTAAATGTTTGTTCCATGTCCCCTTTACACGTAAGAAATATAAAGCTAATTATTTCCTTAGCAGAACTTGTAAGATATATAATAATAAATTTGTTGAGGCTGATATTTTTAACATGTCTTTATCAAAATATAAGTGTTCTATTATCTGTCTTATAAATTAACCTGCAATTTGTATACCCCCTTTGTATTCTGGTTCCACTTGTCTTTAACTTTAATTTTAGTTTTTGTATATATATTTTTTTTACTTTATTGTTTATTATAAAAAAAGGAAAAAGAAAAAAAAAAGGGAAAAAAGGAAGAAAAAAAAAAAAACTTGTGTAATTTAAGCATCAGGCATATCTTTGTCGTTGTTATTGGTAACCTACCTAAGCTAGTTTTCATTATATATGTTTCATTAAGTTGTGGCAGCTTTATTGGTCGATAATTAGATATATGTTTTATTTTTAAGCAATTTTTGTACCGTTGTTTGCCCAAATAAACATTAAAACATTAAAACATATGACTAAAATAAACGCCTGTATGTTTCTTTTTATTAATATTAAATATCACCGTATCCTGGTGATCGTTTTATAAATACATGTGTTTAAAATGATCCTTTAGTAAACTATTAGTGAACATGACTTTATTTATAAACATACAAATGATACGATATAAGTATGCAGTTACAAAGTTATGTAAACTCACCATTCTTAACAATTTGTATAGTTTATGTTCGTCTTGAACCTTGACCACAGTAACCCAAGTTTTCCCTTATAGGGATCCTTCCGCGTAAACACCCCCCGTACATATGTGTGTGTGCTCGTACGGTCGCGTCTATTCATCCAGTAATAAACGGAACGGACTGTCATACGTAACTGTTGTTTGCTTTAATACTCCTCAATTGTATCTATGTTCCTAATACAAAACGATTTTCTAACATTTCCTTTTATATTGCTACTAAAACAAAGTAATATAGGTATAGGTACTATTTTATAAAAAAATAAACTGCTTTATTGCTTGTGTAATATGGTTTTTCAAGATATTTACGAAAAAAAAGCTTAGGGTTAGGGCTTTTGAATATCATATTAACTGGATATCATATTATCATATTAACTTTTTGAATATCATATTATCAGACCCTTACTGGGGTCCGACCTTGATGTAGGTAACTAGGGAGCGCCCTTGCCATAGAAAGCAATAACCCAGACCATACTAGATTGGCATTGATCTACCAATTTAGAGCTTTGGTTGGGTTGACGAGGAGGCGATTAGATTTGGATCAGATAACAGATATTTCCAAAATATCAGCTATTGTAACTTATGAAGTTGTCAAAGCCGACTAGGCACAACTTATTCTAATAACATTAATTAAATAAGTTAGAATTTTGTTGTGTCTACCTGTACCTAGATAAATACCTATTAAAGGTTGAACACGCCAAAACTGGGGCATGTAAAATCGGCTATTGTTACGCAAAAAAATAAGTTATACAAACTTTTTGGACACCTATCTGATCACAAGGAACTGACCTATAATAATGTCCATAGATTTTTTTCTAATATTTATTCGTTGTCAAAATGTCGAGCAAACAACATCAATAACGCGAACGCATTTTGCACGAATATGTAGAAAATTCAATGCTAAGCTACAGAGATATCGCGAAAAGACTGAAATGTCCTCAATCTACAGTTTGTCGCGTATTAAAAAGATTTCGTGAACGCTTTACAATAGATCGAAAGCCAGGAAGTGGTGGGTTGCAGGGAGTCAAGAATAAAAAAAGGACGAGAGTGTTGTAAGGATTTTTGCCTCAAATCCTAAGATTTCATCTCGTGATGTGGCCAAAAAAGTGAAAATGTCTCAGTCCTATGTTCAAAAAGTAAAACGTAGGGCAGGACTAAGAAGTTATAAAGCCCAGGCCGCACCAGATCGAGACTCGAAACAGAACTTATCCGCAAAGAAACGGTCACGAAAACTTTATGAAAATTTCATTACGAAATTTGAATGCGTGATCATGGACGACGAAACATATATAAAAGCCGACTTTAACCCGTCGAGTGATATGTCAAAATTGTTGTACATCAAAATTAAACTTTAAGTCAAATGAATAAGTCACGTAATGTCAAAAAATCTACGCACACATGTTGTGCGTAGGACACCTGAGGGGTTAAACAAATTCCTGGGCAGGAGTTCTATACCAGCGTAAGTCGAACAGACGCTCCTGAAGAATGTAAGTTAAAAAAACAGTCTAAATTCCCAAAAAAAAATCCCAAATTTGGCAGGCAATATGTAGCTGCGGAAAAAAAGTAGTTCGTTTATTACCACCGGGACAATAAACGGCGATATTTATCAAAAAGAGTGTTTACAGAAACGTTTGCTGCCTTTCATAAGGAAGCACGACTCTCCACCGCTGTTTTGGCCAGATTTAGCCAGTTCCCATTACGCAAAACCAGTGATGGAATGGTACGACGCAAAGGGGATCGTGGTGGTACCCAAAGCATGCAACCCGCCAAATAGTCCAGAACTCCGGCCTGTTGAAGAGTACTGGAGTATTATGAAGGGTAGTTTAAAAAACAAAGGCGGAGAAGTAAAATCGGTCTCTGAGCTACAAAAAATATGGACATGGGCGTCGCAACGGTGCGGTGTCCTAATGAGATGGTGCAAAGTCTTATGAGCCGTGTGCGTAGGAAAGTTAGAAGTATGGCTTACTGTGTAGACAATAACTGAAACAGGAAATATTATTTTAAACTTCATTAAATTTGTCAGTAAAATGTGAAAAATATAATGTAGTTATTTATTGTTAAAATTATTAAGTATTAATCTTTGTGTGCCCCAGTTTTGGCGTGTTCAACCTTTACTATTTTGATTCTGATTGAAAGAAGTAACTATGAAAAGTTTTTTGAATCTACTCACAAGGTAGTTTATATTACAATAGTCTATGTTTTTAAAATACACTACCAAATATTATTGACTACCTATATTTCTGGGCAATTTTTTTTTTAAAGTTTTGATCCATATCTTTATTGTTATAAATTATAACGTTAAGGTAGCTAGTTAAGATTCTCTTTTGATTTTAAATGTTGCTGAAGAATCAATAACCAAGGAAAAGGTGGTTGACCACTAAAATTGTGGCAAAAGCGTTATACCTACAGACACAATTACCTCAAAGCTGCTAACGCATTATTTGACATGGAATTAATTCTAAAAATCGTTCGTACGTGTGAGCTATCTAATACCATTCATCTTTTTTCATCACACTTGCTCGGAAAGGGTTTTATAACACGCAGGCGTTTAGGGCAGTTATAGCCGACTTAGCTCCCGCGGGAGTTATAGATTTTCATAACTCCCTAGGGAGTTATGAGTTTAGTTTTAAAATGTAGAATCCACTTGTACATCATTTCAGACCAAGGAGGTGTAAAATCAGTCAAGGTTTATTTCCTATATTCAAAACTTGGCTACAAACCAATTTTACTGTTTAATTAAACTTATACGGCACATTTGTCTGCATTATATTTCTATTTTACCATTATTTCAGAGACATTCGCAATTATTTTATTAAATTTCATTTTGAAAATTTGTACAATCTGGCAGAATGGCCTGTATTTGTCAAGTTTTAAAAAAAAGCAATTCTAAGCATTATCTGTGGAAGACTAAAAAAAAGTTGTCGAACTCTATTAGCTTAGCGAATCGAGTTCGTTTAATTTTGTTTGATTGTTGTTTCCGAAGCGTATATTGTTTATTAAAGGTTTTTTTTTCTATTGGTTTTTTATTTCCTCGCTAATGTGATGAAAATCATTGTGTGTATCATGGGCAGTAAGGAGATTGCAAACTCGAGTCATTAAAAGCCCTCCGCCTTCGGCGTCGGGCTTCTAATAGTCTCTCGTTAGCAATCCTCTTCTTACCGCCCTTGATGCACAATGTACTATTATAAATATTAGTGATGCAACGAATACTACTTTTACGAATACGAATACGAATACGAATGTCAAACCTACTATTCGGCGAATACGAATACGAATACGAATATCTCGCCATGGTAATCAAAGACTTATTTATTTGAATAATGTTTACTCTTCTAATAATTAAAATTTACAACAGGCAAATTTTTATTTAAAAAACATAAAATTTGTAGATTTTCTGGTTTTAGGCGATTTCTTTTTTCAGTCTGGATGTTCCCAGCCGTTGAAAAAAGTCTTTCCGAGGCGACTGTACATGGCTTCAGTGAAAAATATTTTTGGGCGAGCTTTTTCAGACTTGGAAAATGGACATCTTCTCGCCAAAAGGCCAAAAATATTAGTTTTTAAATATTCGTATAAGTATTCGCCGAATACGAATATTCGGTAAATGTCTTCTATTCGGCGAATACGAATATTCGGTAAATGTCTTCTATTCGGCGAATACGAATATTCGTATTCGTATTCGTTGCATCACTAATAAATATTAATCCCAGAACGTGCCCAAAACCTAAAGTAAAAACAGGATGTAAACGGATTTTGTGTTACGCGTTGCGCGTGTTAGTAGTTCAGGGCCTAAATACAACACGGTAAAAAGGATATCGTTTTTGAGCTGTAAACGAATTGTCAACGTTTTTTTAGCTCTTATTTACTCGACAGTAATGCGGCCGAGTTAAAAAAATACCATAACAGGACAAATACGACGTGGATTTAAACGCCTAGAATAGAGGCGCGGTGTATCACTAAATGGCGAGAGCTGTTGTAGCTCACGTCGTCTACACATTTTTTCAAATAAACCCCATAGTGGCTTTTACCCCGGTTGACATGGTTGTACCGAGTACGGGCAGAATAGATCACCTGTAAATAATACAAAAAACCTATAAGATTAACAAGGTTGGTACATAACGTCCTATGTAAGTGTTTTGTGTGGTGTGTACCTTAAACTGATGAGCTCAAGAGCGGTCAAAAGCTGGCTAACCGTCCCGCAGTGAAAACGATTTGATTCGATAGCTGCGGGATTGCTTTGTCTCGCCGGTCCGGTGCGCCACGTCACTGACATACTAACCTAACTTCAAATTAGATACAGTACCCTGTACCCGGACGTTTCTACTATTAAAGATAGGTCTTACGTATTCTAGACGTTACCTTGTTACCAGAAACCTATTCGGGTAAAGGATTAATTTCATTATATTTATGCTTTTCCCTAAATAGAATAAAATATGTCATTTAGGGCAATATAGGGTTATTAGTCCACGACGTCGCGCTCCTCTACTTCCCTGTGGCTCGGCGACGCAGCCTCCTCCTCGAGAAATCGTTAACCCACGAGCTCAGATTGTTCCGCGTGGTCGTGCGGTCGTAGGCGTCATTTTGGCGTAGGAAAGTTTGCTGGCGAGTTTGACGCCAGTTTTTTAAGAGAATAAACGCTATTGGTGCTCATTTTCAGGAGGAGGGTATAAAAGCGGAAAAGGCTATTAAGACTAGGGTAGACTGGGTACGATTGTGCCAGGGTACGGTAGTGACAGTCGCTATAACAGCGAAACTATACGGATCGCGGGGAGGGGTGCAAGGGGAAAGACAAGCGTCATGCAAGTCTAAACGCGTGTCCCAGTGTTGCGTAAGCCGGCGTGCGACGGTAACGTAAGCAGGAGCCCACATTGATTTTCGACAGTCAAAAGTAAGTTTTTTTGTTCGATTTCTTTTTGTAATAACGGTTATTTGTACACAGATAGATTGCCTTTTATTTATTTTTGTTATAACTTGAACATTAGCAGTTACTTACGAGTAATTACTTTTAATGCAGATCTTTTTGCTCAGTCATGGTAATTTTTTGTTTTCAAAAGTATACGTTGGGTACGGTTGTGACAAATTTTGTGGGTACGGTTGTGACATTGTTTTTTTTTGTTTTGTTTTATTTTAGATGCCTAGAAAACGCGTGCGGAAGACCGAGAGAGGCCTGTCTGATACGCGGTACTTCATTACGGAGAGCTGCGGAAATACATGAAGTTAATCGCATGTCGCTCTTGCGATACCTACGCAAACGCGACATAGCCGGCGAGAATCAAGAGGAAGGCACCATCAGCATGGGGTATTTTGCTCATAATAAAGTATTCTCTGTCGAGCAAGAACAGCAGCTGTCAAAATATATTACACCTTGCCTTATTAATTTTAAGAAGAGAAGTGATCACAAATTTTCGCTTTTTTGCCATAAAGTGATTGTTAACTTTGTTTAGAAGAAGATTATGTTGTGTTCAGTTAATTATTTGTAACAATAAAAGTCATTACAAACTATTTGGATGTATTTAGTATGCCTGTCACTACCGACCCCAACCACTGTCACAACCGCCCTTGGGGTGTGGCCGGTTGTGACACTTTCCCTTTTTTTTTTAATTGGATCTTATGCCTAATTCAGCGTAGTTAGGGACAATATTTTAACAATTTTAGGTAGATAAATATTCAAATTAAGTATTAAAGTGATTTTTCTCCCAGATAACTGGTAAATTTACAAAATTATAGGCGATCAAACCAAAATTGTCACAACCGTACCCAGCTTACCCTATACAACAAACACAGCGTCACGCACGCAGATTGGACATTGACCTTTCCCATTGCCATCTCCGCCAGAGTAAAACTAACCCTATCACTATCAACAGCAACTCTGCGATACATACATAAACTCACGCCTTCATTCCCAGAGTGGGGTAGGCAGAGCTACAGAAGTACCAACAACTCTAAGAAATTGTTGATGATTCCGTTTGTTTGATGTTTACGTTTGTCTGCGATTTAAAGTTCAATTCAATAAATTCAACAGCTTCATGAATTTACGGACATTAGGTAACCTTTAGTGTCCAAAATAATAAGGTTGAGTTTCATAATAATAGTCCCCTCTTTTCATGTGGCGCCGTATCAGCGTGTTGAGGTCAAGCTCAGCATAGGGTATTATGTAAATTACCTGCTCCAACGACAAGAGCAGGTCGTAAGAGAATCGTTAAAGTCTGTTAAAAGGCCCCTTAAAATTCCGAATTATTTTATTTTCCAAAAGATTTACTTACGTAGGTAATTATTTGTTTTATCATAGCGCCTAATCACATGTTGGATAGGTTTTTTATCTATACGTTGGTTCGGGGGTCCTCAGCGCAGTAGATGATAGAGCTAGCCACTCCCATGCCGAAGGCACGCGTCCACGGCGATGGGCAGCTGGGGTTTGGCTGGGAGTTTTAGTTCTTGTGTTGACCTCCTAACTGAACATGTAACCGCATTTTTCAAACGGTGCACTTATTTAGTTCTTCAAGTAGTAAATTAATTGAACCTTGTTGTTTGTAGTAACGGCTACGGAAACCTACACTGAGCATGGTCCGACATGCTCTTGTCCGCAGATCTGTGTGCGCAGTGTCAGAGATCTGTGTGCGCAGTACCTATACATATTTCTATTTTTGCGAGTCTGACTACGAACTCTAATATTAAGTTAAATATTGGATTTCAATCAATTTGACTTTATGAGTCTCCGGAATTAATTATGTGTTAAAAACCGAGGGACTCTTGCTAAATTCCATTCCGAAGATATTGGACACTGAAGAAGGGCAGCGCCTGTATTGTGTATATCCACGTATTGTAGTAAAGGAGCGTGACGTGAACCCACTATTTCAAATAACAATACCTATATACAAAGCAATATAAATACAAATTAAGTAAAGCTCAAACAGAACACAGGATGTATCGCAACCGAACTTTAATTACACTGCTGTATTTACTAATAAAGTCGCAAATGAGTTAAATGTGGGCAAGTGTGTAGAGACCAAATAAGTGATTACAGAATAGTGGGCATGTGACACACCCTGATAAAACATAATGTTAGGTTATTAATCGTCTATCTGCGTGGACGAGACGGCGTCGCCGCCAGCGGGCGTGGAGGAGGCCGCCTCGGAGGAGGAACAGGCGCGCTCAGCATCGCTGGTTTCAAGGTCTTCCATCTTGGGGATGTCGAAGATCTCGGAGAAGAGCGCGGGCAGGCCGAGGGTCGGCCAGTGCGTGCGGCACCATCCCAGCAGCTCGTGGTGGCGCAGCCCCATGGCCTGCACGTCCCGCGTGGCCTCCGCCAGGGCCATCACACGCGCCTGCGCCACGCCCCCCGCGGCACCCGCGCCTTCTGCACCAAAAACCTGAAAATAACACAGAAAAAAAAAATTAAACTGTTTATTTCCAAAAGACTTACAAAACTAAAACAGTCTTAGCTATAATCCTTACTTTTCAGATTATACAATTATATTAAGTAATTAACATTAATGTTACCTGCACACGTTATACAATCGCACAATTTATCCAAACTTGATATAAGTACCTACAAATTCGCACACGTTTTCTTTAATCCAAATTAATCCATGCTAATGTATAAGTATGATAGTTACTCCGTTTTTTATGGTTCCGAAATTTTACTCTGAGACTAGTAGATACTACAAAGCTGTCATTTGGCATCCTACATTTAAATTGCGCTGACAAAGTTGTAAATCTAATGAAAACTTTTTATCGTGTACCTGTAAACCATATAAAAATAGGTAAGGCAAAGGTATTTGTTTTACATTATGGCTTCGGACGAGGCATCATTGGTTAGCTTTTTAAAAAACATCATGACAATGTTATTATCAGGCAGGGCCCGTAGGTACTTTTCATGCCGATGACGTAAAAAGCAAAAATGACGTCAAACTATATAGAGTATGATTCCAAATGGTTTTATTGTAATCATGTACATATGAGTTAAGTAATCTAATGATGTACTTCATACGTAAAGCGTAATTTAACTTTTTGTGTTGTATTTTATGTCGATAAATACATTTTATAAAATGGTACTACCTATTGTTACCACCTTTCAACAATTAAGTAGGAAACAAAATTCCTCCTCTCTAACTTGAAGCGCATCATCCTTATTGCTTTAAATCTCATACAGAGAAAATATTCCTCAATTTCGGTTTTCATACTTAATGTACTTCATAAAAATACTTGTGTTTCTTAAAACATTTATTTCTATACATTAGAATAGAAATCGTTTATTCGGTGCTAAAATAAAACTAACAAAAACATTTAAAAAAAGTAGAGTAAGACAAACTTAGAGTAGGTACCTACTTAATCTAAAATTAACACCGAAAAGGTTGCCACTCAGCATGGTGTCAGGCTTACTAGCCTTGACGCTGGTTTTCAGGGCCTGGCTGGTTTTTGTTGGTGTTATGTTTTGATCACCATCACTACATAGTATAAAACAAAGTCGCTTGCGCTGTCTGTCCCTATGTATGCTTAAATCTTTAAAACTACGCAACGGATTTTGATGCGGTTTTTTTTAATAGATAGAGTGATTCTTAAGGAAGGTTTATATGTATAATACATTCCACGCGGGCGAAGCCGCGGGCGGGTCGCTAGTACTTAATAAAAATAAACGTTATTGTCATTAACGATTAAAAACGGATATTTGTTGCAAAACTCTTGACAGCAGAATAGGACATTGGGCCAATGGTAATTTTTTCAACAATAGCAAATGTAAACAATAATTAAGACACTTTTAAAATCTAAGTCACATCTATATTATTTAATGAACTGACCATTTGTTATTTATTTGAGTGATAAGATAAAAGTAATTTAGGGCTAATTATTTCAAGTATCGATATCGGTTAACTAAAGAAGTTGACATATCATTACGACAAAATACTAATTGGAATCATACTATATGTAGCGTGACGTCATTTTTGCGTCACCGGCATGAAAAGTTCGGGCCCTGGTTATTATCGATTTTTAGATTAGCCCTTCAGTTGGCAAGAAAAATAAAGTTAGTTTTAATTTGAATTTTGAGTTAATGTCATAAAGTATTAATTGTTTTTTGACAGCAGCCGTTATACGGCTGCTTGCCACTTGAAGGGATAAGAGAACCGTTTATAGACCGAACTCTCAGTGCAGAGGAGACCGCATTCTGACTTCTGATATATTATATATTATATTGTATAGATCCCAGACATCCAATCAACAGATGTTGCCTACCAGTTTTGTGGTCCATTCGTCATTTGCTTTGGGTAAAGGTTTCTTTCGCGTAGCTCGTAACCAAATTAAAGGAAATCAATGTGCTCAAATATCAGTTCAGAAGAGCATTTCCACAGATAAACTTGTGCTGCTGCTCCTAAACAGTATACATGCAATGCATCAGAGGTACATATTATTCTTGTCAAATGTAAGGCAAAGCTATATTTTCGCAGGTTTGAAACATCTCAATCACTTAAATATCAGGGGACAATGTCACACCGATTGACCTAGTCCCAAACTAAGCTCTAGGCTTGTACTATGGGTTCTAGACAACGATATAAATACTTAAATAGAGAAATATATATAAATACATAGAAAACATCCATGACTCAGGAACAAATATTTGCGCTCATCACACAAATATCTGCGCTTACCGGGATTTGAACCCAGGACCGCTAGCTTCGTAGGCAGGGTCACTACCAGCTAGGCCAGCGCGTCGTCAAGGAAAACACGTAGATTAGCCACTCGAAACCGATTAAAACAACGTAAGTTTAAATCGTTGAAAAAACCAAACTTTTTATACACATGTCTGATAGCAGAGTGGGGTAGGCAGAGCTACAGAATTACCAACATTCAACAACTCTAAAAACACAATTAGGCTAAGATGTTTAACAGTGTATATTAGTGACAGGTAGCAAGCCCATCGCCTAACACTCTGGGAGTGAAGGCGTGAAGGTATGTATGTATGTATGTATGTCTGATAGCACAAAACGTGTCCCATCATTTTAGCTATGGTGTAAGGCACGCCAGTCGTATCATGAAATAATTGTTGGTAAAGGGGCGGTGGGGGGACTGAATGACGAAGGACCGTGCGCGCGCGCGGCGACATGGCCTTTTATAAAGTCGAGGGTCTCAGGTAGACGAATCACTAAACATTTCGGAGTCCGCGATTTTTGCAAACGGACATCCCATTGGATTCTGCTGTATAGACAATATTCCAGACCCTAAGCCAAGGACATCGCGTGTGTTAACAAAACAAGGTAGCAATACGTAGAACAGTCCGGCAACGAATAGTCTCGGACGTCCTCGTCGGGTACGTCGATAATTCCAGAGGACTTTCTTGAATGGTATGTTCGGACACTGGCACTATAAATGGCGGAGTGACTGCGACAACGGGATCATTATTTTCTTTGACCAGCGAACGCTGCGGACAAGAGCTAGCCGAGCGATCTTTTGAGTATTCGAAGTTTATTGTGCTATAATTGTTTGTAACGGATAAGTAAATGTTTAATAAAGTCTAGCTCTTAAGTAGGGGTTTGTTTGTGCATTTCTATTAGTTATACCTACCCCAACGTTCGTAACAATATTTCCGGTGTAAGTGCACCTCAAAGACACTTATTTTTCTTTATATCTGAACGCTTACTATATAACATAACATACTCGTAATACATAGCTATAGTCTAT
The DNA here is from genome assembly GCA_927399475.2 of Acleris emargana. Classification (NCBI taxonomy): domain Eukaryota; kingdom Metazoa; phylum Arthropoda; class Insecta; order Lepidoptera; family Tortricidae; genus Acleris; species Acleris emargana. The sequence goes on along the minus strand of OV656835.1, from coordinate 45,186,993 downwards.
CAGAGTTCAGATCCAACGGTACTGTGCACGGGTGAAGTAGGGGTAATAGGGACCATCCGCCCCCCCCTCGTAATGGTGCGATCTGGATCTCAATAACCATTCATTTTCGACTCCTGGGAAACCCCCGCCATCGTAGCTCCTAAACGGCCCTGCAATGAATATTTATTTATTTATTATCTTTTATAGAAAGCGGTTTAACTGGGGATGATTAGCGATATAGGCTAGATGAAAATCGGTTTGGCATTTTTCGAGAGATATGCTCTGAAAGTATTTCTCGGAGGTATTTATCTTTTAGTAGAGAAATTCTTTGATTTATGGTGCTAACGACGCTGTAACCGAGGCTCGCTTATATCTTCTCACGTGCTTCGCGCTGTACCTACATAAAGCCATTCCCTTTTTATTGTTGGTCGATTGAGGTGAGTGTGTACCTAGTAGATGTGGCAGTGGCAGCACTGTGTGGCCTCTGAGCGAGTGTGCTATGTAGGTACCATGTTGTGGAATTGTTCGGCGAGGTCGTGGTGCAGCGCGGCCACGAGCTCGGGCGAGCTGAGCCCGGCGCGCACGGGGCACAGCAGCAGCGCGCCCGTCAGCAGCGCCAGCTCCTCGTCGCTGAGCGCCACCGCCGCCACCTGCTGCACGTAGCGCAGCGCCGTCGCCGCGAACTCCACCTGGTACCACACGATCATTACTTCACCGCACCGCTGCTCTGCCTAGAGGAAACGATCCAAAATACTCTTAACCACAGATCACAGAAACAAGGGAGATATGTCATGAACGCCAATTCGTACAAGACCCGGTGTCGCCACTTTTAAACATGTGTGCGTCTTACGCTTACGCTCTATTAACTACTACAAAAACAACCTCCTCATAATTGGTTACAGCTTACGAACTAAAAACGCCGTAACATAGTTTTGATAGTAGCAGAAAATTAAGCTTTATACTAAGTTCTCAAGGTTGAAAAATGCTGAAAGATCGTTTTTTTTCCATCGTAGTTCAGTCACTGAACGTAAGGTAGCGCTTACTCGTCACTTAGCTGCCATCTATGCGACGAGTAATTAATTAGTTCCTCAGAGCTAGATGGCGCCAAGATAGTAGTCCCTATGTTCAGCAGGTTAAGGACTACCTACACACAGCGACATCTAGTTATACTTTTTTCAAGAGGTGTGCGTTTCTCTCCTGTCGTCCACTTAGGGATGCCACAAGGAATGTTTCAAAATATATCGATAAACAATTCAAACTTGTTTACAACGTTAATATAGGTACTATTCAATTTACAGGCAATAAGTACTATTTTTATTATTTTACTACTAGGTTAATACAATTACATCATTTAAACTTAATATATTATTGTTAGAATAGAATAATATTTTATTAGCAAGAATACGGTTTGCGTAAAATTGATACATAAGATTTTAAATTTGGAACGATACCTATATTAGAACGTAACAAAAAAATGGCCGAATTTCTTTGGTTAAATTTTCTGGAGCTGTTAAAGATTTTCGTTTTGATTAGTACATAAAAGTCTAAATTGTAAACTTGGACTTTATGATGTTAATACAAATATACTAATAAAATGGGTTCGGTTGAGTGTCACGTCACAAGATCTCAGTTTGGGACAAACCAGTAGTTTACCGACTTGATTATGTAAACTGTATTTCATAAATGGTACAAATTACTTAAAACAGAAAGATAGACTTAATACTTGGGGCAATCTCTACCATCCAACCTTTAGGCTTGAATCCTTTTAAGAGTGAGTCGGCGTGAGCTGTCAATCCGCGCTGTGTGCAAGCACAGCTCAATACTGAGCCAGAGCCCTTTGCCTTTGTGGTTGGTTAATTTATTTTTATCTTAATTGTATGATTCGCCTACTTATATTTGAATTGCTAGAGTCCTTCGTCGTTCGTTAATATTGTAAAGAAAATTAAATTTTGTATAACGTGAAAATTTGTTAAAATTATTTTTCTTCTGTTTTAAGCGTGTCGTGGTAGTGATAAATAACTAGAACTATTAACACATTGAATTCTATTGATAGCTGTAGAATAAGCCATTTATCGATAGTCGATAGAAATCACGTCAACACAACTTTCACAACCTTACGCTCTGAAATCCATTCAAATATAAAATATTCATTTAAAAATATAAATAATGCTTAAAAACAAAATTTACCGGTGGTAAGTTATGCCCTTTGATTTTATATTAACGTTTGCACTTCGATTTTTGCACACTTTCACGCTACATACAGTCATTTTATCATTTAAACGGAGCTTCTATACTGACAGCGTTCAGTGAGTGACTGTGTCAACGCTTGACACGCCTCGTGCCGATATGGTCAATTTGACCATATCGAGGCGACACGAACCACGCCCCCATAACATATCTCCCTTGTTTCTGTGATCTGTGCTCTTAACGAACCCTCGTTGCGGCTTATATTCTATTCGTATAACTCACAATTTATACGCGTATTAACATCGGACCTATCAAATAACATGCGTCAGCCAGTTAGTTAAGTTTTTCACTCAATATAATTATTTTCTCACATCGATATTAAACAATCCAGGGCCACTTAAATATTTCTAACCAAGCTAGACGTGTAAACTAACTAGGCATACGAAGTTGAATTTATTTACCTTATTTATAATAATTATAATAATAAACTATTTTACATAATAAATTATTATATTTATAAGTATGCAATAATTTTACTACAAGCGTTTACTTTGATAAATTTAAATTTAAATTTGTCCCATAAAATTTACAATTCCAAATTGTAAAATATTACAATTATTGCATTTGCAAATAAAAAGAAACTGGGAACAGTGTAAATAAAACTGTCCTTGCGAAATAGTCAATTTTGGTGGTGAATATTAAAATTGATTTTATGATCGAATGAAAAGTGATTAAACAAACAAATATGGCGTCAGTCGTTCGTTCAGTTCCAGCGATAGATTAGATGGTGAAAGATTTATACCGTCTTGCTGCATCTTCCCTCTAAGTACATAAGTATCTAATTATGGTGGTATGAAATACATTTTTATAATTGTGATAACTTAGATAACTTGTTATTTTGCAACAAAAAACAATTGTGTTTAATTTATTTTGAGTATGTTAATGGTGTTTTTTTAACTACATGAAGTTAAATTTGTATATAACTAAAATATTCACGTTAAATAAAATAAAAAAGTACAAGTTCTAATTTTGGTGATACAATTTTGGCGGCTTTTCCTAAGACACCAAAATTGACAAAATTCCTTGTTCCACCAAAATTATATAAACACCAAACAATAACTATTTATTATATTAAAAAAAATACGTTGTTGATTTTAGTCATAGTCATATCATTTTCACTTCTCATGCTCAAAAAGTTTGTCAAATTAGACTTATCAAGCGAGACTCAAGTGATACATGTACAACCGAGGGAAAATATAATATATATATTTTCACTAGGGAAAATATGAAATTGAAAATAGAATGATTTACATTTACAAAACATCTTAATTTGACCAATCAAAATACTTCACCAAATTAAATCCACCAATCACAATACACATCGACTGTCAGTCGGAACGTTAGGTTCTTTTTGGTACGTACACTCGTTAACTAATTCAAATCTTTAAAAAAAAAATGTATTTGATATCAACCAACCATAATAAAGCTATATTAAAACCGACCAATCAGGTAACAGAATTCATTTCTCAAAACATTAGGTGTTTTTTAGTACCTATTTTACAATTGCTAAAATATCATAAATCGTTTGAGCTACGCTTTAAAGCGATAATACTCACTCGGTCAGCGCCGTTTAGTCTATATTTTGTATCTGTGTCAAAGTAGTTTTAAAAAAAACACGCCGCCAAATTAAAACAATATTTTGCCGCGGAATACATTGTGGGTGGATAATTGTATAATTATTTTATTTTCTCACAATCGAAGTGAAAAGTAGAGTGTATAACTCGGGTCTAAAAGCCATATTAGGTACCCCTCGCACAATTTTCCCTCGCTTTGCTCGGGAAAATAACCATCTCGGGGTACTATGGCTTATTTTTGACCCTAGTTATACAATCTACTATTATTGCATTTATGTGTTACATTGGTGTTACAATTATTAGAATAGTCCAACATAAACCCTGTAAGGGCACAGCAATTTACAAGTTTATTAATTTACACAAACTTAAGCTATGTACTTATAACTAATACTTAAAATCTAAAAATTCATGCAACGTGTAAAAGCTATTAGCTATTAGAAAATCCTTTAACGTTTTATAAAATATTTTGTCTTCTTCCATTAGTCTAATGGTCGGTGGTATTCTATTGTATATTTTTACCGCCATGTGATGAGGCCCTGAACTAACCATTTTCATGTTACTAAATGTGCTTAAAAGCTTGTTCCTTTGTCTTAAGTTATGCGGATTAAGGTGTTTATCTCTTGATCGGTCAAATAGATTAGGGTTCTTTCTAATAAATTTACAAATTTCAAATATATAAATGGATGTCAATGTTAAAATTTTCAACCGAACAAAATGGGGTTTACAACTTTCCGTTTCCTTTATATTCACTAATATTCTTATACATCTTTTTTGCAATGTGAACAGATTTTTAGCACATGTGCTATTACCCCATAATATTATGCCGTAGCTCAGGCGAGAATGAGCATACGCATAATAGGCACAAATAGATGTTTTTAAATCTGTACATTTTTTCAACTGATTCAGAGCATATACGAATTGGGACAGTTTTCCTGACACTTTTTCAATATGGGCTTTCCAATCTAAGTTAGAGTCGATTTCTACTCCTAGCAGTGTACACGATTTTATAATTGGTAGCTTGTTGTTGCCATAAAACAAAATTACATCTAAAGGTGATTTCTGACGTGGTTTTATTTGAATTAATTTAGTTTTTAGAACATTTAACATTAGGTTATGATCTTTTAGCCAGTCTATTACATCATCAAGGGTTGAGTTTAGTGCTTGCCCTAAGTCAGTGCTATTACAGTTTTGAAAGACAACGGTGATGTCATCTGCATAAAGGATACATTGTTGAGATATATTTTTTGGTAAATCATTTATATAAATTAAAAATAATATACATCCCAAAACACTACCCTGCGGAATGGAATTTTTCATATCTCGTGCTTGGGATCTAACCGTAATTAATTGATTCTTATTGCTATCGTGGTGCTCTATGTCTACAAACTGAATATGATTGTCTAGGTACGACGTAAACCATTTGTGCGCTATCCCTCTTACTCCATTGCCGTATAATTTATCTAAGAGAATTTTATGAGACACTCTATCATACGCTTTACTCATATCTAACAGCATGGCTGTTGCATACTTGCGGCTGTTAATTATACTTAGTATTTCGTGCGTGAATTTATGTAGGGCTGACACGGTTGATCGACCTTTACGGAAGCCGTGCTGGTTATTATCATACAATTTAAACTTTTCCAGAACGAATTTAATCTGTTTGCCATTGCCGTTTCTAATACTTTTGCAAAAGTAGGTAAAAGTGAAATTGGGCGAAAGTTTTCAGGAATATAAGCAATTTTAGTTTTAGGTATAGGTTTTATTATAGATATTTTCAGGCGATCAGGAAAAGTACCTTCTAAAAACGATTGATTTACTAATCGTGCAAGTGGCAGTGTAAATTCGTTATTGCATTCTTTAACAAGCATAGGGGGAATTTCATCAAAACCAAAGCTCCTCTTACTTTTGAGTTTATTAATAATTTTATTAATTTCTTTTTCGCTTACCGGGCTCAAGTATAGTGAGTTATTTGAGGTAGAGGAAACTGGTCGACCCTTCGGCATATTATTACCATTTGTTCCACTGGTCGCAACTGACGCAAAATAGTTATTTAAACTATTTGCGATGATGTCAGGGTGTTTTACTGTAGTTCCATTAATGACTAACTCAATATTATGGACGAGTTTTTTATTCACCTTATTTGTGCGCTCTTTTATTACTTGCCACATATCCTTTGTTATATTTTGTGATTTTTGTATTTTTTTTACATATTGGTTCTTTTTTGATATTTTAACTAACTTTTTAAGTATTTTTTCGTAGTTTTTGTAAAATTTGTTTAAAATAGGACTGTCCGTATGTGAAGATAATATTTTTAATAGCCGCTTATTTTTACACGATATTTTTAAACCAACTGTTAACCAAGGCTTCGTTCGTTTTTTCCTTACGTTTATTATTTTCTTTGGAATACAAATGTCTAGAACTGTTACAATCTGTGTGTGGAAAGAATTGAAGTTATCATTTAAGCTATTGTTCGATTTTATAATTTTGGTCCAATCAACAGTTTGGAGTTGCGCCTTGAACAACGCTACATTATAGTTGCTAAATATTCTTTTTTCAGTCTTTATACTTGGGACTTGCCTTTGTTTTGTTGTTGGTAGAGTAAATAATACACCTTTATGATCCGAAAAACCTAATTCCTTCACTTGAATCGAATATTTAAAAAATAACAAGAATGATTCCCTAACGATTATTATTTTAACTATCCCGATATGTCATTTCATTATTGATCGTGTGTTTTTCTTAGAAAAGTAATTTTGGTGGATAATAGCAATTTTGGTGGTATATAATTAGTAAATTCGATATATATCTTAAAACGACTTGGTTTAATGAAGGGCCATTTTAACACTGTTTTAATTATGACTAATGACGTCCCTTACACTTAAAATTTGTGAACCCTACTGACAAAATAAAAAATACCACCTAAATTAGGATAATTTGACGCTTGTTGAAATTCACCCAACTATACAGTTTGGTTGTAAAACATCAAAATATTTCGAATTTTATCGGGCTTCCTATTGGAAAGTGAAAAGCTGTACCTACGTTAAAATTAAACCCCTCGGTCAGCGATTGCCAAAAGTGTGTTACGCGGAACCTAAGGTTCCGTGGAAAATATCCGCGAAACCGATAATAAAAACTGCTGTATTAAAATACTATCATGTAGACGAAAATATTTGGTGTGGGGTTCCATAATATGAAAGGGATTTGGTGAGTGTTGCGTTACCTTAAAAGTTTGGGAACCCTAGGCTATACTATTTTCGTTCTTCTTTATAATCTCAAGTTACGTTAGGGTCTACTAAAACAATCTTATTACTTCGCTCTGGATTCAATAAATTGCCCTCGCCGGATATATATCATTGGGCTCCCTTGTCACTCGATCTACTATTTCTATAGAAGAGGGAGATAGACGAGCTTGCAGCGCACCTGGTGGGAAGTAGTCAATCAATCACTGACACTGATTATTATTTAGCCCGATTCGTTTTTTTATTGCCCTTTACAATAATGTCGTCGATTCTAAAATGAAGAAAAACTGCATTAGAGACATGAATTTATAAAATGAAAATACCTATTTCATAACCTGGCATGTTCACCGGTCGGGCGGACGGGTCCTTAGTTGTTGCTCCTTCACGCCGCAGCGACTGGACGGATTTGGATGGAAATAGGAAAATCGTATCCCGAAAAACATAATAGTTCCCAAGGTAATAACAGTAATGTATTTGTTTATTTTTTGAAAAAGTGAACATGTGTGTCTTCTTAGATTTTGGGGACGCAGTTTTCGAAAATGATGTCAAATTACAAGTAGAAATTCAAGTGCCACAGGGTTGTATTCTCTCTCTTGTCCACCATTTTTATAAATATGCTTACGTCCTCGATTGGAAGCTCTTAACATCTCTACCCTGATGATCTACAATTGTATACGCAGGCAAGTCCTAACGATATAAATAATGCAATAAGCTTGATCAATAATGACCTTAACAGCATCTGTGACGGGTCTAAAAATATGGAATTAGTGTTAATGGTGAATTGTAAAAATATTGTACATAGTTAAGGAGTTAATTGATATTACTTTAACTTTCTTCCATTGTTTTTCCTTTGTGTATCGAAAATTATCTATATGATCATATGACTAATCTATGTTACACAAAGGAAAAAGTTAAGGATTGTTAAGGATTTTTTAATTGAGCCCTTAACTATGTACAATATTTTTGTAAATCACCCTTAACCCTTCTAAATGCCAAGCAATTATAGTAGGGAGTTCCCGGCTTGTGACTTCACCAAAGAAGTGAAGCGTAGTTCCGGTTATATTTGACAAATCGTCTATACCTCTTTCCAGACAAGTAAAGAACTTGGGTTTGATCATCGACAAAAGCTTATCGTGAAATTCCCAAACGCCTGACATCTGACGAAGAGTTACTAACACATGAAGAGCGTTGTAAGGTTTAACACCTCCTGCCTCAGCAGGTTGGATCGCTTTCTCAATAACTGTATTCGCTTGTTTTCGGCGTACAAAAGTTCACGACCACATTTCCGCTTCCTGTCGTCATCTGTAAGACTTCTAACTACTCTCTATTCTATTTTGTTTGACACGTCTTCCACTAGTTACATTACCTAAGTCTACATTTCAGTTTCAAACTGCTCGGCCCGCCGAACTCCGCCGTTCCTCGCGTTTTCTTAGCTCTCTATTCCTTTTCACCGCTCCGGGTGTATGACTACATCTTTTGCCCTACAGGCAATTCGTACGTGGAACGCGCTTCAGCGTCGACTGCGGAAAGTTGAGAGCAAATTTTCTTATAAGCGTTCGTTTCGCAAGCACTACATGATAACCTCCAGGGTTACGGTTCCGCATAATGTTTTATAAGCAGGGACGACTATTTATGTAGGTATGTATGTGTATGTATGTTATGTTTATTTATTCGATATGTATCTAGGTGTATATATTTCATTATTTTTTAAGTATTATCAGGTTGTGAAATTTGAAAACAAATAAAGGCTCTGTTGGGCCTAGTGGTTTACTGATAAAGAAGTCCCTAAGGCATTAAGTCCGCCATTGAAAAAGTTGTCATGGGTCCATCTTTCAAATGACTTCAGCATTTACAACCTCAGCTTGGTCGTTATCAGACCTTCTACTGTGTTACTGTAGTGCACAGATACTTAATCAAATGAAATTCAACTTTTGCTCATTTGTTAATGAATCATAATTTCATAATCATTATCACTACAAATACTGACCGCCCTCTCCAAAGCTATCACATCATTAAGTAATATTTTTACCGACCGTACTTCCATGCCAGATAATAATTTTAGGTTTTACATAATACCTACTTCTGCTAAGTTCCTCGGCTCTGCTCAGAAACCTACTAATTCATAAGCAACGTCTGGTTTTTTTTTTTTTTTTATTTCTCTTCAATTGTACCTACTCATTGTTTTGCGCAGGGAACGTCCCGTTTTTTTATTTACATACAATACATACATACATAAACTCACGCCTTCATTCCCAGAGTGGGGTAGGCAGATCTAAAGAATTATCAACAAATCTTAAAACTTATTTTGTAATTTTATAATTACCTTGAATTATACGCGAGCGAAACCGCGGGCAAAAGCTAGTAATAATAATAAAAAGCGCACCCGTCTGAATCATATCGCATACTTAGTATACTTACCAACTTTCCATATTTTCCCTAATTCAAATTTTCACCTGGTATAATATCTAGATTAGCAAATATAATGCAAATACTTACGTCATATATGATCTCGAGCTGGCCCTGGGTGAGAGTAGTTCCGTCGTCGAACACGATGCAGTCGGGGGTCGACAACCGCGACATCCTTGTCAGCCACACTTCAAAGAACCCCAGCTACGGACACAACGTAACGTAGGTACACTGCCACAGATCATTTTGAACAAGCAGCTTTAATACCTAAAGAGGAACCAATAAATGTATTCGCTTTCAAATAAATTATTTGCACATTCGCGGACGAGAATCAAGAGGCCTTGTCGCATAGCTGTCTGTCTTTCTAAACATTACGATAAAATGGAAAAGGATAACATCTGAACAACAATGTAAATGTAAATTCAGCTCCGCACCCCCTGGGTGGGCGGCCGGCGAAAAGAGTAATACTAGTTGCTTAGGTACCTATAATAGAAGCGAGATGGGTTAAAAAAATAGGAGTAAAGCCCATGAAACACATAAAAGGAGGTCAATGTGGAATAGGGTAATATAAACTTTTAATCGTATAATTTATATAAGTACCTAGTATGAAAATAATACTTGAATGTATAAATCATTAATACGACCTGTTCGATCTATGTAGGTATACCTGTAAAATAAATGTTTTAAAAACGAAATCCCGCCTTCGCAGACCGACTTCAGTTGAACTGACCTACCTACTTTAATTTTAAAAGAAGTTACTTTTTGCGTTTTTGAAGGCGGGTTTTGCTTTTGAAACATTTATTTTATATTATTATTTTTAGTGATCCGATTTATGTTGTTATGTAGTCCCACTTCTCAATTAGATAATGGAAAACTATAGAACATTTTAAGCTCGCCGCGGGCAACAACGCCGCGGGAATGTCATGGTCATACATTTTAACCTAAATTTGCTTCGTCATAGTCGCTCAACTACCTTAGTCGAGATAGGTATTTATCCCCACCCTTGAAATAGGTGCCGTTCAGTAGTTCCGGTGGCCATCTGTGGTCTTCATCATCAGTTCCAGTTGACCATATAGTGCTTATTAAAAGCAAATGCAAGAGTTACAATGAAAAATACTAAAATCGCTATAGGTGTGCCTATAATATTTGTGCAGTTCCCTTGATTTCACCTAGATCCCATCAGATCGACGTGTTGACAATGGGACCAACTAGAAAGCATACCCCTTCGAAAAAAAAATATTTTTTCATATCGGTCCAGCGGTGTTCGAGTAATCGGGCAACGTACGTAAAGAAACCCGACGAATTGAGAACCTTCTCCTTTTTTGAAGTCGATTAGAAAGGTACGGGATTGATTATACTTAATTACGGAGTAGGTAATAAAAGAATAGAAATGGTGTTTTTACATGATTGGCCATGTCTATTGATTTATTATGTTAAGAATTAAGAGAGTAAATTAATTAATGGGTAGGTACTTGGGTAGATATTTTTAGGTACTTAATTTGATTCTTGGAGCAGGTCCGAGTGTATTAAAATATTAAAGGCTACTTACTTGTATTTAATAAAAGTGGGTGTTATAAATAATATTAGTCGATAGAAATATGTAAATAACTCGTTAGCATACTCATAAGTCAAAGCGAGAACTTCTTAACGCTAGTGGCTATTATTAATACTTATATGTAGGCACCGGGTCAACCAAGCATTGCACTAGACTAGTACCTATAAGTACGTAAGTAAGTAAATGAAATGTACAATCAACATCGGCGAAATTGAATACATTACTGGCGGATTCGCAGCCGCTGCAATTGTAGGAGTATTGAGAGTGCGCCACACACGCGCCGGCCGGCACGACACACATGACATGACTCACTAGTAATCACTTGCGCCCAAACTAAGGTTTACGGACTATTTGTTAATATCTAGGCATGGTCCGTCACGTCTGACGTGACGGCGGCAGAAGTTAGTAAGTAGAGCTTGGGAGGTCGTGACTCGTGCGGGATACCTTGATAAGGATGAGCTGGTCGTCTTGCGGCAAGCCGTGGAAGCCGGGCAGGAGCTTAGCGAACTCTACGAGCTGGGCCGCGCCCGGCGCCATGTGCGCCGCCAGCATGCGCCACAGCGCGCCGCGCGCCTCCGCGTCGCGCTCCGTCGACGACGACGCCGCTTCGAACTCACCGCTGCCTGTGCGCAAACTTGCCTCTTTAACTAATAATCTCTTTCTCTTTCTACTTGCCTAAGAGATTTTTCCAACCTTTTTAGGGTTCAGATATTAGCAAGTCAATTTTGAACCGTTTACCGTAGGAATTTAGGTTTTAGGTAATTGGGATGGTCCAAGAAAAAGAACTCTCGGTTTTTACGTTCTAATTCGAAAGGATAGGTAATTTTAAGATTCCAGTTTAATTTATTTTTCACCTCAGCAGCTCAAACAAGCAGGTTTTACTGCTTAAAAACAGTGAGCAAATTTCAATTTTGCTGCGAGCGAGAGGCAAAGTAGCTTTTTAATTATTATTTTTTAAATGCCGTGAGCAGTGCTGGGGCTACTCACAACATTCGAAAAAATTGAACTTCACTTTGTTCTGTCACTTTCACTTCGATAGGAAAAAAGCGAGAGATAGAAACAACTTGATTCGAAGTTCGATTTTCAAATTCCACACGTAGTAGGCCCAAAATTTTTTTCTTCTTCAGATTCTAGGTTAGAATCCTGAGCGTAGCGAGGGATTCAAAGATACTAGACGTAAAAAACTTTGGTCTCGTGTGCGACATACAACTTTTCACCTCAGCAGCGAGAACAACACAGCGTGAAGCTGGTAGGGCCAACGCAGGTCTTCCGTTGTGACCATTTGGTGAATACACGACTAAATAACGACACGATCGCATTGGTGGATGCAATTTGGTGGATAGCCATGTTACGCAAATATTATTGGGACGTTTTGTCTTGAGACGCCATAGTTAACGTAACGGTATGGTTTTGACAAGAATATTAGGCCCTGGTGTGCTTCCCCCGTGTCTTTCCCTGACGCATCGTATTTGTCCTAGTATACGAGTAGAGATTGTAAATTAAATTTTCATGACTAGGGACGGTTTATGTATGTACTCGTACCTACTTGCCTATGTTTGGTCCGTGGGTCGACTGGTAAATAAATAATTAATTTCTTAAGGCATATCTATGGTCCCCGCCATTGGTAATTATTTTATAATACAACATTTAAAAAAATAGCTTTTTAAATAAATATTTCAAGACTAAGTGCTCGTTATGATTTTTTGGCGGGTTAAGATTTTATTATTTTCTTAAAGTATTAATATCACTTATTAAACTCATTTTTATGTAGGCACTCGTAAATGATTAATTATTGTACCGCATGCAGGCCCATATACACCTAATTACCTACATACATACATACATTAAATGACGCCTGTTTCCCAGATGGGTAGGCAGAGACCACTTCTTTCCACTTGCTACGATCTTGTCAATAATTAATTAATTAATTACCTAACTTACCTTAATATATTTTTGAATAAAAGGTAAGTACTTTTACTAATACTTTATAGTGGAGATTAGAAGCTAGCAATGCGAGCTGGTACCTTCATGATCGGAGTCGTCGGGGGCGCACTGCGGGAGGCTCAGCGCGTCGTTGGCTGGCGCGTGCTCCGCCGGTGGGACCGGCTGCGGCGCCTCCTTGGCCGCCCCGTTCAGGCCGCTCCCCGAAACCAGGTCTTCGGCAACTGAGTTGGGAACGGCCTCCGCCACGGATAGATTTCTGGCCAGGTCAGGCATGCTTTTAGTGCGTGCCACTTCCCTGTTTTTTTTCGGTACTCTGCCGTACCTCACAGCTGGGGAGTGAGCTCTCATTAAAAACGGAATGCAACGTGTCGATTGATTGCCTAAAAATTTTCCGTAGTGAGATTTACTTGTGTCCTACACACAAGCGCTGAAGTGCAAGTAGTGCGTAAATAATGGAACCGGAGTAATTTATTAACACAAATATGCAAAACGCGAACCTTTGTAGCCCGTTTTGATAATAATAGATAACATTCAAAATCACACAAAATAAACTGTTCAGTATCTATTTATGTTTTGCTCGGCACTAGACAACGAGCCTCTAGAGGACACTGACGATTCGAATCGAGGCAACTGGCGGACTGCTGTTGTGTTCGAGCTGTTCTTTTCAATTGGTAAATAGGCTCGAGGATAGAACGTTGAATCTCAGTCATTTAAATCAGAAGGGAGAGAAAATATGGTGCATGCGAAAGTGAACACAGGATGCATTTTATTACGATAATTGTTTATAAAATCATTACATTACTACCGGAAATCGCACTTTCTATAGTATTTCTATGTACTGTATGGAGTGATTAGACTAACCTATTATTATTATTTTTCAAATTCAAAAAATATTTTTGCTTAAACACTTACATTCCTATGATGATTATGATTAGTATAAATTACTCAAGTATATGGCTTAGTCATATCATATCAGGTGACACGGGCATGGCAGTAAAAACGAAAGTAACTCACAGTCGCGGCTCATGCCGACCGCCAAGCACTTCTTGAATCGGCAGAACTGGCAGCGGTTCCGGTTCAGCCTGATCACAAGGCACTTGCCGTCCCTCAGGCAGCGGTACTCTATCTGTTTTTGAATGCTCCGCCTGAAGAAACCCTGTGGTCAACATTATACAAATGAATTAATATAAGTATTGTTATTGCGATATACCTGCATCCATAAACTGCCATCTCTTCAGATCGGTGCCGTGGCCGCCTCCTCGTCCTCACCCAACTACTTAAATAGGCTAAACCGACGAACATATTTGGTCGCAGAATTCATTAATTAGAGGGATGGAAATAAGTCGGTATTTACGGAACTTGTCCCTGGCGCCTTATAGAATCTATAGATAATTGAGTTACGCCCTACAGGTGTCAAATAGCTTATTACCCGACTGCGGCAAAGTCCAAAAGGAGGGTTATGAGTTTGACCTGTATATATGTTTGTCCGACTCTATGTCCCGTGTCGTAACTAACGTAAAAAAACCGGCAAATAGGTTTTGAATACTTCACTGATTCGTAATGATTATGAATTATGATACATGACAAGTAGCATTACTTTGACGACATTGTCTACACAGCAGTTAGGTATTTTTAAAGCTTGCTTTTCGTTAGACTAGTTTTCCATAGTACCTAGGTACTAAGCCCTACTTTAACCCTTTTTTTATAGGCGAATTTACCGAGTTAGCGTTGACCCAACTCATATATCGGACTAAAAACACAACACAAATCTCCTACAAGTTGAGATTCAGTAGATGCTTATTACTAACAAGTAAGAACGCACCCGCGACTGACAAATATATCTCAACATGCATTAAATGGCGCGTACTCGCTGCTAGCTGCCGCCGGCCGATACCCTGATACCTACGTTCGAAACGCTTATCTCAGGCAACGAATAGTTGCAGTACATAGCCGCACTTTGATCTGCTACAAGTAGTAGTGCCCAACTCATTCATCCAAGTAAGTAAAATCTTTAAGATCGATTTTCTCGATTTGCCACTTTTTGAGACGCAGTAGGTGTGCCTAACACGGCAGCGCACTCAGAACGGTTAAAGTTTTCGACATTATTGTAAAAACGTTGTTGTTTGGTTTAAAATCGAGCAATCGCAATGAATATAACGTTTATACCTACATGTTCCTTGAAATAACGCGGGAGAAACGTATTTACGTCGATTTTATTAAATAATTTACTATACCTACTAGATTTAATTGGAATACAGATAGGTGTACACCTATCTATTTTTAACAATATATGAAAATTTTAAAACTACTTCGATAATATAATATTTAATCAAAAAATTATGATAAAATTAAGAAATGAACTTCCAAAATGACGTTTTAAAGTGATTGTGTTAAGTAGATATGTTGACTGAGGTGCATAGTTACGGCGTGAGCCTGTCTTTTTTTGCTATCTGTTTTCAGATACAGATTATTGTCACCATAATATTTCATTTTCATTGGATATCTACATTACAATATAGGTACAGCGACTACAAAGAGATGTATCCACTTTTGGACCTTATTATGATGCAACAAGGTGAAATAGTGGATAAGTACATCTCTTTGTAGTCGAATGAACCATTTTCACTTGTAATATTTGCAGAATACATATACTACTCGCAACTGACAGTTGCAGTTAATAAGAAACTGATACTGATGGTTATCCACTACCACGTATCGATGACATGTGAGACACTTTAAATGGAATGAAATGGTTGTCCACGTTGGATATAAAAAGTGGCTACTGGCAAGAGGAAATCAAGGACCACGATAAGAAGAAAACTGTTTTCTTGACCGGAAAGGGACTCTGGCAGTTCAATGTTAAGCCGTTTGGACTCTGTAATGCACCAGCAACCTTTGGAAAATTCATGGAACAAATGCTTGGTGGTCTACTAAATATAATTGTTGGTATAGACTTCGACGATCACCTTAGAAAATTGGAACAAGTATTGACTAAGGTACGAGATGCGAACCTGAAACGTAGTCCAAAAAAGGTTAGGTCGGCCATTCTCACGATTGGGTGTTCTCCGCCTAATTACCAAAGCCAATTTTTTTTTCCGTTTATTTGACTAGATAACATAAGAATATGAACAACAGGAAGCTAAATAATCAATATGTCGAAATGGCATCAAAATATACAAAGAAGTTTTCGGGTTATAGAGATTCAAATATTTAATATGAACGGTAATTAGATTTTTTTGTTTGAGATGGATATGGTAATTAGAAAATACATTTGACTAAAGAAAGTACCTATTATGTAATAATTTTTAAATCAACAACTAATTACATATTTTTTTTCTAAATGATTTCTATCGATTTTTATTAATATTTATGAACATATACCTAGTTAAAATTAACTTTTGATGGTGTCACGTCCTACCGAGTGGCAAGAAAAAACTCGATAAAAGTTTAAAGAATTTATTAAAAAAAAGAACTCCGGTAGTGTGATGAGAAGAGGGTAGTAGGTTCGTAGGGTGTGGTCTGATTCTGTGAAGTGGATAGCACTTCCCTCGTAGTTAGAGTGTGGCAGCCCGACGGTGTACGATGCCAGGATCCTGGCGTCAGGGGGATAGCACCCTGTGTGTAGCACCGGACCCCACTCGACGATCCTGGTCCCGGAGATAGACGCCGCGCCCTCCAAGTAGGTGCGTAGAGGAGGGAGTAGATGGGTAGCAGCGTCGGTGTACACTTAGCGGTGAACGCTCCTAGCGGAGGTGTACTCCCAGCGGTGATTATGAACGGTGAACGGTGAACGGTGAACGGTGAACGGTGAACGGTGATAGGTGAACGGTGATCCGTGATCCCTGAACGGTGAACCCCGATTTATTATGCAGCACAGGTAAACAGCGTAACAACTGCATTGTTACAATGGCAAAAATGGTAATACACAATGACACACATGCTTATATAGAAAAATAAATACTTAAATAAATAGAAAACATCCAAGACTCAAGACCAATAAAATGAATGAATGAATAAATTATAAATATCAAGGGACAAACAAATATTAGCCCACATTACCCACTCGGCTGATCATTTACCTAGTTTTTTTTTTTTAAATCACCCATCCAAGACAGACTAGGATGTATACATGTGTTGTTAGAAAGAAATGTTACATTATTCTTGACGTGTGGTTTTGCCAATCAGGAGTTTACGGGACTAACAATGAGAGAATTTGAAAAGGCATACGGTGACTCGCCATTAACTACATAACTTCAATAATCTGATGGCCAAACGTAATAATTATTTATACATTTAAATGTGTTTTGCCTGCAGGCAAGCTGCAAGTGTCTTAATGAACAAGAAGAAAATAGGCCCTCTATTTTCTTCTTGTTTTAATTGTCAAATAAATTGATTAAATATAATATAATATATTTAAATTGATAATGAAAATGGTTTATATACCATATCGTGTTTTTTTTTGCACTATATTTTGCAACATTGATTGTATTATTGGAACTCTTTCAATACATTTCATACTACGGTGATTAGTAAATCTAAGGTAATTAGCACTACGGTACTTAGAATAATTGACATTTTCCTAAAAATAACGAAAACTTGAAGTTGTAAAAATACTGCTAAATTGTTGTACACAGAGGCTTTAGAGTTCTTTTGTTCTACTAAGCGACAGCGAATTTCTCTTTAAAACCAAATTTAAAACACGGGGTACGGGAATTAGAAAATTTGTAAACCAAAGCCAAACCAAATTTTTTATTGGTTCTTGTGCACAAGACACTTAAGAAATGAGAACACATTGTGATGTTTCTCGCCGGACAGTTCCCTTTTTTATTGATATATTTTGTCCGGCAGCATCAGCATGTCATGCTCACTCTAAGGTCTTTGCTTACGGCGGCGTCGTTGATCGGGTAGCCACCTTCCCGAACACATGGTTGAGGGAGGCGATGGCTGAGATACGCGTCATACTCGTGAACGGGTGCTGTCTGTGGGGTCCGGTCTGTTCACGCTTGCAAGGACCTGTTATTCAGTTAATTATTTTAATTATCGTTCCTGACGTAGAGACCTCGTCATGTCATGTTGTTCTCCTAGACATTAGGTATTTTATTTGTATTTTATTGACCTTACATTTGTAATGATTTAATTTGTGTTAGTTTTTAAAAATAATTATTTATTACTTTATTACCTTGTAATGTAATTTAGATACTTTTAAGTATTATTGTATTTAATCATTGAAAAAAATGACCTTCTGCTGGAGTTTCTTGCGGCGCTTCTTCTCCGCAATGATGGTCTTGTCCGAAGCGCTAGTAGATTCACTCCATGTTACCGACGTGTAAAAGAGCCCTCATGTGGCCAATTTACTGAATAAATATTTTGAATTTTGAATTTTAAAGTTACGGTACTTACTTAGACACTTACTTGCACTGTGGGAAAATACGACAAATCTGATACGTTCACATAGTTTGAGTACCGAGGCACAACCCTCAGCTCGCGACTCATGCAATTTGAATGAAATAATATTATGTTATTTGGCGTTGAGCACTCGAAACCCAACGGCTATGGTAATTATATGTTCGGGCCGGACAGACGGTTTTATAATAACATATTTTTAAGGAATGGTCCTAGTGAATTAAAAATAAATCTGGTTATACAGACACTATTAGCCTACCAAGATTTAAAATGGCACACGTAGAAGCCGTTCCTACTTGAAATTAGAAGAAAATTTGAAGACCAAGGTAGCGTGCGGACAGGCTACGGTAATTGGAGAATGAGGTTTTGATAAATAAATTAAATATGATAACTAAATAACAGGGCTAATATATTTCTTATACCGTATAGATAAAACCGTAATCTATGTAAGAAAAATATATGCAGTTATTTCTGACCATGTTTAGGGATAAATATCGGGCCGGACACGCAAAAATTCACTATTCTGAGAATGGCCGAGGTGAATTATTTGGGACACCTGGTATCAACAGATGGTGTCCAGCCAGACCGATCCTGAGAAGATAAGTGCCGTTAAAGATTGGCCAACACCGAAGGACGAGACCGCATTTCGTGCCTTTTTGGGGTTTTTTCGTACTATCGACGTTTTGTGAAAAACCTCAGAGGGTAAAGGAACCCAGTTGTCAACCTATTGATCAGTTTTCGAAGTTTGGCCTCTTGTTTATTAGGCAGGACAGGTTGCATTAATAAACATGCTACACAATGTAATTCGATATTCATTTAAGTTTCTTGCTAAACTATGTAAGTAAGTAAGTAAGTAGTAAGTAAAATATTTATTCACAACAATAACACAACAAAAAATCAAAGTAGCAATAAAAAAGAAGAAAATGAGACAAGAGAACAGATGTGCTAATGCTGCGAAACGGTCCCGTCTCAGCATGTGCTGGCTGTGAAGCCAACGCTGGTCTTCCGTCTTGTAGAAAATCATAAATCAATTTATAAATAAAATATTTTACAGTAAAATATACATACATACATAACTTTACAGGCGTGAAGTTATGTATGTATATTTTACTTTAAGCAAAAATTTTTACATTTCTCGACTGCTCAGCCTCAAAAATCCAGTCAACAGCCGCAGTATACCCAGTACCCAGCCTTCATAATTACTACTTAAAATTAAATCAAAATCGAATGTGTAAGGAGTTGCATGAATATTTTCTTTGTTTGACAAACCTGTTTCAGCAAATGGCATTATTAAATGCAAATTTTATGTACACGTTTTTAATTTGCTTGAGGTAAGGTCCCCTGAAAAGCAGCTTTCTTCTTCTTTTTATCTTCTTTCTTTATCTTTTCAAAGTCACTGCAGTCTTTTGAGGATATTATTAGGTACTTAGACTATTCCAGTTTTCAGGAAAATCATGCAAATTTTTCATCGCCGTCATACATTCTTCGTGGATCATTGAGTATATATCTGAGGTTTCTTGGCTGTTTATAGGAAATCTTTATAAACCACATATTTAAAAAAACACTTTTTTTTTTCGGTTATTACCGCTTTTCTATTGGGAATTTCCTAAGCTATTCACATTGACAACGAAGGATTTTTTTGACAGAAAGCCTTGAGTCACTTTTTCTCTTGTCTAATTTTGTTAATAGGATTGGATCTGACTTCAGCAAATATATTACCTGCACGGTATTTAACAAGTTATCATTATCACGCTTCAAGAGAAAACCAGATTTAAGCTTTTGGCACCAGTCCACAAGTGCAGCTTCTTCTGCTTTATTTAAAACAGAATCAGGACCTACTTTTCTATCTTGTAATGTACCCCAAGAAAAACGTTAAACGTTTGCTAGCCTCTCTAATTAAAATTAAGTTTCTCTAGAGGATACGAGTGTATCGGTTTTTGTAGCATGATTATTGAGCTAATTTTTTATTTCAAAGCTCTATAAGAACACTCATTTAATAATATGCAAAATAATATTATCAAACAGTGATTGAATAGGTATCTATTTAGATACCTGTTTTAAAGTTATAATAAGGTAACGGCGCCTATTACCGGGGGTATCAAAATCGGCGCCCATCACCGCGGTATTTTCAAATACGCTTTTTATAAACAAACCGATCGATATTCTAAAAAACAAATTTTACACGAACGAAGCTTATTTAGTTGACTTACGGACCTGTTAGCGCTAGTGTATGTGAATGAAACAAAGTGCTCGCAATTCGTCAGTTTCCGCGAAGGCAGCGCAGAAAGAGGACGTGCTATACTAACGCGTGACGCCGCATGCAAGTGAACTCGAATCTTATTTAGTGTTTTACGTAATATTTATGGCAATTGAACTAATGTTATGGTATTTAAATAGTTGTTTATTGTTTTCTGCACGACTTATGAGTGCTTTTTATACATTTTTTGGCCTGGAAATACGTTTAAAATGGAAAATCAAATACAGCGGTGATAGACGCCATTTTTTGCGGTGGATACTAATACCGTGGTGTACCCCGGTAATAGATTTTTTTGATTTCGGTTATTTATACTTTATTTTTGGTATATACGATCGGTTATACATACTTTCTTACGGTTATTCCAATCTTGATCTATTCACGCTATTAAAGAACTATTTCCGTGGTATGGAAAGTATTCAACAAACCCTTATTTTTTAACAAAAACTTCAGTACTGAATTTGTAGTTTGTATAGGAACCTTAAATTGTCAAGTTGTTTAAATATTGAGATAAAATCGTGTATTTACTTACCAGTTATGTAATTTTGGTTTTATACCTAGGTTGTAATATATACTTTTGATTAGTAATGAAAATAAAACTGTATCCGTTTGTTTTTATGGGTCGGAATTAGGTTTTTCAAACCCTCCATATTGAGCCTATTACCGATGGTACGATCAGATAACCCTCGGTAATAGAATGTATGGGAGTCTATTACCGACCCATTCAATATTTGTTTGGGTCGGTAATAGGTTCCTAAAGAAGTGTCTATTACCGAGTGACATTTTAGTATTCTATAAAATTAATCACATTTAGGGTACCGTAAGTACAGATTTCTTTGATAAAGTTGAGACTTTTACTCATCAGAAGGAAATTTCCGTGTTTATGTATTGCATATGTAGTGATCATAAGTTATTTCTACTTTTCATACTTATATTATATTTATTTATTAGTAATTATAATTATACTTCCTTAAAAACGTGATTTAAAAAATAATATACAGAACCAAGCCATTACTTATTTTATAACCCACGGTATTCAGTTCCAAATCGTGAGTCGGGCGCCTATTACCGATGGTAGAAAATTGCTGCTTTTTATACCCTCGGTAATGGAAGCTGAATTCGCGGTAATAGAATCACAACCTGTGTATTACCACGGTAATAGAAGACTTGGGTATTTTGGTTTCAATAATTATTTTACAATATATAATAAAGTAAAATGAGTCCAAAAAGTTACGACGCTAAAAGTTCAATAAACACACTTAAATAAAAAAAAAAAATTGGGTCGCTAAGGAGCTTTGATAAACTTATTTTTTTGGAATGATTTGAAAACTTCCTTAAGTACCACGGTAATAGGCGCCGTTACCTTATTTCATATCCATATGGATACAGCTGAATACTGGAGCTACGTACGTTACCATTTTGTGAGCCACCTTAAAATATTGTTTTAAATGCGGCTCTATGCTGGAGCTAAAAATTCAGTAGTCAGTCAGCCCCATAAAATAAATATTTTCAAATGCGGCCGACTACAGGTTTTTCTTAAAATTTAATAGAGACGATTTAACAAAATTTGAATATTTAAATAATAATATATTAACGGTATAATTATTGTGTCATGTTGATAAACATCATCGCAAGAGCCAGAAGTCAGCCCTTGGAGGCTGACTGAACTTTTAATTAAAAAAATGTACCCCAGCCCCCTCAATTTGTAAAGAAATTAAAAGTTTGTTCCTAGTATACATACATAAACTCACGCCTTCATTCCCAGAGTGGGGTAGGCAGAGCTAAAGAATTACCAACAAGTCTTAAAACTTCTTGTTCCTAGTATTAAGTTGAATATTACAGATACATGTATAAATAACACAAATATGATTAAACAATGTATCTTCAAATATTAAAACCAAGCATTTCTTACCTGGGAAGAAAACACTGCGAGTACTTAAACAATCAAATGGCGGACATGGTACAACTTTACTGGTCAACTGACAGCACTTGTTTTAACGAGCGTTAATAACCCCCCTGACCTCTCACTGACCAATCATGTGAGGATTTGACCAATAAGGAATCAGAGCGTCTATAAATTTACAGGTTATTCACTAATTTGAGTGAGAGCGCTATTTATTTACAAGCAAAAAAAGACGCAAAATGCTGACTAGGTATAGGGTCCTGGCTGACCACTGGTACCTTTACCCGATATAGCGAAGCCCTTACATTAGCTAACGGAAAAAAATACAATTTGACTGGAATGATCAGTGTGCAGCCGCTTTTGCCGATTTAAAACAAAGGCTTTGTGAAACTCCAATATTGGGATATCTAGATGCTGAGGATGATTTTATTGCTGACACAGACACAAGTAATACAGGTGTCGGAGGCGTTTTGTCATAAAAGAAAGAAGTTCAGGAAGTTGTAATCGCCTACTTTAGTAAATCACTATCGAATCCAGAGAAAAATTACTTCGTCACTCGGAGAGAATTACTGGCAGTTCGTTCGTTGCAGCATTTCAGTAAATATCTGCTTGGGCGCAAATTTCTAATCAGAACTGACCATGCTGCTATAGAATCATTATTGGAATTGAAAAATCCTGAGGGTCAAGCGGCGCGCTGGAATGAACAACTTCACAAGTGAACATCACACGGCAACTCTGACGCTCTTTCCCGAAGAAGTGGAGAATTTAGATCGATTTTGGGGTGCCTCTCGAAATTCACAGTAATCAAGACAGAAATTTTTAGTCCCAGCTGTTCCAGGGGACGTGCCAAATCATGGGAATTCCTAAGACCAGGACAACGCCATATCACCCACAATCGGACGGAATGATGGAGAGACTGAATTAAACGCTGAAAAGACATTTGGTCAAGGTCGATGAAAGTCACCAAAAGGATTGGGATAGGCACATTCCTCTCTTCCTGATGTCGTATAGGTCGGCCACTCACGAAAGTACGGCTGTCACCCCAGCTCACGTGAACTTCGGAAGAGAACTTCGTTAACTTACAGACCTTTTAAATGGACGCACTCCAGATTCGCCAAAATCGATCACAGAGTGTGCAGTGATTTGCAAAATCGGACAGATGATATTCACAGTCACGTTCGTGAACATGGACTTCAAGCCAGCGCGAAGATGAAAACACGATATGACCGAAAATCTAATCTACTGGGGCTCAAGGAAGGTTCATTGGTGTGGCTAGTTGGCTACATAGTTACATGCGAAGAAAAGGGATATCCCCGAAACGTCGTTACGTAACGGATACAGCGGAACCAGGAAAGTCCCTGCAAGGACGTCCACGTTGACCGACATACAGGATACTATCCGAGTATAACTATTGATGCTCGGGATGAGCAGCATTTCTTAGGGCAGTGTTACGCCGATGGGATAAGGCGTCTAATTTTCATTATTATACTCGTATCTCATTCATTATCTTGGTGCTTTAGAAGCGTTTTTAGCAGGATGAAATATCGTTTCAGTCCGTTTCAGAGTTAGTTCTATCACATACCAGATTATCAAAATTTCGAACAAATTGCCGTTGTTTTCAGGCCACCCTATATCAGATTACGCCTTAACCTAAAAACCCTTTTTCATGCGTTTTTATGTCCCCTTATGGACCTTTTCAGTATATGGCAATTGTCCACTAAGAGTGAAAGAGATAGCATGATTAGAAAAAGACAATGATACTGAAAACCTTCACGAAGCATGTGAAAGAGATACGAGGGCAGAGTGAGAAGTCTGGTAAAAATCATATTAAAGGTATTTTATTCACAAATTCATTAATGTCAATTTGTAATGCAGCCTTTTTGGAGGTAAATCGTATATTTTCAGCCAGTTCACACGACTAGTTTTTTTTGACATTTAATCATGGAGAAAAGTGAGTTTCGTGTTCTGATTAAACATTATTTTTTGCGAAAAAAAACCATTACGGATACAAAAAAAAAAAAGACAAATATTACGGGAACTCTGCTCCATCGATTAAAATGATCCACAAGTGGTTTACGGAATTTCGTTGTGGCCGTACAAACACTGCTGACGCCGACCGACCCGGACGCCCAGTTGAGGTCACTACACCAGAGATGATCACCAAAATCCATGACATCGTATTGACCGACCGAAGAATAAAGGTCCGTGAGATAGCTGATATTGTAAGCATTTCAGACGAACGGGTACGTAATATCCTTCACACTTATTTGGATATGAAGAAGCTCTCCGCTAGTTGATTGCCGCGATTGCTCACATTAGATCAAAAACGCACTAGGGTGACCCTGTCAGAGGCATGTTTGGCGAAGTTTAGGTGTAATGAAAAGGACTTCTTGCGTCGTTTCATAACTGTTGACGAAACCTGGATTCATCATCATACACCAGAAACCAAGGAGCAGTCAAAACAATGGATTGCTTCAGGTGAACCTGCACCAAAGAAGGCCAAAGCAGTTTTATCGGCGAATAAAGTTATGGCTACTGTCTTCTGGGATGCTCGTGGTGTAATATATGTTGATTACCTTCAGAAAGGTAAAACGATTAACGGCGAATATTATGCCAACTTGTTACAGCGATTTCATGAAGTTTTTATGGAAAAACGACCCCATTTGGCGAAAAAGAAAATCATTTTTCACCAAGACAACGCACGGGTCCACACTTGTGCAGTTGCTATGGCTAAAATCCACGAGTTGCGTTACGAATTGTTCCCGCATCCGCCTTATTCTCCAGATTTAGCCCCCTGCGACTATTTTCTTTTCCCAAACTTAAAGAAATGGCTTGGTGGAAAAAGATTTGGTTCCAACGAAGAAATCATCGCAGAAACCAATGCGTATTTTGAAGGGTTGGAGAAATCGTACTATACGGAGGGAATCGAAAAGCTAGAAAAGCGATGGACCAAGTGTATTGAGTTACATGGGGACTACGTTGAAAAATAAATATTTACAAGGACCAAAAAAAAAAAAATTGTTTAATTTTTTCCAGACTTTTCACTCTGCCCTCGTAACACGATTGGAAATGATACCCGAAACATTCCCGATCCGTCTGCCAAGGACTTCGTGATTGTAAACAAGATCCCAATGTGTAAACAGCGAACATTCCAGCAAAGAATAGTCTCGGTCATCCTCGGCGGTTGGACGTTCTGATGTACTTCGATCATTCCGGAAGGCATTCTGGAATGGTCGGACACGGAGACTAAAAAAGGCGGACTGGTTGCGGGAATGGCATCATTTACTTGGAAAGCGAACTTTGCGCATAACATCGACCCGAGCGACCATCTTAGTTCCCGAAGTTTATTGTGCGTTTGTACTTAACTCTAAAGTGAGTGAGTTAATAAAGTGTACTCCTAATTACCGGTGTATTCGTGCATTTCTATCAGATCTAGAAATCTGATAGAAATGTACTCCCACTCCCACGTACGTAACAATACCAACAAGTGTATAAAAAGCGAAGGCCTGAGTCACTGACTCTCCAACGCCCAGCCTATAAACCCTTGGACCTAGAAAGCTGTTTTTTTCACATGTGTTGGTTTTAAGACAGACGAGAAATAAACGTAAGGCTTTTTCGAAAATCGACCCCAACGGGAGGGAATATAGCGGGAAGTAGCAGGAAACTAATCTACCTTTGCGTACGAACGAAGTCGCGGGCGTTGTCTTCTCTCGTAAGACCATAAATAAATCGAATATCTTATTATGATTGTCTAATAAATATTAAAACGTACGAGGGGTGGCTGAAAAGTTATCTACCTAGCCTATGTGTAGTTAAAAAAAAATACTGGCCACTATGAATTCATTTTTATTGACTGTTCTTTTTTCATAATTTTGTACACTCATGTGTTCGTTGCTTTTCATTTGTTTTTTGCTCGTCATTGCTTTCATCATGTCGCTTGAAAAAACTAATTTGATTAAAATTGAGCAGCGTGTATTATAAAATTTCTTTCTAAGGAAGGTAATACGCCATCCCAGATCAAACAACGTATGTTACCTGTATTTGGTGATTTTTGCCCTTCCGATTTTACCATAAAGTTCTGATGTAAACAGTTTAAATCGGGTCGTGAGAGCTTAGAAGATGATCCTCGTAGCGGACGACCAATTTCTGCTGTCACTGAAGAAAATGTGGCCAAAGTGAAAAAAGTTATTCTAGAAGACCGACGGGTGAAACAGTGGGAGATAGCTAGAGATGTGGGCATAAGTAAGGAACGGGTAAACGAAATAATTTATGGTCATTTAAATATGTCTAAGGTAAGTGCACGCTGGGTCCCCAAAATGCTGACTCCGTTAGACAAAGACAGACGTGTCAGATGTTGTGAGGAGTTTTTAGACATAAGTCGCGGGAAAGAGGAAGAAATTGTTTCCAGGATTGTGACGTGTGATGAGACTTGGATTAGACAATGGGACCCAGAAAGTAAACAAGAGTCCCTACAATGGAAATTCAAAGACGAAAAGCCTCCTCGGAAGTTTAAGGTTCGTCCTTCGGCTAGTAAACTCATGGCGACCATTTTTTGGGATTCAGAAGGAATTTTGCTCATTGACTATTTGCCAAAAATAAAGACAATGAATGCCAATTATTACGCAAATTTACTTTGCCAGCTGAAGCACGCTATAAAAGAAAAAAGGAGAGGCAAACTCGGCAAAGGAATTTTGATTTTGCACGACAATGCACCTGTGCATACGGCTCGCACAACACAGCTCGCCATGACCAGAAATGGCTTCGATGTCATAAACCATCCCCCTTACAGCCCAGATTTAGCCCCCTGTGACTATTTCCTATTCAGACTTCTGAAGAAAAATCTCAGGGGACGTAGATTTTCTACCGATTATGAGATGATAGCCGCGTGAACGACTATTTTGACGAGAAACCGATTTTTTTTTAACGGTTTAATTTCATTATTTGACAAGTGTAACAAGTGCATTTCGGTAGAAAGAGATAACATAAAAAAAAAAAAAAAACAGCCAGCTACGTCTTTTCTTTCATAGTCAGGTAGATAACTTTTCAGCCTCCCCTCGTAGGTAATTTAAGTTACACTCATAACTTTTAAATGGCCGTTATATTAATGTTGCCGATGCGTCTAAACTGCAGTTTAAAAGTTATATTACAGTTTATAATATGGTTAATTTATCATCGTGCTAACTATTATACGCCAATTTTATATCATAATAGTAATCGTCGCTAGAAATCAATAATGCTGTAACCCTCAAAAAACAAACTTTATACTAGAGAGAAATTACAAACGCAAAAAAAATAAAAAAATCATAACTTCTAAACGGCAGGAGGCTTTTCGGTCCCATTTTGAAAATATTATTAAAATAAATAGTTTTGTTAAACTGAATACTCAAATTTTACAGTTACAGCATTTTTTTTCTTTTTTTTTCCCGAAAGAATGCTGTAACCCAAAAGGGAAATGTCGTGGTGTAATTTAAAAACCAAATGAAAGGGCGTTTTAAATTGCTGTAACTAAATAACAGCCACTACAACAATTTTGGTCCGAAATTACTTACTGATTTAAAAAATTAAGACCAAATTAGTTAGGAAAGCAAAAACGCTGTACAATGTTCCAGAGATTAAGTTTCTTACCTTGTATTGCTGTAAGTCTCATTCGACAAAAAATACCGGAATTTAAGCGGGTTACTACATTTATTTGTTCTCCAATAATCTAAATATCACAAATAACTAATGCTGTAAAGTTTTTATTTTTCATCGTAGAAACACGAGACATAGACCAGACCATTCGACGCAGAAAAAAATATGAAGTAAAAATATGCAAAAAAACGATTTTGGTAGGAGGTGCGGGTTACAGCATTATTGCTTTCCAGCGACGGTATGTAAGGTCGCCGTCAATAGAACTTGCAAAAGATGTAAACAAAACCGAACGAACCAATTCACCATGATTACTCGATAATCACGTACTTTTCAAGATCAAGTGAGGTCTTTGCAATGATTTATACACTAGATCATTATTTTAATATTAAATTCAAGATGAAATAACTATTAATTATACGTTATTTTTAATAAAAACACGCTTGGTGAATATTTGAGGTTGTGTCAATCAGTACTAATTTGTTTACATCGTTTGCAAGTTCTATTAACGGCGACTTTAATTCTCGTATGTATGTATTATACGAAATTACATGAAATTTAAGGGTAAGGATGGTTACTTACTTGCTTACGCAATTTTTTATTTATTTTTTATTTTAGGTTCCAATTGGAAGGTTGTGTACAGTGTGCATCAGTCACCTTGCAGCCCTCGCAGGAGGTGACGCCGTAGTGGTAGCCCGAGGCCTTGTCGCCGCACACCCGGCAGGGCGCCACCGTTTTGCCGCCGATGCTCGCGCTGTCTGCGACGTACCTGCTCGCTGACAAATTATTTCTTTTCAGTACCGTGTATCGGGGTTACTTTGATCAAATTCAAAGTTTAACACGAGTTTTTAAAGAAACTAAAAGACGAAATAATAAAATAAAAATATTCAATAATCGGCTTTTCTTGTTTTGTTGACTTGACTAATTAGAAAAAAATGAGACCTTTAGTTTCCCGTAAACAAAATAAAAACACTATGATCAAAGTTAAACTAAGAATGGGGTTACTTTGAAAACACTAAATATTTGAGTGAATATCTCAAGTAAACCCGCTGAAAATCACGTAAAATCTAAAGAAATATAGAATAGATGTTGTTCTTTTCCGATATCACTAATTAGATTTGCTTAACACCTTATGACATATGACACCATTCAAATAACATGCATTTTGCATAACATAGGTACATTTCAAGTTTTTTTGCCTCAAAAATCAAGACAAAAAGCACGCTAACTGTTCATATTTTTTTCTATATGAAAATAGGCACTAACATGCGCACTACTTTAACTTTCGGAAGGAGCAGCTATCGCCGCTACCAGTGGCGAAAAAAATATTATGGGGGCGTATTCCAACTCCTCAAAAAATACATGTTGATGTAGAATGGTAGTTGCTATCAAAGTCACCCCGTAAATTAAAGTAGCCCCATCCAATGGTACCGACATTCTCGTAGCTAAGGGTGCATCTACCCGAACAACTTTTAACAGCAATTCATATCCGGCAACAATAGCTGTCTTACTCTAATTTTGTGTATTAGAATTAAGGGCTTCCCTTCATCTTGCATAACATCGATTGTCAGAAATACACTTCGCATAACAGTTATCGCAGAAACTTTTCTAGCCGAATAATAGTTTATCTAGCATAATACTATACTTAGCATGACTGTCATAACGCATAACATTCATCTGGCAGAATTTTGAATAGCAGAATACTACCATCATTCTTTCATCATTGTACAATAGCATCATATTAGTAACGAACTGCTACCAGTATAGTAGGTTAGGTTAGGTTAGAACTGCGACTATATCAGAAACGAAATCGTGTCACAAATAGATAGGTTAGTTTAGAACTTCAACCTTAAAAAACAGGAAACTGTGCCAGAAAAGTAGGTTAGGTTACAACATTAGGATACCTAAGTAGACAAATAATGAACACTTAATTTCTTATGTAATTTTATTGCCAGGACCGAGTTGCAATTGCTGTAGTAGGATAAATAAGATTAGAAAATAACCAAAGAACACATAAATACAGAACCGGCAAATAATATATCACCTTCGTATAGTCTTTATTATTTGAACTGAGCTGATCTTCTACACAAAGGCCATTGTTTGTGTACAATACTATTATCTTTCTTTGTGTCCGTAACCGCAAGCCGATTACATACAAAAAAGTTAGAACTACATTGAATGTACATTGAATTATCAACCCTACCCTCTTAGTCAGTAGGTTTAAAATGTAAAGTGTCAGGATACAGATATAAGTCTTTATTATTTGAACTGAGCTTATTCTCTACACAATACTATCATCTACACAAGACTTACATCTGTATCCTGACACTTTACATTTTAAACCTACTGACTAAGAGGGTAGGGTTGATAATTCAATGTACATTCAATGTAGTTCTAACTTTTTTGTATGTAATCGGCTTGCGGTTACGGACACAAAGAAAGATAATAGTATTGTACACAAACAATGGCCTTTGTGTAGAAGATCAGCTCAGTTCAAATAATAAAGACTATACTTACATCTCATACGATTACATACAAATATTACTTACCAAAATTGACAACCAATCAAACTAGTTAACAAAATTGTATTGCTATTATTCAATTCAATGACTTTACCAAATTTCAATTCGTTAGCTGATTAAATAGGGTAAATAAGGTTCAAAATGGTTTATAATAAATGTTTAGTGTTTAAAAAGCCATTGCTGACGTGTTCATACAAATCTCGAATGAAGGAGACAATTAATATACATAGGTATAGTCAGTTGCGAGGCCTATGTTAGCGATAGCCGGAAGAACGCTAGAAGGTACCTACCTACTGTAAACTTTCTACAACGAAAAAGTAACTCCCAAAGCTATCGATTGTCTAAAATAAGATAAATATCTTTCGTAATCACATTTACATAAAATAAATTATAAAAATCCCAGAATATTATCACCACCAGAATCATCATACAAATGTTCGGTTACTCCCACCTGTTCCCACCAGCCAACTAGCTAACATTTATTAACCGTGGCATACAGGATGACTGGAAATTCGCCGTATTCCTTGAAAGGGGTTATTCGCTACAGCTCATTTGTAACGATTTAAGTCCAGTCAACCAGGGGTCAAAACTCATTGGTTAGGTATTCAAGTTTTTAGAATTTTTAAAAAATACCCGCCTTTCGACCTAAAACTAGTCATTGTGTAAAAACTTCGTCATTTAGAAATAAAAAAAAAACATTTTTCAAATAGCCAATGAATTACTTACTGATTACGAAAAATAATAAAAAATGCCAAAGAAATGCAAAGTTTTGCAAATAAAAGGATTACGTAGGTCACTCAAAACTTTTTGAGTGACCTACGTAATCAGTTACTTTCAACTTTCTTTCCATTTTGGAAAATATTGATAACTAAGCTTCTTTCTCAAATGCCTGCGTGCCAATTCGAAGAATACGCAGATATTATTTATTGTTACGGATTCTGCGATGGAGACGCGGCTGCAGCTAGAAGGGAATACCAACGTCGTTACCCTAACCGCCGTTTACCTCACGCAAGCGTGTTTGGTTCATCGTACCGTCTTATTCGGGAAAGAGGATCAGTTCAACGCCGCCAAGCTGACGCTGGAAGACCTCCACATGATACTGCTCAAGATGAAGAAATCCTTCAATCTTTCCGGGCAGACGGCACTACTTCGATGAGATCCGTCTCGCTGGGTCTCCCTCTTCAATAGCGTGTACTGAAGTGTAATGACACGGGTACTGCCGAGCTGAGTGACTAGTTGCAATTTCAGGAACATTGTTTAGGAAATCAGTTTTTATTCCCTCAGCCCTAATTTTTTGTGTCAGCGTTCGAATTCGTTGTATCGAAGATTTATTTAAGGGGTAGTCATCGATATTTAGGTTCAATGCTTCAATTGTATGACGTAATGAATGACGTAAACGGAATCACTTGTGCTTACTCGTAGTTGACACCTATCTAAGGCTGCTACCAACTTAGGTGAAATAAAGTAATTTCAGCCCCATTTAACAACGGTAACTTGGGGAGTAACAGGTAATGTCAATACGGGTTCGTCTAGAGAACAATCCGATAAACCGTGAATGGAAGACGTAGGGCTCTGAGCCAGCGAATAATCATATGACGAAGAAGGTTCAGCAAAATATGTGTTTTTTAATCTTCTTTTCTCTTCGTCTATTTTCCGTTGGCGGGCTCGCTCTTCCTTTTCTGCTTATTTTAGGTCGACTCCTGCTAGACTACCCTGACGCCCCGGTTGTCTCTGTTGCTGTAAAAATACTCTACCTTCTTTAATCTTTATAATTTGCAGAGCATCACCATGTGCGACATCAAATAAATTGTCCAAGTTGTCTTGAAAATCGTGCTTCCGGCGTTTATGAATGTCATTGCTTTTCTTGCATTTTTTTGTAAATCACGCCAAACTTGGTAAAGGTCTACAAGCTCTGTAACACAGTTAGGTACTCTAGCGTAGGTGTGTAGGTATTCTAGCCTTATCCCAAAAGATAATACACTCGCGAATCGCAAGATTAGCACTTTCGTTTACTTTTAAATTCACTTCGCGAATATTATAAAAAAAACTGCTAGTACCTGCCTATTTGAAGGCAATTTCGCTCCTGTTATCTGATGTTTTATATTACCCACTAGGAAAATGTCCTTTTTTGAACTTCGTAGTTCAATATCCATTTAAAAAAAAACAAACCACTACTTCCCAGATTCAACGAATTGTCACTACACTAACGGCCGAACCCTATATTCAATCCGATGATAGATAAGGCTTACCTCGGGTTAAAATTTGACATTTGCCCATACAAAATGTGTCAAATTTTAATCCGAAGTAAGCCTATCTGTCCGCGGATTGAATATAGGGTTTGGCCGTAAGTGATTATGCGGTATGTTCCGATCACTCTAAGCAACTTGTACGGGCAAGTTTCAGCTTCAAGTCGGCACGGGTTCCCGTATTCCCGTTCATAGATCAAGCTCATTTTTATTTTGGGAGCATTTTAGAACATTTGGAAAAAATTTAGGGGGAATGCGTAAAAAAAAAAATTGGTCGAAAAATAAGGGACACCCTATATGTGTGCATCCGAACGTGCGTTTCTTTTTGGGCCTACTATGTGTGGAATTTGAAAATCGAACTTCGAATCGTGTCGTTTCTATCTCTCGCTTTTTTCCTATCGAAGTGAAAGTGACAGAACAAAGTGAAGTTCAATTTTTTCGAATGTTGTGAGTAGCCCCAGCACTGCTCACGGCATTTAAAAAAAATAATTAAAAAGCTAGGTACTTTGCCTCTCGCTTGCAGCAAAATTGAATTTTGCTCACTGTTTTTAAGCAGCAAAACCTGCTTTGAGCTGCTGAGGTGAAAATAATATTACTTTATTGTTTCACTTACTTAGTTACTTAGGGTCTTAAATTACAATAAATAACTATCATAAAAGTACGCTTTACGAATGTAGTTATTAACATACCTGGGATAACTCCGGGCATCTGTACGAAAGTGATGTAGCAAAATATTTTATCGATATAAAATATATCGATGTTACTACCAACATCTAAATGTTATTCGACATAAATAAATATTACTTATTTTCTCCTCATTTTTAGATAAAAAATAAACAAATTAACACGTACAGTCAGCGTCAGATAGATCGAACCGGACAGCGTGCCCATAAAAATGGGATGCATTGGATTTTCAAAAAAAACGAACCCGATAAAATTTCAGAAAAATGTGATGTGACGGGATGTTTTAAGTATCGGCTTGGATAAAATGTCAAGATGATGTAACTGTATAGATTACCTAAAAGATTGAAATGGTCAAAATTTCAGCCGTATCGAAGCATCTAAAATTCCAACAAGATGGGATGGGATAGAATGCCTAAAAGGTGTAACCATTTGAGAAAAATGAACTTAGTCCCAAGAAGTTAAGATTCCTAATGGTTTGCCACTTCAAACGCAATGAACAGCACAATATTTGCCAGGTATGACTCTTAAACCTTGGTAATAAGGGTTAATGTGAAACTACAGATAATGTAACGCGCGACTGAGAGGCCGTTCAGCAGCATGTTGTCCTGCTCTTCGCCGTCAGTCATTCTGAATAAAAATGTCTTATCTGTTGTCTGTTGAGTAAACGTATTAACCAGACATATCCAATCTATTATGTAAATACTATGCATTCCGATATCGAACGCTTAAAAATATTTATAGCTCAACTGTGTATTCCTAAATTAAAAGGACGACAGTACGGCAGCCAGTACACTAACGGAAATATTTAGAATTTGATGTTCATGCAAAAACCTATCGCGGCAGATTCAGCCATATTGAGAGGGCGTTTGTCATTTTCACCAGTAACTGATGGAGCTGATACTATATATAATATATATAATTGTTACTTTGGATTTAGGTGGAACATTGTAATATTAAGCGGTTTGTATTTTATTGTCGCTATATGCTTTGACTTTTTAAATACGAAGTTTAACAAGCTGAACTGAATTAATATAATTTTTGTAATAAATTATAAATGTCAAATAAGTATTGCTAACTCAAGGTCTTCATTAAAAATATGTAATTTCATAAAATTTGTACCAGACTCAACTGTTGAGTCATACTAATATTTACAATTGAATTGAACACCTTCGTTAAAGAACTTAGGGTACCTATAGAAGACTGCATGCCTGCATGTTTAAAAAAATATATACTTATCCAGGATAATTTCTAATCGTGTTATCTCTTTCACATGCTTCTTAAAGGTTTTCAGTATCGCTCTCTAATCAAGCTATCTCTTTCACTCTTATAGGAAAATTGCCATATACAGTATTCCCAGCTTCTTATTTTTCGGCTGGCTATCGCTATCACACTTGCACTCGTAACTGACAGTATATTTGTCACTTGTGTGTCATAGAAAAACGAAGATTGCCGATGCCTGTTAAGAAAATGATTGCACTGTACTATCAGCCCCATGGAATGGAATACAATCGGATTCCTCCTTTAACCAGCTAGTACGGTGCACTGTCCATTTCGTCTAGTCGCTATTTCTATGTTAATATCAAATTTAACAGTCTGCGGAGCTGCGTTTTTTTCTGTTGAAGAAGTAACATAACCTAAACCTACCTCTACCTATTTATGATACCAATTTTGGTAAATTAGTAATAGAGTAGCGAACAGTGGAAATGAACAGAGCACCTATCCCTACCGGTAGAAATAAATCTACAAAAACGTGCACTTAGAGACTGTTGTGTGATCATTAGTAAAAATAAGTAATCGTTAAAAAATCGTAACTAATAGTAAAATTCCAAGGAAATGTGTCAAATTTACATATTTTTTTCGAATTTTCACAATGAGTAGAGTTAACCCTTTGAACGCCTCTGACTTCTGTCCTCACACGCCAATGACAGCTAATGTCAACCGTACGTCACAAATACTCCGGGCTATTTTGCACTGTATCTGTGACCACTATATGAGTCGATGGCGTCATAGGGACGACAGTACACGACCACTTGTGGTTCTTGGCGTTCAAAGGGTTAACTACTGATCAAACAACAGGCTCTTACAGCAACAAAGTGTACCCGGATAGTTCAAGTTTATTCCCACTAGTTCAGTTGTCCAGTCCATTGAACTAGTGAGATTATTTTTGTCGTCTGTTCAGTTAACGTCGGTTTTTATTTTTGACAGACTTCAAAAAAGGACTTTAATTTTGCCTCTATTCCCACTAGTTCAGTTGTCCAGTTCAGCTGACTGAACTAGTGGGATTCTTTTTCTCGTTTGTTCAGTTAGAGAGGTAGGTTTAGGTTTTGGTATGTTAGATGTTCAGCAGGCCTGAAGGGCCAAAAACACCCAGAAATAGCTCAGCGGAGTTCCGTCGAAACGGATATACCCGCTACGTCCACGTTCGTGACTACGATTTCACAACTGAACAAACGAGAAATAGAATCCCACTAGTTCAGTCAACTGAACTGGACAACTGAACTAATGGGAATAGAGGCAAATTTAACGTCCTTTTTGAAATCTTGTCAAAAATAAAAACCGACGTGCGACGTCAATGCCGGTGTGGGTAGACAAGTTCAAACGTGTTTTGTATTGCCGGCTACTTACTCCAAAAATCTTCACACCACGTAGTCACACCACTGCTATTCGTTTTCATCGGAATCGGTCATTTTTATTCCGCAAAAGTAGGTAGGTTAGGCTCGTTAGGTATCTTTACGGGCTGACTCGTGATCACGGGCCCCGTTTTTTCGTGGTCCCATTATTTTGTCCCATTAATGGGACCATGAGGGAGAACTGTTTCTCATAGTCCCATTAGTATTTACGGTTGTGAAGATTTTCGTCTTGTATAATATATTACGAAGGTAGGCTTCCGTTATGTTAGTGTCGCAGCAGGCCCGGAGGGGCATACCACGCAGAAATAGGAGCTCCGCGGCAGCGTATCTCCGTCGTCTCTAATTGATTTGAAATTAAGAATGTTGGCGGAGCTCCGCAATCGCGTAGCTCTTATTTCTGAGTGGTTTAGCTCTCCGGGCCTGCTGCAAGACTAACATAACCGAAACCTATCTACGTATTTAGATTTTTAGCAAACCACGCATCATTATTTTAGTATACAGGAAGTAGATAAATAGTAATGGGACTACGAGAAACAGTTCCCCCTCATGATCCTATCAATGGGACAAAATAACGGGAACACGAAAAATTGGGGTCACGGGTGCAGACTCATTGTCACGCCAGGTTGTCACGCCAGGTTGTCACACCACTGCTTTTCACTTTGGTCGGAAGTTCGACAGAAATAATTTTTATTCCCCAAAAGTAGGTAGGTTAGGTTCGTTAGGTGTCTTTAGATGCCCGAAAGGGCAAATCACCCAGAAATAGGAGAGTTCCCCCAGGCACGGCTCCGTCAAATAGCAGTGGTATGACAACCTGGGTAAGCGTCAGAACCCCTGGACCAATGGAGATATTTGATGTTTAGAAACTACCAAAATTCAGTGCCTTATTGGTACTATTTGGTACCTAACTTCAAATAATTAGTACCTCTATTGACAGCGCAAAAACGAGTAAAGAAAGTGGCTAGACCATCTGACGTCAGGATGTCTCGGCCATTTTTTTTTACATCGTTTTAGACAACGAAACTAATTTATCTTTCAGCATTTGTACAGCAATTTTTGAGCTCTTTCCCTTTAGCTAGATCGATGGCCAGACTAGTCTGGTCAACGGATTTTTTTTTCGTTGGCCAGATCTACCCTAGGTAGGTTTAGGTTATGTTAGTTTTGCAGCAGGCCCGGTGGGCCAAACCGCCCAGAAATAGGAGCTCCGCTTGAGCGGAGCTCCGTCAACAATGTCTAAGATAAAAACATTGCGAACCTTTTTTACTTTCATTGTATTTTTATCCAGCTGTTAAATAAATCTGGCTCACGGGAAAAAAAACCCGGTGGCCAGACTACTCTGGCCATCAACCTAACCAATGGGAAAGACTGGATTTTTGCATGCACAGACATGACCTCGTAACCAGGCCTAA
The DNA here is from genome assembly GCA_927399475.2 of Acleris emargana. Lineage (NCBI taxonomy): Eukaryota > Metazoa > Arthropoda > Insecta > Lepidoptera > Tortricidae > Acleris > Acleris emargana. Next base: position 45,149,373 of record OV656835.1, on the reverse strand, counting down.
CCATCAGAAACTTGGTATTAAATACGGTCAAATAACACCCGTAGATAAACTTTGGAAAAAGTTTGCTTTTATCCCTTATATTAATAGATTACACTTTTTAAACACCGATGCAGTGCTTCCTCATAGATACATTTTTGGGTACAGTTGATTATTGCCATACCCGTCGCCTTTAGATAACCCACCCAAATAAGTAACCTAATCGTATTTCTTAAATTAACAAAATGATAATGAGTTTTGATTATTAACGTGCGATTCTGGTAATAATGGTTGTTACGGTGCATTAAATGGTATCTGGTACGAGTATGTGGACAAAATACGACGAGATGTTCATGTATCATACTCCTCGCAATATAGAGATCTTTATAACCGGCATGTTTTGTTACAAAAAGTATATAATTTATTTAGGTTGAATTCATACACCATTATGCTAAGGCATTCTAAAAACAATTAAGTATCATTGACTCTAAGTATAATAAACTAATTAACCACATTATCATCATCTTCATTTTAAACAGCTTTTATACGACATTATACATTGACCCAGTTAAGTCGAAAACAATTAAGTTATAAAATAATTGAAAAAAACAATCATATACAAAACATTACACATATTATTACAAAACGATGGGTTTATCGTCGTGACTCGTATAAATATATCTATTGCTGAGCCTTTCCCAACAATTTCCACGACGCTCGGTTGGTTGGTGTAGCTACTCGCAACCAGCGCCTTCCCGCGATCTTTACCATATCCTCGGTCCACCTTACGGGAGGCCTACCAACCGAAAGCCACGCTGCACCGCGCCAGCAGCCTGCACGGGGACCAAGTGAGTACATCATCACCATCATCATAACCAGAAGCGTAGAGGCGTGGGGTGCGCGTGGCACCGCTGTTTGCCTGTTGGACGCCGCCACGCTGCAACGTGCCAGAAGCCAGCACGGGGACCACGTGAGTACATAATCACCATCATCATCATCATCATCATCATCACAATTAGAAGCCCAGAGGAGTGGGGTGCGCGTTGCACCACGTCAGTAGCCTGCACGGGGACCACGTGAGTACATCATCACCATCATCATAACCAGAAGCGTAGAGGCGTGGGGTGCGCGTGGCACCGCTGCTTGCCTGTTGGACGCCGCCACGCTGCAACGTGCCAGAAGCCTGCACGGGTACCACGTGAGTACATAATCACCATCATCATCATCATCATCATCATCATCACAATTAGAAGCCCAGAGGAGTGGGGTGCGCGCTGCACCACGTCAGTAGCCTGCACGGGGACCACGTGAGTACATCATCACCATCATCATAACCAGAAGCGTAGAGGCGTGGGGTGCGCGTGGCACCGCTGCTTGCCTGTTGGACGCCGCCACGCTGCAACGTGCCAGAAGCCTGCATGGGTACCACGTGAGTACATAATCACCATCATCATCATCATCATCATCATCATCACAATTAGAAGCCCAGAGGAGTGGGGTGCGCGCTGCACCACGTCAGTAGCCTGCACGGGGACCACGTGAGTACATCATCACCATCATCATAACCAGAAGCGTAGAGGCGTGGGGTGCGCGTGGCACCGCTGCTTGCCTGTTGGACGCCGCCACGCTGCAACGTGCCAGAAGCCTGCACGGGTACCACGTGAGTACATAATCACCATCATCATCATCATCATCATCATCATCACAATTAGAAGCCCAGAGGAGTGGGGTGCGCGCTGCACCACGTCAGTAGCCTGCACGGGGACCACGTGAGTACATCATCACCATCATCATAACCAGAAGCGTAGAGGCGTGGGGTGCGCGTGGCACCGCTGTTTGCCTGTTGGACGCCGCCACGCTGCACCGCGCCAGAAGCCTGTACGGGGACCACGTGAGAACACCATCACTATAACTATCGTCATCATCGCCATCATCATCATCATCATCATTATCATCTCAATAATCATCATCGTCACAATTAGTAGCCTAGAGGCGTGGTGCATGCGGCACCGCTGCCAGCCTGCTGGACGCCACCACGCTGCACAGCGCCAGTAACCTGCACTGCGTATATTATCATCAACATCATCATCATCACAACTAGAAGTCTGGAGGCGTGGGGTGCGCGCGGCACCGCCGCCTGCCACCCGGACGTCGCCGCGCATTAGAAGCATGGGGTGTGCGCTGCACCACGCCAGTAACCTGCACGGGGTCCACGTGAGTACATCACCACCATCACCATCTTCATCATCATCATCATCATCAAAATTAGAAGCCCAGAGGAGTGGGGTGCGCGCTGCACCACGTCAGTAGCCTGCACGGGGACCACGTGAGTACATCATCACCATCATCACAACTAGAAGCGTAGACGCGTGGGGTGCGCGTGGCACCGCTGCTTGCCTGTTGGACACCGCCACGCTGCACCGCGCCAGAAGCCTGTACGGGGACCACGTGAGAACACCATCACTATAACTATCGTCATCATCGCCATCATCATCATCATCATCATTATCATCTCAATCATCATCATCGTCACAATTAGTAGCCTAGAGGCGTGGGGTGCTTGCGGCACCGCCGCCTATCTGCTGGACGCCGCCGCGTTGCACCGCGCCAGTATCCTGCACGAGGACCACGTCAGTACACCATCACCACCATCATCATCATCATCATAACTAGCAGTCCGGACACGTGTGGCGGGCGTAGCGCTGCCGCCTGCCTGCTGGACGCCGTCACGCTGCACCGCGCCAGCAGCCTGCACGAGGACCACGTCAGTACACCATCACCACCATCATCATCATCATCATAACTAGCAGTCCGTACGTGTGTGGCGCGCGCAGCGCTGCCGCCTGCCTGCTGGACGCCGCCGCGCTGCACCGCGCCAGCAGCCTGCACGATGACCACGTCAGTACACCATCACCACCATCATCATCATCATCATTATCATCTCAATCATCATCATCGTCACAATTAGTAGCCTAGAGGCGTGGGGTGCATGCGGCACCGCCGCCTATCTGCTGGACGCCGCCGCGTTGCACCGGGCCAGTATCCTGCACGAGGACCACGTCAGTACACCATCACCACCATCATCATCATCATAACTAGCAGTCCGGACGTGTGTGGCGCGCGCAGCGCTGCCGCCTGCCTGCTGGACGCCGCCGCGCTGCACCGCGCCAGCAGCCTGCACGAGGACCACGTCAGTACACCATCACCACCATCATCATCATCATAACTAGCAGTCCGGACGTGTGTGGCCCGCGCAGCAGTGCCGCCTGCCTGCTGGACGCCGCCGCGCTGCACCGCGCCAGCAGCCTGCACGAGGACCACGTCAGTACACCATCACAACCATCATCATCATCATAACTAGCAGTGCGGACGTGTGTGGCGCGCGCAGCGCTGCCGCCTGCCTGCTGGACGCCGCCGCGCTGCACCGCGCCAGCATCCTGCACGAGGACCACGGCAGTACACCATCACCACCATCATCATCATCATAACTAGCGGTCCGGACGTGTGTGGCCCGCGCAGCGCTGCCGCCTGCCTGCTGGACGCCGCCGCGCTCAGCCAATAGAAACAGAACACTGATACTTTTAAGTTCGAGTAAACAGTTTTGATTAGCTGTGTAACCGACGTGTGTGTGTCACGCGGTCTGATTTATTAACATTTAGTTACATGATTGGTGATTGCTCCATTGCAGCATTGCTACTTTGGGACGAGGGTTTAACAACAGACTGAAAAATTCACTTTCGCAGTAATGAGATAATAAACTAAATACATATGGTATGAAATCTTGCTGTAGTGACATTAGTGACAGTGCTGACTTCTTAATATGTCGGATGCCAAGGGGCACTTCGTGTCGCTGCATCAATGGAATAAGTACTGATCTGGGACTTTTACGAGACTAAATTACAACCAACACACCTAACCAAAAGAGTTTAAACCTGACCACCGTCTAACACCATCATCAGACCCTCCTCGTCACCAAGCAAAATACTACAACAACAACAACAGCAACTTGTGAAACTTACAGCATTTTTCTCCTTCTTTTCTTATTAATGGCCGTCCATTGCGGTATACCGTATTTATTATTTAATATTTCCATAACATATTTTGTAGGAATTATTCGGTACGACAACTAAGTGACATTTGTCATTTTAGATTTGCAAGCCGTCAATATCAAATACTACTTTTAAATGTATTGTCAATATCATTAGTAAACAAAAAGGTTTGTTACAAAAAGAACTTTTAGTTGCAGGTTCCGATTCAATTTATTTCTTAGAGCATACAATACCTGGACTGGCCTTATAGGTCGTATTCGAGTACAATTATGTCTACCGAGATTTACGGGGGGTGAAGAAATAACACATGCAAATGATTGAAGAAATGTAATATCTATCTCCACACAAGCACATTTTGACAGAAATCTAACACATAATATATTTTGGTTTATTTAAATAAAATTTGTTGTCTAAAATAAATAAATACAAAAAGAAATGCACGTGCATGGCGCGGAATCGATCCCAGAGCGCCATGCACCGTATTCACACCTTCGCCACTGAGACAGTTAATACATGTTTTGAATTAAGCCTATGCTTCTAGAAATGAAAGATTTAACCAAGGAAGTATCAAAGATGACCTGATGATCATAGATAACTTTTTTTTAAATCTGGACCCCTAGTCTCGTTCTCTCGTTTCTCGGCTTTCGAGATTAATAAACTAACATTCGAGATGAATATGTCAACTCCATATAAAATTGTAATTGCTTCGCCTTATCTCCCATGTAATTTTATCTTTAGTGGTTCGAGATTAGGGGCCAAGTTTGAATTACATAAAAAAAAGCAGTGACATAGTTTTTAGTCTGTGTATCTTTTAGCAAAAATACACCTAATATTTTACGAAACAAAATGGTGTGTTATGATTGGTCGGTTCCAAAAAAAAAAACATGTTCTAAAATAGCGCCCCACATATAACCGATTTTACCAGAGTAGGTATCATTTTCAACTGAACATAGAAAGTCAAATAAAAATATCATAATAAAACAAGGACAAAGACGCAAAATGACAAATCAATATGTCAAAGCGAAATATTAATGAACTCGTTTTAAGCTTTTTGCGATGCGTTCCCTGTAAAATAACCACAGCGTCTAAATGTTTTTCACAAGCCATTTGGAAAGTTTGACAAAATATATAACAATGTATTTCATATAATGTAATTTTAACATAAAACACAAGCATGAAAAATTAAACAAAAAATTAAAGCTTTAAAACAAAATCTTGTATTAAGTTGTCATTCAAGTGTCAATTTCGAGAGTTAGGTAGGTAGGACACCACACAGATCCCCAAATATTTAATTCGGACCAAAATCTGGAAAGTTTAATATACTACTACTTTTTCCCATACTGTCAACGGATTCCATGTTGGAGACCACACGGATCCCCATAAATTGTTTTTTGAAGCAATCAGTCCAATTACTAAAAAGTTCAAGATGGCGGCTACTTTTTCTAAATCTGTCAAGAGATTTGTAGTCGGAGACCAGCCAAATCTCCAGATATCGATTTTGGAAACCATCCGTGGAATAGCTAAAAAGTTCAAGATGGCGGCGGCTACTTTTTCTAAATCTGTCAACAGATTTGTAGTCGGAGACCACCCAAATCTCCAGATATCGATTTTGGAAACCATCCGTGGAATAGCTAAAAAGTTCAAGATGGCGGCTAATTTTTCTAAATCTACTTACTAACCTACGAGAAATGAGCCCGTGTGAAGGTAAATCTTACGCGCCTCAGGTATGGTAAGTATGCTCTTGTTTTTGTGATCCGAGGGTATGCCCATAAATAACTATTGTTATACAAACATATCGGACTATTATTTTGTCGGCGGCTTGGTCGGTCTCTCTTTCGTACGTAATATCTATACGTAATATAAATTATGTAGCACCGACAGTAATTTCACATATTAAACAACACAAAGCACACATTTTTATCTATTTAGCGGGAAACTCAAACCTAATATTTAGTTATTATTATTATTAAAAAAGTTTTAGTTTCGAGTGCAAATCTCAAAAATATGGAATTTAGGAACATTCGAAATTAAATCGTGAAAGATTTTCGCATTCGAACATTTTCTACCGCTCGGTTTTGAAATCGAACACTAAAACGTCAAAAATATGTCCCCAGAACGCCGCGAAGGCTGCTTAGCATCCAAAGTAGCTAAAACTACGAGACACAAGAAAACTGAACCTTATTTACCAGTAAGTAACACGAAAACAGTACCATACTGTCATGGCATATGTCTGTCTCACGTTTTAATTTGTCACATTATTTATTGCATGGTTAACAGGTTTTGCAATATTGAAGCTGCCAACTTAAACCAGGTATCTATACGTTTCAATATTTCGTCTAGTCAGCTGTTAGTCACAATGGGCCAGTGGATTGGTAGTAAGACTTTAGAGTCATGTGTTCTGGGTTATAATTCTCGTGATAGGTTCTTTTTGTATTTTTATTTTATATTTTTTACAGTCCACCTTACAAGGTACAGTCACCAGCATAAATATATTACTATGGACAGCCGTGCAAAAACAAATGATGCTCCATTGGGCTCATAAGTATGTGATGATATTACTTTGGTAAAAATATGTGATGCTTTTTGGACGGCATAAACATCGTTACACTGCATCAGTATAAATATCGGGTCGGCTCGATCAAAACTATTTGATTACCTATAAAAATCAAAATTATGTGACCATCTCTCACCGGCATAAATATCTCCAGGTCGCCACACCGGTAACATCTATCTGGGGGTCCTCACGGTAACATTGTAATTGCAACCTTGTCGAATAACTATAGGGTGCCTTTTATGTTTAGTATTATGTCCTCGAGTGAGGACCGGGGGATGCTGGTCTAAAATAATTATTAACTTAAAACAAATAATAAGGCACAAAATAAAAATAAAAATTAAACCCGAAAAGAAAATAAAAAGTGTTTTCTCTATGTATTCGACTGAGATTTGAACCCGTGATCTCTGCTTAGAAAACCAACGAATGCTACTGAGACCACAACCGACCCCTGACAAATAGCTCTAAATTTGGCTTCACTTAACTCTCGCTATGATGTGTCAGGCGTTTCGACGATTCTGTTGAAAAGAAAATAAGTTACAGTTGACCGAGAGGCACCTGTCAAATGATTGAAGAGAAAAACGTGAGATAGACATATGCAATGACAAGTCTGCACCGTTTTCGTGAATTGTCAAATCACTTTACACAATTTACGTCTCTATGCCAGCCAGGAAGGTAAGAATCGTTTTTGCAGATCGATTACATATTTTTGAACCTCTCAGATATTATTATGGGTACCCTCTATGACGTCGAATGTATAGTGACGCCGAATTTTGTTTTTGCATAATTTTTCTCCAGCTTAAAGGTAAAGTGTTTTTTTTGTGTAATATCCTTGTAGAATAGGTACAGTAGGTTAGGTAAGGTTTAATTTCAAACTTTCAAAAAGTCAACGGTATTAGTAGTATTAACGGTGCGGCGGTCCACCTGTCGTCCGATGCCTATGCTTTCACAGAGGGATAGATATTTATGCCGGTGAGAGATGGTCTCATAATTTTGATTTATATAGGTAATCAAATAGTTTTGATCGACCCGATCCGATATTTATGCTGATACAGTGTAACGATGTTTATGCCGTCCAAAAAGCATCACATATTTTTACCAAAGTAATATCATCACTTACTTATGAGCCCAATGGAACATCATTTATTTTTGATCGATCCGATCCTATATTTATGCTGTTACGGTGCAACGATGTTTATGCCGTACTAAAAGCATCACATATTTTTACCGAGGTAATGTCGTCACATACTTATAAGCCCAATGGAGCATCATTTGTTTTTGCACGGCTGTCCATAGTAATATATTTATGCTGGTGACTGTACCTTGTACACCTCAGAGATACACTTGACGTTATATTTATTTTTTTAATTTAAGCAAAATTTCTTTAGTTTCAATGGGTATCTCACCCGCTTTGGTAACCGCTTTAGGTAAACGACTCAGTGCTATCGCCGCTTTAGAAAAAAAATACAATTACACTGACATGTGTCTTGTCTGTTTCAATTTGATTCCATTCGCGCCCTTATTCACTTGACACTGCTAAATTTGTCTCCGCGACGACGGTTAACATAAATTAAACTAAATAGATTGATTGATTATTTTGCTAAAAGAAAATGACCTACCAGATAACTCCGGCCATGAGGCACAAGATAATTCAACTAAAAGAAGAAGGCGCGTCTGTAACAGACATATCCGGCGAACTGGGAATAACGGTAAGTCGTTTTGTAGGTTGTCGTCAGTCCAATAATGTGAAACTTGGGTACCATGGCAAGGTTCGCCGGAAAAAATCAAGACGCCAAAGAAGGTAAAATTTGGATATTTTGAGAAGTCAGTGTTCAAAAATCTCAACTGCCGGCCCCACGCAGTTGACGACTGACAATTCGCTTGCCAATTGCCAAACAAATTTATGTCCATCAGGTATAGGTCATAAAATTGTTTAAAATGTTGATCAGTTCATTAAAGATTCAGTTTTCTATGTATTCAAAACTAGCTTTCCGCCCGCGACTTCGTTCGCGGAGAATCATTATTTTGGTTATACGTAAAAAAGGACAGTTCTTTTCAAGTTTCAAATATTTTTTCGCACGGCTATTGAAGATGACTATGACTACCATCTAACGATATCTACTATCGACTATTGATTGAGCACTTCTTTGTATACCACGTTGGTGGTAGTACTGTCAGGCGCTAAAATAACCAGGCTGCTGCATGAACTAACTCTGGAACAGCCCACGTAAAACTGCCCGTGTGCGAAGCAATCCTCCCTTAAGTCGATGCCCGCCACCTTTAATGACTGACCTGAGATTTGTTTATAGTTATAGCAAAGCAGACTTTAAGGGGGAATTGCAGTCGCTTAAATTCAAATGCGTAATCAGAGGGTATAAGTGGTATTCGTGGTATGAATACCGATTCACCCCAAGCACATCCGGTAAATACAGTAGCCTCAATAACATTTTTGTGAAGTGCTTTTACTCGCAGTCTTGTTCCGTTGCAAAGCTTAGGGGGGTTAAGGTTACGCAATAGCATGACAGGGGTGCCAACTTTAAGGAGGAGTTTGTGAGAAGGGAGACCAGGTGGGTTGACACTATTAAGGAACTCAACAGGATAGTGAACAGCCTCATCGGTTTGTAAGACTGAATCTACCGACTTGTATTCCATTTCTGACCCTTCAAAGGACTTGAGGAGGATATCATTAATGGTGGCAGCAACATTGTTCTTGGGAGCCAGTATAGCGCGTTCACACAGCCAATCCATCGACTTCATTTGTAAATTAGAAATATCAGGATAAATTTTAGATATTAATTATTTTATTGTTGAAACTACTGTGGCCAGCTGAGTAGGGATACATATTTTTCCATTCGATTCGGGATAATCTCCGTTTCCTATTTTGAGTAGGAGTTCAGAAAACTCTCCAGCAAATACGTCGCCCCTTAACACGTTCGGCGGCGGTATCCAAATTATGGAATGTACTAGAATGACAGTAAATTTCTTCATACAAAATGAAACTACGGCTTAAGCAGTTCTGATTATATACATTGTTGGTTTGTCTCTACTCGAGTACAGTAACGGTTATAACCGTGCTACGGGAAGACAACTCAACGTCAGCGGCAAGCGCCGTACTGCGTGTGTGTGTAAGCGTTTGCATCTGTGTGAGTCAGGGTCAAACTCGTGTTCGAGAATTATACTTGGTTTTGGTGGTAGCCACATGGTTGTTGTACCCAACATGACAGTAAAAAAAAAAATACATAGCAATGGTATGGATTTTCGTCGGGAAGAACCGTAGTGACTTTTAGGAAGTCGTAAATAAATACTGCATTGGCCGTACTGTCATATAACGTGCTACACGTTTTACGGTCATAGCCGGTACCGCCGCCGAACGTGTTAAATGAACTCTCATATTTCTCCTAAGGGAGAGTTTTTTGATATTGGGCCACAGATGTGAGGATTTTAAACATGATTTAACCTCGTCAGCCCGAGTTCCTCTAGCGACTACAGGAAGAGTCTGATGAAAATCCCCAGCCAACAACACAGTAACTCCACCCATCACTCCAACTGGATATGCATATAAAATTTCATAAGAATCGGTCAAGCCGTTTTGGAGGAGTACGGTAACTAACATTGTGACATGGAAATTTTATATATAGAGACTAGCTGACCCGGCAAACGTTCTTTTGCCATGAATGTAAAATTTTGGAGTGGACCACCCTTATCACTTAGGGGTATAAAAAATAGATAGTAGCCGATTCTCAGATCTACTGGATATGCATATAAAATTTCATAAGAATCGGTCAAGCCGTTTCGGAGGAGTACGGTAACTAACATTGTGACATGAAAATTTTATATATTAGAGAAGATTATCCTTTCTCATAAAATAATCATTGTTTTTGAATAATGTAAAAGCCAGGCAAAAGGATACCCCCAATTTGGTTTTGGTAGGTATCCCCAATTTTGCTTTGGGCTACCTCATTGTAAAGATAATAGTTGTTTTATTACAATTTTCATGCTACTTGCATATTCATACTATGCACCCAAACTGTAAGATATGTTAGATTATTTGCATTATAACGGTTCAGGATATCTTATCTTGGTCTACATAAAACAGGTATCTACTTAAAGTAACGTTAAGTTTGTTGATTAGTTGCATGATGCAAATCATTAATAATATGAAAAATATTCGACGTCATTTTATTACCTAGTTTTCAAAGCGCCTGGTTAAGTTTACGTTGCCTAGGTCCTTATGGGAATGGGTGGTCAACGTGACAAAATATTCAATTAATAAATTAAATTTTTCGATTTTAGCGTAATACCGTAAAGCGATGGCTGGAGAGGTGGCAGCAGGAAGGCCACCTCCTAAACCATGCATCGTATGGGCGCCCGCGCTGCACTTCGCAGCGCCAGGATCGAGATATTTTAAGAAAAGCACACGATCAGCGTTTCATCAACACTACCCTCTTTGTCGAGGAGTTTGCAGTGTCTTCTTCAACAATTCGTAGGAGACTCGATGAAGGTGGCCTACGGAACAGAGTCCCTGCGAAGAAGCCACTGCTCACGCCTCGGCACAAAATGCTGCGTCTGCAATTTGCAGTGCAGCATTTAAACACCAATTTCGAGAATGTTATTTTTATGGATGAGAAAGTATTTTGCTCAGCCGACAACGGGAGGTTAAGTTTATGGCGACCCGAAAACTCTCGTTACTCCGAGGACCACGTTATGCCCGACAGGCATAGTGGCCGGATCACGATTGGCTTTTGGGGGTGGATGTGTTCGGGCGGTCCTGGGGAGTTAGTAGAGATTTCGGGTCGCATGAATGCAACCCAGTACCGGGATATACTGGAAGATATTTTTATACCAACATCAAAGATTTTCTTCCCCGACGAGCCAGTAACGTTTGTACAAGATAACAGTCCGATCCACAATTCTAGGTTAGTCCAAGCGTGGATAACTGAGCAACCAAACATAACTTTACTAAAAATGCCCCCCCGTAGCCCTGACTTAAACCCCATCGAGAACCTCTGGGGAAAAATGGTCCAAGAGTGGGATTCAACCCAATGTAGAACGAAAGAAGCCTTAAGGAACCACGCCCACCAAGTGTGGGAATCCTTCAGAGGGCAAAATTTATGTAAAAAATTGATTGGATCAATGCGCAGGCGTCTGCAAGACGTGTTGAATGCTGAAGGGGGTTACACCAAATATTAAACATTATTTTGTAAGCGTCAGAACAAAATGTAAAAGTGGCAAAAAAAAAATGCTCGAAAGAGTAGGTACTTCCCTCGATTGACGCAGTCCACACATCCTTGAATATCTCCATTGGTCCTGGAGTTCTGACGCTTACTAAATAATGTTTAATATTTAAATATTATATTCATATTTTGTGTTTTTTTATAAATTTCGGGTCTTTACATATGAAATTGGCGTTTTATAATTGGTGTTTGGCAAAGAATTCTATATTCAAACTTATTTCAAATTTTAGCTCATAATAGGTATTTGTGCTTCGAATTTAGCGATTCATTTGTGAATTTAGCGATTCAAATGACGAGACACGTCATTTTTTTTTTTCGACATAATTCTGTTCACAATATGGAGAACTTAAAATATCGCGTTATTTAAGAATAAGAGTTACGGCCCGAAGGATAAATGATGTGTATGAGGCAGCTACTGTAAAAGAAAACAGGGTACGCTTTTGGTTCCAACATTTTCGTTCTGGAAATGTTGACCTACACAACAAGCCCCGTGGGTGGACGGCAGGAAACCCTAGTTAATAACGAAGAATTAAAAGTGATTGTGGAAGCGGATTTATCGCACCCTACGTCAGAGTTAGTGGCAGGCTTCGGTGTGAGTGATAAAACATGTTTTAATTCACCTAAAACAAATTTTAACGTTGAAAAGGCTCAAAATATGGATATATTATGGCTATATTTTCGCCATATATAACGCCAAGTTCATATTACCTAGGTATTCAAAATTCAAAATTTTCAAAATTTCTACATTGGTTTGCTTGCTCAGTCTTTCCGCCACCCCAAGTTCATCAAAATTCAAAATTCGAATTCATAATTTTCAAAATTTCTAAATTAGGTTTGGTTGCTCAGCCTTTCCACTGCCCAGAGTTCTTCAAAATTCTAAATTAGTCAAAATTCATATTTTTTAAATTGTTTGTTTGCTTAGTCTTTCCTCCTCCCCAAACCTTTTTCTCTTAAATATTACCGAATCAAAATTCAAAATTTTCTAAATTAAGTTGTGTTGCTCGGCCTTTCCACCGCCCCGAGTTCGTTGTCGGTTGAGCAATGATATGGCCGCCTAACGCCTGCGAGTGGACCGGACTATATAGCCAGTGAGTCAGCCAGCTCAATCATTACTTTGCACTAATGTCAGTAAATGTAATATAAACTTTGAATTCAGCCCTGTAAATTCAGATTCAATAGTCAAAGTATTTAAATCGCTTAGTTTGAAAAAGACTGAGGATTTGTGGGGCACATCAGTTACTTAGTGTACTTTTTCATATAATAGATGTAATTGCACCCCATCTAGCATTAATATACAATAATTGCATATCAGGGGGGATCTTTCCAGATCTAATGAAATATAGTAAAGTCATTCCTCTTTTTAAATCGGATGAGATGAGTGATATAACGAACTTCCGTCCCATTTCCATTCTGTCCGTTTTAAGTAAAGTCTTTGAGAAACTAATTTTGAATGATATGTTAGGTCACTTTATTAGAAATAAATTACTTAGCAATAAACAATTCGGCTTTACCAGAGGTCGATCAACTATTGATGCGGCATCTGTACTCATTAAATATATATATAACAGTTGGGAGAAATCTTGCGATGCAGTAGGAATATTTTGTGATCTTTCTAAAGCTTTTGACTGCGTTGTTCACACGACCCTTATTTTAAAATTAGAACATTATGGATTTTCCAATAAAGCTATAAGTTTTATGTCTTCTTATCTAAGTGATAGAACTCAAACAGTTGTTGTAAACAAAACGCAATCTGATGGAGCTACAGTAAAAATAGGTGTGCCTCAAGGCTCTATTTTAGGTCCTTTTCTATTTTTAGTTTACATAAATGATTTACCACCAACAGTAGATAAAAAATATTATTATTAATTATTATTCAAAAATTCCGCGTCCGCAAAGTACATAAATCATTTGTTGGTCAATGCATTCATTTCTATAATAAATTACCTGAGGTAGTTTTAAAGTTACCCTTTCCAGCACTCAAAAATTACTTGAAAAAGTCGTTAATGTCTAAAGCGTATTATAGGATCGAAGACTATATAATAGACAAAAATGCTTGGCCTAAACCCGAAACTTAATCAATAATAGGGTATAGTCACCAGTGGTCGGCCAGAGACATGTAGTCGGCCTCTGCCTATACTTTGTATGAGTGGGAAGAGTACGAAAGATATATTTCCCACTATTCTCACTCATACGAGGTCGACTACTGGTCTCTGACCACTGGTGACTATAGTATATTTCTATGGAACTTGCCAACCATGTAAACAAAAGACTTAACTTTGTTTCGTCACTGTTTCTCCTTGAATTTTCATACCACCGCATCAAACACCATTGAACCCATAAACTATTGAAACTGTCATTACTGTAAAATACTAAATCACCAAATATATAACTCTATCTTGGATATTTCATTACAAGTTTAAATGGTTTCAGAAGTTAGGTTATTAGGACCTGATGGAATTACGTTTTTGTTTCTTTTAAATTCTGCAATTGTCTATGATGGGTAGTGTTGTGGCTAAAGTTGGCGATATAATTAAGGCCCCTACACATTACCTAACTCACGCTGATCACACTCACATCATGATATAACGGCACCTTTTGTAATAAATACTGGTGATATATCATCTTCAAGTACCGATTTTTCTTCAGATCGTGATTAAACAAATTAGAAATAAGTAACTACTGGTTTTTTTTACTTTCGGTATTTTATTATTTGATATGGTTTGACATAAGTAAAGGAGTATTGCCCATCACTAGTAAATTCATCATTCAGAGACTATGTCAATATGGCGGTTTGTTTACATAGTTAGCAAGTTCCATAGAATTAGACTTTATACCCTATATCATTTTTTTTCAAATTCAAAAGCTTTATCTTGTCTGGGGGACACCGTTGTTGTAGGAAAACAATTATCAATCTTAAGTGGTCATCTTGCACCGTCTTATATACACATAAGTAGGAGTTCTTTTTTCCTTTTCTCTCTTTCTCTCTTAAGATTTTGGTGTGTTTTCCTGCGGAAACTACGCAGGATAATTGAAAGTGTGATATTGGTAATAAAAGCTTAAGTAAAAAACCGATTCAAGATCATTTTTTAATGTCTTAAATGGAAAGAAACTTATTAGTAACACTATCGGCCAGTATGTTGTGACTGTTGTTTGTTCTGGAACGATTAAGTTTTCTTTAATTTAAATGTAATACTGCCATTCATTACCATCGTTTTATGTTCATTACCATTCTTCATATAATGAATGGTAAAATATGGTAATGACGAGAATGGTAATGAATTTTCTTAACTTTTTTTAGATTTACTCTTTATAAACAAATGCAATCTCAGGTATACTCATTTAGTAAGGTTCCAAACTTCAACGTTAATTATTTAAGTGTCTACAGTACAATAAAACACTAAGCATTAATATCAGAACAGCATAAATGGTAATGAAAAAAAAACGTACCAAATCCAAAATTCCGCCACGAATTATTTTTTTACAATAATCTGGCACGCGTCCCATCTCTTCACTGTTCACTGAGACGACTGGAGCGGGATCGCAGGCAGGGGGAACGATGCCTACACTAATAATTCGCAGGACTTCAGTTTGATTTTGTTATTGCAAATTGAATTCATGGTAATGATTTTTTTTTTTGTACAAAAATATTTTGTTATACAGTGAAAGTAAATAACCACTACATGACGGTTTAAAGCTTCAGTTTTATTCCTTCGTAAGTATTTCAACATTATCAGAGGATAAATTTAATGTGGTATGTGTAATAAATTACTTATTTGCCCACAAATCTATTTATTTATGTTATGAACGATGATGGTAATGAATTTTTGGCATGTTAATAAAAAAAAAAGTACATTTGGATTGCAATAATATAGTAAATTTTAAATGCAAAATATACCTAACACAACATATAAAAAATATTTCAATTTAATTTAGCACTTAAATCATGGTTTTATTATAACGAACATGTGATTTGCACGAAATGGTAGAACTACCCTTACATAGTATTTAAAAGTGTACCAAATAGTTTGACGTTTTTTTATTGAAATTGTTTAGAAACAAAATAAATTGCCGAAATAATATAAATGACTAATAAATGTTATAATTTAAACTATATTTTATTTAAATTTAATTTATTATGTTTCAATGTTTGAGAAAAGCTTTATACAGGGTGTTCGGCACATGGACCGTCAATTTTTTTTTCATCTCACTAGCTCAGAAAGCCCTTTTTGCTTGTTCGATATCTATTGAGAAAATCGTTTTTTATCCACAAGTGAAGAAAGAGTTTAGACATTTGAAGGCAGCTTAAGTGATATTTGACAGCTAACTAAACGTAAAACCTTACAAGTGCTGAATTTTTAACATCACAATTAATAATTGCATCGAGTAAAAAACACTAAATACATTCTTACTACTTTATTTTAATTCATAAATATCAGCATTCAAAATTAACCTTCATTCTTGTTTTAAAAACGGATAAAATGTTCTGACAGTCCAAATAAGTCGATGTGCAAACAAAACGCATCCGAAATAATAAAAAAAAAGTTACGTCAAAACTTTTCTATTAAGCCGTCAACGTTGAATATTTGCATGTTTTTCTAGTTGGTTTTGTTATTAAAAATGAGTGATTCGAGTGATAAAGATGTATTAACACCCGTGGAATTACAGGAAACCGTGCGAAATGCGGAATTGAGCTTACAGTACAAACCATTTTCTTAGTTTCCTCGCTGTAGTCAACGTTAAATATTCGCATGTTTTTCTAGTTTGTTTTGTTATTAAAAATGAGTGATTCGAATGATAAAGACGTATTAACACCTGTGGAATTACAGGAAACCGTGCAAAATGCGGAACTGAGATTACAGTTCAAACCCTTTTCTTAGTTTCCTCGCTGTAGTGAGGTGAAAAGTTTTGTGTTATACACGGGTGGAAAGTTATTTTACGTCTCGTGTCTTGAAACACTTGCTACGCTCAGGATTCTATTTTTGAACCACTCGCTTCGCTCGTGGTCAATCATAGAATCCTTTCGCTAGCTCGTGTTTCAAATGAACACTCGCAGGTAAAATACAACTTTCCCCACTTGTATAACAAATAACTATTGGGATATTGTTGGGGTTATTTGCTGTCTTTTCGCCCTTGGACCTTGGGTCATAAGGGTTAAGCCGGAAATCCACTGCTGCGCACGCTACGCACGGACACTCTTTACACGCCACCCACGTGGGTCCATATGTCTAGCCACGTGTGTCAACATTTTCACAGCAACCAATGCACGCACACGTAAAACGTGTGGTCCACGTGGGTACATTGGTCTGCTGCGTGTATCCATATTCCCCACTGCGGGCCACGTCCACGCTTGCAAGGGGGGTGCGACGCGCCTTTCCATTGCAACTCACGGGCACGGGCACGCTCACTCAGTTCGAAACATTCTGTAGAAGCGATACCACGTATATTTCTGTTTTTATTACACTAAAATGGAGTTTGCGCTATCGTCAGACAGTTCTTCCGAAGACGATTACGAGAGTGAATGTGATGATTTATTATTATGTGCATTGACTGCAAAACGGAGACATCGTTTTTGGATTGATAAACATCGCCGCATGCATGGCCGGCGCACGACGCAACGCACGATTCTCGTCTCCTCCGCTCCCCGCTTCCCCTCCCTGTATATACCGCATTCGTTTGTAGCGTGAACAGCGTGGGTAGCAGTGGGGCTTTGCCGGGCACGCACGCTAGCGTGTGCGTGGCCGGCACTTCAGCGCAGCCACGTGTGTATAAATGACGTCATTTCATGCGTAGCGTGGCCGTGCGCGTCTGTGGAAGTGCCTCCATACATTTTCATTCAGACCGAATATGTGCCCACGTGCGTAGCTTAGCCGTGCGCCGCAGTGGATTTCCGGCTTTACGGTTTTGAAGATATGATTTTTTAAATGTTTTTTCTCAAATTTTCCGAAATTCCACCTTTGAACGTTTGTAACTTTTTTATTAATGAAAGTAAAAAAAAATATATATATATTTAATACTTGCTAATACATGCTTGTTCAGATAATAATAGTCTTTGTTTTAATTGATGGTCTCAAAGGGACGTACGAGGATTTTTGATGATGTACTCACTTGGTCACCGTGCAGGCTCCAGGCGTGGTACAGCGCGGCGGCGTCCGTGATGGTAGGCCTCCCATAACGTGGACCGAGGATCTGGTAAAGGTCGCGGAAAAGCACTGGTTGCGTGTAGCCACGCCGACCAACTGAGCGTCGTGGAAATCATTGGGGAAGGCTCAGCAATAGACTTTTGTACGAGTTAGGACGATAAACCCATAGTTTTGTAATAATATGTGTAAAGTTTTGTATTATGTTTTGTTTTTTTTAATTATTTTATGACTTCAATGTTTTCGACTTAACTGGGCCGATGTGTACTGTCGTATAAAAGCCGTTTAAAAAAAAGATGATGATTATATGAAGATACTTAATTGTTTTTAGAATGACTTAAATAATCAAAACTTATGTTCTCATTTGGTAAATATTTAAGAAATACGATAAGATTGCTTATTTGTGTGTCTTTCCATACTATCTTCATGCTAGTTTTTTTTTGTATTAGTTCAAAATTAATATGTCACGGATCATTTTATTACCGTAAAATGGGGTTAGATTGATTAATTTTAAAAATAAATCTTCTGTAACTCCCGTATTTAATCATAAAATAATTTATTAAAAATATCATATTAGCAACTTCTTATTTGGAGTAACTTAAAGCAGCTTGAGGCAGAATACGGTAGACAACTTAGTAGAAAAAAAACATTACGCAGCCTTATATCTCATTTCTGAAAATACTTTGATTATCCCTGTTTACATCACTATATCAAAGTCACACCTGAAGCATGTCAAAATATAGTGTTTTTCTGTTTCCAAGTTTTTAAATACAATTTTACTGAAAATACTTCAACTATAAATATTGTTCGCTCGCATATGAGACATATGAAAGTTATGTCGCGAAAGAGCTAAATAATGACTTTGACATTGCACAAAATCGACGATTCAAAAAGTTATCAAACTCGCCTCGCTTTGCTTTAGTCACCCCATTTTACTGTATCTATTTTATTAGTGCGTCTACCTGATTTCTTGATTTTAATATGTAAAATAAAACATAAAATTACATTAACGCACTTATGTAACCAAAAATCAAAGATCCTATGCACCTGCACAAAGTGAGCGTGGAAAGACGTTGCCCAACCCGTCACCTTAATTTCCAATATATAATTACGCTACTCATAAATTTGAATTAATAGGAAAAAAATTGTCCAGTACCCTTACCATGAGTTACATTAATTAACGTTCTAGCTAGCGACTTGAATGCTCTGTTGCTCGCAGACCTCGCAGTATTGTTATTATTATTAAGAGGTAATTTTCTCGTCTGGCCGAATGAGCAAGGTCCCGCCCCGTCGCCTTAACATCAATTAGTTATCTAAGTTTAAGTTATTTTTTAATGTTGCAGAACAAAAGTAGTTAAGTTTAGCGAGTAGAATCGATCGTTGCATTTAAAGCCCCAAGGTCAGAGACACACTGTATAATTACAAAGTCCAAGTATTTTTTCATTATTATAAGTAATTAATTAGAGCAACATGAGCCGCGGAAAACCAGTCACAGAAGAAGTCAGGAAAATTATAATTTCCAGTAGTGAGAGTGGAAAATCTACCAACCAAATCGCCAGAGATTTATTACTGGCAAGATCTACTGTCCATTCAATCATCCAGCATCGCAAGAAACGGCACAATTTCGTGTTTGAAGAAGTCGGGTCGACCGCGTATGACGAGTGCAGCTGAAAACCGGGTTTTAAAGAAAATTATCAAACAAAACCGCCGTGGTTGTTCCGGGGAACTTACCGTAAAATGGCGTGATATAATCCAGAGAGACGTTTCAGTGGATACCTGCAAAAGGGTTCTCAAAAGAATGGGATATGGTTTTTATACGGCCAAGGAAAAACCTTTACTAACGGAGTTACAGAAAAAGAAGATGCTGAAATTCGCTCGCGAGCACTCAAACTGGACTACTGATCAATGGCGTCAAATAATATGGAGTGATGAATCAAAATTCGAAGTAACTGTCGGCGATGACCGAAAAAAAAACATTCGAAAGAAAGACGAAGCATTCATCAAAGACTGCATTAAGAGAAAAGTGAATTTTCCTGGGTCTGTGATGATATGGGGTTGCATGTCGGCACAAGGGGTAGGCCGCCTTCATTTTGTAGAAGGGACAGTTAATGCAGTGAAATACCAGGAAATTTTAAAAACAAGTTTAATTCCATCTATTCCAAGCTTGAAATATGAAAATGTCTACACTTTTCTTGCCATACTGCGAAGACCACGAAGACTTGGCTCGAGTCTAAAGGAATCCCCACTATGGAGTGGCCGTCGAATAGTCCAGATTTGTAACCTATTGAAACACTGTGGTGGAAAATTAAAAAAAAATTACGCAAGTTTCCATCGAGGTCAAAAAGTGATTTAAAAGAAAAAATCGTCGCTGTCTGGGAGTCTATAACCCCAAAGGAGTGTGAAGAGTTGGTAGCGACGATGCCATTGAGAATCAAGGCTGTTCTTAAGAGTAAAGGCGAGACAACTAAGTGGTAGGCGAACTATTTTGCATACTCAAGATCGATAGCCGAACTAATTATGCGTGGTCGTTGATAGAAGTATTGTATTTTTTTTATTACAATACAGAGATATTTTTTGGTTGTATTATATAGGAAATAAACTTGATTAATTTTACAATACTTTTTTTTATTCCTTGCTCCCATGCTATTAAAATTACTAACTAGATTTGACTTTGAAAAAAAGTTACTTTCAATTTTAAATAGTAGCCGAACTCTTTTGCATTGGGGCTCGTATGAGGAAAGTGTACCTAAGCGAGATTATGGCGAAGTAGCGACACGTACATTTGCTATGGACGCCTATCCACCGCACGGGTGCAGACTCGTCGTCACACCACTGCTATTTGACGGAGCCATGCCTGGGGTAGGTCTCCTATTTCTGGGCGATTTACCCTTCGGGCATCTAAAGCCACCTAACTAACCTTACCTTCCTACTATTGCGGAATAAAAATGATTTCCGACGAAACCGAATAGCAGTGGTGTGACAACCTGGTGTGACCAAGAGTCAGCCCCTAAAGATAACTAACGAACCTAACCTACCTGCTTTTGCTGAATAAAAATGATTTATAATTTCCGATGAAAACGAATAGCAGTGGTGTGACTACGTGGTGTGACGATTTTTGGAGTAAGTAGCCGGCAATACAAAACACGTTTGAACTTGTCTACCCACACCGGCGTCAACGTCGCGCCGGGCCGATTTATTTTTGACAGACTTCAAAAAGGCCTGCTGCAAAACTTACATAACCTAGACCTACCTACGTATACTATTATAAAGGACGAACCTTTTCACATACTATAGGACTACGAGAAATAGGTCTCCTTCGTGGTCCTACTAACCTTTATACCATATTCTCAAAACACCAGATTCGGAATTTTGGGTAAGTACGATAAATTAATCCTTATTTTGAATCTGGTGTTTTGGAATTCTGGTATAAAGTGTAATCTGGTATTTTCAAATTATGGTATTTTGAGAATGAGCCATTTATTTCTACCGGTAGGGATAGGTGCTCTGTTCATTTCCACTATTCGCTATTCTATTACTAATTAACCTTTTGAACGCCACAGTCGGCTGTGGCCGGCAACGGAAGAGGCGTTTTCTCGTGGCCCTACTGATTTGTCCTATTTCTCGTAATCCTATTAGTATGTATGCTTGTGGAAATGTTCGTCCTTTATAATAGTATACGTAGGTAGGTCTAGGTTATGTTAGTTTTGCAGCAGGCCCAGAAGGCCAAACCATCCAGAAATAGGAGCTCCGTCGACACTGTGTTATTGATTTGAAATTAGGGGTACGAACTGAAGTAGGACAGACAGAAATAGGGTTCCCTCGTGGTCTTACTAATATGACAAATCAGTAGGACCACGAGAAAACGGGGAACGGAAGGCCGTGCCACTGACGCCACGTCGGCCACAGCCGACACAAATTTCAACGGCAGAATTAAGTTTAATAAAAAACTTTGCAACAGAATTAATGGAGTTTTATTATTGCTATGCTAGTCTATATATAGTCTAAACCTTAAATACATAGATTATAATAGCAGAAGTATGAATAAATCCACTTTGTGTCAGGCTGTGATTTAATGCAGTAATTGTCAATGCTCAATACGCCAATGATGGCCGTAGCCGACACGTAGTGATGTGACCGCCCGCTGCCTTTATCTTGGGAAAAGTGTAAGAATATTACAGGGTCATTTTATCCATGATAAATTAAAGATAATATCAAAGGACGAACTCACACAAATTGACCTAGTCCCAAACTAAGCTCCTAGGCTTGTATTATGGGTACTTGACAACGATATAAATACTTATTAATAGAGAAATATATACTTAAATACATAGAAAACATCCAAGACTCGGAAACAACTACTCGTACTCATCATACAAATATTGACCCATACCGGGAATCGACACCAGGGACCTCTAGCTTCGTAGACAGGGTCATTACCAACTAGGCTATCGCGTCGTCACACATTACATTACACATTATACACTTTCAGTTCATTCCAAGTAGTTCCGTGGAAAAAGTTCCGTGGCGGAACCAGTGAGCCTTGAAATAGGAGCCCTGCCGCGAGGCAGGGCTCCGTCAAAAAGAGCAGTGGGACGAAGTAGTGGGACCACGGGTAAGCGTTCGAAAATGTGTCACTAATTCCAACACGGAACGATTGGGATGAAAAAGTGTCACTAGTTCCGCCGCGGAACTTCTTCCACGGAACTACTGGGAATAAAGGACACTTTCGCATATTATACACTAATGAAAAATTTCAATTCCAGACCCAAGGCACCCCTTAGTGCCATAAATATGAGGTAGGTTTAGGTTATGTTAAAGTTTGGTCATTCTAAGAGGGCCGATTTGACACCTATCAACGCAGTATAAAATATAACCTCAAACACAGATTTTGTCTGTTTTTGTACTGAGTTGACAGCTGTCAAATCGGCCTTCTTACAACGACCAAATTGTAGTAATTCAGCTGGCCCGGAGGGCTAAACTACCCAGAAATAGGAGCTCTGCGATAGCAGAGCCCCGTCGACTTTCTGCGAAAGTGTATACAATGCGAATAAATCAATGTAGGTAGGTAATGTAATGAAGCAACATTTTTTGTATTTTTTAACATTGTTTTGTTTAGCCTATTAAAGCTAATATACCTGTAACTAACTACATAAGCAAATTTATACACTTTGAAAAGAAAACGATTTTTATTCAATTCCCATTTTCTTGAGTTTCTTTAGATTCTTGCTCAAAAATATCAATACCAAAAGGTAATGCATTTCAAGTTTCCCAACTCTAGTATTAAAATAATTTCCACTTCCTTCGACGCCCCTGACGGCCGGAGCTGTCAACGCGTGACGTCATCGCCCCACTAAATTAAAATACATATCGTGTGAACATTTGGGTGTTTTCATGTTTTATTGTGGGATTATAATGTTGAAAAAAAAGGAAATTAAATTACATTATAATTGTAATATTGTATCTGTTAAAGTTTTCAGATACTCAAATTCACTATTACATAGGGTCAATTATGGTATCGATATTTCTTTTTGGAATCACTACGGTTTTAGAGATCGACTTGTACGTTTTTGTTGTGGCGTCCGGGAAGCAGCGTTTTGTTTCGCAGCTTGGCGTTCAAAAGGTTAATCAAAATCAGTATCTTAAAGACGAGGTAGGTTTAGGTTATGCTAGGTCTTCAGCAGAAAAACACTCGGAAATAGAAGCTCAGCATGAGTGGAGCTCCGTCGACTCTGTTAAATTTTGATATTCAATTAGAAATTATGGGTAGAGTAGTAGCGAATATTGAAAAAGGACAGTGCATGCTGGTTGAAGGAGGAATCTATTCGATTGTATTTCATTCCACGGGGCTGATAGTTCAGTGCAACCATTTTCTTAATAGGTATCGGCAATCTTCGTTTTTCTATCACACAAACTATGGTGTGATAAATAACGACTGTAATTTACGAGTGCAAGAGTGATGGCGATAGCCAGCCGACAGATATTAAAAAACTGGGAATACTGTATATGCCAATTCTGGGACTCGTAATTCGTAATAAAAAAGGTCATATACATGAACGAATTATACTATACTTAAACCCTTTTTCACTTGAGCTTCAGAAGTCTTATACTATTTTTCACTAGAACCCCAGAATTTTCGTCTAAGAGTGAAAGAGATAGCTTGAATAGGGAGCGATACTGATAACCTTTAACCCTTTGAACGCCAGGAACCACTAAAGTGGTCGTGTACTGTCGTGCCTACGACGCCATCGACCCATATATTGGTCACAGATACAGTGCAAAATAGCCCCGAGTATTTGTGACGTAAGATTGACATTAGCTGTGGTTTTCAGCTGTCATTAGCGTGTGAGGACAACGTTTGTATCAAGTCAGGGGCGTTCAAAAGGTTAACACGTTCCCTGTCTGGGTGCCCTGAATGTGTGGTCATGAAGCTTTTTTCAGGAGTCCGTGCTTCCACTATGGGTTCATCCCCATACTAAATGCAAGTTAGACTTGTGACATTGTCAGATCGTTTTGTATGAGGACAGTGAACGTGTAAAGAAGCATGTGAAAAAGATAACACGATTAGAAACAATTCTCGATATTTAAATAAATAGTTAAATTTTGTATTGAAAAAGTCAAAGCCTATAGCGACAATAAATACAAACTGCTTAATATTACAATGTTCCACCTACATCCAAAGTATCCACTGTAAGTTATTTTAGCTCATATCCAAAATACGAAGAAGCGAAGGATATTTGTCAGGATCGTAGCAAGTGGAAAGAAGTGGTATCTGCCTACCCCTCTGGGAAACAGGTATGATTTAATGTATGTATGTATGTATGAAAATACCGGATAACACTTTATACCAGATTGGGAATCACCAGCTTAGAAATTTTAGGTAAGTACAATAAATTAATTCTTATTTTGAATCTGGTGTTTTGGAATTCTGGTATAAAGTGTAATCTGGTATTTTCAAATTATGGTATTTTGGGAATGAGCGGTTATTTTCGATATGTTAGTAACAACCCCATCAGTTACTGATAAAAATGACATAAATGCCCTCTCAATATGGCTGAATCTGCTGCGATATAGAATATTTAGAATTCGATATCGGAATGCATAGTATTTACATAATAGGTTGGATATGTCTGGTTCATACGTTTACTCAACAGACAACAGATAAGACATTTTTATTCAGAATGACTGACGGCGAAGAGCAGGACAACATGCTGCTGAACGGCCTCTCAGTCGCGCGTTACATTATCTGTAGTTTCACATTAACCCTTATTACCAAGGTTTAAGAGTCATACCTGGCAAATATTGTGCTGTTCATTGCGTTTGAAGTGGCAAACCATTAGGAATCTTAACTTCTTGGGACTAAGTTCATTTTTCTCAAATGGTTACACCTTTTAGGCATTCTATCCCATCCCATCTTGTTGGAATTTTAGATGCTTCGATACGGCTGAAATTTTGACCATTTCAATCTTTTAGGTAATCTATACAGTTACATCATCTTGACATTTTATCCAAGCCGATACTTAAAACATCCCGTCACATCACATTTTTCTGAAATTTTATCGGGTTCGTTTTTTTTGAAAATCCAATGCATCCCATTTTTATGGGCACGCTGTCCGGTTCGATCTATCTGACGCTGACTGTACGAGGGGCGTTCAATAAATTCTCGGTATGAGAAGGAAAACAAAAGCATACGATTAGTGTTTTATTTTTATTTTTCTATATATTCCCCCCCTATGCTTATACACTTATAAGATCTGTCAATTCGTTTTTTTAACCCCTCGTAAAAATATTTTTTGTCTTTGGTGTCAAAATGCTCCACCACCGCTGCCTTCAACGCTTCATCATTAGAAAATCGATGT
Organism: Acleris emargana; assembly: GCA_927399475.2. Classification (NCBI taxonomy): domain Eukaryota; kingdom Metazoa; phylum Arthropoda; class Insecta; order Lepidoptera; family Tortricidae; genus Acleris; species Acleris emargana. The sequence continues at coordinate 45,123,570 of OV656835.1, read as the reverse complement.
CCACGAAGATCCTTTTTAAGGTTGGGAAACAAAAAGTAGTCGCTGGGGGCCAAGTCTGGACTGTACGGTGGGTGAGTAATTGTTTCGAACCCAGATTCAAGAACAGCAGCCTTGGCAACATGAGCAGTATGCACAGGGGCGTTGTCATGAAGAAGCAGCACTCCTCTGGTCAATTTTCCCCTCCTCTTTTCTTTGATTGCTTCCCGTAATTGGCGTAAAACGTTAGCGTAGTACTCTCCTGTAATATTTAAACCCTTTTCTTTATAATCTAATAATAATATCCCTTCACAATCCCATGTCGTGAATATTGTCGCCATGATCTTGCCAGCTGAAGGGACGACTTTGAATTTCTTGGGATGAGGTGTTCCTTTAACCTTTTGAACGCCAAAGACGGCAAAACACGTAATCGAAAAATCGTGCCACTGACGCCAACGACGCCAATTGCCGCCCAAACTTCATCGATCAAAGACTCCAAATAAACCTACTTTTATATTTTTATGTTTGTATTATTGCTTTGTCCATCTTCCTTCTATTTTGCCTAATGTTATTCAAGTATAACTAGCCACATCTCGAAAAATCCACATTTTGTCCGCGTTTTGCCCATCGTGGTACCCATCTCGCACTAACTTTGGACATGTTAAGATGATCGTGGATAATATCATGTATTGTATCAATAGAAATATTGTTTTTTTGTGCTATAGACCTAACCTTCACTCGACGATCTTCCAGTATAATTTTCTCCAGCTTCTGAATGTTTTCTGGTGAAGTAGCTTCAACAGGCCGACCAGGTCTAGGGTCATCTTCTATGCTCTCCCTCCCACGCTTAAATTCATTTGACCACTTTTGGACAGTAGATAATGAAGGAGTGGACTCACGGTAAACTAAATCCATTTCTTCTTTAATACACTTTTGATTTTTACCCTGTTTAGTCAAGAATTTTATCACGGCTCGATGCTCCAATTTAATTATCATTGTAAAATCGCTCATGGTGGTCACGTTTGTTCAGCAGTAGCAGAAAAACAAAAGAACGTGTGGGCTTCAAATTTACTTTTTTTTACTGTCTATAAATGACTCTTAGCGGCCAGTATTAAGAAGTTTACTAAAAAGGTTTGCAAGATACCAATACCGAGAATTTATTGAACGCCCCTCGTATATTTATTTGTTTATTTTACAACAGTTTTCATAATATACAATCAATATTTTTTGCCATATTCGTCGGTATTAATGATTGCCGTCTAGTTGAAAATATCTACTTTAAACTGCTAAACGTACGAATATGATTGGTACTGACCAAAGACCTTCATAATAGACGAACAGTCTGTGGAAGCGAGAGTGCAGCTTCTTTATGCACGAATACGAGTGCGACAGTGACAGCGAAAGACGTTGACGTTGTAACCATTTTGAAAGCTAATGGTAGCCCACGGTAGCCCACTGGCGACAGCGTCTTTTGTTTTTATTAAAATATTCAGGATAATTGTATAAACGTGGTGTCAAAATCGTTAAAAACAACAATGGTGGGCTGTGCAGTGCAGTACCTGATTGCGAAGTCAATCATAGGAATAATCCAAACAATGAGTCATTTCACAGGTAATTATGATCCACACATAGTCATTTTTGAACTCATATTTTCAAGGATTCCTAGGTCCAAGGAATACGGTTAGTGGTCTAATAAGTACGATATATCATGTAGTTTTGTGTTTTATGCATATTTTTAATTTTTATATGTAAAATGAAAAGATGTTGTGTCCGTGAAAATTTCCATTTTTTAGATAGTGATTGAATGTTTGAATCACACTCATCTATCGATAAGTTATCAATATGTCGATATTTCTTCATTCCTTCTCATAATTATTTAAACATTATTCCGAGCGATTATAAAACGCAGCTAGGTAAATTGATCGCAGTTTATAATTTATCATTAAATGCAGATGCACTCGGGTTATTGTTTACCTATTTATATTAACCGAAGCGGAGCGAGGGCGGGTCGCTAGTTTCTCTATATAAGTAACTTTATTGTTGCCTAGTGCCCATATTAAAAGCCTAGAATTTGTGTAAAACTGAAATTTATTAATTATTTACATTAAAAATTGATTGTATGATAGGTAAAAGAGTATTATTATAGATAATGAAAAAATCTTGTGTTTTATTAGTGAAGAATGCTAGTTTTAAGTTCCACGCAAGATACAAACAAGTCTTATATAAGCGAGTCTTTTTCATCGATATTTTTTCGATATAACGTACGGACATCACTAAAATTACTCACACACTTGTAAAATCACGCACATGTTGACATTTCCGTTTTGGTAACGCGGGAAAAAGGGAGTCTGTTCGTCTATTACGTTAGTTATATAAAGATCTTTGGTACTGACAGTATATTGTCATTTTGATTGAAATGACATCCGCATACTTTTATTATCTTAAGAGGCTAGATATCAGATATGACATCGAACCTCTTTAAAGTAATCGAGAATGTGCAATGTGAACATGTATTAATTTAATTATATCGACATCTTTTTTATCGATATCAAATCCCTAGAACTTGCCCCGAGTTATCCCAGGTATGGTTATTAATGTCAGCCATACAATGGAATTTTACGTAGGGGTAGTTCATTGGTTTGGATAGTATGTTTAACGCCCATTCCAGATAGTCCAGAGTCCAGTAGTGCAGGTTCATTATACAGGGTGACTGGAAATACGTCGTATTCCTTGAAAGGGGTTATTCTACAGCTCATTTGTAACGATTTAAGTCCAGTCAACCAGGGGTCAAAACTCATTGGTTATCGAGTTATTCACGTTTTTAGAATTTTTTAAAAATACCCGCCTTTCGACCTAAAACTAGTCATTGTGTAAAAACTTCGTCATTTAGAAATAAAAAAAAAACATTTTTCAAATAGCCAATGAATTACCGGTTAAAAAAATAATAAAAAATGCCAAAAAAATGCAAAGTTTTGCAAATAAAAGAATTTGAAGTTGAAAGTTCTAGTAATTATTTTCCAAATTTTGTAACATTTTAAAGCATAACTACACATACATACATACCTACATAAACTCACGCCTTCATTCCCAGAGTGGGGTAGGCAGAGCTACAGAATTACCAAGCACTCTTAAATAAGTTGTTGATAATTCTGTAACCACGTTTTGCACAATCAGGCTAAGATGTTTACCAGTGTATTAATGACAGGTTGCAAGCCCATCGCCTAAGAGTACTAGAAGCCTTTATTATTCCCTTAGTCGCCTCTTACGACATCCACGAGAAGACATGGAGTGGCACTATTCTAACCCGGCAACCACACTGGTAATAAACATAACTAAAAAAAATATTACAACACTTCGCGTACAAATGACAGGAATAGTTACTCAATTCATAAGCTTTCTAAAAAGGTACAATTAATGATATTTTAAAATTAATTTTCATTTAAAAATGTACAATTAATAATAATAGCAGAAATGTTCGCGGTTAAGCTCCATCGTTTCAACCAAAAAACGCGGGATCGTTATCGTTTTTAAATTCAGCTAATCGTGATCTTTTTTAAATTTGCTTTTTAAAAACATAAAGTGCTGCTCAAGATCAAGAAATCCTTCAGTGTTTCCGGGCAGACGGCACTACTTCGATGAGATCCGTCTCGCTGGGTCTCCCTCTTCAATAGCGTGTACTGAAGTGTAATGACACGGGTACTGCCGAGCTGAGTGCAGTGTAAACCACGCCTTCCACTGAGACATATCGAGCCGGTTAGCCACAATTCTCGTCAAAGTAGTGCCGTCTGTTCGCAAACACTAAAGGATTTCTTGATCTTGAGCAGCACTTTATGTTTTTAAAAAGCAAATTTAAAAAAGAATTAAATTTTGCTGCAAGCGAGAGGCAAAGTAGCTTTTTAATTTTTTTTTTAAATGCCTTGAGCTGTGCTGAGGCTACTCACAACATTCGAAAAAATTGAACTTCACTTTGTTCTGTCACTTTTACTTCGATAGGAAAAAAGCGAGAGATAGAAACAACTTGATTCGAAGTTCGAGTTTTCAAATTCCACACATAGTAGGCCCAAAAAGAAACGCACGTTCGGGTGCACACATATAGGGTGTCCCTTATTTTTCGATCAATTTTTTTTTTTACGCATACCCCTAAATTTTTTCCATATGTTCTAAAATGCTCCCAAAATAAAAATGAGCTTGATCTATGAACGGGAATACGGGAACCCGTGCCGACTTGAAGCTGAAACTTGCCCGTACAAGTTGCTTAGAGTGATCGGAACATACCGCGTAATCACTTAGTGTAGTGACAATTCGTTGAATCTGGGAAGTAGCGGTTTGTTTTTTTTTAAATGGATATTGAACTACGAAGTTCAAAAAAGGACATTTACCTAGTAGGTAATATAAAACATCAGATAACAGCAGCGAAATTGCCTTCAAATAGGCAGGTACTAGCAGTTTTTTTTATAATATTTATTCGCGAAGTGAATTTAAAAGTAAACGAAAGTGCTAATCTTGCGATTCGCGAGTGTATATCTTTTGGGATAAGGCTAGAATACCTACACACCTACGCTAGAGTACCTAACTGTGTTACAGAGCTTGTAGACCTTTACCAAGTTTGGCGTGATTTACAAAAAAAATACAAGAAAAGCAATGACATTCATAAACGCCGGAAGCACGATTTTCAAGACAACTTGGACAATTTATTTGATGTCGCACATGGTGATGCTCTGCAAATGATAAAGATTGAAGAAGGTAGAGTATTTTTACAGCAACAGAGACAACCGGGGCGTCAGGGTAGTCTAGCAGGAGTCGACCTAAAATAAGCAGAAAAGGAAGAGCGAGCCCGCCAACGGAAAATAGACGAAGAGAAAAGAAGATTAAAAAACACATATTTTGCTGAACCTTCTTCGTCATATGATTATTCGCTGGCTCAGAGCCCTAAGTCTTCCATTCACGGTTTAACGGATTGTTCTCTAGACGAACCCGTATTGACATTACCTGTTACTCCCCAAGTTACCGTTGTTAAAAGGGGCTGAAATTACTTTATTTCACCTAAGTTGGTAGCAGCCTTAGATAGGTGTCAACTAAGCACAAGTGATTCCGTTTACGTCATTAAGGCATTACGTCATACAATTGAAGCATTGGACCTAAATATCGATGACTACCCCGTAAATAAATCTTCGATACAACGAATTCGAACGCTGACACAAAAAATTTGGGCTGAGGGAATAAAAACTGATTTCCTAAACAATGTTCCTGAAATTGCAACTTGTCACTGGGATGGCAAATTACTACCTGCCATAGACGTACAAACTTCAAAAGAAGAACGACTGCCGATTGTGATCAGTGATCATTTATGAAGACAAAGAACAACTTCTTGCTGTGCCCAAGATAGACAGTTCATCAGGAAAAGAACAAGCCCAGGCCGTTTTAGAAGTCCTTCAAAATTGGGATGTTAATGACAAAATACAGATAATGTGCTGCGATACAACGGCTACAAATACTGGTCGCTACAATGGTGCGTGTTCAATACTGGAACAAAAAATTAAGCCACGAGGTGCCATGCAGCAAGCTCGGTGGATGGCAAGAGCGATTTACGCTATAAAAATGTTTATGCTGCAAGACCAAATAAAAATCAGTGTAAAGGACAAGCGAGCATTGCAAGATGTTTCTCTATTCATTGCGACTTCAAACCATGGCTTCAGTGCAATATGGCTGTAAAAGCTCCTAATCAGGACTTGTGTTTTCTAAAAACATTGAAGAGGTATGAAGCGATTGACAAGGAGATCTCTAACGTCCGGTTCCTATATTCAATCCGCGGACAGATAGGCTTACTTCGGATTAAAATTTGACACATTTTGTATGGGCAAATGTCAAATTTTAACCCGAGGTAAGCCTTATCTATCCTCGGATTGAATATAGGAACCCGACATAAAGCAGCTTTAGATAAGTTCTGCAAACACTTGTGGTATTTGACGGATGAGGTTGCCATTTTAGCGATTTCCGACGAAGAACTAGATGACGAAGTAAAAATGAAGATGGTTTCTAAACTAGAATATCATAACGAGAAGCCGTGCCATCTGGAAAAGAGATATATTCCATCTAAACAAGAAATGGCAAACACTTTATTTACTAAATGTTTAGATGATTTCGTGTCTACAAAGAGCAAACATTTGTTTACACGCTTGAAAATTGACACAAGCTTCCTGAGTGTTCCTGTTTTAATGTGGAGCCAAAATGATGCCTACTTGACTGCAAAATCTAAAATTTCGACTCTTCGAGCAGTCAATGATACAGCAGAAAGGGCAGTTAAGCTGATGCGAGACTTTCACGGATTAATAACGACGGACGAAGAGCAGAAACAATTTCTATTACGTTGTGTTCAGGAACACAAAGCTTTATCCTGATTGTAAAAAAGCTATTCTGCGAAAAATGTATCCCAAATAATTGTAATAACATTGTATTTCATGATTATTATGTTTATTTTTACTTATTTTCCTATTTCGTTTAGTCATTTGGGAGTATGTTTGAATTCTTAGTATTTTTGCCTACTAAAAAATACTTCGAACTTTGAAGCCAAGTCGGCACGGGTTATCGTAATCACAGAGAGTTGAAATATTGCAGGTCTGTTTTTTTTAGCATTTCTAATAATATTGAGGGGTATGAGTGCCAAAAAAAAAAAAATTTTTTGCCCATATAACGGACACCCTAACACAACCGTAAAATTGCAAATAAAACCATCTGTTAAAGTTTGAAATGTGTTTATTATAACTATTTTATACAGTAGGTACAATCATTTTTTTTATTTAATGTTTTGAAGACAAAATTAATGAAAAATAAGAAGTTTATCATTTTATCTACATAATTTTGTTATCGTTTTAACAATCTTTAATTTCGTGACATAAACCGCGGGGGCAGTTTCAGAACGCATTTCAAAAATAGCGGGATTATTGTAGCCAATAGCCATAGACAAGGCATAGTTAGGTTTTTTTTAAAGCCACAGACTACATGAAGCTGTATAAAGTTGTGTTTGCACTACGGCATTATCAAGTTGAGTGACAGGTTTTATCTGTTTCATGTTTATTTTTCCACTTTTTATTTTATTAGTATTTTGCAAAAATGCTTGTGATTGATGCATATGCGATCGTGTCGTTATTTAGTCGTGTATTCACCAAATGGTCACAACGGAAGACCTGCGTTGGCCCTACCAGCTTCACGCTGTGTTGTTCTCGCTGCTGAGGTGAAAAGTTGTATGTCTCACACGAGACCAAAGTTTTTTACGTCTCGTATCTTTGAATCATCACTCGCAGCAAAAACCAACTTTGCTCTCTTGTTGAACAAATAACTATTTTACTTATGATTTTGTGACAAGAAATCGGTTGTTTAAAACCGCATTTAATACCGCACCGTTCATTTAATAAGTCGCATCACTACATCCCTCCCTATTTTTTCACCATCGACTTACAACACCGCCCGCTACTTGATACTAACTCATACTGTGTTCACCTGTAGATACTTAGTGGCACAATTGTTACAAATATAGACAATTTATTATATTTTCACTATCTTTAAGAAAGTCGTATCTGCTGTCGGTGACCCTATTAAATAATAAATTAAATGAACACCGAATGTGACACTTTAATGAACACGATTAAACCTCAAACTGTTCGAAGAAACTATTTTATTTTTATCATATCATAAAATTGACTAGCATCATGAGTCGGTTCTACTTTTAACGTGTAGCAAATTTACTAATTTCTTTAATAGTAGTTTATGCAACAGTTGTATAAGAGAGGTCAAAAAAGACGAGTGGTGTGGTTACGATGTGAGCCGCAGGCGAACATCGTAAAGCAAGACGCCACGAGTATTTTTTGACTTAGTTTAGTTATACACCGTTGCATACAATACTTTTTCTACGACTAGGTTTCAAATAAAATGCAAAATTAAATTAACAAAATTTTATTAATATACCTAGGTTAGAAATGTTAGAATACGAACGAACGAAGCACAGAACAACAAACGAGCGAGAAACATTCGAAAACAACAAAATATGTGTCTATGGTTAACTTTGTTTTTAAATTGATGTGCACTTGCCAGGTTTCATATTTTTTTTTAAAGTTGCACAATCGATTTAACTTGTGAAATAGGGACTAAAAAACACCTAATGATTTGAGAAATGAATTCTTTTACCTGATTGGTCGATTTTAATATAGCTGCGTTCTGGTTGGTTGATACCAAATAAAATGTTTTTTTTAAAGAGTTAAATTAGTAAAAGAGTTTACATACCAAAAAGAACCTAACGTTCCGATTGACAGTCAATGTGTATTGTGATTGCTGGTTTAATTTGGTGAAGTATTTTGATTGGTCAAATTAACCTAGGTGTAAGCTTTGGCAGCTAGGCATATCGTTTTGGCTCAAAAAAGCACAAGTGCTGTTAAGGGGAATAGACTAGATAGACTTTTCTACGGAATGTTCTGCGGACATATTATCTATATTCTTATATTAGTGTTCGTGACTATATAAATGACAGATAAAAGTACAGGAGTAGGAAAAATGTCTTATATACCCAAGTACCTATCTATCAAACACTACTATATCTACTAGCCCTGGCGGGTCAAAATTTGAACAGTGGCCGAAAATATTTCATTTTTCTTCTTGACTTTGGGTTTAAGCATTGGACATTTATCCTCAATAAGTCCGCAAAAAATCAGAACTAAGTAAATACTATATTTAACGTAAGGAGTTTCATTTCAATATTATATACCTAATTAAAATTAATCATTGAAAAACGGATCTGCGGCAGGAACATTATCGTGTGATATATATTTGTATGTTTTTTTACGATTTGAAATATGCTTCAATGACGAATGGTTTAATATGTACGTTTAATAGCAGTTTACAAACCCGCAATTTTTTTTAAAGTCCTATCCAATGACACTCCACACCATGGGGTAGACGAGAAAAAAGAATACCCCCACGTTACGTGTACGTTGACATTTCCATTGAACTAGTGGGAATTTTCATCATCATAATATCATTTAAACCCTGATTTTTAATTGCGTAGAATTCTGACGTTTCTTGGTCTTGCCAGACTACAAAATATTCCTTGAACGTGTGGTGCAAAAAGTAAAAAAAAAATCTGTACAATATTACTTATATGATTTACATATTAGAATTTAAAATGAAATAATAAAAAGTTAATTAATACAAAGTAATTTTATTTTAAAATTGCACAATCCATGCGTAATATTTTGTTAAACAAATTTCAGAGGAAAAAGATAATAGTTGTTGGTATCATTCAGATCATTGTCATGTATTACAAACCTTTGGAGTTAAATTATATTATTATATTTAATCATTTTTGTTTTGTGTTTTTATTTTGGAAAAAAAAGACTTTAAAATGACAGTTGTCGACTGTCAAAATACTGAAACAGAATGGCATGTATATCACATACAATAAAAGAAGAGGATAAATTTTGCAACCTTGACCATTTAATTGATGGTGTTTGCGACAAATTCATTATACATGTGGGGGAAAGTGATGACAGTGACAGCAGTATGCCTGAAGAAGATTCTAAAGATACTGAATAAAATAAAGTGTTTTCATAAAGTCATGTTTTATTTATTTCCTCCAGTAACTAATAACACTGTGACTTGTAAAGATTTCAACTTATTTAGAAGTCCCAATTTTTTTTTGACGTATTGTCTTAAATCTTAACAAATAATTTTGCATAGTTACTTCTCAAAGTTTTTAGTATTCTTATCTTAGACACGTAGGCTAATGATTTGTTTGGTTCACTAATGTTTTACCAAATAATCATTTGACAAACTATATCGTTTTACAAACTTTCATTTCGCGAACAGGTAGGTACTTCCCGCCGGATAACTTTATATTTTTTTGTGGTCAAAAGTATAACTCAACCTAACCTAAGCCTATGCAACTAATGTAATATGTAACGGTTTAAGCACAAATAGGTACATTTTTGCGAAATGAAAGTTTGTAAAACGATATAGTTTGTCAAATGATGATTTGGTCATAAGTCGGGATACCGATTTGTTTACTCTACCTTATGTATGTGGAATAGCAACAAATTTAAATGAAGGCCAAAAACGTCAACAATTAAAAAAATGTTTGTTACTCCTGAGACGTCAGAATTTGATGGCTGTCAGAATTCTAAGCAATTAAAAATCAGGGTTTAATGGACTTCAGCGAATGGAACTAGTGGGATGATTTTTTCCCAGTAGTATCATTTTATTAAAAAATAAAATAACGTGACGAATATTTTCTTTTATTATTACGAATATTTTATATTATATTATTATTGAATGCAATTTTTTCATTAACGGTTTTAGTGACAATAAATTATTTAAAATATAACTACTGGGAAAAGAATATTTCCAACTAGTGGAATTGGACCATTTTTATTTTCGATTTTATTTTACCACTTTGTCGGTGTGACTTATGTGAATTCATACCAAATAACAGCTTTCTAGAACTAAGAGTCTCTGAGCTATAAATAATAAAATAAAATATCTTTATTTCGGACCATAAATTATCCATAGGATATTAGTAATGAGCTAATGAGCTATGCTAGGTTAGTAAATCTTAAATAAAATTGGGTTTGTAAAATAGAAATTAAAAATTACAATACAATTTGGGCTACACCCTTGATTTGTCCCATCCAGAACTTTAAAATGGGACAGTCAAATCTGTCCGTCCTATGCTGATGGACGGAAGGACATAGCAAAATTATAGTTTGACTACGGAACCCTAAAAACCGTTGATATAACAAATTTAAACGTGGTGGACTAACTTAGAAGGATAATCCACCCCGTCCGAATGGCTTCGCAGCGTACCGCGTGGTGCCGCGATACTGTGGGCTTTTAGATTTACGAACCTTGCAAAAAATCTAAGCACCGGTTTTTTTTGAATCGTGTATACACTTTCCATGACTGCAACAAGGTAAAAATAATTAAGACGCGTTTTTGTGAATAAAGTTTAAGGCAAAATAGTTAACAGGATAACTTTAGTTGGTGTATGTAAAGAATTGGTAGAACCTACCTACATATAATTGCAGAATTAAACAAATTCGTCCTTGGAAACTGAAAAATATATATATATTTTTAATTGTACTTCAAGAAAAAATATTAACAGCGATTTTTTTACATAAAATAAATAAAAATAACATATTAATACGCTTACGAACAAATTGGAATAAAGCAAAATCATATTAAAAGTTTTTTTAAATAAGTACTGGTTTAGGCAAAAATGTAACAAAGGTGAATTTAGTTTTAAAAAACTTTAATTAATAGGCTATATCTCACTTACTTACAAGAAAATTAATCAAATTAATGCAAATCGGTTTTTTAATTTATCAAACTATGAAACAACTCCAACGGTTTATTTTTGAGAAATTACAATATGGGTTCCGTTACATTTTGGCCTAAACAGATATTTGATATTTTTTTGATATTTCTGAAGTGCAAAGTAATACAAGTATAATTTTCTTAATAGTAGCTTAATATATATTAATTTAAATGCATCGACCTTTTTTGTCCTGTTAGTATTTTTGCGTATCAACCAATGTCTAATTAAAATATTTTTCAAAAAAAAAACCTTGTTGCGCGGACGACTAATGTTTAATTTCCTAACCTACTTATAAAACTTTATCTCTTATTTATCTCTTTCACAAAAACTCCTTACAAACATGTCTGTTAATATTTTTGTCTACCAGTTGAATTGATAAACGTAATTTCTTTAAATACAATCTATGCGCGGGGGTAAACTTTTCTCGGGATACAATTTAATTCAGTCTCTAGCAAGGACAAGGGTGGCGTAATTTCCCCGGGCTATGAGACGATTGCTTGATTGCTGTGGTTGATCTAGGATTTATCAATACACGGCTGTTTTAAAACGGCCCAAAGCCTACCAAAGTGCAGGAGCAATCGAGATGCGCAGGGGAACTTTGATCGCTTGATTGTCACTTTATCGGGGTATCTGATATCATCACCTTTACGAAATTGAAGTAGCATCAATACCGTATAGAATGATATCAAATGCGCGTTAGAATTTTACTGCTATGAGCAACACAATAAGCGACCAACCACGTGGCTCGCTCCGCGGGCTACTGCTAGTAGTGGCGGCGCGCGCGCACTTGGGGCTTTAAATGAGGGACTTCCCACCTGTTAACTTTTAGCCCTAATTTAGCACTGAATGACGTCTATTTATTCCTTGAAATAAAAAAGAATATTTAAAGGTAAGTAATGTAGTTTTGCAACAGCGTTCGAGAAGGCCGCAGAAGAGGCTGTCTGAGCGGCACTAGAAAAAGAGTTTCGAAATTTGGGTTAGACGCATGAAACTTTGTATAAGTGCTGGAAGACAGGTTTTGAAGAAAGGTTAATTAATAAAATCGTTAGATAAGTAGGTATCCCTTTTGTTACAAAAATAAAACTTTGTCTAGAAATTGTCTTCTTATTCTAAGAAATACAGCATCATGTGGACTTATTCTAACCCTCACATCCGCTGCTATTGTCACCGCTATCTATATCCAGAGACGACAGTCCTTGACATGTTGTTGGATATAGAATTGATGGCTCGATGGCCTAAAGAGTGCATCAATTTCTTCAAGTCGCGTACTTTGTGAGGATTTAAGGAGAGTGAAGACGCATAAGCACGTTTTAAATTCAAATTCTTGAGCGTATATATATATATTTATTTAAGGTTTTATACTTAAGATCAAGTTTTTACGTGAACCGATACATTTATGTTCCTTTTGTAAAAAATAATGTAGTTTTGTAGTTTTTGTAGCTTAGAAAGTATGGATTTATATAAAACGTCTTTTTATATTTTGGAATGATGGTGTAATTTATATATGGCTACGTTGTTGAGGAATTGATCTGTTATCAAGTCTGGAATCATACATTTAAGATACTATTTCATGCCAAGGGAGCCGTAGGGGTTACCGCAATGCAAAGTAGTGCTACCAGTACAGTACAGTTTACCAGTATCCAGGGTTGGGCAGCATTTGAATTACTGGTAATTCAAATACGTAATTGAAATACAAATACTTATTTGGTATTTGTATTTCAATTACTTATGGCTATAAAATGCATTTTAACATAAATACATACCTTAATTTAGCGTTCTTATTAAGGTGAGTTCTAAAAAAATAGCGCTCGATAGCTTTCGTAAGCAAAATGGCGACTGCTAAATATGTCGATTAGAGTACTGCACCTGTTACTGTACGTCAAATTGTCAATGTCAAGTGTCAGGTCAATTGTCGTTTCATTTCACGGAATAAATTCTATTACTCTGCATTTATGCCCATGATGGCGCGGGTTAATTTTTATTCAATATTAATTTGTAATCTGTATTTTGTATTTCAAATCAAAATACTTAGCTAAAATACTCTATATCTATATATATAAAAAATACGTGTCACGTTGTTTGTCCGCGATGAACTCCTAAACTACTGAACCGATTTTAAATTTGATTTGCTCACCGTGTGCAATTCGACCCAACTTGAAAGATAGGATAGCTTACATTTCAATTTATGGTCGCAATATTATTTTATTGCAAATTATTTGTCTTTATAAGGCAAAACAACGTTTGCCGGGTCAACTAGTTGTATTATATATTTTAAATACATTACTTAAATATATTTTGTATTACGTATTTTAAATACTTGCAAAATTGTATTTTGTAATTTGTATTTTAATTAAAGCAAGGTATGTATTTTGCCCAGCCCTGCCAGTCTCATTAACACCTTAATACTTCTAAACTACTTAATTCCGGACCGGTATAAAGGGATCGCAATATTAACGTCAATGTTTGATTTTTGGGCATAATTTCACTGGGTGTTTACTTGTTTAATGGCGCCGACGGATATGTGCATTGCCCGACACGCTCTTGCTCAGTTTTATTTAAAAAACATTATAAATTAATCATTATTTGTATGTCCTTACTAATCATTATTATTATTTGTATGTCTTTACCATTCACGGGACTATGGGAGTCCCGGACCTTTGGAAGGCGTACATGGAGCCGAAGCCAACACGCAGAGGCCCTTTAGACAATTTAGTTAGAAATCGGAAACAACGCGTGTCACCAACTCCTACGCCCCGTGGCAACTGGTAATAGCAGAATGTGTTTCTGATCTCTCTTTCCGCCATTTGATGTTAAAGATTTATTTCGATGGCCCAACTTACCCGCCTGCGCTACAAAACAATCCACATACTATTACTATGTTGTTCATTACACTGTCAAGACCATTTTTCTTTAAAAAGGTACCTTTTAAAGCTATTGGGCTGAAATTTGGATTATTTGTAGTAGTGTGCACAAGGCTTCAAAAATATAAATTTTAATTAATAAAATTTGAGACAGAGTATTTTTTTATCATAATTATATCATATCGAGGTAAATTGGATAACATACATAATATACATACATACATACCTACACGCCTGCAATCCCAGAGAGTGGGGTAGGCAGAGCTACAGAATTACAACTTCAAAAAGTTGTTGACAATTCAGTAACCACAATTTGCACAAATAGGCTAAGGGTACGTTCAGATGACAAGCGCTCAACGCGCGTTGAACGCGCGCTAAATTTTTGTATAGTGTTCACATGACACGCGCTTGCCAGACGTTGAACGCGCGTTGCCGCGACCGCCATGGTTCTTTCGTTCATGGTTGGTTCAGTCAGTAGAGTTCTTACATTTGTCGAAGATGAACGTAGAAATAGTTTAAGCCCGTCTCTTTAAATTCCTATCTGAATAATCGCTACTTGTCATGTCCCATATCGCAGGACGTTTCTCTATTTCGTCTATAAATAATTCCGTATTAAAAGCTTCATTTTCCATTTCGGACGATTTCTGGACGACCCGATGAACCCTAAAATACGTCCATCCGCGGCGAAAGCGCGCGCTCAACTGAACGGAAACATGGAAAACCAATGATCTCAAAGCGCGCGTTGACGCGCGCTGACAATAGTCGAGTGCTAGCGCAGCGTTCAACGCGCGTATTAATAAAACGCGCGTTAGCATGTGTACGGCCTGAATAAGTTGTTATGTAGTTGTAAACGCGCGTTACCAAAACGCGCGTTGAGCGCTTGTCATCTGAACGTACCCTAAGATGTTTACCAGCGTATTAGTGATAGGTTGCAAGCCCATCGCCTAACAGTACTATAGTGTATTTCTATGGAACTTGCTAACTATGTAAACAAAAGACTTAACTTTGTTTTGTCACTGTTTCTCCTTGAATTTTCACACCACCTCATCAAACACCATTGAAACCATAAACTATTGAAACGGTCGTTACTTTAAAATACAAAATCACCAAATATATAACTCTAACTTGGATATTTCATTAAAAGTTTAAATGGTTTCATAAGTTAGGTTATTAGGACCTGATGGGATGACGTTTTTGTTTCTTTTAAAATCTACAATTGTCTATGATGGGTAGTGTTGTGGCTAAAGTTGGCGATATATTAAGGCCCCTACACATTACCTAACTCACGCTGATCACACTCACAGATGATATAACGGCACCTTATGTAATAAATACTGGTGATATATCATCTTCAAGTACCGGTTTTTCTTCAGATCGTGATTAAACAAATTAGAAATAAGTAACTACTTACTTTTTACTTTCGGTATTTTAATATTCGATATGGTTTGACATAAGTAAAGGAGTATTGCCCATCACTAGTAAATTCATCATTCAGAGACAATTTCAATATGGAGGTTTGTTTACATAGTTAGCAAGTTCCATTGAATTAGACCTTACAAGCCTATATTCCCTTAGTCGCCTCTTACGACATCCACGGGAAGACATGAAGTGGCACTATTCTAACCCGGCAACCACACAATAAATGAAATTTTAATGAATATTGTAGTATATTAACATAAATAGGGTAGTTTAAGGTTAGCGCGTGTGTACCCGCTTCTAAAATAATAAATCAGTGTTCATCTGGCAAGCTGTGTTTCATTACATGGTGGCAGCGGTTAATTCACTAATTCGTTAGTACCTCTGCCGGTTTAAATTTTTCCGATTAAATTTAGTGTATCAGTGGATAACATAACCAATTAATTAGAAAATATGGAGCACGCACGACCTCCGGCGGAGTTACGTATTGACGGGAGCCCGGTCGCTAGAGCCGCCGCGTGGCAAAAATGGTGGAAACATTTTGAAGTGTTTTTGAAGGCTTCGGGAGTTAATAAAGAGACTACGGACGTGCAGGCCAGCTTGCTGGTGAACCTCATAGGACCAGAGGGCTACGAGATATACTCGACGTTTTGTTTTGGCACTGACGAGAAAGCAGAAGATCTCACTTGTATTAAGAAAAAGTTCGACTCACATTTCGGAACAAAATCGAATATCACGATGGTGCGTTTCAAATTTTTTACACGCAACCAAAATGCTGGTGAAACTATTAGCCAATATGTGACCGCGTTGAGAGTGCTGAGTCAAGAGTGCGAGTTCGATAAATTGGCCGAGGGCTTGATAAGGGACCGCATTGTTTGCGGGATCACAAATAATGTGGTAAGAGATCAGCTGCTAAGGGCAGACTGGTTAAACCTAGAAAAAGCGGCGCAAATATGTGAAGCGGACGAGATGTCAAAAGAGGAGAATAAACGGATCGAAGAGTCGTGTGTTCAAGTTAACGAGGTGGCCGGGGGCCGCGGCCTCCGCAGGCCGGCTCGGTGGCGCGGCGCGGGCGCGCGCTCCCGAGGAGGCCCGGAGCGCGGCGCGGCGCCCGCGGCCGCGGGACCGGCGGGCACGCAGAGGTCGCGCGCGGCGCCCGCGCGGCACCGAGCGGCGTGTGCGCGTTGCGGCAGCGTGTTCTGCCGGGATGAAGAGCGGTGCCCAGCGGTGAGGTCGACGTGTTTTGTGTGTGACTGCCGTGGGCATTTCGCGCGTATGTGTAGTAGTAAACCGCTCACTAATATAGTGGACATTGTAAGCGTAGCGGAACATACGGACGACTCGGAAGGCGATGCGTTTTATGTGGACGTGATTAATGAACAGAAGCAGAGCAGTGAGTGAGGGTAACAAACAGTGGATCGAATATATGGACGTTAAGGGTAAGCAACTCAGTTTCAAATTAGATACTGGATCGATGTTGAATATTCTTTCGAAGTCAGATTATGACCGATTAGGATTAAATGTGAAGGATCTTGTAGCTTATAATAAAAAAGTTTATTCATATACAGGAAATGTTGTGCCGATAATAGGAGAATGTAACTTAAAATTGGAATTTAAAAATAAGATTTACAGTATCAATTTGGTAGTGGCCAATATGAAATGCCAAAATATTCTCGGCTTAAATGGATGCATTAAATTAGGTGTTATTCAAAGAGTAGATGGGCTTAATATTGACGATTATACAGAGCTATTTAACAGGCTAGGAAAACTACCAGGGCAGCATAGAATTATCGTAGACAATTCCGTGCAGCCAGTGATATGCCCGGCGCGTAGGATCCCCATGGGCATGCGGGATAAATTGCACGATGAATTAATTCGAATGGAAAAACTTGGGGTCATACGAAAGGTAACTCATCCAACCGTTTGGGTAAATCCAATCGTCATAGCGGCTAAGAAAAGTGGTGAAATAAGGATGTGTTTAGACCCGCGAGTCCTGAACACGGCGGTGCGGCGCGCCCACTTCGCGCTACCGACCGTGAGCGAGCTGGCGGCGCGGCTGCGTGGCGCCGGCTGGTTCAGCGTGCTGGACACGCGCTGCGGCTTCTGGATGCTGCCGCTGGACTAGGCTATTGCGGACCTTTGCACATTTAGTACGCCCTTCGGTAGGTTCCAGTTTTTAAGATTGCCCTATGGTGTTAATTGCGCGCCGGAGGTGTTCCACGCTAAAATACGACAGCATCTAGAAGACCTCGATGGGACAGACTCGTTCATTGATGATATTATTGTTTGGGGGGCCACCAAAGAAGAGCACGACGCGCGCCTGGAGCGTTTGCTAAGGCGTGCTAAAGAGGTAGGGATTCGGTTTAACAAGGCCAAGTGCAAGTTTCGTGTGCGAGAGATTGTGTACCTGGGCCACGTGTTCGATGCGGAGGGAATGAGGCCTGATGAGGCAAAGGTGAAAGCTATAGTAGGTATGCCCGACCCGGTCGACCGAAAGTCTTTGGAGAGATTTTTAGGGATGGTTAACTACCTCTCCAAATTCATTCCTAACTATTCCGAATCAGTGGCCGTGCTGAGAAGTCTTTTGAGGAAGGACTCGGAATGGTCATGGGACCAAGAACATTCCAAAGTGGTTAAATCACTAAAGGAAAAAAAATCATCAGCGCCGGTGTTATCGCTGTACGCCGGTGACGTTCCGGTGGTGGTCTCGGTCGACGCGAGCTCGCAGGCTCTGGGCGCCGTTCTGTTCCAGGGCGGGCGGCCTGTCGAGTTCGCTTCCGCCACACTCACGGACACGCAGCGTCGCTACGCGCAAATCGAAAAAGAAATGCTGGCAATAGTATTTGCGTGTGAGCGTTTTCACCAGTACGTGTTTGGTAGGAGTGACGTCACCGTCCAGACGGACCACAAGCCGTTAGAGTCAATTTTTAAAAAACCACTGTCTAATGTCCCAGCTCGTCTGCAACGTATGATGCTACGTGTTCAGGGGTACGACATGAAAGTTGAGTATGTGCCTGGAAAATTTATGTATATCGCGGACACGTTATCTCGTGCGGCCCTACCTGATCGGATGCACGAGCGAGTGAGTCAGGTCAGGAGGTTGAGGCTCAAACGTGTTTCATGATTGAGCATTTACAGTTTTGTGATGAAAAACTGGCTGTAGTTAAGCAAAGTGTACAGAAAGATGAACAGTGTAAGTCCATAATCAAATACATAGCAATCGGGTGGCCTAGAAATAGACACGAAGTAGACGCGCAAAGTCGTGTATTCTGGCCTTATAGGGAGACTTTACAATACGTTGAAGGGTTGATATTAAAGGGGAATCAGGTTTTTATTCCGTTTGCATTGCGGGGCGAGATGGTGCGGCGCGTGCACGAGGGGCACCTGGGCATCGAGCGCTGCAAGCGGCGCGCGCGCGAGGTTATGTTCTGGCCGGGGCTAGCACAGGACGTGGAGCGCGCCGTGCGCGCGTGCGCTGCCTGCGCGCTGCACGCGCCGCCGCGCCGCCGCGCCGAGAGCCGCTACTGCCGCACGCGGTTCCTATGTTGCCGTGGAGTAAATTAGGTTCCGACATATTTGAATATAGGAAAAAATATTACCTAATACTAGTAGATTATTTCTCGAATTACGTGGAAATAAACGAGTTAGGTAATATAAATAGTCAGTCAGTCGTTGCGGCTATGAAGAAGCAGTTCGCACGTCATGGTATCCCGAAGGAGTTGGTTACGGACAACGGACCCGCGTATAGCTCTAGGGAGTTTTTGAATTTAGTTCATGAGTGGGAAATTAAGCATATTACTTACCTCTTCACCCATGTATCCCCAGTCGAATGGAAAGAGCGAGCGCGCCGTGCGCACTGTTAAAAATCTATTAAAGAGATGTGCGGATGCCGGGGAGGGTCATCACTTAAGTTTATTGAATTTTAGAGCTGCACCACGAGACAACATTGACTCTCCGGCACAAATATTCGTCAGGAGATTAAATACACGGCTGCCCATATACGAACCATTACTGATAGAAAAAGTCGTCAATAAACTTAATCACGAGGCAATTAAGAGGCAACAGCAAAATATTCATAATCATAATCATAATCATAAATCATTTATTGTGAGATTGTGGTGTTAACAAAGTTCTCATAATAGACAAAATAGTGGAAGCTCAGCACAATCAGCCGTTTCAGGCGTACAATACTACGTATACTACACTTAAATCACTAAATATTTATACACTGTCAAATTTTAACGAACCTAATTAATATTAACAATATACTTTGCCAAGCTTTATACATTACGTCATGTTCGGTCTTATTTTATTAATTATTATACATGTCACATGTCAGAATCACCCATTTAAAACTAAATAAAGTCATTTTTATTGGTTTCCATTTTGTGAAAAAAATCATTAAGAGTATAAAAACATTGGTCAAGTAAAAATTTGTTTAATTTACAATAAAATTATTATTGGGGAGTTCTGTCCATGAACTATACTTCATTTGTTTAGGTACTTAACTAAATGTAAACAAAAAAACCACATGACATGGTTGGTTAGCCAATAGAAGCAGAACATTGATACGTCAAAGGTCGATTAAACAGTTTTGATTGGCTGCTTAAGTTAACGGAGTCACTTGGTTTGGTTTGTTTACATTTATTTAAGTACCTAAACAGATGGAGTATAGGTATATAGCACGTAGTATATTTTAATTGCCATAAAGTAACAATTAACTTTTTGTAAATGTAGTCTGCTATAAGATTTCACTAGTGCCTTATGTCTATTTGTGCGTTTGTCTTTGTTACATTGCTTTTCAAATAGTTTAAAATTATTTTTAATGAATTTGCACATTTCTAAAATATAAAGACTCGGGACCGTCAAGATCTTGTATTTCCTAAACAACGGCCTGCATGATTCCGACCATTTTAGTCCACCTATCGCTCTTACGCATTTTTTTTGGGATACAAACACTCACTGGATGTTTGTAGCATTGCCCCAAATTATTATTCCGTAACGCAACGCAGAACAAACATAGCTATAATATACCATTAGTGCAGTATCCTCGGAAGTCATGCTCTTAATTCTTTTAATACCAAAAATAAATCTATTTATTTTGGTTGCAACTGCGTCTACTTGTTGCTTCCAATTCAAATATTCATCGACTACTATACCTAAGAATTTTGTTTGTGGAACTTGTTCTATCCGCTCGTCACCAATTTTTACATTCAATGCAATTTCCTGGCTATTTCGAGTCTTGAAATGAATTAATTTGGTTTTAGAAGGATTCATACAAAGTCCATTGTCATCTAACCAAGTAGATATATCAGCCAACGTTGTTTGTACGTTTTCATTTAGCTCCTCAAAACTTTTCCCTCTTATAATAACAGTTGTATCGTCCGCAAATAGTAAGCATCGATGTCTAATGTAGGCTGGTAAATCATTAGCATACAGTAAAAATAAAAGAGGCCCTAAAATACTTCCTTGCGGTACACCACTTAAATTAACGCGTGGCGTAGAGTCTACACATTCTACTGTATTGTTTTTCTCATTAGTTCTTCTAATTCTGGTTAACTGTTTACGATCCGATAAATAATTATCTAGCCATCTATGAGCTGGTCCTCTAATACCATACTTTTCTAGTTTAGACAAAAGAATAGAACGATTCACAAAATCGAACGCCTTGCTTAGGTCCAGAAATAAACCTGCAACCAGGTTCTTTGCCTCTAATGCACTAAGCACATTTCTAACCAATTCTAACGCCGCGTGAGTGGTTGATTTACCTTTTCGGAACCCATTTTGCTCTTTGCAGAGTATATTATTTTTGTTTAAAAACTTTAAAACCCGATCAAACATAACTCTTTCAAACACTTTTGATAGGACCGGTAGTAGCGCCACAGGTTTAAAATTGCTCATGTCACTCCTTTCACCTTTTTTAAACAGAGGCTTGATAATCGCGAACTTTAGGATGTTTGGAAAATGTCCTTGTTCTAACGACAAATTGATTACATGAGCTAATGGAACAGCTATGTGTTTTAAAATGGATTTAAGTACTTTAAGGTTTATTTCATCATGTCCTGCTGAATTTGTATTGCTCAGAGATTTAATTATCTTGCCGATCTCGTAAGGGTCTGTAAACTCAAGAAAAATTGTGTTATTTTGCCTAACTATAGGACACACACGCGTTTGCCTTAAATTAGAATTTTTAGTTATATCGATGAAAAAATTATTAAAAGAGTCGGCGATTTCCTCTGGATCAGTTATTGCTATTTGATTTTGTTTTATTGTTTTAATCTCTAATGCGTTGCTTTGATATCCTGTTTTTTTTTATTATGTCCCAAGTTGTTTTACCTTTGTTTTTCGATGTAAGCAGCTGGTTTCTAAAATGTATTTTTTTAGCGTTACTAAAACAGGACTTAAGATGTCTAGAGTATGTTTTAAAGTGAATCTTGAACTTGTTAGATTTATGTTTGTAATATTGATATCGTAATTTAGACTTGTTTTTTGAACTTTTCCTCAATCCTGTTGTAACCCATGGAAGTTTATTTGGCTTTATGGATAATTTAATTTTAATAATCGGAAAACATAACTTTAAAAATAATGAAATCGTGTCATGTAATAATTTGAATGATTCCTCTGTATCTTTTGACGTAATGACATCGGAGAAGTTCAAGCTACCTATATATTGTTGGAATTTCATCATGTTATCCTTATTAAAGGTGCTTACGACAAATCGGCTCGAAACCTCCTGCATAGTAAAGTAGTGATAGCGGATGGTAAAGAGCGCAGATTTATACAAGTAGTGGCAAAAGCGGCAGAGCCGCGGTCTTACGTACTGCAGGACGCAGTAGGGCGTAAGTACCGAAGGAACCGCCGTATACATATAATCAGCATAATAAGCCGACTCGTCAAGCGAGAGGCTCCTGGCCACGGTGACGTCACCACGCCCGCCGCCCCGCAGCCGGCGCCGGGGTGCTCAGGCGCACTGACTCATTACTCAGCTGATAATAAGGCGGGTGTACTTGAGCAGGACACCCAGGGTAGGGACGAAGTGAAGCCTCCTGTCACTAGGAGCAAAGCCCGTATGTTAGCAGATCAAGCACAATAATATTTTTAAGATTTTAAATAATGATAAAATAAACTTTTATTATAATTACATACCCAAAACTAGATCTAATTATATTTGTGCTTTTGCTCACACATGTTTAAAAGTAAACTATACATTATGACTAAATTAAATGAATTAACTATGTAAGTCTTATTGTGTGGTAGGTATAGGTATAACTGGATATATGTAGATATTAAAATTAAATTAGAAAACCAGTAGGTAGTAAATAAACATATAGGTACACTGTGTATTTAATTTACGTACCTACTAATACCATTTGGTGGAGGGAAATATAGTTATAGTTTGAATTTCATAATTGTCTTAAGTATAGGCAGCATAGTGCATATTGATTGCTAGCGCCATGCTTTACGTGCATACGTAATATACATGTACACAATTGTTGTTTGTTATTGTTAACGATAAGGAGAGAGATGTAGTATATTAACATAAATAGGGTAGTTTAAGGTTAGCGGGTGTGTACCCGCTTCTAAAATAGTAAATCAGTGTTCATCTGGCAAGCTGTGTTTCATTACAAATATCAGGGTACCTACGTAGGCTACGTACAATCTCACACAAATTGACTTAGTCCTACTAAGCTCAAGGGCTTGACTATGGGTATCATCTCCCAGACAGAAACGATAAACGAAAACAAGACACAGCCGCTAAACCGCTGAACCGATTTCGATGAAATTCGGTATGGAGATAGCTTGAGCCTCGGGAAACGACACAGAACACTTTTGATTCCGAAAAATTGAATAGTTCCTGAGAGAATGGTGAGGACCGACTTGTACGCGGACAGCTAGTAATCGCGCTCTAGCTCCTCAATCGTTTGTTCATACCTAACAGATTAAGTTGTCACAGGGAAGACTCGTATTGCGGTAAGGTCGGCAAAATATATTTTACAGACAAAAATACTTCGACGGCGAAAAGTCATAAAGGATTTTCTTTTCTTTTTAAGTGATAGATATGTCCCGTATTAGACCAGTGGAACATAGGTTTCTAATATTCCATAAAAAGAAAGGTGCCCATCGGTACTCGACTAATTAGAATCCTGGTAAAGTTGCATTGCTCCTCGCTGTCTTTATCTTTCAGGAGCAGCTCCATACGGGACGTATATCTACTGCTGGGTTTAGAAGGGTTCCCTCGGTCGAGGGTGGTCGAGGCCCGACTATACCTATACCTATAATCATTAATCATACCAAATTTAACGTTTGTATATTTTATAGTTTTACGATACAACAATAATAAACATAGGTACATTGAAGAAAACCGTTTATTGTATGGGACCATAGTTATTGTTTCACTTTCTTAAAAAAAAAGTTAGTAAATCCTCCATAATAATAAAAAAAAAAATAATAACTCTGAAAAAAAAAATAACATGCTCGGTTCAAAAGATACAGCTCTTTAAAGTTAGGACGGAGCAGCGTGCGAGTAGGCCGGCGGCCCCTCCGGCTGCGGAGCTCTGTGGCAACAGTTATATATAATTTACATATACCTATTCTCATTTATACGTACGAGTAACTATGGCGCTTAAAAAAAGATAAAAAAAAACAAAAGATGTTTATTCAGTAAGTAGGCCGCACGGGCACTTTTACACGTCAAAAAGAAGAGACCACTGCTGAGAAAAAACGCCGCAAGAAACTCAACAGTCAGTCGTTTTTTAAAAATCACACATAAAACAAAAAAATAATATATTCATGCGTAGTTGAGCAGGAAAATGTGTCAAAACTCACAAGAATTAATAAGTAGAAGTAATAAAATAAAAATTAGAAATTTTAGAAATTATACTTACCTACCTATGGACGGTGCAAGACAACCCACATAAAAAGTTTCGAGTTATAAACAATAACAGTTTTTAAATGATTGTTTGACAAAACATTTACCTTGTGCTCTTAAGTACCTAATACGCGTTTTGCAGTGGCCCTTATCTAGGGTACGAAGGTACGATCTAAATATTTTATTTTGTTACTAAGAATTGGATTTGCAAATGCAAACCACAAGTTACCGGAACAAGACACCAAAGTTTACAGCCATTTCGGAGTTCACTGTACGTACCATAATAATAAATAATTTGTCAAATAAGCTCACGCACCCTGCTATTTAAAAAACAATAATTTAGGCAATGCTAATAAGATAAGATAAGATAAGCATTTATTGTCTATCTGTTTACAATTGTTATTACATGTCAAATCAAAAGATTCAACAGTTTGCCCATTTCAGACGTAAAATTATAACCTTTCATCTACAGTAATCTATTTTTTTTGTGTTATATGAAATAAAAATAGAGAAGTCTAATAAAGTAGATTAATTTACAGTAAAATACCGTTTAAATTGTAAAATAAGCCTATCGCACTAACCTTTCTTATCCAGTATGGCTACTGCAAGACGATATTACTCTATTTAGTCACTAATAACTAAGCTATGACAACCATTTCCTAATGATTCAATATTTACCAATCAAAAGGGATGCAGAGCGTTCTCTAGGGGAGGCCCGTGCGCGACCAGCTCGTGATGGCGAATAAATCCGACTGGAAAAGCTCTCCAAGAAAAAATAAACGTTTACTTATTGTTTACTTTTACGAAAGGAAATTGTACGGCGCGCTGTGATTGTCGTCTCGGGCGTCACGTTACGAATCATCCCCTTTCACGCGAAATGTCAGGAATCTTTATGCATTTATCGAGTGTGTAGGCGCTAGACGTTCTTTTCTTAAATAGTTCATTATCAGCCTGTCGTGATTAACAAAAGCACCGCCCACGCTTCGCTTCGTATTGGCAGTAAACGTGTACTTATATCTATATATGTATATGAATCCTGCAAGGTATTTCATACACGAAAATTTAAGTTACAATGAAGAATGTAATTCGTTAGGGTACGAGTAGGTACTCCAAATCGTTTGAAACATTGTAAAAGTAAAGTTTATAAACACACATACTACTTTTTGTTTCATTCAAATATACCTAAAAGTTTTGATTCTACGAACGTTTAAAATTTGGGTCAATAATATTAAAGCGCGCGGGAGGCATCTTGCAAGAGTGACGTCATAGTTTCACAGCGGTACGCGCACTTTATATATACATACATACATACATAAACTCACGCCTTCATTCCCAGAGTGGGGTAGGCAGAGCTACAGAATTACCAACAACTCTAATAACTTGTTGATAATTCTGTAACCACATTGTGCAAAATCAGGCTAAGATGTTTACCAGTGTATTAGTGACAGGTTGCAAGCCCATCGTCTAACAGTACTACAAGCCTATATTCCCTTAGTCGCCTCTTACGACATCTACGGGAAGAAATGGAGTGGCACTATTCTATCCCGGTAACCACACGGGCTTTATATATATGATTGAGTATATTTTAATGAAACAAAAAGTAGTATGTGTGTTTATAAACGTTACTTTTACAATGTTTCAAGCGATTTGGAGTACCTACTCGTACCCTAACGAATTACATTCTTCATTGTAACTTAAATTTTCGTGTATGAAATACCTTGCAGGATTCATATACATAGGTATATAGATATAAGTACACGTTTACTGCCAATACTACTAATGATTAATAGGAATCAATTGTTTTGACAGGGAACCAGTCAGTAAGAAGTAAGTTTAGCTGTTGAGAGAGTGTTCAATAGTATCATAATTAATAAGTTTCAGATACTTGTTTAGCCTTTTTATTACAAAACGCCTTATGTTTGACGCATTTTAGATTTCTAGGGGTATCTTGTTGTATATCAAGTTAGGCCTATTGAATGGAGACATTTTTTACTTTGCGAGAGGTGTGGCGGTTGGGCGCATGTCGCCTCGCTACCTGTTATTACAGTTGTGCGGGTCACCCCGCGTCGGGAATTGTTCAAGGTTACTCCCTCACGTACTTGGCTACTGCAAGGACGTATAGGCTCGGGAGCGTAAGAATTTTGGTTTCCCTGAACAATTCAAGAGCTAGGTGATGCTAGGAGACGCCACATATGCAGTGAATCGCTCGTTTTTAAAGTCTAAAAGATCTCTCATGATTGGCTGAGTTTGCCCATAGATGTATGCCGTATGAGGGGGTGGAAATAGCTAAAATATGCTTTTCTTACGCTGACAGGGTGTAGACTGGGACGCAGCCGACTGAGATGTGAAACAAGCGGGCGACAGATGATCGCACCGTGAGTCAATATGGGAACTCCATGTTAACCCTTAATCTCAAACAACAACAACAAGCGGAACAAGTTGGTTATACCTAACAGGATATACCTCGTGTGTTCATAAGTTTTGAGATGAAATAAATGTTACATGAAAAATAAAAGCATAAAGCTTTATTTATAAATTTTACAGATAATGATAATTAAACATTAAACAACAACCAAGAGCAATTACTATTCAAAATTCCCACCCCTATTTTTAATACAAGCTTTTAGACGTTCCGGCCAGTCATTGATCGCGGCACGAATCTTCATCAGTGGGATATCCTTCGCTGCTTTGATGAGGGCTCGCTTTAAATAATCTAAGTTTGGGTGGGACTTTTGGCAGGCCCTGAGATCTAATTCAGTCCAGTGGATTGACACCAGGGCTGGAGCATGGCCATTCTTCCGCCGCGATGAAGCCCTTCAAATTTTCCCTTAACCGAGCTTGAGTCATTTTAGCCTTATGGTCGGGTGCTGAGTCTTGCTGGAAAATCCATTCTTTGTTGTGAAATAATGTATTACATAGAGGTCTCTAAAAGTATCTAAAATGTCACATTGATAATCTTTTGCCGTAACCTTGACACCTTGTTGGCAAAAATGGAGCGGAGCGACACCTTAGTACCTACGAAATCCCCCACCATACCATCACACTCGCCGGATGATGCGCACGCGAGACATTTCGTGCTGTAGCAGGAACATCGTTGCTGCTTTTGTCATAACCTTTATTATTTTGCCGGTTTAACTTTTCATCGACCGTAAAGATTTTTTCGTCGGTGAAGAGTATCTGTTTCTCATTGTGTCTCTTAAGCAGCATCGGAAAATGTTCGCGACGTAATTTACGAAGGCGATCATTTAGAAAATGAACTTTTCTACGGCGGTAAGCATTTACTTTGAGATCGTATTTAAATATTCTGTTGACTGAAATACGCGAAATGTTAGTCAGCAGAGCGAGTTTTTTCTGGGTGCGACATGGATTTCGGCGAAGTGGGTCTCTGATTATTTTGATGTTCGCAGCCGCCCTTACAGACCGCGGGCGACCACTCCTATGGCGATCTTTCAAATAATCAGTCTCCTTGTACCGTTTAATGGTGCAATATACGACGTTGCGGCTTGTCCCCAAAACATTTTATGTTACGGAAAAACTCCATTGGTTTTTCCCCGCCATATACTGTAGTGAAATGACAGTCGCACGCAATTCATTCATTCCCTCGAGTCTAGTTAACAAAGACATGGACTATATTTTCTGAATAAATTCAAATTTTTAATTATTCTTCCACATGGGCTTTTTGGGGGTCAAACATAAGCATTTTTCGAAATTCTCAATTTTCACTACTATTTTTCTGTTAGAATTATAATTCTAAAACGATAATATTTATTTTACAGAATGAACAAAACTAGTACTTTATATTTCTGAAAAAAGTTATCCCTAATATGCATCAGGGTTTGCACTAAAATGAATTAAAATTGCAAAAAATTACCAGTTACTTGAACATTTCAAATGGACACCATTTTTTTTGTAGTTAATTTAGATAACTTTTATCATACAGTATGACATCCACATTTCTTACCTAATCAAACACAGCAACAATTATTTCGTTATCTATTCAAAAAAAAAAGTTAGAGCGTATTATATACAAGCAGGAATTTGACCCCACTATTTAATGGGTAAAACTCGGAAATCAAAATATAAAAAAAATTAATGGTGGTGGTTCAGCACTTCTCTCACCATAAAGTATATCCTCAATTTTTTTTATTCAAATCAAAAGTCATGCGGCACACTCGATTTGTTGAAATCACATGGAATGGCCCCAATAACATTCAAATTCAAAATTAAAAAATAATTAAAATAGGTGCCAGTATTATTTTCTTTATTTTATTAAGTAAAAAGTTTGTCTCAAAACTTATAAACACACGAGGTACCTAAGTTGGAATAAGGAGAATAGTAGCTTCACTAAAAACACTTTCATACTCGTGTAATGCTAAAGAACATCAACCTAGCGATGCGTCTACAGCTTTCAAGCCCGCTTACTTTAGTAGCTTCGGTAGTATTGTGGTAAGTATCCCCGCCCGTCACGCGGGAGACCGGGGTTCGATTCCCCGCCGGAGAGCCATTTCTGACGGTATAGGGTAAATATCGCTGAGACGTTGTGTCAAAGATAAATGAATCACTGTTTGAGATATAATGTATGTATTTTATAATTTATAACTGAATACCAAATAAAATAATAAATTAATGTAGGTACTTAAAATATTACCAAGACACGAGTCTAGGAGATATCTGGAGAATGATCCAAGGATCGATATCGGAATAGAATATAATAAATTTGAATTTTGGAAGATTTAGATCGAAATGTAAGAGTGGCCTGGAACGCAAACAAAAGAGGTTGTAATTGTAACAACCTCGTTACAAAGTCATGTTTTAGTCATGTTTGGATGTTACTAAAATTTGTTTTAAACGAAAGTAGTACTGGTGTAATATTTTATTGTGTGCCCCTTGCATTATGCCCCACTTCCCCGTGCTATAATTTAGCAAGATTGGTTAGTCATGTACATGTTTGTGACCCTGAAGATTTTCTCAATGCTTTTATAACTACGGACGAGACATGGGTCCACCACTGTACAACAGAATCGAAAGGACAATCCAGGCAATGGAAAAATCTGGGTTTACAGGCACCCAAAAAATCCAAGGTCACTTTGTCAGCTAAGAAGTTTTCTAGGATTGCAGGGTCTATCATGATAGGCTATCTTGAAAACGGCAAAACCATAAATTCGGACTACTCTTACTACATATTGTTCACATTTAGGTCGTTCGCGTTCACACTTCGGCGAAATCAATGGCACAAATACATGATTTAGGTGTTACATGAGGTATGCCATGTATTATGTGGATTTGAAGTGCTGCCGCATCCCCCTTACTCGCCGGATTTAGCTCCTTCCTATGATCATGTCTTCCCCAACCTCAAAAAACACTTGGGAGGACAAAGATTTAAGACGCGAATATGGACCTAGGTGCAAGAAGGACTCTTATTTGAACGACCTCAGCGATTATTTTTGTTGATGAGTTTTGTTTTCCTTCTTGTTCAATAAACTTTCGCAATATAATTTACAGCATTAAAAAAAACCCTTTTCTTGAGTCTCACAAAACTACTCTACTGAAAATTATAAGTCTGTGTTATATGCAAATTTTGTTCCACGTAAGTACTCCTTTAATTTTGGAAATATTACGACACTAGCTTCTACCTGCGACGTCTATCGCGTTCGACTACCGTTATTCCCTCGGGAACTTTTAAACTTTTCGGGATGAAAAGTAACCTATATGTTAATCCTGGATATAGCTATCTCCATTCCAATTTTCATCCAAATTTGTTTAGCTGTTGCAGCGTGCCTCACACACACACACGCAAACTTTCACATTTATAATATTAGTAGGATAAAAAAGCGCTGTTTTAACCAGTCTAGAATATTGTTTTAACTTTTCCATAAATTAATTAGTTCAAGTTAGTAAGGTCTTACTTACTCCAGTTGATGATACCGATTGAATGATGCCTCGCGGAGCACCGTCGCCCCTTGGCTCGAATAACTAGCTATGTAGGTAGATACGTCAGGGCGTTATGGAGGTCGTCCGACAAATTAAAACAGGAGGTAGTTGGGGCCCATTGGAACATATCTGTCCTAGTAAGTTCTACTATTCTTAAGTATTAAAAAAAACAATAAGTTGATATTTTAACCCTCACCACTTTTTTTTTAAAGCAATCTATACATTTAATTTCTCTTTTTATTAATGCTGTAGTATTAGTTTGTTTTAAAAGAGAACCACTACGTATAGTGTAGAAAAAAAAAGTTAAGAATTGGAGTCGGAGTCACCCACCGAGGGTTCCGTACAAGTGTCTGCACATCATAACCATAATCCGTTTAAGCTGGCGCCGATGAAGCCCTTTCATCCCATACCCCACATGACACGGTTAACTCAATTCAAAAATTGAAACGCCGATCCTTGCTTAAAGAAATACCCTGTTTATTGCGATTTAATTAAAAATGTATAGTTTCAGATTTTTTCTTATACTTGTAATACAACATGGTATTACTTGCCAAATTTCATAGTTCTAGGTCAACGGACCCGTGTGGTTGCCGGGTTAGAATAGCGCCACTCCATGTCTTCCCGTGGATGTCGTAAGAGGCGACTAAGAGAATAAAGGCTTGTAGTACTGTTAGGCGATGGGCTTGCCACCTGTCACTAATACACTGGGAAACATCTTAGCCTACTTGTGCAAAATGTCCAGGTTACAGAATTATCAAGAAGTTTTAAGACTTCTTCGTAATTCTTTAGCTCTGCCTACCCCACTCTGGGAATGAAGGCGTGAGTTTATGTATGTATGTATGTATGTAGGTCAACGGAAAATACCCTATAAACTTTGATTCCCTTGAGAGCGTTGAAATATACATTTTTTGCGGGTTAAACGTCCGTATCTTTTTTTACGTTAACTTAGATGATTGATTTTTTTCACAGCTTCATGAGACTGTAAACTTGAGCACCTATATGGTTTTAAACAACGACTGACAGTTGAGTTTCTTGCGGTGTTTCATCTAAGCAGTGGTCTTTTGCGAAGCGCTGGTAGATTTTGGACGTGTAAAAGTGCCCGTGCGGCCTACTTACTGAATAAACCTCTTTTATCTTTTTTATTTTTATTTCCACTAGACAGACTTACTGACAAGAAAGTGATCCTATAGCGTTCCGTTTTTCCTTCTGAGGTACGGAACAGAATTGTAAACACAATTGTGAAGCTCAAGCTTCCAATCGTATTAAAAAATTATAAGGAAAACGGCCGAATCCGAATCTTAAGTACCCGAAACCGACTTGCGTGCATGACTCGATGTATGAATGTGGAAGAAGCGAAATAAATTTTTCAAGATCGTAGCAAGTGGAAAGAAGTGGTCTCTGGGATACAGGCGTGATTTAATGTATGTATGGAATTACCTACATAGTTAAATAAAAACCAAAATTAGTTTTGAGAGTAGCGAGCCCGCACCAGTTTTTCCCGGACTCTTCAGTAATGTACCCACTAGATATTCCTCAACACTGCTCGGAAATTTTGCCAAAGTTGGTGGCTTCGGGTCACAAAACATTACCTTATCGGACTGGCCAAGAATGTTTTCCCCGGCCTGTTGGCTTGTCGGTCGACAACATTGTTGTCCAACCTTCAGAACCAATGAAAATCAAACATATTTTTTTGTATTATAGCGCCATAGAATGAAACTAACTTTCCGCCCGCGACTTCGTCTGCGGTGGATCAGAACTTCTGTTAAAACTACAGATATAGTTTACATCAACTTCAAAGGGTTTATTTATGAAAAAAGTCAAGAACGTTACATATAGTGTATTTCTATGGAACTTGCTAACTATGTAAACAAAAGACTTAACTTTGTTTTGTCACTGTTTCTCCTTGAATTTTCACACCACCTCATCAAACACCATTGAAACCATAAACTATTGAAACGGTCGTTACTTTAAAATACAAAATCACCAAATATATAACTCTAACTTGGATATTTCATTAAAAGTTTAAATGGTTTCATAAGTTAGGTTATTAGGACCTGATGGGATGACGTTTTTGTTTTTTTTTTTTTTTTTTATATCATAGGAAGGCAATCGAGCACACAGGCCACCTGATGGTAAGTGGAAACTGTGACCCATAGACATTCGCATTCACAAGACCGCAATCCTAAGACTGCAAATGCGATGCCAACCCTGAGGCCGAAGATGGAATGCCTCTATGCTAGTCATTTCACCGGCTGTCTTATCCCCAAACCGGAACACAACAATGCGAACACTGCTGCTTGGCGGTAGGTTTGTTTCTTTTAAAATCTACAATTGTTTATGATGGGTAGTGTTGTGGCTAAAGTTGGCGATATATTAAGGCCCCTACACATTACCTAACTCACGCTGATCACACTCACAGATGATATAACGGCGCCTTATCTAATAAATACTGGTGATATATCATCTTCAAGTACCGATTTTTCTTCAGATCGTCATTAAACAAATTAGAAATAAGTAACTTACTTACTTTTTACTTTCGGTATTTTAATATTCGATATGGTTTGACATAAGTAAAGGAGTATTGCCCATCACTAGTAAATTCATCATTCAGAGACAATTTCAATATGGCGGTTTGTTTACATAGTTAGCAAGTTCCATAGAATTAGACCGTACATACATACCTTCACGCCTGTAATCCCAAAGTGGGGTAGGCAGAGCTACAGAATTACCTACAACTTTAAAAACTTGTTGATAATTAGAAGAACGTTAATTTTAATTATACCGTCTTACTTACTTAAGCGATCGACATAAACCACTTCCGTTTCACGGCTGAAACCTTTAAGACAACAAAATTGCCGTACAAAATAATTCACTGCTCTTCTTTGACCATTACATTTTTTTATCGACCTTATATTAAATAAATACATAATTTAGTCATCTAATTATTCGGGATATTTTCTTTGGATGTTTAGATGCTAACATTCATGTAGCACCTACCCCCATTTTACTCCCTTTTTCGAAATTCCCCTTAGTTGTTTTAAGAGTTCCGTAGAAATGAAAACCTCTGCGTTTTAGTAAATGGCCTTCAAGATTCAGTCGCCAATGTTTATTCCGAAACTAAAATATACATTCTAAAACTTTACCTTGGTTCAAGGGGAGAGCTATTGTTTCACCAACGAATAATCAAGAAGGTACCTATAGTAAATGACTTAATTGTACCGAAGATCAATGCACCGACACCAACACACTACTCTGTAGACCCTGCGCTCGACCTGGAAGCGGCTGTCCATTTCCCAACGGAACTACCATTTCACAATTCCTTGCGACCTTCTGGATTGCCCCCACATTAATTGGTTTTGAAACTAGAATTTCCTATATTAATAAGATATTAATTTCCTGTTAACAAATAAAAGTTAAAACTAAAGTTATTTAAATTAAAATAAAACTAAGCTACTCAAATATTAAAGATGTCAATAATAATCACCACTATAAAAAGAACACCCCTCTAGCAGGTCTTCTCGCGGCATCGTCCGTAAATTATTTTACTACGGAACCTTAATCCAGCCAAAGTGTGCAATATGGTACATAACACGTGTGCGAGATAAAATCTTTATAAAACGTTCGTAATAGTGTTACTGGCCGGATGTGCGGCTGGAGAAGTCGTTTTAATTCCCCGGATTCCATTAATAGCAACGGATCTACTGCAATTTTCAGTAAAATTATCGTTTTCAATGACAATGATCAAGTCACAAGGTCAAACATAAAAAGTTGCGTGTTTAGACCTGTGTCCCTACTATAGTATGGCTGCGTCTACATCGCGTGTCCAATGTGGATAAAGCATCCGTCTCTCTCGTACTTATCCACGTCACGTGTCAGAAGGTGACGGATGCCTTGTCCAAACTTTGTCACGCGATGGACGCAGCCATGTTAAGGCCCCTGAGCGTCGAGTGTTTTCCCAGTGACGACGCGGTGGCCTAGTTGGTAGTGACCCTGCCTACGAAGCGAGCGGTCCTGGGTTCAAATCCCGGTAAGGGCAGATATTTGTGTGATGAGCGCGAATATTTGTTCCTGAGTCATGGATGTTTTCTATGTATTTAAGTATTTATTTCTCTATATAAGTATTTATATCGTTGTCTAGTACCCATAGTACAAGCCTAGAGCTTAGTTTGGGACTAGGTCAATTGGTGTGAGATTGTCCCCTGATATTTATTTATTTATTTATTTATTTAGGTACAGTTGTAGGTATGTATTGTGCAACGAAATTCCGCTGTAACTGGCAGTAATGATTTGAATTGAATTTTAAATCAAACGGCATGAAAAAAACAATTTCGCAAAAAGTGTCAGGACGTCTTTAAAAATCGACGTAAAATAAAACCTGTATGCAAATGCACCTACCTATCTTTCCCCATTTGAAGTTTATATTACTTCAGATTAACTTGGGTTATTTTAACTTATATTAGCGAGGGCGGGTCGCTTGTATAATATATAGATAACGAAATCAACGAATAAAAAAAAAACAAAAACGTATATTAGGTGTATTATTTGCTAAAAGATACACAGACTGAAAATAATAATGTCTCTACTTTTTTTTAAACGTCATTCACACTTGTTGCCAAGTCTCGCGAATCACTCGAGATAAAATAACAAGAAAGATTTGTCAGAACAGCAGTTGCAGTATAAGCAGTTGTCATTTAGGTACCTACATCTCGAATAAAAATTGAATAGAATAAGGTCCTCAAATTAAATTTATCATCCTATCCATCTATGGCGGACGAAACTCGGGACCTGCTATCTTTTTTCTTATAATCAGGGATCGGAAATTCGGATCGATATTTACCTAAAGTTGGCAAAATCCCAGAAAAAGATAGGCAAACATAGCGTCGGCTTCTTAAAAATATTATTTTAATAATATAAGTTTCGAGATTCTGGGATTCTACAAAATGTTAATATAATAATTACTTTACATGTAGGATAAAACATTAATTTTTGCTCCTATAAATTCGTTTGGTTAATGAGTTACAGGTAAATTAAATAACATTTGGTAAATCTATACATGAAGAATAACTTCAAACAGCTAATATAAATAATTGATTATGAATTAATGCCGGTGCAATTTATTTATTTTGAAATCCCAGAAATTTTAGTAATGAATTCTATGATTGAGTCCGCCTCCATACAACTGAACAACAAAGCCGGTGCGAAAGTATAGGTAAATATCGATCCGAATTTCCGATCCCTGCTTATAATATAACTAAAGATAAAATCATCGAAAAATGTGTACTATTTCATGTTAGATATTAAATAGGAAAGTGGATCGCAAACATAACGTCCAGTGACGTAGTTATACACGTTATAGGTACAAGCATTCTCACTAACAAGCATTCACAAAACAGACATCGTTGGAAGATTTGCAAAAGATCCAACTTAATTTCATCCAATGGATCTATGAGCCTAATCATTCTATGAAAATGTGTAACTAACGTAGGTAGGTCGGTATTTTAACAAACTTTCAGTAATTATGTATGGTAACAAGTGCGCCTTCTATGGTAACTAAGGGACTTTTAGTGTTTCGATAATTGTGATAATTACCTATTTACCTAAGTCAATTTTACCTATTATGAATATTATATTTTTGTATATATTATCTTTATCTGTATTAAATAATTTAACACCTAATAGTGTAATAAACGGTCACCTGAAGATCAGTTTAGTGGCATCCTCGTCGAGCAGTTGGGGCTTGATTAATGTGTGCGATAAGTGCTCAAAGTAGATATTAAAGCTCAAAGTAGGTAAGTACCTATTACTAAAACCATTTTCAATTGTAATCTTATTATTATCATCGCATTTGATGAAATGTCAACCCTAACTTTTTTCCAAAGCAATGATTGCAGTTCAACAAACTGCGCGCGAGTCGATCGTTGAACCTGCACTAACTGTTATTTCTATCTCCCTCTCGCAAGCACAATAAAAGCCTTTCTTGTCTTTGGCTTACACCTATGCATCTCCGAGTAGTTCCATTGATGGTATGGTTCTCTCAGAAATTTAAGTCAACTTAATGGCGCAGCAGTGTAATGGCAGACGTAATCGGCCTATTAAATATGTACCCCTCATGCACTTATTTACTCACAAAGCGATATAGGTAGGTACAAGTAGGTAGCCCTTACTCAACATTCAATGTCCAGTAGCACGTTTCCTTTCATGTTTGTATAAAAAGTGTTTATTTCACGGTCCTTTGTCACGCCGTCATAAGTTCGAGCACATACCTATACCTACATACCTACCTAGGTACCTACCTCTACCTACCAGCGAACACGAGGCGACGGAAGGCCGAGTCTAGGCTGGACCCGTTCCGTGAAATCCTTGTTTAGAACATTTAAAGATGTTGCTGATTGTGAGTACCTACGGAATCCAAAGAATAAATAGAACTACCTACCCAGGTTGGGACTTCTACTTAATGTTTTATAGGTACTCAAAACAAGTACCTACCAACCTAGATACTGTTTGTAGTCGGTAGGTACGAGAGATTTCGTTCCATTGACCCAAATCTGGTGAGCCGCGCGTTACGGGCGGGGGCACTAGGAACTACGAGTAATTGGGTAGGTACCTAGGTACTACCAATTATTTTAAATTCATCATCAGAAATCTTGGCAAGCAATTTAAGGTCAGTGTAACAAAACTAATGTACTTATGACTTAACACATTAAAGACATTGTCGGTAGGTAATGTACAGACCTATAAATAGGTATAAAGATTTAGGTAAGTATATGTATGTACCTACTTACTTACCTACCTATGTACTTATAGGTAGTTTAGTTTTTTGTCAGTATTTTGTTGCGTTTTGTTTGTATGTTTCTCACGAATGAATGTTAATTTATATTCTATTCTACTTATAAGTAGGTATAAGTAGGTACCTAGTTATCTACAAATTATTTTATTTTACACCTAGGAACGTCCTTAACATCTTTGGCACCTAAGCCTACCTAAAATCAATTATGAATGGAATCGTAAACAGAAGGCAAATAATGTCATTTTTATTACCTTCGCCGCCGCCACCGCAGTGAGGGCTCGTTCTTTATTGAAAAGCCGAATTTAGAATGATACCTTCGCGTAACATGCCTGGTTGTGTATAGATTAAACAAGCTAAAAACAAAAGTGCAAGATACCAGACTTCTTTATCAGAGGCTCACCGGCATTGCATAACGCTCGCGGTCAACGACTCCCCGCGGCCCTCCCGGCGCCCGCGCCGACCGCGCGCGGTCCGCGCCCTTCCACCACCGGTACGACGCCATCGGTACGGATTCGCATGGGGAAACTGATTCAAAACATACATATCGTCTATTCTAAGAGGAAAACCTTACTAAGTAGGTACCCACTTACTTACATAGGTACCAATAAGTTAGTTTAGTGAGCTTCTCTACTAAGGAGTGGTCCGGAAAAAAATTAGCAGCACATACCTAATATGGAATTTATTTTTATTTTGTGCTAATTTCTAAGCAGTGCATTTAAAATAGTAATCTGTAGATACTATTAAATATAATAAACAATAAGAATGGTAAAAATTAAAGAGGGATTTCAAGTTTTCGCCTTTTACATTAAATCTCACCTAAAGCTTTTTGAACAGTCTTTTGAGAAAATATATATTAAGTACTTATATTATGAGGTGTTTGTCATAAAGTCATAAACATAGTTTTTTTCTTTAAGTTTGATGGGCTAGTTAATACCTTATTAAATTGTCTTTTGATCATTAGTTAATATTTTTGATTTGACTTTAGTTTGAGGTAGGTAGTTAGGTACATGGATTTTCAAAAATTGTGTATTTGCCATTTTTACAGAAATTTGTCTCCCATAGATAAACCCCTATTAGAGGTTAGATTGGAGAAACTTCCTTACTACCCAACGTGAAATCGAGTTTATTGGTAGGTATTACTTATTCGTATAATAATATTCTTAAAAGCATAAAAAAAGTTCTGAAAATGGAAATTCAATTGTGGTACCTATTGTAGAAAACGGCAAGCGAAGATTGTCAAATTGTGTTGTACAAAAAGTTATAAAGTATTTACATTGCAATAAATATTGAGAAAACTCAAGGAATCTTACACATTTCAGTATTATTGTATTTTTATTTGATAGTAAGATATCTACACATTACTAAAAAGAATAAACTGCTTCATTATAAGCAAACAATAAAAATAAAATCTGATAATTCCTTGCTACTTTTTTGATGAACCACTCCTTAAGTAGGTATATATACCTAGGACCTGCCCAGGTACCTAGACGATATTATAAATTACTAGCTGACCCGGCAAACGTTGTTTTGCCTTATAAATTAGAAATGAAAAATAGATAGTAGCCGATTCTCAGATCTACTGAATATGCATATAAAATTTCATAAGAATCGGTCAAACCGTTTCGGAGGAGTACGGTAACTAACATTGTGACATGGAAATTTTATATATTAGATAAAGGATGTAAACAGCTAACTATTTGCGAGTCGGTACAGTCTCATACCACAGTTTGACTTGTTAATTTTTATTTTCGTGTTTTTAGCTATTTATTCTGGGTAGGTAGGTGTACCTATGTACCTAACCAAACATTCTACCGCCAGCTGCGCATTCTGCCGCGTTTCTTTTTCGCCTGTCTTCTACCGTTTAAGAAGTTCATCTACTTACATACCTACCTAACTAGGTACCTATTTGTCTTTCCTTGTTTAATTTTCTTTATAAATGTGGTGTTCAATAAAGCGAAAGTATTTGTATTGTATTCTATTCTATCTTGGTATAGGTGAGGTCAAGGCGCCGCCACAGAACTATATAGTTCTGTGGCGGCGCAGACCGTCTGCGAGGCCAGCCCTTGGACGCGCTGTAACATCCCTGGTAAGTAGTACAGGTTCGAAGTTTACGGCTCGGTCGGTAATGCAGTACCTATTTCGTTCTAATTCCAACACTCTACGTTCATTTCGTGTTCTTCAAGCTCAAGTTCAAGCGGCGAGTGCAACGTGGTCATAGAATTAGCAGGAGTTTTTGGCATTGAGTGACTAAGTAAGTAAATAATTTAATAACCTCATATCATAACTTATTTATTTGATATAAATGATCTTAAATGCCTTGATTTATTTGTTTTGTGCTCGCAAATATCTAACCTTATAAAACCTATTAGTTGGAAAGTCCGTCTAAGATGCGTGAGGAAAGCCCGTCATATACCTAGGTATACCATACCGAACTTCCCTTAAAGCCGATATCGTCAACTGATATCGCAGCATGGTTTTTTTAAACCTTTTTTCCTTCTAATCCTACGTATAGTTATAGTGTAGGTGAGTTAGTATGTTTGTAACTGACTCAAGCAGAAGCGGCTGGCCATTTAAAAAAAACAAAGTTACGTAAAGTAACTCATACAAAACCTAGATAATAATATATCATGTAATGACGACTCTCTCTTTTATATGTCTGTAATTTGAATTTTATTCATACATAGCATAGTACAGCTAGGGTTTGCAATCCGAATATTCGAATACCTATTCAAATTATTCGCCATGAATATTCTTCGAATTCGACAGTATTAATTATTCGAATAAAACTAATATTTCGAATAGTGCAGAAACATGTCTGTAATTGTTTAATCTAGCGAAACACTACAACAAAATGCCAGGATTAATTATCCTTCACATTAACAACTCCGTGGAAATAGATTTAAATATAAAAAATAACTTCAAATTTAAGACACAGTATAATTACCTATTTTTCTTTATCCTTGCTAACATCAAAGTTTCTAGAATGAATTAAATACCGTACAGTAATTGGTAAAAGGGGTAGCCAGCTGGCGAGTCCGGCTACCTGCTACATAATGGAAAATAAGTTTTTATCATAAGTTTTTATTTGTATATACCATATATATATATGATATGAAAAATAAGTTTTTATTTGTTCATTAAAGTTGGCCTGTTGATTATTTTCCTGAAAATTAATCAGCGGCAAATCTAACTGCCCACTCTCTCTTTCACCTCACCTTACAAACGTGTATGTAGTGTTTGCTGTTAGATTTACCAAATACCAAATGTTGATTGCCAAAAAGTTTAATTTTACATTACAGATTTTACAATTATACAACTTAGAATCAATTTATTGTTTTATTTTCAAAAATATTCGAATTATTCGAAATATTCGAAGATTCGAATATTGGAAATCTAAGTATTCGTATTATTCGAATACTAAAATTGGACGAATATTGGAAACCCTAGGTACAGCAGGACACTACTAATACGGCGCGCTGATTAAACAACAAAAGACTCTTGTCAGCGGTGGAAGCGCTTCGACGCGCGCCTTATTAATTGTGTCGTGCTACTGTAACTATAAATAATCATTCAAAATGAAAAATGATGAAAGAAACTTAAAAATAATTTTGAAATACCTATCAATGATACCGCACTTGTCACAATTCGCAGACTTTTTTTTTACAATATGGCGGCAACCAGACGCCGAATTTAAATAATGTCATATCTTTAGTGACACTCACAACATTAAGACAAATCGATTCAATTCAAGAATCATCAAAATCGGCCCACGCGTTTAGTTTCTAGAGCGCTACATAGGAACAAACATACATATATAGGCTGATAAACACATTACCCTCCTCCTTCTGCAGTCGGGTAAAAAGGTTTACAACCTCATCTTATGCCGATCTTACATTCAAAAGAGAAAATTAATCATATATTTGAATTGCAACATTGCAACGTTATTTCAATAACTTATAAATCTTATAATACACATTTCAATAAAATGGTTCATTCATTAAATTGATTCACTCGTTGTCATGTGCTTTATTTATACTTATTACGTGTTAAATTACTACGAGACGGACTTGCTCAAAACAGTGTGAGAAGACCGTCTACGCATTAACTTTTTAAAAAAGGCTTATGTTTTGCAGAGTTTTGATTACCATG
This sequence comes from Acleris emargana, assembly GCA_927399475.2. NCBI lineage: Eukaryota > Metazoa > Arthropoda > Insecta > Lepidoptera > Tortricidae > Acleris > Acleris emargana. The sequence continues at coordinate 45,082,222 of OV656835.1, read as the reverse complement.
GCCATTTTAAGATATGAAAGTCGTAAATTACTTTTTTTGAATCGTATTAAATGGTTAAAGTAGTTTCAAAAATCCCACGAAACCTTACTTTAAATATAGTATGCCGGTTTTCGCCGCCTTGACCTTATGTGTAGGGGAGAAGTGGCATGAAAGAGCAATTGATAATAATTAGAGAACAGGAGTGTAGAAACAGGAAACTCGTCATGTCCTAAATGATGTGCTTCACGTGCAAGTAAATTTTCATTAATCAGTGTTATTGAATAAAGTACCGTTAATTTACAAACATTTAGCCTTAAACCTTAGCCTTAGCCTTAATTGATGACAATAAATACAAGATATTAAACCTACCAACGAAACATTATCATGACCTACCTATACGTCATTAAAGGAAACGTGGACGAATTTTATCAGCTACATAGTTTAAATACACTGTAAGGAAATGAGATATTAAGCTGAAAAATAATGGAAGTATTAATGACAAAGAAAAATAATTATTTTAAATACTTGAACAATATCAACTTAATTTTGTAGCCCGTTTTCCTACGCCAAGCTATTTAGAACAGGTACTTACTCGAAATAATTGTTAGTGCCCATTTTCTTTGCAAGTGTTTATTATGCACTAACGAAACTAATACCAATCCGATAACGCGCGGCGCCAGGCACGACTCTCTTTCCACCTTCTTTCTACTTACCGCGATCCGCGGCCGTAAAGTGCACGAAATATTTTCTATTTACATTCGTACGTAACGTAATCTCGCACGCTGAACTATGGGATTTTTATGGGATTAGATACATTTCTTTCTGACATATTGTTCATGTGTCGGGTACGGCGGTGCAACGCCAAAACGACGTAGGTACCTGTCTATTAGGAAAGACGCATTTTTAATGTTGGTAATATACCGGTGCAAAATTGTCAAGACGATCTGTATGAGTCCTTGTTAAATCATGATATTCATGATATATCTATATTGGTCATTCAAACGTAGCGTGAACCAAGAATGGTAAAACATTACATTTATTATTTTCGACTATTTTCAGTATTCAACCATATTGCTATTGCATATTGCTTACTCAGCTCTTAATCACGAAGGGCATTTTTTCTTCCCTTATCCTGCTACGGCCTTTGTTACAACCATCCCTACCAAATGCGGTTGTGTCACATATTACATTTAATTAGAGGCAAGTAATGCTAATATAAAGTGTGTGTCTGTCTGTCTGGCTACGCCCGTAAATAACACAAACATAAAAAACGGATTGAAAATACCTTAAAAACAAAGCTAGAAAATATTATGTATGTACCTACTGTCGTCGTTAGAGATATGTTGATATTCTGTACCTTAATCCATTGAAACAAGATGCAAAAATGTAAACATATCTTTGGCGTCAACTGTACTATACTCGTATTTTGTTCATAGTCATACTAGCTTCTGCCCGCGAAAACTTAACATTTACGTATTTTTTTATTTTCCTGTCAAAATGGGAGCATCAAAGTGTATAAATGTATATATATTTGGAATGGGCTATTGATACTCATATTGTTATAATAAAAAAAAAACTTTTATTCCCCTCGATTTTTTTTCGCGGACGCCATGTTGTAATAAAATATACTTATCCTATGTCACTTCGAAAATTAAAACGAATCAAATGACACCTAATATGTTAAAATCCGTCAAGCCATTTAGGCTGAAATAGACATACATACATACGCTCGAAAAACATAACCCTCCTTCTGACGCTTCGGGAAAAATAGACACTTAATAGATACTCACAAATGAAAACGATTAAAAAAACAATTACTATGGTAATCATACTAATCATAATCAGAAAGACGCATGAACCATACAATTCGATGTAGTTCTCGCACTAATAGTGTAAATGCCAAACTTTGCGATGTGAGTGTTCGGTGGCGGCGTGAGTTAGGTTCTTTGATTGTTGCTGCTTCACGACGGATTGAGCGATATGGATCAAAAATTTAATGGAGATTTATCTCCCTACTCAATCCATAGACAAAAGGTAGCCTAGATATGAGATATGAGTTACAGAAAAATTACACCCTGAATTATCTTTTTAAGGAGCCGATTCAACTTTCAATTATTAGGTATAGGGTTCCAGTTTAAATGACGAAAATGCACTTAACGCAGAATTTTACAACTTCTTTTGTTGCTAAATATGAAAGGAAAAGATAACAAAGGGACGACCGAAGTGTGGCACGTGCCGTGGTTCAACCCTTTTTGATCATTGGGTTTTACCTGAACCGGACACATTTAAGTAGGTGTTTTGTTTTCTAAATACAAATTAAGTACAGTGCGGTTAACATTCAGGTAAAAATGTATTTTTAATACTATTCTTAAATTGTACAAAGTGATATTGACACAGTATTTAATTATTATTTTAGAAACATTTAATTATTAAGTAAAATACCGGCAACATCGAAACTATCCAGATTTTTTGTTCACAGTATACTTTGGCCGTACCGACCACCTGCTGCGTAATTGTTTTACAACCCTACCAACACACAAACAACAAAATTGAAGAATAAATGTTGGTAATGGTTGGTTTTAAGTGCCTTTCGTCATATTAACTACAACCAACAATACCTACGTGTGTAAAATTTGTAGTTTACTTAAGCATTAATATGGTACGCTCATTCTAATGAATCGTCTTTAAGTGGTCTTCCGGGCCAAATTTCCAGTATGCCACCATTTAAAGTAAAACAAAATAATTGGATCATAACGTCTACATGTATCCCGTTTAATATTTTTTTGCACTAGGAGTTAAAAATATAAAATATTAATGAGAACGCTCGTAAGGATTACTTTATGAAATGTTGAAGGATTGTTGAAGAGGTAGGGCCCTAAGTACTTTAATTTTAGTAACGCGTTATATTGAAGGAAACTTGAACTTGCTATTTCAGCGAGGTTTCCACAATAATTACTGTAGTGTGCGTTCAAAAATTCAAAATATTTATTCAGTAAATTGTCCACATGCGGGCTCTTTTACACGTCGGTAATGTACAGTGAATCTACCAGTTACTTGAAAAATTACCACTGCGCTCATCGACACTGAAAGTTGCTTTACACAGTATTTGCCACTTGAACGTAAACGTTCTGATGGCAAATATAAATAACACAATTTCGTCCAGCTTAAACCTATAATTTGAGGTGTTTTAATTCAAATTGTAATTATACACATCCCTTCCAAACTCAGCTTAGTATCAAGCAACGGATGCTATGTTTTTTTTGTAATAAACTAAATGTAGTAGGTAGGTATGTTTTGTTGTCATGGTTCGCTTCCTTGGTCACGATATAACTCGTGAACGGCTCGATCGATTTTCATATAATTATGTAAGTATACTTGTTGGGTTCGTAATTATCAGGTCAAGGATTGTATGAAAAAAAAAATACCTGGGCGGTGCCGGGCACGGACAACTAGTAACTTATAATTTTTCAATTTCGCAAATAAATACGAAAAACAGCACACACCTTGCTTCAGCTGCGCGGGGGGCGCGACCCCTTCCTTATCAAAAAAAGTTAGGGCGAACCCTTCGCCGTCGATGGTGAGCGGCGCGCAGGCGCCGCGGGCGGGCGGGCGGCCTCTCCACATGTCCATGTGCGCACATGTCCCGCGCGCACCGGTGCGGCTGCGCGTGCGCCGGCCTCACTCTCACACCGGCCACTGAGCTTTTCTCGAGCTTGCGACTTGCTTCTCAGATCCCCCGAAGCGAACTATACCAAAGTACAAGCGGCCTGAAGCGATCTTGATTTATTGATTGCAACGGGGTGGGTAAACCTAAACACATTATAATCTCACACATTAATTTTTCTCTCTTTGTAGAGTGGTACGTACAAGATACTTATACTACACGTAGGTATATATATTTGATTTTTCTTTTTTGTAGTACAGTATATTTCTCGTATATTATATACCTGCTATTATATTTTTCTTTTTTTGTAGTTGCATAAGAAATTACTTACTCGTATGTATTTTATGTTTTTTTTTTAATGGTAGGTACCTACAAAGATTACAAGTATTTTTATTGATCTTACAGGGCGCCAGATTTATTGTACAGTCAACAGCATAAATAAGTGATCATTTATGTAGTTTGTCACTTTAACGTTATGTTGACGATTTATTTATATATATTTTGAAAGCGACAAGGCACATAAATGATCACTTATTTATGCTGTTGACTGTACCCACCAGTTTTTGAGTGGTGGTGAAACTCCATTATAGAGTTGTTTCAAAATTGTATGGCAAAACCAAGTAGGTAATTTTTATTTTAAAAAATAGCTAAGAATGGTGTTATTCTAGAGACTTTACATAACTTTAACCGAATTCCACATCTAAAATAATATAGGCAAGTACACAAGTTATAATTGCAATTAAAAATTAAAACTAAACGTATAAATTTAGATCCGCGGATCGGGCCTCTATGCTGGGCGGGGCGCGCCGGCGCGGCTCACGGCCCGCCGCGGAACGGCTCGTAACTCGGCCGCCATTACTGTTAAGTAAACATATAAGAGCTATCAAAACGTTAACAATACCAAGTATAGAAAAAAAATCATAACATAACTGAGGTTTTTATTTGGAAAAAATTCGGAGCATTCTTTATCCGTACTTACAATGATAAGGTATATTCTTGCAACTTCCCGAGAATTTCTCATAGGACACTTTTTAGATTTTTGAGAAGAGCATGCGGCAGCTTCGCGTGGTTGCGTCCCAGCGGGGATGCGGCAGGCAGTGGCATTACTGTCTGGATAATGCAATGTCATTTATGTCTGGATAATGCAATGTCTAGGACGCTCAGATTCCACTTACTATCAGGGGCTTAATTCTACTCGTAAAACCTTTTTGCTTTTAACATTGTCATCGTATTGTTTTTAGCTCGACCGCCATTACTGTCAAATCAATAAGAACTGGGATCATAACGATGACCAAAAGACAACTTGTCAAAAGCAATATCGTTGTACCGAGTAGCATAGAGGCCGCTGGTGCGCGTCTGCCTCTCTCGCCATCACACATCTCAGAGACGCTAGGCTAACCGAACGGAATATTATACAAAAACCAGCACACCAACAGAAACAATTGAATTTCAAATTATTGTAGGTACTTATAATGGTCAAGCGAAACGAAATAGATTAATAATTTACCTACCTAATGTGTGACTTGTTTGTTACCGTGAAATAAGTACACACCTACATTGCCTCCCAGGGGCAACTTCGGCCAAAATGCAACTTAAAAAAACCGTAAATGTAGTTAATTTCAAGAGGTTTATGGCAATCCTACTATTTTTAGTAGAAAATAGATTATATTATCCACCGTCACTGAGAATCACATTTTGCGCGCAACTTCATTCAGTGTGTCGTGTCGTAACTCATTGAGTAATGTACCTACGTGATTTGGCGGGCCAACTAGGTGAAGTGCCGATGCATTTTTAGGGATCCGTAGCCAAACTATTAACCCCCTATAGTTTCGCCATGTCCGTCCGTCCGTCCGTCCGAAGCCTAGCTCAGAGACTCTTAGTACTAGAAAGCTGTAATTTAGCATAAATATACATATTAGTCACGCCAAAAAAGTGTTTTTAGTGTGCCTGCCCTACCCGTTACGTGGGGATGTTTTTTTTCTTGTCCACCCCATAGTGTGAGTGGTGGGTGGGTGGACGGGTGTCGTTGGTAGGTTCTCAAAAATATTGCGTGTTTGTAAAGACAATTTTTCGATCAAGGTATCCGTTTATGAAATATTAAGCTTAAAAGCGCTAATTTTTGTTAGAGTCAAGTGTCGTCCCCCCCCCCCCCCTACAGCCAAAACAACTAAAACTAAAATTCCGAAAAATATCTAAAATTCAAGCACATACATGTAATGAATTTAATAGGAAAACTATCACTACTAAGTAGACTTCAGTGGTAGTTGAGTTACACTCGGTTTAAATGTTAAAACCTTCCAACGGCAAGTTAAGTTTGTCGCGAGGCCTAATTGTTTGTAGTATTAACAGCTTCGGAACCCTACACTGAGCAGGTCCGTCATGCTCTTGCCCGGTTTTTCACAGAATGGGGTAGCCTCAGGTACCTACGTGAATCTTATTAATTAGGTACCTACTTGTCATAAAATAAGAACTATACATATTTTTTACTGTAGTTTATATTATATTAAAACCAGAATTATGATTATCGGCAGTTATACAGAAATATGTTTACCTTTGAAAGCAAACATTGCCCAGCTTCAAAAAAGTCTTAAAACTCTTAACTTCAAGTTGTCGTAATTTTACCTGACTGCGTTAATAAAGGACGACTATGTTTTAACACGAAATTTTACGTGATTTTCCAGACGTGATTTTACAGTTGAAATACTGTATTTCTACAAGTTTTAATACACAACACGAAAGATAAATTCTAATTTTATCGAATGTATGAGCTACTTTTCTATTTTCATTATTTTATTTTGATTAATCGACCTGACACTGGCGACTGTTATGTGAATTTTGCTGGAAGAGGTTTAGAATGTCAATTGCAATTGGGATTGTTCATATTTTTTCAATTACTCTAATTTGAAAACCATTTCGAGGAATAGGGTTTTAAAGCCGATCTGCATTATTAAGTTTTTGAAATATTTATCTATTTCGGACATTTCAACAAAAGTATATTTGACCTTTGTTTGACTTTCGTTTTTGGCTTGAAGCCCTCCTAGATGTATCTTACGGATTAGGCGAAAACCGCTTGAAATAGTATGTTTTATTCAACTATTACAATCACTTTTTATCATTTGATGACATTTAATTGTTGTAATTTATTAGAAAATGCCAACCAAAATTTATAATAATCATGTCATCCATAAAATGTCTGCTAAATAAATAAAGATATTAAAACAAAACTATTGGATTAAATACAAAATTGATGAAATTGGCCTCTTAAAATTACCCATTCTTTCGAATTACAATGTAAAAATCATGAGTTATTTTTTTTGATCTATCCCAATTTACAATGTATTGCTGTAAAAGTCGTCTAAAGAATGTATGAATTACTTTTTACCACTTTCAAATATTTTTTTTCGAGTAAAAAAATAAATGAACTTGGTAATTTTTTATAGAAAACGGGCATAAAATATTTTTTATTTCGGCTACTCAGAACTCTCGTTTATAAAATTAAAACAATAGAAATAAACTTTAGTTCATAATCAATCCATTACCTAAAAAAAAAATTGGCAATAAATAATGTTTTAAAACAACCTAAATCTCGCATTTTGATACTCGACAAAAATAAAAAAGTGGCTCATTTATTCGTAGCTCATTTATTCGATCATAACTTAAATGATATTTAATATTGAGCATTAAAACTTATAGAAAAGCAGTATTTTAACTGTTAAATCACAAAAATAAGCAAAACGGTAAAAAAATCGTGTACGGCCTCTTAAGCCGCTGTACTTTTGGCAGTAGGTATGTAATTTTACATTCTATAAACACACACAAACAAAGAATACTAAATTATGTCAATGACGATGTGTGAATATTTCAACGGGTAACGTGAAGAAGAAAAAAACCTCCTAAGTATTGGTACCTCCTTATTATAGTCTAGTCTCCACTTTGGGCGACAATGTTTTGTTTAAGTACATATTTTTGTGTTTCGCTGGTATTGCGTACTGCACTCACCAATCTCACCTTTTTTAAAATTAGTAACACTCAAGATATTCCTTAATGTTACATGTTACACAACAATAAAAGTTGAAATTTGTTAAATAAAGTTGCATACATGTAGGTATTATTTTTACTAGACTCAATCTAAAGTTACAACCCTAACAGTTTCAAATTTTGTAAACATGATGTAAACTTTTTTTAAAAAAAGATACCTTGCGGAGTTTCTTACGCTGCCGGTTATTCTCGGGGCAAATGTTTTATTTTCCGAACCGGTGGTAATTGTGTTTTGACATTCATAGGTGCATTAGATTATGCCTAAATTGAAGAGTAAAGAACTTTGACTTTTGACTCTATGGGTAGGGGAAACTGGGGACACTTGATCACCATTTTGGTTTCTTGCTTATATTTTTTTCAAATTTAGTTCTATAAAAATAAAACATACATGTTTATTACTAAATGCATGTTTATTACTGTTCCCCATTATTTGATTATTATATTTATGAGTGCTTCATTTTTTTTTTGCATTTTCCCAAAACTTTCCAAAAGGAACAAGTGTCCCATATTCTGGGAGACTTGATCCCAGTAACGGGTAGACTTGATCATAGGGGATCAAGTCTCCCTAATGCAAACTTTAAATAAATGAAAACCCGGTTTGGTTATAAAAGTATCATTTATTATAACAAAATTATAAATATAATTAGCTTTATATGTCTTAAGTATTAATTTTAGTGACTATTGAGTCTCAATCTCAATGTAAGTTCTACATTTTCATAAATCTAATAAGTATTAACAGGTTTTATTGAAGTATCTTGTAATAACTCTATTCATATCACAAATTATTAACTCTTAAAATAGAGCTTCAAAAGTCTTAGCAGTGTCTATATGAACTGACCATTACCTAAAGGTTAGACTTACATTAGCAACATTTGTAAATCAGTTTGGTACTTAAAAAACTGACAAATTGAATGTATGGGACACTTGATCCCGGGATCAAGTGTACCTACCCCATCTTGCCGTGATCAAGTGTACCCGCGGGAGTGCTCTTTTAAAAAATATTTTTTTTTAATGTCAAGAGAAAACGTTAATCAAATAAAATACATGTAAATGCAAACTTTAATAAACTACTTTCAATGATTTTGACACATACTCAGGGAATTATTCATTCAGTTATTTAAAAAAAAACAAATGAAAAACTTACCGAAACAAATGCTGACACAGGAAAATAAAAATGGCTGCACTGCTCTGAAGTGGTCTATATACCTAGAGAGGTCAAAATGACGTTTTTGGTTCACCATAGACCACAAAGACTTATGTTGCCAATATAAAAAATAGAAAAAGCGTTTAGTTTTTGATTTGTCACTGGGTGATCAAGTCTCCCAAGGGAAACCTCTGTTTCCTCAGTTTCCCCTACCAATAAAGAAATCAAAAACATAGTATGTCAAAATACCGAAACATGAAGTGTATAAGTATAGGTATTTACGTACAGGGTGTAACGTCGGCGGTGGATCAGATGAATCAGGTAGTCCCAGGACGTCCCACTTAACTCCCATAATATGTTAGGCACGTCATCGTATATAACTACCTATTTTAATAGTACTACTCTTTTTATGCGAACCAAGTATGTAGGGAATGGCCGCAGTAACGTGTTACAGAGCAAGAGGCGTGCCGCAGCCGACATGGTGATGGTGATGGTGCCCGTTCGGCTCGCGCAAGGAGTCCGCGCCTCGTGGCGTCGGGGCCCAGCCGCGGCGCCCCGCGTCCGCGCGGGAAGCGGGCCTTTACGCGGGTCGCTGAACTGGCCGTAGCGGGGCTCCTAGCGTGAGCTAATCTAAGCCTTACTTACACACTATGAGGCACAGACCTACCTGTACCTGTACCTGGCGAAACAGCATATAAACAAACGTGTTTCAAGAAGAGGACTAAATCCGTTCGTATTGTTAGGCAAATAAGGCTTAATTTAATTTAATCAACATACCCACTAGCAAAAAGGCTTTGCGATATTATAAGTGCATAGGGCGTGTAGCCTGTTTCCGAGAGCCGCGGCGCCAAAATAAAGGATACGCGTAGTTACCAGGTTTAAAAATTAATAACTGTACATACATACATACCTTCACGCCTGTAATCCCAGAGTGGGCTAGGCAGAGCTATAATAACTGTATAATTGTATATTAAGTAGTCCCATTCAAAACAAAATTAATAAGGTACTTACGATGATGAAACATTCAATACGTACGATAACATGTCAAGGCTATATGGTTTTACCGAGTAGAATAAAGCACCTGGGACTTTATTTCACTTCCACGTGTCTCCTTCGGGATCGTATCGTGCTCACGTACCTATATACATAGATACGCTTCGATGTTATGACAGCTCTACTGTTCGGACAAAAAAAGTTACGATTACCTACGACGAGCAAGCAAGGTGGGCTACCAGTCATCATTATATTTATAATTTTAGGTATGTAAAAATATATATGTAAGTACTATTTTTTTACACGTACATCTTTTTCGGATTTTTCTTAAAAAGTAAATAAAATAAATATTAGGAGGGCATTCTTTCTTACACAAATTAACTTGAAGTGTCAGCCCCAGCTTTGGAATTGTTATTCAATATATTACAGAAAAATGATAGACAAAGGAGAAGCTTTTCCAAGCTACTGAACTTAAAAAAAAAGAGATGCAAGTATACATACATACATAAACTCACTCACGCCTTCATTCCCAGAGTGGGGTAGGCAGAGCTAAAGAATTACCAACAAGTCTTAAAACTTCTTGACAATTCTGTTACCACATTTTGCACAAGTAGGCTGAGATGTTTCCCAGTATACATATTAGTGACAGGTGGCAAGCCCATCACCTAACAGTACTACCAGCCTTTATTCCCTTAGTCGCCTCTTACGACATCCACGGGAAGGACATGGAGTGGCACTATTCTAACCCGGCAACCACACGCATCATTACTTATATTACAGAGAATTATAAGATTTATAAATTTTATAATCATATAATCAATATGTATTTACTGAACAAAATAGTATATAATAATATAATATATAGTAATATTTATTTATTTAGCCTTCGCCTTACGCACGTTTTTAGGGCGGTCTTGAAAAGAAGAAACGCATGTTTCGATATAAATATCGCTCATCTCTACCTATACCGTTTTCTCAGAAAATTGCTTTAAAAACCTCTACAAAGATTGTACTCATAATTCAGCTACAATTTATAATTAAAACATGAAGCTTTGGTAAGTTAGTGAATAGTTTTGACGACGCGTTGGTCTAGTTAAGGAGTGGTCCGGAAAAAAAGTAGCAGCACATAATATGGAATTTATTTTTATTTTGTGCTAATTTCAAAGCAGTGCATTTTTAATAGTAATCTGTAGATACTATTAAATAAAATAAACAATAAGAATGGTAAAAATTAAAGAGGGATTTCAAGTTTTCGCCTTTTACATTAAATCTCACCTAAAACTTTTTGAACAGTGTCTTTTGAGAGAATTTATGAGGTGTTTGTCATAAACATAGTTTTTTTCTTTAAGTTTGATGGGCTAGTTAATACCTTATTAAATTGTCTTTTGATCATTAGTTAATATTTTTGATTTTACTTTATTTTGAGGTAGTTACATGGATTTTCAAAAATTGTGTATTTGCCATTTTTACAGAAATTTGTCTCCCATAGAAAAACCCCTGTCAGAGGTTAGATTGGAGAAACTTCCTTACTACCCAACGTGAAATCTAGTTTATTGGTATAACTTATTCGTATAATACTATTCTTAAAAGCATAAAACAAGTTCTGAAAATGGAAATTCAATTGTGGTATTGTAGAAAACGGCAAGCGAAGATTGTCAAATTGTGTTGTACAAAAAGTTATAGAGTACATTGCAATATATATTAAGAAAACTCAAGGAATCTTACACATTTCAGTATTATTGTATTTTTATTTGATAGTAAGATATCTACACATTACTAAAAAGAATAAACTGCTTCATAATAAGCAAACAATAAAAATAAAAATCTGATAATTCCTTGCTACTTTTTTGATGAACCACTCCTTAGTAGTGACGCGGCCTACGAAGCTTGCGGTCCTGGGTTCGAATCCCGGTAAGGGCATATATGAGTGTGATGAGCTCGAATATTTGGTCCTGAGTCATGGATGTGTTCTATGTATTTAAGTTTAAGTTTCTCTATATAAGTATTTATATCGTTGTTTAGTACCCATAGTACAAGCCATGAGTTTAATTTGGGCCTAGGTCAATTGGAGTGACATTGTCCCCTGATATTGATTTATTTATTTATTTATTTATTTAGTATTGTATCCGCGCCCGTTGGCGAGCAGTACTTATCACGCGACTGCCTGGAAATATCCCCTCGTTCTGGGTGCATCGCACTAATAACTTGATACTGCACAAAAGCAGGTGCTCAGTGCACGCTATCGTATTTGCTTGTCTAAGCGAAGCGCGAGCAGTCTCTCGTAAGCTGAAATAGACGTCACGATCGAATCAACAATACCTCATCGAACTCGAGACTAGCGGTGGAACCTAGGTACCTACGTCATGTTTACTAGCTATTGGCTATGTTTTTAGGGTTCGGTAGTTAACTAGGAATCCTTATAGTTTCGCGACGTACATCCGTCCGTCCGTCCGCAGCGAAGCTCAAAGATTCGTTGATCTAGAATTGTGAGGATTTTTTTTCTCTCATGTAGGTACCCCATGGTGCGTGGTGTCGTTGGATAGGTCTTGCAAAAATATTGCGGGTTTGTAAAAACAATTTTTCAATCAAGATACCCTTTGTAAAGGGGTGACCCCTTTTTAAGATTTAAAGTGCTATTTTACTGAAACATCTAAAAAGTAATAAAAATATTCGAAAACAACTTATTTTAGCCATAGATATATCTTCTCCGGTAGCTAAGCTGGAACCTATTCTAGTATTCTATTTAAAATACCCCTGCGGTTTTCAATTAAGGCTCTATGCCGTATATAGATCTCGCCCGGAGTCTTTTGTAGACTAGGTCTATCAAAATAGAAGCTCCCAATATTCTTAAAGGTTAAATAATATAAAAAAAATATACCTAGTCGGTTACTAAGTTCTGTTACTGAGAATAATTAAAATTTAAAAAAAAAATTAAAGCAGTTTTGCATAAACCTGTATATTAATCAAAACTTTGATTTATATAGAATAATAATAAAAGTAATGTATTCTAAACTATTGCAATTATTTGATGTACGAGCTTGAAGTATTCCCATTTCGGACGATAAAATCATAGTTAAAATCACGCACGACGATGACACTGATAACGGCCCCAACTTTTGTACTAGTTCCTGTAGAGAGTTCAAATTTGCGTGACATATTGAACAGACTTCTAGCTTTAAATTCTGATACGAATGTATTCAAAGCAACTAAAGATCCGCTTGGACACCGGTCAATCTTGATGACTCATTAAATCGACTTTAAGATGTCACATGATTTTGCAGAAATACGAAAACACACCAAATCTCTTGCTTCATAAGTTGGAATTATGTCATGTTGAGAAATATAATTTTGGTCTCTAAACATAAACAGAGATAGGATTTTTTATAATATTATACAAAAAAAGTTCATTGGTAAACAAATACTAACTATTAAGCGATTTCAAAAAATGAAATTTACAGAAAAGTCATGCAAATTTCATCGATGCTGGCTGTGAATGTTAAAAGATCGTATCGGGAATTGCTGAAACTAAGAAAAAATATTAATTGTTTTTCAAAATGTATATTAATTAAGCTTTTAATTTTTATACATATTGAAATTAAAAAATAAACATAAGTTAGTTTTATTTGCATCAACCTTAGTAACAGAACTTAGTAACCAACTAGGTATATAGGAATAGGCAGATATAGTCATAATATAGCGATGTACTATAGATACTGGTCTCAATTTTTGTAAGAAATTACTCCAAAAACTTGAAACTTATATCCAAAGACAAGAATAACTTGGTAGTGTACGAACACGATGAAAAATACTAATCGATACATTACCAATGTCGTCAAAGTGACTGTGGTGTTAAACCCAATCTATTTTCAATTCGACCGAAATACCTACGAGGGGCGTTCAATAAAAAGTGAGATTGAGATGCAAACTCTTTCAATATTAGGAAATTAAATACTGGCCGGTAAAGCTAATCTATCTAGCTGATTGCTATGAAAGAAAAAACGAACTGTCTTTCGTTTAAAAAAATACGGTAATTTCTTTGCAATGCTATTGGGTACGTTAGCGAAAATGGGAAAACTGCGCGCCGTTATCAAATACTTGAGTTTGAAAAAGAATTCTACGGACCAAGTCAATTTAGATTTGCGGGTCACTTTAAGGTCTAATGGTCCTCCATAGTCAACAGTCGCACGTTGGTGCGCCGAATTTAGACGTGGAAGAACATCGACCATGGACGACCCCCCCGCTCCGGACGCCCTACTACAGCAGTAACTGAAGAAATCGTCGTGTCACGGTTCGTTTTATTGCTGAAAATGTAAAGGTTTCAACGGGGAGCGTGCACAATATTTTACATGAACGCTTGGGTATGAAAAAGGTATCTGCGCGTTGGGTACCAAGAATGCTTACTGACACGCAAAAACAAACTAGAGTCGAGATTTGTCAAGAAGCTTTGGACCTGATACAGCAAGACCGGGAACTTTTTTTGGCGCGATTAATAACAATGGACGAAACATGGCTCCATCATTATGACCCTGAATCGAAACTGCAGTCGATGACATCTCCAACTCCGAAGAAATTCAAGGTGGGCCCATCTGCCGGTAAGGTCATGGGCTCTGTTTTTGGGATGGTAAAGGGGACTAATGATTGAGTATCTTGAGCATGGAGCCACTATTACGGGCACTTTATATGCCAAACAAATAGAAACATTGCGCAATGGGATCCGCGAAAAACGGCGAGGTGAACACTCGAAAGTTGTGCTGTTCCACCAGGACAATGCCCCAGCACACAAGTCCGCCCTTTGCAATGACTGCAATTCGTGATGCTGGGTTCGATATCCTTAAGTATCCTCCGTATTCACCAGATCTCGCCCCCAATGATTTCTACCTATTTCCGAGATTGAAAGAATACCTGAGAGGCCCGAAATTTGAAGACGACGACGCGGTATTCGATGCTGTACAAGATTTTTTAAGTAGGTAGGTACCTACTCAAGATGAGACCTTTTTAAAAAATTGAATTTTAAGTTTAGAAAAAAGATATACGTAGTGTATATTATGCTACTCGTAGAAGGTGACTATGTCGAAAAATAAAATGACATTGAATAAAAGTTGTTTATAATAACATACTCATTCTGCCTTTTTATTGTACGCCCCTCGTATTAACCGGCAAACTAAGGTTGCCGCTTGGGCTTTTTGCCTCGTTTCAGAGTTAGGTTAGGTACCTCTTTGGCCGAGCTGCTGCTTCGCCCTGACCGTCACGAAACCTTCAAAAATACACGCACTATCTTGCTAATGTGCCGAGTCAATGTCGGCCGGGCAGTGGGGACATTGCGCTGATGTTGGCGTGGGGCCCTTCCGATTCTACTCAATTAACTACTCACCAAAACATTTAGGTCCGGTGCGTACCTTCCTACCTTCAAGTAATGCCTGATATAAATTAATTTAAATTATTATAGCAAGCAGAGCGACGACCAAATAGGCAGCGGCTGGCTCAACACTCAACTGCGCTATCAAATACACAAACATGTAGGTACACAATTTTGCAGTTGATACATATGCACTGTGAAATGTAGGTATATTCGTAATATTCGTGTTCAGAAGTGTATAGCGATCGCTTGCAGTGTGCCGCGGGGCCCGCGGGCGCGCGCTCGCGCAGCTCCCCCCAGTTTCCACCTCGAGTTAACTATCCCCTACCATGAGTTACAATTACCGTACTCGGTAGCGAGTCGAATGCACAGTATTCTTATAAAGTGCGAGTGACAAAAAATTCAACTCGCTAGCGAGTACGGTAATTGTAACTCATGGTAAGGGTACTGGCGCCGATGCGTTTTTCTCTATACGCCTGTTAACTCATGGGTGCTTGAACTTCGTTATAAAGAAGAAAATAAACAATCGGAAACTAAAGTAAAAAGGATATTTTGAAGCACGAGATGCTCGCCTCGCCTTCAATAACTTGTCCCCGTGACAAGGAACGATACATTGCGTTAAATCCGTAGTTGGGTAAGGACCAAAAAGTGGCCACGCTAACTCACTCAATTAAATTTTCTATGATATTTTTCCGTTGTGCAACCACAATTATCCCTACAATTGTATGGCTAATTTTCGTTTCACAACGGAAAAGTTTCATAGAAAATTTAATTGAGTAAGTTAGCGTGCCCCACTATTTTGGTCCTTAACCAGGTACAAATTTTGAATTGAAAAAACTTGAGCGGCGAATACAACCTACTTATTCAAATATAAAAAATTACCCCGAAATGTGTGACCAATATTTTTCAGTTAGTAGGTATATTATTGATATTTCGAGTAGGTAGGTACCGTACGGACTGATGGTCAGTAAATTAAAGGCCCAACTTGGTACAACCATCTACGACATACAATATTAAGGAAGCTCCTTTCCGGATTAATATTGGCACATACTGTCCCATATATTTTATTTCTTTTTGGGCCTCGATCTTTAATAACTAAACACGAATTCTGAACTACAACATGTAACACATGGCCATAAATGGTTAAATGAATAAGCAATGCTTATACCATAATTTCTTACAAAATATTTAGGTAATCGTAATATGACTTTAATAACATATACTTTAGTGCTAAATAATATTATTGTAGGTACTTCAAAACTTCTAAACTAGTGTGATTGAACTGATTGGTTATTTGATAGATTCACTCCTTTTAGGGAGCATAGTAGGTACATAGCTCACTTTGTCGGCACGGCATCATTGATTATTGTTTATTCGAGGGGAATCTCTTAAATGTTTGTAGAGTATCCTTGTATATAGGCCCTCAAGATAAAAACAAAATCTCCTCATGCCTAAACCTACCCAAAATATCCGTAAGTTTTTATTTTTTCGAAAATAGTGGTTTGGTTCCCACCTAATAAAAGATTCATTGAAAGACCTTAACTCTCATAGTTTCTGAATTCCCCAAACATAACAAGGTGCCTTGTTTTAAGAAGTCCACAATCAACCGGAATGTAGACGAGGCTTTGCTTTATTTTAAAAGCCTAAGAGGGATGCCATACGAGCGTTGCATGGGTCACAGTTTCCACTTACCATCAGGTGGCCTGTGTGCTCGTTTGCCTTCCCGCATGCTATAAAAAAAAAAAAAAAAATGTGCGTTGCGTTGTCGCCGCTGTGTTGTTCTATATACTTAAATTTAAATTAGGACGACATGCCACACGATGCGTTGAAACACTTGCGTCGCTCTATGTCGACCTGACGCCGGGCAAATAGGTAAGTACAGAAGATTTACACCAGTAAATTTTATTTGTTACTTAGTAAAAAAATAAAGCTTTAACCCACTTAGCCCGACTAGGTGTTATAACACCGCTAAAATAGATTACCTATTCGGGCTTTGACACCTAGTCGGGCTAAGTGGATTTAATCAATTTGAGCGGTGTTCGGTGTTATAACACCTAGTCGGGCTAACTGGGTAGACCCGACTGCATTTTTTTATACTGTTTATAATAATAAATAAAAATAATTGACGCAGCCGCCATTACTGTACCTAAAGAGAGGCCCAGTTTAATTAAGTTTAGCACTAGTATAGTAAATGAATGGTAACAACTGGGAATTTTTTATTCTAGGGAAAAATAAGTTTTTTTTTAACTTTCTACACACTTGTATTTGTATGCTGTGTACGCTGTCTGTTTTCCAATAAAAAAAACATGAACATTTGTAAGTCAAGCAAGAAAAAAGATAATCAACTATAAAAATAACTTACCCTCTAGCATCTTGCCTCCAATAAGGCGCATATAACCCGCTAAAGGCAGGTACGAATACAACGCTACCATTTTCGGAAGCTTTCTCTGCAAGTAGTTGCGAGTCTTTAGCACATTCCAACAAACCTATGTTATCTTTTAACCATCCCAATGCCGCGCCTGCTATAGCCACCTGTAAATTACGCATAGTTTTACTTGTAGATTTTTTTATTAAGACGAAGACTTTTTTATTTATTATGTGAACCTCTTGGGACTCATGGAGATCAAGGGGAGAGGCCTTTGCACTGCAGTGGGACACGTACATAGGAAAAATAATGATTATCCTGTCATTCAAACATAAATCGAACCGAATCGCAATACGTTATACTTGAGAGTATTTTTAGCACTCAACCATTTCTTATGACCTACCTAGTGACACTCGCGCCATCAAGACAAATCTAATGACGTATCATTTATTAAAATCGGTTGAGCAGCATTTACGAGGGGACATAGGAAGGGAGGGAACTACATACACACATACACATCAAACACATAACCCTCCTTTTGGGCTTCGCCGCAGTCGGGTAAAAAAGGTGGTGTAGTTGCGTTTGCTTTGACGTCGTAACCACTCTATAAACAATTAAAGAATTTCGAAGACTTCATCTTCAAGTTCGACGGAAATGTTATTTATGGTTATGTTTTGCTTCGCTACTTTGTAAAAGGAAAACAACACCGGCGCTATTTTGCAAGTAAACTTAAATATAGCTTATTGTCGTCAGAGTTGAAGTCGTAAAAAATCTGGTTTGATTAAAAAACACGACAAGTAAGAACACTTAGTAATTATTTTCCCTCTGCGCCATTTCGTCAGCTCGGTCTTTTTTCAAACAAAACAAAATTCGGAACTTTTCTGTATTTTATTCTG
Source organism: Acleris emargana (assembly GCA_927399475.2). NCBI lineage: Eukaryota > Metazoa > Arthropoda > Insecta > Lepidoptera > Tortricidae > Acleris > Acleris emargana. Next base: position 45,063,787 of record OV656835.1, on the reverse strand, counting down.
AATCATATGTAGAGTACATTTCGTAAGACATAGATTAGAAGTTTTGAAGCTCATTAAACTAGGCTACGACCATTTTTCAGGTTCCGCATCTAAGGGTGCTAACGGGACGAGAGGGTACAGAAACGGCGTCGTAGGCAGGCTCGTAGGTACTTAATAGATAAATATTATCGAGAGCGCGGAATTGCGTTTGTAGTGGTTGTACCGTTCGCACGAAAAGGAAAGTCATTTAAAAAAATTCTAAATTAAACAAGTAGAATATGTATGTATTTTTGGCTGCTTTTAGCTGCTATCAGTTAAATCTTCATCTGAGCTGTTAAAAGTATTGATAATAATACGATCTGAAATTTCATCCATTTCGTATTCTTGACCTCTACATTAATTTTCTTCACTTTCTTTCTTGGCGACAAATATTTTTTTCGCAGTCCTCAGCAGTAATTGTATTAATTCGTTCAGTTACTAAACTCATAATGCTACATATCCTTTAACCATAGACCATTTATTTTCAGTCGGATTGAATGTTGGGTGATTCGGTGTTATATCTCTAAGTTTTGTTAACTTTTTTGACTCTTCCGTCTCAAAAGGTTGCCGAGGCCTAGTTGGTGGTGACCCTGCTAGCGGGGTTAGCGGTCCTGGGTTTATTAAATCCCGGTAAGGGCAGATATTTGAGTGATGAGCGTAAATATTTGCGGCTATTACCCCTGGTCCCACCAACACGTCCCCCTGGTGGGTCCACGGGTAATTTTTTTTACCCGTTGTCCTATCGTTCTAAACAGTGATCGTCAGTGGGTCTACGGGTAATTTATTTTTACCATGGTCCCACTGCTCTTTTTGACGGAGCTCTGCCTCACGGCAGGGCTCCTATTTCAGGGCGGTTTGCCCTCCGGGCATTTATAGATACCTAACGAACCTAACCTACCTACTTTTGCGGAATATAAATGATTTCTGACGAAAGCGGAAATGCACGGAACTAATGAGATTATAAAATAACAAAATAGCTATAATTTTTAATGAATGTTTACCACATAGTGCGGTGGGACCATGGTAAAAATAAATTACCCGTAGACCCACTGACGATCACTGTTTAGAACGGTAGGACAACGGGTAAAAAAAATTACCCGTGGACCCACCAGGGGGACGTGTTGGTGGGACCAGGGGTAATAGCCTAATATTTGTTCCTGAGTCTGGATGTTTTCTATTTATATACTTGTAGTCTAATATTTGGCTACTAGCATCTGCCCGCGACTTAGTCCGTCTATATTTCGACTGTCATTATTCCCTCGGAAACTGTTTTATTTTCCTTGATGTATAGTAACCATCTCCATGGTATTATAAGCTATGTCCATTCCAATTTCCATCCAATTCCGTCCAGCCGTTGCAGCGTGAAAGAGTAACAAACATCCATACACACAAACCTTCGCGTTTATAATATTAGTAAGGATATAAATAAGTACTAAACCGTGTGGTTGCCGGGATAGAATAGTGCCGCTCCATGTCATCCAGTGGATGTCGTAAGAGGCGACTAAGGGAATAAAGGCTTGTAGTACTATTAGGCGATGGGCTTGCAACCTGTCACTAATACGCTGGTAAACATCATAGCCACAGAACTATATCGAGATAGAAGGAAAGAGTGTATGTACCTCGCGTGCCGAAAAGTGGTTCTGAGATCTGCATTGCTCGCCGCGATGCTCAGTCCGCTCTCGACCGCTTTCCGTGTGTGACGTTCGAATACTTCGAATTTAACAACAAAATGCCCCGTTGCTCATAATAAACTGTTTAAACACCACCAAACAAGTAGGAGCTGTGAATCAAGATATTTCTTATCATAGGTAAGTACTCTTTGCCCTAAAATATCTGTTATCTATATATAAAACTCAAAGGTGACTGACTGACTGACTGACATAGTGATCTATCAACGCACAGCCCAAACCACTGGACGGATCGGGCTGAAATTTGGCATGCAGGTAGATGTTATGACGAAGGCATCCGCTAAGAAAGGATTTTGATAAATTCTACCCCCAAGGGGATAAAATAGGGGATGAAAGTTTGTATGAAACTTTGTCAATTTTAAACCGATCGGGCTGAGACTTTGCATGCATATAGCTACTATGATATAGGCATCCTCTAAAAAAATTTGATAAATTCTACCCCTAAGGGGATACAAAGGGGATGAAAGTTTGTATAAATCTTCTTAGATTTTCGACTGATTGAACTGAATTAAAGATTGGAGCTACTATGGTGAAGACGTCCGCTTAAATAGGATTTTGATAAATTCAACCCCCATGGGGATAAAATAAGGGATGATGGAGGATGTAAATGTATTAATTTGAACCTATCAGTACCTAAGAGACTGCAAGTGAAAGCGTTACGTCGCAATATAGTGGAAGCCACTATATTAACTGGGTGTGCGAAAGGAGAAACTGTATTTATATCACGAATCCCATTAATACCGAATGATATCCCGTTCGAATTTAAACGATTACCGTTTCCCCTAAAAGTCTGCTTTGCCATGACCCATGACAATAAACAAGTCTCAGGGGCAAACTCTCAAATTTGCGGGTATTGACTTGAGAGAACATTGCTTCTCTCATGGACAGTTTTATGTTGCTTGCTCTCGAGTAAGTTCACCCAGTAGCTTGATAGTTTTAGCGCCTAATGACAGATTAGTTAAGGATATTGTGTAAAAAGAAGTTTTGTAGGCCCTATTATTTTACACACGCTAAACAAAAGTAAAGCCGCAAAAACTATACATAATTAATAACAATACTTCTTAACGCGAGCGAAGCCGCGGGCAAAAGCTATGTCGATATAATTCTGGCCAGGGAGGACGTCTAACTATTACTTAAATTACTTTAAACTATGAATGTACTTAACTGAGATAAACGAGTTCTACGCGGACGAAGTCGCGGGCAAAAGCAAGTTATTTATAAAACAATTTATTTTGTTGCATAGTATCAATTTCAATATAAACAGTAACGGGCGAATCTGTGTCTAATGCAACTTTTCCATTGCGGCTTTAATTTGACGCGCCAGACTTGGCATGCAGTGAAAACCAGCAACGAAAATAAACCAATCCAAACTGTCGAGCACTTGTCGAAACGCGTTCAAGGTTGATTTCTCATTTTTCTGTCAAAAGTAAGAGATAGTGTTGTACCCGGCGATTTTCAATGCCGATTTCTTAGTCAATTAAAATCGATTTTGAAAACAAAAAAATTATAATTATTTTTACAAGCTTTTATTTAACTTGCAAATGCGTATGTAAGTATGTATGTATGTATGGGTCAAATCTTGAAAATTAAATTTGACCCACTTCCCGTTAACGGAATGGGCTGAAATTTGGACCACATATGTAAACTCAATGACAATGCAATATTATGGTATCTAAAAGATGATCTGATGATGGAATCGGAAGGTGGCGATAGGATCTCCGATATTCTTAACGTAGTCCCACCGTGTTAGGACTGAATAGTTTTATTTTGATAAACAGATAAAGATTTTGCAAAAAAAGTACAGTCGGCAACAAAAAACTTGTTATAAAAATGTTTTTTTTTACTATTATGTAGCCGTGAGATGAAGTAGTAGTTAAAATGAAATATTATTGCCAAAAGGATAATAATTAAGTATAGTTTGATTTTTTTTTCAGTTTTCCGAAAGATCCTATTATAAAAAATAGATGGATAGAAGCAACGGGTCGAAACAACTGGTTTCCTACAAAATACAGCCGGATTTGTTCTGTACATTTTCACAAAGATACCTTTACTGGCCAATCAAAGTACCGGCGAATAATCAGTACAGCTTATCCACCTATAGATGTAGTGATAATGTCGATCGATGATACCACAGATACAAAACGATTTTGTTTATGTTGTGCACATCACTAAAAGACTCGCGTGACGTCAAAGTGCCTACGCAAAATGTTACACGCTCGGTTTTCATATAAATCGACGAAATCTTTCATTCTATCTCGATATAGTTCTGTAATCTTTTTGTGCAGAATGTGGTTAAAGAATTATCAACAAGTTTTTAAAGTTGTTGGTAATTCTGTAGCTCTGCCTACCCCACTCTGGGATTACAGGCGTGAAGGTATGTATGTATGTATAAATAAGTATTTATTAATATATCGTTGTCTGGTACCCGTCGTACTACAAGCCTAGAGCTTAGTTTGGGACTAGGTCAATTGGTGTGGCATAACAATGGGTGGGGGATGGGGGAACAAACACCCCAATATTTATTTAATTACTTGATCCTACGTGTGTGTTTGAATTTGAACTATTTGACGCCGCGGTGCCTAGTGCCTTCGACCATGCCTTCGAAGCTAGCGGTTCTGGGTTCGATTCCCGGTAGTGGCAAGCATCGTGTAATCAGCGCGCGTACCTATTTGTTCCTAAGCTTATGTATTTTAGTATGTATGTATGTGTATTTTGGGACATCCTAGGTTAACTTGTGTGAAATTATCCCCTGATATTTATTTATTTTTAACCAACTGCAAAAAAAGGAGGGGGTTCTATGTTCCAATGTATGTTTTTTTAAATGTATTTTCACCGATTACCTACACTGTTAATTGTAAAAATGTCACATATAGCGGCCTGTACACGTAAAGTTCTGACCGCGGAAACTTCTTCCAATCAACGTTCCCGACCGGACGTGTAAATGCAACTGTAATAATAGTAAAATAGTAAGCAATGAACGGTTCGGAACGGAACGAAGATTGGAGCGGCGCGGCGCGGCGGCGCGAGGCGTTTCCCGCGGTCCGAACTTTACGTGTACGTACAGGCCGCTATTGTATGGCCAAGAAACAGTCGCGCCGAACTACATAGAACTAGTTAATTATTTGACAAAATTGAAAATAAACTCCAACGTAGGTACTTCATTTTTGACCGGTCGACGTAACTTTGTAAAGACGACCTGAGGAACTGATAAAAAAAGCTTAGCATACCAAGTATATTTACCTGTTCGTTACTGCGATTTATATTTAAATAATTGGTTGTTTATCATTACTGTATAATAGGTATGCATGCAATTTTCTATGCTTATAAACATTAGTATAATATTTTTCATTTATTATTGTGCCCGTGACGGATGTCATTTGACCAATTTAGTGATGTGGCTAGTGAAAATAGCACCTACCTAATTTTTTTCCGATTATCGAATCGCTTTATAAAGGAAATGTAATCTATTCAGTATTCGGTAATAAATTTGTTAACTTAATTGAATTTACTATAAAATAAGGTACTTATCATAAATCGTCTGGCATCACGCTACAACTATTACCATCGTAAGGTAAAGTCTAGGTAGGTGTTTAAGAGGTAAAGTAAAACACAATGACATTAAATGATTAAAATTGCTTTTTCACCTCAGCAGCTCAAACAAGCAGGTTTTGCTGCTTAAAAACAGTGAGCAAAATTCAATTTTGCTGCGAGCGAGAGGCAAAGTAGCTTTTTAAATATTTTTTTTAAATGCCGTGAGCAGTGCTGGGGCTACTCACAACATTCGAAAAAATTGAACTTCACTTTGTTCTGTCACTTTCACTTCGATAGGAAAAAAGCGAGAGATAGAAACAACTTGATTCGAAGTTCTATTTTCAAATTCCACACATAGTAGGCCCAAAAAGAAACGCACGTTCGGATGCACAGATAACCGTAAAATTGCAAATAAAACTATCTGTTAAAGTTTGAAATGTGTTTCTTATAACTAATTTATACAGTAATCATTTTTTTTATTTAATGTTTTGAAGACAAAATTAATAAAAAATAAGAAGTTTATCATGTATCTACATAATTTTGTTATCGTTTTAACAATCTTTAATTTCGTGACATAAACCGCGGGGGCAGTTTCAGAACGCATTTCAAAAATAGCGGGATTATTGTAGCCAACAGCCATATACAAGGCCTAGTTAGGTTTTTTTTAAAGCCACAGACTACATAAAGCTGTATAAAGTTGTGTTTGCACTACGGCATTATCAAGTTGAGTGACAGGTTTTATCTGTTTCATGTTTATTTTTTCCACTTTTTATTTTATTAGTATTTTGCAAAAATGCTTGTGATTGATGCATATGCGATCGTGTCGTTATTTAGTCGTGTATTCACCAAATGGTCACAACGGAAGACCTGCGTGGGCCCTACCAGCTTCACGCTGTGTTGTTCTCGCTGCTGAGGTGAAAAGTTGTATGTCTCACACGAGACCAAAGTTTTTTACGTCTCGGATCTTTGAATCCCTCGCTACGCTCAGGATTCTAACCTAGAATCACTCGCTACACTCGTGATTCAATAATAGAATCCTTCGCTTACTCGGGATTCAAAATCATCACTCGCAGCAAAAACCAACTTTGCTCTCTTGTTGAACAAATAACTATTATTCACTTTCCTTTTGAGAGGAAAATTATTTGTACGCGTAGGTGATTCGAGGGAAAAGACATGTACCGCGGAATACGACCAAGTTCGGCAAGAAAGAATTGGGGACTCGGAGGAAGCACAGTTGGCTCCACGCGCTTCTGCGGATGCGATCTTACAAAATGGTAAGATAGGATCGGAGAACGAGGTAATATTGTCAGCTGTTTAACCGTCCGTTTCGCATATAGGATGTAGGTAGAAGTAGTTTAATTATTATTTTTTTAGTTCCATAAAATACATACTTACACTATTTTTTAGAATTCGTTTTTTAAAATTATACATTAAATTATTATTATTATACATTAAATATTGTTTTCTGAAACTGAGTTTAGTATAATACCTATTATTTTATATTAGTTGACCGCTTAATTTGTAAAAACTATTTGCATGTAATAAAAAATCTTGATCTGTCTTACGCATTACGATTAAACTAAATGGGGGACGGACGGGCAAGAGGGATATGTTAATTTCAAAAATAAATAAAAAATATAAGTTTTAATAGTTAAAACTAAACTTATTTAAATTAAAATAAAACTAAGATACTTAGTCAAAAATTAAAGATATAAATAATAATTATATTTATTCGTTACATCATATTTATAATCTTTGGATATTGTTATATATATATTAGTAATTGAGATCAAATTAAAAAAAAAAGGTTGGTGGATTTACACCGTGTCCAATAAGTTCGAATACACATCTTTTTGCACTAACCCTAAAGACATACATACTACAGGCCATCGAATTCTTATTTTAATTTATAAAGTATGTTGTCGTTAACAAAATACAATCGCTTCAAACGTCAAGCATTTTTAGTTTTCTTTTAATCCACGATGAAACAGTTTCGTGAAACGATTATCAGAAAATTTAGCAATGGCGACAGGCCAGGTGCTACCTTCAAGGCCTTAAAACCCCTTGGAATTAAACGCAATCTAGTTTACACCACAATCAAAAGGTATAAAGAGACCTCCTCAGTAGGAGACAGGAAAAGATCCGGTCGGCCACGTTCAGCTAGCACCGATAGAGTAGTAAAGATTGTGAGAGAGCGACTTCGGCGGAAAAAACACCGTTCTATCCGAAAATTGGCTGCTGAGCTGAAAATTTCAAAAGGATCGGTACACAATATTTTGAGGGTGGATCTTGGATGCCATGCCTACGAAAAACGAAAAGTTCATGGCGTTTCCGAAGCGACCAAGAAAAAGAGAGTACAAAGATCCAACATAATACTTTCTTGGCACACAGGGGATGAGTTTGTATTTTCTGACGAGAAACTGTTCGTTTTAGAACAGCCTCATAACATAACGCCCAAAATGATCGATTGTGGGCACCACACCAATGATAGAAGACATTCCGGACAACCAGAAAAATGTTCCTAGGTTCTAGAGCTCACCATCGGTGATGGTGTGGGGTGCAGTTTGTAAGCGGGGTAAACTACCTCTAGTATTTATCGATAAAGGCGTTAAAATCAATGCTCAATACTATAAATCCGAGGTTTTGGAGAAAATTGTTGCTCCAAATTTAAAAAGGATGTTTGAGAACGAATATTATGTTTTCCAACAAGACGGAGCTCCTTCACACACGGCAAACGCTGTTCAAGCTTGGTGTCAGGCTAATTTGACCGATTTTCTGCCGAAACATGAATGGTCACCCAGTTCTCGGGACTTGAACGTATTAGATTATTCCGTGTGGTCGTTTATGCTCTCGAAACTACATGATTATAAAATCGCAAACCTGGATCATTTCAAAAAGGTTATCGAGCATATTTGGGAGGAAATACCAATGGAAGCGGTGCGTGCCGCGTGTGATTCATTTGAGAAACATTTGAAGCTACTAATAAAAGTTAAAGGTGGAGTTATTCCGAAACATTCGTTGTAAATATTGTACATAAGTGTGGCATTAATAAAATATACTTTTCATTGTATTAACTGTTCGTACATTTATTTTATTGAGAATCTAAACTGTATGCAAACTTATTGGACACGGTGTATACTTGTTTAAAAAAAATGAATAAGTACATAGATCGGGCAAAACGAATATTGGAAACTAATCATAGCAATTACTTAATCGTCACAAAAATATGATCCTCGGCCTGGAATGGGCTGAATACACTGAACAAGTTCATACTAAGTTTATTTGAAAAATTCTGAAAGAGGAAAGGGTTAAATTGGGAACCTTTCAAATATAATAATAATTCAGATAGCCCGAACTGGGAGTCAAACCCAGACCTCTTCCGTATCGCCACGACTGCTCTGCTTGTCTCCTTTCGAGGTATCCGACACGATATGAGATACATTTCAGTTCACCTATCTTAATATGCCATTGGGCCACACTGTCCAACTGAAGGTAAAGGTTCTCGTACTTTATCTAAGGAAGCTAACTTCAAACGAAAATGGTGAAGCAAAAACTCAAGATCAATATGTTTGTATGTATTTACATCAAACTCTACAACATATATATCATAATATGAATGCACCGTGTTTTTCTTGATTTACGATAACTTCGGCATATTACTAGGTACATCCGTAGAAACTACATGGTAGATAAAAAAAAAAATATTGCAAAAAAAATATGTTTTCTGTTTAGAACAAAGTAATTAAATTTTGGATGATAATAATTTATGACCGAGATGAGTGGCGAGCAATGCAGGATGCCTACACTCAGCATTGGGTGGCTATAGGCTGAACAAGAAGAAGAAGAAGAAGAATTAAATTTTGTATCTTTGGTCATTCTAAAAGGACCTTTGGAGTTAACTAATAGATAATCAGTGTCAAATATGTCAATGTTGGCGTGACATACTCGAACACACACCATTAAGAGCCTTTTACACCAGTTCAACGTGATTAACTGATTAAATTTTAAAATGAAATATCTTTAAAACCGTAAGAGTTATAATTTGTGTGTCTTCTGGAAATTAACTTTATTTGACCTAAAGAACGTTCCCTTAAAGTTATCGTAAATCAAAAAAAACACGGTGTATAATAAAACTAACACAAGGTACTTCTTCGGTGGTTTTATGATATATTTTTTTGTAACGAAAAATCTATTTGCTTAACATAGGACGTGTGGCTACTAATATATGCTACCGGATGAGAGTTAACAGCAAGTGCATGTGTATAACGAGTCGAGCGACTGTAGTTATGTCTCTTTCTATCGATCAAGTTCCGAACTAGAACAAATATACGTCTTGCCCGGCCTCTCCGTCTTGCCCGTCGGTGTCCTACATATCGGGCAACACTTTTCGTGTATTACATTTTTTATACAGTTGGCCTAAATTAACTTAAGGGGGTGAAAATGGGGGGCAAAGTTTGTATGGAACAACGTGATTCCTTGGTCCCGTCCAATCTACTTCAAATTTTTTCAAATTAAAATAAAACTAAGATACTTAGTCAAAAATTAAAGATATAAATAATAATTATATTTATTCGTTACATCATATTTATAATCTTTGGATATTGTTATATATATATTAGTAATTGAGATCAAATTTAAAAAAAAAGGTTGGTGGATTTACACCGTGTCCAATAAGTTCGAATACACATCTTTTTGCACTAACCCTAAAGACATACATACTACAGGCCATCGAATTCTTATTTTAATTTATAAAGTATGTTGTCGTTAACAAAATACAATCGCTTCAAACGTCAAGCATTTTTAGTTTTCTTTTAATCCACGATGAAACAGTTTCGTGAAACGATTATCAGAAAATTTAGCAATGGCGACAGGCCAGGTGCTACCTTCAAGGCCTTAAAACCCCTTGGAATTAAACGCAATCTAGTTTACACCACAATCAAAAGGTATAAAGAGACCTCCTCAGTAGGAGACAGGAAAAGATCCGGTCGGCCACGTTCAGCTAGCACCGATAGAGTAGTAAAGATTGTGAGAGAGCGACTTCGGCGGAAAAAACACCGTTCTATCCGAAAATTGGCTGCTGAGCTGAAAATTTCAAAAGGATCGGTACACAATATTTTGAGGGTGGATCTTGGATGCCATGCCTACGAAAAACGAAAAGTTCATGGCGTTTCCGAAGCGACCAAGAAAAAGAGAGTACAAAGATCCAACATAATACTTTCTTGGCACACAGGGGATGAGTTTGTATTTTCTGACGAGAAACTGTTCGTTTTAGAACAGCCTCATAACATAACGCCCAAAATGATCGATTGTGGGCACCACACCAATGATAGAAGACATTCCGGACAACCAGAAAAATGTTCCTAGGTTCTAGAGCTCACCATCGGTGATGGTGTGGGGTGCAGTTTGTAAGCGGGGTAAACTACCTCTAGTATTTATCGATAAAGGCGTTAAAATCAATGCTCAATACTATAAATCCGAGGTTTTGGAGAAAATTGTTGCTCCAAATTTAAAAAGGATGTTTGAGAACGAATATTATGTTTTCCAACAAGACGGAGCTCCTTCACACACGGCAAACGCTGTTCAAGCTTGGTGTCAGGCTAATTTGACCGATTTTCTGCCGAAACATGAATGGTCACCCAGTTCTCGGGACTTGAACGTATTAGATTATTCCGTGTGGTCGTTTATGCTCTCGAAACTACATGATTATAAAATCGCAAACCTGGATCATTTCAAAAAGGTTATCGAGCATATTTGGGAGGAAATACCAATGGAAGCGGTGCGTGCCGCGTGTGATTCATTTGAGAAACATTTGAAGCTACTAATAAAAGTTAAAGGTGGAGTTATTCCGAAACATTCGTTGTAAATATTGTACATAAGTGTGGCATTAATAAAATATACTTTTCATTGTATTAACTGTTCGTACATTTATTTTATTGAGAATCTAAACTGTATGCAAACTTATTGGACACGGTGTATACTTGTTTAAAAAAAATGAATAAGTACATAGATCGGGCAAAACGAATATTGGAAACTAATCATAGCAATTACTTAATCGTCACAAAAATATGATCCTCGGCCTGGAATGGGCTGAATACACTGAACAAGTTCATACTAAGTTTATTTGAAAAATTCTGAAAGAGGAAAGGGTTAAATTGGGAACCTTTCAAATATAATAATAATTCAGATAGCCCGAACTGGGAGTCAAACCCAGACCTCTTCCGTATCGCCACGACTGCTCTGCTTGTCTCCTTTCGAGGTATCCGACACGATATGAGATACATTTCAGTTCACCTATCTTAATATGCCATTGGGCCACACTGTCCAACTGAAGGTAAAGGTTCTCGTACTTTATCTAAGGAAGCTAACTTCAAACGAAAATGGTGAAGCAAAAACTCAAGATCAATATGTTTGTATGTATTTACATCAAACTCTACAACATATATATCATAATATGAATGCACCGTGTTTTTCTTGATTTACGATAACTTCGGCATATTACTAGGTACATCCGTAGAAACTACATGGTAGATAAAAAAAAAAATATTGCAAAAAAAATATGTTTTCTGTTTAGAACAAAGTAATTAAATTTTGGATGATAATAATTTATGACCGAGATGAGTGGCGAGCAATGCAGGATGCCTACACTCAGCATTGGGTGGCTATAGGCTGAACAAGAAGAAGAAGAAGAAGAATTAAATTTTGTATCTTTGGTCATTCTAAAAGGACCTTTGGAGTTAACTAATAGATAATCAGTGTCAAATATGTCAATGTTGGCGTGACATACTCGAACACACACCATTAAGAGCCTTTTACACCAGTTCAACGTGATTAACTGATTAAATTTTAAAATGAAATATCTTTAAAACCGTAAGAGTTATAATTTGTGTGTCTTCTGGAAATTAACTTTATTTGACCTAAAGAACGTTCCCTTAAAGTTATCGTAAATCAAAAAAAACACGGTGTATAATAAAACTAACACAAGGTACTTCTTCGGTGGTTTTATGATATATTTTTTTGTAACGAAAAATCTATTTGCTTAACATAGGACGTGTGGCTACTAATATATGCTACCGGATGAGAGTTAACAGCAAGTGCATGTGTATAACGAGTCGAGCGACTGTAGTTATGTCTCTTTCTATCGATCAAGTTCCGAACTAGAACAAATATACGTCTTGCCCGGCCTCTCCGTCTTGCCCGTCGGTGTCCTACATATCGGGCAACACTTTTCGTGTATTACATTTTTTATACAGTTGGCCTAAATTAACTTAAGGGGGTGAAAATGGGGGGCAAAGTTTGTATGGAACAACGTGATTCCTTGGTCCCGTCCAATCTACTTCAAATTTTGCATACACATTATTTAACAATGCTTTAACAGAATTTATGGAAGACTTTGTTTCGTATTTTATTCATAGCTGGGCACCGTTAATCAAATAGTTAACTTCGTTAATAGTTAATCCGCTACAAAAAAAGTTAGCTTCGTTAAACGTTAAAGCGTTACATTTCGGAAGAATTAACGCAAGTTAACGTTAATCGTTAATCAATTAATAGGTGTAAAAAAAATGCATTTTTATATCGTTGCGTTAGTGAACTTATAAAACCTGTTGGTTTAGGTTCTGGAAGTTAACCGGATAGGAACAAAACAAAATACAAAAGGGCATAAGCTGCATATTCCCTTTCATGAACATTAACATGTTGAAGTTCTCGTCTGAAAGCGAGGCTCGTTCTGGAGTTAAAATGTCTTTACACGTGGAAAACAGACGTTTAATTGCAGCGCTTGAGGGTATAGCAGTATTGTATTTAATAAATAGATTTATGAATATGTGTTCCCCGAGGAATGCAGCATCTTTGAACGAGTCTTTTGATTTCATGTCCAGCCACATTTTAACGAGACTTTGCGCTTTACTCTTTAAAGAGTTGGAGCTCTGTTTTTTCTATAGACTGAGTGACAGAATTGAAAAAGTCTTCCTTGTAATCATCGTTGTTTCTCACACTACACACTCGCTGCTACGCGCCGCCCGGCACTTGTCGTTTCATACTTGTCTGAACCTGTTTTTCTTTGCCGCGCCGCCGTTCGGTAAATAGTAGGCATTTGATTAACGATTAACGCACTTCTACATATTAACGGAAGTTAATGTGTCCGTTAACATTTTAAAAAGTTAACTTATAAGTTAATCCGTTAATCAAAATGTTAACTTCGTTAATTAACGATTAACGGATTAACGAGTTAATGCCCAGCTATTTTATTGAAATTCATCCCATCCCACCCCTTCCCATAAAGGGATAGGAAGTTAATGTGAAAGATATCAATAAGTATATTGATATAATAGTGCTTTGGACTTAAATTACATTTTATTTTGACCATGTTTGAAAACTCGTTTCCGTTTCCGGGATCCTTATTTGCAAATGTGATACGAATTCCTACTTTTTGCATTAAGATATCATGAGTCACTCTGATTTTGTTTGTGGAACTGAAACGACTACTCGGCACTCTTAACGGAAGTTGATTTCGCTTTGAAAAATATTTTTTTTATTGGGGATGCTTGAAAGACAATATTAATTCAAAACCGTAACCAGTAACGAAGAGGAACTACGACGACGTGTCTTCGATGCAGCCCGAGACATATCGGAAACCAGTTTACGAAAATTAAACCGAAATTTTATCCGAAGATGCCATTTGTGCCTTAGAGTCGGAGGGAAACAATTCGAACATTTACTGTAAAAACTAATGAAAATTAAACCTTTTTTTTATTATCTTTGAACCAAGGTCAACCAAAAATCAATCATATTCTTCAAAGGAGCACAAACAAATGAGATATCGTAGAGTACAAGATAATTTTTTAGATGATTAGCATTGGTTTCCGAGGATCCATATTGGCAAATGTGATACGAATTCCTACTTTTTTGCATTAAGATATCATGTGTCATACGATTTTACAGGGTGATTCTTGAAAGGGTCAATTTACAACGTCCAGGGGGAAAAAGTACCCGTACAGTGAAAACAATTCACTTCACTAAAAAAAAATCATTACATTACCTCTTAACCTACCTAGGGCACTTTTTTTTTTGTTTATGGTAATTAGAATTAGCCGTAAAAAAATATCAAACCCCTAAAATTTCTTTGGTGCGTCCATTCGCCATTTTGGGAACAAACTACCCTGAAAAGAACAAGATATGGATTGAAATCAAGTATTGTATTGAGTTCAATTGTAAGCATATAAGTTATTGATTTGAAAGAAAAAATATGGTTGCTGTGTTTATCATAGCTTTTTTTTTAAATCTATTTAAAAGGTTTGTCCGGAGCTTACCTATCATTCCCTTGTTGCCTCACTAAACAATGAACAAATCCCTACTTAAACGCGTTCCATCGCGTTGCGCCCGCCGTGCCTAGCAAGCGTCAGTAGCGCTTCCAACGCCGTGAGAACAGGACGCGACTAGTCGCTGGAGCTCTGAGCTTTAAAGCTAAATATATCAGTCCCATGTCTTTGGTTCACTGTGATTATCATTACCTTGTATTTTCATATAAAATTTATTTCCTGCTATTGGCATACAGTGTTTAGTGAAAAGAGAACTACATGAATGCCTGCATGTGTTGATTTAATAGTTATTCCTATATAAATAACAGTTTCGGTATAATCGACAAGAAACATACTTTTTCTCATTCCCCTGGTTCCCATTCCCTTGACTTTTTGCACAAAGTAATGATAGTTTTCTTAAGTTGCCTAGAAAAAAACAATATTTTCCTTTGATTCCCATTGCATATCGTCCCTTCCGAGGTAAAACTTGGTTGGTACTTGTGGGAGGACCTTGTGCAGGGTCCGTCCGGGTTGGTACCACCATCTTATCCATTAACCTACCGCCAAGCAGCAGTTTTCGCATTGTTGTGTTCCGGTTTGGGGATAAGACAGCCGGTGAAATAACTAGCATAGAGGCATTCCATCTTAGTCCTCAGGGTTGGCAACGCATTTGCAGTCTTGTGAATGCGAATGTCTATGGGTCACAGTTTCCATTTACCATCAGGTGGCCTGTGAGCTCGTTTGCCTTCCCAAGCCATAAAAAAAAAAAAAAAAAAAAAACGACTAAAGTGCCATTTTGGCCAAATTGAGTTGAAATCACTTTGCTAATAAGTATATACTTCTTTACGGACTTGAGTGCTCGTGCAAATTTTATCAACCGTATTTATTAGCAAATAAGGGCTATCTTGTGCAACTCTGGTTGCACAAAGCAAGTGAGTGTACGGAAAATAAGCTTACAAACTAAGGTTCTCATGAGAAGAAAGAATTATATATTTTTTAAAGTATTTTTGCAAGTAATGCAAATGGGAATATTATAGATGATTATGACAATAGTTTATTAGATGATTAAGAAAAAAAACAATTAAATCTACCAGAAGACTGTGAAATTGTTAAACATTTTATTTATTTAATTAAAACATCTGATCTCAACACTACTAAAGAAATCATTCCCTTGTCGTTTTTATCATTCCCCTGGCAGCTAAATTTTAAAGTGGTATATTTCTGTACCTAATTGACCGAAAGTGATGCCTATTCGATAAATATGCTTATAATGAATTAAAATTTCATATTTTATTGTAACTAGTTAAAAATTTATTAAAATAAAAAACGACAGGTGAATGAGATGAATAATCCAATTCTCAAGAATGACCCTAGAATTGGCATAAGATACACATGTTTTTAAAGTTATTTGCTCATTTCGTTTCTAGTAAAAAAAGTCATGGCAGAGGTGTTCAAAGTTGAAATTACTACGTTGGTGATAATTTAAGTCAAGTTCATTACAGTATTTTTCCAACTTTCACATTAGTTATTGACGTAATAATGCTTCTATCATCTTAATCAACTATTCATAAAAGCGCAAAAATAAAAAAATAAAAATTCTAAAGCTATCCCAGTAAATCAGGGCACTTACAATGTCAAAAGAGGTGAGACATTGGAAAAATCTTTACATTGGTATAACTCGAAAACGGTGCAACTTTTACTGAGGTCATGTTAGGTTGGTTTGGTTTTTATGAGGCTGGGGAATCTCCGGTGTCACTGCGACGTGCTATTTTTGGGACACCCTCTATAAGTACCGCATTTGAAGGTTTGTAAGCTTTAGAGAGGTCATGCACTTTTAGGACACGGCCTCATAAGGACGTAGAGTTCGAAATTTGAAATGAAAGGACTAGAACATTTTGGTTATAAATAATACGAATCATTCAAAACATGTAAAATTCAAATATATTGTTTACAAAGAAATACTGCGATAGGTGTAGTATTTCCATTTCGTTGTGAAAAGCTATAGTGTAGGGGTTAAACGGCCCCTACACTATAGCAAATATTGTTATATTTTATAAGTATTCAAATATTTCAACATGATATTTTATCGTTACAACAAAATACAAAAAAATTGACTTCTACGCGGATGAAATCGCTGGCAAAAGCTAGTTTGATAATAATATTCGTTTAGAGGTTTCTACCAAATAGTAGGTAAGTACCTAAAAACGGAACCCTTAGGAAGTGAGTTTTGTCGTCCTTCTGTCCGTCTGATTCTTTTAAATGGATGAAGCTATCGGCCTGGAATTTGGAATAGTTGTAGTAGTCAGTAGTCTGCATTAAGGTCTCATACATAACTAAAAATTGGAAAACAAAAATAATCACAAGGCAGACTTTGTATTGCGGTTGTAAAAAAGCAAATCGGAAATAAAACAATAGGTAAGTACAGAAATCGCAGTTGCGGTTTGGCGACCAAAGAGTTTTTATTATATATGTATGTACTTATTATTATAGGTACCCTACCAATTGGGACTAATTAATTAATTAATTAATTTCAGGGGACAATTTCACACCAATTAACCTAGTCTCAAACTAAGCTCTAGGCTTGTACTAATGTACTATGGGTACTAGACAAGTTTATTGTTCATATTTTTTAAATTTTAAATCACTAATTTAAAAACCATTTCGAGGATTCGGGTTTTAAAGCCGTTCTGCTCGATTAAGTTTTTGAAATATTTATCTATATCGGACATTTTGACAAAAGTATATTCAACCTTTGTTTGACTTTCGGCTTGAAGCCCTCCTAGACACCTAGGTCTAGTCGAAATCTTACGGGTTAAGCGAAAACCGCTTGAAATAGAATATTTTAATACATTATTACAATCACTTTTTATCATTAAAGATATCATTTAATTGCTGTAATTAAGAAATGCCAACTCATATTGAAAATAATCATGTCATCCATATAATGTCTGCTAAATAATTAAAGATATTAAAACAAAACTATTGGGTCAAATGCAAAACTAATGAAATTGGTCTCTTCAAATTACCAATTCTTACGAATTCAAATGTAAAAACCGTGAGTTATTTTTTTTGGTCAATCCCAATTGGGACAGACTATAAAAAATAACTAACGGTTTTTACATTCTAATTCGACAGAATAGGTAATTTTAAGAAACCAATTTCATTAATTTGGTCTTTGAGCCAATACTTAGTTTTGTTTAAATATCTTTATTTATTTAGCAAACATTTTATGGACGACATGATTCGGTCACAGGCACAATAATATGGTACCCGTGCTAACTCCGGGCATGTTTTAGGGATTTGATATCGATAAAAAATAAGTCGATATAAGGTAAGGGCACCCATTACCGCGGTATTTTTAAATATTCGCTATATGAACAAGTCTATTTAGTCGCTAAAAAAAATATTTTACACGAGCAAAGCGCAGTTTGTAGATTACCGGTTTTTTTGGCGTGTGAATGCATCAAATAAACAGCTCTCAAACCGCCAATATCCGCGACGCTGGCGCCGGCGCAGTAGCTGGTTGTGCCATAAAAACGCGAGATGCCTCCAGTAAGTAAACTCACATTTTATTTAGTGATTTGCGTAATTGTTGTAATGGCTAATCTAATACTAAGATTTTTAAATTATTTATTATTGTTTTCTTTGCAACTTCCAAATACTATTTTAGTGTGTTTTTGCCTGGAAATACGTTAAAATTATAATATAAAATACCGCGGCAATCAGTTTCGTTTTTTGCTTTGGGCTCCTAAATCCGAGGTATACCACGGTAATAGCTAAAATGGTACTTTAGGTTCAATGGCCTTTATTTTTTTATACCTGATATCGTTTTTTTTTGGGTTATACAAAACTTTATCCATCTAAGCAGTTAAAGAGCATTTTCCGTGGTATGAAAAATACTAAGACCGAATTTTTTATTAAAAACTTGTGCACTATATTCAGTGATGGGAAATAGGTGAGCTAAAATACCTATTCTTCGCGAGAGGACATAATATAGAGTGGTTACAACCGGATAATTTTTTTCTGTTCCGGGTATTCGATATTTATTCGGGTAATTATCGTAATGTAAAACATGACATGTTTTGTTTAAAGTACGGCATGTTTAATGTTAGTTTTTAGTAAAAAGGGCTAGAGAAAAGAAGGAATGTACAAGATTTCTAAAAAGTAGTAGCAGGACTAATAATATGGGTTTTCCCACGCATTGTTTGTTTATGACTTGCAAATGGGCGTTCACATTTTCGGATTACTTATTATTTTAACTTTATGGCAGGAATGTTACCATTTTTACTACAAACTTTACAAACATTCTATAAGGAAAAGAATGTATGTTCAACATTACGGCTAGTATTCGCAGTGCCCGGATAAATATCAAATACCCGGAATCCAAAAAATATATACTTTTATCCGGTTGTAACCACTCCATATTATGTCCTCTCGCAAAGAATAGGTATTTTAGCTCACCTATTTCCCATCACTGACTATATTACTTGTTACCATAGAAACCCTTAAATGTTTGAGTCGTTTAAATGTAAAGATTATATTTAAAGATTTTCTTACTAGTTGGTTTCATTAGATGGTTACAATATCAAGTTTTTATTTTAACCAACGTCACGATAACTTTATTTTTTTATGGGTCGTTTTTATGGTACTGTAAATTTATATACGAATATGGAAAAATATTGTATATTATGAAAACTATTTTAAAATAAACAAATTAATACATATTTAATTTGTTCATTGTTTTTATTTCAAAATAAAGATAAAATTAAAAATATTTATTTATGTTGAATAACATTTAGATATTGACAATAACATCGTTTTTTTTTAATCGATAAAATATTTTGCTACATCACTATAGGTGCCCCGAGTAAGCACATGTATGATTATAAATGACAAATATCAGTTTAAATACTGGCTAGTAAACAGGGTGTACTTGGAAGTATGGATCAAATCGAATAGGCACATATCGCACCCCCTCTAAAAAACTGTCATAACACAAAAAAAGGGATTTTGAGAAAATTGTATTTAAAGTTTTTTTTTTCTTCTTCGTATAATTGTGACTGTTTATTAATAGTTTATAGTATTTTTATTTTTCACACTACTGTAAAATGTACTTAACTATAATGGTAGTTAAATAAAAATTGTGTTGTCATACATTATCATTTTTATTTTTATTATTAATTAAAAAAAGTCATATGTTATGACAGTTTTTCACATTCTGAATATGATATGGCTGTATACTGCAATAGGCACGAACAAAAGTAGTGTTTGACACTATAAAAAATTGTCATAACCTGTGATATGACTCTTATTTACATTCAGTATCACAAAAAATCGTAATATAAAAGAGTAATATTCTATGTTACGACTGTTATGTACAAATAAAGTATGTGATACAGTGTGTGAACTTAACTGCAATAAAGTCGCATAATAGCTTATGCCGGTTTTCACCCGCACCGACACGCGTGCGCCTGCGGTAAACACTGTTAGGGCACTGTTGTAGATTGGCGGCGTGTCAATGTCGCTCCGGATTAAACAGACACTAGTGCCCTCTATCCGCGATTTTTTGAGTTAAGAATATGGCGTTTTTGTAGATAATAAAGAAAAAATAGTGGTTTTTTTTTGTATCATTGGTTAAAATTTGCACTTTTTTGTGTTATGACAGTTTTTTAGAGGAGGTGCGATATGGTGGGCATTTTCAATAATTTTAAGTTGATTGTTTTTTAAATCATAAACTTGCTATCTCACAGAACAATTTTTTTTAACTGTAACTCATTCTTTGTAGGAAAGCATTTATTTTTCTGACACAACCCAATAAATATTCTTCAAGTTGAAAGTACCATATTAGAAGAGTTACACCATTCTAAAACTTATTTAAAAATAAATTAAGCCGATAGGGTTACAGATATATATATTTTTTAATTTGTTCTGAGAGATACCAAAATATTTTTTGTTTTTTTAAATCATAACATTCATAACTTATTGACCTTTAAGAATCGAATCAGCACTTAACGGTTAAACTGATAGGAAATGACCGCCTCTATGTCCCTGTTTGATTTGATTCACACTTCTCAGTACACCCTGTATAAATTCCAAGCCGTATTATACCTACTAAATACCTAAAAACTGCCCTGAGGATATATGTTCGTGTGGAACACACGCCTGTGGCAACAAAACCTTACATATAAAAAAGAAGATTTCACAAATAAATAAGCGTATAAACTGCAACCTAACACTGTTCGTACTTGCCTGTGAACCTCCCAGAAACCGGCGAACAGGGCTCCTCTTTGAAGCTGCAAACAAACAAACAAACAGGTGAAATTTATTTAGGCCTATGACTATATTTAAAATTCTTACTTCATATGTTCGTACGAGTAGCATGCTATATAAAGGTGTCCCAGAACTTGACGTAATTTTAAAGGGATAATAAAGCCCTCTCCTTACCGTTCTAGAATATAATTTTATCTTTTCAATTTGTTAATTATTAGTTTACGAGTTAATAAGGTTTTAATGATACTGGCAAATAATGCTACCTTGAGGAACATTTGCCTCCCGTGGCTAAAAATAGATTAGTTCGTAATTCTGCAGCTTGATATCCAATTTCAATAACGTAGCAATGTATTGAATGACAGCAACGTTACAAAATATCACCACATTTAATATAAATCCATACTTTGTAAACTACTAAAGTATTTGTCGTTGCGCCTTTGCGGGGTCTTATACCTAAGTATATACTTTTTGTTAAGGTGTTAGGATGTTAGTCCCTCAATCACGTTAAAGCGGCTGAATTGATTTGGATGAATTGTGGCACATAGGTTGTCCATGTAGGTACCAGATGTACCTACTAAATTAAAATAGGATATTATGTATCCCGGGAGATTTGAAAGATTCCGAGGGATAGGTACCTACGTGATAAATGATTTCTACGCAGATGAAATCTCAGGCGGCCTGCTAGTAAAGTCATTAATCAATTAAGTATGAAAATAATTAAATCCTAGAACCTTTCTTCTATCTGCATTCAAAACTCGACACAACTTTGTAATGTCACGTAGTATAAACCCGGAATTAAGATCAGCATGGTACCTAATACGGCATGCAATGCATGAACAGACCAGACCAAGCCCTGTAACTACTTACCTGGAAAGTTAATGAGGGCTACACACACATACTCCTACGTGTTCAATAAACTAAAGTTGATGGACAGAAGTAAAATCATCAAGAACATGTCAAATCACTGATCGCTCCACGCTTGTGAACTTCTTCGTTACATCTGCACGGAGAAGCTAAAGGAGCTGTTACATCCTTAGGTACCTGCCTGCTATAGAACGCCGATCTCAAACGTCAATTAGGTATTTATATCTGTATCTATACAGCGAGTATTTAAGTATATTTGATTACCTACTAGGTAATTTACTTTTTATCTGTTGTGTAGAGTCATTCGGGGTAACAGCACGCAGTGGGTAAGAGTACGCAGGGACCTGTTCTCCGACTAGGTGGGGGGGGGGGGGGCAAGGTGCATGATGGCTTAAAACAGTGGCGCTGGCATGGCTACTTCGGAGCCAAAAGCCGCGTGAGTGCAAAGCAAGTGCTTATCGAGACAGATCTCCGTGTTAATTCAAACTGAATCATTTCTTTGTTTTGTGTGTTGGGGAAAAGTGTGTGGGAGTCATATGAATGCAGTTGAGCCAGTAAGTGTTTTACATTTATATTGTTCGTACATCGTAATATACATTACAGAGCAAACATTGTTTTTAAAATGTATTGAAGCGTGGATGGGGACCTATCGTTTTACATTTTTTGCTGATTGGGGTAAGAGTACGGGGTCAAAAGTACGCACGCTACGAATATGAAAGCTACTATTGAAGGTTACTTAAGTAATGTTTATTATTTCAGATAACAGCAATATGCCGCGAAATAATAAAAGAAAGGCTCCATAACGCGCCTTGATCTCAGATGATCAGATAAAAAAGCCAAAGAGCTGGTTTTGCAAGGATCTAGTCAGAGACGCGCCGCAGAAAAATTGGTATTAAGTGAATTAAGTTCTCTCTAATTATTGTAAATATGTCTAAACTCTGAAGTTCCTAATTATATCCAAATAAAGATCTCAAACTTTAATAAATGTTGATTATACTGGTAACCTGCATTTTATTATTAGTATTATGCAGATTTCTTGAGCTGCGTACGTTTACCCCGCATGCGTAATTTTACCCTTAAGCTTGCGTAATTTTACCCGCATGACGGGGGAAGAGTACGCGGTCGGATCATGTTACTTTTTTGACATGTACAACGAAATCTCATAGAATTTGACCGTAAATCTTCTTAAATAATGGAAATATACAAGATTTCCTATGAGCTTTATATTGAATCAATTTAAAAATCACACTTGTGACAACTTTTTGAGACCAGAGAAAATAAAGTGCGTAGGTACTCTTGACCCGAATGACTCTAGTCTCTTAGACTAAAGGCGGATGCTGTTCGTTTTGAACACTGCTAGTAGGTTATTGGAGTTAGTTGGTGGGTACTTTCAAGGACGAAATCGAGTATTTATTCTATTTTTTTCCCCGCTTCCAATTCAAGGAGCGTTGGAGACCGAAACTTTCGATTTGAATTGTAAACGAGAGTGACGAAAATCGTTTATGCATTTATGTGTCTTGCCGATACCTACCTCGCGTCGGGGATTATATTTACAAAATGTTCACAAAAACTCACCGGAATATTAGGTATATTGTGCTCAGTAAATTGTTTTTTCTGATTAGTTTAAAAAATGTAGTACGTTATGCATTTGAAAAGGAAGAGACATAGGTAGGTACCAAGTTACCAACCGGCCTGTTTCGAGAGTCCATCCAAAAGTGTTTTCACCCGATCGGCTGCGTTTTATTAGATATGTTATCTCAGGGAACTAAACTAAGTTTTACCAAAAACACTGGAACCTGTAGATAATAGTCGTATCTTATAGTCACAATTATCAAAAGAGGTGACACGTGTACCTTTAGGATGTAGTATTTAAGTAAAGGATCATATACCACTTTTGCATTTCAAATGGCCAAATGATTAATAATGAATTTCTGAACTTACAGCCTCTTTGTTTACAAATCAGCACCCTGTACACGATTTTTCAGTAGTTAACACTTTGATTCGTTTTAACGTCTCTTAAGTATGGTCCTTTGTTATTATTATAGGTAGGTACCTACTTACTGGTATAAAAGTATGCAAAATGGTTCACTAATGTTTCACCGAAATACGTTTGGCCGAATGAGTCGTTTGGCAACTGTTTCATTTCCTAACCCGCTTATATTTCTGTAACTGTAAATATTTCAGATTTTTTTAAAAATAGCTAACCTAACCTAACCTATAGTCTACACAATGGTACAAAAATAAATCCTGAAATATTAACAGTTACAGAAATATATGTGGGTTGGGAAATGAAACAGTTGCCAAACGACTCATTCGGCCAAACGTATTTCGGTCAAAATGCTCAAATGAACGGACCCCATGCAAAATATGTTGGGTGTTCCTGAGAAAAATAGTAGATACCTAGTTTAAGGACTAAAATTAAGAAACGTTAACTTTTCCGTTGCGTTACCAATTGAATTCATCGTACATTTATATACTACCTTCAACGTCAATTATTAGAAGTATCACAAATTCAATAAATGAAGCAGATTCAATCCTCAATCTTTAGTAATATGCTTGCATTCCATTTGTCTTATACCAGTAGGTATAGCTAATTTTCGTAATGCAACGGAAAAGTTAACGTTTCTGTCTGAGAAACGCCCTTTAGCGCGATGTTGGTTTGCTCGAGTTTGTAAACTGCAGGAACTACTTAATATCTCCCCAAGGCCAACTGAGACGTGTGAAACCAACAATGTAGGTATCGCACGAAGGCCGAACCCCATCGATCCTGGCCCGCGCGCGGGTCTCGGGAACAATCACATCACATTCATACTCTCTATCAATCACTTCACATGAAAGCATTTAAGTACATATTATAGGTATAGTATACCTACCGTTTCAGTAGACCAACCCAACTTTGTACTAAGAGTTGTAGAATCCCGCGAGCATCATGGTGACACGAGATGTAGGTAGGTAGGTAGGTAGGTAGGTAGTAGGTAGGGGAAGATGGGATGGCTTAGTAAACTTTTTACTCAAAGCCTTGTAAAAAAAAAACTAACCGCTATTTCAATATGAGATGAATGCTACTTCATCATCCGCTTATTTGGCTATACCTAATCATTTTGTATTTCAGTTTGGATACAAAGCAACTTTGCCAAGATATATAATGGTTTTCCCAAAAATTGGGAATTGTACGAATGCACCCCATCTTCATACACTATTCGTTTTTTCCCGGGATTCATTGGATTTTCAGCTATTTCACCTGTTTTAGTCATCTTTTAGGCATATCTTACTGACCTGGTTTTGTAATTATAATTACTCTTGATACAATTTTTTAACTTACATGGGGTGCATTCGTACGGTATAAAATTGCATACATTTTGACTGTACGAAGGTACCCCAACCAAAACGATCAGAAAAATAATCGAAATAGAAAATAACCGTCAAAGTAATCCCAAAACCATTGTTTACATATTAATGTGAAGCATCTAATTACCGACTGTATAAAAATATTTTTTCTAATTCAAGTAAAACTTATTAGAGACAGACGCATTGAAAGGAGAACCAAAAATTACTTTCGGGTCTCGAAAACACGTGTTAATTATTTCTGGCGAAATCTGCTGCTGCACTGCCATCACTTTTAGAGGGTAGCCTATGCATATGAGCGGCAGTCACGCATATAAATATGAACGCTTCAGCATGATGGATAGTCAAGATGCCGCAACCTAGAGACTGCATCGGGCGAAGATTTGTGGGTTTCATTCGATCTGGACTATGTAGTGTGTTATATGTGCGTGGTGTACATCCCACCTGGCGTTTCTAATGAAATGTATATGAATTGGTTCGATTCAGTTGAGCAAGCGATCGAGTGTCTGAATGGAGTAGTGATAGTAGTAGGCGACTTGAATTTGAATCCGCTGTATACGTCACGTAATGTTTTATATTACTATTCTTACTTCCTAACTGTCTGTGGCCTGTGCGAGACGAATGAGGTGAGGAATGCCAGTGGAGGGCAACTGGATGTTGTTCTGGTGTCAGAGCGTATTCGCGGTGTCAGTGTCTTCGAAATTGATGGCGGTGGGCTAGTCCCGCGTCGTGACTCGTATCACCCCCCATTGGAGATATTAATTCCAATTAAAACTTCTTTGCGACCCCACATCAAACAGCTTGATCCGAGTAATTTGGACTTGGGAGGAGACTGGAATTTCCCAAAGGGGAATTACGAACTATTGTTTGAGCTCGTTTCTGAGGTAAGCTGGCAGGATTTATTTCAGTCTGGAGATGTAGACTATGCTGTGGACTACTTCTACAACATAATGTATCGCATCTTTGATGTCGCTATACCTAAGAAGATTCGAATTAAAAGAACCAGTAGACGATATCCGGTCTGGTTTACTGCAGATTTGATTGCTCTAATAGCGCTGAAAGCTAGTCTTCATCGTAAGTGGAAGGCTACTAAAAACGGAGATATTTACGCCGCATTTAGTTTGCTTAGGGCTGACATTAAAAAACGAATCACTATAGCTTACAACTCTTTCCTCGACCGAATCCAAGATAGGCTAAAGATCAATCCGCGTTCTTTCTGGCAGCATATTCGCAGCCTTAAATCAAAGGGGGGTTTTGTGGACGAAGTTACAGTCGACAACAAACAGGTCTCTGGTGCTGAGGCGGCATCAGCTTTCGCGAACTTCTTTTCTGGTGTATTTCTGCCACATGCTCCTAGGCTGGATGTAAGTGCACAGCATGGTCAGGGTCGTTCTGCCAAATATGTGAATGTGGCGGGTATAACTTTGCAGGAACTAGAGGCAGGCATAAAGTCACTCAAAGCTTGTAGTGCGGTTGGTCCCGACAATCTCCCTGCATTTATCATTAAAGGATGCATGGACTGGCTGAAATTCCCTATACTCCACTTGTTCAACTTAGCGCTTTCCACTAGCACTTATCCTTTCCAGTGGAAGATTACGCGAGTAAGACCTATCCCAAAGACTAGCGAGACAGTCCATGTCGAAAATTATAGGCCCATAGCTATCCTATCGGCCTTAGCCAAATTGTTTGAGGGTCTACTCCATCGGAACATATCTACCCAGATAAAACCTTCTTTGTGCGACTCGCAACACGGTTTTCGGGCAAAGCGTTCCGTGGACACGAATCTTCTCACACTGGTAGACGATATCTCAGACCATCTCGACAGAGGCGTCCAAGTCGACGTCATTTACTTCGACTTCAAGAAAGCCTTCGATCGCGTGGATAATGACGTACTACTAAGCAAGCTAGATGATATTGGTTTCTCTCCGAAGCTGCTTTCATTTTTTGCTGGTTACCTACGCGATCGACAGCAGTTTGTCCAACATGGATGCTTCGTGTCGCCGTTTTATCATACCCGTTCCGGCGTCAGTCAGGGATCTATCCTAGGTCCTCTCTTGTTCGGAATAATGGTTAACGATTTGGAGTCGGTTGTTGAGCACGCCAAATGTCTTCTGTACGCTGACGACCTTAAGCTGGTATACGGAGTAAAAAGCCTAATGGATAGCGAATTGTTACAGAAAGATATCACATCTGTTGTCCGATGGAGTGAGCGTAACAAACTCCTCTTCAATTCAGAAAAATGCTGTGTCTGTACTTTTAGCCGTGCAAGTGCCCCTCTTCATGCTCAATACATGCTCGGAGATGAGTCGATCCACCGTGTATCCTCTATCAAAGATCTTGGTGTTGTCTTTGACACGCGGTTGACTTTTCACGAGCATATCCAGACACTCGCCAGTAATTGTTTTCGGAAACTTGGTTTTATATTGCGACACCTAAAAGATTTCCACAACCTTGGAGCTGTAACGCTAGTTTTTAACGCTCTCGTGAGAAGTAAACTTGAAGCGTCGTCGGTATTATGGAACCCTTACGAAGTTACTTACTCTCTCTTGCTGGAAAAAATCCAAAAGGCGTTCCTTAGACATTTATATAGGAAACGGTATGGATATTTCCCGCTTCTATATCCGTCAAAATTTTTGCTTGGCGCTCTAGGGTTTAACTCATTGGAGGTGAGGCGAAATAATAATTTACTGCTCACGGTCTGTCGCATATTGCGGGGCGAGCTTGATTGCCCTGAGCTTGTGGGGCGGGTCGCTCGACTGTTCGTCCCGGATGTGCCGCGCATAGGGCTGCGGCCGCGCGCGCGTGCGCTGCTGGCCGTGCCGGCGGCGCGCACGCAGGCGCGCAGACACTCCCCGCTGCCGCGCGCACTCGCGCTGCTCAACGCGCTGCTGGCATCAGCACCGGAGTGCGACCTGTTCGCATCCACGTTGACCGTTTTGCGTCGCGAATGTTTACGTTTCTGCGAGGCGATGGATGTGAGGCCATCCAGTATTAGTACCTAATATTAAGTATTGTTTAATCGTATTGTAATTGTTATTGTTGTTGTTGATTGTTGTAATTTGTTAATTTATTCGGCGCACTAGTATGCACTGTAATGCCGTATAAACGTGTTTGTAATAAATAAATAAATAAATAAATAAATAAATAAGATGTGACCACTGTACGAATGCTCCCTTTGTACGAAGCCACCCCATCTTCCCCTACTACCTACCTAAATATTATGTATTATGAGGGGTGAAATGTAATCATAATTAGAGACAGAGACAGAGGCCCTTACGTTACAATACGTTAGCTCCATCCCTGTCATTCGTCATTCGTGACTAAGACTAAGACTCGAGGGGTAGGCAGAGCTACACAATTACCAACAAATCTAAAAACTTGTTGATAACTCTGTAACCACAATTTGCACAATTAGGCTAAGATGTTTAACTGTGTATATACGAGGGGAGGTCCAAAAGTTCGCGGAATGGAGGGGATGGGGGTGGGGATGACTATATTTTTTAGTATAGTACTAATGGCCAACTCATTAAGAGTATATATACCAACTTTCAGCCTGAAGAGCTCATTACTTTACAAAATATCGTCGAGCAAGCAAGTCAATCTGGAAAAATCCTGGAAGTATGGAGCAAATTGAGTATCGAGCCATCATCAAGTTCCTGACTAAGCAAGGAAAAACTCCTCAGACCATCATGAGTGAGATGTCAGTAGTTTACTGTGATCATTGCCCTGGAAAAACAATGATTTACAAATGGCACGGTCTTTTTAAAATTGGCAGAGTCCATTGAAGACGACCCTCGCCCAGGACGGCCTGTCGAGGTCACCACATCAGATACCGACGGAAAAGTTGAAAAATTAGTATTAGAAGATGCTCGCCTGAAGAAGAAACAGATTTCTGCATTAGTTGGAGTATCTGAAACCACTATTTTGCGGATTCTACATGAACACCTCGGCATGATTAAAGTGAGTGCAAGATGGGTGCCGAGAATGCTTACGCCGCATCAGCGACAGCAGCGAATCGACGCGTGTAGCAGTTTTTTAGAACGGTGTGGAGAAGAAAGTACGTCGATTTTGAAGCGGATTGTTACTGGAGATGAAACTTGGGTTCATCATTTTGAACCTGACTCTAAACAGGAGTCGATGCAATGGCACAAGAAGGGTACCCCCCCACCTAAGAAATTTAAGGTGTCAGAATCGGCCGGAAAGTTGATGGCTACGATTTTCTGGGACTGCCAAGGAATTTTGATGATCGATTACAAAAGCAAAGATGTCACAATTACTGGAGAGTACTACTCTAGGCTACTGGAGCAGTTGCGGGAAGCTATCAAAGAAAAAAGGCGAGGAAAGCTGGCTAAGGGTGTGCTGTTACTTCAGGATAATGCTCCAGTTCACAAGAGTCGTATTGCGATGGCTGCCCTGAACAAATGTGGCTTCGAAGAATTGGTTCATCCCCCCTACAGCCCGAACCTGGCCCCCAGTGATTATTATTTATTCCCAAATTTGAAGAAAGAGTTGCGGGGAAGAAAATTTCACACCGATGATGAAGTAAAGGACGCAATTTTGGCTCATTTTGACAGCAAAGAAGAAACTTATTTTTATGTGGGTTTAGAAAAATTAATATCACGATCTAACAAATGTATTAACCTTAAGGGAGATTATATTGAAAAGGAAAAATAGTAACGTCTTTTTATTTAATTATTTAGCCCTCCATTCCGCGAACTTTTGGACCTCCCCTCGTAAGTGACAGGTAGCAAGCCCATCGCCTAACAGTACTACAAGCCTTTATTCCCATAGTCGCCTCTTACGACTTCCACGGGAAGACATGGAGTGGCACAATTCTAAGCCGGCAACCACACGGCAATCAAGGGACAAGGATGGAGCAAACGTAACTTCGAATTTCCACTATCAAATTAGGGCCTCAGATGTGCAGATAGGCCCATTTAGAATCGTCTTCGCCAGGTCACAACCTTTATTTTCACCGTTTTTCCCTCAGGAAGTGGTTACCTACCTGTACATTCTCAGGAACATGAACAATCTGTGTCAATCTGTGTGTGCCAGGTTTAGTTTATTATTATATAAACAATATTTAAAAAAACGACTGATTGTTGAGCCGCGGCGTTTCTTCTCAGCAGTGGTCTCTTGCGAAGCGCTGGTAGATTTTTGACGTGTAAAAGTGCCCGTGCCTACTTACTGAATAAACATCATTTACTTATCTTCTTTTTTTATCTTCAGTGCAAATATTTATACTATACCTACCTATGTCTGTGAGCCGATTTCCATACAAATCCTTTCAGCCGTTAATGCGTAGGTACCTAATTACAAGTCGAACATTTGACAAACTTTCAGATTTTTACCTTTTGTTTTATATTTACCTTATACATTTTATATAAGTATATATAGATTATCTTTAAATCAGAAAATTTTCAGGTTTTTTGGTTGATAAACTTCGGAGATAAGGAGAGAAACGGTCGTTTTCTGTAATTTTTTGGGTTTGCTATAATCAAACTTTCACTTTAATTTTTCAACCCCCATACTAGGCCCCTTTTCAAACATTTGAAAAATACTTTCATTTCATTTTACTAAACACTCGCATTCAACCGGCTGGTGGACCTGGTCACAGAATAATAACTAGTAACTAGCGTTACAGAAGCTTTACTTCACAACGGTTTTCAAAGAAATATGTACTCAATCTGATAGACAATATGATTTAATTTAGCTCGCGTTCCAGTCGAGCAAGTGTTCATTTACATACCTTCTAATTTTTTTTGAGGAAATATGGGCTTTAATTTACTGTACTACGGTTCATAATAAGTTAGACGTGGTTATACGTGGTTATACGTGTGTCGTTTTTCGCTTGCGGCAGCCTACTAGATTGGCCCTTCCGCCGTGGCCGGCGCCTGGAGGTATGTTTTTAATACCTACACGCGGAGTGACACAGGCCTGACCTGGTGGTCGCACCGCGCCGGTTCCGCTCCGCCCGAGTGGACGAGCGAACGCGGCACAGCTTGTAATTATCAACCGGCGAGTTTAAGTTGTCCCGTCAGAGCCCACACACACGTTTTAGCGCGTGCATTCTCAAACAGATAGGTTTCTGTCGATATATTATTATGCATAATGTTTTCAATGAATTCATGTACTATGTAAAGTTAAATAAGAATAAGTTTTAAAGAGGTTACAACTGTAATTTTTTGTCCTTGGATCCCATGGGAACCAACACTACGAAAAAAGTATATTTCGATCCCATCGTATATTCATGGGATTCAAGCGGAAGCGTGTTAATATGAAAAACGCAAGTGTTTTTCGATCCCATAAATATGGGAGCCAAGAGGAAAAACCTGTCAAGTGCGAGTCGGATTCGCGCACCGAGGGTTCCGTATTTAAGATAATAACTTGGTAACCGACAAAAGAAAAATTCATTTTGTTATGAACTTTATTTTGTATGCCCTAAGGTGCATTTTGTATAGGCTAAATTTTAAAACAGTTTTTTTTGTTATTTCTTTGAAACTGTAAATAATTAAATGCCAAAATTATACTTGATAGCGTTTAATGTTGCTGAGAAAACCTGCTGTGGCATACAGACAAACAGACAGACAGCCAACGAAGTCTCACCCTAAGGGTTCCCTTTTCACCATTTTTGTACGGAACCCTAAAAATATTATACTACAATCCAATGGAAACGAATGCGGGTTGATGAACCTCGACAAAAGATGTTGTAAAATTGTGCATTTTTCTAATTCTTAATACTTTAAAAATGTGAAAATACAGTTGTATAGGTATGCCTTTTTTCACTTAACTCTCCCTTTAAAAGTCTAACACTTAAATTTTACTCGAATCGAACATCGATATTTAAACAATTAAATTTTCTTCGTTATAGTCGCACAAGCTCAACTATCTTAATCGAGATATAGATAGCCACCCTTGAAACAGGTACCGTTTAGAAGTTCCTCTTGCCATCTGTGGTTTTCATCATCAGTTCCACTTCACCAAATAATACTTTTTGAATGCAAATGCTGGACTTGTTATTAATAATACTAATATCGCTTTATGCCTACAAGTATTATTTGAGGAGTCTCAATTCGTTGCGGATCCCCTGATCAGATTCAGATTTGGTGACAATGGGATCACCTCGGAAGTATAGGCACTCTATCAAACCAAAAAAGATTTAAAAAATCGGTCCAGGCAGAGAAATCGGTGAACATACATAAAAAAATACATATGGTGCAACATAGAGCCTCCTCCTCTTTTGAAGTCGTTTGAAAATCAACCAGCGCTTCCCGAGCAAGAGCCGCCGGCCACTGCACGTTTACTTAACTCCTAAATATGTATAATATCATATTATGCTATGGGTAATGGCCATTTGCCACTCAATTATCGTTCAAAATATTGGATGATGGCATGGATCTCTTGGTTCCAAACTGAGGTTCGATTTAAATTAACTAAGTAAGGGGTTACCGACATAACTTATAAACACTAAGTTATAAACACATCATCAGGAAATATTTGTGTAACTTAGGTAGGGTAGGCACGCGTAGGTGTATAATTATGTAAACACACAGTACGTATTAGAGCAATAAGCTTTATGTAAACAAATAGAAATTGGTTATTGAAAGCCAGATATCGACGCTCTGTAGCCTTTATTTACTTATTTGGGTAGGTAACAAGAAGCGCACCTATTGCGCAAGCCTGTCAACATTAATTGAGACTCGTTTCAAGGCCGCTCTCCAAGGCCGAGAAAAGACCAGCTGATATGAAATTATCGATTCCGGACCATTACCTACGTCACTATAACAAAGTTGTTTTCGATATAGCATCGTTACATTTGTACAAGAGATACTCACGCATACAGATCGTCTTCAATGCTTGAGGAGCTGGTGGCTTCCACCAGAACTGAGCAGCTCATCACTATTTTTATATAAATTTCGCGACTCAAAAAACAATTTGTTTGAATATTTACTAGTTTATCTGTTGATTTATTACACTGTATTAGACTTCATGACGTTTGTTGATTCAACTGCACACTGCACAGGCAACAGGATAATGCATAGGGAGCAGATTGTTAAGCTTAGTTGGGTAATAAAAGCTTAATGCAGCTCACAGCAAATTCCGGTGTTTGATAACCGCGTTTCGGAACTAGAATCTGTGTAGGCAACTGGGAGGCCGTGGAGGCCGGCCGCCCCGACCGACCTTGCGACGGGGTGAGTCACGACGAATATCTTTTAGGCTATTTATTGGGTTGCGGTACCCAGCCATTTTATAAATCACTTAAAGTTTAAACTTTATTTTATATTCCACTAGCTGTTACACATGCATGAGACATGACACTGTCCGCGTACAAGTCGGCTATCGCTAGGCATTCCAGGAAATTTTAAATTTTCCGAATTGAAAAGTACCTACGAGTAGGTCCCTAGCCTATGTACTTACCCGAGTTTCGAGCTATCTCCATTCCAAATATCATTAAAATCGGTTAATCGGTTAGGCTCTGTAAGCGTATAAGAAACGAACGAACAGCCAGATTACTTTCCCATTTATAAAATCATACTAGCCGTTTCCCGTGACTCTGCATAAATGTACCAGTGCATACAGTTCCGGGGTCAAATTTTCGGGCCTCAAACTATACCAAAAGGTAGAAAGAAAAATATTTTATATACGTAGGTAATGTAGGTAAGTATGTCGTTTTCACGAATAGGCACGTGTTTAAAAATACCAAGATTTTGACCATGGGGGGGGCTGGGACAGGCTCGCGTCGCCATCATGCCAAAATTTGTAATAGGTATTTCAAATAGGTAACGCTTAAATATGGCCTCTATTCTACGAGGTAAAACTATAATTGCCTTATACATGTTATCGTTCACCAACGTTATGTATGACAGCTTTTGTTTACTTTCTTGGCAGTAATGGCGGCCGAGTTACAACCAATTCCATAACATGTCAATAGCAATATAGTTTTACCGAGTTTCTACTCGTAAAACTATATAGGTATATAGAGTACAAGTTGATTCCATGACGACCACCACCGTATTGAATAATAGTACTTTTGGTACCGATGACGTCGAAATGACGAAATTTTACACATAGGGTGCTTTTATTTTTCATTTGGCAGGTATTTAGGTATGTATTTACTGGTTCAAATAAAATAATTTAAAATAAGAAGCGTTAAAATTATTATAGTTAAATACAGCTTAAATCGCAATCAAAATACGGATCACGGCCGCATCACATTTTATTTTACCACTCATTACTAAACGTGGCCAATCGAGACAATTTTCATTTATGAATGTCAATGCCATTCCTAATAAAGGGATCAGTTCGCCTTTGTACATGATTTTCTTTGTACAATAAAGTGTAAGTTTACGTACTTACATACATATTTATTACTACAATTAAATGTTAAAATTTAACTTATTAAAATTAAAATAATACTAAGCTACTCAAACATTAAAGATATAACTAATAATCACCACTATAAAAATAACACCCCCTCTAGCAGGTCCTCTCGCGGCACGGTCCCTATGACACTGGCTGCATTTACGTTTTAGGTATGGAATAAGGTAGGTTTGTATTTTTCTACGTGTCAATAGATTTCTTTACTCATTTGTACATGATTAAATGGTTAATAATTACAATAAAACCATTTGGAATCATACTCTATGACTTTTGCGTCAACGGCGGCATGATAAGTCGGGTCCTTGAAGGGCTATTTGCTTAACAGTCACATCAATTCGCAATCGCAATCGTTTTCATTTTGAAAATCGAAGGGCTGTCTGCATACACAATGAAAACAGTTTTTCCACTTCAAAGTCGATTGCGTTTACGAGTGCGTTAGGCAATAGGCCCACTGACCGTGACAAAGTGTCTAAGGGAAGTTTAAGCAAGACAAATTACCTTCTCATTTTTTTTCATAAAAGTATAATTTTTTTTTCAAGTGTTTCATGAAAAATTACGTTTTCTATAACAAATGTAGGTGCAGTCTATGGGGATCTGTTATTAGCTAACAAGTGTATTTTTTAATCAATCGTGTTTTTGTAGTTATGATGATATAGGTAGGTAGGTCGTCATAATAATAAATAAACAAACCAACTATATCTGTATCAATTTTTACATTCGTCGGTTGAGGTTGAGGCGTTCAACAAAAAACCAAACCGAGACTAAAACCTAAAAAAACCTTTTCGGCATCAACGAATCAAAAATAATTTTAACTGGTCGCATTTCCAAAGTCACGTAGGGCGGCGCGGGGTGCGGACGGCGCATGCCCCGGTTTAACCTTGAGCGCGCTTCCCGGTTCACGGGCAAGAGCTGTCACCTGCCCACTAGGTCAATGTGTTTATAGTACTTACTTATACCAAACTAAGTACTTTCCTACTTCCGTTATTTTTCATGAATGCTACTATGTTTTGTGAAAACGCCTTCTAGACACTAAACCTAGATATTTAACACTTGTTTATGTAATAGTACTTACTGGTCCGTTGAGGCAAGTTGGACAAGTTGTTTAAAGCGAACGTAAAGCATTCTTGAGAACGGAATTATTGTATGGAATTAACTTAGGCGCTCGAAGGGACCGTCTGATAGCTCACGTCGATCCTATAACGATCCTATATTGGATGACGATAACGAACGCCGAATTCATCGTATCTAGGACCTCGTAGGTTCCTGCTCTACATATATATCGTATAAAACAAAGTCTCTACCCGCCGGTTCTACATCTGTATGTAAGCTTACACGTTTCGCACTAGGTACGCCGCTGATTTTAATGCGGTTTTGATCAATAGATGGAGAGAGGAAGGTTTTTATGTAAGTATAATAAATTTTGCATTATGTGCGGTGCGGTGGTGTACCTAACAGACAACTCAGATAAACCAAAGCGAAGCCAGGACGGGTCGCTAGTTGATTACTAAAGCGCCAACAGACTAGCTCCGCCAGCCGGTATTGTCCTCCCAGTTCGTCGTATTAAATGAAATAGGTGGAATAGAAAAAAATACAATAAAACCATAACGGCAATGTGTCTAATACCGGCTAGTTTATTTTAAGCTTACTAGAATTGATGAGAACTGCTGCCTTTTTAAACTGTTATAAGAAGTTATTAATTGAATCGACTAAGAACTTAGTTGGCTTTTGAAATCATATTTGAGAAAAAGCGTAACAAACATGCATATATATATTTTTTATTATTTAAAACATGGATAGTAGACTGATTTTCCCGAGGTTTCGGGGTTAATCCGGCTAGCAACCATATCTCATACCATCAAACTGTTATTTCAAATTAATGCAGTTTGGAAAGGAATAGTTACACAGAATTTTAATCAATTGTGTTCTATAATGGGTAAAATATACCTACAGTCGAATTTTATTTTTATGGGCGAAATACATTTTTCGGTGCTATTCGGTATATTGTAATAATCAGAAGTGTTGAACCTTTTTTAGGGTTCCGTGGTCAAACTAGGAACCCTTATAGTTTCGCCATGTCCGCAGCCTAGCTCAGGGACTCAACTAGAAAACTGTAATTTGGCTTGAATACCTATACATATTA
Organism: Acleris emargana; assembly: GCA_927399475.2. NCBI lineage: Eukaryota > Metazoa > Arthropoda > Insecta > Lepidoptera > Tortricidae > Acleris > Acleris emargana. Next base: position 45,027,257 of record OV656835.1, on the reverse strand, counting down.
GTCACTCCAACAAAGTGGTAAAATGAAATCTTGAATTATTATTTTTTAGTTTACGAGTACCTTCCCTACACGTAACGTGGGGATGTTTTTTTCTTGTCTACCTCTTGTGTGGGGTGTCGTTGGATAGCTCTTGTTTTTGTTGGAGTGAAGTGTCCCCCCCCCTCCCCTCCCTACAGCCAAAACTAAATACAAAAAATCTGAAAAATATCTTAAACGAAAGCGCATAACGAATTATAAAGAAAACCTATCACGGCTAAGTAGACATCATTGTTTTCTGAGATACAGGCGACTAAAGTGTTTATACACACCAAAATCGCATAAGACAGCAATAAACAACTTTAAATAGAGAATTAGTTCATGCTTGTTGTTTTTTAAGATAGTTTTTAAGAAGTAACGGCTTCGGAACCCTACGCTGAGCATGGTAAGACATGCTCTTGCCCGGTTTTTATTAATATCTTAAATAATTTTTTTTACCTTTTTTCTTGCATATGTGTATATTGTACGATGAATTATGTAATTATTAAGAGTAAGTATATAAGCATTTTCGATAAATATTCTACTAAAAACCTGTAAAATTCATAAATTAAAATCGATTGTTTTATTCTTTAAGTATTTCTTTTTAATCAAACTCAAAATAAACGAATAGGAAACGTTACCTATTATAGGTACTTAACTATAATAGTTATATATGCCTATGTCACGTAGAAACATTTTTATTTTTTTATTAATTTTCGATTCATAATTTGTACCTACTGAAAGACGCTTTCTCTTTAAGGGTAAAATTTAAAAATCTAAAACACACATTTAGAACATTAGTCATTACAAAAAGTTTTAAAACTGAAATAATCAAGTTCCTAATGTTGCTACACACATTTTTGTCATATCTCAATATACCGTTTATAATCAGCAGAATACAACTAAGTAAATAAACGCAACACTAACATCGTGCTAAGTTAACAGCTGATCAAAAAGGTGGACTATAATATCTGGAATGGGGAAATTCCATATGGCGGAGTTGCCGGTTTTTCCAACTAGACAATTTTGACGTTTCAAATTTTACTGAGCAAATAATTATAAAATAATTATAAATCAAGCGCCGCAAATATTCATCATTATTAAATAATTTCGGATTTGTGGCATTTGCAGTGGAGACCATGGGTTTAATTGATGCTTTTGTAAATACACAATCATACAACACCCGGGTTTCTAGTTCGGAGCACAACTAAACTTCAAACACCGTTTTTTTTAATCGTAGACCACACAGCGTCATCTCTTTAAAAACATTGCACCAAAAAGTTCCCCTGCTTAATCGACAGAGGTAACAACGGCAAACCGTATGTGTACGGAATTGCCCCGTAGACGGAATAAGACACATTGACCTTAAGTAAGTAAATAAAATAGATACCTAGCCTAAAATGTACATATTATATTTTACGCGTAAAATAAAAAGAAGTTATCAAACTGAATAGTTATGGAAATAATATTAAACTTATAATAACATACTAGCTTTTGCCCGCGACTTCGTCTTTATCCCCTTGGGGGTAGAATTTATCAAAATCCTTTCTAAGAGGATGCCTATATCATAGTAGCTATATGCATGCAAAGTCTCAGCCCGATCGGTTTAAAATTGACAAAGTTTCATACAAACTTTCATCCCCTATTTTATCCCCCTGGGGGTAGAATTTATCAAAATCCTTTCTTAGCGGATGCCTACGTCATAACATCTACCTGCATGCTAAATTTCAGCCCGATCCGTCCAGTGGTTTGGGCTGTGCGTTGATAGATCACTATGTCAGTCAGTCAGTCAGTCACCTTTGAGTTTTATATATTTAGAATATTAACCGTAACCGTAACCATGGAAAACAAATAACAAATCGATGGTGTGGAATCACCGTACAACATAATATTAAATAAATGCCGTACAACGTTGCCTTATGTTTTTTTTTAAATATGTAAATGTGAAATATAAACATGACATTGGCAGAAATGGTTGCTCGATATTGCGAACGGTTGCCATTAAATAAATAAATAATAATAATATTTACCATCTGTTCTTAGTGATATTTTTATTACATATACCTAACACATAAAAATAAATAAAAAACGTCTTAAAATACTAACCATAAATAAAATCACCCTTGCAGTTCACCCGCTTGTGGCATGGTCCCGTTCGTATAATGCTGGTCGCGTTCCCCCTTTGCACAGCCTGACTGAGCCGCAGCGCAAAGAACGAGCCCGCTCTGGGATCACCCGCTGCCAAAATAAGTCTATCCAACACCACTTTCACAGACTTCTTGGTGTCGGAAGACCACGGACCCAATGTTTTCATTGGAAGCGCCGGATAAAAGTTATTTCCGTTTAGGAAAGCGTATTTGCGGCACTTGATGGTCTGGGCATAGTCAGCCGCGGACCCAGGCTGACGAGCGGATCCCTCGACGTGAGACGGAGCTAACGTGTCCACGCATGTTACGTCCCAAGCCAATGGACGGCCCAAACACCATGGCACTAAAGTGCAGCCGTCAGGTCTTTTGCCATCCGAGGCAGAAAGACCTGAGGGCTCCAGGATTGCTGGAATATTGGCTGTACCGAGGGAACGTTTGACAGTATCGTCTAAGGAACTGTGCCTAAAAAAGCGGCCAGTAGGTACTTAGGTGGTAACAGAGACCATTTCGTCCCAGTGAATTGACGTGTTGACCACAGAGGCAACAGGAGTGCGGTTCACAAATAGGTAAACCTAGACGCAGGCAAACAGCCACCAGAAGAGTACCTAGAGGAGGATCCAAAAGGGATCCCAAATTTGGAGATGGGAGATCGTGCAACCAATGTCCAGATTCCCGCTCAGACACTGCTAGCAGTCTGGTTCATTCAGAAGGGTCGGCGGTGTTGCTTAGAAAATATTTGTGATAAGACTTTAATGTAATAGAATCACAGGCGGTTTGAAATGTTTTGTCAGGAGGTGCAGCGGTTTATAGCCAGATGGACTTGGTTAATGCCTGAAATGTGAACCCTACTAATAAAAGACGTAGATATATGTATATGTGTAGATTACTGTTGTTGATGTTGTTGTTGTTGGTGTTAGATTTCACAGGTGAGTGGGTTTTTTAACAAATCTGTTGATTTACGGCTATAAAGCGAAAAAAAGTGACAGATGTAAGTAACCTTCCTCTCTATGAGATGGTCGAGTTCATAAATATGTGTAGGTACACTTTAGTACCTGTCACTTTAATCGCTGTTATAATTCATATATGGCAGTTTAAACTTAAACCTAACGTAAATAGACAAGGTCTTAAGTGTGCACATATTTATGAACTCGACTGTACCATTGACAGCTAACTAAATAAGTTCGAAGTTTGGGCTTCCGGTAACGTGAGATAAGATTTCCGATTGAAAGAAAGCTTTTACCTACTTTTCATTTCATTTTATTCTGTTTAATGATTTACTCTACTTACTTGACATTGGAGAAATCACTACGAAATACCGCGTTGGACAGCCATTAATGAAAAAGAAGAAGTTAGAAGGTATAGTTAGGGAGTTGGCAAGCAAAATAATTAATACCTAGCGACAATTATACCCTAAGAACCATCAAGGACCTTGTCTGCCACCATGGTGGCGCTGCGTTGTCAATTGACATCGTTTCAAAAAGGTAAAAAAAGTGTGCTATAATATGTGCAAATGTCTGCCTCTGGGGCTGATGATCACTGTCATCCTGTACCTAAACACAAAAATCGAAGAGGCAGACATCCAGGGCTCTGACTGTTGTAGTACTTATTCAATGTTGTAAGTTATTTTTATGATTTAAAAAACTATATAATGAAGTGCAAACTTGGCAGACTTGAATCGTTCTATGAAAAACAATGAGAAGGACCACGGAAAAATGGTCTGTCGACATGACGTGGCCTCTGCGTGTGTATATTGACAGCGCTTCAAAAATGTAAAAAAAAAAGACGTGTGGCACTCGGGGACTGCCGCGGTAAAGCTATTGCATGTCGTACAAACGCACACAACGCCGTGTCGAAGACTGCCGAACTGAAACGACGTTAGACGATGCACGGCCTTCAAGCCACACCTCCTTGCCCGTCGGAGTGGGGAGCGTGAGGTTTTTTCGTTACGGAATTTCTGGATTCGGTCCCCGCGCTCAAGGCCCGCGATAGAAGCTATGCAATAGCTTAAAAGTTTTTCTTTATTATGCGCACACAGCCAGCTCCCAGCTCGCCAACTCCCTAACTATTATGTAGCTACCCCCTTATCTCGACCTACTTAATTATTAAATAGTCTCGAATGACGAGTGACAGAAATGGAGATTTTGAACTTCGATTTTCAAAGTAGGGCCTCTGAGCTTGTGTTTTGGCGCCCTGTTAGGCTGTCAATGGCCATCCAATTTTTTTTGAATTGGATGTCCGTTGTTGGTTCTGTGCACCGTCACAACTTCGCACTTGGTTGCGAGGGAGGCACTCGGGGAGAGCGCCTCGGCTCAATTTTTTCTTACATAAGAAAAACTTGGAGGGTATTGATTTAGTAGGAGTTAGTGACGACGGCGATCGGGGACGGGCTGGTTTGTTGGGGTGTTGTAGTCCGGATTTGTGGGGCTCTGACCCAGGTCCTAGGCGGTCTGCCGCGACGACGCCGGGTCAGCTTGGAGCGGTGAGATGTGTTTCCCCCCTCCGACACGGCGAGTTGGATCGGGTCTGTGGGTTCTAGAAGGATGGGCCTTCCAATGGCACATCTGTCAGTTTTATTCACCCATGTGATGGACTAAGGTTAGAGTCCATTTTAATTCGTCGTTTGTTACACCTTTAAGTCTATTTCGTAATTACAGATGTGTGTATGTAACTTGACAGAAGTTCTGTCCACACTTGGTGTTGTGGCTGATTGACTTATTGAGGGTCGTGGATTCTTGAGCTAGTTCAAGATGAAAACAACTTACAACAGTATTAATGCACACAAAATTTGGTGCAGTAATTTAAAGAGTTAAGAAAGAAAAGGGCGCCATCTGTTTTAATCTAAACCAACAGAAAGATGGAGATAGTGTGCCAAATGTACATTCTTTAAATTTTATTTTTAGTAGAGAAGAATGTAAAGTAAACAAAGAAACCTTGTCAACAGAGTTTATTTTTCCGTTACTATAATAAAAATACAGTACCTCTTATCAGTTAAGATTTATGAAACGTCATTTAGACAGATACCACTGCACATTCACAGGGTTATTAAAATCATACCACTTTACGGTACGTCAAAAAATGTACATTACACCGAGAGTGATGTAAAAGTTAAAGTGGAGAAAAAATGTAAAAGTTATACAAACTAACCTCTTATCAGTTAAGATTTATGAAACGTCATTCAAAAAAACTACCAAAGATGGCGAAATGTCACAGTTACACGTGTCATCATCATTGTGACGTTTCAGGAAAAACCAACCTTTTGGTATAGTCTTTATTATTTCTAGCGAGCCGATCTTCTACACAAAGGCCATTGTTTGTAAACAATACCATTGTCTTTCTTTGTGTCCGTAACACCAAGCCGATTACATAAAAAAAAGTTAGAACTACATTGAATGTACATTGAATTATCAACCCTATCCTCTTAGTCAGTAGGTTTAAAATGTAAAGTGTCAGGATACAGATATAAGTTTTGTGTAGATGATAGTATTGTGTACAGAATAAGCACAGTTCAAATAATAAACCTTGCCTTTAATATTATAAATAAAATAAACAGCTGCCTATAACATTTACAGAAGTGAAAATTTACCGATCCACCTAATATGTCATTTTAATGGCAACACTTTTTTGACGTATTTGGAATCTAATTAGGTTTTTTAGTATAAAACATCCAAGCATTTTGGCGCAACTCATCCCTAAAAACTTCGGCTATAGATATAATTATACCTACCTATGATAGATCATAGACAGATAGACGGAACATAAACAATCCAAAGGGTTCGGTTTTTTGTATTTGTTACGGGTCCCAAAACGGCCAAAACCGAGAGTTACAAATCAATTTTACTGTGTGGCTGTATACTCTGTAGATCTAGTTCAATTGTTTGACATAGGTACATTTTAAAACTAATAACTATTTAACATCTGTCACATCTGACATAACTTTCATGATCCGATCCATCCAATCCTCTCCTCGTCTAATCGTCTATTATATTCTTGGTTCTCTAACATTAACTCTAGGAATAATGTAACATAGATCTAGATCAAAGGACTCATTTGATTCAAGTACTTAACTTATTTCAGTGACTTACATCCAGTGCGAGTGTTTTTTTGTCTTATTTTCAAAATGGCAAAATGTATTAATTTTAAATTGCACGAGCGAGGAGAGTATTTTATATGAGACCATTTAAGTAAAGTCAAAAAATAAAGTACCTAAATAAATAAAAAACAGTACCAGTTTAGCTGCACTTGCTTGCAGTTTCATTTATTGACTTTAAATGATATAAAATGATGGAAACGAGGTATTACGAAGGCTGCGGACGAGAAGGTCCTATACGTTGTATCTTTCTTGGCGAGTTTCACCCAGTAGCCGGCCCTAAGATTTCTTGCCAGGTTTGTTTAACTTATATTATTTACGTTCTATAATCGGTGTAATAATCGGTGTTATTGTAACAATAGTTGTGTTGATTTCATCAGTTACTATTACTGTTCCTTTTAAATAATTATGCTTCTTTCACCATGATCAAGTACAAAGCGACAGGTAATAGTGACCAAAAATTAAACAATTTATATCACCGTCTATGTATGCTACTCTGCTGCTGATTTCCTGTCTATGTAAGTATGCTATTCTGCTGCATAGACTTTACTCCATCGTCAAAGATGACCTGGAGGCCCAAGTGACATGTGGGCCAACTCATTCTTATGTTTGAATTTCTTTACATCTGTGAACAAGTTTCTTTATTGTCTCCCTATAAACACTAGCTTAAAGGTTCTGTTTCCCAGAGGGGTAGGCAGAGACCACTTCTTTCCACTTGCTACAATCTTGACAAATTTCTTTCGCTTCTTCAACATTCATACATCGAGTCATGCACGCACGTCGGTTTCGGGTACTTAAGATTCGGCCCGTTTCCAGTATTTCTCCTATTTGATTCGAAAAAGTACGCCTAAGGCGGCCCCTTCCGACCCTTCCACTCACTTTCGATCTGTATATCTCTTTCGTCAATCTTCTTTCATCCATCCTTTCCAAATGTCCGAACCATCGAAGCATGCCCTTTTTAATCTTAGTCACTACATCTTCTTTTATACCACATTTCTCACTGATTTTTTCATTTCTATCTCTATCAATCAGTTTCACACCACACGCATTTCAACTGCATTTACCAAATTTAAAGGATTTATAATCTAATAATTTAGTATGGTAAAATGTGGTTATTTTGATAAATTTAAAAAATATATCTACTGTAACTCCCGAATTTAATTGTAAAATTAAATTTAAAAAATATATTGTATTGGCAACTACTCATTCGGAGTAACATAAAGCATCTAGAGGTAGACTTTGGTAGATGGCTTAGTAGAAAAACAACATAACGCAGCTTAAAATCTTGATTGTTAAAATGTGGCTACCTTGATTATCCCTGACTTTATATCACAATATCAGAGTCACCCCTGAAGCATTTCAAAAATTAGTGGTATTTTGTTTTTAAGTTTTTATATCAAATTTGTCTGATAATATTTTTCGCTTGCATATAAAACATAGTAATTTTGTGAAAGAGCTCAAATGTAGCTGCCAAATGATAACTAGATCCCCGTAATTTTGTGAAAGAGCTCAAATGTAGCTGCCAAATGATAACTAGATCCCCGTAATTTTGTGAAAGAGCTCAAATGTAGCTGCCAAATGATAACTAGATCCCCGTTATCAAGCGGGCAGTTTGGTGGCTAATTAACATTAATGATGTGTAGACCCTGGATTTTAGTCGCAATGACGTCACAATAGGGTAGTTTGGGCAGTAAATGGAACAGTGTTAATTATACAAGACTTAACTTAACTTTGTGTATTGGTGTTCAACGGTTTTTTTTTACATACAGAACGAGCTATCAAAATTAATTCTGCATGAAAGAGGACGAAAAATATATGAAAAGTTGAGAGATGTATTGAAAAAATTACGGATTTTGCTACGTTGCGTATTATTGATCATTAACATTAACGATCTTAGTACAAGTCAAGATATACAAATAAATCCAAGCGACCGTGCTTTCCTGCTTTGATAACCGCAAGCCTTTCAAATATGCGCCAATAACATCTCTGGAAGTGGAAAGAAGCTTTTCCTTTTTGAAGTAGATATATTCTGCTAGAAGATGTAGCCTAACCGCAAGTCATTTAGAACAAATTCTGATCTGTTACGGAGAGTCAGTTAACGAAAGATCAACATCAATAAATTAATCAATTGACTTATTGATAGTTTATAATGTGAACGCAAGATGAAAAAAAAAAGTTGAACACCAATAGACTAGGTTGGCTTGTTAATTAACACTGTTCCATTTACTGCCCAAACTACTCTATTGTGACGTCACTGCGACTTCAGTCCGGGGTCGACACGTCACATAATGTTAGTTAGCCACCAAACTGCCAGCATGATAACGGGCTCTAACAATATACTCTCTTACATTGCACAAAATTAACTATCCAAAAAAATATCAAAATCCTCCTCATGTTTCTAAAGGCACCCCCTTTTACAGTATTTTTGATATTAACAAATAAAATGTAACTCTATCTTCCATCTCATCCCAGGGACCAGGCCCACATACAAAAAAGCCTAGGTACACCAATGCTGTATTTTGACGATTGTATAATAATAAAAACAGCCTACATTTTTCTGAATTTGAAACTTATTGCAGTACCTACTTATAACAGTTGTTTCTTTAGAGCTTATTGACCATTAATGACTTCAAATTAGGGGTGCAATGATTTGACCATTGCTTTTATTTTATTTACTTTTTCAGTTCTTTTGTTCTTTCATAAATTCTTGCTTTTGCTATTAAGGACTTTTGTTTTTAAGAAGTTAGGTTATTTATTTAGAGTTTTAGGTAACATGTATTCCCACGCTCTCCTACCATACATGTTAACATATTTGGGCAAGACATATCTTTGTTGGTTTTTAGATTTCGTACGTTTGTTGATCTACTCTTAGTTGTTAACAAATTAATTTTGGTAGGTATACTATTATCTCGAGTCATTCGTTTTTCGTTTAATTCTTATTTCGTCTGATTCTGTATTCGTCTTCGCCTTGTTCGCTATCCGTCACTATCTTGGTCAAATTCTGCAACTTGCCTATATCTTAATACTTCTTATTCGTTTATCGTCACGGTCTTCCTTGGACTCATTCGTCGTTCTTCCCTTTTTTTTGTCTCATTTACTTAGTCTCCAAAATTTCTTCGATACTAAAAAATAAAGATAGACTGCGAATGATACTAAAAACGAGGAAGACAAACAAAGAATAAGACTAAGGACGACCAGAGACAGAGAAAGATATGCTACAGAATTTTTCCCAATAAGATATTTCGGATAGCGAACAAGACGAATAATGAATGAGTGACGAATACAGAATGAGACGTAATAAGACTTAAACGAAAAGCGAATGAGGCGAGACAATAGTATACCTTGATTTTATCATGTTCATCAAGGACTATTGGCATACCTATTTATTTTATTGAAAACAGACATAACTTAACAATATTTAAGAAGGTTGAAATCGTCTATAAGTGTATTTTTAATTGTAATCTGTAAATGTTATCTATATATTATATTCGTTTTAAAAGTACGACCGTATCTACTTATACCATAACTTGTTACCGAGTCTACTAAAGATAGTTATAACATCCTTAGTAGGTATATTGTAGAGCAATTTAAAGTTAAGCACGGCTAGCTTGCACCTAAACTTATTATGTACATACGTGTTCCGTGCGTGTGGGGTTTCCAATTTAGGTTCTGCTCAATCACGAGGCCTATGTAAGTATGTTTATTAACTAGTTCGAGATTCGAGAGGCTCACAGCAGGCTGGTCGTGCGGAAATGGTTACATGTATGAGATCGTGCGCTTTAGTTTGAGGGTAGTAACAAGGTAGTAAGGTATTTTCATGTATGGAGAACGTATGTGTAAGAGTTTTGTTTTTTCGCGTTAATCACCAAACCTACGTCGTCTGCCCAACTGCGGAGTACATCGAAGTGGTTTTTCATCATAACCTGAGCTTTAGTAGGTAAGGCCTTTTCCATAAATTACCAAACATGTCATCCGTGAAGAGGTTACATAATGACATGTCGTTGACGTAAACCAAGTATTCGATCAGGCCTAAAATAGACTGTGACTTTTTCAGTGGGTATGGGGTCACTGTCACTACCAGTCACACGCAGTACAGTGTTCCGGTTTGTGTTGTAGTTGCGGAACCACTTTAGCGAAGGGCCCTGCATATTAATTTGGTTTAATTTGGAAAAGAGTGTTGGATGCCTCGCTGAAGTCGACCTCACCACGGCACCTCATCACGGTTGTTCAGATGGCAGATGGTTACGTAGCCTAACGTCTAAAATCAAATGTTATAAATTTGATACACATTCGTCTAGAATGTCGAAAGCCTAAAAGAATAATGTTCGTAATCTGTAACGTTTAAAATACATATAACACGACTGGTCGAATGAATATAATATCAGTACAGTATGAACATGATTATTTGACATAAAATTCGTAGCATGGTACGCAACCACTTATAACACATTAAAATTTTACTACTACCTGGGAGACTTTCAACTAAGACTTTTCAATTAATTCTGATAATATCTAAAATTGCTATACCTCGTTGGATAGCTGAAGAAATTTTGATATTTTTAAGATTGTCTGCAGTATTACTGCCATAGACTTTTTTTTAAATATTGGTATAAGAAAAAATATTTCGTCAGAGTTTATTTCCTTCTTTACCTATCATTCATATACTACGACTCGGTTTGTTCAGTTAATAGCAATTCAAGTGTCGAGAAAGTTGAAGCAACTTATCTACTGCATAATTATTGTATAAACAAACAAATTAAATGCAAGGATTCCAAAAAAAAATTTGCAATAATATATACAAAAAAACGGTATTCGGGTCGTTCTTCTTTTTTACCGACAATAGCCTGTCTCTCATCTTAGTAAGCCCCTCATTATAGTATTGATAATTATGTTTTTCATGTTTAATATACGTCCATATTTTTATTTATTTATAGAAGTACTAAATAATCGTGCTCTTTCTTCACCCCAGTATTTATTTAATAATGTTCTCTTTCATAGAATGGCGTGACAGAGTGGTCCTCTACAAATTGGTCTCAGCTGAAAATGGCCACTCTGTCACAGTGTTTCTGGTAAACCATAATAAAATAATAAATCACTTTCTGCAGGACAGGAAGCATTAATTAGTCTTCACAAAAAATAAATGCATTTTTTTTGAAATCGTACGCTGAATCCATAATTATTGATAGTTCAAAAACCTAAAAAACAGAAAATCGACGATTTACTGTCGGTAAAAAAGAAGAACGACCCATTCAAGAATAATTATCTTAAAAGTTAAATATCTTGAAAACGGTTAAGTTTAGGATATGGTGTTTCTTAGTCAAAGTGGTCAGAAATCATAGAAACTACAACCCCTTAAAGGATCTAGGTCGACTTAACCAGTAACCCTGTATATACAAGTTAGGTTGCGCTGAGACAAGCAATATGCGTTTATGTAGCAGTAAACTATTGTTAATGTGCAACACTGAAAGTGGCTAATCGCCACACTGCATTACAATCCCCATCGCCCAATTGTCCTGTAGGAGTTGGGTATTCCAAGAAATTGTGATTTTAGAATTAAGTGGAATTTATGGGGAATTTTTCGAGGGTGACAATATATATTCCCTAGTTACACATTAATTGATGAGGGGAAAACAAATTTAGGCAATTTTGGTATCTGGCGGAAATGCGCTGTCCCACACTTTTTGTTTTATTTTGTGGGCGTTCGCATGAATTATGGCAACATGTAATTAATTATACTTAGTCGGCCCATAAGTTTTGTCACTGAGATTTATTAAAATTTAAAAGGACGAAGGGATCAAGTCGCTGTACTCGTGAATATTCGTGATCTATGTATACAGTAGGTCTTAAAGAACCTTCAACAGAGTTCCCTGCACGGCTAGCAAAAGTTGCGCGCGACTTGTTTGTGGCTCGGATCTCCTTTTCCATCTATAGTTCATTTATTTTAGCATGATACAGAACAAAATAAAGGTATTTTATTGGGCACGTTACACGCAACATAATAATTATACAAAAATATTGCTCCAAAACGTCTTTTTTGACTGCTATTATTTGACAGTAAATATTAAATGAACGTTGTAATCTATTGCAGTAGTACTTTAAGTCATATTCGTTAATATTTACATTGCGTTTTTTATTTGTGTTGATTAAATTTACTTCAATTAGAAACGTGGTCTATAAAAGACCTAGACAAGCAGGGGTTACAAACCTGTGTTAACAAAATAACGAAACGTCTGAGCATATAACTCGACTAAATCAAATACTATCCTGTCACCTGTCAAATATAGCGAACCTAGTGAATTTTAAATTGATCATTAATAACGCCACAGTTTGCATTTTTGACAGATTGAACGTCACAACGCCCTTATGTGATATGTCCCATGTTATGTTATATCATTTTCTCTCGAGTTCGAGAGCGTGAGCGTTGATATTGTTCCATAGTTGTTTTTGTTGTGAGTTGTTTGTTGTTAATTTCCTTGTTAAAGTTGGCAGCTGCTCGTTTAGTCTACATCTTTCATCTCTACCCTACTACCGCACTCTTTAGCGGAGAAACGATGACACTTCATCCGGAACAGTCAGTCTTAAATTAGGTAAATCAATTAAGTATAGCAGTTAGAAACCAATATATACATATTCAAATAGTTTTATAGTATTTTTTTTATATAATATCTAGACCCAATGTTTTGTCCAACACAAAAACATTAATGACACATGCACAGATACAATATATTGAGTGCATAGATTCTTATTGATTCTGCCAGCGAGTATTAGAGTTGACGACTACTGGTTCTTTTTTTTTTTTTTCTCATGCTAAAATAAATGAACTATAGTAAGTTACAATAGAGATGCACTGTACAAGCGATAAAATACAACTTGTGATCCGTGCTGTATTGTAACAAGCAAAGTATTGCAAATGAGTGTGTCAAACAAATGCTTTGCTGAGGTCGGCAAATATCGCTTGCAAATGTTTTTGTCGTCGAGACACTGGATGATATTTTAGTGCATTTATACAATAATTGAGTTTTTTTTTGTATTTTAGGAATTCATTTTGTTTCTCGTCTATGTCTATGGTTATGTTTCTTCTGATTTAAGTAAAATGTTTTTTTACAGTTTCCTGAAGATTACATTTCCAAAGAAGTATTTGACTCTATCAGCGCCTACATCATCCCCAAGCCACAGATACAAAGATGCACAATGACAATGTGAGTATAGGAACCTAGCTAGCTACTGATTGTACTTTACATAGTACCTATAAAACGAAATCGCTTCCCGCCGTCTGTCTGTCTCTCTGTTTGCGCTATAGGTACGCTTATATGTTTCAAGCTACACAGCGGATTAATGCGGTTTTCATCAAAAGATAAATCGATTCAAGTCAAGGTTTATATGTATAATAATATTAATAATATTGATAAATTCTGGATTATGTACGGGTGTTACAGAAAACTCACATGAACCGAACACGAACCGAAACATAATTAAACCCCTGGGGAGGCCTATGTCCAGCAATGGACGTCTTTCGGCTGACATGATGATGATGAAATTAATTATATTTTAATTTTAATTTAACAACAAGTTCAAGTCTCTTTACTATCAACACATCATACAAAAATGGTATTAAAAATAAAACAAAAAAACCGGGTAAGAGATTGTCGGACCATGCTCATAAGAATAAATAATAACTTTTGTCTAGTACTAGATAATTATACTACAAAAATGTATTATTTATGTACTATTCTGCCTATAATTATACCCATATCGTAGTGATACAGTAATGTAAACTAGGCTACTCATGTAAATTGCTCAAATAAACGATTGATTTTTTGATTGATTGAACTACACGTAGAAGCGAATCTCCTTTACCCAGGCCCGAAATGCCGCGTTTTAAATACCTACTTCCCCCTTCACACCGCTACGCCCCTAGGTCTTCCGCGTCCAAAGTTAGGGCTGTCACTTGCGAAATATTTTAATCGCTTGGATGTGCTATACAAGTTTAGTCAAGATATTTTCAGAGCTGTTTTGAGAGTTTGCATAACATGGACATACCTTGTCATTTAATGGTCCACGTGGTGTAATTTAATAACTACTAAAATTATTTTATTTAGGCCGCCTTTCTGCTACGACTTTACTTCGCCATCAAAACAAATGAATTTTATCAACCTTTTTTGAAAACCTTATTTTACGAACAGATGTGGACAGTATTTTAATGTAAGTGCCTATATATTTCACTCAACTCACTTCAGTGGATGTAGAAATATCTTTTTCTATCTATAAGTGGATATTACACTCAAGAAGAAATGTGTTGAAAATTTAAAATATAGAAAAACTTATAGTTATTTATTACAATGATGATGTACCTAGATGTATTTTTTCTATTCTATAAGTGGATATTAAACTCAAGAAGAAATGTGTTGCAAATATAAAATATAGAAAAACTTATAGTTATTTATTACAATGACAAAGGAAAATTAGAATAAATAGAAAACTTAGTACCTACTCGGTTTGTATTTACATGAATGACATATGCATTGTGTATTTTTTTTTTCTTTTAATCCATGTTATTACACAACAAAAAAGTTTATATACAAACTCATTCTCCGCATATTTACGATTTCGATAAATGATATGTCATTGGATTCGACTAAGGTTGCATAAAACTCTTCGTTTTTTATTTTATTTTATGATAAAGTACTTACTGAAAAGTCCTCCGTGTGGTTGCCGGGTTAGAATAGTGCTTCTCGATGTCTTCCCGTGGATATCGTAAAAGGCGACTTACGGCCAAACCCTATATTCAATCCGCGGACAGATAGGCTTACTTCGGATTAAAATTTGACACATTTTGTATGGGCAAATGTTAAATTTTAACCCGAGGTAAGCTTTATCTATCCTCGGATTGAATATAGGGTTCGGCCGTAAGGGAATAAAGGCTTGTAGTACTCTGTTAGGCGAAAGGTTTGCAACCTGTCACTAATACGCTGGTAAACACCTTAGCCTAATTTTGAAAAAAAAATAGTAGCGTGGCTCCGCCTGAGCGACATGGTGTCCGCTTAAAAAGGGTACTTATACCAAATTAAATATCTGGCACCGGCTTACTAAGTACCTCAAAGACGATGACGATATGGAGAGGGAGCGAAGGGCGCTCTCAGTTAGGGCTATATAGCCCGCAGGTTCACTCGTAATATATATTAATATACCGGAATTATGACATTATAGCGAAGAACCACACAATACTAAGATATGAAAATATAAATCCATCTCATTTATTATAGTGGCGAGGAACAGAGATAAGTATATCTCCAGCAAGGTTTACTATAATATGTATTAATATATATTATAGCTACGTGTGTGGACTTTGTCAACTAGTACGGAAAATATATCGTAAGATGCATTGCTATAATATATGTATTGGCATATTAATATAACTATATTCCGTGTGTGACGGTCCTGACTGACTAGAAATCTCAGGTGTCCCCATGTGGTAGGTATCTAACGCGCCGACCGCGCGTTAGGAGCCGGGAGTTTCGCTTCTACGTGTAGTTATTATTTATTCTTATGCCAAGCTCAGTGTAGGGTTCCGACTCCGTTACTTAAAACAAAAAAAAATGGCTCGATAAACAACAAGTATGACCGCATTTTCTATTTTTTTATTTGGCGCTATCTTTTTTAAGTAGGTACATAGGAGGACACCCGCGACTTCGTACGCGTAAAATTAGTTTCCCGCTACTTCCACTATTTTAACTTAAGTTTTCCCTTGGGGAAAATCCCTTCTTTGTGCACCCTCAAGATATCCAAGGAACGTTCCCTCCAAATGTCAGTCGACCAGTCAGTATCGTCTTTTATATACAGGGTTACAAGTTGAGTCGACCGTCCTTTAAGGAGCCATAAGCTCATTTGGAGCAAATTAGGTCATGGCCAGGAGAAGGAGTCCGGAAAAATAGTAGCAGCACATAATATGTTTTTTTTTGTGGTAATTAAGCAGCCTATTTATTTGTTATAGTAATCTGTAGATACCAATAAAAATGTGATTTCAAGTGTTCGCTTTTTATATTACATCTCACCTAAAACTTTTTGAACAGCGTCTTCTGAAAAAAAATACGTGGTGATTGTCATAAAAATAGTTTAACTTTGATGAGCTACTTATTACCTTACTAAATCGTCTGTTGATCAATAGTTTTTTTTTATTTGACTTCACTTTGAGGTAGTTACGTGGAATTTCAACATTTGTGTATTTGCCATTTTTACAGAAATTTGTCTCCCATAGAAAAACCTCTGTCAGAGGTTAGATTTGAGAGACTTCCTTACTACCCAAGGTAAAATCCAGTTTATTGGTATAACTTATTCGTAAGATGATATTCCTAAACGCATAAAACAAGTTGTGAAAATGGAAATTCAATTGTGGCATTGTAGAATACGGCAAGCGAAGATTGTCAAATTATGTTGTACAATCAGTTATAAAGTATATTGCAATAATTATTGAGAAAATTCAAATAATCTCATCGTTTCAATAAGATTGTATTTTTATTTGATAGTATGATATCTACAGATTACTTAAAAATAACTGCTTTATAATCAGCAAAAAAATATCAGATAATTCATTGCTACTTTTTTACTGATCGTGGCCGAAAATTATTAGTTTCTGGGATATTCATAATTTGAATCTGAATTATAAGATGTTCCCGTGTTTAGTTTTTCACTTATGGAAAAAAAAACTATATGATTAAGGTCAGGTGGGGTAAGGGGAATATACTTTATTCTTCTTATCTTATTTTGAGTTCTATACTACAAAGTATAAGGTTCTAAGTTTTTTCGATAAAGACAAAACATACTTAAGGCCTGTACCGAAAAGTTTTTTTACAAACTCTGCATTTGATATGGTACAGGTCAGTAATCGTTTTTTTATTTTTTATTTTATGACTTCCTTTTTGTCATTTTGAACTGTCAATCGACACAATTATCTCCGAAAAAATATCGCTTTTATTTAAAATGCAGGACGATAAAATAATTCGAAGAGAAAAATTTCTGCGACTTTACCTGGAAAATCCTAATTCCACTTTTGCGTCGGTCGGAAAGAGAGTAAATATGAATCGTGCCACAGTTCGAAATATTGTTAACCGATACTTAAACGATTATAGAATCCAAGAAAAAGCTCGGCGTGGACGACCGAGAGGTCCTTCAAATAAAAAATTAGAAATGAAAATAGTGTCCACTTACAAAAATAATTGTAATCTGTCTGTGCGAGATGTGGCAAAAAAAGTTCAAACAAGTGCATCTATGGTGCAAAGAGCAAAAGTGCGTCAGAATTTAAAAACCTACAAAAAAGTAAAAGCCCCTTAACAGTCGGTAAAACAATACAATACCTCCGTAACAAGGTCGCGAAAACTTTACAAACTGCTGTGCTATTTAAGTGGAACATGCGTTCTTTTGGACGATGAGACATATCGCACTGCCAGATCAAAAGAGGAGTAACTCAAAATACAACTGTATTTTAAAATAAACTTTAATACAACGTCTATGAGCTTGAAACAAATCTAAAAAAGATTTTGAGTTGATGCTGTCTTGATCTAGCAGTGCGATATGTGAAAAAGGATTTTTCGACTTTACCAGGTGACCAATTCTTCACTACCAAGAATAAAGAGAATATTAGCGATAAGAACAGGTACACATATGGAAAAAATCGGAGAAAAATATTTGATCTGGCAAGCAATATGTTCCTGTGGCAAACGCACGGGGTCATTTATAACGAAAGGGACCATAAATGGTGATATTTATGTTCAAAAATGTATAAAAGGGTTTTTATTACCATTTATAAGGAAACATGAACGGAATGTGTTGTTTTGTCCCGATCTGGCTACTTCACATTATGCCAAAGCAACACAGGAGTGTCTTGCTTTGAATAATGTGCAATATGTGCAGAAGGAAATGAACCCCCCTAACTGCCCCCAACTACGACCCATTGAGCGGTATTGGGCGTTAGTAAAAGCGGAACTAAGTAAAAACTGTGCTCCAACAGTATCAGAGGAAGATTTTAAAAAGAAATGGAAAAAGCATGCCACCAAAGTCTCCGAAACAACTGTGCAGAAATTAATGACGGGCTTGAAGAAAAAAATTCGCTGCTTCAGCCGCCAAACCCTCAAACCATAAAATGTGTATATTTATTGTAAAAAGGCACAATTACTCATTATAACTAAAATAAAATATCTTTACTATTAGTTACAGTTTTATTGTTATCGTGAATATGGTATGAAAAAAAACTTTTCGGTACAGGCTTTATTTGCGTTAGCTTTCCAGGACAAAATACTTTGTATGCTAGTTCTAATGCACATCGCCAGAAAATGATTATGCGTAAGACTAGTTCTATCGTTTCCCTTTCCCTATTTTTGGGGTAAGGGAAACAGTCTCAATAAATCTACAACTAATAATACTAGTTTGGATTATTCATACGCAAAACATTTTTAAAAACACCTTTATTGAAATGTGTACTTCATACTTAACGAAATACGGTTACAAATATAAAATATTGACCACAATCGGTATTTAGGGAAAGGGAAACGTACGAGTTTCGAACAGGGGTAGTCATCTAAAAACAAAGGAAGTAAAAAGTAGGTGCAATTTTTTATTGTAATGTTTATTAAGTAATGGTTAAAATAAAGTAGCCTATTTAAATTACTTTTCTTTGGCATACAATTGTTAATAGATAACCAATAGAATAGTTTAATACTTAACATTTTTTTTTCCCATAACTTAACTTATTCCCAACTTTTTTTTACAAACCAATACCCTATTTTGCCATTTAGGATATAATCGGTATGGAGAGGTCAGCTGTTACGGTACCCAAGCAATGTGTAAAATATCATAACATTTATAGTTAATTACCAATTCAAGAGACTATTTCTACTTTTTATAAAATTTGCATGTCTCAAAATGTTTGTTACTTCTGACGTCGGGAAAGAGAAACATATGTCTCCCTTAACCCGGTCATGATAGTTTCCCTTACCCCACTTATGCATTTGTAGGTTATGTTACGAATCACATTAAAAATTAATATTTATAGCATATTCAGCAAAACATTATATGCATACAAACAAAATATATCTATAAAACAATACTAACTGACATTTGCAGACTTGTAACCATACTTTTTATAACATAAATCAGTATCGAAATAAGGTACGTCGAACTCGTGTTTTCGTTGTTTGTCAACTAAAGTATTGTTTTTGTCACACTCGCAGTTTCAGTTGTCATAACGCAATCTGTGTTTTTTTTTTGGAAATAAATCTCAGTTACTGCTTTATCGATCGTGTAATCACAATTCTGCGGTCTATAGTTTTTGATATATCAACTAGTGTTTCCCTTTCCCAGTAGTTCCCCTTACCCCACCTGACCTTACTTAAAAACTTGATTATACGAAAACGGGCGACTGCATTTAAAAACTTCACTCATTTGTTATGTTATGATTCTACAGGGCGAACGATATGAAGTGTTACCAAATTCAAAAGGCTACGATTTTTTTTTGTTGTCTTAAATTATTCATTATTAAGAAAAAAATGAGAAAAAGATATCAATTTTTTAAGATTACTTTATTTTAACTCGATATGACCACCTTCTGCTGTCTATGGCCTTCAGACGGTAGAAAAATGAGTTGCACGCTGCACGAATGTGATCCTGCGGTATGCAATGGCAATTACGTACGATCGCTTTCTTCAATGCATCCATACTGGCATGTTTTCTTCTCCTCACCTTGCTCTCCACAATGGACCAGATAATAGAAGTCCATCGGGTTCGCGTTTGGGGAATTCGAAAGACATTGTGTGGACGAAATAAATTGTGGCACGCGTTGTTCAGCCATTCTTGGTTCACACGAGCTTTATGAGCCGGGGCCGAGTCTTGTTGTAATGTCCACGGTCTAAAGGTTGAACACGCCAAAATTTGGGCATACTAAAATTAATATTGTAGAAAATATATAATAAATAATCAAAAGAGGTTTACTTTAAATATAAGTAAATTTAATGTATTTTAGATGACAATTACATTTAGTCAAGATTCCTTGACGAGTAAGCCATCGAGCGTACTTTTCCTCGAACACGACTTATAAGGGACTGCACCTTCACGTCGGGATACCTCCTGGTTGCCCAAGTCCACATTTTTCGCAGCGCAGCCACGGATTTTACCTCTCCGCCTCTCTTTTTAAGAAGTCCTTTCATTATACTCCAATACTCTTCGACGGGCCGGAGTTCTGGACAGTTTGGTGGATTGCAGACTTTCGGTACCACGGCCACCCCGTTTGATTCGTACCACTCCATCACGGGTTTAGCGTAATGGCAACTGGCCAGATCTGGCCAGAACAACGGTGGAAAGTCGTGTTGCTTAATAAATGGCAGTAACCGCTTTTGTAAGCACTCTTTTTGATAGACACTGCCATTTATTGTGCCGGTAGTTATAAACGACTTACTTCTTTTCCCGCAACTACAAATTGCCTGCCAAAGAAGGTATTTTTTTGGGAACTTGGATCGTTTTTTTGTTTTACAATCCTCAGGAGCGTCTTTGCGGTTTTTGCTGGTATAAAACTCTTGTCCAGGAATTTGTTTGAAATCGGCTTTAATGTAAGTTTCGTCGTCCATCACAACGCAGTCAAATTTCGTTAGAAAAAAATCATACAATTTTCTTGATCGTGTTTTTGCTGATAAATTCTGTTTCGCATTCCGATCTGGTGCCGCCTGTGCTTTAAAACTTCTTAAACCTGCTCTACGTTTTACTTTCTGTACGTAGGATTGAGACATATTCACTTTTTTAGCCACATCGCGAGATGATAACTTACAATTTGAGGCAAATATCTTTAAGATGCGTTCCTCTTTTTTTTTATCCTTTACACCCTGCAGCCCACCACTTCCTGGCTTTCTTTCTATAGTTAGGCGTTCCCGAAACCTCTTCAATACGAAACAAACAGTGGATTGTGGACATTTTAACCTTTTTGCCACATCCCTGTAGCTGAGCATTGGGTTTTGTGTGTGTTCGAGCAAAATAAGTTCACGTTGTTGGAGTTGCCGGTTCGCCATCTTGATAGACGTAAACCTTTCATAAAAATAACTGTCATTGTTATATAGTTTACTTTTTCATGATTAAAATGGCATCAAAAAAGTATCCATATCTTTAATTTTAACGTAGCAGTAAATACTTTTACATGCCCAAGTTTTGGCGTGTTCAACCTTTACTACCGAAATGTTTGCGTGCCCAAGGCTCCAACGCAGCTTCCAAAACATTTTCCCGATAGTAAGTCGCATTTACTTTGACACCAGGCTCGATTTTGTGAATTTGATAACACTTCATGTCGTTCGCCCTGTAATAATGTAAAATAGGCACCACTAAAAAACTTCTGAAATAAAACATGACTATGGATTTTTCGTGACATAAACATACGGGAAAATCACCTAAACTTATATTAAAATTATGAAATTCATAATTTTCGGCCAGGTACATTAGGTACTTACCTAATTTGCTCCAAATGAGCTCTACTATGCCTCATTAAAGGACGACTTAACCTGTAACCCTGTCTACTTACATAAACACTTTCCCCATTACTTATAAAGGCGGAATAAGCTTGGAATAGTTGATGCCATGGATTGTCACTTTCTGTCAGATGTAAATGTCACAATTACAGATAAGGACAAAATTCAAAAAAAATCAAAATTCAAAATATTTATTCAGTAAATTGGCCACATGCGGGCTCTTTTACACGTCGGAAAGGTACAGTGAATCTACCAGCGCTTCGGACAAGACCATAATTGCGGAGAAGAAGCGCCGCAAGAAACTCCAGCAGAAGGTCATTTTTTCAATCATAAAAACATAATTATACTTAAAAGTAAGTTACATTAAGTAATATTAAGGTAATAAAGTAATAAACAATAAATACTTAAAACAAGCAAAAATAAAATTATTACAAATGTAAGGTCAATAAACCTTAAAATAAAATAATGACTATGAGAACAACACACGAGGTCTCTACGTCAAAAGCCATATGACTTGGATAATAAATTGAACAACAAGTCCTTGCAAACGTGAACAGACCGGACCCCACAAACAGCACCCGTTCACGAGTATGACGCGTATCTCAGCCATCGCCTCCCTCAACCATGTGATCGAGAAAGTGGCGACCCGATCAACGACGCCGCCGTAAGCAAAGACCTTTGAGCGAGCATGACATGCTCATGCTGCCGGACAACAAAAGTAATATTGTGTGAAACAGCTGTCCGGCGAGAAACATCACAGTGTGTTCTCATTTAAAATCTTCTTGTACACACAAGAGTAGAAAAGATAAAATACAATTACTAAATCACAGTCGACTGACTGAGTCAGTGCTTGAATACATAATTCGCTTAGAGGCTATTTTATATTGTAAATATCCTAGACACTACTAAAATACATCTTGGTCACCAATGAAGTCATTTACAGTGTAATAAGCCCTACCCAATAAGCAGCGCTTGATGTGAGACTTAAATTTATTGAACGGCATATTGACGATTTCAGATGGTATCTTGTTGTAAAAACGTATACAGTTCCCCGCAAACGAAGTGCCTACCTTACGGAGACGGTGACCTGGAAGTGCGAGCTTATCCCTATTTCTAGTATTTAAATTATGAACGTCGCGGTTATGCCTAAACTCATGTATGTGTTTGCGTACATACATGATATTCTCAAAGATATACTGAGACGCGACTGTAAGAATATTGATTTCTTTAAATTTATCCCTTAACGAAACACGAGACCCCAATTGGTAAATAGCACGTACAGCCCGCTTCTGTAATACAAAGATGGTTTGGATGTCAGCCGCTCTTCCCCACTGTAAAATTCCGTAACTCATAACACTATGGAAATAACTATAGTACACAAGTCTCGCCGTCTCGACGTCAGTAAGTTGTCGGATTCGCTTTACCGCATAAGCCGCTGAACTTAGTTTACTGGCAAGTGTGGATATATGCGCACTCCATTGCAGTTTCGGGTCTAGAGTGACACCTAAAAAATCTGTTCTACCTTCAAATTCCAGTGTCTCATCCTTCAGTCTTATTCTATCCGCATTCATACTCCTAACGTTGGACAAAGAAAATTTAATGCACTTGGTTTTTTTGGCATTTAAAAGTAAGTTGTTGGCTGTAAACCAGTCAACAATTGTAGACAACGCAACATTGGTGTCATTAAAATTATCCTGTTTCCTATCCGCTTTGAATATTAGTGAGGTATCGTCAGCAAACAAGACTATTTCATGTTTATCGCGCACTACATACGGGAGATCGTTAATATAGATCAAAAATAAAAACGGACCCAGAATAGATCCTTGAGGCACTCCCATAGCTACAGATGATTCAGAGGATTGTGTTCTGTTAATGTCTACCCGCTGAGTTCTGTGCGTGAGGTAGGAAGCAATAAGATCAAGTGCTTTGTTTTTGATGCCATAGTGGCTTAACTTTCGCACTAACGTAACATGATCAACACAATCAAATGCCTTGGACAGATCACAAAAAACTCCAATAACATCTAGTGATTTTTCCCAGGCATCAAATATATGTTTTATTAAAGTAGAACCGGCATCAGTTGTAGATCGTCCCTTGGTAAATGAGCATGCCATAAACTCTTCGAGGCTTTTTCCACTTTATAAGTAAGGGTAAAGGTAAAATAACGATGTGAAAAAGTGCCAAAGCAAAAGAACGTATCTTCGTGGCACTTGCGTCCTTATGTTGAGAAACGAAGGTTTTCGGCAATAACTCAAAAGTAAACGGTATCCGATCATGTTGAAAATAATTTGAAAGTAGGTACACTCAGCGGCAAAAAAAGTGCCCAACAGTCTTTTATTCGTATAGGTGTTGCAAATATAACTTATTAAATCAGATAATTACGTCAATAAAAAACATACCAAAATCACTTTAGCTTGATTTGATTTCTAGCTAAATAAATCTAGGCACAATATGGTGAACCAATAATAAACTTAAAAGATGCAGTGCTTTTAAAATGACACTCAAAACCACTTGAAACACAAAACGCACTAATTTACTATGGTCGGGTGGTTTGTGGATTCTTTGTTATTCCCTTAGGAAGATTCACGAAAATTAAGGAGGATATTTGTACGCCAATTTGAACCTTGGTTATTTAGCTGAGAAATAAAACAAGGTCAATGAAACTGGTTGAGTATTCTTGAAGTTATTGTCTAATTTAAGAAATAACATTTGTTGACACAATTGTATGAACAAAAGACGGGTGAGGTGAGCGGTTATTTTTGCGGTATACTGCCGTTTGGGCAAAATATTTTTCGCCAAATTTCACTTCCCAAAAAACTTTTCGCAGTAGTTTCAATTCCCCAAACGAATCTTTAGCACATTTACATTTCGCATTCTTTTTATTTAGTCAAATTATCATTTGGCATCATTTTACTTTGACAATTTTTATTAAGACAAACTTTTATTCAGCAAATTGATTTCCTTTGGCAAATATTGTAATCCAAAAAATTGATTGTTCAAATTGTTACTTCGCACAAAAGTGTATCTCATTAATCATTGACAAGTTAAAGAAATGAAAGTAGGTTAGGTTAGAACTGTGACCTCCACAGAAACGAACTGCTACCAGAAAAGTAGGTTAGGTTAGGTTGGAACTGCGACCCCCACAAAAACGAACTGCTAATAGAAAAGTAGGATAGGTTAGGTTAGAACTGCGACCCCCACAGAAACGAACTGCTACCAGAAAAGTAGGTTAGGTTAGGTTAGAACTGCGACCTCCACTAAAACGAACTGCTACCAGAAAAGTAGGATAGGTTAGGTTATAACTGCGACCCCACAGAAACGAACTGCTACCAGAATAGTACCGAAAGTAGGTTAAGTTAGCTTTCAATTGATAGGGTAAATTATTTTACCTTAAATTATTTGTCCACGGTATATCTATATATATAAAAATTACGTGTCACGTTGTTTGTCCGCGATGAACTCCTAAACTACTGAACCGATTTTAAATTTGATTTGCACACCGTGTGCAATTCGAGCCAACTTGAAAGATAGGATAGCTTACATTTCAATTTATAGTCGCAATATTATTTTATTGCAAATTATTTGTCTTTATTATTTGTCTTTATAAGGCAAAACAACGTTTGCCGGGTCAACTAGTAATTAGATATAGTATCAACAACAAGCTACTTAATGCGTAAAGGGAATGCCATATACAAACGAATTTATAGTGAATATCGCCTTGTCACAGACACGCAGTAAGAAAACTACCCACGTAAGGAAAAATAATCATACCCTACATTTTATTCAATGAACTACAGGATATAATAAATCGTATGCCAACAAAATTTTGGAAAAAGTATGTTATGCGAAACAATACGAGGGCAGAGTGAAGTCTGGAAAAAATTAAACATTTTTTTTTTTTTGGTCCTAGTATATATTTATTTTTCAACGTAGTCCCCATGTAACTCAATACACTTGGTCCATCGCTTTTCTAGCTTTTCGATTCCCTCCGTATAGTAAGATTTCTCCAACCCTTCAAAATACGCATTGGTTTCTGCGATGATTTCTTCGTTGGAACCAAATCTTTTTCCACCAAGCCATTTCTTTAAGTTTGGGAAAAGAAAATAGTCGCAGGGGGCTAAATCTGGAGAATAAGGCGGATGCGGGAACAATTCGTAACGCAACTCGTGGATTTCAGCCATAGCAACTGCACAAGTGTGGACCCGTGCGTTGTCTTGGTGAAAAATGATTTTCTTTTTCGCCAAATGGGGTCGTTTTTCCATTAAAACTTCATGAAGTCGCTGTAACAAGTTGGCATAATATTCGCCGTTAATCGTTTTACCTTTCTGAAGGTAATCAACATAATATTACACCACGAGCATCCCAGAAGACAGTAGCCATAACTTTATTCGCCGATAAAACTGCTTTGGCCTTCTTTTGTGCAGGTTCACCTGAAGCAATCCATTGTTTTGACTGCTCCTTGGTTTCTGGTGTATGATGATGAATCCAGGTTTCGTCAACAGTTATGAAACGACGCAAGAAGTCCTTTTCATTACACCTAAACTTCGCCAAACATGCCTCTGACAGGGTCACCCTAGTGCGTGCTACTGTGAGCAATCGCGGCACCCAACTAGCGGAGAGCTTCTTCATATCCAAATAAGTGTGAAGGATATTACGAACCCGTTCGTCTGAAATGCTTACAATATCAGCTATCTCACGGACCTTTATTCTTCGGTCGGTCAATACGATGTCATGGATTTTGGTGATCATCTCTGGTGTACGAGGGGCGGCTGAAAAGTTCTAAGCCTAAGGTATTCTGAGGTTGCATATGCGTTAGCGATACTGGCCACTAAAAAGACCATTTAAAAAGTTAATAAATAAAAGAAAAAAATGTCGTCTTTTGTTTATTACATCTCGAGATATCCGACGCTAAAGGTCGTCATGTGTGAATTATCAACGCATATCACGAAAATTGAGCACCGTGCAGTCATTAAGTTCCTCACGAAAAGTGACAAATCGCCGAAAAGAATTTTTGAAGAAATGTCTAGTATTTACGGTGAATCTGGCCCTTCTCATGCCACTGTTAAAAAATGGAGTCGACTTTTTAAACTTGGACGGGAGTCGATCGAAGACGATCCTCGCTCAGGAAGGCCAATATCGGTTGTGACTGAAGAAAATACTGAAAAAGTCAAAAAGTTAGTATTAGAGGATCGGAGAATTAAGGTTTGGCAAATAGCTGAAGGATTAGGTATTAGTAAGGAAAGAGTTGGAGAGATTTTGCATCAACATTTGCATATGACAAAAGTAAGTGCTCGTTGGCTGCCGAAAATGCTCACAGCTTTCGATAGAGAACGTCGTGTTCAAACTTCTCAGGCATTTTTAGAATTATGTGAAGAAGGTTTAGATGAAGTTTGTTCCCGCATAGTAACTGTTGATGAAACATGGATCAGACAGTATGATCCAGAGTCGAAGTCTGAATCTATGCAGTGGATCGAAAAGGGTGAAAGGCCGCCAAAGAAATTCAAGGTTCAAAGATCGGCGTCTAAGCTAATGGCCACCGTGTTCTGGGATTGCGATGGCATTCTTTTAATATACTATTTAGCGAAAGGCTCTACAGTAAATGCAGTTTATTATGCTGAGCTATTAAGAAAAGTGCGACAAGCCATAGTCGAGAAACGAAGGGGCAAACTGAGCAAAGGCATTTTGTTTTTGCAAGACAACGCTCCCGTTCACACCGCTCGTGTTGCCAAGCTTGCTCTGAAGGAAACTGGCTTCGAGGAAATTGATCATCCACCTTACAGTCCAGATCTGGCCCCTAGTGATTATTTTCTATTCAGCAATTTGAAGAAAGATTTAAGGGGAAAGCGATTTGGCAGTGATGAAGAGATGAAGGCGGCTGTACAGGAACATTTCGACAGCCAAAATAAAACTTATTTTTTTAACGGTCTAAAAGCATTATTTAAAAAATTTAATAAATGCATTGAATTAGAGGGAGATTATATTGAAAAATAAAAATAGTAAAAAAAATCTGAACATTTTCTTTCTACCTTAGGCTTAGACCTTTTCAGCCGCCCCTCGTAGTGACCACAACTGGGCGTCCGGGTCGGTCGGCGTCAGCAGTGCTTGTACGGCCACAACGAAAATCCGTAAACCACTTGTGGATCATTTTAATCGATGGAGCGGAGTTCCCGTAATATTTGTCTATTTTTTTTTGTATCCGTAATGGTTTTTTTTCGCAAAAAATTATGTTTAATCAGAACACGTAACTCACTTTTCTCCATGATTGCAAACACCGAAGTGATTGTTTCTTTTTCATAGCTGTCAAAAAAAAAACTAGTCGTGTGAACTGGCTGAAAATATACGATTTACCTCCAAAAAGGCTGCATTACAAATTGACATTAATGAATTTGTGAAGAAAATACCTTTAATATGATTTTTACCAGACTTCTCACTCTGCCCTCGTACATTTGACTTCATGAACTTTGTTAAAATGAAACATAACCAAGTAATTCTTTATTAAACAATAATTTACCTAACAAAAATTCGCTAACTGATAATTTGCTAAATGTTATTTTGCCTTATGATTTTTTGGGAAATGAAAATTTAAGTAAAATAATTTGGGAAGTGAAACTTTGGGAAAAGATTTTTGACCAAACATTAGTGAACCTATTTTTGCCGCTTAGTGTATTTATTAAGTTACCTTTGTAATTTCTTTGTATTTATTTAGTCATAGATACGGTTTAATTATAAGGGGGGGGCACACAATTTGTGCAACATCCTGTTAGATTATTTCCGATACAATTAACTTCATCAAACAATTGCTTAGAAACTTTAGTGGTTTTAAAATAACGGTTTGAATATGTGCCACGCGCAGATTTCCTGAAAAAGGCAGTAATCCCTGTGCAAATGGTCTATCAACTCTATCTGAGTTAATTATGATGAGGTTATGAGATGAGATCTTGGCTATGGCGGAAATACCTACGGCGCGCAGTGGAGTGTTAAGATTCTAGCCATGACATGGTACAAAGCTGATAGTTCCTTAAGATACAATAACCAAACATTGAAAAGTAACTGTTTCTTACAGAAATGCTCTGGGGCACAAAATAGTGGGCTATCCAATCAGGATAGACAGCTCGCTCTACGATCGCAATGCGTACCTTTTTAATTTGTGCTTTGTATGTGACAGTTGGTCTAAAACAGTACAGTATGAGCCTGTGGTCAAAAAACTTGGTGAACATTTGGTAAGATATTGTGTTTATTTTTGATTAAGTAGTTTCAACGGTTAGTTCCCGATTCGCCGGATTCTTGTTTCGTCGGATTCTCGATTCGCCGGATTCTTGAGGGAAAAGTTCAGACTGGCACATATTTTATATATGAAATTCCGGCGAATCGAGAATCCGACGAAACAAGAATCCGGCGAATCGGGAACTAACCGTTTCAACTGTGCATTATGTAAAGATAGTTCTGTATGTAATATGCAGGGTGTCCCAAAACTAACACGTCACAGTGACACTGGAGATTCCCCAACCTCAGACGAACCAAACCAGCCTAACATAACCTCAGTAAAAGTTGCACCGTTTTCGAGTTATACCAATTTAAAGATTTTTCCAATTTTTCACCTGTTTTGACATTGTAAGTGCTCGCATTTACTGGGATAGCTTTAGAATTTAGTTTTTTTTATTTGTGCGCGTTTATGAATAGTTGATTAAGATGATAGAAGCATTATTATGTCAATAACTAATGTAAAAGTTGGAAAAATACTGTAATGAACTTGACTTAAATTATCATCAACATAGTAATTTAAACTTTGAACACCTGCCATAACTTTTTTTTACTACAAACGAAATGAGCAAATAACTTTAAACACATGCGTATTTTATGCCAAATCTGAAATGGTATGACACATGATATCTTGATGCATAAAAGTAGGAATTCGTATGACATTTGCCAATATGGATCCTCGGAAATCAATGCTAATCATCTAAAAAATTATCTTGTACTCTACGATATCTCATTTGTTTGTGCTCCTTTGAAGAATATGATTGATGTTTGGTTGACCTTGGTTCAAAGATAATAAAAAACAGGTTTAATTTTCATTAGTTTTTACAGTAAATGTTCGAATTGTTTCCCTCCGACTCTAAGGCACAAATGGCATCTTCGGATAAAATTTCGGTTTAATTTTCGTAAACTGGTTTTGATATGTCTCGGGCTGCATTGAAGACACGTCGCCGTAGTTCCTCTTCGTTACTTATTGGTTTGAATAAATATTGTCTTTCAAACATCACCAAAAAAAAAAACATTTTACAAAGCGAAATCAACTTCCGTTAAGAGTGCCGAGTAGTCGTTTTTTATTATCTTTGAACCAAGGTCAACCAAAAATCAATCATATTCTTCAAAGGAGCACAAACAAATGAGATATCGTAGAGTACAAGATAACTTTTTACATGATTAGCAGACCTCGGACAGGGTGAGCTGTTTTAAGAGTTTGCATAATATGGACATACCTACGTAGTCATTCAATGGTAGATGTGATGTAATTGAATAACGAATGAAATTATTCTATTTAGATCTTTACATAACTAGCAAAACAAATTAATTGTATAGCAAGCCTCTTTAAATGATAAGCATATCCATATGAAAGTAAAATAACTGATATGATATCATACCTCTTTCGATAGACAATAACTCTATTTAACGATGCCATATTTAACATTGAAATATTAAAGACGTCATAGCTTGAAACCCAGACTTAGATCTGTTTAGGGACTATGCTGAAGAAAAATCGGAAGGAACAGATGTGGACGGTATTTTAATGTACAACTTCACTCCGCTCACTTCAGTGGAAGTAGAAAGGTCTTTTTCCAACTATAAGTGGATATTAAACTCAAGAAGAAGTGCGTTGAAAATTGAAAATTTAGAAAAAATTATAGTTTTTTATTACAATAACCAATAACAAAGAAAAATTAGAATAAATAAATAATACCTACTCGTTTTGTACATAATGCACTGTCATTTTAGTTTAATGATAATTCATGAATTCTTTTTAATATTTCATCTTGAGGTATATCTATATTAACATCTACACTTGACATTAATGACGTAAAAATGGCTCGCTCTGTCCGAGGTCTGATGATTAGCATTGATTTCCGAGGATCCATATTGGCAAATGTCATACGAATTTCTACTTTTATGCATTAAGATATCAGGTGTCATACCATTTTATAATTGGCATAAAATACGCATGTGTTTAAAGTTATTTGCTCATTTCGTTTGTAGTAAAAAAAAGTTATGGCAGGTGTTCAAAGTTTAAATTACTATGTTGATGATAATTTAAGTCAAGTTCATTACAGTATTTTTCCAACTTTTACATTAGTTATTGACATAATAATGCTTCTATCATCTTAATCAACTATTCATAAAGGCGCACAAATAAAAAAAACTAAATTCTAAAGCTATCCCAGTAAATGCGAGCACTTACAATGTCAAAAGAGGTGAAAAATTGGAAAAATCTTTAAATTTGTATAACTCGAAAACGGTGCAACTTTTACTGAGGTCATGTTAGGCTGGTTTGGTTCGTCTGAGGCTGGGGAATCTCCAGTGTCACTGTGGCGTGCTATTTTTGGGACACCCTGTATAGTAATATTATACATGTTGAAGTAACTTTCACGGCGAAACCACTGAACCGATTTGAATGAAAGGACAATGCTAAAAATATATGCACCTAAAACCCAGCGTCGATTACAATCAAGAGAAAATAACATCTATGCAGATAATGCGCTTATTTTGTGATGGATAATTAGGTTCATTTTTTTTTTGAAGAAAAATATTTAAGACAATGCTGTGGTAGTGTGATTTTAAGAAAATACTTTAGGTATTACGAAACATGATAATAGTTCCTAATGAGAACGACGCGTTCTCCCAGTTAGTAGTGACCCTGCCTACGAAGCTAGCGGTCGCGGTTGTTTTACACAAAATGCCTAATAAACAGTCTACACACTTTATTTGACATTTCTTTTCCGCACACATTTCTTTGTTTTTTATACACATACTCATCATATTCCTGCACAGACCATTATGGAGGAGGAAACGAAATTCGTGTCTAATGGATCAACAAAACTACCTACCTTACTGGCGCACCTGCTGCACGACTTGAACACGCATCGGAAGGCGACGCTTGTTGGTAAGCCATTTTTTTCACACGGCATTGAGGTAGTAAGGTAATACAACTCAATTCATTTTCTATATCGCCCTGAAAGAGATCGTTGTTGCAAAAAGTAAATTACCTACGTAAGCTCGCCTAACTTGTAGTCCGCTCTGAGTCCGTGCACACAATGTCAGTCAGTTTTTGTTCTTGTAACGCTAATCGCTGCAGTGTTCAGAGTGGACTAGAAGTTTAGCGCGATCTACTGGATTTAGTTTTCATAGCAGCCAAATAAAAAGGTCATAAAGTTATATTATAATAGACTACGGTCGGTGTTAATAGAAATGACAAAAGATGTGTAAACAAAACCAAACGGACCTATTTAAGTATTTCCCATTATTACACCATAATCACATACTACGTTTGGACATCGCGTGAGGTGTATTTAATTATGTTCACGCTTGATTATTACTTTCACATTCTGATTAGGACTAAATAACTATTTAAATCTATTTTTTTTTAAGTTATGTGTCATGTACTGATTTGTTTACATCTTTTGTCATTTCTATTGCCCCGACTTTAGGAGGTCACGACAAATCTTGGAACGATCTTCGAAATTGGTTATTAGTAGATTAGAATAGAAGGCAACTTCCTGATGTTAAATATGTCAGTCTGCCTGCGCACAGTAGTTGCGTTATGTATATATGGCGGCTGTAAAACGTGTTATCGTTCCCAAAAAAAACTCATATATTTTACGTATAGTAAGTCCTACTCGTAGTTGTACTCATGATGTCAAATACCTACTTATGCAAAAACTAACCAAAACTTTGGTCGGGTTATGACGTTATACCCGTTCAAAGATACTTTTGTGACTAATAAAACGATAAGGTAAATGTAAATTTATAATATTTTTTTATTTCTGGGACAAGCTTTTGCTATCGACTGTGCTTTTTTTGCAAAATCTTTATCTGCCCATCTAGACCAAACTATTGAGACGTCTGTGTTAAGAATAGCGGACCCACCGTCCGCTCGTCCACATTCCTTTTTGGTCAACTTCTTAACTTGTCCTCATTGTGAAATGGTCCACGGTTCTGATGATTTGTCCACATTACTGTTTCGTCACATTCTTAGCTTGTCCTTATTGTCTCGGCGAATGTTCCACTGTCCTAATTCGTCCACATTCCTTGGCCAGCAATTCTTGTATATATATATATATATATATATATATATATATGTAATATATATATATCTATCTATCTATATTATCTTCTATCTTCTTCTTCTATATAAATAAAAATGAATTGCTGTTCGTTAGTCTCGCTAAAACTCGAGAACGGCTGAACCGATTTGGCTAATTTTAGTCTTGAAATATTCGTGGAAGTACAGGGAAGGTTTAAACGGTGAGAAAATATAGAAAATAGACGAGGAAAATACTCAAAACGACAATTTTGTTTTTCCATACAAACTGTTGGTACCTGTCAAACATTTGCCCATCGGTTCGGTATTTTGAAATAATTACAATTACACATGTAGATATAGATTAAATAAGGGTTTCGAGTCGACAACATATATCCATAATAGTCGGATTATCCCGTATTTACATTCTAAAAAATGTAAAATAATGACACCATAATGACACTTTGTTGTTGTGTTGGGTGCGTTCAGAAATATACTTTTAAAGATTTAAGTTCGCATTAGGTCTAGCATAAATTCAAGTTTCGAGTTGGCAACATTGAATCCATATTTGTCATTCAAGCGCTTTTTTATTTAAACTTGATTGGTCATTCTGTCTGTGTTTTGTCATTAACCGCACTG
The DNA here is from genome assembly GCA_927399475.2 of Acleris emargana. Lineage (NCBI taxonomy): Eukaryota > Metazoa > Arthropoda > Insecta > Lepidoptera > Tortricidae > Acleris > Acleris emargana. Next base: position 44,993,576 of record OV656835.1, on the reverse strand, counting down.
ATGACCAGCGAGAGACTGATAACAATGAAGTGGATAGGCAGAGAATGGAACGAGTTCGGGGACATCGATCACACCAGCAGCGAGCATGGGAAAATGAATATCATCGATTGCGCAGACGCAATGCTCCTATGAACCAATGCTGTATTTCATAGTGACCCAAACATGGAACATGGACGTGTGATGGAAGTAATTTGCTTGAACATCCAAGAAATTTTAAATATATTGTATGGTACTGTGAACGTGTTAATAACCAAACCAAATTTAAGCCATGTATGATATAAATTACTTAAAATGTATACGTGTACATTTGGATATATATGTTGTAACTAATACATATTTGTCTGAAACAAAATTCAATTTGATACAAAATTTTTTAAATATATTAATCACCATTATTTTCTAAAATTTCCACGATTGACACTTGAATCGGCAACATATAATTAATTTAACAACAAAGGCGACTCCGGCTTGCTGATGATGTCTCCACTTGGCTCGCCAGGACTTGACGGCGTGGCGGGAATCCTCGGCGACTCTGATAAGTCTGGTTGAACCAGAATATTGCCGATGATGAGCTGCTGACTTTCTTCAATCTTATCCAAATCCTTTACTTCTTCGGGAGTTAAATTAAGTTCTGCAAATATTCCCTCAGATGATGCTGCTGGCATGATTGTTGCGACGAACTTCGGTTTTAATAACAGCTGTTGTTTCATTCGATTTTTTTGTTCCTTAGCCCTATTAATTCGTATACTTGAAGGTATCAGCGATTATTGTGAAACATTCGTCGCATTTTAACAATTTTTTTGTGCAACTAGGACGGGTACCTACTTCTGTTATTCTGCCGTTCCATCCACTTATTACAAAAGGGACAATGCATTGTTAAAAGTTAATTATAACTTATAGAAAATACTTCTTCTTCTTCTTTTATATTAATGGCGGTCTACCGCGGTTCCGCCGTAATTTCGCCAATGTCCAGTGAGTTAGAGTGTAATCAGTAAAGAGAAATCAAAAGTAAAAGCTGGAGATTTTTCAATCTGCCATCTTCTTCTTTGAATTAATGGCAGTCTACCAAGTAATTTCGCCAGTCAGTGAGAGAGTATAATCAGTAAATAGAACAGTAAATCAAACTAACAAAAGTAAAAGCCAGACATGTTCAATCGGCCATCTTCCCTCCCCATCAAGTCTTCTGGAAAATAGTTTTGAAATATCAACAATATTTTCTTTGAAAGTTGGTGACAGTGACACTGATAGTGTTGCCAGGTTACTAAACTACTATTACGTTTAGTAATGTGGCGAAATCGATACAGACTGAAAAAAAAGGCTGGTACCTTATTTGGTAACATAAGTGTCTATAATCTAATATAATGTGACATGCAATGCAACATGGACATGTCTGCGTGATTTGCCCAGTTTTTCCACCCCCTATGGAGCCGATACTTAAGACTATCAGCTGATGATGCCTTTATAAAGTTACCGGCTCTGAAATACATGTAGTTTAAATAAATATGGTTTATATTAAGAGGTAAGTGATACGAGGTTCACCGGGATATATATGTAAATATATATATATAGTATATAACTTACCGAAAAAAGTCAAAAACGTCATCCGGTACTGATATTTAGATAGGCAACCTTACGGACCCGTATTTATAAGTTTATTTATAACTAGCTTACCGCATCCAAACTTTTTAGGAACTTACACAAACATGAAACATGTTAGAAAGTTGACAATTTGGGAATTGACAACATTTCAAAAAAAAAAGCATTATTGTTTTTTCGCGTTTATAATAGCTGGTTAAAAATTAGACTACCCGTATTTCTTGGTTTTTCTGTATTTAACTTAAATTCGTCGTTAATAATTTATTAAAGAAATAGTAATTAAAAAGACCGTATATACAAAGTTAGGAATACTGATGTCGTGATCTTAGCCTGATATAAAATTTAAAAAAGTAACTTTAAACAGTAAACAAAACTGACTGTCATGTCATGTCAATCATTCGCTGCCGTTCGTCCATAAATTTGCTATTTTGCGTAATTTAATTAATTACGTAATTTGTAGACGCCATTCAAATAAATAAACTATTTTGCGTAGAATTGAAAGCTTGTCGTCAGAATCAAGTAATCCGTCAGACAGATAAGATAAACAATGAACATGACAGTTGTATATTTTTTTGAATTCCTTTGGTAATAAATGGACTAAGGGCACTATAAGTGTATTCCTAACATTCACAATCCAACTTTTTTTACTGTTTTTCCTAAATATAAAAAAAAACTACTGCATAAAAAAATCCAAATATATTTTTACTGTAATCAGCAGTGTAAAATCTAGAAACGGTATTTTATTTTACTACCTTAGCACAAAATGAATTGTTGTCAATTGTACTCAGTCGTCTGCATACAATTCTCAAATTGTCGATGGAATAGTGGACGTCATAGTAGAGTGAAAAGAAATATGGGTGAAGTCAGCCTGAGTCCCATTTAGGAGGTCGTTACCAGATTTATCGTTACTTCCTGTAACACGAAAACGGAAAACATTACAAACTAGATTAGATTACATATAATTATAAAAATGCCTCCATAGTAAACTAAGGGTAGGTGGGCCATTCTACTTTTCGATGCCTAATAAAACGTCCCTTAACGTGAACGTAAATCCGGAGTCATAATTTTCAACAAAACTAGATAATCTTAAAAATGCACACAATATTCGGATTCTGATCGACATACTTGAATATTTTTTATTTCTAAATTGGGTTGGGCTGTGTAAAAAATGGCAATAATAGTAACGCAGTGGTCGTTATTCGTAAAGGGACGCTGAGACTGGTAACGAAGTGGTAATTTGAGCAGCAAATTCGTGTTTTATATACAAAAATGACAAAAATAGTAAGTAAATTTACAATATAACGTGAGATCTGGTTGAAAATTAATGTGGGACTGCTGTGAAATTATCTCAAGATATCTACGATTTTTTATAATGGATTTTAAATTATGATTTCTATTTTAGGTATCGAAAAGTAGAATGACCCAGGTACCAAAATTGTTAATGCCAAGCCGTAGAAGAAACCAACAATACGATAGATCGGGGCAGTGAATATTGTTTTGTTTGAGCGAAGTATTGCTAGGTCTATGTATACTTAACTTTGATTGTAGAGGGCGACACGGTAATGCACCTGAAAGTGCTGGAGGTGCGCAAGGATCCGGCACCGGTGCACGACCACGACGTGCCGGTGCTGGCGGCGGCGGTGGGGCTGCCGCGGCCGGGCCGGCGGCCCGTGCGCGCCGCGCCGCGCGACGAGCCCGACTCGCCGCCCAGCCCCGAGCACCTTGACACCGACCTCGACGAGCCCTGCGAGATTGACCTCAGCGCAGAGTGGGACCTCACCACCAGACAGGTACCGCTTCAACTGCGTTTAATTATTTCGTAAGATGGTCATACATTGTAAACGTGTTCCGCAGTCTTGATGCTTTGCCATTTGCTGTCATCACAAGGCAGAAAACGGCCAAGCTATATATGCGATACTTTTGTGGCCCCTTGTGCCAGAAGAGTTGGGGCAGGTATGCAACTATGGCAAAGTAACGTTTTAATTCAATTCTTAAGGAGTCTATTAAGGTTTAAGTAATTACGTCACTTCGACATAGTTGCATATTATAATTCAAATTGGTTGACTGTACAGGCATTTTACAGTGTTATAGCGAACAAAATCCGTTTGGATTAAAGGGCCCTTTTTTCGTCACTTTTTTTTATAAGTAACCGACTTCAAAAAAATGGGTAAGTACTTGTGTATGTCCCACAGGTTTTTTTGTTATGTATGTTCACTGATTTCTCTGTCAATTGAAAACCGATTTAAAAAATTATTTATTTTGATACTTCCTAGGTGGTCCCGTGTTAGATGCGGGGATCTATAAGGAATTGAGGGAAGTCCTTAAATATTATAGGCATACATTATAGCGATTTTTGTATTATTAGTAACAAGTCCAGCATTTATTTGCATTCAAAAAGTATCATTTGGTGAAGTGGAACTGATGATGAAAAGCACAGGTTGCCACCGGAACCTCTCAACGGTACCTATTTCAAGGGTGGCGATAAGATATCTCTTTTATATATATTTTATTGGGATGCCGGTAGGGTCATTTGCTACCTTTCCACACTTGGACCCTGGGTCCTTAGAGTTACGGTCATGGAGGTACGATTTTTTATTAGTTATCCTGAATTACCAAAAATCTGCCTTTTGAAGCCCCATAAGTTTTTGTGTATTAGAAGCATTAACAAACAAAGTTATGGGGTTTCAAATGGCAGACCATGCATAATTAGTTTAATTGTGTTACGTGTTCGTATGTGTACTTAAAATACTTTTTTTTTCATTGCAAATAACACCACAAAATGAAAACATGGCCTTTTTTATTAACAAACAAAATGAATGAACGTAAACATCTCTACTTCTAAAACATTTCTCTTCCTTTTATTTTAAAAATGTTCTTTGGTTTATCACGGTTTAAACGGTATGCTATTCACATCAGAAAATAAATAAATAGAACTCAAAATAAAGTTTTAGTCAGAAGGATAGAGAAAGTCGTACTTAAACAAAATAACGGATTTCAACAAAACATAGCGAGCGCGAGCATGTAAAATGCTTGTCCCTTTTTGACGCGTGTAGAGTCAGTCAGTCAGTCAGTGGATTTTTCGCGGTGTCATTACTTCAGTGAAATAGTACCCTTAGATGTCTCTCAGGGCTCTTATGCATATGGCTATTGTAGGCCCGTCGGGGCCTGCCAATTTGGCTCAGCTTCTTCGGTCATCCACCCCGCGCGCTACCGACAGCGACTACGAAAAGAAATTCAGGCAACAGAAGGAGCGCTACCGGGATTTCTTCTCAAAACAGAAGACGTCAACCTAGACCGACGAACCCGTCTCCAAAGATACTGAAACGGGTTCGAAAAATCTACCAACCACCCAGAGACTGTTTGGAAGACTCGTAGCAAATGACCCTACCAGCACCCCTAAAAAGTTTTGACGGTCCATGTGGCGAACACCTTGTAAAAATAAACGTTTTAAAATAGCAGGTATACCTAGGTCAGTCCAACTGAATTCGGCTCTTGGTTAAAAATATTGCGAGTTGCCGACTTCAGTTAGATTGACCTACTGTTACCTGCCGTTTTAAAAGAAGTTTTGCGTTTTTGAAGGCGTTTGTTTGTTTTTTAAATATTTTATTTTATTATTAATAGGTAAATTTTTCAGTTTAACTCATTTTATCTAAAAGTGTAGACGGATTGTCATTGTTAAGGATTTGTTAGATTTCATTTGCATAGGTTCTAGTATCAGTACTGTCAAAAAGTAGTATTTTATAAGATTTAAATAAATTCAGAACTCCGGGATATACTCGTATACATTTTATAATTTTTAAACTGTTGATGTATTTGTGATAAATATACATACATACACCCACTCATGCTATCATTCCCTTGGTGGCGTAGGCAGAGTTACCGAATTACCGACAACTCTTCAAACTTGGTGTTGTTTCTCTAACCACGTTTTGCACAAACAGGCTAAGATTTTTACCAGTGTATAATAAATAGTGACAGGTTGCAAGCCCATCGCCCTTACCATTTGGGATGGAAATAAAATAAAATAATCTGACACTTCCGCGTTCTAGCTACTTCCATACATCACGGGGTACAACCACGTGTCCAAGATTGCGGCTGACACGAATGTGGAGAAGACTTTGGTGAAATCATGTATACAAAACCTTGTCTACTATGGAGTGGTAAGTAAAAGTTTTCATTGAATAATGCTTGTCTTTTAACTGACTTTCAAAAAAGAGGAGGATCCCAATTGGTCTGTTTTTTTGTTTGTATATTATATGTATGTTGGTGACTCCGCCAACTCGGGACAGATTTCAAAAAAAATAATTGCTTGCTTGGTTATACCCCAAGGTCCCATTGTCAATAAATCAGTATCTGATGAGGGGATTCGAGAGGAATTGAGTGAACTCCCCATCAGTTATAAATATAACTGTAATTTATATATATATAACTGATGATGAAGACGACAGATAGGCACCAGTAATTCTCAATGGTACGGTCGACCAAGAAAGTGGTCTACGTAAGTGGTGGTCTTGAAAAAAGTTTCTGTGAGATCTAATTATCGCTAAGGTTGATTTTTGTGACGGAGTGTAAGAGATGCACAATTATGACAATGACGTATTTTCTGTTATCTGAGATGCCGGCCTGACATTTGAAGTCATGAGATGATTATGTTATTTTGACCTTTATTATCAAATGCAATAGTCCATTATTTTGCAATAACAATAACACGGCATTGTTGAGTCACTAGCTTATCATCCTGATTTAGTTTTTTGTTATTGAAACGTCCTGATTAATGTAGCTTTATTAAAAAAAGTTGCGTCCAAATCTTCCAAATTTGGGAGCTACGATGCCACAAACAGACACTCAGATACAGAGACATAGAGATCATCTCTCTGCAAGAATGGAACTCGCCGCTATTACTGCCAAAAGTCGGTTCTGCATAGAGCCAACAAGGCGTGAACAAATGTCTGTTCCTTGCACGGGCTCCCAAACTTCATGTTAGTGGCTTTCAATGGCTTTTCCGGTTTTCATGCCTTATTAGACAAATATTACTCTATTAGGAAGTGTCATTAAAAGTGGTAAACCACCACCACTTCCTTGTTTGTTGAATTTATTTATTCCCAAGATTTATTAAATAAAGTGAGACGCCCCTTCAATCACCTCATGTGTCATATGAAAGAGGACATCAGTCTGCATAATAGCATTTCATTTCGTAATACACGAATATATCCGACTTTGACCGATTCGTGTAACACAACCAAATTAGGATGATAAAGAAGGCAATGATCACTGTCATATTACTGCAAGGAGAAATCGTCCTTGTTGATTCATGAGTTTCATGACGTTCAAATGAACCTCAACCGTAGAGTGGTAAACCAATTTCTTGGTCGACTGTACCCATTTACACACAACATACAAGGGTGACAAAGATAGTTGAGCAATTGACAACAATTCATGATGTGCTAAGGTAGTAAAATAAAATACCGTTTCTAGATTTTACACTGCTGATTACAGTAAAAATATATTTGGATTTTTTTATGCAGTAGTTTTTTTTTATATTTAGGAAAAACAGTAAAAAAAGTTGGATTGTGAATGTTAGGAATACACTTATAGTGCCCTTAGTCCATTTATTACCAAAGGAATTGAAAAAATATACAACTGTCATGTTCATTTTTTTATCTGTCTGACGGATTACTTGATTCTAACGACACGCTTTAGATTCTACGCAAACTAGTTTATTTGTTTTAATGGCGTCTACAAATTATGTAATTAATTAAATTACGCAAAATAACAAATTTATGAACAAACGGCAGCGAATGATTGACAAGTGAGTGACATGACATGACAGTCAGTTCTTTTTCTGTTTAAAGTTACTTTTTTTTATTTTATATCAGGCTAAGATCACGACATCAGTATTCCTAACTTTGTATATACGGTATTTTTAATGACTATTTCTTTAATAAATTATTAACTATGAATTTAAGTTAAATAAAGAAAAACCAAGAATTACGGGTAGTCTAATTTTTAACCAGCTATATTATAAACGCGAAAAAACAATAATGCTTTTTTTTTTGAAATGTCAATTATGACGAAGCAAATCTAAATGGTTAAACTTTCCCGCGGCGAGCTTGAAATATCCTTTATACTTTTCTTATTCATTTCTTAATAATAGGAGTGGTACTAAATAACATATTATGATTACTATAAAATGTTATAGGTCATTCAAACTGAAGTCGGCATCCTACAATATGTTTGACCAAAAACTGACTTCAGTTTGATTGACTAAAATACCATTTGTCAAGAATTTATTTTTAGCGTTTTTGAAACATTTAATTTCTTGTTATTTCACGTTTATATTTACTCCTGCCCGATGTCTGTAATTAAAGCAGCAAACGCTTTGAAAACGAAGGCGCCGCGATGCGTTGCTGTTAATTTGATATTCAAAAATAGTAATCATTGGCCAGTAGGACTACGCAGTAGGACCACGGGCAAAAAAGCAAAAAAAACTTATTTTCTATTTAATTTTCTCTTTCTGTAAGCCGTGTATGTATGCATACATAAAATGCATATTTTTACAGCCGACTACCTCCTGTATGCCATTTTTTTGTTTTTTTTTAATTTTTTAACGTATTTAGTAAATATTAATCAGCAACTATAAAATGTTATTTATTAATTGCATGCCCACTTTTGTGAATATTCTGTTTTAAGCTTTGTTGCTATTATTAATCTTTGTTCACTCAAAACCATAACTTTAAGCCGTCTATGTTTTCTCTGTATAAGTGAAATGTATAATATATTTCTATAGAGAAAATAAAGTTCTTTAAACACAAAAAGGGGTTAGATTGCCCCAGTGAGCGGTTGATGATTATTTTGATGATTATGCAGAAAAATACAGTCTGTAAATACACTGATCTTAAAATTACTTGTTTTAACGAGAACTTATGAATTTGATGAGGTTGTTCAAACACATAATTTCCTTCAATTACAGGTGACGTTAATACCGGTCATAAAATTTTCCAACATGTACAGAGCCACTCCACATTTGAGTCGGCTCTTCAGTGATCTGGAATTGCAAAAGTCTTGTTTATCCTTCATCACGAAAGGATCAGACTCTAAAGAAAAGGTGAGTTATATGAGTCATGTAAGGTCTAAGTAGTGTCACAGAATAGATAACAGTACAAGTACAGAAGGCGCACTGCTTTACAAAAGCCGCATTTTTCTTAGCTTAAACATTATTATTTATGGCCCTCTGTCATCGTTGACTCCAGCGCAAGCCAAACGGAACGTTAAGGCTGTGTACGAACGGTGAAAATGAATTGGCTTACTCGCCGCGTCGCCGATAGTGAGGGCTGTCAAAGATAAAAAAAAAAAACTTAATGTTAAAAAAAAAAATTAACAAACAGACGAATGCGGGATATTTTATTTTTAGATACGTCAATTTTAATATGCTCATACTAAACGCGTTCAAAGTTTGTCACCAATTACTGACAGTTGCTACGTTACCATATTTCTGCAGATAAAGACGGCAATCCGTAGCGAACGCTTTTGTTAGACAGGGATAAATAGTTGTTTCAAATTACGTACCCGAATGACGCGGCGTGCCTATATGGTGCCTATCTGTCATGGCGGCCAATTAGCTACCCATCTTTATCGCACTCATGTGTATCTATCATGGTGGCCAATTAGCTACCCATCTTTATCGCACTCATGCGATATCTTATTATGTATTAAATTGGTGGCAGCCCCTGAATAGTACCCATCAGATGGGTAACCGGCATGTACTTGTAGCGATGAACGAAAATCGCGGAGTGAGCCGCGCCTGGTAGTGTTAGAAGGTTCACTTAGCAAGATTGCCTGAATGTTCGTCGAACGAAGTGGTAGTGTGATGATATTATATTGTATATTCAGAACAGTGTAACTTTCTGTGCCGCCGGAGTGTTCAAAAGTAATTCCACGAATATCCACGGGGAAATATTACCTCTTAGAAACACCCTATTGCAATATGAACGATAAGATTTAATATCCAATACAAACTATACGTCCATATTTGCGGCGCATTCACAGCCCCCCAAGACCGAACTGAACGTTATAACCACTAAAAATAGTTCACACGACATTTGGGTTGGTCGTACTTCGAAAAAACAAGTCAGTGTTCGTGCAAAAATCATCGTTACAACTTTTATGGCAATCCTGGTATTTCCAACAATGGAATTAGTGTTTGTAACTCCACGTGATATGATAATATGGCGTGGTTGCAGCCGACGATGTCGGGCGTGCTGGGCATCCTGTGCGCACTGCAGCAGGGCACGACGCTGCGCGCCGTATGCGAGCGCTACGCCGCCGCGGGGCCCGGCTTCGACACGCGCCGCCTCATCGTGTTCGCGCAGCTGCACGGCTTCATCAAGTGTCTCAAAAGGTTAGTGCCACCCTTCATTTACAAGGCGTGTACCTAATTTGAATTGGTATAATTGCCTATCACAATATAAACCGACAAACTGAGTTACAATATTATTTAATATAAATGATTTGTCGTACTCTTTGTTCTGACAATCCGGTAACCTGAGCAACGGTTTTTAGAATTAGGATTCGATTTTCTTGCCTTAAAAGTTCGTAAGATAAAAGATAAAAGACATTTATTCAGTAAGTAGGCCGCACGGGCACTTTTACACGTCAAGACCCTACTAGCGCTTCCCAAGAGGAGACAACTGCTGAGAAGAAACGCCGCAAGAAACTCAGCAGTCAGTAATTTTTTAACCATATTTCATACTACACTGATACCACATACATAGTCTAGCATTATATGAAAATGAAAAAATGAAAATGAAAATATATAAATCTATAAATATTAAATAAAATATAATATCAAATATCATGCGTAGTGTAGCAAAAAATCATGTCTTAAATTTTACGAAAGAGATAGAGGGAGAAAAAGGAAAAATTAAAAACACAGGGCGACCACATTATATTCGTGTTGCACAAAAGAGCCATTCGTTCTATATATACTTTCGGCATGTAAATGTCGATTCGTAATATTAATTCATAAATAACTAAGTCTTTCTAATAAAAAAAAAAATTTTAGTTTCGGACCAGCTTGTCAATATTTGGTTGTTGGAGAACAGTGTGTCAATGGAGTAGTTTAATACTTTATATTACTGCAGTAATAAATTAAATATTAGTTTGTGGATTCCTCGTGATCCATTTCACTGTGCGATATAGAGTTCTATTGTCGCGAGTGAACGGCAGGAGGAGTTTTTTAACTGATGAAGACCAAAGATGAACACCGGAAATCATTAATCATAATTGTTTAACGGGCAGTGATGAGATTTCTCTATTAAGAATATGAAACTACTTTTATTCACGTAATGCTTGTAGTGAAGTGCAATTGTTGGTGAAGTACCGGGAGAACTCATGATTAACGGCCCTGCATATTGGATAGCGAAATATTGTTAAGGAGGAAGGCTGGAAATTGTTATTAGACTATAAGGTTTCTTAATGTAATGAATGAGTATAATTATGTGCTATCAAAATCTCAGAATGATATGAGAAATATCACTAAAACGCGATTTTTCTTTTTACAAATAAAACCGTCTTCAAAAATCAACTAAACATACATATACATAGCTTCACATTTGTTTCCCAGTGGGGTAGGCAGAGACTACGGAATGCCAGGTGCACCGGTCTAAGCATTCAAGTATAACTTTCGCTTCCTCTACATTCATAATTTTGACCCACTGAACAAGGTGAAATAAATGACCGGTCTCCTAGAAATTCCCTATCGTTGCCTAACAGCTATATCAAATATATGATATTTTATATATCCAAGCCAGTGTCAAGTAGGTATACTTACACAAATAGCAATGCCACATGATTTTTGCCACCGACATAATAACTTAGTCGATATAAGTTTTTCAAGTAGCTATTAGGGTTTTTGAAGACGCTATTATTTTTTGTTGCTAAAAAAATATATGATGGGTTACGAGCCCACAATATTATGTATATTATCTTAAATAATAAAAATAGCGTTGAGTTGTTGTTTATATTAAACCCACCTGGGACGTCAAAACAGAAATAATATTAAGTGTAAAGCTACTCCATTTGTACTCTGTTCGTGGTGACATTGATTGGCACTCCTCTAGTCGAAGCGACATAAGATGATAAATTGTTTCAAGCAAAATTAAGCATTGCGTTAATGATATACCATTTAAATTAGGATGTTTTATTTTGACAATGATTTTATACAAGTATGAAGTTTGTATAGGTCGCCCTAGGACACTTATCGAAGAGAATTCTGTATGGAACCCGGTGTCTATTGGTTGGTATGTCGATGAGGACAATGAATCCTTTTCTATAATAAATTACCTGACGTTGTTTTAAAGTTACCATTTCCAGTACTTAAAACTTACTTGAAAAAGTCGTCGATGTGATGTCTAAAGCTTACTATAGGGTCGAGAACTATCTAGCAGATAAAAATGCTTGGCTTAAACTAAACACCTAAATAACGTAATAATAACTTAGTCATAAAAAATATGTAAACATTGTATATTGTCTAGGGCAGGGGTCGGCAACCTGCGGCTCGCGAGCCACATGCGGCTCTTTGGATGTGAGGCTGCGGCTCTTTAGTTCCATTCGCAAATATTATTTATTTTTTAAAAAAAAACAACAAATATCAACAAATTGTTGGCAAGAAAAAAAATTGTGGCTCTTTAAAAACTTGAATAGTAATTTTTGGCTCTTCCGACTCAAAAGGTTGCCGACCCCTGGTCTAGGGGACACGGTTTCTGTAGGAGAACGTATCGAAACTTTTATGCAGGTTGTCTTGCACCGTCACAGGTAAGTATAACTTATATAATTTCTAATTTTTTGATTACTATTACTTATTAGTTTTGACACATTTTCCTGCTCAACTACGCATGAATATATTATTTTTTGGTTTTATGTGAGATTCATTGTTTTATATACTTAACTAGCGACCCGCCCGCGGCTTCGCCCGCGTGGAATGTATTATACATATAAACCTTCCTTAAGAATCACTCTATCTATTAAAAAAAAACCGCATCAAAATCCGTTGCGTAGTTTTAAAGATTTAAGCATACATAGGGACAGACAGCGCAAGCGACTTTGTTTTATACTATGTAGTGATGCTAGGTTAAGTTTATTAAATTATTGTATAATATCACAAGCAATTTTTAAAAAACGACTGACTGTTGAGTTTCTTGCGGCGTTTCTTCTCAGCAGTGGTCTCTTGCGAACCGCTGGTAGATTTTTGACGTGTAAAAGTGCCCGTGCGGCCTACTTACTGAATAAACTTTTTTTTTTTAAATCTTTTTATTAATGTTTCGATATGTTTTGCTACATAAACAATGTCCCCTAGACAAGATATTACTTTTGCATTTGCACAAATTATTAATAACTAAGTTTCGGGTTTATGCCAAGCATTTTGTCTGTTAGATAGTCCTCGACCCTATTAGTACGCTTTTGATATTAACGACTTTTTAAAGTAATTTTTAAGTGCTGGAAAGGGTAACTTTAAAACTACGTCAGGTAATTTATCATCATAGAAATGAATGCCAACAAATGATTTACGTGACGCGGAATTTTAGAATAATGATTTAATTTTTATTACTAGTATTAAAATAGAAGGAATGGCCCTTTTTTGTAACACAAATATATAAATATAGCCTTAGCCCAAACCAGAATAGCGTACGACATGACTCTATGGAAATAACTATAATAAACTAAGCGAGCTGTCTCAACGTTAGTTAGATGTCTAATTTTCCTAACGGCGTAAGCTACCGAACTTAGTTTACCTGCTAGTACAGCTATATAGGGACTCCATTGCAAATTTGTATGTATCGTTACGCCTAGGAAAACTGCCTCATTAAGAAAAATACTGGAATCTACCGGTTTAAAGGCAAAGTGATCCTAACACATTTAGTTTTCTTAGCATTTAGTAGCAAATTGTAACTAGTGAACCAACCGTACACTTTATAAATAGCTCGACTTGATGTTATGCTCCGTTTTTCTCTTACTCCCCTAGATCTACTTTATGGAAAAATAATACATTGTCAATAGTATTACAAGTAGGTACCTTCTTCCCTGTCCGTTGTACTCAGATACATTTTAGCTATTATAAACTCGTTCCTTTTTCAAACTTGGCGCTAAGTAACGACATTAGACTACGCCGAGCATACATACGCTGGATGTATTGTCAACAGCAATAACATAAAATATGATCCAACGTAGTTGTAGTAAGAAGGACGTGTCAGATATTTTTGAGCCCAATGTTGGATCATATATTATTGCTGGTGACTGTACTGTGGCGCCCTCATTACTATTACTGTGTTTTTCTAATAAACTTAAAGTATTGTCTTGAAATTGAAGAGTGTGTTGTTGTTGTACAAATGAATACACAATTAGGGTTATGTTTGTGATATATGGTATGGTATAACTGGGCATGGACATGTTATGTTTCTTTTACATAAAAATGATACCAAGCATGACTGTTTGTAGGTATACAAATATTATTAGGGAATTTCGAATGATAGTTACATGAAATTTGTTGGTGGCTTTCTTAAATCAATTTTTGAGTTGCTTATAGAAGACCAAGGAAATTTTTAATTTATTGACTGTACCCTACCAGGTTCCCGGTGTACGTGCGGACTCCGTCGCGGGCCAACGGGCTGCGCGGGCGCGCGGACGCGGGGGGCGCGGGCGGGGGCGGCCTCCGGAGGCTGTTCACGGGCCGCCACTGCACTGACGAGATCTGCTGCCTGGCGCGCGTCGATCTGCCCACGCTCGACCAGATCATCGAGGACGACCCCAACGTCGCCGTCATCTGGAGATAACAACCTTCTGCTACTTTCTGAGTCGCATTAAGCGCTGATTTTACACTTTGCTTTAGGCGATTATAGTCGGTAACGGTTATGTGTCGTATCAGGAACCCATACTTAGTAATCGACAAATTGTGTTTACTTACGAGTAGGACGTAGTATTTTAAATAAAATTCTCAAATTCTAGGATCACTGTAGAGTGCACCTTTAGATTTTACTTAAAAGGATTTTTTACAAATTCAAGTATTAAAGGAGACTGTAATCGGTTTTAAGATTAGGATAGTATTTTTTTGTGCTATCTCCAAGTGAGTTTGTAATGTTTGAGCTTATAGGGACTTAGGTATAATGTAAGAGTCACCAGCGGCAAAGTATGTTAAAAAAACAAAGCGTTTATTAGAAAGATAGAAGACGCGCACGCGATGTCGCACAAAGCAATAAGGGCCGGATTAACGTGTACCTGACAGATTTTAATTGAAGCATTAAAATTCGAATTGTTAATCTTTATTCAATCAAATTAAAATACAAAATCTTAATGAGAATGGCTGACGCACAGGTGGGTCAATGTCAAAGGGTTGGTTAATAAACTAAGGAGACGTCTGTCACAAGACGCGTCAGAATTGACAGTTTTCTACGGGTTGACATTCACTTTGACGTATCATGAGCAAGACGTGCTAGCCAAGATCTGTTTATTAATACGGCTATAAGAGTCTGCCCACATCTATCAACACCGATCGGGATTTGTCTAAGCAAGGCTTGAGCCGATCCTGCATGAATAGATGTGGGGAGACCCTAAAGCATTCACATCGTCAAGAAACATATTATACAGTCTGTGAGCACTTAGAGAGGCTTCGGTTTAGTACTTCTCTCTCACTCGCTCTTAATAAGATCGTATGAGAGCGAGTGAGAGAGAAGTCTGTGAGCACTTAGAGAGGCTTCGGTTTAGTACTTCTCTCTCACTCGCTCTTAATAAGATCGTATGAGAGCGAGTGAGAGAGAAGTCTGTGAGCACGTAGAAGAGGCTTCGGTTTAGTACTTCTCTCTGACTCGCTCTTAATAAGATCGTATGAGAGCGAGTGAGAGAGAAGTCTGTGAGCACTTAGAGAGGCTTCGGTTTAGTACTTCTCTCTGACTCGCTCCTAATAAGATCGTATGAGAGCGAGTGAGAGAGAAATCTGTGAGCACTTAGAGAGGCTTCGGTTTAGTACTTCTCTCTCACTCGCTCTTAATAAGATTGTATGAGAGCGAGTGAGAGAGAAGTCTGTGAGCACTTAGAAGAGGCTTCGGTTTAGTACTTCTCTCTGACTCGCTCCTAATAAGATCGTATGAGAGCGAGTGAGAGAGAAGTCTGTGAGCACTTAGAGAGGCTTCGGTTTAGTACTTCTCTCTGACTCGCTCCTAATAAGATCGTATGAGAGCGAGTGAGAGAGAAGTCTGTGAGCACTTAGAGAGGCTTCGGTTTAGTACTTCTCTCTGACTCGCTCCTAATAAGATCGTATGAGAGCGAGTGAGAGAGAAGTCTGTGAGCACTTAGAGAGGCTTCGGTTTAGTACTTCTCTCTGACTCGCTCCTAATAAGATCGTATGAGAGCGAGTGAGAGAGAAGTCTGTGAGCACTTAGAGAGGCTTCGGTTTAGTACTTCTCTCTGACTCGCTCCTAATAAGATCGTATGAGAGCGAGTGAGAGAGAAGTCTGTAAGCACTTAGAGAGGCTTCGGTTTAGTACTTCTCTCTCACTCGCTCTTAATAAGATCGTATGAGAGCGAGTGAGAGAGAAGTCTGTGAGCACTTAGAAGAGGCTTCGGTTTAGTACTTCTCTCTGACTCGCTCCTAATAAGATCGTATGAGAGCGAGTGAGAGAGAAGTCTGTGAGCACTTAGAAGAGGCTTCGGTTTAGTACTTCTCTCTGACTCGCTCCTAATAAGATCGTATGAGAGCGAGTGAGAGAGAAGTCTGTGAGCACTTAGAGAGGCTTCGGTTTAGTACTTCTCTCTGACTCGCTCCTAATAAGATCGTATGAGAGCGAATGAGAGAGAAGTCTGTGAGCACTTAGAGAGGCTTCGGTTTAGTACTTCTCTCTGACTCGCTCCTAATAAGATCGTATGAGAGCGAGTGAGAGAGAAGTCTGTGAGCACTTAGAGAGGCTTCGGTTTAGTACTTCTCTCTCACTCGCTCTCATACGATCTTATTAGGAGCGAGTGAGAGAGAAGTCTGTGAGCACTTAGAAGAGGCTTCGGTTTAGTACTTCTCTCTGACTCGCTCCTAATAAGATCGTATGAGAGCGAGTGAGAGAGAAGTCTGTGAGCACTTAGAAGAGGCTTCGGTTTAGTACTTCTCTCTGACTCGCTCCTAATAAGATCGTATGAGAGCGAGTGAGAGAGAAGTCTGTTAGCACTTAGAGAGGCTTCGGTTTAGTACTTCTCTCTGACTCGCTCCTAATAAGATCGTATGAGAGCGAGTGAGAGAGAAGTCTGTGAGCACTTAGAGAGGCTTCGGTTTAGTACTTCTCTCTGACTCGCTCCTAATAAGATCGTATGAGAGCGAGTGAGAGAGAAGTCTGTGAGCACTTAGAGAGGCTTCGGTTTAGTACTTCTCTCTGACTCGCTCCTAATAAGATCGTATGAGAGCGAGTGAGAGAGAAGTCTGTGAGCACTTAGAGAGGCTTCGGTTTAGTACTTCTCTCTCACTCGCTCTTAATAAGATCGTATGAGAGCGAGTGAGAGAGAAGTCTGTGAGCACTTAGAAGAGGCTTCGGTTTAGTACTTCTCTCTGACTCGCTCCTAATAAGATCGTATGAGAGCGAGTGAGAGAGAAGTCTGTGAGCACTTAGAGAGGCTTCGGTTTAGTACTTCTCTCCCACTCGCTCTTAATAAGATCGTATGAGAGCGAGTGAGAGAGAAGTCTGTGAGCACTTAGAAGAGGTTTCGGTTTAGTACTTCTCTCTGACTCGCTCCTAATAAGATCGTATGAGAGCGAGTGAGAGAGAAGTCTGTGAGCACTTAGAAGAGGCTTCGGTTTAGTACTTCTCTCTGACTCGCTCCTAATAAGATCGTATGAGAGCGAGTGAGAGAGAAGTCTGTGAGCACTTAGAGAGGCTTCGGTTTAGTACTTCTCTCTGACTCGCTCCTAATAAGATCGTATGAGAGCGAGTGAGAGAGAAGTCTGTGAGCACTTAGAAGAGGCTTCGGTTTAGTACTTCTCTCTGACTCGCTCCTAATAAGATCGTATGAGAGCGAGTGAGAGAGAAGTCTGTGAGCACTTAGAGAGGCTTCGGTTTAGTACTTCTCTCTGACTCGCTCCTAATAAGATCGTATGAGAGCGAGTGAGACAGAAGTCTGTGAGCACTTAGAAGAGGCTTCGGTTTAGTACTTCTCTCTGACTCGCTCCTAATAAGATCGTATGAGAGCGAGTGAGAGAGAAGTCTGTGAGCACTTAGAGAGGCTTCGGTTTAGTACTTCTCTCTGACTCGCTCCTAATAAGATCGTATGAGAGCGAGTGAGAGAGAAGTACTAAACCGACGCCTCTCTAAGTGCTCACAGACTGTAACTAATACGTATTATTACGTCATAAATACTACAGATGAGCTACAGCTAGAGACTGTAAATTTTGTTTTACCTCGCTTTCTATATTATTTACAACAATTACTTAGGTCGAAAATATTGATCGTAGTCTTCTTACTTATTACTTATCTATACTTAAATCCTAAACCCCAGGTAGTGTATAAAGTCGTTATATGTATATTTACCAGTGCAGAGGGTGTTTCACACTGCCTACAGGCATTTACTTACATGGAAGAGTAGTCCGTGGACTGATACACGATGAGGATGCTATGATTAGTTATAGTCTAAGAGCCCACGACACTAAACCTAGTCCGTGGGCTCCCCTACTATTAGGTAAAGATTAGAAAAGTAGACACAGCAGCGGCAGTGCCGTTGCCCGGGATATTGTATTTACTAACGGCTGATTATTCTAGATTCCAGATTTATAAACCGTATCTGACATATCATATCATTTGCGCTATCTCCTGTTCTATCATATTTGACGTCGCGTTTAGCCGAATTGGTAGTGAAGCTAGCGGTCCTGTGTTCGATTCCCGGTATAGGCAAATATTTGTGTGAAGTGAGTTCTTGGATGTATTCTAAGTATTTAAGTATGTATTGTCTCTATACTCGTACTACCCATAGTACAAGCCTAAGCCTAGAGCTTTGTGTTGTGTGTGTGTGTGCGTGTGTGAGAGAGTGATAATTTTAACGATGGGCCTTGCGTGAAATAGTTATAATATAAATTTACAATTGAAGTAATAGGATGTGAAGTGTACGCGTATGATTGCATGCCAACTGCATTCTATGTCGGACTAATGCTATAGACGTGAAAGTATGTTCTCATGCTGTCCCTCAATCTTGTTTGAACGGGCTATTTCCAGTTGCCCACACACCTTTGTCCGCACTGTGGACAACTGGGAAAAAAAACCCAGTTGACTACAGTGTGGACAACTAGGAATAATAATTCAACTGTCAAATTAAAGAGTGCGAACAGCTGGGGATATAAATTCCCACACTGTAGACAAATAGGATTTTTTTCCCAGTTGTTCACGGTGTGGACAACTGGGAATAGCCCGTTTAAACGGTTGAACGGGTTGGGGTTGACGGCACGCAGGATACGTTGCTTAAAGTTCGGGGTCATCATTTTATTACATAACTATTAGATAAATTAGAACCCTATGTAGCGGTGACCCCTTCTTTCAGAGCTTATGTTATATCTCTTAAACCACCGAACCGGTTTTCATGAAACTTAGCTCAGAACCACCGCTAGAAAACCTGCTTTCAAACTGAACGAAACGCTTCCAAATCGGTTTACCCAGAGACACACACACACACACACGCACACGCACATACACACATAGCGGTCAACTTACAACACCCCTCTTTTTACGTCAGGGGTTAAAAAACATAATGGTTTCGCCGCGGACACAATTGATATTCTTACTTCTCAAAATATAAATTTAATGTTATGAATACATTTCAACATGAGCATAAATTTTACAGTGAGTAGTTTAAACCTTACGCTATCTGCTATCTCTGTACCATACTTACTAGGTTTTTCTTCTACATTTATATGATATTTCCAGTAGATTCTTGAATTTAAAGCGCACGCATAGACTGACAGACTGATAGGCAGACAAAAATTATAATGAAAATTGTTTCAACTGTTTTTCCTGAAAGATTTAAATTTAAATGCAAAGAAATCTCTCACAAGTTGTTGTTGTACAGGTGGGAGCAGGAATAATCTAATATACGCCTTGAAAATATCAAGATTTAATAGAGGTTAATAAATAACAGATCAGTTGGACTTCCCCCGCGAACTGAGAAACCGCCGCGTGGCATACGTTTATTGATTATTTTATTTGTGACTGTGGGATTTAAGCAGTGGGAACGAAACGATATATGAATAGAAAGTGTAGTTTTAGGCACATAATTGCGATTTTTCTTCCTTTTGGGATCGGTATTTATTTTAACTTGTCTGTTATTGAAAAGAAACTATTTTTGATTGATTATTTGAGATATGTTCACGTGTCTCAGTAATTTTATTTTAAGCTTAAGTTTGGGCTAATGTGGTACAGGTCGCCACCTATAATTGGTTGATGGCATCGAGGGAGATTATTATAAATTCGTGTTGTTTGGGTACAGCATGCGAGCGAATGGAATACTCGTCGTAGTGCTAGACCGAGATCAAACTGCGTGTCGTCGAAGGTTTATTAAAAATACGCAAGAGCGGTTTTAGCCCATTGCATAAAATGAAAAAAAAACCTTCAGTGCTGTCCAGCTATAGAGCATATATAGTAGCATAACACAAAAATAAATGACGGATGTCATTGTGGCGAACTTTCCTGTTGATTTTCACTTTCACGCTAGTCACACACATAATTTGTGGTTAACGGGTCTACTTGTTGGTTCAGTTTAAAGGCCGTGCCAGGATAAGCTAAGAGATTTTGCCCCCCTTGAGTTTGGGCTTGTAATTTTTATAGATTGTGTGGCTCTGCATTAGTAATTGTTTTGCCTAATTTGAGCACCCTAAATATCATAGTTTTCGTTTAAAAAAAATAATACTATATTTAATTTTTCTTTGATATTTTTTTTTCCTGTTAACCAATTTTAATGAGCTTGGCATATAATGTACATTTAACCAAGATGATCAAATGACCATAATTATATTTTCATTATGCCATAGAAAAAAAATAAAAAAAACCCATTCAAACTTTTCAGATTTTTTTTTTATCACTTTCATGTTAGAGACCGCTCTAATTTTTTCACTGGTAAAACTCCCACTAACGTCCAATAATATGTATTTTTTTCAAAATTTTTGCTAAGGTAGAACATGGAGTTATCTTGACATGAAATTCTTTACATACATTTCCTAAAACCGCTATATTTTTTTCAAAATTTTTGCTAAGGGAGAACATGGAGTTATCTTGACATGAAATTCTTTACATACATTTCCTAGAACCGCTATTATTTGAAATACTAATTACAAAATACCTCGGCGTCGGGTATTTAAAATATTAAATACAAATTACATTTTTAGGTAGTAATTGAAATACAAATACTAAATACGTATTTGTATTTTAAATACGTATTTCAATTAGAAGTAATTCAAATACTGCCCAGCCCTGCCTACATGATACTGTAAGCTAAAAGCAATTAAATCCAACAATAGATTTAATTTTCGAATTTATTTGTTAATAAGACTTGCCAATATATCACAGGCCACTTAGGATATTTTTAGAAATAATTCGATATCAGGTTAAATCTTTTGTAAACGATCATAGTGTTAACTTTGGGTTACCTTCGTTTCGTCGATTTTTTTTTTCCAAACGATTCATTTCCCAAAAATATTATTTGGACAAACGCTTCTTTTTCCGATACTGTCAATATTTCAGTATTTTTAAAAAAACTAACCTAACATAACCTAAAGGGTTCTACACGATGGTCTTGAAATAAATCCTGAAATATTTACAGTTTCCGGAAAAAATCAGTTTGGTCAAATGAAATGTTTGGGAAATGAATCAATTTGGCAAAAACTTTTTGACGAAACGAAAGGCACCCGTTAACTTTATTTTTGAATCAAAAATAATATCTTTACACACGAAATATCTTACTACACAGAATATCACATTCGCATAACATCAAACTAGCATAACATGATATTCGCAATACATGATATTCGCGAATAGTCGGGATTTCGGGTTCGACACTGTCTTATACATGTCTTACTAATAATGACGTTTTGCTAATGTCATATTTTGCTACTATGATGATTTGCGAATGTCATGTTTTGCGAATATGATATCCAACGACGGAGCGGGTTTTCTCGATTACAACGCTACTGAAACTGCTGCTCAAAAGTTAAAGTTAAGGCTTATCGAACTGTTGCCCCTTGTATACCCGACTGCCGAAAGATGGTTATGTTTTCGAACTGTATGTATGTACGGTTTCTTGTTCCCTCACATGAAGGGGTCGGTCGAGGATCAAACGAAGCTCTCTGAAGAGATGGGCCGATTTTGACCTTGCGGTGGACCTCGACCAGGACCTTCGGCGACACGCGCAGTTCGATCTCGGTCTAGCACGACGCGTCTCATTCGCTCGGATACTGTACCCCAACAACACGACTTTATTCCAGGAATGTACGGCTTATTTTATGACGGTCGCGTTCATGGCTGTGGATAAAACATCCGTCACTCGGCCTTATTATATCTGTGAGAAAGCGACGGCTTTTTTATCCAGAGCGATAAACGGGGACATAATAGGCAACGTGTAGTTAACGTGCTATGTTTTAAACAATATCTGTAAAATTTTGCGGCATTGGACCTTTTATTTGCAATACTGCAATGTGCAAGGAAATTTTGTAATCTATTGTTATCATATCAGCTAGCCTAGATTGGGTTTAAGTGCCCGGTACCTATTGTCGACTGTTTTTGGACACGAATGTATTTAACCTCCTGAGGTTCCTTGTACTAAAAATAGAACATAATACGGTCATTGAAATAAAGATCTAGTGCAAACGAAGTAAAGTGTAATTTCTTTTGTTTTTATGACAAATGGTCAAATTAGAAAATTGACTTTACTTCATTCACAATAGATTCATATTGCATTGACGAATTTCGTTGTATGGTGGGCCTTAGGAGGTTATCCATGTCTTGCTTGTATTTGTGTAAAAACTGGTCTTTAGAAGTGTTACTCAGTAAAAAGAGGTTAACAATATTATATACGGTTAAAATAATAATTTTTACAATTAGATGATTTTACAAATCAAACACTACTGAAAGCCCAGCTGCTAGCTTATTTAGTGTGAGAGCAATAATTGAATCGCATATCTTCTCCTAACCTTATTTAGTAGTACCTAAGTAGTTACAAATTATTAAAATAAAACTTATTTAATGATTATGATACGTTTATTTAGAATCTATTTATTCAATAAACTTCCTTACCGTACGTAAATAAAGTTTTAAGATTTAAAAAAATATCAGTTTGGCCAATACCTGGACTCCTCACACTTTATGATTAAATCAAGATAGTTGAACGAAACTGCAAATCTAGACAATTATCACAGTGCGAGAAGATAAAGGGACTCTCTCCGAAGAAACCCTAATTTTATTCCTTTTTAGGGTTCTGTACCAAATCCTGAAAAAATGATACCCTTATAAATTTATCGTCAAGAATTCCCGTATAGATGAATTTGTAATCCGTCATGTCTGTCTGTCAAGACCCTTTTTCACTAAAATGGCCCAAGATCGGGATGAAAACTTGTAGTAAGTATTCAGTTACTTGTATCACAAAAGGTTGGTGGAAATAAATTAACCTCCTATCCACTACTGTTCGAAAGTTGCAGGATGTTTAAAAGTAGGCCAAGCGAATGGACGGGCGAACGGACAGCGTAGGTTTACTAATAATATACTTGGGTACGGAACCCTAACAAAGTGCCATGAAGAATATTGCCTACTGCGGTAATAAGAAGCGCTTTATTTGACGCTGTACTGCGCGTCGGTGTAGTGCCAATCAGAGTCACGGGCTTTCCCCAAGAGCCAATAAATATCGCCGTGGGCCATTGATTTTAACAAAACGCCAATTGCTGTGAAATTGCACATTCAGTAACGAGATTAATTTAATTACAACTTTGCGGAAACCGCTTAAACGGAACTAGAGGCCAAATCACATAATAATGTCACGGGGCTTAGTGGCGTGTTTTCTTTTATGCATTCTGCTACAGGTCCCTTGGGCGGCGGCCCGTTCACAGAACGAGGAGGGCTCGGAGGAAAACGGGGGGCAGAACACGAGAAGGGAAGAAGACCCGGAATGGGAGGAGATGCTGCGCACGAATCCATATCCAGATGTCTGTGATGCAAAAGATTTTTCAGACAAGACTAGCATGAGAATGTGTATTCTCGGGCATATGTGGTCCGTGGAAGTACCAAATAAAATGATTACATAATGATTTGCCAGCTAAATTAAACGTAAGTTTTTTATCGACAACAGCCATACAACAACTATAAATAAACGACCTTTTATGATCAAGAGATCGCCGAACATAAGTACCTATTTTATTTTTAGAAAAGTGCAATTACTTGAAGTTTTTGCAGTAGGTATCGATCTCTGATTTCAGCTAAAATATATTATTTCAGCGATAGCACAACCTAGTTCATCAATCTGTGTCCTGGAGCAATTTTGCAATAAGTACCTGCTTAATAGTTGCGTATAAAGACCCGGTGTGTTACTTTTAACGGGCAAGTTCAAGACGCCTAAACCGTGAGCGTGGAAGGACCTTGTGTGGTGGAGTGTCCGCGACCCCGGCTCCCGCGCGCTCGGGGGTCAAGTTCGGCTCGTCGGCGTCGGCGACCTGTTCAACGAGTGGGCACAAAACGCCAGGAGCGACGGGTACACACACACACTATAAACCCTCTTAACTACAATCGGTTTTAGGGTTCCGTAGTCAAACTAGGAACCCTTATAGTTTCGCCATGTCCGTCCGTCCGTCCGCAGCCTAGCTCAGACACTCTTAGTACTAGAAAGCTGTAATTTGGCATAAATATACATATTAGTTACGCCAACAAAATGATAAAATAAAACCTGTTTTTTTTGTGTACCTCCCACACGTAACTTGGGGATGTATTTTTTTTTCTCCTCTACCCCATAGTGTGGGGTGTCGTTGGATAGGTCTTTCATAAATATTGCGGGTTTGTGCAAACAATTTTACGATTAAGGGATCCCTAAACTAAAGGACTAGTTTTTGATACTACCTTCTCAGGACGTTTAACAAAAGGTATAACAAAACACGTGCTCATTATTTTTCATGTTCTTTAATATATATTTTTTTAATTATCTTTAGAAGTTAGAGGGTTTAGTCACTTTTCAGTAGGTACTTTGGAGGACAATTTTTCCCAACAGGTTGAGATTGGGCAGCTAAAAAAAACGTGTCAGTTATTTTAGACTACTCTCCTACTCTCTAACATATATCAAAATAAACCAAATCGGAGCCGGACAGTTGGGTACCTTTCCTTGTAAGAAATTAATCTAGTTATCTGGGCGAGAGCCCTTAATTATAAGTTCGGTACGGTGTTATTGTAGTTGTAGATAGGTACCTACAAATACTTATACAGTTTATTTTATTTTATTAAGAATGAAATGAGCACCTTTTCCTTACTCACTTCGCCTTACTTAACCCCAAGCTCGCAACCAGCATACCTACACCAGTTCTATTGCTCGTTTCGGTATAGAACTTTCTCAAAAACCAATTGGTGTGAACGAATGGTCCTATAAAAGGCTACAACGGCTACAGAACGCGAAAGTGGCGAAGATATATCGCCATTCGGAGATATTATGTTTCTATTTCGGCTTTGGCAGGGCCGGATTATCCATTAGATAGGCAGTGTAGGCAACTGCCTAGGGCCCCGCATGACGCATCGGCTAGGGACCCTGCGTCACCCAGGGGCCCCGCGCACCGGAAAAAAATGTAGGTATTAGGGAGCAAGAAAAGTTAAAGGCTCCAAGAATTGCTTTGCCTTCAGGCCCCGGACATGATTAATCCGGCCCTGGGCTTTGGAATGACCTCCGTCTGTACTATTAACTAAATCACTATTATGTGTTGTAACAGTGACCCACAACACTTACTTAATACCTAGTGGCGCTACTATAGTACCGAATGGTGATGTAATAGTCACTGCCGTGCTACTTTCCTTTCATTTACATAACCGATATTGAACTACTGTGAGTGTGCATTGTTGTTCAGGGAATAAGTTTTTAATAAGTTAAGACAACGTGGTGAGTACATTATACAATATAGGTGGTAATGTAATGATTATATTGTGAAATTCATGCAGAAATTAAATTTGGGAAATGCAACCTACGCAGGGAAATCTAACACGACCGCAACTTTATTGATAAACTAGCGACCCGCCCGCGGCTTCGCCCGCGTGGAATGTATTATACATATAAACCTTCCTTAAGAATCACTCTATCTATTAAAAAAAACCGCATCAAAATCCGTTGCGTAGTTTTAAAGATTTAAGCATACATAGGGACAGACTGCGCAAGCGACTTTGTTTTATACTATGTAGTGACTAGGTGTGTGCATTTTTATTTATTCCCCCTTTGAATTATGAATTTTAGTTAGGTAATTTATAATTAAATAGGTAATTAAAACCATTTTCATTTTAATTTCTATTATAGAAAAAGAGTTAGCTGCTACCCTTATAGGTGTTATATATTACTTGTGACGAAAATGTCATCGTCATTAAGGAATAAACAACGAAATTAGGGTTCCTTACAAGAACAGTAAAATCCTTAAGGCACCAGGAAACAAGATAATTATCTACATGTACAAGTTTTTCTTCCATACATACATAGGTACATACTTACCTTCACTCCTGTAATCCCAGAGTGGGGTAGGCAGAGATACAAAATTAACTACAACTCTAATAACTTGTTGATGATCCTGTAACCACATTTTTAGTGTTTACATCCAGTGTCTTTAAAAAAAGAAAAATGCCCGTTTTAACTGCCTAGAATAGAGGCGCTGGTTGGTCTAGATCTGTTCTGTCAAGACAAACTCTTATTTCAGTCTTCAATTTTAAATAGGGAATATGCATGCATTATTTAAATCGAGTTTCTTAACAAAATATTATGAAAATAGCGTAAATTAGATCACCGAAAATGAAATGAAAATTATAATCGACCAAGAATCACGGATGATACAAGCATTTTAAACTGCTCGATACCTACTTAGACAGCGAATAGACAGAGTGACGTCATGTAACAGGTCGGCCATATAAGCTCCATGTTAAATTATGTTTTGCTAGAAAGAGTTAGGAACAAATCTTTGTTGGCTACTTGTATTTTAGTTATTTTTATAGGTAGCTATTCAAAAAGGTTTTTTTTTTCAACCGTTTGTGACATGAATAAGCTTTTATTGAAGCTGTGAAAACACATCATGAATATTCCCTATTAGGTAAATACCTACCCGAGTACCTAGGCAGCTTAGCTCTTACATTACATAAAACACATCATGAATATTCCCTATTAGGTAAATACCTACCCGAGTACCTAGGCAGCTTAGCTCTTACATTACATAAAATACATCATGAATATTCCCTATTAGGTAAATACCTACCCGAGTACCTAGGCAGCTTAGCTCTTACATTACATAAAACACATCATGAATATTCCCTATTAGGTAAATACCTACCCGAGTACCTAGGCAGCTTAGCTCTTACATTACATAAAACACATCATGAATATTCCCTATTAGGTAAATACCTACCCGAGTACCTAGGCAGCTTAGCTCTTACATTACATAAAAATGTCATTAGCTATTTCTGCTGTGGCGATTTCCAAAAATACTTGCTTTTTGCAGCACGGGTAGCAAAAGTTGTATTTTCTCGCTTGTCGCCCATGCATATCTTTCGCTACTGACGAGATAGAAAGGGATATCCGAGCGACAGCCAAGTCGCGGGAAACTTGTGCTAGCCATTTAATTAACGCGAGCAAATTTTAGTTATTGATTTTTCATGTCTTTCGATGTCATTTAAGAGCATTAAAGTCAACAAGAAAATTATTTCATGCTAAGAATAAGGACTAGCATAGAAGGAGTTGCCCTTGACTGTACCTAAGCTAAATAAGTTTCCGTCAAAAATATAATTTCTGGGACAAGCTTTTGTCCCCGACTGTACTTGTTTTGCAGAGTCATTATCTGCTTATCAAGACCAGACACGGTGGGTCTACGTTAAGTATAGCGGAGATGCTGTCGCTATCGCCACCTTCTGACTCCATCATCAGATCAGCTCCGTGTCATAATAGTATCGCATCGTGATCCAATTACACATGTAAGTAAATTTTCAGGTTTATCGGAAACCGGGAAGATTGTCAGATTTAACTTGCAAGTTTTGACCCTTGCATACAATACATACATTGCAAGTTAAATAAAAGCTCGTACAATAGAAGATTGGTCATCCAAATATTGTCTTAAATTACATTTATCATTCATTTCAATTCGAACTTTAACTCTTGTCTTGATATACGCATAAAACAATGTTTCCAAAGAACAACGCGACACCTTTAATTTCGCCTTCTGACGTTAATCTATGACCGCGTACTTTTTCTCTTAATCGCTATGGTACGGTTGTCCATTTCTTTGATGTCCCATCATTATCGCGTTAAATTTGTTGCAATAACAAATTGAAATAATTTATTTTGCCTCATCATAACATTTTGTAGATTTAATTTTTGAAAATCCTTATATTAAGTTTCTATTGTAATAAACGGTGAAAATCACTTTATTTTTAATCAAACAATTCGACGGCCCACTCATAGCGTTTTAAAGAAATACATATTATTGGCTCTTAGTATTGGCCTAATTTGATAATTTCAAGTTGTTTTAACTTTAATCGAGAAATCCTGAAATAGGTGTAGATAAGTACCTAGTTTCATTTGTTACGAAGAGTAATTATTTCAAGTTGACAGCTCAACCGGTAACTTTTCTCCATACTAAAACAGTCAAACAGACACCAACTTTACACAATTTGAAAACGTGTTCTGCCGCTCATTCTGAAGCCCGCTATAGTATTTAAGATAATATCTCGAATGTACAGCTCTTTCCTTCTACAATGTATTCAGGTATCTTGTGGGGGCAAGCAAACGTGAAAGGCCAATCGTATTCATATCATTCAAAACATCATATCATTCAAAACTTTCTTATTGACTTAAATTACATCAAAAGTAATAAAAAATCATAGAGCAAAAATTTTCTCATGCTGACGTGACACACACAATATTTAATATTTAGCTATTTAAGTAATTAGCCTTTATTTTAATAATAAATATCATACATTGCAATTGTTTTTTATTGTTAATTTATCATTGTTCGAATGACGACGTTTGTCTAAAGTCGTCATGAAAAAAACTGCTTTTTGTGTTGGAAGCAAGCCGCTTTGCACATTTTTACAAATTACCATTTTTACCATAAGTTTTTTATATTACCTACCACTTACGAAGCGGACTTTGTAGGGTTCCGTAGTCCTTATAGTCTCGCCACGTCCGTCCGTCCGCTTGTCCGCGGCGCGGGTTATCAAGCTGTATTTCGGCATGCATGTATTATGCATTTAATTTATGCTGACAAAGTTATAAAATAAAATCTTGATTTTTTCGGATTCCTCCCATTCCCTTTAAAACGAGCAAAGGTAAAAATCTCTGAAACATGCAAATTCGATAAATAATATATTAAAAGCATAGCCTCGTGCCTGCCAGGTACTTGTGCTGAAATATATTTTTAAGATTAGGTATATTGCTTAGGGCTTAGTTTTCTTTATCTAATGTCCTTTCTTTCGAAAATTGTTGAATGTTAATTTCCTGCCCGAGGGCGCCAAAGCCGTGGCGCGGGCGGAGGCTGGGGGTGCGGGAACGGAACAATAACGTATCATTAATAATACATATAAACTTTTATTCTTTACAAACAGATTACACTTATTAAATTATTACCTTATCTAATTCTAAATGCTTTCACAATTAATGATATACTTTCGTAAGTCCCAGTAATGAAAATAAACAGGCCCAGTAGTATGATCAGTGAATCTTTGGCAAGCATAGTTAAAGGTATGCTCCCGCGGCTCTGCGACGTGGACACCAACTGGATCAGCGGCGGGAACATGAGGGCGAGCGCCGTGCTGCTGACGGCACCCACCAACGAAATGAACAGGCCGAGCTGCGGTATGGTCTCGGCTAGAATAACTGGAAAACAAAAAAATACCCAATTAGTATGGAATGTATCATTTTGAAATGTATCTCATGCTTAAACGTAGACTGCTCAATCGAGTTAGCGGGAGCAGATAAAAGGCGATTTGAGGCTTACAAGTAAGAAGAACCAGCAGCGCCCGGAAGCCGAGTTCCTTCGCCACGGGCGAGCCGCCGCCTAACTTGCTGCGGAGCGCCGGCCACGCGATGTCGACCGGCACGTAGAACTGCAGGGGGTATGTGAGCAGGATACCCAGTGCAATGAACGCTTGCACAACGCTACTTAGTCTGGAAACAAAAACAAATATTAGTAGCTGAGGAATGCGTCCAAGTCGTCCCGCCATCTCCTTCTAGGCCTGCCTCGTATACGTCGCCCATTTTGCGGCACCCACTTGGTGGCCACGATAGCCCACCGGTCCGGGTCCATGCGGCAGACATGACCGGCCCAATCCCTCTTGACCCTGGAGGTTTTTTCAGCTTCGTCAGCTATGCGTATTTTGGAGCACAGTGTGGTGTTCCGGATGTGATCTAACCTTTTGACACCCAATATACTGCGCTCCATGGCTCGACGGCAATCTTTAACTAACTCCAGCGAAAATTACACTTTTCGAGTTCAATATTTCCTAATCGGTCCCCAAACGAAAATTTGATAATAACATGTACATTAATGATTTTTTAAGAGCTATCCAATGAAATCTCACTCGATGTTATACTACCTAATGAGATATCAACAACTGACTTGTGGAACAGACGGACATGCCGAAACTATAAACGAAAGAAAAAGACCCCCCTCTAAAATAAATTCTAGAGCCGAGACTTCGTGATTGTAAACATTGTAATTTGGTAGTGGTTACATGTGGCCTGGAGGGAGGTTTAGCGTGAGACTGCCGGCCACGTCGTCGCCCCACTTGAGGTAGCCGAGGCAGCCGACAGCGATAAAGATGGCGCCCACCACCACCATGCCGACGTTCAACACGCCGAAAGGCTTTTGGAACTGCTCAGGATGCCGCATTTCGTTTTTTAGTGGAAGAACCTAAAACAACCATACATCATCATACACATTATAATGAATAAGGTTTTTCGAAATAACATCATAGATTACAAATGGAATCCTCGAGCGGACTCAAAACAGCATGCATTAATTAGGTAGGGTGAATATTTTAGGTTAGTGTGCGAGAGCCCAGTAGGTGCAGTTTTCAATCAACAACGGGACGGGTCGCAACTTTATTTGACTTATATTATATTGTAGTAAACGCGCAACGTACATTTGAGTAGAGGGACGTGCCGTCGCAAAATTTTAAAACAGATAGGTACTACAAGTGTGCCGATAAGTACCTAGGTACCACTGTTAGTGATAAAGCCGACTGAAAAAGTACTCTTAAGATAAATACGAACTTTTCCGATCAAATACGATGTCTCTAGGTGATCTAATATTTTCAACGTGTAATTCATCAAGTTTTTATGACACCATTTATTTTCAGCATATGAAGGAATACTTTGTGAAAAATGTGGTTACTGAATTGACATCAAGTTTTTAAAGTTGTAGGTAATTCTGTAGCTCCCCCTACCCAGGGATTAAAGGGGTGAAGGTATGTATGTATGTATGAGTTAATACAATATGTACTAGTCCACGACTCTGCGTTTGTTGGACTTGGGCGCTAACTCCACAAGCGAGTGTATCGCGCCGAGCCACAGTTGGGATGATGACATTGATGACTCACGTTGAACTTTAATATGTGCTCTGGTAATATGGATTGAAAAACTGGAATACATACATAAACTCACGCCCTCATTCCCAGAGTGGGTATGCAGAGCAACAGAATTACCAACACTCAAAAAACTTGAAAAACTGGAAATGGTTATAAAAACAGATTTATGAACATGAGACCTTAAAGTTTCAAAAATTTTGTGGTATTTTTTTTTTATAGATGAATACATTAAATGGTACCATAAGAACCCCTTCGATTAAATAAAATAATGATTGTTGAGCTACTATGTAATTACTTAAGCGCAGCGCAGGTATCCACTACTTAATTACAAATTACCTGTTTTTAAAACTCGTAAGTATAGATTATCTTAAACGCTCATCAATTTCTTGTCGTAGTTAACCATCAAGTTGGCACTCACCAAACCAATGCCTTCGAAAGCGTAGATGGCTGTGCCGAAGTAGAGCGGCAGCTGGTTCCAGGAGGCGAGGTAGCGGCGCTCGCTGGGCGCGGGCAGCGCCTGCGCCGCCTCGTACACGACGGCGCCCACGCCGACCGCGACGAGCACGTTGGCCACTGTCGAGAACGGCGTCAGGTACTTGAGGTTGCGCACCATGCACGCCAGCAGCACCGGCACCACCACGAGGATCATGTGCACCGAAAGCTCGATGTGCACGTTGTACTGGTCGCAGATCTTAACACAGAACATAGAAACATAACAGTGCAAGACGTCTTACAAATTCTTAATCGTTAGATTTGCATAAGGGCGTATGAGAACGAGTTGTAGAGAAGTGCAAAAATGAAGGAGCTCTAAGAGCTATCGCACTGTAAAGTTCGTCATCCCAAACTCCAGTATAATAAATAATCCTCGTACATCTCAGTTATATTATAATTATACAGTCGATACAATTTTTCTGTGAGACGGCTACAGCTCTCAGGCTGAGATTTGGAATATCCTTCCGTAGTACCTACCAAAATATGTAGTAGTCGAACGAAACAAAGCCTTATTAAAAGAAATTTGAAATGTTATATTTATATGTTTTATTTAAAGCAGCGAATAAAACCGAGCTATCGAAATAATCAATTATTTAAAACTATCATGTGATAATAATAATTATATCATTAAGCGCCAGTTGCGCCAAAAAAATAACACTGGGTTAAGACACTAATTCGAGTTAAAATGTTAGTTTTCGTATGAATCTGACGTTTACTAACTCGAGTTACTGTCTTAACCCAGTGTTAAATTCTTGGTGCAAGTGGCGCTAACTCAATTTAGAAAACGTCAGATTTATTGAACGTTCAGAGCATTATCGTGGATAGCTCCACAAAAATGCTATCATTACATCTATTTTTATTTATGGGACTTTCAACGCACAGAGGTTTCTAGAACTTCTTAGTGGTCCTCTTGTCAATCATTTGAATACCCTATCTGAAGAAGAACGCAGTGGAATATCGTTTCAGCTGGATGGTGTTCCTGCTCATTCAACCTTGGTTAACATATTATTTAGATTTTTTACGTTGCTTTTCCTTTAATATAAGAGCTTATAATGTGTCAACTGCTTTTAATTATTCTTACATTATTTTAGCGTAAGTATTACTAAATGTACCTACTTAATATTATCGTCAGCCAACTAAGTACTTATTTAATAAATAGTTTATAAATATTATCTTTGCTTCGATACAAGCGAAACATTTCGTTTCCTTGAAACACTTTGAATTTGGCTTTAAATAACAGTTTTGAATTCGTACAAAAAATGAACTACAAATGAATATAATGTACGATGACCAAGTCAGATGTCAAATGGAGCTGCTATGGTAGGAAAAGTCTTAGATGTCTCACGTGACTTTACTAATTAACTTCAACGCACAATGTACAATTTGGGCAATCCGTTAAGGCGAAGTAGGTAGGCTTTCAAATTAAGAGTTTGAAGCAGTAAAAAGTTACTATATGCGCCTTAACATACGGTCTGATTGAATTAAGTGATCTTCAAGATCCCGGTGGCAAATTGGCTGCAGTGAGATCTTGAACCGAGCGCTCGTTGTGTAGCAAGGTGAAGGTGACCGCGCGTCGCACGAGTACCGGGCGCACGCGCAATCAACCTCCGCTCACACTTATAGCATAGCCAACCGCCGCGCTCCGGCACAACAATAACACTTTATCCTACTGCGAAATGCAAACAAACAATACGATGAGTAATTACAATTAACGGTGTCAATACCTAACTGATTCTTATCTTATGATATCCTAAGAAATAAAGATAGTTGTCATCAATACATGTAACTCCGGGTTCTGAACTCGAAAACTACAGCCAATACAAAATTTAATAAAAACTAATAATACAGGGTGCCTCTGACCTTGGGGCTTTAATTGCATAGATCATTTCTACTCCTGAAACTAAACCTCTTTTGTTCTGTAAGTTGTTAAAAATATGTTCAGTTTAAATTTATTTTTTATCATACAAGTTAAATCTAATTTTCAATGTACGCGATCCAATTCTCCATTTTCCTTTAGCCCTCGTACCAAGGTAATGTCGCCCCCGTACCATGAGATAGTAATTACATGGCCAGTATGTAATACACTGATTTTACAATTAGACTTTAACATCAATTAGTTATCTAAATTTAAGTTATTTTTTCATGTTGCAGAACAAAAGTAGTTCAGTTTAGCGAGTAGAATCGATCATTGAATTTAAAGCCCCAAGGTCAGAGACACACTGTATAACGAATTTAAGTGGAAAACTACCACGACTAAAAGTACCTTCTTAGACTTGATTGGTTCCTGAGATCAGGCGACTAAAGTGTTTCTGACCTACTGAAAATCATCTAAGACACCAACCACCAAATAAAAATAGCTTTCAATAGAAAATGAGTTCGTACCTAAGTACTTGTTGTTTTTTGTGTTAGCAGTAGGTACTTGTCTAACAGCTTCGGAACCCTACACTGAGAATGGTCCGACATGCTCTATTCCGGTATTTTAGATAATATTATTATTTCTTTTGATGGCACATAATTAACGAGTACATACGACTGAGGTCTCTTTTTAAATTTGTGTTTATGTCGGATCTGACTTAGGTAACTATAGGTACACAATATACTTAAGTATAGTCATCTTAATATAGTCGATTTTTTTGTTTTACTGTTTGACTACTAGGGTTTGGAGTAGAGTCAATACCTACTTACGAGTACATTTAAGGCACAAGGTACACCGAGTGACATCAAAAGAGACGTGCTAATATTGATTGAAATCACGATAAGTATAATACAAAAAACTGCAAAAGGCTCTCACCATTTTGACGTTGTTTGCGATGAAGACAATGTAGACGCAGCAGAAACCCAGCTGCGTGACGCACAGGAAGGCGTTCACCAGCAGCTTCATGGTGCCCGCCAGCGGCCGCAGCCGCGCGGGCCCGGTCTCGAACACGAGGGACACCGTCTCGGCGAAATCTGGAGCCTTATCCCTTTTTGTATGGCGATGCATCTCCTCTGAACAGTTGAGCTGATAAACAATACGGTCATTGAAAAACAGGTAAATGGGTCACTTTCGAGGGTTTTATGAATCGGTAATCGATAAGTAGGTACTACTGTAAGTGACTGTTATCAACGTTACGATTTAATTAGCATTTGCTCAAACGTTTAAATACTCGCTTAAATGTCGCCTCGATTGCCTCGTGATGTCACTTTCTTTCTACCTTGGCTGAGTAGAAACTGGCAGGTACCTATCATACGACAGTGCTAACGAACGTTGGTGCAACTGCGTGTAGTATGCATGATAGGTACAAGCACCTAAAATAGTTATAATCCGTCGAAATTTGGTTACTTTTATTCGCCGAGTCATACCTACTACACTATTACATTTTAAACGTACCACATAACCTATTGTTAGAAGCGTGCGCACTCACTGGTGTCATTTTTAAGGATCGAGCTCCGGTACGGTCCGGCCCAAAGATTTAAAATGCTTGTCGAAGGTTCGATCAATCGTGCACGTCTTAAAATGTTATTTGTATTGCCTGCCGGGTCGGAAGTACTCCAACTCGCCGCTTAATTATCCGTCCATCCATCGAGTTGTGAAGCCGGGTAAAGAGAGTCACCTACCAGTAGGTGCTGTGCATGCACGCAGATGACGCCGAGGAGCGCGGTGACGATGGGCGCGAACACCAGCCCGCCGTTGCGGAACGCGTCGCCCATGGCCAGCAGCCCCGAGCCGATGTTGCCGCGGAAGATGTGCAGCAGCGTCTCCGCGTACCTGCTCAATACAATGCGATGTGACCCAAGGTTTTTCTTATGCACAAGATTTTTTTATTTAAATTGTATATCTTCGTTCTTCCAGATTTTGGTGGAATTTAACATCTGTAGTACAATTTCATACTAAGAGTAATAAACTCTTGCTCGTTTTTCGATCTGCACCAAACTAAGTTTTTAAGCGACAAGGTTCTTAAAACTTATTTTTCTTGTTTCAATAATCTAAATATTTCATATATTGTTGGTAGCAAAACTAGCAAACCTCCTTATTTGAGTCTTGGTGGATTTCTATGTATTTAATTTATCGTTGTCTACTACCCCCTCGCAATACAACGCAGAGATCAGCCTGGGACTAGGTTATGACGACGCGCTGGCCTAGTTGGTAGTGACCCTGCCTACGAAGCTTGCGGTCCTGGGTTCAAATCCCGGTAAGGGCAGACATTTGTGTGATTAGCGCGAATATTTGTTCCTGAGTCATGGATGTTTTCTATGTATTTAAGTATATATTTCTCTATGTAAGTATTTATATCGTTGTCTAGTACCCATAATACAAGCCTAGAGCTTAAATTGGGACTAGGTCAAGTGGTGTGACATTGTCCCCTGATATTTATTATGTTGTGTGCGATTGACCCCCAGCGCAACGGTTTTAGGCAGTGGGTACTGAACAACTACAGTTGTCATTCGTCGATACCGTCTGCAAGGTACGTAAATTTAATAGGTGAGTACTCCACGAAAGAAAGACGACTTACGTGGTGGGGTGGGTAATTTGGCGCGGCTCCGGCTCCGCATTTTCGAGTTCCAGTTGTGATTTTGTCTCTGAAACGATTACCTCTCGTGACTGAAATATTCCGTAGCCCTCGGACGGAATTCTGTGAACAAGCAAGTAGATACATAATTGTAAACTGCATTTCATAGTTTTAATTTTAGTTTATTGAATTAAACTTGCGGCTTGTGGCATCCTATTTAAGTGTCGCTTTTGCTTTTTTAACCCGACTGCGGCAAGGTCCAATAGGAGGGTTATGTGCAAAGCCCGGACGACGGGAGAAATTATGTGTTGACGTCTCAATAGTGCGAGGACACACATTTTATAAGTCCATAAAATGTCGATATAAAGCACGATGTACTGGACCAACGTCAGGCATATTTCACTTCTATACAAAGCGACAAAGTAGGTCCGATCAACACGTAAAAGTATTGAATACATATAAAATATATGTATAATGCTGGCCGAACGCGCCTAAATAAACCATATTAACTCCTATTGAAAGTTCATTTTTCGTAGTTTACTGCGAACGTATAGTTATACCTACGTTTGCTCGCTCGAACGGTAGGGTTGTCAACACATCGAAAATATTAATATAAATTAACAGGTACACATTATGACAGTTACTTGAATAATCAAAATATAATATATATATATATATATATATATATATATATATATATATATATATATATATATATATATGTATATATTTATATATATTTATTTGATGTACACGCTTGATTGTTACTTTTACATTCTGTTTAAGATTAAATAACTATTAACTATAGGTTTTTTCGAATCAAAACTCGTTTGCAGAAATATTGAGGTTATGTGTCAAACAGTACTGATTTGTTTGTAAACAAATAATTTTATCATTTCTATTGACCCCGAATTCAG
The DNA here is from genome assembly GCA_927399475.2 of Acleris emargana. Lineage (NCBI taxonomy): Eukaryota > Metazoa > Arthropoda > Insecta > Lepidoptera > Tortricidae > Acleris > Acleris emargana. The sequence continues at coordinate 44,956,289 of OV656835.1, read as the reverse complement.
ATAATTAAATATTTCTAACTTGATGAACACTGTTTCGTGTTGATTGATCACTTCAATATACTTAGGTATATCATCTTATATGTATAAATAAAAATAAATTGCAACTACTGACCTTTCCTCGTTCACCGGCAAAGAGAAAAACGTTTCCTTTTTATTATTTTTGGTTCTCTTGGGTAAACACCCACTCACACAGCAATAATGAGTAATTTTTTTAAATTATACATTCACCAAAATAATTCAAAGAAACAACAACACACAACACACATCTAACCGAACTTGACGTAATGACTAGAATGTACCTACTACCACAGATTAAGTAAGAGTGTACTACTCGCCTACTTGCATCTCGCTTGACGTGTCACGATCATGTCTCGACACTCAAAAACCGGTCGAGCGAGTTGACATCGCCGCGCGCGGGCATCCTTGATGTATTAGCATCGGCAACTATGTTCCGTCAGGCGGTGATTATCGGACGTACCTCGCTCAGATAAATATCTGTTACGTAGTAACTCTTACTTAATCTGTGCCAACGTTACGAATTTCAGAAAAAATATACGTGTTGCAAACATAATTAAAATGAGTTGTTTGTATTTTTTTTTAATATTTTATATAATTTTCGTAATAAACAATTAGTAAGTATCTATTTTTTCTACATTTTCCGATTTTAAACTCCTTCGCCTAGCTAGGTGATAAAATCCATTTCAGCCAACTAAAGGACCGTTCTAAATCTACTATAGTAATCGGGACAAATTTAAATAATTCATAGCGGTTATGAATTCTGTACTACGGCAGTTCCACTTCTTTTCCAGATATCAAATTATTTAAGATTTTTAAAGTTGAAACGCCAACGTTTTTTTTCAACACATTCTAATATAAGTAAATTAATTAATTTATATCATTAAATTTCGGATTCAAAAATTGTTCGTATGGATGTCGATAGAATAGTCGATATTTAATTAAGCACTAGTGAAAAGTGCATTTTTGCTCCCGTCATCCGGGCTTTGGTTATGTGTTTGACCAGTATGTATGTCCATAGCTGGGCATTAACTCGTTAATCCGTTAATCGTTAATTAACGAAGTTAACATTTTGATTGACGGATTAACTTTTAAGCTAACTTTTTAAAATGTTAACGGACACCTTAACTTCCGTTAATATGCAGAAGTCCGTTAATCGTTAATCCGATGCCTACTATTTACCGCACGGCACCGACAAGTATGGAACGACAAGTGCCGGGCGGCAAATTCGAAGGACAGAGATAGTTTAAGTGGCGGAGGGAGCAATACGAGTAACAACGATGATGACGAGGAAGACTTTTTCAATTCTATCACTCAGTCTATAGAAAAACCACAGAGCTTCAACTCTTTAAAGAGTAAAGCGCAAAGTCTCGTTAAAATGTGGCTGGACATGAAATCAAAAGACTCGTACAAAGATGCTGCATTCCTCGGGGAACAGATATTCATAAATCTATTCATTAAATACAATACTGCTATACCCTCAGGCGCTGCAGTTGAACGTCTGTTTTCCACGGGTAAAGACATACGAGCCTCGCTTTCAGACGAGAACTTCAACGTGTTAATGTTCATGAAGGGGCAGGGTGCATATTGCACCTTATGCCCGACGATTAAATTACACATAACCTAAACCACGTTTTATAAATTCACTAACGCAACGATATAAAAATGCAGTTTTTTTACACTTATTAACGGATTAACGATTAACGTTAACTTGCGATAATTTTTCCGAAATGTAACGCTTTAACGTTTAACGAAGCTACCTTTTCTTGTAGCGGATTAACGATTAACGAAGTTAACTATTTGATTAACGGTGCCCAGCTATGTGTATGTCCAACTCTATGTTCCCTCGCAACCTAAACGGCTAAACCAATTTTAATAAATTATAAGTGGTTAGATTCGTCCACCGGAGTGTCATATAGGCTATATTAAAATTATGGAAAATTAACAAGCTTTTTTTTTAATTATATAAAATACAGTCAGGTTTTTAAAGCTTGCATTTTATTAGGCGTATTGGAACGGCGACCGATTGTTTTATCTAACCATCTGGGAGTCGCCCCCAGGCTAGCGTAAGAAGGTGATGTCCTGTTAATTTTAAAACTTAGAAATAAAGGTATATATCTATATCAAGAGTCTGCGTTTCCATCCATACTACATATCTACTTCCGAATTTCCGATATTTCTTAGGTTGGCCGTTGGCTCTTGTTTACCATAATGATAATTTATACTAAATAATTGAACAGTTCAGGTTCAGCTTCCTCATCTGAACATAAACTATTATTTCAGACAACGCACAGCCAAACCTTAATGATAATAAAACATCGTAATATAATATTATAAAAAGACACAGAAAGTACTATGGTACAAAAATAAAATCCGAATTCATGAAATATTACTTTTCTCTAAAACTATAAAAATTAAATAGGTATACCATTATTTGATAATTTTGTTAGGCTTAATAAAATCTATGTTTTAAGAGAAAACGGACTCTATCTGTAACACTTAAATGTAAAAAACAGGTAATTAAAAAATATTTTATTTATTTTTTACTTTATGATGCTCCATCATAATTATACCGCTGTAATTGTTATTTCTGAATAAGCCTTACTTAATGATCTGTCACACGGTATTCCCTTGGTTGATATAACAACTTTTCTTCTATTTTCGGTTTGCCTAATATTGTTTGGAATATTTAACCATTTGGCAAATATTTTACTTGTGGGAGGACCTTGTGCAGGGTCCGTCCGGGTTGGTACCACCATCTTATCCATTAACCTACCGCCAAGCAGCAGTGTTCGCATTGTTGTGTTCCGGTTAGGGGATAAGACAGCCGGTGAAATGACTAGCATAGAGGCATTCCATCTTAGTCCTCAGGGTTGGCAACGCATTTGCAGTCTTAGGATTGCGGTCTTGTGAATGCGAATGTCTATGGGTCTCAGTTTCCACTTACCATTAGGTGGCCTGTGTGCTCGATTGCCTTCCTATGATATAAAAATAAAAAATAAAACACTTTTCATATTTTTTATTTAGTATAATGATTTGTTGATCGAACCACGTTAACTCTAATAGTCGTTTTGCACCATTTTTGTATAGTCTAATATTCTTATACCTAAAGATTAAGTTACCTAACTATCGTTTAGTATAACTTATTTAATCTAAATGATAATTTTATCGAAAACCGACTTCAGGGCACCCCGTATCCACGTGGTCTTGTCTGCCCTACCCCTAGAGTGTTTTTGCAAAACGCGGAGCCAGAAGCTGCATGCGGAGGCTGGAGCGTAGCGAGCGAAGCTCGCGAAGCGAAGGTCTCGCATGCGAGTGTAGGGTGGGCCCTTCGAGCGAGAGTTCTGGCGGGAGCCTACTAATTTCCAATATCTGATTATATAAAAAATATTATTTTACCAAGTGATTATTAGGCAATAAGAGATTATACTAACTTATATTATGCACTACAAAAATTATACAAACCGAAATTATATAGTTTAAGTATTTATGAAAAATACTATTATATTAAACGATTATAAGGCGAAGTGAATGTTTATGGTAAGTGATTTTAGACAAACTGAAATTAGGCCAATGGCAAATAGTTCAAAAGTTGTTATACCAATCATTAGACAACCCTGTCACACATATTAATTTGATGGATTAAATCGGAAAGCAACTGTGTCAAAATTAAATAAATAATTGTGTTGGATTTCATTACATTTTATTAGTAAGCCATTCTGACACCGCCAAAGAACCAAAGCATAAGTCCTCTTTTCAAATAAATAAGATCAAAACAAGTTTTGACAGTTACAGACTTACAGTGAAGTCAGCCTTTTCTGGTACCTATAACAATTTAATAATAATTAATTAAAAAGTCATCTTTCATGAATTCGGATTTTATTTTTTCCCAGCTGCACCACTGGGAATTTTTAAACTAAACTTAGCACAATAGATAGAACTCAGATGTAAGTAACTATAGTAAAAAAAACAGCTCTTAATCACGAAGGGCATTTTTTCTTCCCTTATCCTGCTACGGCCTTTTGTGTTGTTCTCTGGGACCACTGCAGTAACTGCAACTATTTTTTTAGAACATAAAAAAACAGAACCACCTTATTTGATGCAAAACAACATCCCTTTAATGGTACGATTTCCATGGACTAGCAGAAATGGTCATGAACAGAGAAAAGTAATAGAAGTTACCTTAGGTACTAACACGGGTTCTATATGACGGTGGCACTTGCGGCCGCGTGTGTCTTGGCCTGCACCCCGCCGAGGGAGCTAGATGCTCAGGTGCAGGCCGAGACACCGGAGGAGGGCAGGGTTCCGGGCAAGAAGAGAGCGCCTGGACTAAGAGGAAGTGGCGCCTGAGGGACCTTTGGAAGAATGACCTGGAGGACTCCCCATATGGAATCCGCACCATAGGGGCACTCCTCCCGTCACTCGACCACTGGTTGAACAGGAGGTACGGTACCGTCACGTACTGGCTTCTGCAGGTGATGACCGGGCACGGATGCTTCGGTCATTACCTGCACAAGATTAGGAGAGAGCCCAGTCCGGTTTGCCATGAGTGCGGCGATCCGGACGACATGGCCCAGCACACGCTAGAGGCGTGCTCGAAGTGGGATCCGGAGCGCCGCGCTCTGGTTGCGGACACCGGGCTCTTCGATCTCTCGCTGCTCAGCATGGCTGACACCACGCCATGCATGAGAGCATTATCTATCTCTCAGAAGGAGGCGGCGGAGCGGGAGCGCGAGGAGGACGTGGATGCGCACCCGCTCCGGCGTAGACGTGTGGGGCGAAGGCGGAGGCAGTTTGCCGCCCGCCTGAACCCCTAGTAGGACCGTGGGGATAGGGTCCCACAGTATGGTCCTACACGTCTAGGGTAGGGTTCAGGGTGCTAACCGAACCCTCCCTCCTTTGGCCCAGGTGCCCCAGCAATAGGCTGGGGCGGCTGGGGAGTACCCAGTGGTGGCATAGTCATCAGCCCACGGTGCCCCCGTTAACAGCCCTTTGGAGGTTAACACCGGGGAGGTTTTAGACGGAATGCTTCCACCTCAGCTCTCGCAGGTGACTGAGGTGGTTGAGAGTCCGTCATACCCCCCCCCCCTTTATGGCTGCCATTAGCCGAAGGGGGGGGGGGGGGGGCGATGCGTAAAGCATTTCCTCTCAGAAAAAAATAAATAATAATAACTGACACAGGAATCTCTGATTCAGTTTATTTTGGATACAGAGCTCCAATTCTAATCGTTCCTTACTATTATTATTATTAAACGACTACAAAAAAGGAGGAGGTTCTCAGTTCGAACGTTTTTTTTACGTTTGTTACCTCAGAACTTACGACTGGGTGAACCGATTCTGATGATTATTTTTAATTTGAAAGCTGGGGCTTCCCGTTTGGTCTCATTCTTATCAAAAATAAGATCTGATGATGGAGTCCATGAGGAATTGATGGAAATGTTCAAAATGTTATAGCGATTTTAGTATTTTTCATTGAAACTCGTGTATTTGCTCTTGGTAAGCACTATTTGGTGAAGTGGAACTGATGATGAAGACAACAGATGGCCACCGGAATCCCTAAACGGTAAATATTTCAAGGGTGGCGACAAAATATTTCGATTAACAAGCCGTTTTTCGAAAAGGCTATAGTACCTACCGTAGACCACATACATGCGTTGCGGCAGGTTATACAGAAGACCGAAGAGTATAACCTCCCCCTTTGCCTTGCATTTATGGACTACGAGAAAGCCTTTGATTCGATCGAGACATGGGCTGTGCTGCAGTCTCTCCAGCGGTGCCAAGTTGACTACCGATATATCGAAGTGTTGAAGTGTCTGTACGAAAACGCCACTATGTCCGTCCGACTACAGGACCGGAGCACGAAGCCTATTCCTCTGCAGCGGGGAGTCAGACAAGGAGATGTGATCTCTCCGAAGCTGTTCACCGCTACATTGGAGGATGCTTTTAAGGTTCTGGACTTGAAAGGACGAGGCATCAACATAAATGGTGAGTACACCACTCACCTTCGATTCGCTGACGATATCGTAGTCATGGCTGAGACCATGGAGGACCTCAGTGCAATGCTCGATGACCTCAGTAGAGTTTCCAACCGAGTTGGCTTGAGAATGAACATGGACAAGACGAAAGTCATGTCCAATGTCCATGTCGCGCCAACACCCGTGATAGTCGGAGGCTCTGCGCTCGAAGTTGTTGACGACTATATTTACCTGGGACAAACGGTCCAGTTAGGTAGGTCCAACTTTGAGAAAGAGGTCACTCGTCGAATCCGACTCGGCTGGGCCGCGTTCGGGAAGTTTCGCAGCACCTTTTCGTCCAAATTACCGCAGAGTTTGAAGTCAAAAGTCGTTGACCAGTGTGTGTTGCCAGTGATGACCTACGGATCCGAGACGTGGGCGCTAACAATGGGCCTCATAAGAAAGCTCAAGGTCACTGAGAGGGCTATGAAGAGGGTTATGCTCGGGGTTTCTCTGCGTGATAGAATCAGAAATGATGATATCCGCAGGAGAACTAAGGTTACCGACATAGCCCGAAGAATAGCTAAACTGAAGTGGCAGTAGGCGGGGCACATCGCACGCAGGACTGATGACCGATGGGGTCAGAAGGTTCTTGAGTGGCGTCCGCGGACCGGGAGACGAGCTGTAGGTAGGCCTTCAACAAGATGGAGTGACGACCTTGTAAGGATCGCGGGAACGCGGTGGACGCGAAAAGCACAAGACCAGTCTGAGTGGAGAGCCTTGGGGGAGGCCTATGTCCAGCAGTGGACGTCTTTCAGCTGACATGATGAGTTGAGCGACTATGACGAAGCATATTTAGGTTTAAATATATGACTATGACTTTCCCACGGCGTTGCTTGCGGCGGTATTGAAATGTTCTATAGTTTCTTATTAATTGAGAAGTGGGGACTACATAACAGCATAATTATAATCAATAAAAGTATAAATAAAATAAATGTTTAAAAAACCAAAACCTGCCTTGAAAAAGCAAACAATTACTCTTTTAAAATGGTAGGTAATAGGTACCTAAGTCCAGCTGAAGTCGGCCTACAATATTATAACCATAAGCAGATTTCTAAAAAATCTACTAGTTCTTAGGTTAAATTCCCGGTTGGTACGAGTTATTATTTTATATATAGTTTTCCCTTTTTCAAAATGTCGACCTTGGTTCCTTCCTAAGAACAGATTAAGTAGGAAGGTACCGGAACTCTTATGGTTTAGCGAATCCCTCATACTTACCCATTTAGATAGCTCACCCGGCTGTACATCCGAATATTTCAACAAATGAAGCAATAGTAACATTACGGGTTCCGCGGCAAGAAGCCGTTATTTGTTAATTGTTCGGTCCGATTAGGTACGTTTCGGCAGGCATATCGCCGCGCGCGTCGCTCGGAGCGTATTGCGAAATACATTCAACTTGATAAGGTTGCAAAAGCCAGCGCGCGGGCGGTTGTGAAATGTTATCTTTTGAAACGGCATTTCTCCAGTTTACTTACGTATGAAGTTACATAATTAAAAAATCGTTACATTATTCAGTGATATTTTTTTTTTATTCGAAGACTTAATACAGTCAAGGATTCAAGGCCGGTATGCCTTGATATAAAGTTCTTAAAAATACATTATAATAGTTACAGATTTTTGGGTGTACAACTTTTATTACAAATCAAACAAATCGTTTTTTTTTTGCATCAATAACGAGTCCATCGCGAGAGTCGTTGGCGATGAGATCTAACCATTGATACTAGGTACTTATTGAAATAAAACCACGTCAAGGTCATTAGGAGAAGGTATTTTTGAGGTGTTTGAACACGTATTTTATTATTAAACCTTATCTCTTGGTCTTGGTTCGGATGGTCTTACTTTAATACTCACCACATTACTGTATGGTTACTTTAACCACAGAATAGATGATAGTACAAGTACTTTAACCATCTTTTATCGTTTTTTCGTCGTCGAGTTTTGACTTTAGCAACGATCAGAATATTTAAAGGTCAGCAATTTAAAGAAAGCGGGACAGCATCGCTGCTGCCACAACTAGATACATCACCATTCACGGGGTGGCGTCCATTTTTTGATTTCTGTTTACTATGGCAGATAAAAACTAAAAACCCCATTCACAGGAACAAAGTGGTGGAACAGTTTTAATAGTTATTTAAGTAATTGGTACATAATGAAGCTAAGGTACTCGTACCTTAAAAGCTAATTATGAACCGTTGCATACATAATTTTTTCTATATGCTTAAAATGATTATGACAAAAATAAACAATCGCTAACTTTTCTCGATTTTTCTGATAGAACAAATTACTTGTCAGCAGAGTCATTTTGATTATTCCGATTGGCGTTAATACTTTGTGAATTTTATTGTTAAGTAAATGTTAACAAATTTCATGCAAATTTTGATAGTTACTAAAAACAGTTCTGTGAATTTATCACAAAAATTGGAATGCCAAACGAAACGCCATTTTGTTGGTATCCATATAAACGTAACCATGGTAACCAAATAACAAATCGATGGATACTAGCCATTTATTTTTAGGAATTTTATAAAAAAAATATTTTATATAAGTTAACTCAAAATTAATTTGGTTTTTAATATATACGTAATTGCAATTGGTGTGCAAATATATATTTTTAATGGCTTATTATACAAATTAGGATCTTAAGTGTGCATTAAACGCCAAGACTGATATCCGGATTATTCCGGATTGACCCTTACCATGGTAATAACAATGCTATAATAATTATTATAGACCTGTTATTACCATGGCAACGCTCATTATAGAATTGTTTTCCCGCTTCGGTAACGCTATAATAGGTGGTAGGGGTACGCGAGTAGCAAAAAATATTTTTCGTTTAGTGGGTGAGTATTTAATTACCATGCCCCTACTAATAACATTTTTTTTGGGTATTTTGTTAAACTGTTGTGTAGGTACCAGTTTATTTCAGTGAAATGAGGTATCTAAGTTCCCAATAAAATGTTAACGAAATCGGAAATAGTAAAAAGACACGGTGTATAACAAGTCTCACCTAAGAAAAGTGTTTTGATATTTTCGTGTAAACAAGTATATCCGACACACCGGAACCCCTCTCATCAAAATCCGTCACGACATATCAACATATGTATTTAGGTTAGGTACTTACTAGTTTTAGGGCAGTTGGGTATAAATATGAATCTTGAGTTGCATAGAAATGTAAAGAAAATAATTATATTTATCGTATCAAATAAAATCAGGCGCCTCTGGGATTTTGTGCTACGTGATATTTGAGACGTGTCGTAACACTCGTAACGTACCTACCTACTTCTTCTTCTTTTTTTTATTAATGGCGGCCCACCGCGGTACCTATTCCGCAGTGATTTCGCCAGTGTCAAGTGAGTAGAGTAAATAAGTAAACAGAATAAATCCAAAGTAAAAGCCGGACATCTTTCAATCGGCCATCTTCCCTCCCTAATGGTTACCGGAATTCAACGTACCTACCTATATACCTAAGTTCACCCAAGAAAAAACTCAAACGAAGTTAAATAAATAGATTAGGTACCTATTTAGAACAGTTGGTTTTACAAAGCTAAACGAAAACAGACCAGTTAGAATTTACAATAAAGGTACAATTTTATGATTTCTGCATAAATTATTTGTAGCTCTTACTTACTTGACCTGTTTAAAAATGTATCATTTTATAACCGACCTCAAAAAAAACGGAGGAGATTTTCAATTCGCCGCGTTAGCATTTTTATTACCGCCGTTGCGCTGTATTGTTACCATATTGATGTCGTTATATTACCTAGTCGGCGTCAACAGCAAGCCCGACGTGTCGGCGTCACACCTACATGCATTGACAAGGGTGTCGCGGGATGGGTGTCTCAAAAATATTGCGGATTTGTAAAAACAATTTTTTGTTAAGATATTTCACGTAAACGTATCCGTTTGTGAAATATTAAGATTTAAAATGTTAATTTTTGGTAGAATCTAGTGCCAAACAACCAAATCTACAAATACTAAAAATCTGAAATATATCTTAAATGAAAGCACACACATATAGGTAACGAATTGTTAAGGAAAACTATCATGGCTAAGTAGTGTGTGTGTAGTTGTGTACCTACCTAGTATTTATACGTACTAGCACCTAATAACTATAAATAGAGAATTAGTTCGTACTTGTTGTTTTTTCAGATAGTGTTTGTGTGTTGACTGCTTCGGAACGAACACCGAGCACGGTGAGGCACGCTCGCCCGAGTTTTGCTACCATCGACTCCCACTGACGGCGGGGCGCGGGGCCGCGGGGTGCTCGCGCGGGCGCTGGCGAAACTACTCATTTAACGATTGCTTGTCACTTATTTGTTACAAATTTGCTGTGCGTTATTTCCTTATTTCTTACATACTGAAATCACTTTTTCGTCACTGCTTACTAGTCAACGTATTTATCACTTGTTCGTCACTGCACTGCATAACAAAGGGAATTAGTAAGAAGTAGATAGGTACTTAAAAAAGTTTATATATTGGTTTCAAAAATTTGTTGATTTGTTTTTGTGTTTTCCTGGGTCGGGTGATGTAATCTGCTAAAACATTTCCGAAGCCTGATGCTGCTGCTGACACAACGTTTTGAAAGGGTCGGGTCGGTTGTTGGAACGCTCCTGGTCCTGGGCCGTAGTAAGGCTGATTCATCGGATAGGCAGAGGGAAAGCCTCCGAATAATGCACCTTGATTTCCTGCTCCGTAGTTTCCTTGATAGCCGCCGTGCTGACCGTGCTGACCGTGCTGACCGTGCTGACCGTGCTGACCGTGGTGACCGTGCTGACCGTGGTGACCGTGCTGGCCGTGGTGGCCGTGGTGCTGAGCCTGGTTGACTCCAATCTGCAGGGGGTAGCCCGCGGCCGGTGCCAGCTGCGGGTAGGGTGCCACTACTGGCGCGGGCGCCACGCCACACCCGAAGAAATAGTTCATTACTGGGGCCGAAATGTATGTATGGTCTTGAAAACCAAACGTCCTCCCATAACTGCCGCAAGGCCCGGAGTTCTGCGGCCTCCTGTGCTTGCGGTGCCGTCGCTCCAAATCCTCAGGATTTTCCAAATCTTTGGTATCTTCATTATCACCTCTTACGGAAGCGGTGCAATAAAGAAGTAACATAATGGTTGCAAGTTTCTGGGGAGAATAAAATAAAAGCTTGTATTAGATTAAATATTGTGTTCGAGAACAATTATAAAAAAAGTCCGAGGTTAATTTCAAAAAGCTCTTACCATGTTTTGCAGTCGACTGTTTTCTGTAAAGGTTCCAACTCGACTGTGTTGCTCTTGGGCCAATTTGGGGGATTCCAAAGTTAAAAGTGAAAGTGTGCTACAGATCCTCTAAGAAACAATAATACGATAACGCAACAGATGACAAATAAGTGCCTAGCTATTCATTGGGATTGCCCATGCATGGGACTCGCTTTTTGCGCAATAAAAAAATAACAGTGGTATTGTGATGCAGTCTTGCTGCAGGTATTTTATGTTAAGTATTATGAATTCCGGTTATTAAACTTGAAATATGTTAATAAGAGTACAAACACAATATACTTAACTACTTAAACAAATTATATAGTTCATCTTCGACTTATACTATAGTAAATTTAATTTTGAATATTTGTATTTTATTATATTTTGATTGGTTCTTGTGTATTTAAGTAGGTTTTTAACCGACTTCAAAAAAGGTAAGGTCCGTATATTATTTTTATGTATGTTCACCGATTTCTGCTTCAATTATAGTCTGATTCCAAAAACTCTTTTTTTGTTTGTTAGAGTACTTTCGAGGATGTTTCATTGTCATGAAATTGTTATCTGATTAGGGGATCCATGACGAATTGAGGGATCTCATCAAATATTACATATAGCAATTTCATTATTTTTAGTAACAAGTCCAGCATTCAGAAAGTACCATTTGGTGAAGTGGAAATGATGATGAAGATCACAGATGGCCACCGGAACTGCTCAACCGGTATGTACCTATTTCAAGGGTGGCGATAAGATATCTTAATTAAGATAGTTGAGCGGCTAGGTTCGAAGAACATTTAATTGTTCAAATATGACTATGACTTTACCGCGGCGTTGCTTTCGGCGAGCTTGAAATGTCTTAAAGTTTTATATCATGATCACTAATAAGTATAAAATAAAATAACCGTTTTAAAAAACAAAAGCTACCTTCAAAAATCCAAAAAGCATCTTCTTTTAAAATGGCAGGTAAAGGACAGTCAAAATGAAGTCGGCGACTCACAATACTTTTGAACAAGAGCCCACTTCATTTCGACTGACCTATAGATACGAGACTGACCTGATACTAGACCATTTTAAGAGAAGTTATTTTATGTGTTTTTGAAGGCGGTTTTTTTTTTATATTTATCAAATGGGAGCATACTGTGATGTTTCTCGCCTTCTGGTTAAAAATACTGCGGGACGGCGCCGACTTCAGTTGGACTGACCTACCTACTATTTTAAAATAATTTATATTATCCGTTTTTTTTTGAAAGCGTGTTTTTGTTTATTAAACATTTATTTTATTTCATACCTTTTCTCTTCTCTATATCTTCTGTCTTATATTTAAAACTAAATGTAATTATTCATAGCCGCTCAACTACCTTAATTAAGATATCTTATCGCCACCCTTGAAATAGGTACCGTTAAGGAGTTCCGGTGGCCATCTGTGGTCTTCATCATCCGTTCCACTTCACCATATAGTGCTTTTCCAGAGCAAATGCATAAGTTACAACGAAAAATACCAAAATCGCTATAGGTGTACCTATAATATTTGAGGAGTTTCCTTGATTTCTCCAAGATTCCATCATCAGATCCCGACGTGTTTACAATGGGATCAACTAAAAAGTAGGTATACGCTTTCAGACAAAGATCATTTTTTTTAATCGGTCGTGGGGTCTTCGAGTAAGTACCTAATCGGGGAACATGCATACATTTAAAAAACCCAACGAATTGAGATGAGAACCTCCTCCTTTTTTTGAAGTCGGTTAAAAAGAGCCCTAATGTGGCCAATTTGCTATACCTACTTATAATATTTAGTTTTTTGGTTATTTGTCAAATTAACATGTTGTTTTTGTTTGTGTGTGTGTGTGTGTGTGTGTGTGTGTGTGTATAAAAATTCTAAACTGATTGTTATCAAACCACAGCCCCATACCGCTGGACCTAGAGACTAGAAAAATTTGCACATATGTACCTTATACAGTGTATCCACTAAGGAAGGAATTTTAGAAATTCCATTCCTAAGGGGCCCCTTTAGGAACGGAATTAACCCCTTAAAGGGGGTAAAATGGCAAGTGACAATTTAATTTATTTTTTAAATTAAATTTTGTGCGGGAGTTTGGTCATTTTTGAAGTGATAAACGTGGAAATCGTTGTTTAGATTACTGCTTATAAATAAAAAATATGACTTCCGGCGATTTTGAAAAACTTCCCCTAAGGAAGCAAAATTAAGATTGTAAAAGGATTCGGTCATTTTTGTAATGAAAAACGTGGAAATTGTTATTTAAGCTAATAAAATAATATAAAATCTGACTTCCACGATTTATTTATAAAAAAACCGGCCAAGTGCGAGTCGGACTCGCGCACGTAGGGTTCCGTACAACTATACATCTAAATAAATGTTTTTCTTTATTCTTTATTATATTGGAGTTGATTGAATGAAAGGTAAAATGCGGTTTAGGATTTATAACGTATTAAAAAAAAACTAATTATTAGATCTCGTTCAAACCAATTTTCGGTGGAAGTTTGCATGGTAATGTACATCATATATTATTTTTACATTTATCATTCCCTTATTTTAGAAGTTACGGGGGGGGGGACACACATTTTTCCACTTTGGAAGCGTCTCTCGCGCAAACTATTCAGTTTAGAAAAAAATTATAATAGAAACCTCAATATCATTTTTGAATACCTATCCATAGATACCCCACACGTATGAGTTTGATGAAAAAAAAATTTTTGAGTTTCAGTTCTAAGTATGGGGAACCCCAAAAATTTATTGTTTTTTTTCTATTTTTGTATGAAAATCTTAATGCGGTTCACCGAATACATCTACTTACCAAGTTTCCACAGTATAGCTCTTATAGTTACGGAATAAAGTGGCTGTGACATACGGACGGACAGACGGACAGACATGACGAATCTATAAGGGTTCCGTTTTTTGCCATTTGGCTACGGAACCCTAAAAACCATCTCTAAGGTAGTAAGAATGGAATGGATGGGTGGATTAAAGTTTTGTATGAGATTCTGGGAATGAGAAATGTAGAAATTGGTGCTCGCTCAGGCAACCAGTAGCCTGAGCGAGCACCAATTTCTACATTTCTTACTTTTAATCAACAATAGCACTTGTGGCGATTTTGGAATAATTGCCTCTAAAGTACTGTAGCGGGTAGAATTTAGCAAGCGAGTTTGGTTATTTTTCAAGTTAGACACGTGGAAAATGCTGTTAGGGATACAGCATATAAATAAAAAATATTCATTTCGTTGATTTTGGAAAATATTCTCTAAAGTGGAAAATTTGCGGTAGAAGTTAGTACGGGATTTTACTCATTTTTGAAGAAATGTGGTAATATAAAATATGGTGTCCCCTTATTTTACAGACAGAAATTTCTCAGAATATTATTTCATAGAAAATGTTTCATATAAGTACTATTTGGTTCTTGTATTTTTGCTTCGAATATTTTTTTTCTAAAACTATTTACTTGAATGAAACATATTCCACAGAAAATCAATTCAATGATTTTTATAATTTATTTTTATCATTTATCAAACTTATCAAAGAATATAATTCTTTTTTAAAGAATATTGCTTTAAAAAAGAATTATATTGGACAATGTATTTTTTTTTCAATAAAAGTAGTATAAAAACACGTGGGAAACTATTATGTTCCGTGATTATTTTTTGTGAAACAAACCGAAATTACTGTCTGCATAATAAGGGTACACCAATAATAACAAAATCAATACAACATAATTCATTATTATCTTTTAGTATAAGGGTAATATGATAAATAATATGTTATTATTTGTCCGTTCGACCGACGTTGTTGAGAGAATCACTACCCTGAACCGACTCGAATAGGTTAGGTTAGAAGGCTATGGCGGGAGCGAAGCGAAGCAAGCTTCACAAACTGCACCCTACTCTATAAGTTGATTTTATTGTTATTAAGTTATATTTTAAACAAATAATATGAGAACAAAGAATATTTAATTTGCTATTCTATGATATGAAAAAAGAAACATTGAATTTTATTTGAAATAAAAAACGATGATTTACTTAAATGTCTTCAAAGTAATTATTCTACATATTGATTATTCTATGAAATGATAATACGAGAAAAAAATTCTATGAAGTGAAATTCTAAACAACTTCAGTCTGTAAAATAACGTACAACCATAAAATATATTTATGCTACTGTTTACCTACGGAGGTGAAATAAAGTCTTTAAGCGAGCAGTAATTTTCGAAATGAGAACGTGGAATTTGAGAAATGTGAAATTGGTAGGTATTTAGGGTACCGTTTACCTATAAATAAGATAATATATTATGACTGGGCAGTCTTGAAATAATTACCCCTGAATAAGTGAACTCGGTATCAATCAAAACTATTAAAAATACGGGTTTTTAAAGTAAGACCGCAACATGGTGAAAATCTCGGTGAAAGTTTCAATGTGAGTTTGGTTATTAGGGCCGAGTACCTACATGAATTTAAGCATCTTGACTTTTACTTTTTTTAAAGTTCATGCTTCAGTGTTTTTAAATATTTTCCCCGTAAAGGTTTAGTGGGGGAGGTTGGGGGAGGGTTATTTTGTATGGGAATGGGAGTTAGGTATTTTTTAATAACTGTCGAGAGAAACCTGGGATCTTAGTCTACTGACTGTAAAGTTTGTATGACCATTAAATAATTTTCAAAGTTATATAAGTAGGTACCTACTTACATGATATGAAAATGGCTATATATTCAATAAAGAAAATAACCAACTTTGGTGTTTATTCAAAAATCTTCTCCTAAGTAAGTTAATTGTTGGTATAGAAATGACTCAATTATAAATAATAATAATAGGGTTCTGTAAACCCCAACCCTTGAAGACTTTTAGTATATTCATCTGGATACCGCAAGGTTTTACTGTACTAATTTTCAAAACAAAGAGGCTATTCGTGTTTCGTAAACTAAAACCTTCACAAAATGGTTTCATAACGGACTCCTACGCACATTACATTATGGTAGGAGCTAGGTATTAACATAACACAGCGCGCGCGTCCTTCACCAATCCCCGGTTAACCAGCGATTCTATTCTAGGTAGGTACTCTGTTTTAAACTATAAATATGGCCTCTATTTCACATTGAATTAGCTACATAGTAATATAGTAATAGTAATCGGTAACCATTTTATCGAATTTCACTTCAACTTTTCATTTTATCATTTCATCGAACGAAATTTTCTGCTAAAACCATACATTTTTCAGGATATCAAACATTAATGACTAATTTGTGACTACCAACTAAAAATGAATTCAGCATAATGATACGTTAGTTGATGGTTGTTTCGATAAAATAATAGTTACGAAATGAATGCGAAATCATAAAGACGTATACATAGCTTCTGCCCGCAACTTCGTCCGCGTACATATCGACTATGGTTATACCATCAAGAACTTTTTTTTATGTAGCCTATGTGTTTATCAGGCTTAAGCTATCTCTACGTGGTTACGGAATTATCAACAACTTATTTAAGAGTGCTTGGTAATTCTGTAGCTCTGCCTACCCCACTCTGGGAATGAAGGCGTGAGTGTATGTATGTATGTATGTAAGCTATCTCTATTTTAAGTTTCCTCTAAATCCGTAAAGCCATTGCAGTATGAAGGAGTAACTAACTAACACACACACTCGATCTCTCTCTCACAAAAACACACACACATATTAGTAGGATTACCTCTTTTCACTCGTCTACCCACGAAGGAGGGTAATGTTTTTTGAGTGTAAGTATGTATAAATAAATGGGGGCAATCTCACACAAATTGATCTAGTCCCAAACTAAGCTCTAGGCTTGTAGGTACTATCAGCCCAATGGAACCGAATCGAATCTCGTGTCGCAATTATAATTAATTGGTCGAAAAAGGTAGTGTTTCGGTTATGTTATGTTAGCCGTGCAGCAGGCCCGAGAGGGCCAAGCCACCCAGGATAAGCTTCATTGACACTATCAGTTTCTGGAATGGGAAAAATGCGACAAGAAAATAATTATAGGAAGAAATGCGAATAGAAATTCTGTAACTAAAAGATCACGGTCTTGGGAAATTAAATTATACTAATATACCTAATAGAAAAAAAAATCGCAACCATAAAAACACTCACGTTCTTTCACACGCACGTTTTTTCCCTGGCGTATTTATACCATTTCAGAAATTAATTTCTGCGCGGTTCGGCCCTGCTGCAAAACTAACATAACCTAAACCTTCCTTCCTTTTTTGACCTAATTATAAGTGGAATAATTTGCAATTGGGAGAAATTCAAATAGGATAATATGCGATTGAAAAATTAAGTTCGGGAAAAAATGGGAATGGAAATTCAGCAACCAATAAAATAAGATTTTCGGAAATTATGGGTTGCTCCTCGAAAAAGCCCTCTACTCCCTTGCCCGCGCAAGGAGTTTGTTAAGTTTCGCTACTTTCGTAGCGTGTGTGGACGCTCTCACCCGTCATCCTGGTCCACTGAGGCTACACTGCCAGTGATGGTGCTTATATTTATTTTTTCTGCATGCTTCATGTTCTAATCTGAAACAATAAGAAATTAATCATTGATATTATTCACTCTTTCTTAAATAATGCGGATAGGTTAGGTTAGGTTAGGTTAGGTAATTGCGGTCAATTTGCATGCTAACCGTAGGTTGGGTAGGTAGTAGTAGGGGAAAAATGGTCGAGGAACTTAACTTAAATGTAGTTCAGTGCTGAAGTAATAATATGTATGGATCAAAACAAAAAATATCATCGAATTATCGTAACAAACAACTTGGATATTACAACTAGTTTTTGCCCGCGTTGTTGGTCTCTATCGAGAGCTGGCTGATAACGGGGAACCAGGGCCTCTATTCAACACGGTAAAAACCATATCGCTTTTGAGCTGTTATCGTGTTGTCAACGTTTCGCTCTTATTTGCTTGACAGTAATGGCGGCCGAGCTAAAAAATATATATTTGGATTTTACCGCCGAGAGTAGAGATGCTGCGCCGTCTCCGGGCTGCTTTACTGTATCTTTGTACCAAATTTCACATCGATTAGTTGAGGCCTTAAACCGTGAAGGTGGAACTAACACACTTTGATACACTTATATGTAATACGAGCATAAGCATTTTTTCCACGCATGTGTTCTCTGTTTTGAGTGTAATAAAATAACATATATACGGAAGCCCAGAAAGAATCGAGTGGAAATCAACACAATAAAAATTTAATGTTGCATAAGACCAAAGACCACCTAAAACAAAAGTTGGTTTTGAAGGTGGTTTTTTGATTTTTCAATCGTTTGATTTAAAAAAAAACTTTTGAGTGGTCACAATTTGCTGGTGATATCTCCTGTTATGACGTACGGGCTTAATGTCGCAGCTCTTACCAAAGCGAATCGATCACGCCTAAGACGGTACGAGAGACACATTCTAACTGAAATGCTGTCAGTCGCAAAGGGCACTCCTAAACAAAAGATCTGGCAAATCTTGGAAGGCAAAACAGTGACAAAAAATATTAAAGTTCGGCGGCTCTCGTATTACGGGCATGTGCTTAGACGCCGTAACCCTCACTTACTGTACGCGGCCCTCATGTATAAGGAACGCAGAAGAAAAATAGGTCGGCCTATATTTACATGGGAGGACTCTCTTGACCAGGACATACGAGAATACACTAACAAGAGTCGTGCCTACTGGCGAACCATTGCGGAAAATAGAATTCGGCTCAAAAAAGAAGCCGAAAAGATCTATAAAAAACCTGAAACAGACACAGAGTCAGAGCCCGAGGATACTGAGGGAGCAGAGCAATGATATATATATAAAAAAAATCAAAGTTAAATATAGATATATAGATATATTTAAATTTGATTTTTAATATTAGATTTCATTTTAAGCAGTCCATACCTTTAGTACATATTACACACCAAGTATTTTATCTATCTCCCTAATGCTGACTTAACGATGCCTGAATTCGGGTTGGCTCCACCTTCCTTCTCTCCCGTCATATCGACTGCAAACCCCACACTCCTATCCTATCTACTTGACTCTCCGGTGTCTCGGGCAGGTGCGCTCTGCCTGCGGCGGGCGGAGATGGTTGGTGCAGCAAAGGCGACGAGGCTCGCATGCCCTGATCGGTTTAGTATTAGTGGCTGGTCGGTGCGGGTTAAGGTTCTCGTGCTCTGCCGGCTCTTCGCTACTCTTACTGGACCGGTCGGGCGGGCGTGCTTCTCCCCGCTAGCCTAATCTAACATCTCCTCTCGGTCGCAGTCAGTGCGTACGGGTCCTTGCAGCAGAACTGCTGGCTGGAGGTGTCACCAGAACAGAACAGAACAGAACAGTCGCTAAACTTCTTCATCCCAAACAAACGAGAGATCACATCATCCTTTCTGAATGCAAATGCTGGACTGGTTACTGAAAATACCAAAATCGCTATGTGCATGCCACAATATTTGAGTTCCCTCAACTCTTCACGCTTCACGCACGGATCCCCTCCTCAGATACTGAGTTGGTGACAATGGGACCATTTTGGGACAAACATAAAAAAAAAGTCCAAGTCCAAAAACAGATCTTATTGTTAATTGCATAGGGGCGTGTAGATATTTTTGGAGTCTTGTCATCTATATTATAACTTTAACTGTACAAGCCTAGAAGTCTGCAGCTTAGGACCAACTAATCGATCAGCGCAACTGACTGATCGATCATCGCACTGCCGAAACCGCTGGACCTAGGGACTTCAGATTTGGAGGGAATATTCTTTGGGTATCCTAAGGGTATACTAAGAAGGTGTCTTTGGAAATGTATCTTCTATAAGGGGTTAAAATAGGGGGAATAACGGGAAACCGCGTTGCGTACGAAATAGAATCATGAAACTTGTCTTTTTTTTTCACGAAAAACTTATGTGCTGTTGGTAAATTAAACGCGATGTTGATGTACGGGGACAACAGTGTTTCAACGACTAAGTTGTTTGTCCCTTAGGTAAACCAGTTTTTTTTGTCAGAGGCGCCTCACTCAGTATTGAAACAATAAAACATAATTAACAAGCAAGGTTGTTACCAAGAATTTGCTCCAGGCTATTTTTAATTTTTAAAATACCAACTGAGTTACAACTTAAAAGTTCAAGAACTCCAGTACATCTGGGTTTTGGGGATGCCGGTGTCAAAGCACTTGACTATACCTATCAGTATTTGTATCGTGTCATGGCATGGCGAACAAGACTCGTCTCGTAGCTATTCATGCTGGAAGTATCAAAGCTAATAAACGGATAAAGTGACAATCCTCAATTGCACGTTACGGTACGTGGATACTGCATCGTTAGCACGGCGCAATCTAAAAAAATCACCTAAGGCAACGCTGTTAGTTATCTACCTACCGAATGGAATCACATGTCACGTCGCGTCAAACAATGTTGCAGTATTAAAATTGAGGAAACTTCCACTTAACTCGCTCATGCAGAGCACGTTCCTGGCGAGAAATGAGCGGCCTAGAGGAAATAAACCGGGCTTAATGAGTCCTAATACGCTTCCGTACTTATCAGTTGCGTAGGTAAATATTTATCAGCAAAATTGGTCGAGTGGCGGGCCGCTGACACATTTAAGGCTATTCGTTAATTTCTATGTAAAGCCTGACAACTTTCTATTTGGCCCCGCCATGTTGCGGATTTTCAGTGATATTAATTTCTTTTACTGGCAATGATTACACTTTGACATCAGACGTTGAATGTCATCGAATGTCACCGATGTAAACAAAACGAAATATATCGCGATTTAAACGATTTTATCATAAAAATGCCGAAAAAGATTCCAAAAGATGCAAGAAAAATCATTTTAAATACAATGAAGTATTTAAAGCAAAGAAAGGACGAAGGATTGAATAGCATTCCATTGAAAAATGTTTTGCAATTGGTTACTGACATGACTGGTACTGACACTTTATAGTGCGGTTGTATTGAACTGGTTAGTTGTTATACTTAAACTTAATAGATTTTATTTTCTCATTTAAGGTGTATGTAGATCCACGATTAAAAATATTTATAAAAATAATGAAACGGTCTCGACTTTGCCAACTGTACAAAATAAAGCCTCACGCAAAAGGCGAATTAATATAGATGACTTCGATAAATGTGCCATTCGGTATAAAATTCATGAATTTTATGCCGTGCGAAAACAAGTACCAAAACTCTGTTTATCGCTTTGAAAAAAGACATTGAATTTACAGGCAGCAGAGAATACTTGCGAAAACTGATGCACAGTATGGGATTCAGGTATAAAAAATGCAGAAACCAACGCTCTATACTAATGGAGCGTTCCGATATTGTGGTTTGGCGTGAAAGCTATTTGGATGAAATTAAAGAAGCTAGGGATAAAGATATGCCAATTGTTTATTTGGACGAGACCTATATTCATACTTCTCTAAACCACGCAAAATGTTGGCAGAGCGATAATGAACCCGGAGTATCGAAAGCCGTTTCAACGGGAAACGATATATATTGTAAATGCTGGGGGACAATCCGGATTTGTTCCTAATGCTCTCCTAGTGTACAATGATAAAGAAAAAAAAAAGCCGATTATCACGATTCGATGAATAAAGACAATTTTAAGAAATGGGTTACTCAGAAACTAATTCCTATTTTGAGTGAACCCACATGTATAGTAATGGATAATGCCCGGTACCATTCTTTTCGCATTACCTAATAAACCACCAACATCTGTGGATAGAAAATATATAATTGCAGAGTGGCTCCGTTCGAATAAAATTTCATTTCCACAAAAGGCAACCAAAGCTAAATTGGTTGAGATTTTGAGACGTCACAAACCGGAACCAATATATGAAATAGACACGATTCTCTCTACACATGGACACAAAGTGATAAGATTACCGCCATATCACTGTGACATGAATCCTATTGAGATGATTTGGGGCATTGCAAAATCAAAAGTGGCCACTAAAAATGTTTCTCTCGATAATGATGCTTTCCTAAAGCTTGTTGAAGATAGTTTTCAGGTATAAAAATACTTTGATGTTTAGAATTTAGTTGTGTAGTATAAATTATTTAGGATTGAGTTTATGTAATTTATGCTTTATCTGTTTTTTTTTTAATTTATTTCTACTACTTAGGAAGTCACTCGAGAAAACTGGGCCAACTGCTGTAACCATGTAAAAAAAATTGAAGACGATTATAGGAATAAAGGTCCTATAATCGAATCCCAGACTGAACGTTTTATAATCAAGGTTGGTGGTCCTGAAAGCGACACAACATCTGACGAAGATCAAAACTTCACCAGAGTCAGAATATGAAGAATACAGAAATATTGCGTATATTTGGAATCGGATTTCGACGAATAGGTAAGTAATATTACAAAGCTCTGATTCTCTGTAAACAATGTTTTGGTATTATTCAAATATCAACACAAACCCAATACACGCCATGCTGACTATACATGACGTATGCACATTATTGCCATACGTAAACTGTTTGTAGCGACACTGTGTCAGGGTCTAATAGAAAGTTGTCAGGCTTTAAATAGAAACGTTTTCGCCGTAAACCTTCAAATGATATTACTTATTGCGATAATTATTCGTAATGATGTTTGGGACTTCGTGCGACCACGAGAGTTCAAGATTTCATGATTTTCTCAGACCAGCTAATGCCTGCATATCTACCCATTAAAATCGGATTGTATTTTGTAAATACAGCCGTCCAGAAAAGGTCACAGCTATGTTTGCGAGTAAAAGTTTGATAAAGAAATATTTTTTACGCTTTACTCATTTTTTTTACCTAATAAATAAGGCGGTTTTGTGCGGGGCTCGGAAACCGGTTTACGTCACGGTTAATTGAAAAACCGGTTTTTCATTAATTTTGTTCTTTTGAGCGATATTAACGGTTTAATTTGAACTTGACACTGCATTTATAGATAGAACCTTACACACTAGGCTCCGATTTTAATGATTTTACGTTACCGTACATTAAGTCACTCATGCGTCTCTCGAAGGTTAAGGATGGCGAGTAAATTTTATTTGAAACTAAGTTGAAATGCTCTTCAATACAAATAATGAAACACGTATTTTAGCCATTATCAAAATTCAACCCCAAGCGGATAAAAAGGGGTTGCATAGTTTGTATAGGAAAAAAATGTTTGGTATGTAATCAAATTTAGTTGAAATCGCTAAAACACGTGTCATAATTTACATTGGAGAGCTCCAATGTAAATTATGAGACGTGTTTTAGCGATTACCAAAATTTAACCCCAAGGGGGATAACAAGGGCTTGCAAAGTTTTTATAGGAAAATTGATTTTCATGGACTTTACTTGAAACTTGGTGCTATACAATAAATGGCAATATACTCGTACTCGTACATATAAAAAATATTACTTTCGGCGATTCAGGATAAACTTTGGCGCTAGAAGTTTATATGCGAGCCGCGAGCTCCGAGTATGTGCGCTGTACTGTAACTCCACATAACATGCTTTATCCATCGCCGGGTGGTTTGGGAAGTAGCAGCTCCGTGTGTTGGTTTATAAGTTAATAACAAAAAATATAAAAAATCCTTTATGTATTAATAATGTATCTTATTTTTCCTGACAAAAATATAATCTCTGATAGTCAAGACAGATATAGATAAGTTTTCTCTAAAGAAGGGTAGCGAGGGAACTGGTTGCTCTCGACCTGCGGGCTGCGGCGGATGTTTCAATGCAACTGTAATGTAATACCCATAATGCCCATTTTTAACAGACTTCAAAAAATTCGGTTCCACCGTATGTATACATACCTAACTAACGTCGCTAATCTAACAACACCACTCTCTAACCTAACGCTAATCTAACGAAACAAACGGTTTTTACATTTAAATGTCTGTGGATAGAGTTACTCATTGCGCGTCGATCTCCAGTCACATTCTAGACGTTTCGAATAAGTGACCAGAATTCATAGAATAGGTAGGTAGTAACAGCGGGCAATACCTACTTACATGGATTTTTCGCTCTTCTGTAAAGTTGGTCAAAATGACTTAAGCGGTGTTGTTAAATAAGCCACGATTTGTGACAACACCGCAGGTGGCAATCGTCTTAAGTTCACTCAGTAGCTTGTTGCGACTCGTTTGTGGGCAAAAATTTGGTCAGAAATGCATGTCTAAAAAGATAAAAGATGTTTATTCAGTAAGTAGGCCGCACGGGCACTTTTACAAATCAAAAATCTACCAGCACTTCGCAAGAGACCACTGCTGAGAAGAAACGCCGCAAGAAACTCAACAGTAAGTCGTTTTTTATATATTGCTAATGATATTATACAATAATAAACTTAACCTAGCATTATATAAAACAATGAATCTCACATAACACCAAAAATTTATATATTCATGCGTAGTTGAGCAGGCAAAACTCAGAATTGTCACAAAACTAATAAGCAACAGTAATATAAAAAAAATATATAGAAAGTATACAAGTTATACTTACCTGTGACGGTGCAAGACAACATGCATAAAAGTTGCGATACATTCTCCTACAGAAACCGTGTCCCCTAGACAATATACAATATTTACATATTTTTTATGACTAAGTTATTTAGGTGTTGGCCAAGCATTTTTATCTGTTAGATAGTCTTCGACCCTATAGTAAGCTTTAGACATCAACGACTTTTTCAAGTAAGTTTTAAGTACTGGAAATGGTAACTTTAAAATAACGTCAGGTAATTTATGAAAGAAAAGGATGCATTGACCTACAAATGATTTATAAACCTTACGGACACGAAATTTTTTAATAGCAATTTTATTTTTATTTCTTGTATTCAAATTATGTACATCACAATTCTTAACAAAAGAGTCTTGATTTTTAATGACATAAATAATATTCTCATAAATAAATTGTGATGCTACTGTCAAAATATTAATTTATTTAAATAGTACTCTTAAGGAATCACGGGAGTTTAGATTATATATAGAACGAATGGCTCTTTTTTGCAACACGAATATAGTCTGTATGTCAGCAGCTTTTCCCCAAACCAGAATACCGTACGACTTAACACTATGAAAATAACTATAATAAACTAAGCGAGCTGTCTCAACATTAGTAAGTTGCCTGATTTTCCTAACAGCATAAGCTGCCGAACTTAATTTACCTCTAGAGATACTATTCAGACGCAGGTGAGTGCATCCAATTATAGGTACCTATCTAATAAAATACACATTGCAGCGTATTTTACGTGTAGGTTAGGATTTAACATTCCAGGTTTTATATAAATAAAGTTATGATCATGGGTAATGTTATCCGTTAATTTTTGAACGCGTGACTGACAACTTTGCCCGATGTCAAAAGAGCGTCAGGGTAGTCACGTTTCATAATTAATTATATTAAATTGAATCAGGGTCCCCTTGAGTGTGACACGTGCTGTTAAAATAGTAAACTATATTTTCGTGAGAAAGAATCTTAAAGAATCTTTAAGTTGAATTCCTACCGGTTGTGATTTATTATTTATCAATTTAGATTGTAGTATAAATTGTCAAATCTTTTTTCGTGAGTTTGTATAATGTCCAAGTAACCGAAACTTTTCTTCATGTATTTATTCTATTAGATACCTACATTATGGGGAATAAGTGAAGTGAAGAGGTACAAGTGTCCTATAAGAAATAATTTGGAGTTTGTTAATTTTTACTAAACTAAAAGTTAAATTTAAAAAATACCGTGTATTATTTTGATATTTTTCAATATTGTATGTCCTAAAACTCGAAAATTATAAATAAATTGACTGAATTAATCAAAATAGATTCATTTAAGTAAGTATTTAAGCCTAATGTGACAACCCTAACATTTTTAATTGCTTTTGGTGACTTGTATGGAAGTTATCAGAAATGCCTGGATAACATTGCCCACTCATTTTTAATCGAAAGGTAATATGATATCTACTTAACTTAACGATAAAAATAAACGGTATCATTTCCCTAATTCGTGACCTGTTGCTCATTTCAACTGCGTAGGGGCTATATTTGCGTCGAAAATCATCAAGGGCAATGTTGGATGAAAGTCCAGATAACATTGCCCGCCATTAAAATAGACAAAATCAGGGATTAAATTAAGACTTACGACTTATTTTTCAACATGAATGGAAGCACATGACCATATAGCTTCAACAAAGATTACAAAAAATCATAGCTCTTGTAGAAAAAAATGTTTTATTTTATAAAATTCGGGCAATCTTGGCGTATTTCACGGTATACACTTTAGTACCTTGTCACTGTAATCTTTGACGTTGACAGTTCATGTATGGCAGTTTAAACATGACTATAAACAAGGTACAGTCAGCATCATAAATATAGTGGCAGTCAATAGTTCCAAATATACCGCACCATCCAAAATATCCATAAATACGTACTCATTCCAAGTGATCAAATTGTTCAGGCCATCCACTGTATACAAATATACCGGAGCATCCACAACGCCATATACTTGGTAACATTCAACCCGCCGTTAGTACAGCAACGTCCAGAACGCCGAAGGTTTCTAAGCATCCAAAGTAGCCAAAAATACGGGACACATAAGAAAATTGAACCTTATTTACCAGTAAGTACGGTTGAATATTCAGTCAAATCATTTTAATAGGTTAGCCAGTAAGCAATTTGACAAACCACGAAAACAGTAACATACTGTCATGGCATATATCTGTCTCACGTTTTAATTTGACACATTATTGCGTGAACTGCGTGGTTTTAAAAGGTTTTGCAATATTGAAGCAGCCAACTTAAACGCATCAATACGTTTCAATATTTCGCCTAGTTAGCCGTTAGTTACGATGGACCAGTGGATTAGTAGTAACGCTATCGAGTCATGTGTTCTGGGTTCTAATCCCCGTATTAGGTGCTATTTGCATTTTTATTTTATATTTTTAAAGTCGTTGTTTTATTTTAATTTGTAATAACTACTTATACTTACATAAAAGGCCGTATTCCTTTATTACTTGTTTACATAGACGAAACTCACTACAAAACAAATAAATTACATTGAATTTATATTTTTTAATTTAAGCAAAATGGGCATTAACCTCTTTGGTTTTAATGGGTATCTACTCAAAAGCTTTGAAAATGAGTAGTTGTACATTTTGTTTGAGCTCTATTGCATTCAAAATATGATTCAATTTTCAAAAATATAAAATAAAAATGCAAATAGCACCTTGGGATTAGAACTCAGAACACATGACTCCATAGCGTTCCTACTAAACCACTGGTCCATCGTAACTAACGGCTAACTTGGCGAAATATTGAAACGTATTGATGCGTTTAAGTTGGCAGCTTCAATATTGCAATACCTTTTAAAACCACGCAGTCCACGCAATAATGTGTCCAATTAAAACGTGAGACAGATATATGCCATGACAGTATGGTACTGTTTTCGTGGTTTGTCAAATTGCTTACTGGCTAACCTATTAAAATGATTTGATTGAATATTCAACCGTACTTACTGGTAAATAAGGTTCAATTTTCTTATGTGTCCCGTATTTTTGGCTACTTTGGATGCTTAGAAACCTTCGGCGTTCTGGACGTTGCTGTACTAACGGCGGGTTGAATGTTACCAAGTATATGGCGTTGTGGATGCTCCGGTATATTTGTATACAGTGGATGGCCTGAACAATTTGATCACTTGGAATGAGTACGTATTTATGAATATTTTGGATGGTGCGGTATATTTGGAACGATTGACTGCCACTATATTTATGATGCTGACTGTACTAAAGTGAATACATATTTATGAACTCGACTGTACCACCATAATAGCGATCTCTTCCTCTCCTCTCAAAGATCCGACCAATGAAATGTATTCACTAGTTAGATACCTACCAACTACCTACGGATCTTATTAGTCCATCGCTTGATGGCGTTCAAACCTGTGCTCAGTCAATAGGTAATGAATGAAAGATATCAATCAGAAGTGAATACCTACATAAATAAATAATGTTTTTTAAGTACTTAGGCAATTCAATACAAACAATATCAGCTAAGGACTTAAGGCACGTCGGTCTCTTGCGAAACCAATGTTTGAATACCAAGCTGATTGTACATCAAACAAGTTTTTAACGTCGCTAATAACAAATAAAACGAGTCGAGTGTTGAGGAAAATAAGCAGCATCTGGTCAAACAAGTGACCTTGGCGAATGCGGAGCCCGAGCCGCCGCCCGAGCGGCCGGGTCGCCGGAGCCGCTGCTGGGCTGAGGACAAAGACCTTTCGGGCATCATGGTGAACACTCACCTATAAGCAGTCTCCAGAGAGCGGATTAACACTTACCTTCATTTATTGCTATATCATAATGCTCGTTGTTATTTCATTGTAGTCGGGTAAAGTTGAAAGGGCGTCTGTCGCTTAACTTTGATAGTTACTTTTAGTTAGTTACTTTGGTGTACCCAAACGTGTGATTACTGCTGATTACAAATAGGCAATGATCAAAATTGAACCAATGCCGTAATAATAAAAGGTGCAATAAGTAACGTGCGACGATGAGCGACTGATGAAGTACCTACCTAATGGATTACCTACACAGGTACAGATGTAGTGAATAATGCTTTGCCATTGTTTTTTGTCGGATAAGTTCATATTGATCTTGCTTTCTCAATTAGATTATCGGTGGCTGCTAAAGTTGACTGAAACAGCAAGAAAAAACTAACATTTCTGACAAAAAGCTATGGCAAATTTTTATTCCCGACATCTGTAAGTACTTAATTTATAATTTATGAAATCGGGATGTCAGACAATGTACCTGTTCAGTGATGTTGGCATATGACATGGAACCTATAGGAACCGGTTTGTTTTTTCGCATCATTGTACCTATTTATTGTAAGATTTTACATCATACGGCGAGGTTATCCGAATAAAGTAGCCACGTACTTATTATGTTTGTTGAATTTAAGTATTATTGGACGATTAAAATAAATCATCGACGAATTAAAAGAAGAGTTGTTTTAAATTATATAGTGAGTAGGCACCTACATACAGGGTGTCCCAGAAACCGACGCCAACCCGTCTAGGGCTGATAGAGCAGCCCATGAGCTATCGATTTAACCCCCATGTATGTTCAGCAATTGTTATTAGTTTCCGAGATATTGATCATTTAAATCAGAATTTTGGCCATTTTTCCTTATGTCCGTGGTACGAAAAAACCCTAAATTCATGTATTAATTCATTTTTTTTTTGTGTTTTCTAAGTATGATTAGAATCACTGTGAAATAAGGAAGTTTTTAAAGCTACATGCCAATTTCTTTTTTATTACAAATGTTCGAGTAAACGCACAGAGTTACTTTCTCCATACTAAGAGAACCCCGCGTTAGTTTTTCACCAAGTATGGAAAAACAAACTTTGTGTGTTTACTCAAAAAGTTGTAATGAAAAAAAAATTGGCATGTAGCTTTAAAAACTTCCTTATTTTACAGTGATTCTAATCATTCAAGAAAACACTGAAAAAAATGTGAATTAATACATGAATTTAGGGGTTTTTAGGAGGGACATAAGGAAAAATGACAATAAATCCGATTAAAATGATCAATATCTCGGAAACTAATAATAATTGCTGAACATACATGGGGGTTAAATCGATAGCTTATGAGCTGCTCTATTAGCCCTAGGCGGGTTGACGTCGGTTTCTGGGACACCCTGTATACAAGGAGTCGGGTTTCTTGTGGTCCAAATGAAAAATTTAAAAAGGTCATCTTGAGGGCTACCAAAAACACCCCCATGTATGTTCAGCGATTTTTAGTACTTTCAGAGATATTGATCATTTTAATCGGATTTTTTGTAATTTTTCCTTGTGTCCATTGTACGAAAAACCCTTAAGCTCTTGTATTACTTATTTCAATGTTTTTTCAGTATTTTCTTACATTGTTAGAATCATTATGAACTTAAGATGTTTTTAAAGCTACATTCCAGTTTTTCTATCATGTCAACTTTTTGTGTAGGTAGGTAATCACACAAAGTTAGTTTTTCCATACTAAGTGAACCCCATGTTTGTTTTTCATCTAGTTAATAAACAATAACAATGTAGTTAATACATTTATAAATAAATATTTGTAATAAAACCATTTTTCGAGACGAGTAAGTTACAAAAGAGAAGTTCCTTTACTACTGGAGGTTCTAATAATAAAAGGAGGTAAGTACTTACACCCACTTTACCTACTCTCCCTCGTCATTCGATTGTTCGACTCGAAGTTACAAGACGAAATCAACGAATCGAACTTTAAATATAAACGTAAGAGACTTCATGTCAAAAGTTACTTAGTTTTTTATTATTAGGTATATATGTAAGTGAAGACAGCAGCTCTGAGCCCCACTCCAACCCAGGGCCTCTGTTCTGCTGAGTAACATCATATTGCCTTTGACAGTTGTCGTATTGACAACGTTACAGTAGCTATTATTTACTTGACAGTAATGGCGGTCGAGTTGAAAAGAGTTAAAAACAATACGCCCGCGCGTGGCATGCGCGGTGAGGGCGCTGCGGTGTGTTAGAGACTAGCTCGACTTTGTTGCCCATAAAACCCTTCAACTTCGTATACCTACCCTCCTTTTGTGAAGTCGGTTATAAATAAGGAAAGGACACTAAATAATACGTACCTACTTATGGAAGGAAGTCACTATGTTTCATACGAGTAGAGTCATTCCAGAGTTGAATGCCAAGTTGTGATTGACGCCACGCGACCTGCGACGTGCGACGAGCGCTAGTGAAGGCGGACCGCGGTTCGTGTCGGGCATGAGTAATGGTGGCCCTCAAGGCCCGCCACGGTCCGGCGCGCGCGCTGATGCTGCGGCGCGCTGTCGCTTTAGCATAGCCCTGTTGTACTCGGGTCAAGTACACCTCTCTGAGAAGCGTCATTGAGGCGAAACTAATAAACTAAATTAATAATTGTTCATGCTCTTATTGGCACCTAAAGAAGTTGTTATTGGGTTTTATGCGTGCTGCGTGCGTGACAGTGGGTAAATAAGTACCTAGGTATAAGTGTAGTGGAGTTGTCCTTAGGTACGGGTGTAATGTCAATATTACCGGCAAACATATCATGTAGCGATTGTATACATAGAATACCTACTACGTAGTCAGCCTAAATAATGCCGGGTTTTTATAAAATACTTAATCTCTCGTTTACCTTCCCTAGGTATTGTATGTTATACCTACCAGCCTTGATATTGGATATAGAATGCCATGAGGAGTAGGTAAAGTAGATAATAACCTCACAAGCTACATAAAATCCCTGGACATCTTGTATGAGTATACGTTTCAATTTCAACAAACGATGTTACCTAAATATTAATCGACTGTTAGGTAGTTCATACAGTTTGACAGCTGTTAACACTAATCGTCTGTTAAGGGGTTTGTGAAATTTGACATTAACCAAGAAATCACAATAATGGAAGAAAAAGTGTATGTATACAATACAGTGCAATATGATTTCAGAAAAATAAAAAGGATTAAATAACATTTTTCTAATAGGTATAACATTTTGAATTAGTTGCGATGTCAGGGCCGTTGTTCTAGGCGGTAAAAGCCATAATTGTCTTTGACACGTTGTGATATGGTATCGCTTTTAAATCGGCCGCCATTGTTACTGTCAAGTCAACGTTGGAAATACGATAACAGGTTAAAAACGATTTGGGTTTTACCTTGATGAATACCCACAGTAGAAGCCCAGGGCCATAAACAATACAATCGATACCATAACAGGGCCTCTATTCTAGGCGGTACAAACCATGTTGTCTGTGACAAGTTTGGCCGAGTTAGAAACAATACCACAAGACAGTACTGTATTTAACTCGGCCGCTACTACGGACAAGTAAATAAGAGCTGTCACAACGTTGACAATACGATATCTCGTCAAAGACGATATGCTTTTAAACGCCCAGGACCTCGGCTCAGGTCAAATATGATTTCGATTATACCGCCTAGAATAGAGGCACTGGTCAAAGAAGAAATGGTTTTTTCAGCCAAGAATCTCGGCCTTGGACAATATTTGGTGCGATCACGTCAAATTGGCTGCCAAATACAGGGTGTCCCAGAGTTTGACGTAAATTTTAACGGATAAGAAAGCAAACAAATTAGACTCGCGACAAACTTTGCTTTGCCGTTGGAAAACTGTTATCTCCATACACCGACATAGGTTGCGGTCAGTTTACCAACACCGCAAATAAGTTTTCGGTAGATATAAACATTTAAACCGTTTGAAACTCAAGAACCAATGAAGTCTACTTAGTCGTCATAGTTTTCCTTTAAAATTCGTGATATGTGCTTTCACTTCAAATATTTTTCAGATTATTAGTACCGGCTTTTTGTAGTTTCGGCTGTAGGGGGCGTGGACACTTGACTCTATCAAAAATTAGCGCTTTATTTCATAAACGGATCCCTTAATCGAAAAATTGTTTGCACAAACCCGCAATATTTATGAAAGACCTATCCAACGACACCCCACACTATGGGGTAGAGGAGAAAAATACATCCTCACGTTACGTGTACGGGAGGTACACAAAAATAAATCTAGGTTTTATTTTACCACTCTGTTGGCGTGACTTATATGTATATTTAGGCCAAATAACAGCTTTCTAGTACTAAGAATCTCTGAGCTAGGCTGCGGACGGACGCGGCGAAACTATAAGGGTTCCTACCTTAGTTTGACTACGGAACCAAAATTACTACTTAATATCGTCAAAAAATAAAGTTACAGCTGCTGTTCTTCCAAGTACCTAAGTTAATTTTATTTAGGTAAATTTCTTACCCGTCCCAAAATGCTCACTATTTATTTATTTATTGCATATTTTGTACAAAAGAAACTTAATTCTAAGTACAACACTGTTAGGGTATTGCAAGGCGTAATTAAATTATCAAAACATTTCTCTGTTATAAAATACCTAATTAAGTAAATTATAAAATAACTAAATAACACAAAATAATATCTCTGTATCTATAGTTTTTAACAACTTAAACATTCGCTATGGGTATTTTTAATTTAATAATCTGTTAACACTATTTTGTGATGATATCACTAAAAACAACTCATGCTTATTATTAAGACTATAATATGTAACTATATACTATACTTACTTATATATTTATGAGCTTGACTATGATATTGTATTATTTATTTTAAATTGTGGGTCATTAATTCTTCAACAGAGTAGTAACATTTTATGATGAGTTTTTTTTTAGTCTTTTTATAAATAAATGGGTATTTTCTTAATTTTTTATTTTATTAGGTATTTCGTTATATATAATTACTAGCTTTTGCCCGCGACTTCGTCCGCGTAGAACTCGTTTATCGCAGTTAAGTACATCCTTAGTTTAAAGTAATTTAATAGTTAGACGTCCTCCCTGGCCAGAATTATATCGACATAGCTTTTGCCCGCGGCTTCGCTCGCGTTAAGAAGTATTATTATTAATTATGTATAGTTTTTGCGGCTTTACTTTTTTTAGCGTGTGTAAAAAAATAGGGCCTTCAAATCTTCTTTGTACACAATATTCTTAACTAATCCGTCATTAGGCGCTAAAACAATCAAGCTACTGGGTGAACTTACTCGAGAGCAAGCAACATAAAACTGTCCATGAGAGAAGCAATGTTCTCTCAAGTTAATACCTGCAAATTTGAGAGTTTGCCCCTGAGACTTGTTTATTGTCATGGCAAAGCAGACTTTTAGGGGAAACTGTAATCGTTTAAATTCACCCAGTTAATATAGTGGCTTCCACTATATTGCGATGTAACGCTTTCACTTGCAGTCTCGTACCGTTACAAAGTTTTGGTGGTTTTAAATTTCTCAACAACATAATTGGAGTGCCCACACGCAGAATAAGCTTGGCAAACCTGGCGGTTTCAATGAATTTAAAAATTCTACAGGGTATTTAGTAGCGTCATCTGTATTAACCACAGTATCAATCGAAGTATAGACCTTTTCTTCGCCCTCAAACGACATGAGCAGTATATCGTTGATTCAATAGGCTTGTCATGTATATGAATAATGTCTGGATAAACTTTAGACAGTAATTCTTGAATCGTAGTAACAACTGTGCACAATTCTTCCGGGATGGTTATCATTCCATCAAACGATGGAAAATCACCATTACCGATGTTAAGAAGGAGATCTGAAAATCTACCAGCAGACTCATCCCCGCCCAAATGTGCTCTCATATTTTTAGAGAGCTTAAGAATATTAACCTGGGGCCACAAATTAGTTAATGCACGACTTTACTTCGTCAGCTCTGGTTCCTTTTGGCACCACTGGTAGAGTCTGCCGAAAGTCTCCGGCCAGCAAAACTGTTACTCCACCCATTAATTTTGTATCACCCCTTATATCTCTTAGTAATCTGTTTAAGGCTTCAATACCACCTTTATGAGCCATCGTTATTTCGTCCCACACGATTATTTTTGTACTCTTACTTCAGCAAAATTACTTTGTTTGGAGATGTTGCAAATGGGAGTCTCGGCAGTGATTAAATTGAGTGGTAACTTAAAAGTAGCATGAGCAGTTCGATCACCTTCGAGTAATGTAGCAGCTATGCCGGACGACGCCACAGCCAGAGCAATGCCGTGAGTACCTACTTCTTACTTTCGCCAAAGTAAATTAATAAGGAAGGTTTTACCAGTTCCACCTGGTGCGTCTAAGAAGAATATTCGACCGTCTACACTTGTGATAATTTTACTGTAAACTTCCTGTTGCTCGTCATTCAAGGATGCTTCATTTTGTCTTACTGCTTCTTCTAAGGCCACTGCAGTATACGATACAGTGCACTGTATCGTAACTGGTCTCCTTGATGTACTCTATTTCCAAATTGTATTGATGGAATTGGCTGAGGTAATCCATACTCTTTAAGAGGACGGCCGCCTAATGATAATACGGCATTCTCTAATACCGACAGGCATTTGTTAAATATCAGGTCCGATGAGTGCTCTACATCCACGTCACCTTGCCTTTCCAGTTGTTTTTTAAAGTCCTCAGAAAGGTATTCTTTGTATTTTTCCCAAAGACATAAGGGGTCGGAAACCTGGCAGAAGTCAGAACAATAAAATTATAGCAAAAAGCTCTCGAATCATATGCGGTGTTTGACAAAGTGCTGCCTCTTCAAGAGCTGACTCCAAATGACGATCATCTTCGAGTAGACCTAGAGCCTTGCACGCGGATTGGAAAGTGGGATGTAAGTGACCATCTACAGCTTTCAACGCTTCAAATGAAATTGGGCCTCTGATCTCATGTAGAAGCATTCGAAGGTGGTAGCATTCTGTATTGTTTGTATGAACAGTATAAACCCTACCTAGAACTTGTTCTTTTTTGACCCCTGACCATCCTTCAACATTCACTCCTCTCTTCCTTTTCGTTCCATTAGGTACTGATAGGTTCAAATTAATACATTTACATCCTCCATCATCCCTTATTTTATCCCCTTAGGGGTGGAATTTATCAAAATCCTTTCTTAGAGGATGCCTATATCATAGTAGCTATATGCATGCAAAGCCTCAGCCCGATCGGTTTAAAATTGACAAAGTTTCATACAAACTTTCATCCCCTATTTTATCCCCTTGGGGGTAGAATTTATCAAAATCCTATCTAAGCGGACGTCTTCACCATAGTAGCTCCAATCTTTAATTTCAGTTCAATCAGTCGAAAATCTAAGAAGATTTATACAAACTTTCATCCCCTTTTTATCCCCTTAGGGGTGGAATTTATCAAAATCCTATTTAAGCGGACGTCTTCACCATAGTAGCTCCAATCTTTAATTTCAGTTCAATCAGTCGAAAATCTAAGAAGATTTATACAAACTTTCATCCCCTTTTTATCCCTTAGGGGTGGAATTTATCAAAATCCTTTCTTAGAGGATGCCTATATCATAGTAGCTATATGCATGCAAAGTCTCAGCCCGATCGGTTTAAAATTGACAAAGTTTCATACAAACTTTCATCCCCTATTTTATCCCCTTGGGGGTAGAATTTATCAAAATCCTTTCTTAGTGCACCTCTACGGTACCTAAGCTACGTCCCTTCCAAATTTCAAGTGCCTAAGTTTAGCCGTTTAGGCTGTGCGTTGATATGTCAGTCAGTCAGTCAGTCAGTCAGTCAGTCAGTCAGTCAGTCAGTCAGTCAGTCAGTCAGTTTCTCCTTTTATATATTTACTAGCGACCCGCCCGCGGCTTCGCCTGCGTGGAATGTATTATACATATAAACCTTCCTTAAGAATCACTCTATCTATTAAAAAAAACCGCATCAAAATCCGTTGCGTAGTTTTAAAGATTTAAGCATACATAGGGACAGACAGCGCAAGCGACTTTGTTTTATACTATGTAGTGATATATAGATGAACCGGTACTATGGGCTATTTTTATAAATACTAAGTTTTGGTTCCGGTAGGGCCAGTTTGTTATTGCGACGTGTGCTTTTAATGAAAGTGTAAAGAGTATATGTTTCCTAGCGAATGTTGCTGTTTCTATTCTAAGCGGTACAATCCAATCGTATTTGGTTGCGTTCAACGGCCGCCGTCACTACCGAGTGCCGGCGCAAGAGCTATCGAAACGTTGGCAATACGATAACAGGTCAAAAGCGATATGGTTTTTACTGTTGTGAATAGCCCTGATCGATGTTAATTAAGTAGATGCAATTTGATACAATTTAACCAATCCTACACGTAAAACGTCGTACAAAACGTTCCAAACTAGGTCTCTGAATGGCCCGGATTAAATATACAACATTAATAAAAATTTACTAACTATTCTCGCAATATTACTAAATAGTAGATGGTCCAACAAGGGACTAAAACAAGCCATAATGACACGAGATGTTTAGCCACGCGAGCGAGAGAGCGAGCGAGCGAGAGTGGGTAGATATAGTTCAAGTGTCATCATTATGGTTGTTTAGTCTCGCGATAAACACTCTACTTTATAACAAAGTTTCTGACAAATTTGTTTCGCCGTTATTTTTATTTTGTAAAGTGACACTTTAAATGCTTGCATATTTAGCCAACAGATACAAACTTGAAACCTTTTTGGACCACGCATAATAAAATAAAATTTAATATCTTCTTCTTCTATATATATAAAAATTACGTGTCACGTTGTTTGTCCGCGATGAACTCCTAAACTACTGAACCGATTTTAAACTTGATTTGCACACCGTGTGCAATTCGACCCAACTTGAAAGATAGGATAGCTTACATTTCAATTTATAGTCGCAATATTATTTTATTGCAAATTATTTGTCTTTATTATTTGTCTTTATAAGGCAAAACAACGTTTGCCGCGTCAACTAGTATTTATATAGATTCATATTCGTAATCATTAATCGTGTTTAATTATTTGTCGTTTTGAGGTTATTTCCGCGACATTAAAATGGTCCATACACAATCACTCAAAATGGCGATTATCTTCCGTTAATAAACAAAGTAAATTAAAAAAAACTTTAATCCCTAGAGATTAATAAGGAGGCTTAGTCCCGATGTGCAGAGTAAAGTAACATTTTAAGAGCATGAGAAGTGAAAAAATAATATTTTCCTAGTCGATTATTAAATTTTGTGCGTTTTGACGTGGATTCGATGAACGTCTCCCTAGTTATCCCAGCGTGCATTCCAGAAAAACTGCGATAACAAAGACTTTTACTTTTGAGAGGTTTGTTCTTCGAAAGTTAAAGAGTTACAGAAGTGATATTTATATCATTGTTAAGGTCCATCAGACGACAATACAAAAATATATCTTTGATCACCCGTCTACGCCCTGCGATGACGTCATACACCACGGGAGAGACGCTAAAAATTAGGTGTATCCCTAGAGACGTTCAGTATCTATAACTCGCGATAGCATCAAAACTATTTATTAGTAGTGTATTGAAAATAAACTGTATTTGAAAGACAAAAGTATAAGTAATTTGTATTTTATTGCGATCAAAACAATGGATTTATAGAGTTATTACATAACTCACGCGAAAACGCCGAGACGATGCCATCTACAGAGATTCCCTATTAAACCTCCTAGTCTTAAATCATAGAATTCACATAAAAAAGTAGCGGTAGTACCTCGACTGCTACCAACCTCCGTTTTTCTTTGTTTATCCCAACCTGAGATGTTATAAGTAAGTACCTTCAGTATCAGAGGAATTATGGTTTAGACTGCTTATTGAAATGGTTTACCTTTGGTCAAATTGCACCGAGTGATGTCTGCCTACATTGACCTGTGACTAATACACACTGAGCATTTTGGGATTGCCAATCACGAATTTTTATCAAAATAAATTTAAGTCACTTTGACGAAAAGCAGTTAAAACATGAATAGGAGATGAGAGAATAGAGAATATGGAGAAATATGAATAGTTGAATACCTACTTAAGTACCTAGAAAACATTCAAGACTCTGAAACATATACTTGGGTAAGCGTTAATAATACTTAGGTATTCTAGATATACGAGTACAATGCTAGATTGAACAACGTAAACTATACATACTCGTACATAACATAGTTCTTACCGTCCCTCGAGAAATGGTAGAATCGCAACATCCATTCACACCTTTGACATGTTATCGTACAATAATACCTATTGCTTATGAGTCTCATGACAAGTATGAAACGCTGACACTACGAAGAGCATTCGCGTGTAATGACCATTCGGCGCGAACATCAACTGGTGTGCAAGCTTCGTAGCGCTCGGCTCAACGTCCACACCGCTCAAATATTCACGCGAATGTTCTCAGTGATCACGCTCCATAAGATTAACGCGAACACACCTGCCTTTTTTAACCGACTTCAAAAAAGGAAAATATACGTTCCACTGCATGTTTTTTCATGTATGTTCACCGATGTCTCCGTCAATTATTGTGGACCGATAAAAAAAACAATTTTGGGTTTGATAGAGTATACTTTCGTCCCATTGTCACCAAATCTGAATCTAATGAGGTGATCAGTGAGGAATTGAGGAAACTCCTCAAATATAGTAGCCATGCTTAAAGCGATTTTAGTATTTTTAGTAACAAATGTAGCATTTGCAATTAGAAAGTATCATTTGGTGAAGTGGAACTGATGATGAAGACCACAGATGGCCACCGGAACTCCTCTACTGTACCTATTTCAAGGGTGGCGAAAAGATATCACGATTAGGATAGATGAGCGACTACAACGAAGAACGTTTAATCGTTTAAATATGACTATGACTCTCCCGCGGCGTTGCTTGCGGCGAGCTTGAAATGTCTTAATATTTCATATCAACAAAGAAGTTGGACTATATGTATAGCAGCTTATTATGATCACTAAAGAGTAAAAAAATCAATAAATGATTCAAAAATTTCGTTAGCATTTTTAAAGGTGGTGTTTTGTTTTTTTTAAACATTTATTTTACACGTACAGAGAGAAGCGATGGCGGAATTAATTTATGATACGTACCTTAAGTATCAGTTTGACGTTAGTCGCTTCGACAATTCATGTACGGGTATAGCGGGTCAAACATGACAATAAATAGACATGTACACATATTTAAGAACTCGACTGTACCTATAGTACTACATTACGTCGTGTATTTTACTCGTGATAATATAATTCAGTTTCCATACAATAGCCATGTTTAAGTTTTTTAATTGTTATGAGTATTAAGTAAGTCCATAATTATTCAAAGCCATCGCTGTGGTTAGACTAGTGTAAATAGTTACATAAAGAATGAAAAAAGGATGACTGCTATATTATTCTTAACATAACTTTAACATTACTTAATAATTAAACAAATATGATAGACTATAGTATCCTCTTTTCACTCTTAGTGGTTGTTTTCATTTCGCATGGATCTTTATTAGGTAGGTACACATAGGTAAGTAGGTGAAATCGGAACTTATTTTCCCTCAGTTTAGTTTAGCTGTCAATTCACATAGTGACTATTCAATGAAAACTGACATATGGCTCTATATGGCTCTTTTAACTCTAGTCTAGTTTTATACACTGTGCTGTTGTCAAAACAAGTCATTGGTACTAAAACTGATTGTCATTGAAACAAAACTGGATTATACAGGGAGTAAGGGACGGCTCACCGAAAACTGAAACCATAGCTTCAGACCATTGTACTGAACTGAA
This sequence comes from Acleris emargana, assembly GCA_927399475.2. Classification (NCBI taxonomy): domain Eukaryota; kingdom Metazoa; phylum Arthropoda; class Insecta; order Lepidoptera; family Tortricidae; genus Acleris; species Acleris emargana. The sequence goes on along the minus strand of OV656835.1, from coordinate 44,916,039 downwards.
ATTCAGTGGAAATTTTCCCGGGAAAACGAACATTTTCTCGTTTTTTTTCTCATGTTTTTGCATATAAACCGATCTAGGACAACATATTATGACATACTGAAGCTCATTATGTAAAAAAAACTGTGAAAACGGCATTTTCACGTAAAAAACGAGAAAATGTTCGTTTTCCCGGGAAAATTTCCACTGGATTTCAGTTCAGTACAATGGTCTGAAGCTATGGTTTCAGTTTTCGGTGAGCCGCCCCTTACACCCTGTATTTTATTTTACTATATGGCTATGATTTAAATATGTACTAAATCAATGTTGCTCAGAGACGAATTTTTCATACACACGTTTAAAAGAGGAACGAGTGTGCTTAAATAAATAAAGCCAAATACCTACCTACTTACATCGGCTTTACTTGTTGGCTTACACCTACCTAGACCGTATTGTACGCACTACGCACGCAAGCTTATTATTTGACGACGCGTGGGTCTAGTCGGTAGGTACCCGCCGACGACGCCAGCGGTGCCGGGTTCGATTCCCGGTATGGGCAAAAGTCTGTGTGATGACTGATGAGCACGAGTATTTGTTTCTAAGTCTTTGATGTTTTCTATATGTAGGTATTTAACTATTCATCTCTAAAAAAGTATTTATATCATGGTCTAGTACAAGCTTTGACCTTAGTTTGGGACTAACTAGGTCAAATTGTGTGTGAAATTTTGCCCTCATATTTATTTATGGATTTTGTTTTACCGTACCCATATAGTTCAACACGAGGCCATAGGAGTGAAGTTTCCTGGTAAAAGAAAACGCTTAAATGCTACGTATTAGCTGTCGCCTTGTCAATAAAAAAAACAAAGTTGTAATCGCAAAATCTTATTACTTATTAGTTAGGCATTCTTAATTATGTCCTTGGCAACGTCACGAGAAAACGTAACTCATGAAGTCAACTAAATTGACGATTACTCGTAACTTTACAGGGAAACCAAGAGTGGTTTACCTAGAATACTTTTATCCTGGAACGGGTACGTTTCTCCTGGAAAGTTAGTTACCGTAAAACATGGTAACTATGGTCCAGTACTTCAACTGTGGTCCAAGTCTAATTTCTTTAATTCCTCATAGATGACTTAAGTATAAGCATTTTAAAACTCTAGTCAACAAGATATGTCTATAAAACAACACGTTTCCTTAACTAAAGATAATGGGAACTTGTAGGTACTTTTGGTCATTGATTTTGGACCATAGTTGGAAGATTTTGGACCATAGTTACCAGTTTTTACGGTACTCTACCAATAATAAGCGTTTGAAATGCGTTACGCGCTTTAGAAATACTCGGAACTGGAAAACTCTAGTTATTGATATGTACCTACGATGTGCCTTCGACTCCTTTCACGTAGAAATCTTACCTAGGTAGATATGTCCCAACAAAATAAATTGTTTTTATGAGACCGCTTGCCGGCTAGTATTTTTTTCATTCGATACATACGTCTAGTAATACGTACACATATAATATGGACCGTAATATCGTTAATTTAAAAGTCCTGTAGGTACCTACATAAAACCAACACTTGAAGCGTGAACCTAAGTCAATAGTTATCGTAGTGTTCACTAAGTTGTCGGCTTCCACTCAAGCGCACTAGAGTAATTGCTATGGACTAAAATAAAATTGATTTTGAAATGAGGCGACTGCACGCTTCTTTAAAAATAACGCGGTACGTGAGTAGGTAAGAACTTCAGTAAGGGCAGCTACTGAAAACATGCCGCCACGTGATAATAAAATTGAGAGACCATCTATAACTTTTTAAAGTAATCTTTCATATTTAATAAAAACCTCAGCCAAACCCTACATACCACTTAGGATCGGTTCTACCCAAAGGCTACACATAAGGTCAAGGTATACCATTAACAAAAGACTTCGCTGTGGACTCCACCTCGTGCCGACGACCCTGGGGGCGCCCCCTGCAGGATTGTCGGCAGTAGGGGAGGCCGGGGCTTCAATTAACAGAGGTAAGTAAGTATTAACAAGCGAATTTTTAACAAACTACCTATAAACAGCACATCACTAGTGATTCCTAAAATTCGTCCCTGGGACAGTGGTCTACAGGTTGAGACTCCTCAGTCCAGCTCAGTGCGCCGTGGGAGTGAGTGGTGTGATGTTCATCTATTTTGGCCAGGTAACGAACTTTTTTCACTTTACGATTTTTTGATTAACGTGTTCAATATATGATTTTGCAGTTTTTTTTTTTTTTTTCGCAGCACCTTGTTTTGTTCTTTATAATGTTACATAACTTTACTAACGCTAATGTGCACTATTTCGTAATTATATTTTTTTATATTGAAAAGGTACCCATGGGGCTAAAATTAACAAAACATACGGGGTATTAACATGAAATACAAGCACTAGAAGAGATAGAAAGTAACAGAAATTTAAAAAGAAAAAGAGCACAGAATAAAGACGATGGAAAGAATAAAAAGCAAGGTGAAGAAAATTATCAAGGACAAGGTACAAAGGTAAGGGCAAAGGAAAAATAGCTAAAAAGGGGAAACAAAAGGAAACATCACAAGTGGAAAAGGCGAAGAAAAGGATATTGGAAGAAAGCAGCAACAGTGCAGAAGATGACTATAAGTTTAAGAATAAGCTGTTTACTCCCTCATTTAAGATGATTATATTGTTATTCAATAACACACATAAGTCTGATTAAACTACTTAAAAGACTGTTAACTTATGTGATTTGTCGATTTTTGTTCTTCTATGAAGAGGTTTTTTTTAAGGTTTTGTTTCTATTCATTGATATAGCTGAAATATTGTTTTTTAACGGGGTGTTATAACATTTAAGCATAATGTTAATTATTGATCCACAAAGTGAGCATAGTGATTATTAAAAACTAACGTTTCCTTCAATAATATAACAGTAAAAGTAACTGTTAATAAGAAATCATTAAGATATTTGTTGATTTTTGTTAATGTATACTTAGAGAGGTTTGGTTTGGATTTCTTTCTCTATATACTTATATCGCTGTTGCAGGGACAAAGTGCTATATTGTTTAAGCCTAATGTTAATTGTATTGCTTAATAAAAAAATGACATTGTAATTTTGCGTTTTCTTTATTTATAGAGGAAAATACTTACAATGTTAATTGTTGCCCCTTTTGTTAATACTTACCTCGGAACCGTTAATGTAGCCCCGATCGCGGGGTAAGTATTAATTTCTGACTTTTCTGAGTAAAATCGAGTTTTTTAAAAAGGTACTAATTTCTTGTCAAATTTAAACCAACGATATAGTTATTGAATAGTTTGGACATCATTTGACACAAAAATCATTTCAAAATATTAAGGCGTTTTGAAGCTACAACTAAAAATATAAATTTTGTTAAGTCGCGCCCCGGTCTCCCCTACTGCTGTCATCATTTCGGGTCATGACTGTTCTTATCACCCGAACACAATCAGAGGTGATGTGAGGTGATGCTCGGTCGCGATCGAGATGAATTCCTATCCGAGATTCCATTGAGGGTGACGCTGTGCATGGAAGACCATGCAGATTCACGATAGAGATTCCTCTCAAACGACCCGACAATTGACATCATGATCTCTTGAAAAAAAACGCCTTATTCTCGAACAGTCGAGCAGACCGGTCGGACTTAAAAATGCACGCCCCAACATGTTGTTTGCTCGCTCTGACGGAACAACTTAAACTCGCCGGTCAATAATTTGTCCGTCGCTTTAAAAAGCGAATTAGTCAAGATAAATAATAATCACCTAGGGGAGTTTAGTCGCTACGCCCCGAGTTTGCATACGTGTTTGTAAATAGATGACAATCGCAACTGACATTCGCACAAAAGCACCGTGACCATGAAATATGTTCTCAATAGTACATTGCTGCAGAGGGTAGAAAGTACGCAATTTGCATGCATGATAGTCCATGATTGATTGATTGATGAAATGTTCGTATAGAAGTTATATTTAATGAATATTTTTCTGTGTATATTTTGTATAAATATTCAAAACACCAATTGAATAACAAACATTGTTACAAGTTATAATAACTATTTTATTTAAGAAAACCTACAAAAGTATTCATGTGTATCAATAATATTTCTTTAAAAAATGAAGGCCCGTGTTTTTCATCAATGTCTATTAATTCTACGCGAGCAACTACCTACCTAATTTGCGTTGAACTTGCGAACGTAAATTTTGACAAGAATCTGCTATGGCGTATTTGGTAAGTAATAAGCTGTGCCATTTCATAAACATTATTGACATATTTTTCCTAATACTCGTATTATAGTTTCTATTTCCGAACCGTAAAACACAGAATTAGCGCGGGTGGATGAAATGGCAACATGTTACTGGAACACCCGAGGTTAAAGCAAAATTTTATAAGAGCGTAGTAAGACCTGTCGCCTTGCATGAGTCAAAATGCTGTGCTGCAAAGGAGAACGAAAAAAAGAGTGCATGGAGCTGAAATGCGAATGTTGAGATGGACGTGTGGTGTAACAAAAATCGATAGGATAAGAAACGAGCATGTTAAAAGAGGAAGGTTGAAAGTAGCGCCACTGATGGAAAAAATTGAAGGTAATAAGGTTGTCATGGTATGGCCATATGTCATGAGGAGGGATGAAAGTCGTGTTACGAGAAGAGTTTTGAGTGTGAGTGTGGGGAGTTGGATGGATTGTGTGAAGAGTTATATGATAAAGAAGGGAGTGATCGCTGAGATGACGGCTAACAGGGACGTGTGGAACAAAAAAACATGTAGCGCGGACCCCAGATGCTTGGGATAAGGGCAAGGAAATGATGATCATGATAAAAATTAATAAATGTAGCATTTAATCAGTTTTCAGTTGACTATGATATCTAATTCTTCACGATTTCATTCTATTCAATATATCTTCAAGACGAAAACTTTGATTTAAGTTGGCGTACACGTCTTGAAGACACAATTAAGGGCAGGGCCGGATGAACCATGTCGGGGCCCAGAGGCAACGCAATTCTGGGGACCCCTTTAATTTTTCTTATTTATTGCCTTAAATTCCCTTTTATTTTTCGGAGTGAAGGGCGGAGGGCCCCTAACTTATGCACGCCCCTAGCCGATGCGGGGCCTCTAGGCAGTTGCCTACACTGCCTTATGGATAATCCGGCACTTTGTAGGTCTTTCTAATCTAGGCCTTTATTAATACCACTGCCTTACTTGAAAGAAGTCTAGAGTACCTCTTAACTATCTATTGTGAGTGTGAAGTGAGTATCGATGATCGGATGCTTCTGATTCAATCACATGTAAAAGGCTCAACTGATTTGGGTGACATTTACCACTCAGATAGTCCAAATTCTGAATTGACACCAGAAAATTACACAAATAGTTTTTCTAAAATGGAAAACTAAGTGGATGGAGCCGCGGGCAAAAGCCAGTTTTAATATTAGTAGGATTGGCTGGATCGCAATAAGATACTTAAATTAAACTGGTCCCCCTTGAAATGAAAATAAAACAGGTGTTATTTTTTTACCCTAAACACAATTTAATGTAGGGAACCTTTCATAATTGTTTAGACGACGCTTGACGAAAAAACATTGCTTATCGGTTCGATTTATTTCCTGAAATTGTTTCAGCTTTAAACCATTGTTTTGAAAGAAATCCTAATCTAACCTGCATTATAAAGTTACTGGATTCAGAAAAAAATGCAAAAATAGTACATTGTTGCCTAGGCGCGGAAAGTAAGGGATTTCCTGACGAGGTGGTTAGCAGGCCGAGCAACAGCGAGGCCTGCTAAAATACGAGTCAGAAAATCCTCGTTTCCGCCGAGGCATACATAATGCTTTTCTCAAACATATTGTGAGGAAATAATACAAATACATTTCTAAAAAGTATTTCACACAACAAATAGTTTAATATTCGTTTTCACAATTATATTATGCAGAATGAACGAATGTTACCGACTGTCAATTGTTTTTAAATACTAACCATAGACATTGGAATGCAAATTCAAAAAGAAACACACGCACTGTGCTAAAAAAGCGAGCAGTTACCTTGGCTGTTTGGAATTTTTGTCTTGGTCCTTTTGATTTTGTATGCAAATTGACAGCATTTTTAAGAAATATATGGACATGGACGGAAAGTGTTTTCATATGGTTTTTTTACTCCTAGGAGTAAAATGAGGCTCTTTTCGTCCTTGTGTTTCAATCGGAAACCCGTTTTTTCCGAGCATGTTTGAGAAAATATATTTATTTATCTGATCAAAAAATCGGCTTCATCTTGCCCCCACTTAACTTACCTAGGTAACAACGCACGCAGGCCACTCGTGGCGCCGCCGCTTAAAGCCCCGCCACCGAGCTGCGAGCTGGCGCTACGCGCCACAAGTGACCCGTTTGCAGCGAAACTAAGACTACTTAAAAACCTGGTAAGTACTTAAATATATTTATCACCGTACACAATATTTTACTTAAACTCAGTATAAATGCGGCGTTGTTGCCAGATCAGCGAACTAACAGCAATCTTAAGAAGCTGCTGCGAACAATGTGTTTCACAATGGTAACCATAATAAAAAGCAAAACGGTCACAGCACTCTATAGTTTAAACAGAGTTCGAGTATAGCTAGTGAGTAGTTTATCTTTAGTCTATTGATCACCAGGGACAAGGAACTTGATTTCGAACCAATCTCTTTAAAGTTAATTTCTTTTAAACCAGTTCGCAACTGGTTTAAAGGTTTAAAGGTTCCTAGTCGTTGACCTTCTGTAGCTGCTGCAGTCTTTCACCAGAATTACGTATGAGGGCTAGAAGCAATTAGGCAACGCGGGTCCCTGCTAGTCTCGTCTCGATCAATTAAAAATACCGGCATCAGGTTAATTTCTTAAATAATTAAGCGGATACTTAAAACCCAATTCATGTCAAGTGTTTAAAGTTATGCTTAGTTAAGAAACTTATAGGTTTTTTTATGTAAATCGCAGTGCTATTAGAAACTCTAATTATGAGTTCCAAACAAAAGGAAGATAGGTATTTGAATGGTTAATGTATCGATGTCTACACAAAAACATGCTTACCTGTTTGTTGTGAGTTGCGTCTGAGACGTGCGCGCCGCGATGGTCGTGCAGTAGACGGCGGACGCATGCGCGCTCGAGCTGCGCGTCGGGGACTGACTGCGGCGACAGCATCCGCGTCGCGCGCTCTAGGCTACGCTCGCGCCGTGCCTCTTAACGTGACCGACGACTGCGCGAGACCTCTAATGGCACTATACAATTTCCGCGACATTCTTAACAAAATAATTAGGTACCTATATAAACACAAAAAATGTTTAAAAAAACCGCCGTTTCTTGATTGGATCAACCGATTTGATGGAACTTAGCTAAGAACCACTTCTGCCAATCAAAATCGGTTAACCATTTTAAACCGTAGGCGATGGTAGCCAGACTGACTGCAAGCGCCGAAACGAAGCATGTCAAGTCTTGACACATTATGGCTGATTAAGTTCATCTCTCCCTGTACCTACTCAAGTATCTAACTTTAGACATCATGAGCTTGCGTCAAATCCAGTAGTTCTGATTTTATGCAACTAGTTTATGATGTTGGCCCAATGAATACCTAATCCAAGTTTATAACCTCGAGCGCTCAACGCAATTTTGTCAAAAATGAAAAAAAACCGCAATAATTCGGGATTTTTCCAGATTTTGGTGATTATAACCCTAAAGGGCTAGTCTTTGATAATACCTTCTACGATATGAGGCCAGAATTGTCTCTGTAGACCCAATAGTTTACAAGATAAAGGTTTTCAAAATTAATCATTTTTTGAACATCGCATTTTTTTTAACTAACTTGACGAGCTGCGGTACCAACAATTCGCCAGGGCTGCGACGATAATCAGCTTCAATCTGGCCAGGTTACCTCCAACACGAGACACTGCTCGATTTTACTCCTTGCGGACATAGCATCAGGTGCAAATTAGTCCTTGCATTCACAAATACACAATCTCATTCATCATTTTCCATTCAACTGCTCATGTACAATATTCTTAGAGCACAGGCGTGGTTGTGAGTCACACTGAACCCTCTCTCCTGGGGGTGGATATCCACACAACAAAGCCTGAACCCCAAAATAAAACCCAGAGACGCAACCCCACAACACCTCTTGCCGATGATGATTTCTTGTGGCAGGAACGCGTGCAGCTGCAGGAAGGCAGGGGAAAATATTAAGTAAAAAAAAATATTTTTAACACTGTTACCCCGAGCATTGTCTCGGTGAAAAATAGTTTTCTTTTTTGGTAAATGAGGCAGTTTTTCCATTAAGGGTTGTTTCACACGTACCACAACCACACCACGTCGCAGCGTTAAAATGCGGTCAAACAGTGGTTACGTGTGAATAGTGTCGCTGCAGCATTTTGCAGTTGCGTTGTGGTGCCTACATAATGTGGTTGTCGCCAGCAGTTAGTTGGCGTTGTCGCTGTGGTTGCGATGTGGTCGTATTACACACGCGGTCGATGATGGCGGCAAAATGTGGTAGGTACGTGTGAATTGTACTATTTATTAAACATACAAAATATGCGCCCGACCACGTGTTGTGGTTGTGGTTGTCGTGTGGTTGTGGTACGTGTGAAACAACCCTAAAACTCCATGAAATCGTTTCAATAAATTTACATAATATTCGCCGTTTATTATCTTAATGTTTTGGAGGTAATCAATGCAGATTACACCACGAGCGTCCCAGAACACAGTATCCATGACTTTGTTGGCCGATGAAACAGCTTTGGCCTTCGGTACAGGTTCACCCGAACAATCCATAGTTACTCGGATTCCGGAGTATGATGGTGGATCCAGGTTTTGTCTACAGTTATGAAACTTATGAAACAACGCGAAAACTCCTTTTTGTACTCGTCGATTAAAATGTTTGTATTACGATTTCATAGAGAATACTGTAACGTCACTCTTTTCATCGTTGAATAGTCTATGTTACTTCCGAAACAACCGAAATAACTATTTCGATACGCTCTAGACAACCGAAAAAAATTTGAAAATAGAACTTCGTATTTAAATAATATGTGCCCTTGTTTAAGGAGACTCGATGCGGTACAAAATTTGCCAATATTGTATGGCGTTTTGGAACGTAGCAGCATCGCGTCATCTGTCAAAAATCTACTTAAACTTGCTGCTGTATCCAGGACATTAAAAAAACCGGTGGTGTGATAACTTTTCTTTTAAAAGCCAACAAGTTTACGTTTTCTCTGTGGAAATAAAAATCATCATTCATAAAGATTTCATAGAGAATACTGCAACGTCACTCTTTTCATCGTTGTTACTTCAGAAACAACCGAAATAACTATTTCGATACGCTCTAGACAACCGAAAAAATTTTGAAAATAGATCTTCGGATTTCCATATATGTCCTTGTTTAAGGAGCCTCGATCCGATACAAAATTGCCAATCTGTGGCGTTTCGGAACGTAGCAGCGTCGCATCATCTGTCAAAAATCTACTTTTAGTTTTCTTATATACTCGTATTAATGACTTACATTATTAATTTTAATGAACTCGTACAAAAAGTATTGTTCACAATAGTGTCATAATTAAGCTTTTTTAATCTCGTACCTTACTTAGGCCACTCAGCAAGCTTCGTGGCCTAAACACGGTACTCGACTAAAAAGCTCTCTATTATAACACGATTACGAAAAATACTATTTTATTACGCGTAAACTTCGCCAAAACTTGCTCTGAAACAGTCACCCTCATCCGTTTCTCGTCCAGCGCGCGTGAGCAAACGCGCACTCAGCGGCGGATAGTTTTTTCTTATTTAAATAATTGTGTCCCCGTGTGGTTCCCGGGTTAGAATAGTGCCAATCCATGTCTTCCCGTGGATGTCGTAAGAGGCGACTAAGGGAATATAGGCTTGTAGTACTGTTAGGCGATGGACTTGCAACCTGTCACTAATACGCTGGTAAACATCTTAGCCTAATTGTGCAAATTGTGGTTACAGAGTTATCAACAAGTTTTTTAGAGTTGTTGGTAATTCTGTAGCTCTGCCTACCCCACTCTGGGAATTAAGGCGTGAAAGTATGTATGTATGTATGTAAATAATTGTGTAAGGTATTAACAATTTCAATCTCAACTGTCTCACTGACTTTCGGTCTTCATCTCTGGAGTCGTGACCTCTTCGTTAAGAATAGCGGAGATCCTGTCGCCACTTTCCAACTCCATCAACAGGTCACCTCTTAAATACCATAATATTGCATTGTCATCGGGTTTACATACCTATGTGGTCCAAATTTCAGCCGGTTAACGGAAAGTGAGTGAATAACTTTTCAATGGTGACTGGAGTCTTCCCATCACATTGGCGTGATGCCCATGTTATTCTACTTCACAAAATATTTAACCCCAGTCTACTTAAACATTACCGTCCCATTTCAAGCCTTCCTTTCTTATCCAAAGTCCTTGAAGCTATCGTTCATAATTAATCATAATAATTATCTGTGGCCCGTTTCACGAAGCTACAAGTTACAATTTTACAAGTGTAAACTGGCAACATTGGTCAAAAAAGGTACTACAAGCGTTTCACGAAGCTACTTTTCTACAATTTGTAAAATTCAAGTTACAAGTGTAAAATTTGAACCATAGACATTTTTTTTTATTTTATTGTTAGAAATTGCTTCAATCGAACTAACGTTTCTCGAAAATTTTGTTACATTGTCAACTTGTACTTGTCAATTAGTAAAAAAAACTACCTAGCTTCTGAGCTAAGTAAACTTGTAATTTGTTAGAGTCGCTGTCAAGTCATTCATACTATAGTACTACCTACCTCGTTTGTTTTTAAACGTCACTCTCATGTCGTACCGTCGTTGAGTTTAATTTTCTGTTAAAAAAGTTTGTTGTTATTGTTATTGTATATTTTGTTATTGTTAGTTTTTGAGTTTAATTCTCTGCTAAATTTTGTTGTTATTGTTAGTTTGTCTGTAAATATTAAGTGAAGTTTCATAAGCTTGTGGAATGTGGAAGTACATCACGGGTATATGAAAAATCCCTTGAATTTGGCACAAGTCCTAAAGCCTGTGCCTTTGCGTGTATGACTTTCCACGCAACGGTCTTGGTTGCCGAAATTGCTCCAAAAAATCTTTTTTCTTAAGCAACACTTCTTTTAGAAGTGTTGCCTTCAAAATTTTCCGGTTGCTTTACATAACTAAAATAACTCCCGTACCTACTTTCAAATTTTAACGATAACGAGAGACAAATCCGAAGACTCCGCGAGACTGGAGTGGAGACATCATCGGATTTACAGATTATAAATATAAATATTTCAAGATTTGACATTTAGAAACGTCAAAACATCAACAAACTTTTTTTTAATAGGGACTTGTTAAATCGAGATGTCATTCACTTGTAATCGAGATTACCATACGATCCTATTATTCTACCATGGAAGGCCGCGTTCGAGAAACACTTGTACTTGTAAATTGTAACTTTTTGCTCTTGTTACTTGTGAACTTGTAATTTGTAACTTGTAGCTTCGTGAAACGGGCCACTGCTCGCGTATATGTTATTCACTTTCTTTCTCCCTTCCAATTAGATTTTCGGCCCGGCCGTAGTACTTCAACTGCATTGCTTAAGGTAGTTGAGGACGTTAGGCATGGCATGGAGTCGACTCAATTAACCCCTTTGGTCCTAATTGATTTCTCCAACGCTGTCAATGCAGTTGATCATGACCTTCTGCTTGCTATACTCGTCTACTTAAACATCTCATCGACTTCGGCTGCATGGTTTTCCTCTTACCTCCGATATCAACGACAGGCGGTTCGAGTTGATCGTACTTTCTCCCTCTGGTGTGACCTCACATCTGGGGTTCCGCAGGGTGGTATACTTACTATCTCCTCTCCTTTTCTCTATCTTCATAATTATGATTACGGCTTCTATTAAAATGCTCTTACCATCTCTACGCTGATTACCTTCAAATTCAAAATATGTCTTTGTTAAAAGCGGGTAGGTACACAAAATAGGTCTTATGTAATAAAAGGATCATCCACTTGCTCGCTATATCCAGATCACTATATGTACTCTTAGACCATACAATACCTGGACTGGCCTTAGGTATAGGTTGTATACGAGTACAATCATGTGTGCCGAGATTTGCGGGGGTGAAGAAATAACACATGCAAAAGATTACTAACAAATGTAAAATCTATCTGAGTCATTCATTAGTTTCATTACACACGCACATTTTGACAGGATTCTAACACATAATATATTTTGACGCACACAAACATATCACACAATGTCAAGACTATAAGAATACGTAAATGTCAATGTGGTCGGCATAACCTACGGTGCGAGGATTAGGTCGATAGCTCATATCGATATTTTTACTGACATTTGCAGAAGCATACAATTTTTTACCCGCCGCCTGTCGGAATAAGACAACCGGTGAAATTACGAGCATAGAGATTCCATCGCAGAACTTAGAGTTGGCAACGCGTCTGAAGTCTTAGGCCCGTATTAATAAACTTATCTCGACTTTAATGCCAGTCTCAAGATGTGTCAAAATGACAGTTTTCTATGGCTTGTCGTTTACTGTGACTTATCTTGTGACGGAGATCTCTCAGTCAAGACGAGTTTATTAATACGGCCCTTAGGATTGCAATCTTTAGATTGTCTCAGTTCCCACTCATACCACCAGGTATGTACCATCAGGTGGTCCGAGTGCTAATGTGCCGTTTTCTCCGCCATAAAAAAAACCAGTATCTATCGAGCATCGTAATAAGATATTATTGGTCAATGAAATAGTTGTTAAGTCATGTTAATTATAATTAACAATAACGGAATAATAGGATGTGTTTATATATTTTTACAAAGTTTGCCCTCTTGAACACTCATGGAGATTATAGCACAATGTTTCTTATTATTGTTTTATGAGAAGAAACCTTATTGACCGTATTTGTATTAGATATTATTTGACAAAGTTATGAACGTTTTAAAATATCATGGTAATTGGTATTTCTTTGTATAAGCAAGTATTTAAGAGTAAAACGTGAATAACTTACTAAAATACTAACTTTTTCATATAAACATAAAGTAGGAACAGCAAAATCTATTAACTTTCGCTTCTTGCAGCGTTCGATACGTCAGTATGCATCAAAATGTTTCGAACATAATTATAGAACTAGAACTAGTACGCGTAGGCACCCAATTTGCTTCTCTGCTGCATGAGGCGGTCCATATTTTTTCAATTCTGGTTCTTTTGGAAACGTGTAAAATATACACTTAAAATAAATAGTGTTCACTAGGCAATTTCCAGGTCCTGAGTAAATATTCCTTACTATCGATAAATATTGATTTCATCGAGACTACCCTCATCACTAAACCAAGGAGTATGCTGACGAAATCATTTTGATGAAAACAATTATAGACTTTATTTCAAAAACTGTTAAGTTATTTCTTACAAAGCATTAAAACCGAATCTCGCTACCCCGAGTACGAATTCATCCAATTAAGAATTTGAATCGATTGATTATAATTAGAGCCCGCTATCGGAGGTGCAAAATGGTAGCTGTCAAGTTCTTAGGGATGGGTAAAAATATTCATGATGTCGAAATCGATATTCTTACTTTTTCTAGTTTTATTATGTACCTATACCATTTTTTTGACTACAATTTAACATGTTTTTTTTAGAATCCATGATAATCATTGTCATCAGAAATGTAAATAAAAATAAATAGGGCTCAGATATATTGGGTTTATTGTTGAATCAATTCATCGTGACTGCACTAGATTATTGCAGAGAAACTGAAAAAAACTGATCGTTCATTAACAATACGATATCCCTTTAAGAGACATATATTAATTATTTAATTTTTAATTAATTTATGAATGGTTCGTGCTATGAAGATATCGATAATTTGTTAGTAATGATGAAATATTGAAGAATTTTATTTATAGAAATGAAAAATGTTTAACATTTTCATTTTGTAATTATATAGTCCTGTTTTATAAAATAAACACGTTTAATTAAAGTCCTAGACTCTCATTATGGCAAAAAATAACATATCGACATATATTAGCTATAATTATCGACATATTGCTAGTATTTCAAAATAATTTTTACCCATCCCTAAGAACTTGACAGCTACCATTTTGCACCTCCGATAGCGGGGTCTAATTATAATTAAATTTGACGTGCTATGAAAATATTTTAAAATTAATATTTTACATGTATTAAATATATAAAATTACTAACAAATGAAATGTTGTGCCATCTTTTTCTAAGCTTGAAGTAGTTGATCGTTTTTTACACGAACTTATAGCACATGCGAGCATTTTTCCAATGAGTGTGTTCTCTTGCGAGGCGATTTTGTTAATGACTATTAATCGATTATGAAATAGGTTTTGTATAACTTTTTGCACATTGTGCAAGTTTTTCGGCAGAGGGGAAAAGGCCAGTCCAGCTACTGTATGGTCTAAGCATGTACTAGATTGAGTGTACCTGCAAATAGGTTCGTGTTAGTGTTACCTTAAAAGCATCTATGACTGGACCAGAAACTTTGGGATTAATGTCAATCCGACCAAATGTCAAGCCATTATTCTTGGAAGTCCTCGTCTTGTCTCTTCACTTAATATGGCTAGCTTGTATCTGATTGTGTTCGAGGACACAGTAATTCCACTGACCAATGAGGTGAGAAACCTGGGGCATATCATATGGGGAAGTCCAAGTGTGCGATGTCTCTCGTTGGGTGACCAACATAAGTGAACATTGTACAGGTACAAACACTTCCTACCAGTTAATACAAAGACGCTCCTTGTTTAAACCTTACTGGTACCTGTTATTGATTACGCAGATGTGTGCTGAACGAATATTTCTCAAAATTCCCTGAACAGGCTGGAGCGTCTCCTTAACAACTGTATAGTGTATTTCTATGGAACTTGCTAACTATGTAAACAAAAGACTTAACTTTGTTTTGTCACTGTTTCTCCTTGAATTTTCACGCCACCTCATCAAACACCATTGAAACTATAAACTATTGAAACGGTCGTTACTTTAAAATACAAAATCACCAAATATATAACTCTAACTTGGATATTTCATTAAAAGTTTAAATGGTTTCATAAGTTAGGTTATTAGGACCTGATGGAATGACGTTTTTGTTTCTTTTAAAATCTACAATTGTCTATGATGGGTAGTGTTGTGGCTAAAGTTGGCGATATATTAAGGCCCCTACACATTACCTAACTCAGATCGTGATTAAACAAATTAGAAATCAGTAACTACTTGTTTTTTACTTTCGGATTTTAATATTCGATATGGTTTGACATAAGTAAAGGAGTATTGCCCATCACTAGTAAATTCATCATTCAGAGACAATTTCAATATGGCGGTTTGTTTACATAGTTAGCAAGTTCCATAGAATTAGACCTTATTCGTTTTGTCTTCGGTCTGCGTAAGTTCGATCTCGTTTCCGCTTTTCGCCGGCAGCTAAAATGGCTTCCCATTCGTGAACGCAGATCTTTTAGAATCTTAACCACTCTCTGTTTTTTTCTGTTTGATCCAGCCTCGCCCAGTTACCTTAAATTTCAATTTCAATTTGTTACTCCGCGTCCCAGATGTGAACTTTGTTCCTCCCGCAGCTTTAAGCTCTCCATCCCTCCCTATCGCACTAGCTTCATGTCAAATTATTTTGCCCTACAGGCAACTTTGGAACGCGCTACTGCTTCGTATAAGGCAAGCTCAAAACAAACGTTGCGCAAGCACTTCTTTGATAATTAATTTAATCTTTTATACAGGATTAAGTCTCTTCATATTTTTTTTATATATGTTTAATTTATGTATTTATTTGTGTTATATTATTGTATTTATATATGTAAATTAATTATTACATTTTATTTTATTGTAATGGTACCTACTTATACCCATTTTCTATAATTTAGGTAGCTGATTTCTTAAAGTAAGCACCAACCTTTGACTTGGTACTGTTTGGCCAGTTGGTTGACTGGTGGAGAATGCCTTAAGGCATTAAGTCCGCCATTTGTACTTTATTGTTCAATAAAGTTTAAATAAATAAATAATTTTAAGGTATTGAAAGTATTGAAACAAAAAGATGTAAGGGGGGGTTTAAAAATAAAAGCCGGTTTATTCCGAGGGCTTATTGTCTAACGCACTCGCAATCGTTTTCATTTTGAACATCGAAGGCTTGTCTGCATTAAAAAAGAAGACAATTGCTCCACTTTGATGCCGGTTGCGATTGCGAGTGCATTAGACAATTCAGGGGTCGTACTTTTGATGCCGATGACGTCAAAATGACACTTACACACAGGGTGCTCTGCTTTCATTTGGCAGGTGTTTAGTATCGCTCGTTCCCATAAAACCATAATTGCAAAATATCTAATTGCCGATTTACCCGTTTTCTGAAATATGAAATACCCAAAATACCAGACTTTCTTTTTACCGAGTTTCTTTTTATATCGGATTGGCAAATCAACATGTTTTCAAAACATCATGTTCTCTTTAAAACCGAATTCCCATAATACCAGATTTTGATAACACTAGGCCGGCAAAACACAATGTACTTGAAACACCCAGTTTCTTAAGCTACCAGATACTCAAAATATCAGATTGCCAGTTTACGTAATTCCCAACACACCAGATGCTGATCATACTTGATTTCCGAATGCCTAAATTCCTAAAACACCGGATTTTTACTTTGGTAGTTTACATAAGTACGGTTAGACAACAAAACCAACCGTAAATTTCAAATTTTTATTGTCAACTATTTATAACTAGGTACTGAACTTTATCATTAGCAAATGGCAAATACAGTCTATGAATAAAATAATAAGTAATGAAAAAAAAACATTTGGTGAATTCAAAATATTTATAAGTATATACACGATAAACGACTTCCACGGGGACGGAGTCGCTGGCAAAAGCTAGTCGTCTTATATATAATAAAGAGACCTGTCCTGACGGACTGATTCATCGTCGCCCAGCCAATACTTCGGAAGCTAGAAACATTAAATCTGGATTTGCTTTTGTAACGTAAAGATCCGAAAAGACGGGGTTTTTTGAAATTCAAACACTAAGTAGGTGAAAGAGTTTTTTTTTTGACCTATTTTTTGAATCTTGGATTGAATATCTCTGAATAAATTTCATTAGACATGTATTTCAGCATTTTTTACAACTCGTCCCCAAAAGAAGAGAAAAGGAGTGACAAAGTTGGTATTTAACGCAAACCAAGTCCTGAAGCACCTGACCGTACTTGTTTGATATTTGATATTCTGGGGATCTGGTGTTCTTCAATCT
Source organism: Acleris emargana (assembly GCA_927399475.2). Lineage (NCBI taxonomy): Eukaryota > Metazoa > Arthropoda > Insecta > Lepidoptera > Tortricidae > Acleris > Acleris emargana. Next base: position 44,898,806 of record OV656835.1, on the reverse strand, counting down.
GGTATATCGAAAATATGGTTTATCTGAAATCTGCTCTTTGAAAAATTTAGTATTACATGATCATGCTAATGCGAGATCAAGTTCTTTCGAGAAAATTGTGTTTTCCTAATCAGGTTTGTAAAGTATTTCAGTGTTTTGAGATTCTTGTAATTTCGAAATTTGATATTTTCGGTATAAGGTTTTATAGGGAACATGGTGTATTGAGAACATGGTATTTTATAAAACTGATATAAAAAGGAACATAATATATAAAAATACTGGTATTGTGGCAATCTAATATTTTGGTAAGCATGTATATCGGCAATTAGATATTTTGCAATTATGGTTTAAAGGGAACGAGCGTTTAGTATTAACTGGTACAATTAAAAAAATGAAAAATAAGAAGCGGTAAAATGATTATAGTTAAATACAGTTTAATCGCAATCAAAATACGGATCACGGCAGCATTTTTTTTTCACCACTCGTTATTAAAAATGGCAAATTAAAACAAATTTGTTTTATGAATGTCAATGCCATAATTGTATTTATGACTATTTTAATCAGGTTATTTTTTATTACGAGATAATAACAGATTTTTTCATGATAATGTTACTCGATGTTTTTTGCCACTGTCCTTCTCAATCAAATAGTTTCATTTACGTTTTAGGTATGAAGTATAATAGATTATATAATAGATTACCTTACTCATTTTACATGATTACAATATGATTGACGACTAATGGTTAATAATTACAATAAAACCATTTGGAATCATATGTAGCGTGACGTAATTTTTGCGTCAACGGCATGAAAAGTACGGGCCCTAAATGGAGTGACTGTTGAAAGGGCCCATTTGGCACATTCTAGATTATTTTTTAGTGTTTGTATAATTAACGGGTTCGGAGTCCTATACTGACCATAAGCCCGACGTTTTAGTAAAGTAGGACCATTGCACTGTGTTTTACAAAATAATAGTATCCCAAATCAACAACTTCATTTTATTTTGCACCGGATAGATTAGATACGTAACGTATTTCATATACAGTAGATATTAAAGTGAAAATAATTTGGGAGTTATTTCCGCATCCGGATCCGGGTAGTATTGAATTAAGTCCGCCACTGGAGCTTCTTGGTCTTCATAAAAATCACAAGCAAGTAAATATTCTCTCTTGGAATAGTCATCACCTTTGCAGAACATTTCTCCTGTAATCATAAATATACTATTTTCACCAAGATGCCGAAAAGTGAAAGTTTTCCGATTTAATTTTAATTCCCTTCTATCGAAGTAGGGGAATAAATATATTCTAAACAGTAACGCTCGAGTTGTTATAAATGGGTGAATTTCAACAAGCGTCAAATTATCCTAATTTAGGTGGTATTTTTTATTTTGACAGTAGGGTTCACAAATTTTAAGTGTAAGGGACGTCATTAGTCATAATTAAAACAGTGTTAAAACGGCCCTTCATTAAACCAAGTCGTTTTAAGATATATCGAATTTACTAATTATATACCACCAAAATTGCTATTATCCACCAAAATTACTTTTCTAAGAAAAACACGATCAATAATGACATATCGGGATAGTTAAAATAATAATCGTTAGGGAATCATTCTTGTTATTTTTTAAAACCAACAACGTATTTTTTTTAATATAATAAATAGTTATTGTTTGGTGTTTATATAATTTTGGTGGAACAAGAAATTTTGTCAATTTTGGTGTCGTAGGAAAAGCCACCAAAATTGTATCACCAAAATTAGAACTTGTACTTTTTTATTTTATTTAACGTGAATATTTTAGTTTTATACAAATTTAACTTCATATACAGGTCTATCCACGAGAGTTGGCACGAATGGATTGACCTAAAGTAATGTCACTTGTCACTGTGAGTGGCAGTGTGAGTGCCTTTCTTATACAGGGGCCTCCTTATATTCTGTAAACACGTACCTAACACGTTCTCGTTGTTAAGGAAAAAAAAAAAATCTGCACCAAGTATCAATGTTAATCCTTTTAGTAATTTTTGAAGTCCATTGTATTTAAAAAAAACATAAATATTTTTATTTGTGAAGAAAGGTGATGGCGTGTTCGAATAGTAAATAATCTAAAAAGGATCAGACCGAGGAGTCCGTCGTCAACAGAGTTTTAAATTTATTTATAATATACTGTCTTATCCTGTTTTCATACCGACGCCGCAATTAACAAAATAATGGCAAAAAGTTTCACGACATCGTCATTACGCATGAAAAATGTTTATATTTTATTAATTTGTAAAATGCAAAATGCAGGCTAGATTACGAAGTAAGAACTTACATAGATAAGATTACATTGTGCTTGATAACCTTCTTATTAGAATGACACTTCACTCATTTTTTACTGTCATATAAGCGACAAACAATACTTATACCGTAATGTAATTTTATCTTATTCTCAAAATGACTACACCTACTTTTGGACGAGGAAAAACATTATCGGGACAGTCTCGAGAAATAATTTTTAACGTTTTTAATTATTTTAAACAAAAAACTAAAAATGCTGAAGGTGGATTTCTAAAAATTCAAGAGTTATACAAATTAACGTCTGCGGCGACTGGGACATCAGAACGAAGTGTACAGCGAATCGTTAACTGTATCTGCAAAAATGCGACTGAGGGATCGACTTCTAATGTGTTCGTGACACCCGGTGAAAAACGATCACGTTTGTCGAAAAGATCGGAGGTGGACAATTTTGATTTAAACGTCATCCGAAGGTGTATTTACGATTTTCACAAAATACACAAAACACTACCAACTATTAAAACATTACACAAAGTTTTAAAGGAGTCGATAGATTTTCCTGGCAGTGTCAGTTCTTTATTACGACTGGTACATAAAATGGGATTCCGGTGGAAGAAGATTCAGAACAACAGGATGCGGATAATTGAAAATGACCACATTCGTTACAAAAGATTTATGTATTTACAAAAATTACAAGAATATAGAGACCAAAAACGGCCTATTGTGTATACCGATGAGACCTACGTGCATAGCACTCATACTACGCCAAACGCATGGACTGACAACAGCAACAGTGGCATCAGAGTTCCCATATCAAAAGGGCAAAGACTTATAGCGGTTCATGCTTGTACAGAGGAAGGCTTTGTAGAAAATGCTTTGCTGACATTCAAATCTAACCAGAAGTCTGGAGATTACCACAGTAATATGAATGCTATAAATTATCAAAAATGGGTGAAGGAATATTTGTTACCGAATTTAAAGCCCAGAAGCGTCCTTGTCGTCGATAACGCTCCTTATCACAACGTTCAGATGGATCGAGCTCCAGTAAAAAACTCAAATAAAAAAGAGATGCTGACCTGGTTAGATAAAAATAAAATATCATACCCAAAAAGAAATACTAAAATCGTTCTGTACAAAATAATTAAGAAACATAAAGACACAAAGAAAACTTACAAGTTAGATCAAATACTGCGAGACCACGGTCATTCTGTACTACGTCTTCCACCTTACCATCCAGATTTAAACCCAATTGAGATGTTGTGGGGGATTATAAAAGGTAAAGTAGGGACAAGGAACGTCACTTTTAATATGAACGAAGTTCAAAAACTATTCATCGATGAAGTTCATGCCGTTAAAACAGAAACGTTTCATGATACTTGGAGAAAGGCCCAAGAAACAGAGCGTTCGTACGAGTCTATGGAACACCGGCTAGACGACCTTACTGATGGTTTCATTGTTAATATAGGTGACAGCGAGGACGAAGAATCTTCAACATCTAGTAGTTCAAGTGATGCAGAGTCGGATTAACAATTTTATAAATAAATTTTATAGTCAGGTTATGCATATGTATGTACAGTCGAGTTTATAAATATGTGTACACTTTTTTACCTACTCGAATGCGGTCGCTAACAATTAGTTTGCAAACGCATTCGACTAGATAAAAAGGGTACACATATTTATGAACTCGACTGTACAGTCAGCGTCAAATAGTTTGTAGCAGTCAAAGTGGTCGAAAAGTTCGGTACATCATACTAAATGTATCCTATACCAAACTATTTGACCACTTTCACTGCTACAAACTATTTGACGCTGACTGCACATAAACCACAGTCAATTAACCCACTTAGCCCGACTAGGTGTTATAACACCGCTCAAATTGATTAAACCCACTTAGTCCGACTAGGTGTCGTAGCCCGAATAGGTTATCAATTTGAGCGGTGTTATAACACCTAGTCGGGCTAAGTGGGTTAATGCATTTGTACATATGAGGATAAAGTATTTACATTAATGGTGTTGTTTTAATTTAAGACTGATAGATCTATCAAACCCATCAATCCCAGGACCGCTGCTTAGAAGGCAACTCCCGTTGACAACGTTGTCAAAGATTTTTCATACATTTTATTCATGATGAAAGTAGACCTTAGTTTACTAGATTTATCTTCATGGATGGTTTGCGTGGCACTGCAGTATACTACGTTAGGTGTTCTTGGTTTCCAAAGGTTTCTTATTTTGGCGGGTATGCCAGATTTTCTTAGACACAATTATCGTAATTACTTTTTGCATCAACCTGTATTTAATAATTATGTCATGCACACATAGACATTTTCATTCACTCGTTCAATCCATTCGTGCCAACTCTCGTGAATATATCTGTACTTAGTTAAAAAAACACCATTAACATACTAAAAATAATTTACTTAAACGCAATTGTTTTTTTTTGCAAAATAACAAGTTATCTAAGTTATCACAATTATAAAAATGTATTTCGTACCACCAAAATTATTAGATACTTATGTACTTAGAGGGAAGATGCAGCAAGACGGTATAAATCTTTCACCATCTAATCTATCGCTGGAACTGAACGAACGACTGACGCCATATTTGTTTGTTTAATCACTTTTCGTTCGATCATAAAATCAATTTTAATATTCACCACCAAAATTGACTATTTCGCAAGGACAGTTTTATTTACACTGTTCCCAGTTTCTTTTTATTTGCAAATGCAATTATTGTAATATTTTATAATTCCTTAACTAATAGGGAATAGAGGTAACTAAAATATCAATCTAGTTGAGGCTTAATAACTTTGTACCACGGTATATCAGTGTATGCGACAAGTACTGGACACGACACCAAAATTGATTTTGGATTGTTTTTTTTTTACGATAAACATGATAAGTTATTAACAATTTTAACTTTGGCTCAACATGGTACTTTGTGTAAGATTTTCTAGAAAATAAATAGTTTTCCAATAAATGTACTTTACACCCCAATTATCACGTCCGCCGCTAAAAAATGTGGTTGGGATAATTACCCAAATATGCGGGAGGGCCTACAATTCGAGCTCTGCGCTGTCGACCCAGAGGACTACTACTCGGGCTGGCCTTACGCGTCTAAAAGGATCGAGGTACAAGTCCGTGATCGAATTCGAGATCAAAAATGTAAACATACAATTGTCAAAGTGACATTCCAGGGGTATATAATCTTGGTTTGAAGATTTCATTTTTTAATGTTTGAATTTTAATCAATAATAAATTCCGATACCTACATGCTTTTCAGTAAGATATTGGATGGAACACTTTTTCACACCAAAGTTTGTCTATTCATGTGTAATGTTAAAAATAGTTTTATTCTCAGTCACTATTCTGCATACCGTCACCGGAAATGCCAAGAACATCGGTAGTTTTATTGACACAACCACCAATTTTTGTAGAAATATTTATATGCTTTCATCACCATAAGTTCCTCACTAACGGTCATAGCACTACGTTGCCATTTCTTCGGCGTTGAGAAATTGTTCTTTTTATTTGAAGGGCCCGACTGAACTTCCATAGTTATTAATTTCCAATGCAACACACGAACAAATAGAAACTGTACACGAAAATACAACCAAAACTAAACAATAAACAAAAACTTAACAACAGAAAGCAACGATACCAAAGAGTAAACGAAAAGAAGCACATTCATTCGACAGATGTCAGAAAACTAACGCCGTATGTCCCGTATTGCATTAACAGTAAAATTATTATAATAACGAACCAAATGTTTAAAACTTCTTACCATTGCCAGTAGCATAAATTAAAACTCCATATATTTTATTCAAACAACATAAATTCGGAATTAAAAAAAGTATATCTACTGTTAGCCTTAGTGTAATATTTTCAACTCTTCACACAATATTATATTACCCTGATTATTTTTATTTTTATTTTTATTTCAATGATTTTAAACTATCCATCACTTGGGTTTGTTTTTTTATGATGGCAATACGTTTGTTTACATGTTTGATCTCGAATTCGATCACGGACTGTACACGGTGCGCGCATGAAGGTGCTGACAGACCTTATTTACTCGAGCAATCGTTGAATTCGTCGAATGCTTGCCGAAATAAGCGTTCAGGCGAATATGCTCAAGTCTATCAATCAGTTCCACAAACTTTGTAGTACAAAGTTTTGATTCAGCTTTATCTGCCCTACGTAAGTACTTAGGTATTAAAGAAATGCAGTTAAGCTTTGTGATGGCTTCTTAAAAACAGAAAGACAAGCTTTTATGGCGATACCCTCAATGTCCATAATGTGCACAGGACTTTTGGCCTCCAGGGCGCCCACGCAGTAGTGCTCCTCCATCAGGTCCGGGTGCCAGTACATGATGGCGTCGCGGCAGGACGTCCCGGCTATCGGCAGCAGTATTCTGTCCTAAAAAATACATCTCAATAATCTCAGATGAGCAACTTTGTCGTCTATACAATAGTAAGAGCTAATTTATTATCGCCTTGTATCAATACGAAGCTAGATTGGGGCTTTAAGGTGGTTTGAGAATATTTAAGCAACTTATCTACTACACAATTATTATATAAACAAATAAATTTGATGCAAGGATTCCAAAAAAGTATAACAGTAAATAAAAAATCGGTAGGTATTTAAAAATAATTATTTTGAAAGTTCAATATCTTGAAAACGGTATTTTATAGGCAAAGCGGTCAGAAATTATGGAAACTACAACTACTTAGAGAATCTAGGTCAACTTAACCTGTACCTAATCATATACAAGAAAAAAATGGTCTAGTTCGAGTTGGACTCACGCATCAAGGGTTCCGTACTTAAGATAATATGGTCGGTAATCGCAAGAGAACTACTTACACATTATCTTGTAAACCAGGTCCATTTTGACCAACCTAAACTTTGTTACAGATTTTTAAAGTTTTTTATATTTTTTCCAAAACTGTAAAATTTGACAACTTTATTTTATTTTTCGCGTAAAATATAAATAATTCTCTTTAAATCAGGAATTTGTCAGATTTCGTGGTCCAATAACTTCAGAGATAAAAGGGAACGCTCATTTTTTATACCTACATCATGTCAGCCGAAAGACGTCCACTGCTGGACATAGGCCTCCCCCAAGGCTCTCCACTCAGACAGGTCTTGTGCTTTTCGCATCCACCGCGTTCCCGCGATCCTTACAAGGTCGTCACTCCATCTTGTTGGAGGCCTACCTACAGCTCGCCTACGTTTTTATACATATTTGGCTATAAATCAAAAATTACGTCACGAAAGCTGATAAAAAATAGTTCTGAATTCTGCAGATTTGTTGTGGTTTTATATGACATCCCGTTTGCAAAAATTATATACCTAAGTAACTTTCATTTTCTCAACCCCATAGTAGATCCCTCTTCAAATATTTAGAGAAATAATTTCATATTGTTTTGACTAAAAACAGATGCGGGCACGCAAGTACTTTCAAGCTTCTACATTTCCAAAGAAAAACTGCTGTGACATGCAGACAGACAGACCGACACCGAAGTCTCACTATAAGGGTTCCTCTTTTACCATTTTGGTATGGATCTAAAAAGCAAAAACGCACAAAAAAACTTTTTCCAAATGATACCTAATACGTCAAACTGAAGTCGGCGTCCTACAATAGGTACTTTAAACCAAAAGATAACTTCAGGTTGACTGACCTATCATCACTATTTGAAAAGAAGTTATTGTTTACGTTTTTGAAGGAGGCCTTTTGTGTTTTAAAACATGTATTTTTTTCCACGTTTTCCGTGTTAATTTACTCGAAACATGTTCATTCAATTCGATTTGTATGGCGTACGTTCACAATGTTTTTAGTGAATTTATAGGGATTACATACATACATTGATACATTCATTAAATCACGCCTGTTTCCCAGAGGGGTAGGCAGAGACCACTTCTTTCCACTTGCTACGATCTTGACAAATTTATTTCTTTCAAATTTAGGTAGGTATATTACCTATTTTATTGCATTAAGGAAGTTGTGTGTTGTTTTATTATTGAGGATCCTTTATTAAGTAGGTAGTAAAATGTATGGAAAGTATAAGGTAAGTAGGTGGCTAGTAGTTTACCCCGAGTTACCTTGCAGATGATTTTGTTGTTGACGATGGGCTCCTTGACCTCGCCGGTGCAGAAGAACTTGCGCTTCTTCCTCATGATCACCGTGCTCACCTCCAGCACGGTCTTGATGCTGTTGCCTGTAGGGAGCGCCCAGAGAGTGATAAAAAAAAACAATGTACCAACAGCTTATCATGTTGATTATGGAGGGGCTATTAAGTTTTTTTTAACCTTCGAAGCAAGCTGTTTTAAGTGTAACTCAGTTTATCCGTGTAGGATTGTATCTGTCCGTGACATCATCCGTACGAAACGCGGCACAGAAAGACTCGTTCGTAAGTTCATAACGGTTTACATCAGCGTTGGTCGGTCAGTAGTAACTTATTGTATCACTGGGGGGAACTAAGTTGCATAAGTATGCTACTTTTTGAAAGAGCTCAATGCGCAATCCTTAACGTATTTAAAAAAACCGGGCATGCCCACGCTCAGTGTAGGGTTCCGAAGCCGTTACTATCTTAAAAAACAACATGTATGTACTGATTCTCTATTTAAAGTTATTTGGTGCTGTCTTAGGGGATTTTAGTGGGTATAAACACCTTAGTCGCCTGTATCTCAGGAACCAAACATACCTACTTAGCCTAGTTAGATTTCCTTTAAAATTAGTTATATGCGCTTTCGTTGAAGATATTTTTCATATTTTTAGTATTTGTAGTTTGGGCTGTAGAGGGAGTGGGGGACACCTTGACTCTAACCAAACTTACCGCTTGACAGCTTAATATTTAATTTTCATAAACGGATACCTTAATCGAAAAATTGTTTTCACAAACCCGTAATATTTTTGAAAGACGTATCCAACGACACCCCGCACTATGGGGTAGACAAAAAAAAATACATCACCACGCTGCGAATAGGGGAGGTTCACAAAAAAAAACGAGTCCTTCTCCCCCAAACTAGGACGGCACATGTTAAAAGATTTGATAGTTAACTTCACTTGTTTATAATATAGGAATCTCCAAATTCCCCTGCAAGCATTTTTCTTACAGAGAGCTGAAATGTAACCTTGTATCATGGTTATGCATGCTCACATATGAGGAAACTGAAGAGGTTTTGAAAGGGATGGTCTAGCTTACATTAACCATACACAAACCAACACACACATCCATAACACACTCTCATATTTATTATAAAAATCTTTAACTTTTCGTCTTCTTTAGTATTTGTGTATTTCATATACCTAATTCCCAAACTTGTTAAATTTCTTTATTTTTTGTCTTAATTTCGCATCATTTTGGCAACTCAAACAGCAATTATATTATTTTTACCAAAGATACAGGGTGTCCCTAGTTTACGAACCACTGTATCTTGGATTAAGCGTAAAATCTCTTTAATCTGTTTAGTCCAGTAACCTTGTCGGTTGAAAGTAAAAAGTCTGAAATTTTCGTGGTTTTTTATTTTTGACAAAGTTGCTTTTGGCCCCCATTCTCGCCAAGAAAAGTGTCCGCTCACGGCCGCCATGTACTCGTAGCTACCGCCTTAATCGCCCTCTTGATCGAGTTACCTTAAACGCAAGATGCCAATGAAGGCGCTATACCTAAACATGAGATTTGCCTAACAAGCTGTTTGCCCTAAACGGGGGATGCCTATGAAGCAGCATGCCTGAAATGTAAAATTGACTAAGAAGCAGATTGCCTAAGTTTAAATTACCTGTAAAGCAGTTTGCCTGAAATACAAGATGACTAAAAAGGCTGATTGCCCTAATCGAGAGATACCGAAGAAGCAGCTTGACTGAAATGTGAATTGACCAAGCAGCAGATTGCCTGAAATACAAGATGACCGAGAAGCGGAAAGTTTGATATCTGCATAGACTGGAAAATTGTTAGCAAAGAATAGAATAACGGCCACTGGGGGCCTACTTATTTCATTGAAACCATATTTATTTCATCCTACATATTTCATAAATCCTATAATCTCTATAGAAAGTAATAATAACATGAGACTTGTATTTTTTTATGAAACACGTCCGGGAGGATAACGATTTTGACTGGAGTGCGACGGTCGTCAGTTAGTTACAAACAAGTCGCAAAAGTAACGCGGGTGAAGTCTCGGGTAAAATCTACTAGATACCTATTTACTTTATAATATTATACCGGACTGACTCCTGAGTCCTGAACCCAAATATGTTTTTCTGGCTCTTTACCGTTAGTAAAAGCACTCGTAAGTAACACTGCAAAAATCTATAAATGTATCTTATTAAATAAATAAAATGATTAAAAAGTACTCTGAGTAGTCTGTGAACTCTGTGAGCACTTAGAACACGCTTCAGGTTTGTACTTAAATTAAATTAAATTTCAACAAAGTTTAATTGTTGGTTTTTGGAGTTAATGCACTGAATCCTTGATATGCTGCGTTAGAAATCATAATTTCGGAATTTCTGGAAAGGCACTGGTCCCACCGCCGACGATGAGCGATTAGCTGTCGGCGATTTTCTCGCCCAAGAAACGAACAAAAGATATAGCTCCTGTGTTAGTAAAAGAGACTTCTACACCATCGTTCTACACTAATATTACAACGAGGAAAGATTTGTAGTTTTGTATGTTTGTAACGAATAAACTCAAACTGATAGATGTGTTACCAGAATCTCATATAACCGAAGTGAAGCGAGGGTGGGTCGCTAGTTATTCATATTTACGTAGTAGAAGCGGTGGTGGTCCGGGTACCCGGTGATCAAATGGTCTAGACGCCCGCCATTGTAAACTGAAGGTCCCGGGTCGGGTACCCGGTGATCAAATGGTCTAGACGCCCGCCATTGTAAACTGAAGGTCCCGGGTCGGGTACCCGGTGATCAAATGGTCTAGACGCCCGCCATTGTAAACTGAAGGTCCCGGGTCGGGTACCCGGTGATCAAATGGTCTAGACGCCCGCCATTGTAAACTGAAGGTCCCGGGTCGGGTACCCGGTGATCAAATGGTCTAGACGCCCGCCATTGTAAACTGAAGGTCCCGGGCCGGGTACCCGGTGATCAAATGGTCTAGACGCCCGCCATTGTAAACTGAAGGTCCCGGGTCGGGTACCCGGTGATCAAATGGTCTAGACGCCCGCCATTGTAAACTGAAGGTCCCGGGTCGGGTACCCGGTGATCAAATGGTCTAGACGCCCGCCATTGTAAACTGAAGGTCCCGGGTTCGAATCCTACTAACATGGCTTATAATTTCAGAAACTTATCTGACTCTGAGTTTATACGACTATCATTTGTTTTGGGTGAAGGAAAACATTGTGATGAAACCTGCACACTAGGTATGTGATTATTCACTAGTTTGTGAAATAGAGAGGCGAATGGCAAACCACGTTAATTCTCTCAAGACAGTTGTTACACAATGACACCGACAAGAGCTTAGCTCTTAAATATCAAGAACAAAAAAGACAGGTATCATAGTTAGAGCCTCGATGTAGTGGACAATGATGGCACCAATTTTTGGTTCAAAGCCAAATAGCTTGGCGGTCGCGGTGGTAGGACGGGGGCAGCTTTGGTGTTGTTTTGTAGGCATTTAACCACTTAGGCATCCTGCTTTGTAGGCATTTGACCATTTAGGCATCCTGCTTTATAGGCATCGACTTTAGGCAATCTGCTTCTTAGTCAATTTTACATTTCAGGCATGCTGCTTCATAGGCATCCCTCGTTTAGGGCAAACAGCTTGTTAGGCAAATCTCATGTTTAGGTATAGCGCCTTCATTGGTATCTTGCGTTTAAGGTAACTCGATCAAGAGGGCAAATTATGGCGAGATGTGAACAAAATGTAAAAAAATGTTACGATACGTACGAATGAAATGAGACATCCTATCTTCCTTTTACATTTAAGGTCACAGGCGTCACAGCACACATATCAACTCGGAAAGGGATCGTCACCGCCTCGCCTTTCCACTACTAGGTGAGGCGACTACGTTACGATTCCGATTAGTCTGCGTTGCAGTAGGGAGTTTCATACAAATGATACTGAACGGCTCGAGTTGATATGGTGACGATCCCTTTCCGAGTTGATATGTGTGCTGTGACCTTTAGAGTATAATTTCAGCAGCCTCGAAAAACACAAGACGGCATTTTTTATGAAATAGATTTGTTACTTTTCGGTAGTAAAATTTTATTGTCTTTGACGCGTGCGTGGCAGCGGCCCCGGCGCAGCTGAACGGTAGCAAGGCAATTTACCTTCATTATTGAGGAACGCTTTTGCGCGCAGGTAACGTAACTTAACATAAAATATCAATGATATTAGGTACATTAAGTTGCCGTGTGGTTGCCGGCTTAGAATTGTGCCACTCCATGTCTTCCCGTGGAAGTCGTAAGAGGCGACTAAGGGAATAAAGGCTTGTAGTACTGTTAGGCGATGGGCTTTCTTCCTGTCACTAATATACACTGTTCAACATCTTAGCCTAATTGTGCAAATTGTGGTTACAGAGTTATCAACAAGTTTTTAGAGTTGTTGGTAATTCTGTAGCTCTGCCTACCCCACTCTGGGAATGAAGGCGTGAAGGAATGTATGTGTAAGTTTTGTCAAGTATAATATATTATACTTGGCAAAACCTGTTTTTAAAGCAATTTAAATATGTAAAAATACAAAATAGGAGATAGGAGCTTCAAAAGAAACACTATTTAAAAAAAGATCATACAAATGAATTGGTTCGGCTGTTTTGCAATATGGCAATATGGTGGTAACAGAAATGGCTTTTGGTGAATAAAATTGACGTTCCAATTCTTATGCTTAACTGTTCGAAGTATCGTAACAAAAAAAATGTGTCAAAGCCCTGAAAATAAATAAAAATAAGATTATCTAATAAATAATTACAAAGAAACGATAAATAATATAAACCAACTAGGCACTTTGACGTATGATGCCATAGTTTTCTCTGTGGTCGGTGTCAATTTAGAAACGGCCAGAAAGAACTAAACTAATAACGACAAACTTTGTAGATTCCTTTTTAAGCTTCTAGAAAACGTTATGTATACGTATGCAACGGCCCATAATTAGGTCTTGAGGTATTTCGAGTATTTGTGCCTGTCATTATCAGAAAAAGAAAAAGGTATAATATAAAGTTTGCAGCTGTTTACTTTTTGTACAAAATAATTATCTCTTGTTATACTTAAGCATATACGCCTTTCAGGAGCCTTTATTACGTTACAGTTGCATAATAGTTAGTTATATTATGAAACTTCTTATGGTACGAGTGCCGAGGTTACATAATTAGCTCTAAAGATACTCGTGCCCATCATTAGAGCGCTCGCTTTGCTGTCGCTCGCGCCCAACCTAACCTAACCTCGGCACTGGTACCTTTAGAAGCTAAACAATTTAAAAAAAAAATGTGTATGACATAGAATTAACTACTACTACTAGCTATCCAACAACATATCACACGATGTTGTAAAGTAAAAGATAGATATTTACAAAGCACATTAAAATCGAAGATGAAAAACTTAGAAAATATATTTAAAGTACCCGCCGTACACGCGTGCACAATTACAGTTTTGTAGCTTTGATAGATACCCGTAGTTCAACAGACAGATAGACAGATGGACTTCGCGAAACTGCAAGTGTTCCTATTTTGAGGTCGGACCAAACCGATCTGGTCCGGTACTACCCCAACTTTAGTTTTATTAAGTTCGCATTGTTGGCACAATTTCCGGCAGCGAGTTGACTTGCCTTTTTCGCCGTTGATAGCCTCAAGCTCCCGCATGCCGCGCGCCTGCGTCTCCCGGCTGTTCAGCTGCTTCATTATGTTGGCCAGTCGGTTCATGGCGTCCACGAACTCGTCAATGGGCCCTTATATAAAAATACAATGAAACATTTAAAGTTTCTTACAGGTAATCGGCCTCTGGCCTAGCAGCCAATAATTAGATCTTTAACTTACACTTTAACTTCAAATTAAGTAGTTTAGTTACCATGTAGCGTGATTATTCGGCGTTTTAACCGCAGTCATTATTGTCTTCGCATATTATTAAAGATCAAATTTGTGAATTTATTGTTCTTTTAAGTGGAATGAATACGGGTAGTATTCATTCCATTTAAAAGCACATCCATCCCGGGGTCCATTGATTTTGACATCAAAAGTTGCTGGTAGTTATCATTATTTGCGTCAATTTATTGAAGACAACAATGACGGCGGTTGAAACGCCCGAATATTCACCCACCTATACGAGTATCAAAAGATGAGGGAGAGAAGCACAATTTATACATACCTATAGTGAAAACCAAAAAGCTTCACATACCTAACTGTCACTACTTGAACCGTAATACATAAATAAAGTAAATGAAAAAAATGAAATTTTAAAAAGTATGAATAATGATTAAAAGTTAAAAAAAGATAAAAGAGATTTATTCAGTAAATAGGCCGCACGGGGACTTTTACACGTCAAAAATCTACCAGCGCTTCCCAAGAGGAGACCACTGCTGAGAAGAAACGCCGCAAAAGACTCAGCAATCACTCATTTTGTAAACATTTCTTATTACAATGATATTACTCAGTTATGTAAAGTTATAAATAAGTAATAAATTTAATATAAATATCAAATATTATGCGTTGTTCAGCAGGAAAACTTGCCAAAAATATTTCAAGAGAGAATGGGGAACAAAAAGTGAAGAAAAAATAATTCACCTACTTAAGTAAATATGTGTAAGTAAGTATATAAATAAGACAGTGCAAGGCCGCCACGTAAAGGTATCAATATGTGTTCCTACATCAACAGTGTCTCCTAGACCAGATACAGTCGCCATCAGATATATGGTAGCGGTCAAGGTACTCAAATATTTCGGAGCAGCATTAAATTTCAATATATTAATTACGCTAGATAAGGTCTATAATATCGGCCCATATAATTCGTCATAAATTTAGGAGCAGTGACTTTTCAATAAATTCGTAACATACAATTAGGTAAAGATATCGGAACTTACAGAAGTCAAAAATATCGAAGCAGCCAGGATGATCATAAAGATCGGAACATTTATGGAAAATATACCTTAAGTCTGTGTCACATAGTTAATATTTGAATTCGTTACTATACTCATAGACCAAATTAGCGGAACATGTCACAATAAACCACTCTGTTCTTAATTCAAATTGTTGACAACATAATATTAATCATGCGTGTCTGAAACCTTATTTTAATGGGTCCATCGTAAAGTATTTTGAACTATGTGACACAGACTTAAGGTATATTTTCCATAAATGTTCCGATCTTTATGATAATCCTGGCTGCTTCGATATTTATGACTTCTGTAAGTTCCGATATCTTTACCTAATTGTATGTTACTAATTGATTGAAAAGTCGCTGCTCCTAAATTTATGACGAATTATATAGGCCGATATTATAGACCTTATCTAGCGTAATTAATATATTGAAATTTAATGCTGCTCCGAAATATTTGAGTACCTTGACCGCTACCATATATCTGATGGCGACTGTACAACTTATGCATTTTCACATACTTTCTTTCTTTAAAAAAAGGCTGCTGTCCACCAGGATCCCCTAGCCTGATCCCCCAGGGGATCCTGATGAACTTCCGAGTTCATCAGGATCCCCTGAAGGTAAACTTACCTAAAGTTGTTTATACACTGCAGCAGTTAGTGGCATAAATATTAGGTAGGTTTAGGTTATGTTCGTTTTGCAGCAGGCCCGGAGGGCCAAACTACCCAGAAATAGAAGCTCTGCGGTAGCAGAGCTCCGTCGACTTTCTTCAATGTAATACGTGGCAATAACTACTTTAGTGTATATGAGGCTTAACATTATGAATCTGACGTTAGGGGATCCTGATGACCTCGGAAGTTCATCAGGATACCCTAAGGCAGGGGTCACCAATTATTGTCGCTCGGGGTCTGTTTGAAGAAATGAAATGACCATCACGGTCCGCACAACATTCTTCCCCACTGTGACGATCAATGCAATCCGCGAACTCTTTTTAGCTTGTTAGCTCAGCCGTTTCCGAATTGCCGTCAACAATGATAATGCGGGGTTAATTTTTATCAAATTACGTACTCTGTAGTGCAAGTTGCTGTATTCTCCCCCCCCCCCCCTGCCCTAGGGGATCAGGCTAGGGGATCCTGGTGGACGCAATGTTAAAAAGTTATCTTAATGAGTCACGGGAATTTAAGTTAAAAATAGAACGGATTGCGCTTTTTTAGTCGCAAATATAGTCTGTTCTTACATAATATGTCGGCTGCCTAACCCCAAACCAGAAAACTGTACGACATGAAACTATGGAAATAACTATGTAAGTTGTCTAATTTTCCTAACGGCGTAAGCCGCGGATCTTGGTTTACCTGCCATGCCAGTACAGCTATATGGAGACTCCATTGCAAATTTTTATCTATTGTTACTCCCTAATCTACCATTTGCACACACTCGTCATTTATACAAATACTAGAATCTTCCGGTTTAACATTAGGCAAAGCGAACCTAACACATTTGGTTTTCTTAGCATTTAGTCGTAAATTGTTACTAGTAAACCAATTAATTACTTGAACTAGTGTGGCGTTTATCCTACTGTAGTCTACAGACTTTCCATCTACCTTGAAAATTAATGAAGTATCATCAGCAAAAAGTACAATATCACAAAGTTTATCTACTGTTGGTGATAACTCATTTATGTAAACCAAAAATAAAAACCTATCCGGCCATGCTCAGTGTAGGGTTCCGAAGCCGTTATCTACTAAACAAAAATGTCAATATTAACAAGTATGAACTAATTCTCTACTTATTTAAAGTTATTTGGGGCTGGTCTTGGTTGATTTTGTTAGGTATAAACACTAGTCGCTGGCATGTATCTCAGGAATCAATCAAGCCTTCTTAGTGGAGATAGTTTTTCTTTTAAAATTCGTTATATGCGCTTATATTAAAGATAATTTTCTGATTTTTAGTATTTGTAGTTTTGGCTGTGCGGGTGGGGGACACACACTTGACTATAACAAAAATTAGCGCTTTAAAGCTTAATCCATACTTAATATTATAAATGTGAAAGTGTGTATGTTTGTCCGTCTTTCACGCTTCAATCAATGAACGTATTGAGATCAAACTTTGCACATATTGGTTAGGTCCTGGAATAGGACATAGGATAGTTAAAAACTATAAAAGGAAAGGAAACACGGAAAATTGGACAGTTGCCGAGGGAGCAGTGATAAACGACTTCTACGCGGGCGAAAGCCCCCCCCCCCCCCCTCCCCCCCCTCGAACGGAACGAATCCCTTAATCGAAAAATTGTTGTCACAAACCCGCCATATCTTTAAAGACCTATCCAACTACACCCCACATTATGGGGTAGACCAGAAAAAAAATTACATCTTCTCGTTACGTGTAGGTCAGGTTTTTATTTTAACACTTCGTTGGCGTGACTAATATGTATATTCATGCCAAATTACAGCTTTCTAGTACTAAGAGGTCTGAGCTAGGCTGCGGACGGATGGACGGACATGGCGCAACTATAAGGGTTCCTAGTTTGACTACGGACCCTTAAAAAGATAGAGCCTTAAGGCACATCTACTTTCACTGTAGCTTTCGTTCGAATTTCTATCACTGAGGTAGGAAGACAAGACTTAAAGCTTTATTGGACAATCCATAATGTTCTAATTTTAAAATACATAAGGGTCGTATGATCCACGCAATGAAAGGCTTTAGTAAGATGACAAAATATTCCCCCAACTGTCATATCAAAGTGGTTGCTGCTAAGTAGTTTTATTTTTCTATTAAAGTAACTTACGTTACGAGTAACATATCATTCAGCATTCGTTTCCCAAAGACTTTAATTAAAACTGGTAGTATGGAAATGGGACGGACGTTCGTTAAACCACTCATCTCGCCCAGTTTAAAAAGAGGTAGGTACTTATGACTTTACTATACTTCATGAGAACCGGAAAGATCCCCTCCGATATATGCAATTAATGTAAATTAATGCTAGATGGGGTGCAATTACATCTACGAGCATGATATGAAAGAGTATCTACTTTAACTGATGTGCCCACTTTTTTGAACTGAGCTAAACCTTGACAATTGAACCTGAATCTACAGGGCTGAATTCAAAGCTTATATATCACATTTACTGACATTAGCGCAAAGTAATGATTAAAAGCTTCAAGCGCGTATGATTGAAAAAGACATTTCGTTTCATAGTATAAATTAGAATTATGATTTCACAAGTTCGTATTTATGTATATATTTCTGTCAGTATAGCTGACTTTCCGATAAACTAATTGAGAAAGCAAGACAAAAACGAATTTATCCGATTAAATACAAAATGTGTTGTGATTATATGCGCTAGGTACAAAGGTACTCCGAATCCTGTCTAGCAAAGACTAGTCAGGTGCCCGTCGGGCTCGCGCACCGAGGGTTCCGTATTCAAGATAATATCGTTGGAAAACGCAAAAGAAGATGATCATTTTTTTATAAACTTTACTTGATACGCAGGGTTTTTTCAGATTTTTGGTCCGTAAACTTCGGAGATCATTTATTTTGGCTATAAATCAAAAAGTCACGGAAAATTATAAAAAAAACAGACATACGCACACCGAAGTCTCATCGTAAGGGTTCCTGATTTTTCAACTTTCGTACAAGACCCTAAAAAACGGCCGAGTGCGAGTGAGTTCCGTATGATTTTGTAAAAACGTCCTTTTAATTTTTACACGTAATTTAAGTATTTTATTTTATTTGTTACTGTTAAAAGTGTCAATATACAAATAATAATAATTTACTTACTTTTTGAAAATTTCATTTTACTTATTTATTTTCTATTAGGTATCTACGGTTGAAGAGATACAGCGATTGTTAAGATCAAGCAAACAATTAAAAAAAATCACTTTTCTTGTACAGTGCGGCTAGCATAAGTTGTCCGCGACTTGTTTGTCACTCGGATATCCCTTTCTATCTACTCGTTAACGGTAGAGACACAAGGAGCGACAAGCGAAAAAAATGCAACTTGTGCTAGGTACCAGTACAGTCGAGTTCATAATATGTGTACACCATTAGTAACTTGTCACTTTAATCGCTGTGATAATTCATATTATGGCGGTTTAAACATGATATTAAATAGACAAAAAAATACACATATGAATTCCTTATCTTAGCGTCATTGCAGTGAACCTCGGGGTACTTTAGCCCTAGGGGGTAACATTGCCCACCGCAAAAACCATCGTTAAAATTTAATTATTCCATTAAATGTTACAACAGAACCAAGCTACTTGCATAGTTCTAAAATTATTTTAACAATTTAAGATGGTTACCACTGAAATAGTTATACTTTTAAGGTTGGGCAATGTTACCCCCTAGGGTACTTTAGTACCCCGAGGTTCCTGTACATGAATGGTACGTCCAGTCTGTGAGCTCCTAAAAATACCTTCGGATTTTAGAAGCATACTTCGGGTATTGACGATGACACGCGATCGGGATATGCGGTTCTGTTCTGTTATCAACCTGCTAAACTAATCAAAGTTACCTTTAAAATTTATGTAAAGAATAACCATCAGTACAAAATAAACCTTACTTTATAATATTATGCTTATTTATCTTTTTCTAATTTTATTACAATATAAATGTTTGTCATTCATGCACTACATGATACAAATAAATAAAAAACAGCATTTTCGATTTCTTCCATCGTTACTTTAAATAGAGAACACGCCGCCTTCTCATACTACTTTTATTTGCAAGTTTATAGAGCTGTTATACCCACCTGTGGATTCTTAGAAACTAAATTCATATATTATAAATAATTTTATTGTACACTTCAAAATCCCCGTTGCTTCTATAACCGTTACTTCTTGAACCTTATTAAAATATATACCGTCAATACTTTTCTTAAAACTTTCAGGTTCTTTAAAAAACAATTATACACATTATAATTTATAAACAATGTCCCGTAATTGGTTTTTTACAGAAATACCCTGTTTAAGTTGCCTCCCGGGCTATTCCCAGTAGTCCGCACCCCGTAGTTCGCACTGCGAACTACTGGGAATTTTTTTCCACACACAATTAAAATAAAAAACAATAAATATTATATATATATATAGAGTAAAAATGCTTTACTATGTTGATTTGTTAAATTTTTCGTAAAATTAATGTTTTTTTTAAAATTGTCAGTCTAATTTTAAATAAATGTGTTAAATTAAAATTACTTTTTTATATTCCTGCTCCTATAATACCATATGAAATTGAACACAGTTATGTTGAATTAAACTGTGCGAACTACTGGGATTTTGATTTTCCCATTTGTCCGCAGTGCGAACTACTGGGAATAAAAAATCCCAGTAGTTCGCACCACTTGCCGGAGGTGCGGACTAGTGGGAATTTTTATTCCCAGTAGTTCGCAGTGCGAACTACGGGGTGCGGACTACTGGAAATAGCCCTGACTCCCCATGGAAATCAATTTCCGAAAAATAACAAACTAAATAAATAATTAAGTGGTGGTTTTAACTGCTCTATATAAATCAATGAAATCACAACGAGTGCACTGTTCGCGTGATGGACTGCTACTATGTCAAAAAGACAATTGTCATTTTCTACTACACGAATCCTTCCGATTTTCTGCGAAATACGACGGTTTTTCTAATAAGAGCTCACGGACTGTACATTAGTTTATTTGTGTAAAACGTGAACTATATATGACTATGAAAAATTCGTACCTACTCGTCACAAAATTGCCCCTAGCTAGAGCGTTATTCATACCCACGGCCGTCGAAACGGTAGCAGTTTCTAGCAATAAATAGCGCAAGAAAACTAAACCATAAGAATGTAAAAAAAATATTGGCATGTTTAATTTATCCTTCCGATTTCCCGAAGGTTTTTCTAAGAGCTCACGGACTGTCCCTACATCCGGTGTCAGCTTGATCGTACGAGTACCGTCACCCCGGCGAGCCCCTGAGACATATGATATGTATGACTTCCGGTTAATTGTATTTGGCTAACGTGAGTACTTGCACAGACATATCCTCGTAGCTAGGATTATACAGGGTGGACTAATTATATGAGATAAAAACTGTTTATTAATCATGAAAATACATAAATTGGGATTTTATTTTTTAAAAATTACATCATTCATGTGATCCGTCATTATTTTGACATTGCTGTAACCTTGAGCGAAAATTTTCAAGGACAGCCTGACAAGTGTTTCGAGAAATGCTTTTCATTTCCTCGCGAATACGTTCCTTCAATTCCTCAACAGAGACTGAGTCGGTATCGAAAACTTTACTTTTGAGGTATCCCCAAAGAAAAAAGTCCATCGGGGACAGGTCCGGGCTACGAGGGGGCCAGTGAATGTCACCTCTTTTGGATATCACTTTATTGGAGGTGTGACATGTTGCTCCGTCTTGCTGAAACCACGATCGTTGATTAAAACCATCAAAATCCTGTAACGTCGGAGCAAAAAAGTATGAAGAATGCGGTTTAAAGATGTCCTAGGCACATTTAAGACGCTAGACCGCTTTCGAGTAGAGATTCTAGGTTGTTCACGAACGGACGCTCTTACACGTTCCACGTTTTCGGGATCTCTTGATGTTCTCGGTCGGCCGGATCGTGGTTGATTTAACGTTGAACCTGTCTCCTCGAACTTCTGTACCCACTTTTTAATCAATTGAATCGATGGAGCTTCATTTTTATGCCGTATATTGTAATGATTGCAATATTTTCGTTGCGATATTGTCAAAGAATCGTTGTTTTGATAATACTCGCGTACGCAGAACGCACGTTGTGCTCCAGTGAAGGACGCCATGGCACTAAATTCCCATTGGCCGCTCTTGCATTTCGTATTTCGTTACAACGTGTATCTACTTACCTATTGTAGGTATTAGTGTTGTTAGTTTACTTTTATATTTAAACTATCCGTTGCCCAAGACTACATACGCGTAGAAGTCGTTTATCGCTACTCTCACTACTTATTTCAACGGAATAAGGTGAAAAAGTGTTTACATATCTTTGACGTTGACTGTACCTATATTGCTCGGTTTACATGTGTGCGTGCTTCGAAGGAAAGCGCCGCGAGCCACCACAAGCAAACACAACTGAACACTCCAAGCCGGTTTAGTCGGACCTGTAGTAATAAATAAGTATCGAACGACGCGCATCGACGCCCTCCCAGCGCCCCCGAGCGGCACTACGGACCTCCTAAAGGGCTGGAGCCGTACTACTTTTCTGTTTATACTATGCACCCCCCCTGTCGTCGTCAACTAACACAGTTATGTCATTATTTTAGGTTAGTTCTCAGTTTCTATAATATTGTAAACGAATTTAGAGATTTTAATGTAATAAGTACAAGTAGATTGTGCTATTTGGATATTTATTATGATAGAATATGATAGGATAGTAAGGTATAATTATGAAGTGAAGTTTAGACCAAATTAAATGTGATTCTATCATAATATGAAACAACAAATTGCAAATTTAGAGAAAATGATTTTAGGTCAAAAAATATAGACACATTATAAAAAATACATATGAATAGAATAGATATCCGCAATATTTTTAAAGTCTTTTAGTACCTACCCAGGTAACACAGATAGCTGTATAACAATTCACTTTTAGACCTGTTTGAAACTCTGTGCTTATTAAGACTCTTTTAAGAGTACACTGGTGATCCTACAGCTGCATAATAGCTGTCAGTGATATTTAAACAGCTTAGGCTCATTAAGAGCTGCATTAAGGCTGCTTAAGACCGACAAAACCACCATTAATACGCTAAGAGTGCTATAACGGTATATATTCAACGACTTTATTCAGCTTTTAACATTTTCTAAGGCCTTAACCGCTTTAAGGGCTGTTTAGTGGATTCAATTACGCCAAATGCTGTATAAGAGGGTATTTGTGAACTCCTATTACACTGACTTATTAAAGGGGCACGTGTGAACTATTATGAAGTGAATAGCTGTATAATGGATGATATGTGGCCCATATTACAGCTTATTGCTGAAAATGTCTACCGTTAAACAGGCTTTATACTGCCATTGATAGTGTCTGCATAGTGGCAGTTTAAACATTCACTAACCTCGCAGCTGCTTAGAGACTCATTAGTGTATCGAATTAACGCCTTTTACTTTATAGTGTTTCACATAAGTACCTTTATTCAGACTTTATCCGAATAAAAGTACACAAGTGAACTATTAGACAGCCTTTTGCAGAATAGAAGAGTTTTAACTGTGCACGTCGCTGTTTAACATGAATTCACCATTTTATGTATGACCTATAAATATTCTGATTTATTTTTCAATTTTTATGATGTTTTGTGTATAAGTTAGGAATGTATTGCATCAGTTTTTACTTCCTAATATCATAATAATTACTTTTATCTTATGAATCTTTTCAAAGCACTCAAAATTTTATAATCAAGTTTTCATATCGGCTTATTTATATCATAAAACTAATTAAAAACAGAATATTTTCGTGGCGCATTGAAATTTTCTTAGATAATAATGTCAGTAAAACTACGTTGCCAGTCATTTTTCTTTTATTTATTTGTAAAGCGATGTAGTTACCAGGTATATGAATATTATCCACCAAACAATCATTCACTCCACGAAACGTAAAATTATTCAAGTTCACTTAATATTACACATATATATATACACAGGCCGCAAGCAGCCTTTCCCTGTTTAAAATATATATAAGAGCGTACATGTGACATATTTGCTGAATAAAGGGTAACTTGTGATATCTTAGCCAGACGATATTCAGCGCATAAAGGGTGTAACGAAATAAAACTGTAAATTTTAAATGAAAAAATAACGATATTTTTGGTAGATATCAATATAATTATATTAGTATAACAAAATTAAAAACCTATCTTCAGCTAAGTTAATTGTAAGTTTTTTTTTTAATTTGAATACTTTTTGTACTTGTGGTACTTACAGCTTCTTTCGAACGCCTTCCATATCAGCCTTTACGGAGCATTTTGTAACTTTTCTGGCTGCAGCATTCCATTTTTTGCGGAAGTCGTCTATATTTTTGGCCACTTTACCCGTCTTTCTTAAAATTCCCTTAATTTGAGCCCAATAATGCTCGGTTGGGCGGCACTGTGGGACGCTTGGTGGGTTCAGTTCCTTGGGTACAAAAGGGATATGATTTTCCTTTAGGAAATTTATCGTGTCCTTAGCGTAGTGGGCTGGCGCTAGATCAGGCCAGAATAACGTAGGGACGTTATGCTTCTTCACAAATGGCAGCAGCCCCTTTTTAAGGCATTCTTTTATGTATATTTCTCTGTTGACGGTACCTTTTGTGACAAAAATGGAGCTTTTGTCGCCACATTGACAGATAGCTTGCCATACGAGAAATTTTTCGTCGAATTTCCCAATCTTAACAGTTGTTTCAGACTCGAGAAGAGTTTCTCCTTTACCCGCCGTGTAGTATTGTGGACCAGGAAGCGTTGTAAAATCAGTTTTGGTATAAGTTTCGTCATCAATTATTAAATGTGATTTTGTTGTGCCAAGGAAATCGTATAGTTTTCGAGCTCGGCTTTTAATTACAGAACGCTGCTTTTCGGTCACTTTTGCCGTCTTAACTTTCTTCCGGGCCTGCATACCTGCTCTTTTCTTAGCTCGTTGCACCATAGATGCATTTGTGCCACATTTTTTGGCAATATCTCTGACGGACATACTTCGATTCCGCTTTATGCAATTGATTATCTTTTTGTCAAGCCTAGGGTCACTTGGCCCTTGAAGTCTACCACTTCCGGGTTTCTGTTCAAGAGACAATGTACTTATTAAAATAGTTCTTCAAAATAAAATCCACAGAACTTCGCGGTAACTTTAGGTCTTTGGCGATAAGACTCGTAGGACGTTGCGGATTTTCACGCCATTTTGAAACGACCATTTCCCGGCGTTGTTTTCTATTCATTGTCGAAAGTAAGTTTTTCCAGATATCCGAGTAATTTATATAGCAATGGCTAAGGTAAGAATGACACTTATTTATGACAGCAAGAAAATAATAGCTATCTTGTTTGGAATAAAAATGACAGTTATTTGAAATTTACAGTTTTTTTTCGGTACAGGCTTTAGTACTGTCGTTACCCTTTATAACGCTGTTAAATTGCTGCTACACAGCTCTTAAGCAGCTATGTGAACTTAAGGCTGAATAATTTGTGCCCATTTAAGAGTAATAAGAGCTGTATACGGCCGTATACAGCCCTTATGCAGGTTTTTTATTCAGCTTTAAGCTTGATGGGAACCCGATATTCAGCCGATAAGCAGCCTTGTGTGCTACTTGTGTACCTACAGCTAAAAATTCAACGGTTCGTTCTGAGACCTGGCTACAACTAGGTACGCCAAGATTGACACGAATTGCCGTG
This sequence comes from Acleris emargana, assembly GCA_927399475.2. NCBI lineage: Eukaryota > Metazoa > Arthropoda > Insecta > Lepidoptera > Tortricidae > Acleris > Acleris emargana. The sequence continues at coordinate 44,873,185 of OV656835.1, read as the reverse complement.
TCAAATTACGGGGTATTTAGACCCGCTCGCTTGTCTTTAAGGCTGCGTTCCCAACAGGCAAACTGATAGCTGCCGACCGAGTGCGAACGACTGAGTGAGTCGGTGGCTAACAGTTTGCCTGTTGGCGACCGAGTGCGAACGACTGAGTGAGTCGGTGGCTAACAGTTTGCCTGTTGGCGACCGAGTGCGAACGACTGAGTGAGTCGGTGGCTAACAGTTTGCCTGTTGGAAACGCAGCCTAAAAGAATAATACTGCAATATTTACTCCGTTTCGTTAGCCACAACTTGAAACTGTATACCCGAATAATAAATAGGGTGTAATTACCTGTGCCGAAACTGCCACCATCTAAATAATTTAGAAACTGATAAAAACGTAAGGCTTCATCTGATTCTATTTCGTCCATTACCGGCCTCTGTAAAAATATTCAGATATAAGTACCTAGGTGCGCGGGTAAATGGAGAGTGATTGATAAGATAGGTAATCGTAGATTAAAAACCTGGCAAAAGTTTGTAGTACTGTTAGGCGATGGGCTGGCAACCTGTCAGTAATACACGTAAACATCTTAGCCTAATTAGAGAATCATCAACATTTTTTAGATATTTGTTGGTAATTCTGTAGCTCTGCCTACCCCACTCTGGGAATGAAGGCGTGAGTTTATGTATGTATGTAAATCAGGGGTCAATCTCACACAAATTGACCTAGCCCCAAACTAAGCTCTAGGCTTGTACAGTCAGCTGCAGAGAAAAGGGTACCCCCCTCCTCCTAAGGATTGTTTTTTTTCGAAAACCTGTGGTTAGATTTAAATGATTTTGAGTTTATGTGTAGACAATAGTAAAATCTTTAATTCACCAAAAAATCATATAACTTTAACCACAGGTTTTTGAAAAAAATCGATCCTTACCAGGAGGGTATCCTTTTCTCTGCAGCTGACTGTACTATGGGTACCCACAACTATAAACTTACTTATATAGATAAATACATACTTAAATAATACTCGTGCTCACCACACCAATATTTGCCCGTACCGGAGATCGAACCCGGGACCGCTAGCTTCATAGGCAGGGTCACTTCCGACTAGGCTACCGCGCATACATTGTTAAATCGCATTTCTCTATATGAAAATACCGTAAAAGAGATCACCAAATATTAAAATTGCAATCGGCCAAGAAATACGGATAAAATACAAGCATTTTAAACTTATATAAACTTATACATAATGCGATATCCTGTTAGTCGAGTCACTTTAGTCTACATGTAACATGTTTGCGTCAAATCCGGTAGTTCTGATTTTTTGCTGACTTGTTTATGCTGTTGGCCCAATGAAATACCGAAGTTTGTGACCTCGAGCGCCGAACGCAACATTGACATAATTTAAAAAAAACGCGAACGTATCGGACTTTATTCTGATTTTGGTGATTATCAACCTAGAGAACCAGTTTTTGAAAGTACCTTTTCAGCACCTTTTTAAAGTAAACTATTTTTGCTAAGTACCATTTGAGACTAAAATTGTCTCAGTAGACTAAACAGTTTTTGAGACAAAGCTTTTCAAAATTCATATTTTTTTCGAACTTCGCAATTTTTTGCAATAAGTGTGACTGTTAAGGGTAACATAATTTAAAATATTTCCGTAACTGTACTACTCAGTTGATGTTGTATACTAAATAATTATAGAACATTCAATTCCCGTTCATTTGATAACCTACACACGTGTATAGCGTTCATAGAATCAGAATTGTTTGCAATTTTTGAAATACAGCGGCTGCCGTTTTGTCGACGTCATATCTCCGGGTCCAGGCACTTTACAGATGGGGTCCCGACGGTTTTCAAGATAGAATAACATGTTAAAAAACATACTAAAATTTGGTGCTGGTATTTGGTGTTACCCTAACAGATCGCAATTTTTTGCGAAGTCCGAAAACATGATGAATTTCGAAAAGCTTTATCTCAAAACCTGTTGAGTCTTCAGAGACAATTATAGTCTCATATCATATTGTAGCAAATTCAGTCCGCTTTAAAAACGTCCTGAGAAGGTACTATCAAAAACTAGTCCTTTAGGGTTATAATCGCCAAAATCTAAAAAAGGCCGAAATCTTCGCGGTTTATTTTTATTTTACACAGTTCTTTGCATTTGGCGCCCGAGGTCACAAACTTGGATTATTCATTGGGCCAACATCATAAACAAGTCTTCGAAAAATCAGAACTACCGGATTTGACGCAAACTACACCGTACTTTTACAGGAGTATATACAGGGTGTTTGGTACTGATTTCTGAAACTTTGAGCCCCCCCTTTTTTTTAAATGTTGATATACACTTCCAATAGCACTTTTATTCGGACACAACAACATTTAACTTTCTAACAAAATGATAATTATGGGGATACACCAAATAGTTCCTTTTTTTTCGGGGTTACAAGGTCGAATTTTGGTAACTTTTAATAAAATTAAAAATTAATTAATATTGAATAGACAAATAAAGGGTTAAAGTACCTGAAATGGATAGCTAATGGCCTCTTCTATTCGCCTGTTTCTTTTAGACAACTCTACTAAACAACCTGTATTATTATGCTGTGACGTCACGTAACAGTTCGGTCATATAAACTCTATGTTAAATACTGTTTCGTTAGAAAAAGATAGGAAAAAAATCCTTTGTTGGCTTTAACTCGTATCTTGGTTATTTATACAGCTATTCATAAAAATATTTTTCTCAGTTAATTGTTTGTTAAATAAGCTTTTATTGAAGCTATTAAAAATGACATGAAGTAAGGTAAGGTTATGCGGCATTAAATTAGGACAATTAATTTATGCGTTCTAATATAGATCCTTAAGAAAATATACTTACGAATTTTCCACTCCATGCTCCGACGTCGGAGTAGAGAGAGTTGATCCTGCTCGGCATCCAGTCGAGCGACGAGCGCGCCACCAGGATCGGATGCTTTAGAACATAACAAGATGTAGTCGTAGGAGGTGCTTTATAACAAGGTGTTACATAATGATGATAAGCATTGTACCATACTTAACGATAAACATACTCACCTACATAGTGAAATTAATACTAGGACCCCTAAGGCACTTGTCCCACCACCCACGATGAGCGGGACGCGAGTAGAGCCTGCGATCAACTATTAATATAATGTGTCTCTTTTATTGACACGGGAATTCACGGGATCTATATTGGTTGTTTCGACAAACTAGTGAAAAGAGTTCTCACCGGCAGTGTGCACAGTTAGCGTTAAACTATTAAAGTAGGTATGTCGCTCTTTTATTGACACGGGATCTATATCTTTAGTTCGTTTCTTGAGCGCGAGAAAATAGTCGATAGCTAATCGGTTTCTCGCCAGCAGTGGGAGATGTGCCTTACTATTAACTTAACAGTATTACTTAACATTAGGTCCTTACATATACCCTTGTGGTTGCCGGGTTAGAATAGTGCCACTCCATGTCTTCCCGTGGATGTCGTAAGAGGCGACTAAGGGAATAAAGGCTTGTAGTACTGTTAGGCGATGGGCTTGCCACCTGTCACTAATACACTGGGAAACATCTTAGCCTACTTGTGCAAAATGTGGTTACAGAATTTTATCAAGAAGTTTTAAGACTTGTTGGTAATTCTTTAGCTCTGCCTACCCCACTCTGGGAATGAAGGCGTGAGTTTAGGTATGTATGTAGGTCCTTACATTATGAAATTGGCGTTTTGTCGTACTGGCCACTTTGATCTCAAATATCTCCTCTTGGGTTAGGAATTCCAAATTCAAATTTATACAGCTATTTACTCTTTGAAAGCATTTGTTTCGAAAATCATAATTCATTTGTTTTTCCTCTTTTGTTTTTTTTCTTTGGGTTTTAACACGTTGAATTTTTGAGTGCCGGACTCGTGGTCACACCATTTTGTCACACCAGTGTGATGACGAGTAATTTATTTTCCTCGTAGCCACACCACTTAAACAAGATCGCACTTTACTGAATATTATATTTCTCGAGTGTTGTGAAGCACTTGATAAAATTGGGAAATTCGTCAGAAATCATTTGTATTCTGCAAAAGTAGGTAGGTTAGGTTCGTTAGGTATCTTTAGATGCCCGAAGGGCAAATCGCCCGAAAGAAGGAGCCCTGCCACAGGCACACAGGTAGTGGTGTGACAACCTAGTGTGACGACGAGTCTCATGTTTTGGTAACTTACTATTGGTCACACCCACAGATCACAGAAACAAGGGAGATATGTCATGAACGCCAATTCGTACAAGACCCGGTGTCGCCACTTTTAAACATGTGTGCGTCTTACGCTTACGCTCTATTAACTACTACAAAAACAACCTCCTCATAATTGGTTACAGCTTACGAACTAAAAACACCGTAACATAGTTTTGATAGTAGCAGAAAATTAAGCTTTATACTAAGTTCTCAAGGTTGAAAAATGCTGAAAGATCGTTTTTTTTCCATCGTAGTTCAGTCACTGAACGTAAGGTAGCGCTTACTCGTCACTTAGCTGCCATCTATGCGACGAGTAATTAATTAGTTCCTCAGAGCTAGATGGCGCCAAGGTAGTAGTCCCTATGTTCAGCAGGTTAAGGACTACCCACACACAGCGACATCTAGTTATACTTTTTTCAAGAGGTGTGCGTTTCTCTCCTGTAGTCCACTTAGGGATGCCACAAGGAATGTTTCAAAATATATCGATAAACAATTCAAACTTGTTTGCAACGTTAATATAGGTACTATTCAATTTACAGGCAATAAGTACTATTTTTATTATTTTACTACTAGGTTAATACAATTACATCATTTAAACTTAATATATTATTGTTAGAATAGAATAATATTTTATTAGCAAGAATACGGTTTGCGTAAAATTGATACATAAGATTTTAAATTTGGAACGATACCTATATTAGAACGTAACAAAAAAATGGCCGAATTTCTTTGGTTAAATTTTCTGGAGCTGTTTAAGATTTTCGTTTTGATTAGTACATAAAAGTCTAAATTGTAAACTTGGACTTTATGATGTTAATACAAATATACTAATAAAATGGGTTCGGTTGAGTGTCACGTCACAAGATCTCAGTTTGGGACAAACCATTAGTTTACCGACTTGATTATGTAAACTTTATTTCATAAATGGTACAAATTACTTAAAACAGAAAGATAGACTTAATACTTGGGGCAATCTCTACCATCCAACCTTTAGGCTTGAATCCTTTTAAGAGCGAGTCGGCGCGAGCTGTCAATCAGCGCTGTGTGCAAACACAGCTCAATACTGAGCCAGAGCCCTTTGCCTTTGTGGTTGGTTAATTTATTTTTATCTTAATTGTATGATTTGCCTACTTATATTTGAATTGCTAGAGTCCTTCGTCGTTCGTTAATATTGTAAAGAAAATTAAATTTTGTATAACGTGAAAATTTATTAAAATTATTTTTCTTCTGTTTTAAGCGTGTCGTGGTAGTGATAAATAACTAGAACTATTAACACATTGAATTCTATTGATAGCTGTAGAATAAGCCATTTATCGATAGTCGATAGAAATCACGTCAACACAACTTTCACAACCTTACGCTCTGAAATCCATTCAAATATAAAATATTCATTTAAAAATATAAATAATGCTTAAAAACAAAATTTACCGGTGGTAAGTTATGCCCTTTGATTTTATATTAACGTTTGTATTTCGATTTTTGCACACTTTCACGCTAAATACAGTCATTTTATCATTTAAACGGAGCTTCTATACTGACAGCGTTCAGTGAGTGACTGTGTCAACGCTTGACACGCCTCGTGCCGATATGGTCAATTTGACCATATCGAGGCGACACGAACCACGCCCCCATAACATATCTCCCTTGTTTCTGTGATCTGTGGTCACACCAAACAGTGTAGCGTCGGGGAAAATTAATTACTCGTCATCACACTGGTGTGACAAAATGGTGTGACCACGAGTCCGAAGGGAGTTTTTGGTTCTAACGTTTTCGTTCTAGAAATTTCGACCTGCAGAACCAGCCCCATGGACAGACCAAAGTTGATAATGAAGAATTGAAGGCTATTGTGAAAGCGGATCCATCGCAAACCACGTCCGAGTTAGCTGCGGGCTTTGGTGTTAGTGATAAAACTGTTTTAATGCACTTGAAGAAAAATTGGGAAGGTGAAAAATCTTGAAAGGTTGTACCTCACGAATTGAGTGAAGCAAATCGTCGACTGCTGCGTTACATTACTCAATCGGCACAATCATGAAGGGATTTTAAATCCAATCATTACCTGTGATGAAAAGTAGAATCTGTACGATAATCGGAAAGTGCTCATCGCAATGGCTGAACTCTGCCGAACCAGCCAAATCATGCCCCAAGCGAAAATTGACTCAAAATAACTTACTTGTGAGCGTTCGGTGGACTAGTGCCGGTGTCATTCACTACAGCTTTATTAAATCTGGCCAGACAATTACGGCAGATGTCTATTGTCAGCAACTGCAAACCATGATGGAAAAGCTAGCTGCTAAACAACCGTGGCTGGTCAATCGCTCTAGACCACTGCTGCTCCTGGACAACGCTAAACCACACACTGCACAACAGACGGCTACCAAACTAGAGGAGCTTCAATTGGAATGTCTAAGACATCCACCGTACTCCCCGGATCTTGTTCCAACAGATTACCATTTTTTTCGAAATTTATAAACTTCTTGCAAGGGAAAAAATTCAACTCCGATGGGGCAGTCCAAACCGCCCTCAAAGGTTTTATTGATTCCCGTCCGAATGGTTTTTTAGTAAATGGATCAATGAACCACCTATGAGATGGCAAAAGTGCATAGATAGCAATAATGGTACCTAAATACTTTGATTAATTAAATATATTTTATTTTAAAAAAACGACTTTATGTCCCTCCCTTACAAAACGCCAATGTCATATGTAAGTACCTACCGTTAATTTAAAAGAAAATTTTAAATATGATACAAAGTATAGCCGTTTATTCGTGTTTTTTTACAATAAGTAGTAATTATACAGTTATTAAGAATATACAAATTATTTGTAATTATGATCATAGTTACATTTGAAATGGCAACAAATAACAATAGAACACAAAGTAAACTTATTAGGAATTTGAAAATGAATAAAGTACGGATACATAAGAGAATAGTCAGTTTATATATTACTAGCGGCCCGCCAGCAGCTCCGACGCGCTGCAAATTTGACTTTCCCAGTAGATTTTTCAATTATTTTATTTCATATAAACCTCGTCCTGACAATGACAAACACAACAAAAAAGAAATCAGCCAAATCGGTTCAGCCGTTCTCAAGTAATAGCGTGACTTCATCACTACATAGTATAAAACAAAGTCGCTTGCGCTGTCTGTCCCTATGTATGCTTAAATCTTTAAAACTACGCAACGAATTGTGATGCGGTTTTTTTAATAGATAGAGTGATTCTTAAGGAAGGTTTATATGTATAATACATTCCACGCGGGCGAAGCCGCGGGCGGGTCGCTAGTTTATATATATATTTAGAGTGGTGGACATTAATGCTGGACATTATTTAAACCGATTTTAAACGCGTCTTACGATACAGATATAGATAAAATATCGAAATCATTAACATTTAAGTAGCTGAATTAGAACGTTAAAAATAAATGTATGAGTAGGTAATGTTTCTTACCAGGGATGGTATTCTACTAAGGGCATTGTGAATTAAAAAAGATAGACAAATAAACAAGCGCATATCGAAGCTGGTTACTATAATAAATATTGGGTTGCAACAGCACCACGAACACTTTGCTTTTCGGTTCGTTAGTTAAATGCAAATCCAATAAAGTATTTTTAATTGGTGCAGTTTTTAATGGGCAATCACCGTGGTTAGGTACTGTTACTTCTACGTTTAACCTGAAAGCGTCAGTCATCAGGTTAATTAAGTACTGTTCCTGATTTTTAGAATAAAAATAACAAACAGATATTATTATAATAAACATAAACAAAAACACATTTAAGAATCCACGCGTATAACATAGACAGGTAGGTTAGGTATGTCGTAGCATGCGCAGCGACATCTAGTAGAATTAATTAGAACTACGAAATGTCAAAGTAGCTTAGTGTAGTCGTCGTGGAGGTTGGCAATACTGATTTATAAATTTCCGTGTAACGTTTGAAGGTAGCACTTCCGCTGAGTCAAGGTTGGCCAAGTATTGTCAACGTTTTGATAGCTTTTATTTACCTACTTGACAAAAATGGCGACTGACGTCAAAACAATCCCATAACAGAGGGGTTAGCCATGCAATTAGTTTACGCTGAGAGAAAAGGACAGAGTATAGCTGTATACAAGTTATATACAATATACAACGGCCATAGCTCCTTCTCGTCCTTTACGCTCGCCGTAAAATGAACTGCATAGCTATGTCATAATAACCCCCCAAGTCAAAGACGATACCGTTATTATAACCACCGAGAATAGAGGCCCGCTCTGTATTAAATTATCTAAATGTAACGATGCAACATCAATATAGTGGTGTTAGGAACGTACAGCTCGGCAAAAAAATCGACAGCGCCCCGGGGGCGCGCTTTACAGATGAGGGGTCTATCTCATGACAAAAAGGAAAATTCTTTATAGCTTACAACTCCGGGGTAATAGGATTTAAAGGTCTTGATACTTGACATTCGATTCATATGACAGTTTTAATTTAGCTGAAATACTTCGAAATAATAGGATATTTACACCTAAAAAATACTATGTATAATATAAAAGTTTGTGTAAATATTTTAGTTTAATCTTAGAAAAAAAAACCAAAAAAATAAATAATTGTACGCGGCCTGAGTCCACCACATCGCGCTTTAAAGGTAAACGTACCCTTATCCGAACCGGACGCGTCGAACGAGTCGAACGTGCGTACAATTTTGGCTGCCAATAGAAGTCAGACTATTGGCATTACGGTCAATTTACTACCCCCCGGCACGACGATGGACGTGATAGACCTCATTTAGCGTTAGAAGCTGAAGACGAAATCTTCGAATTTTTCAAACATGACCTGAGAGCCAGTACGTATTAAGCGGCACGTCGTTTCGGTGTCAGCCTGTATGCAGTGTGAAAGTTGCTGCATTCTGCCGGTCTCCACTCTTATCATTTACAACCGGTACAACAACTTTACGAACCGGACCCAGCCCCTCGTCGAGGATTTTGTGAGTGGCTTCCTAGTAGGGATGGGCCGACTAGTCGCCGACTAGTCGGGAACGCCGACTATTCGGCACCATTTATAGTCGGCCATTAGTCGGCGACTAGTCGGCAAAAAATGCCGAATATTCGGCACTTAATTGCCTACAGGAAAATATAGGATATAGGAAGAAATTAAACTATTTCAAGACAAACTTATTTTATATTTGAGGTTTTTATTGCACAGGATGAATAAAATTAAGTTATAGTTTGTACTAAGTATGTTGCGTTATTTATTATTTAACAAACATATCTTATTTTACACTAACCAAAACAAAAAATAATATTAATATAATAATGTTGTATTGTTTATTTCAAATGGTTGTGCAATATGGAAATGAATTTCTGAAATAAATAATTTTGAATTTTGACTTTGAATTTGAATTTGAATTAATTAAAAATAATAATACAATCATTGAGGAACTTCCTGAAGGCAGTAACAATTATTTATAATATTAGTATCACTAAAAAATCAGTATCTTATTTTATTACACTCTGGGTAAATAAGCAGAGTCAAAAATAGTCAAAATGGTTGGTCATACTCGTCGTCTTTGCAGCTCGTCCCTGCCCGCCACGAGAAATAAGCACTTAACAGTGGTTACACCTTACTTTATTTGTATCACTTTCAACATCGTCGAAAAATGTCCAGACACGGGATTTCCTTTTCGACATTCTGTTGATAGTTTAAATTTTTATTTAATTTGTTTTCAAGTCTCGTGGCACGCCGGCGAATTAATAAGTTATTATTAATAATAACGTAAACAAAACTGGTCAAAACATGAACGCGAAACAAATGACGCGGGAGACGAAGCGACACGAACGTTTCCGATTGCATCCGCACTTAGCTAAAAACTACAATCGGCATTGCCGACTAGTCGGCCGATTAATCGGCAATTCAAGAACCGACTAGTCGGCCGACTGGCTAGTCGGCAAAATCCGTAGTCGGCCCATCTCTACTTCCTAGTCATCCCGATGCCAACATTTTATGGACTAATAAAGTACTGTTCACCCATGTTGCGATTTACAATGTACATAACGAAAACTGGTGGTCATGCAGTAATCCACATACAGTTAAAGAAAATTATCATTCCTCGTCCCATGAACCGCGATGTCCGTGACAGCTAGACAGTTGAAATTTTCATAGATGATGTATTTCTGTTGCCGCTATATCAAAAAAAACTAAAAACAGACTAAAATATTTTTTTAAGTGCTCCTCCTTTATTATTTTTGCCGTTTTTTGCTCTAAATTAATATCGTCAACTGTTATAGATAATGGTACAGAACCCTTTGTGCGCGAGTCCGACTCGCACTTGGCCGGTTTTATTTCGAGTACTGTGGCTTTTGCAAACTAAATACAACAATTCAGATCACAAATGTCTACGAAATCCAAAAAACACACAAAAGCACAAACAAAACGCAATAAAATAGTCAAACTAGTTTTTAATACTGTTTATATTCTTGATAATAGAGCTACACAGTACACAGTTTTTTATATTTCTGGCAGAGCTATCTTTTCTTGACATAATTTCGCATGTAACTTCCTTCATCTCGGATGACAAGAGAATAGGGGTCCTGGAGTAAAAGTAGCAACACTAGATACCGCTATGTATGACGTTTAAATTTTTGACGTAACGGTAACGAACTATGAAGTACCTATCTGTTGTATTTTATTGTGCGTGCACATCTCATCCGTGTTACATTTTGGCGCCATTTCTTTGGCGGACAACATAGCTGCTCCTCATATGCAAATGATAAAATGCACGTACGCGTGAGATTATTTGGCAAACCCGACACAATTGTCGTGGTTGAGTCTAAACTGACAAAAATAGAAAGATTTCGCCGTATAATAAAAGATAAATTCGATGTGGATCCAAAGTTGCAACGACTGTTGTATGGCGGTAAACTGGTAAGAACCATCATTTTATTTTTCTTTGGTCAATAATACGTTATGTTTATTGTATTTACTTAGAAATTATTTTGTTGTATTATATGTCATACTATTATGTATTGTGGTGCTAGATGGAATTAGGGTCCTCTATTGAGTAGGTACACTTTTTTTTTCCATAGATGTTGTGTACTTACTTATGATTGGTAAGATAAGTTGTACATTTTCTTTCATTCATTACGTAGAGGTTATTTGATGTAATTCAATATTCAATCTACCAGTCTGTTAAGCTTACTTACACGTGATTAGGAAATGCATACATGTTAGCTATCATAAATATAGACTAAAAAGCTATGCTAACACTACGCCTCAATCATTTGCTATAAAAAATCCTGTAGTCCGTTGTCGTAACGGTCGTACGATATTTTTTCCACGTGTGGGTAATTTTTTCAGAATGTCATATTTCAGTTACTTGTAACGGTATAACGCTTTCTGTTAAATAATGATAGTTGAAACAGGTGCTAGTTGAAAAGTGTAGCCACTCGTACTTATTTCAGGATTAAGCGTAGTAGGAGTATGCTAAGTTTCTGCAAATAGAGAGAGTTGTTGTCGCTGCATATGCCTACCCACTTCCTGAGTGGCTTGGACACCTTGACTTGTTTGAAGCTCGTTGAGAAAGTAAAAATTGTGCTTTACTTATAACTCGAGTAAGGCACTGGTCCCACCAAGGGCGAGGAACGGATTAGCTATTGACTATTTTCTCGCTCAAGAAACTAACAAAGATTTAGATCCCGTGTCAATAAAAGAGACAAGTATATTAATAGTTGATCGCTGGCTGTTCACACTGCTGGTGAGAACTCTTTCCACTAGTTATTCAAAACAAAAACGAAAGATAGCATGGCAATAAAAGAGACAAATATTACTCAATACTAAATATATTTATTACATTCCACATTTTATCTCATTATAATATAGTTTATACAATTTATTGCTCAAAGTAAGAAGGAAGGTATGTAAGTATTTTGAACTATTTTTTGCTATAAGTAAATAGACATGTTGTCATAAGATTTTTAATTTTATTTCTATTTTTTACGGCAGGTTTCAGTCATCAATATTTGTTTTTGTATGATAATTAACTGTATTGTATTTGCTTGATCATTTTTTAATGTTAGTATTATAGTTTTATAATATATTCAATTTAATAATGTCAATTATAATAGTTTATCTTCTAAATATGTATTAATTGTGTAGTAACATTTGGTGATAAGGAAATCTTTTAATAGTTTATTAAATTTAATTGTTGATCACTGGTTGTACTCATTTCCCGCTCATTGTCGGCGGTGGGACCAGTGCCTAACTAAAGATTCCCATGTGTTTTGCCTGATATGTGGTCAAACCTTACGATCCTAGTTTCCATAAAGGCAGTATTCCATTAGCCAAGTGCCAAGTGCAAGTTGCATGAAATATGACATAACACTTGCATACAAGTTGATTGCATTGGAAACATGTTTTTATGGAATTTGCGCATACTAATAGCATCCTAAGGGCCAACAAAAAATTCAGCATGTAATCAATACGGCCTGTAGTCCTACCAGTGGTACAGTCAACAGCAAAAGAAACTGATGAAATAGGGTCTCAAAATAGTATATACAATAAATTAAGACAGATGTATCTGATTATTGTAGTTTAGCATTAGTAAATTAGCTCGTAATGTGTCATAAGTAAGTGACATGCCATTCAAACAGTTAAAGTCATTACTGAGTGTTTCAAATTAAACTGATTTTCTAAAATAGCAATAGTCAGTAATACTACCAAACTATCACATGTAAGTGAATATAAATGTTTGGGCTTTCATGTCTTCTCAAGACCACCTCGGAATACAAGTCAGACGTTCGGTTAGTGTCGGTTATACTCGTAAGACAAACACGCGAAACAACTATAACACCTCTCATTTCTATCAAGGGTTGAAATAAGTTCCTACTACTTCGCTTTGTTTTTTTTTGCAACATTTAAAATAAATCCTTTTTAACTGCCGTGATTACCCTAGTTTTCATTTGGAGATTTAGTCATTTTGACTTTATCTTGTTGGACACTTGACACACAGGTAGAAAACAAAATTATTCTTTATTGAAATTTTCTATAAAGAGACAGTTATGGCATCGTTTATGATCATTTTCTTTTGAGTCATTAAATATTCAGTTGAAAATGACACTTTGTTATAATCTGTTTTATGTGGGGCGTCATGCTTGAACATGTTTTGAAATGTTAATTTTGATCACTTACTTTTGACGTTGACTAGTATAGTTTTATAGTCATTCAGACCCAAGTACTTAAAAGACAAAATGGCGGGTTTTCTATTTAGTACCACTGGTAGGACCGTGGTATGCTATTGGCGGGTCTTCTAATAAGTCCTACTGATAGGACTGTGGTACGCTATGACTACACAACTGTCGAAGGAGCTGGGTCTGAATGACAAAGTTAATAAGTACTATGGGTGGGACCTTGGGCCTTAGGAGGATATCATACAGGTTTTACTTGCATATAAGTGGAGATGCTGTCAATTTCTCGTTCTTCTGCCTAACAGTGATTACTTTCGATCATTTTCTACTGGGAGAGATACCAATTATATGTGTTAATGTTTTGTTTGCTATTCAAAATATTTGTGCATTCATTTGGCACTTCACAAGTTTTAAACTTATAAATGCAACTTGTAGCTTGTATGCAGGTTTACCATTACAATATTTAAGTTGCGTGCAAGTTGCAAGGTAATTTGCCTAACCTACACATACACATACATATTATATTCAAGTGTCATCATACTTCATGCAGCTTGCACTTGGCACTTGCCTAATGGAATACTGCCTTAAAAGGTTTTCTCTGAAATGTATGTCACCATATGATTTTGAACACCATTACTTTATTATCTACTAGCGACCCGCCCGCGGCTTCGCCCGCGTGGAATGTATTATACATATAAACCTTCCTTAAGAATCACTCTATCTATTAAAAAAAACCGCATCAAAATCCGTTGCGTAGTTTTAAAGATTTAAGCATACATAGGGACAGACAGCGCAAGCGACTTTGTTTTATACTATGTAGTGATGATGTTGGGATATTGTAAACTGTCCACAAATTGTGAAGCATACTGCTTTCAATATATTTTATTAATCTTTGAAAGTTTATAATCTGTCCATGTCAAACCATCATATTGTAAATGAACCTGCTGTTACCGACAGGGTTCACAATCTGGCTGATTTTATTTATTTATTTATTTTATTTAAGGAAAACCAACAGCTATGCTAAATACATTAGAAACATACATAAATTCAGAAAGCCAATTACAGGTTCTCACCGATAGAAATATCGTATCAATAATAATTACGTCGCATAAAGCCCACATTGGTGCACTGACTTAGGATTAACAATATCAACCAAATACAATTAGTACAAATACTTAGCTTAGATACTACCTACTGAGGAGAAAGGGTACAAAGAAGGTGGCAGGGTAAGGATTACCTATTGGAAAGCTGAGAGAAGGTAAGATTAAGATTAAGGAGAGGGGCACGCTCACTCAAAGTAAATGTTTATTAAAGTACGTCTTAGTGTCAGCGTATTAATGTTAAACACATCAATGTCAATCTCTTTTGACAATTTGTTTACATTTTTACTTGCGCGAATAAAAAAACTGTTCTGCCTGTAGTTAGAGGATGCAAGGGGAACAGAAAAGGGGGGAAAATATATTTTTTGCCTAGCAGGAGTAATGAATGAGAGACTACTGAGCAATTCAGGACAATCGATACTGCCGTTGCAGATCTTTAACAAAAATATAGTGTCAGCAATTTCACGACGCTTAAATAATGGCACTAAATGGTGCCTCTTGCAAACATTTATATAGTTGGACGAGTTGTAAGTAATATTTAATTTAAAGGAAATAAATTTTATGAACCTTTTTTGAACACGTTCGATTCTATCAACGTAGGTACTATAACATGGATTCCAAATTTGAGACGCATACTCAAGTTTACTTCTTACATAGGCACAATAAAGAATCTTAAGAGTTTTAACCCGTGTAAACTTGGCGGAATTGCGCATTATGAAACCAAGAGACTTATTTTATCAGTATGGTACAGTACAATATCACAAGATAGACAATGAACTAATGTCACAATCATAAAGTGACATACACACGGAACAAGCTACTGCCAAGACAAACCAATCAAGGATGGTTCACAATTTTAGGGGTGATAAAATTGGTAAGTGCATGTTCGTTCACAATTAGACAGTTTCACATGAGTAAAGATTATAAACTATCAACAATCGCAATTTAAGAATGTTGTCATGATTTAAATTGCTACCTGTTTAATGTTTAAACATACAAGTTACTTTTTAATTTCAAAAGAAATTAAACAGTAAGTATATTTGTTTGTTTAAACATAAACAAGTAGCAATTTAAATCAATTACAACATTCTATAATGGGTTTGAAGGATATAAAAATCTTAAGAAGTTGGAAACAACATTACTACATAACATTTATTTTCTTATTTACATAAATATTTAATACCCCTTTCCTGATAATTGACAGTAATATTTACGATTCTTGTATTGCACGGGAAACTTTGCTGTTTTCAATGAAAATAAGTACCTACCTACTTACCTATCAATGGACATATTGACTTAATCCCAAACTAAGGTTTTTGCTTTTTTATAGGTGCCTAATATGACAAACACAATTAAATAGAAAAATACAAAGAAAACACCCAGGAATCAGAAAAAAAGCAATCTCAATTAAGATATTTAACTGTTTAAGATACATAATTTAGACGAATAAACTAATAAATAAATCAATTTATGAATCATATGATAATGGTGGAATGACTAGGCCTTTTAAACTAAAGCCGCTCTCAAGTCTAAACGAATGGCATTCTAAATGGGAGTAGGTATTTGAAGCTAATATTTAAGGCATTTCTGGTTTTATAAAAATAAGTTATTGATGTGATTTTACTCATTGGGTAAAGTACTTTCGATATCAGTTTAAAGTTTTCTGATATCTTTTATATTTACGGAATAATCGGCTGGCTACACTTAACGTTTACACTCTGTATACATAGGTACTTACTGCCTTGATTTTGACCTTTAGTATTGTCAATTATGTTTAAGACCTCTTGCACTGTATAACATTGTATTTCACATTAATCTTGTCCTCCTGTTATCTTTCTTTAGAAACATAGGGGATGATCTGATGTGTACATATTTATAAATAAATAAATAGTCCTGCTTTGGGATAACACTTTTATATTAAATATATACATATATAGGTATATACAATGTAGTAGTATTGAGTAGTAGTAACATATTTTTTACAAACTAAAGGTATTAAGAGTTTGCCAGTTGTTAGGTACTGTAGTCCCCCAGTTGGGTGACATGCCAATGAGAGTGCAGATCAAATGGCTGGTTTAGAAGATAGCCATGGTAGTTGACAACATTCTCCAGAGATAGCCACTTATGTCAGATCTCAGCCTCAACTACTGAGGTCCAGTGATATCCAGTTCTGCTGTCAAAACAATCTGTCTGTCACATTTCCCAGATAGTTATTTTAATCGTTATTGGAGCAATGGCTGGACTCCTCATAAAATAACAGTTTTTCATGGAGTCTGGTGTACCTGTTGTTATTTTTTAAAATAATACAATGCCTTGGTCTTGTAGGGTACCTACATACCGTGAATTTCATTGAGAGATTAGAAACTCTAAGAAAGATAATGAGGCCGATTTTTGACTTTCGGGCGCTCGAAAGTCTCACTCGGAAGTGAGCAAAATCTGTTAAACCGTTTTTTGAAATACGCGCGCTAGAATTAATGAAGAACGGTGTGGACCACTCGTCTTTAAATTTAAAATCCCACGTAATTTCAAAAATACGGTTTCACTGATTTTGCTCTCTTCCGAGTGAAACTTTCAAGCGCTCGAAAGTCAAAAATCGGCCCCAATTTCTTTCTTTTCTTGACTATAAATATTGTGTTTGTAAATATTATTTTACCGTCTTAATTCTTATTTTTATTTAGGGTAATTTATAATTACACATCATAATTTTATGATTTGAGTTTGTTATTTACCAAATAACTAGTAAACTATCTATTTATTAGCATTTTATTGGAATTTATTAATTAAAACTTGCAATGTTGTGTTTTTTCTTGTGTTCTATTTATGTACCTAGTGTTCTGACCGATTAATTGCTCATACGGCGACTTACCCTCCTGCTGTTGAAGAGTTGATGAAACAGGCTAGGCCTGGTGTCAGGTTTATGGTAAAACATTTAAAAACGGGGTATAATATCTTTATAAATCATTACCCTGTTGTAAAATATTAAAGATAAAAGATAAAGATAAAGACATTTATTTTATTCAGTAAGTAGGCCGCACGGACACTTTTACACGTCAAGAATCTACCAGCGCTTCACAAGAGGAGACCACAGCTGAGAAGAAACGTCGCAAGAAACTCAGCAGTCTTACAATGGTACAACTAAACTTAGTCTAGCATTATATAAATCTATTAATAGCAAATTAAAAAATATTTTAAATATCCTGCGTAGTTTCCGCCGGAAAACACACCAAAATCTTAAGAGAGAGATAAACGGAGAAAAGGAAAAAAGAACACCTACTTATATGTATATAAGACGGTGCAAGATGACCACATAAGATTGATATGTTTTCCTACATCAACAGTGTCCCCTAGACAAGATAAAGCTTAGGTTTAGACCAAGCATTTTTGTCTATTATATAATATATAATAGACAAAAATGCTTGGTCTAAAGCAGGGGTTCCCAAAGTGGTCCAGGTGGACCCCCAGGGGTCCACAGGAGACTCGACGGGGGTCTACGTTGGCGTGACAAAAAAATGGGGGTTCACAATTCGTAAGTGGGGGTCCACGAAAATGTATCTGGTTTCGATAGTAAAGAACGAAAACAGATACTATTTTTTGTGCTATTTTTATAGCCTGGATGACTGATAAATACAAGATAGCTTTATTACGCTGCTCCTCGATTAAAATTTCGAAAAATTAAACTGACATTTTATAAAAATTACACCATTTGCCTCCAAAACTTGTCGACTGCAAGTCTCCAACAAATCGCGAGCGAGCTGTTCGACAAGCGATCAATATTCACATTTTTTGCCGAGTTTTGGGAATATGGTAGAAATGTGGTGTAGGGGGTCTACCAGAACTAGTCCACTTATGAAAGTGGTCTATGAGAAAAAAAAGTTTGGGAACCCCTGGTCTAAAGCGTATTATAGGATCGAGGACTATATTATAGTCCTCGATCCTATAATACGCTTTAGACATTAACGACTTTTTCAAGTCATTTTTGAGTGCTGGAAAGGGTAACTTTAAAACTACGTCAGTATTATAGAAATGGATGCATTGATCAACCAATGATTTATGTACTTTACGGACGCGGAATTTTCGAATAGCTATTTTATTTTTATTTCTAGTATTATGTACATACATGCATACATACATACCTTCACGCCTGTAATCCCAGAGTGGGGTAGGCAGAGCTACAGAATTACCTACAACTTTAAAACCTTGTTGATAATTCTGTTACAAATTAATTTAAATTATGTATATCAGATTTTTTTGTGAAAGAATCCAAATTTTTAATAACATAAATAATATTCTCATAAATAAATTGAGACGCTACTAGTTAAGATTATTAATTTCCTTAAAAAGATCTCTTCAGGAGTCACGGGAATTTAAGTTGTAAATAGAACGAATGGCCCTTTTTTGTAACACAAATATAGTTTGTATGTCAGCTGCCTTACCCCAAACCAGAATACCGTACGACATAACACTATGGAAAAAATAACTATAATAAACTAAGCGAGCTGTCTCAACATTGGTTAGTTGTCTAATTTTCCTAACGGCGTAAGCTGCCGAACTTAGTTTACCTGCCAGTACAGCTATATGGGGACTCCATTGCAAATTTTCATCTATTGTTATGCCTAGGAAAACTGCCTTATCTACGATTTGCAAACATTCGTCATTTAGAAAAAATACTAGAATCTAACGGTTTAACATTAGGCAAAGTGAACACATTTAGTAGCAAATTGTTGCTAGTAAACCAATTAAATAGGTAATTTAACTAGTGTGGTGTTTATGGTACTGTAGTCTATGGATTTTCTGTCTACCTTGAAAATTGTATTAATTAAAAATTATTTATATTATAATCCTTTCAGATATAAAATATTACTAATGGGCATACTTGTGCTAACTCGGGGCACCTATACTAAGGTGATGTAGCAAAATATATTACTTATAGTTTTTTCTATCGATGTTACTGTCAACATCTAAATATTATTCAACATACATAATTTTTTTTTCTTTGTTTTGAAATAAAAACAGTAAACAAATTAAAACATCCATTTATTTATTTTAAAATAGTTTTCATCTTATACAATTAATATTTTATCCATATTCATCGGTATTAAGGATTGCCGTCTTGGTGAAAATTTGATTGAAATGACATCCGCGTACTCTTATTATCTTGAGAGGCTCGATATCAGATATGATATCGAACCTTTTTATAGTAATTGGGAATTTTCAATGACCACATGTGTATCAACATCTTTTTTCGATATCAAATCCCTAAAACGTGCCCAAGTTAGCACAGGTATGCTCATGGGTAATTCAATTAAGTTAAATTAAATTAACTAAACGACATCATTCGTCGGTCTCTTGCCTCAATAAAGGTCCCGGATCTTTTAGAGCCGACCGGCATTTCTAGAAATGATGGCAAGAGACCTGACGGAATGACCTTGGTCCCGTGGAATATGGGACGGGTGCTAGTGTGGGATGCAACCTGTGTAGACACGCTAGCCCCATCACATCTCCATCGGACCTCTAATAGGGCTGGTGCGGCAGCTGAAGCGGCCGAAAGCATGAAGGTAGGAAAATATAATGGTCCGTGGGGTCCTAGCGCTCGAAGCCTCTTCAAAGAAATTTCGAAGAGGCTCATTGACGTCACGGGAGACCGAAGAGCTGGCAGTTTCCTCGCTCAACGTATAAGTTTAACCATCCAGCGAGGAAATGCTGCCAGCATCTTTGGTACAATGCCGCAGGGGCCATTCTTAGATTTAATGTTTTAGTTAATTTATATATTTAGAGTTAGTCTTATTTAATTTTAGTCTTATTTAGTTATGGTTGTATTATTTTATGTCGTTTTACAATAAAGTATTAGTTAAATTAAATTAAATTTTTATTTCAGTTGGATGACGGATACACATTTCATGACTACAACATCAAGCTTAATGATGTCATACAGCTCATGGTACTACAGGAACCAACGCCAATAGAAAAACTCAAAGAAAATGCTGATGAAAAGACTAAAGATACAACTATTGACAGCAAAGATGCAAATGAAGTTATTTACACAGGTATGTTACGAGTATGTTGAAAAATATAAGGAATACAAATTTAACTCTGTTCCTGGTTAGTATACCTAGTTGGTCTGTGCATGTGATTAAGTATAGAAAAATAAGCATTACCAGATTATCCTCTACTTTTGTTGAGATTTCCCTGGTCAGCTGTGATTTATTTATGTTCTGTGAGAATCACAGGCTGTGCATCCGTTATAAAACTAGACGGTAACATCTATTTATCTTGACTACAGCATTAGATTGTATGCATATTATCATTAAAATAAGTAATAAATGTTTATTTCGCCTAATTCGTTACGAGCAAGTGGTCCAAATACCTAGTTAATACATATACATATGCACTTTTACTATGCAACATGACCTTTGGACAAATAATGAAACTGTATAAACGTGCTACTTGGCACAGTGGCGGTACTGCCATATAAGCCCAAAAGCCGGGCTTGCCTTGCCTTACAAAAATAACTATTCATTAAATGCACGTAATGTATTAGATAGGTATTTCACCTTCGCGCGCCGCGCGCTCTCACTAAATTCTTCAAATCAAATTACATGCAACAGTAGTAACTACTAAATTTTACCGCGCACCGCCGGCCGCCACCTACGCAGCACAGCGCTCAGCGCTGTGCGGCAACCAGTCGAACTATTCATGACGCGGCTAGCTCGTATCTCGCTCGCACGTATTGGCTTGCAATCGGGCTTTCATATTCTCTGTCTTACCCACCGAAACGGCATATGCCCAAACACGACTGGTCGTGTATTAATATGGCAAATAGTATGAGAGTAAAAAGCCCTGATTGCGTATGAAGTTGTACACGAGTCCATAGTAAATGCGAAATTCGCTTCGCGCAGGCGCGGAGCGCGCGTTGAGCCGCGTTAGCGGCCAACTTCACTTTATTGCTATTTGTTGACAAATGCTTTTATTCACGTGTTGAATAGTTTGTTTAGGCGTTGAGCGGCGCGGCGCGGTCAGTGCAATAATAAGTTTTTTTTTGTGGTGTTGTGAGTTGTGATTCAATTAGATTGACAATGGAGGAAGTCCTGTGTGACTGTGATATTTTAAAGTGTGCACAAACTTTGCTTGTCGACGGAAAGGTAAAATGTTTGGACTTTGCAGAGAAAAAGGTACTTATTTCTTCGGCAAAACCTACGCCTGACTTGTGTATTTCTCAGAGTAGTAAATCGCACAAAAGACAGTTTAACAGGTCAGTGTACAAAACTCATTGGATTGTTGGTTGTTCGCACTCTAATAAGTTACATTGCTGGTGTTGTATTTTCTTTTCTAACGACAAAAACGTGTGGAATACATCTGGTCTGGTTATGACGATTTAAATAATTTAGCTGGCGCCATTAAAAGACACATGAATTCTCGAAAACACATGAACGCGGTAATTTATTTTAGTGATTTTGGTAAACAGCGAATTGAGACATCTTTATCGCGCCAATTATCAAAGGAAATTACAAAACAACATGCGTGTTGATAACAATAGTAGCGTTTTTCAAAGATTAGTCGATGTTGTTTGTCATTTAGCACAACAAGAACTTCCCTTCAGAGGTCACGATGAGTCTAAAACTTCATTGAATAAGGGTAATTTTTTAGAGCTTGTGTCGCTACTTTCAAAATAGGTACGATGGCGTTTTAGAAAAACACATTCGATGTATACAAATAATAATTTAATTTAACTATGTTGTGTAATATGTATGTAATTTTTAGATAGGTAATTGAAATAAAAGTAAGTACCTACTTATTGCTTTCTCCCTAGGCAAGCAAAGTTAAAATAAGAAGTTGAACCTTTATTTTATTCTCTCATACAAACCAAGCGGCTTTTTTCAAGGCCACCGAAAGTATGCAATTGCTGATATGTCTGTAAAATTATATCTAGTGGTAACATGCCTTCAGGGTGCTTTGGTGAGCTCGTCCACGTAAGCAAATGCCTATACCTACAACTGCAGAGTGAAGTGAAGATTGATCAGTAATGTGGTAACAAGATAAATTTATCCATAATAACCGTAAAAACTACAAAACATATCTCTCGGCTTGCCCTATTCTGAAACCCTAGGCACGCCACTGACTTGGCAATATCGTAAAATAGTTTCTGTTTTAATTAGACAAAACAAAAACGAAAGCTTTTTTTTTTTCACTTTATCACCAACAGCATTAAATGATTCATCCTAGAGAGATGCGACTATGCTAGTGATGTGTATGTGCATGAATTGTGCACAGGATAAGCTGAAATTAAAACTGTCGTCTGACATGGAGTACTCACGCTTAGTGATGGGTCGTTACCGGGAATATTCCCATGGCGGGAATATTGCCAGTAATGTTACCAGTAATATTTCCAAGTATTGGAAATTTAGGGAAATATAGAAAAACTGAATTATAAAGTAATATTTTTTTTGTGTTTTATGCTTATTTGGTGAACATTGGAACAATTTAGAATAAAAAAAAATACGGAGCCCCCCCCTAGAAAGTAAATTCCCAATGTTACCGGGAATATTCCCAAAATTACCAGGTATTTTTCCAATGTTACTGGGAATATTCCCATCGTGTAATTATGGCCAAGTACACTTTAAATCACGGTAAAAACATCTTAGTTTCGATCGAAATGAAAGAAAAAGTAAGAAAATCAGTTTAATTATACAAATATCAAAAAAATCGCACCTTTTGAAATTTTGATTTCAAGCGAATAAAGCTCTTAACTTATTTATTGTACCCTACCAATATTAGTATCATTTGAAAGCACAGTTAATCAACTTTAAAAACGCGAATCGTTCTTTTTCGTAAAAACAATGATCACGACACGTTAGGGTCTTTAAAAAAAAGTGATGGAAAACTCATTAGAGGACTCACTACTTGTGCCACCCTGAACACGAATAAAAGGGGGGGTAAAAATGAATTATGGGTAATTTGCTATCCAGACATCACAGAAGTCACACCTGAACAGCTCCAGTAAGAGAAAACTCTGAAAAATGGATATCACGGCAGAAGAAGCAGCTCAAGTGGTAGCACTACTGCAATCAGGACTACGGCAGGTTGATGTTGCTCGACAACTCAACATAAGCCGTTTCCGGGTCAAACGAGTATCCCAGCGGTTCCAGGAGACTGGAGGCTACATCAGGAAGCATGGATCTGGGAGACGACGTTTCACTTCCGACAGAGACGACCGCTATATTGTGTCAACGTGTTTGCGTAACCGATTCTCCAACGCTGTTGAGGTGCAACAGCAGCTCCGAACAGCTCGGAGGACGTCGGTGAGCGTCTCCATAGTAAGAAGAAGGCTGCGAGAGAAGAAAATCCTGCCTCGTAGGGCTGCTACGGGCCCCAAATTGACAGCAGAGCATAGGCGAGTCAGACTTCAGTCTGTCCTCTTCTCCGACGAGACGAGGGTTTGCCTTTTCTGCAACGATAGGCGTAGAAGAGTGTACAGGAGGCAGGGAGAACGGTACTCACAAGCCTGCTTTGAAGAAACCGTCAGCTACGGAGGAGGATCCTGCATGTTCTGGGGCGGAATTTCAATCCAGGGCAAAACCGACCTTGTGTGCGTCTCCCGCACTGGAGGTGGACGTGGCCAGGGGTCCCTGACTGCTCATCGGTACATCACAGAGATCCTGGAGGACCACGTGGTCCCGTATGCTGGTTTTGTCGGGCCTGAATTCACATTCATGCACGACAACGGCCGCTCTCATACGGCGTTGATTGTTCGGGACTACCTGGATCAGGTTGGGATCCCCGTGATGCAGTGGCCAGCGAGAAGTCCTGACCTGAACCCCATAGAGCACCTTTGGGATGATCTGAAACGCCGGGTGCGGTCTCGTGATACTGCCCCTGCTACCCTTGAACAGCTTCGGGACGCCGTCGTCGAGGAGTGGAGTGGCATTCCTCAAGAACGAATCGTGACGTTGGTGAGGTCAATGAAGGATCGCATGGTGGCTGTAATTAGGGCTTGGGGAGGTAACACTAGGTTTTAAGTTTAGTTTTAAGAATTTGTTTTACTGTATTTTTTTAATTTTGTTATGTTTTTAGATTGTGTAATTTTGGCGTGAATAAATGTTTTTCCTATTTTCATGAAAAACGATTTTTTTAAGCTTAGTAATCATTATCACATTTTTCACTATCATCACAAAAAGCACGTGCACTGAGTCGAGTCAAGGGCAAAACTAAGTCCTTTGTGTTTGTGCCATTTCAGATAAGCAGTTTGTGTGAAAGAGAAAAAAGGTGATATGTGTAAAAGAGAAAGGAATATATCTATGCATATTGCTTATTTAACTAACTATATAATCATTAAATCTCATATAAATCACCAGTATAGTATATTCCCACCTTTTGTGAATATTACTGGTAACATTAGAAACTTACTGGGAATATTCCCAAACGGAAACTTACTGGTAACGGGAATATTACCGCGGCCCATCACTACTCACGCTATTCAAAAGACTGCATATGTTTAGGTACCTACTTCCTGGACTATGTACCTACAATCCCTACGTACAGGTGCTCCAAAGTGATAGGTACCATTAAATTCCTTGGTTTTTCGGTAAATACTGGATCAATAGTTATTTAATACTTTGCACTTAAAAAGTGCAAACCCCATTGAACCTTGTGACAGTGATACAAATTACATAGGAGTTAATCGTTGGTTTTATGCAACAAGGTTCTGTAGTGGTCCATCATTTAAAGTCCGTAACCGTGCAAATATTTGTTTTTGTGACTAGATGCAGAGAGTGCCTTGCATGCAATTGGAGATTTGGTTGATATGAGGGATAGTGAACAAGGTGCTTGGTTTGAAGGAAAGATTGTAAGAATAGTTCGAGATCCTAAGGCTCCAACTCAGTCCAAAGTTGAAACAAGCAATGGGAATCGTGACACAGAGGAAGAAAGTGACTCTGAAAATAAACCACCGAGTGACGCTACTAACAGTAAGAATACATCCAAACCAAAGAAAAAGGGCATTGCTGAATATTTTAGTAAAACTCCAAAGAGAAAACAGGACCAGAATGAGATTAAACAAGAAACTGCATGTGATAAAGGAACCAAGGACATGCACTTATTGTACAAAGTGCAGCTGGACTCTGAGTAGGTTAAATATAATAAATGTGATTTTGCCAACCAACCTTTTTTATATTTGCTTTCAATCTATTACATTTGTTACAGTGATGAGAACACTTGTCATTATTGTAAATTAAGAGATATTAGACCCAGAGCCCGTACTGTGATTGAAATAAAATATCTGAAGATAGGACAAAAGGTTATGCTAAATCATAATACAGAAAATAATTTGGAAAAAGGATACTGGTAAGTAATTATTAATACTGGTGTCGGCCAAACTAAAAAAATAAATATCGGGGGACAATGTCACACCAATTGACCTAGTCCCAATTTAAGCTCTAGGCTTGTATTATGGGTACTAGACAACGATATAAATACATATATTTAATACATAGTAAACATCCATGACTCAGGAACAAATATTCGCACTCATCACACAAATATCAATAATAATAAATAAATAATGTCATAAACTTTTCTTTTGACTATTATGTTTTAGGTATGACTTCAAAATAGAAGAGGTAAAGAAACTTCGAACCACTCATGATCTTATAGGAACATTATACCTTGGCCCTGAGGCTGTACCTCAGAATGACACTAAAGTCAGAGTGCATGATAAGATCTTCGCTATTGAAGAAGTGGTGCCACTGGCTGACAGAAGCCCTGAACTTAAGAAACTGATGGCTACGCAGCCTGATAAAAGTAAGTATCACAAATTGTTAAGTAGGTTTCACTCAGTTAGAATCTTATTGACCCAGTAGGCACAGTTGGTAACCCTACCTTATCGAGTACCAGCAGAACATAGATACTATGGAGATAAAAAAAGTTATTTTACCTAGGCTGAACGGTATCCTGCCTTTTAATATAATGTATCGTTTCCCAACTGTTTCATTTGCATCACAACTATACTTTCAAACACTTAAAAACACGCCTGTTTATTGCTCTTTCTTCTAAGGTATGTCATTCACATCGCTTGCCAAATTGAGTTAAGGAGTAAAAACCGAACTTACATTTAATAAATAAATTGAGAAAAGTTAAAGATTTTCCATAATTCTGCACCATAGTCCATAACAGTCTGATAAAAAAAGTTACTTATCAAATTCAATGTTTTTTAACACCTGCCAAAACACACCTTTTGAATATAGAACCATTCTTATAATAACATGTTTTTTTTTAATTTGATATACATATATTTGTATATATTTTTTTACAATAGACAAATTTGAATTTTCTTATGTTTTTTGTTTTGCAAGCGGTGTGAATGACTGATACTTTGAAATAAAGAGCAATAAACAGGCATGTTTTTAAAAGTGTTTGAACATTTCAAATATTGTTTTTGAATTTTTTAAGACACATAAAAATGGCTGATCCAGCCTGACATTTTTAGGGTTCCTTATTAATAATTTCGAATGCCTCCATTTTGTTTTAATTACAACAAAGACTCTTAAAACTTATTTAATTTGGTCCATTAGACATAATAATAATAGCCTTTATTGCTAAAACTAAAACCGTATTACATATTTATAAACAAATTTACCTATAAACTAACACATCGGTTTTTTCGGATTAGTGGTCAGCATGTCTTGTGACATATAGGCCTCTCCCAGCTGTTTCCATTCTAGTCTATTAATGGCTTTCCTGGTCCAGATGGTGCCCCCTATTGACTTGATGTCATCCATCCACCTTTTAATTGGTCTACCTTTTTTTCTGTTACCGTCTCGTGGTTGCCATTCTGTAATTATTTTGGTCCATTTTTCCTTACTGTCCCATAATGTAGACATAAACTATCTAAAATAAATGATGTTTTTACAAGGGAACGCTTATTGGGCCATTAGTAACTATCAAATTCTGGGTATTTTCTGTAAAATTCTTGAACTTTAAATTTAAAAAGACTACCTAATTTCGTCCAAGACACACAGATACAGCTAAAAATGTTCAAAAATACCTCGTCTATCACCCCCTTAAAGCTTTACACCTAGCGACCAAACATCCTGTATATAAAGACTTTGTCTTGTGCAATGAACTTTGACGTATTACCCAAGTCCCATTGTTTAATTTTCAGGATCTTTACCTTTAAATTGCTTGACTTGCCGTGACGATGAAGATTCGCCTTGCAAAGATTGCGGTTGTTTTCTGTGTTCCGGCAAAGATTTTCCTGATAAGGTATGCTATGCACGGTACCCCAACGAAAATGTTAAGCACTTTAGTGCACTGTCATAATAAACTTCAAACTGAACATCAAATGACAAGTATGTCAATAACAATGGCAGTCACAATGACAAGGTACTAAGTATGCTCAACATTTTTATTGGTGACTACAGTTTCGGGCTCCGTACCCAAAGAATGCTAACAGGTCCCTAACCATATTAATAATTGCTACTGGGACTGCTAATAATAATCAGGTATACTTGTTATTATTATTATTAATAACTAGCTGTTCCCGTACCCGTTACGTTGGGAAATAAACTTTTTTTTTGTTTATGTATAGCCTATGACCAAGGATCGGAAATTCGGATCGATATTTACCTAAAGTTGGCAAAATTCCGGAAAAAGATAAGCAAACATGGCGTCGGCTTCTTAAATTTTATTTTTATAATTTAAGTTCTGGGATTCTGGGATTCTACAAAACGTTAATATAATAATTACTTTACATGTAGGATAAAACATTCTGTTTTGCTCCTATAAATTCGTTAGGTTAATAAGTTACAGGTAAATTAAATAACATTTGTTTAAACATATACATGGAAATTAACTTCAAACAGTTAATATAAATAAATAATTATGAATTAATGCCTGTGTAATTTATTTATTTTGAAATCACGGAAATTTTATTATGAATTATATGATTGAGTCCACCTCCATACAACTGAACAACAAAGCCGGCGCGAAAGTATAGGTAAATATCGATCCGAATTTCCGATCCCTGCCTATGACACTTCCAATTAAAGTGGCTTTTTATTGGTAAACGACTTTTCAAAATCGGTTCAGAAGATCCAGAGATCACCGCGTACAACCTCACAAACTTAACCTTTTTATAATATTAGTATACAGGGTGTCTGGAAAACCTTCGGAGAAATTTTAACTGTAGATAGGGTGGATGATTTGGATCATCCCTATATAGGTAACTTTTGTTTAAGTTAATATTTGACTGAGTTACAGACAGATTTATCATCGACTTTCCTGACGATGCTCTCAGTGTGCCCCATCTTAACTGATTCATTCATAATATCGTCGGTGATACTGCAAAACCGCGTAAGTAACAAATTTATGATAGAGCAAAATAAACCTTACGGTCTTATTAAAAAGGTGCATTTTGCTCCTTATTTAAAATGTCACTTACGCGGTTTTGCAGTTTCACCGACGATATGTGTCACAACGTAATGTAAATAAACAAGTTGTTCCTTATGAACAATGTTTCCAATCATGGTCAAAAGCTCCATGGAGTTTAGAAAACTGACACATTATCCTGTAATGTGAATGAAAAGACGGTGTCTGATAAGGGCTATTATGTGAAATAATCTAAAACTGAAACTTACGATTATGATTTTTACTCACACTTTTCTCACACTCACACGGCTAAAATAGCACTTGCACTCGTAGGCACATTACTTCTTTTACGAGATCATGAATCATGGCTGTATTTCATTGATTTGTTCCACTATCAGGGCTTCCGACGAATAAAAAACACAATAATTAATTATTGACAATTTGACATATTATCTTTTTAAATCTTGGACCATTAAAACTCTTTATGAAAAGAGTTTTAGGTTTCATTTGTAAACAAAAAATCCTACCTACACGTTACGTTTTATCAAAATTACATTTAAAGCTGGCATCATACATGTTGTTGCTAGATATTCGTATCATAGAAGAAAGAGAAAAATAGGATCGCTTTGTAAGAAGAGGTCGACGTGATTACACTCTGTGGTAAAAACCCTTAAAAGAAAAAGGCCACTAAAGCCGGCTACTCACACACCTGCTGCAGGGGCAATATGGGAATTGGACCCTTGATTGCCTCCTTAATTGTGATGTGTGTAGGCAAGCAGGAGCAATTTTTAGATTGGGCCTGCGGCAGGGCGGCAGGGGCGCAAGACCTTCCTAGCTCCCTAGATTGTGTCTACCGCCCTGCAAGGTTGCTGCGTGTGTAGTAGGATTGGGGCAATTCCAGTCAGTTCATTGGTGACAACCGAGCGGAGTGGACAAAAATGGAAAAAATGGTGTTATCATAGCCAGGAGCTCTTCAAAAGAATCAATATCCATTCGCAAAAAGTTTCTAAGATCATCTACTTCCAATTCTTTCATAATATTCATGTGGCACAATTTGCTTCGTTTCTGCAACCAATTCTTCACCCAATATCTTCTCTTCCTTTTTTTTTTGGTAGCACCACAGAAAGTGCCAAGGCGATACCAATCCTCTGGTGTTTCGACAATACAGGAGGCTTTCTCGTGGACGTGCGTTCAGCGGGACTATCAGTTACACACTAAACGGCAGGCTAGTGTGTAGAGAACAGCCTAAAATTGGTCCAACCGCCTTGCGACCGGTATTGCCCCTGCAGCAGGTGTGTGAGTAGCCGGCTTAAGGAACACCCAGAAAATATAAAACGTGGACTACAATCACAATCAGTCAAGGAAGCGATGTCACAAGCGAAGCGATGTTTGGTTTGGGGTTTGTTTTGTTTACTTGCATGTGATGTGACTTCACATCACACTCACAGGTTATAAAGTATTTCTAACATCACATAGCGTTTTTGCCACAGATTAAATTTCAAAAAAATCCTTATTATTTCGTGTAATTTCCAAAAAAATAGACATAATTTAATGTGAAATAAAGTGAAATACGTTATTTTACGCTAGTATCAGATAGGATGACCACAATTTGTAGTATATTTTCAATGTTGTCAAATAGCCTATTATAATCAATTATGCGACGAACTTTATA
This sequence comes from Acleris emargana, assembly GCA_927399475.2. Classification (NCBI taxonomy): domain Eukaryota; kingdom Metazoa; phylum Arthropoda; class Insecta; order Lepidoptera; family Tortricidae; genus Acleris; species Acleris emargana. The sequence continues at coordinate 44,842,719 of OV656835.1, read as the reverse complement.
TCCATCGACAAAATGTTTTGCACTTGGACTTTTGGCTACTGCCACAAATACCATGCGGATCAAAAGGAAAGAACCAGCAGCCAGCAGCGCTTTCTCCCCGTCTGGTTGCCCTGAAAATCAGCGCGTGCAGCGTCACGGCATGTCTGACACTATGATGCTGAGTAGCACCCAATTTGGTGCATTATCACTACATAGTATAAAACAAAGTCGCTGGCGCTGTCTGTCCCTATGTATGCTTAAATCTTTAAAACTACGCAACGGATTTTGATGCGGTTTTTTTTAATAGATAGAGTGATTCTTAGGGAAGGTTTATATGTATAATACATTCCGCGCGGGCGAAGCCGCGGGCGGGTCGCTAGTTATTTTATAAAATAGTTTTAAGGTTTTGTTTTAAATTATTTTCTCACTGTATTTAATTTGATTATTATTTTTCTGTGGTTTGCACCAATAAACGATTTTCTTTTTCTCCTTTTTTTTCTTCAATACGGAGAGCAATAATCGGATCGTTCAATCCGTCTATTTGAACTTTGAGAAGTCTATGAATTTATGGCTGTCATTAGATGTCAGTGTTAAATTATGTTATTTTCAATATTCACGTCTTCAATTATTTTTGCTATAAATCAGTTATATGGGCTTCTTTAGAGCAGAAAACAATGGTAAATGGTTAGATCTCGACAGTAAAAGACGGACGATATGATCAGTCTCGGCAAAACATGAACAAGAGACCTAGTGATTTCACATTTAAAACCAATTAGTGTTCAAATTGCAAAAACGAAAATACAGTAAGTTGCACTAAAATTACTCATTTATTTTTATTATAATGCTACCTTGATTTTTGTTTACATGGAGCGAACTGTTTGTTTACATACCATGTGACAACGTATGGTCTCAGGTCATTGACCTCGGACATTGAATTTTGACGTAAGATACTACGAACTGTTGGAGTAGTATACTATCAACGTCAAAATGTCAAGGTCGAGATATCGGCTGCGATACATCAAGTAACAAAATGAATATAATTAATCCTTTTTTTTTTTTACATGAACAGAAACAAAAATGAACCATACCCCCGTGATCAGAATCGTGCCAACTATTACCCCCCCAAATTTCTCCGAAGGTTTTCCAGACACCCTGTATAGACTAGTAATTCAGTTTGAGCACTTACAATTAAATTTAGTACTATGGGTTGGTTGTTGGGCGCTTGGCAGATAGTCCTGTGTGACGAGTGTAACAACGGGTACCACATGATCTGCCTGACGCCGCCGCTGCTGGTGCTGCCGGAGGACGACTGGTACTGCCCGTCGTGCGCGCGCGACGCCAGCACCGTGGTGGCTCCCGGCGCCGCGCGCCAGCAGCGCAAGACACCCGCCGCGCGCTCCACGCGCGACTGGGGACGCGGCATGGCCTGCGTTGGTACGTACGGTCACGAATGTTAAGGTCCGTTTAAACGGCGCGGGGTAGCACGATCCTACGCGAGCCGAGCCTTCCGTGTAGATGCGGCTCAGCTAAATCCGAACGGCGGCAAATGGGTCACAACATCGCGAGCTGTTGAACCGCGCTGTTGACTTCCTTCGTCGCGCTGTATCTGTTAAGACGGCACGTATTAACACAAGCCAAGCCGAAGATTGCGCGTGCCTTTGATCCGTCTCGAAAAACCGACAAGTGATGGATCGTACGAATTTTGCCGAGCCGTACCGAACCGCGCCGAGCGTGGCTGTTTAAACGGCGCGTGGCGCGTTGAATCACGAGCCGAGCTTTTCTCGTCTCGCGTGTTTGCGCACCGTTTAAAGGATCCTTTACAGGTCAACACACGTAAAAAGAGCTCCGCGGTTTACACTCCCCCGTCGCGCCCGCTAAGTTGATTCGTAATTTTCTTACGTGTCTCTTTTTACGTGTGTCGACTTGTAATTTGTGACTCAGATCAAGAAATATATGCTTCAACGCCTTCCAACTCGTCAATGTCACTAGAGATGTCAGGTCATTTTGTAACATTTAGAAAACTCAACCTTCTTGTTGTAGAATGTTACATTAACTTTGAACCTAAGGTAGGTACCAAATTTGACTGTACAACCTTATCTAAAGTGTAGCACGTTTTGTTGAATCTACTTTTGGTAAAAAAACTTGATTAGGGTTATACGATTAGCTAAGGGAGTCAGTGTATTTCGATTTATGGGGCAATATAGCAGTCATTCAGTAATATGTGACGTTCTCAACGCAAAGGGACCTCGTGGACGGGATTGAGTTATTGCTAGTTCCAAATCTACATAAAATTCTCATTCGAACCACATAAATATCATATCCGTATCCCTAAGTGCAGTAATTATTTAAAAATATACAGGGTGTTTGGTAGCGGGTTCGACAAACGAAAATGGGAAATACTTGGGTCCAATTGGAACACATTTGCCATAGTGACCCCTATGCTAAAGTTGATAGTTTTTTTTTTATATATTTTTTTCCGTTTTTTTGAAAATATCCCAAAATTTTACCTTTAAACCTTCTTAATTACATACCTAAGCAACTGAAACCTCCCATTTTTTTTTTAAATCATGCTCTGATAATGGTTTTATTTTAAAACAAAACCAAAACCCACAGGTAGTGCTTTAAAAAAAAATATGGGCTCTTAAAGCTATGACAAAATGTGGAAAATAAAATGACATTTAAGTTTCGACAAGTATAAAAAAAAAATCACAAGTCATAGACGATTTCAAATAGATTAAAAAACTTCTCTGGTTAATACTCTTCACAACGATATGCCATTTAAAAGAAAAAACACAGAAAAAAATAATACGCAGTACATTAAAATTTCCTCACGAAGATTTATTAAAGAAATCACTTATACCACGGTTATGAATATTGGTGAATACGTTAGAGTTAATAATCGCTGGTAAATTACCATTAATAAAAAACATTTTAAGAGTAATAATAAAATTGAGCTTCACGGGCGTTATTGCGAGCTCGACCATACGCTAAACAAAACACTTTTTTAAATTTTGTGATCACTTGATCAGGAATACATTCCGTACATTTTCGTCGCATTTGCCACATTGATTTAAAAAAAACATTAAGCTAAATTAGCTTTTTAATCTGTGTCTTAAATAGCTTGTAGTTCTTTAAAAGAAAAGTACACTTTTTTTTTAAAGGCGGCAAATTGTAATTTTTTTTCAAACAGAAAGACTTGTAGAAAAACACGTTGATTTGTATTGGTTTTTGAAACTTTCATTACAATGGGTGAACGTACACCATTTACCAATGAAGAGTACGCTGATATTATTTTAGCGTATGGTCGAGCTTGCAATAACGTCCGTGAAGCTCAAATATTTTTTTAAATTTAGTGATCAAAATTTAAAAAAGTGTTTGGTTTTCAATTTTATTATTACTCTTAAAATGTTTTTTATTAATGGTAATTTACCAGCGATTATTAACTCTAACGTATTCACCAATATTCATAACCGTGGTATAAGTGATTTCTTTAATAAATCTTCGTGAGGAAATTTCAATGTACTGCGTATTTTTTTTTTCTGTGTTTTTTCTTTTAAATGGCATATCGTTGTGAAGAGTATTAACCAGAGAAGTTTTTTAATCTATTTGAAATCGTCTATGACTTGTGATTTTTTTTTTATACTTGTCGAAACTTAAATGTCATTTTATTTTCCACATTTTGTCATAGCTTTAAGGGCCCATATTTTTTTTTTAAAGCACTACCTGTGGGTTTTGGTTTTGTTTTAAAATAAAACCATTATCAGAGCATGATTAAAAAAAAAAATGGGAGGTTTCAGTTGCTTAGGTATGTAATTAAGAAGGTTTAAAGGTAAAATTTTGGGATATTTTCAAAAAAACGGAAAAAAAATAATAAAAAAAAAACTATTAACTTTAGCATAGGGGTCACTATGGCAAATGTGTTCCAATTGGACTCAGGTATTTCCCATTTTCGTTTGTCGAACCCGCTACCAAACACCCTGTATATCGTCGGCTTAGAGTGAAAACCTGCTTAATCCGTTTTTTGGATTTAGCTGTTTTGCACTTTAAACAGATGAAATAAAGTGCAAATCTGCTAATTCTTAAAAAAGGATTTAGCAGGTTTTCACTCTAAGCCGACGATATGTCAAATCACAAAACATATATCTTTTAAGATATTATTAAAATTTCGAGAATTATGTCCGCAGTTTTGACGAAAAAATATTTAAATCTAGGTGTGGAACCAAAAACCTTAAAATTGAAAATGCAACTTACTGTGCACGCTGCTGCATGATATGCATTACGTTTAAAAGTTAACGAAGGATCTGTATAAAGGAATATAAATAAAAATAATAACATAAGACATTGTTTTATAACTCTCACCAGTCACATTTACAATTTTTTTTTTTTTTAAAACATAAAAATAAAAATAAAACTATAAATTTGTAACAAATATGCTCATAGAGATCAGTTTTACATAACTTGAGATCAAAATCACTAGGTTTCAGTACGTGTTTTCAGCTAAAAAATATAATTAAAACTAGAAGGAGGTTACATACAAAGTTCTAAAAACCTACATACCTTCATGCCTTCATTCCCAGAGTGGGGTAGGCAGAGCCACAAAATTAACAACTCTAAAAAAAAATTGGAAAATTATGTAACTACATTTTGCACAATTAGGCTAAGATGTTTACCAGTTATTAGTGACAGATTGCAAGCCCTTCGCACTGCGTTTTCCCTACTATAAAAGCTGGCCCTCCGGAAATGTCCTAGAGTAATATTGGGTAGGTTACTAATAACGGAATCCAATCTTGCCTGCAGCGAGACCGTCATTCAGATACCTAAAAATAATGAAGTAGTCTTCGCAGTAGGTAGGTAATTAACTTGGCGTTGGCCTTGATGCATGAAACTTGCCTTCGCTCGGATTTAATAAATAATAATAAAATAACAATGGTTCCAAGAACAATTTTGAAAGGAAAGTGGAAAGAAGTGGTCTCTGCCTACCCCTCTGGGAAATAAGCGTGATTTAATGTATGTATGTATGTAACAATGGTTCTAATTCGAATTAAACAACATAAGGCAAACTGCCAAAAAGGAATACGAAGATTGGGTTTGAAATCGGATAAATATCATAATGAACGTACCTCTATCATTAAAATTCAACATCATCATTTTAAATTGAATTCAATCACTATTGAAGAGCACGCACGCTTTTAGGTACTTGAGAAATGCTACCTTTTTTTCACGTATGCCTTTTGCTACATCTCATTGCCAAAATCATGGACTGTTTCGTGTGTAGAGCACCACGTCTTTGACCAACAATCCATAAGGTCCCTTTATTACTAAAGTTTGACGGATGATATTTCACTAAAAAACGTGTTTAGTATATAAAAATCTTAAGTAAACTTCCGTTTCTAAACTTTAATTTCGTACAATAAAAAACGTCAATTTTGTTCAATTTCACTAAAATCTTAATATCTCGGAAATTAGTTTCATCCATAAGGTCCCTAGAGAACGCCACATATAGCATTGCCTTAACGTCAAACCGTTTGCCTATAGTTAGTTAACCCTTTATCACCCTTTAAGTAATCTGATGGCCTTCTAAACGATTGGACAGTGGGCGTTTTATGAGCTAGTAATTTAAGTATTACTTTATTGTTGTTTAGGTAAAACCAAGTCGTGTTCAATGCCTCCGAACCACTTCGGACCGATCCCTGGCATCGAAGTAGGCATGTGTTGGAGATTTAGAATACAGGTATGTTGCAAGTTGCAATCATTAATTTACAACTGTATAATTAATTAACTATGTTACAATATACGGATTATAGGTAAATTGTTTATTGGGATAAAACACCTAAAAGAACCGCTTGTTTTTTATGGCATAGATAAGGCAAACTAGCACACAGGCCACCTGGGCCCTATCTAATAAACGTTACAATCTGACAAAATTGTAAAATAGTGACATATTCGTAGAATTTTACGGTAAAAGCCTGTTTAGTAAAACTACAAAGTTGTAAAAGTAACACTGCTAAATATCTTAAAATTGTGGCGCGTTTATACTCTGTTTAATAAAACTTAATAATTGTAAAATATGCCTGTAGCTTTCGATTACAATTTTGTTTTACAAATAAGTCATGCTAAGATACAATTTCACAATTAAGAGTAATATTTTTGATTGAAGAATAATAAAACGAGGGTAGAAAATAATTTAGTCGCTGTGTAGTCTATTTTATTACTATCATTCAAAGTTTTCTACGAAATGGACAACCTCACCAAAATTACAATTTTAATGCTCATATATGAAAATAAAATTGTGTTATTTGGTAAATTTAGCGATAAACTGACTCATGAAATTAAAATAAATACGTGGAAAGAAATAACGGAACAATTAAGAGCTTTGGACATTTTCAAAAAGACAGAACATAGCAAAACTTAGAGAAAAAGGACCATGGTAAGTTGAATGTAGGTATATATTTAAGTAGGCACGTAAAGATAATATTTCTATGTCTGCCCTGTAATAAATAATTTAGGGATCATTTCACACAAATTGACCTTATCACTGACCTAGTCCCAAACTAAACTCGAGGCTTGATAGATTTGATTTGATCGAACCCAGGAGGCTAACTTCTTTGGCAGGGTCACTACCAACTACAGTTTTTTTTTATCAGTCGATAGGTTCATGAGGCGATCTTTAGGTAAAAGTTAGCAGGAAATGAAATCAGGAATAAACCATACATGACCAACCATGAACTTATTGTCATCAGTTTACTTCACCGAATAAAAAGTAAGACTTTCGACTAACCGTGTCTATATCCCAATGTCGACCGTCGATAATCCGTCTCCACCTCCAACTAGTACTCTTACTCCTACTCCGGTATATCGTGGACCAAGAAGAAAATCGCGACACATATCAAGCAACGAAACCGACATTCCCGATGATTTCAGTGATATTAAGAAACAGAAAATGTTAATAGAATTGGAAATCTCTAAAGAAAAATTAGAGATAGCAAAACGTGAAAGGCACAGGCTCGATTTGGAAATACTTAAATTAGAAAGGGACCTTAACATAAAACAGCCATAAAATTTCTCGCTACCGTTGTATTTACAGAATGTTATTATTGCATAGTCTGACCCAAATGAACAAAATAATGTCGACATTTTACAGGAGGCAATAAATAATTGTGCAAAATAGTAGTTTATGAAATTGTTGCATAATGAGGGGTATATTTGAATAATAACGTTTAATTATTTTTTTGTTTTTACACTCATACACTGCGGTAAACTGTAAATATACTAAAAGAGGTTGATATTCTAAATACGTCATTAAACCTCAATACTCATTTCTCATTCGAAAAATAAAACAATATGTTAAATTTCCCAACGAATGTCAATTTAACTGTCATGCAAAATAATCTGTAAAGTCAAATAATAGTTTATCGAAACATTCATAATTCATAAGTTTCATAACCGAAAATTAGCTTTAATGACAAATGCCCAATCAAACTCCGTGTTAGACTGAGATAATGGACTCGACACAATATCCTGATTTTATATTTATTTACATTTTTAGTTCTTTTTTACTTATACAAAATAAACGTTTAAAATACTAAGTGTATTTGTTTGTATTAGTTTTTCTGCCGACCATACATTGCCATGAAATTTGAACGTTGATACCGATGTCTAGTTATAGGTTACCAATTCTACCAGTAAACTAGGTTAAGTTAGGTAAAAACGACCCCCAAAATAAATTCACCATTTTTATACCATACAAATCGTTTGCCTTATTTTGTTTTGCGTAAAATATGTTATGCTAACTAAAACATTTGACTAAATGAAATTTAGTCTAATGTCCAGTTGGTAAGCCAGTCAATGACTAAACATTCATGTGCCAAACATTAGGTTTGCGTAACTATTATTTGTGAATAGTTAATTTGGAAAACAATTATTTGGCAAATGAAATTTTACGAAAAAAATATTGGGAAGTGATAATTTGTCAAACATAATTTGATAAAACAAAGGGGATCCGTTATTCATCCATATTTTATTCGAAACGTAACTTTTTTATCTGTGTCTGGAATAGCTTGAGTTTTTTTTTCTAAAAAAAGCTTGCGTTTCTCCTTGTCATAAAAATAATGGCGGTAAAGAGTGAGGTTATTTCACGTGAAGTTTGTGTTTATATGCGATTTTTTTCTTGCGATTTTTGAGAAAAGCACTATATATGCCTCGGCAGGAATCGCAATTGCGGGCCTCGTATTTTTAAACGGACTCGCAAGCTCGTCCGTTTAAACCAATTCTCGGCCCGCAATTGCCTGCTTCACTGCCTAGGCAATAATGTACTATTATAACATTACTTTGTTAGAGAAATAATGTTATAAAGTGTTTATTTTATTTTATTTCGGTATTGTGTTTACAAAGTATGCCAATATAAATTCGTTTTTGAAGTTTATAATTCGAACTTTACGTTATGAGAGTAGATAAAGTTTATTATTCAAATCATTGTATTTATGACCACAATACCTCAATTGCTTCCGGTTCAAATACCTTCTCATCGTCATCATTATTTGGAACTACTGTTGTATTATCATATCATGTTCCATACTTTGTTGTCCTGAGTAGGGATGATAATGTTCCGACCCCAAACGCTTTTCAATATTGTGTAAAGTTATGCAAGATAATGCAATTTAACTTGCAATGATTGGTTGCACTCTAAGATAGTCAGACACGGTTTTTTTTCTTTTAAGAACCCCAGTGGATTTTCAAACAATCGCCTTGTTTAAAAGAATTAACAATTAAAAGAAATAAATCTAAGCTACTCAAATATTAAAGATGTAAATAATAATCACCACTATAAAAATTAATTGTAACATATTTTTTAGAATTGAGATTGATTTAAAAAATATCATGCACTATTTTATACATTCTGTAGCTCTGCCTACCCCACTCTGGGAATGAAGGCGTACCCCACTCTGGGAATGAAGGCGTGATGAGTAGTGATCGGCGATCGGAAGCATTTTATGTCAAATTGTTGACGAAATTATTACATGGACATGACTATTTAATTTCTTGTAAAAAAAAATACCTACTAAATTTTTTTGTTTTTTTATTGAGTTACTATCAAGGTTTAAACATTTCTATTGCCTATGATAAGGTACTAGATGAGGTAAGGCTGTGTGTAATAATGACGTCCTCGAATTCATTAAGTAACAAAATGGAGTCAGTAATCGATAGAATCCCTGATTACGAATTTGTTAGAAACTTGAGTGATAATGATATCATCGAAATATCAGTTTACGACTATGCATCTCTCACATCTGTTGATGTCGAACGGTCGTTCTCTTTATATAAATGGATCCTCAATGTTAAAAAGAATCGATTGACAATATTAAACATGGAAAAAATAATGATTATTTACAAATTAAATTCAGTTACTTTTTAAGAATGTGTAGTTTTATTTTGAACAACACCGACTTATCCATATTAGTCATTACTATTCATGACGTAGGACGTCAAAGTGACATAAAATGCTTCCGATCGCCGATCACTGGTGATGAGGTATGTATGTTAAAAACAGGTGTATCTCAATATTCCCAATTCATTAAAACTTTTGTGGCATACTAAGGATTGATGTTACAATATTATGTTAAATAAACGAATATGTATCCACATGACATCAATTTGAAATTGTTATTCACCAGTGGTTAGTTGTCGCTAGATTTACAGAATACGTTTACTTTGCAGCTGTCGGAGTCTGGAGTCCACCGGCCGCCGGTGTCGGGCATCCACGGGCGCGACGTAGAAGGCGCGTACAGCATTGTTCTCTCAGGTCCGTTGTCATTGCTTTTACTGTGTTACTTAAGCCGCAAACGCACTGAGAGTGAAGGCGGCGTGTCCCGTCCTAAAGAGCGTGGTTAAAGCGCGGCGGAGTCGAGTACTACAAAAGCGGGCTATACGTTTTATTTATCAACTGGATTCTCAAGTCTCACTCCGAGATAAACTTAAAGAAATTAATATTCTTACTGCCGTGTCGCAGTATATCTTTAACCTTTTGAACGCCACAGTCGACAACTGAAAGTCGTGCCACTGTCGCCACCGTCGGCCACAGCCGACACAAGTTAGAGATTAAAAGAGACTTTGTTTCGTATGGATTAAGTTGTAATTTGCGTAGCATAGCAAACATGTTTGGCGTGTGAGTGACGCATTTTGTATTTGAAGTACGGCGTTCAAAAGGTTAAATAAAATAAAATAAATTATGCTGCCGTTTATGATGACTCTGCCTATATTGAACAACCTCTTACACCGAGCGCAGCCGAAGTACCAAACTAATCTGCCGAAAGCTTGCCAACATGCTGCCTCCTCCCAAGAAGGGTAAACAATTTTTTTTTTTTTTTTTTTGTAGCATGGGAAGGCAAACGAGCACACAGGCCACCTGATGGTAAGTGGAAACTGTGACCCATAGACATTTGCATTCACAAGACTGCAAATGCGTTGCCAACCCTGAGGACTAAGATGGAATGCCTCTATGCTAGTCATTTCACCGGCTGCCTTTTCGTTTTCTCAACAACAAGCCCTTGGCGTATCTTTTATCAGGTAGTAGGGACGAGATCCGTTCTCTAAAGAGGATTTAGAGTAACAAGCAAAACTTAAAAGCCGTGTCCGATTAGGGCGATCCTAAAGTTGGTCTGTATTCACCGCTAAACGGAGCAAATTTACGGCTTCTACTCGCTGCCCCAATATTATAAGGTTCTATGTTACATTTTTTCCAAACTATGAGTTATGATTAGTACGTAATTCTACGTGTCTTTAGCTGTATTTTGCTCAAACGAGGCTCTTAATATCATCAACTAATAGTCCAAAAATCCCGATATTATAAGGTTCTATGTTGTGGTTATAAAACTAACAAGGGTAACAAGGTCCTATGTTTGTTAGATTGCTATTATTGTATAAGTGGCTATATATAATATATTGGATTTGATACGATAACCTTTCATCATCAAAATGAATTGCATTGCATGTATAAAATGATAAGTCATACCTATTTATAACACGATAATATACCGTGTAACGTGTGACCGATCTCTTCAACTAGAGAAACGTGGCCTGCGTCGTATAATTTTTCTAGTTAATAATGTCATCCTGGTACCTATTCTTTATATGAAAATAAGAAAAAATTGGTATGTATGTCATTTATTTTCCTAGATTTTCAAAAAGCAGGCTCGTGGCTAAAATACACACTGGTACCGTTCTCTAAAGTAACAGAAATAAAATTCTCTCAATCGCTATTTGAAGTCAGTTACAAACAGTCACATACAGAGGAAACATTTAAGAAAATTAATTTAAAACCCCAAAGAACCCGAAGACAGAATAATGGCAATATTTGTTGTACTCCAAAGATTTTGAAAAAACCTGTTGTAGGAAAGTCTCAATGTACAGGTGGATGCCACGAGCCGATGTGGAGTACTATGAAGCTGTTTTTAACAAACGAGTCTAACATCGAGGTATTTTTTTTCCAACAACGCTATCATCGCCCCGGCGTGGCGTTTTCAAATTTGAAATTCAGGATGGTGGCCATGACGTTTGAATAGGTATAAAAGTCGCCATCTTGAATGAATTTTTTTAAGTCATTTTTGAAATCTGCGTTCCCAAAAACCAAGAAAACAATACCCATAATGACTTTTTCAAAAAACATCATGGCCGCCATCTTGAATTCCAAATTTTATATCATTTTCAAAACCTGCGTCCCAAAAAACTAAGAAATGACACCCATGATGACTTATTCAAAAAACATCATGGCCGCCATCTTGAATTCCAAATTTTATATCATTTTCAAAATCTGCTTCCCTAAAAACTAAGAAAATGACACCCATGATGACTTTTTCAAAAAACATCACGGCTGCCATCTTGAATTCCAATATCATTTTCGAAATTGACGTCCTCGATTGGATGTAGAAAAATAAATTATCAATTAGAGTACATCCAGTTCTATATTATGATTTGGGCCATAAAATAATTTTAGTACTAAATACTACGCTACAGACAAACAAAGTCCTATGTTACAGAACAGAATGTTTGTATAACGGTTCCAAAGTTCTATGTAAAAAACTAATTGTTTATATTTATTAAATAATTAACTGATTACGGCGTATTTTTTTATTTTCGGCTACAGTATATTTGTGTTTCTACAATTGACATATTCGTTTATATACCAGATCTTTATCCAGCGAAATATGGGTACACTTATTTTCAAAGCTTATTATCTCCGTTCGACATTCATGTAACATAGAACCTTATAATATTGGGGCAGCGTACTGTCCAAGGTATAAAATTATCGATTAGTGGAGGGGTCTTCAGTATTAAGTTAGACTATCTCGACTCGACCTCGCGCCACCTTTGAATAGCGACTAGACCACCGACGCCCTTAAATAAATTTAGCTGGTCGAATCCCAAAGTTTTTCGTCTCGTATTTTAGAATCTGCAATTGATCGTTACTGTTTTTAAGTTATAGTTGCGCATTTTATTTTTATATGAGTACATCCAATAGCATTACTTTTTTTTCGATGAACCACTCCGTTCCCAAGGCGAAATGTTAAAACAAAAATTTTTCGTCATAAATTGTGTTTGTGTGAGTTGATGGGGCGTCGCGGCTAGAGAACCTCGCAGCGCTTTGCAGCGTCGAAATGCAGTTGTTTGAGGGAGCGGTGTTGTAGGCGGTTACGAGGACGACGTGGACCACGGCGACGAGTTCACCTACACCGGCAGCGGCGGTCGCGACCTCTCCGGCAACAAGCGCACGGCCGAGCAGTCCTGCGACCAGTCGCTAGCCCGCGAGAACAAGTATCTCATACTCTTATATACCCACATACCCACTAACATAGTACAGTCATAATTATAAAACGTGCCCTTGCCTTTACCAGCTGAAACATTGGAGATTTCATTGTTCATTTATTTAAACAGGCACGTGAACACCACATAAATATCAAACACTACAATGTAAAATTATATTCTTGCTTCCTGCTTATTTTTAAGCCTAATAAATGTTACTATTTATTTAAACGTGACCTGCAAATTAACTCAAGCGAATATAAACGGAGAATAAAGATGTACACAAATCTCTAAGATTTTACAGTGAAAAAATCCCATACCATTTATTGATGTTGACCTAAACTTAATGACCAACATGGCATTATTAATTATTATTCGTCAACTAAGTGGCACTTAGAGTAAATAAGAATCTGTCAATTGTAAATTGTGTTGAAGGTTGTATGTTGATCTTCGTCGGGGTCATGTGATCATGTCAAGCGATGTTCGCAGGGCTCTGGCGCGCAACTGCGCCGTGAAGCGCGTTAGCGAGGAGGGCGGCGACGCGGGCGACGCGTGGCGCGAAGGCCGGCCCGTGCGCGTCGTGCGCTCCTACAAGATGCTCAAGCACTTCCCCAAGTACGCGCCCAGGGAGGGCATCAGGTCACTATCTCATATGTATTAACTTCCTCATTCTTACCATGGTTACCAAACCTTTGACCGAAAAGGCATTCATTTTCGGTCAAAGGTTTGGTAAATTATATGTTTAAAATGTTTGGTATACAAGGGACACCCTTGAGAAACTAGAGGTAAATATCTAAAAACCGGTAAAGTGCGTGTCCGAATCGAGCACCGAGGGTTCCGTACCATTCTGTTTCTCGTTGAGTACTTTCCTTCCAGAACCTTTCATTACTTACTTAACGTAAAAATACTATTAATTTGATGAGCATTATCACATATTTTCCCCCCAATTAGGTTATTTAATTAATTAGGTTGTCTGTGGTATGTGATCAAAATTCGGATGTTTCAGTCTGAAGTATTGTGCCGATAGGGCTCACATTTTATAATTTATCAAGAACGTATGTGATTCAAAGGTAATTAAAATATAAGAAATTAAATTTTACCTCGGTGTGTCTGACCAATTATTTTTTACAGAATTCTGTTTAGATTTTTATGTTATGATATGTGTAAATGACATGCTCAGGGTACAAGTATAAGCTTGCTCGTCGCTTTTACGGTTATTCGAGAAATGACTCGAGCTTTAGCTTAAAGTTTAAGTCATTTACTTAAACATGTTCCTGTGGCTAAAAATAGGTTTAATTGGTGATTTCGAAACTGGACATGTAATCCTCAATGACCTAGCAATGCGTTTAGATAAACCATAATTCCAAAATATCAACGCATTCAAAATAAAGACCTAGTACTTTGTAAGTCGAGGAAGAGTTGACTCTTCGTACTTTTGAGTTGTGGTAGTCATTTGGACCCTGTATTTGGCACTGAGAATTTCAATATGTATAAAAATTAAAAGCTGAATTAATATACATTTTGAAAAACAATTAATCATTTTTCTTAGTTTCCGCAATTCCCGATACGATCTTTTAACATTCACAGCCGGCATCGATGAAATTACGCATGACTTTTCTATAAATTTCATTTTTTGAAATCGCTTAAAAGTTAGTCTTTGTTTACCAAAGAACTTTTTTTGTATAATATTATAAAAAATCCTATCTCTGTATATGTTTAGAGACCAAAATTATATTTCTCAACATGACTTAATTCCAACTTATGAAGCAAGAGATTTGGTGTGTTTTCGTATTTCTGCAAAATCATGTGAAATCTTAAAGTCGATTTAATGAGTCATCAAGATTGACCGGTGTCCAAGCGGATCTTTAGTTGCTTTGAATACATTCGTATCAGAATTTAAAGCTAGAAGTCTGTTCAATATGTCACGCAAATTTGAACTCTCTACAGGAACTAGTACAAAAGTTGGGGCCGTTATCAGTATCATCGTCGTGCGTGATTTTAACTATGATTTTATCGTCCGAAATGGGAATACTTCAAGCTCGTACATCAAATAATTGCAATAGTTTAGAATACATTATTTTTATTATTATTCTATATAAATCAAAGTTTTGATTAATATACAGGTTTATGCAAAAGTGCTTTAAAAATTTTTTTTAATTGTAATTAATCTCAGTAACAGAACTTAGTAACCGACTAGGTATATAATGTATTAATATGATATGATAATTAAAATAAAAACAAACTTTAACAGACAATTAAACTCAAAAACTCAAATAATAAAAGCACCTGGGACAACTAGGTATCTAGAACGTATCGCACTCGCAAGACATACGACATTGGAGTGACGTTTAGAAAAAGATGAACAATAAAGGTAATGGCGGACATATTGTGCGACCAATTGAAATTTCAAAATGCCCAATCCTTATTGTTACGAGGGGAGGGCATTTTTTCACATATTTTATTTTGTTTCACATATTCTATAATTTTGTTTTCATAAAAAAAATATTATCGCTGGAACTGTGCACCGTAAGCGTGTAGATAAAGCTAGGTTTGATAAAAATCCTGAAAAAGTAAAAGTTGCTCAAAAAAATACGTTATGAATTCCGATGATTTTGACTTAAAACACTTTATGAGCAAAAATAATTATGAATTATGAGAGTCAATATGGACCCGATTAAGGGATACGATCTCTTTATAGCCTGACCATTGAAAAAAAATCCTCTTGATATTTTATTTTATTTAATTTAAACATTGATTATTGACATTTGAAATTAGTGAAAATATTCTCTCACCAATGAGATTAAAGTCATATTTTAGAATGTGGATTTTTGAACATGGCAGGAGCTAACCCTTTAGGCGGCGCGAGACAGATTCGGTTTAAGTCATTTGAGGTTTAGGTCAAAAGCTGAGTAAGTTTGATTCATTTTGGTATTTTTTTGAGATAGTCAGAATCCTAAGAAGTTCGTTTTTTTTTGATGTTTCTGTCATAGACAAGCGTCTAGTTAAGTCCCGTGTAATGCAGATTTTACCAAATTAACGTTTTTTTTTTCAAAAGCAATCCCTATTTAGTATCCCTAGTAGTCACTGGCGTTGACCGTAGAACGAAACTTATGACGGTTTGTTATCGGTTATCAGATCAGTGGCAAGTAATTATTTAAATACTCGCGGGCTAAGGTCACAGGTGATTTCGTTTACGAGTGTCTCGTATCCGATATCATAGGTGTGGCCAACGGTGAGTTTCAAAAATATTAACTTTTGAAAATCAGTGAAAATCCTGACAAAATATACACTTCTTCCGATCAGTTTTCACTCTATTTCCGATGCGCTTTTTATCGTGCTTGAGAGAGCCATGAGACATTTCGGCGAACCTCAACACTATATGTCTGTTTTTCCTTAAACGCTCAATATTCATTTTGTTGGTGAAAGCAGAGTAACATTATTTCTGATACGAAATAGATACTACCTTGCTTGGCAACTCCAAATATCTGTCTGTAAATATAACAGTAGATTTCATTATGCAGATTATTCCGTTCCTCCGCACAAGACTTCAACTTTTCATAACCCGATACAGGTTCTTTTGTCAACGAAGCGAAATAATACCATTTACTCGCATCTTAGATTTCGAACAATCAATGCAAAAATTACTTCGACTGTCACTGTGTTGGTTAAGTTTCAGTTCCATCTAAAACACTAGATCATAACTTCAAAGAATGGTATGTACACTGGTGTATTCTATACACACAGTCAAGGGTACAAATATGTATACACCCGTCTTAAAAATATGTACGCAGACCTGGTTACTATGGCAATAAAGTCCATGTGCACATATTTTTTCACCTTGCGGATATATATTTTACCCTCGACTGTACTTGCACGGATGATAAAAACAACTGGTTGTAAACACTTACCACTTTCAGACACAATTAAAGAAACATTTAAAAACAGTTATTGGACTAATAACAACTTACGGTTTTCTATGTTGTCCCAAAACATGAAACAAAAAAGTTTTTTTTAAATTATTGTCCTGGATAAAAGTCGTTAAACCGTACGCAAAACAGTGCAGAGCAAAATTTGAGATCTAAAGTAGCCCAGTATACAGCATGTATTACATAAGGATTTACATAGGGTTGAATATCAAAGAACATTATACAAATATAACTTGATTATGCGGACCAAAAATATTTTTTAATCGAATGTTAGTCAAGTGACAGGACAACTGGCTATACACAATACCTAGTTGGTAACAGTAGAGTTTACATATCTCACATCAACAAGCAGGTTTAGCATTCTCTAATCCTAACAATTATCCCCGTGATTCTTTGTTTTATAGAGTATTACAATAATAAAAAAACGGTACAATAATCGTATGAACAGCCTATAACTACTGTTTTTGCTATCTACGATAAAAATAACTATGAGAATGGCATTTTTTTTTTTTTTTTAGATAAAATAAGTTCACCATTCGGTCATCCTCGGTTATTGTCGGTATCCCTCATTTTTCACATAGAGTATATCAAATTACAGATATGACCTACAAATATATTTCCCGTTATCTTATTAAACACAACAGAAGGATATGAGCGATAAAACCTAATAGCTCTAAAGTAACACGACCTTTATATACACACATACATACATACCTTCACGCCCTTCATCCCAGAGTGGGGTAGGCATAGCTACAGAATTACCTACAACTTCAAAAACTTGTTGATAATTCAGTATTTCCTCATTTTGCACAAATAGGCTAAGATGTTTACCAGCGTATTAGTGACAGGTTGCAAGCCCATCGCCTAACAGTACTACAAGCCTTTATTCCCTTAGTCGCCTCTTACGACATCCACGGAAAGACATGGAGTGGCACTATTCTAACCCGGCAACCACACGGGATACCTTTATATTGAAATAAAAAACAATTAAGTTCAGGAAAATTGTGTTACTTGTTTTTTATTCTCAATATCAAACTATCCTTATATCCCGACGTAATATTAGATAGTAAGCAAACGTCCGCCATTTTGAATTCTGTGATTCCGGTCCAAATTGGAGTGTCAACATAGAAATGATTGTTCCGCAGGTTCGAATTAGAAAAATAAAACACATTTCGCCAAATGTTACCCAAAATGCAGCTAGGACTGTTAAAATACTCTTTGAGAAAGTGAACCAGACAACAACGTATATGTTGATTTGAATTGGATGAAAGAAGTTTGTATTGAAGGGAAAAGGGATGGATTTATTATTCGCCTTATTCTCATGATTAAACACGGTCATGATTTGACGGATTCCTGTTTGGAGACATTCCGTTTTCGCCAGGAATGTTTATACCTATATAATATAAAAACAAATAATACTTAATACAAAAACTTAATAATTAAATCTTCAAGTCTCACGGATGGTATAGTATAAGTTTAATATTCCTACAAAAACGTAACGCCTAAACAGTATGAGTCCTAACATAAATCTATCGAAACACGAATACGGCGAAAGGTATCAAAGAATGCAGTGTTTTTATATAGAAAATGCAACTAAATTTACAAGCAAATTATGTGGCATTTTCGTATAAATTGAGAAGTATCGTATATTTATAGTGCGTGGTGTGTTGTGCAGGTACGACGGTATATACAAGGTGGTGAAGTACTACCCAGAGCGCGGGCTGGCCGGCTTCCGCGTGTGGAAGTACCTGCTGCGCCGCGACGACCCCACGCCTCCGCCATGGGCACACGGCGCGAATAATTTCCCCATCAACGTACGTGCTACTCCTATTTACTACCGAACCGGTTGGTTGCCTGCGCCAGACACTCTATTAACATGCGCATATAGTTCGATCGCTGATCGGTGCAATATATCAATCACACTTTACATTATTACTATTACATGGAATAGTTTTCACAACATGTGTGATGCATATATCGACAACTCATTATCATATAAAAGTACACAAAAGTTTATGCGGTATCAACAAGATCATGAACAGTAGTGTCAGTTAAAATAATCACTTGCACACAAGTTCCACGAACATTATTTCGACTATGAAAATGTGGTTTAAACTTACCTTAATAATTAGAGTATTCATAATTTTGTCCCATCTAAATCGTTTTTTTTTCTAGTATCCTGATGGTTTCTTAGAAGCAGAAGCACAGAAGCGTGCTCTTAAAGCTAAAACCGGAAAAGGCACGAAAGGTAAAGGCGTGAAGGGAGTCAAAGGCGCAAAAGGAGCCAAAGGTGCAAAAGGGGCAAAAGTCGCAAAAGTCGCAAAAGTCGCAAAAGTCGCAAAAGGCGCGAAAGGCGCGAAAGGCACAAAAGGCGCGAAAAGTTTAAAGGGAACAAAAGGAACGAAGGGTCTTAAAGGAGTGAAAGGAAGAAAGAAGCGATCCCTTACCGACACTTCGAGCTCGTCTGAAAGCGCCTCTCCCCCCAGTAAGCGCCGCAAGCAGAAAGCAAAACCGAATGGTAATGCTACCTTTTGAATTTTACAAGTTACAAAAGCCACCAGTTGTTATTATAACTGCTGCACCTATACCTATATTATTTCGAGGGTGCAAATTGATACCTACACCCAGTTCCGCAATGATTCGTAGTTAACTACCATGTGCCACTAATTGATTTTATTCTACACCTATCTTCGCTATTGCAGAGTCAGAGTCGGAGACCAATGACCAGAGTTTTGATGAAGCGAAACTGCAAACTACTGAAATAAAAGGCTTAAACGATGAGGAAAAGCAAGTAATCCTAGCTGATGAACAAAACTGCAAGTTGTGGAAAGAGTGCATACTCGTGGCGGAAACGCGCGGAAAAAAGGTATTTCAGAAAATAATTTAACTGACACATAATAAAACAGTTATAAGCATAATAATGTCTGAAACTGAACTCGGATTCATAATTACATTCCATCAAATCTACCAAGAAATGTCACTGTCACAATAAAATCAGTCAATGTCAGTATGACGGTCCAGATGCCACCAACCTTTTCTAAATAATAAAAAATATAATTATTTTACTGCAGGTGAAAAACTTAATGAAATGCCTGTCTTTGTATAGTGGTGTAGAGAATTAAGGGAAATTACGTCCAAATTGAAATAAAATCTCCATACTCTGTATACAGATACTATACAATTACATAAACCTAGGGGTTTCGTTAAGTTTGTCGCCTATACACATACTCCTACTTTGATTCTTAGATGTTAAACATTTATTCCTAAATTCTAAGTGAAAGGGATCCTAATTGTTTTTCTCTAATTAATGAGATGAGTTTAACGCCCCTCCTCCAGTTAGGATGCTACAGTCAGGATAATGTAATACGCCTTAAAAATAGCCAACACGACTAGGTCGTGGTTTTCTTTTTTTCAAATTTACGTATTTCAAGTTTATTAATTAATAATATATGCACATCTTCAAACGATAATATTATTGTATCAAAACGGATACCAAATGTTATCGAGAGCTGAAGTTTTACCATTGCAATATGAATATTTCTACCAAAAAATTGCTTTGATTAAATATTTATGTATACGACTGGTTTTTATATAACCATTTTTATTTAAACATAGCAATTGAACGTTATTCTTAAAATTACAAAATAATTAATTAATTACGTGCATGTTTGATTTCACTGTTTCATTTCACGGGCAACATCTTGGTAGATTTGATGGAATCTAATTATGGATCCGAGTTTATATACATATTTTATTACGGCCAAAAAGGTCTCCGCTCAGCTTTATGCCTGTGAATGTCGTTGATACAGTGCCCGGCGGTAAATATTGAACATGGGTAATCATCGCATTTCCGAACACAAACGAATTCTAATTTCCATGTCCATCAATTATTAGCAGAGGTCGGAATAGGCAGTGCCTATTTGCGTAAACTTCGCGGGAGGACGTACGTAAGAGTGGTTACAATCACCAAAAAAAATGATTAATTTTTATTGAATACGGGATTTCCGTTTTTTTTAATAATACATAAATGTGGAAATACAATTTTACATGATTAAATGACATATATTCCGATTTATTTCTAATGTAAATAAACAAACAAAGTATTTGTAATATACAGGGTGTATTGCAAGTCGTGTGCCAAATGAGTAGGGTGGGTAGCTAAGGTCACTTGCAACACGTTTTGGGCCAATTAACACTCATCCTACCCACGGTGTTTTTTTAATAATTTTTTTTGAAAAAATCTCGGAATCTTCCAAAAGTTAACCATTTTGTTCACCTATCTTTTTTTTAAATGTGACAGCAGAAAAGTATTTGTAGTTTTTTATCTCAAATGTTTGCGCATTCTAATGAAATGTTATTTTTATTCATATAGTAAACAAATAAAAAAATATTTGCCAACAAAGTGTGAAGGATAGAAAATAAAAATCGTCACGGTCAACTTTACGGCACAATTTAAAAAAAAGTAGAAGCTCCTCAGATCTTCCAACATCATAAAAACTTATCCAGTTCCTGACAATTCTTACGGTATACCACATGTCTAGAATCACGTTCAGTTTTTCGTTAAAATATGGTTTCAATCTAAAATGGTGGTTTTATTCGGTCAGTAGATCCAGCCAGTTAAATGGGCTAAATCCACAATACAAAACGCAATATGGTTAAAAATCATCTTTATTTTAATAATTACTTCAAATTTTGTTCAAATTGTCTTCCTCCACAATTGATACGTTCGTGACATCTTTTTCGTATTTCTACAGTAGTTGTACGAAGTGTCATTTCTTGCCACATTATTGCGAACTCGTCATTAATTTTTGCGATCAGATGCTCTCTGCTCTCTACCTGTGTTGCGTACACTAGCTCTTTGGCCCTTCCCCAGACGTAAAAGTCAAAGACACTTCGTACAACAACTGTAGAAATACGAAAAAGGTGTCGCGTATCAATTGTGGAGGCTATCGGATATCGCACCTTCGGGAAAAATATGTTCAACCAACATTATACCCTATTTAATCAAGGGTAAAGGTGTGACTGTTACGTATTATTTGAAAGGTAATAATATGTACTTTTTAAAAAAACCAAAAAAAAACATTATTGTAACCAGGTTTAAAAAAAAGAAGTTTAATGCGAAGACAAGAAAAATGTTTATTAAATCTTAAATGAACATCAATGAAATGGTTAACAAAAAAACACAAAAGACACTTAAAAGTAACCTAAAACCTAGTGTCTTTCATTGACCGAACCAACTTCACCACGTCTGACTGAGGAATGAGGTCCCATTCTTCAATCACGGCGTCCTGGAGGTCTTGGAGAGTGGTAGGGATGGCATCACGTGACCGAACACGTCGCTTCAGCTCGTCCCAAAGGTGTTCGATTGGATTCAAGTCGGGACTTCTCGCTGGCCACTGCATAACAGGGATCCCAACCGCTCCCAGGTATTCACGAACGATCATTGCAGTGTGGCTGCGGGCGTTGTCGTGCATTCAAGTGAATCCAGTGCCGGCAAAACCCGCATATGGGACCACATGTCATGCTCTTCCAGGATCTCCGTGACGTACCGGTGAGCAGTCAGAGACCCCTCCCCGCGAGTGCCCCCCGTCCGGGTGACGCACACAAGGTCGGTCTTGCCTCCCGTGGACGTACCGCTCCAGAACATGCACGTATTGCACGTACCACCTCCGTAGGCCACCGTTTCTTCAATGCAGGCTTGAGCTCCTTTTTTTTCGAAACTCAGATTGCGAAAACACTTTTTTTTCTTTAAATTAAATATTGTTAATTTAAAACACATTAAACCTGCTTTCGATTGATACTAATATTTACGAGGTGGAATAATTTTACTAAGGGCTAGATTTGCTTGAATCTGATTTTCGACGAGGTGCGATATTTTTGACGCCGAGTGTATGTAAACAAATGACTTAACTTTGTTTTGTCACTGTTTCTCCTTGAATTTTCACACCACCTCATCAAACACATTGGATCCATACACTATTGAAACGGTCGTTACTGTTAAATACAAAATCACCAAATAATCCAAATATATAACTCTATCTTGGATATTTCATTAAAAGTTTAAATAGTTTCATAAGTTAGGTTATTAGGACCTGATGTCGACGATTTAACCAGCAAAGCAGAAAACTGAATTCTGAAGAAGATCAGCAAGAAAATCGTCGTTCAAGAACTTGAGAACTTGCTGTACTTAGGCGATACGCCATTAAGAAGAACATTTCAGTCGATACCTGCAAGAGAGTAATGCAACCGTTACTTACTCAAAAGCAGAAAATTTACAGGTTGAAATTCGCTCAAGAACAGAAACTAGACTGCAAATCAGTGGCGAAAAATCAAATCCAGTGACGAATCCAAATTTGAAGTCACAGTTTGAACGAAGTACGAGTAAAGTCAATCGAGAAAAAAGGGAGGCACTTCATAAAGACTGTCTTAAGCGAAAGGTGAAGTACCCAGCATCTTTAACCTCGTGCCGCCCAAGAAAAAAACCCGAGATCAGGTAAACGCCCAGTGTGCATTGTATAGGCCAAAACATTTTTATGTCCAAACTGCCCATGAGTACAGTGTAATGTTCACTAGGCGTTTAGTTTTTTTTTAAGAGGTTTGGGGCGGTATGTTGGCACAGTATGTTGGCGGTCTGCAATTTATAGACGGAACCGTCAATGCCGAGAAATACACATGCGTCTTGGAGGAGAGTTTATTGCCGTCTATTCCGAAGTTAAAACATAGGAATGCTTTTCCTTTTCAATAAGATGGTGCTCCATGCGGCTTCTGCCTTACGAATAGACAACAATGGCGTGGCTGAAGTAAAAAAAAACTACAATGTCTAATTTCAAAACAATACGTGTCGACGGAGTTCCGCTACCGCGGAGCTCCTGTTTCTAGTTGGTTTCGCACTTTGCGAATTTGGCATTATGCTTAATGATCAGGGATCGGAAATTCGGATC
The DNA here is from genome assembly GCA_927399475.2 of Acleris emargana. Lineage (NCBI taxonomy): Eukaryota > Metazoa > Arthropoda > Insecta > Lepidoptera > Tortricidae > Acleris > Acleris emargana. The sequence goes on along the minus strand of OV656835.1, from coordinate 44,819,078 downwards.
GATATTTACCTAAACTTGGCAAAATCCCGGAAAAAGATAGGCAAACATGGCGCCGGCTTCTTAAAAATATTATTTTAATAATATAAGTTCCGGGATTCTGGCATTCTACAAAATGTTAATATAATAATTACTTTACATATAGGATAAAACATTCATTTTTGCTCCTAGAAATTCGTTAGGTTAATGACTTTAATGATACTAAGCGTTTTTGGTATTTTGAGAAACTGGGGTATTGGGTTTAAAAAAAATACTTTTCGCGAAGCGCCAAATGGCACTTTGCGATGTTGGTACTATGCTACGCAGTATTCCCCAATCGTGTTGTTTTTTCTGTGCGGTGTCTGAGTGGTGTTGCGGTGTCGCAGGAGTTCGTGGAGTACGTGGCGCAGATGTTCCTGTGTATCATCTGCCAGGAGGTGGCCGCCGGGCCCGTCACCACGGCTTGCGCGCACAACTTCTGCGGGGTGAGTTGCTACTTTCGTATACTCCCATGTCAGATGCTGTTGTTTTATTTATTATACACCGTTTGCTTATTCGACCAGTTCCAATCCCGGATAAGACAGACGAATATTCAAAAATTAAAGTAAGCCTATTTTGAGTAGAATTTGCTATTTCCAATATTTAAGGTAGTTGCTGTACTTGCTTATTTTTTCAACCTGTATGTATACCTACATTCTTGAATTAGTATTGATTGCCTAGCAAATGGTTAATGGTTATGAGGTATGGTAACACTTAACAACACATGATAAAATCTGCCGCCTATTTCACCATCCTGAAAAAGACAGATGGCATGTGACATTTCAGTGTATAGTAGAGTTCGTAAATATGTGTACACTTTAGTACCTTGTTTATTTAAGGTCATGTTTAAACTGCCGTACATGAATTGTCAAAGCGATAAAATTGACAAGGTACTAAAGCGTACTCATATTTATGAACTCGACTGTACATGGCGTAGGTAATGTGTCTCACTGATGTGAAACCTTGCTAACTTTGCAATGTATAGTGAATTGTCACCGGTCACCTATCATTCATCACCTATCGTCAAGATGATGAGATAGGGTATGATGACCGGATATAATGTTTTGTTTGTCATAACATACAGAGTACATCTTGTCATAGGAAGCCAGAGATTGTAGTGAAAGATAGTTTTAGTGAAGGTCCATATCGTAACGCACTTATTTAGTCTCTGGTGTATAAAGTTCGCAATATGGTTCGTTTTAATATTCGAGTCCAAAGCCGCAAAGTTTTAATATTTAGATGAATGGATCCGCTTTTGAAGTGCGACATGAAACGGTTGGTTTCGCAGGCTTGCCTGAAGCTGGCGTTCAAGTCGACGGGTGGGGCGGCGTGCCCGTGCTGCCGGCGCACGCCGGCGGCGCCCGAGCCCAACGAGCGCCTGCGCGTCGCGCTGCGCGCCGTCATGCCCGGCTACGACTCCGGCAGGCACTAGTGCTAGCCGCTTCAACTGCCTACTCCACTCAATGCGCAAGTTATCCAACCAATACCGCGCTGGACGACTCTGAAGGCAGCCCGTGCAGGCATTTAACAAGAAAAATAACTTGTGAACTACGAGCACTTCTCGTACTCGTGTTGTGGCTGATTGTTTGGTGTTGTAAGTGTTGTCACGAAACGAACACACCGATAAAATTAAAAATCTACTAATGCTCTGAACGAATTTAAAGGGAAGTTTTGATACAGTATTTTTAGCTTTATATTATATATAATTAATTAGGTTTCCGGTGAGTTAGTAAGGAAACAACGAATTAAATTTTGTGACTTGTTCTCCGAATTTATTGCAAAGAATTAAGTTCATTTCCCTTTAAGGTCGTGCAAGGTTTGGGTAATTTTTGCAAGCTGGTATTTTTTTTCGTGCCATTGGCCACGTTACACATCTGTCTTATTAATTTGATAATTTATAACAAAAAAATTAGAGGATAAAAATAAATATTTCAGTTACAATCTTCTCGGAAGCTATTATATTTTAACATGTTCATAATAATTTGTCTCTTGTCCGAAATAGCATTTTCATTACGAAGCATTTTATTATTTTATTTAAATCACGTGATTGTTGATTACTTTAATCGTTTTAAGTATACCTATATGATGCATATTATAATATTATTTTGTTCTTTTATTTTATTCAGTCAATTTGGTATATAAAAAGTTTTATTTGCCATGATCATGATGCTGTCCTGGACTGCGTCTATGTAGACACAGGGGAAATTAAAGGGCATAGTATAAGTGTTTATTTTATTATGATGATTGTACTACCTCAATAGATTTTTATGGCCAACAAAGCGTTTCCCGAGTCACACGCTCCATGACTTGTGTATTACGTGTCTGGTAGCATTATTATGTTATTTTATAATAGGATTACTGCCAAGAGGAGCAGAGCTTCCTGTACTGACAAGAGTGCATCTCGTGGTCGCTGCCAAACGAATTAATTTATAAGTAAAATTGACAAGTGCGCATTGGGCTCATATAAATAACCAGAAACAGAATTAATATCCGTTATAGAAAATGTCAGTGTCCGCGGGAGGTTTTGATGGAATGGGCCTTAGTCTCGGAATAAGTGGCATACTGTTACATTACTATCTTTGGTTCGGTGCTATTACTTCTAATTATAGTTTTTTTTTAATTGTTCCTAATTTAACGAGCGCATTTATCTAATGAAAAATAAAACTAATTTGGTGACCATTGGCCTAAGGGCAATAATCTACAACGAGTTTACAGTTCGCGGCTCACTTTAGGTTGTCAGTTAGCGTCCGTTATTTTTACGAAAAGTCCATTTACATTTTTTGTGTTTTGCGTACAGAGCATGCAATGTGGAATACATTGTTGTAAACCATATAGATCAACTGCACTCGACCTATAATTCACTGTGTCTTATCTTATAAAGTCCTTTGAATGAGTAAATTCCTTTTTTTTTTAATAATCAATAACAAGTAAATAAATACATTATTTTAACGAGACTTGCTATCTAGTTTGTTAATATGAAAATCGTAAGAAATAATATGGTGTATCGAGGTAAGTTTATAAAAATGCTGTTACCACTGCGACCATAAAGTTACTTCCGAGATCAACGGTACGAGCACACTACATGAAATTGTGTTGGGCGCTAAGTGATTGCTTACAGCGAGTCGCAAGCTCCGATCTGTAATAGATATAATAATGTGAAAACAGGCTAATATAAAAAAGAGACAAGTACATTAAGAACACCAATATTGAAATTTCTATAAACTAATAACGTAATTTATCGACAGAAGCCCGAGACATCGACATTCATTTTGAATATTATTTCTATGTTTTTTAAATGATGAATAATAAAATAAAGCTTATTATGTTATTAATATTAAAACAACGCTTTTGTTTAACTTGATTGAGTGGATCAGAGTTTATGACATGCATGCAAGCACGCATGCTGCGTGCGCGTGGACCGTGTCCCGCCCATCGGGTCTAGCAATAATCGGCAAGCGGGCGAAGATTGCAATGTGAAACTTCTAATGATTCCAGTATTTTTAGGTATGGTTTTGTGATTCTTAGATATTTTTATAATAAGTATACTTGTGACAAAGTGAGAGGTATTTTTAAGACTAAGGTGATTGATTTCGTTATAGCGTAATTGGTAGTGAAATGATAATCTAGAATACTGCTTGTAATTACTGAGATCGACGTCCGACTAGTTAGTCCGGCAGACTAGTCTTCCAAGGGTAATGTTAATTAAGAAGTAAACACGTGTATTTTTCTTTTCTGGTTAATAGTCGGCAGACGTCGACGTCAGTAAATAGAAATAGTTGAAAGTGATGGTTTTTTTCTTTGCCTCGATAAATGTTAATAATGTGAACAGGACCATCATGTTTTTTATTGTTCTGATGTCTTGAAGTGCGGCTGTTAAAATAAACTTCTTATTTTTTATTACATCTGTATCTTTATTTTATTAGATCCTCGTTTGTAATACCTATACTGCTCCCTGCTCCGTAACTGAGCGCATTAAAAAAGTGCGCACAGTTATGCATTAATAAAATAAATAACGGTAACTTTACCATTGCGTCGCGAAAATATACTGCCCTCATACGCCTTCGCGTATCTCAAATTCAATAACTGAAGCACATGAGAATATCAGAATAATGAACTTGCCCATTACAAACTATAACATTTTTCATATCTTATTGTGCCTGTGATAGCTCGGGTAGCACAGTTTGTATTTTCTAGCTTGTCACTCGGAGCGTCTCTATTGTTACTTACTGGATAGAAAGGGAGATCCGAGCGAGGACCAACCCGCAAGCAATGAAGCATGGTGCATTTCATCGACCACATTCATGTCGCTCAAAATTGAACTTAACTACCTACATTTTATGACACAAATTAAATTGAACTTTCCTGAAATATGACTTCATGGATCAGTATCCTTCAGGAAGTTACGAATTCGTGGCTCTATTCCATTTCTTGCTTGTATCCTTAATTTAGCAAGGCCTGGAAAAGGGTTAAGTCTTGAACTGTTGTCGATATAAGGTAGTTTGTTGAGTGGGATGTAATATCTATATACATGTATTATAGATCGCCCCACGCGTCATACAAATAGGTCACACGTACCACAACAAGCACGTTTAAAAAGTTACAAAATTAAAGTAATGCCTACGAATTGACGACTAAAATCGCGTCGTTGGCGTTCGAGAGGCTAAGGCCGTTAAAGCTTAAACTCTAAGTACTCTAACGCCATATTACATCGCACACAACAGACTACCTTAGGTATATCGAGCTTAACCGTTATGCTACTGGTAAGTACAGTCACCACACGGGATCGTTGAGCCACTTGCCACTGTACGTATTTTGGCCGTGTAAATTAATCGGGTTTAGCTGTTATACTCGTATAATTATACAGACAAGGAAAGTCTTCCAACTTTGTCATCGTGTTTGACAGGTGAGAAGTGCCATTTAGGTTAAAATCACTTGATTAATGTTACATTTTCATGCAATGTAACTGTTCGCTAACCCAGAAACCAAGCCTGCCAACCTGACAATAGAGTGATTACACCCAAAGACACTCAAGAACACAATACCGGTCTGAGTGGAGAGCCTTGGGGGAGGCCTATGTCCAGCAGTGGACGTTTTTCGGCTGACATAATGATGACCCAAAGACAACCAATTACCTACAGGTCTAGAAACGGTAACCTAGTGACAATTGTTATAACGTAACGATATCAACTTAAAATCATGTTTGGTCAAACGACATCGGGAATCCGAAAGTATCCGATCGTTGTTTACGTCTAAGGCATGGTTCACACCAAACGTATTGTCCGCCACCGTCTGTGAGCGCGTGTTACGCAGTTTATCGCTTTTCCATATATATTTGACGTCTCGGTCACACCGAACCGATAATACGCTATTACAACACACAATACAGACGTGAGCAAGCTCGCAGTCGGCGGCGCATAATACGTTTGGTGTGAACGAAGCCTAATAATTTAATAAACGAGTGAACCTGCGGCCTAAAGCCCTCACTGATAGCGCCCTTCGCTCCCTCTCCATATCTTCATCGTCTTTGAGGTACTTAGTAAGCCAGTGCCCCAGATATTTAAATTGGTATACCCTTAATGTCGGGTTCCTATATTCAATCCGAGGATAGATAAGGCTTACCTCTGGTTAAAATTTGACATTTGCCCATACAAAATGTGTCAAATTTTAATCCGAAGTAAGCCTATCTGTCCGCGGATTGAATATAGGAACCGGACGTAAGCGGACACATAGGGTGGCGACAACATATTTCGAATAAGATAGTTGAGCGACTATGACGAAGCATATTTAGGTTTAAATATATGACTATGACTTTCCCACGGCGTTGCTTGCGGCGAGATTTAAATGTTCTATAGTTTCTAATCGAGAAGTGGGACTAGATAACAGCATAATTATGATCACTAAAAAGTAAAACAAAATAAATCTTTAAAAAAATACAAAAATCCGCCTGCTTCTGCGTCTGCTTTTGGTTAAAATATTGTAGGACGCGGACTTCAGTTGGACTGAGCTATTATATTACCTACCATTTTAAAAGTTATTTTTTGCTTTTTGAAGACGGTTTTTAATTTTTTTTTACATTTATTTATGTTAATTTTCTTGGTGTTTCGGTTATAAGTAGCCGACTCAAAACTTATATTTTCTCATGCTAAGCAACTTACCACAGGTTTGTGATGAAATCTTGTTTATTTATTTTACATTGTCACGTCAAGTCAAAACAGAGGTCGCGTTACGTTAGGTGCCGTCTCGTGGTCAGTCACGTGGTCAGCCACAGTAGTTTTTTTAAATTAAATTTTCAGTAGTTTACCTACCTGCCATAAAAAACGAAACGAAGAGTTTTATGCAACTCTCAAGCTTGAGACGAATCAATGCCATGGACAAAAATCGGCCTCGCGTAATATATCTAGGTATTTAGGTAAATACACCGTGTCCAATAAGTTTGCATACAGTTTAGATTCTCAATAAAATAAATGTACAAACAGTTAATACTTACAATCAAAAGTATATTTTATTAATGGCACACGTATGTATAATATTTACAACAAATGTTTCGGAATAACTCCACCTTGAACTTTTTTTACTAGCTTCAAACGTTTCTCAAACGAAACACGCGGCACGCACCGCTTCCATTGGTATTTGGTCCCAAATATGCTCGATAACCTTTTTGAAATGATCCAGGTTTGCGATTTTATAATCATGTAGTTTCGAGAGCATGTACGACCACACGTCATAATCTAATACATTCAAGTCCGGAGAACTGGGCGGCCATTCGGCTCAGGCATGAAATATGCGTTTTCCTTAAATGTATTTTTCCCAAAATGTCCGTTTTCCATAATGTTAGCACGTCTTTTGCATAAAGTCAGCTTCTCAAAATGTCAGCTTCTTATAATGTCGGTCTCCAAGAATGTCAGTTTTCATATAATGTTCACTTTTCAGAAAGAGCTTTTTCTCAAAATGTCTGCAACCTCAAAATATCTGCCTTCTTACAATTTTGCATTCCAGAAATGTCTTATTCCCAAAATGTCTGCAATCATGAACGCCACATTTACACCTAAAATATCTTTAGGTGTTTATTTTAAAGCGAAATTTTTATAATTTGCGTCGTTGGCGGGGAAAGGGTTAGGTACAGTCAGCGTCAAAAGTAACTGATCACTTCAAGCTACTTTTGTACTTTATCGCATTAACAATCTTGTTTGACATTGCTTATGTGACAGTAAAGCGACAAGGTATTTAAGTGATCAGTTTCTTTTGACGCTGACTGTACGAAATAACTACGAAACTAAAACTATATAATTATAATATATTTTGAGTCCTAAGTAGAACTGATTTTTTCAAACATTATATTTTTCGATTGCATTTACCATCTCAACCCAAAATTGACCAAAAATTTGTATAATTATTCCTGTCAACATTTTACGTAATGCTGATGGTTGCTGCCTTGGACATAAGCAATCATAAGCATTAGTAACTTCATCATGTCGTCGATATTTCCGAAACACAATCACGACTTCTTCCCAGCAATCGTCAAAATGTAAGTAATGGATTGGTTTTAGAAGAAGTCTTAAACATCTCTCTCTAAAATTTATCAAGCAAAGGCAGAAATTTGGAACTGTAGGATAAGTAGCGTTACCAACGTCTAGACTTAATAATTTCCATCTTCGCATTCAGCTCCGTACGAAACTGCCGAAATTCTTCATTGTCAAGAGTAAGTATGCCAAGCAATTAACCCTTTCCATTTAGAACATTGATTTGAAATAAAGTAGACATTATAGGAAACATAACAAGACGATAGCCTATATAAAGAAGTGAACATAACGGAAAAGCAAAACTTATGGTAATGCTAATATTATAGGAATGTAAACATTGTGAATAGACGACTTTCTGAGACTGTACACATTTTTAAATAGCAGTCATTTTGAGAAAACTGACAAAATAGAAATGCTAACATTGTGAGAACGCAGACGTTTTGAGAATTGTACATTTTAGGAAAACGCATATTTCAGGCCTGAGCCGGCCATTCATGTTTCGGCAGAAAATCGGTCAAATTAGCCTGACACCAAGCTTGAACAGCGTTTGCCGTGTGTGAAGGAGCTCCGTCTTGTTGCAAAACATAATATTCGTTCTCAAACATCCTTTTTAAATTTGGAGCAACAATTTTCTCCAAAACTTCGGATTTATAGTATTGAGCATTGATTTTAACGCCTTTATCGATAAATACTAGAGGTAGTTTACCCCGCTTACAAACTGCACCCCACACCATCACCGATGGTGAGCTCTGGAACCTAGGAACATTTTTCTGGTTGTCCGGAATGTCTTCTATCATTGGTGCCCACAATCGATCATTTTGGGCGTTATGAGGCTGTTCTAACACGAACAGTTTCTCGTCAGAAAATACAAACTCATCCCCTGCGTGCCAAGAAAGTATTATGTTGGATCTTTGTACTCTCTTTTTCTTGGTCGCTTCGGAAATGCCATGAACTTTTTGTTTTTTGTAGGCATAGCATCCAAGATCCACCCTCAAAATATTGTGTATCCTTTTGAAATTTTCAGCTCGGCAGCCAATTTTCGAATATAACGGTATTTTTTCCGCCGAAGTCGCTCTCTCACAATCTTTACTACTCTATCGGTTCTAGCTGAACGTGGCCGACCGGATTTTTTCCTGTCTTCTACTGAGGAGGTCTCTTTATACCTTTTGATTGTGGTGTAAACTAGATTGCGTTTAATTCCAAGGAAGGGGTTTTAAGGCCTTAAAGTAGCACCTGGGCTGTCGCCATTGCTAAATTTTCTGATAATCGTTTCACGAAACTGTTTCATCGTGGATTAAAAGAAAACTACAAATGCTTGATGTTTGAAACGATTGTATTTTGTTAACGACACCATACTTTATTAATTAAAATAAGAATTCGATGGCCTGTAGTCTGTATGTCTTTAGGGTTAGTGCAAAAAGATGTGTATTCGAACTTATTGGACACGGTGTAGATAGATTACCGATGTTCGGTCAGATTATTTTTGACTACTGCTGATTTGATGGAAATACCGAATGAGAAAAATAGAATCCTCATTCTGTTATACAAATATAGACATGTCATCATTCGTTATCAGTCGTTCACACCGATGTTTATACACGAGGTCAGGGAGGGAACAGTAGCTCGGTGGGAACAGTGGCTCGAAACGGAAAGAGCTTTATATCCGTCCTCTACATCAATCGGAAGCGTTCAGTACCCGATCATGCACAAACTAGTTAGTGAGCCACTCCGGCGCCATGCGGACGAGTTACGATGCGTTTTTGTTTTAATACCTGACAAAACTACATTCTCAGATAAGTTTCACTCAATTCTTTTCTTATTTCGTACGAGATTTTTAATTAGTTATGTTTTTGTCTAAGAGTTTGTTTAATCGACTTAGTATTGGCTGATAATTCAAGGCCTTCAGCTTTGGTGTTTGCTTCTAGTTAGATTCAAAATCCAAAATGGCGTCCGGGTCAACATTAGTACGTTTCGGAAAAGTTCACAATCGCTCTTGAACCACTGTGTACCTACATGCAGTCATGCAACTCTTTACATTACATTATATTAAAAATGTATTAGTAGGTAAATGAGTTCTATGACAAATAATTTATTTAATTCAAAGAAGATTGATGTTCGTTTTATTTTTGCCTTTAGAGGTAGGGTTGTAGATGTGCTAAAATGTGATTTAATATTTGTGATAATTGTTTCTAAGTATGCAGGTGATACCTAAGCGATTTAAAACCAAAATGACAATTATTTTATTATTGAGTTTACTTAATTCACAAGAAGATTGATTTTCTTTTTATTTTTGTCTTTAGAGGTATGGTTGTAGATGTGCTAAAATGTGATTTAATACCTATTTGTGACAATTATTTCTAAGTAGGTAGTAGATACCTAAGCATTATAACTTAAATAAAAAAAACAATCCTTATCAATTTTTATTTTTTCCTAAAGATGTCAGAGCCTATTTGGTCATTTAATATCAAAACGTAGCCACTGTGTACTGTAAGAACCACTGTGTACTAGGGACTGTACACAAAGGTTCGAGCCACTGTACACTGTTAGAACAACTGTGTACTTGGGGGTACTAGTGACTGTGTACAGGTCGTAGTACACAGTGGCCCGATTCCCATTTTTTTTAAAAGACTGGATACCTCTTTTTTGGTAAAAGTTATAGCAAATGTATTTGCGACATATGAAACTTCAATATTGCACTGTGCTTTGTGCTTGCAATAACTATTTCAGGGATATATATTTTTCATGCAACAGCCTGTTGAAAAAATCCTAGCCACTGTTCCCTCCTTGACCCCGATTTGCACTACACGGCTAAATTATGAACAGTGGCAAGTGGCTCAACAATCCCGTGTAGTGATTGTACATAGAAGGGGCTTTTGTAATAATAATGGTAGTCTTATTAGGTTGCGATATATTTAATGACCATACAATGTCGCTCTGAGCACAGTTACTATCACTGATGTGATGAGACATCACATACAATATCAATAAAATAGTCAACCAAAAATAAATTCTAATAAACATTTTTTAAAACTAACTATCACATCACAGATTCAATATTGTAATTCAGTGATCGGACACCGCAATAACAAACGTAATTGACTGGTCTACTGCAAGCACATGTTTCAATTCACAGGAAGGTACTTCCAGTTACCATTGTTTACTGCACGTTCAACGGTCACTGAGGGCTTTCCGATCACTTAGTAATTTATTATTTTCGGTAACAATTTTCGCGAGGTCAAGAAACTATAATAGTTACCTATATGTCTAATCGTACCATAATTCGACCAGTGATAAATACAGAATAAAATTGACATCAATCGAGAAATTGGTTACGATCATTTTATTCGAAGACGTTATTTCATTAAAACCACTTTTCATTTGTACTTACATTAATAAAATTATCTTATTCTATTGAAATGCCATGCTTCACTTTAAAAGATTCTCACTGTCGTAGGATTGTAAGCTTTAACTTTCACTAAATAAACTAAACCTAATTAACTGTAACAACCGTAAAATTTCTATTATCTACACTATATTATTAAAAATATTGTTTTAATTTACTCGTGAACTCTCATAGAGTCGCGGTAGAGCTGTCTCAAGTTAACAATATCAATAACACCGTAACAATCTATGATCTCTCGAAATACTGTCAAACGGTCGCGGCGGAGTTTTATAAAAATACTTACAGTAAAAAAATAAAAAACGACAATATTATCTATCTACTATCTTAATGGTACCTACACTCAAATCGCTGCAATAATTGTATTGTACATCTAATTACTATATATGCCACGGACGGTAACTAATATAATGGCACTGTCATTAAATCTAGGCACGCGGGAGAGGCACCGCTAGCAGGTGCCGTTGGAGGGCAGCGCGAGCGCCGCCCGGGCGGCGTGGCCCGGGCTGAACTTGTCCACGATGCGCTCGAGCGAGGTCCAGGTGCCCACCACGAGCCCGAGCACACCGAACAGCACCACCACGGCGTTCTTGATGACCATGCGCACGCGCTCGGACCGCGACACGTAGTACCAGTAGGTGCACGTCTGGATGATGGCCGGGAACGCCAGCCCCAGCGCTGACAGGCACAGCGCGCCGAACAGTGATATGAACGCCTCCAGCTCGGGAACCATCGCCGCGACGCCGACTGCCACAACAGACAAAATCCTTCTTATCATGTTATCATCTACATCCCATCTTGTACAGTTCTACCCAAAGATTCAACTTGTGATCAATGAAATGACCGTTTCGTTACAGTAACGGAATATCAACGGTGAGCCTTTCAGTCAGGAAACAACATAACCTACCTAGCTACTAAATAATGAGTCATACACAGATTAGGTTACCGTCTTTCCTGTGGACATACCCAAAGTTAACGTTTTCAAGGCCTAATTTTCTGGCAGAACCCGCATCCTCATAAACGCCGTCAGGTCTACTTTAGTCCTAGCAAATAAAAACAACTTATATGCACAACAAGCCTTTAACTATTGACGACAGGAGAGACGACTTTTGTTTTTTCGAGTGTGTGTGTATGACCCTAATATACTACCTATGCGATTACTCGTTGACTAGGTGTTCAACTCTAGGGGCATTTAGTCTACTACAATGTACAGGCAAAGTTTATCGAGTAAATTGTAGTAAAATTCTGAATTAAACTATTATCATAAAAAGTTTGAAATATGTACAAAAAATTGTTAGGATTTACCTACTGTACCTACATAATATTCTTACAAGATCAATTAGCGCACAATTAGTGGGGCTCGCTATGCATCCGTGCTGTCTCGCGCTATAACTCGTGCAGGAGAGCACTGCCGGCTGCGGGCGATAATATCACCAGATTTCATAGTGCGATCAGGTTGGTACTTTTACCATTGGTAATTCTAAATGTCCCTCCCTGCTGAAATACGTCTATTGCACATACAAGTACTTACATCAAATAAACTTGTACTTTGTGTAAAAACTGTAAGTGAGTACCTACTTCAATATTTTAAATAAGACCGATTAGTGCTATCAGTTATTGTTAGAGCAATGAGGGACTTACAAGTAACGAAAACGATGAATGTCCGTAACAAATACTCCCACACAACTCTGATCTTGGAGTGGGAGAGGCGTACGCCGATGTACTCGTTCCACAGGATGTCGATGGCCACGTAGCAGGCCAGCCCGTGCGTGATGTAGATGGCGAAGGCCAGCAGGCACTGCACCACGCTTGCCAACCTGCCGGCACTGGGACTGAGTATCGCTTTCACAATCATACAATGTTTTCACAGTATAGGTACTAACATATTTATTCGTTCACCAGTCATCTGGCCCGGAAAAAATAATAATTCCATAGGCTATAAAAGATGTTAGAAAGTCACAATTTTTAACTGATAAATAAATGTATTTGAATCAACTTTTTAAAGACATATCGGAAAATATTTCTTTGGTTCGAAGTCAATCTAGGAACCCTTATAGTTTTGCCATGTCCGTTTTTCCGCGGTCTTACTCAGACTCATTGTGCTACAAATAAATCTGTACTTTGGCATAGTTATATAAGGGGCGGAATTTTCATAGCATAAATCAAACATCAAGAGGGATTGACCATTATGTTATATCGACTATCGATGATTAACTGTCACTTAGCACGAATTAAATTAGATTTATAATGCAGTGGTACACTCTATAGGCTACCAAAAAAAAATAGACGTGAGTGTATGAAGGTTAACAAGATAAAAAAATAATAAAACAGAAACTAGTTTTATTTTGTTACGAAGGGAAATGTTAAACAGTATAACTTACAGGAGACTAACCTTATTTAAAATAACAGAATCGAAATCTATATTTGTACTACCTAATTATATTTTCTCCATCTTTTTGTCGAATGGCGAATTTTGTCATAGTCCGGAATCCTATCTAGTAAAATCGATAACTGGAATAGTTGATAAAACAAAATTGTCAATCCCTCTTGACGTTTGATTTTTGCTATCGACATTACATTTATATTACGCTGACAATGTTGGAAAATAAAATGTAAAAAAAATACATTTTGGGGCTCCTACATGTAAAGCATAGGTAGAACATATTGTGTTTACATTATTACCTACATCCACAGATCACAGAAACAAGGGAGATATGTCATGAACGCCAATTCGTACAAGACCCGGTGTCGCCACTTTTAAACAGGTGTGCGTCTTACGCTTACGCTCTATTAACTACTACAAAAACAACCTCCTCATAATTGGTTACAGCTTACGAACTAAAAACGCCGTAACATAGTTTTGATAGTAGCAGAAAATTAAGCTTTATACTAAGTTCTCAAGGTTGAAAAATGCTGAAAGATCGTTTTTTTTCCATCGTAGTTCAGTCACTGAACGTAAGGTAGCGCTTACTCGTCACTTAGCTGCCATCTATGCGACGAGTAATTAATTAGTTCCTCAGAGCTAGATGGCGCCAAGATAGTAGTCCCTATGTTAAGCAGGTTAAGGACTACCCACACACAGCGACATCTAGTTATACTTTTTTCAAGAGGTGTGCGTTTCTCTCCTGTCGTCCACTTAGGGATGCCACAAGGAATGTTTCAAAATATATCGATAAACAATTCAAACTTGTTTGCAACGTTAATATAGGTACTATTCAATTTACAGGCAATAAGTACTATTTTTATTATTTTACTACTAGGTTAATACAATTACATCATTTAAACTTAATATATTATTGTTAGAATAGAATAATATTTTATTAGCAAGAATACGGTTTGCGTAAAATTGATACATAAGATTTTAAATTTGGAACGATACCTATATTAGAACGTAATAAAAAAATGGCCGAATTTCTTTGGTTAAATTTTCTGGAGCTGTTAAAGATTTTCGTTTTGATTAGTACATAAAAGTCTAAATTGTAAACTTGGACTTTATGATGTTAATACAAATATACTAATAAAATGGGTTCGGTTGAGTGTCACGTCACAAGATCTCAGTTTGGGACAAACCAGTAGTTTACCGACTTGATTATGTAAACTTTATTTCATAAATGGTACAAATTACTTAAAACAGAAAGATAGACTTAATACTTGGGGCAATCTCTACCATCCAACCTTTAGGCTTGAATCCTTTTAAGAGTGAGTCAGCGCGAGTTGTCAATCAGCGCTGTGTGCAAGCACAGCTCAATACTGAGCCAGAGCCCTTTGCCTTTGTGGTTGGTTAATTTATTTTTATCTTAATTGTATGATTCGCCTACTTATATTTGAATTGCTAGAGTCCTTCGTCGTTCGTTAATATTGTAAAGAAAATTCAATTTTGTATAACGTGAAAATTTGTTAAAATTATTTTTCTTCTGTTTTAAGCGTGTCGTGGTAGTGATAAATAACTAGAACTATTAACACATTGAATTCTATTGATAGCTGTAGAATAAGCCATTTATCGATAGTCGATAGAAATCACGTCAACACAACTTTCACAACCTTACGGTCTGAAATCCATTCAAATATAAATAATGCTTAAAAACAAAATTTACCGGTGGTAAGTTATGCCCTTTGATTTTATATTAACGTTTGTATTTCGATTTTTGCACACTTTCACGCTACATACAGTCATTTTATTATTTAAACGGAGCTTCTATACTGACAGCGTTCAGTGAGTGACTGTGTCAACAGTACAGGGAGTGTCTATGGAGCACCTTATCTCCCGAATTTCTGCAGACACATTCAGTCGCGAGACAACGTTGGTAGTATTATTAGGAAATAGTCTGATGTTTAGTAAATATGACTTATTTAATTTGTCTGAGGCCCTCACAGAAGTTAGCAAAGGCGGTATAGGTAAAATAATTATTTGTGCTTGTCTGTTTTCCCACAAATTAACAAATAAAGGTAATAGAAATATTGATTATTTTAACTCGATATTATATAAAGTGTCGTTATATAATTCCAAAATTTCATATTTCGATACAAATAAATTTGTAAAAATGTTCGATTTGACGCATAACTATTGTTATTTACCACGTAGGTACTTAGATGAGTGTGCTAAGTTGTTAGCATATAATATTTTAGACCCCGCTATGGCTAGCATAGCGGGTGACTGTAGAACGGAGCCTGCGCTGAGTTTTATTAGCGCCGGCCCCGCGCCGGAGCTGCTGGTTGATTTAAACTGACAGCTTCGACAACGGCCGCGGCTGTCGTCGTTCGCGGCGACAGCCGCGGCGGCCCCGTGCCTGCCCACAGGCCGACGAACATTAAAAATAAGTTAGGTAATAGTGTAATAAATATAATTCATCAGAATATACAAGGATTTTCTAGTAAGGAACTAGAAATTAGTTTGTTTATAGATAGTGCTAATGTACACGTTTTATGTGTTACTGAGCATTGGCTAAAAGGGCATGAGTGTATGTTTCATTTTAATAATCATGACATTGTTAGCATGTTTGCTAGGCAATCTTGCAGTCGGGGTGGATCCCTGATTATGGTAAATCGAAACATTAAATGTAAGGAGCGTAAAGATATTGTTGCAGAGTCAGTTGAACGTCATATTGAACTTGCGTGTGTTGAATTGGAACAATATATTATTATTTGCGTATACAGACCCCCTACGGCGGATTATAGGCTTTTTGAGAGCGTTTTGGAAAATGTTCTTAATTTTGTTTTTAATTCTAAAAAGTGTATTATTGTGTGTGGTGATTTTAATGTTAATCTGCTAGACGAATCACCTATGTCTATTAACTTACTGAGTGCTTTTAAATCTTTCAATTTAGTCAATCTGTTCTATGAGCCAACTAGAATCACAGCAACTAGCGCTACTTGTATTGATAATATATTTAGTAATTTTGACCCTATTCAGAAATCCGTAATCAATAACTTAAGTTCAGATCACTGTGGCCAGCAAGCTTCCTTTAAGGGGAAGACTGATTATGCGCCCCAAGAGTTTATATTTAGACATATTACTGAAAATCGATTAGAATTATTTAATAATAAGGTCACTAACCAACTGAATTATATGACGTGTGCTGGGAAAGACCCAGACAGTTTATGTACTTCTTTATTTAATTGTATTATTAAGGAATTTGATTCCTGCTTTAGTCTGAAAAAGGTAAAAGTCAAGCAAGGTACGAAATTTTGTGACTGGGCTACACCAGCGATTCATGAAAAGAGGTACAAATTATATGAGTTGTATGCTATAAGAGCTGTCGATCTTAGGCCTGAGTTTCTAGAGTACGTTAAAAATTATTCTAAGGAATTTAAGCAGATTTGTGCTGCCGCGAAGTCCGAGTATTATTCGAATAAAATTTGCAAATCTGATAACAAGATTAAAACCGTCTGGAAAGTAATTAACACGGAAACTGGTAGAACTAGAATTAGAGACCCGCACTACAGCTTGCGAGTGGACGATACTCTAGTTAACTCGGACCTGGATGTAGCTAAAGAATTCGAGCGGTTTTTTACGAACATACCTTTAGAGACCACTAAATTTCTACTATCATCTCCTGATAAGGCTGAAATCTTATTAAGATCTAATGTTAAGGAATGCACGAATGTTTTCAAATTTTACCATGTCACCTCTAAAGTTGTGATTAAAACGTTTAGGTCTCTTAATATCAAAAAGACTGAAGATCTTTGGGGCCTCTCTGTTACAGTACTTCAGTCCATTTTAGAGTCAACTGCGCCTTACCTAGCTACCATGTTTAACAAGTGTGTCGATATTGGAGTATTCCCTGATCTGATGAAACATAGTAAGATCATACCCTTGTTTAAGTCAGGGACAAAATCAGACCCCACAAATTTTAGACCGATTTCGATACTACCAGCTCTAAGTAAAGTTTTTGAGAAATTAATTCTTAATCAAATATCCTCACACTTTAATCAGAATAAGCTACTTCATAGTAGCTTATTCTGATTAAAGTCAATTCGGATTTACCAAGGGACGATCTACAACTGATGCCGGTTCTACTTTAATAAAACATATATTTGATGCCTGGGAAAAATCACTAGATGTTATTGGAGTTTTTTGTGATCTGTCCAAGGCATTTGATTGTGTTGATCATGTTACGTTAGTGCGAAAGTTAAGCCACTATGGCATCAAAAACAATGCACTTGATCTTATTGCTTCCTACCTCGCGCACAGAACTCAGCGGGTAGATATTAACAGAACACAATCCTCTGGGTCATCTGTAGCTATGGGATTGCCTCAAGGATCTATTCTGGGTCCGTTTTTATTTTTGATCTATATTAACGATCTCCCGTATGTAGTGCGCGATAAACATGAAATAGTCTTGTTTGCTGACGATACCTCACTAATATTCAAAGCGGATAGGAAACAGGATAATTTTAATGACATCAATGTTGCGTTGTCTACAATTGTTGACTGGTTTACAGCCAACAACTTACTTTTAAATGCCAAAAAAACCAAGTGCATTAAATTTTCATTGTCCAACGCTAGGAGTATGAATGCGGATAGAATAAGACTGAAGGATGAGACACTGGAATTTGAAGGTAGTACAGTATTTTTAGGTGTCACTCTAGACTCGAAACTGCAATGGAGTGCGCATATATCCACACTTGCAAGTAAACTAAGTTCAGCGGCTTATGCGGTAAAGCGAATCCGACAACTTACTGACTTCGAGACGGCGAGACTTGTGTACTATAGTTATTTCCATAGTGTTATGAGTTACGGAATTTTACTGTGGGGAAGAGCGGCTGACATCCAAACCATCTTTGTATTACAGAAGCGGGCTGTACGTGCTATTTACCAATTGGGGTCTCGTGTTTCGTTAAGGGATAAATTTAAAGAAATCAATATTCTTACAGTCGCGTCTCAGTATATCTTTGAGAATATCATGTATGTACGCAAACACATACATGAGTTTAGGCATAACCGCGACGTTCATAATTTAAATACTAGAAATAGGGATAAGCTCGCACTTCCAGGTCACCGTCTCCGTAAGGTAGGCACTTCGTTTGCGGGGAACTGTATACGTTTTTACAACAAGATACCATCTGAAATCGTCAATATGCCGTTCAATAAATTTAAGTCTCACATCAAGCGCTGCTTATTGGGTAGGGCTTATTACACTGTAAATGACTTCATTGGTGACCAAGATGTATTTTAGTAGTGTCTAGGATATTTACAATATAAAATAGTCTCTAAGCAAATTTTGTATTCAAGCACTGACTCAGTCAGTCGACTGTGATTTACTAATTGTATTTTATCTTTTCTACTCTTGTGTGTACAAGAAGATTTTAAATGAGAACACACTGTGATGTTTCTCGCCGGACAGCTGTTTCACACAATATTACTTTTGTCGTCCGGCAGCATGAGCATGTCATGCTCGCTCAAAGGTCTTTGCTTACGGCGGCGTCGTTGATCGGGTCGCCACTTTCCCGATCACATGGTTGAGAGAGGCGATGGCTGAGATACGCGTCATACTCGTGAACGGGTGCTGTTTGTGGGGTCCGGTCTGTTCACGTTTGCAAGGACTTGTTGTTCAATTTATTATCCAAGTTATATGGCTTTTGACGTAGAGACCTCGTTGTGTTGTTCTCATAGTCATTATTTTATTTTAAGGTTTATTGACCTTACATTTGTAATAATTTTATTTTTGCTTGTTTTAAGAATTTATTGTTTATTACTTTATTACCTTAATATTACTTAATGTAACTTATTTTTAAGTATAATTATGTTTTTATGATTGAAAAAATGACCTTCTGCTGGAGTTTCTTGCGGCGCTTCTTCTCCGCAATGATGGTCTTGTCCGAAGCGCTGGTAGATTCACTGTACATTTCCGACGTGTAAAAGAGCCCGCATGTGGCCAATTTACTGAATAAATATTTTGAATTTGAAAAAAAAAATTTTTTAAAACGCTTGACACGCCTCGTGCCGATATGGTCAATTTGACCATATCGAGGCGACACGAACCACGCCCCCATAACATATCTCCCTTGTTTCTGTGATCTGTGCCTACATCGCATTATAACGCATTATCATTGAATAGCTCTTAAAAAACATTATGTATAAAATATACGTTTACCAGAATCTCATAACAGAAAGGGAAATTAAAATTTAGGGCTTACTTTGGGGTAATAAGATCTTTAAACTTGATTAGTCCTATAAAAGTATATGATGGACTCAATCCGCGTAGTACATTCGTATGCTAACACTACTCGTATAATATGCCGCTAATGTAAATCGATTTCGTATTCTGACATGTGAGGTATTTCTTTTTTATATTCCTATTTCCTCGTAAAATTTTCATGAAGACCGTGCGATACAGCTACGATTCGCCGTATATCCTGTAATTAAGTAAATCGCAATTAGGTATAATAATAGAACATGTTATGAATATGTCTTACGTCTCTGTCTCCGATGGTAAGTTTAACGTGATACTGCCTTTAGCAGCTTCTCCATACTGCAGGTACCCGAACAGTCCCATGCCGACATACAGAATGATAATGCTGATCATGGCCCTGTTTAGCACGCCGAATTTCCCTACGAAATCTTTTGGCGTTTTCATTTCATTTTCTAAGGGTAAAATCTGTAACAATAGAAAAATGATTCGTAAACTTGAATAATAACGTTGAAGTGTGGGTACATGCTAGATAAATGAAGTAATACTTACAACACCTATTGCTTCCAGCGCAAATAACACAGTGCCAAAGAACAGTGGAAAATTGGCAAGCTGCCCGACGGGGGCCTTGCAATTAATCGTGGGAGGTACTCGGAAGATATAGTAGAGGATGATCCCGAAGCTCACTATCGTCACTACATTGGCGACGGCAGAAAACGGCGCCAGGTACTTCAGGTCTCTCACCCAGTTGATGAGTATGAGCGGCAGCAGGGCGCCGCACATGACTTGGAAGACTGTCACTTCGAGGTGGAAGTGCTTAGTCAACACGAACTCTATGTTCTCTGCCACGAACACGACGTAAACACAGCATGTTCCTATTTGGTACACAAGCAGGAAGGCGTTCACCACATGTCTAGAACAATCAATGTATTTTAATTATTAACTTAACTTTAATTCTCATGTCTTTGTATATTCACTTTGTGGGTAATTTTACCGAAACTTTTGAAATACCTAAGCTAACTAAGTTAAGGCTACTAGGGTAGGGGCACCAAAAGATGAACGCCACCCAAAAGCTGAACAGTCGATCGAAATAATCACATAATTAAATCGTCACTTGTGTTACGAAGTTCGGTTTTTTTTTGTCTTAAGCGGCAACTCTTTGTCTACCCCGTAATCCAAACTCACTGACAGTTACGCCACAGCCGCGGCCGTGATCGGTCATCGTTGTGGAGCTTCCCGCCGAAAACGTCGATAGTATGGGAGAATAGATAAGGTCAGTGCACTCCAAATTTAAGCTTTTAATTACGTATAAAATTTAATAATTGACAGTCTTAGAAGGATTTGTTTAGTAGTTATGTATTCTTGATTAATTACTCTTTTTTGGAGTCATACATTGTTTAATTTTTTTTGTTAGTTAGCGAGTAATATGCCGTTCAAGTAATGGTTTCAAAAATGTATACCCAAGCCAATACTTGAACGGTGTTCAGCTACTAGGCAAGGCGTACTTTTTTTAAAGCGTTTTAATAAATCGTCCTGAAATGACAGATGGAAACTTTATAACTTAAAGTGATCGTCCAATGCTCTTGTATATTTAAACCAAAAGATGAACATAACTTTTGATGTCTAATCCAAAGATTTCGGAGTTTCAATTACTATGAAAACTATCACTGTTCAATAATAAAATGTGTGCCTAATACTTGAACGAGTTAAATTTACTAGTTCATGTTTTGGATTATATTCCAATACGTGAACTCTTAATGGTTTTTGTTCGTTCATTTCACAAATTCTGTGTCCTCAAGTTAAACCAAGTAAATTCAGTCGTTCAACTTTTAGGCATCGTTTTGTAATATGAACCCTACTAGTGTCTATAGAAACGTTTACTAATATTCTAAATGTGAAAGTAACTTTGTTTGTCTGTTTATAAGTTTGTTATGTTTTTACCGCTAGACACGAAACCCTGGCTAGAAACGGAACTGTTTATGTATATATGTTTATTTGTCTCATTTTAAGATATAATTTTACCAAATATTAACCCTAAAATTCTATATTATATGTCCGCTTGCGAAGAATAAGTAGGTATTTTGGCTCACCTAACTCCGATCACTGAATTTATCTGTAAACAATAAAAAAATAAAGACTGATTTCGTTAAGTTGCATTTTATTTCTGAACCTTCCTTAAAAATATAATGTTTTAGGTTTTTTATTATGTTAGTTCAACTTTTGGGTCCAAACCGTTCAGAATTATGTCACGCTGTTCATGTTTTGGGCAAATCTGCACATTTTTGGTTTCAACGATTTTTAGAAAAATACTGTGTTATAATAACAGGCTTTATAATAGTCATCTTCAATCTAGACTATATACTGTACCATAATAAAAAAAAATAGGGTGAAATTGGTTAATTTCACTGAGAATAAACGGTCTTAAGTTGGTGTAGTCGCTTAATCGTTCAACTTTTAATGCCCCTACCCACAGTATAAGAACAGTAGAACGTCTTCAAACAAAGGTACATCGCGCGGCTCGCGGCGGTGGGCGGGGCTAAACTCCCACTTTATACTAAATCTCAGGATACTACGAGTGTACATTAGTCGGGGCTGAGGCGTCCTTGCGCTCGGTTACGTTTTGTTGGTAGTGCGCGTACTTACCTATCGCTATCGAGCGACAATACAATGTCGCTGCCGAAAAGAATATCTAAAAAAGAATATCACGAAATAGACGAAAATATTTTAGTGTTTCTAATTTGTAAATATACCTAGTTTTTAATTCGTGAAGTTTTATTTATTACCACACATACCTAACCTTGCATTTGAGGGGTATAGAATCAAAGACAGCTAAGTCCATATGGACTCAGTATGGACTTAGCTGTCTTTGATTCTATACGCCTCATTTAAATACGTAGCGTAAGTACCTACATAATTATAAATAAAAACGTAAAACCTGCACTCAACTCCTGGTCTAAAGGAGTTCTTTTATAATGCCGCGCGGCGCGCACTGCCAATGCTCAAAGGAAGCCGCGCGGCGGCGGCGACGCGTGCCGGCAATAACAGGTAAATAGTCAAAGGAACCGCCTTGCGCGAAAGCGGCATTATCAAAAGGTCAAAAAGGAATTTACATATCACATCCATCACATACCTATAAATATATAATTTAGTGTCAACAGATAAAATTATATAAGTAAAATAAATATTTAAATTTGGTACTTAGGTACAGTCACCCAATAAAAATGTTGAGCATACTTAGAACCTTGTCATTGTGAATGTCATAGTCATTGTCATGTGTGTCATTTGATGTTCTGTTTGAAATTTACTATGACAACGCACTAAAGTGCTTAACATTTTCGTTGGGGTACTGTACCTAACAATATTTATACTTACTTACTTTAAGTTTGTGTAATTTATGAAAATTAATATTCTTATAAATCATAGAAAGTATGGCCAAGTAGGTGACTTAAATTGAAAAACAAGTTTGGACAACCCTGACGCCCGAGCGGCAATTGTTATCAGAATCTCCTAAAGGGCCGGAGTCGAGCTACTTTTCTATTTATACTATGCCCTACCCTACTTCATTTCGGAGGCGTCAGCGATCTTCACATTGCTTTTATATGGGCTTAGAAAAGTTGCATTCTGAGAATGCGATAACGATCCAAAGTATGAAGCTGTTAAAATAAAATCAAAAACATTTTAGAGGTTTACTCGACATTTTATTTCGACATATATATTATTCAAGTTACCATAGTAGTCGGGTAATTAGTGACATCAACCTTGCAAATCTTCAACGAAGGAAGCCGCTTGGCACAGGTATACCTAGTGGTCATCTGAGCTGATTTAGCCCGGTAGCCACGTGGTTCCACCCTTCAGGTGGGAGGTGGAGGGGGGGGAAATCCCATCTACCGCGCCGCATTCTTACGTCCATATCTCCATAAGTTTAGCAAATAGGTCGTGTTTGATATCGTTTTCGTATAATTCGAGGACGAGGAATTCATTTCAGGAAACGCATTTTCACTCGTTCATAGAAAAAAAATGAGATCTGTGATAAAGTAGAAAAATAGGAGTTAAAAAATCTTACAAAATCTATGCCTACCATTAAACTATGACATTATGCTTTATAAAAAAAATATGAGTAAATAGCCCTATTTATATAGAGTATGTAAACATTAACTTTCTTCATACATTTAACTTATAAATGTGCCAAAAAAAACATTTGCTCCGCGCGGCGGGGCTGAGAACGAGAGAAGTTCGTATTTTGGATAAGATTTGTCACTTATTGTGTAATAATTACTATGATTAGTATAGGTGTTTCTATATCTAGAGATAGTTTTCTTAAAGCAATATCGAGAGATAAGTCATAATATTTAAATAAATGACAAAATTACCGAGTTAACCACAATATTCTAGTATAAAATGTTCACTCCAATTTATATTCCTAGAATTTTCCTTTAAAAGAGAGTTTTGGTTAGGTTAGTTAACTTTTGTAGAGGTATTATAATAATAACGAAGTAAACAACAAAATTTATGAACATTTTCCGCTGCAGCCACATAGTTCGGAGCACTTTATCTCTCTTTTCAAGCAATTGCATCTCCCTGCGCATTTTTGCTTGCATCTACACCTAATTAACTCCATGCAAGCAGCGGCTGCTGGCGGTAGGGTGGTCCACACAGGCTCCAATATGTCATTATTTTTTGCCCAACCCCAGTCAGCGGGACATGGCAGGTTTTGTAGTGGTTTTAAAAGCTGACCCCATACATGTCCTTCCTGAAAGTCCGCTCGTAGAATATGGTTGCGAAGGGCGTCTTTGGTTGGTGGTAAATTCCCCAGCCGTCTGTCCTTTTTTGTAATCTACACTGATTGATATCAGTGCATGTGCAATATCTAAAATGAAATGAATGTTACACGACATGCATGCCCACGATAACCTAAATCACTTCAAATCACAAATAAAAAAGCCAACCACCACCTTAACTTACTTGTCGTATAAAGCAATGACAATTCATTCCAATATTGGAAATGCCTGCTCTACGTTTCCTTCTTTAGCCTGCTTCAATCCCTCTGTTGCAGTTGGATAAGCGCGCCAAGCTTCGAAAGCACTTTTTTCCCCTTACCAGCAAAAGACGAGACGATATCAGATGCGGTGAAGGCGTGGAACAGTGGCAGTGGTTTAATTATTTAAATCTAATGTAGGCATAGATTTTGTAAGATTTTTTAACTCCTATTTTTCTACTTTATCACGGATCTCATTTTTTTTCTATGAACGAGTGAAAATTCGTTTCCTGAAATGAATTCCTCGTCCTCGAATTATACGAAAACGATATCAAACACGACCTATTTGCTAAACTTATGGAGATATGGACGTAAGAATGCGGCGCGGTAGATGGGATTTCCCCCCCCCCCCCCACCCCTCCCACCTGCAGGGTGGGACCACGTGGCTACCGGGCTAAATCAGCTCAGATGACCACTAGATATACCTGTGCCAAGCGGCTTCCTTCGTTGAAGATTTGCAAGGTTCCCCATACAATTATGTCACTAATTACCCGACTATAGCAATCAGCAACTATCTAACTTTTCATAAACCATATAACTAAAGAGTTCATATTCTAACATCTTCTCTTTATGATAAGTTAGTCTTTTCCTAGGCCCATTTTATTACAAAGCATGATAAGCCTTGGTTTGAATAGTGGCTTGGTCATCATATCCGCCAGCTGGAACTCTGTTGCCACTTTATTGATCAGCAACGCACCTTCTGATACTGCTTCTCTAACAAAGAAGTTTCGTATCCTTATGTGTTTAGTCCTCTGGTGGAACTCAAACGGTGGGTTGTGTGCCAGTTTTATCGCTGATTCGTTGTCAACGTGCAGCACTGGTACCTCAATAGCTCCTTCAATGCTATCTAGCAGTCTTTTCAACCAAATAATTTCTCTTGTAGTTTCACTGGCTGCAACTACTTCTGCCTCAGTGCTAGAAATTGATACCGAAGCCTGTCTTTGGCTTTTCCATGATATTAGCCCACCAGCATATATGCAAATCATTCCTGTTGTAGAGCGTCCTGTTTCCAAATCTCCACCATGATCCGCATCGCTGTAGCAGGACAATATTTTTTCATACTTTCTCTCATAGATTATGCCCCAGTCCAAGGTACCTTGAAGATATCGTAAAATACGTTTCACCTTAACAACATCTTCATTGCAAGGGTTCTCTAGTTTTCTAGAAGCAACACCTACAGCAAAAGCGATGTCGGGTCTTGTCCCTACCATCAGATATGCTAATGCT
Source organism: Acleris emargana (assembly GCA_927399475.2). Lineage (NCBI taxonomy): Eukaryota > Metazoa > Arthropoda > Insecta > Lepidoptera > Tortricidae > Acleris > Acleris emargana. The sequence continues at coordinate 44,793,251 of OV656835.1, read as the reverse complement.
CCCACCACTTGCCTGTACGGATATTTGTGGGACACATTTTCATCTTTTATGTCAGTGCATTCTGTGCTATCTTTTAGTATCGGAGTGCCCACAGATTTGCATCCTTCCATACCAAACTTTTCTAGCAGTTTCTTGGTATATGCGGCTTGATTAAGCTTTATTGAACCATTTTCTCTTCTTTCTATCTCTAATCCTAGAAAGTAACTGGCTGGCTTTGTCTTAATCTTGAATCGCCGCTTTAACTCTTTCAGGAACCATTCTGATTCTTCTTCATGAGTGGAAGCCAATAAGCCATCATCTACATAAAGACATAGAATAAGCCTTCTCTCCCCCCTCTGTCTTATGAAGAGACATGGATCAGCTTCATTTTCTGTAAATCCAACATATAGAAGAAACTCTTTCATACAGTTGTTCCAACACCTTGGAGCCTGTTTAAGTCCATATAAGCTTCTTTTTAATTTGCAGACCAAACTTGGATTTTCATTGTACCCTTCAGGTGGTATCATGTAAATCTCCTCATTCAGGTTTCCATAGAGAAAAGCTGTAGATACGTCAAACTGTGTTAGTATCATGTCATCTCGTGCAGCAATGCTCAATACGGCTCGAATTGTGCTCATTTTAGCTACTGGACTGAAAGTTTCATAAAAGTCTACTCCTTCTTTTTGAGAGTAACCTTTGATGACTAGTCGAGCCTTAAATCGCTCGACACTTCCATCTGGATTAGTCTTCACTTTAAAAATCCATTTGCATGGTATGGCTCTTCTTTTTCCGGTAAAGGCACCATTTCCCATGTCTGGTTTTCTTTCAATGATTTGATCTCATCATCCATGGCAAGTTTCCATTTATCACTCTCTTGACATTGGATTGCTTCTTTGAATGACTGAGGTTCCTTAATTTCATTCAACTCAGCTACTGTACTCATCACAAAATCATCAAACCTTTGATGAGGATTAAGAGCGGAACGATCTCTTAGTGTCATTCTTTGCTCAATTTCTAGTTCCTCTGATTGTTCAGGTTCTTCTCTACTATCTGACCTTTGTTCTACTACTTCGTCACTGCAGTCTTCGAATTGATCATCCTCTATGCAAGTCGGATTTTCTTCCGGAAGTGGAATTTCTATTATATTTGGTGTAGAAGAGTCTCCAGAAGAACTTGGAATAACAGCAAAAGGTATTTTTATTTCTTTCTCTTTGTTATTTTGCAATGTCTTCTCTTCAAATATAACGTCTCTGGACCGAATTAATTTGTTCTTCTCTAACGACCAAATTCTATAGCCTTCATCGTTGTCGTAGCCTACTAGGACGCCTTTTATTGCCTTTTTGTCCAATTTCTTCCTAGTTATCTTTGGAACGTGTGCATAGCAAGTGCAACCAATTATCCGCAAGTGCTTTATTCTTGGCTTCTTATCATACCAGATCTCATATGGTGACTTGTCCAAAGGAGTTGGGCCTGTTCTGTTTAAAACATATACTGTAGCACCAACCAATTCTGCCCAAAGAGCCTGTGGTAGATCATTTGCATGTATAATTGTTCTCATGGCTTCAACTACTGTCCGGTTGTCTCTTTCAACGCATCCGTTTTGCATTGGTGTATGTGGCATAGTCAATCTTTGCCTAATTCCGTTCTTTTGTAAAGTTCTTCGTACGACTTCATTATCAAATTCTCCGCCGTTATCACTTAAAAGCTCTTTTACTGTATACCCTGATGCTCTTACTTCAGCAAGCATAAGTTCAAGCTTATTGTGAACTTCCGATTTCCTCTGTAAAAAGTAAACGAAGCGGAATTTGCTGAAATCATCCTTGAAGAGTAGGAAGTACTTGTTTCTTCCAAAAGAATCTGTGAACGGCCAACATACGTCGGCATGTATGAGTTCTGCAGGTTCAGTCGCTCTTTTTCGCGTACCAAATTTCAGTCGATGTGCTTTGCCATATATACAACCTTCACATGTTTCATCATCTGACTTCAGTTTTATACCAAGTTCTCTATCAACTACTTTCTTCACATGAGCTTTATTCTGGTGTGCCAGTCTTTCATGGTATAACTGAAGCAAATTCTCATCTGAAATGCAATTTATTTCAATTGGCGTTACAGGCTTTACATTTATTAGTCTAAGTTTGTAAAGACCTCCATGTTTCTGTCTGTCTCCAATAAGTATTACATCTCCATCTTTTATGAGTTTGCATTCTGTTGTTGTTGACATGAAGAGACTGTTTGATAGTCGGTCCTGAGCAGATAATACTGAAAATAGATTTTTATTTATGGTAGGTACATACCATACATCTGCCAACAATGTCTGAACCTTTTTTTTATTTATAATAGCCTCTATAAGAATAGTTCCCTTACCGACAGCCTTGATTACCTCACCATTTGCTGTGGTTACAGTGTGTGGCGCCTTAAAATTTTCGAATGACTGGAAAAAATCCTCTCTATTTGTCACGTGGCTTGTAGCTCCGTTATCGACAAACCAATTGTTTCTCTCCTCTGCATCATACGTATTTTGTACGGCCAAAACATTCATGTTATTCACACTGGTTGTAGGTTTTTCTTTAGGTGGTCTTCCGTTAGATATCCACTTAGAACATTGTTTAATCCTGTGCCCAATTATTCCACAGTAGTGGTATCTATCTGACTTCTTCTTTGTCTTTAATTTAGAATTAGAGCTCTCCTTTACCACGAGTGCTTCTACTTTTTCCCCAGTTCTATTGCTCAAGGCTCTTTCATATGAGCATAACTGACTCGTAATATTTTCCACAGTTCTTTCATTTTTAGCCATTAGTAACCAGCTAGACTTGAATGAGAAATATTCTTCTGGCAATGTTTCTAAAATCTTACAAATAAGAAATAGCTCGGGCAAATCACTCTTAGAGTGTTCCTTTTGAAGTTCTCTTGTTAATTCTACCCATATATTCTTTAATTTGCTGAGATGAGTTGCCATATTGTCACCAGCTTGCATGCTATAGCTGAAGAATTTCATACAAAGGTCGTAGGCTTTGTCTTCTGAAACACCATCAAATAAGCGATGCAGTTCTAGCCATACCTCTCTTGCAGTGGAAAATCTTATTACTTTTTCTAAATTGTCTTCTTCTTCTTTTGCCCCCGCGGCGACTTGAACAGCTACTACCGCGGGGATAATGGCGTTTCCACGTTGAGTGATTTCGCCAGTGTCAAGTATATATATTGTATAAATCAATATAGCAATAAAACAATCCAATCTTCTCTAGGAAGATTGGGGGCAACGTTGTACGGTGATTTGTAGGTCAGAGGTCAAGATAGTTTTAACCTCTGCACCACTGCGAGTCCACTTGAAACGAAAAGAAAGATGCCAGATATACGAAATAAGTCCAAGTCTTCAATCACTGTGCGACACAAAGGCATAAAAAGTACAAATCACTATCAGAAAAGAACTTTGAACACCTAATTACCCAAAAATTAAAGTCTAAAACAAATTACACGTCCGCCATCTTTTAACGTTGCAAATGGCCTTCTAAATTGTCTTCAGATAGATTAGTGGTAATGACAAGAAGGGCAGTACTGTGAGCAGTCGAGTAACTGTTCAACGCGGTCTTGTACTGTGAAAGCTGCTCTTTAGTTGCGTCTGGAGGAGGTTGGTCAGGATCTTTGATCTTGCCTTCAACTATATCCAAAACTCTTAAACCTTTCAAAGCGATTATAATTTTATACTTCCATGTAATCCAATTTGAGTCCGTTAACATTCCAAGTTGCATTTTTGAAGCATCCAAAATACACTTCTCCATCTTGGCAAAATATGACTTAAAATCCTTTACGTGAAGTTATTAATTATATCTCGCGGAACCACGCTCTGCTACCATGTTAAAATAAAATCAAAAACATTTTAGAGGTTTACTCGACATTTTATTTCGACATATATATTATTCAAGTTACCATAGCAATCAGCAACTATCTAACTTTTCATAAACCATATAACTAAAGAGTTCATATTCTAACAGAAGCCTATAGAATATGTAAACGTTAGTTTGACTATTTTTTCCCATCATAACCATAACTATTGGGTAGGTACTGTAGGTAGGTATAAACAGGTAAGTCGGCATTAACAATTTGCACTAAACCTAACGTTTGCATACCTATTCTATAGGTGTCATACCTACTTTCGATTAGTATGTAATTTGTCTATTAATCTAATCAAGCAATTGCATTTTTTTAAAAGTAAATATTTTAATTATACAAGTATGTAGTTACTGGGCTGAAAATTTTGAGCCAACCTATTCGCCATTATTGTTCATCATATTAAATGTGGTATAAAATACTTTTTATCGTATAAACAGCTGGGGTCGTCTCCTTTTCGGATCTACAGAACACCTCCATGACTGATAAACAAACATTCGCACTCATCACACAAATATCTGCCCTTACCGGGATTTGAATCCAGAACTGCTAGCTTCGTAGGCAGGGTCACTATTTACTATCCGAAGGAAACACTTCAATCTCCGCCTTATCGCAATTTACCGATAATTTCTTGACTTTGCTTGCTGACATTGTAACAATGATTTAGGTTGAGTGGACCAGTGGACCTTTACTAATAAGGAATGATGTCATTTTCACTTCAAGTGGCCATAATTAAAAACTATAACGACTAAAAGACATTTGTCAACTGCAAGGAAATGACATCGGTGAACACACGACGGATTACGTGACGACGCGTTGGTCTATGGCGGAACCCTATATTCAAACCGCGGATAGATAGGCATACCCACTTCGGATTAAAATTTTACACATTTTGTATGGGCTAATGTCATTCCTTGTAGTTGACAAATGCATTCTAGTCGTTATAGTTTTTAATGATGGCAACTTGAAGTAAAAAAATGACATCATTCCTTATTGGTAAAGGTCCACTCGACCTAAGTCATTGTTGCAATGTCAGCAAACAAAGTCAAGAAATTATCGGTAAATTGTGATAAGAGGGAGATTGAAGTGTTTCCTTCGGATAGAATAGAAAGTGTGTCAACGACTAACATGATCGTGATACTCGGCTCGACGGCGGCGGTTCAACTTCGTTAGCAAATAATGGTCATGGAAATCAAGGTTTCAACTCAGTAGTTACCTACCTACCTAGGTTAGGTTAGTAAGATAGGTTTAATTTTTTTTTTTGGTTTTTACTATTTCTTATTAAGTACATAGGGGCTTTCCGTTTCTGGATTTTTAAGTTAGTGGCGGCTAGAGTTTACGCCTTTACGGGAATACAGGGTAGGTTACCTAGGTACAGTCAACAGCATAAATAAGTGATCATTTATGTACGTTGTCACTTTAACGTTGTGTTTGAAATGTTATACCAAATTGTGAAACGATTGAAAGCGACAAGGTACATAAATGATCACTTATTTATGCTGTTGACTGTACCTACAATTCAGTTGGTTTTCGGATACTTAGTCCCAGATTGTTTTGTATTTTCATATTATTAAAAATGATTAGATGAGCTGACATGAAATAGAATGTTCTTAGTTGTGTTTTTAAAAGTAAAAAGTGTATAATTGTGTGTGGAGATTTTAACGTTAATTTACTCGACAAATCTCCCATGTCCATTAACTTACTGAGTGTATTTAGATCATTTAATTTAGTAAATCTGTTTTTTGAGCCAACCAGAATTACAGCAACCAGTGCAACTGGTATTGATAATATATTTAGTAATTTTGACCCTATTCGGAAATCAATAATTAATATGTTAAGTTCGGACCACTGCGGTCAACAAGCTTCTTTTAAGGGAAACACTAATAATGCTCCTCAAGATTTCATATTCAGGCCAATTTCTAAAAGTCGATTGGACTTGTTTAATGCTAAGGTTTTTGTTTTAATGTTTTAATGTTTATTAGGGTACAAACGGTACAATATGGCTCATACAATAAAACATCTTAAATTATACATCAACCAGTAAAGTTACCACAGTTAAATAATACAAATACTAACCGAGCAATATGGTATTAAGTACTTGAAAATGTGACATTAGTTTAAAATAATAATAATAATAAGGATACCTTTAAAGGCACAAAAACAAAAATAAAAAATAAAAACAAAAAGAGTTACGCGAAATTTCATAACTAAGTATCATTTTTCTCTCTAACTAGGGCCGTGAACTCTTGAAGACATGTGTTAAATATATCAACTTCTGAAAAACTGGAATTATACATTTTGCAAACTCTATTTACAAAAGAATTTTTAACATAATTAGTACGTATAACCGGGACATAAAACAGATTATCAGTATGCCGAGATTTGGGGCGTGGTACTCTAAAACTTAACATATTAAGAAGGTAAGGGGAGTCAATTTTATTATTAATAATTTTATATAGCAGTATTTGGTCTTTTACTGTGCGTCGACTTCGAAGTGAAACAATATTATTAAAATTAAATGTTTGACTCTGTAAGGTGGCTTTATATTTTAAATGCTTGATTAGTTTATTTTGTATTCGTTCTATGGAATTTATGTATATATTATATTGGGGGTTCCATACGCTGGATGCATATTCTAAAACGGGTCTGATCAAAGAGTTAAAAAGAATAAGGATCGTTGAGACATCCTTGAATTCTTTACCTACTCTAAGTATAAAGCCAAGAAGTCGATAGGCTCGATTAGTGATATTCATGATATGGTCAGAAAATACAAGTTTATTATCCATGTAAAGAATGTAAACACCCAGGTCTTTAACTGTAGACGTTATTTGAACTATTTCGTTATTTAATGTATAATTATAACTAATCAATTGTTTTTTTCTGCTGAATGAAATTATAAAACATTTTTGGACGTTTAGGTGCAGATGACATTCTTTACAATATTTAGAAAGGTTATTAAGATCATTTTGCATCTTGTAACAGTCGTCCAGTGCCTTAATAGAAATAGAATAGAAATAGAAAATATATTTATTTGTTTCTGCTTAATAGCTTAATCCATGGCTGAAGTCTCCTTTTAAGTAAAGATATACCTGTGCCAGGAGACCCCGCTCTTCTATAGCATATATTACATGTAAATTAGGAACAACTAGATAATAGAGACAAACTATAAATATTAAAAATTAGAAATTAGTTTGAAAGTAAACAATTAAAATATTCTTACACAAACAAAAAGAATTACACACGCGAGTATCTATGTGCGTATGTATGTGTGTGTGTGTGTGTGTGTGTGTGTGTGTGTGTGTGTGTGTGTGTGTGTGTGTGTGTGTGTGTGTGTGTGTGTGTGTGTGTGTGTGTTCGTGCGTGTGTGTGTGAGTGTGTGTGTGTATTTATTTAAATTTATGAGGGTACTAACAACTGCTCGGTCTCCTCATAATTTAGGTTCTTAATCCAATTGGTAATTATTTTTTTGCATTCATATGTTACTTTAGGGTACAATTGAAGTTCTTTGTTAAGTTTGTTGTATATTACAGAAGATTGTTTTCGTAATTGACGTGTGGCAAATACTGATTTCGTCGAAAAAATTGGTGCAACGTTGTGATTTCTTCTTCTACTTTGGAGCGTTGGGTTGTAATGCAAGTTTTTGTGAGTGAAGAGAGCTGTTCGCAAAATGTACAATTTTCTAACTGTTAGTAAGTTACTATCTATGTAAAGTTGATCAGTAGGGAAACGGAATGGTTTACAAAAGGCAACTTTTAATAATGATCGCTGAGTTCTTTCGATTTCAATGAACCTATATTTACAAGCTCCACCCCATATAGGAAGGCAGTAAGAAATGAGAGACTGACCCAGAGCAATATAGATTTTTAGAAGAAGTTTAGATGGGGCAGCGTGTCGCAGTGTTTTAAAAACCCAGGTAATTTTTCTAAGTCTACCACAAACAGATTCAATTTGGCTATACCATGACAATCGCTGGTCCATCACAACTCCAAGGTACTTCGTCGTTGTAACTTTGTTGATTTTGGGGCAGTTACAGTCACTTTGAGCATGGTCGCAAGAGTGGATTTTTATTTGAAAGTCGCTATGTGGCTGAGTACTGTCATATTTCGTAAAACAAATATAATTTGTTTTACTAGTGTTAAGTGTAAGTGTATTTATTTTAAGCCACATATCTACCTTGGATAGGCCTAACTGTGCAGATCTTTGGACTTCATTCCACGAGGGGCCTGTAAAAACAATAGCTGTATCATCAGCAAAAGAAAATGCAGAACCGTGGGCGAGTGTTATGTTACATAAGCTATTGATGTATACCAAAAACAAGGTTGGTCCCAGAACACTACCTTGTGGGACACCAAAAGTTATATTAGCGGACTGGCTAACGAGAGAACCAATTTTGACTGTTTGCGTGCGATTGGAAAGATAGTCTTTAAAGAGTTCTAATGGAGTGCCTCTTATTCCAACCTTTTCCAGCTTTTCCACAAGCTTGGGGATAGAAACGGTGTCAAACGCTTTCTTCAGATCTAAAAATATGGCAAGACACTTATTGCCACAGTCTAAATTATCAACAATAAGAGAAGTTAGGGCAGTAACGGCGTCTTCCGTTGACTTGCAACGTCTAAAACCGTACTGTGACGGAGAGAGGATTTTAAATTTTTCTAAATATTTAAGTAGTCTTTTATTCAAGAGTTTTTCAAAAATTTTAGAGATAGCTGGCAAAACTGAAATCGGCCTGTAATTGTTGACGTCGTTTCTATCTCCACTCTTGTGGACTGGCGTTATTATGGCTTGCTTTAGTGGAGATGGAAAAACACCTTTTTTAAAACATAGGTTAATAAAGTGGGTTAGTACGGGAATAGTCTCATTTTTAGCAAGTTTTAAGAAGCTGGTGGTGATGTTATCCCAACCTGGAGCACTATTTGACTTCAGACTCATTAAAATACTGTGCACCTCGTCAGGAGTAGTATTAAAGAGAACGAAGGAGGAACCCTGGGGGTTATCACTTTGAAGGTGGGAACTATAAGAGTGATGCGTTCTAGTATCTGCTTGTATGTCCGCTGCAAGATTTTTCCCAATATTGGCAAAGAAGGTGTTAACATAGTTGACTGAATCTTGAGGGCGATCTGTGACATTTAACAACTCAACGTTTTCAGTTTTATTTTGTTTTAGATGGGTTATAGTTTTTATACTATTCCATAGTAATTTTGAATTTCCGGTTGAATTTGATAATAAATCTCTCTCATATTTCCTTTTTAGCTTTTTAATCAAACAATTACAAAAATTTCGATACCTATTGTATGTAATTTTAAGAATGGCATTATAAGGATCTTCTTTTAGTTTCTTTTGCAGCTTATTTCTGGTTTTGATACATCTTAGGATACCAGGGGTTATCCAGGGTTTAATAACGCGTTTACTTTTAGGGACATTCACGATTTTGGTATTAGTCTTAATAGATTCCCTAAGCCGTTCGATAAGTTTGTCAATAACAAAATCGGGTTCAGTGCTGAAAAGTAGGTCGTGTAGATTCATTTCAACTAAACTCTTAAGTGCTTCTGTGAAATCGGTAATACTTTTAGTTTTAGGAACTTTTTTCTGAATTTTATTGTCGGTGAACTGGGGAAATATCATTTTGTGGTCCGTTATAGTAGTATTTAAAACAGCAATTTGTACTGAAGCAATGTCCTTCCTAAATTTGAGAAAAAAGTGGTCAAGACAATTAGGGCCCCTTGTTGGAAATTGATGCCCTGGTAACAAACCATACGATGATAACATATTAGAATAGTTTAGTCTATTATTTCTTTCGTGGGAGACTTCATCACTATCAGGTTTTATATTTATATTAATGTCACCGGTTATTATGATATTACTATGTTTATCGATAGAGTTTAAATGGTCGCTTAAGGATTCTGTGAATTGGTCTGCGTTCCTAATAGCTGGTGATCTGTATATACCCAAAACAGTTTTATTATTAAATTCAAGTTGTATGCATGATGCATGAGTCAACATTATTTCCTTAATTTTTACTCGCATAGTATTTTTAATTACTTTAAATATATTTTTGTCGTCTGCATATAATAAACAACTAGTTGATCTTAAATAGGTGATAACGTCATTAATGAAAATTATGAAAAAAAAAAAAACAATTCAATTATATGACGTCAGCAAACAATTAAATTATATGACGTGTACTCGGGATGATCCGGATAGTTTGTATTCTTCATTATTTCATTGTATTGTCAAGGAATTTGATGCCTGCTTCAGTTTGAGAAAGGTGAAAGGTCAGCAAGGTACGAAGTTTAGTGATTGGGCTACACCAGAAATTCACGCAAAAAGGTATAAATTATATGAGTTATATGCTACAAGAGCTATCGATCATAGGCCAGAGTTTCTAGATTACGTCAAAAACTACTCTAAAGAATTCAAACAGATTTGTGCCGCCGCGAAGTCTGAATATTTTTCTACTACTGTCGCACTAACAACGGTTAAAGGATTTGAATGGAACTTGGCACACAAGCGCACACTACCTTATCCTAAATTACTGATAAGATAACGTAGGACTAAAATAATTTTGTAATTTTAGATGGCAAGGAATAACGACTAATAAATAATGAATAAAGACTACACATTTTATACTCATTTCTTTATCACACTTGTTTAAGAAAAATATGGTTAAAGAAAATCGTTACTGAACGTGCACTTATACGGGCAATTTTTTGACCAATTATTGTCCGTCAACAATAGCTGTCTTACTTTAATTTCGTGTAATAATAGAATGAGACATTCGTAATGATGGCGGGCCATTTATTGCTCAAAATATTGCCCGTGTAGGTGCATCTTAAGGGACGACTTCATCATCATTAACTTACTCTCAGTGTTGCTGTTAAAGCTAGTTAACATTGTAACGAGGTTGTTACAACCTCTTTTGTTTGAGTTCCTGGCCACTATTACATTTCGATCCAAATCTTCCAAATACAAATTTATTAGATTCTATTTCGATATCGATCCTTGGATCATTCTCCAGATATTTTCTAACGTCCCGTTCCTATATCGACGGTTAACCACCAATCCCTCCTATCTCAATATGTTAAAACTTTACAGTAGACACAAAAAACTTTGTATTTTGGGCAAAAATCGCGCGTTGTCATTAAGCAGGTATTGTCAGGATAACGAAAACACTAGAAATATGCTTTATTTGAAATAGGAGATCTTTCTAATGTGTGCGTTAGAGGGTATTTATCATGAATTGCGAAAAAAAGTTGTTTGACCAAAAATGTCAGTTAGGAGGTATTGGTGGTTAACCGTCGATATTCAATCCGCGGACAGATAGGCTTACTTCGGATTAAAATTTGACACATTTTGTATGGGCAAATGTCAAATTTTAACCCGAGGTAAGCCTTATCTATCCTCGGATTGAATATAGGAACCCGACATAAAAGAACAAGACACGCGTACGCGTGTCTCAACAATATTGTACTCTCATTAATTTATTATTTTATTAGGTATTTGGTTAAAAATTATAAAATATATTCTTTATACCTTTCTCAGAGATATTTACCCTATACCGTCAGAAATGGCTCTCCGGCGGGGAATCGAACCCCGGTCTACCCTATTCAAGTAAAACATTTGAACCCTGTTACCAAGTAGATACTAAGTAGTACAATAAACACGGTTGGGATACAATAGTTAGTCAGGTTCAGATTCGGTGTGGACTGTGGTGTGACTTACGCAGCGTACGGCGCGCACGCTTTGCACCAGGACGGCCCCTCGGAGAGCGCCGCCTCGGCCGCGGCGGTGTACGTGAGCGAGGGCACCTTGCGCCGCTTGCACAGCGCGTAGCACGAGTCCAGCAGCACGTGGATGCAGTAGGTGCACAGCACGCCGATCACCACCGTGCCCACGGTGCCCACGGCGTAGCCAGAGTTGGCGAACGCGCGCGGCATGGCCAGGATGCCGGTGCCCAGGCTGCCCTTCAGCAGGTGAAGCAGCGTCTCCGTGTTCCTGCCACACCGAGGATCATTACTAAACCACTTTGTTACAAACGAATATTTGTCATTTGTAATCGTGAGCTCGACATCGTCTACTGGGCATCACGGAATAGATACTTGGTCCGCATGCCGATATAAGCTTGTTAGTTCATCATGTCATATTATAATATAACAGAAACGTATTTAACTTTCTCTTTCTAGCAGATAGTGGCACCCTTCTTGCCCGTCAGTCTGACTGTTAGTTTGGGGTTCTCATAAAATGTTAAAGGGCAATAAATATGTACCTACCCCGACTTTAAGAAAACAAGTCTTTTTATTGCACCTTTTTATTACTAATAAATAATTAATATTAACAGTTTTTATGCCGTGACTGAACCACATACGTGTCACCATTTTTACCTACTTCGCCGTACTAAATAACGAAGTCAAAGCTAATACTCCAGTGTAAGTAACTTTAGTCATCATGAGTTTGCGTCAAATCCGGTAGTTCTGATTTTTTGCAGACTTGTTTATGATGTCTAGCCCAATGATAATCCAAGTTTGTGATGTCAAATGCCCAACGCAACTTTTTCAAAAAGAAAAAACCCGAAAATTTTGGCCTTTTTCAGATTTTGGCGATTATAGCTCTAAAGACTAGTTTTTGATAGAAAATTAAACGTACGTTGACAAATTGTAAACGTTACATGCAGGAATGACAAAAAAGAAATTTTCACCTCAGCAGCTCAAACAAGCAGGTTTTGCTGCTTAAAAACAGTGAGCAAAATTCAATTTTGCTGCGAGCGAGAGGCAAAGTAGCTTTTTAATTATTATTTTTAAATTGCCGTGAGCAGTGCTGGGGCTACTCACAACGTTCGAAAAAATTGAACTTCACTTTGTTCTGTCACTTTCACTTCGATAGGAAAAAAGCGAGAGATAGAAACAACTTGATTCGAAGTTCGATTTTCAAATTCCACACATAGTAGGCCCAAAAAGAAACGCACGTTCGGATGCACACATAACAGTAAAATTGCAAATAAAACTATCTGTTAAAGTTTGAAATGTGTTTATTATAACTATTTTATACAGTAGGTACAATCATTTTTTTTATTTAATGTTTTGAAGACAAAATTAATGAAAAATAAGAAGTTTATCATGTATCTACATAATTTTGTTATCGTTTTAACAATCTTTAATTTCGTGACATAAACCGCGGGGGCAGTTTCAGAACGCATTTCAAAAATAGCGGGATTATTGTAGCCAATAGCCATAGACAAGGCCTAGTTAGGTTTTTTTTTAAGCCACAGACTACATAAAGCTGTATAAAGTTGTGTTTGCACTACGGCATTATCAAGTTGAGTGACAGGTTTTATCTGTTTCATGTTTATTTTTTCCACTTTTTATTTTATTAGTATTTTGCAAAAATGCTTGTGATTGATGCATATGCGATCGTGTCGTTATTTAGTCGTGTATTCACCAAATAGTCACAACGGAAGACCTGCGTTGGCCCTACCAGCTTCACGCTGTGTTGTTCTCGCTGCTGAGGTGAAAAGTTGTATGTCTCACACGAGACCAAAGTTTTTTACGTCTCGTATCTTTGAATCATCACTCGCAGCAAAAACCAACTTTGCTCTCTTGTTGAACAAATAACTATTTCATGAAAATAACCGACTTTGATTATTTTTTTATTTCTGAGGTTTTTGGAATTTTTGCCAAGTGTCTTTAATTGAAGCATTTCCTTGTGCATCAGCTATTAGTATAATGCATTCTCAGTTCCCAAGTGTTTTTTTCACAAACGACAATTTTATATTGAAAAAAAATAAAAGTGTTTAAAAAGTTAAATAACTCGAAAACTAGTGACATAAGACCATCAGTTAACAAGGACAAAATTGATGCAAATTACCTCTAGTATAACCCCTTTGAAGAAATAGGTCGAGTTACCTGTCACCCTGTAATCCCTGTATAGGGTATAGTAGGTAACACCACGAACAGGGTGTGGGCATGGGTTGCTGGCCACTTGCTTGTTTGTAAAACTTGGAATAGAAAGTGCTAATCCTCTTCATACCTACATGCCTAATAAAATTACCTGCATGCTTTCTAAGCCTGGGTATAACCCCAACTGGGATTCCCTTTACACTGGGTACCTACTCCTTAAATCTAAACTAATCTATAGGTACTAATTTTATAAAAAGGTAAAGATTCTGAGGTCGTAGGGGGTAATCTCTGGATCTACTGAACCGATTTTGAAAAATCTTTTACCAATAGAAAGCCACGTTATTTGTGAGTGCCATAGGCTATATACAGCAACAGCTATTATGAAATAATTTATAAAACAACCTTATATTCAATCTTCGATAGGTCCTTAAGTGCATAAATACAACGAGTTAAGTAACTAGAGGTACAGTCAGTGAACTCCTAAACAACCTTCGAATTTTAGAAGCAGACTTTGTGTATTAACGGTCACGCGATCGGGATATGCGGTTCTGTTCTGTTATTAACTTGCAAAACTTTTCAAAGTTAACGTAAAAAGTTATGGAAAGAATAACCATCTGTACAAAATAAACCATACTGCAATAATTTATTTTATTACGCTTATTTATCTACATAAAATTTTAATACAAATTACTTTTTATCATGATTCCATCGTTAATTTAAATAAAGAACACCCCGCCTTCTCAAACTACTTTTGTTTGGAAGTACGAGGGCTGTTTGATAAGTCGTTTTAAAAAGTATAAAAGATTTTTATTTTTTAAACAATTTACATTTATTTTTCAACATAGTCTCCTTTGAAGGCCAAACACTTGTTCCAGCGAGTTTCCAATTTTTTTATCCCCTCCAAAAAATACGTTTTGTCAAGGTCTTCAAAATAGGCATTTACACCTGCGATGTAGTCCTCATTTGTCAAAATTTTTTGCCCTCCAAGCCATCTTTTCAGATTTGGGAATAGGTAATAATCGCACGGAGCTAGATCCGGCGAATACGGAGCATGCGGAACCAGCTCGAAGCCCAAATCGTGGATTTTGGCCATTGCAATAGTTGACGAGTGCACTGGGGCATTGTCTTGATGAAAGAGGACTTTCGTGCAGACAGCTTTGTCATACCCAAATCTTCATGCAGGATTTTATGTACTCGCTCAGTGGAGATGCCTGTGTTCTCAGCTATTTCACGCACCTTCACTCGGCGGTCGTCGAGTACAATATTATGGACCTTTTCAACAACATCCTCAGTAGTGACTTCGATTGGGCGACCAGAGCGTGGAGCATCAGATGTGCTTGACCGACCACGTTTAAAATCATTTATCCAGTTATAAACAGTCTGCAACGTTGGTGCGTTAGTGCCATGAACAGAATCAAGTTCAGTTTTTATTGTAGCAGCACTGCAACCCTTCATAAAAAAATGTTTTATAACGGCACGAAATTCAGATTTTTCCATAGTTGTTGAAAATTTACGAGTGATCACAGTTAAACAATGGTTATACTGACAAAAACTTGTTTTTATTTGCTGAATTTTTGACAGTCTTCATTTGAAAGATTGTGCCTGCCAGTGTTAATGCCATTTACCAGATAAAAGGTTTTACAAATAGTTTTTAAAAGGACTTATCAAATAGCCCTCGTATATAGCGCTGATATACCTACCCACCTGGGGATTCTTAGAAACTACATTAATATTAGGTCCTTACCTATGAAATTGGCGTTTTATATGGAGAATTTTATGAAAACGGTGGTTTTCATACATTTAATTTTGCGGATTATTTAGTAACGTCAAATGCAAACCAAGCAAAATTCTGTCAGGAATATTGGACACTTCTAAGCTATATTATACATATCTTAGTTAAAGCCTGACAAGTTCCTTTTTAGCCCTCGCCATGTTGCGGATTTTCAGTGGAACTAATTTATTTAAATGGCAACGTTTTTTTTTGACAACGGACGTTGGAAGTCATTGAATGTCACCGATGTAAACAAATCGATTTTAAAATCAAAATGCCCAAGAAATTTCACCCCGATGCAAAAAACATTATTATAAATACATTCAAATGTTTGCGGCAGAAAAAGGACGAAGGATTCAGCAGCATTCCAATAAACAATGTTTTGAAATTAGTTGTTGACATGACGGGTATGATATTCATAGTGCGATTGTCATGAATTGGTTAGCTTGGTACTAAATATGTATATTAATTATTAAATTTTATTTTTTTTCTCATTCAAGGCGTCTGTAGTGCTACAATTAAGAATATATACAAAAAGAATGAGCCGTTACCGCCATTGCCATCGGTACCAAAAAAAAAACAACCAAAAAAAAGAATACAAATAGACGACTTCGACAAATGTGCCATAAGGCACAAAATTCATGAATTCTATGCTGTGCGAAAGCAAGTACCAACTCTCAAAAGTCTGCTTACCGAATTGAAAAAAGATATTGATTTTACCGGTAGTAGGGAGTACTTGCGATTGCTATTGCATAGTATGGGGTTCAAATACAAAAAGTGCAGAAACCAACGGTACATATTGAAGGAGCGTTCGGATATTGTGGTTTGGCGGGAAAGTTATTTAGACGAAATAAAAGATGCAAGGGACAAAAATATACCTCTTGTTTATTTAGATGAGACTTACATCCATACTTCTCTTAACCACGCAAAATGCTGGCAAGGCTAAAATGAACCCGGTGTGTCGAAATCCGTTCATGCCGGCGGACCATCGGGATTTGTTCCCAATGCACTCCTAATATATAATGATAAGGAAAAGAAAGCCGATTATCATGACTCCATGAACAGGAACAATTTTAAGAAATGGGTTTTGCAGAGATTAATTCCCAATCTCAGTGAACCCACGTGTGTTATATTATAATGGATAATGCCCGGTACCATTCTTTCCAAATTAACAAAGCTCCAACATCTGGCGATAGAAAACACGTCATTGCTGAGTGGCTGCGTTTAAATAACATCTCATTTCCCCAAAATGCATCTAAAGATAAATTGGTCACAATTTTGAGACGTCATAAACCCGAGCCAGTATACGAAATGGTGTCCCCTTGTTTTACAGACTGAAAAATTACAGAATTTTATTTCACAGAAAATGTTTCATATACTATTTGGTCCTTGTATTTTTGCTTCGTATATTATTATTTTTTAACTATTTACTTGAAAGAAACAAATTCGACAGAAAATCAATTCAATGAATTTTGTAATTTAATTTTTTCATTACACAAACTTATCAAACAATATAATTATTTTTCAACGAATATTGTTTGGTCAGTGTATTTTTTCATACTCACTCAAAACTCATTAGAAACTCATTAACGTACAACCTATAAATATGAGTGAGCGAGCAAGACCTCTCTGGGCAGAACCGACTTGAATAGGTTAGGTTAGAAGGCTATGGCGGGAGCGAAGCGAAGCAAGCTCCCGCCTTAGCCTTCGAGGTTATTTTTTTTTATATCCCTTGAATAAGCTATGCGATATAATTTGATTGTAAATGAAATAATGTGAGAACAAAGAATATTTAATTTGCTATTCTATGATATGAAAAAAGAAACATTGAATTTTATTTGAAATAAAAAACGATGATTTAAATGTCTTCAAAGTAATTATTCTACATATTGATTATTCTATGAAATGATAATACGAGAAAAATGTTCTATGAAATGAAATTCTAAACAACTTCAGTCTGTAAAATAACGTACAACCATACGAAATAGATACGATTCTCTCAAATCATGGTCACAAGGTGATAAGGTTACCGCCCTATCACTGTGATTTAAATCCCATCGAGATGATTTGGGGCATCATGAAAGCAAAAGTGGCAACTAAAAATGTTTCCATCACGAATGATGCCTTCCTAAAGCTCGTTGAAGATTGTTTTCAGGTATTTACATTTATCAATGAATTTTATTGAACAGTTAAAAATATAGCTTACTTTTACACTTCGTTATTACTTAGGAAGTGACTATAGAAAATTGGAGTAAATGCTGCGAACACGTAAAAAAAATAGAAGACGGATATAGGACAAAAGGTCCTATAATCGAATCACAAACCGAAAGATTTATAATCGAGGTTGGTGGACCTGAAAGTGACTCTTCAAAGGACGAAAGTGAAAATACATCGGAGCCAGAATCTGATGAATATATGGATGTCGAATATTTAGAATCGGATTTTGACGGATAGGTAATTATTCATATTTAATTATCAACTAGACATGCTCTTCCGATTACATGAAAACATAGTTTCACAATCTACAAGTACTTAATTGTATATCTCACTCGTTCTTGCACGATGCCAATACTCACTGTCCCGACTATTCATGACGTACACGTATAATTGCCATATGTAAGCTGTTTGTAGCGACACTACATCAGGGCTAAATAGGAACTTGTCAGGCTATACTTAAAAATAGTTCGCTTCATAAAACTCTGCGTAATTGAAACACTTGAACTTGCAGCACTTAAAAAGAGTTAAGTTCACACTTTAATTTTAAACATTAAGTAAGAAATTGAACCATATTATTTGTATCTAAAACCTTTGTTGCATAGTGTTTTAATGAAATTTAAAAATATTTTGGAAGTTAAAATTGAAATAAATAAATTCCATACGAAATAAAACACGTAAAAAAAACGCCAATTTCATAGGTAAGGACCCAATATATATTTTTCTTTTTTATGTACTTTTCGAAATCCCTGTTACTTCTATAACTCGGTCTTGAACTTTATTAAAATATTTTTCAACTCGCGTACTATAAACCGCTAATATTGATATTGTTAACGATATCAGAATACCACCTTTATCGTAACCGAAGCGGGAAAACCATTGTATAACGAGCGTTGCCATGGTAATAACAGTTCTATAATAATTATTATAGCATTGTTATTACCATGGTTAAAGTCATTCCGGATATCACAAACTATTAACGCCAATCGGAATAATGAAAATGACTTTGCTGACAAGTAATTTGTTCTTGCATAAAAATCAATTAAAGTACCTATATGAGAAAAGTTAGCGATTTATTATTTTTGTAATTATCATTTTAAGCTGGTAGAAAAAGTTATGTATGCATAATTAGGTCTTAACGTACTCATGCCTGTACTGTAATAAGAGCGCTCGCAATCTCGCGCTCTAACCTCGGCACTCGTGCCTTAAGAAGCTTAATTATGTACCAGTTACATAAATAACTATTACAATCAAACTTTTATTGAAACTTCCAGCGTCTTTAAAAAAATATTCATATACATTATAAATAATTTCCCGTGATTGGATATTTACAGAAATACCCTGTTTAAGTTGACTCCCTATGGAAATCAATTTCCGAAAAATAACAAACTAAATAAATAAGTAAGTGGTGGTTGAACTGCTCTATATAAATCAATGAAAACAACACGAGCGCACTCTTCGCGTGGTGGATTGCTACTAAGTCATAAAGACAATTGTCATTTTCTACTACACGAATCCTTCCGATTTTCTGCGAAACACGACGGTTTTTCTAAGAGCTCACGGACTGTACATTAGTTTATTTGTGTAAAACGTGAACCATATATGACTGAAAAATTCGTACCTACTCGTCACAAAATTGCCCCTAGCTAGAGCGTTATTCATACCCACGGCCGTCAAAACGGTAGCAGTTTCTAGCAATAAATAGCTCAAGAAAACTAAACCATAAGAATGTAAAAAAATATTGGCATGTTTATTTATTTCTCCACAAAAAGCAAGTTAAGGAGGGAATATTTCCTCTCTTACAAAATGTTATGACTATCAACCTCGGGCCCAGCGCCGCATAACGAGTTCAATCGCCTATCGGCTCTGCATGTTATCCTCGTCTTGTTATTCCCCTCACACCGGTAATCGAGGCAGTGCGCTAAAATGAAGGTTTTCCTCAACCATTTGTAAATTACGAAGGTTTGGCCTCCGAAACTCTTCTGACCCGCTATTTTTTAGTCTTGTCATCAACTACGACTTTTTAGTTATACTCGTAGTACGTAATGTCAAACTTAGCACATGTTATGACGAAGTACGTTTTCATTTTATTACTCTTAGTTTTCCTAGGCATAACAATAGCACGGATCTGAAAAAAATACGGACGAATCTATCCTCTTCCAATCATGAGTGAAGCATGCAAAATGGCTGTCTGTGTGCGTGCATACGCACACACGTAAACGGTCACTCGTGCTAGTCGTGCTGTAGGTCGGCGCATTGTCATACGTAGTGTACCTGTGTGCGTGCGTTAAGTCATGTGTATTGAATGAAAGTGCCTACCCTGGATGCTTCATACCTTTTTTGTGCAACGTTACGTCCTTTTTTTTTAGGTCCACTAACAATAGATATAAAAATTGCAATGGAGTCCCCATATACCTAGCTGTACTTACTGGCAGGTAAAATAAGTTCAGCAGCTTACGCCGCCGTTAGGAAAATTAGATACCTAACCAATGTTGCGATTGCTTAGTGTATTAACCGACTTCAAAATAGGAGGAGGTTTTATGTTCCACTGTATGTATTTTTTTAAGAGTGTTCACAGATTTCTCCGCCAATTAATTATATAAAAACCAGGGGACAATATCACACCAATTGACCTAGTCCCAAACTAAGCTCTAGACTTGTGCTATGGGTACTAGACAACGATATAAATACTTATTTAGAGAAATATATACTTAAATACATAGAAAACATACATGTCTCAGGAACAAATATCGTCATTGCTTTGAAAAAACTTCGTATCTCATATTTCGTGAAGTACGATTTTAAGCCTAAGCATGAAGAGAATAAAGTTTACAATCGTACATCTCGAAACATCATATACGAGTTTTTTCTACAGTAGTATCGATATTCGCACTCATTACACAAATATCTGCCCTAACCGGGATTTGAACCCAGGATCACTAGCTTCGGCAGGGTCACTACCAACTAGGCCAACGCATCGTCTAACAGTTGTGGTCAGTTTTTTTTAAATTGAATATCAGTACTTCCGTGGTGGTCCCATTGTCACCAAATTTTGATCTGATGAGGTGTTTCCCTTATGGCTATAAGGAATTGAGGGAACTCCTCAATTCTTTTAGGCTTACATTTTAGTAACAAATCGAGCATTTGCATTCAGAAAGTATCATTTGGTGAAGTGGAACTGATGATGAAGACCACAGATGGCCACCGGAACTCCTGAATACTTCCTATTTCAAGGGCGGCGATAAGGTATCTTGATTAAGATAGTTGACTATAACGAAGAACATTCAAATTATTAAATATAAATATGACTTTCCCGCGGTGTTGCTTGCGGCGAGCTTGAATCGACGTCTACTTAATTTTTGATTATTGTTTATTTCCATTTGTACCCACCGGGCCGCGTACGAAGGCGAGGCTAACTGCGACAAGGTTTCGCCCTGTGTCTGCCTGACCTTCCGTGCCTCGTACCATTCAGGCCTAGGCACGTTTCTCACCTTGGCTTGAAAGGGATATTTCGAACTCCACAGCATTATAACTAGCCAAACAAACCCCAGTAAATGTAATAAAACCAAATGCCAAACGATTATGTTAGTAATGTGTGATATGATGGGTAGATGCCGTCTTGGACGGTCAAAATAAGTAAGTGCCTGTGGGTTACTGGTTACTGAGGTTCATGGCGCCCGCCGTTACATGTTAAAGCCCATAATAATTAATACCACTAAAACAATAATTTTTTACCCGACTGCGTCGGAAGGAGGGTTATGTTTTTTGTTAAGAGAACACGTCAGATCTGAGCAAACATTTTACATTATTGCTGCTCGATAGGACCTTTCAAAATTAGTTATCTATCCTTATATTTTTTAAAGGTCCCATTAAATTATAAATCCTTCTTATATGATTTGTAGAGAATAATCTACGTCTAGTTTAAATATTTGCTTGCATGAAATTTACACGCTGTGGAATGTAAAAATTGGATGTGAATTTTTCATCGAAAGTGGGCCTTTACTGGGCCTTTATTCACGGCTGTAAAAACGGTATCGTACCTATTTGAACCGTTATGGAATTGTTTTTTAACCAGGGACCGGAAAATCCCTTCATTTGATTAACCCTGTCGATAGGCTAACCCTATCATTTGGTTACCCAATCGATGTGGTTACCATATGATTGTGTTACCTTAACGTTAGGGCGAACCCCTTTGAATCAGTTAACCGTATCCAAAGAGCTTACCAAGTTCATTAGGGTTTTGGTAGTTTAATATAAGCACTTAGCATTGACTGGGTAAATATTACCCCATTGATCGCCCCTCTCTTTTTGCGCATTCGGGCGATTTCTGGCCGACTCGCTGAAGCGGCTACTACTTGCCGCAACTCAATCCATTGTTAGGTAATGTAATAATAAGTCGAAAGTCTTGCTCACAGAGATTGAATCAGCTTGAAACCGTTTGATTAAGTTTGATTGAATTTGACAGACGGTGGGGTATTGGGATAGGGTTAGCGAATAGTTGAATTAACTGTATCGTTTGGTTGCCCTTTCATTGAACTAAGTCGACGATCCTTGCGATTAATAAAAAAGGAATTGTTATTTTATCACGCTATGGTTAGGTAACGGTATGGATGGCATTCCGATACTTACCGTTAACGATATCAATATTAGCGGCTTATAGGTACCTACCTAGTACCTACATTGGTTAGAACAACTACCTATTCGAAAGCGTTTTAGAATAATATTAAACACCTACGAGTACCTAAGTAGATTGAATGTTTAATTAGGTAGGAAAATCTCAGCATTTAACGTAAATTGGTTTTCATAATATAATATGAATGGCTAGGTAGCACATAAAGGTATTGCCTAGGCTGCACTACCATATATAGGCCCTATATCATAAATAATGCTTCAGTCTTCTTGAATAAAGGCCTTGGTAGCATTGCTGGAGAACATTCCGACGACGGTCAGCCTTGAGCTGAGCCGATAGATAGGTACGAACTGTCTATGGTAAAAAACTCAAGAAGTGGCTGTCTTGCATTAGGTATCTAGTTGAGTACAGTTACAAAAACGTAATACCTCCATAATGTTTAGTTTGGTTAAGTTTATTTATTTAATGAAAAAAAACTTTATAAGTTTGCATTAAGCACAATGTCAAAATTAAAAGTACCTATTCTCATCATGATTCTCAAAAATGTATTGAAAAAATAAAACAAATCTCCAATAGAAATCGTCATAATAATTTAAAATTAATTTAAATTATATAAAATAATAACGGTCAAAAGATACAATAGTATATGTAGGTAGGTAGTCAAAATGTATTTGCATATTGTCAATACGATAACGGGCCTCGAGTGTAAGTTGCTGTTCACGAGATGTTGCAACGTTGCCAGCCGTCCCTAACGCGTAAATGACCATATTATTCATACGAGAATCCCAAGTAAACGGGGTCGAGACGTTATTGTATGTGAGAATACATAGAGGCTCAGGTCAAAAACCATATTATTTTGACCGTGTTGAACAGAGGCGCTGGGCCGAGATCGTATTCTCGACGTTTTGAAAGCTCTTATTTATTTGACAATACTTCCCTAACAGCTCAAGTAGAGGCCCTGCTAGGGTACCCACGCCACGCCATGTACCTATGTCAAGTAAATAAGAGCTATCAAATCGTTAACAATACGGATAACCGGTCAAAACAATTTGATTTGTGCCGTGTCGAATAGAGGCCCTAGTTAAGTTTTTTACGTACGCATCGTTTGACCGAATTATTTTTTGACATAAACTGGTTTTAGCTGAGTCAGAGAACTTTTGAAGTTTTCTAAATTACCTACCTATAGTTAGGTTAGAGTTGTATTATAACAACACTACAAAAACAAATTCAGGGAGTACTGGCTTTAGGATTTAAACGAAAATTCTGACTAACGATACATTAGGACAAATGACGATTAGGGATTCTAATATAGACCCGTCGTCTATGCCTCATCTTTATTACTGTTTGGTTCACATGGTGCATCAAAGTAGCAGTCGATGGCTCATGCTCGAAACTCATGCCCGTTAATGCTGGTGTGCCGCAAGGCTGTGTATTGTCTCCTACGCTGTTTCTTCTGCATATCAATGATATGTTGCAGTCTAGTAACATTCATTGCTATGCAGATGACAGCACGGGTCACTCACGCTACTTTGGCCGGAGCAATCACTCTCGAGCTGACACTGATGAGTGCCGAGCAAAGCTTGTGTCTGAAATTGAGTCATCACTGGAGGTGGTCTCAAAGTGGGGCAGACTAAACATGGTGCAATTTAACCCCGCCAAGACACAAGTGTGCGTGTTATCTGCCAAAAAAAGCCCCTTTGTCATGACACCTCAGTTCGAAGGCACTTCCCTCCTGAATCCTGGGTGTTCACATATCGCATGATATTCAGTTCCGCAGTCATTTGGAAGATAAAGCCAAATTAGCCTCCAAGAAGCTAGGCGTGCTTAGTAGAGCGAGACGGTACTTCACAGCTGTCCACTGCCTCCAACTCTATAAGGCTCAGGTCCGGCCGCATATGGAGTACTGTTCTCATCTCTGGGCTGGAGCACCGCAATGCTTTCTTCTTCCTTTTGACCGGATTCAACGTAGAGCGGCTCGAATTGTCAACGACCCAGCGATCTCTGTCCGATTAGATCCACTTGCTATCAGGAGGGACATCAGCTCACTTTGTGTGCTGTATAGGCTTTATAACGGGGAGTGTTCTGAAGAACTATTCGCATTGTTGCCTGCCGCCGTATTCCACCACCGTACCACCCGTCGTAGGGCCAGGTTCCATCAACATCACCTTGATGAATGGCGTTCTTCCACCGTGCGTTTCTCTAGGCACTTTTTACCTCGTACGGTGAAACTGTGGAACGAACTCTCTCCGGCGATATTTCCTGCCAGTTATGACATGGGGTCCTTCAAGAAAAGAGCTCTTATTTTCCTTAAAGGCCGGCAACGGACCGACAACTCAACTTGAGTTGCCGGTGTTCATGGGCGGTGGTGATTACTTCCCATCAGGTAAGCCGCCTGCTCGTTTGCCTCCCTCTTTTATAAAAAAAAAAAAAACATGTAAACGCTTTACGTTACGTTCGTAGGTCTGTTAAGGGTCATCGTCCAGTCCCCTGCCTGACCCTGTCCGTTAGCTCGAAACGTCAGCGCCATCCATAGTGTTCAGCGCACATTTGATCAGTTTTTAAGGTTCCGTGCTACATACCTATTGAAAAACGGAACCCTTACTATTTTTAGTATTTAGTATATTTAGGATATATTTGAGATTTAGTTGACACTTGTCAGTCTGCCTGTTCGTCTGTCTGTTAAAACCCTTTTACTCTAAAACGGCAAAAGTTATTGGCCTGAAATTTTGATTAATTGTCCCTACCTAGTAGATATAAATTTAGTATACCAAACAAAGTCTCATCATTAGAAATTTAGAACTATTTATTTTTGCAGTGATAAAAACCAAATATCTGAAAATTTAACATTTGTGCATTGTAGACACCAGACATAGAGATATGACAGAATGCTAGTGGTGCACAGTGCGAGCACGTCTGGCTTGCTGTGAAACTGCGTTTTGTGCTTGAAAGGTCGTCAAGTTGCGTAATGGTCCATTGTCGAGGGTCACCAAATGTAGGAAGAGAGGACAATAGAGAGATCTCTCTCCAGGCGGGTGTTATGCCTGGGGACCAAAGTCCATTAGGACGAAGTTGGCAGTGGTATATATGTCAACCGGCTGTAGAAACTTCGTTAGCGCGATTTAGAACATTTAGGGTTGTTTCACACGTACCACAACCACACGACAACCACAACCACACGACAACCACAACCACACCACAACCACAACACGTGGTCGGGCGCATATTTTGTATGTTTAATAAATAGTACAATTCACACGTACCTACCACATTTTGCCGTCATCATCGACCGCGTGTGTAATACGACCACATCGCAACCACCATCGCAACGGCAACGCAACCACGGCGACAACGCCAACTAACTGCTAGCGACAACCACATTCTGTAGGCACCACAACGCAACTGCAAAATGCTGCAGCGACACTATTCACACGTAACCACTGCTTGACCGCATTTTAACGCTGCGACGTGGTGTGGTTGTGGTACGTGTGAAACAACCCTTAGTTCCGCTTTCTGACCCTGGCGGCGGCGCTAGTAAGTTGGTTGACACAAGTTGCCGTTAGATGTCTCTAGGTCGCCACAATGTTATTATATATGTGAATCGTTTTTCATAACTCATTAGGTAAATAGGCTTATCATATTTCTTTAGGTTTTTTAAATTGTTTATGATTAAGATATTTTGTTAATTAATCTGAAACGCAAACTGAAACCCTTTTCTCCCTTTATTTCAGAAACTACCTACTGAAGATTAAAATGACAAATAATATACCTATTAAATAACCTATTAGGTACTATTTATTTGAAGAAAATTAAATAATTGTTCTAATATTTTTAAGAAAATAGATAAAAACTGTCGCAATATAAGCTTCGTACTAAGGCTGGTGAAGTTAACAGCTCGGTTTACTTTAACGAGATATGTCACGTGCTCGTACATTATCCGTTTTAATCGTTCTCTAAACTATGAAGACAGCACGGCAGCAGCTAACCTTTAATGGGTTTCTGATATTTCATGCAAATACAACGTGGTACGGCGTCCGAGGTGCTCGAGTCCGACTCGCACTTGACCTGTTTTTACACTGAATGTTTTATAAAAACACATTTAATGTTAGTTGTCATTTTCACTCAAAACTGCAATAGTAAGCAATAGTGAATGAAAAACACGCCGTGGTTTAAATTGACATTAATTTCCTATGGAATTTAGTAGGTATTTTCTTTAAATAAGGACATAACGTCGTAATCAGTAATGCGTTAAGTGCGTCACAGACCGGCTAACCGGCTATAATGCACCTTTATTATTATGCCGCGCTATTATGTTACCTACAATTCCTATGCATTATAATTTTATAATAAAATACATGTATTACCTAGAGCTGTCTATGACGCTCTTGTAACCCTAAAGTAGTCGCGCGTTTCCGTGAAACGCGAGTGATCGTGTGGGGAGCATTTTGCCGCCCATACTTAAAATGACTTTCTTTCTTTGAATTAATGGTTGAATACATTTAAAGCGATTTTAAAAGGATAGAATAAAGCATAAACATAAACATAAACTTTCAGAGAAAGCATACACTTTCAGAAAAAGTACCATTCATAAAAGATTTACGCTTGATATTAGAAAAAAAAATATTTGGATATAAGATAAAATTTCTTGAACATTAACAACGCATTATCTCAAACTCTGTAACAAAGTTTAAAAAAAAAATCATCATCATCATGTCAGCCGAAAGACGTCCACTGCTGGACATAGGCCTCCCCCAAGGCTCTCCACTCAGACCGGTCTTGTGCTTTTCGCATCCACCGCGTTCCCGCGATCCTTACAAGGTCGTCACTCCATCTTGTTGGAGGCCTACCTACAGCTCGTCTCCCGGTCCGCGGACGCCACTCAAGAACCTTCTGACCCCATCGGCCATCAGTCCTGCGTGCGATGTGCCCCGCCCACTGCCACTTCAGTTGAGCTATTCTTCGGGCTATGTCGGCAACCTTAGTTCTCCTGCGGATATCATCATTTCTGATTCTATCACGCAGAGAAACCCCGAGCATAGCCCTCTCCATAGCCCTCTGAGTGACCTTGAGCTTTCTTATGAGGCCCATTGTTAGCGCCCACGTCTCGGATCCGTATGTCATCACTGGCAACACACACTGGTCAAAGACTTTTGACTTCAAACACTGCGGTAATTTGGACAAAAAGGTGCTGCGAAGCTTCCCGAACGCTGCCCAGCCGAGTAGGATTTGACGAGTGACCTCTTTCTAAAAGTTGGACCTACCTAACTGGACCGTTTGTCCCAGGTAAATATAGTCGTCAACAACTTCGAGCGCAGAGCCTCCGACTATCACGGGACTTGGCGCGACATGGACATTGGACATGACTTTCGTCTTGTCCATGTTCATTCTCAAGCCAACTCGGTCGGGAACTCTACTGAGGTCAGCGAGCATTGCACTGAGGTCCTCCATGGTCTCAGCCATGACTACGATATCGTCAGCTAATCGAAGGTGAGTGATGTACTCACCATTTATGTTGATGCCTCGTCCTTTCCAGTCCAGAACCTTAAAAGCATCCTCCAATGCAGCGGTGAACAGCTTCGGAGAGATCACATCTCCTTGTCTGACTCCCCGCTGCAGAGGAATAGGCTTCGTGCTCCGGTCCTGTAGTCGGACGGACATAGTCGCGTTTTCGTACAGACACTTCAACACTTCGATATATCGGTAGTCAACTTGGCACCGCTGGAGAGACTGCAGCACAGCCCATGTCTCGATCGAATCAAAGGCTTTCTCGTAGTCCACAAATGCAAGGCAAAGGGGGAGATAACCTCCCCCTTCGGTCTTCGGTCTTCTGTATAACCTGCCGCAACGCATGTATGTGGTCTACGGTACTATAGCCTTTTCGGGAACCGGCTTGTTCGGGAGGCTGGAAATCGTCAAACCTGCGCGCGAGACGATTTGTGATGACCCTCGAAAACAGCTTGTAAACATGGCTCAGAAGCGAGATGGGTCTATAGTTCTTCAGCAAAGTTTTGTCACCTTTCTTGAAGAAGAGAACCACCACACCGCTGTTCCATGCTTTCGGCGTTCTGCCTTCGTGGAGGACAGAGCTGAACAGCGTCTGAAGGCCCCTAAGGATGGGTTTACCACCCGCCTTCAGGAGTTCGGCTGTAATTCCATCCTCACCTGGGGCTTTGCCATTCTTAAGCTCTTTGAGGACCATACTTGTCTCGTACAGGCTGACGTCGGGGAGATCTTCGGTATAGTGTCGGGTTAATCTAGCAGTCGGGTCTTTAGCTAGATTTTCGACGGGTGTTCGGGTTGTCGTGTACAGCTGTCCATAAAACTTCTCAACTTCCGCCAATAGCTCAGGTTTGGATGAAATGACTCTGCCGTCGTCGGTCTTCAGCTTCATCAATTGGCTTTGGCCAACAGACAGATCCCTGGCAAAACACCTTAGAGCCTCTGTTGCGCTACTTGCGCTCAATAGCCTCTTCAATACTTTTAGTATTGAATCGGCGTATATCACGCTTCAGAGACTTCGAGATCTGTCTGTTGAGCTGCCGATAGCGACAAGCGTCATCAGAGGACTGCAGAATCATTTCACGCCTCACCTCCATGAGCCTAAGGGTGGAGTCCGAGAGCTTCCTGGTTTTTGTACGGTGCCAAGGCACTCGAAACTGTTTTGAAGTTCGAGCTGAAAGCTCTCGGGGTTTTGGAGCTGAGCGGGTGCCGGGCGGAGCGTAGACTTCATCAGTCGAGACCTTTCAAGCTTGAACTGGATATTCAATGAGCCTCGTACCATACGGTGATCACTCCCGGTTTTAACCGCACTGATCACGGATACATCATTGAATATGTGCTTTTTCGTCGTCATGATAAAGTCTTTCTCATTCCTCGTTACAACATCAGGGCTCATCCAGGTCCACTTCCTATGCTCACGTTTTCTGAAGAAGGAGTTCATCATATAGAGTCCCTCCTTCTCCATAAAACTGGCCAGTAGGTGGCCCCGGTGATTCCTATGCCCCACTCCAAACTTCCCCACTCTCTGCTCTTCACCGTCTCGTTTGCCCAGCTTTGCGTTGAAGTCCCCCATAACAACCGTGAAGTGAGTTTTGGAGCTATGCATGGCTCTGGAAATATCCTCATACATAGCCTCCACCTCATCGTAGGAGTGTGTCGAGGTCGGAGCATATACCTGTATGACCTTCAACGAATATCGTTGGGTCATTCTGAGTACAAGGCACGCTACCCTGCTCGACACGCTCTCAATCTTCACCACGTTGTTCACGAGGTTCTTGTGGACGATAAACCCGACACCACCCTGGGACTGGTGGTCGCCCTCCCGGAAATAGAAAATAGAAGTTACCAGACTTCAGGGTTATCATGTCCTCTGTTTCTGGTAGCCGGGTCTCTGCCGGAGATTACCTGAAGCACCCCCTGCCCCGCCGTTACCATGGCCGCTACCGGAGCCAGGAATAGCGGGGCCGCCGGGGACTAGGGGTCTGGGCTGTTGTTGTACATTCATATTGGGGAACTGTTGGGGGGAAAAATGCCGTAGTCGCCACGCTTGGCAGGCGGGTTGGCGACCGCAGTTATACCACGTAGTCCGCGGAGGACGCTGCTGCCCATCCTCCGGTTTATCCCTTAGTCGCCTCTTACGACACCCACGGGAAGAGATGGGGTGGTGCTATTCTCGGCAGGCACCCACACGGCATAAAAAAAAAACAATGTTTAACAAAATTAGACGTTTTCATCATCTAAGATCATGTATTTCAGCAAATAAGTCCTGCCCAGCTAGCAAAACGATCTGATATACAGCTTATTTTAGTGATATAAGCAGTCGTATATCCATGACAGAAACGTTTCTATCATTGGGAAGTGGCCACAGTTTTACAGCTTTTTGATGATATATTGTGTGTATTTTAGCACCGCCTATTACAATTTTGTTAGAAATCCGTGATAATAAAGTGTTATTTAAAACTTTTTAGTGTTATATTAATGATTTTTTGATCACAATATCACTAAATAATCATATATTAGTTGCCACAACGCTGATATAGAGCTATTTGTTGATATTTTTATGATTGTGATCCTGTATATGACATTAAATTGAGTTCAGTTATTTTATATGCCAAGCAAAACATTAGTGAAACGGAAAACAAGATACGGTAAGTAAATTTTTTATCTTGCTGTTCATGTGCGTGCATTTGAGGTGAATTTCACTTGCGCTCACAATTTCACCGATGAAATAATATAGAATTATAAGTATTTTTTTCATGCGACCCCGAATTTTTGAGATTTGATACAAAAATAATTCAATTTAAAATATGAATTACTTGGTAATCACTAAGGTTACTGATATATCATTGATTTGTAGCATTTTCGCGCCATGATAAAACTTTAGAGTTCCTCAAGAAATCGTGTGAAACCCTAATTAGTGCAAATTATTAAAATATATTAAATAAATTCTAATTATCTTTACAGTTCATTATCAGAAAATCAAAATGGTGGCATTTTTGGACATTGACTGTTTTTTAAGTAAAGATGATTTCAAGAAACTCGGCGAATCTGAATGGCCTTGGGCTGTAACTCATTTTATCCTATCGGAAAATTGTTTTGGTTGCGGACGTTTCACTAATTTAAGATTGCGCTTTCACTTTATTATTGACAAAATCAATTTTAAAAAACTTGTGAATGTAAAACAGTTGTGGTGTCAAGGCTGTCAATATATGCTAGTGTACGATCATTACCCGGAAGACGAATGTTACTATTGCCGTCTTCATCATCAGATAAGTATACCTACTTTATACTTTCTGAATGTAAATGCTAGACTTGTTCTTGTTACTGAAAATACAAAAATAACTACGTCTATAATAATTATATGAAGAGTTCCCTCAATTGCTCACGGCCGATCCCCTCATCAGATTCAGATTTGGTGCCAATGGAACTGTCTCAGAAATATAGGTAGGTACCCTACCAAACAAAAACCGATAACGGAGATACAATTGATGGAGAAATCGGTGAAAATACAGAAAAAATACAAACAACGGACCATAGAACCTCCTCCTTTTTGAAGTCGGTTAATAATGATGACGTTATATGTATAGAGCAAGTAACGACATAGCTACCTATTAATTATACCGTAAACCTGTTATTGAGATGCTCGGCTGTCTGCACAAGTGTGACCTTTTGCAAGGTTAATTTTTAATTTACTTACTGTATGTAGGTAGGTACTTAGTACCTACGTATCTCAAAAGATATGTAGATTTAATAACATGACAGTTGCATAAACTGCTGGTTTAATTCTACTCGTGTTTGTTAGAAGTCAAGGTGAAGTATCGTGGAAGGGTAATGTCTGTATCTCCATAACAAAACGATGCACTCGTGGCTGCCGCCGGTGCCGCGCCGGACACATCCTTGCGCTAACGGCGCACTATTAGAGGTATAATAATTAGTTTTTGTTCCGCGACCTACTGACTGACACCAATCTTATAGGAAGGTTTCGAAATACGTAGTCATCCTAGTCTGCTGTGCAATATTTTCACCTTCATCCTGGATAAACGTTTTTCTAGTTTAAATAAACCATGACCGGAATAATTTAGTGTAGTTATTTTTATTAAGGATCCTATTTATAACTTACGTTAAGGCTAGTATACTAAGTACTTACGTCGTAGGATGGTCGACCACTCGGTTGTCATAGGGTTCATATTCCTCTACATCTTGCATGTTCTTCTCCTTCAGGTTGACCAGGAAGATGCCTTTGTCGGCTCCCCGTTTCTTTTTCTCATCCTTGACCGGTGATAGGCTGCAGACAGATTAACATATTTTAGGGAATTATTTTTGATACCTAATGTACTTATCTGTTATGTAATGGCTGACGTGCAAAGTGCAAGCCACTCTTGACACACCTCACGGAATCGTAGGTACGTCTCAAACGTCTTTTCTTTTCACTTAATAATTTTTTTGAAAAGATTGATTTGTTATAATATTAGACAAAAGTGCACCTAACGCCGTCATAATTGTGTTTGTTACGCAAACCATTCTGAAAGTCTTCATGAATATTTACTCATTGACAAATAATTCCCAAGATGACAAGGAAATAAGATTGTATGCCAACAATTTGAATAAACACTTATTATCAAAATTGTCCTTTACCAAAATTTATAATTTTGATATTTTGCATTGCATTATTGCGCTGCGATACATTGCAAAATATCAAAATAACGTAGGCATAAATACATAAATACTTAACACGTTATGTTATGTTGAAGCGCACATCTCAGTTCCAGGTAGGTCAGGTTAGCTAGTTACTTTAATATTAATGAAAACCGCTCGAAATACCCATGAGTGGCGGCAAAGGGGTGTATACTAGTAATAAAGAAATAGCAAACAGTAGTATTAGAATAATCTTCATAACCAGTGAAAAGTAATAATAATTAGAAACACTACTCTCACCTGGTCATTTTCAACTATGATGAGGGAAGAATTAACGTCATAATTTTTTGATAAACGTTTTTCTCCTTTTACACACTGTAAAGGTATTTTAACATAGACATGTCCATATCACCATTTGAAAATTAAAATAAGGTACATGGTAGTGCAACTAAGCCAGAATTTAAGTAAAGTGCGGTGCGGACGGGCTCGCCGTGGCTCGGCGGCGGCTCGGCCCGACCCGCGGAGTTTGTTTGCTAGGAAACGCCGGCGGTTACATGCACCGCGTATTGATTTACTTGTCGCAGCTGTTCTGTGGCAACCTGCCGCGAGGACCACCGGCCCGAGGCTCAACGATAATTACATCATTATACGTGCACTCGTCGAAAGGAGCGAGTGTGTCCGGCGCACGGGAGTGCAGGGACACCGCAGGAGATTATCATAGACTATGAAATGAACTGAATTGAACGCCTATGCTTTGAACGTCTATAAACAAATCTTGTTAATTGTTTATACATCATTGGTGGTAACTTGTTAACTGAACATTGACGCAAGTCTTGTATGACTCTAAATAAGATTTTTAATTATTCAATGATTATTGTGATTCACAAAAGTACAATGGGTTATAAATTCTGCCACCGGCACTCGACCACAGAATAAGAAATAGAACAAGACTCGACATCCACGCCGTGACCGGTTACTTACCTACTTCCTAAAGAGATAATTATTGCGTTAGTAAGTAGGTGCCCAAATGAACGCAAAGAACAAGAACGAATATGCCTTGAATAATCTAGTTACCTACTTATATTTCATTATTTTGTACAGGCACCGACTACTGATATGTAGATATAATTACTGCTTAGCACGCCACACTACACTACAATAACATGATGCAAATGTATTGTTATATTTTCAGGAAGGCTAGGTAGGCGTTTGCATTCAAGGCCAAGTTGAAACAGAATACCTATTTTTAATATAGATTATTCCCTAATTATCCCTCTATCTACAAGCATTGCGATCCCGTACCATCTCCACCAGACGTCATAGACGTTAACAGTTATCATTGCAACACTATTTAATTCTAGTGAAGGCCTACTTATGAGGTCAAATCGAAAGCGACCCTGCCTCGCTACGCTTCGGTTTATGTGAGTTTTCTGTAACACTAAGCTAAGGGCCGAGTTCGCCAACAGATGTTTAAAATTTAAACCGTTGTTTAAACCTTAAACGATTTTTGGACGTACGGTTCGTTACGAAGATTGGAACGGCGCGTGGCGTTTCCCGCGGTCCGAACTTTACGTGTACAGGCCACTAATAGGAAAGGATGCTGAGCTGAACAACTAAGTCGTCCACATTAAGGGTATAGCGTTGACAAACCAAGCATTACATTTCGAAGTATAATTATGTTATCCTTCCATTTTAAAATGCCTAAGCATACCGTATGGGTAAAAGCAAATGTATGTAAAGTCATTGCCATTGCCATCTTAACAAAGTAATATTAATACGTTCCATTTAGGACTCATTCATTCAAATTCGATCGGTTAGTTGACCGTCCGTTAGAAGCGGTTGGTGAACGCGGTTTGTTTAAACACTTGTTAAATGTTAACGGAGCGATCAAGTAATCGATGATTATGTTGTAGTTGGTGAACTCGACCCTAACACTCGTACATTATCCAGAATTTACGAGTATTATACATAAAACTTTCCTCTTGAATTAGTTATTATTTATTATTTAAACGGCATTCAAATCCTTTAAGGAGTTGAAAGATCTAAGCGTGCATGAGGGACAGACGGCGGGAAGCGACTTTGTTTTACAGGTGACTACTTACTTACCAACTGTGCAAAAAACTTAATACATTCCAATGGTTAAGAATTAATTACATACTCATCCAAACATAAACTCACGCCTTCATTCCCAGAGTGGGGTAGGCAGAGCTACAGAATGACCGTAGTTAAAAAAAAAATGTTGATAATTTTGTGTAACCACATTTTGCACAACTAGGCTAAAATGTTTACCCAGTGTATTAGTGGCAGGTTGCAAGCCCATCGCCTAACAATACTACAAGCCTTTAAATACCTTAGTAGCCTCTTACGACATCCACGGGAAGACATGTAGTGGCACTATTCTAATCCGGCAACCACCCAATTAATTCTCTAACGAAATTTAAAATGGGTCTCGCCAAAGAGTTTTTTATTTTATTTTTTATGTTATACAACTGGACTTATCGCGAAACAACGCGAGCGAAACTATGACGGGTACCTATAACTATAACGGGTATTATCCGAAACGGAAATGGACTTGGTAAGCGGAGTAGAAGCGGTTAACTAGTTCGAAAAGGTTACCTTAACGATATGGTAACAAACACAATGACGCGGGAAACCATAACGATTGGGCAGCCAAATGATAGGTTTTCCCTATCTAAAGGCTTTGATTAATCAAATGGAGGGGTTTTCCGATCACTGGTGGCTTGTAGGTGTGGATGCAGGGCCGGGGGCCCGGGGACGGCTCACCTCTGCGGCAGGAAGTCGTCCGGCTCGAAGGACGGGTTGACCATGGGCCCGCTGGACCGGCGCGCCCATTGCTCCGCTTCCTGCAACGTACCAAATATTATATATTTCATACTTATTACATGCAAGCTTAATTAATTGGATTGCGAAGTTTCATGACTACCTCTGGGGATTTTGTTTGCAGTCGTAGTATTATAAAACTTAACTGTGCGGTTGAAACTTGAAGTTCAGTGGTAGCCTCATTGCTTGCCAGGTTTATGATCACTCATCACTAAATTAAATAGAAGAAATCCTTCCCATGGTTATATCGTAGGCAGTATTATAGCCTCATTTACAACTTTAAATATGCACTGCATTTAAGTATAAATCAACCTTTAAAGCGGTTTAGGCAGGCGTTACCTGCTATGTTCGAGGATGAATGATTAAAACAACTTATGACACTGCTTGAAACCACCATGAAACCGCCGGACGATGGAAACCCTAACCGTTTAGCCTAACGCTAGGGCTTCGTAGCTAATGCTTAGTACTTGTCACATACACCAATACCCATTGTGTAAACCTGCTGTTTCTGTCAAATGCAAATGAATAGAATTCGATCCTATTTACTTAGCGACAAGTCAAAACCCCCTACAATTTACTAAGCACTTGTAGCTTGCTGACCGTGTATAAACAGTTACGAGAGTGCTTACTGCTCAGTGAAAAGTTGTTGTTCGAATGTCTGGTCACTAAATACCTTTCTACTAATTCCAACGTGTAGACGGTTACTTCTCACTTGTCACTGTGCAGGAGAGGACTAAGCGATTAGTACCTACTATGACAAACACTAACCCCTGTAAACCTAGCATATAGTTAACAAAAACTGTAAGCATCTGTATAGGTAGCACTTATGTACACCTACGTACATTCATATACATAGGTACCATACACAAATTCACTCAATGAATATTACCTACCATCTTGGATTTCAAACTATAATTACAAAAAAATGATTATTTTGTTTTATACTTTTTAGTGATCATAAATATGCTGTTATGTAGTCCCACTTCTCAATTAATAAGAAACTATTGAACATTTCAATCTCGCCGCAAGCAACGCCGTGGGAAACTCCTAGTCATATATTTAAACCTAAATATGCTTCGTCATGGTTGCTCAACTATCTTAATCGAATTATCTTTTCGGCACCCTTAAAATATATACCATTTAGGAGTTCCGGTAGCCATCTGTGGTCTTCCTCATCAGTTCCACTTCACCAAATAGTGCTTTCCAGGAGCAAATACGCAAGTTACAATGAAAAATAACAAAATCGCTATATGTGTGCCTATGAATTTTGAAGAGTTCCGTCGATTCCTCATAGATTTCATCATCAGATCTTCATTTTGGTAAAAATGGGTCCGAACGGAAAGCAACAGCTTCTAAATAAAAGAAAAACATCAAAATCGGGTCACCCAGTCGAAAGTTCTGAGGTAACAAACATAAAAAAGTCGAATTGAGAACCTCCTCCTTTTTTTCAAAGTCGTTTAAAAATAGATAAAACCTTCCAATACATAGAGTAACTAACTAACACTGCACATTTGATTGTAGTCTTGAGGTAACCATCAATGGCCTGTGAGCTCGATTGCCATCTAGACACGACATTAAACGATACACACACACATAGAATGATAGTTTCATACAACCCACGCGTCAAAATTGAGGCCTAAAATATGCCAAAACATGGTACATACTTATAAAATAGGTATTTGGAATGTTATTTTCAAGTGGGTATATTTTTCTTTATTATCAAGAAGTTTTAAGACTTGTTGGTAATTCTTTAGCTCTGCCTACCCCACTCTGGGAATGAAGGCGTGAGTTTATGTACGTACCTATGTATGTATATTTTCTTTGTAACTAGTAGAGTCATTTAATCTTTTTAACGTTACATTAAATGGACGTATTTTTTTTCCTGTACCTATTGTTTAAGATTAAAAAGCGAACTTATAACACGATAGCAGTTTTCTTTAATAAGAAACTATTCTAACTAGAAATTATTCCTATTTTTATTTCACTACTCAAAAATCAAAACTTAAGCTAGCTACTTAAAGGAATCAAAATTCTATTCAGTAAGCTTCTCAAACTTGAAATTTTTAGATTGAGGAAAACGTTACGGGAATAACCATAACGGTCGTTTAAACCGGTATATTTACTGGGGTAACAACTTCATTACGGAATTACCTATAGCGTTTTATGTTATGCGATAATTGCCTGCACGCAGGAGAATATTGGTAGGCCTCCACAGGAGAGAACTACCTATAAGTATTCTAAGCGACAGCCAAGCGGCACTGAAGGCTCTCATAGCGCCAAAAGTAGACTCGAAACTAGTCTACAATGGAATCCAAGCCATAAACAGGCTTAGCAGGTGCAACAAAGTGAAACTGATGTGGATCCCAGGACACGAAGGCTTTTCCGGAAATGAAGCCGGGGACGAGCTGGCAAGGGAAGGGATCAAGGGCTTGTACGTCGGTCCTGAACCATTTGTAGCACCCTCACTGGGTACCATAAAAGCTGCCCTGAACAATAACGCCCTAGAATATCACCAAAAAGAATGGGAAACTACGTTCGGCTTAGGGCATGCAAAGCTCTTTATAGAAAGAGTTGACCAAAAAACTTTGGAACCACAGCAGAAGACGACTCCGATTTAGTATCGCAGTGTTTTCCGGGCATTTCGGGGTTAAACATCTCTTATGACAACACATATTGTAGAATGTGCAGCGAAGAGGGTGAGACAATGAAACACTTACTGCGTTAAGGTGACGCCCTCGCCGGAGTAAGAATGAAAATCCTCGGTTGTGGCTCCCAGAACCGACCGATTTCAAGGCACTGCCATTACACTCCACTATCCGCTTTTTGGAAGGGGTGAAGGCTGCATTGGTATTAGCGCTCAAAGAGGGGTAATTACACAAAATATCCCATGGGGTCGAAGTGTATCCGTAAGGACCCCGCCAAAAAGATTACGTAGCGTTTTATGTAATAACAAGCAATATGTAAGTCAAACACAAAAACATGCCAGAAGGCTTTATTTAAACTACACTGCGGTGATAATTTAGACTATCATATCCTTGCGCTTAGGTTGGCTCGTCTTGGCGGGGGCACTACCGTGCTCCTAGATTATGCCCGGTCTATTATGACGAGTATCTATACAGCTATACACTACATAGGTCTGCGTCCGTAGACCTTTTTGTCGGGTCATAAATATCAGGCTGAAACTTTCTAGATCGCTTCATTTCAGTGAGTCGGACAAACTTTATATTTGACAAAAATCTCGGTAATGGGGACTACGTAATTTTGCTAGAGGCCTTGAAACATGTCGATAAGTCCGGGTGCCAAAAATTTACTAATACCTATCAAGCCGATTCTTATTGAAATTTAAAGATTAATTTATGAGAAAGTCAAAAAGTAGATTATCCGACAAAATTAATGGGGACTATGCGCCAGTCGGACATACTGAAAATGTTGGAAATTCCAACTCAAAAAAGTGATTATAATCAGGCTAAATTTTTTTTATGGGTTAAGTAAAATTAATATAATACAACCGTAACGTTGTCCGACAAAAATTATGGGGATATGCGCCAGTCCGACACTCTAAAAATGTCGAAAATACCAGCACAAAAAAGTGATTGATATCAACCTAATTTTTATTTTTTCAGTAATAAAATAATGTTTCAAACGTGATTCTACGATTGTCCGACAAGAAATGTGGGGAATACTAATAAAAATGTAAATGGTAAAATGTTTGTAAGCTGTAGGCATCGATACTGATAGTTAGGTACCTACTTAGTAAATACATATATGACAGCGCCACGTGCGTTTTACTGTAAATTGGTTCGATTATCAATGGGTGGGCGGAAATAGAGCGTTCTCAATAAAACCGCTACCGTACCCACGCCGCGCGTCAACTCAACTCTTTTAAATGACAATAGCGGTGTCGTGATATATTTATTTCATAAGCGCATTACAGTTGCTCTCTCTTGATTATGACGTGTCAATGTCTCTGCTCTTGATTCACGGCCTAGCCCATTTGTGCGTGGTGTACTAAGGTGGTGCGCAGCACCAGAATGAGTGGCGCTATTCGAATATGGCTTTTGAACTTATAATTATCATCAAATCACAAAGACGTAACTCTATTTTCAACAAATTAACAAATTTGCTTTTATATTGCTTAGTGTATATAATATTTGATAGATAAGGTAGTGGAGTGGACTAACTACCTAAATAAAAATGTTATCCGTAGTTAGGTAATCATCACTACATAGTATAAAACAAAGTCGCTTGCGCTGTCTGTCCCTATGTATACTTAAATCTTTAAAACTACGCAACGGATTTTGATGCGGTTTTTTTTAATAGATAGAGTGATTCTTAAGGAAGGTTTATATGTATAATACATTCCACGCGGGCGAAGCCGCGGGCGGGTCGCTTCATATATAAACGTCAATTATTATAAGGTGGTTACAACCTCTTTTTTTTTATTTCGTCTCTGGTCTCTCTTACGTTTCCTTTATTGATCTAAATCCTTCGAAATTCAACATTATTATGATCGATTCAGATATCGATCCAGATTCTCATTCTCTTAGCAACCTTCAGAAATAACATACTTACAGGAAACTCGGATTTCAAGACAACTTTGTACTAATTTATTATTTAATTTACATGTGTGTTTTTATATGCAGAAATAATTAAAATACAATAAAAATAATTCATTACAACTAGGTACATAACAACCCGTCCCAACATCACTATTGCCGTGATTTTGGGTCTCTGAGAGACCGGTACTGTCAGAAATTGTTGACCCTCTGAGCGACCAATGTGCGATGACACTATTTTTTTTAAAGTTTTTTCGCTCGTAGGAAAATTTGATGGATAAAAATACTAATTCTAGGTACAGTCAACGTCAAAAGTAAGTGATCAAAATTAACATTTCAAAACATGTTCAAGCATGACGCCCCAGATAAAACAGATTATAACAAAGTGTCATTTTCAACTGAATATTTAATGAGTCAAAAGAAAATGATCATAAACGATGCCATAACTGTCTGTTTATAGAAAATTTCAATAAAGAATAAAAAAAAAATTTACCGGAGTGTCAAGTGTCCAACAAGATAAAGTCAAAATGACTAAATCTCCAAATGAAAACTAGGGTAATCACGGCAGTTAAAAAGGATTTATTTTAAATGTTGCAAAAAAAAAACAAAGCGAAGTAGTAGGAACTTATTTCAACCCTTGACGGAAATGAGAGGTGTTATAGTCGTTTCGCGTGTTTGTCTTACGAGTATAACCGACACTATCCGAACGTCTGACTTGTATTCCGAGGTGGTCTTGAGAAGACATGAAGGCCCAAACATTTATATTCACTTACATGTGATAGTTTGGCAGTATTACTGACTATTGCTATTTTAGAAAATCAGTTTAATTTGAAACACTTAGTAATGACTTTAACTGTTTGAATGGCATGTCACTTACTTATGATATGACACATTACGAGCTAATTTACTAATGCTAAACTACAATAATCAGATACATCTGTCTTAATTTATTGCATATACTATTTTGAGACCCTATTTCATCAGTTTCTTTTGCTGTTGACTGTACATGAATATTAACGAAATAGGTAATAATAATAACGCGAGTTATCATGTCCAACCTTGGACTAAGTATACTCTACGGCGCGCGTGTAAAAGAGAATGGCGGTTTCTTCTGTGAAGATCCGTGTATCATTTCTAATAAGGAGTCAAATTTGTCACTCTCCATTCGTAGGTAATTCTTGAAATCTGCTGGATAATTCTCTCGTATGCTGATTTACTCACATTTTCCGTTCAAACCGCGGTCTCATTAGATCGTAATAAAGTCTTGTCAGTTTGATGCGCGT
Source organism: Acleris emargana (assembly GCA_927399475.2). Lineage (NCBI taxonomy): Eukaryota > Metazoa > Arthropoda > Insecta > Lepidoptera > Tortricidae > Acleris > Acleris emargana. Next base: position 44,752,071 of record OV656835.1, on the reverse strand, counting down.
CGAAACCGGCGGACGGACCGACGGTTTATCTGCGGTTCGGAACGCAGTCCCAGATGCGCAGTACTTACTAACTGTACCGTGTAAAGGCTGTTATTTACTTTATCTTTAGGGTTCCATGCCATACTCAAAGGATTCTACTTAACGAGAGGGACCCCGTTACTAAACCGTGCGGTCCGTCTGCTTGTCCGTCCGTCCTACCTTTTCTAAGTCGATATCCCCACGACCGCTTTTTATCACTTTCCAGTAATTCACACTCAACCATCCAGCCATCCAGGTACTAAAATAGCAACGGAACTCACTTTAATATAAAAGTAGTTTATTTGATTTTAACGTGGAATTATGTAGTAACTAGGTAATAATAAAAACTCGACCGCACTTGACCAGTTTTTGTTTACTATACAAGTACCTATACTTATAAACATACCTGGGATAACTCGGGGCAAGTTCTAGGGATTCGATATCGATAAAAAAGATGTCGATATAATTAAATTAATACATGTGCACATTGAACATTCTCGATTACTGTAAAGAGGTTCGATGTCATATCTGATATCAAGCCTCTTAAGATAAAAAAAGTATGCGAATGTCATTTCAATCAAAATGACAATTCACTGTCAGTGCCATTCATATCTTAGAGTAAGAATAATATACGAGGTAATATTCCGCTACGTTTGTTACAAAGTCCAAAATAATCATGCCGCCCAAGAAACGTCCACGCCCACGCGATTATTATATTAACTCGTGGATTAGTGAATATCCTGACATACAACTACGTGAGTCAAAATTATTTTGCTCTAAATGTAATTACAGTTTTCTCCAGAAAAAAATACAATGTCACGCGTCACGTTAAATATATAAATATTTTATCGACATCTTTTTTATCGATATCAAATCCCTAGAACTTGCCCCGAGTTATGTAATGTAATGTAATGTAAACACTTTATTGTACAAAAGAAAAAACAGAACAATACAATTAATATAAAAATTTGTACAAAGGCGAACTTATCCCTTTAAGGGATCTCTTCCAGCTAACCCTTGAGAGATTGAGAAGAGTGAAAGGTTGTGCAACGAGTAAACAAGTGTACAAGAAGAAGAATATAACACATCAAGTAACCAATACAACTTATATAAATAAAATTAAAATAAAACTACATTCAAATACCTACATAAATAGATACAGAAATATATATTAATAGTTAAATGTACATACATAAACTACATTTTACGTACCTAGAGGATAATTGATATTTAGGAGCTAGAGTCAAGCCAGAACTTCTTTAATTTTCCTTTTAGGGAATCTACCGTTTGTGATTGCCTAATGCCAGTCGGTAGCCGATTCCACAATCTGACAGAATGTACCGAGAAGGATTTGGAGTAGGATTTGGAATTGTGGGATGGGAATGCGAGGGTTTGATTGGCCTTTGAGCGCAACCGGTTTTGGGAGCCGGAGGCCATGAACCTAAATCGCTCAGAAAGGTAGAAGGGAGCACGAGGATTAAAAATAGTATTGAAAAGCAGCGACAAGATGTGAACGTTTCGGCGAAAACGAATAGGTAACCAGTTTAGCTGTGCACGGTAGTGGGAGACGTGATCGTATTTACGTAGGCCGAAAATGTATCGAATGCACACGTTTTGGAGTCGCTCCAGTTTATCAAGAAGCTGTTCTGAGAGGTCCATATAAGCAACATCAGCGTAGTCTAGAAGAGGAAGAAGAAGTGATTGGGCTAAAGTTATCTTGGTTTGTTGAGGGAGAAAATTCTGCAGATGCCTGAGAGAATGGAGTGAAGCGAAGAGCTTGCGGCTGACATCGGTAACCTGAGTTGACCAGGAAAGTGTCTGATCTATTGCGATACCCAAGTTTTTAACTGTAGAGGAAAAGGGAATTATGGTACCGTCAAACAGTTATCCCAGGTATGCTTATAAATAATAAAATTGTTTAGTGCTTCAGCATAATCACTCTCAAGTGTGGGAAAGCCCAAGGCGCCGCATACGCATACCTAGTACCTACCCACCGCATACCCTTGCTTTGATCTAAACTTAGCAAATAGTCTCCGGCCCCAATTTTCCAACCGTCCAAACGTAACAACCGTATCCTGGCATGATTTGCGACCGTAGATGGAGTTAAAGGACGGATGCGGTACATAATCCTATACTAAATATTTATTTCTATATTTGTGGATGGTTTATAAGTACGTACCATTTTTTTGTTTATTTGTTTAATCGTGTTACCAAAAACGACTTTTGATGTAATCTTGAATTATTATACTTACGCGTTTTTCCATTAAGAAATCGGTAACCATATCGTCTTTGACAAGTAGGTAATGGTATTGTTTTTTACTCGGCTGCCATTAATGCCACGTAATTAAGAGGGTTCTCTGCCTTTTGGTAGAAATTTGTTTGGCCGAGTGTATCGTTTCGTAAATATTTCCGGATTTTTATAAAACTAACCTAACCAAACCTACAGGGTAAACTAACCTAACCAAACCTACAGGGTAAACTAACCAAACCAAACCTACAGGGTAAACTAACCAAACCAAACCTACAGGGTAAACTAACCTAACCAAACCTACAGGGTAAACTAACCAAACCAAACCTACAGGGTAAACTAACCAAACCAAACCTACAGGGTAAACTAACCTAACCAAACCTACAGGGTAAACTAACCAAACCAAACCTACAGGGTAAACTAACCAAACCAAACCTACAGGGTAAACTAACCAAACCAAACCTACAGGGTAAACTAACCAAACCAAACCTACAGGGTAAACTAACCAAACCAAACCTACAGGGTAAACTAACCAAACCAAACCTACAGGGTAAACTAACCAAACCAAACCTACAGGGTAAACTAACCAAACCAAACCTACAGGGTAAACTAACCTAACCAAACCTACAGGGTAAACTAACCAAACCAAACCTACAGGGTAAACTAACCAAACCAAACCTACAGGGTAAACTAACCAAACCAAACCTACAGGGTAAACTAACCAAACCAAACCTACAGGGTAAACTAACCAAACCAAACCTACAGGGTAAACTAACCAAACCAAACCTACAGGGTAAACTAACCAAACCAAACCTACAGGGTAAATACACTATGGTACTGAAATAAATCCTGAAATATAAACAGGTACAGAAAAAATGCGAGTTGGCAAAAGAAACGGTTGGGAAACGATACATTCGGCCAAACATATTTCGGCCAAAAGGCAGGACACCAAATAAGAGCTATCAAAACGTTGACAATAAGATAACAGGTCAAAGACGATATTATGGTTTTTACCGTCTAGAATCTCAGCCCTGGCTAGTGGTCATCTTGAAGAATGTTGGCTGTTTTCCAATGTGTCCATCGGTCCTCGGACATCCGAAAATCTAGGTATGACACGGTAAGTTCACGTAATATACATCCTGGGCCGCTATTCTAGGCGGTAAAAACGATATCGTAGCTAACCTGTTATGGTATTGTTATGACGTCAGTCGCCATTACTGTCAAGTAAATAAGAGCTATCAAAACGGTGACTATACGATAACAGCTCACACACGATATGGTTTTTACCGGGTTGAATAGAGGCCCTGAACATTCATAATCTGCGATCGTTCTAGCTCGCTGAAATGACTGATGAAGATACAATATTGTCAAGCGGCAATGTAGCATCAGTTTATAGGTATAAAATAGGCCATGTTGCCAATATTGCTCCGAACAGCGTCCAAATTTTTACCAAACTATTTTTTGCCAAGTTTTGAGTGTCATCACTCATAAGATTAGCGACGATTCTATTCTTTTCGAGAAGTTCGTTGCAAGTGTGGCTGACTGTATGCAGTGCAGAAGTCTCAGTGATTGCTATCATCCTCTGCGCCTGCGCGTCGGCAAGTGGGTTCATTGGCCACTGAGGAGACCAATATTACGAGTATTGGCCATATCCTCGTAATATTGCTCTCCTTACCGTTGAGATTACTGTGTTTCTATAACTATAATAAAATTCGAGTAGGTAGTAAGATATTTTCTGTATTTATTTGTAGATTATTATATTAAACAAACTTTTGAAATTGATTGGCCTGTGGTAAATAAAATAACAATGTTTTACGATACAGAACAGCAGATACGCAGTGCTAAGATTCTACCACCCTTACCCTTCTACAAGTCCCCGCGGAACAATACGGTTTGGTGGAATACCCAGTTAGATTCCAATGCTACCTGTAGAATCAGCAGAGCAGCAGTAGTTGTTAGCGGTCAAGACTGTTCGTTTTTGTTTGCATTTTTGTTATGTACCTATTACATAAATTTAAATATTCTATTTTACCACTTTGTGGGCGTGACTAATATGTTTATTCATACCAAATAACAGCGTTCTAGAACTAAGAGTCTCTGAGCTAAGCTGATGGACGGAAGGACATTGCGGAATTATACTTAAGGGTTATTAAGGGTAAGTATTCGTTTTAGAGCGTATTTCATGTCATATAAAATAAAATAATAATAGCTGTATACTTTGTTGGTGTGTCTAATAAATAAATATGGAGTAGGTATTCTGTCTTAACCATCATTCGATACATCGAAACTAAGTAGGTAGGTAGTAGGCCAGGCCATGGCCAGGCCATGTTTTGCTGCAATTTGCGGCCGGCAACTAGTGCTATCTTACTTTTACTTCGTATGTTAGAGCAAGATCCGTATAGTTGCCGGCCACACAAAGCCGTGAAATTTTTTGCAAGTTAAATAAAAGCTTGTAAAAATAATTATCATTTTTTCTGTTTTCAAAATCGATTTTAATCGACTAAGAAATCGGCATTGAAAATCGCCGGGTACAACACTATCTCTTACTTTTGACAGAAAAATGAGAAATCAACCTTGTACGCGTTTCGACAAGTGCTCGACAGTTTGGATTGGTTTATTTTCGTTGCTGGTTTTCAATGCATACCAATTCTGGCGCGTCAAATTAAAGCCGCAATGGAAAAGTTGCATTAGACACAGATTCGCCCGTTACTGTTTATAATGAAATTGATACTATGCAACAAAATAAATTGTTTTATAAATAATAAATAACAGATATTTTAGGGCAAAGAGTACTTACCTATAATAAGAAATATCTTGATTCACAGCTCCTACTTTTTTGGTGGTGTTTAAATAGTTTATTATCGAGCAACAGGGCATTTTGTTGTTAAATTCGTACGTCACACACGGAAAGCGGTCGAGAGCGGACTGAGCATCGCGGCGAGCAATGCAGATCTCAGAACCACTTTTCGGCACGCGAGGTACATACACTCTTTCCTTCTATCTCGATATAGTTCTGTGGTCCGCACGCTACCTTAGTCTTCAAATTTTCTTCTAATTTCAAGTAGGAACGGCTTCTACGGTTGCCATTTTAAATCTTGGTAGGCTAATAGTGTCTGTATAACCAGATTTATTTTTAATTCACTAGGACCATTCCTTAAAAAAATATATATATATATAAACTCACGCCTTCATTCCCAGAGTGGGATAGGCAGAGCTAAAGAATTACCAACAAGTCTTTAAACTTCTTGATAATTCTGTAACCACATTTTGCACAAGTAGGCTAAGATGTTTCCCAGTGTATTAGTGACATGTGGCAAGCCCATCGCCTAACAGTACTACAGGCCTTTATTCCCTTAGTCGCCTCTTACGACATCCACGGGAAGACATGGAGTGGCACTATTCTAACCCGGCAACCACACGTTAAAAATATGTTATTATAAAACCGTCTGTCCGGCCCGAACATATAATTACCATAGCCGTTTTCGAAGTGCTCATCGCCAAATAACATAATGTGTTTTCGCGAGCTGAGGGTTGTGCCTCGGTACTCAAACTATGTGAACGTATCAGATTTGTCGTATTTTCCTACAGTGCAAGTAAGTGTCTAAGTACAGTAACTTTGGTTTACAAATTTTCTAATTACCGTACCCCGTGTTTTAAATTTGGTGTTAAAGGGAAATTCGCTGTCGCTTAGTAGAACAAAAGAACTCTAAAGCCTCTGTGTACAACAATTCATCAGTATTTTTACAACTTCAAGTTTTTGTTATTTTTAGAAAAATGTGAATTATTCTAAGGACCGTAGTGCTAATTACCGCAGATTTACTAATCACCGTAGTATGAAATGTATTGAAAGAGTTTCAATAATACAATCAATGTTGCAAAATATAGTGCAAAAAAAACCACGACATGGTATATAAACCATTTTCATTATCAATTTAAATATATTATATTATATTTAATCAATTTATTTGACAATTAAAACAAGAATAAAACAGGCCCTTTAATTAAGACACTTGCGGCTTGTCTGCAGACAAAACACATTTAAATGTTTAAATAATTATGACGTTTGGCCATCAGATTATTGAACTTATGTAGTTAATGGCAAGTTACCGTATGCCTTTTCAAATTCTCTCATTATTAGTCCCGTAAACTCCTAAGTGGCAAAACCACACGTCAAGAATAATGTAACATTTTTTCTAACAACACAGGTATACATCCTAGTCTGTCTTGGATGGGTGCAAAAGTTTAAAAAAATAACTAAATGATTAGCTTAGTGGGGTGTTTGTCCCTTGATATTTATAATTTATTTATTTATTCATTTTATTGGTCTTGAGTCTTGGATGTTTTCTTTTATTTAAGTATTTATTTTTCTATATAAGCATGTTTGTCATTGTGTATTACCATTTTTGCCTAGGTTTAACTACGAGTAGGTTATGTTCATAAATATTAATAAAAATCGAAAGAAATCATTTAGAAAAAAAAACATGTTTTTAGATGTTGATTTATAAATTATTATATAATACTTTCTTTAGTCAAATGTTTTTCTAATTACCATATCCATCTCAAACAAAAAAATCTAATTACCGTTCATATAAAATATTTGAATCTCTTTAACTCGAAAACTTCTTTGTATATTTTGATGCCATTTCAACATATTGATTATTTAGCTTCCTGTTGTTTATATTCTTATGTTATCTAGTCAAATAAACGGAAAAAAAAATCGGCTTTGGTAATTAAGCGGAGAACACCCAATCGTGAGAATGGCCGTTATCAACAAGTTTTTAGAGTATTTGGTAATTCTGTAGCTCTGCCTATCACTCTGGGAATGAAGGCGTGAACGTATGTATGTATGTATGTACAAAAGTCAAATAAAGTATTTATACACGTTTTTATAAAAAGTATATGGTATATAAAAGGTGGATAGTGAGCAATAAGATGAAGGGCGAGGAACGATATTAGGAACTAAAAATCGTAGTGGAGCTGAAGATAGAACTGTAAAGAAGATGAGGTTCAGCAAAAAGTACCCTCGAGAAGGAGCTGCGGTACATCAGCGGCACGAGGTACCCCCTTACAAAAGAGAAGGTACAGCGGTAGCACGAGGTACCCTTATACAGGAAAGAAGGTAGACTCAGTCTTGACAGGAGCTTGGAAATGAGAAGGCAAGCCTACTTCCGACACCAAACGAGGCCCGGTAGCGATGAACAATAGCCCAAACGGGGCCCCGGCGGCTAGTCTGACTTAGCCTGTTAACTTCGTCAAGCTGGATAATGACGGACAAAATCGATGCTTAGCTTAGGTACTTTTAGAGTTACTCGTAAAAAAAGCATCTTAGTTTATATAGTTCACTTCTTGGAGCTGGAGTAAGAATGACCATTAATATGGGAAGTAAGCGCTTTTATAGTTTCCAGGACGACGAAAGTAAATTTTATAATTTATTATTAACAGTGATCGGAAATAGGTGATCTAAAATACCTATTCTTCGCGAGAGGACATAATATAGAGTGGTTACAACCGGATAATTTTTTTTTTTTTTTCTGTTCCGGGTATTCGATATTTATTCGGGTAATTATCGTAATGTAAAACATGACATGTTTTGTTTAAAGTACGGCATGTTTAATGTTAGTTTTTAGTAAAAAGGGCTAGAGAAAAGAAGGAATGTACAAGATTTTTAAAAAGTAGTAGCAGGACTAATAATATGGTTTTTTTTTTAATGATTATCTGTGATAAATGTTTAAGAATTTGTTTGTAAGTATAAAAATAAAGGTTTTTCAATTGTTAACGATTTTTTATTTATTTATTTATGATTACGTTACCTTTTATTACTCCACCGCAAATCCGCCACAAGGACTATTTTAATATGTACAACCACATACCTATTATGCCTTCAGAAGCGAGTGAGGTAAGCGGGTGTTTACCTGAATATTTGTAAACAAGCCAAGTAGCAATGAGTCGCACACTCAAAGATACCCTCATAGTGATCCTGTCACTAATCACTTAAATCTAAACCTTATGTTAATAACCATAGGGTCTATTCCTAATTTTATTTTTCGCTCTGAACCCTAAGTTAAATATAAATATTACTGTTAGTTTGAACATTATCATAACTGCTTGCTTATTGCGTAAATTGTAATAGTTTTTAGATAAGCTAACTAGTTATAAGTTGTCTTGTAAGTGAAATTTGTAATTTCTTTAGACAATAAAGTTCTTTAAACCGAATATGTACATAACTCTATACGTATTTGCCTCCTTATCTTTCTAGTACTAGTAGCTTACACTATTTTGACGCTAATACGCCAATCTGACAAGCACTGACAATGAATAGGAAAACACAGACTACATAATTTACCATATATTTCACATTTTCGGATTACTTATAATTTTAACTGGCAGGAATATTACCATTTTTACTACAAACTTTACAAACATTCTATAAGGAAAAGAATGTATGTTCAACATTACGGCTAGTATTCGCAGTGCCCGGATAAATATCAAATACCCGGAATCCAAAAAATATATAGGTACTTTTATCCGGTTGTAACCACTCCATATTATTTCCTCTCGCAAAGAATAGGTATTTTAGCTCACCTATTTCCGATCACTGATTATTAAGCATAGAAATATTTTCGAGACGACGAACCAACTCTCGAAAGAAAACTTTATGGCTTGACTCATAGAAAAGAAAAATGACAATGTCAGACTTGAAAAGAAAACTGAAATTTTTGTCCGTCCAACAGAAGACTATAAATATATTGGTTCCAGTGGTAACCTTCGGGGAGGGAAGATTGAAAGATGTCCGGCTTTTACTTTTGATTTAGTTTGTGTAGGTACTGATTTACTCTACCCACTTGACACTGCTCAAATCACTGCGGAATACCCGCTATTAATAATAAAAGAAGAAGACTATATATAATCAGAACGTAAAAACTGTCGCGCAACATCTGAGACGACCCTTCAAAAATTCGGGCTAGGATCGGAATAAATGTTTAAAAAGGCGTCGGCGGCGTCCCTCAACATTTTTAACCAAAAGCAGACTTCAGTCAGACTGACCTAAGTATTACCTACAATTTTAAAGAAGTTATTTTTTGTGGTTTGAAGTCGTTATTTTATTTTATACTTTTTAGTGAACATAATTATGCTGTTATGTAGTCCCACGTCTCAATTAATTAGAAACCATAGAACATTTCAAACTCGCCGCAAGCAACGCCGTGGGAAAGTCATACTCATATATTTGAACCTAAATGTGCTTCGTCTTGGTCGCTCAATTATCTTAATCGAGATCGTAGAGCCATCCTTGAAGTAGCTACCGTTTAGGAGTTCCGGTGGCCACCATTGATCTTCGTCATCAGTTCCACTTCACCAAATGGTGCTTTCCAAGAGCAAATGCATAAGTTACAATGAAAAATACCGAAATTGCTATAGGTGTGTATAATATTTGAGGAATTCCGTCGATTCCTCATCGATTCCATCATCAGATCTAGACCAAATTGAAATGGGACTACCCGGGCAGCCCCAGTTTCTAATAAAAAATAATCATTAAAATCGGTTCACTCAGTCGAAAGCTCTGAAGTAACAATCATAAAAAAACAGTCGAATTGAGAACCACCTTATTTTTGAACTCGGTTCAAACGTCCAGAGTGTATAAAGTGCGGATGAATACCCCTATATTTGCGTAAAGAATAGGATCCTTACGTAAGTGAATACCGCTATACTACTTATAACAAAAGCCGGAACATTATTCATTTAAAAATTCAACTAATTACCTATTAAGGACATGAAAAAAACGTTGATCTGCCAGCACGGCGAGGCTGCGCGGAACGGGACCACCGCCGCGGCGGGCGGGGCTTCGGCGAGCGCTCTGATCAGCTTTGCTAATCATTAGTTGCAACATGGATTCAAAAGTTGTGAAGTGAGTTAGCGGTATTTTATGAAATGCACGGCTATTTGACCTCACCTTAAGGAACTGATTCATATAAAAATGTGGCTGTGTGAAGCGCGGGCTGATAGCACCAGACAGAGCCCGATTGATTCACCCGTGATAGTGCTCGGGGCACAGATTGGAGCGTTGTCGTTAGGCAGTAAACGTCACATCAACAGCACAACCTTCGTTCAGATCATATAATCGGGTTTGTTCATGTACCGAGTTGGCGAGTTATAAAGGATTTTTCCGTTCCTTAATCATGTTATTAAACAGTTGTCACACTCAGATAAAAATAAACCTATAAAGTGCGAGGGCCTGCGCCCGCGGCGGTGTGACTCGCACATTACCACGTCCTGTTCAAGGTGTTACATTCATCATTCAATATTCTCGACAAATTAACCGAATCCAGTAGGTATTAGGTAGGTAGGTACCTAGGTATAACACGCCAAAGGCGATATAATTTTACCCAGTAGAATAGAGACCCAGTATCTACTATTTGCATAGTTTTAATTAAAGTTTTACTACTAGAACCGGTATCAGGTAAGTCTACTTAACATTTGATACATATTTAAATATATAAAAAAGGTCAAATGCGAGTTGGACTCACGCACTGAGGGTTCCATATTAATGATAATATGGTTGGAAAACGTAAAATAAAATACTCATTTTGTTACGCACTTAATTTACTATGCCATAAAGTTCATTTTGACTAGCCTAATTTAAAAAAGAAATATTTTTTCTGACACTGTTAAATTAATTGGACAACTTCATTTTATTTTTCGCGTAAAATATAAATAATTACCTATCTCAAATCAGGCATTTTGCAGACTTTACGGACTCCCCATTCCAGACCTCAAGAGTTAAGTGTCCGTAATCGATGCCTGTCACATAAAAGTGGCCAACACTGGTACCATTACCTCACAGTTGTTAATTCGAACATAATGGAGTATTCTCATGTGTTCGGATGATCACGTCAAAATTTGCAAAAATTGTCTTCTTTCCAAATGAGTAAAAGAGGTGCGGGCGCTGAGGCAGCCCCGAGGCCCGCGTGCGCGCCGCCCGCTGCCGCTGCCCTTGGCGCGGCGGACCCAAGCCGGAAATAACTGGATTCAGCTAAGTAAGAGTGATGCGCGCCTGGGTAATTCGCCACATGTATGTTATACGTACCTATCTACTTTTCCAATAATGGTTATTTTTCTTCCTTTATCTACATTTTAAATTAGAACTGTCATAACGCCTTGAAAATGTACAATTAGTAAAACTAGCTTTTGCCCTAGAGCCCGTTATTATCGCTTTGAAAGTTATTACTATTCCCTCGGGAACTGTTCAACTTTCTGGGATGAAAGTTACACCGTTATAAGTTCAGCGGTTTAGCTGTGAAAGCGTAACAAACAAACAATTATAATATCAGTGTGGATGTCAGACTAAATCAAGAGATTGTCATCATTAAATTTACGCGGTAGTTATTTAATATATTTGGCTAATAAAGAAGAGGAAGCTGCCAAACTCGCCCCGCCAAGCACTTCGCGCCGCCCCGCGAGCTCGCGGGCTCACCGGCGCGTCTGCCGGCGCGGACGTCGACGCGCTTGCTAGCTTTTCTATCAACATATGGATGCCGTATTATTTACGTACGAAATTAACATACTTACATGTAACCTATACAAAGTCCTATAGCCTGCCTTGCCAGCCTATACCCGTGGGAGAGATGAACAGGTACGTACCACAAAATAAAACCGTCTCGTATTTTCGAGCCCATTAAAATCCGCAGACACATTTAAATATTTTTCATATAATATCTGGTATTAAAACGTACAAATTTGAGTAAGTAGGTAGGTACGTAAATTTCTTCTTTTTGGGGTTCCGTAGTTAAACTACGAGGAAGAACCCTTAAACTTTCGCCATGTCCGTCCGTCCGTCCGTCCGCAGCCTAGCTCAGAGACTCTCAGTACTAGAAAGCTGTAATTTGGCATAAAATAAATTGGCATAAGTGGTAAAATAAAATCTGTCGTAACGTGGGGTTGCTTTTCTCGTGCACCTGCCCCATAGAGTGCGGTATTGTTGAATAGCTCTTTCAAAAATATTTAGGGTTTCTGAACCAATTTTTCGATTAAGGTATCCGTTTATGAAATATTAAGCTTTAAAGCGTTAATTTTTGTTATTGTACAGCCAAAAATACAAATGCGATAAATCTGAAAAATATATGGACAGACGTACGAACCCGACGATCTTATAAGGGATGTATTTTCCTTACGGAACTACCTAAATACATGACCGCGAGGCAAAACATCGAAACCATAGTTAATCGTAACTAATATGAATATTAAGTAACTAATTAGGGATAATTAGACATGAAATGAAACACTTAATTCAACAGTCTAAACGATAACTGTAATCGATCGATCCTAAAGTTATGCCTTGTCTTGCTTTCACAATGTACATACGTAATGCATATATAGATAATAAACCCTCGCGGCCTCGATACAAAGGCGACCCCTGCTCTCAGAGCTGGTAAACGGCCAGCTCTTATGAGAGTAGTTTACACCCAAGTTTGCAACTCTAAAAACCCTGTGCTATTGCGCTGGAAAATCTGCGAAATTTTGGCACTTGTTTCAGTATTTCCGCAAAAGCTGCTCTAAGGTAGCGTTTTTAAAGTATTGTTGTCCCGTGCTTTAAAATATAACTAAGTTTTCTACAATTTGAGCGTAACTTGAGCATACTATGTTCATTAGTCGAGGAGTGTACAGCAAGTCCAAGATGAGGTTTTTTTTCAAAAAGTGAAAATGTCGTGGTGGTCATTTCCTGAGGCTCATATTAATAAACTGATCTCGAGTCTTTTTCGAATCTTTTTTGTTTTTTATTTATGGTGGAAGATGCCATTATTTTAAGTTTAGTTTGAGACTAAAGAGTGATTAAATTTAAAATATGTTGATTACATAGGCAATTTATAATATTAAATAATAAGAGTCTTCCTTAGCCAGGCTTTAATACCCGCATGCAGGTACCTTACTTACAAGCGATCTCAAGAACTCTACGGCAGACACTCTACTCTAGATACCTACTCTTGACAAACATGTTTTATCAATATCACCTTATTAAATAGACCAGGTAGGTATTTAATTTGATTTAGAAATAGCAACTCATCTAGTGAAATTCATACCGACGGTAAAGTAAAATGATCTAGACTAAGAGTACCCATCGACGGCGTATTACCACACCATCAACTCCTAGCTGTTATTTTGACGAGTTTAAGATTTTTGCGAAAGACATTAAAAAAGAAGAAATTAAAAGAGTACGAGAACAGTGTCTTCACTAATGATCTAAAAATCATCTAAATGTCAGTTAGGAGTTTATGGTAGTACCTACGCCGTCGCGCTCATGAAACGATTTACTTATTATCAATAACCATGATGACAGGCAGTAAGGAATCGCCCATCACATTCGCATTGCATTGCATGCATTGGTTTAATTACTGACTTGCACACATACCTGCACCTACTTACGCCGCGAGCTGCGCCGCCGCCGTAATTGCCACTGCCTTCCTAATTTGACCGGTCTGGATTGCGAAAGTATTTTCCGACTGGTTTGGGCCAAGCAGCCTTTGCTTGTTTCGTGATCGTTTGGAAGATTTGTGACAACATTGACCTGTCCGGTGTTTAGATCCATCCGGGGATGGTTAAAACACGACACGAGATGATCCATGTACAGGTTTTAGAGTCCCATAACAAAAAAACAAAAAAGGAACCCTTATCGTGTTAGTCCGTCCTATCCCACTGTCGGAGCAGTAACAGTAGCAGTTTAAAAAAAAACTAAAATACCTATTATCTGCTAATTATGTCTATCTAATAATTATTTATTTAATTGTTTATTTACACTCGTATCGATAAGTCCTCTGTAATGCGCTCAGACCCGTGGGCAACGACCAGCATTACAACAATCATTTTTAGGGTTCCGTAGCCAAATGGCAAAAAACGGAACCCTTATAGATTCGTCATGTCTGTCCGTCTGTCCGTCCGTATGTCACAGCCACTTTATTCCGTAACTATAAGAGCTATACTGTGGAAACTTGGTAAGTAGATGTATTCGGTGAACCGCATTAAGATTTTCATACAAAAATAGAAAAAAAACAATAAATTTTTGGGGTTCCCCATACTTAGAACTGAAACTCAAAAAAATTTTTTTCATCAAACTCATACGTGTGGGGTATCTATGGATAGGTATTCAAAAATGATATTGAGGTTTCTATTATAATTTTTTTCTAAACTGAATAGTTTGCGCGAGAGACGCTTCCAAAGTGGAAAAATGTGTGTCCCCCCCCCCGTAACTTCTAAAATAAGGGAATGATAAATGTAAAAATAATATATGATGTACATTACCATGCAAACTTCCACCGAAAATTGGTTTGAACGAGATCTAATAATTAGTTTTTTTTTAATACGTTATAAATCGTAAACCGCATTTTACCTTTCATTCAATCAACTCAAATATAATAAAGAATAAAGAAAAACATTTATTTAGATGTATAGTTGTACGGAACCCTACGTGCGCGAGTCCGACTCGCACTTGGCCGGTTTTTACTATTGTCTGCGGTGGTGTGGTCGTGGTGATCGGTGTGTACCTACACATTATGTACAGTCAGCATCAAATATATAGACACAGTAAAACTTCCAAAAATATGTAAACACGACTCTACTGCGAGGGCATAAGGGTGTATATATATTTCTGAAACCTTGTTAACGTATATATATTTATGGCGCTGACTGTACCTACAGCCTTTTGTAGTAAGTTTTTATATAAACCGAAACGGACTGGGCCATGCTAAAATCGTATACAGCCACACTTTGGTTAAACTATGCTGTGCTGAGTCTTACTTTAATAAGTTTTACTATAAAGTTTCCTTATAGTCGACATAAACAGTATTTATAGTGTTTAATTCGGTTTAAAGTCACCATTTAGGTGCTCTCTATTGCATATACAATCGAAAGGACAATAAAAAAAACCCGTAAGTACCTACACCTACCTTGATCCGTTGTGCGTGAAACTATACTAACTAATACTAATATTTAGTTTTCAAAAAAACATTATTTCCGAACTTGTCAAAAGATCATGTACATATTTGTATTGTATCATTTCCTCGCATTATTTGAGAAAAGCATTCTATGTACATATATGCCTCGGCGGAAACGGTGATTGCCTGACTGGATTTTAGCAGGCCTCACTAAGGATAGGTTCGGCTCACCAACCACCTCGTCAGGTAATTCCCTACTTTCCGAGCCTAGGCAATAATGTACCTACTCATCATAATCCATGCTGTGAACCGAAGTGGTACTGATGGTCAAGTACCTACCAGCAGAATTACTTAACGATTGAGTACCGTGAAACTATACAACTTTGTCCCTTGAACATAACTTTGCCCAAACCGTCACTTTTTAATTTTGAAAATACATATTTTCAATCTGTGGTATAAAGTTAAAAATATTGTTGGTAACACCGAGTAACGGCTGACCCCCTACCATACTTTAGCTACTCGTCAGTCGGCTTCGAAGAGGGTTGTCTATTTTGGTGGGCCAACAATAACGAAAATACCGCTCATTCCCAAAGTACGATAACTTTAAAATAAGTACCAGATTAGTACACTTTATACCAGATTCCCAAATCACCAGATTCAAAATTTTGGGTGGTTAAAACTATACTTCTTTTGAAATGGTAGGTATTAGTTCAGTCCAACTGAAGTGGCCTCTTACAATATTTTCACCAAAAGCAGATTTCAGTTGGACTGACCTAATATTACCTACCATTTTAAAAGAAATGATTTTTTGCTTTTTGAAGGCGGATTTTGTTTTTTTAAACATTTATTTTATTTTATACTTTTTAGTGATCATAATTGTGCTGTTTTATAGTGCCACTTCTCAATTAATAAGAAATTATAGAACAAATCAATCTCGCCGGAAGCAACGCCGTGGGAAACTCATAGCCATATATTTAAACCAAAATATACTTCGTCATGGTCGCTCTACTATCTTAATCGAAACATCTTGCCACCCTTGAAATATATATCGTTTAGGAGTTTTGGTGGCCATCTTCATCATCAGTTCCACTTCACCAAATAGTGCTTTCCAATACAAAATCGCTATAGGTATGCCTATAAATTTTGAACAGTTTCGTCGATTCCTCATGGACACCATCATCAGATCTTCACTTTGGACGACCAAACGAGAAGCACCAACTTTTAAATAAAAAAAGAATCATCAAAATTCGAAACCTTCACTCAGTCGAAATTTCTGAATCATAAAAAACAGGCGCATTGAGAACCTCCTCCATTTTTGAAGTCGTGTAATAAATTGATCCTTATTTTGAATCTGGGGATTTGGGAATATGGTATAAAGTGTAATCGGGTATTGTAAAATTATGGTATTTTGGGAATGAGCGGAAAAAACTTGTCTGGTAAATTCACCTGCGACGTCCCAACAGGTACTTACATAAAATATGGCTGTTATAACTTTATGGTAAGTTATCGCTACAGCGTCAAAGGCTCGATACTGTATCTCAATTAATTTCTGAGTTATGGCAGTGGGCAATCTTGTTCCAATATTGAAAGAAATGTATTGTCAATCAGTTTATTATTACCAGATATTAGAAATCAGTTTAAAATAACATTCCATAATAAGTCTTCAACGAATCTGAATAAGCAACACTACGATTGACATAGAACCGGTTGTCAATTATAATTACAACATATATATTAGCCAAATTGCATACTGGTGGTGGTATTCTCTAGGAGCAGCCTGACTACCTTGATCTCTATGTTGTTATTAAAAAGTATTAAAGTGTTGGATGTCCGATGAATAATGTATCAGCAGCTTGCAAATTCGTCGAGCAGGCCGACTTTCCACTTCGTCTTCACCAGTTATGGGCTGCACATATCCTACTACAGATGTTTAGTGGGACAGTCAAACGAACTGAAGCAGATAGATTCTATTCAAATTAGGCCCATTTGTCCCTATTTTTTTATTGTTATTAGTGGCTGTGGGTTTCTTAAACGTGACCTACCTACTTACTTCGAATAACATCTACACTAATATTATAAAAAAACCGTCAAGTGCGAGGTGAACTCGCGCACCGATGGTTTCGTATTTAAGATAAAATGCTTGGTAACCGGAAAAGCAAATACCTACTCATTTTGTGATGAACTTTATTTTCTACGCGATACTTAAGGTCCATTTTAACTAGCCTTAATTGTAATACAGATTATTTTTTTTGTACATTTTTGGCTATACTCGTAAATCAAAAAGTAAATCGCAGAAAATAAAAACAAAGGTTTTGTAATGTGCAGATTGAGCCCTTTCATATGACACCCCATATGCTATAATCAAACCACTTTCATTTTCAACCCCCCATTCTAGTCCCTTTGTCAATTAGGTAGGTACCTATTTATTAATATATACTTATATATTTTTATTACTAAAATCAGATGCGGGTAAGTAAGGTGTAAGCTTCCTATGCTAAATTTCAAGTTGATGGCATTTGTAGATGCTGAGAAAACCTGCTGTGACATACAGACTTAGGGACAGACAGACAACGAGTAAGACTTCGGGGTTCCTTTTTTACCACTTCGGTACGCAAACTTAAAAAGAAAAATTAGATTGTTTGTTTGTTTGTTTGCATTGAATAGGCTCCGAAACTTTGAAAAATTATTTCACCATTAGAATGCTAGATTATTACGCAGTAACATAGGCTACGTTTTATTTTTCTGCGCGGACGAAGACCGGGGCAACATCTAGGCATTAAATAAAACTACAACGCCACGACTTTGATAACAGGCCATTACACGCGAACTTTTTATTACAAGTCATACCTACGGCATAAGTACTTACTAAACATATTTTCTGAATTACGAATTAAAAAATAATTAATAGGTGTTATTCAGAATATTAATTAGGTCAGTTTTAATGTAATAATACTTACCTTTAGTAGAGTGTGACCTGCACTCCAGAGACTAAATATACCTGATTGCTAATGTGCATGTACCAACAGGGTTTTTTGGTAGTCACGTACAAGAACTTACAACCATACCTACCATCAGAAAATATAATTTATGATCCCAAAAATTGATATCTAATTTCGAACCCAACGTTGCAATGTAGAATTACACCGTCATCCAAAAATATCAACGCATTTAAACTAAATAAGTACATTATATTGTGAGACTGGAGCCTAATAAAAATAGGTTTAAGAAAGCCCTTTTTAAACATTACCTTAGTTATATTTAAATTTTTAAGGTAATTATTGTTTAATATCTGTGATATATAAATACATAATGTAACCAAACTCACGGATCCCACAGTCAAACTGTAAAAACAGTTTTGTGGGACATTGTATTAAAACGAAGTTTGTCAACATGTCATAAATGTCATACTCATAACATAATAAATAAAATAAAAAAAATAAAAAAAAGTAGGTACTTTAGGAGGCTTTTTGCTCGTTTTTCTTTATAGAATTTAGACTCTTCGTACTGAAAAATAAATGCCCTGAGAGTCTAGACAGACAAAGGTGGCATCTACCCTTAAAGCTTGGCGCAGTTAAACAAGATTTGTTTAAAATTCACCGACCTTTATTAAATACTTTCCATGCGGTGTTCTTTTCAAAATGACCCCCACTACCATCCCTTAAAGTGCTTGCACTCGACTAAGGTATAAGGACATAAAGGAAATGTGGTCGACACATACTTGTAGAGTTGTAGCAAAAAAGTATCTTACGACATTGTGTTAACCTACAGAAATGCGGATACGTGGTGACAGACATTCCGATACTCACAAAATAGCCTTGGTCAGGTACTAGCAGCAATTTTTTATTGAATTTACAACTTACCCTACGAAAAAGTAGTAACAGTTGAACAGTCAAGCAGTCCGGTTCTTGCGCCCCCGCACCCCCGCACCCCTGGCAGGGACTTTAACTTGTATTGATTGAGTAGCGCAACGTATCGTCATTGAGAAAATGTGTATGGCGATTGACACCAGCGCGCTCTGCTATGAATTTAGTACTTTAATTTGACAGCAAGTTGATATTAACGTTGACAAATTTCGTATCGTCATCAAGAAATAAAGGGGAAGTATACCTACCTACCTTCTTACCTATAAATAATGTAATTAAAACGTGAGTTTATTTTAAGGTTTCGTGCTACGCTTAGGTTCAGGGCACGATTCCGAATAGTAATGGTAATTAATGTTAAATAAATCAATTACTTTTATTTATGCAGAATTGATGTCTTTTTTCTGTTTTATGGAAGATAATGACAATTTTATTCTTTATTAGATGTAACAAATAACTCGAAAATTAATTTAACCACTTTTGAAATTTTTGTTGTTAAGTATGGATGGAAGTACGCGTGCGTATTTAGGCAAGTTTGTTATTTTTTTGTATTTTATTATCATAATTAGACCATTTTATTTTATTACTACACTAACAAAGTGATAAACCCAACATTTAAAGAAGTTACTATTAAATTTGGCCTGATACCTCCATAGGTAGGTATAGCTTGGTTTTTAAATGTTCGTCGACATTTACCTATTCTCTTTAAAACGGCGGCGTTCGGTCGGTCGTTTGAGTGAACGAGTGAACGCGGCGAACCGGCTATTTTAAGAAGTAACTCAATCGACCGATATCACCGATATTGAACTAATGTAGAGTGTAGGGTTCTCTCAAATAGACCTCGCGACAAACTCAATTTTGCCGTTGGAACTGGAACTGTATTAAGTAGGTGTAGCACTTGTAGCAGGTACTAATTTGCCCATTCTGTTTTATTTAGTCAGCTTATTATGCTAAATCACTGGTGGAAATTAGTTAAATTGTACCAAAAGCAATGTTTATTAAATTAAGTACTTAGGACGATTTGTTGCGTCTCCCGCAGTCACCGAGCGATCTTCGACACAATATGCGGAACCGAAGTGGTTATCCTTCTGCATCGTCTGGGTACTTGAATGCCTTTGTTTCCTTGTATTGTAACCATATTTATATTATTTAAGTTACAAAACTACGCACTGTTTCATGCGTTCAATTTGTATACCTACCTACCTACATATTTAAGTATAGGTACCTAGGTACCTAATAATTATCTTATTTATTTACTTATTTAGAATTAAACAAAAAAATATTCCCAAGTATGTGCTTTTAGTTAAGTAGTGTAGGTACCTACCGTAAACCGAGGATAGTACTTTGATCAAATTTAAAATTAAACACGAGTATTTATAGACACTAAAAATACAAAATAATAAAATAAAAATACATATACAATAATCTTTTTTTTTTTTTGAAGTGCATTTGAAGTTTTTTTACAACAAACATCAAGACAGAAAGCACACTAACTATTCATATTTTTTTCTTTTTTAACTTCCTGAAGCAGCACCTATCAACGCTACCAGAGTGGCGAAAAAAATATTATGGAGGCGTTTTCCGACTCCTCAAAGAATACATGTTTGTGTGGAATGGTAGTTGCTATCAATGTCCTTAGATAAATTATAAGTTTTAATTGGAATTTTTTAGATTAGTACTTTATAATTACATTTAGGTAGGGGAACTAGGTACCTACCTACCTAACCTGTCTCCCTGGAGTCAACAGTCTCGCAGTGCACCGCGGCACTGGTCCGGGCCGCGGCGCAGAGGGCGGCCGCCGCCGAGGCAGAGGCGGTCGAGTTAGGGTCTCGTTCAGGAAAAGGGGAAAGCCTCCGAGGCGGTTTGCCCAATTTCCTTCGAATCCGTTAGATGTCCCGCCTAAATATCATCACAAACTTTTACATTTAGGGAATCTTGTAATTTTGCCATCCTCGTACAGTTTCCTCAATCATGTTTAGGTTTGAGATTTGATTATGGTTATTCTATCGAGATTTTTTTAATTTTGCGGGTTGAAGATTAGCCTGTGTGGTTACCTGGGGTAAAGACTGTATCGTTAAGTATAAGCACAAGTAAAAAACTTTTTTTTTTTATATATACATGCAAATTAAAAATAAAACATTTCTTATAACGAACGAGACTTTAAACAACATGTGGACTTGAGAATAAAAATAAAATCAAACACCCCTAGCCATTTTTCGGAATTTCTTTCTGAACGTCGACATCAGAGATCGGACAGCATCTTGATCGAATGTTTTTGCGACCCTGTTCCAGTCTCGACGAAACTTCTCTTCAGAATCAGCAGAATTACCACTTTTACGAAGTTTCGCTTTCATTATAGCCCAAAAACGTTCGATTGGCCTAAGATTAGGGCAATTTGGTGGATTCATGGTTTTTGGTACAAACTTAACATTTTTCTGTTCATACCATTGCAACGCCTTGGATCCATAGTGGCACGACGCTAAATCAGGCCAAAATACAGTCGGGACACTGTGTTTCCTAATCATAGGCAGAATTCGTTTGTTGAGGCATTCCTTCACGTAGAGATCAGCTGTCATTGTAGACGTAGTACAAAATGGACTTGATTTTAGGCCACATTCACAGATTGCCTGCCATACCATGATTTTCCTGCCAAATTTCTCTGTGAAAATAGACTTCTGAGATTCACTAATATCTGAACTTTTGTTTACTGTATAAAACTGAGGTCCTGGCAGTGATGAATAATCCAACTTCACGTACGTTTCGTCGTCCATTATTACACAAACGTTTTTGTTTGAAAAAATAGAGTCATACGCTTTTCGAACTCGTGTCTTGACGGAAATTTTCTGTTTATCACTTCTCTTCGGCTGCCTCTGCTTTTTATATGTCTTCAAGTTATTTCTTTGCTTTGAACGTTGGACCACTCCTGCAGAGGTACCCAATTTTTTGGCAATGTCCCGGACAGACCTTTCTGGATTTTGTTTGTATGCCTTTACTATTTTCTTTTCCAAAATGGGGTTTGAAGGACCCGGTTTTCATCCCGATTTTTGCGTGTCGTTGAAAGTAAACTCTTGGCCATACTTTTTAATGGCAGTTCGAACTGCACCAACACTTACATTTTCAAGTTTTGCCAGCTTTCTTAAAGTGATTCCTATTATCGTACACCATTTGTCCACTATAGATTTTCTTTTTTCTGGAGTAAGTCCACGCATTTTTTATTTCAAACCAATATCGTGAAAGCTATATATATGAAATAGAAGCTGACATTCAGAAGTACGCATTGACAGTAATTTGAATTTAGAATAGTATTGTTTTAACTGAAATAAACCTAAACCAAGGTGTGCTTATACTTAACGATACAGTCTTTATAAGCTATCTCTATTCCAAACTTCATCCAATTCCGTCTAGCCGTGGCAGCGTGAAGGAGTATCGAACAAACGAACACATTTATAAACTTTGGCATATACACATTGCATCGAACGCTATTTTCTGATAAAGTTATGATGTTTTCAGTATATCATATACTTACTTACATTAATATGTAGGTTAGGTTAGGTTAGGTTTGATATTAGTAAGTACCTACCTAGGATACTCGTAGTATTAGGATTAGTGGATAAAAGCTTCTGCCTGCGTCTTTGTCCGCTTAGATTTTGATTATGGGTATTCCCTCGGAAACTTTTAAAGTTTCCGGGATAAAAAGTACCCTATCCAGAGTATAAGCTATCTCCATTTCAAAATTCATCCAGATCCGTCCAGCCATTGCAGCGTGCAGGAGTAACCAACCAACACACACACAAACTTTCGTACTTATAATATTATAGGTAGTCCCTAGGATAAGAAAGAGTGTAAGTACCTACATACGAGTACATAACTGTACATAAACATGCTCTGTTTAGACGTAGGTACCTACGTACTCTTGCGTAGGTAGCGGTGCAGCGGCGGTGCACCCGGCACTCGGCAGCGCGGCGCCGCCGCGGCCGCTAACCACGGCCAAGGTCAATAACGCACGCGCCAGGATCGGGAAGCACTGACTGACGAGATTGTTGATTAAACTGTTTTTCTTTCCAATAATAATTAATGAAGGTAGCTATTGGATTCTCAATGTCAAACTAGTCTCCTGATACCGACATAGGTATTTAAGAAAACGAACACTGGAACAGTAAGGGAAAAAGATAGACGTACCTTTTTACGCTCTTGTCACAATGTGAATAAGTACGTCTGTCAGTTTTCATTACCATAAAACCCAACGTATCAAGAAAATATCACTAGATTAGACCTTATTTTACAATCTTTTATTTAACTTGCAATGTATGTATGTATGTATGGGTCAAATCGTGCAAGCTAAATTTGACCCACTTCCCGTCAACGGAATGGGCTAAAATTTTGACCACATACATGTAAATATTGTAAACCCAAAGACGATGCAATATCGTGGTATCTGATGATGCAGTCGGGAAGTGGCGACAGAATCTCCGCTACACCCACCCACCGGGTAGACCCAAAATGTTGGGACTTAAAAGTTTGGTCTTAATAAACAGATAAAGATTTTGCAAAATAAGTACAGTACAGCTTTGGCAACAAAAGCTTGTCACAAAAATGAGATTTTTGACAGAAACTTATTTTTCGGTTTTGTGTAGATCTTCACGTCGCCTCTATGTCCCCTTATTAAAATAGGAACTATTGAAAATAACATAATGTTGTCATGGACTATACGACAGAACCTCTCAAGATTTTGATATGCAAACAAAAATAAACAACCACAGATATTATACCAAAATAATTAGTGTGCGTGTGGATTGAGTGAGCACCCTTCCGAAAAAAAAGATAAAATGCTGTTCATTTAGTAAAAGTTCTAAAACAATTGTAAAACTAATCTCTGTATTTGTAAAACCACAAATAAAAATAAAAAAACCTTTAACATGTGCTGTTATAGTCATCAGGAAAACTAATAACACCGATAACAGATTCATTGCATAAATTAATAATATTTAATAATAATAAAAAATAAAAAAGCATAGGTCGAAGTCGTTAAGATTTTAAAGACCATTAAACTCAACAACTCAAAACAATAAAATATTCTGGGACAACTGGGTACCTAGAACGCATCGCACTCGGAAGACATAATACGACATACGACATGAGTGACGAAAAGTTTATTAAAATAACTCGGTTGTTCAAATTTGCCTTCTTTAACTATCATTAATTTTCCAAAAAAACGAATAATAAAAATTCTTAAGTGTGGTTGGTTAACCTACATTTAATACCTTCAGGCTTGTTTACACTTTTTGAAGTAGCAAGTGCAGATGAGAAGTGCAAGTATATAAAGTGATTAGTAAAATCAACGTGTAAACGGTCATGCTTTGAAGTGACAAGTGAGAGTGCGAAGTAAAGTGAATAGGATGCTCGTTATATTTTTGCCTGTTAAGTAGTTGCCCTCACTCACCGGCGTACTCCCAGCACTCGCAGTACCTACGTAAACCACGTAACTAAACACTGAGTAAACAGTATTTGCTTGTTAAGTGCAATAGTAGGTACGAAAGCGAACGAATTCTGAATGAATTCTTCTGCTGATTCATTTTCTTTGCCATAATCTTTCAGGTTTCTCGATTTCAACTAACGCAACGCATCATTCTCGATTTCTAAAGCGATGACAGCGACTGTCCTTTTTAACATAGGTATTTCGTAATTCTAATCGTTGTGCGTCTTCCATTTTGTTCCACACTTTGCACCTGCACAAAGCACAACTAAGCAATGTGTAAACGATTTCTTAACAGTTATCATCGTAAAAACATTTAACTTATCACTTATTTACTCACCAGCACTTGCTACTTCACAAAATGTAAACAAGCCTTTACTGTCATAACTGACTATCAATCTGATTTAAACATATATGGAATGTAGTTTTTTTAACTTTTAATTAAATTAGCAGCATGAGACTTAGGAGAGGGGTTTAGTTTAAGGAAGATGTGTGTAAAACATTGATTTTGTATTACCGAATACCGACTTGAAGTCACCCGGTATGTTAAACCAAGTATAATCTATCTCCGTAATGCTGTCTTAACGATGGCTGAATTTGGGTTGGCTCCACATCCTGTCTCTCCCGTCATATTAAATGCAAACCCTACACTCCTATCGTTTCTACTTTACTCTTCGGTGTCTCGGGCAGGTGCGCTGCTGCCTGCGGCGGGCGGCGATGGTTGGTGCAGCAAAGGCGACGAGGCTCGCATGCCTATGGCTGGTCGGTGCGGGTTAAGGTTCTCGTGCTCTGCCGGCTCTTCGCTACTCTTACCGAACCGGTCGGAGCGGACGTGCCTTTCCCTTCTAGCCTATTCTAACATCTCCTGTCCGCCGCGGTCAGCGCGTACGGGTGCTTGCAGCAGAATTGCTGGCTTGAGGTGTTACCAGAACAGGACCGTACAGAACTAAAATTTGCAAAAGAAATGTTGAAGCATTATTGTTTCATAATCATTATATTATGTAAAAGCAAACCACACATTTCACAATTTTCTATCGTGATGCAAAATGCTCCGAAATGTGTTTTTAATAATTTTCCAGCTATCCCGTCACACTATTGTAAAACATTCCCTATTAAAAACCTTACAATTACTTCTTGAAAGGTAAAAAAAAACAAGGTATAATACTGGAAAAGTGCAGTTGCACGTGATTGGCTACTGAGAATCCGATAAAGCCGCACTCACAATGGAACATGGTCGGCCCAAGGTCACATCTGCACGGTGTGGACGCATTTGTTTCCCTTCTTCCGACTTACTGTTTATCGTTTACCTGTGACTTATTTACGTTTACGTGTGATAAGAAGATTATTGTTTGTTGCGTGCCACCCACTTGGCTACGTGCCTCTATCTTTTGTCCTTGTCATTTGTATGACACTGTGCGAGTGAGAGAAGCCTATATAATAGGTCGTAAAAGTAAATGGATTATACGTATACTCGAAAATCTAATTAGATTCCAAAATCTGACAGTTCCCATCTTGATTATTTCTTTATTAAAATATTATTTCATAAACATATCAATGAGAACTCGTGTAACCACTAATATTAGGGTCAGTTTAATTGATAAAAATACCTACACTTAAACCAAAATGCAGTGATCACAGCGAATGTGCGTCGGTTGAGGTTAGGATTTTGGAATCTAATTACAGTTTCGAGTATAGGTATGCCATTATCTCTAAGAGAGAAGTCTTGTAAGTTATGTAAATAACTCTTTCTTAAACGAGACGAGCGAGCGTTTCTTCGGAATGTCCAAATTCATAAATGAGTCCTCCTCTTCCTTCTGTTTGTTTATTGCGGTCTACCGCGGTCCCGCACTGACTGTCAATGCGGACCTAAATTACGGGTAGGTAAGAGCTATGAAAACAAAACAACAGCGAAAATGGAATGGACTCAATACCTACCTGTCCTCAAAAACACATTCATTTTGTCACAAAATGATGGTTGGAAGTTTCCATACAAATTATGTTTTCAGTCTTACCGATATCTTTAAATTAAATCCCGCGACACTCGTCATAAAATCGGTGGATGTTTCCACGAATAGTTTTTTGCTGTTTACAACAGCACTCTCAATACCAAATTTAGCAACGCGTCATCCAAAGCCGGCCCACCGAAACATTAACTTCATAAACCTGCTTTTGCTTTCGCACTACTGATTAAAAGGAATGCAATAGCTTTGGGTGTAAGAACAAAGTCACCGGACTTGATGTTTACAATTATTCCATACTTAAGTAGGTACTTACAATGTTTTTAACGTTTGTTTAGAATGATTAACAAATTTTAAATAGCTCAAGTGAGTCAACAGATTGTGTCATAGTTAAAGAATATCTCGTACTTAAGCGAACAATTCTCAGACATACATTGCATACATACCTACATTACCGCAGACACCGGGAAAAAAGGCCACTGCGGGAGGAGTATAAGTTAGATACAAGTCTAAGCCTAGGCTTTCGGTCGGTCGACCGAGTGAACCAGTGAATGCGGTGAACCGGCGAGTTTAAGTAGTCCCGTCAGAGCGTACAAAACACATTTTAGCGAGTGCATTCTCAATTGGGCCACAGGGCTTCTGCCGAACGATGAAACGTAAAAAGGCTGCCTGATTGAGAAGAGTGAGTATAGGGTAAGGCAGCTGACATACAGAAAATTTATCTATATATATAAAAATTAGGTGTCACGTTGTTTGTCCGCGATGAACTCCTAAACTACTGAACCGATTTTAAATTTGATTTGCACACCGTGTGCAATTCGAGCCAACTTGAAAGATAGGATAGCTTACATTTCAATTTATAGTCGCAATATTATTTTATTGCAAATTATTTGTCTTTATAAGGCAAAACAACGTTTGCCGGGTCAACTAGTATAATATATGAAAAACGGATGCGGGCAAGCAAGTTGTACAAATATAGGTACCAAATTTCAAGTTGATAGCATTTGTAGGTAGTTGCTCAGAAAACCGGCTGTGACATATAAACAGACAGACAACGAAGTCTCACCATAAGGGTTTCCTTTTTACCATTTTAGTACGGAACCCTAAAAACCCTTAAAAATCGTTGGAGCCGTTTCGGAGGACATCGACCACCAACAAACACCGTGACACGAGTTTTTATAAAAGTATAAAGTACGGCCAATGGTGAGACGAGATAACGAATGTGAGCACACTAAAGGCCTGCGCAAACCAGCGGAGCGCAGGGCAGATCACTTTAAATTCATCAATGTATATTCTTTTCTATTTTAATTACATTAAGGTATAAATTTAAATGCTTGAAACCGACCGCGGAGCATCACGGGGGATTTATACTCTGCGGCATCGAGGAGCATGTTAGAGGATACCGCGGCGGTAGGCGGCGGCATCCCGCGGCATCTCCCGCTATGCGCCGAGGCCTCCCGAGTGCGCCGGGGTAGCGGGGCTGCGGAAGGGGAAGTCTCGGCGCAACTCGGCGGATGACGGGGGAGAAAACGAATTTTGATACCGCAAGCACCTCCACAATGCCGCGGCATCCCGCGGGATCCCACGGCATCCCATGATCGGTGATTAGACATTTCGTTCCACTAGCGACCAACAGTCGAAAACTTGTTTTTGTAAGAGTCGTCCGTGTCGGTCATATTGAAAAAATAACACGCGCGAATATATTCACCAAACTCTTGTAACAGTTTTGCAGGGCGTTTAATATTATTGTAGGTACTGTGTTGTTTGTTTTTAATAAATAAATAAATAATAATAAATAATAAACACCAAATGCGGCGGCAAGACTGAATGGAATGCAAAGCGCGCCCCGCTTAGCTTGTGCTACCCCACTCCCTTACCCCGCACCTTCCCTTCGTAGGCCCAGCGCACTTCGGCGCATACCGGGAGAGGTCGCGGCATGCCGCCGCAGTATCGTCGGCGCTCTTCAACGCCACGGGGAGAGGATACCGCCACGGCAGGCGGCGGCAACCCCCGGTATGCGCCGAAGTGCTCCCAGGTGCGCCGGCCGCCGGCGCTGCGCTGGCGGGCGCTCGCGGTATCGCGGGGGATTTTCCTTCGTCGGTGTGCGCTGCGCGGAGTAAATCCTCCTAGGTGATCTGCACTGCGCTCCGCCGGTTTGCGCAGGCCTTAACCGTTACTAAGTCAGGTAGATTGCGATAGCGACCGATAATTGTCCGTCCTTCGATTCTTTTTCGTTGTTTTGTTTCTCGTACGAAATAATATGTTTAGTATCGATGACGGGTGTCGTTGCGTGATTGCGTACAGTAAAGCTGTCAGTACAGTTTATGTCCGAATTCAGTCTTCGTTAGTTGAATAAACCAAAGGACAAAAATAAAACAAAATAGGTAGGTAGGTTCGCCTGTTCGCGTCCATGGATCCATTCGCGTCCAAAAGACGGATCGCTCTTTAAAAACAGTGGAAAATATCTATATCTATCGACAGACTACCAAACCCAAAGCCATTTCTATGAATATTTGGATGCGTTTCTTGCTCCCTACCCTCATTGCGTATAAAATAAACTAGTTTCGAGCGTGAAACAAAAAAACGTAAACGTGCAAAATTATAGAAAAAACATAACCCTCGTTCTGACGCAGTCGGGTAAAAATTAGTAAGCAAAAGCTTTACAAGTTTTTATTTAATAGATTTAACATTATGAAATTTGGGCTCTATTGTTGTTTCTCTAGTAATTACAAGTATAGTTATGTTCGCAATTGTATTTTATTATACGGCAGCCCAGTTAAAATAGGGCGGACGCGAAAAAATAATAAAAAATAAAAATAAATTTAAATAAAAATAAAATAAAAATAAATATTTTTTTATAAGTAAATTAAATTTATAAAATTATGACTTAGCGTCCGCATTGGACCCGGTTTGGTCTAACTGCCTCCAAGTTTGATTTTTATTATCATACGATAAAATATTATGAGAAACATTTTGATTTTTATATTATTTTGAACATTATTTACATGTATATTAGAATGGCCAATTTGCGTCCACATTATCACGATTATAGAAAAAGATAAAGATGTCGAAAATGTACTTGGACGGAAACTGTTCCTATAGTAGATATAGTAGACTACCTATCCTATAGTAGATAGGTAGGTAATTATATTACAACACTCAAAGCCATGCTCTTCGTCGCCACATAAGTCGGAAGACATACATAACATACCGGAAAAAAATTCAAGTGAATGTACACACTGAAAATTCATTTGAATTACTGTCAGATGATGAGGAATCTGACTGTTCTTCATCGACGATGACTCCAAAACCAGAATTCAATAGAAGTTTAAATGAGCTACGTTTAAATAACAGTTACAAATTGGACGAAATGTCGAGTAAAATTGTTAAACCTAAAGAAAAATTGCTCTCAGCCGAGCATGAAATCGAAAACCTATTATCAGAAAACAGCGCTTTAAACAAGAGAATCGCTGAATGTGAACTGAAAATTAAGCAATTAACACACGCATGCAAATCCGCTACGTCAAAGAAAAAGAAGAATAATAAACATGAGATATCGTCGAAAACTAAACTGCATTTTTCCCCTACGGGCGATGAGGAATCAAACTTCGTTCCGCAATGCATTTTGGAAACTCCTAAAGTGGAGACAACCTTAAAACCAAATGAAACTAATGTCACGCAGCCCTCCCAACCTGAAAGAGAAAATATAAGAAAAACAGCGACCTCGTCACACAAACCTGAAATGGGACACTACCGCAAACTGAAACACAATTCTGACAAAATTTATAGCAATCAATTTTTGGAAGACTTTGATAATAGAGCAGAGCATGAGTTACCAAAACGAAAAATAGTCATCTTATCGGATCAACAGGGTATTGTAATCTTGGAGCATCATTGAAACGCGAGTATGGCGAGTTTTTCTATATAATGTGCTACTCGTACCCGGGAGCACATTCAAAATATATTCTTCGGCTGGCGATGAGTATAAAACACTCCCTTAATAAGGCTGATTTTTTGATATTACTTGTAGGAAGCAATGCCAGCAATCCCAATGAAATATTTGCAAACTTATATTGTACTATTGAACATTTTCAGAACACTAATATTTTGGTATCGCAAATTCAGAATTCATTGCACTTAAATGAATGTCCATTAAACAAGATGTTTAATTTAATATCAATCCAATTTCAGAATTGTGAAATTTTAGATGGCGACCTTGACCAATACTACTATGGAAATAAAGAAAAGTATGTAAACTATTTGACAAAAACAATATTTCATCAGATCGCATGTAGTTTATACGCGTCTTGGACTCGAAGAAAATTGCTGCAATATAGAAACGCAAGAGAAATTAAAAAGGATTTAGACCCTGGCATGTTGGCTAGAAGGACAGATGATAAAATACTAGATAAAATAAAAATAAAAATTAATAAGGAAAAACATTTTTTTCGTCGCTACTCGGTTTGAAAACTTTTTATACTTATTGCACCAAAATATTTCAGGGGCACTTAACAAACAGGAACTTCTCAGCATTGCCATAGGTGACCTTAAAAACACTCAGATTGACGTTGACATTATATGTCAGACTGAAACAAACATGATAAGGGGGGCCATTTGCAACGTTAAAAGATGGCGGACGTGTAATTTGTTTTAGACTTTAATTTTTGGGTAATTTGGTGTTCAAAGTTCTTTTCTGATAGTGATTTGTACTTTTTATGCCTTTGTGTCGCACAGTGATTGAAGACTTGGACTTATTTCGTGTATCTGGCATCTTTCTTCTCGTTTCAAGTGGACTCGCAGTGGTGCAGAGGTTAAAACTATCTTGACCTCTGACCTACAAATCACCGTACAACGTTGCCCCCAATCTTCCTAGAGAAGATTGGATTGTTTTATTGCTATATTGATATATACTTATATATACTTGACACTGGCGAAATCACTCAACGTGGAAACGCCATATCCCCGCGGTAGTAGCTGTTCAAGTCGCCGCGGGGGCAAAAGAAGAAGAAGAAGAACATGATAAGAGGTACAGAAGGCAACCTAGGGGCCATTTGCAACGTTAAAAGATGGCGGACGTGTAATTTGTTTTAGACTTTAATTTTTGGGTAATTAGGTGTTCAAAGTTCTTTTCTGATAGTGATTTGTACTTTTTATGCCTTTGTGTCGCACAGTGATTGAAGACTTGGACTTATTTCGTGTATCTGGCATCTTTCTTCTCGTTTCAAGTGGACTCGCAGTGGTGCAGAGGTTAAAACTATCTTGACCTCTGACCTACAAATCACCGTACAACGTTGCCCCCAATCTTCCTAGAGAAGATTGGATTGTGTTTTATTGCTATATTGATTTATACTTATATATACTTGACACTGGCGAAATCACTTAACGTGGAAACGCCATATCCCCGCGGTAGTAGCTGTTCAAGTCGCCGCGGGGGCAAAGAAGAAGAAGAAGGCAACCTAAAGTTGAACAACTTCCAAGTAGCGGCTAGTTATTCACGAAAGCATTCGAGGAGAGGTGGTGTCGCAATACTTCTCCGTAACAATACAGATTACACTACAATTACAGAAATTGAAACTTTCTCGCATTCGCATGTTTTTTAATGTTGTGTAGTCAACGTCATGCCATACAACATAATTATAATCTGCATCTATACGAACTGGACACCAATGTCAGTATCTTCAATATTCTTTAACAAGCTGGAGAGTTTACTACGTGTTATATGCCAAAATAGAAGGAAAAAGTTCATACTTTGCGGTGATCTTAACATAGATACAAGGAAAAAGTCAAACATAGCAACTGAGTTGGAGCGCATACTGGAGTGCTACGGTCTACAATTAATTATTAAGGAGCCAACTAGACTGACGGCTTATTCCCAAACGTGTATCGACCACATCGCCACTAATATTGTGGGGGGAAAAGCTAAAGTCATTGATCTGGGTTTGTCTGATCACACCGCACAGTTCTATTGCATCCCAATTAAGAAGCGCCTTCCTCCGCCGGTTAAGTGGTGGTACGAATACAGAAGAGACTACAGTGATGATAATCAACGTAAATTTTTGGAATGCTTGTCTTCCCTTTCTTTTATCGATATTCTGTATGAAACTGAAGCGACCACAGATCACAGAAACAAGGGAGATATGTCATGAACGCCAATTCGTACAAGACCCGGTGTCGCCATTTTTAAAAATGTGTGCGTCTTACGCTTACGCTCTATTAACTACTACAAAAACAACCTCCTCATAATTGGTTACAGCTTACGAACTAAAAACGCCGTAACATAGTTTTGATAGTAGCAGAAAATTAAGCTTTATACTAAGTTCTCAAGGTTGAAAAATGCTGAAAGATCGTTTTTTTTCCATCGTAGTTCAGTCACTAAACGTAAGGTAGCGCTTACTCGTCACTTAGCTGCCATCTATGCGACGAGTAATTAATTAGTTCCTCAGAGCTAGATGGCGCCAAGATAGTAGTCCCTATGTTCAGCAGGTTAAGGACTACCCACACACAGCGACATCTAGTTATACTTTTTTCAAGAGGTGTGCGTTTCTCTCCTGTCGTCCACTTAGGGATGCCACAAGGATTGTTTCAAAATATATTGATAAACAATTCAAACTTGTTTGCAACGTTAATATAGGTACTATTCAATTTACAGGCAATAAGTACTATTTTTATTATTTTACTACTAGGTTAATACAATTACATCATTTAAACTTAATATATTATTGTTAGAATAGAATAATATTTTATTAGCAAGAATATGGTTTGCGTAAAATTGATACATAAGATTTTAAATTTGGAACGATACCTATATTAGAACGTAACAAAAAAATGGCCGAATTTCTTTGTTTAAATTTTCTGGAGCTGTTAAAGATTTTCGTTTTGATTAGTACATAAAAGTCTAAATTGTAATATACTAATAAAATGAGTTCGGTTGAGTGTCACGTCACAAGATCTCAGTTTGGGACAAACCAGTAGTTTACCGACTTGATTATTTCATAAATGGCACAAATTACTTAAAACAGAAAGATAGACTTAATACTTGGGGCAATCTCTACCATCCAACCTTTAGGCTTGAATCCTTTTAAGAGTGAGTCGGCGCGAGCTGTCAATCAGCGCTGTGTGCAAGCACAGCTCAATACTGAGCCAGAGCCCTTTGCCTTTGTGGTTGGTTGATTTATTTTTATCTTAATTGTATGATCCGCCTACTTATATTTGAATTGCTAGAGTCCTTCGTCGTTCGTTAATATTATAAAGAAAATTAAATTTTGTATAACGTGAAAATTTGTTAAAATTATTTTTCTTCTGTTTTTAAGCGTGTCGTGGTAGTGATAAATAACTAGAACTATTAACACATTGAATTCTATTGATAGCTGTAGAATAAGCCATTTATCGATAGTCGATAGAAATCACGTCAACACAACTTTCACAACCTTACGCTCTGAAATCCATTCAAATATAAAATATTCATTTAAAAATATAAATAATGCTTAAAAACAAAATTTACCGGTGGTAAGTCATGCCCTTTGATTTTATATTAACGTTTGTATTTCGATTTTTGCACACTTTCACGCTACATACAGTCATTTTATCATTTAAACGGAGCTTCTATACTGACAGCGTTCAGTGAGTGACTGTGTCAACGCTTGACACGCCTCGTGCCGATATGGTCAATTTGACCATATCGAGGCGACACGAACCACGCCCCCATAACATATCTCCCTTGTTTCTGTGATCTGTGGAAGCGACAGTAGCATTCAATGGACTTTATAATTTGTTTATACTATTTTATGATTTGTGTTTTCCGACAATAAGGTTAAAGATTTCTAATCAGAAGTATAAATCGCGCATGTTAACCAAAGGAATCCGTAACTGCTGCAGAAAGAAAAGACAGCTTTACCTTTTGAATCGGAAGATACGAGATTACAGAGCATTATATCAGACATATTCTCGATCATTAAAGAACTGTATTAACTTGCTTAAAAGGTCTGAGAATCTTGAATATATAAGAAAGACAGACAGTAAATCTAAGGCGGTTTGGAATTTAATTAAAAAATATACTACATCGGACATTGAAGTAAAATCTATCAATAGAATAATAGTAGACAATAACAATGTCGATGATCCACAGCAAATTGCAGAGTATTTTAACGATTATTTTATTAAGATAGTGAGTAATAATTCGCGGGCGAACCCTGACAATGATATAAGAATCGAAAACAACTCATCAAGTATTTTTTTGAAGCCGGTCAGTGAGGATGAACTTGTTAAAATAGTTACTTCTCTAAATAACTCAAAAGCCGTTGGTAATGATGGTGTGCGCACGGATATAATAAAAAAATGTATTTCATTCATAGCACGCCCTTTTGTACATACATTAAATCTATCCTTGCATCAAGGCATTTTTCCAGATTTACTCAAACAATCGGTAGTAAAGCCATTACATAAAAAAGGTGAAAATAGTAATACGAATAACTACCGTCCGGTAACTCTCACAACCATTTTTTCAAAAAATTATGAAAAAGCCATGTACGAGAGGCTAGTTGCATTCTTTGAAAAGAATAATTTAATAAACGAAGAGCAGCATGGTTTTAGGAAGTCCTATAGTACTTCCTTAGCAATGTTTAAGCTAATAAAACGAGTATTGGACTGTATTGATGAGAAAATCCCGGTAACAGTGCTCTTCATGGATATGAGCAGGGCATTTGATTTTGTATGCCATAAACGTCTTATCACTAAGTTGTCACGATATGGGATAAGAGGCCCCGCACTTGACTGGATCAAATCGTACCTCTATGACCGAACGCAATGTGTAGAGTCTGTTAGGTATTGCTCGGAGTCCAAAGTACTTGAAACATATAGATCGTCTTATGCTCAGAATAAGTTTGGTGTAGGTACTTGCCTAATAATTTCACCCAGGAATGCATCTTATTTGCCGATGATACTTCAATTATTATAAAAGGTTATAACTTGGCGACCTACGACAGAGATATAAATGATGTACTTGCACAATCAATAACATGGTTAAGAGCGAACAATTTAAAAGTAAATATTGACAAAACTAAGTTTATTCAGATCTAAGGACTGTTCAATTTACTAAGCGGACATCAAAAATAGGTTCATTTACGGATTTTTTATAACAAATCTTTATTACGGTGAATATTTATTTACAATATTAAAATAAAGTAATATATAACACAAGAAAAAAAGAATTAATTACAACGGTAAAAATTTCGGACTTTAGCCCGGATTCGTCGCGTAAGTGTTTGCACATCGCTTTTGGATACTTTTCTACAAGCAGCAAACCACATGCGTTTAAATTCTGCCAATGTACCAGCTTCTCGGCCATCCTTCCTCAAGTATCTTTTTACAATGGCCCAGTATCGCTCGATGGGGCGGAGCTCCGGGCAGTTTGGTGGGTTGTCTTATTTCTTAACAAAATCGATGTTTTTTGAATTTAATAGCCCTACAGTCTCACCAGCATAGTGAGCACTCGCTAGATCAGGCCAAAACAAAGGGGGAATACTGTGCTTTCTATATATAGGAAGTAACCGTTTTGTGATGCATTCCTTTCTATAAATTACGCCACCAATAGTTCCAGTTGCAAAATAAGACGTACGGAACAAATTGCCTGCCATACAAGGACTTTCTTCCCGAATTTGACAATTTTTATGTTTTTTTCGGAATCGGGTACAATTTCTCCTACAGCCGCATTGTAATACTGGGGCCCCGGTAACGTACTTGTGTCAAATTTCACGTACGTTTCGTCGTCCATGAGAATGCATCGAGATTTATTTTGCAGCAAAATATCGTATAAATTGCGGCATCTTTTTTTGGACCGTATATTGTTGCTCGGCACTTCTATTCGGCATTTTTTGCTTCTATATGTCCGTATATTTAGACAATAACTCGTTAATCCGTTAATCGTTAATTAACGAAGTTAACATTTTGATTAACGGATTAACTTTTAAGTTAACTTTTAAAAATGTTAACGGACACGTTAACTTCCGTTAATATGCAGAAGTCCGTTAATCGTTAATCCAATGCCTACTATTTACCGCACGGCACCGCGGCGCGGCGCGAAAAACAAGTTCAGACAAGTATGGAACGACAAGGGCCGGGCGACAAATTCAAAGGACAGAGATAGTTTAAGTGGCGGAGGGAGCAATACGAGTAACAACGATGATGACGAGGAAGACTTTTTCAATTCTATCACTCAGTCTATAGAAATACCAAAGAGCTCCAACTGTTTAAAGAGTAAAGCGCAAAGTCTCGTTAAAATGTTGCTGGACATGAAATCAAAAGACTCGTACAAAGATGCTGCATTCCTCGGGGAACAGATATTCATAAATCTATTCATTAAATACAATACTGCTATACCCTCAAGCGCTGCAGTTGAACGTCTGTTTTCCACGGGTAAAGACACATACGAGCCTCGCTTTCAGACGAGAACTTCAACGTGTTAATGTTCATGAAGGGGAATATGCACCTTATGCCCGACGATTAAATTACACATAACCTAAGCCGCGTTTTATAAATTCACTAACGCAACGATATAACAATGCAGTTTTTTTTACACATATTAACGGATTAACGATTAACGTTAACTTGCGTTAATTCTTCCGAAATGTAACGCTTTAACGTTTTACGAAGCTAACTTTTTTTGTAGCGGATTAACGATTAACGAAGTTAACTATTTGATTAACGGTGCCCAGCTATGGAAATGACCCTACTTAAATAGTAGATATCTAATATGCATGCAACACCACTTCATATAGAATAAATAGATACCTAAAATTTAATATAAAAAAGCGACTAAGGGAATAAGGGCTTGTAGTACTGTTAGGCGATGGGCTTGCAACCTGTCACTAATGCGCTGTTAAACACCTTAGCCTAATTATGCAAAATGTGGTTACAGAATCATAGCTGGGCACCGTTAATCAAATAGTTAACTTTGTTAATCGTTAATCCGCTACAAAAAAAGTTAGCTTCGTTAAATGTTAAAGCGTTACATTTCGGAAGAATTAACTCAAGTTAACGTTAATCGTTACTCCGTTAATATGTGTAAAAAAATATGCATTTTTGTATTGTTGCATTAGTGAACTAATAAAACCTGTTGGTTTAGGTTCTGGAAGTTATCTCTTCGCAGTTTTCTCACACGCACGCGCCGGTAAAATATATCTAGTTTTGGTTTTGTTTCACTCGCTGTCACGCGCCGCCCGGCACTTGTCGTTTCATACTTGTCTGAACTTGTTTTTCGCGCCGCGCCGCGGTGCCGTGCGGTAAATAGTAGGCATTGGATTAACGATTAACGGACTTCTGCATATTAACGGAAGTTAACGTGTCCGTTAACATTTTTAAAAGTTAACTTAAAAGTTAATCCGTTAATCAAAATGTTAACTTCGTTAATTAACGATTAACGGATTAACGAGTTAATGCCCAGCTATGTACAGAATTATCAACAAGGTTTTAGAGTTGCTGGTAATTCCGTGGCTCTGCCTACCCCACTTTGGGAATGAAGGCGTGAGTTTATGTATGTATGTATGTATATAATATTAAAAGATGAATATGTATTTAAGTTGGAGGATTTTTAATGAAGAAATGAATGAAACACATTAAATCCGCTGCCACATCACTGAACAAAGTTTAGGTAAATAGGTAGGTATGCATCCGAATATCCAACCGTAACTATAGCAGGGGCCCTAGACAAGATGCATTACGCCGAGTCGCTTTTCTGTTCGTTTCGTTTTTAAACCAATCGCGTCACTGCTAGATCACGTGACTTTTCGTATTACGTGATCTAGCAGTGACGCGATTGGTTTAAAAACGAAACGAACAGAAAAGCGACTCGGCGTAATGCATCTTGTCTAGGGCCCCAGTACTTATTGGCTGACGCGCGCTCGGCGTGCCGCGGGGAGGGCGCGAGGGCCGCGTGCGCGTGTTAAAGAAGCTTGTGAAGTTTCTCGCCCCTTATGTATAGATCGATTTTCACGTTTTTGAATATTTTGTAGATACTTATTATACAAACTAGGTCTGTACAAATTCTTTTCCGATTAAATATTTCCGGAAAGAAATACCTAATTTAAAAAAAGTCGGATGCGTACAAACCAATCTTTCATATCATACTACAACATAATCAAAAATAGTGGAAATCGGACTTAATATAGGGGGTGAGAAACGTTATCATTTTGAGCTAAAACTGTATAGATTTTTATTGACAGCTACGCATTAGAGCATCGGTTCATAATCCTCTTTAGCAGCTGCATTTTAACGCGCATAATGAACAAAGAGGAATCAAATAGGATTCCATGTTGAACAAAAGTCGCCGGTATAACGATCTCACCATTCATTACAGGCGCACATCCCGTACCTAGTTGCTACCTACAAGAACTTAATAATGACACTTATCTTCAGGGTTTTACTAAACGTTCGCTTTGCTTTACATCAACTATTCGCCGTAGGTATATTATGCAGCGCACAAATCATTTCGCATTGACATTAATTCAGTTAAATTCATGAATTTATATAGGTATTTAAAGTAATTTCGTAATTGCTCCATGAACTTAATTTTTTTGTTCTTTAGAGATTACAACACATAACAAAAATAACTTAGCAAAACGCACTGCAATGGCAAAAATCTGAATTCGGCGCTACCTATTGGAATACCAATAGTTTACAATGTACCCACCGGAAGTTGTGCTATTTGCGTAATAAAAAAATCTGCAAAACGTCTCTGTCATTTTCGGTTTTAGCAGTTTAACTCATAGACAGTATGGGTTGGACAGCAGGTTGCGCGCGAAGAAGTAAATGCACGGGACATGATGCAACTAGGTAGCTGTACTAAAATAATATTAGCAATTTTCTTTTATTTCCTTGCAATATTGGTGAAAAAATATTTCCAGGTTTTTACAATAATAATTAATGTTTGTCCTAGGTACCTACTATTCATGTTTTTATCGTCGGTTATGTATGTACATCTGACAACCGTAAACAATGGTTTTACCCCCTTACTTATAAACGTGGAATAAGCTTGGAATAGTTTATGCCATGCTTTGTCACTTTCTGCAAATTTCACAATTACAGATAAGGATGGCATAAACTATTCCAAGCTTATTCCACGTTGACTTGTTGGTAATTCTTTAGCTCTGCCTACCCCACTCTGGGAATGAAGGCCTGAGTTTATGTATGTATATATGTATAAGTGTTAAGCTTTTATGCACGTTCCCAATATTCAAACCGCGGGTAGATTGTAGTGAAAAATGACAACTTTTAA
Source organism: Acleris emargana (assembly GCA_927399475.2). Lineage (NCBI taxonomy): Eukaryota > Metazoa > Arthropoda > Insecta > Lepidoptera > Tortricidae > Acleris > Acleris emargana. Next base: position 44,712,327 of record OV656835.1, on the reverse strand, counting down.
CGCGAAAAGAGTTGGGAACCGACTTTAAAAGTCTGTTAAATCACCGCAAACTGAGGTGATTTGAAAATTCGCATACAATTCTGGTAGCAATACAAATAACGTACCTTCCCTCGTACTGGGAGCTTGGTGGCCATACGAATACGAAGTCTTCAGTCGCTTAAATAGGTAGGCCTTTGAAGATTAAGGACTGGTTTGACTGAGTTGCTTCTGGTCTATAATAGTTTTAAAAGGGGTCTAATACTGTGAGAAGAGCGCATGCTTTATCTTACACCTACTGTTCATCGATACAGAATCTATATCGATAAACAGTAGGTGTATTATTACAAATAGCCTGAGTAGGACTTACCTTATGTATTATAGTTAAGTATCTCTGTCTTGTCCTTGGTCGTACAGTCGACTACAAAGAGATATATCCACTTTTTCACCTTATGGCATTGTAATGGTCCAAAAGTGTATACATTTATTTGTAGTCGACTGTTTAAAGACGCAACTAAACCATCATTGAAGGTACAATTTATGATCATCAGCGAAGTCAGAAACGAAGTACTTCAGCGAAACATACCTACGTGTACACAGGATGGTGAGGTGTGGTGTCATGGCCGACAGGTGCTCTAAGCTGACTTCTCGTAGGTATAGGCGTCCAAGACTGTCCTTCACCACTTTTGGACCTTACCTTTATACAAATAGAGTCGAAATGTGGTAAAGCAGTTTCTTGTTCGACTATACATATTATGTAGTGTTAATTAATTCGGTTTAGGTAATACTAGAACCACCGGCATACATTTTATAATGAGTGCCGCGCTCTCGCGCTTGTAAGCAGCGAGTAGCGACCGCATGAAGGCCGCTCTTCGACAAATACTCCAGTGACTTTAGTCATCGTGAGCTTGCGTCAAATCCGGTAGTTCTGATTTTTTGCAGACTTGTTTATGGTATTAGCCCAATGAATAATCCAAGTTTGTGACCTCGAGCGCCGAACGCAACTTAGTAAAAAAAAAAACCGCGAAAATTTCGGATTTTATTCAGATTTTGGTGATTTTAACCCTAAAAGGCTAATTTTTGATAGTATTTTTTTAAGGCGTTTTTAGAGAAGACAAACTTTGCTACAATATGAAATTAGAATTGTCTCTATAGACCCTATAGTTTCCGAGATAAAGCGTTTCCAAATTCAACCATTTTTGAACTTCGCATTTTTTTTTAACAACTTTGATGAGCTGCGGTAACAACTTTTCGCCAGGGCTGCGACGAAAACCAGCTTCAATCTGGCCAGGTTACTTCCTACACAAGACTCATGGTGGTGGTGACGGTGAGCTGAGGAGGTATAAACACTTTAGTTGCCGTATCTCAGGAACAAATCAAGTCTACGTGATAGTTTTTCTTTTAAATTCGTTACCTACACATGCTTTCGTTTCGTCATTACTCCTGCAATCCTAGAAAAAATTAGACTATAGGGTCAATTATCCCTTAAAACGGCTCAATCTTGCTTGCGCGAGTTGAAAAACAAAGACAGATATCATGAAACACCATGAAACCATGATGCAACTCTCCTATTCATTTGTGTCGGTCTTGCAGGTCTACTTTTACTGACTGGTGAAAAAAATACGTTCTCCTACTATGAACTTATTATATCATTAAAGAGAAGGAGAGTTTGTCTGCCAGTCTCACAGTCACAGCTAAGCAGATCAACAAATATCGATAAATTTGGTAAAGGAGCTAGCTTGAGCTCCGGGGAAGATACAAGATTACAAGTAGAATACTCAAAATGTTTTTCCTTATAAGTAATACTTCCCGCGGGAATAACCATTAACGTGATCACAACTCGCAGACGAACAAATGTTTTTCAGTCGGCATCTGTGTTTTACGTGGCATTGTTAATGAGTGAGAAGGCATTACACCAGTGTCAGCGCTGGAGCCGGAGGCGCTAACGCGCGCGCGCAGCGCGCCCCGACCCGCTAACTGGACCGTCACACCCACGCATGCTATATATTACTTATCATGGTGAATCAATCACTTTGTTTTGCAGAGTAAATGAGTAATTTTGCACTTATGATTCGGACTGGTACCACCTCGCTACATCCTAACAGAGGATACTGAAAATGTATGTGTGTATAAATAGGGTATTAGAAACAATAATTGAATGGCTAAGCAGGTATCGCCACTAATGCTTATTCTTAGTGATATGTATTTGCACCTATTTTCAGTATTATCTTTACTTACCGTACGTACATAGTCTAGATCCGACCTAACTATTATGTTATGAATACTCTTAGTGACGAAAAAAACACTAGCAGGAGAAAATCTCACACAAATTGACCTAATCCCAAACTAAGGTCTAGGCTTGTTATGTGTGCCTATACTTAGATAAATTACCGAGGGCGCGGAATTGCATTCGTAGTCGTTGTACAGTCAACGTCAAAAGTAAGTGATCAAAATTAACATTTCAAAACATGTTCAAGCATGACGCCCCAGATAAAACAGATTATAACAAAGTGTCATTTTCAACTGAATATTTAATGAGTCAAAAGAAAATGATCATAAACGATGCCATAACTGTCTGTTTATAGAAAATTTCAATAAAGAATAAAAAAAAAATTTACCTGAGTGTCAAGTGTCCAACAAGATAAAGTCAAAATGACTAAATCTCCAAATGAAAACTAGGGTAATCACGGCAGTTAAAAAGGATTTATTTTAAATGTTGCAAAAAAAAAACAAAGCGAAGTAGTAGGAACTTATTTCAACCCTTGACGGAAATGAGAGGTGTTATAGTTGTTTCGCGTGTTTGTCTTACGAGTATAACCGACACTATCCGAACGTCTGACTTGTATTCCGAGGTGGTCTTGAGAAGACATGAAGGCCCAAACATTTATATTCACTTACATGTGATAGTTTGGCAGTATTACTGACTATTGCTATTTTAGAAAATCAGTTTAATTTGAAACACTTAGTAATGACTTTAACTGTTTGAATGGCATGTCACTTACTTATGACACATTACGAGCTAATTTACTAATGCTAAACTACAATAATCAGATACTCTGTCTTAATTTATTGCATATACTATTTTGAGACCCTATTTCATCAGTTTCTTTTGCTGTTGACTGTACATGAATATTAACGAAATAGGTAATAATAATAACGCGAGTTATCATGTCCAACCTTGGACTAAGTATACTCTACGGCGCGCGTGTAAAAGAGAATGGCGGTTTCTTCTATGAAGATCCGTGTATCATTTCTAATAAGGAGTCAAATTTGTCACTCTCCATTCGTAGGTAATTCTTGAAATCTGCTGGATAATTCTCTCGTATGCTGATTTACTCACATTTTCCGTTCAAACCGCGGTCTCATTAGATCGTAATAAAGTCTTGTCAGTTTGATGCGCGTCGAAACCGGCGGACGGACCGACGGTTTATCTGCGGTTCGGAACGCAGTCCCAGATGCGCAGTACTTACTAACTGTACCGTGTAAAGGCTGTTATTTACTTTATCTTTAGGGTTCCATGCCATACTCAAAGGATTCTACTTAACGAGAGGGACCCCGTTACTAAACCGTGCGGTCCGTCTGCTTGTCCGTCCGTCCTATTTCATCAGTTTCTTTTGCTGTTGACTCTAGTTCGCATGAAAACGAAAATAATTTAAAGTTTTTTCTTAATTGACATTACATAACCTAAACGGTGTCCTGCCGTTTGACCATAAGTCATTTGGCAAAATTACACTTGACAAACAACGTTTTACAAAAAAATGTTAAGTCAATTGATCATTTTACTACTATAGTCGAGTCCGGAATTAGGCGAACTAACTTGACAGCCGAAAATGTTGCCAGACATAGGAAAAAAATAAATAGTGATAGGTTTATGTCGACACAAATATGTCGATATGACCTTGTGCCTTCTATAAATCTGATTATATTTATATTTTATCAAGTAATTGTCATCGAAACTTTCACACTCATACATACTTGCCAAATAGGGAAAAACTACAGCAATTTTTACGATATAATATGATCTGAAGGATGTACGGTTTAAAGCGGATATTTACGATACTTACTCCTCAAATTAGGAATAAAATACAAAAATAATGCTGACATTACAACAGGCCATTGTGATCCTTTTAGGTGGCTTCCAAATTATTAGTTAGATTTAAAACACAATAATAATGATAAACTAGACTTTTTAAATATCGATATTAACAGCACTAGCCAAACTGTGGCAACATTAGTGTACAATGAACTGTCAAGTTAGTTCGCCTAATTCCGGACTCGACTTTAGTCATTTTACAAATGAGTTACTTTTCCAAATGATCAACAGTTAAAACATTTTACGAGGAAGACGAATCAGGGCATAACCGACTCCCGGAGCTTGGCTTCCGCCTTGGCCTTCGAGGTTGTTTTTTCTGCCCAGAAATAGGTAAACTAATTGCTAAATGATCAATTGCTAAGTGAGCTTTTGTAAGATGATACTTTTGTCAAATGTCTCGTTTGCCAAATGATCATTTGGTGAAACGTTGTTTGTCAAATGACCATTTGTCAATATTTTTTTGGTCAAACATTAGTGAACCAACATAAACAAGTAGAATAAGAAAGTCTTTTTTTTGCTTTGCTTGCCACCTGTCAATAATACACTGGGAAACATCTTAGCCTACTTGTGCAAAATGTGGTTACAGAATTATCAAGAAGTGTTAAGACTTGTTGGTAATTCTTTAGCTCTGCCTACCCCACTCTGGGAATGAAGGCGTGAGTTTATGTATGTATGATGAATGTTCAATATTTCTCAACTTCAGCCAGTCAATCATTTGAATTATGATAGGGTGCATTATACTTATCTATCAACAACAACAACACTACTTATTAGGTTTAAAGCTGGTATTAATTGATATAAGTGGTCTCTGCCTACCCCTCTGGGAAACAGGCGTGATTTAATGTATGTATGTATGTATTAATTGCGTTTGGATCCACTTCGAATAATTCTCATAATTCATATTATCATGGTAATCACCACTTTTTTGGTTGGCTTTAAACACGAGCAAAAAGTTTGGTACAAAACCATCCATTCCTCCGGAATGGACGATGATCAAGCGGTCGCCCGTTGATACAATATGTTGCTTTATACCAGAGGTGCTTGCATCTGACCAAGACTGACAGAGTATGTGATGTTTGTATTGTTTGTATACAAGTTTAATCAGTAAAAACAATTAGTCGATTTTGGTAACTATATTCTGCAATTTTTATGATGGTTATAGTTAATTCGCAAGTATCGAATTTCGTGCTTTTCCATGAGCAGTTTTCGGGTATCTTCCGTTGGTTTCCATTTAAAACCTAATGCGATGACGTGTTTTCGTAACGTGCTTACACAACCTTTATAATCTATTTTCTTTTTAAATTTTGCGTACACGCAAACTACAGTTTTTTCATCGTCGGAACTTCTTTATTTGTAATGTGAAAGTTGTGAATCGTTCTCCGGAATACTTGTTGATCAATATCATCTATTATAATATAATTGTAGGCTTCCGATTTGGCTTCTTTTGAGTTGATTTAAAGGTTGGTTATAGCAACTAATTCAGCGGGATTCACAATACTGCTCGGATTGCTGTTGGCTGTTCCATTCATTTTGGAAATATTTGTTCATATTATACAAAACTTCTTTATTTTGGGAAGTCAAAAGGCTTAGTTAAAGGCTGGACCGTGTATCAACATCGGCGGAACCATTTTAAATTAACAACGTTACGATAATAACACTGAACAAGAAATATTACAAACCAAAAGAATAAATATAATTATTATTTATTTGACATTCACTGACTTTTGACTATCAATACATTTTCTTCTCCTAAATGTGACGAACCTTTTTTTCCTGACTGTAGAAATAAATTTTAATTTTAATTTTAAAATCCCTGTAAATATGCAAATACTACTACAAATGCAAACACGTCTTGAAAGTAATTTACCTACACACAAAAATCGACCAATATCCCAGTTGAATATGAATAGCGCCTCTGAAAAAAACTTCTAAACTCTTCATTGAACTAAGCTCCCGGACGTCGAAAATCAGGGCCCCGAAGAATCACCCACCCAGCTTCCCGTGATTACCTAGTTCTAAGTACTTACTGTCTAATTCACAGCGAGTTTTTTTTTGAGATGGGTGCGAAATTAAACCGAAATTAGGTCGCTTGGAATAAAAGCAGCTGGTGTAGGTACCATAATTTTTTCGCCAATTAATATTCCTTTCCTAATGGAAGTAGGTACAACGTGATCTTGAAATCTTAATTAACTGCGCCAACTTTTGAGACAAGATATTTTTGACCTACGTATGAATGTATGTATGTTTGTACCCACACGGTCCTCTGTTCCCTCGTACAGGCTGGAAGGATGACCCGATTTCGACGCACGACGTGTCGTTAGGTTCTGTTTAAGCGTAGTGAGGTCACTGGGTGGGTAGGTACTTTAATTTAAAAACGGTGAAGTGCGAGTCAGACACCATTACCGAGGATTATATTATTTTCATTAAATATTAGAAATCCATCAAAGCCGGCTGTCTTCATTTTTAGAAATTCCACCATACGGGTCATTACATGTCATAATATCTATAGCTCTTTAAAGTAAACAGAAGCCGAAACTTCCACTCTGCGCACTGGCTTTTTCATCATAAGAGTGTTTTAACAACCTTAATAAAAAGTTCCTGTGTCAGCTTTATCTTTTTTTTAAAGTGCTACAGCAATTATTTAATTTATCCCGTATTGTATAATTTATTCCCCAGTCTAAGTAATTTTTTGGGATTTTTATCTACCTATTGTAATTTCTAAAATAAAGGGGACATATGTAAATAAAAATATTTAACAAGAGTTACCTATCACATGACAGGTTAAAACATGATTTTATTTTGGTGACTCCGTTTTTTTCGGTTCGAAATAAATAGTTTTACAAATTTCTAATGATTCATGAAAGGCGTTGTTTGGAACATTCCAAACAGGCCGGTTGCTTCAGCTGTTTCAGGGAAAAAGGTTTTTCACAAACCTACCGACGGACGGAAAACAAAGTTTTCATATACTTAATAGTCCAGTAACTTTATACATCGATAGTATGCGTCAAATCTGGTAGTTCTGTATTTTTGCAGACTTGTTTATGATGTTGGCCTAATCAATAATCCAAGTTTGTAACCTCGAGCGCCGAACGCAACTTTGTCAAAAATCGAAAAAACCGCGAAAAAATCGATTTTATTTAAAATTTTGGCGATTATAAGATACTCCCAACCAAACCATCACTGATGATGGATGATGCCCATGTTGCACCCGCGGAGCGGTTTTTTTGCTTCTTCAGAGCTCTTAGCGTACACTCTATCATTCTGTTTATTATACTTTTCTTCAATATCGAAAATTTTTTCGTCTGTAAATAGGATATCGCGGTGTCGATTTTTCGCGTACTGTTTTAACAACTTTCGGGATCTTTTAAGCCTGATTGTTTTTAGACGGGCATTAAGCATGTGTCCACACTGTGTTGTATGCTCGTAGACTAAGATCTTCGTTTAAAATCTTTTTGACGGTATTTCTACTGACACCCATCTGCAAAGCCATCAACTTCTGTTTTCGGACAGAATTTCTTGCTATACGGGCCTTGATCGCTTTGATCACTGCTGGTGTTCTTACGGAGCGTGGACGGCCAGTTCTTTTTTTGTTCTCAACACTAGAGACTTCATTGTACCTATCAATAGTACGGTACACAAACCTAAGAGTTATATTTAATTTTTTGAGCAACTTGAAAACGGTACTTGGCGAGTGCCCACAGCGGTGCAACGCTAAAACAGCTATTCGGTTTTCTTTCAATGTCCACTCCATCGTGAAAAATCGCAGCAAATGACTGTTTTTTGTTTTAACAAAATTGCTAAACATTCAAAAATGGAATACAAAAACATTTTCTTAAAATTATGTTCTAAATTAAAAAATAATGTCCCAGTGACAGAACTTTAGGACCGACTAAGTAAACTTATGTAAACGATAATATCGAACTGTGCAGCCAGGTGCTAGGGCGCCGTCCCCGAGCGCGCCCGCGCGGCCCGGCGCTGCGCGCGCCGCCTCTCATCAACTGTTATAGATGCAGTCGAAAATACTAAGTGTGTATTTTTCTATTGCCGCTATAACAAGTAAGTAATAAAACTAATAAAACTATATTTTTTTAGACGGCGTTATAAAAGAATGGTATGGAACCTTTCGTGTGCTACTTCAACTAGGTTTTTTTTAAATTAGCTTTTTGTTGGAAAGTGGAAAAGTACTAACGAACACATGAATGGATCCCGTTGTTGGTAGTATAATTTAATAAACACTTAAAGAAGTAAAGGTATATTAGGTACCGGCCTGGGAGCGGCCTTATTTTAGTGATTCAAGTAGGTTGTTTTACTCAATTAGAACCGGATAGCCTTGCTATTATAACCTAGCATCAAGGTCCGCTGACTGGACAGGAAAGTTAAAGTTTCTGATCGTGTACATTCGAACTGGGGCCTTATTCTACTTTTTATTTTCCGCCATTGTTTTCGTGTTGTCAACGTTATGACAGACAGCTCGGTGGTACAGAAAGGGAGCCCTGGTAAAAACAATCCTGTAACGATAGGTGTAATAAAGTAGAATAATGGTCTATGCATAACGCTAATGTAGGTTAACGATTCTAGAAAACCAACAAAATATAATTATGAAATTACCATAAGTGCTGGTCGCGGTCCTCCGGCACAGCTTATGACAGTCCTATACATTTTCGAGGTTACGTTAAATCCAGGCTGCAGGCCGGTCGGAGGCGCACAAAACCCTTGTTTCATAAGCAGCCGACTCAAGTTTGATCGAGTAACTAGGCTGGGCTTGGATATACGATGTAGGGAAGCGAAGTTGATTTTTCAATAAGCTGTCGCCGTAGGTACTACTTCATAATTAAAATTTACTAAGACTATAATTTTTTTTTAAATAACGTTAGTTAAAATAACACATTCAAATACATACATATTTGGCTGCAAGCCAAGTTTAAACAGTATGATACTACTGAAAACTGGGTAAGTATGTGTACCGCGTGAAAAACATCTCATCGGAATCCGTAAGTATTGCCATCGCCGCTAGTACATAGGTACATACAACAGCTGCATGTACTGAGGGAGCTGGTTTTTTTAGTTGTGATGCTCTTGACACTTTAAATTTGCGGTTTATACAATAATTAACCGAGTTAATAAAACGTTCTTAAGAACCTATTCAATTTTCGGATTATTTAATGGATAAATATAGCCGGCTTATTAAGTTTCTTTGCTGAGCAGTAGTTATTTAGTTTCGGTTTAAAAAAACTTGTTTTTTTAATAATAGAATAGAATTACTGATTTCTGTGTGCTTAAGGAAAATTAATGGTTTATGGAAATTGCAGTTACGGCTAAGCCCGATTTTCCTATAACATGTTTTAATTATTGTATGGTTTATTTGGAAAGTGTACGATATTGACATTGCTCGCGGTAGCGCGGCAGTGCGGGTATGTCTATTTTGGGCTGACCGTGAGGCGTCTAGCCGTTCATTCCGCACACAGTTTATTTTGCCGATCGCCTAGCTCTCAAAATACCCGCGCCGCTTCCTAAAACGCAATCTCTTGTTAGCGCTTCAATACTAGCAATCGTTCCCAAAGCTGATTGCAGTATCTCTTATATATTTACAATGCATTCTTAAACCAGGTAAACAAACAAAAGTATCGTGGACCTATTAACTAGTTTCATACCTTTTTATTCTGCCGAGCTGGGGTGAGCCCCACTTGGGAGCCCATCTCCGCTAATATATTCTTCGGCATTTTGTCACAAAAACAGTTCGTACACAATAAAATTGAAGTTCGCGGTCATGCACTCGTACTGTGGTCCAGGTGACGCGAGGCGCGCGGCGTGCGCGCTGTTTAGCGAGTGAGAATGGGCGCGCTGCTGCGCTCGCGCAAGCTTATAACGACTCAAGCGCATGTGACGTCACACTAGACTTCACGTGCAGCCTGCGCCCTTTAAATGCTACAACCCTACAATGTAGTCGGTCAAAATAAAGTTTTACATAATTATTATCGACATCCCTTCCCTTTTAAAACACCGGCAACGTACCCAAAACTTGGTTTTATCGGATAATGGGTGGGTGGGTACCTGTGTATCTATATTGATGTACATTACTCCAGATACAACCATATAGCTTTTGTCATGTGTTCACGTTGCCGACGTTATGTAGGTATGATAATTGTTAGCTCTTATTTACCTGACAGCAGGGGTCGCACTTTTGGTGCCGATGACGTCAAAATGACGAAATTCAACACACAGGGTGCTCTGTTGTCATTTAGCAGATGTTAAGGTATTAACTGGTACAAATAAATAAATAAAGTAAAATAAAAAGCGGTAATAATACAAGAGATAAATACAGTTCAATCGCGATCAAAATACGGATCACGCCAGCAGCATATTTTGTTTACCATTTATGGCAAATTTAGTCAATTTTCTTGTATGAATGTCAATGTTACGACTATTTAATAATAAAACAATAAATAAATATTAGGGGACAATCTCACACCAATGAACCTAGTCCCTAACTAAGCTCTAACCTTGTACTACGGACGGGTTAGTATCTACCCATAAGATAATTAGAAACTGTTTGAGTTTATTAAAAAAAATACGTTCATTTGTTTCTTGTCTTAATATTTCAGGTAAATTGTTGTATATTTTTAGTCATTACGTACGGCCGGCCGGATGGGATGAGTTTAATGCGGGAAGGTGGCAAGATAATTTTATGCTTATGGCGTATTGGGCCTGTAGGAGGCATACCCTCACGTTTTTAATAGAAGTGTTCATGCTTACGTTCGAACTTACATGCTGCTAAGATGTAGATGCTTGGAAGCGTAAGCAGTTTGTATTCCAGGAAGTAGGGTCGGCAGCAGAGCTGTCGGTTTGTTTTATATTCACTAATATCCGTATCAGTTTTTTCTGTGGGGTAAACAGTGATGGCGCATCCGTACTATTTCCCCACAGAACCATGCCTTAGTTGAGTCCGGGGCCCAAGCCAAGATGCACTTCGCTAACTTAACTACCTACCGTTTCCGGCAGTCGCGAGATCGGTAGTTTTTTAATGTCACGCAGGGCGTGTTTTCCTATTAATATGGGTGTCAATGTCTATTCCTAATAAGGTAAAACGGCTAACTACGTCTATTTTAACATTGATTAAAAATAAAATAGGTACCTACATAAAATTGACATTCTACGAGTATGACCGATTACAAAATATTTAGCCTGATATCGAATTATAAAAATAAATTGTATGTGGTCTGGGGTAGGTATATGTATAATAATATACAGGGTGTCCCAGAAACCAACGTCAACCCGCCTAGGGCTGATAGAGCAGCTCATAAGCTATCGATTTAACCCCCATGTATGTTCAGCAATTGTTATTAGTTTCCGAGATATTGATCATTTAAATCAGAGTTTTTGCCATTTTTCCTTATGTCCGTGGTACGAAAAAACCCTAAATTTATGTATTAATTCACATTTTTTTCAGTGTTTTCTTGCATGATTAGAATCACTGTAAAACAAGGAAGTTTTAAAGCTACATGCCATTTTTTTTTTCATTACAACTTTTTGAGAAAACGCGCAGAGTTACTTTCTCCATACTAAGAGAACCCCGCGTCTGTTTTTCACCAAATATGGAAAAACCAACTTTGTGTGTTTTCTCAAAAAGTTGTAATTAAAAAAAAAACTGGCATGTAGCTTTAAAAACTTCCTTGTTTTACAGTGATTCTAATCATGCAAGAAAACACTAAAAAAAATATGAATTAATACATGAATATAGGGTTTTTTCGTACCACGGACATAAGGAAAAATGGCAAAAACTCTGATTTAAATGATCAATATCTCGGAAACTAATAACAATTGCTGAACATACATGGGGGTTAAATCGATAGCTTATGAGCTGCTCTATCAGCCCTAGGCGGGTTGACGTTGGTTTCTGGGACACCCTGTATATGATTAAATTAAATTAACTTTATTATTAAAGTATACAAAACCAGTATGGCATCCGATTCAAGCCTTATGTAGAATCATTAAGTTAAAAAAATAGACAGGCGGGAAAAGTTTCGACTTAGTTTTGTTCAATGACCTTATATTCAAGTGTATAAAAGATAAGATAAAAGATAAAGATAAAATATGTTTATTCAGTAAGTAGGCCGCACGTGCACTTTTACACGTCAAAAATCTACCAGCGCTTCACAAGAGACCACTGCTGAGAAGAAACGCCGCAAGAAACTCAACAGTCAGTCGTTTTTTTAATATTGCTTATATAATAATAACTTTAACCTAGCATTATACAGGGTGTTACAAAAATACCCGTAAAGCCGAAAGGGGGTTAAATGGTGCCTTATAACAAGTCCATTTACAATATTTGAGAACCGTACTATCACTGTATTACGAACCGCCAAAAAAAAAAAAAAAACATTATTTTTTTCATTGATGTGCAAACCCTATTTCATTAAAATTAAAGAGTAAAAAAGGCAGAATGTTTATGTACATTTTTACCTAATTCGCGAAACGGTAAAGAGATATAATCAAAATGAACAAAAATTCGATTAGATACATATGACAAATCGAGTTTTGGAAGATTTTAAACGAAGATACCTAAACTAACACTTAATTTTTCGTAATGAACGTCAAATTTACAGGAACGGCTCAAGTAAGCTCCACCTTGCTCAATGCACAACCTCCGATACAGTTCGCGAGCACGACTTAAATTGATATCTTCATGGCCTACGCATAACATCATATCGTAATATTCAGAGTTAGAAAACATCGTCATTTTGGAAAAAAATATGTAAAAACACGGAACAATTGTAGAATATCGATAAGAAGATTTGAAATTGACAACATATCTTTTTTTCCGTCTTGACGTTTTTTGAAGCCAGTACTTTAAGCATAATGGCATCGTAGTATTGAACCTTTGTGGATGAAAAACAGAAAAACCATTAAAGTTGACAATTATTAAAATTGGTAGGTAGGCCACTCTGTTAAATAATCTATGCTAACTCCGGTTCCCTGACATGACAGCTTACTAGGGTTGACAATATTTTTGGCTTTGATAATTTATTATATTTTTTACGGGGTGTTTTGTAACACGTTGTATAAAACAATGAATCTCACATAAAACAAAAAATAAATACATTCATGCGCGGTTGAGCAGGAAAATGTGTCAAAACTCAGAATTGTCACAAAACTAAGCAACAGTAATAAAAAGAATAAAAAATAGAAAGTATACAAGTTTTACTTATCTGTGACGGTGCAAGACAACCTGCATAAAAGTTTCGATACATTCTCCTACAGAAACCGTGTCCCCTAGACAATATACAATATTTACATATTTTTTATGACTAAGTTATTATTCAATTATTTAGGTGTTGGCCAAGCATTTTTATCTGTTAGATAGTCTTCGACCCTATAGTAAGCTTTAGACATCAACGACTTTTTCAAGTAGGTAAGTTTTAAGTACTGGAAATGGTACCTTTAAAACAACGTCAGGTAATTTATTAAAGAAAAGGATGCATTGACCTATAAATGATTTATAAACCTTACGGACACGAAATTTTAAAATAGCAATTTTATTTTTATTTCTCCTATTCAAATTATGTATATCACAATTCTTAACAAAAGAGTCTTGATTTTTAATGACATAAATAATATTTTCATAAATAAATTGTGACGCTACTGTCAAAATATTAATTTCTGTAAATAGTAGTCTTAAGGAATCACGGGAGTTTAGATTATATATAGAACGAATGGCTCTTTTTTGCAACACGAATATAGTCTGTATGTCAGCAGCTTTTCCCCAAACCAGAATACCGTACGACATAACACTATGAAAATAACTATAATAAACTAAGCGAGCTGTCTCAACATTAGTAAGTTGCCTGATTTTCCTAACAGCATAAGCTGCCGAACTTAATTTACCTGCTAGTACTGCTATATGGGGACTCCATTGCAAGTTTTTATCTATAGTTATCCCTAAGAAAAGCGCCTTATGTACGATTTCCAATCTCTCATCATTAAGAAATATACTAGATTCTACCGGTCTAACATTAGGCAAAGCGAACCTAACACATTTAGTTTTCTTAGCATTGATTAGCAAATTGTTACTAGTAAACCAATTAAGGTAACGGCGGCTATTACCGGGGGTATCGAAATGGGCGCCCATCACCGCGGTATTTTCAAATACCCTTTTTATAAACAAACCGATCGATTTTCTAAAAAACAAATTTTACACGAACGAAGCTTATTTAATTGACTTACGGACCTGTTAGCGCTAGTGTGTGTGAATGAAACAAAGTGCTCGCAATTCGTCAGTTTACGCGAAGGCAGCGCAGAAAGAGGACGTGCCATACGAACGCGTGACGCCGCATGTAAGAAAACTCGAATCTTATTTAGTGTTTTACGTAATATTTATGGCAATTGAACCAATGTTATGGTGTTTAAATGGTTGTTTATTGTTTTCTGCATGACTTACGAGTATGAGTGTTTTTTATACATTTTTTGGACTGGAAATACGTTTAAAATGGAAAATCAAATACAGCGGTGATAGACGCCATTTTTGGCTGTGGATACTATAGTAGCCCTCAACCAAAGTGACGACCGGGGCCATACAACCCTTTATGGCCCCGGTCGTCACTTTGGTTGAGGGCTACTATAATACCGTGGTGTGCCCCGGTAATAGATTTTTTTGATTTCAGTTATTTATACTTTATTTTTGGTATATGCGATCGGTTATACATACTTTCTTACGGTTATTCCAATCTTGATATATTCACGCTATTAAAGTACTGTTTCCGTGGTATGGAAAGTATTCAACAAACCCTTATTTTTTAACAAAAACTTCAGTACTGAATTTGTAGTTTGTATAGGAACCTTAAATTGTCAAGTTGTTTAAATATTGAGATATAATCGTGTATTTACTTACCAGTTATGTAATTTTGGTTTTATACCTAGGTTGTAATATACACTTTTGATTTGTAATGAAAATAAAACTGTATCCGTTTGATTTTATGGGTCGGAATTAGGTTTTTGAAACCCTCCATATTGAGCCTATTACCGATGGTACGATCAGATAACCCTCGGTAACAGAATGTATGGGAATCTATTACCGACCCATTCAATATTTGTTTGGGTCGGTAATAGGTTCCTAAAGAAGTGTCTATTACCGAGTGATATTTTAGTCTTCTATTAAATTAATCACATTTAGGGTACCGTAAGTACAGATTTATTTGACAAAGTTGAGACTTTTACTCATCAGAAGGAAATTTCCGTGTTTAGGTATTGCATATGTAGTGATCATAAGTTATTTCTAGTTTTCATACTTATATTATATTTATTTATTAGTAATGTATTTAATTATAATTATACTTCCTTAAAAACGTGATGTAAAAAATAATATACGGAACCGAACCATTATTTATTTT
Source organism: Acleris emargana (assembly GCA_927399475.2). Taxonomy (NCBI): domain Eukaryota; kingdom Metazoa; phylum Arthropoda; class Insecta; order Lepidoptera; family Tortricidae; genus Acleris; species Acleris emargana. The sequence goes on along the minus strand of OV656835.1, from coordinate 44,696,874 downwards.
TTAACCCACGGTATTAAGTTCCAAATCGTGAGTCGGGCACCTATTACCGATGGTAGAAAATTGCTGCTTTTTATACCCTCGGTAATGGAAGCTGAATTCGCGGTAATAGAATCACAACCTGTGTATTACCACGGTAATAGAAGACTTGGGTATTTTGGTTTCAATAATTATTTTACAATATTATAATAAAGTAAAATGAGTCCAAAAAGTTACGACGCTAAAAGTTCAATAAACACTTTTATATAAAATAAAATAAAAATTGGGTCGCTAAGGAGCTTTGACCTAGTGTGGCGTTTATCCTACTGTAATCGACGGATTTTCAGTCTACCGTGAAAATTAAAGATGTATCATCAGCAAATAGCACAATATCACAAAGGTTATCTACCGTGGGTTGGGTGGTAAGTCATTAATATAAACCAAAAATAAGAAAGGACCTAATATAGAGCCCTGAGGCACACCTAATTTAACAGCTGCTCCAATAGACTTCGTTTGGTTTACAACAACCATTTGTGTTCTATCACTAAGATATGAAGACATAAGATTTAAAGAATTATTTGACAGACCATAATGTTCTAATTTTAATATAAGAGTCGCATGATCTACGCAATCGAAAGCTTTAGAAAGGTCACAAAAAATTCCTATTGCATCACAAGATTTCTCCCAAATATCTACTATATAAAAATAAGTCGGGTTTTCCTTCCTGACGCTATAACTCCAGAACGCCTGGACCAATTTGGCCAATTCTTTTTTTGAAATGTTCGTTGAAGTTCAAGGATGGTTTTAACGGCGAGAAAAAATTAAAAATCCACCGGGAAAGTCAGGAATTTGCAGCGGGGCGAAGCCGCTGGCGGGCCGCTAGTTGTATATATATTTAATGAGTACAGATGCTGCATCAGTTGTGGATCGCCCTCTGGTGAAGCCAAACTGATTACTGTTAAGCAGTTTATTTCTATTGAAGTGACCTACTTAACATATCTTTTAACATTAACTTCTCAAAAACTTTGCTTAAAACAGGTAGAATGGAAATGGGACGGAAATTCGTTAAATCACTCATATCGCCCGATTTAAAAAGTGGTATAATCAGGTTTACCATCATTTGTTAAAAAAACGTTTCACAAAGTGATTCATTCCATATTTAGTTTTTTATCAAATGCTTTATTAAAGCAGAAAAAAATAGAATATAAACATTTAGCCAAATTAATTGTTATGACAAAAGTAGAATGACAAAAATATTGGTAAAGGTGTTCCAGGCGGGGACCAGCTACGTAGTCCAAATGTTTTTTTTTTCTAGAAATAGGTTTTGTGCTTTATTGCTTGTCCCCGCCTGCAATACCCTTTCAAATATTCAAGTTATAGGTACAGGTGAAATCGGTGAAATCTAAGTCGTAGTACAAATGATCACCTCTGTGGTCTACCCACGAATATGAACAACTTTCACTACGGGACCACCTCTGAAATCACGAAAATTATATCAGGTGCTTCATAAATTTTGGTCGAGTAGGGGAAGGTGAGGTATAATGATCCCCTTAAGGGAAAAACTTTACTGTGGCTAAAGTTGAAAGCAAAGTCGCAAGATTTCTATCGTTAGAGGTAGTGAATTTACTTAACTTTGTAACTGCATACTTATTTTTTATTATATGTATGTAGTTTTTTTGTACAAGAGGTTTTTGTAAAAGTTTAGTAAAGGATCATTTTATACACACCTATGTATAAAATGATCCCGGGGGTAGGGGTAAAATAATCCCAGGGATCATTTTATACCATAAGTTAAATTTCAGTGAAATAAAACACTCAGCTGTTTATTTTAATCATATGTATTGTTCATAACATTTGCATTTGTTCTTCAGGCCAATTTTGGCGATTAGTTTTGCGTATATAAATTCTCGGCATGATCTGTAAAAACAACAAAAACTAATGGGGTAAAATGATTCCAGGGATCATTTTAAACACACAGAAAGGGATCATTTCGCCCCAAACACCAAATTCCAATATATCGATCAAAACATAACCTTCAAATACCGCGTGCGGAGATCGAACATTGCTTAAATATTAGCTAACTGCTATTAATACCCGCAAATAATACAAAATTTCAATAAACATGAACATGTAAAAAGTAATGAAAGTTCAAAAACAGACTTACCTTAGATCAGAGCCACACTTTTTGATTATTTTTTAATAAAATCCCGCCAAGCGCTCGCACCGCCATGACACTTGGAGAGGCAACTGGCAGGGGTGCGGGAAGCATGTTTCATGCGCATTTGGATAGATGGCACTAGTTGTCTCTGATTTACGGCGGGGGATCATTTGACCTCCAGGGATCGTATTACCTCACCTTCCCCTACGTATTGAACTTTTCTATTAAACAGCAGTTTTTTTTCGCGGTTTCAGAGTTGTACCCATAATTAACGATTCGTGGGTAGAACACAGAGGTGATCATTTGTACTACGACTTAGAAAGATTTCACCTGTATGTATATAATAGTACAAATTGTATTATTAACAATGATCGGATATCCCGGTGCAACACGGGGTGAATGACCTCAAACATTATGCTAATATGGATATGCCCCGGGGTTCCGGGACTTATGTTGTTAAATATTATTCTGATTTTATTACTTCAAATAAATTTCAATACAATTTAAACGCGTAAAATAAATATTTTGACAAAAGTAATTTAGGTATGTAAAAAAATAAAAAAAGTTAGTTTTTATTATACCTCTGTTTAAAATTGATCTGCCAAATAGTCTTTGGGTATGAATATAAATAAAATATATAATACGGTACGCATTATCAATTCACCACACTACACACAGATATTATATTTTATTAGTTTGTATGAAATTGAAATAGCATACAATTATTTTCTCAATATTTTATATGTTTAATAGATTTCGTTACACGTCTAAAATCCTATCCTAATGCCTATTTATAAATATCCCAACAATCGCATTTTCTTTTCGAACCAGTTCCCGAGATTTTAGTCATATCCATATTAGGATTTCTACTCTATATCCCGCAGCGTGAAATCCGATCACTGATTATTAAGTACATTGCTCTTACAATTTTCTATAGATTATACGGGTGTCTGGAAAACCTTCGGAGAAATTTGGGGGGGTAATAGTTGGCACGATTCTGATCACGGGGGTATGGTTCATTTTTGTTTCTGTTAATGTAAAAAAAAAAGAAGGATTAATTATATTCATTTTGTTACTTGATATATCGCAGCCGATATCTCGACCTTGACATTTTGACGTTGATAGTATACTACTCCAACAGTTCGTAGTATCTTACGTCAAAATTCAATGTCCGAGGTCAATGACCTGGGACCATACGTTGTCACATGGTATGTAAACAAACAGTTCGCTCCATGTAAACAAACAGTTCGCTCCATGTAAACAAAAATCAAGGTAGCATTATAATAAAAATAAATGAGTAATTTTAGTGCAACTTACTGTATTTTCGTTTTTGCAATTTGAACACTAATTGGTTTTAAATGTGAAATCACTAGGTCTCTTGTTCATGTTTTGCCGAGACTGATCATATCGTCCGTCTTTTACTGTCGAGATCTAACCATTTACCATTGTTTTCTGCTCTATAGTAGCCCATATAACTGATTTACAGCAAAAATATTCTTCTTCTTCTTTTGCCCCCGCGGCGACTTGAACAGCTACTACCGCGGGGATATGGCGTTTCCACGTTAAGTGATTTCGCCAGTGTCAATAAAACAATCCAATCTTCTCTAGGAAGATTGGGGGCAACGTTGTACGGTGATTTGTAGGTCAGAGGTCAAGATAGTTTTAACCTCTGCACCACTGCGAGTCCACTTGAAACGAGAAGAAAGATGCCAGATACACGAAATAAGTCCAAGTCTTCAATCACTGTGCGACACAAAGGCATAAAAAGTACAAATCACTATCAGAAAAGAACTTTGAACACCTAATTACCCAAAAATTAAAGTCTAAAACAAATTACACGTCCGCCATCTTTTAACGTTGCAAATGGCCCCCAGCAAAAATATTGAAGACGTGAATATTGAAAATAACATAATTTAACACTGACATCTAATGACAGCCATAAATTCATAGACTTCTCAAAGTTCAATAGACGGATTGAACGATCCGATTATTGCTCTCCGTATTGAAGAAAAAAAAGGAGAAAAAGAAAATCGTTTATTGGTGCAAACCACAGAAAAATAATAATCAAATTAAATACAGTGAGAAAATCATTTAAAACAAAACCTTAAAACTATTTTATAAAATAATAATGCACCAAATTGGGTGCTACTCAGCATCATAGTGTCAGACATGCCGTGACGCTGCACGCGCTGATTTTCAGGGCAACCAGACGGGGAGAAAGCGCTGCTGGCTGCTGGTTCTTTCCTTTTGATCCGCATGGTATTTGTGGCAGTAGCCAAAAGTCCAAGTGCAAAACATTTTGTCGATGGATATAAAGGTCGTCGCATAATTGATTATAATAGGCTATTTGACAACATTGAAAATATACTACAAATTGTGGTCATCCTATCTGATACTAGCGTAAAATAACGTATTTCACTTTATTTCACATTAAACTATATCTATTTTTTTGGAAATTACACGAAATAATAAGGATTTTTTTTGAAATTTAATCTGTGGCAAAAACGCTATGTGATGTTAGAAATACTTTATAACCTGTGAGTGTGATGTGAAGTCACATCACATGCAAGTAAACAAAACAAACCCCAAACCAAACATCGCTTCGCTTGTGACATCGCTTCCTTGACTGATTGTGATTGTAGTCCACGTTTTATATTTTCTGGGTGTTCCTTAAGCCGGCTACTCACACACCTGCTGCAGGGGCAATACCGGTCGCACGGCGGTTGGACCAATTTTAGGCTGTTCTCTACACACTAGCCTGCCGTTCAGTGTGTAACTGATAGTCCCGCTGAACGCACGTCCACGAGAAAGCCTCCTGTATTGTCGAAACACCAGAGGATTGGTATCGCCTTGGCACTTTCTGTGGTGCTACCAAAAAAAAAGGAAGAGAAGATATTGGGTGAAGAATTGGTTGCAGAAACGAAGCAAATTGTGCCACATGAATATTATGAAAGAATTGGAAGTAGATGATCTTAGAAACTTTTTGCGAATGGATATTGATTCTTTCTGGCTATGGTAACACCATTTTTTCCATTTTTGTCCACTCCGCTCGGTTGTCACCAATGAACTGACTGGAATTGCCCCAATCCTACTACACACGCAGCAACCTTGCAGGGCGGTAGACACAATCTAGGGAGCTAGGAAGGTCTTGCGCCCCTGCCGCCCTGTCGCAGGCCTAATCTAAAAATTGCTCCTGCTTGCATACACACATCACAATTAAGGAGGCAATCAAGGGTCCAATTCCCATATTGTCCCTGCAGCAGGTGTGTGAGTAGCCGGCTTTAGTGGCCTTTTTCTTTTAACCCTTAATTTGGCAAAAATAAAAAAAGTCGGGAATTCAAACCCTTTTTGATTTTGAATCAGCAAAAAAATAAAAAAACATTCCAAACATTAAAAGTGAACATTATAGTATGGTCACTGTGATGTACACTGCCAAATTAAGGGTTAAGGGTTTTTACCACAGAGTGTAATCACGTCGACCTCTTCTTACAAAGCGATCCTATTTTTCTCTTTCTTCTATGATACGAATATCTAGCAACAACATGTATGATGCCAGCTTTAAATGTAGTTTTGATAAAACGTAACGTGTAGGTAGGATTTTTTGTTTACAAATGAAACCTAAAACTCTTTTCATAAAGAGTTTTAATGGTCCAAGATTTAAAAAGATAATATGTCAAATTGTCAATAATTAATTATTGTGTTTTTTATTCGTCGGAAGCCCTGATAGTGGTACAAATCAATGAAATACAGCCATGATTCATGATCTCGTAAAAGAAGTAATGTGCCTACGAGTGCAAGTGCTATTTTAGCCGTGTGAGTGTGAGAAAAGTGTGAGTAAAAATCATAATCGTAAGTTTCAGTTTTAGATTATTTCACATAATAGCCCTTATCAGACACCGTCTTTTCATTCACATTACAGGATAATGTGTCAGTTTTCTAAACTCCATGGAGCTTTTGACCATGATTGGAAACATTGTTCATAAGGAACAACTTGTTTATTTACATTACGTTGTGACACATATCGTCGGTGAAACTGCAAAACCGCGTAAGTGACATTTTAAATAAGGAGCAAAATGCACCTTTTTAATAAGAGCGTAAGGTTTATTTTGCTCTATCATAAATTTGTTAGTTACGCGGTTTTGCAGTATCACCGACGATATTATGAATGAATCAGTTAAGATGGGGCACACTGAGAGCATCGTCAGGAAAGTCGATGATAAATCTGTCTGTAACTCAGTCAAATATTAACTTAAACAAAAGTTACCAATATAGGGTTGATCCAAATCATCCACCCTATCTACAGTTAAAATTTCTCCGAAGGTTTTCCAGACACCCTGTATACTTAGCTTATTTTTTTTCTTTTCAGTTGATTTGTTTATTGCAGTAGGGGTTTTTTTTATAATTTAGTTTATGTCACTCTTCATACCTACTTTTTATGAATAAGATAATGTATTACTAAGCGTTAAATAAGCTCTCGACTTCTCGTTTTTTTAATGTCACGAAGCTACAAGTGACAAATTTCGAGCGGAACTCTCTTTCTAGCACAATGAGTTTTTTAATAAACATAAACATTTTTTTTTTCCTTTCAAAATTAAATTAAAGTGTTATAATCAGGGATCGGAAATTCGGATCGATATTTACCTATACTTTCGCGCCGGCTTTGTTGTTCAGTTGTATGGAGGTGGACTCAATCATATAATTCATAATAAAATTTCCGGGATTTCAAAATAAATAAATTACACAGGCATTAATTCATAAATACTTATTTATATTAACTGTTTGAAGTTAATTTCCATGTATATGTTTAACCAAATGTTATTTAATTTACCTGTAACTTATTAACCTAACGAATTTATAGGAGCAAAACAGAATGTTTTATCCTACATGTAAAGTAATTATTATATTAACGTTTTGTAGAATCCCAGAATCCCAGAACTTAAATTATAAAAATAAAATTTTAGAAGCCGACGCCATGTTTGCCTATCTTTTTCCGGGATTTTGCCAACTTTAGGTAAATATCGATCCGAATTTCCGATCCTTGGTTATAATGTATACAAGAGTATATTTCAATGGCCTATTTACTAGCTTTCATTTGAGACCCATATTGTTATAATAAAACTTGCTTTTCAACCGACTTCAAAAAAAGAGGTTCTCATCTCATCAACCCGTATAATAACTTTTTACAGAATTGTCCGATTTTTTAAATTCTTTTTTGGTTTGAGTATACTTTAGAGGTGGTCCCATTGTATCCAAATCAGAATCTGACGAGCGAATCCTTGAGGAAATGAGGAAACTCCTCAAATATTATATAGGCATACATACACAACGATTTTAGTATTTTTAGTAACGGGTGATAACAAAAAAATGAGAATAATTTTCAGTAGTCTTAAAAAAAATATCTATTGCCATATTTGCCATAGACAAAAAATTGTTCAAGATGTTATTTGTACCTCTTTTGATATTCTTGATTTTTATTTGTTTCATTTTTTCAATCATTTATAATTGTCAAAATGACGCCGAAACAAGAAGCTCTGCGAAAACGCGTTGTACATTTTTATAATAAAAATATAAACATGGGGAAAAAGTACACACTAGATCATTTTACCAAAGATATAGAATTCTTGCATCCTTGACGACAACTCGCAAACGTGGTAGCGGCCGACCAGCTAAAATAATGACCAAGGGAAGACTGAAGACACTCCATATCACTTTCAATGATAGTGATTCCATGAGCCAACGAGATGCCCCGAAAATATTTAAATGTTTTCAACCGTACATTTGCCGGTCTTTAAAAAAGGTGGGTTTGGAGTGCCGCAAGAAGATAAGGACACCGTAATACACCGATCAGCAAAAATGTAACATTATGTCACAATGCCACTGGATGGTTACAAATTTCAAAGAAAAATCGTTTATTTTGGATGATGAAAGTTATTTCCCTTTGAGCAAAACCCATATACCTGGAAATGATCGGTACTATACCAGCAACATTTCAACATCACCAGACAATATAAAACACAAGTATAAGCACAAGTTTAAGCAGAAAGTTATGCTTTATGTGGCTTTTTCCGATAAAGGTGTGTCAAAACTGTGGTTCAAACCTAGTGGTTTAGCAGTTAATCCTAAACTCTCATATAGTGAATGCTTGAAAAAAATACTTATACCATTTAATCGCCAACATCGCCCTGATGGAGAATATGTGTTTTGGCCAGATAAGGCATCGTCGCATTACGCCAAAAAAACATTGCAATTCCTAGACTCCCATAATGTGCCATTTGTACCAAAAATCCGAAATCCCAAAAACCTTCCACAATGTCGGCCGATCGAAGATTTTTCTGGTTTTTTGAGCAGTTTGGTTTACAAAATTAATTGGCTGGCAGAAAATTGTGCCCAACTGATAAAAAGAATCAAAACCTGTGTGCGAAAAATGGACAAATATGCCGTCCAACGGTCTTGTTCGGGCATTATGTCTAAACTGCGTCGAACAGCTGATTACGGACCCTATCGTAACGTGCATTAATAATTTTGTAAAAAATTAAATGTGTATTATAACCCTTACTATAAAAAAATTATAAAATGTTACACAATTTTTTTTTTACACCCTTGCAAATAATTCTCATTTTTTTGTTATCACCCGTTAACAAGTCCTGCATTTGCATTCAGAAAGTATCATTTGGTGAAGTGAAACTGCTGATGAAGACCACAAATGGCTACCGGAACTCCTCAAAGGTACTTGTTGAGGAGTTCCGGTCAGTTTCAAGGGTGGCGATAAGATATCTCTATTAAGAGAGTCTAGCAATTGTAACGAAGAACATTTAATTGTTTAAATATGACTATGACTATCCGTTGTTTTTTTTTTTATGGCATATGTAGGCAAACGAGCACACAGGCCACCTGATGGTAAGTGGAAACTGTGACCCAAAGACATTCATTCATTCATTCATTCATTTACTTGCGGCGAGCTTGAAATGTCTTAAAGTTTCATATCAACTAAGAAGTGGGACTACAATGTCACTACATAATACATAACAGCTCAATACGGTCAGTCCAACTGAAGTCGGCGGTTCACAATATTTTTAACCAAAAGCCGACTTCAGTTTGAATGACCAATATACCTACCATTTTAAAAGAAGTTAGTTTTTGCGTTTTTGAAGGCGGTTTTAATGTTTTTAAAACATTTATTTTATTTTAAAAGACAATAAGCGTCACTACTTCACTAGTCGTGATTTAGCAGTGTAGGTACTTAACTGGCACATACTTCGCCAAATCATCGTTTTCCAAAATTACCCCATTAACTTGGGACAGCCCAGTAAAAAAATAAAAAAAACTATAAACGTAATGTTGATATTGTACATAAAAAGGAAAATATAACTAAAGACTGCAATTCAAAAATAGCATTTTAGATTTCCGATATTTTATGTTTTTTTGGCTTTGAATTCGAAATCCGTCTAATTTTCTCCCGTTTGACGGTATTAATTTTATTATCACTTGTCAATGGCAAGCTATAGGGACCATTTGTTGAGAAGCTTTGGATTTCATGAAGGCTTTTTGTTGTCCTTTACGGTTAAACAAAGTTCCGAAATATAGTGGACTCAACTCTTAATATCAACGGTTACTAGAGGTAGAAACCAACCCCATCACAGTCGCAGTGTGCCGTAGTAGTTACGAAACTATTGTGACTTGCAACTGCTTTGAACATTCTGTGATCGGAAATGGCTATACCTATATATGGGACTCTCACAGCAACGTTTTTCGGTAACTGACTGAGCGTTGACTGACTGACTCTTCCCCGAACCGCGCCGCTCTCCTACTGCCCGCGGTCGCCTGTCGTTCGCTGGTATTATACATTGTACAAACTTCTCGTTATTGTTTTTTTTTATAAAGTGCTAATGTAGTATCTTCAGAATAAGTGCCATATTGAAATTTTAACGACTGTCTTAATTTGCCCCGAAGTAGGTACAATCTATAAAATAATTAAAAATCACGATCCATAATATCCACAGGAGGGGTGCAAAAAAAACTGGGCGTTTTTAATACTTATAGCTTAATGTAAGTTTCCACCAACTGACTGAATTATCCTGGAGCCGCAAACTAAGAAAAACAAATAACTTAAGTTTCCTACATCGCACACCTTTTTAATTAAGATACGTTATGTTCCCAAGGGGTACGTCCGTACATAATAGAAACGGTGCAAACCGGAGTAAGCCATGTAGTTAAGCCCTCTAACTATTAGAAAAAATGCACGACTACACGATTTAATTCTATACTTTTTGCTAATTCGCCTAGGTATTAGGTATACTATACCAGGGTTGAACGTTGAGATGGAGCAGTAAGGGCAGCTATCCCTTGCTGCTAGGTACGCGTTGCATTTTCGCGTCGCAGCAAGGAATCTAGTAGCTGCCCTTACTGCCCCATCTCAACTTTCTACCCTGTGTATCAAAAATTCGACCACATTCGATGCAAGTCTGCACCCCTCCAATATAAATGAATGGAATGGCCTCAAGTCACTTCCTTTCGATCTCGGTCACCCTAGTGTTCACTGTATGCCTCCAAGACGGCCGGTTTGCTGCCATTGACTCCCACTGTGACGACGGGTTGATGTGACACCGCTTCATATGCCTCTTAACCACATCTTTATACCGCAGGAATAGGGAATATTCATGACGTTTTTTCACAGCCTCAATGAGCTGACTCATGTAACAAACAGTTGAGAAAAATCATTTTTTGAATAGCTATAATACCTAATAACCAAGATATAAGCTTACAAAAAAATATTCCTATCTCTTTCTAGCAAAACAAAATTCAACATGGAGTTTATAGGGCCGACCTATTGCATGACGTCACAGTGCATGTTGGATCTCTGTGTCTAATTAGCAGTTTAGAATGCTTTAAATATTTCTTGGCCGATTTTTATTTAAATATTCCCATTGGCCGCCTCGTTCCCGCTTGCTATCCTGCAGTTTTGAGTAGACGATGCACTTTGGCTCCGTGTCATCTGACATGCGTCGCCGCCTCTGTTCCACCGATATTAGCTCTTTGTAGGACTTCCGTGTTACGAACACGGTCAGACCAACTAAAGACAAGACCAACGAAACTACGGCGCCTGCCTGACCAATGCTAATTAATGTGGTTGAAATGGCAGGCGGTAACTCGCCAACTCAATGGAATGGGCCTCCCAAAATAGCCGCATAATTATACAGCAGCAGGGAGGTAACAGTTCCAAAAGAGCTAAGGGTGGAGAGGTGCTTCTGGATTTTAAACGACAATAAGGTGCCCACTCGCCACTTATGCAACACATCCGCCCTTCGAGTATATAGCTCTTGCGACTCCACTCTGACCGGCAAATAAAGGCAAGCTAGAGGTGAGGGTCTGTACCTCGTCATTGTACACTCCAGCCGGCCGGTGTAGGTAAGCGTGAGGTGAGGAACAGGCCCTCTCGGGATCAATCAGGTCCGTGGTGTCGCCACTCCCCAACAGCTCGCCACTAGCTGCCCTTATTATTATTATACTTCGGACTTTTTCACACTGATTCTCAGGCCATATGTATTTGCTACACGACAAAAATCTCCGAGTCCTCAACCTGCACACTGACACAACACTGCATGTCATCATCAGTGATCGGATTTCACGGTGCAACACTGCGGGATATAGAGTAGAAATCTTAATATGGATATGACTAAAATCCCGGGAACTGGTTCGAAAAGAAAATGCGATTGTTGGGATATTTATAAATAGGCATTAGGATAAGATTTAAGACGTGTAAAGAAATCGATTAAACATATTAAATATTGAGAAAATAATTGTATGCTATTTCAATTTCATACAAACTAATAAAATATAATATCTGTGTGTAGTGTGGTGAACTGATAATGCGTAGGTACCGTATTATATATTTTATTTATATTCATACCCAAAGACTATTTGGCAGATTAATTTTAAACAGAGTATAATAAAAACTAACTTTTTTATTTTTTTACATACCTAAATTACTTTTGTCATAATATTTATTTTACGCGTTTAAATTGTATTGAAATTTATTTGAATTAATAAAATCAGAATAATATTTAACAACATAAGTCCCGGAACCCCGGGGCATATCCATATTAGCATAATGTTTGAGGTCATTCACCCCGTGTTGCACCGGGATATCCGATCATTGGTCATCATGCAAGAGACGGATCATTTTCACAAAACTGTCAGTGCATCCAAGTTTCGTCAATACTTACCACCAATGACAGGACAAACGCCCGTCATTTTGAAAACTTAATCCTGTTCTGTACAGTAGAGACTTCCTTATATTAATAAAAAAAAATAGGTACTAAATAAGAATAAGAATAGTTTATTCGTGACAATACAAAACAAAGGACAAAAGTAATGTTTTATAAATTTATTTTAAGTACCATAATTTATATGTTTCCAGTGACAAATTATTCAAATTACGATGATTAAGGCGATAAATCACTTTCGCTAATGGAAAAGAATGACCATAATTTTTTCCAAATTTTCACTTGTGAGCCTATATCGACGTGAGTTTAGGACCCATTTATGAGTCGAAAAAGTGCGTTCACAGTCTACTGACGTCATTGGGGCATGTCTAATTGTTGACATTGGTATATTGTTTTTCCAATATGCTTGCATTTCGTTTACGGTAACATAATCAGGATTTCTATTTAAAATTGCTTGAAACTTTGATGTAAGTGTAGATCTAAGACCCCCAGGTAATTTTTTTAAAACAGTATGTATTTCCTTTACAATTTTAAAAGATTATTTTATCTGTAACTTTGTGCTTTGTAGTTCAAGATTTTTTTGTGGGATAACTTGAAAATTTGTTTTTATGTACTTACAGAAAATCGTTTTTTAAATTTCGGATTTTAATTATATTCTTTATCTTCCGAATTAAGGATGATTCGTTTTTTAAACCATTTATCATCCTCTTCAATTGTTCGAAGTGTTCTGCATAGTAACAAGCGGCTGTGATCCACGTCCCCCACCTAATAATTGTTGGTTTAGGTGGTAAAGCTAGACCAGGACATTGTTCTCTGAAATATTTTACTCTAGAGTCAGATTTTAAAAATATTTGTTTCATACATGCAATAACTTTATCCGCATTCGGAAATCTATTCCTTATTTCTTCACTTAAACGGTGAAACCCATGTGCAAAACACGTTACATGCAATATTTGAGGATATGCCCGTTTCAACAATTTTCCAGCTTTTAACATGTAACTGGCTGAATCTGATGAAAAGAGGAACACTTTTTGTTTGTAAGTTTCAGCAGAGTCAGTCCATAGCCAGTTCAGTGTACTTTCGTAAAACTGATAAATAGTTTCACCGTTTACTGAATCCAACACCTTAGATGCCACTAAATGGAATTTGTTAACAGTGTTAGTACTCAAAGGCATTAATAGAAAATGTACAATTTTTCGACCCAAACAGTCACGTGTTTCGTCAATAGACACCCAAAAGCTATCCGCTGCTCGTAATTTTCTCCGCATATTTTGCATTGTAATTTTGTAGACTTTATCCAAGTAAATTTTACGTATAATGTGATTGATCTGGAATATCCCGGCCACCACAATACTTTTGTAAAAAGTTACGAAAATGATAGTTACTTAATTTTGACCAAGGAATATTAGCACATATCATCATTATTGTCAAATCCAAATAAAAATCCGTGTTTGATTCTGAACCATTTTTCTTTTGCTGGTGAACTTTTGAGTTAACATGCAACTGAATATCGGATTTTCGGTAGGTTCTCAGACGTTTATCACAAATAGGTAAGGCAACGCAATTGAAATCCGTCAAAAGATAAATCTGGGTAAGAAGATAGCCAAGATCGTATACATTTTTCACTTGCCGGACGTCTTGAAGCCATATTTTATAATTAATTAATGAAAATCGCATTGGTTTATAAATAAGTACACGTTTCTAAAGTGACAACGTCAATGCTTGACAAAGATGATTAGAATATTACCTATTTTATCTAAATGGCCAGTAGTAAACAAAGTCATTGAAATCAAGTAGTGTCTAATGCGATGATAGAAGAATAGGTAATTTATTGATAAATGTGTTGAAGTACATTAAATTATAATATTTTGAGTAAACTTCTAAAAAAAATATATCATTAGGAAGTCTCTACTGTACAGAACAGGGTTAAAATTTCAAAATGACGGGCGTTTGTCCTATCCTTGCTTACCACCCATAAACCTTTGCGAGGAATGCTGTCAAAGTTTTTTCTAGGTTAACGAAACAAAAGTACAATGGTTGACCCTGCTCTCGATTTTGTCCGAAGACATCTTGCCTGAAACCCAATTGGGCTTACGACCGAATCGAGGCAACTCTCTGTTCGACAACTTCAAATATATAAGTATTCTCTAGTTGGGTCGTCGGGAAATACGGGTTTTACAACAAACCCGCGTGTGACGCAGCGGACGCGGTGTAATCCATTTGGTTTTCCTCAACATTACGCTGCAATACGAATAAAATTAAAGTTTCCTTGATACCTACTAGGCAGCAGGCGTTTATTGTGCAGATTTAGGCTAAAATGTCAGATGTCGGTAGGTAGGTTCTTAAGTAGGTATTAAACAAGTTTTTTAGAAGAATAAAAAACCTAAATACTTACATCTCTAAGAAAGACACAATTTAAACATTAATTAATTAAATCTTTCTGAATACGACTAACTGGCATTACCATTAAAAGGGGCCTTAGCTTCAAAAATATAATTATGCCCATTTCAATATTAAACCTAACATAACATAAGTAGTAGTAATAATGAAAAATAAGTGGTAAGTAAGTAAGTGGTGTAAGAGTTGTTCTGCGCTGACACTATACTACCACCCACCCCCATCACAGTCGAAGAAGTGTCTAAAGACTTGTCCACGCTAAAATTTGACGAATAAGCACAGAAACACTTGTATTTAGCTAACCAAATCTATAACTTCCGCTACCTAAATTATTTAACAATTATTATTATTATTTAAATATTTATTGAATTTTCTGCAAATTAGGTTTTTTATAATAAGTATATATAAAAGTAAAATAACAATACCCATACAAAATAATAAAAAATATAAAAAACCTAACCTACGGGTGCCGCCGGCAGCGGGGCAGGGCTCAAGCTACCGGTGGTTAGGGCTGCAGAGAGAGGAACCTCCTCACAATGCGTGCAGTGTCGAGGAGTACTGCCTTCTGTATCTGGCCCTTGATAAAATTAGACTGAGATTTAACCATAAGTTACGGTTTTTAACGATTAGTGTAACTACTGATCAAACAAGAGGCCCTAAGTCGTACTACCTGAATTTAAGCGGTTAATCAAGTTAAAATATTGTGTTAATGTCGTCTACTTGTCAAGTGTTATCTTTACTTTTGTGTGTTCATGTCACGCCAACGTTGACATATTTAGCACTAACTATAGCGCAGTTTAACAATCCATTCAGGGATTCACTGTACATTTCCGACGTGTAAAAGAGCCCGCATGTGGCCAATTTACTGAATAAATATTTTGAATTTTATCAGTTAACTCAAAAGGCTCTTATACAATGCAGATACGTCATGTAATTAGGTACTTTGGTGTAAACCGAACAATTTTTATAAATATACTCTTCCACTTTCTTTGTATGTACCTAGTGATACGCCGAACTTAACGTAAATTGGTCAAGAGCGAGTCAGACTCGCGCACCGAGGGTATTATTTTAGAAATAACACGAAATTAGAATTTAAGACTGCCGATTATTATAATGTGTACGTACATTTAATAAAATACCAAAAATAAATAAATAATTTCACGAGGCACAGATCCGCATTTCAGTTACCAGCTGTTGCGTTCGTCCGAATTATATACTTAAGTTAGACGCCGTGTATCGCTGGGCGCTAACACTGCTAACACTGACTGAGGAAGGAAGATAAATACGAACGAATCCGACTAAAAGCGATAACGTACTATGTTTATTCACTCCATCTGTATATCAGTTTTACCAGTTTTGAAATAGAACGCTATATCATACCTGGTCAATCACATGCGTAGGTAGTGATTCAAGATAAACTACTGTTTATTTATTTAAAAACATCCTTTGTCAGGATGCTGGTAACTAGACCATCGACTGAGATTGGAGCCAAGGTGACACGCGGGATACAGGGCATCAACAGGAAGATAACAATCTTCTCTGGACGTGAAGGTTAGCTCTCAAGCGTGGTACCTACCTATTAGATTAACAAGTCTAACGAAAAGTTAACTTTGAAACCGACCGCCTGTGTGTGTTATGATATTTTATTTATTTATTAGACATGCCAACCAAGTACACAGCTTATATTATACATTCGAAAATCAATTAATAAATACCTACGTATGTAAATGGAAAAATATAGCGAGATACCCCACTAAATACTAATTCAACGAGGTCTCCGACTTCAAAACCCTCAAATGTATAGCTTAGAGGTCAGATACGAGCAAACATACTAGTGAGAGATACGGTATTAGAAAAATATATTGTCAGGTAGGTACCTATACGTTAATTAATACCTAATTTTTAAATTTCAAATTTCGAATATCGTCATATTTCATGATTCTAAAAACACTAATGTTATTAAAGTATAGATTTTGGTAAGGTTATGAGTTTAAATTTGGAACAGCTGTAAATACTCAAGAGGGTCTCTATTCTAGTATTCATAGATATTAAAACTGTTATCGACTCGAAACGTCCATTCAGTATGTTTTTTAATATAAACCGCACGACATTTGACTTGAAAATAGGGACTTAATTCGTTTGTCTATTATCTAAAAAAAAAATCGTCTTGACGGAGGATCGAATTGCCGCCATTATTGTTGTAATTTGTTTGTTGTTTTTTTGCTGTTACGAAAGTAGGGTAATTCTAAACTAATAATATGTGTGTAGATAAAGTAGTGTATGAAACTGTACATAATTAGGCCTCAAAACACTCGTGTGATCCTATTATGAAACTCGAAGACGCTCGTATCATAAAACCACACTCGTATTTTAAGGCCTCTCATTATGCATCAGATCCATTCATCCACTCATTAATGGAATTCAGAAATCAAACCTAACTAACCTAGCCTTATCTACACGTTGAATATTTAAGAAATTCTGAGTTGTTTACGGTTTCATTAAAGATAAATAGATAGAATAAACGGCTAGTCGAATATAAAAAATTAAGTAAATGTGTCATTTAATTTAGCATCTTTAGGTTATCTTTTGGAAGTAAACGATAAGTGCTTCCAAAATCAATATCGATAAGTAAACTATCGATATTTTGACTGAGTCAATGAGTAAATATGTGTATGGGTATCTGTTTAAAAATATCGAATATGAATACATTTAGAGTTAAAATAGCTACGCCGAATAGTTAAAATTCCGATGCCGATGTTCCAAATGTCGAAGGTATTTGTTGGGTATGTATTTGAATATCGATCATTTTTCTTTAGTTTGTTGTTTTAAACGTTTGGGTTTTTTAGACAAGGCATATTTATTAAATATGTTTTGATCGTGCGCTATTTTAATGTTCAATATATGAAATCCCTGTTTTAATTTAATATGTAATTTTAATTTTATTATTAGTTACGTCATTACGTTATTTTATCGATCGGTAGGTACTATGTTTGATTATCAATTAAATGTATTGTTTCTGATTTCCAAAAGTTATATTAATGCAAGGCTTGATCATCATTATTCAAGATAAACGTTTAATTTTCCAATAAAAATTGTAAAAACTTTCTTTATTATTATTACACGTCAAAAAAGTAAATTTACCAAACTCTACTTTCCGAAATAAGGTAAATAATGAATTGGTACATCTAAATTCAAAACTGTATCACCGTAACCGTACCTACTTATTACCTTTTAACCTAATTATTGGCGATAGGGACAACTACCGAAAATTTAAATGCTTATATCTATTGTTCAACATAAACGGTGATTAAAAGTGTCACTTTAAACGCAAATAAATTGGCCGTGACCACCCTTTCTGGAACTGCTGACGTCGTTATGTCCTCAAGAACAATACAAAAGCTAGGATAAAAAGCATCCCATGTTCCTCCTCAGAGTTCAAGTTATATCAAAACCAATTTTCTTATAAAGGAATTCAACTGTTTGGGCGTGAAAATGTAACAGACAAACAGTACCTAAGTTACGTTCGCATTTATTATTACTAGTATGGATTTCTATCTAGAATAGTGTCGTAGTGTTATACAGTGCACCTCTCGATTCTACTCGCTAAACGGAACTACTTTTGTTCTGCAAAATAAAAAATAACTTAGAATTATTATAATTATTAACAAATTGATGTTCAAGTCTAATATTATAATCACTATCCCATGGTACTGGGGCGATGTTTCCTTGATACGACGGCTAAAACAAAATAGAGAATTGGATCGAATACATTGAAAAATACATTTAACTTGTTTGAAAAAATATATAATTAAGTTGTACATATTTTTAACAATTTGCAGAACAAAAGAAGTTCAGTTTCTGGAGTAGAAACGATCCATGCATTTAAAGCCCCAAGGTCAGAGGCACCCTGTATAGTGAATTGTCGAAGCCTCAGCGACTTCATTTTTCGTATATTGACGCAACCGTGCAAGTCATGCAACGTCAATTTGAAAATAGAACCTCCTTATTTTTTGAAGTCGGTTAAAAAAGGTGCGTGTCGTCGTTGTTACAAAATACTATATAGGAGGGTGGATTGAAAAGTTCTGAGCCTGGTAAAAAAAAGTAACGGGCTCACTTTTTATAACAGGGTCAATCAACTTTTCTTTGTAGCTCGTTGCCATGGTGACGTCTCCTGGGTCACTCTTTAAAACTAAGATTTCAAAGGATATAAGTCCACTAAAAAACTGTTATATTGGCAATTACACACCCATTCTTTAATGGCCTTTCTCCTGAGTGTGCTGAAAGTATATATTATAACATCTTTTCTAAGACACTCTATCACTGTTGTCTCCTGGCTTACGGGACAGAATAACAACAACAAAAAGTTGATCCACCCAACAATTTTATTTTTCGACATATTCTCCATGAAGGTCAATGCACTTAGTCCACCTCGCCTCCGACTTCATTATCCCATCAAAAAAAAAGAATCGCTGAGGTCGTTAAAATATGAGTCTACTGCTTCTTGTACCTCCATATTTTTCGAAAATATTTGTCCTCCCAAGTGTTTTTTGAGGTTTGGGAAGAGATGATAATCGGGAGGAGCTAGATCCGGCGAGTAAGGGTCATGCGGCAGCACTACAAATCCACAATCATATATTTGTGCCATTGATTTCGTCGAAGTGTGAACGCGAGCGTTGTCTTGGTGAAACAGTACTTTTTTCGACAGCATTCCAGGTATCTTTATTTTAATTTCCTCATGCAGACGACGTAAAAGAGCACAATAGTAGTCCGAATTTATTGCTATGCCCTTTTCGAGATAGTCTATCATGATATTCATGATAACCCCCCTGCAATCCCAGAAAACTGAGGCCATTACCTTATTAGCTGACAAAATGACCTTGGCTTTTTTGTGTGGTGGTGAACCTGGTCTTTTCCATTGCCTGGATTGTTCTTTCAATTCTGGTGTACTGTGGTGGACCCATGTCTCGTCCATAGTTATAAAACGATTGAAAAAATCGTCGGAGTCACGTTGAAACATACATAAACAATCTTGGGAAATTGTAACACGTACTCGTTTGTTCTCGACTGAAAGCAGTCTAGGCACCCACCTGGTTGACACCTTAGAAAATCCAAGAACATCGGTGATGATGTTCTGTGCCCGCTCATAAGAAATACCCATTGCTTCCGCTATCTCCACAATCTTCAATCGCCTATCCTTCATTATCGCATCTCATATATTATTGACATTTTCGTCCGTAGTAGCCGTCAACGGCCGCCCACTCCTAGGCTCGTCTTGAACAGTCTCCCGGCCACGTTTGAAACCAGCTACCCATCTTTTTATGGTAGGATACGATGGAGCAGATTGCCCTTATGTTTGATTCATATCTTCAAATATTTGTTTTGGTGTTAACCCCTTCTTTTGCAAACATTTTATGACAGAACGGTGCTCAATTTTATCCATTACTTGAAAAATCAGTGACCTTATGTAGCAGTTCGAGCATAAAATGCAAAATTGTGACAGGAAAAAAACAAAAGATAGTGCATAATGGCGACTAAATATGGCACTTTGACCTGCCAGTATTTATTTGTTTTTTTTTTAATTATATTCAACCTTAGGCTCAGAACTTTTCAATGCACCCTCGTACCTAATAATAAGTTAACCTAATTTATCGACAATCCGCACATGAAGTGATATACACTACACACCAACAAAGTGGTACACTTTTGAAAGCGGTCATTTATTGACGACGGTATCCTATCGATGTTTCGAAAAAAAAGTGTCCGCTGTTTCGTTTGTCCGGAAAAAATATTTCTCTGAACCTTTTCAAAATATTTAAAGAGATATATACTTACAGAACCTGTAGGTTAGGTTAGGTTAGTGTTATAATCCCCCCCCCCCCCCCCCCCGACTGTGCTGCCACCTTGCCGTGGTGGGTGGGCGGGCTTGAGTGTCTCTGTGATTCCCGAGGCTATACCGGACAGGGCTACCTATACCGGAAAGGCTCGGGTTGAGGGACCAGACTAAGAACGGCACCTTCCATTCCCACCTTCCCAATTCTTTTTTTCCCTTTCCTTCCCAGCACCCATCCTTCCCCACTTCCACCGAACCAGTGGCAGGATAACCACTTTATAGGCTCAGCGCGGGCCTTGGGAACCAAATACTCAATAAAAGTGCGCGTGCGCGAAATCGTATGTGCGCGGCGTCTGCATGGTGAATGTAGTGGGAAGACCGCAAACGGCTTATCCAAGTTCCACATTTGGACGCATGGCGGAATTACAAATAGTATTACCCCAATCCCGCCTCGTAGGTCAGCACTCCAGTGCTTACTTTCGTGAACACGACACACGTAAACACCTACTGGATACCAAAACTGCTACAGTGATGGAACCCCTCTTGATCGAGTTACCTTAAACGCAAGATGCCAATGAAGGCGCTATACCTAAACATGAGATTTGCCTAACAAGCTGTTTGCCCTAAACGAGGGATGCCTATGAAGCAGCATGCCTGAAATGTAAAATTGACTAAGAAGCAGATTGCCTAAAGTCGATGCCTACAAAGCAGGATGCCTAAATGGTTAAATGCCTACAAAGCAGGATGCCTAAATGTTCAAATGCCTATAAAGCAGGATGCCTAAATGGTTAATTGCCTACAAATCAAAATGCTTAAGTGGTTAAATGCTTACAAAACAACACCAAAGCTGCCCCGTCCTACCGCCAAGCTATTTGGCGTTGAACCAAAAATTGGTGCCATCATTGTCCACTACATCGAGGCTCTAACTATGATACCTGTCTTTTTTGTTCTTGATTTTTAAGAGCTAAGCTCTTGTCGGTGTCATTGTGTAGCAACTGTCTTGAGAGAAATAACGTGGTTTGCCATTCCCCTCTCTATTTCACCAACTAGTGAATAATCAGTAATCAGTGATCACATACCCAGTGTGCAGGTTTCATCACAATGTTTTCCTTCACCCAAAGCAAGTGATGGCCGAAATTATGGTTTCTAACGCATCATATCGAGGCGAATTCAGTGCATTAACTCCAAAAACCAACATTTAAACTTTGTTGAAATTTAATTTAATTTAATTTAATTAAAGTACAAATCTGAAGCGTGTTCAGTTCTAAGTGCTCACAGAGTTCACAGACTACTCAGAGTACTTTTTAATATTTTTATTCATTATTACAAAATACTTACATGTATAGATTTTTGCAGTGTTACGTACGAGTGCTTTTACTAACGGTAAAGAGCCAGAAAAACATATTTGGGTTCAGGACTCAGGAGTCAGTCCGGTATAATATTATAAAGTAAATAGGTATCTAGTAGATTTTACCCGAGACTTCACCCGCGTTACTTTTGCGACTTGTTTGTAACTAACTGACGACCGTCGCACTCCAGTCAAAATCGTAAAATATCCTCCCGGACGTGTTTCATAAAAAAATGTAAGTATCATGTTATTATTACTTTTCTATAGAGATTATAGGATTTATGAAACTAATAGGTTTCAATGAAATAAGTAGGCCCCCAGTGGCCGTTATTCTATTCTTCGGTAACAATTTTCCAGTCTATGCAGATATCAAACTTTCCGCTTCTCGGTCATCTTGTATTTCAGGCAATCTGCTGCTTGGTCAATTCACATTTCAGTCAAGCTGCTTCTTCGGTATCTCTCGTTTAGGGCAATCAGCCTTTTTAGTTATCTTGTATTTCAGGCAAACTGCTTTACAGGTAATTTAAACTTAGGCAATCTGCTTCTTAGTCAATTTTACATTTCAGGCATGCTGCTTCATAGGCATCCCTCGTTTAGGGCAAACAGCTTGTTAGGCAAATCTCATGTTTAGGTATAGCGCCTTCATTGGCATCTTGCGTTTAAGGTAACTCGATCAAGAGGGACCAGGACGAGTTTCTACTTATATTTCTTCTTTAGTGTGAATGAGCCATTCTCAAAATCGGACTTAAAAATTAAAAAAAAAGGAAATGTTTTTTTATTTGATCCAAAGTAGTCTCAAATGAAAGATACTTTATCTTACATTATGTAGCACTTATGTGCTTAGCTATTTTCATTGTAGTTTTCACTAAAAAAGGGAAAAATGAAAATACCTCTCCACGGAAGTGACAAACCTTAATTAAATAAATACTTTTTCTCAAACATGCTCGGAAAAAACAGTTTTCCGATTGAAACACAAGGACGGAAAGAGCCTCATTTTACTCCTAGGAGTAAAAAAACCATATGAAAACACTTTCCGTCCATGTCCATATATTTCTTAAAAATGCTGTCAATTTGCATACAAAATCAAAAGGACCAAGACAAAAATTCCAAACAGCCAAGGTAACTGCTCGCTTTTTTAGCACAGTGCGTGTGTTTCTTTTTGAATTTCCATTCCAATGTCTATGGTTAGTATTTAAAAACAATTGACAGTCGGTAACATTCGTTCATTCTGCATAATATAAAATTGTGAAACCGAATATTAAACTATTTGTTGAGTGAAATACTTCCTATAAAAAATGAACTCAAGCGACGAAAGCGACGAAATAGGTACCACACCGCCTATATTAAAATCTGAAGCTGCCTCGGTTAGGCAAAACCTGCTTCCCGCTAAATCTAAGGAAAAATATAACCGAACTTATGACCAATTTATGTTGTGGAGGGCAAACAAAAATGTAAATAGCTTTGTATTATTTCCTCACATGTTTGAGAAAAGCATTATGTATGCCTCGGCGGAAACGAGAATTTCCTGACTCGTATTTTAGCAGGCCTCGCTGTTGCTCGGCCTGCTAACCACCTCGCCAGGAAAACCCTTACTTTCCGCGCCTAGGCAACAATGTACTATTACATATGTAATCCACGGAAGTGACCGAAATAGCATGCTAATTTTTAAAAAACCTTACCGTACAGGTCTTTACTCCAAAATAATAATCCCAGGAATTACAAACGTTCAAAAACTTTCAAGATGGCGTTGTGTTTGTTGTCTGTATTCGTTCAGAAACTGTGTTCACTGATTTAATGAGTAATGGCTGCGTTCAATAAGTTGATCCATGGAGGTGACAATTTTTCCATGCACAAAAGTTATGAAATATTTAGAATCCGTTATTGTGTTTATGTTTTAAATATTTGGTGTTTTTTAGACAGTTTATTGTATGTTTTATCGTAAAATAATATAAATTAATTTATTTACTGTTGATAAAATTATTTTATTTTAGTCTATACCATCGTAAATGGAAATTGCACACGACATAGAGGTGACGTTTTCGTCACTTTCTTAACGATAATTTAAAAAAATATGTATATTGTGTAAGTTTTAATAAAGATCCTATTAATATAAACTATTTCAATGAATTGTAGATAGTAACACCAGAAATAATGAAAGTATTTCATTTTTTAATACAAATGCACAAAAAAAATACGCAAAAATGAGAATGGCCCGAATAGCGTATATAGGCCACAGAGCACAGAACCGTGCCCCTACTAGAGACGGTATGCTCCAAACTTTCCATACAAATCAAGCGTGGGCGTCACCGTTTACTCACACTAGTACACGCACTACTACTTAAATGATGTATCCGTATTGTCTTAGATGTCAACCATCTGTGCGCCACAAGAAAGTCACAAGTGCCTAAGAGTGCTGTGGTGTGAGGTCGATATTTTTATCGATATTTTAATGAGCCAAAATCGGACACATGACTATTTTAAAAACAATATTTCGGCAATATTCAAAATTATTCATAAAACCTTTAGGCATACATTACCAACTATGTGCCAAAATAATAGAAATCATTTTATTGGGGTTGTTTATTAAAATCAAGATTAATTGAAAACTTGAACTAGAAACTTTTTACAATAACTTCGTATTAATAAATTGGAGTTGCGTTTTTTTGTAATGTAGTTCAGTCTGATGTCCACATATTTTTCCACATATTTATAAACTGATTGATTTCACAAACATCATTTAGCAAACCGCTTTTCTTTCCGAAACTGTATTTCAGGATTTCTATGAACTGTATTTCAGGATTTCTATGAAACTAACCAACCTAAAGCGTTTTGACACGATAGTCCTGAAAAAAAACCTGAAATCTTTTACTTCCGGAAAAAAGCAGTTTACCAAATTATATGTTTATGAAATGAATCAGTTTGTGAAAGTTTTACCCCGTTATAAACAGGATGGAGTTTCATTGTTGGAATAGCATCATTAGATAGCTATGTTCTGGTACTCCTTTTCGTGGTACTTCCAGCCTCGAAATGGTCTGAGCAAATCGTACAATGTTTCTGAGGAAACCAGTTTAACTTTCCCGTCGCTAATATCCATTTATCTTTAATGTAAGCATCATTAGGAAAGCTAAAAGGATCACTTAGTAAAGGTACCTAATTAATATTAAATTAACAATTTCAAATGGAATAAAAATGCATTGATACTTTATGGACATCGATGCATTCTATCGATATGACGCCATACACCGCTACACTTCACTAACGCATTTACTGGCGTCACTGGCTGGTGAGACTGCTTACGGCGCGGTGGAGGTTTTGTGTTAAGAAGAAGAAAAAGAGGAGGTTTTGTGTTCCAAGATAACCTCAAATAGCAATTTTCAAATAACCAAAAATTGATTTTAAATGCTTAATTGTGATATGATACGCCAGAATTTTGTTTATTCACGTTTTTACTTTGGGTATTACACCATATCACAGCACAATGAGGCATAATATCGCTTTTTTGATCATGTGCACTCTACAACGTCCAAATAGATACTGACGGCCTTTATCTCCATCAATTGCGCTCGGCGCAACTGCGAAGCACGAATAGTGTCTTCACTGCCGTCTCTAGTAGAGGCGCGCGGTGACGATTCAGTGCTCTGTGGTATAGGCCGATTTTAAACTTCTAAATTCAAAATTTTGGAGTGCCTTCACTGCTTTTCAAAAATTCATAATGGCATTCGACTGACAAATATTAAATTTTAAATGTAGAAGCTGGAAATATTGTTCACTTAAATGTTTCAACACTTTCAACAGTCATGAATACGCAGATATACATTTTATTAATGGTTATTGTGATGGAAACGCAAAGGAAGCTGCAGCCATTGTCATTGTCATTGGTCAATTGGTAAAACGTCAAAAAAATATGGTTGGTTCTGTGACCGGTTATCTAGTTGAGAATTGTTGATCGAAGACAGGTACCCTAGATGAGATAGTCTGTTAACATACTATCCGCAAAATAAAGTGGCGAGTCGGCCAAAAACGTCAGTTACCTTCCTTTTTGTGCCTTCTGCTGCCTGCACTATTGTTGCATGGCCCGCTCCATAATGCCGTGCAGGTGAGAGAGATAGCATGATTCCGATGATTTATGACCCGAGTCGCCACTTAATCTTGCGGATAGTGTAGTAAAAATATTTTTGGTTTCCACCACGACGGATGAGTTGATAATCTTTGTTAATCGATCATAATTTGTTAATGCGCATTTAACATGATTCTCCTACCTAGCAGTTGCAAAAACCAATGTAAATACCAACCATCTAGGTACCTTTAACAATAAAAAATTAAATTTTACTCAAAGATAATAAATATTTCGTTATTTTTAGAATGTTAGAGGTAGACATGTCTATTGGAAAGATTTAATCCTCATCGTTGTATTTGTTAAATACATATGATTAAAATTTGCTACAGGTATTCAATATTTCGGGTAATTTCTCACTTCGTTAACCCTCTACCTGTGCCAATTGAAATTGGCAAAGATGTAAACACAGCCAAACGAACCAATTTACAATTAATACTCGATAATCACGCAATTTTAAAGGTTAAGTTAGGTCTTAGCAATTATTTATACACTTGATCGTTACTTTCACATTAAGTTTAAGATTAAATAACTATTAACTGCACGATATTTAAATAAAAACACGCTTGATGATTATTTGAGGTTATGTGTCAAAAGGTACTAATTTGTTTACATTTTTGGCATTTTCAATTGACACAGACTATGTATATACTCGTAAGGGCCACGCACATTTCGTTAGGTTGAAAAGTAAAAGTCACAGATTAATCTTAATTATAGACCGTCGGGCATTACGAGAGTTTACAGGGTGTGATCGTCTTGTGTAGCCAGGCGATTATTCCGTAAATACAGGGTGTCCCGTAAGTACCACGTCAAACTTAAGGGGGAGGTAGGTGAGCAAGCCCCCTACCTAACATGGAAAAATCGCCTTAATAAAAGTCGCACCGTTTTCGAGATATTTGAATTTTTCTGATTTTTAGAAAAATCTAACCCGCACTGAGTTTTTGATCTGTGGTATTCGGAATTTATTATTTTTTAATTTTTATTTTATTGCAAAACAATCTTGAATAGTTGTGTTATCAAATGGTAAAAACCATTGAAAAGTAACTATTGTAGTTTTTTTTATTTTTTTATTTAAATTTAAAATTTGCCTCTTCCGTTTTATTTTGGTAAAACTTTAGCCCCTCCTGGTGAAAAAAAAATACATGACCACTGGTTACCCAATTAGATTAAAAACATGCTCGTTTAATGGGCATTTAAAAATGATAAATATTTTATCATCAAAACACTAATAATTTTTTTTTTTAAAGAAAAGTGTAAAATACACCGCAATTCACGTTAAGCCAGTACTGCCACCCAAGCTTACTTGCGACGCGAGCTGTATCAGAATTCCATTCTAGTTTCATTCAGCAGCAATGCAAAACTAATCGAACAAATTAAAATCTTTAAAATTCGCTTAATTTATAAAAAAAAAGTTATAAAAAAAAAGTTATAAAACTTTTAATCTGCGATATTCCAAGTAGATAATTATTCGATTTGGGCTTACAACCTGCATAATGCCAAACTCTTTATTTAAAAAAAAACTGTCCTAAAACTTCGAACTTCGTTCGAAATTTAAAAATAATTTTGTTCCTCATTTATTTGTTTATTGTCACATTTGAACCCAATCTTACTGTTTATTCGGTGTGTGGTTAAATCTAATTACTTACTTTTGTGATTTGTCGTTTATGTTTGATGTTTTTCGGACTAACTGTTTTTGCTTGTATTTCGGACTCTGATTTGCTTAACGATTTGGCCTTTGTGACAATTGTGACTGTGGATTAAATCACAAAAGTAAGTAATTAAATTTAACCACACACCAAATAAACAGTAAGATTGGGTTCAAAAAATTATTTTTAAATTTCGAACGAAGTTACCGAAATTTAAAGATTTTAATTTGAGCGATAAGTTTTGCATTGCTGCTGAATTAAACTAGAATGAAATTCTGATACAGCTCGCGTCGCGCAAGTACGCTTGGGTGGCAGTACTGGCTTAACGTGAATTGCGGTGTATTTTACGCTTTTCTTTAAAAAAAATATTTATTTGTGTTTTGATGATAAAGTACTTATCATTTTTAAATGCCCATTAAACGAGCATGTTTTTAATCTAATTGGCTAACCAGTGGTCATGTATTTTTTTTTCACCAGGAGGGGCTAAAGTTTTACCAAAATAAAACGGAAGAGGCGAATTTTAAATTTAATAAAAAAAATAAAAAAAACTACAATAGTTACTTTTCAATGGTTTTTACCATTTGATAACACAACTATTCAAGATTGTTTTGCAATAAAATAAAAATTAAAAAATAATAAATTCCGAATACCACAGATCAAAAACTCAGTGCGGGTTAGATTTTTCTAAAAATCAGAAAAATTCAAATATCTCGAAAACGGTGCGACTTTTACTAAGGCGATTTTTCCATGTTAGGTAGGGGGCTTGCTCACCTACCTCCCCCTTAAGTTTGACGTGGTACTTACGGGACACCCTGTATAACAGATATCAGAACACTTTAAACGATATCGAAAGTACATCACCCAATTTGTAAAATCGCGTCATTAACTTTTTTTTATATAATCAGAAATATACCAAATATTAACTTCAAACCCTCCCATACATTTAGTACGCCGTTCGTTTAGACTTTTCGTTTAAAAGGCCTAGTAATTTCACCATTATTCGTGTAAATTATGAATACTTAACAGTTTTATCCCGGTATTACGAAATTACAGACTCAAGGTTACTTCGCACCAGTATATGGGTATGGGAGCGTATTAACTAAATATTTTTAATATAACTACTTTAAAAAAAAGTTATTAATGTTATGTTACTCATTGCGTAACGTAATTTCGATATCTGTTATATTAACGGAATAATCGCCTGGCTACACTTAACGATTACCCTGTATACTCGTACAAGTTTGTGTTTGTTTGTAACTCCTTCACAATGCAACGGCTACCCTTATACTCTTGATTAACACAAAGGCTACATTTAATCCAGGAAAATTTAAATTTTGCCGAGGGATTAACTATAATTGAAAACTACGAGGGCGAAGTCGCGGGTAGCTATTGATCTATGACTTTTTGAGTTACGTAAATAGACAATTACATTTTTTTTGAAAAAAAAAATAGGCGTAAGTTTAAAAAAAACTTACGTCACGTTCTAAGATCATTTCGCGTGGCGGCAAGGATTCCAGCCCGTATGTATTATACACTCGGCGTCAAAAAAATCGCACCTTTTGAAATTTTGACTTCAAGCGAATAAAGCTCTTAACTTATTTATTGTAGGGGAGAGTGGGTAACAGTGGATCACGGGTCACAGTGGATTATTCGCTATAATTCTTACGTGTGATGCTTCACGCACACAAGCAAAAGCGTGGCTACTGCTCGTCGATACCTCCCTCTCACGCGCCAGTCGCCCCCGCGCTCGCCGAGCGGAATCACGTGCTGTCACACGCAGGCCAGTAGGTAAGTACGAAAGTATTTTTTTACGTTATTTAGAAATTTGTCGTATTCCCAGCCCTTTAATAAATATAAATGGTAGTTGTAAGTTTTGAACTTGTTATTTGTTAAATCCGTTGTGGGTAATGTAATTTTGGCTTGGGTATAAGTAGTTATTTTTTGAATTTTTTTTTTCTGTCGTAACGGCCTATGGGTCACAGTGAATAATTTTCATTTGGGTCACAGTGGACTGAGGAGTAAATATATTTGTGTTTAATAGTTGAATTAGCATCAACAATGTTCTTATTAAAATGTTTGTTAATGATTACTGAAGAAGTAAATAAGTTTATTTGAATAGAGAAGAGAGCTTTATGGAAATTAAAAGAGAAAAACTGTTGTTTATTTATACAAAATGTTGATTAGTTTAGGTCTCTTTATACCAGCATAATTTGTAAGACTTTTGTTAATTTTTTATAAGACTGTGATAGAAGGCTGTCTTAGAATATAAATAAATAAATAATTATGTAGAAAAGTAGTATTTTATTGAACTTTTTTTTAATAGATCCAGTGTGACCCATCCACGGGTCACAGTGAATCATTTCCCTTTTTTTTTTAAACTTGTTATAACTTGTAAGTTTGTGCCGTTTTTGCCAATAATTGCACTTGTTTTTGTAGATTAAGGACGTATCTTGTGGTTAATTATCATAGATTAATTATTTAGGCATAAACTTGGGATTTGTGGAGCTTAAAAAAAAAAGTGATCCACTGTTACCCACTCTCCCCTACCCTACCAATATTAGTATCATTTGAAAGCACAGTTAATAAACTTTAAAAACGCGAATCGTTCTTTTTCGTAAAAACAATGATCACGATACGTTAGGGTCTTTAAAAAAAAGTGATGAAAAACTCATTAGAGGACTCACTACTTGTGCCACCCTGAACACGAATAAAAGGGGGGGTACAAATGAATTATGGGTCATTTGCTATACAGACATCACAGAAGTCACACCTGAACAGCTCCAGTAAGAGAAAACTCTGAAAAATGGATACCACGGCAGAAGAAGCAGCTCAAGTGGTAGCACTACTACAATCAGGACTACGGCAGGTTGATGTTGCTCGACAACTCAACATGAGCCGTTTCCGGGTGAAACGAGTATCCCAGCGGTTCCAGGAGACTGGAGGCTACATCAGGAAGCATGGATCTGGGAGACGACGTTGCACTTCCGACAGAGACGACCGCTATATTGTGTCGGCGTGTTTGCGTAACCGATTCTCCAACGCTGTTGAGGTGCAACAGCAGCTCCGAACAGCTCGGAGGACGTCGGTGAACGTCTCCACAGTAAGAAGAAGGCTGCGAGAGAAGAAAATCCTGCTTCGTAGGGCTGCTACGGGCCCCAAATTGACAGCAGAGCATAGGCGAGTCAGACTTCAGTTTGCCCGAGACCACGTGGATTTGACGTTCGAACAATGGAAGTCTGTCCTCTTCTCCGACGAGACGAGGGTATGCCTTTTCTGCAACGATAGGCGTAGAAGAGTGTACAGGAGGCAGGGAGAACGATACTCACAAGCCTGCTTTGAAGAAACCGTCAGCTACGGAGGAGGATCCTGCATGTTCTGGGGCGGAATTTCAATCCAGGGCAAAACCGACCTTGTGTGCGTCTCCCGCACTGGAGGTGGACGTGGCCAGGGGTCCCTGACTGCTCATCGGTACATCACAGAGATCCCGGAGGACCACGTGGTCCCGTATGCTGGTTTTGTCGGGCCTGAATTCACATTCATGCACGACAACGCCCGCTCTCATACGGCGTTGATTGTTCGGGACTACCTGGATCAGGTTGGGATCCCCGTGATGCAGTGGCCAGCGAGAAGTCCTGCCCTGAACCCCATAGAGCACTTTTGGGATGATCTGAAACGCCGGGTGCGGTCTCGTGATACTGCCCCTGCCACCCTTGAACAGCTTCGGGACGCCGTCGTCGAGGAGTGGAGTGACATTCCTCAAGAACGCATCGTGACGTTGGTGAGGTCAATGAAGGATCGCATGGAGGCTGTAATTAGGGCTAGGGGAGGTAACACTAGGTTTTAAGTTTAGTTTTAAGAATTTGCTTTACTGTATTTTTTAATTTTGTTATGTTTTTAGATTGTGTAATTTTGGCGTGAATAAATGTTTTTCCTCTTTTCATGAAAAACTATTTTTATAATCTTAGTAATCATTATCACTTTTTTATTAATTAAAGGATTCAATAACCTTTAAAATGAGGCCTCACACTCATACCTTATCTTAGATTAAATAGGGTTTATAGCTGCTTGAAGTCAACATACCAAAAGGTGCATAGTTATAAGGAAAGGTAGTCATTCCCTAACCGAAATAAAACAATTTAAATTTGTCTGTCCATAATAAATCATATTTATATATATTAACATCACTTAGTATATTCATTCATCAATTTATAAGAGATCAATATAAACAAGTAAGGCATCGTCTGCCAATTATCCTTTTTACAAAATATAAATACTTAGATATATATTATAACAGTCATAAATGCCCTCGAACAGTTTCCACTGTCGAATTAATGTAGGAATATCTCACTATTAATCGCTCGTTATGAACTAAATAATACGTGCATTTTGTGGAAAATAATAATTCTAATTAATGCACAAGCCCTGAAACTTCATGTCAAGTACCTACTACACTAATTGAGGTTTTTTTTACTAACATTTAGAAAGTCCAACAATCATTAACAAATAAGGAAAAAAACTAACTTCATTAATCGTGACAATGTGGCTCCAAAAATACCATCATCGAAATAAGCATTTAGGAAAAAAAACACAGGCTTACAGTACGATTAAAATCAGTTAACGATTCGACTTTTCTCGGCTAAACCCGGAGAAGAAAATTACACAAAATACATAGCTACGATTTATTTTAGGTAGCACTCAACTTGAAGTATCGTAAACGCAATGTATATCACTTGCCATGATGACTTTACTTACCAGTAGACCTAACAAGCGGTATAGACATGAATTATTTATTGGGTGCCTTTAACATGTTTTTTTTTTAAATAGTTAATGTATTACTTAACGTAAGTAACAATACGATTTTTTTAATTTTTTTTATACGAATTAATAAAAAAATAGGTTACACATTTTATAGATGTTACTTTTATTCAAATCTCGATACAAACGAATATTTTCACGAATGAAATCAGCCTGTTTAAGCACAATTTGTCATACGTGTCATACTGTCATAAAGTAGTCACTAATTAATTATTTTTCTCATTTAAATATAGAGGTTGTGTTACTTTAGAGCTATTTTGTTGCTCATATCCAGACCTAGGAATATACGGGGCAAAATTAAATGACAGCTAGGGATTGCCTATATCGATAAACTCAATTATCGATACTTTTCCTATATACCAGTGATCACTCCAAGTTTTGTTTGAAATAATATTTTTTTATTGAAAATATGCTAATGAAACAAATAAGCAACATAATTCTGGTTATTCTTTATTTTATAAGACTTTTTTAACCTTTACTCATCATCATCATAATATTTTTCTTACTTTGTATTTCAGAATGACTGTCCCATTTTGTTAAAATAAACAATCAGAATTAGTCAAGAGTAAAAAAATATTATTATGATTAGTAAAAGTTAAAATATCCTTTTAAAATAAAGAATAACCAGAATTATGTTTCTATTTTGTTTCCTTTGCAGTTTCAATAAAAACATATTTTTACAAAAATACTTGGAGCGATCACTAGTATATGGGAAAGGCATCGATAATTGAGTTTTTCGATATAGGCAATCCCTAGCTGTCATTTAATTTTGCCCTGTATATTCCTAGGTCTGCTCATATCCTTCTGTTGTATTGTGTTTAATAAAATAATAAGATAACGGGTAATATATTCAAAGGTAATATTTGCGATTTGATATAGGTACTCTATGTAAAAAACGAGGGATACCAATAATAACCGAGGATGGCCGAATGGTGAACTTATTTTAATCGAATTGTACATTTCGCCATGAAAATTCCCATCATTACATTAATGAAGTTCTAATATCTGGAAGTCCGAACGTACTAGATTTTTTTATTACAAATTGGACGCGAGTTATAAGTCCTGTGGAAGACATTATTAAACTGATCGTGACTATGGCACGTCAAGGTTAATGTCCAGTCATAAAAAACTGGTATTTCAGACGTCAGTCTTATACGATTCGACGTTAACTTGGACGTGTTTGAGAGAGAAATAATGTTCTTAGCAGCGGGGATTTGATTTGATTTGATAGGCTTCCGTCCGCGGGGAACAAGTCGATATGCTTTATACGACTTAAACAGGTCAGTGAATTAAGTTAAACTAAATTGCAATTCCCTATCGTTAGGTTAAGAGTCAAAAGGGGAGAATTAGATTTCAGGCACTAATGTAAAAAAGTGCAACAGGCACGTTTGATTTGGCACTTTATTGTTTGAAGATGGCGTTTGGTGAAAACTTATCCAAAACACGTTTAGTATTTGAAAACGACAATAAAACTGCTTAATTACAAGTATAATATTCATAAAATTATGCAAATTACAAAACGGATTTTAGATACCTAGCGTTTCTGTGCGATCAGGTTGACACCATCTATCAAAACCATTGAAATTTAACACCACGACAATTATAAATCCGTAATAATACTGTAACGTCTCGTCTGCACCAAGCACGTTCAATGAGAAAGTACGAACGAGTGGAAGGATTTGCAGCGTGCTAGTTCTAGAGCAGGTGGTGGTGCGTGTCGGAGTTGTTGTGGACGGCGGCGCAGAGCGCGGCGTGCAGAGCGGCGGTGTGGCGCGGCGGCGGCAGCAGCGACAGCACGCGCGCCTCGCCCGCCGCCGGCGCCGCGCCGTCCGCGCCCGTGTACCGCGCCACGCGCGCCATGGCTGCCGCGTTCACCTGCACACACCACGCAATAAGCTGAAGCTGACTAACTGATAAACTAAAGCAGACTAAATATAAACAACAAGACCGCAAGCAAATTCTTCAGAGTATGAAAAAGATGGCTACACATTGTAGGTAATACGGAATCATACGTATTCGTCTTATAGACCGGGAGATAGTGACGCAAAGGGGTCTAATTAGGTATTAACGAAAAGGAAAATGATGGCCATAGCGCTGGTTCCGGCGACCTAATCCCGGGTGTTAATAGAACGTGTCGAATAAATCACGAATGTCGAACGATTTGTTACACAAAAATTCTTGTATTTTCCGATAGTCGATGAAAAATTAAGTAGGCGCTAGCGTAATGCCATTCTTCTCCGGTGTGGCATACAGACCGCCATACTGACGACAACACATTAATTAAAAAAACAATTAAACCCTTTGTACTAGGGTAACTTTTGCACAATTTAATCATCATCAAGTAGCCAATTCAAAAAAATCACCATGCCATACTTTTCCAACGGTTCCAAATGGCCGCCCGCCATAAAAGTGTAGATTTTTTCTCTTTTGCAAAACCATTTGTACAGTCAGCATCATAAATATAGTGGCAGTCAATAGTTCCAAATATACCGCACCATCCAAAATATCCATAAATACGTACTCATTCCAAGTGATCAAATTGTTCAGGCCATCCACTGTATACAAATATACCGGAGCATCCACAACGCCATATACTTGGTAACATTCAACCCGCCATTAGTACAGCAACGTCCAGAACGCCGAAGGTTTCTAAGCATCCAAAGTAGCCAAAAATACGGGACAAATAAGAAAATTGAACCTTATTTACCAGTAGGTACGGTTGAATATTCAGTCAAATCATTTTAATAGGTTAGCCAGTAAGCAATTTGACAAACCACGAAAACAGTACCATACTGTCATGGTATATATCTGTCTCACGTTTTAATTTGACACATTATTGCGTGGACTGCCGACTGCGTGGTTTTAAAAGGTTTTGCAATATTGAAGCTGCCAACTTAAACGCATCAATACCTTTCAATATTTCGCCAAGTTAGCCGTTAGTTACGATGGACCAGTGGTTTAGTAGTAACGCTATCGAGTCATGTGTTCTGGGTTCTAATCCCCGTATTAGGTGCTATTTGCATTTTTATTTTATATTTTTAGTCGTTGTTTTATTTTAATTTGTAATAACTACTTATACAAAAAAGGCTGTATTCCTTTATTACTTGTTTACATACACGAAACTCACTACAAAACAAATAAATTACATTGATTTATATTTTTTAATTTAAGCAAAATTGGCATTAACCTCTTTGGTTTTAATGGGTATCTACTCAACCGCTTTGAAAATAAGTAGTTGTACATTTTGTTTGAGCTCTATTGCATTCAAAATAAGGTTCAATTTACAAAAATATAAAATAAAAATGCAAAATTAGCACCTAATACGGGGATTAGAACCCAGAACACATGGCTCGATAGCGTTACTACTAAACCACTGGTCCATCGTAACTAACGGCTAACTTGGCGAAATATTGAAACGTATTGATGCGTTTAAGTTGGCAGCTTCAATATTGCAAAACCTTTTAAAACCACGCAGTCGGCAGTCCACGCAATAATGTGTCAAATTAAAACGTGAGACAGATATATACCATGACAGTATGGTACTGTTTTCGTGGTTTGTCAAATTGCTTACTGACCTATTAAAATGATTTGACTGAATATTCAACCGTACTTACTGGTAAATAAGGTTCAATTTTCTTATGTGTCCCGTATTTTTGGCTACTTTGGATGCTTAGAAACCTTCGGCGTTCTGGACGTTGCTGTACTAACGGCGGGTTGAATGTTACCAAGTATATGGCGTTGTGGATGCTCCGGTATATTTGTATACAGTGGATGGCCTGAACAATTTGATCACTTGGAATGAGTACGTATTTATGGATATTTTGGATGGTGCGGTATATTTGGAACTATTGACTGCCACTATATTTATGATGCTGACTGTACCACCCTGGATTTTTTTGAACCAGGTCTTTGAATGATCATAAATAGAAATTTGATAATGCCATATCTGTGGGAGGTGGCGAATGGGTACAACTTTTTTTTGAAACTGTAATAGGCCGCCTGTACCAGCGCTATAGCCATCATTTTTCTTTTCGTCATTACGTCATTAGACCCCTGAAGGGTCGCCATACTTGGTACAAATTACCGGAAATTTTGTGTCACTATAACCCGGTCTATTACTTTCTCAATTAACTTATCAACCGGGTTCTAAAGGCGACGATAAAATCGACCTTTTTCGACCAAATACGACGACGTCGTATGATTTTTGACTACATCTGGAGGTCGGTTTTTGAATCTCACCTGGTGACTAAAGCTTACCGAAAAGGCAGATTTTCACTGATTTCCAAAAGTTCGTATTTTTAAAACTTACGGTGACTAAAATTCTTAAACCTATGTTATCGAATACGAGTGCCCCTGCCCACTCGTAAACGATATCACTCTAGAGTATTTTAATAATTACCTAATAATTAATTGCCACTGATGCCATCTGACAGCTGACGGTATACGTTAAATCAAACCACTAAGCCAAGTACGAGCACCTACCACTCCTACGTTAATAATCACCTCGATTTAATTCTACACGTGACGTTTTTATGTATTATAAGTTATAAGTATGGTCAGCCTAGATCTGAATTGGTGCCATTTCATTTAATAAACTTAGTAACACGGCCTAACATCAAGCATCGAGTACTTTAAGTATAAGATACCATAGTCAAAAATAGGACTGTACAAAAATATAATTAAATTAAATTTACACACTATGGGTACACTAAAACTTTTCACTCCTTTCGTTGCCTTAGTTCCCTCACTTAGTAAAGTTTTTTGTTTCAACAAAAGTTTTAATAACACACCGTCGTCCTCGTAACATGACATCAATAGATACGTTTCGTTCTACGGTCATCTCCAGTAGTTAATAATAAATAGGGATTGCTTATTATAACATAACAAAAAACCCGGTAAGTAATTTGGAAAAATCTGCCTAAGACAGGACTCAACTAGACGCTTGTCTATGACAGAAACGGCAGGTTAGCTGCATGTTGGTAAGACAGAGTATGACATTCAAAAATACGACTCTTGTAAAATAGTAATATTAATTTCATCGGTGACAATATTTTTACTAGTGATTTCAAGATCATCAGTGAGACTGAAAAATCGATCTATAATACTTTTTGAAAATTAAAACGGAGAAATTGTATAACACGAGATATGATTAACAAATGTATACCTGGTATTCCTCGTCTTCGTCCACCGCCTTCGCTTCAGATACCTTCTGTTTAGGTTGACTCTGAGCTACGATTAACTGAAAGATATAAATAATCTGCTTGATCAATAATAATTTAAGTGTGTAACGCGCAAAACCCCCCGGCGTAACCCTAAGCACAGAATAGATAATAGTACTGCATACAGAATGGCCACGCACCGCCCCACAACGCAATGATTTACCTCACCCCGCCAACGCAGATCATAGGAAAATGGTCGTACACTTGGTTGGTAGGTTGCGCAACGCGTAAAGTAAATAAAAATTAAGATGGTTGTGTACTGTGCTCTTTACGGGGGCTTATCAATAGCAAAATACATAAAAAATAGTTTTTATCATTTTCCGAAGTATGAAAGAAGGCAAGCAATAAAAAAAAACGAAACGAACTAAAAGGTCGTCTAACGTGAGTGATTTGTTTTCATATGACGGCGCCCTCGTCGTGGCGTGTTAATGAGAGCAGATTTTAAGTAGCAACTTGATGTAAACAGCACCTGCAATAGTTCGAGCGCATCGCGCCACCATACACCGGCTGAACTTGTAAGTAACAAAATGCCCCTCCCTCCCCACTATAAAGTTATTCTGCTGGATATGGATGTAAAAATCCATTCTCTTTACGGGAGGGGCATTCAGGACTTACGCACGAACCAAAGTACATTCTGTATGGCTCTAGAAATATCTTCATAACTATAGATTATTTATTAATTAATTAACTGTCAGTACTGAGTGTAGGTACTTCTCAAAATATACAATAAAGTTATTGTAAATTATATTCTCTCTAAGATGTCTGACACTATTCCTATACATATTAAGAAAGAGAGTAGGATAATATGTTATTAAAGTTGATTAAAATCCATGAGTATGACCTATTACTGACCTCAATTATATCTCCTTGGTATGGGCCCAAAGAACAGAAGCGTAAGTCTATCATTTCCACAATGCGCTCCGATTCTGCGTCGGCCACCACAAGGTACTGAAACAATATAATTTTCTTATAACTCTAATTAAAAGGCTCGAAGAAACATTACTGGCTCGGAAAACTCTGAATCAATGTTGTATTTTATTTGCGGTTTACTTCATACCCTTTAAAAAAAGGAAATGGTTTTTTAGAATAATGTGAAGGAGGAAGAGTAGTCCGAGGGTCGTTCAATATATTTTGAAGCAGTTAGTACCAATATGCAAAAACGTCGTTAACCTTGTTCAAATTATCGTCAACTAAATTATACTTTAAATTGATACGCAATGCTGCAGCTGTTTATAATAATTGATCTACATTTATTTCAGGTCAGTGATATTTACAACCAAATAGCCATTTTCTCCAAAAAAAAGTGCACTTTAAGGTTTCAAAGTTATAGTCGACGGCAATAATTACGTTGCCAATATACAGGGTAGAAAGTTGAGATGGGGCATTAAGGGCAGTTACTAGATCCCTTGCTGCTACGCGAAAATGCTCTTAGGAGACTTTTTATAACTTTTTAAATGATGACTTATTTTATCTTATCTTATCTTATCTATTCGACCCTGTGGGATCTTTTATGTAGTTACCCCTCTTTTAGCGCTTAATCCAATGCAGCCTCCACCCCTAACACAAAGCGGACAGTGGAGTGCAATGGCAATGCCTTGAAATCACTTGGTTCTGGGAGCCCCAACCGAGGATTTTCATTCTTTTATGCCGGCGAGGGCATCACATTCACACAGTAAGTGATAAGTCGATTCACAGATTTTTGATCAAATGTATAGTCAGCGAGAAAACCGACAGATTTGAGTTTTTTTTTTATGCGAATCGGTCCCATTTCTGTCATGGATTAAAATACTCTTTGAGACCAACTAAGGTTAGAGTAGTAGAACACCCGCAAATAAAAGAAAACATTTCCCATACAGTTCGTAGGGTATTTATTTACATATTTATTACCTGGATGATGCTTAGCTATAGTTGAACCCGGCAGAGGAGGTGCTGTTGTTGAGATCCAGAAAAGAAGTAACTGTGGCAGGACAACGTCCACCTACCGGGTCCTCTAGTAAAGATATTATTTTAAAAGTAAATGCTTTTTTTATATTTCATGCAATAGTCTCAGTCGGTTATAGGTAAACGATGTTTTTCACTTAACTGTATCGAAAAAATCCCAAACATTGGTCTTGTGTGTAATTTTAATATCGTACCTTTGAGTTATTAGTACTTAGTTTTGTATAGTGAAGAATACAGGGTGACTGGAAATTCGCCGTATTCCTTGAAAGGGGTTATTCTACAGCTCATTTGTAACGATTTAAGTCCAGTCAACCAGGGGTCAAAACTCATTGGTTACCGAGTTATTTACGTTTTTAGAATTTTAAAAAAATACCCGCTTTTCTACCTAAAACTAGTCATTGTGTAAAAACGTCGTCATTTAGAAATAAAAAAAAGCATTTTTCAAATAGCCAATGAATTACTGATTACGAAAAATAATACAAAATGCCAAAGAAATGCAAAGTTTTGAAAATAAAAGGATTTGTAGTTTAAAGTTCTGTATAAATATCTGCGTTTTCTTCAAATTGGCAAGCAGGCATTTGAGAAAGAAGCTTAGTTATCAATATCGTCCGAAATGGAAAGAAAGTTGAAAGTAACTGATTACGTAGGTCACTCGAAAATTTTTGAGATGCTCGAATTTTAAAATGGAACGCACTTTGTTTTTAAAAAGCAATTTTATTTTAAAATAGAACATCATTAGCTGAATTTAAAAGGAGAACGATATTCTATTCATTTTACTACAACACTTCCCGCGTTTTTCGGTTAAAAATGGAACGCACTTTATGTTTTTAAAAAACAAATTTAAAAGAACACGATTAGCTGAATTTAAAAACGATAACGATCCCGCGTTTTTTGGTTGAAACGATGGAGCATAACCGCGAACATTTCTACTATTATTATTAATTGTACATTTTTCAATGAAAATTAATCTTAAAATGTCATAAATTGTACCTTTTTAGAAAGCTTATGAATTGAGCAAACTATTCCTGTCATTTGTACGCGAAGTGTTGTACTTTTTTTTTAGTTATGCTTTAAAATGTTACAAAATTTGGAAAATTATTACTAGAACTTTTAACTACAAATCCTTTTATTTGCAAAACTTTGCATTTCTTTGGCATTTTTAATTATTTTTCGTAATTAGTAATTCATTGGCTATTTGAAAAATGCTTTTTTTTATTTCTAAATGACGAAGTATTTTTTTTAAATTCTATAAACGTGAAACTCGGTAACCAATGAGTTTTGACCCCTGGTTGACTGGACTTAAATCGTTACAAATGAGCTGTAGAATAACCCCTTTCAAGGAATACGGCGAATTTCCAGTCACCCTGTATTCTTCACTATACAAAACTAAGTACTAATAACTCAAAGGTACGATATTAAAATTACACACAAGACCAATGTTTGGGATTTTTTCGATACAGTTAAGTGAAAAACATCGTTTACCTATAACCGACTGAGACTATTGCATGAAATATAAAAAAAGCATTTACTTTTAAAATAATATCTTTACTAGAGGACCCGGTAGGTGGACGTTGTCCTGCCACAGTTACTTCTTTTCTGGATCTCAACAACAGCACCTCCTCTGCCGGGTTCAACTATAGCTAAGCATCATCCAGGTAATCGTTACAAATGAGCTGTAGAATAACCCCTTTCAAGGAATACGGCGAATTTCCAGTCACCCTGTATACCAATGTAATATTTGACGCAATTTCAGTGATTACAATAGTATTTCTTTAAAATCCAAGATGTGTCTAAAAAGCAAGACACTCTCGCGTGTTCATTACACAGGGTGTGTCCTGTAACAGGAACAATACTTTAAAATTAGGTCTTTTAACTTATCAGTAAACGTGTCCAAGTGGTTTTAGGGTCATAAAAAAAAGTTATTTTCTAACAAAGTTAATTGCACCAGCAATGTACATAAACACCTCACGGCAACCATTAAATAACGAATACTTCGTTGAACGTGGCATGAACGCGAACGTTTGTCACACACATGTCAAAAATAGGAGACGTTTACGTTCTTAAAATTACGTTAAAGTAATTACACATAATTACTTGATAATGATAAGAATTCAATTATTAAACACTTAAATAAACCCACGTTTATGTATACGTTTAAATAATCAACTTTAAAAAAAGTTAAATATGTAAATAAAATTAATAACAACAAGAAAAGGACCAACGTGTTTATTAAGTCCAAAGAATGAGCACA
The DNA here is from genome assembly GCA_927399475.2 of Acleris emargana. Taxonomy (NCBI): domain Eukaryota; kingdom Metazoa; phylum Arthropoda; class Insecta; order Lepidoptera; family Tortricidae; genus Acleris; species Acleris emargana. Next base: position 44,654,956 of record OV656835.1, on the reverse strand, counting down.
ATTATTTTAAATGACACTCGGTAAACTGTGGGTAGCATGGCTTACTATTTAGGAGATGTGTATGTACCTACAGTTTTCATGATAAACGCCAAACAGCTCTACTGGTTCCGGTAGTAATAGGGATTTCTGTTAAAGAGTTACAAAAAGCTCTGTTCTGCCGATAACAGAGAATACGGCCACACTTTGGCCTTGTGCTGTGCAGGCTGCTGCCCTGGTTATCCCGCATACTTTTGTAATTACACAATATTTACAATGACTCAGCTAGTAGCGGATGGATGATGATGTCCTTAGTACCTATATTATCGTTTACGGTTTAAACCTTAGCTTAGTTTTCCTCTTGCTTCAGAGAAAGAAATATCATCATCTCACAGTAACGTAAACGCAATTCATGGTTAGAATAATTTATTCTTTCCATTGTAATATTGTAATTTGTTCAAGACTTTTGACTTGACAACTTGTCATTGTCAATGTAGGTACCGTATTTGTTAATAAACACGTCGAACTTTTCATGCGGATGACGTCAATTTGTATACAGGTAGATTAAAAATGAAAGACTAGATACTATTGAAAGGTTGAAATTTGGTTCGAGTATCGCCGAACAAGTTCTGCATAAACGTATAGGGACTTTATGTAACATGTAAGTGACTAATACTGTTCTAATGCCAGTTAGATTAGGTCACTACATTTAATTATATTCTATTCAAAGATTCAAAGAATTTATTTGCTCAGAATACATTTGTGCAGATGTTACATTAATTTTAAATATTTCCAGTGTATTCAGCCCGCATGCGTGCAAAACATTTGTCGGAGCGATACAATTAAAATAATATTAAATTAAAGACCAAAGATAATCATTAGTCATTACAAAATATAGAGTAATAATAACACAAACAATAATATGCTAATATTTGGGAAAATTATTATTATACCGGCCATAGTATTTCCATCCCATACAATAATTTTAGGTTTTACATAATTCTTCTGTTCTGCAAAGTTCCTCTGTTCTGCTCCTCAATTAACCAATTTATAAGCAACGTCTGGATATAGACATCTTTAAAATTAAGCCGGATCTTCAATTGTATTAATTGCTTTGAGCAGGGAACGTCCCGCTTTTTTTATTTAATAGTACCCCGAATTAGACGCTAGCGAAGCCGCGGACAAAAGCTAGTATCTAATAAATGGGGACAAGGATAGTAGAATAGGAATAATTATCATCTGGATTGTAATTTCATAGTATCCCAAATCATTGTTTAGAGTAACTAGGAATAATAGTACATTATTGCCTAGGCAGTGAAGCGGGCAATTGCAGGACGAGTATTGGTTTAAACGAGCTTGCGAGTCCGTTTAAAAATACGAGGCCCGCAATTGCCGTTCCTGCCGAGGCATATATAGTGCTTTTCTCAAAAATTGCAAGATACAAATCGCATATAAACAGAAACTTCACGTGAAATAACATGACTCTTTACCGCCTTTATGTTTATGCCAAGGGGAAACGCAAGCTTTTTTAGAAAAAAATCTCAAGCTATTCCAGACACAGATAAAAAAGTTACGTTTCGAATAAAATATGGATGTATAAGACTTGTGCCCTCATTTTATTATGGCCGTTTTCACTTTTTTTAAAGTTACAAACTAGATAACAATGAAATTTGTATGCAACATTGCGGGCTTGTGTAGCGAGCACGCAATGTAATTTTTTTTAATTTGGGAACTGTGTGTAAACTATGTACTTCGCGTCACAGTATAGAGTTAGCAATGTCAACTATTCCGGACATTTTTGAGAAAAATAATAATATGGGTGTGCTCACCTTGTGCGAGAGCAGCAGGCGCAGCGGCGCGCCGTCGAGCAGCACGTCGAACCCGGCGAGCGCCGTCAGCTCCACCAGCCGGAAGGCCCAGCGCACGCTTTCGCGCCGCCAGCCCGCGCCGGCGCCTGCGCCCGCCTCCGGCGCCCCCACCGCCGCGCGCGGCTGCAGCGATACACAACCACAACGTCATACCACAACCCTCTTAAAACTATTCATTTACTTAACTGCGATAAACGAGTTCTACGCGGACGAAGTCGCGGGCTAAAGCTAGTAGTATATACCTAGCCCCAAACTGAGTTCTGGGAATAATTAAAATTTTTGGAAATCACAAAATAATATATTTTTTTAGTACAAAACGTGTTTTAAGTGGCGCGTGAAAATAGTATAAATGTGTAAACGAGGCGAATTTCACCTGCGGTACGGGGTCCCAGCCAGTCTGGTGCAGCAGGCCGGTGCCGGCGAAGGCTACAAGGTCAGCGGTGGCGCTGAGCGGCTTGGCCACCGCGCCGAGCAGGCAGCGCCGCAGCGCCGCCGCGCCGCTGGTCGACTCGCCTACCGCCACGCCCACCAGCGGGTGGTGCGCCAGCCCGCCCACTGCTCCTGAAAAGTTACCGCCGTTTGAATACTTTTATATCAATTAGGTAGGTACATGTAAATAGGAACTAAGTCAGTTGAATATCACTATTGAATTTGGAACGTATTTTTTCATTTATTTCATTAATTTATTTATTAAGTCTTCTGTAACATCACACACTTAGTAACATTTTCACCAAACGATGTTAAATTAAATCAACATTAATCGACTGTTAGTTCATAAATTTTGACAGCTGTTTACGCTTTAACCTCCTAAGGTTCCTTGTACTAAAAATAGTATATAATACGGTAATTGAAATAAAGATCTAGTGCAAAGGAAGTAAACTAGAATTTCTTTTGTTTTTATGACAAATTGTCAAATTAGAAAATTGACTTTACTTCATTTACAATAGATTCATATTCCATTGACGAATTTAGTTGTATGGTGGGCCTTAGGAGGCTAGTCCTCTGGTAAGTGGTGGTGGAAATTGGTACTTAACATCCTTATTTGTATTTCTTATCAATTCAGGGGTCGGACAAAAAGTGCAGATGACGTCAAACCACTTATAGGATGATTTCAAATAGTATTTTTGATTTTCATAAACAATTATCACTTATCATTTATCAACCTCTTTATTAAACGATATCGCCACTTGAAATGAGTAAGTACGGTTTTGACTGACATATTGTCAATCAGATGAACAATAAATTGACTTCGTTATTGTTTAGCTATTGTATCTTCACGATTATATTTAGCTAAAAATTATATTTACTAATGTATAAAAAACGCTGTAAAATGTCATCTTTACTCGAATATTGTGGCAATATATATATATATATATATATATATATATATATATATATATATATATATATGTATATATATATGTATATATATATATATTCTACAACTGATATTTTAATATCCGTAGGAACGCAGACTACAGGACAAGGCAAAGATATCTCTTCACAAACTGAGCAATCAAGTACTGCGATTGTTATGGATACCGCGAAATTGTTGGCTATTTTTTTTTCCCCCGGTCAACCAATTGAGGAAAAAAAAAACATTCAAGCATATTTTAAGTCTGTGACAACAATAATAGACTTGTTAGAAATGCATAATTTCATTAAATAATAAGTATAATAAAATAACACCAAATTATCTTTTTTTTATTTTTACTTATCTTACCAACTGTTCCCACTTTTGAGTATTAAACCTATTTATCTGAGGTTCCCACAGACTTGTTCTAATTTAAAATAATTATACCTTATGGTAACAAGTTTATGTCACACCTGCCCATAAAGTCGCTTTTTACGCCCGCTACGCGTACGGAAAAAGCCGCAAACATCTGCGATCTCGGACATTCTTTGTTTTATCTCCCTAGTGGTGAATATACTATTATTCACTACATCACCCTCTCTCTCTCATCATCACCTCTGTATTATTAATTGCATGGATATTTTTTTTACGATTATTTTGTTATGTTTCATTAATACTACTTTGTTACTACATGTCACACGGAAGTCTAAATACAAACTTAAACATCATCCTGTGTGCAAGATTACGTCATTTTTACGTCATCCGCACTTTTTGTCCGACCCCTGCTTATCATATATTGAATCTAAGTTTATATAATTATAACGAGTGCACCTGTGGGCTATAGCCCTCACTGATAGCGACCTTCGCTCCCTCTCCATATCGTCACCGTCTTTGAGGTACTTAGTAAGCCAGTGCCCCAGATATTTAAATTGGTATACCATTTTTAAGGGGACACCATGTCGCTTGACCGGAGCCACTCTAGTAATTTTTTGCAAATTAGGCTAAGTTGTTTACCAGCGTATTAGTGACAGGTTGCAAACCTTTCGCCTAATAGAGTACTACAAGCCTTTATTCCCCTAGGGTCTCCCCAAACTAGTCAACGCCGTTTCGGCAAATCGCGTACGGAAAAAGCTTTATGTCAACGCAATAAGAGCGAATAAGAGGTCAATCGGCTCGGCCGACGCGAAACGACGTCTTTCGACGGGAAAACGGCGTTTTGCCGTAAAGCTGTTCGCATCTGTACGACGCTGTTAGCAGCCTACAGCACCCGTTCGCATTCATAAATCTCCGAATACCGCCGTTCGGTGCCGGCAAGAGTTGAACAGCTCCGATCACGGCCGAGTACCTACGATAAGGACCGGTCAGAGCTGGCGGAAGCCGTTCAGCGTCTTCGACGGCCGAACATAGCCAGAGCAGACGGCCGAACAGAGCCGATGACGGCCGAAGTAGCTACTGATGCGTTTGAATTTAATTTATATTTGTATTGTATTTAATTATATGAAGGAAAATAATCTAACACGTATGTTAGATTCCCAACTCACGTTGTTACTAACAACCAGTCTCCAAAAATGAGATTTACGATTGCCGATCACCCGCTGTTGCCTACATTTGTTCATCCGACTCAACGGCTGTACGCGGGCTGTCTGACGTCTCGACGGCAGTACGGAGCACGCGAGAGCCGACCGTCGCTTTACAACTGTTGCGATAGCACTCTACGGCCGCAAGGAGGATGAGATGAGACTGCTGAACGCGGGTGTCCAACCGCGGAGACGGCCGATCGGCTAAATGCGAATAGTGTGGTGTAAAACACTTGGCGAAAGCCGACTCCGCGTCGACTGGTTTGGGGAGACCCTTAGTCGCCTTTTACGATATCCATGGCAAGACATCGAGTAGCACTATTCTAACCCGGCAACCACACGGAGAACATTTCAGTACTCTATCACTAAAAAAAAACGAGTTTTATGCAACTCTCCAGCATGAGACGAATCCAATGACATATCATTTATCGAAATCGTAAATATGCGAGAATGAGTTTGTATATCAACTTTTTTGTTGTGTAATACATTGGAATTCAAGAAAACTAAATTAAAAATTGACACAATGCGTCTGTCATTCATGTAAACATTGTCAATGTCAAAAGACCGATTATTTCGTATTTTGTTAATTTTCTTGGTGTTGCCGTTATAAATAGCCGACTCAAAACTTATATTTTCTCATGCTAAGGAACTTACGTGACGTCTCGCGGCCAGTCACGTGGTTAGAGCACAGTAGTTTTTTAAATTAAATTTTCAGTACTTAATCATTAAAAAAAACGAAGTTTTATGCAACTCTCCAGCATGAGCCGTATCCAACGACATGCCATTTATCAAAATCGGACTATAACTGTAGATCTGACGCCATGGATAAAATCGGCCTCGCTTAATATATATATATATTTATTACTAAATATGCATTATGTAATAAATAAAATAATAAGTAATATGTTTTGTTTTTCTTAAGGTTATACAGATCATCGTATTATTGGGCAAAGACCTCCCCCATCGGTCTCCATATCTTGCGCTCCGCTTAGTCTTGTCCAGGTGCTCGACCATTTGTATAGCTCGTCGCTCCATCGAGTCCGTGGCCTGCCGACCGGCGTCGTGATGTATCGCTGACACCACACAGTTGTTTCCTGAGTCCATCCAGTACCTGTTAGTCTCATGACGTGGCCGGCCCATTCCCATTTGTTTTCGCTTGTCGTATCACGTCTAAGAATCCGGTTTTCAGTCTTAAATCTTTGTTGGTTTTTTTTTCACTAACTTCGTTCCCGGTTACACTTCGCGGTGTGATTTTTATATTTTTTGTGAGATTTATGTTATTGCCCAGATTTATGCACCATACGTAAGTATTGGGAGAATACAACTGTTAAAAGCTTTTCTTTTAGTATGTAAGTATGGATAGTTTCTTATTAAATGGTTATTAATCTAATTAAATGGATTAAAGTTGATGAAAATATTTGGGGCTGCTGCACTACAATAAAATATCGCATCAATAGTACTAATTTTATTTTCGATAGGATGGATACAATGAGTATTAATTTAAAAAATTGGCCATGATCATCTAAGGCCTCACGTGCAACGTTGATTTATTAGTAAGTCCTTAAGATATTGTTTGAGTTGGGTTGCAAACTTAATTATCTCGGCTTTATCTGAAATATTATGATGACTACCGTCTGTATTCTATATGAACGAAAATTTTAAACAGTATTAATAAAATAACGGCATCAATAGAGTAGGTAATGTGGATAAAAAGCGGCTCTCTCCTTACAAGCTGTCAAACGCGGCCCGGTATTATCCAACCCCTAATTATTTGTATTATTTCCTCACATTGTTTGAGAAAACCATTATTAGAGCGGAGTCAAGCGATAATCCAGAGGTAGAGCATCTCAAGGGGCATCCAAATCACCCCCATGTATGGTCCGAGAATTTCGTAGTTTAGGAGTTATGGGATTTTTCTCATTTTCTACTAAACGTCAAAACTGCTTCCTCATACCACAGATAACAGAATACAAGTACAGATACCAATCTCATACAGCAAAAGCGTGCCGTCCTAATGTAGGCAATTCGGTAGGCAATTTTAGTCCCGTAGTTACACCAGTAGATGCCGTATCTGAGCCACCACTGGATGCTGGCAGCCTACCTAATAGTTTTAGTAACGTATCACAAGATGGCATTGACTTCAAGAATGAGACGTCAAGAAAATTGTTGACTTAAAACTAATATGTAATGAATGGCTATAATCCTACCGGTGACATTGTAGTAGCGTTTTATTAATTCATAGGAACATCTGCCCTGATTAATGATGTCCAGGACAAATAGGAATGTTTTAATGACATGTTTGGGAAGTTTTTTGCTGACAATAAATAAAAGCAATAGGTAAAAATAACTGGTTTATTAGGTTTAAAGAATTTATTTTCTCATAAGAATTTTACAATACACTTACATGAGAATTAAGAATAAGTTAAAAATAGTTTGGTGAGCGTATTTAAGCGTGCGTATTTACATAAAAAGGAAATATCGCCTTCAACTTTAACTTTATCCGAATCCAACGAAACAAAGTTATACACTCGGCGTCAAAAAAATCGCACCTTTTGGTATGTTGACTTCAAGCAGCTATAAACCCTATTAAATCTAAGATAAGGTATGAGTGTAGGGCCTCATTTTAAAGGTTATTGAATCCTTTAATTTATAAAAATGTGATAATGATTACTAAGCTTTAAAAAAACGTTTTTCATGAAAAGAGGAAAAACATTTATTCACGCCAAAATTACACAATCTAAAAACATAACAAAATTAAAAAATACAGTAAAACAAATTCTTAAAACTAAACTTAAAACCTAGTGTTACCTCCCCTAGCCCTAATTACAGCCTCCATGCGATCCTTCATTGACCTCACCAACGTTACGATGCGTTCTTGAGGAATGTCACTCCACTCCTCGACGACGGCGTCCCGAAGCTGTTCAAGGGTGGCAGGGGCAGTATCACGAGACCGCACCGCGGGTTCAGGTCAGGACCTCGCTGGCCACTGCATCACGGGGATCCCAACCTGATCCAGGTAGTCCCGAACAATCAACGCCGTATGAGAGCGGGCGTTGTCATGCATGAATGTGAATTCAGGCCAGACAAAACCAGCATACGGGACCACGTGGTTCTCCAGGATCTCTGTGATGTACCGATGAGCAGTCAGGGACCCCTGGCCACGTCCACCTCCAGTGCGGGAGACGCACACAAGGTCGGTTTGGCCCGATTTTAAAGTTTATTAACTGTGCTTTCAAATGATACTAATATTGGTAGGGTACAATAAATAAGTTAAGAGCTTTATTCGCTTGAAGTCAAAATTTCAAAAGGTGCGATTTTTTTGACGCCGAGTGTAGTTTAAATGTTTGTACACAAACTGTCAGCGCGTTTTGATACTTCAATGGTTAAAGATAGCACGTTGTTCGTTCCGTGTTTGTACTAACATTTTAATACACCGAAACCGCCAAAACAGTATTTTGTAATATTCATTTATATTCGTCAAGACATTATTTTCTCTATTGTTTTTTTGTTTTTAATATAAAAGAAGTATTTTGAGTATTAATTTTACGCATCAAACAAGAATTTGTAAAAACGAAACGCTTGGGGTCTGTGAGTGCATAGTAGTTTCGCGATCCGTGATGGCACCATGTAGTGACAGTACCTAATAAGGCGTAGCAAGCTTGAAAGCTTATAAGTTTTTTATGAGTTAGATGGAGTTAATATAAAATTTGTTGCATTTATTAAACTTATAAAATATACCCTACTTTATGTAGAGAAGGATGTTTTTGATGTAATTAAGGTACGTTGAATTTATTAAGGTGCAAAAATCATTCAATCTTCACGATTACTGATTCAAATGTTTCGCTCGATACCTGTGACGCCATCTATGAGTTTATTAAAGTAATAATTATACGTTGTTCGAGTTGGGAGGCCATGCTCATACTAACAATAAAGAAAACAATTGTCTGGTTTTTATTTTAATGTGTGCTAAATTATAAGTACATGTGACACGCCAAAAAAATCAAAAGCTATCACCGTTTTGCCAAAAATGTTAAATCCTAAAAACAAAGTAAGAGAAGTTCACGTATAGTTCAAACTTTGAAACCATGCACCACGCACCACGGTGACCAATTACGCTGTCTGTTTAAACGCAGCCATGTCAAGCCGAAACCAGAATGTGTCGGAAGTTCGGAACAAGAATACGGCGAATAAGGAATACGACGAAAAAGAGCAATTTCAGCAAACTCATGGACAAATTCTCTCAACGACCACACGGCTAAAAATAGACCCTTGAAGCTGGGGTTGGGAAAGTAAAAGGTACGCAAACGGGCTGCTGTACACTCCTGATGGAAAACTGTCCCTGACGCCAGCAAGAGTTGCACAGCTTGCAACAGCTAAGAAGCTTGTAAATGCAAAGAAAGTCGGGGCATGAAAAACGACTCAAGCTGTATAAATGTCAAATATAAGCGGGGTGATATTGAGCAAACATTCTCTTATACTCTGTTTTTCCAATCGATTATAGTTTTTATTTTTCTTCATATCGATTCTAATGCTCTCGTTACTGCAGTTATTTGTTAGATTTATATATAAAGTTACAATTTTGTGATTCACCCGTCTCGTTCTGCCTTGAAACTAGATGAAACTAACTCCCTACACCCGCGTGGACCAGAGGGTGCGCCTTACTAATAACGACGTATCTAAGACATTTTTCATCCCGAGTTCCGATTTATTATATTAAATAGCTGATAAATTTTTCGTTATGTCTATCATATATACAGGGTGACTGGAAATTCGCCGTATTCCTTGAAAGGGGTTATTCTACAGCTCATTTGTAACGATTTAAGTCCAGTCAACCAGGGGTCAAAACTCACTGGTTATCGAGTTATTCACGTTTCTAGAATTTAAAAAAAATACCCGCTTTTCGACCTAAAACTAGTCATTGTGTAAAAACTTCGTCATTTAGAAATAAAAAAAATCATTTTTCAAATAGCCAATGAATTACTGATTACGAAAAATAATAAAAAATGCCAAAGAAATGCAAAGTTTTGCAAATAACAGGATTTTAAGTTGAAAGTTCAAGTAATTATTTTCCAAATTTTGTAACATTTTCAAGCATAACTAAAAAAAAAAGTATGACACTTCGCGTACAAATGACAGGAATAGTTTGCTCAATTCATAAACTTTCTAAAAAAGTACAATTTATGACATTTTAAACTTAATTTTCATTTAAAAATGTACAATTAATAAAAAATAGCAGAAATTTTCGCGGTTAAGCTCCACCATCGCACTATGGGACGAAAGCCCGATCTAGCTGGACAGAATTATTTTACACTCTCAATCGGTTCTAACGGGTATGTTTATCTATAGTTTGTCTAAATAGACCAAAATTATAAATAATTGACTGTTTTGTGCAAATATTTATGCAAAAATAAGAAAACCAGTGTAAATTGACCTTTGTATAGGAAGAATTACTACGGCAAAAGAGATCAACTAAAATTGGATGTTACATTTTTAACAGAAACGAAACATTATTTCAAATGGGACCTAAAAAAATAAGAATAACAGTAATAAAAAGTACAAAATGATACCTTCAGCATTTAATTACGAAGAAATTACAAATGTCTACTCATCTTCATCCTCATCTTCGTATAGAAGCTTTTGTTACTTTACTGGTATTAAATTTCATTGAAATATATTCATATAAACGCCTATTTCTTTCATTCTTTGCGTATTTAACCCAATTATGGTAAAAATTCCTTCGAGATATAATTATTTCGGTTTCTGAAAAAAATTACTTAGCTTCAGCTTAACTATAAATATCGCGTGGTTCCGCAATCGTCCGCAGTTTCAAATGTACTAAATCCAATACTGTATGAATGAGACAACCACATAAAAAAATTACAGCCATGGTACAAGATGGTACATGTAGTTTCTTGTCTCAGAAACTTAAAATATGCACTAAAAATGCGATATTTATCCCTTTCCTCGGCATTTTTCTCAACAAAACTGTAAGTATTTACGATTAAAATAATTGTAAAAAATTGTACTTACCATCAACTTCAAGATCCATGACTAAAAACTTATAAATTAATCTTATCAACACTGTGAATCACACGCAAGAAATTACGGAAAGTAAATGATTTTAATACGGACGACAACGCACTTATTGACACTTCGAGATTAATAATTAATTATTGGAGGGTACTTACACAAAATTATCAACGGAATCGTGACCTCGGGAGTATCTGTTATCGTTTTTGCTAGTACTAATACAGAACTGCAGTGATGGTTTTTGTCCAGCTAGATCGGGCTTTCGTCCCATAGTGCATCGTTTCAACTAAAAATCGCGGAATCGTTATCGTTTTTAAATTCACCTAATCGTGTTCTTTTAAATTTGCTTTTTAAAAACATAAAGTTCGTTCCATTTTTAACCGAAAAACGCGGGAAGTGTTGTAGTAAAATGAATAGAACATCGTTCTCCATTTTAAATTCGGCTAATAGTGTTTTATTTTTAAATAAATTTGCTTTTTAAAAACAAAGTGCGTTCCATTTTGAAATTTCGAGCATCTCAAAACTTTTTGAGTGACCTACGTAATCAGTTACTTTCAACTTTCTTTCCATTTCGGACGATATTGATAACTAAGCTTCTATCTCAAATGCCTGCTTGCCAATTCGAAGAATACGCAGATATCATTTATTGTTACGGATTCTGCGATGGAGACGCGGCTGCAGCTAGAAGGGAATACCAACGTCGTTACCCTAACCGCCGTTTACCTCACGCAAGCGTGTTTGGTTCATCGTACCGTCTTATTCGGGAAAGAGGATCAGTTCAAAGCCGCCAAGCTGATGCTGGAAGACCTCGACATGATACTGCTCAAGATGAAGAAATCCTTCAGTGTTTGCGGACAGACGGCACTACTTCGATGAGATCCTTCTCGCCGGGTCTCCCTCTTCAATAGCGTGTATTGGAGTTTAATGGCACGGGTACTGCCGAGCTGAGTGCAGTGTAAACCACGGCTTCCACTGAGACATACCGAGCCGGTTAGCCACAATTCTCGTCGAACTAGTGCCGTCTGTCCGCAAACACTGAAGGATTTCTTTATATTTTAAAGCAAATTTAAAAGAACACGATTAGGTGAATTTAAAAACGATAACGATTCCGCGATTTTTAGTTGAAACGATGGAGCTTAACCGCGAAAATTTCTGCTATTTTTTATTAATTGTACATTTTTAAATGAAAATTAAGTTTAAAATGTCATAAATTGTACTTTTTTAGAAAGTTTATGAATTGAGCAAACTATTCCTGTCATTTGTACGCGATGTGTCATACTTTTTTTTTTAGTTATGCTTTAAAATGTTACAAAATTTGGAAAATAATTACTTGAACTTTCAACTTCAAATCCTGTTATTTGCAAAACTTTGCATTTCTTTGGCATTTTTTATTATTTTTCAATCAGTAATTCATTGGCTATTTGAAAAATGCTTTTTTTTATTTCTAAATGACGAAGTTTTTACACAATGACTAGTTTTAGGTCGAAAGGCGGGTATTTTTTTTAAATTCTAATAACTTGAATAACTCAATAACCAGTGAGTTTTGACCCCTGGTTGACTGGACTTAAATCGTTACAAATGAGCTGTAGATTAACCCCTTTCAAGGAATACGGCGAATTTCAAGTCACCCTGTACATACATACATACATAAACTCACGCCTTCATTCCCAGAGTGGGGTAGGCAGAGCTACAGAATTACCAACAACCCTAAAAACTTGTTGATAATTCTGTAACCACATTTTGCATAAACAGGCTAAGATGTTTACCAGCGTATTAGTGACAGGTTGCAAGCCCATCGCCTAACAGTACTCCAAGCCTTTATTCCCTTAGTCGCCTCTTACGACATCCACGGGAAGACATGGAGTGGCACTATTCTATCTAACCCGGCAAGCACACGGGTCACATGGAGTGGCACCATATATAATTATTATAATATATAATTTTAGTACATAGTGTATACTTCCAACACTGTACAAGAAAGTCAGTTTTTATAGATTATATTTTATTTGATTTCAAATATTTCCGTATATGTACTACTTAGCTAATGTTGTGTACTATATTATAGCATTATAGAACAATTAATTCCCGTTTATTTGGTACTCACACATGTATATAGGGTTCATAGAATAAGAATTATTCGCAATTTTGAAAATACAGCGGCCGTCCTTTTGATGACATCATATCTCCGGATCTTATTTATCTTGATTATCTTCCGGTACTTTACAGGTGGGGTCCCGACGGTTTTTAAGATAGAATAACATGTTTAGCAACATACAAAAATTTGGTGCTGGCATCTCAAAGTGACCAGAAATTCCGGATTTTTTCGAAGCTAACTGAACGCACTATGATGTTTTTATGAGTAATTAATGTTATGTTAACGTAGGTTCAATTCGGCCATAAATTCATTTTCTAGAATAAAATAATTGAATTAGATGAGTTTCACTTCACGTAATATCGTAACATTACGTAATATTCTACGTAATTATCATTTATTCTTGTGACAAATGGGAAGGTTAGCGTGACTTACCGAGTATGTTAATGGCGAAGTTAGTAATGCCAGCGGCAAGCCCCTCCACAAGGCTGTGAGGGGCGCGACGGCGCGCGGCGGCCGCGCGGCGCGCGTGCTCCTCGTCGCCGGCCAGCAGATCGAGGTTGCGCGCCAGCGAGCCGGCCCAGGCGCTGAGCGAGCGCAGCAGCGCCGCTGCCGTCGCTGTGGCAACGCCGCGTACGCCGCCCGTCGCGCCGCCAACACGCGCAGCCAGCGCGCCAGGCGCGCCTAGCAACTCCAATCCGCCCACCACCCAACCTGTATAAAGTATCGACCGACGTTAGCCCTACTAATTTTATAATAGTAGTTTATGCAACAGTTGTATAAGAGAGGTCAAAAAAGACGAGTGGTGTGGTTACGATGTTCGCCTGTGGCTCACATCGTAAAGCAAGACGCCGCGAGTATTTTTTGACTTAGTTATACACCGTTGCATACAATACTTTTTCTACGACTAGGTTTCAAATAAAATGCAAAATTAAATTAATATACCTAGGTTAGAATACGAACGAACGAAGCACAGAACAACAAACGAGCGAGAAACATTCGAAAACAACAAAATATGTGTCTATGGTTAACTTTGTTTTTAAATTGATGTGCACTTGCCAGGTTTCATATTATTAAAAAAGTTGCACAATCGATTTAACTTGTGAAATAGGGACTAAAAAACACCTAATGATTTCAGAAATGAATTCTTTTACCTGATTGGTCGATTTTAATATAGCTGCGTTCTGGTTGGTTGATACCAAATAAAATGTTTTTTTTAAAGAGTTAAATTAATAAAAGAGTTTACATACCAAAAAGAACCTAACGTTCCGATTGACAGTCAATGTGTATTGTGATTGGTGGTTTAATTTAGTGAAGTATTTTGATTGGTCAAATTAACCTAGGTGTAAGCTTTGGCAGCTAGGCATATCGTTTTGGCTCAAAACAGCACAAGTGCTGTTAAGGGGAATAGACTAGATAGACTTTTCTACGGAATGTTCTGCGGACATAATATTATCTATATTCTTATATTAGTGTTCGTGACTATACACCGTGTTTTTATTGATTTACGATAACTTCGGCATATTACTAGATACATCCATAGAAACTAAGTGGTAGACTCTTTTTTTTTATATTGCAAAAAAAAAAAAATCTCTATGGAGCAAAGTAACTAAATGAACTTAGCTCCATAGAAAAAAAAAAATATTTTTTTGCAATATAAAAAAAAAGAATCTACCACTTAGTTTCTATGGATGTACCTAGTAATATGCCGAAGTTATCGTAAATCAATAAAAACACGGTGTATAAATGACAGATAAAAGTACAGGAGTAGGAAAACGCCTTAACTGATGTGCCTTAATTTGTAACTGTAGTTAAACCTTAAAGCACTCGGCGGGTCACTAAATACATCTAAATACGCGCAGTGCAATAAGTACTTTATTCTACTCGCGTACTATAAACCGCTAGTAAATTTAATATAAATAATTAAAGGCTTATGGTATGGGTCAACAGGTACTAGGGCGTTAGGGCACTCACACACATATACATCGTCATTAGACAAGACGAGATCCAGCAACTTATTATATTGATTTAAAACCCCATTATACTGTCTGAGATTATGAATATTCAGTTCATCAATCAAACAACACTCATCCGCAGTCAAATAGCTAGACGGAACGAATGATGACCCCTCAACCGACCATACAATGCTGCTCATATTAAAGTCACCAATCCACTGTGGTTCGGCGTGTATGAAGAAAGTGTCATAATTCGATTTCTCCAAAAGTATCAATGAAACCCTCAAACGAAAAATACAGTGATATTTATTAATACTAAATCTATATTAAAAACCATAAAATATAGCTTTAATTTATGTAATTCATAATAAAAAATATATATAAATATAACAAAAAATCTTGCAAAATTTACTTAATTATTACAAATGTCTAATTATTACAAAATAATATATTACAAAATATGTTTCATCAAAATAAAATCTCAATAATATTAAAAATATTAAAAAATACAAAAAGTCTAGAAAAACATATTTACAAAGTTGACACCCAAGGTACTACTACAAGTGATAAATAATCGCCTTAAAATTATTTACATTTAAAATTAATGATTTTAATGAGTCTTATATTAACTTTAGATATGCAATAAACTAATTACTGATTGTGATAAAGCCGATTTTTTCATCTTGGTGAGTTTTCTGAGACCCGTAATCAGGGGGTCTGAATTTAACAGAAGCCGATTTAAAAGATCCTCATTTGTTACTTTGCGTGACATTTTCCTAGTATTACTGAGCCTGAACATCTTAATATTTTTATTTGTGGACTCGGCAGCTTCTTCTGAAAGCTTTCCAATAGGAACAATAACATGATCGATCACTTCAGCCCCGTGAATGAGAACCTTGTGAAGAGAAGCCGGTAAATTATACCATGGATATTCCTGAACAAGCTGCCGAGCCGTATCTAACGCAAAAAGTTCTTCTAATCTTCCTCCTGTTGTTGCACGATGCATAGTTTTTCTTCGGTCGCCCTAATTTTGAATTGTTACCCAAGTCATCGGGTAAAACTTGCCGGGAGGTAGATGTGGCAGCAGCGGCAGCGACGTCGGATGTAGTTTTGGGTAAATCTACGGTTTCAGTTATATTCAACCAATCACCATACTTATGTATTAGATCCCTACGGGTTCTGTTAACGTTCTTCCAATATTTTTTTATTTGCGTAACATCAATTTCCACAGCATCACGTAATTTTTCTACATCTAAGTTTTCAGCATCCTTGGGCACCAGTTGTAGAAGTAATTGGACTATATGACCTATTTTTTCTGCTTCCGAACCAGTAGCAATATGCCACTGTTTGAATATGTACATCCCCGAAACTGTGCAGTGGAAAAAAGTACCTGGAAGAAAACGAAAATGTATATAAACAGTTATTTTAACACAGTTAGCTCAATCTTGTAGCCCGTGCTACGACTTTCGTAGGGGGCTCATATCCTGGGGTCCGGCAAAGTCCGGCAAGTAAAATATCATTACTTCATAAATACACTTTATAAGCAATGCAACGAATATAAAGTCAATCTTCCGGAATCGTTCGGAAATAGTTAAAAGCTTTTATGAAATATTCGTAGCAGTTAAATATTTTATTTACAATGAAGGTCACGTAGACCCCAAATAACTCAACATTTGTTGTTTAAATATGTAACAAAAATACAAATAATAATAAAACATACCTTTATCATCAACTTCCATAATGATGTAAATGATTAATTCACAAATGATCTTGAGATATACAGTGGTGGACATATAATTAGAAACAGTACATAAAACTTAGGTAAACACAGAATGAACTATCGTTATGAGTAAAAATTATATTGATTAAATCACTATTGACTATGCCAGAATATAGCCAATGAGTTAAAAAACTCATAAAATATTTAAAAAAGTAAATCTGTTCTATCTTTAATTATTAAAAGATTTTAAAAATCATGATAGTTGAATTTCTATTACTGGCCGCTTGGACAACTAATTAGAAACAGGATCCATGGTACGTTCCATTTTTGAAACTAAAAAAAAAACCTCCTTTTACGCTTTTTCTGTTGTTTCGGCGGCAATTAAACGTCAATTTGGAAAATTACGTGAATAATAAGTATTGTTAAAAATGGGTAAAAATAAGAGTTGTGACGAGTCAACCAGGCAATTAATCGTTAAATTACATTTAGATCGAAAGTGGACTTATAGAAGAATTGCTAAACATCTAGAATGTTCTGTGAAGAAAGTTTTCAACGCTATTGCTCATTATAAAACTAACGGAACTACTAAAAGTGTTGTTAGAAAGGCTCTTCCAAGGAAAACATCTCCCCGGGAAGATTCGCAAATAATACGTGTAGCTAAACAAGACCCGTTCAAAGGCTCCAACGAGATTAGAAATGAAGTTTTTTCACCTGATGACCCAAGGAACATTTCCTCGAAACTGGTACGCCGCAGATTAGTGGAAGCTAAATTGTTCGGGGGGGTTTCTCGAAAGGTACCGCTTCTTACCAAGCAACACCGAGAGAAGCGATTATTATTTGCAAAGAAATATCTTAACTGGACCGTACGAGAATGGAAAAAAGTGTTATTCTCGGATGAAACAAAAATAAATATGGTGAATTCAGACGGCAAACGCTACGTTAGACGTCCAATAAACCATGCTTTTGATTATAAATACACGAGGAGCATAGTCAAACACGGCGGTGCGGTGGTAATATTAAAGTATGGGGATGTTTTTCTGGTTGCGGAGTTGGGCGGACGGGTCCGTAAGATTCAAGGTATAATGGATCAATTTCAATACAAAAACATCTTAGAAGAGACAATGATTCCCTACACCGACGACCATTTGCCTGTGACCTGGATCTTTCAGCACGATAACGACCCAAAACACACGGCCCGCAGTGTTAAATCCTTTCTTAGTGAGCAACGTGTTACCATGTTAGACTGGCCTGCAAATAGTCCCGATTTAAATCTAATTGAAAATGTGTGGTACGTCGTTAAAAAAAAGTCTCCGTTAAACGTAATTCCAGTCAAAATGAACATTACGAAGCCTTTGTTGAAGCATGGAACTCGATCCCACTCGATAAATGTATGAAATTACTTGAATCAATGCCACGTCGTTGCAGAGCCGTCATTAATAACAAAGGCTATGCAACTAAATATTAATTGTTAAGAAATTTAGTAAACCAAACATTATTTTACATAAATAATTTGAAATTGTTGACGTTGACACGTTAAAACTTTGATTTTTACCTCATTTCTTTAGTGTTTCTAATTACTTGTCCATGACGGATGGTACTGCAAATGTCGTTTAGTTGTTTGTACGTAACTAAATATCTAAATGGTAGTTGTAAACTCGGATATTTATTTGTTTTTTAATTAATTATAAGTTGTTGAACGTATTCTATGCATTTTGATGTTTTATTTCCAAAAACAAAAGTTTTACGGCAATGTGCCTTGTATAATGTGAAATACGTCGCAAGTGTTTCTAATTATATGTCCACCACTGTATGTCGTAAACAAACTTTCACTTTAATGACTTACTGATAACGCTAATTACGAGTGGCAGATGCGTTCACTTTGAAGGTCCGAAACGTAATGATTATTTCAAATGATTTGCGAACTATTTATAGTTTATGGATGTATGGCTACTAGTGAGTAATTAGGCATAGAGAAATTATGTCTGGGCTATACCAACAATCTGGACTTATGGCCTTCTATGGGACCACAGTGCAATCAGGAGATATTTGTCAGTCGGGTTATTTAAAAATACCATATTCAGACTGCTTAAAAAATTTGATTACTGCTGCGAGAATGTATAACCATTATTTTGTTTACATAAGTACAGTACACAAATATGGACTTCATTCGGTCTATTGCAGTCATCCTTTAAGTGAAAGTGTGACCCACAAGTCCTCGGCAGTGGACTGAAAAGCCAGCCGCGGGGCTACTGCAAGCTCCCGGCGGGTAGCTATAATCACGCCACCACCGCGGTTCTGACCAGTCAAGGCACAATCACGATCCCGCCGCCAAACCACGTATCGATCATCAAATAATTCCGAATCCAACAACCCGTCTACGAGCCAAGTCTCGGTCAAAACAATTATGTCAAAAGAAGCCAAACAAAGGTTGCGATAAAACGCTAATGTCTTAGAACGAAGTCCCCTCACGTTTTGATAATAAACAGAAGGATACGTTTATGAGCATTATGCATGTTAAACATAAATATTGGAATAATGAATATTCGGGATTCAGAATATGAATATCCGGTATCACAATATTCGTTTTTCCAATTTGTCGGGATTGTGATATTCGGAAAAAAAAATCGGGATTTTAAAAAGTTGGATATGTGATTAATCGGAACTTAAAAAATTCTGAAAAAATATTTCGATATTATGTAGTGTAACCTATAAATTATATTAAATAATTACTCACAAATAAATGTTAAAAAACAAAATAAACCGACTAGGCTGTATCACGTATGACCAAACGTCGAGGGTCGAGCTGTCATGCCGATGACGTAAAAATGACGTTGTGAGATTGTAATTGTATCTTTTTTTGTTGTGTTCTCATTTGTACGACACGGCAAACATATCTAGGTTTGGGAGGCGGTTTGTCAGCCGGGTAAATTTTCTTTAGGATTCATCGATAAAGGTGTTAAAATGCTGAATACTGTTAATTAGAAATACTGAAGAAAAATGTTGCTCAAAATTTCAAAAGGATGTTTGGAAATGATTACTATATTTTCCAACAAGACGGAGCCCTACCCCACTCAGCAAACGCAGCCCCAAATGTATTGGATTTTTTAAAATGGTCGTAAATGCTTGCAAAACTGAATGATTATAAAATTGCAATTATGGACCATTGCAATAAAGTAATCGAGCATATTTGGACCGAAAAGCCAATGGAAGCAGTGCGTGCAGCGTTGCGACGGATTCGAGACAAGCTTGAGGCTGGTGAAGAAAGTCAAAAGGTAGCGTCATTCCGAAACATGTATTATATTATAAATATTGTGTAAGTATACTTGTACCTTTAATAAACTGATTTTTTATTACGTTTGGACTTTATTATTTTAATAGATGTTTTAAACTGTATCCGAACTTATTGGACACGGTGTAGAATAGGTAATTATCGAGAGGTTGAGTCGGTTGGTACGTACCGGCACCAAGGATGGCGGCGGAGAGGTAGTGCACGGTGAGCGCGTGAGTGAGTCGCTCCGCCGACGTCATCATGTCCCGCAGCTGAAAAGCGCTCAACCGTAGCGGGCTTTGGTCCAGCGCGATGTACATCCGAACCTGGAATGTTCGCGTTTCATATACACAACCATTCATTCGATTAACAACTAAAATTGGAATTGCAAAATAAACCCTGGAATCATTCGCCAAGTAAGGTCATTCACTCGCCAAGTTTCGAGTAACTTACAGCGGTGTGCAGGGTGAGCGTGAGATCGAGTGGGTGCACGTTGAGCAGGCGCAGGCGGAGCGGGTGCTGCAGCGCGCGCGTGTCAGCCATGGCGAGCGCGGAGGGCGCGGGCGGCGTGGCGGTCGGCTGAGCGGCGCGTGCCAGCTGCGTGAGCGCCGCCACGTAAGAGTCCTCCACGTACAGCGCCAGCGGGCCCACCGACATCTCCACTTCTGTCAATTCTGCGACGCAACGTATGCGAAAAAAGCTGTGAGTTGCCTTCATGCTTAAGTAGATTACTAAGTCGCACGCGTACCCCAAACAATACAATATTTAAGCGGCATGACGGATTTAAAAAATTGAATTAAAACACTTGAAATTTGTGTATTTCTAGCCGACTGTCCCTTTTTCTGAAATTTTATTGGGTTTTTTAAGAATCGGTTTTAATGGAATCCGTAAAAAAAATAAGTATAAAAAATCCATCGCTTTTAATGTGTATTTTATTTAAAGTATCTTTAAATAAATACACACTGCCATGACATCACAAATATATAATATAAATGTGTATGTATGTAGAGCAAGGATCAAAAAGTTGGACCACGGTTAAGCGCAGTTAACCATACAAACAACGAAGTCGAAAAAAGTTATCTTGTGCGACGAAAATTATCCCTACAATTATGGCTAATTTAATGAGTGAGTTAGCATGGCTAACTTTATGGTCCTTACTCGTATCCCGAGAGACCCGCACACCAGGCTCCGTGTTACCAGAAATATTTGACTTTTGTGCTTTTGATACCTGTTTGTTAAATATGACACGAACATTTTGTACGCTTTATCTGTGATAGCCATATCTTTTAGCTTGCATAAGAGTGTTTCGTGGCTAACGGTATCGAATGCCCTTATTAAATCAGCAAATAACCCTAGTGCAATATTTTCTGGTTAACATTGATTTTTATTTTCGTTTTTAAATCAACGGTAGCAGAAAGGGTACTAGATGTAGATCGAAAACCGTACTGATTTTTATACAAGTAATATAATTAATTAATTATATGAATATGCCAAAATATATATTATCTGTCAAGATTGTAGCAAGTGGAAAGAAGTGGTCTCTGCCTACCCCTCTGGGAAACAAACAATAAACAGGGTATTTTTTTAATAGGTGCACAAGTTTTAATATGAGCTTCGCTATTGTTAATCAATAAAACATGTTGTGTTATTTTTACTGTAGCTTAAAAAACTTTAGAGATATTGCCGATTCAATGATTCTACTAACTTAACGATATTCATAGACCAATGCAAGGTTGCGAGGAGAGGGCCGTGTTGTAAAAATGTTTTTACTGTTGAGGTTTTCAAAAAGTGATTTTTTAGTATGACTTGGTGCCCACACGAGAACGTAAAAATTGGATATTTTTCATAAAATACACATTTAATGATTTTATTGTTGTAATATATTATATTAACAATACAAAATGATATGTTACAATTTGTGCACTGATAATAAAAAACCCTGTATTTATAGCAAGGTATCTTAAGATATATATCCCTGTCCCTGGCCATTATAATGGATGGGATTAATATATGTATTTTCATATCTTAGTATTGTGTGAAGCATGTGACAGTCCTAGCTTTGGGCGCGGAACACAAAGGGGCGCAGCGGGGTGAAGGGGGAAGTAGGTATTTAAAGCGCGGCCTTTTGGACCTGGGTAAAGGAGATTCGCTTCTATATCTTGTTTGTTTACGTTAAAGAGTTAGAAAAGCGCTCTCTCTTTCCCAATATCTAGCTCGGAATATTTGTTTATTTATAATGCCTTATGATTTTGGTTCGTAAGTTTATTCGGCACATTTAATGACCAACTTACTGTATATTCATGATTATTCATCATGCATATGTAATTGAAAAGTAATTATTAAATTAAATATGTGTAAAGGTGATAGGATATCTCATATTAATAAAATACTTGAAGTGTTATCAACAAGTTTTTGGAGTTGTTGGTAATTCTGTAGCTCTGCCTACCCCATTCTGGGAATGAAGGCGTGAAAGTATGTATGTATGTATGTAATAAAATACAAATAATTTATTTCCAAAAATATCATACAAATTACAGTTGAAGCTGACCACTAGGCATTGCCTGTCCCGTGGGGGAGATGGTACAGTTAACAAACAAGATTAACGGCTAACGACGACAATGTTTACTATATAAGATTTATTTATTATATTTATAAGGAGTGTCATTGCAAACAATGTCACATAAATAAAAACTAAGCGGTTAAAAGTAAAACTACATAATAAGTGGATTATTTTATTATATTATATTTTTTTTATTTTATTATTATTTAAATTTAAACACAGACCCTTATAAAAAAACAGAAGTGTGTGTGTGTGTGTGTGTGAGAGAGAGAGGGGGAGAGAGAGGAATAGAGATTATTGCACTTTTAGGAAAGATCCAATATCTTCGTACGTTAATCTCAACATGTCCTTCGTTAACTTCCTTTTCATTTCGAAAACGGAGTGTTCTTTAATAGTAGTTTATGCAACAGTTGTATAAGAGAGGTCAAAAAAGACGAGTGGTGTGGTTACGATGTTCGCCTGCGGATCACATCGTAAAGCAAGATGCCACGAGTATTTTTTGACTTAGTTATACACCGTTGCATACAATACTTTTTCTACGACTAGGTTTCAAATAAAATGCAAAATTAAATAAACAAAATTTTATTTATAGATTTTTACTCTTTATTATACCTAGGTTAGAATACGAACGAACGAAGCACAGAACAACAAACAAGCGGGAAACATTCGAAAACAACAAAATATGTGTCTATGGTTAACTTTGTTTTTAAATTGATGTGCACTTGCCAGGTTTCATATTATTAAAAAAGTTGCACAATCGATTTAACTTGTGAAATAGGGACTAAAAAACACCTAATGATTTGAGAAATGAATTATTTTACCTGATTGGTCGATTTTAATATAGCTGCGTTCTGGTTGGTTGATACCAAATAAAATGTTTTTTTTAAAGAGTTAAATTAGTAAAAGAGTTTACATACCAAAAAGAACCTAACGTTCCGATTGACAGTCAATGTGTATTGTGATTGGTGGTTTAATTTGGTGAAGTATTTTGATTGGTCAAATTAACCCAGGTGTAAGCTTTGGCAGCTAGGCATATCGTTCTGGCTCAAAAAAGCACAAGTGCTGTTAAGGGGAATAGACTAGATAGACTTTTCTACGGAATGTTCTGCGGACATATTATCTATATTGTTATATTAGTGTTCGTGACTATATAAATGACAGATAAAAGTACAGGAGTAGGAAAATGTATTAACCTTGACCAATTTAGTCCGATAAACAAGCCGAGTCACAGGTTAAACGGGAAACCGTCCAATAAACAAGCCAGGTAAAAAGTAAAAACAACAATATATAGAAGAGCACTATGAGGCGTCCGCACCGTATAAGAGACAGATGTTGACTGATTTTGGCCGACATGTAAACTCATCATGTGCGCAAGGGGTGCCCTTATCGCTGGCGAATTAAGTTTTCTGGTGGTGGAATAAAGGCTTGTAGTAGTACTGTTAGGCGATGGGCTTGCAACCTGTCACTAATATACACTGTTAAACATCTTAGCCTGATTATGCAAATTGTGGTTACAGAGTTATTAAGAAGTTTTAAGACTTGTTGGTAATTCTTTAGCTCTGCCTACCCCACTCTGGGAATGAAGGCTTGAGTTTATGTATGTATGTAGTTATCAACAAGTTTTTAGATTTGTCGGTAATTCTGTAGCTCTGCCTACCCCACTAAGGGAATGAAGGCGTGAAGGTATGTATGTATGTAACTCTTTAACGTAGACAAGGTATACGTGTAGTCATTAAGGAAAACAACCGTCGCTTAAGCATTTGTTTATGCAATCCGTCAAAGGCTATAGCCGTGTTTCTATACAAATTTTGCCTTTCTGTCAAATGTTCTAGTAATTTTATTTTTAGATACTCCTTGTAGGCAAAGGTCTGTTCCCCAAAGAAGAGCCATGTACACTTGTCAGTTTTCGTAATATGGCGGTTTGTTTTTTTTTCACTTTTTAATTTTTTTCTTGAATTCGATCTTTGCGATTAATTTGATTTTTTGGTAAACTATACTACATAATAAAACCCATCACTACAAAAAATATTGCTTGAAACTTTAGTACAAATATATGTCAAAATAATGGAAACTATAAATTGTTTTTTTTTTTTGGTGTTCTGGTGTAGCGGCACCTACAGTTTTTATTTCATAAATTGCCCATCTATAGACCTACTACATATATTAAATTCAAATTATTAGCTTTGGTACTTCATGCCAAAAACTATCTACAAATAAAATTATTCCTTCCTTGTTTCAATGTTTTTACAGGATTGCTTTAATTACTTGTATGAATGAAATCGTATACATCCTATTTTTGTATTTTGTCATTTTTGGAAGTTTGTTTCGTTTTTGACATTTATTTAAACATTATCTAAAAAATAAAAAAGTGTTCTAGTAAGGAATAATTTTATTTGTAGTTAGTTTTTGGCATGAAGTACCAAAGCTAATAATTTGAATTTAATATATGTAGTAGGTCTATAGATGGGCAATTTATGAAATAAAAACTGTAGGTGCCGCTACACCAGAACACCAAAAAAAAAAAAAAACAATTTATAGTTTCCATTATTTTGACATATATTTGTACAAAAGTTTCAAGCAATATTTTTTGTAGTGATGGGTTTTATTATGTAGTATAGTTTACCAAAAAAACAAATTAATCGCAAAGACCGAATTCAAGAAAAAAAAATAAAAAGTGAAAAAAAACAAACCGCCATATTACGAAAACTGACAAGTGTACATGGCTCTTCTTTGGGGAACAGACCTTTGCCTACAAAAAAAAACAGAACATGTAAAGCCTAACCCAATATGCATAATGAAATGAAGGGTTAATTTACTAAGAGTGTAAGAGAAAATGTAACACAGTTGCAATAACTTCTTATCTCAGGTTATATAGGTTCATATTTATGATTAGGAATTTATATACTGACTATATATTATATATCTTAGCCTATTTGTGCAAAGTGTGGTTACAGAATTATCAACAAGTTTTAAAAGTTGTTGGTAATTCTGTAGCTCTGCCTACCCCACTTTGGGAATAAAGGCGTGAGTTTATGTATGTATGTATATATTAGCATAGACAGTATAATGCGTAGGTAATGGCAGTGCATAAATATAGAAGACATTTTGTTTCTTCACTGACGTCCCGTCAGTGTTAAATTATAATAACTGATTGAGTAAAAAAATAGTGTTTCATTTCCAATGACAACGTAATATTACATAATTTTAAACGTCAATCATATTATATACACGTCTACAACCCTAGGTCGCTGTCGTGTGTCATTTGACGTCATCGCACCAAGAATGCTGGAAAAAGTACGATCACTGGACATCACAGTAGGAAGAAAAAAAGTGACATGGCGGGTTTTCATACAGATTGAGGTGTTTACGTTATCTACTTAGATGAAGGTATGTGGTTTTACCATTAAAAGTGTCGTCGACAACGCGCCAGGAGTCGTGTCGCAGGCGCAGGAGCAGGCGCGCGGCGGCGTGGCGGGTGCCGAAGGCGGCGCGCGCGGCGAACGCGCTCCATACCGGCGGCGGCGCCTCGCGCGCCAGCGGCGCCGCGCGCGTCGACGCCACCACCCCGAAGTCGAACTGCCCGCTTGAGAACTGCAGATTGTCCATTTGGACGTCCGCTATTGACAAAACTGTCTTTGTACCCTGTAAACAGGCTTTCGTTGTAAGAGTGACCACAAATTCACAGAGGTAAGTAGGTAATAGAACGTATAACGAAATCTATTACTAATAAGATACATACTTAAAAGACCACTTTATATAATTTCATTTGCTATAACATAGCAAATGAAATTAGTTGGTATAATGAACAAAACCTATATCAACAAATTATATATTTTCACAACGTATTTATATACGTATATCTATTGATATAACAACATTTTATGAAACGGTCGCATGGTATAATATTCATATCATCTACTAATCAAAACCTATAACATTTATTTATTCTAACAATAGAAAACATAACGTTCAAAAATATAAGAGAGTACAACAGAGAAATAATAATATCCTGAAAATGCTGAAAGCTGAATCTTCGGAGTGTGAGTTTCTCAGAGCAATGGCTTCAAGCTTGAATAAAAAAAAAAACAATAACATTTGTATTTTTGTTTCAATAAACAACTATTTTGCTGTATTTCTATCGGTACATCCTCGTCCAGCCCAAGCATTTTTTAATACTAGGGTAAGTGTACCAGTGAATGAACACCCCCCAGTGAATGAACAAAACGCGGTTTTTATCAAAAAATAAGCTTTGTTGTAGAGAACAGTCCAATAAGTTGTGTTTTATTAGTCTGTCAACTCTTTATTTAGGATAGCAACATTATATAATCTATGGCTCGACTTTAGTTTCGTCATGGCGTCTAAATAAAAATAACGTGTGTCAGTGTGGCTCGAAATACAAGCAAAAAATATAAGGAGCAAGGTGAGTACCGGTTTGGAAAGTTTGATATTATTGCCATTTATCTCATGCTTATTGTTGGTTTCATATATGTATGTTGTGGTGAAAAGGGTAAAGTATAAATAGGATGCGTCGGCTTTTGATACATTTTAACCGATTGATTTATTTTAAGGTGTTTACAGAAAGGAACCTTAAAAGTACCTCACTCCAGTGAATGAACATTTGTTCATTCACTGGAGCATATCGGATTTGGCATTTTTAAATAGTTTAAGCATTTGTTGTTAAGAAATTATTGCTTTTATTTAATAAACCCTAACATATGTTCATTTTGAATCACTGGTCCAGTATTGGAACAGAAATTTATGTTTTAATCTTTTAAAATGGTTTTGTATTAAACCGAAATTTCTTAGTTCATTCACTGGAATTAAATTGCAGGTAAATAAATTACATTATTTTTCCGTTGTTTATTCACTAACTTTTTGTTCCAATGAATGAACGGGATTTATTTTCTTAGTTCATCTATTAGATCAAAAAGCGAGTAAATGAACAACTTTAAAATTACCAGTGTTCATTTCTTCTTCATTCATAAGAGTCAAATTTCATTTTTATACGATGATTAAGGTGTTATAAATATTAAAACACAGCTAGAATTGTTTTCTTTAATTTACTCAATAAAGATTTTATCAAAATAATTTTTGTTCATTTATTGGGGCAAAACACCGTGTTCACTTCTATTACCAAATATGGTGTGTTCATTCATAGGTTCGTTTTCGTTCATTTATTGGGATTGCCTGTTCATTCATAGGTGATTTCGACAATTTTTCAGAAAATTATATACATTTTTCAAACTATAAGTAAAAATAGGTGAGAATTATGCTTAAATAATAAAAGACTATAAGCAGATGTAAAAAAAAATAAAAATTACTTGTCTGTGTTTTAGATTTGTTTTAAAAGTAAGGCCAAAGTCACCCTAGTCCTTATTCGTTCATTCACTGGTACACTTACCCTATAAAGGACAATTCTACGTATAAAAGTTGATTCCCCGGGCAGAAAGTACCAAATCGAATGTATTGAGCGACGAGGACGAGGATATTTCGATTTCACAATATGCACGTAAACAAAAGAGTAAGATTTTCTCGACCGTTGCAAAAAAAAAAACAACACCAAAGACCTAACCTATACGAGTCGTTTTTGCCCCGGCCTGTCTTATTATATTTTACCATCTTATTCTCACCTCAAATTAGTCAGAGGAGTTATAAAAGGATGAATCAACTTTTTCTTGTACCTCGTTGTCATACGGCCAAACCCTATATTCAATCCGCGGACAGATAGGCTTACTTCGGATTAAAATTTGACACATTTTGTATGGGCAAATGTCAAATTTTAACCCGAGGTAAGCCTTATCTATCCTCGGATTGAATATAGGGTTCGGCCGATAGTGACATCTCCGGGGTCACTCTTTAAACGATGATTGCAAAGGTTTAAGTCCACTAAAAATTAAATTTAATTGGCAATTCCAAACCCATTTTTTATTGCTTTTCTTCTGAGTGTCCTAGGAGTATATATTATAAAAAAAATTCTAAGAAACTCTATCACTGTTGTCTCCTGACTTACGGGACAGAATAACAAAAACAAAAAGTTGAATCACGAATTCTTAACGAGTATGTTATATGATAATTACCGAACTACTGGGTAGTTCGGTTGATTAGTCCGGGGCCGAACTACTGCCACACTTTTCTTCCCATTAGTTCGGTTATGACGTCAAACCGAACTACTGAGAATTAAAACGACTCAAAAGTACGGTTAAGGATGCAGCTAATTAAAAAATCAAAGAGGCATTTTCATTACATTATTTTTTTTAATAACAAAAGGTTAAGTAACTTCTAACTTCTTCTTGTTTTAAGAGAAAATGGACTCTCTATCTTTAACACTTATGTAAAAAACAGGTAAGTCAAAATTTTAAATATTTTTTTTTTACTTATAATTGAGGTACCACTTTGTTATTTCTAAATAAGCCTTACTTAACGATCTATCACACATATTAATTTGATGGATTAAATCGGAAAGCAACTGTGTCAAAATTAAATAAATAATTGGGTTGGATTTCATTACATTATATTAGTAAGCTATTCTGACACCGCCAAAGAACCAACGTATAGATCCTCTTTACAAAAAAATATACATCAAAACAAGTTTTGACAGTTACAGTGACGTCAGCCTTTTCTGATTACTAAAAATGTCACCATTTTAGCAAATGAAATAAAATACGCTTATTCTAGAATAAAATATAATATACAGTGTCCTGACCTCTAGAAAATAACTGAACATGCTATCCTAATCTACAGGAAATTAGTTTAGTTTAGAAAATAGTTTAGTTTGTAATTACAAACTAAATTGCAGTTTACAAACTAACCACGACCTATTTCGATGGATATTGTAGGTAGGTATAGGGACAATATTTTTTCAATGGCTAAGTTAAGTTTGTCCCTCAATCCAAAATACAGATTTTTTGGCGTATCCGATTCGCACTTGGTCCGTTTTTTTAAAAATAAAAGTTGTTTGCACATCATTAACCGAACTACACACCACTTCCCAATAGTTCGGTTTGACGTTATAACCGAACTAATGGGAAGAAAAGTGTGGCAGTAGTTCGGCCCCGGACTAATCAACCGAACTACTGGGACTAGAGGGATAATTATAGCTCATAATTTCATGTAAGTACCTTGTGTATGTTATATTAAAAAATATTATTCCTTACGAATGTTACACCATATGATATTACTCGTATCACTTATAATTCATATACCTTGTTATGTTTATATACCACATAATACGAGTATTATGTAACATAAATGTTACAAAACAAAAGACTGTCGCAATTTAGCTAGAGCTAAAAACACTTTTTATCGATATCGACTAGTATTATATAAAAAAAACATGCCTCTATATTTAGATAATTTTATATTATTTTAAATATGCGTTATTCCATCTAAATCGTAATTCTAACTTTGATAGAAATGACTATACTATCTCATTGAAAATAATAGACACTGCAGAAAATGAGTACCTACTCGACACTCGACTAAGACAATTATTCCGATTGCAGGGTATTCCAGTATAGGGGCGAGTACACGCCTCTTACGCAGAAGGCAGAAACCCAGGGTCAGGGAACGAAGACCGAGCATTCCAGACGCATTGAGTTAGAAGATGAGGTGCTATAAATGATTCGCGGGAATCCAGAAACAAGTGTTTGTCGCATGTCAAGAACGACAGGTTTACCGAAGTCCGTACGAATTGGAATTCATCCTTACCACATTCAACGTTTTAAGGCCTTTAACCAAGTGACTATGGCCCAAGATTTCTGCCTAATGCGTAAGAGCTGCAATTAATTGAATTTCGAAGTTAAAAACCGGCCTAGATACGCTATTCACACTAAAGAAATGGAAGTAAAAACACGCCGTGCTAAATTAAAAAAAAAACTCCTCGATAATTAAAAATAATACCATAAACTAGTATGTTGTTAGAATCAGCATTAAAGTGAATTTTTTTTACAATAAGTATGTGGTTAACTTTCGATAGTGTATTTTTTTATCTCGACATACATACATACATACCTTCACGCCTTCATTCCCAGAGTGGGGTAGGCAGAGCTACAGAATTACCAACAAATCTAAAAACTGATTTAAAACTCTGTAACCACAATTTGCACAATTAGGCTAAGATGTTTAACAGTGTATATTAGTGACAGGTAGCAAGCCCATCATCGCCTAACAATACTACAAGCCTTTAATCCCTTTGTCGCCTCTTACGACTTCCACAGGAAGACATGGAGTGGCACAATTCTAAGCCGGCAACCACACGGCACAATTATTATCTCGACAATTTTTACAAAATCGGTTATAGATTTTGCTAGACAAAAGTCTTTGTAGGAAACTATTTATTTTTCTGACACAATGAACTTGTTTTCAGCTGAAAGTACCATAGAAGTGTTACACTATCCCAAAACCTAAAAATAAAATAAGCCGATAGTGTTACAGTTTTTTAAATTTGTGTTCTGAGTTATAGCAATGTTACGTATTTTTTTTAGACAAAGCTTTAACCGTCAAGATTCGAATCAGCACTTATCAGTTAAAATGATTGGAAATTACCGCCTCTATGTCCCTGTTCGATTTGATCCGCACCGCCAAGTAGGTACTCCCTGTATATTTTTATACAAACCTAACGTAAAATGTTTTATTAAATATTTTTTTAATTCGTTTCGTTTAATATTTTTCTTCTATTACACAGCTATCGATATATCAATAAAAAATATTTCTTACACTAGATGAATTGCGACTGTCTTTTCTTTCGCTGCGAACATTCTTCATTTAGATTATATATTTATTATGTATTATGAACGTTTATATTATGAAATTGTATAAAATGTTGACATATTTCATGTCACTCACCCAATTTACAGAATTCTAGAATTTTTATTTAGGTGAGACAGTTTGACAATTCAAAATGCACTAACTTTGCCAAAGTACCGGTTGTTTATGGCGATATTTAAAAGGTTTCTTCTTGGGATATCAAACAGCCCTTTCACGACGGCGTAGTACCATGAACTCCTAACTGACATTTTAACGATTTCTAGATTTTTATGTAGATTATACACTTTAAATTTAATTTGGCGTAATTACCGGTGACACTGGTTTCGTACTCTTTTAATTTAGCCGCATAATAACAAATCACAATATCCACCTACGTCACGGTACCTGTTATATACATAAAAATATAAAAATCGTCAAGAGTTAGAAGTTCAAGTTCAAGGAGTCGTATGAAAAAGGGCTCACTTTCATTTTTCAACCAATCATTCTAGGAACCTTTTCAAATATTTAGAAAGATCAGAATCTGATCTATTTTTTTTATAAATGTTCGTTTCCCTACATACAGTATCGACATATGTATCGTAGCACGATATCCAATCTGTGAAAGGGTCTTTGACGCTCCGTGACACGCAAAACAACCTATTTCATTTACTTTCATATATATTTGTAAGTTACCTACTAATGGTAATGTATTTGTTTTAAATCGATAATAATTATCAAGGATACAATTTGGGAATCGCTCAAGTAGATTCCAACATTTAAAAATAATTCTTATTTTTGTATTTAATGAAGACGTTACCAATCACGAACTTGTTAGAAGCATTTTCCAGTGTGGGGTAACATTATTAAGAAATGGTACCTGTAAATAATAAATTGTGAAACTTACTTTATTGTCATGTTGAATTAAAACAGCGGCGCGGTCGACATGTAAAGCGAACAGAGGGCTTGTATCTGACGTGACCCCCATTTCTATGGCAATTACGCCGATCACGCACCGCAGGCGCTCCGTCAATAACCGAGTGTCGTTGCTAGCCCATTCTATCAACAAACAACGAGTTGAACATTCGTTTTGTGATAAAGAATTTTCATCATTTTAGTTCTTACCTACCAGATTCATCAACATCTAGAAATGAACATGACGTCAAGCGTCGGTCTGAAGCTGTCAAAGGATTTGATAAGGGACCCGCAATCTTTTCCTCGCTCTTCGCTTTAGCTTCAAGTATATGAACTGAAAATAAAAGGTGTTGTTTACTTAACGTTGTCAAATTATTACAAAATGTCGATTTACTATTTGTTATTATAACCTTGACCAGATTGCATCGATGGACTTCCGCGGAAAACTAAAACTTTAGAAGTCGCTTCAACAGTGTTTTCCGGTCCTACAGTGGGTTCTGGTACTATAGCAGGTTGTGGCTCAACAGTTTGTTTTTCTTTTAGCAAAATTGCATCCTCTTTGTTTTTTTCGGGCTTGTGGGGCTCCGGCGCCGTTTCGAGGTCCTGAGACATGAATTCTGACATAGGCGCTTCGGTATCTATAAGTTTGTCTTGTTGTACTTCCGTCGATACTGAAATATTTATAAATATTTTAAAGCAGTGCGAGTGGCTATTTGTGTCATACAAGCAGCCAGTCACACCAATAACAGTAGAATAGGAGAAGAAAAGTCAACGTAATGCGACATAATTCTGAATTACATATTAAGTTCCAATTTACTTTTAAAACAGCCAAGTAAAATTAAATATCACAAAAAATAGTTAAGAAACCACCTACAAGGTATATGGAAGATAAGGTTAACCTTATTTAACGTACGGTCAAGATTATGACTGTTATATCAGTTAGTCGTGATATTTTATAAAAAACAAAGGGTAAAGGGCCGCTTGTATAGCGGTTGATAAAATAGGTACTCAGTAACGAAGCCAAAATATCATGTTTATCAGTGGCAGGACTTTATATTTATTTTATTTTTTCACCCAGTTAAAATCTTAACAATTAGAAACATAATAAACATTAATCAAATTTATTTACATTTAAATATTTTTTTTACCTATTAGGGTCATTGCAAAAATATTGTTCATAGTTAAGGAGTTAATTGAAATAACGTTAACTTTCTTCCATTGTTTTTTCCTTTGTGTACCGAAAATTATCCAAATGATTATTTATATGACTAATCATTGTTACACAAAGAAAAGTTACCATTAGTCATCAATTTAAATTTTATTTAAATCTTATCTACTAATCTAATCTTCCTTTCTCTTTTTAAAATCTAACAAGTATTTCATACAAAGAGCCGTACAATCGCTATAAACAGAACTACTTCCGTTGGAAAAGGTACTTATATGTTTATTGCATTATTTTACATGCTGGTATAGTGATTTCAAAAATATAAGTATGTTTTATTTTTCGAATTAAATTTTGAAATTATTAGCATACGTGTTTTTATAAAGCAAATTGTATGGTCTTAAGTTTGTACGTTAACATGTACATATATTAGTTAAGCGAACGTTAAAAAACGTTTATTTACTTATTATCATGCTTCAATGTATTAAGCCTAAGTATTAGTCGACCAAGAAATTCCTTTACTTACCACTTTTAAACCTTAATACACATACATTTGTTTATTAGTGATGAAGAACCTTCGTGGGTGACTAATACTTAGGCTTAGTAAGTATATATAGTCGATTTATATTTGTTGTTTTTGTACTTACTTCCACTATCTGCCGCAATTATTTTTACTTTTGGCTCATCAGAGAACATGTCATCACAATTTATTATCCTTGGATCCTCTAGACCAGCTCTTGATTGAGACCAAACCTCCGCAATCTCAGCGAATGTATATTTTATAGTTAATTCTGAACCAGTCTAAAAATAAATTAATCAGTTACAAAAAATATAAATTGGTATTTTCTTGTTTTGTTTTTATTGTATAACGAACGTGTTCGTGCAGTCTTGGCTGGAAAGTTGTACTGTCATGAGCACCAAATATACAGGGATGATGGACCATCAAAAATATAATAACAAATATAAACACATTTTTTGTTACCAATAACATCACAAAATTAACACATGGCCTTTTTTATCAACAAATAAAATTAATGTACGAAAACATCTCTACTTCTAAATACAATTTATAAAAAAGTTACAGCTATTTAGAGCTTCGTTTTATTTTAAAACATTCTTCGGTTTATCACGTTACTAACGGTATGCTATTCACATCAGTAAATAAAAAAAAAAACAAGTAAAGGTTTTAGTCAGAAGGGTAGAAAGTTGTACTTTAACAAAATAACGGATTTCAACAAAACGTAGCGAGCGTGAGCAGGTAAAATACTTGTCCCTTTCTGACGCGTGCAAAGTAAGTCAGTCAGTCAGTCAGTGGATTTTCGTGGCGTCGTTAGTTCAGTAAAAGAGTATCCTTAGTGGTCTCTCAGGCCGCGCTCTGGAGTCTTCCAAACAGTCTCGGGGTGGTTGGTTGATTTTTCGTACCCGTTCCAGCCTGCTACCGACAGCGGCTACGACAAGAAATTCCAGCAACAGGAGGACCGCTACCGGGATGTTTTCTCAAGACTATAACAAGCCAACCTAGACCGACGAACCCGTCTCGCAGATACTGGAACGGGTTCGAAAAATCTACCAACCACCCAGAGACTGTTAGGAAGACTCCAGAGCGCGGCCTGAGACCCTTAAGGGTTTTCACTGAACTAACGGCGCGACGCCACGAAAAATCCACTGACTGACTTTACACACGTCAGAAAGCGACACGCATTTTACCTGCTCACGCTCGGTATGTTTTGTTCAAAACCGTTATTTTGTTAAAGTACCACTTTCTACCCGTCTTACTAAACCTTATTCGGAGATATTTTTTTATTACTGATGTGAATAGCATACCGTTAGAAACGTGATAAACCAAAGAACTATTTAAAATAAAAAGGAGTTCTCAATAGCTATAACTTTTTCTAATTGAATTTAGAAGTAGAGATGATTTCGTACGTTAATTTTGTTTGTTAATAAAAAAGGCCATGTGTTCATTTTGTGGTGTAATATGCAATAAAAAAAATTAAGCACATATACGAAAACGTAAGACAATTAAACAAATAATGCATGCAATGAATACACACAAAAAGTTATGGGGCTTCAATTGGCAGATTTTCGGTAATTCAGGATAAACTAATGAAAAACTCAAGACTCCATGACCGTAACTCTTAGGACCCATAGGATCCAAGAGCGGAAAGGTAGCAAATGACACTATCAGCACCCCAAACCAA
This sequence comes from Acleris emargana, assembly GCA_927399475.2. Classification (NCBI taxonomy): domain Eukaryota; kingdom Metazoa; phylum Arthropoda; class Insecta; order Lepidoptera; family Tortricidae; genus Acleris; species Acleris emargana. The sequence goes on along the minus strand of OV656835.1, from coordinate 44,619,536 downwards.
TTTGACGGTCCATGTGCCGAACACCCTGTATGCACCTTATTGTCAGTGGCACAGTGGCGTGTATTTGTGTTAGAAGCGCTCGTTCTGGAGGAGCCGGTGCGCAAGTGCTCCGGGGGCATGAAGAGCCACAAAGCTGACAAGTGTAGGTACAGGAATTACCGGTGCCAAACGTGTGGTGTAAAGGGCCATTTAAAGAAAGTGTGCAATGGAAAAGCGCTTAGCTAACGATATCGCGAGGTACATAGGGTTTAGCCTGCAGCAGAGGGCAAGCGCGCCTCCGGCTCGCTGGCTCGCCCGGCGGGGGCCTGGCAAGTGGCAACGTATACACATACATTATTTTTTATATTCTAATGGTTAAGTATTGACGCTTTTGCGAAATGAATTGCGGCACTTATACTCGAGCACTGATTTTAAAATAGAAATATTTTTTTTCCGTATTTGGCATTATTTATGTGATCGTATCGGATAATGATGTAAAAATAATATTACTAGTATTTAACTCGTTTTGTATAAGCAACGGGTTAGCCGAGAATTCGGTAAAAACAAGTAAAAAAATGATCCGATGTTTATTGAACGACAGGGTATCAGATATTGCTAGCAGGAGACTTTCATCAAACTCTGCCAGTAGTTCCAAGGGGACACGTGCCAATGAGATAAAAGCGTGTCTTAATAAAACATCATTGTAGCCCTCGGTCATACTTTTAAAATTAACATAAAATATGAGAGTCCACCTTGGAGGTAATGTTTTAGCGGGCCAATTTTCGGACCTTTTGCGAAAACTGGGGTAACGGTGATTACCCCGATAAGGACATGATGAGGTTATCAAGTGTTACTTAACACTTGTTAACTTGATATCAAAAATGTATCCAGACGTTGCGTTCTTCCAGGAAAAATCAATAGAAACAGCTATACTGACCCCAAAGAACGACCAAGCAGCGGTCATTAATGACATATTACTGAACTCCTTTGAAGCACAACAGATACTGCGGTAAACACCGACGATTCCGTTAGGGATTCCAAAAAAACATGTTAAATTGTAGTCTAAAAAATGGTATAGGTACATATATAAAAATAAAATTGTACAGAAAAAGTAAGAATATCGATATCGACATCATGAATATTTTTACCCATCCCTAAGAACTTGACAGCTACCATTTTGCACCACCGATAGCGGGATCTAAATATAATTTATCCTAGTTTGCATTTCGGTATTGAAATCTTAAAAAATCGCTCATAATGAAACGTATCGAGCTCGAATGTCGAGCTAGGTCAATAATAGAGTTTTACGAGCGCCATTCTCAAAATCGTCTTGACACTTTGTACCACTTCCGCCAGCAAAAATTACCTAACCGGACCATCCGAAATGTGTTAAAGCGACACATAGAAGATGAGCAAGTAGGATTCAAGCAGCTTCCTGGACAGCAACCGACTGTAAATACGCCTCGATTACAGAAAAAGGTGTTGAAGAAGGCGAGACAAGATCGCAGCAAATCTGACCGTGTCTCGTCACGCGAGCTCGGATTGACACTTTCTACGTATCGGCGAGTAAAGAAAGCAGCCGGGATTCGAAGCAGAAAGAAGAGACGTAGTCCTAAATATAATCCAGGTCAAATAGATCGGTGCATTAAAGGTGCAGCTAAGCTGTACAAGGACAGTATTCCCAGCGGGCGTAACTATTTCTTTGTTCTGGATGACGAAACGTACGTGCCGTTAGATCCGACTCAAGTAGCGGGAGACACATACTACTTGTCGGATGATGAACAAGAAACACCAGTCGAAGACACTTTACTCCCGACTGGGAAATTTGAGAGCCGCTATATGATCTGGCAGGCCATCTCCGAAGGTGGGCACATATCCGAGCCGTTCGTTACTAACCGCACAGTCAACGGCGAAATATTCTTGAAAGAGTGTATTAAGAAACGGCTGGTGCCTTTTATTCGGAAGCTAAATGTACAAAAACCCCTTTTGTTTTGGCCAGACCTCGCTACGTCATATTACGTTGGAGCTGTGCTTGATGAACTTAAGAAGGCGGGTATCTCTATTGTACCAAAACGAGACAACCTACCGAATGTGCCCCAGCTTCGGCCGATTGAAAGATTTTGGGCTCTTTGTAAGCAACGATATTGCGAGTTAAATAAGCCGGCGACCATCATTGCAAGTATGAAGCGAATATGGACGCGGATTTCCAAGCAGATCGCAACCAAATCTGGAAAATCGCTGTTCAAAAGCTTCCGTTCCAAACTACTAAAATGTGCAAAACATATGTAATGACTAATGTATATATTTAATGTAAATAAATGTTGATCTCAAAACAAAACTCGGATTTTGTATAACTATATTAGTTTTTTTTTTAATTGTGTTGTTACAGGCGGCCTCTATGTCTGGACCACCCTTTACTTGTCATGGCTTTGCACCGGAACGTAGCAGAGGCCACTATTTTGGGTTATTCAGGGTTAATCAGTGTTTGTACCGCGTAGTTTATTAATACCAAATGATCTCCCCTTTGAATTCATAAGGCTCGACTTACCCCTAGAGGTCTGTTTCGCCATGACCATAGATAAGTCGCAGGGCAAACTCTCAAATTCGCCGAAGTAGACCTACGACAGGACTGTGTCTCCCACGGTCATTTCTATGTGGGGTGCCCTTGTAAGTTCACCTAAAAGTTTGATTCTATGGCTTCCACTTTCAAACATGGCAAAAAATGTTGTTTATAAGCAGGGGTCGAACTTTTCATGCCGATGAGGTCAATTTGTAAACAGGCCGATTAAAAATTAAAAACTAGGGTTGGAAAGTTGAAATTTGGTTCGAGTATCGCCGAACAAGTTTTGTATACACCTATAGGGAGTTTATTTAATCTGTAGGTTACCAATACTGAATCTAATGCCAATTAGATCATTACATTCATTTATATTTTATTTTAAGTACAACGATTTAACTAGTCCTAGACAACGACTCATGTGCACATGCACAGCGATATATATAAGTTGACGCAGCATTCTGGGTCCCTACAAACCCTTATTTAACTTTCTGAGTTTAACGATACTGACATTGAGAAAGACAGTATATGATGAAATAGTCATGAATACAATTATAGCATTGACATTCATAAAATAAATTTGACTACATTTGCCATTTTTAGTAATAAGTGGTGAAAAAAATATGATGCTGCCGCGATCCGTATTTTGATTGCGATATTTGCGATTAAGCTGTATTTAACTCTAATAATTTTACCGATTTTTTTTTTTATTATTTGTTCCAGTTAATACATACCTCAACACCTGCCAATTTAAAGTAAACCTGTGTGTAATATTTCGTCATTTTGACGTCATCGGCATAAAAAGTTCGATCCCAATTTATAAGGAAGTACTTTAACAATTACTTACTTACTTCTACTTCTACAACCGACTTATTTAGAGGTACTTATCTGACTTGCATTGCTACGACCAATAAAAAAAAAGTTAGATTTTAGATCTTAGGAATATGACAAACGTATCCAAACGTGGTGGCAGGTAAAAGACCAGGCGCGTTATAATCAAAGTTTTCAAGTACTCTACTGGATGATTTACTTACTGCATCGTCAGTGTTTACCACCCGTATTTCTGTCCTTCAAAGGGCTTCAGCATTAATAATCTCTGCTTGGTCGTTATCAGACCTTCTACTGTTGTTACCGTAGTGCACAGATACTGTTACTAAGGGCCATTTAAGTTACGCTTTTATCTCATCGGCACGTTCCCCTTGAGCCTGGGTGAATATTCGTGCGTTTCATATAATGATAACTACCAGTAACTTTTGATGTCAAAAATAGCAGAGCGGGTGGAAGATCCCTTTCAATTAAAAGAGCAAGAAAGTTATTAATTTAGTTTTGACTAATATGCGAACAATAATGACGGCGGTTAAAACCTGCCTATCGGAAAAGTGTAATGAAAATCTTCGATCCTTATTTTTGCCAAAATCAAATGATATTCAACAGTTTTGCTGATTCTCAAAATGTATACTGACTTTTGTTCATCTGTTAATGAATGAATCATAATAATTATCACTACTAATACTGCCCAACTTCTAACTAAAGCTATAACATCGTTAAGTAATCCAGTTTATCGGGCATAGTACTTGCATCCCAGACAATAAATTTAGATTTTACATAAACTAAATATAATACTTCTGCAAAGTTCCTCTGTTCTGTTCTGAAACATACTGTAAGTATGTCGTTAAAGTTCAGCTGCATCTTCAATTGCACTCATTGTTTTGCGCAGGGAACGTCCCGCTTTTTTAAATGTATGACTACCCCGAATTAGACGCGAGCGAAGCCGTGGGCAAAAGCTAGTTTTGCATATAGTAAAGACAATTATATACATACATACAAACATTAAATCGCGCCTGTTTCCCCGAGGGATAGCCAGAGACCACTTTTTTCCATCTGCTACGATCCTGACAAATTTCTTTCGCTTCTTCCACATTCATGGTGACTGCCTTTTTGCCGAATTATGTTTCGTCAAATTTCATTTAGCAATCAACTTTGCGCCGAAGTTTTATTTGGCAAATCAATCCTTGGCATAATTTTACATCGTAATTTTTTTGTTTCGCTACATTTTTATATTGCAATATTTTATTACGTCAAATTTTATGTGGTAAATAATTGTGTAGCAAATGATTTGCTAAGGCAAATAACATATTGTCAAATTTTATGTGGTAAATAATTGTGTTGTCTGAAACAAATATAAATTGGATTAAAAACGAAACTGCTCCCAGAGATAGGTAGGTTAGGGTTATTTTTTTTTATGAACCCAAGAACGAAACTGCTCTCAGATTTAGATAGGTTATGGTTAATTTTTATGCCAATCAATACATTTGACGAAAACATAATTGACATCTTAAAAGAATCCCAGGTAATAATTTGTCTAACAATAATTTATCAAATCATTCGTTGGGAAATGATATCAGTGCGAAACGTTGAATTGGGAAATGAAAATTTGACCAAATGAAAATATGGGGTACGTAGTTTGGGGAGTTAAGAATTTGCTAAATAATTTTCGGCGAAACAAGGGTAAACCCACATTCATCATGTCATGCATGCGCGTCAGTTTCGGGTACTTAAGATTCGGCCCTTTTCCAGTATTTCTACGATTTAATTGGAAAATGTACGCCTAGGGTGACCTCTTACGACCCATCTACCACTTTCGATCTGTATATCTTTTTCGTCAATCTTCTTTCATCTATCCTTTCCAATTGACCGAACAAAGACAATTATATGACATAAATTATAGGATATACTTATTTCTGTACAAAAAATCCCCTTTGTTTTATCAAATTATGTTTGACAAATTATCACTTCCCAATAAATTTTTCGTAAAATTTCATTTGCCAAATAATTGTTTTCCAAATTAACTATTCACAAATAATAGTTACGCAAACCTAATGTTTGGCACATGAATGTTTAGTCATTGACTGGGTTTACCCTTTTTTCGCCGAAAATTATTTAGTAAATTCTTAACTCGCCAAACTACGTATCCCATATTTTTATTTGGTCAAATTTTTATTTCCCAACTCAACGTTTCGCACTGATATCAATTCCCAACTAATGATTTGATAAATTATTGTTAGACAAATTATTACGTGGGATTTTTTTAAGATGTCAATTATGTTTTCGTCAAATGTATTGATTGGCATACTTTGATTTAGCAACATATTGAATGGCATTATGAAATCTAACCTAGTTTGTTAGAATGCAAGGTTCAATTTGCAGTATGATTTTATTGCATTAAGCGGGTAGGGTAATGCACCGTTCAGCTAAATTAAGAGGGTACTTTTGTTTACATACTTTATGGCTCAAAATAGCAATTCATTCTTGAGTTATCGTTGATAGTTAATGTATTGAGTATTGAGTATTGAGTATTGAGTATCTCTGGGAGCAGTTTCGTTTTACGGGTCATAAAAAAAATAACCTTAACCTACCTATCTCTGGGAGCAGTTTCGGTTTTAGAGTCATAAAAAAAATAACCCTAACCTACCTATCTCTGGGAGCAGTTTCGTTTTTAATCCAATTTATATTTGTTTCAGACAAGTTCAAGCTCAAGGTAACGCAAAAAAGTACGCAGCTGATATGACTTTCAATAAACAAGTAAAATGCTTACTAGCACTCAGTTATTTGCCAGAGGCTGACATAATTATTTGACAATATGTTATTTGCCTTAGCAAATCATTTGCTACACAATTATTTACCATATAAAATTTGACAATATGTTATTTGCCTAAGCAAATCATTTTGCTACACAATTATTTATCACATAAAAATTTGACCTAATAAAATATTGCAATATAAAAATGTAGCGAAATAAAAAAATTACGAAGTAAAATAATGCCAAGGATTGATTTGCCAAATAAAACTTCGGCGAAAAGTTGATTGCCAAATGAAATTTGACGAAACATAATTCGGCAAAAAGGCAGTACACCCATTGACTGGCTTACCAACTGGACATTTGACTAAATTTCATTTAGTCAAATGTTTTAGCTGGCATAACATATTTTACGCAAAACAAAATAAGGCAAATGATTTGTATGGTATAAAAATGGTGAATTTATTTTGGGGGTCGTTCTAACCTAACTTAACACGTTCATGGACGCGGATGCTATAGCAGTCGTGTATCATACCGGCTATAGCATGGGCGTCATAAATACGGGGGTCAAATTAAAATGGTTTTTTATTACTGTCCGTGAACGTGTTAACCTAGTTTACTGGTAGAATTTGTAACCTATAACCTACTTACCTGGCAGCAGTTGCGTTCTGGCGCTTCGCCGGCCGCTACCGCGGCACGCTCGCTTTGCTCGCTCGGCTCGCGCGCTATTATGGTCGCAGTTCTAACCTAACCTAACCTACTGTTCTTGTAGCAGTTCGTTTTTGTTGGGGGTCTAAGTTCTAACCTATCCTTACCTACTTACCTGGCAGCAATTCGGTAATAAATTCTTATTGTTGTTCAAAATTATTACTTAAACTTTAAAAAAAAATCAGACAAATTCAAGCACACATAAACTTACAAAAAACGCTAATGAGCATTGCAACAAACTTAAAGTTGCAGTTGTAATACACAAATAAATGTATTTGTGAAAATAGCAGTGCATTTTGTATATATGGGATCGTGCCGTTTTACCAATATTATATTATTTAAACAAACTCCGATTTTTGTCTTTATATGTATTGTCATATCAATTCATTTGCCTAAATGTTTATTATGTAATGTTTTTTGCCTTAATAAAGCATTTGCTAAAAGACCAAATGCCTAAATGTCTGTATCCGAAGTTAAACTCTGCTTAATGAAAATTTGACGAAATGAAAATTAGCGTATTATAGTTATGCCAAAGATTGCATTGGCAAAAAAACAGTTGCGAAAATTTGTTTGGGTAATGAAATTTTACCAAAATAATTTTATCAAAACAGCAGGATCCCAAAAAAACATAACGATAAAAAAAAAACTTTTCCGTCAGCGACACATCCAAGTTTTTCACCAAAGCTAGCCTCTTTAATAAGTTACAAAATTAGTGTATTTACTTATCTGTGGCACAACAGTGTGTTTTTTTTCACTTTTGTGTTTTTTGTGTCTTTTTTTCGTTTGTATAAGCTTAATGTGACACCGATATAAAAAGTTATCATACAAATACAACCCGTATAAAAACAGTACAAACAAGTTTTTTATTATTGTACTTGTACGGGGACCCCTCTTGAGATTTTATGTATTGTTCATTTTATAATTTTAAACGATAGAGTTTATAGTAAGACGTATTCACTTATTACGGCTAAAAAGATAAAGCCTTGTGAACTTACACAATCATACGGCGTGCGATGAGATTACGTCACTCCAGCAAGACGGCGCCCGCGCTCTTTGTATATAATTGACCAAAATTTTAAACGTACATAGAACCAAAGATACTGGGTCTATTTGAATGAAACAAAAAGAAGTACGTTTGTTTATTTATCAGCTTTACTGCAACAAAGTTTCAAGCGATTTGGCGTCCCTACTGACATTCTTCATTACAGATGGCTGTCTCGAGCGGCTATCCCTTTTCTTATTTATCCGTCATGCAAAAAAGAAACAACTCAACGTAGTGACTGTACCATTTAAACATTGTAATTTTAGCATGAAAGCACGTACCTTAGGCTTGAAGAACGATTCTTGAGAGAAAGTTCCTTGCAATCGTCGCCTTATGTCACTCGCTGAAATGTCGTTCTGAAAGCACGAGAAATTATTTGTATGTGAGAGAATATTTTATGAACACAATCTAAAAATAGAAAGAAAGTAAAAAAATTACTTAAATGCAAAAAAAATAACACTGATCTGAGTCTAAACCTACGACGATGGGTTAACAAATACTAAATAATTGACAAAGAAAATTATTAAGGTGTAACTAAGCAAGCTTTACTGATAAAAGGATATAAAATCTGTCCAAAAATGGTGTTGAGTAGACTAAATAAACGGACCATGCTGAGTATAGGGTTCTAAATCTACCAATACAAAAATCCATCTCAAAAACACTATGTGGAAAAGAGCGTATCTCCATGGCTCTTACGTCCTTTTATTGCGATGTGTAGTTTTTCGGCAATAACTCAAAAACGGTATATCCGATATTGTTGAAAATAATTTTCGTTGAAAGTATTTATTAAGCGTTACCATTGTGTTTAGTTTCATAATTTTTGGACATATACTTGAAATGCAACTTTCAGAGCGATTATTTCCGAGAATATTCACCAAATCAAAAACTGCTTAGGAACCACAATAGTTATTCATGTAACTGGTACATAATGAAGCTTCTTAAGGTACATGTGCCGAGATTAGAGCACGACCCTGCGAGCGCTCTAATTACAGGCTCGAGTACCTTAAGACCTAATTATGAACCGTTGCATACCTACATAGCTTTTTCTACAAGCTTATAATAATAATGTCAAAAATACACAATCGCTAACTTGTGTCGTATACTTACTTTACTCGATTTTTCTGCTAGAACAAATTACTTGTCAGCAAAGAAAATTTTCAATATGCCGATTGGCGTTAATAATTTTTATTTTTTATCGTAAAGTAAATGTTAACGAATTTCATGCAAATTTTAATAGTTACTAAAACAGTTCTGACAATCTATCACAAAAGTTAAAACGCCATTTTGTTGATATCCATATTAACTACGGTAGCCAAATAACAAATCGATGGATATTAACACTTTAACAGTCCTGCGCTTTCACCACTGACATGGGTGGGTACGTCTATGCATTACATGTAATGCACTAATGTATAGAGCCATCTATTTCTGACGTCACGTACACGTAGCAGAGCCACTTTGACGGTGCATTACATGTAATGAACTAAGCTAAGCCAAAAGGCAGTTTTTCACACGGAAGTACTGTAGCAATTGCAACCTTATTACTCAGTAATGAGGTTAGTTATTGAGGCAATTATTACAGTAGTTCTGTTTAGGGCAGAATGCTATAATAATCATTATAGAACAGTTATCACCATGGCAACGCTCATTGTAGAATTTTTTTTCCGCTTCGGTTACGCTATAGGTGGTATTCTGATACCGTTAACGACATTTATATTAGCGGTTTATAGTACGCGAGTAGAAATAGTATTTTTAAAAGAACTGTCAAAATACAGGGTGGATTGAGATGGGACAGTAAGGGCAGTTACTAGATCCCTTGCGAAAATGCTCCTAGGATAGGAGACCTTTACTAACTTTTTAAGTAATGACAATCGCAATCACAGATTTGTGATGGAATGCCAGCGAATTTCAGCGAGAAATCGAATATTAGCGAGGATGACAGAAATGGGACCGATTAGCATTAAAAAAAACAGTCGATTTTCACGCTGACAGTACAAAAATCTGTAAATGTCGCTTGTCATCAGTGTCATCACTTAAAAAGTGAGTAAAAGTCCCCTAAGAGCATTTTCACGTAGCAGCAAGGGATCTAGTAGCAGCCCCGTTATTCCCCATCTCAACTTTCCGCCCTGTATGTGCGCCACACGATGATTTAAGCAGTTTTTTTTTCACCTTCTTTAACATGTATGGAAAGTCCACTACAAATATGGATTTTTGTTATTTAACTACCAAACTAGCGGCTTCTATAAGACACCTATACATAGGTACCCAAATTTCATCAATGAGATACGCGTCATACTCGTGAACGGGTGCTGTCTGTGGGGTCCGGTCTGTTCACGCTTGCAAGGCCTTGTTTTCAGTTAGTTATATTAATTATGGATCTTGATGTAGAGACACGTCATGTTGTCCTTCTAGTCATTATTTTGAATTGAATGTTATTGACCTTACATTTTTAATGACGGTCCTTCCGTTTAGGAGCTACGATGCCACAGACGGATACACACAGACTTGAACCCCCCTTTTTTGCGTCGTTAGTAATGCATAGTACATTTTGTTTTATGAGATATTTTTGTTTTTGTTGCAACGGCCTCGGAACCCTACACTGAGCATGGTTCGACATGCTTTTACTCGATTTTTGTGTTTGTAGTAACGGCTTCGGTCGGAACCCTACAACGAGCATGGTCCATCATCCTCTTGTCCGGTTTATGATATAGTGTTTTGTGTTTGTAGTAACTATTTCGTGACCTTATACTGAGCATGGTCCATGCTCTTGCCAAGTTTTTGAGGTAGTTTTTTGTGTATTTATGTAGTCTTCACTAGAACCTCGTAAGACTTGTGTCGTTTTTCACGATTTAAGAACGATCATTTTTTCGCAAATTTTAAAATGTTCTTTTGTATCGTTTGTGGCTAAGAAAGGAGAATGTCCACCTTTGTTTTGGAGTTGGAGCACGACCAAGTGCTGCCCAGAATGAACTCATAGTGCATTATGTTAACACTAGACTGTAAACAAGACCGCTTTGTAGCATGTCAGATTGACTTTGGACCTAAGGTGTATACATATTCAAATGTCATTTCGTGACTGTATTAAAGTGTATATATATTTATGAACTCGACTGTACATAAGACATTACTTACTAATGTTGTCACCGTCATTGATAATAATTCCTATCGACAAATAGAGCAGGGCGCCTACTATGTCTTGGTGCCTACCTCACCCTAAAAACCAAATTAGGCACTTAACGTAGGCACGCAACGAAAATTGCTTTATGGTGATGAAATCATCAACAACATAATTATATTAGTCGTCATAGTGCCATTTTAGGCATGAAGCTTGTGATCTGATCACATAAGGCGTCATTGGCGCTCAAACGGTCCATTTGGTTATTGCTTACAGAAAAACCTGAGAAAACCAAAATCGCAAACGAAGAATAATAAAACAAAAGCTTTTTTCATCTCTCCTGTTCGGAAAGTTTAACTTGAATGGGTAGATAGCCGGGTGGAAAATTGCGTTTTCCCCTCTATGGTGGAAAGTAAATTTTTTTTAATAGTTACTATTGGCCATGTTGTCTAACGTCCGGTTCCTATATTCAATCCGCGGACAGATAGGCTTACTTCGAATTAAAATTTGACACATTTTGTATGGGCAAATGTCAAATTTTAACCCGAGGTAAGCCTTATCTATCCTCGGATTGAATATAGGAACCCGACATAAGATAATTGAGCTATGTCATATTAAAATCATTCATATATCTAAACTCGACTATACGTTAAACGACGTATTTATTACGATCTATAGGTTCATATTAAAATAATTTTACGACTGGTCTCTTTTTTTCGCAATTACAAAAAAATCAACATTTAAAATTATTCCTCTTATATTTTGCTGCCCCCCATAATGCCATGATAGCATAGCATGACAATTTTTTTTTCACGGTTCGGCATGGCCATCTTGAAAATACACATACTGCCAACTTTAGAAAAAATCATCGAGTTGGTCACGACCAAGGAGCAATACAACACAACACGGAGGATACAACACGGAGGTTGAACGCCGAACATCAGTTCGGAACAAGAAATTTGACATTTATTACGTCACGAATATATTCCATCTCTTTCTTTAGTCATTTGTGAAATATGAAAGAAAAAGATGGAATATTTAAATACGTAATAAAGGTAAAACTTTTTCGTTCGGCGCGGCGTTCAACCTCCTTGCTGGCTCCTTGGTCGTGACCTCGAATAAACTTTTCTAATGTTGGCAGTATGAGTATTTTAACTTTTTTCTGAATATAGAAAAAAAAGTTTGCAATAGAAAAAGCGGGAAACAAGATTAAATATATTTTCCTCACAGTCGAAATGAAAAGTAGAGTGTCTAACTCGGGTGAAATTGCCCATTTCCCCTCGAACTATTGGCGTTCTCACTTCGTTCGAGCGCCAGAAATATCTCGGGTGAAATGGGTCACTTTCCACCCTTGGTTATCAATCTACTATTTTTCCCTCGAACCAGTTTTAAACTTTGTGAAATTGCTAATGGATGGTAACGTAAGGAATTCGATAGAGATACTTTCACTTCTGGGCAGCATTTGGTCTAACCTTATCAATCTTCTTTCACCGAGCAGAATTTATGTTTTCATACCTTCACGTTCTATGTTTCGTTGAACTTTTGGTTATGTTTGACTATCTGTAACTTGAATAAATAAAAAATAACAAACTACGTATGTAATACACATAGTACATGTTAATACTATACATAAAGTGCATGTTACGCTCGAAGTAGTTGTTGTGATTGCATGTATGGTTTGTGTAAACTGGTGCAAGGAGCACCTGCGCGACTTTCTGCAGTTCGAGCAGCGAGGAATGCGGGTGCACGCGCACGCGCAGCTTTATAGTGTCCCCGCTCGGAAGCTGCAGCAGCTGCTCCCCGCTTTGCGCTGCCACACCCGCGCTCCAATCGGGCTCGACGTCCAAGCCTGCGTATAGTACACCGCTTACTACAACTAAAATGCAACCACTATGCATTTGCATACCTCCATGGCAACACGTAGGTACCAAATATACAGAAAATATATTTAGCGGTTAAGGATGGGCGTTGATGAGTCAGTCATTTAGTTAGTCAGTCAACCGGGACAAATTTACGAGATTTGTATGAACACGTCAGCAATGTTTTTTTAAATACTAAATTTCTTTAATCTACGATATGTACAAACATTTGTTATATACCATTTTGAAACGTATTTAATCAGCTAACGAATTGAACAATAGCAGTACAATTGGTCAACTAGTTCTTGATTGGTTGTCAATTTTGGTGAGTCATATTTGCAGGTAATCGTATGAGATGCTAGTACAAAGATGATATATTATTTGCCGGTACTGTACTTTTATCAATTACGAGCGGAAAGTGAGCGCAGTACGTCGGGGTCAACGTAATGCCCCACCGTGCCCACCTCGATCACAAACAGCTGGTCGGCGTACCTGCGGCCTCTCCGAAGGCGAGCACGGGCGGTCCGACCTGTGGCTGCGAGGCACCGACGGGCGGGAAGCGCATGCAGTACGACGGGGTCGAGTAGTGACCCACCGCGCCCGCATCCACCTCGTACCACCAGTGCGCGCCCAGGCATTCTTCCGCGACCTGCTCAACCGATCAAAACAAAAAATTAAAGCTGACGACTTCTAGCAATCTTAAGTAGATTTTTAATTAGGTTTTATGTTATTTTGTTGTCATTAATCTTTACCATAACACACATATCATAAGACCTCTATTATGCGTTTAAACCCGTTGACAATGACCAGCATTACTGTGGTAGTAGGTAAAAGGGGTACATATCTGAATATCGAAAGTTAATATACCGCATTGCTGTAACGCGTGTGAGTCATCCACGCTGTGTCGTGTGCACCCACCGCAGCGCCGCACCGGGCCACGTCATCGCCTGCGATCTAAGTTGTGCTACGCACCCCTAATCACCGCTGCGCTCCTGGTACTTTATTTAGACATTCAAACTCTTTGATTGGAAGCACGGCTTAGAACACAAGCATATAACAAAAAATGGTCCAGTAAAACAAAACAAAAGTATATTTTCGTGACTCATACTCGGAAAGTATGCCATTGTTTGTCTTAGAAGCGGTTTGGAAATGACTCGCAACCTAAGGGAAGAAAAGTATTTGAAAAAAAAACTAAATCAATGGACCTGTACCAGAAACCTATACAGCATCTCTGTAGCAAGATTATTAAAAGAAATAAATTAAACAGAACTACGTCAATGGATTTATGCAGTAGCCGAAACCCGTAGGTACATACAGCTTCTCTGTAGAAAAATAATTTAAAAAAACAAGTAGCCATGCTAAAATCTTATACGACCATTCTTGTCTCTTTAGTAAAATTATACTGCCTTACTTTACTTACTTATCAATTTCTTCATAATCGAAATGAAAAGTAGAGTGTTTAACTCGGGTTTAAGCCACCATTTATTTCACACTCGAGATATTGGCACTCTCACTATGCTCGAGCGCCTAAAAATCTCATATGAAATACATGCCTTTCATCAAATGGTTAACAACCTTTTTTTTTTTTTTATAGCATGGGAAGGCAATCGACCACACAGGCCACCTGATGGTAAGTGGATACTGTGACCCATAGACATTCGCATTCACAAGACTGCAAATGCGTTGCCTACCCTGAGGACTAAGATGGAATGCCTCTATGCTAGTCATTTCACCGGCTGTCTTATCCCCAAACCGGAACACAACGATGCGAACACTGCTGCTTGGCGGTAGGTTAATGGATAAGATGGTGGTACCAACCCGGACGGACCCTGCACAAGGTCCTCCCACAAGTAAACTACTACTACGAGTAGTTAAAAAAAGTGGAAAAGTGTAACGCACTAGTGCGAAATGTTCAACATTCCGCACGATATGCAGATAGGAAAAGTAAAAAAAGCACTAGCTCGAAAAATCCAACTTTCCACACGATATAGGTACAGTAGGCTGCAAAAGTGCATGGACAGTTCGGAAAGATAATGCTCTGAGGCAAACTGACGCCATCTATCTGCTCGTAGTAGTTCAACAAGATCTTACTAGATGGCGTTGTTGCAGATAATGATCTAAAAATATGAAAAAAAAACCGCACACATCACTTTATTTCATACATTTTATATTTTAGTATAATAGATGATTTTTAAGTAGTTTCAAACTATTAGTCAATTTCAAACTAAGAGGTTAAATTTATCAAAAACACTTTTCATCCACGATGTGGAATCGAACCCGGGACACTCGGGGTTCTGAACGTTAGCGGCCTTATGCCATCGGGCCATCGAACCATTTATTGTTGGGTCGAAATTAATTACCAGTTTATTATGATTTGCTTATTTTCGCATGACACAGAAACACGTTAAGTATTAATACTAGGAGGGTAGACTAAAGATTTATAAATACCAGACTGATTATTACAAAGACTTACGGTCGTTCGTTCGTTAGCTGCTCAATCAATTGCCTTTGTTGTGTAGATTTACTTTCGTTGAAATTTCCTTAAAAAATGACTTCTCGTTGCAATATTGACCTAGTCAAAAGATCGCAAATAATTGCTTTGCACAGTGAAGGCAGAAATTTGTCAGAAATCGCTAGAGAAACCGGTGTTAACGTAAGTAGTAATTTTTTTGGTCAACTTTTTATAAAATAATTTCGATTTAGTCTTTATTCATTTTATTTTATATCTTTAATTGTTATTATAAATGTCTGTTTTTTTTAGAGGAAAACTGTTGTTTTATGGGTACGGCGGTTTGAAGAGGAGGGATCTTTGCTACCCCGGCAAAGAACGGGTAGACCACGACTCATAAGCACACCCCAGCGTCAAGCCATGGTGAGGGAGTATGAGGAAGATGGATTTAAACCAACAACCCACTACGCTGGTTTATTCAATACGAGTGCGGATACTATTCGTCGTGTTCTTCACAGTGAGGGTCTGCATCATCGTATCATAGGCATGCTGTCAAACCCTTGCTAACAGAAAGCCATAAAAGAGCAAGGTCCGCTTTGGAGTATTTAAATTTTGACTGGAGTAATGTCATCTTTACAGATGAAAAGACTTTTAACCCGTCGAGCGATATGTCAAAATTGATGTACATCAAAATTAAACTTTATGTCAAATGAATAAGTCACGTAATGTCAAAAAATCTACGCACACATGTTGTGCGTAGGACACCTGAGGGGTTAAATCGAGCCAACACGGACGACTAAGCTTGTGGCGCCGAAATAATACTCGGTATAATGACAATCATGTAGTGCCCAACATGGAATCTGGTCGTATAACCGTAAATATGTGGGGATGGATGAGTGCGGCTGACCCAGGAGAACTGGTTAGACTTCCCAGTCGAGCGAACAGTGTTCATTATGTAGAAATGCTGGAGGACACCATGTTGCCCACCGTTCGCAATGTGTATCCAGAGGAGGAGTTACCGGTGATAACGTTTGTGCAAGATAACTGTCCCATACACCGTTCACGAAGTGTGAGGGAGTGGTTTGGTCAGCACAATAATATTAGGGTTATTCCCTGGCCTTCAAGGTCACCGGATTTAAATACAATCGAAAATTTATGGGATATTATTGTCCAACGTTGGGACCACCAGAATGAGCGAACTCCGAAAGCCTTAGAAGACCACTGTTTAAACATTTGGGATAGTATTCGTGGTTCCAATCTGTGTCAGAATATTATCGGTTCAATGCGTGCTCGAATGCAAACTGTAGGTAATCGAACAGAGTGGGAGATATACTCGTTATTAAAGTTTAGTATATAAGTAACTCGAGTGGACGACTGGAGATCGGGTTAACGTAAGTAATTATTACAAAATTGAATATTATTTTCGCTCTTTTTGCGTGTCTATACTATTTTGTGACCATACATAATTGTCTTATTTTAAATATTTACGGTCAAACAAATTACACCATTTATACACGAATTTTATTTTTTTATCTATATAAATATAACCGCCTGTTTCACAATCGGCAAGTAAAGCATATTAGACACATCAATTTAGCCCTTTCTCTTTCTTGCACTTTAAATAGACAAGGAGAGACAACTTTTAATGGCGGATAAATTTACTTGTCGATTGTTTAACAGGCCCTAAGAGATCAAAACTGTATAACATAGTTAACATAATGCGTTTGACTGTTAAAGTAACCCGATCTCTAGTTTAATTTTTGTTTGTTAATAATTACTTTGTTATTGTGGTGAAACTTCAATCTCTTTCCGATTTCGGAAACGAATACTTAAGTTATTACCTCAATAATATGTTAGGTAGACTAAAATGTTATTATGAGAAATAAAGTTTTTTCATTTCAAATAACAAAAGTTGTTTCATTTCTTGAAAATGATAATTATTTAAAAAGATAATACATTAATATATTATGTGAAACAAAATTAATTAAAAAAAGAAACAGGTGGCAAAAGGCAGACCCGATCTCCCGACCTACGGAGAAGACGCGTTTCTAAGCAAGCTGTCAACTAACTCGGCCAACGATCCTTTAAATTAACTGGCGAAATTATCGATTGTAATACTGAAACGTCATAAAGTTGTAGCAAACAACAATTGAACTAGCTCAGATAACAACGCCATCTAGGTGGTTTCTTACGAACGTCACCTCACGTGTTCACAGGATTATAGACATTAAGGTGTCCATGCAATTTTGCAGCTGACCGTACAGCTACGAAAAGTACCACTTTTTGAGCAACTGTATTAAAAAGTAGGTACAATTACATAAAACTGAGTCGGTGTGTACAGTCACGGACTTTAAATGATCAGCCACTTGCCATTGTTCGTATTATCGTAAAACCGGGTTTAGTCAGTTTTACTCGTATACTCAGTCCAGAGAATTCACACGTCTTCGTATAATAGAATAACAAAGTTACTCGTACACACTACAGGGTGATACTGATAGGTAACTCGACCTATTCCTGGAAAAGGGTTACACTAGAGCTTATTTGCAATAATTTTGTTCCAGTTAACTGCGGGTCTAAAGTCACTGGTTTTCGAACCACACACTACACACTACATTTACATTATTTACATTTTAAATAGTTTCTTCAATTAGAGTTAAATCAATTAAAACGTGTTCTTTCACTAAAATATGGCGAAATCTTACACATTAATATTTATCGTGGTTTCGCGAATGCCGCAAAGTTGCACCGTAGTTTGTTTACGCGGCGTACGAGCTGAGTGGTCCTTTTTTTTAGATACTATTTATTTTATTTTACTTTTCACTAGAAACACATGTTTCGAAAATTCTCACGTGAGATTGGGGGATGGAGGAGGGGGTTGTGCCAAATCTCACGTAATTAATGGACGCCTCCATACCACTACAATTTTTTAAATAAATATATATATTTTTTGACTTTTACTATCGAGTAGTGTTTGTACAGGTACATACTTACGGACAAATATCGTATAAAAATAAAAAAAAGGTTTTTTAAGTTATTTATTATTACATTACCGCTTACTATAAATATTGTATCGTTCCTACAAAAATAACGTCAAAACCGCACCTGACAAAGTATACAATACATACATACATAAACTCACGCCTTTATTCTCAAAGTAGGGTAGGCAGAGCTACAGAATTATCAACAACTCTAATAATAAATAACTCGACAAAGTATATTATCATAAAAAGTGGTTTAAGACAATGAGACGAGACAAATTATCGTGTTTATGTAGTTTATACTACTGTCAAGATCATTTTAATGTAAGTCAAACGAACTGTCTTTAAAAACCTCGACGAACCTATTTTGCAAAAATTCGTAGAGATATTTGTAACATTTAACATTCCTAATGTTAAGGTATATACCAGGTTTTCACCGTGAAAAATGATAATTTATCAAATATGTTTTAACTTATTTACCTTGCGCCTTTTCCTCCTCAGAGTTCAGCTGACGTAAAATCCGAACTAGATACGAAATACGTATGTAGTCGTGATAAACAGATCTATTTTAGGCAGATTATTGGATTGTGCTTTGAAAAAACCTCTTTCAATCATTGTAGTAAGTCTTTCTTCACAAGGAGTTAATACTTAAACCTAATAATTTACAGAGAACACTAATAATTTAACAAAAACCACCGCGAAACAATGCAAATAACCATCAGCAACCATACAAAAGACTTGTTGACAATAGACGCAGAGTACACGGTGACGTCACGTTTCGTTCGACCAATACCGTTGAGTTTAGAAAACTTGCGAGGGAATTCTACATTCACAAGGTTTCATGAATACTCTTAGGTAGTATAGGTATCACTTTCAGAATATCGTTGGAAGTATTTCTGACTTGATCCATGTGTCAGGAGTATTTTTCTTCATTCATCATCATCACCTTCACCACCATCATCATCATCATCGTCATCATCATCATCATCATCATCATCATCATCATCATCATCGTCGTCATCATCATAATCATGCTCCTGCCCCTTGTCCCAACAACGTATTTGGTGTCGGCGCAACATGTTTTTTTTTCATTATAGCCTGAAAACTGTCTGTGCGAGCATCAGCACGTTGTCGGCAGTTTCAACAACATTCTGAAGGCGTTGTTATATATTTAGAACCCGGAGGGCGGTATAAGCTTGTTTCGTATAATGAACCAACAGGCTGCTCGGATAAAATCAAGTATCAGTAAAATAGCCTCGGAGACGTCATCTGAATACTGCATCGGTCCACCTTACTTAGTTATAGTGGTTAAATACTAATCTATACTAATATAATAATTATATATATATTAGTATAGATTTGTATTATTTACACTAATATATACTTATATTATACATGTGTGTGTCACTTTATCTATTTGTTACGCTTTCAATTTGGTATGGAGGTAGCCTGAACCTCGATGAAGGACAAGGGGTACTTTTTACCGCGAGGAGCGATATACGACTGTTACGCGGACGCAGTCACCCGGTAACTTGATTTTCAGCTTGAACTACCAGTCCTGAAGTCAAACGGCCTTCTCGAGGTGAGAATCAAAGCATTAGCATAAACATAGTTTACTTGGACTATTGCATGCGTAACTCATTACAAAGAATATAGGTACTCAGTTATATAATACGTGCTTATTTGAATAATGGCGTAGTATTAGCACAAGGTTCGTAGTTTATACCTGCACGTGCGAGGGCAGCGCGGAAGGGAGCGAGGCGGAGGGGTCGTTGCGCACGCGCACCTCGGCCACGGCAAGCCGTATCCCCGTGCGGTTGTGCACCACAAACTGTGGGCATGGGTCCGGCGCCACTGTGACCAGCCAGCGACTTTCGTACTTCTGCTGCAGTACCACCACCGGAATCTGCACCAATAATACCTACCGCTCAAAGATCGTACTATACGGTAAAATGAATCTCACAAATAGACCCAAAATATACAAGTAGGTAATTGTTTAAAATATTTTTTACGAGAGAATTTTGGAAACAAAGTTAATGGCGCATGGTAATTTAATTACATTTAAACATCAAAAATCAATAAAGACTTTCAGCTATGCATTTGATTTACAAACATTTCTTTTAATAGGGAATATGCATGTTTTTTTTTTACAGCTTCAATTGAAGCTGATTCATGTAACAACAACATGTAACAGATCACAAAAATCATTTTTTGAATAAATATAAAAATAACCAAGATATAAGCCAACAAAGATTTGTTCCTATCTCTTTCTAGAAAAACGGAATTTTACATGGAGTTTATATGGCCGCAGTGCACAATGACGTCACGGTGCACATCGGATCTCTCTGTCTAATTAGAAGTTTGAAATGCTTATAACTTCCGTATTTCTTGACCGATTTTAATTTTAATTTCCGTTTTGGTGATCTCTTTTACGGTATTTTCATATTTTGATGAGAAATGCGATTTTTAAAATCCATGCATATTCCCTATTGTTATACTTGAAAAAATCGTCTTTGTCTGAATCATTGTCTGAATCGCTCGGGTGTAAAGGGATAATGAGCGTTGCCATATTAATAACAGTTCCATACATACATAAACTCACGCCTTCATTCCCAGAGTGGGGTAGGCAGAGCTAAAGAATTACCAACAAGTCTTAAAACTTCTTGATAATTCTGTAACCACAGTATTCAAATATTATATCACTGTTATTACCATGGTTACGCTCATTCCGGATATCAGTCCTGGAGTTTAAATCGTAAAACACTTGAAATCCTATTTTTTATAATAAAACCGTTGAAAATACTTTAATACAGTCATATTAAAATTATGTACTTATATTAAAACAAAAATTAATTTTGAGACTGTTTATGTGTTAAAAGTTCCAAAATCAAACTAGATCCTCATCTTAAAATGTACACTCTACACAGGCCACCAAAGAACAAAATAATAATAAAAATAAGCATACTAAGCCAAAACATAAACTAATCTTAACTAAACAACAAAACTTTTACGTATAGTAGGATCTATTTAAAATGTCGGAATCCACTTAAGCGGCAGCCAGGTGTTTTGTTTAGCTTTCAATTTCAAACAGTACTATTTCGAATGACTTGCCATTACAAATTGAACCTTATTCTCTAGGCGGTAAAGTTGCTATTCATGTGAAATCTTTTGTTATTTATGCGTTTCATTTTGCACTGCTAATTTGCGGTCGGGCTTCACAATAGATAACAAAGCCATTCATTGGAAGATAAGCTCTTAAGTGGATTCCGACATTTTAAATAGATCCTACTATACCTACCTATTTATTTACATTAATTTTAAATTCATTAAATTTTTCGTGCGGTTGCCGGGTTAGAATAGTGCCATTCCATATCATCCCGTGGATGTCGTAAGAGGCGACTAAGGGAATAAAGGCTTGTATACTAAGTGCCAGTTAGCATTTCAATATAGGACATTGACTTGACTTTTACTCCGATATCGTAATTTCCTAGCGACAAATCAATTATCCATACAAAACTGTCGCAAAAATGCCATCGCTTGAGTATCATAGTACAGGGTAGGATGGAGCCACGGGATCACTAGGTGCGTGCAAATGTCGTAATTAAAAAAGTGCTTAGTAGTTAAAGATGCCCAATATAGTTTCATGTCATACGCAGTGTATTTATTTAATGTGTTTTAGTATGATTTATATTGTGCATCTTGTTTAAGTTAAAAATATGCATAAAAAAAGTTCATTTACCAAATTAAATGCAGTTTTTACAGTCAAAAAATCAAATCTTAAATGCGTTTAACTTTGTTTATTTATTTCTACATGTAGATGAAGTCAGTTCGAATAATAAAAACATCAACAGAACATTTATGCCGCCGGCAGTCATCGCTAGCCGCTCAGCTACCCGCGACCGTCGAGACCATGGCCTTATCTTTTATGACACGACTCTGACGCGTTGAGTTGAGACAGGTGTGCGGCATCGAAAAAAATATGTGCAACCTCGACCATACGATCGAAAAGACTGTGGACAAATTTGTAATAACCGTCACAGATGACACCAGTGAGAGCTCACACTATAGCTCCAGCTCTGACGACGAAAGTTGTAATTAAATTATTTAAAAAAAAACTGTCTTTTAATAGTAATAATATAAGTATTTTTACTAAACTAAATATTATAGGTACTTTCGTAATATCACCTGGCGACTAGGGCAATACAACCTTTTTATCGTGCTATCTCATTCGCATATGCGGGACCTTAGAGAGAGTGTGTCACAACTATAGTGCAGGTAGTAGTACGCACAAAAGGTGACCGGCCGACTTATAACAGAGCTTTCACACAAAACTAATATGGATAGCGTCATCAGTGTCATCACCTAAATAATAAACGATATCATTGGCCAATATAAAAACCTAAAGCGTAGGTACAAATATAAATCAATTTTGTATGAAAGCTAAATTTAAATTTATAATTAACCTCTATAAAACCCAGCCTTTTTTCATTACAGGAGTAATTTAAATTTTAAAACAGTTATTGTAAGCGTCAAGGTTTACAACCCCTGCAACGATAACTGGTTTGACTAGATGAACGTATTACCGGTACCAAAATACATTACCGAAAGTAAAAAATACTAATTTCGGGATGTTTCGGGGAACATGGGTAGGTGTAGTTATTACTAACGGCGTTTTCTTGGTAGAGGGGTGTCAATGTCCTCTATTGCAATGCTAACTGGCACTTAGTATAGTACTGTTACGCGATGGGCTTGCAACGTTATAAATTTACCTACTCGGTAAATTCATAATGAATATGTATATTTTAAAAGAATATATATTAGTTTCAGAGCGTATTTCATGTCATATAAAATAAAATAATAATAGCTGTGGACTTCGTTGGTGTCAAAAAAAAATATGGAGTAGGTATTCTGTCTTAACCATCGTTACATCGAAAGTAAGTAGGTTGGTTTGGTAGTTACAAAAAAATTTCATAGAATCGAATTGGGAATCGATTTTGACACTTGACAGAAGAATGAGAATAAAAATGTATGTGAATATTTAAGCTTATTTCTGTTAGTCCGTAGCATAGGTATAGCCCAACATGCTTTATATCTACTTTCATGATATTCTACATTCACGCCCGTCGGTTAAGGGTACTCTTGACCAAGGGCCTATTGCATAATAAAGTACAAGCCCATACTATTAGTAAAAATCCATACAAAACAGGGCCATGTTTCACTGCAATTTGTGGCCGGCAACTAGTGCTATCTTACTCTTACTTCGTATGTTAGAGCAAGATGCGTATAGTTGCCGGCCACACATTGCCGTGAAAATGTTGCTCGTTTAGAAGCCCCCTTAACTTGTAATTTTTTAAAGCAATCGGCCCCTGGCCATTAACTAGGATTTTTAACTGCTTATCGAGACCAAACTATTGAGTCCTAACACGGGTCTACGTTAAGAATAGCGGAGATCCTGTCGCCACCTTCCGACTCCATCATCAGATCATCTCTTAGATACCATAATATTGCATTGTCCTTGAGTTTACATTATGTAGTCCAAATTTCAGCCCATTCCGTTAACGGGAAGTGGGTCAAATTTAATTTGCAAGATTTTACCCATACATACATACCTACATATATTGCAAGTTAAATAAAAACTTGTAAAAATAATTATCATTTTTTCTGTTTTCAAAATCGATTTTAATCGACTAAGAAATCGGCATTGAAAATCGCCGGGTACAACACTATATCTTACTTTTGACAGAAAAATGAGAAATCAACCTTGAACGCGTCTCGACAAGTGCTCGACAGTTTAAAATGGTTTATTTTCGTTGCAGGTTTTCAATGCATGCGAAGTCTGGCGCGTCAAATTAAAGCCGCAATGGAAAAAATGCATTAGACACAGACTCGCCCGTTACTGTCTATATGAAATTAATACTATGCAACAAAATAAATGGTTTTATAAATAAAAACAGATATTTTAGGGCAAATAATACTTGCCTATGAAAAGAAATATCTTGCTTCACAGCTTCTACATTTTTGGTGGTGTTTAAACAGTTTATTATCGGGCAACAGGGCATTTTGTTTTTAAATTCGAACGTCACACTCGGAAAGCGGTCGAGAGCGAACTGAGCACCGCGGCGAGCAATGCTGTTCTCAGAACTACTTTGTGCACGCGAGGTACATACACTCTTTCCTTCTATCTCGATATAGTTCTGTGGTACGATGTCTCGTTTGTAAGTAACAAATGACAATTGTAATTGGCGTGTTCATGTTATGAGACGAAATGGTCGTGGGTATGAGATCAAATTTTGAAGATTTGTAACATTATTACTAAGTACCTACCATGGTTGTTATTAGGTTGAACTTAAAACGGTTTTAAAATGTTTGTCTCGGATCGTTAATAAACAAATGCAACTGACGTATATTGTATTCACGCGGACAAAATTTAGCTTTGATTTTGTATCTGGTTGGTATTGTTGATCGAAGAAAGTCATCTCATCTAGATGCAAGTAGGTTGAAATTTGCTTGAAGATACATTTCCTTGGTAACGATCTAGTTATCATTTTATTAGACACTGACATTTACTGACTAGACGGTGTTAAATAGATCGGACCATTTAGACCTCAGATAACAGAAACAAGGGAGATATGGCATGAGCGCATATTCGTACAAGACCCAGTGCCGCCACTTTTAAACATGTGTGCGTCTTACGCTTACGCTCTATTAACTACTACAAAAACCACCTCCTCATAATTGGTTACAGTTTATGAACTAAAAACGCCGTAACATAGGTTTGATAGTAAAACGTAATAAAAATGGCTGCATGTCTGTGGTAAATTGGCTGGAGCTATTCAAGTTTTTCATGTGTTGATTTTACTTGATTTCTTAGTACATAAAAGTGTAAACTTTAAGCTTAGATATTACGATGTTGATAATTTGTCGTAAGTACTTTTTTATGTGAACTTTATTTTATAAACGGTACAAATAACTTAAACCAAAAAGATAATATATACTTAATACTTTGAGGCATTCTCTATCAGTCAACCTTTAGCCTTGAACCTTTATTATTTTTAAATTGTCTCTTAGTTATTTAGTTATGATCCCAGTGAGTCGGCGCGGGGTGACGCTCAGCGCTGTGTGCAAGGACAGCTCACTGCCGAGCCCTTTGCCTTTGTCGTCGGTTAATTTATTTTTATTTTATTTCTATTTTTTATCGAAAAGCTAACCAATGTTGTCTATTGTCTTTTTAAAATTTTATTATATGCTTAGGTAGTTAAAATACATTTCAATTTAACTAAATTTCGCCAAATATGCGGAGCAGTTATTATTATTATTTCATTAATAAGTCCACCGGTCCAAACAACCTTATAACCTAGTATCAAGTAGTACAGTCAACAGCATAAATAAGTGATCATTTATGTACCTTGTCACATTAACGTTGTGTTTGAAACGTTTTACAAAATTGTGAAACGATTGAAAGCGACAAGGTCCATAAATGATCACTTATTTATGCTGTTGACTGTACGTGCTACGATATTATTGGTATTTTAAGGGCCGATTCAATCAGTTTGTTTATTTTCGTATTTTTTTGGTGTAAATTTGATGTACGTGTCATAATTTGGGATTTTAACAGTCCATTAGTATTTTTTAAGTAACATTTTACTGCTGACGGTTACCGAGACCGATGTCATGCATTAAACTTACGAATCGTTTGTTTTGACTAAAGAGATTTAATATTATAGGTAATAGAGAGGCCATTGGGAGCATTGTCATAGAAAAACTTTGATCATAACCAGTGATCGGCTTTCACGGTGCAACACGGCGGGATATACGAGTAGAGTAGATATCTTAATATGGATATGACCAAAATCCCGGGATCTGGTTCGAAATGAAAATGCAACTGTTGGGATATTTATAAATAGGCATTAGGATAGGATTTTAGACGTGTAAAGAAATCTATTGGACATATAAAATATTGAGAAAATAATTGTTTGCTATTTCAATTTCATACAAAGTAATAAAATATAATATCTGTGTGTGTGGTAAACTGATTATGCGTACCGTATTATATCTTTTATTTATATTTACTAAGGACTAATTGACAGATCAGTTTTAAACAGAGTAATTAAAAAAAACATTACGTACAGTAAAAGTATTTATTCCAAACCCAAACGTTAAAATGTTAAGGAAGTTATCATATGATAAAATTTGAAACATTACCCTCTTTCAACAACATCAGTCCCGGCATCCCAGGACATATCCATATATTTGAGGTCATTCATCCCGTGTTGCACCGTGAAATCCGATCACTGATCATAGGCATCAGGAATGCGATATAGCGTTTAGTAGCAAAATACGCATTTAAGTAAAAATAATACTTATTTCAGCTATTGGACGGAAGGTGACGCTAATTGATAGGGGGGTGTAATAACCAATTCGATGTTGAGGTAATGATACTATAGATAAAAACATCAATATCGTATTGAGATGACTAAAAAAGTATATTAACCTACAATTGTTGCATGTAGTTTACTTTCCACAATAATAATTCTGTGACTGACTGATTCTTCGGAAAGTAGTGCTTTGGATTTTTTTTTAAACCATTTTTGTAGTATATTGAATGCCGTAGAGTTCAAATGCCTGCTAATTTAATTTCTTTATATTTTTAACTAGTGTTTAGTTTTAATTTTTATTGTTGTTTGAAAAGGGTAACGGACTTTCAATATGGCAGACCGAATAAAAAAAGTAAATCTATAGACAATTTAGGCAAGATGCAGACAATCAAGCGAAAAAGGGATAGTATTTTAAAGGACCAAGTCGGCAGACCTATGATTTCATAACTAATGTAAAATTTTACGATTCTTTACTTTATAAAACGCTGGGAGGTATAAGTTACTGACATTTGACAAACCATTCGTAAAAATTGCATTTACCATTGTATATTTGGTGTTACCTTTTTAAAATCGGCCCTAAGTCCATTTAGGTCCGATAGCATAGGTATATTACCCATATGTATCGTTTTAATTCTAAGTGACGTAAGCATGTATACAATAATAACAAATACAACATATACACTTTAGTTGGATGCACGGCTTGGAACAAAATAATATTATAAAAAAAATGGTAAAGTAAAACGTATTAAAAATGAACATATGACGTAATGAAATGACGTACCGAAATGCCTTCGTTAATGAGGTTGAGCGTGCGGCGCGCAGGCGCGGCGCCGAGGCGCACCGGGGTGGGTGCGTGCGGCGTGCTTCCCTCCTCTGCTGGCAGCGCTAGGCACAGAAACGCACCCAGCTTACAAGGTTCACCGCTGTGCCACCGCCCCGCCAGCACGAATCGGGACAGAGGCTCGCCCGCTAAACTGTAAAACGCTTCTTCCGTTACGAAGTCGAAGTGGAACTTTTTATAACTTACAGTATGTTTATTTTTCTCAAAATTGCTATGCATTCTTGCCATAACATCAGTAAAAAGGAGCCAGTATGTTGAAGTTCCTGGACAACTATCAAAAGTGTCCAGTAAATTCGAGTGATTTTGAATTTGGAATCAATGAGTCCAAGTAAGTCAGTATTGAAATTCCATTACATGTCATATTATTTGAATTTGGAACCATCTTTATAGACCTGTGACAGACAGCGTTCAAAAAGGCAGCCTTTAATGAGGTAAGCAAAAAAAAGGTCACATGAAACTAAAAGTAAAGTATAAAAATAAACCCAATTTTTACTCCATTAGGATTTTATCAAAAAAGCTTATGAATGTTATTCGCTTAATAATTAATAGCATTTTGTCAAAAATTTCATTTTTAGTACAATTTTTTTTACCGACTACTTTTTTGCACAATCGGCATGTACAGTCACGAGCTTTAATTTGGGACCGATTTCAAGAAAAATATGCTTGAAGTCATCAATGTCATTAGAGAAGTTACGTTAATTGTTATGCCATTGTGAAGTTATTTAAGTTTGCAGTATTATGGCATTCTCGAGCATTTACGACATTACACGATTAATCACGAATACATGACAAAGACAACAGTAGCACGTCTTTCTTACCACAATCGAATTTAGCCGACTTTGTCCGATTAGCTGCCGCCTGCCAGCAACGAATGAATCAACCTATTCATTGGTCAACACCATGACGAACGTTATTGGCTGTTGCTATGGGTGATTTGAAAATATCAACGAATTAGGGCCGGTTTTATAAAGCCCCGTAAGTAAAAATGTCAGACCAAATTTTAGTAACTTCATACAAGTTTTGACATTCCTGACCGAAATTTGATCTAACGGATCTTTATAAAACCCAGCCTAAATCAACCTATTCATTGGTCAACACCATGGCGAACGTTATTGGCTGTTGCTATGGGTAACCACTTCCTATTTAACTGTTGGCTAACCCGAAGACCAAGCCTGCCAACCTGACAATAGAGTGATTACACCCAAATCCAACCAATTACAGGTCTAGAAGCAGTAACCTAGCGACAAATTGTTAAACGTAACGATATCAGCGGAAAAATCATATCATGTCATAATTGGTCAGGGCTACGAGCTTTAATTTGGGACCCACCTAAGGTTGAATATCGTGTAGCAAACTGACGTTATTTGAGCTAGCTAGTCAACCGGGCGGAGCGAGGGCAAACGATGATTTCCGATTTATTCCGAGTAATTATCACTTAGGTAGGTAATGTAATAAAATAAGGTTTTTGGCCCTGTCTTCTATCTGGCAATATTCATTTTATTGTTCGTGATATGGAAATAGAAAAAATACCATTCTAAAATTATTACCTTTCCAATCTGCAGTAAAGGGGCTTTGATCATAATTTGATCATGCCAGCCCCGACCTTTATTATAATATATTAAAGCTAGCAAACTAACCTATTAATTAGGAGATTCCAGCCACAATATTTAGTAAACTTTTTTATTTATCATTTTTTATTATGACACAAAACAACTCAATCTTAACTCAACTAATATAGACAGCATAATTAAAACAACCACTATGCGGTGCAAAAAACAAACACTATCGCCGAAGGCCAAAACGACAAACTACACACTCCTTTTCAATTTTTACGCTTAATATTCAAAACCGTGTATATCCACCTTGGTTGTCAATAACGGCCTGGAGCCGGTCACGCATGGATCCAATGAATTTCTGACATATGTCAGTACCCCTAAAACTTTCCCAGACTGTGTGGCAGTGATCTATAAGTCCATCTCTATTTCTTTCGTTTCGATTTGACCATTTTTGGACAATTAAGCCCCATAAATTCTCGATTGGGTTTAAATCTGCACATTTCGCAGGCCACGGAATAACATTTAAATTCGCTCTGTTATTGTTAAACCAGTTTCTAACGATTCTTGCTGTATGAATGGTTGCGTTATCTTGAACAAAATTGATTCTAGCGACTTCTTCTTGTGGATAATATAATCGCAATGTCGGAAGCACACTCTCTTCCAATAAATAAACATAATCCTGAGCAGTGGCTCTGGGTGGTAAATTTACAAGTTCTCCAATGCCTCCTGAACTAATCCAGACATGTTAGCTGTAATGCGACCAGACGCATTGTTAGCTATGACGTGGTCTTCCGTGTATCGCGTGTTGTCAATCTGCCACAAATGTAGTCTGCCTGTTTGGGAAGATTGAAAAGTCTTTTCATCGATGAAAGCCGTAGTCGTCCAATCAAAATTTAGATATTGATGTGCGAAAATAAGTCGAGCAGCTTTATGGTTGGCCGTCAAAGCATTTTTTTTTTGCGGGCCGCCTGTGATGTAGTCCCATAGCGTGTAGATGGTTTCTAACTGTTGAAGGGTGGACTTCAAACGTTTCCGCAAAATGCCTCGTCGGCGTAAAGGCGTCCATCAAGTATTGCCTTTGCATCAGGCGGCTCTGGTCTTGCGTTATAACATGCGGGCGATGGTTGTTTTGCCGTAAGTCAATAATATTTCCCTCTTTCCCGTAACGTCGTACCCAACGGCGAACTGTATTTCTTGTCACATTTATTTGTCGTGATATCTCGTGAATGCCTACTCCTTGTTCGTGCAAATCAATAATTTGAAGCCTTACATCCTCACGATTAGCCGCAAGCATGTTTACTATTTGCAAAATTATATTTTGTGAAAATGTCACTACAGATCAAAATAATTTTCTTGACTGGCACTGACACATGTTCGTAATTAGAAAACCGTAGTGATAGCTTTTTGCAAAGAGGTTATCATTTCAAGGGTCGATTCGATAAGACATTTAAATGTCTTTTCCTACTCCTGTACTTTTATCTGTCATTTATATAGTCACGAACACTAATATAAGAATATAGATAATATGTCCGCAGAACATTCCGTAGAAAAGTCTATCTAGTCTATTCCCCTTAACAGCACTTGTGCTTTTTTGAGCCAAAACGATATGCCTAGCTGCCAAAGCTTACACCTAGGTTAATTTGACCAATCAAAATACTTCACCAAATTAAACCACCAATCACAATACACATTGACTGTCAATCGGATCGTTAGGTTCTTTTTGGTATGTAAACTCTTTTACTAATTTAACTCTCATTTTATTTGGTATCAACCAACCAGAACGCAGCTATATTAAAATAGACCAATCAGGTAAAAGAATTCATTTCTCAAATCATTAGGTGTTTTTTAGTCCCTATTTCACAAGTTAAATCGATTGTGCAACTTTAAAAAAAAATATGAAACCTGGCAAGTGCACATCAATTTAAAAACAAAGTTAACCATAGACACATATTTTGTTGTTTTCGAATGTTTCTCGCTCGTTTGTTGTTCTGTGCTTCGTTCGTTCGTATTCTAACCTAGGTATATTAATTTAATTTTGCATTTTATTTGAAACCTAGTCGTAGAAAAAGTATTGTATGCAACGGTGTATAACTACGAGGGGCGTTCAATAAATTCTCGGTATGAGAAGGAAAACAAAAGCATACGATTAGTGTTTTATTTTTATTTTTCTATATATTCCCCCCCTATGTTTATACACTTATAAGATCTGTCAATTAGTTTTTTTAACCCCTCATAAAAATATTTTTTGTCTTTGGTGTCAAAATGCTCCAGCACCGCTGCCTTCAACGCTTCAGCATTAGAAAATCGATGTCCACGAAGATCCTTTTTAAGGTTGGGAAACAAAAAGTAGTCGCTGGGGGCCAAGTCTGGACTGTACGGCGGGTGAGTAAGTGTTTCGAACCCAGATTCAAGAACAGCAGCCTTGGCAACATGAGCAGTATGCACAGGGGCGTTGTCATGAAGAAGCAGCACTCTTCTGGTCAATTTTCCCCTCCTCTTCTCTTTGATTGCTTCCCGTAATTGGCGTAAAATGTTAGCGTAGTACTCTCCTGTAATATTTAAACCCTTTTCTTTATAATCTATTAATAATATCCCTTCACAATCCCAGAATATTGTCGCCATGATCTTGCCAGCTAAAGGGACGACTTTGAATTTCTTGGGATGAGGTGTTCCTTTAACGTGTTCCTTGTTTGCTCTCAGGGTCATAATGATGAACCCAAGTTTCATCTCCGGTAACAATTTTTTGGAGCAAACCATCAGGGTTTTCACCACACAGCTCAATGAAGTCGGAACAACACGCAACACGCGTATGCTTCTGAAACGGTGTCAACATTCGTGGTACCCATCTTGCACTAACTTTGGACATGTTAAGATGATTGTGGATAATATCATGTATTGTACCAATAGAAATATTGGTTTTTTGTGTTATAGACCTAACCTTTACTCGACCATCTTCCAGTATAATTTTCTCCACTTTTTGAATGTTTTCTGGTGAAGTAGCTTCAACAGGCCGACCAGGTCTAGGGTCATCTTCTATGCTCTCCCTCCCACGCTTAAATTCATTTGACCACTTTTGGACAGTATATAATGAAGGAGCGGACTCACGGTAAACTAAATCCATTTCTTCTTTATTACACTTTTGATTTTTACCCTGTTTAGTCAAGAATTTTATCACGGCTCGATGCTCCAATTTAATTATCATTGTAAAATCGCTCATGGTGGTCACGTTTGTTCAGCAGTAGCAGAAAAACAAAAGAACGTGTGGGCTTCAAATTAACTTTTTTTTACTGTCGATGAATGACTCTTAGCGGCCAGTATTAAGAAGTTTATTAAAAAGGTTTGCAAGATACCAATACCGAGAATTTATTGAACGCCCCTCGTAAGTCAAAAATACTCGTGGCGTCTAACCACACCACTCGTCTTTTTTGACTTCTCTTATACAACTGTTGCATAAACTACTATAACTTGACATTTCAACCCTATCGAACTGAAGTTTCAACCTTATTGCATTATGAATGAATATAGACGTGTCATCATTCGTTATCAGTCGTTCTCGACGATGTCACAAGAGTACGCCCGATTTGCATTACACGGCTAAATTATGAGGCTCAACAATCCCGTGTGGTGATTGTAACTTTTAGGAAACTTAACCTTATTGTTGTAGAATGTCAGATTGACTTTGGCCCTAAGGTGGGTACCAAATTAAATCTCGTGACTGTACTCGTCAAGACGATTCTAGCGAGCCCTAACAAGACTGGTTTATCATGTGAAATTTAGAAGTTGCTATGGCCACCCCGAGTCTCCATCATCAGACCAGCTCGATGGTACTATATTATTGTATTGTAATCAGAACGGAAGGTGTATGTTAATTTTCAGTTTTGTCGGTAACCGGAAAGTGGGTCAAATTTAACTTGCAAGATTCATACATAGTAACATACCGTAAAACCTGGTAACTATGGTCCAAAATCTTCCAACTATGGTCCAAAATCAATGACCAAAAGTACAAGTTCCCATAATCTTTAGTTAAGGAAACGTGTTTTTTTATAGACATTTATTGTTGACTAAAGTTTTAAAATGCTTATAATTAAGTCATCTATGAGGAATTCAAGAAATTAGACTTGGACCACAGTTGAAGTACTGGACCATAGTTACCAGGTATTACGGTACATACATTGCAAGTAAAAAAAAGCTTGTAAAATACTCATATTTAATAACTGAACATTCAGATCTACAGAGGTTGGCAATTTGGTACTACAACGTGGTCGTTTTATTACCCGACTTCCGAAGGAGGAGGGTAAATCTTATACACGGGGTGACTGGATATTCGATAGAAACCTTTTAAGGAGGCATAGTAGAGTTCATTTGGAGCCAATAAGATCATGTACGAGGGGTGGCTGTAAAGTTATCTACCTAGCCAATGAGTAGTTAAAAAAAAATACTGGCCACTATGAATTCATTTTTATTGACTGTTCTTTTTTCAAAATTTTGGACACTCATTTGTTCGTTGCTTTTCATTTGTTTTTTGCTCGTCATTGCTTGCATCATGTCGCTTGAAAAAACTAATTTGATTAAAATTGAGCCGCGTGCAGTAATAAATTCTCTTTCTAAGGAAGGTAATACGCCATCCCAGATCAAACAGTGTATGTTACCTGTATTTGGTGATTTGTGCCCTTCCGATTTTACCATAAAGTTCTGGTGTAAACTGTTTAAATCAGGTCGTGAGAGCCTAGAAGATGATCCTCGTAGCGGACGACCAATTTCTGCTGTCACTGAAGAAATTGTGGCCAAAGTGAAAAAAGTTATTCTAGAAGACCGACGGGTGAAACAGTGGGAGATAGCTAGAGATGTGGGCTTAAGTAAGGAACGGGTAAACGAAATAATTCATGGTTATTTAAATATGTCTAAGGTAAGTGCACGCTGGGTCCCCAAAATGCTGACTCCGTTAGACAAAGACAGAAGTGTCAGATGTTGTGAGGAGTTTTTAGACATGAGTCGCGGGAAAGAGGAAGAAATTGCTTCCAGGATTGTGACGTGTGATGAGACTTGGATTAGACAATGGGACCCAGAAAGTAAACAAGAGTCCCTACAATGGAAATTCAAAGACGAAAAACCTCCTCGGCAGTTTAAGGTTCGTCCTTCGGCTAGTAAACTCATGGCGACAATTTTTTGGGATTCAGAAGGAATTTTGCTCATTGATTATTTGCCAAAAAAAACGACGATGAATGCCAATTATTACGCAAATTTACTTTGCCAGCTGAAGCACGCTATAAAAAAAGGAGAGGCAAACTCGGCAAAGGAATTTTGATTTTGCACGACAATGCACCTGTGCATACGACTCGCACAACACAGCTCGCCATGACCAGAAATGGCTTCGATGTCATAAACCATCCCCCTTACAGCCCAGATTTAGCCCCCTGTGACTATTTCCTATTCAGACTCCTGAAGAAAAATCTCAGGGGACGTAGATTTTCTACCGATGATGAGATGATAGCCGCGGTGAACGACTATTTTGACGAGAAACCGAAAGTTTTTTTTTGTTATTATTTGACAATTAGTGTAACAAGTGCATTTCGGTAGAAAGGGATTACATAGAAAAATATAAAAAAACCAGCCAGCTACGTCTTTTCTTTCATAGTCAGGTAGATAACTTTTCAGCCACCCCTCGTAGTCCCTGGCCGAAAATTATTCGTTTGTGGGATATTAAATATTTGAGATTTAAGTTTAAGTTTCAGCTCGAAAAAAAATAATTAAATGTCAGCGATTAAATGTAATGTCAATTTTTTTTAACACATAATGCTACATTTCAAGTTATTTAATAAAATTCCAATTAAAATAACCAAAGTGTTTTACCTTATTATGAAAGACTGTTTATTTTTATTTTATTTGAGTTTGATTAAATAACTTGAAATGTAGCATTATGTGTTTATTTTTGTCATTACTCATTACATTAAATCGCTGACATTAAAGCGTTCAGAAAATACATTAAAGAGCATTAAAAATCCCAATTTTTTTTCGAGCTTCGAAAAACATCTTAAATCTCAAATATCTCAGAAACGAATAATTTTCGGCCATTGTACTATGACCTTATTGGCTCCAAATGAGCTCTACTATGCCTCCTTAAAAGGTTTGTATCACATATCCAGTCACCTGTATATACAGGGTGACTGGAAATTCGCCGTATTCCTTAAAAGGGGTTATTCTACAGCTCATTTGTAACGATTTAAGTCTAGTCAACTAGGGGTCAAAACTCATTGGTTATCGAGTTATTCACGATTTTAGAATTTTAAAAAAATACCCGCCTTTCGACCTAAAGCTAGTCATTGTGTAAAAACTTTGTGATTTAGAAATAAAAAAAAGCATTTTTCAAATAGCCGATGAATTACTGATTACGAAAAATAATAAAAAATGCCAAAGAAATGCAAAGTTTTGCAAATAAAAGGAATTGAAGTTGAAAGTTCTAGTAATTATTTTCCAAATTTTGTAACATTTTAAAGCATAACTAAAAAAAAAGTACAACACTTCGCGTACAAATGACAGGAATAGTTTGCTCAATTCATAAGCTTTCTAAAAAGGTACAATTTATGACATTTTAAACATTAATAATTTTTATTATTTTTCGTAATCAGTAATTCATAGGCTATTTGAAAAATGTTTTTTTTTATTTCTAAATGACGAAGTTTTTACACAATGACTAGATTTAGGTCGAAAGGCGGGTTTTTTTTTTAATTCTAAAATCGTGAATAACTCGATAACCAATGAGTTTTGACCCCTGATTGACTGGACTTAAATCGTTACAAATGAGCTGTAGAATAACCCCTTTCAAGGAATACGGCGAATTTCCAGTCACCCTGTATAGTTATGCGTTTATCAGCCTATATAAGTATAAACAGGGTTATTGGTAAGTCGACCAATTCCCCTCTAGGGGAGAGGTCATTTGCAATAATTTTGGTCCCATAATACCCTACGCAAAAGTTAATATTTTTTTCTGATTTAGTGTCATTTATGTTGGATATACTAACTAACTTTTAAACAGATTTTTAACAACTTATCGTACCATATCAGCAGAGGCCGGAATTTTCGTAGCCCTTTTTAGCTGTCATAGGGACTTCTCGTTTATCGACTTCGGATATACATATTTTATCGATACATTATAGAACATAACATATTAAAGAAGATTAAAAGTAGAGGTAAACAACAGGTGGTCTTATCGCTAAAGAGCGATCTCTTTCAGATAATGACAATCTATTTCTTTTATAGAAAATCTAATGAAGAAACACTTAGTCTTGTTTGCACTAAAACAGAGTGAACATGAAATTCATAAATGATAAAACACTGATCTGAACTGATTAAAATGTTAATTATTAACTTTTCATTGTTTTCATTACAAATCTCTATTTCACATTTTAACCTTATTTACCAGTAAGTACGGTTGAATATTCAGTCAAATCATTTTAATAGGTTAGCCAGTAAGCAATTTGACAAACCACGAAAACAGTACCATACTGTCATGGCATATATCTGTCTCACGTTTTAATTTGACACATTATTGCGTGGACTGCGTGGTTTTAAAAGGTTTTGCAATATTGAAGCTGCCAACTTAAACGCATCAATACGTTTCAATATTTCGCCTAGGTATTTATTTTATATTTTTAAAGTAGTTGTTTTATTTTAATTTGTAATAACTACTTATACATAAAAGGCCGTATTCCTTATTACTTGTTTACATAGACGAAACTCACTACAAAACAAATAAATTACATTGAATTTACATTTTTTTATTTAAGCAAAATGGGCATTAAACCTCTTTGGTTTTGTGGCGACCTAGCGACATCTAACGGAAACTTGTATCAACAACTCGCTAGCGCCAACAGTGTCAGACAGCGGAACTAAGAATCCTACAACGCGCTAACGAAGTTTCTAAAGTCGGTTGACATATATACCACTTCCAACTTTATCCTAATGGACTTCGGTCCCCAGGCATAACACCCGCCTGGAGAGAGATCTCTCTATTGTCCTCTCTTTCTACATTGGTGACCCCGACGTGATCGTCCTTCTACATTGGTGACCCTCGACAATGAACAATTACGCAACCTGACGACCTTTTCAAGCACATGACGCAGTTTCACAGCAAGCCAGACCAACCCGCACTGTGCACCACTAGCATTCTGTCATATCTCTATGCCTGGTGTCTACAGTGTGCAACCCTACTCTCACTCAACAACGCGACTCAATGCGTCCTACAAACGAGTACTTCACGAGCAGGTACACGACTCACTGTGTACTCCACTCACACTCCTCTTCTCCTGCTACGCTCGCCAACGCGGCTCTGAGCACCATTGGAGACATCCACTGGCACTTGCAAAAGCGGCAATTCGACGCACAGACTGCACGTCATCACATCACATCACCATCAACCTCCGGTCTCAAAGGGGGGCTGATGTGGCGACCTAGCGACATCTAACGGAAACTTGTATCAACAACTCGCTAGCGCCAACAGTGTCAGACAGCGGAACTAAGAATCCTACAACGCGCTAACGAAGTTTCTAAAGTCGGTTGACATATATACCACTTCCAACTTTATCCTAATGGACTTCGGTCCCCAGGCATAACACCCGCCTGGAGAGAGATCTCTCTATTGTCCTCTCATCCTACTGTTTTAATGGGTACCTACTCAACTCAACCGCTTTGAAAATGAGTAGTTGTACATTTTGTTTGAGCTCTATTGCATTCAAAATAAGTTTCAATTTTCTTATGTGTCCCGTATTTTTGGCTACTTTGGATGCTTAGAAACCTTCGGCGTTCTGGACGTTGCTGTACTAACGGCGGGTTGAATGTTACCAAGTATATGGCGTTGTGGATGCTCCGGTACATTTGTATACAATGGATGGCCTGAACAATTTGATCATTAGGAATGAGTACGTATTTATGGATATTTTGGATGGTGCGGTATATTTGGAACTATTGACTGCCACTATATTTATGATGCTGACTGTACATATCGTTATCATGTATATACGTACCTTCCTCCTTTAGTTGGTCTGACTAGTTTAAAAGATTTTGGTCGAAGCATTGTAGGTATGTTAGTCTCCAATGGAACAGCTATAGATGAGGCCTGTCAATACACATAATAAGTTTAACATACCATACCAAAATAACTAACAAAGTTATAATCAGGCAAGCATTATTAGTAAAATTAAACAAATTACCAGTAAATTTGTGTTCAGTCGATTAATGAGAACATATGTTGACGTCACTCCAAGAATGTTAATTTCTTCTTTTATCTCATAATACAAAGTTAAAAACGCCACCTGATTAAAAAATAAAAAATGTAAAAGATACACAGGAAGATAGATAGGGGTACACATCAAAAAGAGTAAAATAACAATATAATTAAGTTAATTTTATACAATCTAGCAGGTTTGTGGACCATTCTACTTATCGATGCCGATGAAAAAAGAAATTAAAATTCAAGATCCATTGTAAAAAATCGTAGATACTTTGCGAAAATTTGTCGCATTCCCATAGTAATCTCACGTTATATTGTAAATTCACCCATTATTTTTGTTCTTTTTGTATATGAAACACGAATTTGCTGCTCAAATTACCACTTCTTTGCGAATAACGACCGCTGCATTACTATTATAGCCCCTCTTAACCCAGCCCCACACAATTTGGGATCAAACATAATTCAGGTATGTCGACCAGAATCTGAAAATAGTGTGCATTTCCAAAATTATCCAGTTTGAGGAAAATTATGACTCTAAATTTACGTTCAAGTTAGGGGACGTTTTATTAGGCATCGGAAAGTAGAACGGTCCTGAAGATATAAATAATCAAAAAATACAACGCTGCAATTACAAGAATCCACGTAATTATAATTATATGATGTAACCAAAAAATCTGATGTTATTTTCATTTACTTAGAATGGTTATTACTAGAGTTAGGACTTTTTGTGGCAAATCGTGGTTCTAGAATCCATAGAGTCGCTATTTCCTAATTTTTATAACACATATCACTTTGATTTTGACCTTCAGTATTTTATAATATTTCAAAACTCATTTACTTATTTATACCGCTAAACCAATTTAAATGAATTTTGGTATGGATCATGTCTCTACTGTAAAAGCGTTACAATTACAAACAAGCAAATGTTAGTAGGTTTAGAATAAACGAACTAAAAAATTATTAAGTTCATTTTGAAATATGACCATACTGAAGGTCAAAATCAAAGTGTCATGTATTATAATAATTAGGAAATAGCGACTCCATGGAATCTAGAACCACGATATGCCACCAAAAGTCCTAACCCTAGTTATTACCTACCAACGAAAACATATCCAAGCATTTTATCGCAGTTCAACCCTACGGAATTAAAGTTGTTAACTCTACATACCTACTTATTCTTTATATTAAAAATGTAATGATAGATAATGAGATAATCAGGACTAAGCAGGAATGGAAGGCTTCTATTATATGTAGGTAATTTCATCGACAGTCTTACTCGCTACACGAATACATAACAGTATGACAACACAGCCTTGCCGCAGGATTAGCGTTTAAATTGTTGGTAGCAATCGCGACGGACCCGGTGAGTTACAAGAACCTATAAGCAAGAAGAGGACAAAGTAGCATTGACCTGCTCTGAATGACTCTTTTTTCTCCTCTTTGCTAGTGTTATTAGGGCTGTCCTACGGCCATTATTTACCTGCTGGTGGCAATTGATGGCAAAGGGAGTAGACCGGTCAAGCGCCACGCAGCCGGGCGGCGGCGTACCATAGACGCCGGGCTCCTCGGCCCACACCTGTAGCTGGTTGCTAACGAACGTGTCGCGCGCCACCTCCGTCGACAGGAAGAACGGTTTCTGTACAGTGCAAGGAAGTTCTTTTTCAAAAAATATCTCCCCGAAATCCGGGTAGGAAGAAACTCTGTTGGCCTAAACAATATGCATACTGCGAACGTTATCGTCATTAATATTGTTTAAGATTCATTTGAGCTGCCGGACGGTAGCGTCGAGCGCTTATGGGATGCCATATATTTTGAGAGTTGTTGACGTCATGTATCTTGTCTACGCACCCTGTCCTGCTTAAGGTTGCGTCGCGTCTACCACCGGCTGCGTTCGCTCAACATAGTTTTTCTTGGTGGAATAAATATTAGAAGCACAAAACACGACTAACTAAGTTCAAAAGTCAAGCGTTTTCTTTTAAATCGACCTTCGAAGTTTCCACGAAATTTAATTATTACGGACTTAGTAGAATTCTACACAATATTTTTCTCGAAATAGTTGACACAGTAGTTTTTTGTGTCAAAAATAAATATATAAATATTGAACCTTATACTCATATAATGAAGGACACATTTTTGTCAGTCTAGGAAGTAATGTATTATTATGAGACACAATTAATTAAATTTGCAACCGACAACAGTCTGATTCGTGGAAACACTCAACCGCGTCACGATTGGCAGGAGAAGAGCAAACAAACCTTTAAGACGGCGGAGGGCGCAGAGATGGCGGTACCCTGGTCGAGCTTGCAGAGCGGCGCGGCGTCGTGCGCGCGCAATGTCAGTGGCATGGGCGCCGCGTTGCACAGTAGTACCACCGGGCACAGCTGGATCAACAGCGAGCAGCCGCCGCCCGCGCGCACCGCGCCGTACCGGACCTGCCACGCACCACGGGTTTAATCACACTCCGCTATATAACCAGATAAATGCTTACGTTGCTTCTGGATCGGCCACTGTGACCCGAGGTGGACGCTCCGGACCTCCTACCTCCGACGCTAGGACCGCACAATCTCAAGACTCCCGCGCCGCGCCCGTCCGTCCCGACCCGAGTACCTAGTCCCTAGGGATGGGGGAAACGGGAGGGACGCGAACGGGCGGCGCATAGCGGTCGCGCCTATCACAGCCCTCAAGTGCTTCCTTTCTTCGTCAGAAGAAATTCACGAAGAGTTGTGAGGGTAGAGTGTCACGTCTCAATCTACACCTACCCTCCACAACTCTTCCCCCGCCCCCGCCTTGTTGCGAGTCCGCAAAGGTGGGGGTACTTCCAAAAAACCCTTTTTAGGGCTACCTACACAACCCAAACCCGGACTGACGACGACGCTGCCCTGCTCTTCGCGAGCAGCGTCCCACACGGACGAGACACTTCCCGAGGATGACGCTGCTCTGCCCGCAGACCACCAGCCGGGTTTCACTTGGGGGAATTTAACCTGGCTGGCCAGGACTCGCGAGCGGCGTCCCACGCGGATGAAGCCTTCGGCATCGGCCGATTTCCCATAACCCGGCCGTCTTTTCGGCCGGCGATGAGCACCCCGGGGTAAAGGGCCTGACAGCCCTTCCACCGGCTCCTCAACCGCCTCTCAGGCGATTTGAGCCTACCCGTCCGGAGGGATCGCTCGAAGGGTGCCTAGCAGCGGTCCCTCCATGGACATGCAACCCGGACCGAAGACGACGCCGCCTCTGCGCGGACTGCACAAGCGGCGTCCTACGCGTCCCACACGGATTGACCCACAACCACCGGAATGAAGACGACGCTGCTCCGCGGGCGGATCGCTAGCCTGGCCTCCCCAACCGGGGTCCCACCAGGCTGGCTTGACCCCGCGAGCAGCGTCCTGCACGGACCGACGCCTCCCCATCCCCACCCCTACCCAAATCCTCTCCTCTCCTATCCAAGGACCCGGCCGTCTTAACGGCCGGCGCAGAAAACCCCGGAAACGGGCCTAACAGCCCGCCACCGGCTCCTCACCCGCCTTCAGGCGGACCAAGGATGTCCTGAGAGCGTGCCCGACTGCTGTATAGCAGCGGCCCCTCAGGACCCCACTGGTGACGCTGCTCTGCTTGCAGGTCGCTAGCCGGGCCTCCCCAACAGGGGTCTCACCTGGCTGGCTGATCTCGCGAGCAGCGTCCCAAACCCCTCGCCGCCGGCGCCTTCGGCGCCGGCCGCTACCCAAGGACCCGGCCGTATTTTCGGCCGGCGGAGATTACCCCGGACAAGAGCAGACAAGCTCGACACCGGCTCCTCGTCCGCCTTTCAGGCGGACCGAGAAGACCGCCCGACGTTGCTTCTATACTCCTAATACTCGTACCTAGCAACTGAGGCACCCCTAAACATGCGAGTCAACACAGTGCAGAAAGAAAGACAAGACAAGTAGTCCAGTAACTTTATACATTGGTAGTATGCGTCAAATCCGGTAGTTCTGAATTTTTGCAGACTTGTTTATGTTGTTGGCCTAATGAATAATCCAAGTTTGTGACCTCGAGCGCCGAACGCAACTTTGCCAAAAATCGAAAAAAACCGCGAAAAAATCGTTTTTATTTTACATTTTGGCGATTATAACCCTAAAGGACTGGTTTTTGAAAAAAAAATCTTAAGACTTTTTTAAAGTAGACTAAAGTTGCTACAATATGATACAAAATTTGTGTCTATAGATCCAATAGTTTCTGTGATTAAGCCTTTCAAAGTTTATCATTTTTACGAACTTCGCCATTTTTTGCAATTCTGTCGTTCTGAATGAATTTTGACCCTGATTATGCTATTGAAGCCCTGTACGAGTACTTTTATGATGAGATGTTAAAAAAGATAATGAAGAGTGTGAACGATAATGTTAAAGCTAAGCTGCGAATAATGAAGTAAATCAAAAAGAAAAGTACAACAAAAGTTAATAAGTTTTTTTGTTAGGAAATTGAGATATAATTAAAAATCAAAAAATTAAATTAATTTAGCCCTCTTGGAAGGTCCCGATTGAGGTTCGTATTTGGACGGCATATCCCCATCAGGGGATGGTAATGAATCGTTGACATCTTGTGCCGTCAAGTCATCCTCCATTTCGACATCGGACAGATCGTCGCCTTCTGGAATATTTACTACTGCAACATCAGGTATATTGTCACAAGAGGCCCCGCTGCAGTGCCTGCAGACTGATGAGCATGTTAATCCTGCCTTTCGGCAGCTGCACGCGTTCCCACAAGCCTTCGTGCAGCCGCAAGAAATCATCTGCAAGAGGTGTTGTGGGGCTGCATCTCTGGTCATCATTTTGGGGTTGAGGCCTTATGGCGTGGATATCCACCCCCAGGAAAGAGAGTTCAGTGGGACTCCTAACCATCCCGTCCCACTAGAGTTGTTCGAGTGACATCTAAAATATAGCAAAAAATTACGAAGTTCGAAAAAAATTATAAACTTTGAAAGACTAATGCCCGGTTTCTGAAGTCACTAGTTAAACCTTTAATAGCTATTGATCCGTTAAAGTTATGTTTAGGTTAAACGACGTTTATCTCTTCGTGCGTTTCTGAGTGCTCTACGAACAGTTCGATAACTATTGACAGATAAATAGTTCCTTCCGCTGCCGCTAGATGGATCTTAATAGTTTGTCATACGTAGACTGCTGTTAATGCCTTAATTCAACATCAATTCCGGTTGATTTTTGTAAAAATAATAATTTGAGAAAACTTAGCCACTTTATAGTAATTAATAAATAAATGATAACGAAAATTAAAATACCTAGTTTATTTGCCAGTGGCTGTATGAACAAAAATTCTCTAGACGAGCTCTTAATAATGAATTGTGGTATACTGTACTGTCATGTGTTGATCCATGCCAGCGAGCATCTATATCTCTTATTTGTAAAGTAGCATCACAAACAACTTGGACATTGATGGAGAAGAAACCCTTTCTGTTTCTAAATAATTCAGCTTGTTCACCTCCAGTAGATTGAATTGGTATATGAGAGCCATCAACACAACCTATTACATTTGGAAA
Organism: Acleris emargana; assembly: GCA_927399475.2. Taxonomy (NCBI): domain Eukaryota; kingdom Metazoa; phylum Arthropoda; class Insecta; order Lepidoptera; family Tortricidae; genus Acleris; species Acleris emargana. The sequence goes on along the minus strand of OV656835.1, from coordinate 44,575,747 downwards.
TCTAGCAATTCTATAAAACTGAGCCGTTATTTTACCCAATTCTTCCCAAGTTGGCATGGATATGTAATTTGTGGCTAGTCTAGCTATCTCTTTGCTCACCTTATAAACTACTCGTGACACAGTGGTTTTGTGAACGTTGAGATCATCACCAATCACTACTTGAAAAGTACCCGTAGCGTAAAAACGCAAAGTTATGAAAATTTGCTCCAATACAGACAGTGTGTATTTTCGATGTGATACGGGAGTCAACGAAAAGCTGATAATTTCACTAAGGTGTATCAGTGTTCTTGTCAAAGCGATATCTTAATTTGAATTCTTCATCTGAGAACATTTCAAAAGGATTTCTCCTGTGTCTCAAGTTTCTTGGCACTGATATATTAGAAATAAACTGCAATACTTCCAAATCAGACTCTGATGAACTGCTTGTATTCATTGTATGTATGTATGTATGATAAAAAACTAAAATCAAATGGAGCTTTATTTGGAAAAAAGTAGGTAGGTATTCATAACCTAAAAAGATGCTAAGTAATAAAGAAAACGTCAAATAGTTATGGAGCCGATAAACGGCAAACTTTGGTCAGTTAAGTTAAACCTAGTTTAAACGGAGTTTATCTTTGAGTCGTTGTTCGGAAACGCAGTTGTCAAAGTTAACGGACCAATAGCGTTTACGGACAGATAAACCACCGATAAAAGTACTTCAGAAACCGGGCATAAATCTCGGAAACTATTAGGTCCGCAGAGACAATTTTAGTATCATATTGTAGCAAATTGAGTCTTCTTCAAAAAAGTTACATTTTTTTTTCAAAAACTATTCCTTTAGCGTAATAATCGCCAAAATTTGAAATAAAAACGTTTTTTTCGCGGTATTTTCGATTTTTTCCAAAGTTGCGTTCGGCGCTCGAGGTCACAAACTTGGATTATTCATTAGGCCAACATCATAAACAAGTCTGCAAAAATTCAGAACTACCGGATTTAGCGCATACTGCCCCATACTATCAGCCGACAAAGTTACTGGACTAAAGTAGACAAGGTGCAAAACAAACGCGAAACGTTAGTCTAAGAGAATGATGTTTCTTGGTAAACTCTAGCAGCCTCCCGTGCGATTCAACCACAATAACCATAAATGCGTGCGGTTGCCGGTTGGGTCCCCGAGTGGTTGCCGGGTTAGAATAGTGCCACTCCATGTCTTCCCGTGGATGTCATAAGAGGCGACTAAGGGAATATAGGCTTGTAGTATTTGTTAGGCGGTGAGCTTCCAACCTGTCACTAATATGCTGGTAAATATCTTAGCCTATTTGTGCAAAATGCGGTTACTGAATTATCAACCAGTTTGTAAAGTTGTGGTAATTCTGTAGCTCTGCCTACCCCACTCTGGGATTACGGGAGTGAAGATATTTATGTATGTATGTATGTAAACCATACATAATATGCATATCTGCGCCTTCATAACTTTCGAACGCGGCCATTTTGATACATTTAAGTGAAAAAGCTTCCAGAACAATCGAATGCCATGGTGGTTTTTTGAAAAAAAGTGGATGCACAGAGCTTAGCCTATTTGTGCAAAATGTGGTTACTGAATCTTCAACAAAAAGTGACGCATGCGAACGAATATGAGTTATACGAAAATCAGAGAGATACGTTTGTTATGCCTAAACGCCGTTCTGGTTAAGGAATGAAACTTCTGTACTTGTACATACGAGTACTATTATTTATTTTGTGGCCGCGTTAACTCACAATCGTCCCGCAACTTTCCGTCTTTTCCCGGTCTATGCAGTAATTTACTATTTCGTATCGTAAGCTAAAAAAATACAGAATTAATGAGTAGACGACATTCCACCCAACTAATATCTAGAGTAAAAATAATATTTTAATCAAAATACTGCTCAAAATACCCAGTTCCTAATTCGTAATGGCATGGCATGGCATGGCATGGCATTCGCATGGCTATTAAAATAACATAGATGTTAGGTTCACAAAACTACTTTGAATGATTATAATATAATTAGAATCTCACAGTGACATCGCAACGTGGCTGCGATGCTGCCGGGCCCCATTCTGCATTCCAATGACTCTTCACTGTAGAATAGGGCCAGCCGGATGTCGCATCTTGTCTGGATCGTTCTAACCTGTAACCAGAGATGGGCATTCATCGAATACTTTTTTAATCAACTAATTATTCGATTAAACAATCAACCGTCACAAAATGAATCACGATTAAATTAATCGAAGGAGTATTTAAATAACGATTTATCACGTCATATTAGTTGCCTTTAATCGAGATGTAATCCTGTTACATCTCGATTAAAAATTTGGACACACACGTTACGAAATTTTAAAATGTCTTGTGAATTTTAGTATTTATTTTACATTTAGGATAAAACTGTACGTTAATTTGCTTCTGATACTTCGTTGAATGAATCGCAGGTAATTTAAATTCAATACTTCCACATATTTATTTAATGAACAAACTTATTTAATCTTAATATTAATCGAGAGAAAATTAATCTAATTAATTGATCGATAAAGACTTTAGTCGCTGGTCATTAAGCGACGATTCATTTAATCATGACTAAATTAAACGAAATTCTTAAGACTAAGACTAATCAATCGTCATTTTTTAATCGTTAATCGAGATTAAGTAGGTTAAATCTTAATCGTTAATCGTTAGTCGATTATATTTTGCCCATCACTACCTGTACGTAACATTAAAATAACAACGAAATGTAAAATTAAGTGAACTAATCTTCACTGGCGCCAGTAGCAGCGATTGAATGTCTTATTTTCTCCGACATGCTCGGAAATGTAAACCTGACTGTTGTTAACCGCGAAGTTGTGCGTTTCGGGGCAAAACTTATATGGTAGGATAGTTCGACAGCCACGACGGTTAAATGACAATGGTTGGCCAAATCCTGTGTTGGCAGGTTCCGGTGTACGACCGAATTTGTGCTACCACCTGACCGCTACATTTTACATCATCGAAAAATGAATAAAAAAGCGGATTTTAATAACTTAATTAAAGCTGTTCACGTATGTCTTGGTTGGCCTCACCTGATAACGGGGTCAGGTTATTGCTATGGCAACGCTCATTAATCATTAATATCATTATAGAACAGTTTCACGCTTTGGTTACGCTATGGGCGGTATCCTGATACTGTTAGCGATATACAGGGTGTCCCGTAAGTACCACGTCAAACTTAAAGGGGAGGTAGGTGAGCAAGCCACCTCCCTAACATGGAAAAATCGCCTTAGTAAAAGTCGCATTGTTTTCGAGATATTTGGATTTTTCTAATTTTTAGAAAAATGTGCACCCGTACTGAGTTTTTGATCTGTGGTATTCGGAATTTATAATTTTTTAATTTCTTTTTTATTGCAAAACAATCTTGATTAGTTGTGTTATCAAATGGTAAAAACCATTTAAAAGTAACTGTCATAGTTTATTTTATTTTTTAAATTTAATTTCAAATTTGCCTCTTCAGTTTTATTTTAAAATATTAAACTTTACATAAATCTGCAATATTCCAAGTAGGTAATTATTCGATTTGGGCTTACAACCTGCACAATGCCAAACTCTTTATTAAAAAAAAATACTGGCCAAAAACTATTCGAAATTTAAAAATAATTTTGTTCCTCTTTTGTTTATTGTCACATTTGAACCCAATCTTACTGTTTCTCCGGTGTGTGGTTAAATTTAATTACTTACTTATTTTTGTGATTTGCCGTTTATCTTTGCTTGTATTTCGGACTGATTTACTTAACGATTTGGCCTTTGTGACAATTTGTGACTGTGGATTAAATCACAAAAGTAAGTAATAATATTTAACCACACACCGAATAAACAGTAAGATTGGGTTCAAATGTGACAATAAACAAAAGAGGAACAAAATTATTTTTAAATTTCGAATAGTTTTTGGCCAGTATTTTTTTTTAATAAAGAGTTTGGCATTGTGCAGGTTGTAAGCCCAATTCGAATAATTACCTACTTGGAATATTGCAGATTTATGTAAAGTTTAATAAATTTTTTTATAAATTAAGCGAAATTTAATGATTTTAATTTGTTCGATTAGTTTTGCATTGCTGCTGATTTAAACTAGAATGGAATTCTGATACAGATCGCGTCGCAAGTAAGCTTGGGTGGCAGTACTGGCTTAACGTGAATTGAAGTGTATTTTACGCTTTTCTTTAAAAAATAATATTTATAAGTGTTTTGATGATAAAATATTTATCATTTTTAAATGCCCATTAAACGAGCATGTTTTTAATCTAATTGGCTAACTAGTGGTCATGTATTTTTTTTTCACCAGGAGGGGCTAAAGTTTGACCAAAATAAAACTGAAGAGGCAAATTTGAAATTAAATTTAAAAAATAAAATAAACTATAACAGTTACTTTTAAATGGTTTTTACCATTTGATAACACAACTATTCAAGATTGTTTTGCAATAAAAAAGAAATTAAAAAATTATAAATTCCGAATACCACAGATCAAAAACTCAGTACGGGTGCACATTTTTCTAAAAATTAGAAAAATCCAAATATCTCGAAAACAATGCGACTTTTACTAAGGCGATTTTTCCATGTTAGGGAGGTGGCTTGCTCACCTACCTCCCCTTTAAGTTTGACGTGGTACTTACGGGACACCCTGTATATCGGGAGTGTCCTGTAACAGGAACAATAAAGAGAAGATATGTATAGAAGCAAGAGGCATTGCTATTATTTGTATTTCCCTTTCTATTACTTTTTTGAAGTTTTCAGCCAGTGTGTTTAAAATAAAAAAAACAATAATCGGAGAGTATCAAAAACCTCTACAAACCACGCAATCCCGAATGCGAAATTTTTGATCAGGTGACGAGGTTTTGTTTATTTACAAATATGGTACCTATATTGACAATGTCATGATGTCAAGTCAAAAGTCTAGAACAAATCACAATATTTGTTTTGAAGAGTTTTCTTGAAATCAGACGGTGGTTTTTTGTACTACAACTTATAGGATATATCACATAGTTTACTAACAATTGACCTTCGAGTTATCAACTTAACGGAAAACAGTGGCCACCATTTCCCGTTAAGCTGACTACTCAAAGCGTAATTGTTATCAAAGTTCGTTAGGTACGTATCCCATAAATTGTGTTTTTACTTGCGCTACAAAAAAGCATCGTCCGATCCTAAGGAAATTCTTTAGTTAGAAAACTCAATAATAGTAATGAGGGCGCCACTGGACACTCGGCGTTTGCTCGGCGCAGTCTTAAGTATATGTTTAACGTGAGTTTGATAAGGAAAATTATATTATTTAAGGTTTTAAATTCATATACGTCCCAAAGTGACACATTGGCCTTTGTGCTGGTAATAAGATAATAAGATTAGAAATCTCGCGGGTGTTGCCATGGCAATACGGCCGAAGTGTGTAAGTACACATACCACACATTACCGGAACACCTTGACGCACTGCATGTAATGAATGAGAGTGTTGACAAGAAAGTGTGGTACAGTCAAGGAATTTAATTTCCAACCCACCTAAGGCTCAAAGTCGTATAGCAAATTGTCACCATAAGAGCTACCTAGAGCACGACGTGACTTTGACATATCGCATGCATTGTTTTATGTTAGTAACTAGGCAACAGATTAACTACGTTCACATTGTGAACTGAACTTTGGGTTGTAGACCAGGGTAGAAGCCTTTAAAAATAATAAAAAGTGAAAAAAAAAAATAGTAGGATGAAACCCATTGGAAAAGGAGGGAAATATTATAAAAATGAAAGGAAAAATAATTTACGGGCGATCTGAGGTCGGGAAGGGGATGGGGGTGAGTTTTTAAGGGTAAAAAACGTTCTCGATTTCCGGCAAAACTAAAAGTCCTATCGAAAAAAGTCAAACGGCAAAGTTGTAGGTAATAAAAAGATCTAAAACTTTTGTATTTACACTTTTTTCACATAACCTCAAAATTTATGTGGAAAATCCAAAAAACCAAGTTTTTGGTTTTTTATTTTTATCTTTTACAATTTTTTTTTTTTTTTACGAAATTTGGAGAAAACTTACCTTTTTATGTCCCAAATACGCTGTAATTTATTTGATTAAAAATATTTATTTTTTCACCTTATTTTGAATTAATATCGAAAAAACACCCTAATTTTCAATCGAAGATTTACCCGTCCAAATATCAGCTTTTTTCAAAAAGTTGGTATGGTTTCTGTTCGTTGAAATCTCTACTTTCCGATGGTGAAAAAAAATATATATGTTACTACAGTAAATCTTCTCAGAAAATGCAAAAAATAAAAAAAAACTTGAATTCGATTTTTTATTTTTTATTATTATAAATAATTTTGAGCTATTTATTAAAATTTACACTTTAATTACTCGAAAAACGTTAGATTACATGTGACATTGATAACAAAAAAAATGCAAATAAAAATATACTACTATAATTAACAAACAAATAAGTTAATAAAATTAATATTTAATAAGACATCTACAATATTTGGAGAAAGTTGTCGAATCTTCTTTAAATTATATGCGTAGATGCCTATTTATAACTATTTTAAGATAAATTATATATACCTGAGTAGATATACCTGAGTGACCTACGAAAAATTGTAGCCCATCAAACTTACCTTTTTATGTCCCAAATACGCTGTAATTTATTTGATTAAAAATATTTATTTTTTCACCTTATTTTGAATTAATATCGAAAAAACACCCTAATTTTCAATCGAAGATTTACCCGTCCAAATATCAGCTTTTTTCAAAAAGTTGGTATGGTTTCTGTTCGTTGAAATCTCTACTTTCCGATGGTGAAAAAATATATATATGTGACTACAGTAAATCTTCTCAGAAAATGCAAAAAATAAAAAAAAACTTGAATTCGATTTTTTATTTTTTATTATTATAAATAATTTTGAGCTATTTATTAAAATTTACACTTTAATTACTCGAAAAACGTTAGATTACATGTGACATTGATAACAAAAAAAATGCAAATAAAAATATACTACTATAATTAACAAACAAATAAGTTAATAAAATTAATATTTAATAAGACATCTACAATATTTGGAGAAAGTTGTCGAATCTTCTTTAAATTATATGCGTAGATGCCTATTTATAACTATTTTAAGATAAATTATATATACCTGAGTAGATATACCTGAGTGACCTACGAAAAATTGTAGCCCATCAAAAGGTATTTCGTGGAGAAGTGGGGAAGGGGCTAGGCGGGTCTGGGTCTTAATACATACATACCTACTATTATATACTATATATTTCGTAGCAGCTGTTACAACCGTTAGCCTAACCAGTATTCGAAATACAGTACAGTATACAACATCGTTTTTAAAAATACACGTGCACGCTGAGTTTCTTGAAGATAATTGTGACAACTTAAAAAAACAAAAAAAAAATTCGAATTTGCATAGGAAGGTAAATACTATCTCTATTTTTATCTGTATCAATCAACTCAAACATAAAAATCGTAATATTTTCTTTAAAATCTTCGACCTCAGATCGCCCGTAAATTATTTTTCCTTTTATTTTTATAATATTCCCCTCCTTTTCTAATGGGTTTCATCCTACTATTATTTTTTTTGGTTTTAAAAATTATCGACCCTGGTCTATTGGGACGCCAAGGCACTTTGCCAAAACTAGAGTCGAGGATTCGTATGTCATCTCGCTAGTTCTGCTATATGATATGATCCAGGCTGAAAGCAACATTTATCTATCCAAAAACTAGTAGAATCGACGAAAGTGATGATTTAATAAAACCACTATTTAAAAACGTTTTCTTTATATAGGGTACTCTTAACAAAAACATACAAAACAAAAACATTATTTTAGATCTCAATCACTGAGCGAGGTCTTTGTAAAAACCATAACGACACTTTTCAACGGAACGAATAAACTAAATGTTAATAAAAAAAAAAAGTCTATTTAAAAACGCGTATATCCACCTTCGTTTTGAATGACGTCCAGAAGACGTTCCGGCATAGATGCGATTAATTGTTCACATATGTTAGTGCCTCGAAAATCTTCCCATACTCTATGACAGTGATTGATAAGTGCTTCGCGTGTTCTTTCATTTTGATTGTCCAAATATTCTCTATTGGGTTCAGATCAGCACTTTTTGCAGGCCAAGGAATAGCATTAATATGTGCTTGGTTGTGCGTGAACCAGTTTCGCACAATTCTTGCGGTGTGGATAGTTGCATTGTCTTGCACGAAATCAATTTGAGGAACTTCCTGTTGCGGATAATAAGTTCGTAAAGTCGGAAGCACACTTTCATTCAACAGGTCTACATAGTCCTGAGCAGTTGCTCGAGGTGGCAAACTCACGAGTTCTCCAACACCTGCTGAAGAAATCCAACCCGAAATGTTTGCAGTAATTCGTCCAGATGCATGATTAGCCACTACGTGGTCTTCTGTGTACCGGGTTCGATCAAACCGCCACGAATGTAATCTTCCGGTTTGAGCACTTGAGAATGTCTTTTCGTCAATAAAAGCTGTAGACGTCCAGTCAAAATTTAAATACTGGCGGGCGAAGTGAAGTCGGGCTAATTTATGATTCTCGGTTAAGGCAATTTTTTTCGCAGGCCGTCTGTGATGCAAATTCATAGCATGTAGGCAATTTCTAATTGTTCTAGGGTGAACGTCAAACATTTCTGAAAATCGTCCCGTTGACGTAAAGCCATCAAGAATGTATTGCCTTCGCATTAATCGGCGTTGGTCTTCGGCTATTGCAAGCGGGCGATGGTTATTTTGCCGTAGATCAATAAGGTTTCCTTCATTATTATATCGCCGTACCCAACGGCGAACTGTGTCTCTACTCACATTTAACCGACGTGTTATCTCATGAATCCCTCTTCCTTCTTAGTGTAACTCCACTATTTGAACTCTTAATAGTTCACGGTTAGCGGCAAGCATTTTATTTTTCAAATTAATAACGAATTTAAAAATTATTTTACAATTTTCTCGATTGACACTGACACAGTCATGTCCGTAATTAGAAAAGCAAATGATAACTTTTTGCAGAGGTTATCTGTAATGTGAAGTGACAAATAAGACGTATCTGACATTTCAATACTATCACTGAAATAGAATTATCGACCTTAATGCATTGCGAATGCCAACGACATTTTAACGAAATGGGTAGGGAATTAAATTCCTTGACTGTACAACTAGCGTAAGACTATTTGTAATCTAACCTGATAACATTTTTAATTTTTAATTCTGATAATATTTTAAATGCTTGAGATTACAGTCTTAAATCGAACTTTATTCGATATTTTTAAATATAGATTTAGCACTGTTCGTCACTAGTCACGTACATATGTCAGCCACACAAAGCCATAATAATGATGGCGAGATTTCATTACTGGAAGCGCGGGATTTCATTTATTCGATTTTTTTTAGTTTTCCTGGGCGCGCAACTTGTAAACAGTTGGATTTTCTAAAAAAGTGTTAGTAGGAAAATTCTCGCGAATTTCCCAAAAGCAGGTGCTGTATCTTGAAGGAATCGTTTAAGTCCCAGCTCACGTACTCTGCACCTCCTTTATTGACTGAGCTAAGTTGCAATCTGCGCACGCTAAAACGATTGTGACAATCAAACTTTTTACTCTGTCCTGTGCTTGGTCAAGACTGTATATCATAGTTTCGACTACGTACTCTCGGAATATCAGGCTATCGAATGTTCGTTGGCTCGACTGTTATTGGATCGAATATTCGCTAGATCGAAATACTTGTGGCCAAAATAGGTACAATCGACAAAACGTATTTTAGAATTGTATGGTTTCGATCAGTGTTGTATCGAAAGTTCATTAGCTCGACTGTTATTGGTTATTGTAACGCATATTCCCTAGATCGAAATACTTGTGGCCGAAATAGGTATGTACAATCTACAAAACGTAATCTAGAATTATATGGTTTCGATAAGTCATGTATCTAATTTTCAGTAGTCACATCAATACTGAGTCCACCTGCAGGATCGACATTCGTTGAGTCTTTCTAAGTCTAATATGTGAAATCTATTGAAAATTCGTACGTTCTTCTTCTATGACCATTCCATTCCATTGAACCTCAATTTCGATTTGACGATTTATTGCTGCTACGCTTTTCGACCCATCGAATATTCGATACAGTAACAGTCGAGCCAATAAACATTCGTTGCTGAGATCTTCTGTGAGATGACAATCGGAACCTCAATTTCGATTTGACGATTTATTGTTCCTACACTTTTCGACCCATCGAATATTCGATCCAGTCACAGTCAAGCCAATGAACATTCGATAGTATGATATTCCGAGAGTACGTAGTCGAAACTATGATATACAGTCCTTGGTCAATGCTCTATTCTAAAAGATTTCTTTAACTGTTATATTTTGCTGAATGCAACTGAGCTGGATAGCCCTCTCTAGCCACAATGCATGCTGTTCATCTCCTAGTCGTGTATACGTATAGTTACATCGAATTTACGGTCTAAGAGTGTCAAAATGGGAGTGCTAGAGTTCTAAACCAACTTGAACATTTGAAATCATTCGTTTTATTACCATGCACGGATGTCTTCTATCACCTCCTCGATCTTATCAACAGGAGCCCGCTTGTCGAACACAGAAGTGTCTGTCACGCCGTAATGTAGCGGAATCGCTTCACGCGTGACGGGGCACTCCAGCTCTCTGCAAGTAATTCACACGGTTTAGCATTACATTACAACCAGCAACCTGAACGAGAACAAGCGCGATAGCCAGTAACAGCATGTCCGTTCTTACATGCGCGTCATCTCCCACAATTATTTACTATCAGATTCTTGATTGTCCTAAAACTAAAGAACCGATAGGTTTCATGATGTTGACGTATTCCTTGTTTTAAAAAAAAACTATATTGGCAGCAAACATTTTAAAGAAACGTAGTTATCAAATTATATTTCCTAAATAATAAACATAAAAAAATAGAAAGGGGCTGACTGAAACGGAGATAAAGCCCAAGTCCGAGAAGTCCGTCAATTGCCCTCTTAATGAGGCAGACATAATGCTTTAGCGACTACTGCGAAGAACAAGAAAGGCAAAAAAGGCATTTCATCCAAGACATTAATAGATAACGGCAGATATTTAATTCGAGGATAAAATGGGTTGTTTTACCTTCTTTTCAAATCAGTACGTACTTGTTTCGATGAAATAGTTTCAACCTGGTTTGCTATGAGATCAAATTCAAATGGTTTTATTTCATGTCACATTACAAGTATTAAAAGATGGAATTACAAAAAGGTATTCATGTGACGCACCTGCCAGGGCATAGCAACGTGAGACAGGAGGGTTTATTGTTAACACGCACATTACAATGATACTTAACTTAAATATTGCTCACAGGATAAACGATTACAGGTGTTAAGATAAAGATAAAGAATTATTAATTGCCAAAGGTAAATTTATTGATTATTTTCAATTTATAATAAGAAATCGATACTCTATTACGAAATAATTATTTCAATTGCATTCATTCAATATGTCGCGTCACTATTTATTTTTAACCATTAACTGATTACAACTGAAGATGTCCCTTTACTAAAAACAATTAAAAGTCTAACTGTGACGCACCGTTGTAGGCCCACACGAAGCATTTACAAGAACTTGACGAGCATGACAAGTGAAAAGCTTAAATTTTAATTTTACATAAGTACCGTAGCTTACAAATACATTCAAACGAAAAAAACACTTAATTTGAATCAAACAAAGATAGTCAATTAAATAAAGCAGCCCGAAACGTTAATTGCACCCAAGTTCAGTGGCATTCTTATGTGAAACTGTTGAGTACAGTGGCGGTACAGCCATATAAGCCCAAAAGCCGGGCTTGCCTTACAAAAATAACTATTCATAAAATCCACGTATTGTATTAGGTAGGTATTTCACATTCGCGCGCCGCGCGCTCTCACTAAATTCTTCAAATCAAATTACATGCAACATTAGTACTAAATTTGACCGCGCACCGCCGCCACCTCCGCAGCACTTCTAGCGCTTTGTAGCGACGATTCGAACTACGCCGCTTGGCGCTCAGCGCTTAGCGCTAGCTTAGACTATTGCTGACAACAGGTCTGACAGTTCATGTTTTCCTTCGCGACGTTCCCACATACTGTGATAAATCTAAAACGGGATTTAATCGCGTAAAAACATTATACACCGTGCCTGGGACGTACCCGAAGGATTTAAACAGAGCGTTCCTGAGATAATTTTGAGTTAAAAATGACATATAAAGTAGGGTCGATTCGGTCTAGTTTTCGAGATATATCATTTTTTGTAAAAAAAAAACTTTTGACGTTTTTTACACTCACGATGTGGTATTGAGTGAATATCTAATAGTTTATTTATTTTATTATACAGATGTGAGGATTTTATCTGGTATTGAGAGCTAGCAAAATTGGTTGCTTTTTTAAGGTTGTTTGTAAAATGTAAGGTTTGACAAAAGTTCACTGATTTGGTACAGTAGATCAGTAGGAAATGGAATCTTTTTAAAATACATGACTAACTAACGTGCCTTTTGTGCACCTCCCCAAGCGGATATGCAGTACACCAAGACAGATGGCCCCAGAGATGTATATACATCGTTGAGTATATTGCGACACTTTGTTTGTGTTGTTGTTATTGTCCTTGGTACAACGCGCCTTAATGCCCTAAATGTCCAGAGTAGCTTCCTAATTCTACTGACGACCTGATCAATATGTGAGTACTAATTTAAATGCTCATCTAATTGATCTTCCAGGTACTTCATTTGGGCAATTTTATCAAAAGATGTGTAGACACAATGATTCATATCACAAAGTTGAGACTCGTGTATTTTTAGGCCCATATTCCCAGTGGGTTGTGTACAACTTGTTATACTAAAGCACGCGTGTTAAGCGTTAATAGGTTCATTCTGAACCATTTCGATATATCAGCCAATCCAAGTTCGGCGCTGATTTTGACATCGTCCGGTGAACCACCTGTGAAGACAATTGCTGTACCATCAGCATAGGAGAACAGTTTTGTATTAGGGACAGTCATATTACATAGGTCATTATTGTAAACCAGGAATAACGTAGGACCCAAAACGCTTCCCTGTGGTACACCGTAAGAGACTTCCTCTTCCTCACTGGTGTGTTGTGAGAGTTTTACCCACTGCTCTGGCGTTCCCCTAACACCAATTTTCTGAAGTTTGCATAAGAGCATCGGAATAGAGACGGTGTCGAAGGCTTTTTTCAGGTCCAGAAAGACAGCTAAGGACTTATTTTGCCTATCCAGGTTTTCACCTACAAGTGATGTGAGGGCAGTTATTGCGTCATCCGTAGACATACCGACCCTGAATCCGAATTGAGCAGCCGATAGGACATAAATAATCGTCTATTTTTAGCTTTAAATTCTTATACAAACTAAAGATCCCCTTATAAATGCCGGCCGTAAATGTAAAAAAATAAGGAACCAGAAATAGCTGAACAGCGACTGTTTGAAATAATTATTTGTTCATAAATAGAAGTCATAGATGCAATGATTGCGAAGCCATTCACCTGTACTGAAAGGAAAGCTGGTGGCGCGCGGCGGTGGTGCCGGGCGCAAGCAGGTGCGTGCAGGCGCCGCGGCCCGGCGACGCCTGCACCAGCGGCGCCAGCCGCGCCGTGTCCGCCGCCATGTCCACTGTCGACAGCTCTGTCTGCGTCGCCACCAGCACCTGCATTTAACATCTATTTCACTATATGTAGTATTTAGGTGTACCAGCGAGAGCCATTCAAAGACCTGATTAAATTCAGGTAAAGTAAAACAAAAGCAGCTCAAGTGGACCAAGCCCTGTAAATAGTAGAAGTAACTTAACCTAACCTAACCTAACCCGCAATTCCAGGACCGACAAACCAGTCCCAGGTTAAGACAGCGATAATGTCACTTTCCTAGCTGATTAGCCCGAGGTTACAAAGGAAAAAGGGGCTTAGAAGCTTGTGCTTACGTCAGTGTCGAGTGGCAGGTGCGAGTGCAGCATGTAGAGAGGCCAGATGGCAGCCAGGAGGCGGTTGTCAAAGCGCGCGCGCACCACCCGGCACCACACCGACACGTACGCTATCCCGCCTTTCTCCGGCACTGCAAACACAAAACACTGAACTATTATCAACCAGTACTCAATCAAGTACAAAAATATACATACGTTTTTCAACTTCTTTTAATGGAAGGAAAGGGGGTAAAATTGTTTACAAATGTAAACTGAATAAACATACGACCTCGGGAAATCAACAACTCGCAGAACATGACCATTTCCGAACACTGGTAAGTTGTCTATAAATTACTGACGAACTTGTGTCAAATAAATACAAACCTTGATAAGTCAATGACAATTGCCATACATTTTTAGTGGTATCAGTTTTCATGTGGTTTAAACATAACCACTGAAAGAAAACTGACACCACTAAAAGCACTATTCTTAAAATTACATTTGATATTACACTTTACATTTACCATAAATAACATAAAACACATACAACCCATAATATAGGACAGTAGGAATATGCTAATAAAATATTCGGAAAGGTAATTTTAACACAGGAGGCATCCTGATGACAAATCTGGGAACAATCCTCGAACTGGATTATTCTAGGCTGATAAAATAGTTACCAACTCCCTGAACCCAAGTATGTCGAACTGCCTGGGATCTCTTCCCGTTTAACTTAGAGCGATTGTGAAAAGTTTACAAACATCATAATATAGTAAACATACATTGTTTTGTTTGTAAACATACAACAGTGAAGGCGACTGCGTAGTTTATAATTTCGTTAATTTTAAATAACCACTTGAAATTACTAAGACTTGTTGGTAATTCTGTAGCTCTGCCTACCCCACTCTGGGAATGAAGGCGTGAAGGTATGTATGTAATTACTAAGATTAAATAAAAATACATAACATACTTTAAATCACGCCTGTTTCCAGAGGAGTAGGCAGAGATCACTTCTTTCCGCTTGCTATGATCTTGACAAATTTATTTCGCTTCTTCAACATTCATAAATCGAGTCATGCACGCACGTCGGTTTCGGGTACTTAAGATTCGGCCCATTTCCAGGATTTCTCCGATTTGATTCGAAAAAGTACGCCTAGGGCGGCCCCTTCCAACCCTTCCACTCACTTTCGATCTTTATATCTCTTTCGTCAATCTTCTTTCATCCATCCTTTCCAAATGACCGAACCATCGAAGCATGCCCTTTTCAATCTTAGTCACTACATTTTCTTTTATTCCACATTTCTCCCTGTTTTTTTCATTTCTTACTCTATCAATCAGTTTCACACCACACATACTACGCAAAGAGCGTATTTCAACTGCATTTACACGACTTACATGCTTGTCCTGCCACACCCAACATTCACTACCATACATCAGGGTAGGGGCTAGCACTCCATTGCGAACAGCCAGCCGGGTCTTTTGTGAAACGCCCTGTCTGCTCACAAAGGAGTACAGGGCCCCATTAATTTGATTCCCCGCATTAACCCTCCTCTCGATATCGTTCTCACACTTACCATCTCTTGTAAACATACTTTCCAGGTACTCAAATTAGCTCACTTGTTCTACTAATTCACCATTTATATTTATCACGCACTTAGTCATCTCCTCATCCTTCTCTATCACCATGACCTTGGTCTTGGCAACATTTACTTTAATTCCCTTTTGCTTAAATCCCTCATTCATCACATTCACCATCTCCTGCAACTCAAGTACCGATGGAGCAAGTATAACTTGATCATCGGCATATAAGAGGCATTTGATTAGTAACTCTTGTATACGCAAACCCTTATAACACTCTTTCAAATCCCGCATATAACTGTCCATGAATAGATTGAACAGCCATGGTAAGGCAACACAGCCCTATCTAACTCCTTTAGAGATATTAAACCGGGCCGAGTATGCCCTATTGATCCTGACACAGGCTCTGGAGCCCTCATAAAGGGACCTCAAAGCTTGCACCAGGTTGCTGCTCACTCCATACATAGACAGCACCGTCCACAACTCCTTTCTATCTACCCTATGATACGCCTTTTCCAGGTCCACAAAAGCACAGAAAACCTTTTGGTTGACAGCCAAGAACTTTTCTGTGATGGACCGTAGTGAAAAGACCTGATGTACATCCCATTCCCTTTCGAAATCCCGTTTGTACATCCCAGATTTTGTCATTCGTAACATTCAATACCCTTTCAATTAAAATCTTTGCATATACTTTGCCGACAACACTAAGGAGGCTGATACCGCGGTAGTTTTTGCAGTCTTGCTGTGACCCCTTTCGTTTATACAGAGGGACGATAGCGGCCATGACAAAATCTTCCGGGACTCGGTCGCTACTACAACATGCATTGAAAAGACCGTACAACAGACTAACCACCAGTCCATCTCCTCTCCTCAGCATTTCTATCGACACTATCAGAACCTGCTGACTTTCCCGCTTTCAATTTTTGAAAGCTGTTATGATTTCACACTTTCTTCTTCGCTATTTGCATCTTTACTCATGCTTTCTGGCTCATGACAAATATCTTCGCATTCAAACAAGAAGTTGTCAGAGAAACTCCTATCATACTTTTCATTCAGTAAATCTTTCTTTCTAGGCACTTAGCACTAGCCATTCTTTTCACTCTTTTCTTTAATCTATTATACTCTTTTTTCTTTCTGTCGCTTAGATCTTGTCCTATCTTAAATAAAAAAATATCACCAAATACGTAAATAATGTAATACATTACTAAATGGATATTATGGATACATACACAGTACACAGTGCGTAGATCTAAGAAGGTGCTTCGGGTTTGTACTTGTTTCTCACTCGCTCTCGTAAGCTCTTAGTAAGAGCGAGTGAGATAGAAGTACAAACCCGAAGCACTTTCTACGTGCTCACAGATTAGTTAAAATAACATATGTGGCTTTCCATCAGAAAAGGGTCCTTATGGCAGTTTCTAGTTACGGAGATATTAAAGATGTTGTTAAAATCATTAAAAATATATATTTTTTGTTTTATGCGAAATAGTATAATAAAGGGTTAGACGTGTATTCGTAGCTTGGTTTCACCCGTGTATGTTAAATATTTCTATAGTAAAATTAGGTACAAAGTTTAGAAGAAGGGGGTCCTTATGGCAGAGCACATTCTAAAATGATATATCTGATGATTGTATTTGAAACTATTGCTTAAGTTATATTGGTCTACTTACAAAACGTGCCTTCGTACCTAATAAATATCGCCATTTCAAATGGTACACGACCCGAATCCTAGTACTTCTACTGCAGGAGAATCTGATTTGTCTGATAGATTAACTACAAAACGTAAAAAACCTTCATGTAGCTACTGCGGTGCACTCGGGCACAGGAACCAAATACGAAATGGTGTTTATTTTTGCAAGAAAAGGCAATCAGAACCAACTAAATAATCAACAAAAATGTTTTTTGAGAAATACTTCTTATTAAACAAGATTTTAAGTAAAGTTCAAACAATTTTTTTTCTTCGGTATTCTGATAAAATATAAGATTAGTAATAGATAATGTTACTATCGTGATATTACTGTAATTATCAGCAATTTTTGCCTGTGATTGGTCATATCATAAGGACCCTTTTCCCTAATGTATGGGAGTGAATTTTTATGTAACTCAAATCGTTTATAACTATAAAAATAAGACTTGTAGAATTATAATGACACTTAAATGATACTTGCGTAGATTGATTAAATATAATTTAGATCTCACTACACGAAAATTGTTAGCGTTACAGAGCAAGAAGAAAAAAACAAAAAATATGATATTTAATTTTAAAGAAATGATTTTGTTACCTAAGTTGTTTTATTTCTATCCTAAGATGTAAATTCAAATATCCCCAACTATGCACTATGGTACGAATTACAACATATTAAAAACATTCCTAAAATCTTATTTTTCTTAATTTCGTTCTTATTAGCAAGTTGCTCTTATCAAAGGCTAATTTTTCACAGTCTGGAAGTTACATTAAAAAAAACCATAACTGAATTACAAAGAAAAACACATTGACATACATAATCAATCATCATCTATGTAACTTCCAATGGGAACATACTTAATATGAGTTTCAAACTTCTTTTAACGATTTCTCAAAAGTGCAATTTTAGCATGTGTAAGTTTGATAAATAAAATAAAATAAAGTTTGGGTCCTAGGGTCATGATTTTTTCTGTAGTAGATAGCTTATTTAACGCAGATTTAGAATCAATGCTTAACTCAATATGTATCATAAGTAGAGTTGCCGCAAATACTCGCTATTATTCGGTATTCGGCATTACTCGTAATTTTTTTGATATTCGTCGAATACCGAATAATAGCTAGTATATTCTAAAAGTTTATTTTAGACGACTATTCGCCGAATGCCGAATACATTCGGCGAATAGTCGTCTAAAATAAACTTTTATCGAACAAAAAACTAATGAGTTAAAAATAATCATTTTTTAAATTATTTTCCCTAATAAAACAATACACAATATCAATTATTATCTGTAATATGTGCCTGTGCCTATCATATTCATGAAATTAAATTAGTTAGGCTTTTTAATTAATATTTAGAATCCAACAGAGGCAGATTGTGGTGCAAAAAAACATTTTTTTCTGCACGTTCGGGAGCAAATCAGTTTCGTTTTTCCTCGTAAATTAAACCTGCCTCGGAAAATAGTCTTTCTGAATAAACATAGCTTGCTGGTGTGATTAAGTATCGTTTAGCAAGCTTACTTAATTTTCAAATAAGTATAGAAATAAAAAATAAAAAAACGTCAACCGATGTCGAAAATCAAATAACAAATGCATGCCGCCTATCCTAAACACAAGCGTATTGATTGAGCGGGAAATCCCCTACAATAATAAACGCTGGGTTATACAAAACGGGGCATTCCCCGTAAACTATGTACAAGAAAAGGGTTGCCACTTGCCAGCATTTAAAAATCGAAAATAAAATTTACTACATATATGTAGGTATGTATAACATGAAACAGATTTCTTTAACTTTATTGTTTTCTTTTGCTCACAACCTTAGAAGAGATTAGAAATATTTTTAATGTGTTTTTTAATGTCGAGTTATTCGACTATTCGCCAAAGTGAATGGCGATTAATCGGTATTCGACTATTCGCTATAACCACTATTCGCTATAACCACTATTCGCGGCAACTCTAATCATAAGGACCCTTTAGCCATGGAATGCCACATCTAGTCTTTGTTCAAGAACGTGAGTTAAACCAGTACTTTTTTAGTTTAGAAGCGTTTTCAGCAGGTGAAATATCGTTTCAGTCCGTTTCAGCGGTAGCTCTATCAGATATTAGATTATCAAAATTTCGATCAACTTGCCGTTGTTTTCAGGCGCCTGTAACATGTTTGCATTCCGTTTCAGGCCACCCTCTACCAGATTACGACATAACCTGAAAACCCATTTTCAGGCGTATTCAGGACCCCTTATGGGCCTTTGAAGTACACTTCAGTATATGGCAATTTTACACTAAGAGCGAAAGAGTTAGCATGATTAGAAAGAGACAGCGATACTGAGAACCCTCCAGAAGCGTGTGAAAGAGATAACACGTTTGGAAATGAGACAGCAATACGTGGAACATTCCAAACCCGTGAGTCAAGGACATAGCGATTATAAATAGAACAAGGTAGCAAGGCGTAGAACATTCCAGCAATACAATAGTCTCGATCGTCCTTGATGGGTCGAAGTACATCGATCATTCCAGAAAGCATTCTGGAACGATCTGACACGTATACTATAAAAGAGCGGACCTATTGCAAGTACAGGCAGTCTTTACTTGAAAAGCAAACAGTGCGAACAAGAGCGACCTAAGGAATCATCTGAGTATTCGAGTTTAAGTGAGTGCGTTATTGAAGGCTATTTTTGATTATCGGTGTATTCCCGCATTTCTATCAGTTACCTACCACGTACGTAACAATACCTATGTCGGCTTAATATTTCGGAAACGGAATCCTTAATCAAAAAATCGATTCCACAAACTCAGGATATTTTTGAAAGATCTATCTAACGACACCCCAAACTATGGGGTAGACGAGAAAAAAAAACAACCCCAAGTTACGTGTAGGGGAAGTGCAGTAAAAAAATTTTTTTTTCAAGGTTTTGTTTTACCACTTTCTAAATTACAGATTTCTAATACTAAGGCTTCGTTCACACCAAACGTATTATCCGCCGCCGACTGTGAGCGCGTGTTACGCAGTTTATCGCTTTTCCATATATATTTGACGTCTCGTTCACACCGAACCGATAATACGCTATTACAACACACAATACAGACGTGAGCAAGCTCGCAGTCGGCGGCGGATAATACGTTTGGTGTGAACGAAGCCTAAGAGTAAATGAGCTACCGAAGGGAACTTCCTTTAAAAAAAATGGGTGAATCCGTCCATAGGAATTAGAAGCGTTAAATCATGGTTGATCTTTTCTTCGGGGTCCGTTCATTTGACCGAAATACGTTTGGCCGAATGAGTCGTTTGGCAACTGTTTCATTTCCCAACCCGCATATATTTCTGTAACTGTGAATATTTCAGGATTTATTTTTGTACCATTGTGTAGACTATAGGTTAGGTTAGGTTAGCTATTTTTTTAAAAATCTGAAATATTTACAGTTACAGAAATATAAGCGGGTTAGGAAATGAAACAGTTGCCAAACGACTCATTCGGCCAAACGTATTTCGGTGAAACATTAGTGAACCCTTTTCTTCACACTAGGCTCATGTTTAAATTCATGTTGTCATGTTATGTTGTGTGTTTAGCTCTTGCTGATTTTTAAATAGATTGCTCAAAATTATAATAGCCGTTATAATAGCCACTCCCTATATTTATTATTTTTCGTTGCTAATTGTGAAAGCAAGATTATCTGATCAGTTTATTTATAACACCTGTATATCTTCTGTACTCTACCTACTGTTCTATCATACAGAATATGCTTTTCTAAGGTGACAATGACGAGAGAAGTTTTCTTTTTATATTTACGCTGATATTGGGACTGCCCAAAATAGGGCTACGTGGAAAGAAGGGAGGAAAGGCCTTTGCTTAGCAGTGGGACAATATAGGTTCTTGAATAAATAATAATAATTACGCTACGATTTTATATAAAATTTAATTTAAAAACTTACCCTTAACTAACCACGGTACGTTTTCTTTAGGGCATTCTTTTAACGGAATGTCTCCCGACCAACCAGATTCTTGAGCTCCGAACTTAATTCTGAAAAAGCATGAACAATAAGAGTAACAGGGGAAGTCACCTTTATTTATGGCAAATAAGTGGGTGCTAGCGCAATACAGAACGTCAACAGTTCGTTCGTTCAAATAGTTTTATTGCCGCTACAATTCCTACAAAGAAGCGGCGCGCACAAAGCTGTGTCGGGACTTCATAGGATTGTGCTGGACACTATTTGAACGGACGAACTGTAAAATATTGTTGTTCAGCTATGGACGTTTCTCATCTGATATGATGATGATGATGATGATGATGAGGATGATAAAGATGACGATAATTTTCCTGAAAAATATAAAAATGACGGTAAAAAGTTTAATATATAGCAACCCGACTACCCCTGCAGCATCAGGACTAGGGAGATGGAACTAAACTTTGGTCGTCTTTGTCGGATATCTTTAACATTAAGTTCAAATGAGAAAACCCTTAAACCCTAGATGGCAGTGTACTTCTGCAACGTCACAACTTGAAGATCAAAGGTTTTAATATAGCCCAAGACACTCCTGAGGTAAATTTATAACAAGCAGAGAGTTGGCTTTTTCATGTGCGATGAAATAGAACATTACAGCAGAGGCCCAGACACAGTCGAGGCGAATATACGAGTTTAGCAACAGCCCTTTCCGGCTGAGCCTTGTAAAAGGTTTTCCTCCAACATTTTTTTTTAAGGCATGGGCGGCAAACGAGCACACAGGCCACCTGATCGTAAGTGGAAACTATCACCCATAGACATTCGCATTCACAAGACTGCAAATGCGTTGCCAACCCTGAGGACTAAGATGGAATGCCTCTATGCTAGTCATTTCACCGGCTGTCTTATCCCCAAACCGGAACACAACAATGCGAACACTGCTGCTTGGCGGTAGGTTAATGGATAAGATGGTGGTACCAACCCGGACGGACCCTGCACAAGGTCCTCCCACAAGTAAAATATGTATAAGAAATAAGAATATGTGAGAAATATAACATTTCTTATAATTTTTATGAACCTTTGCAAGATAACCTTCGAAAAAAACATTGCCTCCTTTTTTTTATAAAAGTACACGAAATAAATCATGAAGTCATTTACACTCGAAATAGGTACCTATTAGATAATAGGTATACATCTTAAAATATACCAAAAATAACATAAATATAAATCAAACCACTTCGATTTAATAAATTCGGATTTAAATTAATTAATATTACGCTTTTATATTT
Source organism: Acleris emargana (assembly GCA_927399475.2). Taxonomy (NCBI): domain Eukaryota; kingdom Metazoa; phylum Arthropoda; class Insecta; order Lepidoptera; family Tortricidae; genus Acleris; species Acleris emargana. The sequence goes on along the minus strand of OV656835.1, from coordinate 44,553,348 downwards.
CTGCTTGATGTAATGTAATACATAGCTAAATAGACAGATGGATACATACCTTATATTATATTATAACATACATTACACAAAACACAGTGCGATAGCTCTAAGGTGCTTCGGGTTTGTACTTGTCTCACTCGTTCTTATACGCTCTTATTAAGAGCGAGTGAGAGAGAAGTACAAACCCAAAGCATCTTAGAAGTGCTCACAGACTATACGCCGGCTTTTCGTTTGTATAATATACACGAAAGAAGTGGTCTCTGCCTACGCCTACCCCTCTGGCAAACAGGCGTGATTTAATGTACAGTCACGGATTTTAATTGTTATGCCATTGTGAAGTTATTGAAATTTCCAGTATTATGGCATCCACGAGCATTTACGACATTACACGATTAATCACGAATACATGACACCGCGGGAACTACATAATAAGATAACGGATAAATAGATTGATTAGTTCGAATCACAAGGAGGTTATAGGTTAAACGTGATTAAAATATTGACACCTGGCATTTTAGAAATATTGCAGGATCGTTGTCATAATGACATACAGATCAAGTTAAGACGTCATTATTATAAATAAGCAAATTTTAAGAAAATAAGATGCCTCCAGGGGGTCAATTTGCAACGTTAAAAGATGGCGGACGTGTAATTTGTTTTAGACTTTAATTTTTGGGTAATTAGGTGTTCAAAGTTCTTTTCTGATAGTGATTTGTACTTTTTATGCCTTTGTGTCGCACAGTGATTGAAGACTTGGACTTATTTTGTGTATGTGGCATCTTTCTTCTCGTTTCAAGTGGTCTCGCAGTGGTGCAGAGGTTAAAACAATCTTGATCTCTGACCTACAAATCACCGTACAACGTTGCTCCCAATCTTCCTAGAGAAGATTGGATTGTGTTTTATTGCTATGTTGATTTATACTTATGTATACTTGACACTGGCGAAATCACTTCACGTGGAAACGCCATATCCCCGCGGTAGTAGCTGTTCAAATCCGCCGCGGGGGCAAAGAAAGAAGAAGAAGATGCCACCAGCAATTTCTACGGAAACTCGTCACATGATTGTGACTTTGCACCAAGAAGGGCTAAGTTTGCGAGCAATAGCAAGACAGTTGTTAATATCGGTGGGTTGGTTACTTCTATATTTGTTTGTTGCGGTTTAACATTTATAAAAAGGTGGTCGTTAACAGCCCGACGCAAAAAATCTGACAAAACCGTGCAAACGCATTGCTGGATTTCTTTCATGCTGCTTCTTCTCAACAATCGGCGGAATATACACTAAACCTGTATTTTATAATTTATTGACCGATTAAAACATTATGTAATGTATTTTACGTTTTTATTTTATTATATTTTACGCTACTTGTGAGGCAGTCAAGGACTTTAATTGTTATGCCACTATGGAACCCTGTCGCATAACGTTAATCATTAATTTTGGCGTAATTTCTTTCATGTGGTTTGACGCTGTCATTATGACAGGGTTCTACAGTGGCATAACAATTAAAGTCCTTGACTGTAATGCTTCAATCAGCCATAGTTATGCAAAAAGAGACTAAAAGAACTAGAATATTTAATAATTTGTAAATTTAATATCTAGTATACACTAGAATAAATATTTTTAAAAGTTTGACTATTTATTGCCACGATTAGTCTTTCGACTTACACGCTGACTAATCAATTCTTTTCAAGATGGCGGGGTTTGACGTGTTACTTATATTCAGATATTTGCAACAGTTATCACATTGTCATGGATGCCAATTTTTTATTCTATAGGGTGTCTCTGACCTTGGGGCTTTAAATGCATGGAACGTTTCTACTCCTGAAACTGAACTTCTTTTGTTCTGTAAGTTATTAAAAATATGCCAAACAAAAAAAATTTTTTTTTCATACAACTTAAATGTAATTTTCAATGTACGCGATCCAATTCTCTATTTTCCTTTAGGCCTCGTACCAAGGAAATGTCGCCTCCGTACCATGAGATAGTGATTAGATGGCCAGTATTGAATACACTGATTTTACAATTAGACTTTTACATCAATTAGTTATCGAAACTTAAGTTATTTTTTAATGTCGCAGAACAAAAGTAGTTCCGTTTAGCGAGTAGAATCGATCATTCCATTTACAGCCCCAAGGTCAGAGGCACCCTGTATATTACCAATAGTAGCCGTTGTTTAAACGTGGCCATAGCAACCCTATCAAACGACAAAAACGATTGTGTTCAGTAGAATAGCTGATTGGGCGTTGTATCACCAATAGTAGCTGTTGTTTAAATGTATAACCATAGCAACTAGACATGCAATTTGACTTTGGGTGAATTCACTCTGTGGTCTGATTGGCAGACTTGGGTCTCAGGTTAGCCAATCGTTAATGTTGCATGTCATTTTGTTCTTCTATTATACGAACACGTGCGAATTTCCTTATCTCGATATACGAGTAAAACCGACTGAACCCGATTTGTATTACACCGCTAAAATACGAACAGTGGCAAGTGGCATAACAATTTACGTTCGTGACCGTATGTATGTAATATACACGAGTACGAACTGACTTGAATCATTCAATTTGATCCGCCATCATTTGGTCCAATCATAGATTTTATTAATGGCCATTTGAACCCTTTTCTGTTGCTGCTGGGTATTTTGTACAGAGAGGGCATGGTTGCCTGTTTTTGGAATATTACAGGTGTACGGAAGGTACAAGACCTACAACTCCAGCGTTTATTACGTCGAGTTCTGAATAAGGTTCATCTTACCTTACTCTGAACACAAGGACAAGGAACGGAGGACTCAGAAACAAAGATTGAAGTATTGAGCAGAGCTGCAAAAGGTTTGAGTAGCTTCGTTCAAGGCTTTTTCATCACACTTGCACGTAAACGAGTATCTAAACATACAGGTTAACTTGGCCGCAATGCCCCATATAAAACCCTCGACCTTTCTTTTTACCATGAAGCCCAAGGTCGGTAAGTAATTTTTTTTAAATTTATAGCACAGCACACAGGTCATGCAAGTTCAAGCAAAGGGTTTACACGCAATTGAAAAATTGTCTTAAAATGTTATTTAAACAGGAATTTCATTGCAATCTCGCTACATGTTACTTAAATACTCAATTAATGTTCTTAATAATAATAATCGATTTTAATAGTTTTCTGTATCAAAACGTCGTTTTTGTTTACACTCCTTCAGGGCTGCATGTAAGTATTTGCCCTTAACGTTTCTGAACGAAACATTTGTATAATCTGTGGAGTCCGCCCGCCATCCACTTAAAAAAAGTTCAAGTAATTCGTAATAATAGTTGTGCTGACTTGTGTATTAAAGCTATAATTCATAGTTATTTACATTTTATATTTGAAGACAAGTAAAAAAGTTATAAAAAATGTCGTCGTCATCGTCCGATGAGTGTAATTTAAATGCAACACCGCCAGATATTATCCATGCAGCAAAAACAATTATTGAAAATATTTATTTATTTACTCGCAAATGTGATGAAAAACATTGTATGTTTCACGGGCGGTACGGGAATTACGAACCTCGGCTCAAAAAGCCCTCAGTCTTCGACTTCGGGCTTCTAATAGAGCCTCGATCGTAATTCCTTACTTACCGACCTTAATACACAATGTACTATTATATGATGACTTCCTACCATTCTTAATCGCACGTTAAATCCAACCAAATTACCAAATAATATGTAACATAATTGCGGTTAAAAAGAATATTCATTCGTATGAATTCCTTTTAAACATAGTGTCATTGTTGAATTTTACGTGCGCTTTGTCAAATGCTGTAGCTACGTCAAGGAATACGGTTATATACTCGTATTTATTTAGCATATTTTAATTTCATCAAAACACTTTGCAGTATGCTACTTGAGCAACTTTCATCAAGATATTTAATCGTTCGCCAAATGTACACTTTATCGCACAAGAAAAAGAAAGAAATACAAAACACAGGCAATATAACAACAACAACAAGTACAAAGGCAATCGTACCTGAATGCTTTACGTAAGCAAATAATTACGCTTTTCTTTTGGACTAAAGAAATGTTAGTTCGATAAAATCGAACTTTAATTGATATTTTATATCCAGAATGAACACTGTTTGCCACTAGTATGTAATAATAGTCGCACCAAGCTATATTGCAAGAACTTTAAGTTAATTCGGAAATTTATTTGATTTGTGAACTCTAACATGTTAGAAAACGTTAAGCTATGTGGTACTCATATAAATACGCCTTAAAACGGTTCGTTAAAACCCTTTTTTAGTACTTATTTATGGTTAAAGATTTATTTATTTTCTCAAAGAATATACATTTCACTTATTGAGAAAACAATTATTAACATGCCTTAATTATACATTACGCCCGTGAGCGCTTATATGTGTAACAAACAATAAAAAAGGTTCACAAGTAAAAGTTAATTATAGGGTATAGCAAGTACAAAAGTGGGTAGTTGTTGCACCAATAACAAAAAGCATAACGGGTGGAATGTTGTTAAGCAAAAAAAATACACGCGTGCGTCGCTCGCACAGTTATTACATCTAGCGATAAGAAGTGAGGGCCGGATTCTGACTCAAGTTAAATAATGGGGATATTATTGATGACATAGGTCTTAAGTTTGCTTTTAAAATTACCGTATGAGTCTGCCTCTTTTATAGTTTTAGGTAAGTTATTATATAACCGTGCTCCTTCGAATGTAATGTTTTTAGTACCGTAGCTCTTCGTTCGGGGGAAAGGTACATGTAAATTATCTGCGCTTCTAAGAGCCCGACGCCCTTTCTGCCTATTAGTTGTGAATGTTGTTTGACAGCGTATTTTTTTGTTTATGATTTTTCGTATTAAGATGCATGTGTTAAAACAGTATAATTGGTTGAGACTCATAAGTTTAGTTTCCGCATAGATTTTTTTGGTTGAAGTTAAAAAGTCATAATGAAACAAAACCTTAATTATTTTATTTTGGATAGTTTGAATCTCTCTTAAATTACTTTTTGCCGCACTGCCCCATATCTCGACGAGATAATTTAAGTGAGATTTAACCAAGGAATTGTAAATGTTAAAACGAACCTTACGCGGAAAACATTTTACTACGCCCCGTATTGAACCTAACAAAGATGATAGTTTTGATTTGATTTTTTTGATATGAGATTTCCACGTCAGGCCTTTATCTAATATTAAGCCCAGATATTTTTCCTCGTTTGATTCACTCAAAATTACGTTGTCAATACTTAATGGTATGTGATGGTTGATTTTCTTATTTTTGGCTTTAAAAATTATATACGAAGTTTTGTTAGTATTTATGGTAAGAAGATTGCTCTGAAACCACCTGTGCAGGTTATCAAGATCTTCCTGTGCTGTTTTAAGTACACTTTCAATTGAATGACCGAAATAGAATATACACGTGTCATCAGCATATAAAGAAACCTCTCCATGCAGCTTAAGTTCACTAATTGAATTCACATATATTAGAAAGAGAAGTGGTCCGAGTATGGATCCCTGAGGGACTCCGCAGTTTAAAGGCTGTGATGTGCTTTGGTACTTATCGATTTTAATAACTTGAAGTCGATTAGTTAAGTATGATTTAAGAATTTTGTATGCGTTACCAGTTATACCTATATCGGCAAGCTTGCTTAGAAGAATTTCATGACTAACGGTATCAAACGCTTTTCTCAAATCGATAAATACTCCTAGAGCAATGTTTTTTGCGTCAATATTTGTTTTTATTTTAGTAATTACATCAATTGTTGCTGAAAGCGTATTAGATTGTTTGCGGAAGCCATATTGACGTTCAAAAAGAAAGTTAATTTTATTTAAATGGTCGTTAAGTTGTTCATATATAACCCTCTCAAAAATCTTGGATATGACAGGTAAGACGGATACTGGTCGATAGTTATTCGGGTCAGTTTTTTTGCCAGACTTAAAAATCGGACAGACTTTAGCTATTTTTAAATCGTCTGGAAATGTACCTTCATCCAAATGTTTATTGACGCATTTTGTAAGTTCCTTTGAAACACATCGTTTAATACATTTAAGCGCTTTTGTACTTATAGAGTCTATACCGACGCTAGTATTAGAGTCTAGATTATCGATTATTTTTGATATTTGATCCTCGTTGCACGGTGAAAAGTTTGATAGCGCTCGGCTTGGCTTGGGCTGGTAGCTAAGGGTATATACTTTATTATTATGATATTGAATAGGTATTTGACTTGCTAATTCTGATCCTATGTTCGAAAAATATTTGTTAAAGAAATCGCACACCTCGTTACCGTTTTTAAGCAGTCCAGATTCAGTTGCAAGTTGCGGAGGAGCACGGTCCGTTTGAATTTTATTTTGAGATAAGGTATTTATTAAGGCCCATGTCTTTTTGGGGTCATCTTTACATTTTACAAATTGCTCGCAGTAGTACTTCTCTTTTGTTCTGGCAACAAGTAATTGTACTTCATTTCTTGTTTGTTTAAAACATTCTTCTAGTTTCTTGTCTTTTGGATTCTTCTTAAGTAATTTCCAGATTTCATTCCTCCTATTAATATTAGTTATGATGTTGCGGTTAATCCAGTCACTGCGAGGTTTATTAAGAATTTTAGTCTTGAGAATTGTATTGCTGCTGATGTGGTGTTTAATTATAGTCTTCAATTCTGTATAATCTTGAGTATCGAAGTTGTATTCTTCAAGAGATTTATATAAGTTCTCATAGTTAAGAGTTGGTTCATGTTTCTTAAGAGACAGAAACATCTGTGCATGATCAGAAAGTGAGGAGTCTATTATATTGAGGTTAAACGTAATATCGGCAATGTTAGCGTGGATGTGGTCTAAGATGCTTTTTTTTGTCGACGTTGTGCGCGTTGAGTAGTTTTCATGTATTTTGTTAAGAGTGATATAACCAGATTCTTGTAACATATCTATGTATTTCCCAGTTGATTGGTCAGGTGTTAGCAAGTTAAGGTTAAAATCACCAAATATTATGGCTCGATGTCTTTTCAGCAGTTGATGTTCTAGATCTTCCAAGAACATAGCGATATTCGTGTCACCTGGCTTATACACGACACCAATGTCTAGTGCAAGTTTACTGATATGAATCCATAAGTAGTTGTTTCCGTGCGAGTATTGTTCTTGAATAAGATGATGCTTTAGTTCATTGCGTACAAAGATGGAAACACCGCCACCTCTGGAATCCGTACGATAGTTAAAGTAGTGAGCATAATCCGTTATTTGCAATCTTTTTCCTTCTTCCTCATTTTTTATCCAAGTTTCAGTTAGAAGTATTACATGAACTTTGTTCTTAGTCGCTTTTAAGATACATTTAAGTTCATCCAGCTTACCAGGTTTTACAATACTTCGTACATTAGTGTAGAAGAAATTCAGTGAACTTTTACTTAGGTTAAGGTCTTCATAGGAATTTAAAATATTATAATTATTGGCAGTATTGCTATCTCTGCATTGATGAGTTTTACTGTACGTGCCTAAGCTGTGTAGTTTTTTGATGCTGTATTTTTATTCACTATAGTTGGAACTCCTTTGACATATTTAATAGTTACATCAATTTCACCCTTTTTTTGACGGTCTTCAAGTTCTTGGCGCAGTTCTTTTAGGTGGCTCTGTTGGGCTGGTGTCTGGTCGGAATATATTTTAACAAAGTTACTATCTATTATTGCTTTATTTTGTAGTATCAGTTTCGGAACTCGTGGGGAGTCGAAACATATTTTCATTGGTCTTGTTTTTTCTGCTGTAAACTTTCCGAGGCGAATTATGGTTACAGGATCTGGGAGGTCGTTTACTGCAGATTTGAGGACTTTTGTTACTGTATTTTTATCATGTAACGCTCTGTCGATCATGTTGTCGGCAGTAGATTCTGCGATGCCATGAATGATAATGTTTTTCTCTCGCTCCGTACGTTCTCGAATTTCACGGATTAATTCCTCTGGTCTCGGCTGGGAAGCAGTTGCGATTTTTTCTAATTGCTTTATTTTTCGTTGTGTGGTGCAATTTTCCTGTTTAAGGTGTAGTATTTCATCTTTTATCACACCATTGTCTGAAGCAAGCTTTTCTGTGATTATTTGTAAATTATCAATCTTAGTCTTTATCTGGGAAATATCTTCATGCATCGTGTTTAAGAAATCTTTCTGGTTGTTAGTAAAAGTTTTAAACAACGCCGTCATTTCTTCGCGGAATAATGATAGTTGATTCGTGCAGGTGCAGTCCGGCCCTGGCGGCTGTTTTCGTTTTCTCAGTGTTACCTGAATATCTGCCGCGTCGGCTTGTTGCAAGCTAGAGAGGTCAGGCTGCGATCCATACGAACCTTTAATCGGTGATCTTCTAAGCATTTTTAAGCAAAAATGGTTGAGATTCTGTTTTGTTTAAAGTAATTAGGGCTTATTGTACTGCGCACTTCTTCGTTGTATGAGGGAGAAGCAATGACAGCGGTACTTCTCTCTATTCGAAGGTTAGCGATAACACACATCTATCAGTACGAGCGTAAGTTCACAACACTCAATTGTATAAACTAACTTGTATTAGTATGCACTCACGGATGACTTTTGTTCGTTTTGTTTTTAATAAATTTTAATAAATTGCGCGACACGTCTGCTCTGCGCGCTCACGGACGAGACTTATTTGATATAAAAAACGAAAAAGAAATAAGTAAATAAATATAAATAGCCATTACAGTTAGTTATTAGTTACCCTACTCAAAACATGGTTTTATTAAATAAAAAACGTGGGGTATATCAAAAAAAATGGGAATGGAGGGTTATCCCCATTTTCAGTGATTGTGTAAGTATAGGACAAATTTTAGGGCGAGGAAGTAACCTCATAATGACAACTGTGCAAAAATATAAAAAAATACGATTTAATTTCGTGAAACACGATTAATGATTACGAATATGAATCTATTTAATTATATTGAGGATAAATTCATTTTAATGTGCATGGTCCAATTAGTTTTAAAATAGTTTACAAGTTTGAATCTGTTGGCTAAATATGCAAGCATTTAAAGCGTCACTTTACAACATATAAACAACCGCGGATTTTTATGTAAGAAACTTTGTTATAATAAATACGAGTATTGTAATTTCGTATAGAACGTCGCTTTTTTTCCTCGCATTCAAAGTTAAAAGTAGAGTGTTTAACGCGAGACTGAATAACCATAATGACCGTAGAACTATAACCACCCTCGTTCAGCTGACGTGGCTAAACATCTCGTATTATTATGGCCTGTTTTAGTCCCTTGTCGAACAATCTACTATTTTTTATTTTGCGTTAGCCTGGAAAGTGGAACTTCGCGGGCTCTTTTTACAACAGTAAGGTGAACATTACCGAGCATGTCGGATAAAAAGAATTAATGTGATTCTACGGCTCTAAAAAGGCCTTGAATAGGGAATATGCATGTTTTTTTTTTACAGCTTCATGTAACAAACAGATCACAAAAATCATTTTTTGAATAACTATAAAAATAACCAAGATATAAGCCAACAAAGATTTGTTCCTATCTCTTTCTAGAAAAACGGAATTTTACATGGAGTTTATATGGCCCCAGTGCACAATGACGTCACGGTGCACATCGGATCTCTCTGTCTAATTAGAAGTTGGAAATGCTTATAACTTCCGTATTTCTTGACCGATTTTAATTTTAATTTCCGTTTTGGTGATCTCTTTTACTGTATTTTCATATTTTGATGAGAAATGCGATTTTTAAAATCCATGCATATTCCCTATTATTTCTAGTAATTTAAGACTCACTTCAGCACTATGTCGCAATCAGCGCCGCACAGCACGCTGCGGCCGACGGTCTCGGGCTCGAGCTCCCCCGAGGACACCGAGCGCCACGCCTTGGCTTCCGCGCACCTTGCCCGCACCTGTCTCACAATTATTATGAATTATTATGTGAATTCGCCTTTCATTAGTAGTTCAAAATACGAACCCGAGCTATACTCCACATCTCCGATTGGACCTTATAGGAAAACTCTAGTTATAACACTATTTCCAAGTATTGTTATTGTATTATTTTAAACTCAGCCGCCAATATTGTCAAGTAAATCAGAGCTATCATAATATTGACAATACGAAAACATTAGGACGACGCGCTGGCCTAGTTGGTAGTGGCCCTGCCTACGAAGCTAGCGGTCCTGGGTTCAAATCCCGGTAAGGGTAGATATTTGTGTGATGAGCGCGAATATTTGTTCCCGAGTCATGGATGTTTACTATGTATTTAAGTATATATTTCTCTATATAAGTATTTATATCGTTGTCTATTACCCATAATACAAGCCAAGAGCTTAAATTGGGACAAGGTCAATTGGTGTGACATTGTCCCCTGATATTTATTTTATTTATTTATTAGGTATAAAGTCAATGTGGAATAAGGAATCAAATCTAGTGCATAATCAATATAGACAAGCTACATCTTCCAGGATAATGCAATCTAGTCGTTGATCTCACGCTTTGGTGCTGTTGACACCGGTCTCAGGGCAAGCCTGGAAGTACCTTGTACATCAGCGGGCGACGCAACACGTTGGCGAGCACCAGGCGGCCGGCGAGGGTGAGCTTGCGGTGTGGGCCCGCATCGACTAGTGTGTGCAGGAATACGCCTCCGCCCGGCTTCTGCGTGCTGCCCAGCAGCTCTGCGTCCTCGAGCCGTACGCGGTACGCACCACTCGTAAACGGTATACCTGAGGGCCAATACTCAATTTTAAACTTGAAGCGCTCCCTGAATCCCAACACCGCAGATAATCTTAATGTCCGGAGAACATACATCGAAAAGTTAATCTTCAGATTAGCAACCTGATTTGTATCAGAGACCACGGTTTACAGCTAAAGGTGTTATCTGGCGTTGTATCTGGTCGGTGCATGTCGAATACGTCGATAAAAGCTAGTTGCGGACTGTTGAAGAGCATGCTTTCAAGACAATTGAACTAATAATAGCCCAAAAACAATAGCTTTGTCCCTTGTAAAGGCTGAACGGGGGGACCGATTTCGCCAAGCGAAGTGTCGTTAGATTCGTCTTAGCGTCCGCGTCGCGTCATTGGGTACTATTCATAAATGTGAAATTGGCGAAATAAAAGATACATACATGTACACTCCATCCGCGCAGGAGTCGTTTATCGCTGCTCCCTCGGGAACAGTACCATTTTCCGGGATAAAAACTATCCTATGTCCTATTCCAGGACCTAACCTAATATGTGTGCCAAGTTTCACCCCGATTCGATCAGTGGTTCAAATGTCATTGAGTAACAATCATTCAAACTTTCTCATTTATAAAGGGCATTAGGTAAGTTTGTATGAAGAAAATTTACATGTTTTTTTTCAGCGGCCACGGATTATTGTAGCATAGTTATTTAGAGGATCACTAAAAACATAGATATAGGGTTACTGGTTAAGTCGACCTAGATCCTTTAAGGGGTTGTAGTTTCTATTATTTCTGACCACTTTGACTAAGAAACACCATATCCTAAACTTAACCGTTTTCAAGATATTTAACTTTTAAGATATTTATTCTTAAATACCGATTTATTGTATATTGCAACATTTTTTTGGAATCCTTTCATTTAATTTGTTTGTTTATACAACAATTGGCTACTTGATAGTTGTAACAATTTATAAAAAGTGTTGAATATGGTAGTTTACACTAAAAAAATAACTGCACGTATTTTTATTTGCAATAAAAAATATGATAAGTACTTTAGTTTTGGAAAATATCATCGTCGTTTTTTACCTTTGGCTCCAATGAACCCAAACGCTAGCGGCCATGACTGATTTACGTGTGACGTCACTGCAGCCTAAATACAAAGTTGTCAAACATCTCCGTAGTAAAAATAAACGACTCAAAAGCTTACCATAATTGTATTCGTGAGAAGTTGCACTAAATGGAGGCGGAATATTTAAAGGCATAAAGTGGACAGATGTTAACTTTGAATCTCGACATGCCAACTGCAACCACTTCTTTCGATGTTGAGGATTTTTAGGAACGTGTATAAATAATTTTTTGTACTCGTCGATTAAAATGTTTGTATTACGATTTCATAGAGAATACTATAACGTCACTCTTTTCATCGTTGAATAGTCTATGTTACTTCCGAAACAACCGAAATAACTATTTCGATACGCTCCAGACAACCGAAAAAAAATTGAAAATAGAACTTCGTATTTAAATAATATGTGCCCTTGTTTAAGGAGACTCGATGCGGTACAAAATTTGCCAATATTGTATGGCGTTTTGGAACGTAGCAGCATCGCGTCATCTGTCAAAAATCTACTTAAACATGCTGCTGTATCCAGGACATTAAAAAAAACCGGTGGTGTGATAACTTTTCTTTTAAAAGCCAAGAAGTTTACGTTTTCTCTGTGGAAATAAAAATCATCATTCATAAAGATTTCATAGAGAATACTGCAACGTCACTCTTTTCATCGTTGTTACTTCAGAAACAACCGAAATAACTATTTCGATACGCTCTAGACAACCGAAATTTTTTTGAAAATAGATCTTCGGATTTCCATATGTGTCCTTGTTTAAGGAGCCTCGATCCGATACAAAATTGCTAATCTGTGGCGTTTCGGAACGTAGCAGCGTCGCATCATCTGTCAAAAATCTACTTTTAGTTTTCTTATATACTCGTATTAATGACTTACATTATTAATTTTAATGAACTCGTACAAAAAGTATTGTTCACAATAGTGTCATGTCATGTCATAATCTCGTACCTTACTTAGGCCACTCAGCAAGCTTCGTGGCCTAAACACGGTACTCGACTAAAAAGCTCTCTATTATAACACGATTACGAAAAATACTATTTCAGGAGTTTTGATCGTCGTACTTCTACACATTGGTACGGCACACGTCTTATAATTAGACATTTTCACAAAATATATTTTTAAAACTATCCTTTCGCTTAAGTTGGCTTTATAATAATTCGGTTCGTTGTTTTATGTGTTGTGACGTCACCAACGACAAAAGTCACGTGACCTACCGTTTACGCGCGTATTTCAAATTAATTTCGTTATAAACGCGTTTTTTCTAATAATTAACATTTTTTCTAGAAAAAAAATATTGTGAGATGTATAAAATAAACAAACGCACATTTTAAAATACTTTTCTGAAAACTGTCAAGTAGCCAATTATGTAGCAGATAAGTTGCTTCAACTTTATCGACACTTGAATTGCCATTAACTGAACAAACCGAGTAGTAGAATATGAATGATAGCTAAAGAAGGAAATAAACTTTCACAAAATATTTTTTTCTTATACCAATATTTAAAAAAAAAACTATAGCAGTAATACTGCAGACAATCTTAAAAATATCTACATTTCTTCAGCTATCCAACGAGGTATAGCAATTTTGGTTATTATCAGAACTAATTGAAAAATCTTAGTTGAAAGTCTCCCAGGTGGGTGTCTATCATTTTATCGAAATTCCTGTCATCGAATTTCATATCGCCGAAAACTATTCCACGATTATCATTTCATTTTTTTTTCTAATCACATAATTATCAATTCATTGCTTATCGAGTCATAGATCAACTATTCATCGTAAATAATTTCGAATTTGTCTCAAGTCGTAGCTTAACTATTCATCGAATTTACCTTACATATAATAATTAGTTGGTCGATGTATTAATTCATCGAAACATGATTCACAGATGGTACGTTCCATATATTATTATTGAAACAAATGAAGTCGGTTCTGGCTGTTTTGGTCGCAGTTAAACCTGACACTCCTCCTCACTGCGCTCGTCGTCGTACCTAACTTTCTAGTTGTATAATAATACGTCGCAGATGCGAAATAGGGCGTTAAAATGTACTGTTGTTGAAACGTATTATCAAATATAGTAACACAGGTGAAACGATTTTCTATGTAATAAGAATTTTGAGTACTGAAACTTACGTTAGACCAAAATTATAGTAAAAGCCATTCGATGAGCGACAAATAAAATAAAATAATGAAGTAGAATTCGATAAATTGATTCTTCCGTAAAAGGCAATTCGAGGAAACGTATGAGCGATTTAACGGAGTTCGATAAATGATTCTTATGTTGTAAATACAATTCTGCGAATAGTGTTATGGGAAACGATAATCGATGAAATGATTTTCGATAAAATGATGGATTACCCTCCCAGGTAGTAGTAAAATTTTATATATATATATATACAGTGGTGGACATATAATTAGAAACACTTGCGACGTATTTCACATTATACAAGGCACATTGCCGTAAAACTTTTGTTTTTGGAAATAAAACAACAAAATGCATAGAATACGTTCAACAACTTATAATTAATTAAAAAACAAATAAATATCCGAGTTTACAACTACCATTTAGATATTTAGTTACGTACAAACAACTAAACGACAATTGCAGTACCATCCGTCATGGACAAGTAATTAGAAACACTAAAGAAATGAGGTAAAAATCAAAGTTTTAACGTGTCAACGTCAACAATTTCAAATTATTTATGTAAAATAATGTTTGGTTTACTAAATTTCTTAACAATTAATATTTAGTTGCATAGCCTTTTTTATTAATGACGGCTCTGCAACGACGTGGCATTGATTCAAGTAATTTCATACATTTATCGAGTGGGATCGAGTTCCATGCTTCAACAAAGGCTTCGTAAAGTTCATTTTGACTGGAATTACGTTTAACGGAGACTTTTTTTTTAACGACGTACCACAAATTTTCAATTGGATTTAAATTGGGACTATTTGCAGGCCAGTCTAACATGGTAACACGTTGCTCACTAAGAAAGGATTTAACACTGCGGGCCGTGTTTTGGGTCGTTAATGTCGTTATCGTGCTGAAAGATCCAGGTCACAGGCAAATGGTCGTCGGTGTAGGGAATCATTGTCTCTTCTAACATGTTTTTGTATTGAAATTGATCCATTATACCTTGAATCTTACGGACGGGTCCAACTCCGCAACCAGAAAAACATCCCCATACTTTAATATTACCACCGCCGTGTTTGACTATGCTCCTGGTGTATTTATAATCAAAAGCATGGTTTATTGGACGTCTAACGTAGCGTTTGACGTCTGAATTCACCATATTTATTTTTGTTTCATCCGAGAATAACACTTTTTTCCATTCTCGTACGGTCCAGTTAAGATATTTCTTTGCAAATAATAATCGCTACTCTCGGTGTTGCTTGGTAAGAAGCGGTACCTTTCGAGAAACCCTCCCGAACAAATTAGCTTCCACTAATCTGCGGCGTACCAGTTTCGAGGAAATGTTCCTTTGGTCATCAGGTGAAAAAACTTCATTTCTAATCTCGTTGGAGCCTTTGAACGGGTCTTGTTTAGCTACACGTATTATTTGCGATTCTTCCCGGGGAGATGTTTTCCTTGGACGAGCCTTTCTAACAACACTTTTAGTAGTTCCGTTAGTTTTATAATGAGCAATAGCGTTGAAAACTTTCTTCACAGAACATTCTAGATGTTTAGCAATTCTTCTATAAGTGGGTCAATCAACTTTTCTTTGTAGCTCGTTGCCATGGTGACGTCTCCTGGGTCACTCTTTAAAACTACGATTTCAAAGGATATAAGTCCACTTAAAACCTGTTTTATTGGCAATTACACACCCATTCTTTTATGGCCTTTCTCCTGAGGGTGCTGGAAGTATATATTATAACATTTTTTCTAAGAAACTCTATCACTGTTGTCTCCTGGCTTACGGGACAGAATAACAACAACAAAAAGTTGATCCACCCAAGTCCACTTTCGATCTAAATGTAATTTAACGATTAATTGCCTGGTTGACTCGTCACAACTCTTATTTTTACCCATTTTTAACAATACTTATTATTCACGTAATTTTCCAAATTGACGTTTAATTGCCGCCGAAACAACAGAAAAAGCGTAAAAAGAGTTTTTTTTTTAGTTTCAAAAATGGAACGAACCATGGATCCTGTTTCTAATTAGTTGTCCAAGCGGCCAGTAATAGAAATTCAACTATCATGATTTTTAAAATCTTTTAATAATTAAAGATAGAACAGATTTACTTTTTTTAATATTTTATGAGTTTTTTAACTCATTGGCTATATTCTGGCATAGTCAATAGTGATTTAATCAATATAATTTTTACTCATAACGATAGTTCATTCTGTATTTACCTAAGTTTTATGTACTGTTTCTAATTATATGTCCACCACTGTATATATAATTTATGGCGTTAAATAAAATCGGACCGAGGATATTAAAGATTTAAGTATTCCGTTTTTGGTACTAAAAGTACGCCCATGTGTGAATATTTATATATCTCGGCTCCGATGCACTTAAGAGTATTACACATCATAACAAAATATGTTTAATTTGAATAATTCTATCATAATTTACCACTTTGACGAATGGCCGCTTACCTTGAAAATGTATGACTTTTACAAATGACAACACTAACCCAAACCAAACCCCATTATAATATTAGTAAGATAGATAATATAACTAATATTATATCAAACAATGGTTACAAAAAGGTTTAAAATCACGACTACTACATTTTAAACCTTTTTGTAACCATTGATTTTGATTGTATTTAAGCATTTTTGTGTATAATTTAGAACGCACAAGTCTCTCACCAAAACATTGATTAGAGAATCACTCATTTATAACCAGTGGTCGGATTTCATGGTGCAACACTGCGGGATATAGAGTAGAAATCTTAATATGGATATGACTAAAATCCCGGGATCTGGTTCGAAAAGAAAATGCGATTGTTGGGATATTTATAAATAGGCATTAGGATAGGATTTTAGACGTGTAAAGAAATCTATTACACATATAAAATATTGAGAAAATAATTGTATGCTATTTCAATTTCATACTTCTTCTTCTTCATAATTTAAGAGCTATGCTCTTGTCGGTGGAGTGTCCGCCATTCCTCTCTATTGGTTGCTAGGTTCTTGACATCTTGATACGACCCGACCTTAACTTTCTCTTTGACTTGCTCAAAGTAACTTCGTCTGGGTCGTCCTCTGCCTCTTTTGCCTTCTATTTTACCTTCTATGATATTATTCATGAAATTATCGTGTCGTATCAAGTGCCCTATCATCTTCCCTCTTCTGTTTTCTATCGTCTTTAACCGACTTCTCTTCTCTTTTACAATATTAAGTACTTCTTCATTTGTTTTCTTTTCCTTCCAACTTATTCCTTCCATCCGTCTCCAACACCACATTTCAAATGCTTCCAGCTTCTCTCGTTCTTTTTGGGTTAGTGTCCATGTCTCACTCCCATATAAAGCTATACTCCATATGTATACCTTCACCAGTCGTTTGCGGATTTGCTTCAATTTCATACAAACTAATAAAATATAATATCTGTGGTGAACTGATAATGCGTACCGTATTATATATTTTATTTATATTCATACCCAAAGACTATTTGGCAGATCAATTTTAAAAAGAGTATAATATAAACTAACTTTTTTAATTTTTGTACATAAGTACCTTAGTAATTACTTTTGTCAAAATATTTATTTTACATGTTTAAATTGTATTGAAATTTATTTGAAGTCATAAAATCAGAATAATATTTAACAATATAAGTCCCGGAACCCCGGGGCATATCCATATTAGCATAATGTTCGAGGTCATTCACCCCGTGTTGCACCGGGATATCCAATCATTGCTTATAACAAATCTAATTAAAGGCAAGCTTGAAAAACCCGATTGTATATTTTGATATTATCGACTACGTAAGATAGTTCACATCTTGATTTCCAATAATTTTAATCTAACCTATGTCACTCTTAGTGGTTAAGACGAATCTAACGACGTATAACTTATTAACATTGGTTTAGCTGTTTAGTATTTACGAGGGAACATAGAGTCGGACACACATACAGGTCAAACACAAAACCCTCCTTTTGGGCTTTGCCGCAGTCGGGTAATTCCACTCGGACTTATTTCATGTTACTCGTATACTAATCCTTAAAATTGCTGTTGTAAACTAATTTATTGATCGCTGATTTGTGTGACTTGCAAATGGTGCTCGCGTTAAAAAATACGACAAGGTTTTTATGCAAAAAAAATACACCAGTGCGGCCCAGAGCACGGATAGCTAGTTGGTAATAAAAATAATGTGCAGTCGACAACAATCAAGTATCATCAAAAAATAATACTGTACAAATCTCATTTAACCTAAAATATTAGATTAACTTACCATTGGACCAGTGGCAGTCAGGAGACGGGCCCGCGAGAGCGAATCTTAGATTTAAGGGGGCATTCGGACTTTGCCACCTGGAATAAAAACATGACTAATTAAAAAATATGCTTTACACACACTTTAAATATACGAACATGCCCTAGATCCACAGGGCATAATAGCCTGTATTTAATAAATTTCCGGATTTTTATGAAATCATTAAATTGTATAATTGGGACATCGCCAGCATAGATTTTGCTAGTATTTCAGCTTTTAGGTTTCCCGTTTTTCCTTGAAGATATACTTTAAATCATTGATTTCGTATATAATACACAAACAGCAGCAAAAAATAGCACAACCAGCCTTACAATAACTGTATATATTTAAGTAATATCAGTACTAATTAAAAAGTTTTTTTGTTATTCTTTTTTATCAATCATGGTTTAATGATTTTTAGTTATACATTTTGTACAAACAAATTATACCTTATCTTATAACGTTATTAACAGTTATTACAGAACAAAAATGTATGGAATAACTATTGCAATCTTCATATAATAAATCGAGTTTTTATGTTTGACTTATGACAGAAAAAAATTAATTATATATCTTATATTTTTTACTTAAATTCCTCAAGGAAACGCAAAATGGGCCACAATTACAACAATAATAGAAATTTAGATAATTATAAGTGAACCGGCGGGCGCAGGCCGAACTGATAGCGCTTTTCGCTCCCTCTCCATATCGTCATCGTCTTTGAGGTACTTAGTAACCCAGTGCCCCAGATATTTAAATTAGTATACTCTTTTTAAGAGGACAACATGTGGCTTAAGCGGAGGCACGCTGGTAAAATTATGTTTTAGTACTTAATCATAAAAAACACGAAGAGTTTTATGAAACTCTCCAGCATGTGACGAATCTAATAATTAATGACTTATCATTTATCAAAATTGGACCATAACTGTAGATCTGATATGGACAAAAAGCGGCCGGACGGCACGAATTGAAGGCGTGAGTTTATGTATGTATGTATGCCGAAGTTATCCTAAATAAAAAAAGCACGGTGTATAATATCACCAATAGTAGCCGTTGTTTAAACGTGGCCATAGCAACCCTATTAAACGACAAAAACGATTGTATTCAGTAGAATAGCTTGGCGTTGTATCACCGATAGTAGCTGTTGTTTAAATGTATAACCATAGCAACTAGACATGCAATTTGACTTTGGGTGAAGTCACTCTGTGGTCTGATTGGTAGACTTGGGTCTCAGGTTAGCCAATCGTTAATGTTGCATGTCATTTTATTCTTCTATACTCGAAACTGGAATTCAAGACCAAAAAAAACTACGACAGATACGTCACTGTCAAATCTGTCAAAGTCACTTATGTCATTGTCAAATAAAGTTTTCAGGTTTCGCCAACCTTTTTGTTATATGCTTCTTTGTACATATTGGCTGTTACAATTAATTAATTAAGATTTTCTCAAAAAAGGTACTTACAAACTTTATTTTCAACTCTACATTGACAAAATTTTATTGTAAAGAACTTAAACACGTTAAGGGTGCGTTGTTCAACTACAGAGTAATTCTAAACTAGAATAGTCATTTCAGGTTGAAAGTTAGTAGTTATGCCTCGTATAGGTACAGTCGAGTTCATCATTATCTGAGCAAAGATTGGGCCAAAAACATCTGAACAAGACCCAATTGTCAGAAGCATAAGAAGTAGATCAGATATTTTTGATCCGTTCTTTGCTCAGATAATCATGAACTCGACTGTACATAGCAGGACATGTTGCCGACAGCGTGCCATATTATTAAGACAGTATGGTTGAATTTCCAAGTGAGCATATAATAATATCGCCTCTGCCCTCTGCCTTATTATGGGTTACATTACCTAGTCGGTCCTAAAGTTCTGTCACAAATAAGAATAATGATAAAAACAAAAGTACCAATCAGTTTTTAATAATTTATATACCAATTTAAAGTACATTTAATAGAGAATTAATATAACTTAAAATTATTCAAAATGACTTCCCTTGTTTTTAATACAGGCCAATAAACGCCGCGGCCAGTCATCTATCGCAGCACGCACCATATTCATGTCAATTTCAGCGACTGCTTTTCTAATAGATGACTTCAGGCTCTCCAAATTTGTATGTGGTTTAGCACAGACCTTCTCCTCTAAGACCTGCTAAATTTTGTAGTCCAAAGGATTAAGGTCCGGACTGGAGGAAGGCCAATCTTCGTGTCTTATAAAGTCGATTTTTTGACGTTCAAACCAGGCTTGGTGGTCTTGGCTTTGTGTGCAGGTGCAGAATCCTGCTGGAACACAAAATGATGTCCTGAAAATAGCGTGTTGGGCAGATCTTTGACAACCTGATCCAAAACCGTCTCTTGGTACATTTTTGCACTGATTTTGACCCCTTTTTCGCAAAAATTAACCTCAGTTGGCCCGTAATAAGATACTCCCAACCAAACCATCACTGATGATGGATGATGCCCATGTTGCACCCGCGGAGCGGTTTTTTTTGCTTCTTCAGAGCTCTTAGCGTACACTCTATCATTCTGTTTATTATACTTTTCTTCAATATCGAATTTTTTTTCGTCTGTAAATAGGATATCGCGGTGTCGATTTTTCGCGTACTGTTTTAACAACTTTCGGGATCTTTTAAGCCCGATTGTTTTTAGACGGGCATTAAGCATGTGTCCACACTTTTTTTTGTTTGCTCGTAGACTAAGATCTTCGTTTAAAATCTTTTTGACGGTATTCCTACTGACACCCATCTGCAAAGCCATCAACTTCTGTTTTCGGACAGGATTTCTTGCTATAAGGGCCTTGATCGCTTTGATCACTGCTGGTGTTCTTACGGAGCGTGGACGGCCAGTTCTTTTTTTGTTCTCAACACTAGAGACTTCATTGTACCTATCAATAGTACGGTACACAAACCTAAGCGTTATATTTAATTTTTTGAGCAACTTGAAAACGGTACTTGGCGAGTGCCCACAGCGGTGCAACGCTAAAACAGCTATTCGGTTTTCTTTCAATGTCCACTCCATCGTGAGAAAACGCAGCAAATGACTGTTTTTTGTTTTAACAAAATTGTTAAACATTCAAAAATGGAATACAAAATCATTTTCTTAAAACTATGTTCTAAATTAAAAAATAATGTGCCAGTGACAGAACTTTAGGACCGACTAAGTACAATTATTCAATCCGCTAATGTCCAGTATTGGTCTTCTGGCCTATTGTTATAAACATATTTATAACAGTTCATGACCATTGTTTTTTCATTAACGGTCATAGCCATTTTACACCGTTTCTTTCTTGGAGAAAGAGTTTCCTTCTCACGAGAAGGTCCGGCCTGTGGTTCCATCTTACGTGCACACACGCAAAGCCCCCGTAGAACACACAAAATTAACAAGTGAACAAAAATTACAACGGATTGAATTAACCAAAACTTAACAAGAAACCAAAACTTAACAAAAAACAAAAACTCAACAAGGCAGAAATAACCACGGAGCCAAAAAAACATTCGAACACTCAAAGCAGACGCAGTCAGATGTCGAATGAGAATGACAATGACAAATATATGGTGTCATGGCGGCCATGACAACCATAAAGCACGCTTCACACTATTATTCTGCAATTAGTTAAATGTATGCAAAAATAGGTTATTAATTAATTATAATATGTAGTTAAAATTCTTGTACCAAATGCTATTAACACCTGAAGTGATACAAGCACAATACCAGCTTTGCAACCAAAAATTGCGGATGATTAAGTTTTTATTAAGGCCTCTTGTATTTATGTAAAAATAAGTAAGTAAAATTACTTCTTTAAATAATGGAATTAAAATTACCAATAAATAAATTATCTCAGCGTGTATTTTTAGAAAAAAGGGATATACTATTGTACGAACATTTTATTGCAGTGGCAACATTGTCGTAGTTTTTTTGGTCTTGAATTCCAGTTTCGAGTATATCATACGAAGACGTGCGAATTTCCTTATCTCGATATACGAGTAAAACTGACTGAACCCGATTTGTATAACACGGCGAAAATACGAACAGTGGCAAGTGGCATATCACTTAACGTCCGTGACTGTACATAACTTTCAAGGGGATATCCCGTAAACAAGTGCTAATTACAAGTAAAGCGTTGCCAGCTCGTCCTTAGGATTTGTTTCCTGGAGAAGCGAAAATATTCCATTTTACTTGCATGCAAAAAATGAAAATTTTCAAAAGGCGATTTGGACCTATGTTAATATAACATTTTTAACTTCAAATTAACTCAGGTACACGATGTTAAAATCTTTCGGGTACGTCCCGGGCACGGTGTATACAGATGTAACAAATTTAATAAAAAATGTACTATGTATACAGGGCGCCAGGAGGATTGCGAAAGATTTTAACCATGCATTCCTGAGGTTATAGGGAGTAATAAATGTTATATGAACCTAGGTCGAAACACGCAATCTAACTTTTTAATTTTTCCATACATAATCGTAAATGTCGTAAGAGGCGACTAAGGGAATTAAGGCTTATAGTACTGTTATGCGATGAGCTTGCAACCTGTCACTACCTAGTTGGTTACTAAGTTCTGTTACTAAGGTTGATGCAAATAAAACTAACTTATGTTTATTTTTTTATTTCAATATGTATAAAAATTAAAAGCTTAATTAATATACATTTTGAAAAACAATTAATCATTTTTTTTAGTTTCCGCAATTCCCGATACGATCTTTTAACATTCACAGCCGGCATCGATGAAATTACGCATGACTTTTCTGTAAATTTCATTTTTTGAAATCGCTTAAAAGTTAGTCTTTGTTTACCAAAGAACTTTTTTTGTATAATATTATAAAAAATCCTATCTCTGTATATGTTTAGAGACCAAAATTATATTTCTCAACATGACTTAATTCCAACTTATGAAGCAAGAGATTTGGTGTGTTTTCGTATTTCTGCAAAATCATGTGAAATCTTAAAGTCGATTTAATGAGTCATCAAGATTTATCGGTGTCCAAGCGGATCTTTAGTTGCTTTGAATACATTCGTATCAGAATTTAAAGCTAGAAGTCTGTTCAATATGTCACGCAAATTTGAACTCTCTACAGGAACTCTTACAAAAGTTGGGGCCGTTATCAGTATCATCGTCGTGCGTGATTTTAACTATGATTTTATCGTCCGAAATGGGAATACTTCAAGCTCGTACATCAAATAATTGCAATAGTTTAGAATACATTATTATTATTATTATTCTATATAAATCAAAGTTTTGATTAATATAGGTTTATGCAAAACTGCGTTAATTTTTTTTTTTATTGTAATTAATCTCAGTAACAGAACTTAGTAACCCACTAGGTAATACAATGGTAAACATCTTAGCCTGATTCTGCAAAACCGTGGTTACAGAATTATCAAAAAGTTTTTAGAGTTTATAGGTAATTCTGTAGCTCTGCCTTCCCCAATCTGGGAAGGAAGGAGTGAGTTTATGTATGTATGTATAATAAATACATAATAAATCATCGAAATAAATCTGAACAAGTTAGTCATACCACATTTAATTAAATAAAAAAGGTTGGTTACACAAAATACTTCGAGAGATATTGTGTTCTGTCGACCTAACGCTCTCTAATTTGCAAGAAGAGTTGAAGCACGACTCGATTATCGACTTATGTCAATAGAAACCTTTTAAGAGACCTCGATTAAAGGTTTTGTACAAGGTGTTAGGTTTATTTTCTTTAGCATAGGTACTCCTCAGATTAGATCTAATAAATAACTGGCCACTTAGAAATATCTTACTTCATTCCTCCTGTGTTCCTCCTTCATAATGATATAAACGGCTTTCATATTATTATGCTTCATTGATTTTGTTGTTATTGATTTTAGCGCTACAACTGTAATCTACTAATAATAATCATGCTAATCGCATTCAATTTTGCAAAGTGTCACCGAAACCAAAATATTAAAACATTGAGGCCTATCTAATCTATCTAGTTCAATGCGGCGCCCTGTCTTTAATTACGGAAGCTGAAGAAAATGTTCTTTTGAGCGCTCCACGGTGCATCTTATGATGACATCAGCGTGCATTGAGGATTTAAATACTGCAGACGGGAAAAGCATCATCTCATCCACCACTGATTTAATGAACTTAAAATTTCTATTGAAAAGCCTATTGGAGTTAGTGGGCATAATCGTTCGACTGTAAATTTGTTAACAAAATTCAAGGTAGCTTTTTTTTAATAAATGAGTGATACATTGTTTAAAAAAGTGTTCAATAATTTATGGACGAAATGAATGACATAATACATTAATCGCATACTTTTAATAACATCAAATAATTACAAAAAATAAGTTGAAACGAGACAAGTTTAATATTCGAGATATTCATTAATTTACGGGTTGAAAAATCTCTAGGGTAACACACCTTTACAAAAATGTGACGTACCCACTTGATACGTTTTGTTGAAACGTGGCCATAGCAACCCTATTAAAACGACCAATAACAAATGTTTTCGGTATAACTAGCTGATTGGCCGTTGTACTTTGCACAATGTACGACTAATAGTAGCTGTGTCTTATAGGTAGTCATAGCAACATAATTTTTAAGCATTCGGATAAAATCGTGGATCTTTTGTTTTTCTGATGTCGAAATGACCAATCATTTTCTCCGTACGCTGAAGTTGCTATCGTTACGTTAAAACATGTCCCAAAAAACGTCAAGTAGTGAACTTCATTTATAGGAATGGCGTATAAGCATAGTTTTTCTCTCGGAATGGCCAGGGATACAACTATTTGTAAGAATTAAACGTAACATATTACTTAATAATGATAGCTAGGCTACGGTTGCAAGACCTACAATTGGTTGACTTTGGGTGAAGTCACTCTGCTGTTAGGTTGTTAGACCTGGCTGTCAGGTTACCGTTAATATGCCAGATGCCATCATTTTAAGT
The DNA here is from genome assembly GCA_927399475.2 of Acleris emargana. Taxonomy (NCBI): domain Eukaryota; kingdom Metazoa; phylum Arthropoda; class Insecta; order Lepidoptera; family Tortricidae; genus Acleris; species Acleris emargana. The sequence goes on along the minus strand of OV656835.1, from coordinate 44,528,293 downwards.
TACTAAAATTATTGATTTTAATGGTTGTAGTTACAAAATATGAATTGAAATAGGAAATATTTCAAAATAAATTTCAATATTTTAATCCAACCATTATCAATTGCTGTCTTGGTTGAGCTAGTAGGTAAATTAGTCAAGTGTCATATCGACGTCATCGTACGCTTGCCGAGTGTCGTACCTTATTGAAGAGTTTCGTGGAGAAGTATCCTTATTCAATCCCTAGGCTAAGGAATTGTTCACAAGGAAGTATCGAAGATAATTGATACATGGCCGGATTGGACCTATGTTAACATAACATTACTTACTCATAATACCATAAGAAATTCGTGGTTAAAGTCTGTTGGGTATTCTCATTCCCACGGTGTATATAGAAATAAGACGTTAAACCCTAGGAACACATCGTCTATGAAATTTTAAAATTAGTATGTCACGTAAGATAAGGTTGGTTTAAAGTAGAATGGATACCGAGTTGATACCTATAGGCGAGGCGCGAACCAGGGCCGAGCGGCACTAGCTCGTCGGTGCCCTCCTGGCCTACCCGCAGCTCGCTGGAGCAGCTGTTGTGCACCCACAGCGACACGCGCCCGTCCAGTGCCGCCGCCGTCGCGTACGCTAGCGCCCTCTTCGACGAATAATGAACGCTCGGAACAGCACGCTGCTCATCCATCACATTATTATGATGGCACTGAAACTAATTATGTTTTATCTACATACATATCATAAGTCCTCTATTATGCATTTAAAACCCGTAGGAAAGACCAGCATTATTATAATGAGTGATCGTACTTTTTCCAGCATTTTTGGTGCAGTGCTAGGGTTGTCAGTAGTGCCTAATATTAAATTGTTTGAACCAAGAATCAAATAAAAATAAAATTGCGGATTAAACAAATCGGAAATACATATAATTTTCTCAAAACATGTAAAGCCTAACCCAAGCATAATGAAATGAAGGGTTGATTTACTACGAGTATATGAGAAAACGTAACACAGTTGCAATAAATCTTTATCTCAGGTTATAGTTCATATTTATGATTAGGAATTGATATACTAACTATATATTAGCATAAACAGTATAATACGTAGGTAATGGGAGTGCGTAAATATAGAATTACGAACGAACACGAACACGTAACGAATTTATATTGGCATACTTTATAAACACAATGCCGAAAAAAAATTAAAAAATCGCTATAACATTATTTCTCTAACAAAATAATGTTATAAAGTAATTTAATTAATTTTACCATTACGATACAAGTTAATCCAAAAAGTTAATGTCACCAACGAGGTTCCATATTTTTTATTTTTTTATAATGGAACGCACATGCGGTTCGCGTCAGTTTTACAGAATTACAAAAAGTTTTCATTCCAATTTTTACTTGTCTGTGACAGCGCCCGCTATAACGCATGCGCGGTGATGTGCTAGGTTTTGGCGCCATTCATTGAATACGTTTTGCTGTAGTTACTTTATTAACTTTGAAATTTTATTTAGTAGGTTGAATCGCAATGTATGAGAGTAGATAAAGTAGTGTATGAAACTGCACATAACTAGGTATTAAAACACTCGTGTGATACTATTAAAAACCTCGCCTAGCGGCTCGGTTCTTAAACACACACTCGTGTTTTAATACCCCTCTTTATGCAACAATTTCATAAACTACTATTGTTTATTCACTGGACGTCTTGTCAAGTACTAAATTATAATAACTGATTAAGTAAAAAAAATGTGTTTCATTTTCAATGACAACATAATATTACATAATTTTAAACGTCAATAATATTATATATACACGTCGGCAACCCTAGGTCGCTGTCGTGCATCATTTGACGTCATCGCACCAAGAATGTAAAGTACGATCACCGTTTATAATTAATTTTACTATGATAACTGTCTTGTCTGTGGTAATAGGTAAAATCTGTACTGTAATGTTATTACTGTATAGATTTTGGTAAGGTTACGAGTTTAATTTTGGAACAGCTGTCAAAACTCAAGAGGGTCTCTATTCTAGTATTCATAGATATTAAAACTTTTGTCGACTCGAAACGTCAATTCATTATGTTTTTTTAATATAAACCGCACTACGTTTGATCTCGAATGACTTGAGAACAGGAACTTCATTCGTTTGTCTATGATTTAAAAAAAACATACGTCTTAACGGAGGATCGAATTGCCGCCATTATTGTTGTCATTTGTTTGTTCACTTGCTGACGCTCGTTTCATAAAACCACACTCGTATTCTAAGGCCTCTCATTATTTATCAGTTGCATTAACTACTATTTCTCAAAAATTACCGGAAAAGTTGACATTACTAACTCCATACTGAAACGCGAAGTACAAAGTTTACAGACAGTTCCCATATAAAAAAAAAAACATTTTGCATACAAATTTCATTGTTATCTATAGTGTATTTCTATGGAACTTGCTAACTATGTAAACAAAAGGTTTTGTCACTGTTTCTCCTTGAATTTTCACACAACCTCATTAAACACCATTGAAACCATTAACTATTGAAACGGTTGTTACTGTAAAATACAAAATCACCAAATATATAACTCTATCTTGGATATTTCATTAAAAGTTTAAATGGTTTCATAAGTTAGGTTATTAGGACCTGATGGAATGACGTTTTCGTTTCTTTTAAATTCTACAATTGTCTATGATGGGTAGTGTTGTGGCTAAAGTTGGCGATATATTAAGGCCCCTACACATTACCTAACTCACGCTGATCACACTCACAGATGATATAACGGCCCCTTTTGTAATAAATACTGGTGATATACATATAATCTTCAAGTACCGATTTTTCTTCAGATCGTGATTAAACAAATTAGAAATAAGTAACTACTTACTTGTTTTTTACTTTCGGTATTTTATTATTCGATATGGTTTGACATAAGTAAAGGAGTATTGCCCATCACTAGTAAATTCATCATTCAGAGACAATTTCAATATGGCGGTTTGTTTACATAGTTAGCAAGTTCCATAGAATTAGACTTTAGTTTGTAAATTTCTAAAAAGTGAAAACGGCCATAATAATATGAGTGCACAAGTCTTATACATCCATATTTCATTCGAAACGTAACTTTTTTATCTGTGTCTGGAATTATTATTTTTTTCTAAAAAAGCTTTCGTTTCTCCTTGTCATAAACATAAAGGCGGTAAAGAGTACTAGTTTTTTCATGTGAAGATTTTGTTTTTTTGCAAATTTTTTCTTGCGATTTCGAGAAAAGCACTATATATGCCTCGGCAGGAACGGCAATTGCCTGCTTCACTGCCTAGGCAATAATTTACTATAACTGAAAGCGGACTTCAGAATGTCTGACCTTTTCGAAATTAAAGGAGTTATTTTTCACTTGTTTTCGAGGCAGTCCATTGTTTATAAAACATTAAAAATTTGATTAAGCTGTTACTTCAAAACCATTATTTACACGCTGCAGTGACAAACATTGGAGAAGGAACCTTTTTTAGAATGGGCATCCAATCGTTGGCGAGTGCGTTCAGAGTGCGCAGGCGCGACACGTGCAGCGCCACGTGCACGGCGTCGCAGCTGACGCGCACGCGCGGTTTCTGCCGCGCCGGTGCCGACAGCGCCACGCGCACCTGCTTCGCAGCCGCCGCCTGTTCCAGCATGCCCGTCGCGCATTCAAGCACGTCGCACCTTCAAAACAACACCGTTCATTTTTGATATGCAGCTGCGGCTCATATGCTACATTAAGTTAAGGCACTAACTCTTGACACAATTAAATCGTACTAAGACAAATACTCGAATCATTCCTGTTCATCCTGTAATTTCACAGTAGATTTTACATACTTCATTGATTTTCTACATACTCACTTGTATAAAGAGTGGAAAGAATCAATGTGAAATTAAGGGGCAGTACAAAAACTCTAACGTAAAATCGACCCTCATCATCTCTCTACGGAAACAACAGTCTGTACAATAGTAGAGGAGCAGAATAAGAAACGATCTTCACCCATCTGTTTAATGAATGAAATAGTGCCTACATTTTGATGCTAGTGCGGTAAGTATGTCATTTTACACGAGTCCCGAAGTGTCTTGACCCGAGCTGCAAGTTCCGCACGCGTATCAAACGATGTTTTTTAATACATTCGCGAAAAAATGTGTACATGTATATCTGTGTATCTGTGTATGTGTGTATATTTGTATCTGTGTATCTGCGTAACTGTGTATGCCTCACCGAATTATCTCTACGACGGTAAGTCTTACTACCCGCATCCATCACTTCCAAGCGATTTTGAACAGATCCTTGGTCTACCTCGTGGGAGGTAGAATATTAACAAGTATTGTTGGTCATGCGTGTTCACACCAAATTAATAATAATAATATATCAAGTTGATATAGTTATGTCGTTATGTGCCTAACGAGTTCACACGATCATTTTACTGAATAATCGTTAGAAATTAGTTATGTTTGGACACAGATAACAGAATACAAGTACAGATACCCAATCTCATACAGCAAAAGCGTGCCGTCCTAATGTAGGCAATTCGGTAGGCAATTTTAGTCCCGTAGTTACACCAGTAGATGCCGTATCTGAGCCACCACTGGATGCTGGCAGCCTACCTAATAGTTTTAGTAACGTATCACCAGATGGCATTGACTTCAAGAATGAGACGTCAAGAAAATTGTTGACTTAAAATTAATATGTAATGGGTATAATCCTACCGGTGACATTGTGTTAGCGTTTTATTAATTCATAGGAACATCTGCCCTGATTAATGATGTCCAGGACAAATAGGAATGTTTTAATGACATGTTTGGGAAGTTTTTTGCTGACAATAAATAAAAGCAATAGGTAAAAATAACTGGTTTATTAGGTTTAAAGAATTTATTTTCTCATAAGAATTTTACAATTCACTTACAATGAGAATTAAGAATAAGTTAAAAATAGTTTGGTGAGCGTATTTAAGCGTGCGTATTTACATAAAAAGGAAATATCGCCTTCAACTTCAACTTTATCCGAATCCAACGAAACAAAGTTATACACTCGGCCTCAAAAAAATCGCACCTTTTGGTATGTTGACTTCAAGCAGCTATAAACCCTATTTAATCTAAGATAAGGTATGAGTGTGGGGCCTCATTTTTTCCTTTAATTAATAAAAATGTGATAATGATTACTAAGCTTAAAAAAAAACGTTTTTAATGAAAAGAGGAAAAACTTTTATTCACGCCAAAATTACACAACCTAAAAACATAACAAAATTAAAAAATACAGTAAAACAAATTCTTAAAACGAAACTTAAAACCTAGGCTTACCTCCCCTAGCCCTAATTACAGCCTCCATGCGATCCTTCATTGACCTCACCAAAGTCACGATGCGTTCTTGAGGAATGTCACTCCACTCCTTGACGACGGCGTCCCGAAGCTGTTCAAGGGTGGCAGGGGCAGTATCACGAGACCGCACCCGGCGTTTCAGATCATCCCAAATGTGCTCTATGGGGTTCAGGTCAGGACTTCTCGCTGGCCACTGCATCACGGGGATCCCAACCTGATCCAGATTGTCCCGAACAATCAACGCCGTATGAGAGCGGTCGTTGTCGTGCATGAATGTGAATTCAGGTCCGACAAAACCAGCATACGGGACCACGTGGTCCTCCAGGATCTCTGTGATGTACCGATGAGCAGTCAGGGACCCCTGGCCACGTCCACCTCCAGTGCGGGAGACGCACACAAGGTCGGTTTTGCCCGATTTTAAAGTTTATTAACTGTGCTTTCATATGATACTAATATTTGGTAGGGTACAATAAATAAGTTAAGAGCTTTATTCGCTTGAAGTCAAAATATCAAAAGGTGCGATTTTTTTGACGCCGAGTGTAGTTTAAATGTTTGTACACAAACTGTCAGCGCGTTTTGATACTTCAATGGTTAAAGATAGCACGTTGTTCGTTCCGTGTTTGTACTAACATTTTAATACACCGAAACCGCCAAAACAGTATTTTGTAATATTCATTTATATTCGTCAAGACATTATTTACTCTATTGTTTTTTTGTTTTGAATATAAAAGAAGTATTTTGAGTATTGATTTTACGCATCAAACAAGAATTTGTACAAACGAAACGCTTGGGGTCTGTGAGTGCATAGTAGCACAGTATAATAAATAAACCAGTAAAGAAGCTACGAACAAATGCTCGAAACGACGCACTCACACAGACGCACGCCTCTACGAGACCGCTAAGAGGATTTGGCGGTGATGTCAGCCGCGTGTGTCGCGTCTAGACGAATGGGCTCCTTCGCATTTTACGTTCGTTCTTGAGAAAGATGCCACAAAAGTATTGCGTGGTATATACCCTCCTAAGACCCACCATACAATGAAATTTGTCAATGGAATATGAATCTATTATGGATGATCATAAAGTAAATTTTCTGAATTGATCATTAATCATTGAAACAAAAGAAATACCACCTTACTTCCTTTGCACTAGATCTTTATTTCAATGGTCGTATTATGTACTAATATTAGTACAAGGAACCTCAGGAGGATAAGGTTGTTTGAATTCGGCTTCTTCAAACCCGGAACTTTCATTTTTTAAACTCTCTGCTGGTGTTGAAAGGTAAGAATAAATTAAATATTTTTAAATAAAATTCTTTTTATAATACGGTGACGTGTTGCAAAAGTAAAATTATAAAAATCGTTTAATTTCCCAGCGAAAATTCAAGAGAACTCGGGAGATTTTAGTCGAAATAAAACAACTGTATTTTACACTAATTACTTTAATTTACAAACTATTAAATTATTAAACGATATAAAATAATAAACATCTCTACAATATTTGAACATTGAGTGTTTTTTTTTAAATATTTTTCTCGACCGTGGATAGGTCCTTCTTTGAGTGTCTACCATTGGTGTTGTCGTCTTAAAAATACTGTTTGAATTTGTTACTTTGGTTCGAAATGTAGAAATTCGGGAAACGGGGTCGCTAAATCGTGATATCGGGAGGGAAGAGCCGAAATCGGTAGATTTCCCGATAAATCGGGAACTTTTGCAACACGTCTGACATTTTGTTTATTAGGTTATGAAATATGTCAAATAAGCATACTTCCTCTCGAATTTAGAAAAAAATGAAACCGCCGCCTTGTTACACTTTGTGTTGTTCTACCTATTCCTTCCAAAATCGAAATCTGGGGATCTGTGTGGTCTCTGACAATGATTTTGTTGGCAGCATGAGAAAAAGTAGCCGCCATCTTGAACTCTTTAGTTATTCAACCGATTGCTTCCAAAATCGATATCTGGGGATGTGTATGGTCTCCGACAACTAATCTGTTGGCGGAATGAGAAAAAGTAGCCGCTATCTTGATTTTTTTTATTATTCGACAGGTTGCTTTCAAAATCGATATCTGGAGATCTGTGTGGTCCTAACTCTCGAAATTGACACTTGAATTAGCCTGTCGAATAATAAAAAAGTTCAAGATGGCGGCTACTTTTTCTCATTCTGCCAACAAATTCTTTGTCGGAGACCACGCACATCCCCGCACATCCCCAGATATCGATTTTGGAAGCAATCGGTTGAATAAATAAATAAATAAATATGGCCTCTACTTTTTCTCAATCTGTCAACAGATTAGTTGTCGGAGACCATACACATCCGCATATATCGATTTTGGAAGCAATCGGTTGAATAACTAAAAAGTTCAAGATGGCGGCTACTTTTTCTCAATCTGCAACGGATTTGTTGTCGCAGATCACACGTATCGATTTTGCACTAACTAGCTGAGATACAATAAACAAGATTTTTTTTCAATTTTACAAAATGTTAATGGACAACCCTTAAACGCTCAATTGGAGCGTAGGTATTTATCTTGAAAAGTAGGCCTAGTTTCTTTATATACTGGTTTATTTATATACTGTGATAGTAGTTTCGCGATCCGTGATGGCACCATCTAGTGACAGTACCTAATAAGGCGTAGCAAGCTTGAAAGCTTATAAGTTTTTTATGAGTTAGATGGAGTTAATATAAAATTTATTGCATTTATTAAACTTGTAAAATATACCCTACTTTATGTAGAGAAGGATGTTTTTGATGTAATTAAGGTACGTTGAATTTATTAAGGTGCAAAAATCATAAAATCTTCACGATTACTGATTCAAATGTTTCGCTCGATACCTGTGACGCCATCTATGAGTTTATTAAAGTAATAATTATACGTTGTTCGAGTTGGGAGGCCATGGTTTGGATCAGTCACCACTTCAACGAAATGCGTATATGGGTTAAAAACCTACATACTTATATACAAACATACATACATGCTTACATACAAACAAACGCGTAATACATTCTTAAATACCAACACATTTAAACTTGTTTAAGTGAAATCAAAAAATAAGTTGTAATTTGGCATCAGTGACTTACGACAGCGAAGCGTCGAGGAGTAGTAGGCTACCCGCGGACGAGCCCAGCATCGCGTGCAGTGCGGCGTCGCTCGCCAGCACGGTTAGCACGCGGTGACTTCGCAGGAGGGGCGGTGACACGTAGTAGCCTTCCAGCTCCGACGCCTGGCTGTAACACAACCGAGCCTCTATTCAATGGTAACACTGCCTCAATTTATAATCATCTTGTACCTACCATTACAACACGACGAGCGAGTGAAATGTACTGTTTATTTTATTTAAGCGTTGTTTTTGCATGTTCTATTACTGGCTAGTCAAGTCTTTCGCTATATAGTAAATCACCGGTGTTCATTCACTGGTGCCAGTACAATTTTCTACAAAACTTATGTATGAACGATAATAAATAGGTTCGGATTTTTGCGGGTCGCATTTGATAGCTTTTAGGGAGAGAGCTTTTTATCGACATTATTAATGCTATCTATGCTCTGCCAACCGCACTTTGGGACTGAAGGCGTGAGTTTATGTATGTATGTATGTATTAATGCTTTCGATATTATAGGGCTATTAATCTGTCGATACGGTTAATTTATCCACATAAAATACCACTTACAAGTAAGTATCCCCTTACCAAATGAATACTTAATAGGAAATATAATAAGCAGAGTCCGGAATTTTGGCGTTAAAAAAAAAGACTGTCGCAATCTAGTTAGTGTCAGAATAGTTATTTATGTAACTGTTACATAATGAAGCTTGTTAAGGTACGAGTGCCGAGGTTTGAGCGCGAGCTTACGAGCGCTCTAATTACAGGCAAGAGTACCTTAAGAGCTAATTATGAACCGTTGCATACGTAACTTTTTCTATAAGCTTAATAATGACAAAAATAAACAATCGCTTCCTTTTCTCGTTTACTTTACTCGATTTTTCTGCAAGAACACATCAAATAGACTTATCAGCAAAGTCATTTTCTTTATTCCGATTAGCGTTACTAGTTTGTGAATTTTATTGTTAAGGCGAAGGGGAAATTACAAAATCGAGGTGTTTTTGGATAAATTTATTGGGAAAAATATAGGAAGTGGTAGTTTTAAATGATGATAATCTGAAGACATATATCCTCAAGTCTTGCTCTGAGTCATTAATATAGTTATCTAACTGATAGTAAGCTCTATATACCACTTAAAATGAACCGTTTTTAAAAAGTTCATGTTTCATTTTATTCCGGCTGGGCTATTTAGTTTGCAGCCAAACTTTCCACACTTCTTTTTACGGATTTAATGTGTTGCGTCAATTTGAATATAAAGATAAAGATAAAGACATTTATTCAGTAAGTAGGCCGCACGGGCACTTTTACACGTCAAGAATCTACCAGCGCTTCACAAGAGGAGACCACTGCTGAGAAGAAGCGCCGCAAGAAACTCAGCAGTCAGTCATTTTTTTAAATATATTTAATATTACAATGGTACTACTTAGTCTAGCATTATATAAATCTATAAATAGCAAATTAAAAAATATTTCAAATATCCTGCGTAGTTTCCGCAGGAAAACACACCAAAATCTTAAGATAGAAAGAGAGAAAAGGAAAAAAAGAACTCCTACGTATGTGTATATAAGACGGTGCAAGATGACCACATAAGATTGATATGTTTTCCTACATCAACGGTGTCCCCCAGACAAGATAAAGATTTTGAATTTGAAAAAAAAACAAATAAAAAATATATTATTGATTAAGTTTCGGGTTTAGGCCAAGCATGTTTGTCTATTAAATAGTCCTCGATCCTATAATACGCTTTAGACATTAACGACTTTTTCAAGTAATTTTTGAGTGCTGGAAAGGGTAACTTTAATACTACCTCAGGTAATTTATTATAGAAATGAATGCATTGACCAACAAATGATTTATGTACTTTACGGACGCGGAATTTTCGAATAGCTATTTTATTTTTATTTCTAGTATTTAAATTATGTATATCAGAATTTTTTGTGAAAGAATCCAAATTTTTTATAACATAAATAATATTCTCATAAATAAATTGTGACGCTACAGTTAAGATATTAATTTCCTTAAAAAGATCTCTTAAGGAGTCACGGGAATTTAAGTTGTAAATAGAACGAATGGCCCTTTTTTGTAACACAAATATAGTTTGTATGTCAGCTGCCTTACCCCAAACCAGAATACCGTACGACATAACACTATGGAAATAACTATAATAAACTAAGCGAGCTGTCTCAACATTGGTTAGTTGTCTAATTTTCCTAACTGCGTAAGCTGCCGAACTTAGTTTACCTGCCAGTACAGCTATATGGGGACTCCATTGCAAATTTTTATCTATTGTTATGCCTAGGAAAACTGCCTTATCTACGATTTGCAAACACTCGTCATTTAGAATAATACTAGAATCTATGGGTTTAACATTAGGCAAAGCGAATCTAACACATTTAGTTTTCTTAGCATTTAGTAGCAAATTGTTGCTAGTAAACCAATTAAGTACTTTAACTAGTGTGGAGTTTATGCTACTGAAGTCTATGGATTTTCTGTCTACCTTGAAAATTAGTGAAGTATCATCAGCATAAAGTACAATATCACAAAGTTTATCTACTGATGGTGGCAAGTCATTTATGTAAACCAAAAATAGAAAAGGAACTAAAATAGAGCCTTGAGGCACACCTATTTTCACTGTAGCTCCATCAGATTGTGTTTTGTTTACAACAACTGTTTGAGTTCTATCACTGAGATAAGAAGACATAAGACTTATAGCTTTATTAGACAATCCATAATGTTCTAATTTTAAAATAAGGGTCGTATGAACCACGCAATCAAAAGCTTTAGAAAGGTCACAAAATATTCCTACTGCATCGCAAGATTGCTCCCAACTGTTATATATATATTTAATGAGAACAGATGCCGCATCAATTGTTGATCGACCTCTGGTAAAGCCAAACTGGTTATTGTTAAGTAGTTTATTTCTATTAAAGTGACCTAACATATCATTCAGAATTAGTTTCTCAAAGACTTTACTTAAAACTGGTAGTATGGAAATGGGACGGAAGTTCGTAATATCACTCATCTCACCCGATTTAAAAAGAGCTATGACTTTACTATATTTCATAAGATCTGGAAAGATCCCTTCTGAAATGCAATTATTGTAAATTAATGCTAGATGGGGTGCAATTACACCTATGATAGGAAAAAGTACACTAACTGATGTGCCCCACAAATCCTCAGTCTTCTTTAAACTAAGCGTTTTAAATACTTTGACTATTGAAACTGAATTTATAGGGCTGAATTCAAAGTTTATATTACATTTACTGACATTAGTGCAAAGTAATGATTGAGCTTGAACCGCGGATGATTTGAGACATTTCGTAGTATTAATGGCTATTTTGGAAAAATAATCTTCGAATGCTAAGGCGACGTCTTTATTTGACGTGATTTGTTTGTCACCTGAGTTTAGGGTGACCTGATTATCGCGAGTTTTAGTTTTACCCGTTTCTCTATTTATAATATTCCATACAGTTTTTACCTTATTGTCAGACGATTTGAGTTTAAGACTAAGAAAATTTGCCTTGGCAGTTAAACAAACTTGCTTAAAGGTCTTTGAATAACTCTTAACATAATTTAGGAAGTCAGCGTTCTTATTGTCCTCCCTCTCTCTATATAGGTTGTAAAGCCTATTTCTACTTTTATGAATACCTGCAGTAGCCCATTCGCTAAATTTGGTTTTCGACCTAGTTAAAGTTTTCATTTTAAAATGGTTATTAAATTGATGCAGAATTACGCCAAACAAGTCATTATAAATACTATTACACTCATTATGTATGAAAGGTAACACTGATAGATTACTCTGGACTTTATTTTTGAATGATTCCAAACGATTATTAGTTATAGGTCGATATGTTATTGTCTGAGGTTTTTGATAAAAATCATTGACGAAAGATGCCTTCTGACCACTATGGTCCGAATTAAAACAATTAAATATTTCTTTATCCAAACATTCGCAATTACAAAAAATATTATCTAAGCAGGTTGCACTACTAACACCTATCCGAGTGGGTTCAAAGAACAGATTACCTAAATTAAAAGATTTAAATAAACTTAGTAACCTAGTGGTATTATTTGACATTTCGAGTAAGTTAATATTAAAATCTCCACAAACTATAATATGCTTCTGGCTATTACAAGCTAATTTTAACACATGTTCCATAGTTGATTCAAATGTGCAAAAATCAGCCAATGGTGGTCTGTAAATACATATTATTATATAACTTTCTAGTTCTGCGCAAGAAATTTATACAATCCTTTCTACTGATAGCTTGACAATATCCTTTCTTTCCTTGGATTTAAGAGTACTTTTAACTATTATTAAAGAGCCACCATGAATGGCACATTTTCTAGCAAAACAACTAACTAATTTAAAATTTACAAAATCAAATATTAATTGGTCTTGTCTAAGCCAATGTTCAGTAATGCACATAATTTGTACATTTTCACTATCTAAGAACAACCCTATTTCTAGTTCTTTGCTGGAAAAACCTTGAATATTTTGGTGAATTAAATTTATACTCAAGGGTGTTTCCGCTGTCCTATAATTTAGTTTAAATTATGAGGCAAGGCACTATTGCCAATATTGGCTTGCTGGGGCTGGGTACTACTATATCCATTAGGTTCAATATTATAAGCTAATAGGTCAACCAAGGTCAAAATATATTTCCTTGGCACATGAATTTTTTGTGATGTTAGTGTGATGGGCTTTAAAAATTTATTTAAATTGAAAAAGTGGTATTTACTATTGCAGGATATAGCATTATACATTATCGAATTAAATTGAGCTATTCTATGATTATAACTATATGGCATTCTTTGTGAGTATGGTAACGCACACAGTATAATTTTACCTATGCCATTCTCTTCAATTGTGTTAAGTGTTGACATTAATTTATCAACACTGTATTTATCCACACTAAGACCATTTCCTATTAAAATTACTAAAGTGGTGGTCCTGTCAAAACTTCCTTTTAAAAGTAATTTACATATTAGCTATAATAAGAATTTACAGATTATAGACTCAAAACCTATGTGCTCCTAGTGAAACAATGAACTAAATGTTTGCTCTTAAACTATGACTAGGCGTTTTGAAGCTTTTTGTTGAATGTGGCCAAAAAAATATACACAAACTAAAATAAGAATTTAAAATACTCAAAAAATAAACAAAACTATATAAAGAAAAAAACCAAATTGTTTTGAATAAAAGTTGATTTTAGTGTTAGATAATGGATTTGAACTTGCATTCACGTTGGATCAGTAAAAAATCGTAAAAGTTATAGTTATAATATAACTAATAACTAGGTAGGTAGGTACTCAAAAGTCTCAAAACTACAAAGCGATGAAAGCGACGTTGCGTGCTCGGTTTGGGTTGGCGTGTGGCGGCCGGCCGCGGCGTTGCCAGGCCGTTGGGTTCGTTTGGTTGACAGTTCGTATGTTTCGAACTTTGTTTTGACTCCCACCCAACGGTCAGTCACTGTCATTTCAGTTGAATTGAATCAGTTGCGTTTCTACTATTCCGTGCGAACCAGTAACTACCTACTGCAGTTGTTTTATAATTTGGCCTTGGCGTTGTTGTTTTGTTTCTGTTGTGTTAATTATTTTATCTACACACATATCATAAATCCTCTATAATGCGTTCAGAATCCGTAGACAATGACCATCATTACAAGATACAATTTCACTATGATATTTTTTCTTATCTGTAGCTGTAATGAAAAGTTAAAATTACGATACAACTTTTGATAAAGTAATGTTGTTCAAATTCGGAACATCTTCGAAAACCAACACAATTCAAACAGGGGGTCAATTCTAGTATCTATTAAACGTCGACTCGGTATATTTTAAGTAGTGTCGTACGCCGTTTCGATGTCGAATGACATTAGAATAGGGACTTTGTTAGTTTGTCTATGATTTAAAAAAAACATTCATATTCGTGACACAGGTTAGCTTTGCCGCCATTTGTTTGTTTATTAATTAAACATTTCAAATTGCACTAATGTTAATGTTTACAATTATTATAATAAATAAATAATTATTTTCTCTGATTTGATTTATTTCTTATTTCAGTTCATACATTAGCTTAACACCTATAGATATATTTCAGGTAGCAGTAGCACTGGTAGCTATGAAGGTTATTTGCCTTCGGCTACTGAATGCATCTTAGAGTACTTATAATATGTGTGTAGATAAAGTAATGTATGCAACTGTACATAATTAGGCCTTAAAAAACTCGTGTGATGTTTTATGAAACTCGCCTTTGGCTCGTTTCACAAAACCACACTCGTGTTTAAGGACCCTCTTTATGTACCAGTTACATAAAATACTATGTTTTGTTATTATATCTGTTATTGTTATTGACATTGAACTTCGTGTTTTATGCGGTGAGATACGGTTACACAACACCCCAAAAATGGAAAGAAAAGTAAAGCCATGAAGCCAAAAGAAAAGAAAAAAGAAGCTCCAAAAAAAAAGAAAACCGGGCCAGGAAATTCTCGACGATGCCTTGTCGTAGACCACGTCGAAAATAAAATGTTTTAATACATTTAAAGTAGTATTATTGAAACAATTTAATCCCTATGCTTGTCGGGTACGGGCTGGCACACCTTGTTTTTTCTCGCTCACTTACGGCCAAACCCTATATTCAAACCGGGGACATTTAAGGCTTACTTCGGGTTAAAATTTGACATTTGCCCTTACAAAATGTGTCAAATTTTAATCCGAAGTAAGCCTATCTATCCATGGTTTGAATATAGGGTTCGGCCGGTTAGTGCGTCTGTATAGTTAGAAAGCGACAAACATGACGCGCGCAAGTTATGCTAGCCGCCGGTGATAGTAATCCTAATGACCGGGGCTCGGATTTTTCATCGCACGGTAAGATGAAAGATAACTATGGAGTCGATATTAAAATAAAATCTTAAGTCATATTCATACTCATACTCATTCATTTAAATAGCACTAAAAGATTAAATTATAAATAAAAATGTTAATGCCACGTCATGTTTATTACATTATGGGCCAAATAATAAAAATAATATGAACATTAAGTAAGCTCCTAAGGTCTGACTTTTAATTCACTGCAGTGGGATGACAGCTTCAGTGTTGTCAGTTTTTGGTGTATAAAAAGTAGTGATGTTCCTTACAGAATGAATAAAAAAATGAACGATGTAATGTAGTTAATTAATATTAAGGGTTTCAAAATAACGTTAGTAATTAAGAAAATAACAAAACGAAAATTTATTTAATATTTTCTCAAGCTTCCGCGTTATTTATGCATTGAACAAAACAAATATTTACAAATCACTACATAGTATAAAACAAAGTCGCTTGCGCTGTCTGTCCCTATGTATGCTTAAATCTTTAAAACTACGCAACGGATTTTGATGCGGTTTTTTTTAATAGATAGAGTGATTCTTAAGGAAGGTTTATATGTATAATACATTCCACGCGGGTGAAGCCGCGGGCGGGTCGCTATGTAATATATAAGGCTAGAACGCCTAAACCAACTGATTACTAATTGTATGAAAAAAATATCTGACGTTTTTTGTTTCAATATATTACAGTTCCCTTGATTTAAATATGTCACTGTCTTTATGTTCGCTTTTTTTATTGCTGTATTGGTTTGCTGAGTCTGTGGCTTAATCGTGTTGCATATTAATATTTTTAACATTCTGTTGCAAGCAAAATGATCAGCTAAATATAATAAAATAATATACTAAGCTAAGTACGTAATATCATAAAATGTTTAGTTCGTTCTTTGATCAAATCATTCATTAGGTGAACGTGTGAAGCAATATTAAAATAAATGTGGTATCATTATTTCACAGAATGACATTTGGCTCTGTCATTTTACTGCAGTGAATTAAAAGTCAGACCTTAGTTAGTAATATCCATAGAGCATGTAGCTACAGGAATTAGTGTTTCAAAATCATGACAAGGTATGACGTGTGTATTGTCCATTTTAAAATCACAATTGTAAAATGAATAAATAATGGCCACTTTTTCCATATTTTCAGGAGCAAAGCAGGTTCTATATTCGTTGAAAATCCACTTGTTACTTGAAAAAGATCGTTCTACATCAACGGACGTTAGAGTCGCATATTTTAGTATTCGCTCAAATTGTTGAGAACTTGCCATCTGTCTTATTTCAATGAAGTCCGGATTTCTATTGAGTACTTTTTCCAATTTATCTTTAAAAAAAAAATTTTTTTTTTTTCACAATTCTAACCACATTGGGTTTTTATTCATTAGTAACTTTATTACAATTTGAATATACAAAATTATGAAACTAAATAAACAAATATATCGTCCGAGTACATACTATGTGGAGTAAGGAAGGGCAGCTCCATCATCAAAACCAAACAGTTTCGCTACTGGTATTTTTTCGCCAAAACATGTTAAAAAAAATCTAATCTCATCTATTATTTGAAAACCTTGCTTTATACAGTCTATTTTTTCTTACTTGAGCTAAGTAGTAAACAAACATCACTCGATCACATATCACGCCATTCCAAAAGAATCACTCAATATATGGTACCACAATAACTAAAAGTCATTACTTTAAACACAAACGAATTCATTTCTACTAAATATTGCTTTAAATTATCCTTACAAGTAACATATTTTAATAAAATAATAATTTCCACAAAACTCTCTCACAGATTATCAAAACTGAATGTCAGTTTGGCATTTCATTTGTAGGGATGGGATGGGAAGAAGTGAATGAATAAATGACTAAGTAACGTGGTTTTAATATACAATATTCCAAACATAAATGAATATAATTATCTTTTTAAACTAAATAGTTAGTGAGAGTTATTATTATGTGTATAGGTAGTCTATATGATATGACATGACATGATGATGTATCTACGGATGACTGAATAAAATATTTATAATAAATCGTGTTGTGTTATTGAGTACATAATATCGTTATAAGTAGGTATCCACATGCAATTGTAGTCTGTCAAATTCACTATATCAATCATATTGAAGAACCCAACCCATAGCGCTGGTAGATTTTTGACGTGTAAAAGTGCCCGTGCGGCCTATTTACTGAATAAACATCTTTTATCTTTTTTATCTTTTATCATATACATATTTCACTCATTTCATTCATTCACTAAATAAATTTACACATTCAATCCATTATTCCCATCCCTATGAAATGTTTTTAGAGTTGTAGGTAATTCTGTAGCTCTGCCTATCCCTCCCCGGGAACGAAGGCGTGAGTTTATGTATGTATGTATGAAATGTCAAACTTTAAAGATACGCCATATTTGTTTACTACTTAGCTCAAGTAAGAAAAAATAGACTGTAGAAATATTGGTGCACTGTAATTTTGTGATTGATTCAAAAATGAGTTCATAATTATCTTTTATAAAACTAAGCTCATTTGGCATATTTACGTCCAATAATGCAGTTTGAGCGTTTAATATAGCGACGGCATCTCTGCTGTTCAATGTAAATTTGATAAAGCGGCCAGTTTGATAAACGTCTATCGAAACAATATAGTCTGTATGTAAAACTAGGTACGTAATTAAGTTTAAATAGTTACAGCGTGAATGTGAGTGAGTATGAGTATGAATATGAATAAAGTTTTTATTTTAATATCGACTCCATAGTTGTCTTTCATCTTACCGTGCGATGAAAAATCCGAGCCCTGCTAATGACGTAGGGGTCGTTTCACAAGAGCTGGCACGAAACGATTAAATGGGGGATGAAAGTATGTATATAATTAAATTTTTGGTTCGAAATATAAACTGTAACTGATAGCACTCACACACTCCTAGTAGACCAAAGTTTTCATTGATCTATTCGTGCCAGCTATTCATGAAAAAACCTTTACGTGTTAAATAATTAACTATTTATGTATTTACTTATTTGTTTAAAAGCTATTTTTGACATTCGTTACTGAATTTGAGATAGTATTAAGAAAAACAAGTGTATCATATTGGTCGATCTAATTTATTTATCAAGCTCCATCTAACGGTAAATGCATGCCGGACTGTTTGACAAACAGCATTATGCGGTCGATCGCAGAGCTTACTTGTTAGATGGCGCGCGAATTAAAACTTTACACGTCTGGCCCAATGAGCAAGGTAAAATGCCCGCCCCGTCGCCTTAAGAATATGTTAACAAATTTCATGAAAATTGTAAGTTACTAAAAACAGTTCTGATAATTTATCACAAAAGTGGGAATCCCAAACGAAACGCCATTTTGTTGATATCTATATTGAAAGTAATCATGGTAACCCAATAACAAATTGATGGATATTAACCATCTATTTTTATTAAATTAATAAAAATGTAATTTTATACTTATAATTAGTAGTGGTTTTTAATATAGGTACATCATTGCAATTGATATCAAAATATTTTTAACGGTTTATGATATTCGGAATGACCGTAATCATGGTAATAACAATGCTACAATAAATTATTATAGAACTGTTATTACCATGACAACTCTGATTATAGAATAGTTTTTCCGCTTCGGTTACGCTATAGGTGGTATTCTGATATCGTTAACCATATCAATATTAGCGGTTTATTGTACAAGAGTAGAAAAACACTTTTTTATCGATGTCAAGTATTATTATAAATGAAATGCTATCACTTGGCCGGTTTTTTTCTTATATTATACAATATCGATAAAAAATAATATATAATAATAGTTACCGTAAAACCTGGTAACTATGGTCCAAAATCTTCCAATTATGGTCCAAAATCAATGACCAAAAGTACAAGTTCCCATTATCTTTAGTTAAGGAAACGTGTTGTTTTAGAGACATTTCTTGTTGACTAAAGTTTTAAAATGCTTAAACTTAAGTCATTTATGAGGAATCAAAGAAATTAGACTTGGACCACAGTTGAAGTACTGGACCATAGTTACCAGGTTTTACGGTAGTTGCTTGTGTGCATATAGGTTATGCATTTATTTGATAGGACTAATGTAGACCTGACGCCGTTTACGCGGATATGGGTTCAGCCCGAAAATTAGGCCTGAAAACGTTAACTTTGGGTATGTACAGGCAAGGAAATTGATTCCTAGACCACTTTGGAATATGTAAAAGTGACGTAATCAAACAAAAGGTAAGAGACTTCATATTATTTTATTTACAGTGTCACTTTGGCATAGTCCAAATTGGTCTAGGAATCAATTTCCTTGACTGTACACAAGAAAAACGGTAACCTAAATCTGTATATGACCCATTTCCAACACAAGCTAGATTGCGACAGTCTTGTTTCGCCGCGAAAACTCCGACCTCTGGCACTAATCAGTAGACATTTTATTTACATATGCTTCACATTGACATAGGTTCTGTGTGATTTCGCTGGATCTATATATTTAAATGGTTAGGTTAGGTTAGGTATGGCAAGCAAATGAAAGTAGAAAAGTTGTTGAGAAAGTATCCGTAATTGAAGTATTCAATACGTAAAATACGGAAATATTTTGCTTTACATGGGTCGAGGTGTAAAAAAGGCGGTACACGTATACTAAGAAAATTTTAAAGGCAAAATTGTATGACACTGGGACCAGTTTTCTTAAAAAAATGTCTGGAATGGAAATTCCACAAATGACGGCATGATATATCTCATGTAATGCTTTGGTAAAATCACAGTCATGACGTAGTCAGCAACGTATTTTCGTTAAGATTAAGAGTAACGTTAAAAATAATTTGATTTAGACCTTGAAATACGTTTGTTCTTATTATGATAAATAGTTTAATGGTAACTTTGATAAGTTTGTCATCATTTTAATGTACCTACACTGGAGTTTAAAAATATGTATACACTTTAGTAAGTACCTTGATCACTTTCTAAAACCAAATTCCATACCAATATGATATTCTACGAATGCAAAAGGAACTCAACCTCTAAGGAATCGCATAAAAAATAAACGACGCATTTGGGAAATCCGCTTCATTGTTAGCCACAATCTCATATTGGTAACGCGAGTTTAAGCGGAGTCGGGAGTACCTCAAAGATGAGCCGAGACCAGGACGCCCGTCGTGGGCTGTTTCGTCAGAAAACGTGATCAAAGCAGAGTGGTTGATTAAAGAACACAGAAATAATACACATCGGGAGATAGATTATGAACTTGGCATTGGATCACCCACAGTTCCGAGCATTTTAAATGATCATCTCGGCATCAGGAAGATTGCTTCGCGTTGGATACCACATTTGCTGACCGAAGAGCAAAAAGCCCCGCGAGCAGATTGATATCAGTTTATGCTCAAAAAGTTTCCCAACAGGTGTGTAATGTCCATACTACTTATTAGTCCTGGATATACTGCTATAACCCTCTAACAAAGTAACAATCTATGCAAAGAGACGCCATTAAAAATTGTTCGTGTCGGTAGTGTGAACAAAAATATTATCGCCGTTTTCTTACACGGTGGAGACCCAGTAGCTGTATTCCCACTTGAAGATCGAAGAGCAGTTACTATATAGCTAGTGATACACAGAGATCCGTCTAACCCAGTCATTTGATAGACTTGGGGTGCTCCGTGAATTGAACACTAGTTGACGACTGACATTTAGCGAACTAACTATCTCACACTGTCGTTTACCAGATTCGAGTAAGGAAATTATAGCGTTGCGTTGCGATGACATGATAAAAATAAATAATAACTAAATAAATTTAAACACAAAAAATATAAACGTGTTTTATACAAAAAAATATTTGTAGCATAACTATATTAGTATATACATACGAGTACATACATACATTAAATCACGCCTGTTTCCCAGAGGGGTAGGCAGAGACCACTTCTTGCCACTTGCTACGATCTTGACAAATTTCTTTCGCTTCTTCAACATTCATACATAGAGTCATGCACGCACGTCGGTTTCGGGTACTTAAGATTCGGCCCATTATATTAGTATATGTATATGTATAAACATACGACCAGTTACATAAATCCCCTGACCTTGTTTCGTAGTTTTAGTAATACCTACTGATTTTCAATGGCAGTGGTTACCATTATGTCACAGTCTCTTGTGCTATCATTACGCCAATTTATTTTTGTGTGTTACAAGTAAGGAACCAAAACCCAGTTAACAAAGCGGTGGCGGTGACAATGCCTTCTCTCCTCCTTTTCAAAACCCAAACGCAAGCGGCTTTAAGCTAGAGTGTCATAATAAGTAAACACTTCAGAGTGTACCTCGACAAGTGAGGCAGCGAGTTATAAACATGCAGCTCGAACTGAGTGAACCGCAGTACGGCGTGAACCCGCGGCAGCAGGCGCGGCGCGAAGTACGAGTCCACGCGCAGCGCGCCCGCCAGCTCCTCGGCGCTGGCGCCTCTCGCCTCCACCGCCGGCTCGTGCTTCCGGTCTATCACCTGCGTCTAAAAGAACACACTTGACACGTATTATACCATTTTACAGAGACATTCCCTTGTACTCTAAACTATCATTAAAAGAGTGAAAACATTATTATATAGACTTAGATACTAACCGCGTAGTTCTGCCCTCCTAAGCAAATAAGCAGTATCCCAAAATCAATAACCACAGTAGTTTTAGTTCTCTTCTCTTAGTAATAAGGTTGATATTGCTACAGGAGTTTTATCTGACTTACTGCGTATTAGCTTAGGAGGGCAGAGTTATGGTTCGAGCTCTATGTCACATAAAATAAAGTTAAAAGTTTTAGGTAACAGAGCATTGAAACATTTAAAAAATATATATAGAAAAAGCAATGTTCGCAAAGCTACAAAATTAGCTTTTATGACACTCTTTGTGCCTATTCTAGCAGATCACTCGAAAAATAACCGTTTTAATTATGTGATGTTGCGTAAAATCTATAATTCATATTTCATAAAATAACCGCGAAATATCCAACTTTCCGGACGATCGGTGCCTTTTAAGTTCTGTCGTTTGGAAAAACTAAAGACAATTTAAGTGTTAAATGATATTTATTGTTTTTCAAAGTAATCACCGTGATATGTACTCGTAATACACTTTTTCATTAGATCGATCCAGTTTTCGAAACACTTATTCAATTCCGAAGTCGGGGACTCCAAAATGGCCGTTTTGTATGCCTGAACCGCTTCTGCAGGCGTCCGGTACCGTTGACAACGAAGTCGTTGCTTGATTTTTGGAGAAGTGAAGATTTAATTAGGGCTTAAGTCTGGGCTGTACAGAGGGTGCTCCAGATTTTCGACGTATTGCTCTTTTAAAAACGTAATTGTCTGCCGGGCGGTGCGCGAGCTGGCAGTAGCGTGGTGCAGTACTACTGCCCTCCTAAGCAAATAAGCAGTATCCCAAAATCAATAACCTACCCCACTGGGAATGAAGGCGTGAAGGTATGTATGTATGTATGTATTATTTGTACACTTCGAATGTGTTTTTCTAAAACGCCATCGTACCTATTTCGAAAGTAGCGACACAAGCTCTAAAAAATTACCCCTATTCAATGAAGTTTTAGACTCATCGTAAACTCTGAAGGGAAGTTCTTGTTGTGCTAAATGACAAACAACAACGACTAGTCTTTGAAAAACGCTACGATTATTGTCAACACGCATGTTATGTTTTGTAATTTCCTCTGATAATTGGCGCGATAAAGATGTCTCAATTCGCTGTTTACCAAAAATCACTAAAATAAATTACCGCGTTCATGTGTTTTTGAGAATTCATGCATGTGTCTTTTAATGGCGCCAGCTAAATTATTTAAATCGTCATAACCAGATGTATTCCACACGTTTTTGTCGTTGGAAAAGAAAATACAACACCAGCAATATAACTTATTAGAGTGCGAACAACCAACAATCCAATGAGTTTTGTACACTGACCTGTTAAACTGTCTTTTGTGCAATTTACTACTCTGAGAAATACAAAAGTCAGGCGTAGGTTTTGCCGGAGAAATATAGTAAGTACCTTTTTCTCTGCAAAGTTCAAACATTTTACCTTTCCGTCGACAAGCAAAGTTTGTGCACACTTTAAGTTATCACAGTCACACGGGACTACATCCTCCATTGTCAATCTAATTGAATCACAACTCACAAGACCACAAACAAAATACTTATTACTGCACTGACCGCTCAGTTTTAAACAAAACAATTCAACAAGTAAATAAAAGTATTTGTCAACAAATACCAATGAAGTGAAGTTGGCCGCTAACGCGGCTCAACGCGCGCCCCGCGCCTGCGCGAATTTCGCATTTTACTATGGACTCGTGTACAACTTCATACGCAAGCCGGGCTTAAACTGTCGTACTATTTGCTATATTAACTTACGAATAGTCATATATCATCAGTAGGCCGTTTCGGTGGGTAAGACAGAGAGGCACCGGCTAATATGAAAGCCCGATTGCAAGCCAATACGTGCGAGCGAGATACGAGCTAGCCGCGTCATAGTTCGTCTCGACGGCGTACAGCGCTGGTGGCGGCGGTGCGCGGTCAAATTTAGTACTACTGTTGCATGTATTTTGATTTGAAGAATTTAGTGAGAGCGCGCGGCGCGCGAAGTTGAAATAACTACCTAATACAATACGTGGATTTTATGAATAGTTATTTTTGTAAGGCAAGCCCAGCTTTTGGGTTTATATGGCAGTACCGCCACTGTATACACTTTGTTCCGCATATTTTTGATTGTCCGAAATTGTTGCTCCTATTATCGTTTGTCCTAAATATTATTTGTCCTATCGTTTGATGTGGCTAAGATTTAACTGTCGAATGATTACTGTGCTAAAATTGTTTTGACTACATGTCATTAAGCATAAATCTTTTTAGCAAGCAGAGTTCTACAATAAAAAAATTGACTACCTGATGGCAATAGCCAATAATATTAATTTAATGTAATCCTATTAATAGTACTAATAAAAAAACCTATTTCTGATTATATATAAAAAAATGTTTTATTTACAAACCTAACCTTGTCAAACTTGTTGGTTCTGGCGTTTCGCTCGCTCGTTAGGGTCACAGTTCTTCCTAACACTCCTCCTCGCTTCGCTCGTCGTCGTACCTAACCTAACCGAAATCTGACCTGCCTGAAGGTAGAATACGTAACGATTCTGACTTCACGCCTACCATAGTTTAGTTTAGGTGCTGTAATTGTAGCCAGTTTAATAATAGGCAAAATAATTATTAGGACAATTCATGTTAGGAATATTATGCTTTAGGTAATTAGACTTTAGAGTTATCAATATTAGGACAAACTTGCTTTAGGACGTTAAATGAGTATACGCAAAAATTATTAGGACAAACGAGTAGTATGCCATTCAACAGTATGCCAAACATTCTCGGCCAAACATTTTTAGGACAAAAAACGTTATGCGATACGACAGGCGCCCCATAGTGAGTTTTAGCTTAGGAGGGCAGACTATACGACGTCTTGTGTTATTTTTTCGGAACTCATCGATTTCTTCTGGCTAACAAACAATGGCATACCAGTCAGCATGAACTGTTTTACGATCTTCGAGTAACGTTACAAACGCTACAAACGTGGCGACAATGTTTTTCTAAGTGTATTGTGTGTGTGGGTGTGCGTGTGTGTGTGTGTGTCGTATTACCTTGGTCAGTTTTGGCTCATCTTGAAACACCCAAACTGTCGACTGCTGTTTAGAATCCGGATCGTAGGCATATTCCAAGATTCGTCACCACTGATTATGTCATAAACGTGTCAAGAGTCTCCTCGGTAGAATTGCCGCAGAGTGTTGCTACACCATCTCTCGCGAGCCGATTTTTGGTCTTCACTAAGTAAATGTGGTATCAAGCGTGAGTTTTTTTTATACCTAAGTAATCATGCAAAATATTTTAAACACAAGTCCCTGAAATGCTTAATGAAGCTTTTATCTCTCGGTATGTCGCGTGGCGATCTTCGACGATCAGTTGCCGTACAGCATCAATGTTTTCCTGGGTTACGGCTGTTTTTGGTCGAACTTCACGATGCCTATCACTAAGACTAGAGCAACCACGTTGAAATTCCAAATACCATCGATCCACAGTCCGGTTGCATGGTGCTTTATTATTAGTCAGCTCTTTAAAGAAGACGCGTTAAACCCCTTTTAAAGTTGTAAAAAAATATCGCACGTAAATTTCCCTTCGAAAATTCCATTTTCACAACTGACTTGTCAACTTTGAACTGACGCTGTACTAAAACGATTCGGCCGATCTCGAGACATTCTTTTGTTTTCGAATTCTAAACTCATTTTTTTTAAGAAGATACAAGTTTTTTTTTTAATAATCACGGGAGTTTTGCTTAATTAAATTTAAATGTCTTGACACCCAGAGTGCATTCTCAACCAAATACCACTAATAAATTTATTGTGTGGGGGGAGAGAACGAACGTGCAAATCAATCATTACACTGATGAATGTAACCATTTCTTGAGGGAGATTGATTTTCCTTCGGAACTTAGGGAGTGTGCAGATGAGTGTTGTAATTTGGCCAGTCATAGAGCCGTCTTAAAAAATATGTATGATGACATAGTGTCTGCCCTCACAAGGGCTGCGACCATTTCTCTTGAAACTGGTAAGCCTAGAAATAAAAATCGGATAGTGGGGATGGAATAAGCACGTCAGGGAGGCGCACGGGGTGGCTAGGCAGAATTTTCATGTATGGACGGTACACGGAAGACCAATGGCGGGTGTAATTTTTGAGAAGATGTGCGAGAGTAGAAAAGTATTTAAATCTAGGTTGAAATGGTGCCAAGATCATCAAAATCAGATAAGAATGGATATTATTGCCTCGCACCACTTTAATAAGGATTTTCGTTCGTTCTGGAAAGCTACCGATCGTGTGAAAGTTCGGTCTGGCCTCCCGGTGAGTGTTAATGGCGTAAATGACACAAAGGCCATTGCTAACCTCTTCAGGGACCATTTCTCTGTAAAATCTCCCTTAAGGCCTTCGTTGGGCGAGGTGAGCAGTGCTGAGACCAACGTAAAAGGGACAACAGCTGGAATCGCCTCCATTGACGTGGATAAGGCTATCAAATCTATCTCCGGAGGTAGATCCCCCGGCCACGATGGTCTCAGCATTGAGCATCTCCGTCACGCCGGCCCCCACATGTCAAGAGTGTTGTCAATGTTTTTTACCCTGTGTGTACGGCATGCTTTCTTGCCTAATGATCTCATGCAAACAATAGTGGTACCTATAGTCAAGAATAAAACGGGAGACTTGTCAGACGTCAATAACTATAGGCCAATATCTCTTGCTACTGTCATAGCGAAGGTGTTCGATAGTGTGCTTAACACACAGTTAAACAAGTACGTGCAGCTAAGTCACAACCAGTTCGGTTTTCACCCGGGATTATCCACGGAAAGTGCTGTACTTTGTCTTAAGCACACTGTCAAATACTACGTTGCTAGAAAATCACCGGTGTTTGCCTGTTTCCTCGATTTGTCTAGGGCTTTTGACCTGGTTTCCTACGAAGTTTTATGGAAAAAACTGGAAGCCATAAAACTCCCTCCCGAATTTATACAAATCTTCCGGTACTGGTATGGAGGCCAGGTCAATAGCGTTAGGTGGGCGGACACACTGTCTGATCCATACAGGTTGGAGTGTGGCGTGAGGCAGGGGGGGTTGAGTTCGCCCACGCTTTTCAATTTGTATATAAATGGGCTTATCGAGGTGCTCAGCAGAATGCGTGTCGGCTGTCATATTGACGGTGTTTGTGTCAACAATTTAAGCTATGCGGACGACATGGTTCTGCTGAGCGCGTCAGTTTGCGGTATACAAAAATTGTTAAGCGTGTGCGAATCTTATACCGAATCCCACGGCCTAAAATACAATGTGGTCAAAAGCCAATATATGGTGTTTGAAGTCGGACGTAGTCGTACAGCTGTATTGTCTCCAATTACCCTTAACGGTGCGTCTCTTGATAGGGTAAATGCCTTTAAATACCTTGGGCATTTAGAAACGTCCGACCTCAAGGATGACAAGGACGTTGAGCGGGAACGGAGGGCTCTTTCAGTTAGGGCCAATATGATAGCTCGTAAGTTTGCGCGCTGTACAAGGGAGGTAAAAGTTACGTTGTTTAGAGCATTCTGTACATCCCTTTACACGTGCAGCCTATGGATGCAATACACGCAACGGGCCTATTAGTCGGGTAATTAGTGACATAATTGTATGGGGAACCTTGCAAATCTTCAACGAAGGAAGACGCTTGGCACAGGTATACCTAGTGGTCATCTGAGCTGATTTAGCCCGGTAGCCACGTGGTTCCACCCTGCAGGTGGGAGGGGGAGGGGGGGGGGGGGGGGGGAAATCCCATCTACCGCGCCGCATTCTTACGTCCATATCTCCATAAGTTTAGCAAATAGGTCGTGTTTGATATCGTTTTCATATAATTCGAGGACGAGGAATTCATTTCAGGAAACGCATTTTCACTCGTTCATAGAAAAAAAATGAGATCCGTGATAAAGTAGAAAAATAGGAGTTAAAAAATCTTACAAAATCTATGCCTACCATTAAACTATGAGATTATGGTTTATAAAAAAAATATGAGTAAATAGCCCTATTTATATAGAATATGTAAACATTAACTTTTTTCATACATTTAACTTATAAAGAAGTTCGTATTTTGGATAAGATTTGTCACTTATTGTGTAATAATTACTATGATTAGTATAGGTGTTTCTATATCTAGAGATAGTTTTCTTAAAGCAATATCGAGAGATAAGTCATAATATTTAAATAAATGACAAAATTACTGAGTTAACCACAATATTCTAGTATAAAATGTTCACTCCAATTTATATTCCTAGAATTTTCCTTTAAAAGAGAGTTTTGGTTAGGTTAGTTAACTTTTGTAGAGGTATTATAATAATAACGAAGTAAACAACAAAATTTATGAACATTTTCCGCTGCAGCCACATAGTTCGGAGCACTTTATCTCTCTTTTCAAGCAATTGCATCTCCCTGCGCATTTTTGCTTGCATCTACACCTAATTAACTCCATGCAAGCAGCGGCTGCTGGCGGTAGGGTGGTCCACACAGGCTCCAATATGCCATTATTTTTTGCCCAACCCCAGTCAGCGGGACATGGCAGGTTTTGTAGTGGTTTTAAAAGCTGACCCCATACATGTCCTTCCTGAAAGTCCGCTCGTAGAATATGGTTGCGAAGGGCGTCTTTGGTTGGTGGTAAATTCCCCAGCCGTCTGTCCTTTTTTGTAATCTACACTGATTGATATCAGTGCATGTGGTGTGGTTCACTAATGTTTGACCAAAAAATTATTGACAAATGGTCATTTGTCAAACAACGTTTCACCAAATGATCATTTGGCAAACGAGACATTTGACAAAAGTATCATCTTACAAAAACTCACTTAGCAATTGATCATTTAGCAATTAGTTTACCTATTTCTGGTCAGAAAAAAAAACAACCTCGAATGCCAAGGCGGGAGCTTGGCTCCCGCCTTTGCCTTCTAACCTAACCTATCCGAGTCGGTTATGCCCTGATTGGTCTTCCTCGTAAAACGTAAATTTAACTGTTGATCATTTTGGAAAAGTAAGTCATTTGTAAAATGACTAGTAGTAAAATGATCAATTGACTTAACATTTTTTTGCAAAACGTTGTTTGTCAAGTGTAATTTTGCCAAATGACTTTTGGTCAAACGGCAGGACACCATGTGCAATATCTAAAATGAAATGAATGTTACACGACATGCATGCCCACGATAACCTAAATCACTTCAAATCACAAATAAAAAAGCCAACCACCACCTTAACTTACTTGTCGTATAAAGCAATGACAATTCATTCCAATATTGGAAATGCCTGCTCTACGTTTCCTTCTTTAGCCTGCTTCAATCCCTCTGTTGCAGTTGGATAAGCGCGCCAAGCTTCGAAAGCACTTTTTTCCCCTTACCAGCAAAAGACGAAACGGTATCAGATGCGGTGAAGGCGTGGAACAGTGGCAATGCTTCCGCCTTTTCTGGTCCTACGTAAATTAAAATAAACTTATATGTCCGGTAATAGTATTTATTTGGGTTACTTAACGAAGCTGCAATAGCATGACATGGCAGGACCTGGTGATTTTTTCCCGTGCCAATATGAACCCACAGTTCCTCAAGCTGTGGCAATTGTGAAATCGCAAGGACAACAACATCGGTATCCACAGTACGCACCATGATTTTGCCTGTCCTTGGGCTGCAGCATTACCAATGTGGACCATTATGCGCGTGTCTGCCTCCTCATGGTTGCATGGTTGTCTCTGGCGCTGTTGCTATCAACTGCTAAAAGTTGCTAAAAAAAGAGACTAGAGAGAAACGTGGTACCGGACAAAGAACACGTGTCACCTCCAGTACTAAAATTCCGAAAGGTTGGGCAAATTTTCTGAGGGATAACTCCAATAAAGAGGTTTTTTTTTCCATTTTCTAGCTCTCAAGTGCCAAGCTACTGAATTTACAACTGGCAAAAAGTTTTATGTGATAGATGGACCCACAGTTCTGAGCTTTATTGGAGTTATCCCGCAGATTTTTTTCCCAACCTTTCGGAATTTTAGTACTGGAGGTGACACGCAAAAATCATGGTGCGTACTGTGGATACCGATGTTGTTGTCCTTGCGATTTCACAATTGCCACAGCTTGAGAAACTGTGGGTTCATATTGGCACAAGAAAAAATCACCAGGTCCTGCCATGTCATGCTATTGCAGCTTCGTTAAGTAACCCAAATAAATACTATTACCGGACATATAAGTTTATTTTCATTTACGTAGGACCAGAAAAGGCGGAAGCATTGCCACTGTTCCACGCCTTCACCGCATCTGATACCGTTTCGTCTTTTGCTGGTAAGGGGAAAAAAGTGCTTTCGAAGCTTGGCGCGCTCCAACTGCAACAGAGGGATTGAAGCAGGCTAAAGAAGGAAACGTAGAGCAGGCATTTCCAATATTGGAATGAATTGTCATTGCTTTATACGACAAGTAAGTTAAGGTGGTGGTTGGCTTTTTTATTTGTGATTTGAAGTGATTTAGGTTATCGTGGGCATGCATGTCGTGTAACATTCATTTCATTTTAGATATTGCACATGCACTGATATCAATCAGTGTAGATTACAAAAAAGGACAGACGGCTGGGGAATTTACCACCAACCAAAGACGCCCTTCGCAACCATATTCTACGAGCGGACTTTCAGGAAGGACATGTATGGGGTCAGCTTTTAAAACCACTACAAAACCTGCCATGTCCCGCTGACTGGGGTTGGGCAAAAAATAATGGCATATTGGAGCCTGTGTGGACCACCCTACCGCCAGCAGCCGCTGCTTGCATGGAGTTAATTAGGTGTAGATGCAAGCAAAAATGCGCAGGGAGATGCAATTGCTTGAAAAGAGAGATAAAGTGCTCCGAACTATGTGGCTGCAGCGGAAAATGTTCATAAATTTTGTTGTTTACTTCGTTATTATTATAATACCTCTACAAAAGTTAACTAACCTAACCAAAACTCTCTTTTAAAGGAAAATTCTAGGAATATAAATTGGAGTGAACATTTTATACTAGAATATTGTGGTTAACTCAGTAATTTTGTCATTTATTTAAATATTATGACTTATCTCTCGATATTGCTTTAAGAAAACTATCTCTAGATATAGAAACACCTATACTAATCATAGTAATTATTACACAATAAGTGACAAATCTTATCCAAAATACGAACTTCTCTCGTTCTCAGCCCCGCCGCGCGGAGCAAATGTTTTTTTTGGCACATTTATAAGTTAAATGTATGAAAAAAGTTAATGTTTACATATTCTATATAAATAGGGCTATTTACTCATATTTTTTTTATAAACCATAATCTCATAGTTTAATGGTAGGCATAGATTTTGTAAGATTTTTTAACTCCTATTTTTCTACTTTATCACGGATCTCATTTTTTTTCTATGAACGAGTGAAAATGCGTTTCCTGAAATGAATTTCTCGTCCTCGAATTATACGAAAACGATATCAAACACGACCTATTTGCTAAACTTATGGAGATATGGACGTAAGAATGCGGCGCGGTAGATGGGATTTCCCCCCCCCCCCCCCCTCCCCCTCCCACCTGCAGGGTGGAACCACGTGGCTACCGGGCTAAATCAGCTCAGATGACCACTAGGTATACCTGTGCCAAGCGGCTTCCTTTGTTGAAGTTTTGCAAGGTTGATGTCACTAATTACCCGACTATATGGAGCCCTCCGTGTCCAGTACAATAATGCGTTCCGGGTGATAGTGGGGCTGCCTCGCTTCTGTAGCGCGTCAGGGATGTTCGCAGCCACCGGGGTCGACTGTTTTCACACTACCATGCGCAAGCGGGCCGCGTCCCTGGTGCGCCGCGTGCGGGCCAGCCCCAATATCATCCTCAGCATGATAGGGGGCAGAGTAGACTTCCCTTACATGCGTCATTGTTGTGGGCTACACGCCCCTTACAATTAGTGTAAGTTTGTAAATTGTTACTAACATTTAGGATTAATGAACTACTAACAATATATGGGTGTAAATTTACTCCCATTAAATGATTCTATTCTATTCTATTCTATTTGCTAACGACAGAACTTAAAAGGCAGCCCTCGTATAGAGCTACGAAAAGTACCATTTTTAGAGCAACTGTATTAAAAAATAATTATTGTATGTTAAGGAATGCATACGCGCAATTCATGAATCATTTCGTTTTTTGATAAAAATATATAATATTTTTTGTTTTAAACTTCATATAAAGAGCAGCTCATCATAGCATATTATTTTGTAGCGCAGATTGTTTTGTTTACCTACCAATGGCTCTGCTCTCGGCGTAAACTTTTGAATGTTGAACTCGAAAGGCGGTTCTTTGTTTTCTTCGTCGGCGTAAGCACGAAATCGCCACAGGACTGCGAAAATCGCATCTATAAAAAAGCGTTGCATTATTAACCGACCAAAAAAAAGGACGGAAGGAGGAAGGAAGGATAGGGGTCCTATGTTCCACTGTGTGTATTTTGTTATGTACGTTCACCGATTACTCTGTCAATTGTAAACCAATTCTAAAAAATATTTTTCCGTTTGGTATACCTCCGAGGTGGTCCCACTGTCTCCGAATCTGTATTTGATGAGGGGATTCGTGAGGAATTGGGGGAACTCCTCAAATATCGTAGGTATACATTTAGCGATTTTGGTAATCTCAACCCCCCCAATAATAATAATTTCAGTAACAAATCCAGCATTTGCGTTCAGAAAGTATCATTTGATAAAGTGGAACTGATAAGATAATGAAATCCACAAATGACGACCGGAACTCTTCAACGGTACCTATTTCAAGGGTGATAATAAGATAGTTGGGCGACTATGACGAAGCACATTTAAATGGTTTAATATATGACTATGACTTTCACTCGGCGTTGCTTGCGGCGAGCTTGAAGTATATATAATCGATATTATAGGTTCTTATTGAGATGTGGGACTACATAACAGCATATTATAATCACTAAAAAGTATAAAATAAAATAAATGTTTAAAAAACCAAAACCACCTTCAAAAAAGCAAGAGGTAACTTCTTGTAAAATTATAGGTCATAGGTCAGTCAAGCAAGTTGGCGTTTCAACCAAAAACATTTTCTTTTTAATTCATCGGTGAGAGGTTTACTGGAGACGATCGTGTAAGACAGATTGTAATATTTTACTGTGACTAATTTGTGTACTGTCTAAGGAATTACTGGGTATTTAGGCACTGTGTAAACAATATTACGACAGTATGTTTTTCGGTCAAAGGTGGCCTGTGCATAATAGTAGGTTATGTAACTGATACATAATGAGAGTCCTTAAAACACGTGTGTAGTTTTATGAAACGAGCCAAAGACAAATTTCATAATAAGATCACACGAGTGTATTAAGCCTTAATTAATTACAGTTGCATGCATTACTTTATCTTCACACATATTATAAGTACTCTACGATGGGTTCAGAAGCCGAAAGGCAAATGACCTGCATTGCTACCAGTGCTACATGTATCATATCTATAGGTGCTCAGCGAATGTACGTATAAATTGAAATAATAAATAAATCGAATCAGAGAAATAACGTATTTTTTCAGTATCACTGCTCATGTTTTACCGCGAAAAAGGCACAACGAACAAATGAAATTAAACAAATGATTACAAAAATGGCAGCAAAACAAACCTGTGCTGTGTTACGAACGTATGTTCTTGAAGCTGGACATCTTAGCCTGTGTGAGCGAAATGTGGTTACTGAATTAACAAAAAGGTTTTAGAGTTGTGTATAAGGAGTGGTTCAGTAAAAAAGTAGCAATGAATTATCTGGTATTTATTTTTTATTTGTTGCTAATTATGTAGCAGTTTTTTTTTGTAATCTGTAGATATCATACTATTAAATAAAAATACAATCATATTGAAATATATGAGATTCAATAGTTTTCTCAATATTTATTGCAATGTACTTTATAAGATTTTGTACAACACAATTTGACAATCTTCGCTTGCCGTTTTCTACAATACCACAATTGAATTTCCATTTTCAGAACTTGTTTTATGCTTTTAAGAATATTATTATGCGAATAAGTTATACTAATAAACTGGATTTCACGTTTGGTAGTAAGGAAGTTTCTCCAATCTAACCTCTGACAGGGGTTTTTCTATGGGAGACAAATTTCTGTAAAAATGGCAAATACACAATTTTTGAAAATCCATGTAACTACCCGAAACTAAAGTCAAATCAAAAATATTAACTAATGATCAAAAGACAATTTAATAAAGTATTAACTAACCTATCAAACTTAAAGAAAAAATTACGTTTATGATAAACACCTCATAAATTCTCTCAAAAGACACTGTTCAAAAAGTTTTAGGTGAGATTTAATGTAAAAGGCGAAAACTTGAAATCCCTCTTTAATTTTTACCATTCTTATTGTTTATTTTATTTAATAGTATCTACAGATTACTATTACAAATGCACTGCTTAGAAATTAGCACAAAATAAAAATAAATTCCATATTATGTGCTGCTACTTTTTTTCCGGACCACTTCTTAATTCTGTAGCTCTGCCTACCCCCCAGTCTGGGAATGAAGGCGTGAAGTTACGTATGTGTATGTTTGTGGGCGTTCCAATAGATAATAGAATTGGGCCTGTTTAAATTGTATTTTGGTTTTGGAAGATGTTCCAAATTTGAAAGTCATTAATTACTTTATAATATTTGATAACGTAAATAATTACAAAATTACGTTACAGCGGTAATTTTTGTTAACTACTACCACACAGTGCTGGTCATTGCCAATGGGTTTTTTCGTTTTTTAAGACTCGATGCAAATCTATACAAAGATCCTCATTTCAAAATTTGAAGCAAATCTCTTTAATATATCCTGAAAAACAGTACATTAAAAAAATCTAAATCGAAAAAAATCGAAATTAGAGACGCGCCGAATAGTGGTTTCACCGAATAGCCAAATACTATTCGGTTTAACCTTTACCGAACCGGATATTCGGCCGAGTTATTCGGTTTACCATTTCATTGTTTTGCCGCGTAAACAGGTTCTAACATCCGGCCGCCATCCGCGCATACCGCGCTGTCACTTTGCTTAAAAACATCGCACGATTACGTTACAATTAAAAAAAAAATGCTTATTATTACAAAAATATTAATGATATTAACTTTATTGTGTTTGCAATATGAGTGGGCCTAAAAGATCACGTGCTTGGGACTTTTTCGACGATGACAAAACTAAAGTTAAGTGTACTTTGTGTAGTGATATTCCTCGCAGTGGAACAGGGCGCAGTGCTTCGACGAGAGGTATGACAAATTATTTGAAGCTGAAGCATAAATAACAACTGTCAGAAACCACGTCTACTTCTGTAAGTGCTTCTGAACATAGCTTAGACAGTTTACCTACAACTTCGAGTTCCAATATAGAACGGTTTCATTCAAGAGTTCTAAACTGTGTCGTGTAACCAATAAAATATAAATACCTACTCGAACAAATATATTCGCACCAAAACCGAATAATTCGGCCAAAAACAAATAGTGAAAAAGATGCCGAAAACACCAAATACGAAATGATTATTCGCCACATCTCTAGTCGAAAACTGTCACAAATAAGATATTGATACACACCTTAAATATTCTTCAGTATGTTATGTACTCGTATAAGAGGTTCTCACAAAAAAAACACGAGTCCATTTGGACTTACTATGGAAACCCGACTATGGCCTTTACTAATAATAATTTTATTATTATTTCTAATATATTCAAATTATGTAATAAAATATTCATTTACTTACGTTTCTTACAACAAGAGACACCAATTACAGACTGTTATCATAAAGAGAAGTAAATAATTAATCAATACTTGTGGCTTCGGCCTCAGCACTACACTACAGGGCGAACGATATGAAGTGTTACCAAATTCAAAAGGCTACGATTTTTTTTTGTTGTCTTTAATTATTTATTATTAAGAAAAAAATGAGAAAAATATATCAAATTTTTAAGATTACTTTATTTTAACTCGGTATGACCACCTTCTGCTGTCTATGGCCTTCAGACGGTAGAAAAATGAGTTGCACGCTGCACGAATGTGATCCTGCGGTATGCAATGGCAATTACGTACGATCGCTTTCTTCAATGCATCCATACTGGCATGTTTTCTTCTCCTCACCTTGCTCTCCACAATGGACCAGATAATAGAAGTCCATCGGGTTCGCGTTTGGGGAATTCGAAAGACATTGTGTGGACGAAATAAATTGTGGCACGCGTTGTTCAGCCATTCTTGGTTCACACGAGCTTTATGAGCCGGGGCCGAGTCTTGTTGTAATGTCCACGGTCTACTACCGAAATGTTTGCGTGCCCAAGGCTCCAACGCAGCTTCCAAAACATTTTCCCGATAGTAAGTCGCATTTACTTTGACACCAGGCTCGATTTTGTGAATTTGGTAACACTTCATGTCGTTCACCCTGTATAAAAATATAATAATACGAAATGAACATTTAAAGTTTGAATACCAAAAAAGATTTATTTAAATCGGTCCACAATTGACGGAGTAATCGGTGGACATACATAAAAAAACATACAGTGGAACATATAACCTCCTCCTTTTTTGAAGTCGGCGTCCCACAATATTTTTAATCAGAAGACGTTCTCGATGGCAGTTTTTTGTTTGTTAAAACATTTCTTTTATTTAAAGTTTTTTTCCTACTCCTGTACTTTTATCTGTCATTTATATAGTCACGAACACTAATATAAGAATATAGATAATATGTCCGCAGAACATTCCGTAGAAAAGTCTATCTAGTCTATTCCCCTTAACAGCACTTGTGCTTTTTTGAGCCAAAACGACATGCCTAGCTGCCAAAGCTTACACCTAGGTTAATTTGACCAATCAAAATACTTTACCAAATTAAACCACCAATCACAATACACATTGACTGTCAATCGGAACGTTAGGTTCTTTTTGGTATGTAAACTCTTTTACTAATTTAACTCTTAAAAAAAACATTTTATTTGGTATCAACCAACCAGAACGCAGCTATATTAAAATCGACCAATCAGGTAAAAGAATTCATTTCTCTAATCATTAGGTGTTTTTTAGTCCCTATTTCACAAGTTAAATCGATTGTGCAACTTTTTTAAAAATATGAAACCTGGCAAGTGCACATCAATTTAAAAACAAAGTTAACCATACACACAAATTTTGTTGTTTTCGAATACTTCTCGCTCGTTTGTTGTTCTGTGCTTCGTTCGTTCGTATTCTAACCTAGGTATATTAATTTAATTTTGCATTTTATTTGAAACCTAGTCGTAGAAAAAGTATTGTATGCAACGGTGTATAACTAAGTCAATAAATACTCGTGGCGTCTTGCTTTACGATGTTCGCTTGCGGCTCACATCGTAACCACACCACTCGTCTTTTTTGACCTCTCTTATACAACTGTTGCATAAACTAATATTTTGTGATCATAATACGAGTGTATACAGTTATGTAGTCCCACTTCTAAATTATAACAAACTATAACCTGGTAAGGCCCACCATACTGCAAAATGGGAGTTTTTTGTAACTGGGACTTTGAATCTACAAACAAGGGAATAAAGTTCAATTGCGATTGTTCGAAAATGCAATTTTCAGTTTATGAACCTAGGAAAATAAACCTTATACTTAAGAGGCCGTACACGATTTTTAGACCGTTTTGCTTATTTTTGTGATTTAACAGTTAAAATACTGCTTTTCTATAAGTTTTAATGCTCAACATTAAATATCATTTAAGTTATGATCGAATAAATGAGCTACGAATAAATGAGCCACTTTTTTATTTTTGTCGAGTATCAAAATGCGAGATTTAGGTTGTTTTAAAACATTATTTATTGTCAATTATTTTGAACTTTTTGGATATTTTTTTTAGGTAATGGATTGATTATGTACTAAAGTTTATTTCTATTGTTTTAATTTTATAAACGAGAGTTCTGAGTAGCCGAAATAAAAAATATTATTTGCCCGTTTTCTATAAAAAATTACCAAGTTTAAATATTTTTTTACTCGAAAAATTTATTTAAAAAAGGTAAAAAGTAATTCATACATTCTTTAGACGACTTTCACAGCAATACATTTTAAATTTTTCATACCGTTTAGACGTCAAAACGGTTCATGAATATGTGACATTCTAAACCTCTTCTAGCAAAATTCACATAACAGTCGCCAGTGTCAGGTCGATTAATCAAAATAAAATAATGAAAACAGAAAAGTAGCTCACACATTCGATAAAACTAGAATTTATATTTCGTGTTGTGTATTAAAGCTTGTAGAAATACAGTATTTCAACTGTAAAATCACGTCTGGAAAATCACGTAAATCAGCGATATCGGCAAAATTTCGTGTACGGCCTCTTAAGGCAACAGAGTTCAAAGTAAATTGCTTTGATTATGTACATCCTTTTGCACACTGGGCCTTACGAGGATAAGTAATTTTGCAAGCAACGCCGCGGGAAAGTCACTCATACAATTAAAACCATTTAAATGTGCTTCTCCATAGTCGCTTATAGGTCTACTAGGAATCTCATGTCAAAATTAATAGTAAAACGTGTTGGATTTCGTATTTTTTATATTTTTTAATTAAAGTAGTTTAGGCACTTGCAAAGGCTTTACACCTTCACACCTTCCATCCCTATCAAATATGTGCACTAATGCTATGCTATGGCCATCCGCATTTGCTACGGCCGTCGCATTCGGACATTTTTATGTCAAATCACTCTTCGTTAAACCGCCACATTGTGAGCATCTAACAAAATCGTGTCGTTGTTGTGACAATTATTTAAAGGCTTTTAAGCAAAGGACAACAAGGCTCACCAGCCTCAGGTGAAGTGGTCTTGCGTCTTCAACTGATGTTGAAGCGGTCCGGGGTTCGATGCCCGGCAAGTAAGGAAATTTAGGTGAGTGCGCATTGTTCACATCCTTTCTTCCTTCTCCCATCGACCTTATTTATTTCCATACAAACTATATTTTGTGTTAAGCGTTCTCCCCTATTGTTATATAAACCATTTTAAATCCAATGCAGTACACTTTTCTATGACCTCGTGCCTAGGTTCCTAAACATATCGAAGGTTAATTCTCGCCTTATCCAAAGGTGGAGTAAAAGGCACCTCCAATAAGAAATAAATTTTCATATAGGAATGTTACCTTAAGCCTGTCAATTCAAATTTCACCGCTTGTCTGGGTATTGTTATTGTGTGTTATTTTCACTCAGATATAACGTTAGTTATCAGGGAAATGTCATAAAACCCCTTCGACCTCAAGTGAAAAATATCGTAAATCATGTATAACGTAAAATTTGTGAGAAAGTAAAGCAGCCTAAGTACGGACTCCCGTTGATTCAGTGGCCAAATCGTAAGTAAAGTAAAAAAACCGGCCTTCATATCTTGGTCTTGGTAAATTTCGATCAATATACTATACCTGGGGGAGTCACATATAATTTGATTTCCCTGGGTTCCAGTACCGGCAGTTGAATGTACGTATGAGGCTCCCATCTACTAAGTAGAAAGTGGTAAAATTCCAAGACACATTTCACTTCCTCGTCCTGCAATATGCAAAAAACAGTTCGATTAGGACAAGGCCATTTTATCATCTAATTGAGTACCTATAGTGTTCTCCATTATGTTCGATGTTTTTTTACAAAGATGGAAGGCTATCCTAGTCTAGTAAATTCACAGGTTGTCTTATTCCCACACGGCTTGGCGGCAGGTTAGCAGATAAGATGGTGGTAGCGATCCGGATGGGTCCTGCATAAGGTCCCACTCTCAGGAAATATTTAATGACAAGTGGTTTCAGTCCCTGATTTAAACGAACGCGCTTTAATAAATTCAACTTCGATCGGCAGATGCGTTGATCAGTGAAGACAGATCAAACAAACAAGCACACTTTTACATTTATAAGTCGCATAAATTATGAGTTGTGATTCACTATAGTGATGTACAAATTACAGGCCACCCATATACATTTACCCACTTATAAATCAAAACATGCGAGCTTATGTTTTCGAGAACTGAATACGAAGTTTACTTGATACCGGCAAGGATAAACCGTTAAATCTTAATATAAACTGTTTTACTCTCTGACTCTTAATTGTGTTCAGTAAAGTGACATATTCGAGGTTGTAATTTAATGGTAAAAAATAAATAGTGATGAGACTTACTGAATGTATTATTATTAAAAGAGTTACCTTAATAAAATAAAAAGTTGATTAAATATTATAAACTTCCTTATTACCTTACGTACTTCGTTTTACGTTTTGCTTTAAGTTCGTTTTACGAAAAGATTTATTAAATCTCGTTCATAGCATTGAATGGTACGTAAGGGTAGTTCAGTGATATTAGTAGTACCTACGTTACAACGCCGAAAAGTTCATGTGAGTCCAGTAGTATACAATACATCATACTTATACCTAACTAAATAAAGTTTACGATGCACACAAATATTTCAGTGAACAAGACATAATAAGTTTTGAAGTTATAGAACTTGTGTAAAATGAATCGCCCAGTTTCCGTTTTGGGCCACTGTACAATTTTATGTCGTTATTTGTTGAAATCATTTATTTAGTGAATGAACTGCATCACTATCAGCTTTTATGTACTATCATTATTTTATGGTTTGACAATAGTGGTTGTCATTTTACTGAACACAATTAAAAGGCCCTTATCTGTTATTTTTATTTATTTTAAGTCATAAAAAATATGTTAGATATATACTAAATATATCTATACTTAGTAGACGGAATTGATCTTATATTCTATCATGTACTATTAAACAAGCGATATTTGCCTCCATAAATATATGTAATCACATTCTCGAAAACTGCTCTAACGATTTCGATGAAATTTGCAATATACGTTGACTAAAAATTTACGTTACGGTTTACGTGGACTAAAAATCGATCAGTCAAGTTGTCATCTTCAGGAAAAATAGTTTTCAACCCACGACACACGGTCTTTCAGGTATCTACTTAAAAGATTATAATATAACACACTGATCTGATTACTACAAGATCCTGCACAATAGTTTTCATATCTTATTGGACCTGCGATAGATTTAGATTTTACATTTCACGTGAACGTTGTTCCAACCAATTGAGCAGTCAACTAACGTTAAAAAAACATAGGTATAATAAATTAGTTTCAAAAACAATCATTATTGTTTTACGGATCTGAAAAAAATCTGACTAGACAGAAGCGCAGAGCTGTTATGCTAATTCTTATTATTATTATTATTCTAGTTATGGCTTTTGACGTCGTCATTATTTTTAAATAGAACAATAGTTGAGAGGGCAAAGTGTATGATGTATGATGCAGATCTTACCCAAGACGTTTGGGCGAAAGCTGTAAACACAGGAGTTTATCTGTGAAACAGATCAGCTGCATCAGGACTCAACAACAAGACTCCAATTTGAAGCATGGAATGGAGATAAATTAACCATCTACGCATATTTGGGAGTAAAGTGATGGTACATATACCAAAAGCAAAACGAGTTAAACTAGACAAGAAAGCAAAACAGTGTATATTAGTCGGCTACCCAGATAATATTAAAGGATACAGAATTAACGATCCTCAGAATAATGAGATTTCAAGAAGCAGGGATGTTGTTGTGATTGAAAAAGGGATTCATAGATATGTCATAGAAATTGGCATAAATTATAGTTTGACTAATGACGAGGTCGAGGCTGAACAGTTCACTAAAACAGTGGGAGATACTAATGATTGGGCAGAGCCCAAACTAAAAGATCAGCATGAAGAGGAGACCATTCAGTATCAACAGCAAGAGTCCTGCAGCAGTTCTGATGAAGAGAAGTTTGAGAATGCTATAAAAGAGGCTCAAGTTGATGCAGCAGCGGCACCATCAGACTTTAAGCAAGTTCGTAAGAAGCCTGATTACTATGGTATCTACAGTATGTGTATTAGTAGTGATAGTGTTTGCGATAGTGAACAATGTAGTCAACTAACAGTAGAAGAGGCACTTAAGGGACCCGAGAGTTTGCAGTGGAAGCGAGCTATGGAAGATAGATATTCAATCTCTTTAAGATAATGATTAATGATGCCTGGAAGTTAGTACAACTTCCACATCAAGGTACTGTTATTTCATGTAAATGGGTCTTTGAAAAGAAATTTAACCTAGATAATAGTGTTCTTTATAGGGCTAGGTTAATAGCGAAGTATTTTACCCAAAGGCAAGGCATTGATTTTAACGAAACTTTTTCTCCAGTTTTAAGGCATTCATAATTGATGTCTAAACAATGTATATGAAAAAACCTCGTTGTTTAAATCGAAAAGGCCTATCTACTGTCTGAAACAATCGTGAACAGCCTGGTACCAAAGGGTAGATGATTTATTAAAAATGCTTGGCTATAAAAAAATCTTTGTTGGAGCCATGTATTTTTACTTAAATGAATGGTGTTTGTAAAATTGTGATCCTATTGTATGTCGATGACTTTTTTATTTTCTCAAATAGAGAAAGCGAAATAAACAAACTGAAACAAGAATTATCATCCGAATTTCAAATAAAGCACCTAGGATCTCTTAAGCGATGTTTGTGTGTAAACGTAAACATTGATAAAGAAAATGGTAATATTACTATTGATCAGGAAAATTATAAAAAACAATTAATTGAACATTTTAATGTAATGGATATTTAGCCACCTGCAACAGGGAAATGTGTGATGAGAATTTGCCATATCAGCAATAGATAGGCAGCATGATGTATTTGGCGGTCCTTACAAGACCTGACATAGTCATTTCTGTGAACTGCTTGAGCCAGTTTAAACATTGTTTTGTTGAAGAACGCTACGTTTATGCCAAAAGCGTTCTTAAATATTTTAAAATAACAAAATCTTTTTCTTTAAATTGTTCAAAGTGTGGTAATGCACAACTACAAGCTTATATAGACGACTGGGCCAGCAATTCTATTGATAGAAAGTCATGTACCGGTTTTTTCTTTGAGCTGTGGGCTGTCCTGGGAAACCAAGAAACAGAGCACGGTGGCCTTGTCTGGTACATAGGCGGAATATATGTATGGGATTGTCAGATTGTTGTAAAGAAGATATTATATCTGAGAAATTTACAATATGAAATAACAAATCATATGTATACTATAGTCATATTCAATGACAATCAATCTGCTCAAAAGTTATCAGCCAAAACAATATTCTACAAGAGATCTAAGCACATAGATGTGCGTTATCATTTCTGTAGAGAGAATGTTGCAAATAATTTGTTTAAAATACAATATATGCCTGCAGATTAGCTCACTAAAGATTAGCCTGCAGATTAGCTCAACAAATTTTTGAAAATGTTAGGATTTGTTTTTTGAGTAAAGTTATCTTTGTATTTGGTTAAGTGGGAGTGTTGAAGTATTACCAAAAACAAGAGTGTTGAAGTATTACCAAAAACAAGAGTGTCAAAGACAATAAATAATGTCAGTCGTTGCCTAGCATCCTTGTGTTTTATTACAGAGTGAAATCTGGGCAAAGTTTGAACATCTGTTTAAAATATCCTTAAAAAAGTAAAAGTTGAGTTGTGTTTAAGAGACTGCACCGAGCAAACGTCGACCGTCCAGTGGCATCCAAATTATTATTATTGTGTTTTCTAATAAACTAAAGAATTTCCTTGAAATCGGACGATGCTTTTTTTGTCCCGTAAGTAAAAACACAAGTTATGGGATAATTATTACCCTTTGAGTAGTCAGCTTAACGGGAAAAGACGGCCACTTTTCCCGTCAATTGTTATTAATTTATGTGAGATATCTTATTAGTTGTGTTTTCATTTGTAGTACAAAGAGCACCTCCCGTTTACAAGAAACAACTTGAGTTTATTATAAAACACTTTAATAGTAATGATGGCGCCACTATACATCCGGCGAACGCTTAGCGCAGTCTTAACATGCCACCTGTTAATATTCCATAAAATTCCATGCTGAAAGCGATGTCTTGTGCGTAATGGACGACGAATAATATTTCACATTAGACGGAAATAAATGGCAAGGGAATTAATATATCAAAAACACCGATGGCCCAACTGAAGATTTCCCAAAAAAGTTTTACTGTGGCTTGCTATCCCTCGCGTTATGTCTAAAGCATTTTTCTTCAT
This sequence comes from Acleris emargana, assembly GCA_927399475.2. Lineage (NCBI taxonomy): Eukaryota > Metazoa > Arthropoda > Insecta > Lepidoptera > Tortricidae > Acleris > Acleris emargana. Next base: position 44,484,397 of record OV656835.1, on the reverse strand, counting down.
CTTCGCCAAAGCATTTTGGTAAACGTTACTGTCGACCTATACATGGAGTAATGTTTGCCAGTTGGGATACACCAACTTAGGACAATGTATGAAAATTAAAAAACCATTTCGAGGAATAGGCTTCTCACATCAATTTCGAAAATACGGTTTCAAAGATTTTGCTCTTTTCCGAGTGAAACTTTCGAGCGCTCGAAAGTCAAAAATCGGGCCCCATATTTCTTTTGAGTTATGTGTGATGATACTGATGATGAATGTTAATACTTAGTGTCGTGAGGATTTCCAAGAGGTTCAAAACGACGGCATCCACATTTATTGTAGAAACTTATGATTGGAAGTATGGAATCCGCCTTTTCAATAAAATTGTATGTGATGTTGTTAGGAAAACCTACTCTAGAAACAAGGGAAATGAAGGAAGTGTTGTATTAATTGAGGTCTAGGTCATAAGCAATGGTTGACCTCTTATAATACTCTGAAATAATAAATATATATATCGTATTGCGATTGTTTGTTTATAATATATTTGAATGACGTTCGTCTATTATGGCTTTGAAAATAGATAGCAGATAATAAAAAATCGTCTTTCTAAATAACTCCGCCATTTTGTCATAGTAAGTAGGCGAGGTTACTTTTATTTAATTAGTTAAAATATATATCAATAACACTTTCAATCATAAAATGTTTCAAATCAGGTCCTTACAAAAGGCTACTTTTGAATAAAAATGTAAAAGTAAGCAGTATTTTGGTGTATCCCAATTGTGCGGGTTTTATAAAATCGGAAAATTAGAGACGCCAATGTAGTATTTGGCTTCTAGTGTATACTCAAAAAAAGATAACAAAGTAATTTTCTCCCAAAAAATGTACGAAGTTTAATTCAAAAGATTTAATTAGAATTAAATAAAATACCAATATCTGTGTTTAGGTCCGTCTTGGACAAATTGCCGTGGAACTGTCGCAAAGCAGCTCGCAAAGGAGAAAATATTTTATTTGCATTTAACATTGTTAATAAATACTATTATTTATTACTTTAAATTTAGTTTAAAAGGTATTTAAATATAGTTTTGAACTTTGTCCAAATTTCGTTATTATCACAGGCCCAATAAGATAGGTATGAAAAATATTATAGTAAACACAACATGATGACCATACATCGGGGTTTTCGGTGCGGGAATGTTTGACATAAGCCAAATATTAAAAAACAGAGTTTCTACCTTATGAAAAATTAATTGAACAAAAAAAAGTATTTTATAAAAGAAATGTCGAAAAACTATAAACGAATTTTTACAAGGAAATAGAAATGCGATCGAAAAAAAATTAATATGCTCCTATTACAACTGCCGACTTAGAGAGATCGTTCAGTTCATTGAAATGGATAATATTTACAGCAAGACGTCGCAGATGAACTGTTCCAAATATATAATAATTTATAATAGTTTATTTTGAAAATCGTGTCAACTACTAAATTTACCTACTGCAGGTAATTAATTAACGTTAATTTTATTATTATCTCATATCATTATAGCCTTGGTAGTAAAGCTAAAGTACTACATGAGTTAAAATAAACTTGTATCATAGTGTAAGCAATTCGCAGAGAGGTAGTAGTTAGTCATTAGGCATAATATGATATTTTCTCAGATTACCTATCTGTTGATATCTACTCTTTCTTAAATCATTCCCGCACCGAAAACCCCGATGTATGATGATGACGGACAGTAATTTGTGACAGGTCGCTTATACAGATAAGCAGGGGTCGTATTTTTGATGCCAATGACGTCAAAATGACGAAATTTTACAGACAGGGTGCTCTCCTTTCATTTGGCAAGTGTTTATTAAGTATGTATTATTTGGTAGAAATAAAAAAATGGAAAATAAGAAGCGCAAAATGATTATAGTTAAATACAGCTTTATCGCACTCAAAATACGGATCACGGCAGCATCCCATTTTTTTGTCACCATTCTATGACTAAAAATGGCAAATTGAGACAATTTTATTTTATGAATAACAATGCTATAATTGTATTTATGACTATTTAATCATAATATTTTTTATTACAACATAAAACACTTTTTTTAATGGTAATGTTACTGGATAATTTTTGCCACCTCTCCTCCTTCCTCAAATAGTTTCATTTACGCTTTAGGTATGAAGTAGGTATTTATTTTAACTCATTTATTCATGATCAAATATGATTGAAGACCAATGGTTCATATTTAGAATAAAACCATTTAGAATCATACTCTATGTAGCGTGACGTCATTTTTGCGTCAATGGCATGAAAAGTACGGGTCCTGCAGATAAGTAAGTAATTGTATGTCAGGATGAGAAACTTACGACACCAGGAATAGGGAAAACCATTATTTTAGTGACGGTCCGAGGTTGAGGATAACGCCACGATACAGTATTGGCGTTAAGAATCACTTGGTATGTCATAGGAAGCTGATCACCATTTATTAATTTAAAAGCACCACTCCTAAAACATCAAAAGAAACATGTTAAGCGATACTGAAGTGGAGTCAAAATAATAAATAATTAATTGATTAACGAGTAGCGCATAACATTAGTGATTTCATACTTTAGGTCGTCCTTATAAAATTGGTCGTCAAGCTCGCAAGATACAGTTGAGTAGCTTTCCATTCCCGCACGGGTGTGGTAGATATCTCGCACGTTCTCAGTTCTGTCCTGCGAGGCAGCGGGCGCCGGCGGCGTCGGGGGCTGCAGGGGCCGCTAGAAAAAAAAACAATTCATTAAGGCGCCACTGCTGTTATTGAATCCATAGCAAGCAAAGGAGCCTAAAATTGAGCCACGAGCTCAGCTTGTAATTGCTAAATAGGTTTCTCTGAGCGCAGCGAGGTAATTCAAGGCACGAGATACAAATTGTAGCTTTGCTTTACGATAAAGACTTAAAACGGGTCAGTACCGATATCGTGGAAAGAAGTGGTCTCTGCCTAACCCTCTGGGAAACAGGCGTGATTTAATGTATGTATGTATGTATATACCGATATCGTCTATGTAGCAAAATGTCCAGCAACGCAAATTGACCAAGAAGCAAAATGTCAGACGTCCTATTAGCATTTTGCCCCATTAGCATTACATCTATAAAGCAGAACAAGAAAATAGCAATTAGTCCATGTAGCATAATGTCCAAACTACATATTTGTCAAAAACGCTATCATTTCTAATCGACTAATTAGCGAAGCATCCAAAGATCAGAAGGTAAAAAATCTTATTGAAATTTAGAAAATGACAAGCAGAAACTTAGTCAATTGTTGTCATTATTGAAAGATAATACGAGTAGGTATTCGAGGTTCAAGTGGCCGGTTATATTATCAAGTGAGGTTTTACCGATTAATCTCAATGTATTTATATCGTGACATACGTGAAATTATACGTTTTGAACGTTTTGCGATTTTGCCGTTCAGCTTTATGGGCGACATAAGGTATAATTTACGTTCTGGACTATTTAAACATTGGATATTTTACATACTTAGACTTGTTGCTATCTGGCCGTGTCCCTTCATGGACGTTATGCGAATTGGGTATTTTACGATTAAGGCATCTTCACGCAATGGACAGTTTACATAATTGGACTAGTGCTTTTGAGACCCCCTGAAGTCGTGGTCATTTTGATTCATAGATGATTCGGTTCTGGGGACCGATTTTTGACTTTCGAGCGCTCGATTTCAAAATCAAGCGGTAGAAAATATTCGAATGCGAAAATCTTTCACGATTTATTTTCGTATGGTCCCAAATTCCATATTTTTGAGATTTTCACTCGAAAGTGAGGGATTGACTAAATAGTATTGTTAAGTTGGAACTTGTTTCATTATACGCAGAAAGTCGATGTTTTACCGGGTTTTTATTCATATTTTAACAAAAGATGAAATCATAACAAGCAATTTAATATTTCAGTGCGAATAATATTTTTTTACGCTTATATTACAAATTCTTGACTGGTTATAAATGTAGGAAAAATGAAACGCTTTCTCGTCTGTGGATGTCTATGGCATTGTGCCAGGTTTGTTTATGCTTCGTGTACTTCCCGTCATACATATCCAAGTTGGTAACCCAATAGGTTTGAAAGATGTCAAATGATACTTTCTATTGATAGAATTCAAAACGAATGCCACGGACCACTCGTGTTCATATTTTGAATCGCTCGCAATTCAAAAATACCGTTTCATTGTTTTTTGTCACTTTCGAGTGAAACTTTCGAGCGCTCGAAAGTCAAAAATCGGTCCCCTGATCGTAAAACTACGACGGGTTACAAAAATGACGATTATTATTTTATTTTATTATTTCATACCAATAGGTGTTTTTAAGGTGTATTTTATCGAGTGGCATATTTATTTTCTTGAAATTATTTCGATTAATACGAAATAAAGGGTAAGGTATACGGCGGATTTGATTTATGTCCGCGCGAAAACAACGGTTTCGCGGAATCGCCGATGTGCCCCGAAGCGCTAAGCCTCCACTTCACCTCTGCCGCATGGCGGACTTGCATTTCTGTCAATGTTCTAGGTAATGCCACGCAGTTTGGGCTTTCGACGTTAATCATTATTTTGTAAGTGTTCATTATTATTAACCAAATATTTTCAATAAAATGGTAGCGATTTTGGGTGATACTAACGAGAAAATCGCTGCTATGTGTATCCGTCGTTTTTTTCGACGTTCCCATAGTACATTACTGCAAGGACTAGTAAGTGAGCATTCCTGGACGAGTATGAGTTAGAAGGCCGAGCCGCGAGGCGAGGCCTTTTATACATACGAGTCCAGGATGGCTCTTACTGGTTGAGGCTTGCATAATGCTTTTCTCAAAAATGAAAGAAAGTTTAACAACAACGTTTAATTAATATTGAAGGTTACATTCATATTAGGGCAATTACTGATAGATGTTGTGATCGATTTACCGGGGCATTTATATTTGTTTGTTGTACATCTTCATTAACGGACTCTTGGCTGGCAGTAATGAATGTGAAATCCTGCCAGTCGTTGTTATTTTTTTACTAAAAAGTTTGCGTTTAGTTTTGAACATTGTTCTGTTTTTAAATTACATGAATGTTTTAGTAAAAAAATGTAAATTATTGTTTTTGAAACTCCATGTTAAATTTAGAATGGAAAGTTAATCCAACATGATTTATACACTGAAATTACTAAATACAAACATAAAATCCTATTCTATACTTCTACAACATTACTAAGTACAAAACGCAACGTGCATACTTTTTCTGCGACGCGTTAAGTGTCACAGACTATAAAATGGCTGTTTAAGGCTACAAAAATATATCTATCTTATAAAATCTCATACCAAAAAGAGATAGATATATATTTGGAGCCTCCCTCATATGACCATGTTATAATGGCTAAACTCTAGTCTGTGTTTGTTAGTATGTTTTTTTTTCCAAACAGATCTAAAGAGGATGACCTACTGTCAGTAGGAGATTCCAAATTTCAAATCTCGCTTCTTACTGGACAGTTGTGAATAAGTCTCCGGTAGAGTTCACTTTCTGGATACTTTTTAGAGATGTTATGGCAACATTCCAATGATCGGAATAGGTAGTGCCATTTCGGGTAAATGACCTTAAACATTGTAAATAACATGGATAAGACTTGGGATTCCGGGATTCGTATTTTTTCACAAAAAAAATATCTTCAAAACGCAAAAGTATTTTTTTTTGTCATTATAAATACATCATTCATTTAAAATTACTTTCAGTTAATAGTTACAATTGACAATAATATAATCATTGAATAAAACATAAAACATCAACATCACTATATGAAATGAACCTTATTAAATTTATTTAACATCTTTTATTCCTTACTTTTTTTCGAAATTATAGTAGCAAACCATAATTTTTTCTATACTTTCTTCTGTCAATCTCTTCTTTCTTTTAACGTCTAATATCCATTTATATGTAGAAAATGACCTTTCGACCTCTACTGATGTCAGCGGGGCAAATTTATAAAACGAAATGTCATCAGATGCGGTTTCTTTTGAAATAATTTCAGCGTATTCTCTTAAATTTATTTATTTTAATTTTATTTGATATAAAAAGTTACAAAAACATTAAAACAAATGTATCATAAACCATGCAAGGTTTTTCTGTACACCTGGATCGTCGAATACATCATAAATATTAAAGTATTTTCTGCAAGCTATTTAAATACGCACTGCCAGATCAAAAGTGCAGCAACCCAAATTACAACTGTATTTCAAAATAAACTTTAATACAACGTCTATGAGCTTGAAACAAAACTAGCAATGATTTTGAGTTCATACTGTCTTGACCCACCGGACATAACAAGAATGATAGATAGTTCCGCGCCAATGTGCACCTTCTGCAAATAGTGTCTAAATCCGGATTTCGAGCCATGACCGCTTCAAGTTTGGTTTCTACGGGTAAACTAGTAGACCAATTTATGACCATCCTAACTTGATCAAAATCTATTAAGGCTTCGACCATTGACATATTACGTTCCTGTAAACGAGTTAAAACCACCTCGATGATATTAAAATTTTCAAGAATAAAATTTAAATCTTTTTTAATGTTGGATTTTTTAAGCACTTGTTTAACCTTTTTAATCGAAACTGCATCTGAAGTTCTTAATCGTGACATGACCGTATTTATTCCATTAAAGTACCTTACATAGTAAGACACTGCAGCGAGCCAGGTCCCCACCTTGTGATTACTGGCTTAGGAGGTAAGGGCAAATTTGGATAAATTTACTTTAACAGTTGCACTCTATTAGGAGACTTTAAAAATACTTTTTTCAAGTTAGCGATCAGGGTGTCTACATCCGGATATTGACATCTTATTTGCTCTGCCACCCGATGCAGAGCATGAGCTAAGCATGTAATACGTTTCATTTTCGGTAAAACACTTTTTAAAATTCGCCCCGCCTTCAACATATACGCAACGCTATCGGTACATAATAGAAGCACACTATCGAGTTGATTTTCATAGGATTCACCCCACATATTTTGTAAGCAGTCTGTAACAAACTTAGCAATAGTCTCCCCATTCACTACTGCTAGCACTTTACATGCCACTAAATAAGTTTTTTGGGAAACAGTTGCATCCAAGGGCTGCACCAAGAAATGGACCACATATCTGCCTAAAAAGTCTGTCGTTTCATCAAGCGATATCCAATTTTTTTTATTTGCTTCTTCATTGTTTATAGCAGATATTCTGGCTTGATAAAACTTGTCCAGGTATACTTTTCTTATCGTTGATTCACTGGGTAGACTTCGAAGAGGCTGATCTGCACAAGTACAGCAAAAGTACTTTTGAAAGAAAGATTGGAATGCTGGGTTTTCGATTTGCACCCATTGGATATTGCACATTATGAGGAACTCGATCAGGTCGAAGTAAAAACCTTCATCTGGATTGCGAGGCAATCCTGTGTGTACAGGTCCTTCGACGTGTCTTTTCACCGTACATTTTCTACACCCTATATCAACTTCACATTTTTTACAGTGTATTAAATGTCAATGATTGTCAATGACTCCGATTTACTTCTGATTGGACTAAGTAAAGTCTTGTTGTTGTAAATAAGAACAGTATCAGATCTTTCTACCTCACTGAACATGCCTCGGAAAACTTTGAAAGAAACTGTTCTAAGTTGGATTGAACATTACATTCCATTTATGAGAAAAAAAAAATATTATTCAGAGGATATATATTTCCTTGGACGGTTTATCACGTACTACGACTTTTCCACGACGGTTCTATTTATAGCGAATCTTATATTGAGGCGATGTTCAACGGACATTCATTAGCGGTATTTACCAAACCGACATTTTTCTCAGGACAAACTTACAGATACATCTTTATTCATTTTCAAACTTGATAAAACTACCCAATAATCTATAAGCTTAAACATTATTATTAGTTTAATTCAACATAAATATCTTATTAGTCAATTTTAAAATAAAAAGTTCATTTACAAGCTTTTATTTAATTTGCAATGTATGTATTTAAGTAGGTATGATAACAGGCGGGAATAAGCCGTTTTTGATTTTTACTTGGGATAATCATGTCGGCCGAAAGATTTGTCCCCGATTCGACGTATTTCTGATTAATCAGATTTCTGTTTTGTTGGATTCTTGTTTCGTCAGAATTATTTATATATCATAAAATCAATGATGTAAAGGGTGCCATTATAAAATCCGCCTACCTGAAAAGGAGAGTTAACGTTTTCGGATGAAAGTATGTGCCATCACGCATGTTAATTATTGAGTCACAGTAGAGTCGTTAAGTCATTTTATTAAAATATATAATTTATCTTAAGTAAATAAGTCGAGCCACAGTAATTGCATAGTTACTTTTGATATTTAAAATACATGAAACAGGAATCGGACGAATCAAGAATACGTCGAATTGGGAACCAATCGGCCGTAAGGGAGTCCTTGGTGACACATGGTTAAAATACGTTGATTATTCTCCACATCTAGCATTTCATCACTGCCTTTGTATAGGTTGTAGCGTTACCGCTACAAAATCGCTTCAAATTCGCGCGTTTATTTTGTTTATTTTTTAGGTGTCGAACTCCTTTGTGTGTTTGAGTTGCTGGCCTGCGTTGTTAATGGTTTCGATTATTATTTTAAAATTTTGAATGTGTTGTCAGATTGTTCGGCATGGTTGTAAGATGTTTCTTTTTGACATTGGTGCTTCAGTCTCATAACCGAAGGGATATATTTTTTGTTCTCGACTTCGTACATTTGCAATTTCAAGTACAATTGCAGTTTTAACAGTGACCTAGTTCGCATAGTTGGGTGCACGGTCACTCTATCTGCTGAGCGAAAGGAAGGAACCTTTTTTGCACCAAATAATACCGGCTTGAACCGGGTAAGTTGATATTTATTGAGATCTTTCCCCGCTAGGCCCCGTTCTGATTGTCTTGTCGTTCGTTACTCATTAGATCCTTTTATTCTAGTCCACCTACCACCTGAAGAAGTTGTCCACTAAACGCGAACTGCGGACGATTATTGTGCAATCACACGCGTATAGCGAGACACATATACTTTCACGCGTTGTGTACAACGCACGCGTGTGACTCCGGAGACTTCGGCTACGAGACCTTTTTTTTCAAGATAAGCGTAGTTTAAGAAACCTTTTTTTATATTTTTTATATATGCGTACATGTTAAATTTATTTTTGATTTAAAGGGAACGAGCGTTTAAAATTCCCATCTCCGAACTTCAATGTCAAAGATAATATGCGCATATTTTCTTAGGGCCCCTTTGACTATTATTGCTATCGTGCATTGTTTCTCCAAATTCTAAAAGAGTCCGCGCGCTCCATGAACGTTTGTTCTTTTTCGGCCGATATTCGGAAACGTAACTTAAATCATTCTTGGAATACCTTTTAATCTCTAAATTTTTGTGTTAATCCTTAATTTTTCGTCTTTATTAACCTCTAAATTTTTTGTTATTATATTATCGTCACCTCACTTAAACTAGTTACTATTTATTTTTTATACCAATCTTTGTCGCAATTGTCTATTATTCGACACCTTTAATTAATCTTAATAAACTATCTTTAGGTTACAATTTATTTTTTTATTTGTAATAAATTTCTACGTTTATCCTAGGCACAGTCCTAGGATCAGTTAGTGCTCCCTCTTCCCTTTGGAGCGTAACAAATGGCGCCCAGGGATTCTTAATCAGCGAGAGTGGGATTGAACCTACTCCGTTGCCGGCTTTCACAAGTCGACGCTGTTTAAAACAGGAATCCTTAAGCAAATGGGGAATCACCTTTGACGGACAAGGTTGTGTACGAGATTTCTTTCAGCGCGTAGAGGAAGAGTCGGAAGCTAGAGACGTCGGGTATGATTACGTGGTTCGCCGTTTTCATGAGCTCCTTTCAGATAGTGCTCTCAAGTATTTCAGATCAATTAAATTTCCTGGGTTGTCTTATGTTCAAGTGAAAGGCGCTTTTTTACGTACCTTCGACGTTATTGACTACGACTTTAAAGTTGAACGTCAACTTCGACAATTGCGACAGGGTGCGACTCAGACTGCTAGAGATTTCATAATCTCTGCTCGTGATCTCAACTCCAAGCTCCGTAATCCTATTGAGGAAACTGACCTATTTACCATCGTCAAGTATGGTCTTCACTCTCGGTACCATCCGTGTCTAGCTACCAACCTGATTATCGACCTAGATGCACTCCTGCACATAACATCAAATTTCGAGGCATTCCAACCCCAAAATTCAATTTGTGCTGTCTGTAGCTCGGCTAACGTAGCCGCCTCATCACAACAAATGCCTCCTTTATGTCTAAAGTGCAATGTTTCTGGGCATCAGTACCGCGCTTGTCCAACTATCCCTGGTACCTTATGTTTTAGTTGCAAGCGACCAGGCGTTATCACTCGTGATTGCGCCAGTTGCAATCCCCAACCTCAAAAAAACTTGTAAAAGGTAATACGTGCTCATCTAACGTATCACCTGTCATCGTAACTAATTCTTTGGATAATCGTCTTTTTTTAGAGATTACTCTATCTAATTCTCGTATTAAAGCTTTACTAGATAGTGGTGCACAAGTTTCCCTTGTCGATCTTTCATTATTAAATAAGTTGGAAATTTCTTTTAACTCCCATTTGCGACCTACAGTTATTTCAGCTGATAGTTCACCTATCGAGATACTTGGCAGTGTTGACCTTCCTGTTTTTTTTAGAGGAATATGGGTTCAACATCCTTGTCTTGTTAGTAAGAATTTACCGACACAGTTAATTTTAGGTATCCAGTTCTGGAATTATTTTGGATTAACTGCCCTAATAACTCGTGCCTTTGAATGTGATGATTCCGAAACTCTTTTTGTTCCATCCGTCGAAACTTATAGTAAACCTTGTATAGGTTCTTTAGGAACTCGTTATATACATCCTCGTTGGACATTGTCTCCCGACCAGGAAATTAGATTACAATCAGTCATCGAACAGTTTAATGATATTTCGTCTGATAATAAAGGTTTAGGGTGTACGTCTTGGCTATCCCATAAAATAGTTACCGAAGGATCTCCGATTAGGCAGAGGTATTACCCACTTTCACCCGTTAAATTGAAAATCCTTAATGAGGAAATTGATAAGATGTTGGAAATGGGTGTCATTCGTCCATCCAGGTCACCTTGGGCTAGTCCAGTAGTTATGGTTACCAAAAAAGATGGTTCTGTTCGGTTTTGTGTCGATAGTCGTAAGCTGAATAGTGTTACTATCCGTGATTCCTACCCGTTGCCACGCATACAAGATATCTTGGACAATCTTCGTGGAGCTAGGTTTATAACAACCCTCGATTTTCGGAGTGCCTTTTGGCAGATTCCTTTAGCTGATAACGCAAGCTGCCAGAAAAATGCATTTATTGTTCCTCAACGCGGTCTGTTTGAATTTACCCGTATGCCATTCGGACTTACTAACGCAGCGTCTGAGATGCAGCGTTTGACGGATCTCATCGTGAATTTTGAATACACGACGGACTCGGACAACTTTGTCTTCGGGTACGTCGATGATTTGATCCTCGTCTCCAAAGACTTTGATAGTCATCTACGCCTCATACGCAAGGTTCACGATCGTCTCAAGGAAGCCGGTTTGACGGTTAGCTTGAAAAAGTGTGAATTCTGCAAGCCAGAGCTAAAGTACCTTGGTTATATTGTTAATGAACGTGGGTTACAGACCGACCCAAAGAAGCTTGATGCCATTAATGAATTCCCAGTACCGACAACAGCCAAAGCACTCAGAGGTTTTATTGGTATGGCATCTTATTATCGACGCTTCGTTGATAATTTTTCCTCTATCATCGCACCTTTGACCGCGCTGATTGGTAAAAGGAAGGGTAAGGACCCTATCGAGTGGAATGATGCCGCTAACTCTGCTTTTCTTAAGTTGAAGGAGGTACTTATGGAGTCACCTGTCATGTCGTGTCCTGACTTCACCCTTCCGTTCATTCTTCAATGCGACGCAAGTCTTTCAGGCCTTGGGTCTGTTCTTGTCCAGGAGATAGCTGGTGTAGAGCACCCAATAGCCTACTATTCACGTCTTTTCTCTAAAGCCGAGAGAAACTATAGTACCACAGAGCGTGAGCTTCTTGCAGTACTGGATTCAATAAAACACTTTCGCGGTTACCTTGATGGTGTGGAGTTCACTATAGTTACAGACCATATCGCCTTGAAATGGCTAATGACACTAGATAATCCAAGCGGTAGATTGGCTCGTTGGGCAACGATCATTTCCCAGTTCAATTTCAAGATTGTTCATAGGCGTGGTGTTCTTAATGTGGTTCCAGATGCGCTTTCTAGAGCCCAAGTTGGTGTTATTTCCTTCTGTCGTGGTAATAATCCCTCTTCCGATCCATGGTATGAGCGTGTTTTTAATGGCGTTTTGGAGTCCCCTCAGATGTTTCATGCGTATTGTATACGCGACGGTGTCCTCTTACGTAGAATGGCTGTCGACAATCCTTTGCGTGATAACGCTTGGCGTATAGTACTACCGGCTGAAAAAGTCAGGGAGGCTGTTCTCGAGATTCACAGTAATTTTCCTAATGTTCATCCTGGTGTCATGAAGACCTACAGTAAACTAAGGGATATATATTATTGGCCCTCGATGTATCGGTCAGTCGCTTCTATTCTGTCTGAGTGTCAAGTATGTAAAGCTTACAAAATTGCTAACGGTACACCACATGGTCTTAGGTTGTATCCCAGGTCGGTAAATGCACCACTCGATCTGCTTTCTATCGATCTTATCGGACCTCTTCCTCCCGCTTATTATGGTTTCCGTTATATTTTATCCATGGTTGATGTTTTTACCAAATACGTCTGGTTGGTACCCTTAAAAATCGTTAACGCTCAGAATATTTCAAAAGCTCTGGAATCTGAGGTTTTTCTTCGATATGGTACACCTCAAAATATCCTCTGCGATAATGCGACGGTGTTCCATAGTTCCGAGTTTTCAAGGTTCTTGACGAGTTATCGCATTCCCGATCCAATTTTTACACCTTACTATTCGCCTCAGGCTAACGTTGTCGAAAGGTATAATCAGAGTGTAATTACCACCCTTAGCATACTTTTGGCGGATGACGATCGTAATTGGGCTAAGATGCTTCCCAAGGTTGCGCTTTATTTGAACTCATGTATGAATCTTGCGACTTCCTATACTCCCAATTTCCTTATGTATGGTCGCGAAGTTCTCTCATCTCACGAGCGTAATAACGTTCAGACTGTGGACCCAGGTGTGGAACACAGTCGGAATGAACGCGCTGCGTCTCTTGAGACACTTCAAGAAGTCTATGCTAAGGTGTCTGACGCAATGAGTCTGGCTTTCCAACGTAATTCTGTCAGATTTAACCGTAATAGGATTCAGGTTCACTATCGAGTTGGTGACTTTGTTTGGAGGCGTAATTTTGCGCGTTCAGGTCAGGATGAGTTTCTCGGTGGCAAATTTGCGCCACGTTTTATAAAATGTACAGTTAGCCGTGTTATTTCACCACAAGTTTATGAATTGGCCGACGTAGAGACGTTTCACACGGGAACCTACCACGTTAAAGATATTTTAAAAAGTTAAATGTACTTTTTACAGATCAAAAGTTGTTCCTTGTACCTTGTTCTTTTGTTTCGTATTTTTCGGTACACCTTATTTCCTAAATTCTAAAGGACCCATATGTGTCAACGTTTCCTTTTTCGATTCATCTTCTGGTCTTAATTTTTTGTATATCATAGATTTATTCCCAGCAGGCCATACGTTGATCAGGTCTCGGTAGACATTTCTAATTTTTTTGGTCGCACTGTACTGTGTACCTTTCGTTAGAATATGGTTTTGGCGCTCAATCTCTTATCATTATCACATAACACTAGTCATTTGTTTTTTATTACATATTACGCTCGCCGCGTAGTTATGTCTATTATAGCGTGTTGGGTAGGTCTTGATTTTTGTTTCGAGACTCTGTTGAATTTTTCAGGTTGGCTTGAGATTTTGTTGGGCTATCTTACTGGATCAACGGATAGGTAGTTTGCGCAAACTGCTTAACCAGTGATTTTAGTATTGTAGTGGTTTGTTGGTCAGCGAACTTAGTGCACGAGGTGTACCTTTGTTTAAGTGTTAGTGCCTGAAAATTTCAAGTAGAGTATCCCAATTGTTCTTCGTGTTTTCTTTAACTTTGTGCACTCTTGTGTGCCTAAGTTCATCTTTTTGCTGCATCGATGATAATGTTTTTTTTTTTTGAGTGTCATGTAATTGTTAGATTTTAATGTTAGGAATTAGAATATAAACTTCCACCATGAGTATTGGCTATGGTTTACGTGGATAACCGGTCACGGTTACTGCTGTGATGGTGTACAGCTTATCCGTATTAGGTTGCTTAGGTTAGTTAATTTTGTTCATAGGTTAATTTAGTCTAGTCTCAAGATGTTTTGGGTTGGCGATACCTTGTGAACTTGACCTTGATGCTACAGGGTGTTAATTGTTGTCTTAGTGTTTAGTTATGAACTTGTGATTAATTATAGGGTTGTTACTTATGGTAATGGTTAGGGTTGCCTCTTGCAAAATATTTAGGGTTGTGACTTAATTAATTCTGGGGAAGTCAATTTTTTTTTTTTACCTTAGTTGGAAGATAATTGTAGCGTTACCGCTACAAAATCGCTTCAAATTCGCGCGTTTATTTTGTTTATTTTTTAGGTGTCGAACTCCTTTGTGTGTTTGAGTTGCTGGCCTGCGTTGTTAATGGTTTCGATTATTATTTTAAAATTTTGAATGTGTTGTCAGATTGTTCGGCATGGTTGTAAGATGTTTCTTTTTGACATTGGTGCTTCAGTCTCATAACCGAAGGGATATATTTTTTGTTCTCGACTTCGTACATTTGCAATTTCAAGTACAATTGCAGTTTTAACAGTGACCTAGTTCGCATAGTTGGGTGCACGGTCACTCTATCTGCTGAGCGAAAGGAAGGAACCTTTTTTGCACCAAATAATACCGGCTTGAACCGGGTAAGTTGATATTTATTGAGATCTTTCCCCGCTAGGCCCCGTTCTGATTGTCTTGTCGTTCGTTACTCATTAGATCCTTTTATTCTAGTCCACCTACCACCTGAAGAAGTTGTCCACTAAACGCGAACTGCGGACGATTATTGTGCAATCACACGCGTATAGCGAGACACATATACTTTCACGCGTTGTGTACAACGCACGCGTGTGACTCCGGAGACTTCGGCTACGAGACCTTTTTTTTCAAGATAAGCGTAGTTTAAGAAACCTTTTTTTATATTTTTTATATATGCGTACATGTTAAATTTATTTTTGATTTAAAGGGAACGAGCGTTTAAAATTCCCATCTCCGAACTTCAATGTCAAAGATAATATGCGCATATTTTCTTAGGGCCCCTTTGACTATTATTGCTATCGTGCATTGTTTCTCCAAATTCTAAAAGAGTCCGCGCGCTCCATGAACGTTTGTTCTTTTTCGGCCGATATTCGGAAACGTAACTTAAATCATTCTTGGAATACCTTTTAATCTCTAAATTTTTGTGTTAATCCTTAATTTTTCGTCTTTATTAACCTCTAAATTTTTTGTTATTATATTATCGTCACCTCACTTAAACTAGTTACTATTTATTTTTTATACCAATCTTTGTCGCAATTGTCTATTATTCGACACCTTTAATTAATCTTAATAAACTATCTTTAGGTTACAATTTATTTTTTTATTTGTAATAAATTTCTACGTTTATCCTAGGCACAGTCCTAGGATCAGTTAGTGCTCCCTCTTCCCTTTGGAGCGTAACAAGGTATATTACTCAGTTCAATAATCTCACCTGTAATTTAAGTAGCACATCTACTTCTTGGTGTATTCTGTTGAGAGCTTCGAGGTCGCCAGGCCTGGTATCTATATTAACGCGATCAAGGTCTATGCCCACGCGCACGGTGGGCTCCTGAGCCAAGACACCACCTGCGACCCGCCGCCAAGCCTCCCAAATAGATTCCAGTTCCAACCTAAAAGTAAAATTGTATTGATGAACAATTTACGACCGAAATTAAAATCCATACTTATTATAATTTGTACGCAATGCCAGAAAAAGCAACAGATATCCGAGTATAACAAATACTCTAGCATTATTAATACAGTGGTGGATAAAAATGTTTTCATTGTTTATGTATGTAAAAACTTTATTGTACAAAAAACAATAAAAAGAAGATTAAAAAAAGAATGTTCAAACGCTAAATGTTTGTTAGTTATCATAAAGAACAGTTCCTTCACATTTATGAAGGCCCCAATTTTTTTTTGACAATTATCCACAAACACATTTGAATGGTTATGACTATTATGAGTCGCGGACATCTCTTGTGTCCTCGGGAGTGATCCAGGGTTCTATTTTGGGACCGCTCTAATCTTGTACACACAACATCACACCTAACTAACCATTAAAGACAGAGCAGAGAGAAAAAGAAAGAGATGTATAATTATGTGTATTATGTCAACTTCTATGCATTCTAGTGCGACTCTCTTTCATGCAATATTTCAGATTTCTGAAGTGTATAGCTAGATGTGTTGCTGTGTGTACACGTTATTTAACAACGACATTGGCAAATGTTTCCAAAATTGTAACTTCGCTATGTTTGCTGATGACTTAAAGATTTACAGGAATGTTACATCTAACTAGCTTTTACTTTGCACCCTGTTTATTTTTGATTGTGTTGATATTAATGTAGGTACATAATTTTTACTGAAACATCTTATAATCAGTATTTTTTATATATTGTGCTGGAGGTGACTTTTGGTTGTGCTAGGCTTCGTGCGTTTGATTAAATATGTGATTTGTTTGCGAAGCGATGGGCAACTATGTATGTGCCTTGAATGTCTAAGATTTTGCGAGATAATGGATGATAGGTCATCTAGTATTTACAAATTATTAACAAATTAATTTTGTTATTAATTTTCTTTCTCTACCTTTTGTTATTACTCGTATTAGTCAAGTTTTTCGGTATATTGGTTATACTGTAATGCCATATACATAAAATGTATTCGAATAAAAATATACATTAATAAATTATTCTCTTCGTCTAAAAAATATAACGATTATTTCACCCCGGTCATTGATTTATTATGATATAGATACACATTCAGACGGAAAAAATGGCAAGTCAAAACTACTGCCTAATCGACTTGGGTAGTCGTTTTGCTACTAGTCTTGTTCCGACCACACAGTGGCAGCAGTCAATCATGACATGACGAAATGGGGTGTCCTTTGTCTCGCGTAATATTGATTGTCCGAAACGCACTTCGCATGACATGTTTCGCAGAAACATCTTTAGTCGAATAATAGTTTGGCATATACATTTACTTGGCATAACTATCAGGTCGCATAATAATTATTTGACAGAAACTTAATTACTTGAATATTAGTTTCGGCGAATTTAATTTGTAATACTTTTATTTACTATAATAATCATACGGCATTTAATTTGGCATAATGAACTTTAAGCATAATCTACCGGTTGCGAGCGAGCGAGCAGGACCTCTCTGGGCAGAACCGACCTTTTTACATCTCTTGAAAATCTAGCAAGCAAGATTTTCATCATAAATGGTTGCTACCTGGTTACGCTGCACATTAAATTTATGCCAATTAACAATTATACTTTATTAACAATATTTGACGACGCGCTGGCCTAGTTGGTGGTGACGATGCCTACGAAGCTAGCGGTCCTGGGTTCAAATCCCAGTAAGGGTAGATATTTGCGTGATGAGCGCGAATATTTGTTCCGGAGTCATGGATGTTTTCTATATATTTAGGTATATATTTCTCTATATAAGTGTTTATATCGTTGTCTAGTACCCATAATACAAGCCTAGAGCTTAAATTGGGACTAGGTCAATTGGTGTGACATTGTCCCCTGATATTTATTATTATATATTATTATTAATTACGAACCTAATATTCGATGTGATTAATGATTATTCTTAATAATATTCTGTGTAAACAACATTCTGCCTCTGAAAATTACGCTATATGAATGTATTAAAAACGAAACTTTGCGAAATTAAATTATGCAATACGATATTTCGGCCAAACGTTAGTATGCGATACGTAATAATGACCAACAAATTTCTGCGAGACAACGGTGAACTGACGAAATGTGCAGTGAAAAACTGTTCTAAAAACATTCATGCAAGTTGATATCTTTAATGCAACTACTGAAGAAGATCACAATAATAGAATTATGTTAATTAGATCAATTACCGACCCATATTTAACCGTCCGTTAACTACATTTAAAAAAAAAGTATCCTAAGTAAATGTAGGTCTAAAATACAATTATTTATAATATATTAAACTTATTTCAAGGAAACTAGGTTATACTTTACGTTCAGCTAGTTAGGATAAGATCTTGTTTAGTTTATTATTATTATCACTACATAGTATAAAACAAAGTCGCTTGCGCTGTCTGTCCCTATGTATGCTTAAATCTTTAAAACTACGCAACGGATTTTGATGCGGTTTTTTTTAATAGATAGAGTGATTCTTAAGGAAGGTTCATATGTATAATACATTCCACGCGGGCGAAGCCGCGGGCGGGTCGCTAGTTGTATATAAAACTTAAGTTGTGTAATTAATAAAACATCTCTTAAGTTTTATTTAATAATTTGTCATTTCGTTTAATTAATATTTACAATTTAAAATGAGAAGCGACTCCATTCTTCTGATGTCATTAATATTATGGATATATGATAGCCATTTCACTAAAACGTTTCAATATTTTGAAACATATTTACACTTGACCGCTAAATATTGAGTTCATTTTTGCATGAATGTTTAAGGTAAAAAATAGCGATGTTAGCATGTATCTGAATACAGCTGTCAATGTCATTTGGGACAGTTTATAGCAACATTTTTGTTCGGGATTGTGTATTAAGTATAATTTTAAATCAATGGTCTCGGTCGATACGCCTACATCGCCACTCTATTGTAAACGCGTTAACAGGGTCAGCCTTAACGCCATCTATCGAGCATGATTTTGTAGAATCAAGGAACGGTCAAGATAATTTAAACAGCGAACTAGGTTGTATCATGTGGGCCCATCGCGTACCGCCCTCCTGTAGGAATAAAGTAATTGCGGAACTTCTTGACTCTCACATGGGACTAGTAAAGACGAAAGCGCTTGCCCGCAGAGGTGGCTGCGCGTTGACGAAAGTGTGGATGCGGCGTACCGTGCCTGTGCTGTGTGCGCCGTAATGGCCGCAGCGCTGCGCTCGTGGCCTTGGCCATCCTTTCCTTCAAATAGGTTACATTTGGATTTTTGGTACCTATAGGAGGGATAACGTACTTAGTGCCAGTTGATTCTTACTCGAAATTGATAGAAGCGATCTGGAAGAGTAGGAGGAGTACCTCAGTAGAGTAACGGATCTGTGGGCAAAATTTGGTTTACCAAAACGGACTGTAAGTGACAACGGACCGCCCTTTCAAGTGACGAAATCCAAAAATTTCTTTGTCATAACGGCAATAGAACAAGTCTTTACGGCGCCCTATCATCCATCATCAAACAGTGCTACTGAGAATGCCCTTAAGACGTGGAAATGGGCGTTTAAAAAGATTGAAATAAAATCTAGATGTAGATATAGCTTTATGTAGATTTCTATTTGCATTCCTTTAGAAATAGAGAGCATGCTACAACTGGTGACCGTCCGGCAATTATACTCTAAGGACGCAATCTGCGTATGAGGCTCGGTAATTTCAAACCAAAAAGGGATTCTGGTGGCCGCGCGTCAGGCGCTTCCCGAGCATGGGGCCGATAATGTTTCAAACATTAAATAATATTTGGCATTTTTGGCTTAAATAATATTTTTTCGATGACAAAATGGGGTCCGAAAAATAGTTATTTAATATAATTTTAATTAAAGATAGCATTGACTATATTTTGATGGGCAAGTGATTCTGGGTGTATTCATCTTTATTCGAGTTTTATTATTAATATGTTTCATGCGATAAGCTGACGGGTAAAGGTCGATCTCTCTTTGGATTCTGCACTATGAGCTCTAACTGAAAGCTTCAAAGGAAGTGGTAGTAGCATGCAAGTTACCCTATCATTAATGGCTGGAGGAAGACATGTCGAGGCGCCCCGGGCGGGCCCGCGGCGACCAGCAGTGCGGAGACGAGCGCGCGCGCCACCAGCCGCTCGGGCCGCAGCCCCGCCGCCACCTGCAGCGACGCGCTGTCCCACCCAACCGTGCCCTCGCTACTCGAAATGCCCAGCTGACTCACTTGGATTGTAATATTTTCCAAATAGCGCTCCACTATAACAACAATCATGATATCATAAACATTTACAATCGGTAAGGTAGAATATGTAGGTTACGAAATATGTAGGTTATAAAATAAATTATTTAAAAAACAAAAAACCGCCTCCAAAAACGAAATAAAATACTTCTAAAGGCGGTATTTTGTTTTTTAAAACGTAAATTTTGTTTTATACTATTTATTGATTATAATATGCAGTTATGTAGTCGCACTTTTTAGTTGATATGAAACTTCAAACCATTTCAAGTTCATCGCAAGTTACGCCGCGGGAAAGTCAGTCGTATTTAAACAATTATAATGTTCTACGTTATAGTCGCTTAACAATCTTAATCAATATATCTTATCGCTACCCTGGAAATAGGTAACGTTAAGGACTTCCGTTGACCATCTGTGGTCTTCATCACGTTTGTTAGTACTTTACCTCAATCTACGTTATAGTCGCTTAACAATCTTAATCAATATATCTTATCGCTACCCTGGAAATAGGTAACGTTAAGGACTTTCGTTGACCATCTGTGGTCTTCATCACGTTTGTTAGTACTTTACCTCAAAAGCATAAAATCCTTGTAGCGATCTACCGGTTCGCATTTCACCTCGGTTGTACAAAATCTCAATAGCTTTTTTTCTTGAAGCAATTTTTCGTGTGGCTGTTCACATTAGTATACTTAATTTGTAGCATCTTACTTTCCGAGTAGGTAGTGCTTCACCATAATCGCATTTCACCGCGATCGAGTTTTGTTTGGAACGCTGTTTTATTTGACGCGTTAATTGCTTTTGAAATAAACCTCGATAGTTTTATTTCTTGCAATTCATTTTTCGTGTAGTATTTTACCCTAGACGCATTTCGTCGCGATCGATTTTTGTTTGGGACTCTATTTGATTTGACGCGTTAATTGATGTTCGCACTAAAATTCCGTAACATTTTTATTAAAACGTGTTTTGTACCTATAGTTTCATGTCATTATTTAGTCATAATCCCAATGAAAACCCGTCTAACATGTACATACATGTGTATGTTTGAACATGTAGGTCGTAAGTTGATATACGTCAGCCTAAAATGTTGTTGTAGAGATAAAGTGCTACTTGGCGAACTGTGACATTAAATATTCACGATGATATGCTATTTAAAAAAAAGCAAAACAAGTACATTGCGAGTAAAGATACTGTCTAATACTGAAATAGACGATTAGGATACAAAACGATAATTTATCAAACGATTGAGGTGAAAAACGACAAAAACTAACATCCACTAAAAAAAAATTAGATTGAGATGCAACGCTACAGTTAAATGTACGATCGAGGTAAAATACGACTAAAACTTATAGCGACTAAAAAAAATGATGATTGAGACGCAACGCTATAGTTAAATGTACGATCGAGGTGAAATGCGACTAAAACTTATAGCGACTAAAAAAGTAAACGATCAAGATACAACGCGATAATTAAATATACGTTCGAGGTGAAATGCGAACCGGTGAATCGCTACAAGGATTTTATGCTTTTGAGGTAAAGTACTAACAAACGCTTCATCATCAGTTCCACTTCACCAAAAGATCTTTCCGAATACAAATGCTGGACTTGTTACTAAAAATACTGAAATGAATACTGACGGTTTGTTCTAATAGAGACGAACAATGATGTGCGATGGACAGAAACGTTAAAAATAAACGTCAGTAAAAATGAACGATAAAATAGCAATTTACCCATCATATTACGAACTGTGTACAGAAGAGGTGTCTTAACAGTTTCAGAAGTATCGAAGGGTAGCATCGATAGCCGCAATTTGCTTCCAAACTGAAAAATGTAAAATATAGATGTATAAAACACGAATGTTTATTATTTTAAGGGATAGTAAATAACTAAATGTTTTAATACCAGTTGTGTGATGTGTAGCAACCGCTGTAATATGTCGGTAGATACTTCAAGTAACACAGGGCGTTCTATATTAACAGTCAGTGATCCCTTACTGCTGGTGCATGACGTTGACAAAAAGCTAGCTCCTCCTGGTGAAAAATTGAGTAAGCAGTACAATACAACACAATAACATTATTTATCAACCAGTCACATGCCCTACGCATATAGAATAAAAGAAAAAGAAAAATAATACTTAATAGCATGAAAATGATTGCGTGTAAGATCATAATAATAATTATTAGTGGTTTCTGATTGTCATTAATGCCATTACATAAATTTAACTATTGACTGACATGACCTTATTTCAATCATTCGAAGGCTAATAACGACATGGTCAAAGGTGCCATGGTCATAAGACTCGTTTATATTCAAGTAATAACTTTAACACGTTTCTCACCAACTTACACTCAGCGTCAAAAAAAAATCGCATCTCAAGGAAAATTTGTTTCAAATGAATGTAACATTTAACCAATTCATTGGTCCCAATGAATAGTAATACCAACAAAATGCAAGTATAGTGGTTTTTAATTTCAAGAGATTTCATGAACGCATACGTACCGTAAAACACCGAGCTTAAAAAATGTGGACATACTCGTTAAAGTTCTGTATTTTCATTTCCCCGAGGCCAAAATATATAGAGTAATTTCAAAAGTAGATTTTAGAACGATTTTTTTTACCAATGCTTATTTTTCAATTACTTATGAAAAATACATGAAATAAGTAAACAAATGTTATCTACCATTACGAGGGGTGATCCAAAAGTTTTGATAATCGGTATTAAAAATGGGAGATATGTAAATCGTTATATTTTAATTGAAATAAGCACACTTTCTATATTTCCAAACACTTATTAACGTCACTCAATTGTTTTATTTTACCACTATAAAAATAATTTTACTTTAGGAGGTCAAAATGGTCAAATTTTGTACGTTCACTAAATCATCATAAGCTCGTGATTTTTATGTAGCTGTTTTTTAACATTAGTGAATGAGAAGTAGTAGTCGAAAGTTAGGGCTTAATAACGGGGAGAGCGGTTCTCAGTTCTGATCTTTGGTCGATGAGCAGCACCCTTGTGAATTAGAAGCCTCTGAAGCACATTTCCTGCCACAAATTCGTTTTTTTTTTTCTTGAGCTTGTTTTTAATATTTTCCCATAACTATGATAGAATAATGTTATATAACTCTCCTAGATTATTTAAACACAATTGCTAAAAACGAATGTCAAAGTATTTATTTGTAGGCCTCAATAATCCTGGGCGAGGCCGAAAAAACCACCCTAAGTTTTGGTGACAGAGCTGGAGATAAAAAATCCACTGCAATGATAACTTATTTATCATTTAAATCATAATGATAAATCAAGGTTTCATTTTCAAAAACAATATTTTTTATTAGTGTACCAGAAGTTTCTCCACACCGCTCCAAATTATTACAAAACTAACTCTTATTTTACCGTCTTGTAAAATTATTCATACAGATGTTTTTTGTTTAACTATCACAGAAAAACAAATGAACAATATAGTATTTTTTTTTCTCTAATTTAAGTTTGATTAGTGCCATGGTATATTCCACATTAAAAAAATATCATTATGTGCATGGTTCATACTGATTCTCAAAACTTATGGATCACCCCTCGTATTAAGGTTTTTTTGTTTACAAGTTCCAATTTTTGTAACTTTTATTTTAAAATATACCAAACTTGGCACCTTATATTCAATGTTTCATCTTCCGTCACTGTCACCCTAATTAAAACTCCATGCCTCCTTAACAACAACCCTTAAAAAATCTATGCTCCCGTAAATAAACCACAGACTGGATTATATATGCTTACTAAATGATTATTAACTTCTGCTAATGTTTTTTTAATAATATTTTCTGTTAAATAATTTCTATTTTTTTTTGTTACTATTATTACTTATTAGTTTTTGTGACAACTCTGGGTTTTGACACATTTTCCTGCTCAACTACGGATGAATATATAAATTTTTGGTTTTATGTGAGATTCATTGTTTTATATAATGCTAGGTTAAGTTTATTATTGTATAATATCATCAGCAGTACTTAAAAAATGACTGACTGTTGAGTTTCTCGCGGCGTTTCTTCTCAGCAGTGGTCTCTTGCGAAGCGCTGGTAGATTTTTGACGTGTAAAAGTGCCCGTGCGGCCTACTTACTGTATAAACAACTGTTATCATTCATCTTTTTTTTTCGTTTTAAAATCGGTTATTTTGATGAAAAGTCAACCATTAAAGTTGCCTTTTAAATTCTTATCACAAGTCTTATCATTAAAGGGCTGATGACGGATACGATATTGTGACAAAAGCATAAGATGAATAAGACTTTTATAAAATTTCGTGTACTATTTATGTTTAAAAATATATAGCGTTTCTATTATAAAAACATATTTAAAATTGTGAAGTTTTAAGACTTGTTGGTAATTCTTTAGCTCTGCCTACCCCACTCTGGGATTGAAGGCGTGAGTTTATGTATGTATATTTCGTATATTAAAAAAAGTAACAGTTTACGAATACGCCCCTCTTAAGTCTGTAGTGTAGATGTAGAAAGGTCATTTTCCATAAATAAGTAGAAAGTGAACTATAAAAGGGATGGACTGAATACATCCAATATGGAAAGAAATATGATAATTTATTTCAACAAAAAATCTTTAACTTTTTTGCACTGATGCTCTTTTTTTTTTAAATCAATTAAGTATATTACTCATATCCATCATCAGTCATCCGCCCATTACTTATCATTGATGAAATAGGAGTTAAAGTGGAATTATCAAAGAATGCGTTTTTTTAAGCAAATTGTGCTCACGTTTCTTACCGTTTGAAGGCAAGACGATCTTTACAGTAGCGGTAGCGAGTGCCGGCGGAATGTCAGTGACCGGGTCGGGCTCTCCCTTCGCCGTGGAAAATATGACTTTACTCCAGTACTCCTGCATTGGAGCCGCACCCAGACCGACACAGGCGTCAAACAAGGATACCTAAAGCAAAACCAAAAAGTTCGTGACATGAGGTGCATTATTAAATGGATCGAGTAAATGTACAGTACAAGGATATTCCATTCTTTAAATAAATTGCCGAGATAACTTAAACGCGTAATGTAATATGTTATAATTGTGTCGCATTACTTCAAACTCAGATATCTCCTTGAAATTTGGTATACGAATTTGAAACTTAACTTGTTCGAAAAAAGGCGCAAATTCCGCTGTCTTTCTGAATGGATTTATCCGAGTTTGAAATGAAGCGACTCAATTTAGACTCAAATTTATACAAATTGATTTTTGTTACGTTTAAATGTTGTTTTTATTTGATGCTTTATTTCAGTTTCATACTTAATCGTACCTGTTTCGAACGTGAATAGAATTATGAGTAAAGTTGATAATGATGGTGACAGTGTTCTTCTTTTGCAAGAAAATTTGGGGACTGTGTTCAATATTTTTAACAATTGTGTTATATTTTCTCGCATTGTTGGAGAAATGCACTATACAAGCCTCAGCCGGGAAAGGCGGTTGCTGGACTCGTATAAAGCGCGGCCTTGACTTCGTCTCGGCCACGCTAACTCACACTCGTCCCTCAACAGAAATTTTCCCGGTCTCTACAGTAATGTAGTATTTTTTTACCAAATAACTTGAATATAATAAAATGGAGTATTACAGCGAGCAAAAACAACGTACAGTCTATTTTTTCTTACTTGAGCTAAGACGTAAACAAACATCACTCGATCACATATCGCGACATTCCGAAAGAATCACTCAATATATGGTACCACAATAACTAAAACACATTACTTTAAACACAAACGAATTCATTTCTACTAAATATTGCTTTAAATTATCCTTACAAGTAACATATTTTAATAAAATAATAATTTCCACGAAACTCTCTCTCACAGATTATCAAAACTGAATGTCAGTTTGGCATTTCATTTGTAGGGATGGGAAGAAGTGAATGAATTAATGATTAAGTAACGGTTTAACTGTTTGGAGGTTTTAATATACAATATTCCAAACATAAATGAATATAATTATCTTTTTAAACTAAAAAGTTAGTTAAGTATGTGTATAGGTAGTCTATATGATATGCAGGGAGCGCAACTTTGGTGCCGATGACAAGCGTATGACGTCAAGCTATATACAGAGTGTTTTTATCTAGATTTTACTTCGTCACTAATAACAACTTATTGGCATCTTTAGTTTACTGATATTGACACTTGATTTGAGACGGCTAGTAGGTACTTATAAAAAGGAGATTGAGTAGCATTGTCATGGTAAAAAGAAAATTATTCGAGACACTAACAAAAATAATCATTTTTTTATTTGTTTGTATGTAAATTGTAAATATAACAGAAACATGATTGTTTCTCTTGCGCAAAGTCACAATGCTCAGCCGTATTTGCAGAAGTTTCCTTTTCTGATTGTAAATAATGAAATAAGGTTTTGACAGGAATGTAGGCAATTTAGAAAAACATTGCAAAACAACCAAGCACATGGGATGTTGAATTTAAATTTTAAGCGTTCTGGATACTTTGAAATCCAATGACATTTCATTTAAGTTATGTTTTTCATTTACTTGTGGAAAGAACCTTTTTCATTATTATATTACCCAATTAAATATTTATTCATATAGTCTTTGTCATTATTTTAATATTAACATTATCATTATAGCATTATTAAGAATCAGTGGCAGGGAGCGAAACTTTGGTGCCGGTGACGTCATTATGACGCAAATTCACATATAGGATGCTTTTATTATAATCAATATTAGACACCCCACTGATTCTTAATAATGCTATAATGATAATGTTAATATTAAAATAATGACAAAGACTATATGAATAAATATTTAATTGGGTAATATAATAATGAAAAAGGTTCTTTCCACAAGTAAATGAAAAACATAACTTAAATGAAATGTCATTGGATTTCAAAGTATCCAGAACGCTTAAAATTTAAATTCAACATCCCATGTGCTTGGTTGTTTTGCAATGTTTTTCTAAATTGCCTACATTCCTGTCAAAACCTTATTTCATTATTTACAATCAGAAAAGGAAACTTCTGCAAATACGGCTGAGCATTGTGACTTTGCGCAAGAGAAACAATCATGTTTCTGTTATATTTACAATTTACATACAACCAAATAAAAAAATGATTATTTTTGTTAGTTTCTCGAATAATTTTCTTTTTACCATGACAATGCTACTCAATCTCCTTTTTATAAGTACCTACTAGCCGTCTCAAATCAAGTGTCAATATCAGTAAACTAAAGATGGCAATAAGTTGTTATTAGTGACGAAGTAAAATCTAGATAAAAACACTCTGTATATAGCTTGACGTCATACGCCTGTCATCGGCACCAAAGTTGCGCTCCCTGATGATATGACATGATGATGTATCTACGAATGACTGAATAAAATATTTATAATAAAGCGTGTTGTGTTATTGAGTACATAATATTGTTATAAGAAGGTATCCACATGCAATTGTAGTCTGTCAAATTCACTATATCAATCATATTGAAGAACCCAACCCATATACGTATTTCACTCATTTCATTCATTCACTAAATAACTTTACACATTCACTCCATTATTCCCATCCTTATGAAATGTCAAACTTTAAAGATACGCCATATTTGTTTACTACTTAGCTCAAGTAAGAAAAAATAGACTGTACCTACCAAATGCGTGAACTTTTCTTCATACTAATCATACAAATATCTACCAACTGTCCGGTTTATGACCCTAAGGCATGAAACTATAATTAGTATGGAAGAGTAACTGACGCTGAAAGTCAGCCCTACTGACTTAGTGCTGGCGGGGGAGGAACTAATACTTAGTGCCGAACCGTCCATCAGTCGACTTTCTGACGTCGTGTCATGGCCGATGTTCTGAAATATCTATATCTTTGAAAAATGTGAATTACAATGCAACTACTTCGAATGAATAGGAAATTAAATTTAAGTCATTTTTACCATCGTTAGTTTACTTAAATACTAAAACAAGTAGATAATATGTTTTTCTTTAAGTTTTCCAAAACATGAAGAACGCCGTCTGGCTTGGGTGGATACAGTTAGTCGCGAATTGCGTAGCGAAAATTTGATGCCTAGCAAACATTGCAGGATTTGCAGCATCCATTTTGATGAACTGGATTATGACATCTCAAACACTGGAAGACATTTTTGTCGACATTTATTTACTATAATAATAAGAATTTTTAATGACATCAAGTATCAGACGTAGAGTGGTTTATTACACATTTATTAGGCACCTGAGCCTGCTTAACTTATGATCGATATGCATATGCGTGCTTAGGTAGGTATAATTAGTATTATTCTCGCCAAAAAATAATTAACTATGATGTTCTTTTAATTAAGTTATTATCACAAAAAAACAACTTCGTATATTGTATATTCTCACGTATCTTTATGTCTACAAGAATAAAGATGTGTGCGATATATTTGGCACTTAGGATGATCAAGACTATTTGATGCTGAAATTAAAGATTTTCTCTTTTACATCTTTATAATAGTGTACCATAAGAATATTAAAAGATTCAAGGAGAATTGTCGCTAGGTGTAATTTGAATGAAGTAACGGCTTTGGAACTACACTGTATATGGTCCGACATGCTCTTGCCCGGGTTCTAAATGATAATGTTACTTGATAATTTTTGCTACTGTCCATCTCAATGACAGTATCGGATTCAATTCAATTTTTATACTGTATGCAGAACTGTTTATGCAGAATGTTGTTGTTGCATGTTATGCATAAGGGTTTATGCAGAACTGGACCCGCGATACCCAAACCAAAGAACATATTTTTTTTAGTATTCTCCGAAATAAATAATATATTTATTAGAACATTTATTATTATGGCACCAAACCTGGGCAGCACGCACGTTCAGCACGGTAAAAACCACATCGTTCTATCTCGTGCTTGGTTCATAATCCATGCACATGATATGAGACCAGCACGTATGTATAGTCGACTACAAAGAGGTGTATCTACTTTTGTAATTTATTACAAGTAAAAAAATGGATAAGTACATCTTTTTATAGTCGATAGTACGTATATACTTAGTATTTTATTAGCAATAACATAAAAAAGGAAATTAGAAAATGAATTCATATAGTATACGGGAGTTAAACTGAAAGCTTCGGGAATAGAAAAATATGCAGTTAAATTGAATTAAAGTATTTTTATTATTATTATTATTATTATTTATTATAATACACTAGCAGCTCTTTGAGCTGATGCGTGTATATCACTGCACTTGTGTCTATAAAGTTTTTAAAAACTTATCAAGTCTATTTTTAAAGGAGTTCACTGAGGGTGCACTAATAACAGTTTCTGGTAAAGTGTTCCACAGTTTCACCACGCGATTCGATAAGAAGTGTCTCCTAGGGTTGCTAGCACACAGAGGCTTGACTAGTTTCATGGAGTGCCTTCTCAACCTTGTGTCCTGGCTTAATGTGTAAATGTTATTCAGATTAGCAATGTTATAGTGTCCATTCAATATTTTATATGTCTCGATAAGATCCCCTCGTTTTCTTCTCTCCTCCAATGTTGTCAGGTTCAGCGCCAATAGGCGTTCTTCATAGGGTTTATCTTTCAGTTATTAAAGTTATTTCAGTTATTGTTTATCAAAGTTTTCTCCTTTATACTTTATGCACTTTTACATGAGTTCAAACCAGTCGTTAATGCACTTATTGAAGACTGAAATAGGGCAGACTGAAATAATCGACAAAATGGCTATTTAAAAAGCTGGTGGTGCTTCCGGCGTCTAAACTGCTGACCACGCAACTTATCCTTAATTTTGGGGAATGTGAAAAAGTCATTGGGGCTTAATGGGCCGCATGGAGGATGGTCCAGTAATTCGACTTTTTCACCGTCCAGATACACAGTTGTTTTCCGAGCGGTGTGAGGGCTGGCATTGTCGTGGTGAAGGATGATGCGGCGACTAGGGTTTTTGTCCAGAGTTCAGCAAAGATACTCGGCAAACAAATAGTTGTGTCCGGCATTGAGCGTTCTACGATCTTCAAGAGGAATAGTAGCCACGTGACCCGATTTGGAGACAAACGTAGCCACCGTCTTTTTGGCCGTACTGCGAACGAAAAACTTTTGTCGGTTTGAGCTCGTCTCCGTAGACCCATACTCGAGATTGGTTCCAACATTGGCCACCTGATACAATGCTAAAAACTGCATTTGAGCTTCCTCCGTTGAATTTATTCAAAGTTCTGCGGTACCAATTGACGCGAGTCGATTTCTTCTCGTCAGACAATAAGTGAGCGATCCAACGGGAACACAACTTTCGCATGCCTAATTGTTCCTGTAAAATAATTTGTATCTGACTCATTCCAATGCCCAAACACTCTTGAATCTCCCGATATGACACATGTCGTTCTTCCTTTATCTTCTGACGACGTTTTCTTGCGTGACTGCCGATTTTGGTCGACCTTCACGCATGTCGCCCGTACGTATACACGGCCACGTTGAAATTCTGAATACCACCTGTATATTATCGTCTTTGAAGGTGCTTCATTAATTACTAAAAGCAGCAATCATCCGGTCTCTACATTGTTTTTATGTTAATCCAATTTTAAAGTCGAAATAAATCATAGCTCTTAAATTTCAATGGGACAATTCCATTTTCAGCAGCGACTCAACTTCAAAAAATATTTGAAATCGAACCTTTTTTTTTCCTTGTGACCATTTTGTTAAGATAGTGAAACTTTAGAGATTATAAAAAGGTAGAATATGTGTCAGAAATATGTTTGTAAGTATTAGATTCCCGAAACTTTCAGTGAAGCCTTCGTAATATTAAATTTTAGACAGTTTTAAATAAAAATAAGACGTGCACCTGTAAACTTCTTATCGAACTTTTCTTCCAGTAATACAAGTTGGGCTGGTGTACAGAGATGTGAAGGAGCGGCAGATTATTTTTGAACCTTTTACAATTCATTAAAGTCTGAAAAAAACAACTCGAACATATCATCGCATACTTGTTTGAAAATATATGTTATAATGCATATTCAACACATTTAAAGGGCTATTCTAGTTTTCGATGCCTAATAAAACGTCCCCTTATGTGAACGTAAATTTAGTCATAATTTTCAACAAAACTGAATAATCTTAGAAAAGCACACAATTTATGTGGGGCTGGGTAATAAAAGGCTATAATAGTAACGCAGGGGTTGTTATTAGCAAAGCGACGCGGAGACTAGTAAAGTCGTAATTTAAGCATTTGATTCGTGTTTTATATACAAAAAGAACAAAAATAGTAGGTAAATTTACAAGATAACGTAAGATCTGGTTGAGAATTAATGTGGGACTGCTGTAAAATTATCTCAAAATATCTACGAATTTTTAAAGCGGATCTTACATTTTTTGGGCATCGAAAAGTAAAAAGGCCCTAGAAACAGTAATAGGTGCTTATCAAATAAAATATAACATTGTTACATACATTTAACTTAAGTTTCGTGTGTCCTATGTCAGCATTTCTCACAGCCTCTGTTAGACTCCTGCTTCGAGTTTGGTCTGATACGTTTCTTTTGAGTTCAGCTGGCACCGGCTCCCGTAGCTTATTGTCTATCATATTCTCTGCTTTAATAAACAACTCCTAGGGAAACAACATATTGTCAACAATAAATGGGGGTACAGATGTAGTGCATTATCCTTTCCCATCGTTTTTTGTCGGATAAGTTCGTATTTAGCTTGCTTTCTCAACCAGCTTTAGTATCCATCAATAAGCCAACTGAGAAAGCAAGATAAATACGAACTTATACAAAAACGGTGGGAAAGGATTATTCACTAAATCTGTAAGCGTTTATTGTTTTGAACCACCTTCTTACTATAATTACTACTATTATTATTACAAATAATATCTGGATGAACCTTGAACGGAAAAAACTTTGGAAGGTTTATTCGATAAATTACACCGAAAGGAAAGTATGGAAAAAATACAATACATATTAATAAAAATATGTTTTTTTTTAATGATAATCTGACTATTCATTAATGTAGAATTGAAACTAGCTATCCGACATATCCCTTCCAAACCGAACTTAGCATTAAGTCAATAATAATATTACATCTTAATTAACCGATACATCTCCTCCTCCTCTAATTAAATCCTAGGAAGAGGCCTTTGCCTTATATGTTAACACGTATAATTATTAGAGACAGGAGTTTTGGTGGCATTCCGTGGTTCTAAAATCCATGCAATCACTATTTCCTAATTATGAAATAAGTATCACAATGAATTCGACCTCTCAAATTCCGTCATTCATGAAGCCGCTGTAACAATTGAAAAGAAAAAAATAATAATATATATATATATATATATATATATATATATATAATATATATATATATATATATAATATATATATATATATATATATTTGGAGGTTACCTCCGCCGTGAAAGCGTAGCAAAAAATATTTAGATACTTATCGGTAAACCAAATTAAAAATGTCTTTAGATTATTATGAAATATGACAAAGGTGGTTTGTATATAATTATAAGGAAATAGCCACTCCACGGATTCGAGAACCACGGTATGAAAGTCCTAACCCCATAAATATAACAAAATGTAATGTATCGAAACAGGCAATACCAACCACAAGTGGACCCATTTTCTTTTAATTTTCACGAAATGTTCTTTTGATGCCTTACAGAAGCAAGGCGGGGTCACTGTGATCATGATCAGTCTATTTTTGATTTTTTTATTTTTAAAAGCAATCTAAAGGACTATCTATCGCTTCCGTAGTTTTTCTAAGATTTCCTTTACTTTTATTTTTACCATCGTGTGTTATCTTTATTTGACTGATTTCTAGAATTTATGTATATTTTATAGTTGTATAATAATATGTATTTAGCGTGTATTTAGTATGTATAGGTGGCTATAGGCTGAACAAGAAGAAGAAGAAGAAGTATGTATTTATCAACTCATTTACTTTGTGTATGTGTATATGTAGTTTATATCTGTTTAAATAGTTTTGACAATTACAGAAGTGTTTCTTGTAGTTTAGCTTGGGTTCTGAAGAATTTAGTTTACACCGCCTGCCATGTATTTTTGTCATTATTATTTCTCTGTCCAACGTTGTCTGGAAGAGATCGCTATCTAGCGGTAAGACCGCCTGTTGTAATACCTATAGTTAAAATGTACTGTTCCATGTTTTTTTTGGTGTTCAATAAAGAGTGTTTGTATTGTATTGTATTGTTGACTAATGAACGGTTACTTCATCGATGAAAAAAATTACTAGGTTAAATCGTCAAAACTGGCCACTGCTAGCCTATAAGAAACGA
The DNA here is from genome assembly GCA_927399475.2 of Acleris emargana. Lineage (NCBI taxonomy): Eukaryota > Metazoa > Arthropoda > Insecta > Lepidoptera > Tortricidae > Acleris > Acleris emargana. The sequence continues at coordinate 44,450,904 of OV656835.1, read as the reverse complement.
GAACTATTTTTTTTCAACTATTTTATTTCTAAAATTATCTATAGTATGGTGAAAGCACTCAAGTATTCTCAGAGTTCCGCTCGTACCCTAGACAAATGGGACCTCATTTTACTATGCCTACTACGCTGTCCGTCTGTCCATCCGTCTGTTCCATCTTTAAAAAGGTATATTTTTTTATATAGTGTGTATTTTTTTTAAACTAACACTATTTCTATTATATATAAATATCGATTGTGTAGATTTTAAGCAGTAAACAATACATTTTATTAATTTCAGACATCATGTTTCATAGTAACATTTACTGCACAATAAGACCTACACAATCGATATCTAGATGAAAATAGTGTTATGTAGTATTCATTTTCAAAACGTCCGGGTTCGATTCCCGAGCTGAGTACAAGTTTTTTTATTAACGTATTAATGCAGTTTTCCTTGTTACCACAATCGATGACATTGGTTCCTAAGAACAGGTCTTTGTATGTCTTATATTTTCAGACTTTCCCATACTGACCGATTTAAAGCCTGTATATAGATACAAGAAACGTTTTTAAGGTAATACAATAGGTACAAGGGTCAATATTACAATTTAAAGCGCAAAAAAAATAATTAAAAACCTACTAAGTGTGAGTCGGGCGGTACAGAACTCTCGGTGCTCGAGTCAATTTTGCACATGACTAGTATTTTATATGTCAAAATATACTTGTTTTTTAATAGACAACCTTTAAAAAAATGCATTATTGTTTTTTCGCGTTTATAATAGCTGGTTAAAAATTAAACTACCCGTATTTCTTGGTTTTTCTTTATTTAACTTAAATTCGTCGTTAATAATATATTAAAGAAATAGTCATTAAAAAGACCGTATATACAAAGTTAGGAATACTGATGTCGTGATCTTAGCATGATATAAAATAAAAAAAGTAACTTCAAACAGAAACAGAACTGACTGTCATGTCATGTCACTCACTTGTCAATCATTCGCTGCTGTTCGTTCACAAATTTGTTATTTTGCGTAATTTAATTAATTACATAATTTGTAGGCGCCATCAAAATAAATAAACTATTTTGCGTAGAATCAAAAGCGTGTCGTTAGAATCAAGTAATCCGTCAGACAGATAAAAAATGAACATGACAGTTGTATATTTTTTTCAATTCCTTTGGTAATATTTGGACTATGAGCACTATAAGTGTATTTCTAACATTCACAATCCAACTTTTTTTACCGTTTTTCCTAAATATAAAAAAAACTACTGCATAAAATAATCCAAAGATATTTTTACTGTAATCAGCAGGTTAAAATCTAGAAACGGTGTTTTATTTTACTACCTTAGCATATAATGAATTGTTGTCAATTACTTTTTACCGAACTCTTTTTCCATACTTCCCATGTAGTGTTATTTAGGTACTGCCAAGACTCCTTATTCCGTCCATGATTTAAAATAAGTAATTATTAATAATAAATATCAATCCAATCTCACACAATTGTCCTAGTCTCAAACTAAAGTACTACGGGAATTCAATGATAAACATATTTAAATATAGAAATACATACTTCAATACATGGGAGACTACTAAAACTTAGGGACTTAAGGCACTCATCACAATAATATTTACCCATACCGGGACTCTAACCCGGTACCACTATCTTCGTGGGCTGGGCCACTAATAACTAGGCTAAAAGCGTCATCATAGGGCTAGGTAAAAGTATATGTAAGGTTTTATTTATGCCCAATTACTGATATACAGGGTTGGGCAGATTAAGTGTCCTAGTTGTTTATGGCTTTTTTACTTAAATATAACTAAACTTCTTATTCACTTCGTATTTTTTTTTGTTGTCAATTTAACCTTCTTTATGATTTCTACACGTCAGCTTGATATATTTTGTTTTTATATTGTTTTCAACAATGGACGCGAAACGCCAGCTCGTGTGCGATTTGTACCAGAAAAAATACCGACCGTGTGAGATATTGAAGACGCTGAAACATTTAAATATCAATATAAGGTTTATATCGCGGACCGTCAAGCGATTCAAAGAAACGGGATCTTCACAAATCAGGCCCAAACCTGGGAGAAAGCCATCTGTTCGCACCAAAAACATCATTAAAAATATTCGTGAGCGTATTAGACGAAATCCAGCTCGAAGTGCAAGCAAACTTGCTAAAGATATGAAAATATCCCGTCGAACAATGAGACGTATTTTAAAATATGATCTTGGGCTAAAAGCCTACAAAAAACAAAAAATTCATGGCTTAACAGATGGCCAGAAAAAAGCTAGGGTAAAAAAATGTAGGGAATTGCTAGCTTGGCACGACGGCGATGATATTATTTTTTCCGATGAAAAGATGTTCCAGTTACAAGACAGTCACAACCAACAAAACGATCGTGTCTATGGTGCTTCATTGAAGGATATTCCTGTGGACAAATTAGCCGTACAACGGTTCCAGAATGCATCAGCTGTCATGGTATGGGGTGCGATATCGCCTAGAGGCAAGTTACCGCAGCTGCGTTTCAATAAACAATCAATATCGAGGTGTCAAAATTAACCAAGACTATTACATCCAGAACGTGTTACAGGGTCATTTGCTAGAAAATGCTCAAAAATTATATGGAAACGACTATTACTGCTTCCAACAAGATAGTGCCCCATCTCACAAAGCTAAACGCACTCAAGACTGGTGTAGAACAAATTTGACAGATTTTATACCTTGGCAAGAATGGCCTTCATCATCGCCGGATTTGAATGCTTTGGACTTTTCGATATGGGGTTACATGCTGAGCAAGATTGGGAGCACACAGGGCATGAATCTAAACTCATTCAAGCATCGATTAGTCAAGATATGGAATGAAATACCAGACGAGGTAGTGCGTGCCACGTGCAATGCATTCTATGGAAGAATGCGTCAAGTTATTAAAGCTGATGGCGAGCGATTTGAACTTATGAATTAGTTTTTTTAAGTATAGAGTACGCTAAAAATAAAAACGTGATAAATTTTAAAATTTTCTGTCTTGTTTTAATTTTATGGCTCTTTTTAACTAGGACACTTAATCTGCCCAACCCTGTAATATTATAATAGTGATATGATCAGTGTGTGGTGGGCAAAGTGGGACGGTGCCAGAGTACCAACTGAGGCGACGGCCTAATACTAAGGACCGTCACATTTAATAGGAAGCGAGGAAAGTGTGGAGGCACATATAGCCATGCGGTGTTCCTGTCGGTCACCTAACCTCTCACTACAGTGGCAACTGGCAGTGATAGAAAAAAAAAGTTTATTATTACCTGCGATACTTGCTTGTGCCCAGGCGGCCTCAAAGCCATTATTTCTGGACTTCCATCATCTCCAACATAAAGTGATAATTCTATTGTTCCCATTGTTACAAATACTTCAATATAATCCGATGCCTCGATACTGAACAATAAAAAATAAATAATAAAAAAGAGATCTTTCTTTGATTATAGCCCGTTCAGATTAAGCCGAATATGGCCAATCATGGGAAATATACGGTATAGTTTTGTAAATTGGTAGTCATACGTTGCTGTATCTAGATGGACATACTAAAAGTCCTTAGGGGTGGAGGGTGTGATGAGGGTGTAAGGGGGGGTTGAACGTTCCTTTTTTCAGATTTTTGCTCACAATATGCCGTGCTGACTTCAATTTTTTATCGCTGCAAAAGTGGTTGCATTGGAAAATGCGGATGTCGAAATGCTGGAATTTCATGCAGTCTAGTATGCTACGGCTGGTTGGGTTGGTTACGTACAAATGGTGTAGCTGCAGATGTAGAAGACCGCCGATCTCTCCTCTCTCCCCCCCCCCCCTCCCCTACTAAAGCCTTTGCAAAATATAACACATCACGAGTATTCCACTAAGTACAAGAGTAGCTGGGTAACGACATGCCTCCTGAAATGAGGGTTTGGAAGCGAGGAGCTGATGGAACCCTCGAACCAATCACCACCACAGAACCTTCAGCTCCTAACACCGAGCCTATATTTTATCTCCTTGTTGACTTAAACACCCTGTAGCTCCTAAATGAATTTAACCATTTTGTTGAAAATTGTATGTAGATTTTTTTAACACAAATATATCATACTGATTTTCGTACAGATATATATTCGAGATATTAGCAAAAGTCTGATAAAAGACACCTTCAACCCCCCTTACTCCCTCAGCACACCCTTGAGGAGTTTTAGTATGTTCATCTGGATACCGCAAAGTATAACTGTACCAATTTACAAAATTATTAGAATTATTTGCCCTGTTTTTATAAATTTTCTAGAGTAAGTAAGAGTAGGTTTATATACCTATATGCGTATAAGCGTCTTACATTAACAAACAAAGTAAATGATCATCTAAATTTATAACCCATTTTAAATTTAAAATATTTCATATTATTATTGCTTTGCTTGCCAGATGAAATATTTTTCCCTAAATTTTTCTTTAATTTTTTTTACTGAATTTGGTCCCATTATTCACCTTATTTTCGGTTGTAAAGAATTGGTCACCTGGCAAAGTCGAATAATCTTTTTTCACATACGTCTCATCGTCCATGAGAACACATGTTCTGTGCAATATGCAGAGAAGCTTTTCGCGACCTAGTAATATAACTATTTTATTGCTTTACCGACTGTTTTGCGGCTTTTACTTTTTTGTAGGTCTTTAAATTTTGACGCACTTTCGCTCTCTGGACCATAGATGTACTAGTTTCCAATTTTTTCGCCGTATCCCACACCGATAAACTAAAATTATTCTTGTAAGTAGACATTATTTTCTTTTCTATTTTTTTATTTGAAGGACCCTTTGGGCGTCCATTTCAAGCTTTGTTTTGAATTCTAAATTCTTTTAAGTACCCATTAACCATATTTCGTTACCATTAAACAGTTTCTCTATAAATTACCTAACCTCAATTGATTATGTCAATCGATACATACATAAAGATAAATAAATTTGATTTTTTTTTATTCCATATCGTATTTTACTGGTATGCAGACTTTGTAAAAAAACTTTTCGGTACGGGCCTTTAGTAGGTTCCACCGGAACTCCCATTGTTCGCCCTTTCGCACAACTCGCACACTCGACTCTCTCTTCGTACAGGAGGTCACCGGCTCTCCGGCTCCACCCCTATCTACATCTCGAAGCCTCGTAGACTCTCATACTTAGAGCTTGCTCATGAACTTCTGCCTCTGCGCTTTGCATAAACAAGGGTAGAACAGATAGGGCCACGTGTGGAAGTTGGGTACGACGTAAAGCAATCATCCAGCGCAAGCACTAGCTCACGACTAGTGATGGGCGATTTCTGAAACATTGCAAAACTTGCAAAATTACAGCTTCTGAAAGTTACATGACACAAATAAATTTCATTTGAAATTTATAAAAAGTATGTATGTTCGTAAACTCTTTAATGCACAAACAGAAAACAAAAAACTAAAAATAGAAATAAACACAAAAGGTATGTACAATGGAGAACTTATCCCTTTTTTTACATCTGTTTCCGTTACTTACGTTGAATGTCATGTAAAAACTATAGTACTTTTCAGAAGTTAAGCTATTTCACTTTGATAACTTTCAGAACATTGCATGAAATTTTAGCTGAAACTTTCATTTTTGAAACTTCTAGAACATTGCATGAAATTCTAGCTGAAACTCATTTTTAAACTTTCAGAATATTGAAGGAATTTAAGTAAATTTTCACTTCTAAAACTTAGAAGCCACCCATCACTACTCACGACTCATGTAAGTGACTGATTGGAAAACGTTCTCAAGGAGTAAAACTGTTATAAACGGGTATCCTAACACAACTTGGCGTTTACATTTAACTTGGTAATATGAGAACGATTTATAGCAATCGATATTAGTTTATTTCGGTGGCCAGGTGGTAATAGTGAATAAATTTGAAGGCTAAGATTTGATGATCATTTACTAAATTTGGTCCACTGATACAATTAAAAGTACAGATTTCACAAAAATAGTTAGGACTTTTACAATTAAAAACATTCATAGCTCGTAATTTTGCTGGCTGAAGATAACAAACAGATAAATGACCTTTATTCAGTAAGCAGGCGGGCAGCTATTTACGTTATTTATATAGGTAGGTAGACTAAAAAGGTAGCAGGTTATTTTAGATAGATACAAGCTATTGATACAGCTTTTTGAATTTTTTTGAATCTTAACAGCCTCTTACATTTGACCTAAAAGCTAGTTTTACAAAAGTTGCTAAAAACATTTTAGATAGTGAAGAGATTTCTTTAGAGTTTCTGTGATTCCTGAAAGTTGCTAAATGAAGCGACGTACGGCATTGCTAAATAAATATAGTTTTTAATCAATTAGTGAGAAGGGACGAGGTGAATTAAAAACACTTAAACACTGGGTTTATTATGGCACTGATGTAAATGGTATACCTAATTAATTACTTAAGCGATATGATGACTAAATTGGGTAGATGCGTGTGGACATTTAAAAGATAGAGGGGTAGGCAGAGACCTCTTGTTTCCACTTGCTACGATCCTGACAAAATTCCTTCGCTTCTTCAACATTCATACATCGAGTCATGCACGCACGTCGGTTTCGGGTACTTAATATTCGGCCCTTTTCCAGTATTTCTCCGATTTGATTCGAAAAAGTACGCCTAGGGCGGCCCCTTCCGACCCTTCCACACACTTTCGATCTGTATATCTCTTTCGTCAATCTTCCCTCATCCATCCTTTCCAAATGACCGAACCATCGAAGCATGCCCTTTTCAATCTTAGTCACTACATCTTCTTTTATTCCACACTTCTCTCTGATTTTTTCATTTCTAACTCTATCAATCAGTTTCACACCACACATACTACGCAAAGAGCGCCTTTCAACTGCATTTACACGACTTACATGCTTGTTCTGCCACACCCAACATTCACTACCATACATCAGGGTAGGGGCCAGCACTCCATTGTGAACAGCCAGCCGGGCTATTTGTGAAACGCCCTGTCTGCTCACAAAGGAGTACAAGGCCCCATTAATTTGATTCCCCGCATTTACCTTCCTCTCGATATCCTTCCCACACTTACCATCTCTTGTAAACACACTTCCCAGGCACACAAATTCGCTCACTTGTTCTACTAATTCACCATTTATATTTATCACGCACTCAGTCATCTCTTCATCCTTCTCTATCACCATGACCTTGGTCTTGGCAACATTTACTTTCATCCCCTTTTGCTTAAATCCCTCATTCATCACTGTCACCATCTCCTGCAACTCAAGTACCGATGGGGCAAGTATAACTTGATCATCGGCATATAAGAGGCATTTGATTAGCAACTCTTGCACACGCAAACCATTATCATACTCTTTCAAATCCCACATACAACTGTCCATGAATAGATTGAACAGCCATGGTGAGGCAACACAGCCCTGTCTAACACCTTTAGAGATGTTAAACCAGGCCGAGTATGCCCCATTGATCCTGACACAGGCTCTGGAGCCCTCATAAAGGGACCTCAAAGCCTGCACCAGGTTGCTGCTCACGCCATAAATAGACAGCACCGTCCACAACTTCTTTCTATCTACCCTATCATAGGCCTTTTCCAGGTCCACAAAAGCACAGAAAACCTTTTTATACGGTTTGCTATTGCGGCGTAAAATAATTAAATCTGATCTAGATCACATTAATCTTTTTTTGAAATTACCTAACTGCCACATTAATTAATTAATCTACTAATATTTTAATATCTGTTCTAAAAATTACAAATATTTTTTTACTAGGTACGTCCCGTCACGGCGGATAGCTCGAGATGTCGTTTACAGGCCAATAAAACAATTAAAACGAAAATAATTTAATCGTGTTGTAAAAACCAATTTTAGAACCAACATCCTATTACTGCTGTACGTTGTTTACTTGTGATTCACACAAGTGGACATTTCAATCTAAGTTTATAATTTCGCCGCCAAATTGTCTTTTGAAATATAGTTTGATGGATTTATACTTAACTTACACAAGGCAAGGACACAAGATAGATATACGTTTTATCAATAAGCTTTCTAAAGTGTATTTACTAGTTGTTTATAAATACTCAATCCTTACCTTTCTTCATTAAATGCAATAGACACATATTTCTTTGAAGGCATATCGAATGCCAGTCTTGGCTTAGTCGTTGACATGTCGACTCCAGAATCAGCTACGGAGGTGTGACCTGAACCCAGGTTGACTGCTTCTTCTACAAAACGAATACGTAAAAGAATTGTAATAAATTCGCAAAGTACAAGATGGGTTCAAATTAAAATGCGATTTAATTAGAACTTCGGAAGAAATGTAACTGATATCTATATCAGCATACACGGTGCCCGGAAGGATTGCGAAAGATTTTTAACAGAATATTCCTGGGCATTTTTAAAGATAAAAATGTCCTATAATTAAGGCTGGATTCGGTTTGGATTTTGAGATATTTCCATTTTTGTATAAAAAAGTAGAGATTTCAATCTCCAGTATAAAACACCTTTAAGATTGGGACGTTGCGAGACTGACACATCAAAATTGACTGTAAAAGGCAAATCCAGTTCTTTTACTATCATTCTTCACATGTCAACCGTCAACACGGGGCATTCCACGCGAAGAAGACGGGTAAAAAAAAAAGATGTTTCCGATTTTCGTAATATTTGACTAAGTTATACCTATATACATTGTATATTCTCGACTCAGAAGAACAATATTTATGCAGTACAATATTTATGTTCTTTTTTGTTATTCACGACATAATTGATACTAAATGGTAGCAATTTTTTGTCAAAAAACTGTTTTTAGCATAGCATTTTTTGTAGTTAAGTTACTTAATATTTAAGTTAAAAAAAAACATATAATATCGGGTTGCATTTATATTGTACATGATTTTTTAAAGATTACCAATAAAAATCGCTGCAACACGCTCGTGCATTCATTCTGCGCCGAGCGCTTACAGCGGAGGACGTATTACTTCTTGTCTCGAGCTCAGCGCGTGTTTTGTTTTATGAATGGGGACGACTATCGGCAAAGGTGTATAGTTCCACTAGTACTACAACATCCGTTAGGATTTTTAAATATAAATATTATGTTTAAGTGTTACATAGTTCGGGCCACATTATATTTGAGAGAGATTTAAATTGCCTGGATTAAATTCAATAATATAATTTAAAGCGCTATTAGTGTCCGCAGATGTGCAGTCATCAGCAATAATATATAATCGAATATTGCGCTCAAATATATTACATCTGACGCGCTCCTATACGTTAAGTAATAGAGGCGTGCTAGATATGTTGCCGACTGTACCTGTAGCTGAAATTATGATGCAGCCAGGATCCTCTCCTCACGAGGGATCTCCACAACGGTTAATACGAGTAGACCGGAAAAAATTCAAAGCTTTCCGCAATTTGACAATGTTTTATATAGTTATTCGTTTATAATATGTATGTCTAAAATTCGTCCTGACGATGTCTCGGAAAGGTAACTGGCACAGAGAGACAACGTGACACTACAGAGCAGTCGGAAAGTGCCCTATATGGTTGGAGTTAAGAAGGTGTTTACTGACTGCATCCAATTTTGCAAAAGTTTGCAAACGGCACAATAACATCAGCCCAGCGCCTTTGCTTTTTTTTTTATGGCATAGCAAGGCAACCGAGCACACAGGCCACCTGATGGTAAGTGGAAACTGTGACCCATAGACATTCGCATTCACAAGACCGCAATCCTAAGACTGCAAATGCGTTGCCAACCCTGAGGACTTAGATGGAATGCCTCTATGCTAGTCATTTCACCGGCTGTCTTATCCCCAAACCGGAACACAACAATGAAAACACTGCTGCTTGGCGGTAGGTTAATGGATAAGATGGTGGTACCAACCCGGACGGACCCTGCACAAGGCCCTCCCACAAGCAAAAAGCTATGATGTACATATGTATACCTATTTATTAGATCATGATTCATCTATATAACATGGTAAAAGAAATTAACGCAGTTCATTAAGACAACTAGCAAACCAAGAAAACATCATCGTGGAAAAATGTGGGCTTTACCAATGTAAAGCCTTCCAAAATGTTTCTTTTTGGGGGCGACTCTCGATTGTTCGTATGAAGGTATATGTAATTGAAATAAAATGCCCAATATCTGCATTTGGCATAGATCCTGAGGACGCGATAAGGAAAAGAAAAATAAAAGGTGTGGAAGCTATCGAAAGGAAACATTTTTTTAACCGGAAACTGGTTTCATCCGTTTCAGGGTCAGTTGCACATTACAAAAAAAAGTGTGTTTGTGCAGTGTGGCCTGGCCCTGGACTTCTCCTTAAAAATAATAGAAAAATACTAATATTTCTGGGCAATTAATAAGATTTTACGTAATTCGTTTTCTCCCAGATAATTATCAATCATCGAAAGACGTGATCTATGGCCATAAGAGACGATCCCGTTTGGGTAAGAACTATGCTGCAATAATTCAACCTCTATGTGTTACTTACTTACTTAAAATAATTGTAGAAATAGAAATAAATAAATATTAATATTAAATGCAATAGAAATTGGGAACCAATTTTAACCAATATTATTATTATACAGATGCAGTAAATAATTAATGTCATCGTATTTTGATGGATAAGTTCGTTATTATATTTCTCCCTTAGTTAGCTTGTCGATGGGTACTGCAGCTTACTCATATGGTCTTTCAGTCATTGAATTAGTAATTTCTTTAAGTAAGTATCGAATATACTATAAGCAGAGCAGAATAATATAATCGTAAAGAAATGTACACTTGCTGTGATCTGTTTAACAAAACTGGGTTTAGGTATGTCGAACTCTGTTTCTCTTAGCATCGCATCTTTCATTCGCGCGAACCTCAAAACAACTCTTTTCGCACTTTAATACATTACTGCTATTTGACATGGCACTAAAATGCACAGCTAAGAGTTTATGAATTCAACGTTTTATCAGATTTGTCAGATATTTGTTAGCGCAATTTTGGATTATACAATATTGCTGGTGACTGTACTTGTAGCTTAATTCGTGCCTAATATGCGGGGTGCACCTCTGGGCTGCTATAGTTGCACCATATCACACAACGAAAACGAATTAATAATACGCAAAAAATTAACTAAAAATTAAGACCTAAGAAAAACTATCAATTTTATTTAGTACGCGTTATTACACCTACAACGCATCTCTGGGTAATTGCGCCAACACGGTGAGCGTTAACGCCATCTATCGAGCATGATTTAGTCGAACCGAAGAACGTTCAAGATTCCAAGGCCTCTTAATATCACACAAAATTATACGTGGGATAACATCTTATAATAAGTAATAGATATTTTGTTGTTACAATGTTCTATAATAGTTCAGGAAATATAAATTGGCCGTATGTAATCTTCACTAAGATCTTTTTGTTACTATTAAACAAAAGGTAATCGTAAAACTGCCCTCGTTCTGCAAACTTCACAATGGGTTCAAAGTAAAGAACATCAAAAGAAAGAAAGTACATAACAGACGCCAAAATTATATTTCCTGAACTATACTTACCCGTTAAGTTTAAGGGCCCGTTTTTGATCAGTAGTTAAATCAACTATTTGGTAAAACTCGAAAAAGGAATTGAAAATTTGACGCATTTCCTTGAAATTTAACCATTAGTTACTATTTTTAACGATTAGTTAGTTGAACTACTGATCTAACAACAGGCCCTAACCAACGATTTTATCAAACTGGAATAAGACTTACTCCTAGATTAGTCTATGCAAATTCTCATATTCATTCTCATAATTCATAACTATTGAACTACCCGATCTAACGCTAGGAGTAGTCTATAAAGTTAGTAAATTTATTATTTTGGTACCTTCGTTTAATTTTGTAGTAGTATAATCCTTGTCGATGGCAGGACCTTGCGTTTGTCTTATAACTCGAGCCATATAAGGACACAGGCCATGTGAATTGTCTTGAAGAAGTGAGATGTCAGACTCGTAACTGGAACTAAGTTCACGACAAATGAATTGACAACATTTCGATTTATCAATGTAATATGACTTTAGGGTGGACTGAGAACAAGGCCAGCTAAAAAGTAGTACAGATGAAAAAATTGATCAAACGACAGCGTATTTTGCCGGTAGAGCTCGTATTTAGCTTGCTTTCTCAGTGTGCTTATCAATGGTTCCTAAAGCTATGATCCAGTTTGAAGGAACTTAAGGCATTTGCTTTACGAAAGGTGGAGCATATAAGTTTTGATGGATGGTGTAAAGGAACGGGGTCTTAATAAATGACTAATTTTCGACCTTAGGGGCGGTCGCGGGCCACCGCCATCTTAAATTGAAGGTGCTAAAGTTGGTTCATTTTTAAATAATCCTCAACGATTAACTTTACAACAAAAGTGTCTATCTGAAGTAAAATCAAGACAAAATTGATAGCCCATTCCACTAACCGTAACTGGTTCAAAGTTGACTTGCGAGATGTGACTCATACATACATATTAACATAGAAATGAAGTAAAATAAAGCTTGTAAAAATACGACTGTAGCATAAAATTCAAGATGCTTGCTGCTCGCAGGATGTTTTATTTCCTCGCAGCGTCGGAAAATTACGAATGAGTTGTAAATGTAAGTCAAAATGTTTTCTTCCACTGCTTGAAACTACCTACTTATTGAGAAGACAGAAAAAAAACAAGTAATTTTTGTCGTAGAGGCAATTGCTCCGACAAAACACGACGCCGTACATCTGTTCAAGCTATTTGGTCATGCGATTAAAAAAAACTAAATAATGCAGCATTGGACTTCGTTTGTAACTTTGGCCTGGACTCATAAATTTCTTATAGCAATTTACTATTTCGCATCTTAACTCACTCGTATATTTTGCAGTAGATTTTTGCCTCGATCGTCTATCCTGTTATTCGTCGATATTTTAGCCGGATTTAGCCTTGAAAGCGAATCTTGCCGCAGATTTCCGAGTCGATCGTTTACTTTGCTATTCGCCAATATTTTTAATTATATTTTACCTCGAACGTGTATTTTGCTGCAGATGTTTGTATCTATCGTCTCTTTTGTTATTCACCAATATTTTAATCGCCTTTTGCCTTACCTAATTGCAAATACTCACCTTGAACGCGATTGTAACCGATGTCTCAATAAGAAGTGCTCCTTAGTTATATATTTTTGTGCGTGTCCGACGGGACAGTTTCGTTGTGAGTGAACTTATATTGAAAGTTTTTTATTATTATTAACTTAAAACACTAAACGTAAAACCCGCATTTAAAAATAAACGTACTGTTACTACGTTCTTATACCTCTGTTAATAAAGACCTGTCAGATATCCTTGCGACCAATGTTGGATAATATATTATTGCTGGTGACTATATAAAGGTATAACGCAAAAAGTAAATACGTTTAATAAAACCCCGGTGCAAAGAAATATCGCGTTAAAATGCTACTAGGATAAAGTACTACATGAATAATAATACATAGTTAACTAGCCGACCCGCGAACTTTGTACCTTCTCAGAATGTTTTTTCTATGGTGATGGTGGATGAAAAAACCATTGCTGACGTGTTCAAAGAACTCTCGTAAATTTAGTATGAACGCGTCGGCAATGGTTTTTGAAATACTGTTTGTTTTAAACTACGTCATGTACAAACATTTATTATTAACCATTTTAAACCTTCTTTTCATCACACTTGCACGTAAACAGTATCTAAACATACAGGTTAACTTGGCCGCAATGCCCGGTATAAAACCCTCGACCTTTTTATTTACCATGAAACCCAAGGTCGGTAAGTAATTTTTTTTTAATTTATAGCACAGCACACATGTCATGCAAGTTCAAGCAAAGAGTTTACACGCAATTGAAAAATTGTCTTAAAATGTTATTTAAACAGGAATTTCATTGCAATCTCGCTACATGTTACTTAAATACTCAATTAATGTTCTTAATAATCGATTTTAATAGTTTTCTGTATCAAAACGTCGTTTTTTTTTTACACTCCTTCAGGGCTGTATGTATACCTACGTAAGTATTTGCCCTTAACGTTTCTGAACGAAACATTTGTATAATCTGTGGAGTCCGCCCGTCATCCGCTTAAAAAAAGTTCAAGTAATTCGTAATAATAGTTGTGCTGACTTGTGTGTGATTATAAGTTTTTTCTGTCCTATAATTTTATTTATTTACTCGCAAATGTGATGAAAAACATTGTATGTTTCACGGTCGGTACAGGAATTACGTACCTCGACTCAGAAAGCCCTCAGTCTTCGACTTCGGGCTTCTACTAGAGCCTCGATCGTAATTCCTTACTTACCGACCTTAATACACAATGTACTATTAATCAAGTAACGAATTGAATAATAGCAATGCAATTGGTCAACTAGTTCTTGATTGGTTGTCAATTTTGGTAAGTAATATTTGTAGGTACCTAATCGTATGAGATGTAAGTACAAAGGTGATATATTATTTGCCGGTACTGTTGATACTATATTTAATAACTTTGTAATACATACATACATACATTAAATCACGCCTGTTTCCCAGAGGGGTAGGCAGAGACCACTTCTTTCCACTTGCTACGATCTTGACAAATTTCTTTCGCTTCTTCAACATTCATACATCGAGTCATGCACGCACGTCGGTTTCGGGTACTTAAGATTCGGCCCTTTCCCAGTATTTCTCCGATTTGATTCGAAAAAGTACCACCACTACCTAGTAATATGCCTAACTTAACGCAAATAAAAAAAACCCGGTGTTTATAGATATAGATGTGGACAACAAAGAATAAAATACTTCAACTAAAGCGATTGAGTAAAAATGCTAATCGGTAAATTACTACAAGGAATTTATGCTTTCGATGTAAATAAACGTCTAACGAATGAGACGAAATTGACGAAGTGCTTCTTTGTTCTTGGTAAATAGTAAATAATGTAACGGGGGTCGGCACCTGGCGGCGGCGCACGCGTGTTCGACCACGACGGCCGCTAGCTGCAGCTGCTCCATGCTCAGCTCCAACGCGCAGTCGCTCAAGATATTTAGTTCCATCGCAGGCCCACCCTCCAGCGTTTCGCCTGAGTAAGTGGCCGGGGCCAGCACGCAACACACATTTACACTGTAATAAAAACCGGTTAACTTTATTTTCTAGGACTGTCACGTTCATTATTCTTATCTCAGCGTTCACAAAAAAAACTTACGGGTGGAGAATCGGAGTTACAACTGAAAAAACAGGAGGCTGGGTCCATTTCACTGCAGGATTTTCGCTACCAGCGCCATTAAGACGGGCATTTTCTATGGCCTAAAATGTTTCAAAGTATAGGGTAGGAATTTGAGATGGGGCAATAAAAGCCGCTAGTGTAACCAAGCCCGCCACGTGACAATAGTTTTGGGAAATCATCCCTAAATCTCCAAGTTAGTTCAATCGACCATTACAGACTTTTGGAATAGATGTACGGTCACGAACGTAAATTGTTATGCCACTTGCCACTGTTCGTATTTTAGCGGTGTAATACAAATCGGGTTCAGTCGGTTTTACTCGTATATCGAGATAAGGAAATTCGCACGTGTTCGTATAATAGAAGAACAAAATGACATGCAACATTAACGATTGGCTAACCTGAGACCCAAGTCTGCCAATCAGACCACAGAGTGAATTCACCCAAAGTCAAATTGCATGTCTAGTTGCTATGGTTATACATTTAAACAACAGCTACTATTGGTGATACAACGCCCAATCAGCTATTCTACTGAACACAATCGTTTTTGTCGTTTGATAGGGTTGCTATGGCCACGTTTAAACAACGGCTACTATTGGTGATATAGAATAAAAAATTGGCATCCATGACAATGTGATAACTGTTGCAAATATCTGAATATAAGTAACACGTCAAACCCCGCCATCTTGAAAATAATTGATTAGTCAGCGTGTAAGTCGAAAGACTAATCGTGGCAATAAATAGTCAAACTTTTAAAAATATTTATTCTAGTGTATACTAGATATTAAATTTACAAATTATTAAATATTCTAGTTCTTTTAGTCTCTTTTTGCATAACTATGGCTGATTGAAGCATTACAGTCAAGGACTTTAATTGTTATGCCACTGTAGAACCCTGTCATAATGACAGCGTCAAACCACATGAAAGAAATTACGCCAAAATTAATGATTAACGTTATGCGACAGGGTTCCATAGTGGCATAACAATTAAAGTCCTTGACTGCCTCACAAGTAGCGTAAAATATAATAAAATAAAAACGTAAAATACATTACATAATGTTTTAATCGGTCAATAAATTATAAAATACAGGTTTAGTGTATATTCCGCCGATTGTTGAGAAGAAGCAGCATGAAAGAAATCCAGCAATGCGTTTGCACGGTTTTGTCAGATTTTTTGCGTCGGGCTGTTAACGACCACCTTTTTATAAATGTTAAACCGCAACAAACAAATATAGAAGTAACCAACCCACCGATATTAACAACTGTCTTGCTATTGCTCGCAAACTTAGCCCTTCTTGGTGCAAAGTCACAATCATGTGACGAGTTTCCGTAGAAATTGCTGGTGGCATCTTCTTCTTCTTTCTTTGCCCCCGCGGCGACTTGAACAGCTACTACCGCGGGGATATGGCGTTTCCACGTGAAGTGATTTCGCCAGTGTCAAGTATACATAAGTATAAATCAATATAGCAATAAAACACAATCCAATCTTCTCTAGGAAGATTGGGGGCAACGTTGTACGGTGATTTGTAGGTCAGAGGTCAAGATAGTTTTAACCTCTGCACCACTGCGAGACCACTTGAAACGAGAAGAAAGATGCCACATACACAAAATAAGTCCAAGTCTTCAATCACTGTGCGACACAAAGGCATAAAAAGTACAAATCACTATCAGAAAAGAACTTTGAACACCTAATTACCCAAAAATTAAAGTCTAAAACTAATTACACGTCCGCCATCTTTTAACGTTGTAAATGGACCCCCTGGTGGCATCTTATTTTCTTAAAATTTGCTTATTTATAATAATGACGTCTTAATTTGATCTGTATGTCATTATGACAACGATCCTGCAATATTTCTAAAATGCCAGGTGTCAATATTTTAATCACGTTTAACCTATAACCTCTTCGTGATTCGAACTAATCAATCTATTTATCCGTCATCTTATTATGTAGTTCCCGCGGTGTCATGTATTCGTGATGAATCGTGTAATCTCGTAAATGCTCGTGGATGCCATACTGCAAATTTAAATAACTTCACAATGGCATAACAATTAAAATCCGTGACTGTACAGAATGCAAGAAAAACGTAAGGTTTGTAACGTGTTCGTACGTAGATATAATTGTCACTTCTCATGATCGTACAGAGCTTGTTTAAGATACGAGGGCAGAGTGAGAAGTCTGGTAAAAATCATATTAAAGGTATTTTCTTCACAAATTTATTAATGTCAATTTGTAATGCAGCCTTTTTGGAGGTAAATCGTATATTTACAGCCAGTTCACACGACTAGTTTTTTTTTTGACAGCTATGAAAAAGAAACAATCACTTCGGTGTTTGCAAACATGGAGAAAAGTGAGTTTCGTGTTCTGATTAAACATAATTTTTTGCGAAAAAAAAACATTACGGATACAAAAAAAAAATTAGACAAATATTACGGGAACTCTGCTCCATCGATTAAAATGATCCACAAGTGGTTTACGGATTTTCGTTGTGGCCGTACAAGCACTGCTGACGCCGACCGACCCGGACGCCCAGTTGAGGTCACTACACCAGAGATGATCCCCAAAATCCATGACATCGTATTGACCGACCGAAGAATAAAGGTCCGTGAGATAGCTGATATTGTAAGCATTTCAGACGAACGGGTTCGTAATATCCTTCACACTTATTTGGATATGAAGAAGCTCTCCGCCCGTTGGGTGCCGCGATTGCTCACAGTAGATCAAAAACGCACTAGGGTGGCCCTGTCAGAGGCATGTTTGGCGAAGTTTAGGTGTAATGAAAAGGACTTCTTGCGTCGTTTCATAACTGTTGACGAAACCTGGATTCATCATCATACACCAGAAACCAAGGAGCAGTCAAAACAATGGATTGCTTCAGGTGAACCTGCACCAAAGAAGGCCAAAGCAGTATTATCGGCAAATAAAGTTATGGCTACTGTCTTCTGGGATGCTCGTGGTGTAATATATGTTGATTACCTTCAGAAAGGTAAAACGATTAAAGGCGAATATTATGCCAACTTGTTAGAGCGATTTCATGAAGTTTTAATGGAAAAACGACCCCATTTGGCGAAAAAGTAAATCATTTTTCACCAAGACAACGCACGGGTCCACACTTGTGCAGTTGCTATGGCTAAAATCCACGAGTTGCGTTACGAATTGCTCCCGCATCCGCCTTATTCTCCAGATTTAGCCCCCTGCGACTATTTTCTTTTTACAAACTTAAAGAAATGGCTTGGTGGAAAAAGATTTGGTTCCAACGAAGAAATCATCGCAGAAATTAATGCGTATTTTGAAGGGTTGGAGAAATCGTACTATACGGAGGGAATCGAAAAGCTAGAAAAGCGATGGACCAAGTGTATTGAGTTACATGGGGACAACGTTGAAAAATAAATATTTACTTGGACCAACAATAAAAAAATTGTTTAATTTTTTCCAGACTTTTCACTCTGCCCTCGTAGTATATGTAAGCGACATAAAACGACTTTTTACCATCCTGCTCCCTGTTTTATTCTTCTTATAAGACTCAAAAAACTCATACTTAATACTGAGATGATCTCCTTATGTCATCTTCACGGGGCGGCTTTGGTTCCAGTAGCTGCCCTCGTTCCCCCATCTCTTATTTCCACCCTGCATAAAACTTTGGCATTAATTAGGATTAACATAAATCGCATTATCAGGACCTCTTGTTCGACGATCAGATCGATCAGCGTAGACTGTACGGCGAAGTCATATATTGTGATCTCGAACTGACGGCCCCCTAGGCCGCCACCGGCAGGCCAGCTGCCTTCGAGCCCTCCGGTGATCGATTGCCTGTAAAATAACACCGAGAATACATGTACATGACTTTGACTTGGGATGTTTAATCGACTATTCACCGGGTTGCGAATTAAATAATAATTTTGAAAGCCGCTGGTCAGGTGTAATTACCACCTCACCTGGACGCGCTCAGAACCGCGCATATAATAACTACCGCTACGTACAGTCGGCAATCCAAAGCAGTCTTTTGGCGCAAATCGCTCGTTCGGTACTTATAATTACCACTCCCGAATGCAAAATCAAAGTGAAATAAAATGCTCAATTACTGTCCCTTAGATGGTTATGGGACAAACCACGCAGCAGGCTTTCAGTGGAGTTCCGTTTGCAAAAATTGCGGCCAAGATCCCAGACATCCAATCAACAGATGTTGCGAACCAGTTTCGTGGTTCCCCTTTCCCCCTTTCCTCCTCAACCTCCCAAATATTATTAGTATATTACAAACGATATTTGGTTGTAATTATGGAATTTCATTAGAAAATTAGTACTTAGAGCCAGTAGAACTATAAAAAACTTTTATTTTTATAAAATATTACAATAATAACCAAAAAGAAATAAAAGAAAAAGTTTGATTTTGTTAAAAGTTTTTAGAATGATTGTTTATACATTTCACCAAGGAACATTTCAGTGCTGTCTTTTTACACGACTTTGTTCGACAATAATATCGACATTTATACGGTTTTAATGTTTATGGGCGACGGTGACTGCTTACCATCAGTTGGCCCATCAGCTCGTTTGCCTTTTACGGCTATTAAAAATATACAGGGGGTCCTAAACTTATGAGACATGAAGGGGAAGTACCTTAAATATCGTAGATAGTGTATTTTGCTGAAAGAAGACTTTATGTTATTTTTAAAAGTTAGTAATTCTGCATTCATATATTTTCTAAAAATTACTTGCTTCGTCTGGAATTCGAACCGACTTAAATGACAAAAAAAAATCATCCTGCTTTTATGATGGCAATCGAAAGAATAGCTAAAAAATAATAACTCTGCTTAAGTAACATTGTATTTTAAAAGAAAGGAACAACGTAAAATTAATCATTTTAATCAAATTAAAAACATACATGAAACTGCCGTAGTCAATTAAGTGGGTATTTTTTTGTAAATCTACCCACTTAATTGCGCTCAGAAATTAAATTAACTGGCAGCGGACTCATTAAAAGATTGGCGATTTGCGTAAGGCAAGAGGGATCACATTTTGAGCATTTAATTAATTAATTTACAAAAAAATACCCACTTAATTGACTACGGCAGTTTCATGTATGTTTTTAATTTGATTAAAATGATTAATTTTACGTTGTTCCTTTCTTTTAAAATACAATGTTACTTAAGCAGAGTTATTATTTTTTAGCCATTCTTTCGATTGGCATCATAAAAAGAGGGTGATTTTTTTTTGACATTTAAGTCGGTTCGATTCCCAGACGAAGCAAGTAATTTTTAGAAAATATATGAATGCAGAATTACTAACTTTTAAAAATAACATAAAGTCTTCATTCAGCAAAATACACTATCTACGATATTTAAGGTACTTCCCCTTCACGTCCTATAAGTTTGGGACGCCCTGTATATCAAGGTAATTTCAGCCTAACGGATTTTTAGACGAAGTGTATTTAGATATAGAATATATACTGACTGATTAAGTAAGAAGTAAAATAATTGATTGAATATACATACCAATTGGTTTTTTTATCGAATTCATAATACAATGGAAAGAAGTGGTCTTATAATATAACACCACAGGCGAAACAGGCGTGATTTAATGAATGTATGTAACTAACAACAACACAATGCACCTATAACAACAAACAATACTATACTAAGAACATCATGCTAACTCACAACATAACAACATCTACATATTTTTTATTTTTGTTGGCTTATGTCCTATACTATACTGATTTCGAGGTTGCCACTTTGGTGACATCAAATATTATGATAGTTAATCCATTGGTACACATTTAATTTGTGTCGACTCTGGGTTTTTGATTCATACATTTTTAACCAACTCCATTTTAGTTTCATGGTCGACGGTCATTTTAACTTACCGACAAATAGGGTTCTCAGGATGTGGGTTAACAGATACTCTTCCAACCTGAAATAAAATAAAATTACATAAAAGTAATCATCTTATCGAGAAAGTTTGTACGTTTGGATGTTTGTTACTCAATCACGCTTCAACCACAGATCGGATCGGGATAACACTTGCCACACTTATAGGTTAGGTCCTGGAATAGGACATAGGATAGATTTTATGTCAGAAAATTTTAAAGTTCCCGAGGCAATAGCGGACGAAGTCACGGGCAGAAGCTAGTATTATATATTACTAGCGACCCGCCCGCGGCTTCGCCCGCGTGGAATGTATTATACATTTAAACCTTCCTTAAGAATCACTCTATCTATTAAAAAAAACCGCATCAAAATCCGTTGCGTAGTTTTAAAGATTTAAGCATACATAGGGACAGACAGCGCAAGCGACTTTGTTTTATACTATGTAGTGATAAAGAAGCATAGAAAGGGTGTTTCGGATGCAGTGATTTTAAGGGATATCATATCACCCTTAAAGGGTCTAGCAGGCTAAGGAAGGAGAAGTGGCCCCTGTGACGAATATCGGATTTTTATAATGTCATTTGTTGGCTATCTCATAATATAGAAACACCCTAACTTTCAGCCCCCTATCTTGAACCGTCACCGAGATACTGTCAAAGTCGTTTTTCTCCTGAACTATATAAGGTAGAGCAATTAAACCAAATCATAGCTACAAAGGATGGGTAGGAGTATAACTCTGATTTTTTTAAATATTTAATTCCATGAAAAAATAATTATTAAAATGTCAGAGAATTTGTATTACCTAGTACCATGCGAAAAATCAATTCAATATAACTGGTGCAACATACTACCGGTACACAAGAAAAAACATTAGCCGGTTGAAATACAAGTTTCGGTTCTTCATACCTGAAAATAAATGCATTTTCTTTTCACACCAGATCCCGAAATTTTGGTCAAATCCATATTAAGATTTCTACTCGATATCCCCCCCCCCCCCCCCCGTGTTGCACCGTGATATCCGATCACTGATTATTACACGGTGTTTTCTTGGTAGAGGGGTATCAATGTCCTATATTGCCATGCTATCTGGCACACATTATAAACATTAATTCAATACGGGCTATATGTACAGGGAGTTTAATAATTACATACATACATACATACCTTCACGCCTTCAGTTTAATAATTATGCTGACTTAATTAATTAATAATAATAATACAAGAAAAATAATAATATCTAACATGCCAGTCTGCTCCTGAATACTGCTAGAATAAACTGTGGTAATGTACAGTCACCACACGGGATTGTTGAGCCACTTGCCACTGTTCGTAAATTGGCCGTAAAAGTCACCCAATTGCACGTCTAGCAACGGTAACCTAGACACAATTGTTTAGCGTAGCGATAAATTATTTTATGATTTGTCACTTTGACTTCGGAAAAACTCGGAAAACCCGATTTTATCCGAACGCTGTTTACGTGTTAGTCATCGTAATGAATCGCCGATTTCCCGCCATTGATTTTATAATCTTTGTTATGTCAAATTTCAATTGACTTCAACGTATCAACAGCATTCGGATGGGTCGGGAATGACAAGAGATTTCTAGAGCCAAAACCTCTACTATATTTTTATATTTTAAGGTCTACTTAAATTGATTATTCGAATATCAAGCATGTTCATAAAAAAGAAAAATATATCATGACATGACTATTTATTTATTTTATTTATTATTTTATTTTAGAAAACTTAACTAGTGTGGGTAAAGCTAGTAGCATATATATATATTGAAACGGTCTGCGAAATAATTGGTGGATATAAAGCCATTATTTTCGTAGCTCTGTCGCATCTCATCGCGTTGCTCAGCCGAGAGTATCGAAAGACCATGGTTGCCTTCACGGTGATCATTTATAGCTCCTTCTTCAGCATACCTATTCACCCACAAACTGACAGTATTTCGCTGCACATTTAAAGCGGTTGCTATTGCACGTATGCTTAATGCAAAATTACAATTTGTTGTCTGGTTTCGTTGCTAATCGAAGGTGGCATCGCGGAAGGCGGAAGAAAATTGTCAATTTACATGTAATTTACATTGACAATACCATTGTCAATTTTTTTTTAAAGTTATATTTTCCGTACGGAAGTATGAAGTATTTAATTAACTTTTCCTTGTAGGTAATAGCTGACAGATCGAAGGATTATCTGAAGTAAATAGAATTGACGCCAAAGGTTATCTATGGCACACAAAAAGGTTACACCTTGAACTCATTTAGTAATATTTGCATTACTCTTTATCTTATATTTCTATCTTTATCATTTCGAGTTTGTGTGTCATTTATGAATCACTTGATTTTAAAAAATAAATTTTCATGCAATTTAGGTGTTGGCTAACCCAAAGACAAGCCTGCCAACCTAACAATAGAGTGACCAAAGCCAACCAATTACAGGTCTAGAAACAGTAACCTAGCAACAACTGTTATTACGTAATCGGTCACACGACATCGGGAAAACTCGGAGTCCACGACTTTACCCGAACGTTGTTTAAGAGTAATAAATAAATTTAATAAATCACCGATGTTCTGTCAGATTATTTTTGACAGTTGATTTGATAGAAATACCGAATGACAAAGATAGACATATTTTTCTCTTTCTGTTACACGAATATACGAGTAGACATGTCATCATTCGTTATCAGTCGTTCACGACGATGGCACACGAGTATGCCCGATTTGCCTACACGGCTAAATTATGAACTGTGGCAAGTGGCTCAACAATCCCGTGTGGCCACTGTACCAGGGCTGCTACTTATGTAACCGGAATCCGGGTTCCAACATTTTTAAATGCTATATCTGACCTCCATGGTAATAACCGTTTTTTTAAATACTGGCCGTTTTATTTTATGTTCTCTATTTTTATTTGGCGGGTTTAAAATGTCATCTCGCTGCAAGAATGGGTGGAAATTTTCGTGCTACGATTTATTACGATTTTCGGCGTGGTTTAACGCAACAACAGTGCTTAGATCAATTAACTTTAACTTTTGGTGATGAAGCTCCATCGAAAACCGCTGTGTATCACTGGTGAGTTTAGTGAGTTCAATCGTGGACGTAGTATGCTCACGGATGAAGTTGTACCACATAATATTGAAGCTATGCAAAAACTTATAATGCATAACCGTCATGTTACGTATCGCGAGATAGAGGCGACTCTGGGCATATGTATGACGAGCATTAATAAAATATTACATGAACATTTAGCTGTAAAAAAAATATTGTTCGAGTTGGATCCCGCACAACTTAAATAAGGATCAAAAAGAGGCTCTCGCAGAATGGTGCACAATTTTTTTTTTTAATTTAACCGTGGTGACTCAAAAGCTGTTTATAATATCTACACTAAATAATAATCAACAGTGTGGGTGTTTCAAAATGAGCCGAACGCTACGAAAATAACTCGTGCAAAAAGCACCTAGAAGCAAATGGTGGCTTGTTTTTTAGGTATTAAGGCTATATGGCTATAGTACTACTAGAGAATCGTAAAACGGTTAATTCGGAGTTTGTGCACGACCATTTCTTTGCCGGAAGTATTTGAGGAAATACGTAAAAACAACCAGCGACGCAGAATCATTATTCACCATGACAATGCCAGCTGTCGTAGGTACATCACGCGACACGAATCTATTTTTGGAAGGTCATACATACATACATTAAATCACGCCTGTTTCCCAGAGGGGTAGGCAGAGACCACTTCTTTCCACTTGCTACGATCTTGACAAATTTCTTTCGCTTCTTCAACATTCATACATCGAGTCATGCACGCACGTCGGTTTCGGGTACTTAAGATTCGGCCCTTTCCCAGTATTTCTCCGATTTGATTCGAAAAAGTACGCCTAGGGCGGCCCCTTCCGACCCTTCCACTCACTTTCGATCTGTATATCTCTTTCGTCAATCTTCTTTCATCCATCCTTTCCAAATGACCGAACCATCGAAGCATGCCCTTTTCAATCTTAGTCACTACGTCTTCTTTCATTCCACATTTCTCTCTGATTTTTTCATTTCTAACTCTATCAATCAGTTTCACACCACACATACTACGCAAAGAACGCATTTCAACTGCATTTACACGACTAACATGCTTGTCCTGCCACACCCAACATTCACTACCATACATCAGGGTAGGGGCTAGCACTCCATTGTGAACAGCCAGCCGGGCTTTTTGTGAAACGCCCTGTCTGCTCACAAAGGAGTGCAGGGCCCCATTAATTTGATTCCCCGCATTCACCCTCCTCTCGATATCCTTCTCACACTTACCATCTCTTGTAAACATACTTCCCAGGTACACAAATTCGCTCACTTGTTCTACTAATTCACCATTTATATTTATCACGCACTCAGTCATCTCCTCATCCTTCTCTATCACCATGACCTTGGTCTTGGCAACATTTACTTTCATCCCCTTTTTCTTAAATCCCTCATTCATTACTGTCACCATCTCCTGCAACTCAAGTACCGATGAGGCAAGTATAACTTGATCATCGGCATATAAGAGGCATTTGATTAGCAACTCTTGCATACGCAAACCCTTATCATACTCTTTCAAATCCCACATACAACTGTCCATGAATAGATTGAACAGCCATGGTGAGGCAACACAGCCCTGTCTAACACCTTTAGAGATATTAAACCAGGCCGAGTATGCCCCATTGATCCTGACACAGGCTCTGGAGCCCTCATAAAGGGACCTCAAAGCCTGCACCAGGTTGCTGCTCACTCCATACATAGACAGCACCGTCCACAACTCCTTTCTATCTACCCTATCATAGGCCTTTTCCAGGTCCACAAAAGCACAGAAAACCTTTTGGTTCACAGCCAAGAACTTTTCTGTGATGGACCGTAGTGAAAAGACCTGATCCGTACATCCCATTCCCTTTCGAAATCCCGCTTGTACATCCCAGATTTTGTCATTCGTAACATTCAATACCCTTTCTATTAGAATCTTCGCATATACTTTGCCGACAACACTAAGGAGGCTGATACCGCGGTAGTTTTTGCAGTCTTGCTGTGACCCCTTTCCTTTATACAGAGGGACGATAACGGCCTTGACCCAATCTTCTGGGACTCGGCCGCTATTCCAACATGCATTGAAAAGACGGTACAACAGACTACCCACCAGGCCATCTCCTCTCCTCAGCATTTCTATCGACACTCTATCACAACCTGCTGACTTTCCCGCTTTCATACTTTTTAAAGCTTTCATGATTTCACTCATACTAATCACACTTTCATCTTCGCTACTTGCATCTTTACTCATGCTTTCTGGCTCACGACAAATATCTTCGCATTCAAACAAGCTTTCAAAATAAGTTTTCCATCTATCAAGCATTTTTTCTTCCTCACATATTAAGTCTCCAGACTCATCCCTCACCGCGCTTAATTTAGTTTTCTCTGATTTCCCCCGAGCCGATTTAATCAAGCTCCAAAAGAGTTTAATATTCGACCGGAAGTTGTCAGAGAAACTCCTATCATACTTTTCATTCAGTAAATCTTTCTTTCTAGCCACAACTTCTTTCACTCTTTTCTTTGATCTATTATACTCTTTTTTCTTTCTGTCGCTTAGATCTTGTCCTGGATCTACAGCTACAAAATCCAACCAACACTTTTTCTTCTCTTTCACGACATCATCTACCTCTCTATCCCACCATTCCGGACGCCATACCACCGCATACTTCAGTGGCCGATTTGACCATGCCATTCTTCATAATCTCCCATACATTATTTACATTATTCTCGACTTCACTGTCATTCATTTTATTAACACATTCAAAACGATCTTTCAGCTTTCTTACGTATTCATCTTGTATAACTTCGTCATTCAGTTTCTCTACTTTTATCCTCTCTAACGCAGTTGTCGGTACGGGAACACGATGGCGCCAACGTGTGAACAGACCCCTTACTCGTGTTACCACTAAGTAGTGATCTGAACCTACGCTAACTCCTCGAAATGCTCTGGTATCTACAACTTTGTTACGCAACCGTTCATCCACAATCATCAAGTCTATCATAGACTTCTCATTCTGACGTCTCCACGTATACTGATGAATCTCTTTGTGATCAAACAAAGTGTTTGTCACGCAGAGATTCTTAGCCAAACATACATTGAGAAGGCATTTGCCATTCTCGTTCACTCGCTCATCACCATACTTACCCAGTACCGATTCATAACCATCCCTTTGCACGCCTGTCCAACCATTAAAATCGCCTAGCAAAATAATCCTCTCATTCTCCTTGCATTTTGTTGAAACCTCATGCAAACTTTCCCAAAACTCCTCCCTTTCTTTTTTAGATTTATTCGTATCTGGGGCATAAGCCCCAATTACGAATAAACGGGTGAGACCTACCTTGACTCTCACCCAGAGAAGTCTTGGGCTCACACATTCATGCTCTTGCATACATTCAGCCATTCGCTCTGTGAGTACGATACAGACTCCCTGACGACCGTGCTCGGATTCCGGAACTCCGGACCACAAAGCCGTCAAGGTTCCGTGTGTGGACGTACTCACCCCTTTTTTCTTCGTCTCAGTCACACATAGAACATCCAGCTTTCTCTCTTTCATCATCATACATACCTCATCTAATTTATGTTCCATCCCTCCACAAACATTCATCGTAGCAAGGCGGCTTTCAGCGGCCCGCTTTTTGCCAACCCCCCTGCGAACACAGCGTGACGCGTGGCAAACGGCATCGCCGCCGTTCCGATCCCCGGAGGGATCCGAACATACGCGCACTATTTTGCCCCCCCCAGAGTACGAAGGGCTGCCCAGGCTAGGCCTAGGGAGGGATTCTCTGGCATTGCCAGTACCCTCCTGGGGTATAAACTTTTTAAATGGTGCTCGCATGGTCCATTATGCAGGGTCGGGTTTGAATTTGGAGTTTTCCTTCTCCTAGATAGGTAGCAGCCCAATGCTAACGACGCCTATCCCGCCGGGTTTGAATTCGGAGTTTTCCTTCTCCTAGATAGGTAGCAGCCCAATGCTAACGACGCCTATCTCGCCCGGAGGAGATCTTTCCTATGTAATAATCCCTTAATCGCCTTCTACGATACCCGCGGGAGGATATGGGGTGGTGCTATTCTACTCTACCGGCACCACACGGCATAGGCATATATTTTTTGGAAGGTCAAAATATAGAATTAACAGATCATCCACCGTACAGCCCTGATTTGGCACCCAATGATATACAGGGCAGATTAAGTGTCCTAGTTGTTTATGGCTTTTTTACTTAAATATAACTAAACTTCTTATTCACTTCGTATTTTTTTTTTGTTGACAATTTAACCTTCTTTATGATTTCTACACGTCAGCTTGATATATTTGGTTTTTATATTGTTTTCAACAATGGACGCGAAACGCCAGCTCGTGTGCGATTTGTACCAGAAAAAATACCGACCGTGTGAGATATTGAAGACGCTGAAACATTTAAATATCAATATAAGGTTTATATCGCGGACCGTCAAGCGATTCAAAGAAACGGGATCTTCACAAATCAGTGCCCAAACCTGGGAGAAAGCCATCTGTTCGCACCAAAAACATCATTAAAAATATTCGTGAGCGTATTAGACGAAATCCAGCTCGAAGTGCAAGCAAACTTGCTAAAGATATGAAAATATCCCGTCGAACAATGAGTCGTATTTTAAAATATGATCTTGGGCTAAAGGCCTACAAAAAACAAAAAATCATGGTTTAACAGATGCCCAGAAAAAAGCTAGAGTGAAAAAATGTAGGGAATAGCTAGCTTGGCACGACGGCGATGATATTATTTTTTCCGATGAAAAGATGTTCCAGTTACAAGACAGTCACAACCAACAAAACGATCGTGTCTATGATGCTTCATTGAAGGATATTCCTGTGGACAAATTAGCCGTACAACGGGTTCCAGAGTGCATCAGCTGTCATGGTATGGGGTGCGATATCGCCTAGAGGCAAGTTACCGCCGCTGTTTATTGATCGAGGTGTCAAAATTAACCAAGACTATTAAATCCAGAACGTGTTACAGGGTCATTTGCTAGAAAATGCTCAAAAATTATATGGAAACGACTATTACTGCTTCCAACAAGATAGTGCCCCATCTCACAAAGCTAAACGCACTCAAGATTGGTGTAGAACAAATTTGACAGATTTTATACCTTGGCAAGAATGGCCTGTATCATCGCCGGATTTGAATGTTTTGGACTTTTCGATATGGGTTAAATGCTGAGCAAGATTGGGAGCACACAGGGCATGAATCTATACACATTCAAGCATCGATTAGTCAAGATATGGGATTAAATACCAGACGAGGTAGTGCGTGCCGCGTGTAATGCATTCTATGGAAGAATGCGTCAAGTTATTAAAGCTGATGGCGAGCGATTTGAACTTATGAATTAGTTTTTTTAAGTATAGAGTGCGCTAAAAATAAAAACGTGATAAATTTTAAAAAATTCTGTCTTGTTTTAATTTTATGGCTCTTTTTAATCTGCCCAACCCTGTATATTTATTTCCAAATTTCAAGAATAAATTACGTGGTCAACGATTTTCGACCCGTGAAGATGCCGTCGACGCTTTCAATCAGCTCGTTTTTTAGATACCTCAGTCAGAGTGGAAAACGTGCTTCAAAAATTGGTTTCAAAAGTGCATCGATCATCACGGAGAATATCCGCCACACCAGGCGTTTGAGAACAGTTCCCCGTCGCATGGCACTTGCGGGTAAGAACCCGCGTGTCATCAGTCTCACGTACTATGAGCGTCTACCCGCTAAACTTAAAAATGTACAATCCGACGATGCATTTAAACATCAGCTAATAAACCTTTTATTGGATAATCCATTATACTCCTTGAATATATGGAGCTGGAAATGAAAATGTATTATTATATTGAAATTTATTGTGGTTGCCGGGTTAGAATAGTGCCACTCCATGTCTTCCCGTGGATGTCGTAAGAGGCGACTAAGGGAATAAAGGCTTTTAGTACTGTTAGGCGATGGGCTTGCCACCTGTCAGTAATACACTGGGAAACATCTTAGCCTACTTGTGCAAAATGTGGTTACAGAATTATCAAGAAGTTTTAAGACTTGTTGGTAATGCTTTAGCTCTCCCAGAGTGGGGCTCTGGGAATGAAGGCGTGAGTTTATGTATGTATGTATGTATTAATCATTGTATGTATGACATCGGACGAGTGACCATTATTCGATATTTAATTGTTGTTGTTTTAATTAATTATTATTAATTATTCTTGTATTTTTTGATTATTAGTATTTGTTTCGACGATCTCAATGTAATTTCGTATTTTTTAACATGCAATACAATTACAATTAAAGTAATTGTATGTAATTGTAATATTACATTGATAAATAAATAAACTAAACTAACTATGTCGAAAAACAACAAAACCTGATTTAGTCATATTCGTTTGTTTATTTTTTCCATTCCGGTTACATAAGTAGCTGCCCTTGTAAGTAAGATGAAAGAAATCCATCCCTAGAATCCACACGCATGCTTTTTTAATTTCGGACGAGTGTGTTATCTGACAAGGAAGGGTACCCAACTGTCCGACTCCGAATTGATTCATTTTGATATATGTTATAGAGTAGTCTAAAATAACGGACACGTATTTTTTTTTAGCTGCCCAAACTCAACTTGTTGGGAGAAAATGGCCTTCAAAGTACTGAAAATTGACCAAACCTTCTAATTTCTGAGAAGATAATTGTTCAAAAAAATTGATAATTAATTACTGGTTTCGTTATATGTTGGAGAACATGAATAAAGAATGGGGACGTGTTTTGTCATTTCACCACAAACTCATTTTTTATATAAAAAAACACATGTCAAAGTTTCATAAATTTCGTCGCTCCACTCTGTATATTTATGAAAACAAGATAAGTGTAGCTTTACGACTAAGTATATTTTTTGTTGTTAGGTCATTAAAAAAAATATACAAATTAGGCGGCAGTTCATCTATTATTGTTACTGGAAGAGTGGGGCTTTCTGCCACAAGTATATTTTGAACCTTATTCCCATTACATACATACATACATACATACATACCATCACGCCTTCATCCCAGAGTGGGGTAGGCAGAGCTACAGAATTACCAACAACTCTAACAATTTGTTGTTAATTCTATAACCACATTTTGCAAAAACAGGCTAATAGGTTTACGATGTGCATATTAGTAACAGGTTGCAAGCCCATCGCCTAACAATACCACAGCCTTTAATCCCTTAGTCGCCTCTTACGACTTCCACAGGAAGACATTGAGTGGCACTATTCTAGGCGGCCGGCAACCATTACCTTTCCCATTACCTTTGTATTGTTTTTAAATTTTGTGATAGCGAATAATCATTTTTCCATTTTCCAATTTCAATTTAAAAGCGAAGTAAAATGTAACTGTTTGTTTTTGCATCGTAGTATATTTATTACCATGGCTACGCTCACTATAGAATTATTTTCTTGCTT
Source organism: Acleris emargana (assembly GCA_927399475.2). Classification (NCBI taxonomy): domain Eukaryota; kingdom Metazoa; phylum Arthropoda; class Insecta; order Lepidoptera; family Tortricidae; genus Acleris; species Acleris emargana. The sequence continues at coordinate 44,419,416 of OV656835.1, read as the reverse complement.
CGGTTACACTTTAGGTGGTATTCTGATACCATTAACGATACTAATATTAGTGGTTTATAGCACGCGAGTAAACAAAAATATGAATAGCACTATACTGCAGTTCTAATTCAAAAGAACGAATCTCAGTTTCATAGGGTTTGAGAAAAAACGTATCTCAAAAATACCATGTGAAAAAGTGCACCAGCGAAAGAGCGTATCTTCATGGCACTTAAGCTCTTTTGTTGAGAAGCTCAGTTTTTGAGATTGGTTTTTTATCGCCCGTTTCTCAAACCCTATGAAACTGACATGCGTCCTTTTGAATTAGGACGGCAGTACACAACTCTCGGCCGGGAATGGAGGTCACTGGATTCTTATATTGTAGCGTGGCATATACAGCGTCTCAGCCGCGTTAAATCATGCTCATCCCGCACCGGCCTTTTTTCCGATCTCTGTAGTAAGTTATAAATATTGTAGGGGCCCGAAAAATAGGGTATAGACGTGGTGGTTTGCAGGCCGAACCTTATTTTTTTTTAATTATTACATGATTAGACTTACAACAACAACAAAAGTGTCGTAAACGAATTCCTCTGAAGCTTCAGTGGTTATCAGCAGACGCAGGCCTCCGGCTGAGATGTAGCAGAACGGCCACAGAAATGAGCTGCGACTGAAATATGAACACAGAAAGGATAAGCGCAAATAAATAATTAAAATGTATCACTTCTTTTCGTAAATGTTTTTTTTGTTTGTATTAATGATCACTAGCAGCGCCGCGGGAAAGTCATAGTGTTTTAAATGTGCTTCGTCGTCATCGCTTAACTCTCTTAGTCGAGATGTCTTACCGCCACCCTAGAAATAGGTATCATTGAGGAGTTCCGACGGCCATCTATGGTCTTCATCATCAGTTCCACTTCACTAAGTTATACTTTCTGCATGCAAATGCCGGACTTCTTACCGAAAACACCAAAATGTATATGCAAATAATATTTGAAGAGTTCTCTCGATTTCTCTAGGATCCCATTATCAGATTTCCCAGAGATCCCAGCATCGTTATAGCTTTCGGTTGGCTTTCGCTGTCACGCTTGCACTCGCAACTGCAAGTATATTGGTCACTCGTGTGTCAAAGAAATACGAAAATTGACTATAGCTGTTAAACAATGGTAGCTTTGTATGCCATAATGAACCAAAAGTATATGAATACCTACAGGCTATTATGAAATTCGATAGTACTGTACTACAAATTAATAAACGAAAAAATAATTAATATGCCTACAAATCTGTAGTAAGAGAAATTTACAGGCAAATGATTTTATGCGAGTCAATATGGACGGACCCAATTATGGTCAATGTATTTTTTTTATTAGAAACAATAAATATTTGTCAAGAAAACCTTACGATACGTTCAGCAGTTTCTGAGATATTAAATTTGCTTCGTGTGCGGTGCGAGACCCCGGGCGGCCAGCGCCCACGGATTAAATATGACACGTTATTTATTTGCAGATTACGATATTCAGTAAGCTGTGTAAGCTCTGTATATGGCTGTATCTTTTAACCGTAATAGGTAACCAGATAAAATTTCACTGAATACGTCTTACTGTGTTGATACTATAGAGTTTATTTTATTTTTATCTTTAAATTAATAACTTTGTCGGCGTAATTTTAATATAACTATGCCAAATTATAGCTTTGTATCAAGAGTCTTTGAGTAAAACCGCGGACAGACGGACTGACGATCATGGCGAAGTATTAGGGTTGCTTGCTGACTGCGGGACCCGAACAATAATAGAAGGTCAATAGATTTATTGCCATTGCTGATAACATATTTTTTTCTATAGTTTAGACTATGGATGAACATTGACAGTCGATAAATGAAAAAGCACGTGAGTGTGCTGTAAAAAGGTTTTTACTGTTGAGGTTTTTAAAAAGTGATTTTCTGGTATGACTTGGTGCCCCACACGAGAACGTAAAAATTGCAAAACTTGCAAAATAAATAAAACTTATATTATTGTTGATATATATTATACTAGCTTTTGCCCGCGACTTCGTCTGCGTAGAATTAGTAATTTGGGTAGCTTATTTTTTATCCAAGCTGATTTTTATCATTGCTTACTATTAAATAATAAAAGAAAATTATGGTTTTAATTTGTAATCATCAATAATGCGTACAACCAGAATTTAATGAACAGATAAATAAATGATTAGTAATTGCGACATATTATTTAGTTTAACACGTTTCTGTAAACTACGTTTTTTGTTTTCCCGTCCTTTGCTAACACGTGAAGATTTTGTGAACTTGAGAGTCTTGAGACGCGTGAGCACGCCACATGTCGTTGTCCATGGAAAAAACTATTTTTAACTAAATGTACACCCGCAATTTTCAGTGTTTGTCTTTAATTATTGTCATCGTGAATGCTCATCAATGATCATTTTAGGAATCGAAAAGATGACAATTAAGTAGCACTTTAACGAAAGTATAGGGTAAAAAACATAAGTAAAAATCCTCTTCTGTGTAGTAGTAACCAGCTTACCCTCGTAGGTTCGATGGTCAATATTATTAATAAGGGGGTAGGCACATATTTAAAATGATGATTCCATCTTAAAAACTTCCCGGATAAAGACTGTCCTATAATCTTCCATGGGCCACAAACTATCTCTATACCATACATACATACATAAACTTACGCCTTCATTCCCAGAGTGGGGTAGGCAGAGCTAAAGAATTACCAACAAGTCTTAAAACTTCTTGATAATTCTGTAACCACATTTTGCACAAGTAGGCTAAGATGTTTCCCAGTGTATTAGTGACAGGTGGCAAGCCCATCGCCTAACAGTACTACAAGCCTTTATTCCCTTAGTCGCCTCTTACGACATCCTCGGGAAGACATGGAGTGGCACTATTCTAACCCGGAAACCACACGGAAAATATACCAAATTTCATGAAAATAAATCGGAAAAAGTAGACTAAAAAAAATATCGTATGCCCTTCCTCGGAATTACATATAAATATCGCTATATCAAATTTCATCTAAACCGGCTCAGCGGTTTAAGTATCTCCTTACAAATTTTAACCCCCCTTTCACCCCCTTAGGGAATAAATTTCGAGAAAATAAACTATACTATGTCTTTTCCCAGGATTCAAACTATCTTTGCACCAAATTTCACCTAAATCGGTTCAGGGGTTTAAGCGTGAAGAGGTAACAGATAGACAGACAGACACACTTTCGCATTTATAATATTAGTATGGATTGACTATACAAAATCACATGGGTAAAAACCAAAATAAATGTACATAAAGACGCTATTTAAATGTCACTTAAATTATGTCTAACTTACAATTTCATTACAAAAAAATTATGTGTTTGACGTAAATCGAGTTTCGTTACGGTGACAAAACTCGTCTTTAACTGGACATTTATTAAAATTTGTTAAAATTTGTAATCTATTACTAAAAATCTGTAATCTATTAATAAGCTAACAAAAATAATTGTATTTTGCAATGATAAATTCGGTAGTATTCCGCGATCTGGATCTCGACAAATCATAACGCCCATGTGTCTGTTCTTTGGATATATGAAACTTGATCATATTTCCTTGAGACTGTTAAACATGAAAATACCTACTAAATGTTTTTGTCACATAAATGTTATGAGTTTGAGTTTGAAATCCTCGATAGTTTTATTTCTCAATGATTTTCACAAAGGCTATAGCCGTGTTTCTATACAAAATTTGCCTTTCTGTCAAATGTTCTAGTAATTTTATTTTTAGATACTCCTTGTAGGCAAAGGTCTGTTCCCCAAAGAAGAGCCATGTACACTTGTCAGTTTTCGTAATATAGCGGTTTGTTTTTTTTCACTTTTTATTTTTTTTTCTTGAATTCGGTCTTTGCGATTAATTTGATTTTTTGGTAAACTATACTACATAATAAAACCCATCACTACAAAAAATATTGCTTGAAACTTTAGTACAAATATATGTCAAAATAATGGAAACTATAAATTGTTTTTTTTTTTTTGGTGTTCTGGTGTAGCGGCACCTACAGTTTTTATTTCATAAATTGCCCATCTATAGACCTACTACATATATTAAATTCAAATTATTAGCTTTGGTACTTCATGCCAAAAACTAACTACAAATAAAATTATTCCTTACTAGAACACTTTTTTATTTTTTAGATAATGTTTAAATAAATGTCAAAAACGAAACAAACTTCCAAAAATGACAAAATACAAAAATAGGATGTATACGATTTCATTCATACAAGTAATTAAAGCAATCCTGTAAAAACATTGAAACAAGGAAGGAATAATTTTATTTGTAGTTAGTTTTTGGCATGAAGTACCAAAGCTAATAATTTGAATTTAATATATGTAGTAGGTCTATAGATGGGCAATTTATGAAATAAAAACTGTAGGTGCCGCTACACCAGAACACCAAAAAAAAAAAAAACAATTTATAGTTTCCATTATTTTGACATATATTTGTACTAAAGTTTCATGCAATATTTTTTGTAGTGATGGGTTTTATTATGTAGTATAGTTTACCAAAAAATCAAATTAATCGCAAAGACCGAATTCAAGAAAAAAATTAAAAAGTGAAAAAAAACAAACCGCCATATTACGAAAACTGACAAGTGTACATGGCTCTTCTTTGGGGAACAGACCTTTGCCTACAAGGAGTATCTAAAAATAAAATTACTAGAACATTTGACAGAAAGGCAAATTTTGTATAGAAACACGGCTATAGCCTTTCGCGGAATCTTTGAACCCTGATCGTAGATCATTAAAGATGATTTTTGATTCAATAGTTGAGTACTTATAACTTCTTAATCCTGTTTAAACATTTATATTAATGAATGTTGACATTTAAAAATAAACAGCAATTATTTGATTTGGCAATGTAATCAAGGCGCGCGCAAACTAACTCCATCTCACATTCTTCGCACGAAAGTACATATATATAGCCTTCCCTTTAGATGTGTGGGCGTGGCAGCATATGTGTCCTCTTAAATAATCCATTAACGATTGAGCTTAGTACCTCTCTGCTGTTTCAATTTGCAAGGGGCAAAAGGACGGCGGCGCCATTTCTTGAATCAGAATCATAATATTCTCCAACACAGCTGGCTGCAAAACAGCTTCAAGGGGTGCGAGAGTTGCAAATACTTCCCACAAGCTATCTACACCCTGAAAAAAGGAAAAAAATTAGGCCCTTTTTCTAGGTTTTTGCAGCTGTGTATTTTGTGTAAGAATATATAAAAATAATAGTTCATAATCTTGAGCTCATTTTTTTACAACACCAGTAAGCTCATTTCAATACGCCATTCTTTCACTCTTACACAGCTTATTATTGCGATTTGTACGACTTTCAAATAGCTACATTGAAATCCGTTCAGTATTTTTTTCATCTTCCCACAAGCTTTCGGCAGTCGGGTGAAAAGCACAATGTCTGCCTCGGTAGAAAGGCCAATGAATGGCCTCTTACACTAGAGGGCCTCATTTTCGTTTCAGCCCTCTTTGAGACGTGTTCGAGTCCAAATAAATGTATACACTTTTGCACCTTATTTCAATGGATTAACGTGCAAAAGTGTGTATCTATTTTTGTAATCCGCTGTGCGTTACACGGGAGCGTGTTCTAGTAAGTAACTACTTTTATTTACAAAAGTAACTTACAGGACTGTGTTCTAGTAATTTAGGATGAAGCTCTTCCTTCCAACTTTCAGGCAAAGTAGATATTCTGTAAATATGAAATAATATATATTACATAGTAAAATGTCGGGTATCCGCCATTTTCTAGCATAAAATAAGGCATGATTTTGGTTGTCAAGAACTAATTTCACAAAATGTCGAACTTCACTTTACAAGTTTAAACCGAAACGAGCTACATTGTAAATAATTTGTAAAGGCAGGTTCAAAAATAAGTTTAACCTTAACAGATTGCCATCTACAATTGTTAAAATAAAAACTTTAAAATAGTACATAACATGCATGCAATATTAGTTCAAATGGTTAATTTAAATATATAAATATGCAGATTATTTAACAAATCCCAATAATTTTATCGATCAATAAAGTGTCCTACCTCGGTTACTATTAACTGGGTCATTATTCGAGCGTTTCAACCGCCTCACTTTCGTGGACATATTTTAAAAGAATTTGACGTATATTTTGATGCCGTTTTTGGATATTTGTTAGAGATCCGGGAAAATATGATACCTAACCAGAAACGAAATCGAAATCTACAGCCACTTCTACAAAAATGCGACCACGAAAGTGATTCGGAACAAACGCCCAAATAATGACCCAACTATATCAAAATGAATTAAAAACTGTATAACCTAAGCGAATTTACTAATGTTAATTTCTTTTGGAAACTTCTTTGCTCTAAAACCCCTAGTTTAGAAATTATTCAATAAATTAAGAAAAACGTCGAAGTGTGAGTTGTTTTATAGACATGGAAGAGACCGCAGTGCAGCAGCAACCTTAGGTCGAAAACTTGGATTTATAGTAAAAGTTTTAACCTGTTAAAAATATCTAAAAATGACGAACACCCGAACTTCTGCTGGTTACAGGACAATGTAGGTGGTTCCCATAATTCACAAATATTAATATTAATTAAAATACCACAATTAAATTAGATACGCATCTGCAATAATTACAATTAAACACTAAAAAATCCATTCACTTAACCTAATTAATGACCTTACTCTCAGCACTGTTGGCTTTTAGACCATTTTGGCGCAGTCCTTTACAAAAAAATATCAACATTTTAGTCACGTGCGGCGTGGGACATAAAAAATCATGAGAATGTAATATGTTTTTCATCACACTTGCACGTAAACGTAAACGAGACCGAGTAATTGTATAAGTACGGTGGATTAAATCAGCCCTACAAAAAGTATACAGTCCACTAGTTTTATTTAATTCACGTCCCAGGGACTCTAACAGACTGTTCGGCACTAAGTATTAGCTCCACCCCCGCCGGCACTCAGTCAGTGGGCCCGATTTTGAGCGTCAGTAACGCTTCCATACTTATTATATTTCGATGTGGTAACCACCACACCAAGGGACAGTTGTTCGGTAAAAATTCAAAGATCAAACCGATGAGTTTGATCTTTGATCAACTGTACGGTCACGGACGTTAATTGATATGCCACTTGCCACTGTTCGTATTTTAGCCGTGTAATACAAATCGGGTTCAGTCGGTTTTACTCGTATATCGAGATAAGGAAATTCGCACGTGTTCGTATAATAGAAGAACAAAATGACATGCAACATTAACGATTGGATAACCTGAGACCCAAGTCTACCAATCAGACCACAGAGTGAATTCACCCAAAGTCAAATTGCATGTCTAGTTGCTATGGTTATACATTTAAACAACAGCTACTATTAGTGATACAACGCCCAATCAGCTATTCTACTGAACACAATCGTTTTGTCGTTTAATAGGGTTGCTATGGCCACGTTTAAACAACGGCTACTATTGGTGATATAGAATAAAAAATTGGCATCCATGACAATGTGATAACTGTTGCAAATATCTGAATATAAATAACACGTCAAACCCCGCCATCTTGAAAAGAATTGATTAGTAGTCAGCGTATAAGTCGAAAGACTAATCATGGCAATAAATAGTCAAACTTTTAAAAATATTTATTCTAGTGTATACTAGATATTAAATTTATAAATTATTAAATATTCTAGTTCTTTTAGTCTCTTTCTGCATAACTATGGCTGATTGAAGTATTACAGTCAAGGACTTATTGTTATGCCACTGTAGAACTCTGTCATAATGACAGCGTCAAACCACATGAAAGAAATTACGCCAAAATTAATAATTAACGTTATGCGACAGGGTTCCATAGTGGCATAACAATTAAAGTCCTAGACTGCCTCACATGTAGCGTAAAATTTAATAAAATAAAAACGTTAAATACATTTCGTCATAATGTTTTAATCGGTCAATAAATTATAAAATACAGGTTTAGTGTATATTCCGCAGATTGTTGAGAAGAAGCAGCATGAAAGAAATCCAGCAATGCGTTTGCACGGTTTTGTCAGATTTTTTGCGTCGGGCTGTTAACGACCACCTTTTTACATGTTAGATTTAGATTAGATTTTATTTATTTCATAATATAAGATACAGTTATATTGCACACATGTCAATTATACAGAATTCATATTATGATCGTCAAAGAGGTAAAAACAAAAAAAAAGTAATGTAGCAAAAACCAATGTCAAAAATGAATGGATTATAAAACACAAATAATAATAAAACGAGTCACAAAGTTAAATATATAAATGGTAGTACAATAAACAATGTCAAAATTATATATTATATAGGTATTTTAAAGTCAAAATTCAGTGTCAATAAATTCACTTACAGAGTAAAATGCATTATCTAACAAAAGGTTTTTCAATCGACGCTTGAATGTTTCGTCACTGGACTCTTTTTTTAAGGAAGCGGGTAGGTGCTCGTACAATTTAGGGCCGATAGTTCGCGGGTTCTTCCTGGCTAGTGCCGTGCGGCTCGGAGCCGGCCGCAGGCAGCCCGTGCTGCGAGTAACCTTGCCCTCAACTCCCATTCGCGCAAAGGTATGGATGTTAAACCGCAACAAGAAAAAGCAAACATTTAGATCTAAAAAACATTTGGGGAGTAATGGTGCAAAGACAGGAATGTCGTTTCCACATGAATTCGAATTCCTCATGGATTCCATCATCACAACAGGATTTTGAGAAAAACTAAACCAATTTGAAAGTCAACAAAAAATCTCCTCTAAAAAACACAAATCTGCAATATTTCTAAAATGCCAGTTGTCAATATTATTATCACGTTTAACCTATAACCTCCTTGTGATTCGAACTAATCAATCTATTTATCCGTCATCTTATTATGTAGTTCCCGCGGTGTCATGTATTCGTGATTAATCGTGTAATCTCGTAAATGCTCGTGGATGCCATAATACTGCAAATTTAAATAACTTCACAATGGCATAACCATTAAAATCCGTGACTGTACACAATTGGACATATTGCGGCCAAAATAATTTGCAGAGTGTAATTATTGCGAATGGAACAGTTAGAGCAGGGTCATTGTACCAAAATGTTTTGCTGTTCTCGTCTATAAAAAACTGCACTATGTAAATAGCACTCAAGTATCTTACTGCGCCTGAGTAATGGTGACGGACAGGAATTGGTTCTCCTCCTTAGCGTTGGTTGGCTCGCGCGCCTCGAGCACGCGCCCGCCGAGCAGGCCGGTCGTCCACTCGTCCTCTAAATTCCTGTCACATACATTGTATGTACACGTTAAGTTTTTATTATTTATAAATAAAATAGCTAGAATATGTCAAACACCACTTGAAATAATTCAGTCAAAATTACCAATTAAAAATAAAACGGGATGTTTAATGTAAAGGGCGTAGCGAGGTACGGGCCCTTAGAAGATTTAGGAATGCTCACAAACCGGTTAGTAATATTACTAATAAAGTACGCCTGCACCCCCCCCCCCCCCCGTTTTAGCTACGATTTTGTTAAAGGGGGGGGCCTTTAACAAAATCCTACCTACGCTCTTGTTTAATGAGCAGACGCCGTTATCAATTGCTCACTTTGGGGGGCAAACGTAAGAATAGGGTAATAGTAATTGGAACGGTGTTCATTAACAATACAACCTAGTGTATTGGTGTTCAACCGTTTCTTTTTTATATTCGGTATGCGCGCGTCTCTAGAAAAAGATACGCGCAGCCACTCTAAGGTCTCCATCATTCAAATCGAGGTTTGGAATGAGATGAGATACTGATTCAAAAGCGTGCCTTTCGCACGTTCGTCGGGGTGAACACCGGGCGTTCGACAACGATTCCGCGTCGCAAGGCACTAGCGGCCTTTTTTTTGTTCAATCAAAATCATGAAAACTTTTTTGAATAAATCTGAAAAATATTGTTCATAAACATACTAAATTGTTCTTTGTCAACCAAGTTCGTATTCGTCTCGCTTTCTTGATAAGCTTATCGATGGGAACTAAAGGCGAATGGGAAAGCGATATAATATGATAACGTATGATTATGATTTTTCTAAAAAGCAAGATGTCGTAAGGTTTCCTCTACTCATAACTCACTTTTTTTGATGTCGAATTGAAGCAGATCCAATCTTAACTTTGAGTTGATTGTAATGTTCTTGTAGATCAATTGTAGATATGATGTCATCTACCTCAAAAGCTAGTTTCGTCTTGTTCGAAGAAATCACCAGAGTAGCTCGACCGACGACCCATTGGAACCAGAAGAACTTTTTTAATTTCACTGAGGAAAACATTATAAATATGTAAAACGTTACGCTTAACATTCAGGTGTCATGGCCGCTTTTTATCGAACATACAGCTACTGATGTGCCAAAGGAAACTTTCCAAAATTGCGGAAAATTTCATGTAGGAAAATTTCGGAAACTTCTCACAATTTTGTATGGGGATTGAAACTTTCCGTTTCTTAAATTTAAATTTCCTATATTTCTTGGGAAAGTTTCCGGAAATTTCTTGCAACTTTTCCAACTTTTTGGAAACTTTCCGCAACTTGCACATCACTGCATACAGCTTGCACTCAAAATCTACGATGAAAAGGTCACGAAACCCAATCCATTCCTTACTTATTAATAACTAGATAGTAATCATACCTTCCGGTTGAACATAGCACTCGAATATAGGCACTAGATCGGAGCGGCTCTCGCTAAAGCTTGGGTTAGAGTGAGTTCCATCTTGGGTAACCTCATTTACGGATCTGAAAAACAATCAAACTTTATAATATAAACAAAGACTGAAGATGTGAAGCCACAAGCTCGCAAAAATATACTTGAGCCTATAAATATTCTGTACATAAATGTATTATAGCAATACAGTTTTTTTTGTGACAACATTTCAAAAATTAGTTTAGATCATATTTTTATTATTCAAGCACTTAAATTTCGTATGCCACACAATCACAGCAGCGGTCACTCCACTCATTGTTATAAAGCATTTATTTGACCTAAACTTATTAACTATACACGGATATGAAATGAAGTAGCAAACGCACTTGAGAGGTGCCGTCACGGTGCGGCGGCGGTGCACCCAGACTAACAAACGTGCCCTAGGCGTGATCACAGTATAATCAGCTCAAACAGAAGCAATATTGCGCGGCTTACATGTGTGTGTGCCACGACCGTACGCGCCTTACTCCACCACAAGCAAACTCAATAGGAGGGGCCGAGCCGGATAAAGTCGGGGCGGCTTCGTCACCCAGGGCCGGCAAAACAAACGGTGTCAGTATCACGATTTTTATTTAAACTATATACAAACGAATTAAGTCTATATTTTCATGTAACTCGAGATAAAATTTCAGGTGGTTTATATTAAAAAACATACTGAATTGACTTTTCGTATCGATAACTGTTTTAATATCTATGGATACTAGAATAGAGACCCTGTTCCAAATTTAAACTCATAACCAGGGATCGGAAATTCGGATCGATATTTACCTATACTTTCGCGCCGGCTTTGTTGTTCAGTTGTATGGAGGTGGACTCAATCATATAAGTAATTCATAATAAAATTTCCGGGATTTCAAAATAATATATTACACCGGCATTAATTCATAATTATTTATTTATATTAACTGTTTGAAGTTATTTTCCATGTATATGTTTAACCAAATGTTATTTAATTTACCTGTAATGTACGAATTTATAGGAGCAAAACAGAATGTTCTTAAATGAATCCTACATGTAAAGTAATTATTATATTAACGTTTTGTAGAATCCCAGAATCCCAGAACTTAAATTATTAAAATAATATTTTTAAGAAGCCGACGCCATGTTTGCCTATCTTTTTGCGGGATTTTGCCAACTTTAGGTAAATATCGATCCGAATTTCCGATCCCTGCTCATAACGTTACATAAATCTATACTACCTCGTATGGCCTACATATACTACAAACAGGGCGATTTGTGAGAGGGACTAAGAATCTACTATCAAGGCAATAAAGTTCAAGTATGATTGCTCTATAACGCCATTTTCAGTTTATGAAAATAGGAAATTAAACTTTATCCTCATTGCAACACAAATTAAATTCCCTTGATTATGTTCATCCTATTGCACAGTGGGCCTTACGAGGTTAATAACATTATAGTTCAGATTTTACCTACTACCACAGACAGACAAGTCCTCATAGTGAAATTGGTTGTAATAATGCTGGTTATTTCCTTTGGGTTTTGAACGCATAATAGAGGACCTTATGATATGTGTGTAGATAAAGTACTGAATGCTTACTGTACATAATTAGGCCATAAAACACTCGTGTGATCCTATTATGAAACTCGCTGACCCTCGATTCATAAAAGCAGACACGAATTTTAAGGCTTCTTACTATGCAACAGTTGCATAAACTACAATTACATGTGTTCTTGATAGTCATACCTTGCAATCGTCCGGCTTCCTGTTGTACTTGCCGGGCGAGGAAATTTTTGTGGAGCACGTCGTATTATCATTTCAAGGTGTTTCAAGCAGTGGATAGTTGCAGCAACTGTATGGACCTGTCACAAGACTAAAGTTTAAAAAATGTTTACCTGCCGCAAAACGAAATTTTCAGCGGAATGTATATCTTAAGATATAAAATTAGAAATTGCGTAAACAACAAAAATGTGACCTCGCAATTGGGATATACCAAAAAAACTGCTTGCTTTTACATTTCTATTTGAAAGAATAGCCTTTTCTAAGGATCTTGATTGAAGCTTTTCATGATTAAACGTGTTGCTGTTATGTAAAATAATTTATCAAATAAAATTAACCTCGCCTACTTAGAAAAAAGGGTATACTTCGTCTAAGATTTAGAAAGACGTTTTTTTACTATCTGTGATCTGTTTTTAAAGTCATAATAGATGAACGTCATCCAAACATAATGTAAACACAAAATCGTTATACAATACATTTATTATTTCAGAGTATTCCGAGCATTCGGCCATTGCTAATTTACCTAAAGCTTATGTTTCTTAAGTAGAATCACTGAAGACAATCACATGAAATTTATTGCATAAGAATAAGTACTATTTTCTAATAGGGCATCTTCGGCGTTGTTGTATGGATTTCACAGCAAAGCCGTAAAATTATTACCTACAGAGCCCCACGCCCCGCCTTACCTCTCTTTCGCCTGTCGCAAAATTAGCGTTGTCACAGGTATATATACTAACTGAGCCCGCAACCTCGTTCGCGTTTCGCTGCTTGACCGTCGCCCAGTGCACACGTCGCTCCGAATACTTGCTCCGCTCCGCTCACCCGCCTCGCCCTGTGGCTGATCACCCAGGCGCGGGCTAATCCCGACGAACATGTCGTCACCGGAACGTGCCCAGTCGGGCTCGAGCTCCGAGAGCGAAAACTCGTGCACGAGCCCCTGCTGCCTTAACAGTAGGGGCTCGCGGGCGAGTCCCAGCTCTGGGAGCGAGAACTCGCGGGACAGTACCGACTCGATACCCGAGGCTCGGATGGGAAGCGCGCTCGTGCGGCAGCCGCCGCCGGTGCTAACCCTGCCCGTGACCACCGGAACTACGACCTCGCTGACGTACGCAGTATCATCAATAACCGCGACATGAGTCACAACCACGTCATACGCCACGTTGGTGCAGACAAAAGGGTTTTCGACGTCACCCATGCCTGCACCTGCGATCGCAGCAATCACGACATTGTCGCAGGCGTTGGGTTTCACGTCACCCACGCCTGCGCCAAGGGCAGCGGCACCAAACCGCTTGTCCTTCGCCCAAGCGATCGCAACTCCGCCTCCTGCCGTCAGGCAAAAGAGGACGCTAGCATCACCACCTGATGCCGACCTCCAGCAGCGGCCGCCCGGCCCGCGCCTGGACCTAGGCGCCACGGCCTTGCCGCCCCGTGCGCCACCACCACCATCACCGTCACGCGCAGCCACGCCGCCACCACCAGCGGCCGCCCCAAAGCCCCAGAGACTTCCCCCGATCGTCGTTGAGTCGTTCCCGGACTGGGAAGTCCACTTCAACGGGATCAGGGATATCCTGAACCGATACCCGAAAGCCCGCTCCTTCGGAAAAGGGATACGCTTCCTGCCCGAGAGCGAGGCAGAGTTCAGGACGCGGACGGTACAAAAGTTCACCGAGCTCAGCAAAACCAAGCCGCTGTCTTGGTTCTGTTACTCCCTGCCGGCCGAGCAAGCCTTGAAGGTGGCCATTAGGGGCCTGCCCAGGGACACCAACCCGGAGGCTATCCAGCAGGAGCTGAGCAGGCTTGGCTACTCCCCTGAGTACGTGCGCCATATCCGCGCACGCTCGGGGAGGGCGGGCTGCCTGTTCTTCGCCCAGCTACAGAGAACCCCTCATATCACCCGCATATACGACACCACCCAGATGCTTGGCATGGCGGAGGTGACCATCGAAGCCTGGCGGAAAAGAAAAGGGCCGGCGCAGTGCCACAGGTGCCAAACCTTCCGGCACTCGTCCCTAAACTGTCACCGACAAATCGCCTGCGTCCGTTGTGGCGAAGCGCACATCGCAAAGGATTGCCCGCGCCCGCTGTCAGAGCCGCCCACGTGTGCGAACTGCGGCGGCGCACATACCGCAAACAACGCCACATGTCCCGTCTATCGCAAGGAGGTGCGAAACAAGAAGGCGGGCACTCTCGCTCGCACCGGGAACAATCCGGCACCAGTCCGTACGCCCGGAGGCGGGAGCTCGACCAGATCTCCTCCCCTCCCCTCCCTCGGGGGGAAAACGACGCCGCCAGGTCCCTCATGGCTGTCGCCAATGACGGGACCCGGGCGCCTAAGCGCCGCAAGCGTGGCGGGAGGAAGCGAAAGCCGAAATCGGCTGGCGCTCCTCCTCCTCCACAGCAACAGCAACAGCAACAGCAACAACAACAGCAACAACAGCAGCAACAGCAGCAGCAGCAGCAGCCTACTTGCACGCTGCCGCCCAAATCCACACCCGCGGACAAAGCGCTCCCCCCGGCCGACTCCGATGACGACTGCGACGACGACGACTGCGACGACGACGACTGCGGAGCAGTCCCGGCACTGAGACGCACCAGTGAGAAGATGGACGTCAGTGCCGTCATAACACTACTGTGGAGACTGCTGATGGCGCTGAACGCGGGGCAAGACCCGAAAACAGCCATCTGCGCACAAATATCGACGTTGCGCAGCAACACGACGTAGAACGCGCGGCCACGCCGCCGAGGACTATCTTCCCTTCCCCAACGCCGCCGGCGAACACTCGCCGTTGGGCTCGCCCAACTGGCTGACATCGCCGCGGCAACGCGCGAAGGACGACACCGATTGCTACCACCAGTAGCCAAAGACACGCCTGTATTGACAGGCGGAGAACAAGGACGCCACAGAAAGGAGCCATGCCCCGATTCTGTCTCCCCGGCCCCCTGACGGGGGCCGAGAAGAAAGAAAGACCTCAACCTCGTTCGCGTAGAATAAGTTTATTTACCTGTAAAACTATACGATTAAACGCAGTAACATGTAACCATAGTAACGGTCAGTTTCTGTCGCTTAAGCCCAATCCACCCAAAGGGCCGCGTATTTTGCAAGTATAAAATATTATTAATAAATCTAGTAATGTAAGTTTGATATTCGTGATAAATCTAATCAACTTACCTTTCCTTGACTTTAGGCACTCGAAAAAAGCTCAATTCCGGGTTCTGTGTTTGGCTGTTCAAGCACACCTCCACAGCACAATATATCCTTCCCATTGCTGACTAGTTACTTAATCATCATTCATTACTAAATAAAACTAAAATGCGGTCTCTCAAGTCGGCGCTAACTAGTCTATGTAAAAATTAAAGTACTTTTATTACAATCAAATCGGAAGTTGTAAGAACAAACGCAAAGCCAATAAAAATAATGTATATGTGTAAGACGTATTTCCACTGAAATACTATCGTAGACTTGCTTAATTACGATTAACATTAGATAAAACATAAAGTGCATAGGTAAATAATGTATTCATTTAATTCTTTAATTTTTAGGCTCTTTACTTAATGTTATGTTACAAATAATAAATAAGGATTCAAACTTCGTTGATATCGTCCTTTAATTATCGTGAAGCACGTGGTAAAATACGGAACTAACAACTTTGTAAGGTACAACCACAGTTTGCGTGGACAGGTGGTGGGGATGAAGTTACCCTTCTAATAGTACTTATTCTTATGTTTACTGATAGGAAATGCCATACTTCCAATCATGAGTTTCTACAATAAATATTGATGCCGTCGTTTTGAACGTCTTGGCAAACCTCACAGCACAAATTATTAACATTCATCATTCATCACACATAACGCAAAAGAGAAATGGTCTCGTTAATATATTAATTTCATTATAAGAATATACAGTCAATTTGTAAACAAATAATTTTGACATGACAACACCTGTCTTCGGACGTAGGTGTCAGTTAGATACCTAAATTGTACTTATAAAATAAAACATTGCAGAGGTTTTATATGTTTTATGTAAAACCTCAAAAGAGGTTAATATAGCGCAATTCGGACCGGCATTAAGGGGTCAAATGAAGGTCATTTCTTTTTCTGCACTTTTTTAAAGAAAAGTGGGGTATCAAATCAGACATAATTATTGATAATAAATATATAAATAAATAGACCGGCAACAATACATTATCTATACATATACATATAATAAAGTTGTAGAAGGGAAAATGTACATTCGAGATAGGAACTTAAACATATTATAGGGGCCCTCAGAACGAGCAACAGAACACGTTTCTACGATTGTTTTGTCCATCCTCGTATCAATTGAAAACCACTGAAACGTTAATGCGGTTTTGACTAAAACGTTTCAATAAACAGTGACCAGGATTATGTCCATATTAAAAAATATAAGATATGACAATTAAAGGCGGCAAAAAGGGGGGTCAACGTTAGTATGGAAAAAAGTTACCGGATTGAGCTGGTCACTTGAAACTCTGTATATTTAACAAATTAAAGTATACCTATTTCAGGATTTCTCGATTAAAGTTAAAACAACTAAGATAATTCTCAAATTAGCCCAATTAAGGGTATTTCTTTAAAACCCTGTTCGAGGTCCGTCGATTACTTTACGTGATTACAAATATCAACGTTTTATTCTCCGTTTATTACATAGATACGTAATTCAAGGACTTTTAAAAATTCGATGTATGAAATGTTATAAAGAAGCAAAATAAATTATTCCTATTTGTTGTTGTAAGAAATGTGACGCCATGGTAATGTGACATCAAAGACGAGGACAATCATATCCCTCTCATAACTGGAGCGATCAAAACCAAAAAGCACGCGATCATAGAAGTTACGTAGTTAAATAACGTTTACAGAAGAGACGTTGTGATTAAAACTAAAAGTGTCACGTTGTTGCTTGAAAATATTATTTTAATGCGTAATATCGAGCGTTATGCATAACATCAATTACATATTTAAGACCATATTTGGACAACCAAACTCCTATTTTTAACTTAGCTTGTTTGTTTTCCGCAGCATTATAGTAAAAAGAGCAACCTTACAATTGCGTTCGGCCGTTCCAATAATTTTTGGGCCACCGCACCGGTTTAGCAAAATAAGAACTTTAAATAATGGCTTTCCCCATGGTTCTGTGCTTGCTCCCTTGCTCTTCCACCTCTACATCCATGACCCACTTGCCACGACCTCGCGAAAGTTCGGCAACGCTGATGATCTCGCCCTTGTAACCCAGAATAAAATTATCGAAACAACAGAAGCTACTTTGGAGAGATACCTAGAGGCAATAGACGAGTATTTCCAACACTAGCGCCTATGCCCAAATACCAACAAGACAGAGGTCTGCTGTTTCCACCTTTCAAACAGACTAGCGAACAAACAGCTGAAAGTGAGGTTTCGAGGCACGACCCTAAGTCATAACCCCTGCCCTTAATACCTAGGTATGACCCTCGATAGCAGTTTGACGTATAAGATCCATCTTGAAAAGTGGTTTGAAAAACTAAAGTCTACTGCTATAGCCCTCGTCTACTCGACGGCGGAATACTGTGCACCCGTATGGATGAACAAGCGCACACGTGGCCAAAGTGGACGTGGAGCTTAACCACAACATGCGGATTATCTCGAGGTGCATTAAATAAACGCCTACTTAGTGGTTCCTGTCTCTCAGCAATATTGCACCACCGGTCATCCACAGACAGAAATACCTAGCACGAGAGTTCACAAAAAATACTGAAAATACCCTGCTGCCTATCCCTGAAGCAGTGGCGTGCCTAGGGTTTCAGAATAGGGCAAGCTGAGAGATATGTTTTGTAGTTTTTACGGTATTTATCTTGTTACCACATTACTGATCAACCTTCACTTCACTCTGCAGTTGTATAGGCATTTGCTAACGTGGACGAGCTCACCAAAGCACCCTGAAGTCATGTTACCACTAGATATAATTTTACAGACATATCAGCAATTGCATACTTTCGGTGGCCTTGAAAAAGCCGCTTGGTTTGTATGAGAGAATAAAATAAAGGTTCAACTTCTTATTTTAACTTTGCTTGCCCAGGGAGAAAGCAATAAGTACTTACTTTTATTTCAATTACCTACCTAAAAAATTACATACATATTACACAACATACTATTTAAATTAAATTATTATTTGTATGCTTCGAATGTGTTTTCCTAAAACGCCATCGTATTTAGAAAGTAGCGACACAAGCTCTAAAAAATTACCCCTATTCAATGAAGTTTTAGACTCATCGTGACCTCTGACGGGAAGTTCTTGTTGTGCTAAATGACAAACAACATCGACTAATCTTTGAAAAACGCTACGATTGTTGTCAACACGCATGTTATGTTTTGTAATTTCCTCTGATAATTGGCGCGATAAAGATGTCTCAATTCGTTGTTTACCATAGTTACTAAAATAATGTACCGCGTTCATGTGTTTTTGAGAATTCATATGCCTTTTAATGGCGCCAGCTAAATTATTGAAATCGCCATAACCAGATGTACGGTCACGAACGTAAATTGTTATGCCACTTGCCACTGTTCGTATTTTAGCGGTGTAATACAAATCGGGTTCAGTCGGTTTTACTCGTATATCGAGATAAGGAAATTCGCACGTCTTCGTATAATAGAAGAACAAAATGACATGCAACATTAACGATTGGCTAACCTGAGACCCAAGTCTGCCAATCAGACCACAGAGTGAATTCACCCAAAGTCAAATTGCATGTCTAGTTGCTATGGTTATACATTTAAACAACAGCTACTATTGGTGATACAACGCCCTATCAGCTATTCTACTGAACACAATCGTTTTTGTCGTTTGATAGGGTTGCTATGGCCACGTTTAAACAACGGCTACTATTGGTGATATAGAATAAAAAATTGGCATCCATGACAATGTGATAACTGTTGCAAATATCTGAATCGAAAGACTAATCGTGGCAATAAATAGTCAAACTTTTAAAAATATTTATTCTAGTGTATACTAGATATTAAATTTACAAATTATTAAATATTCTAGTTCTTTTAGTCTCTTTTTGCATAACTATGGCTGATTGAAGCATTACAGTCAAGGACTTTAATTGTTATGCCACTGTAGAACCCTGTCATAATGACAGCGTCAAACCACATGCAAGAAATTACGCCAAAATTAATGATTAACGTTATGCGACAGGGTTCCATAGTGGCATAACAATTAAAGTCCTTGACTGCCTCACAAGTAGCGTAAAATATAATAAAATAAAAACGTAAAATACATTACATAATGTTTTAATCGGTCAATAAATTATAAAATACAGGTTTAGTGTATATTCCGCCGATTGTTGAGAAGAAGCAGCATGAAAGAAATCCAGCAATGCGTTTGCACGGTTTTGTCAGATTTTTTGCGTCGGGCTGTTAACGACCACCTTTTTATAAATGTTAAACCGCAACAAACAAATATAGAAGTAACCAACCCACCGATATTAACAACTGTCTTGCTATTGCTCGCAAACTTAGCCCTTCTTGGTGCAAAGTCACAATCATGTGACGAGTTTCCGTAGAAATTGCTAGTGGCATCTTCTTCTTCTTTCTTTGCCCCCGCGATCTAGGAAGATTGGGAGCAACGTTGTACGGTGATTTGTAGGTCAGAGGTCAAGATAGTTTTAACCTCTGCACCACTGCGAGACCACTTGAAACGAGAAGAAAGATGCCACATACACAAAATAAGTCCAAGTCTTCAATCACTGTGCGACACAAAGGCATAAAAAGTACAAATCACTATCAGAAAAGAACTTTGAACACCTAATTACCCAAAAATTAAAGTCTAAAACAAATTACACGTCCGCCATCTTTTAACGTTGCAAATTAACCCCCTGGTGGCATCTTATTTTCTTAAAATTTGCTTATTTATAATAATGACGTCTTAACTTGATCTGTATGTCATTGACAACGATCCTGCAATATTTCTAAAATGCCAGGTGTCAATATTTTAATCACGTTTAACCTATAACCTCCTTGTGATTCGAACTAATCAATCTATTTATCCGTTATCTTATTATGTAGTTCCCGCGGTGTCATGTATTCGTGATTAATCGTGTAATGTCGTAAATGCTCGTGGATGCCATAATACTGGAAATTTCAATAACTTCACAATGGCATAACAATTAAAATCCGTGACTGTACTTATTCCAGACGAAATAAAATACAACACCAGCAATATAACTTATTAGGAGTGGAGTGCGAACAACCAACAATCTAATGAGTTTTGTACACTAACCTGTTAAACTGTCTTTTGTGCGATTTACTACTCTGAGAAATACAAAAGTCAGGCGTAGGTTTTGGCGAAGAAATAGGTAAGTAACATTTTCTCTGCAAAGTTCAAACATTTTACCTTTCCGTCAACAAGCAAAGTTTGTTAGAGAAATAATGTTATAATGTGTTTTTTTATTTATTTCTTTATTGTGTTAATAAAGTATGCCAATATAAATTCGTTTTGAAGTTTATAATTCGATCTTTACGATATGAGAGTAGATAAAAGTGATTTTACGTACAGCATGTGTCCACACGACTGGTTAAGAACGGGATAAGTTACAACGATAAAAAGTGAACTATGAGTTTATCATCGCAATATGTTCTATTAACAATACCAACACACAAATAGCTAATTACCATGAACGTATTTTTGAGTTTACTAAAATCTGTTGTATAATACAGGGTGGACCAAAGACTGACGTCTAAAAAAAAATTTTGATGCCTCACATCCGGGGCTATCCGAATATACCCCATATTATGTTGGCCGATTTTTTGTTGTTTTCGAGTAATTAATTTTTAAAGAATTTTTCAAGAATTTTCGGGCCGAGCCGTTTATTAACATGTAACTTTTTTTGGTTACGTTTTTTTAGAAGGAGTTCCCAGAGTGGATCCAGATAGGAGGGATGAAGTCTGGCAAAGGCAAAGTTTTTAAAATTACTTTTGGTCTTAGCTTGCTTGCATAGCTTCCAGTTCTGTTATTAATCCTCTTTGAACTTGTAGACGGGTCTCTTTGGATTTCTGCCAAGACTTCATCCCCATCTCCATCCTATCTGGATCCACTCTGGGAACTCCTTCTTGAGTTGGATGGGCAGGATCACGTCCAGCCATCAGTGTCAAATGTCTGTTTATGAATACTCTGTGGTCTGGGTAATGCTGCCGTGGGGCTTCCCGGTGCTCCAATTGTTGCCGGTACAGCCTAGCCGCTAAATGTCCATTACCTTGAGCTGCATCATAATAATAATGCATCTCTGCATAATCACTAAGAGTGTAGTTCATGTTGCTACACGAAAGTAAATTCAATCACTAGGCTAAGTTCAAAAGTCCAAAACACAAGCACAGCTCGGTCGTAAGGCAAATCAATCAGAGTCCAGTTAACAAAGCGAGAAGAATTCAGAAATTAAACGTTACGAGAGCAGAAGTAACTATTAGTTATTTCACAATAAAAGACGTGATTCCTTTCTTAAGACAAAGGAAGAACAAATTTATTTGTTCATAAAAAATATTACATGGCTTTATTGATGGCCAGTACCAAATTAGGTTCGACCAAATAAAAAACAGTTTTTATGTTACAGACTCTTTATTACACATTCTACCTTAGTACGTTTGAAAGTCGAATCCAGCAAATTATGACCTATTAAGTGTCACTTTTTTTGTATTATTCTGAAAGTTTAGAGACTGGCAAAGTTTTTAAAATTACTTCTGGTCTTTGAATTCTAAGATTTTTAGGTTTTTTTTAACTTACAAAATCATACTTCGATCTGCTCAAAGGTAAAACTTTCACTTTCGGTCAATTTTATTGTAACTTGCGTTAAGGTTGGGAAGCTGATTATTGTATGTGTGAAAGTTTGCGGTTATGTTTCGGTACCACTTGCCCTCTACGGAGTCGTCGAGTTACCGGTATAAATGACACCAATACAATAGGATAACACTGAATATTTATTACGGAAAGGCTTAAATATGAGTACAGTCGGAAGAAAACAAGACAACGTTTTTGTTAGCCTAAGTTAGTCTAGTCAAAGTCTGAGAAGCGTCTCTTGTGTTACCACAGATAATTATCTCCACATAAAATGTCGTGGAGAGAGATGCGATAGTGTTGCCACACCACCCCCCTACGGAGAAATATAAACTCACATTTAAAGAATAATATAAATGTATTTGTTAGGTTAAGTTAGTCTAGTCAAAGTCTGAGAAGCGTCTCTTGTGTTACCACAGATAATTATCTCCACATAAAATGTCGTAGAGAGAGATGCGATAGTGTTGCCACAAAAGTACAGTTTGTGAGGATAATATCGCAAAATAAAACATCCAGAAAAAACGTAACCAAAAAAAGTTACATGTTAATAAACGGCTCGGCCCTAAAATTCTTGAAAAAAACTTTAAAAATTAATTACTCGAAAACAACAAAAAATCGGCCAACATACATGGGGTATATTCGGATAGCCCCGGATGTGAGGCATGTAAATTTTTTTTTTAGACGTCAGTCTTTGGACCACCCTGTATACTAAATCAATGACAACGATCGATATTTTACCTGATCTTGGTCAAGTTTGACCACGATGGGCGGTGTGTCGGCATACAAGTTAACACCAATCGACACAACCGGTCCTTCCTTGGTTACTTCGGTCAGCTCGTGTTTCTTATTTTTAGGCTCTGGCTAAAACATATAAGAAAAAAAACAAAACTGGATTAATAAATAGTAAATACTGCTTAGCATAATTATACTTTATGCGTTTACTGTTAGGTGTTTTTTTTTAAAGCTGGGTAATTCTTGCTTAATGTTAATCGTTTAGGCTGTGATATTATTCTGCTTCATAATTACATAATTTATCACTTCTAATGGTCGTTAAGTAAATAGGTGCAGGACCCACACAGACGCAAAACAAAGCGATATTTATTTTCATTCGTTTGTTATTACAAATTTGTCATGCGCGTCATACTGTCAAAAATTGTCGTTAATGGTTTTTCTTATTTAAATACAAAGCTTGTGTTACTCTAGAGCTATTATGAGGTTTTGTTGCTAATATCCTTCTGTTGTATTGTATTTAATAAGATAACGGGTAATATATTTAAAGGTTATAATATCAGTAATTTGATATACTCTATGTGAAAATTAGGGATACCGATAATAACCGAGGATGGCCGAATGGTGAACTTATTTTAATCGTATTGTAGTTTCTTGAAGCGGATTTGATTGTCGTTTTTGTTTGGGATTTCCCATATATACATCCCATCCCATATTTGCAAATATATTCTTCTGCCGGTTCTGATGATTTCCCTTCCTTGGTGGGACAAATTAACAGCGATCTTGAATCGATACGTTGCTGGGCTTAGAGTTTCGGTCTACAAGTGAATGCCAAGAAGTCGCAGGCTATTGTTCTTGGTAGCCCTCACTTTATCACGAGACTGTCTGAGACCGTGGTACCTAATGTTTTCTATGATGGGGTTCCTATTCCCTTCTCCTCTACAGTCAAAAACTTAGGTATTACTATGGATCAGACATTGTCCTGGTCAGCTCACATCAACGCTGTAAGTCGTAAGCTCTTTGCGTCACTCCACTCCCTGAGGCGTCTGCAGAATTTTCTACCCTTCCAGACAAAATTAACTCTTGCTCGTTCCTTGTTACTCCCGCTTCTAGATTACGGCGATATAGCGTTCTTGGACCTGAAGGAGGAACTGCTTGACAGACTGGAGCGTCTGCAGAACGTTTGCATCCGATACGTTTTTGGCCTGAGGAAGTTCGATCACGTGTCGATGTTTCGTGCGCAGCTGAAATGGCTTCCTATCCGCCGCCGTAGAGATTTACATGTACTTTCACTTCTTTTCAATGTCCTCTTCCATTCTTCTTCTCCTCCCTATCTTTCTGAAAGATTTAGCTATTTAGCCTGCGGCAGCGGTCATCGCCTGCGTTCCAGTGCCAATCTTTCCCTTGCGGTTCCGTCTAATAAAACACATTTCTATGCCAAATCCTTCACAGTCCGTGGTGTCCAACTTTGGAATGAGCTTCCGTTGTCCTTAAGACAATCACCTACTGTAGTCGCTCTAAAGCGAAATTTAAAAACGTTGTGGCTGAATGAGTCGTGAAGCCGAGTTCCTATAATGATTATAGTTATATATATTCATATATATATATTATATATATATTATAGTATATGTGTATTTTATATGTGGGTACCTAAGTTTATGTTACTTACCTACCTTGAGTACCTGAGTGGTTTATTCGTTTAGTTTTTATTAGTATTATCATCTGTTTTTGATATTTTTTGTGCAAACTTGGATGTGTCCAACCCTATGCATTGTCCTTACTCATTAACTTCAGGGTTAGCTGGAAGAGATCCCATTTAGGGATAAGTTCGCCTTTGTACATTACTTTAATATTTATATTGTAATATTTATATTTTTGTGCAATAAAGAGTTTACATACATACATACATACATACATATATACTTATTATATGATGCGTTTTTAAGTAGTAAATATTTAGTTGTTCTCTGTGGTAAACTTTTCGTGATATGTAATTCCGCGCAATAGGTACACCATCTAAATCGTTCAAAGAAATACTGCAGATATGCCCGGAAAACCATAACACTACATATAGGTTCACATTTGTTCCAATTTAAATTGAAGTTTTTTCACACCATCACTTTTATATTTCCTCTCAATCTATATCTCTTTTTTTCTTTCTTACTAAAATTAATATACCTAGGATATCCATATAAAAGAAACCCATTCATATTGCTACTACATTTATAATTTATAACTGTTTCATTGATGAAGTAATAGAAAAAAATCCATTCACGTTGGAGTCGATCTCACGCACCAAGGTTATCGTATTTAAGAGGCCACCTATGTAATGATAGTCTTTATTGTTCCTCGATCTGGACCTCAATAACCATGACGGTTTTGTATCTGTTCTTTGGATATATTAAACTATCATATTCTTCGCTCGGAAACACATAAAGCCATCCCTTTTGATTCTTGTCCGGGTGTGGCAATAAAGGTGGCCTCTTGAGATAATATGGTTGGACAACTCAAAAGAAAATACGTATTCATTTTGTTATTAACTTAATTTTCTATGTAATAGGCTAATCACCGATTTTTTAAGTTTTTTGATAATTTTCCCAAAACTGTAAAGTTCGACCACTTCGTTAAAATATAAATAATTATCTTTAAATCAGGCAATTTTCAGTTTTTTTTTTCATTCATTTTTTGTACATTTTTGTATACAAATCAAAAAGTACGTCGCGGAAAATTATTTAAAAAAATGTTTTGATATTTGCATATCAAATCACTTTAATTTTTCAACCCCCCCATTCAATTCAAGACCCCTTTTCAAATATTTAGAAAAATAATTTCATATTGTTTTTACTAAAAATATATGCTACCCGCATCTATTTTTAGTAAAAACAATATGAAATTATTAATTAGCAAGTTATACAAATATGCCAAATTTCAAGTTGATAGCTGCTATAGTTTCAGTAAAAAAAACTTGCTGTGACATACAGGCAGACGGACACCGAAGGGTTCACCATAAGGGTTATTTTTTACCATTTTGGTGGGAGCCCTTCGTTTCGTCAACAAGTTTTTGCCGAACTGATTCATTTCCCAAACATTTCATTTGACTAAACTGCTTTTTTCCGGGAACTGTAAATATTTCAGGATTTATTTCAAGACCATCGTGTAGGTTATATACCTATAGGTTAGGTTAGGTTAGTTTTATAAAAATACTGAAATATTTACAGTATCGGAAAAATAAGCGTTTGTCCAAATAATACATACATACATAAACTCACGCCTTCATTCCCAGAGTGGGGCTGGCAGAGCTACAGAATTACCAACAACTCTAAAAACTTGTTGATAATTGTCATTGTCCAAATAATATTTTTGGGAAATGAATCAGTTTGGCAAAAACTTTTTGACGAAACGAAGGTAACCCCATTTTGGTACTCCGAATTAAATTCGATTTTGAATCAAATCAGCGAGAGCCCATCTCACACTTGACCATTTTTCGTACTTTTTCGTTTTCTTCAGGGTTTGTACTATATTCATACTAAATTTGACGCTTGTATCTTTTAACGTTTTAACGATACAAAAATAAAACGTTCAATACAGTTTCTTATATTTGAGCAATTTAATTTTCATAAAAAAAGTAAATCCGCCGTAATAGTCCGCTATACGTATATATCACAAATCAAAAGATACAGCTTTTTACAGTTGGGACGGACGGGCGAACAACTTAGGCACCATTTTCTACAAAATATATGGAATAGTTTCATTAGTATAAAAACTGCGAAAGTGTATAAAATTAATTCACCAAGAGAATCCTAAATTATCCCGGATAAACAAAGGCCCTGTTTTAATTTTTTGCGCGGACGGACTCAAGGGCCAATATTTAAAAAAATATTGAAAATGTAATAACTATACTAACCGCCTGATTCACAATCAACAAGTAAAACATATTTGACAGATTTTACCCTTTTCTTTTTCTTACATTTGTAAATAGACAAGCAGAGAGCCAACTTCAAATGGCGGATACATTTACTCTTCGATTGTGAAACAGGCCGTAAGTAATTATTAATTTCCTAGATAAGCACAACATACTTGTTAAGGAAGGAAAAAGATTTAAACAGTGCACTTCAATTAACACAGCTATTTATCACAAATAAAAAGTACATTCAGTAAGTTAAATATAAAGTTTTCAATGTACGCGATCCAATTCTCCATTTTCCTTTAGCCCTCGTACCAAGGAAATGTCGCCTCCGTACCACGAGAAAGTGATTATATGGCCATGATTTAATACACTGATTTAACATTGATTAGTTTTTTAAACTTAAATATATATTTTTAAATGTTGAAGAACAAAAGTAGTTCAGTTTAGAGAGTAGAATCGTTCGTTGCATTTAAAGCCCCAAGGTCAGAGGCACCCTGTATATAATGTCCTCTTGCGAAGAAGAATAAGTAATTTGGCTCACCTAATTCCAATCACTGGTTATTACCATGGCAACGCTCATTATAGAATTGTTTTACGCTTCGGTTACGCTATAGGTGGTATTCTGACAACGTTATCGATATTAATATTAGCAGTTTATAGTACGAGAGTAGAAAAAATATTTTACCTGTGTTCCAGTTTCTTTTTCACGCCTGTAAAACAAATATTTCATGGTCAGGGGTCGTACTTTTGATGCCGATGCCGTCAAAATGACGGAATTTTACACACAGGTTGCTCAGCTTCCATTTGGCAGGTATTTAAGTATGTATTAATGTCAATACCATAATTGTATTTATGACTACATACATACATTAAATCACGCCTGTTTCCCAGAGGGATAGGCAGAGACCACTTATTTCCACTTACTAAGATCTTGACAAATTTCTTTCGCTTCTTCAACATTCATACATCGAGTCATGCACGCACGTCGGTCACGGGTACTTAAGATTCGGCGCTTTTCCATTTATGACTATTTAATCATATAATTTTTTATTACAATATAAAAGTACATTTTTTAATGATAATGTTACTCGATGATTTTTGCCGCCGTCCTTCTCAAATAGATTAATTTAGGTTTTAGGTATGAAGTAAGTATTTATTTTTCGACGTGTCAAAATTTATTACTTAACTCATTTATACATGATTAAATGATTAACGACTAATGGTTAATAATTACAATAAAACCATTTGGAATCATACTCTAAGTAGCGTGACGTTATTTTTGCGTCAACGGCATAAAAAGTACGGGCCCTGTTTAAATTTGATTTAAGATTAAATTTGGGTATCCTATCATTTTATCGACAATCAATTGGCAAATTTTCATTTCACAACCAACGTTCAGCAAATGTGTGATATGGTATATCAACGTTATGCATCTACAGGTTTAACAAATGATTCATAATTTAAATGATTTATTTGACATATTTTTATTTTACAACGTTTCAATTCTCAAATATATTATTAATTAAAGATATGAATTAACTATTTTTCATTTCATATCGCATCATTTTGCGTGATTTAATGTATGTATGTATGTAGGTACATACATTTTCCCAAATGGAGCCCAAAAAAATCAAAATTGACTAAAATGCTCTAATAGGCTAGGTTAGTTTTTGTATACGCTCGAAGGGCAAACCACCCAGATATAGGGGCCCCGTCGATTCAAATGCAAAAGTAGGTAGATGTAATGTATGTTACTTTGTGTAATAAATAACAGTATGTAAAGTAAACCGTTTGTTAAACGATGAGTTTTTAAAAGCCATGTTTTTAACCAAAACATTTTTAAAGTGTACTATTTGCTATATGATTACTTGTTAAACGGCGTATTTTAATCTGTTACATTTGTGAAATTAATAGTAAATGAATCGTTACTTGTTCATCATGAACATTTGTGAAACAATTTTCAGTAAAACATTAGTGAACCTTAAATTTAATTTATGATTTTAAAAAACTAGCTATACGTACCTCGCGGGACCTCGAACGAAATCTTTTAGACTTCCTGGTTTAAAATCAGCACCCGTTGCGAAGTACTTCAGTTTCTAGAAACATGTTTGGCCTTTTATACATGCTATAAATTCATAGCAAAAATCCAATTTAATTAACTATATTCTCCTGTATTGGATTATTTTTCATGTTTTATTTTGATTCTTCATAAAGGGTATTTAATAATAAAAAAAATACGGCGAACATAACTTTTTGTAAAAACAATCTCAAAGTTAGCATATTAGTAAATGTGGTTAAAATGTTTAGAATAACCTAGCTATCATCCCGTAAAATAAAACTCCTACACCCGGCTGCCAAACCTATAATAAATATATTAAAATAAGGCAGAATAATTACCTTTTCATCAGCGGAGAGACCTGCAGTCTTGGAGGCTTGAACCGGTGGTTTTGACCAAGACCGAATGTGCATAGATTTTGTAACGACTGACAAAGTGATCGTCGTTGTGACTGATTCTAGAATAGTGCGAAGCGCTACAGTATTGGTGTTCTTAAGGCGAGACTGCAGACCGAATGCTCTCTCGCGTCCGGAGTCGATGATTTGGCGCGCCCCCACTGTGTAGCATGATACATCGACGATGCTCATCTTCCATGGAAAAGACCTCAGGGCTTTTTCTGTAACAAGAAAAGGTCTAAAGCGAGTGCTACTATGATAAGCATCATATAAATCTGGAAAATCAAATAAAAATACATTTTTTGGAGATTAACGACGTTGTTGTGAGTATTGTATGTACCAGCTGCAACACAGTTATCTGACCATTTATGAATTTTGACACGTTTCAGTAACGCACACTAGTCTGTTTACAGTAATACCGTTAACTACTGTTTACTGTTAACGATTACTTGGCTATAATAATAATATGCTTTATTTCAAAAAATGTATTTTGGAGCTTTTGTTCCCATAACCATATTGACTATACGGTGCGGTAATAGAACACTCAAAACAGGTTACCTGAGGCATTTCGACAAGAGTCAAATATACGTAGAGGCCGGAATAATTAATTAGATCGAAAAATAGGCGAACTATGCATGAATTAAAAAAAAACTTTTTTTGTCAATAAATGTGTACACAGGAGATTGTATTAAGGTGTATCCTGTGAAAACTTCACCCCCGCGCATGCTTTTTTTCTAAGAAATTTTGTTTATAAATTTTACTTGATAGAAAAATATATTAATAGGCATATTTGTAAGATGTATTGTAGAACAGATTAAGTATTACCAGTAGGTCAGTAAATGAAACATTTATCATCTGCGAAACATATTTAAAAAAAAACTTACAATTTCACTTTATACTTCAAGCAAAAATATTAACAGGACAAAAAAACGCTAAGTGGATTTTGTTTCATATTTAAGTAATTCAAAGAAAATAATGATGTGTGACTTTGCATTTCAAAGATATCAAAAAATCTCAAATAGTGGTTCAGACATAAATGTAACAGAATCCATAGTTGTTGAACAATGGAAAATATTTAGCCCAGACCGGAATTTCTCAGAATCAAACAGATAGGGGGTTGCTTAATAGTTAAATATAGGTGGCCTGTGTGCTCGTTTGCCTTCCAATGCTATAAAAAAAAAAAAAAAAAAAAAAAAAAAAAAAAAAAAAAAAAAAAAAAAAAAAAAAAAAAAAAAAAAAAAAAAAAAAAACTATTAACTCAGTTCCATTTTTGCCAAAACCGGTATTAAAAAAAACCATTCATTTGCGTCGATGCATTTTTTTTTTAATTTTGCCTTATTGCGTTTAATACATTAATTTAAATAATTGTATGTTCAAAAATCACTCTTAATATTAAGTATAATTAAAAAATATCAAAAAAAATCATTTTAGAGGGGGAATTTGTTTAATTCTGCAAAAATATATTGGTTCTATAAATTCCTTATATATAATAACAACAATTGTTCAGTTAACTTTTTTGCCTTGAATTGCTCATGGAAAATGTTTATTTTTTTGTTATTATTTAGAGAGATAAGTTGAAATACAAGATTCTAGAAAATAAGCGCTGCTTTGATTTTTAGCAAGGTTCAAATCTAAAAGCCCTCCACAAGTAGGTTTAAGAGAGTAATTAAAAAACACCTACTAAAGATACTCTATGACTAGACAGTTGTACAGCTACATAATGTTATTATCTTTATAATATACACTATTTTTGTAATGTCATTTATTTAAAAAGAGACTTTCCTGCAGACTAACTATTACAACAGTTTTGTAGTGTATTGTTTACCATAATAAATAACACATAAATATGTTCGGGGTTCTAGACCCACCGTGCCACACGTTCACTAATAATAAACACAATAAACAAGATTCTCACCCATAGTTTCAACTTTTCCCACTTTTATAAAAGTAGGGCCGTCGTGTCTCACTTCATCCCAAAGATTCCTCATTCCATCACTAGAACAAAGTGTTAAACGCCCCATGCTGTAAAATAAAGACCGCGTTAAATGTGTCAAATCGATTAAGCCGACAACTATAGGTAAGAAAAGTATTGCAGAGCCTGAATAGTGAGCATTTGATGGAAGAGTCATAGGCCGACTGTAAAAAGTTTTCAGTAGAATGACATCTTCTGTGTTTTATGTAAGTAATTAGCAGGGTTCGGAGTTTTCATAGCACGGTAAGACGAAAGAGAGCTGTGGAGTCGACATTAACATTAAAAGCCAACTCTTACTCTTACTTATACTATTTTTTTTATTTAATTTCAAAATGTTTTTATATTAAATTAAACAAGAATTTGAGGTATGAAGTTATCTTTATTTTAACTTTGGTGCTTTGGTTTGTTTGTAATATATTAGATTTTTTATTTTGTTCATACCAAAATTGTAGTCTTTCATAACTTAGCTTAGCAGCTTTACAGCTACTTTAAAATCATTTTGGAATTAAATAAATGAATGAGTATGAATAAAGATAAAGATAAAGACATTTATTCAGTAAGTAGGCCGCACGGGCACTTTTACACGTCAAGAATCTACCAGCGCTTCACAAGAGGAGACCACTGCTGAGAAGAAGCGCCGCAAGAAACTCAGCAGTCAGTCATTTTTTTTTTATATATTTAATATTACAATGGTACTACTTATCTAGCATTATATAAATCTATAAATAGCAAATTAAAAAATATTACAAATATCCTGCGTAGTTCAAAACACACCAAAATCTTAAGAGAGAAAGAGAGAAAAGGAAAAAAGAACTCTTACGTATGTGTATATAAGACGGTGCAAGATGACCACATAAGATTGATATGTTTTCCTACATCAACGGTGTCCCCCAGACAAGCTAAAGCTTTTGAATTTGAAAAAAAATAAAAATAAAAATATTATTGATTAAGTTTCGGGTTTAGGCCAAGCATTTTTGTCTCAATAAGAGTTGACTTTTAATGCTAACGTCGACTCTACAGCTCTCTTTCGTCTTACCGTGCTATATAAACTCCGAACCCTGGTAATTAGTCAAACATAAACAGTAGGAGGATATTCAGTGAGTTATTTAAAAAAAATGTAATCAGTAAGTATGAAAACGAGTTCCAGCATCCAATCTAGCAGATATAATAGATGACGAAATTGACATTATTTGTAGGCGCCTCAAACGTTTTAATAGTAATTATCTCTAGTTGATTATGCCATAACCTGAAAACCCATTTCGGCATTTTCAAGACCCCTCATAACACCGACCAATTCACTATTATACTATGAACAGATAATAATTGTACCATCCGAGTCGGAGAAAACCACGTAAAGAGGACATTTTCATAACACTACCACTTATTTGTGTTTTTTTATTTTTATTTCGTAAATAAATGTATGAAATTAAAAAAAAATCGCCGGTGCTAACAATCACTGGGTGAATAGTTTTTTTATGTGAGGCCCTCTTTTGAGCACTTGTCTTATTTTAGAAAATACTTACTCAGGTACATACACTGTACAGGCTGGAAAAAATTATGGGCCCTGGAGGGGAACTGCTTTACATCCTTATGTTACATCGTTTTGCTTAAAGGAAACATTCTATTGTTTTTAAAAAGAAACAAAACTGCATTCAAATATTTTCTAATATGCGCTTAAAATCTCACCCGGAATCGAACAGGCTAAAAATTCAAAAAATAACTACTCGTATGATTAATCCTCCTATTTGCCTAGCGACTTAATGAAAACGCTTGTAGTACCGATTGTTAAAAGCAAGACTGGAGATATATCTGATGCTACCAATTATAGACCTATTTCGTTGGCCACTATCATTGCAAAAGTACTTGACAGTCTGCTTAACTCACAGTTGGACAGGTATATACAGCTGCATGACAACCAGTTCGGTTTCAGGCCAGGACTGTCGACTGAAAGTGCCATACTTTGTCTCAAGCAGACTGTCAGGTATTATGTCGACAGAGATACGCCCGTTTATGCCTGTTTTCTAGACCTGTCGAAGGCTTTTGATCTGGTCCGCTATGATATTCTGTGGAAAAAACTAAAGGATATGAAGGTACCACAAGAGTTCATCGCATTATTTAAAAACTGGTACAAGGGTCAGGTCAATAGCGTAAGATGGTCGGGTGTTTTATCGGAACCGTATGGGTTGGAGTGTGGGGTCAGGCAGGGGGGTTTGACCTCGCCGAAGCTGTTCAATTTGTACGTCAATGACCTGGTCGGTGAACTCAGCAGCACGCATGTCGGATGCCAAGTGGGCAGAGTCTGTGTCAACAACATTAGTTACGCGGACGATATGGTGCTGTTGAGTGCATCGCCTTGTGGTCTGGCTAAACTTATAGCGATCTGTGAGAGGTACGCTGGCACACACGGCCTGAAATATAACAGCACCAAGAGCGAAATGATGGTCCTTGGCGTTGGAGCGAAACATCTTTTATCGGTTCCTTGCATTAAGTTAAATGGAAATCCACTTAGAGTGGTTGAGCAATTCAAATACTTGGGGCATTTGATCACCTCTGACCTCAAGGACAACGCAGACATAGAAAGAGAGCGCAGGGCGCTGGCTGTGAGGGCCAATATGATTGCTCGCAGGTTCGCTCGTAGTTCGGATAAGGTGAAAGTCGCTCTGTTTCGCGCTTACTGCACGTCTTTCTATACGAGCAATCTGTGGGTGAACTACACGCAAAAAAGCTATAGCGCACTGCGCGTGCAATATAATAATGCGTTCAGGGTGTTGATGGGGCTGCCCCGCTACTGCAGTGCGTCGGCCATGTTTGCCGTGGCGCGCACGGACGGTTTCGCCGCCATCATGCGCAAGAAGGCCGCCTCGCTGCTCCGCCGGGTGCGGGGCAGCCCGAACACCATCCTGGCTATGTTTGCGGGCAGGCTGGATGGGGCTTATCTCAACCACTGCAGTGCCATACATTTTAGTTGCTAAGATTATTTATAAATTTAACTGACTTATTATGACTGTTCCATGTGTAATTTAATTCTAGCCTAGTTAATTTATAATTTAATTTATCAATTGTATTTTTAATTAATTTTAATCATTGTTGTTCGAAATAAATGAAATAATAATAATAATAATTAATATTAAGCGGGTGAACTGCAAGGGTTATTTTATTTATAGTTAGAATTTTAAGACGTTTTGTAGTATTTTAGTTTTTTTTTTTTTATCAAAAAACAGTTTTCAAAGTCAACAAAAAAAAAAAAAAAAAAAAAAAAAAAAAAAAAAAAAAAAAAAAAATGTAAGACCAAATTATTATTAGAGGTTTTATCCTGAACAATAATCCTATCCGATTAGTACAATAGAATAGCGAGTGCAAAATTTTGAATTTTTAGCTGGTTTGATTCCCGGGTGAGACTAGCGTATTGTAGAAAATCTTTGAATGAAGTTGTGTTTCTTTTTAAAGATAATATAATTTTAATGTAAAACAAGTTTAACTTAAAGATTTATAGTACATTGTTGCCTAGGCGGGGAAAGTAAGGGTTTTCCTGACGAGGTGGTTAGCAGGCCGAGCAACAGCGAGGCCTGCTAAAATACGAGTCAGGAAATCCTCGTTTCCGCCGAGGCATACATAATGCTTTTCTCAAACATGTGAGGAAATAATACAAATACATTTCTAAAAAGCAAGTAATTTAATTTTCATTTTTGTTTGCCCTCCACAGCATAAATTGGTCATAAGTTCGGTTATATTTTTACTTAGATTTAGCGGGAAGCAGGTTTTGCCTAACCGAGGCAGCTTCAGATTTTAATATAGGCGGTGTGGTACCTATTTCGTCGCTTCCGTCGCTTGAGCTCATTTTTTATAGTAAGTATTTCACACAACAAATAGTTTAATATTGGGTTTCACAATTATATTCTGCAGAATGAACGAACGTTACCGACTGTCAATTGTTTTTAAATACTAACCATAGACATGGAATACAAATTCAAAAAGAAACACACGCACTGTGCTAAAAAAGCGAGCAGTTACCTTGGCTGTTTGGAATTTTTGTCTTGGTCCTTTTGATTTTGTATGCAAATTGACAGCATTTTTAAGAAATATATGGACATGGACGGAAAGTGTTTTCATATAGTTTTTTTACTCCTAGGAGTAAAATGAGGCTCTTTCCGTCCTTGTCTTTCAATCGGAAAACCGTTTTTTCCGAGCATGTTTGAGAAAAGATATTTTCCCTCCAGGGCCAATATTTTTTTTCCAGCCTGTTATGTATAGAACTGGTAGAACATGACTTCTATGATTTACATAAGTATATGAATTAAAAATTTAATAATGTATCATTAATTTATACAAAGTTATATTAATTTCAAATCGCACAATTTACACATCATATTTTGTTAAAAAAAATTGTTGCGGGTATCATTCTGATCATTGTCATGTATTAAAAACCTTTGGAGTCAGTAGTAGATTGTTCAACAAGCCATAATGACACGAGATGTTTAACCATCCAAGCGGAGCGGGGTGGCTATGGTTCGAGTGTCATTATGGTTGTTTATTCTTGCGTTAAACACTCTACTTTTCACTTTGAATGAGAGGAAAAAAAACTCCGTTCTATACAAAATTACAATATTGATAATAACAACATTTCTTACAAATTTGTTCCGCGATTTTAACTTTTCTTTTATTATTTTTTGTAAAGTGACGCTTTTAAAGCTTGTATAATATTTGCCAACAGGTTCAAACTTGAACTATTATAAAACTAATGGGACCTTGCATAATACAACTGAATTCATCCCTTATATAACTAAATAGATTCATATTCATAATCATTAATCATGATTCACGAAATTAAATAGTTTTTATATTTTTGCGCAGTTGTTATTTTGAGGTTATTTCGACGCTCTAAAAATTGTGTTAACACAATCACTGAATATGGCGATAATCCTAAAGTCACAAACACGGTGATTGGTTGTTTAGGGGTTTCTAAAGTAAATAAAAAAAAAACTTAAGACTCTAGAGACTAATAAGGAGCTTTAGTCCCGACGTGGAAAGATTAAACTAACATTTTAAGGGCATGGAAGTGAAAATAATGTTTAATCAAATCATCGTTCTTTTCAGTGTTACAGCAGTCAGAATTCTATAGATTTAAAAATCAAGGTTTAGCTAGGGTCCCTCTTCGGAAAAACTAGTTCTTGTCTGAAAACTATTGAAGTTGGTGAAGAGGTTAGTTTGAAAGAGTCGGTCTTGAGTTTAAGGTGTGTTACCGCATTGCCATGACGTGGCTGAAGACTGCGGCGTGGCGCTCCATGACGTCGTGCAGCGAGGCGCAGTCGACGGCGGAGGCGGTGCTGGTGCAAACGTACACCAGCACAAGCCCTGCTTCCACAGTCAGCAACACACGCTGCATGCGCTCGTACAACTTAAGCAGCTGCTCCGGCTGCAGCACCGACCAACTCGGTTGGGACTGCGCATCCAAAACATTATTCCTCAAAAAATGAAATTCCATTATATTTTTAAAGTGGCATCCAGATTACAAGTAGCAAGCTTAAATAGTCAAGTAATAATAATAACGATGACAAAAGTGAACACAATGAAAACAGATACAAGTTGACTTGGCTCGTAATAAATAAAAAGTGGTTAAGTGCGAGTCGGACTCGAGCACAGAGGGTTTCATAACATTATATTTCCCGTAAGGCAGTTTTCTTCTAAAATCTTTTATTACCTACTGAAATCAAAACGTAATAATTTCATAAGCGTTATCACCGTGTCAAGTTGTTTTTCCTCAATTGGGATACACCAATTTTTGACTATGTATGAAACTTTAAAAACCATTTCGAGGAATAGTCTTCTTAAATCGATCCCTGTAGTTTGATTAAAAAAATATGTTTCTATGAATTAATAATGATAAAATAAAGAAATTACCTTCATTTGACCCCTAAATGCAGTTCCGAATTTAGCTATACTAAACTCTTTTGAGGTTTTACATTATATTTGTAAAACAGTATATTTACAGCATCAAATAGTCTTTAGTATCCAAAGTGCCAAATATATCGCGCAACACATGTTTATTCTTATAGGCATACCGATAAGTGACAATATACAACGTGTTACAAAATACCCCATAAAAAATATAATAAATTATCAACGCCAAACATATCGTCAACCCTAGTAGCTGTTATGTCAGGGAACCGGAGTTCGCATAGATTAACAGAGAGGCCTACCTACCAATTTTTATAATTGTCAACTTTAATGTTTTTTTTGTTTTTCATCTACAAAGGTTCAATACTGTGATGTCATTATGCTTAAAGTACTGGCTTCAAAAAAAGTCACGACGGATAAAAAATAATGTTGTCAATTTCAAATCTTGTATCGATATTCTACAATTGTTCCATGTTTTTCCATATTTTTTTATCGGAGGTTGTGCATTGAGCAAGGCAGAGCTCACTTTGAGCCGTTCCTGTAAATTTGACGTTCATTACGAAAAAGTAAGTGTTAGTTTAGGTTTCTTCGTTTAAAATCTTCCAAAACTCGACTTGTAATATGTATCTAATCGAATTCTGTTCATTTTGTTTATATCTCTTTACCGTTTCGCGAATTAGGTAAAAATGTACATATACATTCTGCGTAGTTTTTTACTCTTTAATTTTACTGAAATAGGGTTTGCACATGAATGAAAAAATGTTTTTTTTTTGGCGGTAAGTCATACAGTGATAGTACGGTTCTCAAATATTGTAAATGGACTTGTTATAAGCAGAGATCGGAATAGGTAGAGCTAATTTGCCTAAACTTGATGCATGTTCATTCAAAAATGTGTTCCTATTTCACTCACTCATGAATGAATATGCGTCAAGTTTAGGCAAATTAGCTCTACCTATTCCGATCTCTGGTTATAAGGCACCATTTAACCCTCTTTCGGCTTTACGGGTATTTTTGTAACACCCTGTATACGCGGTTGTTTTGATGTGATAGTAGCTTAATTACAAAGATCACCATAGTTAATTAAGTTTTTGCGAAAATAATATTATACCTAAGCATGCATGCAGTATTAGCTCCACGAGTGAGTCATACACCTTTACTTGTTTGCGTACCGATTGATGGCAAACGTTCGGCAGTCGCTCGCCGGGTTCGCTGCTGGAGGCGCTGCGCGGTCGCACCGTGTGCACCATGTCTGCGCCCGACCCGGCTCGGCTGATGCCGCGCCCGCTCGACGACTGAAGCAAATAAAAGGCACACAAAAGCTTAGTGCACACATATAAAACACTCGTATCTGGGTCAGTTCTCGGCGCGGTGTGTAGAGGATTGGATGGCGAATGTTTGATCATGTTTACAGATGTATTGCCTAATTAGTTTCCATCGTGTTTTATAGGAAAAATCGTATTTATCGTGCTCTCTCAATTAGCTTCAGGACCTAACATACCACCGTAGGGGTAGGTCGCATTCAGCAGCCAATATATATATATATATATATATAGAGTGGCTATTACGCCATTAAAGTATTCACTGTAGTTTTTGTTATATTTAAGGTTTACGTATATAACGTTTGTATTATCATACCGAAACCTCAAAATAGAAGAAAAAAGGTTAGGTCCTCCAGTCCAGAAAATTATATTAAACATATGCCTGTACTCTTTATCAGAAAATAGCAAATTCGGAAATAGCAATGATTCTCAATATTTTGGCAAAATTCAACAACGAATTTCAGGTGCAACTGGTATTTGTCGGCCAATAATGAGAAAACTAATACACAAGTAAGGAGATAACAAGAAAAAATCAATTCCAAATAATGTTAAGTTAGGTAGACCACGGAAAATTTTCTGTCTATATCTTGATGAGTTTGATTACGCAGTAAAACGACCTATTGTTTTAAAAATTTCGTCTGATTTATAAATTAGTTCCTATGATGCAGGCCCTAAAGTATAAATTTATGAATAGATTTTTACATTGAGAAAAATACATCAAAACTGGTCATGAAAAAACAAAAGATTCCATGCTTCATATCTTGGTCCTCGGGATTAGCAATGCATTTGAAGTGTTAGGGCCATATTTTTCCTCCAATTTTAATAAATGGCTTTCACTCATGTTAAGGTGCATTTTACCAACATATCGAGGACAATTAATCGGTAAAAGAGTATTTTCTCTACTAACTAGGACTAATGGGGTTAGCTCCTCGCACTTCCTTCCGCTCCCTAGGGCTAGGGTAGGAGCCAATGTGACAGCTAGTTAATTAATACGGAACGTAGGATTACCGTCTTCAGATTTTAGTCTGGAGAGTGGAATTGTCTATGAGCTTTTGAATATTTTATTGATCACTTCTAGGTAAGCGCAACAATAAAAGTAACTAAAATTAGGTTAAAATAAATGAGATACAAAAAATTACAACCATAACAAAACAAGGTTGCCCGGAGTAAATAGAGAACATTTGAGAATTTAAGTCAATATTACTTGAATAATCAATAATAAATAAAAAATAAATCGACGTTGCCAGCACAGTTTTTTAAAGATGCCTCTTAATTATAGTCAGTATTAATTAAAATAGGCAAGGATACAAACAAAATCAAACGAACCAATGTACTATTATTACTCCATAATAGGATACTGTTTGAAGATCATGTGTGGAATATTAATGATGCAACCCTTGATCATCACTTTCATATTAATTTAATATTAAATAACTATTCATAATTTCCATTTTTTTAATATAAAACCTGTTCGATGAAAATTTGAGGATTGGTGTCAAACAGATTAATTTGTTTACATCTGCAGATATAAATATAACAATTTGTGTCCAAGTTCAGAAGTACAGTAATATGTACACATGTTCAGCGCGCTATTAATCAACAGACTCAATAATATAATTTTTCATCACACTTGCACGTAAACAGTATCTAAACATACAGGTTAACTTGGCCGCAATGCCCCATATAAAACCCTCGACCTTTTTTTTTACCATGAAACCCAAGGTCGGTAAGTAATTTTTTTTTAATTTATAGCACAGCACACATGTCATGCAAGTTCAAGCAAAGAGTTTACACGCAATTGAAAAATTGTCTTAAAATGTTATTTAAACAGGAATTTCATTGCAATCTCGCTACATGTTACTAAAATACTCAATTAATGTTCTTAATAATCGATTTAAATAGTTTTCTGTATCAAAACGTCGTTTTTTTTTACACTCCTTCAGGGCTGTATGTATGACCTACGTAAGTATTTGCCCTTAACATTTCTGAACGAAACATTTGTATAATCTGTGGAGTCCGCCCGTCATCCGCTTAAAAAAAGTTCAAGTAATTCGTAATAATAGTTGTGCTGACTTGTGTATTATATTATAAGTTTTTTCTGCCCTATAATTTTATTTATTTACTCGCAAATGTGATGAAAAACATTGTATGTTTCACGGGCGGTACAGGAATTACGTACCTCGACTCAGAAAGCCCTCAGTCTTCGACTTCGGGCTTCTACTAGAGCCTCGATCGTAATTCCTTACTTACCGACCTTAATACACAATGTACTATTACAATGGAACACGCTTATTAAGTAGACATTTTAATTCGATACACTACAGGGTTGGGCAGATTAAGTGTCCTAGTTAAAAAGAGCCATAAAATTAAAACAAGACAGATTTTTTTTAAATTTATCACGTTTTTATTTTTAGCGTACTCTATACTTAAAAAAACTAATTCATAAGTTCAAATCGCTCGCCATCAGCTTTAATAACTTGAC
This sequence comes from Acleris emargana, assembly GCA_927399475.2. NCBI lineage: Eukaryota > Metazoa > Arthropoda > Insecta > Lepidoptera > Tortricidae > Acleris > Acleris emargana. The sequence continues at coordinate 44,378,400 of OV656835.1, read as the reverse complement.
GCATTCTTCCATAGAATGCATTACACGCGGCACGCACTACCTCGTCTGGTATTTCATCCCATATCTTGACTAATCGATGCTTGAATGAGTTTAGATTCATGCCCTGTGTGCTCCCAATCTTGCTCAGCATGTAACCCATATCGAAAAGTCCAAAGCATTCAAATCCGGCGATGATACAGGCCATTCTTGCCAAGGTATAAAATCTGTCAAATTTGTTCTACACCAATCTTGAGTGCGTTTAGCTTTGTGAGATGGGGCACTATCTTGTTGGAAGCAGTAATAGTCGTTTCCATATAATTTTTGAGCATTTTCTAGCAAATGACCTTGTAACACGTTCTGGATGTAATAGTCTTGGTTAATTTTGACACCTCGATCAATAAACAGCAGCGGTAACTTGCCTCTAGGCGATATCGCACCCCATACCATGACAGCTGATGCACTCTGGAACCCGTTGTACGGCTAATTTGTCCACAGGAATATCCTTCAATGAAGCATCATAGACACGATCGTTTTGTTGGTTGTGACTGTCTTGTAACTGGAACATCTTTTCATCGGAAAAAATAATATCATCGCCGTCGTGCCAAGCTAGCTATTCCCTACATTTTTTCACTCTAGCTTTTTTCTGGGCATCTGTAAAGCCATGATTTTTTTGTTTTTTGTAGGCCTTTAGCCCAAGATCATATTTTAAAATACGACTCATTGTTCGACGGGATATTTTCATATCTTTAGCAAGTTTGCTTGCACTTCGAGCTGGATTTCGTCTATACGCTCACGAATATTTTTAATGATGTTTTTGGTGCGAACAGATGGCTTTCTCCCAGGTTTGGGCCTGATTTGTGAAGATCCCGTTTCTTTGAATCGCTTGACGGTCCGCGATATAAACCTTATATTGATATTTAAATGTTTCAGCGTCTTCAATATCTCACACGGTCGGTATTTTTTCTGGTACAAATCGCACACGAGCTGGCGTTTCGCGTCCATTGTTGAAAACAATATAAAAACAAAATATATCAAGCTGACGTGTAGAAATGATAAAGAAGATTAAATTGTCAACAAAAAAAAAAACGAAGTTCATAAGAAGTTAAGTTATATTTAAGTAAAAAAAGCCATACACAACTAGGACACTTAATCTGCCCAACCCTGTAGTTGCCAGATTTGAATGAAATTTAATAGTGATGTGTAAATGTCGAATTTTCAGTATCGACCTTAACTGTATGGTCAGTCTGCTCATAGTTGGCTCCATTCTTTTAAAGCAGGGATGTAAATTATAATTTTTCTGGTTTCTACCCGATAGCAACATAAGCTTTGCACTCAGCCCTATTTCACCCGAATGAATATTTAGTGCATTTTAAAGATACGTTGGGGAAGATGGCCCAATTATATAAGTTGAAAAAACGACCGTGACAATAAGTAGCACCCGTCAATAGAGCCTTTACAAAATCTTGTTTTCTGTGTCAGTCTGTGACATTATACCTTGCTTGGACAAAAATAAAAAACGAGCTGCCAATCTGTGCATGAAATGTATAATATGTGATTAAAACGCTACCAAAGCAACCAAAAAAAATATTGGCCAGTGTCATAGTGCATTTACATGGACGTTGCATGTGATTAAATATAAAGACCTATTTGAACCATCATCAACCTTATATTTTCTAGTTAGAATAGTTCTAATCGGGCTGCTAAATGATCAACTTTTAACTGTACGTTAATACCCATTGTGAATCCACCTTAATATATATTAATTTCACTTATTTAATATTTATTGTACAAAAGAATACAATAAGTATACAAACGGCGAACTTAATGCCGTAAGGCATTCTCTATGAGTCATATACCGCGCAATTAAGTTATTATAATAATATGGCGCACAAAACCGCGCCATTGTGAATCCGCCCTTATAAATAAGTGTAAACTTTTTACAATATCGATCTTAACGTCCCTATCCTAATTGTGGCCACATTTGAATATTTGAGTTGTCAAAAATTACCTCTCGAATTAAATTTGTACTTTACGAATTACTTACAGGTTGAGCGGAGCGACGTCTTATTGATAATACCGAAGCGTTTTTCTCTGGAGTTAGATCTGAAACCACACAGAAACTTATTATTTAGAATTTCGGAAGTCCTATGAATTCCCATTAATGCTAATGATTATAATAATCGATCGCTTAACAATTCCAACGCTAATCAACCATGATAATGATTTAATGATTACTTATTTATTTGAACTTTATTGTATTTAATCTACGATTGACTTGTTACCAAACATAGGCCTAATCTGTGGTCTGTAGGCAAGCCATGCGATAAGGAGCGGGTCGATGCAGATCGAAATAGGCTCCATCCAAATCCCCACGTAATCGAGCGAGTCATCAAAACGCTCGCCATAGAACTGCCCTGCCACTCGAAGGAAAGATCTGTAAACCATAACTAGTATAAGTCGAGATTATTTAGAAATAATACATAAAACATGTTAGCATTCAACGTACGTGCTCGTCGGTACATCAGGCGCAGAGAAGATCCATGCTTGTTTCAATTTGTTCTCAACTATCAACATATGAAGAAAAAAATGGATCAATTTCGATGCTATCGTACTATCAAGAAAAAAAAAGAAACAAAAAACATTTGAGAGTCGTTAATAGTACATTGTTGCCTAGGTGCGGAAAGTAAGGGTTTTCCTGACGAGGTGGTTAGCAGGCCGAGCAACAGCGAGGCCTGCTAAAATACGAGTCAGGAAATCCTCGTTTCCGCCGAGGCATACATAATGCTTTTCTCAAACATGTGAGGAAATAATACAAATACATTTCTAAAAAGCAAGTAATTTAATTTTCATTTTTGTTTGCCCTCCACAGCATAAATTGGTCATAAGTTCGGTTATATTTTTCCTTAGATTTAGCGGGAAGCAGGTTTTGCCTAAACGAGGCAGCTTCAGATTTTAATACCTATTTCGTCGCTTTCGTCGCTTGAGCTCATTTTTTATAGTAAGTATTTCACACAACAAATAGTTTAATATTCGGTTTCACAATTATATTATGCAGAATGAACGAATGTTACCGACTGTCAATTGTTTTTAAATACTAACCATACACATTGGAATGCAAATTCAAAAAGAAACACACGCACTGTGCTAAAAAGCGAGCAGTTACCTTGGCTGTTTGGAATTTTTGTCTTGGTCCTTTTGATTTTGTATGCAAATTGACAGCATTTTTAAGAAATATATGGACATGGACGGAAAGTGTTTTCATATGGTTTTTTTACTCCTAGGAGTAAAATGAGGCTCTTTCCGTCCTTGTCTTTCAATCGGAAAACCGTTTTTTCCGAGCATGTTTGAGAAAATGTTTTTTCTTGCTTTCTTTTTTCTTGAAGATTAGATTTGTCAGTGTAAAATCATAAAATGTAATACATTAAGTCGTAGAAAAGGATATGATTAGTTATGCGAGCGATCTCGTCGGAATTGTGAAAAGGTAAGGACTTATTCGCCTTATTATGTGAAATCGAAGCCAGTTGACCGGATAACGCTCGGTGAAAACCCGGTGTTGGGCGGATGAATCAATCAATCTAACTAACTAACACGGCCGCCGTCCGAGTGGCCAGAACAATGTAAAGGCCGTGTCGTTAATTGCGAAAACAAGTTTAAATTGCTCTAAAAAAAAAGGTTCAATATTTTGTCTTGTCTGCCATATATCAATCTGTTAATTAAGTTACTATTATCCGCAACCTGCTCTCTCTAAGCCAACCATTTGTCGGTAGTATGCAGACTTCAAACGCAATCGTATGGACACGAATAATGCTGAACGCTAAGGTCGTCCAAATGAAGCAGTGACTTTCAGAGTGCTGTTTGGCACTGTTGAATATAAATAAAAAGGATTTTTTACGTCGGTATGTGACCATTTCACTCCGGAATCCAATCGGCAGTCAGCAGAGTGGAGAGCGGCAGGTGAAAGCCGCCCAAAGCGGCCTAAGACACAATATGTTATGTTATGGCCTCTATATTTTGGCATGGGCATGTAATACTCTACGACTACCTTGACAAGGTGCAAAATATAAACAGCGATTATTGGCCCGATTAAAGTACGAATTCGCGGTAAAACCAAGTGAAGAAAAAAAAAGTATTTAGTCTCGGGACTTATTGAACCACGTGTTATATAATGTGTCGCTGTTATTATGTGTGATTATTTTAACAAGTAAATGAATAATAAAAAGATATAGGTATCGAATTTGACTATCAATCAAAAAAGGGATTCTTGATCAATTTCATTGCTAGATATAATTTACTTTAGATCATTAACTAAGGTATAAACTGAAGTTCTTACAATGAATCTTTGTTATAACCGCTTTTATATTTTCACACAAAATTGTACGACTTTGTATGAAAGCCAATCTATTTATTAGTTAACGATTAGTGTAACTTAAAATAGAGTTTTTTAAAAACTTGTCGATTATTTGTCAAAATTGAAAACTCATATTTGTAGGCAATTGTATTGGAAAAAATATTGATTGATTTATTGAAAACAGAAGCGTTTCTAATTACACACATCATCAAAAATGTTCCAGGGTCAAAAACATCAATACATTATTTTGCTATGTTGCAACGTACTGCGATAAATTTTATCCCTAGACATTTTTGAGGTGTGTATATGTACTCGTATATGACCACCTATGTTTGCATCAGAAATTTCAGCCCGTTCCAATAACGGAAGGTGGTTCAAAACTTACTTGCAATTAAAAAAAAGCTTGTAAATAGTCCCGTCTCTGCCTATCCTAGTCATTCACAAAAAAACTAATTAAATAGCAACTATTTGTTGTGTTGATTAACATTTGGTTATTGTACTTCATGTAAGAGTTTTACAATAACCTAACAAGCACTACGGTAGACTGGGATGCGCAGAATCTTACCGGGGCCATAAAAAGCCATAACACGCGCCGAATGTAACATGAGGCTATGTGTTTGCGTGTGCCTCGTGAGGAACCCGCGCATCGACAGGTCCTTCGCAGTCGCGTTGATGGAAACATAATCTGCCACAAAAGGAAAAACCATTATCAATAGAATAACAACCGCAACACGAAATATTACTCGTTAATCACTAGTGATCGTTATCAAAATGCAGTTTTCATAGCAAAGTATAAGTGGCAAAAAAATACACAAGCGTTTTCATTTAATATCTCAAGAAAAAAGACTACTTATCGACGGTTAACCACCAATACCTCCTAACTGACATTTTTGGTCAAACAACTTTTTTTCGCAATTCATGATAAATACCCTCTAACCGCACACATTAGAAAGATCTCCTATTTCAAATAAAGCATATTTCTAGTGTTTTTGTTATCCTGGCAATACCTGCTAAATGACAACGCGCGATTTTTGCCCAAAATACAAAGTTTTTTGTGTCTACTGTAAAGTTTTAACATATTGAGATAGGAGGGATTGGTGGTTAACCGTCGTTATGTATACACACATCCTTACATACATAACATACATTAAATCACGCCTGTTTCCCAGAGGGGTAGGCAGAAACCACTTCTTTCCACTTGCTACGATCTTGACAAATTTCTTTCGCTTCTTCAACATTCATACATCGAGTCATGCACGCACGTCGGTTTCGGGTACTTAATTCGGCCCTTTTCCAGTATTTCTCCGATTTGATTCGAAAAAGTACGCCTAGGGCGGCCCCTTCCGACCCTTCCACTCTTTCGATCACAACTCACTTTCGATCTGTATATCTCTTTCGTCAATCTTCTTTCATCCATCCTTTTCAAATGACCGAACCATCGAAGCATGCCCTTTTCAATCTTAGTCACTACATCTTCTTTCATTCCACATTTCTCTCTGATTTTTTCATTTCTAACTCTATCAATCAGTTTTACACCACACATACTACGCAAAGAGCGCATTTCAACTGCATTTACACGACTAACATTCTTGTCCTGCCACACCGAACATTCACTGCCATACATCAGGGTAGGGGCTAGCACTCCATTGTGAACAGCCAGCCGGGCTTTTTGTGAAACGCCCTGTCTGCTCACAAAGGAGTACAGGGCCCCATTAATTTGATTCCCCGCATTCACCCTCCTCTCGATATCCTTCTCACACTTACCATCTCTTGTAAACATACTTCCCAGGTACACAAATTCGCTCACTTGTTCTACTAATTCACCATTTATATTTATTACGCACTCAGTCATCTCCTCATCCTTCTCTATCACCATGACCTTGGTCTTGGCAACATTTACTTTCATCCTCTTTTTCTTAAATCCCTCATTCATTACTGTCACCATCTCCTGCAACTCAAGTACCGATGGGGCAAGTATAACTTGATCATCGGCATATAAGAGGCATTTGATTAGCAACTCTTGCACACGCAAACCCTTATCATACTCTTTCAAATCCCACATACAACTGTCCATGAATAGATTGAACAGCCATGGTGAGGCAACACAGCCCTGTCTAACACCTTTAGAGATATTAACCTGTCACTAATACGCTGGTAAACATCTTAGCCTAATTGTGCAAATTGTGGTTACAGACAAGTTTTTTAGAGTTGTTGGTAATTCTGTAGCTCTGCCTACCCCACTCTGGGAATGAAGGCGTGAAGGTATGTATGTATGTATGTAAACCAGGCCGAGTGTGCCCTATTGATCCTGACACAGGCTCTGGAGCCCTCATAAAGGGACCTCAAAGCCTGCACCAGGTCCACAAATACACACATCCATATTACGAGTATAATGAATAAACAGTTAAAATTTGTTCAAAGGATTTGGCTGTTAGTGGTTCACGTCAATTATAAAAATTCCATTTTAAATTACGTGGAATGGAATTAAATAATTTAGAATAATTATAATTCCACTCCACGGTTCCAAATTTTGGTTGTGTTATCGCGCTGTACCCGTTCAAAGATACTTCTGTGATCATAAAAACGTATTAGTGGTACTCATGAGAAATAAGCAAAAACATACCAAAATATTGGTCGCGTTATTGAGCTACGTCCCTTCAAAGATCGGTTATCGTTATCAAAAAATAAGATAACGGAAATGGCTGAATGTTGTACATAAAGTAAATACTAGCTGTACTCATGTTAAATATGCAAAAATTGGCCAAAATTTGGGTCGCGTTATTGAGCAATTACCGTTCAAGGATAGTTTTGTGACAAAAAACCATAGCGGAAATGGTTGAATTTTGAATATTTTTTATATTGCCATCGACGGGCAATCAATCAGACAGCCCACCTGACGGGAAGTGGTCACCGTCACCTATGGACAGTCTCGAAGAAATTTAATGATACCCTTTTTAAAAAGCCCCATATTGTAGCGCATTGGTAAAGTCGCAGCAGGAAGCACATTCCAAATCCCTATAGTACGCGCCATAAACGTTCTAGAGAACCGGCGCGTAGTTGAGCGCAATGACTCAAGAATATGGAAATGAACATCCTGCCGTTGACGAGAAGTGCTATAGTAGAACGAGACCGTTGGTACCACAGTTCTTCGGAACTCTCCCCTTTATACAGACGGTAGAAAATGCAGAGAGATGCAAAGTCTCTCCGGAGGCTAAGCATCTCTAAACGGTCTGGAACAGTACGGTCATTGACAATGCGGACGGCACGTCTTTGGATGGAATCGAGAGGGTCAAACTGATAGGCAGGTGCTCCAGCCCAGAGATGCGAGCAGTACTCCAAATGCGGGCACACCTGCTCCTTCTAAAGTACAAGGCGTTGCCGCGGAGTGAAGTACTGCTTGGACCGGTTTAGCACACCCAACTTTTTGGAAGCAAGTTTTGCCTTGCCTTCCAGGTGACCCCGAAACTGCACGTCGCTATCAATGTTAACACGATGGATCCCAATACTGTTGGAGATGGGAAAGGGGAGTTCCTTAGAACTGTGGCGCTGGACAGAATGGGGATTTCTTTGTAGAGAAAGCGCAGACCTGTATCTTCAATGGGTTGAATTGGACGAGATTTCGTCGACCTCATTCGGAAGCTCGCTCCAAGGATTCCTCTATTTCAGGTAAAAGTCTCACCCGACTCTCCTTCACAACTGACCGAGGGATATTCGCACGGCCGGTATATCGTGCGTCGCCAGTACTGTCGCCTTCATAGCAATGAATTTTGTCTTTCAACATACATACATACAGGGTGTCCCGTAAGTACCACGTCAAACTTAAAGGGGAGGTAGGTGAGCAAGCCACCTCCCTAACATGGAAAAATCGCCTTAGTAAAAGTCGCATCGTTTTCGAGATATTTGGATTTTTCTAATTTTTAGAAAAATGTACACCCTTACTGAGTTTTTGATCTGTGGTATTCGGAATTTATTATTTTTCAATTTCTTTTTTATTGCAAAACAATCTTGAATAATTGTGTTATCAAATGGTAAAAACCATTAAAAAGTAACTGTTATAGTTTATTTTATTTTTTAAATTTAATTTCAAATTTGCCTCTTCAGTTTTATTTTGGTCAAACTTTAGCCCCTCCTGGTGAAAAAAAAATGCATGACCACTAGTTAGCCAATTAGATTAAAAACATGCTCGTTTAATGGGCATTTAAAAATGATAAATATTTTATCATCAAAACACTTATAAATATTTTTTTTTAAAGAAAAGCGTAATTTACACCTCAATTCACGTTAAGCCAGTACTGCCACCCAAGCTTACTTGCGACGCGAGCTGTATCAGAATTCCATTCTAGTTTAAATCAGCAGCAATGCAAAACTAATCGAACAAATTAAAATCTTTAAATTTCGCTTAATTTATAAAAAAAAAGTTATAAAACTTAATCTGCAATATTCCAAGTAGGTAATTATTCGATTTGGGCTTACAACCTGCACAATGCCAAACTCTTTATTAAAAATAAATACTGTCCTAAAACTATTCGAACTTCGTTCGAAATTTAAAAATAATTTTGTTCCTCTTTTGTTTATTGTCACATTTGAACCCAATCTTACTGTTTCTTCGGTGTGTGGTTAAATTTAATTACTTACTTATTTTTGTGATTTGCCGTTTATTTTTGATGTTTTTCGGACTTACTGTTTTTGCTTGTATTTCGGACTGATTTGCTTAACGATTTGGCCTTTGTGACAATTGTGACTGTGGATTAAATCACAAAAGTAAGTAATAATATTTAACCACACACCGAATAAACAGTAAGATTGGGTTCAAATGTGACAATAAACAAAAGAGGAACAAAATTATTTTTAAATTTCGAATAGTTTTAGGCCAGTATTTTTTTTTAATAAAGAGTGGCATTGTGCAGGTTGTAAGCCCAAATCGAATAATTACCTACTTGGAATATTGCAGATTAAAAGTTTTATAACTTTTTTTAAATAAATTAAGCGAAATTTAAAGATTTTAATTTGTTCGATTAGTTTTGCATTGCTGCTGATTTAAACTAGAATGGAATTCTGATACAGCTCGCGTCGCAAGTAAGCTTGGGTGGCAGTACTGGCTTAACGTGAATTGAGGTGTAAATTACGCTTTTCTTTAAAAAAAAATATTTATAAGTGTTTTGATGATAAAATATTTATCATTTTTAAATGCCCATTAAACGAGCATGTTTTTAATCTAATTGGCTAACTAGTGGTCATGCATTTTTTTTTCACCAGGAGGGGCTAAAGTTTGACCAAAATAAAACTGAAGAGGCAAATTTGAAATTAAATTCAAAAAATAAAATAAACTATAACAGAGACTTTTTAATGGTTTTTACCATTTGATAACACAATTATTCAAGATTGTTTTGCAATAAAAAAGAAATTAAAATATAATAAATTCCGAATACCACAGATCAAAAACTCAGTAAGGGTGTACATTTTTCTAAAAATTAGAAAAATCCAAATATCTCGAAAACGATGCGACTTTTACTAAGGCGATTTTTCCATGTTAGGGAGGTGGCTTGCTCACCTACCTCCCCTTTAAGTTTGACGTGGTACTTACGGGACACCCTGTATGTACATTAAATCACGTCTGTTTCCCAGAGGGACATAAAACTTTTTCTTACCGGCTCAAGCCAATTCGGCGTCGATAGGTCTGGGGAGACCCTTACTGTGTACGACATATGACATAGTACTGGAAGCTAGTTACAAAAATCTAATTTTAGTGCTCAGGAATTGAGTGATATGATTTTAGCATATGGTGAAGCTCAACAAAATGAAAACAGAGCTTTAACTTTGTACAGATTGCAGTTCCCGAATCGCAGAGTTCCGAGTAGCGCTCGAGTGATTGTGAACGCAATACAGCGAGTTTGAGAGGATTTGCCGTTGCCCAAAAGGACTGAAGGTGACGCAGTGAATCAAGAGCTTCAGAAACAGAAGATAGAATACTGCTCCATTTTTCATCTAACCCAGTACCAGGAATGCTGGGCGACGCTTTCATAGGAGTCACTCGGTGGTACACAATATTCTTAAGCGAGACAAGCAAAATCCGTATCAATTTTCAAAGGCTTATGCATTGCTCTCCAGGGCCTTGCCGCCACGAATTGCACATTGTGAGTGGTTGCTCAGCCAACATCCAGAAGGCGGCGATCATTTGGCCAAGATAATCTGGACTGACGAGACCACATTTATTTGGGCTGTTAAAGTTTGGGCCGCGATTCATGGCAAAAATGCAAGTTTTGCATGCTACAGTAATAAAATATTAGTAATCTCACTAATCACACTAATACATTTGACAATGTCTATGGGTGTCTGTGTTTCAATCACCCAAAAACGGTTGAACGGATTTGCATGAAATTCGACACCCAGATATATTCCTTATCACGGATGACTTATGACAAATAGAACGACTTCTACGTGGACAGAGTCGCGGGAAAAAGCTAGTAAAATACTGCATGAAACGAAAATAATTTTCACAGGGCCAATAAGGTAGAAAACTCTTTTCTTTGGTTAGGTTAGGTGGGTATACCCAATGTTGACCTAATGTCATTACGAGTGGCCGTTAGTCACAGAACCTAAAGTAACAATATATGTTGTTTGTTGAAAGATTTTAGATTTAAATATTAAGAAAAACGTTATAATTTTGCATTTTTATGAAGAATAAGAATCTATATTGTCTTGTGATTTGACAATGGCAATGGTATCCCCTTATTTACATCGCCGAGTTTGGAACATCGTGGATCAACTAAGGATCAAACGAAGACATTTTATTTTTTTCTGGAAGTGTAAAGGAATCAGTATGTGCAGTAGTACAATTTATTACATAATCAACAGATTTTTCACTGCTTTTAATTCCAAACAAGATTTTAAATACACGTAGTTACACGACTGTGACCCGAGTCTTACCGACTCTTCCCGAACCACATTGAAACGAAGATTGAAGTCTCGGTTAGTTGCAGGATAACTGGGCTATTCCTAATTCATTTCGTGGCGAATTAATTAGCATGAAAAAAAGAGAACAACTTATAGTAACGATACACATGTTTTTATGTTAATTAGGATGCAAATTAACCGTCGTCGTTAAAATGTTTGCTCGTATTTGATTTACACACTGTATACTCTGTGTCAATTTAAATTGTTTTTTTTTAAAACAAATTAGTGCTGTTTGACACATAACCTCAAATATTCATCAAGCTTGTTTTTAAACGTATAATCTTAAACTTAATGTGAAAGTAAAGATCAAGTGTATAAACTAAGACCTCACATGAGCACGTGATTATTGAGTAATAATGGTAAATTGGTTCGTTAACAAAGTTCCCGAGGGAATAACACTTCTTGTAATCTACCGCAAGATGGGATGGCCGAATAACTAACGAATCTACAAGAACAAAGTCGCGGGCAGGAGCCAGTATTGTATAAGGCGAGCGGTGGCGATATGATAACAGTGAGATGGAAGTTAGATGATATATTGACCTTGATCGGCGAGCGCGTCGGCGGCAAGCTGAGAGCAGCGCAGCGGCGCGAAGACCCGGTGCGTCATCAGCGAGCGCAGCACGAGCCACGCCGCCCACAGGCGCGGCGCCGACCCGCATGCGACCACCTCATCTGCGCAGACCAAACAATGTTTTAGGTACTTTCACACATAAAACATTACCTCTCTTCGCACTCCACCTAATCTATCCGAAGATATTAATTTTAAGTGGAAGATATGACAACAAATAAGAGCTTTACGTACAGTCAACAGCATAAATAAGTGATCATTTATGTACCTTGTCACTTTAACGTCATGTTTGAAATGCTATACAAAATAGTGAAACCATTGAAAGCGACAAGGTACATAAATGATCACTTATTTATGCTGTTGACTGTACAATACAACTTAAAAAGTATTTTGGAACACCTGTACATAATCCAGAATTTATAAGTCACAAAACCTTCCTCTTGAATCACTGTCTATTCTATTGATCAAAACCGCATACGTAGCATACGCATACGTTACGTGTAGTTTGAAAGATCTAAGCGTAAATACAGAGGGACAGACGGCGAGAAGCGACCTTGTTTTATACTATGTAATGTATAATGAGAGCGTAATTGAGAGCGATTACGGTCATTTTTAGAGTTATACTTTTAAGGCGAAATATCTTGACCATTAACTCTTTCCAACTTGTTTGCTGTGAGGAAACACACTTATCGACATAATACTATCAAACTTTTAGTAATGCGACAAAATGTACAAAACAAAACAAGTAAGGTGCGTTTCAATAAGATCGAACACCGGGTAAGACCGTTCGATTTAAATTTACGCTCAATACGGCGGATGTTTTGAATGCTGGCAAGCCGACGAGACGCGCTATTTCATCCCACTTCCCTCTTTGGTCCGCACTTGTTGCTCTGACCGATGTATCGTGTGGTAAGTGCCCCGAATAATAATGTGAGCAGAAAAGTTATTTATTCCGTTTCAAGTGGTGCCAAAATAACGCAGTTTTTTTTTAAAACATAAACAAGCTGTACTCTCGGCCTGGCTTCCCGCTAGCGTCAATTGTGTTAATGACACTAAGGTGATTCCCCTGATTATTATATATTATATTCAGCCGACTGTCAGGTATTATATCGACAGAGATACGCCAGTTTTCGCTTCTTTTTACCCGACTACGGCGAAACAAAACGGAGGGTTACCATTTTCACGAGTATGTACTATCAGCCCAATGGAACCCTGACCCAACATATAACTGTGTCAAAGCAACGTTTTGACACAAGTCATTACAAGTGTCAAAGAAATTGTTTTATAATGTCACTGTGACATCGGGTCAGGGTTCTATTGGGCTGATAGTATAGATAGATATAATCAGGGTATGTATGTTCATGTGTTCCCTCATAATCTCGATTAATCGAAGGCTTTCGACCTGTTTCGCTATGATATTCTGTGAAAAAAGTTTAGGATATAACGGTTAATCGAATTAGTTAAAACCGGGCAAGAGCATGTCGGACCATGCTCAGTGTAGGGTTCCGGAGCCGTTACTACAAACAAATTAGACCTCGTGACAAACATAACTTCGCCGTTGGAAAACTTTATTCCATACATCGACGTAAGTCGCGGTCAGATTACCAACACCGCAAATTAGTTTTAGGTATAAACATTTAAACCGTTTGTAACTCAAGAACCACCAGTAGCGAAGCGTCCATATAACCCGATTCCGAGCGGCTTCCCTAGAAATTCTTACGCATACCTAGATAAGGTACACAAACAAAACGTATAACAGAAAGTATAACCCGTATAACCCGGTATACTATAGCTTTACCTCGCGTTAACATCTTCATAATACGATGCATGAACAAACCGCCGAAATGGCTCGCAGAACTCGCACGAATATATTCGTACACACACACGCACGCACGCTCAGTTACATTTCACCGCGCTCGAACTTACACTCACAATTAAAACCGCCATACAATCCGGTGACTCGGCGCCGGACTTGCACTAACACATTCAAACAATTTCATAGTTTGTGTTATTATTGTATTTTATGAGGCTCAACTAGTGAAATTTAGCACGCTTAGTGTTCTGTGATTGTTGTACTGGTTGAATTATGTTATTTGGCGTTGCGTGGCGACGACACGGAGGTCTGTTTCGTTTTGCGTGCTATATATTTAGGTTATATTCGTGGTTTGGTTTCAATATTTTTATCTGTACTCAAAGTACAAATGGCCGTATTGGTTCAAATTGAGTGTTGTCTTATTGTGTTTGTTTGTTGTCTGCTTAATGACCTAATGTGTTTTTCAAAGTTATCCTATTAAAATAAAAAAATATTTAAGTTAGGACACGCTTGTTCAGTTAGATAAAAAAATGATTATACCATGGCGTGGGGATGGATTCTTTAAACACTTTCACACCTTGCAAATTTAACAAATATTTATTTTTGTGGATGGTAATGAATCGTCGACGTCTTGTGCCGTCAAGTCATCCTCCATTTCGTCATCGGACAGATTGTCGCCTTCTGGGATATTTACTACTGCAACATCAGGTATATTGTCACAAGAGGCCCCGCTGTAGCGCCTGCAGACTGATGAGCATTTTAATCCTGCCTTCCTGAAGCTGCACGCGTTCCCACAAGCCTTCGTGCAGCCGCAAGAAATCATCTGCAAGAGGTGTTGTGGGGCTGCATCTCTGGTCATCATTTTGGGGTTGAGGTATTGTGGCATGGATATCCACCCCCAGGAAAGAGGGTTCAGTGTGACTCCCAACCATCCCGTCCCGCTAGAGTTGTTCGAGTGACATCTAAAAAATTGCAAAAAATTGCGAAGTTCGAAAAAATATATAAACTTTGAAAGACTTAGGCCCGTATTTATAAACTCGTCTCAGCTGAGATGCCCGTCACAAGATGCGTCACAAGACTGAGCGTTTATTTATAAACACATCTCAATACGTGAAACGTAATCCTAGGATCAGATGAGACGGTCATTTTGTATGAGGTGCTAATCCTGATCCTGATTATGGTATATTGGTGACTTGAGACCGTCTCGAGACATGGAAAGATGGCGGACGCACTGCAACATAGTCGAACATATGGGTGCTTTTTATCAGATAAATCGGTTTAAATACAATAAAGTGTTATTTTTAAATTCTCAGAGGCAAAAATTTATACCTAAAACGTTTTCAATAATATTAATACCTAAAGAAATTTGTCAAGATCGTAGCAAGTGGAAAGAAGTGGTCTCTGCCTACCCCTCTGGGAAACAGGCGTGATTTAATGTATGTATGTAATACCTAAATATTAGGTTTGAGTTTGCCGCTAAATAGATAAAAATGTGTGCTTTGTGTTGTGTTTATGTGAAATTACTGTGGGTGCTAGATAATTTATATTACGTATAGATATTACGAGAGAGAGAGACCGACCAAGCCGACGACAAAATAATAGTCCGATATGTTTGTATAACAATAGTTATTTATGGGCATACCATCACAAAAACCATGGTATACCTGAGGCGCGCAAGATTTACTTCCACACGGGCTCATTTCTCGAAGGTAAGTACCAACAATTTGCATTAAATACCTAGTTACTTGATATTCGTGATGTGTCATAAAACAGTCAAATATGTAAGAGATAAGTATTAAAAGGAAACCTTCTAATATTTTATCAGTAGGTGCCCTAACCTAACCTATCCACCCAACCCTAATATAATAATTTTAACCCGATTTCCATCACATCCACAATGTACCTAATATTTTACTTCTCGCTGTTTAAAAACCAATAAAGAGTATTACTTAAATATTTTGTTAATTATTGAAATGAAAGTAACGAAGCACTTCGTGAAACGGGTTGCGATAGTGGAGGGGCCGACCGAATGTTTTGTTGACAATGACAGACAAGCAATGCCGAGGCGGCAAAGTTTTATTTTATTATTGTTTGATACTTCTGAAAACTGAGTGATTTGTTTAAAAACTTATACACACAATAAACTAGTAATAACAGTGAGATATATACAATTTTGGGTCTTGACGTACGACCGACATTATGGTGCAATTAATATAGGTACCTACTTGTGAAAACTAATCGTGAATAATCCAACCAATACCACTACCAACCAACCAAACCAATTACCAATTGATAAGTGTGTATAACTTTATGTCATTTTGTAGGTTGTCGTCAGTCCAATAATGTGAAAGATGGGTAACATGGCAAGGTTCACCGGAAAAAATCAAGACGCCTAAGACGGTAACATTTGGATATTTTGAGAAGTCAGTGTTCAAGAATCTCAACTGCCGGCCCCACGCAGTTGACGACTGACAATTCGCTTGCCAATTGCCAATGTTCATCAGGTACTTATAGGTAATAAAATTATTTAAAATGTTGATCAGTTCATTAAAGATTCAGTTTTCGATGTAGGTATTCAAAAATTATCCTTTCTCATAAAATAATCATTGTTTTTGAATAAAGTATAAGTCAGACAAAATGGTACCCCCCAATTTGGTTTTGGTAGGTATCCCCAATTTTGTTTTGGGCTACCTCATTGTCAATATAATAGTTTTATTACTATTTTCATGCTACTTGCACATTCATACTATGCACCCAAACTGTAAGATATGTTAGATTATTTGCATTATGACTGTTCAGGATATCTTATCTTGTTCTACATAAAAAAGTTACTTACTATGAGTAGGTAAAGTTAAGTTTGTTGATTAGTTGCATGATGCAAATCATTAATAATATGAAAAATATTAGATGTCACTTTATTACCTAGTTTTCAAAGCGCTGGTTCAATAAGTTTTGTAATTCAGTTCAATATTTCATTTAAACATTGTTTGTTTAATATAATGTCAAGTGAACAAACATCTAGCTGTACTTTTGCTGGAGAATAGCATTACATGATAATTATGAAATAGGATTTACACAGATTATAACTTGGGAATATTAAGAACACATGAGAAATACTGGAGATAGAAAATTGATATATTTAGGTCAAGTTAACCTGACCATGACAATAGTTATTATTAACACCTGAGTGAGACCTGACGCAGGCGTAAATTTTTAATAACAAACTTAGTAAATTGTGTAATGAATGGTTTTATTTAATTAATTAACAATTATTTATAATTGCTTGGAATATAATTATATAAACACATATTAGAAATAATAATATACTAATGGAATGAAACTAAAAATTCATTAAATTGAATTGTTATTTTATTAAATTAATAATTTCAAGGTTTAATTAGAACATAATTATGGGTCAAAGCCATAATGCTCCTTTTTGCTACGCCTTAGAGGGGTAATAAAATAGCTTCAATCTAATAACAAGTTAGCATAGTCAGTTGTGGGCTATGAGAGGCTATGAGCAATATTTTCATTGTAAATTTACCTATCTACTTTCTTTCCATTTAGTAACATAATATAAGTGTGTATTTAAAAACTCAAATTTATTTTAACCTTACGCAGCTATGAAACAGGATGGTTAATAGTTAGATGATAGTTGGATTGCTATTTAACAGCAAGACCGCCTGTGGTATCATAATTTAAATGTACTGTTCTGTTTCAGTTTTTTTGGTGTTCAAACCTTACATACCTTCACGCCTGTAATCCCAGAGTGGGCTAGGCAGAGCTACAGAATTACATCTTGTTTTTGGTGTTCAATGAAGAGAATTTGTATGGTACGACAGTGTATCTGATACAAATAATATTAGGTATTGAGTTCGTTTGAAAACCTGTAAATATGTATAACTGAGAGATTTTTTTTATAAAATAAACTTACTACACGCTAATAGTAGTTTTATTTATTTGTGAAAAGACATTCGGGGTCACTTTATGCGAAAGTTGGTACATGATTATATGTATGTATGTAGGTACTCCTACACTATTTATACTTAGCGAAATGAAAGTATTTGGATCGTAAGATTTGGAGGCATAACATAACAACAAGCTCTCTGAACTCTGTAACTCTACTAACAAGCTACTAGTGGCTAAAGAATTCAGAAAGTCTGCACTGGATGTTAGTGCAAATAAAACAATGTTATTTAGTTCTCACATTTATAAATTACTTTCATAAACACCAATTCAACAAGGATCTGTGGTAGTGGTGTTGGATGTAGGTGTGTTTTGGTGTTGATATTGTATACCAACTTCGATCAGTGTTCTTTAATTTTAAATATCTGTAGACCTTAATTTATAACATCAAACTTGAATCTGATTTTAAATATCTGTTAAGTTAAATTTATAAACATCAATCTCTATCCTTGTTAGACTAAAATTGAGTAGGACATTATAAATTACGGTTTACAGATATTTAAAATTAGATAACTCTGATTTGAATAGGCTCAACTGTGATGTTATAACATCCACTTACTTTTAAGAAGCGAGGAGGAAATCCAGTGGCACAAACATTAAATAAATTATTATGTCACCATAAGTCACTTATAATTAGAAAGTGACTAGAAGTGTCCTAATAGGATAGTATATGTATGCATAGACAAAAATATTGCAGGAATTCCTTCCAGTGCTAACATAGATTCATTATTATTGTGAATGGTGCTAACAAATGTTTGTGCAATTGGGTGTCAGTTAAATTTTATGTCGCCATGGTGCAATAACAGAATTATAGTCAAATTTGCTAAACAATTAGCACAAGTTGCCTGCGACTTGTTTGTCGCTTAGTAACCCCCTCTACCTAGTCTATAAACACACCAAAGCAATGAGTGACCACTGAGGAAACCACCTTGTGCTAACCACTGTCATAAAACATGAAAAAATAAAACATTAAGGTATAATGTATCTGAATTTTAATCGAAAAATAATTATTAACAGCCTATAATGTCCTTTCCTTCCACTTAGCCCTATCTTGGGCAGGCTTCCACCAGTCTTGATTGAAATGGAAAAAAGGCTTCAAGATTATCTCGCAAACATCGCCTTGTGGGACCCATTTTGTTACACACTTTAGCCCACAATAATAAAGGAATCAAAAACAAATTAAACACCAGTTTTCCAGTGGCAGGGGCTGGCAGTTTTTAGTTTAAATCATCTGAAAATAACAAAAACAATAAGTATAATGTACCTATTCCTACCTATTTTACACACTAACCGTTTCATAATTATATTAGTTTGATCTTTTAATTTACATTCACTGAGTTTAACTACAAGGCATATAACTATAATATTGCTTAAGTATAGATTGTCTGCCAATGTAAAGACTATCTTTCATATTCAAAAAATAATCGGTTCATAATCATAATACCTTTATGCCGATACACTGAGGCAGGCGATCAGAGAACTGCTTGCTGATTGATTTATAATGTATATATCTAATAACTCAAGCTTAATAGTAGATAAATTAGACACCTTTTGGAGACGACTCGCCTGATTTACCTTTAATTGTTCATCTTATGTAGAAAGAACTCTTCTAGGCTCCAGTCTCCGATGCTTGCTGTAGGTAAGGATCGGCCTTTAGGACAAGTTTATTTTTTAAATATTTCCTGGGTCTCGTTGTATTCGAGAATCTGCACGTTATCACATTTATTTTAATACTTAAAGACACATAAGTTCACTTCACTTTGAAAACAAATTCGTAATTTGTAACCTGTAAACTACTGTACATGTGTGCGTTTCGTTTTTTCAATATGACAGAGATTTTGAAATATAATGTCATATTATACACACATGATTACCTTTTGTGATATAAGCGGAAAACTATTAAAAAAAATGCTTTTACAATAACAAGTAGCTTTTACACTTTACCTTGAAAAAATTGATTTATGATGGTCATGTCTAAACGCAAAATCATCTATTTTAAAGAACCATAATGCATAGTCAAAACGTTTTGTCGTTTTGGTCGAAAATGTCATTGTTGGGGTTGGTATGTGTTTCTGTTTATAATGTTGGTAAGATCATCCCAGGTGAGAGCTTCTCAAGATGAGTTTATTAATAAGCGACGATCCTAGCTCCAGGATTACGTATCGAGACGGTCTCAACTGAGAAGCTCTCAGAACGGGGATTGATACGAGTTTATAAATACGGGCCTTAATCTAGGAAACTATTGGGTCCATAGAGACAATTCTAGTATCATATTGTAGCAAATTTAGTCTTCTTCAAAAATGTCCTAAGAAAGTTTTTTCAAAAACTAGTCTTTTAGGGTTAAAAAACGCCAATATTTGAAATAAAAACGTTTTTCTCGCGGTTTTTTCGATTTTTGACATAGTTGCGTTCGGCGCTCGAGGTCACAAACTTGGATTATTCATTAGGCCAACATCATAAACAAGCCTGCAAAAATTCAAAACTCCCGGATTTGATGCATACTGCCCCATACTTTCAGGCGACAAAGTTACTGGTTTATTAAATAATAAAATTTAAAAAATAAAAAATAATTAATCAATAACCGGGCAAGAGCATGTCGGAACATGCTCACTATGCTCTGTGTAGGATTCCGACGCCATTACTACAAACACAAAAAAAACTCAAAAACAAAACGTTATACTTTAACTAATTTTCTATATAAAGTTATTTGGTGCTGTCTCAAATGATTTTTAGTACGTACAAATACTTTAGTCAGCTGTAACTCAGGAACCAATCAAGTGAAATTAGTCGCAATAGCAGATTTCAGTCATTTTTCAGATTATTATAATTTATAGTTTTGGCGTGTACACGTAATTCTAGCGAAAATCACACAGTTCGAGTTCGATATTTGCTGGTCCCCCGGATCTAAAAATTGATAATAACATGCACACAATGTATTTAAGAGCTATCCAATGATGAGGTATCATTGGATAGCTCAAAGTTATAATATAATATTAAAAAAAATACCTTTGCTTTACATGTATGGGAGATGCCCGAGAAAAAAAAACAACATTTTATTTTATGATTTTGTTGGCGTAATTTTAAAATAACTTTGCCAAATTACAGATTTGTAGTAGAGTTGAGTAAGAGTTACTGAGTTAGAAGGTTAGACGGTCATCGCGAAACTATAAGGGTTCCTTGTTAACTACGGAACCCTAAGAATATACAGGGTGTTAGGTAGAGCGTTGTCAAAAAGAAACAGGCGAGTAGAAGAGACCATTAGCTATCCATTTCAGGTACTTTAACCCTTAATTTGTCTAAGGGCTATTTAATACCGTTTTTTTTATAATTTTATTACAAGACACCGAAATTCGACCTTTAAACCCCGAAAGAAAAGGAACTACTTGGTGTATTGACAAAATTTTAATTTTGATAGATTGTTAAATGTTGTGGTGTTCAAATAAAACTGTTACTGGAAGCGTAAAGCTACTTTAAAAAATAATGGGGGCTCCCATAGTTTCAGAAACCGATAAAGAAATCTTTCAACTTCAACTTTACAATGAAATTAAAAAAAAACCAAAGTGATTACAATTCTTCCAATTTCCTAAAAACATCTCCTGTTCACGCCAATTCTAATGGTATGCCACATGCATAACAAAACTCTTAATAATTCGAGATATTTGCTAATAACTTGTTGAATGTGGCGAATTCGATGTTTGAGAAAATTTACTTCTCTGTTCATTTACCACGTCTTACACTTATTCTTTCTCGTATTGCCATAGAGGGTACCTAGATTAAAACCTCCTCGATACTACCTACATAAAGTTCAGTAATTAATGGCCGGTATTTGACAGCTTTTGACATGTCGGTGATTTTTAACCCCATCTTTATTGTTACCTCATTATCGTTGAGTTGTGTTAGTATTTTCGTTAAGTTTATTTTAATTTAATTGTTACAATGGCGGCTTACTCCTCCGAGGAGTATGCCGACATGTTACTAGCCTATGGAAGAGCTGAATCAAACGCAAGCCATGCCCAAAGGATTTATCAAGAACGCTATCCTGACAGGCGTGTGCCTGACCGCCGCACGTTCTCTAATACGTACCGACGGCTACGGGAAACCGGGAATTTGCAGTTTCAAGAGCCTCGAGTAAACGCTCATCAACCAAATGCTGCCGACGATGAAAGGGTGTTGGACCTTTTCGACCAGAATCCCACCATAAGCATAAGAGTCGCTGCTGAAATGCTTGACTTGAGCACATGGAAGGTATGGTCAGTGCTACGGGCTGATGGAAAACACGCTTTTCATTACACTCCTGTGCAAGGTATTTACAAGTTGTTCAAGATAAAGTGATTGTTTTTTTTATTTATTGTCAGTAGTGGTCATGTTTTGCATTTTTAAATGTTTTACGCGTGTCCGTGGCCGGCCTATGTGTGTGTGTGCTTGGAGGATAATGATTATAACAGACGAGTCGAGTTTTGCCGTTTGTTACTGCTCACGGATGTGGACGATGTTTTTTTTTTAAAAAGCATTTTATGGACCGACGAGTCCAAATTTACTAAGGAGGGGATTTTAAATCTTCACAATTTGCATGAATGGGCTCCAAAAGGACAAAACCCACACCCCAAAAGAGCGAGATGTTTTCAACGACGTTTTAGCGTCAACGTGTGGGCCGGAGTTATTGGAAACAATTTGATAGGGCCACATTATTTGCCAGACAACCTGAACGGGGACAATTATCTAGAATTCCTGCAGAATAATCTGCCAAGATTAGTCGCACATTTACCGATATTTGAGGAAAACCGACCGATTGTTTTCCAACAAGACGGGTGCCCAGCACATTGGAGATTGTCGGTGAGAGAGCACCTAGACAATGTGTTCCCAAACTCCTGGATCGGACGAGGTGGACCCATCCCATGGCCCGCACGGTCCCCAGACCTCACACCGCTTGATTTTTATGTCTGGGGACATGCAAAGAATTTGGTTTATGCCACCGAAGTCAGAAGCCGAGATCATTTAATTGAGAAAATTGAACATGCTTTTCAAGTGATGAAAGAAGAAATGCAACTAAAAACGACGACAGTCGAAATACGGAAGAGATATCGTGCCTGTATTGGTCAAAATGGTCATCAATTTGAGCAATTGTTGTAAAAAAAAATATTTTTTTGTGTTGTGACTATGAATTAGAAAAGTTACCATTTTGGGGATTCCTGAGATTTTTCCTAATAAAATTTAAATAAATTACTAACCTAACTTAACCTAACCTAACCTTATCTTCCATATGTTAGAAGGATGTTAGAGAGAGAAAACACTATCTAACTGCGTAAGACGTGGTAAATGAACAGAGAAGTAAATTTTCTCAAACATCGAATTCGCCACATTCAACAAGTTATTAGCAAATAACTCGAATTATTAAGAGTTTTGTTATGCATGTGGCATACTATTAGAATTGGCGTGAACAGGAGATGTTTTTAGGAAATTGGAAGAATTGTAATCACTTTGGTTTTTTTTTAATTTCATTGTAAAGTTGAAGTTGAAAGATTTCTTTATCGGTTTCTGAAACTTTGGGAGCCCCCATTATTTTTTAAAGTAGCTTTACGCTTCCAGTAACAGTTTTATTTGAACACCACAACATTTAACAATCTATCAAAATTACAATTTTGTCAATAATACACCAAGTAGTTCCTTTTTTTTCGGGGTTTAAAGGTCGAATTTCGGTGTCTTGTAATAAAATTATAAAAAAAACGGTACTAAATAGCCCTTAGACAAATTAAGGGTTAAAGTACCTGAAATGGATAGCTAATGGTCTCTTCTACTCGCCTATTTCTTTTTGACAACGCTCTACCTAACACCCTGTATAATCATTACCATCATTATCAAACTAAACTGACAACAGCGTCAACCGTTTTTCAACATGGTTTATTTGTCGGTGGCCATTTTATCCTCGCTCTCTCATAATAATCTTAATGTTTTTTTTTATTTATTATGCCAAGGATACACATTGTAAAAACATTCAGAATAGTTTCACCAAACTGCAAGGCAGTTTGTTGGCGAAGACGATTCCGGTTCATTACAGCCAAATATCATAATGCCCTTTTACATATTTTACTAAATATAAAATTGTCTTAGTTCCAAAATGCCTTAATTCCCAAATTGACTAATTTTCAATACAATAAAATGTCATAATAACATTTACGCATTACATCCGATATCCAAATTGTATAGTTGGTAAAATGAACAATAACTTCAAATACCGAATTATTATTAAGACTGAAAGTGAAAATGCATTAGTTTCAAAACTACCAAAATTCAAAAATGCCTTTTGTTGACAGGCCCAAAGACCAAAATGACACTGTCTCATAATACCTAAAATTTTAACCACGCAGTATTTTTAGTACATTATCATCAGTACTCGAACCTCCAAGCAGTCTTACTAATGAATTCTCGATTGTACAGAATAAAAATAGTAAAAAGATGAAAATTGGGATGCCGTTGATAATTAATTTAATGAGGGTTTCCGCGCATCAGTTTTTTCACTAGATGGCGCCTCTGGGAAGTAAGGTCTTTTTGACAGTTGATGTTAAAATATATGCCTAGAAGAAGACCAAACTAGTGACAATTTACTTTTTCACTTGATATATACAAATTTCAAATAAATAGGTTCAATTTATATTTTTTACGAATTATCAACTCTCAAAAAGACCTTACTTCCCAGAGGCGCCATCTAGTAAAAAAACTAATGCGCGGAAACCCTCATTACTCATTGGTTAAAAACTGTAAACTTCAACATAATTTTAAATATTTTCCATATTGAGTTTTAGACATTTTGGGAAATGGTATATTTGAAAATTAATCAAAACAGGATCAAGTCAAGTTTTAGACATTTTGGGAAATGGTAGAATTGAAAAAATTTCAAAACGAGATAGATTCTAAATTAATTATAGTCATATTAAGAATACGGTAATTTAAGAAGTAGGCGTAAGTCATTTCGATCTTTAGACATTATGAGAATAATCTCTTTTGACATTTTGATATTCTAGGAACACGTTATTATGATATTTGGCTGTAATGAACCGGAATCGCGAAGACAGCACTCTTTTTTTACATTTTTTACCTTTTTATCAAACAAGATAAGTAAACACCAGGTATTTGTCCGACTTTAATATTACAAATTTTACCAAACAATATTAAATGTTAACCAATGTTAATTGACTGTTAGTTCATACATTTTGACAGCTGTTAACACTCTAATCGTCTATTAATTGCTTGGTGAAATTCTAGACTAACTACTTTCACTTTCTTTAAGGAAGGTATCCATCAACACGCCTTTACTTTAGTTTTGAATATATTTTTCGTTTCACATTCGTCGTCCGATATTATTCTATTTTAAATGCGCGGTATGTATAATTATTAGGTGCGCACGATATTCGCAAGACCACTATTGAGTTTTCTGTAATTAGACATTGCGTGCTAAACCGCGCGCCTTTTTATAAGTTATAACTATTGTGAATAAGTTGTCACATCATTGGTCTACCTAAAAGCTCTTAAGGTTCGGGACGAGTCTATAGTGCTCGACATCCGCATCGCGCAGCCCTAAATTCTGAACCCCGCGCATTAATCGGCGTCGCATTACCGTCACACGGATCCAGGTGAACACACAACCCTCTAAAATCTTTATTCCTTTTACTTCAGAGTTATCGAAAGAAAGGGAAGTTTTATGTTGTCACCGAGCGGTCCCAATGGAAGACCAGCGCTGGCTTAACATGCTGAACTGGCCTCTAAAATACTAGTTACTGGCACCTGATAATTGTTGAATTATCGTCTCTATTACTTTATATTAAAGTTTACGTGGCTAAGAATCGGTACACGGCCAACAATAGGTCAGTTTACCCTATATGCTTTTGTTGAAAGTTGTGATTTTTTTTTTCTTTCTTTCTTCTTTCAAATTGGGTGTCATATAAAACAAACCTAATCCGCACATTGCAAAACCATTATTTTACATTTCGTAAAGTATTTTTGTTGTTTAGCTAAAAATTGGCAAACACATATATATGGGGATTAAAAATTATTTCACAGTTTTGAAATAATTTAAAATAAATATCTTTATAAATTGGTGTCAAAATTTAGACAAGTCAACGTTGTAGCTTAGAAACGGAACCCTCAGAGTGCGAGTCAGACTATCAGATATATTCTAGCTATACAATGCCTGACCCCTCAATTCATCATCATTCGTCAATTTTTTACAGAACCGGCAAATTATATTAATAAATGTCTAAAATGGAATTGGACTAATCCTAATGTCAACACGCAACACAATGTCACAATGTGCATTATAATGTTGCAAATATAACTATAGAAAAATAAATGTATCAGTCGGAGTGTCTTAGTGTAAGGCCTGAGTGGACGCTCGAAGCGGGGCGTTCGGCGGAGCGTGCAGCGTGGCGGGCGAGCGTGAGATAGAGCGTCCTGCTACTGGCCTCAGTGCACGCTCACCGCTAGTGTGAATCGGTCGCGATCACCATGGCAACGACGTCAGACAACATTTTTGATTTCTTTTTAGAAGAGATCTTATGGCTCAAACTGTGTTGTCTCTCTCCAAAACAAGGTCCTAGTGTCGTAGTGAAGCAAAGAAGACGGTTTGGAGAGTTTTCCACTTTATACGATATTCATTTATTTTTGGCTATATTTGGAACAACAAGATTTCTTTGTAAAATTTAATTGTAAGAAAGTAATAATATTTATTATTTTTATATAGTATATTATCTTTATTTGAAGAAGTAAAATAAATAGATAAAAAACGATCCATACTGAGACGCGAAGTACATAGATTACAGACAGTATCCAAATAAAAAAAAATACATTGCGTGCTCGCTACACAAACCCGCAATGCTGCATACAAATTTCATTGTTATCTAGTTTGTAACTTATTAAAAAGTGAAAACGGCCATAATAAAATGAGGGCATAAGTCTTATACATCCATATTTTATTCGAAACGTAACTTTTTTATCTGTGTCTGGAATAGCTTGCGTTTCTCCTTGTCATAAACATAAAGGCGGCAAAGAGTGATGTTATTTCACGTGAAGTTTCTGTTTATATGCGATTTGTATCTTGCGATTTTTGAGAAAAGCACTACATATGCCTCGGCAGAAACGGCATTGCCTGATTCACTGCCTAGGCAATAATGTACTATTAACATACGTTGTTTCGTTAGTAAGTAACAATGTCATTTATTGACATGTTAATGTTATGAGACGAATGGTCGTAGAGAGTCGTAGTATAAGATCATATTTTTAAGATTTGTAATTTTATTGCTAAGTACCATGGTTGTTATTAGGATGAACTTAAAACTGTTTTAAAACGTTTGCCTCGGTTCGTTAGTAAACAAATGCAACTGACGTAGTATATAGTCACACGGACAGAATTTAACTTTGATTTTGTATAAGAATAGTTATTTAGTTAGTATTGTTGATCGAAGTTCTACTACAACAACA
The DNA here is from genome assembly GCA_927399475.2 of Acleris emargana. Lineage (NCBI taxonomy): Eukaryota > Metazoa > Arthropoda > Insecta > Lepidoptera > Tortricidae > Acleris > Acleris emargana. Next base: position 44,351,301 of record OV656835.1, on the reverse strand, counting down.
AAATTCTCGTCTAGTGACTTAAAATCCACTGATCATAATTACTGTATAACCTTAAAATGCATGGATGATAAAGGTAGTGCTAAGAATCTTACGTATTTTAATGGTGTAGCTGGTGTGAACGGTATCCCGGCGCGCAAACATCTCAGGGTGCAGCAGCACGTGAAACATAACGCGCAGATCAAAACGCAGTAGCGGAAATTCCTGCAAGCCCGGCGCTGCCCCTGATGCCGCGTCCGGTGCAGTATCCGGGAAGGCACCTGGGGGGGCATCCGTCACGTTGGTTTTCAACGGGTCTTGTTCGGCGGGCGATGTAGGAGCAGGTGGTTCGGTAGGATTAGTGAACGTTGAATCCGGCGCGACGCCCCGAGCGGCTTGCGGTGCAGTTGGGACCGTGCTCGGCGTGACCAGCCATGCCTCTACCGGGGTCAGCATGCACGAAACGTGCAGCCGCGCGCCCTGCCACAGCGGCCCTTCATCTTTCGGCATCTGACACGCTGCCGAACACACCCTATAACAACCGTAAATAGTTACCTCGGTCCGGCGTCTCTTCTAAAAAGAGCACAAACAAAACTATTTCTTTATCAAACAGGCTCTCAAAGTCATTAAGAAGCCTATGAAAGCTTGTTAGGTGATTTGATTTCACATTAATTGCACCTTGGGCGATTATTTGAGAATAAGGTAGAGGAGTGTTTTAACAATATAAATATGTAGCAGACAGTAATTCTTATCTCATTGTATTAGTAATTTGAAGTTCTAAATATTGCTAATATGTGATGGTTAATTTCACCTCGTCGTAATGATAGGTCTAAATTGATCTAATAGAATAGAATAGAATATAATAGAAAATATTTACTAATGACTGACGGTGTGTACGATCTCGGTGGTCCTGCCCGATATATATAGAATTCTGGGTGAGGAATTGAGGGCGTTTTGTTATTGTATAATACAGTATACAGTAAAATAATTAGTCTATGTTATAACAATAATTAACATTATTAGTTAGATCGTAGCAAGTGGATAGAAGTCGTCTCTGCCTACCCCTCTGGGAAACAGGCGTGATTTAATGTATGTATGTATGTAAATGTAATTTTGTGATACTCTTTATCTTTGTTACAAACTAGCAACCTAGGGGTTCAAGTTCGAAACTAAAAGAAACAGTACCTATGTAATTGGACCATCGAATAGTTCAGCTAGAGACTGTTAGATAATGATTTATAATAAATATTTTGTAGTTTCATTTTCTCACACAAGTTGTTAGCGGCTTCTCTTAAAACTGCATATTCATGCTCTAAAATAGCAATTATGCTACATACATACATAACTTCACGCCTGTAATCCCAGAGCGGGGTAGGCAGAGCCACAGAATTACCTACAACTTCAAAAAGTTGTTGATAATTCAGTAACCACACTTTGCGAAAACAGACTAAGATGTTTACCAGCGTATAAGTGACCAGCCCATCGCCTAATAGTACTACAAGCCTATATTCCCGTAGTCGCCTCTTACGACATCCACGGGAAGAGATGGAGTGGCACTATTCCAACCCGGTAAATAGACAAAATTATGCTACAAAAAATGCTTATGAGTTTGCCTGAAATTAGCATGCCCTTGCACTGTTTACATGTGCTATTGTGCCCGGCCGATAAAAAGTCAATGCTGACACATGACACAAGTGTTGCCACACATTTGGAAATTGTATTGATAAAATTAATGTCAAGCGTAGGTTGAATAGAGTTGCTTATGGAGGACCTTTCTACATATAGACAATATTTTACTAACCGATGCGAATAAAGAGGGCCCGTAACGCCCAGCCTCACATGGGGAACTTCGACGTCCAGCACTAGTTCTGTATCCGAATAGATGAGATCCCACGGATGCAATCGTATCCGTAACCCATAAACGTTCACGTCGATCCGTCGTTGGGGCAAGTTCTCGTAGAGTGCTTCGCATTCTTCTACTGTCAGGGTTTTCATTGGAATGTCTGAAGTAAAAGCGTTATATTTAATACCCTGCAGTCGCCATCAAAAACATTAAAGCAGAAAAGGTGCTCGTATTAAAATAGAGTAAGTACTCGAAAGTTCAATTTTTTTTACCCCTTCTCTGTTTCAATATATTTGATGCCGACTATACATTACACTACACCACAATCGATCCAAAATTAAAATACCTGGAACGGGAACCTGTGGTAGATCTTTAAAACTAGCTTGGAATGCAGATAGTCTATGAAGGAGCCCAGTAGTAACTCGTATTTGAAGGGGTTGTACACTAATCTTTAAGCTGTTATCTTCTCCCCAATCACTGAAAAATAATATATGAAAGTAATTTATTTTTGCAGGGTATAGTCAAAATTTACAAAAATATGATAGTGTCACACACCTAAACTCAAAATCAACAGGAGGATTATCATATGGATTGTTGATCGAACTTGGCGGTGACCTCGCGTGCGAGAAGTCAAAGAATATAATCGGCGACATAACGTGCCACAGGTTATCGTCTTTGATTTCTGTCATGGGTGGTGGGTGTTCCTCGTTACGGTCTTCAGAAGTCTCGGCTTGATCTGCCTCTGGATTTGTACGTGGGATCTGGAACTGAGAAAAACATACAGGGGGATGGGAACCAAGCTACAGTAGAGGGCCAAAAATGAGTGTGTGTGTTCGTGTATAAATTCACTTCACGTTTATAACCAGGGGTCGGATGTTTAGAGGCTATGCTTGACAGATTGTATATAAACGCACAATCATTGACTGTTTTTTGATGCGAACAAATCCTTACGAACAACACTTGCAGCCACGTGCTTTGTTTGGGCCTCTTCAAGTGAATCTTAAATAAGTATCAACCATTTCAAATAAGCCGTTACCTTATCGGAAAAGATTTTAAGAACTTTTTCCCTTTTGAATAGAAATCAGACGTTATGTCATACCCTATGAAAGCATGAAAGCCTCGAAGTGCAGCGGACATATCAGAACCTTAGTTTCAATAGCCAGGACGTGTTAGCATCAAAAAAAAAAGGCTGTAGACACTCATACAGTACACTCACACGTACAGTCATCACTCATCATCACTCTAAAAACATGTATTATTGTTTCATTCAACTAAATAAGAATAACAAACGTCCAGCATAAAACAAAATGTATTTTTTTTATAGCAAAACATTCATATTACGTAATACTCATTCGTAGTTATGATTCAGGGCATTATTCATTTATGCATTTTATTATTATACACTTTGATCATTATACTAATCAGAACTATATAATTTGTGTAATGCCAAAAGAAAATAAGTACTTTCATTATTTTTTACACAAAACATTACACACCCCTTCAACTTACGTCAGCTGCCAGCAACTTGGATCAACAATACCAACTAGACAACGGGTCAGCACAAAAAATACTTCGTTCGTGTGAATGCACTGAATGCACTGACGAAAGTTGACGTATCATGTTTAAATAATTCAATATGATAATAAATAAAATTACCTCGCCTCGATTGGGTAAATTATCTTCTTCTTCAGCAACTTCCGCCGCATCTACCTTATCTTCTAAGATTTCAGCAGGCCAAGACCAGTCTTGAATCTCGGCTACAGCATCTTTCTTATCCATAAAAACAGTGACATCGTTGGGAGTCTATAGGATTGAATAAGAAATAACAATAAAGTTTTAGATTACATTCTTATTAATTACCAGGTTACCTAAGAAAATTAGGAAACAACGTATTAAAACAATATAACAAAAGTAAATACCATACATACATAAACTCACGCCTTGATTCCCAGAGTGGAGTATGCAGAGCTACAGAATTACCTAGTCGGTCCTTAAGTTCTGTCACAAAGGTTCATTACGGTAATCTATCACTTTACAGAAAATCGATTCATCGAATATCTGTTCCCAGAACACTATTCGCAGAATGTCGTTATGACTTAGGAATCATTCATCGAACTTCAGTTGATCGCTGTTACATTTCTTCGAATTACCTGTTACACCGGAATCGAATCATCGAATTTTACTTCACTATTTTATTTGTTTATCACAATAGTTGTTCATCGAATAACGTTTGCTATAATTTTGCTTAAACGTAAGTTTCAGTTCCCAAATTTCATATTACACAGAAAATTATTTCATCAGTGTTACTATCTTCGATCAACAATACAACTAGATAACGGGTCAGAGAACAAAACACGGCCCAGCGAATATATACCCACTTCAAATTGGGAGCTTACTTCAATTTAGTTCGTTGTCAACTACGCCAACAGTGACACGTGTCACAACGCCTCAATGCGTTTTCAGAAACTGCAAAAATAATCACCGTTATAAAAATCTTTCAGACGGAATGTCATACTTTCGGCATGTAAATGTCGATTCGTAATATTAATTGATAAATAGCTAAGTCTTTCTAATAAAAAAAAATATTTTAGTTTCGGACCAACAATTGTCAGTATTTGGATGTTGGAGAACAGTATGTCAATGGAGTAGTTTTATACTTTATATTACATAAACATAAACTCACGCGCTCGTTCCCATAAAACCATAATTGCAAAATATCTAATTGCCGATTTACCCGTGTTTCTTTTTATATCGGATTGGCAAATCAACATGTTTTCAAAACATCATGTTCTCTTTAAACCCGAATTCCCATAATACCAGATTTTGATAACACTATGCCGGCAAAACACAATGTACTTGAAACACCCAGTTTCTTAAGCTACCAGATACTCAAAATATCAGATTGCCAGTTTACGTAATTCCCAACACACCAGATGCTGATCATACTTGATTTCCGAATGCCTAAATTCCTAAAACACCGGATTTTTACTTTGGTAGATTACATAAGTACGGTTAGACAACAAAACCAACCGTAAATTTCAAATTTTTATTGTCAACTATTTATAACTAGGTACTGAACTTTATCATTAGCAAATGGCAAATACAGTCTATGAATAAAATAATAAGGAATGAAAAAAAAACATTCGGTGAATTCAAAATATTTATAAGTATATACACGATAAACGACTTCCACGCGGACGGAGTCGCTGGCAAAAGCTAGTCTTATATATAATAAAGAGACCTGTTCTGACGGACTGATTCATCGTCGCTAGGTAATGTAAAAACCGGTGAAAATCAAAAACCGGTTAATAACCGCCTCGACGGATTCAAAACCGGCTAACCGGTTTTTAGCCGGTTTTTTGCAAACTATTTGAAATCGAAGTATTAGACGATAGTTTTACTATTCTTGGTTACTATTGGTGATTTTTTGAGCTGTATGCTATTTCTAAATACCGACCTCTGGTTCCGCCACTTTCATGCAGTGCCATCTCGATCTGTCACGATCATCACGTTAGGACACAACTGTTGTTGCAGGACTTCCATATGGGTCTTTTCTGCTTCACGTCTCGTCAATGATTTATGTTTCAACTCTTCTCTTAATAAATCTTTCGCAGACAGAACTTCCGGATGAGATGTAGATGGAACAGGTTCAATATTTTCTGAACTTTGCGACGTTTCTGGTGAGGGGTCAAGGGCTGTTACTGTAATAGCAGTATAGTTGGTACTTTTGCCCAATAACGACACTAAAATAGAAACTAGGTATGTCATCCTTGTCATCATGTGACTCGTGTATTGTATTGTATCGTTCAGCACGTTCATGAAAAAATTTAATAAATAATACTTCTTGCTATTCGCTACACGAAAAAATCGGGTATGTATTCTTATTTTTTACAAAATAAAAATACGTTTCCCCGCTATATTTGCCATTTTATAGTCTGAACAATATTCTGGGGTATCTATTTAAGGCAATTTACAGTATTTTAAGGAAAAGTTCCAATTCGGTTAATAACCGGCGAAAGTTATAAATAACCGGTTTTTAACCGAGATGAAAAAGTTTCGGTTAATCGGTTTTTCGGTTAACCGGTTTACATTCCCTAATCGTCGCCCAGCCAATACTTCGGAAGCTAGAAACATTAAACCTGATTTGCTTTTGTAACGTAAAGATCCGAAAAGACGGGGTTTTTGGAAATTCAAACACTAAGTAGGCGAAAGAGTTTTTTTTATGACCTATTTTTTGAATTTTGGATTGAATATCTCTGAATAAAATTCATTAGACATGTATTTCAGCATTTTTTACAACTCATCCCCAAAAGAAGAGAAAAGGAGTGACAAAGTTGGTATTTAACGCAAACGAAGTCCTGAAGCACCTGACCGTACTTGTTTGATATTTGATATTCTGGGGATCTGGTGTTCTTCAATCTGATATATCGAAAATATGGTTTATCTAAAATCTGCTCCTTGAAAAATCTAGTATTACATGATCATGCTAAGGCGAGATCAAGTTCTTTCGAGAAAATTGTGTTTTCCTAATCAGGTTTGTAAAGTATTTCAGTGTTTCGAGATTCTTGTGATTTCGAAATTTGATATTTTCGGTATAAGGTTTTATAGGGAACATGGTGTATTGAGAACATGGTATTTTATAAAACTAATATAAAAAGGAACATAATATATAAAAATACTGGTATTGTGGGAATCTAATATTTTGGTAAGCATGTATATCGGCAATTAGATATTTTGCAATTATGGTTTAAAGGGAACGAGCGAACTCACGCCTTCATTCCCAGAGTGGGATAGGCACTTATTATTGCAGTAATAAATTAAATATTAGTTTGTGGATTCCTCGTGATCCATTTTACTGTGCGATATAGAGTTATATTGTCGCGAGTGAACGGCAGGAGTTTTTTAACTGATGAAGACCAAAGATGAACACCGGAAATCATTAATTATAATTGTTTAACGGGCAGTGATGAGATTTCTCTATTAAGAATATGAAATTACTTTTATTCACGTAATGCATGTAGTGAAGTGCAATTGATGGTGAAGTACCGGGAGAACTCTTTAATAATTAACGGTCCTGCATATTGGATAGCGAAATATTGTTAAGGCTGATTGGAAATTGTTATTAGACTATAAGGTTTTTTAATGTAATGAACGAGTATAATTATGTGCTGTAGAAAATCTCAATGATATGAGAAATATCACTAAAAAGCGATTAATCTTTTTAAAAATAAAACCGTCTTCAAAAGTCCACTAAACATACCTATACATCGCTTCACATTTGTTCCCCTGTGGTGTAGGCAGAGACTACGGAATGCCAGGTGCACCGGTCTTAGCATACAAGTATAACTTTCGCTTCCTCTACATTTATAATTTTGACCCACTGAACAAGGTGAAATAAATGACCGGTCTCCTAGAAATTCCCTATCGTTGCCTAACAGGTATATCAAATATATGATATTTTATAATTATATCCAAGCCAGTGTCAAGTAGGTATACTTACACAAATAGCAATGCCACATGATTTTTGCCACCGACATAATAAGTCAGTCGATATAAGTTTTTCAAGTAGCTATTAGGGTTTTTGAAGACGCTTTTACTTTTTGTTGCTAAAAAAATATATGATGGGTTACGAGCCCACAATATTATTTATATTATCTTAAATAATAAAAATAGCGTTGAGTTTTTGTTTAAATGAAACCCACCTGAGACGTCCAAACAGAAATAATATTAAGTATAAAGCTACTCCATTTGTACTCTGTTCGCGGTGACATTGGCACTCCGCTAGTAGAAGCTGCATAAGGTAAAAAAACCGGTCAAGTGCGAGTCGGACTCGCGCACCGAGGGTTCCGCACAAATTCCTAGGTACATATATAATAGTTCAGCGGGTCTATCGCCTGACGCACACGCGGTCGCAATCGAATTTAAAGCGGAACAAGTGTGCTCATTTTGTATTCAGACAAGCTTTCGATTTTCAAAATGAAAACGATTGCTATTGCTATTGGATATGCCGTAATTTGTAATTTTAGGTGTTTAATCATACAAACAAAGTAATTGAATCTAGAACTGCGTTAACGTTTATTTCTTAGTTATAGTTACAGTTATTAGGGTGGATCAACTTTTTGTTGTTGTTATTCTGTCCCGTAAACCAGGAGACAACAGTGATAGAGTTTCTTAGAAATAATGTTATAATATATAGTTCCAGCACACTCAGGAGAAAGGCCATAAAAGAATGGGTGTGTAATTGCCAATAAAACAGTTTTTTAGTGGACTTACTTATATCCTTTGAAATCATAGTTTTAAAGAGGATTTGTTAGATGACTTTCCCAAACGCATTTTTTCTTTGAAGCTAATTTTCTTTTCGCGTTTTTCCCCGAAAATGATAATTAACAGTCACTTTTTTTCCGGCGGTTTATTTTTACATTCGTGTTTTTACCCTTGCGAGTTTTATCCAGTCGCTTCTTTTCCTACCACCATATTTTCACGGTCGTGTTTTTCCCGTTCCAATTTGTCGAAGATACAGAGTCGACGGAGCCCCGCTACCGCGGAGCTCCTATTTCTGGGTGGTTTGGCCCTCCGGGCCTGATGCAAAACTAACATAACCTAAACCTACCTACGAATTACGATGTAAATACTTTTGGGAAAAGTGCGACTGAGATAGAAATCGAACGGGAAAAAAACCGACTAGGAAAAAAGTCGAACAACAAAAAAAGCGACTGTAATAAAATCGAATGGTGAAAAATAAAATTAGGTAATATCACGTTCGGGGAAAAATGCGAACGGAAAATTTAATACAAAGAAATAATGAGTTCGGGAGAATGATTTAACAAACCAAAATTACCATCATTTACGATTACTATCGCCATCTGCTAGCGAGTAGCTAACACTTCATTTATTACACCAAATTTATTTCACCGTTCCTTGCATAAAGACCCTTTCTTTGTGATTTAATTAAAAATGTACAGTTTTCAGATATTTTCCTATACTTGTACTTCATGACGGTATTACTTACCAAATTTCAAAGTTCTATTTACGATTACTAACGCCATCTGCTAGCGAGTAGCTAACACTTCATTGATCACACGTCGTTTCCTGCATAAAGGCCCTGATTTTTTGGTTATTTAATTAAAATTTACAAATTTCAGACTTTTTCCTATACTTGTAGTATAAGACGGTGCTACTTGCGAAATTTCATAGTTCTAGGTCATCGGGAAATACCCTATACATTTTGATTCCCTCGACAGTGTCGAAATACACGTTTTTTGCGGTATAAACGGCCGTATCTTTTTTTTTCGTTAACGTAGGAGCTTGATTTTTTCACAGTTTCACGGGGCTGTAGACCGGAGTATATGGTTTTAATTTCAACTCGATACCTCCTCGCGTTCCCGTGATAAAGGGTCTTGACAGACAGACAGACGGACAACAAAGTGATCCTATAAGGGTTCCGTTTTTTCCTTTTGAGGTACGGAACCCTAAAAAGGACAACAAAAGCGACATAAGATGATAAATTGTTTCATGCAAAATTAAGCATTGCGTTAATGATATACCATTTAAATTAGGATGTTTTATTTTGACAATGATTTTATACAAGTATGAAGTTTGTATAGGTCGCCCTAGGACACTTTTGGGAGAGAATTCTGTATGGAACCCGGTGTCTATTGGTTGGTATGTCGATGGTTACTATACATTGTAATCACAACGCGCTCACGTAGTCCGAGGTAGGTTAGGGTTATTTTTTTTTATGTCCTGGAAGCCCGACACGCTCACGGAGTCCGAGGTAGGTTAGGGTTATTTTTTTTTATGACCTGGAAGCCCGACACGCTCACGGAGTCCGAGGTAGGTTAGGGTTATTTTATTGTTCGATGAAACGTTACTACGATGAAACGTTGTTCGAGGTAGTTATAAAATATGAATGGTACCATTATTGAATCATGTTTCGGAAAAAAGGTAAATTCGATGAATCGTTACTGCGATGATTTGAGACATATTCGAAACAATTTATGATGAAACTTTTCGACTTCGACTATTTGAAAATCGATGAATTTAAAATTATGTGTATAGAAAATAAAACGTAATTACATTTGTGGAATAGTTTTCGTCGATATGAAATTCGATGACAGGAATTTCGATAAAATGATAGACACCCGTTCATTACAATTTTAAAAATAAATAAAAGATTTTCATAAACCTGTAGTTAAACCTTAAATTAAATTAACACAATTTTTGAACCTTATTTTATAGAGAATAAAAAAACCTAATTGGTGTTCTTTACTATTTTAATAATTTAATGTACGAGCTTTAAGTATTCCCATTCGGCAGCATTGGTTAAAACACGCACGACCACGATACTGATAACGGCTACCACTTTTGTAAGAGTTCTCGTATTGAGTCGAAATTTGCGTGACATACTGACCAGACTTTTATCTTTAAATTCTGATACTAATGTATTCTAAGCAACTAACGATCGACTTATACACCGGTCAATCTTCATGTCTCATTAAATTGACCCTACGATTTCACATCAATTTGCACAAATACGAATACACACCAAATGCCGTGATTCATAAGCTGGTTTTTGAGTGTCGTTAAGAAAATAATGCTGGTCTCTGAACATACCCAGAGATGAGAGGCTTCACAATGTTAAATTTAAAAAAACCTGATTAACAAAGATTAACCTTTAAGAGGTTCTCAAATAGTGATATTTTCAGAAAACTTTTGCGTATTTTAATCGGTCCCGGCCGTGAGTGTTAAAAGATCGTATCGGAAACAGGGACCGGAACCGCTTAGCGCGAAAGGGGTTTTCGATATGCTTTTTGATAGACTTGTTGTTACAAACCCCAAGGATGCGCTAAGCTTATCGTCGGCTTAGCTCAAAGAAAGGGCAACCAAACGATACGGTTAATTCGACTAAGCGCTAAGCCTATCCCAATACACTATTGTCTGTCACCTTATTCAAGCTTATTCGAACGGTTTCAAGCTGGTTTAACCTCTATGCGCAAGAGTTTAGACTTATTATTGAATTACCTAACAATTGATAGGGTAGCGGCAGGCAGTAGCCGCTTAAGCGAGACGGCTAGAATTGACAACATTTAAAAAAAAAAAACATTATTGTTTTTTCGCGTTTATAATAGCTGGTTAAAAATTAGACTACCCATATTTCTTGGTTTTTCTTTATTTAACTTAAATTCGTCGTTAATAATTTATTAAAGAAATAGTCATTAAAAAGACCGTATATACAAAGTTAGGAATACTGATGTCGTGATCTTAGCCTGATATAAAATTTAAAAAAGTAACTTTAAACAGTAAACAAAACTGACTGTCATGTCATGTCAATCATTCGCTGCCGTTCGTTCACAAATTTGCTATTTTGCGTAATTTAATTAATTACGTAATTTGTAGACGCCATTAAAATAAATAAACTATTTTGCGTAGAATTGAAAGCGTGTCGTCAGAATCAAGTAATCCGTCAGACAGATAAACAATGAACATGACACTTGTATATTTTTTTGAATTCCTTTGGTAATAAATGGACTAAGGGCACTATAAGTGTATTCCTAACATTCACAATCCAACTTTTTTTACTGTTTTTCCTAAATATAAAAAAAACTACTGCATAAAAAAATCCAAAGATATTTTTACTGTAATCAGCAGTGTAAAATCTAGAAACGGTATTTTATTTTACTACCTTAGCACAAAATGAATTGTTGTCAATTCGCCCGAATGCGCAAAAAAGAGAGAGGCGATCAATGGGGTAATACCCAGTCAATGCTAAGCGCTTAAATATTAAACTACCGAAACCCTAATGAACCGGGTAAGCTCTATGGATGCGGTTAACTACTTCAAAGGGGTTCGCCCTAACGTTAAGGTGACTCAATCATAGCTAAGCACATCGATTGGCTAACCGAATGATAGGCTAAGCCTATTGATAGGGTTATCAAAACAAGGGGTTTTCCGGTCCCTGATCGGAAATTACGGCCACTATGTGGAATGATGATTAGTTTCTAGAAATGTACATTAATTAAGCTTTTAATTTTTGTATATTAAAAAGAAACAGAAGTTAGTTTTATTTGAGTAAACCTTTGTGACAGAACTTAAGGACCGACGCAACAACTCTAAAAGTTTGTTGATAATTCTGTAAACACATTTTGCACAATTATGCTAAGATGTTAACCAGTATATCCTCGTAAGGCCCACCATACTGAAAAATGGGAGTTTATTTGTAACTGGGACTTTGAATCTACAATCAAGGGAATAAAGTTCAATTTCGATTGTTCGAAAATGCATTTTTCAGTTAATGAACATAGGAAAATAAACCTTATTCTTATTGCAACAGAGTTCAAAGTAAATTGCCTTGACATTGTACATCCTATTGCACACTGGGCCTTACGAGGTTATTAGTGACAGGTTTCAAGCCCATCGCCTAACAGTACTACAAGCCTCTATTCCCTTAGTCGCCTCTTACGACATCCACGGGACGACATGAAGTGGCACTATTCTACCGGCAACCACACGGGACAGTAAATACCAACAGTTCATATACTATCAAACCGCGATTAGAATGGGATTCGGAAGTACCGTTAGCACAATAGTACACGTATAATAGGGTACTTGCCTGTGGTTATAATAAACAAAGATGCTTTGCATATAGCTAGTTTTAATGACGAGGATTATTATTAGAGTTTTTATTTAATTTATTTAATAAATTTAATAAATTTAATCGCCGTGTGGTGCCGGTAGAGTAGAATAGCACCACCCCTTATCCTCCCGTGGGTATCGTAGAAGGCGATTAAGGGATTAAGGGATTATTATACTGGTAAAATCTCCTCCGGTGGGATAGGCGTCGTTAGCATTGGGCTGCTACCTATCTAGGAGAAGGAAAACTCTGAATTCAAACCCGGCGGGATAGGCGTCGTTAGCATTGGGCTGCTACCTATCTAGGAGAAGGAAAACTCCGAATTCAAACCCGACCCTGCATAATGGACCATGCGAGCACGATTTAAAAGGTTTATACCCCAGGAGGGTACTGGCAATGCCAGAGAATCCCTCCCCAGGCCTAGCCTGGGCAGCCCTTCGTACTCTGGGGGGGGCAAAAGAGTGCTAGTATGTTCGGGTCCCTCCGGGGATCGGAACGGCGGCGATGCCGTTTGCCGCGTGTCACGCCGTGTTCGCAGGGGGGTTGGCAAAAAGCGGGCCGCTGAAAGCCGCCTTGCTACGATGAATGTTTGTGGAGGGATGGAACATAAATTAGATGAGGTATGTATGATGATGAAAGAGACAAAGCTGGATGTTCTTTGTGTGACTGAGACGAAGAAAAAAGGGGTGAGTACGTCCACACACGGAACCTTGACGGCTTTGTGGTCCGGAGTTCCGGTATCCGAGCACGGTCGTCAGGGAGTTGGTATCGTACTCACAGAGCGAATAGCTGAATGTATGCAAGAGCATGAATGTGTGAGCCCAAGACTTCTCTGGGTGAGACTCAAGATAGGTCTCACCCGTTTATTCGTAATTGGGGCTTATGCCCCAGATACGAATAAATCGAAAAAAGAAAGGGAGGAGTTTTGGGAAAGTTTGCATGAGGTTTCAACAAAATGCAAGGAGAATGAGAGGATTATTTTGTTAGGCGATTTTAATGGTTGGACAGGCGTGCAAAGGGATGGTTATGAATCGGTACTGGGTAAGTATGGTGATGAGCGAGTGAACGAGAATGGCAAATATCTTCTCAATGTATGTTTGGCCAAGAATCTCTGCGTGACAAACACTTTGTTTGATCACAAAGAGATTCATCAGTATACGTGGAGACGGCAGAATGAGAAGTCTATGATAGACTTGATGATTGTGGATGAACGGTTGCGTAACAAAGTTGTAGATACCAGAGCATTTCGAGGAGTTAGCGTAGGTTCAGATCACTACTTAGTGGTAACACGAGTTTGAAAGCTTGTTTGAATGCGAACATATTTGTCGTGAGCCAGAAAGCATGAGTAAAGATGCAAGTAGCGAAGATGAAAGTGTGATTAGTATGAGTGAAATAATGAAAGCTTTAAAAAGTATGAAAGCGGGAAAGTCAGCAGGTTGTGATAGAGTGTCGATAGAAATGCTGAGGAGAGGAGATGGCGTGGTGGGTAGTCTGTTGTACCGTCTTTTCAATGCATGTTGGAGTAGCGGCCGAGTCCCGGAAGATTGGGTCAAGGCCGTTATCGTCCCTCTGTATAAAGGAAAGGGGTCACAGCAAGACTGCAAAAACTACCGCGGTATCAGCCTCCTTAGTGTTGTCGGCAAAGTATATGCGAAGATTTTAATTGAAAGGGTATTGAATGTTACGAATGACAAAATCTGGGATGTACAAGCGGGATTTCGAAAGGGAATGGGATGTACGGATCAGGTCTTTTCACTACGGTCCATCACAGAAAAGTTCTTGGCGGTGAACCAAAAGGTTTTCTGTGCTTTTGTGGACCTGGAAAAGGCTTATGATAGGGTAGATAGAAAGGAGTTGTGGACGGTGCTGTCTATGTATGGAGTGAGCAGCAACCTGGTGCAGGCTTTGAGGTCCCTTTATGAGGGTTCCAAAGCCTGTGTCAGAATCAATGGGGCATACTCGGCCTGGTTTAACATCTCTAAAGGTGTTAGACAGGGCTGTGTTGCCTCACCATGGCTGTTCAATCTATTCATGGACAGTTGTATGTGGGATTTGAAAGAGTATGATAAGGGTTTGCGTGTGCAAGAGTTGCTAATCAAATGCCTCTTATATGCCGATGATCAAGTTATACTTGCCCCATCGGTACTTGAGTTGCAGGAGATGGTAACAGTGATGAATGAGGGATTTAAGCAAAAGGGGATGAAAGTAAATGTTACCAAGACCAAGGTCATGGTGATAGAGAAGGATGAGGAGATGACTGAGTGCGTGATAAATATAAATGGTGAATTAGTAGAACAAGTGAGCGAATTTGTGTACCTGGGAAGTATGTTTACAAGAGATGGTAAGTGTGAGAAGGATATCGAGAGGAGGGTGAATGCAGGGAATCAAATTAATGGGGCCCTGTACTCCTTTGTGAGCAGACAGGGCGTTTCAGAAAAAGCCCGGCTGGCTGTTCACAATGGAGTGCTAGCCCCTACCCTGATGTATGGTAGTGAATGTTGGGTGTGGCAGGACAAGCATGTAAGTCGTGTAAATGCAGTTGAAATGCGCTCTTTGCGTAGTATGTGTGGTGTGAAACTGATTGATAGAGTAAGAAATGAAAAAATCAGAGAGAAATGTGGAATAAAAGAAGATGTAGTGACTAAGATTGAAAAGGGCATGCTTCGATGGTTCGGTCATTTGGAAAGGATGGATGAAAGAAGATTGACGAAAGAGATATACAGATCGAAAGTGAGTGGAAGGGTCGGAAGGGGCCGCCCTAGGCGTACTTTTTCGAATCAAATCGGAGAAATACTGGAAAAGGGCCGAATCTTAAGTACCCGAAACCGACGTGCGTGCATGACTCGATGTATGAATGTTGAAGAAGCGAAAGAAATTTGTCAAGATCGTAGCAAGTGGAAAGAAGTGGTCTCTGCCTACCCATCTGGGAAACAGGCGTGATTTAATGTATGTATGTATGTATGTTATTTAATTTAATGAAGTCGTCACTAATGTCAGTGCTGCCAGCTATTAAAAACAAACGGTAGCGTTCACTTTTGATTGAAACAACGTTCAAAAATTAACTGTTAGTAATGTCATGTCATGAGGGAATGATTTAATTTCATTGGACACGTAGTTTTAATTTTTTTTTAAATTCATTTCTATTTTTTTTATCCTAATAAAGAATACATTCATAATTTCATTGTTTTTAGAATAGGTTAATGAAATTTTCATCGCTTTTACTTTAAATTTTTTATTAAAAAAATTAAAAAAATTGAAAGTGGATGTTGGGACATAGTGAGGGAATGATTTTAACAGCATTACATACACTGTGTTTTTTTTATTTACACATATGACTCAGAAATTTTAACTAAAACGCATACCGACGGTGATGTTTATATTTCAGGGAAATTACACTTGCCGCTATATATTTACTATTCCATCACACTAACATCACAAACATCACACTAACATCACATCACAAAAAATTCATGTGCCAAGGAAATATATTTTGACCTTGGTTGACCTATTAGCTTATAATATTGAACCTAATGGATATAGTAGTACCCAGCCCCAGCAAGCCAATATTGGCAATAGTGCCTTGCCTCATAATTTAAACTAAATTATAGGACAGCGGAAACACCCTTGAGTATAAATTTAATTCACCAAAATATTCAAGGTTTTTCCAGCAAAGAACTAGAAATAGGGTTGTTCTTAGATAGTGAAAATGTACAAATTATGTGCATTACTGAACATTGGCTTAGACAAGACCAATTAATATTTGATTTAGTAAATTTTAAATTAGTTAGTTGTTTTGCTAGAAAATGTGCCATTCATGGTGGCTCTTTAATAATAGTTATAAGTACTCTTAAATCCAAGGAAAGAAAGGATATTGTCAAGCTATCAGTAGAAAGGATTGTAGAAATTTCTTGCGCAGAACTAGAAAGTTATATAATAATATGTATTTACAGACCACCATTGGCTGATTTTTGCACATTTGAATCAACTATGGAACATGTGTTAAAATTAGCTTGTAATAGCCAGAAGCATATTATAGTTTGTGGAGATTTTAATATTAACTTACTCGAAATGTCAAATAATACCACTAGGTTACTAAGTTTATTTAAATCTTTTAATTTAGGTAATCTGTTCTTTGAACCCACTCGGATAGGTGTTAGTAGTGCAACCTGCTTAGATAATATTTTTTGTAATTGCGAATGTTTGGATAAAGAAATATTTAATTGTTTTAATTCGGACCATAGTGGTCAGAAGGCATCTTTCGTCAATGATTTTTATCAAAAACCTCAGACAATAACATATCAACCTATAACTAATAATCGTTTGGAATCATTCAAAAATAAAGTCCAGAGTAATCTATCAGTGTTACCTTTCATACATAATGAGTGTAATAGTATTTATAATGACTTGTTTGGCGTAATTCTGCATCAATTTAATAACCATTTTAAAATGAAAACTTTAACTAGGTCGAAAACCAAATTTAGCGAATGGGCTACTGCAGGTATTCATAAAAGTAGAAATAGGCTTTACAACCTATATAGAGAGAGGGAGGACAATAAGAACGCTGACTTCCTAAATTATGTTAAGAGTTATTCAAAGACCTTTAAGCAAGTTTGTTTAACTGCCAAGGCAAATTTTCTTAGTCTTAAACTCAAATCGTCTGACAATAAGGTAAAAACTGTATGGAATATTATAAATAGAGAAACGGGTAAAACTAAAACTCGCGATAATCAGGTCACCCTAAACTCAGGTGACAAACAAATCACGTCAAATAAAGACGTCGCCTTAGCATTCGAAGCTTATTTTTCCAACATAGCCATTAATACTACGAAATGTCTCAAATCATCCGCGGTTCAAGCTCAATCATTACTTTGCACTAATGTCAGTAAATGTAATATAAACTTTGAATTCAGCCCTATAAATTCAGTTTCAATAGTCAAAGTATTTAAAACGCTTAGTTTAAAGAAGACTGAGGATTTGTGGGGCACATCAGTTAGTGTACTTTTTCCTATCATAGGTGTAATTGCACCCCATCTAGCATTAATTTACAATAATTGCATTTCAGAAGGGATCTTTCCAGATCTTATGAAATATAGTAAAGTCATACCTCTTTTTAAATCGGGTGAGATGAGTGATATTACGAACTTCCGTCCCATTTCCATACTACCAGTTTTAAGTAAAGTCTTTGAGAAACTAATTCTGAATGATATGTTAGGTCACTTTAATAGAAATAAACTACTTAACAATAACCAGTTTGGCTTTACCAGAGGTCGATCAACAATTGATGCGGCATCTGTTCTCATTAAATATATACAGGGTGTCTGGAAAACCTTCGGAGAAATTTGGGGGGGTAATAGTTGGCACGATTCTGATCACGGGGGTATGGTTCATTTTTGTTTCTGTTAATGTAAAAAAAAAAAGAAGGATTAATTATATTCATTTTGTTTCTTGATGTATCGCAGCCGATATCTCGACCTTGACATTTTGACGTTGATAGTATACTACTCCAACAGTTCGTAGTATCTTACGTCAAAATTCAATGTCCGAGGTCAATGACCTGAGACCATACGTTGTCACATGGTATGTAAACAAACAGTTCGCTCCATGTAAACAAACAGTTCGCTCCATGTAAACAAAAATCAAGGTAGCATTATAATAAAAATAAATGAGTAATTTTAATGCAACTTACTGTATTTTCGTTTTTGCAATTTGAACACTAATTGGTTTTAAATGTGAAATCACTAGGTCTCTTGTTCATGTTTTGCCGAGACTGATCATATCGTCCGTCTTTTACTGTCGAGATCTAACCATTTACCATTGTTTTCTGCTCTAAAGTAGCCCATATAACTGATTTACAGCAAAAATATTGAAGACGTGAATATTGAAAATAACATAATTTAACACTGACATCTAATGACAGCCATAAATTCATAGACTTCTCAAAGTTCAAATAGACGGATTGAACGATCCGATTATTGCTCTCCGTATTGAAGAAAAAAAAGGAGAAAAAGAAAATCGTTTATTGGTGCAAACCACAGAAAAATAATAATCAAATTAAATACAGTGAGAAAATAATTTAAAACAAAACCTTAAAACTATTTTATAAAATAATAATGCACCAAATTGGGTGCTACTCAGCATCATAGTGTCAGACATGCCGTGACGCTGCACGCGCTGATTTTCAGGGCAACCAGACGGGGAGAAAGCGCTGCTGGCTGCTGGTTCTTTCCCTTTGATCCGCATGGTATTTGTGGCAGTAGCCAAAAGTCCAATTGCAAAACATTTTGTCGATGGATATAAAGGTCGTCGCATAATTGATTATAATAGGCTATTTGACAACATTGAAAATATACTACAAATTGTGGTCATCCTATCTGATATTAGCGTAAAATAACGTATTTCACTTTATTTCACATTAAATTATGTCTATTTTTTTGGAAATTACACGAAATAATAAGGATTTTTTTTGAAATTTAATCTGTGGCAAAAACGCTATGTGATGTTAGAAATACTTTATAACCTGTGAGTGTGATGTGAAGTCACATCACATGCAAGTAAACAAAACAAACCCCAAACCAAACATCGCTTCGCTTGTGACATCGCTTCCTTGACTGATTGTGATTGTAGTCCACGTTTTATACTTTCTGGGTGTTCCTTAAGCCGGCTACTCACACACCTGCTGCAGGGGCAATACCGGTCGCACGGCGGTTGGACCAATTTTAGGCTGTTCTCTACACACTAGCCTGCCGTTCAGTGTGTAACTGATAGTCCCGCTGAACGCACGTCCACGAGAAAGCCTCCTGCATTGTCGAAACACCAGAGGATTGGTATCGCCTTGGCACTTTCTGTGGTGCTACCAAAAAAAAAAGGAAGAGAAGATATTGGGTGAAGAATTGGTTGCAGAAACGAAGCAAATTGTGCCACATGAATATTATGAAAGAATTGGAAGTAGATGATCTTAGAAACTTTTTGCGAATGGATATTGATTCTTTTGAAGAGCTCCTGGCTATGGTAACACAATTTTTTCCATTTTTGTCCACTCCGCTCGGTTGTCACCAATGAACTGACTGGAATTGCCCCAATCCTACTACACACGCAGCAACCTTGCAGGGCGGTAGACACAATCTAGGGAGCTAGGAAGGTCTTGCGGCCCTGCCGCCCTGCCGCAGGCCCAATCTAAAAATTGCTCCTGCTTGCCTACACACATCACAATTAAGGAGGCAATCAAGGGTCCAATTCCCATATTGCCCCTGCAGCAGGTGTGTGAGTAGCCGGCTTTAGTGGCCTTTTTCTTTTAAGGGTTTTTACCACAGAGTGTAATCACGTCGACCTCTTCTTACAAAGCGATCCTATTTTTCTCTTTCTTCTATGATACGAATATCTAGCAACAACATGTATGATGCCAGCTTTAAATGTAATTTTGATAAAACGTAACGTGTAGGTAGGATTTTTTGTTTACAAATGAAACCTAAAACTCTTTTCATAAAGAGTTTTAATGGTCCAAGATTTAAAAAGATAATATGTCAAATTGTCAATAATTAATTATTGTGTTTTTTATTCGTCGGAAGCCCTGATAGTGGTACAAATCAATGAAATACAGCCATGATTCATGATCTCGTAAAAGAAGTAATGTGCCTACGAGTGCAAGTGCTATTTTAGCCGTGTGAGTGTGAGAAAAGTGTGAGTAAAATCATAATCGTAAGTTTCAGTTTTAGATTATTTCACATAATAGCCCTTATCAGACACCGTCTTTTCATTCACATTACAGGATAATGTGTCAGTTTTCTAAACTCCATGGAGCTTTTGACCATGATTGGAAACATTGTTCATAAGGAACAACTTGTTTATTTACATTACGTTGTGACACATATCGTCGGTGAAACTGCAAAACCGCTTAAGTGACATTTTAAATAAGGAGCAAAATGCACCTTTTTAATAAGACCGTAAGGTTTATTTTGCTCTATCATAAATTTGTTACTTACGCGGTTTTGCATTATCACCGACGATATTATGAATGAATCAGTTAAGATGGGGCACACTGAGAGCATCGTCAGGAAAGTCGATGATAAATCTGTCTGTAACTCGGTCAAATATTAACTTAAACAAAAGTTACCAATATAGGGATGATCCAAATCATCCACCCTATCTACAGTTAAAATTTCTCAGAAGGTTTTCCAGACACCCTGTATATAACAGTTGGGAGCAATCTTGCGATGCAGTAGGAATATTTTGTGACCTTTCTAAAGCTTTAGATTGCGTGGTTCATACGACCCTTATTTTAAAATTAGAACATTATGGATTGTCTAATAAAGCTATAAGTCTTATGTCTTCTTATCTCAGTGATAGAACTCAAACAGTTGTTGTAAACAAAACACAATCTGATGGAGCTACAGTGAAAATAGGTGTGCCTCAAGGCTCTATTTTAGGTCCTTTTCTATTTTTGGTTTACATAAATGACTTGCCACCATCAGTAGATAAACTTTGTGATATTGTACTTTATGCTGATGATACTTCACTAATTTTCAAGGTAGACAGAAAATCCATAGACTTCAGTAGCATAAACTCCACACTAGTTAAAGTACTTAATTGGTTTACTAGCAACAATTTGCTACTAAATGCTAAGAAAACTAAATGTGTTAGATTCGCTTTGCCTAATGTTAAACCGTTAGATTCTAGTATTATTCTAAATGACGAGTGTTTGCAAATCGTAGATAAGGCAGTTTTCCTAGGCATAACAATAGATAAAAATTTGCAATGGAGTCCCCATATAGCTGTACTGGCAGGTAAACTAAGTTCGGCAGCTTACGCAGTTAGGAAAATTAGACAACTAACCAATGTTGAGACAGCTCGCTTAGTTTATTATAGTTATTTCCATAGTGTTATGTCGTACGGTATTCTGGTTTGGGGTAAGGCAGCTGACATACAAACTATATTTGTGTTACAAAAAAGGGCCATTCGTTCTATTTACAACTTAAATTCCCGTGACTCCTTAAGAGATCTTTTTAAGGAAATTAATATCTTAACTGTAGCGTCACAATTTATTTATGAGAATATTATTTATGTTATAAAAAAATTGGATTCTTTCACAAAAAAATCTGATATACATAATTTAAATACTAGAAATAAAAATAAAATAGCTATTCGAAAATTCCGCGTCCGTAAAGTACATAAATCATTTGTTGGTCAATGCATTCATTTCTATAATAAATTACCTGAGGTAGTATTAAAGTTACCCTTTCCAGCACTCAAAAATTACTTGAAAAAGTCGTTAATGTCTAAAGCATATTATAGGATCGAGGACTATTTAATAGACAAACATGCTTGACCTAAACCCGAAACTTAATCAATAATATATTTTTTATTTGTTTTTTTTCAAATTCAAAATCTTTATCTTGTCTGGGGGACACCGTTGATGTAGGAAAACATATCAATCTTATGTGGTCATCTTGCACCGTCTTATATACACATACGTAGGAGTTCTTTTTTTCCTTTTCTCTCTTTCTATCTTAAGATTTTGGTGTGTTTTCCTGCGGAAACTACGCAGGATATTTGAAATATTTTTTAATTTGCTATTTATAGATTTATATAATGCTAGACTAAGTAGTACCATTGTAATATTAAATATATTTAAAAAAATGACTGACTGCTGAGTTTCTTGCGGCGCTTCTTCTCAGCAGTGGTATCCTCTTGTGAAGCGCTGGTAGATTCTTGACGTGTAAAAGTGCCCGTGCGGCCTACTTACTGAATAAATGTCTTTATCTTTATCTTTATCTTTATTTTTTTGTGAAAACCTGAAGGACAATAATTTCGAAATTTCGTGAGAACTACCCATAGATATTAATATAATAATTTGAACCTTAATACTATGACGATACCGTTTGTTTTTCAATATCAATGTTGTAGTAGCACGTGCTAACTCGGTAGCTAGCGGTTTTGCGATAATAGAAACAATGGCCTTTGTTTGGAAGATTAGGGCTCGAAGCGAAAAGTTCATTTGAGAAGATTCATACTATAAATAGATTTACAGAGTACGCTTTATCATAAACAGAGGCCCTACTTTGAAAATCGAAGTTCGAAGTTACCTTAGCTTCATCCCTTTTCTCGATTTACTTTAGAATGACGAGTAAAAGAGATGGAGCTAACATAACTTCGAACTTCGATTTTCACAGTAGGGCCTCAGTCACTACATCTTTTAACTCTTTTCTTGAAAAATGTTATGTTTTATAAAAAATATTAATATTATATTTGACAAATTTGACTTTTTTTTTACTTAATTTTCACGTTATCGAATCGTATCTGTATCTATCAAAAAGTATATTTTTATAAAATATAAATCGTGGGCAAGTATTAAACGGTCGGTGCCGGGGAATTATTTAATAACGAAAAAGATAAAACGCAAAACTAAACGTAGTCGCATTTAAAACTCATTTTTTTATTACTTTTTGTTCTTACTATTAGATCACAAAGACTGGTCTGATAATTACGAGTATAGTGTTGTGATTGAATGATTTTCTATGGAATGCGACTCCCATGACAAGTTACTGTCAATATGTAATCCTAAAAACTTATGGTTATTTATTTTACGTAGAGGAGACTAATGTAATGTAATGATACTTAGTTTCGGAACAGGTTTTCTTTAAGAAAATTACATCAAACAGGTTTTATTTAATTTTACATACATACATACATACATACCTTCACGCCTTCATTCCCAGAGTGGGGTAGGCAGAGCTACAGAATTACCAACAACCCTAAAAACTTGTTTAATTTTATTTTTAAATTATTTATATTCAACCATACATACATACATTAAATCACGTCTGTTTCCCAGAGGGGTAGGCAGAGGCCACTTCTTTCCACTTGGTACGATCTTGACAAATTTCTTTCGCTTCTTCAATATTCATACATCGATTCGGCCCTTTTCCAATTCAACCAATTAATAATGTTTTTGATTGTACAGTTAAGATTATTTTCATAGTTAGTGTTCGTGTTTATATCGATGAATTTGGTACTGTCATCAGCGAAAAGTATCATGGGATGAGGGCAACTGACAATTATGTCATTGATTTATATAAGAAATAATATAACCTAGGACACTTCCCCGTGTACTTGTTGACGTATATTTCTTTTCTTCTCTTGTGACTGTACATATTTGATCGAGTTAGGTGTATTGTTTTCTATTTTGCAGGAATTATTTTACAAGATTCATGCAGTTTCCGGGGATTCCGAACAATTTAATTTGCGACAAAGTATCTCGTGACCAACATGGTCAAAAGCTTTCGTCGTGTTGTTGTTGGAGAGAGAGTTCTCGCCGGCAGTGTGAACAGCCAGCGTTCAACTATTAATTTGCCCGTCTCTATTATTGACGCGGGATCTATATTTTTTGTTCGTTTCTTGAGCGAGAAAATAGTCTATAGCTAATCGCTTCCTCGCCGGCGGTGGAACAAGTGCCTTAGGTACTTACTCTTTAAAAGGAAATAACAATGCAGCTGGTATTAGCGCAAGCTTGTCATAACTTCCTTTCTTTATGTGCTGGAACTTATATGCTATTTTTATTTACAAGTTTTAATAACTAAGATTCACGAGTTACGCACTTGCTAGAATTCAGTACAGCCAACTAAAAGGAATTGATGACAAGTGACGTTTCGGTGTACATAGAAAGGTTAACAAGTTTTCACATCACTGGGATTCGTATAAGCTGCACCATGTACACCAATTATCACCTGTCACCTGTAATAGTTAAGATGGTGAATAAGGGGGCTGGATGGACGCACGCACTGTTCGTATTATACTATATATTATAAGGACACGACGGGCGTAATTTTGAAGTTGCAAAGGCACCGACGCGGCGATGGTGCGGCCTGGTACTGAAACCACCTCCGCTGTGCATTTCCCAGTGCATTACCAACGTATAATATAATTTATAAGAAAGCTGTCCTGCGCCTCTATGCGTTTGCCGTAGACTATGCTATAGATGGCAATATTTACATGTTCTCGTCAACAAGTCATGTCTCGAGGTATTTATTTCTATACATGTACTTCAATGATAACTGAGCCAACGAAAGCTGGCATGAGTAACTAATCTGTGGTGGTGATTTGTTATTGTGACAGTTTGAACTCTAACAGTATACCATTCAGCAGTGCTCCGTGTATGTATTCACCTTAACTTGTTGTCTTTTTGATTGTCTTTGTGATTGATATGATTGTCTTTTTGACCTTATTTACGTCGAGTACTTGACGGAATAAATCGATCGAATATTAGTTACAACAGGGTAGGGCATTGTTGGCGTTTTCGCCTGTGTGCTATGTAGAGGTATATAGTTTTCATGGTTAGCAGCAATACCGTTTGTTAGTCGTATACCTCGAAATCAAAAAACCCTTGTAGCTTTTCACCTATTCGCATTTCGCCGCGATCTCAAAATTTCTGAATAGATTTTTATTCTTGTAGTATGATTTTTGATCGCTAATTACAATTGTCAAAAAAATGCATAGTAGATTTACTTTCTGGCCTGTCTTCACTGTAGTCGCTTTTCACCTCGATAGATATTTGTTTAAAATGCGTTATTACATATCGCGATATTTCCTTTAAGCACTATACCTCTATAGTTTTGTTCTGTAAATGCATTTCGCACTTGTAGCTTATCTCCTGGTTACTACTGACTGGTGTCACGAAAACAATCAAGTGCAAATGTGATATGTCAATTCGACCACGTATTATATTCTCGACCCGTGAGATTAGACCAGTTAAAATCTCAAAATATATGCGGCTTAATAAATAGGCTATTGATAATACATGCTACATCGAAATTTGCTACTGTTGTAAAAATATTATATTATATTATATATATTATAATATATTTGCGTCGGGGTTACATAAGGTATTGTTTAAGTCCCTCTTATTATGTAAATCCGATCTGTGTTGTTGTAAGTCAAGGACAGCGGTACTGACCTGTTCGGGGTCCAAGTGTCCGCAGACGCACCGGCCGCGGGTGACGAGACGAAACTCCCGCACGCCAAAGCGCACACGCAGTGAGATGGGCGCGCAGGACGCCGCGCGCGCGGCCACGTGCTCCGCAAACACCTCCAGCACACCGCGCGCGCGCTTTCGACCACCGCTCTCCGTCTCCAACACCTGACGACATTTCCCTAACTGTCAGCACATTTGTGCATGTATCGCACAAGTTCCTCACTTTTTCGACTCTTTTCAATGCAATTAAGGACCAAAAGAGACGAACTTTTTTATACCGTGACTATACCTACGATCGTCGAACTTGGAATCTGGAGAACGCAGGCAAAAAGCTTAATTTATTTATTCAAAAATGCAGGTTCGAAAACCATTTTCACGAACATGGTTTAATTTCAGGAAATCAGTATTTGGTTGCCATTGGTGCAACACAAGGGCGTGCGTTGAGTTTCCCAGGCGAAAACTGACGCCAGGGTGCTGAGACGATATTGGTTAAAATATTAATAGATAAATATAATATTCATGTGTATCGCTGAATGTAATGTACATAATGTTATTATACTATGACGCGGAAATTTTGCCAAATATTATAACGTACTACTTATAATGTTGTAAGGTAGATTATCAGAAATACGAGGGCTGCCTTTTAAGTTCTGTCGTTTGCAAAACTCCCGAGATTATTTAAAAAAAAAACTAGTATCATCTTAAAATATTTGAATTTTGAATTCGAAAACAAAAGAATGTCTCGAGATCGGCCGAATCGTTTTACTACAGCATCATCAGTTCAAAGTTGACAAGTCTGTTGTGAAAATGGAAATTTCGAAGGGAAATGTGCAATATTTTTTTACAACTTTAAAAGGGGTTTAACGCGTCTTCTTTAAACAGCTGACTACGGTTTTTAATAATAAAGCACCATGCATCCGGACTGTGGATCGATGGTATTAGGAATTTCAACGTGGTTGCTCTAGTCTTAGTGATAGGCATCGTGAAAGCCGACCAAAAACAGCCGTAACCCAGGAAAACATTGATGCTGTACGGCAACTGATCGTCGAAGATCGCCACGCGACATACCGTGAGATAGAAGCTTCATTAAGCATTTCAGGGACCAGTGTTCAAAATATATTGTATAATCGCTTAGGTGTAAAAAAATTGATCTCACGCTGGATACCACATTTACTTAGTGAAGACCAAAAACCGGCTCGCGTTAGACGGTGTAGCAAAACTCTGCGGCAATTCTACCGACGAGACTTTAAACACGTTTATGACATTATCAGTGGTGACGAATCTTGGATATATGCCCACGATCCGGATTCTAAACAGCAGTCGACTGTTTGGGTGTTTCAAGATGAGCCAAAACCGACCAAAGTAATACGCTCGAAAAAAATGGTCGCCACGTTTGTAGTGAAAAGCGGCCACGTTGCGACCATCGTGCCCGAAGATCGTAAAACAGTTAAAGATGACTGGTATAACACTGTTTGTTTACCAGAAGTTATCGGCGAGTTCCGAAAAAATAACCTAAGACGTCGTATAGTACTGCATCACGATAATGCTAGTTCGCACACAGCCCGGCAGACAATTGCGTTTTTAAAAGAGCAAAACGTCGAAAATCTGGATTACCCGCCGTACAGCCAAGACTTGAACCCTAACGATTTCTTCACTTTTCCAAAAATCAAGCAACGACTTCGTTGTCAACGGTACCGGACGCCTGAAGAAGCGGTTGAGGCATACAAAATGGCCATTTTGGAGACCCCTACTTCGTAATTGAATAAGTGTTTCGGAAACTGGTTCGATCGAATGTAAAAGTGTATTACAAATCACGGTGATTACTTTGAAAAACAATAAATACCATTTAACACTTAAATTGTCTTTAGTTTTTCCAAACGACAGAACTTAAAAGGCACCCCTCGTAGACAGTGTATTCGTGATGCAAAAAAAATGTTTGAGAGCTATATTTGGATTAAAGCAGACGGATTGATGCAGGCCATATTTTAAAAAGTATAATAGCCTGTCTTTACCCTGTTTATACATTCTAGACCCATGCATGTGTGTGTATAAAAATGGACAACTCTTTTTCCAGTTAAAAGAATTCTACAAGAGACCATGGACCGATTTTGGACATTCGAGTGTTCCATTTCAAAACCGAGCGGTAGAAAATAGCGAATTTTTTTCACGATTTATTTTCGAATGGTCCCGAATTCCATATTTTTGAGATTTTCACTCGAATCTGAGGGATTGACTAAATAGTATTGTTAAGTTGGAACTTGTTTCTTTATACGCAAAAAGTCGATGTTTTACCGGTTTTTTATTCAAATTTTAATTGCGTATAAATGTGTGAAGCTAACAAAGGATGAAATAATAACAAGCAATTTAATATTTCAGTGCGAATAAGATTTTTTTACGCTTATTTAACAAATTCTTTACTGGTTATAAATGTAGGAAAAATGAAACTCTTTCTCGTCTGTGGATGTCTATGGCATTTTTCTAGGTTTTTTTATGCTTCGTCTACTTCCCGTCATACATACCCAACAGGTTTGAAAGACGTCAAATGATACTTTCTATTGATAGAATTCAAAACGATTGCCACGGACCACTCGTGTTCATATTTTCTATAGCTCGCAAGTCAAAAATACCATTTCATTGTTTTTGTCACTTTCGAGTGAAACTTTCGAGCGCTCGAAAGTCATAAATCGGCCCCCAGTACGGCCTCAATATAGCAACAAATTATATGTTACCCCATCCAAATTGACACTTGATTAAAAAAAATAGCTACATTGTGTGCATAAGATCTTCAACAGGCTTCCTGACTCAATAAAAGATCTCACTTTTTGATTTGTTTTAACGGACTTTGATAAAATGGCTTATTGAAAAATGTTGATACAGCACACAGGATTTTTTAGACTATAAATAGACTTAAGCTAATGTTATTTTTGACATGCCTGGACAGGTAGATTTTAGTGAGACTTTGCATTTATGCTATGTTAACCATCATGTTATACCTAAAATCATGTACAATAAATTATTTCATTTCATTTACTCATATTTCAAAACTTAAGTAAATATATGATTTAAGGTTTTTGCGTAACAAAAATATTGTCTCGTTTACATACTAGTACCACTGTAAAGTTACAATAACATGATTACATTTTAAAATAAATTATTGAACTAATTACCATTTTTACATTTCATCAATCTATTTTATATTTTATTAAGCTTTTGAACGCCGTACGTCAAATACAAAATGCGTCACTCACACGCCAAACATGTTTGCTATGCTAAGCAAATTACAACTTAATCCATACGAAACAAAGTCTCTTTTAATCTCTAACTTGTGTCGGCTGTGGCCGTCGGTGGCGTCAGTGGCACGACTTTCAGTTGTCGGCCAGAGCCGACTGTGGCGTTCAAAAGGTTAATGAACTGATATATTAGTACTTATTAATTGTTTATTTAAGACTATTATACAATGAAATAGTTAAGTTAATACTTAATTAAAACTACGATGAATTTAATTATATATTATTCAACACAATAATATCTTAACCCGTCGAGCGATATGTCAAAATTGATGTACATCAAAATTAAACTTTATGTCAAATGAATAAGTCACGTAATGTCAAAAAATCTACGCACACATGTTGTGCGTAGGACACCTGAGGGGTTAAACATGACAACATAATGTCATAATTATAACGTATGCGGAGTGAATTCTGGACAAAGTTTGAACCACTGTTTAAAATATAAAATTCCTTTAAAAATTACAAAATTTAGTTACCTTTTGTTTAACGTCATCTGTAAATAATAACAACAAATCTCATAAACGTGGGTATTTATTTCATTTGGTGTAAATCGGCTGTCTGCGATAATATCACACTCTAACGGCCCACAGTGGGCTGGATGGCTCGAAAAGAGGACATTCGCACTTTTTTCAGAAAATCATTTTTTGAAAAATGCTATCCGATAGAGAATTATATAAGGAACAATAAATGTGGTATACATTTTTTCGAAATAAGGCATATTAACAACAAAAAAAAAAAGTCTGTTTTTTTTGTATGGAACCCAAAAATAGGTATCTTGTTTCTCAGAAACTATCAGAGGTCCCGTCTTCTACCTTTCAAGACTTTGTTTTTCTACTTTTATAGAGTAGGAAACGATAAGCAGATTTTTTACACAGGTGCTGGTTTTTTTTTTTTTTTGGTATGTCATTTTTTAAGAAATATTTTGTATCAATTTTTGTTGTTTATTGTTTATTTTAAGTGACATGTGTCTATTGTTAAACATTAGATTATTTGCTTTTTAGTTGTATCAAAAATGTAAAAAATACACTTAGGATTTTTTTCATAACTTAATAAACGTTTTATCCATTATGTGTTATTATCATTTTTACTTTTAACTATCGAAATATAATGTAAAATCCCTAAAAAGACATAAACGAACAAATCGAAAATGTGTGGACTTTTTACTGGACTAAAAAAAAAACCAGCACCTGTATAAAAAATCTGCTTATCGTTTCCTACTCTATAAAAGTAGAAAAACAAAGTCTTGGGAGGTAGAAGACGGGACCTCTAATAGTTTCTGAGAAACAAGATACCTATTTATGGGTCCCATACAAAAAAAACAGACTTTATTTTTTTCTGCTGTCAATATGCCTTATTTCGAAAAAATGTATAACACATATATTGTTCCTTACATAATTCTCTATCGGATAGCATTTAAAAAAAAATGATTTTCTGAAAAAAGTGCGAATGTCCTCTTTTTGAGCCATCCAGCCCACTGTGCGGCCGAACCCTATATTCAATCCGAGGATAGATAAGGCTTACCTCGGGTTAAAATTTGACATTTGCCCATACAAAATGTGTCAAATTTTAATCCGAAGTAAGCCTATCTGTCCGCGGATTGAATATAGGGTTTGGCCGTAAATGAAGTACGATCTTTACCGTGTCTTATGTTAACTTGTTTTAAAGAATAAACCCCAAATGGCGTTTCATTTAAATTTGTTATATATAAAGCAATTTGAAAGTTATTTTGATCAAAAGGGCCAATATGTCATTACTAGACCTAGATATTTTTTTAGCACGAACGACGTGTTGTTAGTGCTTGACACAATAAAAACATCGACAATCCTGTTATCGATAATTACCACTTCAATATCATAGAGCGATTTACACTGATTAATGTAAAATATTTATTATTAATAAATTTATAGTTTTGATATTAACTTATCATTCTTATTTTAATTTTTAAAACGCACCACATTGTTTAATGAATCATAAGCAGGGATCGGAAATTCGGATCGATATTTACCTAAAGTTGGCAAAATCCCAGAAAAAGATAGGCAAACATGGCGTCGGCTTCTTAAAAATATTATTTTAATAATATAAGTTTCGAGATTCTGGGATTCTACAAAATGTTAATATAATGATTACTTTACATGTAGGATAAAACATTCATTTTTGCTCCTATAAATTCGTTAGGTTAATGAGTTACAGGTAAATTAAATAACATTTGGTAAATCTATACATGAAAAATAACTTCAAACAGCTAATATAAATAATTGATTATGAAATAATGCCGGTGCAATTTATTTATTTTGAAATCCCAGAAATTTTAGCAATGAATTCTATGATTGAGTCCGCCTCCATACAACTGAACAACAAAGCCGGTGCGAAAGAATAGGTAAATATCGATCCGAATTTCCGATCCCTGATCATAAGACATATGATTGTATTTTTTTCCGGTTAGGCACGTCAATGAGTTTTAGGACATTGTGAATGTTTTCTTAATAACTATCATACTCGTAATGATGTACAATTATTTCCTCTATGAAGTTGAAGAGGTGGTTATCGATAACAGGATTGTCGATGTTTTTTTTGAGTCAAGCCCTAACAACACGTCGTTCGTGCTAGGAAAATCTCTAGGTCTAGTCATTACCAAGGTTTGTCTACTTTCCAATTTTCGATAAAACTTCTGTAAAAAATCCCATTAAATGCAAGTCCAAGACTGAAGTTACTATTTACCTAAAAAGTTTAATAGTTATGACATAAATTATTGACTGCACAAATTAAATTGTATTGTATAAAACATAACAACAACGTCGTACATTTTGGTCACTATTAAACTCGTCATCACCGTGTCACTACGTGACGCCGATACAACTCCTCACCAAATAACTCTGTAGTAACCCCGCCGCTGCCCCCGCATGTCTCCAGTCACTATACAGATGTCAGAGTGAACGCACGTCGCTCGAGCAAAAATAAGTGTTTATTATAGTTTTCACTGTCGTACCGTGGTTTTTGTCACAACAAGGTAGTCTTTCTTGTGGATCTAATTTTTCGGTAAGTACACCAGTTGTTTGTATTAATAGTATTTTATCTTATAGCTTAACTGATTTATTGTGACGTAATCAGTAGAACATTCCGGAACATTCAATATAGCGCATGCCAAAAAGGAATTTTCTAGATTTTGTCATTACCAAGGTAGTCATTACCATGGATTACCGAGGATTTTTCAATCCACGGTAGTGACAGTGATTCCATGGTAAGGACTATCTGAGTTAGTCCTTACCGTGGAGTCATTGTCATTACCGAGGATATAAATATCCACTCTCGCAAATAATTACATGGTGCTACTTTTAATAATTTATAAGAGTGAATATTTATACTTTCGCTTTTTACATCTGTGCATAGTTTCCTTTAATTTTGGTGTACTTCTCGCAAATACTAATCAAATCATTATAATACTTTTTTACTATCTTGCTTGTTTCAGCCTATAAAGTAGGTATGCCACGTAAAAAACAAGATAATAGAAAATAATTATTACGAAAAAAACGCATATCTGAAAAAAAAAGGCGCGAAAGAATTAAATCTAACCCTGAACTGTATAAAGAATACCTAGAAAAAGAAAAAGCACGGTATGCTAAAAGAAAAGAAGAGAAAAGACTGCTATCAATAAATGAGTTAATGACAAGAGTCCAGAGATTGCAGAGAAAAAAATGGAAAACCAATCAACGGAATTTAAGAGCCAGGAACTTAAGACTAAAAAACCTGGTGCAAAAAGACACGCCACCTGCATCTGAACCCGAAGACGACCTTGTGATTATCGAGGGACAACCTGCTTCTTCTCACGCTACCTCTCCTAAAAGGCATTTCGACGGTTAACCACCAATCCCTCCTATCTCAATATGTTAAAACTTTACAGTAGACACAAAAAACGTTGTATTTTGGGCAAAAATCGCGCGTTGTCATTTAGCAGGTATTGCCAGGATAACAAAAACACTAGAAATATGCTTTATTTGAAATAGGAGATCTTTCTAATGTGTGCGTTAGAGGGTATTTATCATGAATTGCGAAAAAAAGTTGTTTGACCAAAAATGTCAGTTAGGAGGTATTGGTGGTTAACCGTCGATTTATCAACACCTATAAGTGTTACAGTTTTTATGATCATACTAAATGTTAAGATAAAAGTTTATTTTCTATTTTGTTTTGTAAAGCATTGTTGTAAACTAACTAATTATGCAAGCAACAAGCTGTTATTATTTTTATGAGTATAGATTTTTTAAGTTTAAAATTATTTTGTGAAGAGTTATTAAAGATTAATTGATTTGCAAGCAGAAAAAAAACAAAATGCTGTTACGTATAGTTAGTGTTAATGAATACTGGTACATTAAAAAAGATTAAACGTATATTTTAAAGACTGCCAAATATGTGCTTTAATAAGAGATATTCGACACAGTGTTTCGACATTGCAAAAAAGTTTAGATTATAATTTTTTTAAAGAATTGTTAACCTCAAGTGATTTGTTATTAAATAATAAGAAATAAATAATGATAAGGGGCAAGAATTGAATCTGTGGATACCTTTACTTGTTAGATGCTTAAACTTAGAACAAAATTCTGTTGTCGGTTGAGTAATGGCCATTTTCTCTATTCTCTGACTTAAGAAGATCCAAGAAAACGTAGAGTATATAGAAACATGACAATATACTCACTGAAAACTAAGTAAAGCTTGAAGTTTTAGTCTCCTGACCTCAGGTTAATATATCCACAGCAACAACTCATTCTCCTATAATTTATGCTAAATCCTATAATGGTCTATTATTCATTTATTTAATACCAATAATGTATTATTTTAGTAACAAGCTGTAAAAATATCTCAATGCAGTATTCTTATATGCTGTAAAAAAGAAACATTTGTCATTACCATGTGCTATAGTCATTACCAAGCAAGCAAAATGTCATTACCGTGGCGCTTAAAAATATGCGGGATATATCTTCACTAATTGGAGCCCTAGAAGAGGGCTTTAATTTTTTTTATAATCCTGTTATTACAAACTTTTGGTTAAAATTTAATTTGCTATTAAAAACGATATTATTTTCTTTTTTTTACCAAACCGACCAATTTACACCAATTGAAATAAATACCCACGTAGCATTTTTTCACAATAATTATGATTTATGGGAAATCGAGAAAAATGCGTCGCGACTGTAATTTCTTCGATACACATCCCGCTCTGCTCGAAAGCGAAGGTCGTGGAGCATTTTACACAAATCACTCGCCTACTAACCCGCCCGGTTCTGGAAGATTAACCAGTTTAAGCGAGGCTACTGAGAGGAGTCGTTTAAAGAAAATGACCGCCGGCCGTATCGCAAGATCATAAAAATAGCCTAGGATCATTTTCGAAGACGTAGAATACGGTTCTGCCTGTCGCCATTCCGAAATTTGAACCGGAAGTAAGATATACCGGCAAAGGTGCAGCCCATAAATTTAGTAAATCGTTGTTACGGTACCCTTAAAAAGGTACAATTGTTATGGTTTTTTGATATGTTGTAAAGGACCACATAATCATGATTACACAAATTTTACGTCCCTCCAGCTTCTTTCTACGCCACTTGGAAAAACTGTCACTTTTTTCGGTTATATGCCTTTTATGAGTAGGATGCAAAAATGTACTACAAATTTTGGGTATATTCCAGGACCCCTAGGGACGAAGATATGGAATCGTCTATGGGGAGCTCGCATAAAAAAATGCAAATTTTTCTAGTTTTTCCTCCATATTTACGTTTTAGTGCATTTTGGCGCAAACTGTAGTTAGACAATATTGTAGCTCACAAAATTTGATATCATTTTTGATTCTTTTCTATGGATTACTATTGCTAAATGAAATATTTTTGCGGTATTGATTATTTATTTTAAAATCATGCATACTTCAGTTGGGTAATTTTATCTGGAAAGTTTTCCAGGAGTTTTGAAAGTTTGAATTGAATATATTTTGATGTGCTCTTTGGGAATTTTGACTTTGCCACCTCGTATTTTCGCCGCTCGCGCCACCATACTGGAACAATGGAACCTAAAAGCAGTTTTTTGACAATATCCCCTTTCCGCCTTATGATAAACAGTTATACACAAAATGAAATGATAAATAAATAGACGATAGCTTACAATTTATGTAATAACCTTCTTTTCATAAAGTAAATAGTTTTGGCGCCTGAGCGCCGGAAAGTGTACTCCAACACGTGTATTGGTCACATTACTCATATACCAGCACAAAACTTTAGTATGTTTTTAAACATGTTATTTTATCTTAAAAACTGTCGGGACCCCATCTGTAAAGTACCTGTAGCCGGAAATATGGCGTCATCAAAATGGCGGCCGCAGTATTTTGAAAATTGCGAACTCTATATACATGTGCGGGTATCAAATTAAAGGAAATTAAATGTTCTAAAATTCTATAATACATAACATTAGCTGTGTAGTACAGTTACGGAAATATTTTTAATTATATAAAAAAATAATATAAAACTCACTATTTTCGTTTACAGCCTCGGAAGCTTAGACAATACACAAAAATTATGTATGGCAGACATAACGAACTCGGAACTCGATCGGATGAAATTTTTTTTAGATACGCCGTTATTAGTAAAGCGCTCCCTTTAGTCCACAAGGGTGGGGGTGTTAGTTTCAACTAGTTTCAAGTAAGAAAAGAGACGGGTGAATCACAAAATTATATTATAACTTTATAAAACTAACAAATAACTGCAGTAACAAAAAACCATTATAAAACATTTAATTTCCGTTTATTTGATACCCCACACATGTAAATAGGGTTCATAGAACCAGACCTTTTCGTAATTTTGAATATACAGCGGCCGCCCTTTTGATGACGTCATATCTCCGGATCCAGGTACAGTCACCACACGGGATAGTTGAGCCACTTGCCACTGTTAGCCATGTAATGCAAATGAGGCATACTCGTGAGACATAGTCGTGAACGACTGATAAGGAATTGGGTAATTCCATGATAACTTACGTTACAATTTGAACTTTTCGTTGCAATGCATAAATGGTTAATGTGTATATTCATAATAAATCCTTTTTCTTTTTTGTACGTATAAATACAACATTGGAAGCCCTTTCTATTTAATTTTATATCAGCCGAAACCCAACAATAGTCTCACCCCAGCACACTATAATGTACTGGTAACTTGCGTTATATGAAAAGGACACGAAGTTTCGTGACTTCGTTGTAAGTGAATATTTCTCTGATATTTACGATCGATTTTGTTTTGTATCGATGGAAACGATTAGGTTTTTTTTTATTTGACAAGATATGTTAGTAAACTTTACAGACAAAAATTAAAAAAACATATAACATTGGTCTTCCGAACACAGTACTTGAATATGCATGTTTGCTTACTTAAACATAAAATATATTAACAAAAATGGGATGATTTGCCGTTTAGTCCTCAGCCTTGATATTTCAATCGCGTCTTTCTTTCAAGTCTTTGGATATTAGACTCTTTTGAATTTGATTGTTTCTCCAGAATATGACGTGACACTTCGACACTCCAGGAATAGCTGGAGCCTTTAAAAAGCATTCTTCCAATTGAAGAAGTCGTGCTCTTTCGTCAATTCACAGCCAGCTAGAAATTTGCAATGCAATGTCTCATTTGCTTTTAATTATTTAAATTTAAAAGCAAATGAGACATTGCATACAAAGCACAATGCAATAAGGTTTATTTTACATGTTATAACCTTATTGTATTACAATATTTACATAGACAAACATTATGGGGCAACTTATTAGGCAAGTAAACGTGCATTGGTCGGTGCTCAGACAACTTGCTGCGTCCCATAATATTTCCAAACTCTCCCACAAATAGGCTATGAGTTTCAGTCACTGAGGAAAATAAATGACGGATCTGCATTTTTTCCTTTTCTCCTTTTTCATTGCCAACTGTGATATAGTCTTTTAAGCCAGGAGCTTGGCGGCTTATTTCATCGTGTTGATAGAATATTTGTACATCACGAATGGTCTTCTCGTCTAATCCATAAGCTCCACGTGAAGTAAAGGGATTTTCCTTCGGACATTCCCTCAAAAGTCTTTCAAGCACGAAACGCTTTTTAATGGGACAGCCAGGCAATGCTTTTCGGGCGCGAACTATTTATTAACTTTACCGATAGATTGCGGGGTAAAACGGATAAAAGTTTCACTTGCGGTTGTTTGCCTGTTCATTCTGTTCTGTTTTCAGAAGTCGATGCTTTCTTGCTCTTGCCTTGATTTTCCTTCTATTTTCTTTAACACATTTCGCTTTTTTTGATGATGGTAGACGCTCAAATTCTTCCTTTTTCTTTTGTATTGTTTTACGACATGCCTGTTTCGTTTTTTCTTCATATTCCTCATATATCCCATTCTACTTTAATTTCTCTCTTCATCTTCTCATCTTTTCAGCAGCACTGAGTGGCATTGCAACTAAAAAAAAACATCTTTATAAAGGTAACTGTTGTTACTTTCATGTAACATAAGTTACCGGTAACTTTCATTACAAACTTAGAAAGCGGATTTAAAAAACGGTTCTTCTAAGAAACAAATTAATAAAGCAATATCACTCGCCCTAATAATATTTAAGATATGCAGAAGAATTATCCAGCTAACTTTAATATAATATAATTTATTTGAAAATGAATACATAATGGTAACTTTCGTTCGTTTTTTATAAAATTTGAATCCGTTTGTGGTTTTACATATAGTAATAACAGTATTAGAAATAGTATTGTAGTAGGTACTTACCGAAACCTTTAACTTGAAATAATTAATGATCTTTTGGTCCGTTTTTCAAATAATATTAATACAATTTCTAAGGGTAATGAATATGACGTTAATATGCCAACAACACAATGATAAATACGAGGAAGAAGTTTATAACTACTTTGAACTATAAACAAATGATTAGACAACAAATAGTATTGTTATACCCAGTTTAAAAAAAACATATTTTTCACTCTCTATCATGGAATTACCCGAATGATGACATGTCTATATTTGTGTAACAGAAAGAGTATTATATCTTTGCCATTCGGTATTTCCATCAAATACCAAATAAATATGGTATTTATTTAGATGTCAAAAATAATCTGACAGAACATCGGTAATTTATTAAATTATTAGACTTGTAAACAACGTTTGGATAAAGTCATGGATTCCGAGATTTCCCGATGTCGTGTGACCATTATGATTTTTCCGCTATTATCGTTACGTTATAACAATAGGGAATATGCATGGATTTTAAAAATCGCATTTCTCATCAAAATATGAAAATACCGTAAAAGAGATCACCAAAACGGAAATTAAAATTAAAATTGGTCAAGAAATACGGAAGTTATAAGCATTTCAAACTTCTAATTAGACAGAGAGATCCGATGTGCACCGTGACGTCATTGTGCACTGCGGCCATATAAACTCCATGTAAAATTCCGTTTTTCTAGAAAGAGATAGGAACAAATCTTTGTTGGCTTATATCTTGGTTATTTTTATAGTTATTCAAAAAAATATTTTTGTGATCTGTTTGTTACATGAATCAGCTTCAATTGAAGCTGTAAAAAAAAACATGCATATTCCCTATTGTCGCTAGGTTACTGTTTCTAGACCTGTAAGTGAAATTTCACTCCGCATACGTTAGTATTTATCGTTCAATTATATCGGTGCAGCGCTTGTATGGTCCACCTTTGCTCTCACTTGCATAGCAACAGGCGAGTGTGCACTCGCCTTGCCACCATAAGGCAATCAATTGACATTAAATTATAATATATATGAAATTGATAGAGCAGAACAGACGGGGACGAAAATAGTCAAGAAAACACAGCCGAGTCGCACCGCTTCAAGCGGCGTTTTGGTGTTAGCGAGCAGTTCACTAACGTAGGACAGTGAGTAAGAATGCACCGCAAAATTAAAAGAAAGAAGTTAGTGAGCCACGCACGTAATAAAATTATTAAAATTTATTGCAAGCCTCACCTTCAGAATTAGCGAGACATGATCAAGATAGACAGCAAAGAAGACGGGGATGGGCGTAGAGGGAACCGTTGCCTCCTCCACACCGCCTTCGCGGTCCATCCATGTGGGCAGCCACGACCACGCCCATTCCGACCAGCTCTCTGAGCGCACCGGTTCAGCCGAGTTTGATGACGTCGCGTCTGTTCAACATTCAAACAATCAAGTCATGTAAGAGTGCATGCATTGCATAAAAAGTATATGTTACAGTACTACCATTTCCCTAATGGCCAACAGTTCACTATCGCACTTGCACTCATATCTGAAAGTGAATTTGAGGCACGTGTGGCCTAGAGACACGAAAAGCCCGTTAGCTATTAATTCATTCGTAATACTACATACATTAAATTACGCCTCTTTCCCAGAGGGGTAGGTAGAGGCCACTTCCAGTGAATGAAACATAGCGTAGTGCAAATAGCATGTGAGGCTAGTGAGGTGCTGTTTAAAACTCGAATAGATAAACCTATGATTTTTAATCATTGTCATAATTCACATTTATTTCTTTTATTACTCTGAAATCATATAACGAATCAAGATGTCAAAATCAGATGATGAATCTAGCGACTTAATAGATGAATTAGACTCAATAAAATATAAAATTAAATAAATATCAGGGCACAATATCACACCAATTCACCTAGTCACAAACTAAGCTCTAGGCTTGTATTATGGGTACTAGACAACGATATAAATACTTGTATAGAGAAATATATACTTAAATACAAAGAAAACACCCAAGACTTGGGCTCAGATACTCGCGCTCTTCACACAAATATCTGCCCTAACCCGGATCTGAACCTAGGACCGCTAGCTTCGGAGGCAGGGTCACTACCAACTAGGCCAGCGCGTCGTCTCAATTGTTACCCTTTAGGCCAATAAAATAGATTTTAATAAGTACATACTTGTTTATTTTATTTTAATAGAACATTCAAAATAAAACACACGTCGCACAGGATGAAATGCGACTTTACACAAAATGTGACTTACAAATTAACAAGTATCGATTAAGTTACATGCATATTACGTTTCGTTACTTTGACGTACTTTGTTTTTTTATTGATAATAAAAAGTAAGAAGCATATTTTTTATTCATATACCAGTTTTCTTTAAGTTTAAATATTTCGATCCAGTAATTTATGGTCTGCAATTTAAATAAAACACCAAATGTATAGACCGCAGCAACTCTCTGAGTGTAACGAAACGTTGTATCAAATGTCATTCGCACAAAGCTATAGTGCAATCAGTGTAGTAAGATTATATGCTTCATGCTCCCATTCTGGGCAAATTCGTTGTTGCATTTCAGCCACATTGATTGTTTTAACTAATGTCCTTAACGAAAACTTTTGTTGGCTGACAGTTAGTAAAGTAGAGAGTAATGTGACTCCAGAAACGTTTTCGAAAGGAGTTATCTTTAACTTTTAGAGTCAGTCATTTATTTAGTATATCTATACTGGGATTTTCCTTAGATGATTAGAATGACAGATGTCCCTTCATGGCAACATATAACTTTGTAATGCGGTAAACAAAGTTATTATTTTTATCAAAGGAGAAATAATGCTGGGAAATATAATATCACCTCTATAACGCAGATTGTTCAAACAAACTCGTAGATATTATCATAATGTTAAGATACTGCGAAAATACTATGTTATTATTAATTATCTTTTTTAGTGCACGCCTTTACAATTTTGTATCAATTTGCCTTAATAGCTAGAGGTGACGGTTATCGATGAAAAAAACGATAGAGCGCAGTCGCATATGATGTGTAACATATCACAAACTGTTTCCTTTTAAGTACTTATCCTATAATTTATACATCCGTTTCAACACGAAGGTACCTGTCCGATTCATTGCGAATCTAACCTAAAAACATTATAGCCAAATTCCAAATACAATACATCAATTACTCTCGACGCGTCACTAATTCGCGAGAAAGTAACGGGGCGATCTGAAGTTTCAATTACTGATTTCAAAGTAGAGCCCCGTCGATGGTGCTGCCGCTGGTATACGATATGTAGGGTCATTTCATGACTTACTTTACTTATCATCGACCTATTTATCATAAACGTATGATTGCGTGTTGGCTTCGGCTCCATTTACGCCTTCCAAATGTTCGGAACTCACATAGTTACGTGATTGGTAAAGACATAAAAATAACATAAAAGAGCTTAACGGTTTTTTTTTTTAATGGCAAACGCTGCG
Organism: Acleris emargana; assembly: GCA_927399475.2. NCBI lineage: Eukaryota > Metazoa > Arthropoda > Insecta > Lepidoptera > Tortricidae > Acleris > Acleris emargana. Next base: position 44,310,372 of record OV656835.1, on the reverse strand, counting down.
CTGCCATTTTGTGTTTTGTTAGTATCGTTAGTTAGTATAACAGAAGCACCTCTAGCTGAGATCTGTCATTCTAATCATCAAAGGAAAATCCCAGTATACGTTAAATACACAAGCAACAGAAAAATATTGCACGCCAAAGCTCATAAACGAAGCGAACGACAAAGCAAAGGACGGGCAATGATTTTGACATCGTATGTTGGTATGTAGCTATGTATGTAAACCCCACAGAACAGAAAAAACAGTAGAAGTGTGAAATGGGCGTGTCACGTGTGGTATGGTTATGCGGAGTTCCGCGCAACATAGCTCAGTTTGCCGCGAATAGTAAATAGGGGTCTATATCGAATGGCATACAATTATTAGTCCTACCTATCGTTGTGTCGCATAACGTCTTTTGTCCTAATAACGTGTGGCATACACTTTGTTCCGCATATTTTTGATTGTCCGAAATTGTTGCTTCTATTATCGTTTGTCCTAAATATTATTTGTCCTATCGTTTGATGTGGCTAAGATTCAACTGTCGAATGATTGATGTGCATAATTGTACACGAGCTGAACGTTCACAATATACCCCGAACTCAAAACAGTGCAGAATCATGGCATAACCGTATCCAAATATTATTGGGCAATCATCACGTGGAATTTTATCGTTTATCGAATCAATTGATCACAGAAATGAAATTCATACACGCGGAAATTCAGAAACTGATATGTTTTATCAAATAAAGCCATCTACAATAAAAAAAAATGACTACCTGATGGCAATAGCCAATAATATTACTTTGATGTAATCCTATTAATAGTACTAATAAAAAAACCTATTTCTGATTATATATAAAAAAATGTTTTATTTACAAACCTAACCTTGTCAAACTTGTTGGTTCTGGCGTTTCGCTCGCTCGTTAGGGTCACAGTTCTTCCTAACACTCCTCCTCGCTTCGCTCGTCGTCGTACCTAACCTAACCGAAATCTGACCTGCCTGAAGGTAGAATACGTAACGATTCTGACTTCACGCCTACCATAGTTTAGTTTAGGTGCTGTAATTGTAGCCAGTTTAATAATAGGCAAAATAATTATTAGGACAATTCATGTTAGGAATATTATGCTTTAGGTAATTAGACTTTAGAGTCATCAATATTAGGACAAACTTGCTGTAGGACGTTAAATGAGTATGCGCAAAAATTATTAGGACAAACGAGTAGTATGCCATTCAACAGTATGCCAAACATTCTCGGCCAAACATTTTTAGGACAAAAAACTTTATGCGATACGACAGGCGCCCAGTAAATAGATCGAGAAGTATGCCTTATTTGTAATATTTTGGAATGTAAAAACGATAGCCGCACCAAAAACTTTTCACATGATAGCGTGTCGTATCATCGGGAAGCCTTATTTTATTTATTTTAATATATTTCTCATTTTATGTTTTCCGCAAGACATTATCTGATATAGTACAAACCAAAAATAAGCTTTATATCCATGGAGTAAGGTCGATTCCTATACTTGATAGAACTAGGTAATAATCTCGACTGTTCCACGCTACTCTGAACGAACGCGATTCGCATTGTCACAGATTATAAAGGGTGAGTACTATTAAATTGTCGCCATTTGAATTAAGTTTTACAAAATGAAATAATGTTCTAGTAACTCAATTTTTTTTATTATAAGAAAGTTTAAGACATAAAATGGATCAGCTAACACAATTAGGGTTTCTCCAGAGCACGACGAGAGAATTCGCGGACTTTACTCTTGACGCGACTCATAGAATTTTGCACGGATTCATTTGTGATCAGTTTTGTACATTTCATCCACTTTCTTTTGAAATCGGGCAATGATGTGGCCGGTTGGCATGTTTTCCGCAACTTTGTTTTAATATTAGCCCAGTTTTTTTCTATCGGCCGTAGTTCTGGGCAATTTGGCGGATTCATATTCTTCGATACTACATCGACAGAATTCTGATTATACCACTCCAAAGCTCGCGACGAATAGTGACAACTTGCCAAATCTGGCCAGAACAATGTCGAAAAAGTACGTTTTTTTACAAGTGGTAATAACCGTTTTTTTAAGCATTCGGATATATAAATATCCGTGTTTATTGTGCCAGTGGTTACAAAAGGCGAACTTCTCATGCCGCACTGGCATATCGCTTGCCATACGAGGAACTTCTTAGCGAATTTCTCCACTGGAATCACTTTTTCTGATTCATGTAGACCCGAGACGTTGCGAGAAGAAAAGTACTGGTTTCCAGGTATTGATTTGAAATCAGCTTTCACGTACGTTTCGTCATCAATAATTAAGCAACCTTTTTTTTGAACTAACAAGGTGTACAGAAATCTAGACCGTCTAATTGCTCGATTATACTGTTCTACAGTTCTTTTGGGGGCTTTTTGCTTCTTGTAAGTAGAAATACCATACTTTTTTTTTTTTTTGTACATTTCTTTGACAAGTACCAACTTTTTTGGACACATCTCGAGAAGAGATTGCCGGATTCTGATCAAACAGCTTACACACCTTTAAATCCAATTTTTTGTTCCGTTTCCTTGTAGGATGGCCCTCTCGCTGCTTTCTTTCAATAGTTCCACCTTGTTTTAGTTTTTTTAGGGTCCTTTGCACTGTTCTCCGACTTGTATTACACGATTTCGCAAGATCCAAAGTAGACATATTGGGATTTATTGAAAATTCTCGCAAAATTAATTCACGAACGCTTTTTTCTTTTGACGACATCTTGACTGATAAACACAACTGAATGTTTTTTTAAACACTAAAACATGCAAATACGTTCTAAATTTGAAATATGATAAGTTTAGTCAAAAAGGCTGCGAGACGGAAAAAAAAATACGGAAAATGTTGGCGACAATTTAATAGTACTCACCCTTTATACAAGTTACGTAACAGATACACCATGTATGGACGGAGGGCGTTCCCACCGCTATCGATGCTCACCGCTCCTATTGGACGCGGGTGTCGCAACGTTATTGGAATGTCGCTAGGGTTGCCTTCGCTCGTTTGGTATTTTAGGTATTCAGGAGGCAAGGTGATTCCACAAAACCAACAACTGATTGAATTTTTAGTATATATATGTATATTTGTATACTTAATACAACTGAACAATAATTATATTTATTTTAAAAAATCTTATCCGGACTTGCACCAAACAAAGAAAGCTAATAAAATTCTAAATAAATAAATAAATCCTACGACAATCCGAATCCGATCCGAACCAAATGTATATGGAACCATTTGGGGGTTTCAATTAAAAATATTTTTTTCGAAATCGGTTTATAAATGGCGGAGTTATGTTAAAATATTTTTATAAAGAACCAGTTGACTTGACAACCTGCTCAAGTCAGTTGATGATAGGATATTAAAATCACGTCAAATACATATACCGGTCTGAGTGGAGAGCCTTGGAGGAGGCCTATGTCCAGCAGTGGACGTCTTTCGGCTGACATGATCATGACATAATATACAAAAACTGTACCTAAGCACCAAAAATACGTAAAGTAGGTAAGTTAATTCTAAAAAAAAACATACGAATAGTAAAATAACTCTTAACTTTTTTTGTCGCACGGCAGTTTAAAAAAAGTCAATATTTTTTTCATTCGTTTTTTGTTTGGTACATAGGTGCACCGCGCAATACGTTCAACATTTTTTTTTTTGACTTTACACAGGACGTTTGCGCGGGAAACGTTAATTGTAGGCAGAGCCGTCCGTGCGCAGCGAGGCGTGGCAGCCGACTAGCTTTTGTGTCTTCTAGGACACACTTAGAGATCGGAACTTATCGCGCGGCTTTGAATGCAGCCTGGCTGTGTAGTCGATAAAGTTATCGATATTTGATTTGTACAATGTCCACCTTTGATTCTCTTTTGTTTGGCGCTCGACTGTTGGTTGGTTATTTATTATAACAAGGGTACTGTTAATGCAATACGGGACATACGGCATTGGTTTTCTGACATCTGTCGAATGAATGTGTTCCTTTCGTTTATCCTTTGGTCTCTTTCTTTGGTATATTGCTTTCTGTTGTTAAGTTTTTGTTTCTCGTTAAGTTTTGGTTGTATTTTCGTGTACAGTTTATATTTGTTCGTATGTGTTTCTTTGCAAATTATGAACTATGGAACTATGTCCGGTTGTGAGAAACTTATGGTGATGAAACACTATCAATATTTCTACAAAAATTGGCCTCAAGGAGAATATTGGTCTTTAGGAGGTTGTGTCAATAAAGCTACCGATGTTCTGGGCATTTCTTCAGTCACGGTACGCAGAATAATGACTGAGAATAAATCATTTTTTTACATTACATATGAATAGACTAACTTTAGGTGTCGATATCGGTACTCGTATTTGTTGATTAAAATTCATACATTTAAAAATTACATTTGTAAAACATGATACCCCTGGAATGACACTTTCACATTCACAATTGCATGTTTACATTTCTGATCTCGAATTCGATCACAGACTTTAAATATGTTTGTTTTAATCTAAGTCTATAATATATCTATGTAAATAAAAACGAATTGCCGAAATGTATGTAGGTACGCGTATAACTTGAAAATTACTGCACTAAATTGAATAATTATTTTTTTGTGGTGTTTGTTTATTTCACATGTTTTAATGATCATAATTGCAAAGAAAAGCGCGCATAAATCACGTGGATTCTTGTTAATAAGGGATACACAGATACTTATTTATTTATAATGTCAACGCTTCGTTGCACGTCAGATTAAGTTATCATTTAATAAAAATATTGTATAAATTAATTATTAAAAAATAAAAACGGATTTTCGTCATTTTAAGGGGACATATATTCGTAAAAACTATAATTTCCCACTCGATCTACCATTTCTATAATCTAATTTTAAAGGCTGCGTTACTAGGCGCCATTATAATCGTCTCGGGCAAGCGGTCATACACCGCGGGCCGCAGCACGCGAGTATATCCGCGGGTCTATCTTAGTCTACCAGGGAGTTGGAGTAACCGTTACTTTCGCCCCGATTGCGGTACAGATGTAGTGCATAATTAGTTTCCGTCGTGTTTTAACGAAAAAAGTCGTATTTATCGTGCTCTCTCAATAAGCTTCAGTACCCAACATACCCCCGTAGGCAGTGTTGTCACATCTACCAACTTTTTGGTAGATCTACCTAATTTGCCTCCTGTCTACCTATCTACCACCCTCGGCTTCAAATGTACCTAATTTTTGATATTTTGCAAATTATTACGATTGTAAACATTTTTTCCATGCGTCACAAGCGTGTAGTGTAACGAAACGTTAATTACTATCGAATGTAGCCTGCCCTGTAATTTCAGTACTTAAAACGGAACGCGTTAAGTGTATGATCTGTGTTTGTTTTGTGGTGTGGTGTGGTGTCACGAGAAGCGGTCTGTGAGTGAGTGACAGTGACGTGACAGCTGACAGATAGCATTGCATTTCGCGGCATTTTAAGTAAGTTTGGGGGGGCCATTTGCAACGTTAAAAGATGGCGGACGTGTAATTTGTTTTAGACTTTAATTTTTGGGTAATTAGGTATTCAAAGTTCTTTTCTGATAGTGATTTGTACTTTTTATGCCTTTGTGTCGCACAGTGATTGAAGACTTGGACTTATTTCGTGTATCTGGCATCTTTCTTCTCGTTTCAAGTGGACTCGCAGTGGTGCAGAGGTTAAAACTATCTTGACCTCTGACCTACAAATTACCGTACAACGTTGCCCCCAATCTTCCTAGAGAAGATTGGATTGTGTTTTATTGCTATATTGATTTATACTCATAAAAACCTTGACACTGGCGAAATCACTTCACGTGGAAACGCCATAATATCCCTGCGGTAGTAGCTGTTCACGTCGCCGCGGGGGCTAGAATAGTGTGTTTTGCTGTTTGTAGTCATTCATCATGGGTAGCAGTAGTGAATATGATAGCGGCGGCGGCGAAGGAACGAGCCAAAGGTCGGATACTCCACCTCGAAAGAAAAAGAAGTTGCACTACGACCAAAAATATTTGAAATCGTGGGAAAAAGAAAAGTGTTATGCAGGTTGGCTTCAAGAAAGTACCAAGGGTGATAGCAGTGCTAACGTTGAGAGACTCTTTTCCTCCATAAACAATATGAAAACCTGCCAGAAGAATAGGCTGTGCACGGAAACATTAGAGGGCCCGCTGCACACCAAAAGATTTATCGACAAAAATGGAGAGCCTGGCGTTGAACATTTAAATTTATTTAATAAAAACATGTATAAACACCACAATAAATAATTTTGTAAATTTCCTATGCATTTTTAATCATTAAAAACAGGGTGGTAGATCTACCTAATTTTCATTTCAAATTCTACCAATTTCTACCAATTTTTACATCCTGTTCTACCAATTTGCAGCCAATATATACATAGAGTGGCTATTACGCAATTCAAATATTCGCTGTAGTTCTGCAAAGTTCAACAACGAATTTCAGATGCAACGGGCATTTCTCGGCCAACAACAAGAAAACGAATAAACAATCAACAAAACAACAAATAATCTTGATGACTTTGATTACGCAGTAATACGACCTATTTTTTTTTAAATTTCGTCTGATTTATAAACTACTTCCTACGATCCAGATCCTAAAGTCCAAATTAATGAAAACGATGAATTTTAAAGGCTGTGATTTTACATTAAGAAAGATACTTCGCCAAATGTGTTTTCGATTCAAGGAAATTACAAACAATAGAAGAATGCTGATGGAAAAGGATGACGTAAGACTAAAAAGAATAAAGTATCTGGACTTAATAAGACAGTATAGATCTGAAGGGAGAGATATTGCGTACACGGACGAAACATATGTTCATACTCGTACATCCCATTTAACAGGAAAGTCCTGGGCGGATTCCACGGATAAAGCAGTGAAACACTTAATTTCAAAAGGCCAACGTCAACGTCTTATTATAGTACATGCAGGTAGTGCCAAAGGATTTGCTCCGGGTGCTCTGCTTATGTACAAGTCTACTGATAAGACCGGTGATTATCATGATGCCATGAATAATGTAAATTATGAAAAATGGATACAAAATCAACTTATTCCCAAGTTGTCTCAAACTTCTGTATTAAGAGTAGTAGTGGATAATGCAGCTTTTATCACAATAAATATGTGGAACGAAAGCCGCTAATGATAAACCGGTTAGAAAAATATAATATGCCCTTTGATACATCATTAACCAAGGTACAACTATATGAAATGATTTGTCGCCATAAACCAGACTGTGTAGAATATTTAAAAGAAGATTTTACATCAACATGGACACACAGTGATAAGGTTACCGCCATACCATCCCGACTTCAACCCAATTGAAAACATATGGTCCCAGATAAAAGGTTACGTATCAAAAAGAAACATATACATGAATATGACTACAGTAAAGAAACTGATTGAAGAAAAAAATATATAATTTTCCCGGATGTAGGAAGAAAGTTTGTGATCACGCCATCAAATGTGAAAATGAATATCGTTCACAATCTCGAAGATGATCATATTGATGGTATTGTCATTCACGTCAATGAAAGTACTGACGATGACACGTCTGAGTGTAACTCAGATTGTGAAATGGAAAATGCTGAAAGTATTGATCCAAATATTCAATAGGTAATAAAAAAAATTATTAAGCAGGTAATGTTTTAAGTGCGTAGCGTCCTGAGTTTTATTATTGTAAATATTTCAAGTTTTATTGTTGTAAGTTATACAGAACCGAATCGTGCACCAGACAGTTTTTGAGACATGTGTCGTCATTCCAGTTAACAGGTGCTTTTTTATTATTTTGGATGAATAAATAATAATAAAATAAATAATAATAAAATTAACGATAATTTAGATGATAAAGCTTTATAATAACGAAAAAAATTAAACAGTAGGTAATAAACTTTTTAACTATAATATACCTAATGTAAAGTATCAGCAGAATTCGGGACAATTATTTTTCCCAAAATATCGGTACTTACACGTTTTAAGCATTTTTCTTGTTTTGAGTATTCAGTTTTACAGAATTATCAAGAAGTTTTAAGACTTGTTGGTAATTCTTTAGCTCTGCCTACCCCACTCTGGGAATGAAGGCGTGAGTTTATGTATGTATGTATGAGTATTCAGTTTGTGTCCGAACATAGTCCGACTCGTCTTGAGAACAATTATCTCGTGTGTATATCTCACAAAGCGACCGCAACTGAGGTAACAGGTGATCGCTAACCGCTTGGTTATCGAACAGGATCGAGATTCTAGGCGGTAAAAACCATATCGTTCTTGAAGTGTTATCGTATTGTCAACGTTTAGCTCTTACTTCCTTGACAGTGAAGGCGGACGAGTTAAAAACAATACCATGGGGGGTTATTATGACATAGCTATGCAGTTCACTTTACGGCGAGCGTAAAGGACAAAGCTATAGCTGTTATATAGCTCTGTCTTTTTCTGTCAGCCTAAACTTAACTGCATAGTTATGTCATAATAACCCCTCATAACAGATAAAAGCCCACTACTCTCTCGGTCCCCTCTGCCGTCGAGCCCCTGCGCCCCTGTATCGCGCAGGCGAGGACTCATTTAACTGGTCTACCTATAAGGTCGTTCCTAATTAACCAATTTTGATAAATTGTGTATTCATTTCTACAATAAAAAAACAATGCTTTGATTTCAAGTACAATACTGTAGTTTATTGTAGTTTGCAATGAGAGCACCACTGGAAGCTCAGCGATAAGGATGACCGCGGCTGACAAAGCAAGAAATGCATGGTGACTCGTACAATATTTTAGGAACGGCTTATCGCAATGCACAAAATTACTAATGTGATGTCTGATGTCTGTAGGGTGCTAATACTAACTCGGAGGCAGCGAGGAGTTAGGCGCCTGAGGCTTGGCGGGTGGAGGCGCACGCGCAGCGTGCTCGGCGGTGCGCTCACGCAGCAGACGCAGCAACAGTGTGAGCTGCTCGCTGGTGACGCCCCACGCTAGCTTCGACGAGCGCAGCTGCACGCACAAGCTCGTTGCGCGCCGCGTGTTCGCCGACATCAGCCGCGTCATCACCCTATAACCAAAAAGGTCGCTGGATATAACATATTTTATTAGTCAGTATAATCTCATCGAAGAGAGCGCGGAATTGCATTTGTAGTGGCTGTTTTTCTTAATTCAAGGAGATTACCTACCCTAAACAAACAAGAGGAATAAGTATGTCCTTTTTTTAATTTTAGTCGCTTTCATTAAAACTTCATCTCAGCTGTCACAAGTATTGATATAATATAGTCGACCCATTTCCGCTTTTTTACTTCTATATTTATCTTCTTCACTTTCGACACGGCGACCAATATTTTCCCAGTCCTCAGCTGTAATTGTATGAAATGAAATGTTTATTTTCGCTACATATCCTTTAACCCAAGGTCAAATATTTTCAATCTGATTGAATTTTGGTGGATACGGTGGCAATCTTAGAACTGAATAGCCATGTTCTTTTAAAAGTGCATCAAAAGTTGTTTCAAAGTGCTCACTAAATTGTACTATATTTTGTTTAATTAATTCATACAAAATTGTTTTGTACATCAGCGGACAATAAGAAATGTTATGTTGTCAACCAATGTATCATTTTTTGTTCAAAATTATTCCGAGGATCGCCGAAATAGAATTCTCATAGAAGGAACTTAATGAGAAGCACACTTGAAAAGTATATCTCTCGCATAAATTTTAACTCAGAACGATAATAGTTAGACAAAGAGGTATCTATATAGCAGCACATTTTGGCTTAAATTGGCGTATCAAACCGGGGTCATATTTGGGACCACAGCCCCAGTCTTATTATTACTAACAGTCGGCCGACCAATATACTCGCGCGGGGCAACGATGCGGGGTACGCGAGGAAGCGGGCGGCAGAGTAGGCAATCGCAATCTCCCTTACTTTGCGCTCTCTAATTAGAAGGGATGTACGTGTTACTTGTAACAAAATTTAATACATATGTAAGTTTTGTTCTGCTTGTCATCTGTTTTATATTTCCATTTCTAATACCTACCGATGCCTATCTTGCATGTGCATAATGGTAATGGTTTATAGGATTTGTTCTGTTTTGAACTGTAAATTCTATGTACATTATCTATATTAATGCAAAAATTTGTAATGTGAGTGTTTATGTGCAATAAAGAGTTCCTAACATACTTAAGTATTCATCAAGGTTTCATTTCTACGAGACGACCGGTAAGTTATTTTTGAATCACCTAGATTTAAAATTATTGTTAAATGAGTTATTAAACAAATTTGTCAAGATCGTAGCAAGTGGAAAGAAGTGGTCTCTGCCTACCCCTCTGGGAAACAGGCGTGATTTAATGTATGCCTTCAAGGCCCATTTAGATGGTACGACTTTCTCGCCCATTTTGGGGCGAGAAATCGTATGACATTATCGTATGCAATAATCGCCGGGCGAGAATCGTATAAAAATGGTTACATTAAAGCGAGAAATAAAAACTCGTTTACGATAATGTCATTCGATACTCGTACGGAGATTATCGCCAGGCGACATAGTTTACACGAGACGCTGCATTCTACGGAGATATTCGCTGACGATGTCTCGACTCATCTAAACTGGTTCTCGTATGACATTTTTTCACGTACATGCGAGTATCGCACGAATCGGTCAGAACCGATTTTCATACGAGTTTTACCCGTCAGTTAACGTGATTCGCTGCTAATTAATCGACACTTGTGTTAGGTTTTATTTATTTTAGCTATGTTTTATGTATAACTTTTACTAAGGTTTCGTTTAATAAGTTTAAATTACTTTATTTATTGACTATAATTTATGCTGGTAACATATTAACTTGTATGGCAACACCGCAAGAAGTCAATTCGCTCAGCGATTGGATCACGTCATATAGCACTCGATGCCGTGAGCCAATCAGAGACTTGGATTTTCCCTCCAAAATTGATGTTTTTTCTTGGCCAGGAGCGGGGCGGATGAGTTTTTCTGTTTTGGGGTGGCAAAACGTGGACGGTGGGATTTTCGAATAGTCACTGGCTAATAATTTGATATTGAGAAATAAGCCTGAGTTTTCGATTATAGTCTGATTTTATACTTGTTACACAATATTCGTAAAATATAATTATGTAATTATATTTTTTGATTGCCATATTTTTCAAGATAATGTAACTAATTAATTGCTCCTGGCTGAATGACACGTACCGTTGCCTGAAAAAAAAATGGCGGGAAACAACAGCAAATAAAAATTTAAATAAGAATTGTTTCGTGCGGTTTGGCGATAGCAACAATTTAAAAATGTCCAGAAAGACAATTAAATTTGATAATTCAACGAATATGAAGTTCGTTGAGTTATACAGAAGCTACGAATGCTTGTGGAACACGGAAGACATAAATTATAAAAACAGAGATGCAAGAGATGCTGCACTTCATTCATTTACAAATGAGTTGGCAATTGAAGAGTTTGGCCCAAAAGAATTAACATTAAAAATCAAAAATATACGCAGCCAATATTTACAAGAACGGAAGAAAGTTAAAGCCTCTATAGGAACTGGAGCCGGGGCTAGTAATGTTTACGTTCCCAAGTTACCTTGGTATGAGACATTAGACTCATTTTTGAGGAAACCTTCAGAATTTCAGCAAACTACTACGAATTTAGTAAGTACGAAAGTTGTTTAGTTTTATCACAATATACTTATTAAAGTTATTTCAACTAGGTACAGTCACAAGCAAAAAACAGGTTACTTTTCATGAGCAGATTCAATTGTATGTAATATAAGTTGCGTTAATGTTAACGTTTTCTACTGGCTGAATGACTGACGTGACGTTTCCAGATTGTGTCTATTATGTTGTATACAGGGTGGGGCCTGTAACTAAAGCAAAAAATTAAAACGTAGATTCTACTCCTCAAACTAGACAACTTTTGTGTAGCAACTTTTAAAAATCACAAAGTTTTTAGATTGTTCATTTTTCAAACAAAGTAGGTAAATAGTATTTTCAATGTACTTAAAACTCCGTCTAATTGACATCGCCTGTCAGTCTAGTCGTCACTCTACAGACATAACCAATTTCATAGTACATTGCGTGTTCGAATTAACTTTATAATGTAATAAAATTCAAACCGCAAGTTTTTTTTCAAAGTCGTCAAACAAACGCTGCGTAGTTTGAGGAGAAGAATGTACATTTTAATTTTTGCTTTAGTTACAGGCCCCACCGTGTATACTACTTAAAAGCCGTACAGTCACGAACGGTACTGTGGAACCACTTACCATTGTTCTTAATTTAGCTGTATAATATAATTTGGTATTGAACTCAACATCGGAAAAATATCGGTGATACACGGATAAATTACGAGCGATGGCAAGTGGCTTGACACTCCCCGTTTGCGATGTACATTGTGTATGATTAAAAATCCAAAATAAAAGGAAATTATTTATTCAAATATAGCATCTTCCTGCCATGGGACTTCTCCGCGATTATTAAAATAATCACAATAATATTCACGGACTGCAATTGCTTGTCTCGTTATATTACCGTGGTTTTGCGGTGCCAGATTTGTGAATGCTCCACTTCTGCAGTTTTCTCTCCACGCACCGGGCCGGACACCTGTTGATGTTTCCTCATCTAGATAACCTGAAGGAGTGTATATATTGGGTGAAGTTTTCCTCAACCAGTTGTGTAAAGAACAAGCTGTTTTTACAATCACGTCCACTTTTTCTGGTAGTAAACCTATTGGTCTTTCGAATATTCTAAATCGCGACACTAGAATACCAAATGCGTTTTCTACAATTCGTCTACATCTGCTTAGTCTATAATTATAATTTTTTTGTTCTTTTGTTAAATGATTTCGTCGAGGGTATGGTTTCATCAAGTAAGGCTTTAAAGGAAATGCCTCATCTCCGAGAAAGACTGCATCAGTGGGCAAATCCAATGAGTTGGCTTCAATCGCTGCTTTCAATGTACTTTCGTTGAATATTCCACCATCTGAGTTTTTTCCCTTCGCTCCAATGTCTACGTACAAAAAACAATAATCGAAATCAACGCATCCTAACAGTACAATACTGTACGTATTTTTATAATTGAAGAATTCTGATCCAGATCCCGGTGGGCACCTTATGAGTATGTGTTTGCCGTCTAAAGGACCTACACACGCAGGAAAATTCCATCTAGATTCAAATCCTCTCTGTATAGTCATCCATTCTTCTTTAGTTCTTGGTACCTAAAAAATAATAATTGGTTATTGTTTTTTTAGATTATCAATGCGGAAACGGCCGGCCATGATGATTATGCCCATGAACTCGCGAATACAGAGGAAATGCCATTGGAAAGTTTGGAAACTGTTAACGCAGATATAGAAATAGTGGACTTAACACCTAAGCCAAAACACGCTACAAAAATAAAAAACAAGCCTTTGAATATAGATTTAGCTCTTAGTAAACTAGAAAGTATTGATAAAAGATGTAGGGAGCGAGAGGATGATTTAGATACATTTGGGCAATATGTTGCATCTAGTTTACGGAAACTTAATGATAAAAACGCTATCAATGCACAAGATGAAATTCAAGGAATACTCTCAAAGTATAAGTTAAGAAATTTGAGAGATTCAACTCCAATTTCTGAATCTCCATTTTCATTTGGTACTAGTAGCGAGAGACACTGGTGGCACACAGAAGAAACTATAAACGAGGACTAAGTATAATTAATTAATTTAGATTGTTCATTTTGATTACGTTTTAAGGTTACATTCAGAATTGCGGTTAAGTCAACTACAAACGAATGTATCCACGTTTTAACAAGTTTCGTTAAATTTCTTGGTGGTTTAATAAATAGTTTTAAAATAAATATTGAATAAATACAATTCATAATACGTTTTTTTTCTTACCTTAATAAATTCTTCCAGTACCGAACTAATAGCTTGCAAGACTTCGACCAAAAAGCAGCTTATGGTACATTTAGGTACTCTAAATAATTCTGTCAAGGTTTGAAAGGAATCTCCAGAAGCCAAATATTTTAATGTGATTTCCAATTTTGTACGGGCGGTTATAGCTTCCCGCATGTTTGTGTCTTTTTTTTGTATTGAAGGACCAATCTTATCAAGTAAGTATGCAAATTGTGCTTTCGTGACACGAAACATGGTTTTGAAGGATTCCTCATCTTCTAATTGCAACTCACGACACAACGTATTAGATGCACCTAACGCAGATCTCCTTTGTATCCATTTTTTTACCCAAATACGCGTTTTTTTCTTTTTCTTTAATAACAATTCTTGTTTTAAAAGTGCCGACACAATCAGAACAGCCTCTCGCAATGCACTCATAATGACGACTGAATATCACATTAACTCGAAATACGATTCTCGCATTGCATTTATGTTTACACGGAGACTGCAACCATATAAGGCGAGGCGATTTTCGCCCCTTGCCGTACGATATCGTACGTGTAGTTTATATGATGACATTTTTTTTCTCGTGCTATGATAATCGTACACTCGAAGAGAGAAACTCGTACCATCTAAATGGGTCTTTAAAAGACGATAAGGTAAGGATTACTGAAACGGGTTTAGATACCCTCAAAGTTATGTGTAACACTTACTTTCCCGGCTCCATCATACTTAAGAGTAAAATAGACAGTGTACCAATTTGTGTCTCAGAGCAGACAGCACGCACAACAAGATACAATTGGGACACTGCCAAAACGGTAGTAGACGAAAGCAGGACAAGGTGGGCATTATCCACCTTCCAATCCTACAAAGCGCCAGGCCCGGATGAGGTATATCCAATTCAACGACAAGAGGGCGCAAATGTAATTGATCCGCATTTAAGCAGGTTGTACAGAGCCTGCTTAGCCTTCGGGCACGTGCCACACGTATGGAAGCTTGTAAAAATGATGTACCTGCCAAAACCAGACATGGCAGATTACAGTGATGCCAAATCATACTGGCCAACAAGAATATCATCTTCCTTTCTAAAAACACTAGAAAAGCTGGTAGACAGGCACATAAGAGATGGCCCTCTAAGGCGGTATCCACTGCATAAATTGCATTGCGCGTAACAACCGGGTAAATCCACAGATACTGCGATTAATTGTGTAGTGAATAACGCTGAAAATGCACTCGAGAGCAAATAAATCTGTCTCGCGGCGTATCTCGATATAGAGGGTGCATTTGATAGGACCACGTTTGAAGCTATAAGCACATCGGCTGCTACGCACGGCATTGAACCAACCATATGTAAGAGGGGCGTTTAATAAAAAGTGAGAATGAGTATGTTATAAACAACTTTTATTAAATGTCATTTTATTTTTCGACATAGTCACCTTCTAAGGTCTAATTCTATGGGACTTGCTAACTATGTAAACAAACCGCCATATTGAAATTGTCTCTGAATGATGAATTTACTAGTGATTGGCAATACTCCTTTACTTATGACCAGGGATCGGAAATTCGGATCGATATTTACCTAAAGTTGGCAAAATCCCGGAAAAAGATAGGCAAACATGGCGTCGGCTTCTTAAAAATATTATTTTAATAATTTAAGTTCTGGGATTCTGGGATTCTACAAAACGTTAATATAATAATTACTTTACATGTAGGATTCATTTAAGAACATTCTGTTTTGCTCCTATTAATTCGTACATTACAGGTAAATTAAATAACATTTGGTTAAACATATACATGGAAAATAACTTCAAACAGTTAATATAAATAAATAAATAAATAAATAAATATATAATTTTGAAATCCCGGAAATTTTATTATGAATTTATATGATTGAGTCCACCTCCATACAACTGAACAACAAAGCCGGCGCGAAAGTATAGGTAAATATCGATCCGAATTTCCGATCCCTGCTTATGACCAGGGGTCGGACAAAAAGTGCAGATGACGTCAAACCACTGATTTCAAATAGTATTTTTGATTTTCATAAACAATTATCACTTATCATCAGGGATCGGAAATTCGGATCGATATTTACCTATACTTTAGCGCCGGCTTTGTTGTTCAGTTGTATGGAGGTGGACTCAATCATATCATTCATATAAAATTTCCGGGATTTCAAAATAAATAAATTACACCGGCATTAATTCATAATTATTTATTTATATTAACTGTTTGAAGTTATTTTCCATGTATATGTTTAACCAAATGTTATTTAATGTACCTGTAACTTATTAACCTAACGAATTTATAGGAGCAAAACAGAACGTTTTATCCTACATGTAAAGTAATTATTATATTAACGTTTTGTAGAATCCTAAAATCCCAGAACTTAAATTATTAAAATAATATTTTTAAGAAGCCGACGCCATGTTTACCTATCTTTTTCCGGGATTTTGCCGTTTAGGTAAATATCGATCCGAATTTCCGATCCATGCTTATCATTTATCAACCTCTTTATTAAACGATATCGCCACTTGAAATGAGTAAGTACGGTTTTGACTGACATATTGTCAATCAGATGAACAATAAATTGACTTCGTTATTGTTTAGCTATTGTATCTTCACGATTATATTTAGCTAAAAATTATATTTACTTATGTATAAAAAACGCTGTAAAATGTCATCTTTACTCGAATATTGTGGCAATATATATATATATATATACAGTGGTGGACATATAATTAGAAACAGTACATAAAACTTAGGTAAACACAGAATGAACTATCGTTATGAGTAAAAATTATAATGATTAAATCACTATTGACTATGCCAGAATATAGCCAATGAGTTAAAAAACTCATAAAATATTTAAAAAAGTAAATCTGTTCTATCTTTAATTATTAAAAGATTTTTAAAATCATGATAGTTGAATTTCTATTACTGGCCGCTTGGACAACTAATTAGAAACGGGATCCATGGTTCGTTCCATTTTTGAAAATAAAAAAAAAACCTCTTTTTAAGCTTTTTCTTTTGTTTCGGCGGCAATTAAACGTCAATTTGGAAAATTACGTGAATAATAAGTATTGGTAAAAATGGGTAAAAATAGGTAAAAATAAGAGTTGTGACGAGTCAACCAGGCAATTAATCGTTAAATTACATTTAGATCGAAAGTGGACTTATAGAAGAATTGCTAAACATCTAGAATGTTCTGTGAAGAAAGTTTTCAACGCTATTGCTCATTATAAAACTAACGGAACTACTAAAAGTGTTGTTAGAGAGGCTCGTCCAAGGAAAACATCTCCCCGGGAAGATTCGCAAATAATACGTGTAGCTAAACAAGACCCGTTCAAAGGCTCCAAAGAGATTAGGAATGAAGTTTTTTCACCTGATGACCCAAGGAACATTTCCTCGAAACTGGTACGCCGCAGATTAGTGGAAGCTAAATTGTTCGGGAGGGTTTCTCGAAAGGTACCGCTTCTTACCAAGCAACACCGAGAGAAGCGATTATTATTTGCAAAGAAATATCTTAACTGGACCGTACGAGAATGGAAAAAAGTGTTATTCTAGGATGAAACAAAAATAAATATGGTGAATTCAGCCGGCAAACGCTACGTTAGACGTCCAATAAACCATGCTTTTGATTATAAATACACGAGGAGTATAGTCAAACACGGCGGTGGTAATATTAAAGTATGGGGATGTTTTTCTGGTTGCGGAGTTGGACCCGTCCGTAAGATAGAAGGTATAATGGATCAATTTCAATACAAAAACATCTTAGAAGAGACAATGATTCCCTACACCGACGACCATTTGCCTGTGACCTGGATCTTTCAGCACGATAACGACCCAAAACACACGGCCCGCAGTGTTAAATCCTTTCTTAGTGAGCAACGTGTTACCATGTTAGACTGGCCTGCAAATAGTCCCGATTTAAATCTAATTGAAAATGTGTGGTACGTCGTTAAAAAAAAGTCTCCGTTAAACGTAATTCCAGTCAAAATGAACTTTACGAAGCCTTTGTTGAAGCATGGAACTCGATCCCACTCGATAAATGTATGAAATTACTTGAATCAATGCCACGTCGTTGCAGAGCCGTCATTAATAACAAAGGCTATGCAACTAAATATTAATTGTTAAGAAATTTAGTAAACCAAACATTATTTTACATAAATAATTTGAAATTGTTGACGTTGACACGTTAAAATTTTGATTTTTACCTCATTTCTTTAGTGTTTCTAATTACTTGTCCATGACGGATGGTACTGCAAATGTCGTTTAGTTGTTTGTACGTAACTAAATATCTAAATGGTAGTTGTAAACTCGGATATTTATTTGTTTTTTAATTAATTATAAGTTGTTGAACGTATTCTATGCATTTTGTTGTTTTATTTCCAAAAACAAAAGTTTTACGGCAATGTGCCTTGTATAATGTGAAATACGTCGCAAGTGTTTCTAATTATATGTCCACCACTGTATATATCGCACTGCTAGATAAATACCGTATCAACTCAAAATCCTTTCTAGTTTAGTTTCAAGTTCATAGTAGTGGTAATAAAGTTGAATTTAAAATACAGTTGTATTTTGAGTTGATACGGTATTGATCTAGCAGTGCGATATATATATATATATATTCTACAACTGATATTTTAATATCCGTAGGAACGCAGACTACAGGACAAGGCAAATATATCTATCTCTACACAAACTGAGCAATCAAGTACTGCGATTGTTATGGATACCGCGAAATTGTTGGCTATTTTTTTTTTCCCCGGTCAACCAATTGAGGAAAAATAAAACATTCAAGCATATTTTAAGTCTGTGACAACAATAATAGACTTGTTAGAAATGCATAATTTCATTAAATAATAAGTATAATAAAATAACACCAAATTATCTTTTTTTTATTTTTACTTATCTTACCAACTGTTCCCACTTTTGAGTATTAAATCTATTTATCTGAGGTTCCCACAGACTTGTTCTAATTTCAAATAATTATACCTTATGGTAACAAGTTTATGTCACACCTGCCCATAAAGTCGCTTTTTACGCCCGCTACGCGTACGGAAAAAGCCGCAAACATCTGCGATCTCGGACTTTCTTTGTTTTATCTACCTAGTGGTGTAATATACTATTATTCACTACATCACCCTCTCTCTCTCATCATCACCTCTGTATTATTAATTCCATGGATAATTTTTTTACGATTATTTTGTCATGTTTCATTAATACTTACTTTGTTACTACATGTCACACGGAAGTCTAAATACAAACTTAAACATCATCCTGTGTGCAAGATTACGTCATTTTTACGTCATCCGCACTTTTTGTCCGACCCCTGCTTATGACAAACCATATCGAATAATAAAATACCGAAAGTAAAAAAACAAGTAGTTACTTATTTGTAATTTGATTAATCACGATCTGAAGAAAAATCGGTACTTGATGATATATCACCAGTATTTATTATAAAAGGTGCCGTTATATCATCTGTGAGTGTGATCAGCGTGAGTTGGGTAATGTGTAGGGGCCTTAATATATCGCCAACTTTAGCCACAACACTACCCATCATAGACAATTGTAGAATTTAAAAGAAACAAAAACGTCATTCCATCAGGTCCTTATAACCTAACTTATGACACCATTTAAACTTTTAATGAAATATCCAAGATAGAGTTATATATTTGGTGATTTTGTATTTTACAGTAACGACCGTTTCAATAATGTATGTTTTCAATGGTGTTTGATGAGGTGGTGTGAAAATTCAAGGAGAAACAGTGACAAAACAAAGTTTCGGCTTTTGTTTACATAGTTAGCAAGTTCCATAGAAATACACTATAGCTTAATACACGTAGTATATATTTTTTCTAAACTTAAAATTCCATTTTTTTTAGAAGTCACTTCTTATGAACTTGAAAAATCTTGTACTGCGTCGTCGTCTTCAAATTTGTGGCATCTCAGGTATTCTTTCAATCTCGGAAATAAGTAGAAATCACTGGGGGCGAGATCTGCTGAATACGGAGGATGCTTAAGGATATCGAACCCAGAATCACGGTTTGCAGCCATTGCAACGGCGGACTTGTGTGCCGGGGTATTGTCCTGGTGGAACAGCACAACTTTCGAGCGTTTACCTCGCCGATTTTCGCGGATCTCATTGCGCAATGTTGCTATTTGTTTGGCATATAAAGCTCTTGTTTACAATAATATCGGCCATTGAAGTATGCATTTGAAGATAATTACTGATTTCTGAGGAGTTCGTACCTACCATACAAACGACGCTCATAAAGTGTACTTCTTAGTGTTACATACATACTTACATTAAATCACGCCTGTTTCCCAGAGGGGTAGGCAGAGACCACTTCTTTCCACTTGCTACGATCTTGGCAAATTTCTTAGTGTTAATTAGTACTTAATTAATTTTAATACCAATTTTTAGTTAGCAAGTTCCATAGAAATACACTATATGTATAACCAAGTCGAAATCAAGAAGAGTCGATATCGATATTATTAGCTACTCCCATGTCTAGACCATGTTTACGTAATGTGAAATTTTGACAAATGTGTAAATTTTCCTCCAAAAACAAAAGAAAACCGTGTACAACCTTACTTTTTCAGACATATAGTGTTCTCTTTTTAGCGTATTCAATTCCCCTTTAGAGTAAAGATGACAGCTATTGTTTTATCGATTTTTATTTTAGAACTCCTTCTATACTAGTTCTTATTCTGTGCTTAGGATTGCGCGAATACAATAAAATAAGACGTATATTTTAGTGCAACGTAAATGGGTCAAACGCACACAAAAAACAAAAGTTGTCTCTCCTGTGGTCAATAGTTAAAGGCTTGTGTGCATATAAGATATATTCTTATCTGATCGGGCCAAAGTTGACCTGACGCCGTATATGCGGATATGGGTTTAGCCAGAAAATTTGGCCTTAAAAACGTTAACTTCGGGTATGTCCACAGGAAAGACGCGAACCTAACTCTGCGTATGACCCAAATAGTGTTTAAAATTTGACACTGACATTATTTTTGTATTTACTTCTGTAATATATTTTTGTATATACCTCTTTTTATGCTGATAGTACGAGAAGAGAGAAAATTCAAATATAGAATGCCTTGTAAACAAACATTACCACTACATATGCAATACCGCGCTCTCGATCATTTATCTATACATTTCTTTTTGGCATTGAGTTAAAGCGGCAGTTGTATATTGTACTTTTAGAAGTTGTATTATTAATTGGTTAATTAATTAACTAAGCGGTAAAATTCCTGAATTGGGGAGTTGCGCGCAAGCAGTAAAAAAAACTAAATAGGGAGTGTCAATTTTATTTTAGAAGCTCTTAATTTCAAATTCATGACGAGGTATTGGATTAACAATCAATTTTAGAGTTTTACTTCGTCAAAATAATAAATGACTCCTGATAGTTTGACCTTCCTGATTGGCTACATCTGTTGCTATAAACATCGAATCTTAATAAAAATGGCATTGGCTCTGTGGTATTTATCTACCAATGTCAACTGTCAAATTTGATCTCAACCATTCCTTCATGTTCATTTAGGTGTTATTGAATATGCAACTAATACTGGATAACTGGGTTATCTCAGTAAGTTTCACAACATATTTCTTAAAATAAAAGCATGGCGGCACTTATAATAGTATTTTCGCTCCCCTTTATTTCAGACAAGTCATAATTCGGGTTCGAAGCCATATACTCTATTAACGGAATGTTTTTCAGTTTAGGTTCGTGATTTTTCGGAATTCATGTGCCGTTTAATGGCGCTAGCTAAGCGTGTAGTTTGGCTACTACGCTAGTGTAGTTTATAATTATTATTTATAATATACGCAGCTTAAAAAATCTATTCTGGCTATTTATTTGATATTTCAACCCATAACAATATATTACCTTAGGTCCAGTTGACACCGATATAGCAATGGTTCTTGGTAAAATCTTATTTTACCGTCGGCGTCTGCGCGATCAAGGCATAGTGTTAAGTCGTCCAGCCGAACTAATCGCCTAATAAGCGGCTCAGCTTGGTCTATATCTGAAATAAACAATATTACGCTGTTACAGTTTATCCTTTATAAATGTATGGGAGTTTTTATAACCCTTTGTATGGAGAACGATACTATTGCTTTCATACAGGTCTTGTCCAGACAATATTTAATTTCGTGAATAGTTTTAATTAACATCTTTGTATGAATCCGAGTATTTTTATTGAAAGTCAACATACTTTTTTCGTTTAAAGTCAATATTTTATTTCCTTACAGTACTAGGCAGATAAGAAGTTAATCCTGACACATTGCACGACCATGATGTTTCTGACTATTGACATTGTTGACAGCAGTAAAACAATGCCAAACTTATTTGTTGCGTGCGAAGGAAGAGTAATATTTAACAACATTGTTTGACTGCTGTTAACATTACCCATCTTCATATACTTCATGGTTGTGCAATATGTCAGGATTAACTTCTTATCGGCCAGGCACCATCTAACTATCACTATGACACTTAAAGTATCATATAATACTTGAAGGGAAATCTTATACGAAACTTTATGAGCATTTAATGTCATTAATGCTATGGGGACGGGTCGAAAGAACGCTGCACATTGCTTCGGGATAGGAAACCTGATAATTTACTTTTCTCAAAAATGACCATTTTCTCCATACTGAGACGCGAAGTACATAGTTTACAGACAGTTCCCAAATTATAAAAAAATTACATTGCGTGCTCGCTACACAAGCCCGCAATGTTGCATACAAATTTCATTGTTATCTAGTTTGTAACTTTTTAAAAAGTGAAAACGGCCATAATAAAATGAGGGCGCAAGTCTTATACATCCATATTTTATTCGAAACGTAACTTTTTTATCTGTGTCTGGAATAGCTTGAGTTTTTTTTTCTAAAAAAAAGCTTGCGTTTCTCCTTGTCATAAAAATAATGGCGGTAAAGAGTGAGGTTATTTCACGTGAAGTTTGTGTTTATATGCGATTTTTTTCTTGCGATTTTTGAGAAAAGCACTATATATGCCTCGGCAGTGAAACAGGCAATTGCGGGCCTCGTATTTTTAAACGGACTCGCAAGCTCGTCCGTTTAAACCAATTCTCGGCCCGCAATTGCCTGTTTCACTGCCTAGGCAATAATGTACTATTTCTCAAAAATGACCGGAAAAGTTGACATTACTAACTCCATACTGAGACGCGAAGTACATAGTTTACAGACAGTTCCCAAATTAAAAAAAAATTACATTGCGTGCTCGCTACACAAGCCCGCAATGTTGCATACAAATTTCATTGTTATCTAGTTTGTAACTTTTAAAAAA
Organism: Acleris emargana; assembly: GCA_927399475.2. NCBI lineage: Eukaryota > Metazoa > Arthropoda > Insecta > Lepidoptera > Tortricidae > Acleris > Acleris emargana. The sequence goes on along the minus strand of OV656835.1, from coordinate 44,287,213 downwards.
GTGAAAACGGCCATAATAAAATGAGGGCGCAAGTCTTATACATCCATATTTTATTTGAAACGTAACTTTTTTATCTGTGTCTGGAATAGCTTGAGTTTTTTTTTGTAAAAAAAGCTTGCGTTTCTCCTTGTCATAAAAATAATGGCGGTAAAGAGTGAGGTTATTTCACGTGAAGTTTCTGTTTATATGCGATTTTTTTGTTGCGATTTTTGAGAAAAGCACTATATTTGCCTCGGCAGGAATCGCAATTGCGGGCCTCGTATTTTTAAACGGACTCGCAAGCTCGTCCGTTTAAACCAATTCTCGGCCCGCAATTGCCTGCTTCACTGCCTAGGCAATAATGTACTATTTCTCAAAAATGACCCGAAAAGTTGACATTACTAACTCCATACTGAGACGCGAAGTACATAGTTTACAGACAGTTCCCAAATTAAAAAAAAATTACATTGCGTGCTCGCTACACAAGCCCGCAATGTTGCATACAAATTTCATTGTTATCTAGTTTGTAACTTTTAAAAAAGTGAAAACGGCCATAATAAAATGAGGGCGCAAGTCTTATACATCCATATTTTATTTGAAACGTAACTTTTTTATCTGTGTCTGGAATAGCTTGAGTTTTTTTTTGTAAAAAAAGCTTGCGTTTCTCCTTGTCATAAAAATAATGGCGGTAAACAGTGAGGTTATTTCACGTGAAGTTTCTGTTTATATGCGATTTTTTTGTTGCGATTTTTGAGAAAAGCACTATATTTGCCTCGGCAGGAATCGCAATTGCGGGCCTCGTATTTTTAAACGGACTCGCAAGCTCGTCCGTTTAAACCAATTCTCGGCCCGCAATTGCCTGCTTCACTGCCTAGGCAATAATGTACTATTGTTCTACTCGCGTAGAATAAACCACTAATATTGATATTGTTAAGGTATCCGAATACTACCAATAGCGTAACCGAATCAGGAAAACAATTCTATAATGAGCGTTCCCATGGTAATAACAGTTCTATAATTATTATCAGCATTGTTATTACCATAGTTACGGTCATTTCGGATATCAGTCTTGGCGTTTAGTAAACACTTGAGATCTTAATTTGTTTAATAAACCGTTAAAAATATTTATTGCCAATTACAATTACGTTTATTAAACATGTTTAAAGTACATGATTAATTATATGTAAGTATGAAAAATTGTTTGTTTATGCATACATTAAACGAAAAAAAAAACTGTGCAAAACCTTTGTTGTTGCATTGACATCAATTCCGCATGAAAAATTCATGAAAAGTGGAGATCAATCTATGCAACCTCGTTTTAGAGCTGTCATTAACAGCAAAGGCTACGCAACCCAAAATATTATTTAGCTGTGTAACTTCGTTAATACAAGTTATTTTAGTAAGGTGCCTGTCTTATGTATAAAACGTACCAGCAAAAGAAGTCTCCCAGTTGGAGCCGGCGCTTTCTACAGAGAGGTGCTTAATGTTGAGTGACAGCACGACGTCGTCCTGCACGTACTTGACGATAAGGTGGTGCACACGCAGAGTGATGTTGCTGACTACACGCCGCACTAGCGCCTGCATGTAGCCCGGCGGCGCCTCAACCGCCGCCACCTTGCGGCTGTCCAACATCACACCTTATTTATATTGTTTAACCTAACCTAACCTTACCCTCCGCACAATCGACCATTAGGTTAGGATGATACAAATACGAACGTCATGCCAAAATAAATTCAATACTATTTAATGATTTGTTTGTTACTGGCATTAATGTATCTACCGTCATTGATTAAAAATATTATCCGACTTTTGCCTCTTTTTTGGTTATACGCGTACTGCACAAACTCTGACAAGATAATATATCGAAGGTATATCAATAAATCGTTAGCGCCAATATAATGTGTACACATGTTTTTCGAAGTATCTGAACTCGTATTTGAGATAGGAGTAGGTATAATTTGTCGTGTTCCGATCGTTCGGAAGAACAGGTACCAGAAAACCAGATCGTTAAAAGAGATATCAGGTGCAGAAGAGGTGGAATGCAGAAAAGGACTTGATGTAATGAAGATAGAGGCTTCTTGGGGCCCGACTGGCCCCGCACAAGGCTGACTTTAGAGTTTTCTCGTTTGAAACTGAGGGAATAATGGTTGCTCTAGTTAGAGCCACCGTCTATGGGTGAATCAACTTCTAAGGTACTCCCCATTTTTCGACATGTTTCACAAATTATATGTTTTTAGAAAAACTATATATATATTTGCCAACGACGTAGCTTACCCGCTTATTAAATCAGACAATTAGGCTAGCATTTGAAATGATTTGATTTAAAAATAGTACAGTTTGAAATAATAATATGTATAGTTGGTAACGCAGCGGACGATGTTGTCCCTAGGTTTTGTATGGAAAATGTGCATTTTCCCCTGAGTTACCAGGTTTTTTCGAAGATAAAATAATATTTGAGGTGTTTAACGTGTAAGGTCTGTAAATTTGGTGGTCTGATATTAATATTCATACATTATTATTAATGATAAGTCACCAGGAAAGTTTTGATACCGCAAAAGAAAAGGAGTACCTTAAAAGTTGATTCACCCTTATACGCCCTGGTGATCTAGCTTTTTAATTTACAAGTTCCAAATTCATAAAATGCCATGGAAAACCGTAATTTGTAATACTATGAGTTAAATAGGTATTGGTTTTGGAAAAAAAGTGGCATTTATTGACTTATATTATCACTACATAGTATAAAACAAAGTCGCTTGCGCTGTCTGTCCCTATGTATGCTTAAATCTTTAAAACTACGCAACGGATTTTGATGCGGTTTTTTTTAATAGATAGAGTGATTCTTAAGGAAGGTTTATATGTATAATACATTCCACGCGGGCGAAACCGCGGGCGGGTCTCTAGTAATTTATAATCATAACAATGGGAAAAATTTGTACTTCAGATGTTACCATTCTTATGTTTCTGTAACACAAACACTATGAATAGCATAAAGTTCGCGAAAAGTAGCATGTGATTAAAAATGTTTAGAGCCGCTGCCGGCCGGCACTGTTTCATTTGCCTTGTTTAGGTAAAAAATTTCTTTGTTAATTCCTGGCTAAATCTGTTGCTTGTACAGAAAACAAATACACACAGGTGAAAAATAGTATTTTATGTAACTGGTACATAAAGAGGGTTCTTAAAACACGAGTGTGGTTTTGTGAAACGAGCCTTCGGCTCGTTTCATAATAACATCACACGAGTTTTTTAAGGCCTAATTATGTACAGTTGCATACATTACTTTATCTACACACATATTATAAGTACTCTAAGATGCATTCAGTAGCCGAAGGCAAATAACCTTCATAGCTACCAGTGCTACTGCTACCTGAAATATATCTATAGGTGTTAAGCTAATGTATGAACTGAAATAAGAAATAAATCAAATCAGAGAAAATAAGTATTTATTTATTATAATAATTGTAAACATTAACATTATAGTGCAATTAGAAATGTTTAAATAACAAACAAACAAATGGCGGCAAAGCTAACACCTGTGTCACGAATATGAATGTTTTTTTAAATCATAGACAAACTAACGTCCCTATTCTAATGTCATTCGACATCAAAACGGCTTACGACACTTTACTTAAAATATACCGAGTCGACGTTTAATAGATACTAGAATTGACCCGCTGTTTGAATTGTTTTGGTTTTGGAAGATGTTCCAAATCAGTCCGGTGGGTTAGGCACTAATTTCAAAATACACCTTTATTCTATACGCTCTAATATCAAAAAGACCTTATCCCAAAATGAACGAAACCCGAAACAATCTATTCCCAGAAAGCCCCAGTCTCAATATGCACTTTTCGCAATAGCACTTAATTTCAAATAACATGAATCTCATAAAACACTTACTTGCAAAATGCACCAATCCCAAAATACCCTAATTTTTAGTATTAAAACACACGAATCTCGTAATGAATGATTTCCAAAATACCCTGGTCCCAAAATACCCTAGTGCCTAAATACCTTATTCCCATAATACCATAATCCCAAAATACATTTGTTTTTCATTGGTCGTCTACCAGGGAATATTTGAATGTGTACCATACATGACATTATGACACGACTCGAACTTGCGACAGGCGAACTCAATACAAATCGGCCGGCACGTCAAATCTCCTTATATTCATTATACCTGTGGTGATTATATACCTATATACATATATATACAGGGTTACTGGTTAAGTCGACCTAGATCCTTTAAGGGGTTGTAGTTTCTATGATTTCTGACCACTTTGACTAAGAAACACCATATCAGATATTTAACTTTTAAGATAATTATTCTTAAATACCGATTTTTTGTATATTGCAACATTTTTTTTGGAATCCTTGCATTTAATTTGTTTGTTTATACAATAATTATGTAGTAGATAAGTTGCTTCAACTTTATCGACACTTGAATTGCCATTAACTGAACAAACCGAGTCGTAGTATATGAATGATAGGTAAAGAAGGAAATAAACTCTGACGAAATATTTTTTTCTTATACCAATATTTAAAAAAAAGTCTATGGCAGTAATACTGCAGACAATCTTAAAAATATCTACATTTATTCAGCTATCCAACGAGGTATAGCAATTTTGGTTATTATCAGAATTAATTGAAACATCTTAGTTGAAAGTCTCCCAGGTAGTAGTAAAATAATTATTGTATAAACAAACAAATTAAATGCAAGGATTCCAAAAAAAATGTTGCAATATACAAAAAATAGGTATTTAAGAATAATTATCTTAAAAGTTAAATATCTTGAAAACGGTTAAGTTTAGGATATGGTGTTTCTTAGTCAAAGTGGTCAGAAATCATAGAAACTACAACCCCTTAAAGGATCTAGGTCGACTTAACCAGTAACCCTGTATATATATGTATATAGGTATATAATCACCACAGGTATAATGAATATAAGGAGATTTGACGTGCCGGCCGATTTGTATTGAGTTCGCCTGTCGCAAGTTCGAGTCGTGTCATAATGTCATGTATGGTACAAATTCAAATATTCCCTGGTAGACGACCAATGAAAAACAAATGTATTTTGGGATTAGGGTATTATGGGAATAAGGTATTTAGGCACTAGGGTATTTTGGGACCAGGGTATTTTGGAAATCATTCATTACGAGATTCGTGTTTTAATACTAAAAATTAAGGTATTTTGGGATTGGTGCATTTTGCAAGTAAGTGTTTTATGAGATTCATGTTATTTGAAATTAAGTGCTATTGCGAAAAGTGCATATTGAGACTGGGGCTTTCTGGGAATAGATTGTTTCGGGTTTCGTTCATTATGGGATAAGGTCTTTTTGATATTAGAGCGTATAGATAAAGGTGTATTTTGAAATTAGTGCCTAACCCACCGGACTGTTCCAAATTTGAACAACAATACTTTATGAAAACTTGTATCGTAATTTTAACTTTTCATTACAGCAACAGATAAGAAAAAATATCATAGTAAAATTGTATCTTGTAATGATGGTCATTGTCTACGGATTCTGAACGCATTATAGAGGACTTATGATATGAGTGTAGATAAACCATTAAACGCTATCCTACTTACATTGTTTACAGCTCCGTAAGTCAGGTTTTACAAGTAAAATTATAAGGTGCCCTGTGTAGCCTGCCTACGAAGCTAGCGGTCCTGGGTTCAAATCCCGGTAAGGTCAGATATTTGTGTCATGAGCGCGATTATTTGTTCCTGAGTCATGGATGTTTTCTATGTATTTAAGTATATATTTTTCTATATAAGTATTTATTTCGTTGTCTAGTACCCATAGTACAAGCCTAGAGCTTAGTTTGGGACTATATCAATTGGTGTAACTTTGTCCCATGATATTTATTTATTTATTAAGGAAATTGACAATGGGTGGAACTTGCAAATATTTTAATCACAGACTAACATTTTGTAATGGTTTGTATACTTTACCCGCAAACCGCAGCGAAATCTCTTTTTTGAATGCAGTACTATTAGGACATTGTTGATATTAGCCTGATTGTGCAAAAAGCGTTTACAGAATTATCAACAAGTTATTAGAGTTGTTGGTAATTCTGTAGCTCTGCCTACCCTACTTTGGGAATGAAGGCGTGAGTTTATGTATGTATGTACTATTAAGACAATAACTGCTTTACCGACACGTCTGTGCTTTATTAAAGCTATTATTTAAGAGATATTTGAAAGTATTCCTTTTTTCCGGTGTATCACTTACCCAACCTGACCTTAAATAAAATAAAAATTACCTAGGTGATTCTGGTGGTACATTGTCGTCTGGCGCAGGAGGATGAATACTGAGAACGCACTCTGGAAAAAAAAACATTTTAGTAAATCTATAAGGTGGGGTAAGATTATTTTGAAAGCAAATAAATACTACTCACCTATTGTATCAATTGTTACAACAATGGGCTCCGACATAATTTTTGTCCAAGGAACTTGTATAAGCAGCTCATGAATTCTTCCAGAAACAAGTGTGAAGGGCAGTGCAATCTCTTTTTGTAATACATCTGCCTTAAGAACCAAATTATGCAAAGCCACCCCACCGCCCCATAGGGAAACCTGGTAATAGTTAACAATAGTTTAATAATGAGATTAATGAGGGTACATACGCACAATAATATCTAAGAACAGAAACACCTTATCAATGTCTGACTATTATGTTCTTACACCAGCAAGTGTGCTATTTGTTTACCCTTGTTGAATATAGAAACCTTGCATTTGTTTATAGGGCCACACCATTTATTTATTGATCATATAATCAACACTAACAGTCAAGCAACACATGTTAGTCAAAATCATGGAGAAACAATATTGACTAAAAACTAAGTTATAAGTAAATACAAACTGAGCTTAATGTGATAATAGACTCTAGGTGACAGCTGGCTAAAGCAAGGAATCTAGACAGAGTTGAAAAAAACATCTACTGTGATGAGTCCATAATGTTGGTGAGGAGTGTCAGCACACCATTGAAATATATTAAAGTATGGAAGACTAACGCCAAACAAAAATGTCAGCAAAATATTTTCATCTCCCACAGTCTTTATAACTAAAAATGTTTGAGCTATTATGATAACAAACTCAATAACATTATATTTACAATTTGTTTATGTCTAATAATTAGACCCCGGATTTTTGTGGCACTAACGTCACAATAGGGTGATTTGGGGAGTAAATGGAACAGTATTAATTAATACGGATTTATTAAGATAAGATAATATAAAAATTATCATATTTTAGTGTTAATGAATACGAAATTGTACTTATTATTTTTTGGTATACATATTATTGCGAAACTTCCTATAAATAAATTGTCAGTTGATTAAAATCATAAATTTTGTAAGATCTAAGAAAAACTCACTTTGGTTTTTTTTTCCGCTCGCTTTTTCTCCGTGTATTTTTGAACGTAGATGTTTTCGAATGTTGTAAGTTTTTGAAGCTACCTTTGTGATACACCATTTACAAAATAATTTGTTATCGATTACCAGGGAGCGCAACTTTGGTGCCGATGACAGGCGTATGACGTCAAGCTATATACAGAGTGTTTTTATCTAGATTTTACTTCGTCACTAATAACAACTTATTGGCATCTTTAGTTTACTGATATTGACACTTGATTTGAGACGGCTAGTAGGTACTTATAAAAAGGAGATTGAGTAGCATTGTCATGGTAAAAAGAAAATTATTCGAGACACTAACAAAAATAATCATTTTTTTATTTGTTTGTATGTAAATTGTAAATATAACAGAAACATGATTGTTTCTCTTGCGCAAAGTCACAATGCTCAGCCGTATTTGCAGAAGTTTCCTTTTCTGATTGTAAATAATGAAATAAGGTTTTGACAGGAATGTAGGCAATTTAGAAAAACATTGCAAAACAACCAAGCACATGGGATGTTGAATTTAAATTTTAAGCGTTCTGGATACTTTGAAATCCAATGACATTTCATTTAAGTTATGTTTTTCATTTACTTGTGGAAAGAACCTTTTTCATTATTATATTACCCAATTAAATATTTATTCATATAGTCTTTGTCATTATTTTAATATTAACATTATCATTATAGCATTATTAAGAATCAGTGGGGTGTCTAATATTGATTATAATAAAAGCATCCTATATGTGAATTTGCGTCATAATGACGTCACCGGCACCAAAGTTTCGCTCCCTGTCGATTACTTTTAAAAAGTCAAATTTAGCAAGATATTTATTTAGAGACATTATTTTATTTCAATTCAACAAATAAAACATACGCCTTATGAGATATGAGACAGTGTCTTGACACATTAATACATCCAAGTGACGTGCAGTTGCCAATAAAGCAAACAGTTTATATCTAAGGTCAAACTTTATATAGGTTTGCATAGGTTGCATACATTGATAAAGTTAATTCTATTATAATGTATGTTCCATTTCCCGAATGGAACAGTGGAACGAAATAATTATTCGACCGCTCAGTTTTTCGTCGAAAATTAGTAAACGTAGAAATTTAAGTCTTGCAGTTATATACCAAAAATTTAATATCGATCGATTCACTGAGAATTTTTTATTGTGACTTTATTAAAATTTATTTGGTTACGTATCGTAAATGAAATTATGTTTTTCTATGGTGAAATGAATATACATTTTTATCTTACCTTATAATTTATGTATCATTTTTTTCTACCATTCCATTTACTCCCCAAATCACCCTATTGTGACGTCAGTGCCACAACAATCCGGGGTCTACTAATAATCAACAGGTTTATTCAGTCTACTCAAATCCATTTTACCGATTCACCAATGAGAAATATTTATTATACTGGGGTTAACAAGGGAATTTTATTTCCAATAATATCTCTAACTAAAGCTTCCTATTAAAAAGGGCAAAATATGTAGTTGTCATAGAGGGTTGGACACAAAAATGAGTCTCACTGAGCATACTTTGTTTATTAAATGTTTTAAAAGTCGAGAAAAATAATTCTCTTCTTTTCTAACAGTAATAATGCTTGAAATTCTGTTATTTGTTCCTCTGAAAAATTGATAACAAACCAACATACTTACAGTATAAATATGTCTCAATATAGGCCGAACGCAAGGGAACCATTACTGATATTATTATTAAATCTACCAAAGTGAGGCAATTGAACAGTTGGCAAGTAATGTCAATTAATTGTCCTGCCATAGCTGCCCACAGGCACTAAGTTGTTCTAAGCGTCTAAAGGTTAGTAACATTATTCTTATTCTAAGGAAAGTTCAATCAGCCTATTCCAGCGTAACAATATTCCGTTCTGTCTCACAAAACTATCATGATACTCACTTGTGCATCAGCAGGTTTAAAGTCGCGTACATATTTGTCAACATAGCTCAACAAAATTGGAGTAACATATGACTCAATTTTAAACATTTTGAGTGTAATAGGGTTGACTTTTAGTCATTTCCGAATTAAAACACCTGTAAAATATAAATTAAAGAACAATTTCAAAATATATCAATTTTAACAAAAATAGTAGGTAAATAAACTTGTACTTGTCATAACTTACAAAACTTCTCATTATTAAACGAATGTTGTACAAAAGAAATCTTTATCTCGTAAAAGTTATCATTTATCACTGTATCATAAATGGTGACAATGATAATAAACCTGTAGCATTGTTTAACAACAAAAATGAAATTTATCCATGATTTGTATAGCCAAACAAAACACTGTTTTAATAGTGGGATAGGAATAACACGTAAGCTATGACTACTACCGATTAATAGTAAATTTTACATACTACAGAAATTTGAATATTTCTACCTTAACAGCAAAATAAATTCACTTCGATCCAATCCAAACGCCAGCTGGACTTCTTCGACCACAGATTAAAAGAGTATGTCCATCAAAGAGTAGTGTAATATAATGGGAAAAGAGAGCCCTCTCACGGGTTATTCATGCAGACTGATTTGAAGCGCCATCTACATTTTTGAACAAGTACCATTCATATATATACGTATAGCCAGCTACAGATATTCTTAAAATTGAATGGCTTGGCTTTCCAGTAACAAACTATTTTGCTCTCGTCTTGTCGTAATTAGATTTGATTAATATTAATCTGAATTTAAGAATTACGACGAGACGAGAACAAAATAGTTTGTTACTGGGAAATACCTAACTAATTGGGCGGGAGGATATAATGAAATGAAATGACAACAAGTATTTTTTTATAGCTTTATTATTTATGTTTACTTCGTCATCGCCATCATAGATTAACTTACCGGACAAAATCCGATTAACCGATTGACACCAGCTGTAAATTATTACATTTAATGTAACACTTAGAAATACATTTTTTAAATCATCTTTATGTTTTGGGCATTTAAAAGGATATGTTATTATTATTGTATCAACAATATAATACAAAAGTACACAAACTAAAAAACAACGTCCCTGTCGCACATTAAAATAAGCGTCCATATCGCAGAAATTTAACTTCACACGCGAAGTAAGTCAATACCCAAACGGAGGAGCAAGCGAGCAAGCTCAACTCGACGCTTGAAGTATTGTGGTTTCTGGTAACGAAAACACCTAAAAACCATGCAATTCAAATCACACTCAAATATACAACCTGTAGCCAACCGTGGCCATGTTAAATGACTGGTAGGCAGGCAGGGTTGCCATTACAAAAATTATGTTTCACTCGGCCAGATCTAATAAAATTAGATTATTCGTAGTATTATTTCAAAATAAAAGTATTTTTTGTGATTATTTTCAATGACAGGATATTTCTTATTGAATTATATTTAATGATAACATGCATGCAGTGACATCTATCGGAGACTCATGATAACAATCGGTGTTTTTACTGTTCAGAAACGTAGGTGGCGTAACTATCTATTTAACATAGCACAATGTAGGAGACTGTCCCCCCTCTGATGTCCATACAATTATAATCTGTGGATATGTCTAAAGGTTGATTTGATGCATATTTGAAGTTTAAGAGGTAGTGTTGCCAATAATAATGAGGCCTATTTATACGATCCTGCATGTAATATTATGTCGTATGCATAATAGAAAAGTGAAGTTGTTCAAAGAAATTATAGGTTCTACATGTTTTGCAGCACAAATGTAGGTCAGTTTCTAGGTATGTTGTTTTATTGTACAGTGTGTTGCTTTATCTCACAAAAGCCGGGTGTGGGTCATTATTTTGTGTAAATAGATGCAAATTGCACATCAAGCAGTCTCTTAAGGCCGCTCTTCATGTAGCCCGCGAATCACGCTTGATATCGAGGCGTGAAGTTGCCGAATTTTTTTAATTGAGGATATCTGTTTTTTTTAATTTTCCGTTTATTCACGCATTAAACTCATAAAAATACATCTCGTATTCCGCACAAACTCCGACATTGATAAATCGACATTATAGGAAATAATCGTTAGTTCAAAAATATCGTATCTAAACAAATGATCGTCACTACGCCGAAAAAAAAACGTATCAGATTAATTTTTCATAAAATTTGGGTATTTTATATAGTGTAAAGTAAAAAAACAGAAAACTTCATGTGACTGCCGATTTTGTAAAAGAAGGCATATTTGACTAAAAAGAACAATGTCAAATATTTGCACTGGAGTTTTTTCAAAAACTATGCCACACTTAAGCACTATACATCTATTAGACCTGGAAAAAGTGCAGGTGACCCATGTGCGTTAGATCACAGTCCGGTTGAGTTTAAACTTCGCTTTGATGACATCTGCACTATTCTGCCTCGAAGATTCAATGATAGTTTTGAACATCAAGCGATTCCTCAGCTGTATTTTGGACCCGTCGCTATTAAAAAACGAAAGTACGATGATTTGCAATCTCTAAACCAGATTTTGCCAAAAGACTTTCATTGCATAGCATTTTACGATAGTTTATTGAATGCATACTTAGTTGAGAAAAAAATATTCGAGCCGATCTTTTTTTTACGAAAACACGTTTTTGTTTAAGTTCGTCTTTTGTTACTCTAAGAGAGTCTGCTTAGTTAATTTATTAAACATAAAAACATACATTTCGTTTCATTGTGAACCGTACAATTTAACTCAAAATTATCGTATCTCAACAACTTTCAGTCAATACTAGAACAAACGTTTTGTATCTTACGAATATATGTTAATTTAATAAAAAGTATTTGCGTGAGTTATTCGAATATTTGTAAAATGAATGACTGCCTATCAAAGTATCTCATGAAAACAAGAACTTATTTGATCAATTACAGTAATTTACAGGATGTTTATTGTTCCTCTTGGAAACTTGATGATTTTCAGATACGCGTTTTATATTACACCCTAGTCGGTAGTGACCCTGCCTACGAAGCTAGCGGTCCCGGATTCGAACCCTGGTACGGGTAAAAATTTGTGGGATGAGCGCGAGTATTTGTTCCCGAGTCTTGGATGTTTTCTATGTATTCAAGTATGTATATTTACAAATAAAACTTGTTCTTTTTTTTTAAATAAATCTACGACGCTTGTTATGTAGTCAGGAATACCTTTAGGGTAAATTGCATTCCAGACTCTTGTTGTTCTTTCATTTTCAGGAATATACAGGGGCTGTGTTTCGTTCTTCGAAAATGAGCACTACTTTCAATAATTTTAACAAGTCAAGACGAGTCAATTTTACTATTTCTGACTCGGTGACCAACATGAGGGTTGGCACCCTCATGCTCCTGAAGCATTAAGTCACTCTTGAGCCCCGAAATTAAAATCCCCAGGAGAATGAGTGAATTTCTCCTGAGGCAAAGCACTCCTTTATCGGCTCCATGACGCCTCAACCCTGCTTCTCCGCACATTGAGTACCTATTGATATAGGGATGTAGCGTAAGTTTGACGTGGGCGGACCCCTTCCCATTACCACACTATATACATCATCGAAGATCTTTACACATAAAAAGACTTTTCACGCAACGTTCTTTTGCGTAGCACAATTTAAGAGAACAACGCATTTGAAGTGTTGAGAATTCAAATGTCTATGGGTCTCAGATCCCCCTTACCCTTAGGTGACCCGAGTGCTCGTGTGCCTTCTCCTTGCCATTAAAAAAGATAAGGGGATAAAAAATTAGTCACATAATAAATAATAGTACAAGAATTAGTCGTAAAGGAACCTACTTCAGTAGACGACGCGGACGGTGACCACCAGCAGGCGACAGTAGGCAGCAATAGGCTACAGTAGGCGACACTCAGTAAGTTTGAATGCGAATAGCCTGCATCGTGTTTTTGTCGGAGCATGTCCACGACAATGTGCTAGGAAGAGGATCGAGTTGATAACGATATTGATTCACAATTAAAAATTGAAAATATTGAATCAGTAAATCGGTCACATGAGCGCTCTTTTGCATGTCCCGGTCCGAGGACGCCACTCAAAAACCTTCTAACCCCATCGGCCATCAGTCCTGCGAGCGATGTGCCCCGCCCACTGCCACTTAAGTTTAGCTATTCTTCGGGCTATACTAATCTACGGTACTATAGCCTTTTCAAAAACCGGCTTGTTCGGAAGGCTAGAAATCGTCAAACATGCGTGCGAGACGATTTGTGACGACCCTCGAAACCAGCTCGTAAACATGGCTCAGAAGTGAGATGGGTCTATAATTCTTCAGCAATGTTTTATCACCTTTCTTGAAGAAGAGAACCATCTCACCTCTGTTCCATGATTTCGGTGCTCTCCCTTCATGGAGGATGGAGCTGAACAGCGTCTGAAGGCCCCTAAGAACTGGTTTACCACCCGCCTTCAGGAGTTCGGCTGTAATTCCATCCTCACCTGGGCCTTTGCCATTCTTAAGCTTTTTGAGGGCCATACTAATCTCGTACAGGCTGACGTCGGAGAGATCTTCGGTATAGTCCGTAAAACTTCTCAACTTCCGCCAATAGCTCAGGTTTGGATGAAATGACTCTGCCGTCGTCGGTCTTCAGCTTCATCAATTGGCTTTGACCAACAGACAGATCCCTGGCAAACACATTATAGCCCCTGTTACGCTTAATGCCTCTTCAATACTTTTAGTATTGTCGGTACGGTAATATGGAGTGAATCAACTAACGGGTGATAACAAAAAATGAGAATTATTTGCAAGGGTGTAGAAAAATAATTGTGTAACATTTTATATTTTTTTTATAGTAAGGGTTATAATACACATTTAACTATTTACAAAATTATTAATGCACGTTACGATAAGGCCCGTAATCAGCTGTTCGACGCAGTTTTGACATAATGCCCGAACAAGACCGTTGGACGGCATATTTGTCCATTTTTCGCACACAGGTTTTGATTATTTTTATAAGTTGGGCACAATTTTCTGCTTCCCAATTAATTTTGTAAACCAAACTGCTCAAAAAACCAGAAAAATCTTCGATCGGCCGACATTGTGGAAGGTTTTTGGGATTTCGGATTTTCGGTACAAATGGCACATTATGGGAGTCTAGGAATTGCAATGTCTTTTTGGCGTAATGCGACGATGCCTTATCTGGCCAAAACACATATTCTCCATCAGGGCGATGTTGGCGATTAAATGGTACCGTAAAACCTTACAACTTTACCCTTTGAACATAACTTTGCCCTAGTCGTCACTTTTGAATATAACCGAAATAAATCAAAAAATATTAAACGCACACCTTATTTTCAATCTGTGGTAGAAAGTTAAACATATCGCTGGCAAGACCGAGTAACGGCTGACCCCCCACCATGCTTTAGTCACTCGTCAGACGGCTGCGAACACAGTAGTGTATTTTGGTGGGCCAAAAAGTGCGAAAAAACTTCTGTGGTAAATTCACCTACGACGTCCCAACAGGTATGTACTTTTGACTGTTATAACTCTACAGTTAGTAATCGCTACAGACAAAAACTCAACACTGTATCTCAATTAATTTCTGAGTTATGGCGGTGGGCAATGTTATATGCTAATTCCGGGAGTGCTGCTCGCAACATTGCCCAGCACAATTTCACCGTTAGGGTTGTCACTCTCAAATTGATCTCTATATTGTGACAGTGTTATATTTGACTGACAGTACTAAAAGCTAAGCTTCTATTTTTAAAATGATCTCAAATTGATCTCTATATTGTTAAAGTTACCTACATGAATGTGTTTTTTTAAGTTTTGTTGATTATTCATTTTATTTTTGATTATATTGCAACATCACACCGTTGTTTCTGTTAGAATGTCATTTGTTTATTGTACATGTTACGCCATTTTTTTGTTTAATTCGTAATTATAATCTGGTTTTTTTTCACTATAAAGTACTGCCCATAGAAATTACTACGTGGTGCTCATTTTTTTCCGGTAGGTACCGACCGGTAGGTCGGCGAGCGAAATAAGAGAAACACGTATCAGTAACCCTTCCCATTCGTTAATCTAAATTAAATAGTTTTTTCCAGTAACTCGGAACTAAAGTAACATCATCACAAAGTATGAACTGTTTACAATCTAAGTATAGTGTTTACTTCTTAAGTGATCAAGTGTATTAAGTGCAATAAGTATTTATCCAAAGTGTAATCACAAGCGATTTTTTCTGAGATCTACCCGCGGCCAGCTGTTTATCTGCTTATCGCAAGCCCGACCCGGCCGCAGGCGCCAGTGAATAGCCCCCGTACCACGAAACCGCTACAGCGCTCACTGTCGCTAACTTATCGCGTTGCAACTCGGCGTCGAGAAAATGAGTTGCTCCGGTTGTTTACAAAAAATGCAAAGAGGCGAAAATGTGATTACTTGTTCCACTAAAACATGCAAGCAGTCCTTCCATGCAGCCTGTAAAAACGCTCAACAGCTTACTCCAAAGGAAATTAAGTCTTGGACTTGCCCAGACTGCGTTGCCAAGGCAAGAAAAGGAGGAGACCATTCTCATACACCACTGCAAACTGCCACAGAGAATGCAACGCAGCGTAAGAAGAACCAACACGAAGTGAAATCGAGCAATGATGACCCCACGGGTCCCGGTGATGAGCAACACTCACTCTCGGCGGAGATTAACTTACTGCGACAAAGTGCTACAAATACGTGGGACTGCCTAAAAGCACGCTTGGATGAGATTTGTGAAAAAATCTCGTGCTATGATGCCAGAATTAGGGCACTTGAAGCAATGGAAAGTGAAAATACTCAACTTAAAGCTACCGTTACTAGCCTACAGAATCAACTGAATGACCAAGCACAAGGAAATCTAAGCAGTGAGGTAGAAATATTAGGTCTCGAAGAGATCCCTCAGGAAAATCCCTACCACCTAGTTCTGACAACCGCGGCAAAGGTGGGTGTTGAACTGCGAGACACTGATCTGGCATTCGTATCCCGAGCCGGCCCTAAGCGTCAGCCTGGCAACAGCGACGCTAATAACAAACAACCCCAACAGCGTCCTCTGGTCGTGACCTTTGTCCGGCGAGCAACAAGAGATGAATTTCTCAAGCAGGCTAAGGCACGGAGAAACGTTAAGAGTAGGGATGTAGTCGGGCACGGGTCGGACAGGACGATTTATGTGAATGAGCGACTAACTGGCGCTAATCGTCGGTTATTTCGTGGCACCAGAGTCTTCGCAAGTGAGAACAACTACAAGCATTGCTGGGTTCGCAACGGGGCCATCTTTATCAGAAGGCGGGATGCTAGTCATGGCAGTCCCGCAATCAGAATTCGTTCACTGGATGACCTTGACAAGCTGCTCCACCCTCCCACTCCCAACGCGCCCTCCGTGTTGCAGCCTGTCGACGTCACAACGCTATCGTCAAACTTGTGAAGCACCGTGGACGTTTGTAAGCTGCTTTTCCACTATTTGCTTCTGTCTATGTAATAGAGACTGCTCTGTTATGATTCAAGAATTGTTATCTGTAATTTTGAACAGCAACACACACACTCACACGCATACGCACACACACAAACATTTTGTCCTTCCCTTTCAGATAAAACTTTCTTAGTAAATCCAAAATTATATAATAATGGCTAATTCAGTAATTCTGCAGGATCTTGACTCAGACGATACACCCTGCCATATTTCCGAAAACCCTGAATCATGCAAGATAATAATAAATAATAAGTTTAACATCAAAATTCTTGCCCTAAACATTAGAAGCATACAGCAAAACTTTGTCCGTTTTCTGTTAACTTTTGCGAGACTAGGTATGGACTTCGACGTACTGGTACTGTCCGAATGCTGGCTTCGTGAAAATTCTATTGTTCCTCAGATAAGCGGTTATCAATCATTTAGAACGCATAAATACATTAATAAAGCCGGTGGAGTTGTTATTTACGTGAGCGAGCGGTGGACGCCACAGGTGGCTGAGCCAAATTTCAATGAAGCGAATTGCCTACAAGTAGACGTTAAGAACTTCAGTATCTTGGGCATTTACCGATCGCCCTCTTTCTCTGATATAAGTACTTTTACTGATTCTTTGACATCATTGATTCAACTTATCCCCACAGCTCAATGTGTCGTAGTTGCTGGGGATATAAACATCAATACATTGATGAGTACCGATTCAGATCAAATCGCTGGCACCAGTTATTTGTGTCTTTTGGCCGAATTGGACCTGAAACAAACCGTCACCAAACCGACACGAGGAGACTCTTGCCTAGACCATGTTTATGTATCTTCCAAACATCAAGCGGAGTCGCTGATTTGTAAGACTGACATCACGGACCACTACTTGATCATAACTGGCATAAACACACAAAGTTCCAAGGGAACCCGCACATCACGCATGATTTCTAAAACCGACTATAAAGCCGTAAAGCTCGATTTAAGTGTAGTGAATTGGAGCAGTGTTTTTAATTCTTACACAGTAGATACCGCAGTTACTGCATTCAATGAACTACTAACTAACATCATTAACAAGCATACATCCCGGGTACAGGTTAGTCGTTCTAAATTCATAATTAAGCCATGGATGACTCCTGGCCTTATCCGATGTTCTAAGCACAGGGATCAGTTGCATTCCAAAGTGCGTAAGTGTCCCAACGATTTAAACCTTAAACTTATTTATACTAGGTATAAAAATTTCCACAACAACCTTCTTCGGTGCCTTAAAGAGAAATACGAGTCAGCGGAATTAGAAGCCAATAAAAACAATCCCAAAAGACTCTGGAATTCAATAAGGGATATTACACATACGAAAAAGATCAAAGATAGGACACAGGAACTGACAAGAGTCAAGGACTCTATTAAAGACTCACTCAATCACTGTAACAAATTCTTCTCGGGCATTGGTACAGTCCTAGCAGATAAAATTCTAACCAAGCTAAACTCCACTCAGGAAGAACTCGCACTCAAAGCCACCTCACGTGTTTCCCCATCAAGCTCGTTTTTTCTTACCCCAACTGATGTATCAGAGGTTGAGCTCTTGATTAATCGACTTAAACCTGATAGCGCACCTGGTCTTGACTGTATTACAAATAGGTTGATCCGTTTTATTAAGGACGAGATTATCACACCTCTCACCTTTATTTTCAATCTAAGTTTCACCGAAGGATCTTTCCCAACAGCTTGGAAATCTGCTGCTGTTACTCCAATTTACAAAAGCGGAAACAAACATGATCCCTGCAACTATAGGCCTATCTCCCTGCTCGGGTCCTTCTCTAAAATTTTGGAGAAACTAATGAGCAGGCGTTTAGTAGGTTTTTTTGACGCAAACAGTATACTTTCAGATAGACAATTCGGGTTCCGTGCAAACAGATCTACTGAGGATGCCGTGGAAATAATGACGAAACTGATCTCGGAAAATTTGGATAATAACAAGGCGTGCCTTGGCGTCTTCCTAGACCTCGCCAAGGCATTTGATACCGTCTCAATCCCAATCCTCATTAGAAAGATGGAGCTCGCCGGTGTGAGAGGCACCGCGTCAAAGTGGTTCTATAGTTACCTGACTGGTCGAACACAGTGCACAAAGGTCGACAATGATAAGAGCTATCCTCAAGAAATTAATTTTGGTGTTCCACAGGGAAGTATTTTGGGACCGACGTTATTCACTCTGTACATTGACGACCTTACCAACATAGGCATGAATAAGTCGGAGACTTTTTGTTACGCAGACGACACCGCCATTATTTTTCAGGGAGACACATGGGATGAAGTAGCCAGTAACGCAGAACTCGGAATGAGAGTTCTAGCTACTTGGTTACAGGATAACTTGCTTACTTTAAATCTCGACAAAACTAAATATGTCTGTTTCCACAGAGCGGGGACTTCTGCTCCCGAGTTATTCTCGGACATAACTGTGCATACATGTCCGGAAAAGTCCGGGGGCAGTAGTATACCGTGCTCCTGTGAACAAATTCGGAAAACGGCGACTACTAAATACCTCGGGGTTGTGTTTGACGATCGACTCAAATTAATAATAACGACTGCAAATAGAATCCGAAAATTAATTTTTGTTTTTAGAAACCTACGAACCGCGGCACAGAAAGACTTGCTCAGAACGGTCTACATCAGCATTGGTCAGTCTGTAGTAACTTACTGTATTACTGCATGGGGGGGCGCAGCAAAGACACATATGCTACTTTTGGAAAGAGCTCAACGCGCGATCCTTAAAGTCATTTTAAAAAAGCCGATCAGATATCCAACTGCACTCGTATATAAAGACATGAACGTACTGAGTGTTCGAGGAATCTTTATCTTGCGAGCTGCTTTAAAAGTTCACAGAACAGTTCCAAAGTGGCCAAACTACAAGTTACTGCTCCAAAAACGCAGTTTCCGAGTCCCTCTCCCCCAAGCTAAGACGGCATTTGTTAAAAGGTTTGGAAGCTACCTTCATTTCTTTATTTATAATAAAATAAACTCCAAATTCCCCTGCAAGAATTACTCTAACAGAGAGCTCAAATGTAATCTTGTATCATGGTTAAGCACTCTCACATATGAGGAAACAGAAGAGGTTTTGAAGGGGATGGTCTAGATGGACATAAGCACACACACATAGACATGCACACACACGCGCACACACACACATATACACATACACAACCCACTCACATTTTTAATATAAAAATCTATAACCTTAACTTAAACAGCCTTCTTTAGTATTTGTTTGTTTTATATAATTCCCAAACTTTTTCATTTTTTTTTGTTCTCATTTCGCATCATTTTGGCAACTCAAACAGCAATTGGTTACCTACGACACAGGCTGTGCCTAGTGTAGGAACCACTGTATTTTGTATTGGGTAAGCGTAAAATCTCTCTAATCTGTGCAAACTATGTTCTTTTTTCTTTTTTTGTATGTTATTTGTAAAGAGATCAATAAATAATTATGAATTATGAATTATGAATTTGTTTCTTGCATAGAACTTGTATGGCAAAGTACTTTGTGCCAAAAAAACCGAGTATAGTAAAAATATTGTTTTTTTAATGATGAATAAGTATTTCTGAGGTAATTTGATTTTATGTTATTAATAAAAATCTGATTCTTAATGAGCCTATTATTTATATTTTAAAAGATGCTTACAGCTAAGATTAGACTTTCTTCATTTATACAGACTTAAACACATTACCCTCCTTTAGGTTTCGACTTACTCGCGTAAAATCAAAAATTGACAAACCTAATTCACTTTCATTTTTGTATGAAGGTGTCACAAAATCGATTCACAACTTTGCCCACCGAATTTAGGTGGAGAATCCGACGTCAAAAAAGACTTTTAATTATATGGAATGAGGTCATAGTTAATGTTTATTATAGGTTTTTAAGGACCTGATGATAAAGTCGTCGATGCCAAAGTTATTAGCGTTTATACAAAAGTGGGCAATGTTGGAAAAAAGTTTTTTTTTGGCCCGCAGCTTTGAGAGGCATTTTCACCAATAAAAAGGCGTATTTTTGTATTCTATTCATAACAGACACCAAGAACAGAGTCCAAAGGTGTTATTAGTACAGACTTTTAATTCAAAAAGTTATTATAAACGTGAAAAAAATTGCAATTATTGCAAAAAACGGGCAAAGTTGTATGGTTTTACGGTATAAGTATTTTTTTCAAGCATTCACTCTATGAGAGTTTAGGATTAACTGCTACAGTTTTGACACACCATTATCGAAAAAGCCACATAAAGCATAACTTTCTGCTCAAACTTGTGCTTATACTTGTGTTTTATATTGTCTGGTGATGTTGAAATGTTGCTGGTATAGTACCGATCATTTCCAGGTATATGGGTTTTGCTCAAAGGGAAATAACTTTCATCATCCAAAATAAACGATTTTTCTTTGTAATTTGTAACCATCCAGCGGCATTGTGACATGATGTTACATTTTTGCTGATCGGTGTATTACGGTGCCCTTATCTTCTTGCGGCACTCCAAACCCACCTTTTTTAAAGACCGGGAAATCTACGGTTGAAAACACTTAAATATTTTCGCGCCATCTCGTTGGCTCATGGAATCACTATCATTGAAAGTGATATGGAGTGTCTTCAGTCTTCCCTTGGTCATTATTTTAGCTGGTCGGCCGCTACCACGTTTGCAAGTTGTCGTCAAGGATGCAAGAATTCTATATACTTATAGTAGAAACTGTTACATTTTCTTTGGTAAAATGATCTACTGTGTACTTTTTGCCAATGTTTATATTTTTATTATAAAAATGTACAACGCGTTTTCGCAGAGCTTCTTGTTTCGGCGTCATTTTGAAAATTATAAATGATTGAAAAAATGAATCAAATAAAAATCAAGAATATCAAAAGAGGTACAAATAACATGTTGAACAATTTTTTGTCTGTGGCAATAGATATTTTTTTTAAGACTACCGTAAAACGGGGTGAATAGAAATCAAAGGGTGAATAGAGACACAACCTAAAAAAAGTCATAACTTGTTACAAATAAGAACCAGTATTAAATGGACAATAACGTTACGTCTATTGGAAATAATTTCAATCTTATAATTAGTAACATATGTTTCATTTTAGGTTGTGTCTCTATTCACCCCTTGATTTCTATTCACCCCGTTTTACCGTACTGAATATGATTCTCATTTTTTTGTTATCACCCGTTATTTATTAATGCAATTAGAAAATTGGACAAATAACTCGAATGCAATAGTGTCTTGGTTGGTTTCGTTTACGGTTCATTTAATTTTCATTCATTTTACTCATTTATAGTTACTAGCCCTAGCCACCCAGCCGGACAACAATAACATAACATAAGGATATAAAGTGAGTTTCGTCCTGTAACTCATTTAGTTAATAGCAATAAACGAAAAATTAATAAATATACATATTATATTACAATTGTGCAAAATGTAGTATATAATTAACAGCAAGTTTTAAGAGTAAGTAATTCTGTAGCTGTGCCTACCCTGCTGTGCGAATGAAGGCGTGATTGTATATATTGTTTGCATGTATGTATACATATAGGTATTATAATCGGTGTTATGACGCCAGATTAAATAATGTTAGGAGTACTTATATTGAACTAAGATATTTTGAAAGTAAAATATAACTGCTGTTAACTTTTTTCGGTCTCGCGGCGCTTCTCTTATTATCAACAGTGGTCTTTTTTTAGGAAGCGCAGTTAGATTCAGACATATGAAATAAATTGCCTACTTGGCATCTTTACAGCATAAATATTTTTCATTTTCATTCAATGACACGTGAAATACCTTGGTTTTTGCCCGATCCTCCTTTAATATTATAAACGTAAAAGTTTGTGTGTTAGTTTCTTCTTCACGTTGCAACGGCTGGGAGGCTTTGAATGGTTTTATTCAATTTACGAAAATAAATATTCTTATGAACTCTGTTTACGGGTTCTTGTACGGCATATTTACTCGCACGTCTATCCCGGACTTTAGACATACCCTGAAATAAAAAAGGGACTACTCACAGAGATAATATTAACTCTGTCAGTACTCTTTTTTTTGTACTTGACCCTCAGACCGAGTGTGGCTCCACTTTTACCTACCTTTAACTTCATGATGGCAACATTTTTTTTGTAAGGTTTGCAGTACTGATTGTATGACGTATGACTTGCGTATGACGTACGCTGTTGATACCTTTATAATCTCTGGTAAAGTTAAGTCAGAGGGGGGACAGTCTCCTACATTGTGCTATGTTAAATAGATAGTTACGCCACCTACGTTTCTGAACAGTAAAAACACCGATTGTTATCATGAGTCTCCGATAGATGTCACTGCATGCATGTTATCATTAAATATAATTCAATAAGAAATATCCTGTCATTGAAAATAATCACAAAAAATACTTTTATTTTGAAATAATACTACGAATAATCTAATTTTATTAGATCTGGCCGAGTGAAACATAATTTTTGTAATGGCAACCCTGCCTGCCTACCAGTCATTTAACATGGCCACGGTTGGCTACAGGTTGTATATTTGAGTGTGATTTGAATTGCATGGTTTTTAGGTGTTTTCGTTACCAGAAACCACAATACTTCAAGCGTCGAGTTGAGCTTGCTCGCTTGCTCCTCCGTTTGGGTATTGACTTACTTCGCGTGTGAAGTTAAATTTCTGCGATATGGACGCTTATTTTAATGTGCGACAGGGACGTTGTTTTTTAGTTTGTGTACTTTTGTATTATATTGTTGATACAATAATAATAACATATCCTTTTAAATGCCCAAAACATAAAGATGATTTAAAAAATGTATTTCTAAGTGTTACATTAAATGTAATAATTTACAGCTGGTGTCAATCGGTTAATCGGATTTTGTCCGGTAAGTTAATCTATGATGGCGATGACGAAGTAAACATAGATAATAAAGCTATAAAAAAATACTTGTTGTCATTTCATTTCATTATATCCTCCCGCCCAATTAGTTAGGTATTTCCCAGTAACAAACTATTTTGTTCTCGTCTCGTCGTAATTCTTAAATTCAGATTAATATTAATCAAATCTAATTACGACAAGACGAGAGCAAAATAGTTTGTTACTGGAAAGCCAAGCCATTCAATTTTAAGAATATCTGTAGCTGGCTATACGTATATATATGAATGGTACTTGTTCAAAAATGTAGATGGCGCTTCAAATCAGTCTGCATGAATAACCCGTGAGAGGGCTCTCTTTTCCCATTATATTACACTACTCTTTGAGTTAAGTTGACTTGACTCTTTAGGTACTTCATTTCATGCATGCGCTGTCCTGCTACGGGACAGTAAGCTAAGCAATAGGTTGGTGAGCTAACAAAAATGTGTTTTATTTGTACGTAGGTTTTTGTAACATTCAATCATAGTCGTCATGGTTTTTGCTCTTTGGCTTCAAAGTTAGTCATGTTTCGCGTGCATGTAAGTTGTTTAATTCAATGTGGGAATCATATTTTCATCTTATTTTTTTCATGTTAACAGATAAAGGTGGTATTACGAAAAGTATCTCGCAGATTTTGTTCTGTTTTATGTACCTATCATAAATATACATATGTGTTATTTTATCATGAATTGTTTGTTTTGTGTTTTGGAATTTGTATTATTTTCATTTCAGTTCGCTTGGGTACTAACCCACGACGAAAAAGTGGGGTGTTATTAATTTAACGTATATTTTGCGTCTGAGTATTTGTGTAGGTATCTGTTTGTATGTGCGTCGGTCTGTGGCATCGTAGCTCACTAACAGAGGGTCTTTGTAATTTTTCAGAGAAAACTAGTTCATTGGGGTGGTTCTTAGCTAGGTTTCATGGAATTCGGGCGGACCATTTAAGAGATGACCCCCGATATTGCCAGTTTTTATATATTTAATAGTTATTGTTCTATGCCTATAAAAACATGCACACCCTTTGACAGCAAAGGGGGTGTATGTGCGATACCTATCATTGCATATAATCAAGCGAAAGTAATGTGTGATTTAATCGTAGTGTATACAAGTTTGTTGATGCCACTTGTTAACATTTGAGTTTTAAGAAATATTGACCATAAACCAGCTATTAACTATGGGCTTACATTTTATTCTCTCATAATATGTCCTTTATTATTATTAAATTAGTGTTATGTTCCCCATACAATAAGAAATCTTAAAAATAAAAAATAACTATACAGTAACAACAAATATACAAGTTACTTACTCTATATTATATTGATCTACATATTTTGTTATGGATTTTTAGGTACTCACAGTGATGGGCATTAATTGATTAATTTTTTAGTTAACTAATCAATCGATTGAAAATATCAATCGTCATTTTTTTATCGCGATAAATTTAGTTGCAATTAAATTATTTGTGAGAATGTTCGACTAACAACTAAATTAGTGTTAGTTTCAATCGACTAAATTTCACGATTAAATCTATAGTAAAACTACGTAGTCGCCCGTTTTTGCATTTTTTATCTTGCAATATGTAACTACAAGAAGGTATGTATGTAACATTGGAGGTAATCGTACGTTGTAACTATGCTAGTTTGAGTTGAATTTTGCGACTTATTTTGAAGCAGATCTGAAGCAGATATCTTCATCCGAACCGATTGAGCTAATATTATGTATGCACTACACAATACACATATAATTTGAAATGCTTGAATGACGACAAGGCAATATTGTGAGCCCATAATATTATAACGATATATTGGTAACGACAAATAGCAAAAAACTGCAGTGTTTTCAAGTCGCAAACAATAATGTATGTTTGTGCATTATTAATACTTTGAATTATACGATACTGAGTAAATCTTAGACATAGAAATTAACAATATTTTGCTGTCTCTATCAATAGTAAAAATCTTTTTAGTGTCCCGCGGTGACAAAACAATAGGATAATCCTACTTATCTGGAAGTTGTTTATTTAATTTTGATGTAAGTGCCGACGCCTTTTCAATTTGCTTCTAACATTAGTCGCGAGAAATTAGTCTAATTAGTCGATTACAAAATTTAGTTGTCTGAAATCAATCAGCAACTAATTTAGTTGCAACTAAATTAGTTGCAGTCTATACAACTAAGATTGATCAATCGTCGTTTTCAATCGTCCGTCGCAATTAATTCTTGTAATCTTAATCGTTAGTCGATTACATTTTGCCCATCTCTGGGTACTCATAACAGGCAACATTTTACAAAAGAAATATAATGTCAGCAAAAGTGTCCTATGACTGTGAAATTGTAGGAACTGTTTCACAGTGGAACGTATTCACCTTTTTCTTTTACTTAGATATTAAAGATAGATGTTTATTAATATAATACTGGTGAGTACCTACATTTCCTGATTTACTACTTAAACATCTAATAAAAGGAGCAGGCACAAAAAATACAAAGCAATGCCGCAAAGCTGCTGTTTACTTTGATAACAAGTAGGAAGTATATGCATGGAAAATTAATAAACCAAAAAAAAAACCTGACTAAGGTGAAGCAAAAAGGAGGGTTATGATTTTGAAGGGTATGTTTGTATATATGTATGTTCATATGTTTCCTCATAACTTCTAAATTACTTATTATAATCTGACAAATGAGGTATCCTTGGAAATTTTATGTGTTAATGTTTCTTAATGTGTATGCGAGTAAGCATACACAATAATAAACATTATTGTAATAAATTTTATTATTATTAATATGAAAGAAGCAGTAGAATAGCATATGAAAAATATATAAAGGCACACTAATATTGTGTTTGTATCACTGTGTGTATGTGTGTCTGTGTGTTTGTGTGAGTTTGTTGTGTTTATGTGTGTGTGTCAGGTAATTTATGCCATTAGTCATTCTGTACATGTATTTACCATATAGATACAGATCTTAATCAAATTACTTAAATGTCGATTGAATACAAAGATGTACGGCCAGTATTCTTTATAGGACATGAGATATATCTATATTTCGGAGATATTGATCATTTTAATCAGAATTTTTGTAATTTTCCTTTATGTCTATGTCACAAAAAATAATTAATTTGATTTGTAATTTCTACTGATCGTTATCAACATGCACTTTTCGTTATCAACATGCACTTTTCGTATCAAAGGGTATGGTGGGCAAAAAAATCAAATACATTTGAATATTCACTTGTATTCTTAACTGTAAATAAAATAAATATTCTTAGAATTAGAATTACACCTCTAGATATAACTCTTTACGGTACAAAACCTTTTCGACCTAATATATTTTTAAAACAATCAAAGTCAAAATGACATTAATTTATGTCATAAATATACAACGTATTTGAAAATCTAATTATATTACGCCAAGTGTTTATTTTAATCTGAATAATTCAATGCACATTGTATGTACCTAGGTACAGTTAATATTAGAGTATTTCAAGTGGAGTTCTAATAAAGTGCACTCACAGTATTTACATTCACTGTATGGATTTGACACAATACCCGAATTGTATAACGACGAACGAAGGCACGCGTTGTACTATTTGCAATATCAATATTAAAAGGAAAAAACAGAATTTAAATAAGCAACCTAAAGTCAAAATCTCATCTAAATAAAATAAGCGATTCATTCGAAACTACATCAAAGCTGATTTTGAAGTCAAAGTCAGTAAGTTATTTTGTAAATTGTGTGATTCGATATTTCATCCCTCTTTATTTAGTCGTTTATTCAGTATAATTTGGATAAGTGATTATAAATATGTACATAAATCTCATAAATTGAAAAATATATAATGTTTTTAAATACTTGTGTATATTTGTTTTTTTGTCAACCATGCTTTGATACCAATACAGCACGTTGATAACGATCACTAGAATTTCATAAGTGTTTCAGTGGTATCTTACATAATTAGAATCATTACGAATCAGCGAAGTTTTTTAACCTATTTGCCCGTTTTTCTTAATTAATCACAAAAAGTGTTTTTTTCCATACAAAGTGTAAAGAGAAGACACCTAGTATGGCGAAATAAACTTTATGTGATTACTTGAAAAAAATACTGAAAAAAACGGGCAATCGATCCTCTATCGACCTGCTTTGCTTGTTTGTTTATGTATGTCTATGTTTTCATTTTGCAATATTTTTTATTGTACCTGGTGCTTTTTAGAATAAGTGCCATGGGTGGGTATGTGAAAAGTGTAGTATGTTTATTATACCTTCATTTCAATTACTTGCAAACTAGGTCATGTAAAATCATATAAAGGCGGCTTCTAAAAATATTTTTTTATTTATTAAGCCTGGATTTAATTAATATTTCAGTTAATCTAACTTGGCAGTTGTATTTAAACTTAACAAGTGATCATTTTTTAACATCTACAGTTAAAAGCATTAATATCTATATAGCCTTCGCGGTAAATATATTTATATTTTTATAGACTGTTTTCTCAGTGGTAGAGGCATTTAGAAATTATTGGTGTCTTGGCGAATGTGCATTGCATTTATTTATGACTTTGACTTTACTTAAGTCATTTTGAAAGTATTTTAGAAATAAATGTAAATTATTATAAATATTTGTGACCATTACATTCATCTCATTTGATTGATTGATTTCTAAATATAGTCTGCTTTTATTACAAGGAACCGCAACCGCCATAGGGTACCTTTGTGTCTATAAACTCCTGATTGTCCAATTTGTGCCCATTACGCCATGCTTTCGCATTACGGTTTTTGTTACATTTAATACACACCGCCAATCTAATGATTTAAGTCAATGAATTTCTATATATATAATTTTTTTTTGAATATAGGATATTTTCACCTGATCCGTCCAATTAGTTACCACTGGCAACAGCTGTGAATTTACATTCCTAGTGGTTACCACTGTCTTTAAAAATGTTATACCGAATATTGGGAATAATAGAGGATAATGTTTTTTATCCTATTGCCCGAAAAAGGGCAATGTTTTTCGAGCGAAGTCCTCCGTCGTTGGATATCATATCATATTAGCAAAACGTGACATTCTGAAAAATATCATAAAAGCAAAACATCATATTCGCAAAACATGACGTTCGCAAAACATTACTAAGCAAAACAACCATTATTAAGACATGAAATTAGACACTGTCAACGGAGCTCCGCTTCCTGGGTAGTTTGGCCCTCCGGGCCTGCTGCAAAACTAACATAACTTAAACCTACCTACGATGTTATAACAAAACCCGACTATTTGTAAATATTAATATTATGTTTCGCGAATATCGTGTTTTGCCGTGTGGTTGCCGGCTTAGAATTGTGCCACTCCATGTCTTCCCGTGGAAGTCGTAAGAGGCGACTAAGGGAATAAAGGCTTGTAGTACTGTTAGGCGATGGGCTTGCTACCCGTCACTAATATTCACTGTTAAACATCTTATGTCGGGTTCCTATATTCAATCCGAGGATAGATAAGGCTTACCTCGGGTTAAAATTTGACATTTGCCCATACAAAATGTGTCAAATTTTAATCCGAAGTAAGCCTATCTGTACGCGGATTGAATATAGGAACCGGACGTTAGCCTAATTGTGCAAATTGTGGTTACAGAGTTATCAACAAGTTTTTGGAGTTGTTGGTAATTCTGTAGCTTTGCTACCCCACTCTGTGAATGAAGGCGTGAAGGTATGTATGTATGTATGTATGTGTTTTGCTAATATGATGTTATATGCGTATATGATGTTTTCCGAGTATGATGTTATGCATATATTATGTTTTGCAATTATGATCTTTTGCGAATGTGGTATTCACTTACGAAAGGATTTTAACATAATTATATTTTGTTTGTTTATTTATTTATTTAACCGTTATTGCACGTAAAAGATGCACAAATGGTGGCCTTTATGCCCAATGGCATTCCCTACCAGTCAAACAAATAATACAAAGCAAAGAACATATAAACCAAATAATAATACCTTACGCAAAAAGTACTAACAAATTAATAAATGTACATGATATACTTATACATGTATAATACATATATATTATAAATACAGGGGTTAGGCAGGTCGTGTGCCAAATGAATACGGCGGTCACTTGCAACACACTTTAGGCTAATTAACAATCGTGCTGGCCACGGTGTTTTTTTAATATTTTTTTTAATTTCATTTACATATTTCCCAAAAGTTCACAATTCACTTTACATTATTTTTTAAATGTTGCAGCAAATAGGGCTTATTCTATTAACAGCTTATTTGCATTCCGATAGTAAACAAAAAAAAAAATTAGCCGACAGTGTGAAATTTTTAAAATAATAGTCGTAAAGCTCAACTTTTAAGCACAATAAAAAAAATAGGATCTTCTCGGGTGTTCCAATTTCACAAAAAAATCTTCAATTTATGAACACTACGGTAAACCACATGTCTAGAATCACTATGAATTTTTTGTAAAAAAAATGGTCACACTAAAATTGTGGTTTACATCACATATTACTTCTTTGAAGTTAAGTTAACTTACTTTATGAAATAAATAAATAATAAATGCACTCAATAAAACAAGTTAATTTGACAAACAATTATTAAAAACCATTAAAAGTATAGAACGGTAATAAAAGTTAACATTTATTTTCACCGCTAATTATTCTTTAACGATATTCAATACGCAACTTACGACCAAAATGAACCTATTTATTTTTCCCAACTGCATTGCATAATAAATGACCTAATTGAACAACTATTTATTGAAAAAGTTACCTGCGTGGGAAAACATTGTTGTACAATTAGTACGAGGGTGAATCAAAAAGTCCTTAGAACTGGCTGTTTATAAAAAGTTTTTAAATGAAGTTTATTTTTATTTTGAACTGTCATTATAACGTAATATTTGACAGTTGGTTTCGTTCGAATTGTTCCCGCCGTTACATGGTAAATTAATATTTTGCGAAATAAGTCGACTAAAACGTCCCATTATGGAAAAAAATGAGTTACGTGCCGTGATAAAGTACTTGTGTATGAAAAAAATGACTACCAAGGATTTTTTTTTGGATATTCAGCAAACCGTAGGCACTAGTGCTGTACCCTATTCCACCGTCGCTTTCTGGGTTGCCGAGTTTAAAAGAGGCAGATCTAGCTGCGAAGACGACTCCCGCTCCGGCCGGCCATCTACCTCAGTTAACGCAAAAACCGTTGAAAAATTGAGAAAATGGTTTTGGACGACCGGCGACTAACAATTAAATACATAGCAGAGACTCTAAAGATTTCGTTTGGTAGCGTATTGAATGTCAATACTAACCGATGTTTTGGGTTTTAAAAAAGGGTCAGCAAGATGGGTTCCGCGAATGTTAACGCAGGCTAACAAAGAGTTGCGTTTAGAAGTTTCGAAGTGGAATCTAAAGTAAATCTTGCATGACCCGGACACTTTTTATCGTCGTTTCGTAACAATGGACGAAACATGGGTTCACCATTTTGACCCTGAAACAAAAAAGCAAAGCATGTCCTGGAAACGGCCATCTTCCCCTCCAATAAAGAAATTTAGAGTATTTCCGACAGCAGGTAAAGTTATGGCCTCAGTTTTCTGGGATGCAGAAGGAATCCTTTTTGTTGTATATCTGCCCAAAGGAAAAACTATTACAGGTGCCTATTACACCGATTTGATACCAAAAGTGCGTCAAGCAATCAAAGAAAAACGTCGAGGAAAATTGAGTGCGGGAGTGCTTTTTCACCATGATAATGCTCCGGCTCATCGATCACAAATGGCTCTCACTGCAATCCGCCAAGCTGGTTTTGAGATCTTTGATCATCCGCCCTACTCGCCAGACTTAGCTCCTAGTGATTTCCACTTGTTTCCGAAACTAAAGGAGCACATTCGCGGAACTAAATTTGACGACAACAACGCGGTCATGGGTGCCGTAGAGGAGTTTTTTGAGGCTCAAGAAAAATCCTTTTTTTTGATGGATTAAAAAAACTTGAAAAACGGTATAATAAATGTATAGAACAAGAAGGAAATAATGTTGAAAAGTAAAAAAAAAGAAATTATATTCGTTTGTTTTTGACCCTATTTCTAAGGACTTTTTGATTCACCCTCGTAATGTAGATAAATTTGTGTTTCGTTATTTATTATTGTTATTGTTTATTATCCTTAATTGTTTATTACTATTATTATTTAATTTGATGATTGTTTACCTAAGTGATTGATTATTGTTATTATTATTATTTATTGACATGGCTACATACACCAACGAAGAGGACGCTGATATTTTGATGGCTTATGCCAGTGCTAATGGTGTGGCTCGTGAAGCACGAAGAATTTATCAGCAGTTGTATCCTGGCAGACGGATACCGTGCCGCAACTTTGATTCCGCACTTACCGCCGTTTAAGGGAGACAGGAAACTTAAATCACCGAGAAGCTGGAAATAACGCCGCACAACATGACGTTTCGGTCGAGGAACGCATTCTTGCTGCATTTGATGATGATGATCCCACTACCAGCACACGAAAAGTAGCTGAGACACTGAGAATTAACATTTGGAATGTGTGGTCAGTTTTGATTAGGGAAGGAAAACATGCTTTCCACTATTACTCCAGTGCAAGGTATTTTTTTTAACCGTTCTCAAAAAAGGAGAATGTTTTCAGTTCGTCAGGATGATTTTTGTATGTATGTTTCCTGGTAGTTTCGTCAATTCTAGTAGACCGATTTTCAAAAATAAAATAAAAATCACTATTTCAAAATATCATTAATGTAACATTATTTTTCTATTAATTCTTTAGAAGTTTTTGTTACTTGTGCAGTCGTTGCCGGTTAAAAAAACCGTGCCAGTATGTGCAATTATTTTTAAATGATTTGTTTTTTGCCGAAACAGGCCCGGCGTGTTGTTTCAGTAGATAACTGCCGCTGACTTCAAAAGTAATGGACACATCTAAGGAATCAATAGAAAAATAATTTAATACATTATTTTACGATTTATTTTTGTTACTAAACTCCATATGTACATACGTAAAATAGTTAGTATAAACGCTGGTTGTAAATGTTGACTTTAGGATTTCGCAATATATAAATATTACCAATAAAGAAATAAATTTCAATAACATTTTCACCATAAAATTTTCTATACCGACATTTTATTTGTTTCAAGGTCTTGAAGATGGTGATTACTCCGATTGTATTTTACGTTTGGGGAAGGGCCAAAGAACTCGTGTACACGACAGAGATCGAAAGCCGGGAGCATTTGATCGAAAAAAATATTTTCATCACACTTGCACGTAAACAGTATCTAAACATACAGGTTAACTTGGCCGCAATGCCCCATATAAAACCCTCGACCTTTCTTTTTACCATGAAACCCAAGGTCGGTAAGTAATTTTTTTTTAATTTATGGCACTGCACACATGTTATGCAAGTTCAAGCAAAGAGTTTACACGCAATTGAAAAATTGTCTTAAAATGTTTTTTAAACAGGAATTTCATTGCAATCTCGCTACATGTTACTTAAATACTCAATTAATGTTCTTAATAACCGATTTTAATAGTTTTCTGTATCAAAACGTCGTTTTTTTTACACTCCTTCAGGGCTGTGTGTATAACTACGTAAGTGTTTGCCCTTAACGTTTCTGAACGAAACATTTTTATAATCTGTGGAGTCCGCCAGCCATCCGCTTAAAAAAAGTTCAAGTAATTCGTAATAATAGTTGTGCTGACTTGTGTATTTATTTACTCGCAAATGTGATGAAAAACATTGTATGTTTCACGGGCGGTACGGGAATTACGAACCTCGACTCAGAAAGCCCTCAGTCTTCGACTTCGGGCTTCTACTAGAGCCTCGATCGTAATTCCTTACTTACCGACCTTAATACACAATATACTATAACGCGTTCGGGATATTGTGACAAGAAATTACGTTAAGAACCACAACTGTGGAAATACGGAAAAGATGTCGCGAATGTATCAATTGCAAAGGTAGACAATTTGAACAAAATTTAAAATAAATACGAAAATTAAAAAAATAAAATAGTTAACTCTATTCAAATAAATACGTTTATACCAATTTGCATTTGTATTAAAATGCATTCAGCCCATTTAACAGGTTGGATGTACTGACCGTGTAAAACCATCATTTTAGAGTGAAACCATTTTTTTGACAGAAAATTAGGTTAGAAGAGGTATGCCGTTAGAGTCGTCATAACTTGGATAAGTTTTTGTGAAATTGGAAGATCCGAGAAGGTCCTATTTTTTTAAAATTATGCCGTAACGTTGAGCTTGACTACTTTTATTTTCTAATTTTCACAATTTGTCTGCTTATATCTTTTTTTTGTTTACTATCGGAATGCAATAAGATGTTAATAGAATAAGCATACTTTAGAGACACAAAAAACAAATACCTTTTTGCTGCGACATTTGGAAAAAAAGATATGTAAAGAAAATTGTGAACTTTTGGGAAATATCGAAATAAATTAAAATAAACAACGTGGGCAGGATGAGTGTTAATTAGCCTAAAGTGTGTTGGAAGTGACCCTACCTACCCGCCGTACTCCTTTGGCACACGGCCTGCCTAGCACCCTGTATATATATGTATACATTAAATCACGCGTGTTTCCCAGAGGGGTAGGCAGAGACCACTTCTTTCCACTTGCTACGATCTTGACAAATTTACTTATAAATCAAATAATATACAGGATGTTTGGCAGATGGATGGACATACGTATATAGGGGATAGGTGGGGCCATCTGCTACGCGGTCCACTAAAAAAAAACATCTAGGCCCTTTGTTTTTTTTTAATTTTTTTTTTTTGATTTTTGAAAAATATTCCGATTTTAAGATTTAAAACCTCACTAACTTTTTTTTAAATGATAAAACGGACAACATTTTTACTTTTTTTTATCTGGGCTACTACTAAAACATTATAAATTTAATATTTGTTGCACAAGATAGCTAATAAAAAAATTACAGGCCCTCAAACCACAAAAGGAGGTAAAAAATAATCTAAATAGCCAACTTAGCATTGCATTTAAAAAAAAACTAAAAACGATTGACTACTTCTAATTATTCAAAAACATCTTCAGTTTATACTCTTTCGATCGGTATACAAAAATCCCATTTTTTTTAAATAGCTAGAGTTATTCGTAAACTTTAATAAGGCGGCCATTTTTTTACGAAACTACTTTTGAGGAAAGTGATAATAACCTCCATGAAATAATGAAAACACAGAAGTTGATCATTAACTATGTAATTTATTTATAAAAATTGCTCAAACTGCTGCCCCTGATTATTTATGCATCTTACAAATTTATTATTTGGTGCACATGATAGTTAAAAAAAATACGAGCTCTCTAACCACAAAAGGAAGAAACCTAAAAAGCCAACGTTGCACTGCATTAAAAAAAAAAAACGATAGACTAGTTCTAATTTCAAAAAACACCTTCAGTTTATTTCGCGTCTATTACGCTAACGCTTGTTTTCCCTTACTTGTTTTTGTTTATTCGTTTGGTTTTGTGGTTATCCCTTCATTTTGTATCCGTCCGGATAACGTTCCTCATAAAGTCTTCGGGCTTCGCGTGCATTGGAGTTAGCTCTTCCATACGCCAACAACATGTCCGCATATTCTTCAAGTAAATGTGGCCATTTTACCAATAACACAAAAATACAATAATAACAAAAAAACTTAACAAAATGAAGGGATAACCACAAAACTAAACGAAAAAACAAAAATGCCGGGTTAGAATAGTGCCACTCCATGCCATCCCTTGGATGTCATAAGAGGCGACTAAGGGTCTCCCCAAACCAGTCGACGCGGAGTCGGCTTTCGCCGAGTGTTTTACACCACACTAATCGCATTTAGCCGATTGGCCGTCTCCGCGGTTGGACACCTGCGTTCAGCAGTCTCATCTCATCCTCCTTGCGGCCGTAGAGACGCCCGCCTGCGATTTGCTATCGCGACAGTGTAAAGCGACGGTCGGCTCTCCCGTGCTCCGTACTGCCGTCGAGACGTCAGACAGCACGCGTACAGCCGTTGAGTCGGATGAACAGATGTAGGCAACAGCGGGTGATCGGCAATCGTAAATCTCATTTTTGGAGACTGGTTGTTAGTAACAACGTGAGTTGGGAATCGGACAGAAGTGTTAGATTATTTTCCTTCATATAATTAAATACAATACAAATATAAATTAAATACAAACGCATCAGTAGCTACTTCGGCCGTCATCGGCACTGTTCGGCCGTCGCCGGCTATGTTCGGCCGTCGAAGACGCTGAACGGCTTCCGCCAGCTCTGACCGGTCCTTATCGTAGGTACTCGGCCGTTATCGGAACTGTTCAAATCTTGCCGGCCCCGAACGGCGGTACTCGCAGATTTATGAATGCGAACGTGTGCGTAAGGCTGCTAACAGCATCGTACAGATGCGAACAGCTTTACAGCAAAACGTCGTTTTCCCGTCGAAAGACGTCGTTTCGCGTCGGCCGAGCCGATTGACGTCTTATTCGCTCTTATTGCGTTTAGGGCTTGCAATCCGAATATCCGGATATTCGAATTATCCGGATATCCGCTTAATTTCAAATCCGGATTTGAGCTTACTTTGTATCCGGATAATTCGGATATTTCGGATATTCAACAAATAGGGCTAAACATTAATTTTAATATTGAATTTGACGCCGGAATGCCAGATCAGATCGCGTAAACATTTTTCTTTTATAAAATGCGCGAGCGAGACGCATGATATCCTCGTCTCAGACTCTACAACACCGATCGCCGCTCCCCTCCGCTCAATAGTATTGTTCTTGGTGGTTATGAGTTGATGACGCGTCAGTCAGACATCAGTGCTCATCGTGTTCGTGTCATTCGTAAGTGTTATCGTGTATTGGTGCGTGCTCTAAGTGCAGAAACACCACTTGGCGTGGCGCAGAGGTGCCGCATGGCATAGTAGTGGAAATTACCATGAGTTGAGAAGTGAGTGGGTGAGTAGTTTTGAATTATTATTATTGATTAGTATGTTTGAGTGAAACATAATAAACATGTTATTAAGGTTAATCGCTGAGTGGCAGCTGGCAGTGGCTGATTAAATATTGCGGAACTTCACCCATTGTTATTATTATTATTTGATATTTCATGTTATTTGTTTCTTTGAATTACTTAGTTGGCAATTTACACTTTTTTAAATCTTTTACTAATGCATGGTGATTGGTGATAATAATAAATAATAATAAACGGATAGTACTGGGTTCTTACTTTTCCTTACGTGTACTTGTACCAAACCGTGTTGAAAATAAGTTGTTTAGTATAAGTATACATTGCATGTAAAAAAAATATATTAATGATACAAATACTTGACAGAGGCATTTGTTATTTTCCAGGTTTGAAATTAACAGACAGAAATGGCCGCTATATTCCAAGAATATAAAAAAATCAAACCTGGACAGAAACTCTGTCTAGCACCACTTTTTGCGAAGCCCTGATGGCAAAGAAGCTCAGTGCAAAATATGTAAAAAAATATTAAAATCATCTGGATCTACCTCACCTTTGCACAATCATCTGAAGCTATATTGATAATCTTATTGTGACAGCTGATTGTGATATGTTAAATAATTATATTTTGAAGCAGATAACAGATAACTAATTTTAAAACGTGTATTTTTTGATTGTTGATTCTGATAGTAGATAGATGTTTTTTACCAATTCTAAAGAAGATTAGACTACCTAAACTACCTGCTGTTTTTAAACCACTTAAACTTCGTGATTACATTTTGTTCTGTGAAATCTAACGTTGTTTTGTATTCTGTAAAAGTATATTGATTTTTTACCATTTTTGTGTTTTATTACACATTACCTAAAAATATCCGTTTTATCCGTTTTATCCGGATATCCGGATATTGCATTATCCGTTATCCGAATTATCCGGATAGTAAAATAGGGCGGATAATGCAAGCCCTAATTGCGTTGACATAAAGCTTTTTCCGTACGCGATTTGCCGAAACGGCGTCGACTGGTTTGGGGAGACCCTAAGGGAATAAAGGCTTGTAGTACTGTTAGGCGATGGGCTTGCAACCTAACATGATGTATGTATGTAATGAACTAATGACTAATGACATAGTTAATGATCAACTTCTGTGTTTTTATTATTTCCTGTAGGTTATTATCACTTTCCTCAAAAGTAGAGTTTCGTAAAAAAATGGCCGCCTTATTAAAGTAGACGAATAACTTTAGCTATTTAAAAAAAAATGGGATTTTTGTATACCGATCGAAAGAGTATAAACTGAAGATGTTTTTGAATAATTAGAAGTAGTCAATCGTTTTTAGTTTTTTTTTTAAATGCAATGCAAAGTTGGCTGTTTAGATTATTTTTCATCACACTTGCCCGTAAACAGTATCTAAACATACAGGTTAACTTGGCCGCAATGCCCCATATAAAACCCTCGACCTTTCTTCTTACCATGAAACCCAAGGTCGGTAAGTAATTTTTTTTTAATTTATAGCACAGCACACAGGTCATGCAAGTTCAAGCAAAGAGTTTACACGCAATTGAAAAATTGTCTTAAAATGTTATTTAAACAGGAATTTCATTGCAATCTCGCTACATGTTACTTAAATACTCAATTAATGTTCTTAATAATCGATTTTAATAGTTTTCTGTATCAAGACGTCGTTTTTTTTTACACTCCTTCAGGGCT
Organism: Acleris emargana; assembly: GCA_927399475.2. Classification (NCBI taxonomy): domain Eukaryota; kingdom Metazoa; phylum Arthropoda; class Insecta; order Lepidoptera; family Tortricidae; genus Acleris; species Acleris emargana. The sequence goes on along the minus strand of OV656835.1, from coordinate 44,248,940 downwards.
GTATGTATACCTGCGTAAGTATTTGCCCTTAACGTGTCTGAACGAAACATTTGTATAATCTGTGGAGTCCGCCCGCCATCCGCTTAAAAAAAGTTCAAGTCATTCGTAATAATAGTTGTGCTGACTTGTGTATTTATTTACTCGCAAATGTGATGAAAAACATTGTGTGTTTCACGGGCGGTACGGGAATTACGAACCTCGACTCGACTTCGGGCTTCTACTAGAGCCTCGATCGTAATTCCTTACTTACCGACCTTAATACACAATGTACTATTTTACCTCCTTTTGTGTGTTCGGCACATGGGCCGTAAAAAATACCTTTCAGTCCTGAGTCCAAGGTTCTCAGAGTTGCAGTTACGGAAATATGTTTTTTTTTTAAACTTAAACTACCCAAGATCACTCCTATAAACTCTCATAACTTTTTTGATACTGTCGTAAGCGCACGTTTTTTTTAAACTTATTCTGCAACATATACAGGGTTACTGGTTAGGTCGACCTAGATCCTTTAAGGGGTTATAGTTTCTATGATTTCTGACCACTTTGACTAAGAAACACCACATCCTAAACTTAACCGTTGTCAAGATATTTAACTTTTAAGATAATTATTCTTAAATACCGATTTTTTGTATATTGCAACATTTTTTTGGAATCCTTGCATTTAATTTGTTTGTTTATACAATAATTATGTAGTAAGTAGATAAGTTGCTTCAACATTCTCGACACTTGAATTGCCAGTAACTGAACAAACCGAGTCGTAGTATATGAATGATAGCTAAAGAAGGAAATAAACTCTCACAAAATATTTTTTTCTTATACGAATATTCGAAAAAAAGTCTACGGCAGTAATACTGCAGACAATCTTAAAAATATCTAAATTTCTTCAGCTATCAACAAGGTATAGCAATTTTGGTTATTATCAGAATTAATTGAAAAATCTTAGTTGAAAGTCTCCCAGGTAGTAGTAAAATTTTAATGTGTTTATTACGAGGTTAGGTTAGGGGTTAGATCCGGACTTCTAGCTGGCCATGGTATGGGCCCACCTCTCCCAATCCACTTACTTTACTTTGACTAAGAAACAAGTCAAAGTGGTCAGAAATCATAGAAACTACAACCCCTTAAAGGATCTAGGTCGACTTAACCAGTAACCCTGTATACGCTCGTATGTTCTGTTTTCTTCCAGTCAACACCACTAATAATATATGACTTATGAGCTTCAAGAGCGTCGCCAGACGATGATCAAAGGGGGGGGGGGGGGGGCTAGTAGAAGTATAGAGGATGGGAGAGTATGACGGCACTTGAATTACAAAATTGCCAAAAATGAATGCTTCATTTTTTGATTCTCTACTTACAGCAGCCCTCCCATGTCCCCCTTGGTGACGCCCTTGATGGGCTTTCTTAATCAACAAATTTAATAAAAGTATTTAGTTAATAATACATACAAGTTCTAAATTCAATTGAAAAAATAAGTACCTAATACCTCTGTGTGGGCTCCGACCACGAATCCATTTACAGTATGAGGAAAAATAGCCGACGTCTTGAACTTTTTTGGGTTCCGAAGTGAAACCTGCAATCCTTATAGTTTCGCCATGCCCGTCGGTCTGTCTGTTTGTTTGTATGTCACACTCACTTTTTCTCAGAAACTAAGAAAGTTACAAAACAGATTTAGATATTTATACTGTGTTTATTTGTGCAAAGTAAGATATTTCTACCGCGCATTAAATCAATGACGGAATAAGTCAAACAAAAAATTTGTTTACCTGCTGTAATTTTTGTTTTTACATTATGACATTGGTGAGGTATCTTATGTTATCTTGCACATGGACTCTTTTGGATACACTTCGACCCTTTGAATGTGCAGGTTTCCTCACGATGTTTTTCTTTCACCATAAGAGCATCGGGTAATGCACTTAAGTTAGAAAAACTCAATATATAAATAAATAAATAAATATTAGGGATAATGTCACCAATTGACCTAGTCCCAAACAAAGCCTTAGGCTTGTACTATGGGTACTAGAACTACTAGACAACGATATAAATACTTATATTGAGAAATATGTAAGTACTTAAATACATACAAAACATCCATGACTCAGGAACAAATATTCGTGCTCATCTCACAAATATCTGCCCTTACCGGGATTTGAACCCAGGACCGCTAGCTTACGGTCACGAGTCGACCCCCTAAGGCATTAGGCCACCGACGCTCTCTTAGGAGAGGTATCATTGGATGGTTCTCAAAAAACATTATACAGTCCGGGAGCTCCTTGAACAACCTTCGGGTTTCGGGGGAAATCAAAAGGATTCGTGTGGTAGAAAATGTCAATTGTCTTTTTGACTTAGTAGCAATCCATCACACGAAGAGTGCGCTCGTGGTGTTTTCATTGATTTATATAGAGTAGTTAAAACCACCACCTACTTTTTTTATTTAGTTTGGTGTTTTTCGGAAATTGATTTCCATCGGGAGTCAACTTTAACAGAGTATTTCTGTAAATAGCCAATAATGGGAAACTGTTTATAATGTTTATTAATATTTTTATAGCGGGGATTTCGAAAAGTACATTAAAAGTAATATAATATATGAATGTAGTTTCTAAGAAACCACAGGTGGGTATAACAGTTCTTTATACTGCCAAACAAAAGTATTGCGTGAAGGCGGGGTGTTCTCTATTTAAATTAGCGATGGAAGAATTCGAAAATGCTGATTTTGTTTTATTTGTATCATGAGTAATCAACAAAAAGTCAATGTATTAAAATTAGAAAAAGATAAATAAGTGTAATATTATATTTATAACATAACAGTAAGGTTTATTTTGTACTGATGGTTATTCTTTACATAACTTCTTGCTTTTTTTTAGTTGATAACAGAACAGAACCGCATATCCCGATCGCGTGTGATCGTCATTATCGAAGTATGCTTCTAAAATCCGAAGGTTTTTAAGTAGCTCACGGACTGTACATATGTAGGAAGAGATAAATAGTTGTTTCAAATTGCTCGCCATTATCGCCAGGACAAGTGCCCGCTCACGGCCGCCACGTAGCTACCAGTCTCTATCGAACTCATGCGATATCTAATTGTGTATCTCATGTTTCACAGGTGATAGTGACGCCGGTGCAAATAAAACAAAATATACCGAGATGGAAACAAAATGTAAAAAATATTTAAATTAGACATTCTTTTTTCCTTTTACAGTTACGGTATAATTTCGGTAGCCTCGAAAAACACAAGACGGCATTTTTTATGAAATATATTTGTTACTTTTCGGTTGTAAAATTTTATTGTCTTTGATGCGTGCGTGGCAGCGGCCGCGGCGCAGCTGAACAGTAGTAAAGTAAATTACCTTTCTTTTTGAGGAACGCTTTTGTGCGCAGATGACGACGTATCTTAATATAAAATATCATTGGGTAAAATTGAATAGGACAATGGTTGTCTTGAAACGGACAAGGAACCAATGCCATACTACGTGCCACATAAATACTCAATGTTTTACGTTTTTTTACACAATAATACTTGTCAAACACTCTCAAACTGAGATCATTGAATTAACAATTACAAAAAACTACATAAAATAATTCAACTTTTTAGTCTTGGTTAATTCTTCTTGCTTCGTTTCAACGCGACGGTACCTGTCCGATTCATTGCGAATCTAACCTGAAAACATTTTATCCAAATTCCAAATAATTAAGTATTGATAAGATTATAAGTATTATAATTCACCCTTCCGTATCTTCTTGAGGATATGTCACAACAAGTACAAACATTACAGTTGTAGCTTAAGTTTTTATCGAATTTTATGGGTTTATCTATGGTGATCAGTGTTGCCAACAACCAAAAGACATGAATAATTTCGTTCAGATTTTTTAAAGACATCTATAGTGTCCGTTACATAACGCGTCGTTATCCTAGGTTAATTTAATATCTATCTTATGTTAATTTAATATCTATCCTAGTTTATTTTTTATATTCAATAAATTATTTTAATTAACAATAACACTTAAATTTCGAACAAAAATTTAAAAGCAAGCTGTTATTTTTAGGGTATCTCAAAAGGAAAAAACGGAGCTCTTATAGGATCGCTTTGTTGTTGGTGCGTCCATCCGTCTGTCTGTCAAGACCCTTTATCTCGGGAACGCGTCGAGGTATGGAATTGAAATTAAAACCATATACTCAGGTCTATAGTCCCTTGAAGCTGTGAAAAATAAAACTTCTAAGTTAAGTCGCAAAAAACGTATATTTCGAGACTTCAGGGATTCAAAATTTATAGGGTATTTTCCGTTGACCTATAAATTTGAAATTTGGCAAGACATACCGGCTTATACTACATACGATAATTAATACGAATTGTCATACTTACCTTTTTTATATAAATAAAAATTTTGTTTGTATTTTTTTGCTGGTTTTTGGGTGACAATAAATACTTTTTATTCTTATTCTTATAATAACAATAACATCAAACTTTAACGGAAACTTGAACTTTTTAATTTTCCGGTAAAGTTTGTTGTTATTGTTATTATCGTAATTATAGTATCGTATGTAGTGCAAGCCGGTATTACTTAAAACTCAGAACCCAATACAATAAAAGATCCTGGGACAACTAGGTACCGTCACAACACGGGATTGTTGAGCTACTTGTCACTACGTATTTTGGCCGTGTAGTACAAAACGGGTTTAGTCGGTTATACTTGTATATCCAGACAAGGAAAGTCGCAGGAAAGTATTTCATCTTTATCATCGTGTCATGTTTGACAGGCGAGAAGTGCCAGTTAGGTTAGAATCACTTGATTAATGTTATATTTTCATGCAAATTAATTGTTGGCTAACCCCAAGACCAAGCCTGCCAACCTGACAATAGAGTGATTACCTACACCGAAAGCCAGCCAATAACAGGACTAGAAAAAGTAACCTAGCGACAATTGTTATATTATAACGTAACGATATCAGGGGAAATACCATGATTGGTCATACAACATCGGGAAATCTCGGAATCCATGACTTTATCCAAACGTTGTTTACGAGTCTAATAATATAATAAATTACCGATGTTCTGTGAGATTATTTTTGACATGCTCTTTCTGTTACACGAATATAGACATGTCATTATTCGGTATCAGTCGTTCACGACGACGTGACACGAGTATGCCCGATTTGCATTACACGGCTAAATTATGAACAGTGGCAAGTGGCTCGACAATCCCGTGTGGTGACTGTACCTAAGAATGTATCGCACTCGCAAGAGATACGACATGAGAGGTATGTTTAACCACAAAGATTAAAAACCGGCCTATTTTGATAGGATTATTATAAAAAATCCTGTAATCTACGAGCAATGAACTAACTTTTTTTTTTAAATCTTTACATATCTATGCCTGTGTCATAGGATTACACCATCCTACCAAATTTCACCTGATTGGTCCAGTAGATTCGGAGCAAATTGGCTGTGGCAGACGGACACAGAAGCTGCCCTCAAACCACACACACACACACATGCCTTAAGGGCAGTTTAACAGGCTGTTTATATCAGGGGGCAGCGCCTAAAGAAGACACAAAATATTCCTTGCCCATCTGAATGGGGTTGGCAGAAAGAAGAAGAAGCTTGGCAGCCTCTGTGGACCCAAAGTCCTATAGCTGCTTAAGCTGGCCTAGAACTAATAAGATATCGGTGCGTAAAATCTTGCAGTTCCAGGTGCAATTGTTTCAAACGCCAGCTCAAATATACTGAGTTATGTACAATGGCTGAGTGAATAAGGCAATTGTGAATAAAATTAATTCATAAACGTTCTATTTACCTTGTCTTTATTTTTAACAATGTTTATAAATTGAAGATGATTAAAAATCACACTAATATCATAAAGGCGAAAGTTTGTGATTGGGTGTGTTCGTTACTTCAGACTGGCACTTGTTTGGTTTTTTTTTGTTAGTATTGCTTGTTTTTTGGGTCTTTTTGCCGTCCCCTACGTTGCGCTGTCTTACGATGCAGTACTTTCAATATTTAATTTTACATTGAAAATAGTCAAATTTATATTTACTGTAAATGTTTTTAAAATCTGCATTAAATGGGCTTTCAGACAGTATTGTTTATAAACCAAGTTTAATACAAAAATATGAAAATATGAGAGTTTGTTTCGATTTCTTTACTACTAAAAGTTTATTATTTTGCTACGGAAGTATTGCGTCATATTTTGCTACGAAACCTTAAAAAATTGGTATGGGGACTGAATTGGGCATCACCTAGTTACCTGATAACGACACCAAACTTGATTCAAAGATCCCAACTAATCCGCCAGATATTTTTTTCCTGAGCGCCGGCAGCTCTGTACTTGGACCCCGTGGAGTTCAAACTGGCTGCCAGGCGTTTTGGGCTTTGGTGGACGTGTATTACATTCGTACCATTGCATTGCTGGACTCTCAAATGTCATACTGTTTCCCAATAGAAAACGGACTATTATAACATTTTGTAAGAAAAAAATATTGTGAGAGTAAATATGAACCCTGTTGTTACGGGAGACGATCTCTTTATAGTCTGACCAGAAAAATAAATAATCTCGCCATATTGGGCAAATTATATGAACTGACATTTCTATTGCAACTCAAGAAACAGATAAAAAAGTAGTAATTAATGGTTTTTTATAAATCGTTCCGTTTGTTTGTGATATCTGCTTCTTTTGGTTTCTTATCAAGCAATCATTTTGAGATAAATTAAATGCAATGTTCAATTGTGATGCAAAATGCTCCTACATGTGTTTTAAATAATTTACATTTATTTCGTCATACTACCGTAACGCGTTCCCTGTAAAAAACCCTTATATTTACTTCTAGAGAGGTCTATCTAATGCTAAAAAAAACAAGGTATACGAGTACACACAAAAAAACTATTTCGAAAAACAACAAGTGTGTGTGTGTGTTCTATTTAAGATTATTTGGAACTGTATTAGATGCTTATTAGTAGTTATAGACACTTTAGTCGCCTGTATCTCAAAAACCAATCAAGTTTACTTAGTATATTATAGTTTTCCCTTTAAATTTGTTATAGGTATGTGCGTTACGTTTCACTTAAGATATTCTTCGGATTTAGTAAGTATTTGCAGATTTCGTCATAGGCTGTATACGTATCTCTAGCGAAGAAGGCCATTTTAGAGTTCAATATATTATAAACGGTTCCCCAAATGTAAATTGATAATGCCGTGCACACATAATCTTTTTGGGGGCTTCTAAACGAGCAACATTTTCACGGCAATGTGTGGCCGGCAACTATACGCATCTTGCTCTAACATACGAAGTAAGAGTAAGACAGCACTAGTTACCGGCCACAAATTGCAGCAAAACATGGCCCGTCTAGAAGCTCCATTTTAACAGGTATCCATGATATACAGTAAAAGTATTTTTATCCTTGCTGTACATGCTTCTTTTTTTAAATATTTAATAGTCGTCATTGATCTGTGTTGTAAATATTTATATTCAAACTGCAGTGTTGCTCGGCTTTTTCTTCGAACTTTTCCGGACACTGCCGTGTGTCTAGAAAGGTACGTGTACATATTTCAGTTTTGTAACGTTTGTTAGTCTCTGACAAAAAGCGAATGTAACATGCACACGGACGGACGGGCAGGCATGGCTAAACCAAAAGGGTTCCTAGTTTGAGTCCGAAACCCTAAAAAATAGGACTTGATCGCATATTAAAACGGTGTCCCTTTGAAACGCATAAAATTGTTCGTCCTAATGTATTGTTTGGTCTAAAATCTCTTCACCTAACATTATAATTTATGTTGATATTACAGAATTGAATAAATATGAATTGTGTACCTACATCAATTAGGTAACCTAAGTAAGGATATTATTATAAAAAAAAGGTAAGTAAGTACTAAACTATTTTTCGACCAAACATTACATTCGGACAAACGGATGAATATGTCATTCGATAAACATAGACCCCATTTAAACTTTTAATAGTTTATCGATCAGAAATTCATGACCTATTTTCTCCTCGGTGACTTAATTTAAAATTTATATTGTTTATGTACTAAGTATTAAAAAGCATGTCAGTCTTAACTCTATCATGAAGAGAAAGAAAGGTGAATAAACAATTTCGCATATATTGGTTTATGTATGTTATTTAATGCATTTGTTTCTTTTACAGGTCAGAAAATTTAAAACACAGAGCAAATTCCATACACCTGCTTGATATTCTAACAGGCTCCTTTACATCAAAGTAGCATATGCATGTAAAAGACTCCAGTAGCTAATCTATAGCCTTATCATAGTAAATTACGTAATAATTATGTTGTATATTATATATAGTAATTTATAACGATATGCTGCAATTGACCAATAGTTCTTGCAGATACTTAATGCTTACCTCTGGTTATTTTAATAGCAGGGCACATGTGAAAAGATACTTACATATATGTTGTAAAAGAAAGTCATGCACTACAAAGAGTGTGCAAAAATCGGATGCTGGTCAGTTGTTACACCCCATCCAGCAAGCACATCTGCGTGCCAATGTCAAATCAAGCTTACATTCAAAGATACTCCCTTTTAAACCGATTGAATTGCGTAAAACCAAACAAATGAGTGAACCTTTGCAGCCTACTCCAAATCATGTTAGCTATGGTGGACAATTTCACATGTAAGCTTTTTTTTTATGTATACATGGTAAAGATTACATATTGCGTTTAGACGCTCATATAAATAAATAATACATTCTGAATCAAGGGATGAAACGTAGGTACCCACGGTATTGAGGCACACACGAGTGACACCGAGTGCTTGAGTTAGCGGGTGTATTTGATACTTTCGCCTAGTTAACCATTCTCGTTTTATTGATAACTTATAACTATTACATAGAAAAAAACCCCTGATGTAACTGTGACCCCTTCTTCCAGACCTGATATTTCTTAAACAGCCTAACCGATTTTCATGAAGTCGAGCTGAACCACCAGTTAAGTAGAAAACCTACCTTGAAATTTAAAGAAAAACCTTTCAAATCGGTTCACCCATTTAAGAGCAACAGTGTCACAGACAGACACACCGACAGACACACACCCACACACACATAACGGTGAAACTCATGATACCCCTCTTTTTGCGTCGGGGGTTAAAAAAATATGGGACCGTTGAGTTATATTTTAATTGTTACTTATTATTATTTTCTAGCGTTTTTTTTTCCGCAACGCACAGTTGTTTGTTTCTTTGTAAAAAAAAATACATGTTTTTTTTTTTACTTTTTGCGACTGCGTCTGTCCGTCTGTCCCAAAAGCATTTCTTTGGCGACTACTAACGAACGCGGCGTAATTTTTGATGCATGATGAAAAACGTCTAAAAATATATTTGCTTAAATGTTTTTTTTTGTTTTATAGTACTTCAACTGATGAGAGTTTTTCTGGAACGTGGACGAATCATGACAGTTTAAAAGAATCAGCAAGCGATTCAGCCAGATCTTCAGAATTAACCCTAAGCTCAGACTTTCGCATTTGGGAGACTACAGGAATGACAACAAATTCTTGCGATGGTATGCATGGATACATATTTTATTTGCTAGGTACCTACTTATGTTTATGCAAGATGTATGTAAGGCTGCAAAGTTGTTTTTCCTATTGGGCTCGCATAGCTTTGCCGCACTAAGGCTTGTTCGTATTTTTTCATGAAAGTTGTAATAAATATATGTTTTTCAGATAAATCATTCAAGTTCCGCGTGTTATCGTATAATGTATTGGCGCAGTATTTGTTAGAATGTCATCCATATTTGTACACGGGATGTAGACCTGTTAACTTGAAGTGGAAGAATCGATCTGCTCGGCTTTACAATGAAATTCAAAAACTGGCGCCAGATGTAAGAATGTATTTTCATATTGTGGTTTTTATTTATTTATTTATCTTTTATGGTATGAAATGGTCTTCAAGCATTTACACCACAATTTATTTTACTTTGTTGGCTATACGTGTACAGTCCGCGCGCGATTTGAATGCAGTCGGGGCCTCAGCGCGCGGACTGTATGTGTCTAATTCAGAATTGTCATAATTTGTTATATCTACAGGATTAGGCAGATTAAGTGTCCTAGTTTAAAATAGCCACTATTAAAAGAAAACTAAAAATTTCAATTTTGAACATCTTTTTATTTTAAGCATACTTACTCTATTTACGAAAATTTGTCAAAATTGATTCACTAGCTAAATCGCTTTCCTTTAGCTTGTATAACTTTACGCATTCTGATATTAGTGCAGTCATTGAAGCATTATTGCTCCGAATTTTGTTACTGTGAACCGAATTGCATACAATTTTGGAATTAGGTTCATCTTACCCTTAACTTCAAAAGTGAAAATGATTTGAACTCCGCAACCACCCTGGGGGTGGTTGCCACCCCTTCTCGGAGGTGATTTTTTTTTTTTCAAAATAACCTCGGATATCGATGGAAGGCCTAATTTTAAGCAAAAAATCATCTATAAAGTTTTTCGAAAAATCCAATACTTTTCAAGTTATTGGCAATTGAAAATTCGCAATTTTTTCACGTTTTTCATCGGTTTTTTGCAAATATCTCCAAAAATATACGTTTTATCGAAAATTTTATAAAGAACAAAATTGTAGCAGGTAAAAAAATGAACAATTTGGTTTTTTATAAAGTATTCTAAGTGCAATATTAAGCTAGATATTAAAGATCAAAGCCGTTTTTTATTTTGTCTGAAATTTAATGGATATGGTCAATGCCATCTAGCGGCGAGCAGATGCATTTTATGCATTCTAATAAAAAAGGGTTTTGTAGTGCTTGAAATAAGCTTTAAAATGAGCACTATTAAAAGTCTTTTGCACGTAAAATAAGTGAGCTGTATTGCAAATAAGAGGAGCATCTAATGTTTTTTCTTTTAAATCAATGGGCTTCATAAGTGCCATTTCCACCAAAATTAAAATTAATCGTATTCCGCCTAGAATTAACTTTATTATGAAGAGTTTGATAGATTGTATCAGTTTGGCTGCTTCAGGACACATATTTTTCAAAAAAGTCACGATAATAAAAAAATAAAAAAAATAATAAACTTAAAACACCCACCTTTTTTTCATAATATCTCAAAAATGACGACAGATACGTATAAAAGTGTAGGGATGAAAAATTTAGGTATTTTTCTGACAAACAATTTGGTATTTTTGTTTTTTCTGTCAAACAAAAACTGACGGAGATATGATTGTTTAAAGAGCGCGTGGCAGCGCAATCACAGCCTCTCTTGAGCCCTTTAACCCTTCACCGTTTTAGAAAAAGGTTTTTTACTATATATTGCAATGAAGGATGTTGTAGCTCTCTTAATTACCTTTACAATGGTTTTTTATAAATTGTGATAGCATGAAAATTGAAGGAGTTATGGTCCAAAAACTTATCATATTTTTTTCTACTTAGTAACTGAAAATTTCGGAGTGTGAATATTTGGAGCAATGTGAAAGTACGCAGTATAATAGAGACCCAAAACTATTGTAATGTGTATATATATACATAATATGGCTCATATATTTTGGAAACGTAGGCATGAATACATACCAACGTTCTTATACAGGGTGACTGGTAATTCGCCGTATTCCTTGAAAGGGGTTATTCTACAGCTTATTTGTAACGATTTAAGTCCAGTCAACCAGGGGTCAAAACTCACTGGTTATCGAGTTATTCACGTTTTTAGAATTTTTAAAAAATACCCGCCTTTCGACCTAAAACTAGTCATTGTGTAAAAACTTCGTCATTTAGAAATAAAAAAACGCATTTTTCAAATAGCCAATGAATTACTGATTACGAAAAATAGTAAAAAATGGCAAAGAAATGCAAAGTTTTGCAAATAACAGGATTTGAAGTTGAAAGTTCAAGTAATTATTTTCCAAATTTTGTAACATTTTAAAGCATTACTAAAAAAAAAAGTATGACACTTCGCGTACAAATGACAGGAATAATTTGCTCAATTCATAAGCTTTCTAAAAAAGTACAATTTATGACCTTTTAAACTTAATTTTCATTTAAAAATGTACAATTAATAAAAAATAGCAGAAATTTTCGGGGTTAAGCTCCATCGTTCCAACTAAAAATCGCGGAATCGTTATCGTTTTTAAATTCACCTAATCGTGTTCTTTTAAATTTGCTTTTTAAAAACATAAAGTGCGTTCCATTTTTAACCGAAAAACGCGGGTAGTGTTGTAGTAAAATGAATATAACATCGTTCTCCATTTTAAATTCGGCTAATAATGTTTTATTTTTAAATAAATTTGCTTTTTAAAAACAAAGTGCGTTCCATTTTGAAATTTCGAGCATCTCAAAACTTTTTGAGTGACCTACGTAATCAGTTACTTTCAACTTTCTTTCCATTTCGGACGATATTGATAACTAAGCTTCTTTCTCAAATGCCTGCTTGCCAATTCGAAGAATACGCAGATATCATTTATTGTTACGGATTCTGCGATGGAGACGCGGCTGCAGCTAGAAGGGAATACCAACGTCGTTACCCTAACCGCCGTTTACCTCACGCAAGCGTGTTTGGTTCATCGTACTGTCTTATTCGGGAAAGAGGATCAGTTCAACGCCGCCAAGCTGATGCTGGAAGACCTCGACATGATACTGCTCAAGATGAAGAAATCTTTCAGTGTTTCCGGGCAGACGGCACTACTTTGATGAGATCCTTCTCGCCGGGTCTCCCTCTTCAATAGCGTGTATTGGAGTTTAATGACACGGGTACTGCCGAGCTGAGTGCAGTGTAAACCACGCCTTCCACTGAGACATACCGAGCCGGTTAGCCACAATTCTCGTCGAACTAGTGCCGTCTGTCCGCAAACACTGAAGGATTTCTTCATCTTGAGCAGTATCATGTCGAGGTCTTCCAGCATCAGCTTGGCGGCTTTGAACTGATCCTCTTTCCCGAATAAGACGGTACGATGAACCAAACACGCTTGCGTGAGGTAAACGGCGGTTAGGGTAACGACGTTGGTATTCCCTTCTAGCTGCAGCCGCGTCTCCATCGCAGAATCCGTAACAATAAATGATATCTGCGTATTCTTCGAATTGGCAAGCAGGCATTTGAGAAAGAAGCTTAGTTATCAATATCGTCCGAAATGGAAAGAAAGTTGAAAGTAACTGATTACGTAGGTCACTCAAAAAGTTTTGAGATGCTCGAAATTTCAAAATGGAACGCACTTTGTTTTTAAAAAGCAAATTTATTTAAAAATAAAACACTATTAGCTGAATTTAAAATGGAGAACGATGTTATATTCATTTTACTACAACACTACCCGCGTTTTTCGGTTAAAAATGGAACGCACTTTATGTTTTTAAAAAGCAAATTTAAAAGAACACGATTAGGTGAATTTAAAAACGATAACGATTCCGCGATTTTTAGTTGGAACGATGGAGCTTAACCGCGAAAATTTCTGCTATTTTTTATTAATTGTACATTTTTAAATGAAAATTAAGTTTAAAAGGTCATAAATTTTACTTTTTTAGAAAGCTTATGAATTGAGCAAATTATTCCTGTCATTTGTACGCGAAGTGTCATACTTTTTTTTTTAGTAATGCTTTAAAATGTTACAAAATTTGGAAAATAATTACTTGAACTTTCAACTTCAAATCCTGTTATTTGCAAAACTTTGCATTTCTTTGGCATTTTTTACTATTTTTCGTAATCAGTAATTCATTGGCTATTTGAAAAATGCTTTTTTTTATTTCTAAATGACGAAGTTTTTACACAATGACTAGTTTTAGGTCGAAAGGCGGGTATTTTTAAAAAATTCTAAAAACGTGAATAACTCGATAACCAGTGAGTTTTGACCCCTGGTTGACTGGACTTAAATCGTTACAAATGAGCTGTAGAATAACCCCTTTCAAGGAATACGGCGAATTACCAGTCACTCTGTATGTATATATAACACATTTGAGTGAAGGGGCCAACGAAAAAGCCAGGTGATCAGCTGTGCGTGCTCCGTTTATTCGTTATAATGTGACCAGTATATTTCTTTCTGCAAAGGAATGAGCACGTGTTTAATATAATATTTTAACTAGACACCCAATTTCAATACATTTTGTTTAATAAAAAAATGTTAGTAGATATGATTTTAATATGAGGTAATTGTGTTAGAAAACACTTTACAATTTCACCACTTACTATTAGACATGTTTTCTAGCTATAAAATGGCTCAATGTCAATTTTTCCATTAAGGGGTTGTTTACACCCTTTAAAAATAATAGGCGGAGTTCAGATCATTTTCACTTTTGAACTTAAGGGTAAGATGAGCCTAATTCCAAAATTTCATGCAAATCGGTTCACAGTTAAAAAATTCGGAGGTAAGACCGTATTTTTCGCTTCAATGACTGCACTATATAGAATTAATTGCACGCGGCACGCACTACCTTATCGGGTATGTCATCCCATATCTTGACCAACCGATCCTTGAATTAATTTAAATTCATACCCCGTGAGCTTCTAATCTTGTTTAGCATATCCCCATATAGAAAAGTAAAATGCATTCAATTCTGGTAAATATGCAGGCTAATCTTGCAGACTTAAATTATAGTCAAAACAATTAAGAAATTGGGCTATTTTAGGGCCGTCGATTACTTAACGTGATTCAAAGACTTATTTCCAGTTGTCCGCACCCCTTTGTTCTCACTGCGGACAACTGGGAATAAAAAAGAATATAGGTGAGGAAAGCTGGGAATAAAAATTCCCTACTAAAAAGAGAAACCTTATAATTTCGCCATCTCCATCTATAGCGTATGCACAATTGCACAAATACCTTTTTTTTGTGTTAGTTGATTATCAAAAAGATGCTGAAAAAAATAGTTCTGAAATTTACTGAATAACCTAACCCTAATACCGCAAACAATACTTCTATACATAAACACTATTTTGCTTAGATTGTTAGCAGAATTACGTCTATTGGGTGACCCTCATAACTCAAAGTTTAATCGTTAAATCAGTGTATGGGTAAAGCCAAAATTTTATTACACTTCAATATTCTTATTTACCTCTAATGCTTTAAAAAGAGAGAGAGTTTTTGTTTCTGACTGTATACAGTGATGTATTTACTAGCTATGCAAACATCAATTTTAAACGTATGTACATTTATTTTGATAATAAAAATTAAAACACAAAATAACAAAGAGAAAGTTCATACAAAAAGAAATGTCCATTTGTGCTACCCAAAATATATAAAGAATCCTAGTGAAATTTCAAAGGCATTATTACTAAATTTTCTGATTCATATCATGGTGTGAGGTTACTGAAATGTCGATTTTATTATAAAAACTATAAGATTCAAATTAAATGAGTATTTTCTTAGGTTTTATTCTGTTGTCTTTAATTCTCTCACTTTTACGTTACCCTACTTACGTTACGGAATTTATATACAATTTCTGAACGGATTATAGTAGTAATTAATCTTTTCACACTAGGAACTCTTGTAGCAGCTGTTACTTTCAAAATTCTAGCCGTCAACCATTTTGTTTCGTTGTCACTGAACAAGTGAACCGGCGGCGTGTTTTCGTGATAAAAAACTGTTGAACTTGTACCTGTTATTTACAAGGTATGTTCAAGTTATTTCTCTACCGGTTTATGTAAGACTAACGTTTGAAAACGTAAGATTTGTGCGAACATTACCGCAGCTAACAATTCCTTCCCGTTTTCATGTTAAAACTATGTAAGGCTGTAGACAGAAGGTTTTTATGTTACTTTTCCGTTACTTTTCCGTTACTTTTATGTTACTCTTATGTTACCCCTTTAAAAGTTTATGTTACGTAACGTAAAAGCAATATAAAGCTAGTTGCATACTGTTAAATTAGCAGAACATAGGATGACGACTTTATTTTATTATGTTTATTATTCAATGATTTTCTGCATTTTTATTGCAGATGCCATTAACACCAGCTGAGAAGCAAAAAAAGTACTGAGAGAAATTAAAAATAGAAAATCCAGAAAAATATAAAGAAATGAAAAAAAAAGATTCTGAAAGAGCTTTGAATTATTATAGAGCGAAAAGAAGTAAATATACAGAGACAGAAAAAGGAGAACAGCGTTTGAAATGGCGTGAAGATAGAAAGAAGGCGAAAGAACAACAAAATAAGAATACAAATTGGTAAATTTTTGACGTGTAAAAGTGCCCGTGCGGCCTACTTACTGAATAAACATCTTTTATCTTTTTTATCTTTTAGTAAGGGTTCATTTAATTAAACCTCTGAATGAAACATTCTACAATTCGTTTTATTTTAACTAACAATAGATGTATCACTGGTGTTGGATCTGGCAGGCATCTAACTAAAACTAAATTAATTTGATCGGCTTCAAAATATAGCTATTACTTTTAGTCCTGGTAATACTTTTAATAATTTCAAAATCTTAATTTAATCCTGATAAAATAGTTTTAGTAAATTGCGTAACTCATTAATTGTGCATGTAGCCTTATAACACTTTTACGTTACTTTTACGTTACGGTAACGTAAAAGCATTAACGTTACTTTAGCGTTACTTTTATGTTACTAGTAATGAAATTTTGGCTTTACCCGTATAGGACATGGCGGTATTATCGCTATCTCATGGTACTAGGGCAACATTTCCTTGGTACGGGGGCCTTTAAATGATAATCTTCTATTCCGCTCACTCACGGCACGCATTCTTCACTTACAATTTAAAAAAATAAAATTTGTCAATCAAAAATCTTGCTGTCAAATAAATTTTATACGATATTCCGGTAACCTCCGGGGAGGGAAGATGGCCGATAGAAAAATGCCCAGCTTTTACTTTTGTTAAATTTCATTTACTGTGCTATTTACTGATTATACTCTCTCACTAACACTGGCGAAATCACTTGGTGGACCGCCATTAATTTAAAGAATTTTTTTTATTCAGTTTAACGATTAATACAAATTGAAAAATGCCAAATCAAGTGTTCACTTCAGCAGAATTGACTGATATGGTGTTGTTGTACGGAGAAACACAAAGAAACGGAGCCCAAGCACTCAGACTTTACCGAGAAAGGTTTCTGAATCGTAGGCATCCACACAACTCTCGTGTAATAGTAAATGCAATTCAACGAATTAGAAAAGATCGACCGATTTTTTGGAATCCATCATTCGGCAGTTCATAAAGTTTCGAAAAAGAACAAACGGCACCCATTCAAACCGGAAAAGGTACACGGGTTATTACCGAGGGATTTCCCAATACGTAAAGCTTATGTTTTTAGAACAACATCGCCGAAAACCAGATTTTCTAATTGGACTTAACACCCCTTGTGTTTTTTTATGGGGAGCCATAAAGGAAGACGTGTTTGCCACAGAGACTGTTACGATAGAAGCTATGAGAGAAAATATCATCAACAGTTTTCGTAAAATTCGTTGGTCTAGTTTACACTCTGTTCAAATATCAATTTTAAGGAGATACGAAACTTGCATACGACGGGAGGGACGGCATGTTGAAAATTCAATATGATATCGACAGTGAGTGTAAAATAGTAAATAGATTGTTAATTAAGAAGATGTTTGATTTGAATGTTAAGTTTTTGTTGTGATAAAGGATAAATTAAATCTTTTACTAAAGAAACTTGTTTTTACTGTTATCATGATAATTGCCGCCTTACTGCTGTGTTCACCAACAATGAAACGGACGTTTAGCGGTTTGACGGTTGTAAAATGTATTAACTAACAGCTGATTAATACTTAACCGTCTGTTAAACTGGTTGGTGAACTCGGCCCTTAATTGTACTTACTTGGTGATGAAAGTAGTTCCTGATTTAATAAATTAAAAGTCGAATGACGTGATTTTATTCATTTGACATTTGACATCTCATTAATCAATTTAGTAAGTGTATCGCATACATTGAAAATTACATTTAGTTTGTATGAAAAACAAAAATAAAAAAACGACATGGTTTTAAAAAGATGCAGAACAAAAGATGCTCAGTTTTGCGAGTATAATCGATCCTTCCATTTAAAGCCCTATGGTCAGAGGCACCCTGTATATAATCTAAATCTCGGAAACGGCTCCAACGATGTTCATGAAATTTAGTATGCAGGGGGTTTCGGTGGCGATAAATCGATTTAGCAAGTTTTAATTTTTAGAAAACTAACAAAAAAAATACCGAGCAAGGCCGGTCAAACAGGTTCTATTATGAATACGTACAATAGAATTAGAGTAACACGATTGAGCATAAAAAAATTGATGGGCTAATAATAAAATAGCACTAATTCTTATTTGTTTGAAAATTACAGATTTTCTGCCTTCAAGAAGTGCAAGCGTCTCATCTCTGCAGTTTCTACTGCAGATTCGAACAAATCGGCTACTCTGCAGTATTTAAACAAAAGACTGGCCGCCAGCTCGATGGGTGCGCTATCTACTTCAAACAGTCGCTGTTTGAAATGCAGGATACTGTCTGTGTAAGACAATTTTATTTCAAAAAAAAATTAAAGCCCTAGAGTGCGAGTCGGGCTTGCGCACCGAAGGCTATTTAAGATAATATGGTTGGAATACGCAAATCTAAGGTAGTTTCTTGACGTGTCAAAGTAAATCTATTTAGATTTTTTAGTCAATACGTTTACCCGCGACTTAATTTTGGATTAAAACATAATGAGTAGCACCATCTAACTTGATGGTAGTTACTGGCTATTTGCTAAGAAATGGCATAACTAAAGACGGTTCCGATTTTAAGTAGAATTAGGTTGGAAAAAATAATAATTTTGTTGTGAACTTTATTTTCTATGCAATAAAGTAATTTTAACTAGCTTAAATTTTAATACAGATTTTAAAAGTCTTTGCAAATTTTTCAACACTGTAAAATTGGACATCTTTATTGTATTTTGCACGTAAAAAATAAAGAATTATTTAAGTCAGGAATTCTGAGTGAGATTTTATGGTGGATACTCCGAGGTTCAATAGAGGATTTAAAGTTATTTAGATACCTTACTTATCTCAAAATCAGCTAACACCACAGCGCGGGAGGATGCTGACCCAAAAGCATTTGAATTTCCTTACATTTTATTGCCATTTTAGATGATTTTCTGGACATGCACAATTCCGGCGTTGACCGCAGATTCAATCAGTTGGGTATCCTAGGCACTCTAGACATCCAGTATCGATGCTTGGTGTATCCGTCATCAGATTTCACTATGAGTATCCCCTGGCGAGGAACCAAGACTTCCAAATAGCCTCTTTAGTATGACAAACGCACTCTGACCTGTTTTTTTCCCCCGACTGTACTTAGGATATTTTTTTTATACGGTTCGAAAGTACCGTTGGCACTTAGATGATAGATTTACAAAATATGCTTTAAAAAAGAAAGAAAATACGGGTAAAAACCAAAATAAATGTACATAAAGACGCTATTTAAATGTCACTTAAATGATGTCAAACTTACAATTTCGTTACAAAAATGTATGTGTTTGACGTTAATCGACAGTTTCGTTACGGTAGCTAACTCTTCTTTAACTGGATTTAATTTATTTTGAATTATACCCATACATTTATTTACACCAACGCTCAACAAAAGAAGTATTTTTTTTATTACTGAGTTATAATTAGACCTAGAGATTTTCCCAGCACGAATGACGTGTTGTTAGGGCTTGACAAAAAAAAACATCGACAATCCTGTCATCGATAACCACCACTTCAACTTTATACAGGAAATAATTGTAAATCATTATAATAGTTATTAAGAAAATGTTCACAATGTCCTAAAACTCATTGACGTACCTAACAGGAAAAAAATTACAATTATTTATGTCTTATGATGCGTTTTAAAAATTAAAATAACAGTAATAAGTTAATAACAAAACTATCAATTTATTAATATTTTACATGCTTCAGTGAAACTAGCTCTATGACATTGAAGTGGTATTTATCGATAACAGGATTGTCGATGTTTTTATTGTGTCAAGCACTAACAACACGTCGTTCGTGCTAGGAAAATATCTAGGTCTAGTTATAATTTAGAAGTACCGTTAGCGCAACAGTACTTATAAGTAGGCATCGGAGTTTTTGTCGCACGGTAAGACTAATAGCAAGCTATGGAGTCGTCATTTGCCATAAATCTAAACTCTTATTCATATTCATACTCATTTATTCAGTTTTTTTTTATAATCAAGCACAACAATGTTGACGAGTTAAGAAACGATTATTTTAATGTTATATTTGGAAAATAAATATTACAATAAAAAATAATTATTTTCCAAATATAACATTAAATAATCGTTTCTTGCTATTAGTCTTACCGTGCGACAAAAACTCCGATACCTACTTAGTCGGTCCTAAAGTTCTGTCACTGGCACATTATTTTTTAATTTAGAACATAATTTTAAGAAAATGTTTTTGTATTCCATTTTTGAATGTTTAACAATTTTGTTAAAACAAAAAACAGTCATTTGCTGCGATTTCTCACGATGGAGTGGGCATTGAAAGAAAACCGAATAGCTGTTTTAGCGTTGCACCGCTGTGGGCACTCGCCAAGTACCGTTTTCAAGTAGCTCAAAAAATTAAATATAACGCTTAGGTTTGTGTACCGTACTATTGATAGGTACAATGAAGTCTGTAGTGTTGAGGACAATAAAAGAACTGGCCGTCCACGCTCCGTAAGAACACTAGCAGTGATCAAAGCGATCAAGGCCCGTATAGCAAGAAATCCTGTCCGAAAACAGAAGTTGATGGCTTTGCAGATGGGTGTCAGTAGGAATACCGTCAAAAAGATTTTAAACGAAGATCTTAGTCTACGAGCAAACAAAAAAAAGTGTGGACACATGCTTAATGCCCGTCTAAAAACAATCAGGCTTAAAAGATCCCGAAAGTTGTTAAAACAGTACGCGAAAAATCGACACCGCGATATCCTATTTACAGACGGAAAAAAATTCGATATTGAAGAAAAGTATAATAAACATAATGATAGAGTGTACGCTAAGAGCTCTGAAGAAGCAAAAAAAACCGCTCCGCGGGTGCAACATGGGCATCATCCATCATCAGTGATGGTTTGGTTGGGAGTATCTTATTACGGGCCAACTGAGGTTCATTTTTGCGAAAAAATCAGTGCCAAAGTGTACCAAGAGACGGTTTTGGATCAGGTTGTCAAAGATCTGCCCAACACGCTATTTTCAGGACATCATTTTGTGTTCCAGCAGGATTCTGCACCTGCACACAAAGCCAAGACCACTCAAGCCTGGTTTGAGCGTCAAAAAATCGACTTTATAAGACACGAAGATTGGCCTTCCTCCAGTCCGGATCTTAATCCTTTGGACTACAAAATTTGGCAGGTCTTAGAGGAGAAGATCTGTGCTAAACCACATACAAATTTAGAGAGCCTGAAGTCATCTATTAGAAAAACAGTCGCTGAAATAGACATGAATATGGTGCGTGCTGCGATAGACGACTGGCCGCGGCGTTTATTGGCCTGTATTAAAAACAAGGGAAGTCATTTTGAATAATTTTAAGTTATATTAATTCTCTATTAAGTGTACTTTAAATTGGTATAAAAATTATTAAAAACTGATTGGTACTTTTGTTTTTATCATTATTCTTATTTGTGACAGAACTTTAGGACCGACTAGGTACTTATAAGTAATCAATATAATCATGAGTCAATCTATGTCATCATCATGAGTACTTTAAATGCAGACACTTATAGACCAAAGATTTACAAAGTATGCTTAACCATAAACAGTCACTATATTTCAACAACTTAGTTCTTGGGAAATGTTGTCATTTGTTTTATAAAAAATATCAACATTAATTTTGACAAATGGTAGCGTAACCGAAGTGTGAATACAGTTCTGTAATAAATAAGCGTCGCCATGGTAATAACTTTTCTTGTATAACCATTATAGCATTATTATTAGCATGGTTACAGTCTTTCCGGATATCAGTCTTGGCGTTTAGTGGACACTTGAGATCCTAATTTGTATAATAATATTTTGATACCAATTGCAACTACGTATATATATTATAAACAAAATTAATTTTGATACTAATTATGTGTATCATTTTTTTAAAAATTAAATTACTTTAAATGTGGTTACAGAATTATCAACAAGGTTTTAGAGTTGCTGGTAATTCTGTAGTTCTGCCTACCCCACTTTGGGAATGAAGGCGTGAGTTTATGTGTGTATTTATGTACTTTAAATAGATGGTTAATATCCATCAATTTGTTATTCGGTTACCATGGTTACGTTCAATATGCCATGTTGTTCCTAATTAGTGTAATAAATCGTTAAAAATGTTTTAATAACAATTAAAATAATGTACTTATTTTAAAAACGAAATTAACTTTTTTTTTTTTTTTATATCATAGGAAGGCAAACGAGCACACAGGCCACCTGATGGTAAGTGCAAACTGTGACCCATAGACATTCGCATTCACAAGACCGCAATCCTAAGACTGCAAATGCGTTGCCAACCCAACTTTGAGACAATTAACGTTTTTTTTGTTAACAAATCACCAAAGAAATGTCTATGCATCGTTTTGTTATTTGGATACCATGGTTACGCTCAATAAACAGTACCTACCGGGAAATAATATATCACCTTTGTACTTACATGTCTAACATCTCATACGATTACCTACAAATATTACTTATCAAAATTGACAACCAATCAAGAACTAGTTGACCAATTTGTATTGCTACTATTCAATTCGTTAGCTGATTGAATAAGGCTTAAAATGGTATATAACAAGTGTTTGTACATATCGTAGTACCCTTCATTTGGCAATGTTCATCACAGTGAACATACCATAACGTCCAGTTTTTTTTTTGGATTGTTTTTTTTTTGTTAATATAAAATCAAAAAAGGTTTGAATTCCCGAACTTTTTTATTTTTGCCAAATTAAGGGTTAAAAAAGTTAAGTATTTCCAAAACCTTTGCCGACACGTTCATACTAAATTTATGAGATTACTGTGTACACATCAGCAATGGATTTTTAAATAATAAAAAAATTTAAACTACGATATGTAGAAACGTTTGTTATATACCATTTTGAACCTTATTTAATCAGCTAACGAAATTAATAATAGCAATACAATTGGTCAACCAGTTCTTGATTTGTTGTCAATTTTGATAAGTAATATTTGTAGGTAATCGTACGAGATGTACGAGGGTGCATTGAAAAGTTCTGAGCCTAAGGTTGAATATAATAAAAAAAAACAAATAAATACTGGCAGGTCAAAGTGCCATATTTAGTCGCCATTATGCACTATCTTTTGTTTTTTTCCTGTCACAATTTTGCATTTTATGCTGGAACTGCTACATAAGGTCACTGATTTTTCAAGTAATGGATAAAATTGAGCACCGTTCTGTCATAAAATGTTTGCAAAAGAAGGGGTTAACACCAAAACAAATATTTGAAGATATGAATCAAACATAAGGGCAATCTGCTCCATCGTATGCTACCATAAAAAGATGGGTAGCTGGTTTCAAACGTGGCCGGGAGACTGTTCAAGACGAGCCTAGGAGTGGGCGGCCGTTGACGGCTACTACGGACGAAAATGTCAATAATATATTAGATGCGATAATGAAGGATAGGCGATTGAAGATTGTTGAGATAGCGGAAGCAATGGGTATTTCTTATGAGCGGGCACAGAACATCATCACCGATGTTCTTGGATTTTCTAAGGTGTCAACCAGGTGGGTGCCTAGACTGCTTTCAGTCGAGAACAAACGAGTACGTGTTACAATTTCCCAAGATTGTTTATGTATGTTTCAACGTGACTTCGACAATTTTTTCAATCGTTTTATAACTATGGACGAGACATGGGTCCACCACAGTACACCAGAATCGAAAGAACAATCCAGGCAATGGAAAAGACCAGGTTCACCACCACCCAAAAAAGCCAAGGTCATTTTGTCAGCTAATAAGGTAATGGTCTCAGTTTTCTGGGATTGCAGGGGGGTTATCATGAATATCATGATAGACTATCTCGAAAAGGGCAAAGCAATAAATTCGGACTACTATTGTGCTCTTTTACGTCATCTGCGTGAGGAAATTAAAATAAAGAGACCTGGAATGCTGTCGAAAAAAGTACTGTTTCACCAAGACAACGCTCGCGTTCACACTTCGGCGAAATCAATGGCACAAATATATGATTGTGGATTTGTAGTGCTGCCGTATCCCCCTTACTTGCCGGATCTAGCTCCTCCCGATTATCATCACTTCCCAAACCTCAAAAAACACTTGGGAGGCCAAATATTTTCGACAAATATGGAGGTACAAGAAGCAGTAGACTCATATTTTAACGACCTCAGCGATTCTTTTTTTTTTGATGGGATAATGAAGTCGGAGGCGAGGTAGACTAAGTGCATTGACCTTCATGGAGAAAATGTCGAAAAATAAAATTGTTATAAAAAGTGAGCCCGTTACTTTTTTTTACCAGGCTCAGAACTTTTCAATCCACCCTCGTAAGTACGAAGATGATACATTATTTGCCGGTACTGTTGATATCAATATTGGCATTGCACTTTTATTGATAAATTGTCAGAACTGTTTTAGTAACTATTGAAATTTTCATGAAATTTGTAAACATTTATCAGTAAAACTCACAAAATATTAACGTCAATCAAAATACTGAAAATGACTTTGCTGACAAGTAATTTGTAAGCAGAAAAAATTAAGGAAAGCATACAAGAAAAGTAAGCCGTTGTTTATTTTTGTCATCTTCGTTGTAAACTTATAGAATAACTTATGTATGTAACGGTACATAATTTAGCTCGTAAGATACTCGTGCCTCGGCCTCGTACCTTAACAAACTTCATAACGTATCAGTTACATAAATAAATATTAAAGCAAAACTATCTCGACTAAGGAAACTTGATTCGTTCTTGAGATACATAAGTGACAGCTCCAAATAACTTTTTCATCACACTTGCACGTAAACAGTATCTAAACATACAGGTTAAATTGGCCGCAATGCCCCATATAAAACCCTCGACCTTTCTTTTTACCATGAAACCCAAGGTCGGTAAGTATTTTTTTTTTAATTTATGGCACAGCACACAGGTCATGCAAGTTCAAGCAAAGAGTTTACACGCAATTGAAAAATTGTCTTAAAATGTTATTTAAACAGGAATTTCATTGCAATCAGATTCAGATTCAGATTTTATTACTCAACATAACACAGTATAAATTACATGGCATGTCAAATTATATGCAGTTACATTGAGGTCGTCAGAAATAGAATTAAATGATAATAATAGAAAGTCAACACAAATACAGAGTACATTAAAAAATAATAATAATAAAAAATTAAAAAAAATTAAAAGTCAATCCTATTTATAAGTCAAGTTCCATATACTCATTCACGGAATAGACTGGGTTATCCAACAAAAGATTCTTAAGCCGGCGCCTAAACATGTCGTCAGATGGTTCGCGTTTGAATTCGGCGGGTAGACGCTCGTAGTAGGTGGGACCGATGACGCGCGGGTTCTTACCTGCAAGTGCCATGCGACGAGGAACAGTTCTCAAACGCCCTGTGTGGCGGAGTTGTTTGCCGACGACGTTTACTGTTGGAAACGAAGATATATTCGATCGGACAAACATAATAATTTCGAATATGTAAAGTGAATAGTGCGTCATTATGCGTTGCGTTGTGAAAATGCCCCGACAAGTATGTCTTGGCTTCGCCCCGACCAGCGTACGTACGGCACGTTTCTGCATCAGCATTACCCTGTTGGCATCCGTAGAGTTTCCCCATAAGAGTGTGCCGTACGACATCAGTGAGTGAAAATGTGCATAATAGACCCGTCTTAGAGCATCGTCAGATATAAGCAATTTCAGCTTACGCAACGCAAACACCGCACTACTCAATCTTCCACACAATAGGTCAACATGGCACTTCCAATTAAGATTCGAGTCCAGAGTGAATCCGAGAAACCTACACTGATCGCATACAGGCATCGGACTGTTTGCGACGCACGGAGGAACAGGAACACTAGGGGAAGATGGGGTGGATTCGTACACTTTTTACTCAAAGCCGTGTAAAAAAAAAACTAACCGCTCTTTCAATATGAGATGAATGCTACTTCATCATCCACTTATTTGGCTATAATAATTTTGTATTTCAGTTTTGATACAAAGCAACTTTGTCAAGATATAACGGTTTTCCCAAAAAATGGGAATTGTACGAATGCACCCCATACGTGGGGTGCCTTCATACACTATTCGTTTTTTCCCAGGATTCATTGGATTTTCAGCTATTTCAATTGTTTTAGTCATCTTTTAGGCATATCTTACTGACCTGGTTTTGTAATTATAATTATTCTTGATATTATACAATTTTTTTACTTATGGGGTGCATTCGTACGGTATAAAATTACATACATTTTGACTGTACGAAGGTACCCCAACCAAAACGATCAGAAAAATAATCGAAATAGAAAATAACCGTTAAAGTAATCGCAAAACCATTGTTCACATATTAATCTCAAACATATAATTACCAACTGTATACAAAGATTTTTTCTAATTCAAGTAAAACTTATTAGAAACAGACGCATTCAAAGGAGAACCAAAAATTACTTTCGGGTCGCGGAAACACATATTAATTATTTCTGGCGAAATCTGCTGCTGCACTGCCATCACTTTTGGAGGGTAGCCTATGCATATGAGCGGCAATCACGCATATAAATATGAACACTTCAGCATGATGGATAGTCGAGATATGGCCACTGTACGAATGCTCCCTTTGTACGAAGCCACCCCATCTTCCCCTACGCCCCGAGAAAATCATGACGCTTGATTTTGTAATATTTAGGAGCAAACCGTTACACTTAAACCACTTCTGCAGTTGATCACATGCGTCATGAATTTTCTCAGCGAGCCGTTCATACGTGCGCGCGCCAACTATGACCGTCGTGTCGTCTGCGAACTGCACAGAAACACCGGCTGTGATGCTGGTCGGCAGATCATTGACGTAAGCCAGAAATAGGGTATTTCCTAAGGCGGATCCTTGGGGGATCCCTATTCTCACGGTACCAACATCAGATTCGAGTCTCTTGCCGCCCGCAGACAATTTAACTACTTGTTTCCGGTCGCACAGAAATGACGTAAGTAGACGGTGGGAGGTGTCCTGTATACCGTAATAGTGCAACTTATCCAAAAGCAGTTCGTGGTTTATTACGTCAAAGGCTTTGGATAAGTCACAAAATATACCTGCCATCTTATTTTTATCGTCAAGACCGGAAACGATACAGTCGAATACTTGGCGCGCCGCTGCAGTAGTGGACATCTTTTGCCTATATGCGAATTGGTAGTCCGTCAGCAAGTCATTGCCTTCAAGGTGGCTCATTATATGAGACGATAGGATGGATTCAACTATTTTAGAAACTGTGGGAACTATTGTTATTGGCCTGTAATAATTAACGTCAAATTTGTCACCCTTCCCCTTGAAGACAGGACACACCCTAGTACTCTTAAGCACGTCAGGGTAAACACCGGTGTCGAAAATGATATTGATTAAAACAATTAATATGTCAGAGATTACTGGCCATATAAAAATAAGTATGTTTGGCGATATGTCATATATGTCAGCAGTGGTGCGTGATTTCATCATGGAATGAAACACTTCGTTCAACATATTGCGCGTGACGGTCGGCAGCGCGAGCGCGGGCACATCCAGCTCCCGCAGGTGGTGGTGCAGGTAGCGGCGGCACTGGGCCTTGTCACTTTGAATTACATAATTAAACACGACATTTAAAAAATGAGAATTGAGCATATTTGGAACGTCACCATCTTCAATATTTGTCCGCGTCACAGGATCTTTGAGGCAAAAGTCATGCGACCTTGTTTGGGTGCCTATCTCCTCATTGACCACTTTCCAAATTTCCCTAGATGGATTTTTACTCCATAACAACCTATTTTCAATGTGGGTCTGCTTAGCGCGCAACGTTGTTGACTTAATTAAATTATAATATCTGTTAATACACTCTGATATTATTGGATTATCTGGATATTGACGTCGAATTTCATGTAGATCTCTATGTTTTTGTATATATTCAATAAGTTCATCAGTCAACCATGGCACGGTATTTTTGTTATTCTTTAATTTTATGGATTTAATTGGGAAATGTATGTCAATATAGTACGTCAAAATGTTAAATAATTTGTCAAATTTAGTATTAATGTTAATGGTGTTATCGTAAATAAAACTAAAATCATAGTGTAAAATGTCAGAATAAAATAAATGAATAGATTCGTCATAGAACAAACGTCTTTCAATAAAATCAGCTGTTTTGTTGTCACGTCCGTCATCCTGTCCTACGGCGAGTTCAAATAGCTGCGCGCTGTGATCGCTTATTGCGGTGTCCAACGGTGACACCGTAAGGCACTCGCAAACGTTATTCGCTATGCCGCAGTCAATGGAAGATGCGCAATCTCCAGTCACGCGAGTAGGAAAGGATACCGTGTTAATGCAACCATAACTAGTTAGTACGTCGTCGACCCGCCGTCTCAGACTGTTGTCTGATAAATAATCCACGTTTTGGTCACCAACTATAAGAAATCTTTTGTTTTCGTCAGTTAATTTACGCAGTAACAATTCCAATTTATTTAAATAAGTGTCAAATGTACCATTTCCGGTCCTATAAACTGTAACAATAATCAATTTACTATTCATAATTTCAATTGCTGTGCATTCGAAGTGATACTGAACGGAGAAATTTTGCAGGTCGTTTCGCTTTTTATACCCTATTCCTTCGCGTACGTATAGCGCGACTCCGCCGTGCGCGATGTTTGTGCGGCAGTATGAATTAGCCAGCGCGTACCCACATAACCTCACTCGTTCAATTTCACTTTTCTTGCACCAAATTTCGCTCAAACCAAGTACATCCGGATTTTCTGTGCTACATAATACCTCTAATAGTGATGTTTTACCGCATAGTGATCTTACATTTTGGTGAATTACTATAAATTTTGTGATTGCCTTAGTTTTGATGTTACTCGTTTCGCTTCTAAGTTTTTTGCCTGCACAACATTGAATGGCCGTACGGACACTCCTTCTGGCCAGTTCTGACTATTTCTGATAATCTTCAACTTTGCGGACGGGACGTCCAGGCGAAACGACGAGTAATTGCCTCGCGTGACCACCAGCTGCTCGCACACTGGCGCCGTGACGCCCATCTGAGTCTGCACGTGATGAACAACGTCCTCAGCAGTGGTGTCGGCGCTCAGGTTGAAGACGTGCAGGCTGATGACTCGCGGGGCAGCCGCGCGGAGTCCCACGGGGCCGGGGGCTCGTGGTTGAAATGTCCCTGGAAGAGCCGGCGGCGACGGTGCCGCGGCATTGTTGTCAGGTGCAGACACGACCGTCGTAGTGTTGTCTCCTCCATGGTACCCATCCCTGGTGGCCCCGGCTGTCTCCACACAGCGCAAACGAGACGGATGCCTTCTGGGTGCCACGCAATTCTCCGTCTCTGCCGGTACCGGCGGCGCAGGAGTCGACAACGGTGCGGCAGCGCTGGCTACCGGCAAGGATGCTCCCTGCACATCACTTATGAAGACCATTCCGTGAGGGCCGGACTCGTTGAGTGACAAGTTTTGTGGCTTTTGTGGCGCTAGGTTTTGGTTCGTGAGAATGCCAAGGATTGTGTCTATGCACCTATTTTGATGTGTAAGTAGCCTCTTTTGTTCACGTATAACATCATGACAGCATTTAATATCGTCTCTCATCTCCGATATCTCAGTTTTTAAATTTGAAATGACGTCCACCAACCTGGTAACCGCCGCTGCATTTGTTGTAGTCGATTTCGCCTTTGATGGTGCCATTGTAATTCGATGAATTTATTCCACTATGTACGGTTTTCTTAATATATCAATATTTACTAATTTTCTGTCACTTTTGTTTATTTTAAACTTTAATAAATAATAAACAATCACGGAGCTGTTTAAAATTGGTCGTTACGCGCAGCGCCCTCTAGTGAATCTCGCTACATGTTACTTAAATACTCAATTAATGTTCTTAATAACCGATTTTAATAGTTTTCTGTATCAAAACGTCGTTTTTTTTTACACTCCTTCAGTGCTGTATGTATAACTACTTAAGTATTTGCCCTTAACGTTTCTGAACGAAACATTTTTATAATCTGTGGAGTCCGCCAGCCATCCGCTTAAAAAAAGTTCAAGTCTTCTTCTTCTTCTTTCGTGTCGGCAAGAACTCGGGCTAAATCTTACTTGCCCAGAAAGCGGCTACCGTGGTAGCCCTCTGGTTACTGACAAGTAAGTCCTCACGCGAGCAGGCGGTCGGGCACGCGGGACAGTTAGTGAGGTGTAGCATGGTCTGCAGGGGTTCTCCACATTCACAGCTAGCGTCTGCGCTACTTGAGTACCCCCACCGGCACAGGTTATCTTTGCTTCGGCCAACCTGGGTCCTCAGCCTATTTAGACTTCTCCAGGTGGGCCAAGGTTCCTTATAGCCTGGAGGCAGATTTTCGTTGGGGGGGTACAGTGAATGTGGATACTCGCTTGCCCAAAGCCTGCACCTCACGTCAGTAGGGTTTTCGTCGGTAGGCTGCGTAGATCGCAGGAAGCTTTTGCGGCTTCGCAAACGACCTGCGGTGGGGGAGAGCCTGTAGAGTTGGTATCTCGGGTCACTTTCCTTTTTTTGTTTTTCAAGCGAACATGTCACTTCTCTACGGACTCTGGGTGGAGCTATTCCTGCAAGAGGAAACAGCATACCGACCGTGGTTGGCTTAAGACAGCCAGTCACTATGCGGCAGGTGTTGTTCAGCTCTGCGTCTACCTCTCTGGTATGTGCTGACCTAGCCCACACTGGGCACGCATACTCTCCTGCTGAGAAACACAAAGCTAGTCCCGTTGTGCGCATAACCGTTGGGTTTGCTCCCCAGTTAGTGGAGGAGAGACGGCGCAGTAGGTTATTGCGGGAACTAACTTTTTGTTTTGTGTTTCTGCAGTGGGTCTTGTAAGTCAGGGAGCGGTCCAGTGTCACTCCCAGATATCTAGGAGCGTTACTATGTAGGATAGCGACGCCTTTCCAGGAAATGTTCAGCACCCTGTTTGCCTCTCGGTTACGTAGGTGGAAAGCACACGACTGGGTTTTGCTTGGGTTAGGCTTTAGCGCGTTGTGCTCGTAATATTCATGAAGGTTTTCCAAGGCAAGATTCAGTGTACTTTCCACGTTTTCGAAGGTCTTATCTTGGCAAGTTAGTGCAAGGTCATCGGCATAGATATATCGCCGAGTGTAAGGGTAGTGGGGCTGATCATTTGTATAGATGTTAAATAAAAGTGGTGCCAGAACGCTTCCTTGGGGAAGGCCGTTTTTCTGACAGCGCCATCTGCTCTTCTTTCCGTGTAAGTGGACGCAAAAGCGGCGGTTACGAAGAACCTCACTTAACAGTGACACGAAAGTGGGATCGTTTGTGGCACTCGATGCTTTAGACAGCAATTTTTTTATATTCACTGTGTCGTACGCTGCTGAGAGGTCGACAAACACAGCACCTGTGACCATGCCTCGCTCAAATCCGTCCTCAATGAATTGGGTGAGGTTAAGCACTTGACTGGTGCAAGATTTTCCCGGCCTGAATCCAGCCTGTTCTGGGATGAGAGTGGGGTCAATGGTCACAGTGAGTCGGTTGAGAATTAGTCGCTCGAAAAGCTTGAATGTATGACACAGGAGAGAAATTGGTCTGTAGCTCTTAGGGTCAGATGGAGATTTCCCTGGTTTTAGTAAGGCCACAATTTTCGCCTTCCTCCACAATTTCGGAATCTTCGCTGATGCCATGCATGCGTTAAATAAACTAAGCAGCCAAGATATAGCCACTGGTCCCAGGTGTTTCAGCTGTTCGACTGTGATATCATCCAAGCCAGTAGCTTTGCCGTTTTTCAGTGCTTTTATGCTTGTGATGATATCAGTGAGTGTGAAAGGCATGCTGATGTTGTTGCATGTCTGCTGTGAATGTTGGGCTGATTTTGGTGTTTTGGGGAGTCTTCCAGTAGGCTTTCCATTAAGTATAAGCTGGTGGGCTACTTGATTGGCTGTGGTTTGGCCTGGCAATGATGGAGGGGGCGGGTCGTTTGTCAGTTTTTGTATTGTGGACCACGCTTTCTTGCTTATTGTGCGTCATATCGATAGTCGTGACAGTATGCATCCACTTTTTCTGCCTGCTGTCGCCTACCAGACTAAGAAGCTCTTCTCCGAACGAGATGGTCTGTTCAGAGAAGGGGTATTCTGCAAAGAGTGCCTCATATTGTGAAAGTAGGGTAGAGGCTTCTGTTGTCAAGCCTGGGACGTATGATGTGCGACAGCCTCTGGGTATGGTTCGGCGGGATACTGACCAGATGGCTTTTGCTAACCCGTCGTAGTTTTGAGGTTCAGGCAGTAGATCGAGAAGCTGTTGGTCCACTTTTTCAGAGAAACTGGTCCAATCGGCTTTGGCAAAGTTGAACCTTCTTCTGAATGGGACCTGTAAAGGTCTCACGGTAGCCACCACCTGAATCACTACAGGCCGATGCTGTGTTCTGGGTATGGGAGAGCACAGTTGTTTGGTACATTGGGGTCTTATATTCGCGCTGCAGAAAGCGAGGTCCGGGTTATAGCCACGACGCCAACGGCGACTGTAGAATGATGCAGGGAGTTTGGCACTGTGGATGAGTTCCAGGCCGTGCGAGTCTGACCAACGCTCTACAGCTTCTCCGTTTGAGTCACTGGCTGCATAGCCCCAGGTGGTACTGTGACTATTAAAGTCGCCAAGTACTAGTTTAGTGGGGTGATTATCAAAGTTCTTGGTTTTGATGAATCTAAAGTCGTCATTCGGGGGTTTATAGACAGAGGTCACTGTACAATTTCCGAGGTCGACAGTGATAAATTCAATCGAACCCTCTGAGATATAGTCAACTGAAAGAACTGTGATCGATGGTTTAGCAAAGACTGCGCTGCCATACTTTTTGTGCTCAATTTCAGCGATAAGGATTTTTGTGGTCTTTGTTGTTCAGAACCATGGTGCGTTTCTTGGACACACAAAATGTCGCATGAGTGCCTCTGACAAAGTCTGGATAGTAAGATAGACTTGTCATCTGAAAAGCCTTCGATATTAATCGTGATGACAGTCAGGGCTGGCTCTGAAAAGAGCCTTTTAGCTGGTCCTGAAAAGGACCGTTTTGGGGGCCCTTGATAGGGCTGGTCAATGTCACATGGGTCGTCCATTTGCCGTGGTAAAAAGATTAGCCAGCCTAGATACTCCGTTACGGTGTCCAGCTGTTTCCAGGGTGCGCCGCGGGGAGGCTCTTTTTATGCACCCCAAAGTTCAAGTAATTCGTAATAATAGTTGTGCTGACTTGTGTATTTATTTACTCGCAAATGTGATGAAAAACATTGTATGTTTCACGGGCGGTACGGGAATTACGAACCTCGACTCAGAAAGCCCTCAGTCTTCGACTTCGGGCTTCTACTAGAGCCTCGATCGTAATTCCTTACTTACCGACCTTAATACACAATGTACTATAAAAAAATCGTGGCACGTTACTTTACTTTATCTCTTTACTTAATATTGTTTTTAACCCAGCCGCCATTACTGTCAAGTAAATAAGAGCTATTTTAACGTCGACGATACAATATCATGGTAATTAATGTGGTTTAGTCCGAGTAGAATAGAGCCCCAACACTGCGTATGAAATGCTCTATAGTGTAATTCATTTTTTAGTAACTAATTCAATTGCGGGGGAATTTCTAAAGTATGGACATAGTTAAGAACTCAAGTATAAAGTACTA
Organism: Acleris emargana; assembly: GCA_927399475.2. NCBI lineage: Eukaryota > Metazoa > Arthropoda > Insecta > Lepidoptera > Tortricidae > Acleris > Acleris emargana. Next base: position 44,215,256 of record OV656835.1, on the reverse strand, counting down.
TAAGTTATTTTTTCCCTTGTTTGACGGAAATGAACCATCAGTTTGTATGACTAATTTTCATTTAACAAAGAAAGAAAATTAACGTCGTTTCAATTAAGTACTGAAAGCCGTCCGAATTGAAATATTATTGAAATTCACCCTGGTGGTAACATTTGCAGGTCGAGTACTTCCAGCCGGAGCTGCCGATACTGAACCGTGACAACATAGGGGTTATGGTGAAATTAATTCCAAGGCACTCTCCTAAAACTCCCTTCGTAGTGGTGACCACTCATCTTCTGTATAACCCCAAGCGGACAGACGTCAGGCTGGCCCAGATTCAATTGCTACTTGCTGAGATTGATCGATTCGCTTATTTCAATAATGGTAAAGAGTAAGTATTGCGTAGCCTTTTTTTTAAACTGTAACTTGCATTATACATGCATAAAAGCTTTCCTGACTGACTTATTAACAGAAAATGCACAGTCTAAAAACTCCCTAAACTAGAGACTTGAATATGACGACGCGTTTAGCCTAGTTGGTAGTGACCCTACCTACTAAGCCAATGGTCGCGGGTTCGATTCCCGGTATGGGGTAAACATGTGTGTGAATGTTAGATCTTGAATCATGATGTTTTTATTTGTATTGAAGTACGAATGTCTCTATATAACTAGGATTTTCTACTCACGCTAGTATTGATATCATTAACGGTATCAGAATACCACATATTGCGTAACCGAAGCGTAAAACAATTCTATAATGAGCGTTTAATAATTGTTTTTTAATATTTATTATAGCATTGTTATTACCAGAGCCCGGATTTTTCATGGCAAAACAAAACACTATCGAAATCTGGCTAGTGATAGAAACATCATTTTATCGATATCGAGTTTTATTTATAAAAGTTATTCAATAATAAAATAAACTATCCATTCAGCTTTGCCATACTCAGGCAACAAAGAGGAAGGTACAAGTTTGAACGAAGTGATTATCTATACCACCTCATTGAAAATAATAAACACTTCAGTTAATGATAGATACTCACAGCTCCATAAGACATTAGATGTAATTTCATTACGTATGACAGTGATAAAATATAAATTGCGTCTAAACCCTGATTTTTAATTGCGTAGAATTCTGACAGCCATCTGACAGCTATCAAATTCTGACGTTTCAGGAGTAACAAACATTTTTTTAATTGTTGACGTTTTTGGCCTTCATTTAAATTTGTTGCTATTCCACATACATAAGGTAGAGTAAACAAATCGGTATCCCGACTTATGACCAAATCATCATTTGACAAACTATATCGTTTTACAAACTTTCATTTCGCAAAAATGTATTTGTGCTTAAACCGTTACATATTACATTAGTTGCATAGGCTATTAAATAGGTTAGGTTAAGTTGGACTTTTGACCACAAAAAAATATAAAATTATCCGGCGGGAAGTACCTGTTCGCGGAATGAAAGTTTGTAAAACGATATAGTTTGTCAAATGATTATTTGGTAAAACATTATTGAACCAAACAAATCATTAGCCTACGTGTCTAAGATAAAAATACTAAAAACTTTGAGAAGTAACTATGCAAAATTATATTGACAATACGCCAAAAAAAATTTGGGACTTCTAAATAAGTTGAAATCTTTACAAGTCACAGTGTTATTAGTTACTGGAGGAAATAAATAAAACATGACTTATGAAAACACTTTATTTTATTCAGTATCTTCAGAATCATCTTCAGGCATACTGCTGTCACTGTCATCACTTTCCCCCACATGTATAATGAATTTGTTTGGCAGGACGAATGACAGTCGACAACTGTCATTTCAGTCTATTTTTTCCAAAATAAAAACTCAAAACAAAAATGATTAAATATTATAATATAATTTAACTCCAAAGGTTTGTAATACATGACAATGGTCTGAATGATACCAACAACTATTATCTTTTTCCTCTGAAATTTGTTTAACAAAATATTATGTATGGATTGTGCGATTTTAAAATAAAATTACTTTGTATTAATTAACTTTTTATTTTTTCATTTTAAATTCTAATATGTAAATCATATAAGTAATCTAAAGATTTATTTTTTGACTTTTTTGCACCACACGATCAAGGAATATTTTGTTGTCAGGCAAGACCAAGAAACTTCAGAATTCTACGCAATTAAAAATCAGGGTATAGTTAGATATTATTTATTTCCGAAGTCGCCTAGAAATCGACGTGTTTGATAGTTTAAAATTACAGTTTTGAATTAAAGTAAGAATGAGTAATGTCCAAGATCGAATCAAAACGTGGATAGTGAATCATCCAATCCAATGAAGTGACCTCTACTATACAGGGTGACTGGAAATTCGCCGTATTCCTTGAAAGGGGTTATTCTACAGCTCATTTGTAACGATTTAAGTCCAGTCAACCAGGGGTCAAAACTCATTGGTTACCGAGATATACGTGTTTTTAGAATTTTTAAAAAATACCCGCTTTACGACCTAAAACTAGTCATTGTGTACAAACTTCGTCATTTAGAAATAAAAAAAAGGATTTTTCAAATAGCCAATGAATTACTGATTACGAAAAATAATAAAAAATGCCAAAGAAATGCAAAGTTTTGCAAATAAAAGGATTTGAAGTTGAAATTTCTAGTAATTATTTTCCAAACTTTGTAACATTTTAAAGCATAACTAAAAAAAAAAGTATGACACTGCGTACAAATGACAGGAATAATTTGCTCAATTCATAAGCTTTCTAAAAAAGTACTATTTATGACATTTTAAAATTAGTTTTCATGTAAAAATGTACAATTAATAATAATAGCAGAAATGTTCGCGGTTAAGCTCCATCGTTTCAACCAAAAAACGCGGGATCGTTATCGTTTATAAATTCAGCTAATCGTGTATTCTTTTGAATTTGCTTTTTAAAAACATAAAGTGCGTTCCATTTTTAACAGAAAAACGCGGGAAGTGTTGTAGTAAAATGAATAGAACATCGTTCTCTTTTTAAATTCAGCTAATGGTGTTCTTTTACATTACCTTTTTAAAAACAAAGTGCGTTCCATTTTTAACCAAAAAACGCGGGAAATGTTGTAGTAAAATGAATAGAACTTCGTTCTCTGTTTTAAATTCAGCTAATGGTGTTCTATTTTTAAATAAATTTGCTATTTAAAAACAAAGTGCGTTCCATTTAAAATTTCGAGCATCTCAAAACTTTTTGAGTGACCTACATAATCAGTTAGTTTCAACTTTCTTTCCTATTCGGACGATATTGATAACTAAGCTTCTTTCTCAAATGTCTGCTTACCAATTAGAAGAATACGCAGATACCATTTATTGTTACGGATTCTGCGATGGAGACGCGGCTGCAGCTAGAAGGGAATACCAACGTCGTTACCCTAACCGCCGTTTACCTCACGTAAGCGTGTTTGGTTCATCGTACCGTCTTATTCGGGAATAAGGATCAGTTCAACGCCGCCAAGCTGACGCTGGAAGACCTCGACATGATCCTGCTGAGGAAGAAGAAATCCTTCAGTGTTTCCGGGCAGACGGCACTACTTCCACGAGACTTGTGGCCACAGACCACTTAACCTATAGACTACGCTTCGGACAATTTTGTCTAGTATCTCATTAAGCCAAAATGGCGGGACGCGGGGGGCGTCAAGTGCACCGTGATTGGCCAGTTCAAAGTCAACGAATAATAACATGTGCGCGTTGTGGTGCGCGCCATTAGGGGTAGTGATGGGACACGCTCGAAGAAAAGATACCAAAGAATATAAGTGTTTTTAATTAAAACCAATAAAAATACGAGAAATAAATTGCACATTAAACTTTATGACAGAAATTAAAATCAGTCAGCTTCGTCAAACATATAAGATAATTAACATATTTAAAAAAAAGTACATCATATCATAACATCTAAGGCTGTTTGCGGGACCCGAAAAGCACTATACAAGACTCAGCCGGGAAGGGCCGTTGCTGGACGGACTCGTATATACGAAGATGTGGATGGGTGTTTGCCTGTTTGTGTTTGTGGTCGCCAGTGATCGGCGTTGGTGTCGGTTTTTTTGCACAAATTAAAGGATGTTCGGAATGTACCTACTACCACGTTCGCCAAGTATGGGGATGCGTGTTTGTGTTGGCTGTTTGTAGTCGGTGCCCGGCACGTGTTCGGTGTTTGGGGCAAACAGCCAGCATGTGGAGCCCGCATGACGCTCAATTGCAGAGTAGGCATTTATCTTGAAAATTAGGTCGAGCTTCTTTACTGCTTTAGCTATTTGAAGTAACGAAAACACACTCCTCCCGCACCGCTCCAATACTGCAGGAACCGCAGTTGAGCGCTAGAGGTATACTTGTTCGCGAGCAACCCTTATTGTGAATCCACCTTTAAACATTATTCTTACTTTATTATAGAATAGAATTCTTATAGTTTTACGGGTATCGAAACTCAAAAAATCAGTACTTCACCTCACTTCAGTGGTTAGAGAAAGACGGAATTGGGAAAATCAGTATGCGAAAGACAGAGATAGACCACTGCTGACAGACATCAAAGCGACGCCATTTTTGCAATAAAGGTTTCGCTTTTAAATATTAAATAATTATTATTTTAAGTAATAACCAGGGATCGGAAATTCGGATCGATATTTACCTATACTTTCGCACCGGCTTTGTTGTTCAGTTGTATGGAGGCGGACTCAATCGTAGAATTCATTACTAAAATTTCTGGGATTTCAAAATAAATAAATTGCACCGGCATTAATTCATAATCAATTATTTATATTAACTGTTTGAAGTTATTTTTCATGTATTGATTTACCAAATGTTATTTAATTTACCTGTAACTCATTAACCTAACGAATTTATAGGAGCAAAAATGAATGTTTTATCGTATATGTAAAGTAATTATTATATTAAAATTTTGTAGAATCTCAGAATCCCGGAACTTATATTATTAAAATAATATTTTTAAGAAGCCGACGCCATGTTTGCCTATCTTCTTCCGGGATTTTGCCAACTTTAGGTAAATATCGATCCGAATTTCCGATCCCTGGTAATAACAGCTTACTTGTGAAATGAAATTCCATCCTTTTGAAGGCTAGATGTCTTGCTACACTTTCCACACAATTTTACCATACAATACGGCATATTTATTTCACTTTAGTCGCAAAGTCGAATAGCATAATTACATGTTGCTATGTCAACAAGCGGCCGCGTACTAAAAGACTGTTTGCGGCCATAGCAACCGGTGGGCGTCAGTTGAGCATAAGATTGGCTTACGGGGGCGCCTTTGTATGCGTAGTCTATAGGTTGAGTGGTCTGTGCTTGTGGCTAACCAGCTCGGTATGTCTCAGTGGAAGGTGTGGTTTACACTGTACTCAGCTCGGCAGTACCCGTATCATTACACTCCAGTACACGATATTGAAGAGGGGGACCCAGCGAGAAGGATGGATTTCTGCAGATTTATAATTAATGCAGATATCGAAGATCCCGAGTACCTGAAGAGAATTTTGTGGACTGATGACTCCAATTTTGACCGTGACGGGATAACAAACTACCACAATCTGCACTATTGGGCTCCCAAAGGTCAAAACCCAAAAAAGTCAAGCGAAGGAGATCACCAGCAAAGATTTTCTTTGAACGTGTGGATGGGAATCGTGCACGACAATTTGATCGGACCTTTCTTTCTGCCAGCACGATTGACCGGCATCGCATATGAGATTTTTTTGAGGGATGAGCTACCGACGCTACTGGAAGATGTGCCGCTTGCTACAAGAAGGCACATGATTTACCAACACGATGGCTGCCCTGCTCACTATTACCGGGGCGTACGACAGTGGATGGATCAGAACTACCCAGGAAGATAGATTGGTAGAGGCAGGCCAACCCCTTGGCCAGCCAGAAGTCCAGATTTAACTCCATGTGACTTCTACATCTGGGGTCACATGAAGGCGTTGGTGTACGACAGACCGATACGTAACGTAGAAGAGTTACGACAAAAAATCGTAGAAGCGGCACAGACCATGAAAGATGGGCTTTCGAGGCGAGTAACGATCACCGAAGTACGAAAAAGGCTTCGCGCTTGCATTCGAAACCAGGGCAAACAGTTCGAGCAAAATTTGTGATTTAACTGATTTTAGTTTTTAAGATTTAAGTTTATTTTATAATGAAACTTTTTATTATTATTTCCTCATTTTCTCCTAACCTTGCTTAATTACTTATCAAAGTATCACCTTAGACAACTTTAAGTCTAAGAAGATATGAAAATGACCCTTTGTTTGTGTCAAGAAAGGCAATCTGCTGTGCCTTCTACCTCAAGAAGATAAGTTAAGACTTATCTTATCTTATCTTTAGTTTCTTAAAACTGAAGACAAAGTAAGCCCTTGGAGAATCTTAAACGACCAAACAAACCCATTTAGAGTCAAATACGAGATTAGTCAAGTCTTCTACCTGTTCTGCTATTAATTATGAATTGTAAATTTTTTAATGAAAATTAATTATAAAATGTCATAAATTGTACCTTTTTAGAAAGGTGATGAATTGAGCAAATTATTCCTGTCATTTGTACGCGAAGTGTCATACTTTTTTTTTTAGTTATGCTTTAAAATGTTACAAAATTTGGAAAAAAAATACTAGAACTTTCAACTTCAAATCCTTTTATTTGCAAAACTTTGCATTTCTTTGGCATTTTTTATTATTTTTCTTAATCAGTAATTTATTGGCTATTTGAAAAATGCTTTTTTTTATTTCTAAATGACGAAGTTTTTACACAATGACTAGTTTTAGGTCGAAAAGCGGGTATTTTTTAAAAATTCTAAAAACTCGATTAACTCGGTAACCAATGAGTTTTGACCTCTGGTTGACTGGACTTAAATCGTTACAAATGAGCTGTAGAATAACCCCTTTCAAGGAATACGGCGAATTTCCAGTCACCCTGTATACTGCTCTATGTGCGATATACATCTGAATCTAAAGAAATGCAATATTGACACTCATCTGAAAAGCATCCGCCACAATATACATTCTGGACAACCGAATTCGAAACATCAATTTTATTTCGATTTACTTATTTTTCTTATTTCATGCAACTTACCGTGGACAACAGTTAACAACGATAACTTCCGTAATTTTTTCAACAAATATTTATGTTGTGACAACACAAAAGTGCCCCTACAGGATGAATCGACACTGCGGAAAATATATTTAAATCTTGTATATAAAAAAACTATATACGGTATAAGAGAGGTAAATAAAATTAATTATTTGTGGATATCTGTGGACGAAACGCCAGATTTTATGGGTAAATGTGTGTCAAAGGTGGTAATTCGATCTTTGCAAAAAAAAAATCGCAGTCATTTTATATTTTGGGGTCGAAGGTATTAGAAAAGGTCAATGGGGAAGCAGTTTCTAATTTAATAATAAGCCAACTAAATTTTGTTTGAAGATTAGTTTAACGATAACGTATACAATGTACTTTTAATTTGCACAGATAGTGCCGCATACATGCTTAAAGCTGGTCGTATTTTAAAATCAACGTTTCCGGTTTTTTATCCACATTACATGTTTAGCTCATGGTCTGCATAGAGTTGCAGAAGAGGTGCGAGATAATTTCAAAGGTGTGGATGTGTTGATATCGATATTCCTCAAATAAATGCTGTATATTATGCTCAATACTATGAGCAAGTACGCGACGTCCTTTCCACACTTGCTAACGAATCGGCTGCTATAAGAACTGCATAAAAATGTATTCAAAAGAGCAAATTACGACAGGAGTTAAATTTCATTAGAGATAACTACGAAGTAAAGAAAGATAAAAAATATAAAAATAAAAGAATTTATTCAGTAAGTAGGCCACACGGGCACTTTTACACGTCAAGAATCTACCAGCGCTTCACAAGAGGAGACCACTGCTGAGAAGAAACGCCGCAAGAATCTCGGCAGTCAGTCATTTTATAAATATATTTAATGTTACAATGGTATACTTAGTCTAGCACACAGATCACAGAAACAAGGGAGATATGTTATGGGGGCGTGGTTCGTGACGCCTCGATATGGTCAAAATGACCATATCGGCACGAGGCGTGTCAAGCGTTGACATAGTCACCCACTGAACGCTGTCAGTATAGAAGCTCCGTTTAAATGATAAAATGACTGTATGTAGCGTGAAAGTGTGCAAAAATCGAAGTGCAAACGTTAATATAAAATCAAAGGGCATAACTAATTACCGGTAAATTTAGTTTTTAAGCATTATTTATATTTTTAAATGAATATTTTATATTCGAATGGATTTCAGAGCGTAAGGTTGTGAAAGTTGTGTTGACGTGATTTCTATCGACTATCGATGAATGGCTTATTCTACAGCTATCAATAGAATTCAATGTGTTAATAGTTCTAGTTATTTATCACTACCACCACACGCTTAAAACAGAAGAAAAATAATAAATAAAAAAAACACGTTATACAAAATTTAATTTTCTTTACAATATTTACGAACGACGAAGGACTCTAGCAATTCAAATATAAGTAGGCGAATCATAAAATTAAGATAAAAATAAATTAACCAACCACAAACGCAAAGGGCTCTGGCTCAGTATTGAGCTGTGCTTGCACACAGCGCTGATTGACAGCTCGCGCCGACTCACTCTCAAAAGGATTCAAGCCTAAAGGTTGGATGGTAGAGAATGCCCCAAGTATTAAGTCTATCGCTCTGTTTTAAGTAATTTGTACCATTTATGAAATAAAGTTTACATAATCAAGTCTGTAAACTTCTGGTTTGTCCCAAACAGATCTCGTGACGTGACACTCAACCGAACCCATTTTATTAGTGTATTTGTATTAACATCATAAAGTCCAAGTTTACAATTTAGACTTTTATGTACTAATCAAAACGAAAACCTTTAACAGCTCCTAAAAATTTTACCAAAGAAATTCGGCCATTTTTTTGTTACGTTCTAATATAGGTATCGTTCCCAATTTGAAATCTTATGTATCAATTTTACGCAAACAGTATTCTTGCTAATAAAATATTATTCTATTCTAACAATAATATATTAAGTTTAAATGATGTAATTGTATTAACCTAGTAGTAAAATAATAGAAATAGTACTTATTGCCTGTAAATTGAATAGTACCTATATTAACGTTGCAAACAAGTTTGAATTGTTTATCGATATATTTTGAAACATTCCTTGTGGCATCCCTAAGTGGACGGCAGGAGAGAAACGCACACCTCTTGAAAAAAGTATAACTAGATGTCGCTGTGTGTGGGTAGTCCTTAACCTGCTGAACATAGGGACACTACTACCTTAGCGCCATCTAGCTCTGAGGAATTAATTAATTACCCGTCGCATAGATGGCAGCTAAGTGACGAGTAAGCGCTACCTTACGTTCAGTGACTGAACTACGATGGAAAAAAAACGATCTTTCAGCATTTTTCAACCTTGAGAACTTAGTATAAAGCATAATTTTCTGCTACTATCAAAACTATGTTACGGCGTTTTTAGTTCGTAAGCTGTAACCAATTATGAGGAGGTTGTTTTTATAGTAGGTAATAGAGCGTAAGCGTAAGACGCACACATGTTTAAAAGTGGCGACACCGGGTCTTGTACGAATTGGCGTTCATGACATATCTCCCTTGTTTCTGTGATCTGTGGTCTAGCATTATAAAAATCTATAAATATTAAATTAAAAAATATATTAAATAAGCTGCGTAGTTTCAGTAATAGCCTCTTCGATAGAACAACTGCAATGTACGACTTTGTCCATTGCGGAATCCTTCCTTATTTTGGACACTGTTCGTTGTTACCTAAATTGGAGTAAAGTGTTACCAGTGATACGTTGAAGCTGTGCTCGAACGGAATCCTGATTATGAAAGTTTACGAGATATATCTGAAAATTGTACTCAAACTGAAAATTATACCAATTACAATGAATTTTATAAATTTGCTCCCTTGACGTCAAGTAAAGTTGAACGTACATTTAGTATACATAAATGGCTTTATAGTGATAAACGAAACTGTTTGCTCCCAGAGAATGTTGAAAAACTAATGATTATCTACTCCTATCACCATTACACGAATAAAACGCAATGTGCTGCTGTGTGTACTAACGTGGATTACGACGAAGAAATTGAATATGTTTCTATATAACTTCATACAAACTATGTATGTTTTTTTATGTTGTATAGGTATGTTATTTTATTTTGTCACGTTTTTTATTCTATTACACAATTATCGATATCGATAAAATTATGTTTCTATAACTAGCCAGATTACAATAGTGTTTTGTTTTGCCATGAAAAATCCGGGCTCTGCTTATTACCATGGTTACTATCACTCCGGATATCAGTCTCGGCGTTTAGTGAACACTTGAGATCCTAATTTGTATAATAATATTTTGATACCAATTGCAACTACGTATGTATATTAAAAACAAATGTTGATACTAATTATGTGTATAAAATTACATTTTTATTAAATTACTTTAAATAGGCGATTGTTTATGTTTGACATTATCATTTTAAGCTTTTAGAATAACTTATGTATGCAACGGTTCATAATTAGCTCTTAAGGTACTCGGCATTCGTACCTTAAGAAGCTTAATTATTTACCAGTTACATAAATAACTATTATCTACTCTCATATCGTAAAGTTCGAATTATAAAATTCAAAACGAATTTATATTGGTATACTTTATAAACACAATACCGAAAAAAAATTAAAAAATCACTTTATAACATTATTTCTCTAACAAAATAATGTTATAAAGTATTTTTTTTTACCATTACGATACAAGTTAATCCAAAAAGTTAATGTCACCAACGAGGTTCCATATTTTTTATTTTTTTATAATGGAACGCACATGCGGTTCGCGTCATTTTTACAGAATTACAAAAAGTTTTCATTCCAATTTTTACTTGTCTGTGACAGCGCCCGCTTTAACGCATGCGCGGTGGCCGGTGATGTGCTAGGTTTTGGCGCCATTCATTGAATACGTTTTGCTGTAGTTATTTTATTAACTTTGATCTTTTATTTAGTAGGTTGAATCGCAATGTATGAGAGTAGATAAAGTAGTGTATGAAACTGCACATAACTAGGTATTAAAACACTCGTGTGATACTATTAAAAACCTCGCCTAGCGGCTCGGTTCTTAAACACACACTCGTGTTTTAATACCCCTCTTTATGCAACAATTTCATAAACTACTATTATCTACATACATATTATAAGTTCAGAAGCCGAAAGGCAAAAGACCAGCATTGACGACAAAAATGGTGACAAAAGAAACCTGTCCTGTGTCACGAATGTGAATGTTTTAAAAAAAATCATAGACAAACTAATAAAGTCCCTATTTTCATGTCGTTTGAAATTCAAATGTCCTTCGATATTGTTCTAAAAAAATATACCGAGTTGACGTATCAATTGATACTAGAATTGGGACTATTTAAATAGTGTTAATTTTGGAAGATGTTCCAAAATTGAAACTCATTACTTTACAATATACGATACCGTAATTTAAAAATTACGTTGCAGCTGCCATCGCTGTCACCTACTACCACAGGCAATGCTGGTCATTGCCTCCGGGTTTTAAACGATAGAGGACTTATGATATTTGTGTAGATAAAAATATTCATGCTATGATTTACTACTATTTTCGGCGTGTTTAACGCAACACCAGCGCATAGATCAATTAACGTATGCGTAGTGAAATTTGGACAATGTCCAAAACCATATTTAATGTAATAAAAATTATGTTTTGTTAAAAATGCTTATAATAAATAATAGTAAGAGGCGACTAAGGGAATAAAGGCTTGCCGTACTGTTAGGCGATGGGCTTGCTACCTGTCACTAATACACTGGGAAACATCTTGGCCTGCTTGTGCAAAGTGTGGTTACAGAGTTGTCAAGAAGTTTTAGGACTTGTTGGTAATTCTTTAGCTCTGCCTACCCCACTCTGGGAATGAAGGCGTGAGTTTATGTATGTATGTATGTATAAATAATAGTATTATTAACAATGCATAATGAGCTGCTTTGCGACAGTTCCCTGGAACTCCATGGCTCACGTAGACACATATGTCGGCTTTTTATTTAATTCTAATTTAATCTTTCAAATTAAACTGTGTACATTTATGCGTTGAAAATTATTCGAGTAGACTCGCCGTTTCAGATTTGCCCAAAAATTCTTCCATTGGGCGAAGTTCTGAGGCTTTACGTGGATTTGCTAATTTGGGGACGTACGGGATTTTTAAATCGTCCATTTGGTTTAACCTTTTTTTGACTAGTGACTGGAATCCAAATCTATACATCGAGCAATAAGGATGAAGATCACATACAAGTATTTGCGTAAACACAGATTAAATCACACACAAGCTCAGAAAAGATACTTCATCCCTATGGTACGATGGATAACTGAACTCAAAAATTGCGAGGGTCTGGCAGTTTCGTTAATAGAGGACCCACCTAGCAGCGTACCGGATTCGGACGGCCCTGATACGGACGACATAATCCGAATAATTAAACGCTTGAGAAATGGAACAGTACCTGGTACAGACCAAATCGTGCCGGAGCTATATAAAGCGGCCCCCTTAGATTTTATTTCCCAGGTAACAAACGTCATGAAGGAAGCTTGGATTAACAACGTAGTCCCAACGGAGTGGGCGGTCACAAAGCAGGTGCCTATCTCTAAAAAAAAACAGCGCCCAAGACCACTAGCGACTTTAGGAAGATATCTATCTGTAATGTGGGTTACAGGATCTACGCATATTTTCTATTAGAAAGACTAGACGAAGCTATTAATTCCATTGGTAATTATCAAGCGGCTTTTCTAGAAAATAGATCTACCGACGACCACATTTTTACCCTTCGCCGTGTCCTGGACATAAACTGGAGGGAAGGAAATCGGCTCTTTGTTGCAGCATTAGACATAGAAAAAGCGTTCGACAACGTCAACTTAAATGCCCTAAGGGACATTCTACTAACGCGTACAAATATTCACCTTACCAATAGAATCGTAGAAGCCTGCATGAAGGAGAGAACATTCATATCCTGGTGCGGACAGAACTCTGAAGTGGTTCAAAAAGGAAAAGGGGTCAAGCAGGGATGCCCGCTGTCCCCCCGGCTATTCACCATTGTAATAGATGATGTTCTTCGCACCCTGGAAGAGGAGGATGAGGCAGTCAGGCTGGACCAAGACGCTGAAATCACCCTACCCCTTATACTTTCGTACGCAGACGACCTAATTATAATAGGCCCACACATATCAGTAATCGACCGAATAGTGAGAAAGCTGGCAGATCTATTAAACACCGTAGGATTAACAATAAACACGGCAAAAACTAAACTAATTGTACGGGACCCATGTGATATCTCAAAAGGAGATTTACAGCCTATATGCTTAGGTGGAGTGTCTATCCACCCTACAGATGAAATAATATACCTCGGTACTTATATTACATATACCCACAATAGAAGGGCCTTTATAAAGTCGCGATGCCAAAAAGCCGTAAGAAATTCCAAGATACTAACGCAATTTATTAAGAGAAACAAAATTGAATGGAGAATCGCTAGGCTAATGTACAAAATGGTGATATCTCCTGTTATGACGTACGGGCTTAATGTCGCAGCTCTTACCAAAGCGAATCGATCACGCCTAAGACGGTACGAGAGACACATTCTAACTGAAATGCTGTCAGTCGCAAAGGGCACTCCTAAACAAAAGATCTGGCAAATCTTGGAAGGCAAAACAGTGACAAAAAATATTAAAGTTCGGCGGCTCTCGTATTACGGGCATGTGCTTAGACGCCGTAACCCTCACTTACTGTACGCGGCCCTCATGTATAAGGAACGCAGAAGAAAAATAGGTCGGCTTATATTTACATGGGAGGACTCTCTTGACCAGGACATACGAGAATACACTAACAAGAGTCGTGCCTACTGGCGAACCATTGCGGAAAATAGAATTCGGCTCAAAAAAGAAGCCGAAAAGATCTATAAAAAACCTGAAACAGACACAGAGTCAGAGCCCGAGGATACTGAGGGAGCAGAGCAATGATATATATATAAAAAAAAAACAAAGCTAAATATAGATATATAGAAATAGAAATAGAAATAGAAAATATATTTATTTGTTTCTGCTAGATATATTTAAATTTGATTTTTAATATTAGATTTCATTTTAAGCAGTCCATACCTTTAGTACATATTACACACCAAGTATTTTATCTATCTCCCTAATGCTGACTTAACGATGCCTGAATTCGGGTTGGCTCCACCTTCCTTCTCTCCCGTCATATCGACTGCAAACCCCACACTCCTATCCTATCTACTTGACTCTCCGGTGTCTCGGGCAGGTGCGCTCTGCCTGCGGCGGGCGGAGATGGTTGGTGCAGCAAAGGCGACGAAGCTCGCATGCCCTGATCGGTTGAGTATTAGTGGCTGGTCGGTGCGGGTTAAGGTTCTCGTTCTCTGCCGGCTCTTCGCTACTCTTACTGGACCGGTCGGGCGGGCGTGTTTCTCCCCGCTAGCCTAATCTAACATCTCCTCTCGGTCGCAGTCAGTGCGTACGGGTCCTTGCAGCAGAACTGCTGGCTGGAGGTGTCACCAGAACAGAACAGAAGAACAGTGACTGGAATCCAAATCTGCCTAAAACACCGCAATAGCAGAGCTTCCTCTGTGTTCAAATTTATAAAATCCCACACAATTGGCAAACATCACTCTATCTATAGGTCGGCGTTAACGGCTAACCTAGATTTAAGAAAACTGCCTTAGATACACCGCGAGGGCTGATGGCAAGTTACAGTAAAACTTTTTTGGGAACCTTCTTATGCTCCACATATTTCGCGTTTTCTTCAGTTGGCCTATTTTGAAACAATAATTCCCCTGAAATATGATTCATCGTTCATTACATTACGCACAAGACGTCGTTTTTAGCGTGGAATTGTCGTGTTGTCTTGACTTTTCTTGATTGTTTTTCCATACCCATGTTTTTAAGATACTTTTTAAAGAAATTTCCGTTGCATTTGAATTTTATTCCGAGCTCTATATGTGATTTTGCGACACGGCTCCGCTAAGTAGACTGGCTTAAACTGGAAAGTCTTCCAGAGCCGAGCTTTCTTGTAGTCGTTTTTCTGAGTGAGTAGGATGCTAAAATACCGTAAACTGTGCTTCGACCCGACCATCAACATGTTGTGTAAAATGCTCCACGATCTTTGACTAGAGGGGATGTGTGTGAGGTGTTTGTAGAAATTACAAACAGTTTCGCGACGCATTTTTTCTCAAAAAAATGTAAAATGTGAAAAAAAATCTACGTCCATGATATTTGTCGTAATTATTAACAGACGACTTGTAAAACAAAAGACAATTCAACTTGTAGTTTTTAAGAAACTTAATATTTTAAACAGAGTTTCAAACTTTGTCTAGATTTCAGTCCGCATACGTTAACTTGGACTTTTGGCGAGGAAGCTCCGTCGACAACCCCTTGACTGTGTATAACTGGTCAAGTGAGTTCACTCGTAGACGTTGTGCGCTCACGGACGTACTCTGTCCGTCTTGTCGGTGGTAGGCCTCGTGGTTATGCCAGTATTGGCTAGGGGTAAGTTAGAACGTATAACAACAAAATGTCTATTACTCATAAGATATAAATCCTATTTGTATAATTGTGTGGGATCGTCTCATAAATAACACAATATTTTAAATAATTTCATGGGACCAGTCAGATCAGAGTCACCTAACCTTACTGAAGCTACAAATGGTCTGAAAATAAATGCTGAAATATTAACATTTTCTTTAAAAATGCGTTTTGCAAAATGATATGTTTGTGAAATGAGTCAGAAATGTTGTTTAGCAAGTGATTGGATACCACTTAAGCCGCTTTCACCCGACTTAGACCCGATCGGGGGGCAACATGCACGCCGAATAAAAATCTCCTTCCTCAAATCCAATTTGCAGTGTGTGCGAGACAAAGAGATTGAAGAGTGACAAAGCGTTAAACAAACAATCTCGCGAGTATTTGTTAATAAGTCCCTAAGGTCGTTCCTTCGCGTATTCTGGTCAAGGACATTGCGCATCGAAGATCTTTGGAATCGCCCGGCGCAAAAGAGGATGTCAGATGATTCGAAGAAATATTTCGTGTTAAAGATATCAAGCAAAGACCGAACGATGTTTAAGTTCCAACTATCCAATCCTGATGCTGCGAAGGTCAGCGGAGGAAAAGCAGTCTGGTTTTCAAAGCTTCACTGCCGGTTTTAGCACTACCAGCGCCCTGGGCGAGATTTCTACGGCACCCGCAATGTGCCATTCAAACTCATCCAAAAAAAGGCAAGGGTTAGAATGAAATAACCAGTCGCAGCCCGCATGCGCCCCTTTACATCGGTCGCTCAACCACGCTCTACCTTAAAACCGCTACTGCAAAGCTTACACTTACTTATTGGTCCACTTACTTTTCCTTAAATGCAATTTAATGTTTTTGCTGGTAATCATTTTCTTTTTTGTTTTAGATCAGGCTACCTGCCCATTATTTTGACTGGAGATTTAAACTCTACGCCAGACAGTGCTGTTGTTAATCTATTGGACAAAGGGCATGTAAGGTAATTTAAGTATGTGTATGTATCATATGGTTTTCCACTAGGTATATAAGTTATTGATAAAATTATATATTTTACCTTGCAAACAGTCGGGTATCCACGTTTTTTGGACGCTATACGGAGCCTTAATTTAAAATAAAAACTGCTAACAAAAAAACTGAAAAAAGCGTTAAAACTTTGAAAATCGAAAAGTTTTAACGCTTTTTTCAGTTTTCATTAAATGGGTCGTAAACTTTAGGTTTTAGAGCTAAGTTGTATTGAATTGGGTTAAGTAGGTACCTTCTTAAGTCGTCCACAATGCCATGTCGTCAGCATGTTATTCCTTAATTGTCACCTTCCTAACTCGTCCACATTTTTGTATCGTTAATTTCCTATCTCGTCCACATTTCTATATTGTCCATAGTGCTAACTCGTCCACAGTGCTACCTGTCCACATTCCTATATAGTCCGTGTAGCGGTCAGCGTCGCTCAAGAAAACGCTATCGCTTATGAGCTTAGGCAACCGCACATCACGCCACCGCATCGTGCATCCTTTGTCTAGCGCGCGGCGGCAGGCGCGCCCGCGCAGCGTCATTCCCTTACCGACCGCCGGCAAGCGCGCGCGCACCCACTTTGCTTTTATATCAGAGATCGTAGCTCGCGAACATTCCATCTTCTTCCCATTTCATTTGTATTCATTCTTCTGTCTTTCGCTTTCGCTTATAACCTTCCCTCTTGTACTTCATCTTATCTTACTTCCAAGTGTATTCATAAACTCCTTCTGTTAATTAAATAATTTGTATATTACAACGCGGTGTTATTACATTCGTCGCAACCCGTTATCACGTCTACGCTGGTTACTACTTTCGGATTCGATCTCCGGACTTAAACCACAGTGGTGACAACCCGACTTTGGACATCATGGATGGATCAAGTGCATCTAGAGCGAAGAACGACGCCACGGGACCCGGTGAAAACGAGTTTCGCGATGCATCGGATAGCAACAACGCAGGTGGTGGTCCAAGTGGCACAAGCGGAAGCGGTTTTACAGGTGACGTTTTTAGAGTCGGTGTGCGTGTTCCACCGTTCTGGCCTGAGGAACCTGAGGTATGGTTTGCACAAATTGAAAGTCAATTCGAGCTCTCAAATGTCACGAGTGACTTAACTAAATTTAATTTTGTTGCCTCTCAGTTAGACCAAGAGTATGCTAGAACAATGAAGGATCTATTAATTAATCCACCTAAAACCGCAAGATACGATAAATTTAAAGCAGAGCTCATTAAACGTATATCGGCATCCCGTGAAAAAAAAACCCTTAAGCTTATGCAGCATGAGGAGCTAGGCGATCGGAAACCTAGTGAATTCTACCGCCACTTGCGCGATTTAGCAGGCCCCAATATGCCTGAAGATTTTATCCGTACTGTCTGGGCAAGTCGTCTTCCACCTCATATTCAAACCATTGTTGCTTCCCAGCATTTACGAGACATCGAAGACGTCATAGAACTGGCGGACAGAATCATCGACATCGCCCAACCTTCAGCTCATGTTGCCGCAGCCACCGCTAACACCGCCGCTCCAGCCAAGGTCACCGTCGGTACGCCAGATACTGCTTTGGAAGCCAGAGTGGCAGAACTGACGCGGCAAGTTGAAGCTTTGGTAAGAGTGCAGTCACAACCACGTTCTCGTTCGCGCAGCAGAGGCTACTTTGACCGACGGGGATCCAGATCCCAATCACGCTCCCGGCAGAGGTCTCGCGACCGACCAGAGGGACATCCGCACTGCTGGTACCATTTTCAGTTTGGGAACAACGCGAAAAACTGTAAGGAGCCGTGCAGTTTTAAATCCGCTTTAAACTAAAAAGGGAACATTTGGTGGCCGCAAGTGCTTGTCCCGTTTCATCAGGCCGCTTGTTCGTGACAGACCGTAAGTCCAAGATACAGTATCTAATAGACACCGGATCAGACCTATGCGTGTATCCAAGGTCATCCGTCCGGGCACTTCCAACTGACAAAACAAAGTACCTGCTTTTTGCTGCGAATGGTACACCCATTACAACCTACGGTCACCTGAACTTACGCTTGGATCTGGGTTTGAGGAGAGCATTCGAGTGGCGATTCATCATTGCGGACGTATCCAAGCCGATTATAGGCGTCGATTTTTTAAGCCATTACAACTTACTTGTCGATTGCCATAACCATCGGCTGGTCGACGGAGTCACGTCACTCTCAGTCGTCGTGCCCCATTTTCAGACAGCCGAGATCATCTCCTCAGTGCGCACCACTACCGACTCAGCCTACCACAAACTGCTCAGGGAGTACCCAGATATAACTCGTCCAGCTGGTAAGCCCATTACACCTAAGCACAATACAGTACACCACATAAGGACTACACCTGGTCCGCCGGTCTCCAGTCGTCCGCGTCGTCTAGATCCACTAAGACTTAAAATCGCAAAACAGGAGTTCGAAGGCATGCTGCAGAACGGCACTGCTCGTAGATCGGAGAGTCCATGGTCTTCACCCCTGCACCTTGCTCGGAAGAAAAACGACGCCTGGAGACCGTGTGGGGATTACCGAGCACTGAATGCGAGAACAATCCCGGACAGTTATCCTGTTCGTCATATCCAGGACTTCGCTTACCAGCTGGCGGGTAAGAAATTCTTTAGTACTGTAGACTTAGTCAAAGCGTACAACCAGATACCGGTTCATACCGAGGATATACCAAAGACGGCCATAACGACACCTTTCGGCCTCTTTGAATTCCCCTATATGACGTTCGGCCTACGTAACGCGGCCCAGACGTTCCAGCGCTTCATTGATGAAGTTTTACGAGGCCTGGACTTTTGCTATGGCTACATTGATGACATATTAATCCACTCAGAGTCAAAGGTTCAGCACGAGCAGCATCTGCGTCAGTTGTTCCAGCGCCTGCAAGAATACGGTGTTCTTATTAACACAGCTAAGTGTGTTTTTGGACAACGACAGGTATCATTCTTAGGTTACACGGTATCTGAAACGGGAATACGTCCGCAGGAATCAAAAGTTACTGCAATCAATGACTTCCCAGCACCGAAGACCATTAAGGAGCTGAGACGCTTTCTGGGGATGATGAATTTTTATCGAAGATTTCTCCCTAGAGCAGCATCCCTTCAGGCACCGCTGAACTCTCTCCTTGCTGGCCCAAAAACAAAGGGATCACATCCTGTGGACATGACTCCTGAGCTCCGGAGCCATTTCAACAAATGCAAGGCAAGTCTTTCTCAGGCCACTCTCTTGGCGCATCCAGACATGACAGCAGAGCTGTCGATCCAGACAGACGCTTCGGATTCGGCCTTGGGGGCAGTGCTACAACAACGTAGTGGAGACTCATGGGAACCCTTGGCCTTCTTCTCCAGAAAGCTGAGCCCGTCACAAAAAAAGTACAGTCCGTACGATCGGGAGCTTTTAGCAATCTACGAGGCAATACGATATTTCAGGCATATGGTAGAAGCCCGTATATTCACCATTTATACAGACCATAAGCCACTTACCTTCGCCTTTACCACACGTCGAGATAACTGCACGCCTCGTCAGTTCAGGTATCTAGACTTCATAAGCCAGTTTAGTACAGATGTCAGGTACATTGCGGGAAAGGACAACACAGTCGCTGATGCTCTGTCACGAATAGAGGCAATAAGCAACCCACCTGCCTTAGATTACAGTTCCTTAGCGAAATCCCAGGACACAGACATGGAGCTTCAGGAGCTGCTGCAACTGGGGTCAGCCCTGAAACTAGAAAAGGTCAAGACACAAAACACTCACCTACTGGTATACTGCGATGTCTCCACCTCTGAACCACGGCCGTTTGTCACTCCCGCCTTCCGTCGAACCGTCTTCGAATCGTTGCATAATCTTTGCCATCCAGGGGTCAAACCTACTATAAGGCTAATCACTCAAAGGTTTGTCTGGCCTGGAGTAAAGAGGGACTGTCGTCAGTGGGCACAAGCATGCCTCCAATGTCAACTAAGCAAGGTTCACCGGCACACCTCAGCTCCTCTGGTGGCATTCAAACCACCGTCAGCAAGATTCCGGCATGTTCACCTAGACATTGTCGGACCTTTACCTATTTCTCACAATTACAGGTACTGCCTCACAGCCATCGACAGGTTTACCCGGTGGCCTGAAGCGTACCCGCTGCCAGACATCACGGCTGACACCTGCGCAACCGCCTTCGTGTCCGGTTGGGTGGCCCGCTTTGGCTGCCCTGAACACATTACCACGGACCGTGGACGGCAGTTCGAGTCGCACCTCTTCAAGGCCATCGCATCTTTGGTTGGTGCAGCCCACCACACCACCACGGCGTACCATCCCGCAGCCAACGGTCTTGTCGAGAGGCTACACCGTCAGCTCAAGGCAGCTATTACATGCCACACCAGCACGCATTGGACGGAAGCCCTCCCGGTAGTCCTGCTCGGCATCCGCAGCGCGTGGAAAGAAGATTTACAAGCCTCAGCAGCAGAACTTGTCTACGGCGAACCGCTTCGTTTACCTGGGCAGTTCTTCACAAAGACCGATGATATGGTTGATATCACTGACTTTTCCAGCCGCCTACGAAACCACATCAACAAATTGGTCCCGCAACCCACGTCATGGCACTCCAACCGCCCTTTCTATATACCTAAGGACTTACACACAAGCAGTCACGTGTTCCTGCGCCAGGGTCCAGCACGCAAATCACTTCAACCCGCATACACCGGGCCATACAAAATAATAAGACGCAAGGATAAATCCTACGACCTAGAAGTCTCAGGAAAGGAAGTAACGGTATCCATCGATCGGCTGAAGCCTGCTTACATCGTGCGCGAAGATACAAGCGCTCCAGCAGTACACCGAACTCCGAGCATCAACCCAACACTGCCGAAGAAAACAAAAAGTGGACGGGTGGTACGTTTCCCAGACTACTATCGCCCGTAGTCACGGTCTCAGCGGGGGAGTACTTGTAGCGGTCAGCGTCGCTCAAGAAAACGCTATCGCTTATGAGCTTAGGCAACCGCACATCACGCCACCGCATCGTGCATCCTTTGTCTAGCGCGCGGCGGCAGGCGCGCCCGCGCAGCGTCATTCCCTTACCGACCGCCGGCAAGCGCGCGCGCACCCACTTTGCTTTTATATCAGAGATCGTAGCTCGCGAACATTCCATCTTCTTCCCATTTCATTTGTATTCATTCTTCTGTCTTTCGCTTTCGCTTATAACCTTCCCTCTTGTACTTCATCTTATCTTACTTCCAAGTGTATTCATAAACTCCTTCTGTTAATTAAATAATTTGTATATTACAACGCGGTGTTATTACATTCGTCGCAACCCGTTATCACGTCTACGCTGGTTACTACTTTCGGATTCGATCTCCGGACTTAAACCACAGTCCGTATAGGTGTGCCTACCGGGCTATTTAGTAAATAATAAGCAGGGATCGGAAATTCGGTGACATATGGAGTCGGCTTCTTAAAAATATTATTTTAATAATATGAGTTCCGGGATTCTGGGAATCTTCAATTTTATACAAATGTATGTGGTTAATTTATTAAGCGGACTAAGTATGCATTGATTAATTATTACTCTATATATCTAACAGTATTAATAAGTTCAAGATAGGTAATTAATAAAAAAACATTTTTCAATAACATTATACAGGGTGACTGGAAATTCGCCGTATTCCTCGAAAGGGGTTATTCTACAGCTCATTTGTAACGATTTAAGTCCAGTCAACCAGGGGTCAAAACTCATTGGTTATCGAGTTATTCACGTTTTTAGAATTTTTAAAAATACCCGCCTTTCGACCTAAAACTAGTCATTGTGTAAAAACTTCGTCATTTAGAAATAAAAAAAAGGATTTTTCAAATAGCCAATGAATTACTGATTACGAAAAATAATAAAAAATGCCAAATTAATGCAAAGTTTTGCAAATAAAAGGATTTGAAGTTGAAAGTTCTAGTAATTATTTTCCAAATTTGTAACATTTTAAAGCATAACTAAAAAAAAAGTACAACACTTCGTGTACAAATGACAGGAATATTTTGCTCAATTCATAAGCTTTCTAAAAAGGTACAATTTACGACATTTTAAAATTATTTTTCATTTAAAAATGTACAATTAATAATAATAGCAGAAATGTTCGCGGTTAAGCTCCATCGTTTCATTCAAAAAACGCGGGATCGTTATCGTTTATAAATTCACCTAATCGTGTTCTTTTCAATTTGCTTTTTAAAAACATAACAACCTTCCCATAACCAACCTTAAGACAAAATACGATGTCGTTTGGTAAAGTTAAAATATATTTTAAATACTGTTTCAGTGGTACATCATTCAAAGATAACTCGGATTGGAAGAAAATTGGCGTGACAGATAACTGTCAACATTTATCAGTTTACTTGAACCGATCAAGAGGATTGGCAACAGAGTTCAGCACGACAAAGGTACCTACATTTTAATTTAATATTTTACGAACCAAAATTAGTGTCGCCTATCGCCTATGTTTGGTTGACTTTATTGTTAATTTTTTTATAAACGACCTACGAAAATCAAACCGTAACGTAAATCGACAAAAGGTCGGGTATAAGCCATTTTTGGATATTTTCTACTTGGTAGCTTTTAATAAAAATTCAAAAGATTTCGAACTCAGGGTACTTGAGGTACCTACTGTGGGCTTTGCCATGTCCACTAAAGAACGAAAATGACCTAACGTGTTTTTCAGTTTTCTTTCGTATACTCATACACATACATTCGTATACTCATATAAAGAAAAACAGAAACTCCATACCACAATAACGCCACTTCCACGTATACTACTACTCTATTCTGACCTTATTTATTTTGATATGTACCCCTTGTGATTGACATGAATTTGACTTGTTTTTTTATAGATATATAATTCGGAATACCGATCTAGTTTACCGGAACCATATGTCTGTGGCTATGACAGTGAACTGCGATACAGCGAAATGTTTAATAGTGGTGCCATTGGACATTCGTTTAATCTGAGGTCCGTTTATAACAAGGCGAAACAAGACGGCAAATTAGAAGCGACAACTTTTCAGGACTACTGGATTACCGTGGACTACATTTACTTCAGGTAAATTTGAACGTGATTTAAGAAGATTGTGAAGCTGCCAATTTACATACAAAATGCGACGACGTTTCCCGCCTCTTAAACCTAATCCGATTATTGCGAATTTTTCAATATTTTGTATGTATTATACGAAAAAAGGGTCTGTACGTTTTGCTCTCCAAGAAAATATGGCTTGGAGAGAAACAAATTAGATAAATCAAAAACGGAAACGTACAAACCTAAATTTGTATAATAACTACAGTATAGTTAACCTTTTCGACGCCATTGGCGGATACATCCGCACCATGGATCCCGCCATTCGGGTCCCGCCAGAATATAAGCGCTGCAGCAGCTATGCGCGCAGCACATGCCGAGTCGGCACCCTCTCATAGCTATGCCGTGACATCTGAGTCACGCATCATAATTTGAGTTGTAGTTCTAATTATAGTAAGACTTGAATGTTTTTATTTTTTTACATTATTTTAACTATGTAAACGTGTTTCAATATGTCACGGCGTAATATGTGAATACAATTAAATTTTTATGTATCTATCTATCTATGTATCACCACTGGTTCAACGCTATCGACGTATATATCCGCCATGTGGGTGGTGCGAGGAAATTTCGAATTTAGGATAATTCAAACAAGGTGATGGTGAAGACCAAGCGACCAATTGAAATTTCAAAATACCAAATCCGCATTGCATACAGGGGAGGGCCTTTTTACCCGACTGCCGAACAGCCTATATAATATGTATGTTACTTCCTTTGTGGCGCTCTAGAAACTAAACGATTTATGCGTGATTTGACTACAAGTAAAAATGGCGATGTATAAAAATGTCTACCTTTAAAGTATAAATTGGTCCGAGTATTAGAAAGCCAATATTTCAAAATGTTTAAGTCTTATCAAGTCGGAATATAAAAATGACTACTTTCAGAGTATACAAATGTCTAAGTCTTGTCAAGTCGGAATATAAAAATGACTACTTTCAAAGTATACAAATGTCTAAGTCTTATCAAGTCGGAATATAAAAATGACTACTTTCTTTACATAGGTCCAGGATTATAATAATACATATACGGAACGTATTCATCCCCTCGTAACATCTAGTTCCTAAATCAAAACGAATAATATTCAATAAATATGGATAAGCATTAGGTATATACACTCAAGACCTAAAAAAAGAGCTATAGAAACATACATACATACATTTACATTTCTCATAATAAATATAACAAGTTATAATTATTTTTTTAAATACATCGTCATATTTTCGTTTAGTCTATTGTCGCAACATATTTATATTTGGTCTAATATAGATGTGTACATTTTTATACTTAGGCAAAATTATATACGCATGAACTTATGCAAGTGGACATTTTTATACATCGCCATTTTTACCTGTAGTCAAATCACGCATAAATCAACACGTGGACCGATTTTGATGATTCTTATGGCAATCGATTTGTCTTAATCTTGTAAGTGTCACGAATGATACGACAGTAATTAAAATTCAATATGGGGCAACTAGACTCACAATTAAAAAATAAATTAAAAAATCGACGAACTAAGACAAGTGTGGCATCATTGAATAGGTATTTAAAAATCATCTTTATGTTTTTTCATCATATTTCAATTTGAACGATCGTGTAGGATTTATAATGATTAAAAGTTGGTTAACAACACCAGTCGGAGTTTTTAAAGCTTGGTTTTTGCTGTATCTCACGAACCGCGATAGCTAGACAGTTGAAATTTTCAAAGATTTGTATTTCTGTGGCCGATATAACAACAAATACTAAAAACAATTTAATAAATATTTAAGGGGCGCTCCCGTACAACAAACGTGTTTTTTTTGTAGATAATGGTAAGGAACCCTTCGTGCGCGAGTCCAACTCGCACTTGGCCGGTTTTTTAAATAAAATATCGAAGGTCTGGCTGTGTCGCAGGCTCTTGCTCTAACGATGTAAAATCGTCGACTTGAAATACTACTGTTAAGCCTGAATAACGTTAATTAATGCCGGAATAGTACCACTATAGAATAGTACCACTCCATGTCTTCCCGTGGATGTCGTAAGAGGCGACTAAGGGAATAAAGGCTTGCAGTACTGTTAGGCGATGGGCTTGCAACCTGTCACTAATACACTGGTAAACATCTTAGCCTAATTGTGCAAAATGTGGTTACAGAATTATCAACAAATTTTTAGAGTGGTTGGTAATTCTGTAGCTCTGCCTACCCCACTCTGGGAATGAAGGCGTGAGTTTATGTATGTATGTATGTAAGTGCAATAGGGTAGGAAGTCAGTCCATTGTAAAATACCTGTCACCGTAATAAATTGATGAAATATATTGAATATAATAATAATAAATTGTGTGAGATTGTCCCCTGATATTTATTTATATATTTAATAGAATATTGATTGTGCAGCTGCTGCAGTAAGCTGAAACTGGTGGAGCGCCTGCGCCTGCCCACCGACGAGGAGTGCCTCGCGCTGGGCACGCTGCCCAACGACCTGTACGCGTCCGACCACCTGGTCTTGGGTGCGACTTTCGAACTACGCCCGATCTAATCATCTTTATAACATAACACTCAATTAAATTGTACCCAGAAAGAGTAGTCTATGCAAGATCAGATAACATAATAAAGACGTTATAAGACAAGTTCCGAAGATAAGAGACGTGCGTGGCAAAGGCGCATCCCAATAACAGGCACGAGTATCATTAAGAGTTTATTATGTAACGTTGCGCAAGTTACCGTTTCTTATGACTTCATTTATTATTTAAGTAAACTAATAATTCAAAATAAAACTGCATTCAAAATTTCAATTTCAACGTCATAATGAATAATGAAAAATCTAGTAATATACGAGGGACTCATTGTTCCGTGTTCAGATTATATTATAAGTAATTTTCAACGAATTTAGTTTTTAATTTCAGCGTACATATATAATGAATGTTTATGTGAAGCTGATTTATACAGCTCGGCCAGGACACACGAAGGATTATAACGTGCGTGTTTCTGAATTTTAGAGTTGAAAATGTTGTATAAAGCATGCTCGATTCGGTCTAGTTTATGAGACATATCCATCACGCGCCACAAACCCATTTAATTGCGACGTTGCACAATGCGACAAAAGCCCGATCTAGATGGACAAAAAGAGTCACACCATTTATTATATTGCCCTGTCTAAAACTATAGCTAACATTCCCGAGGAAACGATCCCCGTATTGTTTTTGTGCAACTACCCTCAAATAAGTTGTAATGTAATCGATCATCGATAGCGAAATCATTCACTATTTAGCGTTGCATTTGCCCGTATCTTAAAGTGGGTCATAAAACAATTGTGTTACTTTTAGTGATAGTAAAGTAGAACATTTTGAAATTAAAACTGTTTAAAATTCTTATTCCATAGCCAGGGTATATTTACTCTAATGTGGTAATAGTACATTACTACATAGGCCGGGACAAAAGGGGTTGCCGGCCGAACACATATAGACGGCCGAGCAAAGCGAGGTATAGACTTGAATTAGCAGTTTTTTTGCTTTTTTTGAAATTCGAGCTTTTATGAGGTGCTCTTGGCTATCGACGGCTTTTTTAGCCATTGGTAATTAGACTTCCTAAATATTTTGTATACCTGTTCTATAGCTCTATTGTTAAGAATGATTGGGTTGTGTTATATTGTATGTTTAAACAGTAACAAGTGTTTTAGTTTTACTGATATTAATTATAAGTCCAAACTGATTAAAGATTTCTTCAATTTTTACAACTAGGTCTTAGTAAATGGACATGGACTGCTGGTTTTAGTAAATGCTGCAATATCATCTGCAAATCTTATAAAATGATTTTTATGCCCATTAAATTTAATTCCCTCTAAATCTGAACCTATGACTTTTTATGGCATCGCATCTTCTTTTGCGTCTTCTATTCTATTGCTTTATCTTCTGGCTTGCGTCGTATCTGAGGAACAAGACAACTCGTAATGAACGAATACTATAACTCCTCAACTGGCCTATCCTAGGTAAAGTTCACTCAGATTAGATATAAGTAAAGTCAATGCTTCGATCCCACAAGGAAGTGTGATTGGTGGCCTCCTGTTCTTGATTTATATAAACGATCTCGGGCCGATGTATACATATGTATAAAGGCCCTTTAAAACAATAAATTATAAAATAAACGATCTCCCTAAAATCACTACCTACCGAACCCTGTATACTTTTCGCGGATGACATCTCGCTGCTTACTTCAACTCAAAATAATACAATAGACATAAACGATAACCTGAATTCTACCCTAAAACGGACTGGATGGATGATCATAACCATAAAATTAATTTCTCAAAAACTAAGATCCCGGAGATCCCTATCCAAACTCTCCCTTAATTATACATTTTAAATATAAAGACATACATTTAGAAGTTGTAAATGAATTTACTTTTCTTGGTATCCAAATAGATACTCACATAAATTTTAAATCACACGTGAGAAAAGTTAAAACTAAGCTATCAAAATTTGTTTCATCAACTTCTGATGGTCCTTTAATAATGTCCATAAAAATTAACAATAAATTACCTACCTGAAAGTATAAAAGACGCAGAAAAGGGAAAACTATTTATTAATAAACTGAAACAAGTGCTAGTAAACAAAGCATATTATACAATAAAATATTATATAGAAGACGCTTTACGATAGTTAGTACGTGGGTCGTTCTTCTTTTTTACCGACAATAAACCGTCAATTTTCGGTTTTTTAGATTTTTGAACTATCAATAAATATGGTTTCAGTGCATGATTTCAAAAAAAATGCATTTATTCTTTATTAAAACTAATTAATGCTTCCGGTCCTGCATTAATATTTTATTCTTTTTAATATGGTTTACCAAAAACCCTGTGACAGAGTGGCCGTTTTCAGCCGAGACCAAGTTTTAGATGCATACACAGTAATGGCGAAACTGAACTACATAGATCTAAGTTTAAATATAATAACTATGGGGTTCCCCAAGGAAGTGTCTTGGGCCCGTTACTTTTTTTAATGTATATTAATGACTTGACAAAAATTACGGACCATAAATGTATATTATTTGCTGACGACATTTCGATTATTGTGACAAACCAAAAAACTGAATCTGTACTTAACCATATTGCAAATGTTAATACCACGATAGCAATAGTGATTGAATGGTTACAGAATAACAATTTGCAAGTAAATCTAGGCAAAACGAATTATATGAATTTTAATAATTACTCTAGTCAAATAATGAATATTAATTATAATGAACATACATTTACAAATAATGTTTTAATTAAATTTTTGGGCATAAATGTTGACAATGAATTAAAATGGAATGGACACATAGAATATGTATGTAATAGAATTAATCGATTTGTATTTGTTATTAATAGATTGCGTAGAACGACCAATCATAAAACTGTAATGGCAGCTTATCACGGCTATGTCGAGTCGGTATTAAGATACGGGCTTATTTTGTGGGGAAATGGAACGGATGTAAAAAGAGCTTTTGTTACTCAAAAAAAATGTATTCGATCCATATGCGGTGTAACTCCACAAACTTCGTGCAAAAACCTTTTTCTTAAATTAAACTTACTTCCGCTACCGTGCTTGTACATTTTTGAGATCGCCAAATTTGTTCGGCAAAATATAAAATTGTTTAAAATGACTCGCGACGTATTCCCCAGAAGTACAAGGAATTTGGACAGACTTGTTGTAGGGAAGCAGCAAAGGACTGCAATGTTTAGAAAAAACTGTTACTCAATGTGTGTTCTTATTTATAACAAAATACCTCAGCAAATTAAAGAATTGCCCGGTAATAAGTTTAACGTAACATTATATAAATGGTTACTAAATAATAGATTTTATTCAATTAACGAATTATTTTTATAAAACTAAAACCTAATTATAAGTTACTAAGGCGGTGTGTGCGCATGTATCCTACCTAGTCCCTAAGCATTGCTAGCTGCTAGCACTGTAAATTTGCATGCTGTGCATCAACAGCTGAAGAAGGCGGCTCAATTGTAACAATAATTATTGTAACTACCTCCTGTAATAACCCTTTTTCTATGCAAATAAAGATTGATTGATTGATGACCACTCTGTCACGGCATTCTACAGAAAACCATATTATAAAAAAAACGTGGGTTAAAGAAAGAGCACAATTATTTGGTACTCTTACATAAATAAAACTATGGACGTATATTAAACACGAAAAACATAATTATCCATACTCTAATGAGACGCTTAATAAAATGAGAGACAGGCTATCATCGGTAAAAAAGAAGAACGACCCACGTAATGGTTAAATTAATTATAATATACTAATTAATTTATGCCTCCTAGTGTTGCTGTACCCTCCAGGGTTTATTTTGTTATTACTTATTTATTAGAATATAAGGTGTACCATTATAAAAAAGCAATACAGAATTGAATTGAATTGAAAATGTTATATAAGTATTTAAGAAATCCTAAAAAATGGTGCAAAATTAATCAGAAAAAAAGACATCGAAAAATTGAATGAAACTGGTATGGTGGGATAGAGACCTTCGCGGACAGTTAAATAACAACGGTCGGCCAAATCCTGCGGTGGCAGGTCCCGGTGTCCGACCGGATGCTACCACCTGACCGCTACATTTTACCATCGAAAAATTGAATCAAAACGGATTATAATAGCTATATAATATGCAAATATTTTGCCCGTACCGGGGATCGAACCCGTGACCGCTACGGCGTCCGCTAAATATATCAGGTCTAATTCTATGGAACTTGCTAACTATGTAAACAAACCGCCATATTGAAATTGTCTCTGAATGATGAATTTACTAGTGATGGGCAATACTCCTTTACTTATGTCAAACCATATCGAATATAAAAATACCGAAAGTAAAAAACAAGTAGTTACTTACATACATACACATACATAAACTCACGCCTTCATTCCCAGAGTGGGGTAGGCAGAGCTAAAGAATTACCAACAAGTCTTAAAACTTCTTGATAATTCTGTAACCACATTTTGCACAAGTAGGCTAAGATGTTTCCAAGTGTATTAGTGACAGGTTGCAAGCCCATCGCCTAACAGTACTACAAGCCTTTATTCCCTTAGTCGCCTCTTACGACATCCACGGGAAGACATGGAGTGGCACTATTCTACCCGGCAACCAATCAATCACGATTACTAATATACGATCTGAAGAAAAATCGGTACTTGAAGATGATATATCACCAGTATTTATTATAAAAGGTGCCGTTATATCATCTGTGAGTGTGATCAGCGTGAGTTAGGTAATGTGTAAGGGCCTTAATATATCGCCAACTTTAGCCACAACACTACCCATCATAGACAATTGTAGATTTTAAAAGAAACACAAACGTCATCCCATCAGGTCCTAATAACCTAACTTATGAAACCATTTAAACTTTTAATGAAATATCCAAGTTGGAGTTATATATTTGGTGATTTTGTATTTTAAAGTAACAACCGTTTCAATAGTTTATAGTTTCAATGATGTTTGATGAGGTGGTGTGAAAATTCAAGGAGAAACAGTGACAAAACAAAGTTAGGTCTTTTGTTTACATAGTTAGCAAGTTCCATAGAAATACACTATAGTTAGTTACTATACTGCAATTTTGTTTCGGTGTTCCGAAAGATCCTCTTTATAAAATAGATTGATAGAAGCAATGGAACCCTGACCCACCATAGAACTTTGTCACAGTGACGTTATGATTCAAATCGTAAGAAGTGTCAAACAAATTGTTTTATATTGTCTGTGACCCCATAGAACGTTGTCACAGTGACGTTATGATTCAAATCGTAAGAAGTGTCAAACAAATTCTTTTATATTGTCTGTGTGACACCGTTCTATGGTAGGTCAGGGTTCCAATGGGCTGATAGTACCTACGTATATTAAAAAATAATGTAATATAAAATAATATAACATGAGTTCATATAAATTAGTTTAGGAAATAATAAAACATATTTTCAGTATTGTTTTATTTTTTATGAAAAGTATAAAAATGTGATCGGACCAGGGACCGGAAATCGCGTTCCTTTGCTTAAGCCGTTCGAGCGGCTTACCCGTACATACGATACGATAACCCAATCATTTCAGTAATCGCTTCATCGGCTTACCTTTATTTGATGGTAACAAAAATCTCTCGCGCTTCTGACGTCACTGTTTTATATCGTTGTCTAGTACCCATAATACAAGCCTAGGAGCTTACTTTGGGACTAGGTCAATTTGTGTGAGATCGTCCTTTGATATTATCATGAATTTATCATGGATAAATGACCCTGTAATAGTTATTCTTACACTTTTTCAAAGATAAAAGGCAGCGGGACGTCACTTCACTACGTGTCGGCTACGGCCGCCATTGGCGTAGTGAGCAGTGACAATAATTAAAACTTCAGCAATCAGATTCGTAATTGATAATTAGACACATTTAAATTTTTCTCTATTAAAAATGAGTCGTTAAGTGCCGTTTTACTATGAGGTATCGATTATTGACACTATCGATTATTACTTTAGAAAAAATTACAAAATTTGTACAGTCTGTGAGCACTTAGAGAGGCGTCGGTTTAGTACTTCTCTCTCACTCGCTCTCATACGATCTTATTAGGAGCGAGTCAGAGAGAAGTACTAAACCGAAGCCTCTTCTAAGTGCTCACAGACTTCTCTCTCACTCGCTCTCATACGATCTTATTAGGAGCGAGTCAGAGAGAAGTACTTAACCGAAGCCTCTTCTAAGTGCTCACAGACTTCTCTCTCACTCGCTCTCATACGATCTTATTAGGAGCGAGTCAGAGAGAAGTACTAAACCGAAGCCTCTCTAAGTGCTCACAGACTTCTCTCTCACTCGCTCTCATACGATCTTATTAGGAGCGAGTCAGAGAGAAGTACTAAACCGAAGCCTCTCTAAGTGCTCACAGACTTCTCTCTCACTCGCTCTCATACGATCTTATTAGGAGCGAGTCGGAGAGAAGTACTAAACCGAAGCCTCTTCTAAGTGCTCACAGACTTCTCTCTCACTCGCTCTCATACGATCTTATTAGGAGCGAGTCAGAGAGAAGTACTAAACCGAAGCCTCTCTAAGTGCTCACAGACTTCTCTCTCACTCGCTCTCATACGATCTTATTAGGAGCGAGTCAGAGAGAAGTACTAAACCGAAGCCTCTCTAAGTGCTCACAGACTTCTCTCTCACTCGCTCTCATACGATCTTATTAGGAGCGAGTCAGAGAGAAGTACTAAACCGAAGCCTATCTAAGTGCTCACAGACTTCTCTCTCACTCGCTCTCATACGATCTTATTAGGAGCGAGTCAGAGAGAAGTACTAAACCGAAGCCTCTCTAAGTGCTCACAGACTTCTCTCTCACTCGCTCTCATACGATCTTATTAGGAGCGAGTCGGAGAGAAGTACTAAACCGAAGCCTCTTCTAAGTGCTCACAGACTTCTCTCTCACTCGCTCTCATACGATCTTATTAGGAGCGAGTCAGAGAGAAGTACTAAACCGAAGCCTCTCTAAGTGCTCACAGACTTCTCTCTCACTCGCTCTCATACGATCTTATTAGGAGCGAGTCAGAGAGAAGTACTTAACCGAAGCCTCTTCTAAGTGCTCACAGACTTCTCTCTCACTCGCTCTCATACGATCTTATTAGGAGCGAGTCAGAGAGAAGTACTTAACCGAAGCCTCTTCTAAGTGCTCACAGACTTCTCTCTCACTCGCTCTCATACGATCTTATTAGGAGCGAGTCAGAGAGAAGTACTTAACCGAAGCCTCTTCTAAGTGCTCACAGACTTCTCTCTCACTCGCTCTCATACGATCTTATTAGGAGCGAGTCAGAGAGAAGTACTAAACCGAAGCCTCTCTAAGTGCTCACAGACTTCTCTCTCACTCGCTCTCATACGATCTTATTAGGAGCGAGTCAGAGAGAAGTACTAAACCGAAGCCTCTTCTAAGTGCTCACAGACTTCTCTCTCACTCGCTCTCATACGATCTTATTAGGAGCGAGTCAGAGAGAAGTACTTAACCGAAGCCTCTTCTAAGTGCTCACAGACTTCTCTCTCACTCGCTCTCATACGATCTTATTAGGAGCGAGTCGGAGAGAAGTACTAAACCGAAGCCTCTCTAAGTGCTCACAGACTTCTCTCTCACTCGCTCTCATACGATCTTATTAGGAGCGAGTCAGAGAGAAGTACTTAACCGAAGCCTCTTCTAAGTGCTCACAGACTTCTCTCTCACTCGCTCTCATACGATCTTATTAGGAGCGAGTCGGAGAGAAGTACTAAACCGAAGCCTCTCTAAGTGCTCACAGACTTCTCTCTCACTCGCTCTCATACGATCTTATTAGGAGCGAGTCAGAGAGAAGTACTTAACCGAAGCCTCTTCTAAGTGCTCACAGACTTCTCTCTCACTCGCTCTCATACGATCTTATTAGGAGCGAGTCGGAGAGAAGTACTAAACCGAAGCCTCTCTAAGTGCTCACAGACTTCTCTCTCACTCGCTCTCATACGATCTTATTAGGAGCGAGTCAGAGAGAAGTACTTAACCGAAGCCTCTTCTAAGTGCTCACAGACTTCTCTCTCACTCGCTCTCATACGATCTTATTAGGAGCGAGTCAGAGAGAAGTACTTAACCGAAGCCTCTTCTAAGTGCTCACAGACTTCTCTCTCACTCGCTCTCATACGATCTTATTAGGAGCGAGTCAGAGAGAAGTACTTAACCGAAGCCTCTTCTAAGTGCTCACAGACTTCTCTCTCACTCGCTCTCATACGATCTTATTAGGAGCGAGTCGGAGAGAAGTACTAAACCGAAGCCTCTCTAAGTGCTCACAGACTTCTCTCTCACTCGCTCTCATACGATCTTATTAGGAGCGAGTCAGAGAGAAGTACTAAACCGAAGCCTCTCTAAGTGCTCACAGACTTCTCTCTCACTCGCTCTCATACGATCTTATTAGGAGCGAGTCAGAGAGAAGTACTAAACCGAAGCCTCTCTAAGTGCTCACAGACTTCTCTCTCACTCGCTCTCATACGATCTTATTAGGAGCGAGTCAGAGAGAAGTACTAAACCGAAGCCTCTCTAAGTGCTCACAGACTTCTCTCTCACTCGCTCTCATACGATCTTATTAGGAGCGAGTCAGAGAGAAGTACTAAACCGAAGCCTCTCTAAGTGCTCACAGACTGTACAATAAGCAATTAAAATTTGAGCAATGTTATTTATGGCGATTACGTAATACACATTTATAATTTTTCTACTTAAAATATATGGGTAAGCGTACCGTTCCCTACATTTACAAATAATAGTCTGAAAATAAATTAAGTAGGTACTTCATATGTGAACATAATTATAAATAATGATGTCGTACTTGCACGTGTGTATCTACGTTCTTTATTTGTACCTTTATTAAATTATATATTTAATATAAAAATAAAGTTTTTGTGAAATATACACAGTATTTTTAATCGCAAAATGATTTAAATAAAAATATTATTATTAAAATGTAAATGTAGGGAACGGGACGCTTACCTATATATTTTAAGTAGAATTTTTTTAAATGTGTATTACGTAATCGCCATAAATAACATTGCTCAAATTTTAATTGCATATACAGGGTGTCCGGTAAATAGTGGACGACCTTACAGGGCTGGATAGCTCAGCTCAAGAGTGGCCAAAATAAGTTTTATTTTCGGTACAGGCTTTAGTTTAAAGGGAATTCCCTAAGCATTTTTCCTATGAGGCTAGAAGAGCTATGGATCGACGAAAGAAAAGCTGGTAAAGCAATACTAGAAATTTTGCGGATCCCTATCCCACCGTACCGAATTGGGAGGGATCCTTGGGTCCAGGAATGCTCGCTTAGCTGAATAAAATAAATAAATAAATCGCTACTTAGTATCTCGGCATCCAGTATGCTAGGTTGCAGCCAGGTCTCAGTTAACATAATTATCTATATCGTAAGAAGCGTTCAGTGCATTAAGGCGAAGGTCGACCTGCTTAGATTGGAGTCCACCGCAGTTCTGCTAATAACATGAAAGTTATTTTTTTATCATCATCGAAATGTTTTAAAATTATAATCAATAACCGTATAAATAAATATCTTTAAAGCCACATATTTTATGAATTTTACGATGAAAGTAATTCATATAAAATAATGAGAACACTGTGTAGGTATATGATACAAGTATAAGTTTTATTAGTATTAATGTATCTTGAATGTTTTTATTATAATGTTTGCATGCCCTAACTTTTACATTTAATGCGTTATCAAAGCTTTCTTTATAATAATATTAAAATTGTAATTGTAAATAACTCGAACAGATAAATGTAACCACGTCCGTCATAGTTTTGCGAGATCCTTTTCGTTTTTGATTGCGATTATTTGAGAGGCGTCGGTCTTCCGCAAGAGTATCGTTGCATTTTTAATCCATATCCATACCTATGTACGAGGGTGGATTGAAAAGTTCTGAGCCTGGTAAAAAAAAGTAACGGGCTCACTTTTTATAACAATTTTATTTTTCGACATATTCTCCATGAAGGTCAATGCACTTAGTCCACCTCGCCTCCAACTTCATTATCCCATCAAAAAAAAAAGAATCGCTGAGGTCGTTAAAATATGAGTCTACTGCTTCTTGTACCTCCATATTTGTCGAAAATATTTGTCCTCCCAAGTGTTTTTTGAGGTTTGGGAAGAGATGATAATCGGAAGGAGCTAGATCCGGCAAGTAAGGGGGATGCGGCAGCACTACAAATCCACAATCATATATTTGTGCCATTGATTTCGCCGAAGTGTGAACGCGAGCGTTGTCTTGGTGAAACAGTACTTTTTTCGACAGCATTCCAGGTCTCTTTATTTTAATTTCCTCACGCAGACGACGTAAAAGAGCACAATAGTAATCCGAATTTATTGTTTTGCCCTTTTCGAGATAGTCTATCATGATATTCATGATAACCCCCCCCTGCAATCCCAGAAAACTGAGGCCATTACCTTATTAGCTGACAAAATGACCTTGGCTTTTTTGGGTGGTGGTGAACCTGGTCTTTTCCATTGCCTGGATTGTTCTTTCGATTCTGGTGTACTGTGGTGGACCCATGTCTCGTCCATAGTTATAAAACGATTGAAAAAATCGTCGGAGTCACGTTGAAACATACATAAACAATCTTTGGAAATTGTAACACGTACTCGTTTGTTCTCGACTGAAAGCAGTCTAGGCACCCACCTGGTTGACACCTTAGAAAATCCAAGAACATCGGTGATGATGTTCTGTGCCCGCTCATAAGAAATACCCATTGCTTCCGCTATCTCCACAATCTTCAATCGCCTATCCTTCATTATCGCATCTAATATATTATTGACATTTTCGTCCGTAGTAGCCGTCAACGGCCGCCCACTCGTAGGCTCGTCTTGAACAGTCTCCCGGCCACGTTTGAAACCAGCTACCCATCTTTTTATGGTAGCATACGATGGAGCAGATTGCCCTTATGTTTGATTCATATCTTCAAATATTTGTTTTGGTGTTAACCCCTTCTTTTGCAAATATTTTATGACAGAACGGTGCTCAATTTTATCCATTACTTGAAAAATCAGTGACCTTATGTAGCAGTACCAGCATAAAATGCAAAATTGTGACAGGAAAAAAACAAAAGATAGTGCATAATGGCGACTAAATATGGCACTTTGACGTGCCAGTATTTATTTGTTTTTTTTAAATTATATTCAACCTTAGGCTCAGAACTTTTCAATGCACCCTCGTAACTAAAGCAGCGCCATCTCCCGGGTCCAATTGTGTTTTCAAACCACCCAGGAACCCATTGAAATATACATACACACACAAAATTTCATTCAAATCCGTCCAGCCGTTAAGGAGTTTATGACATAGGTACTTGTGATTAAAATATTAGACATTTGAACTAATAGGAACCAATATTGTCCAAATAGTTCAACATTTAAAATAAAAATACAAAGTGGAAATAATTGGAATTCAACCAGTTGAAAGGTAGTTCAACTGGTTGAACTTCTAGTTGAACTTAGTGGAATAAAGAGCTTATACGAGGTGGTTTAAATTTTTAATTCTTCAGTTATGGTCACGAGCTTTAATTTGGGACCCATTTCAAGACAAATATGCTTGAAGTCGTCAATGTCATAGAGATGTCAAGTCATTTGTAACTTTTAGGAAACTCAACCTTATTGTTGTAGAATCATAGATTGACTTTGAACCTAACGTGGGTACCAAATTTAATCTGGTGACTGTACTTCGGGGGGAATAATTTTAAATATTCTAGAACCTAAGCGAGATCATTAAGACGTTCGGTGCGTAGGTATTATACAGGGTTATTGGTAAGTCGACCTATTCCCCTCTAAGGGTTATGGGTATTATGCGACCAAAATGCTGCAAATGATCTCCCCTAGAGGGGAATAGGTCGACTTACCAATAACCCTGTATATAAAGATGATGTTTAGTTACCCACCTGAGGGAAAAATAAAACGTATTTTGTCAGTTTTAATTTTTATTTATACAATTTTTCGATTTACAGCTTAATAAGAAAAAACAATAAGTCAGATTAGCACTGTCACAAATAAATCAAGTAGGTACCTATACAAAATTAGCTCACCGTGGGAATATCGAAGAGGGTATTGAAGCATTGCCGCGAGTTGTTTGGACGTCAAGACTAAAATATTTTATGTCTACCTACCTACGTGCCATCGCTTTTAAGTTAATTAATAATAATTGGCATCATTTAGTTACACTTTGTTTCCGGAATAAGTACCCAAGTTAGAAATTACACTTACTTTATCAAGATACATTACTTCCAAATCTGAAGAGAATGCTCTGGAATGTCTCATCACATCACATTCACAACTTTATATCATAATTTATGTTCTAACATGCACGTGTAGCCAAGTAAATCCGGTATTTACAAAATACCTGGCCAAACTGGACTAGGTCCCATTAGTTTGCCACCCGAGTTGAACGCTTGGTAGTTGCGACTTATTCCGTAACATTAATTTAGGTTACAAGCATTATACTCCTTCCATTTTTAAAACCCTTGATCATCGTAGTTTTGTATTAAATGTTTAAAATCGCGACACGTCATGTAGATTTATTGATTGTTACGCGAGTGTCTAACGTCCAAACAAGTTTCGCCTGTTATTATCGGAAAGTTGTTTAAATTTCTAATAATTTTGGCTTTACGGACACGCGCGCATTAGTAAAAAAAAACTGAGTCGCTAGTTATCTTACCTTCCCGTTGACGCTAAGCAACCACCACTTGATATATCAAAAGAAACGCCGACTGTCTAGTGTTTTTAATTTATTTACACTATATGGCGATGAGTGTTCGAACATTTACAGTGTCACTACCAGCCGGGCCCCAACCAAGTCGCAACCCCTTTGCAACATCGACATAGTATTGTATAACGATACCCAATATGTTCATAATATAACAGCACTTCATATATATTTAAACACAGTGATTTGATGTTTTAAATAATTCAAAATTCTCATTTAAGTGGATACAACAATAAACAAAATGTTAAATGTTAATTATACCTATTATAAACAGATATGCATAGGTACAAAAGTAGTGGTTAAGTAGGTAAGTATTATTATCAAATAAAAAGCATCATTGCTTCATTAATTTTATTTTATAAAACACCTTTTGATTCAATTGGATATTTAAATTATTTAAGGAATTTTAGTAGTCTAGTATTATGGCGTTGCTGAAGCTGATAAAGCTTATAGGACTGATTGAAATATGTGGGACGA
Organism: Acleris emargana; assembly: GCA_927399475.2. NCBI lineage: Eukaryota > Metazoa > Arthropoda > Insecta > Lepidoptera > Tortricidae > Acleris > Acleris emargana. Next base: position 44,175,890 of record OV656835.1, on the reverse strand, counting down.
TCGGTAATGGGGTCCTTTAGCTATACAATACTACACCGTCTCATTGCATTTTATTACTAACACTAAATATTCAAATAAAATATCATTTTTTTAACTGATAAAGTGATAAGTATAATATCAATACAGTACTATGAATGGATGTCTGTATGAGGGCGTTTGACTTAATGAATTCCGAAACCTCAAGTTTGATGGCAAAAAGACCGTTGCTCCATTATTATAAAAAAGAACACAATACGATTAGGTACGATCACAGTTTTATTATGCTCAACACTTTCAAGCAATTAAGAATCTTACTGATATAAAAGCAGCATGGACGCCGTACAAGATATGTTCATAATTGTGTATCCATTAATGTTCATAATTGTGTATCCATTAATGTTCATTTAATTAAAATGTTATTTAAAAAAAACTATATGCCTTGCATTTTACCTGCCAATGATAAAATATAATAGCTTAATGACCTACGATCTTTACAGAAACTAATTTCTAAGATGCGCATGAACATGTATTTTGTACGCACCGACGGATCTAGTTAGGTGACTTCGCTGACAAAGTCTAATTTAAGAACACCCTGTAAACCGGAGTGGATGGTGGCACCGTCGAAAAACAATTGAAACGTACGGTGGTTTGTTAACCCCTTTATCAGCCTCTTAATCAGTTCATCACCTATTCAAACATTTTGTAAAAAGTTTTCAACATGGTCGATATTAGTTAGATATTATTTCTCCCACATGCTCGGAAACGTTAACCTTACCGTTGTGAAATCAGCCCGCGTAGTTCTAAGTTCCAAGTCTAGGCAAAATTTAAAAAAAAAGTTATGTACCAACGGCAGCGGCCGGGGAAATGAATGAAAATTCATTTCGTACCTCGTGTTTTACTTTTTTAAACAATGTTTGGACTATGATAACTAATTCCAAACAGCCAAACAGTCATGCAATCAAAATTCTTCCTTGTATATTTTACTTTTTAAATGTTCTAGACTAAAAAGTTTAACCTTTTAAAACAGCGTTTACAGCGTATTTAAAAGTATGAAATAGTATTACTTTAAAAAAAAATGTTAATTACTTAAACAAAATTAATTTTATTCAAATTGAATTTAATACTTATTACGTTTAAATTTGTGGTTTTATTTCATGATAATATTTCAGTTTCATACTAAATCGTACCTGTTTTGAATGTAAATAAAATTATGAGTAACGTTAACGATGATGGCAACAATGTTATTTTTTTTCAAGGAAATTTTAGGACTGTTTTTAATATTATTAACAATTGTGTTTCAATTTTCTCGCATTGTTGGAGAAAAGCACTTTACAAGCCTCAGCCGGGAAGGGCGGTTGCTGGAGTCGTATATAGCGCGGTCTCGGCCACGCAAACTCTACTCGTCCCGCAACAGCCATTTTCCCGGTCTCTGCAGTAATGTACTATTCTCAAACATGCTCGGAAAATATGGTTTTTCTTTTGTAAAAGGCGAAGAAGAAAATGCAAATGACTTTTTGGTAATTACTGCCTCAGATAAAATAGGTTAACAATTTTATGATAATCTGCTTGTCCAATAGATTTTACTCGTACTTGAACCTAGAATGAAATGAAGAACAAGTTAAAGAAAAAACATTCTAACATTAACCGTATTTTTGCAATGTTTAGTCGCGGTATGAATAAGTCACTTTCAATTCGATTAAGATCCTAAAGTGAGGAACCTTTTCATAACGCGACAATACGATCAGCATAATGGAACCCACCATTATGAGGCTGTGTCTCAGTGAAGTTTTACAAATATTTTATAGCTGTACAAAAATAAGTGCGGTTAGGTTAGGTTAGAGATGTACCTATTATCTAAAAGTTTTGAAATTCAGTCGGAAATAACACGTCATTACAAACTCGTCCAGAAAGGGTTAGGATAAACGGAACTAATTTACACTAGGTATTTAAATTTTTAGAGCCTTATTAATAAATTTATTTTGGTTGAAATGAAAGTTTCATATGACATGACGTTTACTTTGTCGTATCTTAAGATGGGTATCTCACCCGAGATCGGTTCATTAAAACTGGCTTTTTACACACCCGCCGCAGGGACCAACTCGGAAGTTGCCCATGTTTGTCTAAACACAACAACTAAGGACTTGCCGCTGCGGCAGATATGTGAGTAGCCCACTTTTTAAGACCTACGAGGTCTGGTAATGATAACGTTGACGCTATGGATTGCTCGTATCCACTGGACAGAACCTAGAAGTAACTAAAACGTCAGCAACATGGTCAACCGACAAGCGTAACTCCTATCTAGACAGATAAGAACCCCCGATGTAACGATGACCCCTCCTCAGAGCTGATATCTCTTCAACGGCCAATGGGTCTTCGTGTAACCTAGCAAAGAACCACCGCTAGAAGACCCGCTTTCAAATAAAAAATACTGTTATAAATCGGTTATTCCGTTTGAGAGCTACGGTGCTCCACACAGACACACACAGCGGTGAAACTTATAACACCCCTATTTTTGCGTCGGCGGTTAAAAATAAGCTAAAACAAGTCAACGTGGAGAAACCGTGCCAAGTGACAAGTATCAAGTGTGAGCGGTCAGTCTTGACAAAGTATCTGCTAAAGATGACTTCGTGTTTCTCATACTCCCTTCTCATAATAATAAGGTGGTCTGTTTTGTCTTGAAATGTATCTCTATCCATTTATAATTTACCTACTTTAAACGATGATGGTTAAAGTGATGATGGAAAATCAGGACCTCTCTTCCACTTCGTTCCTGCCCATCATCTATACTTACTTAGTATCCCATACATGTAGTAATCGAAGTTCACTCACTTTTACTCACTTGACAGTTAAAGCTAACATAGTGGTAAATGGCTGGTTAATCTGTCATAATGGGCAAAATCAAAGTGGAATAAACGCCCAGGACGAAGTCACCCTTTTTAAATATTTGGCTCCGGCACCTATTTTGGCACTCGACGGCATGTAAACTCTCTTTGTTTTTGCTTTAATAAGAAAAGTATACCTACTTTTAATCAAGTACTGAATCAGTAATAAATGAATGTAACATAATTAATACGTCATATTTTTTCATGTATTAGGTCCATCCACCCCGTCTTACAGTGCATGTAAAGTCGCAAATGTACAATAAGTAGGTATGTATCCTTACAGCTTTTTTTTTTTTGTCGTATGTGTATGTGTGTTTTGCTATATGTAAATGATGTGAGTTTGAGTTTTAAAAACATGTTTTAATCGGAGCTTCAAAATATTGTATAGCAAGTATATAACATACCTACCTATTCTCGCAAACTGTGGGACATATTGAAAATTTAAAGTGTTGGAAAATTTGTACCTACTTAATATAAGATGTTTTCTGTTGGCCGATCGGTGAACTTATATTACATTAACACACTACGAGTATAGGAGCTAGAAAATGGCGTTTTATGCCATTACAACTATATATCTAATAATACTGGATGGATATTAATATAATAAAGTATAGCGAAAACTTCAGATTATTTCATAAGACCTCATCTTTTTGTAAGTATACTAGTCGAAAAGCTCTTAATATTATAAATCCTTATTTAATGTATGTATTGTAAGAGGATTATGTAACTATGTATCTAGAAAACTCACTTCGCTTTTATACAATCTTATCGTATCTTAAATGAACGAATTAAGATTCAATTAGTTTAGATATTTATATTGAAATAATGTTTAAGCTCATAGTAGCAAAGTTGCAGCAGTAGGTATAAGTATAGGTAAGTGACAACCAAATATTAGCTAACTCATTAAATAAATAAAACGGCTGGTTTTTTTAATATTATTTAGTATGACCTAATTCTTTTGTGATAGATAGCCTGTTAAAAGGTAAAATATTTTTAACATAATTATTATAAGTAAACGTTCGCAACAATTTAGTCAATTTATTAAACATCGCAGGACCGACTTACACCGCGTCATCCACATTTAATTTAAAGATATCGACACTTATTAATAACGATATTAATAATCGAGTAAGTGATTTTATTCGTAATTATGAACACGCTTCAACCTGGACGGAGAGGGGGCAAAATGAGAAATTAAATGTACTTACTAAGACAAAGCGGCTTGCTTTACTTTGGAAATTGTCTCATTGTCTCATTCAATAATTTCCTTTAGTGCGATACACGATTTTAGACGTATATACCTACTAACTTACGATCACGACTTCTAACGCACAGACGATATTTACGGCGATCCCCTCAGAAACTTAATACTTTATTGAAATAAACATTTGTTAATTGAAGACGTAATCATTCTTTTTGCCATTTTTGATAACTATCCGTGTAAACGGAGGAACTATCATCTCAACTTTATAATAATTACATAAGTGGGATCCATCGCGACAACTTGACAACTTCTAAACTCGAGTTAGGTATTAGAAGAACTCATTATTACTTGCGCATCAACGCGCAAAAACGCCTTATTTAAAACAGATATGGATAAGTACAAGTAGCACTCTTCAGCATTTAAAAGCAAAGTAAACCTTGAGGTCCCAGTCGAGGCTTCAGAATTCATATTTTTACCCTTGACATACCCGAAATAATTATTGTGATAATTATTTCCAAACATATTCACACACTGCTACATGTTTTGCTGTTAATCACCTAACTACAATCTTAAAAATAAATTGAATTTATAGATAAAATTCTCAATTACTGTTGATTCCTAAAGACCATATTAAATACAGCCTGCTTTATATTACGGACTTTTTCAGACTTTTTAATAAATTTAAAATTGCCAACGCCATTCCTAACTACGAGATTGATTTCTCAATTAAGTAGAAATGTGAGTTTCTCAGTGAAATTCAAGTGGTTCAAACTATCTACGCTTTAGATCGCAGTTTATGAAACTTTCAAGTGTTTTGAAATCAACGGTCGTTTTTTAGGAGGTAAGGACACGCGTAGGTGTCGCGTCGAGACGCGGCTACTACGTTTGAACATTGGGGGCGTCAGGAAGCTCCGGGCCCATGCGTTGTTACTTCAGCAAGCTATCCGTTGCGAGGGAGTAGTGATGAGCGTTACCAACTAATAATACTGAATGGAAATTAACTATAAATACGTCGATAGTATGGATATAAGTAATACTTTGGCCGACACGAGTAATTCATACGGTTTTTAATTTTTTGTGTCATATTTCCATACTTGATCATTACAGACCCAACTAATACAAGTAACTGTCATTATTCAAAACCTTGATTCAAGTGATTAACTAAGCCACGCCTTAAGGAGTAAGCAGTACTCGTATTCGGGCTACGTGCAGCAAAAACATAAATTAACTTTATCCGATAAACCGGATTTACTCAAGTCTCACAGTTTAATACATTTCTCTAGTCCCTATTCCCTATACTAAATTTATCTTTTTACTGCAATTGGCCCTTAGTACCTACTCAAAAATAAGATATTACTTGTTAAATACTCGTAGTTTGTGGGGTTGGCTTCCAGTGGCGTAACTATAGGGTGGCAGGGCTGGCAAAATGCCACGGGCCCCCGGCCCAAGAGGGCCCCCGGCTTAAGAGGTCGCTAGCTCAGCAATTTTTTTTTTAACATCTTACTTGAGTGTCAAAAGAATTTGCCACGGGCCCCGGATGGTATAGTTACGCCACTGTTGGCTTCATACTCAGGCGTTAAGTAATTGTGAGATTTCGTTTTGGCAGGTTTTGCCCTTACAATCCAAACATCGATATAAAAAGGCGAGAACTATTTTTTTAAATGTTAATTTGGGAATTTTCAAATGCATTCTAAATTCAGGGCCAATAGGAATAATCGATTATGGTGAAGATCAAATTGCTTATTTTTTTGTTGATAAGTTACTTAAAGGAAAAGTAAATAATATAGGTTAAATGGTTTGGTTTAAACCCTCACAACCATTTTATTTGGATTTATGAGAAAATAAATCCCATACTTAAATCTTTCCACTCAAAAAATCTAAATAACTATAATAATATGTATGCCTAGTAATATGCTTCAAATTAAAAATTACTTGTCACGAAGAATATCACAAAAAATGTTTTAAAATTAATATTTAACGTCCTTAAGAGGCCGTACACGATTTTTTGACCGTTTTGCTTATTGTTGTGATTTAACAGTTAAAATACTGCTTTTCTATAAGTTTTAATGCTCAACATTAAATATAATTTAAGTTATGATCGAATAAATGAGCTACGAATAAATGAGCCACTTTTTTATTTTTGTCGAGTATCAAAATGCGAGATTTAGGTTGTTTTAAAACATTATTTATTGCCAATTCCTTTGAACTTTTTGGATATTTTTTTTAGGTAATGGATTGATTATGAACTAAAGTTTATTTCTATTGTTTTAATTTTATAAACGAGAGTTCTGAGTAGCCGAAATAAAAAATATTTTTTGCCCGTTTTCTATAAAAAATTACCAAGTTTATTTATTTTTTTACTCGAAAAATTTATTTGAAAGTAGTAAAATGTAATTCATACATTCTTTAGACGACTTTCACAGCAATACATTGTAAATTTTTCATACCGTTTAGACGTCAAAACGGTTCATGAATATGTGACATTCTAAACCTCTTCCAGCAAAATTCACATAACAGTCGCCAGTGTCAGGTCGATTAATCAAAATAAAATAATGAAAACAGAAAAGTAGCTCATACATTCGATAAAATTTGAATTTATCTTTCGTGTTGTGTATAAAAACTTGTAGAAATACAGTATTTCAACTGTAAAATCACGTCTGGAAAATCACGTAAATCAGCGATATCGGCAAAATTTCGTGTACGGCCTCTTAATAAAATGAAACTTTTATCGGCGCCTTCGTATAACTAAATAAACACTAAGCCTGACGGAACGGAATCCTATACAAATGCCGTGCAACTATGAATCACGCGCCGCCCGCTGAGCGACCGAGGCTCGGCGAAACGGTGATCTGGTCGAACTGGCCGAGTTGATGTCTACCGCGTCCTCCCGGTCCACGAACAGAGCGTATTAGCTTCGGTCAGCTGCTTTAAATTGTAGATTGATAAATATAAGTGAATGTGTGTGTATGTAGGTACACACACTTAACATAACGTAGTTAAGATAAGTAACACGTTTATGGACATAGGGTTAGAACTAAAACATTGTTACGTAATGTAGAAGTATTTCTACTCTTAACACATTTTAACATTAACATCGATTGAAACTACTAAATTCGCTGCAACAGCCTCGTTTTCTATGCTTATAGTGCGAGTCAATTGAACTTCGTGGTGCATTTTCTGTTTTTAGGTACTGTTAGCAACATTTCTATTTGTAAACACGTATCAACAATGTTTAAATGGTGTAGTATAGTTATGTGATGACACGTATATATTGATATGAATTGTATTATTTATCCGAATAAACTTGGATATTCTTTGTATTTTTTTACGATCGTATAGGTTCGTCCGAAAAGGTATAGGTAAGTTAACTGAGTTGTTGCTATCGGTTCAGTGGTAGCTGTACAGAACAGTCGTTAGAATACCTACACGATACCGAATTACTGGTCTGTCTTGCAAAACCTGTTATATATCTCTACATACAATCACTTTATTTACTTCTTTTTGTATTAAATTTGAATCCCACGATTCATATTTCAGATATTAATTGACCTTATTGGAGATAAGAATCTAGCGACTGTAGAATGCCAAAGATAATTGTTTTTTTTTAAATATCGTTGCATGATTGTTTAATCGGATCGAATGCAGTAGGTATACCTACGGACGCGCCGAAAATAATGGAGCAATTTCCAGAAGCTACGGCTCCACACGACTTGCACCACGCGGCCAATGAGCCTTGACGGGCGGGCGATAACTTAACCTCAGTCATTATTACGTTACAGTTTACACACAATTACAAAACATCGAATACTGGAGTTGATACATTAATCTTAGTTTTAACTACTATTTTGCCATAACATTACTGCAAACTTAACTAGGAATGCTCGGAAACTTGACATACCATGGAATCACAAAAAATTGCATCAAAGGAAAGTCTAAGCCCAGTAAAGGGGCAGTTCCTAATAACTATAATCCGTATTGCTATAACTATGTTACTAATCTATAATATGCGTAAATATCATGTCTTTTCAACTAGATGTTTATAGCTATGAAATGTGTAATGATATGAAAAACATGTTGAATGTTAATATATGTAGCACTAAATACCAGCTGATGCTGAACCGCACCGCGCAGCCGCAGGGCGGCGGCCGGGCCTGCGCGGTCGTCTACATACGTCAAATACTTTTATCTCAGTTTTTTAAGATCGACGTCAGTTTCAACAGAATGTTTCACCGTGCACTGATCGTTTCTGAAGTTATAATGTCAAACTCCTTAGCAGGAAAGAAACGTTGCCGGGATACAAACTTTCAACTGGTATTCAACGATGTAGACTCCGGTAACAGTCTCACTGGCCTACAACTTAGGTATATCAAAACAATTATTACAATAAATCACGTCTTAATTGGATATGTTTAAAATGTAACATTACAAGCTACCAAAATGCAACGTACCTTGCATTTTTAAATGCAACTTTTGTGCTACAAAACATTTTTAACAATTCATTTAATAGTCCTTCATACAATGTGTAATCGATTGAGTTGATCAGATTAGACCTATCAATATACTATAATGTAAAGACAGTACTCATTGAAATCAAATGTAGGTAGTCAGCAGTGGTCGTAGATTTTTCAGCAAAACCGGTGTAATGACGTCACAATGACATACGACTGTGACCTAGGGTTGTCGAGGTGTATAAGATGATTGACGTTTAAAATACTGTAATATCATGTTGTCGTTGAAAATGAAACAGTACACTGTTTACTTAACCAGTTATTATAATTTTGTATTATATTTATTACTGTTAAGCATCCTAAATTTCTCAGTTTTTTTAGAGGGTATGCTGACGATTAATGCATAGAATATTTTCTGTATTTATTTTCGATTTGTTTAAAGTATTTAAAACTATTTATCTTTACTGCATACCTCAAAAAATATTAAAAGTAGAGGTAGATAACAGGCGGTCTTCAAGACGAGACTTGAATCAGTTTTTTTGTGAAATTGTTATTTAATGTGGTTACAGAATTATCAAGAAGTTTTAAGACTTGTTGGTAATTCTTTAGCTCTGCCTACCCCACTCTGGGAATGAAGGCGTGAGTTTATGTATGTATGTATGTATGTTATTTAAAACCAACCATATCTACATTATTAATTAGTTCTAAATGGCTTTGATTTTGTTTGATTCTTGGTCGAAACAATTTAATATTTGCCACCATTGTCAGCCCTAGCACTGCACCAAAATGCTGGAAAATTTACGATCACTGGTAGTCAGATATCAGACAGCTATGAAACACACGCTGACGAGATGAAAAATATTGCCTATTAGAATATCGATAATTGTGAAAAATGTTTTGTTTCTGCACTTCCTTCTCTACTCGTATGTACCATGTCAGTGCTGTTTGGCGCTTAGCCGCCTCACAACCATCCTTTATATTACATTAATGAATAAACATCAATAAGTATACCTATTATGAAACAACAATTGAATGGCGATAAACTATAGGTTACTCCGCAGCGCGGAAGTTACAGTGGATTTACAGCTTTGTCTAAACATTTAGAGTAATCTACAACATTTATGTTATCGTCGCATATTGTCGAGGCTGTCTAGAATCCGAGGCTGTTGCACGAGACACTGGGGACTTGGACTGGGTTATATAAATTGTCTTGCATAAAACTGTACGATTATTACACAGAAATTATTACGCACGACATACAATAATGGTATTTTAACTTAAATCTATGCTCCTGCGTGAGAGGTTGATTTTCACGTAACTCACAACTTCGCTGTTCTGCGTCCATTCAAGGTTACCTCAGATTTCTGTACGATAGGTCTTAAACAATCCGTGAACTCAACACAAAGCTGGATGTTCAGGTGCCGCCGTAACTTAATCGACGATTGTGCAACAATCATCGCACAGTCCCTATTTGACCAGTCTGTACTTGTCTACACAATGTCGGCCCTTGTCACAGGTAACAAAACCGTAATTTCTGAGGAACCTGCGCTGCACTCGATACTTGGACAGTCAGTGGTTGGTATCGTATATACAACAAATACTAGGGCATCACGACAGGCGATATTTTTGCCATCGATTTTCGCCGATAACCAACAATGTCCGGAAATAATGTTTATTCGAGTGTTATTATGTGCTTAGGTATAATATTGAATGCGGGCCTACAGTCAAGCAATCTGATTAGGCCATCACGGTAAACTATTGAATGGTGCATCGAAAGGTTTGTGACTAGGTACGCCGTTTCTGAGCTTGTGTCTTGTCACAAGCTGGGTCATGTAAAGTCCGAGTCGAGTATAACGACACAAGTAAACGCTCCAGGCATCACTTAGTTTGTCCATGTTCCAAAGAATGGACAGCAAGCTGCTTCCAATCATTAATTATTTACAAATTATTATTACGGGTAAGCTGAAAGCGACACTCGAGGTTCTCGAACAGAACGATTTTTTCTTATAGGCCTATTGATAAATTCTCCACAAAGAATCCTTCATAAGTGATTGTGTCGTTATGTATGAAGTGTCACTATGAAGCAGTAAGTAAGCGGTTCGTATTTACAATCAGAGTCAGCGAGTCCAACGAGCTCGAGGTAAACCCTGACTTAGTTAAAATGAAGCCAAACGCATTCTCATTGCAGTCACAGCAGCTATCATTTTCTGAGCAAGCTTCACAAGCTTACTGGAAGTAGTTTTTAAAACTTTTCAGCGCTATATTACTACCTAGGGTTCGCTTGACGAGATAAAAGTGAAGCACCTAATTGTTCACAAGTTCATTTAACACTGGTCGTAGGTGAAGTATTTACGAGATGCTTTTGGGTAGGTTTGTGAAAGGGATAGGCGTGTGTGGGCGTAGCTCACACGTGGCAGGGCGGCGGGGAGCGCGCGGGGAGCCGGCCGCGCCACACCGCGTGTGCGCAGCCGGCGCCGCCGCCCTCGTCGCGCGCCGGCGCCTTATCTGAAACATCAACACCGCTTTTGTAATTTATTGCGACTCTTATGTTAGTACAACTGCCTTTACTAATAAACGTGGAGTAGCCATGCTTTGCGCTTATCCGTCGAATTCAAATGTCACAATGACAGACAATGATAAAGCATGGCTTAGCTACTCCACGGTTACTCCACGTTTGTTAAAAAGGGCAAACAAATATTGTATTTACCTAGCACGCTTAAAGGCAGCGCGACGCTGGCGCTAGTTCATTTTGTATATAATAAGTACGGTACGAACATTGTCCGTGATTGGCATGACTGGAGTGTGTTCGATGTTGCAATACCTATAACGCAAGTTTGGAATTATGGTAACATAGTTCAAAAATTTCAGATCTCGATTTAGTTCTCTATAATAATTAATTTATGACTTGAAGTCGAAACCTAAAATTTTGAATGATTTTCTATAATTCTAAAGGTGCCTTAAGCTCAGTAAATTAATAAAATAAAAGGGGTATATGCATACATACCTTTATGTATGTATATGAAATCAAAGAGCTAAATATATGCTGCAAATGGTTCAGTACAGACTTAGCAGTATTAGATTGTACGAGTATACTACTCATAGGATCATCGTTATAGGATAATAATTATTTATGTTTTCAAAATAAAGCTAAGATTTCTTAATTAAGTTGATGCTTTTCTGTGTATGACGGTTTATCCCTGTTAACCGACTTAAAAAAAGTAGGATGTTATACGTTCCACCGTATGTATTTTTTTATATTTTATTAAGTAGGTACTACCGATTTCTCCGTCAATTGTGGACCGATATCAATATTTTTTTTTGGTTTGGTAGAGTATACCTACTATGCTTTCGATATTTTAACTTTCGATCGGAAGTCGGCGACTCACAATATTTTCAACCAAAAGCCGACTTCAGTTGGTCTAACCTAGGTATGACCTATCATTATAATAGAAGTTATTCTTTGCAGTTTTGAGAGCAGTTTTTTTAGCCTCCACTGTCCGTCTGTCCGTCTGTCTGTCACCAGACTGTATCTCACGAACCGTGATAGCTAGACAGTTGAAATTTTCACAGATGATGTATTTCTGTTGCCACTATAACAACTAAATACAGAATAAAATAAATATTTAAGGGGGACTCCCATACAACAAACGTGATTTTTTTATAAATAAAGCGTGCGCGAGTTCGACTAGCATTTGGCCGGTGTTCTATTTTTTGTTTCACCGACACTCATTTCATTTTATAGTTAAGTAATGTTATTTTGTGATAGTTACAATTCTAACCTAACCTAACATACGTGAATCATAATCATTTAAGATAACCTGAAATCGACACGGGTTCAGCAGAAAAAAGCTTTCTATGAAACGGAAATTCTGCGAAGTGATATGTTCTATGAAATGAGTGCCGGTGAAGCAAGAGCATAGTATACGTTTATTACATAGTAAAAAGCAAAGTTGCTTTCGACGTCTGACTGTCTGTCTGTCTGTATATTCGCTAACTCCTCCTAAACTACGCAACAGATTTTGATGCGAATTTCACCATCAGATATTTTTTCAGGAATGGTTTGTATGTAAGTTAATTCTGGTTTTGGAACGGGAGTTACAGAAAACACATAAACTGGCGGGTCACTAGTACCAGTAATATATTTGTAACCGTTTAAAAAAAGCATGCATGGTAAACATCTTAGCCTATTTGTGCAAATTGTGATTACTGAATTATCAACAACTTTGTTCAAGTTGTAATTCTGTAGCTCTGCCTAGCCCACTCTGGGATTACAGGCGTGAAGGTATGTATGTATGTACGTAAAAAAAGCATTACGGTCCATGCTTTACCCCCTTACCCTTTAGACGACGCGCTGGCCTAGTTGGTAGTGACCTTGCCTACAAAGCTAGCGGTCCTGGGTTCAAATCCCGGTAAGGGCAGATATTTGCGTGTTGAGCGCGAATATTTGTTACTGAATCATGGATGTTTACTATGTATTTAAGGATATATTTCTATATATAAGTATTTATATCGTTGTCTAGTACCCATAACACAAGCCTAGGGCTTAAATTGGGACTAGGTCAATTGGTGTGACATTGTCCCCTGATTTATTAATTTATTTATTTACCTTTAGGGTCCCGTAGCCAGCACTACACGGATACGTACCTACTAGGTAGCTGTTAAAGTCTTTCGGGTTCAGGTAAAGTCGATAAATTATCATAAGAGCCAATTAGGAACCAATTGGGATACATCTGTTTTAAAAAATTAATGATAATTTAAAAAACCCTTTCGAGGAAGTCGAATGATAATAATAAAATTTAAGAAATGTCTTTGATTTGACCAGAAAGTATATTATGCGGTTCGAATTGGGCTATATCAACCTTTTTGGTGGTTTTATATAAAACCTCTTCAATATTTTACCTCATTAGTATATTAATGAAAGCGTTTCCCTGAAACCTAACCGCTGAAATTATAAAGTTTTTGTAACCAATAATTTATCAGATCTGTGGAGCATCACTAAATTACTGACCCTTTAAAGTCGTCGTCTTGATATTCCCAACTCGAAAAGTTAAACAAATCTGTTACACCTTTATCACACTGACCAGATTTGAAAAACAATACTTGTATCGATAAATAAAAGATATCGACAAGTGCGGAAAGTATCGATAAATAAATGTCGATAATGGAAACGAGTGTAAGTACATAATTAATAATCATTTAAGTTATAGGTGCTGAATGTTAAAAAAGTTACATGAAATTGTTTTTATTTCACTCAAATTTATAATTATTTCTGGGGACACCAGTATTTGTTTTATTTAAAATTAGGTTTTATTAGTAGGTATCAGTTTTCATGTGTGATGTGTGTGTGTGTTCTATTGAATAGAACGGAGCGCAGCATACATACACTCACGATTGTAAACCCAAGAAAATAAAAAAAATAACCATATGACAAAACCAAATAAAACAAAACCTGTTCAGCGATCATTTATTTATATATTTATCTACAGGGTGTCCCGTAAGTACCACGTCAAACTTAAGGGGGAGGTAGGTGAGCAAGCCACCTACCTAACATGGAAAAATCGCCTTAGTAAAAGTCACACGGTTTTCGAGATATTTGAATTTTTCTGATTTTTAGAAAAATGTACACCCGCACTGAGTTTTTGATCTGTGGTATTCGGAATTTATTATTTTTTAATTTTTATTTTATTGCAAAACAATCTTGAATAGTTGTGTTATCAAATGGTAAAAACCATTGAAAAGTAACTATTGTAGTTTTTTTTATTTTTTTTATTAAAATTAAAATTTGTCTCTTCCGTTTTATTTTGGTAAAACTTTAGCCCCTCCTGGTGAAAAAAAAATACATGACCACTGGTTAGCCAATTAGATTAAAAACATGCTCGTTTAATGGGCATTTAAAAATGATAAATACTTTATCATCAAAACACTATTAAATATTTTTTTTAAAGAAAAGCGTAAAATACACCGCAATTCACGTTAAGCCAGTACTGCCACCCAAGCTTACTTGCGACGCGAGCTGTATCAGAATTCCATTCTAGTTTCATTCAGCAGCAATGCAAAACTAATCGAACAAATTAAAATCTTTAAATTTCGCTTAATTTATAAAAAAAAAGTTATAAAAAAAAAGTTATAAAACTTTTAATCTGCGATATTCCAAGTAGATAATTATTCGATTTGGGCTTACAACCTGCATAATGCCAAACTCTTTATTAAAAAAAAAAAACTGTCCTAAAACTCTTCGAACTTCGTTCGAAATTTAAAAATAATTTTGTTCCTCATTTATTTGTTTATTGTCACATTTGAACCCAATCTTACTGTTTATTCGGTGTGTGGTTAAATCTAATTACTTACTTTTGTGATTTGTCGTTTATGTTTGATGTTTTTCGGACTAACTGTTTTTGCTCGTATTTCGGACTCTGATTTGCTTAACGATTTGGCCTTTGTGACAATTGTGACTGTGGATTAAATCACAAAAGTAAGTAATTAAATTTAACCACACACCAGTCGAACTTAATTAATTAATTTGAGCTTAAAATCTTTAAATTTCGGTAACTTCGTTTTACTTTTCAATGGTTTTTACCATTTGATAACACAACTATTCAAGATTGTTTTGCAATAAAATAAAAATTAAAAAATAATAAATTCCGAATACCACAGATCAAAAACTCAGTGCGGGTGTACATTTTTCTAAAAATCAGAAAAATTCAAATATCGTGGATGTTCTAGTACTAGTTGTAACCTTACAACTAGTACTAGAACATCCACAAAAATTATAATACTCCTTGGGACCAACCCAAGGAGTATTATAATTTTTGACAGAAATGGGACCGATGGACATTTGAAAAAATAAAACTCAAAACTGTCGATTTTCTCGCTGACTGTACATTTTATCAAAAGTCTGTTAATGTCAATTGTCATGAATTAAAAAGTTAGTCAGGGTCTCCTAAGAGCATTTTGGCGAAGCAGCAAGGGATCTAGTAGCTGCCCTTACTGCCCCAGGCACACTACTAACATGACAATACTTTAGCAATTCGAGGAATATGACGAGAAAGCATTTTGTACAAGATTCCTTTTATACACAATTTTTGCATTGATTTTAATTCTAAACATACGACACTCCGTAAATTGTAAACAAAGATAGAAAATGACTTCAGGTGTGAGTATGGTGTACTGATGTGCCAAAGGAAACTTTCCAAAATTGCGGAAAATTTCATGTAGGAAAATTTCGGAAACTTCTCACAATTTTGTATGGGGATTGAAACTTTCCGTTTCTTAAATTTAAATTTCTTATATTTCTTGGGAAAGTTTCCGGAAATTTCTTGCAACTTTTCCAACTTATTGGAAACTTTCCGCAACTTGCACATCACTGGTATGGTGTCTCTCTCAATCGCTCTACGACTCCGACCGGTTCGTCGCGAACCCGAGGGCCGTTGAACCTACTTATGTTAGTTGAAACCAACATTATTCACAATAGAAATGGATGCTGAACAACAAAGTCATCCACATAAAGGATATGGCGTTGACATAACAAGCATTACATTTCGTACATGGTATACTAATATACTTCGCCTGGTATTCTCTTTCGAGAAGTAGTGGTCACGTTAGAGGACACGTATTACGAGGTATCCGTCAACCGAAGATTTCTAAACTTTAAAATGAGGGTTATTTTAAAATATAATAACAACTTAAGACTATCGTTGTATATAGGTATTTACGTTTTATCCATTTACTGTTCTCTATAAAAATATACGTCAATACCTGTTGCTGCATTCTGACGGGTATAAGTACTACGAGCAATGTGCCGCCACCACCGGCACTTAAATGTTGAACGTTTAATGGTACAACTATACTCATAACAAAATTAAGAATAAAGTCCTAAATGTTAGGGCAATGGATTATGAGAACTTGAGTATTGATAAGCGCATTTAACCATTTAACATTTTACAGAAATAACATCTACAACTTTTACCGGGACAGTTTGAAAATAATTGGCGCATCATTAGCGTAATGATTGAATTTGTCCATATTTTTGGGTAGTGGTTAATCAATTGGCAAAAAGTTGCCAATTGATGACGTAGAAAGTGTCCCTTTCGGAAGAGATGACCCTGTTTTATTAGACTATGATGTCGTAGTATAATAATGTTTCGCTACCATTTTAAGCATACCGTTTAAGTAAAAGCAAATTTATGTAAATACATTGCCATCCTAACAATGCTTGGTTAGTTAATCGTTCGTTAGCAACGGTTGGTGAGCACTAAAAAAAACGCGGTTTGTTTAAACACAAATGTTAACGGAGCGATTAAGTAATCAATGATTATGTCGTAGTTGGTGAACTCGACCCTTAGGGCATTAAAAACATAAACCGGCAACAGCATTTTATACATAACGATATTATAACGTTATTCTGTATCTTGAATTCGTTGCAATGGAGCATAACGTTATGAAAAATATAGTTATATTTAAACGAAATTAAAAACACTCACGCAATGTAATGTCTAATGTGATATGCAATAAAGATTTTGATTTGATTTGATTTGATTTGGATATAGCGTTATAATATTGATATTTTTCATAACGTTATAAAGGTCTGCTTAGTTTTTCATTGAAACTATAAAAAACTATCATTTTGAAATTTGGCATAGTTTTATTAATTGCTCGCCTGTTTTAAGTAAAAACTACACGTAATTATTTTTCTAAATATTTGAAAATGGATCTAGAGTAGGGGGCTGAAAAGTTTTTTGCATCTAGGAAAGAATAAAGGAAACAGCTCAGTCTGAAATTTTCAAAATATTTTTTTCAATCCGTGACTTTTTGATTTACAGCCAAAAATCCAAGAAAACCGTTTAAATGATATGTTAATATTTTCCGCGAAAAATAAAATAAAGTTATAAATTTTAGTTTTGAAAAATTATCAATAAACTTAAGCTAGGGTAGTCAAAATGGACCTTATTGCATATAAAGCTCAAATCCAAACGAGTACTTTCTTTTGCGTTTCTGAACCATAATATCCTAAATATACGGAACGGAACGGTGTGCGAGTCCGTCTCGGACTTAACCGGTTATTTTTTCGTGTGAAATTAGCCCAATAATAAAAATAATACATGATAATTACATTACATTGACGACATTGAATCCAAACAGGAGTTAGGTTTTTAAAGCTTTGTTATTTCGAGTAGTATTCATATAAAATGATTTTGAACAGTTTACATCAAGTAGGTATATGTTTTATTACGTTGGGATAAACAATTATTATATCAATTATGTTGGTAGCAATAGCAAATTAAAAAATATAAAAAAAGGCGACAGATCTAGCCGTAATGTTGATATTGCTATCGTTACCAAAAAATTACACTAATTTCAAAATTCTGCTGCCAATACATGACTTGACGCTGTGTGTGACCTCAACTCTTGTACCTATCTATCACGATTTTTCTATATATTACATTTGTCTTATCGTTTCCACTCTTAATTAATAATAGTCCACAACATTCAAAATTATTTCACGGCACCTGCCGTTGACTCATATCCCGGCACCTCTCGGGTTTCTGGTTACGGAACGGACCCGAAAAAGAATAACATCCTATACCTATAGTAATAAACGAGCAACATTTGTACATTTGCAATCACGTTCTGGAAAACGGTTTCGTTGAAATTTGCAACGGCTCCTTACGGGGACGAACAGTCGATCTGTCAAGTTGTCATCTTCTGGAAAATCATGTTCAGCCCGAGCGACGCTCGGCCTTCCAGTATTTTTATTATTTTGATATTAAGAGGCCGTACACGAAATTTTGCCGATATCGCTGATTTACGTGATTTTCCAGACGTGATTTTACAGTTGAAATACTGTATTTCTACAAGTTTTAATACACAACACGAAAGATAAATTCTAATTTTATCGAATGTATGAGCTACTTTTCTGTTTTCATTATTTTATTTTGATTAATCGACCTGACACTGGCGACTGTTATGTGAATTTTGCTGGAAGAGGTTTAGAATGTCACATATTCATGAACCGTTTTGACGTCTAAACGGTATGAAAAATTTACAATGTATTGCTGTGAAAGTCGTCTAAAGAATGTACGAATTACTTTTTACTACTTTCCAATAAATTTTTCGAGTAAAAAAATAAATAACCTTGGTTATTTTTTATAGAAAACGGGCAAACAATATTTTTTATTTCGCCTACTCAGAACTCTCGTTTATAAAATTAAAACAATAGAAATAAACTTTAGTTCATAATCAATCCATTACCTAAAAAAAATATCCAAAAAGTTCAAAAGAATTGGCAATAAATAATGTTTTAAAACAACCTAAATCTCGCATTTTGATACTCGACAAAAATAAAAAAGTGGCTCATTTATTCGATCATAACTTAAATTATATTTAATGTTGAGCATTAAAACTTATAGAAAAGCAGTATTTTAACTGTTAAATCAACAACAACAACAATAAGCAAAACGGTCAAAAAATCGTGTTCGGCCTCTTAAAATGTCATGGTTCATACTAAAAGAAGTCGTAACGTTTCCACGAAATTAAAACTATAATATACTCATGTTTACAGTCCCTTGAAGCTGTGACAAAATCAAACTTCTAAGTAAATGAAACAAAAGATACGATCGTTAAAGCCGTAAAACACGCATATTTCGACACTCAAGGGGATCAAAATTTATGGGGTATTTTCCGTTGACGCAGAACTATGAAATTTGGCAAGTAATACCTTCTTATACTACAAGCATAGGGAAAAAAATTATAACTATACATTTTTAATTAAATCACAAAAAACGGGATCTTTATGCAAGGAACGGCGGTTCACATTTTGAATCTAGTTAACCGGCCATGTGGGGTTCCGCATGAAGGGGCTTCATCGGCGCGCGCTTAAACAGATTTTTCATATTTTTTTATGATATATAGAAAGGACATGGCTAAACTGAAGTATGGGCGACTGCCCCTGCAATGCATAAACATTGTAACTAGTAATATGTTATGCTAATAAGCTGAATACTACTATTCAGCATGAAAAAAATTCCAGGAACTTTTCATTTCGTAACAATTCTTGAAATATTTTTTACATCCAGCGATGATAATTCCTCACATCCATGGCAAAGTTGCGAATCTGCACTTTGATTTCAAAAGACAATGACGGAAACGCCGCGTGGTAAAGTAGCGAATCTGCTATTCTAATTTTTAATCGAAACGCAGTTTCGCAACTTTGCCATGGATGTGACTATGATCTCTTATTGTAAAGCATTCTGACAGAGCCATCTATTGAGATACTTTGTAAATAAGAGATCGTCATAATCTTATGTTATCTTTCAGGTGTCATGGCAAAATAAATTCATGATAAACCAAGGAAACACCTTTTAAATATTTAATTATTTCACGAAAGTTCTAGGAGAATAATAAACATTGTACCTAATAATTAATTACTGAATTTTCGAATGTTACGAGTAAGTAAGACATTTCTATACATGCTTAGGGCAGTAGTTTAGCCATGTCCTTTGTACTGAAACCTCGGTGGGTGAGCCCGACTCGCACGTTTTAGTTTTTTTTTAAACCACCGTGATGTGCACCCTGTTCTCATGACCTGGCGTAGCGTTGTCGGTAATTGCTACTTACGGCCCAGGGCGTCATAAAATTTTCTTTTTTGTGAAGTGAAGATAATTTCTTATTAAGTACCAATCTAAATTTCAAATGTTAAATAAAAGGTACATATATATCCAACGACTGAAGAAATTTGTAATTGATAAGAGATCGCAGACCAAGCTACACATCAAGAAGTCACAAATTTAAAGTATCACGTGCGTACAGTTAATTGCAACATTGAATACAAAAAATACCTAGTATAGACACCGGCTCAGTGTTCAGAACAGAGCTGTAGGTGTTAAGGCACATCGCAATACATAGAAGCTGTACAGTAAGAACACAGAGGGTTTCCGACGAACACTACCGGCGTGAAAGACTGAGCGAGTCCACTTTACTACCAGTTGGTCTATGGGAAAAGACGGCAAAGTCCTTTGACCGGACCGGACTTTGCTGTTTTTAAAGGATGTTTTTTTTTCACTTGTGGTGGTGTTCGGAGAAAACCCATCGACATGCAACAAATAATATGCATAATATAGTCACAAGGTCCCTAAAAATAAAATATCTCAATACGAAAACTAAACGCCAACAACTAAATTAACACCTCAGAAGTACACGGGGACTTCCGCGTGCCGTACTTTGTTTCAAATTTTGGGTTTTTGTGATTAAATTTCCTAAAAGTAATTAAATTTTGCCAATTAATTGTCGTGTAAGGCTAGCGGATCCCACAAAAACATTACGGGACATGCAGGTAAATGAGTTTCAACTTACACAGCTTCATTGTGATCGCTGTAATGATGGAGCTCGATAGAGCCTGAAGAAACGTATAAATATTTGTTAGAATTAAGTTGAAACAGGTAAATATAGTGTAAGGGGAATTACAATATCGTAATAACTTTTTTTATCGACTTGTGTTTAGATGATTACCACAAAAGTGAGGGTGTTATTGAGTAAGACGGGGTAAGGAAGAGGGCACAGCAGCCAGCACGGGCACGCGGACCCCTCGCGCCATCGATTCGGGGCCGCGCGCCGGCCGGGCGAGCACGTGGCGGGGATGGGGCGAGGATGGCAGGGGCCGCGTGCGTGACGTCACAGGGCACCGCGGTGCCGGTGCCGCAGCGTCTATCGATCCCGGCACTCCGCGTTTATTCAAATCGACGATCGAAAGGCTGCACCCACAACAGATGCGGTCCGCTCTGTATGACGTGCATTACTATGAATGGTGCTTGTCGACCGACATTACTCGCTTGATTAAGGTCGGCTGTTAAGGTCAGGTTATCAAGCTGCAAATTATTTAAGACGTAAGTATAAAGTCTTTGATAGAAATACTTATTATTTATACCGTTAACAGTCACAAAATATATAAACGCCCTTGCAAGGAAAACGGGCACTTACAATTTTTTCAAGTAGTTTAAACATAAGTAAGTAGTATAACTAAATGAAATATTATGCTAACTAAAGCATTAAAGTAGCATTATTTATGTAAAATCATTATTTTCCGTCATGAATAATATATTTTTTTAATTTTTTAGGATCAAATCTTATTAAGTTATTGTATATTGAAAGTACCAACGTGAAAAAATAAAAAATCATCAAACACGCTTGGTGAATATTGAAATATCTTTTTTGTACTTTAACCTGACATGTTATTCTAAATTTAACGTTTTTACCGTACAATCCGTAAACGGAACTAATGCGAGCATACCGGCGACTCTTAAGGAGCTAGTTACTGAGAGCATCCGCGTGTAATGAGCAGTCAGCGCGAACATCGAGTGGTGTGTAAGCTTTGTTATCCAAATATGACAAAAATACTACTGTTCACCAACATGAGAAAGCCGCCTACACTGACACCCATGAATGTGAAAGGCGAGGAGATAGAAGTACTCAAGGAAATAAAATACCTTGACGTAGTACTAGTCAGCAAACTGATGTACAAGACACACATAAAAGAGCAATGCAGGACGGCCGTTATATCATTATGGCAATGCAGGAAAGCTATAGACAGAAAATGGGGACTAACACGTCTGATAACACAATGGATATACTCGTACAAGGCAGTCGTTCTCCCCAGACTCCTATACGGAGCAATAGTCTGGTGGCCCAAGGTGGTGGTCCAGCAAGAATAAAAGAGGTAGATCAAGAGCTGTCGAAGGACTGATCCCCTTGCATCTCGAAGTGGAAAAGAGAGCCACAGAATAGTGGTACAGAATAAAAAGGAGCAGAGAGTGGATAGGGTCCAAAATGGACAAAAGAAACGTAAGCATACAAAAGAGTCATTGATTAATATGG
The DNA here is from genome assembly GCA_927399475.2 of Acleris emargana. Lineage (NCBI taxonomy): Eukaryota > Metazoa > Arthropoda > Insecta > Lepidoptera > Tortricidae > Acleris > Acleris emargana. Next base: position 44,153,511 of record OV656835.1, on the reverse strand, counting down.
ACATGCTTATGCTTAACAGCGACCTAATCAAAAAAAGGAAGAAATTCGACAAAAAATACCGAATCCACATAATATGAGAGGGATAAAACTGGGAACTAAAAAGTGATGGAACCTAAGACCACATGCTTCACGGACGGTTCCTGGAAATTGTCAACCAAGAGAGCAGGGGCTGGCATATACAACCAGGAACTGGATGAGCACATAACAATACCACTAGGGGGTTACACAAGTGTCTTCCAGGCAGAACTGTTTGCCATTAATGCCATTATGGAACGTGTACAGATCCTTAAGGAAAGAGATATAACGGGTAGAAACTTCATAATATACTCAGACAATCAAGCAGCACTCACACCAAGGTGCTGAAAATAGAAGTGTTTAACGATTTATTAAATTAAGGTATTAGCATTACTCTTCGTGGCAGTTCAAGTTTCCTGAGTTTTTAGGACCCAAAAAGCCGCTTTTTTTTGAAAACAGTTAAAGCCGTTTTTGAGACACCAATATGCTCGTATAGACGTCGCTCGATTAAAGTAAAAAGTAAAGCCAAGTATTTGCTGAAAAGGATCAACTATGAACTATATGTGGAATACGGACGTGTGCAGGATTTGCGAGTATGATTTACGTTAGGAACTCCTAACTAGAACACGTCGTTTGACGACGCGTTTAGCCTTGTCGCTGGTGACCCTGCTGGATAAGGCAAAATATTTGAGTGAGGTGTGAGAGTATATGGCCTCTAGTCTTGGATGGGATAGGATGTTTATCTGTGTATTCAAATATTTATTTAGTAATAAATTAATGGTAGCAGGACGTAAAATGACTCACCCAATGGTCAGACGTCCGTTTCTATAGCCTCGGGCGCGTGCAGGTTGTTAACGCGCACGGTGCAAGTGGTGCGGCGGCGCATGGTAGGCTCGCGGCGCTGCGCGTGCGCGTGGGCGTGAGCGTGCGCGGGTGCCTCCAGCGCGAGCATCTGTGTGGGCGCCTGTGCGCTGTTAACCTGCGCCTGCCGCAGCGCTATTCGCTGCGCTTGCACTTTTTGCTTCTTCTGGAGCTCTTGCTGTTGCAACTGTTACGGGAAAGTACATTTTTTTTGAAAGCGAAAATTTTATTTAAATAGTTCAGTAGATTATAAGGGCTATATTTCCGAATATTTTACTTTGTTTAAATATAAAGCAAAGTAACTGATCGGTAATTTAGTATCCATATTCCTAGAGTTTATTTTATTATGTATTGGTTGTATTAAGACTATATACACCGTGTTTTTTTTGATTTACGATAACTTCGGCATATTACTAGGTACATCGTTAGAAACTAAGTGGTAGATTAGATTTTTAAATATTGCAAAAAAAAAAAAAAAAACTGTTTTGAACAAAGTAATTTAATGTTGTATCTTTGGTCATTCTAAAAGGGCCTTTAGAGTTAACTCATAGTCAGTGTCAAATACGTCAATGTTGGCGTGACATACACAGACAGTTAAGAGCCTTTTAGACCAGTTCAACGTGATTAACTGATTAAATTTAAAAATTAAATATCTTAAAAACCGTTACAGTTATCATTTGTCTGCCTTCGGGAAATTAACTTTATTTGACCTAAAGAAGTTATCGTAAATAAAAAAAAACACGGTGTATATATATATATATATATAAAATACCTACGGATGTCCCAAAGTCACAATAAAAACCAAGCCGACATAACTACTTGGCGAATAATTATAATTATTTTACTACCAATACCTACGAAGATACGTATTAAAATCGTTAAGCAATTTGTGACCTCTTCGCGAGTCACATTTATGTAAAATTTATACTTTGAATGAATATGAGTGATGTCTGCGGAATTTTTTGAGCTACCTTGTTAATTAGAGGTTACATCTTTAGTCCGGCGAGCTCTTAGGGATTTTTAGTAGTTGTCTGAGGAACCTTAGAAACTTGTACAGTACTTCTTTAATGTCATTTAAATTGAAAACCCCGTCTTTGCTGAAGGGTAATTGGGGTCAAACCGAGTTACGATTTTTTTTCCCAAAAAATGTCCTTGACGCATTATGATCATTATACAAAGTTCAATTGAAAATCGAAGAGCCAGATCATTTAATTAGGCGATTTAAAAAGGAATTTATAGCAAACCGTGAATGTCCGGTTTTACCCGTGTGAGCGTCCCGCGGCCGCTTACCTAGCCGTTATACGGAGTAGCACGATAAGACGGATATATTTGTCTCGTTTACGCTCAACGGTATTGCGCGCCCATTCCGAGTCAAGCGTCGTCAGTTCACTGAGACGCTTCGCGTTTGCCGCCACCCGTTGCCCGGCATAGTAACACGCGCGCGCTACTTCGAACCCCGAAACTGTCTGTGAAATCGGGTATTTTACAACCCACCTTTGTGTTTGTTATCTGTTTTTATGTGTTGTGTACATTTTCAATCATAATAGACCCATTTACAATCCACTTTGACTTTTAATACTTAACCTCGAGGTAACCCCTCTCATAAATAATAAACAAAAATGAAAAAAAATAAAAACATTTGAGGCACGTTGAAAATTCAACAGAGCAATGTCGGCAAGTAAAAATAAATATTGGGAAAGTATTTAAGAATATTTAACACTCCTTTTATTTTTAGAAATAAGAATAACTGCATTTACCGATTTAAGAAGAATTGCTTTTGACAGGTTATCGTGACTCTGGAGGGTCGTCGCGTCGGAACAGGAATTAAAGAGAAGTCACTAGGGTAGGAAAGTTTAATGGATAACTTCTTAAATTATAAGTACGTACAAAATAAGGCACCTGCGAACAATGAAGATAGAAAACTGAGAATTTACCAAGTTAAATTAGATAAGTTTAAACGAATGCTATAAATAAGGGTTATCTTTGGTATTGTGCTTCACAACAAAACTTAAAAAAAGAAAAAAACTTTATCACTGTTAGTTGTTGTTCACATACTAGGGAACGGATTGAAAGCTTGTCATCAACTGAACTCCGTCTACGCTGTGAACGTTAAATTTAAAAGAACTCTAATGTAGAATTTATAGTAAAATTACGAGAAACAAAAATTACCACATTGGTTTTATTCAACGAGGCGGAGTCTTAAGAGGAATGTGAGGCGACGTTAAATTTTTTGCCTTACCAATTTTTCCTGGCTTTGGGCCCGACGACCTAAATGATTTGGCTCCTTTATCTGTTAACTTCTTACATATTTAATTTAACGTTTTTAAATGTTCAAAAATTCCTCGAGCACTTTATTGGTGAAATACAGGGTGTATTGCAAATCGTGTGCCAAATGAATAGGGTGGGTAGCTAAGGTCACTTACAACACGTTTTGGGCCAATTAACACTCACCCTACCCACGGTGTTTTTTTTTTTTTTTTTTTTAAATCTCGGAGTCTTCCAAAAGTTAACCATTTTGTTCACCTATCTTTTTTTTTAAATGTGACAGCACAAAAGTATTTGTAGTTTTTTAATTTCTAATGTTTGCGCATTCTAATGAAATGTTATTTTTATTCATATAATAAAGAAATAAAAAAATATTAGCCAACAAAGTGTGAAGGACAGCAAATAAAAAATCGTCACGGTCAACTTTACGGCACAATTAAAAAAAATGTAGAAGCTCCTCAGATCTTCCAACATCATAAAAACTTCTCCAGTTCCTGACCATTCTTACGGCATACCACATGTCTAGAATCACGTTCAGTTTTCCGTCAAAATATGGTTTCAATCTAAAATGGTGGTTTTTTTCGGTCAGTAGATCCAGCCAGTTAAATGGGCGAAATGCACAATACAAAACGCAATATGGTTAAAAATCATCTTTATTTTAATAATTACTTCAAATTTTGTTCAAATTGTCTTCCTCCACAATTGATACATTCGCGACACCTTTTTCGTATTTCTACAGTAGTTGTTGTACGAAGTGTCATTTCTTGCCGCATTATTGCGAACGCGTCATTAACCTGTGTTGCGTACACTAGCTCTTTGGCCCTTCCCCAGACGTAAAAGTCAAAGACACTTCGTACAACAACTGTAGAAATACGAAAAAGGTAGGTATGTCGCGAGTGTATCAATTGTGGAGGAAGACAATTTGAACAAAATTTGAAGTAATTATTGAAATAAAGACTAACTGTGGATAGTTATTCAATTGCTAAGTAGAGCAAAAATATGTTGTATGGACTGCGCGGCGGGATAAAAATAGCTTGAAGCCGTTCAATAAACACTTCATAGAGAAAGCCTAGCCTAGCTACTTTTAAGGAATTGGTAAGCGCTTAGTCGAATTAATTGTATCGTATGGGATACCTTTTCATTGGGGTAAGTCGAAGATATGCTTATAAATCGCATCGTTAGGGTTTGTAAAAACCGGTAAGCGGTTCCGGTCCCTCGGCAGATGGAAATGTAATAAAAGATGGAGTTAGCTACGTGTCGAGCGTATAGACCATATCAAGTTAGGAGAGTTGCGAGAGGGAAAACCTGGTTGAGACGCAGTGCATCCTGGTGGTCCAGCGCTGCAAAGTCGTCGAATGCACCGGCGTCAAGCACGGTCTGCCGCTCCAGCAGGCGCTTCTCCTCCTCGCGCAGGCGCTGCAGGTTCTGTTCCAGCTGCGGGTCCGCTACTAGCGCCCCCTCGTCCAGCTCCATCATCTCTGACGACGAGTCTTCGCTCATCGATGACTTCTTCTGGATTGGCCCTGAAACTGCAGCTCGCACTCAGCATTGCTACCATTATAGATCGACAAGCTCTTTTATACATCAATAGATCCAAACAGGGAGTCTAGTAAAATACTGTCTCGCTGTCATTTGTTAGCAAACTACAAATGTTGTTAAGAGATAACTGAAATACTTGTCAATAGTAATACACATCACATCAGTCTCAAGTCTCGATCTCGCGGCCTCACTAGCCACGACAACAGCGGCTGCAGCGTGTCCGCTTAACGCTGACCGCCCGATGCATACTTGTGATGCCGGGTATTGGTATTTGTTGTATTTGTTCAAAATTAAGTAAGTTCCGTTTAATACCCGACTACGGTGAACCAAAAAGGAGGGCATGATTCTCTTATGTGTTTTCTTAAGTTTATTAAGTTTCCGACAATCTTGCTTCCATAGAATTTTACTTCTTGGAAATAGTTTTGTACCTATATTTTAATATCTCCGAAACGTTTATATGTCGATCAGCTACTGCATGTACTTTTAGGACACCGATGTTTTAATTGCCGGAGGTTTTATTTTGTTACTATTTAATATTACAGGAAAGTGGATCATAACAACTTGAATTCCTATGGATTCAAAGCGTATAAGGCTTAACACTTAGCCTGAGCAGGTGTTGGACGGGCGGACCCGCTATAGAACTCTCCCTTCGAGGTGCCCTCGCGAAATTCTGACTCCGCGTTTTGCAAAAACACAGTAAGTAAAGTAGGTACCACTTGAATATAGAGTACCTATCCTAAGTCGGTTCTGGGATAGTGTTCGACCTAACTTACCTATATAATAGGTAGTAGTAAAATAGTCAGGTTTAAGGTAGTCCTCGAATACAATGTAATATCGATGAAATAAAAATACAATACTAATAATATAAAAAAAAATACTTTTGTGTTTTATTATCTTATTTGTAGCTAATGTGTAGAAGATGAGATGACTCGAAAATCTTTAAACAGTTTTACTAATATTTGTGCTCATTAAATTGAATAGAAATATAAAATTAGTATAAATGAAATATTAGAACTGAGTAGGTATACTATGAAACTTTATCTATGAATTGAAATTCAATAAAGTTTGTGAGTCGGTAAAAAAAGGAATCCTATGTTTTCTTGCGTGGCAAATTATAGAGGCCTCCATGAACGCTAATGATGGGTGCAATCGATGTTTATACCGCTGATTACTGATTTTTACTTATGGAGTCTGAATTTATCAATCGAAATAAGTAGTGAAGTAGTCTGTAACTCTACGAAAATGTATACTCGTAACACTGTGTTACTCGTAATCAGACTTATAAAACATCATGATAGGTTTCGAGTTTTACTACCTTCTGTGTATACCTACCTGTTTTTTTTAGCATTAGAAAGACCTTACAAGAAGTAAATTAATGTAAAGTTTTATATTGGGAATGAGTTTAAAGTTGTAATTCTGTAGCTCTGCCTAGCCCACTCTAGGATTACTGGCGTGAAGGTATGTATGTATGTATTAAAAACACAGTCATGTCGGAGCATTATGCATCAAAATAGAAAATTACAAATGTGTAGTTTGCTTTTACGTATAAAGATTATTCAATAATAATGCGTTAACACGTTTTTTGTTTTAATGTTAATTTAAAACAAAATTATTGCTTGATAAAAACCCAAAGGAGCAGATGTCACAAACCAACGAAACGTTTTAAGCTTATATTGCGACTAGTTTATAGCCTGACCAGAAAAATAAAATACCTCTGGGATCGCCCCTAATACTTTTTATCTTCGTTTCGTGAATTGCAATAGAAATGTCAGTTCATATAATTTCCGCAACATGGCGACGTTTTTTATTTGACTGTCATAATTATTTTTACACATAAAGTGTTTTGAGTCATAAATTATCGGAATTCATAACATATTTTTCCAGTAACTGTAAACTTTTTCTGGAATTGTATAAATCAAACCTAGTTCGTTAGTTAGGTTACCTTAAACGTGTAGATAAGGCTAGGTTAACTCACCGGGATTACGGTTCTAGCGATAATGATAATTATGATTAACAATTTTATGAAAACAAATGGTTTATAAACAAAACATATATGTGAAAAAAAAAAAAACATTTGGTTGTATAACATCTCGGCCATTACCTTGTTTGTTCATCTTTGTTTTTAAACGTTACTCTCATCTCATGTCTTATGTCTTGCGAGTGCGGTACGTTATAAGTACGAGGGCGGTACGTACCTACTCGTAGTTGCCCCAGAATCTTTTATAGTTTTGAGTTGTTGAGTTTAGTTTTCTGTTAAAGTTAGTTGTTATTGTTATTGTTGTATTAATACATTATTATCTTCTGAAGAAAAAGGTAAACGACATCTGCTTCTTTGTTTACCAAATTTCTAATGCTAAAAAAAAGCATAATATAGAAGTAGGTAATGAGATGTTTGCAAATCTGAAATACCGCATACTTCTTGACTCAATGTCTGGCTGGTTGCCATCTCGAGCCGGACAGCATTCTGGCGGAGTAAAAATGTAATTGTGGCGTAAATCTCACACAAACTGTTTAGTAAGACCTTGTTAAAGTTGAAAAATTAGTGAACTTTATACCTAATTCCTTCATTTAGAAACACTAGATCAGATTAGTACACTGCTAAATAGATCATTATTTATTATAAACGGGCCAAGTAATGTAAAAAACCAAACTATAAAATGTACCTACTGACAAGCATAGGTATAAAAAAGAAAATAAAGGTTTGCAACAAAAAATATGTAAATACTTACAAGCTAAGCTGCCTAATTATCGCTCAAATATGATTAATGGCAAGTGAAAATACGCAAATATTGGTAAAATGTGCAAATAGTTATACTTACCCTCTCAGAGACTAATAATACTTATAGGCCGATTTCCACAAATAATTCAACAGCACATAATCTAAACACAGCGAACCAACATATTTGTCTAAAGTGGCAAGCGCGGGCCAGCGCGGCCACGAGCGGGCGCCGCCGCGGCTGCCGCCGGGCGCCGGGCGGGCACTGGCGCGTCCGCGCGCTCTACTCACCCGGCCACCAAACAAAACCCAATGCTTAATACACACACAAACAAAACACTTCTTAGTATTAACACAAATAAGTGAACGTCATATATTTTTCATAAACTGTTACTTACCTACTTATCCCATTAACGCGTAAGCAAACTTAATAAAAACGCAAAACTGAATAATCTTAAACAACTGAAAAAAACAAATAAAGTATTTAAAGTTTGAGCATTTAGTTAACAATAAAATTACGAATTCCCGAAATATATGGTTAAACTTAAGTAATTAAAAAAGCGTAATTAAGTTGGTATACTATGTGCTTTTTTGATTTGACGAATGTACATTTTTGTTTTTAAAGAATAGACAAGTTATAAGGTAGGGACACACTTGTCCCACGTACGCAACGTATGCAATGCATTATGAAATCTGGACCCTGATATTTGTATGCTTAGAAACATACTTGTCATACGCAATGCTACCCCACGCGTCCCATGCAACGTTCGACCTGTCGCGACAGATCGGCGTGGGAACGTGGAGGGGATAAGCACACGCTTTCCTACGCGTACGATCAGTGTGTTTCTAGATCTTACGTTCTTAGCGCGTCAGACGTCAAACCACTACACGCTCGTGCTGCAAAAATGGGAGATGAACAACTCATCGAATTGGTTAGGCGATATGAAGCCATTTATAATATTAAGTGCAAGGAATATCGTGATGCTACATTACGCATTTATTTATATATTTTTATTTATATCATGAACCCAATATCTTCTGTTGTTTCTTTTTTGTTTCTTTGTGACGCGGAGATATTCATTTAAAAATAAAAAAGCTAAATCGTCTTCAAATTCACTCTCAGAGTCGGAAAACATTGTACATTAGTGCACCCGGAGAACTAACAACAGCGTCTCATGTCAATTACACGTCGTATACGTAGGACAGGTGTGCACACAATCTCTCCCACGTTGCATTGCATACGTTGCGTACGTGGGACAAGTGTGTCCTTACCTATAATGTACGGCGTGTATCTAACATCAGTCCAGGATCGAGCTGGTCGATAGTGGACACCGAGTCTATTGATTTCACCCCATGAATTTGCGATTTTCTACTGTTCGTAAGTTGATTTTTTTGGTTAATTTTATCACCAACCAAAAATTATTACCCAATCTCGCTAAAATCTTAAAAGTGAGGTCTACAGCTGTGATATTTGCTTTGTAGGCAGTCCAATTTTAGGGCTTCAATATCCAATCAACGTTGCGGGCAAAAACGATCAACCTCCGTAAATTCAACTTTACCTCCAATTTACATATGGCCATGCATCAATAAGTAGGTAGTTTACTTTTTTTTCAAATAATTTGATTTTAACTTTTTTTTTCAGTACTACCTACTTATCATGCAAAAGTTAATTAATTAAGTACGCTGCGTGAGAAGTGAAATTATAGGTGAAATCCAGCGTTTAAAATAAAAAAAATATCAGTCAAGCACTTATATCAAAAGCGGTTTGTAATTTGTATTTAGTTGAAAGGCCGTAAGTGGTTCCCAGCGCGCTTTTTAAAACCATTTTTTACTGCTTTACCAACATAGTGTATACCTTAGGTAGGCTAACTTTGGTTACAGAAAGAGTCTGCGTCTTTTTGTTTAGCGATTATTTTAAAGGTTTTTAACATTATTTGTTTATTTTTGATTTTAACTTCACGCTAGATGAGCCATTTTTATTAAAGGGGGCAGATCTATTGGCTCGTTGGCTCATAAGTATAATAAACTGTAGTTTTCAGATATTTATTGGTAACTATTAATTTTAGTTATTTTAGCATTTACTTTGTGTGAACTTGTATTTTTTTGGCTAATAGCCAGGCGCGCGCGGCCGGCGCCGAACGCTTTGGACGCGCATGATGCGCAGGACCCGTGCTACGGGTACACACAGATTGTTGCTTTATACTTCGATCGTTAAACGGATTTACCATTAATTAACATCACAGTCTCTTTCAGTTATATATAACAAAAAATAACATTATTTACTATTATTTTCAAAGTTGTACATCTTATTTCTACTATTTACAAATTTCAAAATAGTACTTTTGTTCTTATTGGTTAATATCACAACGATCGTCCCTGTCGATAAATGTCCATTTTAAGCATTGAATAGCACAACACCACCACACAATCAATAGCTACAGCGTATTTCTTCCGTGTCATCTTCTTTTGCACCTGGAATTACCGAAAATAAAAATAAACAATAATAAACGTGAAAGCATAACATGCGGTTGAAATAAAGGTGACATAAACTGCTCATGCAGGACAATTGACCAAAAAAAACTTGTAATTTAATGAAAACAATACAACGGCAACAAATAAAAAATAACATGAATACTGACTGAGTGAGTTCTTAAGCCCTCTAAATAGGTAAATACTCTGAGAGTTATTCGCACCTACAGTAGGTACCTATTGGATAGATACATTTTGGATACTTCGGTAACATTTGAACTTGTATTATCTTATCCACAGCTACCTAAGACAGGAACAGGCGGATCTCTCGGACACACTTCGAAAGTCAAGAATCTTTTGTACAATTACTCTTAAACAGTCAGCTGTTCGAATGTGCAAGTTTCCTCACGATGTTTTTAATAATAATAACGTACTCGTAAGAGTATCGGGTAATGTACTTAAGTAAGAAAAACTCATTGATACATGATAATCTCAGGAGTCCGAACTCGGTATCTTACGTCGATGAGTCGACGCCCAGAGCCACCGGAGTTCCTTTGTATTGCTTACTACGTGTAGTGGTTTCTATTAGTGTAAAGGCTGTAGTAACCGTAATCATACTTTGTTTTCCTTACTATTAATTAAAATCAGATCGGAAGTAGCTGTTCCTATCTGATAAGGTTTCACCTGAGCCTGAATACGTATAATAAGCTACTTACTTAAGTAAGGCTCGCCCATGGTTCCCGGCAGGTACGGGCAGCTGGTGACGTGATTGAAGTTCTGGGACTGCATCTCCTCCTGGTCGGTCTCGCGGTGGTAGAAGTAGTTGAAGTTGGAGACAATGACCGGCACCGGGAGCGCGATCGTGAGTACACCGGCGATTGCACAAAGCGAACCGACAATTTTCCCCCAAACTCCAACAGGCCTAGTAATAAAATACATATTTATCAATTTAGCTAGAATGTCAAATGTAATAACACCAAGTTCTACTAATGATTAAAACCTCTAAGATGTAATGAGAACGCCATGACGATGAACATGCGTTAATTATTTCATACTTACCCATTTAATATATGATATCCAGACAACGACAGTCGTGGTTAAGTTAATAACAGAACATTGATACTCAATTAACTTGGACAAAAACAACTACATACGTAACTATGACACCCTAAAACGTCGCTATACGAAGTAAGGTAAATCGTTAAGTTTATAATAATGTTTGAAGACCGTTCGCATAGCAAAATGAGAATAAAAGCAATAACAATTTCGTCCTTCATCGTTCACACTCGCCAGTTAGTTTAACTGTTCTTTATTAAGGATGCATTGCAATGTTTATCGCGTTGCATTTTTGGGTTTATCGCCAGCGCATACATTTAATAGAATGTGAAAAACTGTTATTATAAATGTGTTGCCTATTTAACTTCGATTACAAAATAACAACAGTTCTTTTCGAATATTATTAAAATAGGTAAACACTTTAACAAGTCATGCACTTTCATTAAACGAAGAAGGTCAAGTTGAACTGAAATAAAAAACGCACAATAACCTACGGTGAACAAGTATTACTTACTACTACATCAACACTAACATGAAATTAAGTTCCTTACAGGTTGCGATCATGCAGTAATCCTACAGTCACTGAAAATGAAACACTGACTCTCTATCGAAAATGGTGTAAAAGCTATGTTTTCAATGATGGAAAGCCAATGTCAAAACAAGCGTTGATAAATCTGAACACCAATTTTACATAGTAGCTTTATAATGTAAAATTTACCAATTTTCTTAAGATAATAAAATAAGGAACACTGTTGTAGGGCATACCAAATAAAGGAGAAAAAGACAAATATTCTCTATAAAGAGGTATTGGGTGATTACAAGCAAAATAATTTCAATGCTGCCCTAAATGAAGGTCAAATTCACAAACGTGCATTCAAGACACAAATGATCACCATTTTCGATGAGCTAAATCACAACATTGAATTACACGGGGTACGTAAACATTTATTTTATAGCAAAAGCGTTACAAAGGAGCATACAATCGATCGTGGACGGGAGTCTTACGTACACAAATATTTGTTTCACTTCAACTCGTTCGACTCGAATATGTCAACTTTGAAGTATCCTTCTGACTTCAATAATCTATTAATTTACACGAGAGTTGAAGTGTCTACAATAAAGCTGATCCACTCATAAATACGCTTTTGGAAGGGCGATTGTCACACCGACGACAGCACATATTATGGATCTCCGGCACACGCAAACGTATTTCGTTGGGCGTTATTAAGAACGTAGGTATGGTAGGCATGACAAATTTTACAAAATAAGCGCTTCCACGTAAAATTGTAGGAGTTCAGGAAGAGATTGATGACAAATAGAAGACCGCCGTAAAATAATAACAAGAGAGAAATTTGACCGTGCAATAAATAGTCGTAATAATAGGGTGTATATAATAAAGTGATCGGTTAAGTTCTAAGCGAACCGACAATCAAATCAAAGTGAAGCATAGGTACAAATGACGCGGCTAAAGAAATTCACAACCGTGTTAAACGTCAATGTAGGGTTGTAGGATAAAATGAAATGACCAGAAGGCATGGATGAAACATAGGTGAAGTCGCTGTATCATACGTCATATCTCCGTATCCTACGGTCGTCATTGTCACGACCGCCCACCAAAACGCATCAGGTATGGATTTGAAGAAGCTGTTCTCACTTCCGGCCTCAGCGAAGTACACCGCAGATGAAAACAGCACCACACCTTTAAGAACAAGCACACACCAACGGCGAATACAGTGCGACATACAGGCCAGGGGACGCTTGCGAGCGGACGGGGGCAGGGTGGTGCGCGACGCGGGTTACCTCATGTCTCCATAGCCAACGGTGGTCATCGTTATAACTGCCCACCAGAAGGCATCGGGTATGGACGAAAAATTAGTATCGGGGCACTCTTTATCAGCAAAGAAAACGGCGCTGGAGAACACGACCACCCCTGCGAACACAAAGTATGTTGTGTACGCAAACCGCGGCGAGCCCGCGTCGCGCCGCCTCGTCACCACCCGGCGTCGAGCGCGCGCCACTCCGGGTCTCAGCGTCGGGTCTCCACCTCGCTTTAACACCTTTGTAAAACTCTTCTTTCTTCGTTATAAAATATAACTTAGGAAAATCATTATAAATTTCAAGACATTATACTTATATTTACTTAATAGTAAAGTTAACTTGTTATTACTGTAATAAAAGTAAAAAAAATACGTTTGTTCCACTTACCGATGAATAGGAAAAATATCAAAAGTCCAAGCTCGCGCATTGATGCTTTCAATGTCCGTCCCAAGATTTGCAACCCTTTGGAGTGACGAGATAATTTAAAAATTCTGAAGACTCGTACAAGGCGAATGACGCGAAGTATGGCGAGACTCATGGCTTGATTGGTTGATTTATCCTGCGGGGATACTGGTGCTCGAGGGAGATTAAGCGTGTCCTCTTCTTCAGCCACAACAGTCGCCAAAGTTATGAAGTACGGAATGATGGCTATTATATCTATTATATTCATCACGTCTCTAAAGAAATTAAACTTGTTCGGACAGGCCAAAAACCGCACTATCAGTTCAAATGTAAACCAGATTATACATAGTGTCTCAATGAGGAAAAATGGGTCTGTGATATCAGGCACCTCATCCTCCTCTATCTTCGTGCCGTTGGTAGTTGTGTTAAAGACTTTGTAATGTTTGAACTCTGGGAGCGTTTCTAAACAGAAGATGACAATAGAGAGGAGGATGACGAACACGGAGATGATGGCTACCACTCGGGCAGCTTGGGAACTCTCAGGGTATTCAAACAGAAGCCAAATCTTGCGCTGACGTTCATTGGAAGGGAGAGGCTTTTCTTCTTCCTTTATGAAACCTTCATCCTCACTGTAATAAATGTTATAATTGTTCTTTGAAATACTGCTAAGTATATATACAGTAGAAACTACTCACCAAAATCGTAAATCTAATTCTATAAAATCAAAAACAGGCAATTTGCAAAATTTCTACACCCACTAAGTTTACCTATAGTGTCTTCAAAAATGGTAAACATATGAAAATACTTCGACTGAGAAATTAGAAGTATAGTAATTGTGATGTTCATACCGGAATTTGTTGGTGGCTTGCTCGCCAAGCTCGTAAAATTTTATTTCCTCGGAAAAAACGTCCAGTGGGACGTTTACTGGGCGCCTGAGACGTCCGCCGCTCTGGTAGTAGTACAATATGGCGTCGAAGGAAGGGCGGTTGCGGTCGAAGAAGTACTCGTTCCTGAAGCAAACTTTCATTCATGATTTCATTTTATTTTACTAAACGTAAGATCTTATTTCATCCGTCCTAATTCATTACTAAGCCTTACGTTAAAATGGTCTAATCTTTATTTGTAACAAGTGCCAATTGATGTAGTAAAATTATTATTTTAAGTGATTATTACTATATACATTATTGTCATTACGCAACAAGACTGATTAATTGTAAATTAAGTGTTATATTATATTATTGATAGTTAATAACGTTCGAAGTAATTGTGAAACTTCGTAGGTTATACAAGTTGCATTTTGGCAGAGTTGACATCTCTAAAGGGTCGTTCTAAAAAAAGTGGCACCTTAACCTGTCAATGAGTTTTTTTGTCCAACAAATTTAATATCCTGTCTTGTCCAAATGCGATATGATTCCAGTTTTTAAGGTCTTTGAACTATTTGTGTATATTTTATTATATAATTTTTATAATATATTTCAAGAAGAATATTATGACATTCAATAGTTATGATATGGTTTTAAAAATATATGCATATACATCAATTTTAACACACGACAGTTTGCCCAGTGATATTTTAACTGTAACCTGTGTGTGTCGGTGATATTGTATCTCACTCACATAAGAAATATAATAGGCACACCATATTTCTCGGTAAACATTCGGCCTGTATTTGCTCTCCACTATACGAAACGGTTGGAGTCTATCTGTGATATTTTTGTGGAGATTAGTGATCAAATGCGGTAATCTGGAGTTTGTAACGGGTATGTTAACTTTATCTTGTCTCGATTATTTAATGTTAACGGTATGGGACATAATTAACTAATCATTTGAACGTGGTATTCTGATGTATCTACTTATATTACTAAGAGTGGAACATTCATATTTTCATCGGTTTAAGAGTAAATGTCTTGTAAATATACTTTTAACTCTAACCTGTGTAACTTTAACCTGTAACTTGGTTACATTAGGTTAGGCACAGGTTAATGTAACTTTTGGCAGGTTACAGAGACTTTTGTGAACTAATGTACAGGTTAGTGTGACTATTGGCAAGCTAAAGTGAATAAATATTTTTTATATTTTTTATTTAATAACTGGCATATAATTTCCCTGAAAAACTGTACAGATGCTTTATTAAGCAGTACCCATTAACAGTGCTCTACCAAATGAAATGTAGGGAATTTCTTTTTTATAGTAATTTGTATTTTAATATAACTCTCTTTAACCTGTAACCTTTACTCTTCTAACCTGTCTAAATGTCACTTTCACCTGCATCTCCGTATTTCAACAAGCCATAATTATTTTATTTTCATGAATATTCCGTTCCCTTTTATAAATATGTAACAATTGGAACACCAAGAAGCTTAGTCTAAGCAAAGAAGGTAAAACCACAACTTTATTTTTTGGAGAAACTTTAGCCTGTCTGTGCCACTTTTATTAGATTTACCCTAAAATTTGGCAACCAGGACAAGACGCGTAAAAACCCCGGATTTTGGAGCCCAGAACCCGAGCATATCAACAGTTTCTGAGAAACTTAGTCGCTCAGCGGCGCTGCGGCCCAAAACTTATTTTTTTACTCTAAACTAGCACAAATCCGGGAAACCCGGATGGATGGGAAGTTGACTGTAGATGATAAAGTTATCAAAATGAATGGAACAGACGCAGGCAACCGACACGTCGCCGTACGGCCACTTACGTCAATTATATTTTTATGATTTTATCAATCGTTAACTTAAGCAGAATGCATAGAGTCGGACATAGTTCTCCCTGGTTTCCTCTGAAGAAGATAGTAGGGTAATAGTAGGGTAGCCCGAGAGGGGATCTACTCGAGCACAGCAGATCATATGGGAGATTCCTTGCACCTTGTTGAGTACGTCCACCAAAGATAAGCCCTCTGTATAGGGTCGCGCGTAGGGTTATCGTTTAGGAATTTGAAAAGTCCTCACAAAAAGCCTGACATTGCGATAAAAGTCCAGACTTTTTAATCACATAATGGAAACATTACTTATGTGTAGTTTTAATACTCACATTACATCTTATTAAAATAATCCGGACAAATTAAAGAGCCGGACAAGGTCCGGACCGAAATCTTAAAGTTCGAACGTGTGCGGACTAACCCGGATGGATGGTAACCCTAGATGCGCGTCTAGGGTTCCCGAGCAGAATAGTAACAAAAACATCGATAGGTAGAATTATTTAGTTTAGCGCGTCAGACTAAGGTATGGGGGTTAATTACTTGCTGAGAAGTGTGCACTTAAATAATTTGCCGATATTAGTTTGACTTAAGGGAGTGGGAGGGTCACAAACGTCATCTCGACATTCTCGAGCATAATCCAAGGTAAACGGAAAAAACAAAATCTGCTGATTTCCACAAACCGAAGAAGAGTTTGTACATACATGTTTTTTTGTATGTCTACCAGGAAAAAATTACAAGCTGTTGAAAAAATAATTTTACCAAAATTATTCAACTTCCTCTCCGACATCGCCGGGAAAGAAAGCAGAAGCATCATGAATTTTATGCTGTGACGTTAACAGTCGTATTTTTAGAAGATTTGTTTTACTTTTGTACTAATTAGTACCAACCTAGTCGGGTCTTAAGTTCTGTTACTAAGGTTGAGTCAAATAAAACTTATTTATTTTTTATTTCAATCGTGAAGACACACTCACTAGTCACTACTCTTTTTATTGCTGTTTTCTGTTTTCACTTTTTTTCTGTGTGTCTTATGTGTGTAGCGAATAAATGCATTTTTTTTCTTGTCTTTTCAATACGTATAAAATTAAAAGCTCAATTAATGTACATTTTGAAGAAAAAATAATTATTGTATATAAGTAGTCGCCACAGATCACAGAAATAAGGGAGATATGTCATGAACGCCAATTCGTACAAGACCCGGTGTCGCCACTTTTAAACATGTGTGCGTCTTACGCTTACGCTCTATTAACTACTACAAAAACAACCTCCTCATAATTGGTTACAGCTTACGAACTAAAAACGCCGTAACATAGTTTTGATAGTAGCAGAAAATTAAGCTTTATACTAAGTTCTCAAGGTTGAAAAATGCTGAAAGATCGTTTTTTTTCCATCGTAGTTCAGTCACTGAACGTAAGGTAGCGCTTACTCGTCACTTAGCTGCCATCTATGCGACGAGTAATTAATTAGTTCCTCAGAGCTAGATGGCGCCAAGATAGTAGTCCCTATGTTCAGCAGGTTAAGGACTACCCACACACAGCGACATCTAGTTATACTTTTTTCAAGAGGTGTGCGTTTCTCTCCTGTCGTCCACTTAGGGATGCCACAAGGAATGTTTCAAAATATATCGATAAACAATTCAAACTTGTTTACAACGTTAATATAGGTACTATTCAATTTACAGGCAATAAGTACTATTTTTATTATTTTACTACTAGGTTAATACAATTACATCATTTAAACTTAATATATTATTGTTAGAATAGAATAATATTTTATTAGCAGGAATACGGTTTGCGTAAAATTGATACATAAGATTTTAAATTTGGAACGATACCTATATTAGAACGTAACAAAAAAATGGCCGAATTTCTTTGGTTAAATTTTCTGGAGCTGTTAAAAATTTTCGTTTTGATTAGTACATAAAAGTCTAAATTGTAAACTTGGACTTTATGATGTTAATACATATATACTAATAAAATGGGTTCGGTTGAGTGTCACGTCACAAGATCTCAGTTTGGGACAAACCAGTAGTTTACCGACTTGATTATGTAAACTTTATTTCATAAATGGTACAAATTACTTAAAACAGAAAGATAGACTTAATACTTGGGGCAATCTCTACCATCCAACCTTTAGGCTTGAATCCTTTTAAGAGTGAGTCGGCGTGAGCTGTCAATCAGCGCTGTGTGCAAGCACAGCTCAATACTGAGCCAGAGCCCTTTGCCTTTGTGGTTGGTTAATTTATTTTTATCTTAATTGTATGATTCGCCTACTTATATTTGAATTGCTAGAGTCCTTCGTCGTTCGTTAATATTGTAAAGAAAATTAAATTTTGTATAACGTGAAAATTTGTTAAAAATATTTTTCTTCTGTTTTAAGCGTGTCGTGGTAGTGATAAATAACTAGAACTATTAACACATTGAATTCTATTGATAGCTGTAGAATAAGCCATTTATCGATAGTCGATAGAAATCACGTCAACACAACTTTCACAACCTTACGCTCTGAAATCCATTCAAATATAAAATATTCATTTAAAAATATAAATAATGCTTAAAAACAAAATTTACCGGTGGTAAGTTATGCCCTTTGATTTTATATTAACGTTTGCACTTCGATTTTTGCACACTTTCACGCTACATACAGTCATTTTATCATTTAAACGGAGCTTCTATACTGACAGCGTTCAGTGAGTGACTGTGTCAACGCTTGACACGCCTCGTGCCGATATGGTCAATTTGACCATATCGAGGCGACACGAACCACGCCCCCATAACATATCTCCCTTGTTTCTGTGATCTGTGGTAGTCGCCGAAATTTCCGAGACGATCTTTTAACATTCGCAGCTGGCATAGCTGAAATTACGCATAACTTTTCTGTAAATTTCACTTTCTAAAAACGCTTAAAAGTTAGTCTTTGTTTATCAAAGAACTTTTTTGTTTAATATTATATAAAACTTCCTATCTCATAGAAGTAAGAGAGAGAGAGAGATTCTCAGAGAATATGGTGTGTTTTCATGTTTGCTGCAAATTCATGTAAAATCGTAAAGCTGATTTAATGAGTCATCAAGATTGACCGGTGTACAAGCGGATCTTTAGTTACTTGAAATACATTTGTATCAGAATTTAAAGCTAAAAGTCCAATACACGTATGTCACGCAAATTTGAACTCTCTACAAGAACTCTTACAAAAGTTGTGGCCGTTATTAGTATCATCGTCGGCGTCATGCGTAATTTGAACTGTGATTTTCTAATCCCAAATGGGAATACTTCAAGCTCAAATAATTGCAATAGTTTAGAATTCATTATTTATATTTTATATAAATCAAAATTTTGATTAGTACAGGTTTATGAAAAACTCTTTTTTTTATTTTTTTATTGTAATCAAACTCCGTAACAGAACTTATGACCCGACTAGGTATTTAGGTACTTATATTGAACCAATTATAGTTATTGGAATAGGTTTCAATTTGGAATATATATGTCAATTTATCCGATAACTGAAAAATATTATGGAATCCAAGAGCTACTCTCATGATCGAGTCGAAAGGAGGCAACAGGATTTTCACTGTGCTTATCGTAGACCTGCCGAGTGTGAATTCGTTAGTTTGGTTTTGATAAGCAGATGGTGACTGTGTATAAAAGTACAGTTGGCAACCAAAACCTGCATCATTTTTTTCAAACTGCTAGGTTAATAATATACCTTCAAGTAAGGACATCCAAACTGTACCGCCTAAATAAATAAAAAATCGGGTTCACTTAACATACCCTCTGAAATGCTGACGCGCTCGAATATTTTATTTTTTCCCTATTTATGACCCTTTTGTACAGCCACTAACCGGCAGACCGGCGGTCACGTGGGGTATATATATATACAGGCATAGCTGGGCACCGTTAATCAAATAGTTAACTCCGTTAATCGTTAATCCGCTACAAAAAAAGTTAGCTTCGTTAAACGTTAAAGCGTTACATTTAGGAAGAATTAACGCAAGTTAACGTTAATCGTTAATCCGTTAATATGTGTTTTTTTATATCGTTGCGTTAGTGAACTTATAAAACCTGTTGATTTAGGTTCTGGAAGTTAACAGGATAGGAACAAAACAAAATACTTGTATAATTCAAATGTGTAATTTAATCGTCGGGCATAAGGTGCATAAGGTGTGTAATTCGCCTTTATGAACATTAACATGTTGAAGTTCTCGTCTGAAAGCGAGGCTCGTTTTGGTGCTAAAATGTCTTTACCCGTAGAAAACAGACGTTCAACTGCAGCGCTTGAGGGTATAGCAGTATTGTATTTAATGAATAGATTTATGAATATCTGTTCCCCGAGGAATGCAGCATCGTTGAACGAGTCTTTTGATTTCATGTCCAGCGACATTTTAACGATACTTTGCGCTTTACTCTTTGGAGCTCTTTGGTTTTTCTATAGACTGAGTGACAGAATTGAAAAAGTCTTCCTCGTCATCATCGTTGTTACTCGCATTGCTCCCTCCGCCACTTAAACTCCATATCAACCGGAACTTTGGTTGAAATGCCGCGGCAAGTTGGCATACTTGTCCGAACCTGTTTTTCGCGCCGGTGCCGTGCGGTAAATAGTATGCATTGGATTAACGATTAACGGACTTCTGCATTATTAACGGAAGTTAACGTGTCCGTTAACATTTTTGAAAGTTCACTTAAAAGTTAATTCGTTAATCAAAATCTTAACTTCGTTAATTAACGATTAACGGATTAACGAGTTAATGCCCAGCTATGTATACAGGGTTATTGGTAAGTCGACCTATTCCCCTCTAGGAGGTTTTGGGGGAGAAGGGGAGAGGGTAATTGCATTTAAAGCTTTTAGAAAAAAAGATTTAAATGCAATTATTATGTTTTGTAAATTTTCGAAGATGCGTTTCTGAGTTTTTTAGCAAAAAACTTAAATTAAAATTGTCTCAGAAATTGTTCACTTTTGCATAGGGTATTATGGGACCAAAATGATTGCAAATGACCTCTCCCATAACCCCTAGAGGGGAATAGGTCGACTTACCAATAACCCATATCTGACGAGCTCGAGTATTTCCATTTTACTGTTTTTTTACATTTTTGATGTCCTGTAGTTGTCAATGGCGGGGGTAGAACATTGAAGGTTGTATTCTTCGGCATCTTAAACTGAATACACGTACTTTGAAATAGGAATAATATGGACTAAATAATACCTCTGTAGTATTAACTTACGAAACTTACCTTATAGGGTCAAAGTATCGGATCCTTCGTGTGGGATCCCCCAGAAGTGTTTCCGGGAACTGGTTTAATGTACGTAATTGGGTTTCGTATTTGAGGCCGCTTACCTGTAACAATATAAAAACAACTTAAATAACTATTATAAAAAGCAAGCTTTAGAAACCCGACTGCATGTTTTGATACGGTCGTCGATATACTGGGTGTCCGGGATATAGTGACCCCTTACAGGGCTGGATAGCTCGGCTCACGAGTGTCAAAAATATAATAAATCATGTTAAGCAAAGTCACAGAAAACAAGACATCTAAACTTTTCAAAATTTCGGAAGAACGGTACCTACCCTAGTTTACCATTTTCGATCCCTTGATCACAGTTAAGAGATTTTTCGGTTTGGTTTGCTGTGAAAGAAAGCTGGCCCGGTATTCTGGCCGGTAGAAAGAATATAGTGTTTGATCCTACATCGTGTTGTCAACGTTTTGATAGCTCTTACTTTCTTGACAGTAATGGCGGCTGACGTCAAAACAATGCCATAACAGGGGCCATTTGCAACGTTAAAAGATGGCGGACGTGTAATTTGTTTTAGACTTTAATTTTTGGGTAATTAGGTGTTCAAAGTTCTTTTCTGATAGTGATTTGTACTTTTTCTGCCTTTGTGTCGCACAGTGATTGAAGACTTGGACTTATTTCGTGTATCTGGCATCTTTCTTCTCGTTTCAAGTGGACTCGCAGTGGTGCAGAGGTTAAAACTATCTTGACCTCTGACCTACAAATCACCGTACAACGTTGCCCCCAATCTTCCTAGAGAAGATTGGATTGTGTTTTATTGCTATATTGATTTATACTCATATAAACCTTGACACTGGCGAAATCACTTCACGTGGAAACGCCATAATATCCCTGCGGTAGTAGCTGTTCAAGTAGCCGCGGGGGCAAAAAAAAAAAAAAAAGCCATAACAGGACCGGTGTTCTCGGCGGTATGACCGAATTGTTATGACCACAGCCGCCATTACTGCCAAGTAAATAAAGGCTATCAAAACGGTGACAATACGACAACCGCTCAAACACGGGTTTTTAACGTGTTGAATAGATGCGCAGGTCAAAGACGATATTGTTGTATGTAACCGCCGGGAAAAGAGGCCCTTGTTTAATTAGCTTTAAGACCCTTCTAACGAAATTAATAAATAATTTGCAGTTTTTTTGAAATCTGAGTTTTTTGTCTGGCACGTTTGACATCGCACGGTGTAACAAAATGTATTAAAACCTGTAGTCCCAAATTCCCTTAATGAAACGGGACATTTTTATTTTATTTATATTGGTAAATACAAATTAAGTGGGAAATAGTTTCCCAATATTTGATTAAGGGTTAATAAACTATTTTTATTTTTATAATTATACGACGCAACCAAAAAATCTTATATTTTTTCATTTACTTAGGACGCTTATTACCTACCAACTAAAACATATCCAAGCATTTTGGCGCAGTTCATCCCTACCCAATTGTGATTTCATTTTAGAATATCAATTTAGCAGGCAAATTTTTAAGAAAATAACATTACGGGTATTGTTTTTATTTTTGTTTTCTGCCTTTTGGTAGAAATATATTTAGCCGAATGTATCGTTTCCCAACCATTTCATTTTCCAACCAGCTTTCATTTCTCTAACTTTCAGGATTCTTATAAAAACTAACATAGCCTAACCTATAGGGTTCTACACTATGGAACTGAAATAAATCCTGAAATATTTACAGTTATAGAAGAAAAAAACAGATTTAAATTTAACTTGGAAAATAAAAAAAATGCAAATAATTATTAATTTAAAAAAAACAATTAAATCAGCTTTCTTTCACAGCAAACGAAACTGAAAAGTTCTATTAACTGTCGTCGTGACATCAAAAATGGTGGACTCTTACTGAACAACCTGTAGTTAGATAACGTGTTTAGGCAGTATTTTATTAGATATAATAGAGTTAACTTAATTGCACAATACACGTATAAGAAGTAACTAAAAGAACTTACAAATGGTGTAAATATTTATCTCAATTGTTTCGTATGAGTAGGTAGATACTTAAAATGATTTATCATATTTTCAACCCTCCTGAGCTGAGCTATCCAGAGTATCCAGCCTTGTAAGGTTGTACACTATATCCCGCACACCCTGTATGTTAAAAACATTAAAACACATAAAATCCGATTGAAAAATGTTTTTTTAAGAATTTAATGCACCCAGCGATACTCGCGCCATCAAGCGAATCGCGAATCTAATGACGTATTGTTTATTACTATCGGTTGACCCGGGGAGTAGTTACGAGGGGACATAGGAGCGACCATACATACGCCATACATCCGT
Source organism: Acleris emargana (assembly GCA_927399475.2). Lineage (NCBI taxonomy): Eukaryota > Metazoa > Arthropoda > Insecta > Lepidoptera > Tortricidae > Acleris > Acleris emargana. The sequence continues at coordinate 44,130,115 of OV656835.1, read as the reverse complement.
GGTGGATCATGATAGATTTATCTAAAGTAAAAATATTTTGTTAACTAATGCAATACTCTTAGTAAGCAATGTAATCGAGATATTATAAATGGATGTGTACGTAGGATTGAAAACGGTTGTGCGTATTTTGATTTACTTACTTAACTTTAAAAGATACTGGTTTTCGTAAAACAAAAATTAAGACCTACATTTATAAAGTACCTGAAGGTTATTATGTTGTTATTCATTCCGGTGCTGATCGAAACGAATTCTTCTGTACCTACTAATTTGGTCACTGTATGAATTATGATCTGACTATATGGTATGGTGGTAATCAGCTCGAAGATGTATAAGAAATTTTTAAATGTATGTCTAATTAAAAAAGCGTCTTGTCAACACGTGGATAAGGACAATTTTATTTTCATCTCACTAGCTCGGAAAGCCCTTTTTGTTTGTTTGATATCTATTGAGAAAATTGCCTTTTATCCACAAGTGAGGGAAGAGTTTTGACATTTGAAGGCAGCTTAAGTGATATTTGACAGCTAACCAAACGTAAAACCTTACAAGTGCTGAATTTTTAACATCACAATTAATGAATTGCATCGAGTAAAAAACACTAAATACAGTCTTACTACTTTATTTTAATTCATAAATATCAGCATTCAAAATTAACCTTCATTCTTGTTTTAAAAACGGATAAAATGTTCTGACAGTCCAAATAAGTCGATGTGCAAACAAAACGCATCCGAAATAATAAAAAAAAAACTTACGTCGAAACTTTCCTATTAAGCCGTCAACGTTAAAATATTCGAATGTTTTTCTAGTATGTTTTGTTATTATAAATGAGTGATTCGAGTGATAAAGACGTATTAACACCTGTGGAATTACAGAAAACCGTGCAAAATGCGGAACTGAGCTTACAGTACAAACCCTTTTCTCAGTTTCCTCGCTGTAGTGAGGTGAAAAGTTTTGTGTTATACACGGGTGAAAAGTTATTTTACGTCTCGTGTCTTGAAACACTTGCTACGCTCAGGATTCTATTTTTGAACCACTCGCTTCGCTCGTGGTCAATCATAGAATCCTTTCGCTAGCTCGTGTTTCAAATGAACACTGGCAGGTAAAATACAACTTTCCCCACTTGTATAACAAATACCTATTTCATCTCACTAGCTCGGAAAGCCCTTTTTGTTTGTTTGATATCTATTGAGAAAATCGCTTTTTATCCACAAGTGAGGGAAGAGTTTTGACATTTGAAGGCAGCTTAAGTGATATTTGACAGCTAACCAAACGTAAAACCTTACAAGTGCTGAATTTTTAACATCACAATTAATGAATTGCATCGAGTAAAAAACACTAAATACAGTCTTACTACTTTATTTTAATTCATAAATATCAGCATTCAAAATTAACCTTCATTCTTGTTTTAAAAACGGATAAAATGTTCTGACAGTCCAAATAAGTCGATGTGCAAACAAAGCGCATCCGAAATAATAAAAAAAACTTACGTCAAAACTTTTCTATTAAGCCGTCAACGTTAAAATATTCGCATGTTTTTCTAGTTTGTTTTGTTATTAAAAATTAGTGATTCGAGTGATAAAGACGTATTAACACCCGTGGAAATACAGGAAACCGTGCAAAATGCGGAATTGAGCTTACAGTACAAACCATTTTCTTAGTTTCCTCGCTGTAGTCAACGTTAAATATTCGCATGTTTTTCTAGTTTGTTTTGTTATTATACATGAGTGATTCGAGTGATAAAGACGTATTAACACCTGTGAAATTACAGAAAACCGTGCAAAATGCGGAACTGCGCTTACAGTACAAACCCTTTTCTTAGTTTCCTCGCTGTAGTGAGGTGAAAAGTTTTGTGTTATACACGGGTGAAAAGTCATTTTACGTCTCGTGTCTTGAAACACTTGCTACGCTCAGGATTCTTTTTTTTAACCACTCGCTTCGCTCGTGGTCAATCATACAATCCTTTCGCTAGCTCGTGTTTCAAATGAACACTCGCAGGTAAAATACAACTTTCCCCATTTGAGTAATAGAGAGCTTTTTAGTGGAGTACCGTGTTTAGGCCACGAAGCTTGCTGAGTGGCCTAAGTAAGGTACGAGATTAAAAAGCTTAATTATGACACTATTGTGAACAATACTTTTTGTACGAGTTCATTAAAATTAATAATTTAAGTCATTAATACGAGTATATAAGAAAACTAAATATCGTAAGTGTTCTACTATCCTACTTCTTTGACACAAGATAATTGAAAAGTAGATTTTGGACAGATGACACGACGCTGCTACGTTCCGAAACTCCACAGATTGGCAATTTTGTATCGGATCGAGTCTCCTTAAACAAGGACACATACAGGGTGCCTCTGACCTTGGGGCTTTAAATGCATAGATCAATTCTACTCCTGAAACTAAACTTCTTTTGTTCTGTAAGTTGTTAAAAATATGTTCAGTTTAAATTTATTTTTTATCATACAAGTTAAATCTAATTTTCAATGTACGCGATCCAATTCTCCATTTTCTTTTAGCCCTCGTACCAAGGTAATGTCGCCCCCGTACCATGAGATAGTGATTACATGGCCAGTATGTAATACACTGATTTTACAATTAGACTTTAACATCAATTAGTTATCTAAATTTAAGTTATTTTTTCATGTTGCAGAACAAACGTAGTTCAGTTTAGCGAGTAGAATCGATCGTTGAAATTAAAGCCCCAAGGTCAGAGACACACTGTATATGGAAATCCGAAGCTCTATTTTCAAATTTTTTTCGGGTGTCTAGAGCGTATCGAAATAAGTTATTTCGGTTGTTTCGGAAGTAACAACGATGAAAAGAGTGACGTTGCAGTATTCTCTATGAAATCTTAATACACAGATTTTAATCGACGAGTATAAAAAAAACTGTGCATACCCTGCGTCTAGTTTAAATTCATTCATTCATTAAATCACGCCTGTTTCCCAGAGGGGTAGGCAGAGACCACTTCTTTCCACTTGCTACGATCTTGACAAATTTCTTTCGCTTCTTCAACATTCATACATCGAGTCATGCACGCACGTCGGTTTCGGGTACTTAAGATTCGGCCCTTTTCCAGTATTTCTCCGATTTGATTCGAAAAAGTACGTAAATGTTTAAATGTTTAAATGTTTGGTCATATTCCATTTGTACACTGTATAACAATGGTACGGAACCCTTTGTGTGCAAGTCTGATTCGCACTTGCCCATTTTTACCTGACTCCGGTGAAGCCCAAAAAGATTATGTGTTTAACTTGTACATATGTATGTATGTCCGTTCCTTTGTTCGCTCGTAACAACTCAATAACGGTTTAACTGATTGTGATAAATGATACGTCATTAATCATTATTTTCTCCAGAACCATTATAGTTCGTTCATTCAAATAGTTTGCATGCTTTGATGTGCCACGCCACTACAATTGGTACAAAGAAGCCGCCGCAGCGCCATTCCAACGGACGGAAGTTAGTTAAATCATTCATATCGCCCGATTTAAAAAGAGGTATAAGTTACAGCTTAAGTAACAGAGGAATAAGTTACGTTAAGTGCTACTTTTGCTGATAAATGTTACTAGTGGGACGTTTTGTAAATAGCGCATTTCTCAGACTTTGAGAATCGGACATTTAGCAGAAGGGAAGTTCTGCGTAAGGGATGGTGACATTTCCGACAGAGTCGTTTTGCGAATGAGATATTTCAAAGAGCAGAAGTTTTGCAAATGGGACGTAATTTGTGTAAAGGGACGTTTGAACACGGACCGTTATTGATTTTATTATTCAGAGATCGGAAAAATTTGCGACATTGTTTGCAATTATGTGGACATGACTCCAAAATTAATCAAAATGTTAATTAATTATTCATTGAAATATAATTTGAATTTTTGGAGATAATAGTTTATTAATAAAGTGCTTATAATAACTTTAAATAAAATGACGTTACGACGACGATGAATTACATAAATAATTATTAGCAAAAGGTTCGTATTTAAAATGGGTATCGTTTCCGTAAATATTTATATAATAAATAAATAACGATTTTAAACTGTCACGATTACTTAAACTAGAAATAATACCCAATAACTACTACATGGTATATTACGCTATGGTTATTATTTCTGACAAAGCAGTTTTCTAGTTCTACAGATATAAAACCTCCGTAGATTCACTTTTTCTTAATATATACAGGGTGTCCCAGAAATAGCACATCACAGTGACACTGGAGATTCCTCAGCCTCAGACGAACCAAACCAGCCTAACATGACCTCAGTAAAAGTTGCACCTTTTTCGAGTTATACCAATTTAAAGATTTTTCCAATTTTTCACCTCTTTTGACATTGTAAGTGCTCGCATTTACTGGGATAGCTTTAGAATTTAGTTTTTTTTATTTGTGCGCGTTTATGAATAGTTGATTAAGATGATAGAAGCATTATTATGTCAATAACTAATGTAAAAGTTGGAAAAATAATGTAATGAACTTGACTTAAATTATCATCAACATAGTAATTTAAACTTTGAACACCTGCCATAACTTTTTTTTACTACAAACGAAATGAGCAAATAACTTTTAAAACATGCGTATTTTATGCCAATTCTAAAATTGTATGACACATGATATCTTAATGCATAAAAGTAGGAATTCGTATGACATTTGAAAATATGGATCCTCGGAAATCAATGCTAATCATCTAAAAAATTATCTTGTACTCTACGATATCTCATTTGTTTGTGCTCCTTTGAAGAATATGATTGATTTTTGGTTGACCTTGGTTCAAAGATAATAAAAAACGGGTTTAATTTTCATTAGTTTTTACAGTAAATGTTCGAATTGTTTCCCTCCGACTTTAAGGCACAAATGGCATCTTCGAATAAAATTTCGGTTTACTTTTCGTAAACTGGTTTCCGATATGTCTCGGGCCGCATTGAAGACATGTCGCCGTAGTTCCTCTTCGTTACTTACTTATTGGTTTTGAATAAATATTGTCTTTCAAACATCACCAAAAAAAAAAACATTTTACAAAGCGAAATCAACTTCCGTTAAGAGTGCCGAGTAGTCGTTTCAGTTCCACAAACAAAATCAGAGTGACACATGATATCTTAATGCCTACCAATAAGTAAGTAACGAAGAGGAACTACGGCGACGTGTCTTCAATGCAGCCCGAGACATATCGGAAACCAGTTTACGAAAATTAAACCGAAATTTTATTCGAAGATGCCATTAGTGCCTTAGAGTCGGAGGGAAACAATTCGAACATTTACTGTAAAAACTAATGAAAATTAAACCCGTTTTTTATTATCTTTGAACCAAGGTCAACCAAAAATCAATCATATTCTTCATCATCATCTTAATCAACTATTCATAAACGCGCACAAATAAAAAAAATCTAAATTCTAAAGCTATCCCAGTAAATGCGAACACTTACAATGTCAAAAGAGGTGAAAAATTGTTTTTTTTTTAAATTGGTATAACTCGAAAACGGTGCAACTTTTACTGAGGTCATGTTAGGCTGGTTTGGTTCGTTTGAGGCTGGGGAATCTCCAGTGTCACTGTGACGTGCTAGTTCTGGGACACCCTGTATATTTTGACGTTTATAGTTGCCAAATTAGTCATAATTACCCTACCTAAATTACCCTCCGTAGGTATCTATAAGGTAGTAATATTAAATAATCGTTTCGTCCACTTTCATAACTAAGATTTCATAACTGGTTATGAATAAGGATATTTACTCACTGTTTCATAACCAGTTATTAAACAAGACTTTTTTTCCATTTTCATAACCAGAACCTAGATACCACTCTTATTTCAAATCAATTGGACAGTGTCGACGGAGCTCCGCTCACGCGGAGCTCCTATTTCTGGGTGGCTTGACCCTCCGGGCCTGCTGCAAAGCTAACATAACCTAAACCTACCTAGTTTCTGATTATGAAAATTGAAAAAAAAAGTCTTGTTTAATAACTGGTTATGAAACAGTGAATAAAAATCCTTATTCATAACCAGTTATGAAATCTTAGTTGTGAAAGTGGATTCAACCTGTTCTTCGTTTTACAATCTTTACTGATGGGTACTGAATATCGCCAGTTTAATAACGAATCAATGGCGAAAATAGAAATAAATATAATACGACGTGGAAATGGTATACAAATGCGTATTTATATTTATAGTGATATAAATTCAAACAAGTATGCAGATACTAAATTAAATATATTTTCGTTTTTTGCAGGAATAAAAAAAAATGTTTATGCCGCCGTTATCTAAACTTTAAAGAAAGGTGTTTGAAGTTTCTCTTGAAACTAATCGATTCATCAAAATTCGATGAATGTTGGGAATTGGTAATCGCTCTCCTTCGTAAATTTCAATGCAACGATGATCAAGGTAACTTTTCTACATAACTAAGTTGATGGTTAAATGCACTAAGAACTATGCATGTAAATTACTATTGGCTGTATTGATTTCTATTTGTATTTTATATTAAAAGTCAATGTTTGTTTTAGAAGTGCAAACCTCAAGAGATACCACATGTATATGGGCGTTTTCACTAAAAAGTGTACCCAATTAAGGAACGAAATTAAAGAACTTTAACTATGTCAGTTTTGTGACGAAAATTAGCTATATATTGACGGCCGCAATGTATGGCTAATTTTCGTCACAAAACTGACAAAGTTAAAGTTCCTTAATTTCAGTCCTTAATTGGGTACACTTTTTAGTGAAAACGCCCATATGCACCACGGACACAAATTTGCGTATTATGTTAAAAGCGATACCATTGCATAATTTTGAGAAGTTTTGGGTGTTAATAATAAACTTAATAGAAAAATACATATGAATACCTTACGGCACATAATAGTAAGAAATTGAATGTTAAAATCAGAGTATGTATGTATCTATTTGTTTCCTAGTTTAAGTACCAAGTGTATAAATCTGGCCAGTCATATTAAAATTGCATTGATAAAAACATGACGTCGACTAAAGTCAGTTTAATACTATTCAATCCATTTTTGTCGGTAAATTTGTTGGAATTTGTTGGACAATATGTCGCGTCGTGAAGCTAGTTCTGATACAGTAAGTAATTGTATTAAGGGGTATGATGAATTTTAATTTAATGGTGTGACGTTATTCTGCAATTTATGTAAAATTGATATTGATACATCTCGAAAAAAACATTTTACCAGACATGCAAAAAGCAGGATACACTTGAAAATAAAGAATGATCTTACTAGAGATGATTTTTTTTGCTATGATTTGTCTTTGATGATGATTTGTGCAAATATACCATGGAACAAGTTAAATAATAGTTACTTTCGATTTTTTTTGGAGAAATATTGCATCGGGTTTAAAATTCCTTCAGAGTCGTACATGAGAAAAATAATATTTCAAAAAATTTATGAAATACAAGTGATACAAATTCGAGAAAAACTAAGAAATGGATGCTTTTGGGTGTCAATTGACGAGAGTAAGGATTTTTTAGACCGCAAAATTGCACATATACTGGTTAGAAATTTAAGCGAAAATCAGCCCGCTACTTGCTATTTGATTGCATCTAAAGTTATGGATAAGGTAAACGGTTCCACAATCTTGAATTTTTTTGAATCAAGTTTACGATGGCTTTGGGAAGACCTTGCTGAAGAGAATTTCAAAAAAATATTTTTGTTTACTAGTGATTCGGTAAGCTATATGTTAAATGCTGGACTCAAAATTAAAACCAAATATCCACAAATTTTGTATATAACGTGTTTGGTACACGGAATCCATAGACTTTGTGAAGAAGTGAGAAAAAACTTTGAAGACGTAAGTACACATTGATCAACTATGTTAAAAAAACTTTCTCCAAAGCTCCTTCCAGGATTACCACGTTTAGACAAATGAATCCAAACATTCCCTTACCACCTCAACCCGTAATCACACGATGGGGCACTTGGATCCAAGCGGCATGTTATTATAATGATAATTTTGCAGCAGTAAAGAGAGTTATAGAAACATTTCCCAATCGTGATAGTGTATATGTCCGCAAATGTAAACAGATTATGCAGTCGGATGATGTCGTTGACAATTTACGCTTCATTTCACAACATTTTCAATACATTTTGGTTGTAATAAACAATTTACAGTCTTCTTCAAATACTGTCGAACATACTTTAAGTAAAATAACAACTATATTAAATAATCTGGACAGTATACCAGGAGCAGTAGGTAACCGTTTGCAAGCTAAAATGAAAGCCGTACTTAACAGAAATCCCAATTTTGAGGTTATCGCCCAGAACTTACCCTATAAAACTACTGAAATTTGCCCCATTAACATCAGTGGATTGCGAGCGGAGTTTCTCAGCACTTAAGTATGTTTTCGATGTAAAAAGAAATAGACTGACAGCGGAAAATTTGGAAAAAATACTGTCTATTTTTTTTAATAAACCTATACTTTAACAAACTTTTGTATTTATTGACTAGGAATCAAATTATATGTCAAGTAAAAAAATAATTAACTGAATAACATTTTGATTAATTTTGGAGTCATGTCCACATAATTGCAAACAATGTCGCAATTTTTTCCGATCTCTGGACTTATTATACAATATTATTGCATTTCTAAACGTTGACTAAGTCATTTTATGGCAAAAATATTTTTATCAGGCATACGATCAAATAACATCACTAAAATAATATAAAGTAACAATTATAATTAAAAAATTACACCAATTGTATTCAAATAAAAATAGAACTGAGCCACCTAAATATAAAAAGAAACATAAATAATAAAATAAGCACCACTATGAAAAGAACACCCCATCTAGCAGGTACGCCCACATGACACTGGCTCCTTTGAGAGAGGTCAGCACCCCGGGCAAGATCCTCAGAGGCGTCTATGAGCCGGGATCGCAGTCAGCAGATAATATGAAAAGTTTCATTAAGGCCCTGTCTTAATGAAACTTTTCATATTATCTGCTGACTGCGGTCTGATGAGTCGCCTGGATGTGGAAAAGGACAAATGTGTCAACACACGTCGCGTCCCATACTCTCCGTCTGGTCGCTTGCCGTCGTTCCATCAAATGTACAGATTGTACACGAGCAGTTGAATAGAAAATGATGAATGATATGTAATGTGTATAAGTGAATGCAAGGACAAATTTGCACCAGATGGTGTTTCCGAAAGGAGTGATTGTATTGAAGGGCCAGATTGTAGCTTGTTTACGTCCGCAGCTCGTCAAGCTTGGTAAAAAAAAATTGCAAATATATCACTTAACATATTAAATTTGATATAAAATATTTTTTTATCGAATAAATAGCCCGGTGAAGGTCGTTTCCCATTCGGATCTTAAAACAATAGCAACGCAAAAGAAAACCGAGTCTTTTCCACAGTTGAAAGCTTTACATACTTCGAATATGCGATGAAAATAAATAAATTGTGCGGATACGAACATTGAATTTCAGCTCGATAGCTTCAGCCGAAAGGTCTGAAAACGAGGTAGGTAGGTACCTAATAACGTGATCGTGAGCGTTCCTTTTACTCGTATCAGCCGGTATTTATTTCGGAACCGTAGAAACATAGTAAAAAAATATCCGAAAAAAAGTGTAACGAAAGTGAAAAGAACTATGCACCACAAGCAATATATCAGAGCGCCTTTAGCTTTTACATTATAGATGCACACGGACGGGAGGTGCGAATGAGAGCTGCGCATAACGGTCTGTTTACCGCGACGAGCGAGTCGCCGGGAGGCACGGCGCGGCGCGGCGCGGCTAGCGTAACATCGTGTGAACTTTACTGTCAGCACAAGGAGAAATAATTAAATCAATATTTACGGGCGCATCGAGAGACGCTGCAAAACATAAATTTGTTTTACGATTCGCGGGCCCAGCGAAGTTTCACACGATGTTTCTTTCGCCGCCACGGATGTAGCTTTGCGGTTGGCAATGGACCGGTCCAAAAATAGATTTTATTGTGTGTTCTCCAAGGGCGGCGCGTGGTAGGCGCTGTGGATTCGCTGGCCCAAACAACACGCGTTTATGCAGAGATTTTAATTAATTTTTCGTTACCCGTGGCGCATAAATCCTAACCACGAATGGTTCCTGAATTCAAAGGCGGTCTTTTATAACGACACGAATAACGCGTCGGAACCAAGGGAAATTAAAAAATTATCAAATTAAACATTTTAATGTGGCACGTGACATCCTTTGGCTCAGCTATTTACTTACTTTGTTTGGGTAAATGTTTACAAATGCAGGAATTTCAAAAACACATTCCCGTTTGAAATGGGCTGAAATTGGCTGGAAATTTGAAAAATTAATATTTAAACCCGGCGCCAATGCGATAGTGTGGGGGTCAATGATCTAGGTTATGATAGACGATAGAGGAATTCGTAAGATCTCTAATTAATGCGTTAAATTTATAAACACTCTTATCCAAAAAAAAAGCATTAACAGACATACTTATTGTGACTAATCATAGCATCGCAAATTTGGTCAAAAGAGTTCGTTGTTATCATGGTTTCTCAGTCTGATTTAGAACACATCGATATCGTCGTAGCATGTACTTATCGTAGCTTGATAAATTTAAAGCAAAAACTGGTTTACGTAGCTTGTACAAAGTAATTTTGGTAAAAAGTATCTACTAAATGCTTAGATAGCTAGTTTTTATTTAAACATTTTAATGTGAAAAGTTAGTCACGTTTTCTTACAACTTTCAGACCTTAAAATATGATATAAAAAAAAACAAAAAGGAACTTCGAAGTTAATTTGACAAACCGGGCAACCGGGTGCCGGGTATTGACGTCGTTACTAGAAATACAAAAAAACCATTTCTAAAAACAACAATTATGAACTAATACGACGACGTGGCTAAATTAATAGTTACCCAGCCTATGAAGCTAGCGATTCTAGGTTCAATTCGCGGTACGTGCAAATATTTGTGTGATGAGCACGAGTATTTGTTTCTGAGTCATGGATGTTTTGTATGTGTATGAGTATTCATTTCTCTATATCTATGTATTCATATGTATTCTCTATATCTATGTATGTCTAGTACCCGCAGTACAAGCCTAGAGCTTACAAAGAAAGGTGTCCAACTCCGATTTGGTTTATTTTGATAAATATGTTAGAGAGTAATCTAGAATAGAGACACGTGTTTTTTTTAGCTGCCCAGTCTCAACCTATTATTATAAATTATCCTCCGAAGTACTGAGAAGTGACTAAACCCTCGAACTTCTAGAGCGCTGATGGATTCATAAGCGCTGGTAGATTTTTGACGAATAAAAGTGCCCGTGCGTCCTACTTACTGAATAAATGTTTTTTGTCTTTATCTTTCTTTATCTTTATTAATTACTCAACCTCGCTGTATCCAACAACGCCGGTCGCCAACCGCTTACATTTTGGGTAAGTACAATAAATGAAGCCTTATTTTGAATCTGGTGTTTTGATACCTGTGTAATCTGGTATTTTGGGAATGTGCGCGTCGATCTAGCGAAAATAGCACTTTTAGAGCAAAGAAAATTAAATTTATCCTAAACGGTGCCCCGAATCTAGAATTTTATTATGATATCTAACTAAATAATGGTTTCTTGATAGCTGTTCAACTTTATATCACACCAAATAGTAAAGTAAAAAAATAGCTTTACATGTAGGTAGGTATAGTCCGGGAGCCCACTGCTAGAAACCCTACCTGATAAATAAATAGAAAATGCCTATCCTGTAGGCGTAGCTGACCTTTAGTAGGTTCAACTGCTCTTGTTCGGCCGCGGCTTAACTTGGCAAATTTTGCGCAAATGGTAAAAAAGGGGTGCAAAAAATCATCAGAAATAACGTCATATAAAAATTGAACGAAACTTGTATGGTAGGATAGGAGCCTTCGCGGACAGTTAAATAACAGCGGTCGGCCAAATCCTGCGGTGGCAGGTCCCGGTGTCCGACCGGATGCGACCATCTGCCGCTACACTTTACCTCATCGAATTGCTCACTAACGCGATTAAAGTTTTGGTAGGTTTTTGGATTTGGAGTCAAGGAGTTTCCCTCTGTCCTGTCAGCCTAGTATAATCATTTCCGAGATCGTTAGTTAATTTGACGTGACATCCTCTCATATCGACAGACTTTTTATTGATTACTATAATATTTTTTAAATATTCCATTTTTGAAAATATTTCATTTTTTTTAGAAACACTACAAAAATATTCTAATCATTTATTTTAATAGGTACCTAATCGTAATGCATCGGGTTTCGTAATAAATAACGATTAGTATCCTGATGATAATGGTCGAATCGTCTCATCTCGAGTAAAATAAATTAACAGAAATAGGTACTTAAAGGATTTGGATGAGTTTATTAAATTGTTATTGTATTGTATTGTTTATTGGATATAGATCGTTAAGTACAACAAGCCAGGCGAGAGCACGTCGGACCGTGCTCCGTGTCCGTCGCCGTCACACAAATATTAGGAACTACTAACTAATCCCCTATTTATAGCTAAGTATTTATTACATACATACATACAATAAATCACGCGCGTATTTATTTATTTGTGTGGTCACCAACATCGAATCCATTGACAAGTTAGCCAATTTAGAAAGTTATAGGAGAGCACACAGATCCCCGTATATAAACTTTGAAACATTTCGCACGGATTCGTTGTTAGCCACCACACAGATCCCAGATATCGATTTTGGAAGAAATCAGTCGTAAAACTAAAAATTTCAAGATGGCGGCTACAGTTTCTCAATCTGTTAACGGATTCGCTTTCGGAGACCACACAGATCCCCGGATATCGATTTTGGAAGCAATCAGTCGAATAATTTAAAAGTTCAAGATGGCGGCTACCTTTTTATAATTATGTCAGCGGGTTCGTTGTCGGATATCACACAGATCCCCAGTTATCGATTTCGGAAGCAATCCGTCGAAAAACTAACACGTTCAAGAACGGATTCGTTGTCGCAGACCACACCAGATATCGATTTTGCTCTAACTAACTGAGATACATTAAACACAAACTTTTTTCAGATTTACAGCCACTAATTGTTAGTCAATCTCAAGAGGAGAGGAGAGACAGTCATAAGGTTATATTACTCCAATAAATCTTTATGAACGAATGGTACGTTCAAACTCATAAGAAGCTGTACATTTTAGTACCTTGTCGCAGCGGTTGATATCCTAAATTCAGACCACGCTCATAATAATATGTACGTTACTGCGGCTTAAATGCACAGCTATTTATGAGTCTGACTGTACCTAACCTGCAAAAGGTCGGGTATCTGCCATGTTTGTAGATGTTCCACAGGCCGTTATTAATAAAAAATACATCTTTTCCACATTTTCGGTTTGATTAAATTAAACCCTTAACTTTGGGTTTCGGAGCAAAGTTGTATTTAACAGGAATTAACAAGACTAAATGCGCTACCGTTTGGTTTCTTTTTAGTTAAGAGGTACGACACTTCAATATATGCAGTTAAAACTTAGGACAGGCAATAGGTAAAAAGTAATAATTCGGAAACAAAATTGTAGTGTATTTGATCTTCTTCATTCTTCTAGGACAAATCATTTTGCTAAAAATCTCAAATTGTAGGATTTATTTAATGATAAATCTACCAAATTTTGATTGATTCATGCTTATGCGGCAGCACTCCGAGGTCGAACCTGTAGAGCACATCCAAAAATAGCGGATACCTGACCTTTCACAAGGTAACATGTATGACTTTATTGGGCTGTATAGCGTATAACTATAAGACGTGGTGTTCCGAATGGTAAGACTGTAACTGTTTAACTTGATAGGTACGATTATTTTTTCTCAAAAAAGTCCGGAATAGTTGACATTACATAGATGACAGATCTCAATTTAAAAAAAAACATTGCTGGCTCTCTACACAAGCTTGCAATGTTGCATACAACTTTAATTACTGTCTAGTTCGTAACTTTTTATGAAGTGAAAAGGGCTATAATAAAATGAGGGCACAAGTCGTATACATCCATATTTTATTTGAAACATATTTTTTTATCTTTGTCTGGAATAGCAGCGATTTTTGAGAAAAGCACTATATTGGTTTGGCAAGAACGGCAGTTGCGGGCTTCGTATTTAAATGGCCTTATTGCCTGACCGTGTTATTTACTTGACATGCCGCAGAAACTGATGCCTATAAATATTACTCTTCGAGGCTCTCTAAATATTATTTAATCTTTTTTTTATAACAAATAGATTCCAGTAAAATAACACATTTTAAATATTGTCTCTTTAATACTCATGTGAGAAAGGCAATATTTAACGCCGCGCTGAGGTCACAAAATGGTCCTTTACTGGTCATACCACTTAATAATATATCTTTTCAGGTAATTAAATACAAAACAGTACAATGTTGTAAATTCAAAAGTCGAATGCTGACTACGGAGAAAGAGATAAAATCTATAGAGCAATAACTAGCTGTTGCCGGAAACTCCGTCTACGCAGAAGTCATTTATGGAGCCACGAGCCTGGGTGCGCGTGAGCACGGCGCATGCACGGTCCTCGCTTAGCGACCTTTTGTTGATTGTGGCCAACTGTGACAACAAACGCCTACACTGTGAGTACTGTGACAAAACTACTACACTTCTTTTCGAACCCACGTTAACCGTCCTTTGACTTGTTTTATTACCTTCTATTCGTCGTCGTGTGTCAAGTGGTGCGAAACCGCCTGGAGGCGAATCAGGGAACGTCCCCCATTTTCTCATTTATAATATTAGTATATAAAACCCCTCATCACACAATGACATATTATCGTTATCACTACTCATTGTTGGGGAGCCCGGAGCGGCTTATCGGGAGGAGCGGTGGGCACGCGGTTGAAATGTAATGAAGTATTAAAAGTTTAATGCTAACCATTAAAATGACACGATGACCCCCACCGACTAAAAGCTACCAGACTCCAAAATAATTAACAATAATTGTATGGCGCCCTGATAAGACGGGTCTCGTTGCTATTTGTATAACTTGCAACCCTTTTTTGTCGCCCAGCTTCCTGTCTATGAACTGTATTAAGCTGTACCCCTATAGCATTTTAGTTATTTAGAAATAAAAGGACGGACCTTACATTACATCACATAAATATTCTAATTTGCGAAAAAACACTCGTATTCTAAATCATACGCAAAGTTAAGGTTCTATTCAGATGTATTATGTCATAATATGCGCTCTTTTAAAACTATTTTTACTTAGTTGATTAAAAAACACATTTATTTTTTTGAAACCAAAATTAAATCTATTATTAATTATGCAAGTATTAATCTCTATGTAAAATTGAACCATATTAGCTAGTGAGCGGTTACAAATTCTGTTATGATTATCGCTAGAGTTACGTGCCCCCACCCCCTGCAGCCAAAACTGCAAGTAGGTAATACAAATCTGTAAAATATCTGAAACGGAAGCACAAAATAGGAACTAATTTAAAAAGAAAGTTATCACCACTCAGCAAAATTGATTGGTAGTTTATACTACATGGTAATACTAATACAGGTAGTTTATACCTTCTAAAACTCATCTATGCTAAGACATCTTTCAAGTCGTTTTGCGAGATAGTTTTTTTGTGTTTGTTGTAAAAACGTTGGAACCTTACACTGAACATGGCCTGACATGCCCTTGCGCGGTGTTTTTGTGACACTAATCAGCCAGTAAAAGGACCTTGATTTTAACTCATTACGTGGGTTAAAAAGCGGGGACGAAATTCAATAAGAAATATGAATAAGCAATAGGTTTAGTCTTTGTGGATGGCCAAGTCTTTTTTGCGGTTGGCATTTGGTTATTTATATCGTTTCTTATTGTTGAGATAACAACGTAGGTCAGGACTGTTTTCTTGTTATTGCCTGGACGCTAGAAAAATGTATAAGTATGCAATATAATGGTTGCAATGGAAGGAAACTCACGTTGATGACCACCCTCTCGCAGAAGTCGTGGTCGTGGTGGATCGGCTCGAAGGTGAGGACGCCGCCCTGCGGCGGCCGGCCCGCCTCCTCCTCCTGGCTGCACAGCTTCGGCAGCGACCTGCGGCAACACCACGCAACACATCATTACCACTACCTAAATAAAACACGCTATTATACCGATATTTTTTTGTTTTTTATTGCATTAAATATAAATCGGCAGATAAATTTTCTATGTTAAATAGGCAAGTCATATTACACTGAAAAAATCCCAACCGATTTTTTTTTAACGTTGAACTCGGTATAATAATGTCAGTTAAAATTGTTTAACACTGTGATGCGTTACCTACATAAAACGCACCTTTGAAGGGATAAATAGTTAGGCACATAACACTTTATTATACTTTTATAAGATATTTTGTTTCCTTTTTTGAATTTGTTGATGTAATTGACGATACTAGGTATAAAATTTGCATCTAAGTTAAAACATTACACAATAAATATCAACCCTTTCAACAATCTACGACGCAGTTATGCAACTATTTTGATACCGGTTCTATTTAATAAACTATCATATTGTTGTAAAAAGGTATAGTTTGTTGCTCTTTTTGATTTGATGATTATAGATATAATATTTTGCATTTAAACTAAAACAATACACAATCAACTTTAACGGATTCAAGAATCTGCGTCGCAGCTACGCGACCGTTTCGACACCGCGTCTATTCAACAAACACAAGCGACTTTCATTATTGCAGGATAACCGAATCATATTTGGTAACCGAAACACAGACATTTAAGACGAACTAAGTAGACGTATGGTGAGCAAAGTTACAGACGGGCGCCGCGGCGCGGTCGCCGCCGACCCCTTGCTCTGCGTCAGTCCCGTGGCGAGGCTGGCTCTCCGCGCTGCACCCCCGGGCGTCACTGGCGGCTGGGCGCGCGAGCCCCCGACGAGCCGATCGCCGATTGCGCAGTCGCGACTCCCACGCTCCTGCTCGACGCCGTCGTACGACTTAAATACGATAGGTGCAGTAGTACAGGTTGGTAATTAGCAGATTAACTTAGCTTGCGACTCAATTCCGAGTAGTACGAGTATTACCAAAACTAATGCCTACACTTCTTAATGTAAAGAACAAAAGTTGGGTAAACAAAACACCCAGGGCTCTTTTCTACATGATAAATCCTAATTGCGTGTGACATGGTCACGTTTTGATTTTAACACGGCCGCCATTAGGTAATTTTAAGTAAATAGTTAGGAGCTATCATTGCGTTATTATAGGTTAACATGTCGAAGCAGTGGCTTTTCCCAGAGTAATAGAGACCCTGTATTCTTTTTACAAATGTATGCAAAAATTGAGATTTTCCTCTTCGATGAATGTTTTCCCCGTCGCGGCGTCTACGGCGGGGCGTTTAGATTTGAACCTTGCAATAAATCTAAACAGCGGTAATTTTCATGAATCATGTACTTAATTAAACTTGGCTCTCCAAATAATAACGAAAAATTAAATACTTTTCATACTCGGAACAAATTAATAAAAATAAACGCGTTTTCATATAACAAGTTAATAAATTTTAAGACAAAATAGTTAACAGAACAGGGGGGTTATTATGACATAGCAATGCAGTTCAGTTGAGAGAAAGGGACAGAGCTATATAAATGATATAGCTCTGTCCTTAACGCTCACCGTAAAATTAACTGCATAGTTACATCATAATAACCCCCCTGTTCTAGTTATTATATATAAAGAATTGGTAGAACCAATATATTTTTGCAGAATTAAAAAAATTGTGCATGGAAATTGAAATGAAAAAATATATTGTATTTGTGTTGAATTGTACTTCAAGCAAAAATATAAACAGCGATTTTTTTAACATAAAATACTTAATTAAAATTAATATATAAATACGCTAACTAACAAAATTAAACGAATTGGAATGAAGCAAATGCACGTTTAAAGTTTTTTTAAATACCGGTTTAGGCAAAAATGTAACAAAAGTGAATTTAGTTTAACTTTTATTAATAAGCTATATCTTAGTTATTTACAAGAAAATTAAACGCATTACTTGTGGGAGGACCTTGTGCAGGGTCCGTCCGGGTTGGTACCACTATCTTATCCATTAACCTACCGCCAAGCAGCAGTGTTCGCATTGTTGTGTTCCGGTTTGGGGATAAGACAGCCGGTGAAATTACTAGCATAGAGGCATTCCCTCTTAGTCCTCAGGGTTGGCAACGCATTTGCAGTCTTAGGATTGCGGTCTTGTGAATGCGAATGTCTATGGGTCACAGTTTCCACTTACCATCAGGTGGCCTGTGTGCTCGTTTGCCTTCCTATGATATATAAAAAAAAATAAAAAAAAATTGCAAATCGTTCGTTTGACTATATTAAACTATTAAAAAACACCTAATCTGTTTATTTTTGAGAAATTACCAAATGGGTAAACCCATATATGTCGTTATACTCATTATTCAACAACTATCAGTTCTGTAAGATTTTTGCCTGAGGCGATACTTGATATTTTTTGATATTTCTGAAGTGCAAAGTAATAAAGTGCAAAATAAGTTAAATTTTCTTAATAATAGTTGAATATAATGATCCTGTTAGTATCTTTGCTTAACGTACAATATGAAATTATTCGATTTTTTTTAAACATTGTTGCGCGGATGACAAATGCTTAATTTTCTAACCTACTGGTATAACTTTATCTCTTCCACAAAAACTCCTTACAAACATGCCTGTTAATATTTTTTTCTACCATGTTAAATTGATAAACGTAAACTCTTTAAAAATAACGTATGCACGCGGGTGCACTTTTCCGGAATACAATTTAATACACTCTCTTGTCTATACTCAACACAATTAATGAATGAAACATGCTGTATTTAATTCGTGCAAGGTAATTTTTGATTCAATTTCCCTAGGCTAATCCATTGGCACCTACTGAAGCGGCAAGCGCGTTTGGGTCATTTTCTGAGCGTGTTTTCAAAGTGATATAATTATGATCAACAAATTAAATGTATTTTTAACATTTTTAAAAGAGAATGGGCAGATTTGTGTGGACACCAGCGCTGGAACCAATAAAAATCACCGATATACTATCGGAAAGGTTTTTTTATGTACCTAGTCTAATTTTTATTGCGTATACATATATAAGACTAATTTGATTGTTATTGCGTTAAAGTGATTATTGGGTTGTGTACAACGGATGTTTCATTTGAATTGTATGAATACGCGTAAGAAAACAACCAAATATTGACAAATAATTAAAAAATGACTACAACTTTTCAAACTTAAGTCGTCAACATATACCTAGGTAATAGTTTATGCTCACATAACTGAAACAGAATGACACAAAAACATAAGAAAACGCATAAAAATTTAAATATCTTCACACATAAGCATTGATTATTTCAAAATCTTCATAACGCGACACAGGAACTTAGTGTCGAAAAAAATCTTTGAACTTAGTCACGTTTCAACTCGCACTACTTTTGTGGCAGCAATATATTTTTTTACACAAAGATTTGGGACTACCTGCCGTAGTAAAAGTTTTACAACTTAGAATTACCTATCCGATGACATATCACTTGTCCTTATTGGTCATAAGGACCAATTAGTGGAGTGTCAGTTCGCTGCGAGTTCCAGTAACTCATGTAAGTAGGGGGAAGCGAGACAGATTGATGCACGGGGCACAATAATACACCAGCACTATTTCGTTTAAAACAAATGCTAATAATATCGAAATAACACTAAAACATGACACATAAGCGGGCTTGACAGCTGTAAACGCATCGCTTGGTTGTTGTTCTATTGTAGCATTTCGCAAACAAGTAAAAAAGTGTTTTTTGTGTAACTTACTAAAAGTATTCTCCTTATGTAATAATTGTTGCAGTGTTTATATCTGTTTATTGGATATTTGAAAATCTCAACATTAAGTTACCTATATTATTTGTTTGTCAGGATTGCACTTTTTTTAAAGTCTTCTGGTATTATTAATATTAAAAACTTTTTCCAATATGACCGTTAAGGCACTTTGATGCACAAAGGCACAGGGCACATTTTTACTATAAATATTTCCTATGTATTTTTTACAGTGTTATTTAAGATTATAAAAGTACTTTTTAGGGTTTTTTATGCCAATTTTCTTATTTTTTTAAGTTCATTTAAATTAATAATGAAAATTTCATTTTAAATTGTTTGTAATGATAAATAAAAAATATTCTATAAAATTGTGATTTCAAATGATTCAGAAACATTGCGGTTGCGAATATTCTATTTGAAAGAAATAAAACAGCATTTTGTTGAATACTCAGTTTTTCAAACTTTTTTAATTAGGATTGATAATTAAACACGAGTACAAGGTGCCCCATGGGTGGGGCACAATGTAACAAATTCTATTTTTCACCGTTTCTTCTTTATTATTATTACGATTAGATTTTCAAGAATAATTTAAATGCCATATCAATCCTAATTAGTTTAAGTATGATATAAGCAAAAATGGTATAATTTTAATATTTTTTCTGCCCAAAATATAAGGTTAAGTACATTTTTCCGCACCAATCTGCCCCGATACCTACTAAGTTCCGTTGCTTGCAAGCAAAATTTTGCCAATGTTGGTGGCTAATACATATTATGTTTATCTAATAAAGTTTAGATTTCTTTAATAGTTTTTGAAACTAGAACATCAGAAAAGGTATTAAAGGTGTAGCTTAATAAATAAATTCATATGAATGTAAATTTTGATTCGATAAATATATTTAGCAATTTATCAGTAAAACATTTTTTTCCTCTACGAATTTTCATTTTATCTCGCCACCGAAATTGGCATATAACTTTTTCTATTCGATATTAATACATACATTTCTGTCTATACCTACGCAACCGAAAGCTCGAGCTCTATGAGCAGGTTTTTTACTTTGGCTACTGCAGTATTTTTACTGTGGCTCAGGCATTGATTCTGAGATGAAACATGATTTTACAAGACTCTTGTTTCATTCCGCTCAGAAATTTTCAGCACAACTAAAACATCTTCAACAGCCAGCAACCGATACATGCAGCCATTGAATTAGCAAGCTCGCTTTTCATTGGAATGAATAGATCGCCGATAGATGGAGTAGTGCGCTGCACGAGCCGGGTGCTCGGCTGAAGAGCGGTTGGTCCGGACGTGCTCAAATACACGTTGGCCTCAAGAACCCTCCAGTATTTTACCCGCTAACCATTTTTATCCGCTGGGATTGTTTTCAGCGCTAACCTTCACTCAAATAGGATTGCCGATTGTATGCGGCATGGTTTTATAGGCTCGAATTAAAGTATTTCTCGCGAGTTCGGTCGGTAGTTTCGTTGATAAACCTATTTCCCTAACCTAAACCTAATTGGGACAAAAATAACGAACGTCATAATCCAGGATTATAATAAAATACTGTAATAAATATTAGGGGATTAACTCACACAAACTTAGTGAATAATTTACAAAGATTTAGAAAAGTAAAGTTTAATTAAACGGAAAATTGAGAATATTATTTCCAAGTTGCCCATAATTATAAATTCAGAATTGGTGTACCAAATATTCAAGTTTATTCAGCCATTCAGGTGTGATTTGATTAAGAGATCAATATCCAAACATTGTTACTAATTTTGGCATCTTATAATATATTAGTAGGATAATATTAGTACTTAAGATTTCAATCAAATCGTAACTACTTAGGTCAATCAATAGACAATAAAACCAATATTTGGGCACGAACTTAGTCACTTAACTATTAGGCTGTTACCACTGAGCCTGTTTTTGACATTCTCTTAATGGTATGGCGGCTCCTATCAATTTGATTGCAAAGGCAGGAGTGTAAAAAAGGCACTACGCGAACGGCGAGGGCAATGTTGAATAGACGCCCTGATTAACTACGACGCCGCCGGGAGGGCCTTGACTTTCATCAGTCTGAATTTTGCCATGCACGTACCCGTCGGAATATTTATATTTAATTTTGTCCGGAACTTTTTAAATATTTTTTTTGGATCCTGTAATTATCTAAAACTCTTTAATAAGATATTCGAACCGAAATAATTTTTTTTTACCAACCCTGATATCAAGCTTTCCCGGTGTCAGATTTAATTTCCTTTTCTAAAGATCATATTTCTTTTAATGTTCCTTTAATGAATAAATAATTCGTTTGTTATTTTTATTTTTAGCAGTTTCTGAAATAAAGGAGGGGAGAACGTTGACGATGTACTACAAAGGTGTGATGCATGCGAGGTCTGCTATTTCATTCGTTAATCAATAAATCAATTAATCAATCAATCAATCAAAATCTTTATTTTACATAGATCATGGTGTACAGAAAGGCCTTATAAAATTACATTGGCAACACATAATCTGCCGCTAAGAAGCACGCCCTATTGACTTTACACGGTTAAGTTTAATATTATTAATTATAGAAATCATGAGAATAGTTCATGATTAAATTTAAAAATTCCCGAGAGAATTACGATATTCGAAATCTACGCGTATGTTCACCTTTTAATTTTATTATTATTCAGTATACTTAGTTTGACAATAGTGTGTAAATTAAATTAACAAATTAATTATTGCGCGCCTGCATGTAGCAGGATGATGATGATGATGATGATAATTGCAACGTTACCACTTTTAACCTTTAGATGCATACGAAATACATTAGATACGATGTATCGAAAATTATACGACATATTTTCTTCGTCCAAAAATCTATCGAGTACTTTTGAATCTCGCTATTAAGGTTGAATAACGTTACCATTGCTCGAATACTTGCAAAATAGTATTAGGTACCAGGCAACACTTAGAGCTGCTGTCATTTCATGAAACGTCAAAACTTCGGATCGGGCGGTTCTCCCAGTCCTATCGACTCCGAATCGGCTTGAGCCGGTAAGAAAAAGTTTTATGTCCATGCATGCATCGAGCCGAGCCGAGGACTACTACTACCTGGGAGACTTTCAACTAAGATTTTTCAATTAGTTCTGATAATAACCAAAATTGCTATACCTCGTTGGATAGCTGAACAAATGTTGATATTTTTAAGATTGTCTGCAGTATTACTGCCATAGACTTTTTTTTAAATATTGGTATAAGAAAATTTCCGGATTTTTTCAAATGACATTCAATATATAAGTGAAGAGATTTTATAGTTATTAGGTTGCCTTCAATTGGAATTGAATCAGTGTTCAAATTTTTCACGAGTGCCTACCTATTCTTAGAATGATCACTTTAAATGCTGAACGATAAACAGGAAAAAAATCACAATGTATAATGAATGAAAAAAGGAATATGTCGCCTGATCTTCTCATAATTTCCTTTTTTAAATTAGATTTAGAGTTAGAGTTAAAAAAAATAATCGTGTTATGTTTTTTGGATTACTATGACTATAACATACAATTCAGGGGAATCTACTCGTATGTACAAATGTGACAGATTTAGACCCGAAAATTGAAACATGACGTACCTATATAGTGGCTGTTGTGATTGCCGTCGAGTGGCAAAGTATTATTTGGGTGGCAGTTATGACTGCCATCGGCGATGACAGGAATGCCTCTTTATACTTTTCTAGTAATGTGACCTTTGAGGACCATAGAGCATTTTGCAGTACCTATTTTAGGTCATGTAACCTATCCTTAAATCAGTACTTTCCAAGTTTGGTGTCAATGTAGGTATTTGAATAGGTATCGTCAATTGACGATATTTGTACAGATTTCTAACTTGGCTTCTTAAAATCCGATACATTGATTTTTATAAAAATTACCGTTCCCGGGCCCGCATTGCGGTCACGTTTATTGCAGTGCATAAAGCATGTGTCGGTATCGCATTAGTGTGCTGGTCATGAAGCGGCAGATGTTTCACCCACCTGGCCAACAGACCGCAGCAGGCACTGCAAGCATGAATCAAGGAACTTGAACTTTGTTTAGCAATCTGCTAGCTTTGTGTCATAGGTTTTTATCTGTTACCTATTTTATGATCAATATGTTGCTATTATTTTAAGATTTGATCGTATCTTAGACTAAAACATATTAAGTCAAATTTTTGACCGCGTATCATTATGGGATATCACTAAAAAGTCTACAAACTTTATTTATTTATTTGGGACGTAAACAAACAGTCATTCACATATATCTTATTAGATTAAAAGGAAAATAGTTCATTGACAATAGTGTTTACAGTTGGAAAGATATATTTAATATAATATGGTTGGAAAACGCAAAAGAAAACATTGTAATTCAGAATTTTATCGCTTTTTGATAATTTTTCCAAAACTAAAATTTGACAACTCCATCATATTTTTTGCGTAAACTATAAATAATTATCTTTAAATAAGATTTTTTTCAGATGTTTTGGCCTATAAACTTCGGAAATAGGAGGGGGAACGATAATTTTTTGTATATTTTTGGCTATATATCAAAAAGTATAGCACGTAAATTTTTACAAAATACCTAGTTTTAAAATTGGCAGATTTAGCCTTTTCATATGAATGACACCCCGTTCGCGTGATTTTTCATCCCCCCCATTCTAGACCTTTTTCCAATATTTAGAAGAGTAATTTTATACTTATGAGCAACTTAACCAAAGGATAACGAAAGTGTGCGAGCAGCTACAGCAGTGGTTCTCAGCGAACGGGCTTATCCTTAACGTGGCAAAGTCAAGCGTGCTGTTTTCCGGCAAAGGTATAGTGGCACCACTGTCTATAAACAGTCCCCTACCATTGTGTCAACAGTGCAAATTTTTGGGCTTCACGCTAGACGGAAACCTAAACTGGAAGCAGCATGTCGATTTACTTTGCGTCAAGTTGAGCAGTGCAGCTTTCGCTTTACGGAAGTTAAAGCCAACTATAGCAAGTGATGGGCTAAAGCAGGCGTATTTTGCTTATTTTCATTCGTTGCTGTCTTACGGTACAATGCTGTGGGGTAACTCCACGGACTCAAATCGCGTAATGATCCTCCAAAAACAAGCGCTTAGGATCCTTGCCGGTATAAAACCACGAGAATCATGCAAGAGGGTATTTTCTCAATATCGCATTCTGACCCTATATTCCGTGTACTTGTACCAAATTATTGTTTATACACGTTTAAACCTCCATACCTTTGCGCGAATGGGAGTTGAGGGCAAGGTCACTCGCAGCACGGGCCGCTTGCGCAGCTGCGGCCGGCTCCGAGCCGCAGGGCGCTAGCCAGGAAGAACCCGCGAATTATAGGCCCTAAATTCTACGAGCACCTACCCGCTTCCTTAAAAAATGAGTCCAGTGACGAAACATTCAAGCGTCGATTGAAAAACCTTTTGTTAGATAATGCATTTTACTCTGTAAGTGAATTTATTGACACTGGATTTTGACTTTATAATACCTATATATATAATTTTGACACTGTTTATTGTACTACCATTTGTATATTTAATTTAATCCATTCATTTTTAACATTGGTTTTTGCTACATTACTTTTTTTGTTTTTACTTCTTTGACGATCATAATATGAATTCTGTATAATTGACATGTGTGCAATATAACTGTATCTTATATTATGAAATAAATAAATCTAAATCTAAATCTATATTGTTTTTACTAAATCAGATGCGGGCAAGCAAGTTATACCTACAATTGTGCTAAATTTCAAGTTGATAGCTTATATAGTTTCAGAGAAAAACTGCTGTGACATACAGACAAACAGATACCGAAGTCTCAATAAAAGTGTTATTTTTTATCATTTTGGTACGAAATCCTAAAAATAGTAAAGTCCTGAGTTATTTGTTATAAAATTGCATCGCCCGGTATTGGGATTAGGTATTTTATTTAATCTTTAATAACTCTGAAAACTGTTGGTATCAGGATAGCTTTACTACACGTTCCTCAAAGGGATGCCAATTAACTACTATGTATGTTACCTATAAGTGTAAGTACAGCTCTGATGCATTTCAGCCTACTCGGCATGACACGAAGGCGGTAGGGTAATACACGAGTGGTGCAGACAATAATACCTGACTGTGTTAAATTACCGCTGTAGAATTTGTAAATAAATAGAAACACGTGGTGGCAAGCGTGGGAGCCCAAATACCAAAGAGCGTTTAGTGTCCTCGCCAGGATGTTTAACCTATTCTTAAGCCATTCCTACCTTCCGCCAGACATGATGAGGAGTGAGGACCCGGAGCACAACCAGGGGATGTGTCTGATAAGACAAATTATAGGCCCGTCTCGCTGGCCACGATAATAGCACAACACACACACTACCTCCACATTACTTGGCAGTGTGCTTAACTCTCACTTATGTCGGGTTCCTATATTCAATCCGAGGATAGATAAGGCTTACCTCGGGTTAAAATTTGACATTTGCCCATACAAAATGTGTCAAATTTTAATCCGAAGTAAGCCTATCTGTCCGCGGATTGAATATAGGAACCGGACGTTAGTCAACAATGTCACAATTACATAACGGCCAAGTTGGCTTCTAACGAAGACGGCTTTAATTCGTTTAAAGCACAATGTCAAATATAACAGCGACAAAAGGAATAGTACATTGTTGCCTAGGCGCGGAAAGTAAAGGTTTTCCTGACGAGGTGGTTAGGAGGCCGAGCAACAGCGAGGCCTGCTAAAATACGAGTCAGGAAATCCTCGTTTCCGCCGAGGCATACATAATGCTTTTCTCAAACATGTGAGGAAATAATACAAATACATTTCTAAAAAGCAAGTAATTTAATTTCCTTAGATTTAGCGGGAAGCAGGTTTTGCCTAACCGAGGCAGCTTCAGATTTTAATATAGGCGGTGTGGTACCTATTTCGTCGCTTTCGTCGCTTGAGCTCATTTTTAGGGTTCCGTAGCCAAATGGCAAAAAACGGAACCCTTATAGATTCGTCATGTCTGTCCGTCTGTCCGTCCGTATGTCACAGCCACTTTATTCCGTAACTATAAGAGCTATACTGTGGAAACTTGGTAAGTAGATGTATTCGGTGAACCGCATTAAGATTTTCATACAAAAATAGAAAAAAAACAATAAATTTTTGGGGTTCCCCATACTTAGAACTGAAACTCGAAAATTTTTTTTTCATCAAACTCATACGTGTGGGGTATCTATGGATAGGTATTCAAAAATGATATTGAGGTTTCTATTATAATTTTTTTCTAAACTGAATAGTTTGCGCGAGAGACGCTTCCAAAGTGGAAAAATGTGTGTCCCCCCCCCCGTAACTTCTAAAATAAGGGAATGATAAATGTAAAAATAATATATGATGTACATTACCATGCAAACTTCCACCGAAAATTGGTTTGAACGAGATCTAATAATTAGTTTTTTTTTAATACGTTATAAATCGTAAACCGCATTTTACCTTTCATTCAATCAACTCAAATATAATAAAGAATAAAGAAAAACATTTATTTAGATGTATAGTTGTACGGAACCCTACGTGCGCGAGTCCGACTCGCACTTGGCCGGTTTTTTATAGTAAGTATTTCACACAACAAATAGTTTAATATTCGGTTTCACAATTATATTATGCAGAATGAACGAATGTTACCGACTGTCAATTGTTTTTAAATACTAACCATAGACATTGGAATGCAAATTAAAAAAGAAACACACGCACTGTGCTAAAAAAGCGAGCAGTTACCTTGGCTGTTTGGAATTTTTGTCTTGGTCCTTTTGATTTTGTATGCAAATTGACAGCATTTTTAAGAAATATATGGACATGGACGGAAAGTGTTTTCATATGGTTTTTTT
This sequence comes from Acleris emargana, assembly GCA_927399475.2. Classification (NCBI taxonomy): domain Eukaryota; kingdom Metazoa; phylum Arthropoda; class Insecta; order Lepidoptera; family Tortricidae; genus Acleris; species Acleris emargana. The sequence goes on along the minus strand of OV656835.1, from coordinate 44,102,540 downwards.
ACTCCTAGGAGTAAAATGAGGCTCTTTCCGTCCTTGTGTTTCAATCGGAAAACCGTTTTTTCCGAGCATGTTTGAGAAAACTTATTTATGACTGCTTCTTGGACTTCTCAATGGGGTATAGCGGGAACAGTGAACTGAACTGACACGGACAACCACCTCATGCCACATAGCGTCGACGCGTGCCGCGATGCTATTCTTGCGTACTATTTAATTATGTTTTTTATCAGAATATTAACACGGTTATTATGTCTCTTTATTAAAATTAATAAAGCTGATCCACAGGCTTATTGCCTAACGAACTCGCAATCGCAATCGTTTGAATTTGTCAAAGCCGAACAGCTATATAGGTACCATACAAACTTAACCTCGTCCCTAGCCAGACACACTTTTGAATATAGTTTTATATGTCTTGACATATTATAAACAAGTACGAGTATTTAACGATTACATTCGTTTATAGAGAACACGGCTAGGAAGTGTTCCTACCTAAACTAAATGTTCAAGCTAATGGGCGTTTTCACTAAAAAGTGTACCCAATTAAGGACTGAAATTAAGCAACTTTAACTTTGTCAGTTTTGTGACGAAAATTAGCCATACATTGCGGCCGTCAATATATAGCTAATTTCATAGACAAAGTTAAAGTTCCTTAATTTCAGTCCTTAATTGGGTACACTTTTTAGTGAAAACGCCCTAATAATAATTAAAATCTTTCTCGTCACTATTACTGCCAACATGCAATGGTTATCATCGCAGTGCGGGGGGTTATTATGACGTAGCTATGCAGTTCAGTTCACGCTGTGAGAAAAGGACAGAGCTATATTACTGCTATAGCTCTGTCCTTTACGCTCGCCGTAAAATGAACTGCATTGCTATGTCAAAATAACCCCCCAGGATGGCAAAATGTTTCTAATTAAATCAGGCCCTTACATTTGGCCTTATAGCTCTGAAACTACGAGGCAAAACTGGAGGTTTCTGTGATACTTACTACAGTAAGTAGGTATCTGTTATTAACTATTTATTGAAAAAATTAAGAACATAAGTGGCTCGGAAAAATTTAACTAAAACATACCTAGCACGAATTAAAAAACTTTTTTTTGTTAAATGTGTTAAGTATAGACAAGAGAATCAATTAAATCGTAACCCGCGAAAAGTTTACTCCCGCGCATACTTTTTTTTAAAGAAATTACGTTTATCAATTTAACTTGGCATATAAAATATGAACAGGGGCCCCAGACAAGATGCATTACGCCAACCATTACGCCAACTCGCTTTTATATTCGTTTCGTTTTTAAACCAATCGCGTCACTGCTAGATCACGTGACTTTTCGTATCACGACATCTTCAAGTGAAGCGATTGGTTTAAAAACGAAACGAATAGAAAAGCGAGTTGGCGTAATGCATCTTGTCTGGGGCCCCAGGCATGTTTGTAAGGAGTTTTTGTGAAAGAGATAAAGTTTTACCAGTAGGTTACGAAATTAAACATTTGTAGTCCGCGCAACAATTGTTTTTTTTTAAATTTTAACGCAAAAGTACTAACAGGATAAAAAAATGCTAAATGCATTTAAATTCATATATTAAGGTATTATTAAGATAATTAAACTTATATTACTTTTGACTTGAGAAATATCAAAAAATATTAAAATCTGTTTAGGCAAAACTGTAACAGAACTAATAGTTGTTGAATAATGGAACATATATACTCGTAAACCCATATCGTAATTTCTCAAAGTTTAACCGATTAGGGGTTGTTTAATAGTTTATCTACACACATTATCATAAGTCCTCTATTACGCATTCAAAACCCGTAGGAAATGACCGGCATGTAGTGGTGGTAGTAGGTAGAATCTGTACTGTAATGTTATTATAGTATAGACTTTTAGAACGTTATGAGTTTAAATTTGGAGCGGTCAAAACTCAAAAGTATTAAAAAGATAAAAGATGTTTATTCAGTAAGTAGGCCGCATGGGCACTTTTACACGTCAAAAATCTACCAGCGCTTCAACAGAGACTACTGCTGAGAAGAAACGCCGCAAGTAACTCAACAGTCAGTCGTTTTTTAAATATTGCTTATATAATAATACATACCTTCCTTCACGCCTGTAATCCCAGAGTGGGTGGGGTAGGCAGAGCCACAGAATCACAGAATTACAACTTCAAAAAGTTCTTGACAATTCAGCAACCACAATTTGCACAGATAGGCTAAGATGTTTACCAGCGTATTAGTGACAGGTTGCAAGCCCATCGCCTAACAGTACTACAAGCCTTTATTCCCTTAGTCGCCTCTTACGACGTCCACGGGAAGACATGGAGTGGCACTATTCTAACCCGGCAACCACACGGGGGGGGGGGGGGGGGGGTATATAATAATAAACTTAACCTAGCATTATACAAAACAATGAATCTCACATAAAACAAAAAATAAATACATTCATGCGCCAACTGCGCAAGGAAAATGTGTCAAAACTCACAAGAACTAATAAGTAGTAGTAATAAGAAATCTAAAAATATAGAAATTTTAGGAATTACACTCACTTATGACGGTGCAAGACAACCCACATAAAAAGCCTCGACACATTCTCCCACAGAAACCGTGTCCCCCAGACAATAAACAATGTTTTCATATTTTTTATGACTAAGTAGGCCAAGCATTTTTATCTGATAGATAGTCCTCGACTCTATAGTAAGCTTTAGACATCAACGACTTTTTCAAGTAGGTTTTAAGTACTGGAAATGGTAACTGTAAAACAACGTCAGGTAATTTATTATAGAAACGGATGCATTGACCTACAAATTATTTATAAACCTTACGGACACGAATTTTTTTAATAGCAGTTTTATTTTTATTTCTCGTATTCAAATTATGTATATCACAATTCTTAACAAAAGAGTCTTGATTTTTAATGACATAAATAATATTTTCATAAATAAATTGTGACGCTACTGTCAAAATATTAATTTCTGTAAATAGTAATCTTAAGGCATCACGGGAGTTTAGATTATATATAGAACGAATGGCTCTTTTTTGCAACACGAATATAGGTAGTCTGAATGTCAGCAGCTTTTCCCCAAACCAGAATACCGTACGACATAACACTATGAAAATAACTATAATAAACTAAGCGAGCTGTCTCAACATTAGTAAGTTGCCTGATTTTCCTAACAGCATAAGCTGCCGAACTTAATTTACCTGCTAGTACTGCTATATGGGGATTCCATTGCAAGTTTTTATCTATATTTATCCCTAAGAAAAGCGCCTTATCTACGATTTCCAATCTTTCATCATTAAGAAATATACTAGATTCTACCGGTCTAACATTAGGCAAAGCGAACCTAACACATTTAGTTTTCTTAGCATTGAGTAGCCAATTAAGTACTTTACCTAGTGTGGCGTTTATCCTACTGTAATCGACGGATTTTCAGTCTACCTTGAAAATTAATGATGTATCATCAGCAAATAGCACAATATCACAAAGGTTATCTACCATGGGTGGTAAGTCATTAATATAAACCAAAAATAAGAAAGGACCTAATATAGAGCCCTGAGGCACCTAATTTAACAGCTGCTCCAATAGACTTTGTTTGGTTTACAACAACCATTTGTGTTCTATCACTGAGATATGAAGACATAAGATTTAGAGAATTATTTGACAGACCTTAATGTTCTAATTTTAGTATAAGAGTCGCATGATCTACGCAATCGAAAGCTTTAGAAAGGTCATATTCTAAACTATTCTAGTATTCATTCATAGATATTAAAACAGGTATTGTCCCGAAACATCTTAGCCTGTTTGTGCAACATGTGGTTACAGAATTACTAACAAGTCTTTAAGAGTTGTTGGTAATCCTGTAACTCTGCCTAACCCACTCTGGGAATGAAGGCGTGAGTGTATGTATGTATGTATGTATTGTCCCGAAACGTCAATTCAGTATGTTTTTTAATATAAACCGCACGACATTTGATCTTGAGGGACTTGAGATTAGGGTCTTCATTTGCTTGCCTATGTTTTTTTTTTTTTAAATCCTCTTGACGTAGGATCGAATTACCGCCATTATTGTTGTCATTTGTTGGTTTGTTTTTTACTGTTACGAAAGTAGGATAATTCTAAATTTATGATATGTGTGTAGATAAAGTAGTGTATACATGCTTACTGTACATAATTAGGTCTTAAGACTCGTGTGATCCGTGTGTGTTTTCTTAGTTTCTTAAAGAAAGTAAAACTAAATTCTCCTTTGTTAGGTACCTTTTTGCATAAATCAGTATTAAAAAAAAACTAAATTGTATTTTTCTCTATTCCAATTTGTTTAATTTTGTTATAAGTTTTTAAGTAAGTTGTAAAGACATAGTTAAAAACAAGAAATTAAATAGTCTATAAAGGAAAGGCTTCTGGTGATAACAGGGAAAAGGTTAAGTAAAAACCTACGCTACACCGAGTGATGTTGCGTCAACATTTACTTAATTAAGCGTAATACGTTGTTGCCGAGTGTAGAAAGTACACAAATTACATAATATACAAGTTATCAATTGCCCTTTCTGTAGAGGCAGACATAGTGCTTTTCTCAACTACTGCAAATAAATTTTAACTTCATATTAATTTGACATAGTTACTTAGGTACACAAAATATCAATGTAAAATACCCGTATTAAAGAAGGCCCAAGCTACTGTGAAAGTTAGTTGAAATACGCCAGTAACACATTTTCACAGAATGGTTTTGGTTTTTATTGTAAATCAGATAGTGATAGCACATGGTGGTATAGTCTTTATTATTTCTAGCGAGCCGATCTTCTACACAAAGGCCATTGTTTGTAAACAATACCATTGTCTTTCTTTGTGTCCGTAACACCAAGCCGATTACATACAAAAAAGTTAGAACTACATTGAATGTACATTGAATTATCAACCCTACCCTCTTAGTCAGTAGGTTTAAAATGTAAAGTGTCAGGATACAGATATAAGTTTTGTGTAGATGATAGTATTGTGTAAAGAATAAGCACAGTTCAAATAATAAAGACTTATATCTGTATCCTGACACTTTACATTTTAAACCTACTGACTAAGAGAGTAGGGTTGATAATTCAATGTACATTCAATGTAGTTCTAACTTTTTTTTATGTAATCGGCTTGGTGTTACGGACACAAAGAAAGACAATGGTATTGTTTACAAACAATGGCCTTTGTGTAGAAGATCGGCTCGCTAGAAATAATAAAGACTATAAATAGTTTACAACATTACAAAGGTCCAAATTTGTTTCGTTCTTCTTTGCAATCGGGTTTAGTAAAAAAAAAATACATCTCTTTTTGCAGTCCGGATTTTAGTTGTTTAAACTTATTTCATATACATTAGTTGTGACAAAAACGAACCCAAAGGAGTCTATAGTAACACATTTTTGGTGGTTTTTATTTTTATTATAATATTTGTAGGTATATTTAGGATTGGGTATGTACGTACAGTACCTGCAAATAATATATCAACTTTGTACTTAAATCTCACACGATTACCTACAAATATTACTTACCAATATTGACAACCAATCAAGAACTAGTTGACTGAATTGTATTGCTTATTATTCAATTCGTTAGCTGATTTAGTAAGGTTCAAAATGGTTTATAGTACAAATAGTACATATCGTAGTTTAAACTAGGATTTGTACAAACATTTGTTACATACCATTTTGAACCTTATTTAATCAGCTAACGAAAAAATGAAACCTTTTTTTAAATCCACTAAAAAGTGAAAATTGACAACAGGAACTTTTTAAAAAGTGTTCGGAAAAAAAACATGCTTATAGTGAGATTGTCTCAATACCTTTTTTTATTGTAATTACTAATTACTTACTAAGTTTTTTTAATTTAAACATCAGTATTTGTTACGCTAGCTTTGTAGACGTGGTAATGGCGTAATTTGTTTTTTTTAAGTCTAACGTGCACTAGCAGAAATTTGTTTATTTATTATCTCAGTAAATAATGAACAAAAATCAAATACAATTTTAGGCTTTTGAAATAAGTATACCTCTATTTATGTTTTTTGTCACCTGCTAAAAAACATGTTGGCAATTGTTAGTGGCAATAATCAGATTTATTTATTTAACTTTCATCTTTTTTATTATTTGACGCTTTTCAATGACTGTATTCCAAATTTAGTGATTAACGGACCATGCTATGATAGCAAATATGACATCACAATTGATTTTTCAGTGATGTTCGTAATTCCAATAACATTTTGTACTACTATAATAGTCCTTGACACAATCTTATTTCGAGAAGAACCTACTTAATTAGCGAAAACGATTAATAAAACCTAATCCAAAATATGTCCAAATATGTTTTGTTCTTAGGTACATTTCTCGGTTCAAAGTTTCACGTTTCAAAGTTTCACGTTTACTGGTTCGGACCGAATCTTCATTACAGACTTGAATCAACTAAATAGGTAGGGACCTAGAAAATATTATTTTGTATTTTTTTACAGGTGATTAAAGTTTAAATTAAACCATCGAACATACCCGCAGCAAGGAGCTGCAACTAGGTACGAGTACCTACCTCTGTATTTGAAACTGACTCTGCATAAAGATAATACCTAGTCATAATTTCAAAGTTTCTTTATTTCTCAATTTTGTTCTGTAGCAGGCGAACGAGTTACCGAGTATACATAACCACATACCTACCACAACCTTACCTCCGGCCCTACCGCTGGACACGAGCCTCCCTGCTCCCGCGGGGAGTGAAGCGGGGCCGCCTCTATGGCAATGTCGTGCTGTCAAGGTCGACGATAACTAAATGACGACTGCATTATCGACCATGACAATGTAATGTTTTATTTAGGATAGTCTACGTGATAATTTTCTTAGTTATTTATTTATAGATTCATAAAAATACATTTGTAGAAATTACAGTAAGACACTTGTACTACTACATAATATAGGTAAGTAATACAACAACAGTGGTCAGTGAGACAAACAATGTTCCTAAAATACTACTTATGATGCCAGGTCAGCCTTTAGTTTAACAATTTTGCCTTACAAAAGAGCCAGTGACCCGAAGTAAATTTTGTCAGGGAGAACATGAATACGAAAACGATGTGTCGCTGGAAAATATAGGTCACGCGAGATATGACTCGGATATGAAAAGAATTCTTGACACGACACTCACCAGACGTCACTCGACAAGGTTTGTTAGTTCGGCGCAGTCGAGCGAATACGAGGCGCTGTTAGTAGTCAGCGCGAGTCGCAAGGTGGCGGACTCACCAACACATGTCGAAATACTCCATGACAACGTCGACGATATACATGAGTGCGGAGCGCGGCCGGCGCGGCGAGCAGCGCGCGGGCGGCGAGCGCAGCTATGGTCGCGCGCGCGTGACGCACGCCGCATCCTCGCCGCCGCAGCCACAGCGCACTTTATGACGCGCTGTTTAGAACCATGACGCCACGCGTACTATTATACCGTTAAACTAGATACGCACCTTTGGTCCCCACCTTCCTCCTGGGCCCGGGGGCATTCCTGCCTCGGCCTGAGGACAGGCGTCAGCCCCCATTTCTCAACCAACTCTATGCGAGCAATGGTGGCTGCTCAAGGTAAATATGTCATCGGGTCGGTGCGAGTGCGGCGGAGCAGCGGGGACGCGGCGGTGGGGCTGGCAGGCCCGCTGCGCCCCCGGGCCGGCTCGTAGCGCGCGCCTCGGCCGCCACCTTACTCGCGGGGCAAGACGGCCGCGCCCCGGACCGCTGCGCCGCCGCTCCTCATGGCGCGCCTACAGCGGCGCGCAGGCTGGCACCATCGCGCACCAGCAGGGCACGCCCAGCCGTCACCTGCACCCGCCCGTGTCAACTCCTCGATGATGCCGTGCACTGCGCAACCTCACGATCAACCCGCGCGACCAGTTCCCGCAAAACCGCCTTAATTTGATAAGATATGTATCGTTGGATATGTGAACGCTGATTGCTTGAGTCCTTACGTAATAAGTTAGGCGCGTGCGGGCGCCTTACCGAGCGCAGCGAGTCATGGTTTCTGACAGAGCCGCGTTGCGGTCGCGATGCGCGGGTGAGCGCGTGTGTCGCCGGAGCGTGGCGGCGGCGTACTGGGGCGGGCGCGCGTGCGTCCTGCCGCCCGCCCTGCCGCACCCCCGCGCTGACACCCGCCCGCCCTTAGCCGCACGCGTATCGACACAAACGGGAACCACTGCATCGCGGTCCGCGGTCCAGCCCCCCTCCGAGCGAATCTCTCATCATGACAAGTCCTCTGTTATCCGGCCAAATTATGTTTGAGAGCACTTAGTACAATAAGAACATACTAAATTCAAATAAAAGTAACCTGACAAAGATTGAAGTTCTTGAATCTGTGTCATATTTAGTAAAAACCATACTAAATCGCCAAAATAGAAAATAGGTTTTATAAATAACTAGCAGCCCGCCAGCGGCTTCGCCCCGCTGCAAATTTCTGACTTTCAATTCATTTGTTACAAAAAATGTGATAAATGAAGAACCGCTCGACCGATTTTGTGCAAACTTCACATAAACCATCTACTAAACAGTCCGAACAAAGACTAAACATTTGGTTTGGACAGGTGAGCCCGTTCTTGAGTTATAAAATTACAACTAAAAATGGCATTGATTTTTATATACATAGATATGCGACCTGGGAGAGATAGATAACTCACAAGTACTCACAACTAAATAAAAAGCAAGGTTGAAAAACCCGACTGCATTTTTTATGCTGACCTATGTTAATAAATGAAATTTTGCCATTTAGGCCGGGGTAATTACCTATATCGAAAAATAGGCCTGAATTAAAGACAGCATTTTTTTTTATTAAATGTGTACGGTACAAACAGGGGAGTGTATTAAGTTGTATGCGCGCATGCGTTTTACAAAGAAATTTTGTTTATAAATTTTACATAATAGAAAAAGAAAGCAGGCATATTCGTCAGGAGTATTGTATTTGTCGAAGAGATTTAGTATTACCAGTCAGTAGGCCAGTAAATTAAACATTTGTCGTCCGCGCAACAATACTTATAATTTCACTCTGTACTTTAAGCAAAAATATTAACAGGACGAAAAAATGACAACTAATATAATGAGAATTAAATGTGAGTTTGCATTTCTGAGATATCAAAAACTCTGAAATAGTGGTTCAGGCAAAAATGTAGCAGAACTGATAGTTGTTGAACAATGGAAAATATTGAAGCCCCGATCGGAATTTCTCAGAATTAATCAGATAAGATTATTATTATTTACATCTTTAATATTTGAGTAGCTTAGTTTAATTTTAATTTGAGTCGCTTAGTTTAATTTTAATTTTAATAAGTTTCGTTTTAACTTTTAATTGTACTATAATAATAAATAAAAGTTCAGTATCAGATAAAAGGTTGTTTAATAGTTTAACACAGTAAAACCAACGATTTGAATTAATATTTTAAATTTTCTTGCAAATAAGTAATATAAAGCCTATAAATGAAAGTTAAACTAAAAACTCTGTTACATTTTTACCTTAAACGGTATTAAAAAAAGCTATTAACAATAATTTGCGTTGATACAATTTATTTAATTTTGCCTGATAGCGTTTCAATATATTAATTTTAATAATTTTATGTTCAAAAATCACTGTTAATAAAAAAAAAAAATGGTTTTTTTGTTTCATTTCCGTAGGGGAATTTGTTTAATTCTGCAAAAATATATTGCTTTTACCAATTATTTATATATAATAACAAGAATTGTTTTGTTAACTTTGCCTTATATTTTATTCACAAATACGCGTTATTGTTATTTATACCTTGTTCCGGTCATGGAAAATGTTTTTTTTATTAATTATTTGGAGAGATAAGTTGATATACATGATTCTACAATAAAAGCGATGTTTTGATTTTTTGGAAGGTTCACAGTTTACATTTCCATTTTAACAGTTTAGGTATCCAATGTCACTCGGGATGGTGAAAGGATTCTAACGATACCACGCACATCTAAACCGGCTCAGTCGTTTAGAATTATCAGTCGTCTATACCTTTGAAGTGTTTGGAAAGTCTTATCGTATAGTTTTTAATTTAGCCGCTATTACTTTCAAGAAAATAAAGCTATCGTAACGTTGACAATATGACAAGATGTCAAAAGCGATACGACTTTACCCGGGAGAGAAGAGGCCCAGCACTCGCAATGGTGCAGAGGTTAAAACTATCTTGACCTCTGACCTACAAATCACCGTACAACGTTGCCCCCAATCTTCCTAGAGAAGATTGGATTGTGTTTTATTGCTATATTGATTTATACTTATATACCTATACTTGACACTGGCGAAATCACTTCACGTGGAAACGCCATATCCCCGCGGTAGTAGCTGTTCAAGTCGCCGCGGGGGCAAAGAAAGAAGAAGAAGAAGAGGCCCAGCGCCTAGAGGCGGCGGTAAAAATCATATCGTCTTTGGCATAAGAATAAATAAAATCTACTTGGAAGGGAATCTCCTTTACCCAAGCCCCTGGGCCAAGGGCTGTCGCGAAATATTTTAATCGGTTTATGGATGGGTTATACACGTTTAGTCACGAAATGGTACCTACTTATGTTTTTCTTCAACGTGGAAAAATTGTTGCAAAATGAGTTTTTTACATTTACGTTAAATTAGGTAGGTAATAATACTTTTTGATGATATAAAGAATATCTCCAGAAAATTACGTGGCTTATGCGGTTATTAATCATCCGGACCATTAATTTGAATTTATTACAAAAATTTTTTTTTTTTTTTACTATTCTTATGTATTAATTCGTATTTTGTTACTTTTAGTTTTACAGCCAAATAGACTGCAATAATGTTTACCCATGGCCATTAATAGGTACGCGTAAAAAAATCAAATTGCGACTTGCGCGGTCAAACTAATACAACAAACCCATCAGAAACGGAGCTATAATATATATTAATGTACCGGGATATATATGAAATTATAGTAAAGAATCACACATTACTAAAATATGAAAGAAAACATCCATCCCATTCATTATAGTGGTGAGGGAAAGAGATAAATATATCTAACAGCAAGCTCTATTAAGGTATCCTAAAATACCTTATATAATATATATTATAGCTGTGCGTGTGGACTTTGTCAACTAATACGGAAAATATATCGTTAGATGCTTTCCTATTATATACGAGTATATTTTGGCATATTAATATACAAGGTGTTAGGTCGCTAGGTGCAAAGCTGTAAGGGGGTGATAGACGAAGTATTTTTGTACAATTTGATCTGTATTTATCTTAGACGAAATATAGATTTTATTTTGAATTTAAAATATACCTTTACAGAAAATACCCCGAATTTGTTAGTTACGTGTTAATAATGCCCCAATAAGCGTTGTCTTATAAACAAAACAATTTATTTTGGATCGATTAATGTGTATTGGACCAAATTAACCAGGTTTAAGCGTCTTTGTTGTAACAAAAACAAAATAAAGGCATTCGAAATGATTTAAAATGATTTTTTTATGTGTCTTAAAAAATATTAAATAAACTTTGAAGTGTTCAAACATATTTAAAAATATGTCTCTTAATTGTTCTTTCTTTGAAGGTATCATAATTCACATCGCTTGCCAAATCTCTGAGTTAAGTAGTAAAAACTAAACTTACATTGAATAAATACATTAAGAAAAGTTCAAGATTTTCCATAATACCTACTGCACCATACTCCATAACAGTCTGATAAAAAAAGTTCCTTATCAAAATCAATGTTTTTAACACCTTTAAATTTAAAATACCGTTCTTTTAAAATCATATATTTTTAATTTTAATGTGTTATTTTTTTACGAAAGTAAATTTTGAATTATCTTAATAGTTTTCTTATGAAAATTGAGGGAACGGTAACTGTAAAAGTTCGTGTAGATTACTTACGAGTGCTGCCTAAGTTCGGTTTTTACTCCTTAACCCCGAGATTTGGCAAGCCATGTGAATAACTGATACCTTAAAAGAAAGAACAATAAGCAAGCATAAAACCATTTCAAAGCGTGTTTGAACATTTCAAAGATTTATTAGATAAATGTATTTTTTATACTCGTCGATTAAAATCTGTGTATTAAGATTTCATAGAGAATACTGCAACGTCACTCTCTTCATCGTTGTTACTTCCGAAACAAGCGAAATAACTATTTCGATACGCTCTAGACAACCGAAAAAATTTGAAAATAGAACTTCGGATTTTCATATATGTGTCCTTGTTTAAGGAGACTCGATCCGATACAAAATTGCCAATGTGTGGCGTTTCGGAACGTAGCAGCGTCGCGTCATCTGTCAAAAATCTGCTTTTCAATTATCTTGTGTCAAAGAAGTCGGATAGTAGAACACTTACGATATTTAGTTTTCTTATATACTCGTATTAATGACTTAAATTATGAATTTTAATGAACTCGTACAAAAAGTATTGTTCACTTTTCTCGTACCTTACTTAGGCCACTCAGCAAGCTTCGTGGCCTAAACACGGTACTCGACTAAAAAGCTATCTATTATAACACGATTGTGAAAAATACTATTTTAAGGCACACAAATATGACTGACCTAACCTGAGTCACTTTTAATAATTTCCATTTTTTTTTTTTATTACTACAAAGACGTTTAAAGCTTGTTTAATTTGGTCCAATAGACATTAAACTATCAACAATAAATTATTTTGCTTAAAAGGTAACCGCAATAAGGGGCATTATCAACACGTTACTATCAAATTCTGGGTATTTTTTGTAAAATTCTTAAAAATACTACCGAATTTCGTCTAAGGCATAAACAACTATTTTTTTTCAAAATTACGTCGACTATCACCCCCTTGAAGCTTTGCACCTAGTGACCGAACAACGTGTATATTCCGCGTGTGACGCCCCTGGCTGACTAGACATCTCAGGTGTCGCCAGGCGGAAGGTATCTAACACGCCGAGCGCGCGTCGGGAGCCGGGAGTTTCGCACTACGTTGTTTTTAATTATTCTTATATCTTTGGCCTGTTATGTGTTCTTATCTCGGTCGCTATTAGGGTAAGGACCAAAAAGTTGGATCCTCGTTGGACCACAGTTAAACGCAGTTAACCATTCAAACAACGAAGTCGAAAAAAGTTCCTTTGTGCGACGAAAAGTATCCCTACAATTGCATGGCTAATTTAAACTACAAGGACGCTAAATCCTTCAGAAGCATAAGCCTCTCATCATTCGTATTGAAGGCATTGGAGAAGATCATAGATATACAGATAAGGACAAGCATGCAAGGTGGTAGACTACCCTTACACGGGCATCAACACGCCTACATGGAAGGTAAATCAACAGAGACAGCTCTGCACAACCTGACTACAAGGATAGAAAGAGCATTAGAAGACAAGGAGTTGGCACTGGGATGCTTCTTCGACGTAGAGGGAGCATTCGACAGAGCGACTTTTGGTGCAATAAAGAAATGTCTACGGAGGGATGACATAGACCCCGCAGTTAGGAGATGGATAATGGCCATGTTAACAGAGAGAGCGATCACAGCACAACTGGGGGGAGACTCAATAAGGATAAAGACGAGCCGTGGATTCCCACAAGGAGGCTGTCTGTCACCACTCTTATGGTGTCTCCTACTAGACTCGCTCATAAGAGAAACTAACACAAGAGGGATACACATGCAAGCGTATTCGGATGACGGGGTACTCTTAGTGAGGGGAAAAGTCCTCAGTGTAACGAGAGAAGTCATGACAAGAGGGATAAAACAGGTACTAAATTGGTGTCAGAACAGGGGACTAGACCTGAACTAGGGTTTCTGGTTTCTCGCCTCATTTTTTTTCTCGAGTTTCGAGAATTCTCGACTCCAATTTCTCGAGTTGTCTCGACTCTCGAGTCTTTGGTAAGAAATTGAAAATTATTGCTGAATATAAAACGAAAAACAAATGAAAATCAGTTTTTTTTTATTGCACAGCACTTCGCACTACAAGTTAGAAATACAAAACACAATTAAAACTCTTCTTACAAACATACAAAAACTAAAATCTTACAAAAAATCAACGATTAAAATAAAATCTAAATAAACTACCTAATCTACTTTTTCAGTCTTTTGATCAGATATAAACTGGTAATTTCGATAGAGATTTTTGTCTTAAAATGTACGCCTTTAAGAATATTAAAGCGTTAATCGATTAGTCCGATAGTCGGTTTCTTATCTTATCTTAGCCAGACTGAAAACACGCTCGTTTTCTGTAGAAGTGGGCTTGACGGTCATAAGGGCTTGATACAACTTCTCAAGATTAGGAGTACGTTTTCCCGTAGTCTCATAAATATTGAATTATTTCCTAATTTCGTGACTTGGTGTGGATCACGTTCAGCTGGAATCATATCTACTTTATCTATAGCTTTTTTTAATAGTGACTCAAAACTGCTGGTGCCTTGTTCTTCCAATTCATTCGCGTCCGTTACAAAGCGTGCGAGTGAGAGTCCGCTGCACGTGTTTATAGTGCGCAGGCGGCTTCATATTTGGTAAAAGCGGCAAAATGGCGAGCCTGACTTTAGCCCTTATTTCGTGTTCGCCGGAACTCGAGAGTCTCGAGAATCGGCTATTTTTTTCTCGTCTCGAATGGAGGCGAAACTCTCGAGTTGTCTCGATTTCGAGAAGTCTCGAGCAGAAACCCTAACCTGAACCCGACCAAGACGAAAATAGTACTCTTCACCAACAAAAGAAAGCTGCCCGTCCTAACACCAATCAAAATCAAAGGTGAAGAGATAGAAACACTCAAGGAAATAAAATACCTTGGAGTAGTACTAGACAGCAAACTGCTATACAGAACACATGTAAAGGAGCAATGCAGAAGAGCCACTATAGCCCTGTGGCAATGCAGGAAAGCCAGAGGAAGGAGATGGGGACTAAGACCAAGGATAACGCAATGGATATACAGAGCGGTGGTCCTACCCAGACTCCTATATGGAGCCATCGTGTGGTGGCACAGAGCAAAGATAAAAGATATAGACAAAGAACTAACAAAAGTTCAAAGACTAGCATGTCTGATGACAACCGGGGCAATGAAAACAGCACCTACACAAGCCCTGGAGATCATGCTAGGACTGAACCCGGTGCACATAGAGGTGGAGAAGAGAGCCACAGAACAGTGGTATAGATTAAAAGCGAGCAGGGAGTGGATCGGGTCCGAGATGGACAAGAGACACGCAAGCATACAGAAAGAGGCAATGTCAAACATGGATATGCTCATGGTAAACAATGACCTAATCAAGAAAAGGAAGAGGTTTGATAAGAAATACAGAATCCACATAGGAGAGAGATACAGCTGGGAGAGAGAAATACCAGAACCCAAAGTGACATGCTTCACAGACGGTTCATGGAAATCCTCAACCAAAAGAGCGGGAGCGGGCATATATAGCCAAGAATCAGATGAGCACACGGCGATACCACTAGGGGGCTCCACCAGTGTGTTTCAGGCAGAAGTCTTTGCCATCATGAAGTGTGCCCTGAGCCTCAAGGAAAAAAGAAATGTAACGGGAAGTCACGTTATAATATACTCAGATAGCCAAGCGGCACTCAAAGCACTAGGCAATCCGGTGATCAAATCATCTCTAGTGCAAGAGTGTAGGAATGAACTGAACACTCTAGGCACCACATCCCATGTAACACTGGCGTGGGTGCCAGGACACAGTGGAGCAGTAGGAAACGAGAAGGCAGACGAACTAGCCAGAGCAGGTGCGGACCAACAGTACCTAGGCCCGGAACCGGTATTACCGATATCGGAGATGGTAACCAAAGGAGTTATCGCCAGAAGAATGGAAAAGAAGACAAATGAGGCATGGGGGATGACGCAAGGGTGCAGACAATCCAAACTCATGATAGGAAGGGTTAATAAAAACAGAACAAGGTATCTTCTAAACCTGGGTAAGTATAATCTAAGCATACTAACAGGAATTCTGACTGGACACTGTCCGCTCAACAGACATCTGACGGTAATAGGTATTAAACAGAACCCTCAATGCCCACACTGTGGCAAAGAGGAAACTAGTCAACACGTCCTAGCCGAGTGTGTCATGTACTCGTCACTGAGATACCACACATTCGGAGAGGACGTTTTGTCCACAGAATATCTCAAAAGTATCAACCTACGGGACGCGCTGTTGTTCTGTAGGAAGACAGGAAGATGGGATCGATGCTGGATGGGAGCGCCGCCGGGCCAGTAACCTGAGGCACGACTGAGGGGAATAGGGCAGAATGAACGGTTTACCGAATCGACTGCCCGCCTGCTTCGGCTGGGCGTCCCCACTTATCATCATCATCATCATCATCATGGCTAATTTTCGTCTGACTACGGAAAAGTTTCGAAGAAAATTTTATTGTGTGAGCAGCGCGGCCAACTTTTGGTCCTTACCTATTACTGGCAAGTAAAAAAGATATATCAAAACGTTGATAATACGATAACAGGTCAAACACGATATGATTTTTACCGCTTCGAATCTTGGTCCTGCGGGGGCCTATTTATGGGTGCGTTTAATTAATACGTGAGAGATAGATGCTTTATCCACATTTTGTCACGCGATAAACGCAACCAAACCAGGCCCGCAGGACCGAGATCCTAAGCGGTAAAAACCATATAGGTAGAGCAAGAGCCCGTCACGATCAGGCGTTCCTTACTTCATAAAACCAGAAAGTTTCTGTGTGTATGTCCCTAATACAGGTAATAGCGATCCTCGTCTATGAAGTTTGGATCACGGTGGCTTTGAAAGGTGTGTGTTGTGTGAATAGGTGGCAAAGGTATATAAAATTGCACCTCAATTTTTTTAATGTATAATACTCCGTTTTCACATATTTTATTTGGTATAATATTAGATATAAATTACGTAGTCTATTGACATACACTTAGTACCTACAGTGGTAACCCCCTGTCAGACACCCTTTAATTATACTGAATTAAAATTATACTCGTACTTACGCTATAGTATAAAAGCTGAATTTTATATTATGTTGCATGAGGACCTATCAAAAGATGTTTTCTCAGTTATCAGACAGTTTCGATAGTCCTGACACCTTGTCAGACACATAAAGTCTACCTAAGTAGACAGACAGAGACAGAGGACAGTGTATGTAAATACAAGCGGGTGCGAGTGAAAAAGTGCGTTCGATCTATCGCATGAATCGTTTACTCAGTTTTATGTGTTTTTTGTATTAATAGATAGCCGTGTGGTTGCCGGCTTAGAATTGTGCCACTCCATGTCTTCCCGTGGAAGTCGTAAGAGGCGACTAAGGGAATAAAGGCTTGTAGTACTGTTAGGCGATGGGCTTGCTACCTGTCACTAATATACACTGTTAAACATCTTAGCCTAATTGTGCAAATTGTGGTTACAGAGTTATCAACAAGTTTTTATAGTTGTTGGTAATTGTGTAGCTCTGCCTACCCCATTCTGGGAATGAAGGCGTGAAGGTATGTATGTATGTATGTAGATTCATTAAATATAATTATTTGTAAATTATGATACTTAGTTAAGACTAAAAAAAATATTTAAATAGCATTCATTTAAATCCATACCAATAAAGAGATACAACAAAAATTTAACAAATTTAGCAATAATATTTTGGAGTTATACAAATTTTTTATAAAATATTCGATTTTTTTTTTAATTTTTTTTTTATCAGTATTTTATAAAAGCCTAATTAAAAAATAAATAATAATAGGGCAGCTAGTGGCGAGCTGTTGGTGAGTGGCGACACCACGGACCTGAATGCTCCCGAGGGTAGGTCCTGTTCCTCACCTCACGCTTGCCTTCACCGGCCGGCTGGAGTGTATAATGACGAGGAACAGACCCTCACCTCTGGCTTGCCTTTATTGGCCGGTCAGAGTGGAGTCGCAAGAGCTATATGCTCGAAGGGTGGATGTGTTGCATAAGTGGTGAGTGGGCACCTTATGGTCGTTTAAAGTCCAGAAGCACCTCTCCACCCTTAGCCCCTCTGGAACTGTTACCTCCCTGCTGCTATATATATGCGGCTATTTCGGGAGGCCCATTCTTGAGTTGGCGAGTCACCGCCTGCCATTTCAACCAAAGTAATTAGCATTGGCCAGGCAGGCGCCGTAGTTTCATCAATATCCTAGTTCACCAATCCATATCTGTTCATTCATAGAGCCTATTGTTAATACTTCCATCCTTCTTAAATAGTCCTACACTAACCGTTGGTTGTCCGTGGGAGCATACTTTTATAGTTTGAACTCAGGGACAATCGCCGGTTGGTGTCCCATCACTTTACTAAATTAAACTTGTCTAAAGGGCCTCTGCGTGTTGGCTTCGGCTCCATGTACGCCTTCCAAAGGTCCGGGACTCCCATAGTCCCGTGAATGGTAAAGACATACAAATAATAATAATAAAATCTGTTTATTTCAAAATTTGTGTTGAGTTTACAATTTTTTACTTAGCCAAAATCTTTATCTATTTAAGATTATTTGGCTAAGTTAGTGAGGACGCTATTTATAAGAATTAATTAGAATTAATTACAAGACATAAGAAATCTTTTAACTATGTTTTTGGTAGACCCAGGTTTAGCTTCCATGCGTTCTAATACATGTTTGGGGAAACTATTCAAAATATGAGGTAGGAGATTTGACCAAATTCTAGACCCGTATAGGTTATTACTTCTTGGAGTGATAAATGACTTTCCTTCTTTTAGATTTCGTAGATTATCAGATCTTCTATATTTAACTAATTCCCCCATAGCATCTCTGTATTCTAGTACCATAGCTAGCTTCACCTTATCGAATACACTCAGCACTCTACAGTATTCAAATAGACTGTCATAGTTGTGTCTATGTTGGTATTTGACTTTTAGAGGAACAATCGCTTTTAACAGTCTTATTTGAATACTGTAGATGCGCTGCAGATACGTTTTATAAGTTCTTCCGTAACATGAAATTCCATAGCCTATTATTGAATCTGCTAATGACATGTATAGCAGGCGTAGTACGTTGTAAGGCATTGTTTGTTTAAGTATGCTAAGATTACACAAAATTGCTCTTAAATCAGGATAATGAAATAAATCGATCAAATCTATCAAACACCTTCTGAGGTACAAACCCACAGAATAAGAATAGCATAGGTCAATTAGTGTGGTAGTTATTAAATTTTCTGTAAATTAGGTTTTCTACAATAAGTATTCAAATATAAAAGTAAAATAAATAGGTACCAATACAAAAAAAATAACATTATAAAAAAACCTAACCTACGGGTGCCGCCGGCAGCGGTGCAGAACTCAAGCTACCGGTGGTTAGGGCTGCAGAGAGAAGAACCTCGTCACAATGCGTGCCGTGTCGAGGAGTACTGCCTTCTGTACCTGGACCTTGAGCCAGCCATCTAGCGAGAGTATCTTGAGGTGTTGGTCGAGACTCTCCGCTATAAAACCGTTTGCTGAAACAACTATCGGGACAATGATCGTCGAGTCAACATCCCATATGGTGGTCACCTCGTGAGCCAAGTCAAGGTACTTGCTGAGCTTATCCTTCTCGGCCTTCACGAGGTTCTCGTCATGCGGGATGGTGACGTCGACGAGCACTGCCCGGCGTCGAGATCGATCTGTCAACACGATATCAGGCTTACTGGCGACAATAGTCCTGTCCGTGATAACAGATCGATCCCAATAGAGCGTAGCACGACCATTTTCGAGAACTGGCGCCGGTGTGTACTTATAGTACGGCACTTCAGACTCAACAAGATCATATTGAAGAGCAAGCTGCTGATGAATGATCCTGGCTACGAGGTTATGTCTGTGCAAGTACTGGCCGTTGGCCAAATGCGAACAACCGGAAATTATATGTCTGTGGGATTCGTCGGGGCAACGGCACGCTCGACAAATGTCGACCGTGCCATCCCTCAGAATATATTTCCGGTGATTGTTCGTTATTATGACCTCGTCAGCAACTGCACAGACAAAACCTTCGGTTTCCCCAAAAAGATCACCAAACCGTAGCCAGTTCATGGACGCTAACAAATTCTATGTCGGGCCTTGTTAGGGCCCGGTAGAAGCGACCGTGTTATTATTATTATTGTTATAGAAGCTGGACTATAAAATGAACATTGCACCAGCTTTATTTTTCTACGGAGTTTTTCGATTACGCATTACGTAAGAGAAAATAAACCAAAAAATAGGCTATTGTTTCTTTTTTAACTGTCATTTTCACTGGGCATAGAGACGTCAAATTAAAATGGACCTGGATATGTCCGCGAACGTGCCTTTGTATGCAAGAACTTTATAGTACAAAACAAAGGAATTCAAAAACAATATTTACAGAAATGGAAAGGAAAGGTGAACTTAACCTTTGAAGGGATCTCTTCCAGCTAACCTTTGGGTGATTGAGGTCAAGAAGAATGTGTCAAGGAGTAGGCAATAGTACAAAAACCATGTTTTCAGAAACTGCATGAACTTAAGTTTAGACCTAAAATAATAAATAAATACTAACAAAAATTTACAAGTTAAAGTTATTATAATCAATATAAAAAATATTAGAACATATACTTACATTTAAACACATATTCTATTATACAGGGTGTATTGCCAGTCGTGTGCCAAATGAATATGGTGGGTAGCTAAGGTCACTTGCAACACGTTTTGGGCCAATTAACACTCATCCTACCCACGGTGTTTTTTTATATTTTTTTTGAAAAAATCTCGGAATCTTCCAAAAGTTAACCATTTTGAACACCTATCTTTTTTTTTAAATGTGACTGCACAAAAGTACTTATAGTTTTTTTATCTTTAATGTTTGCGCATTCGAATGAAAGGTTATTTTTATTCATATAGTAAACAAATAAAAAAATATTAGCCAACAAAGTGTGAAGCACAGAAAAATAAAATCTTCACGGTCAACTTTACGGCACAATTAAAAAAAAAGCAGAAGCTCCTCAGATCTTCCAACATCATAAAAACTTTTCCAGTTCCTGACAATTCTTACGGTATACCACATGTCTAGAATCACGTTCAGTTTTTCGTCAAAATATAGTTTCAATCTAAAATGGTGGTGTTATTCGGTCAGTAGATCCAGCCAGTCAAACGCAATATGGTTAAAAATCATCTATATTTTAATAATTACTTAAAATTTTGTTCAAATTGTCTTCCTCCACAATTGATACATTCGCGACACCTTTTTCGTATTTCTACAGTAGTTCTTGTACGAAGTGTCATTTCTTGCCGCATTATTGCGAACGCGTCATTAATTTTTGCGATCAGATACTCTCTGCTCTCTACCTGTGTTGCGTACACTAGCTCTTTGGCCCTTCCCCAGACGTAAAAGTCAAAGACACTTCGTACAACAACTGTAGAAATACGAAAAAGGTGTCGCGAATGTATCAATTGTGGAGGAAGAGCATTTGAACAAAATTTGAAGTAATTATTAAAATAAAGTTGATTTTTAACCATATTGCGTTTTGTATTGTGCATTTAGCCCATTTAACTGGCTGGATCTACTGACCGAATAAAACCACCATTTTAGATTGAAACCATATTTTGACGAAAAACTGAACGTGATTCTAGACATGTGGTATACCGTAAGAATTGTCAGGAGAAGTTTTTATGATGTTGGAAGATCTGAGGAGCTTCTACTTTTTTTTTAATTCTGCCGTAAAGTTGACCATGACGATTTTTTATTTTCTGTCCTTCACACTTTGTTGGCTAATATTTTTTTATTTGTTTACTATATGAATAAAAATTACATTTCATTAGAATGCGCAAACATTCAAGATAAAAAAACTACAAATACTTTTGTGCTGTCACATTAAAAAAAAAGATAGGTGAACAAAATGGGTAACTTTTGGAAGATTCCGAGATTTAAAAAAAATATATATTTAAAAAACACCGTGGGTAGGATAAGTGTTAATTGGCCCAAAACGTGTTGCAAGTGACCTTAGCTACCCACCCTATTCATTTGGCACACGACTTGCAATACACCCTGTATAAATACATAATTAGGGACGCTTGCGTTTTTCCCATATTTTGCTTACAAATATCACTTTTCAATTTCGATCACCAAATAAAAAGTTCTTCACCAATTTTATTACTAATTAACATTTATTTTAGCTTATCAATTAAAATTTAAACTGATGTACAGTGAACTACTGTTGAAAACGTACCCTATATTTAATAGGGATTTTATAATTTAGTGCTGACGCATCTATAAATTTTGTATGAAAGTCAAATATTATTTTTTCAAATCAAAGTTAAAGTCAAAGATCTTTATTCTTCAATTGAGGCATAATATAATGCACCTATGAATGTCAAAAAGCATTTACGACCAGTTTGAAAAACATAAAAAATGTTCCGAGAAGAACCGGCGTAAAAAACTCGGCAAGCTATATTTTTTTCAAAAATAGTTTACATCATTCATAAGTTTACAATATCACAGTATTTTTGCACTTTTTTTAAGCGTAGATTACTCATGCAGGATGAACGACTCACTGCCAAATATCTCTATCCATGATATAATCGTTTACTTTATAATATGCTCGGGAAATTAGTTTTTTGTTTTATGACAGATTTAAATTTAGAGTGAGGTCAGTATTTTTTTTCGATTTTTTTTGTAGTTTTTTATTTTATTTATACAATGTCCTAAGAATGATTTGAAATGAAAGATTCTCATATAGAATGAAAGATTCGTTTTCAAACATGCGCAGTGAAAGATCCCAATAGACCTACCGCACTTCTTCACTCGTACCCGCTCGCATGTCGGGCAAACCTTGGCTAATTGGTGATAGTTGACAATGTAATATTATTTTGGAATTATTATTAAGTAAAAGAGATTGAATTTACCTACCATTGTTTAAATAAGATTTCGGCCATTGGATAAATCTGTGCCTCCTGTGACAAGTGATACAACTCGAGTTATAGGAGTTTTCGTTTTCTTTCATGAAACACCTTAAAAAAAAATAACGCATCGTTTGCTCCAACTCCCGTGTTCCTAGGCCTTCTAGTTTCGAAGATACTTTCGTGTAAAATGATACAATTGACCCTTTTTTTTCTGATTTTCCGTGTTTAATGCTATTTCTCTAGTTAAACCACGTCAAAAAACCATGAGATATTTTTTTTCTCGTGCCAGATGATATATCTCAAAATGTATCATAAATCACGGTTCTTATACCTTTAAATTTTTCTGTGTCTTTTGATATAACTTGAGTTATATCATTTATCACCAGAGTTTTGCGTATTTCGAAAGTTACAACTTGAGTTAGATCAAAAATTAAACCTGTTTTTGCTTCTTTTGGTTTGTGTTAATTGATACAACTCGATTTATATCAAATGTTTTCAAATATTTCCTAATCTTTGCAAATGTATAAGTCAGTTGTATCAAAAATGTGAGAATATTACGACCATTTAGAACTTGTAAAGTTTGGTGCATAGTGATACAATTACTATAAAATAAAAATAAAAATATCAGGGGAGAATCCCACACAAATTGGCCTAGTCCCAAACTAAGCTCTAGGCTTGTACTTTGGTTATAGTATTTATATCGTTGTCTAGTACAACGATATAAATACTTATATAGAAAAATATAAACATATTGTACATATTTTTATATTAATTGTATTGCAATGGTTTTTCTGTTGTACAATAAAGTGTTTACATACATATATACATACAAATCTTAAAAATATATCTAAACAAATTTATTGATACTTACCATAGAACCGTGTCATAATAAAGTGTAATATTTAAATCGACAGGTCTACTAATATTACTTTGTGACTGAGTTTTTATAGGTTGAGAATAAAATGGTTTATCTCTAATAGTTACGCAAAAGAGACCAATAATAAAAAATCGGTATCGAGATACAGCCGTTTTTAGGAAAAAAATATATTTATTACTTCCTAGTATGTTTTCTTATAAAAACCCTAATTGTTAGAACTAAGTATAATGCAGCGTATTAAGCACATTTTAAACAAATTAACTGGTGTATTCGTAGGTTTTTTAAAAAACAATGTAGTTGGATGTTTTATATACAAAAAATATAAATTGCTATCCTCCTTTCAATCGTAATTTTACGAAAGTGACAATTTCTTTAGCCAATTTATACCGATTACAATATTAAATTCTTACATACATACATAACATACATAACTTCACGTCTGTCTCCCAATGGGGTAGGCAAAGACTACGGAACGCCAGGTGCACCGATCTAAACATACAACTTTCGCTTCCTCTACCATTCATCAATCTCTTCATGCACGTACGTCAGTTTCGGGTGCTTTTTATTTGGCCCTTATTCAGTACATCGCGAATCTGATCACCGTACGTCCGTGTAGGACGTCCCCTACGGACATATCCACTCACTCTCGCTCGCCATATATCTTTCGTAAGCCTTCTTTCATCCATCCTTTCTAAATGACCAAACCATCTTAGCATACCCTTTTCGATTTTAGTCACTACATCTTCTTTCAATCCACATCGTTCTCGGATCTCGCTATTTCTTTCTCTATCTATCATCCTAACACCACACATACTTCTTAGAGCTCTAATTTCAACTGCATTACTCCGGCTTGCGTTCTTCTTCTGCCATTCCCAAGATTCACTACCATACATTAATTGAATTCTTGTATTGTTATAAAAAGTGCTATATGCTATTACCCTAGTTGTCTCATGCTAATTACAAATAGTAGATTATAGTATTTATATAGAAATATTGTATAATCCGACTAATTGACGATTGGCTGTGTTCTGCAGATTAAAAGTATCATCTTTTAACGGAAAAAATAGACTAAATCAAGTACTTTGGCTGCGTTCGACATTATAGAACGCACATTTCGTTATTGGCGGTTTTATACATAAGTTTATGTATAATTTAGTGAATTGACGTGCTAAAATAGGTCGCTTTCAACATAACATAGTTTAAAAAATCTAGTTTACGATGGCATAGCTAACTCATGTTCCGAAAAATGAGTCTGGTCTCTTTCTTCATAGCTATGGTCACCCTGTCATCGAGGGTGGGAGCACACGCTCGCTGTGGCCTGAACCGACGCGTAAGCATGATTTCTATTGTAGGTAACTTAATGTTAATATCCTTTTATGGCTGCGATACAATATTATGATTTACATGTGTATGGAACTAGTTATTTGTGTAAAATATTATGACAGAAGATAAAAACGGTAAAAATCTCGCGACGGAAAGAAATAGTTATTTACCAACCAACACGTTTTATTTTGTGAAGTGGCAGGTTAGTAAATGCTACCGTTCTGTGGTGACTTAAATTATTGTATCAAATTCAGTAAGATGAAATTAAGGTGAACCATGCGCTATGTCACTTAACTACCTATTCGTACTTACTACTTCGACTGACGGCAAGCTTAATTTAACTTTCTTCATATCTTACCTACCTGAGATTTAGTTATCATTATTTTCATGTTTTGTAGGTGATTAGATTATGCTGATGATTGAGAATTGTTATTTGTTTTTTTGTGTAGGTGCCTATTTAGTTTTTGTTTTGGATGGCAATATGCACTGGTTAATTTACCTCCTGTATTGTTGCAACATCGTAATTTTGCTTTGAAATGAAGGAGTATAAGTTAATTTGTTTCCTCAGTGATTTAATTTCATGTTTAGTTCCTTTATTCCTTATATTTAAAAAAACAAAATTATCATAATTGCAATCGTTTGTTTTGATCAATTACTTGTATTATTTGACACAAGTTTTTTCGTTACCAGACCTAACAATAACTCGATATGTAACATTAGTCACGGTTTAAATTAAGATTTTTTTTTGTGATTAATGATACAACTCACTAAAATCCTAAATATTACGCCCGTTCGTTTTCAGAAAGATTACTTATTCAATTCCCTACAACTTGTGTATAAAGGTTAGACCTCTAACTCAAGAAATAATAGAAAAATTAAGCTTTAAAAAAAAAGTTGTATCAGTGATCACCAGAGCTCCTTGATTACACTTTTTTGTGTTAAGTAATACAATTCGAGTTGTATCATCATACACGAGTTAAATAGATTAATCTGAAATGTAAAATGATACATTTCGGACGTTTCTTCAAATATCTTAAAATCTATAACTAGTATCATTATTTTTGTCAAACCAGTTAATAAAGTGATATTACATGTTATAAAAATCGAAAGAAATGTTCAAAAAAACGTATTCGTTTAAAAGCAGTATTTTTTTTAAACTTGTTTTTGCTCTCCTATAAAATCGTGTTTTTCGAGTTGTATCACTTGTCACAGGAGGCACAGAAATAAAACAAGAAGCTTTCTAAGCTTAAAAGGATGAGAAAGGCTAGTCAGCAACCTACGGATCTCCCTATACGTTCCAAGTTAGAATTTACTTATTTTATGTGAAACATACTGTACGAATTTACGAAGCATTTATTTAAGCATGATAAAAAGTCGGTAATTCGGTGATATTCAGTTAATTATGTGACATGAATTTCGGAAATCATACAGTCAGGTTGAGCTGTGGTTTATTTTAAAACTGTGGTTTATTATAATATTCTCTAATATGGCACAGGAGTGCAACGCAACCTCTATTTCTGCAGGACATGTGGCATTCCAGGGTTAGTTGTGGCAGAAGGATCGTGATGATGGCGGCAGCTAAAGGCTTTCAAAGTGCTCCAAAGATTTAAAAACATTTTTGCAGATTTATAAATACATACAAAACATGAAAAAACATTAAGAAATCATCCGCCGAAACTAACGATTTAACGAACGAAACTGTTAAATTGATTTATCTTTAAAAATATAAACACGTTTACAAACTCTTATCTAACGGGTCTCTCGTTTGTTTTCGCCATTAGGTACTTGCAGTTGTTTTCCGTAATACAAAGTTAAATACTTACACCTCGCATGAACTCATCTAAGAATGTAGGTCAGGTCAATTAATTTGCCATTTAATTTTCGTTTTTTATTTTTTGTGAATTCGCTCGGATTCTCGCCCTACACCATTATAATGAATGCAAGTCACCCTATCTATTGAAAAATAGTACCATCAATGAATAAAAATATTAGATAACTCCGCTATGAGACGTCAACCAACTATCACCGAATAATTGCATATCACCGAATAGCCAAGGTTTGCCCTAAAGTCTTTTCGACAAAAGCGTGGACGGTATAATCTAATATTTAATAAAGAATGTGACACAGAAAAAAAAGTCCTGGTTGAATAGCATGGTTTTCTGCCTATTTCGTAAAAAAATACACATTTGACAGTTTCCCGAATACAGCACGTTTTCCAAAATGAGTAGTGCTTTATGCTTCACGTTATACCTACCTACGAGAAAGGTAGTGTTCCTTTGTACAGTCGAGGTCATAAAGATGTATACACTTTAGTACCTTGTCTATTTAATGTCATGTTCAAACTGCCATATACGAATTATCACAGCGATTAAAGTGACAAGGTACTAAAGTGTATACATCTTTATGAACTCGACTGTACACACCCGGAAGGACCCAAAAAGTCACACGATCAGGCCGCTCAGTACTTTAATAAAACGATGGCGTTTGTAACTAAGTGGGTATAGCGATATATCAAAAAAAAAGTCGATGTTACCAGAGGATTGTGAAGCTGATTGATTCAAAGACTAAGAAAAGAGTATATATTTTTTTTTTGATGTTATAAGATAACTTTATCAAAATATGGTAGGTGTCGCTAACTTGAAAGTAAAAAAAAAAAGAAAAAACTAAAACAGACAAAAATGTTGACTTCAAAAAAAGCTAGGACTTTATATATTTTTTTATAAATGTATCTTAAATACATGTATAAAATATTCGAAGGACGTGTCAATCGATAAAGTAGTTTGGCCAATATAAATTAAAAACTGTTTTTTTTTTTATATTTCGCCAATCGTAAGTATTTAAGGCTTAATATTCAGTAAAATTATATTTGACAATGAGGCAAATAAACGTGCATATTCAGTTTTCATATTCAGCCAGGCGCGATTTTACTATAGCAGACCGGCCAGACCCTTTGATATGGAGGCAGGTCTTACAGCACAAATACAGAAAAAAATCCAAAAGTCCATAAAACCCTTCAACACATTCCTGGACACCTACTCGTAGAATTCAAGTTGAGCGTCGTACATAAAGTGGCAAGGGAGAAGTATTAGGTATGTACATTTATCTACACTCATATCAATATTGTGCATTTGTATAGTAATTAATGGGTACTTAATTTTAAATAGGTAGTTTAAATAATTAGTAGTAGAAGTAGTAGTAGTAGTAAAACTCTTTATTGTACGTACAAACAAATAATTACCTATGTTTTTTTGATCATTTAGATTGAAGACATGCGTGTTAAGTTATACTACCTGAGACTCCCAAATTACATATCCGTGGATAAACATAGGTAATTATTTGTTTGTACGTACAATAAAGAGTTTTACTACTACTACTACTACAACTACTAATTATTTAAACTACCTATTTAAAATTAAGTACCCATTAATTACTATACAAATGCACAATATGCCTTTGTGACATTTACCTGATCAAAAATTGGAAGTGTATTATTAAAGAAATCGTATTGTTCGTTTATACTTTGCAGAATTGTTTTCATTGCGAGACAATACAGCGATTTAACTTTTTTACGGAAAACGCGTTGTTTTGCAGTTGTTTTTGATAATGAATTCATATTGGAATGGTTTATATTATGTTACCAACGCACGACAATTGAAAGGAGTTCTTTTTGTTGTCTTTTTTTACTTTAAAAAAAAGTTGAAATGTAAGTGGCCAGCAAGTATTTCATATGCAACATGTACGTTCCTCTAAAGAGGTTGCAATCATTCCGATTTAAATTATAGCGGTCCTAGGAAATGTATGTAAAGAATTTCATGTCAAGATAACTCCATGTTCTCCCTTAGCAAAAATTTTGAAAAATATACATATTATAGGACGTTAGTGGGTGTTTTACCAGTGAAAAAATTAGAGCGGTCTCTAACATGGAAGTGATAAAAAAAATAACTGAAAAGTTTAAATGGGTTTTTTTTTAAAAATTCTATGGCATAATGAAAATATAATTATGGCCATTTGATCATCTTGGTTAAATGTACATTATATGCCAAGCTCATTAAAATTGGTTAACAGGAAAAATAAATATCAAAGAAAAATTAAATATAGTTTTTTTTTTTTTAAACGAAAACTATGATATTTAGGGTGCTCAAATTTGGCAAAACAATTACTAATGCCGAGCCACACAATCTATAAAAATTACAAGCCCAAACTCAAGGGGGGCAAAATCTCTTAGCTTATCCTGGCACGGCCTTTGGAACATCTTCCAAAACCAACACATTTCAAAACAGGGGGTCAATTCTAGTATCAATTAAACGTGGACTCGGTATAATTTAAGTAAAGTGTCGTACGCCGTTTTGATGTCGAATGACATTAGAATAGGGACTTTGTTAGTTTGCCTATGATTTTTATTTAAAACATTCATATTCGTGACACAGGTTAGCTTTGCCGCCATTTGTTTCTTCTGCCGCCTGTTTTTAAAATCCGGAAAAGTATATTTAAAGTGAAATATGAGAAGTGATACTGATAATTGATTTATTTCTTATTTCAGTTCATCCATTAGCTTAACACCTATAGATATATTTCAGGTAGCAGTAGCACTGGTAGCTATGAAGGTTATTTGCCTTCGGCTACTGAACGCATCTTAGAGTACTTATAATATGAGTGTAGATAAAGTAATGTATGCGCAACTGTACATAAATTAGGCCTTAAAAAACTCGTGTGATGTTATTATGAAACTCGCCTTCGGCTCGTTTCACAAAACCACACTCGTGTATTAAGGACGCTCTTTATGTACCAGTTACATAAAATACTATTATAGAATAGCTACGTTTGATGTGTGGGAAGTAGGTATTTAACGTCGTATATGTACCTAATACTGTCGACTGTAGCCATTAACAAACAACGCAATCAAACAGGGTCATGCGTCTTACAGTTTATGCTGTTACAATATTTCCATCTACAATTTGAATGCTTAACGGCTTTGGCATTTGGTAGTAGGTTGTGCTTATCTTGTGGTATAACGCAGTTGCCGAGGTTCCCGGAGGCGCGAGCCTGCGCGGCGCCGGCGGGCGGGGCGGGCGGCCCCCCGTCTCCCACCCCTTACCCCCGGGGTTCGGGAATGTTACAGCAGTGCGACGCGAGGGCGCCGGGAACCCCGGGCGCCTCGCTGCCACCTCGCGCCACCAGGAAGGAATGGCCTTGAGGTGTTACTAGGTCGACTCAATGGATGCATGTTGTTATTTAGCCCTACACGAAAATGAGTAGGTATGTACGTTTCATACCAACCTAACAACAGCACCTTACATCGTCAAAACAATTTTAAAGTAATACATATTCTTAGTTGGAATAAGTAAAATAGATAATGTAAACAAAACATAGATGTGATAAAATGCGGCTATTATTTAAATAATCAATACATGAACTGTCAGTTGCCATCATCTAATAAAAAATATGACTAACGGCGGCCCTCAGTTTATGATATTAGGTATATGATGTTCTCTAGTGCCGATTATCCTTACACAAGTTTGAAAAGGGAACGAGTTACATGGCACTGGAATGTTTCCGAGTGCGGCGGTACCTAATACCATCATAACAATAAAATAAATAAAATAAAATAAAAATAAAAAAGCCTTTAATTCTTCCATAATTTTGTACACCATACAATTGCGTGCATTATACGAACTTATACATAGCAATATAATCAAATCTATTTTATTTTTAATTTCATTTCATTTCAATTTATTATTATTATTATATTTAAAAATTTAAAATTCCATTTCATTAACTATTATATAATATAATATAAATTATATAATTATTATTTCATATTTAATTTATTTATTATGGAAGTCGCCTCTTTGGCGTAGGCCTCCCCCAGTCTTCTCCATGTACCTCTATCTTTGGCTAGTCTCGACCATATGGCTCCACAACGCTTCCTAAATATATCTTCCCAACGTTTCTTTGGTCGACCTCTCTTTCTCAGTCCATTCCGTGGTAACCATTGTATGACCTTACTCGTCCATCTGTTGTCCTTTAATCTGCAAGTATGTCCAGCCCAGTTCCATTTCAGGTTTCTTATTCTTTCTATAATGTCGGTTATTTTCGTTCTCTTTCTAATATTCTCGTTTCTTACCTTATCTGATATTTTAATTCCTAACATACTACGTTCCATTTTCCTCTGTTGTATCACTAATTTAGTCTCATCTTTCTTGCGTAGAGCCCAAGTCTGACACCCGTATGTGATGCATGGGAGGATTGATATTTCGTAGAGTTTTCTTTTAATATGAATATTGATGTCCTTGTTTTTCATAACTTCTCGTAAGCTCCAGTATTTCTTCCATGAAAGAGCAATCCTTCGGTTAATATCATTTTCGGTCTGCTCTTCGAAGGATATTATCTGCCCTAAGTATATATATTCTGAGACATATTCTATTTCTTCGTCATCTATAAATATTGTTTTTTCTGTGTCATTTGACATAATCTTTGTTTTTGAAATATTCATTGATAAGCCCGCTTTTTTGCTTTCTTTTACCAGATCGTGCAACATTTTTTGTAGTCGTTCAGGTTTTTGTGCAAAGATTACGATGTCATCGGCGAAGCGTAGATTAGTCAGGTGTTCTCCATCGACAATCAGTCCTTCCTTTTCCCAATTTAAGTTTCTGAATATCGTCTCTAGCACAGCACTGAAAATTTTTGGTGAGATCGGGTCCCCTTGGCGAACCCCTTTCTTTATTGGGAACATTTTGCCTTCCTGCTCTAGTTTAATTTTTGCTGAGAGTTTAGAGTATATGTTGTAAAGTAACTCTATGTAGTGGCAATCTATTCCTTGTTGAGATAGTGCTCTCCAAATTGCGCTATGCTCCAATGAATCGAAGGCTTTCGTAAAATCTATAAAACATAAATATAAAGTACGTCCATATTCTTTCGATTTCTCAATAATCTGGGTAATCACCTGGATATGGTCCATTGTAGAGAAGTGTTTGCGAAACCCTGCTTGCTCACGAGGCTGATTTTCATCCAATAGAGTCGAAAGTCTATTCAATATAATCTTGGAGAATATTTTGTAAACGTTCGACATGAGGCTAATTGGTCTATAATTTCCTAAGTCACCCCTATCCCCTTTTTTATACAGCAAAGTTATGGTAGAGTTGGACCACTGTTTTGGAGTCTCTTTTCTAGATAAGATGTTGTTAAATAGTATTTTTAATGGACGTTTCAAGGGCTCCAACATAGACTGTAAAAGTTCATTTGTAATTTTGTCTTCTCCGGGTGTTTTATCTTTTTTTTGTGTACTAATTGCATACTCTATTTCCGCTACTAGAATTGCCGGTGGTTTTCCGTCGTTTTTTATCACCATAGTATTATTTCCTAATAGTGATTCTTCTTGCGATGTGTACAGTTTTTGGTAAAACGAAGTGGCTTCATTTAGTATGTCTAGTCTGTTTGATATGACTTTCCCATGTTCGCTTGTTATATTTGTTGCCCATTTTGAAGTTATTTGTAATTCTTTTTGAGCTTTCTTGATAGCACCTGACTTTTTTATATGATATTCTAGTATGTTTTTCCTATTTTGTTTCTTGCTTTTTGCCATTTCTCTGTTGATTTCTTTACTAACTTGCGTGATTTTTCTTTTTGTCTCTTTTGTTCTTGTTTCTTTATATAGATGTCTTCTCTGCTCAAGCAAGATTTGTGTTTTTTGGTTCATAAGCTCCTTTTGTTTTTCCTTTTCTAATGGTATTTGGATAAGTAGGTTATTTATTTCATTTTCAAAGTTATCATATTGTGTTTGGATATCTGGTGTATTGGTAATTGCTTCTGTAAATTTTTCTTCCCAGTACATACTATTTTCCCTTGTTAGGGTTGGTAAATCATTTGTGATTTTATTTATAGGAAACTTTCTTGCCTTGCGGTTCTGTATGTTTATTTTGCATCTTACCATTCTGTGGTCTGTATTAAAGTTGAGATTTTTTATTATGTCAAAATTATGCATATCTTGGTATTTATTTGTGAGTATATAGTCGATTTCATTGTGATATAAACCGTTTGGAGATTCCCAAGTCCATTTTTTGTTTTCTTTTGTTTTGTACACAGTATTCATGATTTTTAGATTTTGTTCGAGAGCAAACTCTACCATTCTTTGACCATGTTTCGATCTTTTTCCATGTGAGTGGTTTCCAAATACAATTTCTTCGCCTTGTTTTGCTTTTCCGATCTGTGCATTAAAATCACCCATTATTATTAGTTTTTTAGTGTTTAGTGCTTCTATAACTGTTTCTAGGGTTTCATAGAACTCTTCAAGCTCCTCGTTTTTGCATGCCTCGGTGGGGGCATATACTTGGACTATTGACCACATATTATTGGTTGCAAGGTTTATCTCTAAAGTTGCTATTCTATCTGAGTAGCTATTGAAACTAATTATACTTTTTTTCAGGTGCTTTTTTACTAGAAATCCTACTCCATAGTTGCCATTGTTTGCATTGCTATGATATATGATGAAGTTTGGATATTCCTCAATACATTCGATTTCTCTCCTGGTTTCACAAAGTCCAAGTATATCCCATTTAATTTCCTTTAAGGAATATTCTAGCTCCGTTATCCTGTTGTCATTAAGCAATGTTCTAACATTTAAGCTGGCGACATATTGATGGTAGTGCTTATTTTTCTTGCTGTTATTTTGATTTTTGGGGGGGTGATGGTCGTAATCCTTCACGGGGACCAGCCGACTTGAAGGATGTGAAGATTGGGGGGCTGTATGCTATTCAGATATGTTGTTATATTCTGTCTGTGTTATTCCACTTCCGCGTATGGATTGTTGAGCCTCCTTATTGTACTGGCCATGTTCTCGCTGAGGTTTCATAAATTTAGTGATTTGACAGTTTGTCTTGGGTTTTTTATTTGAGTTTTTGTTTGCAGGTCTTTGATGAGTGTCAATTGTTCCTTCCTCATGAGCTTGAATAGGGGATGCTGATGGAGCTCTCTTGCTGCTTTTCCTAACATCGTCTTCTTTTATTATAAGTTGGTCATAACGTATGTATGCTACTTTTCCCTTTTCCATTTCCATTTTTTGCTGTTGTTTCAGTTGCTCTCTAACTTTCAGAATGTTTGGTGGGTATTCTTGCTTAACGTATATAGGGGTATTTTTCAGCAACTCTTTATTTTTGAGGATTTTTATTTTCAAACCCAGTGTTGTGAGTGCTACGGCTACAGGTCTAATGTTGTTACCACTATTTTTGCCCATTCTTCTAACAGACTCCACTTCAAAGTCTTTTACATCTATGTTTAGCTTGTTTTTTATTAAATTTATGATTTTTTCTTGCAGTTCAAAATATGACCGCTCTCCTTCCTGAATTCCGAAAAATACTAAATTCCTCTGTGTAATATTTTTTTCTATTTCTTTTAATCTTTTCCTTTGGTCTTCAATTTCGTTCTTCATGCTATTTAGGTCACAATTCAGGGTTTGAAATTGATCGTCTGTATGCCTGTTTACCTTTGTAGTTATAGTTTCTTCAAAGTTGTTAAACAATGAATCCATGTTACTAAATTTTTGTCTCATTTCTATTTGCATTTCCACTATGAGTTTTTGCAAATTATCCATCTTTGTGATTGAAAGCTCGTTCGCAAATAAAGTAAACAGATTGATTTTTCCGCTTTTGCGACCTCTAGCGTGTGATATTTACTTAATGGAATGTCTTGGTGGTTTTGCTACCGTCCATTAGATGGCGGTATGTTAGGTATTTCGGGGTGCCGCTGATAGGTGGCGCGCTTCTCAATAACCGCCCGGCATGAACAGTTATTTATAACCTTTAATGTTCTTCTAGGTTATGTTTAATAATTTATAGTTCACTGTTTTCTTGCCAACTCACTTGATATTTAGAGAGAAAAACTATTTTCCGCACTTATGTTTGTATCACACAGTCTCGTTTTGTGCACTAAACTAGGATATTGTTAAGTAAATGTGTCAGTCACTGTTTTGTCGTTTACTTGTTATGTTTTCGAGTTATCACTTCAACTCCAATTACACTTTTAATTTACTCACTTTTTAACAGTTTTATGCAGTTTTCAGTCCATTTATCACAGTTTTTATAATTAATTACTCGTTTTTACTACGCAGCTGACAGTAACCGTAGCACGGTAGCGCCCTCTTCCTCAACAATAAACAAGACTAATTAATACTTAGATCAGTAATTACGGTCGCCACGACTTAGAAAACAAAGAGGAATATGTAGCGCCAAATATACTTGAGTAAAAAATATAGTACTACCTATATTTTGCTTTTTTTAGCGTTACAAATTAGGTAGGTAAACAATGAAGCATGTTCCGTTAACCTATTTCTTCAGAGGATAATAATATTAATAATGTATTAGTTAATACGTTAAAAACCATAACAACAACCTTTAACGGAAAATTAATCTCAAGAACACAAATAATAAGAGATTCTGGCCCAACTAGGTGTCTGGAACGTATCGCACTCGCAAGACGTACGACATGCGAGTGACAATCCGTATTGTAACGGAGGAAGGCATGTTTTCACAAAAAAAAAATTGTTCATTATCATTTTGTTTGCATAAAATTGTTATTCATAGTTCTTACTATTAACCTTAAACTACTCAGAAGTTTTAACATATTCAACGTCTAGATAAGAATGGTTAGTAAGGCTTGATTCACAAAAATCCTGAAAAGTAACGTTGTGCGTATCGTACAGAGCGCCATCTATTTGACTATTATGTACAACTTGACCTTGATTGGCTACGAACTGTTTAATACTACTCGACGATAGGTGGCACTGACAAGCGTGGTGTTGTGAAGCGCCGCATTAGTTCTACTACTAACCGCTAGGTGTCGTTTATGTATAAAATCGTAACGTTAGAGCAAAGGTTTTAAAACATCGCAGTATGACTGACTGCCATGTATCTGATTTCATCTATTAATAATATGTATGTCTTTACCGCTTGACTACATAAATAAAAACACAAATTTATCCTTTTGGACGGCCTAGTGAAAAAATAAATAATATACCTATACTGCCCTGCAGAGCCTAAACCGCAGTAACTGCAAAAATTAAAAAAAAATTTTTTCGTTATTTTTCATCACGAGATCAATACGCATATGTATATCTAATCGGTGTGTGATTCAGACAACGGGAAATATATTTAAAAAAAACATAGTTATGCAGTACGTACAAGTGCTCAATGAATAATCCATATTGAAACCACCTAAAACGCCGCAATTGGCCTTTCAACTTCAGTTTTCCAAAGGTTTACTAGTTAAAACGCAGTAAGTGTGTTATTTTACGTGCAATTTAGCTTTACGGCAACCATCAATTCTTTCATGAGATAACTTATTAAAATGCAGCAACAGATTTTTGTATTAAAAATCATGAACTACGTTCCTCATTTTATTCATTTTATCAATTATTTCCTTATTAAACTGCAGTAAGATGTACGGAAAGTGAGTTTTAAGAAGTATTCTTAACAAATCTTGACATTGTGTTTACTAACTAAAGCGCAGTTTAGGAGTTAATACTTAATTTTAGTCGGCTCATCTCTATCTAAGTCCCTTAGTAATTACTATTTAAACCGCAGTAGCAAGACTTTTTACTAACGTTTAACCGGTAACATATTAGTTAATAAGAAACCAAATTACTGTCTAAAGTGCAGTATCAGTCTGTATTTACTGCCCTTTAGATGGCAATTCAATAAATTTCTTAAAGTTGTACCATGGTTGTGTTGTCCTTTACTGCGCCTTAGTCTGTATTTGTTGCTCAGTCAGTCGTGTCCTAGACGCCCCGTGCGAGGAGGGCAGGTGCGCGGCGCTTGGTTTTTCAAGTAAGTAGGTACATCAAAATTATACCGCGGCGATGGATAGGCTCGTAATTAACGTACATTGATTTACATATTTTAGTTTTTTGAAAAGGCTAGTGTTCATATTAGGTATTACTTATTTAGTGAGCGGACTAGGTTATGGTCGATGGTAAAATAGTATACCTAATGCCTACGTTTCTTTAACTTTCAACCAATGAATCCAAAGCGTTTCATGCAATCCAATTTTGATTATCTGCTAGTTATCCGACTGACTTAGTTAATGTTATGATACCTATGTAGTTCCGATTTTAACTTCATAATGTTCTAAGTTACAGATCATTACTTTAGGTATTTAGTGTTAGTTTTGTTCTTATTGTTTTCGTTTACGTCAAATTTCAAGTATTTATTTATCTATATAAGCATGTTTATCAGTGCTTCCTATCGATAGTACTTACAGTCCACTTCATAAATACGAGTATATGTACACTTTAATACCTTGTCACTTTAATAGACAAGGTACTAAAGTGAAGTGAAAAATTTATGAACTCGATTGTACAGGCCTAGAGATTCCTTTGTTACTAGGTATATTTATGTGAGATTGTCTCCCAGATATTATAAAGTAAAATAATATAATATCATTGGATAGAATTAGGTACTTTCAAGACTCTGAAATCAACTAAATTATTATTGCTTTATTTTCATCTTCTTGAATCTCAAATGTGTGTATTATTTTTTAGAAGAACATTTAACTTTTTGATATATATTTTAAAGCAACTCAAAATCAATTTTAAACAAAACTTTCGTAAAATACATTAAGGAAATTACACCTGGTTACTTACGTATATACTGTCGAAAAACGCTCGACATGTTTCAGGCTCATCTGGAGCCTTAGTCATGAGCCCGAAACATTTCAAGCGTTATTCGACAAAATTTACGTGAGTGACCCGGACGGTGTGATCTCCTTAATAACTCGAAAACAATTAATAGAATAGCGTGCCTTTACTCTCTATAAGTCTGATTACCGAGTATTTTAGTGGTTAATAATTAACATAGAATTAGTTTTTATAATGAAGCAAAGATGCGTGTTTAAGCCAGTTTAAAAATTAACCAATGATTGAGGCGGTTTTATTTTAAATTTAACATATAACTATTAGCAGCTTTGCTGCTTCAATTTAGGTTTTTATAACATAATTTTGATCTCAGTTGAGTTATTTTGTGGCAAAGCCACAGTACTTAGCGATAATATTTCTATCAATAACAATGTTAAGCAATTAATGCGATGCAAATAATTAAGAGAGTATAATAACTGTGCGATAAATGTCATTATAAATATCTGATTAATAAGTATCTTATTTCAATAAGTACTGTTTTTTTTTGTATTTTAGAAGGTTTTTTTAAGCATTTTAGTACGTAGTAACTAAGTTTTATTTCTAGCAGTTTTAAGTTGGGTTGTTATAACAAATGTTGATCTCAATCGTGTTAGTTTAATTATGCAGCAAAGTCATTAGCGGTTATATTTGTACCAATGAAAAGGTCAAGCTGCAATACAAAGAATAATTATAAGAATATGCTCAAAATTAGTGTGATTATCGGTCGTCCTTTATTTTTTATAAAACTATAAGGTTTACTTAAATAAAAGTTATATTTCTCGAAAATATGCATTTCATTTATGTGAAAACGCAGTACCTGGAGTTCGTAGCACATACACTTTAATCACGATACTGACTTAAATGCAGTGTAAATGACTCTGATACTGCATCTTAGCTTGCAATTGACAAAAAATAACACACGTTTTTGCAGTACTTGGTTTTTTTACGGCATTTTAGTCAGTATAACTCATCTTTTTAGGGAAAACTCAGAGTGCCGTAACGGCTCTGAATTTAGAAAAAACCTTTTTTTTTATCTAATGACACACTCAAAGCATTTTTTTTGTCATAATCATATTTTTCGTGCTTATTACTCTTTATTGAAAGTCAATCATTAACACAAAAAACATTAGAAAGGTAGAAAAATTACACTTCAAAGACATTTTTTACGTTTTCTCGAAATGAACTTTTTGCACTTACTGCGGTTTGGGCTCTGCAGGGCAGTATAGATAGTTGGGACCTTTCGTTGCGGCACTCGTACGTATAAACCAATCAATATAAACAAATTAATTTACCATTATTACTTACTCGGTAATGAAATCAGCAATCACGTAGGTAGGTATCTAATCTACTTCGGAAG
This sequence comes from Acleris emargana, assembly GCA_927399475.2. Taxonomy (NCBI): domain Eukaryota; kingdom Metazoa; phylum Arthropoda; class Insecta; order Lepidoptera; family Tortricidae; genus Acleris; species Acleris emargana. The sequence goes on along the minus strand of OV656835.1, from coordinate 44,063,576 downwards.
TTTGAGCATGGTCTTATTATTTATTTATTGGTCGTTATCTTCGTGTTTATTTTGAGGTAGGTACCTAGTTATTTCTATTTGACATTAAATTGGTTGATGAAACGTGCTTTCAGTTTACGGTATTTTGATGAAACAATGAGAGTTGACACATGGTTTTATAATATTTTACTTTTCAAAATATTGTTGTAGTTGAAAATGTAGTGACGTAAGTATTGATAAATTAATTGAGACAGGTTTATACCCTGCGGTGTGACACAGACAAAATTAACATTTAAATAAAAAATCAATGGTGCTCTTAAATATTATGATACTTACCAACGAGAGGATCGCGCCGAACGCTTTATCTATAAATGGAATTCAGTGTTACGTTAACCCTGTCCTGTCCTTTTCTTTCGATCACGTCACAACTATGGAGTTAACGTGGTTAAGCTTTCAATGTTTTGTTATAGTACCCCGCCCCTGTGCCGTGTGAATTGGCTGGCTAGACATTACAAAACGACGAAGTGGTTAACGAACTTTGTATGTTCTGATGAAAAAGTAATTGACTAAATAACTATGTTTTTTAACTTTGTTAGAACGAGTCGAACCCGTTATTCGGGTCAGTTTGCCTAGTATTTACCGATTGGCTTGCTGTATTACTTTATTAGGGTCGGTTATTTTATTTATTATTATTCAATGGGTAATAATACCTACAACGTGGATTGCATATAAAGTAACAGTCTTTCTATGGCTTATAAAATCCAGATGCAGTTGTAAGTATGAGTCCTTCAATATGTTCCAAATGTCGAGATTATAATGAAAGTTGCATTTTTTTGGAGTTACTCTTGCTTGCGACTTCAAAAAAGGGTACGTGTGGTTGCCGGGTTAGAATAGTGCCACTCCATGTCTTCCCGTGGATGTCGTAAGAGGCGACTAAGGGAATAAAGGCTTGTAGTACTGTTAGGGGATGGGCTTGCCACCTGTCACTAATACACTGGGAAACATCTTAGCCTACTTGTGCAAAATGTCGTTACAGAATTATCAACAAGTTTAAAAAGTTTTTGGTAATTCTTTAGCTCTGCCTACCCCACTTTGGGAATGAAGGCGTGAGTTTATGTATGTATTGTTGTATGTTTTTTACATTGTAAAGCTAATTTTAGATGTTTTGGTAATACTGATTAGCACGTTATTTAAACCAGGGATCGTTACCGGTATTCTTACTACCGGTTTTAAATAAGGTATAACCGGTTATAATTGCATTTTGGTATTTATATCACTAAAGCTCTAATAAGCGGTATAATCAAAACCGGTATTGAAATGTAATAGCGGTTTCGACAATTGACAACATTACCTCTATTTGATACTTTACCAATAAACCCATTACCGGTAATACCTGTCAGTGTCCAAACAAGCAAGTTTTCTAATTTTGAATTATGACAATCAACGAAAAGATTACCATTCTGTCATATGATCGGTTTGTCTTTTTCTTTTCCGTCCGCGGCCCATTTTAGATATTTTTATATAAATACGAAATCTTTCTTTTTCGTGTGGCTTTTTGCTACTTTATTAAATTATTACAGAAAGGCGAATAAACAAATTGACAATTGACAATTTGAAATACGTCGCAAATCAATTTATTTGTTCAGTATTAGCAGACATTTCAACCAGTGTTAGCCAACAATGCTTTTGAGTTATGTTACACCTATTTGTTGTGCTTCAGTCATAATGTCTACTTGACACCTTATCTATCAAGAGCAACGAATACCGATATTAAATAGAGGTAAAGAATACTGTAAATAGTGCATACATAGTGAAAAAGACAAAAGCGGAATGACAACATTACCTCTAACTCGAATATAGGTATTATTATTTTAGCGGTAATCGTTTGACAATTTGTATACAGGTATTCAATTTCACCGGTTTTACAATCCCTGATTTAAACACAATTATAACACATACTACACAATCGCGTAATTAATATAAAAAGGAAATAAATATGATTAACATAATTTCAATGTTGTCATGTTGGTAAGTCTGTGTTTTGAAGACAAATTTATAGCATATAATAATGGAGCTTGCCACAGGATAAAAATCATAAGCCGCATAAACTCCGCTGGTAGCTACGGCTACGGCACCAAAAGCAAGTAAGTGGGTAATAACACGTTTCAATAATTGGTAGGTTTATGTGTGCATTGACTACGCCCGTTGTCCGAGTCAGGGTGGCGGTGCACGTCTACTTAGTAACTTTCCGTACGGGGTGGCACAGTACATTTTTTTAGTACAGTTTTTTGTGTATAGTGGTTGTATTATAAAAATATTCGTTTAGGTAAACCCGCCTCTGACTCTCATGTTAAAAGCCATTTGGAGTGTATTTTGTAAAATAAGCAAGCACTTTTTCAATTAAACGACACAGCATAAACCATTTAAGTCGTCAATGGAAACCCCACGTAAGGTTATTAGGTTCGCTGTGTAGTATCGATTGTCGTATTTTACGTACAGTGTAGCTGCACATAGGTTTCCCTTTAAATGGATCACGCTCGGGTAAAATGACTAAGTAAGTAGGTACTTTGGAACTACTTACGTTTTTTATTTTTTTGTAAAGTCGTCTTACTCGTGAAGCCAGATTGACAGTACATACCGACTACACTCGATACTATCACGACGACGGGCCGAGCGGGTAGTACGTGTCCGATATATTCGAGCCCAATTTGGTACCTAACATGTCGTTGCTGGTCAGTGTTCGTAGTGTTTCTTTCCCTTCCCTCCCCTTCCCTTCCTTTTGTAAGGTTTTTTGTTCCATCTTTATTTGAGAAGTGCGTCAGTGTCGCTTGCGCAGCTGTACAGTCCGCCCAACCGCCTCTCGCGGCTGTCGCGGGGCAGATCCTCAGCTCGGCGGCTGCACGGAGACTCGCTGCCCAAGCATGGTAAGTAGCTACGGAATACAATTTAATATCGAATATGGCCCTTCCTTTTGATATAATTTTCAAGGAATTTATCCTATACCATTAAACTTTATATAAAGTGGCGGCCGCATAATTAGGGACGCTTGCGTTTATCCCGTACAATTGCCTATAAATATGACTTTTTTAAATATTGACAACCAATCAAAAAGTTCTTGACCAGTTTTATTTTTAGTTAAGCTTATCGTTAACTAAAAACTAAGGTTTTAAATTTGAGGTTTATTTATTCTGTGAGATGAAAGTAGGTACAAAGATTATATATTATTGCCGGTACTGTATCTCTTTGGATCCGTATTGTCAACATAGTAGATTATGAAACGTGTATCCTGCTCAGTGATTTCAGTTTCTAGTTGACTAAATAAAAATGACGCATTTAACCACTAACTGGTTTTTAACTAAGTATATTAATATGAACTTGAAATATTCCAAATACGCCAGGACTTCAATACAATTTCAGGTTTATTTGATATCCTCGGGCGAACCTAAAACCTATTTGGAGAATTCTGATGCGGTAGGTAGTTATCTTTTACAAAATATAACGCAACTAGTGTGCATACGTATGTATAAGCAAAGTTCTTTAGTGGTCGTAATAAGCAAAGTTTTATAGCACTAATAATTGAGAACAAGTCATACAAAGGAATTTAGAATGCAAATTGACATGTAAAAGAACAAAATGCGACTCCTTGTTACTTAATATCAGATGATCAATTTGGATTTAAACCTTCACTCGCCATGTTTACACCGTAAATCGATACTCAATATTTGTATAAACATCCCAGATGCCAACTTTATACTGTTATATGTTCTATAATATCGATAAAATAGCTCTAAATGAGGCCTTTATAAAAAAAGACTCGGCTTTGCTCCGGAGGAAAAATTATTGTGATATAAAAGTTGCTCATACAACCAAATAGCATCTCTGTATCTTTCAGTACACCTACCTATGTAGTATCGTACAAATATACATTGATTCGCTTTTACAGAACCAGTCCAGAGATAGCTCTTTAATCTAAATTTACAGCACCATTCGCAATTTAAAGGCTCTTTTATTTAAGTCTATAACACGGCAAAAGTATCAAGAGATGGTAAGTGTGAGAAGGATATCGAGAGGAGGGTAAATGCGGGGAATCAAATTAATGGGGCCCTGTACTCCTTTGTGAGCAGACAGGGCGTTTCACAAAAAGCCCGGCTGGCTGTTCACAATGGAGTGCTGGCCCCTACCCTGATGTATGGTAGTGAATGTTGGGTGTGGCAGAACAAGCATGTAAGTCGTGTAAATGCAGTTGAAATGCGCTCTTTGCGTAGTATGTGTGGTGTGAAACTGATTGATAGAGTAAGAAATGAAAAAATCAGAGAGAAATGTGGAATAAAAGAAGATGTAGTGACTAAGATTGACAAGGGCATGCTTCGATGGTTCGGTCATTTAGAAAGGATGGATGAAAGAAGATTGACGAAAGAGATATACAGATCGAAAGTGAGTGATAGGGTCGGAAGGGGCCGCCCTAGGCGTACTTTTTCGAATCAAATCGGAGAAATACTGGAAAAGGGCCGAATCTTAAGTACCCGAAACCGACGTGCGTGCATGACTCGATGTATGAATGTTGAAGAAGCGAAAGAAATTTGTCAAGATCGTAGCAAGTGGAAAGAAGTGGTCTCTGCCTACCCCTCTGGGAAACAGGCGTGATTTAATTTATGTATGTATGTATGTAGGTAGTATCATAAACTATCTTTGAAATCTTTTATGGCACATCTCCTGCATTAGGAACTCATTGCTATTCGTGTCTCTCACAATGCCATCAAACTCAAGAACCTAACTTATAGTTATATAGAGTGAGGGTTTGGTCATACGTTTACAAAATGAAACCCCAATCAGTTTAAATATACTGTCTGGTGAATACAAAGTGATATCAATGTAATATAATATATTTACAGTAAATCAACTTAAAGTCGAGTAAATGCCGTAAAATTGTTAACTGAGAACATAAAGTATTCTTTCTTACATATCAAATATATTTTTACATAAAAAAAATAACAGGACCCATTAAAACATTAAATAGGTATAAATATAAGGTAAAAATCGCAAAGTAATTTGCTTATGTAAATATGTTTGACAGTATGTAAATCATTATAAGTATGGCCTTCCATCAGTTGTTTCATAGGAATGAATACTTAAAATACGATATTTAAAAAAAAGTAAAGGTATTCGCTTCGCGTCATTGAAGGCCTGAACAGTCGCTACAAAACATCATAATAGCACTTGAAAGTTGAGTATTTATGTAACTTTTACCCATCTAATTTCTTGAGTTATGGTATGCAGATTGCTATTAATGCATTAATAACTGTAGGGTCACACTTGCCCTGTCTCAATTTTTATATAATCTTTTGGCCCCTCTATGACAAACTTACGTCGAGCAACTTGTGCCCAAATCGCGTTGAGTAAAAGTTTGAAATAACAACTGATTGAAATAATATTCTACCGTGTGGTCCCCACTTCGCCCGTCATAGCTAGCAATACTAGTAAAAAAGATGCTACTGCCACTTGCGAGTGATTAATGGTTTGTATTATTTACTAAGATGAAAGGGCACATTTATGCAGAATCGTCTTTTCTTCTTATGATCATGCAGAAACGTCACTTTATTTTCAAGTAAATAATTCTTAAATATATAATATGCTTCTACAAAATTGTGTCTTTTCTACTTAGTACAAATAGGAAATGTCTTTCTATTTAAGGAATACCTAAAGTATATCGTAGATGCCTCCGATTTGAATCTGAGATTTAAGGGGTTGCGTTTATTTGTAGTAAAATTTAAAAAACTAGTAGATCGGCCTTTTATTCTACATTCCGAATATATATTTAGCTCAAATTTGGAAACCAATTAGACAGAAGGCAGAGTTCTGCGAAAGTTGGCAGGCAGAGGTACTGTAATGCCTACTGTACTGAACCGGTTGTTTAAGTATAAAGAATTAAAAATAACATATATACTTTAAATTCAAACCGATACATAAAGCCTACACGGTTTATATGTATCTGCATCAGTGCGAGTTAGGTCAGGTTAAGACTCACGCTTCAGTGTTGTCATCCCGGGACTCGGAGCGCTCGGCGTTGGCCTGGCCGCGGCGGTGCCGCGCGCGCTGGTCGTCGCCCAGCCCGTAGAGGCCGGCGACCGCCGCCATCGCGGCGCTCAGGACGGGCCCGCGCGCCTGCGCAGCGCCGCCTGCCGCTCCTCCCGCGCCGCGCACTGCATTACTGCCACTCGCAACATTTACCGCCCTCCGTGCGACGATGTAGTCTTATCACAGCCCGCGTGAACACTCTCCGGCGCTCCTGCGACAGCTGCGCTGACACAGATCAACCTCGCCACACCGGGATTCGACTTGGTCGAGTGAACTACTAATTTAGCTAATTCGAAATATTTGGACGCATTGTTTGGTACAGTACGTAGGTCTAATTAACATCACAATTTTAATTATTGCATCTTATCATAAGTTTAATTGAGATATTAAAGAAGACTATTATTATCTAATAATTTATTGTTATCATTTCCATTTATTCCTGTTGAGGTTTCATAACAAGTATTTTTGCATAGTTCCAGAGTCACTGAATGGTGCAAGCTGCATCTGTAGAGTGGAGTGATTTAGGTCCTCGAGGCTACACTCGTCCGCGCTCGGACCAGAGCTACCCGACGGTTCCCGCGTCAACTCGCTACAAGGGCACTGGTCACACGGTTCCGAGTAAAACGACCCGGCGGTAATCGCGTTGCTCCTTTCACCACAACGACAGGGAAATAGACAGGGAATAAGATAGGTAAATCGGCCTTGGAATTAGATACGTGCAGAAAAGTCAACTTCAGTCAATAATGCCAATCTGTCTGCGGACCTTGATAAATGTCAAGGATTTCTGGATAGGTAGGTATAGGTGGTAAGAATACATGGTATTAAATAATGTAATTATGTACACATCTAGTGAATAAACCAACGATCGATGTCGGATAAAACGCACTTATCCGACCAAATACGACGCGGACATCTGTAGCTCTGGGTGCATTACGTGAATATAAAAGTAAATGAGCACATTCAGCCAGCGCCAACCACCCGGTGAGAGTCGGGTACATTGGTCGTAACAGATCCACGCGACAAAGCGGTGGTGCTACGGGCTACAGCGTAGCACTCGTAGCAGTGGCTGGTGGTGATTGTTTTAGAATATTTACGGACTAATTTTGCCGCATGATTTTTTTAACGATACATGTTTTTATATAACTAGATATCTAAGTGGTATGTATAATAATGCTAAAAAGATTATGAAAAACTAGGTATTTTCGTTTTCTATGTTTTCATTTTCAAGAAAATATTTAAAAAGAGAAATAAAAATAAATGGAATTATAGTTTTTCATAATATCTAAAACATGCAAAATTATCGACTACTTACTTGATTACTTGATTTAGGGGGTCAGAAACGTTATCGCTCGGAGCTGAAAGTGTATGGAAAAAAATGATATTCTACGGGATTTAAGCGTCGGTTCATAATCCTCTTAATAATTAGGATTGATGTAACTCTCGCGGGCGCCTTCCAGCTCCGGGGGTGTCGCACCGACGCGAGAGCTGGCGCTGGCCCGAGTCCCAACAATAGGATCATGAAAGCTAATTTGCACATAAGCTAATAAAGCTAATATACACCGTTGCTGATAAGTTTTACTAACACTTACTATGCAATCACCAAGTTGTTGTAAGTGTGTAAGTATTTAGCGACGAGACCGTCTGTTGAGGTACTTTGTAACGTTTCTTTTGTATTTTCTTTCCATACTGTTATTGTATGTTGTTTTTTATGAAATAGCTTAAAAGTTAGGCTTAAATATGTACATATTTTTTATTAAGGCTTATACAATATACTCATAATAAAAAAAAACACTGTGTGTTGAGTTGAGTAATTAATATTTGAATATAATGATTGATAATTTTATTGGCGTCAAAACATTCTGACCTTTTTTGCACCGTCTACCTTAAACTTAATAATTTATTAATGCGAAAGACAGGTAATCACCGCTCAATCATGACTCATTAGCATTACGTAGTCCATGTACTTAATTTAGGTATTAAATAAAATCTTCAATCTTCAACGTAAATTTATAATAACATGAACTGAAAATAAGATTTAGTCACAAAAACGACTCCCTGCCCGCAAATAGTCCAAAATACTTGTAAAAGAAGTCGTAATTCACGGACTGATATCGGGGGCCGAGACTAAATTATTTTCTCGTGTAGTAAACATATTCCAGGAAATGAAGAAGCCTCATTATTTTATTAAAATACAAAGAGTCCTCGACAAAATGCATTCGGCAAACGTTACCGCTATAGAAGTTGTAGAATTGACGTAAACTGCCAAACGGTCGCGCCGACCGCTTTTATGTCAAAGGCTTTTATTTAGTCAGTCGCTAAAGCGCCTAACAACCAATTATGAAGTGGAAAACCAGCATTTCTTTGAAAACCCTGATTTATCATTGTAAAGTCCGAGATCAAGAGCAACAAAACTAAAAATAACAATTTACAGAAAATCTTAACAGAGCTCGGTAAGGAGGGCACCGCGCTGGCGTTAAGAACAATAAACTGTTTATAGCGGGAAATAAATAATGTAGGTACCTATGTTTGAAACAAAACCTGATGTTGAGCCCCAGGCTAACTACGGTGATGAAGTAGAACTGTCCCTTCCGTCTAAACAAAACCCGAAAATTACGACCAATATCCACCATTACGAGAACGGCAACTAGCATACCTTTAATATTTTTTTCTCAATTAATTATAAGTCTTATATCAAAAGTGACGAGCTTCAGATGAAAAAACAACCCGCTCGTACTTAGTTGAACCACTTAAGGAAGAATGTATAACGTTATTAATAGTGATTCACTGAAGTGAAACAAATATAAAGTTGATACTTTTTATAACTCTTCAAAAAACTCTTGCAACAACTTTACTCCTTACATCAGAAAGTCGAAATAATATTAGTACCTATCCAAGGTGATTTTAATAACAATGAACGAATGAATGAACTACATGACTTGACCAAAATAAGAGCTTTATCTATAAGCAACACGTAGAAGAACCCTCACGCTTTACATCTACATCCTCAACTTGCTTGGGAGTCTTCACTATCTTTAAGACCACATACATACATACATAAACTCACGCCTTCATTCCCTAAGTGGGGTAGGCAGAGCTAAAGAATTACCAACAACTTTTAAAACTTGTTGATAATTCTGTAACTACATTTTGCACAATTAGGCTAAGATGTTTACCAGTGTATTAGTGACAGGTTGCAAGCCCATCGCCTAACAGTACTAAGTACTAGCCTTTATTCCTTTCCCTTAGTCGCCTCTTACGACATCCACGGGAAGAAATGGAGTGGTACAATTCTAACCCGGCAACCACACGGGGACGGCAACCACACGGGGACGGCAACCACACGGGGACGGCAACCACACGGGGACGGCAACCACACGGGGACGGCAACCACACGGGGATCTTTAAGACCAAAGATTTAAATATTTTCGCAGATGTTCTGGGTCGTCAGACCAAACAAGCACTTTAATCTCCTTTCCCTCAGTGTTTCAGTCAAACCTTCAGCGCATCGATCGGAGCGCCATAATCGCACCGGATAAAAACGTTAATGCACACTACAGCAAATAATCAAAAGCCTTTCCTTATGAAGGAGTGCGCAAATTAATTGGCTGAACCGCTTATACTTTTAATCAACCAATCTTTTATCGGAGGCTTAGTACCGACTGATTAAAAACATCAAGCATTGAACCCATTCATAAGAATTACGAGTACCGTAAAACGGGGCTATTTGGGAACCACGAGGCTATTTGGAAACCAAGTAATTATAAGCTTTTAGTTGATATATTTTTGTCATGGCAATAATAGAACTAAAAACTTAGCCTGACAACAAATTTTACAATTCTATCATAGCCATGACAAAAAATATATCAACTAAAAGCTTATGATTACTTAGTTCCAAATAGCCCCGTTTTACGGTATTTTGCAAAATAGTCGATTTCACTGCCTTAAATAAATTCTAATCTTTTTGTGAAAACTCTAAAACATAGTTATTTGCGAAAATCAAAAGGGTTTATGGTGTCGAAGATTTAAAAAAAAGTACAATAAATATGACTACGAAAATATAAAGAAAGAAAATATAGACAATAAGGATGTTTACTTATATAAATGTCCAAAATTCTGCTCATTAAAAAAAGGATAAATTCCATAGCTTTTTTATTTAATACTTATATTTTTAAACTAGTAAATGGGATCTAAATAGTGGGGCGCCGTAAGACATAAGACAATGTAAAAACTTCAGACCCCGGTTTCACTGAATGGATTTTTGTAAAACCTTTTCGATTTCGTTGTTAAAAGCCTAAATAATATATATACAGGGTGGAAGAGGGTAGGTAGCCTTAACACTTTATTTCCCCCATATAAACTATGTAAATTTAAGCAGCCGTTTTCAAATATAAATAAGAGTATACTTCAGTGTCTGTCAATGTCGCTATTTCAAAAATGTGTCTAGTTGTGCTTAGTAGGTAGGTATTATGTTATTATTTTATTCATAATTTTAGGATTAAAATAAATAAAGTTCTTAAAGGTGTAGCTACAAAGAGACTCACAAACCCTGCAATATTTCTTACCGCATTGCAAGCAGGTCTATGTATGCATCAACGACAAAAAAAAACGTAATAATGTCCTGTAATGAAAAGTTTGTTTACAATTAAGTTCATTGACCCAATCATATGTTTAGGGTTGAAACAAGTAGTTTTTTGGGTAAATGTTTAACCGGCTGTAATTTGAAAACGTCTGCTTAAATTCACGTAGTTTATATGGGGGAAATAAAGTGTTAAGGCTAAACTATCTCCAATTTTGGGGCAGGTCCACGGTCCTCTTCCACCCTGTATATATATATATACGCAGCGTATATTAGTTGCAATAAACTCAAAAGTTCTCAGAACGTCAGCCTCCCTGTAAAGATCCCTCCCTCTCGTAGGTACTTATAATAAATTATACCCTTGAAAAATGGTACTCGATCAAGTAAAATTAAAAAAAATAAGGCAAGTTCCTCAAAGTAGTTTCTCAACCCAAGGACGGTAAAAATAAATGAGTAAACCTTTTAGCGTTAAAAACACATTCTAAAAGGTTTTACAAAAATCCGATCAGTGGGCCGGGTCCGAGGTAAAAAATGTTACGGCACTCCGCTGCACTGCGGTTATTCAAAACTTCGAAGTGCTTTAACTCGCTAACCGGATTTCATCCTGGAAAAATATTTTGTATTTAGGTCAAGGAGACGCACCGGGAGTCTCCTTCAGGAGGAACAGGTCAACAGCCTGGGCTTTATTTAAAGACATGTGTGAATATAACAACGTATTTATTATTTATTCGTGTAGCGATTATACGCATAACACTATAATGTTGTCATGAGTAAGGTCTACGACCAACTGTCCTATAAGATATCACGATCAAGAATATAATCATGGTGTAGTTGAATCGGTTTACCATTGAATTGCCGATAGACTTTTAATCGAATATTATTTCAAAGACAACGTTTCAAGTATTTTCATTTCATCGACAAGTCATTGCGTCGAGGACTCGATACTAGGTAATTTGAACCGAGCTCTTTTAATTAGTACTTGACTTATTTCTATAAAATTCATGTCATGACTAATCATTTCAGGTTTTTTTTTTTTTTTTTTTTTTTTTTATGGCATAGAGAAGACAAACGAGCACACAGGCCACCTGATGGTAAGTGGAAACTGTGACCCATAGACATTCGCATTCACAAGACTGCAAATGCGTTGCCAACCCTGAGGACTAAGATGGAATGCCTCTATGCTAGTCATTTTAATTTGTTTTTTTTTACGTGTAATAATATTTATTCCGCATAAAATTATTTCAATTGGTAATTATAAATAGGTTGGTAACAAACATTTCACTTAATAATCCTAATTTATTATAATTCAATAATAGTAATGTGTCATGCTTTTCTGTCAACAGTTCATTTTCTTGGGGGTCGCAGTTCTAACCTAACCTAACCCACTTCTGTCAACAGTTCGTTTTCTTGGGGGTCGCAGTTCTAACCTAACCTAACCCACTTCTGTCAACAGTTCGTTTTCTTGGGGGTCGCAGTCCTAACCTAACCCAACCTACTTTGAAAGCCTCGTAGTTCTTTTTCTTGATATAACTAGTTATGCAATAATATTATTAATTTATTTTTCAGTTGAGTTCAAAAGTTAAAATTGTTTTAAAGTAATACGTCGAAGAAATGAATTGCAACGTTTTGTAGTTGTACCAATTAAGATAATTTGAAACAAATCAGCGATTAAGTAGTATTCGTTGATTAGTATTTCCACGTAGTAAGATAAATTTAAATAAATAGTAGTTGAAATAAGATAACGCCAAACAATATTACTAGTACTAAAGTTTCGATGAATCGTTTTCGATGAAATAATATTCGATGAAAAGGTTGTCGACCAAACAAGGGTACTCCAGTTGAATCACGAGGTTTAAATGTAACGAACTTATGAAGTTTTAGGGTTGCTCCAAGAATATATAGTTTTCTGACTGATATCATATCGCAGAAAGATTTACTGAATGAAAAGTATGATAGGAGTTTCTCTGACAACTTCCGGTCGAATATTAAACTCTTTTGGAGCTTGATTAAATCGGCTCGGGGGAAATCAGAGAAAACTAAATTAAGCGCGGTGAGGGATGAGTCTGGAGACTTAATATGTGAGGAAGAAAAAATGCTTGATAGATGGAAAACTTATTTTGAAGGCTTGTTTGAATGCGAAGATATTTGTCGTGAGCCAGAAAGCATGAGTAAAGAGGCAAGTAGCAAAGATGAAAGGGTGATTAGTATGAGTGAAATCATGAAAGCTTTAAAAAGTATGAAAGCGGGAAAGTCAGCAGGTTGTGATAGAGTGTCGATAGAAATGCTGAGGAGAGGAGATGGCCTGGTGGGTAGTCTGTTGTACCGTCTTTTCAATGCATGTTGGAGTAGCGGCCGAGTCCCAGAAGATTGGGTCAAGGCCGTTATCGTCCCTCTGTATAAAGGAAAGGGGTCACAGCAAGACTGCAAAAACTACCGCGGTATCAGCCTCCTTAGTGTTGTCGGCAAAGTATATGCGAAGATTTTAATAGAAAGGGTATTGAATTTTACGAATGACAAAATCTGGGATGTACAAGCGGGATTTCGAAAGGGAATGGGATGTACGGATCAGGTCTTTTCACTACGGTCCATCACAGAAAAGTTCTTGGCTGTGAACCAAAAGGTTTTCTGTGCTTTTGTGGACCTGGAAAAGGCCTATGATAGGGTAGATAGAAAGGAGTTGTGGACGGTGCTGTCTATGTATGGAGTGAGCAGCAACCTGGTGCAGGCTTTGAGGTCCCTTTATGAGGGCTCCAGAGCCTGTGTCAGGATCAATGGGGCATACTCGGCCTGGTTTAATATCTCTAAAGGTGTTAGACAGGGCTGTGTTGCCTCACCATGGCTGTTCAATCTATTCATGGACAGTTGTATGTGGGATTTGAAAGAGTATGATAAGGGTTTGCGTATGCAAGAGTTGCTAATCAAATGCCTCTTATATGCCGATGATCAAGTTATACTTGCCCCATCGGTACTTGAGTTGCAAGAGATGGTGACAGTAATGAATGAGGGATTTAAGAAAAAGGGGATGAAAGTAAATGTTGCCAAGACCAAGGTCATGGTGATAGAGAAGGATGAGGAGATGACTGAGTGCGTGATAAATATAAATGGTGAATTAGTAGAACAAGTGAGCGAATTTGTGTACCTGGGAAGTATGTTTACAAGAGATGGTAAGTGTGAGAAGGATATCGAGAGGAGGGTGAATGCGGGGAATCAAATTAATGGGGCCCTGCACTCCTTTGTGAGCAGACAGGGCGTTTCACAAAAAGCCCGGCTGGCTGTTCACAATGGAGTGCTAGCCCCTACCCTGATGTATGGTAGTGAATGTTGGGTGTGGCAGGACAAGCATGTTAGTCGTGTAAATGCAGTTGAAATGCGTTCTTTGCGTAGTATGTGTGGTGTGAAACTGATTGATAGAGTTAGAAATGAAAAAATCAGAGAGAAATGTGGAATGAAAGAAGATGTAGTGACTAAGATTGAAAAGGGCATGCTTCGATGGTTCGGTCATTTGGAAAGGATGGATGAAAGAAGATTGACGAAAGTGATATACAGATCGAAAGTGAGTGGAAGGGTCGGAAGGGGCCGCCCTAGGCGTACTTTTTCGAATCAAATCGGAGAAATACTGGAAAAGGGCCGAATCTTAAGTACCCGAAACCGACGTGCGTGCATGACTCGATGTATGAATGTTGAAGAAGCGAAAGAAATTTGTCAAGATCGTAGCAAGTGGAAAGAAGTGGTCTCTGCCTACCCCTCTGGGAAACAGGCGTGATTTAATGTATGTATGTATGTATCATATCGCATAGCTTATAATTCTAGGAGGTAGGTAATCTGTGGGATTTAAATTTCATCTCTTTGAAAATGGGTTTTTGTGGCGCCGCCCCATATTGTCGAGCCAAGGAAACATACTAGATTAAACAGTTTTTTGGCAGCAACGTGAATTAAAACTACATAAATTGAGATGAGTTTTCGAACACTAAATGTATGTATATATATACAGGGTGTCCCGTAAGTACCACGTCAAACTTAAGGGGGAGGTAGGTGAGCAAGCCACCTACCTAACATGGAAAAATCGCCTTAGTAAAAGTCGCACCGTTTTCGAGATATTTGAATTTTTCTGATTTTTAGAAAAATGTACACCCGCACTGAGTTTTTGATCTGTGGTATTCGGAATTTATTATTTTTTAATTTTTATTTTATTGCAAAACAATCTTGAATAGTTGTGTTATCAAATGGTAAAAACCATTGAAAAGTAACTATTGTAGTTTTTTTTTATTTTTTTAATTAAATTTAAAATTTGCCTCTTCCGTTTTATTTTGGTAAAACTTTAGCCCCTTCTGGTGAAAAAAAAATACATGACCACTGGTTAGCCAATTAGATTAAAAACATGCTCGTTTAATGGGCATTTAAAAATGATAAATACTTTATCATGAAAGCACTAATAAATATTTTTTTTAAAGAAAAGCTTAAAATACACCGCAATTCACGTTAAGCCAGTACTGCCACCCAAGCTTACTTGCGACGCGAGCTGTATCAGAATTCCATTCTAGTTTCATTCAGCAGCAATGCAAAACTAATCGAACAAATTAAAATCTTTAAATTTCGCTTAAATTATAAAAAAAAAAGTTATAAAAAAAAGTTATAAAACTTTTAATCTGCTATATTCCAAGTAGATAATTATTCGATTTGGGCTTACAACCTGCATAATGCCAAACTCTTTATTTAAAACTCTGTATTTCGGACTGATTTGCTTAACGATTTGGCCTTTGTGACAATAATTGTGACTGTGGATTAAATCACAAAAGTAAGTAATTAAATTTAACCACACACCAAATAAACAGTAAGATTGGGTTCAAAAAATTATTTTTAAATTTTGAACGAAGTTACCGAAATTTAAAGATTTTAATTTGAGCGATTAGTTTTGCATTGCTGCTGAATTAAACTAGAATGGATTTTGTGATTTGTCGTTTATGTTTGGTTTTTCGGACTAACTGTTTTTGCTTGTATTTCGGACTGATTTGCTTAACGATTTGGCCTTTGTGACAATAATTGTGACTGTGGATTAAATCACAAAATTAAGTAATTAAATTTAACCACACACCAAATAAACAGTAAGATTGGGTTCAAAAAATTATTTTTAAATTTCGAACGAAGTTACCGAAATTTAAAGATTTTAATTTGAGCGATTAGTTTTGCATTGCTGCTGAATTAAACTAGAATGGATTTTGTAATTTGTCGTTTATGTTTGGTTTTTCGGACTAACTGTTTTTGCTTGTATTTCGGACTGATTTGCTTAACGATTTGGCCTTTGTGACAATAATTGTGACTGTGGATTAAATCACAAAAGTAAGTAATTAAATTTAACCACACACCAAATAAACAGTAAGATTGGGTTCAAAAAAATATTTTTAAATTTCGAACGAAGTTAC
This sequence comes from Acleris emargana, assembly GCA_927399475.2. NCBI lineage: Eukaryota > Metazoa > Arthropoda > Insecta > Lepidoptera > Tortricidae > Acleris > Acleris emargana. The sequence continues at coordinate 44,047,526 of OV656835.1, read as the reverse complement.
CGAAATTTAAAGATTTTAATTTGAGCGATTAGTTTTGCATTGCTGCTGAATTAAACTAGAATGGAATTCTGATACAGCTCGCGTCGCAAGTACGCTTGGGTGGCAGTACTGGCTTAACGTGAATTGCGGTGTATTTTACGCTTTTCTTTATAAAAAATATTTATTAGTGTTTTGATGATAAAATATTTATCATTTTTAAATGCCCATTAAACGAGCATGTTTTTAATCTAATTGGGTAACCAGTGGTCATGTATTTTTTTTTCACCAGAAGGGGCTAAAGTTTTACCAAAATAAAACGGAAGAGGCAAATTTTAAATTTAATTTAAAAAATAAAAAAAACTACAATAGTTACTTTTCAATGGTTTTTACCATTTGATAACACAACTATTCAAGATTGTTTTGCAATAAAATAAAAATTAAAAAATAATAAATTCCGAATACCACAGATCTAAAACTCAGTGCGGGTGTACATTTTTCTAAAAATCAGAAAAATTCAAATATCTCGAAAACGGTGCGACTTTTACTAAGGCGATTTTTCCATGTTAGGTAGGTGGCTTGCTCACCTACCTCCCCCTTAAGTTTGACGTGGTACTTACGGGACACCCTGTATAATCTATGTTTGTGTTCCAAGACATACGTTGATCGAGCATAATAACTAAATATATAGTGAATTGTACCTTATTTATTATTGAGCAATCGCAGTTTGCATTTAGATGATTAGTGCATATGTGTTGCTTTGTAATACGGATTTTTCTCAGTCCTAGGTTAGTGATGGTATTAAAGTAATTTTTAGGCTGAGATCGATTATGATTAGTGAAGCAGATGAAATTAGCTTTATCTGTATTTAAGTGTTAAATAGTAAGTTTTTATGTAGCCCGCCAGGGCAGAATGAGAGAAAACAGAGATTAGAATAAATGAGAGATGATTTTAGAAATCTAATCGGTATGTCATCACAGCCAGAGGAGCTCCCGGACTTGGAATATAATAAAACTGAAAGAACTTCATGTCAATCGGTATCTGTAAGTACAAATGAAGATGATTGTGAGTTTCAAACGATTTATGTTCGGTTGTTGGAAGCAACTCCCATTTGATATTTTTTTCTCATCTAGGTATTTCCCTACATTAGAAAAAGATTAGTTCACAAAATGCACAGAGTCCTGTGTAGAAGATCTTATATCTCTCTATCTTCCACTCTTCCCACCCTGGTGAGATAAGAGGAACATTTCAATTCCATTCTAACCTATCCCAAAGTGCTCAGAGTCTGAATTAGACAGTTCTGAACGTGATTTTGTGCAATTTCACCAATACATGTGAAACGGAGCAAAATACAACCGCTTTCGTACTTCAGGTACCTCTGGGTATCTTTGGTTAGAATAGATAAAAACCTGTAAAATGTAGGACAACCCAATGGAAATCATACCATAAAATGGATGTTGCCTAGCTCTGAATTATGTTGTTCTGGTTTTTTTAGTGTTGTATATGATGAAACGGTTCTATGAATAGAATATAATAGAATAGAAAAGATTTATTTCGCCTAATTTTTACATATTTTTACAGTGTGTCATAAGTAGTGCAGCGACTATCCCAATATTTTCCAAGCCCTCCGGATCATTGTTAGAACCTTGAAAAACCTAGTTCAAAAAAAAAAAGTTTTGCATTTTTTTAACACAATGGATTTTATATCTTTAAGTGATCATAATGTGCTGTTATATAGTTCTACTTCTCAATTAATAAGAAATTATAGCTGCGGCAAGCAACGCTGCGGGCAAGACATAGTTATATATTTAAACTATTTAAATGTGCTTTGTCACAGTCTCTGGTCTATCTTAACCGAGATATATTGTCGCTACCCTTTTAATAGCGTCCCCGTAGAGCGAAAAATCACTAAGTCGTATTTAGCTGATTTGAGATACGGAGGTTCAAAGTTAAGAAATTTAAAAAAAATGTAACGTTTCTTTGGGATGACATATTTATCTTATTATAGTCTCATCGAAAGGATATTAATGTTTCGGTATAAGCTCCAACTGCCAAATCGAAGCAAGTAGCTTATTTTGCAAGTTATAAGCGATAATTACTATTATCTTTTAAATTATGGACCTACATCTCAGTTAGTGATTTTTAGACTAGAGTTAGTGAATTGTCATTCATTTTTAAAGTATTAATTAAGAAAATAAGATGATCGAAAGTTCACTAAAAATACTTAGTTAATTTTCGATTTCATATTTTGTAGCAAGCTTTGCAATTGTCAGGTAACTAAGTTGTTTTAGTGAATTTGGGAATAAAATTGTGCTCGGTCAGAAGCATAACTGAATAAGGCAAAAATAACTAAAATGACTTAAGTAACCACTTTGGCCGATTTTATTTTGGTATAAATTCATTAAGTAATTTAATTAATTTTAACTTCATTTCATGCGCAAAAACAAAAAAGTAATGAATTTACCAACTTTCTAAAATTGGATCCATGACTGCTATTCACATAGCAATAAGACTGAAATTTGCAGAAAAAAAATGCAATATCGGTGGCATTCAAAAGTCGATTTCGACATTTTGGAACTTGGTGACTTTTCGCTCTACGGGGACGAAGGTACCCTTAAGGAGTTCCGGTAGCCATCTGTGGTCTTCACTATTAGTTAACAATCAGTTCCATTTCACCAAATAATACTTTCTGAATGCAAATGCTGGACTTGTTACTGAAAATACTAAAATCGCTTTATGTATGCCTCTAATATTTGAGGACTTCCCTCAATTCCCCGAGGATCTGCAGATGCCATTTTGGTAGCAATGGAACCACCTTGAAAGTAGACTCTATGAAACAAAACAAGAATTTTCAAAATCGGTCCAAAGTTGACGGAGAAATCGGTTAATATATAATACCCGTTAAAAAGGTATATTTATAAAAATTATCTGTACTCAATCTATTTATAATAAAATAAATTGTTTCATTAGATCATTACAAACTGTGACATGATGCGCTTTTCCGGTGTACGAGTAAGTACTCGTACATGGTTCAATGTAAAATTTATTCTGACTAACGAGTAGCGACGAACATTTTGCTTGAAGTTTAAATCATGCAAACCGCTGCAACTGACAACGTCCCGGTTTTTTCAGCCAAATGGAGCCCGGCCAGGCGCGCACGAGCGTGCTTTGCTTTTATTTCACTATGTAGAACAGTTCGCTAGTTTAAAAAATTGCCATCATCGCCGAGATACAACTACAACTAACACAGCCGCACAAATACGCGCTTTTAGGCGAAAAGAAAGATCAACATTACGAACGTCTCCTTATGAAATTACAATTAAATTAGCAATTGAAATGATGTGAATTTGTTCGCAAGTGGTTGGCAGGCTGAGCGGCGGGCGGCGCCGAGGGGCGCGGGGCTCAGTAAGCTGACAAAGCAAAAGGCTTATAATATGCGCGCCACTAATTATCTTACAAGATTCTTTGTTCAAAATGATATTGAATATTCTTTGAGTTTATGGGGTAATAGCTTTTTAAACTATACTTATAGCGAGATATGATTATTTATCAGGTTCCCTGTCCCCATTCAAAAGTGCATTTTCACCGTCATACGTCCAACGTCCAATGCTTACCTCTGCAGACAAAGTAATATCCAAATTTAATTGAATTTGATTAATGAAAGCATTGAAGCAGAAACTGCATTCATCAATTATATATTGTGATTCATGGGACAGGGAACCTGATAAGAAATCTTTGTGTTATTAAGTACATGAAATAACCTTGATTAAGTCCTATCTCTTGATTCAATAATTCGTTTGTTGTGCTCTCTCGTACAGGCCTTGTAATGAGTCTCCCACCAGGCAAACAGCGCACACGCGGCAGGTCTACGGGATATTTGAATCTGTTTGGTGGGTATTGCCTGGTGCCCGGTGGTTCATGTTTACAAAGACGGCACGAGTCGGTATGCAAACGTCCACGAACTCAAAACGTAAACAAGTGCGATGAGGCGTATATTTGAAATAACTTACAACGTTTTTAACAACGATACAAGCTAATATAATTATTAGATATCGTTAGCGACTGTCCGGCGACGACACTAATCGGATTAAGGATATCTTGGCTAAGTTGTTGAGGCAATTAGTTTGGTAAGTTGTTTATACTTAGCTTCTATGTAGTAGAGACTGTAATGTACCTTAGATAATCGGAATAGAATTCTTATGAAATTGTTATTTTTTAACTTTTAAGACTACTTCTTTTTACCTAATTTGAAAGGCGTAAGAAATGCAAAAAAATGTATCTAGGTAAATACTTTGTTTTTGTTTCCAACCATTCAACTACACTGAACTATCCGTGGAAACTGGTACTGGTCTTTTTGACCACAACATTAACTATTTGACTACCTACAAAACAAATAATCGCCTTTAGCTGTGTAGACTTACCTGTATAGAATGTATTAAAGATGATTAGCAACTAAGGGTATTGGTAAAATTAAACAAAAACTTAAATTGATTACTTTCGAACAGAGGGCTATTATGACATAACTATGCAATTCAGTTTACGCTGAGAGAAAAGGACATAGCTATATAACTGCTATAGCTCTGTCCGTTACGCTCGCCGTAAAATGAACTGCATAGTTACGTCATAATAACCCCCTGAACTCATTAGTAACACTGGATGGCGATGTGAAATGTCAACTTGCTATACAACTTTAAAACTAAATACAGACACGCTGCTGATACCAATTTGCTCACACATCTTGTCGATAACGATAGATAAAGGTAAAAGTTCGTGCTATGGGTATACAGTTGGATTAAAATTAACATTTTGGGAAGCGCTGCTGCATACTTACTGAATAAACATCCTTTATCTTTTTATTTATTTTAAACGTTAACGTTATTGCTATTGATATTATGGAATCGTGGCAAAATCCCGAAATGGCACCACGATATCCGACCACTCCGGGTCATGTGCTCGCTCACCCTGTCATCCTGCACGCGCGCTAGACGCGCTCTGTACAGTACCTATATATGACAACTTGTGTAAGATTGAGTCTCCATTATTGGTACTCAATAGTCTCTACACTGAATTTTAAATAAATGTTTCAATTTGAAATACGAGGATGGTTTGATAAGTCAGTGACTGAGGCGTTTTTTTTATTTTTAATATTCGTTTTGATTCTTAATTAACAACTGACAAGAACTCTTCGGTACCCTGCTGTCAAGTATTTCTTAAAACTGGCGGCAAACTTAAATGAGCAGGGAAAAAAAATTGAAGAGGGTGTTGACTAAAAATTATTTTTTTCATAAAAAAACAATTAAAGAGACTAAAGACTGATCAAACAAATACTATGGGGAATCAGTTACATCATATAGTACGGTCCACCAGGAAATGGTCGGTTAATAAATAAATATCAGGGGACAATGTCACACCAATTGAGCTAGTCCCAATTTAAGCTCTAGGCTTGTATTATGGGTACTAGACAAGGATATAAATACTTATATATAATATATATAGAGAAATATATACTTAAATACATAGTAAACATCCATGACTCAAGAACAAATATTCGCACTCATCACACAAACACTGCCCTTACCGGGATTTGAACCCAGGACCGATAGTTTCGTAGGCAGGGTCACCACCAACTAGGCCAGCGCGTCGTCTAAGATCCGTCGTAGATTGATTAATTTGCCAATTTGTACGTCTACCATTGGGACTTACTTTAAGACACAAAAATAGAGTAATACTACCTTAATCAAGATTAAAACTTCACTCAGATAGCACGCGCGTCATGTTTATTAAAATTTATAACAAATTGACAAGTAGGTACATTACAAAATATCAAAAATGAAAAATGACTATAAACAACAAATATGGCTATGAACTTAAACATTTAATGATAGAAAAATGCTATTATTCAATAACTGCATACTTAGGTACCTAATAAGTAATAATGTTAACAGATATTATGTAAATAAACAAAAAATGACTAAATAAGCGCTCTCAATAGTTAATAAGTTACTGTTACCCTGCATGGTCCATAATGATCTTATAACTTTTAAATTAATTTAAGTACCATCTATGTATACTTTTTGGAATGGAATAAAAAAATGAGTATTGAGTGTCCATCCTCCCCTCGTATGTATGCTCGTATATAAATGTTCCATTTTGAACCCTGTTGGGTACAACAAAAACGTTTAGAAAGAAGGAGATAATTATATTATTCAAATAATATGAATAGATTTTAGTAATATCAATTGTTTGTAAGACGTGATCAAAACAAACAAAATAACCAGATAAAAAGACAAACGGACAGATGTCTTGAAGCAAGACTTTCAAGGGTCTTTCAGGTATTGATACGGATCTCTATAAACAGAACACCCAATGTATTTACAACAAATCCATTAATAATAATGTATTCTCGGAAAAGCTGGCGAATGAATATTGTCGGCAACAATAAACAATACAAAAGATTCTACGCGTTTGCAGCAAGTGACAGTTTCATTAAACTCAAAAAAGTGTTGCTATTTTTAAGGATCAACATGAAAGGGGAGAGCAAATTAATATAGGATATGGAGCAGCCGGCGCCGACCGCGGGCCTCTCAGGTGCGGAATGAAAGGCCGGCCTGCTTCTATCGGATACCTACATCGAATACCTGCCTCTAGCACAAACATTTCAATCCCTCCTTTTCGGATTTTTTAAATTGCTTTATCTATTTGAAAACTTTGACAGAGCACGAACCCGTGAAACAGATTCTCGGTTTTACTACTCGTATGTTGGTGGGTGTGTGGTGCGCGGCGACGATACGAAATTAAACGTCAATGTCAAAGTGCTCGGAATTATTAGTTCTAAATACTAATCCGGGGACTGATTCTAACTAATCGCCAAACACAATTCATTTTGCTTGAAGACGTTACCTACAGTAACGTTACTTAGGTTGCATTCGACCTAACTGGAATAAGGTCTTATTCCTAGATGAAATGCCGAATTTGTACAGACTAATCTCGGAGTAAGTCTTATTCCAAGTTTGGTGGAGAAAGTTTCTGTTCGAAATACTGTTAGCGATAAAGGCACGAGAAAATAATTCTGACTAAATTGAAACAGCTATGGCAAGTGATTGTTTAAGAGCTAAGAATAAAGAGACATGCCAATGTCTGATGAAAGTGCGCTGTATTTATATTTACGTCGCAAGCATTATGCGTGTTTATAGAAGACTTGTTAAACCCTTTAGTTGCCTAATCTAAACAATAATTTTACTTACGAGTACTTTACTCGTAACATACCTATACTGACATAATTTAGAAATATTTCGTCCTAGTCTTTATTGTAGTTTGAGCTCACCAAAATTTTGAAATGTACACAGAAGTTAGCTTCCAGTTATTCCGCGTAATATAAACTTTACCAAAACAATCACAACTCAACCTAACCTAACCCAAGCGATGTACCTTTACATTTAACATCACAAAAAGACACAAGATTCCATGAATTAAACTCATCCGTTTTTAGGGTTCCTCACTATATAAACCGTTCAAGTGAGAGTCGGACTCGTGTCGCGCATCAAGGACCCGAACCGCCGCGCAGTCGGTAGGGATTATTATATGATTCCGATTCGAATCAATTTGAATTGAATCAGCGGAGACCAACTCACACTTGACCATTTTTTAGTATTTGTTATATGTCTTCAAGGTGTGTACTTTACCTAATAATACCAATTTTGATTATCGTATGTATTTTACCGTTTTTACGACAGGTACAACAAAAATAAAAATATATAGGAGTATGGTCCTGCAACGTAGAGAACAGTGGCAATATTCAAAATAACAATATTCGAAATTACTTCAAACGACTACGATAAATTTCCCAGTCCCGGGAAATATGATCAAAGGCACCAAGTTTCCCAAAAACCGTAGTCATTCTCACGAATATAATATGCATCGATGCGAACATAGCAAAATTACAATAACTTTATTATCTCTTTGAAAAGGTACAGTATTGACAATTATTTAATTAAAAATAATCTACAGTTATGAGGAGCCACCCCAGCATGTGCATTCCTTCGTGCCTATGTCTCGAAGGCCCCTCCCGTGAAGAGACGGGCCTTTCGTATGTGCTGCTTAGCAGTTCAGTGGGTGCAGGGTGGCGCGATGCGCTCGAACCATTTGCAGGTGCCGTTTGCATCACGTTGCTACTGAAATATTCTTACTTAAACACGTCATGACGATGCCGCCGTCGAATACGTTGAAAAAAAAACGTTTCATGTTATAAAAAAATGTAATTATAATATAATTATCCTCCGTAATACCGAAAAGTCTGAAAAATTAAAAAACCCGCTGTCTGTTATAGTGTATATATGATAGAAATAGCTCTTTAAAGTAAGGACGGACGGCCTGACAGCGCGGCCATATTAATGAGGTCCCGTTGGGCTGCCCTTCGGGTATGGAACCAATGTAAGATGGTAGACGACTTTGTTCTCGGTCCGTCCGACTGTAGCTTTCTCCGTCTGCCTGTTCATCCGTCTATCGGTCAACACCCTTTTTTGCTAAAATGGCTGCAGATGAGGTGCTATTTGGAATATTTGGAATAATTTTACTAGACCGCACAAAGCCTCATCATCAATTCAACATATTTTTTTCCAGACCATTCATTCATTCATTCATGTCAGCCGAAAGACGTCCACTGCTGGACATAGGCCTCCAGACCATATTATATATTTATTATATTATTTATTTTAAAGCTCTCAAGTTGATTTCGTTTCTTTGGAACTATTAATTTGATGTTTTTGAGATACCTATTCGTAAGATTTACTATAAATTGCAGTTGGTAAAATAGTACGTATATCGGTAAAATATCACAAAGTACAGGTGGCAGATATGGCCAGTGTGGCGGGGCTTCCTAAATGATGAAATTAATAACCAGCAGCAGCATTGTTTTATTATGTTTCTTATATGTTATACCAATAACACGTAGCTTCGAGGCACCCTCGGTACTCAAGTCCGATTCACGATGACTGTTTTTTTCAAGTTTATGTAGCTTGAAATATCGTAACCGACTTAATTTTAATCCAGGGAGCGTTAATATGTGCACCTTTGTTTTATCGCAAGGCAATCTGTCGTAGATTTTAGTTAATTACGCTTAAATCTGCTCTACCGTTCTTGATTTACACGATTCTTATTTTTCCAATGTTTACAGACCCTAAAGCACTTTGTTTTTATTTCGCTCATCAACATAGAAAATGGATCGGCAACCGATAAATTAGTAGAGAGCTGCTACCTTCTTACTTATACTATATTTGTTGGTAGCATCATGCCTTACCAACAATACCTGCGGCCTCACTATTTATACTCGTTTTACTATAAACAGTATTCCCAAAAAGAAAACAGAAATTCTAATTTTCATCGAGCTCCGGCGCTTGGGCACCCGAGCTACAGCTATCAATCAGTTTAAGCCAGATTCATTGAATCCGGTTAAGCCCAGTTCTCCACCCGCCGGGGACTGAAAACGTTGTACTTTGCCGCCGCTGCACGTTGCAGGGGGCGCTCCGCGATCACTTTAATTCTCACAATTCTTTATATTACATAAATACTTTACATTCAAGGGAATTATGGAGGGCATTCATTCCAAATTGAACCCCTCCAACTTTTTATTCCTTTAGTAATTGAATGCAGAAATTGACGGTAATCAAGTGTTTTGGTTCATTAATGAAATGTTTAGTAAACTTTAGTTTTCGAATTTGGTTCAGAGCCGTAATTATTCTATCGAGTTAGTAACGTTAACGTATAGTCATCGAGGCAATGTGTAAGGCGACTGGTCGGTTAAAGCGCCCTGTGTCCTTAATTAGTAACAAAAAATAATAGTAAGTACCCTACCTAGATTATATTGACGTTTTTATTAGAATCTAGTCGTCGAGTAAAAAAACGTATGAAAACGTAAGTCTGTTTTAGGGGTTCATGCTACGGAAGGGTTCTGAAAACATTTTTGAATAAATAGTATAGGTAAATCAAAAACGTTACGTATGATTGAAATTGTAGGAGAAAGTGATTGATAGACGATCTGTTCTCAAGAAACAGGATTGATCAATGACGTCGAAGGTGCTCTAATAAGAGCAGTTGTTGCGTGCCCCGAAAAGGACATTTTTACATATACATCTTCGGAGCGAGCGTGCAGCTGAGCAACGACATTGTCACCTCGACGGCCAGGAGCGGAAAGGCAGAATACACACACACGATCTTCTCACACACACCGCCTCGCGAAGCGAGGTGGGGTGTGGGGGGGGACTTTTCAGGGCGCTATGGCCCTCTAAAGTCGGCTGCTATCGCAGCCCGTACTAGCGGGCTGGTCTTCTTCCCATCTTGGGTTTACCAATCTTGGTTTTATGGCCTCTCAGCTTCTACCCTCCTCGTCCGTATTACTGCGTGACGTCGGCCTCTGATTTTTTGGGGTGGGTAGTTGAGATTCCGAAGAATCCCGACTACCCGCACGTTTTTTCTCGTCCATGTTTACAGGTGAGGGCGATGGTGGGGTTTGCTACCGCAGTACGACGCTGTTTGCCGACTCTGACGGTTGACCGCCGTCCTCCACATTCCCTCGCCCGGGGCTTCCGTTTTAGCGGGACCGGGTTCGGGACGTGTAGCGAGGGCAGAAAACCGGTGGAGTGGTAGTGGTGTGTCAGATGTGTGTAGAGTGCTCTCCGCCGACCAGTTGTGGTCGGGTGAATCCCGTCGCTGTTTTTCCTCAGGAAAAAGACTAAGGGTTTCGTGAAGATGATGAAGGTGTGCATCCGTGTACAGGTTTGCAGTAGTAGCTAATCCAAGGCAGAATATTGTGCGCGGCTCATATTTATAGCCACAGGTCCCGCGCGCATCACTCGCATCAATTATTTCTTGCATGCCGGGTAGTTGTGATTGCGAAGAACGCAATATACCCGCAAGAAGCGTGAGGCCGTCTCCGCCCTGTCTCGCTCTTCGACCTCTCGCTCTTACTTAGTAATATGAACCTCGTTAGTTTAAGAAAGTTCGTTGAACATGGGGCTGGAGGGTGGCGGTAGCTGCGGTGAGCGCGTTGGTGAGCGCCGTCAGTTGCTCCAGTATGGTTTGCAGGCTGGGTGCGGGGGGCGCATGTATGCTGTCCTTTTCTGGAGCAGTTGTCTCTGCGCGCCTCGCTGCTGGCTCTTTGACTGCTTTGTTTACCTTTTTGTTTTGTTTCTTTTTTCCCTTCCGGTTAGGCTTCGCTGTGTTGTTGTCGTTAATGCTCCCCGCTATGGCTCCCCTAGCGCTGGGGGCATTCGCCGGTGCCATCAGGGAGGCCGGCGCCGTCTCCTGCACCATTTTCTTGGGGTCCGTGGCCTTGGTAGTTGGGCCGGGTCTGGGTGGCATGGTGCGGGCGACTGTGCCCGCCTTTTTGTTCCTCGCCTCCCTTCTGAACGCGGGGCAGGCGATGTGGTTTGCGGGATGTGGACCGCCGCAGTTTGCACACGTAGCGGGCTCCTCCCGCGGGCGCGTGCAGTCCTTTGCGGTGTGCGGGCCCCCGCATCGGACGCAGAATCCCGTCGCTGTTTTTCCTCAGGAAAAAGACTAAGGGTTTCGTGATGATGATGAAGGTGTGCATCCGTGTACAGGTTTGCAGTAGTAGCTAATCCAAGGCAGAATATTGTGCGCGGCTCATATTTATAGCCACAGGTCCCGCGCGCATCACTCGCATCAATTATTTCTTGCATGCCGGGTAGTTGTGATTGCGAAGAACGCAATATACCCGCAAGAAGCGTGAGGCCGTCTCCGCCCTGTCTCGCTCTTCGACCTCTCGCTCTTACTTAGTAATATGAACCTCGTTAGTTTAAGAAATACTTGTAACTTAGTTTTAGATATATATATTAGTTATAAAATGAATTAAATAGATTATTCCTACACATCAACCGGGGTTTCTCTCTCATTAACTAATATTAGCACACATAAGCTAAAAAATGTTAGTGCTCGGTGCGACCGAACGATAAAGAATTGGCGCAAGATTGGTTCGTGTTCATGAAACTTTCTTTGTTTAAATATAGTACCTAAGTAATGGCAAACTGACTTTTATAAAAAGTGGCGAGTGTGGCGGTGCGTCAACAGTGAAGGGCGGTCGGGCCACGCACTGGCCTCCCGTCGTATATGCAACATCGCAGCCACGAGAATCTCGGATATGTAGTGCATTGCGATATCCCTTGACAATAATGGCAGAAATTTCAACACACTTAACGTCGTATAGGACGGTGTGGAAATGTTGTTATCGTTTTCGATTAGGTTCTTTACCGACCTCGGTAAACGGTAACTTAGCGGGCTTCGGCCGGCCGAAACCGAGAGTGGGATTACTATTTTTGTATACCGTTTGAACATTCATCGGTTCAATGGCTAAGTGGTCAGTTATAGCACTCACCTGCTTAAGCCTGATCTCCATATGTCTGCCTCCATCAGCACCGAGTGCGACGTACCTACCCACATGAATCAGTAACGTATTTACTTAAAAATATTGTTGCAAAAAACACAACATCTCTTAAATGCTGATATGATAAGGTGCAACTTAAAATTGAATTTGTATTAGAAATGGACTAACGGTTGCATTTTTCATTAAGTTTAAAATGGCTATCAAGAAAGTATTAAAAAAATAATTAGACATAATTAATTCCTTCTCCGTCACACTGCCAATTATTTTGAGGAGGAAGTTCTTTGTGTACTTACTAAGTATTTTGGTAAAGCTCGAGTTATATCGTACCACAAAACCTTTTCTGAGGAACCCTCTTAACATTGAACTGTTCACGCTATTTATATGAATTATTATGATATGATGTTATGTAAACAATGTAACTAATACAACAGAATAGAGAACATAGTTTCCTCGGCGGTCCCGTCAGTAGCTCGAGCGCGAACATTTCAATCAAACGTCACGTTTAAGAATCGCGTTCACTATTCGAAAACTCGTTCTCAGCCTATTTGTAGAACCCCTAAAATAAACTCACGTTTTCAGACATTGTTTTACCTGTTTCACTTTACGTTTTTTTTTTTTTTTTTTTTGCCCCCTCGGCGACTTGAACAGCTACTACCGCAGGGATAATAGCGTTTCCACGTGAAGTGATTTCGCCAGTGTCAAGGTTTATATGAGTATAAAACAATATAGCAATAAAACACAATCCAATCTTCTCTAGGAAGATTGGGGGCAACGTTGTACGGTGATTTGTAGGTCAGAGGTCAAGATAGTTTTAACCTCTGCACCACTTCGAGTCCACTTGAAACGAGAAGAAAGATGCCAGATACACGAAATAAGTCCAAGTCTTCAATCACTGTGCGACACAAAGGCATAAAAAGTACAAATCACTATCAGAAAAGAACTTTGAACACCTAATTACCCAAAAATTAAAGTCTAAAACAAATTACACGTCCGCCATCTTTTAACGTTGCAAATGGCCTCCCACTTTACGTTTACCTTAACTATTATACGAAGTCAACGTCAATGTCAAATTGCTATCAAATTTAAGTACCGTAAAATGGGGCTATTTGGTAATCACGGGGCTATTTGGAACTAAGTAATCATAAGCTTTTAGTTGATATATTTTTTGTCATGGCTATGCTAGAACTGCAAAATTTGTTGTCAGGCTAAGTTTTTAGTTCTATTATTGCCATGACAAAAATATATCAACTAAAAGCTTATAATTAGCCTCGTGGTTCCCAAATAGCCCCGTTTTACGGTACTCAATTTTTTTTTTTCGAAGATTGGGTAAATGTTACTTGCACGATAGAAGGTAAAAGTTCTTGCTCGGGGTACTGACCCACCAGTTTTTAATGTCGTTTAATAGGGTTCCGAAGTCGAGCCAGGAACCCTTATAGTTTCGCCATGTTTGTCTGTCTGTCTGTCCGACACTCTAAAAAATTGTCTGTTCACAGTCTATTAGCAAAGAGTATTAGATCAGTTTAATTGTATATAATGTTTAAAAAAATGCACGGAAAAGAATATATCTTAGTATCGAGCAAGCTGTTTATGGAATAAGGATGATATTCTAATGAACACCGAGCATTCATTTGGCTAAAACAGACATGGATTTCGTAGCAGAGACCATGGGTACTATTCACCGAACGCCCATTCAGTGAGTTGGACAGGATAATAATGTGGAAACTATCGAGAGAACAGATTTAAAAAAAATGTGTTTAGACGTAAAATTATCGGTATAATTAAAAATCTGACACAATTGAAACTTTTATGTAACCATGAATACAAATGCTAGAAAAATAATTATAATGCTTTTTTTAAATAGCCTTGCCAATAAGCTTATTTTCGTGTCGAAAAGTCATGAAACTATAAATTTCAAACAATTTTTTACAATAAAATATCTAGTTTATTGGTGTTCAAATTGGTGTGTTTGATAAAACTATTGAATCTATTAAAAAACTTGCATTTTCTCTGATTCCCAACGCTGTTCGTTAAAACGTTGCAGTCAAAATGAGGGTTGACTCATCACCGAATTCACATTTTTCTCAATTTCTATGAGTTTTTTTGTATTAAATATGACTACACTAAATTCACTCAGTTAATGAGAACACAAAAACTAATTAAATTACCCAATAAGGAAAACCCAATTTTAAAACACAAAGGTAACAACGTAAAACAGTTTTACGACCTTTAGAAGTATACGCAATTTCTTAACGATTTCCACAAGCACTCCCATACAAAACGGCGATCAACCGAGTCAGTAGATTGTTGTGTCGATGCTGAGGCAGCAAATTACCGGCTTTGCCTCGTATTGGAAGGGATAAGTATCTAGCTAGCGGAAAAAAGAACACTACTTAATATCAGCTGTAAGTACTTGCTGGTAGCTGGCAGGTTCGGTGAAACGTACGTTTAACTTAGCTCTTAAAAATTATTATTTACGACGTTTAAGAATAATTTCACTCGAAAAGTGTCATTTCTGTTAAAATTGTATTTCGATTTTTATTGCGAACTGGTAAAGAGCGGAATTCCTTTCCTCCGTTTGTATTTCTGAGGTTCATAGTTTGGATGTCTTCAAATCAAGAGTGAATTGGCTTCTACTGAACCAGCGACCTTCATCCAAGACTTCATCATTATTTACCATGGATGAGATTGAGGTTACTCGGTGTCAGTTTTGAATAAAATATATATAAAAAGTAGTTGTGCCCGCCCGTCTACAGCGATAACTACAAGTAATAAAAACCTTAAAAAGCATCTTAAATTAAAGCACATAATAACGAAAACTATCATGACTTACTCGTATTAGACGTGATTGGTTCTTGAGATACAGACGACTAAACTGTCACCGTTTCTGTACGTTAAAATTAATATTACCGCAAATAATAATTCACGACATCCACCAATATGTATGATGATGATGTCCAATGAAGCCGAGTACACCCGACCCGGCGCCGCCGCCCCGAGCGCGCGGTGACGGTAAGCCGGTTGACAGCAAACACAAAAATCACTGACCGCCGTACTCGAGGCATTTAACTCATTCACCTCCACTACAGCCAGCCACTGCTACGAGTGCTACGCTGTAGCCTGTAGCACAATTTTTTTCGCTATGTAGCAAAAATCTGCTACGAGCAGTGTACCCTATACCATCAGGTCGTTGGCGCTGAATGTGTAAATAGAAAATTACATCGTAATTTAATTTTTCGAACTTGTTTATGAAAAATCATTCTTAAGAAACGACGTAATCGTCATTAACTGACTCTGATTGCGGTCGATATGATGATATAGGTGTACCAGAATCTGATGGCATTTTTAAAAGTAAAAAAATAATGGTTTGCATATGGCAACTGTAAACTGGCAGCTGTGTCAAATCGTTTGTTTACTGTTGCTTACATTTTGTAATTCGACTTCAACGATTGTTATCTGGTGAAAATGTCGAGAAAACCACTTAGATCTCAAGCGAGGAATATTGTATACAATTTATATAATACAATACGCGAAGAAGGAGGTATAAATCAATCACAATCTTCAATTTTAAAGCGTGTCGTGGAGTTGACCGGTAAGTTGAAACAAACGGTTTTGATACTTTTAGGTTTAGGTATATTTTGTCTTACGTAAATGTTACTTATTACAGGGGTTCCCAGCACTACCATACGATGAGATTTCAAGTTATTTTTTATACTCATAGAAATAATGGTGTGTTTATTATTTTATTTGTGAGCAATAATAATACCTCACCCCAGCAATATACAACCATTTCATAATTAGTCTAACCCAATCCAACCTACTCGACTCGATGGAACTCGTCTTAAGGGCTTCATTATGTAACGATTGTATTAATTAAAGAATATATAAATACTATATATAGGAAGATATAGTATATATATATACACATACTCACTTTAAGCGGCACGGTAACTCAATTGCCCACGGACGCAAGGCGTTCAAATACCGGTAGAGACATATTTGTGTGATGAGCACAGAATTTTGCTACAAATCTTGGATGTTTGTAAGTTTTTAAGTTAATATTTCTTTTTATATACCTACTGCTTTCTAATTATATACTGCTGTCGTGTATATCGTTGTCTAGTACCGTTGTATACGAAAATAGCTTAGTTTGAGTCATGGTATATATGAAATTGTCCTTTGTCCTCAGATATATTAAATTATTATCCTATACTGAGAGTTTAATTTAATAGACCTCTAGTGTCATATATTTTTTTTAATAATCCTAAAAGCATAAAAAAATATAAATTCGTCGAATCTTAAACTTCTTCATTTTTTTGGAATCGGTTAAAAATTACACAGTATCAATACCGTTTAGTCCAATTTCCCCAATATTGCCCTCTACATTTTTTTATTACCCCATTTGCCATGAGATTCTGGTACACCTATAGCTTCATACAGTCGACGCCCCGCTGCCAAGAAGGCAATCCTGACACCTTAATAACTCATAAACAGTTGTCAACTCATATGAAGGATTAGAGGAAATCTGTCAGATGATAGTACTTGTATGAGGAACGTTATTTTACAGTGTTTATTTTTTTAATGAGTAGCGTTGCGGCACCCATATGTAGCCCACCCGTCATTTTTGATTAAAGTCCGGGAGAGGTTTTCACAATGACATTTGAACGTGCCCGACACGCGCCGATCGCTGCGCAGACCAACATTGGTTTGGTTTGAGTGGCCTCACATTTACGTATGTACCCGCTTTTATGTTATTATTCTAAGCCTTCTACCTTATTGAAAACAGTTTCAAATTGAACCATAGCTGAATATCTCGGGTTCTGGGAGCGGACACCGCTTGCGGTCGAGCACCATCTCACTCTCGCCATCCCACTGAATAAGACGCACACTTATGCTAAATCTTTCACGGTACCTACACTCTGTCAAACTATAGAATAGGCTACCGCTAGACAGACTCAGTCAGTTAGCTCGCTTAATGGGAAGCTAAAATTTAGGTATAGATTTTAAAGAATTCTTGTTTTAACTGGAAGAGATCCTATAAAGCGATAAGTTAGCCACTGAACACGTTATCTTATGTTTATGTAAGAACTAACTTGTAATTGGTTTTATGTGCGACAAGGAGTTCACATACATACATACATGGTCGCGTGTCGCTCAGCACGACAAATCGTCCCGAGTGACAAAACTGGCAAACAAGTCAGAGCCGGGCTGTGCTAGCCGCCCTGATTAAATATTAATGTAACACCGTCAACCCACAAAATCTTGAAGACTAAACCTCTCCTCATTCGCTAGCTGTTAGTACCGACCTAGTGAAACCTGCAATGTTCAGGATGGAAATTGAAATCTCAAAGCATTTTTTTATCCAATCAACGTAGAGTATAGATTCCTTCTTTAGCCGGGTCGTCAAAGAAAAATCGATTGCCAATGGGGCGCACCGCGTCATTTGTCCAGACGACCTTCGATGTGTTCGCATACCTCCGCTTCTTGTAAAACTCCATCACTGTGGAGCCGGCGGTAGGGCGAGTCGACTTCGTCAGCGTTCGCAGAGTACTGGGAGCGTAACGCGGTTAAATCACGATATTTTCACAGGTTAATTGCACGCACGTAGTAATAAAAAATATATTTTAGGGCATCAGATCGAAAGAAACAAGCTTATCGCATGAAGTAAATAAGTAGTCTTTATAATACTTGGTGCAATAAAAGGTATTTCCAAGACCCGAGCCCTCTCGCCGCAGCCCGCCAAGCATTTCTCAGAATAGTCACTGTCAGCGCCAGGCGGATTAGCGACTTCGTTTATTCGAATATGAGACCATGAATGTTTTTCTTCTTTTCAGCGGTGAGTCATTAAGCTGCAGGGACACATCTACTGGACTTTGATCGTATTACGACGCAGCTCTGCCAAGATCGTTAGCTAAGGTCGAACTCGTAAGTAGCAGTACATTTTAGTACCTTGTCGTATCTTTTGAATTACACTAACATCAAACCCATCTCAACTTTAATACGTTATTGCGACAAGGTAGTAAAATTCTAAAAAAGGGGCGGGGTTCTCTTAGTATGGAGAAATTAACTCTGTGCGGTTGCTCAAAAAGTTATTATAAAAAAACTTGTCATGTAGCTTTAAAAACTGCCTTAGTTCATAGTGATCCTAATATGAAAGAAAACACTGTTCTTTTTTTAAATTCATACATGAATTTAGGGGATTTTCGTAACACGGACATAAGGATTAAAATTCTCAATATCTCGGAAACTAATAACAATTTTGAAGAACATACGTGGGGGTTAAATCGATAGCTCATGAGCTGCTCTATCATCCCCTTAAAGCTTTGCACCTAGCTACCAATCACCCTGTATACACTCACGGCTACATTATACATCTAAAACCACTTGCAATATATTTTAACTAAAGCTGAACCGGACGAACATCCTCACTCTATAACTATAAGGTGACTCTAAATACTGTAAGCATTCGACTCGCTAGCGAAAACGGTAATTGTAACTCATGCACTGGGCCGGTATTCTAGGCGGTAAAAATGATATCGTAGTTAACCTGTTATGGTATTGTTATGACGTCAGCCGCCATCACTGTCAAGTAAATAAGAGCTATCAAAACGGTGACAATACGACAACCGCTCAAACACGATATGGTTTTTAACGTGTTGAATAGATGCGCAGGTCAAAGACGATAGGTTTTTGTCGAGTTGAATAGAGGCCCTGGTATATGTGTGGCTACGGTAAGCGTATAGTTAACTTAATATTAATCTTTCGTTTGATCGCAGTGTTTGGGAGTGATCATTCCAATATAAAACATGTTTATATAAGCGGCTAGTGCGGCTACATTACAAGTTGACATTCACTGGCATGACAAAACCAATAATCGTTCGGTGTAGCTGCTGCGCTTAACCACGGTTACTCGTATGTTAGATAAGTCGCTTTGACAACTCGAATATCGCTAGTGGTTTCGGATGCACAATGTAGGCGTGAGCGTATAATATCAAGCTGTTGTTTGATTCGCTTATGTGTCGCTCATCGCGTCGCGCCGTAGTGTAGCCTCGGGCTAAGAAATTTCAGATTAGCTAAATGTTAATCTAAAAGTTTAAAGGTTACGAGTTAATCGGTAAGTAGTAATCATGAGTGTTTGTTCAGTTATTTTGATACTAGTGACCCGCCCTCGGTTCGGTTCATATGACTCTTCTGTAACGCCCGGCCGTAATCCGGGATTAATTGTTGATAAAACCCCTCTTGAATCACTCTTGCTATTGATGGAAGCTGCATCAATAACGCTGCTACTTTGAAAGATTACAGGCTTACATACATATATGTATATGTACGTAAGCCATAACTAAACCATGTTGTATTGATCGATGTAAAGGTGAACATTCATTTGTTAGTATGATCCGGGAAATGGCGTATTTGCTAGTAAAACATATTTTATCCAATTAGTAAAAAATGTGTTATCCAGACCATTTAAATCCTCTTAACCCGAGGTCAATTGAGCTGGTCATTAATTTAATTACCGTTTTTGTTATGATATGATATTCCAGCAGACCTGTAAAAAGTCGAGGTTAAATAAACCGACGCGAGAAGAGATGAAGGTGTGCCACATGCCCTTGCCTTGGTCGGACCAATGCTCAATTAATATTGCAAGGTTTTTAGTAAATACACTGAAATTACGCCTGTATATACCACTTATTACCTATATACGTTTACGTAAAGAGCCTAAACGGCATGCGCTTAATGTTGTTGTTTATGTAAGTAGTGTAAGTACTTAAAAGGTTTCGTAACCTTCTAACGTAAACAATTAAAGGAGTTAGTATTTTGCAATATAGTAGTGAAAGAAAACATAAAGTTACTTCTAGGTCGATAAATGCAGACTGGCTAAGGAGCACACCATATTCACTTTCGAAAGTGCTGAAAATCAAAAACCGCCAAGCCAAACTGTAATTACTAGGTAACTAGGTTTATCGGAAGTAACTGATAGGGGCCGATATCTAAGGGCCAAGGAGGATCTAAACTATATTACCTTTTAAAAGTAACAACAAAAACACTTCTTTTTTGGACAGTCGTGTAAAAAAACAACGATATTTTTAAACACTTAATGGGTTATATACGTTAAAAATAAAATAGTCGTTTTCATTCAAGTTAAGGGCATAATTATATAATCACAAAAGACTGCAAAATATATCTGTAGGTCAGTAGTGTAAATAAACACTTTAATATCAAAGAGTAGGTAAACAGGCAGTAAACAGTATATAAGTTTAATAGCTTATTAAAACTTGAATAACGCCGTGCGATGATAAAGCAATATTCATAAACCGTCGGGCGCGCGGTGAGCACCGCGAACGCTTGAAACACAGTCACTCGCTCTCCGTCGCGGAGATCTTTACAACTAAATCTACAATAATTTAATAATGAAGACAATAAAATTAGAACACTTTTTTTATGATAATAATTTATAATTGTTACGCAAATTAAATAGCGTGAGAGGACGAACGACGTGTACCGGAAGTGGTTTTTCGCGCAATGACATTTAGATATTTACCTACGATTACTCGGTACTCGAATTCAAAAACATGTACTTATAATAAAAAAACCTAAGTAATCGGTTTAATTTAAAAGACTACAGTTTCACCAAAATCCCGATAACTCACTACATAAAAGGAAATAAGAAACGGAAAGGGTAAGGGAGCAAATTATTCGATAATTTCTGTTGAAATTATAAAATCTCACACTATTTATTTGTTTGTCAAATAAATTCAAAGTAATAATAAATCATTTTCAAGATATTTATGACTTATTGTAACTTGAGGGAAATGACGGAATTTCTAACTAAGTGGGAAATCTATATATCTAATAAGTCTCAGATATTTCAATGAACTTAAAAGGAAAACTATCAGGGAATCAACTACCTTGGAAACATAGGTGATATGGAGTGCGCCGCGGAGAGCGCGCGCGGGGGGGGCCGGCCCCGCGGTGCCCGCCCCGTGCACTTTCCGGTTTCGTTAGTTTTTCAACGGGACGGCATTTAAAACAAAATGATGAACTAAAATTTCAACATTTCATTTCCAAGCAGAGTTTACCTGCTACTGCTACTTAGTGAACTAGGCTCTTTTATATACAGTACCTAAAGGGTGTCCCAAAATGAAAAAGAAAACACTTTTTTTACGTTTTTACTCTATTTTTTTTTAATTTTAACGTAGTATAGGATTATGTACAAAAGAGCACATCGGACAAATGTCCACCACTGCTTTGCTGGCACATACGAATTCTTCAAAACTTTCATGATAGCTTAAATTAGCAACACAAAGGTTTACTGGTTCTCCCTTAGGCTTAATATTGATACCCGCTTTACCCGTCGAGTGAGCCTGCTTACCTGATTTACCGACCGACAAAGACCCGTGGTTAAGTGAACACCCACGGCGGGTTACTATGGCATGGCTCCGCGCGCGAGGGACACAGCTATAGCAGCTGTATAGCCCCGTCCCCCCCCCAACGTGTACTGAACTGCAGGGCAATGCCACAGTAGCCCCCGCGAACAAAGTGACCCTGTTAGTTAGTTTGTGAAAATAGATGTTTAGCAAAAGTTGTATTCGTTCACCAGATCGATAAAGCCTTACTTATTTTAATTGTCTATCTTAAATAATAACTTAAATACCTGCTAAAATTAGTCAAGAGCATGTCAAGTCATGCACAGTGTACGATTTCTTAGTCATTAACTTAAAATATAAAATAACTATTTGCTTAAGCAACCTTTGCCGCACAAAAGCTACAGTGACCACTCTTCAGGTTTAAAATAATTCCTTAATTTGGCCCAGCATTGAAACCGAACGCTTAAAAAACTGTGATAAAAAGAGAGAGAGTGATATATATATAATGTGTTCCATCTTCACAAGAGACATTCTAAAATATACTTTTTGTCTGTGGGATTTCCACTACCAGATGGGGTCATTATTGTAATAAGGAATTTACATCCAACGTTATTATTTTGCACTCACTTAGCTTTGAAAGTCAAATATGTCTAAAGATAAAATAAATCCTTACAGTATTTGACATTTTACAGTGATACTTTACCAAATCAGTAACTCTACTAAAAATCGATATTGCTGCGAGCGCACGACATAGTAACTATTTAATTCAATAGTGCTAGGTCAACATAATGGGTGGCTGGGTGGTCCATGTTGTATTTTTTTACCTTTAGGTACCTACTAATGATGTTCTCATTGCTGAGGTGAAAAAATTTACCTATGTGCAACCCGAGACCAAAGTTATTTGCATCTTGTATCTTTGAAAACTTCGCTGCGCTCAGGATTCTAACCTAGAATCACTCGCTACGCTCGCGTTGCAATTCATCGCTTACACTTACTCGCAACCAAATCCAACTTTGCTCTCTTGTTGCACAATTAATAAAAGTTGTGTTCGTAAAGGGCATAACTAGGTTTAAATAAAAAAAACAGCACGAGGCACGAACCGCTAGTCTTAAAAAAAAGACTATGTAAAGTTATGAGTGAAATGTTACATTTTGGAAAAAGCAGCCAACGTTCAAGCGAATGAGTACCTAATTATAAATTTAATTGTGTTATTGTAACTAGTAATGTTCAACTGGGTCCTGAGGCTACTCTTTCAAAACGGCTTCTCGTCGAACAGTCGCGCGGGCGCTAGCTGAGCGAAGCCATTTGAGCTAGTTTTAAGCTACCTAAATTGAGAATGCACTCAAGTGTTGTTTGTATACTCTGAAGCGACTATTTAAATTCGCCGTTTGTACATACGATTTTTTGCCAAGCAGTTTCGAGAGTGCGCAGGCCCAGCCTTTAGTAAACACGAGTTTAATCGAACATGCTTCTGATCAGTGTTTATTAAACGAAACGATACCACAGCTATCAGGTAAAACCAATAAAAACCAATCTTAGTTGTAAACCGAGACAATTCAACCTCTATCCGATTTTCCGATTTGTGAGAAATCCAATATAAGTGGAATTAATTACAAGATTTAATTTGATTTGCTTTTAAGTAACAAGGAGCGAGAGAGAAAGTTAAAAGGATTTTGTAACCAAATAATCACGTACTCGTTCTTATAAGTATTAACTGAGGATGAAACACCTTCCGATTAGACAGTAGGGTCTTAATACTTAAATCATTTATCATAGGTATTTAAATTTGATTTATACGCGTTATATTATAATATTTGGTTGTAGGTAGATAGACAGACGATCAGATGGACAGCAAAGTCCTCGTTATGAGTGTTCCATTTTTCAGCATTTGGTACGCAGCCTTTAAATAAGATACCAATTTACATAAGTATATGATGCTACACTAATTTCGTTGTAATCGGAATAAATGTTGTATTTTATGGTTTTGTACCTAAAGGGTACCGTGCCAACCGGCCTTATTAGCCTCCGATGTCCGTTCGTCTGTGTCAGTGGACTGTACTTATCTCATGAACCGTAAAATAGACTGTGTATTTTTGTTGCCACTATAACAAAAGTCAAGAAATATTTTTTATTAAATAGTGCGCCCATACAAGAATGGTACGGAAGGAAGTCCGTGTTCAACACGCACTTGGCTGCTTATGTAATAATAAAAAACCATAAAAACCACTTTTGTCCGCGACACCGCCCGCGTTGAAGTCGTTTACCGATATTCCTTTAGGAAGTGTCACTTTTATCCTAGATAAAAGTACCATATGAGCGTGTCCGTGAACGGGTCCTGAGCTATCTCTGAACAAAAATTAATATCGATGAGTTGAGGCGTTTAACCGTATAAAAGGCACAACCAGACAAACACACTTCCGCACTTAAAATGTTAGTAAGGAGGCCCGCATCAAAGGGACATCTCAACTGGTTGCATCACGCTTGGCTGAGACCGGGTCGGCGGGTGCCGGGCTGCTGCGAGCCGATCGATGGTCGCGAGTACATTCAGTTTTCGGCGAAAGTGCTGCAGTTGCGCTGCTGCAGCTCCGCGTCTATTATTTGCATCGATTTAACAAAAAATTAACTGGCAACCTTGACGAATAATCAACGGGAACCGTTAATATTGAGGCAAATCTTCACGTGACTATCACGCGACTACTACTAGTTAGTCATGTTTTATTACTTCGTAAAATGATAATTTGATAAATGATGACTTACTACCCCCGATTTATATTTTTTTCACAAATGACCGGTGACTTGGATGTATTAAACGTGGAACTAAAACGCCAGCAAGTCGGGCGGCTAGTCAACACTTGGAACGTATTCCTGTATCGTCTCTTGCAGTCAAAATCTGATCTACAGTGTAACAGATTTCGACTTGTCTATCCCAACTTATTGTGGAACAGGAACATCATTTTTGATTAAGTAATATTATATTATGTTATGAATGAAAGGACACTTAAAAATAGAGTAGTTTTTTTTCTCAGATACTTCGCATTTTTTTAAATTACAGTAAAAAAAAATGAAATGTTCATAAATATATGCTTGAAATAAATGCAAAATTTAAAATGTAAAAAAGGATGAAAGGAATGAAAATTACTTAGCATCTTGAACAAATATTAGAAAACCGAAATTCAATTACCATGCTTATGATGTTTCACATACTTACTTATAAATTTGGAAAGCATTGCTGAGTCGTTCTTCTTTTTATGCGATAATGTCCTGTCATAAAGGCACGTATTGTGCGCCTCATTAGAGTGTTGATAGTAATAATGTTTTTCATGTTTAATATGTATACGTCCATATTTTTACTTACCTTATACTGGTAAATAATCATGCCCTTACGCTAAGCTAGTATTTTTTTATAATATTATTTTTCATAGAATACCGTGACAGTCATCTGAAAATTGGTCTACGCTGAAAACGGCCCCTCTCTCACAGTGTTTCTAGTAAAAAACATTATGATATGCAGGAAAAGAAGAACAAACACAACGTACAAATGCACGGCGGTCTCATGTAGATAGAAGGGCTCGGTGCACGATGCTTGTATTGTACGGTCGAGTTCATTAATATGTGTACACTTTAGTACTATTTATTTAATATCTATTTAATGTCATGTATAACCTGCCATTTATATCAATTGTCACAGTCATTAAAGTGACAAGGTACTAAAGTGTGCACATATTTATGAACTCGACTGTACCACGATAACTCACTTAATTTCTCACTATTAGTCATACTACTTAAGGTTTTAAATCAGTTCTAATTGGTAGTTTCCTATATTTATGTTTATGCAACGGAAGTGAACGCATCGGAAATCCGCTCATTAAATAGCATAATCCCCACGCGCTATTTAGGCTTATCCGTGACGCAAGTCTCTCAAAGAATTGCTGGTTTGTGACCTGTTGTTTGCATTGGATATTGAAGTCGAATGTATGTTAAATTTACATGTTTTTTTATTTTATTTTATATTTATTATTGTATGTCTAGGCTTCGTGCCACATCAAAGCTGTGAATAAGTTTATTTTTGTTTTAATTTATTTTTATCGACACTTTTAACTACTCTGCCGTAATATGTCAAGGAAAAATTGCATGTCATACATAAAATCACGCCTCTTTCCCGTAGGCAAAGACCATTTCTTTCCACGTGCTACGATCCAGACAATCTTCCCTCGCTTCCTCCACACCCCGAGTCTCTGCTGACACGTGCGTCGGTGTAGGGTGCTCCTGATCCGGCCCTTTCTTAATACGTCCCCAATCTAATCGTAGAACGTCCGCCTTGGCATTTCCCTTGCCACATGTTCAATTTTTTTTAAAACTAACCTCCACTTTCTGCCCCTGTAGCCTGTACTGAAGGCCTACGCCCTACGTTAAACCACGTAGCAATTGCTACGAAACGTCGTTTTTTTCTAATTCGCATTAAGCAGTTTTTTTTGTTTTAGGTACTACTATTAAATCTTGGTTTAGATATGTGTATGTGTAATCAGGTCAGTAAATCCGAAGCTGACACACGTCGTCGAGTTTTTCAAACGTTTGGTGATCTATTGGAAGTAAGTAAATCGAATTCACGAATGGTCGCTACTCGTATATACAGCAAATGACTGAACGAAACTGAACTTGGCGATCTATCCTCCGCGGCCCGCCGCAACGTCGAGCAGGTGGATTAATCATGTAAATACAAAAGGTCCTCAGCATAAAAAGGAATTCGTAGATTGCATAGAGAGGTAACAACGACGCAATATAGCCGAGTTATCTTTACTTAACGAGTCCAGCCAACCTGCCACCACCACTACTATGGAGTTCAACACTGAAGATGTGTTGTCTTTTATTAATGAGACTAAATTGACCAAACATCAATATTTATTGCTTGACGAATTCATAAATTGCAAAATTCCGAATGCATTACCATTTTATCATTAAAGCGTTGGAAGCAAAGAAGGGTTGTTATCCACCGGGCGAACGAGACACGGAACCATCTGCCGAAGTAGAGTTAGATCGCACAACATTTCGAATACTCTAATCCGAATATTAGATTAGTGATGACAGTAAGCGACCGAGTAGATAACCTCAGAATTATTCAATGTAGATTGAACATATTTAGCCAAGAAAGGCAGGAAAAGCCCTAGAGTAATGGCGCAGAAAGTATACAATAAACTGCCGCAAACGATTAAAGCTGTGGCTAATTTAAGTGCATTTCGCCAGCACGTCAGAGAACTACTCCTTAGGAAAACACTGTACAGGGTCAAAGTGTACGTAATAAAATGAATATTAGAATATAAGTAGTGACATCATGCTAAAAATAGACCAGATTAACTTTATGATTATATTTTATTGGTGAATAATTATTTTATTTAGGTAGTGTGTTATTATTACATACATACCTTCACGCCTGTAATCCCCGGAGGAGGGAAAGCAGCTACATAATTGCCAACAACTCTAAAAACTTCATGATAATTCAGTAACCACATTTTGAACAAATTATTACATAATAAGAATTTGTCGATCTGTTTGTTTACGTTTTTTTTTGTTTTGTGCTTAAGTAATTTTATACTGTATGACTATTGAGAAATAAATAAATATGAATGGTAGTATTGATGTTAGGAAAGTACTGGTTTTCATTGGTAAATGGGAGTTTGATGGTAACGCGGCATAAACATAATGAAAAATAGGTTCTAATTTTGAGGATAGAAATCTATTTATTACTTCATACTGTCCTCGCCTCGTCCTCTCCAATTATTTGGTTAAATCAAATACTTCCGTTCCGGATCAAATTGTCTATATCAAAATCCGGATCAAATATTCGTTACCAGTTTGTGAAAGAGACAAAGGAACTTTCTGTGCAATAAGAAGCTTATTTTATGGAATATATTAGCGATTTACAACCGTGTTCTTTCAGCTTTAATAGCTGTGAATTTAAAGTAATACATTATTAACACATCATGTGTTCGGTGCTATATTTGAGGTGCAACACCAATAAATGAGATGTATGATATTGATAAGTCTTTGAGTGAGCCGGTGGATACGTAATAGTAAATATAAGTTCGGCGTATCTCCCCTTCATTCATGGATACGATTTTTCAAATATATTATATTCCTCTTTCATACAGATTAGATAAGTGACAACGGTTACTTAAGTCTGATTGTTGATTAACTGCGAAGTGGAGGAAGCGGCACATCCGACGACGGAAACACTGCCAGAACTTATTGTTCCTTATTTGCCTTCTGTTTAAGATTAAATAACTATTAACTATACGTTTTTTTAAATCAAAACTCGTTTGTAGAAATTATTGATACATGAAAGATTTGTTCACATCTTTTGTCATTTTTATTGACCCCGACTTTAGAGGATATCTGCTACGCTGCGCTGATTTGCTTAAGCGCTACGCCGCGCCACCGCCGCGACGCGGGTTTAGCTGGCTACGCACGAGCGTAGAGGTATTTAGTATTGAGGTGGAAGTTGCTTTGAACATTCCGCAAAAATATTGATATTGTTAAAATACAATTATTATGGTTTTATTATTGATTTAGCAGAACACAGTCTCCTTTTCCGAAAAGGCTTCTTTCGACGTCATCACACAGAAATAATAACAATTTCGATAACGGTTAACGGTAAGTATTACATCACAACCATAATTGAGAAACTTACTTTAATTTAATGTATAACATTAATATTATGGATGGATTATTAATGTAAATAACTCACTGGATTACTTAGAGGTTCAAAGACATAAATAAAATTCCAAATAATTCCTGCACTACTGCGTGGCCGTGGGTACAAAAAAGAAAACTGGCCGCCGCCCCTCATTATTTATTCATTGTTGGCTGTTCATTATTTCTTCCTAGGCATAAGTTCAACAGCGAAGGGGAAACGCGTCGTTTGAATAGACAGTTACGCTCCGACCTCTTTAGTTCTTTAGCTTTTAATGCTAAGCGTTTTTGAATGGTTGACAGTTATCCTATATAAATTAGCTAAGGGCAGCAAAATATACAATTGATGATATTGGGGCGTAAAAGTGTATATATAAAACTCAAAACACTGCATAATAGCAACAAAACCTAATACTTATTATTACTTTGAGTCACAGGTATTCATTTCTCTGGAAGCTACACAAGGACTCTAACAGGAAAAGGATGACAAATAAACTTGCAATTATATTAAAGGGCAATGGAATGATAAATGCTATGAGCCAAGAAAGCAGACGGAATGAAGAACAACAATCACTCAACATAACACGGAGAAAATTCATTGAACCATTAGCTGGTAAAAAGGAATGCTTGCTCGGAGTAACCCAAGCGAGCCCGGACGGCATTCCTTCTTGGCGGCCATTTGTGCTGAGTCGCGAGGAGATCCCACACAAAAATTTATAAAGAAACGGCAATAGCATGTCTGTCCATGCTCAGTATCTGAAAAAACATACACTACTTGTCCACTTAGTCGTGATAGTTTTCCTTTAAAATTCGTTGTATGTGATTTCATTAGTTCGATCCCGCAATCGTTTTGAAAGACCTATGCAACAATACCCCACACCCTGGAGGTACCCTAAAAAGAATTAATTTCTATATTCCTGCAAAATATTCTTAACAGCTTTCTAGAACTAAGAGTCTCTGACCTAAGCTGCGGACGGACGGACGGACGGACAAGGCGAAACTATAAGGGTTCCTAGTTTGACTACGGAACCCTAAAAAGGGTGATAAGCCTCCTTATACTAATTTATTACAAATCTTGACTGTGCTAGGAACCCTACAAATATACAAGTTCTTATGTAGCGTAAGTATTTATCGTTGAAAGCTACCCGGCCCCTCATAATTTTTTTTCTGAGTTATTCATTAGTATTTTTCTAAGTAAACCGTATACTAAATTTTAATATTGTTGAGTAATTCGTCGGTGTAAATATTTAAACAATAATCGTATGATATCGCAAGTCGCCGTTATTTCGTTTTGATATCTTGACTAAGCCAAGCTGGGTGGCAATTAAGTAAGTAAAGACCCACTGTTATTATAGTAATTAAAACTGCAGAGTGAGTGTGACGCGAGTAAACTATCAGTGCGCAGGGCGCGCGGGCAGGCGGCAGGCGGCGGCCCGCGCGCCCTGCGCCCGGAGCGCCGATGCCGTATTAGCGCCGTGTTTATTATACGACAGCGGCAATGCGCAATCGTAAAGCAAGAAGCGTCCGACGCTTGTGCCGCTAAATTATGCGCCAGTCCCATGCAAGTGCAGTAACATTTTAAATTTGGTAAGTTAACGTCTCAGATGCCACAGTCGTTTGCATGTTAATGCCCACGACAAACGTGTTTGCTGGGGCTCGATTATACTCGGCAAAACCATATTGTTTTTGCTATATAGATAGCTCTAATTCACTTGACAATAATGACAGCAGAGTTAAAAACAATACGATAACATGTCAAAAGCAATATAGTTCTACCGGGTAAAATAGGGACCCTTAGCGGTTAGACGATACGATTTCAAATGACTACTGTTTCAGGTTAATAAGTATCTAGGTTATGTTTAGTAGAGGTAGGTGGTGAGCAGGAGGCATTCAAGAGCGCAAAGGGCGCGTCGGCGCCGGCCGCTAGCCTGAATGACGTTTGGCAACGACGATGCATATTGCGGCGGACAAGCAAAATGGCGTCGTAATTAAGGTATTACGCGGTAATATGGCTGGTTTTAATTAATAAAACATCACTACCAATAAGTAACAACTTTCTCGTCCGTTCGTCTTTATTTTTACCCTAGATACTACTGACACACTCATTAGCTCGACGCGTAGTTAACTAAGTAATGACCGCATTCAGAGTTCTTTTTATAATGATTAAGCATCGTTGAAGTAGTTCCATAAGGGCGAAATAGCCTTACAATAAAAATTGCAGCAATTGATAACTGTCAATTGCAGAAATTGATAAATGCAACAAGCACAATTTTGCTGTCTTTTTCTAAACTTTAAATTTACAGTAAGACAGCGGTCAATGGCTAACCTACATCTCGCTATAGAGACGAACACGAGTTTGAAAAAGGTACGAGTTAGGTACCTACCTATTTGTCAATTTTTCCGATCCGTAACGTGAGGACGAGGAGGACACATTTGTCAAAAACTAGGGATTTTAGGCATCACTGCATAGCTTTTATTCATTCGACAGTAATGACGGCATAGTTAAAACAATACGATAACACGTCAAAATCAAAAGGGTTTTATCGAGAAGAGTTCCTCAGTACCTTCCGAAACACGAGCATAGTAACGTTTGAAATTTCCCATGTTCCAAGTTCTCATCATCCATGATAGGTAGACAGGTGAAATACAGTGTGTATTACTGTTGCCGCTATAACAATAATTAAACACCGGACCAGTGCGAGCCGGCCTCGCCACCGAGGGCTGCGCACAGGACGCGGTAAACTCAATTCAACATTTGGACGCCGTTCCTTGCATAAATACCCTGTTTTTTTGTGATTTAACTGGAAATCTATAGTTTCAGATTTTTCCCTATATTTGTAGTATGAGACGGTATTACTTACCAAATTTCATAATTCTAGGTAAACGGAAAATACCCTATATAGTTATATTGATTCACTTGAGAGTGTCTAAATATACGTTTTATGCGGCATAAACGGCCGTATCTTAGAAGTTTGATTTGTCCACAGCTTGTAAGGACTGAGTGTATGGACGAACGAACGGACAGCAAAGTGGTTCTATTAGAGTTCTGTTTTTTTCCTTTTGAGGTACGGAACCCTAAAAAACGGTCAAGTGCGTGCGTGCTCGGATGGTTTCGTATTTAAGATAATTGTTGAAAACGCAAAATAAAATACTCATATTGTTATGAACTTTATTTTCTATGCATATATGTATTTAAATTTAGGCTAGTCAAAATGGATCTTTATTTTGCGTAGTCTTAATTTTACTACAGATTTTTAAAGTATTTTGGCAATTTTAGAATACTATTCTTGCATGGGTTTCCTGAATTTTTTATAACCCTTCGTGAGCGATGTGAATTTAACATGTCACATATATTTAATAAACAATAAAATGCTTATCAATTTTCACTGCTTCGCCTACAACTGAATGTAACAATAAACCAAAGCAGCAGCACGACGTGTTTAGTGGGCCTCTAATCTCACTAATTTTATTCTGGTTTTCTTTTGGGTTTGCCTAACCTTGGCTGCTGGACATTTTTTACGACTTAACCTTCGTATTGACAAGGAAACGACGTCCCGCGACATTTTTCGGCAGCGATTTCAGAATTGCAACGTTGCCAGGCTCAAACATTGTACACATATCGTCTGGGGACATATCTGAATATCTATAGTTAATATATCTAGAGTTAAAATATCGAAGTCCAAAATATCGACAGTTACAATATCGAATGATTAAAACATCAACAGTTATTTGATATTTGTGCTAAAATGTCAAAAGATAATATATCTAAGGTAAAAATCGAACGGTCGTCTTATGTACAATAGATAAAACATCTTAAGTTCAGATTTTCCCAATTTTTCTAGAGTTTCAGTGAAGTGAACGAGCGTAGCGAGCGAACCAGTCTGATTAATGCAACTGTCTCTGTCAGGTTGGGTTCAAGCTCTCGGTTTAGCCTTCGATGTTAGGTTTTTTTTATTGCCACAAAACAATGAGCATATGTATACTGAATAAACAGACAGAGGAATTTAGGTCGATCAGTCGGTAAATTATCGCAGTTCAACCTGACACTCCTCCTCCCTACGCTCGTTGTCGTACCTAACTTTTATTATTCAACAACAATAACCGTTCGATATTTCAACTTTCGACATTTTGGACTTCGATATTTTAACTTAAGAACTTAACTTTCGATATTTAGTTTTACCGAAATCGAAATTAGCTATGTTTAGAAATAGTATAGTAGTTGTTAGTTGTAGTAGTATGTTTAGCTATATTAGTAGTGTGTTTTGTTAGTAGATGTATAGACATATTTAATAAAATCCCGCCATCATTGCAACAAGAATCCAAAGATATTATTTTCATAAAGAAACTGAAAAATATCCTCATAGGAAAATGTTATTATACAATAGACCAATTTATGTCGGACACAAATTTTACATGAAGAAATTGTTTAACTATGTTTTATTATTGATTACTTACTAGCAAATTAAACTTTGAACTTTTGACATCATAATTTAGGTAGGATTAATTATATTGACTAGACTAACTTTGACATAAAATATACAGATTTATTATAATACACCGTGTTTTTCTTGATTTACGATAACTTCGGCATATTACTAGGTACATCCGTAGAAACTACATGGTAGATAAAAAAATTAAATATTGCAAAAAAAAAAAATGTTTTCTGTTTAGAACAAAGTAATTAAATTTTGTTGTGTGTGTTCGACGTACGACCGTTCAATATTTAAATTTTCGATGTTTTGGACTTTGACATTTTGAGATATATTAACTTTCGATATTCAGATATGTACCCAACGTCCGAAGTAGTCGCCTGCATTGCCGAGAAGTCTGATTAATTCACGTGGCTTCGTTTGGGTCGCTGTCGGCACGTATTGTTACGATATCGCCAGAAATGTCAAGCAAAGTTCGCACAATGTCCTCAGTCCAAGGCTAGGTTTAGATGTTTTCATAATTTTCAATTGTTTTTCTTAGAAAGCCTAGTTAATAATATCTACAAACGTTCAGAAATCGTAAAAATCGGACTAGGTTTAAGGGGGAGAGACACGTTATCGCATTTCGGAGGTACAGTTATAAGGATTGTACATTTTTGTACGATTGGTACGGGACCCCAAAAATAATGAAACAGTGATATTAAATTTAATTTTAATCTTTATGTGACTTGTTATTTACTAACATATTTAACTAAGTTTCAACGAATGAGTATTGCATCTGTGCCAAATTGTCGCTTCGTCATTACGTCCACCCTGCACCTGCACCGAGCCAAAGTGCCGTATTAATCGACGGAAGCAAAAGGCGGCCGCTCGCCGCGAGCGCACGACAGCGGCTCGCCCCCGGCAGCGTCGCCCCCCCGCACAGTCCCCGCACAGTCACCGCTGGTGCGCGGCCACGTGCCGGGCCGAAGCACGAACATTTCATCATCCGACACGGGCTCAAATCGCCTTTACTATTTGTAAACGTGTACTTTACTCAAATAGATTTTATACGTAATCCGAATCCCTCAACCAGAATCACGTTATTTATTGGATATAAGGAAAAACTTTAAAGTAAACGTACAGAAAAGGCCATTGTGACTTTGTTCTTCTTATGTGACTATAATGGTCTCATGTTTGGTATCACTACGCAGCTTAAATAAAAATAGTTCAAAAGGATCTCTTAAAGGTGCGAATTTGCCTAAGTATAATCATATGTAAAATCTTTTCCTAAAATTATTACCCTACTCTAAGTTATAAGTTGGTTTGGACACTGACATAACTTAAAGAGCATTTTAATTGACAAGAAATTCTTAAGGACAGTTTCGGTTTACGTAATTCAAAGTTAAGAACGAATTAAATAATCCTAATAAATGCATGAATTTTATGTTAAATTCAAGTTTTGGATAAGGTTCTTTACTTTTATTTTGTAGTTCCACACAATCACATTTGTTTAAAGTTTCACTTCGTAGGGATAAATAATATTTAGCACTATTTTGTGCAATTTGTGAAGATTACAAAAAATATTACGATTCCACTTCGCAGGTTTTATAGTCAATAATTATTTTTATTCCTCCGATAATCAACTAGGTAAATATCTACCTATAAATCAAGAATATCAGAAAGTAATATTGTAGTTTGAAAAATGATACGTTCGCTAAATAAATTTTCAGCATTTTGTATACCATTCTTGGTATTTACATGTGGCCCGTCGGTTTATACAACAAATTGCGTGCAACCGTGCGTACAGTTTTATCGGCAAACTAACAAGCGTTTTAAATGCCCACTTCACTAATGTAATCTATGATGTGATACTTTATTGTACAAAACATAAAATCCAAATACAACATTTACGTAATAGAGAGAATATAGGCGAACTTATCCCTTTAAGGAATCTCTTCCGTTATCAATGTTTTTTTTTTACGGGGTTCTTCAGGGGAAAACCTAGATCGCCCTTAAAATAAGAAACCTTTAATACTCGTCTTTATTGGAAACGAGAGAACTTAAGCGAAATTTAGCATCATGATTACGGGTAACCACGGAAATAGAGCAACGTCGTAGCCCTCGAGGGCGCGGGGCACTGAAGTCGGGAGACGCTACGCGTCTCGTACTGCTCTCGCACTGAGCCAGCGCCGGCGCACCGTAGAATGCAGTGCTCGTGAATGCTGGCTGAGACAATGCCCGGTTCAGTGGTGGTAAATAAAGAACCGAGCCTCTATTCAACACGGTAAAAACCATATCGTGTTTGAGCTGTGGTCGTATTGTCACCATTTTGATATCTCATATTCATTTGGTAGTACGAACGACGACGGCTGACGTCATAGCAATATCATAACAGATTACCTACGATATCGTTTTTACCGCCTAGAATACAGTCCTTTAATTGATGTGCTACACGTAAAAATATTGAAATACGCGCTTGAGCAGAAATAAGCTATAAAACTATCCTTTACTAACATTTTCTTTGCAAAATAATATAACCAAGAACTGACTAAGTCAAAGTCAACTAGAACTATCCTGTACCTATAACACATTATCTGGGGCCATTTGCAACGTTAAAAGATGGCGGACGTGTAATTTGTTTTAGACTTTAATTTTTGGGTAATTAGGTGTTCAAAGTTCTTTTCTGATAGTGATTTGTACTTTTTATGCCTTTGTGTCGCACAGTGATTGAAGACTTGGACTTATTTCGTGTATCTGGCATCTTTCTTCTCGTTTCAAGTGGACTCGCAGTGGTGCAGAGGTTAAAACTATCTTGACCTCTGACCTACAAATCACCGTACAACGTTGCCCCCAATCTTCCTAGAGAAGATTGGATTGTGTTTTATTGCTATATTGTTTTATACTCATATAAACCTTGACACTGGCGAAATCACTTCACGTGGAAACGCCATAATATCCCTGCGGTAGTAGCTGTTCAAGTCGCCGCGGGGGCAAAAAAAAAAACACATTATCTGTGGGATAATTTAATTATTCTCATTACGTATTTACATAACGACACAGAATGCCAGCCGTGTTATGTAATTTAAAATTATGAGTCGTTTATTAAAAATATTGTTTTGTTATTAACCAAAAGATTTATTAAGAACTATGTTGCTCAATACTAAAAGTTACTAAAATATGTTCTCCTCGCGGTTACAGTTTTATTAACTTTCGTTCCCGATATTTCATTTGTGACATTTAATTCCCAAAATTCGCTCAATATTCAATTCGAATACTTATCAGAACAGAACCCATTTTAGTAAAGAAAATACAGTTTTCTAAAAACTAATATTTTAACAACGATGTTAAAAAATGATTTATTTTATTTTTAGGACTTCGTACCATAAAAGGAAAATAATATTATAAGTTGACTTTTGTGTCCGATCGTCCGTCACAAATAAGGCAACGTATAGAAACTTGAAAATAGCATAAGTATACCTACCTAATGGCAGATCTTGATGGCGCGCGTACTCGTTGATTATTGCATATTAATAGAGGTCAGAAATATTAAAAAGTAAAGACCGTATCGTTAATTATGGAAACAAATTTGAATAGCTCTAAAAAAAAAGTTACAATATTTTATCTTGTCTGTCATATGTCAATCTGTTAAGCATATAGTCAAATATTAAAACTGATTATAAAAAATAGTATAATTCCTACACACTGCAAGATGAAGGGTCTCTCAGAGAAAAAACTACTTTCAATTGTGACCAAATATTGTAAAGAATCAGGTATGACTATGAGAAAGATTGCTTCAGAGGAAGGGGTTAGCCTGAAAGCTGTTTACAATACGATAAAAAGGTTTGGTATGAATAATACTTTAAAGATTTACCTGCTCGAGGTAGAAAACGAGGCCCTTCATGTCCTAATTTAGACAAAAAAATATGCGAACATTTTTCCCAAAAAAAAGAGCTATCGATTCGGGATTGTGCGAAAAAATGTCGTACTTCTATTGCAATGGTTCAGCGTGCCAAGGAGCGTAACTTGCTTGTAACTTACAAAAAGCAAAAACAGCCTAAACGCAGCAAAACCCAGGAGTCTTCTGTCAAAACTCGGGCTCGGAAGTTGTACGACCAAGTCTTAACTAAAAATGAACAATGTATTATAATGGACGATGAAACCTATGTCAAACTTGACTATAAAACCCTACCCAGACCGCAGTTTTACACCGTAATAAAAGGAACGAAGGTCTCTAAAGAGGACAAATCCATTTTTTGCGAAAAATTTGGGAAGAAAGTGATGGTTTGGCAAGCTATTTGTCAATGCGGCATGAAAACATCTCCGTTTTTTGTAACGGGAAACTTAACTTCGGCTGTGTACAAGAAGGAATGCCTTCAAAAGCGGGTACTACCACTGATTCGAAAGCACAGGGGTCGTACATTATTCTGGCCCGATTTAGCTGCGTGTCACTATGCTCGCCATGTGTTGAACTGGTATCGAGAGAATAATGTCGAATTTGTCGCGAAATCATTAAATCCTCCGAATTGCCCTGAGATCAGGCCCATCGAGAAATTTTGGGCTCTGATGAAGGCAAGGCTACGAAAACAAGCTAAACCAACATATAACATCGACCAATTCAAAAAAGACTGGATCCGTACCCAAAAAACTTTCAAAACAGTCGATGTCCAAGGGCTAATGAAGAGCATCAAAAGCAAAGTGAGAAAACTGGCAAAGGGGGTCAATAAATAACTAAAAGAAGCTTTTATGATTCACTTAGAAGATCTAAGATTCGCGTATTTTAAGTTGTTTATTTTGTAATAAAAAGTATTTATTCAGATTACACCATTTTATTTGTTTCCATAATTAACGATACGGTCCTTAGGTAGCCGTAGATTACAGGAAAACAGATTTATTGAAAATGCAATAGTTTGGAGAAAAATACGATATGTCCCCTGATTAGAAAACGCTCAACCTCAAAGTATTCCCATAACTACGTTAATCTTTCCTTATAACTATGCCTCCCTGTTTCGAAAACCATCAACCCCTTCTTAGGTAGCTATACATGACTAAAAATGTGTCGGGCTAAATATACTGCGCACTCTCAACCTTATAGCCGAAGATATTGATTTGTTTTTCGGTTCCTTGAATTAATTCACAAAAACCGCACTATTCGTAATATGTTATAAAAGTAGTATTATTCATAGATAGTGTATATAATTTGTTGTAATAGTACCTACCTAATAAAAGTAGTTACACTATTGTCTTAGGCTTAGTACCTGTAAAAATAGTTGTAAGTGAGAAACATAAATAAATAAAATAAAATATGACTTAATAATATCAATATATATATCGTATGTATTGACCTGATAACCAGATGACAAATGTTACAATTGTAAAGAAATAATACAAATAATGTAATTTAGTCATGAATAAATGTTTTTTTTTGTATTTTTTCAATTATAAATTCTAAAAAGCGTTAGGATTTCAATAATTTATATACCTAAGCCTAACTATATTTAACGCCCAGACATGCCTGTATTAAAATAAATGGTTTTAGTAAGTTTAAATACTGTAGTATGTTCTGCGGTGAAATGAAACCACTAAGAATTCCTGGACTCATGCGGCGAAGGGCTAGAAATGGTTGGCTGATGAATCCAGATAGATCTCGATTGAATTTCACGCACAGGCGGATGTAGCTTACGTGGGCTGCCTTCCCACAAGACCGCGGAGGTAGCGAAATTACCCTGGATGCGGGTGGCGTGGGGCAAGTTCTGGTGGCGAAAGAGCTATCCTTGGGCCTATGTCCGACAGTGGACCTCTTTCGGCAGTCATAAAAGCCTTTTTATAAAAAAATACACATAGCGGGCCTTAGCAAGTAGCCGCTTACTTAATCCACCTAATTAACGCCTCCAGGCGCAGCTTTAGTAATAAGTCTGGTTAACGTAACAATGAAACGGTTAACAGAACTGCCGTATGTTTCTAAATGTCAGTTCTTGTAAAATATGTGTATCTAAAGATGATAGACATTCACGTAACATCTAACAACGTTCAAACATTAAGGCAACATTTACCTGATCCTATTATTAAAATATCGCTAATTATTTTATTCGTTGAGGGTGTCATGTGATTACGATCTAAACCTACTCAGATGGTTTTAGGAGGGTATCGTCGTTCGTTCAAAAGGAGCAAATGCAAATCCTGGGGTTTAGTGCATACCTTCATATTAATCACATGAATTATCTATCTATGGTTCGAGCAAGTGCATTATTTATTACAGTATTGTGGGTGTTGTGAATGCCTTTTGTTTGAAATTTTTGTAAGACAAATTTATTATAGTAACCAACATGTTTACTAAGCATCGCGAAAAACTATAATATAATCACGTCCCAACTGAAAATACAGGGCGTCCCAAAACTTGACGTAAGTATGAATGGATAAGAAAGCTCCATTTATACTGGTCCAGAATATACTTATTGTAACTCTTACTTGTGTTAATTCATTGAGGAGTTATTAAAGTTTTAATTATAGTGGTAAAGATGGCTGCCTCGCGTACATCTATACCTCCCTGGTATAACAATAGCTATAATTTGACATTCTAAAACTTAACGTCCAATCCTCAATAACGTATAAATGTACTGCATTAAATAATAATTCCAAAATAACAACACAATCAAAGTTAATCCAACTAAAGCATTTAATCAAGATTTTTAATTTGTGCATGAAGTTCTACTTAATGTAAATAGATGTTACCGAATGCAATTTGACAATACAGGAAAACATTCCAAAAAAACTGGTCGAAACTGGAATTCCTTGAGTACCTTCTTAAGGGAGGTATTGCAGGGTAGGATAAACAAAAACGCAACAATGAAATAATTAGCCATAAATATAAATAAACGTTACTCATTTTGTCCATTTAAACTGAAGAGGTCCACTGCACTTGGTTTCAAATATATTGGTCGAATTGTATCGAATGCCGTCTATTTGTTTCATCGATTAGAACTGGCTACTTTAAACTCAGCGTTGGTGATGGGTATGAAATTTTACCGAAATTAGGTCATACATAATATAATTGATGGGAGAAAAACAGCTGTGCCTTTTTTTCGCCATATTAAGAAGTAGGTACTTGTTGCACGATTTCGGCATCATGATTACTCCGCCAACTTTTAAGGTAACATGCCATCTTAGTCTTCAAGCAACTTTTTTAGTATGACGAGTCAGAGTTATTAAATTAAAAACGAGAATAAAAATAATTCATTTCTCAGTTACTACAAAGAACTTTGGATTTTAAAAGTTGTTGATAATTCAGTAACTACAATTTGCACAAATAGGCTAAGATGTTTATCAGCATATTAGTGATAGGTTGCAAGCCCGTCGCCTAACAGTACTACAAGCCTATATTCCCTTAATTTTAACATAAGTAAAAATATGACCTAAGTATAGTAATTATTCCGTGGTATAGACTATTTTTTTCTTGGTTTAGAGCGGAACCCTACTTGTGCTGCTCTTGATAGGGTTTTTTATTCCCTTATATTTCGAGCGGGTGTTATATCTAATTTGATATACAGGACAAAACATGTCTAGCGGTGCATTGCAGTATGCTTGCCTGGTTGCGCAGGTTAAACTGGCCTGACCTGCAGGCTCTACTTGTTTGACATGGTTTTGGTTTCCATCAGATTACACGTATAAACCTATTCAATTTCATGAACCATGAAAAATTTGAGATGTACGTTATAGTGGTTGGTAAATAATTAGGATGTATCAACATGTGCAACGCGCAACTTAAGTAGGTGCAATGTGACTGCGGTCAACCCCCGGCCAACTATGTATGTTTCATTTTGAGGAGCTATTTAGCTAACTACAAATCCATTTTAAGAGGATTGTTTAGCTAAATAAATTCATACAAAATACGATAACGTTTCTCTTCCCATAAACCTAGTCCAATTTTTACAAGATTTTATTTAAATTGCAATGTATTCATTTGTATGTATGTGTGTATGCAAGGGTCAAATCTTGCAAGTTAAATTCATTTTCATTAAATTCATAGGACCGCAAAAGTAAAACCGATGACAATGCAATATTATGGTACCTATCTAAGAGGTGATCTGATGATGAAGTTGGAAGGTGGCGACAGGATCTCCGCTATTCTTACCGTGGACCCGCCGTGTTAGGACTCAATAGTTTGGTCTTGAAAAGCAGATAAATATTTTGCAAAAGAAAGTACTTACAGTCGGCAGCAAAAGCTTGTCCCAAAAATGACTTTTTTGACAGAAACTTATTACGATTATGAAAATGTTGTAGATATCATGAAAAACTATGTCTGTACGTTTTCTTTTCCATAAAAATATTTAAAGAATGAAACAAATTAAAAAAATAGAAGCGTAATAACTTAGTTATTTATAATAACTACAACATATTCAAAAATCGTGTAAAGGTCACAGCACACATATCAACTCGGAAAGGGATCGTCACCGTCTCGCCTTTCCACTACTAGGTGAGGCGACTATGTTACGATTCCGAT
The DNA here is from genome assembly GCA_927399475.2 of Acleris emargana. Lineage (NCBI taxonomy): Eukaryota > Metazoa > Arthropoda > Insecta > Lepidoptera > Tortricidae > Acleris > Acleris emargana. The sequence continues at coordinate 44,006,195 of OV656835.1, read as the reverse complement.
TAGTCTGCGTTGCAGTAGGGAGTTTCATACAAATGATACTGAACGGCTCGAGTTGAATAGGGTGACGATCCCTTTCTGAGTTGATATGTGTGCTGTGACCTTAAATCGGACTTGGTTTAGGGGGTGAGAAACGATATCGCTCGGAGCTATATTTTGTATAGATTTTATTTTAAAGCTACGCGATTTTAGAGGCTCTTAACAATGCTCTTAATTTGCAAATTACCACCAGCGAACCGCACGCATTTTGCTGAATTGTTTGTTACACATTCCGTTTGTCAACCAACATCATAATTCATAATCATAAGGAACTGGTTGAGTTTCATAAATTCTGAACTCTAGGCGCAGCACCAGTCCTGCACGTGGTCCGGATCATTGTCATCGTAAAATACATCACCGAAGCTTCGCAAAACCTACCGACCAAGACTCTCGTTATAGAAAAAAAAGTAAAATGAAACATTCGCTTGACATTTTGGGTGCAATATTGGCTTTTGAGAATGGCGAAAGGAAAATTTAATTTATATTAGTTATAATTATAACCTTAATTTAAAAAAATGACTACTTATCTACTTTGTTGATAAATTCAATTAAGCAGAGTGTGCTTGTAACACTGACGATTGACTGAGGAGGTAATAGCTGGATATTCTGACAGTTAAGTGCTAAAATCAAAGTCTGAATAATTAGATTAGCAGTTAACGTCAACTACTTATCCCAAATGCCACAACCACGTAACACGTTAAATAATCATTGTCTTTCTTCCAGTTATTTTGTCAGGGCGAGGGGACGCCAGCAGAGCTTCGGTATTTATGATACGAGTGATAAATAACATACCTACTCATCACTAAATGGTGAAACTATTGAACGTTAAATGCCCACCATGAACCTCGATTGATTTATCTTATACTATTTTTAACTAATAACTTTAGGTATTTAGGTTTATTTCAATGAGAAGGACAACAATTTAAAATGTAGGTTGAGATGACGTAGGTAGATGTGTTTAATTGCACGTTTAGTGACATAAATGTGCTTGTAGATGGTAATAACTACACAGATGTTGGCTCGAATTCAAACGCTTGTTAATAATAATATACATAAATTGAGAGAATAATTTCAATTAATGATATTATTAAATGCCGTCTGTGCTAGTGAATACCATATGATATCGATCTGTACCTAGTGGTAAATAGGAATCTCTCTGTAATAGTACCTAGAAGAAGGTAAGTAATTAACCAATTTATGCCATGATCTTTGTACAGCAGTAAATAAACGACCAAGGGGAAAGAACCATTGGACCCTAAAAAATTTACAATATAAAAGTTTTTGTAAATTGAATTAAGTAAAAAATGTGACATGGTAATTATGGGACACTGGAATGATTTGTTAAATTGCAGTTCAGTGTGAATGTCGGGGAAGGACGGGTCAAAGGGACGGTTTACAACAATGAGTGGGAGGCGGAAGGCGCGATGATTGCCGGCTGTTTTAACGTTACCGCGCTTTGTCTCAAGACCTAAGAATCGTAAAACACTGAGCCGAGATAGTCATCATGAGCGCGATACTTGGGAACCACGGGGTAAATGCGAGAACTAGCCTTCGCGCTTCGGGTTCGGGAGGTCGCGGCGCGTCGAGCCCGGAGCGGCCAGCAGCCGGCGTGCCGCGACTGAGCCTGGCGTTCGTGGCGCCGCCTCCACGCTACTGCGGCACGCGCCAGCCGCCCGCGCCACCGCGACGCATCCCCCGGCCGCCCCGCGCCCGTCTCGCCCCGCAGCCCCGCACGCACGCCGCATTCTTGCGTTCCACCCGTCCTAGAGCGCGGAAGCACAAAGAGCTTCGATTCTCGATCGAGTGACACGAGTTCTTGCCAATTTTCTTTCATCAAGAGCATTTTCGTACCGGCCAACAAGTTAGCACAACCGGCGGGCGCGGGCGACTCGAGGTGATCGCTCGATTTCTGAATGTGAGTGCCGCTAAAACGGAGACTTCTTGGTTGGATTAGCGAGCGTTCTACTTTTATCATCAAATCTTAAAACTTTTCTCCTTTTGATTAATTTCGGAAACCGACCGGAACTAATTGGCATCTTCGGGAATGGTTGTCTAATTCCTAGTTATAAGGTAAATGGGTGAAAGTAATAGGTACATTTCGCTGAAATATCACCTGCATTTTGATATAAATTATTATTAGTAAGTACATATAATATTTTCTGTTTTGGCCTTGTTGAAGAAATACAAGCGGTGAAATTTGCTGCTAATGTTCGCGAGCACGTGAAAAAGAGCGACTTTGTATCAAGTCTACTGTTAGTTATATCATATTACTAAGAGTAGACTTCAAGCGGAAACTGACACTTGATATAAGAACTTTTACACCGCCCGGGTTATGGAAATTAAACAGGCTTTACCTAGTTGGTTACTAAGTTCTATTACTAAGGTTGATGCAAATAAAACTAACTTATGTTTATTTTTTAATTTCAATATGTATAAAAATTAAAAGCTTAATTAATATACATTTTGAAAAACAATTAATCATTTTTCTTAGTTTCCGCAATTCCCGATACGATCTTTTAACATTCACAGCCGGCATCGATGAAATTACGCATGACTTTTCTGTAAATTTCATTTTTTGAAATCGCTTAAAAGTTAGTCTTTGTTTACCAAAGAACTTTTTTTGTATAATATTATAAAAAATCCTATCTCTGTTTATGTTTAGAGACCAAAATTATATTTCTCAACATGACTTAATTCCAACTTATGAAGCAAGAGATTTGGTGTGTTTTCGTATTTCTGCAAAATCATGTGAAATCTTAAAGTCGATTTAATGAGTCATCAAGATTGACCGGTGTCCAAGCGGATCTTTAGTTGCTTTGAATACATTCGTATCAGAATTTAAAGCTAGAAGTCTGTTCAATATGTCACGCAAATTTGAACTCTCTACAGGAACTCTTACAAAAAGTTAGGACCGGTATCAGTATCATCGTCGTGCGTGATTTTAACTATGATTTTATCGTCCGAAATGGGAATACTTCAAGCTCGTACATCAAATAATTGCAATAGTTTAGAATACATTATTTTTATTATTATTCTATATAAATCAAAGTTTTGATTAATATACAGGATTATGCAAAACTGCTTTTTTTTTTTTAATTGTAATTAATCTCATTAACAGAACTTAGTAACCGACTAGGTATAAACTCGGATTACTTTAGCCCTAGGGGGTAACAATACCCACCCCAAAAATCATCTTTATAATTTAATTATTCCATTAAATGTTACATCAAAACCAAGCTACTTAACTATAATTATAGTTCTAAAAATATTTTAACAATTTAAGATGTACATATACCACTAAAATAGTTATAGTTTTAAGGGTGGGCAATGTTACCCCCTAGGGCTAAAGTAACCCGGGATTACGGTAATGAAATTGGAATATTATACGAGCCCTATACAAGGTTTTACCACCACTTAACCACTTCTTCCCTAAAGGAATCGTAATAATGGGCGCGAGTATACGAGTACCATGCAGACTAACTAGAACAACATGCAGGAGCAGGCACAGTTAGTTTATGGTTGATAAGTATATATTTAATAGGTATCTACTTAATTGGTCTTTTTGCATAGAAAATCAAACCGCAGCTAGCGGAAATAATACGATTTCGAAACTTAATATGGAACATAAGTTATTGCAGACCATCTGGCTATGGAAAAGCGTCGCAAGGGGTTATGCACCCGGCGCGGCGCGCCGGACCGCGGCAGACCGTGCCAACTTTGACGTCCTAGCCGACTAAATTTGTAGGCAATTCGAAGCCGCAGTTCCTTCATAGTAATCGGCCATCTTCGTAAATATCCGGTTAGATGCGAGAGCGAGTGTGATAACGATAGTCAACAGAACACTATTTAAGAACGGGGATCTATTAAACTCGATAAAAACGGTACTTACTTATTGCTTGAGTCATGTTAGATCTTGGCATATTTTATGTAATGAGTACAATATTTCGTTCCTTAAGAGGATTTGTAGCGTCGCATAAATCGCGTAGCTGTCGAAAAAATTCCATACTTTAGCTCCGGGCGATAACGTTTCTCACCCCCTTCATCAATTACTTAGGTACTACTTCCAAGATTTTTGAATATATTGTAGTTACTCTGAGTACACAGATATAGGTCTGTACGTTTCTGTTTTTGATATTATAATATGTTTTATTCTAACAAATAATTTCTTAGAAGGGAAAGGTACTGACAAAGTTTTTCATGATATCTACAACATATTAAAAAATCGTAACCCTAAACCTAGTCCGATTTTTACGATTCGCGTCAACGCATTTTGTATGGAAATTTTTAGCTTCACAATCGTCTTGACCGCGAATGATTTCTAGTCCTACAGGTACCCATAGTATAAACTTGGAGCTTCTTTTGCATGCATTAAACAAATAAAAAGTACAATTTCAAGTGGTTATGTACGGTCAGCGTCAAAAGTAGCCGGTCACTTTGGTACTTTATCGCAATGACATATTTGATAATCTTAATTGACTGTACACTGACAAGGTGGAAAAAATCGTATCTACATCAAAAGTAAATATGGTCAAAGATCCAAATGGGAGAACACCTTCACCGAGCTGTTTATTCGATTAAAAGTATTTTATATTTAAAAAAAATGTAAAGTAATATATGGCGAATAGATTGGCTGAAAAATTTCAGTCCCGTATACAGGGTGTCCCAGAAATAGCACGTCACAGTGACACTGGAGATTCCCCAGCCTCAGACGAACCAAACCAGCCTAACATGACCTCAGTAAAAGTTGCACCGTTTTCGAGTTATACCAATTTAAAGATTTTTCCAAATTTTCACCTCTTTTGACATTGTAAGTGCTCGCATTTACTGGGATAGCTTTAGAATTTAGTTTTTTTTATTTGTGCGCGTTTATGAATAGTTTATTAAGATGATAAAAGCGTTATTATGTCAATAACTAATGTAAAAGTTGGAAAAATACTGTAATGAACTTGACTTAAATTATCATCAACATAGTAATTTAAACTTTGAACACCTGCCATTACTTTTTTTTACTACAAACGAAATGAGCAAATAACTTAAAAAACATGCGTATTTTGTACATCCCTTAATAACGTAAGGTGGAATCGTGTCTGGTCCTGCAGCTGTATTTGGCCTGAGTTTCTTGATAGCTCGACGTACATCCTCCGCGCTAAAAGTATGTACGTCGATATATCTTCCACTCATTAAATCGCTGCTAACGCTTGCCTCTGATGGGTCAAGATTTGGCTCGTCATTTAAAAACACTGACTCAAAATGGGCCGCAAATGTAGATGCAGTATCAGCTCCGTGGTATTCAGTGTCATTGCGCTTTACTTTGTGCTCGATCCCCCCTCTAACACGTAGAGTATTAACGTATTCCCAAAACTAAGCTGGATTCTTAGATAGTTCTTTTGAAACTTTTGTAACATATGCGTCATGGGCAAATTTTATATCGTGTTTAATTTTACAACGTAAGTGCGAAAAACCAATGCGCACAGATTCTTCACCCTTCGATTTCCACAAACGGTGAAGTCTAGCTTTCTCCTCAATGTCCCCTATAATTGCTTTTGTATAGAAAACCGGATAAACACTGCTACACGACTGCCTTCGTATCTTTTTAGGAATACAAGAATCAAAGTTATGGTACATTATATTATTAAAAGTCATTACAGCTTCGTCTGGCGACTTAGTGGTATACAATAGGTCCCACTTCGCATTTTGTACCAAATAATGCAAGGCCAAATAATCACCTTTACGGAAATCCCAGTCTCTACTGTGTTCTATATTTGATGGTGGTAAGAAAATTGTTGGTTTAAGTAACTTATAACTTACGCTTACACATAGAGGTGGATGATGACCGTCAATAGCCACCACTTCTTCACCAGGTTCTGCAACTTGTACATGTACATCATCCTTCAACTCCGGACTTGCAAGCACTCCATCAAGCACTCTGCCATTCATATTCTTAACATTATTAAATTGAGCTAGATTACATGAAGATATAACACAGTTATAATACAGTAAACGATTATCACTGGCACTGTGGTAGTTCAAATCACCCATAATTAGTAACTTATCACTATCGTGTCTTGCACATACTTCTTCAACTTTGGTAAACCACTGAAAGTACACGTCGTCAGATACTTTTGGGGGTACGTACACAACGCAGACATAGATATACTGTTAGTTGTTAAGAAAACGAGCCCAAAGGTCTTCTCCGCTAGGTGTCTCGTACTAGTGCAGGCGTTCCAGTTGGATAGGAGGGCGCGCAGCCAGCATTACACAGTGTGGGATATTGCCTTAGTTGCGGCCATGCCTTTTTATATGGTTTATCGATGCATGATCACCAAAAAAAGCTTCTATTAAGACTCCGGTGGCTTTTAATATGATATTTTTAGAGATATTTAAAAAATCTAGAAAAGTTCTGAGAAACCATAGAAATGCATTTATTTCTTTATCCGTGCAGATTAATCAATGAGTGCTCGATGGTATTCTAGACATTATATAATAGCACCAATGTCTGTATTTAAAAATAATAAATTATTATTCTGTAGCCGTCAATTAATTTATTTCTATGATTTGGTATTATATTTTTTTAACCGACCCAGGAACAAGGAGATATAATTTTTTAAAGTTTTAGGTTACGTTAGGTTAGGGTTGTCACATAAAGTCTACTATAATTAACATTTTTTTATTTCGAAGTAATTGCTAGTCTGACTAAACTCGTTTTTTCAATACCATTAGTATAATCGTAAGTTTTGTCTTAATTTTACCGTTACATTCGTTTTTGGAGCCCTCTGGTAATTGTTTTAATAAACCAAATTTGCTTGTCAATCATGTTATTTATTAAGATTAATCTTCGATGAAGGATATTATGTGGAATTGGGAAAGGGTCCGCCCTCGTAAGACAATTGTTAAAACCCAATTCCTATACATAACGTCTGGAGAAGCGGGGGTGAGGTGTCATGGAGCCGTTAAAGACCCATGACACTGCTTTGCCTCAGCAGGCACTGACCCGTCCTGCTGAGGGATGTCCTTCTGGGCCCCGACCAGAGGACTTAATGCTAGGGGGGCATAAGGGCGCCAACCCTTATGCTGGTCAGCGAGTGGCAACTCCAACCGACGATCAAAGCATTAATATGGACCAGATTAAATCGTTCACGAAACTAGAAATTTATCAAATTCTAGTAGATAAGGCACATTTACATGGGGTTAAGAAAAGACCATTGGATTTAGATTGTGACGAACGATGCCTTATTGTATTAAATGTGTTATATCCACATGGGATTCCGAGTACTATAGACACCAAAAACAAAGAATTTAAAAACAAGATTACTAAATTTGTAGATAAATGTGAGACTTTATACAAAAATAGCAAAAGAAATTTTAACCGATTTTGCGATAAAACAAAAACTGGCTATCCACTATTTTTGATATCGAAATACCAAAATTGAACATTCGAGACAGTCCTTCATTAAAACCAAACGTTGTAGAACCGGATTCAACACATATATTACAAATGAACCCTTCAGCTTCGAGAACAGATACACACGTGGATAGAGAGACTGGTAGCTGTGCTTTCAAATCCCAAGAACTAGAAGTGTCAGCAATTTCAAAACCTGGAACTTCTTATGAACCTCCTTCCAGTTGTTCTATGTCATATGAAGATTTAAGTAACCGCCAAAAGCGTCGTGCATGCAGAACTCTTGAGGAATCGCTTGAAGATGAATCATACTCAAAAATTATTAAAGTTGTGTCACGCATTGTTAAAGACGAAACCGAAGGCATGAAACTAAATAAAAGCTCTGCTCGGGAGTTAGAGTTTGTAATAAACGAATGCCTGAAATCTCCAACGCGTCCAAAAAAAATTTCATCCAGTATAAAATCTAAATCGGAACCAAAACCTTATAGCCCAGAGGAAGCTCTTTCATATATAATTGATCGAAAACTGACTGTAGATGATTACACTAGCCAGCAAAAAGATTTGAAAGACAGAGGCTTCCCAGCTTATCCTCCTTACTATATGGTACAAAAGGCCAAAAAAAATTGCTATCCCGAAGAGGACATAACTGTTACTGAAAGAGAAGCAAGTGTTTCATTACAAAGTTTGGTGCTACACTCTTTCCGCAGGATTGTAAAATTCTGCGATGTACAGATATCAGAGTATTTCAGGCAAAAACAAAAAACTGACGTCTATTGTATTTTTGAGGGTTCCTGGGGATTTGACGGCAGCACAGGACAGTCTTTTTATAAACAAAAGTTTTTAGATACCGCAGACGGAGACAATGAAAACTGCTTGTTTGCAACTACATACATACCATTGTATCTAAAAACCCAAGACGGCTTTGTGCTATGGTCTAACCCCAGCCCGCAATACTTTCGGTTTTGCCGCCCTTTAAAAATCCAATATAGAAAAGAAACAAAAGAACTGATTATGAGCGAGAAAATGCGTGTAGAAAATGAAATTAAAACTTTAACGCCGCTGTATGTTGACACTCTGGCCGGTCATACATTAATCGCAGAACCTTTACTACACTTAACCATCATAGATGGTAAAGTGTACAACACAATACATGATACCACTTCACAACTACGCTGCGCTTGTTGCGGTGCTACAGAATCAGAGTTCAATAAGCTCGAAGTGGTTAGTAAAAAATTAGTAAATCCTGACACTTTAAGAAATGGATTAAGCCCTTTACACGCTTGGATCAGGATTTTTGAATTTTTACTTCATCTGGGCTATAAAAATGATGCAGCGGTTATGAAGTGGCGAGTCACAAAAAACACACCTGAAGCTACAATAGTAGAGCAACGGAAGAAGAAAATACAAGAGGAAATAAGAAATAAAATGTTTCTGTTAGTTGATGTTGTTCGTCCGAATGCAGTGACAACTAATGACGGGAACACCGCACGAACAGCGTTATCAGACGAACATCGAAAAACCTTTGCTGAAATCTTGGGCCTAGAGCTGTGGCTGGTGGAAGACTTACATACTATATTGGTAGCTCTGTCGAGTGGATTGCATATTGATGCTGAAAAATTCGTAGAATTTTGTAGATCAGTTGCAGTAAAGTACGTTCAGACATATAACTGGTTTTATATGACCGTCACTTTACATAAAATATTGATCCATGGCCGGAACATTATAGAATCCAGTTCACTACCGATAGGTATGTTATCTGAGCAAGCGGGCGAGTCGAGAAACAAATACTGGCGTTATGATCGGGAACATCATACCAGGAAAATAGATCGTAAAACGACTAACTTAGACTTGTTTCACAGAGCACTAGAATCGTCCGACCCTTACCTATCTCTGCTCAGTTCACGAAACAAAAAACAAACCCGTATACCTATACCAAAAAAAGTACTTCTTCTTCTGAAAGTAACGTCAGATAATGTTCATTACAACCCACTGAACATTGAAACCAATGTTTTTGAAACCATTAACTTAACAAGACAAGATGAAATTGTATCATAATCCAATATGTAAAAAATAGAGATCTACCAATTTTTTAAAACAAATAAAATCAATATTTTTTCTTAAATTTATTGTGTCAACCCTATTTCCATAGAAATCGAGATAAAACTTAGACCTGCAATTTCTCCGAGTTCCTGAGAGCTAATGGAATACAATTTTCACAGTAAAAAGGTACATATATGTAGTTAGTTTTATGAGTGAAAATAAATGCGACCCTTATATAGTTAACTATTTATCCATATTTCTTTGAAATTCGGAAATGTATGTATAAAACGTTTCCTTACGCTGCTATCACGAATGAAACTTACCCAACTAACGTATTTTAAATAGGGAGTCGTTAGATATTTAATTAAAAGCTGTATTTTGAGTCTGTTTTAAAATATTGATCGAAACATTATTCGTGAAGGTCGTTGACCTCTCGGAAAAAAATATATAATTAAAAAACTAAGTAAGTTAGCGCAACGGGAGTTTCTTAGCATGATTAATTACGGCAAAACGCTTCATAATAAAAAATAAAATAATGATGGCCGCAACTAAGGCAATATCCCACACTGTGCATTATCCCCCCGCCGACGCACCCGCTGCCCCGGTCTCGCCGCAGCACCCTCCAGTCGCTGACACATAGCTCGGCGTCATTGACTGACTCATTGAGAAAGGTCTCCGTTAATGCTACAAGTTGGATTTTGTCATCGACGAGTGATAAGTTTGTTCGAAATTGCAGCAATTTGGTTTTAAGGCCTCTAACATTTTGATACAATGCATATAGTGTGAACTTAGTGCTTTTCGAGCTGGTTGTTTTCACGAAAGTTGCGAAAATTTTGCTTCCATGGCTTTATGCAAATACCTTCTGCCCAATTTTCGGGGACTAATACTGATGCGGTGAGCCCGGATGGTACTCCCAATTTAAACGAAGCATAGTTGCCACGTGCGTTTAATGGCTCCGCCGTGCAAGGTACCTCGTACCCACATATCTTTTTGAGGTGGTCGAGAACCTGAACACTAGTTGTACCTACTTTTATATAAAACACATTTAAGTACTGTATTCTTTCAGAGGCTTCTAGCCCAGTCCCGCTCACATTTGCTGTGACCCGAAGTACATTAGACCGCGGACGCTTCCGTTTGACCTCCGTGAAGCCATCCTGCCTGTCTTCATTGTTATCCGGTGTTTCTTGGATCTGATCACAAGCACTGGTCTCTTCAGACTGACTTTTGCTGCTAGATGTTAAGGACATTATACGTGTTTCCCTCGCTTCCTCCAGAATTGGTCTAGTCACTTTTTTTGCCTCCATGGTGTTTTTAGACGCATTCGATTTTTCCTTGGGTGGTATTTTGGCTCGTTCTGGCTGTGATGAGCTGGTAGATGGTGGTAATGGTGGCGGTAGTAGTGGTGTACTTTTCTTCGTTTTTTCAACTGTTCTGTATACTTTTTCCAACTGTTGCTGGGCATCGAGTTTTACATCTGACACGTTTCTACTAATGTTTTCTAATGATGTTACCTTATCAACAAGACCTGCTATAACCTCCATAAATAAGTTCGTCAATACTGTGCGTTGATCCATTAGGGCCTTCTGTAATTCTTCGCGCACAATATTCCGAACAACATCTGCATTTAGGGGCTTCTTATCTAATCCTTGAAAACGATTTGGCTGGCGAATGGTGACGTTTTCGTAACTATTTATATCTGGATAGATGCATCAAATTCGGTAGTATTACTCGCTGGAAACGTATCATTTATCAACAAATCGTCCACTGACATGGCTGTATCATTTAATGGCTCAATTAGTTGGTTGCGCACTGCACTGGTGTACCATCTTTGTTGTTGCGGGGCACTTTATAGGTACATACGGGACACTTCCATGCAATGTTTAGATTGCTTTCTTGGAATTGTGATGCCGTCATATTCACACACTTATAGTGATATGCCAACTTACAATCGCTACAACATAAAATATCATTGTCGTTTACCAACAAATTACAACCGTAGCAATTCATTTATTATGATTTTCACGTATCGATTAATAACAAATAACAATCAAAATTTGATTAACACTTCTCTCAGAGGTTAAGTTATCTGCGACAGTAAAGAACAGAGTCTGTGTTTACTTAATCTTCGTCGCTCGATGAGTGTTATCTTATCTCCCTATACTCGCGGGTATGCAGCTGCGCCGCTTGCGCTGATTTCGCCCTTACGTACGCCTCACACGCAACCGTGATAATAGCGTGCCCCGCGCAGCACTTCCGAAAAACTAATTAGCGGATATGCGATTCGTCCAATGTTTACACAGGCACTTTATTTTGTACAATAGACTAAAGTATGCAATCCCAATGGCACTCCACTAATGTTAATAATACACTCTTATACACTGTCCATATTATTGTTAGGTTTTAAGATTAATTTCTCAACTTTCTGAACAAACATTTAATATTCACTACAGAGAGAGGTGACGTGAAACGATGTTGACCGTATTAGCGTCAAAGACCAATATTATCAGAAGATACGCCGAAACCTATGAACGCAGGGCAGTGTATGGTTAATTTGTTTGGATAGGCTTTTCTCATAAGCACTTTCGTTTGTTGTTAATCTAAAAATAACTTTGGACATTTTAGGTTTTCTAGTATGCTCTATTTACATTCCTGCATATAAGAGTATTGTATATTTTATATGTACATTTGCCTTTACTATGTACATACTTTTGTGTGCGTACTCTAAGTTAGATAGTTGAGTGTCGTGCCTATTCTTAAGTACTTTTTATAAGCACCTATTCTTAATTACTTTTTATGAGTACCTAATCTTAAGTACTCGTTAGTACATATTTCTTTGTTAAGTTTATATATAAGGATTTCCCTGGACTTCACACCTTTTTTCGCGCGAACTTGTTTTGACTTTAGCCTGTCAGCTGATCCCTGTCGGTGCCTCTTTAGTTTATGCTTCCGGTTTGTCGTAGCATCTGCTACGCGGTCGCTGAACCTTCTCTCTCTTTTGCATCACCGCTTTGTTGTGATGCAACCTCCTCTCTATGTGCATGGAAAGTTGGTGGGGTTGTGCCAGACACATAGTAGAGTTCTAGCCTGTCAGCTGATCCCTGACAGAGCCTCTTTAGTTTAAGCTTCCGGTTTGTCGTAGCCTCTGCTACGCAGTCGCTGAACTTTCTCTCTCTTTTGTATCACCGACTTGTAGTGATACAATCTCCTCTCTATGTGCATGGAAAGTTGGTGGGGTTGTGCCAGACACATAGTAGAGTTCTTTTATTTTGACATCTGTCGAAATATATTTTATCTACTCTCATATCGTAAAGTTCGAATTATAAACTTCAAAACGAATTTATATTGGCATACTTTATAAACACAATACCGAAATAAATAAAAAAACACTTTATAACATTATTTATCTAACAAAATAATGTCATAAGGTAATTTTTTTACCATTACGACACAATTTTTTTTTTTTTAATGATTATATTTCGTCACGATCAAGCATTAAGTATTTTTTTTTTCTTTTTTTTTCTTAATCTATTGAATAAGGATGATAGCGGTCTTTATTGATAATATTATAAAAATTACATTTCAAAGTGGATTTAAAAATAATTATATAAAAAAATCACACAACAAAAACAATTACGCACCTATATTAAAAACCAAATTAATTTTGAGACTAATGTGTAGTTATAGGAATATTATGATTAGTGAATTCCGGCTCCATCTTCGCATTCGAATGCTCTGATGTGTTTTCTAGTTCCCCTTACTCTAATGGAAACAGCTCTTATGACTGAAATTTGCACCTTTACTTTAAGCCAATAGATTATTTGTGAATATGATTTTTGCCTATTGCATATCGAGGCTGTTTTTTTTTTAAAACTGATACCTATATTCAATCCCAAGGGCTCCATCGCAAGAGATGACTAGGTGAGTAAAGGAAGCTCTTAGGTCCTCAGCAGCTCGATCATATTTTAAATGTTTCTCTCGGCTATGTTTCTGAGCAGTTTTTTGCCAGGTGAGGTTGCTGTATGAGGAAGCGTCAGCATTTACTATGCGAACATCGATATAAGTTAATCCAAAAAGTTAATGTCACCAACGAGGTTCCATATCAATTATTTTTTTATAATGGAACGCACATGCGGTTCGCGTCATTTTTACAGCATTACAAAAAGTTTCCATTCCAATTTTTACTTGTCTGTGACAGCGCCCGCTTTAACGCATGCGCGGTGATGTGCTAGGTTTTGGCGCCATTCATTCAATACGTTTTGCTGTAGTTACTTTATTAACTTTGATCTTTTATTTAGTAGGTTGAATCGCAATGTATGAGAGTAGATAAAGTAGTATATGAAACTGCACATAACTACTCGTAGGTATTAAAACACTCGTGTGATACTATTAAAAACCTCGCCTAGCGGCTCGGTTCTTAAACACACACTCGTGTTTTAATACCCCTCTTTATGCAACAATTTTATAAACTACTATTTTCCTCGTTCTGCTTGGAAGGTTGGTAGAGTTGCTCCATTCACATGGTTGAAGATTGTTTCTCCTTTTTTCCCTTTGTGAATGAGAAATTGGTGGGGTTGAGCCAGTCACAAAGCGGATGATTGCTTTCTCTTTTTTTCCCTTTGTGAATGGAAAATTGGTGGGGTTGAGCCAGTCACAAAGTGGATTTGCTTTAATGCAATTAATGCGCTTGGTTATCGCGTGTTAACTATTTTTTAGTAAACTTAATAATTTATTTCAGCTGAAGTTCACACTTACTGGTTGATAGATTCCGAGCCGGAGGCGAGGCTGCCTATCTGTCTTTTGTGTAGTCTTTGACTAGGAGTTGTTCTTGCTGATAGTTTGAGTTTTGAAGCTTTTATTAGCCGGCGGCTAGGTGGCCTAACCGTTCTATAATTGTTAGCTTTATTACTAATTATAATAAGGAAACAAGTCACCCTTATTTCTTATTTTTTTCCAATCAAGCCGGTGGCTAGGAGGCCCAAGTGTTCTAACATTTTTTTACTCTTATGCTAACTTGAATATAATTTCTCTTGTTTCAATCAAGGTTATAGAACTCTTAGGACTTAACCGTTTATGAGTTGAATTTCTTTTTGAATTTTTTATTACTTTTGTTGTAGGATTTATTTTCCTTACTCTTAGGAGCTTTGGCTCTGTAGCATGCTGTCTCTATGGGTATCTACCCTAGGATTTTTTCCGTTTTTGACTTTTTTATCTATGAATTTTCGCTTGTTCTAGGTGGACTCACCTATTGTTGGTATCCTTCGGTGGTTACCGTTGCTTAACTTTTGGTTTTTGTACTTTGCCTTCTTGCATAAAAAATAGTTCCTATTTTTATTTTTTTCGGGGAAGGGGGTGATGTCACGCGACTATTTAAACTCGCGCGACATACTTCGTGTTTTGTTTGTTTATTGATCTTTAATCGATCTTTAGTGACTTTGACGTTTTAGGCTGGTAATGCGACGTTTTCTTCGTCAATTGCATACTCGGACGGTCTGTTCGCGACTTTGGCGCTGTGATTTTGACAGGCTCGAACAGTTTTCGCAACTTAGGTTGACAACCCTTGAGTGAGGCTGTCAGACGAGTGGCGTCGGTTTTCTTTTTCTCGGAAGCTGCTGCGTCCGACGGGTTGTCGATAAAACCCAGCGAGGCCAATCTTGACGACCCGAGTTTATTTTTAGAAAAGCTTGCTGCTGTAAGCAGGGGATCCATCCCCGCGTCGTTATTTGACGATATTCTGAAGAACCATCGGTAAGTATTCTATTTTTCGATGGATGTTTTATCCAACCTCTGAGCCATGGACCTCGTTGCTTTACGATCTGTTCTATTTCAGTCGGGATGCGACTGTGAGCCCTGGGATTGAAGCACCAGCGGGAAACTGGCGATGGGATTCATTTTATTAAATGGGTGGTACGTAATTTCATATATTTTAGTGAGATGCTCTCACGCCGCCATGTTGTCTAATGGGACAACCTGTCGCTTTCTAAGCACGGTTTTTGACTTCTTCTTTTCTTTTTTTTCTTCTTCTCCTTTTCAGCGCTATCGCACCCATTTAAGCTATTCATTTAAACCCACTTACGTCCGGTTCCTATATTCAATCCGCGGACAGATAGGCTTACTTCGGATTAAAATTTGACACATTTTGTATGGGCAAATGTCAAATTTTAACCCGAGGTAAGCCTTATCTATCCTCGGATTGAATATAGGAACCCGACATTAAACTATTCATTTAAATCCATTTAATTACTCATTTAATTGCCATATAGTTCATTTTATTAGTCCTTTATTTATCATTTTTTGGCCATTTTATCAGCCACTAATTCAACATTTAATTACCCATTTAATAGACATCTATTTAGTTCACTTAAACTAGAATTTTTACCCCTTTTAACTACCCCATTTAAACTACCCACTTAATTACCATTTTATGTATATGGATCTTCTTTTTTGTGCATTTAATGCCGGAGCTTAATTTCACTATGGTATTTAACCATATCACCAATTAGGGAATTAGGACATAACGCCTTTGTGCAAGCCTATTTAATTTTAAGGAAACGCTTGAACGTAGAGATGTATGATTTCACGCCCATGAGCATTTTCCTTTCTACTTTTTCTTAGCTTCTAACCCACCATGTGGTTATAACCTACTCTCTTTAGGCTATTTAGTCTAACCATTGTATATGGATTCTTTTTCTGTGCATTTAAAGCCACATTTTCTCTTTGTTTAGGGAACTTTGCGCCTTTGTGCAACCTTATTTATTTTATGAAATCGCTTGAACGTAAAGAAGTATGATTTCACGCCCATGAGCATTTTCCTTTCTTTTTACCTGAGACCCCGGTCTACTTTTCTACTCCTCTCTTGACATCATTTTGGTTAATTCTTTGTCAGGACCCTTCCGGTCTCAAACTTATTTAATTTCTCCCTACGTTGTCCTACACCAATGGAGCTGGATCTGCAAAGCAGGAGTTCTGCAACCCTGACGTGGTTGGCGTGAAACGGCCCCGTTCAACCTCGAGACTCTGGTGCAGTTGGTGGAGTTTAAAGTATTTCTATCTCTGTTAAATTGTAAGTTATCTTTTCCTTTTCTATAATCATCTGACCAGGTGAACGACCAAGATTTAAATTTAAATTCTGACTTAAACCTTAAGATCTGATTGCTTTGTAATCTATAGACCTAAACTCTAGCTAAGATACCACCTAGGAATTTAGGTTATCAACTTCCGAACCGCCTGAACATAATTAGAAGGTAAATAAACTGTGTTAATTATTTAACTCTGACTATAACCACGCCCGCCTTGAGATTAAAAGATTCCAGTACTCTACCGTTTCTTATATTTGCTATCCGTTTTCTTTTTTTGCCTAGCGCAGGACCCTGGCGCCCGATAGTTTTCTTTTCTTTATTTGTGCAAATTTGCATATTTTATTTTTGGGTTCTGGCTATTGGTACTTTTATAGAGATTGACTCTGTTTTGAGAAGTCAAATCTCTTCTGTCGCACATATACATTTCATATGGCGCACATGTTTTTTAACATTACATTTGTCGCTTATAATACTACAACACTTCTTTTTTTTTGAATTGACTGTTAATTTTGAACGTAGTGCTACCATGGTGGCAAATGCGGTCTTTAATGTTCCTTTTATCGAAAAAAAAAAAGAATATGGCTAATAATATTTTTAGCCACATGAACAAATCAATTATGAAAATGTTGCTCACTGGTTCTATAAACAACTAAACACTACTCAAGTAACCTATATGAGTCGTAACACACGTTGATTTGAACATGCACGTGTGCTTTATTTAGCATCAGCTGGTTATAGCGCCCCGTACATTAATGACCAATCTACCAAAATGGCCGAATACAACTGATTTCTAAAAGTACATATTTTTCTCTCGCGTCAATGATATCAAACGTACTCGTAAGTTAAGATTTATAGGGCGTATTGGACTAACACACAAAACATAATTTTCGTATTAAGTACTCAATCATCATCAGTGAGATTTAGAAATCACCTACTGTTCTGCTATTGAATCGTCTGACGCAATTTTGACTTCGATTTGCTTATCTAATGTTTTATTTCTGGTTCCAAGGAACTTGATATTAATAAGCGACGTATCTATTATAATCAGGTCTTATTTACGGGTCTGCCATGACGCGCGTCTGGCGCGTGGGCTTCGCGTCGACAGCAGCGCCGTGAGCCGGTCACTCGTAAAACCGTTGTATTCGGATATGGTTTGATCACTTTGAGGCTCTATGGAACATATAAAAAAAAACAATTGCTTTTTGTAAGGTAAGTATATCTTCTTGTTTATATTATATCCATTTACATTATTTTTATGGTATATACCTATAGTTACTCTTGTAATAATCATTTTGTTGTGTTACAAATTTCATTTCTTAAAACGCTTCCGACGGTCTCAGTGCTGGCGCTGACCTCTCATATAGAACAGGACTACCTAGCTATCTCGAAATAATGCATGTAGCCAGCGCGTCACGGGGACCATGTCGCGGGCGGACCTGCTCGAAGGCTTGTTATTTATGATTGTGTTTCTTATTGTTTTCTCATACTTACATTTACCTATTTACTTTATCATTTAAGTGAATTCGTTGCCTTTTTATTTTAATATCACCTAGTTTTACTTAAAGGGTATAACCGTGTAGGTATGAGGGATCGGCCCAAGACGTCAAATTTAATTTCGTTTTGCGGATTCATTTTCCCAAGCATAACATGCTATTTCACCAAATATTTAGCCTAAAATGCCACAAGTTTTCGAGAAAATAAATAAATGAAAATCGCTTTTTATTTATTTAAATATTTCTTTTCCAAGGTACCTATCCGATAGATATAATCTCACAACATTTGCACTCTCTCTTTGGGGGTTTTTTCTTTAACTGTTGCGAAGCGAGGGCGGAACTGTAGTGTAGAAGTATGTCACTATTTTTATTAGATTACACTTTAACTACAATAAAAACTAACCGGTGGCACCGATGCGGAGGGAAATATCCATTTGGCAAGAATATGAGAAATAATGCAAACAACCGAAAATATTTCGCCCGACCGGCTGTGACCCGTGAAGAGCGTTGTTTTAACATGGGCTTGTTCTTAGTAACCATAGCAACATCCCATGATCCATATGGCTGAAGGTCGAAAAATGGATGTACCTACCTGACTCGGTAGCTAGACAGTTCATAATATCCTGGATAAGAATAATTTGATAGGTACTTACTTCCCAAAAAGAAAAACGATGAAAACATCCTTGCCGATGAAGACGCAAGCGAGTTGACTAATAAGTACATGGAATCCTTCGTCAAAAACATAAATTCTGATAGTTACCGTTGTCGGGTTACGTGAACTAGAAAGCCCACAAAAACAGAAACTAAGTTTTCTAATTTTATACCTACTAAGTAGGTGGGTGAATATTCGAGCGTTTCAACCGCCATCATTGTTATCTTCAATATATTGACGAAAATAATGATAAATACCAGCCACTTTTGATGTCAAAATCAGTATCCATTTCATTTAAAAGAACAAGAAAGTTATTAATTTCGTCTTGAATAATATGCGAAGAGAATAATGACGGCGGATAAAACGCCGAATACGCCGACCCAGGTACCTAATAATGCGTCAAATCTTGTACCTCACCATACAGCGCAGCTTGGACTTGAATCAACTTATACCTACTGGCTACTACCAAGTAAGAATGTTAAAAGAATCTCATAATTGACATTGGTAACAAAAATAATCTGGCGACAATAATATAATGTATTCTCGTATTTAAATATAGTTCGAGTGGGACCGTGGAGCGGGACGCGCGCGTTAACATTTTATTAATAACGAGTCTGACACAAATTATGTACCATTATGAAATTTATTATTAATATGCATCGCAAAAGGTGCTTCGGTTTTCATCGCGAGCGTCGTGTCCGTCTGCGGCCTCCGGGCGCCGGCGCCGGGACTCCCGGGAGTAAGCGGCCGCGATAATTAACTTTCCATTTCACGTAATTAAAATCATTCGGGCCCGGAAAACAATATTTTGAGCACTATAAATGTAAATACAGTGCGGCACAAAAGAGTAGAAATTAAATGAGGGCGCCACTTTCTACGTAACTGTCACATTTTTGACGTAAAATGCATAAGCATGGCCACAATTTAGTATGGTTTTTTTTTAGTTACTCTTTATTTAATTTCTACTCTTTTGTGTCGCACTGTAGTTGCGCTACGGAGAGCAAGGATTTTTGCTCCTTATTCTGCTGAATCCGCCCTATTTCCAGAACGTCATTGAACGTGATTAATTATTGAACAACGTCAAAAACAATCAACAATACGAGTAATAATAACGATTTTTAAAAAGTCAAAATAGCCAACTTCTTGTTTTAACAATTTATTTTTTATATTTTCATAACACAGCAAATTTTCTACACAGTTACAGCAAAAAAATAGTATTTAAATTACCCTTACTTTTAAGCTAAAATCAAGCAGAAGGATACAGAAAATTTAAAGTTCGGGATTGGTCATTTTAGATATAATTTATGGGTAAGGACCAAAAAGTTGGACCACTGTTAAGCGCAGTTAACCATACAAACAGCGAAGTTGAAAAAAGTTCCGTTGTGCGACGAAAATTATCCCTATAATTGTATGGCTAACTTTCGTGTCACAACGGAAAAGTTTCATAGAAAATTTCATTGAGTGAGTTAGCGTGGACAACTTTTTGGTCCTTACCCTTATCTGTGCATTTATTATTAGCCGGACGCAAAACACGCTGTTCAGTGTAATTAGATATAAAGTCTAATACCCATTTTAGTAAAATTAAACCCAAAAAAGCCCTCTTATACTAAGTTCCAATTCTGTAATTAACAGAAAGCAACTATGGACATAATACAATATTTTGGTTGCTTGGTAATTCCAAACAGTCACCCGGTTTGTCAGTCCTGTGTTTAACAGCAAAAATTACTTAACTAATAGGGAAATAAACATTTTGTTTGTAGAAGAACCTCTTTATCTAAAAACTTGTATTTATTTAATCAACTCTTTCTACATAAAAACTGTCGAAAATGTACAATGAGTTTTCATTAATTTCATTACCTCCGTACAGTGTATCAAGAAAATATTTAATAATTTAAAAATATATTTCTACCAGCCAACCTTCCACTAGCTAGGATACCTAGTTAACTCCAAGCTCTAAATAGCCAAACACTCGTACAATCAGAGTTCCCCACAGACAGAACCGCGCCCCTACTAGAGACGGTATGCTCCAAACTTTCCATACAAATCAAGCGTGTCAGTGGGCGTCACCGTTTACTCACACTAGTACACGCACTACTACTTAAATGATGTATCCGTATTGTCTTAGATGTCAACCATCTGTGCGCCACAAGAAAGTCACAAGTGCCTAAGAGTGCTGCGGTGTGAGGTCGATATTTTTATCGATATTTTAATGAGCCAAAATCGGACACATGACTATTTTAAAAACAATATTTCGGCAATATTCAAAATTATTCATAATACCTTTAGGCATGCATTACCAACTATGTGCCAAAATAATAGAAATCATTTTATTGGGGTTGTTTATTAAAATCAAGATTAATTGAAAACTTGAACTAGAAACTTTTTACAATAACTTCGTATTAATAAATTGGAGTTGCGTTTTTTTGTAAGGTAGTTCAGTCTGATGTCCACATATTTTTCCACATATTTATAAACTGATTGATTTCACAAACATCATTTAGCAAACCGCTTTTCTTTCCGAAATTGTACATATTTCAGGATTTCTATGAAACTAACCCACCTAAAGCGTTTTGTTTGACACGAATCACGATAGTCCTGAAATATTTTCAGTTCCGGAAAAAAGCAGTTTACCAAATTATATGTTTATGAAATGAATCAGTTTGTGAAAGTTTTACCTCGTTTAAAACAGGATGGAGTATCATAGTTGGAATAGCATCATTAGATGGGTGAATCAACTTTTAAGGTACTCCTTTTCTTTTGCGGTATCAAAACTTTCCTGGTGACTTATCATTAATAATAATGTATGAATATTAATATCAGACCACCAAATTTACAGACCTTACACGTTAAACACTTCAAATATTATTTAATCTTCGAAAAAACCTGGTAACTCAGGGGAAAATGCACATTGCTTTCATTAACTAAATAAATTGCCGAATTACCTTAAGCGCATAATGAATATTATAATTAATTCTAATTAGATTTATTACATTTTAATTTGTGATTTTATTTTATGTTATATTTCAGTTTCATAGTAAGTCGTAGGTACCTGTTTCGAATGTAAATGGCATTATGAGTAATGTCGATGATGATGGCAAATATTTTTAAAGACCATTTTGGATCTGCGTTTGATATTATTATCAATGGTACTCGCATTGTTAGAGAAAAGCACTACCGGTATAAAAGCCTCGGGCGGGAAGGACAGTTGCTGGACTCGTATATGTAAAGCATAGTTCATATAGAATTGGAACGCGATGAAAGTCATATAATTTTTAAATGAAAAGAAAAACAATGTTATAAATTAAACAATATAAAAGATTACTTCTTTATTTATGGCGTGTCACATAAATTTCAATCATTCACTACGGTTATGCACAAAATTACGGACTCTTCTGGAAATAGTATTCATCATCCTCTGAACAAGACCTCCGTCCACCTTTTTTGCCTGTTGATTCCATGTGGACCGCAACGAGTTGATGTCTTGGACTATTTTGCCAGTTTTATTTAATTTTCCTTTCATTATTGCCCAGTAGTTTTCAATTGGCCGAAACTGGGGACAATTAGGTGGGTTCATCTCTTTTGGTATGAAATCAATGTGATTTGCAGCATACCACTCCAAAACCTTTTTTGAATAATGGCAGCTAGCCAAATCGGGCCAAAATTTGACAGGACCATTGTGGCTTCGAATGAAAGGCAAAATTCGTTTCTGCAGACACTCTTTCGTATAAACATCTGATGTCATTGTTGCCGTAGTGACGAAAACTTTAGTCTTAAGACCGCAACTACATATACCCTGCCAAATCATATGTTTTTTTGCAAATTTCTCGAGTTTGTGAAACTTGTATTTTTCGTCAACATTCCCTCTAGCGTCGGCCTTGTAAAATTTTGAACCTGGTAGTTGGTTAAAGTCGAGCTTTACGTATGTCTCATCATCCAACAAGAGGCAGCCTTTGAATTTAGTCAGAACTTGGTCATACAGCAGACGAGCTCGTGTTTTAGCTGTTTTGTTTTGTTTGACTGTTCGATTTGGCTGCTTAATGGCTCTATAGCTCTTATACCCTGCTCGAAGGCGAATCCGTCTTACAGTGCTGCGGTTTTTTTTTAATTTTCGAGCTAAATCATAATCCGACAGCCCTGGATTCTGTGCCACTGACCTTAAAACTTTCTTCTCCAAAGTTTTATCCGTTGTACCAGACCGTCGGTTTATTTGAGGCTTCCTATCGAAGGCCAGAGAGTCCTTATATTTTTTTATGACCCTACAAACAGTAGTTTTCGGGAAATTTAATGATTTAGCAATCATTGACCCAGACCAAGAGGGATTTTCCACGTATTTGTTCACAATACATTTTCGCCGTTCAACTTCCATCACCAATAATATATAAACGCAAAAAGTCAGATCAACCGAATTTCTAGCATTGACTCTTCAACATATTGACATTGAGTTGTGATTGTCAGTTTTTTATTTTTTGAACCATTTTTATTTTTTATTTTATGTTAAACGCGTGCCAGTTCTAAGTGAACTATGCTTTATAGCGCGGCCTTGACTGCGTCTCGGTCATGTTGACTCATACTCGTCCCGCAACGGTATTTTTCCTGTCTTTGCAATTAATGTACTAATTTTATCAACATTGACTATAAATCTATAGTATCCCTTAGTTTAAAATATACATTGAATGATTTCATTGCAGATTGAAAGCGGGAAAACATATTATACCGGCACTTGCCCCGTCAATTAAAACCATTCAATTATATTATGTCGGTGTTGGTGGAGCTATTGATTAATAAAGTGACCCAGCGCTTATCAGGTGGATAAACTAACAACCGTGGCACGGGTTGAATGGGCAGCGGTACGCGACACGCGTTGGTGCCACGGCCAGGAAAATCTAGTTCAACCAACGAAGGCGCGCCCCGCCAGCCAATATGCCTACGTAAAATTAAGTAGAGAGGGCGGTACTTCGTGGATTGAAAACACTTTAGTGAAAGGTCGCACCCACTTTTAGATGATTACGAGTAATTATTTTTTAATTTAGGTTACAACTAAGTAGGTTTGACTTACTTGGCCAAGTAAGGCTTTAACAGTTTGCATGCCATCGTTGATAATTAAGATACGGATTCTCACATTCGGCATATCACGACACGATAACTTCTTGACCAATTTTCTGTTTAATACTTAAAAAAAACTATACTATTTATAACGCTTTTTGCCAGACTAAGCGTGAAGTTTTGGATTTTGCGACATAAACTAGTATGAGAGAAAATCGTCATCATTAAACATGCTGTGTTTTAAATAGTCTTCTAATGACTGTTTACAGTCACACGATAGTAGCACTATATTCCTTGGCGCATAATTTGCTCGCTCATCGCAAAATACACAGCAGATATCTTGACGTTTTGTTTTGTTCTCAAAGGTACATGTTAAAAGAAATTATACACTCACAGTCGAAGCCACTGACAACCGACAGCCATACGAGGACAGCCATCGCGTCAAGTGTGGTATTATTGGCAGTATAATGGTTCCGTTTAATGTCTGAATGCTTTGGGACATACATTATACATATAATTATATACATACGGACAAATAAACTGCAACAATTTTAAGTTCGTCAGTTTATTTATCACGTAAGACCCTTTTTTTAAATCATGTTATTCCAATTTCCACGAAAGCTCGTAGAGCTGTAATTTAAATGCAGTTTGTTTTCTTTTGACAAGTTTTATCAAATAAGTGAAATATAAAAATATGCATATGACATTTGGAATTTGCTAAAGTGGGGTAATGTTTTGTCTCTTTAGTAAGTGTACTTCCATCCCTTACGGCAGCACGGCACTTGTCAGGGGTATTATTCTCTTAAAAACGTCGTTCGGTTGGTCGCTCTGAACGCGGCACAGCTTATTTAAACTGGCGAGTTTAAGTAGTCCCGTCAGAGCGTACAAAACAGATTTTAGCGCGTGCATTCTCAATTAGACAGCAGGACTTCTGTCAATAAGGTCGAACGTGTAAGGCTCAGAAACAAACCCATATTGTCTGACACAAAGATGTAAAAAGCCTGATCACAATGACGGCCACAACGATACACAGGTTACGTTATGTAACAGCGTCGCTGCTTCGGCGCGGCGGCGGCGCAGCCGGCTCATGACAGCCGCGACCTCGGGACGCACATTAAATGGTTGCAGCTCATAAACCATGGCCCGACCGGCGCACGGCCCACGGCCGCGGAGCCACCCTCTCGCTAGGAACACATCGTTCTCATACACTTTGTTTAATTGCTGGTTAAATTATTATTTTCACCCACGGCAGAGTGTCAGCCAAGATCGCTAGGCGATACACGGGCTGTGGGTTATATTAAACGAATCATTTCGGGCCACTTTTGACCCCGTAGTAACTCAAAAATAATAAATACAGCTCAAACGGATTGGAGCTGTATTTATGATATTTGGGGTTCTAGTTAATCTAAGGAATCTTAATAAATAAGCTAAATTTCAAGTATTTATGGTAAATAAATTTTTAGTTACTTATACCGATTTTTAGACATAAATATCTCAATACGGTTATTGAGATATTTATGTCTTAAAATCGGCATTTTTAACACTTACTGACTCCTTCACTCATCAAAAACCGGGCTACTTTCAGATAACTTAGAAAGTTGAAATTTGGCGTCCAGCCGGGTAATTGGCTACTTGACAGTTTTCAGAAAAGTATTTTAAAATGTGCGTTTGCTTATTTTATACATCTCACATTATTTTGTTTGTAGAAAAAATGTTAATTATTAGAAAAAACACGTTTATAACCAATGATCGGATATCCCGGTGCAACACGGGTTGAATGACCTCAAACATTATGCTAATATGGATATGCCCCGGGGTTCCGGGACTTATGTTGTTAAATATTATTCTGATTTTATAACTTCAAATAAATTTCAATACAATTTACTTAAACGTGTAAAATAAATATTTTGACAAAAGTAATTTAGGTATGTAAAAAAATAAAAAAGTTAGTTTTTATTTTACTCTGTTTAAAATTGATCTGCCAAATAGTCTTTGGGTATGAATATAAATAAAATATATAATACGGTACGCATTATCAGTTCACCACACTACACACAGATATTATTATATTATTAGTTCGTATGAAATTGAAATAGCATACAATTATTTTCTCAATATGTTATATGTTTAATCGATTCCTTTACACGTCTAAAATCCTATCCTAATGCCTATTTATAAATATACCAACAATCGCATTTTCTTTTTGAACCAGATCCCGGGATTTTAGTCACATCCATATTAAGATTTCTACTCTATATCCCACAGTGTTGCACCGTGAAATCCGATCACTGGTTATTAAGTAGTGTGAGCTTTCTGAAATTAGGGTATTTTTTATTAGGTATATAAAGCAAGTACTAGTTCTATCGTTGCCAAATATGTAAAATGTGACTGAATGTTATAGGTAAGTACGTAAAGTAATACTAGTTAATACAATTTGACCAATATTTTGGTCACGTTATGGCACTACGATCTTTCAAAGATGGTTTATTGTTACAAAATCAAAAAATGATAAGAGAGATGGATGAATGTTGTAAATAAAGTAATGACTAGTGATGTGAATGATGGTTGCGTTACGGCACTAAACAGGTTCAAAGATACGTTTGTGACTGAATGTTATACGTAAAGTAATACTAGTTACTTAGTTAAGTAATCGCTTTATATACAACATTTAGCCATTTCCCTTATCGTTTCTTTGGTCACAAAACTATATTTGAACGGGAATTGCTCAATAACGCGACCAACATTTTGGTGAATTTTTGCAAATTCGATACGAGTACAACTATTACTTACTTTATGTAGAAAATTCAGTAATTTCCCTGATCGTTATTTGTGGGAACGATAACACGTTTTTCAGCCGCCATATTTAGATAACCCGACCATTGTGCGCAGGCACACCGACATACGAGGGCCGCCGGTCCGAATTTTATTAGTTAAACAAAAAATAAAAGAAATATAATAAAACTTTATTTACATTTTTTTAAAGTATTCCCCTGCTACATATATGCACTTATGCATTCGACTAAACCAACTTTCAAAACAGGAAAAAACCGTTCTTGCGGGCGGTCAAAAAAAAGTCGCGTGAATTCGCCAACTGCTTCATCCGCCGTCGAAAATTGTCACGTGTCGCGATCCAATTCTTCATTTTCCTTTAGCCCTCTTACCAAAGAAATTTCGCCCCCGTACCATGACATAGTGATTATATGGCCATGATTGAATACACTGATTTTACAATTAGACTTTAACATAAATTAGTTAGGTATCTAAACTTAAGTTATTTTTAATCTTGCAGAACAAAAATAGTTCAGTTTAGCGAGTAGAATCGATCGTTGCATTTAAAGCCCTAAGGTCGGAGGCACCCTGTATAAGTAGGTAGAACGCACAACCGCTGGTTTTTAGGGTTCCGTATACTATACGAAGGGTAGCCCAATGGGACTCTATTAATATGCCTCCGCTGTCCGTCCGTCCGTCCAAACTTTAAACAGCTGTATCTTTTTTGAACCGTATTAGGTAGTAGGTAGGTACTTTAATCTGAAGATAAGTTAAAAGTATATTTTGATTTGATTTCTCTGATTGACAATATAGGTGGTAATCAGTTCTTTTCTAAAATAGTTCGGCAAGATAAAAAATATTTCAGAGCAAAAATTAGCAAATAAATGTTGTTAGTAAGATTTGAATGATGTTTTAATTAGGCGCGGTTTATACAGAAGCGGCGGCGCGGCGTGGCGATTTGACGTGTGACGGTGGCGAAGCCAAAGTAACACAATATAAACCTTAATAGTATAGGTGAAAAGCTGAAGTAAATCACGTCGTGTCTCTTGTATTGACACGGGATCTATATCTTTTGTTCGGTTCTTGAGCGACAAAATAGTTGATAGGATAGCTAATCGCTTCCTCGCCCTTCTTGGTGAGGGATAGATACCAGTGCCTTAGTGGCGGGACGTCGCCTGGAGGCGCGGGTGCGATTCATAATGTCTTTGTTTACATTATTGACAACAGAACCTTTTTTAGAAGGTGTTCTAAAAATCAAGCTTAAAGAAGTTTGTCTCAAAGCATAAGTAGGTACCTACTATTTTTTTCGATATTTTTTGTTAATTATTTACTTACTCAGAAAATAAATATTGAATATCATCAGTGTTTGATACGCCTGCTTTGGACTAGTGGTCGGGGTGACGTCATTTTGTTTGTTACCGCGTTACGTTACAATATTTAGCTGTAACGTAGAAAATACCATGTGGCGTTTAAGCTTTATGTACAGCCATTAGCAAACATTTACTTATTTATTTTCTCAGTAAATAATGAACAAAAAAAAGATTGATAAATTCTAGAAAGAAAGTAGATATTTGGCATGAACGAGTCATTTTTATACAAATTGGTAAAATAAAATCATTTTTTATGAATAGGTAGGTACCTCACCTTCGCGTAGCTACACGTAATGTGGGGAACTGGAGATGTTTTTTTCTCGCCTACTTTATAGTACCGTTTTTCGATATATTAAGTTTGTGAAATATTAAGATTTAAAGTGCAAAACTACAAATACTATAGTCTGAAAAATATCTTAAATGAAAGCACATAAAAACGAATATTAAAAGAGAAATATCACGAAGTAGACTTGATTACTAAAACATTCTGGTTTACTAAAACATCTAAGACAGCACCAGATCACTTAAAAATAGAGAATTAAGTAGTTCATACTTGTTGTTTTTCGAGATAGTTTTTGGGTAGTAACGGCTTCGGAAGCCTACACTGCGCATGGTCAGACATGCTGTCGCCCGGTTTCTTTCAGAACACCGTTTAAAAAGTTGCTTTTGTTAATTATTGAGAGTCGTAGTTTTTTGCGAGTCGGCCTCGAGCCCCGAGCGTTCCGCACGTCCCGCACCTACCATGTATTTGTATGAAATATTACAAGCCCAGGAGAGCCCTCCCATACACTCTTGAACAACTCGTTCTTGGACTTGACGCGTCAAATATTAAAAAGAAAATTAAATATAAAATACCCCCGACTCAAGACACTTTGTAAAAAACCTCTAAAAAGTAAAAAAATATAAGTATTGGCCCTATCGTCGTGTAGGAGTAACGGCTGATTGTTTGATAAGTAGGTAGTTACTGAACTAATGTTTAAAATATTTTTTCATACAAGTGTCGCCACGTCGGGGGACCGCTAAGAAGCTGGGGTATTTTATATGATTTCATTAACTTGGTCTTGGGTGTTTTCTTTTGTTTTGACTAGGTGTATTTCACCAATGTGGAGTTTTAGAGAATCACCATGGACTTATTTATTAGAGAAACAAGTCCATGGATATGACACGCGAGGACAATTGTTCGGTTAAAGAGTATTACTTAACTCTCGTTTAGCTCACGGTTAGCTCCACGCGCTTCTGTCATGTCCAAAGTATTATTTGTCCCTAAGTATCTGTCAATTTAAATGTGATGATGACAGGACAAAGCATATTTAAAGCGTGTTTATACCGTTTATACCACCTCCCACATACATTAAATAATTTATCTAGAAATGTTTTTGATAGTATTGAAAACAAGAAACCTAAACAAATTAAAAATATAATTAAAAAACATAGCATTACGATGAAATTGTATTAAGCAATCAAATACTTACATACATAAAGTAAGCGGTGGAGTCATAAAGTAAGGTAAACCCATCTTAGTACATACACAGTTGAAGTATATAATCTTGAATGAAAAACGATTGTGACAAGAAGAATTATAAAGCAGTTTATTTTTTTCTTAAGCACACTTAAGCCATTGTCTGTTTATTGGTAAGAGGTTGGGTTTTACAAGGTATAGGTACTCTTTAATACGCTGCTTTGAAATTCACCCAAAGTCGAGACTCGTCCACACGGGAAATGATTACGTATTGACCGGTCAACCAGTCTATTTTCGTCGGCGAACTCACCAGTATATCCTTATAAAGAAGAATATCCTTTTTACAGTTCAGCTTTAAAGCGTTAAAGCGACAAGGTACAAGTGTGCAGCTCGTATAAGGCCACCTGTACTAAGTGTATAGCTTGAGTTTCCTAGCATCAAAGACTTGAACAATACACAGTTGAAGTCGCGGACAGACACTTGTTGTTTATAATTATTATCAATTATAATCAGTGATCGGATCTCGGATGCAATTTGGGGTGAACGACCTCAAACGTTATGCTTAACATGGATGTGACACGGGATTTCCCGGGATTTTGGGAAATGGGTTATTTTATTATTAATAATTAATAACTTTTGTCGAGGGTTAAACTAAATAAACAAAATGAAAATGTTCGCTATCTATCTATAATAGGTCAACTTTGTCTTCGTAAGATTCACCCCATATTTTTTCTAAACAATCAATAACAAAATTTGATATGGTCTCCCCATTAACTACTTTGCCATCACTCAAAAAGTTGGGTGAAGTCTCCTAAGATCATTTTCACGTGGCAGCAAGGGTTCTGGTAGCTGCCCTTAATGCCCCATCTCAACTTTCCACCCTGTATACTACGCTTAGTTGATTCGAACATTAAGTCAGGATACGATTTAATCCAACTTAGAATAGTTTCTTCCTTAGGTTGCCACGCCATATTTTAATTTCTACTTGTCTAGGTACGTTTTTTCTAAGAAACCACCACAATCCAAAAAGTCGTCAAATTAAAAATACGTCACTTAATATGTGCACACTTAACGAACACTAGAATTGTCTATTAGTAATGGTTATTTATACCTGAAATTATTATTATTTGTCGTTAATGAGAATGTGATATGATAAGCAGAGCTCGATCTGAATGACAATGTCAGTCCAGACATTGTCATTCAGATCGAGTGCTTATTTCAAGTAGCCATATCATTTAATAAAAGAGGTTGATAAGTGGTAATTGTTTATGAAAAGACTATTAAGATAAGACGTACACGTTACGTTCAGTTCTTCTATGCAGTACTGTAAAAATGTTGTTATTAACTTATTAACTACATATTATTTTATTACTTTTACAGAGTAAACTACTTACAATTAAAAGTTATTCACCTTTTTATAAATGTAGGTATCAAAGAGACTCGCGGGATTGTAAGTCATATCCATGTTAAGATAACGGACTTAAATCCCGGGAAATTGCATCCGAGATCCGATCACTGTTTATAACGAAATTAATTTGAAATACGCGCGTAAACGGTAGGTCACGTGACTTTTGTCGTTGGTGACGTCACTACACATAAAACAACGAACCGAATTATTATAAAGCCAACTTAAGCGAAAGGATAAAGTTTTAAAAATATATTTTGTGAAAATGTCTAATTATAAGACGTGTGCCGTACCAAAATGTGTAGAAGTACGACGATCAAAACTCCTGAAAAATTATTTAAACACGTTCCTAAAAATCCTCAACATCGAAAGAAGTGGTTGCAGTTGGCACGTCGAGATCCGAAGTTAACATCTGTCCACTTTTGGCAGATTTGCACTATCTGCCTTTAAATATCCCGCCTCCATTTAGTGCAACTTCTCACGAATACAATTATGGTAAGCTTTCGAGTCGTTTATTTTGACTACGGAGATGTTTGACAACTTTGTATTTAGGCTGCAGTGACGTCACACGTAAATCAGTCATGGCTGCTAGCGTTTGGGTTCATTGGAGCCACAGGTAAAAAACGACGATGTTATTTTCCAAAAATAAAGTACTTATCATATTTTTTATTGCAAATAAAAATATGTGCAGTTATTTTTTTAGTGTAAACTACCATATTCAACACTTTTTATATTTAATTGTTACAACTGTCAAGTAGCCAATTGTGTAACTTCAAAATACTCTCCGTCTTGCTCTATATAAACTTCCATTCGTCTAAACCAACTTTTGAAACACTTTTGCCAGTCTTGATCTGACAGGTCGGAAATTGCTACTTCGTAGGCAGCAACGGCTCCTTCGGCACTAGAAAAAACTTGGCTTTTAGTTTTTACTAGCGGCCCACCTTCGGCTTCGCCCTGCTGCAAATTTCTGACTTTCCCGGTTATTTTCTTTCATGAAAAACTTGTCCTTACAATGTCGAACACAACAAAAAAGAAATCAGCCAATTCCGTTAAGCTTTTCTCAAGTTAAAGCGTGACCAGGAGAAATCGGGGTTCATTTTTATTTTTATATATATAGATTTTGCTGTTGGCATCATTTAAGAACAAAAAAAAACATAAGGAACTAAGTCAGGGCTAGGTCAAGAGAGCTGGGGTTTCATGAGCAGATTCCTCAATAAACGCCTTTGTTCTGAGGGACGTAGGTATGTGAAGAGGCATTATCGTGATACTGCATAATTCCCCGAAGCCCGGCCTTCGGAGTCCGCTCTTGCACAGCTTGGAAAACTTTCGGCAATGCTACTTAAGTACGAGATCTAAAATTTTCCAGCATTCACGTCGATAAATGTCCGCTCCGAGGAAAACTAACCACCATTTTATTGCCAACATTACAAGGTCTTTGCAATTTTGTCGGTAACTGTCCTTCTGCATAGACCCATACCGATGAGTGACTCTTATTTTCGGGGTAAGACTGATAGATCCGTGTTTCCTCACTAGTAATGATTTCCGAAACACGTCTTAATGTCTCGTTTTCAAAACGATACGCATTCCACGACACCAATCCACATGAACCTGTTTTCCAGTTTCGGAGAGCAAACGCGGGTTCAAATGAAAATAAAGCTTCTTTACTCCAAGACGATGATGCAGAATAGGGTGAACGTTCGCCGAAGTAATGCTTAGGATCTTCCCAATATCCAACTCAATATTTCAAAAGTCCACACATTTTTTGCAGTTACTGCTGTCCGCTTCTCTGGTCATCTTCAAAGTTCGATTTACCCACTTTAAATTCACTAAACCACCTACAATATGTTGCCCGTGATGAGCAGACGGCGGTAAAATCCAAATCGTATTTGACCTGTTATCTCTAACTCGGCCGCTATTGTTGTCAAGTAAATAAGAGCTATCAAAACGTTGACAATACGATAACAGATCAAAAACGATATGGTTTTTACAGTCTTGAATAGACGCGCTGTTCATTTTAAACCAAATTTGAATTAGTAATAGATCATAGAACATAGCATAGCATAGCGTTGTAGTAAAATGAATAGGACATCGTTTTATTTTTTGAATAAGGCTACTTAAGGGCTTAGCGTGATCTATTTTTAAATAAATTTCGACCATCTTAAAACTTTTTGAGTGACGCACGTGTACTTGATAGCGCGACGGGATGGATAGGCGTAATATTTTTACCACATTCACGGTCAACCAGATGACTGATTAGAAAATGGCAGCCAGAGAACGCATTCACGACTACACCGACGATAGTTCCATTCGGATTGCGCTCTGGCGCATCGCGCTGGCTTTCCGTCCATTTGGAATGAATCGATTTTGGCGATTCGGCTTGTTGGAGCGGTCGTGAATTCCGAGCATTCCGTGCATTCCGAGCTTTAGACTTAAGGCGCCGCCCTTCACTTCTTTATTTGAAAATTCTTGTGTTGGTGTTGACCCTATTTATGATGCCATTAATACCTGTCCAGATTAATAGCACCATAAATATTTTCAGGCGTTTTCAGGACCCCTTATGGGCCTTTAAAGTACATTTCAGTATATGGCAATTTTCCACTAAGAGTGAATGAAATAGCATGATTAGAAAGAGACAGTGATACTGACAGCCTTCGAGAAATGTGTGTAAGAGATAGATAACACGTGAGCCAAGGACATCACGATTGTAAACAAAAAAATGTAGAAAGGCGTAGAACATTCCAGCAACGAATAGTCTCGATAGTCCGCGGCGGGGCAAAGTACATCGATCATTACAAAAGGCATTCTGGAATGTTCGTGCATTTCTATCATTTACGTACTCCCACCGTAACAATATCAATCATCGATATCACTGTTCACAACACATTGTATGTATGGTTACAAAAACGAATGGTTATTATTCATAATCTAAAAATTTCTAAAATCAGTGTGGTCGTGTGTGTGTATGTGTTTATGTTTGCGTGGGTGTGAATGTGTTTCTTTGTTTGTCGGTGTGTTAATTATTACTTAGATGGAAATTGATAATAGGTTTTTTGTGTTTACCTGCATGAGCAGTTTTCGGTTTCAATCACCTCATTAGGACTTATTTATTTATTATGCTTTCTCCTTTTATTGGTCGAATCAGGTTCAACCCTATAGTTTGTATTTTCTTAATACTTACAATACACAGAGCTTTCTTACAAGTATACTTACTAGTATAGGTCACAGGTATCATTTATAATTCGCTGGTTCAGTAATTAATGATCTTCGGGCGCCATCCCAGACTGGAATACAGTAACGAGAACTGAACGAGTTGATGATTAATTGAGGCAACATGCCTAAGATTTTTTAAAGTCCAAATAAATGTATGAACTCTAATCATGATCAACCTCATGCAGATGCCGCGTTAGTCGCTGATCAACCTTGACCCCAATGTAAACGTTTGAGCACTCAACCTTAGTTATAATATAAAATTAATTATAGCAGAACAGGAACACTTAGACTGAGTTAGTTTATGACGCGTACGTATTTAAATTTGAAGACGTGTGTCTGGCTGTATACTATTATAGTTTGTGAAGCAATTTTAGTTTCATTTGAATTTATTGTACTCGTCGGTACCTACATTAGTCTGATTGGGATTTGTGTACACATACATTCCAAAAAAAAACAATCAACTGGATCACCACCTGGTGAGCCTCGGTGGCCTGGCTTAGGGTGCTAACTCGACTTGATCGCAAGGTATCGAATTCGATTCGGAACTCCGCCGCGGTCGCAAATACGAATAAATTTTTCTAATTTACTTACAGTCACCAGCAATAATACATGATACAACATTTTACTGAATAATATCTGACACGCTCTTATGACTCCACTAATAAGGACGTGACAGATATTTTTGAATCCAATGTTGGATCATATACACCGTGCCCGAGACGTAACAGAACGTTTTCAACAGCGCGTTCCTGAGTTGTTAATCTTGTCCAAATTGGCTTTTTTTAATTATTTTTTTCATTTAGGTTAAATGGAATATTTTGGCTTCCCGAGGAAACAAATCTCAAGGACGAGCTGGAGACGCTTTACTTGTAATTAGCATTTGTTTACGGGAAATCCCCTTGAAAGTTAATTAACTATGTGAGTAATTTGTTCCTTTCTTACTTGTGATGTTGGAAGAGTTAATCGAAGAAAGAGCCTAAACTGTGACATGAATAAGAATATGTTAAAGTATAGCTATTTGCGTAATAATAAGCATAGATTAATTTTCAAAACAGGATTTAGTAAAAGTTTCATTCGTAAATCCTTTTAAAATGCTGAATAATTGTAAGGCTTCTCTCACTAGC
The DNA here is from genome assembly GCA_927399475.2 of Acleris emargana. Taxonomy (NCBI): domain Eukaryota; kingdom Metazoa; phylum Arthropoda; class Insecta; order Lepidoptera; family Tortricidae; genus Acleris; species Acleris emargana. The sequence continues at coordinate 43,971,119 of OV656835.1, read as the reverse complement.
ACCGCATTTCAGATACATTTTGACTTTTACACAAATCTGCGCATAACATACGCACCAATTAAATTAGCAATTAATAACAACTTAAAAAGTGATGGTGCACTTAAATCTTTGCGAGTTTACAGTTCGTTGATGCTCCATGTATTTATTCGCATGACAGACGTAATACCGATATGACCGACGCCGATGGCGCCAAACGAACAATGGTGACCGTTGTTGGTATCAGGGGTGGTATACCTACTTCACTCCTTTTGCAGTAATGGCGAGAGTGATCTGGCCGCACTTGCCCTGGACCCCACTAAATACATGTTCGGACTAGCAGTACTTAGTGTAACTACGAGTGGGTAATTCTTAAATTCGAGGGCCTCTGCCGAAGCTCGCTACTGAACTGGACGAATGGGTTAGCAGTTTTCAAATGAGTCCAACAGGTGACTAAGCTATTGAGCCTTTTTCAACACTTTTGTAACATACTATTCTTCTGAGCTACACTCTCAAGTTCGATGAAAGTTTAGATTCGTGGTTGGAACTTTAATGAAATCACATACATACATACATACATAACTTCACGCCCTTCATCCCAGAGTGGGGTAGGCAGAGCTACAGAATTACCTACAACTTCAAAAACTTGTTGATAATTCAGTAACCACATTTTGCACAAATAGGCTAAGATGTTTACCAGCGTATTAGTGACAGGTTGCAAGCCCATCGCCTAACAGTACTACAAGCCTTTATTCCCTTAGTCGCCTCTTACGACATCCACGGGAAGACATGGAGTGGCACTATTCTAGCCCGGCAACCACACGGGATCACATATAATCAATAATTAATAAATAACAACAGAAACTACAGCTAGTAGCATTTAGCACCGATCAACAATGGTAGGCTGAAACCGTATAAATAATAATGCAATCACCGATTAAAGTAAGCTAAGCGATTTTGTCTAGAAAAAGATTCGTATTGTGACTCTCACTACATGTTCCAAGTTCCAATAAAGTATTGAACTGTAACTTTAGAACTCATTACAGACCTGAAACATCCATCTTAAAGAAGTCCTTCATATTTGTGGTCCACAATGTGGTTGGTATGTCACTGCTAAGCAAACTTAAGCGTCCCTCCGTTTCTATTTCTGGTTATAATTATCTTGGACTCTTTCTCCACTCTCTCCAGTCTTAAACAAAGGCGTTCATCCCGGTTACATACTCGATCGCTTATTTGGTTCGTCGCGTCGCGGTGGTGATGCAATCTTTTCTATTGTACGAGTGGAACCCATTTGTAGGTACACACATGTCCGTAACTAAAAGCTATTCTTGACTGAGAGTTAAAAGGATATATTACTGATTTTTAAACTCCATAATTCTCATCTTTTTTGTATTTTACAATGTCAACCGATATGTCATATTCATTTTTTTTTTTTTTTTGCCCCCGCGTCGACTTGAACAGCTACTACCGCAGGGATATGGCTTCCACGTGAAGTGATTTCGCCAGTGTCAAGGTTTATATGAGTATAAAACACAATCCAATCTTCTCTAGGAAGATTGGGGGCAACGTTGTACGGTGATTTGTAGGTCAGAGGTCAAGATAGTTTTAACCTCTGCACCACTGCGAGTCCACTTGAAACGAGAAGAAAGATGCCAGATACACGAAATAAGTCCAAGTCTTCAATCACTGTGCGACACTAAGGCATAAAAAGTACAAATCACTATCAGAAAAGAACTTTGAACACCTAATTACCCAAAAATTAAAGTCTAAAACAAATTACACGTCCGCAATCTTTTAACGTTGCAAATGGCCCCGTCATATTCATTCAATCTTATGAGTATACTAACCTAACCTAAACTTGTTCCCTATTAATATGCCTAATAGGGAACAAGTTTAGGCCACGTTGCAGACTAATATAAACCATAACTGTAGCAGTTATGGATGAGTTGTGCGTGCGAGTTTCGTTTGATTTAGTTACTTGGGATATGTAAACAGATGACTTAACTTGCCTTAAAAGTGGCAACGTCGCCATTATAAGGGTCTGTGGCACCAAAGTTTTTGTAACAACTTTTTTAATAAAAATGCATATAATCTCGAAAACTAAACCAATCGAGCCTTCTTTATAATTCCAAATTAACTCAGAGTACGCTGTCAAAATGTTTCGGGTAAGTCCCGGGCACGGTGTATTATTGCTGGTGACTGTATATCCTCTTACGGTGAAGTAAAAACTACGTTAGAAAACCTGGGCTCTTTTCTACTCGGTAAAATTATGTTGTTTTTGACATGTTATCATATTGTAAACGTTTCGATAGCTTTTCTTTGCAGTAATGGCGGCCGAGTTAAAAACTATACGATAATGGCTTAGGTAATATGGTTACACGCAGTAGAACAGAAGCCTTGTCAATTACCTAAACAAGAGCTAACGTAACGTGAACAATACGATAGCATGATTCAAAAGCTATATGGTTTTACCAAGTAGAAAAGAAGCCCTGCGCGTTCAAACAGCTAAGTGTGTAAAAGGTCACCAATGTTCCTAAAGGGTGTAGGTGTATCCGAAGGGGCTCATCTGTACAAAATAAAATAAGATCGTCTCCTCCTTTCATGAAACCACTACGAAATAAATCGCAGCTTATTTAAGTGCTATTTAATAAAGATAAAATGCACTAAATCGTTTGTGTAGGCAGGAGGTTACCATGACGAACTAGAGCACCTGAGTTTAGATTGAGAGAAAGGGAAAGAGTTATATGTAACTATTATAATTTTTCCTTTTCTCTCAAGCTAAACTCTGACGTAGCTATGCAGTTCAGTTTATGCTGAGAGAAAGGGACAGAGCTATATAACTGCTATAGCTCTGTCCTTTACGCTCGCCGTAAAATGAACTGCATAGTGACGTCATAATAACCCCCCTGAACTGCTTTAGAATGTCATTGGAGCCCACAGATAGGCGAAAACGCCGCGTCTGTGCTAAGATAGCCAGGTACTAGTTGTTTGGTATGGCGGTAATGCCGTGCGGGTCGCGAGGGCCAGGGACTCCGCGCCGGAGCTCTGCCCACACGAGCAAGGTCAACCATAGCCATTACTCGTATTGACTTACTTTAATTGTAGGTTTACATTTTGTTATTCGGTTTACCAATAGCTTATATTACCGATGATGGTTAACCGCAACCTGTAAAAACAGCGCGGGTAGCAAAAGTTGTATTTTCTCGCTGGTCACTGCGTCTCTATCGATACTGACTATTTAGAAAGGGAGATCCGAGCGACAACTAAGTCGCGGGCATTTTTGTGCTAGCCGAGCAGGCAAATCAAAACAAAACAAGACCAGACTGTAAATGAAATAAATAAACGAATTAATAGTTTGTATTTCATAACATAAATAAGTACTTATCTAAAAATAGAAATAGATATCGCTACAACTTTAATGGGTTTTAAGGGATACACATGTTTCATTAATACGAAAAAGTACTTTACTAGTTTTCTATTTCGGGGTTATATAACGATCATCGATCAGAGCGCCGCGCCGCGCCGCGCCGCCTCCCTCGCTGCACTCTAACTCGACCAACTATTACGTGAAAGACGTATGTACTTGCTTATAAACTTTTTGTTTTATTCCTTTTTAGCCCCACGCGACCAGTAACAACATGAAGTGTTTCTTTCACTGTACCTTTGAATCTCAGACTAAATCTTTGAATGAAAGTTAAAGGTTAGAGCCTTGGATGAAGTATACCCTGGATCTGACGCGCAAATATGACAAAATCAAGGTAGAGAGAGATCATTGCCGCGCCTCTTTTATGCTTGCCACTATCGGATGAGTGGCCAAACAAACCGCTGTCGTTTCAAATTGTTTTCGTGAACGGTTGTATTAGAAGCCAATTTAAGACCGGAAATTGTGTTTTCGGCATTGGTTTGGTGATAGTAAGCTTGTGTTATGTTTGTATTTTATTTATAAAATGGTGAATTGTTTTTTGATCGACTGTAAAAACCGCAGTGAGTGAAAATTGGAGAACATAACTTTTCATACTTAACGTAAGTACCTACAGTATATAGATGGGTAGTTTTAGCCTTTTCTCAAAGTGATTTTTGTGTTTTATTCGCGGGAAATACAACAACTAATCTCTAGTACGTGTATAATACATAATAATACAAGTAATAATACAAGATCATTAAAACAAATCTATAATTCGCTTCGAAACGGTTCGATTATTGCATTATTAACTACCCAAATTACGTAAATAGTTTAATGTCAATAATGAACGGCTGGCTAGCAGTTTGTCTGAGGTATATGCAATTTGGCCAGATTGTAAAACGATTTGGGTTTGCCGGGATGTTTAACGGGTTTTTTTTTTATTGCTTCCAGTTTTCTAAAAGATGATACTGTACCTAGTGCCTGACTGAGACGCTCTACTGGGTGACAGAATTGGGAGCCGACTAAGTACACTCGTACGTATGTGCTCTCAACATTATGCAAATCATTGCTTTCGCAGAACGCAAAGGTCTATTTAGAGACGTTCTCTTTCCCAACATTTTGCATAAACGAAAGTAATAATTACACTTAATTAGACCGGTTTATATAGGTACCAACAGTGGCAAGTTAAAGGTTAGTGTCAAACAAGGGTTAGTTCCACATCCACGTACGTCTATTTTGATAACTCTTTCGAGTCCACTCTGACTGGCCAATAAAGGCAAGCCATAGGTGAGGGTCTGTCCCTCGTTGTACACCGCAGCCGGACGGTGAAGGCAAGCGTGAGGTGAGGAACAGGACCTACGTTCTTTTTTTAATTGAATCCTTCCCACTGTCAGAATCTGATGATGGGGTCCTGGAGAAATCGACAGAACTCTTCAAATATTTTAGGTAGGTAAAGCGATTCGGGTTTTTTTAATAACATATAACAACTCTTGCATTTGCTCTTGAAAAGCGACATTTGGTGAAGTAGAACTGATGATGATGAATGAATATCACGGATTCACCGGAACTACTGAATAATTATTAATTTTGCATGGATTTCGATTCGATCTCTTTCAGTGATAAAATCATGTTATTTTCTTATTCAGATATTTTTAAATATATGTACCCATTTTATGCATATGACTTATATGAAACTCGCTACAATGGGGTAATTCTTTACTACTTTGGTAACCCCATGTGTCGTAATGTACAGTATATCTATCCCTCACGGTAGCACGTGCTTGTCAGGTCTACGATATACTTGGTCTGAAGGTAGAGCTGATTTTTGAAACTATACCCTGTAGGCATCGCTTGATGACCATTGACAAAAGATTCCCTCCCATAGATGTCCGCGCTCCTCTGCCTGCGGTGGTGCCGCGGGCAGCACAGTGCCCGCGCCGGGCGCGCCCGACGGCAAACAGGCCTCGCGCCGCGGCATTAGGTCAAGGTGAGGGTAACTATGCAAGTAGAAAAGGTTTAAAATAAACTATAAATAATACATGTTAGCTGGTACTACACTAGTTAAAAAATGAGTAGCAATAAGGGTTTATAAAAAGGGGCTACCGTAATTCTGTCGTTTCCCGTGACTCAAGCTATCTCCATACCCATCGAAATCAGATCAGCCGTAAAAGCATCACAAACAGACTAGCCCGCGACTTCGTCCGCGTAGATATCGATTATAGATATTCCCTCTGGAACTTTTCAATTTTCCGGGATGAAAAGTAGCCTATTTGTTAGGAATTTGTTCCACCGCCGACGATGAGCGGGAAGCGAGTAAAGCCAGCGATCAACTATTAACGTGTGTCTCTTTTATTGACACAAGATCTATATCTTTTGTTTCGACAAACTACACTGGCCCGCAAAACTAAGTATCACACTTTTAAAATTGCAATAACTTTTTAAGTACACAAGATATACTTTCGGAATAAAAGGGACTCGAAAACGAGTTTAATTTTGTATATAAAAACTTCATAGTCAGTAACCTTCTTTTAATAAATGGCTGAAAAAAAAATTAAAAACAAAAATACTCTTTTTCGCATTACAATTTTACCATTCATTTTTTGGTTTCTGTTTTTTTTTTCAATTTTTTCTTGATCGATGACTCTTGTTACAAAAGCTAAGTTAGACAACAGCCCATAAACTTTATTTATCATGCCTCTTTCAACTGAAGGATGTGCTAGAATCATGACTTATCTGGAACTAGGTATCAGTATGCGTCGTACTGCGAGAATGGTGGGTGTGACGTTACGAACGGTCCAGAAGGTGAAGCGAAGGTACGAAGAGACTGGAAACCATCTGAGGAGACCTTGTAATGGCAGACCCAGATGTACTAGTGCCCGAGAAGACCATTATATTGTTACCACTGTGTTGAGAAATCGCCACCTAAATGGAGTTGAAGTTCAGCAACAGCTTCTTCAGACCCGAAGGGACTACATTAGTGCCGATACAGTGAGAAGAAGACTTGCTGAAGGAAATCTGAAACCCCGAAGACCAGCGAGCGGCCCCAAACTCGAGAGAGAGCATCGAGTAGCGAGACTGCGATACGCTCGTGAACACAGACAATGGGATGAAGAAGAATGGTCCAGAGTTTTGTTCACAGATGAGTCTCGATTCTCACTTTACACTTCTGATGGAAGGCGAAGTGTCTACAGGCGATCTGGTGAGCGATACCTTCAAGCCTGTCTTCAGAAAGAGTCCAGTAAGGTGGAGGCAGTGTACATGTATGGGCTGGCATATGTTCAGAAGGTCGCACAGAGTTAGTGGCCATAGAAAATGGCACTCTGACTGGGGTAAGATATGCCCAAGAGATTCTCAATGAGTATGCAGGGCCGTATTTAGCAAATATGGGTGATGGATCGATGCTGATGCATGATAATGCCCGACCACACACGGCTCGAGTCGTGCAAACGTATATTCAGGAAGTTGGTATCAGCGTGATGGCTTGGCCATCAAGAAGTCCTGATCTCAACCCAATTGAGCACGCCTGGGATGAGCTAGGGAGGCTAGTCAGAAGCCGCAGACCACCACCTACCACCCTCAGGGCTCTAAAACAGGCCCTAATAGAAGAATGGGAGAATATTCCCCAACATCGGCTCCGAAACCTCGTGTTTAGTATGCCAAACCGGCTCGAAGCTGTAGTCAGAGCCCGAGGAGGCAATACCAGTTATTAAAAATTAAATAACAACATGTAAACCATACTTATAAATGTTAATTGAGCTTTTAAATTAAGCTAAAAATGGCTATTTTATTGTTTTTTTTTTTTAAAGTTGAAAATGTTACTGTATAGTTAACAATAGTTGTAAAAGAAAGCTGATAAAATTTTCTATAAAACGTTTTTTATTTTAAATCTCTAACTTCTATAGTTTATAAAAAAAAAATATTTTAAAAGTGTGATACTTAGTTTTGCGGGCCAGTGTAAATAGTGGAGAAAATTCACGCCGGCAGTGTGAACAGCCAGCGGTAAACTATTACGAGTAATATATGTGTCTCTTTTATTGAGCGTGAAAGTAGCCGACAGCTAGCCGCTTCCACGTCGGCAGGCTATAGGTAAGCTATCTCCATTTCTAATTTAATCCGAATCCACCTAACCGTTGCAGCGTGAAGGAGTGACAAACTAACACACAAATACTCAAACTTTCGCATTTATAATATAAGTGGGATTGAGAATTATTTATTTTAATTCCCCACAATATTTTTACGTTAAAAAAACCGGTTCTACACGATACTGTTTTTCGGGATAATGTTAATCGGCAACATCGACAGCTGCACGCGTGGGTGCTCTCACGCCATTTCCTTTTGAGGGTGTAGAAATTTAAGGGATTGAGCGCATCCTTCCGTGGAAAACTGTAATTATTCCACCTTGCACTAGAGGAGTAGGAGTAATATTATGCGTATACTAAACTACGAGTATTGGAAAATCATTAGCGAGTGAAAGATTGTATTTAGCGGGGCGGCGCGGCACTGCACCGGAGAGCGGCCCGGCGCCGGTGCCGCAGTGCACGGCTGTAACGGAGCTACGTACGTACGGCTACGGCATTGCGGCCCGAATATGCCGCTCGACATATGTACCGAGCACGTACTCACCTCCTGCCACCTCGTACAACATTCACCACACTACAAAACTTGGAGGACATGTCAGTGCCCTGCATCTATCTGGCCTCAAGTGCGAGATATTTACATCGCCGGGTCATTTTTTGGGTTCTATAAGGCCTAAAAATACTGAACAATCTTTTTTTAGCGTATATACCATACACATAGTGTGGATTGCCGTTGTATAATACATTTCTATATTCACGGAACCGTTAACGAAATACACTAAACTATAGCAAAAAACGGGTCACAGTGCGTTTCTCATACTAAAGAGGCTATTTCGAAGCGTTGCGAATCTGCGAAATTGTGTATGTTCAGAAGAACACCTAAAATGGCAATAAAATGTAAGGAAATCCAAATGTTGACCAAAACTCTCTCGCTATGGTGTTAACTGATTGTGAGATAAGTTAGGTAGGTATCTTCAAAACTTTTGACCTCCTCTATTAAATCTCGGAGTATCCACCATTAAACCTCACTCAAAACAACCCCTGGCCAGGAACCAAGGCTTCGAAATAGCCTCGTTTGTATGAAAAACGCACTAAGACCCGTTATTTTTGCCCCTGAGTGTATTAAGCTTTAAAGTGGTTATATTTGTTTGATTCATGTTTCGCTTCTTCAAGTTAAAGCGTTGTCTTGGGATACCTAGTGAAACAACCACGGTAGTACCTAGGTAGTACCTAGGTAGCATGACGAAGTTAGAAGGAAGACTATTACAGTTAAGTAGGTTTTACAAGTTAACGAGTAATAGTCGAACAGTTGGAAAAATATGTAAAAAATAGTGGATACTTAAGTATAAGATCCATAGAAAATAATTTTTATGAGGTTTTTTGTGTTTGTACTTCTTAACGGTGACGGAAACCAACACTGGTCTGACAAGCTCTGGCTCGCTTTTATTTAACACCATGAACAAGCGGGAACACGTCTACTTACATAAAGTAGCTACTAAATGGAATGATACACTGATATTTACGAGAAACTTAGGAAAATAAATTGTAAATAAATGAGTAAATGTCGAGGACTATCTCATATGGATTTTACCTAGTCCCAAGCTAAACTATGGGCTTGCGGTATGGGTACTAGACAACGATATAAATACTTATAAAGATAAATAAATACTTGAATACCTACATAGATAACATTCAATACTCTAAACGAATACTCGCGCTAATAAATGACGCAAAATATTTGTCCATACTGTGAATAAAATCCGGCTGGCCGATTGCCTAACGCACTTGTTTGCAATCGCAATGGACTTCAAAGTCGTTTTATTTGTGACAGCAGACTGGCCGTCGCACTATGAAAATGAAAACGATTGCGATTGCCGGTACGTTAGGTAATCTTCCCATTTCATTGTTTCTCCAATCGCATTTCTTCTCAGTGTTTTTTTTACCAATTGCATATTTTCCATTTTGGGTGCTTATTTCTGGGTGCTATGGCGCCTCTGGGCCTTCTGCAAAACTAACATACCCTAACCCTATCTACCTATTTCAACTTAATTGGGAAATTTTGCGAGTGGGAAAAAGCGTAAATGGAAAATATGCGATTTGTAATTTTTTATATGGGAAAAATGCGACTGAAAAGTTTGCTACGCGGAATTCATCAGTTTGAGGAACCGATCTAACTATCCAAATTTATGTAGTATGAAGTCAATGCCAATCAAAGCGGAATATATTCGTTACTTTTCAATAGGTATACTTATGCATAGCAAGGAAAGGTGCCCTTCTAGTAAAAAAGTTATCTGTTGTAAATATTACAGCAGCACCCGGCCTACGCACAGAGCTGCCAGCGCCGCCATTCGCCCACGCCTTGGAAAATCGAATGTGAAGCGAGCGAGGGATGGCGGCGGCGGCGGCGTCCCAGCCGCGCGCGGCGTCCATGGTCTCGCCCTAAACACCTCATTTGATTTTATCACAAGTTGTAACGATTTATAGTTTCTACCGTGTCTGCGATGTCGTCTAAATTCACAGCACAAGATATGCTTGCTGTCTCAAATTTAATTAAACTCTATTTAGAATGTAAAACTGCCGTGACGAAACCCTGTATTGAACAAGGCTCGTCATGGAACTACAAGTTTAGTATGAACGAGCCAACACGTCATTAGTCGTATGTATACAGCATGCAAACAGACAGTTGAACTAAATAGACAATGTTTTCAAATACGTTGGTTGTCATGTAGTTATATAATATTCTTAAATCCTAAATCCTATCAATTGTTTATTCTCTTTACGAGGGTGGATTGAAAAGTTCTGAGCCTGGTAAAAAAAAGTAACGGGCTCACTCTTTAAAACAATTTTATTTTTCGTCATATTCTCCATGAAGGTCAATGCACTTAGTCCACCTCGCCTCCAACTTCATTATCCCATAAAAAAAAAAAGAATCGCTGAGGTCGTTAAAATATGAGTCTACTGCTTCTTGTACCTCCATATTTGTCGAAAATATTTGTCCTCCCAAGTGTTTTTTGAGGTTTGGGAAGAGATGATAATCGGAAGGAGCTAGATCCGGCGAGTAAAGGGAATGCGGCAGCACTACAAATCCACAATCATATATTTGTGCCATTGATTTCGCCGAAGTGTGAACGCGAGCGTTGTCTTGGTGAAACAGTACTTTTTTCGACAGCATTCCAGGTCTCTTTATTTTAATTTCCTCACGCAGACGACGTAAAAGAGCACAATAGTAGTCCGAATTTATTGTTTTGCCCTTTTCGAGATAGTCTATCATGATATTCATGATAACCCCCCTGCAATCCCAGAAAACTGAGGCCATTACCTTATTAGCTGGCAAAATACGACTTGGGAGCCTTTAAAAAACGAGCCTACTCTTTTCTCAGAGGCCGGCAGCACACCTGCGATTCTTCTGGTGTTGCGGGTGTTTATGGGTCGCGATGATCACTTACCATCAGGTGGCTCGCTTGCTCGTCTGCCCCCTTTTTCAAATAAAAAAAAAAATAAAAATAAAAATGACCTTGGCTTTTTTGGGTGGTGGGGAACCTGGTCTTTTCAATTGCCTGGATTGTTCTTTCGATTCTGATGTACTGTGGTGGACCCATGTCTCGTCCATAGTTATAAAACGATTGAAAAAATCGTCGGAGTCACGTTGAAACATACATAAACAATCTTGGGAAATTGTAACACGTACTCGTTTGTTCTCGACTGAAACCAGTCTAGGCACCCACCTGGTTGACACCTTAGAAAATCCAAGAACATCGGTGATGATGTTCTGTGCCCGCTCATAAGAAATACCCATTGCTTCCGCTATGTCCACAATCTTCAATCGCCTATCCTTCATTATCGCATCTAATATATTATTGACATTTTCGTCCGTAGTAGCCGTCAACGGCCGCCCACTCCTAGGCTCGTCTTGAACAGTCTCCCAGCCACGTTTGAAACCAGCTACCCATATTTTTATGGTAGCATACGATGGAGCTGATTGCCCTTATGTTTGATTAATATCTTCAAATATTTGTTTTGGTGTTAACCCCTTCTTTTGCAAATATTTTATGACAGAACGGTGCTCAATTTTATCCATTACTTGAAAAATCAGTGACCTTATGTAGCAGTTCCAGCATAAAATGCAAAATTGTGACAGGAAAAAAACAAAAGATAGTGCATAATGGCGACTAAATATGGCACTTTGACCTGCCAGTATTTTTTTGTTTTTTTTTTATTATATTCAACTTTAGGCTCAGAACTTTTCAATGCACCTGTATTGAACTGTTTATTAGGCGACCAACCATGAGTGTAATCTAGGGCCCTACTCGTACCACACATTCACACGAAGGAATACGCGAGGCTAACATTGTCGTTTATCCTTATCCCTAAAATGTACGATTAATTAAGTACCTAAGGGTAGGGTGAAGACGTTCTCCAGTCTAAAAAGAAACCAGACGATGTGCGTCATATCATATTGGCGTGTCATATGATTGATGCGATGCAAAAGTGTGTAACTCGTAACCGTTCAACGCGTCCGTTCTTATAAAAATATTACCACAAAAGTACCTACTAACTGTCATAGGAACCATACTGAACAACGTGATGAAACCAATAGAACACAACGTAACGACATCTACTTGCACTGAATTGCAGAATATAGTTACGCCGATGGGATAAGATCACAAGGAGTCTTATTTTCAATCGTGAATTTTGGTGCTTTCAGCAGGCTATCTATAATATTGCTCATATCGTTACAGAGGTAGCTCTATCACATACCAAATTATAAAAATTTCGAGCAACTTGCCGTTATTTTCAGGCGCCTGAAACATGTTTTCAGTCCGTTTCAGGTCACACCCTCTATCAGATTACGCCATAACCTGAAACCCATTTTAGGTATTTTCAGGACACTATTACTATTGCTTGACAAAAACGGATATAAATATAATTTTTAAATCTTTGGTTTTAGGTTTCTGCCAGTTTAATGAAACCATATGATTATGAACCTTTGTGAAAATATACGTATGTACCTACACCTCAAAATAACCTTACGACCTATGATGAGCATGCGTGGCAATTTGCACATATTGTGTACTTAAATAGTGCCATAAATAGAAGTCCCATTGGACTTTATTGGATTGTGCAAGAGAAATGAATATGTAGGTAGGTATGGGTACACAACTTTATTACACACACATTGACCAAATCAGAAACAATTAGCCTTTTGTTCGTAAGTATCTACTGTAACGGCAGCACGATTGAAAGGGATGTATTTAATTTAAAAATATTTTATAAATAGAAAACAATTGAAATACTACCGTAAGTTTTTGAATGATGCGCAAAATCAATATATAAGAACAGAAAGGTTTTAAAAGACTCATAGTCTTGTTTTTATTCGGTCATTCATTACTATTGTCACAGCTGGTAGTAGATTTTAATTTAAACACATGGAACGTGGTTCGACTTGTCTCTAATTCGGGATCCACCCTCGTTTATGTACCTGGGTGAATCAACTTTTAAGGTAGGTACTCCTTTTCTTTTGCGGTTTTAAAACTTTCCTGGTGACTTATGGTTAATAATGATCTATGAATATTAAAATCAGACCACCAAATTTACAGACCTTACACGTTAAACAGCTCAAATATTTTTTAATCTGCGAAAAAACCTGGTAACAGAGGAAAATGCACATTTTCCATACAAAACCTAGGGACAACATTGCCCCCTGCGCGTTACCAACTATATTATTATTTAAAACTGTACTATTTTAAATCAAATAACTTCAAATGTGAGCCTATTTTTCTGATTTAATAAGCGTGTAAGCCACGTCATTAACAAAAATATAGTTTTTCTAAAAACATATAATTGGTAAAACATGTCGAAAAATGGGGAGTACCTTAAAAGTTGATTCACCCACCTACTAGCATCTGCTTGCGATTTCGTCCGCGTAGATTTCAATTATCGTTAGTCTTTCGGGAACTTTTACATTTTCCGGGATAAAAAGTATGTGTTGATCCCGTGTATAAGCTGTCTATATTCAAATCCGTCCATCCATTGCAGCGTAAAAGAATAACAAACTAACACACACCTACCTACACACACACACAAACTGTCTCATTTATAATATTAATAGAAATCGTAGGATAAACAAATGTTTGTTAATCAGAACCAAATGTCGGAACGGTGGGCGTTTAGCACGTGGAGTTCGAAAATATCTTCGAACATTACGTTTTTGTGATATTTGTTACGTAATATGTACCTCTATAACATATCATAAATTTAACTACTTTTATATTTTTAATCTGCAGTTGCCGAATTCTAAGCTTGCTTTGTATCTTAATAGTCAAATATCCAAAGAAACAGTTGGTGCGTTTGATTATTGATCGTTCGATTCCGCCTCAAGCGCCGGGCGATCGATCCGGACGAGCGCCGCACTAATTAGACCCCGCGTCACATCATTTTATATGAACATATTGATTCGAATCGTTACTCCACCCTTGCTTTAGAAAATATACATGTATACGATCCACATCCACACAGTGACGTTTTCATTTTGTGGTAACTGTAATAAATCTATAAAAATTACCTACAAGTACGACATAGGTTAAAATGGCCACATTTTATTATAAAAAATTGGCGTTAGTTATAACAACTAAATGTAAAATATTATGCGGAACGCATAGAACGTTAATTATGTTGAAGAAACAACAGGAAAAGGCTAAACCGTTCTGTTTGGCGCCAGCAACGCCTTAAAAGAGGTCGGTCGCGTGCTCCGAGCGGTCCGGAAGAGCAAAGGAAGTGTCGATTTAGATTTCTCAACTTATTTTCCGCTGATAGTGGGCGGTGACAAGTGTCTAATGACACCACTTAGGGAGTGGAGGTGTAATGGCTATGAATGGGTTAATTTAAACAACAAAGGCAAATTCCTTATAGGGTGGTTTTATCATTGATTCTTAATATTCTTTTACAAGTTTAGTTAACTTTTTATTGTTTTGTTTATAAATAAAAATACAGGGCGACTGCGGGGTTTTGTAGCAACTAAGTTATATTTAAAAGCGTATAACAATTTACTTTTATTTTATTAAAATTAAATTAAATGTATTTTTTTTTAGATTCATGGTCACGCCGCATACTCAATTTCTTACTCGTCTATCGGTTGATTTTCAAATAGGTTTCAACATGAAAATGTTCGGTGACCACAATTTCAGTTTTAATTAGACAGGCACAGCAGGGCGGGGTAGATATTTTAATAAAATTTACCCACTTAATTTGCAAAAACCACTTTACTAATACAATGGTTTTTTGTACTAGTGCTTTTTGCGAAAAAAGTAAGTTTAGCATTTCATTTCATTAGTTACAAACAGTTTTAAGTCTTCCTCCCGGTAGGTACATGAAAAGCAAGAGGTTTAAAAAAGTTTTAACTTTCCTTTACATTATCAAGTTTACAACGGCGTGTAACACATTAAGTATTTTGGTTGGATTAGAAAACAATTATGTCATTCATTAAATTTATGATTTGGTATCCCGGTATTGTTATGTACAGTCAATACCGGCATTAAAAACACAAACAAATCAAATCCCGGTATGAATTGGAAGCCGAAAATCTGGCGCTACGTATAAATGTGAATTAAAACGACGTACTTGTTAACAAACGTATGAAATTTAGCTATTATTGACGACAGATGGTGCTGGCTGAACTCAATTTCGATATGGGGTTAAAGTACCGCGTAGTGCCATCTACAATATAAATTAAAATTAAAATTCAACTTTCTTCTTAACTTCAACGTACTTATACTCAATTTTCGTTTTCATGATTTATAATTTTAATTACGAGTATGATTACTGCCTCGTCTCGGAGCCCGACTTGTTACTTCATATTATTATCAAACTCTCAAAATTGGTAAATAGTTCTGATGCGAACCATAATTAAATACGGAAACCTCGGTGCAGGAGTCCGCCTTGCGCTTGACCGAATGGAAGATGACACGGCAACCCACCGAACCAACTGATGGCTTGCCTCAGACCGTAATTACTAATGAGTCTAATGACAGAGCATTGCATCCTCACCTCTTTCTTTACTCAAATGAGAGTGACTGCCTTTGATTGCCTTAAAAAGAGTACTATTAGTTAAGTAGACATTTTACCACCCTTTTTTATTCTTACGTAGTGAATTTAAGGAAAAATGAGTTGTAGGTAATTCAGTTTGGGATTTTATTTTCACTGTAGAAAACAAATTTATGAATTAGATTACACTTTTAAACGATAGCCTTTAGAATAATATTATTATTATTTCGAGGTTTTGATTTTAAAAGACTATTAACACACACACACACCAAACTTTGGGGGAAAATCCCCGAAGCACGTTTTGTAGTAAATATCAGTTCGGCCATTGACCTAACTACCTACATATTTTTCGAAGTTGGATCTACCGAATTGGACTGTTTACCGAGCTAGTAGGCATCGTCACCAACTTTGAGCGAAGAGTTCCCAACTTTCAATAGTGGAACTGCAACACGGAAATTGGAGATGATTTTTACATTAGGTATCTATAAGCATTTTGAGACCCACTTGTTAATAAAGTCTAAAGGTCATCGAGCATTATTTCTGTTAATGGATGGTTAGCACGTGTTACCTTTGTATGGGCGAAATATGTTTGGCAAAATGTATCGTTTCGCAACCGTTTCATTTGCCAACCCGCTTTTTTTCTGTAACCATAAATATTTCAGGATTTTTATAAAAACTAGCCTAACTTAACCTATAGTTATGTTGTAGGTATACACGATGGTATTGAAATAAATCCTGAAATATTTGCAGTAACAGAAAAAAAAATGGATTGGCAAATGAAACAGTTGGGAAACGATACATTTTGCCAAACGTATTTCGGCCAAAAAGCAGGATACCGGTTATAGCACGCTGCGCATGTAGCCTGGAACGCCGAACCACCCGAAGGGTAGGGATGGTTAGCACGCTGCGCATGTTGCCTGTAAAGGCGAAGCACTGTAAGGGTAGGGATGGCTACCACGCTGCGCATGTAGCCTGGAACGGCGAAGCACTGGAAGGGTTGGGATGGTTAGCACGCTGCGCATGTAGCCTGGAACGGCGAAGCACTGTAAGGGTAGGGATGGCTACCACGCTGCGCATGTAGCCTGGAACGGCGAAGCACTGTATGGGTAGGGATGGTTAGCAAGCTGCGCATGTAGCCTGGAACGGCGAAGCACTGTAAGGGTAGGGATGGCTACCACGCTGCTCATATAGCCTGGAACGGCGAAGCACTGGAAGGGTCGGGATGGTTAGCACGCTGCGCATGTAGCCTAGAACGGCGAAGCACTGTAAGGGTAGGGATGGCTACCACGCTGCGCATGTAGCCTGGAACGGCGAAGCACTGTAAGGGTAGGGATGGCTACCACGCTGCGCATGTAGCCTGGAACGGCGAAGCACTGGAAGGGTCGGGATGGTTAGCACGCTGCGCATGTAGCCTGGAACGGCGAAGCACTGTAAGGGTAGGGAGGGCTACCACGCTGTGCATGTAGCCTGGAACGGCGAAGCACTGTAAGGGTAGGGATGGCTACCACGCTGCGCATGTAGCCTGGAACGGCGAAGCACTGTATGGGTAGGGATGGCTACCACGCTGCGCATGTAGCCTGGAACGGCGAAGCACTGTAAGGGTAGGGATGGCTACCACGCTGCTCATATAGCCTGGAACGGCGAAGCACTGGAAGGGTCGGGATGGTTAGCACGCTGCGCATGTAGCCTGGAACGGCGAAGCACTGTAAGGGTAGGGATGGCTACCACGCTGCGCATGTAGCCTGGAACGGCGAAGCACTGTAAGGGTAGGGATGGCTACCACGCTGCGCATGTAGCCTGGAACGGCGAAGCACTGGAAGGGTCGGGATGGTTAGCACGCTGCGCATGTAGCCTGGAACGGCGAAGCACTGTAAGGGTAGGGAGGGCTACCACGCTGCGCATGTAGCCTGGAACGGCGAAGCACTGTAAGGGTAGGGATGGCTACCACGCTGCGCATGTAGCCTGGAACGGCGAAGCACTGGAAGGGTCGGGATGGTTAGCACGCTGCGCATGTAGCCTGGAACGGCGAAGCACTGGAAAGGTAGGGATGGTTAGCATGCTGCATATGTAGCCTGGAACGGCGAAACACCCGAAGGGTAGGGATGCTTAGCCCGCTGCGCATTTAGCCTGGAACAGCGAAGCACCTGAAGGGTAGGGATGGTGCGCATGCGCAACTATTTCCCCGGTCGATAGCCTCTCTGGAGCGGGAATAATGCGCCTGCGTGGCTTTTGCGCGCGAACCCTCATTGTGACCGGAAAATAGTTTTCCCCAATTTTCTCTTAAATAAGTAAATACTTAAAAATAATGTAATCGATTGCAGTAACCTTCAACTTTAGTATGACACACTTATGTTATAAAATTTATAGATGAGTAAAATTAGTTTGTAACGCTTAGCTTTAACGCGAAATATTAATAAAGAAGGACAAGAAGGAACGGACAGCGGCGGTGGAGCAATGTCGGTGGGAAAACTTTGGAATATAACATGGGCGTCAATCGCCATACAAGGCACTCCAAAAGTTGGGCTAATAAGTAGAACCTCTCTAAACAAACTGCAAGGAAAGCATCGTCCGCCTTTTCTGAAGCCTAGCTGCAGCAGTAAACGTTCGCCAAGCGTTATATTTTGCCGCAATGTAGCAAATCAGAGGTAAGGTTGTTTTTAAAACGGATTAGACTAAACGGCTTAAAATAATGTTTCCTAGGCTGAAAAACCTGGGGCGCATGTAATAGATAATTATTTCTTCTATTTTAGCACGCGCCACACGTTTTTCGTTTCAGAAGATAATTTATTAAAGTATTCACAAAACTCGAACCAAACAATCTAATTAATAAAGATTCAAAACAAAATAGTTAAAGGTGATGCAATTCTTCTTAAACTGGGTGTACTCACGAGTGGTTTTGGTAGCGCAATAGCAGTGACGCAGTAATCTTGCTACTGGTTTTGCAACAGTGACGTTACGCAAAAGTAAGAATAGCGCAAAAGTAAATCATCGTTACTGCAATTAACTTTAATTTAAAACTTCCCACGCTGTTGAAAATCGAATACAGTAAAACTATTTGCTTAAATCTGAAGTTTACCTTAAAATGCCACAAGTTACACACATTAACTTCTATATTACGGTACTTTTCATTCGCGTTTCGGTAGACAAAAAATGAACTGTGATTGATTATTGATTGCAAACGTAGATCAGAAGTACCTATTTTATTGCCAAATACATAAGTAGATAAATTTACATTATTTAGCATGCTTCGTATACTTCTACTCGTAGCACTACTAAATAAGGTT
Source organism: Acleris emargana (assembly GCA_927399475.2). Taxonomy (NCBI): domain Eukaryota; kingdom Metazoa; phylum Arthropoda; class Insecta; order Lepidoptera; family Tortricidae; genus Acleris; species Acleris emargana. Next base: position 43,952,340 of record OV656835.1, on the reverse strand, counting down.
GATTTCTTAAATTAATGCCTTTTTTTAACCTTCTATGGTTTTCTATTCTCAAACACGATTTCGTGCTCTTCATCGATCTTTGAATCAGGTTTTGTCTTGTTATATTTTAAAATTCCAATAAACAGCGGGCTATCTAATCTAATCAAAGAAATCTAATTTATGATGTTTGGATCATTTTTTTGGCATCCCAACCTATTTCTAATTTATTTAGAGCCCACCCTGCTTTTTTTGGCGATTGTTCATAATTTTTATTTTTCACCCAATTCGGTCTAGCCGTCTCAACGTGAATGACCAACAAACTTTTTCGCTCATACAAACTTTCACATTATAAATTTGAAAGTGTGAATGTGATAAATTAGAATGTATCAGCCCAAATTTGATATTCCCCCAATTATCCTACCGTAGCGAGTACCTGCGTAAGAGTTACACGTAATGTAAACATTTATTATAACGACTGGGAATAATGTATATTTTAATTTTAGTGAAGCTCCCGCGAGGCTCGGGCCCGCGTCCACGCAGCCCGTGTCACACGATGCAGTTTATCTGTAACCGGAGTTCAGAATGATTTCAGAATGTATCAATTACAGGAATATTAATTAGCTTTGCGCATTGACCGATGGTCGACCGTGTCAAAATTTGTATTTGACAATCACCGTAAACGTGCGGACAGGCTCTAGTGATGACTCCGTTCCTGCCCGCAGCGCGCCCGCACGCGCGACGGACGCTTTTTATTTTAAGCCCTAATTCAAGTATACTTTTGTTAAATACGAAATTTAATTAGCTACAGACCGAGAACAAACACTCATTCAGTTTCTATACAAATTTAAAACGTTTTGAGCAGTCGAAGTTCACTGTGTATTGCACGCGTGTTGTGTTAACTTTAAACAGTGTAAAAACAGAATTTTAATGGCTATAATACAAATCTCTATACAAAACTCCTAATTCTAGAGTGTTTTTGATCATGATTTTTATCGGTATGCGTTGCAGTGCGTTGATGTAAACGTAAAAACAAGACCTGTTATATTAAAAACTAAAAATTTATTGGCCTCTGTTAAAAATATAAGTTACTTTGTTTTAAACTTAAACACTTAAACAATATGACGCAAAAAACGCAACTCAAGTGCTACTTTCGAGCCGCCTGGATAGCTCGGGATAAGGTGCGTGTCAAGTGTCGCGCGTACTTGGAACGCAACGCAATATACACAGCGTGCCGGCACGCTCATGGTCCCACACAGGATTTTTTTAAGGTTCGGTTTCGTATTTGTTAATTCCGTTTTTTTAGCTATTTTGGCATATTGCATGATTTAACTGCTAAAAGTCAACCTTAAAATAGGTTGTGCTTGATTCCGCTGGCCGACCTCGGGCGTCCCCTCGTCTGACCATCTCATGATTGTGTATAAAAAAGTACAATCCTGAATTAATAAGCATAGGTACTGTTTTTAACTTACTATACAGATTAAAAATGGAGCTTATTTTATTAGTGCTATCTGTACCTATCTAATATTATTTTTTTCGACTTACCTCCTGCACTTCTCTATTTTAGAATAGGTATATTCGACTGAGTAAAACATTTTGGTCAACTGTTATTAATTAATACCTCAATAAATAGTGTTCGTCATTTTATACTTGGGGAGTTTATTGATTCACTAATCCAGGGGTTCCCAATCTATTTTATACTGCAACTCAAGACAAAACACAACATGTAAAAACTTGAAGCTTTTTTTGCGGCTTCGTTATAAAACAAGATACTCGCGTGAAGGTACTCATTACGTCGCCTGCCGGTGACGAGAGCATACTGGTGCGCGACGCCCCTGCCCTGGGACAGCGCACAGCGCCAGCGTGCCCCCGGGCGTCGCGACGCACAGTTAGGGAAGTCTCAGACTAATGAATAAAATAACAATATTTTCAAGATTCTCCGTAATTGACGAAATAAGCTCGGATTGACGGTTGTTCAATTTTGCGTATATTTATAATTAACCGTACAGTCACAGACTAATTCTATCGAAGCAGTCTTCTTTCGTTAATCTATTTAGTAACAGAGGTACAACAGAACCACCTTTAAATAGGAAATTTGCCATTTTACAGTTTCCTCGCAGAAATTTCCTAATGTAAAGACCAAATAGAAAAAAATAAGCAAATGTTTGTGTGCGAACTTACTTTTCTGCAGTGAATAATCAACAGGATGATCGTAGTTGGCTAGTAATGAAGACAAAGCTTACCTGAAACAGAAATGCACACATTGATCGACCCATTCCCGTGTACACCCGGAATAACAGATAAATGTCGTAAATATTTTGTAAAGCTCCTAGCTCTGCTTCGAACGAGAAATGTCGCCTCTCGGAAGCGGGCGGCGCGTGGACGTCCCCACATTGAGGACTCGGCATTTCATATCGGAAGTCGGGATGACTCCCCCAGCCAAAACCCTTAATTGCTAAATTTACCAAAATAATATTTCATACAGTACATTGACTAGACCTACAAGTTTACCCCATTGCACGTGGTCCATTGAATGTAATAAATTTAAGAAGGCAACAAAGTTCATGCTGTAACGGGACTCTATTTTCATGTCGTTTTTAAATGTAACTGTATTTAAGGACGAGTTATTTTATTAAGGGTCCGAATATTGAGTCACGTTACATTCCAATTTAGAAGATTCTAAAGTAAATATTCAACTCAACCAGTCAACAATTATACTGATTCAATCAAAAGTATAGGTAATTTTTATTCGCAAAAGAGAATAATTCATCATATTATTAAGAAGTAAACGCTGTTCTCTGAAATCTGTTTCTTTGGTAAGGGATAAGACCTCCATTTATTGACACGTGCTTCGCCGCGGAGCCGACGCCGCCTGCTGAGCGCGGCAAACGATTTAAGCTTATTTCCTCGCTGATCGAAGTTTTTGGACCCGAATAGATTCGTTTTCAGGGATTTCAGGCACCGCTCAAGACAATCGGCATTGATCTAAGCGCAGGGCGTAATCGAAAACCGAAACGGAAGTTCTCCAAATTTAAAAACTTACACTTTGAAGAAAAAATAATCATTTTACATATTAAGCGCCGCCATTTCCGAGACTAACTTTTAACAGCCGGCATCGGTAAATATGAAAAATGAAAAAAATATATACGCATGACTTTTCTGTAAATTTCATTTGTTTGAAAACTCTTAAAAGTTAGTCTTTGTTTACCAAGGAACTATGACACTAAGGGGTTCAATTCCCTTCTGGGGCAACTCATCCCACACACAACTCAGCCGGGGCGGGCTCAGTCGGCAACAGTTTACTGCTATATTATGGTCAACTCAGCCCGATTGGCTTTGGCTGACTTACATACACATTAAGAAGAAATATGTTCAGAAAAGTACCTTTTCTCAAAAATGACCGGAAAAGTTGACATTACTAACTCCATACTGAGACGCGAAGTACAGAGTTTACAGACAGTTCCCAAATTAAAAAAAAATTACATTGCGTGCTCGCTACACAAGCCCGCAATGTTGCATACAAATTTCATTGTTATCTAGTTTGTAACTTTTTAAAAAGTGAAAACGGCCATAATAAAATGAGGGCACAAGTCTCATACATCCATATTTTATTCAAAACGTAACTTTTTTATCTGTGTCTGGAATAGCTTTAGTTTTTTTTTCTATAAAAAGCTTGCGTTTCTCCATGTCATAAAAATAAAGGCGGTAAAGAGTGATGTTATTTCACGTGAAGTTTCTGTTTATATGCGATTTGTATCTTTCGATTTTTGAGAAAAGCACTACCTATATATGCCTCGGCAGGAACGGCAATTGCGGGCCTCGTATTTTTAAACGGACTCGCAAGCTCGTCCGTTTAAACCAATTCTCGGCCCACAATTGCCTGCTTCACTGCCTAGGCAATAATGTACTAATATCAATAGAGATTGCAAACCGGACTGATTTTCAAGACACACAGGGGGATTAGCCAAGAGCCCAACGCTACCAGGCGTTTTCATTTGTAACGAATTCATCGCGCAAGCTTTTCTAATTTTCTTTTTACAACACACCTTGCGTTCAGATGACCGATCAAAACCACTTATTTAAATATTTAAAATATATAGTATAATTTAATCAATCTGACAAACTTAACAATTTATCTTAATTCAAATAAAATAATAACTCCTTCTTCATGAGTTCGTGTATTAGTATAGTACGCGAACGAAATTGACTCATAAAACACATAGGTCCGCAATTTTTTTGCAGTCTGTTAGTTAGAACATACTTTATTATAATAATTTTGTTATGTAATGTTATTATTATGTAATATATACAAGATTATTATTAACAAAACTGTTAAGAAATCTGAATAAGGCCCGTGGTCAGCTGTTCGTCGAAGGTTTGAGGTAGATAATGTCGGAACAAGACCGTTGGACGGCGTTCAGGTCGATTTTCCGAACCCAAGTTTTGATCCTTTTTATCAGCTGGGCTCAAATTTCAGCTCTGTCATGGTTTTTGTATACTAATCTGCTCAAATAACCGAAATAATCGCCAATGGGCCGACATTGTGGAAGATTTGTGGGGTTACGGTTTTTGGTACAAATAGAATATTGTTGGAGTCCAGGAATTCAAACTGTTGGCGTAATGCTACGATGTTTTGTCTGGCCAAAAGACATGTATTCCATCAGAGTGATGGCTGGTAACGAAAAAAAAACTTAATAATATGGTAAATATATTTTGTTTCGACTACAAAATACCTGCTGTACACAGAAAACTCCGGGGCGTGATAATGTAATGCAAAAACATCTACAGTCAAGTGCAAAAATAAGTATCTAATGAATAGTTTCATAAATATGTTGAAGTTCATATTTCAACTGCGTACACCTATATTTTTACATTGGACTGTACCAGAATACAATATTTTCAAACTTTAAATGGGCTGAGTTGACCCTATAGTGATTAATTTCGCCGTGAGTAATTTCCCCGTTTGTATGGTTAACTACGACAAATTATTTCTTAATTATCTAAGTTTAGGTTTATGAACTCCACCCGTTACAGAAGGTTACGGACCGCTCGCATTGTTTGGGAGGGTAGAGGTTGTCGAGGAACTCTCAGTGGTTGTGTTAGAGAATAAGAGCCGGGTCTGCCTGCACGCTGCTGCGCCACGCTGTGAATTGCTCATGTCCGGCCTGTCCGGGCGCCCTGACCGGACGGCTATTCACTAGCATTCTCTCGGCGCTCACAGCCCAGCGCAACTAGCTCCGACACTTTGACATAACAAGCTCAATACAGAACGTCGTTTAACGGATGTACATTATAGAGTTCATATAATTACGTTATGCATGCTCTCCAAAGTGGTGGGGGAAGATTGAATGGTTTTTTGATGAGATGGATAGTGTTGTGTTAAAACCCTCGTAAAATAAAAAACTATTTACTTCCTTTCAATTGCATAAATTGGTAGGTATGAGCAAGGGCTATATTTTTGTAATCTGTCGATAAAACTCGGTTACGCCTATTCTAATATATAAAAATAATAAAATCAAATCAAATTTTGTCTAAAAAATTGACGGGTTAAGATGGAATGGTCGAGGGGTAAGATTGACGTAGTGTCTAAAGTCTTTTAAATGAATGCAAACGGTTACTGTTGGTCGTTATTGTATAGAATTCCTTACGCTTAACAGATACAGATGATTTTTGCGTAAATATTCCTGATAGGTAACAAGAAAAGTGCAGTTGAAAAAAAAAGTATTTTACTCTTACCCCGCTTCACAGGGAAAACGACAGTGATACTCAAACTTTTTATTGTATATTCTTCATAATAATATAAAAAAACGCATTTTTTTTTAATATTAAGAAGATCAGTTTGGAATTAAAATAACAGTTGCATGGAAACAATTATTTATTTTATAAAAGAAATGAATACAAAAAAGTAAGTTTTTTCTTGCAGCATGACTAATTTTGTCACAAAAAGAAAATAAATATGAATCTGTGTAACAAATTAAGACACATTTAAAATATAAAAATATACCAAATACTTAGTAATCTGTGTAGAAAATTTAGTCACAGACTTTACTTACATTTATAATATTAGAAATCCAAATAAGTACTTCTAGTAAACTTTAAGAGGTTTTTTTTCTCTCCAAACAAAAAAATACAGATTTATTATTGATTTAACACAATAGTTTCACACAACACTTCTTAGTTACTATTTATCTTATCGTTATATTAGGTCAGAAAATAAACCTTACGTTAATTATTTTTTTAAGTGCAAAGTTTGAGAATATGTGTCTTTTTCTATGACTTTCAAAAACGGGGGAAGATTGAAACATTACTATTTCAATGTTACCCCAGCGAAATTGGCTGGGTAAAGATGGAAACTTCTCGTAAATCTCAATATATGATTAATAGCTACACCTAGCAGAAGTAAATAAAAATAGAATCTCAAATAACACATAAATAGTCAGTCAGAACTTTTATACTCCCCTTATTAATCAAGTTATGAAACACGGGGTAAGATTGAAAATCGACGAATTCATCACGAAATGCCGACCTTCACAAAATAGCACATAACACACGTCTACTTACTCCGAGCGGTCACTGGCGAATGTGCGGCGGATCGTAACAAAATGGCGGCTTAATGGATGATACCAGCACTAAAAAATGTAAACCAAATAGGGAGTTATGTGAGACTTTTAATCTTTCCCCTTTTTTTATCTTCCCCCACCTTACCTTACTTTAAAGTAAAATTTATTGATATATAGTTAAAACACGTTAATGTTTTTAATTTCTGGCGGATGCCTCGGTAGGTAAGATGCGGAACAGTAATTTAGCCATTTAAAAAAATGGACAAAATGTACAGTATCTAGAGGTAAACTGATGACAGATCGAGTCGACCGCTCTTGTTAACTTCATAGAGCTCGACTTCCTAAATAAGACCTCGTATTTTATTTCATTCAATGTGAACTTTACTAAAGTAGACGATAAAAATGTGATTTCATTAAACTGTTATCTTTCCTATACATATAATTACTTCGGTTTATAATTAAGGATCTGCGGTTTAGAGCACTTAAAACTACACTTACTTACCTACTTACACAATGCCATTGATCGAAATATATCTACTTATAAGAATAACGTCATTCTTATCTCAGGCGTACGCCGCGCCGTGTGGTTGCCAGCTTAGAATAGTGCCACTCCATGTCTTCCCGTGGATATTGTAAGAGGCAACTAAGGGAATAAAGGCTTGTAGTATTCTTAGGCGATGTGCTTGCAACCTGTCACTAATATACACATAGTATACATCTTAGCCGGATTGTGCTAAATGTCATTAACAGAATTAAAAACCAGTTTTTAGATTTTTCGGTAACTCTGTAGCTTTGCCTACCTCACTCTGTAAATGAAGATGTGAGTATATGTATGTACCAAAAAAAATTAAAAATACAGCAAACGGTTACAACATTTTGATGTACTCGTAGCTGAAAGTAAAACAAATTTAATGCTAATAAAAAGCGGTCATAGCATTTCGCATTTTTTGGCTTCGATTTATATTGTTTTGAAGAACAAAATAATAGGCATCAGTAATGTACAAAGCTGAGTAAGTAATACATGCACCTACTCATACCGAATATCTTTTGCGGATGGAGAGCTCGTACATACATATTAACAGGTTTTTTTTTTTAAGTTTTGATAATAAGTTAATTCTACCTCGTATCAGCATTAAATGGTCACCACCTGACGTCCGTTTCAAACGAATCTGCTCGAACCACTCGTGGCCTCCGCTGCGCCGCACATAGGTCACCCTCATCTCTCATACACGCGCATTAGTCTTGAATAGCTCCGTTCTGCGAGCCTGGTTCAATTAATAAACCCCTCACACCCTGACAGAAGGAATTTAACCTTTAATAATACTTTTACTGAGTTATATTAACATCAGAGGTATATAGGTAGATGAAATGGATGTAAATAAAAGTAACTACCTACCAAGTGATCTTCAAGTAACGTTCAATTAATAAGAAACCGTGTAGGAAGTCAGGGTATCGAAACCTAATACGAGTACTTAATACTTAACAGTGTGTTAACACGACACCCTGGCACATTCCTTTATAACCGCTTTGTACCAGTTAAATAATAATCCACCTCGAATCTGTGAAAAGACTCGCCAGCGCTTAGCCCCAAGTTCATTGAACAAAGGGTTACGTAACAACGGCACAAAGGCGTCACGGATCAAACTATGAAACAATGAACTTTACAGTATTTTTTGTATCGCAACATTTATTGTTAAACTCTACTGAAACTATTAATGCCCTTACCGATATCGCAGCAGCATGTTAAATATACAAACCTCCACAAAGACAAACCACGAGAAATACATTCAGAGCGGATACCGCTTAAACGTCCCAACCGATGTTAATGAAACTTAGTTATGAACTATCCCGACTAAACTAGCGTTCTTCAATAAAACAACGTCCGTTGTGGAGCTACACACAAATATAGGGACACACATACACATGTAAAACTTTAAAGTAATAACACCCTTCTGATGCGTCGGGGGATTAAAAAGCAATAGAGATGACCTCACCGACCAGACGGCTCTATCGGAGCCCGGGACGCCCCAGCCGCAGGTGGCCACGAATAGCCGTAGATATTAATAGTACTAAGATATAACAAGTAGTAAGTACGTAGATTATTTTTTACTTAGATTTATGCCTAGATACGTCTGCTATCGCGTCTTTCTATGCATTTAGATGCATGTTCCACCATCACTTCGACCATTTCTTGAGAAAGCTTTAAGTAATATTATTATAGCGATAGTTCTTAAAACAACCATCACGTTTATACCTTCTTCCCTCTCATTAACTCTCATGCGTTCTTGCGTGAGTCTAACCAACAATACCTGACCCCGAAAGACTTAATAAGAGCTATCGCTGTGCAAAACTGGGTTCTAGCAACCTAGATTTAGAAACCAAATGCTTTGACGGAAAGAGCGCTTGTAGGAGGAAGAAGAGAAAAAAATACCTATAGAAAGCGCCTATTCCGCTTGATGTGGTACGCCAAGGTATGATGAGTGAACAATGTGAACATGGCCCATCGAGGACAAAATCACCACCGAAAGAAAACCTAAAGTTTGTTAACTTGGTGTACTTAACGGTTTTTTAGGGACGGAAGTTTAGTTTGATATGATAATGACAATGAAAATATTCAACATTTTTGATTAACTTATTAGCGGAAACTATTTCCATCACTGTTTAATCCTCTATCTAAAGACAATTGCAATCTGTGGCCCGTTTCACGAAATATTTTAACTTGTAGGTATTACAAGGGGAAGTCTCTCTTGAAAAGAGATTTCCGCTTGTACAAGCTATAAATTAAGGCTCGACACTAGTTGCTCTTAAAAAATAACCTCTCACTGTATTAATTTTAACCACATTGCATATTATTTACCAATCATTTAAAATTACTATTGTAGTAGGTTACAATTATTATATTATACTATGTATTTATACGAGGGCAGAGTGAGAAGTCTGGTAAAAATCATATTAAAGGTATTTTCTTCACAAATTCATTAATGTCAATTTGTAATGCAGCCTTTTTGGAGGTAAATCGTATATTTTCAGCCAGTTCACACGACTAGTTTTTTTTTTGACAGCTATGAAAAAGAAACAATCACTTCGGTGTTTGCAAACATGGAGAAAAGTGAGTTTCGTGTTCTGATTAAACATTATTTTTTGCGAATTTTTTTTTCGCAAAAGAACTTTACGGATACAAAAAAAAAATAGACAAATATTACGGGAACTCTGCTCCATCGATTAAAATGATCCACAAGTGGTTTACGGATTTTCGTTGTGGCCGTACAAGCACTGCTGACGCCGACCGACCCGGACGCCCAGTTGAGGTCACTACACCAGAGATGATCACCAAAATCCATGACATCGTATTGACCGACAGGAGAATAAAGGTCCGTGAGATAGCTGATATTGTAAGCATTTCAGACGAACGGGTTCGTAATATCCTTCACACTTATTTGGATATGAAGAAGCTCTCCGCCCGTTGGGTGCCGCGATTGCTCACAGTAGATCAAAAACGCACTAGGGTGGCCCTGTCAGAGGCATGTTTGGCGAAGTTTAGGTGTAATGAAAAGGACTTCTTGCATCGTTTCATAACTGTTGACGAAACCTGGATTCATCATCATACACCAGAAACCAAGGAGCAGTCAAAACAATGGATTGCTTCAGGTGAACCTGCACCAAAGAAGGCCAAAGCAGTTTTATCGGCGAATAAAGTTATGGCTACTGTCTTCTGGGATGCTCGTGGTATAATATATGTTGATTACCTTCAGAAAGGTAAAACGATTAACGGCGAATATTATGCCAACTTGTTACAGCGATTTCATGAAGTTTTAATGGAAAAACGACCCCATTTGGCGAAAAAGAAAATCATTTTTCACCAAGACAACGCACGGGTCCACACTTGTGCAGTTGCTATGGCTAAAATCCACGAGTTGCGTTACGAATTGCTCCCGCATCCGCCTTATTCTCCAGATTTAGCCCCCTGCGACTATTTTCTTTTCCCAAACTTAAAGAAATGGCTTGGTGGAAAAAGATTTGGTTCCAACGAAGAAATCATCGCAGAAACCAATGCGTATTTTGAAGGGTTGGAGAAATCGTACTATACGGAGGTAATCGAAAAGCTAGAAAAGCGATGGACCAAGTGTATTGAGTTAAATGGGGACTACGTTGAAAAATAAATATTTACATGGACCAAAAAAAAAAATTGTTTAATTTTTTCCAGACTTTTCACTCTGCCCTCGTACCATTATGCTAAATATTATCATGGCAGTTCTTTTCTCATCATATATGGCCACTTGTCTTGCTCTTCTTTGTAGTATATTATTTAATAGGTATCTAATTATTCTGTTATTCTCATTTCTTGTTTCTAATCTGGCCAAATTTTAATTCTTATCTTGAAAAAAAAAAACATTAGTGTTATTATTTCACAGCGTTTGTAAGCTTTGTGCAAAGTGCATACATACCTATGGTTTATGTCCCATCTGCCTGCATTGCCATCCATATTTGATAAGTAGAAGCAGGTTTACATTTTGTTTTAATTTTCTTTTCCCCAACGAAAACGGTCAATTTGTATATAATTTCCAGTTTAAAACATTTTACCCTTTCAAATCTTCTGGGAAACGAAATTATTAAGATAATAGTTTCTGTTGTTGCGCGCAGCATGCATTATCCGGGGTTTTCATATCAACACCCAAGTCAGGACGACCTTATAGTGAATACAAATCAACTTATCACTGTTGCCTACTCCAAAAATCACGTATTTCTCTAAGTGGAGCACGGTGTCGGTGTCGTTGTATTAAATAAATTTAATAATTTGTGGTCGATTTCTGGTATGAGTTTACTCACTAGTTGTTGTTATTAACTTATTTACAGTCACCTACTTATGCATTGTATCAAAACAAAACTATTGGATCGATAATATCGATTATCTTTATTATTATCATCCATCATAGATAGGCGCTGCCATAGATAAAATAGGTCATGTCGGTTTACTCTTCATGCTCCATGTCATGTAAATAAGGCTAAGGGACTGTCGCCCTTTCCGCCACGAAATGTTTTTGCGAAACTCAGAGCGAAAAACTCATGTTTTGTGTTCAATTAATTAAGTGTGTGTAACCTTCCGTGGTTTCACCTGATGGTTCCAACGGAAGACCAGCGCTCCTGGCTGTAATGCCGGCATTATATACGCTGCGTTGGGACCATTTCGTGGCTACTTTCTTCTTGTATTTGTTAATCTGTCTGTTCTTTGTTATGCATCCCACGAATAAGTGATTTTCTTTCTTTCTTTCTTTCTATACGAGCTTTCGTGAAAGGGGCCCACTGCTTGATATAATCATTGGCAGTCTCATTAGATCCCCCGATATAAGTTTGATAGTAGGTAAGTACATTATTCTGGTGGCTACACTCGAAGGTAGGTACATACTTTTAAAAGTAAAACTAGCGTCAAAGCATCACTATGTAAATACCTTCTATGTTCACTTATGGTGTAATTTTGTAAGTTACCCGAGGCGATTATAGAGGGTCGAAAAATCGATACCTATAGATAGATATATGAAGTGGTAAGATATGAAACCAATTCTCTTTGTTATCCTAACGATGGAAAAATAAATCCCAAATATACCTTCACATGCCTAAATTCCATGTTATTCTGAAAATAACCAAAATTTCTTCTTCTTCTTCTTCTTTTATGTTAATGTCGGTCTACCGCAGTTCTGCAGTAATTTCGCCAATGTCCCGTGAGCTAGAGTATAATAAGAAAAGAGAAATCAAAAGTAAAAGCTGGAGATTTTTCAATCGGCTATCTTCCCTCCCCAAAGGCAACCGGAATCCTCAATCAATCAAAATTTCATAATTACTTTAATTCAAAACAAGTGATTCCCAAAATGCCTTACTTAATACTGAGACAACTGAATGTAAGAAATAGGTAGGTAAATACTTAGTTAAATCAGACACGAAAGGCAAAATGTATTAGTATTAAAATTCCGTATACTTTAGCAATGACAGGATAGTAAAGCAGTCATGAAAGTAGAGATTAGACAGATTTGACCATTGGATTTGTAGTATTTTGGGATTAAGGTGTTGGGATTTAGTAAAGGTTTTATAAGATAAAGTAAATTAATATCTTACTCAATTTCAAAATCTATCATCTCGGCACTAATTGTTATTGTGAAATTAAGTTATGATGAAACCTACTCCTAAATAATAACAGGAAACGACATGGAAGGTGGAAGTAAACATTTCATGATATCAACTTGCTAGCGACATCTGTGGCCGAGTAGTGAAACTGAGTTCACACAGAGTAAGGGAACTACCATGCAGAACAATTGCATTTTAGACTGGTTACGTACGTTTTGCCGTAATAGTCTAGATGGCGCTATTTTGGTTGAAGTGGTCTGGTGCATAATACCACAGAATAATACCTACAGTTACTACGTTGTGCTTTTCTGCTAATGCGCCATCTACCGAGTATCCAGCAAACGTACGTTGCAACTAGTGCGCCATCTACCGAGTATCCAGCAAACGTACGTTGCAACTAGTGCTGAAAGTTTGCTGAAAGTAGGAAGCAACATGTTCAGATTTAGTTTTCAACTGGTACGCCATCTATCGAGTATCCAGCAATCGTACGTGAAAACTTGTGGTGAAAGTAGGAAGCAGTGTTGGCGACTAGGTTCTCGATTTTCTGTATAGGTGGCGCTAAAAACAACCACGCATGTTTTTGACTTCTCCGATACAAGTGCGCCACCGTCAGTTTTAAGTAAGTAAAAAGTTATTTTTAGATACACAACCTCAGCAGGAAAAAATGGTAATTCAAATCTTATGCCGAAATAGACGGTGAAAGACCAGGAAAGGCACTAAAGGCACTTTTCATAAATTATTTGATATTAAAAATATACGGGGCTTTTTACAAATCTCAAGATGTATAGATTTAAGTAAATGACCTCTTGCATCTAGTTGTGTTCAAAACTAATATGGAATTAACGTCAAATTTCAAATATAGAATGTCGAACGGTCTACACAGATGTGTTACAACTACATGCAAGAGGTCATTTACTTACCTAAAGTCTAATTCTATGGAACTTGCTAACTATGTAAACAAACCGCCATATTGAAATTGTCTCTGAATGATGAATTTACTAGTGATGGGCAATACTCCTTTACTTATGCCAAACCATATCAAATAATAAAATACCGAAAGTAAAAAACAAGTAGGTACTTATTTCTAATTTGTTTAATCACGATTTGAAGAAAAATCGGTACTTGATGGTGATATATTACCAGTATTTACTATAAAAGGTGCCGTTATATCATCTGTGAGTGTGATCAGCGTGAGTTGGGTAATGTGTAGGGGCCTTAATATATCGCCAACTTTAGCCACAACACTATCCATCATAGACAATCGTAGAATTTAAAAGAAACAAAAACGTCATTCCATCAGGTGCTAATAACCTAACTTATGATACCATTTAAACTTTTAATGAAATATCCAAGATAAGTTGGTGGTTTTGTATTTGACAGTAACGACCGTTTCAATAGTTCATGGTTTCAATGGTGTTTGATGAGGTGGTGTGAAAATTCAAGGAGAAACAGTGACAAAACAAAGTTAAGTCTTTTATTTACATAGTTAGCAAGTTCCACAGAAATACACTATATAAGTACCTATTTACCTTGTGCGTCGTGCTTTCTTAAGAAATAATATACGAACGGGAGAAACACAATAACCATTCAGTAATAGGATCAACTATCCTTAAATCATTCATATAACAGTTTTTTTTAATGCAACTACAGAAAAAGATCACAACAAATAGTCAAAGGATTATTCTAATTAAATCAATTTCCGATCGCTATTTAACTGTAGGTTTCATTACGTCACGAAAATAACCTAAGAAAATGTAGGTCTATAAGAAAACTAGGGACCCAAGTAGGAAATTAGGTCTTACTATGATTTTGTAGTTTTTATACTCGTTCGGTATTTATTGTATTATTATTTCAGATACATAATATACCTAGCTTTTAAGTGGTGTCATTCTTAGCATTTATCTACAGGTTTTAAAATATATTTTGTTTTCCTTAACACGTTGGCTGCGGGACTGGTTTATAGGTTTATTATTCTGGTGAGTTAATAGGTCCAAAGAGCCCCTACCCTACTAAAACTTCAGTGCGGCACTAGGTCCATTGTGCCCCACCATGCAAGAAAAAAAAAACTAGTTATTTTTCCGTGGGGGTTTACCGTACTGCATAGTAATTTATACCTAAGCAATCTACATCTATTAAGCAATATGGATCTGGCTTCGCCCCGGTCTCGGACATTTAGAACAATTTTTTTTTATTTTTATTAAAATGTGGGGTCTTTTAGACCTTTTGCCGCACTGAGTTGACCGACTTAAGCCATATTAGGGATGGGAAAAGATTCCTACATGTCGGGTGAGAACACAATTGCCTAAAGAAGGTTGTATGGACATCGCACAAACGTATTCTCACCCGACGAAACCAGAAAAATAAAAACCGTCGTAACGTAATGGTAATTTAATTATTTTATCTTGAATGGTTTTCATTAAGACACTCTAAATATAATTGTTGACTGCATTCCGAGCATCGTGTTTTCACTTTTTTTAATTCTTATTTGCGTCCTCACTAGAGAGAGATTTTTATTAATTTGCTGTAACAGCCGTTACATTTTAATTTCTTTTCAGCTTTTTCCAAGGTATGATTTTTTTTTATGAACAATCTATTCCGCTGGTCACATTTTCATTATTTATATTTCGACTTACTTACTTGCTACACTTTTTGTTACCTCCATCCCTCGGTATCATTTTCTTCCTCAGAGTCAAATATAAAATCCAGATTCTTCATTTTGGTCCCTTATGATGGTGCACTCATTATTCTTCACAAATTATTCACAACGCAAACAATACCTCAGTAATTAAAACAATCGCCTATCGCGGTTCGTGTGCGGTGCGGCGCATCACTACCCGTTGACATAGGTTAACACTCAGTGCGGATGGGGCGTGTGATAGGTCGAAGGTCTATTGGACCCCTTCCCGCACTGAAAGGAAAAAAAAGACATCCAGTGCGGGAGAGGTCCAATGTAACCCCCACGTAAATTAAGAATGCCATATTATCAAAATTTAAGAGCTATGCAGAAAACAATATTTGTCTTTGTCCTAATCCAAGGATTGGCCAAGATACGCTCCCCGCACCGTACGAAAGTACACTATTTTCAGTGCCGCACAG
Source organism: Acleris emargana (assembly GCA_927399475.2). Taxonomy (NCBI): domain Eukaryota; kingdom Metazoa; phylum Arthropoda; class Insecta; order Lepidoptera; family Tortricidae; genus Acleris; species Acleris emargana. Next base: position 43,936,591 of record OV656835.1, on the reverse strand, counting down.
AGTTACGGCCACGGATGGGGCTTTTTGTGCCTTCTCCCGCAGTAAACGTGTTAAGCTACTAATAGCTATTATGTATCTGCCTACAATATAAATATGAAAAACGCGATTATATTCGACCAATGTTCACTTTTGACTTAAGGCGTATTAAACAGACTAACTGTTTAATACGCCGTTGACCACTTCGTCGATTAGGTATGTTATGTTATGAGCCAGTTTACAAGAATTTCGTTTAGGATTGTGTATCTGATATAATACGAAATCAACGCTTGTTACAAGCTTTTAATTTTTATTTAACTTTGACTTGAATATATTCATTAAATGTTAATATTTCAAGTAAAATTTGCAACACATATTCTGTTGTCATAACGGGCTGAATAAAAAAAGGAATAATAGATAATAAAATTATTCGTCATAGCGGGTTAAAGAGTGTATCTAGCGTGTGAAGTGCAATACTTAATGCAGAATAACAGTAGGGATTGAATAACATTTCGCTAAGCTATATTAGGTATTCGGTGTTGGCATATCGGGTACCTCATAGGTACCTAGGTTAATTGCCATTATAATTAAGAAACTTTCCCGAGGGGGTAGTTGGATCGGTTCCTCAAACTGATTAATTCCGCGTAGCAAACTTTCCAGTCGCATTTTTCCCCATGTTTTAGAGTTCCGTAGTCAAACTAGGATCCCTTATCGTTTCGCCATGTCCGTCCGTCCGTCCGTCCGTCTGTCCGCAGCCTAGCTCTGAGACTCTTAGTACTAGAAAGCTGTAATTTGGCATTAATAAACATATTAGTCACGACAGCAAAGCGGTAAAATAAAATGTGGATAAACATTTTTTTTATTGTACCTCCTTTATACACGTAACATGGGATTTGTTTTTTTTCCACGTCTACGCCATAATGGGGGGTGTCGTTGGAGGTCTTTCAAAACTAGTTTGTCAAAAATTAAAGTCAACGCGACCTATGTCGATGTATGGGGATAACAATTTTCCAACGGCAAAGTTAAGTTCGTCGCGAGGTCTAATTTGTATGTAGTAACGGCTTCGGAACCCTACACTGAGCATGGTCCGACATGCTCTTGCCCGGTTTTATTTTTCTCCGATGGCATTGTTCCCCATTTTTAATTTTAGGCAATCGCATATTTCCCATTCAGGATTATCGCCACTCGCAAAATTTCCCATTGTAATTAAGTCAAAATAGATCGAAATAGGTGATAGGTTAGGTTATGTTAGATTGGCAGAAGGCCCAAAGGGCCATAGCACCCAGGTATAGGAGCCCCGCGGCGCGGTAGTGGAGCTCCGTCGACTCAGTGAAATGGATTTTGTATTGAGAAAACATGCAGATGGGGAAAATCTAAAATGGGAAGAAATGCGATTGGAGAAAAATGCGAATGGAAAGTTTGCTTCGCGGAATTAGTCAGTCAGGGTAACCGATCTATTTTCTCTCCCGAAGTCCACGTCTTGTCAGGCTTCAAAGTATTCTAATGAAGCTGACAGACTTAGATAACTAAGGGGAATAAGTAGTAGTCTTAATTTATCTTAATTCTATTTAGTTTTAAATCTATAAGAATTTAGCTTTTGTCTATAAATGCAAATAACGATATCGAAAATTATTATAGTCAGAGCTGACGAACCTTTAGACGATCAACTTACTGTGAGAGTGACTCGCAAGTTTCAAACAAAGTTTTTTTGTTTTTTTGTTCTCATAGATCATTAGCTCTGGAAGAGGATGGTGAGATTAATGGTTCAGCATCGCCTCCCTCCTGAAGTCGTGATTCCGTAACGCGATCGCCAAGAACCCCAAGTGCGACGCAGCAACTGTCCCGCTCGACTTAACCATTCATTCTCGAGCCGATTGAGATCAAGTGTCAAGCGATATCATAACAGGTCAAAAAGAATAAGGAGTTCAAAGAAAGGGGTTCGGGTATTAGGGTAAATATTAGTATACCTGCTCGCAGATTCGGTCACCGTTGTAGTCTGTTACCACAAGTGCCGTTCGGAAACTCTCTCTCGGTGGTTAGTATTTACTTTATTTTTTATGGCAAGAAGACACACGAGCACTCAGGCTTTCTGATTGTGAGTGGCATCTGAGACCCATAGACATTTGAATTCTCAAGACGACGGAGACGAGTTTCACTTACAGCATCTGAAAGTAAAGTCGCTAAGCAGAGGCGTTAAAAATGTGGTTAAGCCCATTTTGCGGCTATAAATTTTTTATATTGTTATTGTTACGGTAACTCGTAATGTCAAGTGAATAAAAAAAGTTAACAAAATATTAACCAGTCACTCTCGCACTTACATACTGGCCAGAAAGTGACAGATGCTTTATCCACGTTTATTAATTTCGATAACTACACATCCACAACAGGCCCGAGGTCTTGCTGTATCTACCTACGTTCGACATTTATAATACAAAATTCAATTCAATGCAAAATACGTTATGTGTACATATATTTGCTGTATTTCTAACTGCGAGTTCAGTCTAGTAATAGAGGCAGCATGTAGGGGTTATGGAAATATTAGTAATGCGACAACAAACAGGAAAAGATTAACTTATTTTTTCCAATTGCCTTACGTGATATTAAAAATTACGCCGTTTTGTTAGTAATTGGTCCATTATTTCACCATGGATTTAATAAGCATATCGTTCATTTTGGAGTTAAGAAAATTAGTTACTCGGTAGAAAAAACATTTTGTTCAAATAACAATATACGAAGAATCAGTGCTTGTTTGCATCTCACTCGATCATACTTAGTTTAGCCTGGTCGTAAATTCTCAATGTGAACCTGTCGAAATCGTTTAATAAATCAGAGTTGTCGTATATGAAAATTCACTTGCTCAGACACGTACAGTCCAGTAAAACACATCGATCTTGTGGATTTGCGCAATCGCTTGATGCGGATCGTTTGCTAGATTCGTGGCGTTCATTCGAGATACCGATATTCATTCGTCATTTAAAGCGTCTCTCGTCCCGGTACTTTAATTCAAACAGCAACGTGGCTTAACTCTCACTACGTCAGCTTAGCCTTCCTTAGTTGGCTTAGCTCTCACTGCGTTGGCTAAGCTCTCACTCTCAATCATTGTTATAGTGACAACACTTCACCCAATATGTTTTTTTGTTACGTTATGATCGATACGATTTTAAGTAATTACGAGTGTACGTACTTTTCGGTGGCAAAAAAATGCTCTGATATGTAAATACATAATAATATCATAATACTCTAAGTAGAATGACTTAGAGTCATGAACCTAGCATAGCATAGATAAAGCGGTAACAATGCGTTTAATTAAACCATTCATTGTGCGTTAAAAACAAAGTGACGTTATTAAACAAAAACTGTTTTTTGTTTCATTGCATAAATGGACTGCAAACTAATCAACTAAAATGCTGGTAAAGTGGCGCTTTGCAGTTTTTTGCCTATTCCACTGCCACTGCCACTTTTCTACTACGTGGGTTCCCTTCATCTTTTTTATGGAAGTACTAAAAAGATAATTTCTTGGCGTCGGCTTCCACAAAGCTAGATTCAGTCCACGAATTGAAGGTTCAAATTCATCGGTAATTTCATGATTATTTTTCACTTTATAGTAAGGTTTTTGTACGCAGTTGCCTTTTTAAATATTTGATGTTCAAGGATTACGTAATGTAAAAATTGAGGAAGTAAAGCAAGTCTTTATGGATAGAAAACACCTTAACATTCGAGAAAATTACATGTATTTACCTACCTTTTTGCCTATAAAGATAAGTTACTTACTAGATTTCTTTGTAAGATGAAAAGTTAAAAAGTAGCATAACACTATTGCGAGTGGAGCACGTCGAAAGCGTACATAAAAACGTTTCCATAACCGACTACATGAATCATGTAATCTGCGTTAAAACTCGGACTCGTGGAGCGTAATAAACAAAGTGGTCGGGAAATTAATTGTGCCTCTGTTGCCAAACGAGGCTGGCACCGCCGCGCTGCAGCCGTAACATGCAGCCGCCGCGTCGCTCGGTCGCGCGGTCGTGCGGTCGCTCGGTCGCTCGGTCGCTCAGTCGCTCAGTCGCTCGATCACTCGGTCGCTCGGCCGTGTTTGCCGGCGCGTCGGCGGCGCCGCGTGGACGGGTGAGGAACCGATACTACTTATTATACGTAAATCACTTGGATGAAGGCCCACGGGCTATCGCAGCGTATGTGGGACCCACATTGCCATTCGATTACGCCCGCCAGCCGGACAAACTCGTAATACAATGAAAAATCGCCGCGCCACGTGTAAAGCGCATTAATATTAGGTAATTAGAAACGCTTTGAATTGCGTGCACAAATGGCCAAAATCAGTCAAGTGCGAGTCGGGAATAGCACTACTAGGGTTCCATGTACAGTTTACTAAAAAGACGTATTATATTACAATGGAATGTTAAAAAGTATATCTACTTGACTTTGTAATCGGCTGCGCATTAATCTTTCATTCAACCAATAAACTTTTTGTATGGAACAACATAAATGTTCTGCTCCTTGTTCGTGTAAGTGCCTAAGGAATACAGAAAAAAATCTAATCAAGTATTTTGTTTTGAGCCAAATATTCAAATTTCCGGTCTGTAATTTATTATGTTTATCAACCCGCGCACCATAACGAAGGACAGCAGTGTCCGCGATGGGGTCACAGTTTGACCTTCGGCACTGACCATCCTCAGTAAGTCCCAAAACATAACCACACAAGTCGAACAACTATTTTTAAGTAAGTATTTTTCACTTTACTAACCACACAATTGTACAGCAGGGATGAAAATTGCAAAAGATAGATTTTGTTTATTTCGAAACTTTGTAGGTAGGTACCTATCTTTTCAATAAATTACAATGTAATTTTCGAAAATAAACTAATTAAAGGTGCGTCTGAAAAATACAATCATACACGAATAATACTAGTTTCGTACTGTGTATTTTTCATATTAACAATCAAAGGGAAATAATCTTGCTTGTTGAACGGTAATGTACTTTTCCTACTCCTGTACTTTTATCTGTCATTTATATAGTCACGAACATTAATATAAGAATACAGATAATATGTCCGCAGAACATTCCGTAGAAAAGTCTATCTAGTCTATTCCCCTTAACAGCACTTGTGCTTTTTTGAGCCAAAACGATATGCCTAGCTGCCAAAGCTTACACCTAGGTTAATTTGAACAATCAAAATACTTCACCAAATTAAACCACCAATCACAATACACATTGACTGTCAATCGGAACGTTAGGTTCTTTTTGGTATGTAAACTCTTTTACTAATTTAACTCTTTAAAAAAAAACATTTTATTTGGTATCAACCAACCAGAACGCAGCTATATTAAAATCGACCAATCAGGTAAAAGAATTCATTTCTCAAATCATTAGGTGTTTTTTAGTCCCTATTTCACAAATTAAACCGATTGTGCAACTTTTTTAAAAAATATGAAACCTGGCAAGTGCACATCAATTTAAAATCAAAGTTACCCATAGACACATATTTTGTTGTTTTCGAATGTTTCTCGCTCGTTTGTTGTTCTGTGCTTCGTTCGTTCGTATTCTAACCTAGGTATATTAATTTTAATTTTGCATTTTGCATATTTGAAACCTAGTCGTAGAAAAAGTATTGTATGCAACGGTGTATAACTAAGTCAAAAAATACTCGTGGCGTCTTGCTTTACGATGTTCGCCTGCGGCTCACATCGTAACCACACCACTCGTATTTTTTGACCTCTCTTATACAACTGTTGCATAAACTACTATTATGTAATCGAATCAATGTCTCGGTCGACAAAAAATAAACAAAGTTTAAGCAATACTTGGAAAAAAACTTTTTTTTTTGTAGGGACACTTTAAATGGGTTATTCAATATAAACATAATTTGGAAACATCTAGTCCTTTTCAGTGTTGTACGTTTGGCTATTTGTTAATTCAAACATTTCCCAATAGCTCAAAGGTTAACTGGAATAGATCCCTTAAAGAGATAAGGTCGCTATTGTACATACGTTTTGTTTGTCTTATGTTTTTTTTTTATTTTCCCGTTTGTACAATAAAGTATTTACATACATACACATTCTACAATTCAATGTGACTAGTATCACTATCATAACTTAAACTTGCGAAAGATTAAATTTAAAGGTTTAAATCCGCAAGGAAAGATTCTGTATTTTATTGAAAAATACTGGGACGTTTGAAAGATATTTGTATTTTACAAGTTATTTGCAACGCTATTGTACAGACACGGGGTTGGAATGAGGTGAAAAAATGTAAACATATCTTTGACATCGACTGTACCTACATATACATTCCATCAATTCGATTCTGGGCTGCGCACTGCCTGTGTCATGTTGTCGTGTTGTTGTTACCGCGGCCGCCATTACCGTCACGTAAATAAGAGCTGTCGTCACGTTGACAATATGTACCTACGATGAAACATCAAACGCCCAAAGAGACGAAACGAACGAAGCCTATTGCTGACCGTCCGCTGTCCGTCCATCTGTTCGTCCGTTTGTCGCGGGGCTCTAGCTCACACTTAAGTCGAATAGGTTACAGAAAAACCGACAGTTTAGTTAAATTACGTGGTAAGGAGGTATTTAGGTATTTTATATTATTAAATTTGAAAAAATAACGAAGTCAAGGGCTTTAAAAATGACAATTTTAAACAATTTATGTTTAGGATCTAACTTGATAACAAAACTATTACAGTGCAAAATTTGCAACTTCGTAAATTTGCAAGTTATGTACAGTCGAGTTCATAAATATGTGTTCACTTTAGTACCTTGTCTATTTAACGTCATGTTTGATGCCATAATTTAATGCCATATATGAATTGTCGCAGCGATTGAAGTGACAGTGTATCTACCAATATTTATGAACTGGACTGTACCTACCTGAGTACCATAGTACCTACTGAATCATACCGGCCAATACTGAAAACGCAGATCAACAATGAAATTTGCCGTCAGTGACCAAACCAGCACTCCCTACTGGCCCGAGGTCTGGGTCTCTCGAACCCTTTCTTATTACTTATTACCATTGTTTCGTACGTTTATTACATTCAACGATGGTCAGAGAGCTTGAAGGACACGGTAATTGACTGTCAGGAAATATAATGCTTTTATTGTATACCTATTATTTAATTGTTTTTGGATGGTGATCATCCTACTCATTGAATATGTAAAGTTAGGCGAAAAGTCCGTAGTTAGGGGTCGATGACATGGTAATGCAAGTGTCATTGGCATGTCACCGATCATAAGCACTGTTCTAGAGTACGTATTAAACTGCTCTGCTACTATGTAATTAAATATTTCTTAGGACCTCCTACGTCTTCTCAATATGAGTAGAATCATAATAATTAAGTTACTCGGTGAATGACAATGAAGTAATTAGAATGATGATGTATTCATGACGTGTATTTTAATCCCCGAGGACAATTGAGTGTCGCATCTGAAATTTGTGAATAAAACGGATGTTTCAGCGCATGTGAAAATAACATTTAAAACCAGCTGTGGCCAACTACCTACGAGAAACTAGTTACAAATTCACGCCGGCCCAGCCCGGCGAGCGCTCCGTAGCGGCGGCGGCGTGACTGTGTACCTACTCGTAGTTACTATTTCAATATCACATTCTCTTTTAACAAGTTTCACAAATTGGATTTTTCAAAATCTTTTTGTTCAGTTTGCATAGGGTTGTCCGGTACATAGGCCGTTTGATAAGTACCAGTGAATTAAAATAAGACACTGTTTTCAACTTCGTGATAATATTGTTTGCTCTTGTTTTTCTTTAAAGTCTCTTTATGTCTTATCGCACTCATTCCAGCGGTAGTCCAGAAACAATCAATCACAAAGCTGAGACTTTAAAAACCAACTTTAATTTACCTACATAGGTACTTATATAGACAAATACAAATCTTGCTCGTGTAATAGTTCATACCTATAGGATACCGCACACAAAGACTAATAAAAAAAAAAAAAAATCATCAGGGTTCCTCTCGTACATGTAAAACATTATTTTTCTTACCTTACAACATCAGGTAAGGTTAGATAGCTCGCAGAAAACCGTTATATATACATCCGTATCAAATGTTAAATTTGGGTAATCCTAAAGGGGCCAAACTGCAAACGCAAAATATCTGGAAAACATCATAGATTAAATCAGAAACAACAAATTTAAAAGGAAAACTATCACGTCTAAGAATAACTTCATTGGTTCTTGAATTACAAGTCTTTTCTTTTCTGATTACCTTCTGAAAGCATTTTAAATATACATATGGATAACACTTCTGGTTTTTTATATAGTTTTATGTATTTTTCATAATAGTGACGGGGTCCTACACTGAGCATGGTTCAACATGCTCTTGTCCTGTTCTTTTTATTGGGAGCCATTTTTCATTTAATTAAATCTGTTCCACTGAACAAATTAGCATAATACTATTCTTTCTGTTCTTGTATTTCTCTCGTCTAAATAGTTTTTACTGCCTAGAACCGCGTTCCAGGGCTTGAAGTTCCACGCCGATAAAACAATTTAGCTTCCTTTGGATCAGCCTTGCCTAGAATAACCAGGTATTTTGTTTGATTTTATAACAAGTCCTTAATAATTAACATTTTATTTAACTTACTTCAATCATGTGACGGTCATTCCGGAACTTGCCTTATTCATATATCCGTCCATTTTGATACAGTTCCCGTTATCGTAATAGGCTCTTTTCGAAAATAGGTACTTATCATTGTCCTCAAACCGCCATAGTATTGTCAACCCCCGTCGCAAAAAGGAAGGAGGAACGTATTAAGTGTTCGTTGCTTCGGCCTAGCTGCGCCTCGGTCTGTCAATGCGTAGCGCCTTGCTCTTTTTTTATTTATAAGTTTGTATTTCGAAGGCAGTTCCTATAGTTAAATTTTATCATATCGGTTGGCCCACCTTTTAGAGTTGGTTTTTGGGTTTTTTATTTAAGATTAAAGAGGATTATGATTTATTCCTAAAGCCACCAACGTCAAAATCATTTTATATATTATATACCTACTCGTAAGAACGTGATTGGATCATTTGATGTCATAGTGCGTAGGTACCTCATCATTTTACTGACTGAATTTGAAATTTAGTCATTGTTTCTTGTTATTTTATGATCTGGACCTGTATTCAACACGGTGAAACTATATTGCTTCTTACGTTTGTTACGGAATGTGTTGACTCGGATGAAATTACTGTCAAGGTAATAAAAACGATCAAAATACAATAGCAATATGGTTTTACCTAATAGTTAAATGAACTAAATTCAAGTTTCGCTGTTCAAAAGAACTACGTGACAGACATACCTATAGTCACGCGCGTGATATTACAGGGTTCCGCTGTTCTCCGACCGCAGGGAACCCTAACAACTCGCCAAAACATCCCTAGTCATTAAAGCTGCATCTGTGTTTCGAACCTTGTCATTTGCCAAAAACACGCCTAGTGCCTAAGTGCCTGCAGGCTGCACCAGTTGATATCAACACGGAACTGGCAGCACTAAGACAACTTGGCAACGCTTGTAATGGGCCCCAGCCACCCAGATATAAACCTAGCATAGCTGATATACACGTCATGGATGTTGAATGTTCAAACTGAGGTTTAGTTTATTCAATAAGGTTTAAGTATACATCCTACTAATAATATTACAAATGCGAAAGTTTGTGTGTCTGTGTTTGTTACTTCTACACGCTGCAACGGCTGGATGGATTTGGATGAAACTTAGACTGGAGATAGCTTATACCCTGGATTAACAACTAGGCTACTTCTCATCCCGGATACGGATACGAGTATCCTACTAATATTATAAACCCTAACCCGAGTGTGTAGACTTTTGTATGAGTTTCGTCATTTTTGAAGTTAAAAACGTAAAACTTGGTACCTATAAAGGATGACTGGTAACTCGACCTATTTATTAAAAAGGGTTACACTCAAGCCGATTTGCAATAATTTTGTCCCATATAAGTGGGGGTCTAATCCCACTGGCTTCCGAGTTATTTAACGTTAAAAAAATTAGTCTTTGTAACTAAATCTGACGATTGTGAAAAAACTACTTCACTATGAGAACTCAAAATACAATTTTCTAATAACAAAAACACTTCGCAAAAATTTCAAAAACCTCAGTAATAGGTTTCGTTATCATAAGTCAGTATTTTATTTGAATATTTCGTTTCTGTCGAAGAGGATTACTCCATAAAAATGTACCACACTTAGTTGACTAATCACGGAAAAAAAATTCTCAATTCATGAGCTTTCCAATAAAGTGCAAATGTTGTCCAATTCAGTACAGGTTTTAAAAATGAAGTTGATTAAACGAGCAGAAGGCGGGCGGCATGTGAATTTAATTCGGAAAGCGCTTGGTTTAGTTGGCAATAAAAACATTACATTCGTCGGGCTTTCATTCAAGTTAATGTGCCTTGTGTGTTTGAGCCACGGGGTCTTAATTACTCGGATGGTAAGCGGCCAGACGGCTTAACCGTGGTCCCGTGGGCTAGGGGCAGTAGTCTCCTGTGGGATGCAACGTGCTTCAACACTTTTGCTTCCTCCTCCTCCTTCTAAAAACTGACTTGTGATTTAAAACCCTATTATTTCTGAGTTTTTTAAGTTCGAGTGAAGTCGGTTTTTCACAATCGACAGTTTTAGATCAAAAGACGGAAATAAAAAAAAACACCTTAAAAGTTAAATAACTCAGAAACCAGTGACATATTATTAGACCCCCAGTTAACATGGACCAAATTTTTGCAAATTAGCTCTTGTGTAACCCCTTTTAAGGAATAATAGGTCGAGGTACCAGTCACCCTGTATATTATATTGGTTACTTTTATAAAGCTATTTTTTTAGTGATTTTGGAAAAACTACCGTACACTAACTTATCTTTATTACCTGTTTAACTTAAGAACTGAAAACTAATTGGGCACTTAAATCTGCTATAATACTTTACGCACTAACATCTAAATCGTTAAATTCGTTCAGTGTGAAATTATGCGACTTCAGTTTATACATGAAAGTAAAATATACAGCGACAAAGTTCTTCGCAGCGTGTCGCGGACGCCGGGAATGTAAATATCCGCTTGTGCTCATTTATTGAAGATCTTCGTCCTTCTTGCTTTGTTTGGGGTATTGTCAGTTAAAAGATAAAAAACCGCAAACCAGTTTTCTTTTTGTTATATCATAAAAACGGTAAAACACACAAGGGTCAGGTATTATTACAATAATATTTACACTATTTATTTAATACTTTTAGGGTTTCTACCCTAAAAAAACTACAAATACTGAAAACCGGTCAAGTGCGAGTCGGCCCCGCGCACCGAGGGTATTTGTATCGACTACAATTTTGACCAGAGCGGTTGTGTGCGCTGGATGAACCTATTTACATCCTATTCTACATATATTGTATTGTAAATGCCAAAGGTTATGCGTGCTACCGTTTATTACTTCTTCGCTAAAACGGATGGATGAAGTTGGTAGAATACAGTTTGGAATAGAGCTTTCCTATAGGAAGGAAGGATAAATTCTGGATGAACATAACACACAGGCTACCTTGAATCCCGAAATAAATCAGTGTTCCCGTGAGTGGCAAAATTACTAATTCTACCCGGACGAAGTCGCGTTCAGAAGCTAGTTATAACTGTATGAAGTTTAGTTTTTAATTCGGATGCGATGCATAATCTTCTTTTTAGTAAACCTATTTTATTTCTTAACCATAGGTCATCGACATACCATCCAATAGACACCGGGTTCCATACAGAATTCTCTCCCAAAAGTGTCCTAGGGCGACCTATACAAACTTCATACTTGTATAAAATCATTGTCAAAATAAAACATCCTAATTTAAATGGTATATCATTTTCGCAATGCTTAATTTTGCATGAAACAATTTATCATCTTATGTCGCTTCGACTAGAGGCTCATTTTTTTACCTTATGCAGCTTCTACTAGCGGAGTGCCAATGTCACCGCGAACAGAGTACAAATGGAGTAGCTTTATACTTAATATTATTTCTGTTTTGACGTCTCAGGTGGGTTTCATTTAAACAAAAACTCAACGCTATTTTTATTATTTAAGACAATATAAATAATATTGTGGGCTCGTAACCGATCATATATTTTTTTAGCAACAAAAAGTAGGTGCCGTGTGGTGCCGGTAGAATAGAATAGCACCACCCCATATCCTCCCGTGGGTATCGTAGAAGGCGATTAAGGGATTAAGGGATTATTACATTGGAAAGATCTCCTCCGGGCGGGATAGGCGTCATTAGCATTGGGCTGCTACCTATCTAGGAGAAGGAAAACTCCGAATTCAAACCCGGCGGGATAGCGTCGTTAGCATTGGGCTGCTACCTATCTAGGAGAAGGAAAACTCCAATTTCAAACCCGACCCTGCAAAATGGACCATGCGAGCACCATTTAAAAAGTTTATACCCCAGGAGGGTACTGGCAATGCCAGAGAATCCCTCCCCAGGCCTAGCCTGGGCAGCCCTTCGTACTCTGGGGGGGGCAAAATAGTGCGCGTATGTTCGGATCCCTCCGGGGATCGGAAGGGCGGCCATGCCGTTTGCCACGCATCACGCTGTGTTCGCAGGGGGGTTGGCAAAAAGCGGGCCGCTGAAAGCCGCCTTGCTACGATGAATGTTTGTGGAGGGATGGAACATAAATTAGATAAGGTATGTATGATGATGGAAGAGAGAAAGCTAGATGTTCTATGTGTGACTGAGACGAAGAAAAAAGGGGTGAGTACGTCCACACACGGAACCTTGACGGCATTGTGGTCCGGAGTTCCGGTATCCGAGCACAGTCGTCAGGGAAATGGTATCGTACTCACAGAGCGAATGGCTGAATGTATGCAAGAGTATGAATGTGTGAGCCCAAGAATTCTCTGGGTGAGACTCAAGGTAGGTCTCACCCGTTTATTCGTAATTGGGGCTTATGCCCCAGATACGAATAAATCGAAAAAAGAAAGGGAGGAGTTTTGGGAAAGTTTGCATGAGGTTTCAACAAAATGCAAGGAGAATGAAAGGATGATTTTGCTAGGTGATTTTAATGGTTGGACAGGCGTGCAAAGGGATGGTTATGAATCGGTACTGGGTAAGTATGGTGATGAGCGAGTGAACGAGAATGGCAAATGCCTTCTCAATGTATGTTTGGCTAAGAATCTCTGCGTGACAAACACTTTGTTTGATCACAAAGAGATTCATCAGTATACATGGAGACGGCAGAATGAGAAGTCTATGATAGACTTGATGATTGTGGATGAACGGCTGCGTAACAAAGTTGTAGATACCAGAGCATTTCGAGGAGTTAGCGTAGGTTCAGATCACTACTTAGTGGTAACACGAGTAAGGGGTCTGTTCACACGTTGGCGCCATCGTATTCCCGTACCTACCACTGCGTTAGAGAGGATAAAAGTAGAGAAACTGAAAGACGAAGTTATACAAGATGAGTACGTAAGAAAGCTGAAAGATTGTTTTGAATGTGTCAATAAGATGAATGACAGTGAAGTTGAGAATAATGTTAATAATGTATGGGAGATTATGAAGAATGGCATGGTCAAATCGGCCACTGAAGTATGCGGTGTAGTCAAAAGAAGAAAAAGCAAGAATGAACGTCCGGAATGGTGGGATAGAGAGGTAGATGATGTAGTGAAAGAGAAGAAAAAGTGTTGGTTGGATTTTGTAGCTGTAGATCCAGGACAAGATCTAAGCGACAGAAAGAAAAAAGAGTATAATAGATCAAAGAAAAGAGTGAAAGACGTTGTGGCTAGAAATAAAGATTTACTCAATGAAAAGTATGATAGGAGTTTCTCTGACAACTTCCGGTCGAATATTAAACTCTTTTGGAGCTTGATTAAATCGGCTCGGGGGAAATCAGAGAAAACTAAATTAAGCGCGGTGAGGGATGAGTCTGGAAACTTAATATGTGAGGAAGAAAAAATGCTTGATAGATGGAAAACTTATTTTGAAAGCTTGTTTGAATGCGAAGATATTTCTCGTGAGCCAGAAAGCATGAGTAAAGGTACAAGTAGCGAAGATGAAAGTGTGATTAGTATGAGTGAAATCATTAAAGCATTGAAAAGTATGAAAGCGGGAAAATCAGCAGGTTGTGATAGAGTGTCGATAGAAATGCTGAGGAGAGGAGATGGCCTGGTGGGTAGTCTGTTGTACCGCCTTTTCAATGCATGTTGGAGAAGCGGCCGAGTCCCGGAAGATTGGGTCAAGGCCGTTATCGTCCCACTGTATAAAGGAAAGGGGTCACAGCTAGACTGCAAAAACTACCGCGGTATCAGCCTCCTTAGTGTTGTCGGCAAAGTATATGCGAAGATTTTAATTGAAAGGGTATTGAATGTTACGAATGACAAAATCTGGGATGTACAAGCGGGATTTCGAAAGGGAATGGGATGTACGGATCAGGTCTTTTCACTACGGTCCATCACAGAAAAGTTCTTGGCTGTCAACCAAAAGGTTTTCTGTGCTTTTGTGGACCTGGAAAAGGCCTATGATAGGGTAGATAGAAAGGAGTTGTGGACGGTGTTGTCTATGTATGAAGTGAGCAGCAACCTGGTGCAGGCTTTGAGGTTCCTTTATGAGGGCTCCAGAGCCTGTGTCAGGATCAATGGGGCATACTCGGCCTGGTTTAACATCTCTAAAGGTGTTAGACAGGGCTATGTTGCCTCACCATGGCTGTTCAATCTATTCATGGACAGTTGTATGAGGGATTTGAAAGAGTATGAGAAGGGTTTGCGTGTGCCAGAGTTGCTAATCAAATGCCTCTTATATGCCGATGATCAAGTTATACTTGCCCCATCGGTACTTGAGTTGCAGGAGATGGTGACAGTGATGAATGAGGGATTTAAGCAAAAGGGGATGAAAGTAAATGTTGCCAAGACCAAGGTCATGGTGATAGAGAAGGATGAGGAGATGACTGAGTGCGTGATAAATATAAATGGTGAATTAGTAGAACAAGTGAGCGAATTTGTGTACCTGGGAAGTATGTTTACAAGAGATGGTAAGTGTGAGAAGGATATCGAGAGGAGGGTGAATGCGGGGAATCAAATTAATGGGGCCCTGCACTCCTTTGTGAGCAGACAGGGCGTTTCACAAAAAGCCCGGCTGGCTGTTCACAATGGAGTGCTGGCCCCTACCCTGATGTATGGTAGTGAATGTTGGGTGTGGCAGGACAAGCATGTAAGTCGTGTAAATGCAGTTGAAATGCGCTCTTTGCGTAGTATGTGTGGTGTGAAACTGATTGATAGAGTTAGAAATGAAAAAATCAGAGAGAAGTGTGGAATAAAAGAAGATGTAGTGACTAAGATTGAAAAGGGCATGCTTCGATGGTTCGGTCATTTGGAAAGGATGGATGAGGGAAGATTGACGAAAGAGATATACAGATCGAAAGTGTGTGGAAGGGTCGAAAGGGGCCGCCCTAGGCGTACTTTTTCGAATCAAATCGGAGAAATACTGGAAAAGGGCCGAATCTTAAGTACCCGAAACCGACGTGCGTGCATGACTCGATGTATGAATGTTGAAGAAGCGAAGGAGATTTGTCAGGATCGTAGCAAGTGGAAAGAAGTGGTCTCTGCCTACCCCTCTGGGAAACAGGCGTGATTTAATGTATGTATGTATGTAAGTAAAAGCGTCTTCAAAAACCCTAATAGCTAGGTACCGGTACTTGAAAACTTATATCGACTGACTTATTATTTCGGTGGCAAAAATCATGTGGCATTGCTATTTGTGTAAGTATACCTACTTGACACTGGCTTGGATATAATTATAAAATATCATATATTTGATATACCTGTTAGGCAACGATAGGGAATTTCTAGGAGACCGGTCATTTATTTCACCTTGTTCAGTGGGTCAAAATTATGAATGTAGAGGAAGCGAAAGTTATACTTGTATGCTTAGACCGGTGCACCTGGCATTCCGTAGTCTCTGCCTATACCACAGGGGAACAAATGTGAAGCGAGGTATAGGTATGTTTAGTGGATTTTTGAAGACGGTTTTATTTTTAAAAAGAAAAATCGCTTTTTGTGATATTTCTTATATCATTGAGATTTTCTACAGCACATAATTATACTCGTTCATTACATTAAAAAACCTTAGTTTAATAACAATTTCCAATCAGCCTTAACAATATTTCGCTATCCAATATGCAGGGCCGTTAATAATTAAAGAGTTCTCCCGGTACTTCACCATCAATTGCACTTCACTACATGCATTAGATACGTGAATAAAAGTAATTTCATATTCTTAATAGAGAAATCTCATCACTGCCCGTTAAACAATTATGATTAATGATTTCCGGTGTTCATCTTTGGTCTTCATCAGTTAAAAAACTCCTGCCGTTCACTCGCGACAATATAACTCTATATCGCACAATAAAATGGATCACGAGGAATCCACAAACTAATATTTAATTTATTACTGCAATAATATAAAGTGTAATGCAATCTATATTGTAACATTACATTGATGAATAAATAAACTAAACTAAACTAAACTATAAAACTACTCCATTGACATACTGTTCTCCAACATCCAAATATTGACAATTGTTGGTCCGAAACTAAAAATTTTTTTTTTATTAGAAATACTTAGCTATTTATCAATTAATATTACGAATCGACATAAATTACATGCCAAAAGTATGACATTCCGTCTGAAAGGTTTTTGTAAAGGTGATTATTTTTGCAGTTTCTGAAAACGCATTGAGGCATTGTGACACGTGTCACTGTTGGCGTAGTTGACAACGAACTAAATTCAAGTAAACTCCCAATTTGAAGTGGGTATATATTCGCTGGGCCGTGTTTTGTTCTCTGACCCGTTATCTAGTTGTATTGTTGATCGAAGCCATAGGTACCTATTAGTTGGAAAGATAAAAAATCATTGGCACGTGATCTCAATAGTTATTGAAAATTGTAGATAAAAGGATGGCACTCCAAGACCAGAACACAACAAGAAAAGTTTATTTGAGTAGTTATAAAGGAACATGCTCGATCCGCCGGGCTACAATCGGGTTAAAGAATCTTTTCTCAAAAATGACCGGAAAAGTTGACATTACTGACTCCATACTGAGACGCGAAGTACATAGTTTACAGACAGTTCCCAAATTTAAAAAAAATTACATTGCGTGCTCGCTACACAAGCCCGCAATGTTGCATACAAATTTCATTGTTATCTAGTTTGTAACTTTTTAAAAAGTGAAAATGGCCATAATAAAATGGGCGCAAGTCTTATACATCCATATTTTATTCGAAACGTAACTTTTTTATCTGTGTCTGGAATAGCTTGAGTTTTTTTTTTCTAAAAAAAGCTTGCGTTTCTCCTTGTCATAAAAATAATAGCGGTAAAGAGTTAGGTTATTTCACGTGAAGTTTCTGTTTATATGCGATTTTTTTCTTGCGATTTTTGAGAAAAGCACTATATATATGCCTCGGCAGGAATCGCAATCGTGGGCCTCGTATTTTTAAACGGACTCGCAAGCTCGTCCGTTTAAACCAATTCTCGGCCCGCAATTGCCTGCTTCACTGCCTAGGCAATAATGTACTATTATTATCTCATAAGAAATTTACATTTCACTTACAATAGATACCACCGCCTAGTACTGCCGCTCGATGGGACACGATCGAAGTTAGTCACAAAAGCAAATAAAACTTATCGCCGTTAAGATGGAAATCGCAACCTGCATGACTCAACAATAAGAATGACTAAACCGGATTGAGGACGTAAGTATTTGGTCGATGGAACGCTCAGCTCACTCGCGGCTCCTGCCCGCAGATAACTACTGATGCTGCACTTGAACTACGATTGTAAATGTATTCTCTTATTTGTCATTTTTCGAAATCTGTGTCCCCAAAATCTAAGAAAATGACACCCATGAAGATTTTTTTTAAAAAACATCATGTCCGCTATCTTGAATTCAAATATTAACATCATTTTCGAAATCTGCGTCCTTAAAATCTAAAAAAACAACACCCATGACGATTCAAAAAAAGAAAGGCCACCATATTAAATTCCAAACTGGATATCATTTTCTAAATCTGCTTCACCGTAATCTAAGAAAGTGACACCCATGATGACTATTTCAAAAAACATCAAACACGTTATTCCCTCGGAAACTTTTGAATTGGGGATCCCCCAGGATGGGGTGTTTTTATACAATGTGTTAATCTAGGGTATAAGGTATCTTTATTCTAAATTAAATCCAAATCCATCCAGCCGCTTCAGCGTGGAGCAGTAACAACTGAAAACCCCCTTAATACCAATTTCCAAGTTACTTTTGTCTCAAATAAATAATGTCCCATAAACTTCTATCCCCAATTTTATTTATCGCCAAAGGTGTAGTTTTTCTAAAATCTCTGAAATATTTATTTTTTATTTTTATTAATAAACAGTAGCTTTAATACCAATTACCACGTTTACAACTACAAAAAATATTATTGTTCCATACAAAGTTCCACCGCCTATTTTAACCTCTTAGGAGATGAATTTCCAAAAATCTATTCTAAGTGCACCCCTGAAGTAGGAAAGGCATAATCCCTTCAAATTTCAAGGCCCTAGGTCTAGTGGATTAGGCTCTAGGTTGATCGATCATTCTGTCAGGTTTAGCCCTTTTCGTCCCTTTGGAGGAGATCAAAAGCGCTGAGCTAACCTAACCTAAACACAAAATTTGAAGAGTCTAACTTTTAAACTGACGGTCTTTCATACAAATTTTTATCCCGTATTTTACCACTTTAGGGGTAGATTTTCCAAAAATTCTTCCTTGGTGGATCATTACACTGTATAAGGCATCTATGCAGTGTATTTCAAGCCCTTATATCCAGCGGTTTAGGCTATACGTCAATCGATCCGTCATTCAGTTTTACCCCATTTCATCCCTTCGGGGGTGATATTATCAAAAACGCTAACTTACGTATATATTAATTTTTAACCGTCCAGCTTAATACAAAATTTGAAGCATCTAACTTCAAAACTGCCGGACTTTCATAGAATCGTTTATCCCCTATTTTACCCCCTTAGGGATGGAATTTCCAAACACCCTTTCATAGTGGATCTCTCCAATATATAAAGTGCGCAAAATTTCAAGTCTCTAGGTCGAGCGGTTTGGGCTGTGCGTTGGTATATCAACAATCACTTTAGCATTTTATATTAGACTAGGCTGACCCGGCAAACGTTGTTTTGCCATGTATGTAAAATTTAGGGGTAGACCACCGTTAATATTTAGGGTGTTGAAAAATAAACGTTGTTCGATTCGCAGAGCTAACCAAAATGCACACAAAATTTAATTAAAATCGGTCGAGAAATTTCGGAGGAGTTTAATTACAAACACTAATTGTCAGATATTAGTTACTGAATTGGGTCACTGAACTCGCGGGCCCGAGAGAGGGCTGCACTCACCCGCCGCCGGCGACCAGGATCATCTGCATCCTGCGGTGCGCGCGCGCTGCCCGCGCCCCAGCGGCCTACGCCTCCGCGCCCCTCGCCCTCGCCGCCTCACCTCACTCCTCCGCAACGCGGAACACACTTCATTTCACTCTTGATACACAAGTACACCACACAAACACAATAAAAATAAAATACTTAGGTATTTTTCATACATATTTAAAATAAGTTTGTTAATCGTTATATGGAGTGAATGGGTATGTACCTACATGTATGTAAAGTCAAGGGTAAAAATTAATATTTGAAAATACTTGCAAAAATATGTACCTACCTACTTTATTGCCAAACGAGTAGTGCGCATATGTATGTAATAAATAATTAATAAGGTTTGTGTAACACTTTGGAGCCTTGGTGGTGGCTTGTTGGTTTCTTTGACCGTACATGCAAT
This sequence comes from Acleris emargana, assembly GCA_927399475.2. NCBI lineage: Eukaryota > Metazoa > Arthropoda > Insecta > Lepidoptera > Tortricidae > Acleris > Acleris emargana. The sequence continues at coordinate 43,916,792 of OV656835.1, read as the reverse complement.
AGAGAATGCAAATAAAATAATGATAATATAAATGGTAACAGCCTATAATGTAAATCGATTTTCCAGTACCTACTCCAATAAATCGCTCTTTCTGTTAAATATGAAAATTAAAATTGTCGTAAAATCCCTACCATTCATGGTTATTTGGTTAAAAGATGAATTTGCATCGCCCTAATCCGGTTCCTTAATAAAAATAGATTGAGACTTTTGTTTTCCTATTTTTAATAATCACCAGTTTCAGATACCTTTAATTAAATGACTATTGTTAGGTTACATTAATGTAAAGATAATTTTGAATAAGAATCCAATTGTATGTTTGTTCAAAAGATTTATCTGAAATATATTTTATGGTATGATGAGGAAACGAGGATGGCGCATGTGACGCAATAATCGATTACTCTTGCACCACTAGTCAGATCAATCGATTTGTAAGTTCAATCGATTTGTTCAATAGATACACTTACATTTACAATAGATACACTTACAGGAAGTGTAACGTACTCGTATTTATAAGCCGTGGTATTAAAATAATATATTATTATATATAGCGTGCCTTTGACGCGTTTCAAGGCTTTTTAGGACCAAATAAGGCAAAAACTGTTTAATTCAAAGTTTTCGGCGAAGCTCGAAGTGCGGGGCACTTAGCTCCCGAACATGGACGGTGCGGAACGTATGTCGCGTGACAATAAAGTAAGAACCGCTGCCATTATGTTTCTATCCATTAATAACATTAGTGTAATTAATTTTTACTCCCTTTGCGCGGTAGCCTAATTAGTCGCCTTTTTACGTTCTCCTATCACTATTCTATTACAGACATGTTCGAGTTGAGGAAATGGAGATGGTAACATCTTATTACTTTAAATGAGAAACTCATGTTTTTATTTAAAGTTTTAGTTTACTTTTTGACTTGTGTTTTTTTAATTTGGAACTACGTAGTTTTGATCGTTATTTTAACCGTAGAGATATATTAAGTTTTATATCTATCACCATCTGACACTGAATGATAAGTGCGAACTTTACATTTTGAGGTTAAAATTATTATTTTTTAAATCCCCTCCCAAAAGCCAATAAAAACTTCTTTCAAAACGGTTATATAGGTAAGTCCAACTGACATCTTGGCTTTTGATTTTTAGGGTTCCGTACCTCAAAAGGAAAAAACGGAACCCTTATAGGATCACTTTGTTGTCCGTCTGTCTGTCTGTCAAGACCCTTTATCACGGGAACGCGAGGAGGTATCGAGTTGAAATTAAAACCATATACTCCGGTCTACAGTCCCGTGAAACTGTGAAAAAATCAAGCTCCTACGTTACCGTAAAAAAAAGATACGGCCGTTTATGCCGCAAAAAACGTGTATTTCGACACTGTCGAGGGAATCAAAATGTATAGGGTATTTCCCGATGACCTAGAACTATGAAATTTCGCAAGTAGCACCGTCTTATACTACAAGTATAGGAAAAAGTCTGAAATTTGTAAATTTTAATTAAATAACCAAAAAATCAGGGCCTTTATGCAGGAAACGACGTGTGATCAATGAAGTGTTAGCTACTCGCTAGCAGATGGCGTTAGTAATCGTAAATAGAACTTTGAAATTTGGTAAGTAATACCGTCATGAACTACAAGTATAGGAAAATATCTGAAAACTGTACATTTTTAATTAAATCACAAAGAAAGGGTCTTTATGCAAGGAACGGTGAAATAAATTTGGTGTAATAAATGAAGTGTTAGCTACTCGCTAGCAGATGGCGATAGTAATCGTAAATGATGGTAATTTTGGTTTGTTAAATCAGTCTCCCGAACTCATTATTTCTTTGTATTAAATTTTCCGTTCGCATTTTTCCCCGAACGCGATATTACCTAATTTTATTTTTCACCATTCGATTTTATTACAGTCGCTTTTTTTGTTGTTCGACTTTTTTCCTAGTCGGTTTTTTTCCCGTTCGATTTCTATCTCAGTCGCACTTTTCCCAAAAGTATTTACATCGTAATTCGTAGGTAGGTTTAGGTTATGTTAGTTTTGCATCAGGCCCGGAGGGCCAAACCACCCAGAAATAGGAGCTCCGCGGTAGCGGAGCTCCGTCGACTCTGTATCTTCGACAAATTGGAACGGGAAAAACATGACCGTGAAAATATGGTGGTAGGAAAAGAAGCGACTGGATAAAACTCGCAAGGGTAAAAACACGAATGTAAAAATAAACCGCCGGAAAAAAAGTGACTGTTAATTATCACTTTCGGGGAAAAACGCGAAAAGAAAATTAGCTTCAAAGAAAAAATGCGTTTGGGAAAGTCATCTAACAAATCCTAATACTAATATAATAATAATGGGTCAATCAACTTTTCTTTGTAGCTCGTTGCCATGGTGACGTCTCCTGGGTCACTCTTTAAAACTATGATTTCAAAGGATATAAGTAAGCACTAAAAAACTTTTATTGGCAATTACACACCCATTCTTTTATGGCCTTTCTCCTGAGTGTGCTGGAACTATATATTATAACATTATTTCTAAGAAACTCTATCACTGTTGTCTCCTGGTTTACGGGACAGAATAACAACAACACAAAGTTGATCCACCCTAATAACTGTAACTATAACTAAGAAATAAACGTTAACGCAGTTCTAGATTCAATTACTTTGTTTGTATGATTAAACACCTAAAATTACAAATTACGGCATATCCAATAGCAATAATAGCAATCGTTTTCATTTTGACAATCGAAAGCTTGTCTGAATACAAAATGAGCACACCTGTTCCGCTTTAAAGTCGATTGCGACTGCGTGTGCGTCAGGCAATAGACCCGCTGAACTATTATATTATATGTACCTACGAATTTGTGCGGAACCCTCGGTGCGCGAGTCCGACTCGCACTTGACCGGTTTTTAATATTATGAGTTGCTGACTTTAGTTGGACTGATCTAAGTATACCTACAATTTTGAAAGAAGTTATTTTTTGCGTATTTGATGGCGGTTTTTATTTTAACATTTATTTTATTTTATACTTTTTAGTGATCATAATAAGCTGTTATGTAGTCCCACTACTTAAATGATATGAAACTTAAAGACATTTGAAGCTCGCCGCAAGCAACGCCGTGGGGAAGTCATTATAAACTTTGGCTATAATATATTATAATAAACTAAAGTATTTTCTTGAAATCGGAGAGTTGGTTTGTCGTACGTGTTTTTCGTTAATTTGCTTAATCTAAGGATATGTTAATGATATAGTTTTATAATCTCTCTTTGCAAAGCATCCCGACATAGCCATCTATTGAGATACTTTGAAATCTTGCAACGTTTTGTTACGATTATTTCCAAATAACCTTTTTTAAACAAGTTCTGTAGAAAAACGAACACCGCAGAATTGTTTTAAATATTTTCGACATCAAATACCCAATACCCAGTTCTATAATTATCCGTCACAATATTTTATTAGTCCAAGTTTTTGAACTTATTAATATAATATCTTGTTTCCAAGTGCCCATATTTTTGTTCTTCAGTGAGCTAGGCTAGTATTTGCTGCCATATTCAGAAATAATGTTTTAGCTAATTCCTTTTAATGATATTGGGTTCAATTATGTTGGTGCCACACCCAATCTGCCCATGATCCTTTAAACTAATCCAACTTTCTAAATTTATGCTATAAAATTAATAATATATTATTATTATTAATAAATCACAAAACTATTAATTTCATTTTATAATAAAGAATATAATTTCCTTACACCTTTAAAAAAAGACGTGTGGCACTCGGGGACTGCCGCGGTAAAGCTATTGCATGTCGTACAAACGCACACAACGCCGTGTCGAAGACTGCCGAACTGAAACGACGTTAGACGATGCACGGCCTTCAAGCCACACCTCCTTGCCCGTCGAAGTGGGGAGCGTGAGGTTTTTTCGTTACGGAATTTCTGGATTCGGTCCCCGCGCTCAAGGCCCGCGATAGAAGCTATGCAATAGCTTAAAAACCCGAAATACTAAGGTTCTTAGATAGCCGTTCTCTGTGCAAAGGGGTTTATATTACTGCTGACTTTCATTGGAATAGGCACTTTCGTACTTAGTAACAAGATAATTGTGTTAAGTGTGTTGCTTCTCGAGGAGATGCACCGCGCAGCAGCAGGCTTTTATTAGGGTTCACCTTTTTCTCATTAATATTAAACAATATTATACATGTATAATTATTAATTATGTATCTAAAATATTACAAATGCGAAAGTTTCGATGTTTGTAACTCAGTGACTGCCAATACAGGTACTAATCGATTACTATAATGAATTCAACCAGTTTGAAAATAGTAAAGCTGCAGCAAGTTCCGTAATTAATTCCAGTATAAAGATTTACGCAAACATTCCGATATTGCGGAGGATTTGTTCAGAGAAGATGCTCGGCTAAATATCGTCGAGACGGAGCGGCGCCGCCGGCCCAGACCGGGCGGCGCGCCGCCGGCAGCGATCCGCTACGTCATGCCTACATACATTTTATTTTACGCATTGAATAAAACAGTATATTGTCTTCGGAGTAACAATAGCTTCGTCATGAAGTCTACTCAATAATCACGTAACTTATCCTGGGGGGGTTATTATGACGTAGCTATGCAGTTCGTTTTACGCTGAGAGAAAACGACAATAATATACTGTACACGCACATACCTCATCATAAGATTTTAAAGTAAGGTATTTTTCAGGTGTATAGCTTACTCGTATTTTAATAAGTTCTTTATACAACTTTAGCAATACACGTACCTTTCAGTTAAGCTTTGGTTGTGCGTTCTCAGTTAAAACAAAAACCGTATCCTTATGGACGTTATGGTAAGAAAAATATATTTTTGTCGAGTAAGTGGGTAACGTTAAAATTAAACATACATACCTATTGCCATCGAAAACATTTGTATGTTGATTGGAGGACCACTCGCCGTCTCTCTATAGAGTACTAATTTAATATTTAGTTTCGCCATCGAGTAGTAAAATTCGTAAATTAATGTATTGAAACGTAAGTCTGTTTAGAGGTTCGTGGTGGCGGTAGAGAATCAGATTGTTATGGTAAAGGTGACTCGAAAACGTTGTGTGTGATTAATATGTCCCTGCTCAGGCTATAGGAGCTCAAGAGCTCAACTCGATCCTATTATAGCCTAGAACGAAGTTTATAAATTTGGCCTCTATGTCATGGAAACTCTCAAAGACGAAAACGAAATCAATGTTACTTTAAAATCAAAATCGTATTCCAAGGTTGAGTACGATACGAATACATAGCGGCGCAGCACGTAGTTAGTAAACAGAATACTCCGGCACGCGTCGTTAGCTACGAGATGGACTAATAAAATAAGCCTTTGACGCAAAGGTAGGTAAATGAAATTCAAGGAAATGACTTCGTGAACAGATTTTGAATTCCCGTAAAATCGCTTGGTACAGAGTGGGAAATTCATTGATTAATAAGATACTCACAAGAGATATTGGTATCAAGTCCAATCTAACATCTTCCAAAGTCTGTGGTTCTTTCTAAAACGACAAGAAAGGAAAGGAAAGAAAGACCTTTTTCAAATATTTCTTTTAAATAGGGACGTACCGAACGCGACCGGCCAGCAACGCTCGCTAACTAAACTGAGGACGGAGGATTTCACATTTTCTGATAAAAGAGGCTAACTACTCCTACATACAATGCGGATTCAGTTTTTACCGCTGCGCGCTCGTGACGCTCTCGGTTTAGGTGCAGGATGCGGGTATTCGATTCCGATTGTTCTGGCGACGTTAATTGCAATCGTGTTAAAGTTAAGATTCGAGTGTGTTCTAATAACTCGAATACCTATTAAGAAAAATAAATGAAGCTTAATGTTGTGAAAACTTTAATTCGACAATGTAATGTGCTGTTAAATATAATATAATTAAGGCACTTAGAATGTGATAAGTTAGTAGGTAGAGCGGACTACAAAAAGATGATTCCACTTTAGAACCTTATTACAATAAAAGTAACGTAACAAAGTGGATACATCTTTTGTGAGACTAAACATTACTTTTTTACCGGCTTCAGCAAAAGGGAAGGTTCTGCGCTGGACCCGTATGGTATGTGTTAACGTACCTATGTAGTTGTGTTTCAGTAGTCAAATTGCACCGCTCGGCTATAACACCCGAGTCTGAAAGGTTGTTCTTAATCTTCAATATAGTGCAAGACTGCTTAAAAAGTCTTTCGGATTTGAGTAAATTCAGTAAAACTCGCATAAGAGCGTATGAGAGCGAGTGAGAGAAAAGGGTAGTCGACCAAAAAAACTCTTTTACCGACTATACAAAACCGACAGCATTTGTAAGACCTACCTACCTATAGGTCTATAGCAGGTGCTACAGCACTGTAGTTATGTTCTGGCCTAAAATTATTTACTGTTTAACTATTTTACTGCTAGGCTAGCGAACACTTGAAAATTAACAAGCTATACATAATATCCTACTTGTGGGCCAAAAACGCCTATAGAATGTATGCAAACTTTACATAGTTCACCAACAATTACAAATAATCCGTACAAAATGGAGGCCACATTAGGTTTTCAGTACGATTTCAGAAGAATTTTTCGCGTGGAAGAGAATTATGTCAATTCGTCGTTTTTAATGCACGGCAACTAGCTCACTTATGTTGAGGCGAGCGTTTTGAAACTGCCTCCGCTTACCGTAGAAGCTGTACTCGTTTTATTTATTTTGTGGCTGATTGCAATGCAACCGGAACGTCAAGCTTTAGACTCTGGGCTAAATCTGCACACCGCTAAATACTAAATTGTAAATATTCGTACTAAATCGAACTGTGAGGCTAAGATGCATAACGCTAATATAAACTATTTTTGAAAACTGTCAAAATATATTATGGAATTGACATTAGCGCATGCCCTGACCGTCTGGCAGCTTACGACGATCCTATACATTTTCGATAGCGATAACGTTCTCATAAATGTATAGCATTGCCGGACAGTTATGTCGAGCGCTGATGTCATTTTCATATATTTTACCAGTTTTCCAAAATCGTTTACGTTAGCGTTAAGCAATTTGTCTAGCCTCACTGATCTAACTGCGTTTAAGACAATTGTTAGAGATAAATCAACCGGGCGGCCGCGCGCTGCGCTCGAGGTTCGGGAGACGCAGCGCCGCTCACTCCTCGTTCAAGCGATTCGGCCGGTACACAGTCACGAACCGATACCTGTACCTACCTACGCTTCGATTAACTGTGTTATGAAACAGGTATAATTATTAACATTGCTTTTTTGGCATCTGCATTTGGTCCGCAAAATTATGTAATAGCGATGACATGAACGACAGAAATAAATGATCGTGCATAGGAAACTAAAGATTGGATGGTATATTTTAGGTATTAAATTATAATCGATCTGTATATGGTGCGATATTCATATGTGGAGGATCATATGTATAAGTTACTTAGTGGTGATTGTATGTATATGATAATATATAAAAACTCTAAATTAAAAAACACAAGTAATTCTGAATGAAGTACCTCTTCAAATAATCTTAACCACGGCTCACTCATTTTATATGTCAAATATTAGTTTTAAAACACCAAAAACTCGTAAATAAAGCATTTTGATTTCACAGAAAACTCCATTAATGTCAAAAGTATTTAGGCTAGAACGGAAATTTTCGCGGGAAAGTCAGGTGGGGAGCGGGATACGTGCGATCGGCGCCGAGTCGTTTGTTTACTGAACGAAACCACGAGCGGGGCAGTTTGACAGCGCATGCGTACTCATCCTACATAGAATATTCTATGAAAAGATGTCTGTATTGCTCATAATTTAGTTAATTTAAGTGTCTAAGTACCGAATAGTTAGTCGTGACCCTTATTACACGATTATTTAGAGAAATGCGAAAAAATCACCCGTCGCCCAGGCGGACACCGATGTTCGTCAGCTGTATAAGTTTGTGTAGAATAATTACGGAAATACAATTTTACAAGGGTAACAGTAGCTCATAGAAAATACTTTTTGTAGCCAATGGAGTTCGTTTTTTTTTCGTTTGGCCAAAATTATCTTGTTTACTTAAAATCAGCTATTATTTGTGAATCAGGTGGTAATTACATGAACAAAGCCTATAATTATGTATAATATCAGTAATTAGCACTGCATGTATATCGGCTTGCACAAGCAGATCACTTGTGCAAGCCTATGGGCCGTGCTCCGGGGCACTACTCCTAGTAGCACAAGTAAGTCGTCAGTGTGGAATGCGAACATAATCCGGTTTTCCAGCGCGGGAGCTCGGGCATTCTCTTAGCGCGGCGCAGTCGAGCGGAGCGGCTCTCTATGACGCGCGAGATCCAATGGACCATCCTAGCTATTCAAATTGAGTAACTTTTCTCCTTGGAATATCGGATTAGCCCATTACGAGCTTCTTTCAGATTGTCACGGTCGGTTGTTCATCACTTATAAAACCTTGTGGAAACGCCACTTCCAAGTTGACATAACTTTTGTAACTTCGCTTACTTATATAACTGATTTGGATTACCACATACAAACTTATATTTGGTATTTGAAAGTAGTTTATTTTTACATGATACGGTTTTAATCTTATTAATAGAATATTTATTTATAAAAACACTTAAATGGGTAAGTATGCGAGCTATACGCTATGATTTTTCAGATACGAATCAGGTAACTACCAATCAATCAATTGATTTAAACTCATTATACTCGTAGTATAGATTTAAAAAAGTACACTTACTACTTTACAAGAATCTAAAATAATCTAAATGCAAGTACTTTTACCTTATTGATTATCCCATCAAAATAGTTTTAAGAAAGTCTTACTGGGCTTTATTCCAAAAACCGCTCTGTAAAACTGACCAAGGTCGTGATTCGCTAAAGTCGGTCGGAAAAAGGTGTAATATTTAAACTCGAACTTCGTAACACCATCTTGTGCGACCCTCGACCTAGACCTATTTTTCATGGGCCATCATTTACATTGTATTTACACGAGTCACTGAATGCGTGACATGGTCCAGTTTTGTAACTCTTCACCCCCACAACTCCACTTTTTATTACCCGCTACAACATTCTCCATCTACCCTATTTCACAACCCCAATAGCGAAGCCCCTTATTTTATCCCCCATGCAAAATTTATTCATCTTACCTTCCACTATATCCTTATCCTTATCCCACCACCCCACGATTTAATCCCTCTCTCCACGGGAATCCCACCAACTATCACCCACAACTTACTAATTTTATCCCATTTAACCACAACCTCTCGAACCTACCCTCTATAACCTCCTTACAGCTACCTTATATTATCCGCTATCTATGAACTCCACATCCAAACCTTATCCTACCCCATCAACCCCAATAACCCGCTGTCTCCGCAACAGCCTATAGTTGCCCCCATTCCTCTTTAAAAAATCATCTTATCCTCTTCCTCTTCACTGTTTCTCCCTTTACAGACCCGTTATGTAATTCCCCTCTCCACAGCTCCTTCATTATATTCCCGTCAGCCCTCTTTTATACTCCTCTCCAATGCTCCACAACATTCTCTATAATCTCATATCCATCTACTATACGGGTTTAATTACATATTCTAAGTAGGATGAGGGGGTGTCGCAAATTGGTTGAAAATAAGTAAGTAGAAGGAAGTTAGATTGTGGGGAATGTAGTGGGACGGGTTAAACGGCGTAGGCGTAGTAGGATAATAGGGTAGTAAAGGGGGTATGATGAAGGTTAGCATAACTGAATGATGGTGGAAGTTAAATAGAGTCAAATGAAGAGATTTCGAGTTTCAGGTTTTAAAAGAGGTTAGGTCGAGGGGCTGGTGAGAGGGATAGAAATCGGGGGTCAGTGAAGAGGAAAGAGGGTTTACGTCAAATTAAGCAAGCCGCAGGACAGGGAAGGTCAGACATTATCTTGCATTAGTGGCTCGTACAAATAAAATTGAAATCCCATCAAAAACTACAAGGTTCGAGGTTCACAGGACAATCGCTGGGTGCAAAGTAAAAGGTGGTCACAATTGGAGCCCACGACGTAACCAAAAAATGCAACTAGGAACATTAATCGCTATCAATCTATGATCGTCAAATCAAAATATTCTCGGTCCTTATATTTTTTTGATGAATGTATAACTTATTATTATTAATAGTGATCGTTATCAACGTGCTGTATTGGTATCAAAGTATGGTTGACAAAAAAACAAATACACAAGTATTTAAAAACATTATATATTTTTCAAATTATGAGATTTATGTACATATTTATAATCACTTATCCAAATTATACTGAATAAACGACTAAATAAAGAGGAATTAAATATCGAATCACACAATTTACAAAATAACTTACTATCTTTTACTTCAAAATCAGGGTTGTCTAAAAGACAGCTTTGATGTAGTTTTGAATGAATCGCTTATTTTATTTAGATGAGATTTTGACTTTATTTGCTTATTTAAATTCTGTTTTTTCCTTTTAATATTGACATTGCAAATAGTACATCGCGTGCCCTCGTTCGTCGTTATTAAATTCGGGTATTGTGTCAAATCCATACTGTGAATGTAAATACTGTGAGCATACGTGCACTTTATTAGAACTTCACTTGAAATACTCTAATATAAACTGTACCTAGGTACATACAATGTGCATTGAATTATTTAGATTAAAATAAACACTTCGCGTAATATAATTCGATTTTCAAATACGTTGTATTTTTAAGACATAAATTAATGTCATTTTGACTTTGATTTTTTTTTAAATATATTAGGGCGAAAAGGTTTTGTACTGTAAAGAGTTATATGTAGAGGTGTAATTCTAAAAAGGTAAGTATTTATTTTATTTATGGTTAAAAATACAAGTGAATATTCAAATGTATTTGATTTTTCTGCCCACCATACCCTTTGATACGAAAAGTGCACGTTGATAACGATCACTACTTATTAAGTACCAAGAATAGTACATTTCGATACAAGTGCGTGTTTTCTGGGTTCACAGTTCCAACCTAACCTATATATTCTACTTTTATGGTAGCAAGTCGTTTTTGACGGGGTCGCAGTTCTATCCTAACCTAACCTATTTTTCTGTTAGCGGCTCTTTTCTGACGGGGTCGCAGTTTTAACAGAACCTACTTTTTTGGTGTTCTATAATATCGTCATTCGTCGGTAAGACAGCAACACATCATGCACTCGGGATGTCGAGCGCATGTTCGAGCAAATATATGGGAACGTTTCATTAGGCCGCTTCCTCATTAGCCCGTCGGCACGACAGGATACACCAGGCGATGATGTCAAGCGCATACTTGGCAACATTGCTGCAACACCCAAACTAGAATGAAAAGGAGTGGCTTTATGTGCCTTCGCGCGTGATGGCAACGTTACATTCAAATAATTTCTGATTCCTTAAAAACCAATAAATGTATTAAAAAAATGGTATAGTTACCCTGATTAAAAATATATAAATGAATATTACCTATTGAATCAAAAATCATCGTCAGATAGGTATTGTAGGGTTGTGAAGACTAAACCAAAACGTGGTATCGAGGATTTTGTCTCTAATCGTGTTTTTCATGCTAAACAGTCTCATGAAAATATGATCAAGTTGAATATGTTTAAATAACAGACAAGCATTACGGTTACTGCGACTCAGATCGCAGAAGACTAACAACTTTATCATATGTGGCCTATGGGATCGTTGTAGATACAATGTAAATAAAATAAAGAAATATCAGGGGATAATCTCCTATAGATGAAACTAGGCTTTACTATGTGGGTACTAGACAACGATATACATCGACTGCGGGGTCGTGTAGCAACAAATTAAACTAAATTTCACTACACCATTAGGAACGTAACGTAATAGATTTAAAAACTTTAAGACAATGTATTTGTTTTTATTAAATAAACATTAAATTCAATCTTTTTATTCAGAATCATACTCAATTTCTTACTCGCCTGAACAGACGATTTTCAAATGAGTTTTAACATGATAAAGTTAGGTGACCATAATTTTGCTATTCATGACTCCCTGAGACATAATATTACTTTAATAAAATACTAAACTTTAATTGATTCAAAAACCACTATACTAATATAATCTCAATCATTTACTGATTTGGGAACGTTAAGTTAGCATCACGACCCTGCAGTCACCCTGTACGGAGAAATAAATACTTAAATATATAGACGACACCCAAGACTCTCGCCAGCCACGCTATATAAGTCTGCAGAATTCAAAAGCCGTAAGTTTAAAAAAGTTTTGTATAGTAACACCACGATTTGAAATTAGTATTGATACTTGTTATTCCTAAGTATATTATTTTATGTAGGAGATAGTTTCTGCTAAATACTTATAAAATAGGAAAGAAACACGTCATGATGATGGTACAGTGAACTATCAATTATCCGACTTCTAAAAAGGAGGATGCTATCCTTTGACGGAACCGTCCCACTGATGATGGAATCCATTAAAAGGTCAAGGTACTGTTTTACTCGAAAAGTGGCCTCACTATTGAAATAGATGTACGCAATCGTGTAACGTCAGACTAAGTGGTGGGCGCGTCTTCATTCGTTGATTCAACCAACAAATTAAGACGCGATCCAGCACGTATCCAAATTACAAGTAAGTCAAGGCTTTTACAACGTTTAGTGCCACTATACTGACCAATCATGATGACCTAAAGTATCTAGATCACAGATTCTAATCTTATATTTTGTCGTGGGTTTATATCAGTGCTTTTTCAGAAACGGCTCTAAAGATTTTGATGAAAGGAATTAAATACTTGAGTGTGTGGACCCGAGTCACAGGGACGTACGATGCACACTTTTAATAGAAGGATCTTTAATTACTTAGTCATGGACCATCACGTATGAATAATTATATACTTTTTTTTTTTGAATAAGCAAAAACCAATAGTGAATGCCAAAAAGGCATAAAAATAAGGACCAAAAGGTAATTAAATCTTAAAACTAGTGTTTTAGCATAGGTCGTTTTGGCATTTACTGGATAGGTCCATAACAACAAAAAAATGTTATAGTAGAGTCAAAGACAAGAAATTACCTAATTTACTACCAAAGTAAGACAGTGAGTAATTTGTTACCTAGTTTACCTAATTTACTATCACCGACTTTACTAAATTTGTCATTGAAAGTAAGGATAAGATGTTTAAGTGCATTTATTTAATGTTTTTAGAACACTTCTATTATCGAAAGAAGGGTTCTTAAATTTTGTTTATTTCTGCCACGGAACTTTTAACCATTTTCATAGCAGTTATCCGAGTTGCTTTGCTTTATATAGCAATTATTTACGGGGGTTCTCCCGATGCCTTCATTCGATTGCCCTCGTTCAATCTTCCATATTATTTTATTCACTCAAGAGGATTGTGAAGCTAAAAATGTTCATAAAAAATTAGTGCCAACAACAATATAATAAATATAATTTGCACAATGATAAAATTTGCTTTTTATTTTTAACTTACAATAAAATTGAGCTACCGCTAAAAGAGGATATTTTCTGGTTGTACTTGAAGAAGCGACTTCTTTCAAACCTTTTACCTTTAAGGACAGTAACCAGTTTTGGCTTAAGATCAATGTTTAATCCTCCTGGAATCAAACAATGCTTTTATCAAGCAGGCGCTGTGGTCCCGTAGAAGGCCATAAATCCAGTCCAGTTGTTGCTATAGCCCTGACATAATTTCTATATATATGCCTAATTACTCACTAGTAGCCATACATCCGTAAACTATAAATAGTTTGCAAATTATTTGCAATAATTAGTACGTTTCGGACCTTCCAATGGAACGCATCTGCCACTCTTAAAATTAGCGTTATCAATAAGTCATTAAAGTGAAAGTTTGTTAACGAGAGTGTGTTATCTTTTACATCATTACGGAATTTTTTGACGAAGGTATGTATTGTTATTATTTGTACTATTTTGTACCATGTTTTTACAATAATATTAAATTGTTTGAGGTCTACGTGAAGTTTAATTACAAAAAAAGTATTTGTCTACTATGCACGTTCACATAAGGTTTTAACTATGTTTCTTAAATATTCTAAAGATGACTCTATATCTAGTATAATGCTCATAAGGGTTAGCTTATTGTTTTATATAGTGTACTGGCCTGATCCTTGTCCAGAAGCCATCTACGGAAATCGTAGCAGTGCTACGAGATTGCTACACCCGTAAAGAACTGTCAACATCCCTATTCTTAATATAATTGCCCTTTTCCTTTCAGTTACTTTTATACTTTGCAAGTTTTCAAGAATGCCAATAACTATTTCAGTTGTGGCACCTTGCTTTTGGTTCGTAAACTGAGAAATCCGACCACGTACTTCACTTGTACTACTACAAAATATTGTGTCGGAATATGTCGGTGACGTTGATATTGGGGATCTACAAAATTGCATTAAATATATTTGCAAGCAAGTGTGGACATATTAGAATAAAGTAAATAGAACCCGGAAATACCTGCTTAATCAGTATTGTGAATGGTTAAATACTGTTGTAGCCCTGAATTTGCCTAGGAGTTCAACCGCGTCTACTTTGAGTCTCGTCGAGTTAGATCGAGTTAGTGACACTAGTTGAAAACGGCGTTCGAAGAAAGCTAATGATTCATGAATTTAAAACAAAGTTAGGATTGATCGTTGACCTACCACGGAGTGGCGGAACACGGCATGTAGGTTTTTTGATAATTCCACTCTTTCAGCTGAAGTTACTGCCATCAAATTTTGGACTGTTTAAACTTAACTCAGTTAGGTCTAAGATTTATGCCTTAACATTATTTAAAACAAAAACTTTGCACACCTTTGGGTTATCAATTAACATAATGTGTACCAAACTTAAACTCATTCGATCCAGTATTTTCGGAGCAAAATCATTTTTCGTACGGAACCCTAAAAACATTCAGGCTACTTAACACGAGGAAGATATCACGCGTCTTGACGAATATGGATCTCATATATCATATTTTACTTAAATCACACCCACTTATTACGACTCCAAGAAACCTACCTAGAAAGAAAAAATCTGTTTTGTCCAACTCTGTTCTTACAGATGTTCAGAGTAAATTTAATTATTTTAAAGATATCATGTCATTCATATTTAAAATGTTTTTTTTTTAAAAACAATAAGACAAAAAAACAAGATATCAAAAAGATCATTTCATTAGTATTTATTATTTGTTTTTTTTTAATAAAGGATTGAAATAAACTGAATTTTGAAATTTGCTTTTATTTTACCTTCACGCCTGTAATCCCGGAGTGGGGTAGGCAGAGCTACAGAATTACCTACAACTTTAAAAACTTGTTGATAATTCTGTAACCACATTCTGCACAAATAGGCTAAGATGTTTACCAGCGTATTAGTGACGTGGCAAGCCCATCGCCTAATAGTACTACAAGCCTATATTCCCTTAGTCGCCTCTTACGACATCCACGGGAAGACATGGGGTGGCACTATTCTAACCCGGCAACCACACGGGGAAAATTTAATTTAATTTAATTATTTAATTTATTAATTTTTGGTTAGAGTTGGTAATTCTATAGCTCTGCCTACCCCACTCTGGGAATAAAGGCGTGAGTTTATGTATGTATGTATGTATAAATAAATTCAATTCTAAACATTGTCTGTTTTTTGTTATACCAATTATTATTAAGATATTTATAAAACTACATAATATACTTTTAAATTATTTAGTAACATAGGTACTACAATTAAAAGTTAAAACTAAACTTATTTAAATTAAAATTAAACTAAGCTACTCAAATTAAAATAAAATTAAGCTACTCAAATATTAAAGATGTAAATAATTATCACCACTCTGCCGTGTCATGACAAAACACTGTAACTCAAGTTACAGTGTTTTGTGCTAACATCAATAATTGAGCTTTTCGGGTCCATATTTATATATGCCTACTAACAGACCACTCATTTTGTACCTAAATCTATGAAAAACCTCAAAGCGCATTACACTGTAACTGTTAAAGCATAAGGGCTTGTTTTGACTAATCACTGTATGTCCAAATACAGTGTTTTGCCAAAACAACACTGACGGTTTTTGGCGACCTTTACCTTAAGATACAGTGTTTTGTCGTATCAATCCCGCAATTCACCCTTGAAGTGAGTGAGTGTTTTGGTTGTGAGGCGATTGTTTGTAAACATTACTTAGTAGATCACAGGGAATTCATCGCTGGTTCACGCGTTTTTAACTTGTCCGTGATAAAAATATCAGAAAATTAGTAAAGAACGGAATAAATTGATTTTCAATCTTACAAAAGGTGGAAAGAAAGAGTGTCGCTTAAATGTGTCAGTGATTTTTTCCAAAATGAACAGTCATTTAGTTACCAAAGCCAGTGTACCTTCTCCAACCACCTGTGCTCATAATAGTTTTGTATCGGATTTTCCTAGCACAAACAGCTCGACTGATGAAGCAGGTATGGATGTCAATTACACTTTTAAACAACGTCTACCTTCGTCGGATCACGCCCAACAGGTTACTATCCTAGATAAAAGCAGCGATCAACTTATGCCAAATAACAGTTTTAAACCAGGAAGCCAATTCGACGTTTTTCCGATGATACTGAGTCGCATTTACCAGCTTTCGTTGCATATCCACCTGATAATAATGGCACAACAACGGAGTTTGTTGATAATACAGACTGTATGGACTTAGATGTGCCACTAGTCTAAAATAAACCAAATTGAGCCCGTTACCGTATTTGGGGAAAGCATCGAACGATCGTCGCCACTCCAATACACGGAATTGTTATCTGAGGTTAAACTTCAAAATAGTATTTAATCTTGGCATAAACATAATTCTTGTTTGGTCAAGTCTGGTCTAAGAAGACTTTGATAGTATGTTAATATTACCAATAACTAAAATTTAAAGTAATGTTTTTTCATACTTATGACAAAACACTGTAACATGATAATTACAGTGTTTTGTCGTAAACTTAAGTATAAAAACGGTACTTTGTTGTGACAAAACACTGTAATATGATAGTTACAGTGTTTTGTCACGACGATTAGATTAGTTATTACCAAATTATGTCACAACAAAACACATTTTGGCTTTTAAATAAAATAAAGAATTTAAAATTAGTTTTTTTTTAGATTTGTATACTATAAGAGTAACATTATCGATATTTTGTCAAAATTTTATAAACATCGGATGAATCTTCACAGTTTTACGGCCAAATAACGAAAAAAAAACGTTTTTTGCGACTTCTGAAAAATAGCATTTTTCATTTTACAGTGTTTTGTCATGACACGGCAGCACTATAAAAAGAACACCCTCTCTAACAGATCCGCTCGCGGCATGGTCCCTATGACACTGGCTGCATTACCTCTCTGGATAGCTAGCCCAATCTTTTTGGAGAGGTGAGCACCAGCTCTAGGATCTCCGGAGGTGTCTATGAGCCGGGACGACAGAGCCTTCATAAAGCTTTTCATATCAGCTGGCCAAGGACCCATGGTCTCCACTGAAAGTGCCACAAATTCTTAATTATTTAATAATATACTTATACTTTCGGAAAAATCGAATTTTAACACTTTCTCTTTAAATCTTTTCCACAGTGAGGAACTTACATAATAATTTTATTAAAACCAACAAAACAAAACATACAACTCGAATTAAAAACACCTATTTTTAACAAAAGTATGAAAATTTCAATTAAAACCATTTCGAGGAATACGCTTCTAAAATTGATCCCTATAGTAAGATTTAAAAAAAAATTAACAGGCGCTAATTATAATAAAATGAAATGACCTTCATATGACCCCTAAATGCGGTTTGAATTGCGCTATTATACCAACCATTTTTGTAGTTTTACTTAAAACATATAAAAACTCTCCAATATTTTATTAAGTACAATAATTAAGATATCTAACTTACACATGGAGGTAGGAAAGCATAGAGGGAGTATAAAAACGGCTAATAAAATAGTACTCTTCACACCTGTTACAAATGCCCTTCGTTAAAAAGAGTCGTCTATGTAATATGACTGCTTTCAATTGAATTTCAAAAGTGTACCACTTTTTAGGTGTGTTTAGTGTGTGTGCATTAGTGTGCGTAAGTTTGCAGTCAGTGATGTGAGGTTTATGGATAAATACAGTATTATCTATAATAATTGTGATTGATTGATTACCAATTAGTCATTGACCTTATTTCGGAAAGTATACTGAGAAATAACTCTTTTATCGTGTAAAAAAAATAAAGACAGCTTTTACAGTTTTTATTTAAAAATAAAACGTATATTTTTAATAATGATGAATAAGCCTTACCAAAAGTAATTGGCAGACAGTTTGACACCACGACGAACCATTTCTGTTAGGGCATCTCCAACCGATCGATAACTAACGATCTAAATATCTACAATAAATGCCATGCCTACCTATGTCTAAAACGCTCTCAACGAAAACTACTAAGCATTTTTTTTTTTTTTTTTTAAATGTTTTGACTTTTGACATTCAAATACATACCCAACAAATACTTTCGACATTTTTTCAAAGTAAAATGACAATTTTTTAAAGTTATAGACCGTATTTACGTATAAATGAAGTACACATTCCTGTATCTGGACTCATAAAGTATCTGTGTGACCACATTAAATATTCATACAAGTTTATTTTGGGTTTGAATATTGAGAATCGACGTGGGACATAAGGAATTTTGCACTTTTTGTTTCTTTCTTTTATGATAAATCTATAAATTTGAATATATTCATCGTGTTATAAATATATTTCGAATGCCAAACACTTATGGAATCAAACTATATCACTCATATTTCCAAATAGAACGTAGAAAGTAAAACAAAACATCTTTGAATCGGTGGGACATTCAAATTTTGCTATGTACTCTTTTTTTGGAAAACGCCCATCTACCCCCGTTTACACAAGAATAACACAAGAGTCGCAAGAACACTGAATAATTACGTACTTTATTATAGATTTTTGTGTTTTCAATTAATTTAACAAGGTCACTCACTACATTCCAAGACGGAAAGGAAAAGAAACCACTAGAGTTAATCACTAATTTCACTGAAAAACATTTATTATTGATTATGCACTTGTCATCAACTTCAAGTCACAATATCAACATTTATCACCAGAATGTTCCAAAAAATCACTGAAATGTACGTAGTAACGACGTCACCATTTAATTATTACGCAAAGAAGATTTGTAAACGTTAATTTCCCATTAAGAAAAAAGACAACTATTTTTATTTTATAATTTAACACGGAGCCAATGTTTACATGGCGGCAGTAATCTACCCTACGAATAATTAAAATAAATAATAATTAAATATTAGCGTAAAAGGTTACTTGTAATGTGACGATCTCAGTATTTATTTATCTATATAGGTATAAGTAATATGACTTGTGTTAAACTTATGCAATATTATTGAGAAATAAATGATTTATCTTTATCTTTATAATTTTTTTGTAATGTTACGATTATCTTGAAAACCATAAATCTCTTACAGGACCCAATGTTAGGCTATTTAGATATAACGGTAATGTTTATTTTGACAAGATAAAAAATAAACCGTTGTTTTTCAAATAAACCGTATTCATATCCTTAAGTTCAATATCCAAAAAGCTCATAACTAGGAATAAATGTATATTGAATAGAAACAGTAAACTTCGGGATGCCGGCGTTCGAGAATTGCTCGTTGCGTCTCCTATATACTTTAATACGCCACTCGTCACTAAATTTAACATAACAATCGAAAACCACCATCCTTCATTGATTTATGCTACAATCCCTTCATGCAATCGGTTTCGTATCTAGTTTAGTCCCCGTCGTCAGCCCTAGGCGATTTTGTACCTTCGAGCAGTCTCTCCGCGTACTCGTTGGGCACGTAACTGGATTAAACGACGACGCTTGTGCACAGTAGTAACACGAGCGCTACCCAAACTAGGACCTATAGTTGCTTAACTGCCAAGTGCCAGTCGCTCAGAAGGGGTTCCTCGCGAATATGATGGCTCTCCAAGAAAAACCCAGCAGAGAACCTACGGACTGCCGTCTTGGATCATTGTATCGGCTCTATTTGCAGTACCCGATGTTACGTACCATGTTTATTAAATCGGGATGAATCAGAGAGAAAATCGCAGGATACAATATTAAATAAATTCAAAGCAGATCTGACCAATAATTAAGATTTTCGTTTCCAAAGGTTTCTCATAATTGTGGCCACCAGCACCCAAGACTTTGGGACATAAATACGCTACTTACTTATAAATTAGTGTAAGACCGAATTAATTAAGGAAAAAAAAAAAAAAAAATGTTACATCAGCTCGAAACTAAGCATCACTGATATACGAATTCCACACAGACGAAGTTGCGGGTAAAAGATCGTCTGTAGTAATATAGTTTAGTTTCAGCCGAGCGAAGTACAGATGCGGGTGGCGTGAAGCGAGGCCCCTGCGGCTACCGTTCACGGGCGTTAGCGCCGCCCGCGGGGCACGGCGCGGACGTCCGCGGCCTGACGTCTCGTCAAGAGCAAAGCCACGATTCAATTTACGAGCTGGATTATTTAACAACCCTAGAGCTGCTGCGTATGGGGGTTGACCCATAATGACATTGTTTAACATCTGTGATTTTTATACTAAGACTCGATAATGTACTAAGACTCGCGGATCCCACATTCAAGCTGTGAAATCCGTTTCGCGGGTCGTTGTTGTACAAGTAAGTTTGTCAACATGTTATAATAAATAAAAGCTTATTCTGATGGGGAAACTGAAAGGCGGACGGACTCTGAAAATACTGAATTGGACAAATGGATTTTAATATTATTATGTAGTTCATGTATTATCAGCGATTCCTTTTTAGGGTTCCGTAGTCAAACTAGGAATCGTTATAGTTTCGCCATGTCCGTCCGTTTGCCTATCTGCAGCCTAGCTCAGAGACTTTTAGTACTAGAAAGCTGTAATTTGGCATAAATGTAGGTACATATTAGTCACGCCAACAAAGTGGACTGCGGAACCCTAAAAACCGGGCATGTGCATGTTGAATATTGTTACCATGCCCAGTTGGGGTTCCGAAGCCGTTACAAGAAAAACAAAAATATAATCTCAAAAAACCACATGTTTGAACTAAGTATGAACTCGTTCTTAAAAAAAATGTTTGGTGCAGAACACTGTTCTAAAAAAAATACACCGACGGCGAAATAGTTCAGGTGCTTATCAATTCGGACTCTAAGAAGAAATCTCACACGATTCTCACTATCTTCTATTTCAAAACCAGGTCGTCCTAAATATGTTCCTCTCCTATGAGTTTGACGTAAAAATCGTATGAATCCCGAGGTATGAGATGCAAAATCCTCATCATTTAACTTAGGGGCCGAAATAGGTGTTACTGTTGGCCACAAAGAGATTAGTTATTTAGTTATTTTGTTATTGGTTGTGGTTGTCTTTCACGACCGTTTCACTACTTTATAGTCTTCTTCCGAGTCCAATCTCTTATAAATCTTGTACATTTCATCTATTTTTAACATTATTTCTTTTGTATGGACGAATTTATTTCATTCTCCGAAATATATACCTACAATTTTGATTTTTTTATTAATACAATTACAATAAAACTAAGTTAAAAACATTGTCACAGAAATTAAAACTAAATTATTAAAAGTAAAACTTATTATAACTATGCTAAATAAGATTAAATTAAAACTAAAAAAGAGAGGGCCCCCGTGGCAAAGAAGGTACCACAGATTCTATTCTTTTGTATTCAGCCGTGCAGCCATGACACTTTTGCTCCATCCATGGTTTATTTTCTTTACTTCAACGCTGACAAGAAGTACCTATTAATTTTTCATCCATGCATTGGTTTACTTTTGTGTCAAGTTTTCATAATCTGCATAATATAATCACCCGGTGTGTTCAGTCTCTGCTGCCGTTTTAAGGCACTTTCTATTTTTCCAAAGTCTGTATCATTAAGAAGAAATCTATGTCCTGATTCGAGGAATCGAAAGTATATTAATTTGGCCGACAGTTCAATGTTCATTTAACATGGCTTTAAATATCAACGTTAGTTTTACGTAACGGGCTTGACTCCCACAAGAGTCACTCCACAACATCTGGTCAATATTTAAATTTACGATGTACTACAACTGCGAAGTTACAAACGAATAGTTTAATATCGAAAAAAATCTCTCTCTCAATTTAAATAACAAGGTGTATTGTTTACTTACCTGGGATATAAAAGAAAAACAAATGTAAAATGCAAAAGAAAAAGAAAAAGAAATCATTTATTCACTACGAACCTAAGACACAGAAAAAAGTAAAAACAAAAAACTGCAATAAAAAGAAATAATAATATTATGGTCTTTATCATTTGAACGGTTGTTGAGGCAACTTAAAACTATGGCTAGTGTCCTTGCTAATCGCTGTATTGTCAAAAACTTAGAAAACTTTTTAATACCATAAAACCAGCAGTAAAACAGTGAACTTGTGACACAATATTAAAAAAGTTGCCAAAAAAAATTATTTAACTGTTTTACGAATTTTAATTTATTTTATCAATACACACAGTTTATTTATTTATAATTATCCAGCAAAAACTTCATTACACGTATTTAATTGATTCAAAATACACGCATCAGATATAAAGCAAATAAAGTAATTTTGACACGGAACCATGTAATGATGTATTAAAATGTGGGCTTAAGAACTTTTTACTAAACATAAAGGAACCAAAAAGCATAAATAATAAAAATTACAATTGTAACGTACAAATGTAGGCTTTGGCAATTTGTATTTTGCAAACAGGAATCAAACGTTAAGTAGGATGACGGCACCAGTAAAGGACACTTCACTCTTAATTCAAATTTCATATGGTCCTAAATTGATTGTTGCGACAAATCAATAACCCTTATCTTCTCTAAAATAAGAATCAGTGTCCATTATTACATACATACATACACACCTTCACGCCTTCATTCCCAGAGTGGGGTAGGCAGAGCTACAGAATTACCAACAACTCTAAAAACTTGTTGATATAGGCTAAGATGTTTAACAGTGTGCCCATTATTATTACCCAATAATCCCATAATGGCATAAACCTTCAGAGGTTTCATGTAGCCGTTACATATTGAATATACCTTAGATGAAATTAAATTATAAGTGGGTACATAAAAACAAAACTAAAGAAAATCTGCCTGTGCGTGATCTTGGAGGCTTTAAAATAATAATATTAGGATTTTTGCTAAGATTTTTTTTCATAGCATGTGTTTTTGTGTGTTGATCTGACAATAATTTGTTATTTTGTGCTACATTATTTGTCGTATAAAGAATGCTGAGTACGAAAAAACGCCCTTAAAATGCCCGTATGAGATATACAGAGTTGTCAAAACTAGTTTTTAAAAGTACTTATTGTACTCGTACGGTACGAAGTAACACATGAGTAAATAGAGATATTTACTCATGCGGAAGGAACGAGCCGAGTGGCAATTGTGAAGTTACAGTTCCCGGAGTTCCGCCGCCGCGCCGCGCGCTGCTTGCTCCGATTTGGTCGCTGATCAGCAGGCGCCGAAGCGCACAGCGGCCATTAGCGAGGATAAAATCACGATTCACGGAAACTAATTAAACCTTACCCCACAAATAACATAATTTAATCAACTAAATTAAACCAACAAAGTTAAATAAAGTGTTGCCATTTTTAAATAATGTTCTAAATGAAAGTAACTACAACGTAGGTAATGGGTTAACCTTTTGATCCCTTCTCGTCTAGTCTTAAGAACTTTGAATTGAAGATCGGTGAAAGTTACATAATGGATATAGTATGGTCATTAATACGTGGAATACAAAAATTTACTTTTTTTATCTAAGTATTATTAATATGAAAGCGTGTTTATTTTTTGTTATGTCTTCGCGTTTCAACTTCTTAACCGATCAGTGTGAAATTTGGTAATACTAAAGTTGTTTATGACCTGAACCTGGACACAGGGTATTTTTATCTCAGAACATCGAACAGCTTCCGACCAGCGACAAACAACCGTCTGGACAGGGGCGTAAACTGGTAGTCTAACAAAAACTAATCAAGATATTGAATCCTTTGAGTGGACCAAATCTTCCAGGTAACAAACATTTTGTTAATGCTTAGCTGCGCATCTCAAACAGGGACACTAAGTGTTTTATGTTATAAAGCGAAGGGGGTTTCAATGAAATGGTTAGTGAACGTTATGGTTTTTAAAACTGTAATATTAGCCGATATAAAAATCACAACAACATAGACAGATTCTTATTTCGTTGTAAATTTTCTTGTTTCTTCCACAATAATGACTAAATTAAGACAATTTTATATCTCATGATCCCACTACTGAAGCGTTTTTAAATAATAAAATTTCGTACAATGCATTTATATCCGAAATAAATGGCAATTTAAGAACACCACCAATTTACTTTTGTATTTGACGCAGTAGTTTCTTTATTCGCCTTCATTTCTTAATCCTTTTGATGGATAATGGATGGTTCCACTATTTTTCTAGATTTTATACGATACTAAGGAATTAAAATAATTAAGTAAATACAATCTAACAATCAGAAGACTGTGACGTAGGTCATGTAAAGCTCAATATCATTCAAACTATACTTGCCTCAACAAAACAGGTAGCCACTACTATTACTTTTGTCTGAATACTAATACCCATTCGGTAACAGTTAAGTAACTTTAAATTGCAAAGACAACGGTTTTTAAGGCCTAATTCTAATACAAAGACACTCACAATAATGAACAAAACTAACTAAAGCATCAAAAGAAGAATCTAATTTTACAAATGGTGAAAAATCCTACCTACCGTTTTGTTATCCTTTGTTACGCAGAACGCCTGCTCAGTTTTACTTGTCTGCCGCAAGAGCAAATAATATAGAGCCGCATTGCGCCTTAGACAATGCGGAGTGCTTATAAAATCCTGATGGAATCAACTCACGTTGTTAGGGTTCCGTACCCTGATCTAAATATATAAAACTCAAAGGTGACTGACTGACTGACTGACTGACTGACATAGTGATCTATCAACGCACAGCCCAAACCACTGGACGGATCGGGCTGAAATTTGGCACGCAGGTAGATGTTATGACGTAGACATCCGCTAAGAAAGGATTTTGATAAATTCTACCCCCAAGAGGATAAAATAGGGGATGAAAGTTTGTATGAAACTTTGTCAATTTTAAACCGATCGGGCTGAGACTTTGCATGCATATAGCTACTATGATATAGGCTTCCTCTAAGAAAGGATTTTGATAGGTTCCACCCCTAAGGGGATAAAAAGGGGATGAAAGTATGTATAAATCTTCTTAGATTTTCGACTGATTGAACTGAAATTAAAGATTGGAGCTACTATGGTGAAGACGTCCGCTTAAATAGGATTTTGATAAATTCAACCCCCATGGGGATAAAATAAGGGATGATGGAAATTGTCAGATATGTGGTTAATGACTGGAGCAAGTTTTCAATACCCACCCACGACAGGAATAGTGATAACTACTTAACACCTGACGAATATTTTGCTGATATGATGAAAAATGCTACTTATGGCGGATTTTGTGAGTTAATAGCAGCAAGATTAATATTCCCATTTAAGTGTGAAGGTTATAGAAACGGTCTCATATATACGGAATCTGGATCTAATGACTATCCGGTAAGGCGATTACGATTCAGCCAAGATTAGTCCAGTGGGCATTTTGATGCCTATCTTCCCATAGCAGCACAGAAAATTACTCGGCGTCGTATGGAGGTAGCTGTAGAAAAACATGATTTTGGAATTGATACACCTTCGAACGCGGTTTTTCAGCAACTTTTAAAGTTCAAGTCTATCATTTATTTGGAAGTATATTACCGGAACCTGGGCAGGATGCACAGTTTCTGCAAATTTGTTTCGTCGGTGAAGATGATAGAGAAGCTAATATTCGATGTTCTAAATTTCCTGATTTGAGACCAAATTTAATTAAACAATTGCAGCTTATGTTACATGAGGTGAACCCATACATAAAATATTTAAAAACAGCCATTGATAAAATATCGCCTTCAGAGTCATTCAAGGTCGTAATACATGGAGATAAAAAACCACAAAGAGAACACAGAGGCAGATTTAATGCACCAACGGCAAATGAAGTGGCCGTTGTATTGGTAGATCAGCATTTTGACCGAAGAGACATCATCCTCGAAAGCCGAAGTAACTCACTTCAGCGTATCAGTGAGATACATCGAGCTTATGACGCGCTGCAGTACCCGTTGATGTTTTGCTGGGGGATGATGGCTATTCAATCAACATACCACAATGCGATCCCACAACTAAGTTACCCTGGAAAAAAACAGTCTCTGCTGTAAGTTTTTATTCATACAGAGTAATGATCAGAGAAGGAGAAGATAACTTTTTGGTTAAATATCGCGCTCTTTTTAGTCAATATTTGGTAGATGAATACGCAAAAATAGAAACTGAAAGACTAAACTACATATAAAACAATCAAGCCAAATTGCGCGCAGATAATTATGTTCATTTAAAAGATGCAATTGGACGGCAAGTTGTATATAAATCCCCGCCGCGTCCCCTGAGCTCTGTGAATCCTAGAAAAAAACATTAGTTTTTACCCGCGCCGAGCGCTGGCTGCTGAGTGGATTGCTCGTCCACCGGCTTCTGCTCCATTGAGGCATCACGCGCAGTGACTGCCGCGCTCCAAACAACATGTCCGGCTCAATAAATCCATACCAGGATACATCCTAATTACTTAGTAAGAGATAGGCTTTACTAATGAAAAGTAGTTTAAAAAAGTGGCCCATTGATGCCGAATATCTGGTTAGAGTTAAAATAAGACACATTTGATTTTGTTAAGCAGTCGACTACCAAGAGATGTATCCACTTTTGTACCTTAATACAACGCAACAATAAAGATAAAATGTACTTCAGTCAGCGAGAACATCGACAGTTTTTTTTTTTTTAATACCATTTCTATCAACGATTAAAATACTTTTTGAGAACAACTAAGGTACCAGAACACCCACAAATCAAAGAAATCTTTTTCTATACATTTTGTAGGGTGCCTATTTAATTACAAAGTGAAATTTTCTTTAGCTTATGATCGCGTGGCAGGAAGGGATCAAGTAGCTGCCCTTACTGCCCCATCTTAACTTTCCACTGTGTATTTTGTCATGATGGTGAAAAGTAAGTGTAAAGAAGTGGTGCATGAACACTTGATTTTTACTTAAATAGATAATACCGTCATAGGCATTGGCAAAAATACTTTTCACTTCTCATGCTCGTAAAGTCCTTCTTTATGCTGGGTATAGGCTGCATAAAATCGCATTTTATGCTCTAGTGCATAAAGTAATTTCTTCTTTTAAGACTAAGGCAATAAGGCCTTACAGCCACATACACAATACACCTTCATTTAATTGATATATTTTTATGAGATTTAGGTTATATCGTATTATAATTACGACATATGTAATACTATCTTAATACTTTAAGATTAATACGGGCGTGCATTTACGTAAAAAAAAAATAAGTAACGCAAATATTTATAATAACTTGGCATTAAGGCTCAAACCATAGTGTCCATAACCAAACGTCACATAATTGAAAATTAAAAAAAAAAATGTGTAGCGGGAAGCTAATTATTCGTCAAACAAAATTAAAAACTAACTAAATTTGTTGTGTTGCGGTTGAAAATTCAATAAATTATTCGTAAGTAATTGAACAATGTCTTCAAGTAGTGATAGTGACGATCAAAAAATGATTTCGCCTGAGACTTAATGGACAGAAGTGTGAAAAATGTAATTGAGCGATATTGCCGCCTAAATCGAAGAAAATCTATCTCAGCACATACGAAAGTTTTATGATTTGGAGGATCCAGAAAAGCGTAAACACGTTTGCGGAGTGTGTTTTTTTAAGCTAATTTGACGAACTGTCGATGAAATTACATTTTTGTACTCGTCGATTAAAATGTTTGTATTACGATTTCATAGAGAATACTGTAACGTCACTCGTTTCATCGTTGAATAGTCTATGTTACTTCCGAAACAACCGAAATAACTATTTCGATACGCTCTAGACAACCGAAAAAAAATTGAAAATAGAACTTCGTATTTAAATAATATGTGCCCTTGTTTAAGGAGACTCGATGCGGTACAAAATTTGCCAATATTGTATGGCGTTTTGGAACGTAGCAGCATCGCGTCATCTGTCAAAAATCTACTTAAACATGCTGCTGTATCCAGGACTTTAAAAAAAACCGGTGGTGTGATAACTTTTCTTTTAAAAGCCAAGAAGTTTACGTTTTCTCTGTGGAAATAAAAATCATCATTCATAAAGATTTCATAGAGAATACTGCAACGTCACTCTTTTCATCGTTGTTACTTCAGAAACAACCGAAATAACTATTTCGATACGCTCTAGACAACCGAAAAAATTTTGAAAATAGATCTTCGGATTTCCATATGTGTCCTTGTTTAAGGAGCCTCGATCCGATACAAAATTGCTAATCTGTGGCGTTTCGGAACGTAGCAGCGTCGCATCATCTGTCAAAAATCTACTTTTAGTTTTCTTATATATTCGTATTAATGACTTACATTATTAATTTTAATGAACTCGTACAAAAAGTATTGTTCACAATAGTGTCATAATTAAGCTTTTTAATCTCGTACCTTACTTAGGCCACTCAGCAAGCTTCGTGGCCTAAACACGGTACTCGACTAAAAAGCTCTCTATTATAACACGATTACGAAAAATACTATTTATGCGTGATAGAACATATTAATTACATTATAAAAATTAATTAAATGTTCTTGTATATGCTTAATCGTTGTTTTATTTCCTTGCAATCGAAGTGAAAAGCAGAGTGTAAAACTCGAACATAAAACCCATTTTACCCTCGACGTGACAATCCACCCTCGCCGTACCGGCTCGGGTGGCTATATGCACGTCTCGGGTAAAATGGTACGTTTTATGCACGTGTTGTACAATCTACTATTAAATGTTTGCTGGGTGTATATAATATAACGGAGAAACAGCGGGTTATGAGAATCGCCTACTTTGCTACACTTCCTAACTTTAATTAAACACTTTTAGGTGCACTGTACAACGCGCTGAGTAACAAGTGGAGCCAGCGCCGCGCCGGCCGCAGCGCCCACAGCGCCCGCGGCGCAACTTACTCCCGGCGTCGTGTCTGCGTACTCACCCGTCTGCGGCTTGCAGAACAAACAGCACTTGACTGGACCCTTACCTGCAAATAATAAGTATACAATTGTTACAATGTTTTTTGTAATAGCAGGTTGCGTCTGGAAATATGGATGAGAATATCACAAAACATCGTTCCGAAATACCGTTCCGTTAAGAAATACAATTATATTTAGTAGGCTACTAAGCTTTCGATTTATTTATTTCATTACTCTATTAACTTAAAAACCAGGACAAATAATAAATTAGACTTGCGCACCGAAGGTTACGTTCTTGATAAAGTTAAAAAACGTAATAATATTATAGGTACTACTACTAACATACTTAGACGTCTGGACCAGTAAAGAATTTTTAGAATTAGAGATCAAAATATGCTGTTTTTTCAGATATTTTGTTCGTTTGCTTCTTTACCAAGTGTAAAACAAAGTACCTTTCCGCATCGTTCTGTTTGTCTGTCTGTATATCCGCTAACTCATTAACCACGGACGGATTTATATGCGGTTTTCACCATCAGTTACTAAGATATTTATTCCCCGAAGGTTTTTATGTATAATGAATTCTGACTATCTCCGGTGTTACAAAATATTTCACATATACCGAAGGGAATCGAGACTTTATAAATAGGCTCCTTATAAATCGGTGTTTTAAGGTTCCGTAGTAAGTAAACTAGGAAACCTTATAGTTTCACTCAGATACCTTCTCCTCGTACTCAATAGCTATAATTTAGCATAGTTATTATATATTATACATATTAATCCCATCTTTAACCGCGGGGTAAACGATATGAGCCTTTGAGATAAATGTGTAGGTAATAAAGAAAAATAATATTGATATTGCTTCTTATTTATTAGTTTTTTATTTTAAACACTCCATGTCTTCTAAGGGAATATAAGCTTGTAGTACTGTTAGGCGACGGGCTTGCAACCTGTCACTAATATGCTGGTAAACATCTTAGCCTATTTGTGCAAATTGTGGTTACTGAATTATCAACAACTTTTTAAAGTGGTAATTCTGTAGCTTTGCCTAGCCCACTCTGGGATAACAGGCGTGAAGGTATGTATGTATGTATTTTAAACATACGAATGGTATCTAATGATTTGGAAAAAATATTGGCACTTGTTGCAATATTAATGTGTGTATAAGCCGGAAGAAGGCTATAGATAACTTGTGGAGAGTTAACAAATAGCCCGTAAATTTGCGCTTTAAGCACCTGCTACAGGCGTACAAATTAATTGAGAGCCGGGGTATGCATGAGGTGCGGGGGAGGGCAATAGGGACTAGTCGAGATTGTTCACACCTCATCCCCGCACCTTATGCCTGCCCCGGCTCTCAATATAGTGGTGCGCCTGTAGACACTCCTTGGATAGGAGGCGGGAGATCATTCCAGCACTTGGACGGCGCAAACCCATAAAACTACCTCTGAATGCCGCAGTCTCGTGCTTAGACACGACAGTGACTGCCTTAAACCTGCGCACTTCACTTCAAAACATGACGATTAAATATAACATACAACTTGCAAAACATTCCTAAATATTTGGATAATCTTCTCAATACAATGATACCAGATGAGCGCATTAAAAAGGTTATCTTTCCATAAAAAAACGGCCAAGTGCGAGTCGGACTCCGTATTTAAGATAATATTAGATGAATAATAACGCAAAAGAAAATACTCATTCGGTCAATTTTAACTAAGTAGGTAGTCTATTTTAATACAGATTTTTAGAGCTTTTTGATCATTTTGCCAAAACGGTTGACAACTTAATTTTTGTTTTGCTTAAAATATAAATAATTATCTTTAAATCAGTTTTTTTTCAGATTTTATGGTTCATAAATTTCGGAGGTG
Source organism: Acleris emargana (assembly GCA_927399475.2). NCBI lineage: Eukaryota > Metazoa > Arthropoda > Insecta > Lepidoptera > Tortricidae > Acleris > Acleris emargana. The sequence goes on along the minus strand of OV656835.1, from coordinate 43,885,835 downwards.
CGACAACGGATTTTTTTTGTTCATTTTTGGCTACAAATCAATAAGTACGTCACGGTTTTTTTTTAATAATATTTTTTTGCAGATTGAGCCCTTTCATATGACACCCCGTTTGCTATGGTCAAATTAATTTCTTTGCTCCCCCTTCTAACCCCAAATATTTAGAAATAATTTCATATTGTGTTAACTCAAAACAGATGCTGCCCGCCGTTACACAACTATGCCAAATTTCAAGTCGATAGCTTTTATAGTATCACAGAAAATCTGCTTTAACATAGACATAATCATATATTTTTATTCAGTGACGATTTTTTGGGTTCCGTACCTAAAAGGTAAACACGCTTGTAACCCTCCTTCTGACGCAGTCGGGTAAAAACGGGACCCTATTACTAAGACTCCGCTGTCCGTCCGTCCGTCTGGCCGTCTGTCTGTCTGTCACCAGGCTGTATTTCACGAACCGTGATAGCTAGACAGTTGAAATTTTCACAGAAGATGTATTTCTGTTGCCGCTATAACAACAAATACTAAAAACAGAATAAAATAAATATTTAAAAGGGGATACCATACAACAAACGTGATTTTTTGCCGTTTTGTTGCTAATGTTGTATTGATGTACGGAACCCTTCGTGCGCGAGTCCGACTCGCACTTGGCCGGTTTTTTAAGTTATAATTATTTGTCTGCAACTCATTAAAAATGTAGAAAGTAACTCTTAATGTAGATTATGTACGAATTTTAAGAAAAGGAATTTTAACGATAATGCTTCTAAGACACATGCGATTGATCTCATATAACAAACCTAAATAGGTTGGTATACATTTTAAGAAATGCTTATAGCATTGGTTTATTGCGTTGCCAATTTCCCAAATTCCCGGAATATTGCCAAGGCCTTTTTAGGGTTCCCTTTACGAGCAATATTGCCGGCAACATTTACGGTAATATTCCCACCCTTAGCCATATTCCCGGGCACGGCACATCACTAGGAGTGCACGTCTGAGCACTCGCGGCTTAGGAGGTAGCTCTCTGCTTCGAGTTCACAAAAAGCGCCGCCTAGAGTGCACTCTGCAACCGGTCGCCCTGCGCAGCGGAATAGCAACCTACTGGTTATATAAGCTGACGACGTTAATTAAAGTAGAGCGCCTTCTCGTCGTCGAAGGAGCAGGCCGAGGCAGCGAGCCGAGCCCTCACCTGCTTCCCTCGCGGCTCAACAGATGGCGCAACAAGTGCTTTGTGCTCATCTATACAAGGGAAACAAAACAACTCGAGGCGCGATAAGTTTGTTTTCAAGTGCCTAACTTTCTCAATCATTTAGAATCTTGCAAAATTGCTTTACGTAAATACACGACAAATTACTAACAGGTTATAATAATTCATTTTCTATTCTTTATTCTTAGATAATTGGCAAATTTTAAGTAGGTAACGGCTGATTTAATGTTTGTTATAATAGTCGTCCTATGATAAATTAATTTGATAAAGGATAATATTAGTTTATATTACCATTTTGGAACTGCGTTATCATTTACAAAAAAAAATGAAAAAGAAATCTGCGAGTGAGATTCTTTTTATTAGGACTAATCTATACAAATGATTTGATGAAAGTCGAACAAATTTGTCAATGTGCAGGTAATCCTTTATGTTATTTTTAAAGCTAAGTATGTACCAATATTAAAGTACAAAGTGTAAATCAGGCATAAGACAAACTAAATTTGTGATTAAAACTTCTCAATAATGGAACAGTTCTTAATGTTGATTGTTATGAAAATTGAGATGAAAAATTACGTACCCAGTTAAGTAAACTGGTGCACGAAAGTCTTTTGATTAAAATGTTGATACTCGTCGTAGTGCATCCTCCTAGAATAACACCAGCAGTTGACTGGAAAGGCTGAAATGGATCCCGGTAAATGTATCCCCGGAGGAATCCCACCCTCGCTCCGAACCCCTGCGCTTGAGCCTGACCTTTCACAACCACACTTCATGCTTTATGCGGCCAACGCTACTTGAACTTGAATCTTATTTCTGCTGCCGTAGGTGCTATATTATCTTTCACGGTATCAGAATACTACCTTTAGCGTAACGGAAGCGTGAAAACAGTTCAATAATGAGGGTTGCCATGGTAATGATAACAGTTCTTTTATTATAATTATAGCATTGTTGCATGATCAATGTCAGTGATATGTTTGATGATAAATTTTTATATTATAATGGGTGATTTTTTTGAGGTTAGGATTTTCATGCATTAGTATTTGACAGATCACGCGGGATTTCAGACATGGTGTCAAAGAGAAAGATGCTCAGTATGCTTTGACATTTCATCATGAATAGACTTACTAACGAGCAACGCTTGCAAATCATTGAATTTTATTACCAAAATCAGTGTTCGGTTCGAAATGTGTTTCGCGCTTTAGCGCTTTAGCGATGAGGCTCATTTTTGGTTGAATGGCTACGTAAATAAGCAAAATTGCCGCATTTGGAGTGAAGAGCAACCAGAAGCCGTTCAAGAACTGCCCATGCATCCCGAAAAATGCACTGTTTGGTGTGGTTTGTACGCTGGTGGAATCATTGGACCGTATTTTTTCAAAGATGCTGTTGGACGCAACGTTACGGTGAATGGCGATCGCTATCGTTCGATGCTAACAAACTTTTTGTTGCCAAAAATGGAAGAACTGAACTTGGTTGACATGTGGTTTCAACAAGATGGCGCTACATGCCACACAGCTCGCGATTCTATGGCCATTTTGAGGGAAAACTTCGGAGAACAATTCATCTCAAGAAATGGACCGGTAAGTTGGCCACCAAGATCATGCGATTTGACGCCTTTAGACTATTTTTTGTGGGGCTACGTCAAGTCTAAAGTCTACAGAAATAAGCCAGCAACTATTCCAGCTTTGGAAGACAACATTTCCGAAGAAATTCGGGCTATTCCGGCCGAAATGCTCGAAAAAGTTGCCCAAAATTGGACTTTCCGAATGGACCACCTAAGACGCAGCCGCGGTCAACATTTAAATGAAATTATCTTCAAAAAGTAAATGTCATGGACCAATCTAACGTTTCAAATAAAGAACCGATGAGATTTTGCAAATTTTATGCGTTTTTTTTTTTTTTAAAGTTCTCAAGCTCTTAAAAAATCACTCGTTATAAGTACCTACAATATAAAAATTACACATTTAAAAAAAATTGATCATAAACAAGTCAAAAGCTGTTTAAACATTTTTTTTAGTACGAAACATGTTGATTTTGAAATTTAATGGTTAGGATATTTTGCAATATGACAATGTAGCGGCAGCAGAAATGAAATATGGTGAATAAAATTGACATTCCCATTTTACACTTTATTATTCGAAGTAAGTAAATCGACTAGGCTGTGTGACGTATGACGAAGGAATTTTTCTCTATGGTCGGTGTCAATTTAGAAACCGCCAGAAAGAAGTAAACTTATCATTACGACAAACTTTGTAGTTTTCTTTTAAAGGTTTTCTCTGGTTTTTACAAATATTGCGTTATTATTGTTATTAAGTAATTAATACATATCTACGCTATTTATGAGAACAATATTACCTAAAATACAAGTATGGTGGTAAGATGCTCGATGTAAGGATGGTTATCGACATGGTCACGGTAGCAACAGAAGATGGAAAGGAGGTACTGTTGTATCTACCGACTCAATAGAATGATAACTACTTTTATTTACCAATATCAATCTACTCAGTGCTTCGGTTTGGCAGGCACTCTATAAAATTGTCAAAGCGTGTAAATTAATGCTTCATCCGCATTTCTGTAAATAAGTACTTACCTATCATCAAACAAAAAAAGTATCAATGATAATGTATTTCTAGATTACTATCTAAGGTAACTACGTCAAAGTACCGCAGTAAGTCAATTCATTAAAAAGTTGATTGATTATGTCGTCTCTTATAGTTCTATAGTGGCCCAGAAATCCATTTGTTGGTCTGTACGAATGTACTATCAGCCTAATGGAATCCAGACCCACCATAGAAAGGTATCACAGTGATATTTTAAAACTATTTGTTTGACATTTCTTACGACTTGGATCGATTAGCGTCACTGTGACACAGTTCTATGGTGGGTCAGGGTTCCACTGAGCTGATAGTACTTGTACTAATTATATTAACAAGTCCCGTCCGGAGCAACCCTATGAGGTACCGCACGCGCGGGTGCAGGAGCCACCGCGCTCATGCTGTAAAGTTATCGCACTGCGCGTTTTTAGTATGTAGTGACGTAACGGTTTGACAATACTGCCCACCTAAATAAAAAGGACGCATATGCAATTTGATAGCCAAAGTAAATTTAACCTTCTGTATTAAGAAATAAGGTCACTAATACATATGCGGTTCTATGAGACATACGCCCTTTTTTCCAAGGACACAATAATTTTGATATTTTAGTTCATCGAGTTGTACAGAGTTGTACCCGTTACGCAAATAGATTACTTACTCGTTACTGTTGCAGTAACTACTAAACGACGCGGTATTCTACTACAGACTGACAATAAGGAATGATCATGTCATTTTTTTCACAACTTCAATAAAAGCTGATTCGTGTTATAGCTATATAGATATAGGTACCAAGACTGTGTCCTAAAACCTGTTTATTTACAGTGTGTAACTTTTGTCTGATTTTACTACCGTATCTCTTATGGTTTTTGATAGATAGGTATGTTTACTAGATTCATTGGTTCCTGCTTGACAGCTTGTCGCGTGCCATACCTAACTCGCAAAAGAAACCACCTCGTTCTCTGCGTCAAAATTCAGGATTAGCCTAGTCTTTTTCTACCCTTTTGTTCTTATTTATTTTTACGTATATTGATAAAAGTAAAATACAAGTGAGCCTCATTTCGTGCCAGTGTGTATACATTTTTTACAGAACAGCATTAACGGACGGACACTATTTGCAAAACCCAACAAAGTGGCGGATGGCTATCAACAACGACTGATCTGGTTCGGATGTCGACTAGTTTAATTAACGTTTTATCACACATGGTTAACGCTGAAACGCATATTGGTGTGGATTTACCCCTTCCTCTCCTCCTCCTCCTCCCCTTTGTGAAATCTGGTAATATTGCATAAAATGTTATGCATTTTGTACACATACATAATTATAATTATCGGTAGGATGTTCTCGAGTCGAGCAGTATGTAAGACCTTTCGATTATAATGACAAGAACAACAATGAATCAATTAATTTGATGTCACTTCCAATAAACAAAACGATTCACAAATTATTCCGTTTCTTTATCCGAATAATTCTGCATTTCTGTTTTGCTGCGATTTCAACAACTTCGTATTATGCTTTGTGTTGCAAACATACATCTTTTAATGAAAACTTACTTAATCGAAAATGCTTTCTCATTTGCCGTCACGCTCTCTCTTGCTAATGTGATTTGTGTGACCAGTATTGTAATCCTGTTACGGCCCGGACGGGCACTTACCGTTCCTCCGAGCGCTCCAGAAGCCGCAGCCGCTCTTGCCAGTAGAACAGTTTTAAAAGTCCTGGGTACGGAAAGGACGATCATTTACGCGCGCAGAAAGCAAAAAAATGTAAATGCATGTAATGTACCGAAAGGGTGTTATCAAAATACATTATATTATTTGTACTAATACAGAAATAGATAATTTTAAAACTTAATTACACGACGACTTTGCATTTTTAAGAAAATAAATCCTGGGATAAAGTTTTGTGTCGTAATAAAAGACTTCTAAAGTTATTAGTATTGCAGTCCAATAATGAAGTTTCACGCCACTACTACGAAATATAAACAATTTAGTTAAATATTTTAACAAATGATTTATGCATCAACTTAGTTTTAAACATACATTTGTTAACACGCAAGATAAAACAAAATCTATGCGGCTGATAATAATCGAAGATGCAAAGGAAAACCTTCCTTTGGAATTGATGAAATCCGTCCTATTTTAATTTAAAAGCTGTTCTCAGATATTGGCTGTGCCGTATACGCAACTAATAAATCAGTCGGTTTCATGCCTGCTTACCACGAAGTCTGCTACGAATCATTATGGGATAAGTTATGTAATACGGGTATTAGACGGTTGACCCGAGACTGGTCCAACTGTTATCGTAGCAATCGTTCCCAATGTTGTAAAATCGAGTCCACTGATGTCAGGGAGGATTCAGCGTGAAGGATCTGACATAGTCCCGTTACAGACTCTATCACTCAGGGAAGCGTCTTATGATGTGTGTCCAATGTCTGTTCCCGATTTACATAAATAATCTCCCGAATATAACAGAAACCGTAAACTGCATTGTTGAATCTAGACACCAATCTTAACTCGAAAAAAACTTCATTTCTTTATATACGCTCTCCAGCATCCCGAATTCTGGACTGACACCCAGACGACGCTAACTGCGTACCACGATCAACCGAGAAGGTCATATGGTCTCATATGTAATACTGAAAACCAAATTATCCTACAAAAGGAATGCATCAGAGTAAAGGTAGCAAATATAGATCAAACGGAATCTTGACGGCCACATTTTACTAAATTCAATTACTTAACGTAACTTCCATGCACAAATTTGTATCAAACAAATTTATAAGAAAATACATGGATCTAGCACGCCAATAACAGATATATGAAATGGTTAAGGAGTTTCTTACTACGAGTAGACATATCACCTTGTACCATATGAGTAAGATGTGATATTTACGTCAAAATTGTGCCTTAGGAGTTTGAGCGAAATACCTATACTTATTTATTTGGTCGATTTGACGCGCAACACGCTTGATTGCCAGTTAGCTAATCGCAAAGGCAAACGAACAATCATTAAAAAAGATGCGCCCTGGCGTGCTGCCAGAGACGAAAGTGTCCTGGGCCTCTATTCAACACGGTAAAACCATATCGTGTTTTCACCGTTTTGATAGCTCTTATTTACTTGGCAGTAATGGCGGCTGACGTTATAACAATACCATAACAGATTAACTACGATATCGTTTTTACCGCCTAGAATACCGGCCCTGGTCAGGTGGGCTTCTCGGAAACCAGCCACTTTTGCAACATTACATTTTTAAATTAACCGAATATTGTATGAATCCATCATCGATCAACTTGAAACTCGAATGCCCAAGAAGTATAGTAATGGTTTTTGGGTATAAATATGTAAAATTCCTCGACGTGCCACTTGTAATAAATGTATAGGATTCATTTGTAACTTTTAATACGAATATAACAATGTATGAAAAATACAAGACAGACAGTCGGGTTTTGTAAAATCGCTTGTTGCCAGTAAAATCCTGTCACCAGCTGGAGCTTAATACGAGTAGGTTTTGCAAGTTCATAGTACGATGTGAGTACGATTAATTGAACTTAGACACTCGTCAATTCTCGACATTCACCGAGAGAGATCAGAAGTCCAAATGATACAAGACACATTGCAGCATATTCATAATTATCATAGTGCGCACTTAACAGTCTAGAACAGTAATGTAGATCAACTGCCACAATGTCATTACAGTAGACCTTTGAATATCACAGATGTGGCTTGATTTAATTATTACCTACATCGCATTACTAAAAATACAAATATTAAATTAGTACAAGGGATTTACTTCTTTAAAAGCGTTATTTAGAATTAGTAGGTACTAGGTAAAGTGTATGATAAATAATCTAGACAGACTATAAGACATCTTTACAAAGTATAAAATGAAGTCGGTTCCGCTGTCTGTTCGCTTAGATCTTCTAAACGACTCTACAATTTTGGATTTTGTACGGTTGTTACAGAAAATGAGTAACATAACCCAATGTGAAGCGAGGGCGGGTTGCTAATTGATTATAAAACTGTTACATTCCTTTGATTTGGAAAGCTATCCCGTCATAAAATATTGATTATTGTCTATTTAAATATTTAGAATATTACCTAATGAAGTTACTATAATTAAATTGATTTTTATTATTCATTCTAAATAGGTTTGAATATTTTATGCACGTAAATTCTAGGGTTTTATATATATTCTATGTGAAAACACGAACCTTTACGATTGAAACATTCATAGATTTTTGATCTAGATCCCTTGTTGTTGTCGCTTTACTCACTTCAATTGTTTTCACTTTATTATTAATTACCCTACGAACTTTATGGAAAAAGTTTTCTTTGATTTGTGGGTGGTCTTGTACTTACTCTAACCTTAGTTGGTCTCAAAGAGTGCTTTAATCCTTGATAGAAATGGAACCGATTCGAATAAAAAAAAACTCTAATCTGTCCATTTTATCAAAAATCTATGAACGTCGTGATGACAATTCATCACTTAAAAAGTTAGTAAAGGTCTCGTAAGAGCATTTTCACGTAGCAGCAAGGGATCTAGTAGCTGCCCTTAATGCTTAGTACCAAAGCATTTTTTATCAATCAATTTTATATATTTGACAGTTTGTTTCATTTTTCACGGAGATATTTAATAAACAGAAAACATCGTAATAAATGTAAATAAATATTGAAACGTTGTTACCAAAGCAGCGCCAGCGTTCGAAAATCAGAAAGTACCTTTTAGTCGACGGGGAAAAGGGCGCATGAGTGGCGGCGCAGCGGGGCACGTCGGGCCCGCGCTTGACGGCCCAATTTAAATATGTTCCCAGCTATAAATCTAACAAGTTTGATATCTCAAAGCCATGTAAAACGCTCGGTAAAATGACGTGTTTTTTTATTAATGTATGTAGAGATAATCAAATAAAAAAAATGATCATTTTCACGTGAAGTAACGTAATTTTTGCATAAAGTTGTTGAGTGATTCGCCTTTCGTAATGTTCATTTCATGGCATATGCATACGCAAAATAGCAAAGATCGAACTCAGAAGTAGGTAAGAAAATGTTGTTACCTTGTCGAAGTTATTGTTAAACTAAATTCAAACCACGCTCACTTTATACAGGGGGGGCTTTTAGCTTTTCACCTTGCAAAAAATCTAAACAGTGCTTTTTTTCTAAAATCATGTATTTCAACTTATCTCTCCAAATAATAGCAAAAAATTAACATTTTCCATGACCGGAACAAGGTAAAAAGAACAGATATGCTTTTTTGTGAATAAAATTCAAGGCAATATAGTTAGTAGGAGAATTGTAGTTATTATGGAAATGAAAAAAAAATCAGTTTTTAATGTACTTCATGCAAAAATATTAACAGTGATTTTTGAACATAAAATTATTAAAATTTATATATTAAAACGCTATCAGTTAAAATTAAATAAATTGTACCTATTACATTTCTTTCAATAGATGTGTAATATGAAATAAAATCCACCTAGCATTTTTTTGTCCTGTTAATATTTTCGCTTGTAGTACAAAGTGAAATAATAATAATAGAATTATAAATTAAAGATTTAAAAAAAAAGTCGTCGCTCGGATTACAAATGTTTAATTTACTGAGCCACTGGTAATGCTTAATCTCTTCTACAAATACTCCTTACAAATATTCCTGTTAGTATTTTTTTCTATCAAGTAAAATTAAAAAACATTTTTTTTAAAAGAACGCATTCTCGGTGGTGAACTTTTCGCAGGATACAACTTAATTCACTCCTCTGCCTGAACTGTAAAGATTTAATGGAAAAAATTCTGTTTTTATTTAATGCAAGGTTAGCCTATTTTTCGATCTAATTACCCCGGCCTATTAATACGTTACTGCGACCAGATATTATATAGGTAAATCGGCCAAGAATGTGGTTTTTCATTTTTGGCCAAACTGGACTTATAACAAACTTATATTATAGTGGCACAAAAATATTGTACGACCGAATGTGACCAAAACTAAGGGTAGTCAATTGTTTGACTTCCCCCAAATACCAAATGGCAGTAGAGCCGCGACTGGTGTGTGCGGAGCGAAGCATGTTCATTATACACACACGTAACGCATAGACGGGCTTTACGTGATGAGTCAACATAGGACCCTATCATAACATGCACCTAGTCGTAAGACCAAATCATAAGATATTAAATCACTTTAAATTAACCATAGGCTTTCTGCCACAATGGTCCTTTGTGGGCTGAATAATCAAATCATGTAATGGACGCAATTCGAAGAGCGGGTGCACTGTCGTGGATTAAACACAACGGGTCGACGATCTCTTGGCGACGTTAACTGCAACTGACATTCAATATCACATTGATTGAGGTAATAAATGGATCAACAATTTTACGTGTTCATTTAAAATATTATTCGATAACTTACCCACAATTTTTACCGCAATTTTAGAACCAGGTATGTTGCAGGAATATTGATTAAATAAATATGTAACTAGGTATATAAACTATTTGATAAGTTTCAACTCTTTATTGAAATGGAATTCAGAGCTGAGTAAAAGCAGTGAGTTATTCGGCAACTATGTCGTATATCCGTCATAATGTTATTTTACCCGCAATCGCCAAAAGTACAAGACTTCCGTATATCTTCACAAACTTGAAATAATACTTAAAATAAGGTTACGGTTTTAAGTTTTTACTTTCAAGTATCGCATTAACTATGCAACTATCCAAGTGATCAATACAGGTCGACAGCCCCGTTTGATCGCAACTGACAGTCCTATGTAATCAGGGCACGTTTAAAAATTAATAGCTGTCTTTAACACACACGCGGCGGTTCGGGCAAGACAAAGAAACTCGTTGAATTGCCGCACTAACTGCAGTTCCAGTCCAGTTGAATCAATCGAGAAAATGTAAACGTTACATTATTGCGAAAACTTAGTGGAAAATTTCTGTGACTGCATTTTTTTTTAATTCTGTTTATATGTTGTAAATTAGATTGTAAAACAACGGCATAAACAAGCCATTTTTTCAGAGTCATTTATTCTCAACTTTGCAGTATTTTGCCAAGAATATGCCAAACGTCATCATAAGCATTGTTTGCCCCACAGAGCACTGAATCGTCACCGCGCGCCTCTACTAGAGACGGCACAGTGAAGACAATATTCGTGCTTCGCAGTTGCGCTGAGCGCAATTGATGGAGGTGCACATGATCAAAAAAGCGATATTATGCCTCATTGTGCTGTAATATGGTGTAATACCCAAAATAAAAACGTGAATAAACAAAATTCCGGCGTATCATATCACAATTAAGTATTTAAAATCAATTTTTGGTTATTTGAAAATTGCGATTTGAGGTTATCTTGGAACACAAAACCTCCTCTTTTTCTTCTTCTTAACACAAAACCTCCACCGCGCAGTCTCACCAGCCAGTGACGCCAGTAAATGCGTTAGTGAAGTGTAGCGGTGTATGGCGTCATATCGATAGAGTGCATCGATGTTCGTAAAGTATCAATGCATTTTTATTCCATTTAAAATTGTTAATTTAATATTAATTATCCTTTACTAAAGCTTTTCCCAGAAAAAAATGTGGCTCATTATTAGTTGGGGTTGTATATCAGGATGAAATCTAAAGAGGTTTGAAAACGATGTTTCCCGTTAGGATGCTCTATAATGTATAAATAAAAAATAAAAAAAACGTTGTCAGTACTAGATGTTCAACGATGTCGTCGGTGCAAGAAAAGTTACACGAATTTATTTTGTACAAATATGTTCAATATAAAGGCATATCTGCGAAGAAAGTGGCGTCGGATCTGAAAACGTCTACAAGAACCGTTCAAAGGGTTTTAAAACGGTTGAGGGAGACAGGTGGTATACGGCGACGGCCTGGAAGTGGAAGTAAACTAGGGTTTGTAAACCAGAATATCGAGAAGAAGATTATAACAGCTTTACAGAAAAAACCTACCCTCTCTGTACGAAACTTGGCCAAGAAGTTTAAAACCTCGAAATCTACAGTGCAACGAGTGAAGAAAAATTGTTCTATAACAACGTTTTAACAAACTAAAGTGCCCAACAGAAATGCAAAACAGTCAAAAGAGTCTAAAACGAGATCTAGAAAGCTTTATTCAAAAATGACTAAGAAAAAATATTGTACTGTTATGGATGACGAAACTTACTGCAAACTTGAATTCAAATGACTTCCAGGACACCACTATTATTCTGGGACCGACTGAAAAGTAGTAAGTGAAGAGTATAAGGTTATCAAAATGGATAAATTTGCAAAGAAAGTTCTCGTGTGGCAGGCGATCTGTTCATGTGGCAAACGCAGTACACCATATTTTGCTAATGGGACCATAAATGGTGATGTATACCTGAATGAGTGCCTCAAAAAACGATTGTTAACATTCATTAAGAGGCATACTTCACCTGTCCTGTTCTGGCCTGATTCGGCCACGTGTCACTACACGAAGGAAGCAATAGAGTGGTACAAAGCAAATAATGTCGATTTTGTTGAAAAAACTCTCAATCCTCCCAACTGCCCGGAGTCACGACCCATTGAAAAATATTGGGCTCGTGTGAAACAGAAGCTTATAAAACATAAAAGTAGTGCCATTCAGTTCAAGACTTCAAGCAGAAGTGGAATGAAAGCTTCTTGATCACCGATGACGATGTACAAACTTTGATGGCAGGGGTCAAGGGAAAATTAAGAAGTTTCTGGATGAACTAATCCTAAACTGGTCTTTATGCGTAAATAATAATATTTAAAGGAATATCAAATAAAACGGTATTAGAAAATTTGGTGAATTTTAATATTTAATACGGAATTTTTTAAAATTTATAAGCGACATTTTTTACTGGGACAAGCTTTGAGTGTTCCTTTTAGGTTTCCTAATGATGCTTACATTAAAGATAAATGGATATTAGCGACGGGAAAGTTAAACTGGTTTCCTCAGAAACATTGTTCGATTTGCTCAGACCAATTCGAGGCTGGAAGTACCACGAAAAGGATTACCAGAACATAGCTATCTATCTATTGATGCTATTCCAACAATGAAACTCCATCCTGTTTTTAACGAGGTAAAACTTTCACAAACTGATTCATTTCATAATCATATAATTTGGTAAACTGCTTTTTTCCGGAACTGAAAATATTTCAGGACTATCGTGTCAAAACGCCTTAGGTTGGTTAGTTTCATAGAAATGGGTCATTATTTGGGCGTTTCAACCGCCTCACTTTCGTGGTCACATTTTTATAGAAGTAACTTCAGATTTCGATTTTGTTTCTTGTTAGGTATCTAAGTTTACCGGACATCTATCAAATATCCAAAAACGCTATCAAAATATACGCCCAATTCTTCAAAAACATGTCTACGAAAGTGAGGCGGTTGAAACGCTCGAATAATGACCCAAATCCTGAAATATGTACAGTTTCGGAAAGAAAAGCGGTTTGCTAAATGATATTTGTGAAATCAATCAATTTATAAATATGTGAAAAAATATGTGGACATCAGACTGAACTACCTTACAAAAAACGCAACTCCAATTTATTAATACGAAGTTATTGTAAAAATTTTCAAGTTCAAGTTTTCAATTAATCTATCTATACACTTTTTTTTGTTTATGTTTTAAGATTTTAAATGAATGTTTCAAACGAATAGACGTATCGTGTCACGCTTGCCATACCTTTATTCACGTACATCTTTTACCCGGTTGTCATTTTTTTGTCGACGTTGGCGTATAAAATTCGTAGAAAATGTGGGGTTCACTTTTACTTGCGCCTGGGCGATCTTGAGCAACGATGATGGGGGGAGACCGCGCAGCTTTTAACGTGTCACTGGGGCTTTTACACTTGCAGTATTTCGTAAATCCTCACGAGGGTCGAGGGAGTTATTGGCATGCGGGGTAATTTAACGTTCATAAACATTATTAAACGTGTAAATGTTGACATCGTGGATTCTGGATTTTAAATTTATAAATTATTTCTGGATATGCGGTAAATAAAGTTAACTTGCAGAAAATACAGTAACCAGCAGAAGCAGACTTATTCAAAAACGAACCAAACTTCCTTTAGCGACCACCACTGAATCTGTTCAAAATTATTATGAAAAGGAATATTACTGCGACAAAACAGCGCAGTGTTTCAATAATAGATATAATTTGCATAAAATATCATGCCATGCTTTTACAGCTGTGTGTAATTAACACCCAGCTCTTCAAAAAGGGTAGGTAGGTATAGAAAACGTATCGTAAAGTGTGTTGCTATATTACATTTTATTCATCCTTTGTTCCGTCTGATGTGATAAGTCACTTAAACTAGTATTATTATCTAAGTTTAATCAGTTCGCCATAGAGGCATCAGACAAAGAAAGAGTGCTTAAAGCCAACAAAGGGTGAGGGTGCGCGGAGTTACGTAGCGCCGGCCGCGCCGCACTCTCGCGCCCGGCGCCTATTGGAGCTGATTACATTACTTATCTGGTTCACTATTTCACATTATAATAGCCTGGCTTGCTTCTATATCGTTATCATGTTGTGAAGTTATTATACTGTTTCTCAGTTACAGTAGAACTGTCATAGATTAAACAATAAAATTACGATATCGAAGCAAGATGGGCTAACCTAATTAAGACCCTGTATTCAAAGTTTTTATAATTTTATTAACGAATTTGTATAAATGATCTGAATCTTTTTTTAATTATTAATGGCGGTGATTTAGCCAATAGGGATACACCAGTTTTTTTAAATGTATGAAAATTTAAAAACCATTTCTAGGAATAGGCTTCTCAAATCGATACCTGTAGTTAGATTAAAAAATATTTTACATTAAATTAATTATAATTAAGTTAAGAAATGACCTTCATTTGACCATCAAATGCCGGTCCGAATTGCGCTTGTCAAATTTGTTTGTTTACAAATTGACTGTAATTCTTATGATGAAATTAATATATTAATGAGACCATTTCTCTTTTGAGTTATGTAGGTTTCATGAATGTTAATAATTTGTGTGGTGAGGTTTTCCAAGAGGTTTTAAACGACGGCATCAACAGTTATTGTAAAAACTCATGATTGGAAGTATGGCATTTCCAACCAATCAATTTAATGTAATTGTGTTCAGTGAATCTTAATTCTTAAACAAGGATCATGCAGGAAGTGCTAGATTAATTAAGGTTTAGGTAAATAAGCTATTTCCGAATGATTAAAATACTTTTTACTTATATTTTACCATTTTTAGGGTTCCGTAGTCAAACTAAACCCATGTCCGTCCGTCTGTCCGTCCGCGGCCTAGCTCAGAGGCTCTTAGTACTACAAAGCTGTAATTTGGCATAAATATAAATATTAGTCACGCCCACAAAGAGGTAAAATAAAATCTAGAAAACAAATTAACGGTTTAAATGTTTATAGTACAGTCAACAGCATAAATAAGTGATCATTTATGGACCTTGTCGCTTTACCGTTGTGTTTGAAATGTTATACAAAATTGTGAAACGAGTGAAAGCGACAAGGTACAGAAATGATCATTTATTTATGCTGTTGACTGTACCTACCGAAAACTTATTTGCGGTGTTGGTAAACTGAGGCCCTGCTTTGGAAATCGAAGTTCGAAGTTACATTAGCTCCATCCTATTCGTTCAATCTAGTCTCGAATAACGAGTGACAGAGATGGAGCTAACGTAACTTCGAACTTTGATTTTTAAAGTACGGCCTCTGACCGCGACCTATGTCGATGTATGGGGATAACAGTTTTCCAACGGCAAAGTTAAGTTTGTCGGGAGGTCTAATTTGTTTGTAGTAACGGCTTCAGAACCCTGCACTGAGCTGAGCATGGTCCGACATGCTCTTACCTGGTTTTTCTACCTGGATCTGCCATTTTTGGACGGTAAGTAGGCGAGGTTAATTTGACTTGATAACTTATTTTAAATAACAATAACACTTTTAATCATGAAATGCTTCAAATAAGATCCTAAAATAAAAATGAAAAATGTAAAAGCAAAGTGGGTGAGAGTAAATTCGGTAATCAGAATAAAATAAAAGTAAAAGCGGGACATCTGTCAATCGGCCATCTTCCCTCCCTAAGTTACCGGAACGTATGATCATTCAATACAAATATAATTCGGTTTGTATGCGATGTGATTTTTACCAATTTTTCCATCATTAAATTTCCACGAAGCGTCAGTCGGCGGTCAGTCAGTCGTCTGCCTACGAAGCTAGCCGCGGCGCCGCGTTCTCGAGCGCGCTCCTCGGCCAGGACCATTAATATCAAAGTGCCGAGCAAGAATAATGTATTAATAATAATACCAAGACCAACGTTTTCGAAAAAGGCACTTTACGTTGCAAGAACATTATTTGGGTTTAAGACGCATTCTGCGAACGTTAAATCTGTCGAAAATATATAGGATTGCCGTAAGCCGTAACCTGTCGAATTTTCACGTGTCGAGTGCTTAGGTATACCAATTGTAAATATACATTTTAACAGTTTTCGAAAATCTTTTAAAGTAGCGTCAAGTAACTTGTCTACCCTACGTATAGTTTAATGTTAATGTAAGCCCAAATAGTATTAAAAGGAATAAAATTACAATTTTAATGATTAATGATATCAATGCATTGTTTAGTTTTTTTCGTTTTCGTTTTTCATGATATTGAATGGAGTGACGTTGATGGGTATGCAATCACTGGAAAGGTAGATACAATTCACAAAATTGTTTCTGGCGCGTGGCCAGTCGCGCGCCAGATGTTTACACTGCGCATTGGATACACACTTGATGATTTTCTCTGATCTGACAAATCTCTGTTTTAAAGAGTACTTGCCGCCATAGGTAAACCCAACTCAAAACACACCCTGCTTTTGGTGCTGGATAAATGTTATCCAAGATAAATTGAGAATTCTGAACGCGCGTCCTCGTCCCCAAGTCAGCTGGACTGGAAAGTTATTTTAATATTATACATAGGGCGGCATATAAGTTCCACCGATCGTGCATGTCATCATTAATTTATTTTAACCTATCATGTGAGTGGAAGGCTCGTCTCCCGGTTCGCGGTTGCCACTTTAGAACCTTCCCTCTCCAACCTATTCATTCTTCAATTTATTCATCTTTGTGGAAAACCTTGAGGAAGGCCTTTGTCCAGCAGTGGACGCCTTGCGGCTGATGATTATGATGATGATGATGTGAGATGTCTTTTGAATACTGGCAAGTTATGTGGGAATAAAAATATTTGAATGATTTGATTGTCAATTTTTGAGATAAAATAAGTATTAAATGCAAAGAGAAACATCCCATTTCAGTTACGTTTTGGAGGTCAAAATGACAAGAAAAACCTATTCGAAGATTGAAATCTATAGAATACCTACAGGTAAAAACACAATTAAAAATAGTATACAAAAGCGGCTGTTGTTACTGTTTCTGTTTATTTAAAAGAGAGTTTGTAAGGTCTGTTACTGAGATTTAATACAATTAAAAACATTATTAGTACAAGAAGCTGACGGCCAACCTTCACGATTGAAGAGGCACTGGAAGAAGAAAAAAAACATTATAAAAAGAGTTTTTCAAACCGATACATTTAATGTACTATCAGGCCATTGGAACCCTGACCCACCATAGAACTGTGTCACAGTGACGTTATGATTCAACTCGTAAGAAATTTCAAACAAATTGTTTTATAATGTCACTGTGACACTGTGTGTGCTATGGTGGGTCAGGGTTCCAATGGCCTGATAGTAGGTACATTAATCAATCCCTTACTTTCTAAAATTAAAACTTACACTTATAAGTACTAATATGTTACACTTTTGTAATAATTGAGTGTTCGAGCTCCAAGCATTCCCATTTAGGATTAGGAAATCGTGGTTTAGATCACGCTCGACGGCCCCAACTCTTGTAAGAGTTCTCGTAGAGACTCCATAGCGTGCCGTATAAAACATACATCTTTAATTTCTAACTCAAATGTATTCCAAGCAGCAAATTTACAGCAATACGAAAGCCCACCAAATCTCTTCTCTACATATCGTAATATAAAAAAGTCGCTGCCCACCGTCGGGCCCCTGCACGTCCGCTTAGACCTTCAAACCACGCGACAGACCTTAATGCGTAATTTTTCACGAAAGGATATTATGTATAAATTTGATTTATTTACGGGTGTTCCGGAAAACGCACATAAACCGAAGCGAAGCGACGGCGGGTCGAGAGTGCTTCATGAGCTGGCATTGCGTCTATATCTACAACATACTCTAAAGTCGTCGAACATCGAACTAGTTTTAAGGGGCAGGCATGTTGTCGCATTTGCTATGAAAGTTTTTAGCTTCACATACAAAAAGTTAAATTTGCCAAAAAATAGTTTGTAATTTTAAACGATCGTATCTGAAGTTGCGACGACAATGTTACATGATTACTTGTTCTTAAAATTGGACTTACATTTGGCTGGTAATGTTTATATATTATGGCAAACAAAAGTTAGCTTTACCCGACTGCGACAAAGCCCAAAAGAAGGGTTATGGGTAAGGACCAAAAAGTTGGACCACTGTTAAGCGCAGTTAACCATACAAACAGCGAAGTTGAAAAAAGTTCCGTTGTGCGACGAAAATTATCCCTACAATTGTATGGCTAACTTTCGTGTCACAACGGAAAAGTTTCATAGAAAATTTAATTGAGTGAGTTAGCGTGGACAACTTTTTGGTCCTTACCCTTATGTGTTTGACTTGTATATAAGTCCGACTCAATGTTCGCTCGTAACTACTAAATGGCTTAACCGATTTTAATAAGTTTTACGTGGTTAGATTCGTATTCACTACTAGAGTGTCATAGGCTATATTAAAACTATTTAAATGGGAAATTGGCGAAATAAAAAATATATACATGATAAGTAACATTAATTTGACGACATTATACAAACCGCATTTAGGTTTTTTTAAGCTTGCTTTTCGTTAGACTATTGTTTGACTAAACCTTTTTAGCGAAGCTTATAAAGAAAAATAAATTTAGGTACTTGGTGCTGTCTAGAATGATTTTTAGTAGGTATAAACACTTTTTCGTGGTAGTTTATCTTTTAATTTCGTTACAGTACCTATTTGTATTTTGGGCTGTTGGCGGGGGGAGGGGGGCAGGGACACTTGACTCTACCAAAAATAGCACGTTACATCTTAACATATCAGAAACGGATCGTTTAATCGAAAAATTGTTTTACAAACCCGCAATATTTTTGAAAGCCCTATCTAACGACATTTCATACCATGTGTTAGACGAGAAAAAACATCCCCACGTTACGTGTCGAAGAAGGATCCAAAAAAAATGTTAACTAATATGTATATTCATGCCAAATAGCAGCTTTCAAGAACTAAGAGTATCTGCGCTAAACTGCGGATGGACGGAAAGACGAACGCTAGAAGCAATCAATCATTTAATATTCTAAAAATGTCGTTTAACCCTTCATAGTTATTGCTAAACGGCATATTAAATTCAAATAATAGTTTGAGTGAATCTTACCGAATATGCATTGGCATGCTTTGCCTGCCTGCATTGATACCTGCGCAAGTTGCACATATGTATGTCAGTCTATTATGTATAGGTATCTATCCTCGTATCAAATATTTAACTACTAGTTGCCAAGTAGTTCTGTTGAGCGGGTCAGGGACACCGCAACAGTACTAGTTATAAACTATATTGAAAATGAGGTTTGAAAAATATAAAATTGCAGTTGTTTCAGGTCGCGTGTCGTAGGTCGTAGGGAGTTAGTCGGCCAGGCGTGCCGACGGGCGCGTGCCGCGCGGCGCCGGCGGCCGGCGGGCGCGGCGGGTGAGCTCGCCGGGCTCGGGTCGACCGTGCTCGCCGGGCAGGCACAGGGATCAGAGGTAGCGGTACATACAGTTTACCCCAGGACGATATTATAGGAACTCAAAACAAACATGAATATGTTCACGGTATCTTGTTTACTCAATGGAAAGTTTTGATCAAAGTTACACGATATTTTCATTTTGCAAGACGTTGTTTCACAGAAAGTTTAATAACGGTGTAAATATTTCATCTGATGTGAGTTTGTTTTAGAACCAACTCGCTGTACACCCGATGAACGAATTATTAACCTGCGAGTTAAGTTGCCCCGTTAGGCCGTAGGTACATGAAACATTTTTGCATTCTCATTTAGGGAGCTTAAAATTCGTTCGTGAGACTTTCCTTGCTTGATCGATCGTTCCAACACCTTAGGTCTCGAAGCCGATCCAAACACAGCCAAAGTTATTTCTATCTTTTTCTTTGAAACATGTAAGGAGTTTAATGAGGTTATGTCAAGCCAGCAATAAAGACACAAAGTATAATCCAAATTTTTGGTGATTAATATAAACATGAATAATAATAATTTGGAAACATCTTAGCCTACTTGTGCAAAATGTGGTTACAGAATTATCAAGAAGTTTTAAGACTTGTTGGTAATTCTTTAGCTCTGCCTACCCCACTCTGGGAATGAAGGCGTGAGTTTATGTATGTATGTATGTAATATCAAGCTAATATTCATAAGACCTCATTAGTTCTCATCACTGACTCTAAATACAGCAAGTAGTTTTTAAATTATGAATACTAGAAAAAAAAACATACCAAGCGGAAAAGTGTGCCAAACATAAAAATAAATATGCATTAAGCGAGGTAGCATTTGTGTTAGTATAAGCGACCTTGCGCTGGACGAGGTTCTGTCACGACCTCACGAGCGCGCCGCGACATGGGACGACCCGCGCCGCCTGCGAGTGATATGGAAGACTAAACAAGGGCAAGATGTCACATACATACATACATAAACTTACGCCTTTATTCCCAGAGTGGGGTAGGCAGAGCCACAGAATTACCAACAACTCTTATAACTTGTTGATAATTCTGTAACCACATTTTGCTAAATCAGGCCAAGATGTTTACCAGCTTATTAGTGACAGGTTGCAAGCCCATCGCCTAACAGTACCTACTACAAGCCTATATTCCCTTAGTCGCCTCTTACGACATCCACGGGAAGAAATGGAGTGGCACTATTCTATCCCGGTAACCACACGGGCAAGATGTCATTGAAGATTAAAACATATTTTTTCTCGGTTTACTAACTGCAGTACTAAACTATTGCAACAACAACAACTGCAAAATTTATAAAAAAATATTGATAACCTCTACTTCCTGACATAATAACTCTAATACAGTCGAACTAATTTTCATCGAACCTAGTTAAGGACTAATACTAATGTCTTCTATAAGTGTTTAGAGTGGTTGGTAATTCTGTAGCTGTGCCTATCCCACTCTGGGAATGAAGCCGTGAAGGTATGTATATATGTATGCAAGTAAAACTAATAACGTAAAATGTGCCTACTTTGCTCCCCCACGGGTAATCTTGCTCCATCGTTATATTGAGGTATTCTGTATTGTAAGTAAATCATTCTAGTGCTTTCATTCACTGCGCAGCTGGATGTATGTATACATCAATTATTTTTAGAAAATTTGCTATCGGCCTTGTCTTATAATATAAGTAACATACAAAAAAGTCACTATGGAGCATAGTTACCCATGGGGGAGCAAAGTAGGCACATTTTACTGTATTATAAATAAATCGAAAGTTTGTGAGTGTTGTTGTTGACGCTGCAGCGGCTGGACAAATTAGATGACATTTGAAATTGAGATAGCTTATACCCTGGATTATTAACTTATTAACATAGATATTCACAAGACTAAAGGCGTCGCTTTGGTTTTTGAATTATATCTACAAGGTGTCACATAATTTGACGGTAACATTACGGCATGTTTGTCAGTTTAGGAGAAATGAAGGGTTTAATGATACTAGCAAAGAACGCCGCCGTGCGCTGCACCTTCGTCTCCCTTGGCTTACTATAGCTATAATTCGTGATCTCACAAGTTAATTATTAATCCTAGACAACGTAGCAATGGATTCAATTACACTATAATTCCAAAGTATCAACGCATTTAAAATAAATCCATACCTACTACACTTTTTAAGCTAGTGAAGTATTTCTCGTTGTCCATTCAACAACTTCGTGTCTACGAACTGAACAAAAACACTGACCAGGATGACGTACTGGCTCAATAGTTGGCGCAAATAATCAAGATTTTGAAATCATTCAGCAAGTTCTTTGATTGCGCAACAACATGTGTGAAATAATGCAAAAAATGCAGTTACAGATGCTTTTCTTCAAAGTGACCTAACGGTTAAATTGCGCAGCCGTCGCAAAGTGGTCAGAGTCGGGTGATCGAGCCGCGGCGAGTCACCGAAGAGCTGCCGCGGAGTCCTAATCCGCGTTCAGCCCGAGCGGCCAGGCCGCGCGACGATCGATGCTCAACACCCAACTCTGCATTAACCCATCATCGAAGTCCTTGTTAAGCCTGCTTGAAGATTAACTAATCAGTAAGTAACCAAAAATACAACAGAATCGATAAACTCCAAATACTACGAGTAAATATGCTTGATGTAATTTTAAAACAAAAAAGCTACCATGATTGTTTTTATTTGATAGGACTTTATTTATTTTATTTTAGAGATAAGATTTTATATCTTTTTTGGGGTTCCGATATCAAACTAGGAACACTTTTAGTTTCGCCATGTCTGCCTGTCTGTCTGTATATCACTTTCAATCTTTTTCAGAAATGATTAATTAAGTAAAATCAATTTTAGGGAACCTCCCATAGAAAATTGTGTACTTAACAACATTGTGCGATATATTGCTGGACAGCTATTAAAATAACGTTGTGTGTATTTAATTATCACTAAAAGTGTCATTTTCGCTAGAGATATGTTACATCCAAAACTAACATTAACACTCGTATACTTACTAAAATTCTGGAAAATATCTTAAATTGAAGCACATGCACCTAACAAATGTAAAAGGAATACTATCACGAGTAAGACTTGATTAGTTCTAAATATCACCTAGGTACTAAATATCAAATAAGACAGCACCAAATAAATTCGAATAGAAAGTTCGTTCATACTAACTTGTTGTTTTTCGAAATATTTAGTTTTTGTGTTTGTAGTAACGGCGGCGTCGAGACCCTGCACGGGCATGATTCAACATGCTCTTGTCCAATTTTTATTATTATAATTGTTATATCTTTTGTTTGTATATAGAGATGTTTACATATACCTATAGTCGTATATACTTGTATTAGTACATTACGTAGGTACCGTCAACAAAAAATGTTAAAACATTTTTTTTGTTAAAGTATGTATTATAAAATAGTTTATGACAGCCTGGATGTAATCTGGAAAGTCTACTTGGATCTATTTTCCGATAACCAATTACTTTGTTATTTTACAATCACGTGACGTTACTGTCTTACGCTAGTTTAGCGCAGCCCCCAGTCTACCAACGTCGCGGATACGCGGAGCCCCGCATCCTCAGAGCGTGCAGAGGTCTAGTTAGATCGGATCCAACGGGTGGGTAAGCTCAGTGTTTCTGCGTAACGAATCCGACAATACGAGTAACACCCAACGCAATATTAAATCACAGCCGGTGACAAAGCTAGTCCGAGAACGTTACTGGAGCGAAGCGTCACATTTTTTAGATTTTGCCCGCAGTGTGTTTATAAAACCGCCACTTAACCTTCAAAATCAGGTTGTCTTGTGCTTGATTATATTCATAAAACGAAAGAAGAGTAATTTGTTAAATTTATGAAACGGACAGCAATATTTAAAAATGTAAACTCGTACATTATACATAAACATGAGCATATCAAATAAAATAATACTTTATACGACGCAGTAGATTAAAATAGGGGTTTGAATGAACTTGCATTGAAATAAGGGTCATTCTTGAGAATTGGATTGTTCATCTCATTCCCCTGCCGTTTTTTATTTTAATAAATTTTTAACTAGTTACAATAAAATATGAAATTTTTATTCATTATAAATATGTTATCGAATAGGCATCACTTTTGGTCAATTAGGTACAGAAATATACCACTTTAAAATTTAGCTGCCAGAGGAATGATAAAAACGACAAGGGAATGATAAAATTGACAAGGGAATGATAAAAACGACAAGGGAATTATTTCTTTAGTAGTATTGAGATCAGATGTTTCATTAAATAAAATAAAAGTTTAACAATTTCACAGTGTTCTGGTAGCTATTATTGGTAAATTTTCTTAATCATATAATAAAAAAACGAATTAAAAATTCTAAAAAAATAAAAATTCACAGTCTTCTGGTAGCATTAATTGGTATTTTTTTCTTAAACATCTAATAAACTATTGTCATAATCATTTATAATATTCCCATTTGCATTACTTGCAAAAATACTTATAAAACGTAAGAGGGACGTCATTTTAATTACTTATTTAACCATATATATGCCCAAGTTCACAACCTCCAGACAGTAATAATAAGTTTTTTATTCTTAATAATCATAAGCCTAGTATGAAGCACTAAACATTTTTAACATAATCTAAGATCACAATGATAATAGGTTTAGTAATAAAACATCACAATTAGTCCAGTGTCAGGTTTATACACATTTAAAATGCATAATATACACTTTAGTTCATAAGCTTTTTTTCAGGTTTATATGCTGTAAAATTTTATTAAACACCTTAGTTTGTTAGCTTATTTTCCGTTCCTTTTATCCAATATGCCCTCACTTGCTTTGTGCAACCAGAGTTGCACAAGATAGCCCTTATTACTAATAAATAAAGTCGTTAAACTTTGCCCAAAATGGCGCTTTACTCGTTTTACCTAAAAAGGGACGATATGCAATGCGAATCAAAGGAAAATTATCGTTTTTGTTCAAAAAGTCAAGGGAATGGGAACCAGGTGAATGAGAAAAAGTGTGTTTCTTGTCGATTATACCGAAACTGTTGTTAATATAGGAATAACTATCAAATCAACACATGCAGGCATTCATGTAGTTTTCTTTTCACTAAACACTGTATGCCAATTGAAACAGTGAACCAAAGACAGGGGAATGATATATTTACCTTTAAAGCTCGGAGCTCCAGTGACTAGTCTCGTCCTGTTCTCACGGCATTGGAAGCGCTACTGACGCTTGCTAAGCACGGCGGGCGCAACGCGTCGGAACGCGTTTAAGTAGGGATGTACACATTGTTTAGTGAGGCAACAAGGAAATGATAAGTAAGCTCCGGACAAACCTTTTATATAGATTTAAAAAAAAGCTATGATAAACACAGCAACCATATTTTTTCTTTCAAATCAATAATTTATATGCTTACAATTGAACTCAATACAATACTTCATTTCAATCCATATTTTGTTCTTTTCAGGGTAGTTTGTTCCCAAAATGGCGAATGGACGCGCCAAGGGAATGATTTTTTAGGGGTTTAATATTTTTTTACGGCTAATTCTAATTACCTTAAACAAAACAAAAACGTGCCCCAGGTAGGTTAAGAGGTAATGTAATGAAAAAAATTTAGTGAAGTGAATTGTTTTATTGTACGGGTACTTTTTCCCCCTGGACGTTGTAAATTGACCCTTTCAATAATCACTCATAAATAGCTTCTATTCTAACTAATTACTTGTCTGCATCAAAGTAACTCTGAAAACTAAATAGCAGCGCGAATTCACCGCTCGTCCCGCAGCGCAGCAGCCGCGCGCGACAGCGCCGACCGCGATGCAGCTCCCAGAGCTCAAATATTACACACAACTTTGTTCATATTTTCATCTTCATAAAGGGAAACAAGAATCCTCTTTCGTTCCATATCCAAATTACTAGGTCGTGACTCGTGAGCATGTTCGCAGAAAGGAGCAGCATAGGTAATACGGAAAGTCAAAGCACTAATGCCTAATGGCTATTCTAAATGAAAAATATTGTTCATCGTTACGTTAAATCCGACGTAAAACCTGCGGATAAAAATACTTAATTTTACTTTTTAATGTTACTCAATTCACCTGAATTTTAGTACCCAAGAATAATCAATACCAGTTGTGCCTGTCTATAAGCACTTTTTCACTTTGTTTTCTTAACTTAACGGGAATTTTAGCAATATAATTAACTGAAGATGATAAACTTTTGCTTATTGAATTTTATAGCAACTTATTTACATTTGCCTCACAAATGTGGAGTAGAGATCAATGTCACCGACAAATTGATTTCTTTTTTAAGGCGCTGGGCGATCCTCGGTGAAATGCTTGGCCACACTCAGAATTCCACTAGAGAAGTACCCTAGCAACGCACTACCATTTAACGTATGGACAGAATCTCAACTGCTAATAGCCCCGGTCCAATGCGGGTCAGACTCGCGCACCGACGGTACCGCCGCACAGTACGTATTAGTGTATTGCGATCTAAAGGATCATGGGCAAATTGGGTGTGGCACCAACAGAATTGAAACCTGTATCATAATTAAAAAGGAATTTATAAAAATTTCATTTCTTAATTTGGACGCAAATATTTAGCTCACCGGAGAACAAAAATATGGGCACTTGAAAACAAGATTACGTTGATGATATTATAGTCCATAGAAACGGACTAATATATTGTGACACATAATTATAGAACTAGGTTTAAGGTATTTCATGTAGAAAAATATTTAAATCCATTCTGCGGTGTTCGTTTTTTTTTCAAAAAGTACTTGTCTTTAAAAAAGTTATTTTGTAATAATCGTAACAACACGTTACTCGCAAGATTACAAAGTATAAAACTAGTATCATCAATATATAACCTTCGATGAAGCAACTTAACGGAAAAAAGTTACACGAAGGTCGATTGTTGTGTAATGTATCTTATAAACTGTGTGCCTGTGTGTGTGTTCGACGACGCCACTCTCCAATTTTAAGGAAACACTTTATTTTTATTATATTCTAGCTTACCCGGCAAACGTTGTTTTGCCATGTATGTAAAATTTAGGGGTGGACCACCCTTAACATTTAGGGGGATGAAAAATAGATGTTGTCCGATTCGCAGAGCTAATCAATATGCACACGAAATTATACGAAAATCGGTCGAGCCATTTCGGAGCAGTTTAATTACAAACACCGTGACACGAGAATTGTATGTATTAGAAAGATTAGCCAAACTTTCCATGCACTTTATACACTCGCTTTTCATCTTTTTGAGCTCCGGTAAGCTAAGTATTTGCGGCCATAGTGAGAAATGTATGAACTAATTACTTACATTTTAAATAATATTAGTTGTTTCAATTCTATTGGTGCCGTACCCAATTTCTATACAAAAGTGTCCAAGATCCTTTGATTTCGAATCGGATCACCGCGAGCCGCACTCACACGAGCACTGTTTAGATATTGGGGATTTTATTCAGCGGTATCATCACACCATATTTGACGGTTGTATAATTGACAGTTGTTACGATACAACAAAAATAAAGATTCGTTGAAAAATACGTTTCTCGTATGAAAACCAATTTAAAATTAAAAATTTGTTGTAAAAAAATGCTAATAAATCCGCCGCAATAACACATAGGGTAAAGTCGCCAGTGGTCAGCCAGAGACCTGTAGTCGGCCTCTGCCTATACTTTGTATGAGTGGGAAGAGTACGAAAGATATATTTCACACTCTTCGCACTCATATAAGGTCGACTATTGGTCTCTGGCTGACCACTGGTGACTTTACCCTATATATTCTTTAAAAAAACAACTCGCTTTCTATACGGTTCAAGAGATGCAGCTTCTAAGTTAGGACTGACAGACGGATGAACGGACGGACGGACAGCCTAGGCATATTAATAGGGTCCTGTTGAATTCCCTTCATGTATGGAACGCTAAAAAAATAACAAATGCGCGCGTCTATTGCATTTAAAACTATATCGTTATCATATCTATGATTAATGGTTGTTAATTATCACTCTGACAATAAAGGCAGCCGAAACTTAAAATAGCAATATAGTTTCGTTGGCAAGGTGAAAACATATCAGAATAGGGGGCATTATTCTACATTGGCTTTACACATATTGTTATCGTATTGTTTGTACTTCGGTCGTATTAAGAGTCAAATTAATAGGAGCTATCTTAACGTTAACAATAATATAGCAATAGGTGTACGGACAGCGGCTTGTAGAAGTGATCTCGAGTAAATCGCCGGTTTCATTAAGTACGAGTAAATATCAAGTTGTAGAAGCTGCCATCTCTGACGCGTCGCGCGCGGCGACGCTCGAGATTAGGTTATTATTTATTACGGCTATGAGTTGAACTTCTACGAGTACGGCCTAAGCATTTCCGAGGTAAAGATATTATAGTTAGGTACTTACTCACTAACCGGAGCGCTTGCTCCTCCGCGTTCACTCCGCAAGGTATTTGTGACATCTTACTCAATAAACAGAGTTTTCAAGACATCTACCTGGCATCCTTGCCCTTCCTTCTATAACGATTAGTAGGGTATCCGAATAGGAGACATATAATACTTTTTATTTATCGAATCAACAGCTGGGTGAAGGTCATCTCCTATTCGGATCTTAGACCAGATACCTATTTGTTTTTTCAAAACTCTATTAACTTCCTTGTTCGTATGCAGGTACGTATGTGCAAGTCAATTTTAATCAAGTTCCCGTTAATGTAAATGAACAACATTATTATGTAAACCCATCGACCAGCACTATTGGGATTGATATCGAAGAGCTGAACTGATGATAGAGTCGGAAGGTGGCGACAGGATCTCCGCTGTACTTATCGTATTTCCACCGAGTTGGGAATCATTAGTTTGGGTTTAATAACCAGATAACGACTTTGAAAAAAAAAAACTGTCTGCAACAAAGGCTTGGCCAAAAAAATATTTTTTGACTGAAACTTTATGTAAATACTGTCGGAATCTTTGGTATTTTTTAAATAAATAATTTGGGTTACGAAGGCACAGTAGGTACCTCTTTGTCATAATTAATTGAGAATTGTATCTTTTGACCAGTACCTCGCTCACCTTTTTTAAAGACACCGCCGAAAAACATTATATGTATGTAATGTAATCAAACTAAACAAACTGGGCCTAAATTCTAGGCGATAAAAACCTTGACGACTTTGATCATATCGTATTGTCAACGTTTTGATAACTCTTATTTACCCGACAGTAATGGGCGGCGGCCGATTTAAAACAATACTATTACTTAACAGGTCAAAGGCGATATGATTTTTACCGTCATGTATAGCCCTGGGCCAGTATTCTAGGCAGTAAAAACAATATCGTATTTAATACATACACATACATAAACTCACGCCTTCATTCCCAAAGTGGGGTAGGCAGAGCTAAAGAATTACCAACAACTAAGTAGTAGTACTAAATTCTGTTAAAGAATATAGTGACGATTAGATTATGTACCTACTTTTATATTGATTTGTTATTATTATTAAATTTATGTAAATTCCTCTTTTTACATTTCCAATTATTATTGTATTATTGTCATTTTATGACTGTAGCATTTGAACTATATTTCTTATGTTTTATTACTGTTTTTATTTTTGGTTCATTATTATTATTACTTTTGTACACATAGACATTATTTGATTTTTACTTTTTTATATATATATTTTTTTACACTGACGATCTTACTGTGAATTTATTATAAATATGCGACATATAATAATGTAATTTCCAATATGAAATAAATGACTTCCTACTACTACTACTACTAGTACTACTATGGTATTGTTTTGACGTCAGCCGCCATTACTGTCAAGTAAATAAGAGCTATCAAAACGGTGACAATACGATACCTGGGCCCTATACCACGAATCTACAAGTCTACGGATTTACTTGTTACCAGTCACCAGTGTTACAATTACAAGTTCTAGTAAATCCTGTTTCACTAGTACCTCTTATTAGACTTGTGGAATCCTGTTTCTCAAAAGCTATCAGACTAGTATTACTATTCTATGGACTATTATTTTTCACTAGCTTGTAAGATTACGTTTCACAAATTACAATATTAATATATATACAAACTAGTAAATACTGGCTAATTTCACCATGGTAAACTGCTTTTTGTTTCACGAAAGTTAAAAATAATAAATACACTTGTTAATTACAAGCCTAAACCTACCAAGGTTGGAAGCTTTGTAAAAATTACAAGTTGAATTTACTCAATAAATATCGATTTTATTGTGAAAATTGTTGTGTCTTGTCGATTTTAAGTGTATTGTGAAGTTTTTAAAGCAATGTGGACTGATTCCGACAGCATCGATGAAGAAATCGTTATTATCCGTCGGCGTCGAGTATTTCTTCCAAGAAATCAGTTTAGGGGCCTGACGACTTCTTTCGAATTCAATCAAAGATTTCGGCTTAAAAGCTTAAAACTTGAAGAACTGGCGACTTCAATAGGCCCCAGATTGGCCAGAGTGACCGAAAGAAGCCAAGCTTTGCCAAACATTGTAATTCAAGTCGCACTACATTGGATGGGCACTAATAAATAATGTGTGCTCGACTCTCACTTGACTGATTCTTTGAATAAAAAATTTAGGTACCTAATTCAGCCTTGATAATGGCGTAAACAGCCATTCGGTAACTAGTATTTTTAGTCTGTGCACCGCTACTAGCTACAAGTCTTGTAAAAAAAGTAATGAAACGTGATTTACCAAGACTTGTACATATTAACCAGTTACTACTAACTAGTAAAGCCGTATATTTGTAGATTCGAGAAACGTACACTAGTAATCCTAGTATTTACAATTTTACAAAGAAGTAACTAGTAACTTACAATTGTAGCTAGTTGAAACCCACAATTGTAAACTTGTACAAAATATTAGTCCATGGACGGGTATTACTAGACTAGTACCTTTCGTGAAATAGGGCCCTGCTCAAACACGATAGGGTTTACCGTGTTGAATAAAGGCCCTGTCCTTATGTTGCCAGTCTTATTGTCCAAGCAACTCTTTTGTACGACTAAGTGACGTCATTTGAAGCGTGTACGAATATAATCACTAAAATGGCCGCGGGCAGACTAGCCGCTGTGGTTTTAGACATGAACGCCCGCTCCCGCTCGTGCCTGACCAATGGTCATCTACTGCGGAATCAGCTAAGCTGCATCTAGACCTAAAAATTTTCCTATTAAACGGCCTATTTATATATTATCCGCCGCGGGAGTTGCCAGACTTGCCAGTAGATTATAATATGCATTCAACATAAAGTTATAAGAATATTTAAATAATGTTACCAACAAAAATGTTAAATTTTTATACATAACCATACTTTCATTGCCTCTACTTTATTTTCTTAAACGTGCCTGGAATAACATATCACTTTATGACATCGCAGTGTAAATGAAATTAAGTCAATTGGTATAACTCGTAAAAAAAAAAAGTTAGGCGTAAGGTAACTATCGAATGCGTGTAGTACCTACGCCAACAGTGTTCGGCGAACGTCAATCCCGGGCGCGCTAGAAATTATCGAGACGCTACCGCGAAGGAAGATAAGTTGGTGGCCGACCACCGTAGCAGCTGTTAAACCAAAATAATAGCACATTTTTTTTGTAGTTGCACATATAGACGACCAAAGATTTTTTACAGTACCTAAAAAATACCTTATGGACGGAGTGAAAAAAGTACCCGACAAACTTGGCAACTAAGTAAGGGTTAATGAGACTGCCGTACGTACTGCTGAGATCGATCGCTGCTCGGGCCGCGGCGGCAGAACTTCCACGGATTTCGCAAATAACTAGCTTCCATTCAAGGTGAAACCGTGCCACAGG
Organism: Acleris emargana; assembly: GCA_927399475.2. Lineage (NCBI taxonomy): Eukaryota > Metazoa > Arthropoda > Insecta > Lepidoptera > Tortricidae > Acleris > Acleris emargana. The sequence continues at coordinate 43,854,480 of OV656835.1, read as the reverse complement.
TTACCTTACTGTTAGTATTTATAGCGTAAAAATGTTCAATGTCAAAAAACCTGCAGACCTAAATTAGTCATGAAACACGAACGCGATAACGTGTTTAGTTGTAATCGTTAATACATAAGCGAAACGATTTTACTAACTAAAAACAAAGAATAAATAAATATATATAAATAACTTTAAATGGACGGAGGTTTAACCCAATAACTACCCGCGAGTTAGATGTACCCAGACAATAGACACACAAGAACACAACGTAGTTATCCGGGAATCATTGCGATAAAATTAACTTGAAACTAACTTAAAATTAACTTAATTAAGGAAAGTACGTATTTTACTATGTAACTACTTTATGCGGCATAATACATTTAACATTATGTATAGACGTATACCTATTACTATCGAAGTATACATCTCACTTTGATTTCATAGAGTGGATATTTATTGTATAAAAATGATATTGAAATTTGATCGATCGTCTTCTCTACGTTTTTTATTACTATTCAACTAATTAGCGACGGTGAAAGTTTGGTGAGTTGCTGCGCGCGCGCCCGCGCGGACATTCTAACAGAAAAATCTTAATACACTATGGCAGGATTATTAAGCTAAGTAAAAATTACTAAGTAAAAAGAGGCAATGCAACGCATGTCGCCTACAGCTATTGTAAAAAAAGTTTGAGTGTTAGTTTGATACTCCTTCACACTGCAATGGCTGGACGGATTGAGATGAAATTTGGAATAGTGATAGCTTATACCCTGGATTAAGAAATTTACGTGGACCAAATCGCAGGCAGAATCTAGAAGTACCATAAATAATGAGTTGAGCCTGATTTGGAAATCCGCGACAGTCTGCGTTAAATGTCTTTAAAAGTTTGTGGCACGGAATTTCGAAGGCATCTTGACAGATGAAGGTAAAAATTCGGCTGCGGGTTCCGCGTGCAGTAGGTGTGACTCACCTCTTGCGCGGCTTGCGGCGCGGGCGACGGCGCTCGCCCTCCAGATCGCCCTCGGCCCCGCGGCGCCGCGGACCCGACGCCGCCGGTGGTGCCGCGGCGCGCCGCTTCTCCGGCTTACGCTCCTGCACGCGAACCTGCTTGCCAGGGGCTACCCGGGGCACACATTCATCTTCCTCGATTTGTTTTGGGGTCTGCGGCGCGCCCATCCGAAGACGGCGTTGACGCCACCACAGCACCCACGAGCTGATATTGTCGCGAATCTTGGAGATGAATGACCCTTGGTCGACAGGTAGCTCCGGGGGCAGCACCGTGATATCCTTTGACAGCGATCTACAGCGTTTGATATATTGTTTAGTTGGCGACATTTTAAATGATACCGGAGAAAGACTACCGTTCAGCAGTGATTCGAAAGCTCTAAAAGGCTTAAAGCTATGTGGCAGTGACGTTACAAGCAGTCTCAAAGTTTTTTTTATCACGATTAGAACGAATGTTTTTTTCTAAGTTATATCAGTCTTTTTTTAACTCTCCACATAATTTCATTCACACTCAAGCAACAAGCGCTTTTTAACTCTAATAACATATTCAATAAAATCGACTTAAAATTATATATTTGGCAGGAATACGATTGGCAGTAGGTAAGTATGATCGCGGTTTTTTTTTTAACTTTTGCCATAAGAGTGTGATATGGTAGCCATGGTAACGGCTTCGATATCGGCAGTGGTCGCGGATGGAGTCATGACGGGTGCGCGCGGGATGGTCAGCGGTGAGAAGCGTGTCGCGCTAGCGGTGCTCGCTGTTCGCACTCAACAGGATGTCGGCGTAAATAGCGGTTACGTAACGAGCCGTACAGAGCGCGCGAGCGTGGGGGCGCGTCGACGCCGGGCGCACGAGTGCTGCGGAGCGGAGGCTTTGCTCGCATCGCATGGAGCCGCCCGCCCCGCGCCGCCCGCCCGCTTCTCGCATGCCGCCCTGCCTGCTGATAACGCCGCCCTCCGCCCCCTACCCGTACCTGTAGTACCGGCTGAGCCCTGTGCCGAGGACGAGGACAGGGTTGATGAAACGCTATTGTAATTACCTAGCGTTGCTAGTTTACTAAGTTATTAACATTACCTAAACTGGTTCGTGAGTATAAATAAATGTCCAACGAATTTACATCAATCTCCAAAGAATAAATAATAAAGAAAAGTTCATTTTACCTTCAGTGATCGCACAAACAAAAAGCCTTCCCTCAGAGGCCTCCGTAATAATATAATTCACTTGCCTGCGGGAGCGATACGGCCACTGCAGGGCCAATAATATTTTTATTAGGATACGATCCGTATGAGTACAGCTCGCAGCGGCGGTCCTCAAGGCCGAGAGGGAGGATGCAATTACCGAGAGCACTTAGCAATCCACCGGGACGATACGGGCCTTCAAGTATAACCAAATAACTTTAAACACTAAAATAAAAAACCAGACAAGTGCGAGTCGGACTCGCCCACCGAGGGTTCCGTACATTTATATATTATTTTTTTTTTTCATTTTACATGATAAAAAAAATTGTTAATACTTATAAGCTTGTTCCAATGAAGCTGTTTCATACGATACCCCACATGACTCGGTTAACTCAATTCATTATACAGACTGCCGCCGTTCCTTGCATAAAGAGCCTGTGTTATGGTGATTTAAATTTCATAGTTCGAATCTAACTGAAAATACTCTATAAATTTTATTTCCCTTGAGAGTGTCGAAATATACGTTTTTGTCAGCATAAACGGCTGTGTCTTTCTTTTGATTTATTTGGAATATTTGGTTTTAAGTTCCATGCGTTTCTGAGATAAAGGATACGGAGGGACCTATGGACAGACGGATGGATGGTCAACAAAGTAATCCTATGAGGGTTACGTTTATTCATTTTGAGGTATGCTACCCTAAAAATACCTTTATGGATTTATTAATTTATGGCTGCGAGTTATGCCTAACACTGTAAGGTTCGTTAGTTTTCTTTGACATGCTTCACTAAAATGCAATTCATACGTGTCAGTTTAAATAAAGTCTTTAGGTACTTTGACCGACTTCTTTCTACTCGGTAAAACGATATGACGTTGACATGTTATCGTATTGTTTTTAATTTATAGGTATTATTATATAGGTAGACGCAATGGCACCAGTGATTGGCACTTTAATGAGGATGTCTGTTTAGATCAATTATAACTTTTTTTGTTTACACTGAGGAGAAGAAAGAGTACTTAGTTAAAATTATAAAATGTGACATGATTATTATTTGTTAAAAACAGAAAACAGATGGCCTGTATATTCTTAACAAATAACAATCAACATAATTATCAAAAATATAGACGACATGAAACCCCCAGTATCCAACAATTGGTTTACGACAAGAACCAATAATAAACACCTCCTGACCACCGCCGGTCCATGAGTAAAGTGCTTTATAATATCTTATCTACTTCCACAGGTAGGCAATCATATTAAATTAGCGGTGGAAGGTTCAAAAATAAAAAAGGTAATTACTAAGCGCATTGTTTATTGTGCACTAAACCAAATCTACAAATCAAATTTTGTTAAACCTTTGTCTTAACTCAACATCAGAACCAATATCATTTCAGGTTATGTAGGTAACTTCTTCTTTATAAAGAATGTATCTTATAACAAAGCATTCCACTGATTAGTCTCTTGTTAAATAACTTTCTTGTTGTGTAAGAAATAGTTCACAATGAGTTGAGTATACTTGAGTACCTACTAACTAAATAAATCTCAGATCGAAAACCAAAATGACGTCTCGTACGTTATGTATGTTCGTATACCTAGTCATACATGGTAGGTAACTTAATAAAACTAACGTCAAAATTGTAGTAAGGTAAAAAATTACTAAGCGCATATTGATTGTGCTTAGAAGAATTCTAATAAGTAAAAACAAAATTTAAATATAAACTTTTAAATAGTAGATTGTTTAACAAGGGACTAAATCAAGCCATAATGACACGAGATGTTTAGCCACGCGAGCGGAGCGAGGGTGGCTGTAGTTCGACTTCCATTATGGTTGTTTAGTCTCACGCTAAACACTCTTTTTTTCACTTTTAATGCGAAGAAAAAAACGACGTCCTGTTCAAAATTACTATATTTACTCGTATTATATAAAATTTTCCTACCAATTTGTTCCGCAGTTGTTTTTTTTTGTAATGTGGCGCTTTAAATGCTTGCATATTTAGCAAACAGATTCAAACTTGAAAATAATTTTAAAACTTATTGGACCATGCACTAATAAAATGAATTTATCCTTAATATACTTAATTTAATAGCTCCATATTCGTAATCATTAATCGTGTTTCACGAAATTAAATAGTTTTTTATATTTTTTCACAGTTGTCATTTTGAGGTTATTTCCACACATACACACAATCAAGAAATGGCGATAATCCTCTATTCACAACATTAACATTATAGCCTGTGTCAAGTTTAGCCGGCTAGAACTCCTCTTTTATCCGTGCAAAATACCCCAAGGTTTTTTTGATATTAGGGTAAGCTAGGGTCTTCCCAAAACCGAAATAATTGCTAAGTGGTCTACGTGACCAAAAAGTTTGGGGACCTCTGATGTAGTGTAATACGAGGTTTCCCAAATCAAAGAGCTGCCACTGAAACTTTTTCTCCGTTTCTTACGACCTCATTGGGCGTTTCCATCTGCTCAGGAGTGTATTCTTTTCTTGGAGGCATCTGCAAAAAACAATTATCGAAACATTTTTATCTCCAATAACCGACAAGTTGTCGTTTACTGGTAACGCTAAATGGATTGATCTCATTTAAAATGGATCTAATTTGCAAAAAATACAGTGTAATATTTCTAAGTAAACGAAGCATATAATAAAAAAAATTGTATCACTGGAGAATCGTCAAATACACTATGCCAGTTATCGACACCGCCTCTGTCACTGAAATAATAACCTGTGAACACGATCTATCATAAAACTATATCTAGCATTTCCATAAAAATCTAATGATTAACCTATAATTCAAGTGGACCTCAAATTATTCAAATCATTAGGACAACTTTGTACTCACTTCATTTCCTTAATAAACGTGGCTTTTTGAACGATAACAGTGGCGTCTCGCTGGGTGACAGTACGAGCTATGTTTTCCATCGTTAAGTGTAGCCAATTTGAAGAATTAGTTTCCTACTCTTATTTTTACGAATTTAGGAAAAAACTGTCGCTTTTTGGTGCTTGTCGATTATTGATGACATTACGTAACATTTTTTTTTATTATTAACAGATTCCGCACCGAAGAGGTAAAGCCTAGCCATATGGTTTTAACTACATAATTATCCTACTCAATGGGGCTCAATCTAGGCGCAAGGTTGTTTATTAAAAGATACCTACTGCCTATTGTAAGTTGAGGAAGTCTGGTAAATTTTACGGATTTGTTTACACCAAACAAAGAGAACCGTTATTAAAGTCAGTGCCAGCCTACAAAAGCCTGGCAGCAATATGCCGCCCGCCGCCGTGTCGGCGACCGGGGTTCGTCCCGCTGTTACTACGCAGCTTACTTATGCGATGAGCGCAGGTGTTTGTAATAGTGTCATGGACTACGTTTTTTTAACTACTTAGATATGTAAGATTAAATACGTCCAACGAGTTTTAATTATTTGTTTAATAAGAATATACATAAAATAATAATGCCAGGAACTGGGTAAGTAGGTACCTATTCATTTTGTCAAAAAAATAACACTCTTGACACTGGCGTTCGTTATAGTCTAGCTAGAAATGAGCAGGGCCCTATTTCACGAAAGGTACTAGTCTAGTAATACCCGTCCATGGACTAATATTTTGTACAAGTTTACAATTGTGGGTTTCAACAAGCTACAATTGTAAGTTAATTATTAGGACAATTCATGTTAGGAATATTATGCTTTAGGTAATTAGACATTAGAGTTATCAATATTAGGACAAACTTGCTTTAGGACGTTAAATGAGTATGCGCAAAAATTATTAGGACAAACGAGTAGTATGCCATTCAACAGTATGCCAAACATTCTCGGCCAAACATTTTTAGGACAAAAAACGTTATGCGATACGACAGGCGCCCGGATTAATTTTACCAAATTTAGCCCAGTCATGGTGGGCACCACCGAATCCCGTGTAAGAGAACACAACAATTCTTCTTTTTTGTCCTTTGACGCGACAACCCTAGGTCTAGAAAAGCCTTTCATCAATCACATTTGTTTCCACATGTCTGATGCAGATGTGGTTTCATCCACACGACCACAGAAATCTTGCCAACTTTGTTCCTTAGCCTTAAGTACGAGTCTTAGACGCTGTGCTTCTGCCACCCTGCGTTCCGAAATGAATGTGTATCTTGAGACGATTAATTCTAAATATGGCAGTTGTGAGTGGACTCCCATAGATATTTGCATTCCGAACAATAAAAACAATATTATAACAAGACAAGACTTCCATCCTAAGACTGCAATATATGCTATATATATATATAGCATATATATGCTGGCAATTTTACCGTTTGTCTTATCCTTGTACCGGAACTCAACAATGCGGACACAGTTGCTTAGTGGTAGGTTAAAGGATAAGATGGAGGTTGCTCTGGTCGGATCCTGCACAAAGTTCTACCACCACTAAAACAATATAAACCTCAACATCTCAAGAAGTAGAGACGGTAGCTTCCTCAAATAATAAGTTTATTATGCTTCTATATGTAACTAGTCCATTATTTTTATACACATAAAACTAATTAAAGGTGTTGATTACTTTAAAGTACACCAAAAAACCGATCAAGTGCGAGTAGGAATCGCGCACCGAGGGTTCCATACCGCTGCACAGACGGTATTATTATTATTACATTCTGATTCCAATTCGATTTTGAATCGAACTAGCGCGAGCTCGACTCACACTTGACCATTTTTAGTACATTATTTTTCAGGATTTGTACAATAATCACACCAAATTTGACGCTTTTGTCACTATGTTTTACCGTTTTTACGACACAATACTATTAAATTACGTTGAACAAAACGTTAAATGTATGGGGACTCCCTTTATTATTTCACTTTCTCTGTTTTTATTAGTTAGTAATTCCGCCGTAATAACACATATACTAAAAAAAAAACCACTATCTACTACGGTTCCAAAGATACAATTCTTTAAAGTAAAGACGGACGGACGGACGCCGCGGGCAGCGCAGGCGTATTAAGGGGGTCCTGTTGGCTACCCTTCGGGTACGGAACCCTAAGAAGGAGGAAAAACCAAAACAAAACTACTTTTTGAAAATTGAACTACATTTTCACTGCAGCTGTGTTCGTATTTTAATTATGTTTTATTAAGTAGGAAAGTAATGAAATGATTTAAACATGAACAAATAAATTAATTGAGATCAGTCTTAACGCATAAAGAAACCGGCACCGATGCCAAATATTCAACCGTAACTGTAACGTGTACAACACCAAAATTAAGCTGTTTAGATATTGCAAATACCTACTATACATAATAAAATACACAGTTTGATTTTAGACCTGTAAATATTCATCCTGCACAATATTTTTAAAAGGAAACAACTTAACCGAGAGGAACCAAGAGCAACAACGACTCGCGTTAAAAAATAAGTTGTGGAAGCAAATTGTGATTCAGACGCGGGTTCCCCAGTATCCTTCAGCCAGATGGTATCGCGGGCGGGTATCGGGCGACCTTGACTGCGTACTTGACACACAACCGCTGCGCACCGGCCGCGGCCTTGAGGCGACCCGCGCGGCGCCCGCCGCGGGGAACGGCCGCCTTCCCCCGCGCCCGCGGCTCCTCCGCACTGAACGCACCATTTTAACAGGTCATGATCTAACCAAACCAAGTATAAAGAAAAATAAGTCAAACAAACTCAAGTATCATATTTACCTACGTACTTACCGTTACATAGAATAAGTAGTAATTAAGTGCTTGTGCCATCCATCACAATACTCCGACGATAACTGGTTCCGTACCCGAAGAGTAGCCCAACGGGACCTTTTAATATGGGTTGTTTCTTTTTCAGAATGGGTTATTCTGGCGGGTTTATTAACAATTAAAAAAAATGAAATTGAAAGAGTAAGAGGGGGCCCCATACAACAATTTTATTTTTCTATTTTTGTTGTTTTTATCGAAAAAACGGTAATACAACGTAAGCGTAAAATTAAGTAAAACAACATATACAAAAAATGGCCAAGTGTGAGTTCGGTGCGCGAGTCAGACTCGCAATTGACCGGTTTTTGTACCCTCCCCCTGTTGGATTCCGGATAAAGTCGTATCTTCGTGTGGCTTACTCGTTTTACCCGAATTATTGGCCGCTTATTCGTGCAATCATTTTAACTTACCGAGGTATCGGTTCAACAATACGTGTATATGTATATATATAAACCGGCCTGATATTTATTTATCGTTTCATGTTTAACTGATTCCAGTAAAATGCTGTAGTATAGCTATCAAGTATTTCAATCTCACTGAGAGATACAAAGAAACGATGAGGTATGTATGATGATGAAAGAGAGAAAGCTGGATGTTCTTTGTGTGACTGAGACGAAGAAAAAAGGGGTGAGTACGTCCACACACGGAACCTTGACGGCTTTGTGGTCCGGAGTTCCGGTATCCGAGCACGGTTGTCAGGGAGTTGGCATCGTACTCACAGAGCGAATGGCTGATTGTATGCAAGAGCATGAATGTGTGAGCCCAAGACTTCTCTGGGTGAGACTCAAGGTAGGTTTCACCCGTTTATTCGTAATTGGGGCTTATGCCCCAGATACGAATAAATCGAAAAAAGAAAGGGAGGAGTTTTGGGAAAGTTTGCATGAGGTTTCAACAAAATGCAAGGAGAATGAGAGGATTATTTTGTTAGGCGATTTTAATGGTTGGACAGGCGTGCAAAGGGATGGTTATGAATCGGTACTGGGTAAGTATGGTGATGAGCGAGTGAACGAGAATGGCAAATGTCTTCTCAATGTATGTTTGGCCAAGAATCTCTGCGTGACAAACACTTTGTTTGATCACAAAGAGATTCATCAGTATACGTGGAGACGGCAGAATGAGAAGTCTATGATAGACTTGATGATTGTGGATGAACGGTTGCGTAACAAAGTTGTAGATACCAGAGCATTTCGAGGAGTTAGCGTAGGTTCAGATCACTACTTAGTGGTAACACGAGTAAGGGGTCTGTTCACACGTTGGCGCCATCGTGTTCCCGTACCTACCACTGCGTTAGAGAGGATAAAAGTAGAGAAACTGAATGACGAAGTTATACAAGATGAGTACGTAAGAAAGCTGAAAGATTGTTTTGAATGTGTTAATAAGATGAAAGACAGTGAAGTTGAGAATAATGTAAATAATGTATGGGAGATTATGAAGAATGGAATGGTCAAATCGGCCACTGAAGTATGTGGTGTCGTAAAAAGAAGGAAAAGCAAGAATGAACGACCGGAATGGTGGGATAGAGAGGTAGATGATGTAGTGAAAGAGAAGAAAAAGTGTTGGTTGGATTTTGTAGCTGTAGATCCAGGACAAGATCTAAGCGACAGAAAGAAAAAAGAGTATAATAGATCAAAGAAAAGAGTGAAAGACGTTGTGGCTAGAAAGAAAGATTTACTGAATGAAAAGTATGATAGGAGTTTTTCTGACAACTTCCAGTCGAATATTAAACTCTTTTGGAGCTTGATTAATTCGGCTCGGGGGAAATCGGAGAAAACTAAATTAAGCGCGGTGAAGGATGAGTCTGGAGACTTAATATGTGAGGAAGAAAAAATGCTTGATAGATGGAAAACTTATTTTGAAAGCTTGTTTGAATGCGAAGATATTTGTCGTGAGCCAGAAAGCATGAGTAAAGATGCAAGTAGCGAAGATGAAAGTGTGATTAGTATGAGTGAAATAATGAAGGCTTTAAAAAGTATGAAAGCGGGAAAGTCAGCAGGTTGTGATAGAGTGTCGATAGAAATGCTGAGGAGAGGAGATGGCGTGGTGGGTAGTCTGTTGTACCGTCTTTTCAATGCATGTTGGAGTAGCGGCCGAGTCCCGGAAGATTGGGTCAAGGCCGTTATCGTCCCACTGTATAAAGGAAAGGGGTCACAGCTAGACTGCAAAAACTACCGCGGTATCAGCCTCCTTAGTGTTGTCGGCAAAGTATATGCGAAGATTTTAATTGAAAGGGTATTGAATGTTACGAATGACAAAATCTGGGATGTACAAGCGGGATTTCGAAAGGGAATGGGATGTACGGATCAGGTCTTTTCACTACGGTCCATCACAGAAAAGTTCTTGGCGGTGAACCAAAAGGTTTTCTGTGCTTTTGTGGACCTGGAAAAGGCCTATGATAGGGTAGATAGAAAGGAGTTGTGGACGGTGCTGTCTATGTATGGAGTGAGCAGCAACCTGGTGCAGGCTTTGAGGTCCCTTTATGAGGGTTCCAAAGCCTGTGTCAGAATCAATGGCGCATACTCGGCCTGGTTTAACATCTCTAAAGGTGTTAGACAGGGCTGTGTTGCCTCACCATGGCTGTTCAATCTATTCATGGACAGTTGTATGTGGGATTTGAAAGGGTATGATAAGGGTTTGCGTGTGCAAGAGTTGCTAATCAAATGCCTCTTATATGCCGATGATCAAGTTATACTTGCCTCATCGGTACTTGAGTTGCAGGAGATGGTGACAGTGATGAATGAGGGATTTAAGCAAAAGGGGATGAAAGTAAAGCTACAGTTACACATGCTGATTACTAGCACGAAAGCATGCCACTATTGAGCAATTGCTACTTAGTAGTATGTGTGTCGAAACATTGCTAATAATGAGCATGCTCATTTTGAGTTTGCTCAAAAATCAACGGTCGTGCGATTTTTGGGCATGCTACCTGCAGCGCGGGTGGAGGGGGGCGTGCTTTTAGCGCGTGTGAACAGGTTTGCCTATTGAGCATGCTAGTATCGATCAGTCGTTCGCAACAGGTGCGTGTGCACCATTTTCACGCAAAATGTCTCGCTGGGGCGACGAAAAAACGCTCAAATTTGTAAATTTATACCGAAATCACGAGTGCTTGTGGAATCCCCGCATACCGCAGTATAAAAATAATGTTGATAGAAATAATGCGTACCAAGACTTATTAACGAACATGGAGGATCCGTCCTTGACTGTGAAAATCATTAAAACCAAAATTAAAAATCAAATTGATGCAGCAGCATCCTCAAATAGTTTTTGTAACCCGCAGCATCTTCTACTCGCATTTCTGTAAGCAATTGCGCACTTGCTCCTAAGTCCTGTCTTCTAGATATCCAATCACGAACCAAATCGTTCTCTTTCTTTTCTTTTTTTGCCGAGCTGATATAAGCTTCTGGATGCATTGCATCGCCTGCAATGTTTTGTTTGAACTGACAAAGAGCGAGAGAGCACGCTATAAAATGGCATGTGTATTGGAGTGTTTGCTTTGAGCATGCTTATTCAGGAGCATACTTAAAACTAGCTTGCCTATTGCTAGCAAATGTAAACTGCTCATAAGCATGCTCATATTGAGCATACTCAATAGCACGCTTTTTAGCATGCTATTATAGAGCATGTGTAACAGTAGCTTAAATGTTACCAAGACCAAGGTCACGGTGATAGAGAAGGATGAGGAGATGACTGAGTGCGTGATAAATATAAATGGTGAATTAGTAGAATAAGTGAGCGAATTTGTGTACCTGGGAAGTATGTTTACAAGAGATGGTAAGTGTGAGAAGGATATCGAGAGGAGGGTGAATGCAGGGAATCAAATTAATGGGGCCCTGTACTCCTTTGTGAGCAGACAGGGCGTTTCACAAAAAGCCCGGCTGGCTGTTCACAATGGAGTGCTGGCACCTACCATGATGTATGGTAGTGAATGTTGGGTGTGGCAGGACAAGCATGTAAGTCGTGTAAATGCAGTTGAAATGCGCTCTTTGCGTAGTATGTGTGGTGTGAAACTGAATGATAGAGTAAGAAATGAAAAATCAGAGAGAAATGTGGAATAAAAGAAGATGTAGTGACTAAGATTGAAAAGGGCATGCTTCGATGGTTCGGTCATTTGGAAAGGATGGATGAAAGAAGATTGACGAAAGAGATATACAGATCGAAAGTGAGTGGAAGGGTTGGAAGGAGCCGCCTTAGGCGTACTTTTTCGAATCAAATCGGAGAAATACTGGAAAAGGGCCGAATCAAATGAAATGTTGAAGAAGCGAAAGAAATTTGTCAAGATCGTAGCAAGTGGAAAGAAGTGGTCTCTGCCTACCCCTCTGGGAAACAGGCGTGATTTAATGTAATTTAATGTACATACTGTATAACAAAAACTATTTAAATACCATTGCAAACGGAAAAAACGAAGAAGGAATTAGCAAAAAATATCAAAAAACGTGTGGCAAAGAAGGCACTACCCTGAGTTTGTGTTCATAAAAAGACAGTTTCTTCTTGGTGTGAAAAAATGCGTTGTTGCTTGATTCGTATAAAATAGACCTACTTAACATCTTGTAAACAATTTTCTATTAAATTATTATGAAAGAAAGTGGCACTGTTGGACACCCTTATATGCACTTTAACTAACACATTTAAAATTATTTTATCAGCATTTTTTACTGAACGAGTATTGTTATTTTTCCGCATTATCCGCTAGAGCAAATACTACTATTGTATCGCTGGAGTTTCTTGCGGCGCGCGATTATCTGCAACTACAAGAGTATATCCATCTTTATTGCCGACAGGTAAAAGAGCCCCGACGGGGACGCGGCCAATTTACTGAATGAAAGGGTTTGGGTAAAGTTCTTGTCATTTTTAAAAGCCTTGTATTTTTTGAAGTGTTGAATTCCAAATAATGTAATAGGTAGGTACTTACTCTTTTTGCTTGTGTGTAAAATAATTGCGTGTTAGCTACTTTAGAACTTTTACTACCGAAACGTATGTAAATAAATACTCGTAATACTTGAATTTAGAAGTCCTTTAATGGTGTGTTCCTATATTCAAAACCGTCGGTAGAGTGGTGACGTCTCGTTAAAATTTGACACATTTTGTATGTAACAAATGTCATAACGCTACTGCCCGTAAGGGAAACGATTCGTTTCATGAATACATATAGGAACCGGGCATAAGACATTATACTAGTAGGGGTCCGAATAGGAGACGACGGTAACCCAGCTGTTTATTCGATATATTTGAATATTGTAAATAATATATGGCGAATAGGTAGGCTGAAAAATTTCATTCCAGTATATAAATAATTAAAAATGTATAAATCAACTTTAAAACCAAAAATTGCAATTGCTTGTACAAGATACAAATTACAGACCAATCGAAACTATGAAGCCTATAAAATATGCAAACGTTAGTTTGACTATTTTTTCCCATCATAACTATTGGGTAGTTAGGTATAAGATATAAATAAACAGGTAAATCGGTACTAACAATTTGCACTAAACCTATGTAAATATTATACTTATCATATTAAATTTGATATAAAATACTTAATATCGAATAAACAGCTGGGTGAAGGTCGTCTCCTATTCGGATCTTAGACCATAGAGTCATTCGGGGTAACAGCACGCAGTGGGTAAGAGTACGCAGGGACCTGTTCTCCGACTAGGTGGGGGGGGGGGGGGGGGGGGGGGGGCAAGATGCATGATGGCTTAAAACAGTGGCGCTGGCATGGCCACTTCGGAGCCAAAAGCCGCGTGAGTGCAAAGCAAGTGCTTATCGAGACAGATCTCCGTGTTAATTCAAACTGAATAATTTCTTTGTTTTGTGTGTTGGGGAAAAGTGTGTGGGACTCATATAGATGCAGTTGAGCCAGTAAGTGTTTTACATTTATATTGTTCGTATATCGTAATATACATTACAGAGCAAACATTGTTTTTAAAATGTATTGAAGCGTGGATGGGGACCTATCGTTTTAAATTTTTGCTGATTGGGGTAAGAGTACGGGGTCAAAAGTACGCACGCTACGAATATGAAAGCTACTATTGAAGGTTACTTAAGTAATGTTTATTATTGCAGATTACAGCAAAATGCTGCGAAATAATAAAAGAATGGCTCCACAACGCGCCTTGATCTCAGATGATCAGATAAAAAAGCCAAAGAGCTGGTTTAGCAAGGATCTAGTCAGAGACGCGCCGCAGAAAAAATTGTATAAGTGAATTAAGTTCTCTCTAATTATTGTAAATATGTCTAAACTCTAAAGTTCCTAATTATATCCAAATAAAAATCTCAAACTTTAATAAATGTTGAATATACTGAAAACCTGCATTTTATTATTAGTATTATGCAGATTTCTTGAGCTGCGTACGTTTACCCCGCATCACTGTGGTCCCATAGAAGGCCATAAGTCCAGATTGTTGGTATAGCCCAGTCATAATTTCTCTATGCTTAATTACTCACTAGTAGCCATACATCCATAAACTATAAATAGTTTGCAAATCATTTGAAATAATCATTACGTTTCGGACCTTCAAAGTGAACGCATCTGCCACTCGTAATTAGCGTTATCAGTAAGTCATTAAAGTGAAAGTTTGTTTACGACATATATCTCAAGATCATTTGTGTATTAATCATTTACATCATTATGGAAGTTGTTGATAAAGGTATGTTTTATTATTATTTCTATTTTTGTTACATATTTAAACAACAAATGTTGAGTTATTTGGGGTCTACGTGACCTTCATTGTAAACAAAATATTTAACTGCTCCGAATATTTCATAAAGCTTTTAACTATTTCCGAACGATTCCGGAAGATTGACTTTATATTCGTTGCATTGCTTATAAAGTGTATTTATGAAGTAATGATATTTTACTTGCCGGACTTTGCCGGACCCCAGGATATGAGCCCCCTACGAAAGTCGTAGCACGGGCTACAAGATTGAGCTAACTGTGTTAAAATATTAACAACTGTTTATGTACATTTTCGTTTTCTTCCAGGTACTTTTTTCCACTGCACAGTTTCGAGGATGTACATATTCGAACAGTGGCATATTGCTACTGGTTCGGAAGCAGAAAAAATACGTCATATAGTCCCATTACTTCTACAACTGGTGCCCGAGGATGCTGAAAACTTAGATGTAGAAAAATTACGTGATGCTGTGGAAATTGATGTTACACAAATAAAAAAATATTGGAAGAAAGTTAATAGAACCCGTAGGGATCTAATACATAAGTATGGTGATTGGTTTGACGACGCGCTGGCCTAGTTGGTAGTGACCCTGCCTACGAAGGGAGCGGTCCTGGGTTCAAATCCCGGTAAGGGCAGATATTTGTGTGATGAGCGCGAATATTTGTTCCTGAGTCATGGATGTTTTCTATGTATTTTAAGTATTTTTTCTCTATATAAGTATTTATATCGTTGTCTAGTACCCATAGTACAAGCCTAGAGCTTAGTTTGGGACTAGGTCAATTGGTGTGACATTGTCCCCTGATATTTATTTATTTATTTTATTTATTTATGGTTGAATATAACTGAAACCGTAGATTTACCCAAAACTACATCCGACGTCGCTGCCGCTGCTGCCACATCTACCTCCCGGCAAGTGTTACCCGATGACTTGGGTAACAATTCAAAATTAGGGCGACCGAAGAAAAACTATGCATCGTGCAGCAAGAGGACTCAGCGTAGAAGATTAGAAGAACTTTTTGCGTTAGATACGGCTCGGCAGCTTGTTCAGGAATATCCATGGTATAATTTACCGGCTTCTGTGCACAAGGTTCTCATTCACGGGGCTGAAGTGATCGATCATATTATTGTTCCTATTGGAGAGCTTTCAGAAGAAGCTGCCGAGTCCACAAATAAAAATATTAAGATGTTCAGGCTCAGTAATACTAGGAAAATGTCACGCAAAGTAACAAATGAGGATCTTTTAAATCGGCTTCTGTTAAATTCAGACCCCCTGCTTACGGGTCTCAGAAAACTCACCAAGATGAAAAATTCGGCTTTATCACAATCAGTAATTAGTTTATTGCATATCTAAAATTAATATAAGACTCATTAAAATCATTAATTTTAAATGTAAATAATTTTAAGGCGATTACTTATCACTTGTAGTAGTACCTTGGGTGTCAACTTTGTAAATATATTTTTCTAGACTTTTCGTATTTTTTTATATTTTTAATATTAATGAGATTTTATTTTGATGAAACATATTTTGTAATATATTATTTTGTAATAATTAGACATTTGTAATAATTAAGTAAATTTTGCAAGATTTTTTGTTATATTTATATTTTTTTTTATTATGAATTACATAAAGTAAAGCTATATTTTATTGTTTTTATTATAGATTTAGTATTAATAAATATCACTGTATTTTTCGTTTGAGGGTTTCATTGATACTTTTGGAGTAATCGAATTTTGACACTTTCTTCATACACGCCGAACCACAGTGCGCATGCGTAATTTTACCCTTAAGCTTGCGTAATTTTACCCGCATTACGGGGCAAGAGTACGCGGTCGGATCATGTTGCTTTTTTGACATGTACAACGAAATCTAATATAATTTGACCGTAAATCTTCTTAACTAATGGAAATATACAAGATTTCCTATGAGCTTTATATTGAATCAATTTAAAAATCACACTTGTGACAACTTTTTGAGACCAGAGAAAATAAAGTGCGTACTCTTGACCCGAATGACTCTACCTACGTAAATCATCTGCGAACGTCTTACTTAAGTGGCAGCAAAAAAAATATTTCATTTGTATAATTATACAGATATCCCCAATTCCGTTAAAATTTGAATTAACACTGAAAACAGAAAAACCTTCTACCTTCTATAGTCGGGATCGAAGGGTACGAAATGTCTGTTTCACAGGGGGGGGCGGGGTCAAGGACGGGCGCAGCGTCGTCGGGGACAGGACGCGACACAGACTTCGTCCACGCATCCCGTCAAACAACGTTCAGGCTTATCGATTCTCCTGAGCGGGCTTTGTATTAAAACTTCAGCATTTCGCACTTTCAACGACAACCGCTGTAGGCATTTTTTGAAACAACATGCAATTTTACTTATTATCAACGCGTTTTATTCGAAACATTTGTGTATAAATCCGACTCGCAAAGCGTATTGATCTGAGCTCGGTAGGTCGCAGTGATTTACTTGATTGTATAATGCCACCGTCTCGTGCTAGCAATGGAATATTTAACATACACGTACCTATACTTCCTTTTCTCAGGCAAACTCGATTAGGATTCGCCATACTCGTATTGTTGCAATAATATGTAAATCTTATAACGTTATAACCCTTACCCAATCATTTAAACAACGGTGTAGGTCATTGTTTTTGAACATATGAACCATATTACCAGCAAAAACCTAATAGTCACGCCACATTATTACAGCATTTATAAAATTGGGATACCTACTACGGTTATTCGTAAAGCATTTAGAGAGAAGAAGTCTATTTCATGATTAGATTTAATTATTGTCTTATTGGGGTTTGGCTATAAGCAAATTTACAGTGAGTTGTCTATCGCTATACCCTCGAGACCTGCCTGAATTTCCGGTTACCACATCCATCTTTGAGCAAAATCTTTATATCTATTCGAAGTTTTATACCTATCGGCTGGGGCGGTGAAGTCGGAATAAACATAAATACTTAAACAATCACATTTTCCGTTT
The DNA here is from genome assembly GCA_927399475.2 of Acleris emargana. NCBI lineage: Eukaryota > Metazoa > Arthropoda > Insecta > Lepidoptera > Tortricidae > Acleris > Acleris emargana. The sequence continues at coordinate 43,836,930 of OV656835.1, read as the reverse complement.
ACATTAGTAAGCAATTGATACGTACTTGACCATAAAGAAATGTATGTATCCACTATTACACCTCAGTTTAATGGATTAAAATGAAGAAGTGAATGAGCACTATGATATGCCGAGGAATATCATGATTTGGCGAATTATACGATCGGGCGACGACATTTACATACTCGAATATATATGAGAATATGACAGTAGAAACCATTTCTGGTTAAGTGATTAAAGGATAATGCATAAATTTTACCTTTTCTTCAGTTTTTCGATTAGTTAAGTACATAATTAACTATATAGTTCTTAAGTAAATTGAAACAACACAGTTAGTTGACGACGCGCTGGCCTAGTTGGTAGTGACCCTGCCTACGAAGCTAGAAGTCCTGGGTTCCAATCCCGGTAAGGGCAGATATTTGTGTGATGAGCGCGAATATTTGTTCCTGAGTCATGGATGTTTTCTATGTATTTAAGTATATGTTTCTCTATATAATTATTTAAATCGTTGTCTAGTACCCATCATAGTACAAGCCTAGAGTTTAATTTGGGACTAGATCAATTGGAGTGAGATTGTCCCCTGATATTTATTTATTATTTATTTATTTTACCGTGTGGTTGCCGGCTTAGAATAGTGCCACTCCATCTCTTCCCGTGGAAGTCGTAAGAGGCGATTAAGGGAATGAAGGCTTGTAGTACTGTTAGGCGATGGGCTTGCAACCTGTCACTAATATACACTGTTAAACATCTTGGCCTAATTGTGCAGATTGTGGTTACGGAGTTATGAACAAGTTTTTAGAGTTGTTGGTAATTCTGTAGCTCTGCCTACCCCACTCTGGGAATGAAGGCGTGAAGGTATGTATGTATGTGTATGTATTTTATAATTTTGCATAGGTGTAATAAACAGAATATTGAAGTCGTATCGTATTGCGCATCTAGAACGCACTTCGATGGTAAATTGCTTTTTACTCAAATCAAATGACGGTTTTCACCTTTTCCCAGGGTTACCCTTTGAAATAGCGAGATTTCAAATTAATGTTATTAGGGAGATCCAATTTTTTGGCATGGTTTTAATTTGCCGCCGTCGTGATGACGGGTCACCTGACGCTAAAAATTGGTTTCGGTCGTTCCCGACACCAACCATGCATGCACATACCTATGTCTCTTAATTAACCTACCTGACGTTCAAAAAGGCTATCCAACTTTTATTTGACTTCCCCGTGAGCTTTCCGCAGGTCAGAATGTGAAAAGCTAATTAACTTCGATCGTGGATATCTTCTATCTTTCATTGAAGATGGGATATTTGTTTTTTTTAGCCGGTAATAGAAGATGGGGTTGCACTTATCTTAAACGGTAGTATGATAAAAATAGACAAGTGCTTTTTTACTGAAATTCAAGTGAGGCCCAGATATTACTTGAGAAGTATTTAACAAATCATGTTTTACCGGATGGAAATCGACTAGTTCACGTAAAATGTATAAATTATAAATTATTACCTTTCTGTCTTTAAATAAAGGCTTTACTATTCTTTCCAGCCCTTCTTGTTTCGTTATCCTAACATTTCAAAATATAGCTTCTACTATCACATAAATAGGAGCTGTCATAACGTCAACAATGTAATTACAATATAGAAGAAAACTCTTTTGCGACAGACAATGTTTTACCAGCCGCAAACATCAGCTTTTTGTCATGTGTACTTTTTTGATTAATACAAAATGGAAAAATATGCCTAGGAATGGGTAATAATGGGTAAATAGGTATAATCAAATTAGCGAAAAATAAGTAAGTTGGTAAGTTAAGTCATGTAGTCGTGGTTTTTTGGAATCGTTAGAGGGCCCAACTGGATAATTTCCCCCGGTATGCACCGTTTCCATTATGTATATACGGAAGGACTTTAAATATTAGGTATAAACTTTAAAGTGCCGAAATTTTGGAGTTGGTATGTTAAAAACTATCGCGCAAGTTTAGCCACGTGTAAAGACCCCTTTGGTACATAACGCACCTTAATTAAAAAGGTGTGCGATGTAGGAAACTTAAGTTATTGGTTTGTCTTACATTACGGCTCAAGGATAAGTCAGTCGGTTGGTGCGAACTTATATTAGGCTTTTAAAAGGAATTAGATTATAAACACCCAGTTCATTTTGCACCCTATGGCAGACTATTGAACATCTAGGTAATTTTAACTGCTGCAGAGTTGCACAAGGACGTTTAAATTTCTTTATCAATCTTTACCCTTAAAGAAAAAGCAATCGGACGCGCTTTAAAAAATATATGACATGATCCTTCTTTCAAGGACAATTTAACAGAATATTTGTTGAAACAGCCTATAGATTGTCAGAAAATACCTGTGGATATTTTTGTTCAATAGTGTTAACACTTTGGCAATAGTAATTAATTATACAGGAATTAACTCTAAATTAAACTACGAGACAAAATCTCTGCCTAATAGAGACAAGCCTCTGTCGCGCCGCGCACCACATATACACGCTTTGTTATCGCATGTATAGCTACGTAACTTTTCATTTGTAAGTGACAATGGAAATGTACGAAAATGTAAATTATAGGTGTTTTGTGATACCACGGTAACAGCTGACCCGCTATCGACCTCAATTTTAATTGACAACCCGTTAATTTCCACTGACTCCACCATAGGCTCGCCCCGGATACATCGGCAGGGCCTCGTGTTTCAACATAGTCGGTCTTAGTGCACATTCTTGTACTTTTTACAAACAAAATTAGCATAACTTATTATTATTACTATTTTATTATTATTATATCCACACGCAGAATACTGAACCCGAACTATCAGTTTGTTTACGATTGTTAGTAATCTTAAACAGGTCTACCGCGTTCGCACGTGCGCGTCTGACGCTATATCCGCCAGCTCCACAGCCTTGGCTAGCATCAGTTCTTTTAGGTCCCGCGCGTACCTATAGCTTCTCTTTCTCCAATCCAGGGAGCATCCCCATAATGAAGCAGTCGCGCAGTGCCTCCTCTATGTTGCTGAACGAACAGTGGGTGGTCAGCCCGCGAAGTCTCGCTTCCCATTGCGCGTAAGACTCGCCGGACTGCGGTGTCGCCGCATAGAACTTGTGACGTTCCCCGAATCCTGTTCTTTTGGATGTAAAATGTTTGTCTAGTAGCAGAAAAATATCTTCATAGGGCACGGAATTCAGCTCCTTTGGCAAAGCTAAATCGACAGCGAGGTTATGCGTACCGTCATTGGGTGCGCTTAACAAGATAGCCTGTCTTTTTATTCCGGTTGCATCTTACTTTACATCAATATCGATCGCAATAAAATATTGTGCTAATCTTCCTTTGTAACTGTTCCAATTTCTCAGATTGTAGTTGAAAGCAGTCAGAATACCGAAGTTAGCACAAGCCATTTTTTATCGCGTAAAAAATGGGTTTACGTGGGTAGGACACGGATCGTCGCCAATGTCAGATAGGGACGCGAGTGAAACTACGAGAACTAATTCGCATTGCTTTATTAACAGACACGGGAGTGGGCGCAGCCACATACACAACCAATGCCAATTCTTTATGGGGTGCGAATTTAAAGCAAATGAAATAAATACGATTATGACGATTATCAATTGTTCCAAAATTTCCCCTGAAGTACAAAGACTGTTTACACGTGGATCCAGTATCGTAACTACTAACCCCGATGCAAATTTCAAATTGTATTTAGATTATTTTTCTAATTATTACCTCAATTTGCACCATGTTCTATTGGAGCCGCAATGGCCGAAAGTAAGTTTTTAGGTACTTAAATATATTTATATGTATTACAAACTACGGAAAATTGACTAAATATGTATAGGTATATTCATTTCTATTTTCCGTAGTTTGGACAAAATTAAATAACTCGTGCAAATATAGATTTGCATTGTGTACCTAGGTACACTTTTTCTTTACTTTCTACCAATTGCACTTCTTTCACTTTTAACCTAAACAAAGCGATCAAAAATGTTTTATCAGTTCTTAGAGTTATTTCCAGACTTTAGTGAAATTTCATCTTATTTCACTGTATGTATGTACTTAGTATTATTACCGTTTTATTACTTTGACTTTACTGTCGTCGCAGCAAGTAAATTTTAAACTCCAAAGCAATCAGAACCTGAACATGTCGTATGCCGTCAGGTTGCTCAAAGCGGCGGGCGACGCGCGTGGCCCACGGGCCTGCTGTTGCGCGGCACGCACCTACTCGTTGTTTGGAACGGCGTGCTCTCGCCAATAATCGCCAATATACGCGGCTCATATTTAAAACAATGGTGTTCAGTGAATTTTGTTTCAAAAACGCATTATTCCGTTTAAATTCATACCGTCGAGACCCTTTCTATAAGTATAACTATATCGCCCTAAATTTAAGTATCATATTGTTCTGCTACATTCTAAATTCATTAATAGACGAAAGTATACAAAGCAATTGTTTGTTATTGAAGCCATAGGATCAATAATAAACAATGAACGATAATAATCCATACGTTAGGCGAATTAAGGAATAATAGGTACCCTAATTTCATCTCGCCCTAATCTCGACGATATAGTTTAGTCATTTAAATAAAAGTAATCGCTTAATCTTATTATGTAGTTAGTCGAAATCAGGCCATCCGTGCAGCCGCTACGAGGGAACAGAGAACCGTACATACATACTTCTTTTACTCGTACCTGCATGTCAATAGTAAATATTTATTGTCTTGGGCAGTCGGATAGAAAATATTTGAAAGAAATAAATACGAGGGGCGTTCAATAAATTCTCGGTATTGGTATCTTGCAAACCTTTTTAGTAAATTTCTTAATACTGGCCGCGAAGAGTCATTCATTGACAGTAAAAAAAAGTAAATTTGAAGCCTACACGTTCTTTTGTTTTTCTGCTACTGCTGAACAAACGTGATCACCATGCGATTTTACAATGATAATTAAATTGGAGCATCGAGCCGTGATTAAATTCTTGACTAAACAGGGAACAAATCAAAATTGTATTAAAGAAGAAATGGATTTAGTTTACCGTGAGTCCGTTCCTTCATTATCTACTGTCCAAAAGTGGTCAAATGAATTTAAGCGTGGAAGGGAGAGCATAGAAGATGACCCTAGACCTGGTCGGCCTGTTGAAGCTACTTCACCAGAAAACATTCAAAAAGTGGAGAAAATTATACTGGAAGATGGTCGAGTGAAGGTTAGGTCTATAGCACAAAAAAACAATATTTCTATTGGTACAATACATGATATTATCCACGATCATCTTAACATGTCCAAAGTTAGTGCGAGATGGGTACGCGTGTTGCTTGTTGTTCCGACTTCATTGAGCTGTGTGGTGAAAAGCCTGATGGTTTGCTCCAAAAAATTGTTACCGGAGATGAAACTTGGGTTCATCATTATGACCCTGAGAGCAAACAAGAGTCGATGCAGTGGCACGTTAAAGGAACACCTCATCCCAAGAAATTCAAAGTCGTCCCTTCAGCTGGCAAGATCATGGCGACAATATTCTGGGATTGTGAAGGGATATTATTAATAGATTATAAAGAAAAGGGTTTAAATATTACAGGAGAGTACTACGCTAACGTTTTACGCCAATTACGGGAAGCAATCAAAGAGAAGAGGAGGGGAAAATTGACCAGAGGAGTGCTGCTTCTTCATGACAACGCCCCTGTGCATACTGCTCATGTTGCCAAGGCTGCTGTTCTTGAATCTGGGTTCGAAACACTTACTCACCCGCCGTACAGTCCAGACTTGGCCCCCAGCGACTACTTTTTGTTTCCCAACCTTAAAAAGGATCTTCGTGGACATCGATTTTCTAATGATGTAGCGTTGAAGGCAGCGGTGCTGGAGCATTTTGACACCAAAGACACAAAATATTTTTATGAGGGGTTAAAAAAACTAATTGACAGATCTTATAAGTGTATAAACATAGGGGGGGAATATATAGAAAAATAAAAATAAAACACTAATCGTATGCTTTTGTTTTCCTTCTTATACCGAGAATTTATTGAACGCCCCTCGTAAAAGCATTTATTCTGTAATAAAAAGAGCAACTAATAATGTAGAAAGGATTAAAAATACAAATTAAAACACAATGGTCAACTTACTTCTAAACTTTCGCGACGTTCACACATAAATTAATCAATCATTCGTTTCAAATAGATCCAATACAGTTCCTGTCAGGACAGGAATGCCAGCGAGCACATCCGGGAGAAATGTGAGTAAGGTATTTCACTGCCTAAAGCTTCTGAAATTTCAAGGGCGCAGTGGGCCTTTGTCGTCCCGAAACTAGAAATGAAAGGCCGCTGCAATACCTGCTCGTCGGGGCGGGCGGCGACCACTCGACTGCTTTGTGCTTTTCAAAAGGTAGATACTCTAAAAATGGCTGTGACTGTTCGAACGCAAAGCGGCTAGTTGGCATGGAATGTTCAATATCGATTGAATTAGCCTTTACTATTGGCTCCGAAATGTATTACCGTAAAATGGGGTTAGATTGATTAATTTTAAAAACAAATCTTCTGTAGCTCCCGCATTTAATCGTTAAATAAATTATTAAAAATATCATATTAGCGACTACTTATTTGGAGTAACTTAAAGCAGCTTGAGGCAGACTACGGTAGACGGCTTATTAGAAAAAAATAATTACGCATCCTAAAATCTTGTTTTTTGAAATGGGGCTACTTTGATTATCCTTGTGTTTATATCACAATATCAAAGTCACCCCTGAAGCATGCCAAATATAAGGGGTTTTGGGTCGTTCTCAAAAAAGTGGCACCGCCACCTGTCAATAGGTTTCTCTTAGGACTTTTTTTTTATAAAGCGTCATTTTAATAATTGAATTTTCAATACATATTAAAAGACACTTTAAATAGAGGCCAAATGCTTTGAAATAAATTCAAGGTATTGATAACCATGTAATCCTATTTTGTAACTAAGTTCTGTCGCTCACTTGCAGTGTCCCAACGCAAGGCGCTCGTGTTTGGAGTTAATAAATACGTATAAATTACCAACTTAACTTAATACTATTTCACCTCACCCGCCTCACCCCGCATAAATCGAGACCTTCAGTCGTCAGCTAAGGCTGTTGCAAGTTGCACGTCGCCAGTGTGCCGTAGTCAAAAATTACGAACACGAAACTTACGCGAGCGGGAGTTTGTAATGGGTAAGTAGTCGCTATTCTGTCTTCCATATTTTGGTAATTGTGTGAACTATTGCATTGGTATTAATTTATATAACGTAAATCATGGTTTATTTTAATGTGTATAAATATACAGTTAATTAACCAAGTACATTTCTTGTATTGACGATATAACTGCCATTTTGTCCATCACCTGTATGTCGTTCACCTGTGTAATAAATTTAATTAACTGTTAATTTTATTTTTGTCCACATCTTTTCCCAATGATAAACTGGGAGACAGGCCTTTGCCCAGCAGTGGGACATCATGGGTTCATAATAATAATAATTATTATTTGTTTTAGTCGATGATGGGTAAACCTAAGCCAAAAGACAAGAACAAACCAGAAATCTTAGCCAAAAAGAGGGAAAAGGAGAAACTTAGATACCAAAACATTAAGAATAATGCGGAATTATATGCGGAATATCAAAGAAAAAATAAAATAAAATATGAAAGAAAAAAAGCACAAAAAAATTGATTGTTTTGATATGACAGTTTTTTTTAGTATATAAATAATTTATGTAAGGACAAACGAATTAAAGTAATTTTAATAAAGCACTTGTTGTCCGTTTTAAATGTAGTTTTTATTAAACAATTTACTTACCCGCACCCATTGTCGTTCACCTAACATCAATGTCTTTAACCTGCTAGCGGTTACAGTTTCATTTGTACTTATTTGTCGCCAACCTGCACCCATTGTCGTTCACCTGACATGAATATCTTTCACCTGCCCACCACGTGGTCGTTCACCTGTCTACCACGTAATTTAAAATACATGTATCTCCTAAAATACTAAAATAAATCACTTCCCTCCACGTGATATTGATTATGCGATTATATTTCTAGCGATCCGAATAAAAAAAAAGCGAAATCGGGAATTTTCTGAAATAATTCAAAATTAATTCAGCGGTGCCACTTTTTTGAGAACGACCCTTTTATGTTTCGAAGTTTTTAAATCCAAATTGTCTGAAAATAGTTCAACTTTCAACATTTTGCGCTCTCATATGAGACATATGAAAGTAATTGCGCGAAAGAGCTAAATAATAACTTAGCAATTCCACAAAATCGACGATTAAAAAAATTATCAAAGTTGCCCCGCGTTTCTAAAGTCACCCCATTTTACGGTACTTAGTTAAGCGAAATAAATAAACCACTGCTGTCTGGTACTAATTAACGGCCTAACTGACTGATTGTTAAAAATCTGAACTAATGGTCAAATGTCAAGCAAATGTGTCTTTTTTTCGAATTTTAACTATTGATCAAACCACAGGACCTAAATAAATAGTTAAAATAAGCAAAATAATACACTATAAATATATAATATTGGTGTTGTTTAAAAAACTCTAGTTTCATTTCATTTAATGCATAAACAGACAACAGCGTAGGTACCTATTTCTACTTGGGAAAATGTTTCGAATGAAAACCATTTTAATGGAGGTCGGAATTTGAGTAGCACAAAGCATCGTTGGTAAACCGTGCAGTCCATTCATAATTCTTTTAACCGATAATATGTGTACAGAAGTGCAGAAATTATTATACACACGAATGCAGATGTAATGAATAATGAATAATGACATTGCCATCGTTTTTTGTCGGATAATTTCGTATTGATCTTGCTTTCTCAATTAGTTTATCGGTGCGTACCAAAGTTAACTGAGACATAAAGATAAAAACAAAGTTTTCTGACAAAAAACGATGGCAAAACATTATTAACCACATCTGTACTCGTAAAATATAACATTAAGCCCTCTTATTCATAAAGGTACAATAATTGGCACAATACCTTTGTCCATAATTATCTGTACTCTGACAGAAAGTGTGACTACCTATCTAATAGAAAGTGGCAAAGTATGCTGTTACTGAAAAAGGCTTATTGTACATTTATGAATAAATAAGCTTCTTCGCGGGACGCGACAGCCTAGTCGGTAGTGACCCGGGCTGGCGGTCCCGGGTTCGATCCCGTTACGGGCAAATATTTGTGTGATGAGCGCGAGTATTTGTTCCTGAGTCTTGGGTGTTTTCTATGTATTTATCTACATAAGTAAGTTTATCGTTGCGTAGTACCCATAGTACAAGCCTAGTGCTTAGTTTGGGGCTAGCTCAATTTGTGTCAGATTATCCCCTGATATTTATTTATTATAATCTTAACCCGTAACTACTCGTAGGCTGATATCACAAGTCACAGTCGGGTTTCAGTAATACGACCACGTACACGTTGGTAGGTGGTTACTTTTTAATAGACTTCATGAGGGAGACAGGCATCCTTTAACAGCTCGGTTAAGGGTTAAAATTACATGCACAATTTTTGTAATTTTTTATCACTATAATTGCTGTCACCAAACTCACGATAACAGAAAAAGGGTAGGCAACTACTTAATTATTAATTTGGGGCTGTGTTTAAGAATTAAATTATTTGTGTAATGAATTAAATTAAAAGTATATATCGCACTGCCAGATCAAAAGTGTAGTAACTCAAAATACAACTGTATCTTAAAATCAACTTTAATACAACGTCTATGAGCTTGAAACAGAACTAACAATGATTTTGAGTTGATGCTGTCTTGATCTAGCAGTGTGATATGTAGATTTTTGGTATAATATATACTTATTGGCACAAGCCATGACCTTAAATTAGAGTCAGGTGAATTTGTGTGAAATTGTAGCCTAACTTTGGAAAAAAGAATAACATGTAAAATTTAGGATGGAAAGAAAAAATTGATAATCGAGAAATACTTACTATTTTGCTTGCGCTAAATAAACTAATAGGTACTAAGATTGACGTTTAATGCAGAGCCAAGTTATCAGTCATTACGAAAATTACTTTCATAATTTATTGTTACGAAGTAATAATTACATCCATAAAGCAAATTTTCGGGCGAGTGCTTGATCAGAAACAACATTTCGTATTTACTGACTCATAAATAAATAATTGCAATTTGTATTTACGCGGCGCAGGACAGGCAGGACGCGACGCATCCCACTAATGAGGCCGACCGCGTTTACCGCTCCGCCGCCGCGCCTCGTCTCGCCGTCAACGGTATCGATCTCAACTACCTCAACTATAGAAAACATTCTGTACGTAATTGTCATTATAAAAGAGGTGGTTTATAATTCAAGTAAAACTATAATTACTTCATTGCTAGGCCAGCTTACCAGGTCAAGAACAGCTTCTAGTAAGTTATTAGTATTTTACTATCTACTCGTAATTAATGGCAGCGAATTGATGCAAGGTTTAAAATAGCCAACAATCGATATTACCATGCCGCCCCTTCGACTCAGTTGCAGAGTGTTTTATGCCACCAATGAACTGATTTATTTTTGGATTCTGTTCAAAGTCTAGCGAAGTACAAGTTTGGTCTAAAGAATTTGAATAAAGAAAATTTTAATGCAATGTTTTGTTTCTTGTTTTGCTTTACCCTCGCTTATAGCGAACCTATCTTATAATAGGTAAAGTTTTGCGAGAGAGACACCTTCAGACTGATTGAAAAAATAATTACTTAACGATATATTAAATTATTATCATGATACCATTCAAGTTGTACGCAATAACAAACGTAACAGGGGCCGCTCCGCCGGTCGTCGGCGGTTCCGTGCCAGCCGGCGGTTTTATGGTGACGTCAGCAAGCCGCTGCGTGCGAACTACATTGTTGGGAGACGATACGCGTGAGATCACATTGAATTGGGGCTTCTACTCGTAAACACAAATAACTTTGATATTTGTTGACTACTCAGGCAGTACCCAAAGGATTTCACTGCACTGGCCAAGTATTTATAACTATGTACATTTGTGGAACGGTATAGTCAATTAAACCTTAGTGACAATACAAATGTGTTGAATTAACTTATAGAATACGATTTGAAAAGGATTAATAAATAATACGGCGTCATAAATAAATAATTATCAGAGTCCCGACTAACTAAACTGACGCTAAAATCAAATTTTAACATCGGCGTTGCTGGCGCTCGACACAGTAAGCTGAAAAGTTCAAAAAAACTCTGGTCAAAATAGGTAGTTACTTATTTATAGTTGACTGGTAGAGAATTACATTAGGCATTAAGACCATTTGCACATATTTATCTTTGTATGTACCAATTGTCACTGTCACTAATACACTGGTAAACATCTTAGCCTAATTGTGCAAAATGTGGTTACAGAATTATCTACAAGTTTTTAGAGTTGTTGGTAATTCTGTAGCTCTGCCTACCCCTCTCTGGGAATGAAGGCGTGAGTTTATGTATGTATGTATGTATGTATGTACCAATTGTGCAAAGTAGTTTAAATGTAATGAAAATTCAAACATAGCCATCGAGCAGTTTTTTATTTACGAGTATTTATTTCATTTATAAACTTGAACCTGCAACGTATAATTTTGATTCTAAGTACTCGATTTTGTAAAATAAAGTGCATTAGTAAATACATTTAATCATATACATATATACTACTTATTTACGTGACTTTGTAGGTACTAACGATAACATAAATAATAACTAAGATAGTAATGTGGTAAGTACCTATAATGTTCTGAGCTTAAGACGTACCATGTTCGTCATTAAATATGTTACAATATTAACAATAGGGGAATTGTTAATGGAACAAATAGAGCCGGTGTAGATAAACATAATATTAAAAGCAAGCTGAGAGTGGCCGCGTGAGTAAATTTTTCTGCTGTTGTTTACAAAACGGACTCGATCCCGCTTGTCGCAGGAGAGGCAATCTAACGGCTGGAGTGGCTCGCGGCTGATAGGATTACTTCGCGGAGGTCTTGTTTGTACAGCACGGGTAGCCCAAGTTGTATTTTCTCACTTGTTGCCCAGTGTGTCTCTATCGTTACAGACTAGAAAGAAAGGGAGATCCGTCATCCGAGCGACAAACAAGTCGCGGAAAACATGTGCTAGCCGTGCAGGTAACGTCTTGGCTTTATCTCGTATTGGTTTGTTATATAAATTAAATTAACCTACACAATGCTGCTATAAATCAAAATAACGTGAGTTAATAACAGCCGTAAGTACTCATTCGACAATCAAAGACATTTTAAAGACATAGTTTATCGGTTTTTTTTCACATCACATCTTCACAACTTTCACATCTAGCAACGAGTACCTACATTATCTTTGCTTCGAGTTTCATTTATGTTAATAATCCCGTGTAAGCCTTGTGTGGTGTACTCGTACCTACTCGTTGTCGACTCCAGTTTCACTTTGGAGTAAAAATTAAGACATGGAAGTATTTTATATTGCATTTTAATTTTTTTTTACCTTTCTTTGTTAACTAAGGATGAGTCATGAATCATGATCATGAACCACAATCTGTTGTATCTTAACATTCTGTCCTGCGCGTCCAATAACTACTGGCACGAGTATTTGTCGGCGCCAGTTGACGCATACTCGCACGGGTACACGTGGAGCGGGCTCGGTGGAGTTCTGTTTGCAAAAATTGCGGACCGCATTGTGACTTCTAATATTATAATAATGTATAAATCCCACACATCCAACCAACAGAGCTGCTAACTATTTTTGTGGTCCGCCTCCGGTCCGCATTACAAAAGATTTTTGCCGTTCAGTATGGAATTTCATTAGAAGTCGAGACTTTATTGGAGCAAGTCTCGAACTGGGGTCACCTTAACTTGGTCCAATTTAACCCGTCTGCCCCCTTTTTCAAATAAAAAATAATAATAATACAAAAAATAGTATTTATACCCAGTACCTACAGCTTTAGAAAACTTTTTTTTTTCACTTCTCACGGTCTTAAAATGTAACTTTAGTCTCTGCGTATCTGCTTTAGTAGCTCGTTATTAATCTCTAGGGATTCATTTTTTTTTTATTTAATTTACTTTGGATAATGGCACGGTGTTTGTGAATGGAGGATTATTGCCATTATCAGTGATTTTGCAGACGATTTTTTGGGCGTGGAAATAAATCAACCGGGCAAAAATATAATTAAAAATAATTTAATTTCGTGAAACACGATTAATGATTGATTACGAATATGAGTCAATTTAATTATATTAAGCATGAATTCATTTTATAATAAACAGCACTTCTGATCGAAAAAACGCGACAAGTACTTTTGGCAATCCTCTCTTGATGTTAACCTGACACCGCCTAAATAATTCTGAAGAGACCGAAACTGGTGAAAATCTGAGGGAGCAGGCCAGGGCTAGTTATATAGCGGATGCATTAACACCTCCCAGCCAAACTCCGTTAATTTTTGCTGAGTGGCTAAAAATGTGTGTGGTCTAGCGTTGTCGTGATAAAAGACCACACCCTTCCTATTGATTAATTCCGGCCGCGTTCTCTCAACTTTTTGCTTTAATCTCATCAGTTTTGGCAGTACAGATCCGAATCGATGGTTCTGCCCGGTGGTAAAAGCTCATAATGAAAAATGCCATCCAATCACACCATACACACAGCGTCACCTTATTGCGCGTTAACCCGGGTTTTGGCACAGTCTGTGCCTGACCGACCTTTAAAAACGACTTTTTCGCACGTTCTTGTCGTACGTGATCCTCGTTTCGTCACCAGTTATCAATCTCTTCAAAAACGGTTCGGTTTCATTACCTGTCAAATAAAGAATCGCAATGAATACACGATTCATAACGTTTCTTTCAGTGAGATCGTGTGGCACCCAAATATTGAGCTTTTTTGTGTACCCAGCTTTTTTCATATGTCTCAAAACTGTTTTGTGGACAATTCTTAGTTCCTCAGCTATGTCGTAACTAGTACACACAGCAACACATCTAGCTATACACTTCAGAAATCTGAAATATTGCATGAAAGAGCGTCGCACTAGAATGCATAGAAGTTGACATAATACACATATATACATCTCTTTATTTTTCTCTCTGCTCTGTCTTTAATGGTTAGTTAGGTGTGTTGTTGTGTGTACCTACTGATACGAGGGTCATGCCAAAAGAAATTAGATACTCCATGCTCATTTGTTTGATACTGGCCAGTTATACACCATAGTGAAGGCTGATTATATAGCTATAAATTTAAAAATGGAATACTCCGGAAATCTGCGTAATTATTTTTTAAATATTTTTTTTCTGATTGAATCTGACGGGAATTTGCGGTTACAATGGAACTTAGTCGACGAGATTTTCGTGTTATGATTTACTATGACTTTAAAAAAGGTTTAAAGCCCCAAGAATGTTTTGAACTTTTAACCACGACTTTTGGTGAGTCTGCTTGTTCTCGTGCAACTGTTTTTAACTGGTTTGCTGAATTCAAAAGAGGGCGGGAGAGCTTTGAAGATGAGGCGAAGTCGGGGCGACCGCCAACCGCAGTTATTCAAGAAAATGTGCAAGCCGTGGAAAAAAATATCCGTGAGAACCGACGAATTACATACGTAGAGCTTGAACGAGATCTAGGCATTGGATCAGCAGCACTGCAAACCATAATTCATGGACAACTGTCCCTCCATAAGCGTTGTTCGAGATGGGTGCCGCATAAACTCAACGATTTGCAGAAAGAACGCCGCGTGGATTGGTGTAAATTTATGATAAATAAATTCGACGCTGGCGAGAAGAAAACTGTGTATGATATACTGACAGGTGACGAAACATGGCTGTATAACTACGATCCTGAAACAAAGCGGCAGTCAACGGTATGGTGCTTCGAAGATGAACCGACTCCAACAAAATGTCGCCGAGCACGAAGCACACAGAAACAAATGGTTGCCTCATTTTTCTGCAAGACAGGGCATATTGCGACTGTGGTGCTAGAGGATCAAAGAACTGTCAACTCAGAATGGTATGTGACAGTTTGTGCTCCACAAGTGTTGTCAGCTTGGTGTGACAAGCGGCCAAAGTCAGGAACCCAGCACCTGCTCTGGCACCACGACAATGCCGCCCCGCACACTTCTGCCCGAACACTCGACTATTTTAGTTCGAAAAATATCACTATACTCCCTCACCCACCATATTCTCCTGACCTGGCACCCTGTGACTTTTACCTGTTTCCGAAAATTAAAGAAAAATTAAAAGGAAGGCGATTTGAAACCAAAGAAGATGCCCTGGCTGCCTATAATTATGAAGTTTCTGAGGTACCCAAAGAAGAATGGTCATTGACATTTTCCAAGTGGTTTAGCCGAATGAAAAAGTGTATACGTGCTCACGGTGAATACTTCGAGAAAATAGATAGCAATAATAAAGAATAAACTTTGTAGTTTTTGAATATCTAATTTCTTTTGGCATGACCCTCGTATGCCGACTCTGCTCCACTTTTTTAAAAATGTCGTCCATTTTATCAGATTATTGACATCAAAATTCCCGTATTGAAAACGCTTAAACAATATTTGTACTAACTCTTACTGACACTGCATTACGCGTCACATTTTTTTTTCATGGCTTGCGTTGTAATTTTTTCGTATTGTAATGAAATTTTAAAATGTATCAAATTTCTTCATTAGATTCACTCATTTTGACGAAAGAAAAACAAATGAAAAATAAGCGGGATACAACATTTTACTAATTTGTTTATTTTTTTGAAATGTAACCTTTTTAATGTCATCAAAACCAGCCAGATAACGAAAAGTACAGCCAAACTGACCTAATATTATGTATAAATAGTGGACCCCGATGTTGCACCGCCACCACAATCTCTGCTTTGTCCAAAGGTTAACTGGTAGAGAATGCCTTTTAAGGCATTAAGTTCGCCTTTTGTACATTCAGTGTATTCTTGAGTGCAATAAAGATTAAATAAATAAATTACAGTGTTAACCAATTTAACAAATTTAATCAACGATGCCATTATTATTTTCCTGGACCTGCCGAAGTTACCTTGTACGAGTACGTTATAATAAAAGTAACGTAAATAATACAGCGGAGGGTTACCGGCGGACGACGATCACCTCTGGGTTAATAAGGGGTTTAAACTTTGTTTATGAAACATAGATACATATATAGATTACTATAGGTAGATCTTTTGGCTCGTAAACACCAAAGATTTGCGGCAGTAGGTATTCGGTAGTTTAAAATAGGGGTTTAAAAATAATATTATAAACATTGTCTTTAGCCTAACGAGAATGAAGTTTGAAGTTTTTTCATTTACGTTTACATATATATATATATATATATAAAGTTAGAGAACACTGATTCCTACTGGGCGCATTGAGTAGGTATTTAGGTAGATAGGTACTTGTTTTCTTTTTCGGAGAGGAATATAATACGGATGAAGTTAAAAGTCAATTTATTTTTTTCTAAATAAAGCAGCACCTATACCAGCATTGAATAATAAGTTGGTGGCATGGCGATGGTGCGGTACGTAATTATAAATTGCGATTATGGCTCGCGCCCGCCGGAGCGTGACTGAAGGACAAAAGGCTAGTTATGCGGCACAGTTGTTTAAGTCGATGCCGCGCTGTGCTCTGAGTGGTTTCCAAGAGAATGGAATTGGAAATATATTAAAAAATCCTTTGTAATTATTAACAATAAATGGACAATGCTCTGAGTGGTTTTCACATTGAGAGAATTGGAATAATTTCAAATGGTCCTTTTGTTGAAACAGTAAGAGCGGCTATCAGTCAATTTTAATGAGTAATGAGTAATGACGACTATCCCCGTACCTTAGTGACGATTTTTCATACACAAGTTTGTAAAAAGAACGAGCTAATTGTCTCTAATATGTCTGAGAGTACGACGGTAACCTGTCAAGTCGGTCAAATATGCGGTCCACAACTCTAAGGTCGATTCCGTGGTATGTGAGTCCTCTAAGAACAATAACAAGGACTTAGATCATCTTTACCGACATTCTCATTTCAACTTGCTAAAATTGCGTTTTTTCTAGTGTAATCTGCATTTAATTTTTTGAATAAATTGTGTGCTGCCATGCCTGCCATTGACTACTACTACTGCAAACAGTAGATATTTTTTTCTGGTTTTGGTTTCATTGTGATACCTGTTTTTTTTTTCTTTGCGCAATTTTGATTTCAAATCTGTATCAAGTGTTTAAATACATGTTTTTTCCAAAATTGGCGAAAATCTTACATTTATTTAAAGAAAATGTTCATTACAAGTTTTTTAAAACTCTCGTGATCATTACAAGTTTTTTTAAACTCTCGTGTTCATTACTAGTAGAAAATTATGTGACGAATTTATATTCTAAAAAAAAATACAATTTATAATTTAAACAGCGAATAATCTTTATTGTTTCTGATTTTAATCGTGTAGAAACCAATAAAGGTAATATTACGAACAAAATGCACCCTAAAATACACAATAAAGTTATTAAAAGTTCACAAAAGCAAGAAATTTTAAACCTTTTAGCAGAATTTTCAACTATATCCTAATTTCTTTGGAGACAACCTAATTTATTTGGAAATAAATGCCAAAAAATCCGAAGAAGTAAGGACCGAGAAATTAGAATAGCACCTATTTATTTATTTTTATCTGTGAGTATTTAACGAACTGTTTTATCTTACAATTACGGAAGCGAGCAATCACAGCGTGCATACCTACTGTAAATAGTATAAAAAAATAGAAATCGTATTTAAGTATAAAATCGATTACCGAAGAAATTAGGTGCTCACCGGAAAAAAAAGCGCGCACACCGATATAAAAAATATTCTACAGAAACCAGTTAAACTTTGCACAGGTTTGCACTTGTCGGGCCTTAGATCTCAACTGCACGGAGTGGGGGCAGGAGGCACGGATTGTCCACGTAAAATGATGGCATTTTACGGGACTGCACATATATTACGTCAAAGAAAGATAACAATAAATGGACAATGCTCTGAGTGGTTTTTAGATGTTTTTGGGTTGGACAAAATTGAATAAACAATAAATAACTTTTGATTAGATGATCAAAAATTTTTTTGTTAGATCTACATAATATAGTTTAATATTCCTAAATATAGAAAAACCTGATCAATAGGAGAATTTTGGAAAAAAAAAATATTTGGTGTTTCAGAAACAGAACACAGTCAAGGATGCACCAAAGAGCTTATATTTTTGACCAGATTTTTTACCACACCGCAATAGTTTATTATATATGAAGTTAACATGGGTGGACCAGTGCAAAACACGACATCTGATTCACCTTATACGAGGGTGCATTGAAAAGTTCTGAGCCTAAGGTTGAATATAATTAAAAAAAAACAAATAAATACTGGCAGGTCAAAGTGCCATATTTAGTCGCCATTATGCACTATCTTTTGTTTTTTTCCTGTCACAATTTTGCATTTTATGCTGGAACTGCTACATAAGGTCACTGATTTTTCAAGTAATGGATAAAATTGAGCACCGTTCTGTCATAAAATATTTGCAAAAGAAGGGGTTAACACCAAAACAAATATTTGAAGATATGAATCAAACATAAGGGCAATCTGCTCCATCGTATGCTACAATAAAAAGATGGGTAGCTGGTTTCAAACGTGGCCGGGAGACTGTTCAAGACGAGCCTAGGAGTGGGCGGCCGTTGACGGCTACTACGGACGAAAATGTCAATAATATATTAGATGCGATAATGAAGGATAGGCGATTGAAGATTGTGGAGATAGCGGAAGCATTGGGTATTTCTTATGAGTGGGCACAGAACATCATCACCGATGTTCTTGGATTTTCTAAGGTGTCAACCAGGTGAGTGCCTAGACTGCTTTCAGTCGAGAACAAACGAGTACGTGTTACAATTTCCCAAGATTGTTTATGTATGTTTCAACGTGACTCCGACGATTTTTTCAATCGTTTTATAACTATGGATGAGACATGGGTCCACCACAGTACACCAGAATCGAAAGAACAATCCAGGCAATGGAAAAGACCAGGTTCACCACCACCCAAAAAAGCCAAGGTCATTTTGTTAGCTAATAAGGTAATGGCCTCAGTTTTCTGGGATTGCAGGGGGGTTATCATGAATATCATGATAGACTATCTCGAAAAGGGCAAAAAAATAAATTCGGACTACTATTGTGCTCTTTTACGTCGTCTGCGTGAGGAAATTAAAATAAAGAGACCTGGAATGCTGTCGAAAAAAGTACTGTTTCACCAAGACAACGCTCGCGTTCACACTTCGGCGAAATCAATGGCACAAATATATGATTGTGGATTTGTAGTGCTGCCGCATCCCCTTTACTCGCCGGATGTAGCTCCTTCCGATTATCATCTCTTCCCAAACCTCAAAAAACAGTTGGGAGGACAAATATTTTCGACAAATATGGAGGTACAAGAAGCAGTACACTCATATTTTAACGACCTCAGCGATTCTTTTTTTTTTGATGGGATAATGAAGTTGGAGGCGAGGTGGACTAAGTGCATTGACCTTCATGGAGAATATGTCGAAAAATAAAATTGTTATAAAAAGTGAGCCCGTTACTTTTTTTTACCAGGCTCAGAACTTTTCAATCCACCGTATATTTACTAAACGGACGCGAAATTTTCGAATAGCGATTTTATTTATATTTCTAGTATTTAAATTATGTATACCGTGAAATACGCTAACATTGCCCGATTTTTTTTATGAGAGCTATGTTTTTTGTTATCTTTGCTGAAGCAATATGGTCATATGCTTCCTTGAGAAATAAGTCGTAAGTCTTTGATTATAAGACCCTAATTTTATAGATTTTAATGGCGGGCAATGTTATCGGGACAACAACTTACTGACGTCGAGACGGCGGCGAGACTACCTACTACCTACTACTACCTACCTACCTACTATAGTATATTTCCATAGAGTTATGAGTTACGGAATTTTACTGTAGGGAAAAGCGGCTGACATCCAAACTATCTTTGTATTACAGAAGCGGGCTGTACGTGCTATTTACCAATTGGGGTCTCGTGTTTTGCTTAAGGATAAATTTAAAGAAATCAATATTCTTACAGTCGCGTCTCAATACTCTCAATATACGAGTATCTTTGAGAATATCATTTATGTACGCAAACACATACATGAGCTTAGGCATGACCGCGACGTTCATAATTTAAATACTAGAAATAGGGATAAGCTCGCTCTTCCAGGTCACCATCTCCGTAAGGTAAGCATTTCGTTTGCGGGGAACTGTATAAGTACATTTTTACAACAAGATGCCATCTCATATCGTCAATATGCCGTTCAATAAATTTAAGTCTCACATCTAGCGCTGCTTGTTGTTGGGTAGGGCATATTACACTGTAAATGACTTCATTCGTGACCAAGATGTATTTAAGTAGTGTCTAGGGTATTTACAATATAACATAGCCTTTAAGCAAATTGTGTATTCAAGTACTGACTGACTGACTGTGATTTAATATTTGTATTTTATCTTTTCTAGTCTTGTGTATATACACGAAACTTTTAAATGAGAACACAATTAATTTTATTTTAATTTGACCCACTTCCCGTTAGCGGAATGGCTGAAATTTGGGCCACATATGTAATCCCGATGACAATGTAATATTATGGTATTTAAGGGGTGATCTGATGATGGATTCAGAGAGTGGCGACAGTATCTACGCTAATCGTACCGTAGACCCACCGTGCTAGGATTCTATAGTTTGGTCTTGATAAGCAGAATAGAGAGCAGATAAGAGATAACTAATACAGTCGGCAACAAAACCTTGACCCAAAAATTACATTTTTGAAATTATTTTCTCAGGGGCTCTTACAAACCTAGATTGAGCGTTGCCACGTGCTATCGGTAGCAACCGTAGGTTAGATTTTTATAGTATAACACTTTCGTTTCTGAAAAATAACAGTAGTATAAGTGACTTATGAAAACTAAACAATCGTGTAGACATCTCTTCCTCTGATATATATTGTATGGATCTCAGACATCCAATCAACAGCCAACCAACGCCAACCAGTTTTGTGGACCCCGTTTCCGTCGTGTCAGGAAATAATTGACAACAATTCATTATGTGCTAAGGTAGTAAAATAAAATACCGTTTCTACATTTTACAC
This sequence comes from Acleris emargana, assembly GCA_927399475.2. Taxonomy (NCBI): domain Eukaryota; kingdom Metazoa; phylum Arthropoda; class Insecta; order Lepidoptera; family Tortricidae; genus Acleris; species Acleris emargana. The sequence goes on along the minus strand of OV656835.1, from coordinate 43,815,920 downwards.
TGCTGATTACAGTAAAAATATCGTTGGATTTTTTTATGCAGTAGTTTTTTTTTATATTTAGGAAAAACAGTAAAAAAAGTTGGATTGTGAATGTCAGGAATACACTTATAGTGCCCTTAGTCCATTTATTACCAAAGGAATTGAAAAAAATATACAACTGTCATGTTCATTTTTTATCTGTCTGACGGATTACTTGATTCTAACGACACGCTTGGAGGCCATTTGCAACGTTAAAAGATGGCGGACGTGTAATTTGTTTTAGACTTTAATTTTTGGGTAATTAGGTGTTCAAAGTTCTTTTCTGATAGTGATTTGTACTTTTTATGCCTTAGTGTCGCACAGTGATTGAAGACTTGGACTTATTTCGTGTATCTGGCATCTTTCTTCTCGTTTCAAGTGGACTCGCAGTGGTGCAGAGGTTAAAACTATCTTGACCTCTGACCTACAAATCACCGTACAACGTTGCCCCCAATCTTCCTAGAGAAGATTGGATTGTGTTTTATACTCATATAAACCTTGACACTGGCGAAATCACTTCACGTGGAAGCCATATCCCTGCGGTAGTAGCTGTTCAAGTCGCCGCGGGGGCAAAAAAAAAAAAAAAACGACACGCTTTCGATTCTACGCAAAATAGTTTATTATATTTTAATGGCGTCTACAAATTATTTAATTAATTAAATTACGCAAAATAACAAATTTGTGACCGAACGGCAGCGAATGATTGACAAGTGAATGACATGACATCTGTTTAAAGTTACTTTTTTTATTTTATATCAGGCTAAGATCACGACATCAGTATTCCTAACTTTGTATATACGGTCTTTTTATTGACTATTTCTTTAATAAATTATTAACGACGAATTTCAGTTAAATAAAGACAAACCAAGAAATACGGGTAGTCTAATTTTTAACCAGCTATTATAAACGCGAAAAAACATTAATGCTTTTTTTTTTTTATGTTGTCAATTGTTCACCGCCACTGCAAGAAACGCGTGCGTAGCGAGACTACAGCAGCGGAAAAGGGACAGAGGGGGGGGCTGAAAGATAAAGTGTGTGTGTGTTAGTTTTAATAATTATTATTTGTTACTTTATTACCTTGTGATGTTACTTAGTTTTAAGTATTATTTTATTTAGTAATTGAAAATATGACCATCTGCTGGAGTTTCTTGCGGCGCTTCTTCTCCGCAATGATGGCCTTGTCCGAATCGCTAGTAGATTCACTCCATATTACCGACGTGTAATAGAGCTCTCATGTGGCCATTTAATTTGAATTTTGAATCTGTATTATTTTGCAAGGACTGTTTGCGCACGCGGCAATATGGCTTTTTATAAAGTCGAAGGTCTCAGGTAGACCATTCACTAAACATTTCGCGATCCGTGATTTTTCCTAACGAACATCCCATTGGAGCTAATACGCATTGCTCTAGTGATCACTGATCAGTTGTATAACTAAACAACACTTGAGTTTTAAGAAAATACCAGATTAATAAAAACCTTTACAATAATATTGAGGGCGCCACTGGGCAGTCAGCGTAAACTCGGCGCCAGCTTAAATAACTGAACTCGCTGTTCATTAATAAATATAATATAACTAGCGGCCCGCCAGCGGCTTCGCCCCGCTGCAAATTTCTGACTTTCAATTATTTTGTTACAAAAAATGTGATAAATGAAGAACCGCTCGACCGATTTTGTGCAAACTTCACATAAACCATCTACTAAACAGTCCGAACAAAGACTAAACATTTAGTTTGGATAGGTGAGCCCGTTCTTGAGTTATAAAATTACAACGAATAATGGCATTGATTTTTATATATATAGATATAACCCACACTTTGCTAGGGACCAATGGGTCCAACTATCTCTCAGAAGATGGCGCTCCTACGCCTATGTGCCTTCAATACGAGGCAATTTCTTTGACACTTACTCGTCCAATTCATTTTGTTCAGTAACTGCGGTAGATGGCGCACCTGTTCATCAGCCTATGACAAGTAACTATTTGTTGCAGCCACCACTCCAAAGAGGGCGTTTTGCTTACAAAATGTTGTTCTTTAAAATGCAACATGTTTAAACCGACTGTTATTTCTTATCAGTTGTTGTGTTTAAAAATACTTCGTTTTAAGCAGATTATACAAATAAAAGTATTTGTTATAAAAGATGGAATTAATGAGAGCGTCACTATTGCAAATGCTAAAATTGAAAATACAGCCCTCTATATTCGGCTTATTGAACTTCATGCGTACTTCGCGCTGTGGGATTTCCGTTTGGCCTGCTCACATTGTCCTCTTTCGACAAAATTATTAACTTGATGAAACACGGTGCGTGACTTAATTTCGCGTGCGTTCTGCAAGATTCCACTAGATGGCTCTATCTTTTACACAAAGATCCACTCAGTATCCCCAGCCACTGCCTAATATAGCTTGACGTTTCTATACGTTTAAGCCACTGCGCAAAGAAATTAGAGTGTAAAGTGTACCTTAATTTGGTTACTCTAAGGCACTGAAAGGCTCAAGTTAGTAAGGGCAAACACCAAAGTCTCGCTCGTCACATAATATCTTATGTTCATGTGCCTTATTCACCTCCTAACTAATTGTAAGTATATGTATAATTTGGTTATTATACATACATACTATATCACACAATCGTCAATCTTACACTACTTTGAACCTACCAATGCAATAAACATGACAATGTCAGAAAGTAGCTTCCTAAGTAGATACGTAAGAGTGATAAAAATTATAAAATGATAAAATGTTTATTTATTTTTCTTTCTTACCTAGCTACAGACAAGGTTGAGATCTTCTTTTAAGTATAACAATACCTGTGTCACTAGACCCCGCTTTCCCATGATTAGCATAAGTACATTTAGGCTGAAGCCAGACGAGGGTATTTTTTGAGTGGTGAGTCGCGTAATTTCTGCTCCTCCATTCAGTTTCATAGTAGTAGTAGTAGTATAATGAACAATGATCGGATATCCCGGTGCAACACGGGGTGAATGACCTCAAACATTATGCTAATATGGATATGCCCCGGGGTTCCGGGACTTATGTTGTTAAATATTATTCTGATTTTATTAATTCAAATAAATTTCAATACAATTTAAACGTGTAAAATAAATATTTTGACAAAAGTTATTTAGGTAGGTATGTAAAAAAAATAAAAAAGTTCGTTTTTATTTTGTTTTTGTTTAAAATTGATCTGCCTAATAGTCTTTGGGTATGAATATAAATAAAATATATAATACAGTACGCATTATCAGTTCACCATACTACACACAGATATTATATTTTTCATCTCACTAGCTCGGAAAGCTCTTTTTGTTTGTTTGATATCTATTGAGAAAATCGCTTTTTATCCACAAGTGAGGGAAGAGTTTTGACATTTGAAGGCAGCTTAAGTGATATTTGACAGCTAACCAAACGTAAAACCTTACAAGTGCTGAATTTTTAACATCACAATTGATGAATTGCATCGAGTAAAAAACACTAAATACAGTCTTACTACTTTATTTTAATTCATAAATATCAGCATTCAAAATTAACCTTCATTCTTGTTTTAAAAACGGATAAAATGTTCTGACAGTCCAAATAAGTCAATGTGCAAACAAAACGCATCCGAAATAATAAAAAAAAAACTTACGTCAAAACTTTTCTATTAAGCCGTCAACGTTAAAATATTCGCATGTTTTTCTAGTTTGTTTTGTTATTAAAAATGAGTGATTCGAGTGATAAAGACGTATTAACACCCGTGGAATTACAGGAAACCGTGCAAAATGCGGAATTGAGCTTACAGTACAAACCATTTTCTTAGTTTCCTCGCTGTAGTCAACATTAAATATTCGCATGTTTTTCTAGTTTGTTTTGTTATTATAAATGAGTGATTCGAGTGATAAAGACGTATTAACACCTGTGGAATTACAGAAAACCGTGCAAAATGCGGAACTGAGCTTACAGTACAAACCCTTTTCTTAGTTTTCTCGCTGTAGTGAGGTGAAAAGTTTTGTGTTATACACGGGTGAAAAGTTATTTTACGTCTCGTGTCTTGAAACACTTGCAACGCTCAGGATTCTATTTTTGAACCACTCGCTTCGCTCGTGGTCAATCATAGAATCCTTTCGCTAGCTCGTGTTTCAAATGAACACTTGCAGGGTAAAATACAACTTTCCCCACTTGTATAACAAATAACTATTATTAGTTTGTATGAAATTGAAATAGCATACAATTATTTTATCAATATTTTATATGTTTAATCGATTTCTTTACACGTCTAAAATCCTATCCTAATGCCTATTTATAAATATCCCAACAATCGCATTTTCTTTTCGAACCAGATGCCGGGATTTAGTCATATCCATATTAAGATTTCTACTCTATATCCCGCAGTGTTGCACCGTGAAATCCGATCACTGATAATGAATGAAGGAGCAGAAATTACGCAACTCACAACTCAAAAAATACGCTCGTCTGGCTTCAGCCTTAGAAGTAAAACAGAAAATTTATAAGAATTTAACTCTTATGAAAGCAAGTAACTTTCTTAATTATTATCAACAACTTTTTAAGTTGTAATTCTGTAGCTCTGCCTAGCCCACTCTGGGATTACAGGCGTGAAGGTATGTATGTATGTAAAAACAAAACAAAAATTCAAATGTGTGTGTATGTATGTGTGTGTGTGTGTGTGTGTGTGTGTGTGTGTGTGTGTGTGTGTGTGTGTGTGTGTGTGTGTGTGTGTGTGTGTGTGTGTGTGTGTGTGTGTGTGTGTGTGTGTGTGTGTGTGTGTGTGTGTGTGTGTGTGTGTGTGTGTGTGTGTGTGTGTGTGTGTGTGTGTGTGTGTGTGTGTGTGTGTGTGTGTGTGTGTGTGTGTGTGTGTGTGTGTGTGTGTGTGTGTGTGTGTGTGTGTGTGTGTGTGTGTGTGTGTGTGTGTGTGTGTGTGTGTGTGTGTGTGTGTGTGTGTGTGTGTGTGTGTGTGTGTGTGTGTGTGTGTGTGTGTGTGTGTGTGTGTGTGTGTGTGTGTGTGTGTGTGTGTGTGTGTGTGTGTGTGTGTGTGTGTGTGTGTGTGTGTGTGTGTGTGTGTGTATGTGCTTACACCGGTACAATTATGAAATAAATGTAAGTAGCTCTTCTGTGTCCTCATAATCTAGGCTCTTTATCCATTTAGTTATTTTTATCTTGCATTCATGGTAAGTTAAGTAATGTATGTTAAGAATTTTGTTTATTTTATTATACAAGTGCGAGGATTGTTTGGTGTATTGCTTTCTAGCAAAGCAGGTATTAATTGTGTTTAGAGGAGCAACAGAATAATTTCTTCTCTTATGTATGTTGGAAGGGTTTATTGGTAGCCTTTTGTGCGTTCTCAATATGACACGGATAACATACAGCTTTCTTACCGTGGTCATCTCGCTCAACGAGTAAAGCTGATCGGTGGGAAATCTGTGCGGTTTGAAGAACATGACTTTTGAAGAGTAGGTACATTTATATACAAAGAAAACCATTTTTTGTAGTACTGCCTTGCCTTGTAGTACTGTTAGGGCCACTTGCACCAAAATTTTAATACTGGATTAAGACACTAACTCGACTTAAAATTACAGTATTCGTATGAATGTAACGTTTATTAACTCGAGTTAAGTTTCTTAACCGATTATTTTTTGTGCAAGTGGCCTTTAGGCGATGGGTTTGCAACCTGTCTCCATCGAAATATAATAAATTAATAAGTATGGAAGACGCTGAAAATTTGCTCCACTGAGTGCCGGCGGGGATGGAGCTAATACTTAGATCCGAACCGTCTATCAGTTGACTTTCTGGCGTAGTGTGAACTTAGGTACCGGATTTAAATAATGCTGCAAAAATGCCAAATTGCATTGTAAATTGTTCCAGAACTCGCACAGGTGCAAAACGAAACGATATTTATTTTAATAATAAGTTATTGAAATGTAAATGTAAGTAGTATGTATTATAGTTATGCAATAAATCTTTCAAAAATGTGAATTACAAGCAACTACTTCGAATGAATAGGAAATAAAATTTTATGTCATCTTTACCATCGTTAGTTTACATAATAAAACAAATAGATAATAAGACCTTTTTAAGTTTTGCAAAAAATGAAGAACGCCGTCTGTCTTGGGTGGATGCAGTTCGTCGCGAATTGCGTAACAAAAATTGGATGCCCAGCAAACATTCCAGGATTTGCAGCATCCATTTTGGTTAATCGGATTATGTCATCTCAAAAAACAGGTTTTTTTATAAAATCACAGCTGTCCTAAATTGTACAGTACGTTGTCAACATTTAGTTACAATAATATTAATAATATTGTAATGACATCGAGCATCAGACGTCGAGTGGTTTATTCGCACACCTACTCGAACTTATTAATAGGTACCTGAGCCTGCTTAACTTATGAATCTTATGATCGATATGCACATGCATGCTTAGGTATAATCTTATTCTCGCAAAAACTTAATTTGGTTACTATGATGATCTTTGTAATTAGGCTATTATCACAACTAAACAACCGCAAATTCAAGGCATGTATGTTTGTAAGTATTTATTTATAACGATAAGTAGGAATTATTAGCGATACTTACTTGCGGTGCCGAAGCCGTCACTACAAACACAATATATCTTAAAAAATAAGATGTGAAAACATGCACCAACAAAAGAACGTATCTTTCTTCATGGCACTTACAGCCTTTTCTTAACAAGCGCAGTTTTTCGGCAGTAACTCAAGAAGGGTATCTATATCCAGTGATGTTGAAAGAATTATCATTTTTATTAAGCATTACCCTTTGTTTTCAAATTTTGTGGACATCCGTGGAGGTTAGAAGATAAAGGCGGGGATTAATTCCGATCCAAAAAAACATCATTGAATATAATTATTAGGTATTGGTAATCAATCAGCTAGTAATATTTAAATGTTAAGGAGGAATATAAATATAAACATGCTGAGGTCAAGTCCACGGTAGCAAAATTCATCATTATTTATGGATTAGTTTACTTAATTCCGTCGGCCGCTCGTGGAGCCGCTTGCCGCCTGCCGCCGCACAGCGCGCCCTCGCGCCCTGAATGCTTGTTGCCCGCACTACGAGTAATGATCAAACGTAGGTACGAACCCATTATAGATATAAACAACGCCAGCGACATAAAAAAACTTGTGGTGTTGCGGATGTATATCACTTACCAGCAGGTGGTCCGCTTACTCGTCTTCCTCCTTTTTTACATATAAAAAATTCATTGATCTATTTAGTTCCGAAGTCCGGGCCAGCCAGAGGGAAAACGTCGGCAGACCACCGGCCGGCCTCCAAATTAATATTGGCGTTCGGTAATGGAAACTAAATATACCGTCACCAAAATAACGTGGGAGTCCGCCTTTCAGACAATGAAATAAATACGGCGAGCTTGCACCGAAATCACTAGATTTATTCGTTAAACATAATCTACTTGAGTCTCATACTCGTAGTTCAATATATTATGACATTACCAGTTCGAACTTACCAAACTATATTTTTGCTGCAAATCGCCATAAATCTCTGGTTACCCTTGTATGGGTAGGTTTTTTCACCAATAGGGAATATGAATTGATTTAAATGGCATTTCTCAACCAAATATGAAAATACCGTAACATAGATCACCAAAAGTGAAATTTAAATCGGCGAAGAATAAATACGGATGACACAATCATTTTAAACTGCTAATTACACAGCAACTAGACAGGAGCTCCAATATGCACCGTGACGTCATGTAACAGGTCGGCCATATACCTAAACTCTATGTTAAATTTTATTTCGCTAGAAAGAGATAGGAAGAAATCTTTGTTGGCTTATATCTTGGTGGTCATTTTTTAACCCCCGACGCAAAAAGATGGGTGTTATAAGTTTGACGTGTAAGTGTGTTTGTGTGTGTGTCTGTCTGTAGCACCGCTCTTAAACGGATGAACCGATTTGGATGAAATATTTCGCTTTATTAAAAAAAAAAACAATCATGAATATTCCCTATTATCTTATTCCAATAATTTTATCGCAAAATTTCATTTCGGCAAACATTCACTGAGCCACTAAACGCTTTTTCCGCTTCCTTTTTTATATTTTTTTCCTGAACCAAATGTTAGGCAAACGCATGTATTGTCATTAAGTACCTGTTTGGTCATTTATCGAATCACCAATTTTTATACATATATACTCGTATACAAGAATTGCTCGTTTAAACGTATTAATATTAACCGCCTGTTTCACAATAATTCAGACAATTAAAGCATATTTGACAGAAAAAAATTACCCTTTTTGTTTCTTACTCTCTAAATTAAGACAAGGAGACAGCCAACTTTAAATGGTCGATTGTGAAACTGGCCCTAAATATAGAATTCTCTACTTATGTAATACCTATTATGAGAAAATGAAGTGAAGGGTTGAAGACGTAGGTAGATACAATTTGAATGAACGTCGATATGTCCGCGAACGTGTGTACCTACTTATGTATGTATGTAAACACAAATACTTTATCGTTGAAAACACGGAAAATCAAACACAATATTTATGTGTGTTACTGATCACATTGGCTTAGACCAGATCAATAATTTTGGTTTTTGTAAATTTTAAATTAGTTGGTTTTTTAATAATTGTGAAAAGTACCTTAAAATCCAAACAAAGGAAAGATATTGTTAGGCTATTCATGGAGATGCTTGTAGAGATCTCTTGCATAGAAGTAGAAAATTACATAATTATTTGCGTTTACAGACCACCATCAGCCCATTTCAACACATTTGAATCTATTACTATGGAAAATGTGTTAAAATTAGCCTGTAAAACTCAAAAGCAGTTATTGTCTGTGGAGACTTTAATGTTAACTTACTGGAATCGTCAAATAATACTATTAAGATCTTAAGTTTATTTAAATCTTTTTATTTAGGTAATTTGTTCTTTGAACCTACAGGGAGAGGTGTTTCAAGTGCTACCTGTTTAGACAGGGTTACCTTAGTTTCGTCAAAATGTTTTTGCCAAACGATTCATTTCCCAAAAACATTATTTGGACAAACGCTTTTTTTTCCGAAACTGTAAATATGTCAGGACTTTTATAAAACTAACCTAACCTATAGGGTTCTAAACGATGGTCCAGACATAAACCCTCAAATAATTACAGTTCCGGAAAAAAAACAGTTTGGTCAAATGATATGTTTGGGAAATGAATCAGTTTGGCAAGGAAGTCGAGGACTAACAAACAGAGAAAAATGCTTGCCCTAAACTAAACACCTAAGTAAATAACTTAATAATAACTTAGTCAAAAATATGTAAACATTGTATATTGTCTAGGGGACACGGTTTATGTAGGAGAATGTACCGAAACTTTTTATGTGGGTAGTCTTGCTGTCATAGATTATATGAATTGTATAATATCTTTTTGTTTTTGTTACTATATTATTAATTAGTTTTTGTGAAAATTCTGAGTTTTGACTCATTTTCCTGCTCAACTATGCATAATTTTTATTTTTTATGTGAGATTTATAGTTTTATATAATGCTAGGTTAAGTTTATTATTTTATAATATCATAAGCAATACGAGTATTTAAAAAACGACGAGTTTGTTGCAACGTTTCTTCTCTTAGCAGTGGTCTCTTGCGAAGCGCTGGTAGATTTTTGACGAGTAAAAGTGCCCGTGCGGCCTACTTACTGAACAAACATCTTTTATCTTTATTTTAATCGTTTTTACAGTATAAGAATGTACTATAATGTAAACTTATCCCTATAAAGTAAGACTTCCAGTCAACTTTTGGTTGATAAGATAATATATCTACGTAGCTTAATAGACTAAGGGCCGATTTTTTTTATTGCCAAACAAAAGCTTATTAGAGAATAGGTTTGTATTTGTTAGTATTTATTTATAATTTCTTTACATAGTTAAAATGAAGTCGCATCCGCTATCTGTTCCCTTAAATCTTTTAAACAAAACAGATTTGAATGCAGTTTTCAGCAATAGATAGAAGTGATTCAAGAGGAAGTTTTTTATGTATAAATTCTGGATTATGTTCGGGTGTCATAGAAAACTCACATAAACTGAAGCGAAGCGAGGGCGGGTCGCTAGTTAAGTAAGAAATTAAGTTCATGCAGTTTCTGAAACGATTGTTTTTGTACTAAGCTTCAAATAAAACTTCAAATTTGACGTCTTTAAATCTCGTGAAAATGTCAGTTAAAGAAGAAAAAACAGCCTGTTTCAAGTTTTATTTTCTCTTGCGCAATGCGCAATATGTAAACAGAAGAAAAATACGGCTGGTGCAAAGTTCATTTTATAGTCCGGCTCCCATGCTATTCTTATTCTATTTGTTTCTATCTCAACTTTCTTGACACATTTGAACGATTTATTTCATTATTCTAGCAATACCGAAAAAATATATAAAATATAACGTTAACCCGTGCTTTAACTTGCTTCGTAATAAAAAGACTCAATTTACACAAAATACACTTTTTTTTTTACCTCTTTGCCTTCTCGATGCTATAGAAATACAAATTTCGGCTGAGTATGAGTATGGTATCAGAGACCATTGCTTATAAAGAGAAATAAAATCAACAGCTTATATTATTTGAAGTACAACCGGGAGTCAAATTTACTGGGAGTTAAATACTTATTTCCAACCGACATTTAATAATCATTTGCGAGGATCCGGTCCTATGTGAACAAACCAAAACAAACAACGCAATATGACGGAGTACGGCGTGTTCGCAATAGCTCGGGGCGACCGAGTGAAACCAAACAGATGCAACTGCCAAAAGCCCCTATAATAGTCCGTGAAGCGCCTGACTCAGATGAGTGTCGGCGGCACGCGCCCCGGGAACTGCGAAGACTGCGCAGTGAACTGTGGCCTTAATATTGCTACGCGGTATCTAAAGTCCGTGATCGAATTCGAGATCAAAAATGTAAACATACAATTGTCAATGTCAAAGTGACATTCCAGGGGTATATAATCTTGGTTTGAAGATTTCATTTTTTAATGTTTGAATTTTAATCAATAATAAATTCCGATACCTACGTGCTTTTCAGTAAGATATTGGATGGAACACTTTTTCACACCAAAGTTTGTTGTCTATTCATGTGTAATGTTAAAAATAGTTTTATTCTCAGTCACTATTCTGCATACCGTCACCGGAAATGCCAAGAACATCGGTAGTTTTATTGACACAGCCACCTATTTTTGTAGAAATATTTATAGGCTTTCATCACCATAAGTTTCTCACTAACGGTCATAGCACTACGTTGCCATTTCTTCGGCGTTGAGAAATTGTTCTTTTTATTTGAAGGGCCCGACTGAACTTCCATAGTTATTAATTTCCAATGCAACACACACGAACAAATAGAAACTGTACACGAAAATACAACCAAAGCTAAACAATAAACAAAAACTTAACAACAGAAAGCAACGATACCAAAGAGTAAACGAAAAGAAGCACATTCATTCGACAGATGTCAGAAAACTAACGCCGTATGTCCCGTATTGCATTAACAGTAAAATTATTATAATAACGAACCAAATGTTTAAAACTTCTTACCATTGCCAGTAGCATAAATTAAAACTCCATATATTTTATTCAAACAAAATAAATACGGAATTAAAAAAAGTATATCTACTGTTAGCCTTAGTGTAATATTTTCAACTCTTCACACAATATTATATTACCCTGATTATTTTTATTTTTATTTTTATTTCAATGATTTTAAACTATCCATCACATGGGTTTGTTTTTTTATGATGGCAATCCGTTTGTTTACATGTTTGATCTCGAATTCGATCACGGACTGTAGTGCCATATTTTATAGCATTCATGAATTAGTGTCAAATATAAAGTTGCTAGTTAAATAAAACTCAATATAATAATAATAAGAACTTACTCGTACTAAAGCAAAGAAGCTGGACTACAAAATGAACTTTGCAACAGCTGTCTTTCTCTACTTATTTGCCTAATAAGAGAAAATGAAGCAAAAAATATTTTGTTTCTTTCTTCTTTAACTGACTTTTTACAAGACGTGAAATTTGAATGAACCTCGATATGCCCGCGGACGTGTGTACTTATGTATGTATATAAACAAAAACAGTTTATCATATAAAACACAGATATTCAAACACAATATTTACAGAATAAGAATGTACAAATGCGAACTTATCCCTAAAAAGGATCTCTTCCAGTTAACTTTTCTACACATTCAGTACACTCCCGATCACAAATTCTAGCCAGCATGCAAAACGAACTGGATGCTGAATTTTGTGTAAGTTACATGTAACATGAAAATCTTAGTATTTGACCACTTAAAAATGACCGACGGTAGTGATTCAACGGTAGTCATGACAATTTTATTACCTAACATTGTTTTGCTAAATTTCAAATTTATGACATATGCTATAAAGAATATGTCAACGCACTTAAGTAACCCTTATTTTATTTTATTTCAAAATGTGGTATTAAAGATAAAGGTCCTTACGTTAAGTATGATAAACGGTATGGTTAAATTTGCAATAATAGTTCAAGTGTCAAAAACTTTTGAAACCCCTATCCTGTAGCCTATACTATTAAAAACGAGCAATATTTGTATACTAACATAATTATATTTGTAATCCAGTTCTAGAAAACGGCTCCAACGGCTTCGATTGTGAGATGAAGCCGTTTACGGGTGCCAAAACCCGATCTGTCACGTTGTCATCTACGGGAAATTTCACTTTTTCAACCCGGCCTTCCAGTCCAGGTACTAATCGTGTGTAAATTATTCAAACATGTGAAACCATGTGAATTTACAAGACATATTTTTTTGTGGTTTTCCCAGCGAAGTTCACTTTGCTATTTATAGCTTATTATCCATAACTTAACCATCTAGTATAAATCTACCCGAACAAAGTAAATAAACCCAAAATTAGTAAATTATCTCAAAAATGTTAACTCCATTTAAATTATAAATCTAGTCCAAATATTGATGATCGCGTGTCATCATTATCTTAAATAGGTCAATGAACCCACATAGAGATAATGACCACCAAAATAAGTGGGCTTCCAACAAAACTCTCATTCATCTCTCCTCCGCACCAATCTCGCGCACTCCTCGCGTCCTCTTCGAACGGGAGCTCCCTACACCTCGTGGGCCTTCGTCCTCAAGCCTTCCTCATGGTCATGAGCTTCGAGCTCTGCGCTTAGCATACATAGTCTACGGGTAGCACAAACAAGACCAGGGAGTGGGGTGTTCTGATTAGTGATATGCAGTCCACGGGAACATTGCCCACCGTGGAAAATTGTAGCCAGCAATATTGCTCGTAAAAAGGGCTTGGTAATATTGCTGGAAACTTGCCTATGTTGCCTGGAATATTGCCGGTGGCATTTTTTTAAAGATCATCGGTGGTCTAATGGTTTAATAGATTGGGTCGACACGTGATCGTAAGGTTCCGAGTTGGAACCCCCGCGGTCACCATGTACCAATGAGTTTTTAGGGTTCCGTAGTCAAACTAGGAACCCTGATAGTTTCGCCTGTCCGTCCGTCTGTCCGTATGCAGCCTATCTCAGAAACAGTTAGTACTAGAAAGCTGTAATTTGGTATAAATATACATATTAGTCACACCAACAAAGCGGTAAAATAAAATGTTGTTTTTTTTTCTCTACCTCCCCTACTACTCTACTCTACTTGGGGATGTATTTTTTATTCTCGCCTACCCCATAGTTCTTCCAAACATATTGCGGGTTTGTGACAACAAATGTACGATTAAGGTATCCGTTTCTGAAATATTAAGCTTTAAAGCGGTAATTTTTGTTTTAGTCATGTAAAATGCTGAAAATCTGAAATATATCTTAAATTAAAGCACATACTTATAATAAATTTAATAGAAAACTATCACTACTATGTAGAATTCAGTGGTACTTGAGTTATAATCGGTTTAAATGTTTAAAACTACCGAAAACTTATTTGCGGTGTTGGTAAACTGACCGAGACCTATGTCGATGTATGGGGATAACAGTTTTCCAACGGTAAAGTTAAGTTTGTCGCGAGGTCTTATTTGTTTGTAGTAATGGCTTCGGAACCCTACACTGAGCATGGTCCGACATTCTCTTGCCTGGGTCTTTTATAATTTAATTCATTACCCAATACTCTTACAGTGAAGGAAAAACATCGTGGGGAAACCTTCACATTCGAACAGCTGGTTGTGTAAGAGGGTAGTTGCACAAAAGATCGTAAAGGGTCGAAGTGTATCCGAAAGGGCCCATCTGTAAATAAGATAAGATTCCAGGAATTTGGGAATTGGCAACGGCACGTCACTGGTTCTGATTCGGTTTTTAGTACATTCAACCACTTAAACAAGCATCCTACGTAAACGCTTGCGCACCTCTCCCGTGAGTGACTGATTGAAGAGTGGTGTAAAGAAATGGAGCTGTCATTAAAGCGTAAGCCTAACAAAATATGGCGCTGTTACCCTTTACTTGCTAATATGCCTACATTTTAGAGCTTTCAGTAGTTTATTTAGTTAGTAATAGAGATTACATTAGATTGCTAAGATTTGGTGAGCATGTCTTGGTCCGCTGATATTTACAATTAAAAGTACAGACATCACTAAAATTGTTAGGACTATAACAATTTAAAACATTTCATTCACTACGTCTGCCGAGGCAATTTTACTCGGTGGTCGTTTTCTAAACGAGGACGGGACGATATTTTTTTTCGTAAATTTTTGGCTATATACCAAATAATAGGTCACGGAAAATTATAAAAAAAATGTTTTGAAATTTACAGATTGAGCCCTTTTATGATACCCCGTTCGCTAAAATAAAATCATCAACCCCCGATTCTAGACCCCTTTTCAAGCATTAAGATTTTTTTATTTTTTTGCTAGGAAAGCAAGTTATAAACTATGCCAAATTTCAAGTTGATAGCTTCTATAGTTTAACCATCGAGTTTAACAGAATAACACCGAAGTTTCACCATAAGGGTTCTTCCTTTTTTACCATTTTGGTACGGGTCCCTAACAATACGCATAACGGATTTGTGTCAATAGTTTTTGCTATTTCAATGATAGAGTTGTCAAGTGACTTGGTTTTTGAAGGCGAATTTTATTTTTTTATACATTTATTATATTTTATCCTTTTTAGTGATCATAATTATGCTGTTATGTACTCCCACTTCTCAATTAATAGGAAACTATAGAACATTTCAATCTAGCCGCAAGCAACGCCGCGCCGTGGGAAAATCATAGTCATATATTTAAACCTAAATATGCTTCGTCATAGTCGCTCAACCATCTTAATCGAAATATCTTGTCGCCACCCTTGAAATATATACCGTTTTAGAGTTCCGGTGACCATCTGTGATTTTCAGCATCAGTTCCACTTCACCAAATAGTGCTATCCAAGAGCAAATACGCGAGTTACAATGAAAAATACCAAAATCGCTATAGGTGTGCCTATAAATTTTGAAGAGTTCCGTTTATTCCTCGTGAACTTCACCATCAGATCTTCATTTTGATAAAAATGGGACCAAACGAAAAGCACCAGCTAATAAAAAAAGAAAAGCAAAGCTAAAAAAAAAAAGAATCTTCGAAATCTGTTCACGCTGTCGAAAGTTCTGAGGTAAAAACATTTTTTTTTTTTTTTAAATCCTTAATTTTTAATTCGTTTGATGAAAAAAGGAGAAGCGTTTTTGTGGGTTGATACATTATTGCTTAAGCATCTCTGACGTCTCTTTGAATGGTAAGAAAATTCGAACGAAAAGCGTTCACATGTTTGGTAAGATCTTCGCCATTTGGTTTCGCGGGCAGTGCACTGTGGTTCGGCGTGTATGAAGAAAGTGTCATAATTCGATTTCTCCAAAAGTATCAATGAAACCCTCAAACGAAAAATACAGTGATATTTATTAATACTAAATCTATATTAAAAACCATAAAATATAGCTTTACTTTATGTAATTCATAATAAAAAAAATATATAAATATAACAAAAAATCTTGCAAAATTTACTTAATTATTACAAATGTCTAATTATTACAAAATAATATATTACAAAATATGTTTCATCAAAATAAAATCTCAATAATATTAAAAATATAAAAAAAATACAAAAAGTCTAGAAAAACATATTTACAAAGTTGACACCCAAGGTACTACTACAAGTGATAAATAATCGCCTTAAAATTATTTACATTTAAAATTAATGATTTTAATGAGTCTTATATTAACTTTAGATATGCAATAAACTAATTACTGATTGTGATAAAGCCGATTTTTTCATCTTGGTGAGTTTTCTGAGACCCGTAATCAGGGGGTCTGAATTTAACAGAAGCCGATTTAAAAGATCCTCATTTGTTACTTTGCGTGACATTTTCCTAGTATTACTGAGCCTGAACATCTTAATATTTTTATTTGTGGACTCGGCAGCTTCTTCTGAAAGCTTTCCAATAGGAACAATAACATGATCGATCACTTCAGCCCCGTGAATGAGAACCTTGTGAAGAGAAGCCGGTAAATTATACCATGGATATTCCTGAACAAGCTGCCGAGCCGTATCTAACGCAAAAAGTTCTTCTAATCTTCTACGCTGAGTCCTCTTGCTGCACGATGCATAGTTTTGTCTTCGGTCGCCCTAATTTTGAATTGTTACCCAAGTCATCGGGTAACACTTGCCGGGAGGTAGATGTGGCAGCAGCGGCAGCGACGTCGGATGTAGTTTTGGGTAAATCTACGGTTTCAGTTATATTCAACCAATCACCATACTTATGTATTAGATCCCTACGGGTTCTGTTAACGTTCTTCCAATATTTTTTTATTTGCGTAACATCAATTTCCACAGCATCACGTAATTTTTCTACATCTAAGTTTTCAGCATCCTTGGGCACCAGTTGTAGAAGTAATTGGACTATATGACGTATTTTTTCTGCTTCCGAACCAGTAGCAATATGCCACTGTTCGAATATGTACATCCCCGAAACTGTGCAGTGGAAAAAAGTACCTGGAAGAAAACGAAAATGTATATAAACAGTTGTTAATATTTTAACACAGTTAGCTCAATCTTGTAGCCCGTGCTACGACTTTCGTAGGGGGCTCATATCCTGGGGTCCGGCAAAGTCCGGCAAGTAAAATATCATTACTTCATAAATACACTTTATAAGCAATGCAACGAATATAAAGTCAATCTTCCGGAATCGTTCGGAAATAGTTAAAAGCTTTTATGAAATATTCGTAGCAGTTAAATATTTTATTTACAATGAAGGTCACGTAGACCCCAAATAACTCAACATGTGTTGTTTAAATATGTAACAAAAATACAAATAATAATAAAACATACCTTTATCATCAACTACTATAATGATGTAAATGATTAATTCACAAATGATCTTGAGATATATGTCGTAAACAAACTTTCACTTTAATGACTCACTGATAACGCTAATTACGAGTGGCAGATGCGTTCACTTTGAAGGTCCGAAACGTAATGATTATTTCTCGGGCGGTCTTCTCGGTCCGCCTGAAAGGCGGACGAGGAGCCGGTGTCGAGACTGTTGTCTCTTTACCGGGGTGGTCTCCGCCGGCCGAAAATACGGCCGGGTCCTTGGTGAGCGGCCGTCGCCGAAGGCGCCGGCGGCGGGGGAAATTTGGTTAAGGGGGGTGGATATTGGGAAGGGGGGGGGGGGGGCGTCATGTCCGGGTGAACGCTGCTCGCGAGGTTAAGCCAGCTGGGTGAAACCCCGTTGGGGGAGGCCCGGCTAGCGACCTACGAGCAGAGCAGCGTCTTCATGGGTCTTCACGTGGGTGTCGTCGTCGCCTTGACGAGGTCGCGAGGGTAGGCCTTGCCGTCGGGGGGTCGCGCGTGCTGCGGTGCTATATCCCTCAGGTGAGGGAAGCGCGACTCTTCAGCTCGCGCGAACATCGACGTGGCAAGGCGTCCGACAAAGTCGTCCAGGCTCTCGATCTTGAGGTCCCTCTGAATGGTGGCATTCCTCACGTAGCGGGGGGCATTGGTGACGGCTCGCAGGGACAGATTTTGCTGGGAGTTCAGCTTTTTTCTGTGCCCTGCGGCCAAGAGGGCATACCAGGATGGTGCGGCGTACGTGAGGCGGGGTCGTATGTAGGTCTTGTAGACCCCGAGCTTCACACGCAGAGGGAGGCTGGACTGGAGCACTGGACGCAACAGTGATCTCGCTGTTCTCGCGGCGGCGACGACGGTTTTGGTGTGGGGACCCATGGTGAGTCGCTTGTCGATAGTGATCCCCAGGTATTTAACTACCGGGGACCACTGAATGTCAAGTCCGTGGAGAGTTAGTTGTGGAAGGCGGCGTATGCTGTTGCTCACGAAGATCGCTTGGGTTTTTGCCACGTTGACGGATAGCCTCCACCTGGAGAGCCACGCTGGTAGGGCATCCATTTGTCGCCGCAGCTTGATGACGGCGTACTCTGGCTTGTAAGAGGAGGCAAAGTACGCCGCGTCATCAGCGTACAGGGCCAGGTGGGATCCGTCAACCACCGGTATGTCATCGGTGTAAAGGCCGTAACATACCGGCGATAGGCAGCTGCCTTGGGGGACTCCGGCTGCGATGGGGCGATCTTCGGAGGTGGCGTCTTCCACAACCACTCTGAAGGTGCGGTCCGTCAGGAACGACTGGACCACCTTCGTCAGTCTGCGGGGGGCCGAGGATAGCGAGAGTTTATAGACCAGGCCTGAGTGCCAGACCCGGTCAAAGGCCTTCTCCATGTCCAGGAATGCTGCGGCCGTGTGCTCGCGCTTGTTCGCGGCGACAGCCATGTAGTGCAGCACCCTGGACAGCTGGAGCGTGGTGCTGTGTTCCGAGCGGAACCCATGTTGCTCGGGACGAGGCGTAACGTGCGGGACCAGCTTCGTCAGCATCAGTCTTTCGAGCACCTTCGAGATGCACGGGAGGAGGGTGATGGGCCGATAGCTCTCGGGCTTCAAGATATTTTTCCCCTGTTTGGGCAACATGATCACATTTCCAGCCTTCCAGTTTGCTGGAAAATGACCGGTGCGGAGGATGCCGTTGAATAGGTGGGTTACCGCCGCGATTGCTCGAGGCGGTAGATGGCGGAGGGTGGCGTTTGTAATGCCATCCGCACCGGGGGCCTTTCTGGGCTTTGTCTTGGCGATCATGTGCCACACTTTACCAGGGGAAAAGAAGATGGGGTCTTCATCGGGAGCTATCGGCGATTCGAAGTAGGCTCGAAAGTGCTCTTCCACTGCCGCGATGTGGTCTGCCTCGTCGGATGGGTTCGGCTGGAACTGCCGCTCCAGGCACTCTGCGAATATCTCCGCTCGGTCCTCGGCCCGTTACCTGGGGGTACCGTCTGTGTGAAGCAGGGGGCGGACAGGCGTGGGGGCTCCGCTGAGCCGGCGGCATAGACGATGGATGGAGTTCCAGTCGTCCGCCGCGCCGGCTAGCGTTTCTTCCAATTGCTCTGTCCTGTGGTCCTCTAGGGCTACCTTCACCTTCGCTGTCAGGGTGTTTAGCTGGGTCTTCATCCCCGGACAGCGAATGGTCTGCCAGCGCTTTCGGAGACGCCTCTTGTCTCCTATCATCTTGGCGATGTGCGCTGGCAGTGAAGGCAGCTTGTTGGTGGTCTTTCTTGTGTGTGATGCAGCGGACAGAGCTTCTCGGATGCGAGTGGTTAGGTCGATCGAGAATCTGTCGATGTCCGCTGCATCAGTGAGTTTCTCTTGAGGGACTGGGGCATCCATGCGCCTCGAGAACTCCTCCCAGTCAGTCACGGGTCTGGGAGCTCTCGGGGCGGAGACTGCAGGTGCCGCAGTCAGGACGAGGAGTACCGGCTGGTGGTCGGACTGGACTTCGTCGTCCAGGGTCTCCTGGGTGAGCTGACCCTGGAGTCCACGGTGCACGGCTATGTCCAGGACGTCCGGAGAGAACGCATTGTTGTACGGGTAGTGCGTCGGAGTCTCCGGACCGTCCACGTGGTAGCCGTGGGCTTCAGCGTCCAGGAGGAGTCGGCGTCCGTCCCGATTGAAGGTAGAGGAGTTCCAGGCCGGGTTCTTGCAATTCCAGTCGCCGGCTGCTAAAGTGGGCAGCGGCGAGTCTAGCAACGCCCTGACCTCGTTAAGGTCGAGGTGGGTGAGCGGGGGCTTGTAAACGGCATAGACTCGCATGCGGGCGGCGGCGACTAGGATCTCCACACCTAGGGCTTGTAAAGAGCCCAGGCAGATTTGCGGCAGCGGTTGGTGGATAACTCCTCTACGAACCAGGACGGCCAGTCCTCGGTAGGCCCTGGCCCCTTCCTCGTCCTGTCGGTAGACATGGAAGTACGGCACCTTCAAGTTGATGGCAGGAGACAGCATGGTCTCCGAGATCAGGGCGATGTGTATTCTCTGGTCTCGGAGGACTTCCGTGAGGAGCGCAGTCTTCTTCTTAAGGCCCGCGGCGTTCCAGTGAATAATCCTCAGAGGGTCCATTACACCAGCCGAGTGATCCCTCTGAGGACTATGGCGACGATGTCTGCGCCGGTGTGGAGGGCCATCAGCACCTCTTGGAGAATCTCCAATGCCACCTTGACCGTGTCCGCCTTTACTGTATTGGCACCACTCAGGCCAGGCCCCTGTGCAGGAGCAATAGTGGCCTGGGGTGCGGCCTTAGTAAGAGCTGGACCGGTGGCAAAGGAGGTGGTGGTGGTGGTGGTGGCAGCGGAAGTAAGGGGGCATCAACCTCAGGCGCGCCGACTTCGCCATTGGGGGGCTCTCCTCGCTGTCTCCTCCCCCTACGCGCGTTCACGCGGCGGGGGCGTGGCTGTCCTGGGTTGTTGGCTGGGGCCATGAGGGTGGCGCTCTCCTGTGTCGCCTCCACGGTCCCCACTCGGGTCAGCTCTGAGCCCTGTCTGGGCTTCGGGGGGTGGACTGTTTTCTTGGCCTTCCGGTTCTCCCTCAGGAGAACCGGGCAGGCGGTGCTATTTGCAGTGTGCGCGCCGCTGCAGTTCGCGCAAGTAGGAGGGTCCTCCCTGGGCCGGTCGCAGTCGCCGGCGGCGTGTGGTCCACCGCACCGCACGCAGGCTATGGGGCGTGGCAGTTGTGGGAGGAGTGCGCGAACTTCTGGCAGCGGTGGCACTGCGCTAGTCCCCGTTTTCCCCTCCAGGGCTCGATAATGACCCCCGGCATACAGAGGACTTCTGTGGTCCGGAAGATCTTGGCGGCGGTGTCGACATCACGTTTTATTTGGGCGTAGAATATGCACCCGGGACGGCCTTGGCGGGCCCTTATGGGCCTGACATACTCGCCAAAACCCTGCTCCGTCAGGTCGCTCGTGATGTCCTCTGGCGCGGTGTCCACAGGGAGTCCCCTGATCGCCACCTTGAGGCTTCGCTCGCTGGGCAGGGAGTAACAAAACCACTCCAACCCGGAGTCCTCCTTCTCCAGGTTGGAGAGGTACCTCTGTACCTCCCGGAACTCTTCTTCCCCCGCCGGGGAGAAGCGCACTCCGGTGCCGAAGGGGCGGGCGTTTGGTGCATGCCCCAAACGGGCCTTTAGGGCCCGGAAGTGGGTGCCCCAGTTTGGTATCCGCTCGACCACTATCGGCGGATACCTTTTCTTCTTGGGTGTAGTGGTGGTAGTGGTGGTGGTGGTGGTGGTGGTGGCGGGTGGCAGCTGATTTCCACCTTGGCCTCCGGCGGAAGGGGAGGGTGGAGAGGCGACCGCGTCCGCAAAAGACAACCGCAGGGGTGTCGGGAGCGGCGGTGAGTGCAGGAGCGGCGGCTGCTGTGGTTTGCGGGGGGCGGCGGGAGGAGAAGATGTAGATGATTGTTTCAAATGATTTGCGAACTATTTATAGTTTATGGATGTATGGCTACTAGTGAGTAATTAGGCATAGAGAAATTATGTCTGGGCTATACCAACAATCTGGACTTATGGCCTTCTATGGGACCACAGTGCAGCGGCCACAGCTGTTAGTGCCATAACTCGGGTGGTTATCGGAATGATCTGCTTAAAATATAAGATATTATCTTATAGATGAAAATTTTTATTCATAACCAGTGGAAAAATTACATAATAATAAAATAGCTGCCCAACTTCAACGTCAATAAAATTGTTTGTTTTGGAATGACGCTGGTCCGACTAATTCTTGGCACCTCACCTTATTGATTTGTAACAGGGAACTGAACTCAAAGGCGGCGAGACATCAGTAGGGAGGTATGACACACTTTGTCGTGGCTCACTCGTACCGAGTACTGATTACTCGTAACCTTTAGATGCCCGTTTCACTTACAGACACTTGCATTATTTTCGTCATCGTTGCTCATTGAAATATACTTATATCTTTGTGTAAATGTGTAAACAATTATTGCAAAAACTTATAGCCAAATCAAACTGTTTCTTGCATGTGTAAGCAATATTTTTGTAATTTTCGTAATTTTAAATGTAAATATAAGTTTTCTTTATCTGTACTGGCTATGAGTACTTACTAATTTTCTAAAGAAATTTCATAATTAAAGCCATTTATTTTACCAATAATAGTTGGGAGGAGGAGAGGGAAAAAGGGGGACCACAAAACTGGTTGGCAACATCTGTTGATTGGATGTTTGGGAGCCGTAGAATATAAATCTGAAGTCAGATTGTGGTCCGCAATCTTTGCAAACGGAACTCTACCGAGAGCCCACTCTAATACCCCGTCACTAGCACGGTTTATTGCTTATAACGTGGGCCAAAAGCGGTGTTTTATATGAATTTAAATTGATAACACATTTAAGGTAGTTTGTACGTTTCACCAAATCTGCCTTTTTGCCGAATTTCTTCTACGACATGCGTACATCGCTATCGCTGATATTAAGTTGTGGTGTTTTTTCCGCTAGCTCTAGATATTTATTACAGTACAGTACAGCTCGAATTACTAGAGTGAATAATGAACGAATGTAATACCTACCCGGCAAAAAAAAATGTATGTCAAAACTTCTATAGGACTGGAAAATAACTGTCATTAGAAAATGAGTGTTGAATTGATTGGACAACCCTGGCCGCACAAAACAAAATGTGCATGCAAATTATTCATGGCATAACTCTGTTATTCCACGCGAAACTAGACGCAACGCGTGATATAGTAACAGTTCCCGAATCGGTTCACTTCTATTAGAATTATCGTTATTATCTTTGATAAAATGTACAACTGAGTTACTCTCCATTAACTGGCGATTTATTCTAAGGCTAATATTTATTCTCGTTTGATCGAATCCGTCCAAATTGGTCTTGATTAATTGTAGTGGTATATAGGTCGTAAAGTTTATTCACAGCATCAACGGACCTTTAGCAAACAAGATGATTAACGCTAACGTCAATCGATTTAAAAAATCTTTCAATACGTATGAAGTTGGCATGAGCGCTCGCCGGCCCTCCGATAGCTTACGTCCATCTTATACCTACAAGTTCGAAAACGATAACGTTTCCCAATCCATCTTTTCGAGGGACACATTAAATGTAGAACTCGCCGCATATCTGCAACTGACGTTTAACTATAAGTCCATCTGTGCGGTTGTTATTCGTCATGCTATTTATCAGAAGTTAGCTTATTATTTTGACATCTGTGGACATTATATGTAAATGCGATACCCTGCAGAATATCGCAGCCATACGCACATTACACATTTTGATGTGTGTATTTCGAGAATATCCTAGCATCTCTGACACTTTGAACTTGCACTTTTTTAATAAGCTGTGAAAATAAAAGTAAATCCAAAAACGTTATTTCTCATTTACAAATTCATAAAAGCAGAATTATCAGTTATCCACTCCTACAACTCAAGTTACCCGAGTTCTAACTAGCCTTCACGTACTTCCTCCTACTGTAGGTGACATTGTTCTTCGCGCTGCCAGGCGGCTAAATAATTGTGATTACTCTCGTAACTAAATATAAGTATTTTATTAGTTTACAGTTTGGTAACTATTCATCATATTATAAATCGTCAGGAATGCGGCCTGTACTCAACTCAAATTTAGGACTAAGTGAAGATAATAAAACAATTTCAAACTTGCTGGAAATTAAATCATCGAAAAAATCTAATTTCGTCATTATACATAATAACAAGATTTCAATGCAACCATTATGGCTTCTAAGTACTCATTTGACGATGGAGTGGAGATTGATAGTGGTCATAAGATTAATGCTCTACTTACTAAACTTAGATCCGCAGCTTGGTCTTGTTAGATAGGTCTTGGTGAGCAGTTTTCAACTATGCCAGAAAAACCACTGTCACATTTTTAACTAACTACTTAACTATGAATATGAATATGAGCACTGCGTGTCTGACCATGCTCAGTATAGGGTGCCGAAGCAACAACACACACACAACACAACACAAGAACTAACGAACTAACTAAGAGTGTCTGAGTTAAGCTGCGGATGGACGGACATGGCGAAACTGTAAGGGTTCCTAGTTGTATTACGGAACTCTAAAGAGGTGTTGTTCTTAACTCGGCTGCCATTACTGTCAAAGTTAACAAGAGCTATCAATACGTTGAGTATACGATAATAGGTCAAAAGTGATATTGCTGTCGTCGTACAATAGAGGCCCCGGGCCTTTTTCCTCGGCGGTAAAAACCATATCTTCTTTGACCTGTTGTGGTATTTTTTTAGCTCGGCCGCCATTTCTGTCAAGTAAATAAGAGCTATCGAAACGTTGACAACACGATAACAGGGACGGTATTCTAGGCGGTAAAAACATGGTAAAAACCATAATATCGTCTTTGATCTTTTATCGTAGATATTGACAACGTTTTGATAGCTCCTATTTACTGGACAGTAATGGCGGTCGATTTAAATACAATTCCATAACAGGTTAAATACAATATCTTTTTTACCGCCGAGAATCGCGGCTCAGGATCGAATACTTGTTTAAAACAATCAACAAACAATTCACCTGTAGGCATCCTGTACCGTTGCGTCGCAAAACTAAAACACATTTCAAAGAGAACAATATTAATGTCCAAATAAAATAAATGATGCAGCTTGCAGTATAGTAATGAACTAATAAAATTCAAGACTCTTTTCCTGTATCGTACCGCCAGCCAGTCAAAACAATGATGTCTAGGTATTGTCCATAAACGAACATATTTGGGGTCTTTGTGTTGGTTGCGTATCGCTTTTGATAGGTATCGGAAAAAAATAACTTGTTATTTATAAATACATTCTAACTGCATTTATATGTAGGTAAGTACAGTGTACCACAATGGTATCAACCAAGAATGCGGCAGTGGATACCGCAATGCAGAAATTTGATGGGATACCCACTTTTAGTTTGGCTGTTTGTTAACAAACACTTCGTTATTAAATCACTACATCCCTGTGCAATTAAATCGGGCATTTTAGATTATTTCTAACATTTTAAATATACTGCTTACTACATACTGCTACAACTTAATAGACGATTAGAGGTTTAACAGCTGTCAAAATGTATACAAAGTATTAATCAGTCGATTAACATTGATTAACACTTAACATTGTTTGGTAAAATTATAACATATAAATAATACAAATTCAATTTTGTAGCACAAAAACTCATTTCAATACGACAATTCAACTACTCGAAATTGCTCGTTTTCTTAGTAAAGGGGTTTATTTTTTTTAATTTACTAAATATACTTGTAATTCCAAGTACAGGGTCGTTGAGAAGTCCAAACCGACTACCAAACACATAGGTACGTTGCAACTTGATTCCTACGTTTAACTATTTACAAAGTAAACAAGGTAAACTGGAAATAACTGGGGTCTTTTTACAAATGGTCAGAAAAGGGGAGTTGGTTCTCGCCGGGAACGCCACGGACACTGCGGCAGAGTGTATGCTAAGCGCTGCGCTGTCTCGAGCGGCCTGCTGCGATATTGCAATGTTACAAGTATGAATCACTTCACTGGCTTCACTTCTACGGTAATCCGCTTTATAAGCACACACCTTATGTTCTCTTATATCTATGTTTTAGGGCGTCTATTCTAAGTAGTGTAATTCAATTTCAATTCCATTCAATGCAATTATCTATTGGTACCTAAATATAAAAATGTCCGGTTCACATCTGGCCTGGTTATCTGAACAGGCGGCCCGGGCGAGATGCTTAAAGTTAACGATTTTCGAAAACTGACAAAATATTTGGAATTTACATAAACACTCTACGCTATCGTCCCTCAGCTTACGTCAACCTTATACTTTTCGATAACAATAACGTTCGTCGAATATATCTTGTCTGGGACCACTCACTGTACATATGATATTTTTATAGAGATTTCTGACCACGAATGCACACGGCGCCATTCTATATTGACTTTACACGATTGTGTTTATAGTCGTAGAATTAGGTACAAAGTCAAAAATATATACACGTTCCCAAGACGCCAAAAAACATCTACACGCCTCTAAGGCACCGGCGCTAGTTCTATTATTTAAATTTTTCAAAATAATTTTAGTGCACCACTACGACATTCAGTTAATTAAAATTTAAAATGCCATTACTGATATATTTGTAATAGGCATAACCATGGTTAGCAATGCTGTATGTAATGGTCATTACAAAACTGTTATTACCATGGCAACACTAATGAACGACGGCAATCATCATGAGTATCATGACAATGCTTTGGTTCCATTGTAACTAATAAGGATTAGAAACTATTTACTGATTACAGTAAGCGAAAAGAAAACTAATTTCCAACTGATTTAAAAATGGAGGAGGTTTCCAATTCATTGAGGTTGATTTTTTTAAGGTTCTAGCCATCTTTTGGGTACAAAGGTTGCCGACGGGGCCCTATTACTAAGCCTGCGACTTCCATCCGTCCTTCTGTCTGTCAGCGGGCTGTATCTCATGCATGAACTGTCTCTAAACTGTACATAGGTGAAATAAATAATGATAGCGAATATTTCATCCGAATGCTGAATATACGTACCTGCACAAAAGGTGCACACGCACCTGACAGACTGATTGTAAGTAGGTACACAGCTACCACGTAGTGTGTAATTATCTGAATAGGGGTGAAACCCCGCGCGTGACCTCCGACCTCCCCTTACAGTCTCCCCTTAACTCACACGTCTGTTCTGACTCTGATAACTGATTCTGAATACTGTTTAACTGTTACTGATATAGCTGATACTGGTCTTCTGATACTGCTCACCTGATTACTGATCAAAGTGTACAACCACTTCCATACAAGGTATACTTTGCTAAGCTGCATTCAAGTACTACATTGTAACACCCAGACAACACACAGACAATATACATGTTAGGAACACAGTGATAGTGAATAATGAAAATTACTCACCAGGATTACTAGGATCCAACAGAATATCCAATAACCTCGAATATACCTACTGTAATATTTCTTAGACACAAGCGTAGCGTCGCTATCAAAAAATAAAATTTTCCCCGCGCCGCTCCGTAGATACAGATTATTCCACGACCATAGATTATACCTATGATCGTAGATTCGAACAGCATTCTTACAATCGAATCTTTATCAAAAATTGCTAGAATTACGAGTAGGTATGTAATAAACAATATATTAATCTCCTTCATACAGATAATAATATCTATGATAAATCATTCACGTTAATAGACATATAATTTAATATAAACATAAATATGGACGTTGTAGATATTGATTTCTCTTTTACTCATACAATCGATAACTTAATCGATGAATTAGAAAACTATTTCCTAATTAGATACTTAAATCGCGTTGATAAGCGACATGAACGTGTCGCTTATCGACGTGAACGTAGTACATACGTAAACCATGGAAATTTTCACAGAGTGTGTATTGCCGTTGTAGCAAACATAATATAAATTAACAAGTTGTTGTCTGCCTTGCGCCTGTGAGTAAACGTGATTTCTTTGGAGTTTTTGCTCGACTTTAACAATCGCTGTATCTCTTCAATCGTAATAGATACATAAATTAAATTTTACCTGAACAATAACACTACTACCATTAAATTAAAAATTAAAGGTGCCCGCAGGTATGGCACGGGCCCCTTCTTGTACTAGTCCGACTCGCAGTTCGCCGAACTCTTTATCGTTAGGCACTTACAAATGATTCAAAATACTGACTGTCATAAATTATGGAAATAATTTATTTGGTGTTCCGTAGTCTCTGCCAACCCCATAGGGAGACAGGCGTGAAGGTATGTATGAAAATTTGTAAAAAGTACCTACGATAAGGTTACGTATGTATGATGCACTTTCACGCAAAAACAATCTTAAGCGTGCGCAATGTTGTTCCAATGTTAACAGTAGGTAAGTACTCACATGTTTTTCATCTCACCATTGCAGCAGCGCTCGAAAATATCTCCAGACAATAGTCGATTTTATTTGTGGTTGAGGCAGTTGTAGTACAGGGTGGGCCAAAATTTTTTGCAAATAGCAACACTGATTTTTTCGGACTCTGTCAGAGTGAGCGGCGGGAAATTGGTGGGGAACTATAGGTCACTTCGTGCAATTTTATTTATAAAGGAGCGTTTCACGGGAAAGCAACGGGGTTTTTGTATTAAACAGTTTTATAAAAACAACGATTTGTATCTTTCTGTACGACGCCTACTTAGAATTGAATAAGGGTAACGCCAAGTGAGTGAGTGTCCAAGTGTTAGTTGGTTCGACACTGAATATCAAACAAACAGGGCGTCCACGTTTAACACGAAATGATGAGAACATACGGCAGGTTAAAGTTTCTGTAGAGAACGATCCAGAATTATCTACGCGTAAACGTTCAGCAGCTCTAGCAATACCAAGAACTAGTCTACGGCGAATTTTACATCTAGATCTGAAACTGCACCCACTGCATGAATTTGAAGGTGACCTGAACATGGATGCAACAAGATGGGACAACATGCCATACGTCAAACATGAGTTTACCGGTGGTGAAAGAAATGTTTCCGAAAAAGTTGATTTCTCGCAGAGGTGACATCCCAATTCCCATGACTGCCAAGGAGCCCGGACCTAACACCTTGCGATGTTTTCAAGTGGAGATATTTAAAGAATCGAGTGTACCTTAATAATCCGATGACAATACCCCAGTTAAAACAAAACATTCAGAATGAGATAGCTGCGATCCCTCGCAGCATGCGTCAGCGAGTTTTCCAAAGTGTTTGTGTAGTCGACTGCAGGAGTGCAACGACGAGACGGAGGAGATCTGGATGACGTTATTTTTCAAAAATAAATTGCATTTATCTGTTACTAGGTTAAATAAATAAAATATAAAAAAACATGAAAAGTTAAATTTTTATCGATGTTTTAAAAGTGCAAAAATTTTTGGCCCACCCATTTTGTCGCTGCTACAGCGAGGTGAACAATTGTGTGCTTCGCACGGCAGCAAAGTCATTGCTTGCCTTTGAAGCCCGGAAGAAATTATATTCTGAGCGCAGTGGCTCGGATTTTTTAACACTTACTCCGTTCGTGCTTTAATTCTATAATTTTTTGCTCGCTCTGGAGTCGACAGCAGCTCAATTGGTACTTGTCTGTAAGTATGACATGTAGGTATCCGCATAAAATTAGTAATACCACTATCCCACGTGGGCATGGTTTTCACGGGATAAAATTGACAACCTTTCAAAAAAAATGCATTATTATATTTCGCGTTTATAATAGCTGGTTAAAAATTAGACTACCCGTATTTCTTGGTTTTTCTTTATTTAACTGAAATTCATCGTTAATAATTTATTAAAGAAATAGTCAATAAAAAGACCGTATATACAAAGTTAGGAATACTGATGTCGTGATCTTAGCCTGATATAAAATAAAAATAAAGTAACTTTAAACATAAACAGAACTGACTGTCATGTCATGTCACTCACTTTTCAATCATTCGCTGCCGTTGGTTCACAAATTTGTTATTTTGCGTAATTTAATTAATTACGTAATTTGTAGACGCCTTTAAAATAAATAAACTATTTTGCGTAGAATCGAAAGCGTGTCATTAGAATCAAGTAATCTGTCAGACAACATGACAGTTGTATATTTTTTTGAATTCCTTTGGTAATAAATGGACTAAGGGCACTATAAGTGTATTCCTAACATTCACAATCCAACTGTTTTTCCTAAATATAAAAAAACTACTGCATAAAAAAATCCAATGATATTTTTACTGTAGTCAGCAGTGTAAAATCTAGAAACGGTATTTTATTTTACTACCTTATCACAAAATGAATTGTTGTCAATTAATGCCAGGTATAAGCTATTCTAACTCCAAATTGAATTTAAATCCAAACATGATAGGTATATATCTTTTTCCTTAACTGTTTAAAAAGAAAATGTTAAAAAAAAAAAATTGCAAGCGTCACTATTCAGTGAATCCTAAAGCATTGTTTTTGCGCCAAACAATAGGGTGTTGATTGGCGCACTCCGCATGCTCCATTTGAATGGCGGTTATACGTCATATTATATTCGCATATTATGCAATTAGAAAGCCAATTCATTCGTAAAATGTATGTAACCTGGCAACAAAGAATAGTTCGTTACGTACCTACGTATTTTAAAAGTTTATACAAATAGGGTACCGTAACCTCGGGGTACTTTAGCCCTACGGGGTAACATTGCCCACCCTTAAAAGTATAACTATTTCAGTGGTAATCATCTTAAATTATTAAAATAATTTTAGAACTATGTAAGTAGCTTGGTTCTGGCGTAACATTTAATGGAATAATTAAATTTTAACGATGGTTTTTGGGGTGGTCAATGTTACCCCCTAGGGCTAAAGTACCAAGAGGTCACGGTATCTCAATTTTAAATAAGTATGTCTTTTTATTTTAATCAGTTAAAGTGATATTTTTCAGTACAACCTTTGAAATGTTTAGAGAAACGAGGTTTAACGTGAACAGGTACGGTCACCGAAAAAGCGATTCGGGTGTAGGAACTTGATTCAAATATTACATACAATCAGGATATTAGGTATTATGTTTTATTTGTTCTTTATTTTGATATCCATTCATCAGCTATAGCAAATTAACGAACGGACCGCGCTGCAACGGCTATCTTTTAGATATTCATTTTCTCTTCTTTCACGTTTCCTTAGGTACCAAATATTATTTATCAACATAACTTAATTCGAATTCAATAAATTATCTGCTGTGTACAACAACACATAGGTACCCTTATACAACCTTTCAATGGATGGCGATCAGTTGTTTATTATTGTGGCGTGGAGGAACGACTTACCAACTCGGCGTGATCTCGGCGGCGGTCGTGTTAGCGTTCGTGTTCTCCCAGGGCGGCTTCGACTGTTTCTGGAATCCAGCTCCACCTCCCGCGAACATCAAAACGACGTGGCGACCCACCAGCAGAGAAACAAACACGGTAACCACAATCACGCCATTCAAGGCCACGAACACCATCTAATTGGCACTAACAAAAATTAACATCACTTTGACGAAACGAAAAACAAAGCCAGTAGCCGTTACTTCGAATCTGACGTATCCAGAGTATGCATTGTTTGTTGTCGTGACTCGTAATGCGCGTGAAAAGTATTTTCCCTGCGTCCGCAAAGGTAACGCGCGTCGCCGACGAGACGGTTTCTTAGAATATTTTCAGAGAGTACGTAAAGTATTCCGGGAGCTTGGTCCCGCGTCCCGCTCGCGTGGCTGCGGCCCGACGGCTTGTTTTATTTTCGGTGCGGACAGATTTTACATTCGCGTAATTGCATAATCTCTCTAAATTATATGATTACTTAATTAGTCATACATTCATCGATCGTAAAACGAATGTTATAATATCACACCTCATCTTGGAGCTCCTTCGCGGGCGTGGTTAACGAATGATGTGCGGGCTATTTTAATTTCGGCGCTCATAATGTGTAGCATTGTTATGTATTTCAGTAAATATACGTCAGAGACTCTCGTGTGTGTGACTGCGGATTAAGAATTCGGATACAGAGCTGAAAGCACGAGTTCACACATTTGTTATTTACAGCCAATGCTTACATTCGATGCTTGTAAGAGTTTTGGTTATGGTGGTTTTCTATATTGCAAATTCTGAGTCCATTTGTTTTTTTCTTTGACAATAAAAAAAAAATTATAGCTCAACCAAATGAAAAAAACAAGTGCGACTCGAGTTCCGCACTATAAAGGCTCCATATAATAGGTACTACATCATAGTCATAACCTTTTTATGAGTAAAAAACTTTTACAATCAAACTTAAACGTTGTTACGTTAAAGTTTCGTTCGAAAAATACCAACAAACTTAGACATCTGGAACAGTAAAAAAATCTTGAAATGGGAGATTCAAACTATTCTTGTTATTCGATATTTTACTTGTTTTAGTCATAGCGTAAAGACTGCATTATGAAATTATGATATCAATCAGTGTTATCGTTATTTAATTTATCCTTTAAATATTGTAAATATATGATACATTATTAATATTATTATACAAAATACGGAGTTGAACATTTCTAGCATGTTTTGTGTTTGAGGTAGACCCCTCACAAAAATGGTAGCGAGCTGACAACTTTAAACTTTGTATTTTTTTAAGTTTACTTATACTATTTTTATTGTACAAACAAACTATGAATTATCTATAAGTACCAAAATGCTTACTAGAAATTATCTTAAGACCTGCTTCACATTTTTTACTCAAATCGTTATTTCCGGCTGATACGTTTTCATATGATATGATTTCATATTCATCATGAAATGGTTAAACTGCGTAGTGATACATAATCAACGCAGGGGATTGTTAGAATCCGAGCATTGTAAGCACTCAACAACACTGCCGTTTTACTATTACTAACAATAATATTTAGATATCCAACCGCAACCGCACGGGCCACAGCATCTGACGCGCTCTATCGCCTCAACTCATAAGGTTGGCACTCCTATTAGCAACACTCACTTACCATTATGCATTTTAGTAGACCAGTCACTGCAGACTTACCTGCGAAGAAAATACGAGTTAGAAACGAATTAATATGTACTTATGTATAGTCATAAATTATTTTGTTAAAAAATAATGGGGTGGTCTGTTAAATACGTGTGTTTGATTACCTACATTTTCGTTATTAGGTATCTCAAAGACTGACTCCACTCTGAACTATTCGAAAACATAATTTTCATATTTCAAAGATGGTCAAACCAAACACTCCAATGGTCCATAAATGATAAAGACGTATCTTGGTCGAATATAAGTAATTGACCAGTGAGCCTAGACAATTGGGATTGACCAAAAAAAATAACTCACGGTTTTTCATTCTAATTCAAATGAATAGGTACTTTTAAGATACCAATTTCATTAATTTTGTATTTGACCCAATAGTTTTGTTTTAATATCTTTATTTATACAGGGTGTCCCAGAAATAGCACGTCACAGTGACACTGGAGATTCCCTAGCCTCAGACGAACCAAACCAGCCTAACATGACCTCAGTAAAAGTTGCACCGTTTTCGAGTTATACCAATTTAAAGATTTTTCCAAATTTTCACCTCTTTTGACATTGTAAGTGGTCGCATTTACTGGGATAGCTTTAGAATTTAGTTTTTTTATTTTTGCGCGTTTATGAATAGTTGATTAAGATGATAGAAGCATTATTATGTCAATAACTAATGTAAAAGTTGGAAAAATACTGCAATGAACTTGACTTAAATTATCATCAACATAGTAATTTAAACTTTGAACACCTGCCATAACTTTTTTTTACTACAAACGAAATGAGCAAATAACTTTAAAAACATGCGTATTTTATGCCAATTCTAAAATGGTATGACACATGATATCTTAATGCATAAAAGTAGGAATTCGTATGACATTTGCCAATATGGATCTTCGGAAATCAATGCTAATCATCTAAAAAATTATCTTGTACTCTACGATATCTCATTTGTTTGTGCTCCTTTGAAGAATATGATTGATTTTTGGTTGACCTTGGTTCAAAGATAATAAAAAACGGGTTTAATTTTCATTAGTTTTTACAGTAAATGTTCGAATTGTTTCCCTCCGACTCTAAGGCACAAATGGCATCTTTGAATAAAATTTCGGTTTCATTTTCGTAAACTGGTTTCCGATATGTCTCGGGCTGCATTGAAGACAAGTCGCCGTAGTTCCTCTTCGTTACTTATTGGTTTTGAATAAATATTGTCTTTCAGAAATCACCAGAAAAAAAAAACATTTTACAAAGCGAAATCAACTTCCGTTAAGAGTGCCGAGTAGTCGTTTCAGTTCCACAAACAAAATCAGAGTCACGAAACGCAAGGTAACGAACTATGAGTAGTTTGGGTCACAGGGCTACAACTGCAATAAATTAATAAACTATCCTACAATTCTTTACATGATAAACTTGCAAAGCGGCTAATCGCGTTTCATTTGTTAGTTTGGTTGCCGGGATCCTTATTGGGAAATGTGATACGAATTCCTACTTTTTTGCATTAAGATATCATGTGTCACTCTGATTTTGTTTGTGGAACTGAAACGACTACTCGGCACTCTTAACGGAAGTTGATTTCGCTTTGTAAAATGTTTTTTTTTTGGTGATGTTTGAAAGACAATATTTATTCAAAACCAATAATTAACGAAGAGAAACTACGGCGACGTGTCTTCAATGCAGCCCGAGATATATCGGAAACCAGTTTACGAAAATTAAACCGAAATTTTATTCGAAGATGCCATTTGTGCCTTAGAGTCGGAGGGAAACAATTCGAACATTTACTGTAAAAACTAATGAAAATTAAACCCGTCTTTTATTATCTTTGAACCAAGGTCAACCAAAAATCAATCATATTCTTCAAAGGAGCACAAACAAATGAGATATCGTAGAGTACAAGAGAATTTTTTAGAAGATTAGCATTGATTTCCGAGGATCCATATTGGCAAATGTCATACGAATTCCTACTTTTATGCATTAAGATATCATGTGTCATACCATTTTAGAATTGGCATAAAATACGCATGTTTCTAAAGTTATTTGCTCATTTCGTTTGTAGTAAAAAAAAGTTATGGCAGGTGTTCAAAGTTTAAATTACTATGTTGATGATAATTTAAGTCAAGTTCATTGCAGTATTTTTCCAACTTTTACATTAGTTATTGACATAATAATGCTTCTATCATCTTAATCAACTATTCATAAACGCGCAAAAATAAAAAAACTAAATTCTAAAGCTATCCCAGTAAATGCGACCACTTACAATGTCAAAAGAGGTGAAAATTTGGAAAAATCTTTAAATTGGTATAACTCGAAAACGGTGCAACTTTTACTGAGGTCATGTTAGGCTGGTTTGGTTCGTCTGAGGCTGGGGAATCTCCAGTGTCACTGTGACGTGCTATTTTTGGGACACCCTGTATAACAGACATTTTATGGATGACATGATTATTTTAAATTTGGGTTGGCATTTTCTAATAAATTACAACAATTAAATTATATCTAATGATAAAAAGTGATTGTAATAGTGTAATTAAACATACTATTTCAAGCGGTTTTCACCTAACCCGTAAGATACACCTAAGAGGGCTTCAAGCCAAAAACGAAAGTCAAACAAAGGTCAATTATACTTTTGTCAATATTTCCGAAACAGATAAATATTTCAAAAACTTAATGCAGAACGGTTTTAAAACCCTATTCCTCGAAATGGTTTTCAAATTAGAGTAATTTAAAAAATATGAACAAACCTAATTTCAATTTCGTGAACGTTAACGACAACAGAAAACAAAGAATACGCGTGTATGTATAGAATTGACGTTCGGCTGTCGATCTATTGATTTTTCTTTAGTCGTAAAGCTTTGCTTGTTGAAGGAAGACGAAAGAGGCAAAATTTGAGATTTTATATCGCTGTGGTTGTTCCATGGATAGGTTTTGTATGCAGTACTTGGAAATGTGTTAATTCTTAACAGCACGTACAATAATTTAAAAGTGTATAAAAATATAAGGTTAAATCGGTTAAACATAAGACATCCAACCAACAAAAGTAATTTGCCTTCACTGATAAAATAGATATACGTTGTATTCCTCTCTGTTGCATTTCAATATGGAACGTGTGTTCTTCTTCTTCTTCTCTTGTTGATGATTTCACTAGTTATATTAGTCGTGTGAATTGTCAACAAAGCAGTATAGAACTTCAAGACTTGTCGATTTGACCCCCTGTTTATTTGTTGGTTAGCAAGTGTTGTTCTTTGCAATCTTACGAGGAATCCCAAAACCAGTTCCCGGTTTTTAACGGGCTTCCATTTGGAAAGCACTAAGTACTAAACTTGAAAACATTTGAAAAATTGGATTCTAAGTGCTGAGCCTCTATTCAACACGGTAAAACAGTATTGCTTATGACATGTTGTAAATAAGAGGTATCAAAATGTAGACCATACAGTAACACGTCAAAGGCAATTTAGAATTTACCCAGTAGAATAGAGGCCAAAGTTTCATGGTTATTCAAGGTTTTTCGCTACCTATTCGTAAAGTAAATTCAGACTCATGGTTATTCAAGGTTCTTCGCTATTCGTAACGTAAATTCACCAAGTTTCATGGCTATTCAAGGTTCTTCGCTATTTGTAACGTAAGTTCACCTAGTTTCATGGCTATTCAAGGTTCTTCGCTATTCGTAACGTAAATTCGGTGTCCTGCCGTTTGACCAAAAGTCATTTGGCAAAATTACACTAGACAAACAACGTTTTGCAAAAAAATGTTAAGTCAATTGATCATTTTACTACTAATCATTTTACAAATGACTTACTTTTCCAAATGATCAACAGTTAAATTTACATTTTACGAGGAAGACGATTCAGGGCATAACCGACTCGGATAGGTTAGGTTAGAAGGTAAAGGCGGGAGCCTGGCTCCCGCCTTGGCCTTCGAGGTTGTTTTTTTTTCTGCCTAGAAATAAGTAAACTAATTGCTAAATGATCAATTGCTAAGTAAGTTTTTGTAAGATGATACTTTTGTCAAATGTCTCGTTTGCCAAATGATCATTTGGTGAAACGTTGTTTGTCAAATGACCATTTGTCAATAATTTTTTGGTCAAACATTAGTGAACCCGTAAATTCACCAAGTTTCATGGCTATTCAAGGTTCTTCGCTATTTGTAACGTAAGTTCACCTAGTTTCATTGTTATTCAAGGTTCTTCGCTATTTGTAACGTAAGTTCACCTAGTTTCATGGCTATTCAAGGTTCTTCGCTATTTGTAACGTAAGTTCACCTAGTTTCATTGTTATTCAAGGTTCTTCGCTATTTGTAACGTAAGTTCACCTAGTTTCATTGTTATTCAAGGTTCTTCGCTATTTGTAACGTAAGTTCACCTAGTTTCATGGCTATTCAAGGTTCTTCGCTATTCGTAATGTAAATTCACCAAGTTTCATGGCTATTCAAGGTTCTTCGCTATTTGTAACGTAAGTTCACCTAGTTTCATTGTTATTCAAGGTTCTTCGCTATTTGTAACGTAAGTTCACCTAGTTTCATTGTTATTCAAGGTTCTTCGCTATTCGTAACGTAAATTCACCAAGTTTCATGGCTATTCAAGGTTCTTCGCTATTTGTAACGTAAGTTCACCTAGTTTCATTGTTATTCAAGGTTCTTCGCTATTTGTAACGTAAATTCACCAAGTTTCATTGTTATTCAAGGTTCTTCGCTATTTGTAACGTAAGTTCACCTAGTTTCATTGTTATTCAAGGTTCTTCGCTATTTGTAACGTAAATTCACCAAGTTTCATTGTTATTCAAGGTTCTTCGCTATTTGTAACGTAAATTCACCAAGTTTCATTGTTATTCAAGGTTCTTCGCTATTTGTAACGTAAGTTCACCTAGTTTCATTGTTATTCAAGGTTCTTCGCTATTTGTAACGTAAGTTCACCTAGTTTCATTGTTATTCAAGGTTCTTCGCTATTCGTAACGTAAATTCACCAAGTTTCATGGCTATTCAAGGTTCTTCGCTATTTGTAACGTAAGTTCACCTAGTTTCATGGCTATTCAAGGTTCTTCGCTATTTGTAACGTAAGTTCACCTAGTTTCATTGTTATTCAAGGTTCTTCGCTATTCGTAACGTAAATTCACTAAGTTTCATGGCTATTCAAGGTTCTTCGCTATTTGTAACGTAAGTTCACCTAGTTTCATTGTTATTCAAGGTTCTTCGCTATTCGTAACGTAAATTCACCAAGTTTCATGGCTATTCAAGGTTCTTTGCTATTCGTAACGTAACTTCACCTAGTTTTACCTTGTTAGATTGATCTTGACGATGACGAAAACGCAAGAAAAATCAAACAGCAAGCAATTATTATTTAATGAATTTCTCATTTGTTTTTTTTTTGTGCCAAACTGTGTTTTTTTCATGCATAGTTGTTAAATGGTTTTCTTTTATTAAACATTCACGTTTGGACTATTAAACACAAAACGAAAATGACGGCTGTACTTAACTGTTAATAATTTTATTAGAGACGTTAAATGGTAAAAGAAGGTGTAAGTAAAATCAAACAATACATTTTAAACAATATTAGAAAATCTTAAGCAAATCATTCATGGGTTCAAATCGATAGGTCTTGATGTCCTATATCGACCTGCTCGTTTGATCCACCACCGAATTTACACCCTGTATACTAAAAGAACAGCGAAATCTATCTATAGTTGTTATTTATATATATACTCCGCCCACGCAGAAAAATAAAACATGGCCTCTGCCACTCAGGGATAATGTCATTCTAATGAAAAACATTTTTTTGAAATCTGTCTTGTCGATTTTCATGTTTTCTAGCTACAAACATACAAAATTATAAATATCCCCTCATTATAATATTAGTGTAGGTAGATTACTATGTCGTCGTAGTTATTTATACAGTTTCAAAGCTTAATTATGAAGGAATCAAAACCGTATATTTATATCACTCACGGATCTTATATTATGAAAAACTTATGCGACCACATAAGTTTCGTAGGATTGTAGAACGCCGGTTGAGTGGAATACAACACAGTGAAATTATTTTTGTGTTAAAGCCAGCACGATGTTGACCCTCAAAATGCCTTATTTTTAAAACAACAAACCGTGTGATCCTGCACGGAAGATTGAAGCCTTATTCATTAAATTAAATTAAATGCTATAACATAAGATATTTGCTCGTGTGAAATTTACACGCTGGGAACTTGGTAATTGGGTACCAAATATTAGAATCACAAATTATTGCTACTTTTAGCAAAGGAGGCAAAGGTTGCAAAGAAGCGTTCTTTACCAGTATCATTAAAACCTCAATAACTCCTAAAGTAATTACTTAACATAATAGGATAATTAGTTGTAATTTTATTCTGAACCGGTAAAAAAGGGTTTTTTTATGCCGTAATATTAACGTCATGTTTTTAAAGGTAAGTACTCTTTCGCTTCTTCTTTTCCATTCATTTATTAGGAGCGACACTGAGCGAGGTCGGCTCGGTAGAAATGTTGATTCTACAACGGCCACAATTAAACCTGCAGGACCTGGTCTGAACAGTCGGCAAGCCACAATAAGAAGAATAAAGTGCTTACCTTTCTTGAGTCTTATCGGTGGAGGCGGCCGAACTCTGCTCGCGGCGGCGGTCGTGCACGAGCCCCATGAACTTGCCGATCCATGGACTCTTCGAGCCGTGCCCCATTCCCGACTGCCACATAGTCATGATGGCAGTCGGGGGGAGGCACGATCCTGGGCAATATATTTAAACTTCCATGTATTTGCCTTTTATACCCTTGAGCATGAATGGAAAATCCCATTAATATGCCGAATAAACATGATGGAAACGCATAGTAATTTCTCGTTTAAATCTGCGAGTCTCTCGTTGTTTTTCCATTCCCTTTTGTTTAATTAGTAATGGTTTGATTTTAATTTAGTGGTATTCTTAAAAATATCTGAGTTTAGTGTAATTATGAACTGGCATTATGGATGCCGTGAGCCGAAGAGCCTCGGCTTGGTACCGCAGCAAACCGAAATCACTGAATCAATCGAATACCCTACCTCAATTGGGCGATCACTATTCTTCTTAATTATTTAATTTAGAACTTTCGTATGGTCATATTTTCATCGAATGGTCTTAGAATAAACTTATATGATCGTTATTATTAACAGATTTATGAAAGGATGGATAGCCCAGCCCTATCTTCGCCTTCTGGGCAACCAGGCACACGCCTGGTTTAATATTATTAGTATATTTTTTTGTCGGGTCAGATGGGCTTTGAAATGTTTTAGTGTTCCTCGGGGCCAGTTCTGAAACAAAACACAATCTGTTATTGACAAACCGATTAGGATTTCCTTAAACAAGTCTAATGATAATATGCGCTCTTGTACAGTCGAGTTCATAAATATGTGTACACTTTAGTTCCTTGTCTATGATGTCATGTTTAAACATGATGTTTGTTCACTTGTCACAGCGATTAAAGTGACAAGGTACTAAAGTGTATACATAGTAATTAACTCGACTGTACTCTTAGGTAGATTACGAGTATATGGTTCGCAAAACCTATGGACCAGTCATGTCATATCCAATTGGCTATATAAATACTATGCATTCTGACATCGAACACTCAAACACTTTTTAACTTAATCGTGTCTTCTTAAATTAAAAGAGATGACATTACGTCAGCCAGTGCAATAATGACAATATTTATAATTAACCAATGGACAATGCTTAGATTTGTTTACATTGTTCGTTTGTTAGTTACAAGCGAAGCAAATTAATAAAGTTTGTTAAAAAT
The DNA here is from genome assembly GCA_927399475.2 of Acleris emargana. Taxonomy (NCBI): domain Eukaryota; kingdom Metazoa; phylum Arthropoda; class Insecta; order Lepidoptera; family Tortricidae; genus Acleris; species Acleris emargana. The sequence goes on along the minus strand of OV656835.1, from coordinate 43,775,348 downwards.
AATCATTGCTATCTGTCAACTAAAAAAAATAATTTACCCGATCGTACGTAATAGTTATTTATGAAACTGGTACACAATGAAGCTTCTTAAGGTGTGCCGAGGTTAGAGCGCGAGCTAATCTCCCTAATCTAATTACGGGCACGAGTACCTTAAGAGCTAATTATGTACCGTTGCATACATAACTTTATCAACACACATATCGTAAGGGGTACGTATTGCAATGTCTAAAATTAAAAAAACTAACGTTAAATAACCTACGTTCAAAATACCTAAAATCTAACTACCTAATGGTGTTTTGACTTAAATTCAAAATATCGAAAGTTTAAAAGGGTGCCAATCATAATGTCTAAAATTAAAAACACTAACGTAAATTTACCTACGTCCAAAAGCACTAAAGTCAAAATACCTAATGATAAAATACCAAAAGCTGTAAAAAATCTTAAAATGCATAATGGTCATAATGGTTACGTATCAGAACGCCTAAAATTAATAAGCCTAATGTATCATAATCCCTAAAAGTTCTGATACGCACCCGGTCATAATGGGTACGTATTGCAATGTCTAAAAGCAATTTTTTCAGGACGTAAAAAAAAATAACCTCGAAAACTAAAGCGGGAGCGTCGCTTCGCTTCGCTCCCACCTTAGCCTTCTAACCTAACCTATCCGAGTCGCTTCTGCCAAGACCCATCTTACTCGCTCGCTACGCTCGCTCGCTTGCAAAATGCATGGGTACCTACCTATAATAAAATAATTATTTAATTCAGTATTGCCGTGTTTTGGTCACAATTGAACCTAACACGCTCCTCCTCGCTTCGCTCGTTGTTAGCAGCTCTCAGATTTATCATTTGTCAAATATTTCACCATAAGCGAGCGAGCGAAGCGGCGAGTAAGATGGGTCTCGGCAGGTCGACTCGGATAGGTTAGGTTAGAAGGCTAAGGTGGGAGCGAAGCGAAGCGACGCTCCCGCCTTAGTCTTCGAGGTTATTTTTTTTTCCGTCCTGTAAAACTTGCTTGCATGTATAGCATCATAATATTACGTGAAGTCATTTTTAACAAATAGCTCGCAAATGAATCATTTTAGGTATTTTGACCATTGGGTATTTCAAATGTTGGTGTATCAAACTTAGGTGACATAGCTTTTGGTATTTTAAACATTACATATTTAGTCCAAAAGGTTTTTTAAAATTAGGTAATTCGTAAGTAGGTGTTACTTGCTTAGGTATTTACAATCATTAGGTATTTAGATTTTAGGTATTTTGAACGTAGGTTATTTAACGTTAGTTTTTTTAATTTTAGACATTGCAATACGTACCCATCGTAAGTCCTCTATTACGCGTTTAAAACCCGTAGGCAATGACCAGCATTGCCAGTGGTAGTAGGTGACAGCGATGACAGCTGTAACGTAATTTTGAAATAACGTTATCGAATGTTGTAAAGGAATGAGTTGTAGATTTGGAACATCTTCCAAAATTAACACAATTTATATAAGCCCAATTCTAGTATCAAATGAAACGTCAACTCGGGATATGTTTCGTACAATATCGTAAAACATTTGAATTACGAACGACATGAGAATAGGGAACTTATTAGTATGCCTATGATTTAAAAAAAAAACATCCATATTCCTAACACAGGACAATTCTCTATTCAAGACGGTAAAAACCATAATATCGTGTTTGAGCTTTTATCGTATTGACACCGTTTTGATAGCTCATATACCATAAGCACCCGAAACCGACGTACGTGCATGACGAGATTGATGAATGTAGAGGAAGCGAAAGTGGTATGTTTAGATCGGTGCACCTGGCGTTCCATAGTCTCTGCCTACCCCATTGGGAGACAGGTTTGAAGTTATGTACGTATGTATGTATACCCATAACAGATAAACTACGATGTCGTTTTTACCGCCTAGAATACTGGTCAGGGGCTAGACAAGTTGCCATCGAATACAAATGCTAGCGTTTGGTGTACACTGTCGCTTTGTGTTGTCGAAAATGAAAAAGCAAGCCAAGTTGCATGTCAACCATAAACACGCGCGATTGATGACTTCCATGCAAGTATGGATCTGCTTGCCTTGAAAATTATATAAGTATATTAATAATGGAAGGCCTAGCCATATTGAGGATTATTTTTATTGATTTGAAATACGATATACAACAATACGCTTGTCGTAAAAGACATTGACAGTTATTATCAGAATTGCCTTTTTCTATCGGCATGTTTTGAAGCTCGAACCTGCTTCGCGATCGTAAGAGTGAGACAAACCTCTAATTGAATTAAACTATTCTAATCTATTTGTTCAATTTTTGCCAACCGATCGCTTGAATTAAACTCAATCATCCCTTAGACGATGTAAACTGACAACTCCGTCGTTTGTCACCTGTCAAAAGTGCCACTTGGCTGGCATTAGTATACAAATAGCGGCGTATAACGGTCGTCACCAAAACTATCACCATTTGGTTAGCGCGAGTGATAGTGATCACATTGCAGCGTGTCGGTTGTAACGAGTGATGTATCACGTGACTATGTCGGTAGCTTACGTCAATTCCATACATTTTTGTAAGACAACGCATAGCGACAGAGGGGCCAGACAAATATCGAATACAAACGCTAGCGTTTGGGGGCTAGCGTTTGTATTCGATATTTGTCTGGCCCCGATGGATTGTTTAGCCTCCATTTTTGTCGTCAACTCGTCAAGTCGTGATTTTATTTCATTTCTCCACACTTCCCATAGATCTTTACAATTATAATAATAAATGAATATGTTATTTCTCTGATTTGATTTATTTATTATTTCAGTTTAGGTATATGTATGTACATTAGCTTAACACCTATAGATAAATATGATACTGGTAGCACTGGTAGCAATGCAGATCATTTGCCTTTCGGCTTCTGAGCCCATCTTAGAGTACTTATTTATAATGTGTGTAGATAAAGTATTGTACGTGACTCTGCGTAATTGGCATAAAGCAACCGTCACGTAAACTACTATTTTCTACAAGCTTAAAATGATATTAAAAAAAAAAACGCAAACATGCTTTTCTCGATTTTTCGGCCAACAAATTACTTGTCAGCTAAGTCGTTTTCATCATTTCGATTGGCGTTAATAGTTTGTGAAAAATTCACTAACATGACGACAAAAATTCACGTGACATTTTTAGATATTAATATTATGAATGTGAAAGAAACTTTGTCCGTCAGTTTGTTACGTTTTCACGCTAAGCCGCTGAACGAATTGGATGCGATGTCGAATAAGATTACTTCGCTGTCCGTCTTTCTGGCTGGCCTTGTGTCTGTAAATACCCTAATTAATAGAATAGCGTGTAGGTGTCATGACAAAATTAATATTAAGAACAAAGGTCTACTCTCCCTTGTTTGTGTAAACATGCCATTTATGGAGTTTTTAAATCAACGCAATAAATAATTACCATTTATGGCGCATATTTTGACAGTTGCATATAAATCAAACCCGTTGACCTAAAATCAATTTTTGGCAATAAGCAAGGTGTCATAGCGCAAGTAAAATCATACCACAAAAAAATTAGGAACCATTGCGCCAGTCACACTCGCACTTGTCTGAATCAAATTAATATTTTAAAAGGCCTCTATATTAAGTAAAGGCCTAGGTTTTCGAAAGTTGACAGAAGCGGTCGACGCGATTGTCATCAGCTCACGGCAAACCTTTACAGCAGGGGTGCCCATACTTTTTCTAATAGAGATCGACCTAGCCAAATAGGTATGACTAAGAGATCGACATTTTAACCGTTTAAACCACCTATAATTTATCAAGAAAAAAAATTGCAAATGTAAAACTACTTTGGGTGCAAAATGACAGATTTGTATTAAATTTCAAAGAGGATACCAATCAGATTTTGTTTTAACTTCATATTTTTGCACGTCGGTTTTCCTTTAGCAAAAAGCTACAGTTTTAAGGTCGATCACTGATAATCCTCCTCGGCGACCGACCATATGGGCACCTCTGCTATACAATCTGTCGAGTTTCGAAATCGGTTACTTAGCTCTTAGCAGTATACATCTTGACTAGGCCCCCTAGGCAAGCTAGACTAGACTCGCCTAACGCCTCAGGGGCCGTTAGCGTTAAACGTCTAGTCACTAGATCAAATTAGCGTACAGGAGGTCATGAAGAATCGTGGATCCTTCTTCTTCCGAATTATTTTATGTAAATCGACGCCTTACACGTTTTGTCCACTGAGTATCTGTGTATCCGTCTATAAGTGAAAAACTTAAGTAAATTACCTCTTGTATGTAGTTGTGTACAAAACTAATATGGAATTTAAGTCAAATTTCAAATATAGAATGCCAATTGGTCTATACAGATGTAAAACAACTACATGCAAGGGGTCATTTATTATTCTATCAGTACTTAAGTTATTTACTTCATTTATATATATACGTGGCATCTTAGTTCACAAACAAATATAACAATTTGGACAGGGTTTTTTTTTACTAGTTTCAATTAATTACAAATTCAAAGGTCTGTTATTATTACTTTAAGTTACGACATCACTATTTCATATAAGTTATAACCGAATCGCTTCTAAGCGATTACTATTACTATTTATCTACTTCCTGTATACTAAAATACTGATGCGTGGTTTGCTAAAAATCTAAATACGTAGATAGGTTTCAGTTATGTTAGTCTTGCAGCAGGCCCGGAGGGCTAAAACACCCAGAAATAAGAGCTACGCGATTGCGGAGCTCTGCCGACATTCTTGATTTCAAATCAATTAGAGACGACGGAGATACGCTGCCGCGGAGCTCCTATTTCTGCGTGGTATGCCCTCCGGGCCTGCTGCGACACTAACATAACGGAAACCTACCTTCGTATTCTATTATACAAGACGAAAATCTTCACAACCGCAAAAACTAATGGGACTATGAGAAACAGTTCTCCCTCGTGGTCCCATTAATGGGACAAAATAATGGGACCACGAAATAATCGGGCCCGTGATTTGATCACGAGTCAGCCCGTAAAGATACCGAACGAACCTAACCTACCTACTTTTGCGGAATAAAAATGACCAATTCCGATGAAAACGAATAGCAGTGGTGTGACTACGTGGTGTGAAGATTTTTGGAGTAAGTAGCCGGCAATACAAAACACGTTTGAACTTGTCTACCCACACCGGCATCGACGGCTACGACGGGTTTTATTTTTGACAGACTTCAAAAAGGACGTTAAATTTGCCTCTTTTCCCACCAGTTCAGTTGTCCAGTTCAGTTGACTGAACTAGTGGGATTCTATTTCTCGTTTGTTCAGTTGTGAAATCGTAGTCACGAACGTGGACGTAGCGGGTATATCCGTTTCGACGGAGCTCCGCTGAGCTATTTCTGGGTGTTATTGGCCCTTCAGGCCTGCTAAACATCTAACATACCTAAACCTAAACCTACTTCTCTAACTGAACAAACGAGAAAAAGAATCTCACTAGTTCAGTCAGCTGAACTGGACAACTGAGCTAGTGGGAATAGAGGCAGGTTTAAAGTCCTTTTTTGAAGTCTGTCAAAAATACAAAACCGACGTGCGACGTTAACTGAACAGACGACAAAAATAATCTCACCAGTTCAGTGGAAATTAACTGTGAACTGTGGGAATAATCTTGAATTATCCTGGTACACTTTGTTGCTTTAAGAGCCTGTTGTTTGATCAGTAGTTAACCCTTTGAACGCCAAGAACCACAAGTGGTCGAGTACTGTCGTGCCTACGACGCCATCGACCCATATAGTGGTCACAGATACAGTGCAAAATAGCCCCGAGTATTTGTGACGTACGGTTGACATTAGCTGTCATTGGCGTGTGAGGACGACGTTCGTATCAAGTCAGAGGCGTTCAAAGGGTTAACTCTACTCATTGTGAAAATTCGAAAAAAATATGTAAATTTGACACATTTTTTAACGATTAGTTAGTTTTACTAATGAATGATCAAACAACAGTCACTCTAAAGTGCACGTTTTTGGAGATTTATTTCTACCGGTAGGGATAGGTGCTCTGTTCATTTCCACTATTCGCTACTCTGTTACTAATTTACCAAAATTGGTATCATAAATAGGTAGAAGTAGGTTTAGGTTGTTACCTACTTCTTCAGCAGAAAAAAGCGCAGCTCCCCAGACTGTTAAATTAATATCAAATTTAACAGTCTGCGGAGCTGCGCTGCGATAGAAATAGTGACTAATGGACAGTGCACCGTACTAGCTGGTTAAAGGAGGAATCCGATTGTATTCCATTCCATGGGGCTGATAGTACATTTCAGTATAGTGCAATCATTTTCTTAATCGGCATCGGCAATCTTCGTTTTTCTATGACACACGTGACAAATATACTGTCAGTTACGAGTGCAAGTGTTATAGCGATAGCCAGCCGAAAAATAAAAAGCTGGGAATAATGTATATGGCAATTTTCCTATAAGAGTGAAAGAGATAGCTTGATTAGAGAGCGATACTGAAAACCTTTAAGAAGCATGTGAAAGAGATAACACGATTAGAAATAATCCTGGATAAGTATATATTTTTTTAAACATGCATGCATGCAGTCTTCTATAGGTACCCTAAGTTCGTTAACGAAGGTGTTCAATTCAATTGTAAATATTAGTATGACTCAACAGTTGAGTCTGGTACTAATTTAATGAAATTACATATTTTGAATGAAGTTCTTGAGTTAGCAATATTTATTTGACATTTCTAATTTATTACAAAAATTATATTAATTCAGTTCAGCTAGTTAAACTTTGTATTTAAAAAGTCAAAGCATATAGCGACAATAAATACAAACCGCTTAATATTACAATGTCTTGTGAATGCGAATGTCTATGAGTCACAGTTTTCACTTACCATCAGGTGGCCTGTGTGCTCGTTTGTCTCCCGTATGCCATAAAAAAAAAAAAAAACCAAAGTAACAATTATATATATTATATATAGTAACAGCCCCATCAGTTACTGGTGAAAATGACAAACGCCCTCTCAATATAGCTGAATCTGCCGCGATAGGTTTTAGCATGAACATCAAATTCTAAATATTTCTGTTAGTGTACTGGCTGCCGTACTGTCGTCCTTTTAATTTAGGAATACACAGTTGAGCTATAAATATTTTTAAGCGTTCGATATCGGAATGCATAGTATTTACATAATAGATTGGATATGTCTGGTTGATACGTTTACTCAACAGACATAACAGATAAGACATTTTTATTCAGAATGACTGACGGCGACTCGCTACCGACCGAACTAGCCCGAAAGTCCGAACGACCAAGAGCAGGACAACATCCTGCTGAACGGCCTCTCACCGGCGTCGCGCGTTAAATTATCTGTAGTCGCCACGGTGTCATTCGTGTCACATTTTCACATTAACCCTTATTACCAAGGTTTAAGAGTCATACCAGGCAAATATTGTGCTGTTAATTGCGTTTGAAGTGGCAAACAATTAGGAACCTTAACTTCTTGGGACTAAGTTCATTTTCTCGAATGGTTAGAACTTTTAGGCAATCTATCCCATCCAATGTTATTGGAATTTTAAATCCTTAACCCTATAAGTACTTGACATTGTGCATTCTTATGCACGTTACTCTTTTAAAAAATCTAGGGAGAAAATTAAGGACTTTTAGCAATCATTTTTAACGCGCATTATTTTAACTGATATTCCAATAAGTTGGAGTAATATTATTTTGTACTGCTAGGTAAATACATTTTGACAGTAGCACGCAAAATAACGGAACGAAAACCTGCGTTTATGCATCGTGTCATAAAAATGTTTAATTTCATTAAATTTTTGCTTTAATAATGCAAATGTATCGTTATTATAGTATAAGTAAGTATATTTCCAACACACTAGCAATCTTGGTATATCAAAACTACACAACAATGGAGTCTAACGTTACATGAAGGCATATGTATCTTTAAGTGCACAGCGCCAGCTACACCATTAAGTAAGGTTTATCCTACTATGTATCTTTAAAGATACATTACCAGGTACGCTATACTTTTGCTATGTAACTTTATGGATACCTACACAGCCAATTTACATATTAAAAAAAACTAATTATAAATCCTATTTTTGTGGGTATAAACTGTTAGTTATGCGTTATATTTCATAGTTTGATGGCTTAATACCGAGCTGGTACCATTGTCAACCTACTCGTATATTGAGAGCTTTTTGGTACTAAATTAGCAACCAGGTGTCTGAAAACATCCATATCGATAATGCTTTATGTTTTTCGAATCATATTGTTATAAAAGTGCCTATTTTTCTCGCCCTAAGTTTTAGAAAGCCTAGTCTATCCCTAGATTTATCCTAGTATTGACCTAGTCTATTTTTAAGTATATACACACGGGTCTTTTTTTATCGCTTCAGAGACCCTATGTAGTATCCATTGACATAAAAATGTTTATTTTTATTAAAATTTTCCTATGAGATGAAAAAAACACCAACGAACTAACTGCCCCGATTTTTTTAGAATGTCCTGAATGCGGATTGTTGATTTTCTCGAGCTAGCATTTCAGTCATCCGTACATTTTCGGCGCTGACTGCAGTTGTGCTACGGCCACTTCTGTCTGTCATTTTCATGGCTAGCTTTGAACCTTTTGAAGTCATTAAGCCATCTGAAAATATTTTCCGAAGAAGGCTAAATCTTCTCTATCTAATCTTCAACAATGAAAGCTTAACAATTTAGAAAAAACAATTTTTAATTCATACATAGATCGTCCACGCAAATGTTTTTGCTTACGCTGCTCCAGCGAAGCAGACAAAAAGCGGGAAAAGGCGGACGGAATGAACCGAAAAGTTAATATTTCCCCATAATTTCTGAAAATTATAGATTTATTTTTTACGAATACTCGTAATTTGCTAAGGAAGTTATTCACATTGTGTTCTTTTTCCCGTATCAGAACTTTTAAAGTGACCTACGTGGTTTTCTTCATCGTGTGTCTACGACTCGGAAGGTAATAAATAGCATAATCTAATGAAGTTGGAGCACTAAGTAGTAATTATGTATTTTTTTCATTTCTTAGTTAATATTTCTCAAAAAAGTTGAATTACTGATATCAATATCTAATTTAACTTTAATTATGGCTGTGATTTAGTTATAAAAATAAAGCAAAAACTCAAGATTTCACATTAAATACAGATTTTTGTTACGTTAACTGCTGAGCAAGTCAATTAATAGTTTTTTAGCTTTTAAATAGGCCTATTTTCATTTATTTATTTTTGATTAGTAATAATAAAAATATTTATTTGGGTACTCGTTTTATGACGGAGTGTCTCCCTGGATACATATACTTTTCTATGTACATTTGTGACGACATGGCATGACATTTTTTTTGAAAATCCAATGCATCCCATTTTTATGGGTACGCTGTCCGGTTCGATCTATCTGACGCTGACTGTACATTTAAAAGCAAACTGTTTTTCCCATGGGCAACTAACTGTATGCAGCATTCTTACGACTATCCAGCCCACGAAATCTTCATGTTTTAGCGTAAGATGGCAAAACAAAAAATATTGTATGCTCACAAAATGTATTAACCTAGACGGTGTTATCCATTATCAACTTCTTTTCAAATTTCAGGCTCAATATAACAAATATGTTTTTATTAGATTATTCTGACCAGGGAAGACGTCAAACTATAAAATATTTATACATTTATTTACTATTAATTTACTTAACTGCGATAAACGTGTTCTACTTGGACAAAGTCGCGGGCAAAAGCTATCTATAAATAGATCTAAACGTAATGTAGCGTAACTAAACGTAAATGACAAATATAAATAATATAATCCCTAAACGTGTTTTGTAAACGTTTTAAAACGCAATCGCAGGTACATAATTCGCCGTTTACACACAATCAGGGTAGGTCGGGGGGCGCCGTCGCGTGTGCCACGCGAGCCGTCTGGGCTTTCCTCATAACAACCGGCGCATTCCGCTGCAGCCGGCCTGCAGCTATCTGCTGTTTAACCGGATGCGCCTCCATAAATTGCACCCGATATAAAAGGTGCCTCACCCCGTACTTTGCTGTCCACACTAGGATTAGCCTGCCGATCGACGATCGTACCAATATAGGTACAGGGAAGTTAGACTTGACAATTTACGATAGCATAATCAGCATCTATGTATACGTCCTCTCTCTACTGAGCGTGCACATCAGCAATTACTTTAGGTTTTGAAAATAAACTGATGTTCCACCTATGTAGGCCAGTCTATATTAACACGAAAAACCGGGCAAGAGAATGTCGGACCATGCTCAGTGTAGGGTTCCGAACCCGTTACTATAAACAAATTAGACCTCGCGACGATCTTAACTTTGCCGTTTGAAAACTGTTAGATATCCCGACACAGGTCGCGGTCAGTTTACCAACACCGCAAATAAGTTCTCGGTAGATGTAAACGTTTAAACCGTTTGTTACTCAAGAACCACTGAAGTCTACTTAAAAGTGATAGTTTTCTTATTAAATTAATTATATGAGCTTTCATTTAAGATACTTTTCAGATTTATTTTGTAGTTTAACCTGCAGGAGGGGGGGTACACTTAGTCTGAAGTCTACTTAGTATAGTGATAGTTTCCTATTAAATTCATCATGTGCTTTCATTCATCTTCACGTTACGCGTAGGGGAGGTACACGAAATAAAAATTGTTTCTAGATTTTATTTTACCACTTTGTTGGTGTGACTAATATGTATATTTATGCCAAGTTTTGTAGTACTAAGAGTCTCTGAGCTAGGCTGCGGACGGACGGACGGACGGACATGGCGAAACGATAAGGGATCCTAGTTTAACTACGGAACCCTAAAAAAGCAAATATCGCAAACGCGCGTGTAACTACGACTTTATTATAAATAGATATGTTGTTACGTCTCTTTAGAGTAGTTAGCACCCAAGTTTGCAACCCCGAAAACCCTTTGCTATCCCCATTACGCTCGAAAAACTGTGAAGGTTGTTTTTACGAAGAAACTGAAACAAGTGCCAAAATTTTCGTAATTTTTCAATGTAAGTAAGTATGTTTATTTCTTTAGTGTATATTTATTTGAAGCCATATCGTACATCTAAAATGGTAAGTTCATAATTTTGCACCTTTTTTTTTAAATAAAGTTATACTAACATTATACATTACAATGTTTTTATTATTTAGCCAAAGTCCGATATTCTAGACTTTTTTTATTTTGGATGTAACTATGAGGCTTAGATGCACGCACCACTTTGGTATTAAATTGAAGCTGATTGAATTCCCTACAAAAAAATCTTATGAGTTTTACAATACAATACAATAATATAATAATTAATACTCTTTATTGAACACCAAAAAAACAAAACACGGAACAGTACATTTTAACTATAGGTAACAACAGGCGGTCTTACCGCTAAATAGCGGTCTCTTCCAGACAACCTTGGACAGACAAATAATAAAGACAAAAATACATGGCAGGCAGTGTAAACTAAATTCTTCAGTAGGTACTCAAACTAAACTTCAAGAGACACTTCTGTTATTGTAAAAACTACTTACACATATATAAACTACATATAAATACACACATACACAAAGTAAATGAGTTAATAAATACATACTAAATACACGCTAAATACATATTATTAAACAACTATATAATATAATGTATCCATACATAAATTCTAGAAATCAGCCAAACAAAGATAACACACGAGGTCATAGGATGGTAAAAATTAAAGTAAAGGAAATCTTAGAAAAACTACGGAAGCTTAGATAATAGTCCTTTAGCTTGCTTTTAAAAATCAAAATATGTAGACTGAGCACGCCTTACTTCTATAGGCAAAGCGTTCCATAGCCTTATAGCCTGGATTGTGAAGGAATTGGAGTAAAACTTAGAGGAAGAAAAGGGGACTGACAAAATAAGGTTTCGGGAAGCTCTGACTGAATTAAAATAATTGAAACGCTCCTTAAGGTAACACGGGGTTGCAGGGTTGAAAAGTATGCTGAAAAGGAGACTTAAAATATGAAAGTTACGACGAGCACGGATTGGGAGCCACTTGAGATGATTGCAAAAAATGGAGACGTGGTCATATTTGCGTAACCCAAATATGAACCGTATGCATACATTTTGAATACGCTCAAGCTTATTTAGTTGCTCCTCAGTAAGATCCGAATAGCACACGTCAGCATAATCTAAAATAAGAAGGAGTAAAGTTTGAGCAAGCGCAATTTTAGTAGAAAGAGGCGGAAAGTTTTGAAGTCGTCTTAGAGATCATACAGCTGCAAACATCTTCCTGCTAGTCTCACTAACTTGAGGTGCCCATGACAAAGAGCGGTCCATAATGACACCAAGATTCTTAACCTGTAGAGAGTAAGGAATAAGAGCACCGTCGAAAATAACTGGGGAAAGATTTTCAAAGTGACTCTAGAAATAAGTTTGGAGCTGCCTATGTCGATTACCTGAGCACCTAGGAGCATTAGTTCAGCCGGGACGTGTCTTGGAAAATGAGCCTACCACAACAAAAGTATTCACTTTTTGAAAAAAATGCTCTTCTTTGACTTGCTGTATCTCCGCAATCAATGGACATAGTGTGCTCAGGTTACGCTCAAATTGGACAAAATGTAGGTATCTAAAAGTTGTAGTTATCTAAAGAACACAAGAAAGATAGTTGAAAAACGTTTCCTTAGGGAAGTTTTTCGTAGAAACTGAAACAAGTGCCAAAATTTCGAAGTTTTTTGAGCACCATGGGGGTAGCCCAGGGTTTTCAAGGTTGCAAATTTGGGTGTTAACTACTATCAAGAGACCTAACAACATATCGTCGGTGAAACTGCAAAACCGCGTAACTAACAAATTTATGATACAGCAAAATAAACCTTTCTGTCTTATTAAACAGGAGCATTTTGCTCCTTATTTAAAATGTTACTTACGCGGATTCGCAGTTTCATCGACGATATAAAAAAATCGTAGTTACATGCGCGTATGCGATGTTGGATGTCGTTATAGACTGGCCTAGAGTACCTACCTACCTACCATCAAACGAATTATGAATCAAAATGATACATGCTGCCAGTGCATTTGTCACCCAGATCGATTCTAACATTTACTCGTAATTAGATTTAAAAACACATGAGTAGGAAATCTGTAGAAGATAATAGGTACCTACAGTATTCCAAGTTTCTTAATTGCTTTTGGCTAGCTAAAGCTTGAACACAGTAAAATGTGGGCACAAGTAAATGCTTATATATTTTTATTTGTACAATATGGAAACTTCTTAGTATTATAAATAAAAACTATTTGATATCATGAATAAAAACTATTGTGACAGCGTTCCACTTTGATCATTTGTTTTCACGATGGCGAGTTATGAACACAAGAAACGTGAAATTGGGCCATTTGCAACGTTAAAAGATGGCGGACGTGTAATTTGTTTTAGACTTTAATTTTTGGGTAATTAGGTGTTCAAAGTTCTTTTCTGATAGTGATTTGTACTTTTTATGCCTTTGTGTCGCACAGTGATTGAAGACTTGGACTTATTTCGTGTATCTGGCATCTTTCTTCTCGTTTCAAGTGGACTCGCAGTGGTGCAGAGGTTAAAACTATCTTGACCTCTGACCTACAAATCACCGTACAACGTTGCCCCCAATCTTCCTAGAGAAGATTGGATTGTGTTTTATTGCTATATTGTTTTATACTCATATAAACCTTGACACTGGCGAAATCACTTCACGTGGAAACGCCATTATCCCTGCGGTAGTAGCTGTTCAAGTCGCCGCGGGGGCAAAAAAAAAAAAAAAGAGTGAAATTATTTTGCGCAAACATACTGAAAATCCCCATTTAAGTTATAGGGCATTAGCAAAACTTTTAAAATTACCGCAATCTTCCGTATGTTTAGTTTTAAAAAGGTTCCGAGAACGATTGACAGTAGATCGCAAGCCGGGAAGTGCAGGTAAGCAAGGCGCAAAGGATAAAAAAAAGAAGCCCATGTCTTGCGGCTTTTTACAGCGAATCCGAAGTTATCGTCCCGTGATGTCGCAAAAAAGGTCAAAATGTCGCAGTCATATGTACAGAAAACTAAGTCTAGAGCTGGATTAAAGTCGTTCAAAGCACAAGCTGCACCCAATCGCGACGCTAAGCAAAATCTGTCTGCAAAACAGAGATCACGAAAGTTGTACGACAATTACTTGACAAAATTTGGATGCGTTGTATTGGATGATGAAACATACATCAAAGCAGACTTCAAGCAGATACCGGGGCAAGAATTTTATACTTCTAAGAATCGTAAGGATGCCCCAGAAGATTGCAAGATAAAAAAGAGATCGAAGTTTCCAAAAAAAAATCTTTTATGGCAAGCTATTTGTAGTTGTGGTAAAAGAAGTCGTTCATTCGTAACAACAGGCACACTGTGAAATCTACAAAAAATAATGTTTGCAAAAGCGTCTATTGCCCTTTTTACGCAGTCATAGCTCACAGCCATTATTTTGGCCAGACCTTGCGAGCTGTCACTACTCTAAAGCAGTAGTTGAGTGGTATAAACATAACGATGTCGCAGTGGTACCTAAAGAGTGCAATCCTCCAAATTGTCCTGAACTGAGGCCGATTGAAGAATATTGGGCAATTATGAAAGGGATTCTAAAAAAAGGGGGCGGAGAAGTTAAATCGGCAGCTGAATTGCAAAACAAATGGAAATGGGCTTGCAAAAGATATCCTGACAGTGCTGTGCAAGACTTAATGAGCCGGATTCGACGCAAAGCACGCAGTATGGCACATAGAAAGCAAATTAAATAATTGTATATATTTGTAAAAATTATTATTAGTCTAGTAAATAAATGCAATAAAAAAATCCTTGAAATATGTTCCATAACATTTTATTTTTGTTACTTTATGTGCCCATGTTTTACTGTGTTCAAGCTTTATGGCTATTAGCCTATTACACTTGCACTTGCAACTGACAGTATATCTGTCACTAGTGTGTGACAGGAAAACGAAGATTGCCGGTCGCTATTAAGAAAATGGTTGCACTGTTCACTACTTACTACAGTTACCTACCTAATAGTCCTACAACAAGAAAAACTCCCATAGTAACCGAAATAACTCCCGTAAACTCACACGATTCCTTAACAATAACTCTCATATTTTTCGAGCTTAACTTACTTTTGCCATCCTCAAGCGTTATCCTCACTCACCCGATCATTTCAAGGTTAGCTGGAAGAGATCCCTTAAAGGGAAAAGTTCGCCTTTGTACATAATTTATTTTCATGTAAGCTTTTTCTTATCTACGAAACACTTATGTATGTGTTTTTGGGCAATTCATTTTTAGAGTTTACTTACTCACTTACTCCTTCAATTGCTCAGAAGTTGAATAAGGTCGGTAAAGAGTAAAAGGTAGGGAAAAGGTTCAGTACCTTGCTAATGAAGAAGCTGTAATTAAAACCGGTTTGCAAATTTTCCTAGCAAATTCATGTTTTCATTAAATGCCCACATACTTAAGACGATTTTTAGAAATAAGTCATTTCCAGGCACTGAACTCAAAACAATAAAAGATTCTGGGATAGTCAGATACCTAGAACGTATCGCACTACTGTCGCACTCGCTAGACGCACGACATGACGTCCAAAAACAAAGATGAACAAACAAAGGTGTAATAAAGGCGGACATTATTATGCGACCAAATTAAATTTCAAAACTTTGTTTTCATAATAATAATATAGTAATCTTTATTATCACTGGAACCGTAAACTGTAAACGTGTAGGTAGATAAGTCTAGGTTAGTTAGGTTGGATATATAAAAATCCGGATAGGTATGATAAATGCATCAAGTAATTCTTTCAAAAGAGTTCAACGTTTTGAAACCTATGCTTTTATAGCAATTAAGGCACTTAAAACGTTGAATTCCCTTGAAAACCCTCTCTGTCACAATAGCCCGGTTGACCTTACTGAAAAAATACGCTATGAATTTCGATGGTTATGACTTAAAACACTTAATGAGTAAAAATAATTATGAGAGTCAATATGGACCCTATTATGGGACACGATTTCTTTATTGCCGGACCAAAAAACTAACCTCGCCATATTGCGGAAATCATATGAACTTACATTTCTATTGCAATTCACAAAACTCAGATAAAGAAAGCATAAGTGGCGACCCCATTAGAGGTTTTTTATTTTTCTTGTCAGGCTATAGTTTAGTCACATCATAAGTTTAACACGTTCCGTTTGTTTATGACACCTGCTTCTTTGGGTTTTTTACTAAGAAATAAATTTGTGATAAATTATAATAAGTAGAAATAAAAAAGTTTACGCATTATTATTGATTAATCTTTATAGGTAAAAGCAAACCACACATTTCGCAATTTTCTATTGTGAGACGTGTTTTTAATAATTTTCCAGTTATTCCATCATACTACCGCAATACATTCCCAATAAAAAACCTTGCATTGAATATAAATAACTCCCGAAGGTTTGATCACTATTATAAATAACTTATTGATCGGGACATTTTTAGTTCAGCTATTCTACTTTTTATGGCGGGCGCGACTGTCGCGGGCTGCATCGTGCACCGTGCCCATGCGCGAGCTACGTAACCGGTCGTAGGACTTATGTTTTCGGTCTATGACAGTAGTTGAACCGCCAGTTAAGCTTGAACTAGGCTCAGCCGATTTCCACGTGTTTTCAGCGATTTTCTACTCGTACTCTTCGAAAGTTATTTAAGTTTTTTATAATTTTTTACTTTTGTTATGTAGCTAGTTCACGAGTTGTATCCAATCCAAAGCTGCGGCCAACAAAAGTCCAGTTCTTACTAATATAATGAAATTACAATAATGTTTCGTAGGCATTTGTTCTGAAACCGTAAACTACTCAGATTTTATATAACAAACCTACCCTAACCTATTTGTCTCTATACGATATATTGTATGTAAAAAATATCTGAAAATTTATTTCACTTCATAATTTTATTAACTTTAAATCACGCGAATAAATTTTTAACCAGACCCCTAAACCTTTTAATATGATGATATGTAACTGCTGCTCTGTTGGTTAATGTTGATGTGATGGTAGTTAAAGGATCTGCGCTAATATTTACATACGAGTAGATTCACCGCGTTTAATCTTGACGAGCAATTGACTACTTACTTGCATAGGTTAAAAATAACAAGATAGGTTAAAGATTTCACTTCTATTGTGTGATCATAAGCACACACCCGTTTTTAGAGTTCCGTAGTGAAACTGGGAACCCTAGTAGTTTCGCAGCTTAGCTCACAGACTCTTAGTTCCAGAAAGCTGTAATTTGGCATGCATACACATATTAGTCACGCCGACAAAGTGGTAAAATAAACCTTGAAAAAATATATTTGTAGTTATCTACACTGTAGGGGAAAGGAAGGTATAACGGACCCTGTGGGTAAAACGGACCACACTTGTCATTTGGATACTAGTAACGCCATCGATTGCCAACTTATGTCCACCTAGTAGTCGCCTTTCGCTCAGTTTCGGTCAGTGTCCTTGGAGCGGTCATGCAGCAGCACGCGGTTATATCAAGGTTAGTTAATTTTTGTGTATTTTGATGTAAAAACCGCAAATTTTGATCAGCCTTCACTTTTATTGCATTACTAACATCGATTTCAAACTATTTTTGCTTTATATATTCTTTATTTTACTTTGTTTAAACGATAAAACAAGCAAGGTACTTCGCCAATTCAACCTTAAAATATTTTCTGTTTACGTGCCTACCAAAAAGGCAAAACGGAACGGGCAAAATGGACCACGTGGTCAAAAGGAAAATGTACTAAAGCAGCTACTAAAAAGAAAAAAAAATCGAGGACATCGTCCAGCGAAGACGAAGAAGATGTTAGATGTTTTTACTGTTCACATTTATTTTCTGAATCTACAGAGGGATGGGTTCAATGTCCAGCATGTTCTTTATGGGCACACTGTAGCTGTGCCGGCGTTGAAGACGATGACGGAGAGGTTAGGTTTGTTTGCGAAAGGTGTGCTATTGAGTAAGTGCACAAAATTTTGATTTTTTTCTTTAGTGTGCCATTGGTCCATTTTACCTTAACGTGTGGTTCATTTTACCTTAACATGTAGGCAAAACGGACCAATTCGAGGATTTTGGAAATCATCCAATATCCTCTTAATCTGTGATTTGATTGAAGTGTTCAATAAACATAAGTTACATTATTAAATGCTCAATTATAGTATGTTAAACAAATAAGAATAAAGCTGTTATTTATTTTTCTATGTTGGTTTCTTCTTAAGTGGTCCGTATTACCTTCCTTTCCCCTACTTAGAGTGGGGATTTTATATTAAGATTTACTTTTCTAGTTTTTGTTACAGTCAAGTATACTCCCTACAATGCCCCCCCCCCCCCCCCACCTACACCTGAAACTACAAATATAAAAAATCTAAAAAATAAAATAAATGAAAGTACATATAACTAATTTTAAAGGCATACTATCACGACTAAGAAGACTTGATTGGTTCCTGAGATACAAGCGACTAAAGTGTTTAATACCAACAAAAAATATATTTTCATCTCACTAGCTCGCATAGCCGTTTTTGTTTGTTTGATATCTATCCACATGTGAAGAAAGAGTTTTGAAATTTGAACGCAGCTTAAGTGATATTTGATAGCTAACAAAACGTAAAACATTAAAAGTGCTGAATTTTTAACATGACAATTAATTAATTGCATCGAGTAAAAACACTAAGTCTTACAACTTTTTTTTAATTCATAAATATTTCAGCATTCAACATTAACCTTCATTCTTGTTGTAAAAACGGATAAAATATTCTGACAGTCCAAGTAAGTCGATGTGCGGACATAATGCACCCGAAATAATAAAAAAAAAACTT
Organism: Acleris emargana; assembly: GCA_927399475.2. Classification (NCBI taxonomy): domain Eukaryota; kingdom Metazoa; phylum Arthropoda; class Insecta; order Lepidoptera; family Tortricidae; genus Acleris; species Acleris emargana. The sequence continues at coordinate 43,756,545 of OV656835.1, read as the reverse complement.
AAGTCATAACTTTTCAATTAAGCCGTCAACGTTAAAGAGTGATTCGAGTGATGAAGACGTATTAACACCTCGCTGCTTATCGATGATAGTGTCGCATGAAACATTCATAAGTTTATGATGACTAAGACACCCGTTACATTATCTCCAAAAACAGCCACGTGGCAGCACTGTGCCCTTATGCCATTGGTCCAATTGAGACGCCATATTGTGGGTAACAACGTCGGTACGCCAGTTGAGCCGCAAACATCGACAAAGAAGCTACGTTTTTATCATGACTAAAGTCATATCCCGAAATAATTCAGAAGAAGTTGCTGATTTTATGTGTAACAGTGATACATTACAAAAAAGTTTGTGCAATAGTGATTCATTTTTAGTTGCAACGTTATCATCGAGAAAGTAAGTACAGTTTTTTGTAATATGTCAAAATAAACACTTAGTCATGAAAAAATAGTCGTTAAGGTACAGAATGTTTTCGGTATACGCCAATATTCAACATGTATTTGTAAATAAAATTGTGACCGATAACTTAAAAATTCTTTGTGCACGATACATTTTACAAAAAATAACTTGATCGGAAACCAAAATGTTACCTTATTACTGAAAAAATCTAAATAATATGTACATTAAATATTTCAAGAAGATTTTTTGTGCATGAAATTAATTTATTAAAACCTTTTATTTAGTTAATTTGTAAGTTAGTATTAAAGTATAACTATATTAAAATGTTGCTAGGCATTTCTTATTGGACATTGTATTGTTTTGTTATAAGAAAAAGTACAAACATTGAGTTTTTAAGACTGATTTTAAGAAGAATACTGGTCAGTGAGAATCTCCATTAATATTAAGAATATTATTATTATGTTTAATTGTGTAGTGATTTTTAAGAAAAATTATAAGGCTGATTTAATTGTCAATTATGTTCCAGTTTGATGTTTTAATCATCACCTAATTCTACCATCTACTATTTCATTATTTTTTGGTTCTAAGAGAGATTTTATTACTTTCTTACAATTAAAATTAACGTTCTGTAGACTGTTTATAAGATAAAAATACATAGAGTAACGTAAGATTTTTTAATACTTTTAAGTAAGTATAAAATGTTTTCTTTGAATTTAATAATGTTTTTCTGCTGCACACTGCAAACCTACTGTGATACGTCAGTGAAGTACATACATACATACATACATAACTTCACGCCTGTCTCCCAATGGGGTAGGCAGAGACTAGGGAACGCCAGGTGCACCGATCTAAACATACCACTTTCGCTTCCTCTACATTCATCAATCTCTTCATGCACGTACGTCGGTTTCGGGTGCTTTTTATTTGGCCCTTATTTAGTACATCGCGAATCTGATCATCGTACGTCCGTCTAGGACATCCCCTACCGACATCTCCGCTCACTCTCGCTCGCCATATATCTTTCGTAACCCTTCTTTCATCCATCCTTTCTAAATGACCAAACCATCTTAGCATACCCTGTTCTCGGATCTCGCTATTTCTTACCCTATCTATCATCCTCCACACATACTTCTTAGAGTTCTCATTTCAACTGCATTAATCCGGCTTGCATTCTTCTTCTGCCATACCCAAGATTCACTACCATACATTAATGTTGGGGTCAATACTCCCTGAACAATAGCAAGGCGAGCTTTGCAATATATTAGTGCCATATGTAACATGTACTTAGTTTAGTAATAATAAGATAGTTTCTATAAGTGCCAAGCATAATATTGTAGTGCCCGACAGGGTTTCATGGCAGAACGAAAATTGTACCTTAAACACCATTGTACCTACCCATGAAAGCAATAAATAAACTGATAAACTGATAAACTGATTGAGTGTAACGCCCCGTTGATTACATTTCCCGCTTTTACACGTATTTCAATATCCCCGTCACATTTCCCATTTCTCGTAAACATAGAACCTAAATAAACAAACTCATCAACTTGCTCCACTTTTTCATCACCAATCATTATTTGACGTTCTGTAACAGTTTCATCCCTCTCCACAACCATCACTTTCGTCTTTTTAACGTTCACTTTCATGTATTTCCTTTTAAACGCCTCATTCATCAAAGTCACCATTTGTTGTAAGTTGTCCGCCGATGATGCAAGGAGAACTTGATCATCAGCATATAACAAAGTTTTAAAAACTGACTAATTCATCCTTATTCCACAATCATACTCTCTCAGATCTGACAAACAACTGTCCATGAATAAGTTGAACAGCCAAGGAGACGCTACACAGCCCTGGCGAACGCCACGTTCGATACTAAACCAGTCCGTACACGTCCCATTTATCCTGACACAGGCACTCGAGTTATCATATAATGATTTGAGAGCCCGTATCAGAATACTGTCCACCCCATAAACAGAAAAAGTTGTCCAAAGTTCATCCCTCACCACTCTGTCATACGCCTTATCTAAGTCAATAAAGGCACAGAAAACTTTTTGATGTTTGGCTATGGCTTTATCAACAATGCACCTTAAGGAGAAGACTTGATCTACACATCCCATCCCCTTTCGAAATCCCGCTTGCACATCCCAAATCTTACTTTTTGTTGCTAACATCACCCTTTCAATTAATACCTTTGCATACAATTTGCTTACGACACTCAGAAGGCTTATACCGCGATAACGTTTGCATTCCTGCTGTGATCCTTTACCTTTGTACAGAGGCACAATCACGGCCTTTCCCCAGTCGTCTGGAACTCGACCGGACTGCCAGCACAGGTTAAATAGGAGGAACAGCAGGCTTGCTACAACGCCTCCACCCTCTTTGATCATTTCAGCAGATATCCTATCATACCCAGCAGCTTTACCCACTTTCATACTCTTTATCGCATTCATTATCTCTTCCATACAAATACTACTGTCACAAAATATTTCTTCACCAACATAAGTACTTCCATTACCTCCACTCTGCTCAAACAAACTCTCAAAATATCCCTTCCACTGATTCAACATTTCCACATCATCTCTAATAACATTTCCATTAGAATCCCTTATCACACCTATTTTCGAATCTCCTGCTTTGCCTCGAGCTGTTCTGACTAAATACCAGAATAACTTTACATTGGCTCGAAAGTTTGAGGAGAATTCCCGATCATACTTGCCCTAGCGTTTTTCTTTCTTTCGGTTAACTACATCTTTAGCTTTCTTTTTTAACAAAACATACTTTTGTTTTATTGTTGTCAGTGAAGTATTTGTAAGTAAGTAGTAAGAAGGTATTAAATTAATATTTTTGGATATTGTATTGTTTTGTTATAAGAAGTACAAATATTTTGTTTTTAAGGCTGATTTTAATAAGAATACTGGTCAGTGAGAATCTCAATTAATATTTAGAATTTAATATTTTTAATGGTGTAATTAATGCGCAGCTTGTGTTGTCCCAGCCCCCCATTTATACTATACGGTAACATTATATACGGGGTTCGGTGCTCTTTCATACAATTTTATTAAGCTCTACCATAGTGTGAAATATTTATAAAAGTATTTTATATTGTGATAAAAAAGACTTATAGAAGAATTTAATAATGCTTTTAATTATTTCGTAAAATAAATACACTTAATGTTTTATATGTCGTTTCTTTTATACGTCAAATAAGGTAAATCATTGCTTTGTAAAGTAGAATAAAGAGGTGTGGGTTCACAAAATATGCCTTTATTTTTGACAAAGAATTAATATTTTTATAGACATAATTCGTATTTCCTCGGTGTTCTCCATGATTTATTGATATATTTTTAGGTATAAAACGATATACATCATTAGTCATCATAAAAATTAAAAGATACTAGGGTTTAACACGAAAGCACCGTTGTTGTCCAAAATATTACACGTATACTTTTGTAGTTTGACTACTTGTGTCCTTATGGCACATAATAACACAAAGGTTTTGAGAAGCATGTCAAATAGAGCTACAATTTGTAAGGATATTAAATTAGATAAGCATCTCTTGTATTTGATTTTTAGGTTTATAAATTCATTAGTAGGTGATATAATTACGACAAAAACAAGTGTATTTTTATCTTGTAAAGGTGAGAAGTTATTACAAAAAAAAAAAATTTTTTTTTTAAATGGCTTTCCTGAAAAATATGCTTTTTTGAGTTATGCCTTTATCGTTGATAAGCAGCGACCTGTGGAATTACGGGAAACCGTGCAAAATGCGTTGAACTTATAGTACAAACTATTTTTCTTATTTTCCTCGCTGTAGTGAGGTGAAAAGTTTTGTGATATACACGGGTGAAAAGTTATTTTACGTTTCGTGTGTTGACACTCGCAGGTAAAATACAACTTTTCCCCCTCGTATAACAAATAACTATAGATAAGTAGCACCAAATAACTTCAACGGTTTTTGTGTAGTAACGGCTTGAAAACCCTACACTGAGCACGGTCAGACGTGCTCTTGCCTTGTTTATTTTATTATGTTAGTTCTGTACAACACTTTAAAACAGACCCCATACTTGGATGTCCCAGATCTTGACGGGAATCATATTACAGCATCCGATTATGAATGCCTCGTCCTAGTACCTAGTACCTATTACAGTCTACGATATTGTGTGTTTAACATTTTAATATGTAAATAATAGTAGTTTATGCAACTGTTGCATAATGAAAGGCCTTAAAACACGAGTGTGGTTTTATAAAAACGTTAAGGTGCATTTCGTTGATATTTTTCAGTACTCGTAATCAACTCAACAACACAAATGAAGAAGATGGTTGTCATCTTGTGATATTTTAATAACAGTTTCTTCTCTTTTAGTATTGTACTTTTATTACCAAGTCGCATTATAGGTAAGCTTGTCCGATACTTATTTACTCCAAAAATATTTTTAAGTTGGGAATCGCTTCATCCCGAGCGGCCATATTTCCTTAAAAGGTCGGAGGTGTGGCATAAACTACTTTTTGCCCTAGAAAATAAGACTACATAATTAGTTAATGTCTCCGGAATAGCTACCTACTTGAGAAATTAGTAAACAGACTCACGTTTGCGTAGTTACATTATTTTACGCATACCATACCAATATTTTTATCAATACTTCTAGAAGGCGATACGAAAATCAACATCAATGTCAACTTGCTAATCAATTTTACTACTAAATACAGAAACGAGGCCCTGATACCAATTGTCATACCCTTTTTCTCGATGACGATACGCCGACTCTACTCGATTAAATGATAAAGTTCGTTCTCGGGGTACCTCTCTACTGCTCATGCTTCAGTGTCAAATCTCAGTAACAGAACTATAGTAAATGGGTCAATTTCCCAAGCAATATTTTAAGCTGGCGGCGCTGAAAACCGGGGTGAACTATGGTTAAAAATTAAACTGTTATTTTTTTCTGGATACTTCACGCAGTTGCCTATTTTGGGCAATAAGTAGAATTAGAATATTAATGGAAATAATAATTTAAAAAAAAAAATTAAGACCTCATTTCTCATCACAGTGGGCTGTCCGCAACCCAGTTTTGATTGCAAAACGTGGAATAAATCAAAAACTATTAATGATTATGAAAAACATTTACCTTTTTTAAAATACTAGATAGTTAGTGTACATAAAGAAGCCCTGACTTTTTTTTTAACTATTACACATACTGTCCGGTACTAGGAAATACGTTTGTCCGGAGAAACGTTATCATTATAGTATGAATCTTCTCAAATGAACTTTTCGCTTCGAGCCCTAATCTTCCAAACAAAGGCCATTGTTTCTATTATCGCAAAACCGCTAGCTACCGAGTTAGCACGTGCTACTACAACATTGATATTGAAAAACCAACGCACAGTGTGGGATATTGCCTTAGTTGCGGCCATCATTATTTTATTTTTTATTATGAAGCGTTTTGCCGTAATTAATCATGCTAAGAAACTCCCGTTGCGCTAACTTACTTAGTTTTTTAATTATATATTTTTTTCCGAGAGGTCAACGACCTTCACGAATAATGTTTCGATCAATATTTTAAAACAGACTCAAAATACAGCTTTTAATTAAATATCTAACGACTCCCTATTTAAAATACGTTAGTTGGGTAAGTTTCATTCGTGATAGCAGCGTAAGGAAACGTTTTATACATACATTTCCGAATTTCAAAGAAATATGGATAAATAGTTAACTATATAAGGGTCGCATTTATTTTCACTCATAAAACTAACTACATATATGTACCTTTTTACTGTGAAAATTGTATTCCATTAGCTCTCAGGAACTCGGAGAAATTGCAGTTCTAAGTTTTATCTCGATTTCTATGGAAATAGGGTTGACACAATAAATTTAAGAAAAAATATTGATTTTATTTGTTTTAAAAAATTGGTAGATCTCTATTTTTTACATATTGGATTATGATACAATTTCATCTTGTCTTGTTAAGTTAATGGTTTCAAAAACATTGGTTTCAATGTTCAGTGGGTTGTAATGAACATTATCTGACGTTACTTTCAGAAGAAGAAGTACTTTTTTTGGTATAGGTATACGGGTTTGTTTTTTGTTTCGTGAACTGAGCAGAGATAGGTAAGGGTCGGACGATTCTAGTGCTCTGTGAAACAAGTCTAAGTTAGTCGTTTTACGATCTATTTTCCTGGTATGATGTTCCCGATCATAACGCCAGTATTTGTTTCTCGACTCGCCCGCTTGCTCAGATAACATACCTATCGGTAGTGAACTGGATTCTATAATGTTCCGGCCATGGATCAATATTTTATGTAAAGTGACGGTCATATAAAACCAGTTATATGTCTGAACGTACTTTACTGCAACTGATCTACAAAATTCTACGAATTTTTCAGCATCAATATGCAATCCACTCGACAGAGCTACCAATATAGTATGTAAGTCTTCCACCAGCCACAGCTCTAGGCCCAAGATTTCAGCAAAGGTTTTTCGATGTTCGTCTGATAACGCTGTTCGTGCGGTGTTCCCGTCATTAGTTGTCACTGCATTCGGACGAACAACATCAACTAACAGAAACATTTTATTTCTTATTTCCTCTTGTATTTTCTTCTTCCGTTGCTCTACTATTGTAGCTTCAGGTGTGTTTTTTGTGACTCGCCACTTCATAACCGCTGCATCATTTTTATAGCCCAGATGAAGTAAAAATTCAAAAATCCTGATCCAAGCGTGTAAAGGGCTTAATCCATTTCTTAAAGTGTCAGGATTTACTAATTTTTTACTAACCACTTCGAGCTTATTGAACTCTGATTCTGTAGCACCGCAACAAGCGCAGCGTAGTTGTGAAGTGGTATCATGTATTGTGTTGTACACTTTACCATCTATGATGGTTAAGTGTAGTAAAGGTTCTGCGATTAATGTATTACCGGCCAGAGTGTCAACATACAGCGGCGTTAAAGTTTTAATTTCATTTTCTACACGCATTTTCTCGCTCATAATCAGTTCTTTTGTTTCTTTTCTATATTGGATTTTTAAAGGGCGGCAAAACCGAAAGTATTGCGGGCTGGGGTTAGACCATAGCACAAAGCCGTCTTGGGTTTTTAGATACAATGGTATGTATGTAGTTGCAAACAAGCAGTTTTCATTGTCTCCGTCTGCGGTATCTAAAAACTTTTGTTTATAAAAAGACTGTCCTGTGCTGCCGTCAAATCCCCAGGAACCCTCAAAAATACAATAGACGTCAGTTTTTTGTTTTTGCCTGAAATACTCTGATATCTGTACATCGCAGAATTTTACAATCCTGCGGAAAGAGTGTAGCACCAAACTTTGTAATGAAACACTTGCTTCTCTTTCAGTAACAGTTATGTCCTCTTCGGGATAGCAATTTTTTTTGGCCTTTTGTACCATATAGTAAGGAGGATAAGCTGGGAAGCCTCTGTCTTTCAAATCTTTTTGCTGGCTAGTGTAATCATCTACAGTCAGTTTTCGATCAATTATATATGAAAGAGCTTCCTCTGGGCTATAAGGTTTTGGTTCCGATTTAGATTTTATACTGGATGAAATTTTTTTTGGACGCGTTGGAGATTTCAGGCATTCGTTTATTACAAACTCTAACTCCCGAGCAGAGCTTTTATTTAGTTTCATGCCTTCGGTTTCGTCTTTAACAATGCGTGACACAACTTTAATAATTTTTGAGTATGATTCATCTTCAAGCGATTCCTCAAGAGTTCTGCATGCACGACGCTTTTGGCGGTTACTTAAATCTTCATATGACATAGAACAACTGGAAGGAGGTTCATAAGAAGTTCCAGGTTTTGAAATTGCTGACACTTCTAGTTCTTGGGATTTGAAAGCACAGCTACCAGTCTCTCTATCCACGTGTGTATCTGTTCTCGAAGCTGAAGGGTTCATTTGTAATATATGTGTTGAATCCGGTTCTACAACGTTTGGTTTTAATGAAGGACTGTCTCGAATGTTCAATTTTGGTATTTCGATATCAAAAATAGTGGATAGCCAGTTTTTGTTTTTATCGCAAAATCGGTTAAAATTTCTTTTGCTATTTTTGTATAAAGTCTCACATTTATCTACAAATTTAGTAATCTTGTTTTTAAATTCTTTGTTTTTGGTGTCTATAGTACTCGGAATCCCATGTGGATATAACACATTTAATACAATAAGGCATCGTTCGTCACAATCTAAATCCAATGGTCTTTTCTTAACCCCATGTAAATGTGCCTTATCTACTAGAATTTGATAAATTTCTAGTTTCGTGAACGATTTAATCTGGTCCATATTAATGCTTTGGTCGTCGGTTGGAGTTGCCACTCGCTGACCAGCATAAGGGTTGGCGCCCTTATGCCCCCCTAGCATTAAGTCCTCTGGTCGGGGCCCAGAAGGACATCCCTCAGCAGGACGGGTCAGTGCCTGCTGAGGCAAAGCAGTGTCATGGGTCTTTAACGGCTCCATGACACCTCACCCCCGCTTCTCCAGACGTTATGTATAGGAATTGGGTTTTAACAATTGTCTTACGAGGGCGGACCCTTTCCCAATTCCACATAATATCCTTCATCGAAGATTAATCTTAATAAATAACATGATTGACAAGCAAATTTGGTTTATTAAAACAATTACCAGAGGGCTCCAAAAACGAATGTAACGGTAAAATTAAGACAAAACTTACGATTATACTAATGGTATTGAAAAAACGAGTTTAGTCAGACTAGCAATTACTTCGAAATAAAAAAATGTTAATTATAGTAGACTTTATGTGACAACCCTAACCTAACGTAACCTAAAACTTTAAAAAATTATATCTCCTTGTTCCTGGGTCGGTTGCGTTTGATTTTTTTTATGCTAATAGGGATTTACATACTTAACATTTGTGCATTAAAAAAAAATGCGACCGTGCAAAGATACGCCGGAAAAAAATATAATACCAAATCATAGAAATAAATTAATTGACGGCTACAGAATAATAATTTATTATTTTTAAATACAGACATTGGTGCTATTATATAATGTCTAGAATACCATCGAGCACTCATTGATTAATCTGCACGGATAAAGAAATAAATGCATTTCTATGGTTTCTCAGAACTTTTCTAGATTTTTTAAATATCTCTAAAAATATCATATTAAAAGCCACCGGAGTCTTAATAGAAGCTTTTTTTGGTGATCATGCATCGATAAACCATATAAAAAGGCATGGCCGCAACTAAGGCAATATCCCACACTGTGCGTCGGCGGTGGGATGGCCCGCTACTGCCGGTAAGCACCCCGCGGGCTTCCCGCGGATTCCCATGCCGTTTGCCACAAACGCAGTTTTTGGTATCAAACTATCCGATATCGATGATCACCAATGATCGGATATCCCGGTGCAACACGGGGTGAATGACCTCAAACATTATGCTAATATGTATATGCTCCGGGGTTCCGGGACTTATGTTGTTAAATATTATTCTGATTTTATTACTTCAAATAAATTTCAATACAATTTAAACGTGTAAAATAAATATTTTGACAAAAGTAATATACGTGTGTAATTTTTTTTTTAAAGTTAGTTTTTATTATACTCTGTTTAAAATTGATCTGCCAAATAGTCTTTGGGTATGAATATAAATAAAATATACAACGTCTCACAAAATACCCCGTAAAAATATAATAAATTATCAAAGCCAAAAATATTGTCAACCCTAGTAAGCTGTCATGTCAGGGAATCGGGGTTAGCATAGATTATTTAACCAGGCCTACCTACCAATTTTAATAATTGTCAACTTTAATGGTTTTTCTGTTTTTCATCCACAAAGGTTCAATACTATGATGTCATTATGCTTAAAGTACTGGCTTCAAAAAACGTCAAGACGGAAAAAAAATATGTTGTCAATTTCAAATCTTCTTATCAATATTCTACAATTGTTCCGTGTTTTTCCATATTTATTTCCTAAATGACGATGTTTTCTAACGCAGAATATTACGATATGATGTTATGCGTAGGCCATGAAGATAGCAATTTAAATTTGACGTTCATAACGAAAAAGTAAGTGTTAGTTTAGGTTTCTTCGTTTAAAATCTTCCAAAACTCGACTTGTAATATGTATCTAATCGAATTCTGTTCATTTTGTTTAAATATCTCTGTACCGTTTCGCGAATAAGGTAAAAATGTACATAAACATTCTGCGTTAATTTTTACTGAAATAGGGTTAGGGTAAGGATCAAAAAGTTGGACCACTGTTAAGCGCAGTTAACCATACAAACAGCGAAGTTGAAAAAAGTTCCGTTGTGCGACGAAAATTATCCCTACAATTGTATGGCTAACTTTCGTGTCACAACGGAAAAGTTTCATAGAAAATTTAATTGAGTGAGTTACCCGTTAGTGTCTTTAATTTTACTGAAATAGGGTAGGTGATAGTACAGTTCTCAAATATTGTAAATAGACTTGTTATAAGGCACCATTTAACCCCCTTTCGACTTAACGGGTATTTTTGTAACACCCTGTATAATACGGTACGCATTATAAATCACCACACTACAAACAGATATTATATTTTATTAGTTTGTATGAAATTGAAATAGCATACAATTATTTTCTCAATATTTTATATGTTTAATCGATTTCTTTACACGTCTAAAATCCTATCCTTATGCCTATTTATAAATATCCCAACAATCGCATTTTCTTTTCGAACCAGATCCCGGGATTTTAGTCATATCCATATTAAGATTTATACTCTATATCCCGCAGTGTTGCACCGTGAAATCCGATCACTGATGATCACCGACGACGACCGCACCCGTAAACCAGCCACCGCCTTGCTGTAAGTGCGCGGTCACCCAGCCGTCGCGTCGCCGCGCTGACACCTCGGAGGTGCTGATACGCTTCCGTTACGTGCTTGCGTAAATTGCGTATGGTTGACGCCTGATTGACGGCAAGTCGATGAGGTGAGGCGAACTCGAACCGGTGCAAAACAGTTATGACTACGACCACCTTTAGTTAGGGACGTGTACACAGTCTGCACATAAGAACACCATTTATACATTGTAATGAAAATCTGTGGCCCATAACCTCCATCCATCCTCCATTACATTGTGGTTAATCTGAAGAACATTTTCAAAGCGAAAAAGCAAGCCATCGCGCTTTTACTTGCCTTTAGATAGTTCAGATAAGAATATGCTTTTGTTTTGCTAATCTTTCTTTCGGCAGGCGAAATAGGTACGTGAAAATACTAACGTACTTAGTTCCATCAGATATATGAGTGACTTAATCCACGTTGGAGAACACCGGTGTTTCTCACTCGTTCCGACCACTTGATATTCATAATTGCGCAAAAGCATATAAGATTAACTCTGTCTAGCGTTGGGATATCTCAGTGGTGTAAGAACCACGTATCGGAGGATTACAACAGGTTCGGGAACACTGTTGCCATGCATGCGGCGATCTATGTGCTTTACTTCGGGTCACATAAGATCGAAGGACCTTACTGCATAATTTATCTAAAAGTTGCTACATGTAGACTAATTCTTTGATAAATCTCAATATTGAAGTCATTCTTATGTACTAACTAGGTACTTTAAATTAACTATTACGAAATATGTTTTAAAAAAAGTATATACTTTTTTTTTAAATCTTGAGCGAATCCAACTAAAACTCGCACCGAGCGCAAGTTGCATTTTTTGCGCCGCAACGCGCCTCGCAGCCTCCGCTGCCGCTGCGTTAGCTTAGCCAACCGTCCGACGATCAATAGATATAGGTATTACAATGTTACTTTACTGACCAGTTGACCTACGCAAATTGCATTTCGCGACGTTTATGACTGCAGCAATCAAAGAATATGAAGGATTGCCGTAATAAGTATTGTGCGTTTGTTTAAATTGCTTAATCATTGATTGATACATCAAGACATGATTTGTTATAATAATTATTTATTCTTCTCCTTCTGGTGGTGCTGGTGCCTTTCCAATTACTGAAAGTGATGGATTAAAGTAATCTCAGAGTGAGGTAGGCAGAGAGACTGAACTACCTATAAGTGTAAAAATTAATTAACAAATCATTATTTTTTACATTCGAGAGGGCACATGCCAAAATAGTTTATTTTACCGTGAAATTTTTGATCTACTATGAAAAAATTGAGTAAGTTACTGCCGTAAGTTATTGAGACAAGCTCTTGTTGCCTGTTGTTACATAGTCTGTATCTTATTTATCTAGGCCAAACTAACGAATGCCAACAAGGCAGGTCTAAGTTAAGTACAGCGAAAGTCCTGTTCCCAGCCATTTTATTTTTACCAAGTATTCGGTTTGGAATAGGTCATGAGGCATGGCTTATGATATCAAAATATATTTACGTATTTTCTACAAAAGTCTTTCCATAGAAAATAGGAACATTTAACTCAAACGCTATTTTCATGCTGACAAAGCGCTTTGGTCCTCTGCACAGCTCTATTGTTCGGAATATGACATACTCTCAGTCGCTATATACAAACGCGATAATAATTGGTGGACTTTTGGCCCACCATCGGATACAGAGGTAACAACATGAAACGCACAACGACGCGGGGCTGGCCGGAACCAAACCGGTCGATTAAAAATAAGTTCACGTCAACATGTTAAAGTTGATTGGCGGTGCGATACGGGCCAGTAAAATGACTTTTCGTGGCAAACGCCTGTGAAAAGTTAGCGTGCATGCCGCGGCCACGTGGTGCCCGGTGCCCCGGGCGCGCCGCATTCCGCGGACGGTGCTCGGCGCCCGATTAGGGCTCCGGGCGCCCCGAGCTCTAACCCTGTTATGCTTTACGTAAACTGCTCCTTTACGTTCCTCGGTGAAAGTAAACAGCCGAACATACAACACATTCATCTCGACTCTCGTGATTCAATAAAAGCAGCGTAGGTGATATATTATAATATTTTCTAGGGACTACGTTTAAAAACATGATTAATCTTACTTCAGTCATGTTTACTTAAGTAAACACTTGAGTTTTAAGAGATAGGCAAAATACTGTGACTTACTGTGATGTACAACTTTAACTGATTACGTAAATTATAACTGAAAAATATTACAGCATTTTTTCAAACATAACTTATACATACGGTCGGTCAATATACAGGGTCTAAATAGATAGCAATCTATCCTTCTGAAACTTTAATGTAAGTAAATATTATTGTATGTTTTTTTACCGTTCACAGATGTTTTGGAAATATCTTTACCGATTTGACTATAATTTTTGCTAAAACGTCTTGGTACTCCCGGGATGGTCTCATATAAATTAAAGAAGATAGGGTCTTTGAATCAACGGATTTATTTAATATGTATAATATTTAAAAATATAAGTAAGTACAAACAGTAGTTTGTAATTTTCTATGATAACTAAAGCAATTGCATTCAAAAATAATAATTTGTCAAAGTTGAACTTGATAATAAAGACCAGAGATGACTACCGGAACTATTCAATGATAAATATTTTAACATTTGGATTCCTTCGGTTAGGTTGTCAAGTAACCTTTGCTCATCAAAAAGCATGTGATGAAGTGAAATAATGGTGAAAATACCACTTCGATGTCGACAAAATGACTAGCTATTATTATTTGTCAGACCCATTATATAAAAGGTATTTTCAATACCTCTCTAGCTACCTAAATTGCTTAACTGTTGCTCATAATTAAGGCCCTATTGCCGTTATAAAGGTGTATAGCCGCACCTCATCATCTAACAAGATTAATGTACCGAATACTAAGGCATACAACACTGTGTCTACTATACTAACATTAGTTTTAATTTCTTTATTTTATTCATATTTTTTCGTAGTTTTTATTAAAAATAGTAAACTGATCGATATTATTGCTGGCGACTGAATCAAATAGCAAAGGAGATCAATCTGTATTGTGCATTTTAGATGGTAATTAGTATTTTAAATATTTTTGATTTTTTGAATACTTACCAGTTTCTATTTGCAACTTTGATTGCTAATCTGTTAAAAGCTTTTCTCTCGTAAATGTCTCAATTACCGGGGTAAAGTTATATAGTTAACTAATATATTTCTCAAATTGTTTGTCTAAGGGTTTGTTGTTTGATCAGTAGTTAGAGTAACAAATTGTTAGAAATATTAACTAATAGTTAAATCTCAAGGAAATGTGTCAAATTTTCGATTCTTTTTTCGAATTTTAACAATTAGGTAGTTGAGTAGATTAGTGATTAGTGATCAAACAACAGGACCTAAGTCAGTTTGAAAATTCACTTCTAGCCGCTGAATGGCCTCGTATACAAACAAACAAATAAGCCACCACCGGATTTCGTGATAATCTATTATTAAAGGACTTTTCGAATAAAGGCGAAATGTGACAATAAACTTCACAACTTACCGGTACAATAATCAATTAGGAACGGCACCGAATTCCGGGCCCTGATACCCCAGGCAACAATACCGAAAGGGAAAAACAACGAACTCGCAATGAAAACACGCTGAGGAGCGGAGGAGCGGAGGAGCGGAGGAGGCGGCTGTCCGTCGGGGCCGGCGCGCTCCGAGGCGGCGGGCGCGATGTCGAGCGCGGGAAACTTTTGGCGGCGCTGCGGGAGCGCGCGGCCTGCGGCTGGCGGGCTGGCGGAGCGGGCGCGCGCCACTGCCGCAGTGCCGCCTAAGGCTGTTCGCCGTTATCGAGGCCGCGGCGTCCGCCGCTAACCCACCGACTCATATTCTATTACTCTTACTTCACCGTTGGTAACATTGCAAAGCCTGCAAAGATAATTAGAAAAAAACATTTCTATAATAATTTAGTATTTTTTTACATATACTTACTACCTAGTTACTTATACAGAAATTACGTTTCATTGACTGCATATTTTAACAGTCACAAGTAAGTACCACCCTTCTTTTATAGTCAGTCTCCTTAATTTGTCGACATAAATGTTCAAAAACAGTTATTTTCTTGAAGAAGATAACATTTGGATAAGAAGTGTGGTTGTTATCGATACGGGATGTAAGGACGCGGCGCAGCCCTAGCGTGCGCGCGCCACCTAGCGCACCGCCCGGCCCCCCAAACGGTTTTGATAACAAAGAACCGCACACATTTAAACTTCTCATTAATTTTTAGTTACTGCAGTGAAATAGAATTCACACCTCCCAAATATTTTAAGCTTCGTTCAGTTTAATATTTTTCTAAAAGTATGGGAAGAGACGAGGGATGGGGCTATATGATTCGACATAGTATTGTTAGTATATATATGTCACTGAAGGGTCGCTCGGACCCAAATTTAATAACAATACAAGAACAGAAGTTCTTAATGCCTGCTCTCCACTCCACTGCACTTTATCCGGCCAATAAAGGAATGTTAGAGGTAGAGTTTGTTTCTTTATGATAGAGATTTAAACTGGCCGGTGAAGCCAAGCGGGAGGTGCGGAAGAGGGTTCTCCCCCGAGAGCGCTCAGGTCCGTGGTTGCACGGAATCACCAGTGGGCGATGGGCCGATGATGGGGTCGTCGTGGTTGTCACTTCCCAACGCCTCGATATATTATTAATAAAGGACGCCCGCGACTTCGTACGCGTAGAATTAGTTTCCCGCTACTCCCCCTATTTTAACCCCTAGTTTTAGGAAATAAATTAAAAAAAAAAACCTTAGTGCACCCTCGGATATACAAGGAACATTTCTTCCAAGTTTCAAGTTCCTAGGTCCAGTTTCGGATGTGCGTTGATCGATCACTCGACCTATCGGTTTTTTATGCATATACATAGATAATTAATAATGGTTTTAATAATAGGTATAATTCTGAAAAACTCGTATTTACTATTTTTACGGCTACCTAAAGTTCTATTATTATGTTATGAGACATGTTTAGGCAACAGTGTTCGATCTCCGCATCTCTTAGGATCGTACCTTACCTTACCATTAGCCCACTCGTTGTTTCCCGCAAAGTTTTAATAAGGTAAACGCAGCTATCAACGACCCATCGAAAATCTGCAGGTATTACCGACCCATAAGTGTAATTCGAATTTTTAACGTTTCTACGAATGTTTGAGGCACAGGTAATAGAAAAAATACACGCGTTTGTTCGTTGAGCATCGGATACTCTGAAGTTAGTGTGCGTGGCATCGCGAAAAGGAGATAAAATACATTAGTTTCTGTGCGGCCGGCGTGGACGCAGGTCTTGTCGTACTAGCCCTTGTTCCTGCAGGTAAGTACCCAATTTTTCTGCTTAAGACATTTAATGCATATTATTGATACCTACAATTATCGTGTAGTATTTTATGTATACATTTACTTATAAATTCTCGAATTTGTAATGCATTTAATTGAAAAAACGTCACTTTATATCATAAAACTTTAATTAAAAATAGGGCGGTGATAGCTTCTTCCATTTTACTAGTTGCAGCCATTACCGACCCATGAGTCGGTAATGGCCGCCACGTAGAGTTTCGTTTTAATATCTTTTCTGTTGAAATTTGACAATTATCCAAGCATTTGTATAAACCATTTTAATAACAAACAATCAGCCTTTGTATAAATCTATTAGCGTTATACAATAATTTGTATAGTTTCTTGTTTTTGCGTTTTAAATTTATTGAAAATGACTACATTTTTCATAACTCGATATACTTTAGAGACAATAATTAATTAACCATAATTTAATAAAACTTGGTTTTTGTAGTTGAATTTTGTATTACTTTAATCAATCACGGTCTCTTTTACAGTCAGGAAACCACCGATTATAAATATTATGTACTTTTCTTAAGTCGGTAATACATTTTACCATTATACCCTACAACACAACACAACAATGAGTAACTATTAGCGACCCTACACAAATTATAAGGTATACTTAAGTATTTCATGGTAAATAATATTATTTTCACTTCTCATGCTCTTAAAATGCTACTTAAATCTCTGCGAATCGGGACTAAAGCTCCTTATTAATCTCTAGGGATTAAAGTTTTTTTTTTTAATTTACTTTGGAAACCCCTAAACAACCAATCACGGTGTTTATGAATGGAGGATTATCGCCATTTTCAGTGATTGTGTATGGACCATATTTTTGGGTGTCGAAATAACCTCAAAATGACAACTGTGCAAATATACAAAAAAAAAGGATTTAATTTCGTGAAACACGATTAATTATTACGAATATGAATCTATTTAATCATATTAAGGCCGAACTCTTTTATTATGCGTGGTCCAATTACTTTTAAAATGATTTCCAAGTTTGAATCTGTTGGCTAAATATGCAAGCATTTAAAAAATCAACGAAATAATAACGTATAATTGCACTTTTAATATATCGTAGATTTGGTTAGCTACTTTTATTTTATTAATGTTAGATTAACGATAGTAATAATAAGATACCTAATTGTTAGTTTTAATTGTTAGAAACTTTTTTATAATAAATGTTGTAATTTTGTTTAGAACGTCGTTTTTTTCCTCGCATTCAAAGTGAAAAGTAGATTGTTTAACGCGAGACTAAACATCTCGTGGCTTGTTTTAGTCCCTTGTTGAACAATCTACTATTATATTGGTGTAAATTGTGGTCCAAGAATTGATGATATATTTAATTGAGAATCTAAATGCCTAGGCCGATCTGAAACACCCCCGTGTAGGTCCAGGGATTTTCATTGGTTTCTGCGTTTTTTGAAACTTTTGGGAAAGGATCATGGGCAAATTGGGTGTGCCACCAACAGAATTGAAACCTATATCATTAAAAAGGTTTTAGTTAAAGTATCATTTCTTAATATTGCCGCAAATATCTAGCTCACCGGAGAACAAAAATATGGGCACTTGAAAACAAGAAATATCGTCCGTAGAAACTTCGGCTAATTAATGTATAATTGTTACAGTTTATTATAGAACTGCATGTAGGGTATTTGATGTACAAAAATATGTAAATTGTAGTGTTCGTGCTTCTTCAGAACTTGTCTAAAAAAGTATATTTTAAAATATTCTGTTACGAATATTTTACGTACACGTTACTCGCAAGATTACAAAGTATCTCGTAGAACTCTATCATCAACATAACCTTCGATTAAGTTATTTAACTGAAAAAAAAAACAGGTTTTTTTTTTTTTTATGTATTTAATGTATCTTATAAATGGTGTATTTATATGTACGCCAAATAAACTCTCGATTTCAAGAAAATACTTCAGTTTGTCAATGTATATTACCTAAAGTTTATATGGACCATCTTGTTTTCAAGTGATCATATTTTTGTTCGCCGGTGAGCTAGGTATTTGCGGCCATAATAAGAAATGATGTTTTCACTAAGTTCATCTTAAATATAAAGGTTTCAATTCTGTTGGTACCACACCCAATTTCCATACAAAAATGCCCATGATCCTTTCAACAAGAAACAGATTAAGTACTTAATTCTGCGATAGTATTAAAACAGTTTGGTTTATAACAGTGTATTTTTCTGAAAGTAGTCTAGTATAGTATTCATTGTATGAGATTATTTAAAAAAAACTACTATCTAACCGACGTTTAAATATAATTTAAAGTGTCTAGCAGACTAAGCTAACAAGATTGGACCCCACGAGGGATTTAGTTATACTTTTAGGTGGAGTAGTGGCAGGATCTAAGACCACTGTATGCTTAATATCAGCCTTCGATTTTCTTTATTTTTAGACAGTCGTTAATAGCTGCAAAAAAACGTTAATAGCTTCACAGCCGTTACTATGGGTCGGTAATAGAAACAATCGACTTACCCACTTTATTAATAATTTTTCACAAGAAAATGCTTTATTTTGAAGTATTTAACGTGGTAAATATAAACCCAATATTCAATATCTTCTAATATATAAAATTTTCATGTCACAATTTTAGTTACCGTACTCCTCCGAAACGGCTTGACAGATTCTTATGAAATTTTATATGCATATTCAGTAGATCTGAGAATCGGCTACTATCTATTTTTCATTTCTAATTTATAAGGCAAAACAACGTTTGCCGGGTCAGCTAGTTACCATATAAAAATACTGTGACGGCTACCAATATTCCTAATAAGCATGATCAATTTCAAAATTGCCTTAGGAGGGTCGTTGATAGCTGCATTTACCTTAGAATCTTGGTGCCACATGCAGCAATATTTTTACCGTGCAATATACTCAAATCAGTATGTGTCCTTTTTAAAATTAGTTTATAGCTATGTAACTAGCAATTAAGGGATTTTTTATTCTACCTCCCCACTTAAAAAGTTTCTTCAAAATTTTTGATGGTTTCCCTTCTTAAATCTTAAAAATATATAGTTCATCATACGCCGCAAAATTGTCCTTACAGACGTGACTCGGTGCAGAAGTTGCAAGGCTTGAGTGCTTAGATCAGTTACGGCGACTTTGCGACTACTCTGCGCCTACTTAGCGCAAAGTTGCCTTTGTTGCGCTTCATGGTTGTTACGGTAAGTATTCAAATGAGAATCATAATTATAATGGGGCGAGTTGAGACAGTTTGATAACATGTCAAAGGCATTACGGTTTTACCCAGTAAAATAGAGGCCGGGCACTATTAGTACCTACATTATTGCATAACCTACTAGTTAATAAGAGGAACCAGCACAGTCAGTGGCGCACCTGCGCCTGAACTAGTGCCTGTATCTTACGCGACAGAAGGTCAGACGGGTCCCTCTCGCAGTCATCTTGAACGCCCCACGAACCGATACAATGGAGCCCCCATATAGTTGTACTGGCAGGAAAACGAAGTTTAGCAGCTTACGCCGTTAGATTAGACAACTAACCAATGTTGAGACAGCTGGCTTAGTTTAGTTTAGTTATGTCCATAGTGTCTTTTCGTAAGGTTAAGGGGTTCCTCCTTGTTGTTGTTGGCATGTTGAGTTTCTTGCGGCGTTTCTTTTCAGCAGTGGTCTCCTCTTGGGAAGCGCTGGTTGATTTCTGACGGGCTTAAGTGCCCGTGCGCCTACTTATTGAATAAATGTCTTTTATTTTTTTTACCGTTGGCCTAGCTGCACACTGTAGTGCTTGGCCGCTGTGACGTCACGCTTGAACTGCTGCACTACTCTGTCACAGATGTTAAAGTGACAAGGTACTTCATCCAGTGCGCATCAGTTACTTAAAACCGCCCGGCCGACTGGTCCTACAAGTAGTCAATGATTAAATAATAGTATTACACAGCCCTTATTCGATACGATACGGCTCGTGTCATGTCTTTTTGGCACACATTCGATAGTGGGTCCACTGGTCGTAGCAGATTCGCTAAATAGCGGATACATGGTGCTACTGCGTAATAGCGCAGCGCCCGTAGCCGGCGGTGATTGCGTTAAGGACAAATACTATATTTATTGAATTTAAATTAATGATTGAAACGGTGCTTAGTTCTTTAGTAGCATTTATAGTATTAAAGAGAAGTTAACGCCATTACTTGAGAAGTAGCATGAAAATACATACATACATACCCTCACTCACGCCTTCATTCCCAGAGCGGGATAAAAATTGAGTTCAACATGTTAATTCTTAACCTTACCTAGAACAATAATATCTTGTAAGAGATGGCGCCGTCGACGGTCGTCTACACGAATGTACGAGGAGGGCGGCAGTTCGCGAAGAATGGCATCTAATTGTGAAGCAGGCCACAAAGTCAACGCGACGACCCCGACCACTCTGGCAAGAGTGTTACGTCAAAGAAGAAAAATAAAAGATGGCATAAAAAACACTTACATTATTAATTTAAGTTGAATTAAGTATAATATATTCAAATAATAATAATAAATAATAGTATTAATATGTCCAATGATAATCTCATTAGCAGCCCATGGCGCCCCCATCACCAACAGCCTATAAAGTTTTAAGGCCAGTCAGGTTTCAGTGGGTAAGCTTCCTCCTTCTCCTTCGCTCTGAAGGGGGGGGGGGGATGAGATGAGATTTTTGAGCAATAAAGAGTTCACATACAAATATAAGTATGAACACTTATTTATTTATTACCAGGGATCGGAAATTCGGTTCGATATTTACCTTATTGTTGTTCAGTTGCATGGAGCCGGACTCAGTTTTAATTTATTAAAAATTGCCGGGATTTCTGAATTAATAAATTACGCCAGCATAAATGCATAATTAAGTGTTTATCTTAATTATTTGAAGTTATTTTCTATGTATAGATTTACGATATGTAATTTAATTTACCGGTTACTCATCTAAAATAACCTAACCTTACGAAGTTTAAGGAGCAAATCGACGGAACGTTTTATCTTACATGATAAATAATGAACATAAACGTTTTGTAGAATCCTGGCATCCCGGAACTTATATATTAAAATAATATTTTTAAGAAGCCAACTTTAGTTAAATGTCGAACCGAATTTCCGATCCCTGATTATTACATGGGCATGGGTAGAAGGTTTTTGATATAAAACTCTTCACTGTTCGGATGCACATGATTTTTATAATAAATCACTAAAGTTTTTTTATTTTATTATCAGTTTAAAAAAATATTTTACTACTATGAGTAGAGGAGAGCTTACAAAAACTGCGCTATTCCCGAGGCTCAGTCACACGAGCGGTTTTTTAACTCTACGTACTTACTAGCTATTAAAATAGAATCTTGTCGCAGAGAGTCAGCCCTATACAGTGACTATACTATTAACCGAGCGATATTTGTATATACTCGTCGTACATTTGCAATCGGTTTCGATTCTCTAACGATTTCGATCTCAATATCGATGTAACGATTTCGATGAAATTTGTAATGAAGGGGCGAAAAATCGATCTGTCGAGTTGTCATCTTCGGGAAAATTCGTTTTCAACCCGAGCGTCGCCCGGTCCTCAGGGTACTGAGTAACTCGTAAGTGGCTCAACAAATAAAGTGAAGGTCGTTGTTCCATACATTGTACTCTTGGTGGGGCGTTGGAACAAGGCCGTTTTATTGTAGCGGTGGATGTATTTAAGGGCTTCTAGGGCTTGACTAAGTCAGGGGTGCAACTCGATGTGGCACACTGGCTACCAAACTGAATTTGTAGACTTTTCGCGTCAATATATTGAGATTAATTATAACTACCTAGATAGTATAATTTTCTTATAATCAATTTAGTTGCCCTACAGTATTGTCGGAAGCAAACCTTTGAGTGTTTTCTATCGCCTTTTCAATTCCGTCGTGTTTGGACGGCACCTTTCCCAACATTGGTAAAGTTAATTAGCCAGAGCGTAGGCAGCGTTACGTGAGCGCCGCGCGCCCGGCTCCCGGCTCCGGGCAGACGCGGCGACGCCGCCGATGTGGCCGCCTGCCAACAATGTGGAAAACTGAAGGCGCCGTCTTCACCTCCGCCGCAAACTAGGAACAAAACAGTTGAGATAATTCAATTAATAACTGTATAAGGATTTACACGCACTTGTTTTTTTTGTTGTCGAACTGTTAATTCAATATGTATTCAATATGGATTTAGGTGACCGACGCGACCGTAGAAAAGCTTATGATTATAATTATATTTTTTTTAGTAGGCGTTACGGTTGCAACACGCACTGTTTAACTATAGAGCCCTGAGCCCGTTCAGGCCGCATTAAAGAAATAGAAGTATTAAAGAAGTAGAAGACATTTGTCGAAGGCTCTCATTAATTTGGTCAATCAGGATTTACTTAACTGGCCTTATTTAACTAAACTTTTTTAACAGACGTGATATTTTCTAACTAATTAAACTAATGTAGTTTCGCTATTTCGATCTCGAAACATTCACACATATAGTTGCCATTAAATTTATAAAAAACATAGATGAGGTACTTGACATTATCAGTGGCCCTAAACAAGATGCATTCGGCAAACGTCATCGTCATCGGATTGTTGTAATCTACCGGACGGACGGTCGCGTCGAGTACTTAACTAGGTATGTCAATTACTTACATCTTGATCGTTTTCTAAAATCGTTTACGTTAGACGTTAGGACCCTTTTAGAAGATATCGAACATATCTAAATAGAAGCTATATTTCGTTATTTTTAGCATTAGAAATTCGGTAAATAAAGAAGCAGTTGCTGTTAACCTTTTTCTTTGGAAGATAATAATGTATTAATACGATTTAAAAAATAACAACAAACTTTAACGGAAAATTAAACTCTACAATTTAAAACAATAAAAGATTCTGGGACAACTAGAAACCTATAACGTATCGCATTCGCAAGACATACGACATGAGAGTGACGTTTATAAACACCATGTGAGTGTTCTGTAAGATCCGCCAATAAATTAGAACTTATTTTACATAAGAACCTTCCTCTTGTTTTTTTTTTTATGCAATGTGAAGGCACACGAGCACACAGGCCACCTGATGGTAAGTGGAAACTGTGACCCATAGACATTCGCATTCACAAGACCGCAATCCTAGGACTGCTAATGCGTTGCCAACCCTGAGGACTAAGATGGAATGCCTCTATGCTAGTCATTTCACCGGCTGTCTTATCCCCAAACCGGAACACAACAATGCAAACACTGCTGCTTGGCGGTAGGTTAATAGAAAAGATGGTGGACCAGCCCGGACGGACCCTACACAAGGTCTATTGCTGAAAACTGAATTTTAAAGAGAAATCAAAAGTAAAAGCCGGAGATGATTTCCATCGGCCATCCCGGAAACCTACTTAAATAGTGTCTTTGCTTAAATATACATCGGGCTTTTACTACTATTGCATTACTATTGCTTAAAGAATGAATACTTAATGTAATGAATATAATATGGATTTTTTTAATAGTTTGTTGGATTTAGGTCATAAAATAACATTATAATAATAATGGCAGGGCAGCTAGTGGCGAGCTGTTGGTGAGTGGCGACACCAGGGACCTGAATGCTCCCGAGGGTAGGTCCTGTTCCTCACCTCACGCTTGCCTTCACCGGCTGGCTGGAGTGAATAATGACGAGGAACAGAGCCTCACCTCTGGCTTGCCTTTATTGGCCGGTCAGAGTGGAGTCGCAAGAGCTATATGCTCGAAGGGTGGATGTGTTGCATAAGTGGTGAGTGGGCACCTTATGGTCGTTTAAAGTCCAGAAGCACCTCTCCACCCTTAGCCCCTCTGGAACTGTTACCTGGCGGCTATTTCGGGAGGCCCATTCCATTGAGTTGGCAAGTCACCGCCTGCCATTTCAACCAAAGTAATTAGCATTGGCCAGGCAGGCGCCGTAGTTTCTTCAATAGCCTAGTTCACCAATCCATATCAGTTCATACATAGAGCCCATTAATAATGTTTCCATCCTTTTTAAATAGTCCTACACTAACCATTGGTTATCCGTGGGAGCATACTTCCATAGTTTGAACTCAAGGACAATCGCCGGTTGGTGTCCCATCACTTTACTAAATTAAACTTGTCTAAAGGGCCTCTGCGTGTTGGCTTCGGCTCCATGTACGCCTTCCAAAGGTCCGGGACTCCCATAGTCCCGTGAATGGTAAAGACATACAAATAATAATAATAAATCACTCAGGGACAATCGCCGGTTGGTGTCCCATCACTTTACTAAATTAAACTTGTCTAAAGGGCCTCTGCGTGTTGGCTTCGGCTCCATGTACGCCATCCAAAGGTCCGGGATTCCCAATAAAGTCCCGTGATTGGTAAAGACATACAAATAATAATAATAATAATAATACGTTTATTCACAGATCTTGCTTACAACTAAATACATATATTCTTCTGCCAAACCACAGAGTGGTTTGTTGGCAGGCGCGGCTCCTTTCCTTTAGTTTTATGACCTTCGGAAGTAAGTATACGCATTTTCTTAGCGATTTCCATAAGCACTCCCCTACAAAACGGCGATCAACCGACTCAGATGATTGTTGCGTCAACGCTGAGACAGCAAATTACCGGCTTTGCCTTGTAGTGGAAGGGATAAATATCTAGGTAGCGGGAAAATAATATCACAACTTAATATCGTAAGTTAGTAAGTACAGTAGGTATTCCCAGCTATCGGCTGGCTGTCGCTATCACGCTTGCACTGAATTTGCTATTTTCTGACAGGCTTTCTTGTAATCTTCAGTTAGAAACTTTTGAAAGTTTTTAAAATGCTGTTTTAAATTTTTCAAAATTATGTCATGATCTTTGGTTTCGTCTACCAAAGATTGTTCTATTTTCATAATAAAATTTCTCATCATGTCAGCCGAAAGACGTCCACTGCTGGACATAGGCCTCCCCCAAGGCTCTCCACTCAGACCGGTCTTGAACTTTTCGCATCCAACGCGTTCCCGCGATCCTTACAAGGTCGTCACTCCATCTTGTTGGAGGCCTACCTACAGCTCGTCTTCCGGCTCCATCGGCCATCAGTCCTGCGAGCGATGTGCCCCGCCCACTGCCACTTCAGTTTAGCTATTCTTCGGGCTATGTCGGTAACCTTACTACATCTACTGCGGATATCATCATTTCTGATTCTATCACGCAGAGAAACCCCGAGCATAGCCCTCTCCATAGCCCTGTGAGTGAGGCCCATTGTTAGCGCCCACGTCTCAGATCCGTAAGTCATCACTGGCAACACACAATGGTCAAAGACTTTTGACTTCAAACACTGCGGTAATTTGGACGAAAAGATGCTGCGAAGCTTCCCGAACGCTGCCCAGCCGAGTCGGATTCGACGAGTCACCTCTTTCTCAAAGTTGGACCTACCTAACTGGACCGTTTGTCCCAGGTAAATATAGTCGTCAACAACTTCGAGCGAAGAGCAGAGCCTCCGACTCTTACGGGTGTTGGCGTGACATGGACATAGGACATGACTTTCGTCTTGTCCATGTTCATTCTCAAGCCAACTCGGTCGGAAACTCTACTGAGGTCAGCGAGCATTGCACTGAGGTCCTCCATGGTCTCAGCCATGACTACGATATCGTCAGCGAATCGAAGGTGAGTGATGTACTCACCATGTATGTTGATGCCTCGTCCTTTTCGGTCTAGAACCTTAAAAGCATCCTCCAATGCAGCAGTGAACAGCTTCAGAGAGATCACATCTCCTTGTCTGACTCCCCGCTGTAGAGGAATAGGCTTCGTGCTCCGGCCTTCTCGTAGTCCACAAATGCAAGGCAAAGGGGGAGGTTACTCTTCGGTCTTCTGTATAACCGTATGTGGTCTACGGTATTATAGCCTTTTCGGAAACTGGCTTGTTCGGGAGGCTGGAAATCGTCTAACCTGCGTGCGAGACGATTTGTGATGACCCTCGAAAACAGCTTGTAAACATGGCTCAGAAGTGAAATGGGTCTATAGTTCTTCAGTAAAGTTTTGTCACCTTTCTTGAAGAAGAAAACTACCACACCTTTGTTCCATGCTTTCGGCGTGCTCCCTTCGTGGAGGACGGAGCTGAACAGCGTCTGAAGGCTCCTAAGGATGGGTTTACCACCCGCCTTCAGGAGTTCTGCAGTAATTCCATCCTCACCTTTGGCTTTGCCATTCTTAAGCTGTTTGAGGGGCATACTAATCTCGTATCAAATCTCTGCGGTAGCCAATTTGCTGGCGGATCATCGCGTTAGTTCGCATATGGGCCATTCTCATTTTTGCTTATTTTTTTTGTGCATTTGTATTAAAAAATGAAATACTTTCATTATTTCTGGTGTTACTATCTACAATTCATTGAAATAGTTTATATTAATAGGATCTTTATTAAAACTTACACAATATACATATTTTTTTAAATTATCGTTAAGAAAATGACGAAAACGTCACCTCCATGTCGTGTGCAATTTCCATTTACGATGGTATAGACTAAAATAAAATAATTTTATCAACAGTAATTAAATTAATTTATATTATTTTACGATAAAACATACAATAAACTGTCTAAAAAACACCAAATATTTAAAACATAAACACTAACGGATTCTAAATATTTCATAACTTTTGTGCATGGAAAAATTGTCACCTCCATGGATCAACTTATTGAACGCAGCCATTACTCATTAAATCAGTGAACACAGTTTCTGAACGAATACAGACAACAAACACAACGCCATCTTGAAAGTTTTTGACCGTTTGGAATTCCTGGGATTATTATTTTGGAGTAAAGACCTGTACGGTAAGGTTTTTTAAAAATTAGCATGCGATTTCGGTCACTTCCGTGGATTACATATCGACGCTAAAAAGCGTAAACGCAATGTACCTAAAATATTTTTTTTACATATTCGGAATCAGATTTTTTTTCTGCGTCGAATGGTCCGGGTCCCGTGGCGCTACGACGATTAGAAAATTTTGTACAGCGTTGGAATTGTATGTACTTTTTTAACACATAGCAAAACTAATTGCAGTAAATAGCCAATAAGTAGGTCATTATTTTCCATTTGCACGTACACCAATTAAGGTTTTACAAAAGTTTGAAGTCCGGCAGGTTACAGCGTGCATAAAACTATTTCTACCGTCGTTTACAGCGTTTACGCTTATTGGAAAAAAATGTGGAACTACTCTTACTACGTTTTTTGTAAAATATATTCAGATGACAGTGACTTACTACTTTATAATGAGTCGCCGTAATATGAATACTTACCAGTTACACCATTTATGAAGTGATACATTTAATTACTATTTGCCTTTACTTCATTTCTATAAAGATGACTTGTTAGGGGTCGCTTGGAGTTACCGCTATTTTAAACACGCGCGTACTAGGAGTGGATAACGGCTTACAGCCTTGATCAGTCGGTCGGTCGCACCATCGGGACAAGTTGAGTGAGGTGTAACCTTCTTTCGCCGCGTGACAACGAAAATAAAAATGTAAGAATTAATATTTTACAGTCTTATAGTGCAAATAAAGTGGCTAGTTATTATTATTGTAATTAATTCTTACTTTACTAAATTGTGTCGAATTATGTAGAGTTTAGTGTTTCCTGAAGGTACATAGAATTAAAAGGACATTTACAAATGATTAAATTCGTGAAAGGTTGTATGATTATAATTTTTAAATGTCATATTTTCGAAAGTGGTATAAGGTAGCTTTTTTACACAAATATACATCGATGTTTCATTTTGTTACACATTGATGTTTTTCTGTTTATAGTAGTTTTTACAGACTTCATAAAAATAAGGTTCTGCATCTGATCTATAAGTATGTAAGTATGTTGTATGTATGTATGTTGTATGTATGTATGTTGTTTGGTTTGTATATTTGTACGTACGTCTATATGAATTAATGAATGTATATTTGTATCATCACGATTATCTCAAAAAGTACTGCGCCGATTTGCAAAATTCTTTCAGATATCTAATCCTTCTTTGTCTACAATACTTTTTAAATTTTATGACTTTGACTTTCAGACGGCGTTCATGTCAGTCGAAAAACGTCCACTGCTGGACATAGGCCCCCCAAGGCTCTCCACTCAGACCGGTCTAGTGCTTTTCGCATCCACTGCATTCCCGCGATCTTTACAAGGTCGTCACTTCATCTTGTTGAAGGCCTACCTACAGCTCGTCTCCCAGTCTGCCAACGACGCCACTCAAGATCCTTCTGACCCCATTGGCCATCAGTCCTGTGAGCGATGTGACCCACCCACTGCCACTTAACTTTAGCTATTCTTCGGGCTATGTCAGTAACCTTAGTTCTACTGCGGATATCATCATTTCTATTTCTATCACGCAGAGAAACCCCAAGCATAGGTTTTTTCATAGCCCTCTGATTGACTTTGAGCTTCCTTATGAGGCCTATTGTTAGCGCTCACGTCTCAGATCCGTAAGTCATCACTGGCAACACACACTGGTCAAAGATTTTTGACTCCAAACACTGCGGTAATTTGGACGAAAAGATGCTGCGAAGCTTCCCGAATGCTGCCCAGCTAAGTCGGATTCGACGAGTGTAAATATAGTCGTCAATAACTTTGAG
Organism: Acleris emargana; assembly: GCA_927399475.2. Taxonomy (NCBI): domain Eukaryota; kingdom Metazoa; phylum Arthropoda; class Insecta; order Lepidoptera; family Tortricidae; genus Acleris; species Acleris emargana. The sequence goes on along the minus strand of OV656835.1, from coordinate 43,727,439 downwards.
CGTAGAGCCTCCGATTATTACGGGAGTTGGCTCTACATGGACATAGGACATGACTTTCGTCTTGTCCATGTTCATTCTCAAGCCAACTCAGTCGGAAACTCTATTGAGGTCAGCGAGCATTGCACTGAGGTCTCAGCCATGACTACGATATCGTGAGCGAATCGAAGGTGTGATGTACTCACCATTTATGTTGATGCCTCGTCTTTTCTAGTCCAGAACCTTAAAAGCATCCTCCAATGCAGCGGTGAACCGCTTCGGAGAGATCACATCTATTTGTCTGACTCCCCGCTGCAGAGGAATAGGCCTCGTGCTGCGGTCCTGGAGTCGGACGGATATAGTGGCGTTTTCGTACAGACACTTCAACACTTCGATATATCGGTAGTCAACTTGGCACTTAGACTGCAGCACAGCCCATGTTTCGATCGAATCGAAGGCTTTCTCGTAGTCCACAAATGCAAGGCATTCGTTCTTCTGTATAACCTGCCGCAACGCATGTATGTGGTATATGGTACTATAGCCTTTTCGGAAATCGGCTTTTTCGGGAGGCTGGAAATCGTCAAACCTACGCGTGAGACGATTTGTGATGACCCTCGAAAACAGCTTGTAAACATGGCTCTATAATTCTTCAGCAAAGTTTTATCACTTTTTTTGAAGGAGAGAACCACCACACCTCTCCCTTCGTGGAGGACAGAGCTGAACAGCGTCTGAAGGCCCCAAAGGATGAGTTTTCCACCCGCTTTCAGGAGTTTGGCTGTAATTCCATCCTCACCTGGGGTTTTGCCATTCTTAAGCTGTTTGAGGGCCATACTTATCTCGTACAGGCTGACGTCGGAGAGATCTTCGGTATAATGTCGGGTTAATTTAGCCCTCGGGTCTTTAGCTACATTTTCGACGGGTGTTCGGGTGGTCGTTGTAATCGTCCACGTTGCTGCCAAGGCACTCGAAACGGTTTTGAAGTTCGAACTGAAAGCTCTCGGGGTTTTGGAGCTCAGCGGATGCCGGGCGGAGCGTAGACTTCATCAGTCGAGACCTTTCAAGCTTGAACTGGATATTCAATCAGCCTCGTACCATACGGTGATCACTCCCGGTTTTAACCGCACTAATGACAGAGACATCATTGAATATGTGCTTTTTCGTCGATATGATAAAGTCTATCTCATTCCTCGTTACACCATCAGGGCTCATCCAAGTCAACTTTCTATGCTCATATTATCTGAAGAAGGAGTTAATCATATAGAGTCCCTCCTTCTCCATGAAACTGGCTAGGAGGTGGCCCTGTGATTCATATCCCCACTCAAAAATTCCCCACTTTCTGCTCTTCACCGTCTCGTTTGCCCAACTTTGCGTTGAAGTCCCCCATAACAACCGTGAAGTGAGTTTTGGAGCTATGCAATGGCTCTGGAAACATCCTCATACGTAGCCTCCACCTCATCGTCGGAGTGTGTCGAGGTCGGAGCATATACCTGTATGACCTTCAACGAATATCGTTGGGTCATTCTGAGTACAAGGTACGCTACCCTGCTCGACACGCTCTCAATATTAACCACGTTGTTCACAGGGGAATTGTGGACGATAAACCCGACACCTCCCTGGGACTGGTAGTCGCCCTCCCGGAAATAGAGTAAGTTACCGGGTTATCATGACTTCCCTCTCTCTACGGACTTCTGACAACCCTATGATTCCCCATCGTAACCTGCTCAATTCCTCCTCCAGTAACAGCAACTTTTCGTCGGTCCGCAATGTTCGGCAGCTGTATGTTGCCAGAGCTAAAGATCGTCGTTTCTGCTAGCCGGATCTCTGCCGGAGATTACCTAAAGCACCCCCTGACGGTGTTTGCTTGCGCAAAATTAAAAAATCCTCGATTACGCGTGATTTTGCTTATACCTACATTAAGTTCCTACTAGCAAAATAGTGTTATTTTTATTTGTTCATCATAAGGCTGATTGTTATAAGCTAAAAAAATACTATTTAAAGAACGAATTATGTTGAGAACTTTGAATGTAAAGAAAATTGTTAATACTTTTTTAATAATATACATACATACATACATTAAATCACGCCTGTTTCCCAGAGGGGTGGGCAGAGACCACTTCTTTCCACTTAATAATATACTTTTTTATATTTCCTGGTTTTATTATTGAAACATGATTGAAAGAATCATTAAAGATCTTGGATTTAAGTTCAAGATGTTTAATGATTATTTAAGGTGACATTTTAAAATAATGATAAATAAATGTGATCACAAACTTACTTCATTTTAATATTAGTATTCGTTTTTGGTACTATCATTTAATACATTTATGACATTTTAAAGAGACAAATAACACAATGTTACCTCAATTTAGGCACTCCAAAACATTTAAAGAGTGGAGGTTACAGCGTTTACGTTTATTGGAAATAACACTGATTTTCATCTGTCCATCCATTTCACGTAATCATTAACAGCGTTTTATCGTATTAAAAAAAAATGTCGGTTTGCTGTAACCGACATTAAAAAGAAACACAGTCACTTGTAGTATATGGCAGGTAAATGATCTGATAGAGAATTATAAAATAGGTTTGTGGTATAAAAATCGCACCGATCGGTGGAATATAAAGAGAGTTATGATTGTTTTTCTAAAATCTCAAAAGTTTTTTGGCTCTGGTGTAAAGTTTGCTTTTTGCGGGTTACAGCGTTTACGCTTTTTAGCGTCGATATGTAAAAGTATTTATTTAATTAAGGTTTGTTACTTCCGTGGAGAGGTATTTTCATTTTTCCCTTTTTTAGTGAAAACTACAATGAAAATAGCTAAGCACATAAGTGCTACATAATGTAAGATAAAGTGTCTTTCATTTGAGACTACTTTGGATCAAATAAAAAAACATTTCCTTTTTTTCAAATTTTAAGTCCGATTTTGAGAATGGCTCATATTCTTGATTTATACTTTAATGTTGTCAAAACTTTGTAGTGGACTACCTTCAATGACCGTGTAACTTTCGGGATGGATTTCTAGAACCGCCCTGACTTCATCGGGCGGCTCTTCAAGGAACAGCCATTCTGATATATGTCTCTCGTTGCGGCTTCCCTTAAGTTGTCCTTCTTGCGCAAGGGCTGCTTGAGTCGGTCCCTATATTATATATTTTTCTCAATTCTATCACTGTATTTAATGTAGCTAAGCAATTTCTCGGTTTTGGGAATGCGAAAGGGCTGACTGGGTTTGCGTTTGCCTTTATCTTCCTTGACCGAATATTTGCATCTTGTGTGTGGTCCGACCAGCGACTTGTGACACCAAAAAGGGGTGCTTAGCCACCGTCCTACTTGTACGTTATTTTGGCCTTTCGGGCCTTCTGAAGAAGGCCCGAAAGGCGCAAAGGCGCAACCTTATCCTACCTGTTAATTTCAGGTAACACGAGATGAATAGCAACTGGATAGACCTCATAATGTGACAGCTGAGGTTCTACTTTGCAAATCGAAGTTCGAAGTTACGTTAGCTCCATCCCTGTCACTCGTCATACGAGATTAAATCGAGAGGAAGGGATGGAGAGAACGTAACTTCGAACTTCGATTTTGAAAGTAGGGCCAGGCCACAGGGTATGTTTGTGGTCTAAGGTTTGTGGTTTACATGCAGCAGCCAAAGCATAAACAAAAAATGCTGATGCTACGAATGGAAAACTGAGTGTCAGATTCTTTCTAAACAGCCCACATTCAGGGCAGTATTACAAAACTTCATGAAAAAAATGGATCTGACACTTTTGACAGTTGATTGACCTGACAGCTCGGCTGCTGTACTGCAGCATAATACATAAAGTTAGATCTGTGAAATAGACCAAAATGATTAAATAGCCCTAAGTGAAAAAGAGCATTCTTAACGAGATCACGTTTTTTTTACATTATTGTTTATAACCGGTCCCTTAACATGTTATCGATCAAGCGATTGCCGACTATTTCGTCATCTAAGATGCAACCAAAATGTTATCTAGATTTCAGAAAAGTTGTTATCGAAAAACAGGTGACTTTAAACTATCATAAAAATTTGATAAACCTGTGCAAGTCAGTATCTACCCTGTGCCGATATAGTAATAAAGCTAAACATCCGGTCAGTTCAACTTCTAAATATATGAGTTACATCAATAGTCGGTGTTCTAATTGAATATTGGTTTATTCAATGTTATAGCAACAAAAACGACTTCATGCAGAGTTAAAAGCGGCAAGTTCATTATTGAGCAGATCAAACTTACCTGGCTTGAAATCACTGTACACTCGTGGACTACATACAAGCCAATATAACTCAAATAAAAACGAGAATAAGGATGAGGTATTTATAGCCTTTCTTAAATTATAATGTATCTAAGAAGGAAAAATAACTAGTGGGAAGGGTATGTGACAGAGCTTAGAGAAATAGAGTCCTGTAGAAGGTCTGGGTTGTTGCACCAACCTAGATTCTGTAAATAAAGATTTTTTGACATCTGCATTGGTTTATGCCATAAATTATTGTGCTATTTAATATTTAAAGAATTATATACTGTAAGTGTATATTTACATATTTCTTGTATTTTGTTCTAGGATAAAGACAAAAAAAAATCAGATGATGAAAACAATGTCTCATCTCTCAAAGTGAAAGCTGCATTCTGGACACTTACTACAGCCATCCTTGTCATACTTAGTTCTCTGCTAGTTCCAGGAGATAAAACACAAAATGAGGTAGTTTTTAATTCATTAACACATTCACTGCCATGTTGCTCTCCTCACTACGCACATATCCTAATCCAGTGCTTTACCGATTTGTAGCAAACACTGCATATGAAAAGAGAACCCAATGAGCAGGTTGTTGACAGTGAAACTGTTAAAAGGGCAAACTACATGTAAAAACTCAAGAATCTCCTTATATTTTTTACTTGTATTTGTGTTAAACTATTATTAAATTTATGTCAATACACTTTACATGTATACATCATCAAACAGTGGGCTGTACTTTTTTTCATTGATTTTCCATACCCGGTCTTTAAGATACTTTGTAATGGTTTTGGCCGTCGTATTTGAATTTTCTCCCGAGCTTTCTTGTATGATTTAGCGATAGTTTTTTTGTGTGAGTACTGATTAGGAAGCTAAAATACTATAAACTGTGCTTCGATTCTCACCACTTAGTGTAAAATACAACCGTCGTTTTTGACCAAAAGGGATGTGTATCAAAGAAATTACAAACAGTTTCACAACACATTTTTCTCCATTTGCTGTAATTATTGTGATAAAAAACCTACGTCCTGCAATATTTTAAACAGAGGTTAAAACTTTGTCCAGATTTGACTTCTACTCTAACTCTAACAAAGATTGCTATAATGCATTGTTATGATCTTGGTACTGAAACTTAAACCATAGGTCTTAAAACTACCTTCAGGTAGGTACTAGTACTTTTCTCTCGCTCACACTCATGTGGTGTTATGTGAGTTTGCCCAACTTTACCTGAACCTGGATAATTTTTCAAATGATATTGCACTGTATAATACTATTGACAGTAACAATGTCTCTTTTCAGTTGGTGCGGTATGTTTCATGGAATGAGTTTGTCTACTCTATGCTATCTAAAGGTGAAGTGGAAGAACTCATTGTCAGACCAGACCTTGAAGTTGTGACTATCATCTTGCATGAAGGTGCAATCGTCAAAGGGAAGAAGGTAGTTTGCTAGGTGCTCATTTTTCTGACTCTTCTCTTCTATCTGTGGTGTTGTTAAAGTGGTAAATGTTTCTGGTTCGCAGTCCACACACCGAGTGTATCACATGAATGTTGGGGATATTCACAGGTTTGAGGAAAAACTCAGAGAAATAGAGAGTTCTCTAGGTGTTAAAGAAGGTGAGTGTGTTTGTATAGCAAATCTATAAAGCGTCGGGAGTGATTATTTTTGTGCCATTTGCCACATACCTTGATTTACAGGAGACTTCAACTGTATAAAGTTCATCTTTTATACATTTTAACTGTTCAAAAGGTAACCAGAAGACTGTATTATTAGAACATTTTAACTTGCTATATTCATTTTTGATAATCTATTGTTTGTCTTAAAATGTATGATAATTAGACATCGGTATCAACGTTCAAATTTCATGGCAATGTATGGTCGGCAGAAAAACAAATACAAACAAATACACTTAGTATTTTAAACCTTTATTTTGTATAAGTAAAAAAGAACTAAAAATGTAAATAAATATAAAATCAGGATATTGTGTTGAGTCCATTATCTCAGTCTAACACGGAGTTTGATTGGGCATTTGTCATTAAAGCTAATTTTCAGTTATGAAACTTATGAATTATGAATGTTTCGATAAACTATTATTTGACTTTACAGATTATTTTGCATGACAGTTAAATTGACATTCGTTGGGAAATTTAACATATTGTTTTATTTTTCGAATGCGAAATGAGTATTGAGGTTTTATGACGTATTTAGAATATCAACCCACTTTTAGTATATTTACAGTTTACCACAGTGTATGAGTGTAAAAACAAAAAAAAAAATTAAACATTATTATTCAAATGTATTTATTTATTTGGCTACCCTTACCGAGTGCCATGAAATTTGAACGTTGATACCGATGTATAATGATAATATTGATAATGATGTTACACAATTACTGGGATGTGGCACTAAATGTTTCATTTTCTTTTAACAAAATTGTACTATTTACTTTCATAGATATTAGTTTTATACACTCAGGGCAGGGGCAATTATAAAGGGCAATCTATATATTATAGTAAAGCATGTTCTGAATGAAAACGATTTATTAAATACAGAAGCAGCAATATTTTACGACTGATTTCTAATAAATAACGTGTTTGCCGTTCTTCATTAACACAAGATCTTTGACAATATTGCAGGTGTGCGAGTAATCTATGATAGAAATGGCAGCGTAGCTGGTAGGATCATAACTACTATTCTTATTGGAGCTTTGATTTTATCATTTTTGTATTCAACTAAATCAATGAAGATGAATATGAGCATTGGCGGCTTAGTAAGTCTTTTTTATTTCTTTAATGAGATAAATACCTTTGTAAATCAACTAAAGAAAACTAACCCCAACGCTAGGGATATTTATTCTAGTGAGGTCAAGTTGGGTAAGTGAAACATACTTTATTTTTTTCCGGCCGACACGTCTTATGGCTATTATTTAAGAGATATTTGAAAGTGTTCCACTTCCCCCGGTGTTTCGATAACCCAACCTGACCTTAGTATTAAGAATTGTATTGTAGTGTCGTTTGGCACAATGACCACAGTCTGAAATTTCAGAAAATATAACCAAGAGCCCGTGTGAGATTTTTTTATATAAATTTGTAGAATCAGCTGGGACGTGCTAAATTTACTTTGGTGAACTCAATGAGCGGACAAGGCAAAGGTGTGAAATTTGATGATGTGGCTGGTTTGAAGGAGGCCAAAGTTGAAATAATGGAATTTGTAGACTATCTGAAGCGACCAGAGCATTACAAAAACTTGGGTGCCAAGGTAACTGTTGAACTTTGTAAGAAATTATTTTCTCTGGTTTTATGGACCAGTTCAACGCAGTTACCTACTTAATAAATGTTGACAGCTCTAACCATCTGTTTATTGTCAATGATCTTTGCAATGCGACTGCATAAATGAAAGTTAATAAAGACCAACTCTTAAGTTAAATAGTATATTTAAGAATATTGTATCAGACGTATCTGTTGAATCCACGTTGAATAAAGAAAGTTATTTCCATGTCATGGTTTTTTATACTACAGGTGCCAAAAGGAGCATTATTGCTTGGCCCTCCTGGTTGCGGAAAGACACTTTTAGCAAAAGCAGTAGCTACGGAAGCTAATGTACCTTTCCTCTCAATGAACGGTTCAGAGTTTATTGAAATGATTGGAGGCCTTGGAGCTGCGAGAGTGAGGTATGTAAACGAGATCAATAATATTATGGGTATCTACTGTCTATTTAAATCCATTCGGCATAATAAATAAATGTATACCAAGGTAACTCGGGAGAGCGCAAGACGTCCTATGTAAACTCTCCACTCTGGGGAAAAACCCAACATTGGCACGTAGCACATTTGGTCCCTTCCTAGAAAATATAAGCTCCAACTTTTAATTGTGTTCAGTAAAATAACAACCACTTTAAATTTACGATAAGTACCACATTAAAGCCAGTCATGCACTTCATTCGCAAAGTGAATCATTTAAACAAATAACAATCTAAAATGATACAGTGATCCAAAAATGAGAAGCATTTAGTAAGTTATACAAAGAGCAGAACTTGTTCTTAAATCTTCTTTTTCTGGTTTACAAATGTAGCGTTTTGAATCCGCCTCACTAATACTTACTTTTTCATACTGTATTCCAACCGTGCAACATCATGTGGATCCCGCCATCTTTGATTGTAAACATCGGCATTGTATCTTGACGTGTAGGTAAATGTAGAGAACGGAATTGAAACTCTAAGAAAGGGCCACAGACATCTGTTCAAACACTTATCGGCAGACTCCTTAATCATAAATATAAACAAATACTTTATTGTAGTCATTTGGGCCTTAGGTTTTTCGGCGTTGTATTGTATCATACTATATATATATCCATACCACCCTGGACTACGCCTACTTAATGTATGTAATGTATGTGTGTGTTCCATGGTATGACAGACATTAATAATTCAGTATTACAATCAGTTATTGTAATATAAGAGCGTGTAACTCACGTCACTTATCTGCCCACAGTTACGTGGCCAAAAAATCACTTGCATTGTGCATCGCCTGTAGGTACGATATTATTCATTGGACGTTTTGCCTTTCGCTCCCGGACATAAATTCAATAATGGTTTGAAATCAATTACGTTAATTGTAGTTTGTATATTGTAGAGACCTGTTCAAGGAGGCTGCGGCGCGCGCGCCGAGCATCGTGTACATCGACGAGATGGACGCCGTGGGGCGCGCGAGGTCTACCGGGCCCAGCACCATGGGCCCGGGCGGCGGCGAGAGCGAGCAGACGCTCAACCAGCTGCTCGTGGAGATGGACGGCATGAAGAGCCGCGAGGGCGTTGTCGTGCTCGCCTCCACCAACCGAGCCGACGTGCTTGATAAGGTCCGCTCTTACCACATTTGATAATCGCCATAGCAAATACAAACATCAAAGTTGACCTCACCTGAGTCACTATAGTGAGTTTAAAAAAACAATAGCGCTTATGAACAATAAAGTTAACCCTATAGTTTGCATTCATTGGTACACCAGTCAAAACATTATTGTTCCTCTGCTTCCAGGCTCTGCTTCGACCAGGCCGCTTTGACCGCCACATCCTTATCGATTTGCCTACTTTACTGGAACGCGAAGAGATATTCGAGCGGCATCTTAAAAGCATCGTTCTTGAAGATTTACCTGGCTACTATACTAAGCGGTAAGATCAGCCTAGTTTAATTTTATTGCGCGGCACTGCCGCCGTGTTTTTCTTTTTAATGACACTGGCGAGCATGTCGGAAAAGACACATTCTTGCGTGTTCGAGACACAGTCGTAGATACAGTCGCTGCATGAAAAGGATCGTAACTTTTACTTTCTGTTTCAATGCTGTTAAGGTCCAAAAGTGACGAACATTTTTATTCTGAAAATATACCCTCGATAAGTTCATAGCACATCATATTTTAAAACCTTGCTTCTGTAGTGTTGTTATTCAGGTCTTTCAACCTCCCTTACAGTGTTTTTTTTCAACTCAGACAATATGAGGAATCCAAAACCTTATGGGATTTTATCTTAGAAAACCTAAGGTGTTTTTTGTGAAAGCAATATTATCATATTTAATTATTTTGTCATGAGTAACGAGCGGCTGACACATGCAAATTATGTCAAAATAATGTCGAACGATATCCTTAATATGGATATGACTGCAATTGATTAAAAAAAATAGTGAACATCATTGCATTGCATTTTATTGTTGAAGTAAATAATCGTATATTGTTCAATATTAGGTATTTTCAGTCGATTCTTCGATTCATCGAGTCGGTATTATATGGGGAAAATTTATAGTCTCAAGAGGTGACAATTTGCAAGTGGCCAGTACTTTCTTAATAAACTAAGCCTGTTCTGATTTATAAAAGTCATACATAATTAATTAGTAATTCAAAATTGAATGAAACTCTTATCCATTTTATGTTTTCGTCACCATATTGCATCCGTCAGCCGCCCTTTAGTTATGAGTGAGTTATTAGTAAAATTTACTAAAAATTACTAATCTTTTTTTACGCCGGTCGACTCAGTCTCATGTAAGGATCATTTAGTTGTATTGAACAAGGACGGCGAAAGTAGGTCAAAGGAGGTCTTGCCCAAACATGTATAGACTCCGGTCCTTAATTACTATGTTCTGCTATGAATTTAAAACTCGAAAACCCGGGATTTCGTCAAAAAAAAGTAAAAGATAACCTAAAATGGAACAATCTACTTTCCGCACATATCGTTTAAAATTAATTAAGCATAAATAAATAAACTACGTGAAACAGAAAAACAATAGAGTGTTTTTAATGTAAATAACTCCTAATGGAGCGGGCTCTCAGTGTAGTTCTGTATGCAAACATTGCGGACCGCATTCTGGCTTCTGATATATACCTCTATTATATCGATCCCAGACATCCAATCAACGGATGTTGCCAACCAGTTTTGTGATCCCCTCTCCTCCCCCCTTCTCCCAAATATTATTAGTAAGTTACAAAAGATTTTTTGTTTTAATTATGGAATTTCATTAGAAAATTAGTAATTATAGCCAGTACTTTTACAAAAATTACAAAAATAATGCTTACACGTGCCGGACACAGTTTGAATTTGTTACAAGTTTTTGCAATCACTGTTTACACATTTACACAAGGATTATACATTTCAGTGCTGCTTTTTTGACTGGTAGGTACCTACACGACTTTATTCGACAATTAGATCGTCATTTTACACGGTTTTATTATTATATAGTCGGGTAGAGATTTTTTCGTCATTTGCTTTAGGTAAAGGTTTCTTTCGCGTAGCTCGTAACCAAATTGAAGGAAATAAATGTGCTGGAACATCGGTTCAGAAGAGAATTTCCACAGATAAACTTGTGCAGATGCTCTTAAACAGTGTAAATGCAATGCATGAGAGGTACCTGAGGTACATAATATTATTCTTGTCAAATTTAAATCAAAGCCCATGTTTTCGCAGGTTTGAAACATCTGAATCACTTACCATCAATTTCAAGGAAAACCCGTAGATTAGACACTTAAAACCGATTATAACAACGTAAGTTTAAATTGTTGAAAAAACCAAAGAAAATATACTTTTATTTACACATGGCTGATGGCTCAATAGGCGTGCCATCATTTTCCATAGCGTTAGGCATGCCAGTCGTGTCATGAAAGAATTGTTCGCCGCCACAGCAAGAAAAGTGCACGTAGCGAGACTATAGCAGCGGAAAAGGGGCGGAGGGGGGGACTGAAAGACAAAGGACCGTGCGCGCGCAGCAGCATGGCTTTTTATAATGTCTAGGGTCTCAGATAGACAAATCACCAAACAATTCGCGGACCGCGATTTTTGCAAAAGATCATCTAGTTCTATTTTTATCTACTACGTACGTGCTAACGATTCATTCTAGTATTGCACGATCAGGCCCTAAGATGGTTACTACAAAGCACTCAACTTAAAACCTCGAATACCCCATTACTTTCACTTAACATAACTTGGAATTTACATTTTCAAAGCAGGGCATTTTTATCGTTTCTATACCAAACAAAATTAATATTCGGATAGATTTTATCGGATAGAAGCTTTCCGCCTACATCTCGATATGGCTAGGTAGCTGATACGACCAGATCGCTTTGTGACTACATCTCGATCTGACTACATCGCTTTGTGCCTAGATCGCAATACGACCAGATCGCTTTGCGACTACATCTCTAAAAGTCCGAGTTGCAAAATGACTACTTCGTTTGCGTTACTAGGTAGGTTAGGTTCGTTAGGTAACTTCAAACGCCCGAAGGGCAAATAACCCAGGAATAGGAGCCCCACCATGCGGGGCTCCGTCAATATTGCTAAGACAGACATAAGGTGAAAAAAACAAACAATTACACTTGACCAAAAAATGTTTTATGCCCAAATGGTTTTCACATAAAAAAAACCTAATATTGCCTAAGACAGTTTTCCTGTTTCTCCTATGGTTTCGGATTGTCCCATGATGTCCCAATAAAAAAATACACGCATAGTAGGTACTTTTAATTATAAATACGAAAGTAACTCTGTCTGTCTGTCTGTCCGTGGTTTAACTCAGTGCCTCTTGGTACTAAAAGTCTAAAAAGCTATAATTTGGCATAGTTTAACATTTCAAATACAATCTTCAAAAAACCTTTGGCTTCCTTCCATATATCGCACTGCTAGATCAAAACAGCATCAACTCAAAATCCTTGCTAGTTTTGTTTCAAGTTCATAGAAGTTGTATTAAAGTTCATTTTGAAATACAGTTGTATTTTGAGTTGCTCCTGTTTTGATCTAGCAGTGCGATATGTAAAGCAAAGTTTTTTTTACTTTATAACATCGAGTGAGACTCATTGGTTATCTCATAAAAAATGAGCATGTGTAGGTTATTGTTATTAATATTATACATTTTTATATTTGGTGACAGTTTAGGAAATATGAACTCGAAAAGTGCATATTTCGCTAGAGTACCCCTTGTAAAACACTACTAGTCTAGTACTTATTAAAAATCAGAAAATATCTTAAATTAAAGCCCATAAATGAAAACTACCCCGATCAAGTAGACTTGATTGGTCCCTGAGATACACGCGACTAAAGTGTACCTACTGAAAAACATCTAAGACAGCACTAAATAACTTCAAGTAGGAAATTTGTTCATACTTGTGTTAGATAGTGTTTTGTGTTTGTAGTAACGGCTTCGGAACCCTACACCCTACACTGAGTATGGTGCGACATGCTCTTACCCAGTTGTTTTTAATATCATGCATGAGTTTAACATTAGAATTTTACATTCAATTACGTTACTGGTGCTATATTCTCCTTAATGAACATTGTTATAATTCAAATATTGAGGTTATGTGTCAAACTGTACAGTTATTGTAAAACAGTAGTGATCTTGTATTATTTATATTGATCCCGACCTTAACTAATATAGAAACCGGAAGTTTCGTGGCATTTTTCGATAACGCCAGTGAGTTCTCTTTATTGACTTCCGATATATGTACATACCGATAGAATACAATACGGTATTCCCTTGGTTGATATAACAACTTTTCTTCTATTTTCGGTTTGCCTAATATTGTTTGGAATATTTAACCATTTGTCAAACATCACTTTTCATATTTTTTATTTAGTATAATGATTTGTTGATCGAACCACGTTAACTCTAATAGACGTTTTGCACCATTTTTGTATAGTATAATATTCTTGTACCTAATGATTAAGTTACCTAACTATCGTTTAGTATAACTTATATTTAATCTAAATGATTATACTGATAATTTCAAATATTTTTTATTACATCGATTACACCGATATTTTATGCAAGTTAAGTCGAATTCTATTTAAAAACCGACTTCAGGGCACCCCGTATCCACGTGGTCTTGTCTGCCCTACCCCTAGAGTGTTTTTGCAAAACGCGGAGCCAGAAGCTCGCGAGGAGGGGCCCGCGGAGCGAGCATGCGGAGGCTGGAGCGTAGCGAGCGAAGTGTAGGGTGGGCCCTTCGAGCGAGAGTTCTGGCGGGAGCCTACTAATTTCCAATATCTGCCCCGTTGATTCATTTTTATATAAAATAAAAAATTATTATATAAAAAATATTATTTTACCAAGTGATTATTAGGCAATAAGAGTATTATACTAACTTATATTATGCACTACAAAATTATACAAACCGAAATTATATAGTTTAAGTGTTTATGAAAAATAATATTATATTAAACGATTATAAAGCGAAGTGAATGTTTATGGAAAGTGATTTTAGACAAAATGAAATTAGGCCAATGGCAAATAGATCAAAAGTTGTTATACCAATCATTAGACAACCATACAATACAGATGATAAAATTCAAAAGAAGATTAAAAGTAGAGGTAAACAACAGGCGGCCGTTTCGTTTAAAGAACGAATTCTTTCAGTTAAGCCTATTAGCAGCTTAAAATTTGAAATAGACATGTAATTAAGTATAAAAGTTACTTGGAAAACAATATTTTTCATATTGAATCAGTTCTGAAATACGGGTTACAAATACCTAATTTATTGCTGCCTTTTCAATTTCCGCCGATAGGTAAAGTTATTCGATGTCAAGCCAAACAAATTGTATATAATGTGAACGAGCTAAGTTAATAAACGCAAGGAAGATCTGACAAACTTTATTGGAACATCAAAGTTATGTTAATTCAGATAGCTCTGATTATGACAGTGGAGAAAGTTTACAAAAAGATAGCGTTATGCATTGTGATTTGTGACGACAGGGAATAATTTCGTTTATTATGCTAATTAATACAATACTAAAATTAACACATGATTTATTTCTCGAATTTTGGTCCTCTACTTTGATCGATAACACGTCTACATCCGATTCGTATATACATTACATATCCAATTAGGTTAATGCAGAATATTGTTAGGGATTTCGGCAGACATATCCGTAACATAATTCATATCGTGTGTAGAGGTGACCAACACACGTCATCGACTAATAACGTGTCCCCCGACCTCCGTACGGACCGTGGGATTGTCACGAACGAATAAATGTCCCAAGCAATAAATCAATCAATCTCTATTTATAGAAGTTTGGTATATCGATATGTACCTACATTGAAAGACGATAAATGAGAAGTCACTACGAAAACCTAAAAAGTACCACGTAAATTCAGGCTCTGGTGACGTAACTATTTATAATGAATTGGGAAACGAGTACAAGTGATTTAATTACTATGATTTTAAAAAGTATTAATTATTTTCATACTTAGTCGAAGGTCTCGAGTTTTTGCGAGACTGACGTACCAACGGCAAATTATTTTCTATTCCTACTAGCTGTTTGATCCCGCCGTCGTCGAGGTGTTTCGTTCTTCATAGAAAACTTGTCCTAACCATTATAAACACAACAACATATATATTTTTATAAAAATCGGTCGAGCCATCCTCTGTGAACTAAGAAATTCGTGGTTAAGGTCGGGTTATGGATTCCCGGTTATTTACCTGTTAACTATAGCTATTCTATTAATACGAATAATTCTTAATATATAAAATTGGTCAAGCTACTAAGTGGTCCACGTCGATTGTAGTATAAGTTCCTGTATAATAATGTTAACACATTCAGCGCCCATGATTGTCTTTCGTATGAACACGGGCGGTGAATGCGTTGACGAGGTCTGGCGTCGACAGTCTGGCGTACCTGACGCCCGGCTTCAGCGGAGCGGACATCGCCAACGTCTGCAACGAGGCGGCTCTGCACGCGGCCAGGCACAAACAGAACATCGTGCGCGCGGCAGATTTAGAGTACGCAGTCGAAAGAGTTGTCGGTAAGAATTTAACTCCCCTTCTGCGCGTCTAATGCTACTCGAAATATATATCTCATTAGATACAAATTCGTGTTCTTTTCGTTAAGGTGGTACTGAAAAACGGAATCATGCGATGTCTCCAGCTGAAAAGAAAATTGTTGCGTATCACGAATCCGGCCATGCGTTAGTCGGATGGATGTTAGAACACACAGACGCGCTGCTCAAAATTACAATAGTACCGCGGACCAGCAAGGCCTTAGGTTTCGCACAATACACAACGTCGGACCAGAAACTTTATTCGAAAGAAGAGGCAAGTATTACAGTAGGGTGATTTCATGTTTACCCATCGACAAATCTTCGTTTTAGTCGTCAAACCTTGTTCATGGACTTCATGGTATAGTTTATAAAATAACTAGCTTTTCGTGCCCGGCAGCACCGCACATTTTTTTTCAAAATATTCAGTTCTGTCAAGAAGTTCTCGAGTTTTTGCGAGATTTATGCACCAGCAAATTATTTTATATACTTACTAGCGTTTCGTTCCCGGCGTCGCCCAGGTGTTTTGTTTTTCATACAAACCTTGTCCTGACCATTACAAACACAACAGCATATTCACTCTCGAGGTTTTGAGAGACTAACGAAAGGCAATTGATTTTTATATATAAGAAAGAAAATATAATTATAAGATATGATTCATACGACAGATAGATAGTACCCGGAAGTCAGAGTATCGCTTATGTTGAATTTGGGTTTCCCGAAGATATCCACTTGAAATATTCTAAACTTCGATCAACAATATCATCCAAAATATGTTTCGGAACGGACATAGCGCCTCACTTTCGGCTTGAGGCGCTATTTTGATTAGTTCAGTTGACACACACCAATGTCAACACGCGTCACGTTGCCGCAATGTGTATCAAAAGTTGCAAAAAAAACTACCGAAAAAGCAATGTATCAGTCGGAGTATTTTACTTTCGTTAAGTCTATGTAGAATATATTATATTGTAACCTTTTCTACTTTAAGACTTATATATCATCCATCACCGCAGCTCATAAGAAGGATACACATTTTACAAGATCCAGTTAATATAAACAATTACCTTTCTTTGGGTAAAAAACATTTAAATTAATATTCTTCCGGATTACAAGCGAGATTTTTATTTAGTTGTGTCTTTGAACACAAAAATCATATTTTTTTCAGAGCGATCATGATATTTGTCTAATTATGGCACAACTCGTACGCCGGTGACTCATTGATCCGTCGTTAGTGCTGTTGCGAGTCGTCTATATTTAATATTGTAATAATGTTTTGCACAATTCGGTAGAATAATTTTATTTTTATTAACGAAAGATTTTCGCTTTAAGTGATACTCAATAATTTCAATGACATTTATATATATCGCACCTTCGGTAGAACAAAGGCACAATGTATTATATGATTATAGGGGCAATTTGTGCCCTTGTCCTACCGAAGGTGCGATATATATATATATATATATTTAATTATAGTAACCTTTTGTGCTAATGTATACGCTTTTGAAGAAAATCATATTTTGAAAATGAACTCTCGATATACAATATTCGTTTGCTACTTTAAATGTCTACTTACTTGTTTATTGATACATTGAAATATTAACAATAATAGGTACAACACAAAGTAAAAATTACCAATTCTAACTAAAATTATTGCAAATAAAAATAATTTAAAGCAAAAGTTAACCTAATTATAATTAAGCTTAATAGGATAAAATTTAAATTAATGAAATCCTCTATTCGGCTGCCCGCCATAATGCCGTGTCATATATTCATTTTTCAAATTTTCAAAATTAGGCTCTTCCCGCGTCGCGGCCTACGCGGTTACGATCTGGTAGGCCGTGGCAAGTGGCCAGAGTGAAAAGGTTTGAAGTTGGAAGTCTTTTTCAAATTGTTCGAATATTATTATTGGCCCATGCGTCAAAATGGACCAACAACCAACAAAACTTAGAGTTAGGTCATTAAATATGTCTTTAACGGCCAAACCCTATATTCAATCCGCGGACAGATAGGCTTACCTACTATGGATTAAAATTTGACACATTTTGTATGGGAAAATGTCAAATTTTAACCCGAGGTAAGCCTTATCTATCCTCGGTTTGAATATAGGGTTCGGCCGTAAATCTACTTCATTCCTATCTTAGGGCACCAAGTTAAATTCCATTGCAGAACTGAGATATTCGTATTTTATTTAGAAAATATATTACTAGTAGTAGTAGTATATTAGTAGTAGTATATTAGTAGTAGTATGCCTACTCTAACAGTTTTTAAACCTCCGCTAAGAATGTTTGGATAGGGTCGGCCAATACACACGAACATTTGAAAACATGGAGTAGATTTTTACTATTGTTAGTACAGTCAGCTGCAGAGAAAAAGATACCCCCCCTCTGTTGTAAAATGTGCCTACTGGCTACTTTTATATACTTTTTTCTTTAATCAAAATTGATGTTCTATTACTAACTTGTCATTATAAAAAGTTGATGTAACCATGACACTCTAATAAAACGTTTACTAGATATACAACGACTTTACAATTAAATACAACAAAACGTTATCAGCACGAGGATAGTTGTAAAATAATTGGAATATAATTAGAAAAATAATAATATTGTTGTTGTATTATGTTTTGAGTGGATACATACGATGGTACATTCGAGTGGTGATATGAATACGGTAAGAGGCTCTAGTTCTCATTCACTACCTAATTTTTGTCTAACAAATAGAGACGATTATGGCAGTTGGAAATTCAAAATGCGAAATTATTTAATGCATGAGGAATTATGGGAAGCCATAGAGGGTTATCCCGAAGGCCATAATATTTCTACTGCCACAATTGTAAAGATTGATAAAAAGGCCTTGACGAAAATATGCCTCACACTCGAAGGCTCAGCAATAACGCAAGTAAGAATTGCAAAAACAGCATCTGAAGCCTGGAATGCACTGAAAAATGCATATGAGGATAAAGGTATGGGTCGTCGCCTTTATTTAGAACGAAGACTATATAGATATAGTCTCTCAGACTTTCCAAATATAGAAACATACATAAATGCAGTGATGTCGACTGTGTATGATTTATCCGACATAGGAAAAGAGATCGATGATTCGTCTGTTGCTGCTATTTTACTCGGAGGACTTACATCCAGGTTTGATCCCTTGATTATGGCTTTAGAGAATAGCAACCAGACTGTGACAACAGAACTTGTGAAGTCGAAGCTTCTAAATGAATTGTCAAAAGGCGAAGTGACAAAAAGTGATTCTGCTCTGCGTTCAAAGGAAATCAAACCCAGAAAGGTTAAAAAACCTATTATATGTTATGACTGCAATGAACCTGGTCATAAGCGTCCAGATTGTCCATTAAAGAAGACGAAGAAAAAGCCACAACTATCGACTTCTTTAGTAGCTTTAGGTGTAACAGGAAGTGAGGACTATTGGACTATCGATTCAGGAGCAACCCAACATATGACGTCTAAATCTGAATGGTTTGAGAACCTAAGATCTCTTAAATCAAATAAGAAGATTACTATAGCGGATGGTACCAAAATAGACTGTAACGGTGTCGGAGATATTTCTATTAACACTAATTCTACTGTAAATAAAATAAACGATGTAATTTATGTACCTTCTTTGAATAGCAACTTGATATCAATTAATAAGGCTGTAGAAAAAGGATTTACTGTATTGTTTGATAAAAATGGCTGTAATTTTTATAATTCTGATACTTTTTCTGTTGTAGGTGACTCTATGCTTCATGGTTCGCCCTATAGAGGACTGTACAAATTAGACTGTACTGTCAATATTCCTCGTGATGTGGCCTGTGATGTGCACTCTGACTCTGCATCTAGGTACCAATTATGGCATTTGCGGTTGGGTCATCTGTGTCGTATCGGTATGAACCATTTGAAAAATAGTCACGTAGGTGTAGAATTTACAGAAATTGACAAACAGAGTTGTGTAGCTTGTGTAGAAGGCAAGCAAGCTCGCAAACCTTTTAAGAAAATATCCTATAAGCCTGCCACTTCTATACTTGAGTTGGTACATAGCGACATCTGTGGTCCAATGTCAGAAACTTCTCTACAAGGTAATAAGTACGCTTTATTATTTGTAGATGATTATACACGTTTTATTTTTATATATTTTATTACTTCTAAGACAGAGGTGACAAAAAAGTTTTGCCATTTTCAAAAACTAGTGGAACGGCAAACTGGAGCTCAAATAAAAGCTGTTAGGACGGATAACGGAGGAGAATATGTCAACAAAGAATTGTCAGATCATTTTCGTACTAATGGCATTATACATCAAACAACCGTGGTGTACAGTCCGCAGCAAAATGGTGTTGCAGAAAGAACTATACGTTCGGTAGTCGAGAAAGCTCGTTCTATGCTGGCACATTGTTTTCTCTCCAAAGCCTATTGGGAAGATGTGGTACAAACTTCTGTTTATTTGAAGAATAGATCTCCTCATCGCGCGCTGAACAACCTAACTCCTTTTGAGAAATTGTATGATCGAAAACCGAATCTAAGTAATCTTAGGGTTTTTGGGTGTCGAGCTTTAATTCATGTACCTGATTGTCAACGGAAGAAGTTGGATATGAAAGCTGTGGAATGTATTTTTGTTGGATATTCAGATGATCCAAATAGTTACATATTTCGAGACCCTCAATATCCAAGAAGGTTAACGAAATCGCGTGACGTTACTTTCTTCGAAGATTGCTTCACACAGTTGAGGAACAATAAATCGCATGAAGGCCCAAGTACGTTCAAAAACATTCCTGTACCTGGTCCTGTGATATTATTGGACAACGTGAGCCCTGTACAAGGATGTCATGATACGACGGTAGAGTTTCCCTCTCGTGCATGTGACGATAGCATATTACCAGAGACATCTAGGGAATCACAGGTCCCTACCAGTTATGTTGAAAAGGCAAATGATATAGTACAGGAAGAATTTCTTGATGCTTCTTCTGAGCCACTTCCTGAAATATCGTGTCCACCTGAGTCTGTGGTAATGGACAATCAGTCAATCGTAGAAAATCGGAGATATCCAACTAGGGATAGGAAACCTCCAGATTATTTCTCCTATCATACATTGGCTGAAGATAGTGAACCTCAAACGTATCACGAAGCAATACGAGTCGATGATGCTGATAAATGGAGATCAGCTATGCAAGATGAGTATGATTCGTTGACAAGACTTAATACGTGGAAGCTAGTAGATAGACCAGATCGAAAAATAATTCCTTGCAAGTGGTTATATAAATTAAAGACAGACGCACATGGCAATATTACAAGGTACAAAGCTAGACTGGTGATAAAAGGTTTTAATCAAGTTCCGGGAATAGACTACCACGAGACCTTTTCTCCAGTGGTCAGACATTCGTCCCTGCGAACTTTATTCGCCTTAGCCGCTGAAATGGACCTTAAAATGCACCATTTGGATGTAGATACCGCCTTTTTAAATGGTGACTTGGAAGAGGAGGTCTACATGAGCCAGCCTCTAGGATTTGTAAAGGAAGGTCATGAAGATAAGGTATGTTTACTACAAAGATCTTTATATGGATTAAAGCAAGCCCCCCGTGCTTGGAATATTAAACTTAATGAAACACTGATGAAAATAGGTTTTAATAGGTTACATACTGAACCGTGTGTATATAAGAAACTTCATGGTTCGTGGATGATCTGATAGTTTTTTACAAGAATGACATGACGTTTGTCAAAGTCAAAAGTGATTTACAAAAACATTTTTCACTTAAAGATTTAGGCCTAATAAAGTTTTATTTAGGGTTAAATATTAAATGTGAAACTGGAAAAATAGAAATAAATCAAAAATCTTATACACCGTGGCCCAATAATACGTTGACAAAATTAAAAAGTAAAAATTTTGAAAATGGAACACGCTACGAGTTCATTTGTTTTTCTATTACATTTTTACACAGTTTGTTGACGATTTGGAAGAGATAGCTTGTGTAAAATTATTTAGTTAAATATTGATTTTTGTCATGTCTTCGCAACGCAACGCAATAATTTCCTTACACGAATCTGGAAAACGACAGTGTGAGATAGTTAGATCGCTAAATGTCAGTCGTCAACTAGTGTCCAAGACTATTAAGCGATATAATGAGCTCGGGCATATCGCGGACCGCCCAGGAAGAGGAAGAAAGAGGACTGTTAGGACTCCCAGGCTCCGAAATATTATCAAGAAACGGCTTGATCGCAATCCACGGACCAAAGTGCGAAAAATGGCTAGGGAGCTGGGTGTAAGTCGTTCGACGGTGCAACGTATTGTCGCTAATGACCTCAAATTGAAAGCATACAAACTGCGTAAAGCACAACTTCTTGAAGAAAAAGATAAAAAAGTTCGCCTCGACAGATGCCGTTTGATTAAGCAGCGTGCCGCTACTGAAAAGTGGAAAAATATCCTTTTTTCAGATGAAAAACTTTTTTGCGTTGAACAGGCCCATAATCACCAAAATGACAGAATGTATTGTTCTAGTCGTCCTGGACCGGCCGCAATTGTTCCTCACCGTCAAAAGCCGGAATCAGTTATGGTTTGGGGTGGTATTTGCTCCACAGGTAAAACTCCCCTTATATTCATCGAAAAAGGTGTCAAAATTAATCAAGAAATATACAGAAGAGATATCCTTGAAGCTGTAGTTCTTCCTTGGAGCCAACAACATTTTGAAACCCAACCGTGGATATTCCAGCAGGACTCGGCTCCATCTCACAGGGCCCATAGTGTGCAGCAGTGGTGTAGAGACAATTTTCCCGGATTCATTAGCTCAAAAGAATGGCCACCCTACTCGCCTGACCTTAATCCTATGGATTATAGTTTGTGGTCAATCTTAGAGGCAAGGGCCTGTGCCACTAAACACAAAAGTGTAGACGCTCTGAAAGCAACACTTACCAAAGAGTGGGCAAAAATAACCTCGGAGGAGCTGCGGCATATCGTTGACAATTTTAACAAACGTTTGCATCTGTGTATCAAAGCCAAAGGTGGATATTTTGAAGATAATTGATTTTTTTAATTAAAAAGATTGTAGTTTTTAATTTTTAATGTCATATTGTGAAAGTCTTGTAAGTAATAAAAACATTTTCTTAAAAATCTTTGTCAACGTATTTTTGGGCCACCCTGTATATCCAGTCTATTGAAAAAGTTTAAACTGGAAAATGCGAAGGAATTTGATACACCATTGGCTAATAGCAAGTTGGATGTTAACTCTAAAGGTAACGACTCAACCTTTGATTACCAGCAATTAATTGGCTGCCTTATGTATTTAGCTGTCAATACGCGGCCAGATATCGCGTTTGCTGCAAGTTTTTTGAGCCAATTTAATAATAAATGTGGCAAAAGTCATTGGGTTGCAGCAAAACGGGTACTTCAATACTTGAAACGCACTATAGATTATTCTATAATCTATAGAAAAACTGGAAAAACTCTTGAAGGATATACTGATGCCGACTGGGCCAATTGTACTGTCGATCGACGGTCTTACACAGGATATTGTTTTAAATTGGCAGATGGGCCTGTGTCGTGGGCATCGAAAAAGCAATCTACGGTGGCTTTATCCTCAACAGAAGCAGAGTATATGGCGTTGACTGATGCTGCTAAAGAAGCTGTATATCTACGTCGGTTAATTTCAGAGGTATGTAGCACAGAATATCCAAGTGTAACACTATGTAGCGATAGTCAGAGTGCACAAAACTTGGCACATAATCCTGTGCATCACGGCAGAACTAAACACATTGACACTAGATACCATTTTATTCGTGAAAAGGTGTCAGATAATACTGTAAAACTTAAATTTATTAAGTCTAGTGATATGCCAGCTGATGTTTTGACCAAGTGTTTGTCAAATATTGCACATCAAAGATGTATTAAAGGAATAGGCTTGATAAAATCATCACTTGGTGGAAATGATACTTAGTTTAATATTTAAATTTAAGTTTTTAGATAAGCTTAGGTTTTTCTGCTGTTTGTGTTTTTATATCGAGAATTTTGATTATAGGCGGGTGTTGTAAAATGTGCCTACTGGCTACTTTTATATACTTTTTTCTTTAATCAAAATTGATGTTCTATTACTAACTTGTCATTATAAAAAGTGGATGTAACCATGACACTCTAATAAAACGTTTACTAGATATACAACGACTTTACAATTAAATACAACACCCTCATGGTAAGGATCGTTTTTTTTTCGAAATCCTGTGGTTAGATTTAAATGATTTTGAGTTTATGTGTAGACAATAGTAAAATCTTCAATTCACCGAAAAATCATATAAATTTAACCACAGGTTTTTGAAAAAAAACGATCCTTACCATGAGGGGGGGTATCCTTTTCTCTGCAGCTGACTGTACCTACATACTACTGGTAGGTCGTATGTAAGTATTTTATTACCAGAACATAGCATAAGGTGAGCGTTTTCCGTGCGGTTATTTTAAAAACAGCCATATTTTTAAAAGTGCTTGAACAGATCAAAGATTAAAAATATATATACTTAAGGCACATTCAAATGAGTCATCCAAAACCTGAGACATTTTTAATAATGCCTCCATTTGGTTTTTATTGCAGCAAAGACTTAAAACTTGTTTAATTTGGTCCATAATAACTTAATTTGTTAACGAGGTAGCGGCTTATTGGGGCATTATTAACCGCGTCCTAAGGTATAATAAGTAAAAAATTAGGCTACCTCCCGCACATAAACTTTTAACTTTACAACAGTGTGTCACATTTACAAGAAAATGCATCCTATTACGATGAAAACTGTGTTTAGGCTTAAGCGTAGGTAATAATAACGAACGTAATTTATGTTTAAGATATTCTGAAAAATCATGATTTCAGCAGAAACTAGGTTCGATGAAATGATATAATCGATGAAGTGTAATTCGATAAGATGGGTTACCTTTTACATACATACATACATAAACTCACGCCTCTATTCCCAGAGTGGGGTAGGCAGAGCTACACAATTACCTTTTAAAAGACAATTTATTAAGAAAAACACATTATAATATGGAGAGCACTCAATGCCGCCAAAAGAAACATCGATAGAGAGTTTTATTATCGAACGCAACAATCAATATTTTTCTGTCCAGCACTATTAACATTATTTTCAAATTCAATGCCAACGTCCAATTCCATACATTCTTTAAAAAATCAAAAATAATCTATAAAAAACGATGTAACTCGCAGGGCAATAAAAGGAAGTAGTACTTCAAATCCTTGCGTCATATGGTTGATTTAAAAAATGTTTTTATTTAATCTACATTTTTTAGTTTCTAAGTTACAAATGTAAGGCCTGATTCGTAACGGATTTGCCAAATTCAAAATGCTTGCACCTAGCTGTAAAGGTTTTCTCATGTTATATTTTTTAGTATTGTCATTACTACTGTCACCAAATTATGGTATCATTGTCTTTTATTGCGTTATTTGTTGATAAACGCAAAAAAACATGAATCAACGTGAACGACGCCGTGTGCAGATTGTCGCCAAATGGATGGAAAATACACAGCGTCCGAACCACTTCATCGCAAAAGAATTAAAAATCACGAGAAGAACCGTTGATACGGTGTTGAAACGATACTTTGAAACCGTGTCTACAGCTCAGAAGCCTCGAACCGTAGAACATGGTGGTGCTCGTGATCCTGGGCTGGACAGGAAAATCATTAAGACGATTTGCAAGAACCGAAGCATGTCAGAACGGTACATAGCTAAAAAAATAATACAAGTCAGTCGAGACGTGTTAAGGAAAGCGAAAGGTGCCGAAAACATCAGAAAAACAAAGACACCATAAGAACTTCGTCTCGAAAGCTGTACGACTTTCTGGGTACAGAAAATGTTCATTTGATTTTGGATGACGAAACCAATGTGAAGGCGGACTTTTCAACACTTCCAGCCAATCAGTTTTATACTATAGCTGATGGGGAAATTCTTCCAGACTCGGAAACTACCATAGGAATGGAGAAGTTTGGCTCCAAGTATCTGGTTTAGCAGGCAATTTGCCCATGCGGTGATCGTAGCAGTGCATATGTTATAACTGGCACAACAATAAGAATATTTACATCAAGAGACGGGTATGACATTGTATTTTAAAGATTTGTAACTTTATTACTAGATCCCATGGTTGTTATTAGGTTGAACTTAAAACTGATTTAAAACGTTTGTCTCGGATCCTTAGTAAACAAATGGAACTGAAGGGTATATTCACGCGGACAGAATTTAGCTTTGATATGACTGGTTATCTGGTTGGTATTGTTGATCGAAGATTCTAGACCCGCAAACCCCCAATTTCATTACTTTGATCAAAATCGTTAGAGCGGTCTCAGAGTCACCAACGGTCCATGGTAAACATGTAAATACATGAACATATTATTTAATGTATTGTAAAAACATATTAGTAACATTAAATTTTATGCTTATTAATCTAAACTTAAGTGGAGAGCCTTGGGGGAGACCTATTTCCAGCAGTGGACGTCTTTTGGCTGACATGATGATGATGATGATGATGAATCTAAACTTGCCGATGCGTTAACTTAAAAGATTATGCGCTGCAATTTACTATAATATCCGTTGAAAAACAGCAATCTATGCGAAATGGCGCTGTGGCTTTATGTACTTAATGCAGCCATGCCATTTTTTATAACGTTACCTCACATGCAACCTGGAAAAATCTCGCTCTCTGACTAGCGAAGGTCACGCTAACATCAACACTTATCCAAGCAGAGATGGAAAGGCCGTGCCAGGATAAGCTAAGAGATTTTGCCCCCCTTGAGTTTGAGATTGTAATTTTTATAGATTGTGTGGCTCTGCATTAGTAATTGTTTTGCCAAATTTGCAAACCACCCTAAATATCATAGTTTTCGTTTAAAAAAAAAAAACTATATTTAATTTTTCTTTGATATTTTTTTTTCCTGTTAACCAATTTTAATGAGCTTGGCATATAATGTACATTTAACCAAGATGATCAAATGGCCATAATTATATTTTCATTATGCCATAGATTTTTTTTTAAAAAAACCCATTCAAACTTTTCAGTTTTTTTTTTATCACTTCCATGTTAGAGACCGCTCTAATTTTTTCACTGGTAAAACTCCCACTAACGTCCTATAATACGTATTTTTTTCAATTTTTTTGCTAAGGGAGAACATGGAGTTATCTTGACATGAAATTCTTTACATACATTTCCTAGAACCGCTATAATTTAAATCGGAATGATTGCAACCTCTTTAGAGGAACGTACATGTTGCATATGAAATACTTACTGGCCACTTACATTTCAACTTTTTTTTAAAGTAAAAAAAAAGACAACAAAAAGAACTCATTCCAATTGTCGTGCGTTGGTAACATAATATAAACCATTCCAATATGAATTTCTTTATCAAAAACAACTGCAATACAACGCGTTTTCCGTAATAAAGTTAAAACGCTGTATTGTCTCGCAATGAAAACCATTCTGCAAAGTATAAACGAACAATACGATTTCTTTAATAATACACTTCCAATTTTTGATCAGGTAAATGTCACAAAGGCATATTGTGCATTTGTATAGTAATTAATGGGTACTTAATTTTAAATAGGTAGTTTAAATAATTAGTAGTAGAAGTAGTAGTAGTAGTAGTAAAACTCTTTATTGTACGTACAAACAAATAATTACCTATGTTTATCCACGGATATGTAATTTGGGAGTCTCAGGTAGTATAACTTAACACGCATGTCTTCAATCTAAATGATCAAAAAAACATAGGTATATAGGTAATCTCAAGCAGCACATTAGTGAATTTTACAGCTTATCTTATAGCTTTATGTTCTAAATGAGTGGTTTAACAGTGTTTGACTACACTTATAGCTTTAAACACAACTCAAACTGGTATAAGAGTTCATCCTGTGACTTATAGTTGCTTAGGAACGTTTTTTGTTTCTACTTTATTACTTATAGTTGGGTAAAGTCGATTTTGCTACTTAAAGTTGCATGCAGGTTGTAATTGTCACTGAATAAGAAGCAATAGTGATATATAAGGCCCTAAAGTAACTTATAAGCCACTTTTATTTATAAGTGGGAACATACCCTTATTTGGAACTTTTAATTCCAAATGACTAGTATAATAGAGTAGTGTATCACCAATAGTGGCTAAAGAGATAATTTTACGGCCCTTTTGGAAACTAAAGTGATTGCAACTTTAAGGCCTAGAAGGGTCGTAAAATTATCTCTTTAGCCACTATTGGTGATATACTACTCTATTATACTAGTCATTTGGAATTAAAATATCCAAATAAGGGTATGCTCCCACTTATATGTAAAAGTTGCTTATAAGTAACTTTAGGGCCTTATATAGCACTATTGCTTCTTATTCAGTGAAAATTAAAACCTGCATGCAACTTTAAGGCGAAGGGTAGGGCAAAATTACGAAATCGAGGTGTTTTTGGATAAATTTATTGGGAAAAATATAGGAAGTGGCAGTTTTAAATGATGATAATCTGAAGACATATATCCTCAAGTCTTGCTCTGACTCATTAATATAGTTATCTAACTGATAGTAAGCTCTATATACCACTTTAAATGAACCGTTTTTTAAATGAATGAATAATAATATTTCATTTCGGTCAATGAGTGATAAATGGGACGCCAAAGTTCCTTTGAGTGACGTGGCAACAATTAAGTCGGTAAGTTTTTAAAAGTGAATGTGATCTGCCATTTTAATTTTGGATTTATACATCTGTTTGGTTAAAATTCACGTTCAGGCATTGAAATAAGCACGAAATTCTTGCGAATGCTTTTTTACCGTGAAACTATAGTATGGTTTCTTTGTAAATTTCGATGCGCCTTTGATTAGATCAGGAATATTTAAAAAGAGAGTGTTAAATCATATAAGGAATTGATACTGATAAGAACTAAAACTGTAAAAACCTGACCTAATGATTGTAGGTTACGTACAATGTTAAAGTAACATCGTCACAACTATCAAAAGTCTATGATTATGCGTCAGTGTGATAAAATTCTGTTAAAAATAAATCATTTTCAAGGACTCCAATTTGTAAACATGGCGAAACAAAAAAGATCTTACAGTGTTTATTTTCACTTATTTGTTTTCTATTTGAAACTATCAGGTCTGAAAATCACTTATTTGTATCTTGCGAGTGGCACAGCAGTGAATGCTATGCCCTAGAGCTTTTGTGCTGTGACACTAGCGGCTTTCGTTAAAGCCTAAAACGGCACAGAGTTCGTGCTTCCTATAAATGCTATGGGAAACAGCCGGCCGTGGACGGAGATCCGTTTTTGGTGTAATTAAAAACACCGGCCACAGCCGTAATGCCATATCACGAGGGTCTTTGTTTACGTCTCTCGACGTACTGTCCGTGAACGTGTTAACATTGTTTGACAACACTTATAGCTTTAAACACAACTCAAAATTGTATATGACTTCATCTTGTCACTTGTAGATGCTTAGGAACGTTTTTTGTTTCCACTTTATTACATGGTTGGGTAAAGTCGATTTTGCTACTTAAGGCGACGGGGCGGGCAATTGACCTTGCTCATTCGGCCAGACGAGTAAAGTTTTAATTCGCGCGCCATCTAACAAGTAAACTCTGCGATCGACCGCATAATGCTGTTTGTCAAACAGTCAGGCATGCATTTACCGTTAGATGGCGCTTGATTAGATCGACCAATATGATACACTTGTGTTTTTCTAAATACTATCTCAAATTCAGTAACGAATGTCCAAAATAGCTTTTAAACAAATAAGTAAATACATAAATAGTTAATTATTTAACACGTAAAGGTTTTTTCATGAATAGCTGGCACGAATAGATCAATGAAAACTTTGGTCTACTAGGATTGTGTGAGTGCTATCAGTTACAGTTTATATTTCGAACCAAAAATTTAATTAATAATAAAGCATAGGGATTAAATTGTTTCAATAATACTACTTTAAATGTATTAAATATTGACGTGGTCTACGACAAGGCGGCGATTCGTCGAGAATTTCGGGTTGGGCTATAGCAAAGGGGGCGCAAGACTTAATTTTGTTTTGATGGAAGTGGTGTCATTATAACACCTATTTTTTATGATGCTATCGTATAGAAGACGCTTAAATAAGCGTGTTTTGTATGGGCAACTTTTCTCTAAACTTGATATTTACCGAGATATTAGGGTTTCAAATGTCAGTCATTTTGAAGGGATCTGGGACTTAGAAAAATTTTGGAGTAGTGAAATTGATGTCAATATATAACCCTCATTTTTGTTAATAGATCCTATAAAACATGGTAAAATAAGCATGTTTTGTTATATAAACTTTTTTTCTTCGACCAATATTTACCGAGATATTGGGGTTCAAAGGTCAGTAATTTTGAAGGGCTAAAATTTTGGAGTCGTGTAATTGATGTCAATATAACCCCTCATTTTTGTTAATAAATCCTATAAAACATGGTAAAATAAGCATGTTTTTTTGTTAATTTTGTTATATAAACTTTTTTTCTCCGACCAATATTTACCAAGATATTGGGGTTTGAGTGAAGTGGTGTTATTATAACACGAAGTTTTTATGATGCTATCGTATAGAGGACGCAAAAATATTGACCATTACCGAGATATTGGCTCTTAAATGGACATTTCCACACAAGTCCGAATCTAGGGCTCTCGCTGGTTAGGACGCGTGCCGACACTGCGCTGCGCGCCCTAGAGTGTTTTTATAGAGCCGGAGATACGGAAAATATGGATCGTAGGAAAAAAAGTGAATGAGCAAAATACGTTTCTTTTAGCATGATTTACTGGATTCTGTCATAAAAATGTAGTGTTATATTGACCTAAATTTCGCGACACCGAAAATTTATTTCAGTCCCAGTGAAAAAAAAATTTTTTTTTACCCTCTCGGAACCCCCCCCCCCTATCACCCCCCCCGCCCCGCCAATACCTATATATAGTTGCGCCCCCTTTGCTATAGGTACTCGTATAACCGTATAACCGTATCTCACCGCATAAAACACGAAGTTCAATGTCAATAACAATAGGTAACAGATATTATAATAACAAAACAAATAATTAACACAACAGAAACAAAACAACAACGCCAAGGCCGAATTATAAAACAACTGCAGTAGGTAGTTACTTGTTCGCACGGAATAGTAGAAACGCAACTGATTCAATTCAACTGAAATGACAGTGACTGACCGTTGGGTGGGAGTCAAAACAAAGTTCGAAACATTCGAACTATCAACCAAACCAACCCAACGGTCTGGCAACGCCGCGGCCGGCCGCCACACGCCAAAACCACCCAAAACCCAAACCGAGCACGCAACGTCGCTTTCATCGCTCTGTAGTTTTGAGTACCTACCTATACTCGAAAACGTAATTAAAGTCCAACGTGGGTTGCCACTAAAATAAAAAATATTTGCGTTAGTATATTTCCACTTTTTAAAAGAACGTACTAAGAATATTTATTTATTGGTAGTTTTAAACCTTCCATTAAAATAAACAAGTTCATTCAAGTTATTTACACAAATACAAGATGGCCTATTAACCCGTCGAGCGATATGTCAAAATTGATGTACATCAAAATTAAACTTTATGTCAAATGAATAAGTCACGTAATGTCAAAAAATCTACGCACACATGTTGTGCGTAGGACACCTGAGGGGTTAAATATTTAACCATAGACGATTTTTGGTAGCAAATCTGTTATTGCACCTGTAATACTTCAGGTCTTAATAACATTTGGTACGATAAATAAGCAATTGTTGTTAACAACGTTAGATGCAATTTAAATATTACATGCGTTTAGCTATTCGACAAAATAACAGGCCAAAAGTGTGTAGCTCGCTTTATAATGACAATCTTTGGCCATTTCACCATCCATGACAACATGGGGTCCATGGGTAACTGTCATTCTGTCATTCTTATTCGACATCTGACGTCTGTTCCGAGTGCTCGAATGTATTGTATTTGCTCAGTGGTGATTTTGTTTTTTGTTAAGTTAAGTTTGTTTTGTTGAGTTTTCGTTTTTTGTTAAGTTTATTCTCGGTGTTACTTTCTGTTGTTGAAGTGTTAAGTGTGTGTGTTGTACGGCTTCTTTGCGTATTATACGTAAGATGGAACCTCAGCCGGGACCATGTTAGTCATATCTACAAATTTTGTCAACAATTTGATTATCAATACAAAAAGGTTGGCTAACTCTGAAATGTTCGATTGGCACTGACATAAGTGACTTTGACACTTATGACAATGACGTATCTGTCGTAGTTTTTTTGGACTTTAATTACGTTTTCGAGTATAGTTATAACTACAACTTTTATGATTTTTTACTGATCCAACGTGAATGCAAGTTCAAATCCATTATCTAACACTAAAATCAACTTTAATTCGAAACAATTTGTTTTTTTTCTTTATATAGTTTTGTTTATTTTTTGAGTATTTTAAATTCTTATTTTAGTTTGTGTATATTTTTTTGGCCACATTCAACAAAAAGCTTCAAAACGCCTAGTCATAGTTTAAGAGCAAACATTTAGTTCATTGTTTCACTAGGAGCACATAGGTTTTGAGTCTATAATCTGTAAATTCTTATTAAAGCTAATATATTCAAGTTCACGCAACACATTAAATCCGTAAAAAGAAGTGTGGAAAGTTTGGCTGCAAACTAAATCGCCCAGCCGGAATAAAACGAATACGAACTTTTAAAAAACGGTTCATTTAAAGTGGTATATAGAGCTTACTATCAGTTAGATAACTATATTAATGAGTCAGAGCAAGACTTGAGGATATATGTCTTCAGATTATCATCATTTAAAACTGCCACTTCCTATATTTTTCCCAATAAATTTATCCAAAAACACCTCGATTTCGTAATTTTGCCCTACCCTTCGCCTTAAAGTTGCATGCAGGTTTTAATTTTCACTGAATAAGAAGCAATAGTGCTATATAAGGCCCTAAAGTTACTTATAAGCAACTTTTACATATAAGTGGGAGCATACCCTTATTTGGATCTTTTAATTCCAAATGACTAGTATAATAGAGTAGTATATCACCAATAGTGGCTAAAGAGATAATTTTACGACCCTTCTAGGCCTTAAAGTTGCAATCACTTTAGTTTCCAAAAGGGCCGTAAAATTATCTCTTTACCTCAAAACCTATGTGCTCCTAGTGAAACAATGAACTAAATGTTTGCTCTTAAACTATGACTAGGCGTTTTGAAGCTTTTTGTTGAATGTGGTCAAAAAAATATACACAAACTAAAATAAGAATTTAAAATACTCAAAAAATAAACAAAACTATATAAAGAAAAAAAACAAATTGTTTCGAATTAAAGTTGATTTTAGTGTTAGATAATGGATTTGAACTTGCATTCACGTTGGATCAGTAAAAAATCATAAAAGTTGTAGTTATAACTATACTCGAAAACGTAATTAAAGTCCAAAAAAACTACGACAGATACGTCATTGTCATAAGTGTCAAAGTCACTTATGTCAGTGCCAATCGAACATTTCAGAGTTAGCCAACCTTTTTGTATTGATAATCAAATTGTTGACAAAATTTGTAGATATGACTAACATGGTCCCGGCTGAGGTTCCATCTTACGTATAATACGCAAAGAAGCCGTACAACACACACACTTAACACTTCAACAACAGAAAGTAACACCGAGAATAAACTTAACAAAAAACGAAAACTCAACAAAACAAACTTAACTTAACAAAAAACAAAATCACCACTGAGCAAATACAATACATTCGAGCACTCGGAACAGACGTCAGATGTCGAATAAGAATGACAGAATGACAGTTACCCATGGACCCCATGTTGTCATGGATGGTGAAATGGCCAAAGATTGTCATTATAAAGCGAGCTACACACTTTTGGCCTGTTATTTTGTCGAATAGCTAAACGCATGTAATATTTAAATTGCATCTAACGTTGTTAACAACAATTGCTTATTTATCGTACCAAATGTTATTAAGACCTGAAGTATTACAGGTGCAATAACAGATTTGCTACCAAAAATCGTCTATGGTTAAATATTTAACCCCTCAGGTGTCCTACGCACAACATGTGTGCGTAGATTTTTTGACATTACGTGACTTATTCATTTGACATAAAGTTTAATTTTGATGTACATCAATTTTGACATATCGCTCGACGGGTTAATAGGCCATCTTGTATTTGTGTAAATAACTTGAATGAACTTGTTTATTTTAATGGAAGGTTTAAAACTACCAATAAATAAATATTCTTAGTACGTTCTTTTAAAAAGTGGAAATATACTAACGCAAATATTTTTTATTTTAGTGGCAACCCACGTTGGACTTTAATTACGTTTTCGAGTATAGGTAGGTACTCAAAACTACAGAGCGATGAAAGCGACGTTGCGTGCTCGGTTTGGGTTTTGGGTGGTTTTGGCGTGTGGCGGCCGGCCGCGGCGTTGCCAGACCGTTGGGTTGGTTTGGTTGATAGTTCGAATGTTTCGAACTTTGTTTTGACTCCCACCCAACGGTCAGTCACTGTCATTTCAGTTGAATTGAATCAGTTGCGTTTCTACTATTCCGTGCGAACAAGTAACTACCTACTGCAGTTGTTTTATAATTCGGCCTTGGCGTTGTTGTTTTGTTTCTGTTGTGTTAATTATTTGTTTTGTTATTATAATATCTGTTACCTATTGTTATTGACATTGAACTTCGTGTTTTATGCGGTGAGATACGGTTATACGGTTATACGAGTACCTATAGCAAAGGGGGCGCAACTATATATAGGTATTGGCGGGGGGGGGGGGGGTGATAGGGGGGGGGGGGGGTTCCGAGAGGGTAAAAAAAAATTTTTTTTTCACTGGGACTGAAATAAATTTTCGGTGTCGCGAAATTTAGGTCAATATAACACTACATTTTTATGACAGAATCCAGTAAATCATGCTAAAAGAAACGTATTTTGCTCATTCACTTTTTTTCCTACGATCCATATTTTCCGTATCTCCGGCTCTATAAAAACACTCTAGGGCGCGCAGCGCAGTGTCGGCACGCGTCCTAACCAGCGAGAGCCCTAGATTCGGACTTGTGTGGAAATGTCCATTTAAGAGCCAATATCTCGGTAATGGTCAATATTTTTGCGTCCTCTATACGATAGCATCATAAAAACTTCGTGTTATAATAACACCACTTCACTCAAACCCCAATATCTTGGTAAATATTGGTCGGAGAAAAAAAGTTTATATAACAAAATTAACAAAAAAACATGCTTATTTTACCATGTTTTATAGGATTTATTAACAAAAATGAGGGGTTATATTGACATCAATTACACGACTCCAAAATTTTAGCCCTTCAAAATTACTGACCTTTGAACCCCAATATCTCGGTAAATATTGGTCGAAGAAAAAAAGTTTATATAACAAAACATGCTTATTTTACCATGTTTTATAGGATCTATTAACAAAAATGAGGGTTATATATTGACATCAATTTCACTACTCCAAAATTTTTCTAAGTCCCAGATCCCTTCAAAATGACTGACATTTGAAACCCTAATATCTCGGTAAATATCAAGTTTAGAGAAAAGTTGCCCATACAAAACACGCTTATTTAAGCGTCTTCTATACGATAGCATCATAAAAAATAGGTGTTATAATGACACCACTTCCATCAAAACAAAATTAAGTCTTGCGCCCCCTTTGCTATAGCCCAACCCGAAATTCTCGACGAATCGCCGCCTTGTCGTAGACCACGTCAATATTTAATACATTTAAAGTAGTATTATTGAAACAATTTAATCCCTATGCTTTATTATTAATTAAATTTTTGGTTCGAAATATAAACTGTAACTGATAGCACTCACACAATCCTAGTAGACCAAAGTTTTCATTGATCTATTCGTGCCAGCTATTCATGAAAAAACCTTTACGTGTTAAATAATTAACTATTTATGTATTTACTTATTTGTTTAAAAGCTATTTTGGACATTCGTTACTGAATTTGAGATAGTATTTAGAAAAACACAAGTGTATCATATTGGTCGATCTAATCAAGCGCCATCTAACGGTAAATGCATGCCTGACTGTTTGACAAACAGCATTATGCGGTCGATCGCAGAGTTTACTTGTTAGATGGCGCGCGAATTAAAACTTTACTCGTCTGGCCGAATGAGCAAGGTCAATTGCCCGCCCCGTCGCCTTAAGTAGCAAAATCGACTTTACCCAACCATGTAATAAAGTGGAAACAAAAAACGTTCCTAAGCATCTACAAGTGACAAGATGAAGTCATATACAATTTTGAGTTGTGTTTAAAGCTATAAGTGTTGTCAAACAATGTTAACACGTTCACGGACAGTACGTCGAGAGACGTAAACAAAGACCCTCGTGATATGGCATTACGGCTGTGGCCGGTGTTTTTAATTACACCAAAAACGGATCTCCGTCCACGGCCGGCTGTTTCCCATAGCATTTATAGGAAGCACGAACTCTGTGCCGTTTTAGGCTTTAACGAAAGCCGCTAGTGTCACAGCACAAAAGCTCTAGGGCATAGCATTCACTGCTGTGCCACTCGCAAGATACAAATAAGTGATTTTCAGACCTGATAGTTTCAAATAGAAAACAAATAAGTGAAAATAAACACTGTAAGATCTTTTTTGTTTCGCCATGTTTACAAATTGGAGTCCTTGAAAATGATTTATTTTTAACAGAATTTTATCACACTGACGCATAATCATAGACTTTTGATAGTTGTGACGATGTTACTTTAACATTGTACGTAACCTACAATCATTAGGTCAGGTTTTTACAGTTTTAGTTCTTATCAGTATCAATTCCTTATATGATTTAACACTCTCTTTTTAAATATTCCTGATCTAATCAAAGGCGCATCGAAATTTACAAAGAAACCATACTATAGTTTCACGGTAAAAAAGCATTCGCAAGAATTTCGTGCTTATTTCAATGCCTGAACGTGAATTTTAACCAAACAGATGTATAAATCCAAAATTAAAATGGCAGATCACATTCACTTTTAAAAACTTACCGACTTAATTGTTGCCACGTCACTCAAAGGAACTTTGGCGTCCCATTTATCACTCATTGACCGAACTGAAATATTATTATTCATTCGTTCAATAATCGTCGTTCACTGCGCATAACTTTCACCCATAGTTCTAATTGCCACTTAAGGTAATCGTGAGATCTCTTATGGATTCAATATAGAACCAAAAATAAGCTGCAATTTTTCTCCCCGTGGTTCTATATTGGTTGCCTAAGGGTTCTTTCCACCTATATAGAACTTAGTCATGGCTATATATTTCACTTAAGTATCTAAATAGATATGATATACGAGCTATTTCCCACCCAGTGTGCTACTTGGGATGTTCTCCCTTAGCAAAAATTTTGAAAAAAATACGTATTATAGGACGTTAGTGGGAGTTTTACCAGTGAAAAAATTAGAGCGGTCTCTAACATGGAAGTGATAAAAAAAAACTGAAGTTTGAATGGGTTTTTTTAATTTTTTTTCTATGGCATAATGAAAATATAATTATGGCCATTTGATCATCTTGGCTAAATGTACAATATATGCCAAGCTCATTAAAATTGGTTAACAGGAAAAAAAAATATCAATGAAAAATAAATATAGTTTTTTTTTTTAAACGAAAACTGATATTTAGGGTGCTCAAATTTGGCAAAACAATTACTAATGCAGAGCCACACAATCTATAAAAATTACAAGCCCAAACTCAAGGGGGGCAAAATCTCTTAGCTTATCCTGGCACGGCCTTTTGTGCACATGTTTGGCTTTTCTTTTTATTCATTTTACGGGGTTCCATAGATTATTTTCAGACTCGATCGTGTTGACTAATTTACAGATCATTAATAGTTTCGGACCTTCCCATACTGACCCATTAAAATACCCTAGTTAACATATGCATACTCGGCCTACAACGTCTTTGGCAGACAATAAAATGCTATTTCCGCGATACTTGTGGCTATACAAACCAATACGAGACAACAGGCTCGTACATATAATGTGCTGATGTGGTTTTGCGAGTGACAGAATGTTACGGCAACCAAGCTATATTTGTCAATTAAATATTTCCAGTTATTTGATCGCATGTGCATGGCGCTGGGAGGGCGTGCAGCGGAGGCCATCATGTTCAACTCTATCACCAATGGAGCTAAAAATGATTTAGAGAAAGTTACCAGAATAGCTTACGCTCAGGTAAATTGGGTTATATTTATTTATTTACCCGCTTGCATCGCCCCGGCTGACAAACTTCCACTGCGCATGCGGTCTGTGGACTGCGTGTCGCCCCCTGTCGACAGCACCGCTAGTTACACATTATATTATACTAGCGACCCGCAATCGTTTCGCTTCGATTCGTGTGAGTTTTCTGTAAAATCCGTTTATAATCCAGAATTTAATATAGGTACATAAAAAAACCTTTCTCTTCAATCACTATTGCTGAAATCTGCATTAAATCCATTGTGTAGTTTAAAAGATCGAAGCTAATAGACAGCGGGAGTGACTTTGTTTTATTCTATGTATGGATTGTTATATTATATAGTTATACAGTTAGGTGCAAAACTGAGTCAATATTAGCACCTTAGTATAATGTGAATAATTCATGACACTCAACCTTATTTTTGAATGCTTAATACATAATAGTACTCCTTTTAATTTGCTACAAATCCGTCCACTGAATGATTTTTAGCAAACTTTTTTACAGTTTTTCAACGCAAAAACGGTTCAATTTCACTTTTTTCATTTTCCTAATATTTTATAATTCTCTCTAAGGAACCTGACAAAGTTAAGGAAGTTCAGACACTTTAAAATGAGTAAAACATTTGAATGTGCCATATTTTTGGAGGTAGGTATTGGCGACATTAGTTCAGTGCGAAGGTTCACTTTTGCACCAAGTCAAATAGCCGAACAAATTGGTTGTTAATCCACTTTAACAGCGAACTAAAATTCTGCAATAACTTAAACTACGTCCCTGATTCAAGCAGTTCATACCTCATTTTAAAGACCATCGAATTTCTTATTTTAAATAGTTTCTTTGTTTAGGGTTGCCACAGAGAAAACTAAAATTATTCAAAAAAAAAAAGTAAAACTTTACAGTTTTTGGTTCAAGACTACAAAAAACTATTAATGACAAGTAAATCATTTGTTTTGCAGCGAATTTCAAGGAGTACTATTCTGTATTAATCATGTAAAAATACCGTTTATTTTCATCTGCTTATTAACAGGGAGCGAAACTTTGGTGCCGGTGACGTCATTATGACGCAAATTCACATTAGGATGCTTTTATATAAACAATATTGCGACACCGCACTGATTCTGAATAATACTATAATGATAATGTAAACATTTAGATAATGAGTAATGACCAGAGATCGGACAAATGGGTGTCATTACTGTCAGTAATGTGGACATGACTCCAAAGATTTTAATTAAACAAATTAAATTACATTAATTGATTAATTAATTTGTCAAGATCGTAGCGAGTGGAAAGAAGTGGTCCCTGCCTACCCCGCTGGGAAACAAGCCTGATTTAATTTATGTATGTATGTAATTGAATACTTACCCAAAAAATAATTTAGATTTTATGCAAGCCATTAATAAATAAATAATACAAAGACTTGTTATTGTGTAGATTTATTAAAGGAAATAAGGGTAAGGACCAAAAAGTTTGATCATAGTTAAGCGCAGTTAACTATACAAACAACGAAGTCGAAAAAAGTTCCGTTGTGCTACGAGAAGTATCCCTACAATTGTATGGCTAATATTCGTGCCACAACTGAGTGGTTAGTGTAGCCAACTTTTTTGTCCTTACCCATACACAGTAATTTTTATAATTCCTCCGTGGTTAGTTTATTCCTTTTTACGGTTAAAATAAACTTTTGTGGTGAATAGCTCCTTTCGCAATACACGGATGTTTATGGAGCAAACTTAAGTAGATTAATATTAATGGCCACTCCTCACGTCAGGTAAGTTCAAAGTTCAGGTAAGAAATCAATTAATGTAATTCAATTGGTTTAATTAAAATCTTTGTGGTCATGTCCACATTATTGCGAGTAATGACCCGATCGATGATCATGATCGATCTCTGGTAATGACAAAGACGATACGAATAAAATATTTTGTTGGAGCAGGTAATTTTAACGAAAGATATTATTTCCACAAGTACTTAAATGAAAGACATGAGGTACTTCAATGAAATTTCGAAGTATGCAGAACTCTTAAAATTCAAACATAACATCCCATGTGCTTGGTTGTTTTAATTTTTTTCTAAATTGCTTACTTTTGCTGTTAAATCATCATTTATCATTATTTACAATCAGAAAAGGAAACTTCTGCAAATACGGCTTTATAGACTACATGGCGACTTTGCTCAAGCGAAACAATAATGTTTCGGTTATATTTACAATTTACAAAGAAATAAATAATTCAATATAAATTATTTATAGTCTTCAACAATCTTCTTTTTAATAATATGACAATGACAGTCAATTATCTTTTTTATAAGTATCGGCCGTCTCACCTCAAGTGTCAACATTGGTACAGTAAAGAGACCAATAAGTTGTTAGTAACGATGTTAAACTTAGATAAAAATACTCTGTATGTAGCTTGACGTCATACGCTGGTTGACTGGTAGTAAGTCCGCCATTTGTACTTTATTGTATTTAGTGCAAAGAAGGTTAAATAAATAAATAAATACGCCTGTCATCGGCACCAAAGTTTCGCTCCCTGCTTATTAACATTCTACTAAGGTGCTAACATTTACTCAGTGTTGCACCTAACTATAGGTATTGGAGCGGTAGTTGAGGTGAATGACACACAATTACATAAGAGTACCTACTTATTGATTACAAAAATAGTACACGATTGTATAAACATACAGGGGGTCCCAAAAATAGCACAACTCAGTGACACCGGAGATCCCGCAGCCTAAGACCGTTTCAAGTTATGCCAATTTAAAGTTTTATCTTATATTTGTCCTCTTTTGACGTTGTAAGTGCCCACATTTACTTGGGTAGCTATAGAATTGAGTTTTATTTATTTGTACGCTCTCATGAATAGCTAATTAATATGAAATAAGCATTATTTTGTCAATAACTAATGTAAAAGTTGGAAAAATACTGGAATGAACTTGACATGAACTTGAAATGACTGTTCTGTTGATAATTTAAGTTATGTTCTTAACTTAAATTATCAACAGAACAATCATTTCGACTTGGAACGCCTGCCATGTTTTTTTTTACTAGAAATTAAATAAACAGATAATTTAAAAAAGGGTATATTATGCCCATTCAAAAAAGTATGATACATGATATCTTACTGCAAAAAAAATGGAATTCGTATCACCTTTCCCAATAAGGATCCCGGAAACCAATCCTAGTAATGTAAAAAATGATCGTGTACTCTACGATATCTCATTTGTTTGTGCTTTTTGGAAGAATGTCATTGATTTTTTATTGATCGATAATCAAGGATCAAAGATAATAAAAAAAAGCTTTAACTTTCATTCGTTTATTTACAATAAATGTTCAAAATGTTCCCTTCTGACTCTAATGCTCAAAAAGGACACGCACAATCCATCTGTCAGGGTTCGCGGTGTTCAGGTGCACGCGGACTGAGCGAGCATAGCGTGCCAGGCAGCCATCTTGCTGGAACCACATCCTTTGCCTCAATGCTAATGGCGTGTCCTCCAATAAATTGGCAGATCGTTTTCCAAAAACTGCAGTTAATTCTGAACTGACGGAATAAAACCATCATTTCCTCCTGCGTGCACTATTATTAACCTCTGGCCTGTACTGATCTGTTTTTTGACACCAAATTCTGTTCCATCGGTTCAAGCTTGACCGGACATGTGTGACGTATGGATGTATGTTTCATCAGTATAAACTATTGGTCTACCTTGAGACCGATATTCCGCAATTTTGATAAGGTAGTTTCAGACATTTTTAAGGAAGAATGAAAATTATCTACGAAATTCAGTAACTACAGCAAAACCTAGCACATCACCGCGCATGCGTTAAAGCGAGCGCTGTCACAGACAAGTAAAAATTGGAATGAAAAGTTTTTGTAATGCTGTAAAAATTACGCGAACCGCATGTGCGTTCCATTAAAAAAAAATGATATGGAACCTCGTTGGTGACATAAAATTCTTGGATTAACTTGTATCGTAATGGTAAAAAATTGTAGTTTATGAAATTGTTGCATAAAGAGGAGTATTAAAACACGAGTGTGTGTTTAAGAACCGAGCCGCTAGGCGAGGTTTTTAATAATATCACACGAGTGTTTTAATACCTAGTTATGTGCAGTTTCATACACTACTTTATCTACTCTCATACATTGCGATTCAACCTACTAAATAAAAGATTAAAGTTAAGAAAGTAACTACAGCAAAACGTATTCAATGAATGGCGCCAAAACCTAGCACATCACCGCGCATGCGTTAAAGCGGGCGCTGTCACAGACAAGTAAAAATTGGAATGAAAACTTAATGTAATGCTGTAAAAATCACCCGAACCGCATGTGCGTTCCATTATAAAAAAATAATTGATATGGAACCTCGTTGGTGACATTAACTTTTTGGATTAACTTGTATCGTAATGTTAAAAAAATTACTTTATAACATTATTTTGTTTGAGAAATAATGTTATAATTTTTTTTTTTTTAATTTCGGCATTGTTTTTATAAAGTACTAGCGGCCCGCCAGCGGCTTCGCCCCGCTGCAAATTTCTGACTTTCAATTCATTTGTTACAAAAAATGTGATAAATGAAGAACCGCTCGACCGATTTTGTGCAAACTTCACATAAACCATCTACTAAACAGTCCGAACAAAGACTCAACATTTGGTTTGGACAGGTGAGCCCGTTCTTGAGTTATAAAATTACAACGAAAAATGGCATTGATTTTTATATTATAAAGTATGCCAATATAAATTCGTTTTGAAGTTTATAATTCGAACTTTACGATATGAGAGTAGATAATAGTAGTTTATGAAATTGTTGCATAAAGAGGAGTATTAAAACACGAGTGTGTGTTTAAGAACCGAGCCGCTAGGCGAGGTTTTTAATAGTATCACACGAGTGTTTTAATACCTAGTTATGTGCAGTTTCATACACTACTTTATCTACTCTCATACATTGCGATTCAACCTACTAAATAAAATATCAAAGTTAATAAAGTAACTACATCAAAACGTATTCAATTAATGGCGCCAAAACCTAGCACATCACCGCGCATGCGTTAAAGCGGGCGCTGTCACAGACAAGTAAAAATTGGAATGAAAACTTTTTGTAATGCTGTAAAAATGACGCGAACCGCATGTGCGTTCCATTATAAAAAAATAATTGATATGGAACCTCGTTGGTGACATTAACTTTTTGGATTAACTTGTATCGTAATGTTAAAAAAATTACTTTATAACATTATTTTGTTTGAGAAATAATGTTATAATTTTTTTTTTTTTTTTAGTTTCGGCATTGTTTTTATAAAGTATGCCAATATAAATTCGTTTTGAAGTTTATAATTCGAACTTTACGATATGAGAGTAGATAATAGTAGTTTATGAAATTGTTGCATAAAGAGGAGTATTAAAACACGAGTGTGTGTTTAAGAACCGAGCCGCTAGGCGACGTTTTTAATAGTATCACACGAGTGTTTTAATACCTAGTTATGTGCAGTTTCATACACTACACACACATCACCGCGCATGCGTTAAAGCGGGCGCTGTCACAGACAAGTAAAAATTGGAATGAAAACTTTTTGTAATGCTGTAAAAATGACGCGAACCGCATGTGCGTTCCATTATAAAAAAATAATTGATATGGAACCTCGTTGGTGACATTAACTTTTTGGGTAAACTTGTATCGTAATGGTAAAAAATTAAAAAAAAATTATCTACTCTCATATCGTAAAGTTCGAGTTATAAAATTCAAAACGAATTTATATTGGCATACTTTATAAACACAATACCGAAAAAAAATTAAAAAATCACTTTATAACGATTTTTTTACGATTACGATACAAGTTAATCCAAAAAGTTAAGGTCACCAACGAGGTTCCATATTTTTTATTTTTTTATAATGGAACGCACATGCGGTTCGCGTCATTTTTACAGAATTACAAAAAGTTTTCATTCCAATTTTTACTTGTCTGTGACAGCGCCCGCTTTAACGCATGCGCGGTGATGTGCTAGGTTTTGGCGCCATTCATTGAATACATTTTGCTGTAGTTACTTTATTAACTTTGATCTTTTATTTAGTAAATTGAATCGCAATGTATGAGAGTAGATAAAGTAGTGTATGAAACTGCACAAAACTAGGTATTAAAACACTCGTGTGATACTAT
Organism: Acleris emargana; assembly: GCA_927399475.2. Taxonomy (NCBI): domain Eukaryota; kingdom Metazoa; phylum Arthropoda; class Insecta; order Lepidoptera; family Tortricidae; genus Acleris; species Acleris emargana. The sequence continues at coordinate 43,683,641 of OV656835.1, read as the reverse complement.
TAAAAACCTCGCCTAGTGGCTCGGTTCTTAAACACACACTCGTGTTTTAATACCCCTCTTTATGCAACAATTTCATAAACTACTATTTTTTTTAATTTCGGTATTGTGTTTATAAAGTATGCCGATATAAATTCGTTTTGAAGTTTATAATTCGAACTTTACGATATGAGAGTAGATAATAGTAGTTTATGAAATTGTTGCATAAAGAGGGGTATTAAAATACAAGTGTGTGTTTAAGAACATTGCGATTCAACCTACTAAATAAAAGATCAAAGTTAATAAAGTAACTACAGCTAAACGTATTCAATGAATGGCGCCGAAACCTAGCACATCACCGCGCATGCGTTAAAGCGGGCGCTGTCACAGACAAGTAAAAATTGGAATGAAAACTTTATGTAATTCTGTAAAAATGACGCGAACCGCATGTGCGTTCCATTATGAAAAAATAAAAAATATGGAACCTCGTTGGTGACATTAACTTTTTGGATTAACTTGTATCGTAATGGTAAAAAAATTACTTTATAACATTATTTTGTTAGAGAAATAATGTTATAAAGTGATTTTTTAAATTTATTTCGGTATTGTGTTTATAAAGTATGCCAATATAAATTCGTTTTGAATTTTATAATTCGAACTTTACGATATGAGAGTAGATAAAATACTTTATAACATTATTTTGTTATAGAAATAATGTTATAAAGTGTTTTTTTTTTAATTTCGGTATTGTGTTTATAAAGTATGCCAATATAAATTCGTTTTGAAGTTTATAATTCGAACTTAACAATATGAGAGTAGATAAATTACTATTTTAATGTTTTATTTTACCACTTTGTTGGCGTGACTAATATGTATATTTTTGCCAAATTACAACTTTCTAGTACCTACTAAGAGTCTGAGCTAAGCTGCGTACGGACGGACATGGCGAAACTATAAGGGTTCAAGGTTTAACTACGCAACCCTAAAAAAATTAAATTGGCATAACTTGAAAACGGTGCAACTTTTACTGAGGTCATGTTAGGCTGGTTTGGTTGGTCTTAGGTTGGGAAATCTCCGGTGTCACTGTGACGTGCCATTTTTGGGACACCCTGTATATGGGGTTCAGTTCAGCAGGACTTAGTTGCATTTTGCTTTGGTAAACAAAACATTGCAATATTCCAAAGTAGGCGAAAAGGCTTGGTTCATAACGTCTTAATGTCAAATTGTAAAATATAAAAAGGGTCTCTAAGTAGCAATTCTTCTAGATTGTAGAATGTCATTTCTTCATTTTAATATCACCTGCATGGTACAGTCAACGTCAAAAGTAAGTGATCAAAATTAACATTTCAAAACATGTTCAAACATGACGCCCCAGATAAAACAGATTATAACAAAGTGTAATTTTCAACTGAATATTTAATAAGTCAAAAGAAAATTATCATAAACGATGCCATAACTGTCTCTTTACAGAAAATTTCAATATTTTTTTTACTTAAGTGTCAAGTGTCCAACAAGATAAAGTCAAAATAACAAAATCTCCAAATGAAAACTAGGGTAATCACGGCAGTTAAAAAGGATTTATTTAAAATGTTTAAAAAAAAAACAGCGAAGTAGTAGGAACTTATTTCAACCCTTGAAGGAAATGTGAGGTGTTATAGTTGTTTCGTGTGATTGTCTTACGACTATAACCGACATTAACCGAACGTCTGACTTGTATTCCGAGGTGGTCTTCAGAAGACATGAAGGCCCAAACATTCATATTCACTTACATGTGATAGTTTGGTAGTAGTACTGACTATTGCTATTCTAGAAAATCAGTTTAATTTGAAACACTCAGGCATGTCACTTACTTATGACACATTACGAGCTAATTTACTTATGCTAAACTACAATAATCAGAGACATCTGTCTTAATTTATTGTATATACTATTTTGAGACCCTATTTCATCGGTTTCTTTTGCTGTTGACTGTACGTCAAAGGCAATTACTAGCCACTTACATTGACAATTTGGTATTGATATATTGATTGAAGTAAGATCCCTTTTCAGTTGAATAAGGACTGTTCAATTTACTAAGCGGACATACTTAATTCAATATTAATCCTTCAACTAAAAAAATACTGATAGGCAGTGGCTGGTTATAAAATAAACATAGACAAGTCTATAAAGTGTCCTTTTTTTTTTAATTGTCTAAATATTTTTCACGATGGAGCGAATTAATATTAAAGAACGCAAATTAATCTTGCAAAAATGGTGTACAGGCCAGTTTTCACTGCGGAAAATTGCGAATGAGTTTAAATGTTCCAAGTCAGCCGTGTTTCAAATCATAAAAAAATTTGGAGAGCACCATACGCTCGACGATTTACCAAAATCGCGTCGGAGAAGTGGCCCGGCAAACCCAAATGTCGAAGAAAAAGTGCGGCTGTTAAAATCGACAAAGTACATGTCCGTTCGTGAAATTGCTAAAAAAGCAGGTATTAGCGTAGGCACTGTACAAAATATCAAGAAAATAAATAATATACGGACATATAAGAAGCAAAAAATGCCGAAGAGAAGTGCCGAGCAACAAATACGGTCCATTTTTTTATTTTTTTTAATGGATCAATCCTATTTGTTTTAAAACAAATACAGTTATAGGTTCGCCCTGGCGACGGGGAAATACGGTCCAAAAAAAGATGCCGCAATTTATACGATATTTTGCTGCAAAATAAATCTCGATGCATTCTCATGGACGACGAAACGTACGTGAAATTTGACACAAGTACGTTACCGGGGCCCCAGTATTACAATGCGGCTGTAGGAGAAATTGTACCACATTCCGAAAAAACCATAAAAAATTACAAATTCGGGAAGAAAGTCCTTGTATGGCAGGCAATTTGTTCCTGTGGCCTCAAAAGTACGTCTTATTTTGCAACTGGAACTATTGGTGGCGTAATTTATAGAAAGGAATGCATCACAAAACGGTTACTTCCTATATATAGAAAGCACAGTAGGTATTCCCCCTTTGTTTTGGCCTGATCTAGCGAGTGCTCACTATGCTGGTGAGACTGTGGGGCTATTAAATTCAAAAAACATCGATTTTGTTAAGAAAGAAGACAACCCACCAAACTGCCCGGAGCTCCGCCCCATCGCGCGATACTGGGCCATTGTAAAAAGATACTTGAGGAAGGATGGCCGAGAAGCTAGTACATTGGCAGAATTTAAACGCATGCGGTTTGCTGCTTGTAGAAAAGTATCCAAAAGCGATGTGCAAACACTTATGCGACGAATCCGGGCTAAAGTCCGAATTTTTTACCGTTGTAATTTTTTTTTTTTTTCTTGTGTTATATATTACTTTATTTTAATATTGTAAATAAATATTCACCGTAATAAAGATATATTTGTTATAAAAAATCCGCAAATGAACCTATTTTTGATGTCCGCTTAGTAAATTGAACAGTCCTTACTGTTTTGAATACATTGAAGCAGAGTTGGGCGTTATTTAAATAATTTCTTATCTAGACAATTATCTTAATTAAAATCATTTGAAAATAATTAACTCAAAGATAACGTCAATGTCAAATAATTGTGTTGTCAACTCTTTTATTTGTATAAATTATCTAGATGAAGTTAACAAACGTCGTTTGTTATTGAAGTAAGCTTAGATAAATAAATTTATATAGAATGTCACGTCGCGTCAAACCTGATCAAATCAATAAGGGCCTGTTGTTTGATCAGTAGTTAACTCAACTAATTGTTAAAATTCTAAATCGGAATCGAAAATTGACACATTTCCTTGAGATTAAACATTAGTTACGGTTTTTAACGATTAGTTAGTTTAACTATTGATCAAACAACAGGCCGGTTTTTAGTTGGACTACGGAACCCTAAAAAGGTCACATATATTTATATTTCGCCTATTTATTTCCAAAACATTCATAACTTTTGTTGTAGATTATTTTCATTGTGTCTTAGCTCTACATGACTGTACTACTAACATTCATCTTTTATTTAAAAGCACAACTAATTCTATCTAATCTAGATAAGAATAAAACTCATCTAATTAAATTCAAAATGACAAATGACTGATTATTTGGTAATTTTAAATAACGAACGATTTAGTTATCTTCCCGGTTATTCGTAAAAAGATAAATATTGCCCAACTATGCATTGAAGGTACGATACGTTTAATGCATCATGAAATCTTCGTTCAACCAAGTAGTTTTGTAATTACGACCTTTATCTATAAGGACATAACCATGCGTTATGCGGCTCGGACCTTTTGCTAACACAGTCCAAACCAAGGCTTTATACAATTTGATCGTTCTTACTACTTGTACATTTAACGACTTAGACGTTTTGCTAAGTGTGTTTTTTATAAAACTAAGACCATTTTCTAAGCATATCATTATCAGTAATTTTGCTTACTTAGTCATTTTACAAATGTGATATTTCGCTTACCAGGGCAAAATACAACTGTCCTTCTGAACCGAATCCTAATGTATTTAAAAATAGGAAATGGTGCTTCAAAAACTAGTCACACTCGTCTTATTCATATCCATTATAGTTATAATTTTCGCACAACCAGTGGCAGCGAAACACCAGAGCTATTGTTAACCATACCTCATAGACACTAAGGTCTATCTTACGCTGTCAACCATGAAATATAAGGTCGCTGGCGTTGAACCAGACCTGCGGATATATCCGTCAGTGGCGTTGCAAAAATTAAGCAGCGCTTACGGGGCACATATCAACTTTCCACTCTGTATGGTGTGTGAAACAGATAACAAGTTTAGAGAATAGAGGACAATACGCGGAACATTCTAGTTTAAAATTGTAACAAATCTTTTCTGAAAAGTTCAATTATAATATCTAAAACTAGTTTTTCCAGAATGGATTTTTCACAAATCGCACATCCGAAACAACTTCGCAATCAAAACTACTGGAGCTTAACGCAAGATCTATAAATAAATAAATCTGCTGTACAGGGTCTTGCTTCAAATCCAAATAAAAGTTTTCTGGACCAATACGGCGTACAGAGTGTCGTCGTTTAATCGAGTTCTAAGTAGGTTATAAAACATATATCCCAGCAGCGTAAAACGCCCTTTCCAATTCGACAATAGTTTGGGATCGCCAGCATTTTATATAGGTATCTACAGAGGTTAAAATGGCACCTCGATTTACACACAAACACATCTCTATATAAATAAGAGTTTGTAAATCAGGTGCTTCGGATGCGTTGTTCGTGTCCTGTGAATAATTTGTGTCCTATTTTGGACTTGTAATAAAATCGAGTGGTTGGTTGAACTTATCTTTGTATGACCAAGTTTCTTGCTCTGCGTTCATGGACTCTATTTCAGGTACAGTGCCTGGAGTCGCTGACGAAGATAAGTCCGTAGACACGGAGCAAGAAACTGCACCATCATTATGTTAGATCCGGTCAAAACATCCTTGGAAGCAATGTAGTAGTGCGTGTGGGCAGCCTCCCCCGCTCCGCTCCCGCAACTCCGATTTTTGCCGGCGCAGCAGCGCCTGCGTTTTTACTCCTTTTACATGCGTTCACTTTGTTTACAAACAATTTACAAATAAAATAACTATGGCGGCATGGTAACGATAAAAATGCTGCACAATCATGATTTGCAAATCACTGTAAGTAAAATCCAAATTTTCGAACTTCGGATAATCCGAATTGCAATCGCTATTTCCAACAAGGGTTAGAATATTAGCTCTCATATTAGGTAGGTACTGTACTTCGTTACTAAATAGTGACAAGGCGATTGAAGGGCTTAAGTAATATTTTATTTGACCGCCAGGTTCGAGTGTACGGAATGTCGCCAGTGGTGGGGCTGCTGTCTTTCCCGCGCCAAGACAAGGGAAAAAGTCCGTTCAGCAAAGCACTAAAAAATTTAATTGATCTGGAAGCAAGGAAACTAGTAGCAAAAGCATATTACAGGACAGAAGAAGTTCTTAAAGCTAATCAGGATAAATTGAAAAAAGTACGTTTTGGACAGACAAACATGCTACTCTTAAGTGATTGGGTTTGTACTTAATATTATGTAAAATTTGCAGCTTGCGGAGTCTCTTCTGAAAAAGGAGACGCTCAACTTTAAAGAAGTTGAAGCAATTTTAGGGACCCCGCCTTTTAAGGGAAAGAAGTTCGTGGAACCAGTTGAGTTTGAGTCCAGTTTGACGAGCTTAGATAAGGCGGCCACAAGCGATGGAGGCGTCCCCGCCGAAGCGCCGACCTCCAAGAAAGACCCTGCTCCGAGCGCTGAAAACTAATAATTCCAACATGTTTATTTGTATAAAGCTAGTCTGGTAGGTACGCAATAATAAATCTGTTTTTTTATTATTAATAATTACTGTATTTTCTTTTAAAATTAAATATCTTTGTAACTATTATAGGTGAACTAACACGTATTTCAGATCGATAAATCCGTTATAGACGCGTATATATTATGTCCTATTTATTTGTGAGGTTGGTTGCTTATAGGTCCGCGTCCGTAGACCTTTTTGTCGGGTCATAAATATCAGGCTGAAACTTTCTAAATCGCTTCATTTCAGTGAGTCGGACAAACAAAAATCTCGGTAGTGGGGACTAATTTTGCTAGAGGCCTTGAAACATGTCGATAAGTCCGGGTGCCAAAAATTTACTAATACCAAGCCGATTCTTATTGAAATTTAAAGATTAATTTCTGAGAAAGTCAAAAAGTAGATTGTCCGACAAAATTAATGGGGACTATGCGCCAGTCGGACATACTGAAAATGTTGGAAATTCCAACTCAAAAAAGTGATTAATATCAGGCTAAATTTTTTTTTATGGGTTACTTAAAATTAATATAATACAACCGTAACGTTGTCCGGCAAAATTTATGGGGATATGCGCCAGTCCGACACTCTAAAAATGTCGAAAATACAAGCACAAAAAAGTGATTGATACTTGTCGGACAAACATAAGTAATTGTAGATTAGATCATTTATAACCGAAATATACTGATGTCCGACAAAAATAATGGGTCATATCGCTAGTCCGACAAGAATAATGTAGGTATCTGTCGCACTATATCGCATGCTTAGTAATAAACGGGCTTAACTCAAAAATCGTGAATTGTGGTAAATCGAGTTTAAAGTTTCGTAATTGGCACTTCTTGTTTCCATTGAATTATTTGGTATCATGCCATCTCTTTTTAATACGCGATTTTGGCTGGTTTAAGAAAGAGAGCCGAAAGTGCTGTCAGTTATAAGCCGTTTTAATACAAGAACTAATTTAATGCCAATTTTGAGTTAGGCCCGTTTATTACTAAGCATACGATATAGTATACAAGAGGTTTTAACCTCTCTACCACAATTAGAAGTTTGTGGATAAATGTAGCTGTACTTGGCTCAAGTTTAATGTATTAACTTTTTTTTAAGCTACCCTTTTTGTTTTTAATTAGATAATCTCAGAAAAATAATATAAATTTATGTTGCTTTGATGAATAAAATATTAGTTTTATTATCACACATTTAGAAGTTTTTCATACGACTTGACTCAAAAAACTTGACAAAAATAAATTACTTCTCAAATTTACAAATTTTAGTTGATAATTTTGAAAACTATTAAGTATCAAAGTAGTATATATATATAACAAATGGTTAAAGAAGGCTACGCCTTCTACCGCGCGTGGTTTCCACACGCTCAATTTTTTGCTAATACGTTATCTGATGGAGTCAAGCGATAAAAAAAATCTTGTTTTCCTCTAAATCATACATTAGACGTGTCAAAATACGAGCTTACAGATTTTTGTCAGGAGGATTCGTATAAAATTAAAAAAATAGAAGCTAAACAGGTAATTCTGCTTGTTTATATTTATGACGATGATACTCTCGAGCATTCTTAAACTTGTGACAATTTTCCAAAATATTTTTGGAGAACTTTTTAACAGTTTCTTTCACTTCTTTGAAATTGTCTTTTTCACTTATTTTTAATTCACACAAGAAACTGCATGATAAACAATTTCTTCTATACAAGGGCAGCACTTCAACCAATCTAGCGACTATTGTCGGTGAGGAAAAATGACGAGGTATAAAAATGTCGAAATTATATTTATTGTCAAGAAATAAAAAACTCGAAAATGAAAATTGCCGGAGTATAAAAATTTCGAGATGTAAAAAAGACCTAATGTTAAAATTACGAAGTATAAAAATGTCGAGATGTAAAAAAACTATAAATATAAGGTAGGTTTAGGGTTATGTTAGGTTTTCAGCAGGCCCGAAGGGCCAAAACTCCCAGAGATAGGAGCTCCGCGACAGCGGAGCTCCGTCGACTCGGTTAAATTTGAATTAGAAATAGAAATTATTGGTCAGTAGACATAATCATTTCTCGACATTTTTATACTTTGACTAAATAATACTTCGTCATTTTTCCTAACTAACCTTTTTATTGTTCGGCTTTTTTACATATCGACATTTTTATTTAATGTCATTAGACATTTTTATACCTCGTCATTTTTCCTTACCGACAATAGTCGCCTAAAGGACTTCAACAGCTGAACGAAAAAAGTTTTTTTTAATTTAAATAAAGAAAATTCGGTGTGGGTTGACAAAAAGGATGGCGTGGCTGCGTGCATGTGAATAGGTTATGGACGCCACGCGGCCAGTGTTTGTGTTTGTAACTCTGGGTAGTTGGGTGCGCTCTCTGCCCCATCATCTTTCTCACTCACTCTCATGCAGCCAAACACAGAACAGAAACACACAGACAGGGTTCAGGGAGAGAGGGGAGATATATATAGGTATACTTAAATGCTGTATACAGAACGAATAATTTTAATAGATATTTTATCGATTTTTATTAGTATTACCCACATTTCTTGTCGGACAATCGTAGAATCACGTTTGAAACATTATTTTATTACTGAAAAAATAAAAATTAGGTTGATATCAATCACTTTTTTGTGCTGGTATTTTCGACATTTTTAGAGTGTCGGACTGGCGCTTCTCCCCATAAATTTTGTCGGACAACGTTACGGTTGTATTATATTAATTTTAATTAACCCATAAAAAAATTTTTTGCCTGATATTAATCACTTTTTTGAGTTGGAATTTCCAACATTTTCAGTATGTCCGACTGGCGCATAGTCCCCATTAATTTTGTCGGACAATCTACTTTTTGACTTTCTCATAAATTAATCTTTAAATTTCAATAAGAATCGGCTCGGTATTAGTAAATTTTTGGCACCCGGACTTATCGACATGTTTCAAGGCCTCTAGCAAAATTAGTCCCCACTACCGAGATTTTTGTCAAATATAAAGTTTGTCCGACTCACTGAAATGAAGCGATCTAGAAAGTTTCAGCCTGATATTTATGACCCGACAAAAAGGTCTACGGACGCAGACCTATTACTTGCATGCGGTGAACAACACAGTGTAATTATCTCTTCATACGGGGCTGATTTATTAGTTGTTTAGTTTATACATAAATCTAATAAGTAACTATTAGGAGACAATTTAATTAAAGACGAACTTTACTATGCGGGGAACAATCATCTATTTCATACATACAAACTCATATGAATACAATGATAAGGTATTCCCAGCTTCTTAAATAGCTTTCAGCTGGCTATCACTATCACGCTTGTACTCGCAACTGACAGTATATTTGTCACATAGGAAATCGAAGATTGCCGATAGCTATAAGATAATGGTAGCACTACCTATACCCTTGCATGCATACACAAAGGTAATATATGTGTTTAGGTACACTTTTTCACCTTGTTATATAGAAATAAGGTGCAATAATGTAAAAATATCTGTGGAGTGCTTTTTAGATTCTTATGAATAAAACGGCATGGCCCACATTTAGGTATTTATATTTTACAGAACACTGTAAACGGTAAAACATAATGTTAGACTCTAGAAGAATTAATATTATAGACAGAGATCAATAAATAATAAATAACCTAAATGGACGAGCTCCATCACGATAACGTAAAATTTTCAGAATGACAGCGACTCGACACTACCGACCGATCTAGCCCGAACAGCCTCTGGGCGGCGTTGCGCATAGTATTAGACTACAACTACTCCCCACGTCAGCCCTCCCGGAGACCTTCAGGGACAATAACATTTGGGGAAAAAAACACGACGACCTGAACATGTACTTTTAAGTTTCTGTTGCTGCGGAGGAGTAAGGAAAGCTTGATTCGTCTTTTTTATGGAAGGACGAACAGGTGACGACATGGAATTACCTGATTCATCCAAGGATACGCGAGGCAGGATATAAGCGAGTATAAGCCTATCGATCTAAACAATAGTTACACGACAAGTACATCTGCGGCGGATGTAAAGATCTTTTTACTAAGTCCTGTCTCATAAAAACGTGCGAAAATGTCGACAATTAATTGAAAACATCAACTTTTTTATCTCCATGACGTGCTACGGTTGTGGGTTGCAACTTCTTCATTGTGAAGTCGAAACCTTGTCAAAAAGGCATGTCAGAAACCGGTTCGAAAAACTCGCCAGGAAGCTTAAGTGTCTCTCCATAGACCAACTCGTCGGTTGAAGCCGACAATTCTTCGTTCCTTGCACTGCGTATACCTAGAACAAGTGATAGGGATTCTGTCCAACTACCGTCAGCGTGGCACATAATCGCTGCCTTGAGCTGTCGATGGAACCGTTCAACCAGAACATTGGGAGCTAGATGATACGCTGTACTTTTTAAATTGGACTGAGGGATTCGAATTGTCGCCGCCTGTCAGCGGCGATTTTTTTTATGGCAACCAAAACGCGGTATTCTCGTAGATGTAAAAGCTTTCGCTACACTTTCCGTCGTAATATCGTGTAGCGGGACTGCCTCTGGCCATCGCGTGACTCAATTGCCAGCGGTTAGGCAGTAGCTGTACTTACCCTTTAAAAGAAGGAAGCGGGCTTATAAACCTACGTGCACATGCGAGAAAAGAGTTTAAGGAAATTTGAAGGCGTGAACTGGCGCGTGTACCCGTCGTGACACTTAAGACTATTGACAAGGAATGCACGTTCGCGCCCATGCTCTACAGTCTTCCCTAATATCCGGCCACACATAGCGTTCAGTCACCTTTTTCATGGTGGTCCTAGTGCTAGGCCGACTAAGTTCATATATACCTACTCGTATTACTAAAAACTTGCTTCCGCAATTCTCATTCATCCTTCGGACGTTATAGGGTGAATCAACTTTTAAGGTACTCCCCATTTTTCGACATGTTTCACCAATTATATGTTTTTAGAAAAACTATATATTTGTTAATGACGTGGCTTACATGCTTATTAAATTAGACAAATAGGCTCACATTTGAAATTATTTAATTTAAAATAGTACAGTTTGAAATAATAATATACTTGGTTACGCAGGGGACAATGTTGTCCCAAGGTTTTGTATGGAAAATGTGCATTTTCCCCTGAGTTACCAGGTTTTTTTGCGGATTAAAAAAAAATTGAGCTGTTTAACGTGTAAGGTTCGTAAATTTGGTGGTCTGATTTTTATATTCATAAATTATTAATAACCATTTGTCACCAGGAAAGCATTAGAACCGCAAAAGAAAAGGAGTACCTTAACCTTTTCAACGCCATTGACGGATATATCCGCACCACTGGTTCAACGCCATCGACGTATATATCCGTCATATGGGTGGCGTGACAAAAATAACGAATTTTGGATAATTCATAGAGTGTTTAAAGGTATTTATTTTCGTAAACTATACTCAGAGAAATAGACTTCCTGCTTATAATAACTAATTATTATATCAATGCGTTTTTATTAAAAAATATATGTATTACAAAAAGCATTAATTCAGTATAATTCAGGTAGATTTCCTACGCCATTGACGCTTTATTCCGTCGATAGTGAGGAGGTGAATCGAATTCGTCATTTATTCTAGCTATGATAGAACATTCATATTTATATTAAAAACTAAAATAATACACGTCATTTTACAGAATTTGTAAACTTTTTAATAATCAATACTCAAATGCATTCAAACTACACCATAATACAGCCGCCATTTTCAAGACATTCATTTAAAAACATAATTTGAAAATGGAACTCTCGATATATAAAATATTGAGTTTAGTAACAAGACGCGTCCCTATCTTCTGACTTTAAATATGGAAAACGCAAGATTCCTACGCCATTGACTGATAAATACGTCCGCTTATGACGTAATAGCAATGTTTAGTGTTTAACGTAGATACAACATGAATTGTGAAGAGTTAATACGAATTTTAGAAAGTCCTGTTCCTGGTTACAGTGATGACTAGGGTTAGGATTTTGGTGGCATTTCTGGTTATAGAATCCATGGAGCCGCTATTTCCTAATTATTATAATACATGACAATTTGATTTTGACCTTCAGTATGGTCATATTTCAAAATGAACTGATTACATTTTTATTTCGGTTTTTCTGTCCCTACTAATATTTGCATTTTTGTAACGCTTTCACAGCAGAGATATCCTCCATACCAAAATTCATTTAAATTGGTTTATCGGTTTAATGAATAAATTAATTTTAAAATATTAAAATACTGAAGGTCAAAATCAAAGTGGTATGTATCACAATGAATAGAAAATAGCGACTCCATGGATTCTAGAACCACGATTTGCCACCAAAAGTCCTAACTCTACAGTAGGGACACCGAGTGATGGCACTTGACACATCTGACAATAGTGTTGTGAAACACTCCATTTAGTTAAATACGGTCCACGCTAACGGTACCTCTGAAGACTCTTCTGCCAGTCACACAATCGACCCACGAAAACACTCCATTTAGTTAAATAGAGTGTTTCACAACACTATTGTCAGATGTGTCAAGTGCCATCACTCGGTGTCCCTACTTTAGTGATGACTTACTAAACTAACAGCCGAACCCTATTGTCAAACCGCGGACAGGTAGCCTTACTTCGTATTAAAATTTGACACATTTTGTATGGGCAAATGTCAAATTTCAACCCGAAGTAAGTCTTATCTATACGCGGTTTGACTTTAGGTTTCGGCCGTAAGTCAATTTATAGAAAACTGTCATTAAGACATGTCTAAGGCGTGTCTAAGAAGTGTTTAAACTAAACTAAAGACAAATCATTTCACAATGGCCATTAAAAAGTTCTTTGAAATAGAAAGAAAATCTCGGAAACTTCTTAAATGAACAGTAAGGAACGTGTGACGTCACAAGTAGGTTAATTATTTCATACAACTCCATATATAAGGCTATCTTGTTGACACTAAACTTCTTAAAATGTATCACATTTTATCTTGGTAAAATGCTAGACGTCTGACAGCTGACTGTCATCTAGCCCACTTCTCGAAAAATCTTTACTTCCTCTGTGCCCAATTGCCAAACACGAAGCAGGTCAAGTTAAAAGAAAATAGATTCCGATTCTTTTAGTCATTAAACGTTACGACCAACATTGTTTATTGTATTTTATTTAAATAATCACTACATAGTATAAAACAAAGTCGCTTGCGCTGTCTGTCCCTATGTATGCTTAAATCTTTAAAACTACGCAACGGATTTTGATGCGGTTTTTTTTAATAGATAGAGTTATTCTTAAGGAAGGTTTATATGTATAATACATTCCACGCGGGCGAAGCCGCGGGTGGGTCGCTAGTTATTTATAAAACTGAAACGAAACCGATTGCAACTGGTCCTGCTTCTAAATAATAAAAATATCGATAAATACGATCCCATCCCTAGCCTGTTATTTGTTTTATTGCTACTACCGGGCTCGGCGTGTGAGTGACGACTTTTGTATTTGACATGGCGTTGAAAAGGTTAAAAGTTGATTCACCCTATAAAAGGTCGTCGAGTTGGTCCGGCCACGTCACAAAACACGTTTTCCTCACCAGCAATATAACAAATATTTGTGGTAAATAAAATCAAGAAACTGAACTGTCGCTGCGCGCATTAAGAGACTTCTTAAAGGCGGATATTATTGGTTTGTGGTAAAGGATAAAGAACGGTTTTAGCTCTATCATGTACCGAAAATATTTAATCACGTCACGATGTCTACGAGTCAATTTAGGCCCCGTGGCAAGCCTTTTTGGCGTGAGGTTCGCTTCCTTGAGTCTTCGGTGAACTGTCCGAGAGCTCACTGGTTCCACACGGCTCTGCATCAGCTGCTGCTGAATGTCAACACCGGTCCGGTGGCGATTACGAAGACTGGTCGTCACGATGAACGGTCCTCTCTCTCAGATGTGCATCTTCGACGGCCAGATCCCGGTCTCCGAGTAAGGACTCCGGTCTCAGCAAACCGACGGGACACTCTGGAGACAGCAGACTGACTTAAATTCAGCTGTTGAGCAACAGAACGCTGCGTAAGTCCTTGGTACATACAGCAGGGTGACGACTTGGGCGGCTTCATTTTCGGTAGTGTCCATTTCGTCCAGGTGATTCCAGTGAGTAATTGCGGGAGATGTGCACAGGTCAACTCCTGATAAGCGACTGATAAGAAATAACCGGTTACATCGGTTTTTATGGCCCTCAGAGGGCCGCAACTCGTGGGGTATGCACGCAGCCAAACTTCTTCTATCGGTTGTTACTGTTTTTCGTTGCTTAATAAATGTTTTATAAAACTGCAATTACATTTCTAATGAAATATTTCCCGTTTCCCCAAAATACGACCAAATCTAAAAAATGTTGCTTGAGTCGATTTTTTTGTCCGTAAGTGTAATTACCTGCATCTATTAGTACTATTGTGGCAAGTTTAGTTTAAAAATTCCTAGTGGTTCAGCCGGGAAAAAATTAAATCCGAATTCATGAAATATTACTTTTCTCTAAAACTATAAAAAATTAATATGTATACCATTATTTTATCATTTTGTTAGGCTTAATAAATTCTATATATGTTTTAACGTATGCGGAATGAAATTTGCACAAAGTTTTTATACAATTTTTTAATAGTACCAAATGATTCGATATTTAAAACTTGATATTATCTTTTGTTTTCTGTAATTAGGTATCTGTCAAAGTGTTGTACAAATTATTCGCTTGTAGGATTTGTGTTAAAAAATTATGGCAAATCTTGAAGAAATGCGACGAAAAAACGTGTGTGATTTTACGTGACACACATCAAGATTGGCCGAAGTCGAGGATTGTTAAACATTTCACAGAAATGGGGGAGAGCCGAAGGACGGTTTATAATATATTATCATCCTATTTCCTTCGACATACGATTACCTACTAGAAAACCAGGTTCGGGCAAAGTGTGTTCTTTAAGCCGATCTTTGAAAAAAAGCCAACTGAAAAAAATTACAGCAGGTCGGGTAGCTAAATCCTACAGAGAACTGGGTTTTTTTTTAACTGTGATGGCAAAACAGTGAAAAAGTATCTACACGATATGGGCATTGCAAAACAAGCAAGAAAAGTAAAACCCACCGTGTCCGAAAACCAAAAACTTACCCTGAAGAAGAGACTTAAAACTTTGGTCAAAAACATATTCTATGCAAAAAACGACGTAGAGTGCATTATGGACGATGAATCCTATTTCACCTTAGACGGAAATGAATGGCAGGGTAACTTTTATTTCCAAAACGCCAATGACCCAACCGAAGAATCGGTAAAATATGTGGAGCACACTAAGTTTCCAAAAAAGGTTTTGTTATGGCTTGCAATTAGCCCTCGCGGCATGTCAAAACCGGTGTTTTTGAATCTGGTTTAGCAGTCAATGCTGAACGATACATGCAGGGTTGTTTGCCGATTGTACGTGATTTTATGAAAACACATCACAGAGGAACTAATGTTGTGTTTTGGCCCGATCTAGCATCCAGCCATTATTCAAAAAAGACCCTGACTAAAATGGAGGAGCTAGGAATCCCATATGTACCAAAGGATTCAAATCCGCCTAACGTACCACAACTTCGCCCGATCGAAGATTTTTGGGCCAATCTGAAACGGCGTGTTTATGCGAATAATTTCCGGCCAAAAACTATACAGGCTCTTATTCGAAAAATTAAATTAAAATTAAACAAAATGCCAACATCAACTTACTCAACAGCCATGGATAAAGCGCTCGTTCCCATAAAACCATAATTGCAAAATATCGAATTGCCGATTTACCCGTGTTCTGAAATATGAAATACCCAAAATACCAGACTTTCTTTTTATATCGGATTGGCAAATCAACATGTTTTCAAAACATCATGTTCTCTTTAAAACCGAATTCCCATAATACCAGATTTTGATAACACTAGGCCGGCAAAACACAATGTACTTGAAACACCCAGTTTCTTAAGCTACCAGATACTCAAAATATCAGATTGCCAGTTTACGTAATTCCCAACACACCAGATGCTGATCATACTTGATTTCCGAATGCCTAAATTCCTAAAACACCGGATTTTTACTTTGGTAGTACTTTGGTAGATTACATAAGTACGGTTAGACAATAAAACCAACCGTAAATTTCAATTTTTTATTGTCAACTCTTTATAACTAGGTACTGAACTTTATCATTAGCAAATGGCAAATACAGTCTATGAATAAAATAATAAGTAATGAAAAAAAAACATTTGGTGAATTCAAAATATTTATAAGTATACAGTGTGTCTCTGACCTTGGGGCTTTAATTTCAACGGTCGATTCTACTCGCTAAACTAAACTACATTTGATCTGCAACATGAAAAAATAACTTAAATTTAGATAACTAATTGATGTTAAAGTCTAATTGTAAAATCAGTGTATTACATACTGGCCACGTAATCACTATCTCATGGTACGGGGGCGACATTACCTTGGTACGAGGGCTAAAGGAAAATGGAGAATTGGATCGCGTACATTGAAAATTAGATTTAACTTGTATGATAAAAAATAAATTTAAACTGAACATATTTTTAACAACTTACAGAACAAAAGAAGTTTAGTTTCAGGAGTAGAATTGTTCTATGCATTTAAAGCCCCAAGGTCAGAGGCACCCTTTATACACGATAAACGACTTCCACGTGGACGGAGTCGCTGGCAAAAGCTAGTCTTATATATAATAAAGAGACCTGTCCTGTCCTGACGGACTGATTCATCGTCGCCCAGCCAATACTTCGGAAGCTAGAAACATTAAATCTGGATTTGCTTTTGTAACGTAAAGATCCGAAAAGACGGGGTTTTTTGAAATTCAAACACTAAGTAGGTGAAAGAGTTTTTTTTTTGACCTATTTTTTGAATCTTGGATTGAATATCTCTGAATAAAATTCATGAGACATGTATTTCAGCATTCTTTACAACTCATCCCCAAAAGAAGAGAAAAGGAGTGACAAAGTTGGTATTTAACGCAAACGAAGTCCTGAAGCACCTGACCGTACTTGTTTGATATTTGATATTCTGGGGATCTGGTGTTCTTCAATCTGGTATATCGAAAATATGGTTTATCTGAAATCTGCTCTTTGAAAAATCTAGTATTACATGATCATGCTAAGGCGAGATCAAGTTCTTTCGAGAAAATTGTGTTTTCCTAATCAGGTTTGTAAAGTATTTCAGTGTTTTGAGATTCTTGTGATTTCGAAATTTGATATTTTCGGTATAAGGTTTTATAGGGAACATGGTGTATTGAGAACATGGTATTTTATAAAACTGATATAAAAAGGAACATAATATATAAAAATACTGGTATTGTGGGAATCTAATATTTTGGTAAGCATGTACCTATATAGGCAATTAGATATTTTGCAATTATGGTTTAAAGGGAACGAGCGGGATAAAGTGCCAGCAAATTGTCGAAAAGCAGCACGCATGGGGCCAAATTACTTTTTACATTAAAATTTGTTAGTGGATTGTATTATAAAAATACATAACAAATTATCGTTATAAACAGTTATTTTATTTTATAAGGTTACAAACATTGTGCAAATTTCATTCCGCATACGTTATGAGAAAATGGACTCTATCAACAGTTATGTAAAAAACAGGTAAGTCAAAATTTTCGCTCATTACCCAGATATCATAATTGCAAAATACTACATTGCCGATTTATCCGATTTCTAAAATATCAAATTCCCAATATACCACCGTTTCTTGTTACTGTGTTTCGTTATATATCGGATTGCCAAAGCAATTTGTTCTCAATACACTATGTTCCAGGTGGGTATTCACGCCGAAGACTATAACAGTAGCATAAATATGGGGAACTACGCAACGGTCTTCCAGGCGGAATTGTATGCGATTATTGCCTGTACCTACCTACGCAATAGTCCGGGAGAGGGGCACACTCGTGGTCACACCAGGTTGTCACACCACTGCTACTCGCTTTGGTCGGAAATTCGACAGAAATCATTTTTATTCCCCAAAAGTAGGTAGGTTAGGTTCGTTAGGTATCTTTAGATGCCCGAAGGGCAAATCGCTGAGAAATAGGAGCCCTGCCTCAGGCAGGGCTCCGTCGAATAGTAGTGGTGTGACAACCTGGTGTGACCACGAGTCAGCACCCTCCGGGAGCCCACTGCAAGAAACCCTACCCGATAAAAAAAAAGAAAATGCCTACACTGTAGGCGTAAGGCTTAGCTGACCTTTAGTGGCTTCAACTGCTTGGTCGGCCGCGGCTGATCTTGGCAAATTTTGCGTAAATAATAAATAAGTTGAAATATCGTCATCGATAAATTTAACGAAACTTGAATGGTAGGATAGTGGCCTTCGCGATAATTTAAATAAAAATGAATTGTCGGCCAAATCTTTCTGTCAGTCGGTCTATAGATACTTTTTGAATGGGAAAATGAAGACAAAAAGACCTTATGGGTGTTTTTGTTTATGGTCTACTGTAGGTACTATGCGATTGTTGTTATTCTTATGCTTCAATAACAATTTTATAATCAATTTTATACACCAAAAGCCATTTCTGGTGCCGCCATATTGCCATAGGGTAGGGGCACCAATAAATGAACGATTAAGCGACTACACCAACTTTGGACATTTTTTTCTCAGTGAATTAAACGAATTTCACCCAATTACTTTATTTTATACGCTAAAGTATATACTCTAGATTGGAAATAAATATTATAAAGTTCATTATTATAACACATTATTTTTCTAAAAATCTTTGAAACCAAAAATGTACCAATTTACCCAATACATGAACAGTGATACCCTAACTCTGAACGATTTTACTCCAATAGTTGAACTAATATAATAAAATCAATCTAATGTGCCCTAAATCTGAACGGATTGACCCCAATAGTTGAACTCAAATCATTAAAAAATCTATATGACTAATTGCCATTATTGATTTTTTAATTATGAGTATTTTGTATAATGCTCTAAATAAATAAATAAAGTTATTAAATGGTTTTCAAAATAAATAAAAGGCACGTTAATCAAATCAGTTTTTTTTTAATTGTATATAAGAGAATATTGGTATCACAATCATTGATATTCAATAAAAAAATAACTTAATAACTATAAAGTTAAATTTTCTTTTCTTCTTATACAACTATTTGCCTGAAATTTATAGTTTAGTAATATTATTTTAATAATATTATTTTAATAATAATTTTAATTTAGCTGCTGGGTCGTTAGTAAAAATACGTGCTAAAAATAGCTTGGGCTTTACAAAAATAAATAGCTAGTGTTCATATTACAAAACTTTACCTAAAACATGAACGACTGAGTTTACTTGGTTCAGCTTTCGGATACAGAATTAATGAAATGAACGAACAAAATCAATTAAAAATTCAACTATTAGAATAGAACCCAAAGCTTGAACCAGTAAATTTAATTAAGAATTCAACTATTGACATGGAACCCAAAACTTGAACTAGAAAATTTAATTAGTTCAAGTATTAGGCAAATATTTCATTGTTGAACAGTATTTAGTTTTCATACTAAAAGAAACTTCAAAATAACCAAAAGTTGCGTTCATGTTTTAGTTAAAAAATTCGGAAGCAATAAATGATCAGTTTACGCTATAAAGTTTCTATATGCCGGTTCAGTACGATTTATTACAAAGCTTTTAAAAATGTATGCCCTACCTAGTAGTTGAACATCGTTCAGCTTTTAGTTTCGGTACATATTTTTAGGACCATAACTTGAACGGCTTATTGCTCTTAAATTAACAAAGATAATAAAATAACGTATAAATACATTAAAAGAGGGATTAGTCAAGAATTCATACTAAGAAACCCTTGCAAGAAAGTAAGTTATTGAATTTTATACGTAATAAAAAGCTTAAATTTGAAGTACACTTACCTTATCTATATTCCCATACTAGCGACGTTTTTGACGACACACCACAGAACAACGACCGATTCCCGCCGCGGTAGACGCGTAACTGTCAGTGAGTTTTAATGGCGGCGTAGGCATAGTGTTGCTGTTTAAGAAAAAAAAATCCCCGACTATGGAATATTTGTCACCATTTAATTATTTACTTATTTCGTTCGATCGTTCATTTATTGGGGTGTGTTCATCTTTTGGTGCCCATACCCTATTGCAAAACAGCCGAATCAATTAATTTTGATGATGTTTTCTCAAACATTGTTTCTTTTAAAGCTCCTATTATGGTAACTAATTTTTACACATTTAAATTGCTGTAAAATCAGTTTTAGACAAGTATACCTAATTACAATCAATTATATTATACTTATCAAAAATTACTTAAGTAAAATGTAGCGGTCAGGTGGTAGCACAAATTCGGTCGGACACCGGACCCTGCCAACGTAGGATTTAGCCGACCATCATTATTTAACTGTCCACGAAGGCCTCTACAAGTTGCGTTCAACTTTTCGATGACGTTTTTTCTGATGATTTCTCGCACCACTTTTTTACCATTTCCTCAAAATTGGCCAAGTTAAGCCGCGGCCGACCAAGAGCAGTTGGAGCTTTAATCAACAATAGGTACCAACTAGATAACGGGTCAGCGCGAAAGATACTTCTTGGTAACTAACGACTCGCGTAAGGTCCTAATTTTGATTAGTTCTTTTGACAAACAGTCAATGTCAACACGCATCAAAATGCCACAATGTGCATTAAGAAGTTGCAAAAATAACTATCGAAAAGAGGCCATTTGCAACGCTAAAAGATGGCGGACGTGTAATTTGTTTTAGACTTTAATTTTTGGGTAATAAGTAGGCATCGGAGTTTTTGTCGCACGGTAAGACTAATAGCAAGCCATAAATATAAACTCTTATTCATATTCATACTCATTTATTTAATTTATCTTAAAATGCCTCTATACCTATAGGTCGGTCGTGTATAATTATCTTACGTCCGGTTCCTATATTCAATCCGCGGACAGATAGGCTTACTTCGGATTAAAATTTGACACATTTTGTATGGGCAAATGTCAAATTTTAACCCGAGGTAAGCCTTATCTATCCTCGGATTGAATATAATCAAAAATCAAAAAATCAAAATCATTTATTCTGTAAGTAGGCCCTGTAGGCACTTTTACAAGTCTGAATCTACCATCTACCAGCGCTTCAAGAGACCATTGTTGAGAAGAAGCACCGCAAGAAACTCAACAGTAAGCCATTTTTTTAAATAAAGAACTTATTACAATACTAAACATAAGCTATCTAATTTAAATGTCACAGGGATGTACAGGTCCCAGTAGTACCTAATAATAATTAAATTAATAAAAATATCAGGTTAAAATAATAATACAATTCCGGAGATGTAAAGAGTCTCCAAATGTCAAATTAAAATTAAATATAGGTAAGTAGGTAATTAAACAAAAAAACAAAACAACAAACACAAACAAGGGAGATGTAGAAAGTCTCCACGGTCAATTTTGGAGATGTAAAGAGTCTCCAGATGTCAAATTAAAATAATAAGCATACAAGGAGATGTATATAGTCTCCACGGTCATTAATAATTGTAATACAAATAATTCAGTCCCAAGCATTGTCATCATTTATATAATCTTTAATACTATAATACGCTTTAGAAATTAGTTGACGTTTAACGTAACTCTTAAATTTATTTACTGATAAATGAGTAACACTACTTGGGAGCTTATTATAGAACCTTATACAATTACCCATGAAAGAGTTTTTTATTTTGTGAAGCCGTGTAAAGGGCACTGCGAGCTTATGTTTATTCCTGGTATTAACATTATGTATGTCACAGTTCTTTCTAAAACTACCGATGTGTTTATGAACATGCATAATATTTTCATAAATATATTGACTGTATACGGTTAATATATTCGACCCATCTTGTAAACAGCACGAATAGCCCTCTTCTGTAGAACAAAGATAGAACTGTTTACGTCAGCACCACTACCCCATAGTAAAATACCATATGACATAATACTATGGAAGTAACTAAAATAAACTAATCGAGCGGTTTTCAAGTCTATTATATACCGAATTTTATTAACTGCAAAAACTGCAGAACTTAGTCTATTCGCTAATTTAGCCAGATGAGGACCCCATTGGAGTTCGGAGTCTAACGTTATTCCAAGAAATACTGTATCATTAACTAGGTCTAATCTATCATTTTTTATAGTTACAGTAGTTTGTCTATTTTTCACATTTGTAGTCATAAATTTAATACATTTAGTCTTTTTCTCATTCAGTAATCAATTATTAACACTGAACCAATCTACTACGTTTGATATAGCATTGTTTACATCGATATTAAACTCCTGTTGTCGTTTGACTTTAAATACTAGTGAGGTATCATCAGCAAACAATACTATATCATGTTTGTCCTTTATAAGGTATGGTAAATCATTTATGTAAATGAGGAATAAAAAAGGACCCAAAATTGAGCCCTGTGGTACGCCCATTTTGACCAAAGACCCAGGTGATCGTTTTCCATTCACGTCTACCCTTTGTATTCTCCCGTATAAGTACGTTTTTATTAAGTTTAGCGCAGTACTTCTAACTCCATAATGGTGTAGCTTCCTGACCAATGTGTCATGGTTAACGCAATCGAAGGCCTTGGACAAATCACAGAAAATACCTAAGGCATCATGTGACCCCTCCCAGGCTTCAAAAATATGTTTAATTAACTCAACACCAGCTTCGGTTGTCGAGCGACCCCGAGTAAAACCAAATTGTTTGGTGTGTAATAAATTATTATATTGAAAATGTTCCATTAATTGTGATAAAATTAATTTCTCAAAGATTTTACTGAAAGTGGGTAGTATGGAGATCGGTCTAAAGTTAGTGGGGTCAGAAGTAATACCCGTTTTGAATAATGGAATTATCTTGCTATGTTTCATAAGATCAGGAAACTCGCCACAGTCAACACAGTGATTAAATATGACCATTAAGTCAGATGCTATGACTTTCAATAAGGATTTAAGGACGTGAACCGACACCCCCCAAAGGTCATTAGTTTACTTTATATTAATTGACTTGAATGCCTTAATTACATCCAAGGCAGTAACGTGCTTGAATTCAAAGTGTATACTGCATTCAGACACGTTATCTTCTAATAATAAAATGGCAGACGCCGGCGAAGAGTTCAGACACTTAGTCGTTGACACTGGTATGTTGGTAAAATAATTTTCAAATTGAATTGCGACATCTAAATTTGACTCTAGGATTTTACCATCTACTTACTTTTAAACGAAAGTCATTAATTTCCTTTTTCCGGCGACCTGTTTCTTCATTAATTATTTTCCAAGTCGTTTTAATGACATCAGAGCTATTCAAGATTTTATGACTTAAAAAGTTTCGCTTAGCTATACGGCAGTCTATCTTGAAATTCTTAGAATACTCTTTGACATGTTCCTTAAACTCTTCACTAGCGTTAAACCGTCGTTCCTCATATAGTTGATACAGTATTGTTCTTCGTTTATGTAAGTCCGCAGTAGCCCAGTCACTGAAAACCTTTGCGCCACCGACCATGACCGATTTGGATGTAAATATCATGTCAAATTGTTTCATGAATGTGTGAAAGAATGAGTTGTACATGTCATTAGGGCCCTTATAAGTTGTTAAAAAGGGCAGATTATACGTTAAATTATGTCGCATTCTTTCCACACGGCCTGCAGTAAGCGGCACAAAAGTTATTTCCTTTTTCGCAATATCATGCGATTTATATAGGAACCCGACATTAGTCAACTATATAAAAAAAATACTTTCTATTAGAGTATAAATTCATAACTTGAACTATTTTAACATACAATTCGCCAATAGTGTGGACTAAAACATTCCCTATTAGTCTTACTATTAGTCTTACCGTGCGACAAAAACTCCGATGCCTAGTAATTAGGTGTTCAAAGTTATTTTCTGATAGTGATTTGTACTTTTTATGCCTTTGTGTCGCACAGTGATTGAAGACTTGGACTTATTTCGTGTATTGCATCTTTCTTCTCGTTTCAAGTGGACTCGCAGTGGTGCAGAGGTTAAAACTATCTTGACCTCTGACCTACAAATCACCGTACAACGTTACCCCCAATCTTCCTAGAGAAGATTTGATTGTGTTTTATTGCTATATTGATTTATCACTACATAGTATAAAACAGTCGCTTGCGCTGTCTGTCCCTATGTATGCTTAAATCTTTAAAACTACGCAACGGATTTTGATGCGGTTTTTTTTAATAGATAGAGTGATTCTTAAGGAAGGTTTATATGTATAATACATTCCACGCGGGCGAAGCCGCGGGCGGGTCGCTAGTACTTATATATACTTGACACTGGCGAAATCACTTGACGTGGAAACGCGATATCCCCGCGGTAGTAGCTGTTCAAGTCGCCGCGGGGGCAAAGAAAGAAGAAGAACTATCGAAAAAAAGAAATGTATCGGTCGGAGTGTCCTACTTTCGGGGAGATATTTTACATGTACTTACCTAAAATGTAAAATATATTATCTTCAAACTTTACACTAGCAATTAATGTCAAATTTCCAACAAAATAACAATATTGAAACCTCGGCTAAGAATGTTTGGCCAAAGTCGGCCAATATACGCGCAACATTTGTTTAACGGAAAATTAGATACATGGGGTGGTTATTTATTATTGTACCACTACCTGCGCCTCTATTCTAGGCTGTAACATCCAAATCGTATTTGACCTGTATTGGTATGGTTTTCAACTCGGCCGCCATTACTGTCGCCATTACTGCCAGCTGACGAATTCTGTAATCTAAATTAATAGAGATCATGAGAAAGGGTGTCTTGCTAAATAGGGATAAATTTCATTTTGTTTAGGGAAACTTCTTTATTCACAGTTAAGAGGGTAAGACACACGGGGCAAACACCGATCCTTGACAATGTTTAAAGTAGATACACGTATTAAGAAATTACAATATATAGTATAGATAGATATAGCAGACTACACGTTAAATTGTGTATAATTGAATAAATTTAACTACAAAACCTTATGTTAACACAGGACTACCTGAATATTAATATCAAATAAATCGCAGTCTTCAAAATTTAATTAAACATTAACAAGTCGTTATTGGACACCTATTTCCATATTTCACACTGGAATAACATTCACTAATAAAAATATAAATTCGTAATACAGTTCAGCACAACTGCCTTCTTGATGTTTATTATAACCTCTTGTCCTATTAAAAAGCCGTCGTATAGCGACCAGTCTGGAAGGCCCGGAGTAATATACAAGAAACTGACGGGAGCGGCCTCCGTGCGAAAATAGTCTAAAACCAAGAATTGATTCAAAATAAAATAACTATAGAATCGTAAAATAATATTTATTTCGACAAAAATTAAGTACCTACCACAGCGATATTGATCATTGCAATTTGTTGGAGTGTGATGTCAATATAATATTATAGCCTTGAATATTCACAAGGCTTTTTTAAAGGAGAATCTAGTAGCACAGATGTCGATATCCCTCGGTGGATCATCCCGAAAAGTTATCAATACATTCCAGTTGAACTGCGTATTTATCTGTCTTATGTAGTTTAGATAAAACTTGAAAACATTATGTTCCTATTCTATGCTGTAATCACCGGTCACTTTTTTCCATCAAAAGCGGTGGATTATTATTTTATTCATTAATTTTATTATATTTTATTTAAACAATATAGTAAAATAAAATAAAATAAATTTTAATACAATTCAGTAGATCAGGTTGCCTCTCTTAGCTTTACATAATGTAGTTCGTGTGTTGTGTACTTTGAAATTGTTACAAGAGTGTCACTTAAATATAATAAGCACGCACGCTTTTCTCCCGCACACGCTGAGCTTATTTACTTTATGAAATAAAAGTTTGTGCTATGACATAAAAGGTGCCTCAATATGCTTCATCGCATTTCATTACATTTTAAAATAATTAAAATTACAAAACTCTTACTTGTTCACCAATTAGTGACTTCCTCCTTAATATACTATGTGTACTTTAAAAGTACTGTCGACTAGTATTTATAAAAGAATTTCATATTTCCCGTGATTAATTACCTCCAATCGGTCTTTGGTGTAATCTGACATAACAGATCACCTAGCCACGAGCCGTACGAAGTATTTTAGTAGATATCAAAATGTATTGAGCGGATACAATAATATTAAAGCAATCAATCACAAAATCCAAAATAAAACCTCGGTCTTTCCAAAATTTAATTCTGCCTGACATACCTCTGACAGCCAAACAGCGTTTGAGCACTGAAACATTTGTATTCATCGATTATCCGAACCAGATAAATCTGCACAGATTTGGAACCGCACTGAGATCGAATAATTGTGGTGCTAAAAATTCCCAAAAAAGGGGACCAAAATTTGTATTCAGTCTCGTGATACGATTTAGACTTACAGAAACGGTTTTAAGTAAATTTCTTCTTTTAGATCATAATTTTTAGCGATCTAATCTGACCGCACCACAAATTTATATACATATACGTACTTTACGCCTACTCATTCATTACTGAATCGTTCCCTACTACTGATAGGGGCTGCGACTGTTGCTATTTCATTGACAATTATTTAATTCCCTAATGTAAAGAGCAATACACAATACTATATGTATAGGTAAGATACATGTTAGGAATATTTATTTTCACGTAAAGTCACGATTTAAATAACTACAACGACATTTCAGTAGATATGTAAGATATTGTTATAAAAATCAATGCAGTAGTTCATATTAGATCACTAGAATCCGAAGATCATAAGTCACAACGTTTTACTTGTTGGTAAAAAATATGTTTATATTTGGTTTATCCGCATCGTCATGAGTTCATGAGTGTCGAAGTTAGAAGGGTTTTAATAGTACATTACTGCAGACACCGGGAAAACGGCTGTAGCGGGACGAGTAGAGTTAGCGTGGCCGAGACGCAGTTGAAGCCGCGCTATATACGAGGCACTAACCGCCCTTCTCAGCTGAGGCTTGCATAGTGCTGTTCACCAACAATGCGAGAAAATTTAACACAATTTTTTATAATATTAAACACCGTCCCGAAATTTCCTTGAAAAAGAACATTGTCACCATCATCGTCAACGTTACTCATAATTTTATTTACATTCAAAACAGGTACGATTTAATATGAAACTGAAATAAAGCATTAAATAAAATCACAAATTTAAACGTGTATAGTAAATTTAATTTGAATAAAATATGATTTCAATTATACAATTTATTACGCGATTATGTTAGTTTGGCAATTTTTTTTTATGAACGCAGTTTCTATAATAAAAAGTCAAACTATTTGATACACCTTTTAATGTTTAGCATAAAAATCAAATGGTCTAATGATCATTTTACATAACACGAATTGCATAATTTTGGTCTGTTAATACTAAAGCATCGATATAATAGTCATGATGCATAAAACGAAATGCATAATTTCAAAAACTACAATGTTAATAAATTAAAAAATAAGTATTTCTAACGGCTTTCATGACTATTAATATGGCCACAGTTCTAACTTAACCTAACCTAGTTAGAATAAATTGACTTAAAATGCATAATAACAAGAAAATGACTGTAATACTAAATGTGTTATGTTATTCGATCGTATGCCGGATAAAATTATACAATTGGTTTTTATGCTAAACGTTCATTATTCTTTTCGTGATTAGTTAAATGAAATTATACAAAATGTTTTTATACTGATTGAAGCGCACCCCTTTTTAATGCGCTGTAAACGATGTTTGAAACGGGTTACGTTTTAAGTCTATGACATTTAAAAAGTAAAATTTATAAGTAAGAATTTTGACTGCACGAGTGGCTGGTAGGAGTTAGTTATCTTCTTTAAAAAGTAAAACAACAGGTATGTAGTGAAAGTTCATACATTTTCGCGGCCGCTGCGCCGTTGGTAAATAATAACTTTATTTTGCCTGCACCTTGAACTCAGAACTTCGCCGGCTTTTACAACTGTAAGGTTAACATTTCCGAGCTTGTGGGTGAAAATCATTATTTCAGTACTATAGCTAGTTCTGTCAGAACGTTCTTAGGTAGGTTTGATGTAAATCGGTTGGACCCAACATTTCTGTGGCAGAAACTCGTGTAGTAGATTACTAGTACAAGTGATTTAAGAAACTATTAAAACCTATCCCAAGAATTTGTTTGCAAGAAATTGAGATCTGACTCTCGCACCAAGAGTAAAATGAAAGCATTAGAACTTGCTACAATATGGCTGATCCAGCCAAGACGGGTGGACCAGTTCACAGCATGAGAGCCCTTTCCTACCTTTTCGGTTCGGACTCCTTGAAAAAGTAAAGAAAAAAGTTCAAGTTTCTGTTTAAAATATTATTTTTGATAAGAACAAGGTTTTCGGCTGATTGTACTGTTTTGCTCAGTTATAAGCTGCATATAGACCCTACGTTCAGAACAGCTGCGATCCTGGTGCCACCTTTAGATCAGCCCGCCACTATAATATTGCATTGTCATTGGGTTTAGTAATATAAATATACGAAATTTCAGCACCTTTTATTTGTAGGATCCTGACATCAATTTCAAAAGAAATAAAAAACCGTCTTTGGCGAAAAAGTATAGCTAAACGACAATGTAAGGCGCCCTCGTCCTACGAGCTGGTGACTCACAATTCTCAGAAATCCATTGCAGACCTATATTAAGAATGATAATATTGTATTAGACATAGGTTTTGTGTAAATCTGTGCAGACGAACGATAAAATACTAATGTTTTGATGGATAAAATGATATCATAAATAATTTTCAGGCCTTTTCTTCTATCTACAATAAATATATTTTGGGGCGTAGAAGTGAGATAAGAGTGACACCACCGCGCTAGCTATATTTAGCGAGAGCACAGATGTACCCTCAGAAAATACTCTAACATTGATATTTTAGTCAAAAAATTCACAAAACACCCGACGTTTACAAAGAAAGTAGCGAAAATACCTGATTACTATTTTAGATTTAAAGGACATTCCTACATTATACACATACGTACACGTGTTAACAATTTGCCACTATTGTAATCATAATGTTAAACATGTAAGAGAAAAAAAACAAGGTCTTAATAAGCGCTAGTACCAGCTAAGCCAAAAACATTATTAAGATGTAAGAATGAACGGAATTTAATTTTTTATTCAAATAACATCAGTACACGTGAAGTGACAATGTTTTTTACGATACAGGTATATTGAAATGAATAGGGCGAAACCTGATAGCAAAATGCACCCAGATGTCAGGGCTCTTCTCTAGAATTTGGTTTAGCCCATCGTACATCTATATCGTAACTATATTGTTTATGTTATTATAGTAGCTCTTAGTTTAAAAAAAGGGGCTACCTTAGCCTTGTCCCTACATGGGGTAGTTTCTATGGAATATATTTTGTCGCCACGCCGAGTGTCCAGTGGCGCCCTCATTACTATTACTGTGTTATACTATACTAAAGAATTGTCTTGGATTCGAAATATGGCTTTTTGTAGTGCAAATGAATACACAATTTATAGGGCATATCGACGGTGAAGTACCAAGAACTCCTAACTGACATTTTGACGATAGTTACATTTTTATGTAGATACACTTTAAACATAATCTGGCATTATTACTGAAGACACTGATTTCATACTCATTTAATTCTTTTTTAATGTCTTAACTATACTAGGAGTGAGTAACTTAACGGAAAAGAGTGGCCACATTTTTCCGTTGTCTACACGAAGGTTAAAGGTTATTAAACTTTGTCTTATATGCTATACATTGTGTATTAATTTGTACAACAAACACCCATCCTTCGATTTCAAGACAATACTTATAGTTTATTAGAAAACACATTGGAGTAATGAGGGCGCCACTGGACGGTCGGCGCAGTCTTGAGACGACATTGCTCAGAGATTAGTTTGCTTTGTTATTTAAGTCCTTTCTAAAGCAAGGATGTAGGCACAAGATAAGCGTGAACGAAACTATTACGGTATAGAAGCAATATGAGCTATAACGAAATGGAATAGAGGAGTTAGTTTTAACATTTCACACGATCATTGTTTCATTGCTTTAGTAGTGTTAATGTGTGCGATTTTTATCCTGCTAGCAATTAACAAACAGCGTCGCCTTGAATATCGACTTAGTAAAGGTTTCCAATGTTAACATAGCTAATACTGAGGTTGCCTTACAAGCTTAACCATAAACAGACAATGTACTATAAATCCATTGCTCGCCCAAAACGGGCAACTAGTTTAGTTCATCTTAACAATAAATACTTACATCTATGACTTCAACTTTCAAATACTATATGTTATTGATTATGAGACTCTTTTTCCTTCTCTTGAACAACTTTTCATAGGTTTTTTAGGACGTAAAGCTAATTTATCGCCTTCCTTATTTGGTATATATCTTCTTAATAATGTGATGTCATTTAAAAATAATGTAATAAAACAAAGAAAAACGTCAAAAAAACTTAAATACCTAGCATTGCAGCATTGTGAACTTAATACTGAACTGTGAATGTTCGTAAAATTGTAAACTGTTGAGACTTAATTATGGCATAGTTATTTCATTTATAATAATAATAATATTCCTTAAAAATAAGGACTTAAAAATTAAAACACAACAATACAACTTAATTAACTCGTATCTTGTACTGAGGTGATCAAACAAAATAACGATATATGACTTTTGCCAAGCTTCAAAAAACTAAACATATGTTTGAAGGAATCGTTAATACCTAAATTTTAAACTTTGAGTTCAGCAGGACGAAATGGTTATTAATAACAGCGATTAGCAAAAAATTAAGCGATGGCTCGGCATCTCGGATCGGAATTGTGCCACTTGGCGCACTTGCTGCCTAGGCTTGTTAGAGCGATTTGGGTCGGAGAGCCGGGATAAAGTATGTATAATTATAATATCTGTATGTAAAATTCATAACTCTAACGTTGTTAAATTAAATTACAATGCATGACGAACATTATTTCTTTCAGAGTATAAGGTGAACACTACTTTTTATACTGTAAACGCAATGCTTCTTCATACTTCCGATCTATTCCGGTAAATACCGATAAAGTCCGAATCCTAAACTCTAAATAATCGTAATTGTCAACAAAAATGATTTCTTAAGGCTACATTCGGCCAAACTGGAATAAGGTCTTATACCTAGATTAAACGCCGAATTTATATAGACTAATCTCGGAGTAAGTCTTATTCCAGTTTGGTGAAAGGCGACCTATATCAGACAGTTACGCCGGGAATACTAAACCAATTCTGATGCGGCTTGTAGTGATTTGCAGCTATTTAACCTAGATAAAAAAAAACATGCAAAAGTACTTTTAAAATGCTCGTACCTCTTCCTAAAGAAACCCAAAAGATCTACGAATCACCTATTCATGGTAGGTAAATTATCGTGTTTAGAATGATATGATTTTCAAATGTCATTTTATTAAAGACTGCAACTTTTAGAATTATTATTTGTACCTACGTCATTTTGGACCTAGATTTACAAATTAAAAAGAGTAGGGGAGACCGGGGCTGGAAGTTCCCGGGGTAAATTGTATTGTAAAAACAGCAATAACTTTGTAAGGAAAAAGGATAACAATACATCGCACGTTTACTCAAACAAAGGAATAACTCAAAATTGAACTACATTCGAAATTCAACCTTGGCTTTTGTCAATAGACTTGTAATCAAAAGTGAATTTTGTTTTGAATTATTTCTTTATTTGAGTAAACGTGCGACATGTGAAATGCGCCAACAAAGCGTCAGGGGGCCGATTTTTGACTTTCGAGCGCTCGAAAGTTTCATTCGAAAGTGACAAAAAACAATGAAATGGTATTTTTGACTTGCGAGCGATAGAAAATATGAACACGAGTGGTCCGTGGCATTCGTTTTGAATTCTATCAATAGAAAATATCATTTGATATCTTTCAAATCTGTTGGGTATATACACACGAAGCATAAACAAACCTAGCACAATGCCATAGACATCCACAGACGAGAAAGCGTTTCATTTTTTCTACATTTATAACCAGTCAAGAATTTGTAAAATAAGCGTAAAAAAATCTTATTGGCACTGAAATATTAAATTGCTTGTTATGATTTCATCTTTTGTTAGCTTCACACATTTATTCGCAATTAAAATATGAATTAAAAAAACCGGTAAAACACCGATTTTCTGCGTATAATGAAACAAGTTCCAACTTAACAATACTATTCAATCAATCCCTCAGTTTCGTGTGAGAATCTCAAAAATATGGAATTGGACCATTCGAAAATAAATCGTGAAAAATTTTCGCATTCGAATATTTTCTACCGCTCGCTTTTGAAATCGAGCGCTCGAAAGTCAAAAATCGGTCCCCAGGTGTCGCGCTGCTTTGGCAGCCATTTTAGTTACTCCGGCGACGACGGTTAAGTGACGAAAATTATATGTATCAATGTCAATTTTATTGTAACTTGCGTTAAGGTTGGGAAGCTGATTATTGTATGTGTGAAAGTACAGTTTGTGAGGATAATGTCGCAAAATAAAACATCCAGAAAAAACTTAACCAAAAAAAGTTACATGTTAATAAACGGCTCGGCCCAAAAATTCTTGAAAAAATCTTTAAAAATTAATTACTCGAAAACAACAAAAAATCGGCCAACATACATGGGGTATATTCGGATAGCCCCGGATGTGAGGCATCTAAATATTTTTGTTAGACGTCAGTCTTTGGACCACCCTGTATGTTAAAAAGGGTAGGTACGTTTTCTTCATTCTCAAGATTATTTCAACCAACAACCCCGGTGGCAGACATGAGCAAGCGATATAGTAAGTTCACCTATTTATTTATTTTCTGTGTTCTTCTTCCACATTGTCTTTAATCTTACAATTCACGTCTACCAGGCGAGCGCTTCATGTACACTTTTTTAGATCATAAAAACCCTTAAAGAATTATTACTACTAAAGTCAGAGGCTTGAATACCTGGCTCTTCGATTGCCTTCGTTTTCAGCATGATTCTGACCATCACGCACATCCGCAACATCCGCACATGCGCAAAAGCTTTAGTATCCCCTTGTTAAACAAATATGCTGCGATGGTGGCAGACGCGGTCGTTAATATTTTTTGTGATACATACATACATACATATACATAAACTCACGCCTTCATTCCCAAAGTGGGGTAGGCAGAGCTAAAGAATTACCAACAACTTTTATCGATATTTTTTTTTTTTGCCACATGACCAAATCATTTGAAATTTTGCTCGCCAGCTCCCTAACTACTAGTTTGAGGGCTGGGAGGAAGCCAAGGAAAAAATGTTTAGCTACACGTGTAAGTAAGGTAAGGATAAGGGTAAGGGGAGGGGGGGTAAGGTAAGTAGGGGTAAGTATGTGCACTAATTTGCAGTGGTTGTATCTCAATTTTTACATTGTGAACAAAGGGGATAGCAAACGACTTTAAACAACTGAAAAAACGTGTGCAATTGACATCAAGCGCCCTACGCTACCGTCCGGCAGTATACGTCAATGGCGACAATCTTTATTTTTATTTTTGGTGGTTTTTAACTTTCACGGGATGCATCTTGTCTGCAAGATAACTAGTTTCTTAGCCATTGTATAAAATAAATCCAGTCCCTATGGATAGACCGATTAAA
Organism: Acleris emargana; assembly: GCA_927399475.2. Lineage (NCBI taxonomy): Eukaryota > Metazoa > Arthropoda > Insecta > Lepidoptera > Tortricidae > Acleris > Acleris emargana. The sequence goes on along the minus strand of OV656835.1, from coordinate 43,649,829 downwards.
TGAGTCTTCGTCCACGCAGTTCAGGGGTGCGGGGGTAGGACGACCGAGGGGACCGAGGGCGGGGCAGGCGATAGACGCGCGTAGTGTGATACACAAGAGGTGAATTGTCCGCCAGACAGTTCTCAAGATATGTGATGTCATAGCGGTAACAGATGGTTTTTTTTCTTTTGAATGAGATAATTAATTGTTTAAGATAATTATTGAAAAGATAAAGCTTTATACAAATGAAACAATATGAATCACTAAACTTAAACTTTTTAAATTTTTGTACTTTTATTTAATTGAAACGCTCGTTCCCATAAAACCATAATTGCAAAATATCTAATTGCCGATTTACCCGTTTTCTGAAATATGAAATACCCAAAATACCAGACTTTCTTTTTACCTTGTTTCTTTTTATATCGGATTGGCAAATCAACATGTTTTCAAAACATCATGTTCTCTTTAAAACCGAATTCCCATAATACCAGATTTTGATAACACTAGGCCGGCAAAACACAATGTACTTGAAACACCCAGTTCCTTAAGCTACCAGATACTCAAAATATCAGATTGCCAGTTTACGTAATTCCCAACACACCAGATGCTGATCATACTTGATTTCCGAATGCCTAAATTCCTAAAACACCGGATTTTTACTTTGGTAGATTACATAAGTACGGTTAGACAACAAAACCAACCGTAAATTTCAATTTTTTATTGTCAACTATTTATAACTAGGTACTGAACTTTATCATTAGCAAATGGCAAATACAGTCTATGAATAAAATAATAATAGTTAGGGAGGCGAGGTAGCTAAATGGCGTAATTCAACGGCGCCGTCGAGACCTATCAAAATCGAAAGATAAAATAATTTCGAAAAGAAAAGCTCGTATGGTAAAAACCATTTTAGCGGTGGGTTTGGCGTGTACGGTTTTTCAAAAATGTTAAAAAAAAAACAGTTACTTGGGCATTCTCGAGCGCGTCAGATATTCATACTACGTATGCCCCAAGTTCCTCTGATAACAACGGTATACTAATCTGCCGGTTTGCGTGGTGGGGGTAGGCATATAAAGTAGTCAAAAAGGCAAAAAAAATTAAATTACTCGAGCGCGTCAGATTTTCGGAAGGGGTGTTAAGTAGGCCCCAAGGAAGCTTCCTTTAAAAAAACTGACGATTTCGGCGTGACGATAAGTTACGATGAATTTTTGAAAATGCATAAAAAAAAAGTTTTTTTGAAATACTCGAGCGCGTCAGATTTTCATAGGGGAGGTTTATCTCGGTATCCTGAAAGCATATTTTCTTAATCTGAAAAAAATGTTGGTGGGTTCTCTTAATCTGACCGAAAAAGGTTTTTTGGTTTCTTTTTTTTCCTTTCTTTCTCCTTGATAAAACGGGGAATTTAAGAATGATAATAAAGCGATAGATATTCCCTTTTTTGTCTATTTAAACTTTTTTTTTGTAAAATGTATCGTTCGCGACTTATATGCCGCAACGCGTTTTTCGGAAGACGAAATGGCTCCTCCAAACTTCCGGTCATGCGGAAACCGGCGGATTTTGTATTTTTAGTAAGTTTTAGATTATATTCTTCAAAATAATAAAAAAAAAAATCGCGCTCGAGAATGCCGGATTAACGTTTTTTTTTACAAGTTCGCGACCCTATAACTCGGCGGCGTCAAGGACTTATCGTCAGATTAGTTAAATTTAGTCTTAAAACACTAAAATCAACCTCCAATATCTTAATCTGACGCGCTCGATTATTTCAGACAATCGTTTTTTTTTTACTAATCTGATCGTCTATCCTAGGCGCGCGTCACTACATATAGAGCTAAATACTTTACAAGGTTGTTCTATTAGATCTAAGGTATCTCTCATATCTTAAACTGCCACGCTCGAGTATTACCGAAAATTCCCTTATTCGCCTCCCTAACTATAAGTAATGAAAAAATATTTATAAGTATATACACGATAAACGACTTCCACGCGGACGGAGTCGCTGGCAAAAGCTAGTCTTATATATAATAAAGAGACCTGTCCTGACGGACTGATTCATCGTCGCCCAGCCAATACTTCGGAAGCTAGAAACATTAAATCTGGATTTGCTTTTGTAACGTAAAGATCCGAAAAGACGGGGTTTTTTGAAATTCAAACATAAGTAGATGAAAGAGTTTTTTTTTTTTGACCTATTTTTTAAATCTTGGATTGAATATCTCTGAATAAAATTCATTAGACATGTATTTCAACATTTTTTACAACTCGTCCCCAATAGAAGAGAAAAGGAGTGACAAAGTTGGTATTTAACGCAAACGAAGTCCTGAAGCACCTGACCCTACTTGTTTGATATTTGATATTCTGGGGATCTGGTGTTCTTCAATCTGGTATATCGAAAATATGGTTTATCTGAAATCTGCTCTTTGAAAAATCTAGTATTACATGATCATGCTAAGGCGAGATCAAGTTCTTTCGAGAAAATTGTGTTTTCCTAATCAGGTTTGTAAAGTATTTCAGTGTTTTGAGATTCTTGTGATTTCGAAATTTGATATTTTCGGTATAAGGTTTTATAGGGAACATGGTGTATTGAGAACATGGTATTTTATAAAACTGATTTAAAAAGGAACATAATATATAAAAATACTGGTATTGTGGGAATCTAATATTTTGGTAAGCATGTATATCGGCAATTAGATATTTTGCAATTATGGTTTAAAGGGAACGAGCGAATTGAAATATCAGCAGAATTCGGGTCCATTTTTTTTCTTTAGTATTCGTACACGTTTGCCAGTTGACTGCCACCATAGTATTAAACGTACCAGTAGTCCGACTCCTTTGTTGTTGAATGCTGCCGCCATTGCATATACGTACGCAAAGAAACTCAGTTAAGGGTCAGGGTTGTCACAACAAAAACTATTTCTATATTTTATCTTAAATACATTTTTTCTGTGAATGTTAGAAATAGCTACATTAAATATATAATATATTTATTTTAAATAAATTTAAGAATACCTATCCCAGTAATTTGTAAAGAATAAATTAATTTTACACATTTTAGAAACAAATTTATTATGTTTTTTTGAGTCTCAAGATTTTTTACATTATGGCTCTCGTCAAAACGAATACTTACGGTATACGTACACAACATTACAGTTAATGTATGCCACTACCAATTCAAATCAAAGGTTAAATGGTGGAATTTGAATAATAGCTCATCTAATAACAATTTCAAATCTAGGTGATTAAAAAATAACGTACCAGCAGTCTCGTGGAAATCGGTGGAATTTTAATTCTTTATCAAACCTTGATTAAGATTTACAATTCACAGCAGAAGAAATTCTATATACCATTATGCACGTGCAATATGGGCATCGGCAGGTATTAAATTTTGTTACAACGCGTACACCCCTTCTAATTAGAGAGCGCAAACTAAGGAGGATTGCGCTCCCCTACTCTGCCGCCCGCTTCCCCGCGTACTTCCCACAGTTGCCCCGCGCAAGTACATGAGTCGGCCGATTGTACGTAATAATAATAAGACTGTGCCGCCACCCTACGAATGAAGTGTCGTGCTCTGTACGCCACGGAACAAACTGTCTAGTAGATAAATAGGAACTTGAAATTTCATCGTAGAAGATTTTATTCCGAGTTGTTGGCATGTGAGCCTTGTTATTGGCTGTCACGACTAGATGACTGTAGCGGCCAAGAGGTTAAAAGCCATTTGTTTGTTTTGAGTAAGTATTCAGTTTGTGTCCGAAAAAATTATCATCTTGAGAAAAATAATCTCGTGTGTATATCTCACAAAGCGACCGCAACTGTAGCAATATTATATGTGATCGCTTACCGCGTGGCAAGCGAACTGAGCTACGGCAATAATGCGCCTGCCGCCCGCTCCTCTCTCGGTCCCCTCTATCGTCCTACCTCCGCGCACCTGTACCGCGCGTCCGAGGACTAATTTAAGTGGTCTACCTATAATAGTGCCCAGTCTTATCATACCATAGCATCAAAATTATATTTAGAACATTAATTACAGGCCCATGATCCGCATTTTTTTGGGATGATGATCTGAACACTTTATATCATAAAATGTACATGTACATATCTATAAATAATGCTTGGCGTAGGTATATACCGGCCGGTTATTTTACCTTGGCTTGCGCCCTGCCATGCGTTTGAATGACAAACCACTGACGATGGCAAAAATACCAATAAGAACACAGTAAGTAGGGATGGACTTCCAGCCCGACTATAAACTTCTTATAGGTAAACGGTATAGGTAGACCACCAGCCGTTTGATATACTGGCCGGTAATACCATGCTTGTGACGTTTTCTACTTGCATTAAGCTTGTCCGTTGTCTGTTCCGTGCGATGGACATGACCAGGACCGTAACTATTCGCAGTTAAGTATTCACTTTTCATTCCTTCTTGATACTATGTTCTTAAGCCGATCTTGCTCACTTTAGTTATCCGGATTCGATTTGTTTAAACGCTTCAGTGAGGCGAAATACCTGTAAGAAATATTTTAAATTTATCATCTACAATAATTAAAGCGATGCATTAATTATTTAAACCAAAATAGTTTATTATATTTCCAAGGACGTTACGGGAAATGAATGAATGAATAGTTTTAGTTGACCTGCAAAGACATCAATAGGGAGCGAGCTTCGGCGCGGCAGGTGCGGCAGCGAGCGCTCGTTGAGGCTGCAGGAGGCCCGGGCGAGCCACTGGTAGCAGGCGCCGGGCTTGCGCCGGCCGCCGTTGGTGCTGTGCCGAAGCGCGCCGGGCGCAGCCAGCGCGCGCATCTCGCACGCCGCGGCCGGCACCGGCGCCGACCCGCGCCGCCGCGACCAGCTATCTTTACCCGACAAAGTGCGCCGCAGGAACTCCGGGATCGTTGTCACTTCACGCATTTTTTTTTCTTTAGGTGCTGAAAGTATGAAGTTAACATTCGCTTAAAAATAAACGTAGATGAATGGTTCCAATGAACACAAATAGAACAAAAAACAAGAATACGACGAAGTTATTTTTTTTAATTGTTGAGCAGTTTTATTGTACAGTCACCAGCAATAATATATTATCCAACATTTGGCGCAAAAATATCTGACACGCTTTTATTCCTCTACTTATAAAGACCCGTCTGATATTTTTGCGCCCAATGTTAATAATAATAATATTCTTATCAATCATATTATGATTGCTGGTGACTGTACGTACAAGATCGTGGAAGTGCTGAAAGTGGAAGTGGATGGTGGAGTGGAATAGAGATTTAATATAAATGATGTAAAGTCGGGTTCAATATAAATTATATAAGATATAAATAAATCAGTGTACATCATTAATAGACCCCGTTATCAATTGCTCAGTTTGGGGGCAAACGTCACAATAGGGTGGTCTGGGGACTAAATGGAACGGTGTTCATTAACACTACAACCTAGTGTATTGGTGTTCAACGGTTTTTTTTTTTTAATCGGTACACCCCGTTATCTAACGCTCAGTTTGGGGGCAAATAGTGATGTTGCTTCACATGATTAGTCGATCGATTCATATTTATTATTATAAAGAGTTATTTGTCAAAATAAAATTCTTCTTTTGTGAATGCTCTTGAGATAACTCATTCATTGCATCTATTTGATCAGATACGAGGGCGACAATTATTGAATAGTACAGAGACTACTTACTAGGTAGGTGCCTATTAGGTATGAGCAGTACACGATAAACCCGTTTTGTTAATAATAACGAGCCGTAAAAAAAAAAAAAATTTTGTGGTAGTATTTTTTCTTTAAAATTATAAAACCTTTTTTATATGTTCTAATATTTTTTAATCTATGGGTTTCTTTGACATATCTTATTTATTTTGTTAATCATTCATAGTACCTATATAATATGTACGTACAGTGAGAAAGCATGGCCAATCTTTTACTTGATATTGATGAATATTAAACAAAAACCCAGGCTTTAAATCTGTAATAAATATTAATCAGTTGTTAGAAAATAAGGAAGTTCAAATTGATAACAGTATTGTAAACAAAAGCTGCATAGAGCATTACAAAAAACCACAGTTTTTGCCAGTTACATCTGTAGAGCTCGAAAAATCATTTTCATTTTTAAAATGGATTTTTACAAGCAGGCGACGAAGTTTGACTTCATATAATTTAGAAAAAATATTGATAATTTATTATGAAACATACAATAAAAAAAAAAATACAAAATCTTTAATTTCATAATAATTTAAAAAAATCATTAGAGCAGAGCTCTGTTAAGAATGAATCAGATCTTTTGATATGTTATTGAGTGAGTAAATCAACTTCATTTTTTATCGATTCAGATTATCAAAACTGCCCCATCACTCGCCCCCAAACTGACCGTTAGATGACGGGGTTTAATCATTGATAAATTAATCAATTGACAATTGACTTGTAAGTAATTTTTTATTATAGTTTAATCTATTATAGTGTTAATGAACACCGTTCCATTTAGTCCCCAGACTACCCTATTGTGACGTTTGCCCCCAAACTGAGCAATTGATAACGGGGTCTAATCATTAAATATACCTCACGCGATGTCCGAAAATACGTGATTATGATGTATTAATTGTAAATAGGTCCGTTTGGTTTTGTTTACATCTTTTATAATTTCTAACATTTCTATTGACCCCGACTTTAAGGTTATTACATTTTATATGCAGTTTTCTTTTTTTCTTTCTTGGAATGTTTAAAAATTGTTCAAGATCTAACCTCAATTTAATTAAACCACAAAAAACTACACCGTCTTTGATTCCGCTCAAACCAAAACCAAACTCCGGTCGGAACCAGGGTTGTCGCTAAAACCTTTAATAACAAAGAATGTTCACTGATAGATGAGTAAGTAATCGCAATTAATTATTAATTCGTTGGTAAATTGAACAGATGGTCTGTTAAATTGAATGCCTTTGTGTTTAGCATACCGCAGGTAGTCTCTAAACAGGTTATCTATGTTATTATTTATTTTCATTGAAACCATCAATTGTCATAATATGTGAGCCATTGACCTTTTCAGTGTAACTACATCTTTTGTTATCGTCTGATAAAAAGTATACCAAATTATGAATCCGCGTCAAAATAAATAACATAAACTTAGAATATTTAAGTTTAACGGTTTCCAAAAACCACTTTTAAATTACTCAATTATCGTTGAAGAATCTTTGGAACTCTCTTTTTCTAAAGAAAAGGCGGGGACATCAACATCCACTGCGTTAGGTACTCACTTTATACTTAGTTATTACAAATAGCTTTTTATGAATTAGGATAATTCTAAATATAAGCTTATTTACGTCCCTTTTCGAGTTTTAAGTTAGAAAACCCTGCAATTTAACGTTTTTTTAAATAACAATAGTTTAGTGAGCATGAGGCAAAAAATTATATACAACGAAAAGTATCTAGATTGAAAAACGTAGATAAATTCTACACCAACACAAACTACCCTTCGGTGAAAGTACATTGTACATTTAAGATTATTTATGTAGGTACTTAGAATCAAACACAGCTGTGACTCGTCGAGACTTTTATGTATTTCTATCTCGCTCTAACAAATAACATCCAATACGTGTATAAAATAAAACATTAGTTTTTAGCACATCCCTGCACAGATATTGTGAGTAGGGCCCGATATCGTTTGTTCGATAAGTGTGAGATGTACCCAACTGTAAGGTATTATATTGTTATTTGTGTGGTTGCCGGGTTGGAATAGTGGCACTCCATGTCTTCCCGTGGATGTCGTAAAAGGCGACTAAGGGAATAAGGGCTTGTAGTACTGTTAGGCGATGGGCTTGCAACCTGTCACTAATGCGCTGTTAAACACCCTTAGCCTAATTATGCAAAATGTGGTTACAGAATTATCAACAAGGTTTTAGAGTTGCTGATAATTCCGTAGCTCTGTCACAGTATATAAATAAACCAGTAAAGAAGCTACGAACAAACGCTCGAAACGACGCACTCACACAGACGCACGCCTCTACGAGACCGCTAAGAGGATTTGGCGGTGCTGTCAGTCGCGTGTGTCGCGTCGAGACGAATGTGCTCCTTCGCATTTTACGTTAGTTCTTGAGAAAGATGCCACAAAAGCATTGCGTGGTATACCGTTGTTTGAATTCGGCTTCTTCAAACCCGGAACTTTCATTTTATCTGCAGGGGCTACTTTTACTGATTATGTTAACGGATTCGTTATCGGACATCACACAGATCTCCAGATATCGATTTTGGAAGCAGCCTGTCGAATAATAAAAAAGTTCAAGATGGCAGCTACTTTTTCTCATTCTGCCAACAAATTCGTTGTCGGAGACCACGCACATCGCCAGATATCGATTTTAGAAGCAATCGGTTGAATAACTAAAAAAATAAATATGGCTGCTACTTTTTCTCAATCTGTCAACGGATTAGTTGTCGGAGACCATACACATCCCCAGATATCGATTTTGGAAGCAATCGGTTGAATAACTAAAAAATTAAAGATGGCGGCTACTTTTTCTCAATCTGCAAAGGATTTGTTGTCGCAGATCACACGTATCGATTTTGCACTAACTAGCTGAGATACAATAAACAAGATTTTTTTTCAATTTAACAAAATGTTAGTGGACAACCTTTACGCTCAATTGGAGCGTAGGTATTTATCTTGAAAAGTAGGCCTAGTTTAGTGATCATAATACGCTGTTACGTAGTCCCACTTCTTAGTTGATATGAAGTTATTTCAAGCTCGCCGCAAGCAACGCCGCGGGAAAGTCAGTCATATTTCAACAAGTAAACGTTCTTCGTTGTAGTCGCTCTACTATCTTAACCGAGATATCTTATCGCCACCCCTGAAATAGGTACAGTTAAGGAGTTCCAGTGGCCATCTGTGGTCTTCATCATCAGTTCCACTTCACTAAATGATACTTTCTGAATGCAAATGCTCTATTTGTTACTAAAAATACTAAAGTCGCTTTATGATTGCCTACAATATTTGAGTAGCTGCCTCAATTCCTCACAGATCCGTCAGATTCCGATTTGATGACAATGGGACCATCTCGGCAGCAGGTATACTCAATCAAACCAAAAATAATGTTTAAAATCGGTTTACAATTGACGGAGAAATCGTTGAATATACATGAAAAAATAACGAATACATATAGTGGAACGTATAACCTCCTCCTCTTTTGAAGTTAGTTAAAAACTAGAAATAATTTCTACATGTCAATTTCTTTTTCAAATAGTTCACGACTATTTCATTTTTCCTTCAGATCAGAACTTCTAAACGGCCTGCAACCTGAACCTGGACCTGAATGAGCTGCAGAGGGCCACTGATTCCGGGGCTTTGTGCAGGCCAGATTAATTACCTCATGCCCTGTACAGTGAAGTGCAAAAATACGTATAGAAAGAATCCTTTCATCAATATGTTACGAAGTTCTTATTACACTGGAATAAAGTGCAAAGAAATAATATTTCTGAGATGTTGCGTTCTCCCATATTTTTACACTCGAATATAACAGCAGGGTATCTATTTTTCCAAAAAATAGGCCGGGGCTAGTAAAAATCCTTACATGATTTTGATATTTTCCAGTGTGTGTGTGTGTGGGTGTGTGTGGTGGTTTGTATGTGTGTACGTTGCGATTCTGTGTAAAATATCAAAATAATGTAGGATAACACTATCCCAGTATCCCTAGACATTTATGATGTGTAAATTAGTTATCACGCAAAAATAATAATTAGGTCGTATACATAAAAGCAATGGGCCGCACTTAGGGAGTCATGTTATGATCTAATGATGATTAAGTTGTTCCTCGTGACGAGTTTAATGTCGCTAAAATGTCTCTGAGTACGGCGGTACAAGTAAAACAGCGATCAAACTAGACAATTAATTTAAAACATGTTTTTAATAGATATGCTGTTTGGCTGCGTATGTATTAATTAAACTACTGGTATTTTTGTCAGATGTCCGCGCGAAGTAATTGCCACTTTTTTGGGAATTTGAAGGCTGACGAGCAAGAACAACACCCGCAACACCAGAGGATTCGCAAGTGCGCTGCCGGCCTTTGAGAAAAGAGTAGTCGCGTTTTTTTAAAGGCCCCCAAGTCGTATCGGTTCGGAAATACAAAAGCTGAGAGCTGGTTCCACATAGATAAGGTGGATTTACAACTATCAAGATGATGTAAATGAAATGATAGTTTGATACGAGTTGTGCGATTATGTAAAATGTAAGATGTGGATGGAGCACTCCCCGTAATAAATGCGGTAGAAGATACGGAGGAAAGCAACCCCCTCTGCGCAAGGGCCAGTGGATTTAGATTTTTGAGAAGCCCTTGTCCATGAAAAGTTAAAGGCGATGAGCCGGCGTGAAATACCGTCCCGCTCTCAAGAGCACACCCAGCTTCCTAGAGGCTAACTTAACCTTAACCGGCAAGGAGACATCGGAACTGAACATTGCTCGATATATCGACACCAAGGATACCAATACCAGACGCAGCATCAATCAACCTTTCTCTTTTGTCTGCCAGCTTTTTAACGTGTCTCATTTGAACACTTAAGACACACAAATAAACGCACATTCGCGGTTGGGCGATCCTGGGCTTGGCCAGCCGGCTTTGCTCGAACGGTGAGTTCGTCTCAAGTTAGAGTCGGTCCTAACGAAAGAACTGAGGAATGACCGGCGAAGCCAGCGAAAGAAGAGTGGCGAGTGGCAATACTCGATACTCACTGTACAGGATGATCTCGGTGGGCATGGACTTGCGGCGGCGCGCCAGCAGGTCACCGAGCGGCACAGCCGACAGATTGTCGCGCAACTGACTGCCAGGCACCTCGCGCCGCCCACCGCCGCGCGTCGGGTCCACGTTCTCCTTCTCTCTATTCCGTGTACTATTGTTAATGTCTAAGTTATTATTTTCAGAAGCGTCATCGTTATCAGTCTTATAGGTATCATATTTTTTGAATAAATTGCTAATTCTGCCCTCTTTTGTATTCGCCTCGAATTTTAGGTTGAGATCATCAGTCTTGGAGTGTCGGGACGGGTAGATGGCATCCTCGTTGCTGGTGTGCAGCGGCCGCACAGCCAGCGCCAACGCGCGCGCCGCCGTTTCCAGCGGGGGGAATGTTTGCTGGCGGATCAGCTTGCACGTGCCGCCATCTTTAAGTACTGTATTCAAGCGCGTCGCTTGCATCGGCGTGGTGATCGAGGCTATCGTAGAATCAGGAAGCAGTTTTTCTGTACTTAAAATTTTCTCTGTGAGGTGGCAGGGCTCGCAATGGCCGCGAACGCTTAATTGTGAATGCAGTGAATGTTCACTGCTCATCGGGCTGCCGTTGCCGCGGAATCGAGACTCGGCCAGTGATGATGTTCGAGCCTTTTCTCTGTTCCTAAACTTGGAATCTTGAAACACGTTTAACGGAACAGAGAACCTCCTCAGTTGTTCCTTCAGACCGACCGGTCTCGCCGGGTTGAGCGAGCTCCTGCGCAGGGGCAGCAGCAGCTCAGAGCTGCCCGAGATGTTGGTTCCGGAGCAAGTGTCGAGCTCGTCTTCGACCATATCAGCGTCGGATATTTCGGTCCGCGTTTCCTCCGCTATCTCCTGCGCTGCAAGCATATCCCACTTATTTTGATTGAATAAAAGATTATTTAGCATTTGGTCTGACAATTCATTGTGCAAAAATCGGTGCCATTCGGTTATAAGGGGCGTTACAACAAATTTTAAGAATCCTGAAACAAACAAAAAAACGTATTAAACAGGGTAAAAATTGCATTAAAAATTGGGTGTGTTACAAATAGTAATAAAAAGGTACCTATTTGTATTTTGGGTATAGATGTTGTGTGCCGGTCGCAGAGGGCAGTGACGGGTAGATTCAGCTTCCGCTCGTAGTCGCCCTGGCGGAAGAACTCCTCGCACACTTTGAGGCTCCACTTGCGACTAATCTCCCAGGGTCGGCAGGGGTTGGAGATGTCCGCGCACTTCAAAGCGATTTGCAGCACCAGGTGCCGGTTTTCTTTCTTCGACATGTCAAGGGTGTTTGTATCAAGGTGAACCTGTATAAAATATGGACACGATTACATTTAAATTATGCACATGTATGTATACATTGAACCAATTGAAATTTCACATTATAAATGAGTTAATTAAATATCAAACTCCAATATGTCCTTGAGATTTGGTATACGAATTTAAAACTTTATCTGTTCGAATTAAGTTTTAATTTCGTATACCAAATTTCACTCGTTTCTGTTGAAAATTATTTTTGTACATTTTGTAACACAATAATTCCGTCTTTTAAGTTTTTTTAGCTTCAGTGCTAGGTATTTTGTGCTTCATAGGTTTTCGTGAAATTATTTTAAGGTTAAGTTTTATAAAGAGACTTATATCAAAACAATTTTTTATAGATTTTGAATGTTATACATTTTGTTTATAACAGATTATGAAATTTTAAAATATCATAGTTATATGAAGTGAACTTAAGAGCAAATTAATCATTTTAGATAACAATGAACTTTGTATAATATGAAAACACCACACTGCGCTCCGAAGCACGCATTGCTAACGTAGGTGAAAAAACCGCCTAGCTCAAGTGGGATCCCCGCATGCACCCGGACCGGTGGACTAGCGTGGCCACTAACGGCCGAACCCTATATTCAATCCGATGATAGATAAGGCTTACCTCGGGTTAAAATTTGACATTTGCCCATACAAAATGTGTCAAATTTTAGCCTATCTGTCCGCGGATTGAATATAGGGTTTGGCCGTAAGTGGGTGCCGCAAAATGGGCGACGTAGACGGGCTAGGCCTAGACGGATATGGCGGGACGACTTGGACGCAGCAACAGCACAGCAACTGGCCGGAAGACGCACCAGAGAGGAGATCAAGGGGAGCCCAGCTGTGGTTTACTCATATAAGCTAGGAAAAGGAAACTGTATGCATCAAAGCCCTCAAACTGTTTGCATCGAAGCGCCAAGATCTTATCGCACTATTGAAAACCACACAAGAGTTCAGTAGTGCGATCAAGATGGAATTCGGTGTAGAAAGTTGTAATTTGATCGAATTTGCTGCTTTCTGAGACAATGATTCTCAGATCTCTCTCCAAAGTTGAAACCTACAAATATTTTGGTATGTAACTTTGATTTTTGTGGACAGCGAAGTCAAACAGTCAGTGAAGGCGAGCGGTTCTTCTGCCACTTGACAAATGTTCTTAACATCTTTTGTCGGGTTGCAATAAGGTGCGACCCACAATTGCTGGGTGATGCCGCTGCTTACATGCTCCTTTAGCAGACTAAGGTGGACTCAGACTGAGCTGAACGCCCTGGATAGGATGGTCCGTCTACAGTTTAAATCACGTCGCATGTCGCAGCCAGTGGCGAAGCGTCACGTAACTAAATAGGCAAGCCGGAGCAAAAAAAGGTGTATGGCGTGTGTGCTTGTTTGCCCCTTCCGTGACATAAAAAAAAAACATACCTTAAAAAATGGATGTCGTCTTTCTAGTTCCCAAAAAGCAGTGCTGAAGTGTCGCGTGCGTTAACTGTTTCTACATGCCATCCTTGCAGTTAGTGTTCACCACCTTCGCCATACATGACACCACTGGTATTACATGAATAGTGTATGTCAAGTACGACAACAGTGGCTTTTAAAAAAGCCGTTGCGATCGCACACATTAAACACACAGACAGTAAAAATTAGCTTGCTTTGTTAGTACCCATCATGCAAAATAAAAACGTCCTTAGTTAAAAACAAAACAAAAATAAACCAAATTAAATACATGCACTGCAGGTCTGCACACAGAAACCCAAAAAAAGACTTAATTAAACATAATATATACAAATTCGTGCAACATAATCAACCAAATGAAGAAAACCCACGGCCCGCGGGCATGCGCCATCCGTACATGTTAAGAAAACCACGACACGCATAAAGCGACAAACAATCCAAGTAAGTTTATGTTTATGCAAATAAATATAGAAACCGACTGAAAACTCAATATATACCTACACTTTACACTAATCACTTGAAATACGCTAGGTACAGTTCGATATTTATTTATAACTTAAACTTAAACTCATGTAATAATATACAACTCCGTATATGTTTTTCGCTTTGAGCATGTTTCCTAGCTGAATTATATAAATTGTTAATATCTGCAAAACCTGTTCGATTCCAAACACTGCTAGAATCGGAAAACAGCAAACATGAATAGCAAAATAATTTGTTTATTTGCAGCTGCCAGTCAGCCAATTGTATTTATCATATGATTCGCTGTGGAAATGTTTGAAGAATCCATCTCTACGCCTATAATCAATTTTTATGTCTGGGCGAGCGCGTCCTAACTTAATGACATGTTTCTTATTTTCAAAGGATAACTTTGAAAAACATGTTTGTTCATTAAGTAGGTAATCTGTAAGACAACACTCAATTTGAACCAATGCGGCCATTTGTACTTTGAGTACACGCAAAAATATTTTACCTAACCTAACCTAACCTAACCTAACCTAAATAGATCGAAGCAAAAATAACAATATTTAGGTACTTAACGAAATATAAACAAACCTCCGTTGTCGCCACGAATCTGCAAATAACACAATCCAAACAGAAAAACATTCACAGAACACTTAGCAAGCTAAACACTAGTTGAGTCTCATAAAACACAATAAGTTAAGTAATAACACAAATTAAACTATAAATCAAAACAAAACACCGCGTATTTTAGCGCGAGGACGCGAAAGTAATGGCGTAATGAAAAAAGTAGTTGCAGGTCGTGACCGACAGGGGGACCCGGACGGTTGAAAAAAAAGTTCCTTGGGAAAAGAAAGTTAACGCATGCACTTTAAGTTCAAAATTGAATGAAATAAGCCGTTGGACGGCGGCAGGACTTGCACCCGTTTTTACTTTGTTTGTGTGAGGTGCCGCTGTGTCTGTGTGCGAGTTTGAAGCGAATAAAGCGCTAGAAAAATGTTTGAATGTGTGTGTAGGTCCGGCGCTGAGTCACCGGCTTGTATGGCGGTTTTAATTGTGGGTGTAAGTTCGGCCGCGCGTAGTGAAAGGTAACTGAGCGTGTGTGCGTGTATACGAAAATATTGTTCTTGTTTCTTTCTAGTAATATAGGTTAGTGAATGGGTGCGAGCGAGTGATAGATTTCGGCTTGGTAAATAAATAAATTTGAATTGCGGCGTTAGTGCGTTTTGTTCATGCATCGTATTATGAAGCAAGGTAAAGCTATAGTACACCGGGTTACTTTCGGTTTTACGTTTTGATGTTTGTATACCTAGTAGGTGCCTACTCTATGCATAGGATTTTTTAGGGAAGCCGCTGGGAATCGGGTTGTATGGACGCTTCGCTACTGTGTTGCACCCATGTTCATCTCTGTTATAAGATTGTACATCCCAAGAAAATGTGGAGGTCGAATATCGAAATCGGTCGAAATGCTAAGAATTTTTACAATCTCAGGAATTATTTCCTTGGCACTGAGTGTGGGATGCATCGTGATGTGCCTGCAGTACACAGGAGCCTTACACCGGTCTTAGTATGCATCAACGACAAAAAAGACGTAATAATATCCTGTAATAAAATGATTGTTTAAAAGTAAGTTCATTGACCCAATCACATTTTTTGGATTGAAACAAGTAGTTTTTTGTGTGAATGTTTAACAGGCTCTAATTTGAAAACGGCTACAAATATTTACATAGTTTATATGGGGAATACCTATATAGTATTAAGGCTAAACTATCTCCCGTTTTCGGGAAGGTCCCACGTCCTCTTCCACCCTGTATAATTTCTGGTTGTTCCCATTTAGCCAACGGCGAGTACTTGCACGGACATAACCTCGTGGCCAGGATCATCCATCAGCAACTTGTTCTTCAATATGGTATTGTTCAGTCTGAAGTGCCGTACTATAAGTACTCACCGGCGCCAGTTCTCGAAAATGATCGTGCTACGCTGTAATGGGAATGATCTGTCATCCATCACTACTAGTTACTACATCACTACTAGCCAATAAGCCTGATATCGTGTTGAAAGGTCAATTTCAACGCCGGGCAGTGCTCATCAACGTCAGAATTTATCCCGCATGACGAGAACCCTCGAGAAGGCTGAGAAGGACAAGCGCAGCAAGTACCTTGACTTGGCTCACGAGGTGACCCCGCCACGTGGGATGTTGACTTGAAGATCATTGTTCTGATAGATGTTTTGGCAAACGGTCTCATAGCGAGGAGTGTCGACCTGACTGGATCAAGGGCCTGATACAGAAGGCAGTAACTCCTTGACACGGCACGCACTGTGAAGAGGGTTCCTCTCTCTGCAGCCCTAACCACCGGTAGCTTGAGCCCTGGCCGGTGGCACTCGTAGGTTACGTTTTCTGTAATGTTTATGTTTTTTATTAGCTGCGTTATTTTACTTTTATATTTTTATAAGAAGCCTAATGTAAATAAAACTTTACTTTCTGATGAATTAATAATAATAATATGAGTTTAGAGCAAATGATTTTACGCCAAACAATAAATAACACTGAGTGGTTTTGATGTAGTTTTATTGTAACTAACAATTAGACCATTAGGAATGTTCAGAACTACAATACATGTATAAGCTAGGCGTCGAGTCGCAAGAGCTTTAATTATTATTAAATATCCGAAATACGAATATTTTGTCAAATGTTAGTAACTGATTGATTATTGATAGAGTTAGCAACCACTTCAATGCCAAATGTATGCAGACAGTATTTACATGATTGTATAAGTGAAGACACAAAACGAGTCTAAGATAACAATCGTATGGTTCAGCATAAGGCTATTGAGAAGAACCAGACCCGTCTAAGCAGTATCAGATTATAGCAAATTATATTATGCTTCGACTGTTATCAAAGGAGTCGTCTTCGCCTTGAAAACGTTTATCTATTTAACCTGCCTTTGCAGGTTAAAGGCGATGTTAAGGTTAACAAACAAAAATAAAACATCCTATTTCATCTTATTGACACAAAGTAATAATAAATAACTACTTCTCTTGGGTTTAGCAAGACTTTTACCAAAGTATACTTAAAAAGAAGAAATTATTCCATTTGGTGTCGAGCCCCTGGGTCCGTGGGGTCCTAGCGCCGTAAGCCTTTTTAAGGAATTGTGGAAGACTCATTGACGTCACTGGAGACCGAAGAGCTGGCAGTTTCCTGGCTCAACAAATTAGTTTAGCCATTTAACGAGGAAATGCTACCAGCATCTTTGGTACAACGCCGCAGGTTATATTTAATATTTTAGTTTATTATACATCTTTAGTCTATACATCATTATTGTTGTAGGTACACCTAATGTGAAAGTAACTAGCTAAGTTTGGTACGCGTGAAGTTTCTGGTGGCACTTATTCACCGCAATGATGGTCTTATCCGTAGCTCTAGTAGATTAACTCTACATTACCGACGTGTAATAGAGCCTCAAGTAGCCAATTCACTAAATAAATACTTAGTATTTGAATTTGAACGCTTTTACGGCTAAGCTTGAGACCCGAGGAAGAACATAAGTTACGGAGCAGTCGTCCAACTGCTCTGTTCAACTGACCAAAATTAGTATCATAACATAAATCTGTGCCTCCTGTGACAAGTGATACAACTCGAAAAACACGTTTTTACAGGAGAGCAAAAACAAGTTTAAAAAAATACTGCTCTTAAACGAATACGTTTTTTTGAACATTGCTTTCGATTTTTATAACATGTAATATCACTTTATTAACTGGTTTGACAAAATTAATGATACTAGTTATAGATTTCAAGATATTTGAAGAAACGTCCGAAATGTATCATTTTACATTTCAGATTAATCTATTTAACTCGTGTATGATGATACAACTCGAATTGTATTATTTAACACAAAAAAGTGTAATCAAGGAGCTCTGGTGATGACTGATACAACTTTTTTTTTAAAGCTTAATTTTTCTTTTATTTCTTGAGTTAGAGGTCTAACCTTTATACACAAGTTGTAGGGAATTGAATAAGTAATCTTTCTGAAGACGAACGGACATAATATGAAAGATTTTAGTGAGTTGCATCATTAGTCACAAAAAATAATCGTAATTTAAACCGTGACTAATGTTACATATCGAGTTATTCTTAGGTCTGGTAACGAAAAAACATGTGTCAAATAATACAAGTAATTGATCATGATTATAAACGATTGCAATTATGCTAATTTTGTTTTTTTAAATATAAGGAATACAGGAACTAAACATGAAATTAAATCACTGAGGAAACAAATTAACTTATACTCCTTCATTTCAAAGCAAAATTACGATGTTGCAACAATACAGGAGGTAAATTAACCAGTGCATATTGCCATCTAAAACAAAAACTAAATAGGCACCTACACAAAAAAACAAATAACAATTCTCAATCATCAGCATAATCTAATCACCTACAAAACATGAAAATAATGATAACTAAATCTCAGGTAGGTAAGATATGAAGAAAGTTAAATTAAGCTCGCCGTCAGTCGAAGTAGAAAGTACGAATAGGTAGTTAAGTGACATAGCGCATGGTCCACCTGAATTTCATCTTACTGAATTTGATACAATAATTTAAGTCACCACAGAACGGTAGCATTTACTAACCTGCCACTTCACAAAATAAAACATGTTGGTTGGTAAATAACTATTTCTTTCCGTCGCGAGATTTTTACCGTTTTTATCTTCTGTCATAATATTTTACACAAATAACTAGTTCCATACACATGTAGATCATAATATTGTATCGCAGCCATAAAAGGATATTAACATTAAGTTACCTACAATAGAAATCATGCTTACGCGTCGGTTCAGGCCACAGCGAGCGTGTGCTCCCACCCTCGATGACAGGGTGACCATAGCTATGAAGAAAGAGACCAGACTCATTTTTTTGGAACATGAGTTAGCTATGCCATCGTAAACTAGATTTTTTAAACTATGTTATGTTGAAAGCGACCTATTTTAGCACGTCAATTCACTAACTTATACAATTATGTATAAAACCGCCAATAACGAAATGTGCGTTCTATAATGTCGAACGCAGCCAAAGTACTTGATTTAGTCTATTTTGTCCGTTAAAAGATGATACTTTTAATCTGCAGAACACAGCCAATTGTCAATTAGTCGGATTATACAATAAACAAATGTACTTATCAAGTGAGCACATTTATGTAATCTGCTTAAAACGACTAGGCAGATAGTTGCTTTCAGAAATTTTTGTTTTTCGTTCTACCTCATGTTTGGTAGTTTTTGCAAAGTGATGTTCTTATAACCTTCGATAAAATAAAATTGATTTAAATGAGTGTTTTACTTATAACAATCAGCATATAGCTCTTTCTATATAAATACTACAATCTAGTATTTGTAATTAGCATGAGACAACTAAGGTAATAGCATATAGCACTTTTTATAAAAATACAAGAATTCAATTAATGTATGGTAGTGAATCTCGGGTATGGCAGAAGAAGAACGCAAGCCGGAGTAATGCAGTTGAAATTAGAGCTCTAAGAAGTATGTGTGGTGTTAGGATGATAGATAGAGAAAGAAATAGCGAGATCGCGATGTGGATTGAAAGAAGATGTAGAGACTAAAATCGAAAAGGGTATGCTAAGATGGTTTGGTAATTTAGAAAGGATGGATGAAAGAAGGGTTACGAAAGATATATGGCGAGCAAGAGTGAGCGGATATGTCGGTAGGGGACGTCCTACACGGACGTACGGTGATCAGATTCGCCATGTTCTGAATAAGGGCCAAATAAAAAGCACCCGAAACTGACGTACGTGCATGAAGAGATTGATGAATGTAGAGGAAGCGGAAGTTGTATGTTTAGATCGGTGCACCTGGCGTTCCGTAGTCTTTGCCTACCCCATTGGGAGACAGACGTGAAGTTATGTATGTATGTATGAATGTAAGAATTGAATATTGTAATCGGTATACATTGGCTAAAGAAATGGTCACTTTCGTAAAATTACGATCGAAAGGAGGATAGCAAATATTATTATTAGTTCTATATAAAACATCCAAATACATACATTGTTTTTTTTAAAACCTACGAATACTCCAGTTAATTTGTTTAAAATGTGCTTAATACACTGCATTATACCACAGTATATTAATAAACCAGTAAAGAAACTAGGCCTACTTTTCAAGATAAATACCTACGCTCCAATTGAGCGTAAGGGTTGTTCACTAACATTTTGTAAAATTGAAAAAAAATCTTGTTTATTGTATCTCAGCTAGTTAGTGCAAAATTGATACGTGTGACCTGCGACAACAAATCCGTTGCAGATTGAGAAAAAGTAGCCGCCATCTTTAATTTTTTAGTTATTCAACCGATTGCTTCCAAAATCGATATCTAGGGATGTGCGTGGTTTCCGACAACGAATTTCTTGGCAGAATGAGAAAAAGTAGCCGCCATCTTGAACTTTTTTATTATTCGACAGGCTGCTTCTAAAATCGATATCTGGAGATCTGTGTGATGTCCGATAACGAATCCGTTAACATAATCAGTAAAAGTAGCCCCTGCAGATAAAATTGGGTAGGTAATAAACATAACTTTAGCATTTCAAGAAGTCTTTATTCTTCGTTAGTTAAACATTTCAGATTAACTAGCGACTGCACTACCACAATATCAAATAAAACTGAAGAATAAACAAACCTAATTTATTTATTGGCTGCTTTTAACCTTTATTACAAATTACTCACTGAAAAAAACTTTCGTCTGCTACGACATGTTCGGAACGCTTTATTGTTTAATTTTATTGTGTAAAAAATCCCCAGATATTGATTTTGGAAGCAATCGGTTGAATAACTAAAGAGTTCAAGATGGCGGCTACTTTTTCTCATTCTGCCAACAGATTAGTTGTCGGAGACCATACACATCCCCAGATATCGATTTTGGAAGCAATCGGTTCAATAACTAAAGAGTTCAAGATGGCGGCTACTTTTTCTCATTCCGCCAACAGATTAGTTGTCGGAGACCATACACATCCTCAGATATCGATTTTGGAAGCAATCGGTTGAATAACTTAAGAGTTCAAGATGGCGGCTACTTTTTCTCATTCTGCCAACAGATTAGTTGTCGAAGACCATACACATCCCCAGATATTGATTTTGCAAACAATTTTTAATTTTTTACTTTTGCAACACGTCATCGTATTATAAAAAGCTCTTTATTTAAAAATATTTTATTTATTCTTACCTTTCAACACCAGCAGGGAGTTTAAAAAATGATAGTTCCGGGTTTGAAGAAGGCGAATTCAAACAACCGTATACCACGCAATACTTTTGTGGCATCTTTCTCAAGAACAAGCGTAAAATGCAAAGGAGCCCATCCGTCTCGACGCGACACACGCGACTGACAGCACCGCCAAATCCTCTTAGCGGTCTCGTAGACGCGTGCGTCTGTGTGAGTGGGTCGTTTCGAGCGTTTGTTCGTAGCTTCTTTACTGGTTTATTTATATACTGTGATTATACTAAGTTCTAACAATTAGGGTTTTTATAAGAAAACATACTAGGATGTAATAAATATATTTTTTACCTAAAAACGGCTGTATCTCGATACCGAATTTTTATTATTGGTCTCTTTTGCGTAACTATTAGAGATAAACCATTTTATTCTCAACCTTTAAAAACTCAGTCACAAGGTAATATTAGTAGACCTGACGATTTAAATATTACACTGTATTATGACACGGTTTTATGATAAGTATCAATAAATTTGTTTAGATATAAGTATTTTTAAGATTTGTATGTATATATGTATGTAAAAACTTTATAAAAATATGTACAATATGTTTATATTTTTCTATTTTTGGATTTATATCGTTGTACTAGACAACGATATAAATACTATAATCAAAGTACAAGCCTAGAGCTTAGTTTGGGACTAGGCCAATTGGTGTGAGATTCTCCCCTGATATTTATTTTATTATTTTATAGTAATTGTATCACTATGCACCAAACTTTACAAGTTCTAAATGGTCGTAATATTCTCACATTTTTGATACAACTGACTTATACATTTGCAAAGATTAGGAAATATTTGAAAACATTTGATATAAATCGAGTTGTATCAATTAACACAAACCAAAAGAAGCAAAAACAGGTTTAATTTTTGATCTAACTCAAGTTGTAACTTTCGAAATACGCAAAACTCTGGTGATAAATGATATAACTCAAGTTATATCAAAAGACACAGAAAATTTTAAAGGTATAAGAACCGTGATTTATGATACATTTTTAGATATATCATCTGGCACGAGAAAAAAATATTCTTATGGTTTTTTGACGTGCTTTAACTAGAGAAATAGCATTAAACACTGAAAATCAGAAAAAAAGGGTCAATTGTATCATTTTACACGAAAGTATCTTGGAAACCAGAAGGCCTAGGAACACGGGAGTTGGAGCAAACGATGCGTTATTTTTTTTTAAGGTGTTTCATGAAAGAAAACGAAAACTCCTATAACTCGAGTTGTATCACTTGTCACAGGAGGCACAGAAATATGACGTAGGTTTAGGTTATGTTAGTTCTTCAGCTGACCCGGCGGTCCAAACCACCCAGAAATAGGAGCACCGCGACATCGGAGCTCCGTCGAGTCTGTTAATTTGATTTTCAAATAGAAATTATTGGTCAGTTGGACAAAGTAGTTGGACCACTGCCCCGAAAGGAAAGGAGAGGGCCCTTGATTCCGCAAAATTAAATAGTTATTCGTATTTTCTCGGAAATGTTCGTACTTGTACTTCAGCCAGACTCACTACCCATCAAGACAACTTGGGGAAGGTCGCATCGCGAGATGATAATCGATGTAGAGTGGTTTTGGTGGTAGTGGAGAGGAGACCAGAGTGTTTTTTGTTAATATTTAAGTTTGTTTCCAGATCTTTTTAATAGTCATGCCGAAAGTATTAAGACCTGGGGCCCTAATATGGCTGCGTTTATTGCGTGAGCGTGACACATTTTGGATAAGGCATTCCGTCATCTTCTGACACGTAAATAAGTACGAGAGCGACGGATGCTTTATCCACTTTTGACAGGGATATAGACGCAGCCATACTAAGCCCGCAGGGAAACTTTTAGATCGACAAGCCTGTTAAATTATTTTCAAAATTTACTTATTTATATTTCTTCTTGTTTACCAACATCTACTATTATCTATAAAATTTGATCGTGGTTGTTTTAACATCTCAGTATGATTACTTCAAACTCGTGGTTTAACCATTGACACTGATAATTAAAGTAGGTAGGTAGGTACTCTATTTATGCATCATTCGGAAGTAGTGAGTGTTCCTACTTTTCACGATGGGAAAGGATTGATCATTATGTCTGTACTGAAGTAACTTTTTCACATCACCTATTCCGTTCTATAGTTTGTATAGGTTTTAATTTTATTCATCAGTTTGATTTTCTTAATAGGATTTATGATATTTTTTACGCATTTTTTGCATTTTTCTTATAACTAGGTACTGTGGGAAACAAGAGAAAAGTAAATTAAAACTAACAATACAATTTCTTAAGATCTATTTCATTGGGGATCCTATAATTTTCTCGCCAGTCATTTAGCAAATTGTCGTTTCGCAACCAACGATTGACAAATACATCATTCATAATTTTATCTTTTTACAACAACAGATTTCTCAAATTATCGTCAATAATAAGTTGACAAATTTTCATTTTATATTGTATAATTTGTCAAATAGATTATTATATTATTTATATCAAATAGTCAACTAATGTACATTCTACAAACATTTGGTATATTAAAGCTTGTCCCAGAAAAAAATGTCACTCATTATTAGATGGGGTTGTGTATCAGGATGAAATCTAAAGAGGTTTGAAAACTATGTTTCCCGTTAGGATGCTCTATAATGTATAAATAAGAAATAAAATAAAAGTTGTCAGTACTAGATGTTCAACGATGTCGTCGGTGCAAGAAAAGTTACACGAATTTTTTTGTACAAATATGTTCAATATAAAGGCATCTCTGCGAAGAAAGTGGCATCGGAGCTGAAAACGTTACAAGAACCGTTCAAAGGGTTTTAAAACGGTTCAGGGAGACAGGTGGTATACGGCGATGGCCTGGAAGTGGACGTCAACCAGGGTTTGTAAACCAGAATATCGAGAAGAAAATTATAATAGCTTTACAGAAAAAACTACCCTCTCTGTACGAGACTTGGCCAAGAAGTTTAAAACCTCGAAATCTACAGTGCAACGAGTGAAGAAAAATTGTTATATAACAACGTAGTCAAAAGAGTCTAAAACGAGATCTAGAAAACTTTATTCAAAAATAACTAAGAAAAAATATTGTACAGTTATGAATGACGAAACTTACTGCAAACTTGAATTCAAATGACTTCCAGGACACCACTATTATTCTGGGACCGACAGAAAAGTAGTAAGTGAAGAGTGTAAGGTTATCAAAATGGATAAATTTGCAAATAAAGTTCTCGTGTGGCAGGCGATCTGTTCATGTGGCAAACGCAGTACACCATATTTTGCTAATGGAACTATAAATGGTGATATATAGTGCCTCAAAAAACGATTGTTGCCATTCATTAAGAGGCATACTTCACCTGCCCTGTTTTAGCCTGATTTGGCCACGTGTCACTACACGAAGGAAGCAATAGAGTGGTACAAAGCAAATATTGACGATTTGTTGAAAAAACTCTCAATCCTCCCAACTGCCCGGTGTTACGACCCATTGAAAAATATTGGGCTCGTGTGAAACAGAAGCTTTTAAAACATAAAAGTAATGCCACTTCAGTTCAAGACTTCAAGCGGAAGTGGAATGAAGCTTCCAAACTGATCACCGATGACGATGTACAAACTTTGGTGGCAGGGGTCAAGGGAAAATTAAGAATTTTCTGGATGAACTAATCCTAAACTGGTCTTTATGCGTAAATAATAATATTTTAAGGAATATCAAATAAAACGGTATTAGAAAATTTGGTGAATTTTAATATTTAATAAGGATTTTTTAAAAGTTTATAAGCGACATTTTTTACTGGGACAGGCTTTACTTTGTCTGTTATAGGTTTAATTTTATGAAAGCTTTGAGCTGAATAAAGTAATAACAAACTTCTTTTTTTTGCGTAGCTATATTATACGTACATACATACATACCTTCACGCCTTCATTCCCAGAGTGGGGTAGGCAGAGCTACAGAATTACCTACAACTCTAAAAACTTGTTGATAATTCTGTAACCACAATATATATAGCTATATTATATTTTGTACCAAATCATTTTTTAAATGTCGTTTTAGCAATGCATGATTTTGCCTTACGAATTATTTTGTGTTATGAAAAATACATAAATAACAATAAAATATTTTACATTTTTATAAATTGTAGTATTGACTTTTGAAATGGACACATTTCTCGCAACAACATATTACTGAAATGAATAGTATATGAAACGTTGGTGAAACATTAGTGAACCGTTTGATTTATTGGCAAAATTGAAAAGTCATAATTGTATGTTATGTGATCACCACAGTTTATAGTACTTCATGTGACTGGTGCATAATGAGAGACATTAATACAGGAGTGTGGTTTTATGAAACGAGCCGGCATGCGAGTTGAGAAATTGTTACGTCGACGAAACTTTTCAGCTAAGCGTTACCAGGCATAATCTCGACCTATAAAATAACTTACACACATTTCACATAAATTCATTTATTTGCTTATCATGAAGCTTCAATCTGTATCCCAATAAATGTTCCGCTTATAATGAGAACAAAGCTTTGATCTAGAAGCGAGTCGTTGGATCAGTCGCCCGCGTCGCGAGCCGTGTCTCTGTGTGTGAACAAGTTGCGAAACTCCGGTTATCTTTATCCTAGAGCCCGGCGCGTGTGAATGAACGATTCACGCACGCGCCGACGTATGAATGTGACACCACTAATTTAGCTTTCGTTTTTAACACCGATAGGCTAATAAATACATAATTCGAAGTACCGCGTCCCATCACTATGTATTGTTGCTACTACGCGGTTACTCGTAAATTTACGCGGCTAACAATACGTTTCTCAAGCTCTAAACAAAGGGCTGCCACTGAAGATCAGCAATGGTCGCAGTGGCTCACAAGGCCCATCTCAACCCCCCCAATAATAATAATAATACGTTTCTCGGGTCACACTTAACTTTATTGATATAAGTCGACCAAATCAATCTCGTGTAGTGTAGTAGCTGTAGCTGAATTATAATTAAATAACATCACTTATTGAAAGGTTAAATCGTATTTTTATCAAATAGAGTGGGAAAGTACTTTTGTAAGGCCCGCTTGCGCGTAAATGTTAGCCTTAGGTTAACCTCAGGTTAGGGGAAACTTGCACGAAAAATTTTACACTGGGTAAAGACACTAACTTGAGTTAAAATAACAGTTTTCGTATGAATCTCACATTTACGTTTACAGGTTAATTTGTGAAAATTGACAGTTCTTATACGAGTCTGACATTCGCATAATTTGACCTTGGGTTAAATATTTACCTGCAAGCGGGCCTTATTTATCGATCGCTTAACTTGCATTTTTAACTCGGTACGTAGTCATTGATTTCAGTATGAATAATAAATATCGAAAGCAGGAAATGTGGTTTCAAGGTTTTGCCTTCACTGCAATTTTATCCAACAATCGTGATTTTCCAATGGGCCTTGACTTTCTTGCCCCATCCATCATTAGTTGAACCCATCGAAGAAGTAGATATACCAATACATGACATAATGTGCTTGCAGAGAAATCAGGCGATAAAAAAATTCTATTGTGTTCAATAAAAATAATTAATATCATATTAATGTAACTTCATTATGTGGGTGTATTTAAAGACAACTACACTAACTTTACGATACAACCTTAAAGCACTCATACATGTTCCGTCATTAGTAAATTTATTTCACTACCTAACCGGTACCATTTTTTTTTAAATATCCCCGTCGTTAATTATCCCGGGTTCAGAAACGAAATACTAGACGATAAGTAATATTACTATATATAAACTTCACAGGCGGTTTACCCTCATTGTCTGCGAGCTCCGCAAGAAAAGATAGGAACCACTGTATTTTGTATTGGGTAAGCGTAAAATCTCTCTAATCTGTGCAAACTATGTTCTTTTTTCTTTTTTTGTATGTCATTTATAAAGAGATCAATAAATAATTACGAATTATGAATTATTATTATTATATGTATGTCTTCACCATTCACGGGACTATGGGAGTCCCGGACCTTTGGATGGCGTACATGGAGCCGAAGCCAACACGCAGAGGCCCTTTAGACAAGTTTAATTGAGTAAAGTGATGGGACACCAACCGGCGATTGTCCCTGAGTTCAAACTATTGAAGTATGCTCCCACAGACCACCAACGGTTAGTGTAGGACTATTTAAGAAGGATGGAAGTATTAAAATAGGCTCTATGAATGAACAGATATGGACTGGTGAACTAGGCTATTGATGAAACTACGGCGCCTGCCTGGCCAATGCTAATTACTTTGGTTGAAATGGCAGGCGGTGCCTCGCCAACTCAATGGAATGGGCCTCCCGGAATAGCCGCATATATATAGCAGCAGGGAGGTAACAGTTCCAGAGGGGCTAAGAGTGGAGAGGTGCTTCTGGACTTTAAACGACCATAAGGTGCCCACAGACCACTTACGAGGGCTGTTTGATAAGTCGTTTTAAAAAGCAAAAATGATTGTTTTTTTTTAACAATTTACATTTATTTCTCAGCATAGTCTCCTTTGAGGGCCAAACACTTGTTCCAGCGAGTTTCCAATTTTTTTTTGCCCTCCAAAAAATACGTTTTGTTGAGGTCTTCAAAATAGCCGCTTACACCTGCAATGCAGTCCTCATTTGTCAAAAATGTTTGCCCTCCTAGCCATCTTTTCAGATTTGGAAATAGGTAATAATCGCACGGAGCTAGGTCCGGCGAATACGGAGCATGCGGAACCAGCTCGAAGCCCAACTCGTGGATTTCGGCCATTGCAATAGTGGACGTGTGAACTGGGGCATTGTCTTGATAAAAGAGGACTTTCTTGGGGGGCAATTTTGGTCGTTTTTCCAACAATTCGGCATTGAAACGGTCCAATAACTCTGCGTAATAACGACCAGTGGTAGTCTTTCCCTTTTCCAAGTAATCAATCATAATGATTCCTGGACTTCTTCAACAACATCCTCAGTAGTGACTTCGATTGGGCGACCAGAGCGTGGAGCATCAGATGTGCTTGACCGACCACGTTTAAAATAATTTATCCAGTTATAAACAGTCTGCAACGTTGGTGCGTTAGTGCCATGAACAGAATCCCTGCAACCCTTCATAAAAAAATGTTTTATAACGGCACGAAATTCAGATTTTTCCATAGTTGTTGAAAATTTACGAGTGATCACAGTTAAACAATAGTTAAACTGACAAAAACTTGTTTTTTTTTTGCTGAATTTTTGACAGTCTTCATTTGAAAGATTGTGCCTGCCAGTGTTAATGCCATTTACCAGAAAAAAGGTTTTACAAATAGTTTTTAAAAGGACTTATCAAACAGCCCTCGTATGCAACACATCCACCCTTCGAGCATATAGCTCTTGCGACTCCACTCTGACCGGCCAATAAAGGCAAGCCAGAGGTGAGGGTCTGTTTCTCGTCATTATACACTCCAGCCGGCCGGTGAAGGCAAGCGTGAGGTGAGGAACAGGACCTACCCTCGGAAGCATTCAGGTCCGTTGTGTCGCCATTCACCAACAGCTCGCCACTAGCTGCCCTGCGGCCTTATTATTATGAATATACTGGGTGTCAGGTAACACTTTGTTTCTTATAAACTGTCCCAAAGGACATTGACAGGTTGTATTCAGATACCTACATGCTAACATCGCTAATTTTTTTTTACCTTAAACATTCATGCAAAAAAGAACGACGTATACTAGTCATCAAGTGTCAAATTTGGAAGCTAACGATTCCAAAAATATTTTTATTTGTGAAATAGCCAATATCATAATATTTATAACGTTGGAAAAATTGAGTCGGTTTTCTCATTTTTATATTTTATTAATTTTAACGACGAGTACTATAAAGTTATTTATTATTTTATTGAGGTTATCGGTTTTTATATATTTGTGTAGGTATAATATATTTATTTATTTTACTACATTACTGGAAAACAGACAAACACAAAAGAAGAGCCGTATTACTAGAGTTTACATTTTAAGATGAGGATCTCCGGCGGTAGGTATCTTTTTTCAATCAATAATTTATAATGAACATGCGAGAAGAGTGCATGTCTTGCGTTTTGGACACGTTTATGGATTTTAAAGCAATACGATCGTTATCACTGAAATTGTGACACTATACAAAATTAAGTACTAATAAGTCAATGTGATACGATATTAAAATTACACATAAGACCAAGGTAGAGTTTTTTTCAATGCAGCTAAGTGAAAAACAGACTTGTATAACCGACGGAGACTATTGCATGAAATATCAAATAAAAACGTTTATTTTAAAATTTTATATCTTTACCTACTAGAGAACCCGGTAGGACGTGGACGCGGACGTGGTCCTGCCACAATTACTTCCTTTCTGGATCTCGACAACAACACCACCCCTACCAGGTTCAAATATAGCTAAGAATCATCCAGGTGAAAAGTACCTATACAAAAAAAAGTTTATCAAAATCGGTCAAGCCGTTTAGGAGAAGAACAACGCACAACGGAATTATACTAAGTATATACATTCTTGAAGAAACATTCCGGTAGGTAATTCTCGAATACGAAAAGAAACCGGGCAGTATGTCAGACCGTGCTTGGAGTAGGGTTCCGTCGCTGTTACTATATGTATACACACATTTTGAAGAACCACAAGTGACATCATAGTGTTGTTAAGTAATAACAATACTTATAACCTTGCTTTACATGAACGCGCGGACCGTTTTTTAAAATATTTATTCCATAATTGATCTTAGAATGCGGTATAAATATCTATATATAGGTACACGGAATTTCAGTTTTGTAACTTTGATAGTTTCGGAGAAAAAGTGATTGTGACTTAGAAACAGACAGACAAACGGCCATGGCTGAACTATAAGGGTTCCTAGTTTGACTTCGGAACTCTAAAAAGGCCTCAGACGGAAAACAGTCGCTGTTCTGGTAACAAAATACCTACCAGGGCCTTTATTCAACACGAAAACCAACTCATCTTTGACCTGTAATCGTATTGTCAACGTTTTGATAGCTCTTATTTATTTGACAGTAATGGTGTTTGCTTCTCAAATTGGTGTTTAATCACAAACATACATACTTTCACATTATTATTAAGTACCTACAAGTCACTGTTTGACTATGGTTAACTAATATTTTTGTCGTGTAGTTCATTCTCAGTCCTCACTAATTTATTGTAACGTGTCTTTGTGAGAATTGTTCATGGGGTCAAATTTGTTAATTAAGATTGATTTACCTTTGTACTTACTTTCCTATATTTGTATCCTGTTTTTTCTCCTAATAAAATAAAATAAATAAAATAATGGCGACCGAGTTGAAAACAATACCATGGCAGGTGAAATACCCGATCCTCGATCACAACTTCACAAGTGCAGTAGTATAAAAGAGGCATATCGTGTTTTGTTCATTTTAGCAACACTGTCTTAAGCATGTTGCAGTCAGTCATGTTTTCCGGTAACACGGTCAACACAAGCAAACAATCTTTTAGGCTAAGCGCGCGTCAAAGGCGGCTTTAAACACCTATCATCGATCCGAAGTACCGCATAGATTTATGGTTAACCTACTTGTAAAATACTAAAGACTCCGTTGGATTGGAGAAATGTACGAGGACTGCTACTTATGTAACCGGAATCCGAGATTCCAACATTTTGAAACGCTATATCTAACCTCCATGGTAAAATTCGAACTTTTTTTAATACTGGCCGTTATATATGTTTTGCTCATGTTCGCTAGTTTTTGGTTTTTGGCGGGTTTAAAATGTCATCTCGCTGCAAGAATAGAACACACACGTGAAAATTCGGCGTGGTTTAACGCAACAACAATGCTTAGATCAATTGACTTCAACATTTAGTGAGTTCAATCGTGGACGGAGTATGCGGTATCACGGACGAAGTTAAGGATGGTCGCCCGAAATCAGTCGTCGTAGCACTGAGATACGTATAACGTTATTTTTAATCGTCGACCTAAACACAAAATTTTAACAGTCTAACTTCAAAATTGACTGACTCTCATACACATTTTTACCCCCTTTTTATCCCGTAAGGGGTGAAATTTCCAAAAATCCTTCCTTAGTGGACCACTACACTGTATAAGGTATCGATGTACAGAATTTCAAGTCCTTAGGTCCAGCGGTTTAGGCGATGCAGATGCGTCGATCGGTCAGTCAGTCAGTTTTCAGTTTTCAGTTAGTTTCATCCCTTTGGGGGTAAAATTATCAAAAGCGCAAAGAAACATATAAATTAATTTTCAATCATTGACCATAACTTCAAAACCGACGAATTTTTGTACTAACGTTCATCTCCTTTTTTACCTCCTTAGGGATAAATTTCCAAAAAAAAATCCTTTGTGGATCTCTACACTGTACCTATAAGGTATCTATGTTCAAAATTTCAAGTTTCTATGTCCAGCGGTATAGGTTGTGCGTTGATATATCATCATCATACCCCGGCCGGCGAGAGCAAAAATGCTTCTGCTCCTAGTGCTTAATTAAATATCGACTATTCTATCGACACATGGATGTCGATAGAATAGTCGACATTTAATTAAGCACAATTATTATTTTTAAGCTTATATACTATTTCAATCAACTGATTACAATTATAATCAATTTATCATACTCACGGGAATGTTCGTAATAGATAAGAGTGAGTGACAGTTGTAAATAGATACATAGTTGTATCAGAATGTGTTGAAGAAGAACGTTGGCATTTTAACTTTAAACAATTTAAATAATTTGATATCTGGCAGAGAAGTGGAACTACCTAATACAGAACAAATTCATAATCACTATGAATTATTTCGTTTTGCTCCGATTACTACAGTAGATTTAGAACGGTCCTTTAGTTGGATGAAATGGATTTTATCGCCAAGGCAAAGGAGTTTAAAATCAGAAAATTTAAAAAAAATGCTAATGGTATATTACGAACATTACATAAAATACTGAATAAATACAATCACTTGGTTTTAATTTTGTTTACAACAATAATTAATACTTCTGCATATCATAACGGTAGTCCAGTACATCGTGTTGTTTTTATCGACATCGACCAAAGTGTGTGTCCTCGCACTATTAAGCTGTCAACGCATTTTTGCTCTCGCCGGCCGGGGTATGATCATCATTCAGTTTAGCATTATATATGTATCTATCTATATATATATAAATCAATGCCATTTTTCGTTGTAATTTTATAACTCAAGAACGGGCCCACCTATCCAAACCAAATGTTTAGTCTTTGTTTGGACTATTTAGTAGATGGTTTATGTGAAGTTTGCACAAAATCGGTCGAGCGGTTCTTCATTTATCAGTTTTATCACAATTGAATTCAATAAATGGCGGATCATTTTGTTAATGGGGATTTTTGTGTCAAATTGAAACTGTTTTTTAAATGGGGATTGTGCTGTCAAATTGTTTTTTTTTTTCAGTGTTGACAGTACAAGCATGTTGTTATGTCATTCATGCGGTCATTTCATTTTGGACGTGCTTCGATTCAAGCAAATTGTCAGCGATAATTATTGCTTTGTGTTTATATTTTTAAACATAATGTTCGAGGAACAGCAGTCGATGGGCATCCTGGCATTTTCCAAACAGATGCAATTGGGAAAATATATACAGTACATCCTTCGATCAACAATACAACTAGATAACGGGTCAGAGAACAAAACACGGCCCAGCGAATATATACTCACTTCAAATTGGGAGCTTACTTCAATTTAGTTCGTTGTCAACTACGCCAACAGTGACACGTGTCACAATGCCTCAATGCGTTTTCAGAAACTGCAAAAATAATCACCGTTACAAAAATCTTTCAGACGGAATGTCATACTTTCGGCATGTAAATGTCGATTCGTAATATTAATTGATAAATAGCTAAGTCTTCTAATAAAAAAAAATATTTTAGTTTCGGACCAACAATTGTCAATATTTGGATGTTGGAGAACAGTATGTCAATGGAGTAGTTTTATACTTTATATTATTGCAGTAATAAATTACATATTAGTTTGTGGATTCCTCGTGCTCCATTTTACTGTGCGATATAGAGTTATATTGTCGCGAGTGAACGGCAGGAGTTTTTTAACTGATGAAGACCAAAGATGAACACCGGAAATCATTAATCATAATTGTTTAACGGGCAGTGATGAGATTTCTCTATTAAGAATATGAAATTACTTTTATTCACGTAATGCATGTAGTATGGTGAAGTACCGGGAGAACTCTTTAATAATTAACGGCCCTGCATATTGGATAGCGAAATATTGTTAAGGCTGATTGGAAATTGTTATTAGACTATAAGGTTTTTTAATGTAATGAACGAGTATAATTATGTGCCACTAAACATACCTATACATCGCTTCACATTTTGTTGCCCTGTGGTGTAGGCAGAGACTACGGAATGCCAGGTGCACCGGTCTAAGCATACAAGTATAACTTTCGCTTCCTCTACATTCATAATTTTGACCCACTGAACAAGGTGAAATAAATGACCGGTCTCCTAGAAATTCCCTATCGTTGCCTAACAGGTATATCAAATATATGATATTTTATAATTATATCCAAGCCAGTGTCAAGTAGGTATACTTACACAAATAGCAATGCCACATGATTTTTGCCAGCGACATAATAAGTCAGTCGATATAAGTTTTTCAAGTAGCTATTAGGGTTTTTGAAGACGCTTTTACTTTATGTTGCTAAATAAATATATGAAGGGTTACGAGCCCACAATATTATTTTTATTATCTTAAATAGTAAAAATAGCGTTGAGTTTTTGTTTAAATGAAACCCACCTGAGACGTCAAAACAGAAATAATCGCTCTGTTCGCGGTGACATTGGCACTCCGCTAGTAGAAGCTGCATAAGGTAAAAAAACGAGCGTCTAGTCGAAGCGACATAAGATGATATATTGTTTCATGCAAAATTAAGCATTGCGTTAATGATATACCATTTAAATTAGGATGTTTTATTTTGACAATGATTTTATACAAGTATGAAGTTTGTATAGGTCGCCCTAGGACACTTTTGGGAGAGAATTCTGTATGGAACCCGGTGTCTATTGGTTGGTATGTCGATGAGTACATCCAAACAATGCTGAGTGTTTTTATTTGCGATTGTTATTTATTAGTTAACGTCAATGGCCCAAAATCATTTCAAGAATTGAGAACAGTCTACGGTCATTTGTGTCAAACTTATCGTGAAGCATGTCAACTCTTGCATTTGTTGGAGGATGATGCACATTGGGATTCAACACTTCATGATGCATCTACTTCAGCTCATCCACAACAAATACGAATGCTATTTGCCATTATAGTATCAACATGTCTGCCATCAAATCCAATTGAATTATGGACAAAAATATAAACATTATATTATATTGGCAGAAGATATTTTAATTCGTATGCATCATCATGCAAGAAATCCAGATTTGTTGATTACCTTGGAAATGTACAACGAAGCTTTGATAATAATTGAAGATATGTGTCTAACGATTGCAAATAAAGCATTAGTACAATTGGGTTTGACCGCACCAAATCGTGAGATGCATGATTTGTTTGATCGTGAATTGCAACGTGAGCAGGAATTCAATTCTAATGATTTGCGTTTATTTGTACAATCGAATATAACCAAATTCAATATTCAGCAAAAACATGTATATGACACAAACAATCAAGCCGTTTCCAATAATGCAGGTGGATTATATTTCTTGGATGCACCTGGTGGTACAGGCAAAACGAAAGTTATATCATTGATTTTAGCGACTATTCGATCGGAACAGAAAATTGCATTGGCACTTGCATCTTTGGGGATTGCTGCTACATTATTAGAAGGTGGTCGGACCGCACACTCTGCATTAAAATTGCCATTGAATGTACAGGTGATTGAAACTCTATCTTGCAATATTTCGAGAAATTCTGCTATGGCAAAAGATCTGCGATTAACGTCAATTATTTTATGGGATGAGTGTACAATAGCGAATAAAAAATCACAAGAAGCATTTAATCGAACAATACAATATTTACGTGGTTATCAACAGCTTTTTGGTGGTACTTTGATATTACTGTCAGGGGATTTTCGTCAAACATTGCCTGTCATTCCTCGATCAACCTCCTGCTGATGAAATAAATGCCTGTTTGAAGTCATCAGTTCTTTGGAGATATGTACAAAAATTGACACTGAACATTAATATGCGTATTCACCTACAAAATTATCCAGCTGCCCATGAGGCCGCTAGTATCTATATATATTATATATAGATAACGAGCAATAGCTGCCTTTGGAGCACGTTCAGACTAGCGGCAATTGCACGGTTCAGGAACTGCGCGGTTGGTTGTTTATTAGTAAAACTGAGCGGTTACCACGGAACGTCAAGAAGATGTTTAAGTACCTATAAATTCGAAACCGCGCGATTATCGCCCTAGTCTGAATGCAATGGACTCTTAGGGTTCCGTGTCCAAACACCCAGTGCCAACGGTGCCTCCGTTGTCCATATTTCTGTCTGTCAGCGAGCTGGAACTCATGAACTATAATGACTAGACACGTAACATTTTCACTGGGTGTATTTACTACAACCAAAACCGCTATTACAACAAATCGCTCATTGAATGCAAAACGGCCACATTCCAAAACCATTTGCTTTTGCAATGAAAATCTTATACCAACAGCTTCTAATTTTGAAATGCAACTCTGACTGATTTTGGAATGTGGCCGTTTTGTATTGAATGAGCGAAATAATAAAAATAAACGTGATCTTCAAGTATGTTTTTTGCTCAACTATGACAATCGAAATATCTATTGAACCTTAATAGGTACACATTTGAAATGTTTACAGAGTGTATACGGGGATTTCTATTCATAGGTGTACATGCTAGAGTTGTGGAGATATTTTAGATATTAAATTTCATTCTTATAGTAAATATATTTTAGTTTACTAAATAATAAAAATACGTTTTATTCAATTAAATTCGAGCTAAAATTGTCGTTTTTTTTTTTTCAAGATACACATACACATACATAAACTCACGCCTCCATTCCCAGAGTGGGGTAGGCAGAGCTACAGAATTATCAACAACTCTAAAAACTTGTTGATAATTCTGTAACCACATTTTGCACAAACAGGCTAAGATATTTACCAGCATATCAGTGACAGGTGGCAAACCCATCGCCTAACAGTACTACAAGCCTTTACTCCCTTAGTCGCCTCTTACGACATCCACGGGAAGACATGGAGTGGCACTATTCTAACCCGGCAACCACACGGGGAAACACACACACACACAGGGGGAAGATAAGTGAAGGTTTTTTTAGTCCATTTGGTCAAAAAAAGGTTTAGCTTTAAAAAATAATACGTGAACTTGAAGTTTTATCAAAGAAACAAACAAAAAACTATTATAAACAATATTTTAATTAAGTTTTTTTACTACAAGCAGTAAAATACCGTTTGGTTACAGGTTGTGTTCAAATTGAACGTTATTTTTAGATTTATTAAAAAAAAAATGTATATTTAACGAACTGTCAAAACAAATTAAAGCAAACATAATAAACAGCTCACATAAGTTATTGAATTTCTAAAAAATAACGTAATACAATAGAAAAATTTAGGGGACGATCACCAAATGGACACCTAAGTAACTTAACAGAAGTTGACACATCAACGACAAATTAAAACTGTTAAATTATTATAATTTGTTGTGCGGTCAATTGTTGTGACTTTGTCCCCTGATATTTATTATTATTTTGTTTTACATGTTTTTATCGAAATGAAACAAGCTAAAAAAAGGAAATACGTTGACGTACCTTGAACTGGCTCAGGTACTCCTGCTGGCGGGTGATGTCGGTGGCGAGGATTAGCGAGCTGATCTGCCGCTCCAGCGCGTCGCGTAGCTCGCGCCGTTGGTCCAGCAGCCCGCTCTCGTTCAGGCAGCTGATTGCCGAGCGCCAGTGATGGTTCTCGAGGACAGACGTGTTCTAAAAAGCCGTATCTATATATATATAAATCTCGTGTCACGGTTTTTGTGGTCGAACTCCTCCGAAACGGCTCGACCGTTTTTTTAACATATACCTATATATTTGGTAGGTATGAGAATAAGTCGAAAGTATATTTCATAAGGTTTTTATGAATTAAAAAAACCGGGCGGCGCCGGGAGCGGACAGCTACTAGTATATTAATCTTATAAAGTCAATCTTAGCCTAATTGTGCAAAGTGTGGTTACAGAATTATCACCAAGTTTTTTTTTTGTTTTTTTTTTTTTTTTTATTGCATGGGAAGGCAAACGAGCACACAGGCCACCTGATGGTAAGTGGAAACTGTGACCCATAGACATTCGCATTCAGAAGACTGCAAATGCGTTGCCAACCCTGAGGACTAAGATGGAATGCCTCTATGCTAGTCATTTTAAAGTTGTAGGTAATTCTGTAGCTCTACCTACCCCTCTGGGATTACAGGCGTGAAGGTATGTATGTATGTATGTATGTATAAAGTTAATAAACACTTGGAAGAAAAAATCGTATCACTTTCCCTCTAAATATGTGTGTACTTGAATTTTTCAACTGACAACTGATATTTTCTAATAAAGCAAATCGTTCAAATCATATTCATTTATTTCATTACATTTAGACATTTTCCATATAGACAGGTTACACATAGATTGCTGTAATGAAAAGGGCGTGAATTCAGCTACGCTGAATTTGAGTTCAGCCTTGGTCAGCAATCATATAGCAAATGGCAGTGTTGGGCATAATTCAATTAATTTGTAATTGAATTACAAATTAAAATATATTTAATGCAATTGCTTGTAATTAATTACGCTCGCAATTGAATTACATGTAATTTAAATTACTTGGTAATTTTTAATTGAAATTACATTAATTTGTAATTGAATTACGCAATTACGTTATATAAAGTAGTTGTAATGACAGATAATTTGGATTAGCACGTTAGGTATATTATGCGTCAATCGTCATGCGATGCAGGTAGGTGTGCACTCCGGCTAGGACATTGGTTATTGATATTACACGTCCGAAGTTGAATATAAGAGCTAACATAAGTTTTTTAAACTTAAACAAGTATGAAAAAAAATGCTTAATTTTTTGAGGAAGTTCCTTATATAATAATTTTATATTGAATCAAAACCCGCAAAAATATAGTAGCATACTATATAAAAACAATGAAAATGCTTTCCTAGATGAATGTAATTTGTAATTTCATAAAGTAATGCATTACCAATTAAAATTACAAAATGTAATTTCTAATTGAATTACAAATTACATTTTGAAATTCAGAGCTGATCGTAATTCAATTAGAAATTACACATGTGTAATTTTAATTCGTAATTGAAATTACATTCTGTAATTGCAATTCATAATTTGTAATTCAATTACTTTTTGCCCAACACTTGCAAATGGTATACTTTAAAAACGTTTTGGTTAAAAACATGGCTTTTAAAAACTCATCGTTTAGCAAACTGTTTACTTTTCATACTGTTATTACACAAAGTAACATACATTACATCTACCTACTTTTGCATTTATATCTGGGCGGTTTGCCCTTCGGGCGTAGGTATACAACAACTAGTGGAAGATCCGAACCTAAATCGACCTTCACCGAGCTGATAATAGAACGAAACATATTTTATCATGAATTTAGTATATTAGAAAACATATTAAAAGTGGGTTCGCTAAAAAAATCCTGGGCAGACTATTTTTAATTATTTTTCAAAAAATGATTTTTAATTAAATGTTGCAACATCAGGATAATAAAAAAAATTGTCCTGACTGAAAGTATAAAACATATAGAATGTGCAGCCGTTGGGTTGTCCACTATTTACCTGGGCGAACTACTGGGTTGTCAGGTATAAACAGGTATATCGATGCCAGTTACTTTCACTGGATTGGATAATTAAAAAAAAATTATATCATCATAAGCGCTGTTTTATTGCGAACACGTTGATATAGGGTTGTCTGCGAAAATTCCGGTCCTATTAGGGGTTTGCGAATTTTAAAGATTTTAATTTCAACGCGCGTGGAAATGTGTGACAGAGAGATCCGAGGTAAGTATACTGTGTAATAATAAAGGACCCAACATCGCAGTCGCTTGTGATGGGACCTTGAATAGTAGAAAGTGCGCATGCTCGGTGTGTAAACTATGGAGGGTAGAAGTACCTCTACTACCCTTCATATAGTAAACAGTGCGTGTTATTTTGGAGCAACTGATATTTCAGTTGCAAAAAAAATAATTAATTAATTACATAATAATTAAATATATTTAATATGAAACAATATAATATCAATATATTGAGTTATAACCATAATAATATATCTATAATCTATAATAGACAATAAAAATATCAATTACTTACTTTGAAGTATTTTTGCTCTTTCTGGAAATAGAAACAGTGGACAGCCGAAAATTCAAATTAAAAAATAACAAAAAAGATAGACTAGACATCTTATATTACGCTTTAAAATTTTATTACAAAACAGTATAAATACAAAAATAACATTAATGAAAAATATATTCTAATAAATATTTTCTATTCAATATCTGATTCATCAGAAGTATCATTTTGACTCTCGAATTCGTCTGATTCATTAGATTCCTCCTCAAATCTTTAAAATTCGCAAACCCCTAATAGGACCGGAATTTTCGCAGACAACCCTATATCAACGTGTTCGCAATAAAACAGCGCTTATCTATATATATATAAAAATTACGTGTCACGTTGTTTGTCCGCGATGAACTCCTAAACTACTGAACCGATTTTAAATTTGATTTGAACACCGTGTGCAATTCGACCCAACTTGAAAGATAGGATAGCTTACATTTCAATTTATAGTCGCAATATTATTTTATTGCAAATTATTTGTCTTTATTATTTGTCTTTATAAGGCAAAACAACGTTTGCCGCGTCAACTAGTGATGATATAAAATTTTTTTAATTATCCAATCCAGTGAAAGTAACTGGCATTGATATACCTGTTTATACCTGACAACCCAGTAGTTCGCCCAGGTAAATAGTGGACAACCCAACGGCTGCACATTCTATATGTTTTATACTTTCAGTCAGGACAATTTTTTTTTATTATCCTGATGTTGCAACATTTAATTAAAAATCATTTTTTGAAAAATAATTAAAAATAGTCTGCCCAGGATTTTTTTAGCGAACCCACTTTTAATATGTTTTCTAATATACTAAATTCATGATAAAATATGTTTCGTTCTATTATCAGCTCGGTGAAGGTCGATTTAGGTTCGGATCTTAGACTAAACTAACCTAACCTATTTGAGCACCTCAGTCAATTTCGATGCCATATCACACTTTTGCCGAACGTTAGTTGTGAAATGAAAATTTGCCAATTGATTGTCGATAAAATGATAGGATACCGTTTTAAACTCATTATTAAATTAACTGCGACAACTTTTGAGACCCACTGACAACATGCCAATAAGAGTTGAAGTTTTTGGATGTACCTAAGCCAGTAAGGCTACAGTGGCTTCGAAATTATGGAATTACTTCATTAAATTGAGATTTTGGAATTATGGTGTGATTCAGTACATTGAAAGTTGATTTTTAGCGAAAGAAGCTTAAGGATAGGTTTTTTAAAACCTTATTATACCCCCTAAACGACCTATTTACGAGCAATACACTGAAAAGTTACATTGTTAACCGGTAAAATTGCGGCTTTATATGGTTGTATGATGTGATCAAGTTCTGGAACATCGATTGCGATTAGAACGAGTAGGCCTTAAAATAGAGGTGTTTATTGCAGTGTGAGGGAACTCATTCATCACCACCAATTCATCTTCATCCGAGAGTTATAGCTCTCCTTGCACGCTTTACACTTTTATATTACACTAGCTTTTGCCCGCGACTTCGTCCGCGTAGAACTCGTTTATCGCAGTTAAGTACATTCATAGTTTAAAGTAATTTAATAGTTAGACGTCCTCCCTGGCCAGAATTATATCGACATAGCTTTTGCCCGCGGCTTCGCTCGCGTTAAGAAGTATTATTATTAATAATGTATAGTTTTTGCGGCTTTACTTTTGTTTAGCGTGTGTAAAAAAATAGGGCCTACAAAACTTCTTTGTACACAATATTCTTAACTAATCTGTCATTAGGCGCTAAAACTATCAAGCTACTGGGTGAACTTACTCGAGAGCAAGCAACATAAAACTGTCCATGAGAGAAGCAATGTTCTCTCAAGTCAATACCCGCAAATTTGAGAGTTTGCCCCTGAGACTTGTGTATTGTCATGGCAAAGCAGACTTTTA
This sequence comes from Acleris emargana, assembly GCA_927399475.2. NCBI lineage: Eukaryota > Metazoa > Arthropoda > Insecta > Lepidoptera > Tortricidae > Acleris > Acleris emargana. The sequence goes on along the minus strand of OV656835.1, from coordinate 43,608,463 downwards.
GGGGAAACGGTAATCGTTTAAATTCGAACGGGATATCATTCGGTATTAATGGGATTCGTGGTATAAATACAGTTTCTTCTTTCGCACACCCAGTTAATATAGTGGCTTCCACTATATTTCGATGTAACGCTTTCACTTGCAGTCTCTTAGGTACTGATAGGTTCAAATTAATACATTTACATCCTCCATCATCCGTTATTTTATCCCCATGAGGGTTGAATTTATCAAAATCCTATTTAAGCGGACGTCTTCACCATAGTGGCTCCAATCTTTAATTCAGTTCAATCAGTCGAAAATCTAAGAAGATTTATACAAACTTTCATCCCCTATTTTATCCCCTTGGGGGTAGAATTTATCAAAATCCTTTCTTAGCGGATGCCTACGTCATAACATCTACCTGCATGACAAATTTCAGCCCGATCCGTCCAGTGGTTTGGGCTGTGCGTTGATAGATCACTATGTCAGTCAGTCAGTCACCTTTTAATTGATTAATTTTTCGCATCACAATTTTATGATAAAAGTTATTTTCAATTCACAAGAACAAACAATTACAGATAGCATTATTTGTCTACACAAAGCGAAGCTAGATTATTTAGCCGACGACAATACACAATCCATCGTATTATTTAGTGTACACGAGCACGTCGAGCAAATAAATAACGCCCCTCACAACCAATACGAGACGATCAGCAAGAAATAGCAAGAGCTGGGTAGGGTCAGAACAGACAAGTACAGTGAATAAACACCCTCTTACGCCTATTAGAATATATAGAATAGAGTTCGAAAATATACAGGGTGTATGTGTGTGTGCAGATCGTGTGGTAAACGAATAAGGGGGTAGCTAGGGTCACTATTGTAACACGTTTTAGGCCAAGTAATTGGTCCTTCCTATGGTGTTTTTAACAAGTTAGGACAAAACGTTATGTAATCTTTTTGACTAATACAAAACTGTTTACTTAAAATAAATTCAAACGTGGTTTGTTTAACAATGATGAAATTTTATCAGCACTAGAAAACATGCAGGTGTACAGTGCAATAGCTCTTAGAAAGTGCTTCGGGTTCGTACTTGCCTATCACTCGCTCTCAAAAGAGAGTGAGTGAGAAGTGCAAACTCGAACCGCTGTCTCAGTGCTCCGACTGTATCTCTATTTAACGTAGGTACACTAGACTTACTCGATACAGAGCGGCGAGGTGGTTCGACGTGGCGATCAGGAACGGCTGGTTCACTCCGGGGTGGTCCATGTCGTGAGCGATCGCCGCCAGAAGGGACGCCATCACTTCAAGCGGCTCTAGATGATCTCGAATCTAACACAAAATAATAACGTCTAAAAGTTTTCACCCTTATTATAGGAACACAAGTTAGATAGTAAGGACACAATTACCATAGGTGACGACGCGACCGTACGAGTACGAGTTATTTTTATTATTATTTCTTTCCATAAAATGCATTTAATACCTATTGAAATGTTAGCAATACTCAGAGCAATAAGTCCATAAGACGGCAATTTGATCGCGGAGAATTTAATAGAAGCCAACGCGATATTGCCAATAAACTGAACATAGGTACCTACAGTCAAAGTCATTAATATATACATATATATATACGTTCGTTCATATGCCACTGTCACTGACAATTAGTTATGTATACATATATTTGACGCATAGGTGTATAGATACCCAACTAGCAAAAGTCAGTACTATACAAGTCGATAGAACGTTTCCAGAAACACTAATTAGTGTTTCATACATGTCCTATAAGGTTGATGTAAACGTTTACCCAGGCAGGTTTTGGCACAGTTATATCGCAATTTTGTGACATAACCGTGTTATTGTGGCTCCATAAATCACACTTTAGAACTATAGTTATAATAAAACGGGGTCGTGTAACACTTTTTAAGGTTTTAACAGTGATTGTTGTGCTATTTACATCACAAAAAAGTTACAAAAAAGTAATCAGAGTTCTGTTAATGGACTTTTCAGTCCTATATTAGAGATTCGGGAGCTATTATAGTTCATCCGGAAAGTTGATGTGAGTTGTGTGACGGTGCGTACTACTACTGCTCCGAATAAAAAATAATAAAGAACCATTAAAAAACAGACTCCTTGGTAAGTAAGCTCACTGTTTGTAAAATAAAGGTGTAAAGTATTGTCTTAGACTGCCATTTTTACTTGCGATTGAAGTTTTACGTACAAAGTATACCAGTATTATAAACACAATTTTCATGCGCCCCCTTAATTATTAGTATTTATGAAATTAAAATCATTAAAATATATAAATGACTCGACCGCTGGTAAAAAAGTGTGTACGTGCTTACTATAGGCTTACTATATAACTATCTGTCAGGTCGGTCATGCCACCATGCCGAAAATTGGGGTTCCTTAACACGTCTTAAACCGAATAAAAAACCTTTTGATGTCATACTTATGTGTGATTTCTTTGATTGGTGTCGGGTGAGTAAACTTCTTATACCAAATGAAGGGCGTCACGTAATTACAAAAAATAAAGATATTATTTGGTGGTACATGTACCTACTCATCTAATTTGCAATGTATGCTATGCTACAGCGTCACTTTTCTTTTTTCCAGTACGTGCAGTAAAATGGATGTCGACTGCTTTCTAAGAAAAGATGATTTTATGCGCCAATTTGATTTGCATACTTGGCCTTGGATACTTACACATTTTATATTGTCCGAAAAATGTCACGGTTGTGGGCGTGACACTGATTCATTTTTGCCATATCACTTTGCTTTAAATAAAAAAGATATAAAAATAATCATTAAGCTCAATTTTTTCTGGTGTAAAGGTTGTTGTATGGCTGTGTATGACCATTATATTCACGATGAATGTGATTATTGTTTTTAACCGTTAGTTACCGTAGTTTATAAATAATAATATACCTACACTAAAGATGGGCATTAGAAAGACAATTTTAATAATTATGTTTAATTTTTTTATTGTTATCGAATTGCCTATCTATACCACTGGGAATACTGGGCCTATGTGCGGGGAGTCCCCGCCCCCACCCCGCTTCGTTGCTACTAATAATAAAAAATAGAAAAACAAGGAATAATATAATGTTAATATTAAAAAAAAAGTATTTGTAATGCAACGTAGAACTCATATATGTATATTCTTAACTGATAAAATCTTTGATTAATTTAAGATTATAAGTTAAGATAAATTAATAATGTATTTGTTTTTTGTGTAAGAAATAAACAGATTAAGTTTTTTTTTTTTTTTTTTAAACTACGCCAGCGCATAGTATCAAGAATGAATGAATCAGGAATGATAGATACGTCTGTACAAGTGTTTAACAGAGTTCGTGGATCCTTGGGCAAAACGTTTGGCAAACGCTTATTTATTATCTGAGATAAACTTCTTACAGCTTCATGAGGAATGTTTGATTCAATTGCCCATTTCTTTAAATTGTCACGAAATTCTTCGTCATTATCTTCTGTGAAGTCGTCTTCACTTTCAAAAAAGTCACTGCATTTTTGATCACTATCGTCACTATTTATAAAGTCACTACTCATACCTACAAAATCTTGGCCACAAACATTATTTGCTGGAGTGGTGTTATTCGTATTATTATTTTGTACGGAACCCGGCCTTGCTTCATTCACTTCGCTTTGATGGTTACTGTTGTTATTGTCAATGGACGTAACATTACGCGTGAAAGCTGACGATTGTTGATATTTTTTCTTAACCTTATTTCGGAATGCACCACTCCTCTTGAATCTTTTCCAGTCTCTTAAATCCATTTTTTTTTACTTTTTAATAAACAGCGTGATAGAGCCTAGTATAACAATTACACCAATGTCTGTCTTGTTCTAAAAAAGTTTTTAAATTTCTGCTAATGGACATTTCGGCTGATTATTAGTGGCCAAATGCCACTTTTATATATCAGAAAACCCCATTAAAAGTATTTAAATCTCTTTAACTCGACTATGAGACGTAGCAGTTACCAAAACACTGATTTCAAGACCTTTCAGTGTTTTAATAGTATCCTCGGCGCAACTATAGTATATATCCTATAATAGCTATTTGGAAATGTTTATTTCACAAATCCGACACATATCAGTGTTGAAAAAATCAACAATAGTACATTATTATCCTATAATAGTATTTTTTTTACAATTTTAGCACTTGCACCATAATACTCATTTGGAAGCGACAATAAACACAAATTTGCCCTAAAACGGTACCATCTATAGCTTTAATAGGACAAGGAAGCTCTTTAGTGATATAATAGAATCACTTATAGTGCAGCGTTAAAAGCATGATTTAGGAATGTAATGTAAACGTTTACATAACTTTTTAACAGTACTAAAGTGCCGTATAATATTATACAGCTGAAAAGTGATATAAGACGCTTTTATAAAACACAGGGTCATAACAAAAACCTTAATGACGCTTTAATAGGACTCTTTAGTCATAAACTGATTTCTTAACGGACTATTTTGCTGGTTGGGTATTATACTTACGTACGTATAGATATTAGTGCTTTTGACTGTTCCTATTGGTTCGTTAAAATGCTCGTCTTTTGAAAACCAATATCAGTTTGATTGATAACACAGCGGTCTGTGAAGAACATGTGGTAGGCTTTATAGTTTCCGAATGGAGTTTGAGGTAATGTCTCCTTGTAACTATGAACACCTGATAAGAGCAGAGTGTGCTGGATAATCAACAGACAATCAATACACCAAGGATACGGTGAGCTACAAAATATTATTTGCCCACCAGCTATGACATTTTTGTGGGGAAAAGGCCCCAGTTTAGGGATTTTAAGGTTCTAAACTCCACTTATTATTACGTCGATTTCTAAACACAATATCTGTTAAGCCAACTTAAATCTTACTTCAATTAAGTACATACTAAAGCGGTTTAAGCAAAGTTTGTACCTAATGAAGTAGTACTAGCTTACTAGGTATTATTGATTACGTGTTTACACTAAGTAAAAGCAAATAGTACACTTTAAAAACGTTTTGGTTAAAAACATGGCTTTTAAAAACTCATCGTTAGGCAAACGGTTTACTTTACATACTGTTATTACACAAAGTAACATACATTACATCTACCTACTTTTTCATTAAAATCGACGGGTCTCCGGTACGCGGGGCCCCTATATTTGGACGGTTTGCCCTTCGGGCGTATATAAAACTAACCTAACCTATTTGAGCAACGCAGTTAATTTTTGGGCTCAGTTTGGGAAAATGTATCTAATTTTGACAAATGATGGGATATGAAATGAAAAATTGTTAATTCTTATCTTTAATTAATAATATACCTATTTGAGAATCGAAACGTTGTAAAATAAAAATATGTCAAATTAATCATTTAAGTTGTAATTCTGTAGCTCTGCCTACCCCACTCTTTGGGATTACAGGCGTGAAGGTATGTATGTATGTATGTAATCCTTTAAGTAGTAGATGCATAACGTTGATATGCCATATCACACTTTTGCCGAACGTTGGTTGTGAAATGAAAATTTGCCAATTGACTGTCGATAAAATGATAGGGTACCGCATTTTTCTACCATCTCTGACGTTGTCACCTCAATCGGCCTTCCTGGGCGAGGGTCATCGCTAATTGACTCCCTACAATTTTTAATAAATTATACCACTTATAAACCATGGCTATAGCAAGGCACTTATGTAAACGGCTTCCATTTCAGATATAATTAATTGCGGAGGATTCCCTTGCTTAAAAAGGAACTTTATAACATCACGATATTCAATTTGCTCCATAGTCGCAGATTTGTAACGAATCAATTTGTTATAGGCAATATCTCAAAAACAAATGACAACGTGGGTTTGAAATTTGACATACTTATATCTGGGCTTTTCTTTAACCCCCTTACTTATAAACATGGAATAAGCTTGGAATAGTTTATGCCATGCTTTGTCTTTATCTGTAATTGTGACATTTTCATCCGACAGAAAGTGACAAAGCATGGCATAAACTATTACAAGCTTATTCCATGTTTATAAGTAAGGGGGTTAAAGTTTGTACCTAGTTAAGGAGTAAATTAAGAAACGTTAACTATTCCACTGAGTTACGAAAATTAGCTATACTGTAATTAAGACAAATGGTGGTATCTCAGCCAAAATTCCCGTAGCAAGTGCAAGCATATTACTACCGGGTGAGGATTGAATCTACTTCATTTATTGAATTTGAGATACTGCTAATTTTCGGTGAGAGGTAGTATATAAATGTACGACTAATTTTGTAACTCAGTGGAAAAGTTAACATTTCTTAATTTTAGTCCTTAACTAGGTACAAACTTTTAAAGAAATGCCCATCTACAGAGTTCGCATTACAATCATGCATAAAGGCTTTACAGAATTATATTTTACAGCTTTATTCCGAGAATTATTTGACCTCCCTTCGTTGGGGAGATGTGTGCAAAATGATCCCCTTAAGGAAAAACGTTACTGTGGTCAAGACTTGAGACCAAAACACAATATTGAAATTGTTAAGAACGGTGAATTTCCGTAACTTTGTAACTGCGTACTCATTTCGTATCATTTGTATGTATAAATGATGTCATGAGGAGTTGTATCTCTTGTGGGTCCATGATTTCTAGCCCTGTGTAGATACTTCGGTTGCGCATTAGTCAGCAGAGCATGAGCAGAGGATGTGCATTGCTGTTCTCCTCTGTCTCCTAATCTCCTTACAGAACCTGCATGTCGCGTCTTGTTTCATACCCATTATAAATAGATGTCTGTTCAGTTTGCAGTGGCCAGTTAGGATCCTAAGTCACTGTGCAAGTCTTTTCCCTTTTAAGTTGTACGATTTTTTTTAAGAGCTTGCTTTTGAACGCTTTAATCTATGATTTCGAGTGTTTTTATCCTTCAGCGGAATTCCGCAGCTCGATGGCCCTAGATTTACATAGGTCGTTTAGCAGAGAATAGGTTTCTCGTTTTGTGATGCCACAAAACGGCTCCGGGTCGACCACCGTTTTTAGCTAGTTCGTCTGCTATTTCGTTTCCATCATTGCTGGGGAGCCCCGGTACCCATCTAAGTATTACTTTGTTGGAGTTTCCTAGGATAAATAGGTTTTCTTTGCAGTTTTGGACGAGTTTGGAATTTATTTTCAATGCTTCTAGTGCCAAAAGGACAGCTTAGCTTTGAGGGTCATTAGTCTTTGGAGGGTATCTCGGATTAGAACCCATTTTTATATATATTTTTAAATAAACCCACTCACAGTGCTTCCACCTTCATGACACTTGGAGAGGCAACTGGCAAGGTCGTTGGCAATACGGTTATTGCATATTTGAATAGCTGTCGCATGTCGCTAACAGGCACTCGGATATGATGGGGAATCATTTTACCTCCAGGGATCTTACCATACGCATCTCTCCTAATTACTTTAGTTAGTTCTCAAATTGACATTTAGTAGCTACCAGTTTTTAGAACCGAGGCAGATTTTATTTCATAATACGAACTCAGTATGTTCAAATGTGATAGCTTATGATATGACCGTACTGTATTTTAATGTGATAATGAAAAGTTGAAAACTAAAGCGCGATAAATTAACATTAATAACTTACAAGTTACAGAACATAACTCACCCGTTTCTGTTGAAGGAAACAATGCATAGCCTGCGTGACGTCGGCGGCGTGAGTGGAGTTGTGGTAGGGGTTTGTACTATGGTATCCCTCCTCTATTAAACTGAACAGCTTCCAAGCCTTTGCGGCGTCGAGCTTGAAATGGGATATCAGGCCGTAGATGTGGAATAAGTGAACACAGAGTACTGGCAGGCAACGACCTGTTAATCAATTCAATGTTAAAATTGTAGATTCAATATGGAAATTTCACTTTACACAATTTAGATGGGATGTTAGTAGGCCAGATACGTATCTTACCTACAGTTGATGTCAATTACTTTTGTTTCATTTTATCTTTTAGAGAATAACCAAATCAAAACAATACGACGATATTACGAGCATGTCTATATAAATTACTTTGTGGACGAAGTATTTATCAAATAATTTGAATAATAGAAAGCGCGCAAGTATCGATAACGATCACCAATGCGCTTAAATCGCACGATTTAATGACGTCAATATCACAACACTATTATGTTAAGTGAATCTCAAGCTATCGCATTTATGACGATTTCTCTTTTTTGCCTTGATCTAGATTCTAGAATTAACTCAGCTGCATGCAGTGGCTTATTTTTTTATTTCTGCTTTTTATATCAGGGGTCAGTACAGAAAAGAAACTACCACTAAGTTTTGGCATGACGTCATTGCAAGTTCACATCAATTTCGCTAAGTGGGAGGACAAAGTGGCAAATAGGTACCTCTAATATTATAGTAGTTTATGCAACAGTTGTATAAGGGAGGTCAAAAAAGACGAGTGGTGTGGTTACGATGTGAGCCACAGGCGAACATCGTAAAGCAAGACGCCACGAGTATTTTTTGACTTAGTTATACACCGTTGCATACAATACTTTTTCTACGACTAGGTTTCAAATAAAATGCAAAATTAAATTAATATACCTAGGTTAGAATACGAACGAACGAAGCACAGAACAACAAACGAGCGAGAAACATTCGAAAACAACCAAATATGGTGTCTATGGTTAACTTTGTTTTTAAATTGATGTGCACTTGCCAGGTTTCATTTTTTTTTTAAAGTTGCACAATCGATTTAACTTGTGAAATAGGGACTAAAAAACACCTAATGATTTGAGAAATGAATTCTTTTACCTGATTGGTCGATTTTAATATAGCTGCGTTCTGGTTGGTTGATACCAAATAAAATGTTTTTTTTAAAGAGTTAAATTAGTAAAAGAGTTTACATACCAAAAATAACCTAACGTTCCGATTGACAGTCAATGTGTATTGTGATTGGTGGTTTAATTTGGTGAAGTATTTTGATTGGTCAAATTAACCTAGGTGTAAGCTTTGGCAGCTAGGCATATCGTTTTGGCTCAAAAAAGCACAAGTGCTGTTAAGGGGAATAGACTAGATAGACTTTTCTACGGAATGTTCTGCGGACATATTATCTATATTCTTATATTAGTGTTCGTGACTATATAAATGACAGATAAAAGTACAGGAGTAGGAAAATTAGTGAAGTGACCTTCACGAGGCATGTTTTACTGCTATCTCCAAAACTGTATTGAGTATGTGAGTGCGTGTGTTCAGTAGGTCCGTATATTATACACTTACCAAATCGCTATTGATACAATTAATAACCTAACTCAGCTCTCATTAGATTTTACGTATCAATAAAAAACAGCCAAATAAGAGCCATACTCGCTTAAAAAGAGTTCCGTATTATCACCGTACAATATCAAAATGAAGTAGAAAAACGCCGACTGTTTAGGTACCCCTTCTTTTTCGTAGTTTTACTATTTTTTGTTATAGCAGCGTAGTAATATACTATCTGCAAAAAATAACGAGAGTCCATTTATTGCGGATTAGGACACAACAGCGATTGTTATGGTTAAACGAAAATTCCGAAAAAAAACACGATTTTTTTAGAGAGTCCTTTTAACATTAATTACTTGTTGTATTATATTATTTATTTATTTATTTATTTAAACTTTATTGCACAATACAAAAAGTAAGTACAAATGGCGCACTTAATGCCTTAAGGCATTATCTACCAGTCGACCGCTAGGCCAACCAGAGAATCGTTGAGGTGGGTGCGAGCATTTCAGAAAGAGCTTTTACTGGTTTTCAAAATCACAATCATATAATACATATATAAAAATACATATAAACTATAAAATATAAATACCTACGTATATAAATAATCAATAAACATAGCATACATACACATCTATATATCTATATCTATATATATAAAAATCAATGCCATTTTTCGTTGTAATTTTATAACTCAAGAACGGGCTCACCTATCCAAAGTATCCAAACCAAATGTTTAGTCTTTGTTCGGACTGTTTAGTAGATGGTTTATGTGAAGTTTGCACAAAATCGGTCGAGCGGTTCTTCATTTATCACATTTTTTGTAACAAATGAATTGAAAGTCAGAAATTTGCAGCGGGGCGAAGCCGCTGGCGGGCCGCTAGTACATACATAAATAATTGTTCCTGCTTATAAAACATTATGCAGAACCTTAATCCTGGTTATCGAAGTAGGTAGTGCTTCCGCAGCAAACGGTTAAAATAATATTTGCTCTGAGCTGAACCGGGAGCGCGTTCCACATATGAATTGCCTGAAGGGCGAAAGGTTTAGACATGAACCCGGAGCGGTAGAGAGGAATTGAGAGCTTAAGGATTCGTGAGGAACGGAGTTTGCCACCGGGCCGAGCAGTTTGAAACTGAAATTTACACTTAATGTAACTAGGGGAGGACGGGTCAATCAAAACAGAATATACGCCATTTAAGCTGACGACGGAATGCGGAAATGTGGTCCTACTTTCGTACGCCGAAGATAAAGCTAAATGCAGTTATTGAAAAGGCGATCCAACCTGCTGAGGCAGGCCGGGAAATGTTACCCGTAACACACATCAGCATAATCGATGACAGGGACCGCAAGAGCCTGTATAAGAAGAGTTTTAGTGATAACCGGAAGAAAATGCTTGAACCTTTACAACGCTCTTAAAATATTAGTAACTCTTCGACAAACGACGGAGACTTGGGCGTCCCACGATTCACTTTCGTTGATGATCAAACCCAGGTTCTTTACTTCTTTGGAAAGAGGAATTATCATTATTATTATTATTTATATATTCTGGACTGACAAACGATTGGCCTCCATCTCATCTGATGGTAAATGCTGATAAAGTCTAGGTTGAAGCTCGGTGGCTCTATCCTGTAAATTGCTGAGGTTGTGTCGCAGCCGCTAAAACTATGTACAAAAAGAACAGCACAACAAAATGAGAGTTTTTGGAGTTCATGTACAAACGGTGTACCTGCAGATGTCATAGATGGAGAAGACGAAAATGTCAATTTAGACGACCGCTAATCTCTCCTCTCTCCTCTGTACTAAAGGGTCAGCAAAATATCACGCATTACGAGTAGGTATTCCACTAAGTACAAGAGTGGCTGGGTAACAAAATGCCTCCTAGAATGTCGGGTTGGAAAAGAGGAGCTGCTGGATCCCTCGAACCAATTACCACAACTGATCCTCCAGCTCCTGACACCGTGCCCATATTTTATCACCTTGTTAACTTAAACACCCTGTAGCTCCTAAAGTATTGATATGAGAGTAAAATTAAAAAAGTAAATAGGCCACACGTGCGCTCTTTTACACGTCGTCGGTCATATACAGTGAATCTACTAGCGCTTCGGACAAGATTATCATTGCGGAGAAGAAGCGCCGCAAGAAACTCCAGCAGAAGGTAATTTTTTCAATCATCAGTAAAAATTAATAAAACGAATTTTGTAGAATGTTGTACGTAGAAACTTTTGTCAGAAGTAATTATAATGCTATTTGTACAGATATTCTAGTAATGAGCAAAAATCTGAAAAAAGATACCTTCAACCCCCCCTTTACACCGTCAACACCCCCCACCCTTGAGGACTTTTAGTATGTTCATCTGGATACCGCAAGGTATATCTGTACCAACTACACGAATTATTCCCCTGATTGCCCATATTTGGCTTAATTTGAACGGATTAAAAAGAAGAAAAGGATTATAAAGTATAAGTTATAAAAATATATACTACTTATACGGAACCCTAATCGAGCAAAGCCCGAATCGCAATTTACGAGTTTTTTTTACTTGTAAAATCGAATGAGATGCCGTTGAATGAAAATCAAATAATATTATGTAGGTATGTAAACTCTTACGTTACAATAGATATTATTATTAAACTAATGTACAAAGGTGAACTTATCTTTAAATAAATATAAATATATATATCGGGCCTCCAAAAACTAATTAATTTTCCTTTTTAAAACGAAATTCAACCTTTTAACTGTTGAGTATGAGTAACATTATACATTAGATACACAATGGAAAAGTTCAAGTTCAATAACATTTACTTAAGTAAAACCTTAACTAAGTGGATACAATAGGTATCTTTAAAATTTACCCATATATGTATGTAGCCGTCTTAAATAAAATTGTTTATATTAAAATGTATATGTATTTTATTGGTAGGGTTTTTATGTGGGAATCCATTTGGAAATATTGTGCTCTAAAACGTGTCACAGTCACCCTAGATTGACAGTATTCGACAAATCACTTGAACGTTTATAAAAGACAAGTAAAGTGCATGCATAAAGAACTAATTGTAAAATAATTACCCCCTGAGACGTTTTCTAACGTAAATGCATTGAACTTCCACATCACTGATTGGTCGAGGATGCGCTGCAAGGGAAATAAATGTTGTCAATGTTGCACCACCAACTTACCTGTACCCTCGTAGTTAAACACGAATCATACAACATTCGATGAGATTACTAAGTCCATTTATTATTTGCCAACTAAAATGTATAACGTATACGTACGTACCTTATTCAATATAGCCATTCGCTTAAGCAGTATTAGAATATTTTCTTCGCTTTGAGACGCAAGTAACACTAAAATACCTTCATACATGTAAAAGTTAGCTGTCTGTGGGTGCACCTACAGGGTGCCGGCAATATTGCCAGGTGTTAAATGAAATAGTTCCTCCGACCGGAGACGTCGCGATTTCCCTCCTTAACTTCACAACTCCGGAACTTTTTCTTTCGAAGTTAGACATTTTCTTCGAATCAACGATACTCAGGTTACCGTAGAATATAGATATAGAAAGAAAGAAGCTGAGTTAACTCTAAGTCGAAGTGAGGTTCGGTCGATAACAATAGCAATAACTATGTAAGTAAGAAAATTCAAAACCAACACGAAAACTTAATCATAATATTCAGTCTTTTAAAATGTTGAGGTTATAAGAAGATCCGAATAAATGAATCTTTTGAGGTAACGACCTCTACCTGTTATGTATGTGCACCTATTGTCCGAGTATAATTTAGCTTCAGTACAAAGACAAGTACTCTAGTCTCTTGGCTGATTATCAGTGATCTCCCACCAGGTAGGAATCCTAAACAACAAACAGCCCGCTGGCAGCCGGGCCGGGACAAATATAGGCAGACATTTACACGTACACGCACGTACTAGCCGCAACAATACAGCGCGCGGAAAATCGTGTTACTTCCTCGTAAACGGTAAAGATGGTTATTATTAGAGCTGTTTACATTATCTTCATTGTTGTGGAAACATTGAGATGGCATCGCATTATTTGGAAGTTCACTAAATTAAGCGTTGTGTTGATAATTAGCCTTTTTTTTTAAACAAGGAGTCCTTTTAACATTATTCAATGGATAAATAATAATACTCGTAATCATTCGCAAGTAATGCCGCAAGTGCTGAATGCCGCTAACGCAAGTAAGTAGGTACATCTTTTCAATGATTTAGTAATAAAAAATAGAAGAAGAAGTGATTCGTTTACGTTGCAAAACGTATGTATGTTACTAGGTATATTTATAAATTAATCACGCATGGTTGTCTCGTTGGAATTATCTCTAGTCGGAATGAAGGATACAATTGCCTATCTATAGGTACACTAATGTTATTCCTAATATGATCGGCCTTGCGAGAGTGATTGAAAGACTAATGTCCAAGTAAAAGGCTTTGTCTTGAAAATAATGCTTTATGGGACTGGTGAGGACGCAGTTTGCCTACAATACCCATTCTTATTTCCTTGCAAGGCAATGCCCTTGTGAACATGATTTTAAACTCTAAATCTCATTTAACTGTGTCACAAGAACCTACGTACAACATATATAATCATATGCTACACTTCATGAACATAAACAAATAACATTTGAATTTGTGGATAAACTTCGCACAATACAACATCTATACTGACAGACTGTCGAATGACCAAGTTAGCACGACAATGTAGCTCAGACATCACAGCTTCTAATCGCAACAATTATGCAATAGGCATGCACGTTTACCTGGACTTGTCCTGGTTGTAAGTCGTCGAGAAGAGCCGTTTCGTGGCGAAGCGACCTTGTCAGGAGTCTTTTTTTGCGACGCTTGTGCATAGTCATAAACCTTCCCGTACAAATGTGTTGCTTTGGCATGTTACCGAGCTCTGATGTGTTATCCTTTGAGTTTGTTTGAAGTGGAGTTTCTCGCGCTGAAACAAAAACATCATTGTAATATGAAAATAATGCATACCCAAGATAGTCATAGTAATAAAATATTTACAATGAAACGTGTCCGCTAAACAGAATACTCGGAGCTTGGGACGAACGATTTCTCGATTCAACTGATAGCGATAGATCTATCAGAACTGTTTATCTAACTCAATGTTTACTAAAGCGTTGATAAAATCCAGTGAAAGCTTGTATGATGCTCGCTAATGTCATATTTCTAGGTACTGCGGCTGTTGATTACAGTAATAGTAACAACCACTTACGGATCGAAACAAAAGAGGCTAGGTTCTGCGCCTAACACATGAATAAACATGCATACGAGAATAGAACCCACACGCAGGTGCACCAACACTAGCAACAATCCGTCCCGGTGTGATTAAACCGCGTGCTGCACCTCTATTACAATTTAGTGGTAGGTAACTTCAAAATTATCTACTTAGCTAACTAAATTAAGGGTAAAGGGTGAGTACTATTAAATTGTCGCCATTTGAATTAAGTTTTACAAAATGAAATAATGTTCTAGTAACTCAATTTTTTTTATTATAAGAAAGTTTAAGACATAAAATGGATCAGCTAACACAATTAGGGTTTCTCCAGAGCACGACGAGAGAATTCGCGGACTTTACTCTTGACGCGACTCATAGAATTTTTCACGGATTCATTTGTGATCAGTTTTGTACATTTCATCCACTTTCTTTTGAAATCGGGCAATGATGTGGCCGGTTGGCATGTTTTCCGCAACTTTGTTTTAATATTAGCCCAGTATTTTTCTATCGGCCGTAGTTCTGGGCAATTTGGCGGATTCATATTCTTCGATACTACATCGACAGAATTCTGATTATACCACTCCAAAGCTCGCGACGAATAGTGACAACTTGCCAAATCTGGCCAGAACAATGTCGAAAAAGTACGTTTTTTTACAAGTGGTAATAACCGTTTTTTTAAGCATTCGGATATATAAATATCCGTGTTTATTGTGCCAGTGGTTACAAAAGGCGAACTTCTCATGCCGCACTGGCATATCGCTTGCCACACGAGGAACTTCTTAGCGAATTTCTCCACTGGCATCACTTTTTCTGATTCATGTAGACCCGAGACGTTGCGAGAAGAAAAGTACTGGTTTCCAGGTATTGATTTGAAATCAGCTTTCACGTACGTTTCGTCATCAATAATTAAGCAACCTTTTTTTTGAACTAACAAGGTGTACAGAAATCTAGACCGTCTAATTGCTCGATTATACTGTTCTACAGTTCTTTTGGGGGCTTTTTGCTTCTTGTAAGTAGAAATACCATACTTTATTTTTATTTTTTGTACATTTCTTTGACAAGTACCAACTTTTTTGGACACATCTCGAGAAGAGATTGCCGGATTCTGATCAAACAGCTTACACACCTTTAAATCCAATTTTTTGTTCCGTTTCCTTGTAGGATGGCCCTCTCGCTGCTTTCTTTCAATAGTTCCACCTTGTTTTAGTTTTTTTAGGGTCCTTTGCACTGTTCTCCGACTTGTATTACACGATTTCGCAAGATCCAAAGTAGACATATTGGGATTTATTGAAAATTCTCGCAAAATTAATTCACGAACGCTTTTTTCTTTTGACTACATCTTGACTGATAAACACAACTGAATGTTTTTTTAAACACTAAAACATGCAAATACGTTCTAAATTTGAAATATGATAAGTTTAGTCAAAAAGGCTGCGAGACGGAAAAAAAAATACGGAAAATGTTGGCGACAATTTAATAGTACTCACCCTTTAATAACTGAGCTGGTACGTAAGTTAAACACATTATGTATAATGTAACTGTACAGTAAATGGTTCCTCATCCCCGTTACTACCGCCTATGTGCAGTGCCGGACCTTAGCAAAAGCTGGCACACACGACTGCATTGGCCTGCCTCGACGGCTGCACGCGCTAGGTTCGGGAAGCCCGTCGCTTCTGCCTGACTCCGCTGCCGTAATACTAAAGAAGGCGGCTAACGACAAAATCAGTCAAAGCATTCATTTATACTCTATTAGTGACCATATTAATTTTAAAATGATAATACTACTAAGTCCTTCCATATGAATTGGCGTTTTATATAGCAAAAATATACCAATAATATACCAATAATTAAGCTTTTTCACCTTTCCAATTTGTTCCAGGTGAATTAAAACTATTTTATCACCTACACCGAAGCCTGCCGCTAACTCTAACGTAGTTTGCGATGGATCCGCTTCCAAAACCACTTTTAATTATTCGTTATTAACTTGGGTCTCCGGCATTGATTGAAACAACAAGATAGGGTCGTCCGAACAAAAATGTCACGTCAGAGTATGTAACGGATGATAACAAAAAATGAGAATTATTTGCAAGGGTGTAAAAAAATATTTGTGTAACATTTTATAATTTTTTTAAAGTAAGAGTTATAATACTCATTTAACTATTTACAAAATTATTAATGCACGTTGCAATAAGGCCCGTAATCAGCTGTTCGACGCAGTTTTGACATAATGCCCGAACAAGACCGTTGGACGGCATATTTGTCCATTTTTCGCACACAGGGTTTGATTCTTTTTATCAGTTGGGCACAATTTTCTGCTTCCCAATTAATTTTGTAAACCAAACTGCTCAAAAAACCAGAAAAATCTTCGATCGGCCGACATTGTGGAAGGTTCTTGGGATTTCGGATTTTCGGTACAAATGGCACATTATGGGAGTCTAGGAATTGCAATGTTTTTTTGGCGTAATGCGACGATGCCTTATCTGGCCAAAACACATATTCTCCATCACGGCGATGTTGGCGATTAAATGGTATGGAAGCATAACTTTCTGCTCAAACTTGTGCTTATACTTGTGTTTTATATTGTCTGGTGATGTTGAAATGTTGCTGGTATAGTACCGATCATTTCCAGGTATATGGGTTTTGCTCAAAGGGAAATAACTTTCATCATCCTAAATAAACGATTTTTCGTTGTAATTTGTAACCATCCAGCGGCATTGTAACATAATGTTATATTTTTGCTGATCGGTGTATTACGGTGCCCTTATCTTCTTGCGGCACTCCAAACCCACCTTTTTTAAAGACCGGCTAATGTACGGTTGAAAACATTTAAATATTTTCGCGGCATCTTGTTGGCTCATGGAATCACTATCATTGAAAGTGATATGGAGTGTCTTCAGTCTTCCCTTGGTCATTATTTTAGCTGGTCGGCCGCTACCACGTTTGCGAGTTGTCGTCAAGGATGCAAGAATTCTATATATAGTAGAAACTGTTACATTTTCTTTGGTAAAATGATCTACTGTGTACTTTTTCCCCATGTTTATATTTTTATTATTAAAATGCACAACGCGTTTTCACAGAGCTTCTTGTTTCGGCGTCATTTTGACAATTATAAATGATTGAAAAAATGAAACAAATAAAAATCAAGCATATCAAAAGAGGTACAAATAACATCTTGAACATTTTTTTGTCTATGGCAATAGATATTTTTTTTAAGACTACTGAGCATGATTCTCATTTATTTGTTATCAACCGTTATATATCGCACTGCTAGATCAAGACAGCATCAGCTCAAAATCATTGTTAGTTTTGTTTCAAGCTCATAGGCGTTGTATTAAAGTTGATTTTAAAATGCAGTTGTATTTTGAGTTACTACACTTTTGATCTGGCAGTGCGATATATATAAATGTATTTTCTTTCTTTCTATGTCGCAGTTTTACTGCGGCACAATGCTGAGAGGGATCCTGTTCAACGTACCTAGTTAATTTCTTTTTTCACTTTAAATATTTCTACTGTTTTTTTGTGTGCCTTTAAATTTCTATATCGTGCGTTGTTAAAAAGAAAAGTGACGTTATTTAAAATATCTGATTTTGGTTTTATTGTATAATTGGCCTACAAACTAACCAAATTATATGGTGTAAAGTAGCGCGTTGCTGTTTTTCGCCTATCGGGTCAGATAAAGCTCAAGTCACTTTTCTATAACGCGGGTCCCTTCCATCTTTTTTATAGAATGGTGAACGTACGTTTATGTAAATAAGTGTCATATTTTGCAATAACCTACAAATTATATGAGAACAGCGTATTGAAATGAAGTGAGAAATGGCATTTTAAAAAATACGTCACTGTTGTTGAAAAGTTTAGATCGACCTAGCAGCGTATTACAATATTCAAAAAAGACACTTTTTATTTGAGGCTAGAAAGTTGCTGTAGTATTTGGTTCGAAAGTGACACTTTTCGAATATTGTCATTTTGTCTTTATTGTGTGTGTAAAGTTTTATTTTTATTTGTGATAAAATGTGTAAAATAGTGCACATTTCATTCTTGTCCGGCTGAAGCAAGCAGGGTTGCTAGCTGTGATTGGAGGAATAAAGCCGTATATCGGCCTAAGTGGCGCGCAATAGGAAATGCTTATTTTCAACATTAGTGACGCGGGGCAATCTTTACATTTCCATCCCCATAAAGTACAATTTCAAGTTTTTTATCCATAATGAAACATATTTTTACCATGATTCTTATTTTATTTTGACATAAATCATTAGTATTAATTTAGAAATTATGTAGAATAGTGACATTTTGTAGCGAAATAAGGCTTTATTATGCATTTTCACATTGAATTTAAAAACCAAATTTTAGACAAAAAAAACGGTTAAAGAAATCTACTATATAAAAATAAGTCGGGTTTTCCTTCCTGACGCTATAACTCCAGAACGCCTGGACCAATTTGGCCAATTCTTTTTTTGAAATGTTCGTTGAAGTTCAAGGATGGTTTTTACGGCGAGAAAAATTGAAAAATCCACCGGGAAAGTCAGGAATTTGCTGCGGGGCGAAGCCGCTGGCGGGCCGCTAGTGATGTATAAAAATTGTATACTTATTCGACACTTTTTATTAAATTTAAATTAAACGAACAGAAAACTTTAAGCGCTTGCCCTGTAAAATTTGGTACTTTTGAATAACGTCACATAGGTTTGGCCAAGAAACAGTTTCTATTCTACTATCTATCTATCAGATTTACTTGTCGATTATGAAACCGGCCCTTAATATTATTGTAAATACGAACAGTTAATAGTCATTTGTTATACAAGTAGGGGAAGTTGTATTTTATCTGCGAGTGTTCATTTGAAACACGTTCTAGCAAAATAATTATATGATATAAATAATATATAATATAATATATAAAATAGAATCCTGAGCGTAGCAAGTGTTTCAAGACACGAGACGTAAAATAACTTTTCACCCGTGTATAACACAAAACTTTTCACCTCACTACAGTGAGGAAACTAAGAAAAGGGTTTGTACTATAAGCTCAATTCCGCATTTTGCACGGTTTCCCGTAATTCCACAGGTGTTAATACGTCTTCATCACTCGAATCACTCATTTTTAATAACAAAACAAACTAGAAAAACATGTGAATATTTAACGTTGACGGCTTAATAGAAAAGTTTTGACGTAAGTTTTTTTTTTATTATTTCGGATGCGTTTTGTTTGCAAATCGACTTATTTGGACTGTCAGTACATTTTATCCGTTTTAAAAAAAAGAATGAAAGTTAATTTTGAATGCTGATATTTATGAATTAAAATAAAGTTGTAAGACTGTATTTAGTGTTTTTTACTCTATGCCATTCATTAATTGTGATGTTAAAAATTCAGCACTTGTAACGTTTTACGTTTGGTTAGCTGTCAAATATTACTTAAGCTGCCTTCAAATGTCAAAACTCTTTATTCACATGTGAATAAAAAACGATTTTCTCAATAGATATCAAACAAACAAAAAGGGCTTTCCGAGCTAGTGAGATGAAAATATATTTGGTATGCTAAGCTTTTTATTATCAGTTCCCCATAAAATAGCCCAAACGTCTTTACAAGGTTACGTCGACCGCTCAAAAACAAAGTATGTTGGAATCTGTTTTCAATTTTGTCAAATAGTTCTATGTAGTTTGACGTAGTTTATAAGCAATCTGATAGGTGCCGCTACTGTTTCTTGGCCATACATATGTGACTTTTTTGTTCAGACGACCCTATCTAGCTGTTTAAATCAATGTCTACGGGGATTTTTTTGTTTTCTAGGTCAATATAACCAAAAGACGCGATAACAAATGAATCGCTAAATTCGAATCACAAATACATGACCTAAAATTTGAAATACATTTGAAATACATTTGAATTTAGAATACTAAGCAAAACACCAGATATTTTGTGTTGTCAGTAGTGGCCAGTTCAACTAAACGCCAACTTCATATACAGGGTGGAAGAGGACCGTAGACCTTCCCGATAATGGGAGATAGTTTAGCCTTAACACTTTATTTCCCCCATACAAACTATGTGAATTTAAGCAGCCGTTTTCAAATTACAGCCGGTTAAACATTCACACAAAAAACTACTTGTTTCAACCCTAAACATATGATTGGGTCAGTGAACTTAATTGTAAACCACATTTTCATACAGGATATTATTACTTTTTTTTGTCGTGGATGCTTACTTAGACCTGCTTCCAATGCGGTAAGAAATATTGCAGGGTTTGTGAGTCTCTTTGTAGGTATATCTTGAACAACTTTATTTATTTTTTCCTAAAATTATGAATAAAATAACATAATAACGACCTACTAACAGCCTACTAAGCACAACTTGACACATTTCTGAAATAGCGACATTGACAGACAATGAAGTATACTCACTGATGCATTTGATGTTAAAATGAAAATGTCATTAAATTTACCTATGTCATTCTTCAAATAAAAATGCCTTTGCTAGATGCTCGTGGTTATTTGAATTTGCTTTTATTATACGCGACGTGCAGTAATAACGCGGCTGAAGCTTTGCGTCGATACCGAGAAACATATCCTCCACCACATCCAACTGGGCATAGGACAATTTTAAGGGCTTTGGATCGTATCGCCAACAACCAGCCCGTTGTACCAGCAACAGCCCAGAACGACCAACGTGGCGGAAGCGTTGTTCGAATTGCGGCTCGACTTGAAGAAAGGGTGCTGCGTTATTTTAGAAGACATCCGAGAGCGAGTTCTAGAGTAGCGGGTCGACATTTCAGAATAACCCATACTGCAGTACTTACTATTCTCAAACGTGCCAGCCTTCACCCTTACAAAATACAGAGGGTTCAAGCTCTACTCCCTCGGCACTGCCCTATCCGCGAAGCCTACTGCCGATGGTTATTACAAAAGATAGTAGAAGAGCGAGATTTCATAAGGCATATTATTTGGAGTGATGAAAGCTCGTTCACACGCAACGGAATATGGAATAGACGAAACGAACATGTGTATGCCGAGGAGAATCCTTTCGCTTATCGATTCTCGAGTCACCAGTATCGTTGGTCTATTAACGTCTGGGCGGCGATTCACGGAGAAACTATCATAGGACCTGTGTTTCTGCCTCCAACTCTAAACAGAGACGGATACATGTCTCTTTTGAACACCGAGTTAGACAGTTAGTTATCTGGACGAATTACCACTGGCTGAAAGACAAGTCACTTGGTTCCAACAAGATGGTGCACCAGCTCATTCTGTACACGAAGTACGAATGAAATTGAACAATGAGTTTGGGGATCGCTGGATAGGCAGGTTTGGGCCGCACCGTTGGCCGCCAAGAAGCCCGGATCTCACGTGTCTTGATTTCTTCCTGTGGGGCTCTGTAAAAGATAGTGTGTACAAAACGGAATGTGACACTGCGGACGAGATGCGACGACGAATAACTGATGCCTTTAACGATCTGCGGAGAAAAAATGATGAAGAGCATATTTTGTCAAGGGTGCACCGACATACTCGGGCACGGGCTGCAGCGTGTATAATAAGCCGCGGAGGGACATTTGAACACCGAATGTGAGGGTAATTGAAGATTTTTGTAGACGTAGTGTTAGATTTTTATAACAACATGATAATGTGTAAACTAATGGTTAATACATTTTGTAAATAATAAAAATCATTTTCATTTCGTTTTGTTTATGGATTATTTGACGTCTATGAATCATAAGTTATCACCTTATCACTATGGCAACGTCAACGTTCGGAAATAAGCGTAGTTTCCGAGTTTTCATAGTCAAGTCGTAATGGGTAGGTGTAACAGGGTTGTCACCGCAATGAAAAATTAGTCAATTTGGTTTTTGTTTTAATTAGTTAATTCATCATTATTACCATCACAAATCGACTGTGTACCTCTTAATTAATGCTATAGTTCCGGGAAGGTCCCCCGTCCCCTTCCACCCTGTATAAGGGACCCAATATTACTATGCAGATAAAAGCACTACAAAGGTTCGTCGTGAGTTCACGACATATTCTCGTGTACTTGTGTTTGCAGTAACAATTATTATTTTATATTTCATTCATTCACCCTCTGATTGTTGTCCAGAAAATCATAATGGGTTTTTATATTTACCCAGTTAAATAATACGATGGGTGATTGGAAAGTTCGCGGCCTAAGTATGAAATCAAATCCAAAGTTTTATTTAAATATTTTTATTTCTCTACGTAGTCCCCGTCGAGGTCTTTGCACTTGTTCCATCTGGATTCCAAAGCCAATACACCACTTTTGAAGAAACTTTCCTCCAGGTCTTCAAAATAGGTGTCCGCTTCAGCTTGGACCTCGTCGTTGGTCAAAAATTTCTTACCGCCCATGTGTTTTTTTAAGTTTGGAAATAGGTGGAAGTCCGACGGTGCTAAATCGGGCGAATAAGGCGGGTGGGGCAATAATTCAAACCCACATTTGTGAATTTCTGCCATCGATTTTAGTGACGTGTGCACACGAGCGTTGTCCTGGTGAAAGAGAACTTTTTTTGTCAACAATCCAGGTCTTTTTACTTTCAGTTCCTCTCGTAATCGCCGTAAAAGTTCGCAATAATAGTCCGAGTTTATAGTGGTACCTTTCTGGAGATAGTCAACCATTATTACTCCCTTTGCATCCCAGAAGACTGATGCCATGACTTTATTCGCCGACAAAATGGCCTTTGCCTTTTTGGGAGGCGGAGATCCAGCACGAACCCACTGCTTCGATTGCTGTTTAGTCTCGGGCGTGTAGTGGTGGACCCATGTCTCATCCATAGTAACATATCTGTCCAAAAAGTCTTGAGGGTCAGCTTCATACAGGTCTAGACAGTCGCGTGAAATTGTTAGACGAGTGATTTTTTGTTCCACTGAAAGGAGCTTTGGTACCCATCTCGCCGACACCTTCGAAAAACCTAATTCGTTGACTATAATGTTTTGCGTTCTTTCATAGGATCTGCCTACGATGTCAGGTATTTCTCTTACTTTTAACCGTCGGTCTTTCATTATCATGTCGCATATAATTGCCACATTTTGTGGATTAGTCGCAGTGGTTGGCCTTCCGGGACGAGGGTCATCTGCGATACTGACTCGTCCCCGCTTCAGCAGCCCACTTTTTTACCAACGTATATGATGGACAGGATTGCCCCAATGTACACTGCATATCTTCATAAATTTGTTTCGGAGTCAATCCTTTTTTATGAAGATATTTAATTACGGCACGCTGCTCCAAATTGTCCATTATGAAAAATCTGTTTACACGTATTTTTAAATCAGACGTAAAATATATATCAAATATTGTCTTCCAATTAAAATTTCCCGGGATGAAAACTGAATAGTGACAGTTCAAAATGGCGGCAGTTTTTTATTTTTTTTTATTTTTTTAAATGGTCGGGCCGCGAACTTTTCAATCAGCCCTCGTAAAACCTTTTTTAAACATAAAACGAATTGAGGCACTTACCTTATTCTTAGTAAATTACTACAAACAACCTCAAGAAAAATAGGGGACGTTTATATTAAATATTAGGTAACGTTAAGTTTAAGTTCTTTACATGTTTTTTTAACAAGGCTACCTTGTACGCGAAGTGTTTGGTATCAACTACCTGTGTGTGTACTTATTTAATGTATATATTTACAATACCTGTTTTATTATCTGGAGTATTGAGTTTAACTGCACTCAAATGCACAATTGATTAACGCTGCCTTAAGGCATCGTCGTTTGCTGCATGAACGCAGGACATAGCGAACCACCAAATGAAAGTAGTTTTTTCCGAAACAAGTAACTAGTGAAACTACTATATTATATTGTATAACTAAATATCATTCATCAGGTAAACTCGCACAATCATCAAGTCCTAAACAAAGCCCTAGGCTTATACTATGGGTAGGTACTAGTTAGAGGATGAACATTCCTATAAAGAGACATATGTACATAAATCATCAGAGTCAGGAGCAAACACTCGCACTCGCACTCATCCCACAAATATTAACCTTTATCGGGATCGCGACTCTGATACCACTGGCTTTCTTATGCAGGTTTCCTCACGATCTTTTTCCTTCACCGGCAGAGAATTCGACATAACCTATTTAAGTAAGTAACTTACTTAACTACTCATTGGTGACCGCGGGGGTTCGATTCGAACTCGATACCTAACGATCACGAGTCGATACTATACTACGAGGGGCAAACCGAAATGATCGGGAATTTAAAAAACTATGTACACTGTATATATAAATTATGTTATATTGTTTTTCGAAGTATTCTCCGTTACAATCGATGCACTTTTGCATTCTTTTAAACCAGTCATTGAAACAGTTATTCCAGTTTGAGCTAGACATTGCCAGAATGGCCGAATTATAGGCTTCTACGGCGGCTTCTGGGTTTTCAAACAGCTGACCACGCAATAAATCTTTAATTCTAGGGAACGTAAAAAAAACATTTGGACTTAGGTTAGGGCTGTATGGAGGATGGGACATCAACTCAACGTTTTCCTCGTTCAAAAACCGTTTTGTTGTATGGGAGCTCGCATTATCGTGGTGTAAGATGACGCAGCGTGTCGGGTTCCCTCGGCGAAGATCGGCCAGCATCTCTGGCAAACAAACTGTGATATACCAATCAGCGGTAACCATTCTTTGTTCTTGTAAAGGAATTGTGGCAATATGTCCTTTTTTTGAGACGAACGAAGCAACCATCTTCTTCGACACACTGCGGGAACGCACAACTTTCGTTGGTTTGACCTCGTCATCGAAGACCCAAACTGCCGACTGGTGCTTTCTTTCGGGCTCAAAGGAATAAATCCAGGTTTCGTCACCTGAGACAATATTATAAACGGCTTTTGACTATCCTCCATTGTAGTGTTTCAGAGTAGATCGGCACCAATCAACACGAACCGTCTTTTGCTCTTCTGACAAGTTATGGGGTACCCATCGGTAAATCAATTTTCTGAGACCCAACTCACTATGTAAAATAGTATGGATTGCAGTCATTCCAATGCTTATGGTTGCCCGAATCTGCTCGTATGTCACATGTCTGTCTTCTTTGAGCATATTTTCCACAGCCGCGATGTTTTCAGGCGACACCGCTGTTTTCGGCCGACCTGTTGAAGGTACGGTGCGATATATTGTCGTTTGACTAGGTGCTTCAATTTTATATATAGAAACAAGCTCATTGAGACACTCACAATTTTCACGCGTGAGCTCCATTTTGTTCACTGACTTGCCAATTTGAAAGTGGAATTTAAAAAATATATCTTTTTTTTTTTTTAATGTTAAAACGGCATCGTGATCGTCAGTGGCCAGTACGCATATGATAAAAAAGATTTTAATGTAACTCAGTTTAAAGTACTCTATTCCCGATCATTTCGGTGTGCCCCTCGTATACCACTAGGCAATCGGCACTAAGCTTCGTCAATCATTATTTGATCTTTGCAAAAATTTCGACGACATTGACACGTAAAACTCGCAGTAGGTACTTCACAGTTTTTTTTTTTACTTTTTTTTACCTTATTGCCCTATTGCTCTTTGAAACCAATCTAAGTACACACGCTGCTGGAATATGCAGGGTGGCCCATTAAGATCGTTCAGTATGGACAAGTCTGTAACTACGAGGGGAGGTCCAAAAGTTCGCGGAATGGAGGGCTAAATAATTAAATAAAAAGAAGTTACTATTTTTCCTTTTCAATATAATCTCCCTTAAGGTTAATACATTTGTTAGATCGGGATATTAATTTTTCTAAACCCACATAAAAATAATTTTCTTCTTTGCTGTCAAAATGAGCCAAAATTGCGTCCTTTACTTCATCATCGGTGTGAAATTTTCTTCCCCGCAACTCTTTCTTCTAATTTGGGAATTAATAATAATCACTGGGGGCCAGGTCCGCGCTGTAGGGGGGATGAACCAATTCTTCGAAGCCACATTTGTTCAGGGCAGCCATCGCAATACGACTCTTGTGAACTGGAGCATTATCCAAAAGTAACAGCACACCCTTAGCCAGCTTTCCTCGCCTTTTTTCTTTGATAGCTTCCCGCAACTGCTCCAGTAGCCTAGAGTAGTACTCTCCAGTAATTGTGACATCTTTGCTTTTGTAATCGATCATCAAAATTCCTTGGCAGTCCCAGAAAATCGTAGCCATCAACTTTCCGGCCGATTCTGACACCTTAAATTTCTTAGGTGGGGGGGTACCCTTCTTGTGCCATTGCATCGACTCCTGTTTAGAGTCAGGTTCAAAATGATGAACCCAAGTTTCATCTCCAGTAACAATCCGCTTCAAAATCGACGTACTTTCTTCTCCACACCGTTCTAAAAAACTGCTACACGCGTCGATTCGCTGCTGTCGCTGATGCGGCGTAAGCATTCTCCGCACCCATCTTGCACTCACTTTAATCATGCCGAGGTGTTCATGTAGAATCTGCAAAATAGTGGTTTCAGATACTCCAACTAATGCAGAAATCTGTTTCTTCTTCAGGCGAGCATCTTCTAATACTAATTTTTCAACTTTTCCGTCGGTATCTGATGTGGTGACCTCGACAGGCCGTCCTGGGCGAGGGTCGTCTTCAATGGACTCTCTGCCAATTTTAAAAAGACCGTGCCATTTGTAAATCATTGTTTTTCCAGGGCAATGATCACAGTAAACTACTGACATCTCACTCATGATGGTCTGAGGAGTTTTTCCTTGCTTAGTCAGGAACTTGATGATGGCTCGATACTCAATTTGCTCCATACTTCCAGGATATTTCCAGATTGACTTGCTTGCTCGACGATATTTTGTAAAGTAATGAGCTCTTCAGGCTGAAAGTTGGTATATATACTCTTAATGAGTTGGCCATTAGTACTATACTAAAAAATATAGTCATCCCCACCCCCATCCCCTCCATTCCGCGAACTTTTGGACCTCCCCTCGTATAACACAAGAAACAACTTGTGACAAGAAAAACTGCATACATATGTTAAAAAACTGCACTTGACTATAACAAAAATTAGCACTTTAAAGCTTAATATTTCATAAACGGATACCGTAATCGTAAAATTGTTCTCACAAACCCGTAATATATTTGAAAGACCTATCCCACGACACTCCACACTAGAGGGTAGACGAAAAAAAAAAACATCCCCCCCATACGTGTAGGGGAGGTACACTAAAAAAAAAACAGGTTTTTTTTACCGCTTTGTTGGCGTGACTAATATGTAAATTTATGCCAAATTACAGTTTTCTAGCACTAAGACTCTGAGCTAGGCTGCGGACGGACCGACGGACGCAATAGTAAAATCGTTACCTACACGAGTTGAATATTGCATTTTAAAAAATGTTGTCAGTTCAGACATCTACTTAATGAAGTAAATTTTTTATTTTCTTTCAGATTGAATTAATTTATTTAAATAAGTTTAGTTTTAACTTTTAATTGTACCATAAATCTACTTAATTAAATGAAGGGATATGAAATATAATGCATTTTGTTCATTTTAGACAGCATGTTTCAAAGTAACAATCACTGATTATGATCTACTCAATCGATATCCAAATAGACGTAATGTAGATAAGTTGTATTTTTTAATTCGACCGGGTACGATTCCCGACCCGAGTATAAGTTTTTTTAAATATACGTATGCAGTTTTTCTTGTCACTAAAATCGATGTCATGATTCCTAAGATCATATCTTTGTATGTCTTATAGTTACAAACTTGCCCATACTGACCGATCTAAATGAGCCACCCTGTATATTTTATAATTATATGAACAAGATTTGGTTCAAGATAGTCCAACACTCAACTAGACTGTTTTGTCATTTGGTTTAAAATTTTAGACCTAAACATACGCAAGTTAAAATGGACAAACACTACACGATATTAATGAACTGTTTTATTTAGGTATATCGTTGGCATTCACCTTAACAGGGCGCACTCGAGTGCATCTGGCTTCTGTTTCCTACGTGTTCATAGAAAGTTATTTAAAGCTATCAGATAAGATAACGTATCTCAACCATTAACCATTTTCAAAAAGGTTATAGGTATATTTATTTTAATTGCTCTTTCAATTATATTACAGATTTAAATAAACATTTATTTTCAAGTTTTCTATTACTTTTTGGTTACATACTTAATAGGTATTTTGAACCAAGCATTTTTTTCCTAGCAACTAGTTAAATAGTAATAATAACATCGTAACTTCGTAACATACGTAAAGTTTTATTTTGTTTAATTTTATAATTAATAGACGTTCCATCGCCTTTAAATATATCGCAAAAGCCGGTTGCACACGATGCGCAGTAGCTTGCGCAGGTACTTGCGCTAACGTTCAAACGTGAATGATCACTTGCTCCTGCCTTGTGCAGACAGCGCAGCGATGCAACATGAAGGAACCGCGACGCGTTCGGAGTAGTTCTGACGATGCTCTGTGCGTGCGAGTACGCAGCGAAGAAGCAGACGTAGCGGGGGTAAACTAGTCGCACTCGCGCAAGGATCAAAGAGAGTTCAACTTATCCTCTGCAAATGTGGTGACTTTTTTAGAAACATTCTACTGAGGTGGAGGTCTGTCCGACGTCATTTTTGATAAAATATAGAAAAAATACTAATGGTTCATTGATAAGTATTGTTTATTTAGTGCATAGCATGTTTATTTAATTTTAATGCAGAATCAATAATAAACATGTAGGTATATGAGCTTTTAAATAAAAAAATATGTAATTTACTTGAATAGGTATGGTACAAAAATCTGGTATTTTTCACAAAGATTAACTTACAATGCCCCGAGTCGTTAGAAGAAGGTACAAGGAGCGATACAGAGCTATATCACGGTATACGGCGATTTTTTTCTAGCGACGACGTCTAATAGACATCTTGTCAGTCGCAGAGGGCTAAGCAACTTGCAATCGCACTTTTAACTGAGCAATATGTTTAAACGACGAAATTTTAAGCCCAGTATTAGTACTTGCGCAGGCTACTGCACAACGCCGGCAACGGGCTTAACAATAGAGGATGACCTGTATTTAGAGATCACAATCCATCAACTTACCGACGACATCTAGAATTTTCGCATCTTATTTCTATTTTAACGCTTTCTCTTTCAATAGAATTGGTATAGCAAATCTTTATTTCACAAAAAAACCGAACCAACTAACCGAAATACAGCAGATATAGAATATAATAATTTTAGATTAATTAAGATTACCTAAACTTTAAACTGCTAAAATTAAATTAAATAATTATGTAATGTAACCTTATCTACTTAAAACTTCGCGGCTTCTCATCCTTAAATTTCCACTGTAACAACTCTTGCTTACTTTCCGGGTCCCATTGTCGAATCCAAGTCTCATCACATGTTACAATTCTAGGAATGTATCTTCCTCTTTCCCTCGACTCATGTCCAAAAACTGTTCGCAACATTTGACACGCCTCTCCATGGCAAATGCTGCCAACATTCTGGGACCCAACGTGCACTAACCTTGGACATGTTCAAATGCTCATGAATTATTTCATTGAGTCGCTCTTTACTGACGCCCACATCTCTAGCTATCTCCCACTGCTTCACTCGTCGGTCCTCTAAAATATTTTTTTCACCCTGGCTACATTTTCATCGGTGAGGGCCAAACTGGTCTTCCGCTACGAGGATCAATTTCAGGCTGTCACGACCTTATTTAAACTGCCTCGTCCAAACCCACGTAACATACGCTGTCTGATCTCCGAAGGCGTATTCCCTTCTTTAGTCAAAAACTTAATCACGCACGGTGCTCGATTTTATCCATTTTTACATTTTCTACCGAAATGTTCGAAACTATTGTAGGAGACAAATAAACGTGATGCAATTAACAAAATGAATATATAATAACTTATTTGTTATTATATTTTGAAAATATAATAACAAATAAGTTTAGTTTTAACTTTTAATTGTACAGTCAGCGTCAAAAGAAACTGATCACTTAAATACCTCGTCGCTTTACTGTCACATAAGCAACGTCAAACAAGATTGTCTCATGTGTTAATGCGATAACGTACAAAAGTAGCTTGAAGTGACTAGTTACTTTTGACGCTGACTGTACTATAATAATAAATGTTAAAAAAATAACAAACGAATATAAATCCATACCAACCAGCATTATTTTTGTATATAAGTATTTCTGACCAAGGAGATTACTTATCAGCCGCCGCTCGTACATACATACGAGGGTGGATTGAAAAGTTCTGAGCCTGGTAAAAAAAAGTAACGGGCTCACTTTTTATAACAATTTTATTTTTCGACATATTCTCCATGGAGGTCAATGCACTTAGTCCACCTCGCCTCCAACTTCATTATCCCATCAAAAAAAAAAGAATCGCGGAGGTCGTTAAAATATGAGTCTACTGCTTCTTGTACCTCCATATTTGTCGAAAATATTTGTCCTCCCAAGTGTTTTTTGAGGTTTGGGAAGAGATGATAATCGGAAGGAGCTAGATCCGGCGAGTAAAGGGGATGCGGCAGCACTACAAATCCACAATCATATATTTGTGCCATTGATTTCGCCGAAGTGTGAACGCGAGCGTTGTCTTGGTGAAACAGTACTTTTTTCGACAGCATTCCAGGTCTCTTTATTTTAATTTCCTCCCGCAGACGACGTAAAAGAGCACAATAGTAGTCCGAATTTATTGTTTTGCCCTTTTCGAGATAGTCTATCATGATATATATTCATGATAACCCCCCTGCAATCCCAGAAAACTGAGGCCATTACCTTATTAGCTGACAAAATGACCTTGGGATATTTTGGGTGGTGGTGAACCTGGTCTTTTCCATTGCCTGGATTGTTCTTTCGATTCTGGTGTACTGTGGTGGACCCATGTCTCGTCCATAGTTATAAAACGATTGAAAAAATCGTCGGAGTCACGTTGAAACATACATAAACAATCTTGGGAAATTGTAACACGTACTCGTTTGTTCTCGACTGAAAGCAGTCTAGGCACCCACCTGGTTGACACCTTAGAAAATCCAAGAACATCGGTGATGATGTTCTGTGCCCGCTTATAAGAAATACCCATTGCTTCCGCTATCTCCACAATCTTCAATCGCCTATCCTTCATTATCGCATCTAATATATTATTGACATTTTCGTCCGTAGTAGCCGTCAACGGCCGCCCACTCCTAGGCTCGTCTTGAACAGTCTCCCGGCCACGTTTGAAACCAGCTACCCATCTTTTTATGGTAGCATACGATGGAGCAGATTGCCCTTATGTTTGATTCATATCTTCAAATATTTGTTTTGGTGTTAACCCCTTCTTTTGCAAATATTTTATGACAGAACGGTGCTCAATTTTATCCATTACTTGAAAAATCAGTGACCTTATGTAGCAGTCCCAGCATAAAATGCAAAATTGTGACAGGATAAAAACAAAAGATAGTGCATAATGGCGACTAAATATGGCACTTTGACCTGCCAGTATTTATTTGTTTTTTTTTAATTATATTCAACCTTAGGCTCAGAACTTTTCAATGCACCCTCGTACATACATAATTAACAACTTAAAATCGCTGTTATTTTGGAAAACAGATAGGGACAAATTGACACATTATACTTGAACTTTGTATCGCGGTTGGCAAAATAGATTGGTAGTCGGAAAATCAAATCGTGGTATAGCGACAATAAGACAAAAACAGCAACAAAAAAATACACCCGTGTGGCGCCGGGAACGAACAGCTAGTATTTCATACAAAAAGACGTATGAAGGTGCGAAACCCTAAATGGATGCGTACTCGAGACGCACTTGGCCGGTTTTGGTTCGTTAACTAACTAAGCTGAGCGGCCTTAAAGACGACGGAACGTATAGCGAACCGTAGCAGATCGTTTCGCGCTCGGACACACGCGTCGCGCATACCAAATAAGGATATTGTAATGCCAACGAAGCCCGCAAGTAGCACAAGTTACCAAATATTTGCTGCTCATAATACAATTAGGCTGGCCACGCATGTTGGAATTTTCTGCTTAGATTTCAAAAGCTACAT
Organism: Acleris emargana; assembly: GCA_927399475.2. Lineage (NCBI taxonomy): Eukaryota > Metazoa > Arthropoda > Insecta > Lepidoptera > Tortricidae > Acleris > Acleris emargana. The sequence continues at coordinate 43,576,116 of OV656835.1, read as the reverse complement.
GATATCGATATTCGTCGAAGAAAATACAACTCATGGGTTGAAAATAGTGTTAATATATTAAAAATATATGTCTGGGATTTACTACCTGTATCAGCTTGAATTGGAGAACGATTGGAACTTTTATCTTTACTTCCTAATAAAAATATTGACTCTATGCTGACTAACAAGCTGGCAGATGTTTCTGAAACGCACATTTTTTTATACTATTACGACCCGCCCGCGGCTTCGCCCGCGTGGAATGTATTATACATATAAACCTTCCTTAAGAATCACTCTATCTACTAAAAAAACCGCATCAAAATCCGTTGCGTAGTTTTAAAGTTTTAAGCATACATAGGGACAGACAGCGCAAGCGACTTTGTTTTATACTATGTAGTGATGTAAATTTTTATTTTATAACCAGACTGCAGAGTATACGTGAAATTTCATAATTTTTAAATGTTTATGAGGAAAATTGGAAAGACAAACTGACTAAGGGGAGTATTAATAAACTCGCCTTGGCTGAGATGCCCGTCACAAGATACGTCAAAGTAAATGTCAAACCATAGAATACTGTCATCATTGACGCATCTTGCGACGAGCTTTACAGTCGAGATCAGTTTATTAATACGGTAGTCTATTTCGCATCGTCGTTAGCTGTACATTACAATACGTTTATGGGTAATCCATCATTACACTATGTTATTTTATTCATCACATATCGAATGCACTTGCAATCAATGATATTTTATATTTAGATACGTTTTACTTATACTAAACGCATTTAAAACCCGTCGCCAATTACTGACAGTTGCTACGTAATCATATTTCTACAGACAAAGACAATCCGTAGCGAACGCTATTGTTAGAAAGAGATAAATTGTTGTTTCAAATTGCTTGCCATTCCCACCAAGACAAGTGCGGCCCGCTCACGGGCGCCTTAGCTACTATGTATGTATATGTATTTCACAGGTGACAGTGACGCTTGTGCAAATTAAACAAATTATGGCGATGTAAACCAAATTAATAAAATATTTACGGACTAATGAAATAAGACATCCTTTCTTTCTTTTTAAAGTTACAGTATAATTTCGGCAGCCTCGAAAAACTCAAGAAAGCATTTTTTATGAAATATAGTTGTTACTTTTCGGTAGAAATTATACTACCTAAAAGTATTGTCTTTGATGCGTGCGTGTCAGCGGCCGCGGCGCAATTAAATAGTAGTAAGGTAAATTACCTCCCTTTATGAGGAACGCTTTTGCACGCAGATGACGCATCTTAATATAAAATACCATAGCTTGCAATCGCAATCGACTTCAACATAGAACAATTGTTTTCCTTTTTTATGCCTTGGAACTTTCAAGATGAAAATCTATTACGATGGTGAGTGCGTTAGGCAATAAGCATGCTAGTCGGCCTCAAATAACGTAGATCATGACATGATCATGCATGACCGACGATATAATAATTAGACCCCGTTATGAATAGCTCAGTTTGGGGGCAAACGTTACAATAGGGTAGTCTGGGGACTAAATGGAACGGTGTTTTTTTAATAATCAGTACACCCAGTTATCTAACGTTGTTTGAGGGCAAATAGTGATGTTACTTCACTTGATGTTAGTCGATCGATTCATATTTACTTATAACAAAGAGTTATTTGTCAAAATAAAATTGTTCTTTTGTGAATCCTCTTGAGATAACTCATTGATTGCATCTATTTGATCAGATACGAGGGCGACAATTTTTGAATAGTACAGAGACGACTTACTAGGTAGGTGCCTATTAACGTCGGGGGTAAATATAAATTATTTAGTACACGATAAACCCGTTTTGTTAATAATAACGAGCAGTATAAGTTTTTATAATTTTGTGGTAGTATTTTTTCTTTAAAATTATAAAACCTTCTTCATATGTATGTTCTAATATTTTTTAAATCTATGGGTTTCTTAGACATAAATTATTTCTTTTGTCAATCATTCGTAGTACAGTCAGCTGCAGAGAAAAGGTACCCCCCCCTCATGATAAGGATTGTTTTTGTTTTTTTTCTAATACCTATGGTTAGATTATAATGATTTTGAGTTAATGTGTAGACAATAGTAAAACCTTCAATTCACCGAAAAATCATATAAATTGAACCACAGGTTTTTGAAAAAAATCGATCCTTACCAGGGGGGGGGGTACCTTTTCTCTGCAGCTGACTGTACTATACGTACAGTGAGAAAGCATGGCCAAACGTTTACTTGATATTGATGAATATCGTAAATTTTACCGAAAGATGAATGCAAAAATGGAACTAATTAAAATTCTACGTGGAGATGGCTTTTATGCTATTATTAGACTCTTGGGAATCACAGTGTTAGGGTTATATTTTAAGTAATTTATTTCATCTCTTTCAGGCAATAAAGATTTCAGTTTCTGTCAATGTTACATAAACTTTAAAGAGAGATGCCTGAAATTTTTGTTCAAGCAAATGCATTTTTTGAAATATTTTAATGATTGCTGGGAGGAAGCCTTAGCTCTGATTCGTAAATTTCAAAAGAAAGATAACAAAGGTGACCGTAGAATGATATCGAATACATTTTAGGTACCTGTGAAACGAAATTTATTTTAAGTATTTTACTTTTGATTTTTACAGAAATTCAAGTGGTGATGATAAAAGTTTCTTGCGATTTTTGCGGTTCAATTCAACAATCGAAATTACGAAAAACGTTAAAAATAATTTATTATTATAGTTTAATTTATATCGTATTAATGAACACCGTTCCATTTAGTGACTACCCTATTATTGTCCACAAACTGAGCAATTGATAACGGGGTCTAATAATAATAATAATAATTCAAGCACAGGTCGAATTTCATCTGACATGGTGATGTCAGGATTAACATATCTGTATAGATAATCTTTAGATGACAATTAAAAGTCTCTAGTTCGAGTAAAGTCGGTAGGACTAGTATAAGGAGCGTATAAGAGCGAGTCAGAAGCGAGCGGGAAAAGAAGTCAAAATTGGGAGGCCTTTTTAAGAGCTATGCTATCGCACTGTATTAGCTTTTTCATCACACTTGCACGAAAACAGTATCTAAACATACAGGTTAACTTGGCCGCAATGCCCCATATAAAACCCTCGACCTTTCTTTTTACCATGAAACCCAAGGTCGGTAAGTAATTTTTTTTTAATTTATGGCACAGCACACAGGTCATGCTAGTTCAAGCAAAGAGTTTACACGCAATTGAAAAATTGTCTTAAAATGGTATTTAAACAGGAATTTCATTGCAATCTCGCTACATGTTACTTAAATACTCAATTAACGTTCTTAATAACCGATTTTAATAGTTTTCTGTATCAAAACGTCGTTTTTTTTTTACACTCCTTCAGGGCTGTATGTATAACTACGTAAGTATGCCCTTAACTTTTCTGAACGAAATATTTGTATAATCTGTGGAGTCCGCCAGCCATCTGCTTAAAAAAAGTTCAAGTAATTCGAAATAATAATTGTGCTGACTTGTGTATTTATTTACTCGCAAATGTGATGAAAAACATTGTATGTTTCACGGGCGGTACGGGAATTACGAACCTCGACTCGGAAAGCCCTCAGTCTTCGACTTCGGGCTTCTACTAGAGCCTCGATCGTAATTCCTTACTTACCGACCTTAATACACAATGTACTATTACTTAATAAAATAAATGAAGCACGGTCTCTACTGTCTACTCGTCATTGCACGACAAGCTTTCAAATCCGTCTATAGCTACAGCTCAAACACTAACTCGTATATTTTGTGCTAATTGTTATCCAGCAATATATAGAGCTGCGCCTCAAATGTAGGCAGTAACAACAATATCGTATTTGACATGTTACGGAATCGTTTTTCACACGGCGGCCATTACTGTCAAGTAAATAAGACGTTTATGACATTATCAGTGGTGACGTATCTTGGATATATGCCTACGATCCGGATTCTAAACAGCAGTCGACTGTTTGGGTGTTTCAAGATGAGCCAAAACCGACCAAAGTAATACACTCACGGAGCACTTCGAAAAAAATCGGCGAGTTCCGAAAAAATAACCCAAGACGTCGATACTAATGCACCACGATAATGCTAGCTCGCACACCACCCGGCAGAAAATTGCGTTTTAAAAGAGCAAAACGTCGAAAATGTGGGTCACCCGCCGTACAGCCCAGAATTAAACCCTAATGATTTCTTCACTTTAAAAAAATCAAGCAACGACTTCGTGGTCAACGGTACCGGATGCCTGAAGAAGCGGTTGAGGCATACAAAACGGCCATTTTGGAGACCCCGACTTCGGAATGGAATAAGTGTTTCGAAAACTGGATTGATCGAATTAAAAAGTGAATTACATATCACGGTGAGTTTTTCCAAACGACAGAACTTAAAAGGCACCCCTAGTAAAACCCCAAATTTCATAATTACAGCTCAAACAGTTATTGAGATATTAACTCCAAAAATTGGCATTTTTATCACTGACTTACAGCTGACTCCCTTCATACTTCCAGTGGCCCTAGACAAGATGCTTTGCGAGAACGTTATTACTATCGTAAATGTATCGGATTGACGTAAGCTGCCAGAAGGTTGCGTTGAACTACGTTTATGTCAATTCCATACATTTCACACTTTTCGATCATCGTTTGCGTTAGTAACAAAACAGTTTATTTATTATATATTAACATAATTATATGTACAAACATTTGTCATACACCATTTTGAACCTTATTCAATCAGCTAACGAATTGAATAAAAGCAATACTGGTCAACTAGTTCTTGATTGTTTGTCAATTTTGGTGAGTCACATTTGCAGGTAATCGTAAGTACAAAAGTAATATATTATTGGCCGGCACTGTATGCTTATAAAAAGACGTTGATAGTTTCCAGCTACAAATTGTCGTCAAGAAGTTAAGTTGCCTTAACAACCCGAGGTTAGTAACAGTGAAATAAATTTCATCTCTCGTCATAATCAACTCATCAATAAAAATTTCGATGCAATAGTAAACAAAATAAAAATACAAGATTTAAAATAATTTAATTTAAAACCCTGACATCGTTGAAGTAATAACGTGCCCAGCCAGTCGGGCGCGGGACAAACATCCATATATTAAAATAACAGCTGACAATAATATAAAAATGCTCCAGTAGGTTTTTATTATGGGAGCATCTATGAAATGCGGTGGCCGAGAACGCGTGGGCGGGAAATAAACTAAAGCAGTCTGAAGTGTCGTGTGTATTAGTTCGAAAGGTTACATTTATAACATTAAATCGCAACAAAAACATAGATGTAAAAAATTGGCCAAGTTCTCATGTAGGTAGTGCCAGACTTGGCAAATCTTAGCCATTTTTTTTAAATAAAAAAAAAATCATCAATTCATCATTCATCAAAAAAACTTATACTTAAGTCTTATAACATAATTATGTAGAAGGCTAAGGTCGGATTTTTATTCCCACATAAAAAAATGTAAACAAAGTTACGTCACTGTCAAAGTGACATTTCAGGGGATCTCAACGTGTGGGCCGGCATGAAATATAATATTATGTTATCATTCCGCTCGAACCGTTATATAATAAATAATGAATTCGAGAAATAATTGAAATTAAAATCGCACAAATGAGTCACTAGAAAGCGATTGCGACGGGTGCACGAATTGTGAAGCAAAGCGAGTGAAGTGACGTCTCACATCAATCAAGCGGCCCTCAACTTGTTGACACAGGTGTTTAGTTAGAGTCAGTGATACCAGTGCAATAAATAAATTATGCATACAAAACCAGTTTTCTCGTTTTAAATTTATGTAACAAAAAGTTTAAGTTTAAATAAAGTTTGCGATCAACAAATTAAATTCTTCAATCTTGACTACAAGTTACAGATTTTTGTAGAAAGTCTATTTCTTTTACATGTTGAAAGTATAAATATTTTGAATGCTGCAAATGTTTTTCGTTAACGGCAACCCCTTTGTTTACATTTTTTCTGTGGGAATAAAAATCAGACCTTAGGTGTTGCGTACCTATATAATGTATTCAAACTGTTTAATGAGGAGATAATGAATTTACAATTATTTGATCAAGGTTATGGAACAGACATTTGTAGTTTTCGGATTTATATTTTGTTTGTGCTGTAACAGCTATTTCGAATTGAAATATCAAGTCTCTAGGTCATTGGGAAATACTGTCTAGGTTATAATAGGGAATATGCATGGTTTTTTTTTTACAGTTCATGTAACAAACAGATCACAAAAATCATTTTTTGAATAACTATAAAAATAACCAAGATATAAGCCAACAAAGATTTGTTCCTATCTCTTTCTAGAAAAACGGAATTTTACATGGAGTTTATATGGCCGCAGTGCACAATGACGTCACGGTGCACATCGGATCTCTCTGTCTAATTAGAAGTTTGAAATGCTTATAACTTCCGTATTTCTTGACCGATTTTAATTTTAATTTCCGTTTTGGTGATCTCTTTTACGGTATTTTCATATTTTGATGAGAAATGCGATTTTTAAAATCCATGCATATTCCCTATTAACGATCCTTGATTTATTTACTGGGCTACATGGTATAATATACATAACTTTATGTATCGTGTAAAATTATCAAATTCCTAGCTGCACTGGCAAAAAGTTATGACTGTACACACTGCAGCCGAGCGACACGCTAGCATTTATTGAAATAATTCGTTTGAAATGGCTTTATTTAACGCATATGTCGATGAATTTTACATAAATTACCTCTGGTTGATTCTTGTTTTATTAATAACTTACTGGCATAAGCATAACGTTATTTCATGACGCATAGATATTTAAAGGCAAATATAGCAGTCTGCCAAGACAACAACTCAATGAAATGATGACTGTGGCCTTCAAGTTTATAGAATAAACGATTTCCTACAGCACTATAGTTCCTAACCAGTCGATTACAGCAGGAGACCGCCCTCTCCTACCTAACTGCAGTTCTTAGTGCAGTGCAGTGTTTGTTAGTTGGTACAGGAGTACCAAGAAGAGTAAACTGAATGTTGCACGGAGTAAAACTTAATACTCGTATTGTGTGGCAATCTACGTAGTCGCGCCTCGCCACTTAAATTGACGTAGCATAGTTGCGTCAATGAACAGGTGAAATCGAATACAAAGAGATGTACCCACTTTTTCACCTTATTGCATTGTAATAAGGTCCAAAAGTCGATATATCTCTTTGTAGTCGACTGTACAAAAAATATTAAGTGGGACGAGATTATGTGGATCTATAACAATATAAAAGTTTAATTAACCACTAATATTAAAAAGTAGGTGGGTACTTCTCCACCAATTGGAAATTTTGAACAGTCCCCTGCCAGCTTTTTCTTCAAATTAAACTGAATTTAACTGTAAAAATGGTTATGTATCATAACTACAGTGTTGATTATACCTAGATCAATTTGTATACAAGTGTCAATCTTATTAATTATTTTTATATTAATCATAATAAGACGACAGGGTACTGTTTTTGTACTCTAAGGACAAAGTTTGATTCAAAATGCTAATAAAATGACATACATATTAATTGAAATACTACTTTTTTATGATCAATTATGTAATTACTTTCCTAAGTTCAATAGAGAAATCTTGCTGAATTTTAACACATCGCTTTTATTATCTGGAACTTATTAAATTCTGGGATGGGGACACGCCAGGGGACTGTGTTTTGACAGGATGGGATTAAAATAAAAAAAGATATTAAACATTTACATGGTCAAGAAATAGGTAGCCGAGAAGATACTGAATTATACTATAATTTTAGATTTATTCTGATTAAAAAAAATCCACAACAATGTGAAAATTGCTTGGGACATCAATTTTCCCGTTAGTAGAGAAATACCCAGGTACCAAAACACTTATGTATGGGTAGTCCACGAATTACACACAGAATTGAAATGTAATTAAAAAATTGAAGGCAAACGAATTACCTACCTAATAATTGCTCATTTACTTACATACTCGTATGTGCCTATCTACGAACACGCGGGCCCAGGTGCTCCATTCTCCTCGGTAAAAACCTTTTGTTTGTGACATGTTATCGTATGGTTTTTAACTCGGTTGCCATTACGGTCAGTATATAAGAGCTATAGTAACTTTGACGATACAACAGTATGTCAAAGGCAATATCGTTTTATAGTATTTTATGTAACTGGTACATAAAGAGGGTCCTTAAAACACGAGTGTGTTTTGTGAAACGAGCCGAAGGCGAGTTTCATAATAACATCACACGAGTTTTTTAAGGCCTAATTATGTACAGTTGCATACATTATAGAGTTGGCATATTTATATTTAAAAAGATAAAAGATAAAAAAGATAAAAGATGTTTATTCAGTAAGTAGGCCGCACGGGCACTTTTACACGTCAAAAATCTACCAGCGCTTCGCAAGAGACCATTGCTGAGAAGAAACGCCGCAAGAAACTCAACAGTAAGTCGTTTTTTAAATATTGCTAATGATATTAAACAATAATAAACTTAACCTAGCATTATATAAAACAATGAATCTCATATAAAACCAAAAATTAATAATATATTCATGCGTAGTTGAGCAGGAAAATGTGTCAAAACTCAGAATTGTCACAAAACTAATAAGCAACAGTAATAAAAAATTTGAAAGTATACAAGTTATACTTACCTGTGACGGTGCAAAACAACTTGCATAAAAGTTTCGATACATTCTCCTACAGCAACCGTATCCCCTAGACAATATACAATGTTTACATATTTTTATGACTAAGTTATTATTAAATTATTTAGGTGTTGGCCAAGCATTTTTATCTGTTAGATAGTCTTCGACCCTATAGTAAGCTTTAGGGGGTCCGTTCATTTGACCGAAATACGTTTGGCCGAATGAGTCGTTTGGCAACTGTTTCATTTCCCAACCCGCATATATTTCTGTAACTGTGAATATTTCAGGATTTATTTTTGTACCATTGTGTAGACTATAGGTTAGGTTAGGTTAGCTTTTTTTAAAAAAAATCTGAAATATTTACAGTTACAGCAATATAAGCGGGTTGGGAAATGAAACAGTTGCCAAACGACTCATTCGGCTAAACGTATTTCGGTGAAACATTAGTGAACCAAGCTTTAGACATCAAATACTTTTTCAAGTAAGTTTTAAGTACTGGAAATGGTAACTTTAAAACAACGCCAGGTAATTTATTATAGAAAAGGATGCATTGACCAACAAATGATTTATAAACCTTTCGGACACGAATTTTTTTAGTAGCAATTTTATTTTTATTTCTTGTATTCAAATTATGTATATCACAATTCTTAAAAAAAGAGTCTTGATTTTTAATGACATAAATAATATTTTCATAAATAAATTGTAACGCAACTGTCAAAATATTAATTTCTTTAAATAGTAATCTTAAGGAATCACGGGAGTTTAGAGTATATATAGAACGAATGGCTCTTTTTTGCAACACGAATATAGTCTGTATGTCAGCAGCTTTTCCCCAAACCAGAATACCGTACGACATAACACTATAACTATAATAAACTAAGCGAGCTGTCTCAACATTTGTAAGTTGCCTGATTTTCCTAACAGCATAAGCTGCCGAACTTAATTTACCTGCTAGTACTGCTATATGGGGACTCCATTGCAAGTTTTTATCTATAGTTATCCCTAAGAAAAGCGCCTTATCTACGATTTACAATCTCTCATCATTAAGAAATATACTAGATTCTACCGGTCTAACATTAGGCAAAGCGAACCTAACACATTTCGTTTTCTTAGCATTGAGTAGCAAATTGTTACTAGTAAACCAATTAAGTACTTTACCTAGTGTGGCGTTTATCCTACTGTAATCGACGGATTTTCGGTCTACCTTGAAAATTAATGATGTATCATCAGCAAATAGCACAATATCACAAAGGTTACCTACCGTGGGTGGTAAGTCATTAATATAAACCAAAAATAAGAAAGGTCCTAATATAGAGCCCTGAGGCACACCTAATTTAACAGCTGCTCCAATAGACTTTGTTTGGTTTACAACAATAATTTGTGTTCTATCACTAAGATATGAAGACATAAGATTTAGAGAATTATTTGACAGACCATAATGTTCTAATTTTAATTTAAGAGTCGCATGATCTACGCAATCGAAAGCTTTGGAAAGGTCACAAATAATTCCTATTGCATCACAAGATTTCTCCCAAATATTGTATATATATTTCTGTGGCCTGGTGCTAATAGGGCCAAAGTCGGTATTAATACTGATAAACTATTAATGCTGATGCATGGTAAGAACGCTCATTACGGAAAACAATGATAATTGATATTGGCCCTATTAGCACCAGGCCACAGATTTAATGAGTACAGATGCTGCATCAGTTGTGGATCGCCCTCTGGTGAAGCCAAACTGATTACTGTTAAGCAGTTTATTTCTATTGAAGTGACCTAACATATCTTTTAACATTAACTTCTCAAAAACTTTGCTTAAAACAGGTAGAATAGAAATGGGACGGAAATTCGTTAAATCACTCATATCGCCCGATTTAAAAAGTGGTATGACTTTACTATATTTCATAAGATTTGGAAATACCCCCTCTGAAATGCAATTATTGTAGATTAAAGCTAAGTTTATGACTATGAAATGGCGGCAAAGCTAACCTGTGTCACGAATATGAATGGTTTTTTTTTTAAATCATAGACAAACTAACAAAGTCCCTATTCTAATGTCATTCGACATCTAAACGGCGTACGACACTTTACTTAAATTATACCGAGTCGACGTTTAATGGATACTAGAATTAACCCCCTATTTATGTGTTGGTTTTGGAACAACATTACTTTATCAAAAGTTGTATCGTAATTTTAACTTTTCATTACAGCTACAGATAAGAAAAAATATCATAGTAAAATTGTATCTTGTAATGATGGTAATTGTCTACGGATTCTGAACGCATTATAGAGGACTTATGATATGAGTGTAGATAAACAATATGCCAAAGACAATATAGAGACCCAGATAAGCTCACCAGTTGTTAATTCTACGACGAGCTCGTTAGAGAGTTGCTTAGAAGAATAACCATACTGTTTTGGATACAGGTCATCTATCAGCCATTAATTATGTCGTACTTTACATAAAATATTATGTAGGTAGGTACTCACCTATTTCTTCCGATTCATCTGATATATCCGACGATCTATCTTCGATTTTCTGAAACAAGAAAGTAAACATATGCTTAAAATATTATTTTGTTAGGTTAAGGATACTCAAACCTCCCCTATGAAAAATACAAAGTAACAAAAAAATAATACATTTAGTAAATAAATAAAAAAACGCACAACCCGACGTAAAATTGAGAACCCGATCTCAAAGGTCAAGGATTTTTCTTAAACTAAGCTAAGATAAGTGTTTACTCTGTACTGTTACACTGAATACATGATCCACCAATAATTTAAATTCCTGAACTGAACGGCGTTACTATGTTTGTTGGTTGGTACCAGGGTGAATCAACTTTTAAGGTACTCCTTTTCTTTTGTGGTTTTAAAACTTTCCTGGTGACTTATGGTTAATAATGATCTATGAATATTAAAATCAGACCACCAAATTTACAGACCTTATACGTTAAACAGCTCAAATATTTTTTAATCCGCGAAAAAACCTGGTAACTCAGGGGAAAATGCACATTTTCCATACAAAACCTAGGGACAACATTGTCCCCTGCGTTACCAACTATATTATTATGTAAAACTGTACTATTTTAAATCAAATAACTTTAAATGTGAGCCTATTTGTATGATTTAATAAGCGTGTAAGCCACGTCATTAACAAAAATATAGTTTTTCTAAAAACATATAATAGGGAATATGCATGGATTTTAAAAATCGCATTTCTCATCAAAATATGAAAATACCGTAAAAGGGATCACCAAAACGAAAATTAAAATTAAAATCGGTCAAGAAATACGGAAGTTATAAGCATTTCAAACTTCTAATTAGACAGAGAGATCCGATGTGCACCGTGACGTCATTGTGCACTGCGGCCATATAAACTCCATGTAAAATTCCGTTTTTCTAGAAAGAGATAGGAACAAATCTTTGTTGGCTTATATCTTGGTTATTTTTATAGTTATTCAAAAAATGATTTTTGTGATCTGTTTGTTACATGAATCAGCTTCAATTGAAGCTGTAAAAAAATAACATGCATATTCCCTATTGGTAAAACATGTCGAAAAATGGGGAGTACCTTAAAAGTTGATTCACCCACCAATGTAGTATTTATGAAAAGTAAAATAAATAAGTGTAATACGATACGTTTACATATGAGCTGTCACAGGCATCATCCTAGATTGAACAGAGTATAGTACTGCCGTGCAGTCTCTAAAATGCAGTATGAGGAAAAAGGTAGTTTCGAGAAAAACGGAAAACACTTTTAGACGCTTGTTTTTTTTAGTTTTTCGTACCTACTAAATTTGTATGTTGATTTTGATTTGATTTATTTCTCATTTCAGTTACCTAATACTTACATTAGCTTGGCACCTACAGATATGTTACAGGAAGCACTGGTAGCAATGCAGGTCATTTGCCTTCAGCCTTCTAAACCTATCTTAGAGTACTTAGGTATAATATGTGTGTAAATAAATGAATGTATGCAACTGTACATAATGTTTTAACATTCATGATTTAAGGACTCTCATTAAATTATGTATCAGTTACATAAACTACTATTAGCACTGCTTAGATAAACTTGGTCTCGCACGCCAAAACATGTCGCACTGGTATCATCCCCGGAGTAGTATCTAGGGCAAGCCTTCTGAAGTCTATTAGCCTGTCGCGCTACGACAAGACAATTACCATGTCTTGTGAAATCTGAGCCGGACCTTCGATTAGGATGCTATGCAAACAGAATTTTAATCGCCGTCCCATCCTAGTGGTTTGATACATCTCTGCTGAAAACACAAGGGCGGCTGCGTCACTCTTAGACCCTTCAACAAAGGTTTTAAGAGAGCTATAATGAATCATAATTTAAGGAGGCAACAGAGATATCCTTGTTAGATTTAACGTGTTTCTGTGTAACGATGTGTTTGTCGGGCGTGTCGTAATCCTGCTTTAAAAAGTAGTTGTTCAATAAGTAGCTTTTTTAAATGATTATATTTTTTTAAGTATTATTATTGTACATAGCTAAAGAGCTTCCAAATAATACCTCTTATGATTGGTAGGGTAAAGCACTTTTTTGCGGTGACTTTTTTTTGGTTCATATAAATTTTATAATTCTAGTTTCGAAGAACTTGTGGAAGCGAACCAATAACCAATCGGCAATAAAATTTAAAAATCGATAGGTAACTATAGCCATTTTAGAGCAAATGGGTCTTGACAGACGTATACCGACAAACTGGCAACGAATAACCTCTCAAAGGCTTGGAGAATATAGTAAATGGAGTCCGGCTTCTAGTAATTGCTTTGCTGCGCTATGTTAGGGAGCAAGCAAAATTTAAGACAAAAATAACGTTTTTGAGGCGCGTTTTTGTTCCTGACTGTACTTTTTGCCACAATTACTATATGCTATATTAAGACCACTTAGGTATTGAAGTTTCATAAAAAACCGGAATATTTAATGTGACTCGCTAAATAGGATTTTTTGTGAAGAAATCGACCTGACAAATAGTCATCTTGGGGAAAACTCGAAGCGACCCAGGCACATTTCTCTTCTTTACAAAACGACAAATACACCTTATAAGAGGTCTTCTCGTGTACCAATGCCGTGGCCAGATTGAAGCTGGTTTTCTACGCAGCCCTGGCGAATAGTTAGTATTAGTACCTACTGCAGCTTGTGAAGTTTGTTAGAAAAAATTGCGAAGTTCGAAAACATGATGAATTTTGAAAGCTTTTTCTCAGAAACTATTTATTGGATCGACAGTGATAAGGTCATTCATATTGGGCCTTTTTCGTGCCATAATAAAAGTTGTTCAACATAAATAATTGCAGCGATTTATACCAAAATTTTTTTTTGGCCGGCTCTTTAAGAAAAGGCCCAAAAATGTATGAAGGATGAATGTTCTCCTTTAGTCTCATATTGAGGCAAATTTAGCCTAATTTAAAAACGTAGTGAGAAGGTACTATCAAATAACTACTCCTTTAAGGTTATAATCGCAAAAATCTGAAAGTCCAAAATTTTCGCGGCTTTTTTTTTGACAAAGTTGCGTTCGGCGCTCAAGGTCACACACTTTGATTATTCATTGGGCCAACATCATAAAAAAGTCTGCAAAAACCAGAACTGCGGGATTTTACGCAAAGTACCCAGTATTTTCAGGCGACTTGGTTACTGGACTACCTAGAATAGATATGAAATTAAGTTACAACGTTAGCCAAGATTACGCTCCAGCTACGGCTGCGGCAAACCTACCGGTTAGCGAACCGTAAGAAAATAATACCTATGTTCTCATTATATACACTAGCTCGGGCTTATCGTCGCACGTCGCGTCGCACCTACATCGCGCCAATAGATTGTTATCGATATAGGGCTAAATTAGTTGGCACTAATTGGTAATACAATAACAGCGTGTTGCTTTATGTACCTACATTTATTTTACCATACTCGTATCGCGCAACTCAAGGTTCTTAGGTCGTTTACAACGCATTGACACGGTTATTCATCATCGTTAAATGAGAATTACGACGGGGTTTAAATTAACTTTATTTATTGAGTATCATATAAAAATACAAATTATATTTATTGTACAAATAAAAGAGATACTTACTACAATCAAAAGTTAAAACTAAACTTATTTGAATTAAAATTAAACTTAGCTATTCAAATATTAAAGATGTGAATAATTGTTTTGTTATCATATTTAAAATATAATTGAATACTTGGCTTTTATATCCCTATCAATATCGTCCGAAATGGAAAGAAAGTTGAAAGTAACTGATTACGTAGGTCACTCAAAAAGTTTCGAGATGCTCGAAATTTCAAAATGAAACGCACTTTGTTTTTAAAAAGCAATAATATTTAAAAATAGAACACCATTAGCTGAATTTAAAAAGGAGAACGATGTTCTATTCATTTTACTACAACACTTCCCGCGTTTTTCGGTTAAAAATGGAACGCTCGTTATGTTTTTAAAAAGCAAATTTAAAAGAACACGATTAGCTGAATTTAAAAACGATAACGATCCCGCGTTTTTTGGTTGAAACGATGGAGCTTAACCGCGAACATTTCTGCTATTATTATTAATTGTACATTTTTAAATGAAAATTAATTTTAAAATGTCATAAATTGTACCTTTTTAGAAAGCTTATGAATTGAGCAAACTATTCCTGTCATTTGTACGCGAAGAGTTGTACTTTTTTTTTTAGTTATGCTTTAAAATGTTACAAAATTTGGAAAATAATTACTAGAACTTTCATCTTCAAATCGTTTTTTTTGCAAAACTGCATTTCTTTGGCATTTTTTATAATTTTTCGTAATCAGTAATTCATTGGTTATTTGAAAAATGCTTTTTTTATTTCTAAATGACGAAGTTTTTACACAATGACTACTTTTAGGTCAAAAGGAGGGTATTTAAAAAAAAAATTAAAAACGTGAATAACTCGATAACCAATGAGTTTTGACCCCTGGTTGACTGGACTTAAATCGTTACAAATGAGCTGTAGAATAACCCCTTTCAAGGAATACGGCGAATTTCCAGTCACCCTGTATAAGTTTTCTGTAAAACCCTTCCATAATCCAGAATGTATAAAAACCTTCCTTCTGAATCACTCTATCTATTGCTGAAAACTGCATTAAAATCCATTTTGTTTAAAAGGTTTCAGCGAACAGACAGCGGAAGCGACTACATTTTATACTATGTAAAGATAAAAATTGGATAGGTAAGCCGAAAGAGAAGGTAAACCTTAGACTTTTTCATGAAAAGGTAAAGGTAAATTATTACCTACTGAACCCATTAATTAATTGATACGTACTTGACTGAAAGTTATTATAATTCTAACGACTTTCTAGTGCCTTATAAAAACGAAAATTGACGTTTAACTAACAATAACATCACTAAATTGAAAGATTCAAAATACTTACTTTATGTACCTATAATTTTTTTGGAAACATCTTGTTGAAAGGTCCATAAATTCTAAGTCTTTTCGATTTTTTTGTATTGCGGGGCCGCGCGGGTCACTTGACTTAGTAAAAACAGTCGAAACACTGTCTGTCGGCCGCCTAGAGGCTTCTGCAGTGATCGAGGGCATGCGGACACACGGTGTCCAACTCGGACTCGACATATTGGCGGTCACAAGGTGTCCGCCGCGGCCCACTGGGCTACGCATGGTTTTTAGTCTGGCGTGCAACGTGTTAATTCTTTGATTTGGGTCAATTATTGGAGCCTTCAGCTAAAAGTGTCTATCATTGGTGCCGTCACCCTTAAGTTAATAGGAATCAAACGATTAAATATAGGATGTTGATTTAAATTTCCTGCGGAAACGACGCAGGTTATTTGGTATATTTTTTAATTTAATATTTATAGATTTATATAATGCTAGACTAAGTATACCATTGTAATATTAAAAATATTTAAAAAATTACTGACTGCGAGTTTCTTGCGGCGTTTTTTCTCAGCAGTGGTCTCCTCTTGTGAAGCTCTGGTAGATTCTTGACGTGTAAAAGTGCCCGTGCGGCCTACTTAGTGAATAAATGTCTTTATCTTATCTTTATCTTTAAAAAATATTTCTATATCAAATTTTAATCCCGGCCCGACATCCGACAAATGGGAACCAGCTTTTAAGCAAATGCTAATAAACATCGTCGTGCGCCGAGCGGGTCAAGAGTTCGGCGGGTTTTTTTAACATGGAGTTATATGGGCGCATTCACACACGCGGCAGGCGCGGGACGGACGCGGGCCGGGACCCGCGCCGGTGGGGCGGGTCCGTCGCGGGCGTCCTTGGTCGTAATCTACGCAGTGCCCGATAGGTATTCTCACATAGCCCTTGCGCGGGTAGTGCGCGGGCGCATGTGGCGCGGTTCGTGAATACCCGCCTGCCCGCGGCGTTTCGGCGCTTTGTGTGAATACGACCACCCGCACGGCTGCCGCAATGAAAACTACATGGTCGGCGCCCGGCCCGCGCCCAAATAGTGACCAAATTATAGGTCCTTAATAAAGAATTAAGTAGACAGGATAGTAATTATTGACATCTTGAATTTAAAAACATGTCTGTTTTGAATTCTCGAGATTAGCATCCGCAAAAACCTAGAGAATAACTCTGATGATCTTGGAATTAAATTTCACCATTGATATGATTTTCAAAAAGTACGTTCCCGAAAACTCATAAAATGATACCCATGACGACTACATTAAGCATCCTGCCCACCATCTTGAATTCCAAATTTAATATCATTTTCGAAATCTACGCCCTGAAACCTTAGAAAATGTGTGCCGTGAATGTCTAAGATTTTGCAGTCAAGTGCAAAAATATGTATCGAAAGAATCTTTTCACAAATATGTTAAAAAGTTCTTATTACATTGGAATAAGGTGTATGGACATTTGGGATATATTTTCGAGAAGTTGCGTTCTCCCATATTTTTACACTTGACTGTACCAAATTCGTCTTGTTATCAATTTACTTTTCCTACTCATAGTTATTCTTAGTTAATCGGTGTATTGGCTATACTGTCGTGCTGTGTGTATTTGAATAAATAAATAAATAAATTATTCTCTTCATCTATAAATATTACTCGTAACAAGAACTAAAAGTGAGAACCTAAAAAGTATTGAGATTATTTCGTCCCGGTCGATACGCCTACATTCGCCACTCTAGGTAAGCACGCTCAAAAGATGAGGGCTAGCGCCATCTCGCCATCGAGTATAATTTTGTTGACTCAAGGAACGTTCTCTAAGGCACAGAACTTAAGGTCTCATAAGTAAAGCACACCAGGAAAACCACACGAGTTAAATTGAAACGTACATTAACACAGTCTGTTACTGTTTGCTTGTGATTAGTATTTTTTTTGTGTTACCGAATCCTTTCACGTATACGCATGATCTAAAGAAGACCGGTAAAATAAGTTTATTTATTTAACTATCCCATAGGGGAGACCGGGGACAATTGAAACACGTCATGACTGAAACAAGTCAAATTTCTCAAAAACTATAATACCTACGAGTATGACGCAACACTCAGGACTCCGCCGGCCATATCTTAATCTATGGTCAGTAGAGCGCGAGCGACCGAGTAACGCAGCGGTGTCACGGAGCGATTTAATTTTTTCGCGGTCAAAAGTAAGTATTTCTCATCTTGTATATTTGTTAATAACTTTGTTTGTTCTTGTATTTTAACTGATTTAACTATTTTAGCGTGATTGTGATAAATTAACGAATGTTTATTATTGCCAATTATCAGTGTTCGAGTTGTTTTTGCGTTTAATATTTGACCTTGAATTAAAAACTGTGATTTGGGGATGGTAGGAACAACTTGCGTGTGGACGATTGAAACGTTTCATTCGTCCTGGCGTTTTAATCGTCCCCAAATATAGTCGCCTTTAAATATGAGGTGGTTCTGTATTTGACGCATGTTTTTATTTAATAAATGTGAAAATGAATTTGCGCAAATGGCTTCTTTTTTATAATGATTTCTTTCATGGTCAATAATTATTATACCTACACTAACTTTTGCCCGTGATTTGGATAAATAAACCACTAGACAGAGTTACTTTATTCATATTAATATTATAGAAGTATAGATATAGGTGCCACTTTTGGTATTAGTCCGGTATGTGTACCTACTACTTACTATCATTCTGACGAATAGGTGAAAAACTTAAGTAACGCTCCTCTTGCATGAAGTTGTGTACAAAACTAGAATGGAATTTATGTCAAATTTCAAATATAGAATGTCGAACAGTCTATACAGCTGATGTGTTACAACTACATGCAAGAGGAATTACGTTTTTGATTTTATTTTAATTCGGCATATAAGTAGCCGTGGTATTATTTTTATTGTAACTGTTTTTGTTTTATAATAAAACGATCTGAACCGATTATATTGTGTATATTATTTAAAATCCCGACGTTTCAAGTTTATCCATTCATTAAGTTATGATTGAAACACTGTTATGATTGAAACAAGCATTTTTGTATGTAGTATAATTATGTATTTTTAACACAATTCCATATCATTATAGCTTATTATAACATTCAAACTATTTTCTATTAAGCTTTATGTATAAGGTAGCCAGCAACAAAGAAAGCTACAAGTCATATATTTTTTTTTATCTGCGTTTGATGATCGAGATTTTCTGATGCTTATAAATGACGATATGTTTATGTTATGCTTGTGAACTTTTGATGGTCGTATTATATACCAATATAGCGATGAAAACGAGTAGGACTGATAACATTACTTTCATTGTGTCAAAGATATTACGGTGTTTCAATTGACCTTACATAGTGTTTCAATTAACAACGGTGTGAGGTCAATTGAACCACATTCCCCCATTCTCTTTATTACATTATTGTAAAATAACTATTAATGATAGACTTACCAAATATACTTTATTTAGGAACCAGATAACTAACCTTGAAATAATTATGGCAAACATCTTTCTAACTTTAAAAATAAAACGGCAACAGGCAGTCAAAGTCAAATCGTTTCAATTGTCCCCGGTCTCCCCTATAGATAGCACCTATTACAGAGAAATACACTTTATGAAATGAACTTGATTGTCATACTTAAATGTATTTAATTCATAATAAGATTAATAAGTATAGTAGGTATTTTTCTATCGTGATCTCATGACGTTTTTAAAAGTAAAAGCATTAAGGATTTTTATACAGGGTGTCCTAGAACTTGACGTAAATATTAGGCACAGGAAAGCTCTTTGTGTACCGGTCTAGAAAATAGTTTTAACTTGTCCATAAGTTAATCAGAAAATTTCGAAATGGTGCAAAAAGTACCACCTAATATGGGCAAAAAATAATGTTACAGCGGCTTTTCTTCCAAGCGACCTAATTTTGTTTAAATTTCGTACCCATCCCAAAGTACTTATGGTCTAAATTACCTAGTCCAGCCATAAGTTCTGTTACTCAGATTTATTACTATTTATCACAATTACAAAAATATATTAAGAGTTTTTCATAAATAAGTATATTATCAAAACCTTAATTTATATACAATAAAAAGGTAGGTACGTAATTTATTCTTCACTATTGCAATAATTTGATGTACGGTCAGCGTCAAAAGAAAGTGATCACTTAAATACCTTGTCGCTTTACTGTCACATAAGCAATGTCAAACAAGGTTGTCCAAAGTGTTAATGCGATAAAGTACAAAATTAGCTTGAAGTGACCAGTTACTTTTGACGCTGACTGTACGACCTTTAAGAATTCTCATTTGGGGCTAGCGAAGCATGGGTCAAATTACGCACGACGACGATCTAGACACGCGGGAGCGTGTCAAGCCAAGTTCAAGAAACAGAACTGGCGAGGCGCACCGTGTGTAATATTACACGAACCATTTGGAGCCACTTTTGACCCCCTCATAAATCAAAAACTATTTTACATAAACGTATCAAATTTTGCTCATATATTGAGACTTGCGAGATACATATGTGTTCTAAATTTCATAAGCTTATCTCAAACGGTTATTTAGATATTAATGTCCAAAATTCCTCATTTTTATCATTGACTGACCTATAGACCAAAACTCTAACCCAGTTCCAGATGACCTAGAGAGTTAAAATTTGGTATGCAGATAGGTAATTAGATGAATACAAAGGAATAAATAAAAAACTGTCAATTTTTAAATAATTAGATTCTATTATGAACGCTTAACATAAATACCTAATATTACTTAGGTTACCTACGTTATTAACTGGGATTAATTATTATTTTTATATTTAGCGCACATCAATAGTGTAAAATCATTACCTACTCATAAATAATGATAAAATAATAGGCATTTAGATTTTCGGTATATACACGACGCGCGCGCGCCGAGTGACGCCGGAGCGGCGCGGGCGCTGTGACGATCGAATCGAACCGTTGACGCGAACGTGGCCGAGCGAGCGGCAGCCGCGCTCACAAGCGCGAGCGCCGGCTTGCTGTCCGTCCGGTTGTCTCTCGATATCTGACCTATAAGGTTGCAATTTATGCTGCGAAATTGCTAAGTTTTCTTAAGGAAAACTTATAATTTGTAGTAATATTATTATTACAATTTCTTTAATAAGTTGGTACCTACGTACGTATAGTATTATAGTATAGGCTATAGTTTAAATAAATAATAATTTTATAGTTATAAGTAGGGAGGTGTATATACTTATTATTATTACAATTCCTATAATAAGTGGGTACGTAGGTTTAGTATAGTATAGGCAATAGTTTAAATAAATAATAATTGTATTTTTTAGTAAGTAGGTAAGTTAAGTATAGTTAAAAGTAAGTAGGTGTATATACCTACTTAACTCTGAGTTTGAGAACTTGTTGATAGTAGCAAATAGTTTTATCTTTTTATTACGTAGGTAGGTACCCACCAAAAACATAAATGTAAAAAAGGAGAGCCAAGTTCAATACAAAAATTATTCTCTGCTGTGGGCTTGGCAATGCAATTGTTTTATATTTATAAAGTCTACTTTTAGTTTTGAATTTGTCCTTTTAAAAGGACCCACGGCGTTACGAGGATATGTACTTACCTACAAAAAGTAATGATATCCCACCAAAAACATAAATGTAAAAAAGGAGAGCCAAGTTCAATACAAAAATTATTCTCTGCTGTGGGCTTCGCCGCAAAAAGAATGGAGATCTGAGATTGAGTGCCAAGTTCTATGCAAAATCCAAATATGTAGTCTAAGGGCTCACTTGGCTGGTTTTCCCATACTAATTATATAGCCTTCGCATGTTCTAAACCTGTTACCTTTCGGTTCTTATTTTATTATTCCGAAAATTTGGCTTGCTGGTAGAAACTACCCATCGAACATAAGGCTCTCCCATGACTGTGTAAAAGTAGGTACTTAATAATAATTCGTATGGAAAAACCAGCCAAGTCAGCCCTTAGACTACATATTTGGATTTTGCATAGAACTTGGCACTCAATCTCAGATCTCCATTCTTTTTGCGGCGAAGCCCACAGCAGAGAATAATTTTTGTATTGAACTTGGCTCTCCTTTTTTACATTTATGTTTTTGGTGGGATACTGATAACGGCTACAACTTTTGTAAGAGTTCTCGTAGTGAGTCTAAATTTGCGTGACATATTGACCAGACTTTTGTCTTTAAATTCTGATACAAATATATTCCAAGCAACTAAAGATCCGCTTGTACACCGGTCAATCTTCATGTCTCATTAAATCGGCCTTACGATTTCACATCAATTTGCAGCAGTGCAGAAAACACACCAAATGTCTTGCTTCTTATGCTGTATTTGTATTTGAGTGAGGTTGAGAAACATAATGGTGGTCTCTAAACATACCCAGAGATGAAAGGCTTCACAATATTAAACAAAAAAGGTTCTTGCTAAACAAAGACTAATATTACAGGCGTTTTCAAAAAGTGAAATTTGCAAAAAGTCGTACGTAATTTTATCGATGCGGCCCTGAATGTTAAAAGATCGCATCGGAAACTGCGGCGCCTATGTGGAATGATTAGTAGTTTCTAAAAAATTACATTTTGTAAGCGTTTAATTTTTATATATTTTGAAATTAAAAAATAAACAGAAGTTACTTTTATTTCATTAACACTTTGTAACAGAACTTATGGCTGGACTAGTTAGACAGTTCTGATTTCTGATCGATGTAAATAGAGGTTATTTGACGGAAACTGACCAATATAGGTGAAAAATTGCAATAATATTGGTAGTTTGTTGTTTATTGTTTTTACTGAATTGAGTTGCTTAACTTCAAACTCGGATAAATCCATGCAAAAGGAGAACAGAATTTGCGTCTTTGTTTAAACAAGTTAAGTTTAAAATTCGTATACCAAATTTCAAGGAGATATCCGAGTTTGAAGTGAAGCGACTCAATTATTATAGAACTGTTATTATCATGGCAACGCTCATTATATAATTGTTTTCACGCCTCGGTTACGCAATAGGTTGTATTCTGCTACCATTAACCCATTAAGTATCCGAGTAGGAAAATATCCTTTAAAAATCTTATGGTGTACTGTAAAATGTATGCGGAAGATGTTAATCAAACAGAATCCATGAATTTCAATAAAAAATAATATTATATAGGTATACATTATGGCTGAAAAAACTTAAAGTAAATTACCTCTAACATGTAGTTGTTACCTATCTGTATAGACCGTTCGACATTCTATATTTGAAATTTGATGTTAATCCCATGCTAGTTTGTACACAACTACAAGCAAGAGGTCATTTCCTTACCATATTATCAGGTTAGATTATTCCAGTTTTTACCACATGTGCTCGTAAATACTGTCATTAGGACATTAAATGCAGTGGGTCAAAGTGTAAAAGTATATAGGCCGGAAAGCCATGACAATATCCAGAGCATCTTGTTTTTATTACGACATATTATTTTGTATAGTTACTCGTAGGTATGTCCCGGTAGTTACTTAATTGCTCTCTATAGGAAATGTGCAAATACTCGTACTACCCATTTTATTAGCTCACTTATTATTGCGTCTCTTTTACTCGCATCTTAAGTTATGACGGGTAGGTGATTTAGTCTTGCTCCGGACGCTACGCAATGTGCAAGTGCATCGATAGTGTTCTATGGGCGAGTAACGAATCGTGACAATGAAACCAAAAATGATTTAAAAAACAAAAACCGCCTTTCGCCAAAAATAAATAAAGTTAATATCGATAGGTCAGTCCAACTTAAGTTTGCTGTTGGTTAGAAATATTGTGAGTCGCCGACTTCAGTTGGACTGACCTATTTATTACCTACCATTAGGTACCATTTTTATGATAATAAGCTCTTACGTAGTCCCACTTCTTAGTTGATATGAAACTTTAAGATATTTCAAGCTCGCCGCAAGCAACGCCGCGGAAAGTCATTGTCATATTTAAACAAATAAAGGTTCTTCGTTATACTCACTCAACTATCTAAATCTAGATATCTTATCGCCACCCTTGAAAGAGGTACCGTTGAGTTCCGCTGGCCATCTGTGGTCTTCATCATCAGTTCCACTTCACCAAATGATACTTTCTGAATGCAAATGTTTCTATTTCTATTTCTATTTAAATGCTGGACTTGTTAATTAAAAAAAATTGCTGTATGTATACCTGTAATATCAATTTCTCACGGATCAGAAACAAATTTGGTTACAGTGGGACCATCCTCGAAGTATGTAACAATTCTATTAAATCATAAAAGATTTTTTTATTTCGGTCCACAATTGATGGTGAACATAAACAAAAACAAAAATACATACAGTAGAACAAAGAACCTCCTCTTTTGTAGTTGGTTTAAAAGCAGTTTTAACAACCATTTAACCATTTAATGCTAAAAATAAAATAAGCCAGAATTCTAATTATTATTATTGTATTTATTTAAGTAAGCCCGAAAGATGTACGAGATTCTTGCCAACAATACAATAATAAGTCCTCACAGATAATACTTGTGCTACTCAAATACTTGAGGGTTCATATTTCTGGCAACGTTGGTAAAATACCTGGTGATATTGAGAATTTTACAAGTAATCATATTAGTAATTTACCTACTTATAAAGAAAACCTATATTATTATTTTGGGTCTTTGTTGCTCATATGAATCAAACGGTTTACCCTTGTTTCGCCGAAAATTATTTAGCAAATTCTTAACTCCCCAAACTACGTATCCCATATTTTCATTTGGTCAGATTTTCATTTCCCAATTCAACCTTTCACACTGATATCATTTCCCAACGAATGATTTGATAAATTATTGTTAGACAAATTATTACCTAGGATTCTTTTAAGATGTCAATTAGGTTTTCGTCAAATGTATTGATTGGCATAAAAATTAACCATAACCTATCTATATCTGAGAGCAGTTTCATAAATAAATAACCCTAACCTACCTATCTCCGGGAGCAGTTTCGTTTTTAGGGTCATAAAAAAAATACACTAACCTACCTATCTCGGGGAGCAGTTTCGTTTTTAATCCAATTTATATTTGTTTCAGACAACACAATTATTTACCACATAACATTTGACAATATGTTATTTGCCTTAGCAAATCATTTGCTATACCTACAATTATTTACCACATAAAATTTGACGTAATAAAAATTTGCAATATAAAAATTTAGAGAAATAAAAAAATTACGATGTAAAATTATGCCAAGGATTCATTTGCCAAATAAAACTTCGGCGAAAAGTTGATTTCCAAATGAAATTTGACGAAACATAATTCGGCAAAAAGGCAGTACACCGAATAAAACATTTAAACATAAAAATTAGTTTGCATATTCAATTTTTTTCAGTTACAGTTACTGGTTAGACACTCGCTATGAGTAAGTTACCGGTAATGGCAAATCACTAATTGTTAGTGATCAATGCAATCATACATATTGTTTCAAAGAGAATCAACAGATCAAGTACATTTAATGTACGATTGTTACATTGGTTATTTTTATTTTTGTAATTTCCCACAGATCATTTTAATGTTTTAGAATATGTTTGTATATGTAAAAATAACGTTTTTCAATTGTTTACTTGATATTTCTTTTAGTTATTTATTAATGTCAATGTTACCATTGTATTTAACACTTACACCCAGCTAGTCTTAGTTATGTCCTCATAACTCATGACCTGTGGGAAATTTAAAAAAAAAAATATCCAATGTAACAATCGTACATTAAATGTTGATTCTCTTTGAAACAATATGTATGATTGCATTGATCACTAACAATTAGTGATTTGCCATTACTGGTAACTTACTCATAGCGAGTGTCTAACCAGTAACTGTAACTTAAAAAAATTGAATATGCAAACTAATTTTTATGTTTAAATGTTTTATTCGGTGTACTGCCTTTTTGCCGAATTATGTTTCGTCAAATTTCATTTGGAAATCAACTTTTCGCCGAAGTTTTATTTGGCAAATGAATCCTTTTGTAAATACTTCATTTGTATATATTTTAGCTAAGTATATTAATGATTTTAATATTAAGTTGTAAATTGCCATTATAGATTAAGTATTCTAGTTGTAGTTAATGTACATAATTTGTTTTATTTTTAGATTCCCCAACTGATGATTCAGCATCTGTTTCTGGAAAAGCATTTTCACTGATCACGTGTAACTTCCAACTCCCACTGGACAGTAGCCATAAATCAAAGAATTGAATTGAATTGAACACTTACAGAAATACTCAGTTTTTCTAGTTAAACATATGATTACGTTTAGAAGGACCGTTTTTAAAATAGTGACAAAAATGTTACCAAATGTAACTAGAAATAGTTAAAACTTTTAGATTAACATAAAACATGCCATAGGATATGTAAAAATATGTTGGCTGACCAACTATGTCACGTGATTTTTTGTTTACATTTATTTAAGTACCTAAACAGATTGAGTATAGGTACAACACAATTATAATTAGTTCACAATTTGGCCATCTTCAGTTATTATCCCTCATTTTTCACATAGAGTATGTCAAATTACAAATATGACCTTCAAATATATTACTGATTATATTATTAAACACATTATATTGAAATAAGAAAAATAATTGGTGTTTTATTATTAATTCTCAAAATCAAACTTTACATATATCCCGACATCAGGATTTAACCTCGTAAGTCCTGTGTTTTCTTAATAGCGGTAGTGCTAAGTATCGAATGTACTCTATCAAGTACATATTAAGAATAATGCTTTATAGTCTTTTAATTAGTGCTTTAGAGTTCAAAATATTTTATACGATAGTGAGTAGTCAGGTCTGAACTACTGTCATTAATTTGTACTTGTACAAGTACGCGGGGACTTACGAGGTTAAAAATATGACATAGGTGCGTTATAGGAAAACTTGCAAAACCCAAGACAAATTAGGTAGTAATAGTCTAAAGATTTAGGGAGGTTGATAGAAACCCCTTTTTGTATGTTGTATTTTTTGTGTTTTAACAATGTGGTGTTTGATGTAACAGGGATGATACAGACTGTTGTTTAAAGGCTCTTTATAACAACAAAGTGACGGAAAAAAACTACTGTAGCACCCAAGCCTTTTAACTGACTGTTTGACATTGACAAAATGTCAACAATGGAGCAGCTTATTGTACCTAAAATTTCTAGTAGTCAAGTTTAAATTTAGATAAATACAACATTAACAACATGATCAACATTGCACTAAATATACAATACTTTATGCACATGCCTTAAAATAATCTTAATCAATAGGAAAATATGAGGCTTATTTGTTGGAGGATATAAGTACTCAATAAGTTTTTGCGTTAATTACCTACAAAATTAAAGTTATCAGTTCTATAAATAAATAAACATATTATTTTAGTCTAAGATGCTGACTTTTAACATAACACATATTAATTTTTAATTCAAAGTTGAATTCAAAATCTTGAACCATAGGAAACAAAAGAAAACTAACATTCAAAGTAAATTATTACTTTATTTACAAATAAGAAGGTCATAACTACTTGAAAGAGGGCTAGAATAAATTATTAGGTAACTAACACCGCTTTCTACGTATGTTTTAGTTAGAGCTGTCAGGTGTAGTGAAAGAATTGTTTACCAGAGTATCCTGGTCGCCAAGCTCCCTGTAGTAGGACTCGCTGCTACCTCGCCTGCTGCCGATGCACATGGCTCTTCGCATAAGTCCAGACAACATAGAGCAAAATCCACATTGCTGCATAGTTTCACTTTAAACTAACAGACCAAATTACTTGGGTTTAACTTATAAGCCGCAAAGATCCTCCAAGAGTGAGATTTAAAATCTCATATCTTTACCGATAATCTCTCAGACATTGGGTCTTTACATTTTTATTATATTTGATGAATAATTTGTAAGCACTAAGAAGGGTAAAACACTTCAGTTATATGTCATAGTTCGCAACAAAACAAATTTTTCGTCGAATTTATTGTAATGGCCGTAACGAACGATAAGCGAGTAATGAACTGAACGCTGAAGCAGTGAAACTAGACTAGATTACTGAACTGACTGCCTGCCTATATCTATATATAACTACAACGTTATACCCAAACGAGCTAAATAGGTACAGAAAGCGATTATAGGATGTAGCTCAGTCTTATAGTTTTTGCTCTCTTCGTCGCCACAGCTATGTCTCTGTCCCACTCATTTTTGTTCTAAAATTGTGCTCTGGCAACATTATACTAGGTCCGTAATTTTTTCTTGTATACACATAGAAATATAATCTCGAAATACCTATTATAAATCTTAAAAGGTATCAAGAATGATAAGAAGTTAAAAAATCGGATGACTATTCGTTGATAGTAGGTATACAGTGGACTTAATAAAAGGGATAACGCAAACACTACTTTAGGATTCAACGTTATTTGAGCATAAAACTAGTGACCTAAAAACGTAATACGTTTTCCTTAGGTCACTATTTTGAAATTAGCCAAAAGTAGGAGATTGTACAATAAGGGACGAGTTCACCAACTACAACATAATTATTGATTACGTAATTATTGAAAACATTTAACAAGTGTTTAGACATACCGCGTTTTTTTGGTGTTCACCAACAGTTTCTAACGAACCGGTAACTATCTGAGTGTTTTTGAAGTCTTAAATGACAGAACGTTTTAATATTACTTTTCTCAAAAATTAACGGAAAAGTTGACCTTACTAACTCCATACTGAGACGCGAAGTACATAGTTTAAAGACAGTTCCCAAAATAAAAAAAATAAAAATGCGTGCTCGCTACACAAGCCCGCAATGTTGCATACAAACTTTTTAATAACCCTCCTTCTGACGCATTCGGGTAAAAAGTGAAAACGGCCATAATAAAATGAGGGCACAAGTCTTATACATCCATATTTTATTCGAAACGTAACTTTTTTATCTGTGTCTGGAATAGCTCGAGTTTTTTTTCTAAAAAAAGCTTGCGTTTTTCTCCTTGTCATAAACATACAGGCGGTAAAGAGTGATGTTATTTCACGTGAAGTTTCTGTTTATATGCGATTTGTATCTTGCGATTTTTGAGAAAAGCATTATACCTATACAGGGTGCCTCTGACCTTGGGGCTTTAAATGCATAGATCATTTCTACTCCTGAAACTAAACTTATTTTGTTCTGTAAGTTGTTAAAAATATGTTCAGTTTAAATTTATTTTTTATCATACAAGTGAAATCTAATTTTCAATGTACGCGATCCAATTCTCCATTTTCCTTTAGCCCCCGTACCAAGGTAAGGTCGCCCCCGTACCATGAGATAGTGATTACATGGCCAGTATGTAATACACTGATTTTACAATTAGACTTTAACATCAATTAGTTATCTAAATTTAAGTTATTTTTTCATGTTGCAGAACAAAAGTAGTTCAGTTTAGCGAGTAGAATCGATCGTTGAATTTAAAGCCCCAAGGTCAGAGACACACTGTATATGCCTCGGCAGGAACGGCAATTGCGGGCCTCGTATTTTTAAACGAATTGCCTGCTTCACTGCCTAGGCAATAATGTACTATTATTAAGATGGCAATGTATTTACCCGAACGGTAAGCTTAAAATGGTAGGGTAACATTATTATACTACGAAATGTAATGCTTGTTATGTCAATGCCATATCCTTAAATGTGGATGACTTTGTTGTTAAAGATTTAACTAAATGGAGTGTTTTCGTGAGTCGATTGTGTGACTGGCAGAAGAGTCTTCAGAGGTACCGTTAGCGTGGACCGTATTTAACTAAATGGAGTGTTTCACAACACTATTGTCAGATGTGTCAAGTGCCATCACTCGGTGTCCCTACTGTAAGTATCCTTTCCTATGTTGTCAATTATATTCGTTGCAACTGACATAGGTTCAAAGCACAGAACTACCTATATCGAGATAGAATGAAAGAGTTCGTCAATTTATATGAAAACCGAGCGTGTAACATTTTGCGTAGGCACTTTGACGTCACGCGAGTCTTTTAGTGATGTGCACAACATAAACAAAATCGTTTCTAATCTCGGTGTCATCGATCGATTTTATCACTAAGTACATCTATAGTCGGATAAGCTGTACTGATTATTCGCCGGTACTTTGATTGGTCAGTAAAGGTATCTTAGTGAAAATGTACAGAACAAATCCGGCTGTGTTTTGTAGGAAACCAGTTTTTTCGACCCGTTGCTTCTATCCATCTATTTTTTATAACAGGATCTTTCGGAAAACTGAAAAAAAATTGCAAACTATACTTAATTATTATACTTTTGGCAATTACCTACTACTTCATCTCACGGCTACATAATAGTAAAAAAAAACATTTTTTTAACAAGTTTTTTGTTGCCGAATGTACTTTTTTTGCAAAATCTTCATCTGCTTATCGAAACCAAATTATTCAGTCCTAACACGGTGGGTCTACGTTAAGAATATCGGAGATCCTGTCGCCACCTTCCGACTCCATCATCAGATCATCTCTTAGATACCATAACATTGCATTGTCATTGAGTTTACATATGTGGTCCAAATTTCAGCCCATTCCGTTAACGGGAGTGGGCCAAATTTAATTTGCAAGATTTGACCCATACATACATACATACTTACATACCTACGCATTTGCAAGTTAAATAAAAGCTTGTAAAAATAATTATAATTTTTTCTGTTTTCAAAATCGATTTAAATCGACTAAGAAATCGGCATTGAAAATCGCCGGGTACAACACTATCTCTTACTTTTGACAGAAAAATGAGAAATCAACCTTGAACGCGTTTCGACAAG
Organism: Acleris emargana; assembly: GCA_927399475.2. Lineage (NCBI taxonomy): Eukaryota > Metazoa > Arthropoda > Insecta > Lepidoptera > Tortricidae > Acleris > Acleris emargana. Next base: position 43,545,366 of record OV656835.1, on the reverse strand, counting down.
TGCTCGACAGTTTGGAATGGTTTATTTTCGTTGCTGGATTTCAATGCGTGCCAAGTCTGGCGCGTCAAATTAAAGCCGCAATGGAAAAATTGCATTAGACACAGATTCGCCCGTTACTGTTTAAATGAAATTGATACTATTAAAAAAAAATTGTTTTATAAATAATAACAGATATTTTAGGGCAAAGAGTACTTACCTATGATAAGAAATATCTTGATTCACAGCTCCTACTTTTTTGGTGGTGTTTAAACAGTTTATTATCGAGCAACAGGGCATTTTGTTGTTAAATTCGAACGTCACACAAGGAAAGCGGTCGAGAGCGGACTGAGCATCGCGGCGAGCAATGCAGATCTCAGAACCACTTTTCGGCACGCGAGGTACATAGGTACACTCTTTCCTTCTATCTCGATTCTCGATATAGTTCTGTGGTTCAAAGGCCCTCGGGCTCAGGACAAATCGGTCGGAGTCGTAGAGCGATTGAGGGAGAAACCATACTCACACCTGAAGTCATTTTCTATCTTTGTTTACAATTTACGGAGTGTCGTATCAGGGGCATCCAGCCGCTCGTCGTGCGAGAAGTAGTGGGGGGTTCGTTGGACAAAAAATCGGTCGTGCGAGTCCATCACGGTAATAATAATAATCAGTATGAGTTAGGGGAGACCGGGGACAATTGAAACACGTCATGACTGAAACAAGTCAAATTTCTCAAAAACTATAATACCTACGAGTATGACGCAACACTCAGGACTCCGCCGGCCATATCTTTATATTATGGTCAGTAGCGCGCGAGCCAAGCGCGAGCGACCGAGCAACGCAGCGGTGTCACGGAGCGATTTAATTTTTTCGCGGTCAAAAGTAAGTATTTCTCATCTTCTATATTTGTTAATAACTTTGTTTGTTCTTGTATTTTAACTGATTTAACTATTTTAGCGTGATTGTGATAAATTAACGAATGTTTATTATTGCCAATGATCAGCGTTCGAGTTTTTTTTGCGTTTAATATTTGACCTTGAATTAAAAACTGTGATTTGGGGATGATAGGAACAACTTGCGTGTGGACGATTGAAACGTTTCATTCGTCCTGGCGTTTTAATCGTCCCCAAATGTAGTCGCCATTAAATATGAGGAGGTTCTGTATTTGACGCATGTTTTTGTTTAATAAATGTGAAAATGAATTTGCGCAAATGGCTTCTTTCATGGTCAATAATTATTATACCTACACTAACTTTTGCCCGTGATTTGGATAAATAAACCAATATACATAGTTACTTTATTCATATTAATATTATAGAAGTATAGATATAGGTGCCACTTTTGGTATTAGTCCGGTATGTGTACCTAACAAGATCAAAACCGTCTGGAATGTAATTAACACTGAAACTGGTAGAACTAGAATTAGAGACCCGCACTACAGCCTGCAAGTTGACGATACTCTGGTAAACTCTGACCTTGATGTAGCTAAAGAATTCGAGCGGTTTTTTACGAACATTCCTTTAGAGACCACTAAATCTCTACTATCATCTCCTAATAAGGCTGAAATTTTATTAAAATCTAATGTTAAGGAATGCACGAATGTTTTCAAATTTTATCATGTCTCCTCTAAAGTTGTGATCAAAACCTTTAGGTCTCTTAATATCAAAAAGACTGAAGATCTTTGGGGCCTCTCTGTTACAGTACTTCAGTCCATTTTAGAGTGAACTGCGCCTTACCTAGCTACTATTTTTAACAAGTGTGTCGACATTGGAGTATTCCCTGATCTGATGAAACATAGTAAGATCATACCCATGTTTAAGTCGGGGACAAAATCGGACCCCACAAATTTTAGACCAATTTCAATACTACCAGCTCTAAGTAAAGTTTTTGAGAAATTAATTCTTAATCAAATATCCTCACACTTTAATCAGAATAAGCTACTTCATAGCAGTCAATTTGGATTTACCAAGGGACGATCAACTACTGATGCCGGTTCCACTTTAATAAAACATATCTTTGATGCCTGGGAAAAATCACTAGATGTAATTGGAGTTTTTTGTGATCTGTCCAAGGCATTTGATTGTGTTGATCATGTTACGTTAGTGCGGAAGTTAAGCCACTATGGCATCAAAAACAGTGCACTTGATCTTGTTGCTTCCTACCTCGCGCACAGAACTCAGCGAGTAGACATTAACAGAACACAATCCTCTGGGTCATCTGTAGCTATGGGAGTGCCTCAAGGATCTATTCTAGGTCCATTTTTATTTTTGATCTATATTAACGATCTCCCGTATGTAGTGCGCGATAAACATGAAATAGTCTTGTTTGCTGACGATACCTCACTAATATTCAAAGCGGATAGGAAACAGGATAATTTTAATGGCATCAATGTTGCGTTGTCTACAATTGTTGACTGGTTTACAGCCAACAACTTACTTTTAAATGCCAAAAAAACCAAGTGCATTAAATTTTCTTTGTCCAACGTTAGGAGTATGAATGCGGATAGAATAAGACTGAAGGATGAGACACTGGAATTTGAAGATAGAACAGTATTTTTAGGTGTAACTCTAGACTCGAAACTGCAATGGAGTGCGCATATATCCACACTTGCAAGTAAACTAAGTTCAGCGGCTTATGCGGTAAAGCGAATCCGACAACTTACTGACGTCGAGACAGCGAGACTTGTCTACTATAAGTAGTTATTTCGATAGTGTTATGAGTTACGGAATTTTACTGTGGGGAAGAGCGGCTGACATCCAAACCATCTTTGTATTACAGAAGCGGGCTGTACGTGCTGTTTACCAATTGGGGTCTCGTGTTTCGCTGAGGGATAAATTTAAAGAAATTAATATTCTTACAGTCGCGTCTCAATCTATCTTTGAGAATATATTGTATGTACGCAAAAACCTACATGAGTTTAGGCATAACCGCGATGTTCATAATTTAAATACTAGAAATAGGGATAAGCTCGCACTTCCAGGTCACCGTCTCCGTAAGGTGAGCACTTCGTTGGCGGGGAACTGTAACCGTTTTTACAACAAGATACCATCTGATATCGTCAATATGCCGTTCAATAAATTTAAGTCTCACATCAAGCGCTGCTTGTTGGGTAGGGCATATTACACTGTAAATGACTTCATTGGTGACCAAGATGTATTTTAGTAGTTTCAATGTGACATAGCCTTCAAGCCAATAGGCTATTTGACAGGTTTTTGAAAACCATCTCAGATTATTTGTTGGTGTTTATTGAGTACTCCAAAAGTGGTAATTTTAAATTCTTTTATGTATTTCGTCTAAAAAAAGGAAATAAAAATTCACTTTTAAAATATGCCGCCAAAACGCTTTCTTGGGCAAGATGGCGTCGCACAGGAATCAGTGACGTCAGTGGTCAATACATAAACCAACTGACATTGGCTAATCATAGCAAAGCCAGAAAAACAAACAAACGTCAACTGTCTGTGGTAACCGCAAGAACCAATGAACGTAAGAACAGAACGACAACGACATGAACGACAGATGCAATATTTACAGACATCACAGATTACAGGATATACAGACATCCTATAATCTGTGATATTTACCGACCCTTGACGTCATCATGGATTCGACGCCGTTTTCGATAAAATGGCTACAGATAAAAAATTATCAAGTTTTATCGTTGTTTTTTGGATAAAAGATCCATTTTTATTGAGTAAGAATACCTTAAATCGATTTTAAAACTCATAATTTATATGAATATACATAATTATTCCGTTTTTTTCACCTTGTCAAATAGCCTATTGTGCATTCAAGCACTGACTCAGTCAGTCGACTGTGATTTACTATTTGTATTTTGTATCTTTTCTAGTCTTGTATGTACAAGAAGTTTTTAAATGAGAACACACTGTGATGTTTCTCGCCGGACAGCTGTTTTCCACAATATTACTCTTACTTATTGTCCGGCAGCTTGAGCATGTCGTCCCCGTAGAGCGAAAAATATTTATCTGATTTGAGATACGGAGGTTCAAAGTTATGAAATAAAAAAAAAATGTAACGTTTCATTGGGATGACATATTTATCTTATTATAGTCTCATCGCAAGGATATTAATGTTTCGGTATAAGCTCCAACTGCCAAATCGAAGCAAGTAGTTTATTTTGCAAGTGATAAGCGATAATTACTATTATCTTTTAAATTATGGACCAAAATCTCAGTTAGTGATTTTTAGACTAGAGTTAGTGAATTGTCATTCATTTTTAAAGTATTAATTAAGAAAATAAGATGATCGAAAGTTCACTAAAAATACTTAGTTAATTTTCGCTTTCATGTTTTGTAACAAGCTTTGCAATTGTCAGGTAACTAAGTTGTTTTAGTGAATTTGGGAATAAAATTGTGCTCGGTCAGAAGCATAACTGAATAAGGCAAAAGTAACTAAAATGACTTAAGTAACCACTTTGGCCGATTTTATTTTGGTATAAATTCATTAAGTAGGGTCATGTGGTATACGGTGGCACATTTTTTTTCCAAGGACCACAGCTCCGAAATAAATAATCATAGGATGATGGTATTAAGAACCGTTATATTAAATTTAATCTTTTTCACATATGTGTCATTAGTTTTTTGAAGTAAGCAATAGGTAAGAAGATAAAAGTGATTTTTTAAAAAGTTAGAAATGTGCCACTGTGTACGACGGGGTCGAAACAGTGGCCCGGCCTCATTTACACAGTGGTATGGGGTGGTACACACTGGATAATTTCGCGATAATTAACAGAAATGAAACCATTTAATTCGTAAATCAGTTTTTATTTATCATTATAATTATATTTCTCATTAGTTAAAAACTTAACCAATTATTTTAGCCAGTAACTTATAAAAAAAACTCAACGTAAATAGGTAAACTATTTCTTTTCGGTTTTAGAAATAAAAATATCACATATCTTGTGAAAACAAAATAATATTTATTATTAATTAAGAGATCAAAATGGTTCAGCACCATTAATTATTATATATTAATGGTGCGTTCCTATATTCAAAACCGTTGGTAGAATTGTGACGTCTCGTTAAAATTTGACACATTTTGTATGAAGCAAATGTCATAACGCTACTGCCCGTAAGGAAAACGATTCGTTTCTTGAATATAGGAACCGGGCATCAGAGATCAAATGGTTCAGCACCATTAATTATTATTAATTAAGAGATCAAAATGGTTCAGCACCATGTTCAACTAAAATAGGTCGATATAGTCACATTCACAACAAAAAAATCAACGAAAATAAACCTTTTCTTTTTGGTTTTAGCAAAAAAAAGGAAACAACAAAAATTCACATCCTTTGTAAAAACAAATATCTACCTACTACGAGTATTATCATTAATAAAGAGATCAAGATGGTTCAGCACAATGTTCAACTGAGATAGGTCGATAGGAAAGCAATAATATGATTGCTGCCGTGTTGTACTGCCACCAACTTCTGGCTTAGGCAAAATCAATTTAATATCATCCTCATTTACATTTGAGAGATCTGGGACGGCAGGCATATGATATTTATTACCACTTTTCTTCCTCAGGAAACTGATGTAATATTCTAAGTTTTTGTTTCTTCTTTCCAGGATCTTACCGATGTAATAAATGAGCTTCTTCTTTGTCGAAAATCTTACTAAGACGTATTCACCCTCCCTTGGCAATGTATTTAATGGCTTCTTTATGTCCTTTTCAGTTACAACTTTATTTTCATTTTCTATCATATCTTCTTCTATCCACTCATCTTCATCAGATTCTTGATATGGAACATTAAATTCTTGGTCTTCTTCATCTGAATCACTCTGAAGTACCCGTTTAACAGCAGTGGTTCATATTCCACTGTGTACCTTTGCGAGTTGTTCCACTGTAAATGAACACCGCCATTTTGAATACATTTAAATGCTTCGAGAAATGTAATGCCTATTGTCCATTAGATTTCACGCTTCTACCTCCTCAGTTAAGCATATATTACGAAAAAAAATACACTGAGCATTATTGGTGAACACTGTAGTAACTGGAACACATATAAAACTCACCTTAAAGTACTAATTTGCACCACTAAAATTAAAAACTCCTCCTCAAGCAACAACCTTGCGGCGCAGACGCCTAACGACTAGTTCGTTCGTCCCCGCTCACCGAGGGCTTGCGTAATATGACGAAACTGATAAAATATAGCTATCCTTTGCTCGCAATTTGCTTCTGTGCCACTGTTCCTGCCTGTATAGTCTTTACTATTTGAACTGAGCCGATCTTCTACACAAAGGCCATTGTTTGTAAACAATACCATTGTCTTTCTTTATGTCCGTAACACCAAGCCGATTACATACAAAAAAGTTAGAACTACATTGAATGTACATTGAATTATCAACCCTACCCTCTTAGTCAGTAGGTTTAAAATGTAAAGTGTCAGGATACAGATATAAGTTTTGTGTAGATGATAGTATTGTGTAGGGAATAAGCACAGTTCAAATAATAAAGACTATACCAACGTATAACACATGACCCTAATTTAATTAATTTTAACTTCAATTCATGCGCAAAAACAAAAAAAATAATGAATTTACCAACTTTCTAAAATTGGATCTATGACTGCTATTCACATAGCAATAAGACTGAAATTTGCAGAAAAAAAATGCAATATCGGTGGTATTAAAAAGTCAATTTCGACATTTTGAGACTTGGTGACTTTTCGCTCTACGGGGACGATGTCATGCTCGCTCAAAGGTCTTTGCTTACGGCGGCGTCGTTGATCGGGTCGCCACTTTCCCGATCACATGGTTGAGAGAGGCGATGGCTGAGATACGCGTCATACTCGTGAACGGGTGCTGTTTGTGGGGTCCGGTCTGTTCACGCTTGCAAGGACTTTTTGTTCAATTTATTATCCTAGTTATATGGCTTTTGACGTAGAGACCTCGTCGTGTTGTTCTCATAGTCATTATTTAATTTTATGTTAATGTTTATTGACCTTACATTTTGTAATAATTTTATTATTGCTAGTTTTAAGAATTTATTGTTTATTACCTTATTACCTTATTATTACTTAATGTAACTTACTTTTAAGTATAATTATGTTTTTTATGATTGAAAAAATGACCTTCTGCTGGAGTTTCTTGCGGCGCTTCTTCTCCGCAATGATGGTCTTGTCCGAAGCGCTGGTAGATTCACTGTACATTACCGACGTGTAAAAGTGCCCGCATGTGGCCAATTTACTGAATAAATATTTTGAATTTTGAATTATGAATTTGAATTTGACTAGTATCATTCTGACGAATAGGTGAAAAACTTAAGTAACGCTCCTCTTGCATGAAGTTGTGTACAAAACTAGAATGGAATTTATGTCATACCTACTTATTATTTATTTTGAAAGAAAGTCACCTGATTCGTCCAGAAACAGATAAAGAAAATAACTGGATACATACATACATACATAAACTCACGCCTTCATTCCCAGTGTGGGGTAGGCAGAGCTAAAGAATTACCAACAAGTCTTAAAACTGGATACCTCAGTATTAATCTGGCCTGATTCGCCTATAGTTTATTATTTGCAAGACTGATTGTAATTTTAATTAACAGGTTGATTATTCCTAAAATATTTTATAATTATTAATAAAGAGTCAAAATACGTTTTTGACTTTATTTTAATTCGGCATATAAGTAGCCGTGGTATTATTTTTATTGTAACTGTTTTTGTTTTATAATAAAACGATCTTAACCGATTATATTGTGTATATTATTTAAAATCCCGACGTTTCAAGTTTATCCAATCATTAAGTTATGATTGAAACACTGTTATGATTGAAACAAGCATTTTTGTATGTAGTATAATTATGTATTTTTAACACAATTCCATATCATTATAGCTTATTATAACATTAAAACTATTTTCTATTAAGCTTTATGTATAAGGTAGCCAGCAACAAAGAAAGCTACAAGTCATTTTTTTTTTATCCGCGTTTGATGATCGAGATTTTCTGATGCTTATAAATGACGATATGTTTATGTTATGCTTGTGAACTTTTGATTGTCGTATTATATACCAATATAGCGATGAAAACGAGTAGGACTGATAACATTACTTTCATTGTGTCAAAGATATTACGGTGTTTCAATAAAATTGACCTTACATAGTGTTTCAATTAACAACGGTGTGAGGTCAATTGAACCACATTCCCCCATTCTCTTTATTACATTATTGTAAAATAACTATTAATGATAGACTTACCAAATATACTTTATTTAGGAACCAGATAACTAACCTTGAAATAATTATGGCAAACATCTTTCTAACTTTAAAAATAAAACGGCAACAGGCAGTCAAAGTCAAATCGTTTCAATTGTCCCCGGTCTCCCCTACTATGAAATACTTTGACAATCGAAGTTACGTTAGCTCCATCCCTGACACTCGTCGTTTGAGACTAATCGGATAGCGTTATGCAGAAAACAGCCACCTGACATTTTCTCAAAAAAATACTTTATGAACTCGGCCAACTTTTTTCAACATTCTGAATTTTTGCCAAAGACAGCCATGGTAATATCTTGAACAGATACGGAGATATTAAAGGGTAAAAAACAGTCATGAACTGAAATAATTTAGTAAAAAACACTCATATTATGGTCGAAATAACCTATCTTAGCACAAAGCAAAAAAAGGTATTTTGCAGAAAGCAACCAAACAAATGGTTGAGTCGGGCAATTTTTTTTTTTTTGCAAAAAGCATCCATGAGACTTGGGTGACTTTTACTTTTTTTTCTTGTAGAATATGAGTGATTCTTTCATCTCAGCTAGCATACTTGGCTGGTCTCAATGTGATACGGGAGAAATTTGGCTGTTTTCATTATAATATGGGAGATTTTTGTCTGTTCCAGACTTTTTGAAAAGTATAATATTTAGGCAGGAAAATACAGCTCCAATGAAATTGTGGTGAGTTATGTTGGCGGCGCGGTTCGCAAGCGCCTGTATGAACAGGTTTCATAATTCACGCGCGTGTCGTACAAGTTTTGTTTTTGTTAATTCAATCGATGTTTATGTTTTTTGATAAGTTTCTTGTTTTGTTCGGATCTAAGTACTCAGAGTCGGTGACTAGTGTTCTTTGATGATTCGTTTCGTATTGTTCCTTTGAGTCAATATGAAAAAAAATTCAAATAAACTTTGGCGTGGGAAATACTTAGTTAATCCATCACGAGGTAGAAAAAGGAAATGTCCTCAAAGCAGCGATGAACGAAAAGCACCCCGCAATAAAAATGAAACATATTATGATTACAAAAAGAGGGTTGTAGTGCCAATAAAATTCATAGATTTTAAATACAAGTTTAAAAAAAATATCCAAAACGTTGTTCCTACAGACGTCCGAAAGAAGTTTTTTAGTAAATTTTGGAGTCTTGGTAATTATAATTCTCAAACGAATTTTTTAGGTGTTTTTGTGCATGAGTCAGTTGCATTTAGACAGACTACTGGGAAAAAACCAGCAATATGAAGTTTGTCGAGCGAGACATGTTTTGCCAAACATTGAAAATGGTTCACTAATGTTTCACCGAAATACGTTTGGCCGAATGAGTCGTTTGGCAACTGTTTCATTTCCTAACCCGCTTATATTTCTGTAACTGTAAATATTTCAGATTTTTAAAAAAATAGCTAACCTAACCTATAGTCTACACAATGGTACAAAAATAAATCCTGAAATATTCACAGTTACAGAAATATATGCGGGTTGGGAAATGAAACAGTTGCCAAACGACTCATTCGGCCAAACGTATTTCGGTCAAATGAACGGACCCCATTGAAAATATGTAGTACGAGAGTTAACAGTAATGCAGAAATTACATTCACGAAAACCTTTATTGGACCAGAGGGGTTTAAAGCAAGCGGGAAAGAACTGTATTACTGATGATCGAAAACAAGATATAAGAGAGTTAATTGATTCCATTCCATTATATACTTCTCACTACTGCAGAAAAACATCATCTGCAAACGTTTTCAAACCTGGACTCACTTTGGCTGCAGTATACGATCAATATAAAGAAAGAACAGGGATAACTCCCGTTAGTTTTGCCTTTTTTAAAGAGTTTTTCTATAGCAACTATAATATTAAAGTAAAAATTCTAAGCAAAGATACATGTAATGTTTGCGATGGATTACGTGTACGAAAAATTAACGCGGAACGCCGAGGTCAAGATGTGCAATCACTACATAGTATAAAACAAAGTCGCTTGCGCTGTCTGTCCCTATGTATGCTTAAATCTTTAAAACTACGCAACGGATTTTGATGCGGTTTTTTTTAATAGATAGAGTGATTCTTAAGGAAGGTTTATATGTATAATACATTCCACGCGAGCGAAGCCGCGGGCGGGTCGCTATAAAAGATAAAAAGAAGGCTCATTTAGACCTAGCTGAAGAGGCAAGACGTAAAATGAAAGCTGATATGAATATGGCAAAAGATCAAGCTGATGTGGAGTGTCTCACTTTCGATATGGAAAAAACGTTACCTTTACCGAGACTTCAAACTAATTTGATCTTTTACAAGCGACAACTTTGGCTTTATAACTTGGGCGTGCTCAGTGCAAAAACAATCAAAGTTATTGTTATGTTTGGATTAAGGGACAAGCTGGAAGAGGTGCCCAAGAAATAGGTTCATGCTTATTAAAGCACATTAAAAATTATCGTTTTATGAGTGAAGATGTTAAGCATTCTAATTCTTTGGTCTGACTCGTGCGGCGCGGCGGCCGAAACCGGAATATTAAAATTACGCTTCTGATGAAAGCAGCACTAGAAATAAAGCTAATTTAGAATCAATTACATTTAAATTTTTAATGCCTGGTCATAGCTATTTGTATAATGATTAAGATTTTGGTGATATCGAAAGAGCTCTAGAGTATAATCAATGAATATACACACCTTAAGAGTACCTTGATATTATGCGAATATGCAAAAAAAACATCCTATGATAGTCTGTGAGATGAAATCGGAAGATTTTCATTCAACCGAAAACTTTCAAAAAATATTATCGACAAATTAAGATCATAAAATCAGAGCTCTTTAAATTTTTTATGAGGCCAGATTTCAGTACAGAAGAATATGACTGTATTGATGTACAGAAGAAAATACCCGCACGGAGTATTTCTACTAGAACGAGAAGGTCTGCTACTGACAATGTTGTACCTAATTCCAATGATGAAATATTATCATTTTGGAATCTTTTAACTAAATTGTGGCCAAATGGCAAGCCCCAAGTTGAGGGACCTCCAGTCTATAAGACATCTGATACCTGGTGATGCTCAGCTCTTTTATGGTACATTAACTGGATCTCCTAATGTTTTGGCGGATGTTGACGGATTTAATAAAAAAAAATGACGTTTTGTTAGAGGAAGAAGCCGTAGAGGGTTAAAGTTATATTTCAATTAGATTGAAAGTACATTACTTATGTTCCTTTTTAATTAAAATGAGAAGATATTTTGTTATTTCTGAATGTTATTATAAAGCTTTTTAGTACAAAATAATATTTTTTGTGTTTAATTGTTGGTGCTCCTTAGATTTAATAACGCATAAAGTCTTGTTATTTCTATTGCATTATTTTTAAATGTTTTTCTTTAAATATTGTAAAAATAAAGAAGTTTCTACTTTTTTTTCTTTTTTTTTTAAATCAGACAACATCTATATACCTATATACGTGTATGAATTATTTTATTTATATTTCTATTGAAAAGACTGTGTTAAATGATATATATATATATACAGTTTATCCAATAATTTCTTAAACTGGTCTGTTTCAAAACAAATATTGTGATCCAAATTTTAAATATGCAGAAAACAGCTAAGTTAGTTGGCCGCTTTATGTGAATTAATTTTATCATACATACAGTATTGAAGAATACAGCCATCCATTAAAAACGTTAATATCTTTAAAACGAAGAACGTTTTTTAAGATCCCGCTACTTATATACAGGGTGTCTGGAAAACCTTCGGAGAAATTTTAACTGTAGATAGGGTGGATGATTTGGATCATCCCTATATTGGTAACTTTTGTTTAAGTTAATATTTGACTGAGTTACAGACAGATTTATCATCGACTTTCCTGACGATGCTCTCAGTGTGCCCCATCTTAACTGATTCATTCATAATATCGTCGGTGATACTGCAAAACCGCGTAAGTAACAAATTTATGATAGAGCAAAATAAAGCTTACGGTCTTATTAAAAAGGTGCATTTTGCTCCTTATTTAAAATGTCACTTACGCGGTTTTGCAGTTTCACCGACGATATGTGTCACAACGTAATGTAAATAAACAAGTTGTTCCTTATGAACAATGTTTCCAATCATGGTCAAAAGCTCCATGGAGTTTAGAAAACTGACACATTATCCTGTAATGTGAATGAAAAGACGGTGTCTGATAAGGGCTATTATGTGAAATAATCTAAAACTGAAACTTACGATTATGATTTTTACTCACACTTTTCTCACACTCACACGGCTAAAATAGCACTTGCACTCGTAGGCACATTACTTATTTTACGAGATCATGAATCATGGCTGTATTTCATTGATTTGTACCACTATCAGGGCTTCCGACGAATAAAAAACACAATAATTAATTATTGACAATTTGACATATTATCTTTTTAAATCTTGGACCATTAAAACTCTTTATGAAAAGAGTTTTAGGTTTCATTTGTAAACAAAAAATCCTACCTACACGTTACGTTTTATCAAAATTACATTTAAAGCTGGCATCATACATGTTGTTGCTAGATATTCGTATCATAGAAGAAAGAGAAAAATAGGATCGCTTTGTAAGAAGAGGTCGACGTGATTACACTCTGTGGTAAAAACCCTTAAAAGAAAAAGGCCACTAAAGCCGGCTACTCACACACTTGCTGCAGGGGCAATATGGGAATTGGACCCTTGATTGCCTCCTTAATTGTGATGTGTATAGGCAAGCAGGAGCAATTTTTAGATTGGGCCTGCGGCAGGGCGGCAGGGGCGCAAGACCTTCCTAGCTCCCTAGATTGTGTCTACCGCCCTGCAAGGTTGCTGCGTGTGTAGTAGGATTGGGGCAATTCCAGTCAGTTCATTGGTGACAACCGAGCGGAGTGGACAAAAATGGAAAAAATGGTGTTACCATAGCCAGGAGCTCTTCAAAAGAATCAATATCCATTCGCAAAAAGTTTCTAAGATCATCTACTTCCAATTCTTTCATAATATTCATGTGGCACAATTTGCTTCGTTTCTGCAACCAATTCTTCACCCAATATCTTGTCTTCCTTTTTTTTTTGGTAGCACCACAGAAAGTGCCAAGGCGATACCAATCCTCTGGTGTTTCGACAATACAGGAGGCTTTCTCGTGGACGTGCGTTCAGCGGGACTATCAGTTACACACTGAACGGCAGGCTAGTGTGTAGAGAACAGCCTAAAATTGGTCCAACCGCCGTGCGACCGGTATTGCCCCTGCAGCAGGTGTGTGAGTAGCCGGCTTAAGGAACACCCAGAAAATATAAAACGTGGACTACAATCACAATCAGTCAAGGAAGCGATGTCACAAGCGAAGCGATGTTTGGTTTGGGGTTTGTTTTGTTTACTTGCATGTGATGTGACTTCACATCACACTCACAGGTTATAAAGTATTTCTAACATCACATAGCGTTTTTGCCACAGATTAAATTTCAAAAAAATCCTTATTATTTCGTGTAATTTCCAAAAAAATAGACATAATTTAATGTGAAATAAAGTGAAATACGTTATTTTACGCTAGTATCAGATAGGATGACCACAATTTGTAGTATATTTTCAATGTTGTCAAATAGCCTATTATAATCAATTATGCGACGACCTTTATACCCATCGACAAAATGTTTTGCACTTGGACTTTTGGCTACTGCCACAAATACCATGCGGATCAAAAGGAAAGAACCAGCAGCCAGCAGCGCCTTCTCCCCGTCTGGTTGCCCTGAAAATCAGCGCGTGCAGCGTCACGGCATGTCTGACACTATGATGCTGAGTAGCACCCAATTTGGTGCATTATTATTTTATAAAATAGTTTTAAGGTTTTGTTTTAAATTATTTTCTCACTGTATTTAATTTGATTATTATTTTTCTGTGGTTTGCACCAATAAACGATTTTCTTTTTCTCCTTCTTTTTTTTCTTCAATACGGAGAGCAATAATCGGATCGTTCAATCCGTCTATTTGAACTTTGAGAAGTCTATGAATTTATGGCTGTCATTAGATGTCAGTGTTAAATTATGTTATTTTCAATATTCACGTCTTCAATATTTTTGCTGTAAATCAGTTATATGGGCTACTTTAGAGCAGAAAACAATGGTAAATGGTTAGATCTCGACAGTAAATGACGGACGATATGATCAGTCTCGGCAAAACATGAACAAGAGACCTAGTGATTTCACATTTAAAACCAATTAGTGTTCAAATTGCAAAAACGAAAATACAGTAAGTTGCACTAAAATTACTCATTTATTTTTATTATAATGCTACCTTGATTTTTGTTTACATGGAGCGAACTGTTTGTTTACATGGAGCGAACTGTTTGTTTACATACCATGTGACAACGTATGGTCTCAGGTCATTGACCTCGGACATTGAATTTTGACGTAAGATACTACGAACTGTTGGAGTAGTATACTATCAACGTCAAAATGTCAAGGTCGAGATATCGGCTGCGATACATCAAGTAACAAAATGAATATAATTAATCCTTCTTTTTTTTTTACATTAACAGAAACAAAAATGAACCATACCCCCGTGATCAGAATCGTGCCAACTATTACCCCCCCAAATTTCTCCGAAGGTTTTCCAGACACCCTGTATAATAAAAATATAGCATCAGTTTAACAAAAATTTAATCATAACTTTGCTGTACCTAAACATCATAAAATTACCGAAATTTACCGATGAAACTTTAAACACTTATAACTCCGTCCGAACTTCACATCAGTTGGCTGTTTTCTGCATAACGCTATCCAATCGAGAGAAAGCGATGGAACTAACGTAACTTCAATTTTCAAAGTAATGTTCAATCGTGCATCGTGCGTGCTTGGTAATGCTTAGACTTGACGTCGGTCTTTTTTTTAATAACTTCTCTGTTCTTACTCATAACTTCTTTCCTTCTAACTTCTTGACCATTAATTTAAGGTCATTTAGTCGACGTCCGTCAAATCTTCGCTGTATTGCCAGATCTCCTGTTTTTAACAGGACAGCTAAGGGTTTTGGGGTGTGTCTAGTACTCTACTGTCTTTCCCAAAAAATCTACTGGATTTTCGCTCGTGTAATAAAAATAACACATTATACACATAAAGGTTTTGATTGTGCAAATTGTGGTTGCAGAGTTATCAACAAGTTTTTAGAGTTGTTGGTAATTCTGTAGCTCTGCCTACCCCACTCTGGGAATGAAGGCGTGAAGTTATGTATGTATGTAGGTTTTGAAGCGAGTGTAGGACCCACAATATCTGAACAAAATGAAATAAGCGTAGTTATAGGTAAAAGTGGAGGTCAAAAATTGTAGAACTAAATGAAGAGACTGTAGGAGAATATTTATTGATTGAAGTCAATGTTAGAGAAACAAGATTGATTGATTGATTGACGTCTATTTCAGGGAAACAGGATTGATTGATCGATTAACGTCCGTTTTCACGAAACAGGATCGATTGATTTATTATGACGATGTCAGTCGCAGTAGTATTCAATGATCATCATTTTCATATTCATCGAAGTAATTCTTCGGAGCGAGCGCGCAGCGGTGCCACGATGTGTTCATCCCGACGGACAGGAGCGGAAAGAACGAATTTTGTGTGCCCTTCATATTTATCGATCCCCCGCTGTGAGGGGGATGAGGAACCGGTTTCGGGCCTGTTCGGCCCTCGTCCGGAGCAGTCTTCGCCGACCACAAAGACGGTCAGGACCTTGGATAGCAGCCGGTGAAGAAGGCGCCGGCTGCGGGGAGTTTGGGGGTGGGAAAGGATTTGGTCTGGTCCTGGTCGCTGCTCGCGAGCGTCTCGCGTGCTGCGCGCTCATCATGACATCTTCGCCCCGTCTCACTCTGACGTACCTCCCACTCAGACTTCGCGCACATCACGCCACCTTCGCCCCGTCTCACTCTAACGACCTCTTCATTCTTGTAAATAGTTTTCCCACGTTAGTTCATAGTCTATTAAATTTGTACATATGTGTTAACTTTAAGAATACGCTTTTTGTAAATAAATTTATTTTATCTTAACCTACGCTACCTACGATCAACTGGAGTTTCCCTTCTTCTTAAACCTAGCTATCCAACAAAGTAGTGACCCTTTTCGCTGAAATAAACGTCCATCAATCAATCAATCTTGTTTCACTAAGATTGACGTCAATCA
Source organism: Acleris emargana (assembly GCA_927399475.2). Taxonomy (NCBI): domain Eukaryota; kingdom Metazoa; phylum Arthropoda; class Insecta; order Lepidoptera; family Tortricidae; genus Acleris; species Acleris emargana. The sequence continues at coordinate 43,529,045 of OV656835.1, read as the reverse complement.
ATCAATCTTCTCCTACACGACCTTGAATGGACCTTGACGTCATTTTATCTCGCTCACTTAGGTCACCTCCTCTCGTTCTAACTAGGGTGTCCACACAATTATGAAGCAATGGAGACAAGTTTACAAAAAATGTAATGAAAACCTTTCAAAACGTGTTTTAGGCTATAAGTTTAGCTCTCGATAGTGTTGTAAACTGCTAAGCAAACGTTTCAATAAAAATAATGATATTATCAAAATTCTTCATATAGACATATACTCGTATAAATATGAAGAATATAAGAGGATAAGGGATCTTATCTCAGACGGAATAACAATTCTACGTGTTCCTCCTAGTTTAATAAAACTTACACGTCATAGTAAAATGTAATCGCTCGTCGCCATTTTCTAATTAACAATAACGATTACGTTAATTACATTTAAAATAAATTTCCGCCAACATCGTTATCATATTTAACAGATGAAAATAAAACAAAGTAGGTACATAATAAATCCATTTCATATTTTTTAACAAGTGACTGAAAATAACAGTCTTGTAGTGTTGTGGGACAACCCATGGCGAGATGTCAAAGGCACAGAATGAAATATCACATCATGTGATACTGGAGTATAATATACAGATACTGCAGATGCATCATTTTTCAGCTGTGAATGCTCCAACTGAAGCTAAAACCGGAATAAAACTGATTAACATATCTCAGTCACGACTAAAAACTATACTACACTTTTTAAATTCGGGAATATTTTAGACCAGCACTTGAGCGTTTGTGTACAAAAATATTTTGTAACATGGTCACCCTAGTTAGTTTTTAATAACAAGCTTAAAGGCTCCCCCACACAGGCACGTTATTATAGGTCGATAATATCGCATGCGTTATTGCGATATCTGTTTTCAGTACATTTTGTATTAGGATGGTCATGTAGTTACACACTGCTGCGATAATAACGCCGCAATGGAAGTAGGACGTTGCGTTTCTCCGTCCTTCGATATTCCGATATGAGTTCTAGAATGTTTTGTATCAGGACGCAAACGACCGTACACACACCTGCGATAATAACGTTAGAAATAGAAAGAAATATCGGACGATAAAAACGGAGCTGTGTGAAAGGAATCGGGACGCATTATCGCAATACCGCATGCGATATTATCGACCTATAATAACGTGCCTGTGTGGGGGAGCCTTAATTGTGAAAAATACCGATATCTATTAATTTATATGTTTGAGACTAATTGTGCACTTGTGTATAAACAGGACATTATCATGAGATAATCGAAACCACATCGAAAAAGAAATACTTCTGCAAAATACTACTTTTTTGTTATTATGCAAATACTCGTCCAATATGGCAATTTAGGACTCACCTGTGAAATATCAAGGCACATCCAGGATACCACTTACTCCCAAAACCTAGTACAACACATTTTTACATAACTTTTCATGCTTTATATACCGATAAATGTGATATTATTCTTTTATCTTTTGCATGGAATAACATTTGAATTGACAATCCGCCATAATGACGTTTCGGTGTTGCCGTAGTTTCTGTATCCTGATACATACATACATACCTTCACGCCTTCATTCCCAGAGTAGGGTAGGCAGAGCTACAGAATATGATTTCCTCCAAAAATTGGGATAATTCAGAAAACGTCTATTGGCGGCTAATTATAATATAATTTTGGAAATTATAAGTAGTAATTTAATAATTGATAATCAAACTACATTAAAACTCAAAAAAAATTTACCTCAATAGATATAATTCTATAAAGTTATCGTAGAAAACTTAAATCTTATGGTAAAATAAGGCAAATTTAGATTTATGAGATAGCAACTCAGGCGTCCAACGAAAGGTCAATAAACTTAGTTTCAACTGGCATCAGCACATAGTGAGTGTGGCCTCAACTTTTACCTATAACTTCATGTAGGTACAGCACCATCGGGCCTGACGGTGGTCGTGCGCTGCTGCCTATCCAATATGTGGATAGTGCGTAGAGGGCTTAATATAGTTTTTAACCAGTAGAATAGAAGCCATAGCCAAACCTCAGACTATTTATTTACTACAATAGACTCCAGAATATATTTTTGTCTAGCGTACCGGATTACTACTTTTGTGTTCAACATAGTCTACAGATTGTATTTATATACAATACCCGGGAAATAGCTACCCGAACTTAGACGAAGTATACCCTAGATCTGACACGCAAATGTCAATATCAAGATTGAGGGAGATAGTTTTATAGAGTTCTCAATCAGAGGGACAGAGAAGGAAATATTAGAATAGTTTAGTATGTATTCGAATTTTGTGAACATTATTTAATTAAAAACTGATTTCTTAAATGTAATTTATTGTTAAGGTAACCTAAGAAAGACTGTGAGTAAAATAAAATAATAATAAGGCTAGTTTTAGGTAAGTCTGCGGTGCCCTTGCAGGGTTCACGTTTTTAACTGTGAATTTATTATAAGAACTTTTACCACTACGTGAGTGCAATAAAACATTTTAAATTGAATTTAATTGAGACGGAAGGCGGAGCCAACCCGAATTGAGGTTACGTTAAGTCAGCATTAGAGAGGGAGTTAGATACAATACTTGGTGTAATATTGGTGTAGGTAGGATATAGGTATGGACTGCTTAAAATGAAATCTAATATTCGTTTAGTACTCGTATACCCATGCCCTTCTGACTCAACTTCTACTTACGTTGCTCCCTCAATATCCTCGGGCTCTGATTCTGTGTCGGTTTCAGGTTGTTTACACATCTTTTCCGCCTCTTTATTGAGCCGAATTCTATATCCGCAGTGGTTCGCACGTAGGCACGGCTCTTATAGTGTGTTCTCGTATGTCCTGGGCAAGTGAGTCCTCCCAAGTAAATATAGGCTGACCTATTTTTCTCCTGCGTACCTTACACTCAAGTATCAAGGGCCTCAAGGGCCGCGTACATTAGGCGAGGTTTTGGACGCCTATGCATATGCCCGTAATACGAGATCTGCCGTACTTTAATAATTTTCGTCACTGTTTTGCCATCCAGAAATTGCCAGATCTTTTTGTCAGGAGTGTCCCTAGCGACTGACAGCATTTCAGTTATAATGTGTCTCTCGTACCGACTTAGGTTGGTTAGTGCTGCGACATTAAGCCCGTACGTCATGACAGGAGATAACACCATTATTCACATTAGCCTAGCGATTCTTCATTCTTAGTATCTTGGAATTTCTAAGGGCTTTTTCGCAACGCGACTTTATATAGGGGTACACTATTGTGGGTACCGTGGAGGGTTCCCATATGTGGTATAAGTACCGAGGAATTTTATTTCATTTGTAGGTTGGATAGACCACCTAAAAGCATGTAGGTTGTTGGTCTCCTTTTTAGATATCACAACATGGGTCCCGTACAATTCGTTTCGTTTTAGACTTGTTTATTAATATAAGATTGAAGATGCACTTATAGATAAACTAAGCACCTCTTAAAAGAATTCCTATATTAAGATTAAGATTAAGAATAAACCTACTTGTAACGCAACGGGAAAAAATATACTTATGTTCTGTTCTGTTCTGTTCTGTTCTGTTCTGGTGACACCTCCAGCCAGCAGTTCTGCTGCAAGGACCCGTACGCGCTGACTGCGACGGAGAGGAGATGTTAGATTAGGCTAGCGGGGAGAAGCACGCCCGCCCGACCGGTCCAGTAAGAGTAGCGAAGAGCCGGCAGAGCATGAGAACCTTAACCCGCACCGACCAGCCACTAATACTAAACCGATCAGGGCATGCGAGCCTCGTCGCCTTTGCTGCACCAACCATCTCCGCCCGCCGCAGGCAGAGCGCACCTGCCCGAGACACCGGAGAGTCAAGTAGATAGGATAGGAGTGTAGGGTTTGCAGTCGATATGACGGGAGAGAAGGAAGGTGGAGCCAACCCGAATTCAGGCATCGTTAAGTCAGCATTAGGGAGATAGATAAAATACTTGGTGTGTAATATGTATGTACTAAGGGTATGGACTGCTTAAAATGAAATCTAATATTAAAAATCTAATTTAAATATATCTATATATATATATATTTAACTTTGATTTTATATATATATGTTTCATTGCTCTGCTTCCTCAGTATCCTCGAGCTCTGTCTCTGTGTCTGTTTCAGGTTTTTTATAGATCTTTTCGGCTTCTTTTTTGAGCCGATTTCTATTTTCCGCAATGGTTCGCCAGTAGGCACGACTCTTGTTAGTGTATTCTCGTATGTCCTGGTCAAGAGAGTCCTCCCATGTAAATATAGGCCGACCTATTTTTCTTCTGCGTTCCTTATACATGAGGGCCGCGTACAATAAGTGAGGGTTACGGCGTCTAAGCACATGCCCGTAATACGAGAGCCGCCGAACTTTAATATTTTTTGTCACTGTTTTGCCTTCCAAGATTTGCCAGATCCCTTGTTTAGGAGTGCCCTTTGCGACTGACAGCATTTCAGTTAGAATGTGTCTCTCGTACCGTCTTAGGCGTGATCGATTCGCTTTGGTTAGTGCTGCGACATTAAGCCCGTACAGGAGATATCACCATTTTGTACATTAGCCTAGCGATTCTCCATTCAATTTTGTTTCTCTTAATAAATTGCGTTAGTATCTTGGAATTTCTTACGGCTTTTTGGCAACGTGACTTTATGGAGGCCCTTCTATTGTGGGTATATGTAATATAAGTACCGAGGTATATTATTTCATCTGTAGGTTGGATAGACACTCCACCTAAGCATATAGGCTGTAAATCTCCTTTTGAGATATCACATGGGTCCCGTACAATTAGTTTAGTTTTTGCCGTGTTTATTGTTAATCCTACGGTGTTTAATAGATCTGCCAGCTTTCTCACTATTCGGTCGATTACTGATATGTGTGGGCCTATTATAATTAAATCGTCTGCGTACGAAAGTATAAGGGGTAGGGTGATTTCAGCGTCTTGGTCCAGCCTGACTGCCTCATCTTCCTCTTCCAGGGTGCGAAGAACATCATCCATTACAATGGTGAATAGCCGGGGGGACAGCGGGCATCCCTGCTTGACCCCTTTTCCTTTTTGAACCACTTCAGAGTTCTGTCCGCACCAGGATATGAATGTTCTCTCCTTCATGCAGGCTTCTACGATTCTATTGGTAAGGTGAATATTTGTACGCGTTAGTAGTATGTCCCTTAGGGCATTTAAGTTGACGTTATCGAACGCTTTTTCTATGTCTAATGCTGCAACAAAGAGCCGATTTCCTTCCCTCCAGTTTATGTCCAGGACATGGCGAAGGGTAAAAATATGGTCGTCGGTAGATCTTTTTTCTAGAAAAGCCGCTTGATAATTACCAATGGAATTAATAGCTTCGTCTAGTCTTTCTAATAGAAAATATGCGTAGATCCTGTAACCCACATTACAGATAGATATCTTCCTAAAGTCGCTAGTGGTCTTGGGCGCTGATTTTTTAGGGATAGGCACCTGCTTTGTGACCGCCCACTCCGTTGAGACTACGTTGTTAATCCAAGCTTCCTTCATGACGTTCGTTACCTGGGAAATAAAATCTAAGGGGGCCGCTTTATATAGCTCCGGCACGATTTGGTCTGTACCAGGTACTGTTCCATTTCTCAAGCGTTTAATTATTCGGATTATGTCGTCCGTATCAGGGCCGTCCGAATCCGATACTGTGCTAGGTGGGTCCTCTATTAAAGAAACTGCCAGACCCTCGCTATTTTTGAGTTCAGTTATCCATCGTGCCATAGGGATGAAGTATCTTTTCTGAGCTTGTGTGTGATTTAATCTGTGTTTACGCAAATACTTGTATGTGATCTTCATCCTTATTGCTCGATGTGCCTTGCTCAAACCTTGAAAAAACAGGGCATATTCCTTTTCGTAGTCCTCTTCCTTTATATTCCGTAGATTTTGGCGGGCTACTCTAAGGTCTCTATTTCTAATAGGGTCATTGGGGGATCTATTCTTAAAGAAAAGCGCCTTCTGGAGCTGAGCTTGTGCGATCCTATTTTCCTTAGATCTCACTGTTGCGTGAGGTAGGATCACCCGCGTGGATTGTATTAGGATCTTGTTGAGTTCCTCCCAAGTGGGGTTCTGATGACTACATCCACTATTCTGTGCGATTGTTTCCAGGCAAGATACGAGATTCTTAGTAACTTCTGCTTGGAACTCATCTCGATTGTCCTTGCATCGGAGTGCTTCATAGTTGATGGTTTTATAGTTAAATTGTGTCATACAATTGTCTTTGTTCTTTCGCAGGCACAGCCTATTGCTGCTTGTTGTACCCGAAGTCCCAGAACTGATATTTATTATTGTTGCCCAAATGATCTTATGGTCTGATCTAACTTTCTTGGACCATTGGCCTTTAATTGTTTTAAAAAATATCCGATGGGAGCGACTGCTTATGATATGATCGATCTGGGAAGTTTTTGTCCCCGTTCTCCAGGTTACCCTACATGATGGACGACCCCAAGTACTATTAACCACGAGGTTGTGGTGTTCTATGAAATTGGTTAAAAGCCTGCCGTTGAAGTTGGAGTCCTGATGTATTAAGTTCTTACGACATATTGTATGTGACGACAAGTGTAAGACATCCTTTTTACCCAGGTGAGCATTGAAGTCACCTAGTAGAATAGGTGTCGCCTTTTTGGGTGCTCGACGTAATAACGCCCCTAATTTACCTAGATATGTGGAGGAGTTCGACGGCATGTGTGTAGTAATGAATAATATTTCCCTAGAATTATCGTGACCTGGTATCTGTAGCCTAATATGTACCGCGAGAATATTGTTGTAATTGCTGTAGGTGTTTATTATTTCATGTTGTACTGCTTTGTTAATAAGTATTGCTATACCCCTCCTTTCATTTGCGCACTTTCCTCCGTTTAAGATCCAACTATAATTATTAGAAGAAAATGTACCTTTAGCGAGGTGTGTTTCTTGTAAACCTGCAATTGTAATTTGACGGGTTATTAGCTCCTCATCAATATTTAGCTTGTCTTGTAACGATGCACATCCTCGGACGTTCCACGTTGCTATGTTGAAGACCACACCGGAGCTAACCAGCGGTTCCCGTTCTATTCGCATTGCCCTGAGCACTCGGTGTCCCGTGGTGTCGGTTTCTTGAGGGCCAATCGAATTGTTAATACTTGGACTCGATACGGTATTACTTCTCTCTACTTCCATATCTATGCTAGAGCTAGGTCCTTCCGTAGAACCAATAGGGATATAATTGCTGCGATTATCGTATAATCTTATGCTGTCGTAGTGGCGGTTATGAAAGTACAGATGGATTGGTCTAGCTGGAGCAGTAAGCGTCGCCGGGGCATTGTAAACTATAGGTTGCGTATTATCACCGTGAATGTAAACGTCTAAGACAAAGAATTCTGATGCAGCGATAATTATATCCTCCCCGCCCCAATGACCATTCATGAATTGATTTTGGATGTATGTGTTTATCTGCCTGGGGCTCGGTTCTAAGCTGCTAGTACTGTCGTGGAGTGTATCTATGACGCTGCCATTCAGGGCTAGCTTTATTCTAGGGTCGTCCCTGTAAGCTGAAACGTAGTGAGCCAGTTCCTGTCTGACAATTTTGTGATCATATTGGTTAGAAGTGGAGCCCAGAACAATGTTGAGCTGATCTGCTATTGCCCTGTATAGGCAGTTACCGTCTTTTGGGATTTGAACAATATTCATGATAAGATTGGTGTAACGATTCGGTAGCAATTTTTAGTGTAAGATTCTTATTACAAAAAAAAAAAAAAAAACAAAAAAGAGAGACGGACTTGGAGAACACGTCCCTAAAATATATGTTTATAAACGATCAAGTAAACAGGGTTGATTTTCGGTGTGAAATTACGTCAATTTTAGGAAATTGGTGAACTTAAAGCTATTGTTGTAATTTTCCACGGAACCTACCTACTTGCCGCAAAAGTCAGTTTTTAGGCTGTAACTTTTGAACGGAAGTGAGTAGGAAGATAAACGATATACCACTCAAAAAGGCTCGTTACAGCGAATCTGTGAATATATCACACGACATCCAGAGTAAACCCCTTAAAGAGCGCGTGGCTCGGTTTTAGGTATTTACCGAAAAACTAAGGGAGTTACAAAACTTTTTGACCCAGAAGGGGACTCAAAATACGCAGCAAACAAAAATATTTAGAGAGGTGAGGACTGTCTATTTATAAAAAAATAATGCTTGCATTTGGATGCGCCGAAATAAAACTAAACTACCTACCTAGGCATAGTGAACTGAAAAATTGGAACAGTTAAACGCGATGTAATTAATTAGTGTATTTGATTAAAAAGTTGTACCCGCCAAAAAATGAGATTTTGAGACACTAAGAAACCTATGGAATAAGAAAAATTTGAAAAAGTAGTCCAGGAAAAAAGTGGAAATGGGGTTTGAAATTACGTAAACTGGCGACGGAGAGCGACCTCGAGACAGTAATAAGCAAGGATCGGAAATTCCGATCGATATTTACCTAAAGTTGGCAAAATCCCGGAAAAAGATAGGCAAACATGGCGTCGGCTTCTTAAATTTTATTTTTATAATTTAAGTTCTGGGATTCTACAAAACGTTAATATAATAATTACTTTACATGTAGGATAAAACATTCTGTTTTGCTCCTATAAATTCGTTAGGTTAATAAGTTACAGGTAAATTAAATAACATTTGGTTAAACATATACATGGAAATTAACTTCAAACAGTTAATATAAATAAATAATTATGAATTAATGCCTGTGTAATTTATTTATTTTGAAATCCCGGAAATTTTATATGAATTATATGATTGAGTCCACCTCCATACAACTGAACAACAAAGCCGGCGCGAAAGTATAGGTAAATATCGATCCGAATTTCCGATCCCTGGTAATAAGACTAATAAGTAAATCAATAAACCAACAACTATCGAGCGAAAAAGTCCGTAGTTTGGAACAGATAGTCTTAATTAGATTTAGAGAGGAAATATTAAAAAAAAACGGGGTTTATCGGTTTATTTTGGGTGAGGGGGGGAGGAAATTAAAATTTTCATTTTTGGTCATAACTTCTAAATTAAGACGAATTTCAAAAAAAGCCGAACGTCACGAGGATCGGCAAGTTAAGCCGGATGTTTTAATACAAAAACCATGTTCCTGGGACGTTCCTACCTATGTGTCGTGGCTCGAGTGAAGAGTTTATTGGTTATAACTTTTAAATTAAAAACGGGAAAAATCTAAAATTTTGGTGATAGACGTAGGGTGCAAAAAGACAACTCTTGGTGTGAAAAAAAACGGGGGTTGTCGATAGGAATCGGACAGCGCACGCGCCAGAAGATTAATATTTTTTGAAACTTACAGTTTACGGGTCAATCCTACCTCCAGGTGACACTTCCGGTTAAAACCTACACCACCACAACTTAGCACACCACGAGCTGCACGTTTTAACACCAAAAACACGGTTTTACGACGATATTTTCCTATTTTAGTGATTTTACGAGCGCGGAGCGTTTGAAAAACGATGTTGTTCCGCCCACGCTCAGAAAATCCTCCGGGAAAAAAAATATACTTATGTTGATCCATAAATGGAGCGACGGCAAACAATATTTGCCTCAGTACCATCAATGATACTATCTGATGGTACCACGGTAAAGGAATGAAAATTCCTATTAACAAAAAACACTTCCTAAATAAGAATAATTGACAAAGTTCTTAAGAAATTTTGCTTCCCAGATTTACGCTTGTCTAAGCGGTAATTAAATTACGCTTCATCGTTTGCAAAATTTATGTCAATTTCTGTTTTTTTTTCTACATTCCATAAGTTGGTAAACTAAGGAAGTCTTGACTAATATGCTATTATAATAGCCGGTGTTCTCCTCTGATCCACAATAAGAAATGACTGAAATATGTACTGTTTAACAATCTTTATTATATTTTTTATTAAATAAACATCAAAATCTTTTACAAAATGCATAAACATCAGCCGACACACTACACTTATGTTGATAATAATTGAATTGTTGTAAATTCGATCGTTACATTTTTTTGATTAGACACAATCATGAAAATCGTCAGTTCATAAATTCGTTAAGTAACCCTTATTAGGGTAACGAGAAATTATTTCCTAACACAATGTAACAAGTATCGTTTAATATATGTACCTTTTTATATTTAATTCGCGAAAATACTTATTATTCCATGCCCCTTTAAAACGAAAAAAATATTTAATCCACATGCGTTAGTAGTTACTTCAAACATTTTTGTTAAAAACGTCACCCATCCATAATATGTTACTGGGCCTCTATTCTAGGCGGTAAAAACCATATAGTCTTTGACCTGTTAATCCTGTTATGGTATCGTTTTTAACTCGGCCGCCATAATCATTACTGTCAAGTAAATAAAAGCTATCAAAACGTTGACAATACGATAACAGGTCAAAGATGACAATGGTTTTACCACCTAGAATCTAGGTCCTGCACCCGTGCGTTGCTGCAGTGCCCGACTGTCGCTGGTTGTACTAGGAAGGAGATTCTCTCATTTCAGTCCTATACGATAATTATTAGATAAATCGTTAGATCTGCAGCGTGCTACGTGCTACGCTTAGGTGTTTCAACCTTATTATAAAAAATAAATAGATAACTAAAATTTTCGATTAAGTAAAGATTAATGATTTACTTATTGGAAAGTTTGATTTGCAGAAAATGCTACTTCATTATAGTAATTAGGTATCTTGTAATTTCACCAATTCTTTAGGCATATCAATAAATAACGAGTAATAATTACTTATTGTTTTATACAGAAATTACTGTTTGCCATCAGGAGGGTTGAAAAATTCCCAATGATGGTGATGGATTGCACGACTGTCACTCAGTCCGAACATGATTAAACCAGCAATCAATACCAAAAATATTACTAAAGCCATCTGCACATCTTTTTTATCGTCTGTCCCACTTATATACGAAACGAAGGAGTTAAATATATTTCTTATAGTTCTTGAAATAGAGGTATGGCAAACCCGTAGGAACTGAGCACCGGCCTCAGTGATGGTCGGCTCTTGCGCTCTGACCGGTGCCGGCATGCGCCTCGGCGAAGGCCGAGTGCAGGCGTCTTCCGAGCTGGACTCCGAGTGAGGCGCGGCCGGGCGGCGCTTCGCCCGCCTTGTCGGCGGGGGCGGTGACTGATGCTGCGTTTCATGGAACTCGGTAAAAGGTCGCTCCCTTAATGGTGTAGGCCTATGATAAAATGAAGTTGGAGGCAAAGTAATATCTTGTAGATAAGAATATAAAAGAGGTGTTAGATCAGGAGGAGGAGGCCTTTGAGGAGGCGACGCAGCTTCTCCTTCGTTTGAAAGTTTGAATGGTGGAGTTGGAGGCTGCACAGTTTGAGACTGGTCAGGGTTTTGTTCCAGCGTCATTTTTGTCTGCGCCTTCAATAATTCAGATTGGAGTTCATCTGTTTGTGTTTGCTCTTCCCTCCCAACCGGTTTTGATGATTCCGGTACATGTGTAAGTGTTCCACTTGTTGAGATTTCAGCAAATTTCTTTACTATTTCATCAATTATTGACTGTGAAAATTCAATACCACTCACCGAAATATGCCCAGATTTCGAATCTAATTCTGCTACTTGCAGTGTCATGCCTTCAATGTCCGATACTATAATCTTACTAGCTTGAAGTTCGGAAACGTTAAGTCGACCTACATCTAAATCCCTTACTTGAAGTCGCTGGGTCACTAAATTGTCCAACTGAACATCTCTACTCGCTTCACTAACTCGTTCAAGGGCTTGTTCATTAGCTGACACCATTTTACGTGGGCTAGGACTAATGTTAGGCCCACTTTTCGGTTTTGGAAGTGGTGGTACATCGGGAATTTGACTTTCATCAATATCTATATGTTGTACTGTAAGAGACGCTTCTGTTAACATTTCATCCCGTTCATTGATTCTAGTTGGACTCGAAACTCTTCTCTCTACTAATATTACTGTTGGTGACGTGCGACCTATATTTGGTTTAGACAATTCCGATATTTTTGGATCAGAAAGCTTAAATGATTTTTCAGATCTTGATGTCGGGCGAGATATTCGCGGGCTTTCACCTACTTTGCTGTGTGATTTACTTCTGTATGGCTCTTCGTTAACGATATCCCTCAAAGAGCTTGACATTGAAAAATCGAAATTTTCTTCAATTCCCAATTCAAAGTCTACATCATCGGGAAGTGGATCTGTTTGAGTTGAAACCTCTATTTCTACAACATCGTCCATTTTTATGTCTTCCTGAGCATAAACTAAAGGACCACTCAAAGAATCTAAATCGTGATTTTTATCACTTGCTTTTTTTTTTGGTCCCCTTGGTGGGCGCGGTGGTGGTGGGAGTGGTCTATCTTTCATTTTACTCACTATTTCACCAGAGTTCAAGTCTTTATGAACTTCTTCGGGTTGTTGCTCATCAATCTCGACATATTGAGTAAGATCAGCACTAATTGAACGTTTTGAAAAACTGTCTAAGGTCATAAGGCTTGTTGATGATTTCTTTCTGGGCGGACGATCAGGAACACTTTTTTTGACAGATTGAACAGTGTAATATTTCCTTTCCGAGCTGTTGCTTTTGCGACGTCTAACAGGTGGGGTTTTACTTTGTGATCGTCGAATTGCTTTACCTGGAGCAAAGCCAGACTTATCGACTGTGGCGTAACCTGGACTTTCGTGGCGTCGAGTTTTTTCGGGGTCTATGTACTCAATAGGGGGTAAATGAGTATCTAGAGTTAAAGATTCTGCGCCATGAGATGTTCGGTCGTCGTCGCAAAGTGATGTGCCCCTGGAGCTCCTCGATCGATTCCGCCGCGGGGGTAAAGGGCTGTGCTCAGTCATGTTCATCTCGGTTTGGGGTACAATATACTCATGCTCTGTCCTATACACGATTATCTGGAAAAATCAAAATTACAGGTCAGCAAAAAGAAGAAACTGACTAAGTGGACCACCTAGAATATTAAGTACTTATCGCGTTTTTCACTACAGTAGGGACACCGAGTGATGGCACTTGACACATCTGACAATAGTGTTGTGAAACACTCCATTTAGTTAAATACGGTCCACGCTAACGGTACCTCTGAAGACTCTTCTGCCAGTCACACAATCGACTCACGAAAACACTCCATTTAGTTAAATTGAGAGTTTCACAACACTATTGTCAGATGTGTCAAGTGCCATCACTCGGTGTCCCTACTTTAAGGAGGTTGATGATTTCACCATAACCACAGCAAAGGCGTCAGCCATTTTAGTGCGCACATAGCCGAACCCCTAGTCATCGTTGTGTCCGGATTTTAAAACAAAATAAAAGTTATAGCATGATACTAAATTTATATTGCTACAGTTCAAACGCTAAGTACTAGTATTAAATATACTCTACTCGTCACATCACAGTCATCACTCATCACTCTACGAAACTCGTCCATCTATTATTTATTTATTTTTATTAATTTATTATTTCTATTCAAGATAACAACAACAGCCAATAATAGGTAAACTATACAGTTGTTTAGGCAATGAAAAAAGGATACATAAATATTATCCACACCTAAGTATAAAGTGATAAAAAATATCTTGAAAAAAGTTTTTTCAGGTTTCCCCCCGACACTTAATATGGGGATGATTTTTTCTTCTCTCGTCTACCCATGGTGTGGGGCGTCGTAGGATAGGTCTTTCAAAAATATAATTTTTCGACTAACGATCCGTGTGTGAAATCCTAAGATTCAAAGTGCTAATTTTTGTGCCAAGACCACCCAAAGAAATCAGAATTTTAATGAAAAAATATCACGACTCAGTAGACTTCATTGGTTCCTGAGATACAGGCGACTCAAATATACCTACGAAAATCTAATAGCTTTAAATCGAGAATTAGTTCACACTGGCTTCGGAACCCTACATTGAGCATGGTCAGACATGCATATGCCCAGTTTTTTTAAAATTGCTGGTGATATTGTTTTTTAAATTATAATACTTAACCAAGAAATATATAAAACCCGCTGTTCTCGTGCCCACTTCCTTGGACAGTTAACATTTTTTTGGGTTAATATATATCCTATGAGTTAACATCACAAACTTTAATACCTCTTTATAATATTACTAGCGGCCCGCCCCGGCTTCGCTCGGGTGTGGTTTAGTATGTTCATTCTAGATTAAAGTTAATCCTAGTATCATCATATCAAACGGGAATATCATATATATCAGCCGACTGCATTAAAAAAATTAAGTGAAAAGCCAAAAACAAGGTCTTCGGGGTCAAGCTAGTCCATTTTTTTTTCTCAAGAATTGGTTGCTTGTCCCCGCCTGCAATACCTTTTCCAATATTCAAGTTATATGTAAGTAGATATATAATAGTATAAATTGTATTATTAAGAACATTGCTCTTACAATTTTCTACAGATTTTAAAGCTTGTTTTTATGCTTTGCAGTTGTTTTTTTATAGCAGTCGGGTTTTTTTTTTTAAGTTTTTTTTTACAATCTTTTATTCAACTTGTTTTGTTAGTATATGTAGCATGTAGGTACGTTATAATTTGGAAGTCTAATTTTGGAAGTTTATTTTTAACCAGTTCCCGCTATAGGATTTGGCTGAAATTTGACACATAATGTAAACCCACACCCAACTGTCAATGCAATAATAAAGTAAAGTTAGAAAAAAAAGGTTGTCATAAAAGTGAAATGTTTAACAAAAACGTATTGTTTGAGTACCTACGACGGTGAAGACTGAAACGTTCTAATACGAACTGTTTAGTTTTTCCTTTCTGAGATAATCGGATTTGAATACAAATTTAAATGCTTTGACATGGAACAAATTATAACAATACTTAGGTATAATTATTATGATGTATTTTGTAAACCTTATGCACACCTTTCAAATGTACTTTTCGTTTAAATTGCTCGCTAAGTAAATTATTTAGTTTATTCGGTATTTCTTTTAAGAAATAAAGATTCTTTGAACCGAATAAATGTTTGAACATAACACTCACTTCTCTTTAGCTGCCGTCGGTTAAAAACGTATAAATAAATTGAACCAATTGAAATCAGATTTTTGAAAACATAATTTATAATGTCAGCAGCTTTGACACAACAGGAATCCCATACAAATTTTCAACCCCTGTTTTATTCCCTGAAGGGTTGAATTTGTATATTTCTTTAATTCGTACCAGGAACCTACATTTTAAAGAATGATGGGCAAATTGGCCCATATAACCAATACAAATCTCACGTGAAAGGTAGTTATATAAGCTTCATTTTCTAATACGGGGACCAACTTCAAAAACCCCGGAGAAGAGAGCTATCAGCCTTCAAATATTTACACACACACACAACGTTCATCACTGCACCAGCTGTGCCCCGCATGCGTTACAATGCTATTTCCCGTATATCCGACTCACGCTTGGCCGTTTTTTCACTTAACTATTTTTCATGAAACTGGCTATCATGTATAAAAAGATTTATTCCAATCCGACGGGTTGTTCGAAAGATAACCCGTTTAAACAAACGCAGATACCCACAAACAAAAAACTCTTCTGCTTTATTATATCGTCCCTTGGCTGCTAAAACCGCTTAACTGCATGACATATAGTTTCGAGAAAAACGCATATAAAGATTTGCTTGTTAATATTTCTATGAAGGGCCAATAATAGCTAAAGCATTTTCGTGTTTTTATCTGAACAGTTATTCGCTTATTAAGATTATTTGACTTAATTTACTTTTTGTGTAGGATAAGAGGATAAAATTTAGGGATTACCGTAAAAAGTGCTGCAGTTAAGCGGATTTTCCTGAAGACACCTTTTTTTTGTATCTCTTAAAATAATAGCCTTAGATCGGAATTTTCGATTTATAATACTTTCTGATATAAATTAATAAACGTTTGACCTGAATAAAGTCTTCAAACGATTTCAGATTCTATATTATTTGAGTTTATTAAAAAGTCACGATGCAGTTGGTAGGTTTTTCCTGGAATAATTTGGAAATTAAGGAATTAAAAGCACTTATAATTAGAAAATACGTGTACAATGTTTTGGCATGTGAGGTTTCACTATCATTTTTTCATCTCCTGTGGTTTATTTATTTTATTTTTTGTAATTGTCATTTTCATGGTAACTCTAACATGTTTCCTGACTAAGTTCAATATTAGGGAAAAGGTAAAAAAAAATAACGAAAGTGTTTGAAAGGTATTTGTGCTGAACTATTATTTATCATCTTATAGGAGACATTTTAGAGTTAGCAATGAAATAGTATTTAGATTAACGTAAGATTCCAATGAAATAGAGAACATATGAATTTAAAATTTTCGTTTATTCTGAGTAATTGAAACAATTAACTTAAAACCAAAACTTTTTATGCTAAGTTAGTATAGATCTCAAGGTCTATGAGATCTAAACTGAAATGTAATCAAAACTCTATCTAGTAATGAGGAGTGTTAGCATACTAACACTCTTCATCACTACTAGTGTCAGCTACATCCAAATCAGGAACGCGATCGACAATATTGGAGTCACAATTTAACGAATTGAACCAGCCATGGTATTCCTCCGGAATGACGCCCTTTACACAAAGGTTCACCAAATCTTTTTTTTTTGCTGCGCTGATTGGCAGGGTATTTTGATACAGTTGTTGCAACGGGGGAAGTTGGAATTCTTCTTCTGCCACTGATTCCACAGAGCAAGGATTGGACCTACGATTGCTTTTTCTCGTCCGAGGGCCAGGTTGAACAGGTCTGGGGTCGAAGCTCTTGAAATCATCAGACATATCGTAATTGAAGTATACGTTCTTGTCCCCTTTCACATATTTTATGCGTTTAATTTTCAACCATTTTATTTGGTTACCTTGTCTGTCCTTTGCTTTATTTAGTAACACAGTTTCTGCCAATATTTTCAGGTCAAAAAATTCATTATACTTGAACTCTTTTACCTGGTAAGGTGGCTTTATCACCTTTTTATTAGAGGTTGGTGGGTAAAAGAAGGCCTTAGTTCTGGCTTTTTTGAAAATATTTTTCCAGTCAGTGATTGAAAATACATCAGAGTGCCTTTTAGCATTTTCAATGGCACTGTGCATTGAATCAGCTTCCATGTAGGAATGGCCGGATTCTAAAAATTTCTGCTCGATCACATGTATATTTTCAATCGTGTTTACAGCCCACATCAAAAGTGCTGTGACAAATTGGTTCCGGTTTTGCCCACCGCATGTGTCTGAGAATAAAGATACTTTTGTGACATGGCTAGGTACGCATTCTGATAAATAGTATAGTAAAATTGTTCCAATTTCACAGCTCCCTTTTTTGCCGTGCACCTCTAACCACGGGAAGCAAAAGCCATTATTAGGCAAAGCACTTTCATATATGCACAAGTTATAAAGGGTAAGTTTGCGCACATAATACAATATACCAACTTTCGAACAGGGTATTTGCAGGATAGCCTGTAAATCGAAGGAGACTGAAATAAAGCTTGGGTCCATTTCAGCTCTTTTTTTATCGTTCTCTTTTTCTTTTGAGCACTTGACTTTCCTTTCTATGTGTTGCTGGTAGGGAATTTCCAGGTCGTATTTTGTTTGTTCCTTTGCTGAGTGATATTTATTGCAAGTCTGACATTGATCCTTTTTGGGGACAAAAAAGCTAAGATTGAACTCGGTTGAAAAAATTCTTCTATATGTTGTTTCGGAGACAGGGTTTTCATCATACTGTTCTAAGTAAAGTGCGTACATTTTTGAAATATTTAGGCAAGACTCTAAATATTGTCGCTTTGATTTTTTTCTAATGTAATGTCCCTCCAATTTTGGGAATGAGTTGATGTGATCAATGACTTTTTGGACTCTCTCTGCTGATGTTTTGTTGCTTGGCTCTTTCGAGCCTCTTGGGTCTTTATCATTTGAGTAAAGCCCGGCTGCGTTCTTGTGCTGAATAGCGTCTTTTATAACTGCAGGCGAGATACTTAGAGTGGCACAGAAGAACGGTTGACAAACTTGTTTCTTGTTCGTACCCAAGTCAAAGAAGCATTTAGTGGTGTACGGTCTAGAACGTTTTCTCTGTACTACTACTCTTTTTGGTTGTTGGGCTATCACGCGAGAGAGAATTAAGTTTTTCTTTCCAACGAAATCTTGGTTCCAGTACGACCGACACATTTCTTTGCGATATTCTGAACTAAAATTGTCAGTGCACTTGAAGATACACTTCGAGCAATCTATTGGCAGTGGCACTTTTGCAGCTCTTACGGTGTTGTTTGTGACATAGGCCAAACCGTCACAGCGCCGTTTCTTCACAACATTTTTCTTCCATTCACTCTCATTTGCGGTGCGCCGACGGCTTCGAGGTTTCACCTGATTCCAAGCCATGTCAATACACTCTGTCAGTATAACTTCAACGAACTCGGCTGTATTAATTAACTGCACGGGTGGTGGTACTACGAGCTGGCTAATCGGGCCTGGCTGTGGTTCTACGTCCTGCCAACTCGGACTTGGTTGTGGCTTTGCGTTCTGCCAACTCGGGCCCGGTTGTGGCTCTGCGTTCTGCCAACTCGGACACGATTGTGGCTCTGCGTTCTGCCAACTCGGGCCCGGTTGTGGCTCTGCGGTTTGCCAACTCGGACACGACTGTGGCTTTGCGTTCTGCCAACTAGGACACGGTTGTGGCTCTGCGTTCTGCCAACTCGGGCCCGGTTGTGGTTCCAGCCTGGAATCTATATTGTTATTAATGTGTTGGCCTACTAAATCTGCCAATCTTACCAAATTATTCTCGTCGTCCAAGTCACTGGAAGAGTCATGCCGCGACTCAATTGGTTGGTAAGTTGGGTCGTTATCTGAAAAATCGCTACCAAATAATTCTGACTCAGTTTCTGACACCCGTATTGGCGATCGGTTACACTTTGATGATGCTTGAACTGATTCAGCAATACTGTTGTCACTCCCAAACATATCAATATTCCCGATAATTTGTTTTATTTCTTCGGCAATGATGTTTTGTGAAACATCGAGATCTGATGACAGCGACTGTCCATCGTCTGAAAAGTAATATTGTATTAGAATTTTTTATATACTTAGGTAATACTTAGTTTTAAACCATATCTTTTAAAAAATATAAAAAAGATGTTAAGTATATTTATTTAAGTATTGCAGTTGAGAAATTAGAACCTACTAGTTTCCGCCCGCGACTTCGTCTAAACTATCTTATAATTATTTTAATCCAGACTATAAACTATCTTCGTTCAAAATTAATCGGTTGAGCCGTTTAAGCGTGATCGAGTAACATCCATACATCCAAACATCTAAACATCCAAACATCTAAAGTTTCGCATTTCTAATATAATAATAGCCGGATTTTGACACTTCTCAACGCCCGTTCAATGAAAAATGCACGTGGCCCATCAAAATAAGAGATAAATAAAATCGATACGCTGTGCAACCAAATCAATATTGTTTTTTTATTATACCTAATAGTTCTGGCTATTATAAAAAACTTATACCGGAATAACTGTATAAGTGCAGGATTCCTTAATTTTATAAACTGTTTTTAATATTCCATTGCTTACCGTTATCCTTGAAAATCTGGTTTACATCTTCGGCACAAGTTTTATCAAAGTCGTTTATAAAATCCGGAGCTGCATCTTCTAAAACACAATTTAACCCCTCATTAAAACAGATTAAAAAAGCTCTCTTTAAATAAACGATTAATAGCTTAAATAATGTTACAGTCTGTGAGCACTTAGAAGGTGCTTCGGGTATGTACTTCTCTCTCATGCGCTCTTAATAAGAGCGCATGAGAGTGAGTGAGACAGAAGTACAAACCCGAAGCATCTTCTAAGAGCTATCGCAATGTAACATTGTTGGATTTTTTTCTATGATGCTATAAGGCAGATTAATTCATCTTGATAAGAGCCAAGTAATAAAACATCAGCGGCTAGGGTTGGGGAAGTTTTGATCACAGTCTTCAACTCATTCCTAACAATGGAGGGAAGTATATCTTACCTACGAGTGAAATCAAAGCGAAAATAAAAAAAATTGTTAAAAAAGATGTCATTGCTTACCTCTATCCTTGCAAATCTGGTATACATCTTCGGCAGACTTTTTATCAAACTCGTCTATCAAATTCTCTGAAACCATAATAATTCATAATTTGACCCCTTTTTGAAACAACAACAATTACATAATAAATCTTTATGGCACACCTCACACAAACAAAATAAAGGTCGACAACACACATATATCATAAGCACACCGACATATTCTACTATAAAACATTATACTATAACGTATACTATAAGATCGCAACATATTTTGATATCGAAAAGGTTTTAAAAATAAAAGCTTTAAATCGAAATTATTTGCTTATGCGTTCAGCGGCGTAACAATTTTAAACTTTATATCAATGGTATAAGGCCTAAAACTGTTAGTACCTAAACATTATTTACGTCGAGGCACTCGTACGAAAGTACCTAAATAAATGAAGATCACGTCGTTTTGTAGATCACGTATATGTATATTTAGAGCGACATAATTATACGAAAAATTAAAACGGTAATTACTTTGAGAATTCATATAATCAATTTTACTAACCTACAAAAGTAGCCTTCAAAGAGAAACAAAACAATACTTACGGTTTTTCGCGAGCGCCAGGCCCAATAGTTTTTTGGATCGATAACTCATCACTCTAACATTTAACACATAATAACAATCCAATAAAAAGGGAAGCGCGCGCGCAGTAGCGTATAATAACTCGAAAATCAAAACGCGACTAAGTGCGCCGAGTGCGAGCACGGTGTGACCCCCCCGCGCTCCCCGGGATAGCAGCGAGTCACACAAGGCACCCAGCGAAGAGCGTTAAAGCGCACTTAGGCGGTTTTGGTTGAATGAGTTGAATGTGGTCGAAGGCGAAACGTAACGAGCAAAGCCGCTTATATTACATTTGGCATGTTTTTGCTGTAGACCAATTTTAACTATTGATCGATTTGGTGTTCTGACAAAACGTAGTAAAGGTGGTTAGACTATTTTGACAGAATATTAAACACACATTTTGGTTTGATCGCTTGCTGCGAAAATCTAGTTTATCTCGTTAGCATCTTTATACTGTTATTAAATTGCAAGTTTCGTTCAAACTACCAACATTCCAAAACCGCTTAAATAAGAATATAATGTTTTCGACCTTGAAAAAAAAAAGCTAGCCGCTATAACAGACACTTAATAGGTTTTGCCTGTAAATAATTTTTAAAAAACGGTGTTATCTGACGTTATCCTAAACACTAAATCAGGAATGGAGCCACGTATCAAAAAACGGGCTTTTGTAGCAGGTAGATCATGGAAAGCATAATATAGCAGTATTAATATCTCACTTTTGACCAAAACGGAGCTTAAGCGGTTTTCGCAATCAAGGGACGATATTAGTATACGTATTTTTATTCTTAAAAAAAAAATCACTAATCAAATAGTTGCAAATCAAATCTTCAACATGTGCCATAGCACAGAGTTACGAGCCTTATGGAAAGCGAAATCAGTCAATCATAATTGCTGAATTTGAGGGTTTGTCCTTAACACATCCCCATTGAGTTGAAAGTTACCCACGTTTTCATTCCGGGTCTGTACGAAATTAAATATTTCATCATAAAATATCTCGATTCTCCCAGTCTGCACAGTCTAGTCGTCATAATAACAATGACAGAAAATAGTGGGATCAATAAGCCTAGAAACGTTATAATACTATTGGTGTTTGGGCTGGGTTCCATACATTTTTGCCCATCATTCTTTGTCGTAATTTACTTCAAATATGATTTATCTCCCATACAAACTTTAATCCACTGTTTCGATCCTTTAGAGATGAAATTAAAAATGAATATGGTACATTTACAGCCTCATATTTATAAACCGTAATGTCAAATTTCATATTCGTAGCTATAAAAATGACGGACTTCCATACAATGGTGTATCCCCTATTTCACCCCGTTAGGGGTTGACATACATACATAATACATTAAAAGACGGCTGTTTCCCAGAGGGGTAGGCAGAGACGACTTCTTTCCACTTGCTACGATCATGACAAATTTCTTTCGCTTCTTCCACATTCATACATCGAGTCATGCACGCACGTCGGTTTCGGGTACTTAAGGTTCCGCCCTTTTCCAGTATTTCTCCTGAATTTCTAGGGGTTGAATTTCGAAAAATCCCTTGTTATTACTTGCTAACGTCAAAAACCGTACGTACTATTAAAGGTTCATGTTTCTAGCTTCAGTAGTTTCGGCGGTGCGTTGATGAGTGACGCGCCTTCCGGTTCTCTCTTCATTAATAGTATAGACTAGATACACAATTAATTTAGAAAAAAATAACATGCATAGTTGAGCAGAAAACGTGTCAAAACTCAGAATTATCACAAGAACTAATAGATAAAAACATTTTTAAAAAAGCTTACCTATGACGACGCAAGACGACCATATTAAAAAAATTAAAAAGTTTCTATACTTTCTCCTACCGAAACCGTGTCCTCTAAAAAAGATACAATGTTTAGATATTTTTATGACTAAGTTATTATTAAGTTATGTAAGCGTTTGGTTTAGGCCAAGCGTTTTTATCTGTTAGGTAGTCCTCGACCCTATAGTAAGCTCTAGACATCAACGGCTTTTTCAAGTAATTTTTAAGAACTGGTAACTTTAAAACTACTACAGGTAATTAATTATAGAAATCAATTCATTGACCTACAGACGATGTATATAATTTACCTTGCGTACCAACACGATTTTTTAAATAGCTATTTTACTTTTATTTCATTTTATTTAAAACAGTTTTAATCAGCAACATCACTAAATGTGGCAAAGACATCACTAACACAGGCCCAATAAGATATTATAACACTACTTGAAAACGGTTTGAAAGATAAGGTTGTCGAAGAATGATGTCGTGGTCCACACTTCGATAGCCTTTTCAAAGCCCGTGTAGACCACGTCAACCGTCCATCCCCCTCTATTTCGTTAAGTACAAAGTTTGAGAAACACGCTACGTTGATTATTTTGGAGCGACCCCTTAGGAAACCGTGTTGTTTATCCGATATACCACGAGCTATAATACGAAAGATAGTTTTAGACAGATTTCTTACTTTTCGATCTCTTACACAATTCATACTAAGTAATATTATATTATAAATGCGACAGCATCTCTGTCTATCTATCTGTTTTCTATGCTTTCACGGCTGAACCACTGAACCGAACTCGATGAAACCTTGTATGGAGATAGTTTAAGTCCCAAGGAAGGTTAGGATACTTTGTATCCCGGAAAATTGGACAGCCGCCGAGAGAATAGCTACAACGACTTCTACCACCTGATAGTAAGGGGATCTAAGACTCGAAGTCATTTGAAATCTCAAGTCTACAATCGCAAGATTTCAATCCTATAAGACTGCAAATGCGTTGCCAACCCTAAGGATCAAATTCTATTATAATGTCTTATCCACGCACCAAAACACAATAATGTGAACACTTGTGCTCGGCAGTAGGTTACAGATAAGATAGTGCAGGTAGCGATCTGGACAAACCTTGCAGTCCCTGTGTCGTGGCACACGTAATTTTAGTTTCAAGTTAAAATTTAACGGTGCACAGAATATAAAAAAAAACCACATGTACGTTATGATTTTTCAAGAGTTATCCAATGCTACTTCACTCGATATCAAAATTTAAAAAAAAAAAATTCGTTTTGTTTGGTAGGTAATTTTTTTAACGATTTTATTTAACAAATTTATCGGCGTAATTTAAATGTAGGTATAACTGTGCCAAATTGCAGCTTTGAAGTAGTCTCATGGTGAGTTAAATCGCGGACAACCGGAGATGGCGAAACTATGTGGGTTCC
Source organism: Acleris emargana (assembly GCA_927399475.2). Lineage (NCBI taxonomy): Eukaryota > Metazoa > Arthropoda > Insecta > Lepidoptera > Tortricidae > Acleris > Acleris emargana. The sequence continues at coordinate 43,505,259 of OV656835.1, read as the reverse complement.
TTATTGACTACGGAACGCTAATTAAAACAATCGCAAATAAACAAACGGAGTTTCATTACTTGTTCAAAAATTCGGCTGGCCTTATTTTCGCGGGGTAAATAGGTTAACCATTAATACGCACTCGTATTCCAAAAATATATACACACACAACGCGCAGCGAACTCAGTGTAGGTTTTGGAGGAACGCCAAAATTAATTGTAAGTATAGTCGATACAGTTGGTCAGCCACGAATATGCGATGTATGTTGTGCCCGCCGAAAAATATTATAAACTTATTCAGTTGGATTTGAAGTACCCAGGTCAATCTCCAGAACCTTGTACGCTTAAATACGACAATCAGGAGTTACCTATTATTATCACAAGGGTTCGTGTTGTGTTTAAATAGGCACAGTGAGATACCTAATCAAGGCAGCCGTTTACTGAAACTTTGGAACACCTATATTCCTTAAATACGGGTTAAATACAGTATGTCAATTGAATAAAGGCATTACGTTGTTTAAAAAGCAAACATTCGTATACCAGATTTCAAGGACATGTTGGAGTTTGATATTAATCAACTCATGTGGACTTCATTTCTACCTTCTTCTTCTTAACGTAGGTATACTAAACGCCGGAATCCAGATTGCTCTTCATCGTATGCTTGTAATGTAAACCATGCATCACATATTGCTATGCATCGAACGATTTTATAAATAATAATCAATGAATATTACTCAAATAATTCGTAAATTTAATCGACCTGATCTTTTTTATTTATGGCGTATTTTATTTTTATTTTATTTTTATTTATGTATTCCGTAATGATTTCGTCAATGTCAAGTAAGTGAGAGTAAGTACTTTCAACCAGTTTCTTTTTTACCGTTTGTAACTACGAGAATATAGATTTTACCACCCGATTACCGGCAAGATAGACTACGTACACAGATTCTAGTAAGTAATTGTTATTTTTAGTCGTTTCTTTTCGTTACATTCCTTCATTTTGACTAAAATTTGTACCTACAATTACAATTGACTTACGACTTTGTGTCGTTGATATTTACCAGAACCGATCGTATAAAAATGGACGGATAAAAATAACCCTCCAGGCTAACGACCGGCTGATCAGAAAATTACATAATGAGTTTGGCAGGCCACAGAATACGGTTTATTATTATGTGATATAGGTACCTACAACGACTTCCGTTCCGAATCATTATCATCATCATCATCATCATGTCAGCCGAAAGACGTCCACTGCTGGACATAGGCCTCCCCCAAGGCTCTCCACTCAGACCGGTCTTGTCTTGTGCTTTTTGCATCCGCCGCGTTCCCGCGATCCTTACAACGTTCCGAATGGGACCTTAAATCAGCTAAATAGACACGATATGATATGGGGCACGGTAAACTTATTAAATCGATTTAGTTATGATCATATTTTGGCACATACATTTCAGACAGATGTTGTTGTCTTAACTTAGTTAGGTCCACGTGGAGACCTACAAGGGCACCCAAATACCATACTTTGAAGTGTAAAATATTATTAAACATTATTCGATAATCATAATAAATGAGAAAATGTTTATCATTTAAAATAACTTTAACGTAAGTACGTAGGTACAATTTAAACAATTATTTATTTTAAAAAGGTGAATTATTGATATTAGCAAAATGTTGGTTATCGGCTCATAAATATTATATAACTAATTATAGATTGATTTACTTTTTTCGTAATCAATCGCTAACTTTTCTCGAGTACCTACTTTCCTGGATTTTTCTCCTAACAAATTACTTGTCAGCAAAGTCATGTTAATTATTCCATTCCTTTTTATTAAATGTTATTTTAAACACATACAGTCTCAATATTGTGGAAAGCCGAAATGACCGTGACCATGGTAATAAAAATACTATAAGAGTTATTTATCTAACTGGTACATAATGAAGCGTCTTAAAGTACGAGTGCCGAGGTCTTATGACAGGCACGAGTACCTTAAGAGACAATATTATGAACCGTTGCATACATAAGTTTTTCTACAATCTTAAAATGATACTGACAAATATAAACAATGGCTAACTTTTCTTGTATACATTCCTTGATTTTTCTGCTAGGTAACAAATTATTGTCAGCAAAGTCATATTAATTACTTCGATTGGCATTAATAGTTTGTGAATTTTACTGTTAACCGTTTAAAAATAATTTCATACAAATTTTAATAGTTAAGTACTATAACAGTTCTGATAAGATAATTTATCATAAAAAATGGAATGCCAATCGCCATTGAGCGTAACCATAGTAACATTAGTAACCGAATAACAAGTAGATGAATATTTATGCATAATCTTTTTAGTGATTTGATAAAATATTATTTAAAACATCAAGTCTCAAAATTTATTTAGTTTTTAATATATGCCATTGTATTTGTTATTAAAACATTTTTAACAATTTATTATACAAATTAGGATATTAAGCGTTCGTTCACTAAACGCCAAGACTGATACCCGGAATGACCGCACTTATGGTAATAACAATGCAATAATAATTATTATAGAACTGTTACTACCATGGAAACGTTCATTATAGAATAGTTTTCACGCTTCGGTAACGCTATAGGTGGTATTCTGATGCCGTTAACGATATCAATATTAACGGTTTATAGTACGCGAGTAGAAAATAATTATTTTAGACTTTTTATTACCATGGCAACGCTCATTATAGAATTGTTTTCCCGTTTCGGTTACGGTTACGCTATAGGAGTTATATTCTGATACCATTCACGATATCAATCAATATCAGCGGTTTATAGTACGCGAGCAGGAAAAACCCTTTTTATCTTTATCTCCATAATAACTGTGCTCTCTGTCGTTGTAGAATTGCCAAGGGTCCCCTATGCGTGTTTATTTTTAACGGGTCACGTAATTACTAGTGTGTACATAACGTTCACAATCCACGACAGCACGATCTGCCACTCAAATTGATGTTGCATAATGGCGTCCATGCATACTCAACCAAAAAAGTTCTTTAGCACTTTTGGGCCTTCACAAAATACAAATAGAGTCGAAAAGTGGTAAAGAAGTACTAATAGTACTTGGCTGTCTATGCTGTCACTCTCTAAGGCATGTGACATGGACAGCCGAGTGCTATTTTTTATACTCTGAATTTATATTTACGTAGAGTTAAGTAGGTAGGTATAATAGGCCAAACCGATGTACGAAAGTGGCCATAAGTGGGTACAACCACCACCAGCTAGTGCAACTAATAAACGTTCAAAATTTTGTGCAATTAGTCCTAACTTTCCATAGTTTGAAGTGTCGTATCTCAGTAACGATTAAGTACTAGCTGTCCGTGCCCAGCACCGCCCGGGTGTTATGTTTTAGGGTTCCATAGCCAAAATGGCAAAAACGGAATCCTAATAGTTTGGTCATGTCCGTCCGTCCGTGTGTCAGGCATTACTCAAAAACTAAATGAGGTACATTGATAAAATATGGAGTATACTCGTAGGTATCTTGTAGCAGCAGCTACTTATTTTAATAGTCAAATAACAAAAATAAATATTTCCAGGGGGGCACTCCATGCATGTAAACGAAAAAAAAATCACTCCAAATTACCAGTGTGGCACGTATTTCGACAGTTCTATCAAAAACCCTTTAAGGTAAGCAGTTTGTTGATTTGGTGATTTTTTTCGAAAATAATCGCTCCGAAAGTTGTATAAATTGTGACCCCCTTTATCGTTTAAGCTATATGTCCAAAAAATATGAAAAAAATCACAAAGGTAACGCTTAATAAACACTTTGATCAAAACATATTTTCAACATGATCGGATATAGTAATACTGTTTTTGATTTATTGCCGAAAAACTGCGCTTCACAACAAAAGGACGTAAGTGCCATGAAGATACGCTCTTTTACTGGTGTAGTAACGGCTTCGGAACCCTACATTGAGCGTGGTCAGACATGCTCTTTCCCGGGTTTTTTGAAATAAAGACCCTGTCTTGATAATTACGAACACAACAAAAAATGAGATTTATTCAAATCGGGCGAGCCATTCTCGAGTTATGTCGTGACCAGGGGAAACAGGGATTCATATATATATATATATATATATATATATATAGAGAGAGAGAGAGATATAGAAATAACTCAAAAACCAAATTGTGGTGCATTACACCCTTATTAATTTCTTTACATTACTACTTTTTCTTAAAATAAACTCTCCTAAGGGGTCCAAATAACTTACATACCAAACATTTAGCGTTACATCGCCTTTTGATTTTTTAAGTTTTTTATATGTAAAATAAGACTGTCCTACATACTACTTAGAAAAGTTGAATGTGGTTATATATTATAGCTTAGACTGCTTATTATTTTAGGAAAAGTATGTCTCGTTTAACTATGAATTCAAGGATCAAGGATCATGATCGTGATACACCAGTCAGTCAGTTCTTAGCAAAGGAAGTTTTAAAATACTTAAAATTTGGTTACATGAGGAGGATAGTCGTCGTTTGATAATTTCTTCAAGTTATTAACAAGTAGAGTCAGTGCACTAACCGATGTAAGCCATACATTGAATCACAATCAATCACCAATAGACATTTACATTCATGCAGTTACATACATAACACAATACATGCGGATACATAAAATACTTACGTCTTCTCGTGCCGCAGGGGTCTCTTCCCAAAATTCAGTTGACTGAATATCTTTAAAATCACTCAATGAAGAATGTCTAAAGTCTTTCTTAACGAACTTCTTTTTCCGTTGCGGCGGCATTGGCAAAGTTTGAGACTGGTTTGGAGTATCCTCTGGATATTCTATAACGTCATCATTGGCATATTCGTGTATAGAACGTAAATCATTAGAAGAACAAAAGTTCAACGGGTTCTCTACTTTTCGAGGGTTTTCAACTTTATCAGTTACATGATATTGAGTTAAATCTTCAGACAGACCTAAGTCAATTTCACTGAATTGCATATCAGTATCAAAATTTTCATCAATGTACTGAACTGGTTCCAATTCTATATCCCTTTTCTTTCTTTTAGCTCTCGAGGGACGTACAGGTGGGAATGTGTAGTAACCGTCATCTTTGTCGTTCAAATCTTCGCTCGAATAACGCATACGCTCATCGTCATCTAGTAAAAGCTCAGGATCAGCTTCTGGCTCATTAGCATAAATATTTTCATCGCTCATCCCGGAATTGCTCCCCATTAAAGCAAGAGCATTTTTAGGAATTTTAAAGGCTTGTCGTATTTCGTCACTCAAGTACTCTCTTACTTGAATATTTTCGCGAGAAATACCTCGCGGTCGAACAAAAAATTCGTCGTTGTTAATTTCGTTTATGACATGAGTATATTCTTCTTTTAACGGTGAATCCTCTGTATATAGTGCTTCGTTATTATGATCGTTTAGGCTAGATAGGTCCTCTTCCTGTGCAATGTATTCGGAGTGTATTTTATCGAAATCGTATGTTGCTTCAAATTGCTGTCTTTCATCCGTTCGATGCTCAAAATGTTCAGTGTTTCCATACTCTCGGGGTTCACTTGGACTGTCCGGTATATATGAGGTCGGTTGTGTCGTATTTTTCTTCATACGTGTAAACGTGAACGTAGGCGGTGGAGTTTCTTCCCTGTCTAAGTTCGGGGAAGACGAGGTTTTCGGTAACTCCGTTTTTTTTTTTCTATTGAAGAGTCTTGGGTATGTTTTAGCTTCAAATTCAGCTGGAGTTGCATGACTAACATCTATGTTAGACCCGGTAGCCTTTGCATCTTCGGTTTTCTGAACCTTTTTTCTCCCCAGGCTGGGAAAGTTAATTTTGGTTCTTTCAGGCATTTTAAGCATCGAAAAATCAGGAACATTGAATTTGGGCTTCTCTGGTAAGGTAAACTTCTTTTTATCCCCAAACGATAGTTTTTCAGATATATTAATCTTTTTAAACTTCGGTCGATCCGGTAAACTGAACTTTCTTTTATCGGGCAGTGTAAACTTAGGTCGGTCGGGCATTTTAAATTTCGATCTCTCGGGTAAATTTATTTTTGGTTTTTCTGGCATTTTAAACTGCTTGGTTTTCATACTTTGTAATTTAGTTTTCAATTTTCCAGCTTGTGTTTTTAATTTTCCAGTTCCTTCTTTGATACGCTGTTGAATTTTAGCGTCGACTCCTTCAAAATGTTTCTTCCTACTGTCTCGTTTCAAAGGTAAATTTTCCAGAGCTGAAGAATCCACTTGGCTTGTGCTTACTTCACACTCAGTTCTCGACATCGTTGATGGAGTATTAATAAAATATCTTTCTTCGATATCTTTTTGAAGGCTTTGAGCATTTAATATTCCTTCGTTTTTATCATCATTTTCTTTTTCCTCTGGTTGCTCTTCTTCATCGGAAGTATGTTGTAAGTATTTACGTTCCAAAGAAGTTGTACTGGATAATTCGTCGTCGGTTTTAACCATATCAGACTTTTGATCTTTATTAGGCATAGTATAGACTATGTTCGGTGGTGGTTTTTCGATAATTTCATATTCGTGATCACTGAAAAATATAAATCGCACTATAAACTACATATATTTTAAATATAAATTATTTCAGTTTATGTATATTCGCCAAGGAGGACATTTTACGAATACATCATATTCACATTCGCATTGCAGGATTTCTCAAATGATTTATTGAGTAGTTGCTAGTTGCAAAAGTAGAGATTCGTTGTAAAAGTTTCCAGTTTTATTTATATAACGTAGTCTACGCACACATGTTTCACGAGTCACAATTAGGCCAACCATTGACGCTCGTTTTAGACGCAGCAGTCACCGGGCGAAACACATTTGAATGACTTTGAATTTATTATACGGTTTATAATTTCAATCATAAACACTGCAAAACTGTCAAGAAATATATGTCGGCAGACTTACCTCTCATTCGAAATTAAATTACTAGCTCGCGATGTCGGCCTTGTTCCGACTGGGTTTACTCTTTCCGGTAGTAAAGAATAACTTTGAAAAAATTGACAGGCACAACGAACGTCTGGTGTATAGACTTGGACACTACCCTCTCTTGTGGGCCTTACAGGTTTTTCTAAGGGAGCTCCGCCCTCAGATGTCCAACGTCGAAGTTTACTCATTACTACTAACTATAGAAAAGAACTTGATAGCCGGCTCATACTTAGATGAAATGTTTTAAAATAAAATCAAAGGATTCGATCGTTTTAAAGCACTTTAAATCATAAGTTGTTGGTGAAAGCGTTACAGTAAATGAACTAATCACCAGTGTGAAGGCAGCCGCGAGCACTGATCACAGATGACAAATTTAAATAGCTTAAACCAATGTGCAGGAAGACTGCTCGGACAAATCTATATTTATCAAGTAGAGAGAAGCTACGCGTTCGCTTTGCATATGTTGAAACAGCTGTTATGTCACAATTACGTACGCAGTATAACACCAAAATATAAGAAGTAATGAAACAAAATATTTACCTAGAGCGTTTAGACCATTCTTTCTCAAAAATGTCGACACCATTTTTCTTTTGTAGCATTGATTGTGGGCTTGGGGTAGGAGAAGTTTCAATCGGAACAGCAGATGTGATTTCATGATTAGTTTCTACATTATCGTCATCAAAAATTTCAGTAATTGTGATATTAGGCGAATCATTCTTCGGCCTTGTTTCTTCTAATTGATTTTGGAATATCTCTTCGACATTTGGCTCCTCAGGATCCATTTCTTCATCTAAAAGTAATGCTTCTTTATTTGAATCCTTTATTTTGTGCAGTTTTTCCATTATATGTTCTCCAGATTTTAAAGACATTTCATCTTCTATGACTAAACTAGGATCTTGTGAAGCAATCGACTTTTTTTCTTGAATACTTTCATTTTCTTTATTATTGTTGCTATTATGGTCTGTTGTATCAATATCGGGTGAAAAATGGAGTATCTTATCAGTGTCTTGACCTTTTGAGTCCTCTATGTCCTCGTATATATGTTCTTTTTTTTTTCTAAGAGGAGGAGTATCAATGCTCAAAGTTTTACTCATTTCATCAGAATCACCAAGTTTGATAGCACTATACTTTTGTCTTCGAACAGCACCAGGAGAAGTCTTTAACTGTCGTATTTCTTGCCCTTCCTTATTTTTTTTACGTTTTAGTGATGGTGACTTCTCGCTTTCATTTTTTTCAAGCTTATTTAAAGTTTTGTCAGCTAAGTGTTTGATTTTATTAACCAATGGATGACAACACTTAGTTTTTTCTCTTGTTTCTGAAACGCCGATGTATTGTTGCTCTGGTATGCGTCGCTTCAGAATTCCTTTAGGAGACACATTCTTAGAAGTAATGATCGGTGGTATTAAATTAGAGCTCACTTGGTTATCTGGTTGCTTACCAATGTAGGCGTTCATTGCTTGGTTTATAATATCATCCTCAGAATCTAACGATACCTCTTTGGAGAAGTTTGGTATATGAACCCCTTCATCTACTCCTTCTTCTCCGTGCCTACGGCTGCTTCCCGGTGAAGAGTCAAGGTTGAGAATCCTTTGACCTCCGCTATCGACAGGCGAATGTGTTCGAGATCTTGATACTTCACGTGACATACTTCTTCGTGGTTTTGTTTCTCTGATTATATCTTCTGCAGTAATTTCCCCTTGTAAAGGTGGCTTAAGAAGATGAGTCCAAGGGTAGTGACCCAATTTACGATCTCTTCGCAAATCGTCCCATTGGTATTCGTTAATTGGCGCTTGCGATGTCTCTTTATCTGGTGACAATTCAGATTCCATATGTTTTATTTCAACAAAAATGTACAAGCATATAGTTAATAAAAAGTAAACTTTTATGTTATTTTTTCAGTGTATTTAAATTTTCACCGTTAAACTAAGAACACAACATTTCGTTTCAGACTGAGCATCTGCAAATGAAAACACTTCGGGTTTGCGTGGGTTTGCGTGAAAATAGGTGTGAATAAGTTACGTGCTGTGTGTAACAAATTATTTGGACTTGTGCCGCGGCTTTACCTTGATTTCAATCCGATCACGCTTACAACTAACCCACCAACTTTAGTTTATGTGTACTATATCAAAAGAATCACTAAATGTCATTTTTTGTTTTTAATTAGAAACGATCTGTGACCTGTACAAAATCTCTGCTCAACTGGGCGAAGCGTCGTGGTGCGTGCAAGCGCGCTAAATATAAGATTGAGCATGAATTTATTTTTGGGAAGCATTTCGCGTCATCGGTGAAACTACAGACCAGACTTTGTTTTATTCATTCTGTGATAGTATTTGAACTAAAAGAGGAAACCAATAGTTGAAGTATTTATTATTGGTGAAAAATAAGCTCATTGGCTAAACCGATTTGTTATAATAATTATATTACTTACATGCTATGGAACATGCTACTGCCGTCCTTTGACCGAAGTCCAAACTGTTACGTCGAGGCCGCTCTGTCATGTTGTGACTAATTCTATAACGATAGAGAAAACAAATTTGGTTTCTAAATACTCATATAGACGATAATTTTTGCTCCCTACATGTGTTGCGATGTACACGTTATATTGCGATGTGTGACCATATACACCCACTTGCAAAGAAAACTGGCCCTTTTCATTCCATCCATCTCATTTCCTTATACTATTTGAACTACTTACTCGAAATTATAATTTTCTTTGCGAGGAGGCTTATTATTAAGATGTCGCTACAGTGTTTTTTTTGGCTCCCTGTGTGTCGAACCCGAGCCCCAAAGCCCCAGGGAGGGCAAATAATAGGTTTACACTTTATTAAAAAAATATATCTATGCAATAGAAAAATGGTTCAGTTTTTTTTAAAATATGGTATATTATATGGCTGGCAATTAAATCGTCGGTGAAACTGCAAACCCGCGTGTGTAACATTTAAATAAGGAGCAAAATGCACCTTTTTAATAAAAAAAATAAGGTTTAATTTGCTCTATCACAAAGTTAGTTACGTGGTTTTGCAGTATCACCGACGAAATATGGAAAATAATGTCAGACAAATGTGACCTCTACCAACATGGCAGATGTTTTCATTGCGTTTTTCATTACATTTTCTCACATTTCCTGCGTTATCTCATTTTGTTTTAATTGTTGACCGTTAATTGGCCTCTTCGCATAGACACGTTTCTTTAGATAGTCCCAGAGAAAAAAGACAGCAGCTGTTAAAGCCGGGGATTTTGGTGGCCAATCAATGTCACCGTTTCTCGAAATTAATCGACCTGGAAACGTCATTTTCAATGTCTCGATTGTGGTTCGTGCCGTTTGATTTATGGCCCCGTCTTGTTGGAACCACATGTTTCCTAAGCCCATTTGATTCAGTTGTGTTCTTCTTCGCCCCAATGGCGAGAATTTTGTTTATTTAGAAATCCACTAAGGTCGAAAAGGGCTTCGTCACTCATAATGATTTTTGATGAAAATCTGGGTCACTTTCTAGTTTGATTGATTTGAGTAGGTTTTTTTTATGATTAAAACACTTTATTCAGTCGTTAAACGTTCAATAACCAATTTGCTGTATCAACACAAAATAAATCTCATAAACAACTGTCATATTTTCCGCCAAAACGAAATGACCGCAAAAAAAAACCTCCCGGTTACCCACCTCGTATGTCTTGATGCTGCAGTGTTGATCAAAAATACATACATACGAGTACATACCTTCACGCCTTCATTCCCAGAGTGGGGTAGGCAGAGCTACAGAATTACCAACAACTCTAAAAACTTGTTGATAACTCTGTAACCACAATTTGCACAATTAAGCTAAGATGTTCAACAGTGTATACTAGTGACAGGTAGCAAGCCCATCGCCTAACGGCCAAACCCTATATTCAATCCGCGGACAGATAGGCTTACTTTGGATTAAAATTTGACACATTTTGTATGGGCAAATGTCAAATTTTAACCCGAGGTAAGCCTTATCTATCCTCGGTTTGAATATAGGGTTCGGCCGTAACAGTACTACAAGCCTTTATTCCTCACCATTACGACTTCCACGGGAAGACATGGAGTGGCACAATTCTAAGACGGCAAGCACACAAGTGTTGATCAAAAATATACATAAAAGTAATGATTAACAAAAAATCACTAAAGATTATTTAGGTAGATAACAGAATAACACACAAAATGGCTAATATGACCAGCAAATAAATAACTAGAATAAAATACTTTTTAACTTGCTAATATAAAAAAACGGTATAATGCGGGTCCGACTAGATGATTTTGCAATGCTCCTACGTCAATATTACGTAAAACATTAAAAACCTAACAAAGTCCTTCTGCTGCTTGCTACATTTATATTTTATATATGTATATGTTACCAATTTTTAAAGTAAATAGAAGCCGTAACTTTCATTTCTGTCAGTACTTGTTGGGGTTTTCGTGACATACACTTATTTTGGGTGTTTAATGATCAATTTGGGAATCAAGGCGTGAGTTTATGTATGTATGTATGTTAACAACTTATGATAATATAGGTCCTTACATATGAAATTGGTGTTCTAGCCACTATGGTTCAAAATATCTGGTGTTTGGCTAAGAATTCTAAATTCACATTTATTTTAAATTTAAAAAAGCTCATGTAAGTTTCGAATTTAGTGATTTATTTACTATCGCGTCATTTGTTTTATATTTGACATCATCACAATATGGAGAACTTAATGTGTGCTGCAGAAATGGCTCGAATGATTAAATTAATGATGTGTATGGGGCACCTACTATATAAGAGAACACGGTAGGTAAGAATTTGGTTCTGGAAATGTTGACTTACAAAATTTGCCCCGTGGTCGGCCGGACACCCAAGTTAACAATGAGATATATTAACTAGAGGCGCAGTAACCACGCATAACCCTTGCCACGTCATATATGCCTGCAGGCACATATCGGCCATTTGACAAGTTAAGTAGTTCTCAAACAGACGCCAAAATGTCAAATGAGCGGTGAAAGAGTGCTTAACACGTGCTGGACACAATAAGGCATAAAGAATTACTTTTACATGTAATTATATTGTTTCTGTATCTAAATTAATGTTATTAACACGAAAACTTTAATTAAATCGGACCAAAAAAAATTGTAGGCCAAGTTTTGCAAGTTGTTTCATTTCCCCGAAATTTCGGGGGAATTCAATATTTTTGGCCATCCGGTAAATGAATAAAATTAGTTCTAATAATTAATGCCCTTAACTTTAATGCTTGAACATTAAAACGTTACGAACTTAATAGGGTTGCGCTGTAGCCTTATATATAGGTATTTGAAATTCTTAACATTAACGGAAGACAATCAAACTCAACCACTCAAAACCACATAAAAAAGTTCCTGTATAATTATATAACGAATCGCCCGCGAATGAATACGACATGAGTGACGTTTTAAAATAATCATAAACAAGGCAATTGGAGGACATATGTATTATGCGGCCGATTAAAATCCAACATGCCATACGCGTATTGTTGTGGGACGCGATCTCTTTAACTTAGTCGCATTATACGCTTTAACTGTTCGGTTTGCTTAAGTTAAAACATCTGCTTTTTAGGGTTTTTTACTGTGCGATAAGTTTGTGAATTTACTGGACACTACAGGTAATATCTATATTAACGTCAAGATATTTTATAGAGTTGTTAGTAATTCAGTTACTCTGTATACCCCACTCTGGGAATGAAGACGTGGAGGTATGTATGTAAGTATGTCTGGTTGTAAAAAGCAAACACTTTGGTTTTACTGGCTTTTATATTTAACAGAATATTAATAGGGTTAGATTTGTTACTACTGTTAGTATGTAGTTAAGTAGTTATTTTTTAAATAATGCCGATGTTAAAGTTAAGAATTACCACGGCCATATGTTTTTTAGTTGAGTACTGAGAAAACCCTTTTTTTTTAACATGAATTATTACTGGGGATGTAATTTTTGTACACAATCATCATCTTCTTAGGAAGGTAAATCCAATGAGTCTAAACACTGTGAGGCTGTCTTATTTCGTTGGGGGTTCCTAAGTAGATATACCAAATCTCAGCTCAATCGGACACTGGGAAGTGGTTCAAAATTCAGTTACAAGATTTGAGCTTAACTAACAAACATTGCAAGTTCGGGGGGCCTAGCCAAGACTCATAACGCTAAACGAACGATTCTCTAAATCAAAGAAATTGTATAGGTTGAGGTAAGCTAGCGAGCAGACGCACCAGCAGCTTACGCCGATTTCATACATTTTGTCGATTTTCGAAAATCGATAAGTTTAGCGTAACTGGCCGGCCCGGGTCGTTCATTTACCTGTAATTCTAAAAAATCTCAATTACATTTTTAGTCTGTACGTATAGCTCTGGATTTAACTAAACTGGAATAAGACTTACTCCAAGATTAGTCTATACAAATTCGGCGCTTATTCCAGTTTGGTCGAATGCAACCGTGTGTTAGATGAAGTAAGTCCTTTGGAATACAGTGTTGTATCTATCTTTGAATAGTCTTTTAATTTAGTCAATTAATTATGTAAATACTTGCTAATGAATTACTACCATTCCATTAATGTTTGTGTGTAAGACAATACATTGGGTCTCGATATTATATAAAATTTAACTATAAAAATATTTGAATACGTATATATTGGTTTCTAAGGGCCGGTTTTATAAAGGCCCGTAAGTAAAAATGTCAGATCAAATTTTAGTAACTTCATACAAGTTTTGACATTCCTGACCGAAATTTGATCTAACGGATCTTTATAAAACCCAGCCTTACTGTTATACTTAATTGATTTACCTAATTTAAGACTGACTGTTCCGGATGAAGTGTCATCGTTTCTCCGCTAAAGAGTGCGGTAGTAGGGTAGAGATTAAAGATGTAGACTAAACGAGCAGCTGCCAACTTTAACAAGGAAATGAACAACAAACCACTCACAACAAAAACAACTATGGAACGATATCAACGCTCACGCTCTCGAACTCGGGAGAAAATGACATAACATAACGTGGGACATAAGGGCGTTGTGACGTTCAATCTGTCATGTGATGGTTTGTAACCCCTGCTTCTTTAGGTATTTTATAGACCACGTTTCTAATTGAAGTAAATTTAATGAACACAAATAAAAAACGCAATATAAATATTAACGAATATGACTTAAAGTACTACTGCAATAGATTATAACGTTCATTTAATATTTACTGTGAAAAAATAGCAGTCAAAAAAGACATTTTGGAGCAATATTTTTGTAAAACTATTATGTTGCGTGTAATTAAGACGTAGCACCAGCTCATTCCGTGATAGAAGTGCGTGAGAAATTAAACACTGAGTTTGGGGACAGATGGATAGGGCGATTTGGGCCACACCGTTGGCCCCCAAGGAGTCCGGACCTCACGGCACTGGACTTTTTTCTGTGGGGTACGATTAAAGACAAAGTGTTCAAGACAGAATGTGATACTGCCAAGGAAATGAAAGAAAGATTAATTACTGCCTTCGAACAACTGCGTAGAAAAAATCGTGAAGAAAATACATTATCGAAGGTGCATCGCCATACTCGGTCACGAGCTGCTGCCTGTATTATTAGACGTGGTGGAATATTTGAACGTCGGGTGTAGATCCCTAAGATAACAGGTATCCCTTTCTCCTTAAAAATGTTGGAATGTAGTAAGGAACATAGGGTTGTCACCAATATTAAACATGACTCATTTTAACATTTTTGTTTTCTTTATAATAATTGTTTCTCACCATTGCACATCGAATGTACATCACTTATGTGATAATATATTTTCGGGAACGGCCCTCGTCCCTTTCCACCCTGTATTGTGACTTCGAATTGGTAATACAAAACACTTATTTGTGGCGTGTGGCTCAGTTAACACGTTTGGCTGTGAGACTGATAATTGACAACAATTCATTATGTGCTAAGGTTGTAAAATAAAATACCGTTTCTACATTTTACACTGCTGATTACAGTAAAAATAATATTTGGATTTTTTTATGCAGTAGTTTTTTTTATATTTGGGAAAAACAGTAAAAAAAGTTGGATTGTGAATGTTAGGAATAATCTTATAGTGCCCTTAGTCCATTTATTGCCAAAGGAATTGAAAAAAATATACAACTGTCATGTTCATTTTTTATCTGTCTGACGGATTACTTGATTCTAACGACACGCTTTCGATTCTACGCAAAATAGTTTATTTATTTTAATGGCGTCTACAAATTATGTAATTAATTAAATTACGCAAAATAACAAATTTGTGAACGAACGGCAGCGAATGATTGACAAGTGAGTGACATGACATGACAGTCAGTTCTGTTTCTGTTTCAAGTTACTTTTTTTATTTTATATCAGGCTAAGATCACGACATCAGTATTCCTAACTTTGTATATACGGTCTTTTTAATGACTATTTCTTTAATAAATTATTAACGACGAATTTCAGTTAAATAAAGAAAAACCAAGAAATACGGGTAGTCTAATTTTTAACCAGCTATTACAAACGCGAAAAAACAATAATGCTTTTTTTTTAATTGTTGTCAATTACGTGTTTGTTATTCTGGTGCGTTAATACTTCCAAAGTAAACCCTACTTAAACTTCAGTACGGTATTAGGTCCATTGTAACCCATCATGCAAGAAAATAAACTGGTTCGACGCATTCGCTTCGGATAAGTGTGAGTTTACCTTAAAACGATATTAAGGATGGGAAACGATTATTATTGTTGTCAGTATACGTTTGCCGAAAGTAAGTTTAATGGAGATCGCACAAACGTTTTATCTCTCACCCGAATGATGTTTATTAAAACATTGTAAATTTACCTACTTAATTGTTCATTGCATCACTAAATATCGAAATCGAAATACTTATTTGTAATTCCCACGCCGGTCAAATTCTCACTATTTATATACTTACTGACTTATTTCGTACACTTTTTGATATCTGAAGCACTCAGTACCTATCGTTTTTTTTCATCCGAGTCAAAAAAAAAACAGTTTCCTTCCTTTTACACAAACAACGCAAATAAAAATGTATTACAACGCAAATGACAATCGTCTATCGCTGTTCGCGTGCAGCACATCACTACCCGTTGACATTGGTGCGCACTCAGGGCGGATGGGGCATTTGGTAGGTCGAAGGTCTTGTGGACCCCTTCCCACACTGAAATGTAAAATAAGAGAGAGGGCCATTGTGCCTGTTACGTTAGAGTCATGTGGGGTAACTGTACGCAGGGGGTAAGTGTGCGCAACCCCTTTGTTTAGGAATGGGGAGGGAGAAGTTTGTGATATGTGTCGACAAATTAAAGTTATGTTGGTAGAGAATTAGTTTATGCGAGAAAAACCCAGATGGTGTCATTAGTTCACTTTAAAAAGAAAATATTCAGAATCCGAAGCTGTAAAGGTAAAATTTGCTGTCATGGCGAAAATTGACACGAGTAAATGATCTTTATATCTGTTAAAAATGTATTTAAGCCTTTTATTTTGCATATCATTTGAAGCTATATTATGTCTCAATAAAATGAGGTAAGTTTGATCAAAATCAGTCTGCTAAGAATATTAAAAAAACCACAAAGTTCTCTTAACTGCGCACACTTACCCGCAGGTGATTTTTCTTCGAAGTGGCAAAATTTTATTGATAATTTCTTGATTAACCCCTCAGGTGTCCTACGCACAACATGTGTGCGTAGAATTTTTGACATTACGTGACTTATTCATTTGACATAAAGTTTAATTTTGATGTACATCAATTTTGACATATCGCTCGACGGGTTAAATCATTACCTAAATAAATACTGTGCTAGATACATATTTTCATTTTTCTTTCATGCTTATAATTTGATTTTGATACTAGCTTGAAAAAAAAGTGCGCACACTTGCCCCACATGACTCTAACTAAGTATGCCATATTATCAACATTTAAGGGCTATACAGAAAACAATATTTGTCTCTGTCCTATTCCAACGATTGGATTTGGGAATATTTTTTCTAGCTTTGATGCGTGCTTCGTAAACTTATCATTACTTCATAAGTTTCATAACCTAGAAATTTCATGCTGCACCAAAAAAAAAAACACCGCCCGTTCCGTGACCGTTCACCTTCAAAATGTTTAACACGGATTCAAAGTGGCACGATTGTTTTTAGGAATATCAGAAAGTACTTAAATGCCGTCTAAATAACAATGTCATTTTTTAAATGCAAGTTACCCAATAAAATAAATATGACTGACTTTCCCGCTTAAAAACTTATTATGATGACTAACTATTAATGTCAAAAAATTCAAAAGATAAATGTTTAAAAAAACATAAGACCGCCTTAAAGAATGCTTACAAATAACTTATTTTAAAATGGCAGGTCTTTTGAAGGCGGTTTTTATGTTCTTTTTAAACATTTTCATAATTATTGCCCACGGTTATGTTATTCATCCTATTATATTTTTTGACATATTTCTGGTAAGTAGTACCCACGTTTGATGTCTAAACTAGTGTACTTGATACTTACAACCTCTTAAACTATCTAACAAATACTACTCGTATACATACGCGGGGTATTGGGAAATCTCTTTAGTGTAGTTCTACGGTACCCTGAGATTGTTGGTACGTGGCTTGGTGGAGTGATTACGGTGTCCTTCCTATCTTCAGACTTCACATAGCCCTAGCAAAAGTATGTGTCACCTAATGTTTCCGAAATCCGACTGTAACTACAAAACCTACGTCGTTTGTAGCCGTAGTCCGAAACACGAGGATTCTTCTGCCTAGGGGAGTCACGTGCCCCGGGTAGGCCCCCCGCGCTGCGCTGGGCACGTGACAGCTTCCTACTTAAAGTAAAATAAGGAAAATCTCGTGGCGGCGTGTGTCAGCGAAGTCTGTGTAAAAAATAAAAATCGAATTATAATGAGTGTTTTATATTTCATTTTAATATTTTTATATAATTATTTTCTGGCACTCAAAGTGCCCATTGATTTTATTTGCACAGCGTTTCGTTAGGCATATTTAGACTGTAGGTACATACCTAAGATATTAATCATTATAAATGTACTTAAAGGCTATGAATGTATTATTTTTGAAACCTTGTTTTCAACTCTCGATACAATAAGATGACATTATTCAAGTACAAACCTATCACTGTGTGTGAGTCTGTTGGTGGCGTCGAATCTCGCAAACGGATTATTAAACACATTATATGTTTATTGAAAGTTAGTTTTGTGGATTAAATTGTTTTCCAATTTAGTAGGTAGTTTATTTCACGTTCGCTTTCCAACTTAGAGGCGTTTTTTGAGCTCGGCGCGGATATTTTTGCATGCACAAGCGAGACGCGTCTGTTCCTCGCGACGGACTGAGGTGTGTGACCCTTGCGCTCCCTATTAAGATTATTAATTCTTTGCTGCGATTTTGAGAAGGTTTTTTTTAAATAGACGCCTTACCCTCTGCGGTATCTAACCCGGACTTACCTACAGCTGCGAGCACACCCATCAACACAACCACACCACCTCAGATAAGAAAATTATCATAGTAAAACTGGTTTTTGTAATGCTGGTTATTACCAACGGCTTCTGAAAGCATTATTATACGAGTGTGGATCCGGCAAAATGGTTGCTGCGGGTCGAGTATGAGCTATAACTATAAGAGTTCAGCAACCGCCCTTCCCGGCCGAGGCTTGTATAGTGCTTTTCTCCAACAATGCGAGAAAATATAACACAATTGTAGATAATATTAAGGAGTGTGCCAAAATTTCCTTGAAAAAAAGACGTATTTCATTTGCATTCGAAACCATTATACCATTAAATAAAAATAAAAAAAAACGTAATAAGTAATAAATCCAATTTGAATAAATAAGAGTTGTAATCATAACATTTAGTACACCTTTAAATTGTTTTGGCAAATATTTGATACACTTTTAAATACGCTGTAAACGCCGTTCGTAGAGGATAATCTAATCTTTATAGTCTATGATATTTAAAAAGTAAAATAAAATGGAAGAATTGGCTGTTTGTAGTCAGCTATCCTAGTCCAAACATGGTTTTAAAAAGTATGTAACACAGTCTGTAATGAAATTTCATACATTTTTGCGCTCGGTGCCGTTAGTAATTCACCGGTGCCATTTATATTTAAATTTTGCTCGGGCCTGGCACTCGGAACTTTGCAGGGTGATATGACAATAGTAAGGTTAACGTTTCCGAGCATGTGTTAGATAAAGCACATAACTGCAAAGCCCGGGAAAAAGGCGGTTCTGCCGTGCAGATCTTAAAACTCAGTAAGTGGCACTTCCAGTGTTTTCTGTTTATTAGTGATTTGAGTTCCTGCGTTTTAGCCAGTAGATTAATCTTTTTTGCGTTTTTCACGTTACTTGCTGTGTATTATTCAGTAATTTATTATGATATTAGCCAGTGGGTTGTCGGACGCCGCACGAGAAAGGTCAGTGGTGTTTCGTGGTTGGTGTGGTTGTGGCGAAGACTGCGCTCGAGGTAAGTAGATAGTTATATTTGAAATTTGGTTACTTACATTTTATTAACGCGTTGAATTGCATTGTGCACTTGTGACTGGAATGTGTTTTATTTGATTGACTCTAAATAAACAAATAATGGGGTATTTACTTGTAAAACTGTAGTAGATCATCAAGATAAATGCTTTATCCAGTACACTGACTATATACGTATGTAATGTAACTGCATATGTTTTGACATGGCATGTAATTTATACTTTTTTTTATTGAGCAATAAAATTAGAATCTGGATCTATAAAAAATCTATTCATCTAATTTACTCATTAATTAGTTACATCAAGGCATTGTTCTCGTGCATAGGTATTAGTTTGTTTGTGCAGGTACATGAGATACGTTCTGTATTTACTTTTCCGTCTCATACTTTCTACGCTAATTCTTGGCATCAGATTTCATTTTGTTAACAAATAAGAAAATGAATTCTAGATCGAGAAAAACTCTAGCTATGTATTTTAAATAATTTAGAAAATTATCGCTAAAATAGTGACTTTTTTAAATAAAATTATTAACTAATTATTTTATAATGAAGTGTTATTGATCTCAGTAAGATGATTATTTCGTTTCGTTACAATCTTTGGTTTACGTGTGTGATCACTAAATAAAAATTCAAAGGAAAACAATTAAATGTAGAGTATTATTTTAACTTTTTTGTTACTTATATGACAGAAAATATTTTAATATTTTATTAGTAATATTACATTATTTTATAAAAAAAACCTTAAAAAAAGGTTTTATTTCAATATATTGATGGCTTATGTTATGTATGATGGTGACACTAATGATTCCAATTACAAAATATCGCAAAGAATGTAATTTTAGACGGGTCCAGACGTCAATACCTACCTCGCAAAAAGACTGACGAGAAAAGCCTACAACGCAAAACGACTATAGCATGAAAAATCTACAAATCAAAAAGTCCATGACGTTAGAACTACTGAAAATAACTACTTCGCATTAAACCCTTATCGTAGAATGAGATGATCGCAAAATGACTACTTTTTAAAACGTACAGTCAATTTTATTAAAGAATCCGTTCTCAGAAATCGTTTTATTATAAAAGTAATTCAAGAAAATTTATACAATCAGGTTTTTTTTGTGTATTTTTGTAAATTGGTACAGTTATACCTTGCGGTATCCAGATGAACATACTAAAAGTCCTCAAGGAGGGGGGGGGGGGGGATGTGCTGAGGGTGTAAGGGGAGTTTGAAGGTGCCTTTTTCCGTTTTTTGCTTATATCTCGAATATACGTATGAATATCATTATCTTAGCCTAATTGTGCAAATTGTGGTTACAGAGTTATCAACAAGTTTTTAAAGTTGTAGGTAATTCTGTAGCTCTGCCTACCCCACTCCGGGATTACAGGCGTGAAGGTATGTATGTATGTGTGTATCATTATGATTTCTTCTTGACGATTTTATACAAAATTTGCTATATTCATGTTTAGGGTTCCGTAGTCAAACTAGGAACCCTTATAGTTTCGCCATGTCCGTCCGTCCGTCCGCACTGTCCGCAGCCCAGCTAACAGACTTTTAGCACTAGAAAGCTGTAATTTGGCATGAATATACATATTTATCACGCCAACAAAGTGGTAAAATAAAATAAAGAAAAAAATATATTTCTTTGTACCCTTCCCTACACGTAACGTGGGGGTGTATATATTTTTTCTGGTCTATCCCAAAGTATTGAGGGTTATCACAAAAAAAAATCGATTAAGGGATTCGTTTATGAAATATTTAGCTTTAAAACGCTAAATTTTTGATAGAGGCAAGTCCCCCCTCAACCAACCCTACAACCATTAAGGAGACTTGATTGGTTCCTGAGATACAGGCGACTAAAGTGATTATTCCCACTAAAATCGCCTAAGACCGCACCAAATAACTTTAAATAGAGAATTAGGTCATAGGTACTTGTTTTTTTTGAGATAGTTTTTGTGAAGTAACGGCTTTGGAACCCTTCACTGAGCATGGTCAGACATGCTCTTGCTTGGTTTTTTTTAAACTCTAAGATCAAAATGTTTGGTGCTACAGGGTGTTTAAGATAACAAGGAGATAAAATAAAGACGATTTAAAAAATAAAAACGAAATTTGTAAGTTTGAATATTTTATTTAAAAATGTCAAAAGGAAAGTAGTTCCTCTTTATATCTTAAATCGTCTATATTTTATCTCCTTGTTAACTTAAACAGCCGGTAGCTCCTAAAGTATCCTCCTTAAATATTGATATCTTAGAGTAAAAATGAACCTTATAAATTTTGTAGAAAATCGTATTTAAAATCTTTTGTCAGAAGTAGTCATAATAATATTCGTACATATATTCGAGATTTGAGCAAAAATCAGAAAAAGGGTACCTTTAAATCAAACCCCCTCTTACACCCTCAGCACACCCCCCTCCTTGAGGACCGCAAGATACTGTACCAATTTACAAAACTACACGAAAAATTTCACCTGATTTTATAAATGTTCTCGAATTATAGGTACAACAAAATGGTTTTTGAGAAGTGAATTCTTTAATTGATTGTCCGTTTTTAAGTCATTCTACGATAAAGGCTTAATGCAAAGTAGTTATTTTCAGTAGTAGCTTTTTCACGTCACAGACGCCATAGTCGTTATGCGAGGATGGTATTGACGTCTGAACCCCTGCATATATATTATTCGATATTCTGAAAGATTTTTAGTAAAAATATTACAGCAGTAATAGCTCAGGTTTCCTTTAAATCCTACTCACATGCTTCATGTAAGTCTGAGGAT
Source organism: Acleris emargana (assembly GCA_927399475.2). Lineage (NCBI taxonomy): Eukaryota > Metazoa > Arthropoda > Insecta > Lepidoptera > Tortricidae > Acleris > Acleris emargana. Next base: position 43,483,132 of record OV656835.1, on the reverse strand, counting down.
GTACTTTTTCCTTGTAATCATGCTGGTTACCTATACCTTATAGTTACTCAAAATCTTGAAACAGACTCATTGAAATATACAAAAAAAAAACAAACTTTGAAGTTGTTTTTCGCGTTTTTCTCGAAACAAGATTTTTGCACTTACTGCGTTGTAAGATCTGTGATGTCTGATCTCTGGCCAGCGTTGCTGATTTCAGATGGACTATTACTATTCTTATTAATAAACTACTTAATTTGTACCCATTTCCATTACATTAATAAATGTGAGGCAACAGTCAGTAAGAACGCTCTAAAGTTGCGAACATTTATAATATAGGTAGGCACACCATTTGTTTTTCTTGAACGCACCATTTCGATAACCTACTCAACATACGTAATGGAAGTTTGACCTATCACTTAGTTACACCAAATATGAGTAGGTATTACTTAATTTTTACAAAATATTTTTTATTACAATCTAGATTTTTGCCTGCTACTTTGTCGAAACTAATTTAATAGCTATTTTCTCATGACCTGTCAAGTTACGAAAATTCTTTGTCCTTTTCCAGAGATCAAGTCCGCAATACATTTTTTAAGTAACTTAAAGACAGACCGACACACAGACAAACTCACTCACATTTACAATGTTAGTAGGGATTACAATAATTTAAGCATAATTCATTCCACCGAGACAATTGAATTTGTGTTCTTTTGTTAGGTACATTAATTTATTAATTCATTATTGCTTAGTGTTTAGGGGTTTTTGTACGTGTGATGTTATGTATGAAGGTGTTTCGTAAACAGCTGGTATCCTCTCTTTTGACTTTAGTAAGGAAAAGCAGCCAATTGTTTGCATCCAAAATAACAGTTATTGGCGAATTGTCGCGTCTATTACTTTATAGATATAACGTTAATGATGTCAATTATTGGGAAGGTGTAAAACAATAGGGCAGCTTTTCCTATGTCTGAATGAATGTAAACTCTTTATTGCACATATAAAATTACAAGACACGTTTGCATAAATATAGATAAGGTACATAGGCGAACTTATCCCATATGGTATCTCTTCCAGGTACTTTGCCGTTGGGTCAAATTTATTACTTAACCAATTTATGTTTTTAATTTTGCCTTTTTTTGTTTACTCCTTTCTATCCCGATAGCATATATGGGAAAGGCATTGGTGTGGCAAAGTTTAGAATTTGGTGGAATGAGAACACGACCGAGTGAATTTAGATTTATGCGAAACAATGTTTAGTAGCAGTTTACAAGTCTCCCCGCAATACCTAGCCTTTATTGTTTCCTTATTGGTATATTAGTATTATTTAATGTTAGTTGTAATTATTTTTACCGTAATAATTTATTTAAATATGAATGTGGCCTTTCTAATAACTTGTTATTTTTAAGTCCTTAAGCTTAAACAATAAATATATTTTTATAAATAACAAATCAATTCCGTTGAGCAAATTCTCACTTCACAGCAGGAAAGGTTCTCCAGTCAACACCGACCCCTCCTATTGACTCTTGGAAACATTTAAGTTAAGTATATTATAATAGGATAATTATAAGACTACTATCTTACATTGATTATTTATAGTACTCATTTTACAACATTTGACAAATATTATGCAATATAATCTGTAACAGTATTTAAAGCTTATCATATACCTATATCAATATATTTCCAATAACGTTCTTTGAAGGTTTTCTTTTAATTTGAGGTATTTTTTTCTTATTTGCTACAAAGTAGTATTTTTATAGAGACAAACAAGGAACCTTAAATCGTTTTAAATACATTTGACTCAATTTAACATTTATAAATATGTAGTAAAGTGCGGTAGGTACATAGGCAGGGTTTGACAGACTACTATCTAAAATGTAGATTGGAAAAAGGTAAGAAGAGAACTTTAAGGTTTAGCGAAGGTAACGGAACAAGCCCTGGAGTATCAGTCCTTGCAGGGCGGCACCGGCGCGCCGGCGGGCGCGGGCTCCTGGAAGTGTCCCCGCGCCTGCAACAGAGCGACGCCGTGTCACAGCCCAGAACAAAATATTTCCTCTAATTGCTCAAATAACTACCTTAATATTATAACTATTCTATAAGCGTTATATAGGAACATATCTAAACTCAAAAATCAAAACAACACTTTCCTTAGCCTTACCAACCAAAGGTAATCATTGTCACTCGGTTTCTTTACTTTAATTTATAAATGCATTGTGATGGATGAGTCTGCACGCTAAAGAAATCCACGACTTTGCTACGGTGTTACATCTATGTGCTAATAAAGGTTGAAAACTGGGGCACTCAAAGATGAAAACTAAGTAATGTTATCAATAAATGACTACATGATATTTTCCATATTTAATGACAAATTACAGGAAGTTTTAAATAATATTTCCTATTTTAGTTACGGTCATTTGGAAAGGATGGATGAAAGAAGATTGACGAAAGAGATATACAGATCGAAAGTGAGTGGAAGGGTCGGAAGGGGCCGCCCTAGGCGTACTTTTTCGAATCAAATCGGAGAAATACTGGAAAAGGGCCGAATCTTAAGTAAGTACCCGAAACCGACGTGCGTGCATGACTCGATGTATGAATGTTGAAGAAGCGAAAGAAATTTGTCAAGATCGTAGCAAGTAGAAAGAAGTGGTCTCTGCCTACCCCTCTGGGAAACAGGCGTAATTTAATGTATGTATGTATGTCTACATAGTAAGCCATACTTTTAACTTTCCTACGCACACGGGTCATAAGACTTTTCACCATTATTTTTCATTATTATTCTCATTAGGACACCGTTTCGACGCCCATGTCCATATTTTTGTAGCTCAGAGACCGGTATTACTTCTCCGCCTTTCTTTTTTTAAATGCCTTTCATAATACTCCAGTACTCTACAGGCCGGAATTCTGGATTATTTGGAGGGTTGCTTACTTTTATTGTCAAGATGGAAATTAACGAGCGACTTCTTTTTCCGCAGCTACGTATTACCTGCCAAAAGAGGTTTTTTTTTGGGAATTCAGACCGTTTTTTGTTTATAACTCCTGCCCAGGGATTTGTAAATATATATATTAATTTGTCGGCTTTTATATATGTTTCGTCGTCCAATGACACCGCATTCAAATTTCTTAATGAAATATTCATAAGGTTTTCGTGACCGTTTCTTTGCGGATAAATGCTGTTTCGAGTCTCGATCTGGTGCGGCCGGGGCTTTATAACTTCTTAGTCCTGCCCTACGTTTTACGTTTTAAACAAAGGACAGAGACATTTTAACTTTTTTTGCAACATCACGAGATGAAATTAGAATTTGAGGCAAAAATCCTTACAACACCCTCTCGTCCTTTTTTATTCTTGACTCCCTGCAACCCACCACTTCCTGGCTCTCGATCTATTGTTAAGCGTTCACGAAACCTTTTTGATACGCGACAAACCGTAGATTAAGGACATTTCAGTCTTTTCGCGATCTCTCTGTAGCTTAGCATTGAATATTCTACATATTCGTGCAAAATACGTTCGCGTTCTCTCCTAATAAGATGTATGTCGCCAATGTTAAGTTATTTATAGACAATCGCCCTGGTCTTATCTTATTACAGAAATAAGTCCATGGATATCACCGAGCTACGACAATTGTTCGGTTAAAGATTACTTTCTCTTGTGGACTTAATAGTCCGGTAAATCTGTCTGAGTTTAGGGTACCTGCCTTGGAAAATGTCGGGGCCTAAAATTCATATTTTCGACCTTGGGGTGCTGCCGCGGGCTCTGACATATCCATAAAAGATGAACATTTTGACGTTTTCTCAGTTTTCATTAATTAAATGCTTAATTACTTAACTTTGGGTTTTAGAGCAAAGGTGTCTTTTAGAGGAATCATTAAGACTAATTGCGTTAAAATTTATTTTTGGAATCTTTTTCATATATATACCTACCTAATCGTTACTTTTACCTTTAAACCTCAAACGCCGTACGTTTGGAGAGTGCGTTCTCCCCGTGATCGTTAATGGAGCCGAAACCTGGTCGCTGACTTGGTAGCTCATCCACCGACTACAAGTCACCCAAAGGGCCATGGAAGGAGCTATGTTGGGGATTTCTCTTCACGATTGGGTCCGTAATACTGAAATTCGCAGGAGAATAAATCGACATAGCTAAAACCATAACTACTAGGAAGTAGAAGTGGGCGGGCCATATTTGCCGTAGGTCCGATGGAAGATGGGGTAAAGATTGCTGGAGTGGAGACCGCGAACGGGCCGGAGAAGAGTGGAAAGATAGCCCACGAGATGGACTGACGATATAAATGTGCTAAACTATAAAAGACATTTACTCAGCACTGGGCAGATCAAGATTGAAGAAGAAGAGAATAGTTACTGAGATATACGTAATAGTTACCTATAGAACATAATCCAATAATGGCGGATGCCCAACATTTAGTAAGGTAAAATGTATAATCCTAGTCTTTATTCAATTCGATTAAAAGAAAATTTAATGACAGTATCTCGAGCACCTTTATTTTCATGATGCCGATACATTAACGATAAGTAATTGTTACTCGATAGTAGGTAAAAGTTGGTGCTTGTCTCTGGACGATGCCGTCATTATGTTAGGTATAGGTACTTGGTGCTTTAAGCTTACCATGGCTTGATTACGAGGGGAGGTCCAAAAATAAGCGGAATGAAATGTTTATCTATTCAATAAAACATAATAAAACAAAACATTTTATCGAAGACTTATGGTATCCATCCGAGCCGGCAGGCGAGGTTGGATAATCAAGTCGAGGATGAAATGGGTTTTAAGACCGACTTATACACTCTGCTTTTCACTTCGATTACGAGGAAATAAAACTGATAATATAAAAGAACTTAAATGAATGAGAATGTACTTACCTGTTTGCCGCTTCTCCAAACTTTGAAATGTTCATACGTTTTAAAATAAAATTTCTTGGATTGCATTTTTTTCTATAATTTGTTAGATGTTTATAAAGGTTTATGGAGTGACCTGCAAGTTGAGCGCGAGGTCGAGCACGATGTGCACAAGCGCAGGGTGGTCCAGCACCTCGTCGGGCAGCGGCGGGGAGGCGCGCGTGAGCTGCGTGCGCGCACGGAACGCGCGGTGCCGGCGCAGCGTCACCTCGCAGAACACGAAGCGCAACAGAAGCAGCCGCAGGTAGTCGTCGCCCATGAACATGATGTACATTATATCTGCGTACGACATTCTAAAACTTGTAATCACTCGCACGAAATCGGAATAATCCTTCCGTCAGATCATGTCCACTGTCCAGTAATAATAGTTAATTTAATCCACAGCATATTATGTAGTGGTTACATTTTTGTTTTAACTGCAACTGTTTTACACATGCTAACTGATTTTATTATTTTATTGCTTGGTATTCAGGACAACAACGGCCATGAAAAAACTTATTAAATAAAAGAAGGCCAATGACAGTCATCCATCGGTTACTTATTTAAAGAGTAGGTAGTACAGTCACCAGCATAAATATATTACTATGGACAGCCGTGCAAAAACAAATGATGCTCCATTGGGCTCATAAGTATGTGACGACATTACCTCGGTAAAAATATGTGATGCTTTTAGTACGGCATAAACATCGTTACACCGTAACAGCATAAATGTCGGATCGGGTCGCTCAAAAATAAATGATGTTCCATTGGGCTCATAAGTAAGTGATGATATTACTTTGGTAAAAATATATGATGCTTTTTGGACGGCATAAACATCTTTACACTGCATCAGTATAAATATCGGATCGGCTCGATCAAAACTATTTGATTACCTATAAAAATCAAAATTATGTGACCATCTCTCACCGGCATAAATATCTCCAGGTCGCCACACCAGTAACATCTATCTGGGGGTCCTCACGGTAACATTGTAATTGCAACCTTGTCGAATAACTATAGGGTGCCTTTTATGTTTAGTATTATGTCCTCGAGTGAGGACCGGGGGATAGATGCTGGTCTAAAATTATTATTAACTTAAAACAAATAATATGGCACAAAATAAAAAAAGTGTTATCTCTATGTATTCGACTGAGATTTGAACCCGCGATCTCTGCTTAGAAAACCAACGAATGCTACTGAGACCACAACCGACCCCTGACAAATGGCTCTAAATTTGGCTTCACTTAGCTCTCGCTATGATGTGTCAGGCGTTTCGACGATTCTGTTGAAAAGAAAATAAGTTACAGTTGACCGAGAGGCACCTGTCAAATGATTGAAGAGAAAAACGTGAGATAGACATATGCAATGACAAGTCTGCACCGTTTTCGTGAATTGTCATATCACTTTACACAATTTACGTCTCTATGCCAGCCAGGAAGGCAAGAATCGTTTTTGTAGATCGATTACATATTTTTTAACCTCTCAGATATTATTATGGGTACCCTCTATGACGTCGAATGTATAGTGACGCCGAATTTTGTTTTCGCATAATTTTTCTCCAGCTTAAAGGTAGTGTTTTTTTTTGTGTAATATCCTTGTAGAATAGGTACGGTAGGTTAGGTAAGGTTTAATTTATAACTTTCAAAAAAGTCAACGGTATCAGTAGTATTAACGGTGCGGCGGTCCACCTGTCGTCCGATGCCTATGCTTTCACAGAGGGATAGATATTTATGCCGGTGAGAGATGGTCACATAATTGTGATTTATGTAGGTAATCAAATAGTTTTGAACGATGTTTATGCCGTCCAAAAAGCATCACATATTTTTACCAAAGTAATATCATCACTTACTTATGAGCCCAATGGAACATCATTTATTTTTGAGCGACCCGATCCGATATTTATGCTGTTACGGTGCAACGATGTTTATGCCGTACTAAAAGCATCACATATTTTTACCGAGGTAATGTCGTCACATACTTATAAGCCCAAATGTAGCATCATTTGATTTTGCACGGCTGTCCATAGTAATATATTTATGCTGGTGACTGTACATAAACATAGTGAAAATGTAAACTCATGTCATGATTGTTTAAAAAATGCACATAGGGCGCTCCAGGGTTGCGGTTTTCATCAATAGATATAGAGGTTTTTATGTGTTTGTTACGGGTGTTACAGAAAACTCCCATAAACCGAAGCAAAGCGAGAGCGGGTAACGGCGCTCGCTAGTTTAAAATAAATATGGATATTAAAACTAATATTTTAGAATATAGGTCTACGTACCTATGCGACTCCTTGATACAATCTGTGACGCTTCCGCCATGAAAGTGTCCACGTAGCCTTGAGCACGGTCCCAGTGAACCAAAGACATGTTGTGGATGTCGCAAATGTACGCGAACGCTGTTAGAGGTGTGGTGAGGAAGATGGTGAAAAGATTTCCCTGTTGTTTATTTTCTGTGGAAAGAGAAAATGTAACCCTATGTCATCAGCGTTCTATTGATATTTTTCAGCTGCAGGGCTAATAAACCTTAGGCTTACCCTGAAATGGCTGTGGCACATCCAGAGGTGACATTAGAATGACGAGCGGCTGCCCAAAGTGGCGGGGTATGTGTTGGAACACGTAAGAGTTGTCGGAGTCGACGACGATAAAAAGCGGGCGCCGCGTGAAAGGGTAAAGGTCCCCGGGGTGCAGACACTGCGGCTCCTTGTGCTTTCCGCCGGCGTGGCCCCCCATGCCCCCCGCGCTTTTACCCTCCTTGCCACAGTCCCTGTGGATGTCGCTTCTAGACGTCGTTATCAGCCCTCCGACCTCGTAACCCACTGAAAAATAATAAAACTTTAATATATTGTGCTTGACAATAATTGCATATTTTGCGCTGGATATGCGGTGAAGCTCGTACTTACTTTCTTCGGGGTGCTTAGAAGGCTGCACGGCCTGCCCGTCGGCGGAGATATAAAGCAGCAGCGCGCCGCTTGGAGGCAGGTCGTTGCAGCCGCTGGCTAGGTACACCAGCACTTGGCTGGGAGAAGGCTTGAATAGGAGGAATTTGTGGGGACTATCACGTCGGGGTCCATTTTCTAAATTGTAACCTTAAACAAAAATAAATGTGTGTTAAGTCAAATAGATATGTCAAAAGACAATAATTTAATTACGCACATTTAATTATTATTTGTGCTCATAAATAACAAGTTCGAGTTTTAAACTTAAAAAATAACCGTCTTCTAAAATCTGCTAAAGAGCGTCAAATAATAACCGGTCTCCTATATAAACAAGAGGGTTGACAATGTGATCAATGCATGCTTTAATGAGTCGCATTGGTACCTCGTCGTGTCCTGAACTGGTCATGCTTTTTAAGGGATTTAATAAGTTCACAAGCGTCAATTGGGTACGTAAAAATGCTTTTGTTTACTTTTTCTGCAATTAAAGTATATTCCGATGAATACAAAGCATTAGCAATATTCTGATTTATAAAATAATATTCAAGACCCTTGCTATTTGAATCGTATCAGACATAGACATAGTATTACCACCTTTTTTAATATTCTCAATATAAGTAGTAATTGTATTGGTTGTGGTCGTGTGTTTTTTTATATGGCCCCATGTGGCTTTTGATTTATTACTACAATTATTTATGAATGTATCATTTGATATGAATTATGACTTCCTAATAACTTAAAAAAAAATGCAATATTTTATTATATTTGGGTATATTATAATTATTTTAAAGTTGTAGGTAATTCTGTAGCTCTGCCTACCCCACTCTGGGATTACAGGCGTGAAGGTATGTATGTGTGTATAATTATTTTTACATTTTATATACTCTTGATACCTACATTTTACGTTAAACCTGGCTAGCTTTTTTATACCTGTAGTTTTCCAATTAGGTTTTCTCGTATGTGTAATTTTATTTTTTTCGAGGGGTATACAGGTCATAAATTAATTTAAATGAAATTTTAAAATTTTCTTAAGCTGAATTGAAATCTGAATATTGACATACAGTAGCAAAATTGAATTTTGATAAGTATTAAACAATTATTTCTAAGTAAGTATCTATTCTCCTCATTTTAGCGTACCAATACTTTTCATCATAACTTTAACTAGTGGGTACTTTAATTATGCCCCGTATGGTACGATATCCCTATTCATTCATAACATCACCGGTGTACTAGCGTTGATTAGTTAAAATGTTATCAATACACGACTGACTCTGATCCGAGGTTCTGGTGGGTTCATGTATAGTTGACATAGTCAACGTAAACATTATATGTAGATGCATTGTCATCAATGTCATCATACTCAACATAATGTTTGTTGAAATCATCTGCTATGAATACTTTCCGTTTTAAATTTCGAGCTCGGTATATTAATTTACATAAGAGGAGCTCAAATTTTTCAACAAAAAGTTCAAGATCACTGTCGGGGGTTTTGTAAATGCACACCAGTATAAAATTTAACTCTGAAATCAAAATAAAATTACACCTCGAAATGTATTGATAGAAATATATTTAAGATTTACATTTTCCAAACCATTCTTAATTGACAAAATTCAAGAATTTTTTAACGTAAATACAAACGCTACCTCTACTTTTAAGTTCCCTGCAGAAATATGAAGCTATTTTATAATCATCGATTTGATTATTTTTTAAGAAAGTTCCTGTAAAGCATAAAATATCAATGTTTTTCGCATCAACTAATATTTCGATTTGGCTTATCTTAGGCGTTTAACGTTGCACATTGTGATGAAACATACCTAAGTAAAGTACCGTTTATATTCACGGATTTCTCTTCTAAACTAGCTTATACTGAAGGTGGGTCAACTTCCGCTTCCTATTCTGTTTGTGTTCCAGCACACACCTTCATTACAAGGTCAGTAGTTTTGTTTACCTCTGTTTGGCGGTCCGATAAATTATAGTAATTGTATTTAAATTAGTTTCAATTAAATACAGCGCATTTAAATTATTTAATTTAAACGCAATACCTATTTTAGTAGCAGCTCAGCAAGTACCAACTTGTGCGACTTATACTTAATTTGTTGTGTGTCCCTAAAATATATTTTACGCAGGTAGTATGAAATTGGAATTCTTTGCCCGTTCATTTTAAGAATTCTTTTATTTCTATTTTATGAATATGGATGATTTCACGGGCGTTTCCACCGTCGACAGTCCCTCGTCATAAATATTGAAAAAAAGATCTATACCAAGCAGCAGACTTTCATACTAAGATGTACTGTAACCGTATTTCTCGTCATAATTGATCGAATTTTAACCATATTATGGCAGATATCTTTAATATACTAATACTAAGGACTGACAGCGGTTGAAACGCCTGTGGAATCACCCACCAATATCTCTAATCAATCAATTGTCACAAAAAATGTCAGTTCAGGGTTAAATTAACGAAATTGTTGCATAGCACGGACTGCACTTTCAATAAACTTTTATCATTATAACCGTACATTATATTGACATAGTCCGACTTACATGTGTATTAAGGGTGGTAAAGACAGAATTCAAACGAGAGTCTGATAGAAGGCCGAAGCCGTAGGCTCAGGGTTTTAATGACTCGAGCTTTGTATTTCCTTTACCAACCGTGTAACGTGTGTTTTTCATCACAATTGCGAGGAAATGAAATAAAATCAGACAAAATATCACATTTTTAACAAATTTATTAAAATTAATAGTCACTGCACAATTGTTTAAATTAAGCGTAAAGTTTCTAATTTGAGTATCTATCTGTTTTTTATTATAAAGCGAGTCTTTAATATATCCTTTCGCTATTGATTTTCAACCACCATGTCTTTTCAAAGTTAATATATCAGCCCCTGAGTCTGCAAGCAACGTTGCTGAAGTTCGACGAAACGGGTGACCAGTGTAAAAGTTAGCATTGAGTAAATTAAAATATGTAGCTGTTTCTTTAGCCATGCTACCGAATTTATTTTTTCCAATAGCTTGTGCAGTTCATTTGCCATTTCTAAATTGTTGCAAAAAGCGATTATCATTTTTTTTAATTGCTGCGTATTAAAAGGAATGCTTCCTTTCACTATATTTTGATAATTGCCTTGAACTAAAAATGACGACCCGCAAAACACACACACACACATACACACACACGCAGTCTCATACTTTATCCCTTCGTTAAATTTCTGTTGTAACACGAAAATTAGCCATACAAATTGTAGGGATACTTCTCGTCGCACAACGGAACTCTTTTCGACTTCGTTGTTCGTATGTTTAACTGCGCTTAACTATGGTCCAAGTTTTTGGTCCTTACCCATGTACCATTATGACCTTGAATGTTTGTTTTCTCGGCACTTGGGATGTTAATTCGCGATAAAGGCAACATGTGCATGATTGGACAACAATGAGCTTGGGGAGTAATATCGTCTCCTTTGATGCTTGCTTTTTCAACAATTGGGGTGTTCACCGCGTTTCCATCACAATGTAGTTTTGTTAAAGCTGTAGACTTTTGCGATGACTTTTCAGTGAGAAATACTTTAAAAAGGTCAAATTTCTCTTGTTTTTCCTGTAGCACCCTTTTCATAATAATAATTTCAGAGTTAAGTCGTTCAATTTCCTCATGAGCACTTCCTAGCTGTGTCGTCATACTATTTATTTCCAGCTTAACGTCAGTTAATTCTAAGTCATCCACTGTTGTTATATTAGGCAAGCTGCATGCTGTTTAATTCAACAATAATGATGTTGAAGAGTTAAATTCCGATTCCGTTTCATAAGAATAATTTAGAGACAGTCGCTTTTTCTGTGGTAAATTAACTCTTGTAACGGTAATATTATCGATTGCTCCCCGGGTAGTGTTTGGCAAACTCTGTCTGCCTTTTTTGTAGAAGATGGGCATACACGTATATGATACACATATTATATACAGGGATGGTATTAAAGTTCACTTTACACTTTATTTTGCGCAAGGTACTCGTAAGTTTAGATTTCACGTCTACAATTGAATTATGTGTTCATTGCGTTATTTTCGTTAACCGCAGCACAAAGGTGAACAAAGGTTTATATTTTTTGTGTGGGAATAAAAATCCGACCTTAGATGAGCTGCCGGTGTAAAGTAAACAATAGCATTGTTACCTGATTCTTGCCGCTTGCTGTTTTAACCTATAACTCTAATCGCTGCGTTGGTAAGATTTGTCATAAAACCACAATGAACAAGACCTCCACTGAAAGTTTAGGAAATCTAATAGTTACGAACTTATTTGTAAAAGATTATATTCTCTTTTTATAATCTCCACGAGTTTCACGACTCTTCGGCCGAGGGCATTCAAGTAAAAGCGGCACTAGCGTGCAAGTCATAACGTCATTGTAACGTTATTCAGGGTTTGTTATGACTTTGATTACGTTTATATGTAGCTAACATTATGAACAAACTAGATGAAAACCCGGCTACGCTCGGGTAAAATGTAGACTTAATAATATTCCTCATTTTTTTATAAAATGAAGGTGATACTTCTGTTGTTATCGGTACTCAACGAATAATATTTTGGCTAGGCATAGATTCGTAAGCTTAGGTACAGTTGTGTGCAAAATTTATTAAGTTAACTTAAGATTATATATCTTACCTACATTTACAATTCTATGTCTAATAGTACTAAATCAAAATGAACCATAAAATAATCTCAAGTATTTTTGAGGTAAACATAAAAAAATCAAGAGTACCTACCATTTTCAAAATAATAGCAGTTTATTCATTAAAAGCCAAGGCAAATAATAATTTGTAATCAAACAATCAACCAAAAAAAATATAAGTCCTTGTTAGTATTTAGTGGCTTGACCTTTATTTCTAATAACAGCTCAGATGTGAATCTTCTCGGCATTGAGTCGACTAAAGCTTGACATCTCTTTATGGGGATATTGTTCCATGCTGACTGTACTACATTCCATAATTGGGACTTCGTGGTAGGTTTTTGATCACTTACAGCATTCTTAATGTCTGTCCACTAGTTCTCAATTGGATTTAGGTCCGGCGACTGGGCCGCCCAAGGTAAAACATTTACTTTATTGACTCTAAACCACTCTTTCAAAAATTAACTCGTGTGTTTAGGGTCATTGTCTTGTTGTAAACCCATCTGAGCGGCATAGTGTCATTGGCATGCCATGTCAGGAGCACCTTCTTTAAATAGTATTCTTTGTTCATTATGCCCACAATTTCAATGATAGGGCCTACACCATTGTATGAAAAACATCCCCATACCATCAAACTAAGTCCGCCATGTTTGACCGTCTTTATTGTATACAGCGGCATGAAAGCGGCACCCGCAGGTCTCCTAACGTACTCTCGACGTCCTTTACACACAAACAGTACTACTTTACTTTCATCACTCCATAGAATATTACGCCATTTCTCCAAGGGCCAATCTGCATGTTCTTTAGCAAAAATAAGCCTCTGTTTTATGTGCCTCTTAGTCAACAGTGGCACCTTTCTCGGACTCCTGGCGTGCAGATTAGCTTCAATGAGACGACGACGAACTGTAGAAGTACTCACATTTAAATTTAATGAGCTTTTAATGTGTTTTGAAGACAGAAATGGGTGCTTTTTCGACAGACGAACAATTCTTGAATCCCCTTTTTTCGTTGTAGCCCTTTATCTACCTCTTGTTTTGGGGTTTTTCTTCCCACTTCAGAGCATTACTGATCATCTTAGCAGAACATTTTAAAATTTCTTGAATATCTTTATATGTTTTTCTTTCTTGAATCAACCTTTTAATCAAAATTCTCATTTCTCTGGAACAATGCCTTCATCTTCCCATAGTCGTAATTTTTTTCTAGCTTTAATTACTTTTACACAGCGACCAATTGTCTATTATACTATGAATTGATAATAATTGTATCATCCGAGTCGGAAAAAACTATGTAATGAGGACATTTTCGTGACACTGCTATTTATATGGAATATATATTTTCGAAATTCGGAAATTAAAGTAAGAATTTAAAAAAAAATTGTATTGCTAGCCAGTGCTAACAATCCCTGGGTGAATAGTTTTTAAATGTGAGGCCCTCTTTTGAGCACTTGGCTTATTTTAGAAAATATTTACTCAAATACCTACACTGCTATTATTTTGCACACAACTGTATATACTTTAAAAATAACAACTTTCAAAATAAACTATTAAGACCATTTACCCTGTCTATGAAACATATATCTTCATTCTTACTACTTTTGAAAATGAAAATAGAAAATCCTGTTCTCTAAACAAAGCTTAGAGCGTCACACCTAGCGTCTTTCGAACGTCAGCGTCCCATTAACCTTTTGAACGCCACAGTCGGCTCTGGCCGACAACTGAAAGTCGTGCCACTGACGCCACCGTCGGCTACAGCCGACACAAGTTAGAGATTAAAAGAGACTTTGTTTCGTATGGATTAAGTTGTAATTTGCGTAGCATAGCAAGAGCGTACTCTCATTTGAAAGGCCGGCAATGCACCTGTGACTCCTCTGGTGCTGCAGGTGTCTATGGGTGACGGTAATCGCTTTCCATCAGGCGATCCGTCTGCTCGTTTGCCTCCTATAACATAAAAAAAAAAAAAAAAATGTTTGTCGTGTGAGTGACGCATTTTGTATTTGACGTACGGCTTTCAAAAGGTTAACGGCGACGGCGCTCTGCGAGAACGTGGTGTCGACTCTGCGCGGGTGTTCATGAGATGCTGACGTTCGAAAGACGCTAGGTGTGAGCGGGTCTATATCAAAAATAATTTTGAGAAGCCAAGTAAAATAATTGCAATTTTCTAATATCATATAGCATTAAAGTTGTTAAATTTTGATAGAATGAGTACATCTATCAAAAATCTTATTTACCCAAATAACTGTGTCTAATTAATGTCTCTGTCTCACAACAAAATAAATTAAACCTAAGAGGTCACATTGTAGAACGGAATACGAACCTATGATACCTGTGGCACATGATGACGTGACACCAACGCCACATTGACATGTTTACTTCGCAACGTCATTATACGTATAGCAATATATTCATTTTTATTTGGATAATATTCGATAATCCGAATTTTCCGCCCATAAGTTGTCGACTCGGATCGAATATTTTTTTACGCTCTTCAATTTGATGTGTATTTCGTTCGAGTTTATCGTAGACCGGTGCGAAATTATTAATATAGATTAAACAAAATTTGAAACCCTGAGAAACTCAGCGCAAAATGATAATCGTTATTAGTAGTTTATGCAACAGTTGTATAAGAGAGGTCAAAAAAGACGAGTGGTGTGGTTTATGTGAGCCGCAGGCGAACATCGTAAAGCAAGACGCCACGAGTATTTTTTGACTTAGTTATACACCGTTGCATACAATACTTTTTCTACGACTAGGTTTCAAATAAAATGCAAAATTAAATTAATATACCTAGGTTAGAATACGAACGAACGAAGCACAGAACAACAAACGAGCGAGAAACATTCGAAAACAACAAAATATGTGTTTATGGTTAACTTTTTTTTTAAATTGATGTGCACTTGCCAGGTTTCATATTTTTTTAAAACGTTGCACAATCGATTTAACTTGTGAAATAGGGACTAAAAAACACCTAATGATTTGAGAAAGGAATTATTTTACCTGATTGGTCGATTTTAATATAGCTGCGTTCTGGTTGGTTGATACCAAATAAAATGTTTTTTTTAAAGAGTTAAATTAGTAAAAGAGTTTACATACCAAAAATAACCTAACGTTCCGATTGACAGTCAATGTGTATTGTGATTGGTGGTTTAATTTGGTGAAGTATTTTGATTGGTCAAATTAACCTAGGTGTAAGCTTTGGCAGCTAGGCATATCGTTTTGGCTCAAAAAAGCACAAGTGCTGTTAAGGGGAATAGACTAGATAGACTTTTCTACGGAATGTTCTACGGACATATTATCTATATTCTTATATTAGTGTTCGTGACTATATAAATGACAGATAAAAGTACAGGAGTAGGAAAACGTATTTTATAATGTCATGCATGTATGAAGGTTACGCTTTTTGGATCATTGACGACGCGCTGGCGTAGTCGGTAGTGACCCTGCCTACGAAGCCTGCCTGCGTTCAAATCCCGATAAGGCCATATATTTGTGTGATTAGCGCGAATATTTATTCCTGAGTCATGGATGTTTTCTATGTATTTAAGTATATATTTATCTATATAAGTATTTATGTCGTTGTCTAGTTCCCATAGTACAAGCCTAGAGCTTAGTTTGGGACTTGGTAAATTGGTGTGACATTGTCCCCTGATATTAATTTATTTTATTTATTTATTCTCAAAATATGAGTACAATCAATATTTACATGTTACTCATTTTTTGACATAGATAATTTAAGTAATTCAATGGTCCGGGAAACTCCTTCACTGATACTCAGGTTAATGAGATAGCTTTAGTTTGGTGATAAACTATTCTCAATTACTAATAACTGGCACCGTTTGGCTTTTCTGTCGTGTCTATATAATAATCATTAAATGTTTTGGCAATATCTAGAGGGTCAGTGATATATGTGCCCTAGCTTCTAATTTTTAGAATTTGGTTCCTGGGACGGTTTATCTTTTTTTTGTTAATTACTCTCCAGTCCATTTTTGTTTTTATTATTTGAAGTTCGTAGGTACCGCGTTGATATTTTACATCCGTTGGTTTGCTTAGTGATCTTTTTTAATTAATTCTAGTACTTTTTTACCTTTATCTTATTTGTTAGTGTTGACTTAAACCTAAATTCCCACTAGAGCCTTCTTTTAGTTTTAGTTAAATTTTTAATTTCCTGCATGATCCAGGATGGGCATTTGTTAATATAATTAATATAATTTTAATAAGAAAGCATAAATCATAAAATAATTAAAATTATGTATAAAACATTAAAAGCATCATTACTCGTTCATTAGGATTATTTTGTTACGAACATGTCACTTAACGTTAATTGTTCCCTACAACGGCTGCCCTTAGTACTTTACGACTGGTTTGAAAGCACGGAAAAGTTTACAAAATATCAAGCCTAATAGTTAAATTGTTTTTTTTAAATAAAAAAACTTTTGTACAATTTAAGTGCATATTTTTTTTATTCTACAAATTTTCAGATTGACCCTGGTTGTTAAGTAACTATTCAGACTTTTAAAATTCTGTAAAAAAGCCTAGTAGGTAGTGCATAGCCTGATTAAGGATCTTCCAGGAGAACATACACAGGAAGAGATTTTTAAATATGGGTATTCCTGAAAAGGGCATTAAGGTTCCAGGTCGATAGAATGCAATAATGGAACTTGGTTTCTGAGATATTGCGACATTAGTACAGTCAACCCAAGGTAACTTTATCCAACGGTAGGTATATTAGGCGTCGTCATCGGATTAGCGAACGAAAACAGCATTATATTAAATTAGTATGCTAGCATTATATATAACATTAAATTGCATTATTATTATCAGCGATAAGACCGCCCGTTGTTTACCTGCATTATTTTTAATTGTGCTGTTTCTCTATAATGTTTTTGTTTGGTATACAATAATAGTTATTTATGTAACTGGAGGCCTACCTACAGCTCGTCTCCCGGTCCGCGGACGCCACTCAAGAACCTTCTGACCCCATCGGCCATCAGTCCTGCGAGCGATATCCCCGCCTCGCGTGTGGGCTATAGCGGTTCTACTGCGGATATCATCATTTCTGATTCTACGTATCACGCAGAGAAACCCCAAGCATAGGCCTCTCCATAGCTCTCTGAATGACTTTGAGCTTCCTTATGAGGCCTATTGGTAGAGCCCACGTCTCAGATCCGTAAGTTATCACTGGCAACACATACTAGTCAAAAAAAATTGACTTCAAATACTGAGTTAATTTGGACGAAAGCTTCCCGAACGCTGCCCAGCCGAGTCGGATTCGACGAGTGACCTCTTTCTCAAAGTTGGACCTACCTAACTGGGCCGTTTGTCCCAGGTAAATATAGTCGTCAACAACTTCGATCGCAAAGCCTCCGACTATTACGGGAGTTGGCGCGACATGGACATTGGACATGACATGACTTTCGTCTTGTCAATGTTCATTCTCAAGCCAACTCGGTCGGAAACTCTACTGAGGTCAGCGAGCATTCCACTGAGGTCCTCCATGGTCTCAGCCATGAATAAGATATCGTCAGCGAATCGAAGGCGAGTGATGTACTCACCATTTATGTTGATGCCTCGTCCTTTCCAGTCCAGAACCTTAAATGCATCCTCCAATGCAGCGGTGAACAGCTTCGGAGAGATCACATCTCCTTGTCTGACTCTCCGCTGTAGAGGAATAGGCTTCGTGCTCCGGTCCTGTAGTCGCACGGATATAGTGCTGTTTTCGTACAGACACTTCAACACTTCGATATATCGGTAGTCAACTTGGCACCGCCAACAAGATGGAGTGACGACCTTGTAAAGATCGCAGGAACGCGGTTGATGCGAAAAGCACAAGACCGGTCTGAGTGGAAAGCCTCGGGAGAGGCCTACTCGTATGTCCAGCAGTGGACGTCTTTCAGCTGACATGATTGATTGATTGATGACACTGGTACATGATGAATTTTCATATCATAACATTCATAACGTACGAGTGCTGAGGTTAGAGCTCGAGTTTGCGAGCGCTCTAATTGTAGGCACGAGCACCTTAAGAGCTAATTATGTAGCATTGCAGACATATTTTTTTGTAAAAGCTAAAAATTATGATTACAAAAATAAACAATTGCTAACTTTTCTCGTATACATCCCTCGATTTTTCTGCTAACAAATTACTTTTCAGCAAAGTCATTTTCATTATTCCGATTGACGTTAATCTTATGTGTATTTTATTGTTAAATAACAAATTTTATGTCAATTTTAATAGTTACTAAAACAGTTTGACCATTTATCCTAAAAGTTGAAAAGCGAAACGAAACACCATTTTATTGATATCCATATTGATCGTAATCATCTCAAAATTAATTCTCATTTTTAATGTATATATACTTACATATAAGTACGTAATTTTAACGTTTATTATACTAATTTGGAAGTCAAGTGTTTACTAAATGCCAAGACTGATATCCGGAATGACCGTAACCATGACAATTACAATGCTATAATATTTATTATATAACTGGTATTACCATGGCATGGCTTATTATAAAATTGTATTTCCAGTTCGGTTACGCTATAGGTGGTTTTCTGATACCATTAACGATATAAATATTAGCGTTTTATAGTACGCGAGTAGAAAAAGTGTTTTGTATTGTGTTGTATTGCTAATACGGGCACATTCTCTTTCCTTATTCGGTTATATTAGACGATAATCAGAGACGTAAATTTAATTTAATGATGGATAAAGTTGCTGCTGTCACTTTCTCTGCTATAGCATTAGATTAAGACAACACGTCACTAAACAAGCATTAAAATTAATTGATGTCTCTGAGTGCGGCGGTTACACTCTTATGAGACAATAGATTTTCTGCCCGTGTTCTTATGAGAAAAAGAGATGGTCATACATGCGGACTAAAAGACAGATGGACATGGCAAAATAATAAGAGTTAACTCACGTTTAACTTTCCAGAACCCTAAAACTGTTATCTTAAATCGCTGAGCATTAATTAGGTAAATATTGAAAGTATCTAAAGCACACGCTTGAGGCTTACGCGATAACAGGATTACTGTTCAGACATTTAACAAAACCTAATATAATGTCCAGACTAAATTTACGGAGCACAAAGATAATTTCGCACAAAGCAATTCAATAAATTATTTACAGTCGCATGGAGCAGGGAATGCTATACTTGGGTATTTTTTGTGATATACCTAAGTAGAATAAATTAACGTGTGTGCAAACTTAAAATTAACACCAAAAATGCGTAAGACTGAATTATAATAATAGTTATTGGTTTAAAATATACGAGAACAGTATTAGATCCATGGATGTCCCATAGAATAAGTAATAGTAAAAGAACAGAAGGAACACTGTGACAGTAGTCATGCGAATTTAAACCTACTCAGAACGCGTTAACAATAATAATACCTTGCACGGCACGCAAAAGACCTTGGTTACATTTCTCAGATTCAGTGGGAGCCTAAATCTGGGTTTTGATACTCTGTATTACTTCGTCCGTCATGAGCTTTACTGATTCTGCCCAGTTCGTAGGGCAGGCAGTTGTAAAGCCGTAACAGACGATATAATTAGGTGCGGGCCGAACATGGGTTTGGTTCAGCGAACTTCTGTTTGCTACAGACGGCCGAACCTTGCTAGTGGTCTTGTGAGTGCAGGTGAGTACGAACGTCATGCCTCTGGTGCAAAAATTGCAATTGCTGTAGCGGCGACACTGCTGCCACCTAATTGTTCGAGGAAGAAACGAAAGGATTGGGTTACATTTTATTTAAGAAATTAGTCACGAAACTGATGAATTCCGTATATGTATACCTGCGATTAAATAATGATTTATTCAAGGATATTTTACATTTGGTTAAACCACTCATCTCCAAAAGTGATACTCCAATCAGAAGGGCGGCCGTCCTTCTCGACGTCTCGAACACGACTAGTCGCAAATTGTCCGGCCCGACCGTCCACACGGACTGAACAGCGAACCATTTCCGATGTGGAAACTAGCGAACCGAGGTGGACTCAATTAATTAATAAATACGGTCTCAAGACTACTCTACAGACGGAGAGATATGGTTCGGAGCGAACCAAAACCGCTGTCCGACCCGGAACTAATTCTATTGTCTATTAAGTACGGCTTTAAGAAAACAGATTAAATTTTATTATTAATTGAATTTATTAAGTAATTTTCTTAATTAGCTCGTTCAAGTTAAATAACGAGAAAAAAAATACATGCCTGGAGGGCTAGCAAATGCTGTACGCGACTTGTTTGTCGACCAAGTCATAACTGTTTGACTAACCAATATATAACCAGTATATCCTGACCTTGCTTTAGTAGGCAGTCACAATTATTGCGAGATCTACTTACACTGAACTGTTTTAAAGTAAGCAGGTAATTGATTTTTGATGCGAAGAATTCGAAAACTGCGAAGCTGCCGACGGATCGTTAGTGAGATAAATAATATTACACCTCTCTTTTTGCGGCGAGGGTTCCAAACTGGAATGACGGTGTCCGTAATTAGAAAAAGACCTGCCTACATCGAAATTATAAATAATAATATTACCTTTCGATATCCTTAGGCCCCAGTTCACCAACCAATTTAACAGACGGTTACCTGTCTTAATAAGTTTTTAGTCAATTCGACAACTGTCAAACCGCTAACCGTCCGTTTAATTGATGTTGAACACTGCACTTAAGCAGTCTTAAAAACGACAAATCGACATTCCTCATTATTTAAGCACCCGTATGCTATGCGGTACATTTTCGCTTGTCGAGTGGCCACTGGTACCTAACTACCTACTCAAATAAAAACTTTAATTACAGTCCGTGTGCTCTTAGAAAATCCTTCGGGTTTCGCGAAAATTTGGAAGGATTCGTGTAGTAGAAAATGACAATTGTCAAATACTGATTATGTTGTATTTGTATAATGAGTATCATGACAAAAAGTCATTCGTATTAAAATTAGAAAAAGATAAATAAGCGTACTATTATAACAGTAAGGTTTATTTTGTACGGATGGTTTTTCTTTACATAACTTTTTAAGGTAACTTCGAAAAGTTTTACAAGTTGATATGATAACAGAACATAACCGCATATCACGATCGCGTGTCATCGTCAATACCCGAAGTATGGTTCTGAAATCCGAAGGTTTTTTTAGGAGCTCACGGACTACTTTGGCAGCGTACGGCGCGCGTCAAGACGACCGCGCGCCTGACACTCGACTGATTAGCCGAGCGTGCCAGGCCGCACATTTCGTAGGCAATAGCGCGGAGTGCTTACCATTCATAGCATTAGCGAGCGAGTCGATAAAAGCCATTACCTTTGTTGGTAGGAATAATGGGGTTGGAGAGGAACCGCTGGCGGGGCGAGTCGTCGTACACGCGTTGTGGCTCGCCCGTCGGCTCCCGCTCTAGCGTTTGCAGCATGCGGAACATGTCGATCGTAAGCTCCGAAAACTTGGCTTGCAAAGAACTACTTCCGATTATCAGAACTTCTTGTAGAGACAAAGTCATTTGAGGTGATCTCTCGACCGGCGGTGTAGTAAGACTGCTGAGCCTAAAATAGGTAAAAACATTACTTAATTATTGTGTAAAAGTGCATAAACAGATGAATCGCTAGCTGCTTATGAATGTCAGACGATAAGTATTCATTCCTCACCTGTGAGATAGGACCACGGGGTGGTTGTCCGGGTGTATAACAGTAATGACCGGTTCCGCCTGTATGAATGCTTTGACTTCATCGACGACAACGGTCCATTCCATTTGGTCATCAGGGTCATAAGTGTTCCCGTATTCAATAATTTGTCTATCTAACTCCTTAACCAATTCTCTTACTAATTTAATTTTCTTAAGTAGCAAACATACTACAATAAATCTTGCATAATATCTTAACTTCTTGACCATTAATTCGCATTTATCTTCTTTACAGGCTTTAGTGTAATAGCACCGACCCCTTATGGCGTAATAAAATGAAAACGCTTCATTAAGGTAAGCAGTTTCACTGGTTCTAAGGCTGCAAGCAAATACACTGACATTAAATAAACATAAACCAACTTTATAATAATCTTTTACTTTATATGAGTAGGAATGCCACGGATGAAATCTTTAATGTGCACGTTAAATATAGTTAAGGTAAAAACACGATGCAATTATCTATCGAACAATACATGCATGCTACTAAGTATTGGTGTTTGAAAAACAAAAAATATTTTAAAATTACTAGAAGTGATAGTAGAGCTGTCCTATTTTAGACGCAATTTCCCCAATCTGCCAACGTTTGAGACCGTATTTGCTGTCTAAGATAGCTCGGTGTTGTTGTTGAAATTTCCACAGTTTCGTATACACATCAAAAGTTCTACCGAAATGCGAGTGCCATTGTTTGTGTCCGTACTGTGGTAGCTCTCTGAAAAACAAATATTTTGTCACAACATAGCAATCTTATTAATTAGAGATGCCAATTCGTAGAAATAACCTTATATTTTACGATTTTTGTAGAACCGCAAAAGTTTTTACCGAAGAGATAAGAATTACTGTTAAAATTTAGGAATTGTGACTTAACGCTTGCGCGCGCGCTCGTCGTTACGTTGTTTATCTATTATTATATTACGAAGAATTACCCTATACCGCATGAGTTAGATTTTGAACATCAAGGAATACTAAATTTATGAAATTGCATGAAAAATTGATCTCAGTATGAAGATCTCATTACTGTCCTATTATGTTATAACTGGATGCGTACGCACCAGTGCCTTCTCTAGCCTAACAAAGAAATCTATTATTTCTAGGTCTGCGTCCGTAGACCTTTTTGTCGGGTCATAAATATCAGGCTGAAACTTTCTAAATCGCTTAATTTCAGTGAGTCGGACAAACTTTATATTTGACAAAAATCTCGGTAGTGGGGACTAATTTTGCTAGAGGCCTTGAAACATGTCGATAAGTCCGGGTGCCAAAAATTTACTAATACCAAGCCGATTCTTATTGAAATTTAAAGATTAATTTATGAGAAAGTCAAAAAGTAGATTGTCCGACAAAATTAATGGGGACTATGCGCCAGTCGGACATACTGAAAATGTTGGAAATTCCAACTCAAAAAAGTGATTAATATCAGGCTAATTTTTTTTTAAATGTCGAAAATACCAGCACAGTGTCGGACTGGCGCATATCCCCATATTTTTTGTCGGACAACGTTACGGTTGTATTATATTAATTTTAATTAACCCATAAAAAAAAAAATAGCCTTATTTGATGCAAGGCAAAATGAACCAATTCCATAGACTAATGTATTGATATTGATTGGAAATTAGAAGATGGGCAACCAGGTACATCTGGGGTAACAACAATCCTTAAGAATTTAGTCTCGTTATTGCAAGACCCTGTCTTGCAGCTCATCCTGACGTGGTTATTCCTTATGCGACAGAATATTTAAATTTATTTAAGATTATTATTATTTAATATTTCTGCCACAACGAATATAAATTATTGCGTGCTAGAAACATAAATAGAATAGATTTGGATTTCATAAATTTTATATTTGTAGGCTATGTTTTATTGAACATGACAGGTAAAGACAAATGCCTATCATGCGACATCTAGTTCCTGCCCATTGTCCTCAATAAATGACAGTTTCATACTTTGAATTGAAGGACTAAATAATTTTTTCTTAATATGGATTATTGGGCAGATCGAGATAGTGAAAATTATTGATCGTGCAGCAATGAATTGAAAAAACACTTTTTATTACCTTAATCCATTGAACAGCTGTTTTGATTTTTCAAGGAGGTGGCAGAATTCTATGATGACTTTTCTTCCATGGTCATCGAGAGAAGTATTCATTGCAATATTCGCAACCATTCGCTCTTTAAAAAATTAAAGTATTTTCACGAAAACTCCGAAAGGAAAGGAAATAATCTAAAAACTATTTAACAATTTTTATGTTCCCTTAATACTAAAAGCTTTGTGTATAAATACGTGTTGAATTCTTGTTGGCTTTTTAAATTGAATTCTTATCAGATAACGTTAATATTGGAAGACCTGTGAAATCGACGGAAAAATCTTACTCATGAAATTAATCGTAATCACTTAGAAACTCATCGCTATCAGTCAAAAAGACGGAACGCACTGAAGTCGGCACTGTTATCAGTTCAAGTCACGATAACAACTGTAACGATGTCGGGGGCCACTTGGAAGTAAATGGTTCCAGAGAGTAGGTCTCAAACCATTCTTGTTGCTTCTTCGTCACGGGACTCTCAAATAGATTTTCTTCCAGTTGAGCTGTTTCGACAGATGTAGGAGTAGAATGAACTGTAGGTATATTGTTTTTCAGCTTCTGTTGACTGTTGGTTCGATTAGTCGGGTTGTTCATGTGAATCAGTTCGTCTTCTTTGTTTGCCCAATTGGTTTTAGATGTAGGTGTTGCTGAGAGAGTTGCATTTTGTTGGTATCCTAAACGCTTTGATTTACTCTCCCTAGATTTGTTTGAATGACTGGGCAGTGCTAATACGCGTACCAAGACCAATAAGTCTTTCTTCCGCCAGGTGGTAAAAAGGATACTGAAAAAAAAGGGCAACCTTACATTTTACCAAGTGACGTGAGGACCTGTAATATGATAAAAAAAAAGTAAAAAGAAAAAAAAAAAGTACATATTTTTCGCTTTAATTTGACATAAGTATAAATGATTAACGTACATGGGGCACAGCGCCATAGTAAAATGGGCCATGTCCTTTGTTCTGCGATTGTTTTTATTTTTTGTAAAGGAACGCTTAAAATGCTTGCATAATTTTAGCGGGTACATATCTGAATATCTAAAGTTAATATATCTAAAGTTAAAATATTGAGCGGTCGAAACATCTACGGTCATAATATCTACGTCTGAAAGGCCTACGATCAAAATGCCACCTGTTTAAAATATCTAATAATTAAAACATCAACAGTTATTTGAATTTTGTGTTCAAATATCAAAGTCCAAAATGTCGGATGTTATAAAATCGAACAGTTGACTTATCTACAATCGTAATATCTACGTCTGAAATGCCACCCGGTTGACTACGATTCATTATGTGCTAAGGTAGTGAAATAAAATACCGTTTCTAGATTTTACACTGCTGATTACAGTAAAAATATCTTTGGATTTTTTTATGCAGTAGTTGTTTTTATATTTAGGAAAAACAGTAAAAAAAGTGGGATTGTGAATGTTAGGAATACACTTATAGTGCCCTTAGTCCATTTATTACCAAAGGAATTGAAAAAAATATACAACTGTCATGTTCATTTTTTATCTGTCTGACGGATTACTTGATTCTAACGACACGCTTTCGATTCTACGCAAAATAGTTTATTTATTTTAATGGCGTCTACCAATTATGTAATTAATTAAATTACGCAAAATAACAAATTTGTGAACGAACGGCAGCGAATGATTGACCAGTGAGTGACATGACATGACAGTCAGTTCTATTTATGTTTAAAGTTACTTTTTTTATTTTATATCATGCTAAGATCACGACATCAGTATTCCTACTAGAGTTGCCGCGAATAGTGGTTATAGCGAATAGTCGAATACTGATTAATCGCCATTCACTTCGGCGAATAGTCGAATAACTCGACATTACTATTCGACATAAAAAAAACATTAAACACATTAAAAATATTTCTAATTTCTTCTAAGGTTGTGAGCAAAAGAAAACAATTAAGTTAAAGAAATCTGTTTCATGTTATACATACCTACATATATGTAGTAAATTTAATTTTCAATTTTTAAATGCTGGCAAGTGGCAACCCTTTTCTTGTACATAGTTTACGGGGAATACCCCGTTATGTATAACCCAGCGTTTATTATTGTAGGGGATTTCCCGCTCAATCAATACGCTTGTGTTTAGGATAGGCGGCATGCATTTGTTATTTGATTTTCGACATCGGTTGACGTTTTTTTATTTTTTATTTCTATACTTATTTCAAAATTAAGTAAGCTTGCTAAACGATACTTAATCACACCAGCAAGCTCTGTTTATTCAGAAAGACTATTTTCCGAGGCAGGTTTAATTCACGAGGAAAAACGAAACCGATTTGCTCCCGAACGTGCAGAAAAAAATGTTTTTTTGCACCACAATCTGCCTCTGTTGGATTTTAAATATTAATTCAAAAGCCTAACTAATTTATTTTAATGAATATGATAGGCACAGGCACATATTACAGATAATAATTGATATTGTGTATTGTTTTATTAGGGAAAATAATTAAAAAAATGATTATTTTTAACTCATTAGTTTTTTTGTTCGATAAAAGTTTATTTTAGACGACTATTCGCCGAATGCCGAATAATACTAGCTATTATTCGGTATTCGACGAATATCAAAAAAATGTCGAGTAATGCCAAATACCGAATAATAGCGAGTATTCGCGGCAACTCTAATTCCTACATACATACATACATACATACCTTCACGCCTTCATTCCCAGAGTGGGGTAGGCAGAGCTACAGAATTAGCAACAACTCTAAAAACTTGTTGATAACTGTGTAACCACAATTGGCACAATTAGGCTGAGATGTTTAACAGTGTATATTACGTACGTTATGTGTACGGTCTTTTTAATGACTATTTCTTTAAAAAAATATTAACGACGAATTTAAGTTAACCTTTAACTGCCGACCTATACGACGTCATTACTTTTATTTTAAAAATAATTTTTAAACTACTACTGCCCAAGCCACACTGTCTTTAATCGCTTCAATATTGCTTTGAGTTGTAATTTTGTATCCTATCTTGACTGTCTAAACTAATAGGTTTAAACAAAACTATTCGATGCAAACCGATACAGTCCCAGAAAGATTGGAATGAGAACCTAGAAATATTTTATTAATCACAAATATTACTAGTGCAGTAGGTGTTTTATTGAAAAAAATCTTTTCCTTGTTAATTTTAATCTGTAAGCGGATTTCTATTAATATTTTATGTCTTAAAATTAGATTATTGTCTGATATTTGGACTAAAACATATATAATTCAGAAATCATATTTTGCATATCTTTGGCAATGTCCATATCATGCTGGACATTTAAGCCGACTTTCTATTCTGCGCAAAGTTGGCAATATCCAGTATACTCGTACTTGACATGACTTTTCTGGAAAATGAACAACGATAGATTATTATTATGATTTTTCCGGTAAATTTTTGGTAAAAATAAACACCCCAAAAAATTATGACACTAAGTAAGTTTTAATGTTTTTCTCCTTGCCAAATTAAGGGTGACATAATTTTAATTTTAATGCACGCTTAACTACGTCTTTTAAATATTTATTATCGCAAAAATAAAATCATCAAAATCAAACGCAAATACGAGTATCAGGGGCATCCGAGTGAATTAGCGAAATTCACTATTGAAAAGGCGCAAGCTGTCATTAGCGTCTTTTCTACTTAGTTTTACTTGTAGACGCGTCCGGGTCAACGTAAGGTTATCATGTTCTGGCTAAGTTGAAAAGGCGCAACTGGTAACTAGCGAGCGCCCTTTTAATTAAGTATTTAAGTTAGGTGCGGCTAGGTCAAAATAATGCTTTCAAACCCTGGCTTAGAAACCTAACCTAACCTAACCTAACTGTTGAAAGTTTGACAAATTTTTAATTATGTTTTCGTAACAAAGTGAGTGAAGTTAAGCCCTTTTTGCTTAAGGTAACTTCTAAGGAAAAAACTTCAGGATTTTTCAATTTTTATTTGAAATTTCAGGACCAAAGAAAGAAATAACTTCGTTTTGTTTGCAGAATTGAAGATCTATCACATAATAAAATTGTTTTACATGGATTTAAGTCAAAAATAAAAAAAAGTATTTATGAGGTTATTAAGAATAATGTTTCAATAATAGCAAAAGAGGAGTTCGTTGAATTTTTAAGTCAACCTGTGAAAGAAGGTTGTAATTAAAAGTTTTCTATGTATGATATTAATGTAAAAGAAATTTAAAATCAATAAAATGTCACACTTGTAAGTAGGCGTTTCTTTTGTAGGGGCACAATTGAGAAATTGTTACTTTCGCTTAAAAATAGATTTTTAATCGTATTGTAAGTCTGATCTCAAATAGTAATTAGCGTGATTTAAGTGTTGTCACCGCCTTAAGTAGTACAAAATAAAATATACTTTCGACTACCAAAAACACTAACATTATTTCGGTACTGAATTTCTCCATCATGTGGTATTAAACCATTAATTGTGTTGATTATTTCTTGACGCTTCGTAACAAAATGTTTCTTGACAACTTCGTGACCGGAAATTAGTGCTAATAGAAGTGTCGGTAAAATTTAACAAAAACTTTAATAACTTTGAAACAGTATAAAATCGATGAACATACATACCTGCTTAGTTTCATCCACTCCTCCTGTTACTAGTCCAGGCAATGAAAGACTTTGGATGGAAAAGTTGAAAGCAGAATTTTTGACTTCAGAACTTTGTTTGGACTAGTTACAAAGAAAGAAGGTCCCATTTTTGTTTTTTGTTTACATCTTGAAAACGATGCGTCATAGGAAATTTGTTTTTACTACAACCCTCTGCAACTGTGGTGACTTTTTTAGAAACATTCTACTGAGGTGGAGTCTGTCAGACTTCATTTTTGATAAAAGATAGAAAAAACAGTAATGGTTCAATGATAAGTATTGTATATTTAGGGCATAACATGATTATTAAATTTGAATGCGGTATTAATAATAAACATGTATATGAGCTTTTAAATAAAAAAATATGTAATTTACTTGAATAAGGTAAAAAAATCTGGTATTTTTCACAAAATTAACTTAGAATGCCGCGAGTCGTTACAAGAAGGTACTGAGCGATACAGACCTATATCACGGTATACGGCGATTTTTTTTTTGGTGACGTCTGTTAGACGTCGCATTAGTCGCAGAGGGTAGCTGATAAAATTGTCTACAAATTTGTTTTATATGTTTTATACCTATTTTCAATAGTTGTCTAGATATGAACTCCGAAAAACGGTCGATTTTCAAAAATGTGTTTTTGACCTCACGTTTTTTGTCATACATTGCTCTTTAACTTGCAAATACATCATCTGAGAAAAACAACCTTCTACATACCTAGTAAAGAGTTGAATTTTCTTTAAGAATAATATAGGTATATTAATATATATATATCATCTACCGTTAAAAAGATATACCACATTTTAAAATTTCGGCAAATTTATTTCTCATAAACATAGTGCAAAGCTCATTTCTTTCGCTATTACGAGTATCAGACGTAACCGTAGATTTCATCGTTACATAACAATAAAAAAAAAAGGGATTTACATTAACACTATAAGTGACAATTTATATACAAAAGACATTATTTTACAATTTATATACAATAGAATAAGTAACAATTTATATACAGTAAACACACTATTTAACAATTTATATACAACAAACACATTATTCAATCAATCACTCGCCGCCTTTTGAGCAAGGCGGGCCTGGTGGTTTTCCCTCGGCGTTTGTCTCGTCTTCTTCATTCTCATCAGTCGAATAGTCATCAGACGATGGTAAGACAGCTAATACTTCTGCTACATCATCCCCACCATCGTCGTCGTCATGGTCGTTAGCGTCCAAAATGGGGATGCCATTATTGCAACTACCGTGGCAATTGTGGCAAATGGTAGAGCACAGCATAGAGGCCTTCCTACACCCACATCTAGCACTACTACAATCAGTGGTGCACCGGCAAAATATTAGCTTTAATATTTCTTCTGGTGCAGCTGGATCTTTGGTTTGGACAGGAACCAAGAGATGGCTTTCATTCCGTGTCCATCCCCTTAGTTCAGGGGAAAGATCATGTCCTAGCCAAGTCTGGACCTGGTGGAAAGTACGGAAGGAGTGCTCCATCGCTGCTCCCTCAGTTGGTGGAAGGGACGAAATGTCCGGCTTGACTTTCGAGACTGACTGGAGGAAACACTGGTACCGATAGTTATTGAGAGAGGTCTCCTTCTGTTTTGCTCCATACCACCTCAAAAAACATATGTTTCCATTTGCTTTTATGTCAGCATGCGATGAGGAGGGATTCGAGACTAACTCAGCAGCTTGACGGATATCTGGATTTTTTAAGTAAAGTTTACAGAAACCAACTTTGCTTCTCCGAACTGCTGCAGACGTGGTGTCGCATCTAGTGAAGGTGTGAAGAAATAATATGTCGTTCAGGCCCAGCTGCTACAATTTCTGACTTGAATAATAGGTTGTGGGGACTTTACCTCTGCTAGGTTTGACGAATATAATACAGGGTGTTTGGTAGCGGGTTCGACAAACGAAAATAGGAAATACTTGGATCCAATTGGAACACATTTGCCATAGTGACCCCTATGCTAAAGTTGATAGTTTTTTTTAATATTTTTTTTTCCGTTTTTTGAAAATATCCCAAAAATTTTACCTTTAAACCTTCTTAATTACATACCGCTCATCATCATTAAATCATGCTCTAATAATGGTTTTATTTTAAAACAAAACCAAAACCCACAGGTAGTGCTTTAAAAAAAATATGGGCCCTTAAACCTATGACAAAACCTGGAAAATAAAATGACATTTAAGTTTCGACAAGTATAAAAAAAAAATTACAAGTCATAGACGATTTCAAACTAATTAAAAAACTTCTCTGATTAATACTCTTCACAACGATATGCCACTTAAAAGAAAAAAAACAAAAAAAAAACTACTTTATTCACAAATTTTGTTCAAATTCCTCTCCCACGAATGCACGCCCTACATCTTCGTCGCATTTCTGTAGTCGTGACACGCAGCCGAGTCTCTTCTTTCATTTTTGTAAATGCCGCATTGATTTTTTCTATTAAAATCTCCTTACTGCTGATTTCATTCTTATAAACAAGCTCTTTGACACGCCCCCAGACATAAAAATCCAAAGGAGTAAGGTCTGGGGAACGTGCCGGCCATGCGATAGGGCCCAGCCGTCCTATCCATGCATTAGGAAATGCGTTGTCTAGATGTTGCCTGACGGTTAGTCTGTAGTGTGCCGGACAACCATCATTCTGGAAGATAATGGGCCTATCTTCTTCAAATATCGGCTCCAGCATCAGCAACAGCTCCGGGAGACCCATTTGTAAAAAAGTCAAATAATTATCCCCGTTGAGGTTGTCCAGCAAGTAGTGAGGACCGATAAGATATCTTCCAATTAAACCAGCCCAACCATTTACACTAAACCTCGTTTGAAAAGAAGTCGACCGGAACACATGTGGATTCTCGCCTTTGTGAGCCCAATGATGTAAATTGTGCTGATTAAAAACTCCTTCCCGTGTAAACTTGGACTCGTCCGTCCAGAGAATACTTTTTAAAAAGTTCGCATCCTCAATATCCGCGTGTAACAAAAAGCGGCAAAACGATATGCGTCTCTTTTGATCGCCTTCTACGAGTCCTGAAGAAAAAGGATTTAATTAATTTTTCTCACGGTTTCAAAATTAAAATAAATTTGGAAGTACAAAGTAATGTATTAAATTGTATTTACCTTGCACCTGAGTGTAATGAAAAGGATGTCTGCCATCTGCCTGAATAACAGACCACACTTTCCAGGTGGACACGTCAAACTCCGTCGCCACATCTGTTATGCTTTTTTGTGGATTATTGTCAAACGCCTGAAGAATTTGTTCGTCAATGGAAGCGTTTAGTTGTCTAACATTTACTCCTGGTTCGCGAAAGTTTAAATTACCAGATGTTCGCAGTCGTCGATAAGTGTCGGAGAAAGTTTCATGAGAAGGTATTCTTCTGGTTGGGTACAAATCTCTGTAAATTCTTTGAGCTTCACGGGCGTTATTGCGAGCTCAACCATACGCTAAAATAATATTAGCGTACTCTTCATTGGTAAATGGTGTACGTTCACCCATTGTAATTAAAGTTTCAAAAACCAATACAAATCAACGAGATTTTCTACAAGTCTTTCTGTTTGAAAAAAAATTACAATATGCCGCCTTTAAAAAAAAGGATACTTTTCTTTTAAAAAACTACAAGCTATTTAAGACACAGATTAAAAAGCTAATTTAGCTTAATGTTTTTTTTTAAATCAATGTGGCAAATGCGACGAAAATATACGGAATGTATTCATTCCTGATCAAGTGATCACAAAATTTAAAAAAGTGTTTTGTTTTCAATTTTATTATTACTCTTAAAATGTTTTTTATTAATGGTAATTTACCAGCGATTATTAACTCTAACGTATTCACCAATGTTCATAACGGTGGTTTCTTTCAGTGATTTCTTTAATAAATCTCCGTGAGGAAATTTCAATGTACTGCGTATTTTTTTTTTTCTGTTTTTTTTCTTTTAAGTGGCATATCGTTGTGAAGAGTATTAACCAGAGAAGTTTTTTAATTAGTTTGAAATCGTCTATGACTTGTGTTTTTTTTTATACTTGTCGAAACTTAAATGTCATTTTATTTTCCACATTTTGTCATAGCTTTAAGGGCCAATATTTTTTTTGTAAAGCACTACCTGTGGGTTTTGAGTTTGTTTTAAAATAAAACCATTATAAGAGCATCATTTAAAAAAAATGGGCGCTTTAAATTTCTTAAGTATGTAATTAAGAAGGTTTAAAGGTAAAATTTTGGGATATTTAAAAAAAAACGGAAAAAAATATATTTAAAAAAAACTATCAACTTTAGCATAGGGGTCACTATGGCAAATGTGTTCCAATTGGACCCAAGTATTTCCTATTTTCGTTTGTCGAACCCGCTACCAAACAGCCTGTATACTGGTCAGACGGAGTCTTTGCCATGAGCAGAACTGCCAAGTCAATATCTTCTCCAATGACTGCAACTAGAGAATCCTTTGATTTTTCAATGGCAGTAGAGACTATCATCAAGTCAGCGTCGTCTGGAGAACGGCAATCAGGTTGCTTTTATTGTGGCTGTTTGAGAGAAAATGTTCCTGCTTGACATCGATCGTTGTTTCTAAATTGAGACTTATATCGGCAGACTGCTTAAGTCGATACCTCCGCTCATGTTCAGCTGTCTTTGTGCTGTTTACAGAATTAGTGTATCCATCGAATGCACACGTTCTCCCTGGGTGGGTAGTTACGCTTTATGAATTTTATGTAGGTCTCACATATACTAACCACTGTGTCTCCTCTTGGCCAAATCACTTTATGAATGAGGAATCCTCCATCAATCACAATGTCAAAGTTCGGTTGCTCACAAGGCATGTTGGTTGTATCAAACAGAGAGTAGAGGGCTGACTTTTTGGTTTTTCTCAACCCATGTTCATTGAAGAGGGCTAAAGGGAATGGGGCTAGTTCATATTTTAAATAGTTTTTCAAGTCGACATCCGTTTTCTTGCTGATAGAGATCCTTTGAAATAGTAGGAGCGGGTCTACTGGGGCGTTTACATCACTGATCTTAATGGACGAATTCATTGACGAGAGACGTTGAGCCCGATTCTGACGAGATAGCTTGACTTTTGCAAATGAGGTGCCTTCGATTTTCTTCATCGCTTGTAAGCCGATTGAAACAGCGTCGTAGCAATTGATGGAATAGTCTCCTATTAGTCCAGAAGATAATGCCATGACGCCATCGAAAGTAATGAGCTATACTATAGGTATTTATGCGAAATGTTTCAATTTGCCGAAATTTTAAACCTTCTTTGTGCCCCCTCACTCCGCCCCCCTAGGGCTCACCTCTTAGGGGTGGGGACTTTTAGTATGTTTATCTCAAAACGTGGTTACAGAATTATCAACAACTTATTTAAGAGTGCTTGGTAATTCTGTAGCTCTGCCTACCCCACTCTGGGAATGAAGGCGTGAGTTTATGTATGTATGTATCTCCTAACTAGTCCAAACAAAGTTCCGAAGTCAAAAATTCTGCTTTCAACTTTTCCAGCCACACCCCCTTTTTAAGCACTCATTGACACTTCTATACAACCTGTATTATCTTTCGGTAATCCCTAATATTATAAATGCGACAGTTTGTGTGCGTGTTTGTTGCTTCGTGACGCTGCAACGGCTGGACGGATTCGGATGAAATACCCTGGGTAACACATAGGCTCATTTTTTACCCGGAAATTTTAAAAGTTCCCAAAGAATAATGATATTTGAAATCTACGTCGACTCTCCAATAAACTATTGATGTTTTAATCATTCGACATTTTTAACGGGGCGCATTTTGATCGTCGGCATTTCAGACGTAGATACGAGTATTATGAATTATGACTGTAGATTTTTTCCGTTCGATATTGTAAATTTATATTTTGTACTCCGATATTTTAACTGTCGATATATTCAGATAGATATACCCCTTTATCCGACTAGTAAGTAAATAACAATGTTCAGATATTTATAAATGTGTATGTTATTCTGCAGTTTTAGTCCACTTTGTTTTAGCCCATCTTGCTTCTTTATCGTAAACATACCTAGTGTTGAAGTTTAGTAGTTCTTACTGTCAAGTAAATGAGAGCTTCCATAACGTGAATAGTGTGCTGCTGCAATATGCTGATCGACGTGGAAGCAATATCGGCAACAAAATGGAATAGGAGGCACTTATCTTACTTCATTTTCAGCTAAGAGGACAGAACTTTCCACTACTTAAACAAATATTACTTATGTTCAGTTTGCGTGTGAGCAATAAGTAATTAAGTTTTTAACACGATTTTTTTTTGCAGATAATTACAGCGTTACAAATAAATTGGAATAAAACAAGTATTTTGCATGAGTTTAGTAATATAATTTCATAGCATAAATTGCAATGCATGTCAATTTCTCATAATTTACATTGAGGTTGTCATAATTAGAAATAAAAAGAAGTACAAAAATAAAAAACCATGAATTAGGTACGGCTTGAAAAAAACTTCCGCAGTATCAAATACCTATATCATATAACAAATGCAGTAGTTTTGTTTTTTAACACCAAACCAACATATAAAAAGCCTTTTGATCCAATCAAAATACGAGCTATTCTATACTTATCAATACACTTACCTAGATGTAATCTTGCAGACAACACTCCCTGCTTATTTGATCCAATCCATCATAATTATACATACGTTTTTTCCCGTCAAAGAGGCGTCACTTTAAATTTGCTAAACACTTTCCAAATTCAATGTCCAACCTATTGGTTAATCGACAACTCTACTTTAAATTGATCACTACTAAATCGCGGAGGGTTATGTAAATGTATGAATCTGAAAGTCGTAAGGGAGGAAATCCATTTCAACTGTCGGCAACTTCACAGCACAGCGCCAGGTGATTCTGCGCAGTCGGGCCCGGCTCGCTCCGTGGCGAGGTGGAGGTGGAGGTTGCCTACCTCCTTGACACGACCACTGCCAACAATCTTATGCTTTTAGCACTATAATTTTAAATGTTATCACTTATTAAGGCACTATCTTGGTTTGATTCTTAGATCGCAAAAAAAACAACTCTGGATCTTGTGACGAAGAGAGA
Source organism: Acleris emargana (assembly GCA_927399475.2). Lineage (NCBI taxonomy): Eukaryota > Metazoa > Arthropoda > Insecta > Lepidoptera > Tortricidae > Acleris > Acleris emargana. Next base: position 43,447,330 of record OV656835.1, on the reverse strand, counting down.
CCGCCATCGCAGAGGTTGGGGTAGTGACGGGACACGCCAAACACCGAAACCGATACTAATACTTAATTGGGATAGATCAAAAAATAACTCACGGTTTTTCAATTCTAATTCAAAAGAATAGGTAATTTTAAGAGACCAATTTCATTAATTTTGTATTTGACCCAATAGTTTCTTTTTAGTATATTTATTTATTTAGCAGACATTTTATGGATGACATAATTATTTTAAATTCGGGATCTAATCGACATCTAATAAATTACAACAATTAAATGTTATCTAATGATAAAAAGTGATGTAATCGTGTATTAAAACATACTATTTCAAGCGGTTTTCGCCTAGCCCGTAAGATACACCTAGGAGGGTTTTAAGTCCAAAATGAAAGTCAAACAAAGGTATATACTTTTGCCGAAAAATCCGAAATAGATCAATATTTCAAAATAATAATAATGCAGAACAGCTTACGAACCCTATTCCTGGAAATGGTTTTCGAATTACAGTAATTGTAAAAATATGTATGAACAATCCCTATTGCCGCTCAAGTTGGATTATCAGTATTCCTATAGGAACTGTCCAATTTTCCGGGAAACAACGTATAAAATGTCCGCGTCTATCCTTTGCTATCACTGCACCGAATTCACATCGATAATTCCCATTATAACCTACAAAATAAAGGCATAGAAAGTTTTAGGGGCATCCCCATTTGAGGTTCTTATCTGAATATTAGGCCTCAGATTTTTTAATAATTAAGTAGCGTTGAAATTTCATCACGGCCCTATATAATTTGTATAGAAATAATAATGCAATATGAGTTTGTAAGGTTGACTATGGGTTTAATTATGCGTAGGTTAATAATTGTACAAATCAATTATATGTATATGAATGGAAGTAATGTGTCTAAGTAAATTCTACAGGCGTGAGCTTTCGTAAAAACAATTTGACCAGCCCTAAAGCCAACAAGTAAACCGGTACTGCTTAGAGACAACAGATATCGCACCATATCCCATCCCTAGCAAAAACGTGGCTTCCGAGTGCGCGTGCGTACCCTTATGTCCTGGCGCGCGGCTCGCCCGGCTTGCCCCTCGACGCGTGGTACCCTACACTACAAGCAGCAAAAATTGCCCAGCGATTTGGCTGTCGATTTGAACTATGAACATTGCTCCAATAGGTAAAAAATCTTTTTAAATACCAGTACCACCATTTTACTGACAAAAACTTTGGAATTACGACGTAAACACGCGTACTATGTGGCTTACGGTCGTAGTAAAGCCGACGGTAAACAAACGCCGCAACTTTCCCTTTCTGCTTAATCGATCGTGTTTCTGGAAGCATGGGGTGCATTATGGGAAGCCGCGTTGCGTAATCTGCAGAGGTAACAACCTCGCGCTGCGGTAGCTGACGTAAATGTCTTATTATGTCATACTGCGTCAGCTTTTTAAACTAAATTTAAGCGTCTACCTACTACAGACGGAAAAAAATGATTATGGACTATGGAGTAAGAAAATGATCGTTTCCTTGATTTTTTTATGGTTATTATAGCCATTTTCACTGGCTCTCATTTTTAAAAACGGTAGGGAGATTGGGTGTCCGAACAATAGAGTTCAAAAGACACGAGTCAAATTATGGTATATATCATTGCGTACGTAAGTGGTTTTTCACTTCTCACGCTCTAAAATGACTCATTACAGCCATGTATGCGGACTAAAGACACCTTACTCCCTAACGATTTAAGTACTTTTTCTTTTTAACTTCCCTATGAGTAAAAGCCTTGGAAAACCACAAACAGCCAATACGTGTTGCTAGAGTCTGGCAAATGAAAGCGTGACTTGAGAAAATGCGGCAAATTCAAAAAAATTACATGTGGTATTACTAATTATAATAGGAAAAAAATGATTTGATACTTGATTATTTTGGTATTTATGACAATTTGTATAATGGTTGTTTGCGAACTTAATTTCTTATTTGAGGAACATACCACATTTTTAGAAATATTAACCAGTGGTTAAAAACACATTTCAAAAAGTCATTTCAAAGCTCCGTTTGGTGTGACGGAGGTGTGACGAAGCCTTGACTGTCAAGGATGTGAGTAAAAAAAAACCAGTGTGTTGATTTTTTTATTAGAATGTACATAATATTTACCTACTTAACATTTACTTAAGTACTTCAACAATATGTTTAATCTAGTACAGGCTGACGATATTTAGAGTCTGGCAAATGAAAGATGAGATTGCCCAATGAGATTTCTAAAGAACTTAAAAAGAAATTCCAACACCAAGAAGCCTATTGACAGATTTACAAACAAGTATTGGTTTTCAAGGCTGTCGTGAAACTCGCAGACAAATCCTGTTATCCATGCTATAGCTATGAATTCAAAAACATATTTCTTCTAAGAACTTAGTCTGAGTTTCTATTAAAGACTTTTTTCCAAATTCCTAAACCTTTCAACAATGTTTTTCATTTCGCAGATTCCTTGAATATCTTCAAGATTATCTGTAAACATAAGAAACGGTATCATCACTATCGTCAATATTATTATATCAAATAATCAGCCGACAAGAATCAAGATTATAAAGTCATACTAACCTAAAAAAACCGACATCGCATCTAAACATTGTTGTTTCTCTTGGAAAACAACTTCTTTCTCCTCTTGTTTTTGCTTGAACTTACTGATCATAGTATGTAGCACATTACTTTTTATTGTTTTACCCATATTACGGCAATTATAAATGATTATAGGTCTACCAGAATCTCATGAAAAATTTAAAAGTAAAAAGAAAAGGATTTTGATATGGCAATGTTGCCTTGCCAGTCTTGTCACTTGTCATTTCAAATTTCGCGGAATGAATGGTTTGTTTATTTTTACCGAAATAAAGTGCTTATATTCGAGAAATGTCTAAAAAACCATTACTATCGCAAGCCAGAAATATTGTTTACCATGTTTACAATAAAATATGTGAGGAAGGAGGTGTTAGTGAAACACAATCTGCAATATTTAATCGTGTTTTTCAATTGACCGGTAGCGTAGCCAAATAATATTGATACTTCAGTTACATATAGACGATGTTACTTATTTATATTAATATTGTATCATATAATTGACAACAATTCATTTTGTACTAAAGTAGTAAAATAAAATACCGTTTCTAGATTTTACACTGCTGATTACAGTAAAAATATCTTTGGATTTTTTTATGCAGTAGTTTTTTTTATATTTAGGAAAAACAGTAAAAAAAGTTGGATTGTGAATGTTAGGAATACACTTATAGTGCCCTTAGTCCATTTATTACCAAAGGAATTGAAAAAAATATGACATGACATGACAGTCAGTTTTGTTTACTGTTTAAAGTTACTTTTTTTTAAATTTTATATCAGGCTAAGATCACGACATCAGTATTCCTAACTTTGTATATACGGTCTTTTTAATGACTATTTCTTTAATAAATTATTAACGACGAATTTATGTTAAATAAAGAAAAACCAAGAAATACGGGTAGTCAAATTTTTAACCAGCTATTATAAACGCGAAAAAACAATAATGCTTTTTTTTTGAAATGTTGTCAATTACAGGAGTATCTCGTTCCACGGTAAGACGAATAGTGGAAGAAGGCACGACGCATGATGGTGTATTTTCAACACTAGGGAAAAATAGGAAAGGAGGATGTAAAAGAATTAATTTGGACAATTTCGATTTAGAAGTGATTAGGAATAAAATAAAAGAATTTTACACTGTTCGAAAAGAAATTCCAACAGTCAAAAAAAAAATTATTAAATTCCAAAATTATTAAAAGTTTTGCAAGAGGACATTGATTTTAAAGGAGGGAGAGAGTCTTTAAGGTTAGAGAAACAGCATTAAGTTATTTAAATAATGTAATGAGATATGGGGCTAGGAGACGATCCTGCTTAGTGCATCCCTGCATTTCCAGCGGGCTGTGCTGTGCGTTGTTTTGTCATTCAGTTAATCACGGAAGTCTTTAAAATTAAGTTTTTATAGATAAATTGTATTTAGTTACTTTTAAATATTTTTTCAGGGTCATACTTACAAAAATTGGTTTCGAATATGTAAAATGCCAGTCGAAAAGGACACTTTTGATGGAACGCCATGATATAAAAATTCAAAGACACAAATACTTAGAGCGTATGAAGCAAAACCGTGACGCTGAGGAGAATAAAAAATTAGATGTTATATATTTAGATGAAACATATATTCACTCTTCGTGCTCCGTCCAAAAGTGTTGGCAAAACCAAACTATACGTGGTCCATCAAAGGAAATTTCACCTGGATCACGATGGATTATTGTACACGCTGGTGGGCAGCACGGTTTTGTACCAAACTGCGGTTTGGTGTACAAAACAAAAAGTTTATCTGCTGACTACCACCACGACATGAATAAAGATAACTTTACCAAATGGATCACAGATAAGCTCATACCAAATCTGACAAAACCTTCCCTCATAGTTATGGATAATGCAAGTTACCATTCTGTGAGGTTGAATAAACCACCTACTCAGGCCAACCGAGTCTCTGATATCAAAGAATGGCTCAGTACAAATAATATCAATTACGATGATCGCTGGCGTAAATGTGAATTACTCGAAGCAGTAAAACAAAATAGATCAGATCCCATCTATGAAATAGATGAAGTATTAAAGTCGCGTGGTCATGAAGTTTTGAGGCTTCCTCCTTATCACTGTACTTTAAATCCAATCGAGCTGATTTGGGGTATCATGAAGCAAAAAGTTGCAGATAAAAATGTAAATAGACCTGCAAGTGACATAAAAGCATTGACGGAACAAGCTTTCTTAGAAATTGGTGAAAATGAATGGCACAGATGCTGTCAACACGTAGAAAAAATTGAAAGTGATTTCATGCACCAGGATAAAATTATCGATGTAATGGAAGAAATATTTATAGTAAACCTGTCGCCCTCATCATCCTCTTCATCTGAAGAAGAGCCAGAAATTCAGGAGGAGTATTTAGAGCTATATTCGAGCGACACCTAGCTACTACTCTCTTCTTATACATCATTCATTAGATCACGCCGGTTTCCCAGAGGGTTAGGCCAGGACCACTTTTTCCCGGTTCTCTATCGTTTGACCGAATTTTATATGCAATAATTTCATTTGCCCGAATTTCAAAGGACATAATTTACATGCCATAACGATCATATGCCATAATATTCATTTGCTATAAAGGCATTTTTTCTGAAATCGTGAACTATTCAGAATTGTAATAAAACAACCTAACCTTACCTATTGCGCTCTATACGATGGCATTTAAAAATTACCTGAAAAGTTTACGATTTCAGTTAAAATGTCTTCATGTCAAATGAAGCTATGTTATGTGATATTATGGAAATGAATATTATAGCCAGTCACCATTATAGCAAATAAAATTATGAAATATGAAGGGATTTCCTTTTTTCTACCTGCTACTATCCTGACAGATCTCTTTGTTCCTTCCACATTCATCCATCGAGTCATACATGCCCGTCGGTTTTGGATACTTAAGATTTGGCTTATTTCCAGTATTTCTCCGATTTGATTCGACAAAGTACGTCTAGGGTGACCCCTTCTGACCCTTCCACTCACTTTCTCTCTGTTTATCGGTTTCGTCAATCTTTCATCCATCCTTTCCAAATGACCGAACCATCATCCATCCATCCATCCATCTCTTCTTATATAATATTATAATAATGTTATGGCATGACATGTGATTGTTTTAATTTTATTAAAACTGCACCGAGCATACACGTACGTCCAGTACGTCGCTCTCATTCTTAATATTTTCCTAATTTGAAGAGGGACACTTATATTTCAACTGAATACACACCCTATAAAAGATATATACCTTCACGCCTGTAATCCCAGGGTAAGATAGGCAGAGCTAAAGAATTACCTACAACTCTACTCTACTCTAGTCTAGACAACATAGCTTAATAAAAGTTGACCTACGTGTAATAAACTTTACGAAAAAACCTGCAAAATTAATAAAAACAACTTATGTACAATTTGTATTTGAATCATGCAAGAATAATAACAAAGAGGGATAGTTTACATGTTTTATATATTATACAGAATAGTTCCCGAGAAAATAGCAATAAAAAACTTCCACGTATAATAGATAAAGCCGCAGATGAAAGTTATTATTTCATACTTTTATTTAATTAATATAAATGGTATGGTTGCCGGATTAGAATAGTGCCACTCCATGTCTTCCCGTGGATGTCGTAAAAACCGACTAAGGGAATAAAGGCTTGTAGTACTGTTAGGCGATGGGCTTGCAACCTGTCACTAATATGCTGCAGCGCTGGTAAAAATCTTAGCCTTATTGTGCAAAATGTGGTTACAGAATTATCAACTCTTTTTTTGTTTTTACAATTGTTGGTAATTCTGTAGTTCTGCCTACCCCACTCTGGGATTATAGGCGTGAAGGTATGTATGTATGTATGTATTTAATTGGGGAGAATTCAAGTATCACGACCTTTTAATCCTATTTCCCCAGAGTTGCTAGCTACAAATTTTAGTTTCCCTTTTTTTCATGAGATTCTGGTAGACCTATAATAATTGAGTTTACAAAATACTGACACCTCTAATCAGACTATGACGTGCCTTTGACAAATTAATAAATGTTGCCATATTAAAACTTTAAAAAAAGTCCACGTCACGCTTTCGTTTGCCAGACTCTATCAAATTTTATAATGTTGCCCTTGTCATTGGAGTGCGCGGTGGAGGGCAGGCTAGACATACAGCCTTCACCGCCTCAGTCTTTGTTTCGGAAATGTTATCTATGGACTATTTGTTATGTTCTAACCGGAATATCAACCTTGTTTTTAGTCGCTTTATCCATCACAGTGACAGGTGGAGAGTAAAACGATAGCGCCATTAATTCCGTTGTAGATTTTTATGTGTCTATAATTCAGAATTTATTTTCTCGCAATGGAATTTAACTACAACTACAAAATTAAAGTGGAAATTACAAATGCTACCCGTTATTTTTCGCCAATTCGGATCGGCGATATCTAATAAATTTCTGCCAAAAAATCATTTTTGGAGCAAACATTTATTCCCAGCAGGTTTTGTTTTGTAAAGTTTGCATTATTTGCTTATTAAGACTTCATTACTAAGTCTCAACATGGTGGGCTACGTTAAGTATAGCAGAGATCATTTCGCCACCTCCGACTCCACCATCAGATCTGCTCTATTTGTACCATAACATTGCATTGCCATCGGGTTTCAAATTTCAGCCCATTCCATTAACTGTAAATGATACAAAATTGACAAGCAAATTTTAAAGCGGACTTTACATACATACGTGTACTTTCATACGAACAGTGCAAGTTAAAATAAAAGCTTGTACAGTCAGCATCATAAATATAGTGGCAGTCAATAGTTCCAAATATACCGCACCATCAAAAAAAACAAACATAAACTCACGCCTTCATTCCCAGAGTGGGGTAGGCAGAGCTACAGAATTACCAACCACTCTAAAAATTGGTTGATAATTCTGTAACCATCAGGTGGCCTGTGTGCTCGTTTGCCTTCCTATGATATAAAAAAAAAAAAAATAAAAAAAAAAAAATATATATCCATAAATACGTACCTACTCATTCCAAGTGATCAAATTGATCAGGCCATCCACTGTATACAAATATACCGGAGCATCCACAACGCCATATTACTTGGTAACATTCAACCCGCCGTTAGTACAGCAACGTCCAGAACGCCGAAGGTTTCGAAGCATCCAAAGTAGCCAAAAATACGGGACACATAAGAAAATTGAACCTTATTTTGAATGCAATAGAGCTCAAACAAAATGTGCAACTACTCATTTTCAAAGCGGTTGAGTAGATACCCATTAAAACCAAAGAGGTCAATGCCCATTTTGCTTAAATTAAAAAATATAAATTCAATGTAATTTATTTGTTTTGTAGTGAGTTTCGTCTATGTAAACAAGTAATAAGGGAATACGGCCTTTTATGTACATATAAGTAGTTATTACAAATTAAAATAAAACAACGACTTTAAAAATATAATATAAAGATGCAAATAGCACCTAATACGGGGATTAGAACCCAGAACACATGACTCGATAGCGTTACTACTAAACCACTGGTCCATCGTAACTAACGGCTAACTAGGCGAAATATTGAAACGTATTGATGCGTTTAAGTTGGCAGCTTCAATATTGCAAAACCTTTAAAAAACCACGCAGTCCACGCAATAATGTGTCAAATTAAAACGTGAGACAGATATATGCCATGACAGTATGGTACTGTTTTCGTGGTTTGTCAAATTGCTTACTGGCTAACCAATTAAAATGATTTGACTGAATATTCAACCGTACTTACTGGTAAATAAGGTTCAATTTTCTTGTGTCCCGTATTTTTGGCTACTTTGGATGCTTAGAAACCTTCGGCGTTCTGGACGTTGCTGTACTAACGGCGGGTTGAATGTTACCAAGTATGAATATTTTGGATGGTGCGGTATATTTGGAACTATTGACTGCCACTATATTTATGATGCTGACTGTACTTAGCTCAGTAAATCTGTATGAATTAAGGGTACTTATCTGTTTACTGTGAAGAGGGGTGCACATAAATACTGATGTCTTGATTTAAAAAATACTTTTTATTAACTTCTTCATTACTTATTTACGAGAATACAAAATGGTGCGCACTCTGCGCTGGCTTCCGAGCGACTCCCGAAACAATACAAAACAAGATAGAGTCGCTGTTCTATCGAATCATTTGCTTTTAAATTTAAATAATTAAAAGCAAATGAGACATGTCAGCCGAAAGATGTTCACTGCTGGACATAGGCCTCCCCGAGGCTCTCCACTCGGACCGGTTTCTACCTTATATTATATTTATTTTTGTTTTGTTATTATAAGTGTTATTTATTAGTTTGACTACGGCACCCTAAATCGTCGGTGTTGCTATGCGTGTAAAACCGTCGAAAACATAACTTAATAAAAAACGTTCTTAAATTGGTCCTTAAAAAGCATTAATATACCTATTCTAACGTTTATTAACTTGTTGTATTTATTTTAAACAAATAAGATAAATTAACAATTCGTAGATTGGTTCAAACTCTATTGTTTTAAGCGGCGTCTATCATCATAATTAAGACAAAACTGGGATGCGCCATGAAGAAAAAAAACTAGAATGCTTGTCACGACGGCTGTCAATAACTGACACACTTATTACAATTAAGTTATATTTATAATTTATTTCTTGTGGCTGCCATTAAAGAGAAGAAGTATAATTTATTTAGAAGCTCTAATACATTTAATTTACTGCTTTATTAGGAATAACTATAACCCAGCAAGCATGTTAACCATACGGGTAAGTAAATCAATTACCTATTCCGTAATGCAAATTTTCCTGTACTTATTATTTTAAACGTCGTTACAGTTTTTTGAACAGAAGTCATGTGATAAGAATTTTGCCACCGACCAGAACAGGCGCCTGGAGGAGAACTTTGCGTTTCTACCCGCGTCCTTTAATTCAGTCATTTGAGCGAGACACTCTTAATGTATTAAGAGAGTCTGGATGTGTATATTGAGTTTTCTAACACACATCAAGAGAGTTTCGATGATTCTATTGAGGTTTCGTTTGAGATTGACCGTTAACCTTTTGGTGGTTAGCGGCAATATGTTACCGTCAAACATCTTAATTTTTAACAGAAAAACACCGTTTTCTTTAGAATTTTCAAGCATTGAAGACCGAAATAATAAACCTACTAATCTAATCAAAAAAATAGAAGTAGTAAAAGTTACTCCTTATATAATGAATGGTAGATTTTCGATAAGTTTTGGAATGTCCCGTTAAGTGAACAAAAAAGTCTAAAAGAAAATAAAAAAATGCTTTCCTAATTTTTTTGTGATAATCATAACACTCACATTTAAGAGATCGTTTTAAAGGTAAAAACATACATACATACATACCTTCACGCCTTCATTCCCAGAGTGGGGTAGGCAGAGCTACAAAATAAAAAGGTAAAAAGTTTTGAGAAAATTATGAAATCAAGACGGCAATATATTTGCCACTATCAGTGAAGTGTGAATGAAAGAGTAGTTTGGGTTACCTATTTATTTGGAACACTGACAATTTATTGCGTCATACTATTATTTACATGCTAGCGAAGCGAGCGACTCACCCCGTGCTTTGCTCGGATTACGATACCTACTTGCAAATCATATAAATAACTTGCCTATATTATTCTTAAACCACCCTCTCGGTAAAATTGCTGTGACGGTTGCGCATTAGAACACATGCTCGTACAGATCGGCCATTTTTAGCCATTAGCTATTAACTGTCTTACTCAAAGGACAATATCCTGTGGTTCCTACACATGGAGACCTGTGGCTTAAATATGATTTTACCTTTAAATAAATAGCTTGCTTAGCATGGGCTTATAACACACTTCTGAAGGTTCCAAGAGGTCTGGCTGGTATTTGCTATTTATAGACATGTTACACAAGTAGAGGCCTTTATTCATAAATAATATTTTTGACAGTGGAGTGCTAACCGGGGCTCCGCCATGTTCATAAACAAGGAGCGGAATTCTGATCGCATAAATATAAGAACGTTAAATTATAGACTAGGTATCGACAAGTAATTTTCAGTACCAGGATATGTATTATGTAATAGAATAAGACATATCTAAGTATACCTGTTAGAGGTCCGCTCGCGGCATGGTCCCTATGACACTGGCTGCATTACCTCTCTGGATAGCTAGCCTAATCCTTTGGGAGAGGTAAGCACCAGCTCTAGTATCTCCGGAGGTGTCTATGAGCCGGGATGACATAGCCTTCATAAAGCTTTTCATATCAGCTGACCAAGAATCCATGGTCTCCACTGCAAGTGCCACAAATTCGAAATTATTTAATAATGATGAATATTTACTTCACTTGATGGTTTGGGCCTGATCAGCTTCTGCACCGGCCCGATTACGGGTTGACTGGACGTGGGAACGGGCGAATGTGTCAACACACGTCGCGTCCCATACCAGTGCCCTGCCCAGTTCCCACGGCACCAAAGTAGCTCCGTCTGGTCGCTTGCCATCGTCTCTATGCAAACCTGCCGGTTCTTGGGCAGCTGGTACAGAGGCAGTGGCAAGCGAACGACGGATCAGATCATTAATTGTGCCGTGGCGGTACAAACGGCCGGCACTTCTAAAACATGAAAGGCCATTTCTTCCCAGCTCACTTACTTCCTTCCCGCACGTGCAAGTATGAGGTTCACATATTCTAGCTCCAAGCCGCAAGCTTATTGCTATGCGCAAGCAGCTTGGGTCTAAGTGCCTATATTGCGGGAAGGAAGTGCGTGGAGCCAGCGATTTGCCTGCTGAGACAGCAAGGAGACGGGCGCGATCTAAATCGTCCAGACTATTTTGTATGAGAGATGCATGAATTGATATGAGACGAGGTGTATCCCATGCTCTTTGGATATGTCCCTTTATTGGCATATCCACTCCTGGACACGACTCCCACCAAGCATCTCTGGCCTCCACCAGGTTCGCAATCTCAACGTCAAGTATCTGTGGGTGATTAAAGATAATACCTACTGTATAATAATTATACATAATACCTAAGATGTATAATTTAACAATTTTAATATATATTTTGGTAAGAATAACACAAATTAGCTTCAAGTTTTGTTAAACACAATTACTGAATAACAATAAAGAATTATATTAAGATTTTAAATATGCAAGCAAATTTAAATTGTTGCCGTTATTTCTCTCCTTATTCATCAAACACGAAGAATTCGAAGATTTTCATCTACGTAGTTGTTTTTATGCAATAAACAGTTTCAGACAGGGTTGGGCAGATTAATGCCCGGTTTCTGAAGTCACTAGTTAAACCTTTAATAGCTATTGATCCGTTAAAGTTATGTTTAGGTTAAACGACGTTTATCTCTTCGTGCGTTTCTGAGTGCTCTACGAACAGTTCGATAACTATTGACAGATAAATAGTTCCTTCCGCTGCCGCTAGATGGATCTTAATAGTTTGTCATACGTAGACTGCTGTTAATGCCTTAATTCAACATCAATTCCGGTTGATTTTTGTAAAAATAATAATTTGAGAAAACTTAGCCACTTTATAGTAATTAATAAATAAATGATAACGAAAATTAAAATACCTAGTTTATTTGCCAGTGGCTGTATGAACAAAAATTGACAGTTGATACTTCAAAAACAAAAACTTCAATCAAAAAAAAGTCAAATAGTTATGGAGCCGATAAACGGCAAACTTTGGTCAGTTAAGTTAAACCTAGTTAAAACGGAGTTTATCTTTGAGTCGTTGTTCGGAAACGCAGTTGTCAAAGTTAACGGACCAATAGCGTTTACGGACAGATAAACCACCGATAAAAGTACTTCAGAAACCGGGCATAAGTGTCCTACACTCTCGGTCAAATAATACGGGTCAGAGTGCGTTTTTCATAAAAACGAGGTTATTTCGAAGCCTTGGTTCCTGGCCAGGGGTTGTTTTGAGTGAGGTTTAATGGTGGATACTCCGAGGTCAATAGAGGAGGTCAAAAGAGCTTAGCATATCTAACTGATCGCACAATCAGTTAACACCACAGCGAGAGAGTTTGGGTCAGCACTTGGATTTCCGTACATTTTATTGGCATTTTAGGTGTTTTTCTGAACATGCACGATTCCGGCGTTAACCGCAGATTCAATCAGATAGGTATACTAGGCACTCTGGAAGTCCTGTATCGATGCTTGGGGTGTCCATCATCATCAGATTTCACTAAAAGTATCCCCTGGTGAGGAACCAAGGCTTCGAAATAGCCTCTTTAGTATGAAAAACGCACTCTGGCCCGTATTATTTGACCGCGAGTGTAGTTAAAAAGAGCCATAAAATTAAAACAAGACAGAATTTTTTAAAATTTATCACGTTTTTATTTTTAGCGTACTCTATACTTAAAAAAACTAATTCATAAGTTCAAATCGCTCGCCATCAGCTTTAATAACTTGACGCATTCTTCCATAGAATGCATTGCACGCGGCACGCACTACCTCGTCTGGTATTTCATCCCATATCTTGACTAATCGATGCTTGAATGAGTTTAGATTCATGCCCTGTGTGCTCCCAATCTTGCTCAGCATGTAACCCCATATCGAAAAGTCCAAAGCATTCAAATCCGGCGATGATGCAGGCCATTCTTGCCAAGGTATAAAATCTGTCAAATTTGTTCTACACCAGTCTTGAGTGCGTTTAGCTTTGTGAGATGGGGCACTATCTTGAGCATTTTCTAGCAAATGACCCTGTAACACGTTCTGGATGTAATAGTCTTGGTTAATTTTGACACCTCAATCAATAAACAGCAGCGGTAACTTGCCTCTAGGCGATATCGCACCCCATACCATGACAGCTGATGCACTCTGGAACCGTTGTACGGCTAATTTGTCCACAGGAATATCCTTCAATGAAGCACCATAGACACGATCGTTTTGTTGGTTGTGACTGTCTTGTAACTGGAACATCTTTTCATCGGAAAAAATAATATCATCGCCGTCGTGCCAAGCTAGCAATTCCCTACATTTTTTCACTCTAGCTTTTTTCTGGGCATCTGTTAAGCCATGATTTTTTTGGTTTTTTGTAGGCCTTTAGCCCAAGATCATATTTTAAAATACGACTCGTTGTTCAACGGGATATTTTCATATCTTTAGCAAGTTTGCTTGCACTTCGAGCTGGATTTCGTCTAATACGCTCACGAATATTTTTAATGATGTTTTTGGTGCGAACAGATGGCTTTCTCCCAGGTTTGGGCCTGATTTGTGAAGATCCCGTTTCTTTGAATCGCTTGACGGTCCGCGATATAAACCTTATACTTATTGATATTTAAATGTTTCAGCGTCTTCAATATCTCACACGGTCGGTATTTTTTCTAGTACAAATCGCACACGAGCTGGCGTTTCGCGTCCATTGTTGAAAACAATATAAAAACAAAATATATCAAGCTGACGTGTAGAAATCATAAAGAAGGTTAAATTGTCAACAAAAAAAAAAAAAGTGAATTAGAAGTTTAGTTATATTTAAGTAAAAAAGCCATACACAACTAGGACACTTAATCTACCCAACCCTGTACATACGTACGAGTACAGTACTCCCAGCTTCTTAATAGCTCTCGATCGGTTATCGCTGTCACTCTTGCAATCGCGTCTGACGGTACTTGCGTTTCAAATAAAAGCGAAGATTGCCGATCGTTATGAAGAAACTGGCACTGTAAATACTTTCTAAACCATGAGAGTCAGCTCAGTTTGTCTTTTTGTTTCAGCGAGTGAAGAAAACTATGAGGAATATCCTGGCACAAAGGCTTTACAAACAAAATGGTTCGTTTCTAGACATACAGGTTTAAAGTTTTGATTGTTCTTTTTACTCGCAATTGACGGGTTTAAGGCAGCGTGAACGCTAACCTTACCGCGTTGGTTCTATCGATTAGGGTATTTAGAGTCTCCATACGGCATACCATCTCTTTGTACCATCTCTTTTGTTTTAAAATTACAAAATGTCATTTATAAATGCTTTACATTTAAAATGATGACATTTTTACAGTAGTTGCCTTAAATAAAAATGAAATTTTTTAGCACATAGTAGATGCGCATCGTATGTATAATTTGATTACTTTTTTTTCGAAAGCATGTACAAGGTGCCGCAAAATAAACACCCTTGTAATAAAACTTAGTCCTTAAATAATGCAATAAATATATTTTCGAAATCTTTAATTAAATTTACAAAATCTGTGGGTGGAACAAATTAAACCACATTTTTTCTTGTTAAATTATTTAGAATGAATAAATAGTTGGGAGTTATCAACGGTCTCTTTATAATCACGATATTTATTAAAAGCTGGCGTTTGTGTTTAAGGGTACCTACGTTTTGTTATTAAATATCCGCACACATAATTATGTAAAAGCATTTTGGGTTGGGAGCTTTGTCCTGTAATCACTTGTATTGATGGCAAGGCAAAAAAAGTTTCCGATTATTTATAGCGATACGTAGAACTTTCCTTCTAAACTTCAAAGTTAGGTATAGTTATGTTACTTCGCGTGCTGATTATGATTTAACTAGTGTCCCACCGAAGTTTCGGTTTAGGTTTCGGTTTTTGTTTAGGGAGGTTTCATTTTTATTTCAGACTTACTAATTCGCCACGCAATATATCAAAAATCTCTCAATTAACTTGCAATTAGCTTAGACTTAGTGTTTGTTTCAACTGACATAGGTTCAACAGCCCTCGGGTTCGGGAAAAATCGGTTAGACTCGTAGAGCGATTGAGGGAGACACCGCACACACAACGAAGTCCTTTACTATCTTTGTTTACGATTTACGGAGTATCGAATGGTTACGGTTAGTATATAGGTAATAAAATAATTGCAAAACTCGTTTATTTATTTATTACTTAAGCTAAAAAACTCCTTCACACTCCTAAATATTTAAGAGCACCGTGTTCGATTTAGTTTGTTCACGACGTTCCGCCCCGGCAGTGCGCGGGGCTCAACAGGGGCAACCTTTATTGTCAAATCACAATTGTATGTAACTATGCTTTGTCTTATGCAGGAACCATAACATCAGTTTTCAACTGCACAAGGTGTGGACCCGTGCGTTGTCTTGGTGAAAAATGATTTTCTTTTTCGCCAAATTGGGTCGTTTTTCCATTAAAACTTCATGAAATCGCTGTAACAAGTTGGCATAATATTCGACGTTAGTCGTTTTACCTTTCTGAAGGTAATCAACATTATATTACACCACGAGCATCCCAGAAGACAGTAGCCATAACTTTATTCGCCGATAAAACTGCTTTGGCCTTCTTTGGTGCAGGTTCACCTGAAGCAATCCATTGTTTTGACTGCTCCTTGGTTTCTGGTGTATGATGATGAATCCAGGTTTCGTCAACAGTTATGAAACGATGCAAGAAGTCCTTTTCATTACACCTAAACTTCGCCAAACATGCCTCTGACAGGGTCACCCTTAGTGCGTTTTTGATCTACTGTGAGCAATCGCGGCACCCAACGGGCGGAGAGCTTCTTCATATCCAAATATGTCTGAAGGATATTACGAACCCGTTCCACTATGGTCCCGCTCATAGGTCATAAGTCCAAATAATCAACAATAGCCGAGCTATGATTTGTACTTCTCTGATAACACATTAATTACCAGCCTACTTAAAACTATAAATAGTTTTGAAGTAATCAGTCGGGATCATTGTTTTTCAGACCTCCGAAGTGAACACACTTAAACCGCGTAATTAGTCTTATCAATAGATCATTAAAGTGAAAGTTGTTTGTTGACGGATTTCTAAAAACTTGTTGTGATAAACTCTATTGAATCATCATGGAAATTAATGACAAAGGTATGTGTTTTAATAATAATATTTTTACTAGCTATTTTTACTATACATTTTATATTTATTTGAGAGCTACGAGACACCTAATTTTATAAAAATATTTAAATTGTTTGTGTATTACCATTGAGTTTTATCAATGACGCCATTCTGTACCATTAATAATTTTGATTGTTTAAAAAGCGTATAAAAGTCTAGTTAGTGTGCCAATAGTCATCTTCTGCTAGATTTTGCTAGATGTTTTATTAATTCGTCCTCTACGTTGTTCGTAGAAGATGCTACGATATTTGTCAATTTCTAATGTATTTGGTTTTCTTTCTTACAGGTTCTTTTTTGCAAGTTCAGTTTACAAGAATGCACATATTTGAACTATGGCATCTTGCTAAAGGATCACAGATAGAAAAATATCGAATTATACTAGAGACAGTTTTGGAAATGGTGCCGGAAGCTGAAAACGTTGAAATCGAAGTTCTAAGTAAACGCGTTAATTGCATAATCCAAAGGATCGCAGATTACTGGAAAAAAGCAGCAAGGAATAAATATGAACTAGTCAGAAAACATGAAAAATGGTTAAATGTCCTTGAAACTATAGATATAGCAAAGAATGAGTCGGTATCTGCGAGAGAAAATCAGTTTACTGGTCAAGAAATGACATCAAATCTCGGTCGACCGAAGAAAGATTTTGAGTCTTGCAGTAAACGAACTCAGCGAAGGAGATTAGTGGACCTCTCAAAAATTGATAACTCGGCCGTCAATGCTTTGATAAATACTTCGTCAACCTCGAGTAGTGGGCCAAATGATAGTCATAAATGTGAAGTGAATCCAAGTGAGATCCTATCGCTGATCACAGAAGCAAAATTAACAAAACACCAATACCTTTTAATTAAAGAGTTCATTAATAGTAAACAATATCCAGTTTTGCCTTCGTATCATAAGGTTTTAGAAGCCAAGAAACAGTGTTACCCTGAAAAATTAACTATTACTGAAAAAAGTGCCGAAGTAGAGTTACAAAATTTGTTGGACCACACGGTTAAAAGAATACTGGATTCTCAAAATATACTGTTATCAAGTATCGATCCCGAGACCTTAGGTGATGTTATGTTAGTTGGTAAGTGGGGTTTTGACGGTAGTACCGGACACAGTGAGTATAAGCAGTGCTTTTCCGATGACCCAACTTTAGAAGATGGAAGTTTATTCGTGACATCATATGTGCCCTTGCGTCTCGTGTCCATAGTTGCAACAACAGGAGAAGAAACAATATTATGGAAGAATCCTCGCCCATCATCAACTAGGTACTGTCGCCCTATTCGCTTCCAATTTGCAAAAGAGACAAAACAATTATCTAAGAACGAAGAAGATTATTTTAAAGAGAAAATTAATAATTTAGTACCATCGACGTGTATGTTGCCGGGCGGCGATGAATTACAAGTTCATCATCAATTGCAATTGACAATGGTAGACGGCAAAATTTGTAGTGCGTTAAGTGACACGGCATCTGCTAGCAGGTGTTATTTGTGCAAGGCTACACCCAAAGAGATGAATCAGATAGACATGTGTTTGACCAAAGAAATTGATACCGCTACGCTGGAGTTTGGATTATCTCCTCTCCATTCATGGATAAGATTTTTTGAATATTTTGTGCACGTGTCATATCGGCTCGAGGTAAAAAAATGGCAAGTTCGATTAAATGAAGAAAAGGAAAAAATGGCAGAGAGAAAGAAGACGATACAAAATGCTTTTAAAAATAAATTAGGTCTGATAGTGGACAAGCCGCGTAGCGGAGGAAGTGGCAACTCGAATGATGGGAATACAGCACGTAGGTTTTTTGCTAACTCTGCCATTTCTGCCGAAATAACAGGAATTAAGCAAGAGCTTATTGATAGGTGTGGTACAATTCTTAACTGTCTCAATTCCGGTTACAAAATTAATTCTGAGAGATTTAAATCGTTTGCTTTAGACACGGCTCGACAGCTTGTTGAGGAATATCCGTGGTACAATTTGCCAGCGTCCATTCACAAAGTTCTGATTCATGGGTCTGAAGTAATCGATCAGTTCGATCACATGATGGTATCCATAGGAGAACTATCAGAAGAAGCTGCCGAAGCTACAAATAAAAATATAAAAGCGTTTCGGCTCAACAATACTAGAAAAATGTCACGTGTTGCGACGAATACCGATCTTTTAAATCGACTTTTATTAAATTCTGACCCACTAGTTACGGGTCTTAGAAAGCTTCCTAGGAAAAAAAAAAGTGTTTTATCTAAATCTGTCATTAGTTTATTACATTAGGTATTGCTAAGCTCATTAAAGTTTCACTAATGAGTGTTAGATAGTTTAATTACAGTATTTTTAAGATAACAACTCTTTACGTGCGGTTCATTCTACTGCATGAATTGCACATAACAAAAAAACTTAGTAAATATGTTTGCGTTCAATATAAGTTTTTTTTTTAAATTAAATAGTATTAAGGTATTGTTTATTATATTTTTAAGTGAAAACATGTTACTTACTATTTATAAGTGTTAATTATACGGTATTGAAATATAGTGCATTTTGAAGCGTTTTTAATTGTTTTATTTTATTATTATTCAATAATATATACACATTAAATTAATTGTAAGTCCTTTATTTTATCAAATAAATTCATAATTAACAACAATATATGCATTTCTTCCCAATAATGTTGGAAGTTTTGGACAAATCGACTTATGACACTCTCTCCATACACGCTGAACCACAGTGCGTTCGTATGAAATGCTTACAATATCAGCTATCTTCGGTCGGTCAATACGATGCCATGGATTTTGGTGATCATCTCTGGTGTAGTGACCTCAACTGGGCGTCCGTGTCGGTCGGCGTCAGCAGTGCTTGTACGGCCACAACGAAAATCCGTAAACCACTTGTGGATCATTTTAATCGATGGAGCAGAGTTCCCGTAATATTCGTCTAACTTTTTTTTTGCATCCGTAATGATTTTTTTTCGCGAAAAATAATGTTTAATCAGAACACGAAACTCACTTTTCTCCATGTTTGCAAACACCGAAGTGATTGTTTCTTTTTCATAGCTGTCAAAAAAAAAACTAGTCGTGTGAACTGGCTGAAAATATACGATTTACCTCCAAAAAGGCTGCATTACAAATTGACATTAATGAATTTGTGAAGAAAATACCTTTAATATGATTTTTACCAGACTTCTCACTCTGCCCTCGTATCTTCGATTAATACCACAATAATAATCATACGTCGGACTCCAGCGGGCATTTTCGTGGCATGTCAGAATGATAGGTAAGGTTCGCATATCAATCAATTCACTTTCGAGTATTTGTACTTAGTATTTGGTACCTAGTATTTATAATGTGAATTTCCAAATATCATAGCAACTAACTGCGTTATTTATAAACGTACTTGGACTACACATAAGTCAAAATGGCGAAAAAGTTCGTTTGGCTTTATCCGTCACTCAGACAATTGCAGCTGTGAGAAAGGAACAAAACACAAATGAGTTAACTGGGCATGTCAATTTCTATGAACACGGCTCTAAGGGCGTGTTTGACAGGTCGTCCAGTTCCCAAATCGACCAATTCTTACATTGTCCAATTCCCACATTGTCCAATCCCTCTATGACAAATTCCCAAATTGACCAATTTCTTATATGACCAATTCCCACATCGTCCAATTCCCACATTGTCCGATTCCCAAATTGACCAATTTCTTATATGACCAATTCACACATCGTCCAATTCCTATATATGACCAATTCCCACATCGTCCATTTCCCACATTGTCCGATTCCCAAATTGACCAATGCCGACATTGTCCAATTCCTATATATTATTATGACAAATTCTCACATCATCCAATTCCCAAATTGACTAATTCCGCAAGCACACGCTAACGCTAACGGGTTGGTCTCATTTCGTCTAAAAAGCAACTGCTCTATGCAGTAACTCCTCTAATAAGCATTTCGTATATACATATAATTCTCATGTCGTCTAAATTGCAAATGGTCTTATGTAGCAAGAGATCTAAAACGCAGCTGGTCTAAGTAGCAAGTGGTCTAACTAAACCACACTATTGACCAAAACTAGTATCATAAATTTGAGGTAGGTTTGGAGGGCCAACAGCAAGAAATAGGAGCTCCGCGGTAGCGGATCTCCGTCGACACTCTTACTTCAAATCAATAAGACAGTGCCGACGGAGCTCCGTTCGTGCGGAACTCCTATTTCTGGGTGCTTTGGCCCTCCATACCTGCATATATTTCGTCCCACTAGGTACTATGATCCCATGGGATCGAAAGCATGGGAGCTAGTGTTCCAAAAGACTCGAGCCTTTTAGCGTTTTTAAAGCACCGGAGTTCTTTTTTAGAGCTGACAAAAAACGAGTCTAGCCTTGAAAAAAAAGGCTAAAAGGCTCAAGTCTTTTGGAACACTAATGGGAGCCAAGTGGAATTAGATTGTTAAATAATATAAATTTGTAAATTCACTAGCAGACGTTTCTGTGTAAGTAAATAAAACTTCATGATAGCTACACCTTTTTTACGATCGTTTATTTCATAGACCAAAATTAACAACGTAAAATCACTTAAATAAATTGTTTAATCTTAACGAGTAACCAAAATGGTAAAAAAAAGAAAGTCGCTGACGGATTGAGAACCTCCCCTTTTTCTGAAGTTGGTAAAAAATGGGCAATTTTCATAAAAGTTCCCTCATACAAAATTAAAAATCTATAATTCAAAACGAAGCAAATTCAATCCTCTGCCGTTAGTAATATAATATGGTTACACTTGCTACAGGACTTATGTCCGAGATAACTCCATTTGTGTTATAGCTGTACTTATTAGTTAATTTTCTTGACAAAAAAAAAAACTTACTTGTCCTATAGTAAACAACTTTCTAAACTCAAAATACATTTCTTAGATATTTAAAATTAAATAAATCAATCCTAGACGATACATTGGCCAAGTGATGCCCGAAATGTTTTCTCTGAAAAAAATCAATAATTTTTAAACAATCTCTTCTTTACGGCTATTATTCTTTTTAAAACTTCGCATGGTGCCTGGCCATTTTCTATAAATTATTTAATTGTTCTTTATATATTTTGTTGAACGTGACATCTGCTTTTTTTTCCTTTTTAACGGACCGATGGCAAAACTTCTTTTTAATTGTAAGTCCTGGTGTTTGGCTTCCTTCCTCAAAATGCTTATATAAAGATAAAGAGACGGTTCTTTAGGCACCTGTCTTTTGAACCGGCGATGCCAACCCTCGACTGCGTTATTTGTTCTATGCATGTCGTTTGCACATGTGATGCTGGTTGTGAGATCCATTGATGTTTAAATAAGTCAAAAATGTACTCATTTCCGGTGACTTTTCTGCTTCATCAAAAATTGAAGTCCAAGCATTTTGTAACGATTTTTCGGGTAGCAGTGGTAAGTTGGCTCATAACCTTGTAATTATTCGGCCATTTTTAGTTTCTAATATGTTGCATTTTTTTGCATTTTTCCAAACGGCACGGCTATAATGAAAGTAACACCCCGTTACTTCACAATTTGGAAAAACAGTTTTTACAGCATTGATTTGTGCTATCTCAAAGTCGCACTTAAAATTACGGATTTGCATACCGAGCTTGTCTTTTAATGCTTGGAAATATATTTCATATGTATGTTCGGTTTTATCCGGTAACAATCCGTACACAATAGGACGAATATTGTTGCCGAGTAAAGTTGATAAAGTTGATAAAAGGGTGCAGGGACATTAAACGTACCATCACTGAAATACGTTAGAGCTGTTTCTGCGATCCCTTTGCATTACGTTTTTGTCGTTGAAAATATGAGTATTTTTTTGTCTTCATAAATTTTCTCCGAAATCAGGAAGTCCTTTGCTAATATTGCGGGTATCTCAACGTCTTTTGTAAGTGTGTATGTAGTTTTATTGACGCCTAAAAATTTGTTCCTGGCCCTGTATAATGTAGACTTTTTCGACTCAAATGTTGGTTTCAAAATGTTCTCAGTTCCCTTGAGATTGCTAAAACAGCATTCAAATAATTGCGGAATTGGAGCATAGTCTTCGCAAACTTTGGTTTTGCATGTGTTCATTGCTAAATCCACCTTATTTTGGAAGAAATTTGGAGAGCACTTATGCTTCCTCTCTCTTATGATAGTATTCATTTCTTTGTTTAACGTTACCGAGGCACTGCACTCGTCGCGGTTTATACATCGCCACAGGGCCATTCCATGTGATTTCAACAAATCGAGTGTGCCGCATGACTTTTGATTTGAATAAAAAAAATTGAGGATATACTTTATGGTGAGAGAAGTGCTGAACCACCACCATTAATTTTTTTTATATTTTTATTTCCGAGTTTTACCCATTCGAAGTAAATAGTGGGGTCAAATTCCTGCTTGTTATAATACGCTCTAACTTTTTTTTTAGAAAAGATAACGAAATAATTGTTGCTGTGTTTGATTAGGTAAGAAATGTGGATGTCATACTGTATGATAAAAGTAATCTAAATTAACTACAAAAAAAATGGTGTCCATTTGAAATGTTCAAGTAACTGGTAATTTTTTGCAATTTTAATTTATTTTTGTGCAAACCCTGATGCATATTAGGCATCATTTTTTTCAGAAATATAAATTACTAGTTTTGTTCATTCAGTAAAATAAATATTATCGTTTTAGAATTATAATTCTAACAGAAAAATAGTAGTGAAAATTGAGAATTTCGAAAAATGCTTATGTTTGACCCCCAAAAAACCCATGTGGAAGAATAATTAAAAATTTGAATTTATTCAGAAAATATAGTCCATGTCTTTGTTAATTAGATTCAATTTAAAAAGTTTCGTTATTTTCCCTATTTTTGGATATATGATTTTTTTAAACTGCTTATCTCGTGAATTTTCTCTCATTGTTTTTATATATGCATATTATAATATTTTTGACTATAACTTTTAAATGTATGGTAATCAATTACCATACCCTGAAAAATCAATAAATAAAAGCCAGACGGTTCAAATTTACTAAATATATTTAATAATACTTATATATAAAACGAAAAAAAACATTACTTGCAAACCTTTGCTACTTCGAAATTTTCTGAAGTAAGTAACGTCGCACTACTAATTCATTTTGAGAAATGGGAACGAAACTATGATAAGAACGTGTATTTTTTATGGTTCTCATATTTTTAAATCGCTCTGATAAGTACAACTCAGCTACATCGACTTCTGATTTTGAGACGAAAAAGAACTTGATTCCAAGAATTTTGTTTACACAAAACTCGTACATAGCTTCAGGGGATAAAATGTTATCACTACCTGTGGTGCGTTGCAGACTAGCCTTTCTTACCAACCGCTTAATCGTGCCGCCAGCACCATCACAGGGGGATTTGCCGTGAGAGGTGGCAAAAAAGTTCCACTTCTTATCAACCAGTGGTATATAACGAACAATAACTATACATGAAAACAGGTTAAATAACACAAGCACTTCCTACAAAGAGTTTGCACCGCTTCATTATCTCCTAAGTACGGTCTCCTATATACACGGTGCCCGTGAGCATTGCGAGACATTTTAACAGCATATTCCTGACCACATTTTAAGTTAATAATGTTAATTAACGTCTGCTGAATTCGGCTCGGTTTTAGAGATATTTCGATTTTTGTGTAAAAATGTTGTAGTGAAATCTCCAGTATGAAACACCTTTATGATTGCGACGTTGCAAGACTTCACCATCTAATTTGACTGTAAAAGTCAAATCCAGTTCTGTCACTATGAGTGTTTAGCATGACATAAAATAACATTCATTCAATGTCAAGGGTAATCCCCATAATACATAAGAAATGGAGGAAAAAGCGTTGCCAGCTCGTCCTAAAGCATTGTTTCACTACAGAAGCGAAAATAGTTGATTTATTTTGTATGAAAAATCGAAAACTTAAAGAGTTTGAATTGGACCTAGGTTCATCCAACATTTATTACTCCTTATGACCTCAGGAATGCGTGGTTAAAATCTCTCGCAATGCTCACGGGCACCGTGTATAACTTCGATAAGGATTATAGTAGCACCTAAAAAAATATATTTCATAAACGAGCAAAAATAACAAATCTTTTTAAACTGAACCTTATTAACAAAGACATGGACTATATTTACTGAATAAATTCAAATTTTTAACTATTCTTCCACATGGGTTTTTTGGGGGTCAAACATAAGCATTTTTCGAAATTCTCAATTTTCACTACTATTTTTCTGTTAGAATTATAATTCTAAAACGATAATATTTATTTTACAGAATGAACAAAACTAGTACTTTATATTTCTGAAAAAAGTTATCCCTAATATGCATCAGGGTTTGCACAAAAATGAATTAAAATTGCAAAAAATTACCAGTTACTTGAACATTTCAAATGGACACCATTTTTTTTGTAGTTAATTTAGATAACTTTTACCATACAGTATGACATCCACATTTCTTACCTAATCAAACACAGCAACAATTATTTCGTTATCTATTCAAAAAAAAAGTTAGAGCGTGTTATATACAAGCAGGAATTTGACCCCACTATTTACTTCGAATGGGTAAAACTCGGAAAAAAAAATATAAAAAAAAAAATGGTGGTGGTTCAGCACTTCTCTCACCATAAAGTATATCCTCAATTTTTTTTATTTAAATCAAAAGTCATGCCGCACACTTTTTAATTCAAATTTGTTGAAATCATATGGAATGGCCCCACAACGATGTGCCATTTTGGTTGCGTATATTTAAATTATATTTATATCCGGCTCGTAGTAATGTGCGTTTTCCTTTTTGACTAACAATAAATTCTAAATCAACACTTTTACTCGAACCCGCTTCCATTTTTTTTTTGATTTTTCGTGATAATAAGTAATACTTACTGAATAATTATACAGGATTCAAACACTCGTATCATATCACTCATAATGTCAACATGACACTAACATGTACTCAAGATTATAAGAGGCCAGTAATCTATAATATTAAAGAAGGCGTCCTTATACAAGTAATTGATATCCCATCAAAAACATTTAATGTAAAAATTAGGCTAAGTCGACACTACCATAAAAAGTTTTGAATTCTAATACAGAACTAAGTAGGTAAGTCTGGCTCTCGTGAGTCTCTCCATTTAACAAACCTAGGTTTGTTTCTAGTAAACAGAAGTTGCAAAGCTTATTCATTCATGAATATTTTGTATTAAGGTTGTATACATCTTGAAAATATTATTTTGGACTCAGGGATCAATCACCGGTGCCTATACGATGGGATGTGAAAGCAAGATTAAAAAATAATCATAAATAGCAATGCATTAGTGCATATTTTTAGAGTTGCATTTTATTGTGATTGCCAAGTCGAAAATAATATTTCAGCAAAATATTAATTTATGAATAAGCTTTGAAATATTTTATTACTTAGAAAACCCATAGTATTCTTATTACAACGGCTTATGGTTGTTAATTTTAGTGTAGTTTTTGACAGATCATTTACTGACTTAATCTAGTCTAACTGTAATTGACTAAACCTACTTATATTTTCAACCTAGTCACTATCTAGATAGCATTTTACGAACTCGGACTACTTACTATGATTATTCGAAGCTACATCTTGAAATTTAGTGGAGATAAATGTTTGAGATGAAGCGATTAAGGGCATTTTACTGACCACTTCGGTTGTTACTTTTATTTTGAAAACCATCCAACCCACTTTAATAGGCACGCTATCTGGTTAGATTTATCAAATGGTGACTTAAATATAATTTCTGAGAATTTGACGTTTTGGGAATTGTACTTGCTGGGAAATTGACATTCTGAGAACTTGACATATTGGGAGTCTGACATTTAAAGAATTTGACGTTTTGGGAATTGTACTTGCTGTGAAATTGACATTCTGAGAACTTGACATATCGGGAAATTGACATTCTGAGAATTTGACGTTTTGGGAATTGTACTTGCTGGGAAATTGACATTCTGAGAACTTGACATATTGGGAGTCTGACATTCAAAGAATTTGACGTTTTGGGAATTGTACTTGCTGGGAATTTGACATTCTGAGAACTTGACATTTTTGGAGAGGGAATTGGACATTATGGGAGTAATGCCTCTAAGGCTGTACGTTAGTTAAGTGTTTATTTTTTTTATATCCTTTAAATTTTAAATAAAAATGAGATTGAATAATCTGTGTTATATAATACTCGTAAGTTAAGATTTTTTTGTAAACCTTACCTTGCCCTCAAACTGCCCCCTATAGTCCGACGTTTGATAATAATAGTTTGGATATCGACATAAGTACGGCACCTCTGAACAAAATTGTGAATTTTCAGCTGCAAGAATACAATTGCTGCTCGAATCAAAATTAATTACACAATTTTTTGGATTTATTATTGTGATTCCTCCTTTATATGATTTTGTTTATTTACTTTATGGGAGATAAAACAGAAAAAAAATATTTACAAAGTAGTTTATATAAAGTGGTTTCCTTGAACATATCTCACAAAGAACATTTTTTAATAAATACTCAAACAAAAAACAAAGCTAGGAAATAACGTGTACTTACATTTAATATAAAAAAAACCTATATATTAATGATTTGTAGAGCTATACCTACGTACATACATACATACATAAACTCACGCCTTCATTCCCAAAGTGGGTTAGGCAGAGCTACAAGATTGCTATAAATACGTTTAGTTTAAATATATGCTCCGATAACATTTACACGCTTTATAAAAGTTTCGGTTACGGTTTCGGTTTTGCCAAAAAACATGTGTCGGTTGGACACTAGATTCAACACTTATTATGAGACCTAAATTGATAGGTCCATAAAGTAGTGTAAAGACCGGTTCATCTTTGTTTCTAACACTGGCGAATGTGCTCTCAAACTTAATAAATATTTTCTGGTTGAA
This sequence comes from Acleris emargana, assembly GCA_927399475.2. Classification (NCBI taxonomy): domain Eukaryota; kingdom Metazoa; phylum Arthropoda; class Insecta; order Lepidoptera; family Tortricidae; genus Acleris; species Acleris emargana. The sequence continues at coordinate 43,420,072 of OV656835.1, read as the reverse complement.
GTGCGTGCGTGCACTTCCAATCCGTGCCGTTCCGGAGGCGCGACCACGGTGCAGCACCACCAGCACGACTGCCTGGTGATCGGCGCCGGCGGCGGCGGGCTGCGCGCCGCCATCGGCCTGGCGCAGGGCGGCTTCTCCGTCGCGCTCGTCTCCAAGCTCTTCCCAACCAGATCACACACCATCGCAGCGCAGGGCGGCATCAACGCCGCTATTGGTGAGTCAAAAAATCCTTAGATGTAATATGGCTATGGTGCGTTAATTATTGCAGTGCTAATGATTTTGCAATAAGCCTCAAAATATTTATTTTTTAATTATTATTTTTAAAACGCTCTGAATACATTCTTTACATTCTTGTCATTTATCAATGCCAAAGGTCAATCAATGTCCGCTAATAATGTCACATGTGACTTCAAATAAAGGCTATGTGTACACTCACCAGGTACGTCCACCAGTCGCTATAATTTGACGCAAGCGATGATGGTTTTTATTATGAACACGACGCAACAAATTTGGATTCTGCTGGGCACGCCTTTTAATTTTGTCAAATGCTTGTATGATTCGTAATTTCATCTGTTCTAGACTCTTTTTTATACAGGGTGTCCCAGAAACCGACGTCAACCCGCCTAGGGCTGATAGAGCAGCTCATAAGCTATCGATTTAACCCCCATGTATTTTCAGCAATTGTTATTAGTTTCCGAGATATTGATCATTTAAATCAGAGTTTTTGCCATTTTTCCTTATGTCCGTGGTACGAAAAATTTTTTCAGTGTTTTCTTGCATGATTAGAATCACTGTAAAATAAGGAAGTTTTTAAAGCTACGTGCCAATTTTTTTTTCATCACAACTTTTTAAGAAAACACAAAGTTTGTTTTTCCATACTAGGTGAAAAACAAACGCGGGGTTCTCTTAGTATAGAGAAAGTAACTCTGTGCGTTTACTCAAACATTTGTAATAAAAAAGAAATTGGCATGTAGCTTTAAAAACTTCCTTATTTTACAGTGATTCTAATCATGCAAGAAAACACTGAAAAAAATGTGAATTAATACATGTATTTAGTGATTTTTCGTAGCACGGACATAAGGAAAAATGACAAAAATTCCGATTAAAATGATCAATATCTTGGAAACTAATAACAATTGCTGAACATTCATGGGGGTTAAATCGATAGCTTATGAGCTGCTCTATCAGCCCTAGGCGGGTTGACGTCGGTTTCTGGGACACCCTGTATACCAGCTGTTTCACCCACCCAACCCTTAATAAATAAATAAATAAACCCTAACCCCCTTACTTATAAACGTGGAATAAGCTTGGAATAGTTTATGCAATGCTTTGTCACTTTCTGTCAGATGCAAATGTCACAATTACAGATAAGGACAAAGCGTGGCATAAACTATTCCAAGCTTATTCCAAGTTTATAAGTAAGGGGGTTAAAGTAAAAGTCGAATGGCGTCAAATCCGGGGAACGACCTGGCTGAAAATGGCCGATTGGCGCTGCGAAGCGCCCAATCCACTGATTGCCGAAAATTTCGTTTAATCTTTGCCTTACAGTATAATTATTTGGAGTTTACCACTGACATATGGATTGCCTTCATACAAATAAAGTAGTTATGCTAAATCGGTATACGTGGGTAGAAGTATTCTGAAAATTGCTAAATATGTCATTACCTCTTATACCAGCCCATGCCTCCATTAATCAATCACCGAGTCTGGAGAGCTAGCTCACGACTGACGTGAGGGTTTTGGTTAATGCTAAACTATCGTCCCGCTCTTCTCGTAGGTACTGGAGCCAGGTTGGTCTTCAAAATGATTGAATATTTGTTTATTCCTCTACTCTTAAAGTCCTCCGAGGGTGGGGTCCACCAGTTTTAAGAGGAATCGGCCGATTATTTTCCCGCAATCATGTTATAGCCCTTACAATGACACGTGAGTTGGTGGGCTGTCTTCTTAGGGGAAATCTTTCGGCTATAATGTAAGAGCTGCACTGCCATTGCACTGGCACTTACCATAAATAGGTAAGTACCATGTCCATGATCTCCTTGGCACTTAAATTCGTTGGCATTTGTCTTGTTTTTGTAATTAAATGATCTATCAGTATGAAAACATTACTTTGACGTAATACATAATGTCATTTTATTTTAGACCTTATTTGATTCCGCGACGGATGCCACAAATTAAAAAAGATTGATTGATTACCAGACATAGAAGTTTTTGTGTTGATTACAAATTGTCTAAAGTAAAATTATTTGACAGTTAATGTCTGCTCCAGTTACAAATCAGATGAGATTGGAAAATGCTTGCATGTTTATTTGGGTGTCTCCCATTAGTTCCATGGAACTTCGCGTTTTGTATCAAGGTGACATAAAGTTCAATACAAAATTCGTAGTTCCATGGAACTAATGGGACATACCTGTTTATTTTAGCAAAATATGGTATAAAATAACTTTAACTTTAAAAAACGTTGAAAGTCATACTTCGTGTAAAAATAATACCGATCATGATATTTCCGATCATAGTTTAAGCAGCAGTGGCAAAGAATTGTGAACTTAAAGTAAGAAAAATTATTACGTTGACTAAAATGTCAGCGGCAAATGTCAAAAGTAAAAATAATGTGGCCAGCTTTTAAGAAACTCGAGTTAGTGCATTTACTCAGGGTAAATTATTTGGTGCAAGTGTCCCTTACAATATCCATAAATCGCGCGGTACGTAGCTAAGCCGTTACCATGAACCACTAAATTCGAAACTTCTTTTACCAAGTATCAATCTACGGATATTAGCCAGTTAAACAGTGGTTTTACACTATGAATAGTAACAAACTCGACCCCTCATAGTTATTTAATGCCATCTATGGAGCGTTTGGGGTAACAATTGGTTCACTGCCAAGCCTCCCGACTCCGTTTATGCAGAGCCGCTTCAGTTGGTAGCAACTAGTTTTGGTTTTATCATTAAATAGTAGATGGCGTAGTAAAAGATGTATAAAAATATAGTATATAGTAGGTATATGTATAGTATGCCTTCAGTGTCAAATTAAATCATCTAAATAAATTATTATTATGTCTTGCGTTCTTTTTTTAGATTGAGTAGGAATGAACCACGACGGATTCTACAAGATGGCGCTGCTTTAGCTTGAACCATTTTCAGTTATCATATAATGTTTATTTATGCTTAAAAACAGTTTGTGACTAGTTTTTTTTTAATTTATAGTAATCGTGTTTTTTGTAATTTTAATGTCGAGTTTTTTTATATCAGGGAGCATGCACGAGGATGATTGGCGTTGGCACTTCTACGACACCGTCAAGGGTTCGGACTGGTTGGGTGACCAGGTAGGTAATCGTTCGACTTACCCACATTGCCTGGTTGTTATAACCTCCTGCCGCCCAGAGGCCTTTTAAAAGGCCTTCTAAAAATCATATTTTAAACTTTTTATGACAAGAACCTATGTACTGATTTCGATTAACAACTTTTTTGCCCTGGGCGGCACGAGGGTATAGTCGAGTACAAAGATATGTAGGTACACACTTTTGCACCTTATTCCATTGGATTAGGATGGATGCCAAAGTGTATACATATTTTGTTCTAGACTAATGAAAATGATACAACGGTAGCCTCCTAACGAGCAGATGTCAATGAAGTTTAGTTCCAATTGCAACACTATTTACCTCCAATTAAGGCTTCATTATAATTGATTTGTATGGGCCGTTCGTTCTATTTATAACTTAAGTCCCCGTGACGCCTTAAGATAACTTTTTAAAGAAATTAATACCTATCTTAACTGTAGCGTCCCAATTTATTTATGAGAATATTATTTATGTTATTTAAAATTTTGAATCTTTCACCACAAATTCTGATATTATCATCATTATTCGAAAACTCCGCGTCCGTAAAGTATATGAATAATTTGTTGATCAATGCATTAATTTCTATAAAAATTACCTGACGTACCTAGTTTTAAAGTTACCCTTTCCAGCACTTAATAATTACTAAAAAAAGTCTTTAATTTCTAAAGCGTATTTCTGTAGCGTACCGTACTTAGTCATTAATATAATAATTTATGCAAATGCAAAAGTAGTTTTTCTAGGGGACACTGTTGATGTAGGAAAACACTTCCAAACTTTTATGTGGTCGTGTGGTGTGTTTTTTTTCCTTTTTCTCCCTTGATCTCTCTAGCAATATTTTTGACATGTTTCCCTGCAAACTACGCATGATGTTTGATATTATATTTCATTTAATATTTATAGCTTTATATATGTGTGCAACTGTGTATCTGTGTTTTTTGGCTTTACTAAGAGGTATCATTGTAGTATATATAGAAAACCGGCCAAGTGCGAATCGGACTCGCGCACGAAGGGTTCCGTACAATTACCTTAACAACATTAGCGAAAACCGGCAATAAAATCGTTTGTTGTATGGGAGTCCCCCTTAAATATTTACTTTATTCTATTTTCAGTATGTTTGCGATAGCGGCAACAGAATTACATGTTCTGTGAAAATTTCAACTGTCTAGCTATCACTTTTTATGAAATACAGCCTGGTGACCGACAGACGGACAGACAGACGGACAGACAGACAGGCAGACAGACAGACAGACAGATAGACAGACAGACATACAGACAGACAGACAGACAGACAGACGGACATCGTAGTCTTAGTAATAGGGTCCCGTTTTTACCCTTTGGGTACGGAATCCTAAAAATGACTGACTGCTGAGTTTCTGGCGGCTTTGTTTCTCAACAATGGTCTCCTCTTGGGAAGCGCTGGTAGATTCTTGAATACTTACTAAATAAATGTCTTTTATCTTTTATCTTTTATCTTATTTTTTATGTACAGTCAGCATCATATAGTACGTAGCAGTCAAGATCACCAAATAGTTGGAAACGTCCAGAATACTCATTAATATCGACGCAGCCTAAGTACCTAATCAAATTGTTCAGGTCATCCACAGTGCTCAAATATTCCGGAGCACACACAACGGCAAATACTTGATTACGTATTCAAGACACCGCTCGTACCGTCACAACCACACCGCCGTTGGTATCGTAGCATCCGAAGTAACTATGTAACATTCACAGATTTATTTCTATTGAAGATAAAAAAATAAGTGGTTTTTATTGTGACAACCCTGACTGCCTGTGCGGAGGTATTCGCGGCATGCATTCAACAACAAAAGAGTCGGACTACTGGTAGGTTTTCTTAATGCTCTGGTAAGATTATTTGTGTGCAGGATATGATTGACTTCACGCAAATAAGAGGTTCGTCGGGTTAGGTTTGTAAGGGCTAAGTAGTTTGCAAAACGACTATGTAAGCAAAACGTTATTGTTGCATAACGGACCAACTTAAAAAAACGCCTTTTTGTACAATGCCCTAGTAAGCAAAATGCGCTCATTCCCAAAGTACCATAATTTGAAAATACCAGATTACACTTAATATCAGATTCCCAAACCTCCAGATGAAAAAAAATTGGGTAAGTACAATAAATTCATCCTTATTTTGAATCTGGTGTTTTGGGCATTTAGTATACAGTGTAATCTGATATTTTCAAATTATGGTATTTTGGGAATGAACGCCAAAATGTATAGGTTGTAAGTAATGCGTTATTATTACGCATAACGTCATGGTTGATGAATTACAAGTTGATAAGTAGCATTAGTACCAAATTTTCCTTGGCCTTAGTTGTATCATGAGTCATGACCATGATTAACATAAAATATAAAGATAAAGATAAAGACATTTATTCAGTAAGTAGGCCGCACGGGCACTTTTACACTTCAAGAATCTACCAGCGCTTCACAAAAGGAGACCCCTGCTGAGAAGAAACGCCGCAAGAAACTCAGCATGCAAAGTGTCTGGATACTACAAACAAGGTCTTGGTTTTAACCTCTCGTATGCGGTAGGCAGGAAAATTTGTTGACGGCTCAGTGCGGCGACGCGGTCACGTGACCAGTCACGTGACATCAAACCCACAGAAATAGCGGCTATATTGAATATTTTTATGTAAGGAGCGATTTTTGGTAAATTTGATTACTTTATTGGCTAACCTACGATAAACTTTAAACTCTATTTAGCTTTACAGTAATTTCAAATTAAATTCGGGAAGGCACGCAAAGATTTGGTGCAGATCTGCTCCCTAGCAGTTTGCGTATATGGATCAGATCTGCTACTGCGCATACGAGGGGTTAAATCGTCTAGGTAACAAAACTTCGTGATTGCATAATAACTATGTTATATTAGATACCTATATAAGTGGTCAGATACTCACCTTCTTTATCAATATTATAAAGAATTCCTTTATATTATAATACAAGGAAGTCACAAACTATAGTTCATGACTTCCTTGTCATTCAACCATCTTCATAGTCGTTTTTCTACTTAGACGTTATCAATTTTTGACGATATGCCTACCTAGTCGTATTTAAGTACTTACTATAAGTGCGTCTTGCATACAACTGGTGCAACTGGAACATTTAGCTATGGGGTATACATGTAACAGAAGATGAAAAAAAAACAATTCTTCATACCGTAACCTCGGGTTACTTTAGCCCTAGGGGGTAACAATGCCCATCCCAAAAACACGTGTTTCCTCGTGGTCATACTATTTTGTCATACTAGTCAAAAAGTGAACCTAGATTTGATCACTAAATACTAATTGTGGTTGAAAAAGTAGGTAGGTTAGGTTCGTTAGGTATCTTTAGATGCCCGAAGGGCAAAACCACCTAGAAGCAGGAGCCCCGCCCTTAGGCGGGGCTCCGTCGAAAGTCAGTAGGACAAAAATAGTATGACCACGAGGAAACACCCCCAAAAACCATCGTTAAAATTTAATTATTCCATTAAATGTTACATCAGAACCAAGCTACTTACATAGTTCTAAAATTATTTTAACAATTTAAGATGTACGAGGGTGGATTGAAAAGTTCTGAGCCTGGTAAAAAAAAGTAACGGGCTCACTTTTTATAACAATTTTATTTTTCGACATATTCTCCATGAAGGTCAATGCACTTAGTCCACCTCGCCTCCAACTTCATTATCCCATCAAAAAAAAAGAATCGCTGAGGTCGTTAAAATATGAGTCTACTGCTTCTTGTACCTCCATATTTGTCGAAAATCTTTGTCCTCCCAAGTGTTTTTTGAGGTTTGGGATGAGATGATTATCGGAAGGAGCTAGATCTGGCGAGTAAGGGGGATGCGGCAGCACTACAAATCCACAATCATATATTTGTGCCATTGATTTCGCCGAAGTGTGAACGCGAGCGTTGTCTTGGTGAAACAGTACTTTTTTCGACAGCATTCCAGGTCTCTTTATTTAAATTTCCTCACGCAGACGACGTACAAGAGCGCAATAGTAATCTGAATTTATTGTTTTGCCCTTTTCGAGATAGTCTATCATGATATTCATGATAACCCCCCCCTGAAATCCCAGAAAACTGAGGCCATTACCTTATTAGCTGACAAAATGACCTTGGCTTTTTTGGGTGGTGGTGAATCTGGTATTTTCCATTGCCTGGATTGTTCTGTCGATTCTGGTGTACTGTGGTGGACCCATGTCTCGTCAATAGTTATAAAACGATTGAGAAAATCTTCGGAGTCACGTTGAAACATACATAAACAATCTTAGGAAATTGTAACACGTACTCGTTTGTTCTCGACTGAAAGCAGTCTAGGCACCCACATGGTTGACACCTTAGAAAATCCAAGAACATCGGTGATGATGTTCTGTGCCCGCTCATAAGAAATACCCATTGCTTCCGCTATCTCCACAATCTTCAATCGCCTATCCTTCATTATCGCATCTAATATTTTATTGACATTTTCATCCGTAGTAGCCGTCAACGGCCGCCCACTCCTAGGCTCGTCTTGAACAGTCTCCCGGCCACGTTTGAAACCAGCTACCCATATTTTTATGGTAGCATACGATGGAGCAGATTACCCTAATGTTTGATTCATATCTTCAAATATTTTTTTTGGTGTTAACCCCTTTTTTTGCAAATATTTTATGACAGAACGGTGCTCAATTTTATCCATTACTTGAAAAATCAGTGACCTTATGTAGCAGTTCCAGCATAAAATGTAAAAGTGTGACAGGAAAAAAACAAAAGATAGTGCATAATGGCGACTAAATGTGGCACTTTAACCTGCCATTTTTTTATTTTTTTTTTTATTATATTCAACCTTAGGCTCAGAACTTTTCAATGCACCCTCGTACCACTATGGTTAAAGTAACCCGAGGTTACCGTACGTCATCGCGGCACTTATTTCAATAGTTCTTTTAAAATCATTTTATGGTTCCTAAGCAGTTTTTAAATAATCATCTCCCCGAAAGTTGCATAAATTATGCCCCCCCTCCCTTTATCTTTTGACCGAATGCCTAAAAAGTATGAAAAATATTACAAATGTAAAGCTTAATAAAAACTTTCAAAGAACATTATTTTCAACATAAACAGATGCCGTTTTACGCTTATAGGACTCAATACACTTGCTGACTCGAGAGGCGCCTGCCGCTGTATATGAACTAGAAAACATGGGAATGCCTTTCTCAAGGACCAAGGAAGGGAAAATATACCAGAGAGCGTTCGGGGGAGCCTCTACGCACAACGGCGCAAAAAAGGCAAAGAGGACCTGTGCTGCTGAGGATCGGTACTTCTACCGTTCTCTAATTTAAATATTATTTAAACCAATATCAATACTAACCCACGACTTACTCCCAAACTGTAAGTATAGCTTTATGTGAAGTTTTGGGTTCACTGATGTTTCACCAAATCATTATTTGGCAAACTATATAATTTCACAAACTTTCTTTTACCAAGGAGAAACTTCCCGCTACATTATTTAAACAAATCTGATCAAACTATTTAATAACTAACGTACAGATGTACAGGGAATAATCCTTTCCCACCGTTTGCTATCGGGTAAGTTCGTATTTATCTTGCTTTCCCACTTAAGAAAGCAATATAAATACGAACTTATTATGCTACAAAAAAGATGGGAAAGGATTATTCACTACATCTGTAACATGTAACGGTCACTTTTGTAACCACCTCATTTTAGTGTTGAGAAATATTTTTGGCTTTGATATTTCATACGCCAATTTTTATATAAAGAAAAGGGCGACGGCAAAAGCATCCGACATTTACTGATACAATACGATAAAATATTTTTATTCGCATTGTATGATTCAGAATTTTTAAAACACCTTACTTACGTTTTTGTGGGATTAAAGTTTTGTCAAACGTACTTTTTGTGAAACGGACGGACCTCCAATGTTTTGTAACCCCGAATCATCTTTGGCAATGTATTCGAGCAGGATCGTGAAAAATAATTACCGATCTATGAAAAAGTCAATTTTTGACATTTATTTTTTTGGAACATTAGGGTGCGGCTCCACTGAGGCGGAGACGAGAGGAGCGGAGCGGAGCTGTGCCAATATTAACCAATGGAATCTGCGCAAGGCGCTTGACGTGACCGCATGCGCCTTTTATTGGTTAATATTGGCACAGCTCCGCTCCGCTCCTCTCGTCTCCGCCTCAGTGGAGCCGCACCCTTAATGTCAGATTACGAGTAAGTTTCCCCATGCATTCAATAAGATATTTGTGTCAGTCGCCGCTGTTGTGTTGGTCAGAGTGCAAAATTTATAGTGTCGGCTTAATCACTTCGCTCATTCCCTATGTGCCATCCATTTATATTATAACACCTTCATAGAGCTCGTCTTATTTGAAACTGACCGGCTCTTCACTAATCTACCTATGACAAACGCTTCCTCAGCTATACATATACATATAAATGCATATACGTCACCACGTCACGTAAGCGTAAACACATTGGAGGGACATACAGTTTAAGATTACTTAAAAATCCTTGTATTTTATATTTTAGGTTTTAAGTGCCTATATTGAGAAAGTGGTATTTAATCAATTCTAGTACTTACATGTAAGTATCGGAAATAAGCGGCGTACTCTCCCTCTGAGCAAGTTTTCTCAAGTTCCTCTCTACTCTTCTTTCCGTCGGTCACTCGTAGAATTCGTCTCAACAGCAATCGATCTTTGGTTTAGGTAAGTGTAGCATTGCGGAGTACCTACTCGTAGGTAAGTTATTAGAAAGATTCGTAGCGGCGCTATTGTGGTGTGCAGGACGGGGCACGCGCTGCTGCACACGCTGTACGGCTACAGCACCAAGTTCTCCAATATCGACCTATTCTCCGAGTTCTTCGTGATGGACCTCATGGTGCAGGACGGAGAAGTCGTCGGCGGGGTCGCCATCGATATGGACGACAGCAGCTTGCACAGGTACAGGCACACTCGGTTTATTTAGAGGTTTACGTATCTGAGATATCTATTAAGCTGGGCAAAATACGTAGGTTTTACGCAGATGCTGGCTCGGTTTTGAAAACAAGTACAGGGTGTTGAACTTGACAGACATGTCTTTCTGAAACATCGTAGCGCTTAAACCAATGATCACATGGATCTGTTAGTTTTCAGGTAGGTTTGTTAGAGATCAGTTGGACCGTTCAAGCGTTTTCTGTATACTCTAAAACAAGTATGAGCAGAAGTCGCTATCACGCTGTGGAATTAATACTCAGTTTCGGTTAATTACGTATGCAGGCCGATTGCCTAACGCACTCGCAATCGCGATCGTTTTCATGCTTGTTTTTGTCATTAGCGCCCTGAATAGGACGCGAATGTATAAAGAAGTTCATGACTAGACGTCGCAGGGAAGAGAAGATTACGAAGCATCACTGAGTTTCACGTTAAGTTTAATTCACATTAATTTTGTAGATGTACCTGCTGTTAACTCGAGTGCTCACAGGATTATCGACGTTAATTTGTCCATGCAATTTTGAAGCTAAGCGAAGCTACCAAAACATATTTGAAAGGAGTGTTTTGACTCATAGCAAACAATGTGTTATTTATTATTTTATTATGAGATATACATTCCAATACTAACGCGTACTCGTATTGCGAGGTCCTGCGATACGACTCAGGCCGGGGGATTGTTAATGTAAATTTTCTATGATTAGTCGTAAAATCTATGATAAACCGGAAAAAAACTATTTAAAAAAAACAGTGAATTTAACTATGAGTTTACTTAACGCTTTTTAACATAACTTAGATTATACTTTAGTTATTTATTTAGTAAGCAACTTACACATGGTGCCTCTGACATTGGGACTTTAAATGCAACGATCGATTCTACTCGCTGAATGGAAGGAATTTTGTTCTGCAACATTAAAAAATAGCTTAAGTTTCTATAACTAATTGATGTAAAAGTCTAATTGTAAAATCATTGTTTTAAATATTTGCCGTATAGTATAATCACTATCTCATGGTACGGGGGCGACATTTCCTAGGTACGAGGGCTAAAGGAAAATAGACAATTGGATCGCGTACATTGAAAATTACATTTAACTTGTATGAAAAAACTTTTTTTTGTGGGTCTTATTTTAACAACTTACATAACAAAAGAAGTTCAGTTTCAGGAGTAGAAACGATCCTTCCATTTAAAGCCCCAAGGTCAGAGACACGCTGTATTTACAGCCATGCCACACATCACATATCATATAAGTGATAGGTTTGATACAGCACAGTATAAACAGTTTACCATAATACAAAGGACGATGGGCAAAAAGTTCCTGCCCACCCACAGAGATGAGACATGTCCCAGTTTACGATCTTGGCAACATGATGTATTTTTACTATAGCGACGATCCCATGTGTTATAGGGTTTTCTTAGAAAAACATAATCGTATCGTATGGAACTTGTGCAAATATATGAACACATTCTTGCCCTGCTTGGCTCTTGAAAGGTTTTTTTTCATTAAAAAACCCCATTTATTTAGCAACTAAAGTAAGTATTTGTCTTTTTGGGTCCAAATGAACACATAGACATGCATCCCGTGACTGATGGGACGGGGTCCATCCAAAATTGCCCATCACCCTTTTAAGTAAAATTAAGAAGCAATTTTAATACCAAAAAATATAAAACAATTTAAATTAACAATATAACTTTCTGTCACCACCAGTACTGGGTAGATCACTCGCACAAGGGGTGTAGTTGCTGGGGGTAGCCGTTAACTCCAGGCATCGCGCAGATGTCGCTTATAACCTCGGTTCCGACTGCGAGACCAAGTAAAGGGTAAGGTCAAAAAGCAGGGAGTTGTTGATGTAAGAACAAGGTACAGGGGACTAGTGGCTAAAGTAACAGTGCTATTTTTGGGAACTGCAAAAAGGGCGCTGTCGCAGATGGAGTTTATATTAGGTATACTTATAAATGTGTCTACACGAACACGTGAGTTAAGGCGATTAACGCATATTGCGTGTTGAGCATATAGATAATGATTTGGAGTCAGGTTCCAGGCGAGGAACACGGTGATCGCGACCGGCGGGTACCCGCGCATGTTCTTCTCGTGCACAGCGGCGCACACCTGCACGGGCGACGGCTGCGCCATGGCCGCGCGCGCCGGCGTGCTCATGCAGGACATGGAGTTCATCCAGTTCCATCCCACCGGTGCGTTTGGCAGCCCCGCGACCCTGATTTCCTGCGATTTATATCTCTTCCCAGTATGAAACATAACTCCTCTATTATAATAGTACATGGAAATTGTAACATAAAAGGGGTGTTCCGGGGTGGAAAACTTGGATTGGCCATAGAACATTAACAATAATTAGAACTACCTTATTTGATGCCGGGTAAAATGAACCAATTCCATGGACGTTGGTAACATTCGAAAGGCATTCCTCTCCTCATGAGTTTTTTTTTTTTGGTAGTCACAAGTGTAACCTAACTTAAACTACGTAACGAATGTTTAAGATGTCCCGAAAACATCATGGCTTCAGCACAAAATAGCGGTCGATGAATTTAAATTCGATGAATTCGTTACCGGGTGTGATCGCCTGGGCGTAGGCTGGACTGTGTCCAGTTACTGTTAGATTTACTTTACCTTCATATTTATAGTAGTATGTGTGTAATATATGGTTATTAAAATCTCCCAAGTACGAGTTTTGGATTCGGTGAAATGAAATGTGGTTGGTACACTTAAGTAAACCGGATAATAAAACGATATTGTTGCGTCAGCCAAAGGTTTGATTATATGGTCTCAATGTCGTTACAAGAGCGGTTTGATCGTTAACCTATCGCAAGCGATTTTTTTTTTTACATTCTGTTTTTTTTACTTTTCTCCGATGACACGATTCGTCAATTTATTATTTCACAATTTTACATTAAGTAAACATATCTTTAGCCCCCGCAACTTTTCACTTTGTAGTCACTTGATATATGCATTGTTACGTATTTTATTTCAAAGCCTGTTTTTCAATACACTAATGCTACAACTAACCAAGGGATCATTTTGTATTTTGTTTCTTAACCCATTTTTCACTTAATCAATGCTACATACTCGTATAGATTTCGCTACGTTACGTCGAATATTCATTTCAGTTGCTTGTGCTTTGCTCCCGCCTTGGCCTTCGAGGGCTTTTTCTACCTAGAAAATCTAGCTTGTAATTTATCCAGAAAATGCAACGATCAAGACGAATCAGGGTAGACCCGGTTTGAATGGGTTAGCTTACTTTTTTGTAACTGGCCAGAAGCAATTAAGTCAACTCAGAAAATGAACAATTTAATTTATATTTTGTAGCAACCTTAATAATAATACTTCATGATATCAACAATTTGTTTGATTACCAAATACAGTTAAATGAAATTCATTTAAAAGTATTAAATTTGAGTATTTCTTTATTGCTTCATAAGTACAGTCAGCGTCATAAACTACGTAGCAGTCAAGACCACCAAATAGTTGGAAACATACAGAATGCTCATTAACATCGACGCAGCCTAAGTGATCAAATTATTCATGCCATCCACTGTATACAAATATACCGGAGCACCCACAACGCCTAATACTTGGTAACATTCAAGCCGCCGTTAGTACAGCAACGTCCAGAACGCCGAAGGCTTCTTAGCATCCAAAGTAGCCAAAAATACGGGACACATAAGATATATTTTTTTGTTGAACCAAAATTTCACTCAAAAATTTTTCGGAGTTCAGATTGGTATTCGTTTGATCACTACGCAAGAATAAATTAAAGTACCTACTGGCAGTTTCTCTGACAGCTGCGTGTCTAATCATGGCAAAGTAAGTATCGGTATATTTTAGTGTGTAATCAATTCAGGTATGTACGGCTCCGGCTGCCTCATGACTGAAGGCTCTCGCGGCGAAGGGGGTTACCTCGTCAATAGTGAAGGCGTGCGCTTCATGGAAAAGTATGCTCCGAACGCTAAGGACTTGGCTAGTCGAGATGTTGTATCCAGATCTATAGCGACAGAAATACGAGAAGGTTAGTCCAATTAACCAAGTAACAAAAAGCTAACTTTAAGAAACCCTACTGTTGCTATCCAAATTTAAATCGTTATACTATACAGGACAGGATGTCATCGTTAAGAGTATGGAGGCGATTATTCTGTCTATATAACAGATATCGGAAAACTTTAAACAGATATCGAAAGAACGTTACCCAATAAATAAAATAAAACAATAACTTTTTATAATAAAACCAGAAATATCCCAAATATTAACTATAAACCCTCCCATACATTTCAGTTAGTTTAATATCTCGTAGTTTCTCCATTATCATATCATTCATGAATTGTTTTATTAGGGTTCCGTAGTAAAATGGTAATTAAGGAACCCTTATGGTGAGGAGACTTCAGTGTCTGTCTGTCACAGCAGTTTTTTTCAGAAACTATAGAAGCTATCAACTTGAAATTTGGTATGGTTGTAAAACTAGTTTGCTCGCAAATGTTTTCGTAAAAAAAAAGAAATTATTTTTCTAAATATTTAAAAAGGGGTCTACGGGTTCGGGTCATATTAAAAGTATTCTGCAAATTTCAAAACTATTTGTTCCTTGACGTAGGTACATTTTTTTTTATTTGTCCGTCCCTTATCTCTGAAGTTTATAGACCAAAAAATATAAAAAAAACCTGATTTCATAAATAAAAATTAATACCTTTGTTACGAGTAACTTTTGTGCTTAAATTTTAGGTCGGGGGGTTGGACCAAAAAAGGATCACATGTATCTTCAACTGCACCACCTCGGTGCCTCAGTCATCAGTGAGAGGCTTCCGGGAATAGCGGAGACAGCGAAGACCTTTACTGGAGCTGATATCTTCACGCAGCCCGTACCAATTATTCCTACGGTCCATTACACTATGGGAGGAATACCTATAAACTACAAGGGAGAGGTGCACACGATAATACAGTGTGAGTACTATTAAATTGTCGCCAACATTTTTCGTATTTTTTTTCGGGCGCGCCACCTTTTTTATTAAACTAATCATATTTCAAATTTAGAACGTATTTGCATGATTTAGTGTTTAAAAGAACATTCAGTTGTTTGGTGGGTGGTTGGTTTTGGTGTTTTTATCAGTTAAAAAAGCTTTCGTGAATTAATTTTGCGAGAATTTTCAATAAATCCTAATACAATTCGGAGAACAGTGCAAAGGACCCTAAAAAACTAAAACAAGTTGGAACTATTGAAAGAAAGCAGCGAAAGGGCCATCCTACAAGGAAACGGAACAAAAGTTGGATTCAAAGGTGTGTTGTTTGAACAGAATACGGCAATCTCTTCTCGAGAAGTGGGCCAAAAAAGTTGGTACCTGTCAAATAAATGTACCAAACATAAATAAAAAGTATGGTTTATCTACTGACATACATACATACATAAACTCACGCCTTCATTCCCAGAGTGGGGTAGGCAGAGCTAAATAATTACCAACAAGTCTTACAACTTCCTGATAATTCTGTAACCACATTTTGCACAAGTAGGCTAAGATGTTTCCCAGTGTAATATTTGTTTCTACTGACAAGAAGCAAAAAACCCCGAAAAGAACTGTAGAACAGTATAATCGAGCAATTAGACGGTCTAGATTTCTGTACACCTTGTTAGTTAATAAAACAGGTTCTTTAATTATTGATTACGAAACGTATGTGAAAGCTGATTTCAAATTAAGGCACTGGTCCCACCGCCGGCTACAGACTATAAGCTAGTAGAACTATAAACTACAAAAGAGTGGGCGAGCGGCGAGAAGCGAGTAAAGTTTTGATAGTTTTGACGCTCGGCTATAAAGCTGAGTACCGCTGAGCTAGTTTTATAGTCGATAGCTTTTATCGCTGCGGTCAACTAGTAAACAGCGGTCCCACCGCCAGATGTCGGCGAGCTCGGCGAGCAACTAGTAAAATTATGTACTAGAAACAGTTGACAATCGGCGGGAGGCTAGTAAAAATTCTATGGGATTATCGCTTACTCGCCGGGCGGTGGGAGAGTGTCCTCGCCGGCGGTGTGAACAGCCAGCTATAAACTATAAATATACAGGGTGTCTGGAAAACCTTCGGAGAAATTTTAACTGTAGATAGGGTGGATGATTTGGATCATCCCTATATTGGTAACTTTTGTTTAAGTTAATATTTGAATGAGTTACAGACAGATTTATCATCGACTTTCCTGACGATGCTCTCAGTGTGCCCCGTCTTAACTGATTCATTCATAATATCGTCGGTGATACTGCAAAACCGCGTAAGTAACAAATTTATGATAGAGCAAAATAAACCTTACGGTCTTATTAAAAAGGTGCATTTTGCTCCTTATTTAAAATGTCACTTACGCGGTTTTGCAGTTTCACCGACGATATGTGTCACAACGTAATGTAAATAAACAAGTTGTTCCTTATGAACAATGTTTCCAATCATGGTCAAAAGCTCCATGGAGTTTAGAAAACTGACACATTATCCTGTAATGTGAATGAAAAGACGGTGTCTGATAAGGGCTATTATGTGAAATAATCTAAAACTGAAACTTACGATTATGATTTTTACTCACACTTTTCTCACACTCACACGGCTAAAATAGCACTTGCACTCGTAGGCACATTACTTCTTTTACGAGATCATGAATCATGGCTGTATTTCATTGATTTGTACCACTATCAGGGCTTCCGACGAATAAAAAACACAATAATTAATTATTGACAATTTGACATTATTATCTTTTTAAATCTTGGACCATTAAAACTCTTTATGAAAAGAGTTTTAGGTTTCATTTGTAAACAAAAAATCCTACCTACACGTTACGTTTTATCAAAATTACATTTAAAGCTGGCATCATACATGTTGTTGCTAGATATTATTTGGAGGTGGGAGGACCTTGTGCAGGGTCCGTCCGGGTTGGTACCACCATCTTATCCATTAACCTACCGCCAAGCAGCAGTGTTCGCATTGTTGTGTTCCGGTTTGGGGATAAGACAGCCGGTGAAATGACTAGCATAGAGGCATTCCATCTTCGGCCTCAGGGTTGGCAACGCATTTGCAGTCTTAGGATTGCGGTCTTTTGAATGCGAATGTCTATGGGTCACAGTTTCCACTTACCATCAGGTGGCCTGTGCGCTCGTTTGCCTTCCTATGATATAAAAAAAAAAAAAAAAAAAAAAAGAGAAAAATAGGATCGCTTTGTAAGAAGAGGTCGACGTGATTACACTCTGTGGTAAAAACCCTTAAAAGAAAAAGGCCACTAAAGCCGGCTACTCACACACCTGCTGCAGGGGCAATATGGGAATTGGACCCTTGATTGCCTCCTTAATTGTGATGTGTGTAGGCAAGCAGGAGCAATTTTTAGATTGGGCCTGCGGCAGGGCGGCAGGGGCGTAAGACCTTCCTAGCTCCCTAGATTGTGTCTACCGCCCTACAAGGTTGCTGCGTGTGTAGTAGGATTGGGGCAATTCCAGTCAGTTCATTGGTGACAACCGAGCGGAGTGGACAAAAATGGAAAAAATGGTGTTACCATAGCCAGGAGCTCTTCAAAAGAATCAATATCCATTCGCAAAAAGTTTCTAAGATCATCTACTTCCAATTCTTTCATAATATTCATGTGGCACAATTTGCTTCGTTTCTGCAACCAATTCTTCACCCAATATCTTCTCTTCCTTTTTTTTTTGGTAGCACCACAGAAAGTGCCAAGGCGATACCAATCCTCTGGTGTTTCGACAATACAGGAGGCTTTCTCGTGGACGTGCGTTCAGCGGGACTATCAGTTACACACTGAACGGCAGGCTAGTGTGTAGAGAACAGCCTAAAATTGGTCCAACCGCCGTGCGACCGGTATTGCCCCTGCAGCAGGTGTGTGAGTAGCCGGCTTAAGGAACACCCAGAAAATATAAAACGTGGACTACAATCACAATCAGTCAAGGAAGCGATGTCACAAGCGAAGCGATGTTTGGTTTGGGGTTTGTTTTGTTTACTTGCATGTGATGTGACTTCACATCACACTCACAGGTTATAAAGTATTTCTAACATCACATAGCGTTTTTGCCACAGATTAAATTTCAAAAAAAATCCTTATTATTTCGTGTAATTTCCAAAAAAAAAAACATAATTTAATGTGAAATAAAGTGAAATACGTTATTTTACGCTAGTATCAGATAGGATGACCACAATTTGTAGTATATTTTCAATGTTGTCAAATAGCCTATTATAATCAATTATGCGACGACCTTTATATCCATCGACAAAATGTTTTGCACTTGAACTTTTGGCTACTGCCACAAATACCATGCGGATCAAAAGGAAAGAACCAGCAGCCAGCAGCGCTTTCTCCCCGTCTGGTTGCCCTGAAAATCAGCGCGTGCAGCGTCACGGCATGTCTGACACTATGATGCTGAGTAGCACCCAATTTGGTGCATTATTATTTTATAAAATAGTTTTAAGGTTATGTTTTAAATTATTTTCTCACTGTATTTAATTTGATTATTATTTTTCTGTGGTTTGCACCAATAAACGATTTTCTTTTTCTCCTTTTTTTTCTTCAATACGGAGAGCAATAATCGGATCGTTCAATCCGTCTATTTGAACTTTGAGAAGTCTATGAATTTATGGCTGTCATGCATGTCATTAGATGTCAGTGTTAAATTATGTTATTTTCAATATTCACGTCTTCAATATTTTTGCTGTAAATCAGTTATATGGGCTACTTTAGAGCAGAAAACAATGGTAAATGGTTAGATCTCGACAGTAAAAGACGGACGATATGATCAGTCTCGGCAAAACATGAACAAGAGACCTAGTGATTTCACATTTAAAACCAATTAGTGTTCAAATTGCAAAAACGAAAATACAGTAAGTTGCACTAAAATTACTCATTTATTTTTATTATAATGCTACCTTGATTTTTGTTTACATGGAGCGAACTGTTTGATTACATGGAGCGAACTGTTTGTTTACATACCATGTGACAACGTATGGTCTCAGGTCATTGACCTCGGACATTGAATTTTGACGTAAGATACTACGAACTGTTGGAGTAGTATACTATCAACGTCAAAATGTCAAGGTCGAGATATCGGCTGCGATACATCAAGTAACAAAATGAATATAATTAATCCTTCTTTTTTTTTTACATTAACAGAAACAAAAATGAACCATACCCCCGTGATCAGAATCGTGCCAACTATTACCCCCCCAAATTTCTCCGAAGGTTTTCCAGACACCCTGTATATCTGTCACTTTCATTTACACGAAAGCGATTATCTTTTGTTCGTTTCTTGAGCTAGAAAATAGCCGATAGCTCATAGCTTACTCGCTCGCGGTGGGACCAGTGCCTAATACCTGGAAACCAGTACTTTTCTTCTTGCAACGTCTCGGGTCTACATGAACCAGAAAAAGTGATTCCACTGGAGAAATTCGCCAAGAAGTTCCTCGTGTGGCACGCGATATGCCAGTGTGGCATGAGAAGTTCACCTTTTGTAACCACTGGCACAATAAACACGGATATTTATATACCCGAATGCTTAAAACATGGTTAAAACCACTTGTAAAAAAACATACTTCTTCGAAATATTGTTTTGGCCAGATTTGGCAAGTTGTCACTGTTCGTCGCGAGCTTTGGAGTGGTATAATCAGAATTCTGTCGATGTAGTGCCAAAGAATATGAATCCGCCGAATTTCCCAGAATTACGCTTGGTAGAAAAATACTGGGCTAATATTAAAACAAAGTTGCGGAAAACATGCCAACCGGCCACATCATTGCCCGATTTCAAAAGAAAGTGGATGAAATGTACAAAACTGATCACAAATTCAATTCAATTCATTTATTCATGAAAGACACATTTATATTTACATATGATAGTATACTGCCAAACTGCATAACAGTTTGTTGGCAGTGCGTTAATTGCTCTTGCTTGATACACAGTTGTGTCAAAAACATATGGCTAATTCATGCTATTATATTAAGTGACCTATAAATACCCACCACCCTGCAAGCTTTACATTCTAATATGTTAATGTTATGTAATGTATGTAAATGAATCCGTGCAAAATTCTATGAGCTGCGTCAAGAGTAAAGTCCGTGAATTCTCTCGTCGTGCTCTGGAGAAAGCTTAATTGCGTTAGCTGATCTATTTTACGTCTTAAACTTTATTATAATAAAAAAAAATAGTTACTTTCATTTTGTAACACTTAAGTAATTCAAATGGCGACAATTTAATAGTACTCACGTAGCGCTTACTGACTTTCACCCAGTAGTGTACGAGCTATATATGTAGGTATAGGCTGCGGCATCTAGGGTCTGCGCAAAGGGACGGTAACATGCATTCAACCTCAAGCTTCAGGAAACCAGTGTTGGCACACGCATATAACCTCGTTTAACGTCAAAATGTTCAATCCCGAACATGGGCTATCTGTGCATTAAATTTCATAGTTTGTCCAGCCGTTTAAAGCGTGATTTAAGACATACTTATACTTACTACAGGGTTGGGCAGATTAAGTGTCCTAGTTAAAAAGAGCCATAAAATTAAAACAAGACAGAAATAATTAAATTTTATCACGTTTTTATTTTTAGCGTACTCTATACTAAAAAAAACTAATTCATAAGTTCAAATCGCTCGCCATCAGCTTTAATAACTTGACGCATTCTTCCATAGAATGCATTGCACGCGGCACGCACTACCTCGTCTGGTATTTCATCCCATATCTTGACTAATCGATGCTTTAATGAGTTTAGATTCATGCCCTGTGTGCTCCCAATCTTGTTCAGCATGTAACCCCATATCGAAAAGTCCAAAGCATTCAAATCCGGCGATGATGCAGGCCATTCTTGCCAAGGTATAAAATCTGTCAAATTTGTTCTACACCAGTCTTGAGTGCGTTTAGCTTTGTGAGATGGGGCACTTTCTTGTTGGAAGCAGTAATAGTCGTTTCCATATAATTTTTGAGCATTTTCTAGCAAATGACCCTGTAACACGTTCTGAATGTAATAGTCTTGGTTAATTTTGACACCTCGATCAATAAACAGCAGCGGTAACTTGCCTCTAGGCGATAGCGCACCCCATACCATGACAGCTGATGCACTCTGGAACCGTTGTACGGCTAATTTGTCCACAGGAATATCCTTCAATGAAGCACCATAGACACGATCGTTTTGTTGGTTGTGACTGTCTTGTAACTGGAACATCTTTTCATCGGAAAAAATAATATCATCGCCGTCGTGCCAAGCTAGCAATTCCCTACATTCTTTCACTCTAGCTTTTTTCTGGGCATCTGTTAAGCCATGATTTTTTTGTTTTTTGTAGGCCTTTAGCCCAAGATCATATTTTAAAATACGACTCATTGTTTGACGGGATATTTTCATATCTTTATCAAGTTTGCTTGCACTTCGAGATGGATTTCGTCTAATACGCTCACGAATATTTTTAATGATGTTTTTGGTGCGGTCAGCAGGGACCGGAAAACCCCTTTATTCGACTAAGTCTATCGATCGGGTAACTACATCATATGCTCTCCCAAACGTTAGCGTATCCCTATCGTTAGGCTTACCCTAATGAATGATTAACCATTGAGGTTACCAGTTTCGTAAGGGTTTCGGATTTAAGCACTTAGCATTACGTTAGTGTTACCCTATTAATTCTCCCTCTCCGTTGACTCTGTTTCGCAGATTCGTGTGATTGGTTGGTTTCAAGCCTGTGTGTGGATAGCCAATCAATTGCTAAGTAGTGCAAAAATAATTTGTATGGACTGCGCGTAGAGATTAAAATAGCTTGAAGCCGTTCAATAAACACTTCATAGGGAAAGCCTAACGAGGGTTTTAAGGAATTGGTAAGCGCTTAGTCGAATTAATTGTATCGTATGGGATAGCTCTTCATTGGGGTAAGTCGAAGATATGCTTATCGCATCGTTAGGGTTTGTAAAAACCAGTCAATTATATACCCTAACGAAAACCTTTTAAAGGGTAAGCGGTTCCGGTCCCTGGCGGTCAGATGGCTTTCTCCCAGGTTTGGGCCTGATTTGTGAAGATCCCGTTTCTTTGAATCGCTTGACGGTCCGCAAGCACACGATCGCTTCACATCGCGATTCGCACACGAGCTGGCGTTTCGCGTCCATTGTTGAAAACAATATAAAAACAAAATATATCAAGCTGACGTGAAGAAATCATAAAGAAGGTTAAATTGTCAACAAAAAAAAAAACAAAGTGAATAAGAAGTTTAGTTATATTTAAGTAAAAAAGCCATACACAACTAGGACACTTAATCTGCCCAACCCTGTAGTTACAAGTAGTTATCTCAGTTAAATAACCTTTTCTTACAATTACTGACTTGCATTTGCAGTTATAGCATCGACCGCGATAAAGATTGATGTATTGGGTATATTTTTTCCACTGCCAATCTTTGATTGTCCCTTTATCCAACATACTTTTTCCTTAGCGCTACGCTTGCATATCGAAAACAGGCAGATATCGTATAGACTGGATTCCTGGGTGACTTATGTAGTCGACTACAAAGAGATGTATCCACTTTATACCTTTTTGAATTGTAATAAGATCCAAAGGTAGGGACGGACATAGATGAGTTTGTACGTATCCTTAAGGTACGAGTTCCACTCTCATTGGTCCGGTTTTTAATTAAAAATCGTTCTAGTGATTTTACGAATGGTTTTATTAAAAACTACTTAAAATTAAGTACCTACTTAAAGTCCGTGAGCTCTTAAAAAACCTTCGGATTTTAGAAGCACATTTCGGGTATTGATGATGACATGCGATCGTGATATATGGATCTCTTCTGTTATCAACTTGTGAAACTTTTCGAAGCTACCGTCAAAAGTTATGTAGAGAATAAACATCAGTACAAAATAAATAGGCCAGTCTATATGAACACAGAAAAAGGCAAACATCGCAAATGCGCATGTTATTACGTTTTTTTATTATTATTTTGTTAGGTCTCTTGAGAGTAGTGAACACCCAATTTTGCAACCCTGAAAACTCGGTGCTACCCCCATGGGGCTCGAAAAACTGCGAAAATTTGGCACTGGTTTCAGTATTTACCAGTATTCAGAACACTAAGGAAGGGTTTGTCATGTATCTTTTTTCGGTACTTTAATAAACATTAGTAAATTTATGACATATGCCGACCCGGCTCCACCTCCAGAAAACATTATCCCTCCTCCCCCACTCCCCACCACTGATCTAGACTGGATGAGACCAGGTCCTTCCAAAATAGCGAAAGTCTTTAGACGTTTTTGCTTGACCGTGTAAATATTTCATAGTATAAATTAATGTTTTAGTTGTTTTTTTTAATGTTTACGTTTATTTGTTTTGAAACCTTAAGTTACATCTTAAAAGTCAAATTTACACTCTTCGTTTTTAAGAAATACATACATTATTCAGTACAATGTTTTTATAATTTAACCAAAATCCGATAATTTCTTATTTATTTGACTTCTGGAAGAATTTTGATAGCTAGAGTCACCACTTTAATATCAAATTAAAAGTGAGTAAATTCCCTACAAAAAAAAACCAATGACTTTAACCTAAGAGAATTAGTTCAACCGGGACGTGTCTTTGAAAATGTCCCTATCACAACATTTTCACTTTTTGAAAAAATGGCTCATCTTTGACTTAACGTGTCTCCGCAACCAATGAACATAATGAGCTCAAATTACGCTTATATTGTAGAAAAATTTGTTATCTCTATTAAAGTATGGAAAAAAGATACTCGATAAACGCTTCCTTAGGGTAGTTGTTTCGAAGATACTGAAACAAGTGCCAGAATGTTCGCAGTTTTCGAATGTATGTTTATTTCTTTAGTGTATGTTTTAGTTGAAGCCATATTGTACATCTAAAATGGTAAAATCACATTTTTGCACTTTTAATTCAGTAACAACAATGCCAATGTTTTTATTATTTAGCCTTAGTCCGATATTTTACCTATTTTTTTGGATGGAACTTTGTGGCTTAGAGGCGCTAATTTGGTATTTAATTGAAGTTGATAAAATTTGCTACAAATTATTTCCTTATGACTTTTCCCTAGTAACATTAGTTCATCCGGTGGACGTATCTTGGAAAATGACCCTACCACAACGTATTCACTTTTTTTTTAATTTGCTCATCTTTGACTGGCTGTATCTTTGCAACCGATGAACATAATGTGCTCAAGTTACGCTCAAATTGTAGCAAATTTAGTTATCTTTATTGAAATAATAACAAAAACTGAAACAAGTGCCAAAATTTCTCGATTTTTCGAGCACCATGGGGTAGCCCAGAGTTTTCAGGGTTAATTACCCAACTTGGGTGTTACCTACTCTCAAGGGACCTAACAACATATAATAAAATCGTAGTTACAAGCGCGTTTGCGATGTTTGATGTCGTTATAGACTGGCCTAAAACCTTACTGTAATAATATTACGCTTATTTATATCTAAAATACAATATGACTTAGTTTCATGATGATACAAATAAAAAAATCAGCTTTTTACATTTTTTCTATCTTTAATTTAAATAGAGAACTTCGTCTTCCAGAGTTGGGCGTTATTCAAATAATTTTTTATCTAGATAATTATCTTAAATAAAGTAATTTGAAAATAATTTAATCGAAGATAACGTCAATTGTCAAATAATGTGTTGTCAACTCTTTTATTTAAATAAATTATCTAGATGAAGATAACAAACCTCGGTTGTTATTGAAGTAAGCTTAGATAAATAAATTTATATGGAATGTCACGTCGCGTCGGGTTAAACCGTCACAATGATATTGCTCATAAAATCATAATGTTACAAAAAAAAGTGCTTTCTAATCAAATTATATGCAGTTACATTGAGCTCGTCATAAATAGAATAAGATAATAAATAATAGTAAATTGACTTTTACTATTTACAAATACAGAGTACATTAAAAATTTAAAAGCCAATCTTATCTATAAGTCAAGTTCCATATACTCATTCTGCCCTCCTACGGAGAAAAGGCGCATGTGCGATTAATTCATAGAAGCATATTAAACTCTCAAGGGTTATAATAAGGTTCGGTTTTTAATACAGTTCATATAGTAGATACGCCTTTTCTCCTTAAGAGGGCAGCATTCACCGAATAGACTGGGTTATCCAACAAAAGATTCTTAAGCCGGCGCCTAAACATTTCGTCAGATGGTTCGCGTTTCAGTTCGGCGGGCAGTCGCTCGGAGTAGGTGGGACCGATGACGCGCGGGTCCTTACCTGCAAGTGCCATGCGACGAGGAACAGTTGTCAAACGCCGTGTGTGGCGGAGTTGTTTGCCGACGACGTTTGGTATTGCAAACGAACAAATATTTGATCGGACAAACATAATAATTTAGAATATGTAAAGTGAATAGTGCGTCATTATGCGGTTGAATATAATTTTCATTGTGCTCGATAACTTTTAGCTCTACATGACCGTACCAATATCTATCGTTCATCTTTTATTTAAAGCCCAACTAATGTATCTATGTAGATAAGAATAATTATCTCATCTAATGAATGAATTAAAAATAACAAACGACTAATTCTTTGGTTATTTCAAATAACGAATGATTTAGATCTTCCCGGTTATTCGTAAAAAGATAAATTTTGCTCAACTCTGCCGCCTTCACCCACTACTTTTGTTTGGAAGTTTATAGAGCTGTTATACCCACCTGTGGATTCTTAGAAACTACATTCATATATTATTATTATTTTAATCTACTGTTCTAAATCCCCGTTGCTTCTGTAACTCGGTCTTA
Organism: Acleris emargana; assembly: GCA_927399475.2. Lineage (NCBI taxonomy): Eukaryota > Metazoa > Arthropoda > Insecta > Lepidoptera > Tortricidae > Acleris > Acleris emargana. Next base: position 43,394,046 of record OV656835.1, on the reverse strand, counting down.
AACCTTATTAAAATATTTACAATTAACACTTTTCTTGAAACTTTACAGAAATACCCGGTTAAAGGTGACTCCCCATGGAAATCAATTTCCATAAAATAATGATCTAAATAAAAAAGTAAATGGTGGTTTCAACTACTCTGTATAAATCAATGAAAACACAACGAGTGCACTCTTTGCGTGATGGATTGCTACTAAGTCAAAATTATCATTTTCTACTGCACGAATCCTTCCGATATCCCCCGAAACCCGAAGGATTATCTAAGAACTCACGGACTGTACAGATGAAGTGCATAATTAGTTTCCATCGTGTTTTATCGGAAAACGCCGTATTTATCGTGCTCTTTCAATTAGCTTCAGTACCCATCATACCACCGTAGGGGTAGGTTGTACTCAGCAGCCAATATATATATATAAGTTTTTTTTATTTTAAGAAATGCTTCCCGGAGTGCATTTGCCACCCCAACCAACAATTATTCGATGGGGTACCTGGATAGAGGCCGCAACATATAATAGTAAACATTATCATGAAGTGAAACGTGTTCTTAATATATTTAGTCCCTCAGAAGGCAAAAGTGTTCTAAAGCATAAAGAGCATTTGGTGATGCAATTATAACTAGACCCCGCTATCGGAGGTGCAAAATGGTAGCTGTCAAGTTCTTAGGGATGGGTAAAAATATTCATGATATCGATAGTCTTACTTTTTTTGTACAATTAGTTTTATAAAGAAAAGAAAGAAAGAGAATCATTTATTCGTGACACGTGAACAAAGAACAGATTAACAAATACAAGAAGAAAGTAGCCACGAAATGGTCCCATCTCAGCGTAATGCTGGCATTGAAGTCAGCGGTGGTCTTCCGTTGGAACCATCAGGTGAAACCACGGAAGGTTACGCACACAAAATTAAATGAACACAAAACGAGAAGAAAAATAAAATAAAAAATAAAAACAAAACATGCCCGTCCTTAGATGGCTGAAAGAGCAACAGTACCTTAGCCTTACTTAAATGACATGGAGCAAGCAAAGAAAATACGTAATGTACGTATACCATTTTTTTTTTACTACATATTAACATGTTTTTTTGGAATCCATGATAATCATTGTCATCAAAAATGTAAACCATTATCAGTACAACAAAAACACTATGGTTGCTTATTTACTTTTCTAATGTTTCGGGTTGCAGCACTACTGCAATGCAGCCCGAAACATGAACGCTTTTGAGATAAACTTTTTCAATAGAGGTATAATACTAGCCACTTATACTGATAATAAATTATTCATCGTGACTGCACTAGATTAATGCAGCGAAACTGAAAAAAAAACTGATCGTTCATTAAGAATACGATATCTTTAAGAGACATTTATGAATTATTTCATTTGATTCATGAAGATAACGATAATTTGTTAGTAATGATGAAATATTGAAGACTTTTATTTATAAAAATGAAAAAGGTTTAACACATATTCATTTTGTAATTATTTAGTCCGGTTTTATAAAATAAACACGTTTAATTAAAGTCCTAGACTTTCATTATGGCAAAGAAAAATTATCGACATATAGCTAGTATTTCAAAATAATTTTTACCCAACCCTAAGAACTTGACAGCTACCATTTTGCACCTCCGATAGCGGGGACTAATTATAACAAGCGATTTAAATTTCATAGCAAATTATTTAATGTGACCTATCAAGATATATCCAAAATAAACTTAACCGTAAAAGGAAAAATATTTTTAAATAAACTGATGTTGGTTTTTAATACTTACTGAATAAACATCTTTTATCTTTTTTTTATCTTTAATAAGAATTCTGGCTATAGCATACTAAAAATTATGAACGAATTGTTACAAGGTAAATAAATGGAACTTCGGTCGCAAACTTTTCGTGCAACAATGGATTCCTTAAATAAATAAAAAAAACACCGTGTAGTAGTAGTTGTACTGCCAAAGTGGAAAGCTCGTTCAGATCCTTGAAATGGATGTTTACAGCAAGACGCCGTAGATTAACTGTTCCAAATATAGAAAAAGTATTAATAATTTATTTTGAAAATCGCGTCGACTACTAAATTTACTACAGGTAATTAATTAAAGTTATTTTTATTACTATCTTACAGGGCTTGGTAGTAAAGTAAAAGTAGTACATTATTTAAAATAAAACTATCTTATAGAGTGTATAGAATTCGCAGAGAGGTAGTTATTCATTAGACATCATATGATTTTTCTCAGACTAATATATCTGTTTATTCTCTATTCTTTCTCAAATCATTCCAGCACCGAAAATTCCGATGTATGCTTATAAGTGTACTTGTCTCATATATTTGTGTGATGAGCTCGAATATTTGTTCCCGAGTCATGGATGTTTTCTATAAGTATATTGAAGTATATGTTTCTCTAAATAAGTATTGATATCGTTGTCTAGTACCCTTAGTACAAGCCTAGAGCTTAATTTGGGACTAGGTCAATTGGAGTTACATTGTCCCCTCATATTTATTATTATTATTATATTATTAAACACGTTCACTGTGCATGCATCACATGTGTAGCATTTTAGGGTATATATGATACGTGTATGCACCACGGATGATGCACGACCCCGTGTAATCTTAAAGCGTTGCCAAAATTGACACGTGTGAGCTAGACGTTTTTTATTTGCATTTTGGGTACCAGTTTGAAGACTCATACGTGTATGCATCACATGTGGGACACTCGGAAAAACAGGAAAATTCGGGAAAATAGTCCTTAGGCATGGTGTTTTATGCATAAATATAATAATATATACCATATAAAAGTAATTTACAAAAAAAACAGAAATGCACGTGAGGAGTCGATTTCTGGTAGCCAGTTACACAGGGAACGTGTTAAGTGTATTTCTAAGTTTCTTAGGGTGGTTATAACATCTCTATATTATACAGTTCCATGTGTTGTCATTTTTCATTCTGACATTTGACACTAAATAAGTCACTCATTCAATACAAACTTTAATTGAAACTTCGGGTCCCGTCGTCCTGCGATTGAGATCCGCTTTTTACTGATGGAAACATATTATTGTCTATCTTTACTTATAAACGTGGAATAAGCTTGGAATAGTATATGCCATGCTTTGTCACTTTCTGTCAGATGCAAATGTCACAATTTCAGATAAGGACAAAGTATGGCATAAACACGTTTATAAGTAAGGAGGTAAATCTGTTAATCGTTTATACCATTGGGTACACACAATCAATCAAACAAAAGTTTTTTTTTTTTTATATTTTGTTTTCAGTATAATGTGTTTAAATATTGTTATTTTTGGAAAGTATTCTACTCATCTATATATATAAATGTACCCCTCCCTATTTCTCCTGGTAACGCTATAACTAGAGAACGGCTTAACCGATTTGGCTGATTTCTTTTTTGTTGTATTTGTCATTGTCAGGAAAAGGTTTGTATGATAGAAAATATTTAAAAATCCGACTGGGGTGAAGCCGCTGGCGAGCGGCTAGTATTGTATAAATCCTACACAATCCTAACCGAAAGCTAAAATAATAACTGGTTTTTAAGGCGTAAGAAGGCGCGTTGTGCTAAGAGTGTAGCTTAAGGCTGCGGCTGGAGAGACGACGTGCAGGGATCGACTAATCATATTAGTTGAAATCCACATCTCGCCTCCACTCCGCTTCAATTGAGACAGTCAAGCGGAGTCTTGGGACCCCCTGTATGCTGCTTAAGGCTGCAGCTCCACTCAGCTCTGCTGGTCTCCGCCTCAGTGGAATCACTTAACTCTGTTCACAGCTCTGCTCCACTCAGCTCCGCTCGCCTCCGCCTCAGTGGAACCGCAGCCTGACCACTTTTGTATTAGTCATGACCATGATTAAAATTCCTCTTAACCTGTAATAAAGGATGTGATCCCCGTAATCAGGTGATCGTATACAAGGACTGCTGCGACCAGGTGGTGCCGGGGCTGCACGCCGCGGGCGAGGCGGTGAGCAACGCGCACGGCGCGAACCGGCTGGGAGCCAACTCCATCCTCGACGTCGTGGTCTTTGGACGAGCCATCGGGCTCAATGTGTGCAAAATAGCCAAACCAGGAGAGAAACAACCCACTCTTAACGATGTATGTAAAACATATATTATGGGATTCATCATGAAACATTGCAAATAAAGCGCTGTATAGCGGTAAACTGCGTAGAGTTGCCAGCAATATTTTTAAATATCGGTGACTAAGTGCCGCACTCAGAAACGTCAATTAAATTTAATGCTTGTTAAGTGCCATTTTGTCTTATTCTATTGCTGTTGCAAATAAAGTGACAGCAGCATCTTTAATCAAGCATTTAATTTAATTGACGTCTCTGAGTGCAACAGTATGACACCGATACTTATGGCTTTAAAGTGTAAAAGGTATTTTTAAGCTTAAAAAGTTTAGCCCCCTTGCTAACAGTTCGTCGGCCGATATTGTTCAGCTACTCGTATTACATAAGACATAACGTTTTCGACTGACGTTTCTTTATAACTGCAAGCTTGGAGGCGCGCATTGATGCAAACCTGGTAACCACGGGTCTCGGATGAATAGGTCGGCGCCTTACGGCTAAATAAACCAGAAATCGTCGTCACATGTCAGTCAACCGCAATATCTATGACACTTAAGTAAGAGCTTTTGCAAATTTTCGAATCTCACCCTGTCGTCAGAAAACTCCTAGTGCGTGGAGAGAGACAGTTGTAATGTTTTGAATCGTTTTAACTTTGGGCTAGATAGATTTTGGACGGTATGCCAACTGATCAGACTTGAGGCTGCGGGTAGACTGTTATAATATTATTTGTTTATTGGTCAACCGGGAGGTAAGAGCCACAATTAACCTTTTAAGCGCCGCTTAGTTCGTCATCGAACGTTCCCGCGTTCGTGACTTCGTGTCTTCAAATATCAGACTACGGCGGCTAAAAGATTAATAAGTATTGGACCCGCACTGAAGATATTGTTATCAATTATTTAAAAAGCTGTTTGAGAAAGTTGTGTTAGTAAAACATAACCCTCCTTCTTTCACAGTCGTGTAAAAAAATATTTAAAAACTACGCAGTCCTTTTTTTGTATTACGAAGAGGAACTTTTTTTTCAGAATTTAATTGAAGCAAGTATAGACAATTATGAGAAGATCCGACTTTCAAAAGGCCCAGTAAAACCTCACGTACTACGACTGGCCATGAGAGAAACTATGCAGACAAAGTGTGGTGTGTTTCGTAACGCAACGCTCCTGGAAGAAGGTATGCACTATAGTTATCTTGTGTCATTATTAGACCTAGAGATTTTCCTAGCACGAACGACGTGTTGTTAGTGCTTGACACAATAAAAACTTCGACCATCTTGTTATCGATAAGTCCACTTCAATGACAGAGAGCTATTTTCATTGAAGTATGTGCTTAAAATATTAATCAATTGAAAGTTTTGTTATTAACTTATTCCCGTGTAGTTGCCGGGTTAGAATAGTGCCACTCCATGTCATCCCGTGGATGTCGTAAGAGTCGACTAAGGGAATAAAGGCTTGTTAGGCGATGGACTTGCCACCTGTCACTAATACACTGGGAAACATCTTAGCCTATTTGTGCAAAATGTGGTTACGGAGTTATCAAGAAGTTTTAAGACTTGTTGGTAATTCTTTAGCTCTGCCTACCCCACTCTGGGAATGAAGGCGTGAGTTTATGTATGTATGTATGTATGTATGTAACTTATTATTCTTATCTTACTTTTTCAAACGCACCACATTGTTATATATAATATGACATAATAATTGTATTTTTTTCCTTATTGAAATGATTATACTATTTTCTTATTAGGCACTTCAATGAGTTTTTATTTTGATTATTTTCTTAATAACTAAAGGGTGGTCCAGACATAGAGGCCGCCTGTAACAACACAAATTAAAAAAAAACTAATATAGTTATACAAAATCCGAGTTTTGTTTTGAGATCAACATTTATTTACATTAAAAATATCAAAAAAAAATATTCCAACGGGACCTTGTTTTGCACATTTTAGTAGTTTGGAACGGAAGCTTTTGAACAGCGATTTTCCAGATTTGGCTGCGATCTGCTTGGAAATCCGCGTCCATATTCGCTTCATACTTGCAATGTTGGTCGCCGGCTTATTTAACTCGCAATATCGTTGCTTACAAAGAGCCCAAAATCTTTCAATATAGGCCGAAGCTGGGGCACATTCGGTAGGTTGTCTCGTTTTGGTACAATAGAGATACCCGCCTTCTTAAGTTCATCAAGCACAGTTCCAACGTAATGTGACGTAGCGAGGTCTGGCCAAAACAAAACGGGTCTTTGTACATTTAGCTTCCGAATAAAAGGCACCAGCCGTTTCTTAATACACTCTATAGTATATTTCGCCGTTGACTGTGCGGTTAGTAACGAACGGCTCGGATATGTGCCCACCTTCGGAAATGGCCTGCCAAATCATATAGCGGCTCTCAAATTTCCCAGTCGGGAGTAAAGTGTCTTCGACTGGTGTTTCTTGTTCATCATCCGACAAGTAGTATTTGTCTCCCGCTACTTGAGTCGGATCTAACGGCACGTACGTTTCGTCATCCAGAACAAAGAAAAAGTTACGCCCGCTGGGAATACTGTCCTTGTACAGCTTAGCTGCACCTTTAATGCACCGATCTATCTGACCTGGATTATATTTAGGACTACGTCTCTTCTTTCTACTTCGAATCCCGGCTGCTTTCTTTACTCGCCGATACGTAGAAAGTGTCAATCCCAGCTCGCGTGACGAGACACGGTCAGATTTGCTGCGATCTTGTCTCGCCTTCTTCAACACCTTTTTCTGTAATCGAGGCGTATTTACGGTCGGTTGCTGCCCAGGAAGCTGCTTGAATCCTACTTGCCCATCTTCTATAGGTATGTATCGCTTTAACACATTTCGGATGGTCCGGTCAGGTACTTTTTGCTGGCGGAAGTGGTACAAAGTCTGAAGAGGATTTTGAGAATGGCGTTCGTAAAACTCTATTATTGACCTAGCTCGACATTCGTGCTCGATACGTTTCATTATGAGCGATTTTTTAAGATTTCAATACCGAAATGCAAACTAGGATAAATTATATTTAAGATACTTTTGACATTTGGTTCAATTGTTTATGCTTGTTGCCATAGAAACAGTTGCAACAAGCGGCCTCTATGTCTGGACCACCCTTTATGTTATAATGATGTACAATTATTTCCTCTATGACGTTGAAGTAATGGTTATCGGTAGCAGGATTCGATGTTTTTACTGTGTCAAGCACTAACAACACGTCGTTCGTGCTAGGAAAATCTCTAGGTCTGGTCATTATATTTCAACCTTGCCCAAATGACACATTGACTACTTTTGGGAACAGACTGTATCTTTACTTATTACTTGTGTTATAATTTTAAACGATTTCGTTTTATTGCATGATTAGTACAGGCTCAACCCAATGCAATTTATTAAAAAACCGGGCAAGACCATGCTCAGTGTAGGGTTTCATAGCCGTTAGTGCAAACACAAAAAACGGGTCTATATCGAATGGCATACAATTATTAGTCCTATCGTTGTGTCGCATAACGTCTTTTGTCCTAATAACGTGTGGCATACACTTTGTTCCGCATATTTTTGCTCCTATTATCGTTTGTCTTAAATATTATTTGTCCTATCGTTTGATGTGGCTAAGATTCAACTGTCGAATGATTGATGTGCGTAATTGCAATGTTTTATCAAATAAAGCCATCTACGAGTACAATAAAAAAATTGACTAGGGTCAGGTGGGGTAAATATAAGACACGGGTAAAAATAAGACTAAGTTTTTAACACTCAAAAACTTACTCTACTTCATTCCTATTCTATTTAAAAAGAAGCATTAACACACAATGCTTCCTTTTAAATGGAATAGGAATGAAGTAGAGTAAGTTTTTGAGTGTTAAAAACTTAGTCTTATTTTTACCCGTGTCTTATATTTACCCCACCTGTCCCTACCTAATGGCAATAGCCAATAATATTACTTTGGTGTAATCCGTGTAATCCTATTAATAGTACTAATAAAAAAACCTATTTCTGATTATATATATAAAAAATGTTTTATTTACAAACCTAACCTTGTCAAACTTGTTGGTTCTGGCGTTTCGCTCGCTCGTTAGGGTCGCAGTTCTACCTAACACTCCTACTCGCTTCGCTCGTCGTCGTACCTAACCTAACCGAAATCTGACCTGCCTGAAGGTAGAATACGTAACGATTCTGACTTCACGCCTACCATAGTTTAGTTTAGGTGCTGTAATTGTAGCCAGTTTAATAATAGGCAAAATAATTATTAGGACAATTCATGTTTAGGTAATTAGACTTTAGAGGTATCAATATTAGGACAAACTTGCTTTAGGACTTTAAATGAATATGCGCAAAAATTATTAGGACAAACGAGTAGTATGCCATTCAACAGTATGCCAAACATTCTCGGCCAAACATTTTTAGGACAAAAAACTTGTAAAGCCTGCTAAAACCAGCTGTGACAGTTTTTCTTTTGATTTCGTTATACTCGTAGACTACTCGAACTATATAGTACCATGAAAAAATCACATTATTCATTGGTAACTAATTTTCTATTTCAAGTTATAGTAGTTAGGGAGGCGAGGTAGCTAAATGGCGTAATTCAACGGCGCCGTCGAGACCTATCAAAATCGAAAGATAAAATAATTTCGTAAAGAAAAGCTCGGATGGTAAAAACCATTTTAGCGGTGGGTTTGGCGTGTACGGTTTTTGAAAAATGTTAAAAAAAACAGTTACTTGGGCATTCTCGAGCGCGTCAGATATTCATACTACGTATGCCCCAAGTGCCTCTGATAACAACGGTATACTAATCTGCCGGTTTGCGTGGAAGGGGGTAGGCATATAAAGTAGTCAAAAATGCAAAAAAAATAATTTACTCGAGCGCGTCAGATTTTCGGAAGGGGTGTTAAGTAGGCCCCAAGGAAGCTCCCTTTAAAAAAACTGACGATTTCGGCGTGACGATAAGTTACGATGAATTTTTGAAAATGCAAATAAAAAAGTTTTTTTGAAATACTCGAGCGCGTCAGATTTTCATAGGGGAGGTTTATCTCGGTATCCTGAAAGCATATTTTCTTAATCTGACAAAAATGTTGGTGGGTTCGTTTTTTTTTTACAAGTTCGCGACCCTATAACTCGGCGGCGTCAAGGACTTATCGTCAGATTAGTTAAATTTAGTCTTAAAACACTAAAATCAACCCCCAATATCTTAATCTGACGCGCTCGAGTATTTCAGACTATCGATTTTTTTTTACTAATCTGATCGTCTATCCTAGGCGCGCGTCACTACATATAGAGCTAAATACTTTACAAGGTTGTTCTATTAGGTCTAAGGTATCTCTCATATCTTAAACTGCCACGCTCGAGTATTACCGAAAATTCCCCTATTCGCCTCCCTAACTATAGGTGATTTTCAGTAGGTATACACATGTTAGTCGCCTGTAACTCAAGAACCAATGATGTCTACTTAGTCGTGATAGTTTTTCTTTATAATATGCGCTTGCATTTAAGATATTATGGTAGGCCCCCTCCCTCACTTGACTCTTACAAAATTCAGCACTTTAAATCTTAATATTTCCATATTTCACAAACCCCTTCACAAATCCCCTTATCCAAAAACTGATTTCACAAACCCGCAATATTTTTGAAAGACCTGTCCAACAAAAAGTTGAAAAAACAAGAACATCCCTACGTTACGTGTAGGAAAGGTAGGTACCTAACATAAAAAAAAACAAAATTTTATTTCACCACTTTGTTGGGTCGTTTTATGTATATTCATTCCAAATACCTAACATCTGTCCTAGAACTACTAAGAGTCTCTGATGGAGGGACGGACGGACATGGCGAAACTATAAGGGTTCCTAGTTTGTCTGGAATCCTTAAAAACTTTTAATAGTAAGTAAGTCCTATACTTACTTTAAATAAGCATGTTGCTAATTTGAACTCCAAAAAGAGAGTTTCAAGTGGTGGAATGTCACTGGTACCTTCTTCTACACTAACAGTCTTAGGTTTTTTTTGTTGTTTCGCTATTAAATTGATTTAAGTGATTGATTATGGTGTTCCTTTTGTTTTTTACTTGTCCAGCAGTTGATGTTATTCGACTGAAATAATGACGACAAAGAAGTACCTACAGTCAACTGCATTAATTTAGTAGCTTCTAAAGTTCCAAAAATATTTCCGTACGACTAGATAAGATCAGATTAAGGTCATGTTTACGTATTAGGACTGGTGTCCGACCGAAATTTCGGTTCTGGTTTCGCCCGGCTTCGGCATACAAAAACATGTTTCGGCCTAAGGTTCGGTTTCGGTCAAAAAATGCCGAAGCTTTCGGTTGCGCCGAACCTTACTTAATTTTTTTGACAAATAAAAGAGGAACAATGACTTATGATTAGAAGTTATGAGTAGTATTTTGAGGCTGGCTGATTGTCTTTGTTAAAATTCAACCTTTGGTTTCAGTTTTGGCAAAAGTAACATGTTTCGATCGGACATTAATCAGAACTCGGGACCCTACCATATTTTTGCAGCTGACTGTAGGTACTGTCCCTACTGTTATTTTGGTACTAGCAACATAAAAATATTTTCAGGTTTCACTACTATGAAAAAGTGGTACAAAGAGTTTCAGAGTATTCAGACCATGGATCGGCACATGAACTGGAACAGTGACGTGTGTGAGGTGCTGGAGCTTCAGAACATGTTGCAGCTGGCTGTGATGGTGGCGGCGGCAGCGCGCAACCGCGTTGAGAGCCGCGGCGCGCACTTCCGCGACGACTTCCCCGTGCGCCTTGACGAGTTAGACTACAGCAAGCCCACCGAGGGACAGGTAGCACAGCGACAACCACGCACATCCCGTCCCCGTCTCACTTCCTGGCAGCGTCTCAAGAGCACGGCTCTGCGCCGCCGCCAAGTTCATGATAAATAATAAATAGTAGCGACATTCAAATTTAGGGTCTTTAGTCTAAACTGGAGTACATACATACACATACATACCTTCACGCCTGTAATCCCGGAGTGGGGTAGGCAGAGCTACAGAATTATCAACAACTTTAAAAACTTGTTGATAATTCTGTAACCACATTCTGCACAAATAGGCTAAGATGTTTACCAGCGTATTAGTGACAGGTTGCAAGCCCATCGCCTAATAGTACTACAAGCCTTTTTTCCTTTAGTCGCCTCTTACGACATCCACGGGATGACATGGAGTGGTACTATTCTAACCCGGCAACCACACGGGGCACTGGTACGGGTAAACTGGAGTAAGATACTAGAAAGTGATTTTAGAATTGCCAAGGCTATTTTAAGAAAACGGTTGAACGATGTTAAAGCAAAGTATTTTTATATTTTTTTATGCATTCTGCACAAGAGAACACCGTGAGGGGTTACGAGCATTGCAGCAGATAATCATACTAATATTATAAAGAGGAATATTTGTATTTTTATGTTTGTAACAAATAAACTCAAAAACTACTGGACTGATTCCCAACATTATTTCACCATTAGAATGCTTCATTATCCTCGGTAGCATTTATCGTCTTATTACGAGTATCTGATGTTTAAAAATCTGGGGTACCATGAAATTTCGACTAATTAAAATTTCAGTCAAAAAAAAACGATGTTTTAACTGCCGAACTAACGAATCCGAACAGGTTTACGTTAAGAACAGCGGAAATCCTGATGCTGCCTTTCGGCTTTATCGTCAGATCAGCTCTTAGACACCATTATATTAGATAGCTATCGGGTATACATATTGTATTCCAAATTTTTGATATGTATGATGTGATCAAAACATACATACTTACTGAAATACAAATGAAGTAAAATAAACCTTGTAAAAATCCGACCGTAAAAGTAACGTCACACTGTAAACTCAGTGTAAAGTCATGTTTTGGTGCCGTGTTCTTTCCTCGCGCCATCGGAGAATGAGGAACTAGTTAATTTGTTTAATGTTTCCTTTTGCCGTTTGTAACTTTTAACATGGAAGATGTACAAACATTGTTAGCACAGACTGGGCAAAATTTTGTCTGGTTTATACTTCTAATAGATACTTTTGTTGAAAAGACTATCTTTGATCGTTTCTGAGAAATAGTAAGTGTGAAATACAGACAGACACAGAAACAGACAGGCAGACGAATATGGCGAAACTATAAGGATTAAGGGTAGTTTGACTTCAGAACTCTAAAAAATATTCAAATTTGTGTCGCCTACTGGATCGCAACTCTAGCTAAAGTTACACTTTTCGAGATTGATATTTCCTAAACGGTTTCCCAAATCTAAAAATGTATAATATTTGACAAGGTATACTCGTATAGTCCGATGTGTAACTTTTTGTTCCGTCACTTATTCAGACAAATCAATTTACCGTTATTACTCCATAATCACTCCATAATCATATTATTTATTTATACATTTAATCATTGTTTTTATGTTTATTTTGAGGTAGTTATCTCTATTTAATATTGTATTTTTAGATGAAAGCACTTTCGGTGCAAAAACAATGAAATATTTTACATTTCGAAATATTCTCGTCGTTGAAAATGTAGTGATGTATTGATATATTTGATGGATTTATTAATTAAGAGAGGTTTTACCCAGGAGTTTTACAGAGACTTTTCAATAACAAAAAAAAACAATGGTGCTTCTACTTGCAAATACTTTTATTTCGAAACGTTTTTGTTTACATAATACAAACATTATTATTAAAGCGGCTACGAGGGGATCGCGCCAGTTTTTCCTCAAATCCTCGAGTCCTGTCCCTTTCTTTCGATCACCTTATGACTGTGGAGACAAAGGGGTTAAGCTTTTAGTTTTGTCATTAGTATTTCGGAGTAGCCCACCAGGGTACGTGTGACGAAAGCGCGATGCACGTTGACGGATTGGCTGTCTAGACATTGTGAAACGAGGAACTTTGTATTTTCTGATGATAATTGATAAATTCGTTGTCATGATGCCAAGTTAGCTAAAGTCAGTGAAAATGCTCACATTTATAAATGGAATGAGGCACATATTATGCACTATGTATTTCCTGAATTAGTCGGCAACGCAAATAAACGGCTCAAATCTCAGTTTCACGGAATCGGAATGCATAGCAGGTCTTCTTCGTAAAGATCTAAGACCAATTATTGTACCCTTTTTGACATAAATGCTCAAAAGAATACTTTAGTTAGGAGATGCTTTATACGATTATTATTGTGAAAAAAGGAACTGCTTAATGCGTGCGAGATTTCTGGGAAAAGAGCTGTTGACTGTAGGTATACTACATGGCAACATGGCATAGACGCCGACAGTGCGATCCAGTTCATAAACTGCACGTTTTACTGAGCCTGAAGACTTGTTGAAAGAATCTTCGTAGGATTAGTAGGAGGCAAAAAGTCATAACACGGACGTGATTGAATAGGAATAGTTTATTCATTCTCTTTAATATATATTAAATATAGAAAACAAAGTCGGGTTAGTCATCACACCATTTATAATATTACTTAAAAAATGCTGCACCGGTTTTAATGATCTTTGATTAGTTGGATTTGTTTCTACTGCAAAAAGCAGATAAGCAGAATATATCAAAACTAAAACATCAAAAAAAAAAAACTTTCTGAGGCGGTACTAAGTTCGCCTGGTGCGGCTAGTTTGTCATAACATAATAAATACAATAAGCCGCCACCGAGCCATTCATTATCAAATATCTGAACGTTACTAAATAATAGATATCTGTTTTTAGCTTTATTAGAACGCTTTGGTCTGTCAAGAAACTCTTTGCCAACTTATACGTCCAAAAGTACCCACCTTCAAAATTACCAATAGGACATAGGTATACATAATATGATGATGATGGATGATTGATGAATTATAATGAATTATTATGGGAAACCGTATTACCATCGCTTCTTTCTAAGTCCTCGTTCTCTATCTAAAGACAATTAATTACAATCCAGAGTATATTTGATATTACGAGTATCATCGGCAGTCCAACCCAACTTTACGGTCACGGACTTACTTGATGAACTACTATAGAACAATGTCGCATTAAACTAACGATGAATTGCTATGTAATTTTTATTTCGTCATTTGACGCTGTCATTACGACATGGCTCTATGGTGGATCAACATGTAAAGTCCTTGATGGTAAATGGTGAATTATAAGTTGTTCTCCCACTTTAACGTTTTAGACCAAGAAACCAATCGAGAAACACTGGCGAAAGCACACGATGACCTCCGTCAACTACGACACGGGGGAAGTGTGCATCAGCTACCGGCCGGTCGTTGACACGACGCTCGATTCTGAGGTGACGGCGATACCGCCGATGTTGAGAGTCTACTAGGTCAATTCAAGTCCCATTTTAATTTGTAATAATTTATTCTGTGAAAATAAACGTTTGGCTTTTTTTCGTTTTTTTGTCTTCGATCGTACTGGGTGAAGTTTTTTGCCGTTACCGTTTTTTGTCTTTTTTATACAGTCAATATGAGCACAAAAACAATATCAATGAACTAGAAGTACCTATAGTCAATCTGAACTACTAGAAAACTGCATCTTTAGGCATGTCTGAGTCGTGGTTCAATAAGTATTTCATAGTACGACCGATGATAGGTAACGCACTGCACTAGATTGTGGACCGTTAGATCGATCCCCTGTTCTTGTTTGATATATGTTTTGATACACACTAATACAGTTTACCCAGTGGCCGAGGGTCGCGTGCGGGAGCCGCGCCTAGTCGATCAAACGGCCCGCCAGGTGTTGCATTAAATCAATCCGACTAACCGCTCGTCAATTAATCAAATCGACTCCTTTGTTTTTTAAACAGGTGTGGCGACATAGAAGCAATTTGTTTAAATTTATATATTTGACAAGTCTTATTATGCGAAATACCTAGTCAACCATACCAGTGAAATGGGTGCCTTTTTTTATAAGTCAACCATACCAGTGGTTATGTAGTGTTACGGCAGGGACCGTTTTAGTTACGGTATTAACGGTATGTCACCGGTATTGGATATCGGTACCGCTTCGTTATACTTATAAAGGTAGAACTATACCGGTTGAAATATAAAGGTATAAAATAATATATAGCGATACCGCGCTATTTTCAACCCTCGACCCAAAAAGAGGGGTGTTATAAGTTTGACGTGTAAATGTGTGTGTGTGTGTTTGTGGCACCGTAGCTGTTCAACGTATAAACCGATTAAAAACGGACGTTTTAAAATGGTATGATGTCATACCGTTTTAAAACAGTACCTTTATTTTACAATTATGCACTTTTTACGACTTATTTTTATAAGTCAACCATAAAAGTAGCTTGGGTGACTTTTTTGTAAGTCCACCATACAAGTAGCTTGGGTGACATTTATTTATAAGTCAACCATACCAGTGGTTGTGGGTGACTTATTTTTATAAGTCAACCATACCAGTGTTTTTGGGTGACTTTTTTGTAAGTCAACCATACCAGTGGTTGTGGGTGACTTTTTTTATAATTTTACCATACCAGAGGTTGTGGGTGACTTTTTATAAGTCAACCATACCAGTGTTTATGGGTGACTTTTTTTATAAGTCAACCATACCAGCGGGCCTAGTATGGTTGCGTTTATCGCGTAACAAATGTGCATAAAGCATCCGTGACTCTCGTACGTCAAAAATGACCGATGTTTTATCCACTACGCGGTAAATTCAGCCATATTAGGCTCCCAGTGGTACTTATGGGTGACTTTCTTTTATAAGTTAACCATAAGACTGGTATGGGTGACTCTTTTATACTTAAGTACCTTTTGGCATATTTCCTACAGCTTCACGTGGCATGTTTCGGTCAGTTCATAGTTTTAACTCACCTATATGCTCGATCCCAACTACCTATTCAGAACGTGGCTGGATGTAAAAAACTCAATTTGCAACATTGTTTATACGTTGAAGAAAAACATTCATAACATTTCGTGACTAAACTTATATATAATATAACCATACACCATGACATCCATAAACCGATTAAAAATTTCGCAAGTGACAACCCTAACTTTGGGCGCTGTAGACATTGGGGCATTGCGGGGTAAAGGAGATTCGATTCTACGTGTTGTTATTATTTAAAAGTAGTATTTTTTGCGTTATTTAAGGCGGTTTTTTCTTATATTTAAAAAAGTACCTACCTATCCTGAAGTAAATGCATTAAATATCTATTTCCTAAGATTGTACGATAGATAGGGAGAAAAGTAGTGCATCGGAGTCGGAGATCGACTAAACGACGAGTTATGTCGGCGCCCGGCGTGCGAGGTTCTTGGCGGTAGTTGCTACACGAAATATTTTAAGTTAGGGGAAAGCAAGGTGAATGGCTTAATTCAAATTAAACATTGTGCACTAACAACTTTCCCTACCCGCTAGTTGTAAGAAGCCGTATCTACATGTTGGTTTGTACGGAGCACAGCAGAAGTAGATTAATGAGTGTAATGTGCCATTGAGCAGGCCGCGGCGGAGGCGCCTCTGCCGCCACGGCTCCCAGGCGCATCTCCCCGGTGTGATAATGCCGCGCACGCGACGCAGGCCCCGCCCCGGGGCGTGGCTGGGGCCTTCCGCAGCACTCCCCCGCACATCCCCGCCCTACGTCTCCGACGACCGGACGAAGCGCCTCGCTATTATCCCGGCTTCCTGTCCGCGAACGCTCGCTTGCGACTCTGATACATACCTAGATGTGTTTATTTTTTTCCCGCGTTAACAACGACAGATAAGACGGACGTGATCCTTCCGAGAGGCTCCCGCGGCGGTGACTCCCGGACGACTCCGCCGGCGCGGCCGCCGCGCGTCATGGACGGCGTCCTCATCGCCACCAGCACTCGGCCTCGGGCGGCGAGGATGGGGGTAGCGATTAAGTGAAGGTGAGTTACGACTTACGAGTATGTAGATTACGGCTAGGATGATACCCACCATTGACGCAATACGTACATCTCACACTAATGTATACCAATGCGGTAATAATCTAGTAAGGGAAATCTTAGAATGTCGCTACGCGAATCAACATAATAATTGGAAGAGTTGTCATGTAGGTACCTACTGAATACAAGCTAATATCAAACTATTCCCAATGTAACCCGATGCTGCGCCCTGTAGAGTAGTAAAAAACTGCTGTTATCTATCTGTTTGGTCTTAGTACATATTTTAACAAAGGTGACAGGGTTGTTAGGTGTCCTGATGGCCACTTAACCAAATTGTTTGAGTGTTAGCCGGGTAGGTACAGTCATAAATATATACTCTTTCCCAGGACGGCAAAAATATCTACACGCTGCTACTATAAATAAGGTATATGTATACCTATATATATTTGACGCGATGTCTGTGTAGTTTTTAATGCTTTCGACTGTACAACTACTAGAAAAAGGCCAACTGTTTAATCAAATGAACAGCAAACAGCATCTTCTCGTCCCAGATATCTGGACGACTTATGCCTCCGACAGTGTGTGTCTTCCAGTAATGATGATGACCTGCAGACGAGATCCCTCACAATGAGCCTTGGACACTGAACATAATTATTTTCTACAACACTTAGAGTAACTGATCACGAAAATAATCAAATACCTATACAATTTACAATGTTTAAACTGCTATTTCATTTTACACAAGACAACAAAAAAAAAATCAAGACAGTAAAACTTGCGCGAGCAATAACCGTTTCTCGATTAGTAATAATTACGGGTTCGATCGTGAGGCTATATTTTTTTCGGTAAAACATACTGCTTTATTTTCAATGTATATTATAAAGGCAAAAGGCCATCCGAAGGGCTATTACACGAGCGATGCTTCGAGTTTTTCTGTTGATCAAATCAGAAAGAGGTACCACAGGACAAAAAAAGTAGCCGAAATAGCTTTGTGAATTTCAAACATTAAGTGGTGAAGCAGCACATATGTTTTCATAAAACCTTTTGGCGCGGAAAGGTTCTGTATTAATGGTCACGTGCGGCGGGGCAACACTGGCAGCCCTCCGACAAGGTGGTGGGGCATGTATCCCATAGGAGTCGCGGGAAATCGCTGGGCTAACCTTGGTAGGCCAGCCAGACGTATACCGTCAAGTCTGGCAACTTTGCATTTGCATACAAACTTTGCCACCTGCTGTGTGCTATAACGATAACGCCTATATTTTAAATACGGCAATATTTTTTCATCGTTGAATACCCTGAGTAGAAAATCGGATTATTAACTGACAATACTGTTTTATATATGGCATCCCTAGGGATAGTGTATACTTTTAGTTGATATCCAAAGTTCGCCGGTAACTTAACCTAACTAACGAATTTGTGCATAAGGACTGGATATAGGCGTGTTCACTTTTTTGTCAACGTGTTTAATATCCCAGGGATTCAAATACTTACATTGATTTTGATCCATTCTTTGTTAAACACTTCAAAAATTGCATTGGCAAAGTTACCATACCGGTGCAGAAAGGATGGGAAGTCAACTTTGCCACGTTCTGGCATGACCTAGGGTTGTCAATTTTATCACCAGTATAGTCATTATACCTACTCAATGCAGAATATCGATACAAAATAGAAGAGAAAGTTTTCGGGATACCTAACTGAGTCAAGACAATATTGATGGGCAATAAAAAAAGCTGATAAAATAATTTTAAATGTTTCAATTAGTGCCAACCCTGACGACAATCTTTGACATTATATGAAAATTGCATATAGGGGTGTTCAACATTGCCACTTACTTGTTTTTCATAGTATTTTAAAAGAAAAATATTTTACAAGATTTTGGGTCTATTGTCATACGAAACAAGCAACATTACCTTTTTGGACAGCAAGAAGAAACACTGTCGTTTTATAAACACAACTCTAGTTGGCAAAGTTGCCTTCTTTGCCACAATTTGTTTTGATCTTTTTGTTAATTTAATCATTTGTATATTCCATTTCTAATGGTATTGAAATATTTTTTGACATATTTATATTACTACAAGTCGACTTGAAACTGTTTGATGTGATATTTGTCTGTAGAAAATGCATCTTGAACTTTGGATAGACCTTGATTTTGGCAAAGTTGCCAGACTTGACGGTACCTAGTTGGTTACTAAGTTCTGTTACTAAGGTTGATGCAAATAAAACTAACTTATGTTAATTTTTTAATTTCAATATGTATAAAAATTAAAAGCTTAATTAATATACATTTTGAAAAACAATTAATCATTTTTCTTAGTTTCCGCAATTCCCGATACGATCTTTTAACATTCACAGCCGGCATCGATGAAATTACGCATGACTTTTCTGTACATTTCATTTTTTTAAATCGCTTAAAAGTTAGTCTTTGTTTACCAAAGAACTTTTTTTGTATAATATTATAAAAAAATCTATTTCTGTATATGTTTAGAGACCAAAATTATATTTCTCAACATGACTTAATTCCAACTTATGAAGCAAGAGATTTGGTGTGTTTTCGTATTTCTGCAAAATCATGTGAAATCTTAAAGTCGATTTAATGAGTCATCAAGATTGACCGGTGTCCAAGCGGATCTTTGGTTGCTTTGAATACATTCGTATCAGAATTTAAAGCTAGAAGTCTGTTCAATATGTCACGCAAATTTGAACTCTTTACAGGAACTCTTACAAAAGTTGGGGCCGTTATCAGTATCATCGTCGTGCGTGATTTTAACTATGATTTTATCGTCCGAAATGGGAATACTTCAAGCTCGTACATCAAATAATTGCAATAGTTTAGAATACATTATTTTTATTATTATTCTATATAAATCAGTTTTGATTAATATAAGTACAAGTTTATGCAAAACTGCTTTTTTTTTTTTTATTGTAATTAATCTCAGTAACAGAACTTAGTAACCGACTAGGTAGGTACGGCATGCATGATGATGATGATGATTTGGTTCCAAACACTTAGCGTCTATTCACGCTTGACCAAGATAATCTTTTCGATGAAATTTTTAGTAAAATTAGGTAAAGTACATAAAACTTGAACCTGATTTAGCCTATATATATTTTATATTATACTCTAATATAACTATTTTATCGGCTGAGTTATCATAACAAACTCGTTTTTTAAAGTCAAACCAGTCTAAACTTGACATACTCTATTAATTATCAGTAGTTCATCCTACCAGCAGCGCATATTAATATTTCCAGTCAATCCGACGCTAAGACGCGGATGAGAATGTTTCAGAGATATCTTCAATCAGATACACAGCAGAGCCTCTATATCTATAGCCTGACAAGTTAGGTAAAAACGCTCGCTATATTTAAGACGTTGACTGATATTAAACTATAAACTGGCATCCCTACAAGTGAAATAAAATAGTAATTGTAATTGTGAAGCGTCAAAAGCCATCGTATTTACCTTATGAAAGTAAGAAACAAGAATGAATGAGGCAAGGCTACGTGTTTCGTGATTTTTTCTGAACTATACCTACCTTTACAGTGCCAGTAGAAAAGGTGTTGTAATAGATTGCAATAAGTCGGGTAGACCTGGGTCAATAGTAACACGGGGAATAGTACCATCGCCTATAACTCTGCCACTACATTGAAATATGCATGTCTTTGTACACACGAGTGTGTCTTGAGCGTGTCCCGACCTGCTCACTACTCGGCCACTCGCTGCTGCACGAAACGCACGAGCTAGACGACGAATTGTAGTTTTGACTGACCAAAGTAGGTATTTAATTTACCATTTACGTTTTGTACTACTGTTTACAATAGAATAGTCGTACTGTGAAAGTTTTACTGAATTGTGATTCTCTAATTATTTAAATTTGTAATGCGTGCAGTGTGGGGGTCAGTTAGATATAGAAACCGCGTGCTACAATTGACCCAGAGTTTTTTTAAATAAGACAATTGAAACAAATTATTTTTGTAACAAGTTACATCTTGGGTATTTTAATTTATACCTATGATTCATTCGAACGATTGATTTCGATACTTCGGGATATATATAAATCATAATACCCGCAATGTCATCCGTTTCAGTAGTAATTATTCAAAAATAATTTGTGATGAAGCATGGGCTTGATTGTGCCAGGGGTCAATTGTAACTGTATGGGAGTAGTAATTGTTAAATTATTAGATATTTTGTTGTATTGAGATGGTCTTATTACTTCAGAGATGTGCTATGAGCATTTTTTAGTGTTTTTTGTAATAAGTCGACATAATGTGTTTCAAAAATTTGGAGAATATTATGTTACGTTTAGATCAACTGAAATGCTATGCTTTATAAGAATAAATACCAGTCTCTATTCATTAAGACTGATAAAACGTAACAGACTGATTCGTCTTAAGAAATCCAACAATAAATACTGCTTGATTAGAACTTTATTTAAGGTTTTATTTACCTTTGTTTTCCTGGTACAAATGATCCGTACTAGGGGTCAATTGTAGCACAAGGACTTCATAAACAAAAACTCAATTTGAACCATTCCGATGCTATCAAATGTAATTGTTTTTCTGGATTATGATAGGCAATTAGACTAGAATGTAACATTCTAAACGTTTTTTACGTGGCTGTTTTAGATTCTGTGTTACAGGTAATTTCTAAAATACTATTGTCCCCGGTATACACTACTTTTTTTAGATGAAAATGTAAAAAATAAACAACGTTTGAAATTTTGCTGTCGTCATATCAGGGCCTCAATTCTATTGGGTAAAACCATATTGCCTTTGACGCGTTAATGCATAACTTGGCCGCCATAACTGTCAAGTAAATAGGAGGGGTCCATATTGAGTTTCCTCTACCGTCTGTTTCACAATCGACAAGTAAAAAACACTTGACAGATAAATATAGCCTATAGAAATATTTATCTTTCTTACCCTTAGAAATAGACAAGGAGAGAGCCAACTTTAAGTGGCAGATAAATTTACTCGTCGATTGTGAAACAGGCCCTAAAAGTCATGTCCTTGATAGGCATAACCACTTGTGTTATCATGACGTAGGTATACAGATGTAGTGCATAATTGTTTTCCTTCGTATTTTGTCGGAAACGTTCGTATCTGTCATGCTTCTTCAGTCAACCTCAGTACTTTTGTACTGTGACCAACTGAAATAGCAAGACACGTTCGTACGTTTCCGTGAAAATACGAAGGAAAACAATTATGCACTACATCTGTAACAAGCGCATAACCAAAGACTACTAAGGGATACTAAGCATAACTGACAAAAGTCATAAAGAGCGTAGCCGTGTTTTCATATAGAATCGGCCCTTTCACGAAATGGTTTCTGTATTTTTTTCAATAAGAGCTCTCAAGACAAATATTGTTTTCTGTAAGTTTCAGCTTCATATCTTTGTTATTATCGGAGATATGATTTTTTGAAAATTTCCAAAAATATCCGGATTTTGCCGCATCGGCTAATGCGATTCACGTGATTCTTTGGGAAAGTAATAAACATATAATGACTCACGTATTCCTTAAATAATATTGAATACTGCCAAATAAAATTTTGGAAAAATGTAGGGAATAAAACTTCAGATTATTTTTTTCTTGCTTTCTGGAAGAGTGACACCAACAACAGTTCTTCATTAGGTGATTGCTTATATAAAGGGCTACCACATTATATTTTTTTTTCAAAATAATCCAGTTAGTACTTCATACTAAAAAATACAAAAGTAAAGGATGAGGTATGCCCTTACCAGATAATTTAGTTGCAAAAGTAATGATATAACCAGCAGATTCATAGACCAACACCGGCCTCTTGACGTACGTGTCAGATTGCATTCATAAGGGCATTAAATATGACAATGTCAAGTTTTAATTATTTTTTTATGATCTTCCTGATTGGGATATCAATTTGAATGATGAAGAAGTGGTGCCCATTCAAAAATGCCAAACATGTGGACAAAAGTACTCCTTTTGGGGCAACCCATATACAGGGTGTAAGGGACGGCTCACCGAAAACTGAAACCATAGCTTCAGACCATTGTACTGAACTGAAATCCAGTGGAAATTTTCCCGGGAAAACGAAAACTTTCTCGTTGGTTTCAGTTTTCGGTGAGCCGTCCCTTACACCCTGTATGTATAGGTATATATACAGGGTGTAAGGGACGGCTCACCGAAAACTGAAACCATAGCTTCAGACCATTGTACTGAACTGAAATCCAGTAGACATTTTACCGGGAAAACGAAAATTTTCTCATTTTTTACGTGAAAATGACGTTTTTATAGTTTTTTTTACATAATGAGCTTCATTATGTCATAATATGTTGTCCTAGATCGGTTTATATCCAAAAACATGGAAAAAAAACGGGAAAATTTTCGTTTTCTTGGGAAAATTTCCACTGGATTTCAGTTCAGTACAATGGTCTGAAGCTATGGTTTCAGTTTTCGGTGAGCCGTCCCTTACACCCTGTATTAGAAGAATAAATGATATTTATTGTAGCATATGTGGTGCCGATTTGTTTGTATACATACATACATACATATCGTCACGCCTGTAATCCCAGAGTGGGGTAGGCAGAGCTACAGAATTACTTACAACTTTAAAAAGTTGTTGATAAATCAGTAACCACTTTTTGCAAAATTAGGATAAGATGTTTACCAGCGTATTAGTGAATATATGAATATTAAAATAGGAAAAATAAATCGTTTTCTTTACCATAGGCTCCGTTTCTCGAAAGCTTGTAACTAATAATATTAGCGGAAGTCTTTGTCTAACAATATCAGTTGAAAAGATACTTCCTCTAATATTATTAGTAACAAGCTTTCGAGAAATAGGGGCTAATTATTAAAACTTGACATTGTCATATTTAATACCCTTATGAATGCAATCTGACACGTACGTCAAGAGGCCGGTGTTGATCTATGAATCTGCTGGTTATATCATTACTCGTAATGATAAAGAAGCAATGTGCATAACTAATCTCTTTTGCAACTAAATTATCTTGTAAGGGCATACCTCATCCTTTACTTTTGTATTTTTTAGTATGAAGTACTAACTGGATTATTTTGAAAAAAATATATGTGTTAGCCCTTTATATAAGCAATCACCTAATGAAAAACTGTTGGTGTCGCTCTTCCAGAAAGCAAGAAAAAAATAATCTGAAGTTTTATTCCCTACATTTTTCCAAAATTGTATTTGGCAGTATTCAATATTATTTAAGGAATACGTGAGTCATTATATGTTTATTACTTTCCCAAAGAATCACGTGAATCGCATTAGCCGATGCGGCAAAATTCGGATATTTTTGGAAATTTTCAAAAAATCATATCTCCGATAATAACAAAGATATGAAGCTGAAATTTACAGAAAACAATATTTGTCTTGAGAGCTCTTATTGAAAAAAATACAGAAACCATTTCGTGAAAGGGCCGATTCTATATGAAAACACGGCTACGCTCTTTAGTTCGCGAATATTTTTAACCATAATGTTTGAGAGCATAAATAACAATTGTCATAAATTGATTGCGCATAATACGTTTAAGCATAAACATGAATCGCCATAATAGCTTCGAACTAATGTAAAATTATTTTAACCTAACCTAACCGCCATTGTGTCGCCGCCAGGGTACCTATTTGTACTCTAAGGGACACCCTTAACCTAACCTAACCTACCAATAACACAATTCGTTTATTTGTTTTTTACTGCGGGGGGCTTTGCTCCCGGAGCCCCCTTGTGAGGGGCTTCGGCCCCCGCCTCCCCCCTCCCCACATGCCAAAGGCAGTATGGGTTTAGCCCAGCTGAATAGAGGCCAAGGTACTGACATTACAGATCGGCCACGGTGAATTTTATTCTCATACATAACCTGCTTTTAGCGACACATCCTTTGGTCCGTATTTATTATTTTAATCTACTTCATGATAAGGCTTGTTTTCAGGGTTCCGTAAGTCCAAATGAAAAAACGGAACCTTTAAAGAATTACTAGCATGTCTTTGTGTCTGTCCGTCTAACTGTCACAGACAATTTGCTCTCAATCTACTGGACCGATGTAGTTGAAATATGGTACACATATAAATCTGCTGCGCTATAGCGCCCCCCGTGCTATAACAACTAATAATAACTAGATGATGTAGTGCATCGGTTTGTTACCGCTTGCACAGGCTGTTTTCAGGCATTTAACATTAGAACAAACTAAAAATGGAAAGCAAAATCAATTTACAACAGACATAAATAAATCGTACCTAATTTTAATAATTAATAAGTTTCTGTCAAAAATTTCATTTTTGGGACAAGCTTTTGATGTCGACTGTACTTTTTTTTCAAAGTCGTTATCTGCTCATCAAGAAAAAACTACTTAATGAGTCCCAACACGGTGTCCACGTTAATTATAGAGGTTCTATCGCCACCTTCCCGCTCCATCATCGGATCAGCTCCGTGTCATACATAATAGTATTGCATTGTCATCCTATTAACACAGGTATGCAAATTTTCAGTTTCATCGGAAACCGGGAAGTGGGTCAAATTTAACTTGCAAGATGCAATACATGCATACATAGATACACACATACATACATATATTGCAAGTTAAATAAAAACCTGTAAAAATGATTCTTATTGCTGGTAGATTATGACAAGGGTCAAACTTTAGGTGCCGAAGACGTCAATTTGCATATAGGTGATTATTAGGGATATTTGGTTATAGGTGAAAAGACTAGTAATGAAAGGTTCAAATTCGATTCGGGTACTGCGGAACACAAATCTTAAGTCCTCTATTATGCGTTCAAAACGCGTAGGAAATGATCATTATTATTATAACCAATTTTACTATGAGAACTTTCTTGTCTGTGGTAGTTGGTAAAACCTGTACTGTAATATTATTACATTACAGTATATATTTTTGGAACAGCTGTCAAAACTAAAAAGGGTCTCTATTCTTGTATTCATAAATATTAAAACAGTAATCGACTCAATACGTCAATTCCATATGTTTTTTTAAAATATAGACCGCACCATATTTGATCTCGAGTGACTTGAGAATAGGGACTCCATTCGCTTGTCTATGTTTTTTTTTTACATTTGTCTTGACGGTGGATCGAATTGCCGCCATTATTTTGGTCATTTGTTTGTTGGTTTTTTGCTGTTACGAAAGTAGGATAATCCTAACCTTACGATATGTATCTAGATAAAGTAGTGTATGTAACTGTATAGTATAATTAGGCCTTAAAACACTTGAGTGATCCTATTATGAAACTCGCTAACACTCGTTTCAGAAAACAACACTTTCATTATACATCAGTTGCATAAACTACTATTATTAAACTGTCTGAGTTTATCGATACTAAGCTTGAGTAGAAGACTTAAACATATTATCTACAGCAACAAGCGGCTAACTGCGTCGTCAAACAAATAAGTAAGTAAGTGATTCATCGTTAAATATTAAAAACTGTATATTTTATTATCGATTGCAAGCAATATTATGGTTTCAGACATGTTTTAGAGGGTTAATTTCGTATGATATGATAAACGCTATAATAATTCATTTAGTTTGAACGATCTTCAGAACTTTATTTTTACTTGATCTAATTAAAAATATTATCATAATCAATCACAACTGTATTAAAAATAATGATCTACTTGATTGATAAAAAGGCAAAATAATTATGGTTTTTAAGACGTTTCCAGTTTGATAGATAATATGCGAATTAATGCTTTCAAGATATAGTTAAAATGTCTTCATTTTATCCGTTAAACAGAACTGTTTTTTTTTTTTAGCGGGGTTATCTTAATCAGGTAATCCCTACTGTTCCGGTACAAGTTCCCACTACACTGTAGGTACTGAATATTCGAATGCAATAATTAATTCCGAGGTGATTTATGCGAATATTATTCAACCAGTTAGTATCTGCATACCTCGGCTGACTCCCAAGCATGGCTGGATTTATGCCTCTATGGTAATACGGGGTGATGTTACTGCGAATACATTTGCGCGGGTAGCAAGCCGCGGCTTAATGTAAATCTTATTATCTTTTTACCCTGTTGACTGTTGTTCTGGGTTTTTTATTTATTTACGCCTAGTACCTACTTTTCGTAACAAAAATATACCTTACCGCTACTATTCCCATTCAGGATTCGTTTGCAACTTTTACTCACCAATATAATATATCCATTTCCCGGGGAGATGGAACTACAAACGAGGCCAATCTTGCACGAATTACAAACAGCATTATTTTTCATAAAATGTGTCGAGTATAGACAAGAGAGTGAATTGAATTGTATTTCTCGAAAAGTTCACCCCCGCGCATAGAAAAGTTCGATATATAAAAAAAAAGGATTTGTATTAATGTGTTTAATTTACTTGTAAATAAGTAAGAAGCCTAATAATGAAAGTTAAACTAAATTCACCTTTGTAACATTTTTGCCTAACTTTGGACGAATTTGTATAATTCATCAAAAATATATAGGTTCTACCAATTCTTTACAAACAGGAACTACAGTTATCCTGTTAACTAGTTTGCCTTAAATTTTATTCAAAAAACGCGTTTTTTTATCTTTTATCGGTCATGGAAAATGTTTAATTTTTCGTTTTTTTTTGGAGAGCCTAGTTTAAATACATGGTTCAAGAAAGAAACCGCTGTTAAGATTTTTTGCAAGGTTCAACTCTAAAAGCCACACCGTATTTAATGATCGTATAAGTGATCATAACAATATGCGGTTATGTAGTAACACTTCTCAATGCATAAGAAACTCTAGGTTATTTTTAAGCCAGCTGGAAGGATTACCATGGCATATCAGCATTAGCATATAATCTACATTATTTAAAACAATAACGAACGTCAGACGATACAAGTCTACGCAAGAGGAATGGTCCCCGTAGCGTATGGATGGGCGTCAGCCGCTGGATTCCCTAATACTCATACTTGCTCTAATTTGAACGGAATAGCAGAATATCATTCGCCATTCATCGCATCACCTTGATATTCGTTTGAAGCATCCGACCTAGTTAGTCACAAGAACATCGTCGCTGACTGAAGTGACGTTCACTTTGTTGATGTAGAGCAAACAAAGGACGCGCCTGCAGCTGTGCTCGCCGCGAGCGCGGGCCTGTTTGTAGATGGCCGCTCGGAGTTCGTAATGCGGACTTTTAACCTTTCAGCACTGACACCACTAGTTACTCAGATTTGCACTGCTGCGGAAGCCGATGCAATGTTGGCTGTTTTATAGTGCGATCCACATAAAATGCGCGCATTAGCATGAGTGCTATATCCATCCAGTGCAATTCTTATTTATGAACAATAGCTTCAGCACACGACTTCGTCCGCGTAGATTTCGATAAGCGTTACTCCCTCGGGAATATTTAAATTTTCCAGGATTAAAAGTAACCAATGTGTTAATTCAAGGTATATAGGCTATCTCCGCTCCAAATGTCATCCAAATCCGTCCAGCCGTTGCAGCGTGAAGGAGTAACAAACACACACAATTTCGCATTTATAATATTAGTGGGACGTTCGGCCGCGTGGCGGCGCCCTGGAGCGCAAGAGCTTCGGCAAGTGTGCCAAGTAAAGCCCACATGGCTCGCTCAAATAGGAACCTATTACAGAACGATAACCAGTTCCCGAGCTTAATAAACGTACCATTTTCACATATATTTGCTTCTTGCCACCATTTTTGCGAAGACTTTTCCGGTGTTTACTCTAGCAAAGTTATTACAGTTAAGGAAAAGTGCCAAGCGCGCCTACAACGTGATCAGGGGTTTAAACGTGCGTCCCATCAAGTCACGACACATTTGGGATGTTGATTAGTTGATTACCATAACTTTTAATTTCAGTGTTACTGACAAAAATAAAGCGAAGGTTTATTTTATTGATTGCTTTGCGAAAATAAATAAAGATACTTACGAGTATATTACTATTAGACCTCCAGGCCTGGACAACTTGCATTCAGAGGCAGCCGCAGCAACGACTTTAGAAAACGGTCAAACGTATAGAATTAACATAGTCAAGCGCCCAACACGACGCTCTAGCGATTCCAGTAGTGGTCGCTGTTAGCGCTTGGTTGACGTTCGCAGAATGTGCATGTGCAGGCCCGCCGATAACTATGGTAGGTAGACAGTATAGTGTTCGTTTAGAAACGCATTTCCTTTTACGTATTCATTTCATTTCGGCTTGTGAATCGATCAATAACTCCTACGTACCTACGAACCCTCATGTCAAATTTACTAATATACCTACTTGTATGAATTAAGTAGGAACCAGCCTGTCAGTATATTAATTAAGTATCCATTTGCCACAAATGATGAAATATTACGCAGATATTATTTATGTTTATGAAACAATAATTTATCAATCGGTGTTTTGCTAAATAACTTATTTTATAAACGATTTATTCGGGAAATGAACATTTCTAAAATGATAAGTAAACATATATTTGCAAAGTGTTACATTAACTAAATGTGTATGTGTGTGTGTGTGTGTGCATAATAATTTGATTCATGATTCTAACGGCCCACCAGCGGCTTTGTCTCGCTGAATTTTTTAATTATTTTCTATCACACAAACCTTGTCCTGAAAATGAGGAACACAACACAGAAGAAATCAGCCAATTCGGTTCAGCCGTTCTCAAGTTATAGCGGAACCAGGAGAAATTGGGTTTTTTTTGTAGGGTTCGATACCAAAATGGTAGAAAAGGAACCGTTATGGTGACACTTTGTTGTCTGTCTGTTAGATGGGTTGTCATATTAAAGAGCTTAATCTGCACATTAAAAAACTATTTAAACAAAAATAGCCTAAAAAAACTGAAAAAATCCTGACGTATAGATAATCATTAATAATTAAAATGGTGCGTTCATTATGTTCAATTTTTGAGAAATAACAAAAAAATTGGAATGGAGATAGTTTACACTCTGGATTACCACATAGGCTACTTTTCATACTGGAAAATTTAAAAGTTCCCGTGGGAATAACGACTATCCAAATCTACGCGGACGAAATCGTGGGCAGAAGCTAGTACCTTATAAATAAACTGTACCTTAACCACGACCGTGGGTCTTCCATCGAGTAAGTAACGTTAACGTAACGTTATTGAAAAAAATACTTTCGTACAGGTGAAGTTAGTATACCTACGTAAAATAATTAATACGTGAGTCTGTTTTAGGGTTCCTGTTATGGATAGATTCAGTAAAAATATACAGGGTGTTTGGTAGCGGGTTCGACAAACGAAAATGGGAAATACTTGGGTCCAATGGGAACACATTTGCCATAGTGACCCCTATGCTAAAGT
Organism: Acleris emargana; assembly: GCA_927399475.2. Classification (NCBI taxonomy): domain Eukaryota; kingdom Metazoa; phylum Arthropoda; class Insecta; order Lepidoptera; family Tortricidae; genus Acleris; species Acleris emargana. Next base: position 43,363,925 of record OV656835.1, on the reverse strand, counting down.
TGATAGTTTTTTTTTAATATTTTTTTTTCTGTTTTTTTGAAAGTATCCCAAAATTTTACCTTTAAACCTTCTTAATTACATACCTAAGCAACTGAAACCGCCCATTTTTTTTTTAAATCATGCTCTGATAATGGTTTTATTTTAAAACAAAACCAAAACCCATAGGTAGCGCTTTAAAAAAAAAATATGGGCCCTTAAAGCTATTACAAAATGAGGAAAATAAAATGACATTAAAGTTTCGACAAGTATAAAAAAAAAATCACAAGTCATAGACGATTTCAAATTGATTAAAAAACTTCTCTGGTTAATACTCTTCACAACGATATGCCACTTAATAGAAAAAAAACAGGAAAAAAAAATTACGCAGTACATTGAAATTTCCTCACGAAGATTTATTAAAGAAATCACTTATACCACGGTTATGAATATTGGTGAATACGTTAGAGTTAATAATCGCTGGTAAATTACCATTAATAAAAAACATTTTAAGAGTAATAATAAAATTGAAAACCAAACACTTTTTTAAATTTTGATCACAGAATTTAAAAAAATATTTGAGCTTCACGGGCGTTATTGCGAGTTCAAAGTTTAAAGTGTTTTGTTTTCAATTTTATTATTACTCTAAAATGTTTTTTATTAATGTTAATTTACCAGCGATTAGTAACTCTAACGTATTCATAAGTGATTTCTTTAATAAATCTTCGTGAGGAAATTTCAATGTACTGCGATTTTTTTTTTTTCTGTGTTTTTTCTTTTAAATGGCATATCGTTGTGAAGAGTATTAACCAGAGAAGTTTTTTAATCAATTTGAAATCGTCTATGACTTGTGATTTTTTTTTTATACTTGTCGAAACTTTAATGTCATTTTATTTTCCTCATTTTGTAATAGCTTTAAGGGCCCATATTTTTTTTTTAAAGCGCTACCTATGAGTTTTGGTTTTGTTTTAAAATAAAACCATTATCAGAGCATGATTAAAAAAAAAATGGGCGGTTTCAGTTGCTTAGGTATGTAATTAAGAAGGCTTAAAGGTAAAATTTTGGGATATTTTCAAAAAAACGGAAAAAAAAATATTAAAAAAAAAACTATCAACTTTAGCATAGGGGTCACTATGGCAAATGTGTTCCAATTGGACCCAAGTATTTCCCATTTTCGTTTGTCGAACCCGCTACCAAACACCCTGTAGTTTTCCAATAGTTATGACGATTTTAATTTTTTCATACATGTTAAATGTAATTTTCAATGTACGCGACCAAATTCTCCGTTTTCCTTTAGCCCTTGTACCAAGGAAATTTCGCCCCCGTACGATGAGATAGTGAATAGTGATTGTATGGCGATGATTGAATACACTGATTTTATAAATTTATTCGTTAAATTAAGATATTTTGTAATGTTGCAGAACCAAAGTAGTTCAGTTTAGCGAGGAGAATCGGTCGTTGCATTCAAAGCCCCAAGGTCGGAGGCACCTGTATAGTAACACGATGTGACAATATTAGAAAAATACAATTATTTTTTAAGTCGGTGAAAAAAGTGTGTCATCCAAAAACCGGTTAAAGTTTAGTTTTTTAGATTGAAAACTAGAATATGGTTCAAAGAAATACAAGTTAGTAAGATTTAAAAGAAAAAAAAATCTAACCGAACGCGGTAAGAACCGGTTTTATTAACTTTAGAATTATAAATAATTAACCAGGATTAGATAGCTTAAAGTAGTGAAAGAAACGCCCTTTGTGGTCATATCGCGCGAAACGAACCGACGCGACGTTATTAGAACTCAGTAAAACAAAACCACTTAAAAGTGAACTATGATAGTGCCGAAGTCAAATATTCGTATGGCATTAAAGTAACCGATTTTCAAATAATATACCTATCTAATCGATATTTATGCCATGGACTCAAATTATCTTTGAAAATCGTATAACATTAATAAAATATATTGCAGTGCCATTTGGTTTTTTATTATATTATTTGCGGTTTGCTTGATTGAGTTTCCAGTAAATTTTAGGCTTTGGTGAAATCGAAGGCTTGCGTGCATCCTTGCTATACTTACGTTTAAACATGTTGAGGCAGATGGCGCTAGGCGAGCGCCTCGGTGGCAGCACTCGCAGGACTCGTGGGCGCCGGCGGCGGCGAGGGGCAGAGGGTTTGTTTCTGCTCTCTGCCCGGCCTGAACCGATTTTCCGCTCGATTTACCCTGTGATAAGTTACTTCGTTTAGATTTACGTACCTACTTGTACTATCAATTCGTATCCCTACTGAATCGTTGCTATGTCACGCCAACAGCAGAACTGTCTCTACGCACGCACGTAAGGTCAAGTATGGCGGCTGCGTTTATGAACCATTTTTTGTGAAATAAATTACTGATATCAACTTAAAATACCAATTGTCATTTTTGCTACATACGAGTGTGAATAAAAATAATCACCGGTATGTAAGAATCTTCCGTTCTCGCAAAGAGACCAACATTTTTACATGCAAGTCCATTAGTCCATTTCAGCGAAACTTTCAACAGTATTATGTCAAACATTTGGTGCCAATGAGGAAATGTTGCACACAGGTGCTCTCATGTAGCAAATGCTGAGGCGTTTTATGTTATTTTAATTACTGTCATATCTTTAGTGACACTCACCACGTCCACGCGTTTAGTTTCTAGAGCGCCACAAAAGAACAAACATACATATATAGGATATATAAACACATTACCGTCCTCCTACGGCAGTCGGGTAAAAAGGAGAGGCATTTGATAAGGACTGAATTTTTTTTTCTTTTTTTTTTCGTTAAAGGAGAAGTTTCCAGCTACTTTAATGATTTGAGGCTGTATGTCGGTACAAGGTGTGGGCTGCCTGCAATTTATAGATGGGACCGTCAATACCGAGAAACATAAAAGCATCTTGTAAGAGAAATGCATTTACTTCTTAACAAGATGGTGCCTCATGCCATACCGCAAAGACAACGATGCGATAGTGTAACAAGTCCAAAAAAATCACTACCATGTCATGGCCGTCCAGCATCCCGAACCTGTCTCCCATAGAGACCCTTCTAGATTAAAAGCTGATCTTATGGACAAACTTACCTGAGTCTGGAATGGAATAACCCCTGAAGAGTGAGGAGAGTTGGTAGATACAATGCCATTTCGGATCAAGCTGTTTTGGATGCAAAAGGTGGCACCACCATGTGGCAGACCGTACTATTCTGCGTCGGTTAAACTAAAGACAATTTTTTATTCGAGTATTCAATTTGAATGAAGGCGTGAGTTTATGTATGTATGTATTCCATTTGGCAAAATATTGTTTACTTTTATCACCCTGTAAAGTTGTTATTTTTTTTTATTTGGTTGGTAAAATATTATTTATAATTTATTGTTTTCATGTTCCACGTGTTTCTAAATATCTAAGTCATCCTGAACTTTTTGGTTGACGTTAGATTAATATTTTTTTTCCTGCCAGGCGAACTTATTTTCATTGGGGCTCGTAGCTATCGCACCTACTTCATTAACAAATTAAAACCACCACCTACATTTAAAAAAAAAACGTTTGTTTAAATCGGCGCCTGTATTCTCGAGCGGGTAATACGAGCGGTAGAATTGAAAACGAATGGTGTGGGCCACTCGTCTGTAAATTTTATATCGCTCGTAATTTAAAAAATACGGTTTCACAGATTTTGCTCACTCTCGAGTGAAACTTTCGAGCGCTCGAAAGTAAAAAACCGGTCCCCAGGGCCTCTATTCAACACGGTTAAAACCATACTCGTATTGTGTTTGAGCTGTTATCGTATTGTAACCGTTTTGATAGCTCTTACTTTTCTAACAGTTATGGCGGCTGACGTCATAACAATACCATAACAGGATAACTACGATATCGATTTTACCGCCTAGAATACCGACCTAGGTCTTTTACGTTGAAAGTTATACCACAGTCACAATTGAGGCTGTTTTGAAGTAGTCCATCTCCTAAGAGTAGGTACTATAAGCCTATATTCTTTTAGTCGCCTCGTACGACAGTCACGGGAAGACATGGAGTGGCACTATTCTAACCCGGCAACCACACGGAGTTTTTTTGAGTACAAGTTATATACCAACAAGGTTTTAAACAAACTCAACATTTACCTATATATGGATATTTTATTTAAATTTTCCTGTTGGTTTTAGACATATTATTACTACCTATAAAACTCTACTAATTATAAGCCGTCACGCCAGCCGCTTTGAAACCAGCCTAGATTATTTTAAATTAGTTCACGAGAAGCGCGAGTGTCTGCTCCTCGCAGTAGGCAATGGCCGTCACAGAGGAACACGGATGACACTTTTTACCGCATATAATAAGGTAATCTACAGACTTCCTGCGACAAAGTGGCGCGAGCCGTTACTTGCGCACCGGTGTGAGCGAAGCGGTCTGCAGACTTATGTTTGGATGTGTATTTCAAAGTCTCGTAAATAACGAAATGTTAACTTTGGACATAACACTACATACTTATAAATTATAATATACACGTACACTAAATATACATTAATATCGCTTAATTAATAATGACTTTAAAAAAGCGTGCAGTTGAGTCAATATCTCCGCAACCGCTATAAATGTCGAATCTATAAATCTCAAGCCCATCGCAATATACCTACATATAATGTTTAATTTCACCCAAATAGCGCCTAGCTTCGACACGTTCATTATAATGTACCTACAATACGTGCATGTTTTAAGGTTTTCGTGTCCGAAAGGATCCTATAAAAACGGACAAACATCCAATTTGATACAGCACGAACCCTGAAGAATAACAAAAAACCAATACTAAGAAAAGTAAATTTGTGAGTTTGGCTCGCGCTGATTCGATTTGAAATCGGGATATATCAACACCGTAACAATAACTAAATAAATAAGAACATTTTTTTAATGTCTGTGATAAAAAGTAACGAGTGGCGAAAGAAAATGTTTTTACAAACTACGCACCCTCATTTTCTGAAGCAGCACGAATAGAAAACAGCAACATCGCGAATTTTAGCTGACGTTTCGTCTGACAGTCGTGTTTCCACAAGCGTAATTTTACAACGTTTGTATGATTGTAGGTAAGTTTGGGTCACTCGTCGGTGAACTTTGAACCAGTTACGGCTTATTGGAATGGGCTGATATTTGGAATACGTTATGTAAACCCGATAACAATGAAATACACATGGTGTCTTTGAGTTTATTTCATAGTGGAGTCAGAAGGTAGTAACAGGATCTTTACTGTAATAATTAGCGTAGACTCATCATGATGTTTCGATTCGTTGACAGACATGACAGTTTAATAAAAAGTACAGTGGGCAACCAAAACTGGTATCTTTTTAAACAGAAACTAATTAAGTGTTTTCCATTTTTAATTATCCTAAAAAATATACACCTATATATTTTTTATTCATTTTGATATACGGGTCGGTTAGGTCAGGTTAGGTCAAGTTTTTCTCATGTTCTTGTTTTTTAAAGTATCAGCGATGCGAGTGAATAATAAAATTAATGAAGCTGGTGTTTCTTACCCTGGCGGCAGCGCCGGAAAATGAGGAATGAGTTATAAATTTTCGTAAAAATATTTTCTTCCGCCGCCTGTAACTTTTTATCGGTAAGACGTACAAATTAAACCAATTCTTGCACCTTCAATTCAAGATAGCGCCTAACGGTAAAAATGAATATGCTAATTTAGTATAAAAATTGCCCAATTTAAAATAGTCGATTCCCGTTCTTGGTCAATTCGAGCAGTAAATATAAATTGGTTATACGACACATTTCCCTTACGCCGGATGCAATCAATTTGAATGCTCTGGCGCACGGCGCAAACGCTGGCTACAGTCGCCGAAAGGACACTGTCAAGCGATCATCGCAAGATCCATTTTTAAATAAGTTTTGTAATACGTTTGTAAGTCATCGCCTATTCAGAACTTTAACTCGTGCCCGATACGTCAACGCGTTGCTTGATTTTGCGAAAAAAGTGCAACAAGGAAGTCCATAAAATTTGTGTTAGTGCATCAACATTTCCGTTAGTGTACGGTGCTTGCAGGGCCAACCTTACCAGTAGTACGGCAAGTGGTTCAGTGTAGTGGTATCACTGGCATGTGATACCACCTGTCATCAGCCACCACGGAAAATAATAAGAGCGAGACAAAGCGCCTGAAGAGAAAACGTATATCCGACATGAGGTGAGACTACTACATTTAAATTTGATATGATCTTGAAAAAAATAGTCTTGTTCGTACGTTTTGGTTCTGTAGACTACGATTTACCCATGATGTAAGTAAGCAATTACTTAAAAATGGAAGTAGCCTGAACAGGAAAAAATTACCTAAAATAAATAGGGAGCCACCAACATAACCCCTCGTATGTTACCTTTACCTACCTACGATTATCATATTGGAATACTGATTTCTGATCCAATGTCAATCAGGCAGTCCAGATTCTTCGCCGCTTTAAATCAGTCCGTCTAATTAGGTCCGATACGTGATTAGTTCGTAACCCGGGTGGGTAAGATGTGAAGCATACTTCCTTATAAATACATGTTTTTAATAGAACTTCGTATCCAACAGGTCAAGTTCGAATACAAAATCGTCGAATTTAATTAAAACTTTGCATAGGGTATTTAAGCATCGAGCTGGCGCGGTGACGGGAGGGAAGGTGGCTGTAGGAACTCCTCAATGACTCATAGCAGATTTGTCGAGTTTGGAATAATCATACGTCTGGTCGCTTTATAGTTAATATTTTACAAGCTTTTATTCAACGTGCAATGTAAGGCGTGTGGATATTTGCGGGTCAAATATTATAAGTTTTTGACCCAGTTTCCGACGAAACTTGCAAACATGTTTAAATTGGATGACAATGCAATGTTATGGCATCTAAGAGCTGATGCTGGAGTCGCAAGGTGGCGAAAGGAACTTCGCTATATTTAACGTAGATCCACTGAGTTAAAACTCATTAGTTTGGTCTTGATAAGCAAATATCGACTTTGCAAAAAAAAGTACAGTCATCGACAAAAGCTAGTCCCAAGAATGATTTTTTTGACAGAAACTTATTCATTGGTATAAGTAGGTGCCTACAATCGGCAATAAAGTGTTATTAAAAATGAAATTCTGATACTCAGTCAAATCAATACAAAAATAATAATGAAGTCGTGTTTTTCTTAGTTACCAAATTAAACGTTACAAAAATTGTAATGCATCAAAGTTGATTGAGATTAATCTGGTACCTAGTTATTGCAAAAATATAAATGGACATCAATTTGTAACGAGTCATGTAACGGGTGATAACAATAAAATGAGAATCATTTTCAGTAGTCTTAAAATAAATATCTATTACCATAGACAAAAAATTGTTCAAGATGTTATTTGTACCTCTTTTGATATTCTTGATTTTTATTTGTTTCATTTTTTCAATCATTTATAATTGTCAAAATGACGCCGAAACAAGAAGCTCTGCGAAAACGCGTTGTACATTTTTATAATAAAAATATATACATGGGGAAAAAGTACACAGTAGATCATTTTACCAAAGAAAATGTAACAGTTTCTACTATATATAGAATTCTTGCATCCTTGACGACAACTCGCAAACGTGGTAGCGGCCGACCAGCTGAAATAATGACCAAGGGAAGACTGAATACACTCCATATCACTTTCAATTATAGTGATTCCATGAGCCAACGAGATGCCGCGAAAATATTTAAATGTTTTCAACCGTACATTTGCCGGTCTTTAAAAAAGGTGGGTTTGGAGTGCCGCAAGAAGATAAGGGCACCGTAATACACCGATCAGCAAAAATGTAACATTATGTCACAATGCCGCTGGATGGTTACAAATTACAAAGAAAAATCGTTTAATTTGGATGATGAAAGTTATTTCCCTTTGAGCAAAACCCATATACCTGGAAATTATCGGTACTATACTAGCAACATTTCAACATCACCAGACAATATAAAACACAAGTATAAGCACAAGTTTGAGCAGAAAGTTATGCTTTATGTGGCTTTTTCCGATAAAGGTGTCTCAAAACTGTGGTTCAAACCTAGTGGTTTAGCAGTTAATCCTAAACTCTCATAGAGTGAATGCTTGAAAAAAATACTTATACCATTTAATCGCCAACATCGCCCTGATGGAGAATATGTGTTTTGGCCAGATAAGGCATCGTCGCATTACGCCAAAAAAACATTGCAATTCCTAGACTCCCATAATGTGCCATTTGTACCGAAAATCCGAAATCCCAAAAACCTTCCATAATGTCGGCCGATCGAAGATTTTTCTGGTTTTTTGAGCAGTTTGGTTTACAAAATTAAGTGGGAAGCAGAAAATTGTGCCCAACTGATAAAAAGAATCAAATCCTGTGTGCGAAAAATTGACAAATATGCCGTCCAACGGTCTTGTTCGGGCATTATGTCAAAACTGCGTCGAACAGCTGATTACGGGCCCTATCGTAACGTGCATTAATAATTTTGTAAATAGTTAAATGTGTATTATAACCCTTACCATAAAAAAATTATAAAATGTTACACAATTATTTTTTTACACCCTTGCAAATAATTCTCATTTTTTTTGTAATCACCCGTTAATCGCTATGGTATCTACCTATACGTAATCGTTCGGATATCGAGTGGATGCCCGAGTCAGACTAGTAGCAGAGGGAGTGTTTTGATTTTAATAAGTAACATAATCAAGCTTTAAAACCCCCACTGTTGCTTACCAATTTTAAATCGTTATTAATCCTTAATGATCATTCAAAATTTAAAACGATGAAAGAATCCTAGTCATTTTGCCGCCGTATTTTTTTTTATTACTGTAATTTCTTTATTGACGCTCAGAAGATTAATACAAATCTATTGACATGAGAATCATTAAAATCGGTCCACACGTTTAGTTTTTAAAACGCCACAAAGGAACAGACAAACATATAGGCAAAGGCCGCACTGCGGCTAAATCGACGCGGTTTTTAACCGCGTGACTTTTATATCAAGTAAATAATCAGCCCCCAGTGCGGCCGCTTGCATTCGTTTTACTTGATTAAAAAGTCACGCGGTTAAAAACCGCGGCGGTGTAGCCGCAGTGCGGCCACACACTGCGGTAAGATAAAGATGTTTATTCAGTAAGTGGGCCGCACGGGCACTTTTACACGTCAAAAATCTACCAGCTCTTCGCAAGAGACCACTGCTGAGAAGAAACGCCGCAAGAAACTCAACAGTCAGTCGTTTTTTAAATATTCCTTATGAAATTATACAATTATAATACTTAACCTAGCGTTATATAAAACAATGAATTTATCATTCATGTTAAAATATTCATGCGTTGTTGAGTAAGAAAATGTGCCAAAACTCAGAATTTTCACAACAATTAATAAGTAGTATTAATTAAATAATAAAAATGATACTTACTTGCCTTTGACAGCGCAAGACCACCATATAAAAAGTTTCGATACATTCTCCTACAGAAACAGTGTCCCAAGACAATGTAGGTACTTACAATGTTTACATATTTTTATATGACGTTATTTAGGTGTTTAGGCCAAGCATTTATCTGTTAGATAGTCCTCGACCCTTCGTCAAAAGTTCACCAGGTCATTTATTTATTATAGAAATGGATGCATTGACCTACAAATGATTTATAACGTCGGTGATACTGCAAAACCGCGTAACTTACAAATTTATGACAAAGCAAAATAAACCTTAATGTCTTGTTAAAAAGGTGCATTTTGCTCTTTATTTAAAATGTTACTTACGTGGTTTTGCAATTTCACCGACGATAAACCTCACGTACACGAAATTTGTTTACAGAAATTTTATTTATATTTCTTGTATACAAATTATGTATATCACAATTCTTAATAAAAGAGTCTTGAATTTTAATGATATAATTAATATTCTCATAAACAAATTGTGATGCTACTCCCAAAATATGAATTTCTTTTAATTGTAATCTTAAGGAATCACGGGAGTTGAGGTTAGTTAGTTATAGTCTGTATGTCAGCAGCTTTTCCCAAATCCAGAATACCGTACGACATAACACTATGAAAATAACTATAAATAATAAACTAAGCAAGTTGTCTCAACATTGCGCTGCTTAAATACAAAAGCGCCACAAATCAAAAACAAATATAGTTTGATTTAAAACTTTAAGTATAAAGCATTCCGAATTTAAATGCAACACAAACACATTTTGTTTTGTGTCGCTTTTGTATTTAAGCAACGATTGGTGAGTTCAAGCATGGCCTCCCAACTCGAACAACGTATAATTATTACTTTAATAAACTCATAGATGGCGTCACAGGTATCGAGCGAAACATTTGAATCAGTAATCGTGAAGATTTTATGATTTTTGCACCTTAATAAATTCAACGTACCTTAATTACATCAAAAACATCCTTCTCTACATAAAGTAGGGTATATTTTACAAGTTTAATAAATGCAATAAATTTTATATTAACTCCATCTAACTCATAAAAAACTTATAAGCTTTCAAGCTTGCTACGCCTTATTAGGTACTGTCACTAGATGGTGCCATCACGGATCGCGAAACTACTATCACAGTATATAAATTAACCAGTAAAGAAACTAGGCCTACTTTTCAAGATAAATACCTACGCTCCAATTGAGCGTTTAAGGGTTGTCCATTAACATTTTGTAAAATTAAAAAAAAATCTTGTTTATTGTATCTCAGCTAGTTTGTGCAAAATCGATACGTGTGATCTGCGACAACAAATCCGTTGCAGATTGAGAAAAAGTAGCCGCCATCTTGAACTTTTTAGTTATTCAACCGATTGCTTCCAAAATCGATATATGGGGATGTGTATGGTCTCCGACAACTAATCTGTTGACAGATTGAGAAAAAGTAGAGGCCATATTTATTTATTTATTTATTCAACCGATTGCTTCCAAAATCGATATCTGGGGATGTGCGTGGTCTCCGACAAAGAATTTGTTGGCAGAATGAGAAAAAGTAGCCGCCATCTTGAACTTTTTAGTTATTCAACCGATTGCTTCCAAAATCGATATATGGGGATGTGTATGGTCTCCGACAACTAATCTGTTGACAGATTGAGAAAAAGTAGAGGCCATATTTATTTATTTATTTATTCAACCGATTGCTTCCAAAATCGATATCTGGGGATGTGCGTGGTCTCCGACAAAGAATTTGTTGGCAGAATGAGAATAAGTAGCCGTTATCTTGAACTTTTTTATTATTCGACAGGCTAATTCAAGTGTCAATTTCGAGAGTTAGGACCACACAGATCTCCAGATATCGAGTTTGAAAGCAGCCTGTCGAATAATAAAAAAAATCAAGATGGCGGCTACTTTTTCTCATTCCGCCAACAGATTAGTTGTCGGAGACCATACACATCCCCAGATATCGATTTTGGAAGCATCGGTTGAATAACTAAAGAGTTCAAGATGGCGGCTACTTTTTCTCATGCTGCCAACAAAATCATTGTCAGAGACCACACAGATCCCCAGATTTCGATTTTGGAAGGAATAGGTAGAACAACACAAAGTGTAACAAGGCGGCGGTTTCTTTTTTTTCTAAATTCGAGAGGAAGTATGCTTATTTGACATATTTCATAACCTAATAAACAAAATGTCAGACGTGTTGCAAAAGTTCCCGATTTCGGCTCTTCCCTCCCGATATCACGATTTAGCGACCCCGTTTCCCGAATTTCTACATTTCGAACCAAAGTAACAAATTCAAACAGTATTTTTAAGAAGACAACACCAATGGTAGACACTCAAAGAAGGACCTATCCACGGTCGAGAAAAATATTAAAAAAAAAACACTCAATGTTCAAATATTGCAGAGATGTTTATTATTTTATATCGTTTAATAATTTAATAGTTTGTAAATTAAAGTAATTAGTGTAAAATACAGTTGTTTTATTTCGACTAAAATCTCCCGAGTTCTCTTGAATTTTCGCTGGGAAATTAAACGATTTTTATAATTTTACTTTTGCAACACGTCATCGTATTATAAAAAGCATTTTTTTTTTAAATATTTTATTTATTCTTACCTTTCAACACCAGCAGAGAGTTTAAAAAATGAAAGTTCCGGGTTTGAAGAAGCCGAATTCAAACAACCTTATCCTCCTGAGGTTCCTTGTACTAATATTAGTACATAATACGACCATTGAAATAAAGATCTAGTGCAAAGGAAGTAAGGTGGTATTTCTTTTGTTTCAATGATTAATGATCAATTCAGAAAATTTACTTTATGATCATCCATAATAGATTCATATTCCATTGACAAATTTCATTGTATGGTGGGTCTTAGGAGGGTATATACCACGCAATACTTTTGTGGCATCTTTCTCAAGAACGAACGTAAAATGCGACGGAGCCCATTCGTCTAGACGCGACACACGCGGCTGACATCACCGCCAAATCCTCTTAGCGGTCTCGTAGAGGCGTGCGTCTGTGTGAGTGCGTCGTTTCGAGCATTTGTTCGTAGCTTCTTTACTGGTTTATTTATTATACTGTGCTACTATGCACTCACAGACCCCAAGCGTTTCGTTTGTACAAATTCTTGTTTGATGCGTAAAATCAATACTCAAAATACTTCTTTTATATTCAAAACAAAAAAACAATAGAGAAAATAATGTCTTGACGAATATAAATGAATATTACAAAATACTGTTTTGGCGGTTTCGGTGTATTAAAAGGTTAGTACAAACACGGAACGAACAACGTGCTATCTTTAACCATTGAAGTATCAAAACGCGCTGACAGTTTGTGTACAAACATTTAAACTACACTCGGCGTCAAAAAAATCGCACCTTTTGAAATTTTGACTTCAAGCGAATAAAGCTCTTAACTTATTTATTGTACCCTACCAAATATTAGTATCATATGAAAGCACAGTTAATAAACTTTAAAATCGGGCAAAACCGACCTTGTGTGCGTCTCCCGCACTGGAGGTGGACGTAGCCAGGGGTCCCTGACTGCTCATCGGTACATCACAGAGATCCTGGAGGACCACGTGGTCCCGTATGGTGGTTTTGTCGGACCTGAATTCACATTCATGCACGACAACGACCGCTCTCATACGGCGTTGATTGTTCGGGACAATCTGGATCAGGTTGGGATCCCCGTGATGCAGTGGCCAGCGAGAAGTCCTGACCTGAACCCCATAGAGCACATTTGGGATGATCTGAAACGCCGGGTGCGGTCTCGTGATACTGCCCCTGCCACCCTTGAACAGCTTCGGGACGCCGTCGTCAAGGAGTGGAGTGACATTCCTCAAGAACGCATCGTGACTTTGGTGAGGTCAATGAAGGATCGCATGGAGGCTGTAATTAGGGCTAGGGGAGGTAAGCCTAGGTTTTAAGTTTCGTTTTAAGAATTTGTTTTACTGTATTTTTTAATTTTGTTATTTTTTTAGATTGTGTAATTTTGGCGTGAATAAATGTTTTTCCTCTTTTCATGAAAAACGTTTTTTTTAAGCTTAGTAATCATTATCACATTTTTATTAATTAAAGGAAAAAATGAGGCCCCACACTCATACCTTATCTTAGATTTAATAGGGTTTATAGCTGCTTGAAGTCAACATACCAAAAGGTGCGATTTTTTTGAGGCCGAGTGTATAACTTTGTTTCGTTGGATTCGGATAAAGTTGAAGTTGAAGGCGATATTTCCTTTTTATGTAAATACGCACGCTTAAATACGCTCACCAAACTATTTTTAACTTATTCTTAATTCTCATTGTAAGTGAATTGTAAAATTCTTATGAGAAAATAAATTCTTTAAACCTAATAAACCAGTTATTTTTACCTATTGCTTTTATTTATTGTCAGCAAAAAACTTCCCAAACATGTCATTAAAACATTCCTATTTGTCCTGGACATCATTAATCAGGGCAGATGTTCCTATGAATTAATAAAACGCTAACACAATGTCACCGGTAGGATTATACCCATTACATATTAATTTTAAGTCAACAATTTTCTTGACGTCTCATTCTTGAAGTCAATGCCATCTGGTGATACGTTACTAAAACTATTAGGTAGGCTCCCAGCATCCAGTGGTGGCTCAGATACGGCATCTACTGGTGTAACTACGGGACTAAAATTGCCTACCGAATTGCCTACATTAGGACGGCACGCTTTTGCTGTATGAGATTGGGTATCTGTACTTGTATTCTGTTATCTGTGGTTACGAATAGGTTACTTTTGTACTTTTGTTTTTTTCGAATGTAGAGTCATGTGGGGCAAGTGTGCGCACTTTTTTTTCAAGCTAGTATCAAAATCAAATTATAAGCATGAAAGAAAAATGAAAATATGTATCTAGCACAGTATTTATTTAGGTAATGATTTAATCAAGAAATTATCAATAAAACTTTGCCACTTCGAAGAAAAATCACCTTAATTCAACCAGCTCAAAATGCGCACACTTACCCCATACTGCGGGTAAGTGTGCGCAGTTAAGAGAACTTTGTGGTTTTTTTTATATTCTTAGCAGACTGATTTTGATCAAACTTACCTCATTTTATTGAGACATAATATAGCTTCAAATGATATGCAAAATAAAAGGCTTAAATACATTTTTAACAGATATAAAGATCATTTACTCGTGTCAATTTTCGCCATGACAGCAAATTTTACCTTTACAGCTTCGGATTCTGAATATTTTCTTTTTCAAGTGAACTAATGACACCATCTGGGTTTTTCTCGCATAAACTAATTCTCTACCTACATAACTTTAATTTGTCGACACATATCACAAACTTCTCCCTCCCCATTCCTAAACAAAGGGGTTGCGCACACTTACCCCCTGCGCACAGTTAACCCACATGACTCTATGTGTTTATGTTTTTATTTAATAACCTAATAAATGATTCTATTATATTCTCTTCTATATGTTTATTAGTTTACTTGGCATGGATAATTAAATTTTTAAGGTAGGGATTTATTACAATGATAAGTTGAGAGTAATGATGCAGTATGCTAATGTACTAATAGTAGTCGTCAATACAAAGAACTGGTTAATTTTAACAAACACTATAGATAAGAGTAAGTAATTAATTAATATTAATAATTGGTCAATTTTAATAAATCGATTAATTATTATTAAATAGTTAGATATAACCCCGATGTAATGAGTACCACTTGATTCGAAGTTTATATCTGTTTGATTTGGTTCTCCTATTGTAGCCCGAAAAACTTTAACCCTATTCTCACTACCACTACTTTCAGTAGCCATAAAATCAAAAAGCCGAATTTTTCATTTTTCTAACTATCATTAGCCCATATTTTTGCTTCCCGAATGTATGTTGTACCTAATTTTACTAGCCCTAATTTTAATATTGCAAAAAATCTATTGTCCTAACAGTCGTTAGCCCTAGTTTTAGCATTCCGAATAAACGGTATACCTATTTTTATACAGGGATCTAAACAACCGTAATAAATGTCGACGGAGCATCGCTGCGCGGAGCTCCTATTCCGCGTAGTTATGGCGGTTCGCGCCTTGTCACAACTCTAACCTAACCTAACCTGTATGGGTAACCTAATTGAGTATTTGTTTTTCATGTAGTTCAAACAATCGTTAGCTCTCATAGCTATTAGGTCTATCAATCATTAGGAATAACAATATTAGTTTCAGTAATATTAGAAGCATTTAATGTTTGGTACAAGTAATCTTTAGGGTATGTAACTTTAGGTCTAGTAATCGATTAGCACATACAAGTTTAGGTGTCATGACATTAGGGCCAGTGAAAATTATATCAAACGTTGGTATGCCTAATGAAATTAGCTTTTATGATATTAGGTCTTGTGAGGGTGAACCGTTTGATTTATAATACAGTATTTTATGAAAACATTGCATTTGGTATATTATGAATTTTTCATCAAAACGGAGTTACATGACTCTTTGGAATTATGTAGCGCACCCGCGACATACAGACATACGGATACCCTCGGAGACACGTTGAACTGATAACACCCTTCTTTCGGCTGAGGGTTATCGATATTTATAACAGAAATGTAAGTTCTTATCTAGCACGCATTTTAATTCGACCTCTAGTTTCTGCATGGTAGTAGGTAAATAACTAATGAATTTAATCAATAATATGCGAGCTAATGGTAAGAAGAGAGTGACATGGATTTAATAGTACATGTAACTTAACATAACTGGAAAGACCAGGAAAAAGGCCGTTGCGGGACGAGTATGAGTCCGCGTGGCCGAGACGCAGTCAAGGGCGCGCTGACTGTATAACGGCCGAACCCTATATTCAAACCGAGGATAGATAAGGCTTACTTCGGGTTAAAATTTGACATTTGCCCATACAAAATGTGTCAAATTTTAATCCGAAGTAAGCCTATCTATCCGCGGATTGAATATAGGGTTTGGGCGTATGAGTCCAGCAACCGCCCTTCCCGGCGCGGCTCGTGTAGTGCTTTTCTCCGACAATACGAAAAATATACCTAACACCACTTTTAATAATTTCCAGTACTTACTTTAAACTTACTTTAAATAGTCGTTGTTGTCTAAAGCTTACTATGGGGTCGAGGACTATCTAACAGATAAAAATGCTTGGCCTTAACCAAACACCTAAACAACTTAATAATAACTTAGTCATAAAAATGTATAAACATTGTACGTATCTTGTCTAGAAACACGGTTTCTGCAGTAGAACGTATCGAAACTTTTAATGTGGTTGTCTTGCACCGTCATAGGTAAGAATATTATATAAGTATACAGGGTTATTGGTAAGTCAACCTATTTAGTCCCATAATACCCTACGCAAAAGTTAGTAAATTTTTCTGTTTTTGTGTCATTTATTTTGATTAAATTGATTTAAAAAAAAATACTTTTTGGTTCTACTTTTAATATTGCATAAGAACAGCAATTTTACCTTGTACAAAAGCTATTAATTTTTTTTATTTAAAGTGCTAATTATTTATTTTGTAATTTTTTGAAGAAAGCTAATAAATCTCAGGAACGATTAGCATTTTTTAGCAAAAAACTTAAATTTAAATTATCTCAGAAATGTTTCACTTTTGCCTAGGGTATTATGGGACCAAAATGACTGCAAATGACCTCTCCTATAAGCCCTGGAGGAGAATAGGTCGACTTACCATTACCAATAACCCTGTATAGCTCTTGTGAAAATTTCGAGTTTTGAAATGTTTTTCTGCTCAACTACTGAAAGTAAATTAATGTTCACGACTGACGCGAGTCTACTATGGGTAACTGTTACTTGTAGGCATAGGTCTGCCAGAATCGCATGAAAAAAATAAATGTACAAAGAAGCGTCCGCTACTTGATTAGGTATGGATTAGATAGTTAGTAGGCACGTAAAATTGAACAGAAATTCGATGATGAAAATGCCTACAAATAATATAAGAATTAAATACAATTACAACAGATATTGCCATTATACAATGCTTATTTAGTTCGACGCTTTAAAATTCATTTCAAACTCCAAAATTTATCGAATGTCGCAATTTAGAACCAATCACAGTATCATTTTATCAGAAAACCACTATTGCCGGACATATAAGTACCTACTATCTGAAACTTACAAAAAAAAACAAGCCGCTTGCATCCATCGGTTATTATTGAAACCTATACACGCTGCGTCTTTCGGTACGCGGACGTCACTCGAGAACTCTTCGACCCCATCGGCCATCTGTTCTGTGAGCGATGTGCCCACCCACTCCTACTTAAGTCGATAAATAATTAAGATAAAACTTCACTTCGTTAATTAATTTCATTTGTCAATTATTAGCATTGCATCTCTTTTATTCGGTAGGTATGTCAAATGAAAGAGATATCAAATCAATATTTATCAAAAAATGCCAAGTGAAGTGCTACCACTAGGGTTAAGTCCGTGTCAGGATTTACTTATTCCTGATTCGATCACACAAAGAAATTCCGAGCATAGCCCTCTCCGTTGCCCTTTGACTATCTTTGAGCTTTCTTATGAAGCCCCACGTCTCATTACCAAAAGTCATCACTGGCAACAGTGGCAACACACTCTGGTCGAAGGCGCTAGACTTAAGATACACTACGCGAAGCTTCCCGAACGATGCCCAACCACTGTGATGACTGATGGTGATGATGTTATATTTCTTTGGTTCGTCATTCAAGTATTACTTCTCTTTCTCGCAGGGTGGATTTGCGAGGACTGAAGTGTGCCACAGCAACAGCGCTCAGAGCAGGAATCAAAGCTGCGATGTACGAAAGCAGCTGCTCTTACGCCGGGGCCTTAGAATTAAAACGAAGTGCGCTAAAAGAAGAGCCTTGGCCGACGACTGAATGGCCGCCTTACCGGCTTCACCAGTCCACTTTTGAGCAACTGAAGCAAAGTGTGGAGAAGGCTAAAGCGGCGCTACAGGATCGATCTGGTCTTTTGGGAACGGCGACCGCCTTCGGTGACTTTTATGGAGGACAGCTGGGCCAAGATGCGTCCGGAACAGCGCTTGGCTTTGGCAGGACGCGCGCGGAGGAGTCAATGCTGGGTGCCATGGACAAAAACAAATCACTCGGCAAGTATTTTATTTAAAATTAAATGACTCGTCATGGTGCTGTCAGTGTCATAAGCATGTATGAAACTTCTATGTCTGTTCTAAACATGATTCCAGCGCGCATAACTTAGACTGACGAAATAGGAAGTGAGTGAAGGAATAGTAATATCAGCATTGTTTACTGCTGTCTGAATAATGAATACTCTTAAACTTCATGGTTGTGCAATGTGTCAGGATTGACTTCAAATCTACCTAGTGTTGTAATGTAGGTATAATAATATCGACATATTTGACATAACTTCTTAAATCGACTCGGCCCCTACTTTTGCGAGGGGTACTTTTCATGTGAGTACTACCTTAAGGTACTCTAGTACCTAGTAGTATATACCCGTAGTGCTTTAGGTTTCACTTTTGCCATTAAATTGTAAAATCGTACAAAAATATTTACGATAACATGAGGAATCTCGTCCGTAAGTACCATCTTAAATTTTACACCCCAGCCTTTTATATCGGATATGACCATTTTTAAAGGCTGACATCGCCCTCACAGATATAATTTTACCGGGAACGGCGTTCGTGAAGAATGATATCGATTGCCTCATGTGCAAACAGGACTAAACTTTTACTCAAAGAACGTCCTTAATGCAACGGTACAAAGCTTTGTTTAGCACTTCGTTGTTAGAAAGTTGAAACCCTTTCAGATTAAGCGCTCAGATTCTGCGTAGGTATAGAGACGGAAGGCAAGGTGGGGAGCAAGCGTCTTCTACATAGATAACAATCGCTCTCAAGGGAGCGAAACGGGGCGTGCGGGATATTTTACCCCGGCGTTGCCACGGCGACGCGCCCGCCCACCGCCGCCCTCGAGATCATCGCATCGGGACACAGCCTTAATAAATACCACTTGTAACGCAAAAATAAAATTTTATTATATCTGCGTTGAGCTGATTCATTATTTCAAAACTTAGCTGAGGGTGAGCGGGCTGCCTTCCCGGGCTACATAACGAGGGCCTCGTTTGTAGCGGTAACCTTACAGTTGGTAGGATACATTAAAGGAATACAATTGTGCATAGTTAGGTGTTCTAAATTAACAGACAAGTGTTATTTATTATAATGGATGAAGCTTACGACGACTTGATTTAAATAATTAGTGTTTTCAATTGGCGACGATACGCGCCCGCCAGTCGACTATCTTCTGAAGAAAAAGGTCACCGACTCATGCTTCTTTGTTTACCGAATTTCTAATACAAAAAAAAACGAAAAATTGACTCGAAAGAAGAGCTGTTATTTTGAAACGCAAAACCCGGAGCAGCATCCACCCAGCGCATCGCCGACGCCGCGCCGCGCGCCGCTCTCCTCTCGCGGCAGCGCAACAATGGGAATCATTATTTGCTTTGAATTTACATTTTTATGAATTGTGAATGTTCAGCGGCGAGAATTTCAGTTGTCTTTTTCGAGAGCTCAGCCATTGTCCGCCAACTCTTTATGGCGCGACCTCGGCGACACTTCTCAAACAAAAGACTTTTGCTTTTGATGCTTTTGCACTTTTATCGACTTCCAGATAATTAAAAGCAGAAGGATACTTTGGCCCTTTTTTTAATAGGTAAAAAAGGTAGTCTGACCATGGCCACTGAAACAACAAGTTATTCATTAATTAATGACGATTGTGAGTTTGATTGTTACTTATCAAATATCTGATATTCTTACGCTGGTTTACAGCTCGGAAACCTTGAATATTAAAAGCTATACCGTTTCATTGTAAGCAACCGTGACACAGTTCCAAGCGTATGTTTACCCGACTGCCTGAAGGAAGGTTATTTACGTAGGTATGTGTCTCTTTCTGTGGCACGCTCTGGAGATTTTAACATTTAAATTTGAGGTGCCGTACGATACGTCATGATTGTCGAAGTGACTGACATTGGGTGTCCGAGTAGTGGTGCCCGAGAAAAATAAGGAGGGGGAATAAAATTATATAAGTATAACAATAGGTACATAGGTCTCAAAATGAAACCTCATAAATAGTCCATTCAAAATATACTTATACATTATATTGTATTATAACACTTTGATAAGTACTACCATTTTGTCAGGAAAATTGGAAACGTACATTTTAAAATTAATAAAAACTAAAAAGTGTGAAATGAACTATTACTTTAATAAAACAATTAACCCGACTGCAATAAAAATATCAAATGAAAAGCAAAAAATAAGCTTATAATCTAGAAAATTGAATTATATATATTGTTGTTATTAAATCTCGCCACAAGTCAATGATACACATCAAATCAATGTGTAAGGTTTTGTATAAGTAATCGATGATCATTTAAATGTACCTATTGAATTTGACTACCTTAGAATAAACTCGAAGCGAATGATAAACTGTTAAGCTAAATCACTGTACTATGTTTTATTAGTGATCCTTGTAATTATGATAAATTTTCTCTTCTGTGATCCCCAGGACTGATTTTAAACAAAGGGTCTGTTGGAACAAGTTTTAAATTGAGAACGTGTCATTTACATAATATTCGAATAACTGCGAAAACCCACGCGCCGGTCCGATGAAAGTGCCCTAATCTCGCAGTCATTAAGAGCACTGTATTAAAATTTATAAGTCGGAGGGCTCAGCTAAAGAGTTGTTAACACAGAAATGATTGCGGAACGCCCTCGCCGCCCCGCTTTCCACTTCTATCGCGCCATATCTAAACAGTATACGCACCAATTGTCATCAATTATGATGCCGTACTTTAGATACTATCGCGATAAAATATATATCAATAAATCATTTTGTAACGTGCCTGATACGCGCTTATTGATTTTTTAATGTTTATTGCATAACCGAAAGGGCTGGGGTCGGTATGTTGTTTCACGATCTATATTCATTAGTGCATGAAGCCCGGCCGGGCCCGGCGCGGCTCGCGGCTCGAGGCACACGGCGCACGACACGGTCGCGGAGCGCGCGCGACGGAATACTGTTTCACGACACATCCTCTCTATGAACAATATGTACCTTATTATAGCATGGGCAAATTACGACAAAAAATTGGCTAACCTTGTATCAATTAAAACAGTAGAGTGTTGTATCCTACGAAAAGTTCACGCCGTAGGTATACCTACCTTTTCTTTTTAAACGACTCAAGTTAGGCTGGGGCGGTGCGCAAAACTCGCGCTCTCTCATGCGGGAGCTGTCTAGTTTACGCCCACCCTAAAGACGTGTGACAAAGGGTTCACTCTGTTGTGGCATAATTTTGTAAGTTATAATTATTTTTGGGATAATCTATACAGCCATATTAAATAGGCTCTGCGCGTAAACTGTAATAGCAGAATCTACTTTCGCATGAATACTTTCTACTTTCAACAAGTTTTTAGAGTTGTTGGTAATTCTGTAGCTCTGCCTACCCCACTATGGGAATGAAGGCGTGAGTTTATGTATGTATGTATGTACTTTCGCATAGTTTGATTACGCAGAATTACGTTAGTCCGAATATATTCAGTCATATTTTTTTCATGCTCCGAATCATGTCTACGCATAAATTAAATGAGCTTATAATTGTTTTGGCGAAAACTGTCATTGCAGAAATATGTTTTGTCATACATAACATTATTTGACTGAATTATCGACAAACGCCAAAATTCTAACCTAACCTAACATACTTTTCTGGTAGCAGTATGTCAAGTAAGTCAATCGATAAACCTACCCTACTTTTCTAGTATCAGGTAGTTTTGGTTATGGTTTCAGTTCTAACTTAACCTAACCGACTTTTCTGGTAGCGATTAAGTTTGTAAGTATGCCAAGTTAATTTCGAACAGTCGATAATATGCCGAATAAAATTATGTTAACAGAATTATGCGTAAACAACATATTTGACTTATTTATTACGAAAAACATATTTAAAACACGCACATTTCTTAAAAATCAACTTACGTACCTACTTAACTAAAACGAAATACCGAACCTAATAATAAATCTACTAGAATAGCACTCAGCACAAGCAACACCGACTTACATCGATATGGATGCCGAAAGATTCTATCTGGATCACTCTAGACCTAGCAAGTATTGGTTGCATTTTAAGGTCTAAAACGACCTCAATAACATTGTATTATAAATTATAACCAGTCAAAGCCGTTAATTTTAGTAAATGGACTGCATGTGGTCTGAAATGACTTTGAATTCGAAAAACCTCGGGCGAAGCTAGTAGTCCAAGAGTTCATAAGCATTTTTGAGTACGTATTTGGGACTTATATAGTACTTCTTTAATTATATTAAAATACAAAGGGGTCGAGGGGGGGAAGAGGGGGAATGATATTGGTGCTTATCCGAATTATGTTTTTTAAAACAATGAATTGTTTTACGCAAATAATGTACTTGATGCATTTAGTTAGATAAATTGACTATCCTAGAAGTTAAGAAATCAAAGCGTTTGATATTTTTAGTCGGGCCTACAATTGAGCTGAGAGATAAAAGTATGTTTCAGAAAATCGAAATGTGAATTTGAGGCACATTTAAATTTTAACAGAGAAATGTTGCTAGGTAACTATAAATAAAATATTCCCTAAAAAGTCAGATCGTTTCACTGGGGCATTTTACCTGTCAGGTGACCGAGAATGTTGAACCTTGAACGTAGAGGAAACGTACCCTGAATATTTAAGATAAAAAAATAACTTAAGATAAACACTGCTTTATTTTTAGGGTTTCGTAACTTTCGTAGTCAAACTAACCCTTATAGTTTCGCCATGTCCGTCCGTCCGTCCGTCCGCAGCCTAAGCTCAGAGATTCTTAGTACTGGAAAGCTGTAATTTGGCATGAATATAGGTACATATTTGTTAGAGTCAAGGGACAAGTTAAGTGTTCCCCCCTCCTACAGCCAAAACTACAAATACTAAAAAATCAGGAAAATATTTTCGATGAAAGCACATATAACGACTAAAGTGTTTATACCTACAAAAACCACTTAAGACAGCACCAAATAAATTTAAATAGGGAATTAGTTCAAAGTTGTTTTTTTTTAATAGTTTTAGTGGAGTAACGGCTTCGGAACCCTACACCGAGCATGGTCAGACATGATCTTGCCCGTTTTTTTAAAGGAATAATAACTGCATTCATACATTTTAGAAGAATTGCCTACCTCAACCGGTAATCAACAACAACAAGAATTTATGAGTGTTTATATTAAAAAAGTAGCAGCTGCTTTAAACCACCCCAATATTGACAAAAAAAAAAACAACTTCCCAACTACACAACAGAAAAGAGACACCGTTAAGCAAAGGTTACTGTACCTACTCGCCGGAAAAGACTACATTGATCACACAAACTAATCTTCTCATTTCAGTTTCTACGATAAATATGGAATTCCAGGTGTGATAGGATGCATTGACGACAGCCACTTTAAAATATTTACCCCTAACAAAGAGGAGCACTTATATTTCTGTAGAAAGCACTATCACTCAACGAATGTACAAATGCTATATTTTATTATTTGTTTTTATTTACAAGTTATATATTTAACTTACAGTGCTAAAAAAAAGTCTAAACTCTTAAATTGGATCTGTCCCCTATGTTAATAGAAATTTATTTCACGGATATGTGACCACAACTGTAAAATGTTATCTATTAATCCTAAGTTTGGAGGAGCAGCCCATGATACCTTCATATGGGAAAACAGTAAAGTGAACAATTACATGCAATCATTGCACAGGCACAATGAATTTGATTGAATTGAACTGTCACATTGTCAAAATAACCACAACAAATTCAATAATCACTTACCCCCTTACTAATAAACGTTGAGTAACGGTTATATAGCTATACAATGTTGGGCAGAATGAACGGGCAACCGAATCGACTGCCCGCCTGCTTCGGCTGGGCGTCCCCACTTATCATCATCATCAACGGTTATATAGCTATACAATGTTTTGTCCTATTCTGTCATTGTGACATTTGAATTTGACAGATAAGGACAAAACATTGTATAGCTATATAACCGTTACTCAACGTTTATTAGTAAGGGGGTTACACTTTACGTAGTGACACTCGGATCTGTGACACTTTAAAGTATCAGAGTAATTTCTATATTTTTAAATGGAAGCCATGGATACTTAGCTTTTTGCCCAATATTATCCTATTCAGTCTTTTCAATATAGTTAGAAAGAGAAAGCTTCGATTGGTGTAAAATTAATTCGGCACGATATTACGCGACGTAACGATTACTACACGAACTATCGAGGGAACGTTAGCGGGTAAAGTAAAGGTTTATGCGACTCAAGGTACAATTTTAATTTAAAACTATTCGAAGAGCGTTTACTCGCTATCGACTGTAGAACGTTTTATGAGATTTCGATAGCAACTCATGGTAGTGTACAGATAGCACACATTATCATTAAAATATATAACAAATTACCAAGTGTATTACAAAATATAAAAAATGAAAATAGCTTTGTGAACACACTGAAACATTTAATGATAGAAATATACTATTATTCAATAACTGAATACTTAGATGATAAGTTATTATGTTAATAGATATTTAAGTAAAGACTAAACTACTCTTAACAAATAAGCGCTCTCACTAGTTTATAAGTTGCTGTGCCCTACAGGGTCCATAATAATCTAATAACTTTTAAGTTAATTTAAGTACCACCTATGTATACTTTATGGAATGCAATAAAAAATTGAGTATTGTGTATTGAGAAATACGCAAGTTACAATGAGAAATACCGAAATCGCTATAGGTGTGCCTATAAATTTTGAAGAGTTTCGTCGATTCCTCGTGGATCAGAATCAGAACATGATTTTGAAAAGTGGGACCAAATGTCCCCCCAGTCGACAGTTCTGAGGTAACAAACATAGAAACAACGAATACAGACGAATTGAGAACCTCCTCCTTTATTAACTCGTTTAAAAACAGCTCAGTAATTCTTATTACAAAAATAACTGTAACATTTTGTAGGGTTCCGTACCAAATGGTAAAAGAGGAACCCTTATGGTGAGACTTCGTTGTTTGTCTGTCTGTGTATCGCAGAAGGTTTTCTCAGCAACAAAAAATGCTAATAACTTGAAACTTGGCATAGTTGTACAACTAGCTTGCCAGCATCGGTTTTCAGTTTTTTTTTATAAATAATTGAAAAGGGGTTAGAGGAAAAATTTAAGTTGTATGATTATAGCAAATGGGGTGTTATAGGGTCAATATGAAAGGGCGCAATATGCACATTTCAAAACAAATTTATTTTTAAATTTTTGTTATGTACTTTTTGATATATAAAAGTGTACAAAAAATTAGTGCTTCTTATCTCCTAAGTTTATTAACCAATAAATCTGAAAATATTCTGACGTATAGATAATTATTTATACCTATTTTATGGGAATTATAAAATTACATAACAAAACATAAACATAAACTCACGCCTTCATTCCCAGCGTGGGGTAGGTATAAAATTAAGTGGTAAATATTTACAGTTTTTGAAAAATAACAAAAAAACTTTGAAAATCTGTATTAATACTTTGGCTTGGACCTTATTGCATAGAAAATAAAGTTCATAACAAAATGAGTATTTTCTTTTGTGGTTACCAAGCATATAATCTTCAATAGGGAGCCCTCGGTGCGCGAGTCCGACCCCCACTTGAACGGTCCATTTCTTCAACCAAACTACCTACCGACAGGGATTGATTTGAGAAGCCTATTCCTCGCGATGGTTTTGAAATTTTCATACGTTGAAAATTTCAAAGTAGGTAGGTAGGGTATGAATTTTAAACATCTGATGTTTATTATAAAATAAAGTATATTTAATTAATTCCTATAAATGGTCAGCTACCTGTCGATGAGAGGTTATTGAAAGACCGACATATTAACGGTCCATATCCTTCTAATATAATAAATTTGAAAGTGTGTATGTTTGTTTGTTACATCTTCACGCCGCAAAGGCTGGACGAATTTAGATGAAATTGGGCTATTTTCGTCCCGAAAAATTTAAAAGTGCCCGAGGGAATAACGATAATCGAAACCTACGCGGACAGATTCGCGGGCAAAAGCTAGTTGGTTTTAAGGGAAGGCCGGTATCATCTTGTTTGTAAGAGTTCTTCACTAATTATAAACTGCTATAAAATATTACATTTTAATCAGGGAAATTAAATAAATCGCCTATAAATTGACTACCTACCTACTTGATGAACGATTTAAACGCTTGAACCAAAACACGGACCCCTAAATTTAAAAGCAAATAAAACAACGCCGATTAATAAACACTTACACAAACCAATAAGTCAATCCGCACTTGAAAGCGTTCTCACAGTATCATCCCCTTCCCGCTGAGCACCATAGCAAACAAACAATTACTGCACAATCAATAGCCACTCGTGCGCAAACCTAGTATAAATCAGCACCATTATGGTGCCGCATTACTACGAGTGATATCATTTTTAGCTCCCCGATATTGACAAAAGATGGCGTGCGGCAGAGAGCGCGGGCGCACGCCGTAAACATCAGCATGTTGTGCTCACCATTTCATGGGAACCGTACCCGGGACAATGCGAACTTAATTGCGCGATAGGAATACCAGTAATGATGAGCGCATCCCCTTCGTTTTAAGATTTATGCGATCGCCGTGACCACCCGAAAACTGCTACGACATATTTATTATTGTTTGACTAATAAAATAGCTGCGAGCATATTGTGCGCGGCGACGCCGGCGACGGACGGCGTGTTTAAAGCGTGGGAGCGTTTTTTATTTATTAGTTAAACTAAGTAGGTATTTTTAGAAATTGTGATAATATCAATTTTGTGACCACTTTTTGAAAAACATGTGAGAAATGTTTATCTCGGTCTAGATAACAAAACTCAACTCTTGTATATTTGCAATGCTGGGCCTAAATTCAACTTCGTTATACCCCATCTCGTTTTCTAAATCAAATGGCTATTTTACAATACGGTCGTCTTTACTGTATAGTGAATAAAACCCACCGTAACGTTAACAATATATTTCAAGGCAAAAAGCGATTATGGCGTAAAGAAAAACTTAAAACAATATCTTGTTAGATGAGTCACCAAGTTTTGAATCCTGGGGCGATCATACTCATACAGGGTGGAACAAAACGAGGGACAGAGCTGAAAGGATAGTGTTATCTAACGTCCCGCGGTTCCTATATTCAATCCGCGGACAGATAGGCTTACTTCGGATTAAAATTTGACACATTTTGTATGGGCAAATGTCAAATTTTAACCCGAGGTAAGCCTTATCTATCCTCGGATTGAATATAGGAACCCGACATAAGTGATCTACAATCGATTTATTATAATTGTACCAGCTGGACTTTAAAGTAAAACCAAATTATTAAAATTAATCTATTAATTTAATCTATTAATTATAACCCTGCTACTACTAGTTCAATTCTTTGATATATGGCTACTGTCCAGTGGGACAATTCTGCCAGAACTACTATTGTAGGGCCATTACCAACTGACCGTCGTCGAGGCAATATATTATTTTATCGGAGTCTCTCGCTCGTACTCGTGGAGCTTATGGCGAGCGTACGGGATGCGTGTAGTATCAGCGTTATCTTGTATCCCTTACGCTCGCAATAAGCTCCACGAGTACGAGCGAGAGACTCCGATAAAATGATTTATTGCCCCGAGACGGTCAGTTGGTAATGGCCCTACAATAGTTCAAAGTTATTTACATTTTAAATTGACGCATGTCATCAACTTCAATTTACATCAGATGCTCAAAAGTACCACCGTGTCGTCTTATACACGCTTTCGCTCGTGCTCGTGTATGACGGTGTCCTTTAATAACGTCATCGGGTCTACTTGCTAGGGTTGCTAATGTGCAATTTGCACTAATGTTTAACAAGCTATATAATTATCTCGTTTCGTATCTCTAAAACGGTTAGAAATATTAATATAGTTAATTGGTGAAAAACAAAATTCCAAGACCAATAAAATTCCCCGTTTTCTTAAAAGTGCCTCGTTTTGTTCCGACCGGTATATTTAATTATGCTTGCAGCAGTATAATATGTTCAGCGAGCCCCCGCCGGTAACTCCTAGCGCTACCCTAGAAACTTCCTATTATTTAGTATCCTATGAAAAGCGATAAACGAGTATTAGGAGCCTTTCTTTTACTTTGTTGAAACAAATACTTACACTCTGCTTTATCCTCTAGGATCAGACAAACTGGGCGGCCTCGCGAAGGGCTACTCCTCGCCCACGTTGTCTGACTCGCTGCGGGCCTCCAAGTGCTCAGGTAACTTCCTTTTGCCGCTTCGTACTTAGATCTTAAAATACTGTGACAATTTTGTTCATGTTGGATTTCTCTAATTACATGAGAAAAGTTAATTATCTCATTTTGTACATTTGTTTCTTTATTCCAAGAGTTCTATCATATTTATCCGGCTGACAAGGGGTTTGTATATATTTTCAATAAACCAACAAACTACGTCAAGAAATTGTTGCTGGTTGGAAATATAGTCCTGAAATATGGTACCATTATAATTATAACTTATGTATGAGTAATCCAAACCATTACAAAAGATTATAAATATACATATATTATATAGGTACGAAACATTGTGGTAAAAAATTGAGGCAACCGTCTATTAAAAAGGTACATGCAAACGAGAGATAAAACAAATCAACATTAAGTAGGGTAATATGGTTTCACATAATTTATTAATAACCCTTTTTTTACTCGCAATCGCTTCTAGTTACGACCTCATACACCGACAACAATGATATACGACGATTACATTAAAATATCCTTTAAAAGTTTGACAGTTTTACAGGCATTATTATAAACAAATAACATTCCTATTGCAAAATTAGTAGATATTATTTTCACGCTTCAACTTAGTAGGTATTTACCGAACGGGAAAATATAAATTGTTCCTCCGTGCAACCCTACCACCAGTCGACACCCATTAGGATTGCGCCCAGTGTTTCCCGCCATTTGTTAGAGAATATAGGCTTGTAGCTAATCGCAACAGTTATGGAACTTTGAGAACCACTGCTGCGCCTGGAACTAGCAACTACACTAGTACCTAACTAAGCGAAGCGGCAAACTCGACGGGCTGGTGTTTCACAGATATACCGACATATATATCAACTATATATATCAAACATTGTGTTAGATTCACATCTTCTCCCTCGCAACTTTTACAGCACATGTGATAATAGTAGTTTAAGCAAAAGAGGCTAGATTGCTTAATATGGCTAGATTTAATAAGGATCAATACAAACTAATGCTGCACACGATCGCTAGTTGGCTAGTTGTAATAACGGAGTAAGAGTGTAACGGCTATGAGTGTTTCCTATATTATAGTTACTACTATTAAAACATTTTAGAGAGCTCCACTTTCGGTAATTAACAGATCACATGAGTAGGTACAACTTGTTTCTCAAGAAGTTAATTACGTAGAAAGTAGTTGGGGACGTCGAGTTGTCGCCACCACCCCGTGAAGACGTTTATATTTAGCAAGCCGAGCGTGCCTTCAAAGGTTCCACGAGATCAGAAAGAGTCGTAACGGTCGGACAATTAAAAGTTACCTCTGAGCTTCAAAGAGATATTCATTTCGGTTGGTGAAGCGCCCGAGTGTCCCGGCCGCGGTCGGGGGCGTTTCGTTCTTATCTTTCTGCTAAATTATCTAAATTAATATTAAATATTACTAGCAGCAAAGTCGTAACATTTATGAATGGACACTATTTTCTGTTGCCCATGGTATTGAAGTAGGAGTAGAAGCCCCGTTAACTAAATATCGGCACGTGTCGCCACATTTTTCACTGTTAATAGAGTACTTCGCGCTAAAGGGTATTAGCCCTTCCTTTATTTTTTCATTGGTGAGTGGTTATTGATTTAATTATGTACATACAGAGAGTAAAATAAGTCAATCGTTAATTCAACATTACCTCGAGCGGCGTTTAAAAAACAAAAAAATCAAAAAATCTAGCACTTAGATACGCGTGATAAGCACCAACCTTAACTTGCATCTGTTTGCCTACTTAGTTGACTGTCCAAAATTTCTAATTTGTTATTGTGTTTTAAAAATATGAAATAAAATTAAAAATAATGTTATGTATTATTGATATACTTAAGTAATCAATAATGCTTTTTTACTAACGTAACTTAATCATGAACTTATTTCTTGTGTATTGTATTGTTTACAATGTGTAAAGGGTAAGTAAGACTCCTCCTAATGACTTATCACAGTTATCACAAGTAATAATACTAAACTGCTTGCTAAGCGTGGCTTAATTTTTCACGGTGTATCAGATTCAAGTGGGCCTGGGGAGCGCCCGGGCGGACCGGCGTGTCGGACAGACGCGCGTGCGCCGATTCGCAGTGACAACCATGCGTCGCTCACTTTTTCCCGCGAGGCAACTTACAATAGGCATTATGGGGTTGAATTATTCCACTAATTGATGTACTCTGCTCAAGCAGTGGGAACGCGGTAGGTACTCTGTAGCCTCTAATTACGGCTGCATCGGGATTAGGGAATCAACTTGTCAGGTGCAACTTAGCTGACTATAACTAATTCCCTAGTCAAATTTAATTATATTTAATATTATAAAACTTTATTTTAATGTTATTTATTTAAATGCTACGAACAACTACGACATTGTTTCTGTGGGTACTCAAAAACCAATTATACCCCCTCTATAAGGGCTGAACATAGTAGATCATCATAAGGTAAGGTGTCACTATTATCGGATAGATTAAGCATATTACAATAATATTTCTGTATCACCCTTTCTTGTACTTGTATGTACATGAGTTGTTAACTCAGCACTGTACTGCAGCACAGGCAAAGTCGCGCGAGGGTGACGCGACAAAGTCGCAGGCGGGGCGCGGCGCGTCCGCGGCGCCCTCTACCGGCACAGTCAATCATGTCGCCGATCAGTTCCGGCGCGTCGCGGCTAACTGGCTGGGTGGTGCTCGATTATTGCCAAACCGTTACTAATTTGTCAGGGATTTGGTTTAACGAGTGCGCTTTTATTAGCTGTAAACTGTAATGAAGAGATGCCCCCGTGGGAAGCATTGTGCTCGAGTGTTTTATACGAACTCTAACCCAACTGATCAACTGCGAAGTAAATCATAAAC
Organism: Acleris emargana; assembly: GCA_927399475.2. Classification (NCBI taxonomy): domain Eukaryota; kingdom Metazoa; phylum Arthropoda; class Insecta; order Lepidoptera; family Tortricidae; genus Acleris; species Acleris emargana. Next base: position 43,332,398 of record OV656835.1, on the reverse strand, counting down.
CGTCTTCTACTTTGAAACATTAGGGTTGCTATTTTTCATCAATCGATTAAACAGTTTGAATCAGTATGATGCGTCGTAGAAACATTCAAGGGTGTCCAAAAAATATTCGAACTAATCATTAAGTAAACATTTTTTTTGAACAGTCGAATTGAGAACCTCTTTTTTTGAAGCCGTTTAAAAAGTTACTAACATATTCTTAATAATTCATTTAGTAGCTATATTCAAATAATGGCGCCCGCGTGGTTTAAATGGACCAGAAACATTTCCAATACAAACATTAAGACTACAAACTATTCATGTGCCGTGATCCCTTTAATCCAACCCCAACCAAACTTTATTGCCCGAGACAGAGTTAACAAAATAAATGGCTTAAATTTCTACACCCGTAATGAATATATAGGAGGGATACTAAATAAATCATTGTTAGGTTGCATATCAGACGAGCAACGGTGGCGGTTGGCCCAAGTTACAAGTGGTAAATTATACCGTTCTCTTTATAGTTCATTCTAATAAGTACAAACTTAGAATGGGTCCTCTTATATTCTTAAGTGGCTGTCATAGTTGGTGCTGCTTTATAAAGTGTTGATGTTTTGTAAAAAGTAAAAGCTTGGAAGAATAGGTACACAAATATTTTGATTTCTAGCTGGTTCCCGTCAGAGCCCAAAGGGGAAAAGAGCAATAAGGACTGTATACGCTGTCTACTATTGTGCAACGCTGTCTAATAGTTTCCAGCTTAGCTGGTTGCACTATATCCTTAAACACTACATATAAAAACAATTTCTGTACCGTTTCTATCTTCTTCTTTTTTAGTTTATCACAAACATTGTTAAGGAACTCGACTAGTGTAAGAATTTAATTTACCTATCAGAGATTTTCGTTTTGTTCTAACGAATTTTAAAGGGATAAGTGGTAGGCAGGAGGTCGTTTTCGGCCATGCTGTAACGTGCCGAGGACCTGCGCCGCTACCGCGCGTGGCGCGGGCGGCGCGGGCGACGCGCGCCACGCGTCACACGCCGGATGTAGACGACGAGCGCGTGCGCCGTCCACGATTCAAATGTTCAATGGAACGTACGGAGGCGCACTTAAAACATTTTTATTGTAACTTGCTAGGGGGAAAGTCATTGTTGCCTGCGAATACCCTCGCATTTTTCAAAGCATTACTGTACTTTTAAAAAATGTCGCACGTTACAGGCTGCGCTTCAAAAAAACAGAATAGCTATACATGGGTACTACTGAGATAACGGAAAACGCGAATGAATTTATTATGCATTGAGCTTTTTTGTAGTTCTTTCCTATTTATTATTTTCTATTAGGAAACATTATGTAAATAAGACATTTTCAAAAAAACCTTTTTTGGGACAATTGTCATTTACTCGTCAAGGCGATTCTAGCAATTTTTAGCTTCATCTAAAACCGGGAAGAGAGTCAATTTTAACTTGCAAGATTTGACCCGCACATACATAAATACATACAAACATACATACATACATACATACATACATACATACATACATACATTGCAAGTCATATAACAGCTTGTAAAAAGTATTTCAGTAGAGCATTGCCACGACTCGGCATTGGGGTCAAACTGAGCTCAAAACGCTGGTTAGGGGAACCATAACCTCGCGACAGGTGGGAGGGTGGAGGGGTCAAATTTAATACGCTCAGGATAGTAATCCTAGCGGAGGTCAAGTTTGGTGTAATAAGTACAGACAGAGTACAGTATAGTATAAATTGAGTCTAATCAGTTGTATTAAACAAAATATGACATTACAACTGAAATAATACAATTTTAAAACTGTATACAATTACTGAAGTAAGTGATTCTATATGCTCGTACAATACTTTTTTTTTTTAAAATAAAACTCATAACACTAGTGAAAAGTAAATCGGTAGTATTAAATGTATGTGAACGATCACTCACGTCAAGGGGTGTTATTCCAGATGGGTCAAGCGCGTGGTCTGTGTCGTCGGCAGATGAATGATATTTACATTAATTAAACCATTACACTACTCATAACACGAAGTGTAAGGACGTTTGGCGAATCCTACTAACTACATACATACATACATATACTCACGCCTTCGTTCCCAGAGTGGGGTAGGCAGAGCTACAGAATTACCAAAAACTCTAAAAACTTGTTGATAATTCTGTAACCACATTTTGCACAATTAGGCTAAGATGTTTAACAGTGTATTAGTGACAGGTGGCAAGTCCATCGCCTAATAATACGGCAAGCCTTTATTCCCTTAGTCGCCTCTTACGACATCCACGGAAAGACATGGAGTGGCACTATTCTAACCCAGCAAACCACACGGGTTACTAACTAAATATGTATAAATGTAATCTTTTGTCCAAAAAAATATGTTTGTTATTTAATCTCGCATAAAAGGCAAGACTTTTTTGTTTGTAACGATTTTCGAAAACGGACCGAGTATATAATGCATTGACATAAGCAGCCGACGCGACGGATCGTCGACTTAGGGTCCCGTCAGACCTATCGACTCCGAATCGGCTTGAGCCGGTAAGAAAAAGTTTTATGTCCAAGCAATAAGAGCGAAAACGACGTCGCTCGGCTCGGCTCGGCTCGATTCGGCGTTGCGAACGGAACGACGTCGTTTTCGCTCTTATTACATGGACATAAAACTTTTTCTTACCGGCTCAAGCCGATTCGGCGTCGATAGGTCTGGGGAGACCCTTCCGTCAACCCCATAAATTCTATCAGTTTTTTTTTAATTGCTGAAGTTAACTTTTATCATCATAACGCATTTTACCCAGACCTCCAGACTAGGAAAGGGAGAGCCGATATCATGTATTTGTGGTCCTGTAAACTTGAAATATGTTCCATGCACCATCACCATCTTTGTAAGATCTCATTCATTTTAAATTGCTGTTGATACTACTAAGGTAATTATTTATATAACTAATTTTAGTATATAGTTATTTATGCAACTGTCACATACACAGATCACAGAAACAAGGGAGATATGTTATGGGGGTGTGGTTCGTGACGCCTCGATATGGTCAAAATGACCATATCGGCACGAGGCGTGTCAAGCGTTGACATAGTCACTCACTGAACGCTGTCAGTATAGAAGCTCCGTTTAAATGATAAAATGACTGTATGTAGCGTGAAAGTGTGCAAAAATCGAAGTGCAAACGTTAATATAAAATCAAAGGGCATAACTTACCACCGGTAAAAGTTTTTAAGCATTATTTATATTTTTAAATGAATATTTTACATTTGAATGGATTTCAGAGCGTAAGGTTGTGAAAGTTGTGTTGACGTGATTTCTATCGACTATCGATAAATGGCTTATTCTACTGCTATCAATAGAATTCAATGTGTTAATAGTTCTAGTTATTTATCACTACCACCACACGCTTAAAACAGAAGAAAAATAATTTAACAAATTTTCACGTTATACAAAATTTAATTTTCTTTACAATATTAACGAAAGACGAAGGACTCTAGCAATTCAAATATAAGTAGACGAATCATACAATTAAGATAAAAATAAATTAACCAACCACAAAGGCAAAGGGCTCTGGCTCAGAATTGAGCTGTGCTTGCACACAGCGCTGATTGACAGCTCGCGCCGACTTACTCTCAAAAGGATTCAAGCCTAAAGGTTGGATGGTAGAGAATGCCCCAAGTATTAAGTCTATCTTTCTGTTTTAAGTAATTTGTACCATTTATGAAATAAAGTTTACATAATCAAGTCAGTAAACTACTGGTTTTTCCCAAACTGCGATCTCGTGACGTGACACTCAACCGAACCCATTTTATTAGTGTATTTGTATTAACATCATAAAGTCCAAGTCTACAATTTAGACTTTTATGTACTAATCAAAACGAAAATCTTTAACAGCTCCAGAAAATTTAACCAAACAAATTCGGCCATTTTTTTGTTACGTTCTAATATAGGTATCGTTCCCAATTTAAAATCTTATATTGCATCAATTTTACGCAAACCGTATTCTTGCTGATAAAATATTATTCTATTCTAACTATAACATGTTAAGTTTAAATGATGTAATTGTATTAAACTAGTAGTAAAATAATAAAATAGTACTTATTGCCTGTAAATTGAATAGTACCTATATTAACGTTGCAAACAAGTTTGAATTGTTTATCGATATATTTTGAAACATTCCTTGTGGCATCCCTAAGTGGACGACAGGAGAGAAACGCACACCTCTTGAAAAAAGTATAACTAGATGTCGCTGTGTGAGTAGTCCTTAACCTGCTGAACATAGGGACATCTATTAGCGCCATCTAGCTCTGAGGAATTAATTAATTACTCGTCGCATAGATGGCAGCTAAGTGACGAGTAAGCGCTACCTTACGTTCAGTGAATGAACTACGATGGAAAAATAACGGTCTTTCAGCATTTTTCAACCTTGAGAACTTAGTATAAAGCTTAATTTTCTGCTACTATCAAAACTATGTTACGGCGTTTTTAGTTCGTACGCTGTAACCAATTATGAGGAGGTTGTTTTTGTAGTAGTTAATAGAGCGTAAGCGTAAGACGCACACATGTTTAAAAGTGGCGACACCGGGTCTCGTACGAATTGGCGTTCATGACATATCTCCCTTGTTTCTGTGATCTGTGGTCACATAACATAATATAATGTACTGATGTACCTAGCCGCTAAGATTTTAAGCGGCAGAGGTAGACCTCGGGCTCTGTGACTATCCCGAGTTCTAACTCCGTCGCTTAAATTCGAGATTCTCTAGTCAAAAGTAAGTGATCAAAAACAACAATTCAAAACATTTTTCTATCAAGAGTCAAGACGTCCCAGATAAAACAGATTATATACCCCAAGTGTTATTTTCAACCGTACATTTAATTAGTCAAAAGAAAATGATCATACTAACACAGAAGCAAAATAAAATAAAAAATATGTTAAAACGATATAACAATACGTACTCGGTTTCATAACTAACACTTAAGAGGAAACTTCATTAAAGAATAGTGAAATTATTATTTTTCTACTCGCGTACTATAAACCGCAAATAATATTGATATCGTAAACTGTATCAGAATGCCACATATAGCGTAACCGAAGCGTGAAAACAATTCTATACTTAATGAGCGTTGCCGTGGTAATAACCGTTCTATAATATTATTATAGCATTGTTATTACCATTAGTCTCCTTCCAGGCTCGACAAAACAAGGAGGTCGCAAGACGCACTGACATCGCCTGGAGGAGCTATTGTTCGATGAAGGAATATTTAAAGGGAAACCTTCCAACATCACTTTAGCGTAAACTCATGAACATGTGCATTCTTCAGATTCTCACCTAAGCGCGGAGCCCAGACTTAGTCTTTCGCAAATATTCAGAAATCTGCCCACAAGGTTTGTCAGAGAGTTAGGTAGTATTTTGGGAGTTAAATTAATGGACCGCATCACGAATACAATACTACGCTTCAAAACTAAAATAACTGATGTAGCCCAACCAGCCGCCAAGCTCGTGGCAATGGGCTGGGCATGTATGTCGCATGCCCGAGGAATTGTGAGCTAAACTGCGTACCAAATGGGTCCCACGAAATATAATTCGGTGCCGCGGCAGACCAAGGCAACGTTGGCGAGATGAGCTTGATGCCTTCCATCGGGACTGGTGGGAGACTGCCCAGGATAGGGTGGCGTGGAAGGAAGGGAAGGAGGCCCTTGCCCATCAGAGGAACATTATAAGCTCATAAATTAAATAAATATTACCATGGTTACGAGCATTATAATGTCAGTGTTTAGTAATCAACTGACATCTCAATTCTTTTATTTACTTGTTTAAACAATAATTTCAATATGTAAATATATGAAAAATATATGTTTAGTTTATTAACTTTAAAAGAACTAAATAATAATTAAGAAAAGATCAGTAAAATTGATTGGTACGACCTTGGTACGACTGTTTTGCAAAATGGCAATATGGCGGCACCACTTTGTGATACTACGACTGTTACTATACTGTGGGGCTTTTAGATTTGAACCTTGTAAAAAAACACTCAACGGTTTTTTTCTTGAATCATGTATTTGGGTCAATCAAATTTTCTTTGTACCTCGTTGCCATGGTGACGTTTCCTGGGTCACTCTTTAAAACAATGATTTCAAAGGATATAAGTCCACTAAAAAACTGTTTTATTGTCAATTACACACCCATTCTTTTATGGCCTTTCTCTTGAGTGTGCTGGAAGTATATATTATTATTTTTTTTCTAAGAAACTCTATCACTGCTGTCTCCTGGCTTACGGGACAGAATAACAACAACAAAAAGTTTATCCACCCATTTATACTAAGCTTACAAAATACTTAAAAATTAAACACTTTCTATGGCCGGAACGGAACAAGGTAAAAAATGGAAAACTAAAAAAGAGAGGGCCCCCGTGGTAAATTACCACAGATGCTGGCAGCATTTCCTCGTTGAATAGCAATGCTAATGCGCTGCCCGAAGAAGCTGCCAGCTCTGCCCGCTCTCGTACCATCAGGTGTGTTGCCGGCGTCCCTAGCGATACCGGGTGGCTCCAGTGAAGCGGGAACGTTGACGGAGCGATTGAGCGCCCGGACCCCCTGCCTCAAGAGTCATTCATTAGTCTTTTTTGGTTTTTATTTAGTTTTAATTTAATCGTATTAAGCATAGTAATTATTATTAATATAATTAATTAATTAATATAATTAGTTTTATTTTTGAAACAATTAATATTACGTACGTTGACCAACAAAATTAAACAAATTGGAAAAAAGCACTTTTTTTTTAACACTGGTTTAGTTATAAATGTAACAAAGGTGAATTTAGTTTAACTTTCATATATCTTACTTATTTACAAGTAAATTAAACACATTAATGCAAATCGTTTTTTTAAATATATGTTAACTATTAAACATACACCAACGGTTTAATTTTGAGAAATAACCATATGGGTTTTATGTACGTTCCATTATTCAACAACGATCAGTTCTGTTACATTTTGGCCTAAACAGATATTTGATATTATTTGATATTTCTGAAGTGCAAAGTAATATACTTAAGTTTTGTTTTCTGAATAAAAGCTTAATATATCAATTTAAATGCATTAAGCATTTTTTGTCCTGTTTGTATTTTTGCGTAACGTACAATGTCAAATTAAAATATTTGGGTGAATTGCAAAAATATTGTGCATAGTTAAGGGCTCAATTAAAAAATCCTTAACAATCCTTAACTTTTTCCTTTGTGTTACAAAGATAATTTTTGTTACACAAAGGAAAAGCAATGGAAAAAGTTAACGTTATATCAATTAACTCCTTAACTGTGTACAATATTTTATGCAATTTTAATAATTATATGCAATTCACCCATTTTTCAAAAACCTAACCTAGATACTTGTAAAATTTTATCTCTTTCACAAAAACTCGTTACAGACATGGTTGTTAATATTTTTATCTACACACGTATCATAAACCCTCTATGATGCGTTCATAGATCGCAAATTACGACTAGCAGTGTACGACTGTTTTGTCAGAACAAATTTCTTATCTGAGGCAATAATAACCTCAATAACAACCTATTAATAACATCAAATTCGATTTTATTATGACCTTCAAATTTCAAACATCTCTGAAAAACAAAGGAATTTGATTGGCGCTCCATTCTAAGTACTCTCAGATGGCTCAGAGCCCGATAACTTGGCGACAAAAATGGTGGCAAAACAAACTTGTGCTGTGTCAGTGTCACGCATATGAATGTTTTTTAAATCATAGACAAACGAATGCAGATCTTATTCTCATGTCACTCGAGATCCAATATCATGCGATTTGTATTAAAAAACAAACTGAATTGACGTTTCGTATCGATAACTGTTTTAATATCTATGGATACTAGAATAAAGACCCTCTTGAGTTTTGACAGTTATTCAAATTTAAACCGATAATCATACAGAAATCGATACTGTAATAACCACAGATCACAGAAACAAGGGAGATATGTCATGAACGCCAATTCGTACGAGACCCGGTGTCGCCACTTTTAAACATGTGTGCGTCTTACGCTTACGCTCTATTAACTACTACAAAAACAACCTCCTCATAATTGGTTACAGCGTACGAACTAAAAACGCCGTAACATAGTTTTGATAGTAGCAGAAAATTAAGCTTTATACTAAGTTCTCAAGGTTGAAAAATGCTGAAAGACCGTTATTTTTCCATCGTAGTTCATTCACTGAACGTAAGGTAGCGCTTACTCGTCACTTAGCTGCCATCTATGCGACGAGTAATTAATTAATTCCTCAGAGCTAGATGGCGCTAATAGATGTCCCTATGTTCAGCAGGTTAAGGACTACTCACACAGCGACATCTAGTTATACTTTTTTCAAGAGGTGTGCGTTTCTCTCCTGTCGTCCACTTAGGGATGCCACAAGGAATGTTTCAAAATATATCGATAAACAATTCAAACTTGTTTGCAACGTTAATATAGGTACTATTCAATTTACAGGCAATAAGTACTATTTTATTATTTTACTACTAGTTTAATACAATTACATCATTTAAACTTAACATGTTATAGTTAGAATAGAATAATATTTTATCAGCAAGAATACGGTTTGCGTAAAATTGATACAATATAAGATTTTAAATTGGGAACGATACCTATATTAGAAAGTAACAAAAAAATGGCCGAATTTGTTTGGTTAAATTTTCTGGAGCTGTTAAAGATTTTCGTTTTAATTAGTACATAAAAGTCTAAATTGTAGACTTGGCCTTTATGATGTTAATACAAATACACTAATAAAATGGGTACGGTTGAGTGTCACGTCACGAGATCTCAGTTTGGGAAAAACCAGTAGTTTACCGACTTGATTATGTAAACTTTATTTCATAAATGGTACAAATTACTTAAAACAGAAAGATAGACTTAATACTTGGGGCATTCTCTACCATCCAACCTTTAGGCTTGAATCCTTTTGAGAGTAAGTCGGCGCGAGCTGTCAATCAGCGCTGTGTGCAAGCACAGCTCAATTCTAAGCCAGAGCCCTTTGCCTTTGTGGTTGGTTAATTTATTTTTATCTTAATTGTATGATTCGTCTACTTATATTTGAATTGCTAGAGTCCTTCGTCTTTCGTTAATATTGTAAAGAAAATTAAATTTTGTATAACGTGAAAATTTGTTAAATTATTTTTCTTCTGTTTTAAGCGTGTGGTGGTAGTGATAAATAACTAGAACTATTAACACATTGAATTCTATTGATAGCTGTAGAATAAGCCATTTATCGATAGTCGATAGAAATCACGTCAACACAACTTTCACAACCTTACGCTCTGAAATCCATTCAAATGTAAAATATTCATTTAAAAATATAAATAATGCTTAAAAACTAAATTTACCGGTGGTAAGTTATGCCCTTTGATTTTATATTAACGTTTGCACTTCGATTTTTGCACACTTTCACGCTACATACAGTCATTTTATCATTTAAACGGAGCTTCTATACTGACAGCGTTCAGTGAGTGACTATGTCAACGCTTGACACGCCTCGTGCCGATATGGTCATTTTGACCATATCGAGGCGACACGAACCACGCCCCCATAACATATCTCCCTTGTTTCTGTGATCTGTGGTAATAACATTAAAGGGTTAGTTCCCGATTCGCCGGATTCTTGTTTCGTCGGATTCTCGATTCGCCGGAATTTCATATATAAAATATGTGCCAGTCTGAACTTTTCCTTCAAGAATCCGGCGAAACAAGAATCCGATGAATCAGGAATCCGGCGAATCGGGAACTAACCCATTAAAGTACCTACTACTACAGACAAGAAAGTTCTCATATTAAAATTGGTTGCAGTAATGTTGGTTATTTCCTACGGTTTCTGAACGCATTTTAGAGCACTAATGATATGTGCGTAGATAAACTTCTATTATCTACACCCATATCGCTAAACCTCTAACGCGTTCAAAAACTGTCATATTAGAACAAGACTACATTACGTCAAATAGTAATGTAATTTATCTGTTGTTGTCAGGTAAAAAAATAATCTCAATATCGCGTGATTAAGTTTGAAAATGAACAAATGCATCTATTCTCGTTCACAATTTTGTAACTTTGAGGATTTATCACTGCGAAACACCGCGGTGGACCGCCATTATTAAAGAAAGAAGAAATAAATTGCACAATGTAAATAAAGGAATATTTTAATTTCATTGTGCAATTTATGCTAAGCGACTGCTAAAAAATCGGCTAAAGTTCGATTTTTGCGTTTTATTGTAATATAAGTTGTATTTCTGATTGACATGCACGCAAATCATAACCCACAGCTCCTGAACCCGTCATAGAGGATTTAATATGGGTATTGATAAAGTATTGAACGCAACTCTGCTAAGTAATTGGCATTACGCAACCATCACGTAAACTACTATTTTCTACCAAGTTTAATTGAAAAACGTAATTTCTTTAAAAAAACGTTTGCGCGGCGGTGAACTTTTCGCGGGATACAAAGGAGATCGGCGAACATCCATAGAGTCTTGGGCCCAACCATTACACTAATAATTTTTAGGCCGTTTTGTAGATCACTATGCAGGATATTTTCAGTATAAAAATTATATGGCCTTTGGAGAAGCAGAGATTTGGACGGTTCTCCATGTCAACCACAGTAAGTATAGCCTGACAAGTTCCTATTTAGCCCTGATGTAGTGTCGCTACAAACAGCTTACATATGGCAATTATACGTGTACGTCATGAATAGTCGGGACAGTGAGTATTGGCATCGTGCAAGAACGAGTGAGATATACAATTAAGTACTTGTAGATTGTGAAACTATGTTTTCATGGATGTAAGTCTCATCTAAATTAACAAGAGGTATATTTTTGTCCCTTGCTTCTTTTATTTCGTCTAAATAACTTTCCCGCCAAACCACAATATCCGAACGCTCCTTCAATATGTACCGTTGGTTTCTGCACTTTTTGTATTTGAACCCCATACTATGCAATAGCAATCGCAAGTACTCCCTACTACCGGTAAAATTAGATAAAAAAGAACTCGATGACTACTCTGATAAGTTAAATTTAAAGAAGCATAAAATAATCATGGTATAGATGTTAAGAAGATGAAAAAGAGATGATTAGAATTAGTGACCTGTAAATAATCATCATGCTCATAATTACATATTTCCAATAATCAATCTCATTTCGTTTTTGTAGCGATTTCAGGCACAGTAGTTGTATTTGTTTCTTTCATACAAAATAATTAGTGTAATTGTGCTAATCAAATAAACATAGTATTTGCCACAAGAGGAGCAACCCACTGTTGTACAAGTGTATGTGCATTATTGAGTGGCGTCGAATATTAATTCCACAGTTTACACAATGTTGTTCCATCTTGCCAGAGTTTGATTAATCCACCAGAAATCAAAAATCACCAAAATGTGGGGAACGCGAAACGAAGTGAATGCCACTGACATGTATAATATTATGTTATGGAGGGTATTTCTACCCTCAATTGGTTTTTAATGTCCTACTACGACATTATTGCGGTAACAGAAATCAACAATGTTATTAATTTTTGTTACATTTTAAATCCCATAGAAAAAAAATCTGATACTTCACACAGAGAAGTTAAAAAATACATCATTTATTATTGTTTTAGTTAGATTCCTGTAACGGTTAGGCCCACTTTCGCCTATCTCCTTTATTAAATACACACTCTTGTCTCTACTCAAACACATCTATGTCATAATGTGTTGCTAAGCGCAAAACTCGAGAACGGCTGAACCGATTTGGCTGATTTCTTTTTTGTTGTGTTTGTCAATGTCAGGACAAGGTTTTTATGGAAGAAAGTAATTGAAAAATCCACCAAGAAAGAATTTGCAGCTAGATTATCATAAAAGATGATGTTTTTAATTCGTGCAAGGTTGGCCTTGATTTTGGTTCGATTACCCCGGGCTACTACAGCAATGGCGTTCGGTGAATAAAATTGTCATTCAAATTTTTATACTTAATTGTACGAAGTATTAAAAAAATGAATATGTCCAAATCATCAAAATATTAAATAAATAAGCTTGACAATTGAGCATTATGTTTATTATTTATTCATTTATTTAATATTTATTGCACAAAAATAAGTACCAAATGGCGGACCCAATGCATTAGGCATTCTCTACCAGTCGAACAAAGAACTAATCATATTTATTAATCACGAAAAAACCATTAAAAAATATATAAATCATCTATGCTGTATTACGTATGACGCCATAGTTTTTCTCTGTGGTCGACTGGTCGCTGTCAATCTAAAAAACCACCCGTAACTCAGACAGTATATCCTAGACCATGGTCTAATAAAACAAGGTCTTCTATTCAGAAAAGGGACACTTTCTACTTCATCACAAAGTGACCACTTGATTAACCACTAACCGAAAATATGGATAAATTTGATTTTAGATTAGTGTAACTACGATTTTATTTAAAAAATAATATAATATCATATCACGAATTGTATAAGTCACGAGCATAACTTTCATATTTAGTTGTATTTAATGTTTTATCTTAATATTATAAATGCGTTTAAGCTTGAAAATACAGAGTGACACAAGAGAATACAAAATTAAATGAGGGCGCCACTTTGTACGTAATTGTCACATTTTTGACGTAAAATGCTTAACCCGTCGAGCGATATGTCAAAATTGATGTACATCAAAATTAAACTTTATGTCAAATGAATAAGTCACTATGCATGAAATGATGCTAAGAAATGCATGTCGCTATAAATGTGCCTAAAATATTTGAATAGTTCCCTCGATTTCTCCAAGATCTCATCATTAGATACCTATTGACTTGTTGACGATGGGACCAACTAAAAATTACACGCTTTCAAACAAAAAAAAACAAATCAGTCCAGCTTCCTTTGAGTATACCTGGGTGCAAACAAAAAAGATCCCGACGAATAGAATACCTCCATCTTTTATTGAGGTCGGTTAAAAAGGTCGTTGGTCAGATTACTGTGCTTGAAACTTGCTTGAAAAATAATTGCGACATTAAAATATTGTAGCGTATCACCATTATCAATTATCATACATAATCATTATCAAACTCTGCTTGTCGACCTCCAGCAAATACTCTTTAGAAACTCGATTTAGAAAATGAAAATAACGGTGAATAATTTTTAAAGTGTCATGTTGGGATTGACATTAGATAATATTTATTATTTTATATACCTACTTACGTAAAATATATTTCTTCATATGTGTTAGAAATATTAGCATATTTTCCAAATTCATACAATGTCAAATAAAGATTATTACGCCCGTTGGGTTCAAATAAAGCAACAGATTAATGAAACAATCTTGGAAGATGCTCGTATTCAAGAGTTTGCGCGAGAATATCTCGGCATCAAGCCTCAAGCCACCGCAGTGGAACTCGTCGGGCGGGTGTACGGAAAATATTGCACCATATACAACAATTTATGCGAATGTTACGACCAAATGGAACAGGTTCAGAGACGACCCTATATCAAAACAATTATAGATGCAGTCACATGCCGTATGCTCGAAATGAAATGGACACTAGAAGAAGTTGAGGCTTTTGAATTTACGTATCCAGAAAATGCCTTGATTCAAATGCTAATGGTACCTGATGATGTCAAAATAGTCGTACCTTATCACTATCCATTTGAAATACGGCAGGAAGAAATGCAGTACATTATGGACCAAATTTTTTCTGGAAACCGATTAGGTGACCCTTTACCAACACCTTCTCAACTTGAAATTTTAGAACAGGAAAAGTTAGCTGAACAAGAAAGATTACACGAAGAAAAAGAAGCCGAAATCAAACGTAAAATGGCAATGGGTGAAGACATATCTATCCCAGAGGATGAAGTAAAATTATCGCCAGAAGAAATAGCAGAAGTAGAATTTTGGGCGGAGTATAATAAACATATTGGGAATATTCAGCGAATGGAAAGATCTCGAAAAATCTCTAGACAAAATACAAAAAAAAATAACAAGGATGCTACAATGATATTAGAGCTCTCTGGAACAAAAACACCCCTACCAAGACAATCACTGTGCACAAGAGCTGCACAATTTATTCAACAAATATACAGACGTTTCATTGAGCTTAAAAGAGAACACTTTAGAGAAAGAGAACGGAGAAGACTTTTAGGTATGGTCTGGCCATCTTGGAGCCCTCCTTCAGCCAAGTTTGAATTAGAGAAAGTAAAACAAGTTCGAAGGGAGTTCCGACGGAAATATTACCAGGAGTTAATGGCAGAACTTGAAAAAGAGAATGCTCGAGTATTCAGATTAAGAGAAGGAGATATGATGGAGGAAATCTCAGATGAGATTAGACAATGGTTTAGAGAATGGTACGATGGCGTACGGCTTTTCGATGAGTTTCCTTTTCCAGAAGAGGGAGGTTCTATTTTAATTGTACGGGGAGAAACATTCACTCTTGATGAATTTATAGAATGGCGCACAGAAGAAGAAAAACGAGAAAAAGCTGGTGCTGGTGCTACAAAAACTAAAGAGCAAATTAAACAGGAAAAAGCAGAAGCAAGGTTAGAGAAAAAGCGTTTGGAAGCTGAAGCAAAAAACAAGGAAAGAAAAAGGCTCGAAGACTACCGAAAATCACGTTTAAATCCTGATGGTGATCCAGGAGTCTATATTACAATAGCCAATAACTTTGCAGGCTTGCAGGAGGCTTGGGCCATGTATGAAAATGAATGGAAAGAGTTAGATTCTCGCTACGCGCCATTGGATATTGTAAGGGGTTTTGTTAAACAATTTCTTACTGATGACGCATACAAAGGTTTAAATTTGCAGTTACGGCCAATTGTTGATGAAATTATGAAATTGGAACTAATTTTACTCAAAAAAGCTTTAAAAGCGGATTGCGATTTTGCCGGTATTGTTAAAGTTCCTCAAAGTAAAAAAAGGAAGAAACCTAAAAAAGTAAAAAAACCTAAGCCAGATAAAGTTACCCCAGAATTTATGTTTCAAAAATTAGCAGATGAAGGCATAGTACGACAGTATCCTCGCATTTCATTAGATGATTTTTGGGGAGATCAGAATTTTGGTGCAGCTGACTTAAGAGCAATTCCTTGGGTTCCGTCTTTCCCTCCGCCAACTTTAGGTGATGTTCGAGAACAAGTAAGAGTTCGTTGTATTTTGACTTTAGGCTCAGATTGCCAAAACGCTGTTCGCTCTCAACTGCTGGTAGGCCCAAAAGGTGGTGGTAAAAGAACTCTAGTATATGCTATCGCTTCAGAAACAAACGCTCTTTTGATTGATTTGTCACCGGAAAACGTTTATGATAAATTTCCAGGCCCAAAAAATTTAAAAATGATGTTTCAGTTCGTAAATAAAATAAGTCGTATGATGCAGCCTACAGTAATACTAGTTCAAGATGCTGATAAGGTGTTTTATAAAAAAGTTCCAAAAGAAGAGAAGTGGTTCGATCCGCAAAGACTATCTAAAGATTTTTTTAAGGAAATTATAAAGCCTTTAGGACCTAAAGACAAGATTTTAGTTATAGGTACCGCGTCAGAGCCATGGCTAGCGAAAGGAGCCCCATTAGCAAAAGCATATTCTTCCATTATTCTTCTACCGAGGTCTGATTATGGCAGCATTACCTTAATTCTAACAAAGATGTTGATGAAGTACCACGGAATGGCTCGCGACTTCAACGTGCACTGCGTGGCGCAAGCACTACGCGGGTACGACGTGAACAGTATCCGGCGCGGCGTGGACATGCTCATGAGCTGCCGACGTGAAGCGCAGCTCTACTACAAGCCGCTGGACCCCGAGGAGTTGATCGACGCCGTGCTCTCCTGCGAGGGCTCCAACTACGTCAAACCGGACGACTACCAGATGTTCAAGGACTGGTACATATCGTTCTCACCGTGGGGACAGAAATATCTCAATTATATGCAAATGTTAGACTCGCAACTCATGTACAAAATGAAAGCAGAGAAGAAGAAAAACGGATGAGCTGGAAAGGTCACAAAACCAGATTTGATATTCTTTTTATTTTTGACTTTGTTTTTTTTTTATTTTTGTTCCTTACTGAATGAATTACATTTCCACACATTCTAGTTTGTTTATATTAAGTTTCAATCCAACCACCACTACAAACTAGACTATCGCATCGTCAAATCAAATACTAAATCTATTATATCCCATGGAAATCTTATGGGGGTGTTGCCATGCACTGAATAAGGTTGTTCGGTTTTTTTATGCTGTATGAGTCGAAGTGGTTATGACAATCCCAAGTTTTTCTAATTAGCCTTTAACCCTCCGGAACATTGTGAAACACTGAAATACCTTTTTTTTTTAATCCGTCAATTCTTATTACGGCTAAAATTCTATGGACACCGTAAAATGGTCTAAATTTGCCACCAATTTGGTGGCTTGAATACTTAATATACAGGGTGACATCTAAGACGTAATACAAAACCAATGTTTTAATTATGTCTCCCTTGTACTTAAACCCCTAGCTAGGTCTCATGTTGTTAAAATGATCATTAGTATTCTTTTTTTATGTTTCAATTATTCCTAAACTTTTCGGTTTAATGTGGTCACCTTTAGCGTTGAAAATGTCGGAAAAAAACAAATGTGTCTTTCGGGAATTTATGAAATTTTAGTTTTTTTCCGTTTTTTTCGGATTTTTAAAGAAAAAAACCAATAAGTCATTACAATTTATTTAATAGCATTACTATTAATTTATTTAATCATCACTATCACTATCACCATATATTTCAATTGTTTCGGCTATCATGTCGTCGATGTTGGCCATTTGTAGGTGTAAATTTGACCAAATGTAGATTAACTTGTTTAGCCGTTCTGGCAAAAGTCGATTGCGGTCTTTGGTATGCGTCCGTTGAGAGCGAACAGCGTTTTGGCAATCTGAACCTAAAGTCAAAATACAACGAACTCTTACTTGTTCTCGAACATCACCTAAAGTTGGCGGAGGGAAAGACGGAACCCATGATGATGATGATGATGCGGCGGCAGATGATGGAGGAATGCTCAATAATCGGATTGCAATTTTTGAAAGCAGTTTTGTAGAGCATAAACCTTTCCACCAATAAAGGGGATTTATTTTCGTGACAGGCTGCCAAATACACTCATTACTCCAGAAACCACCTTTCGATTGATACTCAGCAAATTGACCCATCATATCGCTGGTGCTAACTGCATATTATCTGCTAATTTCGTAATCATAACTGTTTTTCAATATGAGTACTAGGTAAATAGGTACAGTCAACAGCATAAATAAGTGATCATTTATGTACCTTGTCGCTTTCAATCGTTTCACCATTTCGTATAACATTCCTAACACAACGTTAAAGTGACAAGGTACGTAAATGATCACTTATTTATGCTGTTGACTGTACTATAACAATCTAAGTGCCGTATTTAATTAGAAATTAATCCAACTGATAAGCGTAATGAAGCGACACGACTGTGGCAACTGAACTGAACTGACACCGATGTCAATAATCATTCACCTACCCACCAGTATTAAGATAAATAACCAATTGAAACCTGTTTAAACCGTTTGAATCGTTTTTTTCGGAAAAATTGAAGCGGTAAATTTCATGATTTTTTTACGGAAATAAACGAGCCGTTTGGAAAGAAACGGGATTTTTTCCGGAAATTTTCAACGCTAGTCACCTTACCTTAATGTTTACAGTAAAAAGTTCTTATGTTATTAACCCGATCGTCTATGATTATCTGACAGATAATTTATGAAGAAAACTCATTTTGATTAATTTTGACGTTAGTAGTCTTGTTATGAACAACAATAAGATTCATCGTAAGTTTGTATAAAATAATAAAATGCCTCGTGGTCATGCCTATCCGTACACGCCTGTCCATCGAACGGATATTCTAGCGTTCTATTTTACCTCTCAGAGTACAGTGCAGACGCAAACACTCTTTCACGAACGTTATCCGGACTGTCCAACCCCTACTCGTGCATTAATAAACCGAACTGTCCAAAATTTAAGGGAATATGGTCAGTTCTTAGTCCCAGTGCATGCCCAAGATAGAAGCCGACGGCCACGGCATTCAGAGGCGTTTCGGACACAAATCTTTCGGTATTTTAGTCGCCATCCTGAAGCGAGCACAAGAGACGCAGCTGTAAGATTTGGCACGAGCCAATTTTTTATTTGGAAGCTATTAAATGCCGCAGGCTTACATCCCTTTCATTTTCAAAAGGTACATGATATCGTGCTAGCCGACTACCTTATCTACTACCTTACCCGAAGAGTTCAGTTTTGTCGTTGGTTGCTACAAAACCTACATCTAAATATTGTATGGTCTGACGAAGCAACGTTTACAAGAGTAGGCTTGTTTAACGTTCATAATGAACACTTGTGGTGTGAAGCAAACCCTCATGCAACTCGCAGAGACTCCTTCCTTTCAGACTCGGTTTTCGGTTAATGTTTGGGCGGGTATTCTGAATAATCATCTAATAGGACCGCATTTTATTGATGGAAATTTAAATGGACCAAAGTATGAAGACTTCTTGAGAAACATATTAACAATACTATTACAAGAGGTACCACAAGAAAACGTAGATAATTTGTACTATCAACAAGATGGGGCTCGCGCACATTTTTCACTGCGTGTTCGAAGTTACTTGGACGAAGAGTTCCCCGAACGATGGATAGGTTGGAATGGCCCAATCGCATGGGCCCCACGCAGCCCGGATCTTACTCCGCTTGTTTTTTTTTTTTGTGGGGCGTCTTAAAAAGACGAGTCTACGCACGAGAAACCAATACCGTTGAGGAGCTTCGCCAAAAAATAATAGAGGCTTTTAATTCCGTAAAAGCCAATGAGTATGTTCTCGGCAGACTTAGGGACAACCTTAGACGACGGGCGGAGTTATGTGTACAGGAAGCGGTGGTCATATTGAACACATGCTAAAATACGTGTGATTAAGTACTTTTGCATTTACTCGTACAATAAATTTACTTATTTAAAATTGACGTCGCGAATTATTTAATTTAACGTATATATATATATATATATATATACGCGAATTATTTAATATAACGTACGGTCGGCCTTAAGTAGCTGAACACTTTGGTGCTTTGTCACTTTAACGTCATGTTTGAGCCGCTGTACTAATCTGTCAAAGGCGTTAAAGCGAAAAGGTACAAAAGTGTGCAGCGACTTATACGGCTGACTGTACTACACTTAGCAGTAGGTACTCAAGAGTCTGGTTGTGTCTCTTTTAATGATAACAGTTAGTATGAGATTGATAGCTGATAACATTGATAACATTCGTAAAGTTGAGTAGTACATGAACATGACACTCGATTATTGAATGTACGGTGACCATATTTCCAGATTTTTATTATTTTTATTGTTTGAAAATAAGCAAACATTAAACAAGGCTAACCTTAACAAATGAGTTAGTGTATTAAATTCTCCGTTATTAACTGAGCCCGAAACGTTAATTTTGTATTACGTCTTAGATGTCACCCTGTATATGCAGCTCAATAGCTTAATAATATCTAATGTTTGCAAATGTTCAAATTTGGAAGAATATAAAGAACCAATCTTCATCATTATGCGTAGACAAAGGAAATCAATGATGACCACAACAAAACAAACGACTTCTTTTCACTTGGTGGTATGTTCGCAGAGAGTGAAATTTTGCTCGATAGGGCAACCAGGCGAGATTCATTTCTTTTAATGAATAATGGGTTTACTCTTGACTATCTCAACTGCCGCCCTTGTGAAGAACTGGAAGCAAACATCGTTGAGATTTTGGGATGCATCCTTGCCTCCTTACGGTGATATGGGGTATCTGCTTCTTCAGCGACAGTCGGTGCAGACTTGGCATTGGCGCGAAAACTGCGTCTTGTTCGAAACGTCTCTGTTTTTTTAGTGTCGATAGTTATTGAATTTTTCCTTGGCCAATAGTGCTGAGGCTGTATCACAACCTTTGGAGGCCACCTCCTTAATCTAAAGTTTCTTTCTTTTGGAAATTTTACAATCTTTTAAATAGCAGTATAACCATAAAAAAGTGTCGACCGAAACCAACTTGTTCTCATTTAGTTACAAATTCAGTCTTCTTAAAGGTGTTGATAGTCATTTGGAAATACTTGGGATTTTCATGTATGAAAAGTGTATACACCGTGCCCGGGACGTACCCGAAGGATTTTAACAGCGTGTTTTTGAGTTAATTTGGAGTTAAGAATGTCCAATTCGGATTTTTGAAATTTTCTTTTTTTTTCTTACGAATTAAATGGAATATTTTTGCATCTCCAGTGGCCCGTTTCACGAAGCTACAAGTTACAATTTTACAAATGTAAACTGGCCACATTGGTCAAAAAAGGTACTACAAGCGTTTCACGAAGCTACTTTTCTACAATTTGTAAAATTCAAGTTACAAGTGTAAAATTTGTACCATAGACATTTTTTTTTATTTTATTGTTAGATATTGCTTCAATCGAACTAACGTTTCTCGAAAATTTTGTTACATTGTCAACTTGTACAATTGTCACTTAGTAAAAAAACTACCTAGCTTCCGAGCTAAGTAAACTTGTAATTTGTTAGAGTCGCTGTCAAATCATTCATACTTAGTACCTACCTTGTTTGTTTTTAAACGTCACTCTCACGTCGTACCGTCGTTGAGTTTAATTTTCTGTTAAAGTTTGTTGTTATTGTTATTTTGTTATTGTTAGTTGTTGAGTTTAATTCTCTGTTAAAGTTTGTTGTTATTGTTATTTTTTCTGTAAATATTAGGTTAAGTTTCATAAACTTGTGGAATGTGAAAGTCGTGGAGTCGTGGGAATCCCTTGAATTTGGCACAAGTCCTAAAGCCTGTGCCTTTGCGTGTATGACTTTCCACGCATCGGTCTTGGTAGCTTTTGTCGTGGTTGCCGAAAATGCTCCAAAAAGTTATTTTTTCTTAAGCAACACTTCTTTTAGAAGCGATGCCTTCAAAATTTTCCGGTTGCTTTCCATAATAACTTAAATAACTCCCGTACCTACTTTCAAATTTTAACGATAGCGAGAGACAACTCCGAAGACTCCGCGAGACTGGAGTGGAGACATCATCGGATTTACAGATTATAAATATAAATATTTCAAGATTTGACATTTAGAAACGTCAAAACATCAACAAACTTTTTTTTAATAGGGACTTGTTAAATCTAGATGTCATTCACTTGTAATCGAGATTACTATACGATCCTATTATTTTACCATGGAAGGCCGCGTTCGAGAAACACTTGTACTTGTAAATTGTAACTTTTTGCTCTTGTTACTTGTGAACTTGTAATTTGTAACTTGTAGCTTCATGAAACGGGCCACAGGAAATAAATCCTAAAGACGAGCTAGCAACGCTTTACTTGTAATTAGCACTTGTGTACAGGAAATCCCCTTAAATGTTTTGTATGGTATTAATTTGTCCCTTTCTTACTTGTGATGTTAGAAGAGTTAATCCAAAAAAGTGAAACGGTGACATTAATAAGAATATGTCAACGCATAGCATAACGCATATGTAATAAACATAGATTATTTCAAAACAGGATTTAGTAGAAGTTTCATTCGTACCTAAATCCTTTTTAAATGCTGAATAATTTAAAGGCTTGTCTCACAAGCACCGTATTTTAGATACATTTTGTCTTTTACACAAATCGGCGCATAAAATACGCTCCAATTAATTTTGTACATTAACATGAATAAAATAGTGATTATGCACATTAATTGTTGCGAGTTTACAATTCGTTGATGAACCATGTATTTATTCGCGGGACAGACGTAATACCGATATGACCGATGCCGATGGCGCCAAACGAACAATGGTGACCGTTGTTGGTATCAGGGGTGGTATACCTCCTTCTCTTGTTTTGCAGTAGTGGCGAGAGGGATCTGGCCTCACTTGCCCTGCACCCCACAAAATAGGTACATGATAAGACTAGCAGACTATAACTACGAGTTCATGCGTTAAGTTCGAAGGCCTCTGCCTAAGCTCATTACCGAAGTGGACGAAAGGGTTTGCAGTCCAGGTGGCTAAGCTATATGGGTACTACGTTTGGTCATTGCTTGACACGTTTCCGATCGTTTTCTGTGTAACGGAGTTTTGTTTTTGTCTTTTTTCCCTTTCCTGTGAAAGCCAAAACAGCACTTGTATGTAATATGAACGGAAACTCCGTTAAAACGCTAAAACCTGATCACCGCTTCATTCCACGCGACATATTAACTTTACCAAGCGCCGCCATTAACAAGACTAAATACTAACCCGGATCTACGTGTGGCATGACGGTGCGCTGCACTAGGTTCAATATGGCTCATTATATGGCAATGTCTCTTTGGGAGTATTTCGTGCTTATCGTCTTCAGGTGATACTGAAGGAGAATCTAAATACCTACGTACACTTTGATTCGAAGAAACTCGACCGTGCGCCGCAGTTAAATTCCGGTTTAGGTAATGATTTCTATTTTTTGGAAGTAAATATGTCGCATTGTTGTGTTCCGGTGTCGGAATAAGACTACCGGTGAAATTACGAGCATAGAGATTCCATCGTAGAACTCAGAGTTGGCAACGCCTTTGAAGTCTTAGGCCCGTATTAATAAACTTATCTCGACTTTAATGCCAGTCTCAAGATGCGTCAAAGTAACAGTTTTCTATGGCTTGTCGTTTAGTCTGACGTACCTATCTTGTGACGGACATCTCTCAGTAAAGAAAAGTTTATTAATACGGCCCTTAGGATTGCAATCTTGAGATTGTCTCAGTTCCCACTTACCATCAGGTGGCCCGAGTGCTAATGTGCCGTCTTCTCTGTCATAAAAAAATCAGTATCTATCGAGCATCGTAATAGGATATTATTGGTCAATGAAATAGTTGTTAAGTCATGTTAATTATAATTAACAATAACGGAAAAGTACTATGTTTTTTTATATATTTTTACAAAGTTTGCCCTCTTGACCAATCATGGAGATTATAGCACAATTTTTCTTATTATTGTTTTATGAGAAGAAACCTTATTGACCGTATTTTTATTAGATATTATTTGACAAAGTTATGAAAGTTTTAAAATATCGTGGTCATTGGTATTTCTTTGTAAAAATAAATACTTACTAAAATACTAAATATACTAACTTTTTCATATAAACATAAAGTAGGAACAGCAAAATCTATTAACTTTCGCCTCTTGCAGTGTTCGATACTGACTTGCATCAAAATGTTTCGAACATATGGAACTAGTCCGCGTAGGCACCCAATTTGCTTGTCTGCTGCATGAGTCCATATTTGTTCAATTCTGGGTCTTTTGGAAACGTGTAAAATATACACTTAAAATAAATAGTGTTCACTAGGCAATTTTCAAGTCCTTAGTAAATAAAAGACGTGTGGTTGCCGGGTTAGAATAGTGCCACTCCATGTCTTCCCGTGGATGTCGTAAGAGGCGACTAAGGGAATAAAGGCTTGCAGTACTGTTAGGCGATGGGCTTGCCACCTGTCACTAATACACTGGGAAACATCTTAGCCTACTTGTGCAAAATGTGGTTACAGAATTAACAAGAAGTTTTAAGACTTGTTGGTAATTCTTTAGCTCTGCCTACCCCACTCTGGGAATGAAGGCGTGTGTTTATGTATGTATGTATGTAGTAAATATCCCTTACTGTCGAAAAATATTGATTTCATCGAAACTTCCCTTATCACTAAACCGAGTCTCGCTGCAGTCGGCAGCAGTATGCTGACGACATCATTTTGATGCAAATAATTATAGACTTTATTTCAAAAACTGTTAAGTTATTTCTCACAAAGCATTAAAACCGAGTCTCGCTACCCGAGTACGCATTCATCCAAGTAAGAATTTGAATCGATTGATTTTAATCGTTAAATTTGACGTGCTATGAAGATATTTTAAAAATAATATTTTACAGGTATTAAATATATAAAATTACTAACAAATGAAATGTTGTGCCATCTTTTTCTAAGCTTGAAGTAATTGATCACTTTTTACAAGAACTTATAGCACATGCGAGCATTTTTCCAATAAGTGTGTTCTCTGGCGAGACGATTTTGTGAATGACCATTAATCGATTATGAAATTGGTTTTGTATAACTTTTTGCACATTGTGCAAGTTTTTCGGCAGAGGGGAAATGACCTATAAGGCCAGTCCAGCTACTGTATGGTCTAAGTTGCAGACGAATATAAACCATAAATAAATAAATAAATAACTGCAGAAGTTACGGATGAGTTGCGGGTGCGAGTTTCATTTGATTTAGTTACTCGGGATATGTAAACAGATGACTTAACTTGCCTTAAAAGTGGCAACGTTGCAATAATTAGGGTCTGTTGCATCAATGTTTTCGTAACAAGTTTTTTTCACATATATGGATATATCTCGAAAAATACACCGAATCAATCCTACTTTATACGACATTTCTAACCACAAATTAACTCAGGAACACGCTGTTAAAATCCTTTGGATACCTCCCGGACACGGTGTATACAACACTAAATAACCCTCCTGCTAACGCAGTCGGGTTAAAAAATAGAACAATCTCATTCAATGCAAGGCAAAACTACCAATTCCATTGGGTCTTAATAGTGCATTCATGAGTATTGGGAACGTGTTGCTTCACTATCAAATATATCAGAGCAGACAAGTCAGTAAAAAATATCTGACCGCGCTGTGATGCCTTTAGACATTTACTGCAACTTTTGAATTTTTGCACCTGGCCTGTTTCAATATGCTTGATGGCGTTTGTACAAAAGCGTACAAATTGATGTAAGTACCCTTACGCTCCAAGTAATACTTAATTAACAACAAAAGTCTACGTTCCCGAGACGTCAAAACTATAGCACTGATACGAGTACAAGAGCCTTGATATAAAATGTGTCTTAGAATGAGCTAATATGGCCACAGCAAACATTCAATTTTCGGTAAGGATCGTTTAATTTAAAACAGAACGGTCTCCACTAGTCCTATGAAAAATGCATCCGCATGCGAGCGGTAACACATTGCAAGGAGCGGTTTAGTTTAAGGTAAAACGATTACCCCCGGACCACCATTACCTTAATTTTTCAAACCCCTTTTAGAACCCATTTCTAAATATTTAACAGAAATTTTTATTTTGTCTTAAAATTAACTACTCTGAAAAGAAAACGGGCGCTTGCGATTCACCTAAAACCCTTATTCTAGATAAGAAATCAATCAAAATGATTGCTTGATAAAAAATATATTTAAGTAATATAACGCTGCAGCAATATAGTTAAGGGCTATTTTTGTTACTACCGAACCCAAAAACCCGGCCAAGTGCGAGTTCGACTCGCGCACAAACGGTTATGTACCATTATCTTTGCACCGTGTCCGGGACATACCCGAAGGATTTAAATTGAGTTGATTTAAAATCTTATATTAACTTAGGTCGAACTCGGCTTTTCCAAATTATCATTTTTTTCATACAAGTTACTCGTAAATGGAATATTTACGCTTCTCCAGGAAACAGCCTAAGGACAAGCTGGCAACCATTTTCTTGTAATTAGCACTTGTTTTCGGGAAATCCCCTTAGAAATTATGAAAGTCCGTAATTTGTCCCTTTCTTACTTGTGATGTTAGGAGAGTTATTCGAAGAAAGAGACTAAACTGTGACATGAATAAGAAGCTTTTAGCGCATTTTTAGCGTATCGTTAGCGTAATAAGCATAGGCATAGAATTTACTTAGAAAAGTCATTCATAAATTATTTTTAAACCCTGAATAATTTAAAGGCTTGGCTCACAAGCACCGTATTTCAGATACATGTGTCTTCTTTACACAAATCGGCGCATAACATTCGCTCCAATTAATTTGGATCATTGGACAAATAAAATAAATAGCAACTTAAAAAGTGATGGTATGGTGCACTGCGAGCTTCAAATTCGTTGATGGTCCACTTATTTAACGGTAATAAAAGTAATACCGATTTAGCGTACGCGCCGATGGTCCCGAATGAACAATGATGACCAATGTTGGTATCAGTGGTGTTACATACCTATTTCTCCTCATTTGCAGTAATGGTAGCAGTGATCCTAGCGCTCACTTCACTGGCCCTGGGCCCCACTAAATACAAGAGCTTTGAGTAACTATGAGTGGGCCACACTTTAAGTTGGCAGGCCCCCGTCTAATTCAGGGTACTTACAGCAACTCCGCTACCAAAGTAGGCAAATGTGTCGGCAGAGTCCTTATATGAGTCCACCGGGTAGCTAAAATATTTGGGCACCTACTTCACCTACCTCCGTTAGGACATTGTACAAAAATGTTTTCTGACCGAGTTTTTTCCTCTCATACCAAAACAGCACTTAAAATATGAACGGAAACTTACTTAAATCCTGCAAGAGCCACTAGACGTAATTGATCGCAGCTTTATCCAACCCAATCTAGGGTCATTGCAGCATGTCTTCTGCTTCCACTAATCACTGCCTTCATTATACCAACTTAGTGTTAACGCCGTTTTACCAAATATAAATGATATGTTAATAAATTAACGCAAGTTATCTCTTTTTAAGTCTAATTAACGCTCATTATTTTTGTAACTTCCTATTTTCTCTATAACCCCTTCAGAGCTCTTGCAAACCCTTAATGATGTAAACCCTTTTTCTTACGGTCTTGCCATGTCTTCTCCATGGTTCATGTTAGAGTTGCGTGGCATTGACATAATTTATTTTTCTCTATGTATGTACCTACTTACTGGTTCGCTTTCATCTATCGCTGCCGCTGTTGCCAAAAACTCAAAGTCAAGGCCAAAACATAATCTTAACCATTTATAGGGTTTCGTAGTCAAACAAGGAACCCTTATAGTTTCTCCATTTCCGTCCGTTCGTCCGTCCGTCAATCCGTCAGACCGCAGCTTAGCTTAGCGCTTAGTACTATCTATAGAAAACTGTAATTCGCATAAAAAATCAATCGCATCATTGCATAATATAAACTTCAAGCATCGATATAGAGACCATCGACTAAATAATACATCCAGTCCTTACAAAAAGGCGACGGGGTCCCTGCGACGAGGTGACGGGGTCTAAACATGTAGAAATACGAGTAGTAAGCAGTAAGAAAACCGTAGTTCCATTTTTTGCCACTTCGATTATGTTGAGGACTCCGCCAAACTGACCCGTACTGGAGCACGCTCCCTGAGAATTTAGTTTAGCATCGTTAGGTTAGAGGGCGCTACGACGTGTAGTTCCTGAGCCTTTCAGTCACGTCATAGTCTAACTTCACATTGTCAGAGATGGCGCTACTGGAAAATAAGAATCTCGTACACAGTGCTTACACTGCATGTCTAAACATGCATGGCGCATAGATTATTAATGGTGCGTTCCTATATTCAAAACCGTTGGTAGAGTGGTGACGTCTCGTTAAAATTTGACACATTTTGTATGTAGCAAATGTCATAACGCTACTGCCCGTAAGGGAAACGATTCGTTTCTTGAATATAGGAACCGGGCATTAGTTGTCTAATTAATTATTATAGTTATTTCCATAGTGTTATGTCGTACGGTATTCTGGTTTGGGGTAAGGCAGCTGACATACAAACTATATTTGTGTTACAAAAAAGGGCCATTCGTTCTATTTACAACTTAAATTCCCGTGACTCCTTAAGAGATATTTTTAAGGAAATTAATATCTTAACTGTAGCGTCACAATTTATTTATGAGAATATTATTTATGTTATAAAAAATTTGGATTCTTTCACAAAAAATTCTCATATACATAATTTAAATACTAGAAATAAAAATAAAATAGCTATTCGAAAATTCCGCGTCCGTAAAGTACATAAATCATTTGTTGGTCAATGCATTCATTTCTATAATAAATTACCTGAGGTAGTATTAAAGTTACCCTTTCCAACACTCAAAAATTACTTGAAAAAGTCGTTAATGTCTAAAGCGTATTATAGGATCGAGGACTATATAATAGACAAAAATGCTTGGCCTAAACCCGAAAGTTAATCAATAATATATTATTTTTTTTTTCAAATTCAAAAGCTTTATCTTGTCTGGGGGACACCGTTGATGTAGGAAAACATATAAATCTTATGTGGTCATCTTGCACCGTCATATACACATACGTAGGAGTTCTTTTTTCCTTTTATCTCTTTCTATCTTAAGATTTTGGTGTGTTTTCCTGCGGAAACTACGCAGGATATTTGAAATATTTGAAATATTTTTTAATTTGCTATTTATAGATTTATATAATGCTAGACTAAGTAGTACCATTGTAATATTAAATATATTTAAAAAAATTACTGACTGCTGAGTTTCTTGCGGCGCTTCTTCTCAGCAGTGGTCTCCTCTTGTGAAGCGCTGGTAGATTCTTGACGTGTAAAAGTGCCCGTGCGGCCTACTTACTGAATAAATGTCTTTATCTTTATCTTATCTTTATGTTTCTTTCCTATTTTTCTGTGGGTCATGAAGATCATTACGCGACGAGCCTTCAGTTATCTTAGTCCTATAGTTATACTTCACAAAGATGCCAGGTGGACAGTAGGTACATAGAAATCATCAAAGTGGTATATTGCTCGGCTACTCTGCAAGTTAGGTTACACGAGCTGACGAACCTCGTTCCGGTGAAAAGGAGTGAGAGGCAGGGAGACACCATTTCCGCTAAATGGTTAACCTCTTGCCTGGAGAATGTATTTAGGCTTCTCGATTGGTCGAATAGAGGCATCAACATCAACGGGAAACATTTCACACACCTACGATTCGCTGATGATATTGTACTCTTCACAGAGAGCCAGGAAGATGTGGAAGCCATGGTCACTGAACTGTACGACGTATCTGTAATGGTGGGTCTTAAAATCAACACGGGTAAAACAAAGATAATTTGCAAGAACACCGATGCCACCCACAACACTAAGGGTGGAAGAGTATAACTGAGTATGTATGATGGAGTAGTCTACCTCGGAGAAATAATGAGCCTAGGAATAAGTGGACAAGACCTGGAAGTCTAGCGCCGAATCCACTTTGGCTGGGCGGCTTCCGGTAGATTGTTCGACGTGCTTAAAGGGGCCATATCTCTAAATCTTTATTTTGGGCCTCTCTCTCCGTGACAGAGTCCGAAATACGGAGATCCGGAGACGAACAAGGTTCACCGATATAGCGTAAGTAAACACTCTAAGGAAGTGGAAGTGGGCTGGACACATATGCTGCAGAGATGATGGAAGATGGGGAAAAGCCGTGGTTGAGTGGAAAACCAGAACCGGGCGAAGAAACGTTGGCAGACAAGGAATGAAGTGGACCGATCTGGTCAAGGTGCAGGAAAGTGCTGGTTGAGGAGAGCACTGGACCGAGATGGGTGGCGAGGATTGCAGGATGCCTACACTCACCATTAGGTGGCTATGGGATGAAGAAGAAGAAGATATGTTTTTTTTTTTCTATGGGTCACGAAGATCATTACGCGACGACTCTTCAGTTATACTTACTTTGTACCTTTAGGTTTTTAAAAGATTGTAAACAAACGAGAGCGAGAGTGGTTATATTGAAATACTAACCAGAATAGGAACCAAACATTGTCTCAGAACTAACTTCTTGAATAAGTATATTATTGTTAACATTTTTTACATACATACATACATTACATACCTTCACGCCTTTATTCCCAGAGTGGGGTAGGCAGAGCTACAGAATTACCAACAACTCCAAAAACTTGTTGATAACTCTGTAACAACAATTTGCACAATTAGGCTAAGATGTTTAACAGTGTATATTAGTGACAGGTAGCAAGCCCATCGCCTAACAGTACTACAAGCCTTTATTCCCTTAGTCGCCTCTTACGACTTCCACGGGAAGACATGGAGTGGCACAATTCAAAGCCGGCAACCACACGGCAAAATAAAATTACAGACTTTAGTCGTCGTCCTAATAGTATGCATCCAATTTCAATTCAATTTTTACACCCATTCGAGACCAGTATATTTGATCGCGCATTCGTACGAATACAATTAGCGCGAACTTGTGATTATCACGCGTTATCGTTCCGTTAGGAAGACGCCTTCTGATTCGCCGTGTGGTGGCAAAAGATATTCCTTGAATTAAACAATTATATTTAAATAATTCCGTGTCTGAGATAAAAAGCAAACTGGGAATATACTCGTATGTAGGGACAGGTTCCTGCTAATGTACCTTACTTAAACGACTTTCGGTTAAAGTATCAATATTGTTTGCTTTTACTAACCGGGCAATAAAAAAAATACAAATCGAGGATTGTGTTTGATTAACAACTTCTTTCTTACAAATTTTACATACATAATGATTAACAATATTTTTCCCGTTTTTTATTTCAGTAAAAATTACAAAGTGTCAAATAGCAGAATTTGAATTACTAATTATAAAGTAATATTATATAATGGTATGAAAATACTTCATTGTACAAACCGCAAAATAGACAAAAACACAAAAGGTACTTATGCGAACTTATACCCTTAAGAGATCTCTTCCAGTTAGCCTTTATTATCCAAATCGTTTTATTTTAAACTTTAAAATGGTTATGCTGTAGGTAAACCTATAAACTTGTAATAAAAAATTGTAGGTTGGTACTTCTATTTGAGCAGATAGTTGAAGGTTGGAATCGTGATATCGGACTCGCATTTTTCCATGGGCTCATTAGCTATTAGGAGAATAACCCGGCCTTGCTCTTGGCCTCAGTAAGACCGAGATGATTTTGGCAGCTATTGTGACGTCGCTGCGCCGTCGTCGAGAACCTCGCGAAGGTCAAGAAGCACTGGCTAACGCTGTACTTTGACTGGCCTTGTGCGATTACAGGTCATTTCAAGATGAACACCATTTGGTGTCGTTTTAAATGATTTGCCTAAAAACTCTCTGAGCGTGGTTTTGGTTACATGAGTCGTAAGCTTTCTCAAGGTCCGGTACTAGATCAGTCGCGCGATAGACGAAGCAAGCCAACATTAAAAACATTAGTCATACAGGACCGGCCTAATTTATGTCTTTATTTGAGCTACTCATATCGATTCTGTGTGCATTTAGTATACATTAGTAAAAATCTCAGTAGCTTGCAGCACGGCTGTGTCCCTTTAGTATAATTTAGCGGGCACGCGGCCACTCGGCATCGCAATTCGTCCGTCTGCGCTCGGGGTTGGCCAATAACACAAATTTACCAAAAGTGGGTCTTTGTCGGATAGGTGCTTAGGGAACAAAGGCCGGGTGTCGACTGAACCCACTACCGCTGGCTTCACCTCGGCGGATGTCGCTGTCTCCGCTCCTCGCCGCCATTTCCGTCGACGATGGGGAGGGGGGGGCACTTCCGGCAACGCTGCCGCCGCAACTACAATGGACCCTTTATATCTTCCTACCGCTAATCTAGTAGCTGATAATATGATTAATACAGATCGTTTGCGCACTGTATTTTTATGTAAATAGCGGTTTCACTGGACGAGCGCTCGAGCACGGAGTACAGCTTTAAGCGTAAACTGATTGAGAATAAATTGGATCGGCGGTCTAGCTACGTTAATCCGTAAAGAGTTTCATTTAATACATACATACCTATTTGATTTAATTTGTTATCAACATATACACTGTATGCAGTAAGAATAGCCGATGGGGCGTTGTATGACCAACGCCAGTGATCGTATATGATTGTTCATCCAAACCGGTGCAATGACGTCACTACATCGACACGACAGCGACCTGGGGTCATTGACGTTTATAATAAAGCAATATCACGTTGTCGTTGAAAATGAAACAGTACACTTTTTACTGAATCAGTTGTTATGATACATACACACATAAACTCACGCCTTCGTTCCCAAAGCAGGGTAGGCTACGGAACTACCACCAACTCTATAACCTTGTTGATAATTCAGTTGTTATGATACAATTTTGTATAATATTTATTAGTGTTGTCCAAAATTTCTCAATGTTTTCGGAGGGTGTGCTGACGATTAATAATAGAATATTTTCTGTATGATCCATTTATTCAAAGTATTTAATTCACTCTTTACTGCACTCCTCAAAAACAGATATAAACAATACAGAACATAAAACTTAAAAGTAGAGGTACATAACAGGCGGTCTTCAAGACGGGACTTCAATCGGGTTTTTGGGTGAAATTATGTAATTACCAACCAAATCTACTTTATTGCTTAGTTCTAAATGTCTTTAATTTTATTAGATTCTTGGTTCAAACAATTTAATATTTGCCACAATACTGTCGACCCTAGTACTGCACCAAAATGCTGGAAAATCTACGATCCAGTGATAGAAATGATAAAAAGTGTAAAATTACGTTATTGTTATTTGTCAGTTAAATTGTGAGCACGCGAACTTGAGAGAAATGAAAAATAAATCACATTTCTGGTTAAATCGATGGTTATTTATCAGACAACTAACTTTCCGCCCGTGACTTCGTCGGAAATTTAAATCCTAAACAAAATCTTATTGTTCTATTTTGTTTTCTAAAAAAAGTTGGAATAAGTACGGAACCAAAACTATAATTAATTCTTTACCCTGGGTAATAGGTGCCCCACCCGCGGTATTACGGTCAAAACCTTTCCTCGGTATAATCCTCGGAAATATGTAGGCAATGTGAACTTTTTAATTTTAATATTTATTTTATTTCATATACTTAATCATGTCATCTATATCTAAAGTCTATTTTTTTATTCCGTAGAGTAAAATGACATTTCATGTGTTGCTTGATTTTTACAACTCATAAATAGTGATGTGATACAACCTTATTATTGTTATGTTTAACTGATCTTTATACACTTATGCCGTTATTAATAAACGTGGAGTAACCGTCGAGTAGCTAAACCATGCTTTGTCCTTATCTGTCATATTCAAATAAAGGCAATAAAGTTGAATTATGTTTGTTCGATAATAAAAAAAAAACATTTATTAAGACAAAATATTTTAAATTACCTTATTACCATTGCAATATAGTTTAAATTTAATTGCCTTGATTATGTTCGTGCATATACGACTATAACTTTTACGACAACCTAAAAATGGGGATAAATGATAACTAATTTTGTCATTCTTTAGGATTCTGTGCTAAATTATGAAAAACGAAACCCCTATATTATTATTATTGTTTGATATTACAACTTTTAGCCTAACAACGTTACGTATTATTAACCATTTAATCATTTGATCGAAATACATATAGGTCTTATTGACGTTTTGTATAATTTCTAATGTTCTAACACCGTTCACTTATCTCTTAGCTGTCGCCCGCGACTCCGCGAGCGCAGAGGGCTATTCCCGCGGGAGCGGTTCATTTTGCCTCCGCGGCAGTTCTTTCTTAAAGCATACTTCATGGAGACAGAATTTATTTCCTCTGAGTCTTCTGGAGTTTTGGATGGCTGAGTGAATGTAAGAGTACTTAGGTAAATTTTGTTCTATCAGGTATTTCACTGCCTAAGTGCACGGCACGGCACTCACGGCATGAGTGCATCGAAGCCAGCCCCGCGCGGGTCGCCGGCGCGCTTTCGCTCCAAGGAAGTCAGTCGTTCCCGCCGCTCTCTCCCAACTAATTAAAGTGTTCTCCGCCAAGTGTTTCAGTGATGGCAGTCCTTTTATTCGAGGAGAACTGCGGACTCGTTAGAACTTGGGATAGTATCTGTTGTAAAGACATGTACAGCATTTCTATTTTAATATAACTATCTATCGAAATCACATCCACCTCCTCATCTGGCATAATATTGTGTTACGTGTTTCCAAGTTAAAAAAAAAGAAAATACGAAAATGGTTATCGGTATAACATTTTTAACCCCCCACAAAAAAGGGGGTGTTATAAGTTTAACTTTTTTATCTGTGTATATGTAAATAGTTTGTGTCTAGCTATGTATTTTTCTGTCTGGGTATCTGTACATCATTACCTGTATATCTGTGTATCTGTGTAACTGCGTCATAAAATAAATAATAATAAAAAATGTGTAACAACAGCCGTGGTCACGAGAAGACGGAGTGTCGTCGTATTGCCGACACACAACACTCACAACAACCGACGATTTATCCGAAGATACACTTCCTAGCTCAGATTTACTGATGACTGGAAGAATACGTGGTGTAATAATACGTGATATACGTAGTCGGTGCCTATACGCATCCTCTCAGTTACCACGGCTGTTGTAACACAGTCGAAACGTCGAGGTAAATGTTTATTTTATTACACGATTAAGTCCCGTTTTACACTTTGAGTACGTGTCAAAATCGTGTTAGTTTAAAGCAAGGTGTCTGTGCGCCTGTCTGTGTGTTTGTGTGTCTGTTGTGGCATCGTAGCTTGCAAACACGCCGTGCACGAATGCTAATATATACATTTGACGTCGAGGGTAGGTACATATGTATATACTATGACAAAACTCTGAAAAGAGGGTTGGCCTTCCTTTTTTTATTTCAATATCTGTATACACCGTGTTTTATTTTATTTACGATAACCTTAAGGCGTTCCCTAGGTCAAATAAAGTTAATTTCCCGAAGACCGACAAATGATAACTCTTACGGTTTTAGAAGATATTACATTTTTAAATTTAATCAGTTAATCACGTTGAACTGGAGTAAAAGGCTCTTAATTGTGTGTGTATGTCACGCCAATATTGACGTTTTTGACACTGATTATTAGTTAACTCTAAAGGCCTTTTAGAATGACTAAAGATACAACATTGAATACTTTGTTCTAAACAGAAAAACGTTTTTTTTTTGCTATATAAAAATCTAATCTACCACTTAGTTTCTATGGATGTACCTAGTGATATGCCGAAGTTATCGTAAATCGAAAAAAACACGGTGTATAGTTAATGTAACTGCACAATGTGTTTACAGTAGGAAATGTTTTTCATCTCCCATCAACTCAATTACAAAGTTTCCTGCTTTCATCGCGCCGTTAAAGCAGCCGGCGTCGGGCCGCAGCATCTAAGGCCATTTCCTCTCGGGAGGCAACTAGAAAAAACAAGGAGGCTCTGGTTTCCATCGCGAACTCGCATTCGCCGCGCAATAAGCGTTTGTTATCGAATTATATATCGACGATTCCAACTAATTCGGAGCTCAGCCTCCTTCCCCCTTCTTAACCCCGCGCGCGCCCTCCCCGCCCCGCCGCCCGTAACTCTAAGCTCATTTCCTGTGCGCCGCCTGGTTGTATTAATTTTAAATTAAGTGCGGATTTAGCGCAAACTGTCGAATGCGATGTGAGTAAACAGTTCCGTCGCACAGAGCCGAGCGCGTAATTTAAGCTTCCATGTTATCCGCTGTCGTAATGCTACGTCAGATGCCTTATTTGTGGGTCGCGGTCACACAGGTAAATGTGAGAGGTACTCCGGTGTCGCGATGCAATGAAATTTATGGTCGGCAGTGTTTTACACAGACCAAATATTTCACTTTAATAGTCAGGTTTATCGTTGCGAGCTGAAAAGTTGTCCAAAAACAGCTAAAAGTATTAATGTGGGAATTATAAAGAGGTTTAATCCACCAATTCAGCTTAACGCCGCCTAACGATGAGAGCGGCAACGTCGCGCCGCCGGAAGCGACGGAGTGGCAGCGTCGCCCGGCATCGATCACGGCGCTGCACGCACACACGCCCGCCCGCGCACACACCACTCACGCTCACAAATAAACGTATTTTCTTGAGGAGTTTTTAAAATTCGAACCAATTCTAACACGATGCGAAAAAATGATTGTTAATAAACATTTCGATCACTGCGGAGTTGATCTTGTATACGTTTTATGGATTTAAGCGTCGAATATGCAACGTTTGTATGTAACTTTACAAAGTATAGATACAATCGATCCAGCATCACTATTAATAGTTTTTGTAAAAAACGAACGGGAGAAGTTTAGATGGATATGTAGTAATATGTGTCTCTTCTTTATCTATGACTGGAAAACCTTTAATTATTAATTTGTTCAATTCATTTCGACTGTCTTTAACTTTGTACAATCTTTAATTGATAATGTCCTATCTGACGTCTTGTTTTTTTTTTTAATCACATTTACTTTTGTTTTCGAGCGCAATAATCAAATGATGTAATTGATGTCGGTATATGCAAGGTTCTGACGATCATAGAGCAGCTGCCTGCCCCCGGGAACTTATATATGCTTTATCAATCTCTTCATGAATTAAAGGTAAACATGTAGATTAGCATTATTTTCTACAACAGTTAATATAGTATTATACTTTTTCCACGTCGTTCTGTAAGATAATACTATCGCGGCGTAGCTAGTGCTACGCGGGGCTACGATTAGCGCTACGACGTGGTTCCGAGCCCCTTTGATTTTATTTAGCTACATAAAAATAGGGCGTCATTATCTTTGCTCGTGCCGTTAAAAAATACCTACACTCATTCATTTTAATTCGTAGGTCTCTGTGGAACTATGTCAAAGTGTCGTTTTAATTCAATTCTTAAACCGTCGCTCACGAATTTAATTACGTCACTTTGGCATAGTTCCATAGAACAGTTGCCTATGATTCAAATTGTTGGATTGTTTATTTTGTTTGTGGCTTTACTAGATGACCAAATATAATCATAATGTATCCATAGAAATATGTAGGTTCTGAAAAGGAAAACGAGAATGATTTCAACAACACAATAAAGCTGAAACCAGTTGGATTGAGATCACCTTAGTCTCACCTTCTATTAAGATATCGTGTCTTTTGAAATTTTTCAATAAATCGGTCAGCCATATTTGTGTTTTCAGTCTTATTAACGCGTTACTTTTTTGTTACTTGTTTTTTGATAAATTCTGTAACAAATGTAGTGCTCGTAACATAACAACCATTCAAACTTTCATATTTTATGGGCACTTAAGTATTTTTAGCGTTTATCAACTGGAAAGGTTTTTATACTTGTGTGACACGTTTTAGGAAAGTGACTCTTTACTTGAAATTATTTTCTTTTGAGCGACGCGCGAGTTAGAGAAACGACGCGTTTATTATATTAATTTTGAAAATGATTATTTGTGTTTATTCATTTCAACTGGTTTTTCATAATATTATCTCAAGCCAGAAATTTGAAGTGACGTGTGTATTATGGTCTAAGATCCGAATAGGGGACGACCTACAAATTTTTCAGCCTGCCTATTCGCCATATATTAAATTTACATATTAACATATACTAAATTACATATAAAATACTTTTAAACTAATAAATAGCCCGATGAAGGTTTGATGATTGGTTGTATCCTATTCAGATCAAAAAAAATATACTTTTTGTTGGTGCCAACTGCACAATGTCCAGTAGCTGTTTCATACGGAGGTCCTTAATGTACACAATAATTCACAGATCCAAAGGGTTATTGGTTGATTTTAAAATCTTGAATGGGTTAGTGGAGTTAGAACCAAAATGCGTGAATTAAATACTCGCATCATTACACTAACACGTCTCTCCCTCACAAGAAGGGTTTTGTATTTTTTATGCGCGATAACATACAAAAAGGTCTGTCTGAACACAGGTCATAACTATTTGTAACAACTCCCGGCCATTTTTTATTTAAAACTACTTACCATATTATTTAAAATAAAATGACAAAAACCCTTTTGATCAATGGCTTACTGGCTCACCGGCTCGGTGTTCGTCGGACACGTGTCTTGCAACAACAAACATAAAATAGGCAATTGGCATACTTATTTCATTTTGTTTTTGATAAATCTGTGAATGTTCAAATGAGGTTATTTGTTAGTCGATAAATTACAGCTTCACCCAATCAACAAGGAACCCTGCAAAACCAACTTGAAGTGTTAATTTGGACGTGCCTACAATATTCATACCGACGATATACATCGGCGACGGGACGCTCTCTAAATGTTCGCAGCATTGCTTGATTAAGAATTTAATTAAACCCGGCCTCTTCATTGCTCCGAATTAAAAAGGACCCATCGACGTTTTGACGGTTCTGCAAGTCGTAATTCGAACAAATAAAACCGTTAAACATTTTCATTCATTTTAATCGTAATTTTCACAAGATAGAAACTATACTTAAAAAATAAAAGATGGATTGAATAACTAATGCATTACCCTAGAAACAACCGGAAAGCAGGTAAACTGCTGCAGGATGAGTATGGGCTACGCTATGAACAAAGTCCAGCAATCGCCCTTCCCGGCCCCTTATAATAAAAGGAATAAATAATTATAGAGAGAGGCTTTCTGTGCCCTGTCTCTCCGCAATGTCAGCAGTGGTAGCTTCCTCTCGCCATGTCTTGGTGCCATGGCTGTACTACTGGCAATTATTCTAAAATAGATAAATTTAAATTACAATTCATAACGCTTTGTATTTAAGTCAGAAAGCAAGTGCAGACACTTTTAAATGAGTCGTAAACGCCGGCCATAAAGGTCTCTCTTTTTAGTCGATGGTTTTTTAATAACTAAAATAAAACGATTTTGATTGTTTGAATGGTTTGCTGATTGGTGCTATTAGTTATTTTAGTCCGAACATGATTGATTAAAAGTAAAAGAAACTGTGAAGTCATGAAATGTCGCGGTCTTTGCCATTGGACAGTTTTTAATTTTGCTTAGACCTTCCCAAAAAAAAGCAAAGAACTTCCCGTGCTGATTTGCAACAGTAAGGTTAATATTTCCGAGTGTGTTTGAAAACAAATGTATAACGCGGCTGTTTAATGTACACATTCAACGATGTCAAACCACAGAGTCGGCTATTCAAAGCTTGCTGTTTGCTGTCGAATGTGCGTTAATGTACGTGAAGTACGAGTACCTGGTACTTTAAAATGTGGTGGCCATTGCATTCACAAAATAGTAGAAATATCGAAGGAATTAATTAGTAGGTGCTGAAATATGGTGGTGTGGCAGACGGCGGACGGCCGGAGTCGCCCCTAATGTTTCCTTTTCACCGTTTTGGTACGGAACTTTAAGCAGATCGGTGCTACTCGGATTCGCAATAGCAGCAGCGGGGCGTATTGCTTTATTTGTTAGCTTGAAGTGATCGCCGCCGCCCCGCGCCGGCCGGAGCACTTGCTAACTGCGCTGCGCGGGTCAAAGCTTATTGCATGCGGAGAACTGAAAAGCGAAACAGTTTAAAATGAAAACTAGCTCTAATGAAAACCTCTACTATTCGGAAAAACCAACTCTTAGTACCATAAACGAAGAACCGATACGATTTCCGCGTCCATATTGTATGTAAAGATAATAAAGATGACTTAAAACTTTTAATGAATCTGTTTTAGATGCTCTTACTTCCTAAAACGATATTCCGTTGTACAAAATTTTCGTGACGCGCGTCACAAACACTGCTGAACTAATAATGTTTAAAGCAATAACGAGAAATATTTTTCTATCCGTTTTTACGTCAAACCTTTTTACCAAGTTATAATTTATAAATATCCGATTGAACTCGCAAAAACACTTCGTAAGCAGCAGAACGTGTGCCGCATAAACAGGTTCAGCGGCGCGGCGGAGGTCGCAGGTGCTCCTCCGGCGGCGCGCGGCCGCGGGCGCGGGCTGGCATTCTGGTGAAACGAGATGCTAATCAGACTGAATACACGTTTGCAATAGGTAGGTACATATTCTTGTGATTTGAAAGCAGATCACTTTTATTTAGCAAACCAACGTCCATTTTAAATCGCCACCATTAACCGCATGTATTACTTTTTAACCGTGAAATAGTCACCGATATTCCTGAAATAATCTATTTTGTGATTGCACCTGATAATTTGTGAATTCAATTAGATAAACACGTAATCCAAATTGGCATCACGTCAGTGTATAAATTATAATAATAAACAAAAGCCAGCAAGGTTAAATAAATTAACCCGACGTGGGTCAGATTTTAATTGAAGCTTTAAAATTGGTAATTTTAATCTTTTGTCAATAACATTCTAATTCAAATTTTTAATTAGAATGTTTTACGTACAGGTGATCGCGGACTAATAATTTTGACAAAAAATGTTAAAGACCCTGTCTGCCCCCGAATATATATAAGTACTCGACTTTTAAACTTCCGGGCCTTTATTCTGCACGCTAAAACAATATTGCCTTTGGCTGTTATAGCATCGTTTTTAACTCGGTCGCCGTTACTGTCAAGTACAAGTAATTAAGAGTTATCCTAACGTGGACAATAAGATTAACACGTCAGAGGCAATATGGTTTAACCAAGTCGAGTATAGCCTCTGTGTAGCTTCAACTTAATTACGTCTCAGGTATCAGGATTTATGTCTAGATCACCATGGTGTTCAAAAGTTATTAAGTGGGTTAATGTGAAACCTCCCAACAGAGCCGAAGCAAACATGGTGTTAAGTTAAACAATGGCCCCATGAGAGTGATGCGCCCCTCGCCGCGCTCGCCCGAGGCCGCGGGGCCGCGCGCGGTGAGGGGCGACGCGCGCGCAGCGTGAGGCCGCCGGAGTGCGAACATCGCGCGCCCTGACTTCCTATTGTTGATAAAGTGTTTTTGTTTATCTATTCATGGGTAAGGTCGAGCGGTTTTTCGTGCCAATTTTCGCGCTCAAGTAATCGTTTATATCCCATTAAGGGCGAAAAGGACAGAGGCATATTAATTAATTACTTTTTAGCGGAATTTATATTATGTTGAGTGAACTTCGCTGTGCATGCACAAAATGATTTGATCAATTTTAGTTCTTCTTACATCATAGTTTTGTTTAGTTTGTCAAAAATTACTTTCCGAATTTAGCAACTGTATTTGACTAATTCTTGCCCTTGGAGATGTACTTTTAATGTAGATTCATTTTTGATCAAATGTCCCATAATCCATAGATTTGAGCTGGTATACCAAAGATGGTAAGGTCCGACGACCAGTGTAGCGAGAAGGAGTGTTAGATTGAATTGTTTTCAAAACAGCCAGAGAGGTTTTTTAATGCAATTTGCCACAATATGTTTGAATGAATAAGCTGATTAAAAAAATACAGAGTAACTATTCCTAACCTGTTAACAATTTGGCTTAATTAGAAAAAACACCCTTGAGGTAAAACGTATTCGGCAGAGACTCGATGTGAGACATATATGGTTTTGGATTTAGTTCATTTGCTAACCGAATAAATGGACCTCATAAAAATTGGTGAAGTATTGAATGGCCAAATACTTTAGTGATAATACATGCGTCCGGTTTTAAGATAAGTTGATGGAAAAAGTTTAGTTAGTTGCCAAGTGAATGCTTGCCGAAAAATGCCGATAACATATCTGGAAAGTGAAAATCGGCCATACAATAGTATCTAACCTCTGGTTTGTACAGAAACGATACCGCATCACATTTAAAAATAACATAATTATTGGGTGATCCTATATATAAATTTTCCATTTCTTTTCTCGAATACAGATTTGTCAGGCCTGTGACTAATATTTTTTTTAATATTACGTGTTCTATCTGTAGACTTATCACAGGACTGTGGCAGTTTTTTAGTAAACTGATAGGATACCAATACCAACCGTATACAAAATGCGGTAGGTGCTGTAAATTAAAGTTACGTACAAACACCACAATATTTACAACGCCCTTTTTAATATAAGGGTCGAGGTATTTTCCTTACACTCGTACTTACGCACATTTGATTTGTAACTTTAGAACCCAGTGTTCAGCAGTTTCCAGAGCTTAATAGGTGTAGGTGCGCGGGTGCGCGGGTGTGTGGGTGGGTGGGTGTGTGGGTGCCAGTTTAGGTACTTATACCCATATTTACCCTGAAAAGTGCCCAAAAAGATCCTACTTAACCTTAATGCTGTGTTATAGCACATTGGTAATATTTCAATATTCAATTCGACCACTTATTCCTACATTGTTATACAATTAGTAAGACTTGCATACGTATGAGAGCGAGCTAGAGAGAGCCTTCTTTTTATCTTTTTTTTGTCGGTCCGGATCGCTACCAGCATCTTGTGTCAAGCAACAGCGTTCGAATTGTGGTTTTCCAGTGTGGGGACAAGACAACCGGTGAAGTTACTAGCATAGAGGCATTCCATCCTAGACATCAGAGTGGCAACGCATTTGCGGCCTTAGGGTTGGAGTCTCAAGATTTTATCACAAAATAAACATAATAACCTGGAACCACCAGTTTGTTTGCGTGCGTTTGACTCGGCGCTGTGCGTCTCGAGCGCCTCCTCCCGGCGCCGCGGACCAACAATGAGTTCAATTAGTTGAACCGTTCATGCGCTTCCAAAATTGCACCCTCGCGACCAATGACTCCAAGCGGTACAAGCGTTCTTACTCACAACATTAATATATGCCATAATAAACCGAAAGGGAGTTCATTAAGGTTGCAATTGGAATCCTCATTTTTTCTCTTACATCAGTTTTATGCCAAAATTGCTAAGGGCTGTTAACATTAAGTGCGCTTTCACACAATGGTTAACAACCGCGTCGCGTATGGAGGGAGTCTTAATAGTTTAACGACACAGGTAGAAGTCATCGCTAATATTTTTGAAATCGTATTAGTTGAGTAGAAATTTTACATTTTGCCATGAAAAAGGTCGGGTATGTTTATCCATAATTTTTCAGTACATTTTATAATTGCAATGTTTCTATCTTATGGCGCTGCAGCTGGCTCGGATAAAACAACTAAAATTATGCCTTATCATTCAGTTTTTATTAAATTTATCCTAAAATCAGAGTTTATACTTAGATAAAGAATTAGAAAAGACTAAAAGTGTTACAATTGGGTATTCTAATCATTTCTACATAAGTACTTAATACTATAAAAATCACAAGCCGCAAGCGAGCACACAGTTCCACGGAGTTGAAGGTCCGAGGAGGGAATCAACCGGGAATGCATTAGAAAGTACATACATACATACATACCTTCACGCCTTCATTCCCAGAGTGGGGTTGGCAGAGCTACAGAATTACCAACAACTGCATTAGAAAGTAAATATATTCATCATTATTAAACCAAGGATATAAATGTTCAACTGAATTTTATTATTTTGTCCCATTCTCCTCTACTTTCTGCTTTGACGAGAGTATAGACAACGTATTAGTGTTTAGCTAAGTAGGTACAAATTATTTAAAATTCATCACGTAGCCAAAATGCCAAAAATTTAAATTAATGGATTTTCAATATACTGGAATCCCAAAAAACTTCACCTCTCAAATAATTATTGATCAATACCTAATATTTTGAATCGGGGTTTTGAGATTCTGGAACAGAGTATAATCTGGAATTCTGTAATTGTGGTATTTTAGAAATGATAACATTAATATTCACTCAGCCAGTATTTTCATTTTATTTTCTGCACTTGTGTCTCTTTAGAAACTTAAAGCGGCTGAAAGTCACACTCCTTCCGCGTGTAGCTCGGGGACAGCTGCCAGTGGCAGCGTGCTCCAGGCGTGTCTGCCCCTCCTCGCTTGAACGTACTTTGATTTCAAATGCTTTTAATTTGTTAATTGTTTTGGAACATAAAAAGGAGTTTATAATATTATATATAGGATAACCTATCCTTCCGGTATTTTTTTATAATCCTAATATCAACCACTTGATAGTTACCGGAAAAAAAAAAACTATATAAGCCCCTCGTCAAACTATAAAATTACCCATGATTTTTACCGCTAGTAAACTACCTACAACATACTGATATCAAAGTTTCTTAATTGAAATGTAACTGTTTGATTTCAAATGAGACTCTCCTCGTTTGTAGAGCTCATCCAAGTCAACCGCGCACAGATCACGACAGCGCGCTGGCCCGCGCAGCGTAGCACGCGCGTAGCGGCCAGCGCTACGGCACGTAGCACCGCTACCCAGTGAACCTTTCCCCTTCCAACACCTATAACACATTTTACACCCGTTCTAATTACCTGCCATTGCATTACTTGTTACGATTCTTATTTGGCCATTATTTGGCATAATAGTATGTACTGTCATTCAGACAAACAGTC
Source organism: Acleris emargana (assembly GCA_927399475.2). Lineage (NCBI taxonomy): Eukaryota > Metazoa > Arthropoda > Insecta > Lepidoptera > Tortricidae > Acleris > Acleris emargana. The sequence continues at coordinate 43,288,649 of OV656835.1, read as the reverse complement.
AGTGAAAGCGAATTCAAACAATATGCCTAAATTCAGCCAATTATATGGACAATTATCAAGATAGGAAAACCGGACGCTGAAACAATTTATAAAAAAATAAATGCGGGCACAAAAGCGGCAGGCGCCGTCATTGTGTTGAAACGAGAGAGCCGCATCGCTGAATGAAAAAATAAAAACAATATGCGACCATGACAAACGAGCGCCGGCGGCCGGCGCGCCCTCAGGCCGCGCTCTGCCGCAGCACAGACTCAAGTCGAAAATCTGAATTCAAATATCATCCCAATTTTTGTCCAACCGTCGGCGTCATGAGCCAGCGGCCGACTGTCGCGGGCCACAAAGCCTGCTGATTACCGGCGCCGTAGGAGCTCCTCGTCATTATCTCCCGCCCACCCTGTTTATTTTTCTGAGATAAAGATTAGCCGGAGTGTCGCGCGATTGGCGGGGTGGTGCGCCGTGGCAGGGGGCGGAACGGGGCGGGGCGTGGGCCCGGCGCGGCGCCGCCCCGCCCCGCCCCGCCCCGCCAGCTCCACCGCGGCCGGAGTCATGAGGCAGCCGACGCCGTGACCCGCGCCATGCTCGATATTAAGAGCTCCGCCGACTACCTCAGTCGGTCGGGCACTTTTACCAACTTCTCTATGCTGTTTGCGGGTGAATATCCATTATTATATTTTATTCGATACGTGACGTGACGTGAAGTGTTTGTGCTGTGTTGTGGCCGAGGGCTCCTTGTTAGAACATCCTGGACCGTCGGTGAAATAGGCTCGACTTCGCGCGCTCCCTCCCGTAACGTCTGTATGCCTAGTTTGATAAGTACTTTGGTTAAAATCGCAAATCCAACTTGTATCGTATAAAAAACGTGAGTGTGACATACAGACAGACAGACAGACAGATAAGGCGAAACTAAAAGTGATCCTAAATTCACTACGCAGTAAACGTGTTTAGTTGGTTTTGGTTTTTGAGCTACATGTGTAACAGTTATGTAATACCAATAAATAAAATTGAAACTGATTCAGCTTTTAAAAGCATTTATGGGTGTTCGCATCCGTTGAAATTGTGACAAACCTCACCAATTCAGTCCCTTACAAACGTTTGAGAAGTCGGGTCCAAGCACAAGTTACATCCGGTTAACGCAAGTTAGCCGGAACCGGTCTGATATTATAAAATAATTAGATAACTTCCATGAATATTTTTTCCGCGTTCGTTATTTGCTGTGGAGCTTGCTGATACTTCAGTGTAATCACAGTTAAAGCAGTAATCTGGTTCCGACCTCACTGAGACCTGTCGGTTTGCGTCACAATGATTGTGGAAAGATCAACCTATTATTGCGCGACCACCCAAAAAGAAAGGTAATGTTTTTCGGGTGTACGTATGTATGTATCTATGGTCCTTTGTGATCTTTTGTAGGCTAAACGCATTGACGGATTTTAAAGCGCACCCTTGAAACTAAATATTTTACTAATATTATAAATGAGAAAGCTTGTGTGTGTGTTACTTCTTCACGCTGCAACGGCGGCTTGGAATGGAGATAGCTTATACCCTGGATTAACACATAAGCTACATTTATCTTGGAATATTGAAAATTTCCCGAGGGAATAACGATATTCGAAATCGACGCAGACGAAGTCGCGGGCAGAAGCTAGTGTTAAATAAATTTTGTAAATGTCTAAATATACCTAATCCACAGTACTTTAAACCTCGGTCAGTGCCGCAGCAAGTTTCCGTGATTAAGACGATAATGTACCTAATCAGAGGGTATTTATGTCTGTGTAACTCATTAATCTCATTTCATACATCGGGGTTTTCGGTGCGGGAATGTTTGACATAAGCCAAAGATTAAAAAACAGAATTTTACTCTAGGTTTAGGTGTTAGGTTCGCTTTGCCTAATGTTAGACCGGTAGAATCTAGTATATTTCTTAATAATGAGAGATTGGAAATGGTAGATAAGGCGCTTTTCTTAGGGATAACTATAGATAAAAACTTGCAATGGAGTCCCCATATAGCAGTACTAGCAGGTAAATTAAGTTCGGCAGCTTATGCTGTTAGGAAAATCAGGCAACTTACTAATGTTGAGACAGCTCGCTTAGTTTATTATAGTTATTTTCATAGTGTTATGTCGTACGGTATTCTGGTTTGGGGAAAAGCTGCTGACATACAGACTATATTCGTGTTGCAAAAAAGAGCCATTCGTTCTATATATAATCTAAACCCCGTGATTCCTTAAGAGTACTATTTAAAGAAATTAATATTTTGACAGTAGCATCACAATTTATTTATGAGAATATTATTTATGTCATTAAAAATCAAGACTCTTTTGTTAAGAATTGTGATGTACATAATTTGAATACAAGAAATAAAAATAAAATTGCTATTAAAAAAAAAATCGTGTCCGTAAGGTTTATAAATCATTTGTAGGTCAATGCATCCTTTTCTTTAATAAATTACCTGACGTTGTTTTAAAGTTACCATTTCCAGTACTTAAAACTTACTTGAAAAAGTCGTTGATGTCTAAAGCTTACTATAGGGTCGAAGACTATCTAACAGATAAAAATGCTTGGCCAACACCTAAATAATTTAATAATAACTTAGTCATAAAAAATATGTAAATATTGTATATTGTCTAGGGGACACGGTTTCTGTAGGAGAATGTATCGAAACTTTTATGCATGTTGTCTTGCACCGTCACAGGTAAGTATAACTTGTATACTTTCTATAAAAAAATATATATATTACTGTTGCTTATTAGATTTGTGACAATTCTGAGTTTTGACACATTTTCCTGCTCAACTACGCATGAATATATAAATTTTTGGTGTTATGTGAGATTCATTGTTTTATATAATGCTAGGTTAAGTTTATTATTGTATGTATAATATCATTAGCAATATTTAAAAACGACTTACTATTGAGTTTCTTGCGGCGTTTCTTCTCAGCAGTGGTCTCTTGCGAAGCGCTGGTAGATTTTTGACGTGTACAAGTGCCCGTGCGACCTACTTACTGAATAAACATCTTTTATCTTTTTTTTATCTTTAATGAAAAATTAATTGAACAAAAAAAAGTATTTTATAAAAGAAATGTCGAAAGACTATGAACGAATTTTTACAAGGAAATAGAAATTCGATCGAAAAAAAATTAATATGCTCCTATTACAACTGCCGACTTAGAGAGATCGTTCAGTTCATTGAAATGGATAATATTTACAGCAAGACGTCGCAGATGAACTGTTCCAAATATTGAAAAAACATTAATAGTTTATTTTGAAAATCGTGTCAACTACTAAATTTACCTACTGCAGGTAATTCATTAACGTTAATTTTATTATTATCTCATATCATTATAGCCTTGGTAGTAAAGCTAAAGTACTACATGAGTTAAAATAAACTTGTATCATAGTGTAAGCAATTCGCATTAGGCATAATATGATATTTTCTCAGATTACCTATCTGTTGATATCTACTCTTTCTTAAATCATTCCCGCACCGAAAACCCCGATGTATGCCATTATTACGTTGTATGTCAATGCCGGATCTTAAAGAATACATTTGGTTTTAATATTCTTAGTCCACCTTATATTCAAATCACACCTATGCACATTATATGAGGGGAGCCACCTAAATACTGTTGAAATAAGAAAGTGACTTTGGATTTTTTTTACACTGATCGTTATATCCAAGTTCTAGACAGAAATAGGAATAATTATGTTATATTCTATAAGACAAAACTTTTAGCTTCTAACATATTAACAGATTTGATGGCTGTTACAGCCGTACCCCAGCAGGTAGCCCGAACATGAAGCAAATGTTGAACACCCGACATTGTTCATAACATAAGGAAGCTTATAATTACAAAGTTTTCAATACTTTTTTATTAAACCGAGTCAAGCCATTGCATTGGCTATTGGTTGCCGGTTACCTTATTTTGTGTGATAATTGGCCTCGTCAGTGGGCTTCGAGAAAACGCATGCGAACGTTACTGCTATCGAAAGGGCCGACACGATAGAAGTAGATGGGCTCGTTAAATGTTTACTGCTTATAATTATACTCGTTTATATGTTCCTACCACAGATCACAGAAACAAGGGAGATATGTCATGAACGCCAATTCGTACAAGACCCGGTGTCGCCACTTTTAAACATGTGTGCGTCTTACGCTTACGCTCTATTACCTACTACAAAAACAACCTCCTCATAATTGGTTACAGCTTACGAACTAAAAACGCCGTAACATAGTTTTGATAGTAGCAGAAAATTAAGCTTTATACTAAGTTCTCAAGGTTGAAAAATGCTGAAAGATCGTTTTTTTTTCCATCGTAGTTCAGTCACTGAACGTAAGGTAGCGCTTACTCGTCACTTAGCTGCCATCTATGCGACGAGTAATTAATTAGTTCCTCAGAGCTAGATGGCGCCAAGATAGTAGTCCCTATGTTCAGCAGGTTAAGGACTACCCACACACAGCGACATCTAGTTATACTTTTTTCAAGAGGTGTGCGTTTCTCTTCTGTCGTCCACTTAGGGATGCCACAAGGAATGTTTCAAAATATATCGATAAACAATTCAAACTTGTTTGCAACGTTAATATAGGTACTATTCAATTTACAGGCAATAAGTACAATTTTTTATTATTTTACTACTAGGTTAATACAATTACATCATTTAAACTTAATATATTATTGTTAGAATAGAATAATATTTTATTAGCAAGAATACGGTTTGCGTAAAATTGATACATAAGATTTTAAATTTGGAACGATACCTATATTAGAACGTAACAAAAAATGGCCGAATTTCTTTGGTTAAATTTTCTGGAGCTGTTTAAGATTTTCGTTTTGATTAGTACATAAAAGTCTAAATTGTAAACTTGGACTTTATGATGTTAATACAAATATACTAATAAAATGGGTTCGATTGAGTGTCACGTCACAAGATCTCAGTTTGGGACAAACCAGTAGTTTACCGACTTATGGTCAATTTGACCATATCGAGGCGACACGAACCACGCCCCCATAACATATCTCCCTTGTTTCTGTGATCTGTGGTTCCTACTGAACAACTCTACGTTTCTCTGCCCACCGTGACCACCGACAATCGTATCTAAGTTTTTTCGTAAAATTGACGCTTTTAAAAGCTCCATTTGCATACTGATCGCGGAAAGATAATGTAATAATCCGATTTGTATATCAAGTACCAACATTATATTACGCCTACGTAGCGCTACCGCGACAAGGAGGAAGTTTACAGATTCCACACGTACAATGGCGCTTTTCGTCGCCTCAGTACAAAAAGTTTTCAGTAAGGGTTACGTTTCCCTCAACCTCTACTGTAGCTTTATATAAGCTTTGAATTTCGATATTGCACGGGTGCCTTCCTTTCTTTACAGTTGCAATTTTATCTATCCGCCATTTTTGCGGTAACTACATATTTTATTACGTTGTAGTACACTTTTGTTAACTATCACTTGTAAAATTCATGACCCTTGGGAATTCAGAAATGGAGTGGAGGAGTAGTGTTATTTTATTACAAGTATATTAAAATTTTAGTGTAACCTAACTTAACCTAATTAATCGTACTTCTCAACCTACTGAGAGATTATAACGTGATTATGGCTTTAAGTATTATAAAGAGCCCTCTTCGTTTGTAATAGTTTTCCTATTCATTTCGTTACATGATATAGGGTTTTTCCAGATTTAAGTTATTTTATTTGTGGTTGTTAATACAATAACAAACCGAGACATTTAGAGCCAATATTTTCTTAATGGTCTCGAAGTCTTAAATTTATAATAACATGCAATACCTCACATGATTTGTACGAGCTGTCCAAAAATACTTCATTTGACTTGGTGAATTTAAAAACAAGCTGTTTCTCTGATTCCCTTTCTGTGTCCTTATGTTTTCTTATATATTACTACATATCCATGTTAATACCCATGTGATATATGCTTTGCAATCGTTCCATTTGAATAGTTCGGTCTTAACAAGAAGGTTTGTAACAAAAATCAAGGTATAAAAAACGCTTTTAAAGCCCATCAATACCGTGTTGTACATAAACATTATGCCACTAACAGTATGACCTATTTTCTATGAGAGTTTTTATCTCCATGAATATTTAATGTTTGTTCTTACATAAAATGGTACCTATTTAAAAAACCTTGGCGAAATGCAGCGCATTACCAGCGACGTTGCGTTAAAATGCGCATAAGTGAGCAATCTGCAGTTAGATTCAGGACAAAGCGTCCGGGCGTCGTAATCTGGCAAAATGTGCGGATGTCGGTGTCATTGCCGTCGCTGGCGCGGGGCGAGAGTGGCTGCCGCCCTGGCTTTTCACACCTCCGGGACACTCACCGTCGCCTTAAGCCCACAATATCCCACTGCGGCTAGAGCTAGGTAACACAAGTTATTTTCAACTCAGGTACTACTCTTCGTAGCTGGAAAGCGATCCGATAATTTTTAACTATTGATTGTTTGTGTAACATGTCCTGTTAAGGAGTAAGAAGTTACATTCATGTATCCTACGTGGATTAATCGAGTTTGGGAAACAGATTAATCTGTTGCACCCTTTGAGATGTCGTCATTGTTAAAACTGCTGATTTTTTATGTTTTGAGTTTTTCAATCTTACTTTTGATTGAGGAAGGCCCAGACTAAGTATCATTGAAATAGTCGTGTCGCGGTGGAAAGTACGGAACACAACAGATTAGGAAAATGGACTTAATTACGTGTCGTATACGGTTCAATGGTCAAATCCTCTTTCAATATAATCCGAGCAGTAAGTTATCTGAACGGTAATAAAAACTATTTTTTAATTTTACATACTGGCAAAATTCAAGCTATATTTAAAAAGAAAATCCTTACAGACTGACGTAGGTAATCGATTTCAATTTGAGTAACATAATTCATTAAACCGAGATAAAATAAAATAAAATCTTATATCATTTAAAATAAAGCTCACTTTTCTATTGTGTTCCGTACTTTTGGTTACTTCGGATGCTACGATACCAGCGGCGGTGTGGTTGTGACGGTACGAGCGGTGTCTTCAATGTAATCAAGTATTTGCCGTTGTGGGTGCTCCGGAATATTTGAGCACTGTGGATGACCTGAACAATTTGATTACTTAGGCTGCGTCGATGTTAATGAGTATTCTGGATGTTTCCAACTATTTGGTGATCTTGACTGCTACGTACTATATGATGCTGACTGTACCTAGGCCAATGTAATTTTTTTTGACTGGCATCTGCGTAATGTTTCCGTTGTAGACAAAATCGAGATCTAATGATGGTATCCATGAGGAATCGATTAAACTTCTCAAAGACTATAGCGACACGTGAAGCGATTTGGATATATTCGGTAGTAACTCATGCATTTACCTACGCTCCAAAAGCTTAATTTGGTGGAGTAGAACTGGTGATGAAGATCATTCTCGTATTATGCTTATTAATTTGAAACACTTGTCTTGTTATAACGATTGTCAAGTAACAGCCCGTTCACACAGAGTCTCCGTATTTACGGTACCCGTTTTATCGTATACGTTTTTTCATTGATGGCGTATGGAGTTGTATGAGCGACTTCACATATGACACAGTATTCAGTATACAGTAAAAAATGTCGGTCCGCTAAATTATGACATTCCGTTTTGTTATCGAATACTGGATGAACGGAATACGTATCCGTCATGTATCCGTACGTTTTTACTGGATATAAACTGTGTGTGGGGTGCGGTACGGAGAATATGTGAACAGGCTCTCAGTTAATGACGGATACGTTGAACGCTATACGGTGCCTATGTGTGAACAAAGCATCATTTTTTGTTGTATCCGTTAAAACGGGTACCGTAAATACGGAGACTCTGTGTGAACGGGCTGTAACTTTTGATGAGCAAAATGCATCTTGTGGGACTGGTGATGACCCAGTACATACTAGTAGTAGTAGTAGTAGAACTCCTCAACAATTAGCTTAAGGGTTGGTGAGCTATACTTTAGTGTAAAGGATTTACTAGTGCGGCATCACGCAAAATACGAGTCTTGTAATCATCGTAATCTCCAGACTGTATGTATAAATATGTAGGGCTTATAATTTTTATAACTGGTGTTTAAATACTCGGGAGGCTGTTAGGCACTGGTCCCACCGCCGGCTACAGACTATAAGCTAGTAGAACTATAAACTACAAAAGAGTGGGCGAGCGGCGAGAAGCGAGTAAAGTTTTGATAGTTTTGACGCTCGGCTATAAAGCTGAGTACCGCTGAGCTAGTTTTATAGTCGATAGCTTTTACCGCTGCGGTCAACTAGTAAACAGCGGTCCCACCGCCAGATATCGGCGAGCTCGGCGAGCAACTAGTAAAATTATGTACTAGAAACAGTTGACAATCGTCGGGAGGCTAGTAAAAATTCTATGGGATTATCGCTTACTCGCCGGGCGGTGGGAGAGTGTCCTCGCCGGCGGTGTGAACAGCCAGCTATTAACTATAAATATATATCTCTCACTTTTATTTACACGAAAGCGATTATCTTTTGTTCGTTTCTTGAGCTAGAAAATAGCCGATAGCTCATAGCTTACTCGCTCGCGGTGGGACCAGTGCCTTATGATCAGGGGCCCCATTCATCTCGGTAAACCCGTATGGCCGTCGAGGTGTTGTTATGTTGTCAACGTTACGATAGCTCTTATTTGTTTAGCTGTACGAATAATGGCGGTCGAGTTAAAACAATACGAGTACCATAACACGTCGAAAGCAATATTGTTTTACTGTGTAGAATATTATAGAGGTCCAAAGGAATACCTAATTAAACTGGCATAACTGATTTTTTCAACTTGGACTGCAATAAAAGGCGAATTGCTTAAAAAAGATCGATTTTAAAAGTCAGTTCCAAAAATACTCGACCATTGTAATGGATAAATGGACGGTTAAATTGATGGAATACCGGGCGAGCGGTAAAATTCTAACGTCATTTTAATTAAAAATAAGAGTCAGGTTACTCGTAGGTACCTAGAGCTACTTTGCTATTGTTTTCTTGCCATCGACACTATTACTATGTTTATTCACTTTACGAAATATTGAACGCAGGTACTAAACTGGCTATTCCAAGGAAACCAGTTATTAATTAATGATTATATACGCTATTTAGTGGGTTTTCTTTTAGTTATTTTTTACGTAGGTATATTCCAGTACCTTACATATTATTTGGATTCCCTTCAAAGCCTTTCCTTTTAATGACAACTTTTCGGAGACTAAACTATAAATATTCGCAAACACCATCTTATATCACTTGACAGTTCAGCTCGCAAAGTTATGTCGGAGCGTAGTTATAAAGTTTGAACATTTCACCTTATTGTTACGTTACCTTAACTTTAACCTTTTCCCCGCCACTGACTTGATACAAAAGGCGTCCTGATCCGCCAATGACAGCTGAAAACCACAGCTAATTTTAACCTCACGTCACAAATCCTCGCGTCTGTGACAACTATACGCGTTGATGGCGTGGTAGGCACGACAGTTCACGACACCTTTAGGTGTTCTTGGCGTTCAAGGGGTTACACCTACAGTAAATCTGAGACTAGGTCAATTTGTGTGGAATTGTCCCCTGAAGTTTATTTATTCATTGAATTTATCATTATGTTGTGTTTCAGATGCTTCATACAAAAGCACTTGGTCTTCACATGCATCGTCACAAGGAACTCAAGGTGAGCTTAAGCGCTAACAATAAGTTTTAAAATAAATAAGGCAAAAGAAGTTACTTAAATAACCTTACTAAAGTGTATATGGAATCCGCGACACGGCTTGCCCCGCCCGGTAAAGTGTTAAAGGCCAACTCGCAATATAAATATAAATCTAATTTCAGAATTAGGTACAGGGCCTCCCTTTAATACGGTTAAACAATATTGCTGTTGAAGTGATATCATAATTATCATCGTATCGTCGACGATACGATGGCTCTTATTTACTTGACAGTAATGGCGGCCGAGTTAAAAATAATATTTTTTACAAGTTGAGTAGTCAAAACTAAAAATATATGGCAAAGTCAGCCTTAAATGTAAACTGAAGACTAAAACTACATAAATTTGGTTTCATAATGTGACACAAATGATTGGAGAATTTATCTGTGCCTTTTCCTGTTCCGCAGTCGGTTAAGTCGTAGCGCACAAAACGCATAGCCATGTCGTGTACAATTTTATACTCGGCGTAAAAATCAAAACAATGGGCCCCTAAAATTATAACACGCGAGGTCCCGCCGGCGGCGCGCGCGCGCCACGCGCCGCGCCGCCAGACAATGCGCACCTAATTCTTTGATTGACACTTACAATATTTCGGTAAGTGATGCAATATTTTGATGATTATCATTATATAGCGCAGCGAGCGCAAGGGACGCCATTATCGCATCGCATGCTTCAGTCGGCACTCATTGTTGCTGATCCCGGCTCACGACTTCGTCATACGTCAGATGTATGATTGAACATTATCACATTCTAGTTATTTACAATATTTCGATATTTAAACAAGAATCTCAAAAATATCGATGAAATGTCGTATGAAGATATGCATTATGTACCTGATTACCTGATTATGTGATTTCGTGATTAGTTCACTTTCACAAAATTAAGAAGTAAAAAAAATACTATGAAACATTATAAGGTACCTACATACTTAAACCCAAACGTAAGGCGAGAATGGAGCCATACGATAAATAATGAATATACCTGGCAATAAGGTTTTCGTACGGGTTTTAAGTTACTTTGTAACATTGAACACGTTAATTATGAAATAGTTCGGCGGATCGTCACGAACGTAATGACAAGTCATAATAGTTGGTCCCGAGAGAGCCGCGTCAACCCGTGACGACTTAATGCCGCGCACAAAACTTGTAAATGATTTACTCGCTCACCCCGGGGACCCATAACGACCATAATCCATAACACGCGCCGCGATCACCAAACCGCTCGATACTAACTCATTGCTTTGGGTAAAACCGGAGTAGAGATAGAGATTGCCAATTGTTTGACAGGCTTGACCAAAACGAGTAGTTATGCATACGAGTCTGTTTATGTTTATCTTATTATTATGTAGTCTCCAAATTTGTACTTAATTGCTTATTAAAATCAATAACCACATTTTATTGTACCAACAAGGGATTATCGTCACGGGACTGGAGCAAGCTGGTGTGATGTAATGTAGATATTTAATTAATTTGTTACAATAAAATTTTGTTAAAACGCAGTAATTATTTTTATAAAAAACCTTATAGGTCAGAGTGTAATATTAATCAATTTTAGTTAAAAGAGCTATTATAGTTGTACAATATCCGGTCATCACACAGTGGTTCCCTTAAAGTGATGCATTCTATGCATTTAACATTTAAAGAATGTGTGTGTAAAAATTGTCACAACTCATAAACTCTAAAATGATTTCATTCGTGAAAAGTATTTTCCAGCGAGTGCGATTATAATTCTAGCGAGGGATACCAAAATACGACCCCAAATCTGGTGAACCCCATTGCCAGCGCGTCCCCCTGCAGTTTGTACAATGTGAACTAAAATTAACTGACCTATAGCGTTATTTAAACTAAGCGATGCTCATTTGCAGAGATTTGTGAGGTGGCTGACTAATGAATTTAAACGATTTGTTAATAATGAACGCAAGAACCCGCTTGTGACACGTAGTTTATTGCGTTTTATTTATGCGAATGTCAAATTTGCAGTGAAGATACAGTTAATTGGTGTATAGTTCAGGAAATATGATCTTGCCGTCTGTTATCTACTTTGGGATCTTATTTCCGCGTTAAACTTACCGGACCTAACCTTAGCCCTAACCTCTCAACCCAATGTGCTGTTTGAAGAACGTTAGCTATATACATATTGACGGCCACAAGGCATGGCTTATTCCCGTCACAAAACTGTCAAGTTCAGTTAATTGAAGTAGGGCTTACACGTTTTAGTAAAAACGCCCTTACAGGCGGCCAATTAATATTTCCGGAACTATACCAATAATAATTAAGTTTAAAGAGATTATACACCGGTTTGAAGCAGATTCAAGTTGAATATTTTAGAACCAATTTTATTGCATAGTCCCCCAGTTCTGCGGTAGATACCTATGTTTAAATATTCAAGCATCTAGCTCGACATGACGTTAGTTTTGATTCGATAATACAATTTGTACCGAACAGACAATCAAACAAATAAACATACATCAAATCTTAGCGATAATAAACTGCATAATAAAATCAATAAAAATGAGCCTCGTTCCTAGTACTCGTACTTACGTTTGATAAGAAGCTACGAAAAGGTAGAAAAAGGTTATGTGCGCCTTGTTGCGAAAATAAAGCATGTTTTTATACACCATGCTCCGGTGGCTTCGAGCTAAAATGAGACGTAGCTAGCGGTGGCGGAGAAAATTAGCTGAAAGTGGCTTCCATCTTCGTCATCTGTCCCGCTCGCTCTCACAAACGACCTAAAAGGTAGAGAAAGGCAGAACATAAGGAAAATCGCCAGAGGCGCCAGGAGGGAACTTTAAGCACCCCATTGTTTTGCATTCTGTGAAGCGCGAACGCGGGCGGCATTATTATACGTGTAGTGCAAATGAAAATAAAAAATATTGAAGCTTAAAGTCAGAGCTTCGATGGTTACAGTTTTAACGAGACGTGTCATTATTAGTTACAATGCTCACTACAAGACAATCTATATAAAGAGAGTTTTACTGAATCGACATTTTCTTCTCATTCATTTATTGGTGTCATAGTCTTTTTTTTGTTGCTATTCCTGCTATTTGTATTTACTTTATATAATGAATTAATAAACATAAATATCATGGGACAATATCACAGAAATTGAGTTCCACACGCTTGTAATATGGGTAGGTACTAGACAACGATAAACTAACTTGGGCGTATTGTGAAACACATAGTTAGGTACTTATAGGAAACAGTCGGGAAAGACTCGGGAACAAAGACTCGCGCTCATCACATAAATATCTGCCTTATAAGTTGCTATTTTGCTACTAGGTACTTTTAATTTTGATTTAGCCGAAAAATTACATTTAACTTAACCCAAACATTAATAGCGGAGCGATAACAGTCATTTGTATTTTTTTAGAAAAATCTAATGTAACTTACATACTAAAGATGTTCAATAAAGCTTCCAATTGCGGCGAATTTAATTACGGCCCAAGTCTTGTTTGTACTGCGCCGTTCCAGTCCTCGCCTTTGACAAATAGTTTTGACACGACCCGCCTTTGATCCTGTGTAATGAGAATTTAATTTGTGGTGATGCTGGGCCCTCCGACAACGGATTAAATTTGTATTTTTAGTGGGGCCGTCGAGTGGCGCCGTCGAGGTGTCGTCGCCGCGCTAAATGCATTTGGGAGATCTACGAGCATCTGATTTCTGTTTCTTTCTTAACTTCCGCGGTGAAATTGTTAGGTAGCTACCTACTAATATCTATTGTTAAGGATTATTGATTTTGTTTTTTTATCAGTGTGGTTAGCGCGATAAACAATGTTCAATGTTCTTTAGAGGTGTGGTACATAGTGGTGTTAAGATAGAGAAAGATAAAATGAGAAACCTTTCACGTGTACTATACTACGAGTATACCACTTGTAAAGATAGTGGATAGTGCTTTTACTGAGAGTGGTCGCTCTAGCAAGTAGGTATTACGTTTCGTATGATTGATGCCGCGTCGTCGCGCCGCTGGGGTCCAGAGAGGACATTGTCGGGAACCTGCTTTAACTATATTTTATACCCAAAGTAATCAAATATTTACTACCTCAATTAATCTAAAATATTTATCCAGTGATGACTACAAAGTAAAAGCTCACCTCAGTTTTTAAAATTGTGTAGTTATTTCTATTACAATTGCCATGAGCCCCTCGAGTGTATTTTAAATGACTATTTTAATCAACAAATGCGGCTTAACCTTACGTGGACTGCAGCATTAAACACTAAATTTGTCATTCACTTTGGAAAATTCAATAACCTTAGCAAATATCACCCTACTTTTTCCTAAACTCAAACACCGAGAGAGTCAGAATCAAAAACACCCGAATCAAAGGAATCTCCAGAATGTTGCTCTAACACTAACAATGCGTGAAATCTGATTGCAAACTTCAAAGAGACAATCTAATTCTTCGTCACGAACGTCATATCTAAAATAAGTTATACTGCAGTAATAAAAGGGTTCAAAATTGAAAAAATAAATGACCCCTCGTAGCCAGGAGCATCATTCGCTCTTGCACAACAAATGGCCAATATCAACTGCGAATAGATTTTTAGATTTATATTTCTGCGATTTAATGGTCTGGTCATCTCGGGAGGTACAATAACTCCTAAACAGTTAGTGTAATTAAACAGTACTTGTTAGTCGTGTAGTCAGTGAAGTCAACATTTTTGTAAAGGTGAAGCCAATTAAATCCGCACCCGCATCGCTGGAATTAATATTTCTGGGATATTTCGAGCAGTCGTGTCAAAAGTCCGCCCTCATTAAATTGGCGCCAGCGGCCCGGCGAACTGCTGGCTCGGTGTGCGCTCTGGGACCGACGACCGCGGCCGCGAGTCGACCAATCAGCTCTTAAAATTCCATTGTACTTCGAATCGATATCAAACCCTCGCACTTACTCTTAATTTCCATATGTATTTGTGTGGTATGACCGTCTGCTTATTTCAGGATATGGCTCAAACTCGCTGTCGGCCATGTCGAAGTCGACACTCGATGCCCACTCACATCTTCGCCAACCCGGTAAGTAGATCGTTTTCATGCTTAAATAACAATAGAACAAATTTAAATAAAGATGGTAAAAAGATGAATTTATTCGTAATTACTAATTAAAGAAAATGCAGATTTTTAAAATATTTAGTTTCTGAAATAAGCCCCACAAAAAGTACAATACTTGACGTTACATTCAAACGATTCAATTGCTTGAAGTAAAAGTGTCAGACTTCTATCAAAAGAAGTATGAGTGGTGAAAGTCTGCGTGAAAAAAATATTTCTCATTATGTTATTTTAGAGCACGACTCTTGACAGTGTAGTATAATGAAAATTATCTTACACCGTGTGCGCAAACTTATTCTTTATTTTTTCAAGAAACAGTTTGCTTGTTCTTTACTGAACTTGAGAATATCTAACGAACTATAAATTTGGTTCGGCCATTAGCAATCGTCCCGAGCACGGGCGCTCGCCAAACACTCGCCGACTGTTTGTTGTCCACGGTCAGTTACCCAGGGCACATAAAAGCTTATTTGTGTCTCGGTTTTATTGTGTCCAAACATATTCTTTTCGGACCCGACCCGCGGGTCGACTGAACCCTGTAAAGGGCCGGAGCGGATGTTATTCTACTGTGGAAATGTTAGGCTTTATTATTTAGTAGCATCCTACTTCAAGAGGCACTCGTACCTGTCATATTTTGGACGGTGACGGCGTTGATCAACTGTTACTAATAACGAACATTTACCCGGTCACGTGACGTTTTACTTACTAACTTATTTAGTTAAACAAGTTGTTTTATTTATTTATAAAACCGGCCAAGTGCACGTTGGACCATGCTCGGTTTAGTTTCTATATAACTAAAACTCATTTGGTGCTCTTAGTTAGGTACTTGACATTGGCAAAATCACTACGGAACCGCCAAAGACAAAAAACAAGAAGTGTTTTCAATTCACAAAGTCGCGCCCCGCCATTCAACTTGACATCCCGCGCTCGCAACCATGTTCATAACTTCATAAGATTAAGTAGTGAGGTTTGCGTTTTAAGGCCCTATTAAACTGATCTCGATTATAATGCTCGGCTCAAGATGCGTCAAAAATTACAGTTTTCTATGACTTGACTTTTATTTTGACAGCGATGTCAGCTCACATTAGTTTATTAATACGGCCCTTACCCAACTACCAAAAAAACCTTATAACATCAAGCATACAATATGGCCAAAACCCTTGTAATTGTTTTATAAATGCATAAGTTGTTATAATGTCCTTATAACAGCTCATTATAAGAGATTTTGGCTAATTCAGCTTTTAGTCTTATAATTTAGGTTGGATAAAGGCTAATATGGCCGAGTAATAGACCACAATAAGAATTCCCCTTGTAAGAGTTGTTTATAGGAGATTTTAGCTTACACATTATGTATACAGTAAAACTTCCCCTTATAATGGTTGAATATTTTCCATTTTTCATTATGATGATATGTATCATATAAAGGTGTTAGAGGTGAGGTCCATCTAGTAAATTAGTAGTTTATATTTTTGCTTCTTTTCTGTCTTATGAAAAATAAAGGATAAATCATTTAATAAATCGGAAAAAAAATGGTTTTGGCCACATCTGATATCTATCTACACAACTTTAACTTAATGGTTCCATCTAACCTACTTTGCCAGCAAGGAACCCCAATTATATTTAAATGGAGAAATAAACAAAAATAAATATTGCTTTAATAAAGGTTGTAGACGGTCCCTTATAGACGGAATATACAATACTTTTGCCCTTATCAGCTACGTAACAAAATAAGTAATGAATTTTCTTTGCATGGGAAATGCCTTAATTTTACGGTGCGTTATTTTTACATCACATAACATACTAGACTTTCTCATACAGTTGATTTCCCAAACAGTTTTTATTATAATAAACACTTATAAAATCACCTATCCCACAATGGTTGACACAAAAATTATGTTCTTGTCGCTGCTTTGACGTTTTACACTATTTCATTTTTAGCAAATATATTTCCTTTCGGTACCTGTGTCCTAACTCCTCTGATCAACAGTTCCCAAAATTGACACTTACTAAAATACCATTTCCTAAAATGCCCACCTTTTTGTTATATTTCCGCTAAATGTGCAGTTCCTCGGATGCCGACAAATCTTTTACAAGAATAAAGCCCTTGTGAGAGGCCATTTGCAACGTTAAAAGATGGCGGACGTGTAATTTGTTTTAGACTTTAATTTTTGGGTAATTAGGTGTTCAAAGTTCTTTTCTGATAGTGATTTGTACTTTTTATGCCTTAGTGTCGCACAGTGATTGAAGACTTGGACTTATTTCGTGTATCTGGCATCTTTCTTCTCGTTTCAAGTGGACTCGCAGTGGTGCAGAGGTTAAAACTATCTTGACCTCTGACCTACAAATCACCGTACAACGTTGCCCCCAATCTTCCTAGAGAAGATTGGATTGTGTTTTATACTCATATAAACCTTGACACTGGCGAAATCACTTCACGTGGAAGCCATATCCCTGCGGTAGTAGCTGTTCAAGTCGCCGCGGGGGCAAAAAAAAAAAAAGCCCTTGTGAACGTTTTTTAATGTGATATTAATAAGTCTAATACACTTATTAAATGTTTGAAAGTTACGATTATTAAGGAATTGTTCTTATAAACAACTTTTACGATGTAATTATAAGTTTAGTATACTTACTTGATACTAACAACAATAAAACGTCTTTAAGGGTTATTAGCTTTCAATAAAGCAAAAATATGGCCAGTAAGTATAATTTGTTCCCAAATGCAGTCTTATAGACGATAATATGACTTATAATAGAACTAATTTTTTGGTAGGTAGTCCAAGCTTACTCTGGGTTAACCAATGAAGTCTGAAGCTTCGCTAGAATGCTCGAGGAAATGATCAAGCCTAACAGCATCTTTAGCAATTTCTCTTTTAAATTAATTGTAGGTGCTTAATTTAAGATTTGTTTTTAGTTCAATATTTCCTAATTCCCCTTGTTAGAAAAGGTAGTGAACCGACGCTTCAATCACATTTAGCTCGGGCGATGACGTTTCCCATCCCCTCAATCAACTCCGATTGATTTCTGATTGTATTGTAGAAATTTTGAAAAACTATGTTTGTAAATATTTCCGTCTGTTTAATAGTAATAGTTTAATTTTTTCATCTGTTTCTTTCCAAGCAATACATATGTGCATGAAAATGAGAAGGTACAACCTAGTTTTTCGTAAGGTCTTCAACATATGTAAAAACCGGGCGAGAGCATGTCGGACCAAGCAGCTTTCTAGTACTAAGACATGGCGAAACTATAGTATAGTAGTTTGACTACGGAACCCTAATAAACGGGGTACGAGCATATCTGACCGCGCTCGATGTAGGGTTCCAAACCCAAAACACGTGATAGTTTTCCTTTAAAATTAGTTATAGGTATGTGCTTTCATTTAAGATATTTTTCAGTTTTTAGTACTTAATTGTAGTTTTGGCTGTAGTGGGGGAAGGAGATACTTGACTTCACCGAAAATTAGCACTTAAAATCTTAATAACGGAGGGTAGACAAGGGAAAAACATCCCCACGTTACGCGTATGGGTGTTACCATTAAAAAAAGGGAAGATTTTATTTAACCACTTTGTCGGCGTGAGTAATATGTATTGTCTATGCTTTCTGGTACTAAGAATGTCTAAACTAAGCTGCGGACGGACGGACGGATATGGCGAAACTACAAGGGTTCCTAGTATGACTACGGAACCCTGAAAATCGTAATAATTGAGCTCTATTTAAGGAGTGAGAAACGTAATCGCATTTAGTATGGACATTTTCAGTTTCACAATAATAACGTACCTGCACTTACGCTTATGTGGTTCCCGAGAGCTGTCTACAACATCATACTCGATGGTTGAAGATGAAAGAAAAAATACCTTCTCTTACTTAAGATATATGGGACGTACCGCGAATATTTTTCTACTATTTTAATTATTGGTTTTTGTACGCGGTTGAAATATGTACGAGTACAGTCAACAGCATAAATAAGTGATCATTTATGTACC
Source organism: Acleris emargana (assembly GCA_927399475.2). Lineage (NCBI taxonomy): Eukaryota > Metazoa > Arthropoda > Insecta > Lepidoptera > Tortricidae > Acleris > Acleris emargana. The sequence goes on along the minus strand of OV656835.1, from coordinate 43,269,935 downwards.
TTGTCACTTTAACGTTATGTTTCAAATGATATACAAAATAGTGAAACGATTGAAAGCGACAAGGTACATAAATGATCACTTTTTTATGCTGTTGACTGTACCTATAATTTGAGCACAAATTCAGCGTTGTGACTTTGATAGTTTCTAAGAAAAAGTACTGTGACACACGGGTAGACAGGCGGAGATGCCGAAACTATATAATGGTTCGTTTTTTTTGACCGTGATACCCTAAAACGGGCTTCTCCATCGTGTAAGCTCATGTAGAGAGACTCGAGAGGAACGATTCCTCCGAATATAAAGAAAGACAAGGCTCAAGTTAGCACGTAGGTTAATATCTTAATTCCTTTGGTTACCTAGGTATCTTGAGTTCGAAAAACTTTTGTCCGCTGTTTCGTTTGTCCGAAATGGTCATATCCCCGATTTTTTTTAATTCTGTAACCGTCTAACTATCCTGGATTGATATAAAACTAACCTGACCTTACCTACAGGTTCTGTAGATATATCTCTTTAGACAATTTGAAAAGTTAATGGGTTTAGAGTTTTCTTTTTTACGGACAAATGGAAATGTCGGACAAACGAAACAGCGGACGAAAGTTTTTAGAAACATCGATAGATTACCACCTAACTCTACATCACGTGCCCAGGAACGCACAGGGCAATAAATTTGACAGTACGTAATTCGTCAATGAATGAAAAACTATTTGTGACCTAGAATTAAGTGACCAAACCAATTAAAAATCTAAAGAAAACCAATTAGATACACCGATCGTAAATTCTCTGATTAGCTACTAGGTATTATTATTCACCAATCATGGGTCATACATTAGCGGTGTAGATGTAAACCATAGATCGCGTATCCTGATCACGATTAACTCGTTCCGACTAACGAAGGGGCATTTTATTAAGCGCATATCCCTGAGAGCTGTCGAGCCGAGGGCCAGCTCCACCATACGTGACGGTTTTACCCTAGTGCCCCGGAGAGGGCTTTCTTTGTTCGGACTGTGCCCAATATGGGTAAAGGTAAATGGTGCTTCTAATCAGGACAGACGAACAAATTTTATGTTTATGAGAAAGATTATGTCAAACTTATTAGAAGTTTTGTGTCATATTCATACGGTAAACACACTTGTGTTTGCAAATTAAATTTACCTCGCTCGAATAAATTTGTCGCCTTGACTTGAGTTTACGCTAGATGGACACACTGGACACGAGATTAGGTTTGTAATACCTCCCTTTTAGCAGTTAAAGATCAAACGTAAGAAAACCATGGCGTATTTGTTTAACACTCTATTGATGTTACACAAACGATTTGAATACAAAATAATGCCTGATTGTTCAAAGAGATTTGTGGCGCAACTAGATTTCTTTGAAAAACTGCGCAAATCTTTGCTTATATTTACTATGTTAGAGTTTGATAGGGAAAAACCGTGGCGTAACAGTTTTACACAATCGGATAAAAACAGATTCTGATCTTACTTCTAAGAAAATAAATCTAATTTGAATTACTTACAAACGCTGTTTGGCATTGTAGAGAATACATCTGCTCATTTGGTTCGCTAAGAAAAGTCGGCGTCCAGCACAAAGTGAGCGATTCGGGCAGAGAGTGGCGGAGCGGCGGCGGCGGGCTCGATTTCATTAGAAAACATTGGTGTTTGCTCGCGTGTCGGGCGCGTGTCTCCCGCGGCCGCAGGGGCGCGGTGTTGGGTTACAGGTTACACGATGTGGGGACAGCTCTGATTTTCGGCTTTTTGCTTAACAAAGACGAACGACTTATCGATAAAACCGCACAAATATTCCCAACCCCTTTCTAAAGATATTTCCTACGTTGAATATGTAAAAAAATATGTTTGACAAGCCTTCGTGATTGGTAGGTATCAAATAGAAGTGTAATAAGTCAAAGGGAAGGCGCCTCAAAACACGGATTCTGATATTTATTCAAATCGAGTGCGTGCTTGTTATTCGTGCCTGCCTCAGTAGTCAGTACGGTGTGGCGTGTAACGATACAAGTCACTTATATTTAAATGCTACAGTTGGTTATGGGGCAATCTGAAACAAAACCATTGAAATTCTTTTATGCACATAATTATTAAATTGCATCATTTAGTTACCTATGTTGTTTAGACGAACGATTAAAATAATTTCACCAACAGCAACAGCCTGTCAATAAATCCATTATTACCCTGACACCACCGTCTTTTTCGTTTGACACGAGCTTTAATTGTTCCTTCATAAAATAATATTATTAGAAAAAATGTTTGTACAGCGGTAGATCAGACGCGCCCAAAGAGCGCTGTCGACGAGCAAACAGCGCCATGCAAACAAGGGCAAGTAAAAAACCGAAGGAAATCAAAATGTAATTTCCAGGAGCGTGCGTGCGGGACCGCATTGTCTTTGCCTCGGTACTGACGCTAGAAACGAGCGGAGGTTGTAGGGTTCCGTGCATCGTACTAAATACTATAAACTAACCGCTTATAAAATGTCCGTCTGTCTGTAATTCTTTTAACCTACCATGGTAAATATCATTTGAAAGATCACTTAAGTCAAACCGAATATTCATTTTTTTTATTTATAATTTTTGAGATTTTCGGATAGGTATAGGTAGTAGGTACAGTCAATGGCATAAATGTATATACGCTCTCAAGACGTCAAAAATAACTATACACCTTTATGCCACTGGCAATAAGGTCCGTGTATATACAATACTTATATTTGACGCGATGGCTGTATAGGTATTAATCCCCGTTGCTGTACTAAAATCTCTATAAAATACATAGATTAAAAAATAATCATACATGTATTACAAGACCAAGGATTTACAAGAATAAATTATCAACAATTGTCAGATCCGTATGAGAATAACATTTTTTAACTATTTAACCTGTTAACCTGGGGTTAAACATTTACGTGCAAACGGGCCTAAGTACCAATTTCACCAAACGATATTAAATTTAATCAATGTTAATCGACTGTTAGTTCATACATTTTGCCAGCCGTTAACGCTCTAATCGTCTGTTAAGTGGTAAAAAAAAAAAGACATTAATTCAGTAAGTAGGCACGGGCACTTTTACACGTCAAGATTCAAGAATCTACCAGCGCTTCACAAGAGGACACCACTGCTGAGAAGAAACGCAGTAAGAAACTCAGCAGTCAGTCATTTTTTAAACATATTTAATATTACAATGTTATACAAAGCTATAAATATAAAATTAAATAATCTTACGAGGGATGGCGGGAAAAGGGAGAAAAACACCTACTTATGCGTAAATAAGACGGTGCAAGACGACCACATAAGTTTCGATATTATGTTTTCCTACGTCAGCGGTGTCTCCTAGACCTAGGTACCAATTGTATAAGTACTAAGTACCAACTTTAACTAATGTGGTGTTTATCCTACTGTAGTCCATGGTTTAGCTATCTACCTGAAAATTAGTGAAGTACCATCAGCAAAAAATACAATATCACAAAGTTTATCAACTGTTGGTGGTTTGTCATTTATGTAAACCAAAAATAAAAAAGGACCTAAAATAGAGCCTTGAGGCACACCTCACCATCATCAGATTGCGTTTTGTTTACAACAACTGTTTGAGTTCTATCACTTAGATAAGGAGACATAAGACTTATAGCTTTATTGGACATTAATGCAAAGTAATGATTGAGCTTCAACCAAGGATGATTTAAGACATTTCATAGTATTAATGGCTATGTCGGAAAAATAATCTTCGAATGCAAAAGCAACGTCTTTATTTGACGTGATTTGTTTATCACCTGTTTAGGGTGATAAACATAATCACGAGATTTTGATTTTCCCATTTTCTATTTATAATATTCCATACAATTTTTACCTTATTGTCAGATGATTTGAGTTTAAGATTAAGAAAATTTGCCTTAGCAGAATAATTCTTAACATAATTTAGGAAGTCAGCGTCCTTATCGTCATCCCTCTCTCTATGTAGGTCAAAAAGCCTATTTCTACTTTTATGAATGCCTGCAGTAGCCTATTCACTAAATTTGGTATTTGACTTAAAAACTACTCATTTTTAAATTGATGTAGAATTACGCCAAACAAGTTTTTTATTTATATTCTAACTATTACACTCACTCTGTAAGAAAGGTGATACAGAAAGATTACTCTGAACTTTAGTTTTGAATAATTCCAAACGATTAGGTACCATCGTTTAACATCCTTTGTTGAAATCAAATTAACGGTTAACATCGTTTGGTGAAACCAAATTAACGGTTAACATCGTTTGGTGAAATTGGTACTAAGGATACTAAACTACGAGAAAGGTTTTAGTAAAACAGATGACAATTGTCACAGGAGGGCAATAATTTTATCGCAGTTGGTAAAATACATTTAAAAAAAGGGAATCCTGATACATGTTATAGCGTTACAATTTATATTAGAAGCTGTGTTTGGATTTGAGATTATCTTCATTTGTACCTCCCGACAAAATGGAGGAATGTTCTAAATTTAATGTGCGCAGGTATCTGTGTGTCAGTATATCTGTGTCACAAATTGATAGAATAAGCTGCATGCGTTTTTTTTAACTTATAGAGTTGTTTCGGGAGGTTATTTAGGTTAAATAAAAATCGGATGGGATATCAGCTCTCAAAGAAGGAATCGCCATTATGTCATACTGTAGCATGTTGGCAAAATATCAATGGCATTATAAATTAGTTGGAAATTAAAGAGTGGTAGTGGTGTGGCTTCTAAAAGGTGAAGACAAATATAGCAAGCAGCAGAAGGACTTCATTAGGTTTCCAATATTAATACAAATACGAGTAGATGCAAAACCCTCGGTGCTCGATTCCGACGCGCACTTGACCGTTTTTAGGATTCCGTACCAAAATGGTAAAAAAGGAACCCTTATGGTGAGACTTCGTTGTCTGTCTGTCTCTGTGTGTATGACACAGCCGGTTTTCTCAGCAACTATAAATGCTATCAACTTGAAATGTGGCATAGTTGTACAACTTTCTTGCCAGCATCTGCTTTTAACTAAAAAAAAAGAAATTAAGTTTATAAATAATTGAAAAGGGATCAAGAATGGCGGGTTGAAAAATTACTGTGGTTTGATTATATCGAATGAGGTGTCATATAAAAGGGCTCAATCTGTACATTACAATATTTATTTATTTTAAATTTTTTGTGATGTACTTTTTGATTTATAGCCAAAAATTTACAAAAAATGACTGTTCCCCCTTGATTTCCGAAGTTTAATAATTAAAAAATCTACAACAGTCCTGACGTATAGATAATGACTTAAATATTATGGGAAAAATAAAATGGAGTGATCATTACTAACAGTTTTAACTAAATTACGAAAAACTTCTACGGTTAATCAAAATGGAACTTATGGCATAGAAAAAAGTTCATAACAAAATGAGTATTTCCTTTGGCGGGCACCAACGGAACCCTCGGTGCGCGAGTCCCACTCGCACTGGACCGGGTTTATTTTTACACTCGCACTCTTTTGTTTCAATATTACCAGTATTCGAACCGTCCCAACAGCCGACTTACTATCATAGTTTATTATTTTAAGGAAAGGGCTGAGTTAAGTTGTGGAGATAGATGTAGGTATATGTTAACTTAGGACCCTTTTCTACTTTTAAAATGATTAATATTAGAATTGCATCGTAGTGTCTATTTTAAGTCATTTTTTATATTTTACTAAACACGTGACTCAGATTTGGTTGAATCGTTGTTATTTGAAGCAATTTTGCATTTTGAATTTGTTTATCAAGCCGGGCCGGCGCTCTATTCTTCTCTATAAAAACATATTGCTTGTGATTATACATATTATGCATTGTTTTAACCAGGCCGCCGCCATAACTGTGAGGTTAATATGAGAATACGATTACATGCCAAAGGCCATATATGTACCTACCGAGTAGAATAGGCGAAAAACGTTGTTGTTGAGAAAACGGTCAAGTGTGAGTGAATATGATAATACCTACTGTGCGGCGGTGCGGGACCTCGGTGCGCGAGTCCGCCTCGCTCATGACCGCTTCTTTATATTGTTCTAAACTTCTCCTGCTGGCCGAGTTATAGGTCATTCTTTATAGTTCTTATTGATCGTCTTAACTGCCAAATTTATAAGAACTATAGGTGAAAAACTTAAGTAAATTACCTCTTGCATTTATAGTTAGTTGTGTACAAAATTAATATGGAATTTACGTCAAATTTCAAATATAGAATGTCGAACGGTCTACACAGAAACCCTAGCCAAGATGCAAACGCAACTAACGTTTTTCTTTTCTATCATTCAAAATACATATATATATATATGGGATGACGGTTGACTACGTCATTTGCAACGCACGAGTTTGTCATCCAATACAATGATAGATAAGTTTCGGTCATAAAAATCATTTTCGTCACAAGCTTTTGTTTGCCGACTGTACTTTTTTTTTGCAAAATATTTATTTACTTATCAAGACCAAACTGTTGAATCGTAACACGGTGGGTCTACGAAAAGAATAGCAGAGATCCCGTCGCCACCTTCCGACTCCATAATCAGATTAGCTCTTAGATACCATAATATTGCATTGTCATCGGGTTTACTTATGTGGTCCAAATTTCTGCCCATTCCGCTGACGGGAAGTGGGTCAAATTAACTTGCAAGATTTGACCCTTGCATACATACATACATGCAAGTTAAATAAAAGCTTGTAAAAAGAAAAACGTTTGTAGAGTTTGCATCGTGGCTGGGCCTCTGATGCGTTAAAGCTACATGCAAGAGATTATTTACTTAAGTTTTTCATCTAGACAGCGTTAACAACTTGATAAAGATATGATTAAGGAAAAAATGGAATTGTAACCGAGTAACCAGATTATTATTTTGACAATGTTGAACATACTTAACTAAAACACTTGCAACAACCTATCACTTAGTGAAGGCCAGCTTTAGTTTCTTCGTGGTTCATTGATCGCACAAAACAATTACTAACCAATGATCATATGTCTTAACAAATAGAAATGTCAAAATATATCTGCGGGGAGACTTTATTGAATCCGAGATTGGGGCACGGCGAATCGCAATCAAATAGCTAATGCTATAGGGGCCTCGAAATTGCACTAACGACTCCGGCGGGGGACTACCCGACAGTAATGCACTGAAATCGATTAATTATCCCTTTATTATTATTTTATGGCCTCCACTGCGAGGATCGTGCCATTGTCTGTCAGATCGTATTTTACTTTGGGAAGCCAGTTGTGCTGATTCAGCATTGCAATGCATTGCTTTCAATACTGACAATGAGCGAAACAGTTACATGGCTGACTTACTAAACGGAAACAGAATTTTAAATATTTCTTTAAATTTGAAACAAATTTGTTTATTAAATAAGTAGTTGCTTTTAGGCGATTTTTTGTTTCCACTTGCGTTTCGTGCCGCTCGCTCTATCTCGACACGGTCGACGGCCCCGTGGCGCCGGACCACACCGCGCACCGGCCGCACCGGCGCCTCCGCACCCGCCAGCGGTCGGCTCTTGGGCAGCACGGTTCGGCGAACGAACAGGAAGTCTGCAGATAATCTCCATATCCGCTCAAGTGATGATGAAGCTAATGAAGCGTGTGTATGACGCAAATATTTGTCACACTCGAGCAAGAGAATGACCAACATTATTATCGATCGACGGATTTCTATGGTGGTGTCATAATTGGAATACAAATTCACTCTTTGACGCCGACGGGAGGGCCGTGATTTGGCCTTTTGTGCGTCACGCGTTAAACTCCTTCAAGCCTCTAGCTACACCCTACAATAAGCTGAGGGAATTGAGCCAAAATCTACTCTATTTCAAATAAATAGGGTGCCATTCGGCGTACAGACATGCATGGCTGGCGATTTTGCGTTTACTGCTAAAGTAATAAGAATGGTTTTTCTCTTGTCAAAAAAGACCATCCCCAGCGGCTGGAATCGGTTGGCATTGTGTACGATACTGTATTGCGTTTACCCAAGACTTAATTTGCTTTGTGCGTGTCGAACGTGTGTTCTATCAGCGAGATTAGTGCTGGTAATGGACGCATAATTACAGCAGAAAAGGCTAACATCGTAAGCTTCATTTGGTGTGCAGCAATCACTTGTTCATAATGCCGGCGAAGGGTTCTCGGCAGCGGATCCCGTTGATTCACTTAGCAGCAAACATGCGGACACGGATGCTTCGGCGAGGTAGGCGACACCTCTTCCCATCATTTTTTCAGTTACTAATAGACATATTTGCTGTAGATACGACGAAAAACTTTGTTTGTTGTTGGGTATAACTTTACTTTCAATTAAAATCTTGAGTTTAGATAAGAAAGTGTTTTTCTATTATTTGGTCGCGAAAAGGCCCAGCTTCTGTATTGTGTTGAAGGCCAGCAAACAGAAGGGAGCAGTGTTTGCTGTAGGAATATATTGTGGTGGCCGACGCGGGGAAGTGACGGAGCATGGCTGCGTCATTGATCGAGAATTACATCCTTAACACACTTGCAAAATAAAAATTAAATAGAGTGCTCCACCACAAATATGTCGTTTTATAACTAATGTTACCTATATGATATGACTGACAAGAAGACAGATATTATAGCGTTTGCCCAATATCCCGGACATAATATATCCATCCATTTATCCAAATACACATTGCTGGCAGCAAATGAAACGGAAACCCATTCAAGCAAATACACGAAAACAATCATACCAAGGTATAATTCGCAACAGAAGGCAGCCGGGCGGGTCGGTCGTCCTACCAATTTCGATCGCAAATTGAAAACGTAATCACTTTCCAGAATTCTATTTGGAAGATCGCGGGACATAACTCGATTTATGACGTTCTATACAGGTGTCGAGACATTTTTATTTCGACATCCCGCTAAGCTGTAATCGCCAAGAAGCTATGCTATGTTTGAGTCCCTATGATTTTTATTTAATCTATAAACGGGGTTTTTTATTTGAAGTATGACTATGTCTCACATAAAGTTCGAGTCGACCTCATGCCTAAGCATTCGATCGTAATAAAAAATATGGTTTGACTTTTTAAATGCCTTCTAAAATGTCGTGTATGTATTATTTTTTATGCATGTTCCCCAATTCCTCCGTAAATTATGGACGGCTTTAAAAAAAATATCGGTTTGATGGAGTTTGCTTCCTTCGTGGTCCTTTTGTCACCAAATCTGAATCTAATGAGGGGATTTGTGAAAAATTGAGATTCAAATATTATAGAAATACATATAGCGATTTTAGTATTTTTAGTAACAAGTCCAGCATTTGCATTCAGAAAATATCATTTGGTGACGTGGAGCTGATGATGAATACCACAGATGACCAACGGATCTCCTCAACGTTAGGTACATATTTTAAGTGTGGCAATAAGATATCTAAGCTAGTTGAGCTACTATAACGAAGAACATTTATTTGTTTAAATATGACTATGACTTCCCCGCGGCGTTGCTTGCGGAGAGCTTGAAATGTTAAGTTTTATAGCTACAAATAGCTTATTACGATCACTAACAAGTACATAAAAAAAAACTTATTTTAAAATACTTTTAAACGAAGGCCGACTTTAGTTGGACTGACCTATACATACTTACGGTTTAAAAAAAGTTATTTACTTATTCGTTTTTGAAGACGGTTTTTTGTTTTTAAAAACATTTATTTTTTGTTTACTCACGTTATCTCCACAAAGTAACCCTTGCCTCACAACTTGGCTAGTACATACATGGTCGTCTGCCGGTCGATTTCCGATCTTTTGTACAGTACCATAATACAGTTTATACAAAAACCAAACAGGAGAGTGATATCAATTTGTAATAAAAATATGTGATGGTTATTTTGCAAATTATAACATTTTTGATAATTTCCTTTAATTAGATACAATCGGTTTATTTAATCGCTCAGTTAATATTAATGCCAATCACAACGGAGCCAATCGTCAAACGCCCTAACACTCTCTGGCAATGGGATCGGGCTCCATTAACAGCAATTGTGCAAGCCAAGGCTACATTATTTTGCAGTAGTTATTGTCATTGTTCAGAACTGAATCACTGATGCAGATTATTCTGTTACCCTGAAGTCGTGCCTGTTATTGGCACCACCATACACCAGGTATGGCAAATATAACATGGCTCAGTCCTGCAGACCCTAAGCAATCCCCGGTCCGTACAAAGGCTTCCTTTTAATCATATGAGTTTGCTAATCAGCGTTAAAAGGTCAGAAATCTTATCCTCTAAAAATCGGTTCCCTGGCCTGGTCGATCGCGAGAGCGATGTCGCAAACTCACTCACTTGTCGGGCCAGGCGGGTAGGCCGGGAGTGCCCTCACTTAACGTGGTTTTTTACGCGTTGACTGGACAACTTCAACAACAAGTTGCTTAATAAAATCACCTACCAGAATGCTTGGAGGTCTTTATCGAGAACGGAAAATGCTTTTCGCGTGAGGCGGTTGGTATTCCTTGAAGGTGCTCTTGCAACCAGCTCCCAGCCCCGCCGGCAGTCGGCCCCACGCAGGAGTAGTCATTTATCATAATCATCTCGATTATATCGCGCCTCGCCCCTCCAGCGGAGCCATTTAACCACCCTCGATTTAACTGTTATTGTGAACATTTTTGATTCAAAACGTGTCTTTTGTTACGAAGCTTAGTCACGGCGACGCGAGGCACTTTGAGTGGTTACAAATTCATCTTTCATCTAGTAAATCGTAGCTTTGACGTCTCGCCCGTTTTTTTAACTTTTTTTTACTGCTTGTTTAAGTATTAAGCACAAAGTTATTCAGATTGTTTACTTACGTATTGTAATAGGCAAAATGTCGTGTTTTATTTCGTGTACTAGTAGCTGCCAATTCATGCTGTTTGTTAAAAATTAAGGTTGCGAAAATAAATCTGTTGTAAATTTAAATTAACAGAGATATCGTGTTCAAAATGTTCTAACCCACTTATTTAGTCCTCAGTTAACGTAATGGCTTAAAAAGAAAATGATTGTAATGTTTTATGAAAAGTTGAGACCGCGCTCGCGTGCCCGGCGTGCACATCATTATTAAAGCGGGCAGCTGGCCGGCCATATTGCCTCTACAGCGCGACGGCTTAATTCATATGATACGTATAATGATATGATCCTCTTGGCACTTCTACACGTTAATTTGTAGAAAATCTGCTGCCGCCATTGACTTGGCAAACGTGAATTTGCACCCTGTCCACTTGCAGATTTTAATTTACGAGTATAGGGCGGTGAGAAAGGACAATGCTGGCCAGTATGCTCAGAGATGGGCATTAATCGATTAACTTTTTAGTCAACTAATCAATCGATTAAAAAATCAATCGTCACAAAATTAATCGCGATTAATTTAATCAAGATTAAATTAATCGTCGCATGATACGATTGACGATTGATCAATCGTCATGTTAATCGACTAAATGTCACGATTAATTTTCGACTAAATATTAGAAGACAGCACAGCACGTTGAAAAAATAGTTATGTCTCGTTGTTCAATGTCTTTTACTTTCTTGGAACTCATTCTAGTTGGTTTGCTGTGTGATGTGATATAAATATTTAAAAACTTGTTCCAGTGACACAAGATTGTTTTTACCCTCTAAAGGTTACCTAGAAAAGGGTTTACGAAGTCCAAAAAATAAAAATAACTTATTTATTACTGATATCAATCGAAAGAAAATTAATCAAATTAATCAATCGATTAAAAATTTAGTCGTTGCCATTTAATCGACGATTAATTTAGTCGCGACTAAATTAGTCGAAACTCTTACGATTAAGATTGATCAATCGTCATTTTTAATCGTTAGTCGCGATTAAATAGGTTAATCTTAATCGTTAATCGTTAGTCGATTAAAATTTGCCCATCTCTGAGTATGCTAAAGTGATTAACAAAAGGTTGTTTAATTTTCTAAACACAACACAACAAGCTTGGTAAACACGTCATTAGATAGCTATTTAAATACTTCGGTGAAACCGACATGGAGCGGCAGTCTACCTCCTCTGATGATGTATCGTCGCCGTCGTGAGGGGAGCAGATTCGTCACGAACTCTCCGTTTTATAGTCCTAAAGCTAATTCGAGTGTCGTTAACAATTACTATTTTAGTATTATATTAACAAAGGCGCAAACTGTCGCTAGGGGAACCGCCTTTGTTTCAATTTCATTGTACAATGAGAATTATTACTATAATTTGCATAGCCGTCGCTCTGTACAATAAAACTGCAATGGGGTCGTTATATTACGCTCAAGAGAAAAAACTATATTACGATAATGAGTGGGCTATTAAACGAACAAAAATAATCTGGTCAGTATAATTTTTATCCCCGATCATTGATGAGAGTGTGGCATAACAAATAATAACCGCAACCAGAGGCGAGATCCCAGCACGCTACCGCTGCACGGCGACAACAGGCGGCAACTAGAAACTCACCGCAGGCCTATCTATGCAAATTCAGATAGCTGCAGGTCCCCTACGTTCTCATTAAACCTGTTTGTAATGCAATCTATGCACTCTATCGGAGTTTTTTCGGTCGGCACTGTTGTCGGCGCGGTTGCTATGGCCACCGTTATCTTTCGCCATGTCTAGGTCTATGTATCACAGGCACAGGCGTGAACGGCGAGATCTAACACGTACACGTCGGAATGTACTATGTTATGAAAGATAGCCAAAGACGATGAAGATGACTCACGCCTATTCATATGATAAGAATAGTAATTTGTGAGACTGGAATTGTGGCATTGTTCTACAGGTAGGGAAAAAATATTTACTTACTAAAGTAGTGCTGATCTCTATGTTTCAGATCCGTATCAAATGTTTGGACCCACGAGTAGTCGTCTGGCAAATTCAGGTAAATAATCCATAATTTATTCAAACTTTATCCACTTCCTACTATTCTGAGGCTTTAAGTGCGAGTCTCGAGATATTATGTTAAACTAAATAATTCCTGTATTCTAACGTTATTGTAAAAGTAATTCGTCCAAGTGTACGTTACTTGAATGGGCAATACGAGCTATGGAATTATGCTAGGAAAGATTTCAGACGGTTTCAATTTTGCTAAGAGTAAGGCAACATTTTAACCAAGGTAATTGAGTCAGATACGTGGGAAAGGGTTCACCAATGGGATTACTCTATTCTCTATATAGTCACTAATATAATATAACTCTCGGTAATGGCGCTCCGTCGCCTCGCACAACTCTGGTGGAGTTACAGCCTGCTGCAGTCGCCCACCTATTACTCAGGTACACTCACTAAAATACGAATATCTAAGTTCTGGGGGGTTATTATGACATAACTATGCAGTTTAGTTTAAGCTGAGGGATAAGGACGGAGCTATATAACTGCCATAGCTCTGTCCTTTACGCTCACCGTAAAATGAACTGCATAGCTATGTCATAATAACCCCCCTGTGATGGAATTCGGCTTGGTGCCCATATAACGACATTAAGTAGACTTTAAGACCTACTTAATGACCTAACTCTCATCTTTGTTGGTTTTTGGAGCAGGATCCAAACAAAGTTGCCCATGTCCTTCTCTAGTTAGTTTACGGCTGAGTATACATAACCGCTGATGTCGTTAAAATTAGTGTAAAAATCTGGCCATACACCCAAAACAATGTTGAAAGGCAACGCGGTCGTAACAAAACTGTTAATTATTCAATCTTGACTAATTTATATCTGGCAAGGTGAAAGTGGCCAGGGCCAGGGGTGACCGCGGACTGACCTGAGAAAGTGGGGTGACCAGCTCTCACGCGGTCCGCGGCACGCGAGATTGCGATAACGACCCCCATTCAAGGGTTACATGCGCCATGACTGTTCCGACGCTGCCGAAGACGCATAAAGCTCTGACCCTGTGTCATGGCTCATTTTTTGCCTAAGTGTTCAACTTTAATAATAATCTTGACCTTTTTATTACTTAACGAAGATTTACAAGAAAATATTCTCACAAGAATATACAGTTTTAAGTGGTATCGATCACTAAAACACCTTGTAAAATCAAATCACGAGTTTAAACGGTTACGCTGCATGCAACATACATAGATGGCGCCGATAGCGCACTTCGTTCCGTGTGGGAAACGGTGAACGCCGTGTAACTATGTGCATTATCTGTTGGCGATCGGGACTTATGAAAGTCAAAATGCTAATAAGCTATTGATGGTGCGTCGTATAGGGGAGCGTTACTCACTTATCACGCCACCTACTTTATGTAAATCGCTGATATCTTATCTATATTAAGTCACTTATAAAAGTTAAAAGTAATGAAGGGTGGATTAAGCTAACACTTATTTGAGTAAGTAGGTAAACCTTTGAATGATTAAGAACAGATATGTCATGGATAATGCTACAAGTATTTTTGAACTTTAACATACAATTTACGAATACTGTGTTAGGTACTTAAACGGGAACAAATACACAAAACAATAAAGTAGAGTTTTATTTAATAACAAACTTATGCAAAAGTAATGGATATCCGTGCCCTGCCTGACCTGCAATTTGATCGCGTCAAGTCAATTATAGCCACGTGCCTACCTGAACTCTAATTACGTAAAGGTTCCCACAGGCGCGGGTGCCTGCAATTAACTTGTCTTGGGTTGCTCATGGCCTCATGCGCTTGCCTGACATACATAGTAGACAGCACACAACTCTTAAATAATACAGATCAAAACTGTCTAAATAGAAGATTGTATCTCTAGGTAGTTAAATAAATAGGTATACATTAAATGTCCACCTAGGCAGAGAAAAAGTGGCAGGTATCTGGAAATACATTGAAATGTTATAATTATGAAGTATTGTTACTATAAAAATATCAGATTTTAGCTCTGAAATCGGATCATTTGGTGGAATGATAAAAAGGCCACATACCTAGACGAAACATAAAATATGAACTGTTTCAACAAATAAATAGTAATGATAAAATCAGTTAAACAACGACATAAAACTTAAAACTATACTTATTTTGTAAAATATATATTTTTTTCATTTAAATGCTTTTATTTAAAATCATTTGTTATTTGGCTAACCTCGTTTAGTTTTTTTTAACTTTATCATTAAAACCTTAATATATTGTAAACTAATTAACAAATTCGATTGAATTTTGAATCTGTATTCTGGACCGGTATAATTAGGGTTTTCTTTTCTCTAAATATCCATCAAAATCCGGGACACTGGATATTTACATTTGAATTTATCTACGTTATCATTGAAGTTAAGTACAATTTTAACGCGCTTAAAGAACACGTCTCCCCGCTACTATACGGAGCTTTTTATTTTCCCATTGTATCAGTGATGTATAAATAGCGGCGCAATACATTCTGTTGGGCCCGGCACGGCCCGTTCCACCCGGGCGCGCGCGCCGCTCGTGCGTCCTCGAACACGCCGCCCAATATCGCTGCGTGCTCCCGCGCCGCCACCCCGAACATTAACCTATGTCGAATGCTAAATCGTCCCTATGCTGCTCGATCGACCGTATTAGACAATGGTTTATACGTTTCCTAAACCTTCCCCACATCATTATACATTTTCGCTGAGTGAGCTCGATTTTAAGACATCAACAAAGAACTTGTTCTAACCAAGATGAATGTTTGAACAAGCCATGGTGACACGAGATGTTTCACCACCCAAGCGAAACGCGGGTGGCTATAATTCAAGTGTCATTCAATGACCTTTTATATTTAGATACGTTATGCTGATTCTAAACGCATTCGAAACCCGTCGCCAATTATAGTTACTTTTACAGTTCCAGTATAATTTCTGCAGCCTCGAAAAACACAAGACGGCATCACTACATAGTATAAAACAAAGTCGCTTGCGCTGTCTGTCCCTATATATGCTTAAATCTTTAAAACTACGCAACGGATTTTGATGCGGTTTTTTTTAATAGATAGAGTGATTCTTAAGGAAGGTTTATATGTATAATACATTCCACGCGGGCGAAGCCGCGGGCGGGTCGCTAGTTTTTTATGAAATAGATTTGTTACTTTTCGGTCGAAAAATTTTACTGTCTTTGACACGTGCGGTGCGTGGCAGCGGCCGCGGCGCAGCTGAACTGTAGCAAGGCAATTTGACTTCATTTTTGAGGAAAGCTTTTGCGCGCGGATGACGTATCTTAATATAAAATATCATTGGTGTCATTGTGGTGGTTTAGTCTCGCGTTAAACATTACTTTTCATTTTGAATGCGAGCGAAAAAAAGACGTTCAGTGCCGGCTTAGCCACGTAGCAAGCTAACCTAACTTCTAAAATGCTAGTCTGGCACACATTCTCCTGTTTTGGTACTTACATCAGTGTGCGTGTACTCATGTCCATCAGGGTTGACGATTGGATGAATAATCCAGATGATATTCTTCAGCATAATAACTTAAACCCCCACGCAAAATAGGCGCATATCTAAGTCGCGCAGTTGCGGAAAAGAGCCCGCCACTACCTGTAACATAAAACAAACCAAGGGTATCTTTATAGAATTTGCTACGGACCCAGTGCTTGCGCAATCCGGCACTGACGATGTTCTATACAAAATTACAATATTGATTATAAAAAAGTTTCTTATAATTTTGTACCGCGGTTTTTTTTGTGAAATGCTGCTTTATTTTTTTGCATATTTAGCCAACAGGTTCATCTTGAAAACTAATCGGAACCTACAATATTATCAAATGAATTCATCCTTAATATAATTAAATAGATTCATATTCGTAATCATTAATCGTGTTTCACGAAATTAAATCATTTTTAATTATATTTTTGCACAGTGGTCATTTTGAGGTTATTTCCACGCCCTAAAATTATCTATGCAAATTCACTGAAAATGGCGATAATCCTCCATTTACAAACACCGTGATTGGATCTTTGGGGTTTCCAAAAGTAAATTTAAAAAAAACTTTAATACCTAGAGATTAATAAAGAGCTTTAGAACCGATACGCAGAGACTAAAGTAACATTTTAAGAGCATTAGAGGTGAAGAAAAGTGTTACTTTACAGAAAAAACAACCGCGAATCAATTTGTTAGAAACTTGGTTACATATTTGCTAAATATTATAATTTTGTACAGGACGTCGTTTTTTTCCTCGCATTCAAAGTGTGTTTAACGCGAGGCTAAAAAACCAAAATGACACTCAAACTATAAGCAACTCTCGCCCGCTTGTTGAAAAATCTACTATTTTGTCTATTCATCAGGGTTAAACAAGTTCTATGTTGATATCTTAAAATCACTCCCCGATCATCACGGCTACTCGACAAATGGCAAGACCAAAATTTGAGTTTAGCCACTAATACCGACTTCCAAAAAAGGGGGAAGTTCTATGTTCCAGTGGTTTTTTTATGAACATACATTCACCGATTTTTTCGTCCATTGGGGACCAATTTTAACGAATCTTTTTTTGGTTTGATAGAGTATATTTTCCAAGCAGTCCCATTGTCACCAAATCCTAAACTGATGAGGGGATCCGTAAGGAATTGAGGGAACTCCTAAAAATATTATATACAAACGTATAGTGATTTTAGTATTTTTAGTAACAAGTTCAGCATTTGCATTCAGAACGTATCATTTGGTGAAGTGGAACTGATGAAGACCACAGATGGCCACCGAAACTCCTCAACGGTACCTATTTCAAGGGTGGCTATAAGATATCTCGATAAAGATGGTTGAGCCACTATAACGAAGAATATTTAATTGTGTAAATATGTCTATGACTTTCCTGCGGCGTTGCTTGCGGGCCTTGCGGCGAGCTTGAAATGACTTAAAGTGTCATATATATGTACAAGAATTACTCGTTTAAAGGTACTAAGATATCAACTAAGAAATAGGACTACATAACAGCTTATTATGATCACTACAAAGTATAAAACATTGATTTTTATCTTAATAATAGGAACAAATTATTGGATTATGCTCAGTCGTATTACAACAATACAGTAGACGCACGGTTCACTGTGCTTACCAGCTTAGAGGCGGTAAAATTACCTACCTACTCATTAAAATTTTTAATCAAATGATAATTCACAAATAATTTATTACTTTGGGTCATCTAGGTGAGCTTAAGTTGATCAGAGAAACCTTTATGTCCATGCAATAAGAGCACAAAAGACGTCGTTCGGCTCGACTAGCTAGATCCGTACGAATTTATTTTATTACCTACGTAAAGTTGGTAAGGTATTGTTTTGATTCAGGATCGGGGCAGATACAGCTGTGGCAGTTCCTGCTGGAGCTGCTGAGCGACTCCAGCAACGCCGGCTGCATCACGTGGGAGGGCACCAACGGCGAGTTCAAGCTCACGGACCCCGACGAGGTGGCACGCCGCTGGGGCGAGCGCAAGTCCAAGCCCAACATGAACTACGACAAGCTCAGCAGGGCCCTCAGGTAACAGCCGGCTTCAGCCGACTCCGTTCACTCGGTGCGTGCTATTGCGATCTTTCGGGTACCCGTTTCCATCCTGCTGTGCGACTAACACTATTTGGCGAGTTCTTAGCTATCTATTATATAGTTATGACTTTTTGTGACAATTAATACCTTATGTCTCACCTTTATACAGATACTACTATGACAAGAACATCATGACTAAGGTCCACGGCAAACGTTATGCCTATAAATTCGACTTCCAAGGACTAGCTGCGGCCACGCAGCCGGCGGCGAGCGATCCCGCATACAAATACCAGAGCGATCTTTTCATGAGCTCCTACCACCATTCGGCTAAGCTCTCGTCCTTCATGGCTCCCCACGCGGCCATGCCTACGTCAACAGGTAAATATAGTGAAATTCAACGCTCTCAGCGAATCAACTACGCGAGTTATCTAGCCGACTAAAATAATTTTCATCCCGACTTAAATTTAAAATTAAAAAGAAAACATGTCACTGATTCAGTAAATGGTGTAATGGCAGCGTTAATGCGATGCACCCTTCACACGCAGCACCCACTCAGGGAATCTGCATTTCTTAGTGCCAATACTGCTACACTTGCTTGTACAAATATTGGTTCGATACTCGAAACGGGTTGTCACCGGCACGGCTTGCCTGAGCACACTTGACTTAATGGAATACTATGTTAAACTTTACTCGTCTCGAAAGTATTCTACGTGCGTGTTATATTCTATCATCACTTGTTCTACAACCGAAATGTGTAGCTTATTAGTATTTCTAAGTTGGATTGCACCATAAACTTGACGCATACCTGCCACGCGGAAACGTATGTATACTTTATTAATATAAAATTTATAAAACAACTTGTAGAAAAACTTTGGGCACGAAAATCATTTTAGTATGTGTCACATGGCATTACGCGAGATTATAATTAATTATTACTTTTAATGTTTCACTACTGTCTACTGTTATCTTTTCGTTTAGTTTTTATATTTAATTGAAGCGAACTCTCATGTCACCTGCGTATTTATTCTGGGTTCACTAGTTTGTGTGGTTGTAAATTTCTGCTACAATGACCTATATCAGTGTAGTTTGAAGGAGGCGCCCGTGGGTCGTCCCGATGTCACCCCGAGTGTGCATCGATCTTGTTTCCACTAACTGAAGCTGGCGCACTCTTGTTCCAGCGTCGATTTTCCCGTCGGCGTCGTGGAGTAACTGGGGCGGCGGGGGCAGCAACCTCTACTCGCCGCACACCATGGCCCCTCCCCACGTGACGTCGCATCTGGGCTCCTACCCGCACTACGCATGACCAGCCATGTAATCCGGCGATACAACAAATGACGACTATTTTATGGCTATACATTTGTGTTAATTATTATTGTATTCTTAACTTACTCTGGTTCACAAATGAAACTTATTAGTTATACCGGTCTTTCTGACACTTGCTGTATCATACGCGAGGCAGTTCTCAGGGCTATCTAATTTTCAACCTTTACGTTTAGTTTATTTTTGCCAGATAACACTGGATCTTGAATGAACGATACCTCCAGTTTTTTACAATTTGTATTAGTTTCGTTACGGTGAAAGTGCGGGGGTAAAATCGAGCGACTATATTACGCTGATGACTGTGAAGGGTATTTTGTATATGATAAGAGTTGTATGTATCATAAATGTGTATTTATTCCTTTAATATTGTTAAACTAGGACAGTAGGTTACGGCCCTCCACATCTTATCGGTAAACCACGCTGACATCTCGGCGTCTCATTTATTCGCTAATATTTTACTTAATAAACAATACGCTGTCAAATGTTCTGAGCCGCGTCCCCACCAAGCGCACGCGCTCGCCAAACCAAAAGCTCGGTCTGTGTGGACGGGCCCCGGGGCCGTACGTGCGCACGTTGTCTAGGCCGAGCGTTCCTCAGGGTCGAGCCGTCGGGTGTCGGTAAATGCGACATGCTCAAAGGTGCCGCAATGTGCGCGGTTTGTTCGGTGTGGACGGTGGTGGTTTTAGCTCGCGAGCGCAAACAGTTTTAAATAATTATGAATTGGCTCGGATTTCTGATGGCTTGGTCTGCCTCGCGAGGCCCGCCTCAGTATCTCCGGGCTAATCACGAAGCTAGATCGCCAAGCAAGGCTCGCGAGCCACGCATCCGAGGCTACCGCGTGAGCGCGTGCGCTTGGTGGAGACGCGGCTCTTGACTGATTTAACGATTCGCCAGGATAAAAGTCGTAAATCGTTTTTTGATAACTGGAATTCACAACAATTATATATATGTCATGAGCGAGCATAGATAAGACTGAAAAAAGATCGAATGAAAACAATATTTGCAATGTATCTTCATTCATGCAAATAGCTACATTCGGAATACTATATTCGAGAACTTTCACGCATCTGACTTAATTTAGACAAAACATTTCGCCGTATCCGATGCGGAATTAACACTCTTGTTAAACGCAGCCACGCTTAGAGTGATCAGCGCCGCACAGAATCCTCGAACCCTATTTTCTGGTAATCAGATCAGATCGGTACGGCAGCGTCCTTAGGCTTCGATCAAACGGACCGAGTTCCACCGCTAGGCGTGGCTAGACTATAATAGCGTGACGCGTCACCTTTAAACATATTGAGTACTTTGTGTTACTGGAGTTTTAACCTCTACCTCCCTAGCCTTACTTGGTCTACCGATAAGTAATATAAAAATCAAACTAGAACACCTTTAAACAAGTTTAATGTCACGATTACATTTTGTCCGTTCGTAGCGTTCGCTATAGGCGATTGACTAATTCGGTCTCGATTAACATATGTAAAAGCAAAGCAAAGACGTTAGTTGGCCGAATTCGTAAGTAACAGTTAATATGGCCTTGTTAGGTAAACAATGAGAGTGAATAGAGCCATTTGGATAAGCCAGTGCGACGAAAATGGGAAACTGGAACAATGTAAACACGATGCTGATCGGCTGGATCAATGTAATCGAGTTAAAAGAGTGAAGTAACGTGACGCTAATCGGGTGAATCAATGTAATCGAGTCTAAAGAGTAATGTAACGTGACGCTAATCGGTTGTATCAATATAATCGAGTCAAAAGGGAAGTAACGTGACGCTAATCGGCTGAATCAATGTAATCGAGTCAAAAGAGTAAAGTAACGTAACGCGAATCGGTTGTATCAATATAATCGAGTCACAGGCGTGAAGTAAAGTGACGCTGATGAGCTGGATCAATGTAATCGAGTCACAGGAGTGAAGTAACGTGACGCTGATCGGCTGGATCAATGTAATCGAGTCACAGGAATGAAGTAACGTGACACTGATCGTCCGGATCAATGTAATCGAGTCACAGGCGTGAAGTAACGTGACGCTGATCGGCTGGATCAATGCGATCCAGTCTAAAGAATTAAGTAACTTGACGCTGATCGGCTGGATCAATGTAATCGAGTCAAAGGAGTGAAGTAACGTGATCGGTTGGATCAATGTAATCGAGTCATAGGAATGAAGTAACGTGATGCTGATCAGCTGGATCAATGTGATCCAGTCTAAAGAATGAAGTAACGTGGCTCTGATTGGCTGGATCAATGTGTTCCAGTCTTAAGAATGAAGTAACGTAACGCCGATCGGTTGGATCAATGTAGTCGAGTCATAGGAGTGGAGTAACGTAACGCTGATCGGCTGGGTCAATATAATTGAGTCACAGGAGTGAAGTAACGTGACTCTGACCGGCTGGATCAATATAATCGAGTCACAGGAGTGAAGTAACGTGACGCTGATCGGCTGGATCAATGTAATCGAGTCACAGGAGTGAAGTAACGTGACGCTGATCGGCTTGATCAATGTAATCGAGTCACAGGAGTGAAGTAACGTGACGCTGATCGGCTGGATCAATGTGATCCAGTCTTAAGAATGGATTTACGTGACGCTGATTGGTTGGATCAATGTAATCGAGTCATAGGAGTGAAGTAACGTGACGCTGATCAGCTGGATCAATGTGATCCAGTCTAAAGAATGAAGTAAAGTGACGCTGATCGGCTGGATCAATGTGATCCAGTCTTAAGGGTGAAGCAACGTGATGCTGATCGGCTGGATCAATGTGATCCAGTCTTAAGAATTAAGTAACGTGACGCTGATTGGTTGGATCAATGTAATCGAGTCATAGGAGTGAAGTAACGTGACGCTGATCAGCTGGATCAATGTGATCCAGTCTAAAGAATGAAGTAACGTGACGCTGATCGGCTGGATTAATGTGATCCAGTCTTAAGAATGAAGTAACGTGACACTGATCGGCTTGATCAATGTAATCGAGTCACAGGAGTGAAGTAACGTGACGCTGATCAGCTGGATCAATGTAATCGATTCATAAAAGTGAAGTAGCGTGACTCTGACCGGCTGGATCAATATAATCGAGTCACAGGAGTGAAGTAACGTGACGCTGATCAGCTGGATCAATGTAATCGAGTCACAGGAGTGAAGTAACGTGACGCTGATCGGCTTGATCAATGTAATTGAGTCTTAACTAGTCATACGAGTGAAGTAACACACTTTTCCCACTAATGTGAATTACAACAAAAATTAAAATTATTATGCCAATTTCATAAATAGCATAAAGTTGCAGCAATAATTGCCCATCAGCAGTTTGGCCGTCTCATTCTATTACGCCAAATCAGACTAAGACAGCTATTGCAGGGGCAATAATTGCTCAAAAAATTCAATAGGCAAACAAAGCGTCGAGATCGCCAATTACCTTATAATGATTTTACTATAAGAAAAAGTATCGAGTGAATTATAAAACACAAGACTAGTCTTAAATCAAAGAATGATGTAAATAATAGATACTCATTAATTAAGTAGAATTATTTATTTAGGTTTATAATGAAATTTTAATAACATTATTTTTTATTGTAAAAATAATTAGTAGGTACGTATTTCTCATGTGTATAGAAACAGACTATTGCAGTAACGAAGTTGGTGATGGATGATTCGTTTCAATAGTAATTGTACCTACTACGAGTATCTGATCTAAATGTTGGCTGTTTGACCAGCCTTGGGATCTGGGTACATAGAATAATTTAAATAATTCTCTTGTACAGCTTTTAATAGCCAATGTCTATCAATACAGTAAGTTATATATAATGAATTACGCGTACTGCACGATTTAACGCATCCTGTGTACCCTCGTCCTAATCCCGCTGCAGCGCACGCGCGCCGGCACCCGGTCGCCGCGTCGCTTAATTGGTGATGCTATCAATTATGCTCAGCATTAAACCTGAACACTTAACAGTCAAATTAGCTAAGATAAATTATAACAATACATTATAGTGTTTTAAAACAATAATACTATCAGTATATTTAAATTTTATCATGGTATATTATGCGAAATTGGTATTTATTCGAAAATTTGGATGTGCCATAGTCTTAGATACGTTTTATTAAAATTTTAAAGTTACGGAACGAAATTATGACCTCATTATCATATCTAGATAACTAAAACAAAAAAATATGTCTGCTTCGTTGCAATCTTTGATTATTTACTCTCTAGATAGAGTGTGACCCTGTAATCACTACGACAGAAACAGGCCAGTTTTTGTATGCTTGTGTGCGTGACTCCTTTGTCTGACACTCGCAAAACGTCATTCTATTTATCTCTGTGGGCATGCATAGGGATGCCAGCTAAATTCAATTCAGCAATAATTTACAGGGAAAACTGATCACAGTAAGGCTTAGTTATTGTGAAGTGTTTGAAAAACTAAAAATATAGGTATCGATTCGAATTGGAATGGATTGACTTTAATGTTTTCGATTCATAAAATACACTCACCGGCAAATTTTGCCGAACAAAATAAAAGGAAGATATTTGAAAAAGTTATTTTTTGCCCTGAACTGGTGACGACGAGTGCCTGCAATAAAAGTATAATAATTATTTTATAACAATTTGTGATCATTTTATAACAACTAAGGTAAGTTTTACTTTGCTCGGTATCGTTTCCTTTTTCAATCTCCGACGCTTTTGATTGCTGACAAAATACAAGTCCTTTGTATGGAAATGATCAGAGCATACAACAGTTGTTTTATTCGGCTTCCAATAATCTTCTCCACAACTGCTTCTTATAATGTCTACCCATCGATTGTGCATTATAGGATCACTGTAATGTATTGTAAGGCAAATTTATTATTGACCCATGAAATATAATACATTTTCATATCGACTGTACCATTCTCGGCTCGCACTTGACCAATTTCTGATTATATTATTTATGCATTCCTACAAATCTTGTTTCAAAATCAAAATAAGTTATGTTTACAAAATCGTTTATTATCCACTCACACTTGGCCGTTTTCAAATTGTTTTGTTTTCAATGAGCTATATGTGTAATGACCTGACCCCATGTCAAATTTCCAGTTTGTAAGTCAAAATTTATTTTTATCAATTTTCACTATTCTCGACTTACAATTGGCAGTTTTCTATTATTAATTTAATGTATACTCGTACATAATATCCTAACGTAACTTCCATACTTCAATACTCACACCACTAGGGACTAGGGAATTTCGTATTTCAAAACTGGCAACACCAACAATAATGCCAAGATGGAATCGTATTAATTAGACATATTAAACTGATGATGGATTTTTGAAATAAATACTATGAATTCTGAATTACTTACCGGTGGTAGGTGACTTTGCTGTTTGATTTCATACGTCCTTTGTAATTTCGACAAAGTTTAATTACACACCTCGTCATTTTAGTGCCTTTTTAGCAAAATAAATGTTGACCCGTAACACGCCCGTACCCCTGACTACACATTTGACACCAAGGAGCGGAAAGCTACTTATAGGCTAACAGTTAGCTGATACATTTTTCGACGCATTCATGTCATCGAAGTTCTATCTAGAGAGTAAATAATCAAAGGTTGCAATATATTATTTAATCTTTGTAATTATATACAGTTACCATTACCAGCTTTACGTCTACCTACATTTGCTGTGATTTTTTTTACCTTGTCTCGCTGGTAAGTTTAGTAAGCCCACGGAGGCTTAGCTGCCTAATTTAGTTGCTTACCTATTGGGTAAACTATATTTGCAAGAAACATAATATCTTACTAACACGAGCTACAAGTGCAACGACTGACGACCAAATAACTTGTTCCATTTACAGCCACGATATAATTCTTGTTTATTGCTTGGCTGATGATGTCAACACTGATAACGAGTTCATTGTTTAAATAATAACTTATAATTGTATAGGCCAATAGTTTGGTAGCTGTCATGCTTCTACCGCGGATATAGTGGTTTCAAGCCACGAAGATCTCCATCACTAGCCTTTACTTTTAAATTTAGATACGGGGGGCTTATTTAAGGATTGACTCACTGCAGTTATTTTGCCACCGCTGCTGACGTGGTGTTAGCTATTCCAGCTCAGGAACTAAGAAATTGATGGCAATAATTATAGGTATCGGAACGAAAGTTTAGGTGACTTATTTAATTACAAACACAACTACGGAGAACAGATAGAAAAAGGTATAAATAAATGGATTAAAAAGAGATTTTACTAAAGCCCTGGTTAAGTTTAGAAAAGTAGGCAATACTTACTAACAGCGAAAACAGTCAAATTGTGCCTACTAAAACTAATTTATACGAAATTTCATGCCGAATTGAAACAAAAATCTGTGGTTCGACTCCTCAAGAAAGAATGCAGCTATTGGAAAAAAAAACGAAGTTAGGTTCCTTTACTTTGACGAAGCATCACGATGGACGATGCGTTGTTGGGCGCAAACCATTTGTCTTACTGCGAAAAAAACAATTTTAAACATATTCTCTAAGCAGTGATTTTATGGTGACTGACCTCCAATCCAACCCAACTATACTTGTACTTACTTGTAGTTGTTTCAATCCGGGATGATCCCCTGTGAAACCTTGCATAACTCATACGAATATTTGACTTGTTTTTGTAACCTTTCACAAATACTACATGTTTACCTATGCGGCCCATAACCTATTAATAATTCAGCAATTAACGTGGAAAGACATTTTAATAGTTAGTTGTACATTTTACAATGAACGCTTCAGGTGGCGCTAGTGTGTTATATTATGTATTTTGTTACCATACTAAAATAATAGCACTATCAAACTTTCGTTCCCAACTGTTTAATTTGTCTGGAAATTTATAAGTTAGATGTTTATTGTGAAACTGTTTAACTGTCCAGGATCGTTATAAAACGAGCTAAGCATTCGGACAAATGAAATAGTTTGGAATGAAAATTCAACTGAGCTAGGTTAGGTTAGTACATTGATATAGGTATCGGAACTAGGGTTGAGGCGAATGAATAAACACACGTCTCCATAGACTACTGATGCCAAGAAAGATAGCGAATGAATAAGTCAAACACGACAACTGGCATTTTTTAATTATATAATACGAACACCGGAAACGCTCATCAACTAGTCTATTAGATTAGGACAGTTCATCGAAAGGAAATGTCTAATAAATAAAATAATCGTACATTTGAAAATGTATACAAAATCTTTAACCAATCCTTCGTTATTTGATATTGCCACCGGTATTAAAAAAAAATGTAATTTCACCATCCCGCTGTCGATGATGCTGTGTGTAACTGTGACCTTTAATCTATAGATCTCGTTCCGATACAACCAACTTTAAAAAAAATGATTCATCAGAATATTCAGAATGTTGTTCATCGGTCGACCGATCGAGCCATGTGTACCGACCGATGTTATCATTGTAAATAAATGTATTATTTATAAGTTGTATTTTAAATTAGTATAACGTAAGAACATAAGAACCGGTTCATGAAAATGTATTAAAATGCCACTTATCTATTAATTTTCTACAAAACTCTGGGTCTAAATGAATCCACACTGGGTACTGCCCCAACGTACCGTAATGTACTGACAAGCAATATTCTGCCACTAACCAGTAGAAAATTAATATTGATATAAATATGTAGTTCTAAATACTGTGTCCTTGGCTAATGGAATAAGTACGTGTAAGACGTCCCGGGAATTTGTTAATTTTCAGAAGATCTTTACATCAATACTTAAGTTGTAAAAATTTAAAATAACACCATGCAAACCTAAAAAATTGGTAAACGAAATTGTGAAAATGCTGTTTAATTAAAATATTTTCGTTTAAAAAACCATTTAAACCTTTGGCATATTTTTATGTGTTTCAATTCAGTCAAATTATCATTTGGCAGAATAATACAACGAGCATTGCAACTTTCATACGGACGAATTGATTTCTAACCAAATGTTTCTTGTTTAGTCGAGCAAATAAAGAAGAGTGTGGCACTAGTTCGGCCCCGGACTAATCAACCGAACCACTGGGACTAGAGGGAAAAGTGCAATCCGTATTGTTACGGCTGGAGGGCATTTATTCACATTACTTTTTTGTTCATACTTAATCATTTTGTTTTCATAAAATTGTTATTCATAGTTTTTATCATCGCTGGAATCGTAAACCGTAAACGTGTAGATAAGGCTAGGTTTGATTTATAAAAATCCTGAAAAAGCAACAGTTACTGAAAAATACGTTATGAATTCCGATGATTATGAATAAAAACACTTTATGAGTAAAAATAATTATGAGAGTCAATATGGACCCTGTTACGGGACACGATCACATTATAGCCTGACTAGAAAAATAAAAACCTCGCCAATCTCACCATATTGCGGTATATAATTATATGAACTGACATTTCTATTTACCCTTGAAATATCAAAACTCATTTCATAGAACATTTCACTTCGCCGATTTTTCATTTCATCGACAGGCATTTCCAGGTGCAAGAGCTTTATTTTTTTGTGGTCACAACTCACAAGTCTGATCTAACTTACGTAACGAATGCATAAAATGCTAACGCAATATTATCGGACCACACATTTTGCAATTTTTTATTGTGGTGCAAAATGCTACCACGTGTGTTTATTATAATTTCCCAGTTGTTCCGTCATACAACCGTAAAAAAATCCCAATAAAAAAGCCATTTACTTCTTAAAAGGTCTTTCTAATGCTAAAAAAACAAGGTAGGTAAGTATATCTAGTAGGTACTCGTGAGAAAATATTATATTATCCGGCGACCATTTGCATGTACAGAAAGATTACGAGCGATGACAAGCATAGCGAGTAGGAGCATTAGGTCGAATTGTGAGAAAAGCACCGAAATCCCACAATTTAATAAATGTACTAAATTATACTTACCTGTAAAATAGTTGCCATGAAGTGTTGGCGAGACTCTCACAAAGTGGGTACGACTGTCGGGTGAAACTCGCGGGAAACCGATAGACACGAGTAGCACAACACCGCCCCTCGCGGAGATGCTTCAAGTAGCCATGTCCAGCAGTGGACGTCTTTCAGCTGATATTATGATAATGTAGGTAATCTAATTATGCAAATAACTTCTCATATGTTTTTTTTAGTTTTTCTATACCATGCTAACCAAATCAATCCACCAAATGATAATCTTCTAAATGATCAGTAACCAAATAACTTGATGTCTAAACATGCATTTGCGCTACGTTAGGTTGAGATTTTTTTGTATGAGAAGTGTTCTGAAGCCGAGTGACAATTTTGTCGAGATGGAAATTGTAAATTGTTAGGAAAAATAATATTCGGTTGATATTTTTTGTAATGCAATAATAACCCGTAATTCCGTTAGTGATTTAATGCGTCGAGTCGCGGGCAGTACCTCATTGTATGTACACAGCCGCATTCCTGCAACGCGACATGAAGTGGCGAGGCGCGCTTTCGGTCACGTATTAGAACACCTAAAACGAATAACCCCAATGTATCAAAATCCCTAAAGTTTATAATACTGTTTTTTTTCTGAATTCGTTAGTTTTTCGGGATTGTTATAAAACAAACCTAACCTAACCTTAGGAGTTCTATACAAAGGCATTTTAAAAATTCCTGAAATGACAATCTAATCAAAAAATGAAATGTTACAAAATCAGGGATACATAGTTGTTTGCTACGTTTGGCTATTATTACAAACATATCCCAATCGCTCGCGGAAGAGATCTCTTAAAGGGATAAGTTCGCCTTTGTACATTCCTTTTGTGTTTCTGTCTATTTTTTTGTCTGTTATTTTCCTGTTTGTACAATAAAGTATTTATATGTATACATACATACATAACATTAGGCTTATTAACTTTAGGTTTTCTGATACGAAGCCGCGCTGTCGTGGATGTTAATTAAAGAAGTAGAGTAAAAGGGCGTTTTCACTAAAAAGTGTACCCAATTAAGGACTGAAATTAAGGAACTTTAACTCTGTCAGTTTTGTGACGAAAATTAGCTATATATTGACGGCCGCAATGTATGGCTAATTTTCGTCACAAAACTGACTAAGTTAAAGTTCCTTAATTTCAGTCCTTAATTGGGTACACTTTTTAGTGAAAACGCCCAAATACGAGTACATGCACAAAAAAAAGACGCAAATAAAATATTTTCAAGTGGCAACCACCAGTTTTTAAGTTTTCCATAGAATGCATTTATTTGCCATTCTACGTCTTTATTTTATAAGGCGAAAGCAGTCATTGCTTCGTATTGAATTGACTGTAAGTAGCCACTAAAATAAAAGCTCTGGTGATGAAATTATCAACTGAAAGCCAGTAAACATATTTGGGTTAATGAAATGCGACAAAATCCTTGGATATGTTTTCGTTGGTACGTAATAAGCGTCCTTATATAGATAGACAGTAAACTTACTCGGTTACGTATTGAAAAAAAATATGACATGTATGCCATTGACAGCTAACTTGTCATAAACAAACATAAACTTCCTTCTTTGAAAATCGAAGATTGAAGTTACGTTCGCTCCATCCCTTTCTCTTGATTTAATTTCGAATGACGAGTGATATCTATTCTGAGCTTGGAATTTAGCGCCACTTTTGCGCCCTGGTAGCTGTCAATGACACATCTGTCACTTATTTTCCCAAATTTAATAAACTGTTTTTATTTTTTTATAATTATAGGAAGCAAGCAAAAAATCTGATATTGCTTTCATTTAATTAGGACGCTTATTACCTACCAATGAAAACATCCAAGCATACCATACCCAATTAACAGCTGGAGGCTTGTTGTGACTCGTTCATTTACCCAAACATCGACCAAAGCCTAGCTATTTTTTATTTGTCGTTATCTATGTAGTAACGTTAGCGCGTTACCTGTAGTCGACGAGACAGTCTTGTACCATTTACAATCCTCAAAGCGGTTGAGGCCTTTCTTGTCTCGCTGCACCAACTGCAAGTTATTTATAAGAATTCGTTAATGTAATTAGTTAAGGTATAAAAATAATAATTATTTATTTATTACCTCTTACGTCTATATCTACGATTTAAAAATATTTGTGATCAATTGATATTTATGCTGATTAATTTATGTTACGTCGAAGCTGTGTTCAGTGCTCTCTGAGCGTCAGAACTTGTCCTTAGTACATCTTGGTGCCATCATCGCATTATGGACCTGCATGCAGGTCCATGATACGAAAAAGTGGATTTTGAACATGAAGTAAAACATTGTACTTTTTAATAGCTCGTCACGAGTGACCCCTTCGAAAGTCGTCTTAAGTGCCGCTGCTGGCTGCATTTTAGTGGTAAGAACGGGCACACAGGCAAAGCGCGTTAAAATCGTTGTAATTTTTTCTTAGGTGCCTCGTGGAGTTCTCTAGCAGAACAACCGAGAGCCAGACGTCGTGATCTCGACACTATTTGATCCCTGGACTATATTTAAATTTTACAAACAACACGACTCAAATACGCCACGCTGGTGCACCTGTGATTAGCGGACTAGACAAATCTCAGTTTCGAACGCTCTTATGAGTCTACGACCTAACTGTAATAAGTAGGTGATACCACTTGACACGACAAGACGCCCGGTGAGGATAGGATCTGGAAGCTGTGTGCATGTACGGCCCGTTCATTACTGAAGAGCACCAATTATAAAGCGCTATCGTTGACTGATATATTATTAGGACAAGCAAGACTGACCCTCAGGAGAACATCACGGCATTCTCTAGCCTATTAATATCGACAACTAGTTACCTTATTGTGATCGAAACATAAAGTCAATAGTTTTATGTCATAATGAACTTATTTAATAACGTATTAATATTGTGTTTTTATTATTTATTCAGTGCATGTGTCGGTATAGATAATAAAAGTCTTTAGTAGTAGAATACGCATTGTATAGATGTTATTGTATTTGGAAATGAATAAAAAAACGAAATGTCATTATTTTGTTGAGTTATTACATTTATTAGCTATCAGCTAATGAATTAAACTAGATACCTGTACACAATTTCTCATTTTGATGAAACTGAATTGATGTCATTCTTCTCTACATGGTGTTAAACATTCCGCGTCTGTCGGTTTATTTTGTATATCTGTGAACTCCTCCTAAACCAGTCTATATATAAGACTAGCTTTTGCCCGCGTGCGATTCGTTTATCAGAAAGTAAAAACATTTCTGGGATTGTGACCTCCGGTACTTCTGTATCAGATTTAATTAAAATAGAATTGACCGACAGGGGGCTCAGCATGCTGCACGTGAACTAGTGTCACATTATATATGCATTATATATTATGTCATTCATGAACTAGTGGCAAATATAAAGTTGCTATCAAAACAGAATAAGAACAGAATAGGAACATACACATAAGGGCATAAAAGCCGACCTAAGATGAAATTTGCACCAGCTATCTTACTCTTAGTATGTAATAAGAGAAAATAAAGCAACAAGTAGGTTGTTTGTTTCTTCTTAACTGAAGTTTTAACAAGGTGTTAAGACGTATAACTTGAATGAACCTCGATATGTCCGCGAACGGGGTACTTGTGTATGTTAAAGTCAGAATAGCGGGTGTACCTTCACAAGTAGGTATATAAAATGTTTAAATACTAAAAAGATGTACTCAAAATGTACTATTTAGTACCTACTTTAAAAAAAATTGTACCGCTCCACAAATAAAGTTATTACAATGTGGAGGTACACCCGCCATTCTGACAGTCAGGACGGCGGGTGTACCCCAATTATTGCAAATTCACAATGACCTGATAGACTATTGACTAATGTTATTGCTCCAAAAAAATGTACTAAATTTGTACTTTAATATGCAGTTAAAACTTCAGCAATCAGATTCGTAATCTGATAATTAGACACATTTAAATTTTTCTCTATTAAAAATGAGTCGTTAAGTGCCGTTTTACTATGAGGTATCGATTATTGACACTATCGATTATTACTTTAGAAAAAATTACAAAATTTGTACAGTCTGTGAGCACTTAGAGAGGCGTCGGTTTAGTACTTCTCTCTCACTCGCTCTCATACGATCTTATTAGGAGCGAGTCGGAGAGAAGTACTAAACCGAAGCCTCTCTAAGTGCTCACAGACTTCTCTCTCACTCGCTCTCATACGATCTTATTAGGAGCGAGTCAGAGAGAAGTACTAAACCGAAGCCTCTCTAAGTGCTCACAGACTTCTCTCTCACTCGCTCTCATACGATCTTATTAGGAGCGAGTCGGAGAGAAGTACTAAACCGAAGCCTCTCTAAGTGCTCACAGACTTCTCTCTCACTCGCTCTCATACGATCTTATTAGGAGCGAGTCAGAGAGAAGTACTAAACCGAAGCCTCTCTAAGTGCTCACAGACTTCTCTCTCACTCGCTCTCATACGATCTTATTAGGAGCGAGTCGGAGAGAAGTACTAAACCGAAGCCTCTCTAAGTGCTCACAGACTTCTCTCTCACTCGCTCTCATACGATCTTATTAGGAGCGAGTCAGAGAGAAGTACTAAACCGAAGCCTCTCTAAGTGCTCACAGACTTCTCTCTCACTCGCTCTCATACGATCTTATTAGGAGCGAGTCAGAGAGAAGTACTAAACCGAAGCCTCTCTAAGTGCTCACAGACTTCTCTCTCACTCGCTCTCATACGATCTTATTAGGAGCGAGTCGGAGAGAAGTACTAAACCGAAGCCTCTCTAAGTGCTCACAGACTTCTCTCTCACTCGCTCTCATACGATCTTATTAGGAGCGAGTCAGAGAGAAGTACTAAACCGAAGCCTCTCTAAGTGCTCACAGACTTCTCTCTCACTCGCTCTCATACGATCTTATTAGGAGCGAGTCAGAGAGAAGTACTAAACCGAAGCCTCTCTAAGTGCTCACAGACTTCTCTCTCACTCGCTCTCATACGATCTTATTAGGAGCGAGTCAGAGAGAAGTACTAAACCGAAGCCTCTCTAAGTGCTCACAGACTTCTCTCTCACTCGCTCTCATACGATCTTATTAGGAGCGAGTCAGAGAGAAGTACTAAACCGAAGCCTCTCTAAGTGCTCACAGACTTCTCTCTCACTCGCTCTCATACGATCTTATTAGGAGCGAGTCGGAGAGAAGTACTAAACCGAAGCCTCTCTAAGTGCTCACAGACTTCTCTCTCACTCGCTCTCATACGATCTTATTAGGAGCGAGTCAGAGAGAAGTACTAAACCGAAGCCTCTCTAAGTGCTCACAGACTTCTCTCTCACTCGCTCTCATACGATCTTATTAGGAGCGAGTCAGAGAGAAGTACTAAACCGAAGCCTCTCTAAGTGCTCACAGACTTCTCTCTCACTCGCTCTCATACGATCTTATTAGGAGCGAGTCAGAGAGAAGTACTAAACCGAAGCCTCTCTAAGTGCTCACAGACTTCTCTCTCACTCGCTCTCATACGATCTTATTAGGAGCGAGTCAGAGAGAAGTACTAAACCGAAGCCTCTCTAAGTGCTCACAGACTTCTCTCTCACTCGCTCTCATACGATCTTATTAGGAGCGAGTCGGAGAGAAGTACTAAACCGAAGCCTCTCTAAGTGCTCACAGACTTCTCTCTCACTCGCTCTCATACGATCTTATTAGGAGCGAGTCGGAGAGAAGTACTAAACCGAAGCCTCTCTAAGTGCTCACAGACTTCTCTCTCACTCGCTCTCATACGATCTTATTAGGAGCGAGTCAGAGAGAAGTACTAAACCGAAGCCTCTCTAAGTGCTCACAGACTTCTCTCTCACTCGCTCTCATACGATCTTATTAGGAGCGAGTCAGAGAGAAGTACTAAACCGAAGCCTCTCTAAGTGCTCACAGACTTCTCTCTCACTCGCTCTCATACGATCTTATTAGGAGCGAGTCAGAGAGAAGTACTAAACCGAAGCCTCTTCTAAGTGCTCACAGACTTCTCTCTCACTCGCTCTCATAACATCTTATTAGGAGCGAGTCAGAGAGAAGTACTAAACCGAAGCCTCTTCTAAGTGCTCACAGACTTCTCTCTCACTCGCTCTCATACGATCTTATTAGGAGCGAGTCAGAGAGAAGTACTAAACCGAAGCCTCTTCTAAGTGCTCACAGACTTCTCTCTCACTCGCTCTCATACGATCTTATTAGGAGCGAGTCAGAGAGAAGTACTAAACCGAAGCCTATCTAAGTGCACACAGACTTCTCTCTCACTCGCTCTCATACGATCTTATTAGGAGCGAGTCAGAGAGAAGTACTAAACCGAAGCCTCTCTAAGTGCTCACAGACTTCTCTCTCACTCGCTCTCATACGATCTTATTAGGAGCGAGTCAGAGAGAAGTACTAAACCGAAGCCTCTCTAAGTGCTCACAGACTTCTCTCTCACTCGCTCTCATACGATCTTATTAGGAGCGAGTCGGAGAGAAGTACTAAACCGATGCCTCTCTAAGTGCTCACAGACTTCTCTCTCACTCGCTCTCATACGATCTTATTAGGAGCGAGTCAGAGAGAAGTACTAAACCGAAGCCTCTTCTAAGTGCTCACAGACTTCTCTCTCACTCGCTCTCATACGATCTTATTAGGAGCGAGTCAGAGAGAAGTACTAAACCGAAGCCTCTTCTAAGTGCTCACAGACTTCTCTCTCACTCGCTCTCATACGATCTTATTAGGAGCGAGTCAGAGAGAAGTACTAAACCGAAGCCTCTCTAAGTGCTCACAGACTTCTCTCTCACTCGCTCTCATACGATCTTATTAGGAGCGAGTCAGAGAGAAGTACTAAACCGAAGCCTCTCTAAGTGCTCACAGACTTCTCTCTCACTCGCTCTCATACGATCTTATTAGGAGCGAGTCAGAGAGAAGTACTAAACCGAAGCCTCTCTAAGTGCTCACAGACTTCTCTCTCACTCGCTCTCATACGATCTTATTAGGAGCGAGTCAGAGAGAAGTACTAAACCGAAGCCTCTCTAAGTGCTCACAGACTTCTCTCTCACTCGCTCTCATACGATCTTATTAGGAGCGAGTCGGAGAGAAGTACTAAACCGAAGCCTCTCTAAGTGCTCACAGACTTCTCTCTCACTCGCTCTCATACGATCTTATTAGGAGCGAGTCAGAGAGAAGTACTAAACCGAAGCCTCTCTAAGTGCTCACAGACTTCTCTCTCACTCGCTCTCATACGATCTTATTAGGAGCGAGTCAGAGAGAAGTACTAAACCGAAGCCTCTCTAAGTGTTCACAGACTTCTCTCTCACTCGCTCTCATACGATCTTATTAGGAGCGAGTCAGAGAGAAGTACTAAACCGAAGCCTCTCTAAGTGCTCACAGACTTCTCTCTCACTCGCTCTCATACGATCTTATTAGGAGCGAGTCGGAGAGAAGTACTAAACCGAAGCCTCTCTAAGTGCTCACAGACTTCTCTCTCACTCGCTCTCATACGATCTTAATAGGAGCGAGTCAGAGAGAAGTACTAAACCGAAGCCTCTCTAAGTGCTCACAAACTTCTCTCTCACTCGCTCTCATACGATCTTATTAGGAGCGAGTCAGAGAGAAGTACTAAACCGAAGCCTC
This sequence comes from Acleris emargana, assembly GCA_927399475.2. NCBI lineage: Eukaryota > Metazoa > Arthropoda > Insecta > Lepidoptera > Tortricidae > Acleris > Acleris emargana. The sequence goes on along the minus strand of OV656835.1, from coordinate 43,233,812 downwards.
TCTAAGTGCTCACAGACTTCTCTCTCACTCGCTCTCATACGATCTTATTAGGAGCGAGTCGGAGAGAAGTACTAAACCGAAGCCTCTCTAAGTGCTCACAGACTTCTCTCTCACTCGCTCTCATACGATCTTATTAGGAGCGAGTCGGATAGAAGTACTAAACCGAAGCCTCTCTAAGTGCTCACAGACTTCTCTCTCACTCGCTCTCATACGATCTTATTAGGAGCGAGTCGGAGAGAAGTACTAAACCGAAGCCTCTTCTAAGTGCTCACAAACTGTACAATATGCAATTAAAACTTGAGCAATGTTATTTATGGCGATTACGTAATACACATTTATAATTTTTCTACTTAAAATATATGGGTAAGCGTACCGTTCCCTACATTTACAAATAATAGTCTGAAAATAAATTAAGTAGGTACTTCATATGTGAACATATTATAAATAATAATGTCGTACTTGCACGTGTGTATCTACGTTATTTATTTGTACATTTATTAAATATATAATCTAATTAGTTTGTGGATTTCCTACAATAAGTAATTGATTTAAACACAACTTGTCATTTACGCATAAAATGCGGAAATAAAAATAAGAGTGATCTTTAAATGTGTATTGTTAGGTTCAATACATTTATATTAATAGTTAATTACTAATATTGTTTTAGTATTAACTACTAGTCTTAGCAAATGCATTATTTTTATGTATTTTGGTGCCGATAGTCAGTTCAGGAACGATCAATGCCTCGTGGCTGCATGCGACGTAAAAAAAAACTCATAAAGGCGGGAAACGCGGCTTAAAAAAAAATACGACTCAGGTTCGACTCATAGGTTTTTCATCAAATTATTACTTATAAAAATGGAACATTTTAATAATAATACACCTATTTGTTAATAATGACAATAGATCGTTTTGTTTTTAAAGTAAACAATTTATTAATTCGCACAATTGTTTTATACGGTAACTAGCGACCCGCCCGCGGCTTCGCCCGCGTGGAATGTATTATACATATAAACCTTCCTTAAGAATCACTCTATCTATTAAAAAAAACCGCATCAAAATCCGTTGCGTAGTTTTAAAGATTTAAGCATACATAGGCACAGACAGCGCAAGCGACTTTGTTTTATACTATGTAGTGATATGGAAATCGACCATGAAACGCAGAAATAAATGTGTGGTTGAATTAGAAGAACAAAATAAAGTTTTTGTGATATATACACAGTATTTTCAATCGCAAAATGATTTAAATAAAAATATTATTATTAAAATGTAAATGTAGGGAACGGTACGCTTACCCATATATTTTAAGTAGAAAAATTATAAATGTGTATTACGTAATCGCCATAAATAACATTGCTCAAATTTAAATTGCATATTGTACAGTCTGTGAGCACTTAGAAGAGGCTTCGGTTAAGTACTTCTCTCTGACTCGCTCCTAATAAGATCGTATGAGAGCGAGTGAGAGAGAAGTCTGTGAGCACTTAGAAGAGGCTTCGGTTAAGTACTTCTCTCTGACTCGCTCCTAATAAGATCGTATGAGAGCGAGTGAGAGAGAAGTCTGTGAGCACTTAGAGAGGCTTCGGTTTAGTACTTCTCTCCGACTCGCTCCTAATAAGATCGTATGAGAGCGAGTGAGAGAGAAGTCTGTGAGCACTTAGAGAGGCTTCGGTTTAGTACTTCTCTTTGACTCGCTCCTAATAAGATCGTATGAGAGCGAGTGAGAGAGAAGTCTGTGAGCACTTAGAGAGGCTTCGGTTAAGTACTTCTCTCTGACTCGCTCCTAATAAGATCGTATGAGAGCGAGTGAGAGAGAAGTCTGTGAGCACTTAGAGAGGCTTCGGTTTAGTACTTCTCTCTGACTCGCTCCTAATAAGATCGTATGAGAGCGAGTGAGAGAGAAGTCTGTGAGCACTTAGAGAGGCTTCGGTTTAGTACTTCTCTCTGACTCGCTCCTAATAAGATCGTATGAGAGCGAGTGAGAGAGAAGTCTGTGAGCACTTAGAGAGGCTTCGGTTTAGTACTTCTCTCTGACTCGCTCCTAATAAGATCGTATGAGAGCGAGTGAGAGAGAAGTCTGTGAGCACTTAGAGAGGATTCGGTTTAGTACTTCTCTCTGACTCGCTCCTAATAAGATCGTATGAGAGCGAGTGAGAGAGAAGTCTGTGAGCACTTAGAAGAGGCTTCGGTTAAGTACTTCTCTCTGACTCGCTCCTAATAAGATCGTATGAGAGCGAGTGAGAGAGAAGTCTGTGAGCACTTAGAGAGGCTTCGGTTTAGTACTTCTCTCCGACTCGCTCCTAATAAGATCGTATGAGAGCGAGTGAGAGAGAAGTCTGTGAGCACTTAGAGAGGCTTCGGTTTAGTACTTCTCTCTGACTCGCTCCTAATAAGATCGTATGAGAGCGAGTGAGAGAGAAGTCTGTGAGCACTTAGAGAGGCTTCGGTTAAGTACTTCTCTCTGACTCGCTCCTAATAAGATCGTATGAGAGCGAGTGAGAGAGAAGTCTGTGAGCACTTAGAGAGGCTTCGGTTTAGTACTTCTCTCTGACTCGCTCCTAATAAGATCGTATGAGAGCGAGTGAGAGAGAAGTCTGTGAGCACTTAGAGAGGCTTCGGTTTAGTACTTCTCTCTGACTCGCTCCTAATAAGATCGTATGAGAGCGAGTGAGAGAGAAGTCTGTGAGCACTTAGAGAGGCTTCGGTTTAGTACTTCTCTCTGACTCGCTCCTAATAAGATCGTATGAGAGCGAGTGAGAGAGAAGTCTGTGAGCACTTAGAGAGGCTTCGGTTTAGTACTTCTCTCTGACTCGCTCCTAATAAGATCGTATGAGAGCGAGTGAGAGAGAAGTCTGTGAGCACTTAGAGAGGCTTCGGTTTAGTACTTCTCTCCGACTCGCTCCTAATAAGATCGTATGAGAGCGAGTGAGAGAGAAGTCTGTGAGCACTTAGAGAGGCTTCGGTTTAGTACTTCTCTCTGACTCGCTCCTAATAAGATCGTATGAGAGCGAGTGAGAGAGAAGTCTGTGAGCACTTAGAGAGGCTTCGGTTTAGTACTTCTCTCCGACTCGCTCCTAATAAGATCGTATGAGAGCGAGTGAGAGAGAAGTACTAAACCGACGCCTCTCTAAGTGCTCACAGACTGTACAAATTTTGTAATTTTTTCTAAAGTAATAATCGATAGTGTCAATAATCGATACCTCATAGTAAAACGGCACTTAACGACTCATTTTTAATAGAGAAAAATTTAAATGTGTCTAATTATCAGATTACGAATCTGATTGCTGAAGTTTTAACTGCATATTAAAGTACAAATTTAGTACATTTTTTTGGAGCAATAACATTAGTCAATAGTCTATCAGGTCATTGTGAACTTGCAATAATTGGGGTACACCCGCCGTCCTGACTGTCAGAATGGCGGGTGTACCTCCACATTGTAATAACTTTATTTGTGGAGCGGTACATTTTTTTTAAAAGTAGGTACTAAATAGTACATTTTGAGTACATTTTTTTAGTATAACCATTTTATATATTTGTGAAGGTACACCCGCCATTCTGACTCTCACCTTGTGTATGCATGTAAACACAAAAACTTTATCGTATAAAAGTCAGAAATCTAAACACAATATCTACAGAATAAAGAATCTACAAATGCGAACTTATCCCTTCAAAGGATCTCTTCCAATTAACTTTTCGGTGATAATATACGTAACCTAATGGACTATTTTTTCAATTGCCAAACTAAAGCATATTAGATAATATGCCTTTGTAAATATTTATTTATAATTTTAGGTATAAAATTTAGTTCATGCAGTTTCTATAAACATTGTTTTTGTACTTATGCCTACTCATTGCCACATTCTGTTTTTCTTGTTTTCCTCAATCATCCAAAGGTTAGCTGGAAGAGATCCCTTAAAGGAATAGGTTGGTCTTTTTACATTCCTATTCTGTAAATATCGTATTTGAATTTCTGTGTTTTGTACAATAAAGTGTTTACATAGGTACATATAGTAAGAGATACGGTACCTATTATAAATATACATACACCCTCATCAGTTATCTATTCATGATAAACCAAATATGCTGGATAACATATATACATTGATATTGTTTTTTTACAAAGAAATGTTAGGCGATGGGCTTGCAACCTGTCACTAATATACACTGTTAAACATCTTAGCCTAATTGTGCAAATTGTGGTTACAGAGTTATCAACAAGTTTTTAGAGTTATTGGTAATTCTGTAGCTCTGCCTACCCCACTCTGGGAATGAAGGCGTCAAGGTAGATAATTCAGTAACCACAATTTGCACAAATAGGCTAAGATGTTTACCAGCATATTATTAAAGATTAAGATAAAGACATTTATTCAGTAAGTAGGCCACACGGGCACTTTTACACGTCAATAATCTAAGTTATAATTTACTTATATCGTACTACTCACCAATTTTACAGTACACATGAGCAACGATACTTTTCGATAGAAAAAAAGTGCTAAATATTAGGACATTTCTCTGCTAACACCTAAGCATGCTATTTTTGAGTAAAACAACATATACTAACAAACTCTCGTAGGCAACTTGGCCGTATGAAACAATATTTATTTACCTATACCGATTTATAACTTCTTGGTTTTTATTACCCTTGAAAGTTTTTTATTTTATTTTTTATTACCCGGTATCTATGTGTTTCTACATTTATGTTCTTAGTGGTCTGTGACGTATTTCAACTTCATAGTAAGTACCTACTTTACACAAAGTACTCGCTGACATCAGTGACTGACATTGTCAATAATATTTTGACAAGTGATCTTTCGGCAAATTTTGTTACAGCAAACTTGAAATATTAATTTTGCGACATGATTGAGATGCGTTCACTTTTGTATGGTGCTATCCGCGGCCGGTCTTTGCTCATGAGAGTGCCATGCGGGCCTGCGGGCATGAAGGTACGCCGCGCGCATGACGGACCGACGAAGCCGCTCGGCAACATGCCTTTTACTGTTAGGAGTCGGTTAGAATTTCCAATATAATTTGTAGTCTAGTTTTAGCGAAAGTTCGACCTTTTATAGAGTCGCCAGAACTAAGTTAAATTGTAACAGCGTGTCTTATAAAATGCACACAGATAAACAGGGCTTCGATGTTTCATCGCAAGGTAAGATGAAAGAAAATTACGGAGTCAAAATTAAAATTAAAACTTTAGTCATATTCATACTCATACTCACTCATAGTACGGCTTGTTAGCTCAAAAATATATAAATATCTGGCAAAAAGCACGCAACTTGGCAAGCAAATAGCTTTTATATATGAGCTTTAAAATTTGAAGTAGAAAAACGTCAAGAAACTTGTTTTTCTCTCCAACCCCTCCTCTTTTGTGTCCCCAACCCCAGTTATGTTTAATTTTATTGGAAACGGCTAAAGCTAGGAGAAAACCGTCAAAGGATAAAATTTATGTATAAAATTATCTACAAAACATTATTTCGATGTACTTAGGTACGGTCAGCTGCAAAATTGCATGGACACCTTAATGTCTATAATCCTGTGAACACGTGAGGTCACGTTCGTAAGAAACAACCTAGATGGCGTTGTTATCTGAGCTAGTTCAATTGTTGTTTGCTACAACTTTATGACGTTTTAGTATTACAATCGATAATTTCGCCAGTTAATTTAAAGGACCGTTGGCCGAGTTAGATGACTACTTGCTTAAAAAACAGGGCTAGTCCGTAGGTCGGGAGATCGGGTCTGCCTATTGCCATCCGTTTCTTTTTTTTATTAATTTTGTTTCACATATTATATTAATGTATTATCTTTTTAAATAATTATCGTTTTCAAGAAATGATACAACTTTTATTTCTCATATAACATTTTAATTTAGTCTACCTAACATATTATTGAGGTAATAACTTAAGTATTCGTTTCCGAAATCGGAAAGAGATTGAAGTTTCACCACAATAACAAAGTAATTATTAACAAACAAAAATTAAACTAGAGATTGGGTTACCTTAACAGTCAAACGCATTATGTTTAACTATGTCATACAGTTTTGATCTCTGAGGGCCTGTTAAACAATCGATAAGTAAATTTATCCGCCGTTAAAAGTTTTCTCTCTCCTTGTCTATTTAAAGTGCAAGAAAGAGAAAGGGCTAAATTTATGTGTCTAATATGCTTTACTTACCGATTGTGAAACAGGCGGTTATTATATTTATATATAGATAAAAACTGAAAATTCGTGTATAAATGGTGTAATTTGTTTGACCGTAAATATTTAAAATAAGACAATTATGTAGATACATACATACATAAACTCACGCCTTCATTCCCAAAGTGGGGTAGGCAGAGCTAAAGAATTACCAACAACTTTTAAAACTTGTTGATAATTCTATAACCACATGTAGATATGGTAGCAAAATAGTATAGACACGCAAAAAGACCGAAAATAATATTCAATTTTGTATTAATTACTTACGTTAACCCGATCTCCAGTCGTCCACACTCGATTTACTTATACAGGGTGTCTGGAAAACCTTCGGAGAAATTTGGGGGGGTAATAGTTGGCACGATTCTGATCACAGGGGTATGGTTCATTTTTGTTTCTGTTAATGTAAAAAAAAAAGAAGGATTAATTATATTCATTTTGTTACTTGATGTATCGCAGCCGATATCTCGACCTTGACATTTTGACGTTGATAGTATACTACTCCAACAGTTCGTAGTATCTTACGTCAAAATTCAATGTCCGAGGTCAATGACCTGAGACCATACGTTGTCACATGGTATGTAAACAAACAGTTCGCTCCATGTAAACAAACAGTTCGCTCCATGTAAACAAAAATCAAGGTAGCATTATAATAAAAATAAATGAGTAATTTTAGTGCAACTTACTGTATTTTCGTTTTTGCAATTTGAACACTAATTGGTTTTAAATGTGAAATCACTAGGTCTCTTGTTCATGTTTTGCCGAGACTGATCATATCGTCCGTCTTTTACTGTCGAGATCTAACCATCTACCATTGTTTTCTGCTCTAAAGTAGCCCATATAACTGATTTACAGCAAAAATATTGAAGACGTGAATATTGAAAATAACATAATTTAACACTGACATCTAATGACAGCCATAAATTCATAGACTTCTCAAAGTTCAAATAGACGGATTGAACGATCCGATTATTGCTCTCCGTATTGAAGAAAAAAAAGGAGAAAAAGAAAATCGTTTATTGGTGCAAACCACAGAAAAATAATAATCAAATTAAATACAGTGAGAAAATAATTTAAAACAAAACCTTAAAACTATTTTATAAAATAATAATGCACCAAATTGGGTGCTACTCAGCATCATAGTGTCAGACATGCCGTGACGCTGCACGCGCTGATTTTCAGGGCAACCAGACGGGGAGAAAGCGCTGCTGGCTGCTGGTTCTTTCCTTTTGATCCGCATGGTATTTGTGGCAGTAGCCAAAAGTCCAAGTGCAAAACATTTTGTCGATGGATATAAAGGTCGTCGCATAATTGATTATAATAGGCTATTTGACAACATTGAAAATATACTACAAATTGTGGTCATCCTATCTGATACTAGCGTAAAATAACGTATTTCACTTTATTTCACATTAAATTATGTCTATTTTTTTGGAAATTACACGAAATAATAAGGATTTTTTTTGAAATTTAATCTGTGGCAAAAACGCTATGTGATGTTAGAAATACTTTATAACCTGTGAGTGTGATGTGAAGTCACATCACATGCAAGTAAACAAAACAAACCCCAAACCAAACATCGCTTCGCTTGTGACATCGCTTCCTTGACTGATTGTGATTGTAGTCCACGTTTTATATTTTCTGGGTGTTCCTTAAGCCGGCTACTCACACACCTGCTGCAGGGGCAATACCGGTCGCACGGCGGTTGGACCAATTTTAGGCTGTTCTCTACACACTAGCCTGCCGTTCAGTGTGTAACTGATAGTCCCGCTGAACGCACGTCCACGAGAAAGCCTCCTGTATTGTCGAAACACCAGAGGATTGGTATCGCCTTGGCACTTTCTGTGGTGCTACCAAAAAAAAAAGGAAGAGAAGATATTGGGTGAAGAATTGGTTGCAGAAACGAAGCAAATTGTGCCACATGAATATTATGAAAGAATTGGAATTAGATGATCTTAGAAACTTTTTGCGAATGGATATTGATTCTTTTGAAGAGCTCCTGGCTATGGTAACACCATTTTTTCCATTTTTGTCCACTCCGCTCGGTTGTCACCAATGAACTGACTGGAATTGCCCCAATCCTACTACACACGCAGCAACCTTGCAGGGCGGTAGACACAATCTAGGGAGCTAGGAAGGTCTTGCGCCCCTGCCGCCCTGCCGCAGGCCCAATCTAAAAATTGCTCCTGCTTGCCTACACACATCACAATTAAGGAGGCAATCAAGGGTCCAATTCCCATATTGCCCCTGCAGCAGGTGTGTGAGTAGCCGGCTTTAGTGGCCTTTTTCTTTTAAGGGTTTTTACCACAGAGTGTAATCACGTCGACCTCTTCTTACAAAGCGATCCTATTTTTCTCTTTCTTCTATGATACGAATATCTAGCAACAACATGTATGATGCCAGCTTTAAATGTAATTTTGATAAAACGTAACGTGTAGGTAGGATTTTTTGTTTACAAATGAAACCTAAAACTCTTTTCATAAAGAGTTTTAATGGTCCAAGATTTAAAAAGATAATATGTCAAATTGTCAATAATTAATTATTGTGTTTTTTATTCGTCGGAAGCCCTGATAGTGGTACAAATCAATGAAATACAGCCATGATTCATGATCTCGTAAAATAAGTAATGTGCCTACGAGTGCAAGTGCTATTTTAGCCGTGTGAGTGTGAGAAAAGTGTGAGTAAAAATTCCCTTATCAGACACCGTCTTTTCATTCACATTACAGAATAATGGAGCTTTTGACCATGATTGGAAACATTGTTCATAAGGATACAACTTGTTTATTTACATTACGTTGTGACACATATCGTCGGTGAAACTGCAAAACCGCGTAAGTGACATTTTAAATAAGGAGCAAAATGCACCTTTTTAATAAGACCGTAAGGTTTATTTTGCTCTATCATAAATTTGTTACTTACGCGGTTTTGCAGTATCACCGACGATATTATGAATGAATCAGTTAAGATGGGGCACACTGAGAGCATCGTCAGGAAAGTCGATGATAAATCTGTCTGTAACTCAGTCAAATATTAACTTAAACAAAAGTTACCAATATAGGGATGATCCAAATCATCCACCCTATCTACAGTTAAAATTTCTCCGAAGGTTTTCCAGACACCCTGTATACTAAACTTTAATAACTAGTATATCCCCCACTCTGTTCGATTACAGTTTGCATTCGAGCACGCATTGAACCGACACAGATTGGAACCACGAATACTATCCCAAATGTTTAAACAGTGGTCTTTTAAGGCTTTCGGAGTTCGCTCATTCTGGTGGTCCCAACGTTGGACGATAATACCCCATACATTTTCGATTGGATTTAAATCCGGTGACCTTGAAGTCCAGGTAATAACCCTAATATTATTGTGCTGACCAAACCACTCCCTCACACTTCGTGAACGGTGTATGGGACAGTTATCTTGCACAAACGTTATCACCGGTAACTCCTCCTCTGGATACACATTGCGAACGGTGGGCAACATGGTGTCCTCCAGCATTTCCACATAATGAACACTGTTCGCTCGACTGGGAAGTCTAACTAGTTCTCCTGGGTCAGCCCCACTCATCCATCCCCCACATATTTACGGTTATACGACCAGATTCCATGTTGGGCACTACATGATTGTCATTATACCGAGTACTTATTATTTCGGCGCCACAAGCTTAGTCGTCCGTGTTGGCTCGATTTAAAAGTCTTTTCATCTGTAAAGATGACATTACTCCAGTCAAAATTTAACCCTTTCGGGTGCGGTACCGTGATTAGAGATCAATTAGCGATACTACTTGAAGTCTATAGACGTCACCGCGCCTGAAAGCGTTAAATACTCCAAAGCGAACTGTAACCTTTCTCTTTTATGGCTTTCTGTTAGCAAGGGTTTGACAGCATGCCTACGATGATGCAGACCCTCACTGTGAAGAATACGACGAACGACGAATAGTATCCGCACTCGTATTGAATAAACCAGCGTAGTAGGTTGTTGGTTTAAATCCATCTTCCTCATACTCCCTCACCATGGCTTGACGCTGGGGTGTGCTTATGAGTCGTGGTCTACCCGTTCTTTGCCGGGGTAGCAAAGATCCCTCCTCTTCAAACCGCCGTACCCATAAAACAACAGTTTTCCTCTAAAAAAAACAGACATTTATAATAACAATTAAATACAGGGTGGTCCAAAGACTGACGTCTAAAAAAAATATTTAGATGCCTCACATCCGGGGCTATCCGAATATACCCCATGTATGTTGGCCGATTTTTTGTTGTTTTCGAGTAATTAATTTTTAAAGATTTTTTCAAGAATTTTCGGGCCGAGCCGTTTATTAACATGTAACTTTTTTTGGTTACGTTTTTTCTGGATGTTTTATTTTGCGACATTATCCTCACAAACTGTACTTTCACACATACAATAATCAGCTTCCCAAGCTTAACGCAAGTTACAATAAAATTGACCGAAAGTGAAAGTTTTACCTTTGAGCAAATCGAAGTATGATTTTGTAATTAAAAAAAAACCTAAAAATCTTAGAATTCAAAGATCAGAAGTAATTTTAAAAACTTGGCCAGTCTCTAAACTTTCAGAATAATACAAAAAAGTGACACTTAATAGGTCATAATTTGCTGGATTCGACTTTCAAACGTACTAAGGTAGAATGTGTAATAAAGAGTCTGTAACATAAAAACTGTTTTTTATTTGGTCGAACCTAATTTGGTACTGGCCATCAATAAAGCCATGTATTTTTATGAACAAATAAATTTGTTCTTCCTTTGTCTTAAGAAAGGAATCACGTATTTTATTGTGAAATAACTAATAGTTACTTCTGCTCTCGTTACGTTTAATTTCTGAATTCTTCTCGCTTTGTTAACTGGACTCTGATTGATTTGCCTTACGACCGACCTGTGCTTGTGTTTTGGACTTTTGAACTTAGCCTAGTGATTGAATTTACTTTCGTGTAGCAACATGAACTACACTCTTAGTGATTATGTAGAGATGCATAATTATTATGGTGCAGCTCAAGGTAATGGACATTTAGCGGCAAGGCTGTACCGGCAACAATTGGAGCACCGGGAAGCCCCACGGCAGCATTACCCGGACCACAGAGTATTCATAAACACACATTTGACACTGATGGCTGGACGTGATCCTGGCCATCCAACTCAAGAAGGAGTTCCCAGAGTGGATCCAGATAGAAGGGATGAAGTCTTGGCAGAAATCCAAAGAGACCCGTCTACAAGTTCAAGGAGGATTAATAACAGAACTGGAAGCTATGCAAGCAAGCTAAGACCAGAAGTAATTTTAAAAACTTTGCCTTTGCCAGACTTCATCCCTCCTATCTGGATCCACTCTGGGAACTCCTTCTTGAGTTGGATGGCAAAGCAATTATTTGCGATCTTTTGACTAGGTCAATATTGCAACGAGAAGTAATTTTTTAAGGAAATTTCAACGAAAGTAAAATCTACACAAAAAAGGCAATCGATTAGGCAGCTAACGAACGAACGAGCGTAATTATTTGTAATAATCAGTCTGGTATTTATAAATCTTTAGTCTACCCTCCTAGTAGTCATACTTAACGTGTTTCTGTGTCATGCGAAAATAAGCAAATCATAATAAACTGGTAATTAATTTCGACACAATAGGCAATGGTTTGATGGCCTGATGGCATAAGGCCGCCAACACGTTCAGAACCCCGAGTGTCCCGGGTTCGATTCCACATCGTGGATGAAAAGTGTTTTTGATAAATTTAACCTCTTAGTTTGGAATTGACTAATACTCTGAAACCACTTAAATCATCTATTATAACTTTATTTATACTAAAATATAAAATCTATGAAATAAAGAAAAAATGTTTGGTTGATGTATGCGGTTTTTTTTTCATATTTTTAGATCATTACCTGCAACAACGCCATCTAGTAAAATCTTGTTGAACTATTACGAGCAGATCAAGATGGCGTCAGTTTGCCTCAGAGCATTATCTTTCCGAACTGTCCATGCACTTTTGCAGCCCACTGTACGTTGGTTGATACGACCTACAGTTTTCAAAATATTGTAACATTTATTGGGGTAAGGATTCAAGCAACTTATTAAAATTAAAACTACAGTCAGGTCCAGTAAAAATGATATTTATTTAAATTCGCAGGCATCGCTCCCATATTAACAAAGACCAGCATTGCTGTTTTTAAATAAAGTAAAAAAAACTGTGATTGGGGACATAAAAGAGGGGGGAGGGAGGGCGAAAAGAGTTTTTTAACGTGTTCCTCTACAATATTGAAGAAAATGTATAAAAGCTACTTGTATGCCAAGTTTCATGCTTTCTGCCGGATGAGACCGTATTTCAGGTTAACAAGCCGCACTACTCATATTCTTAGCCCCGACTTTTATATTAATCATACTGTAAGTATTTCAACTTAATTACGTACCTAGTTTTACAGACTAAACAGGACGTTAGGCGCATGGTTGAAAAAAAAACCGAATAAGTGGTGCTTTGTACTTATTACTTATTCAAGCCTAAAGACAGAAGGTTAAAAAAAAATATTTGCTCTTTCATGAGCTTCGGTATGATGCCGACCAATCAGTTATATTCTGTTCTCTGTGTGATATTTCTATTAGACAGTTAAAAAAGACAAAATTCTTCCCGACAGCAACAGAATTCTGGAATAACAAATGACTTTTACATAATTATATGGGTGAATCAACTATTAAGGTACTCCTTTTCTTTTGCGGTATGAAAACTTTTCTGGTGACTTATCATTAATAATAATGTATGAATATTAATATCAGACCACCAAATTTACAGACCTTACACGTTAAACACCTCAAATATTATTTAATCTTCGAAAAAACCTGGTAACTCAGGGGAAAATGCACATTTTCCATACAAAACCTAGGGACAACATCGTCCGCTGCGTTACCAACTATATTATTATTTCAAACTGTACTATTTTTAAATCAAATCATTTCAAATGCTAGCCTAATTGTCTGATTTAATAAGCGTGTAAGCTACGTCGTTGGCAAATATATAGTTTTTCTAAAAACATATAATTTGTGAAACATGTCGAAAAATGGGGAGTACCTTAGAAGTTGATTCACCCATATATCTCTGTTTGCTGATTACCTGCAATATCCCTTAGAACAGACTCAATCATCCTGAATTCAGAAAATGTATGGAGAAGTATCTTTTATGTAAAATGTTCGAATAGGAAACTACCGGATGAATCTACTTTCAGAAAGCATTATCTCTCCAAAAAATGGTGTATATACACCAGTCATAAACAAAATAAGAACCATATTAAATGAGTGTTACTTTTGGCTCTCGGTAGATGAAACTATGTTCGCTGTTGACAATTGCGTTACTAATGTAATGTTAAAGTTTTTACAAGGATTTTCATGTCGACCCTATTTACTATTGTGTATGGTATGGTCTGACGGATAATGCTGCATAGGTACATCTGCATCTTGCGGGAAAGTTTTTGAAATATATTTTTTATAACATGAGACATGTTAACATGTTTATTAGCACACGCACTCAATCGTGATGCTGATCAAATAAGATCTGAACATCTTCATGTTACTATCTAATGTAAAAAAACTATTTGTCAAATCGCCACAAAGAACAAGATTGTTTAAAGCAATGGCCCCTAATATGCCCTTGCCATCGCAGCCCGTAGTAACCAGATGGGGACGTGGCTGAGTGCTGCATTGTAAGACCGGAGTCGCTCCTAGGGTCGAATGGTCGAAGCCCCGCTACACGGTTAATTTTTAGTCATATTTTGACGAGAGAGTACTTTATGTAGGAGGAATTCTGGCCGAGGGGTGTCATATTTCGGCGATTTCGTGGCCGCCGGCTAGCTGACACCTTAGAAGTGTATTAGTATTAGATAGTGTTCATTTTATGTTATATATTATTATGTATGTTAGCCTACAAGGTATTTGTAAGGTCGACCTCGTAGCCTGCAATAAAGTTATTATATTCTCTTCTATTTTATTCTATTATGACAATCATTATAAAAAAAGAAAAGTATTAAATAACTGAAGAGATGCAGTTTTGAGCATCTCTTCTGTTCCTTAATGCTTTTTATTGAACGTAAATATGCCAAACGACCTTAGTTTAAGAAAAGCTAATTATGAACTCATTGTTGAATCGATCACAATATTGCAATGTACCAATGAGTATTTCTAGAAAGTAAGGTTTTCAAATAATAGATGAGATTAGACCATTTCTTTTTTGGCCCTGAGACCTTTAAAGATAAATTGCAAAAGTAATCAATAGAAATCCGGACTACATTGAAATGAGACAGATGGCAAGTTCTCAACAACGCTATTGTAAAGTCCGTTGAAGAAGAACGATTACAACGAATATAGAACCTGCTTTACTCCTGAAAATACGAATAAAGTGGCCATTATTTACTCCTTTCACAATTGTGTTTTTGAAATGGACAATTCCCACGTCACACCTTGTCAAGGTTTTGAAACAGTAATTCCTGTAGTTCATGCTCTATGGATATTATTATAAACTAGGACTTACTTGATGTTCACATTATGTTTATATGAACATTAAGTAAAAGTTAAATATGGCGGGGCATTTGGGTCATTCTACTTTTCAGTGTACATTTTTGGTTTTAGTCCGATAAAAAGTATACCAAATTATGAATCCGCGTCTAAATAAATAACATAAACTTAGAATGTTTAAGTTTGACGGTTTCCAAAAAAACAACTCTTAAATTACTCAATTATTGTTAAAAAAACTTGGTAACTCAGTGGTAAATTGCACTCTTTCCATAGAAAAGGCGGGGACATCAACATCCACTGCGTTACTGGCATTATAGTTATTACAAATAACTTTTTATGTATTAGGATAATTCTAAATACAAGCTTATTTACGTCCCTCTTCGAGTGTCAAGTTAAAAAACGGTGCAATTCACCGTTTTTGAAATAAAACTTGTTTAGTGCAAATGTGACTAAAAATTTATGTACAACGAAAAGTAGAATGGCCCATTTAACATTTTTATTTATTTATAATCTTTTGGTGTTATTTGAATGAATGAGTATGAGTATTAATATGACTAAAGTTTTAATTTTAATATCGACTCCATATTTTTCTTTTATCTTACCGTGAGATGAAAAATCCGAGTCTTACAGATAAGGATTAAAATTAACTTTTCCATTACGTCACAAAAAGTTGT
The DNA here is from genome assembly GCA_927399475.2 of Acleris emargana. Taxonomy (NCBI): domain Eukaryota; kingdom Metazoa; phylum Arthropoda; class Insecta; order Lepidoptera; family Tortricidae; genus Acleris; species Acleris emargana. The sequence continues at coordinate 43,218,452 of OV656835.1, read as the reverse complement.
CATCTATCTATATTGCGTTATTTTAGGGAAGATAGTCGGTAAACAAAGAATCAGGCGTCGTGAACCTCTTTCTTCTGAAGATAATGTTTATATAATTTATTAATAGGATAATAACAACAACAAACTTAAACAGACAATAAAACTCAACAACTCAAAACAATAAAAGATTCTGGGACAGCTAGGTCCCAAAAACGAATCGCATTTGCAAGACAAAAGAACGACGTGAGTGTGACGTTTAAAAACAATGATGAACATTAAGGTATTATTATGGGGACACACATTTTTTCACATAACTTGTTTGTTTAGGTATAATCATTTTGTTTTCATAAAATTGTTATTCATAATTTTTATAATCGCTAGAACCGTAAATCGTTGACGTGTAGGCTAGGTTAGTGAGATTTGATGTAAGTATGAAAATCTTGAAAAAGTAACATTTAGGTACCGTAAAATGCTGCAATTTTGCCGTTTAAGCTCAATTTTGCCTATTTCGTTTATATTACGATATCTCGCATTTGCTCAGTTTTTTCTTGTTTTTTACCATTTGGTAGTAATTTTCATTATTCTGGCTACACATTTTTAATGTTTTTACGTTGGTAACTCCATTGTTGCGACGCCAGTTGTGCATCATAAGTTGGAGGGAGTGGCTGCATTTTTTTAGTGTCTGGCAACTTTTAAAATTTTAAGTACACGGAACGTGATTTTCGAGAAGTAGGTGCGTCCCAGGGTAAGTAAATATTGTCTATTTTCCGTAAGTTTAATATTTTCTAGAATAGGACACGATTTCATTATAATAACGTAGTAGGCAATATTGGGCAGTGTTCCGGAAACTTGAGTGACACAATTTTGCCTGGGTCTAGGGCTGTCACTAGCTGGGTTTTATAAATGAACAGATAAGAGTAAGAGCCTAAATTGCTTAAGTGAGTTAATTTATTACTGATTAAGTTTTTTTAAGACTGATGTTTCTTTAATACCAAAGCTTTCAGTTGTGTTCCTACGTTGTGATGATTATTTTTTAACTAAAAAAATACATTTTTTTTTAAATAACAATCTTTTTTTGGCACAACCCTACAGTTGCCGATATTTTTGTATGGAAAGTTCGTGGAACCTGGTACAACATTGCCTATTGCCTGTGAAAAAAAAACCATAAAGCTTAAGGCAATAATTTGACTGCCAGGGACAAGCACAATGTCTCATGTACACAATTAAATATTATTACAAATACCAAAACGTTATTTATCGAGATAACCGTCTAGGCAAAGTTACGTCTTAGGCCTAAAACTTTGCCTGCCACTTTAAATGCTTATAACTAGGAAATATTGTATGATTACCTACTGATATTTGAGTCTAATTTGGCGAGGCATAGGGTCTGTTTTCCGACTAATACTCATTAAACCACATAAGACAAATAGTTTCACAGATATAAGGAAAAAACGTCAAAATCCGTGCAAAGTTGCAGCATTTTAAAAAGAATACGTTATGAATTCCGATGATTATGACCATACCTCGAACAAATCATGCGGATGACGTCAAACCACTCATAGGATGATTTCAAAAAGTATTTTCATAAACAATTACTACTTATCAATTATCAACCTCTTTAATATAACGATATCGCCACTTAACATGAGCCCAGTAGGTACATAACATCTTTGACTGACATTGTCATTCAGTTGAACAATAAAGTGACTTCGTAATTATTTAGATTTTCCTTTACAATTTTTTCAAAAGACGCAAAAGAATGTCGTATCTTGTGAAGCTACCGGAGGGTCAGAGTCAACTGAGGAGTACCGACAGTACACCTGACATTTTCATATCCGTGGGAACGCAAACTGAAGAACATGTAAGAGATATATCTACACAAACCGAGCAATCGAGTAGTGCGATTGTCATTGATACAGCGAAATTGTCAGCCAAATTTTTTTTTCCCGGTCAAGCATGTGAGGAAGAAAAATTTATTAAAGCTTATTTTAAGTGTGTGACCACAATTATAGACTTGTTGGAGAAATAGTTGTGTACATAATGTCATTAAATATTTTTTAATAACATATTGACTTTTCTTATCAATTATCGTACTTACGTAAACAAATCTCGTAACATTTATTTTATTCACTAAGTACATCATCCTATCATTCAGATAATTCTGTATAGATTTCTTGAAATTATACGCGGTTAATCTGTTACTTCGTGCAATATGACATACGGATGTTGCAATACATACATCATCCTGTGTGCAAAATTAGGTACGTCATATTTACGTCATCCGCATGATTTGTTCGAGGTATGATTATTTATGACTTAAAACACTTTGTGTAATAATAATTATGAGAGTCAATATAAACCTGTTATGGGACACGATCTCTTTATAGGCTCACTAGAAAAATAAAAAACCTCACCATATTGCGGAAATTATATGAACTAATATTAGGGGAGACCGGGGACAATTGAAACGATTTGACTTTGACTGCCTGTTGCCGTTTTATTTTTAAAGTTAGAAAGATGTTTGCCATAATTATTTCAAGGTTAGTTTTCTGGTTCCTAAATAAAGTATATTTGGTAAGTCTATCATTAATAGTTATTTTACAATAATGTAATAAAGAGAATGGGGGAATGTGGTTCAATTGACCTCACACCGTTGTTAATTGAAACACTATGTAAGGTCAATTGAAACACCGTAATATCTTTGACACAATGAAAGTAATGTTATCAGTCCTACTCGTTTTCATCGCTATATTGGTATATAATACGACCATCAAAAGTTCACAAGCATAACATAAACATATCGTCATTTATAAGCATCAGAAAATCTCGATCATCAAACGCAGATAAAAAAAAATATATGACTTGTAGCTTTCTTTGTTGCTGGCTACCTTATACATAAAGCTTAATAGAAAATAGTTTGAATGTTATAATAAGCTATAATGATATGGAATTGTGTTAAAAATACATAATTATACTACATACAAAAATGCTTGTTTCAATCATAACAGTGTTTCAATCATAACTTAATGAATGGATAAACTTGAAACGTCGGGATTTTAAATAATATACACAATATAATCGGTTAAGATCGTTTTATTATAAAACAAAAACAGTTACAATAAAAATAATACCACGGCTACTTATATGCCGAATTAAAATAAAATCAAAAACGTAATTCCTCTTGCATGTAGTTGTAACACATCAGCTGTATAGACTGTTCGACATTCTATATTTGAAATTTGACATAAATTCCATTCTAGTTTTGTACACAACTTCATGCAAGAGGAGCGTTACTTAAGTTTTTCACCTATTCGTCAGAATGATAGTAAGTAGTAGGTACACATACCGGACTAATACCAAAAGTGGCACCTATATCTATACTTCTATAATATTAATATGAATAAAGTAACTCTGTCTAGTGGTTTATTTATCCAAATCACGGGCAAAAGTTAGTGTAGGTATAATAATTATTGACCATGAAAGAAATCATTATAAATAAACTAAATTATTTAAATAAAAACAAAAAACCCGACTGCAGTAAAAAAAACAACTGTAAAGCGAGAAACAAGCTATATAATCGATAGGTAAATACTTATAATGTACCATGCAATGATTTTTTGTTTGATACCTCGTTAACAAGTAATGCAATTTATACCAATATACATACAACTTGAATAGTGGAAAAGGTTTTCCAGGCGGGGACAAGCTATTAATCCAAATGTTTTTTGTTTCAAGAAAATACTTAAGTACATTTTATAATTCATTGCTTGTCCCCGCCTGCAATACCTTTTCCACTATTCAAGTTGTATGTATATTGGTATAAATTGCATTACTTGTTAACGAGGTATCAAACAAAAAATCATTGCATGGTACATTATAAGTATTTACCTATCGATTATATAGCTTGTTTCTCGCTTTACAGTTGTTTTTTTTACTGCAGTCGGGTTTTTTGTTTTTATTTAAATAATTTAGTTTATTTCACATTTTTTAGTTTTTATTAATAAAATAGTGGTTTTATTAATATAACCAAACGTTAAATGAGCTCTGGAGCTCGATTTTTTAATGTCACGAAGCTATAAGTAACAAATTACAAGCGGAACTCTCCTTTTAGCAAAAGAAGCATCGTGCATTCAAAAATCGATCCCCAGTAGTAACGTAAGATTAGTTCATTTGGTTAGATGGAGGCCGATCGAACAGATTGTAGATACATACTTAGGCCGAGAAATTGAAGTAGGTATAAATCAACTAAACTTCTCTTAATCTCTAACAATTTAGTTCCTCAACGGTCAGTACGTCATACGTGTACCTGGGTACTAGACTAAGCACCTACATTGAGGTTACCTATTCCGTGTATCTTTACTTAAATAAACTGTCCATGCGTAGGCAGGATAGCGCATTAGGTAGGTATTAGCCAGCAATTTATACTATAACATCAATGTGCATTAATCAAGTATGTAGTAGGTATTCGTGAATTATTCATTATTACACTACTTTCTTAATGGTTTATATTGTAGGCGTTTACTGCTCAACAAGAAATATTTATTACTTAACAATTAACGTCCTTTTTGATTTCCCTGTCTAAATGGTAGCATTAAAGTATTATAATGTATATATATTTGGAATGGGCTATTTACTAGCTTTCATTTGAGACCCATATTGCTATAATAAGCAAATTTTTTTTTTTTAAAACCCCCTCTTTGTTTTTGCAGACGCCATTTTGAAATATTATATACCCTATGTCACTTCGGCAATTAAGACGAATCGAATGACACCTAGTATGTTAAAATCGGTCAAGCCGTTTAGGCTGCAGAGCGTGCCCAGAAATAGACATACATACATACATACATACATACATACATACATACATACATACATACATACATACATACATACGCTTGAAAAACATAACCCTCCTTCTGACGCAGTCGGGTAAAAAGAAGCCATTTGCGCAAATTCATTTTCACATTTATTAAATAAAAACATGCGTCAAATACAGAACCACCTCATATTTAAAGGCGACTATATTTGGGGACGATTAAAACGCCAGGACGAATGAAACGTTTCAATCGTCCACACGCAAGTTGTTCCTACCATCCCCAAATCACAGTTTTTAATTCAAGGTCAAATATTAAACGCAAAAACAACTCGAACACTGATAATTGGCAATAATAAACATTCGTTAATTTATCACAATCACGCTAAAATAGTTAAATCAGTTAAAATACAAGAACAAACAAAGTTATTAACAAATATACAAGATGAGAAATACTTACTTTTGACCGCGAAAAAATTAAATCGCTCCGTGACACCGCTGCGTTGCTCGGTCGCTCGCGCTCTACTGACCATAGATTAAGATATGGCCGGCGGAGTCCTGAGTGTTGCGTCATACTCGTAGGTATTATAGTTTTTGAGAAATTTGACTTGTTTCAGTCATGACGTGTTTCAATTGTCCCCGGTCTCCCCTACTATTGCAATTCACGAAACACAGATAACAAGTTTTAGTAGCGACCCCATCAGAGGTTTTTTATTCTTCTGGTCAGGCTTAAAAAGATAACCGGAAAACTATAGTTTTTTGTCAGAAATTAGCTTTCCACTTATTCCGTCATACCATCGTAAAACATTCCCAATAAAAATCATACATTTACTTCTTGAAAGGTCCCAATAATATGATCCCTGGAGGTAAAATGATTCCCCATCGTATCCCAGTGACTGTTAGCGACATCTATCCAAATACTCAATAACCGTATTCCCCGCAATCCCGCCAGTTGCCTCAAGCGCTATGGAGGTGGAAGCACTGAGTGTCATTTTATTTTAAATGTCTAATCCATGGTACGCCTATTTTTTAAGTGTCTTAACTTTCTGCATGCTGAGTTTTTTTTTATTTTTTGTTTGTGGGCGGTTTCCATTGACAACGACGCGAGGTCAGAAACGATAAAACACTTAAAAACGTTTGTTATGAGTTGCTACAGGACATTTGTCTGATGCCTTCTCTACACGTCTGGCTTTAAGCGCGAATGCAAGGCAGCTGTCCACACGTCTGCCGATGTGTCCACGGATCGCGAATTTATCTGCGGATACGTTTTGCTGATCTACCGGCTGATGCATCTGCAGACGTGTAGAGGAGGCATGAGATACCACTATCTGTCTTATATATAATAGTACCTATAGTTAATTTTCGTAACGCAATGTTACCATTGTTAATTTTAGTTCTTATATAAATGCATTTTTTTAAATACGCCCCTGTACGGCTCTATTCAACACGGTAAAAACCATATCGTGTTTGAGCTGTTATCGTAGTGTCACCGTTTTGATAGCTCTTATTTACTTCACAGTAATGGCGGCTGACGTCATAACAATTGATACCATAACAGATAAAACTACGATATCGTTTTTACCGCGTAGAATACCGGCCCAAGGCGTTCGTCTGTTATTTAAAGGTCCCAATTTCACCATCGCCTGAGACGGTAGCTATGTCGGGATATTGTAAATTACGTTTTTTGTTATTATAAGGAATTTTTACTTAAGTTTTCTTTTTCCAGGACTGCGTGTACACTTGTCTTCGCAGTATTGTTCGGGGTCGGCTTTTGGGCACCAATGATTATTGTTTGGTACTCAATGGCAAAGAAGACATTTTAAATTATTGATTTTTGAAATAAAAACATTAAATATTACACGGCAGTGTTTTGATTTATTAAGCGTCTAAAGCATTTTTGCACGAAGCTCGCAAAGGTTCAGTGCCTTAGCGAGCATCTGTACAAAACTAAAACTTGTGAGTACCTAGGTTTTGTCACGACGTAATTATACTCTGATAACAATCTGCATTGATCTCCACCGACTACCAGGCCCCAGGGCGATTTCGGCCTATCAGTTTAACGTAGATATACAAGTGCCGTTTACAATTGTGTATGACATTCTCATTCTGACGCCGCCCTCCCCTCAAGCTCTCCACCTGTCAGTCTGTTAGCCTGGAGCACCCATAAGATTCAATCTTATCAGTGTTTGGAATTGGATTACCATTAGGCAGGTAAGAGATTTCGGTCATTTAAAAAAATTAAGACAGCTAATTTAAATTTAGGCATTATGGTAATATTGATATATGATATAGTCCAATAAAAGACTAAGGCATATGAAATTCGGTCGTAACGAAACCTACTCGTCAATCAGCATCCTATTATGCGATGTGATAAGCGTGTAACACAACATTGGGCGGCCGCGCATTAAGAAGTGTGTGGCTGTTTGTACGCGCGAGTTGAATGACAACGCGGCCACTAGTAGCGAGCACGCACGACTCCCGCTGCGCAGTTTGTGGCTTGGACGCGGCCGTTTAAACGGCACTAGTATGGTAGAGGCCGGTAAACAACCGCCCGCCCTTCCAGGTTGAAGCTTATATAGTAGGTACTTTCTCGAATCATGTGAAGGAAAAACAATATTATTTTTAGGTTTTATATTTATATATAATTACGTGTACATATCAGTGCGTGAAAATGACTATTAAATAGAGAAGTTCAACCCCGCCACATGACTGCGACTGCGACCCTTACGTGCACGTGGGCCCAACCAATTTTAATGCATCCCGGTTAAACTAGCTTTCTTTTAAAACAAACCGCGTTCGAATCGGTACATCCGTTTGGAAGCAAATATGCCACAGACAGACATTTTAAAAACTGAATTGGGTACGTGTTACCATTTCGTGTTACCATTATGGGGCTTCTAAACGGGACATGTTTTGCTGCAATTTGTGGCCGGTAACTAGTGCTGTCTTACTCTTACTTCTTATGTTAGAGCAAGATGCGTATAGTTGCCGGCCACACATTGCCGTGGAAATGTTACTCGTTTAGAAGCCGCCTTAATGAAATTATGAGTTGATTAATATGATGATGGCGACAATGTTCTTATTTTTAAGGAATTTTGGGACTGTGTTATGACTGTGTTTACCTAATATTATTATTCGTTTTTAGAGTTGTAGGGAATTCTGTAGCTCTCCTACTCCACTCTGGAAACGAGAGTTTATGTATGTATGTATGTTTAATATTATCAACGGTTCGACTTAGTTCAGTATTGAAATTACCAACCACTTTTAAAAACTTGGTGATGATTCTGTAACAACATTTTGCATAATTAATTTGAATAATAAAAGGAATTAAATCCATACAAGGATTTTATACATTTGCGTTAAGGTGGGTTTAGGCCAAAAACGAGCGAATGTTCATTCTATCCCCTCTCTACCAGATTATTTTTGTGTAATCAGACACAGAGCATTCTTTCGTTGTTCTCCCTTTATTTGCGAAGATTCTAAGAATGCTCGCTCGCTTGATGTAAACGGACGGACGAGCGCATTGCCTAGAGCGTTCTTTCGTGTTCGAACGGGCTCGCTCCCGGGGCGATATTTTCAAAGCGTTATAGATCATAAAGCAGTAGACCTACCTGTTTTACTTTTTTTTCACTTCTTGCTCTTAAAATGATTAGTCTATGCACATCGGGACTAAAGCTCCTTTATTAATCTCTGGGGTTTTTTTTTAATTTTCAGTGATTGCGTATAGACATTTTTTAGGGCGTGGAAATAACCTCAAAATGAAAACTGTGCAAAAATATAAAAAAAACGATTTCATTTCGTGAAAAATAATGATATGAGTTTTTGTATTGACCACTTTCTTTTTGTTCTTGCATATCCACCATTGTATCACCTACATTATCCAGTATCCTTCTTTGAATTAAATTCGTCACCCACCAACGTCTCTTCCTTCTTTTCTTTTTGAGCAATTGAATCAGGATGATAAATGCAGAACTTGTAATTACAATATCAGTCTCAGAGTCAGACAAAGTCCACACAGACGACCCCCGACAAATGAGCAATCGTTCGCCTGATCTAAACATCTCTAGAGTATATGCCGTTTAATCTAGTTCTAGTGCTCGATTCTTGCTCGTTCATATTCGCGTGGTGTAAACGTTGAAAACGAACTTTTGTTTACACTAAAAGATCAAGAATGAATGCTCTACTCTGGTTCTAGCTCTTTGTGGACCCACCTTGTTCGGACGGGCTCGCTTCCGAGCCGGTTTTCAATGCTCGATTCTTGCTCGTTCATATTCGCGTGGTGTAAACGCTGAAAACGAACTTTTGTTTACATTAAAAGATCAAGAATGAATGCTCTACTCTGGCTCTAGCTCTTTGTTTGTTTGGTCTAAACCCACCTTTAGAGGTCCTTGTCGCTTCTGACATCTCTGATTCGTGATTCGACTACTCGACTGGTGGAAAACAAACTTTTTTAACTCTAAAAAAATTTGAAAGTTTCACTGTCAGTGATAGAATTATTTTTGACAAGTGAATTTTTGATCCATTTGTCCCGCGGATTTTAACTAAAAAAAAGATTTTTTGATTTTAATATCGCAGGATGTTTGGTGGTATCCGTTCGCTATTGTACGGCGCCATCCGCACCAGGGCAATGCCAATGAAGGTGCCGAGCGCCACGGCGGGTAGGGCGCGGCGCTTCCACGAGGAACCGCCATGGCCGTTCATCAACGTACCAATTTCAGTTAATTGTCGGTTAGAATTTCCTATTATAGTAAGTAGTACAAGTAGTTCTAATAGTGGTAAGACTTTGTGCATGATCCGTCGGGTCGTAACCGTGTCATGTCTTACTCAGCACTCACCGCCAAACAAACGAGTTCGCATTGCTGCGTTCTGGCCAGAGCCATTCCATCTTAATTCGTCAGGGTTGGTAACACATTTCCAAGCGTTATAAATAACTTATACCAGAGGGCGACTTACAGTAGGCGTGGCGCGCCACGTTTATACCTACCGCTCAAGTATGCGTGGTGGGCCGAATCAGTCGGAGGCCGTCACCCCCCAAGTAAGCTTTTAGGGCATTGCCACATCGCGACTGCACGTTACCGACGGCTAACGTGAAACGGCGTGGCACTGATGAATGGTACTTTGTGACGTCGTGCAGGTACACGGTGCCTTATAACATTAGCTTCAAGCAATTTTAATATTTACGCGCAATCGACTTAATATTGACTTTACAATGAAACACGGCAAGACCACGCCACGAAGTGCCTTTCTACGGCGCCGCTCCATTTCCTTATAGGCTAAGAACTTTTCAATGGATCCTCGTCTCTTTTAGTGGATACCTACTTACAGATAGCACGCGTGATGAATGCCGTTCTAAGGAATGCGATAGTGCTATGACCGAATTAGAACTATAGATATCAATTTAGAAGGTCATCAAAGAAATCGTTTTTAGGGTTCCGTAGTCAAACTAGGAATCCTTGTAGTTTCGCCTTGTCCGTCCATCCGTCCGTCCGCAGCTTAGCTCAGAGACTCCTAGTTCTAGAAAACTCAGAGACTCTTAGTTCTAGAAAGCTCAGAGACTTAGTTCCAGAAAGCTCAGAGAGTCTTAGTTCGTGATTTCGCATGAATATACATATTTTTCATGCCAACAGAGAGGAAAAAAATATAGAAAAACAAAAAAGTTCCTTCCCTACACATAACGTGGAGATGTATTTTATTTTTGTCCATATCCCCATTTCCTTCACATTTCCACCTCGCCTTCTTCCTATTTTGTTAACATTCCCATATATCGTCTATATTCCCATTCGCTCACATTGCAACTTCGTCCACATTCCCACTTCGTCAACATTCCCATTTCGTCCATATTCCCATTTTGTCGTCGTACCTACCCACATTAAAAAAACAACCGAATTGATAATTTAAAAGTTTGCTCCAGTTGCAGGTATGCAATAACCGGTCCAATTTGAAAACCGGATTTATCGTAGTTATTTACTCAAAACCGGTTTACTGGTTAATAGCCGGTTTTATTAATTTTACTGTTGTTTGTTAATTTCAAGGCTGTATTAAAAAGCTATTTTTAATTTTGTGGTATCGTTCACTATCAACAATCGATTGAAAACTAATTCAAAATAAACAGAGAAATAAAAATAATAGGTTAGAAAATGCATAGGTATATGAGTAAAAAAGGAAAAGAAGTTTTGCTTTAATTTAATTTAATCAATTTTATTTCGCGTTGCCATTGTTATTACTTTATTTTGTCAATTTTGGTTGTACCTTGAATACCCATGCATTTATTGTTTCCTAAATGTCTACACATTCCTCCCGCATTCTATCCAGGTCTCTTTTTTTCCTGTTGCTGTACTGTTTACAACTGTTCTAAAGCTTGTCCCAGAAAAAAATGTCGCTCATTATTAGACGGGGTTGTATATCAGGATGAAATCTAGAGGTTTGAAAACTACGAGGGTGCATTGAAAAGTTCTGAGCCTAAGGTTGAATATAATAAAAAAAAAAACAAATAAATACTGGCAGGTCAAAGTGCCATATTTAGTCGCCATTATGCACTATCTTTTGTTTTTTTCCTGTCACAATTTTGCATTTTATACTGGAACTGCTACATAAGGTCACTGATTTTTCAAGTAATGGATAAAATTGAGCACCGTTCTGTCATAAAATATTTGCAAAAGAAGGGGTTAACACCAAAACAAATATTTGAAGATATGAATCATACATAAGGGCAATCTGCTCCATCGTATGCTACCATAAAAAGATGGGTAGCTGGTTTCAAACGTGGCCGGGAGACTGTTCAAGACGAGCCTAGGAGTGGGCGGCCGTTGACGGCTACTACGGACGAAAATGTCAATAATATATTAGATGCGATAATGAAGGATAGGCGATTGAAGATTGTGGAGATAGCGGAAGCAATGGGTATTTCTTATGAGCGGGCACAGAACATCATCACCGATGTTCTTGGATTTTCTAAGGTGTCAACCAGGTGGGTGCCTAGACTGCTTTCAGTCGAGAACAAACGAGTACGTGTTACAATTTTCCAAGATTATTTATGCATGTTTCAACGTGACTCCAACGATTTTTTCAATCGTTTTATAACTATGGACGAGACATGGGTCCACCACAGTACACCAGAATCGAAAGAACAATCCAGGCAATGGAAAAGACCAGGTTTACCCCCACCCAAAAAAGCCAAAATCATTTTGTCAGCTAATAAGGTAATGGCCTCAGGTTTCTGGGATTGCAGGGGAGTTATCATGAATATCATGATAGACTATCTTGAAAAGGGCAAAACAATAAATTCGGACTACTATTGTGCTCTTTTACGTCGTCTGCGTGAGGAAATTAAAATAAAGAGACCTGGAATGCTGTCGAAAAAAGTACTGTTTCACCAAGACAACGCTCGCGTTCACACTTCGGCGAAATCAATGGCACAAATATATGATTGTGGATTTGTAGTGCTGCCGCATCCCCCTTACTCGCCGGATCTAGCTCCTTCCGATTATCATCTCTTCCCAAACCACAAAAAACACTTGGGAGGACAAATATTTTCGACAAATATGGAGGTACAAGAAGCAGTAGACTCATATTTTAACGACCTCAGCGATTCTTTTTTTTTTGATGGGATAATGAAGTTGGAGGCGAGGTGGACTAAGTGCATTGACCTTCATGGAGAATATGTCGAAAAATAAAATTGTTATAAAAAGTGAGCCCGTTACTTTTTTTTACCAGGCTCAGAACTTTTCAATCCACCCTCGTATGTTCCCGTTAGGATGCTCTATAATGTATAAATAAAAAATTAAAAAAACGTTGTCAGTACTAGATGTTCAACGATGTCGTCGGTGCAAGAAAAGTTACACGATTTTTTTTTGTACAAGTATGTTCAATATATAGGCATCTCTGCGAAGAAAGTGGCATCGGAGCTGAAAACGTCTACAAGAACCGTTCAAAGGGTTTTAAAACGGTTCAGGGAGACAGGTGGTATACGGCGACGGCCTGAAAGTGGACGTAAACCAGGGTTTGTAAACCAGAATATCGAGAAGAAGATTATAACAGCTTTACAGAAAAAACCTACCCTCTCTGTACGAGACTTGGCCAAGAAGTTTAAAACGTCGAAATCTACAGTTCAACGAGTGAAGAAAAATTGTTCTATAAAAACGTTTAAACAAACTAAAGTGCCCAACAGAAATGCAAAACAGTCAAAAGAGTCTAAAACGAGATCTAGAAAGCTTTATTCAAAAATGACTAAGAAAAAATATTGTACAGTTATGGATGACGAAACTTACTGCAAACTTGAATTCAAATGACTTCCAGGACTCCACTATTATTCTGGGACCGACAGAAAAGTAGCAAGTGAAGAGTATAAGGTTATCAAAATGGATAAATTTGCAAAGAAAGTTCTCGTGTGGCAGGCGATCTGTTCATGTGGCAAACGCAGTACACCATATTTTGCTAATGGAACCATAAATGGTGATATATACCCGAATGAATTCCTCAAAAAACGATTGTTGCCATTCATTAAGCCATACTTCACCTGTCCTGTTCTGGCCTGATTTGGCCACGTGTCACTACACGAAGGAAGCAATACAGTGGTACAAAGCAAATAATGACGATTTTGTTGAAAAAACTCTCAATCCTCCCAACTGCCCGGAGTTACGATCCATTGAAAAATATTGGGCTCGTGTGAAACGGAAGCTTTTAAAACATAGAAGTAATGCCACTTCAGTTCAAGACTTCAAGCAGAAGTGGAATGAAGCTTCCAAACTGATCACCGATGACGATGTACAAACTTTGATGGCAGGTGTCAAGGGAAAATTAAGAAGTTTCTGGATGAACTAATTCTAAACTGGTATTTATGGTTAAATAATAATATTTAAAGGAATATCAAATAAAACAGTATTAGAAAATTTGGTGAATTTTAATATTTAATACGGATTTTTTTTAAATTTATAAGCGACATTTTTTACTGGGACAAGCTTTAATCCAAATTACCGTTAGTTATGTACGGACCGCCGTAACGATAACACCTATTGACAGTAAATCCTCCAAGCATGTAAATGTAGAGTAAGTAATTTTTTTTGCCTTATGCAACCCTTACAAATAGCGGGCAGGTCCCTGGTTATAATATTTGGCAGTAATTACTAATACACCATAGTTTTAAATGATTAGGTTAGTTCCATCCGATTTATACTGAACGGGATTACTGTGAAAGAAAATTCCGCCTTAACGCACTGGCAAACAACCAACCAACGAAAATATTAAATATAAAAAATAGTATTTTATTTTATAATTTTAATTTTGTTTTTTTTCTACTTCTGATTTTACTTTACCTGTGTTAGTTAGGTATCAGCGTAATTCGTCCCATTCGTTTTTCGTTCATTTCTTATGTCCGTCTCATTCTGTGTTCGTCACTCATTCTTTATTCGTCTCGATCGCTATATGTCCCTATCGTTTTAAGTACAATTATGTAACCTGTTTCTTTCTTAACAAGTCTTTTTCGTTTTTCGTCACGGTCTTCCTAGGACTATGTCTTTGTTTGTGTCTCTCTTTTTTGGTATCATTCGCACTTTATCTTTAGTCACTTTCGTTATTAGTCTCACTCTTTTTTTGTCTTTAATGGTAACTCGTTCCGTTCTTTTTTGGGCACGTTCGCTAATCGTCCCGTACTAGTAGTAGGTCTTAGTTGCTATTCATATGTCCTCCGGATCGGAATTCATAAACTAATTGAAGTTTAAACGTATATACAGAACGGAAAAAAATGAGGGCACTGAAGGGTCTGGGACTTAAGATACTTAAGATAGTTTTCTCAAGATAAACATTATTTCATATGAAAAAATAAGAATAACTGCATTCATAGATTTTGATATGATGGTAATCTGATGATTTATATAAACGGCAATCATAGTTTGACCTCTCGATTTGCGAACGCGATCCGAGAAGTTAATGTCACATAAAATTATCATTAAGTGGCCAGTAATATTAAGTACGCAGATTGTATAAATAGAGTCATACCTCCTTAGCATTTCCAAGGAAATGAACTGTCAGAATTCAAAGTGTTATTTTAAATGTATGAAATTACATGAAATTATGACGATCACTCGGTCAATAAGATATAATTAAAAAAAAAATAAGATTGACGGAAAAAGATAGTCAAATAGTGACCGAGACGCAAAACGAATGTAACGAACTTAGAATTAGACTGAAAATGAATGAGACTAATCACGAATGTGACTAATAACGAATCCATGAAAAAAAATGAGACGAATAAGTGAATGAGACAAAAATCGAAAGGGAATAAGAAAGAATGAGTCCTAGGAAGACCGTGACGAAAAACGAAAAAGACTTGTTAAGAAAGAGACAGGTTACATAATTGTAAAATCAAATCAAATCAAATAATTTTATTTGTGAAACATAGGTTAACATAGATGGAAGGTTGACTTACTTGAATCACTATGTTTTGCCGTTAGGCATACAAATAGCTACAATAAGCATGCAGCATGCATTCTTACACACTAAACATCAATGTCATTGTTATTAATATTTGTTATTTAAATATTCTTGTATGGAATAAAAAGCCTTACTAACTAAAAACGTATACAATTCTTTCTTAAATAGCGACATATCTTGTAGTTTTAAAACAGTGTTCGGTAATTTATTGAAGATCTTAGGCGCCATTCCAAATACACTTTTGCTAGAAGTGCAGTTTTGTATGGTCCATGGTTTATTTTCCCTGCATGCGACTACTATTAAACTTAGGGAACTGGCTTTTGTTGCTTTTAACATAAAGTGCAGTTTCGTAAATATATAGGGACGGGAATGTAAGAATATTATATTTAATAAAAAAAGGTTTACATGATTCAGTAGGCCTTAAACCAAAAACTGATCGAATGCATTTTTTCTGACCTTTAAAAACTAAATCTCTGTCTGTGGAATTACCCCAGAAAATAATTCCATATCTTAATGTAGACGTGACATATGCATGGTAAGAAGTAAGGACTGCAGATTGGCTAACTACTTTACTAAGCTGGTGTAGAGCATATGAATACTTGTTAAGTTTTTTACATATGATGTCAATTTGATTTTTCCATGTCAATTTATTATCTAAGCTTAATCCTAAAAATTTCGTTATGTCCGTTTCGTCAATATTATTTTCCTTATAAGTTACATTCAAGTTGTACTTAAAACGATAGGGACATATAGCGATCGAGACGAATAAAGAATGAGTGACGAACACAGAATGAGACGGACATAAGAAATGAACGAAAAACGAATGGGACGAATTACGCTGATACCGTTAGTTAAGCTAGGAATGTTGACTAAGTGGGAATGTGGACGAAGTAGGAATATGAACGAAATGGGAATGTGGATGAAGTGGGAAATGGACAAAATGGGAATATGGGTGAAATGGGAATGTTGACGAAGTGTGATTGTGGACGAAGTAGGAATGTGAACGGAATGGGAATGTGGATGAAGTGAACCTAAACGTTATCACACTAAGTTAAGGCAAATGAAACAAAACATTTGTTAAATAGTTTTATTATTCAGTATGATATAATAGGTACTTTACAAATTACTTACTCTAATAATGATATTTTTATAATTTTTGTTTTTTAATATTTTATTGTTTCTTTTAATAGTATTTTAAATTTTGAAACTAATATATAGTTTTTCCAAGAACTTAATCTAACGGGAACTATCAAAATTAAACTAACATGTAAAATTACCTAACCTAACCTAACCTAACCGTTGAAGAATTCCCTAGTGAGGAGACAACCCGGCTGCAGCGTCAAGTTTTATGTTGCATTGTCACCATAGTTACGCAGGTATACAAAATTTCAGCTCAATCAGACATCAGGAAGTGGATCAAATCTTACTTGCAATATTTGAACTTAACACACATACCTACTACATACCAATCCACCCACATACCTACAAATGTTTAGTACTTAATAGTATTTTATGTAACTGGTACATAAAGAGGGTCCTTAAAACACGAGTGTGGTTTTGTGAAACGAGCCCAAGGCGAGTTTCATAATAACATCACACGAGTTTTTTAAGGCCTAATTATGTACAGTTGCATACATTACTTTATATACACACATATTATAAGTACTCTAAGATGCGTTCAGTAGCCGAAGGCAAATAACCTTCATAGCTACCAGTACTACTGCTACCTGAAATATATCTATAGGTGTTAAGCTAATTTATGAACTGAAATAAGAAATAAATCAAATCAGAGAAAATAAGTATTTATTTATTATAATCAGGGCCCGTGATTTTCATGCCGATGACATCAATTTGACGTCACGCTCCATATAGGGTGATCCCAAATAGTTTTATTGTAAATTATTAATCATAAGTCGTCAATCATTTTAATCATGTACAAATGACTTCAAAAGTACTCTATTTACACGTGGAACAAATAATACCTACTTGATACGTGAAACGTAAATAAAACTATTTGATTTGTTTTTATACATACATTTTATTAAATTACCATTACGATACAAGTTAATAATATAATAAAAAGTTAATGTCACCAACGAGGTTCCATATCAATTATTTTTTTTATAATGGAACGCACAATGCGGTTCGCGTCATTTTTACAGCATTACAAAAAGTTTTCATTCCAATTTTTACTTGTCTGTGACAGCACAGCGCCCGCTTTAACGCATGAGCGGTGAATGTGCTAGGTTTTGGCGCCATTAATTGAATACGTTTTGCTGTAGTTACTTTATTAACTTTGATCTTTTATTTAGTAGGTTGAATCGCAATGTCTGAGAGTAGATAAAGTAGTGTATGAAACTGCACATAACTAGGTATTATAACACTCGTGTGATACTATTAAAAACCTCGCCTGGCGCGTTTCGTCCACTTTCATAACTAAGATTTCATAACTGGTTATGAATAAGGATTTTTATTCACTGTTTCATAACCAGTTATTAAACAAGACTTTTTTTCCATTTTCATAACCAGAACCTAGATACCACTCTTATTTCAAATAAATTGGACAGTGTCGACGGAGCTCCGCTCACGCGGAGCTCCTATTTCATGGTGGCTTAATTGGCCCTCCGGGCCTGCTGCAAAGCTAACATAACCTAAACCTACCTAGTTTCTGATTATGAAAATGGAAAAAAAAAGTCTTGTTTAATAACTAGTTATGAAACAGTGAATAAAAATCCTTATTCACAACCAGTTATGAAATCTTAGTTGTGAAAGTGGACTCAACCGACTGGCGGCACTCGTGTTTTAATACCCTTATTTATGCAACAATTTCATAAACTACTATTAATAAAACAGACCTGTTCCTATTAAAAAGGATCATACACTTGAAAAACCAAGTAAGTAATAAGCTAATAATCAAATATTTGCTCACCTATTGTACTCCTTGGGTTAGTTAAAGTATGATATATTTTTATTTTTTCTAGTATTATTCTCACACATAATACAATAAACAAAAACAACCTATATTAATAATAATAATACCACGTTTTAAAACAAACAACGTGCGCCGCACTGCCCTGAGATTGTCAACTGGCTGTGACAGTGTTAACCGGTTTTTTTCAATCTCGCCGCGTACGCGACTTGCGGCCAGTGGTCAGTGTGGTCACGCACACATGCCCCGCGTGTATGAAGCTTTGTCTCTGTTTTGTTTCTTTACTCCTGTGACTTTAGTATTAACGTGATCGATAAGCAAGCGTACGATAGCTGTCAAGAACGTCACTACGCTGCAGGTGCGTGAGGCGAGGCGTGTGGACGGTGGGGCGAGAGGCTCTCGCTCATCACCTCAGGCCCCGACAGTATTCAACTAGTGCACTATCTGTATTATCTATCATATCGACTTAACTTTAAGGCTCGTAACATTAAACCTACGAGTAAGTATAATAATAACAAATAACCAAGTTTTTTTTTTCAGGCACGCTTGTACTCTATTCGCAGTCTTCTTTGGATATTTGCTGTTTAATATTCAATGGCAAAAACATCTTTTCAAATTAACAAGCTGGAATTGAGCGACATAATATTAAAAATATACACACATCACGGACGATTTTTATTCAGATATTTATATAATTTTCTGTAAATTAGGTTTTTTATAATAGTATTCAAACATAAAAGTAAAATATCAAGAAGTACTAATACAAAAAATAAACATTATAAAAAACCTAACTTACAAGCGGGACAGGGCTAAAGTTACCGGTGGTTAGGGCTGCAGAGAGAGGAACGTCCTCACAATGCGTGCCTTGATCCACTAGCGAGAGTCTCTTGAGATGTTGATTGAGACTCTTCGCTATAAGACCGTTTGCCAAAACAAGTATCGGGAAAAAGATCTACATTATAGTCGAGTCAACATCCCACATGCTTGACTGAGCTTGACTTTCTCAGCCTTCACGAGCACTGCCCGGCGTTGAGATCGATCATATCGATATCAGGCTTATTGGCGATGGATGATAGTCCTATCCGTGATGACTGATTGATCCCAATAGAGCGTAGCACGACCATTTTCGAGAACTGGCGCCGGTGTGTTCGGTACTTCAGACTCAACACGGCCATATTGAAGACCAGTTGCTGATGAGTGATCCTGGCTAGGAGTTTGTCTGTGCAAGTACTCGCCATTGGCCAAATGCGAACAATCGGAAATTGTTTGTCTGAGGGACTTGCCGGTGCAACGACACGCTCGAAAATGTCGACCGTGTCCTTCAGAATATATTTCCGGTAATTGTTCGTTATCATATCATGCCCTCTACAGCCAGATCACTTATTCCACTAAGTTCGACTAGAAGTTTAACCAGATGAACTAATCAGACAGAAAAATTCCAATTATTTCAACTTTGTAATTTTATTTTAAAACACAGAGCACAGAACCGCGCCCCTACTAGAGACGGTATGCTCCAAACTTTCCATACAAATCAAGCGTGTCAGTGGGCGTCACCGTTTACTCACACTAGTGCACGCACTACTACATAAATGACATATCCGTATTGTCTTACGTCCGGTTCCTATATTCAATCCGCGGACAGATAGGCTTACTTCGGATAAAAATTTGACACATTTTGTATGGGCAAATGTCAAATTTTAACCCGAGGTAAGCCTTATCTATCCTCGGATTGAATATAGGAACCCGACATTAGTTGTCAACCATTTGTCCGCCACAAGAAAGTCATAAGTGCTTAAGAGTGCTGCGGTGTGAGGTCGATATTTTTATCGATATTTTAATGAGCCAAAATCGGACACATGACTATTTTAAAAACAATACTTCGGCAATATTCAATATTATTCATTATACCTTTAGGCATGCATTACCAACTAGGTGCCAAAATAATAGAAATCATTTTCTTGGGGTTGTTTATTAAAATCAAGATTATAAAAAACTTGAACCGGAGCGCCATCACTGCCCCAAAAATAAAACATTTTTTACAATAACTTCGTATTAATAAATTGGAGTTGCGTTTTTTTGTAAGGTAGTTCAGTCTGATGTCCACATATTTTTCCACATATTTATAAACTGATTGATTTCACAAACATCATTTAGCAAACCGCTTTTTTTCCGAAACTACATAATTATTTCAGGATTTCTATGAAACTAACCTAACCTAAAGCGTTTTGACACGATAGTCCTGAAAAAAATCCTGAAAATATTTTCAGTTCCGGAAAAAAGCAGTTTACCAAATTATATGTTTATGAAATGAATCAGTTTGTGAAAGTTCCTCCTCCTCGTTAAAAACAGGATGGAGTTTCATTGTTGGAATAGCATCAGACAATAGCTATGTTCTGGTACTCCTTTTCGTGGTACTTCCAGCCTCGAAATGGTCTGAGCAAATCGTAGGTACCATGTTTCTGAAGAAACCAGTTTAACTTTCCCGTCGCTAATATTCATTTATCTTTAATGTAAGCATCATTAGGAAACCTAAAAGGAACACTTAGTAAAGGAAAATTAATACTAAATTAACAATTTTAAATGAAATAAAAATTCATTGATACTTTATGAACATTGATGCACTGTATCGATATGACGCCATACACCGCTACACTTCACTAACGCATTTACTGGCGTCACTGGCTGGTGAGACTGCTTACGGCGCGGTGGAGGTTTTGTGTTAAGACTGCACCGAGCAAACGTCGAGCGTCCAGTGGCGCCCTCATTGCTATTATAGTGTTTTCTGATAAACGAATGAATTTCCATGGAATTGGACGATGCTTTTTTGTAGCGCAAGTAAAAACACAATGTATGGGATACGTAAAAAACTTTGATAATAGTTACCCTTTGAGTAGTCAGCTTAACGGGAAAAGGTGGCCACTTTTTTCCGTTAAGTTGATAACTCGAAGGTCAATTGTTAGTAAACTATGGGATTTATCGTATAAGTTGTGTTTTTATTTGTAGTACAAAAATGCATCGTCCGAATTCAAGAAAATACTTTAGTTTATTAGAAATCTCAATAATAGTAATGAGGGCGCCACTGTACATCCGGCGTACGCTCGGCGCAGTCTTAAGAAGAAAAAGACGAGGTTTTGTGTTCCAAGATAACCTCAAATCGCAATTTTCAAATAACGAAATATTTATTTTAAATACTTAATTGTGATATGATACGCCAGAATTTTGTTTATTCACGTTTTTACTTTGGTTATTACACCATATCACAGCACAATGAGGCATAATATCGCTTTTTTGATCATGTGCACTCTACAACGTCCAAATAGACACTGACGGCCTTTACCTCCATCAATTGCGCTCAGCGCAACTGCGAGGCACGAATATTGTCTTCACTGCCGTCTCTAGTAGAGGCGCGCGGTGACGATTCAGTGCTCTGTGTTTTAAAAGTTGAACTAACTGGACAAAATTGTTCCTATTAGTTCAACTGTCTAATATTTTTAATCACAAGTACCTAAGCATTGAAAGGGTAGATGCGGGTAAACTATAAAATCCCGGTTTGGTGCACGAGAAATATTTTTCTTCGTACGTCGTTGGTAATGTAACTCGGTAATGCTGGAGCAGAGAAGGGCATTATTCGATTAATTTTTCGAAGTTTGTATGTGTATGGATGTATGGATGTTTGTTACTTTTTCACGCTGCAACAGCTAGACGGAATTGGATGAAATTTGGAATGGAGATGGCTTATAGACTGGATTACATAGGCTACCTAGTTTGTATCCTGGAAAATTAAAAATTCCCGAAGGAATAACCTTCATAGAAATATAGATAAGCGGACGAAGTACGGGGCAGAAGCTATGAAATTTTGTACGTATATTTCAATGGGATCCTGGATGGTTTGAAAACACAATTGGACCCGGTAGGTGGCGTTGCTGTCGGTATGTCACCATTCATCTAACTCTTAAAAGACGGTTCTTACCCGTGGTACTACCAGTGGTACTACTGACCAATGATTTATATTTGAATATCAAATTAACAGGGTCGGTGTGGGTGGTTTGGCCCTCCGGGCCTGCTGCAAAACTAACATAAGGGTCATTCTCGCGAGTCGTTCAAATCACCATTCCAAGCGGTAATTAGGTATGTTTGGTGTCGTTTTTTTAAATCTATGTATACGGACAGAAACGTCTCAAAATAATAATATAAGAGTGTTTCGCGGCATAGGATTACCCCCCATATTAAACTCAGGGGGTCGAAAAAATAGCGCCAAATCTCATTACTTTCCTGTTCCAAATCACCAACTGATAAATGTTAGCAGCATTTAAACACTATCCGAAAATAAAATCTTCATATTTTATAAAATGATGTGGTAAACCAACTCATAATTAATATTTCTACATGTTTTCAATTTTTTTAAACTATCTTATCATAGAAAGAATCGAAATTAGATTTTTGTCCAACAAAAACCATCATTCTCTTCCACGATTCCAAAAACATACATTTTGTCCAAGTTCTCCCTTTACCGCGGTAGCAAGGTCACAGTCCCCGCCCCGCACCTCTTCAGTGTGCCGCCATATCTAGACGAGGGAGGACGTGCATCGCGCAAAAATAATAATCGGAATTTACGTGAGCGAAAAGTGTTTTGTCATCATTCTGTTTACTTTACCTTCCGGCACAAAATACAGTAAGTACGAAGCTTTTTGTCTTGATTAACATCTCACTTAAATGCTTTTTTATAGGTGGATTTATGATTTAAATATTAAATTTAAATAACCTTGGGTATTTGAATTCATCAACATAAACCGTCAAAATCCCATTCCCTTCCATCTCATTACCATCCGTACCCTCCAATTTTTTGATGGATGGCAATGAGCATGTTTGGAGGGTAGTGATGGATTGCGACAATAGTTATATATTTTGGTTTTATTTCGAAATATAATATTGTACTAAATGTTCTTTAGGTAGGATCTAAATTTATTTGCTCGTTCATGGTTTTTACCTGACTGCACTTTGAAAAAAAACCCTTAACAATGCCTTCGCAGTTTAGATAGTCATGTATTCATGTATTCACCTATTGTGCATATTTTGAAGTTGTCATTGCATATGCATTTTGTTTTGATATTTCATAATGATAGGATGTAACGATGTTTTTCAGTAGGTAATACAAATAATATCAAATCTCAGGCAGACAGCCTTTCAAAAATGTGTTTCATCCATTTTTTCTCATACAACATTTTTTTTAGGTCAAGACTATGGGTAAGATAAAGAAAAAACTTACAAGGGAAGAAAAACTAGAAAAAGATAGATTACGTAAGAAACAGGAATATATGAAGATTAAAAATGATCCCGAATTATACAGTCTTCAAAAGGAAAAGGAAAAGAAAAGGTATCTCCTAAAAAAACAGCTTAACAAAATTCAGAACATCAAAAGTATGAGTACAAGAGCACAGAGAGAACAAAGACGAAGATGGCGTGAAAACAGTCGTAAATATTCAACTAAACAAAAGGAGCAACGGAAGATACAAAGAATTTTAATAGAAAACTCACCACCTACTACCGACAACGAAGACGATGATCCTGCTGTCCCGGAACCTGTACCAGATGTCGATCCCTTAGCACAAAAATCTGTGGACGAGTCCAAAAACATGCCTAGTGTACATGTAGACTCCGCTCCAGTCAGAAAACTTCGCTACAAGGCCATGAAAGTTATCAACAATTTAAAAGAAGAAATAAACAAATTAAAAAAAGAAAAAGATGTTTTAAGAAAGCGTACCAAAAAACTTGAGTTACAACATAAGCAAGCAAAAATAACAACAGAAGACAGCCAGGAAAAAAAAATTAACCATTTAATTAAAGAAATACCAGAGGAACAAGTTCAAGAGATAAAAAAAAAACTATTATTCGATGAAACGATATCTAGAGGAATAAAACAAAAATATGAATCTCTAAAAAAAACTGAAAAAAGATCATTCGTAGAAGACATCATTTTATGCAACGAATCTAAGTTAAAAAAGTATAAAATCAAAGGTCAAATGCCATTCACTATTAGAAAAAAATTATCGGAAGCCAGGAAGAATAACACAAATGAAATGAAACAGAAGGTACAAGATTTTTTCGAAGATTACAGTAATAGCAGTGTAGCTCCCGGAAAAAAAGAATTCATCAAACGTGGCGGTGTCAAACAGCAAAAAAGATATTTGACAGACAATTTGAAAAATTTGCATAACACATATTGCAAGAAATACGGTAAAATCAGCTACGCTACATTTTGTAAGTATAGGCCTTATTGGACGGTTTTCCCAGATGGAAAACGAGATACTTGCCTATGCAAATTGCACTGTAATGCAAACCTGCTACTGCAATCCCTGAAAACAAATAAAATCATAACTCAGGGTACAGTAGCAGAGATTCTGGGTTACCTGTGTTGTGATTCTAATAATGACGCTTGTCTAAAAAGATCTTGTAATAATTGCAAGGACAAGAGTTTGAACTACTCAGAGTTTGACAACACTCTGAATATTAAATACAAAGAGTGGATCGTGGAAAAGAAAACATATCTGGCGAAAACTGGAAAGCAGCAAATGGCGATAACAACTACCAAAAAAACATTTGAGGATAAGCCTCGAAACCTAATACTAAAGCTAGAGGGCACCATGGACGTCTTGTTCAAGCATACGCACAATATTATTGCCCAAACATCTGCTATCAAGACATTAAAAGGGAACCTTACAGACGTTGAAGTTCTTATCCATGTAGATTTTAGTGAGAACTACAGCCTTAAATTCCACGAAGAGGTGCAGTCTTTCCACTTTGGTGGGAGTAGAGGCCAAATATCTCTGCATACAGTAGTACTGTACTACGTGGACCATAATACTGGTTTAGTAACGCCTAAATCAATGTGCACTATGAGCCAATTCCTCAATCACGATGCATCTGCAATATGGGCTCATATATTACCTGTATTGAATGTGGCTAAAGAGTTAGTACCTTCTCTGTCTAGGGTTCATTTCTTGTCCGATTCTCCTTCAAGCCAATACCGAAACAGGTTCATATTTTATATGGTTACAAGGTTGCAGCTTGTTATTCCAACCCTAAATTTAGTGACATGGAACTACCAAGAGGCGGGACATGGCAAAGGGGCCCCAGACGGAATAGGAGCCGTTATAAAGAGAACAGCAGATAGTCATGTAAAGTTCGGCGGTGACGTCGGGAATTTTCAAGACTTCGAGAACGTACTCCGAAAAGAAATAGCAAATATAGAATTACTCGTAATTCCAGAGCATGAAGTCAGCCATAAGAAGTTTCCTGAAAAGGTTCCCGGTTTTAAAGGCACTACAAAGGTTCACCAAGCAATATGGTCCATGACATTGCCGCACATCGTTGCCTTAAGAAGCCTTAGTTGCTTCAATTGTCAATTCAGCGACCTGCCGTGTGAACATGGAAAGCACCTTGGATTCATTTTTCACGATGGTTACGATGACCAGGAGGATTTGGGCGTTAACATCGAGGATTGTAGATTCACTCTCTCTGAAATAGACACACCTACAGTTTTCAACAACGCTGATGATAACATGATTTTAAATGAATTTGACGGTACCATGTTTTTAGAAGGAACCCCTTCGCAATCAGTGGTGGATGAAATAGGCATTCCTACAGTTTTCAACAACGGTGATGTTAATATGACTTTAAATGAGTTTGATGGTACCATGTCTCTAGAAGGGAACCCTTCGCAATCAGATGTGGATGAAATAAATATTCCTACAGTTTTTAATAATGTTGACGATAGCATCATTTTAAATGAGTTTGATTGTACTATGTTTCTAGAAGAGACCCCTTCGCAATCGGTTTTGGTTGAAAAGAAAAAATCTCTTGTGAAAATATTATCAAATGTGCCATTTGATTTCACACATTATAAGTCTCACCTGAATACAACTCAAGTATTAATTGATTCTTCAAGTTCAAGCAATATGGATGACCGAGTAATACTTGAGCCATGTACTAGCAAAGATTTTGATCAGAATTACGAGAAGGAGAAATATAAGACACCTACACCTATGCAGATTGACGAAGATAAAGAAAATATTCCATTGAAATATAACTTGGACGATTGGGTTGTAGTAAAGTATACAGTAAAAAATAAGACTCACTACTTTATTGGAAAAATTGTGGGCAGAGACGAGGTGAGCCATGAATACAATTTAATTTTTTTGAAAAAGTCTCTAGGAAAGATTCTTAAATTTGATTGGCCAAATATTCCTGATGATGATGTGGTGACTGAATCTCAAATTGTGCAAAGCTTGCCAGAGCCAGAAAAAGATAGACGGAGCCAATTTCTTTTCAAAAATTTACCAAAGCTTTATTTTAAGTGAGAGTAGGTATTTCTGCCAAAGTAGTAATTACTTGTAAGTCATAGTGAGACATTATTAAGTTTTTTTATACTGATTTCGTTAAGGTTTCCATGATAAATTTGGAATTCTAATATTAAAAAGATATTTTTTTACGAGACCAGGGTGCTCAACGTTAGTTTTTTTTAAATATTTTAAGTTTATTCAGATCTCTATAATTGTGATGTGTGACTAGAATTAATAGATACTAACTATTGATTATTTGTTGATTATACTGTTAATTGTTTTTGTGAACTTTTCAAGCTATGTACAATAATTTATCATAGTGTTTTTTTGTGGTATGTTGATTTTTGATGAAACTTTAATTTTCAAATAAAGAAGACTGATGATTAATGCTAAAAATTTCTATTATTTCATTGAAAAATCCCTTAAGACTAATTTATTTGGTTGTTAGAATCATACAATTTTTAAAAAATCTACCGAATCTAATTACCCTCCATACATACTTATTTCCATCCAGCCCTATTTCATTAATATTGTGACAAATTTCATCACCTTCTCGATACCCTAATTACCATCCATTCATATTTCATTACAATCCCAGCCATCAATACCCTCCTTCAATAATATTCTAATCTACAAGCTGTACAATGTGGCCTCTACTAATATTTTACTACACACGAGTATGATAACCATTTTAAAGCATTAAATGCTACAAGATCGACAATATTTGAAAAAAATCACAAATTTCGAAATTTAAACGACTCGTGAGAATGACCCATAACCTAAACCTACCTCATATTTACGATACCTACTAATTTTGGTCAGTAGTACAACGCAGTAAATCGTACCACGGGCAATACCCTTTAAAAGGGCTGGACCGATTTGGAAATGTACAAGTGCGAAAATTGTAAGGGGCCGCACATGGCATTGGACAAAACTCATACTTTTTAGGGTTCCGTACTCAAACTAGGAACCCTTATAGTTTCACTGTCCGTCCGTCCTCAGCCTAGCTCGGAGACTCAGTACTAGAAAGCTGTAATCGTTGTAAAAAACGGGAAACAATTGGCTATTTTACTTTAACAGCTGCTTCAGAAGTTGAGTTAGTCAAAGTTAAATTACTATGTAAGATATTGATGGAGGAGTTGAGCTTATTTGTATTTACAATGCTTAGGGGAAGATGGTCACTATTCGTACACGGGGAAGCTTCGTACAGTGGTCATATCTCGAGTATCCAACATGTTGAAACGTTCAAAATTATTTACGGGACTGTCGCTCATATCATATGTATAGGCTACCCTCCAAAAATGATGGTAGTGCGGGAGCAGACTTTGCCAGAAAGAGTTAATATGTGTTTTGGCTACTCGAAAGTAATTTTTGGTTCTCCTTTGAATGCATCTGTCTTCAATAAGTTTTAATCGATTGAGAAAAAATACTTTAGTCTAGTTTGTAAATACATGCTTAAGATTGTTATTTAAACAATAGTTTTGGAGTTACCTTAACGGTTATTTTTTTTATTTTGGTTTTTTTATGATCGGTTTGATTGGGGTACCTTCGTACAATCAAATTGTATGTATTTTTTACTGTACGAATGCACCCCATGGAACTAAAGAAAAATTAAAATCAAAAATATAATCATTATGAAACCAGGTCAATAAGATATGCCTAAAAGGTAAATGAAACATGTGAAATAGCTGAGAAAAAAATAAATCCCGGGAAGAAACAAATGGTGTACGAACGTACCCCACGTGTGGGGTGCATTCGTACAATTCCCACTTTTTGGGAAAATCGTTATAACTTGGCCAAATTGCTTTGTATCAGATCAGAAATAAGCTGTTATTATAGTCAGATAAGTGGACGATAAAGTAGCTTTAGATTCATATTAAAATAGCTGTTAGTTATTATATTACAAGGCTCAGAGCAAAAAGCGTACGAATGGTGACCATCTTCCCCTAAAGATGGCGAGTTTTATCGAGATTATTATGGCAATAAATCCCGAAAGGAAGGCCGTTCTCAACATACTGCATTGGAATCAACAGCGTGCGTCTAAAGCGCAAGCGTCCAGACTTTGAGTGCCTCTTATTTCAAGAACGATTTTGGCGTAAATAGTACCTACACAACACACTGTGTAGTACACAGTATACAGGTGTGGTGTATAGGCGCATGTTTGGACAAAAAAAATGACGAATAAATGGTACCATGTAAAGTCTAATTCTATGGAACTTGCTAACTATGTAAACAAACCGCCATATTGTAATTGTCTCTGAATGATGAATTTACTAGTGATGGGCAATACTCCTTTACTTATGTCAAACCATATTGAATAATAAAATACCGAAAGTAAAAAACAAGTAGTTACTTATTTCTAATTTGTTTAATCACGATCTGAAGAAAAATCGGTACTTGAAGATGATATATATCACCAGTATTTATTACAAAAGATGCCGTTATATCATAATATATGTGAGTGTGATCAGCGTGAGAGTAGGGGTCTTAATATATCGCCAACTTTAGCCACAACACTACCCATCATAGACAATTGTAGAATTTAAAAGAAACAAAAGCGTCATTCCATCAGTTCCTAATAACCTAACTTATGAAACCATTTAAACTTTTAATGAAATATCCAAGATAGAGTTATATATTTGGAGATTTTGTATTTTACAGTAACGACCGTTTCAATAGTTTATTGTTTCAATGGTGTTTGATGAGGTGGTCTGAAAATTCAAGGAGAAACAGTGACAAAACAAAGTTAAGTCTTTTGTTTACATAGTTAGCAAGTTCCATAGAAATACACTATACTATATATTGACGCCGTATAAGGCGGACGCCAGGTTTAAAAAAAATGGTTTTTCACCAAAAAAAACAGGATTCAATATTTAAAATCATATAATTAAAAAGAAACAGGAATAAACCCGCTATTTTTTTATTTTTTTTTTGTTTCTTGAATAACTATTTAAACTTCTGTGAAAGATGATATCTGGTGCAAATATTCACTCAAAAAAACCGGCCTAGTATCAGTAGTCCGTTGATTTAGTCCGTTAACCGGACTAATGAGACTTTCTCGTCTCAGAAGTCCGGTGCTAAACAAAATCGGACTACTGAGACTTTTAGTCCGTTGGTAAGAGATGGGAAAAATCCCAGATGTTTTAATGGTAACAACATTAAGTTTACTTTATCCAGGCATGAACCCTGTTAAATTATCAATATTTTCATATTCATGAATCTGCTATCTCTGTCCAACTCTTGTCACTACACTGTCACTTACGAAGCCTTTAGTGGTAACAAATTTGGTATACTCTTGGCTCGTCTCAGTCGTTTTTTGTCACGTTCTTAAATTCGTCCCTTTCTGCTTTCGTCACCCATTCTTCATTCGTCACTTTCGATATTTGGCTATTTCTTATTCCGGCTTAGTTCGGTATTCGTCACCATCATCTTTAGGCACGTTCAATGTTAGTCTATGTAGTTTTTAGACTCACTCGTTATTCGTCATTTTTTTCACGGCAGGTTCGTTGTTGGTCATATTCGAATTTTTGGCAAGTTCTTAATTCATCTTATTCTGCATTCGTCACTTACGCTGGAAGTCTTTGTCATCTTTCGTCATGTTTGTTGTTCGTCTTTTCCTAGCGTAGCGTTGGGTATTAGTAATGAAGGAAGCCATAAACCAGTGGACACCCGCAACCTTTACCAGGTCGTCGCTCCACCTTGTGGGGGGCCTTCCTACGCTGCGTCGTCCAGTGCGTGTTCACCACTCGAGAACACGCCAACCTCACCGGTCATCGGTTCGGGACAATAGTGTCCCGGACCTTTGGATGGCGTTAGCTTCGTACTCTTTATTTATTTTCATTCTTAGGCTAGGTTATTTATAATATGATTATAAATTACAAGCTTCGTTATTAATTATTATTATGCTTTGTAATTTTTCATTCATGCCGCCTAAAACAAACCAATAAGCTATATAGTCAAATAGTGAGTGGAGCGAATATCGAAAGAGATTAACAGAGAATCCGTCCAACAAAGAAATATAAAAATTTCTAAAGAGGCGAAATAAGAAAAACACGAACTAAGAATAGTCCCAAAAACGAAAATACAAATAAAGAGTGAGTCTTAAAACAACATAGACTAACATTGAACGTGCCTAAAGATGATGGTGACGAATACCGAACTAAGCCGGAATAAGAAATAGCCAAATATCGAAAGTGACGAATGAAGAATGGGTGACGAAAGCAGAAAGGGACGAATTTAAGAACGTGACAAAAAACGACTGAGACGAGCCAAGAGTATACCACAAATTATGGTAAAAGAGATAGCAATAATTCTAAAAAGAAAGTGTGTAATCTTCGATCAACAATACAACTAGATAACGGGTCAGAGAACAAAACACGGCCCAGCGAATATATGTGAAAAAGAACGCTCAAGCCGCATAGTTACTCGCCAGGTCTCACAGAAGAAGCTAACTACTGGAAGTTCTAAAAACTCCTACGGGCAAAGAACCAGCGCTTACCTAGTTCCTCGGCTTATTAACGCCCTAGGCTCAAAGTTACGAAACGAAATTAACGAAACGAACTTTAAATATAAACTTATGAATCACTTTATGTTTCAAGTAGATTAGGTTAGTTTTTAATAATACATCGTACCGTACCCTAACGTATGTGATTAGTTGATCCAGCAGCTCTGCCCCCTCACAAACCCTGCGTGGTTTAAGGGGAGTATTTTTTATCATTATATGTAACACTTTTTACACCAATAATAAAGAAAAAAAAAAAAAAAAAAAATGTATACCCACTTCAAATTGGGAGCTTATTTCAATTTAGTTCGTTGTCAACTACGCCAACAGTGACACGTGTCACAATGCCTCAATGCGTTTTCAGAAACTGCAAAAATAATCACCGTTACAAAAATCTTTCAGACGGAATATCATACTTTCGGCATGTAAATGTCGATTCGTAATATTAATTGATAAATAGCTAAGTCTTTCTAATAAAAAAAAATATTTTAGTTTCGGACCAACAATTGTCAATGTTTGGATGTTGGGGAACAGTATGTCAATGGAGTAGTTTTATACTTTATATTATTGCAGTAATAAATTAAATATTAGTTTGTGGATTCCTCGTGATCCATTTTATTGTGCGATACAGAGTTATATTGTCGCGAGTGAACGGCAGGAGTTTTTTAACTGATGAAGACCAAAGATGAACACCGGAAATCATTAATCATAATTGTTTAACGGGCAGTGATGAGATTTCTCTATTAAGAATATGAAATTACTTTTATTCACGTAATGCATGTAGTGAAGTGCAATTGATGGTGAAGTA
The DNA here is from genome assembly GCA_927399475.2 of Acleris emargana. Classification (NCBI taxonomy): domain Eukaryota; kingdom Metazoa; phylum Arthropoda; class Insecta; order Lepidoptera; family Tortricidae; genus Acleris; species Acleris emargana. Next base: position 43,186,655 of record OV656835.1, on the reverse strand, counting down.
CCGGGAGAACTCCTTAATAATTAACGGCCCTGCATATTAGATAGCGAAATATTGTTAAGGCTGATTGGAAATTGTTATTAGACTATAAGGTTTTTTAATGTAATGAACGAGCATAATTATGTGCTGTAGAAAATCTGAATGATATGAGAAATATCACTAAAAAGCGATTTTTCTTTTTAAAAATAAAACCATCTTCAAAAATCCACTAAACATACCTATTCCTCGCTTCACATTTGTTCCCCTGTGGTGTAGGCAGAGACTACGGAATGCCAGGTGCACCGGTCTAAGCATACAATCAAACTTTCGCTTCCTCTACATTCATAATTTTGACCCACTGAACAAGGTGAAATAAATGACCGGTCTCCTAGAAATTCCCTATCGTTGCCTAACAGGTATATCAAATATATGATATTTTATAATTATATCCAAGCCAGTGTCAAGTAGGTATACTTACACAAATAGCAATGCCACATGATTTTTGCCACCGAAATAATAAGTCAGTCGATATAAGTTTTTCAAGTAGCTATTAGGGTTTTTGAAAACGCTTTTACTTTTTGTTGCTAAAAAAATGTATGATGGGTTACGAGCCCACAATATTATTTATATTGTCTTAAATAATAAAAATAGCGTTGAGTTTTTGTTTATATGAAACCCACCTGAGACGTCAAAACAGAAATAATATTAAGTATAAAGCTACTCCATTTGTACTCTGTTCGCGGTGACATTGGCACTCCGCTAGTAGAAGCTGCATAAGGCACTGGTCCCACCTCGGGCTACAGACTATAAGCTAGTAGAACTATAAACTACAAAAGAGTGGGCGAGCGGCGAGAAGCGAGTAAAGTTTTGATAGTTTTGACGCTCAGCTATAAAGCTGAGTACCGCTGAGCTAGTTTTATAGTCGATAGCTTTTACCGCTGCAGTCAACTAGTAAACAGCGGTCCCACCGCCAGATATCGGCGAGCTCGGCGAGCAACTAGTAAAATTATGTACTAGAAACAGTTGACAATCGGCGGGAGGCTAGTAAATATTCTATGGGATTATCGCTTACTCGCCGGGCGGTGGGAGAGTGTCCTCGCCGGCGGTGTGAACAGCCAGCTATAAACTATAAATATATATCTCTCACTTTTATTTACACGAAAGCGATTATCTTTTGTTCGTTTCTTGAGCTAGAAAATAGCCGATAGCTCATAGCTTACTCGCTCGCGGTGGGACCAGTGCCTAAGGTAAAAAAACGAGCCTCTAGTCGAAGCAACATAAGATGATAAATTGTTTCATGCAAAATTAAGCATTGCGTTAATAATATACCATTTAAATTAGGATGTTTTATTTTGACAATGATTTTATACAAGTATGAAGTTTGTATAGGTCGCCCTAGGACACTTTTGGGAGAGAATTCTGTATGGAACCCGGTGTCTATTGGTTGGTATATCGATGTGTGTAATGAAATGTGTGCTAAAGATGATAAAATGATGGAATTTAAAAAATATTTTGAGAAAATATGGATGAAGCCAAATAATATCAATAAATGGTGCGTATTTGGAGAGCGTCGTCGGACAAACAATGCCGTCGAAGCATGGAATTTTACAATTAATGGCCTTATTAACAAAAATTTAACTATGTTGCGAATTCTGCACACAGTAAAAGAAGATGACACCCTCGCAAAGTTCAAGACCGACCAAATGAAAAGGTTCTTAAAACCTGTCTAAAAGAAGTAAAGCCCAAGTAACACAGATAGCTGTATAACTATTCACTTTTAGACCTATTTGAAACTCTGTGCTTATTGAGACTCTTTTAAGAGTACACTGCTGATCCTACAGCTGCATAATAGCTGTCAGTGATATTTTAACAGCTTAGGCTCATTAAGAGCTGCATTAAGGCTGCTTAAGACCGACAAAACCACCACTAATACGCTAAGAGTGCTATAACGGTATATTTTCAACGACTTTATTCAGCTTTTAACACTTTCTAAGGCCTTAACCGCTTTAAGGGCTGTTTAGTGGATTCAATTACGCCAAATGCTGTATAAGAGGGTATTTGTGAACTCCTATTACACCGACTTATTAAAGGGACACGTTTGAACTATAATGTAGTGAATAGCTGTATAATGGATGATATGTGGCCCATATTACAGCTTATTGCTGAAAATGTCTACCGTTAAACAGGCTTTATACTGCCATTGATAGTTTCTGCATAGCGGCAGTTTAAACATTCACTAGGTGCCTCGCAGCTGCTTAGAGACTCATTAGTGTATCGAATTAACGCCTTTTACTTTATAGTGTTTCACGTAAGTACCTTTATTCAGACTTTATCCGAATAAAAGTACACAAGTGAACTATTAGACAGCCTTTTGCAGAATAGAAGAGTTTTAACTGTTCACGTCGCTGTTTAACATAAATTCCCCATTTTATGTATGACCTATAAATATTCTGATTTATTTTTCAATTTTTATGATGTTTTGTCCCGTGTGGTGGCCGGGTTAGAATAGTGCCACTCCATGTCTTCCCGTGGATGTCGTAAGAGGCGACTAAGGGAATATAGGCTTGCAGTACTGTTAGGCGATGGGCTTGCAACCTGTCACTAATACACTGGGAAACATCTTAGCCTACTTGTGCAAAATGTGGTTACAGAATTATCAAGAAGTTTTAAGACTTGTTGGTAATTCTTTAGCTCTGCCTACCCCACTCTGGGAATGAAGGCGTGAGTTTATGTATGTATGTATCTTATGAATCTTTTCAAAGCACTCGAAATTTTATAGTCAAGTTTTCATATCGGCTTATTTATATCATAAAACTAATAAAAACAGAATATTTTCGTAGCGCATTGAAATTTTCTTAGATAATAGGTATGTATAATGTCAGTAAAACTACGTTGCCAGTCGTTTTTCTTTTATTTATATTTAAAGCGATGTAGTTACCAGGTATATGAATATTATCCACCAAACAATCATTCACTCCACGAAACGTAAAATTATTCAAGTTCACTTAATATTACACAGGCCGCAAGCAGCCTTTCCCTGTTTAAAATATGTATAAGAGCGTACATGTGACATATTTGCTGAATAAAGGGTAACTTGTGGTCTCTTAGCCAGACAATATTCAGCGCATAGTACTGTCGTTACCCTTTATAACGCTGTTAAATTGCTGCTACACAGCTCTTAAGCAGCTATGTGAACTTAAGGCTGAATAATTTGTGCCCATTTAAGCCCGTATACAGCCCTTATGCAGGTTTTTTATCCAGCTTTAAGCGGGATGGGAACCCGATATTCAGCCGATAAGCAGCCTAGTGTGCTACTGGGACGTAGAAAAAGACGATTTCATTAAAGACGCTCAGATGCAATTAACTTGTGGTGAAATAGATGTGCCGATTTTTTTGTATAAAATAGCGTTATATTTAGCATGCTGGTCAAATAAATAAGTATGTTCATACTAACGCGTTTCTTTTTAGAATTATTGCTATCTCTTCTACCATAAATTTGTTACCTCTGAAGGCTTCGTAAGTGACAGTGTAGTGAGAAGAGTTGAACAGAGATAGCTGATGAATATGAAAATATTGATAATTTAACAGGGTTCATGCCCTGGATAAAGTAAACTTAATGTTGTTACCATTAAAACATCTGGGATTTTTCCATCTCTTACCAACGGACTAAAAGTCTCAGTAGTCCGATTTTGTTTAGTACCGGACTTCTGAGACGAGAAAGTCTCATTAGTCCGGTCAACGGACTAAATCAACGGACTACTGATACTAGGGCCAAGCCCAGAGGCCCTATTATATGAGCTCCTTATTTCCAGCCAATTCTCGCCAAAAACAGAATTGCCTGTCAAATTCGTATTACGAGCTCATAAAAAGACTTTCTATTTCAGGACACCTGATTTTAGAGGGGCAGCATGCTGCCTGACGTAGAATCGTACTATGAGGTGTTATTCAACTGTCAAAAATAGCAATTTTGAAAAAGATGGTATCGGGTAGCTTTTTAACAATTTATTGTTAATAGACACTATGTCTATTTATTATAAGCTTCAAGAGCTTCGTCGCATTTCATGTTTAACTAGTTGATAAAAATAAGTGCATGTGCGTGTCTTGGACGTATTATTATTACTGTTATCATGTTATATTCTCAAGTTTTTGATTATCTAGTGATAAATTACATTAAGCTAGAGGTTTTTGTATTAAAATCATGCATGCTAAGTACTATTAATTTATCGAATAATAAACGGACAACGCAACGGAAACAAACTTAGAGCCGTGCACTTGTCACCCTTATAAACTTGCTTTGATATTAAGGAGGTGACGAGAACATGACGACTAGTATATTATACGTGACGACTGCTTAATTGAGCTATTTTGAATGAACAATTAAAGTCCTAAATCATTTTCGGCAACCAAGACCAATGCGTGGAAAGTCATACACGCAAAGGCACTGGCTTTAGGACTTGTGCCAAATTCAAGGGATTTTTCATAATTATACCCGTGATGTACCTACTTCCACATTCCACAAGCTTATGAAACTTCACTTAATATTTACAGACAAAATAACAATAACAACAAAATTTAGCAGAGAATTAAACTCAACAACTAACAATAACAAAATATACAATAACAATAACAACAAACTTTTTTAACAGAAAATTAAACTCAACGACTGTACGACATGAGAGTGACGTTTAAAAACAAACGAGGTAGGTACTATAGTATGAATGATTTGACAGCGACTCTAACAAATTACAAGTTTACTTAGCTCGGAAGCTAGGTAGTTTTTTTTACTAATTGACAAGTACAAGTTGACAATGTAACAAAATTTTCGAGAAACGTTAGTTCGATTGAAGCAATTTCTAACAATAAAATAAAAAAAATGTCTATGGTTCAAATTTTACACTTGTAACTTGAATTTTACAAATTGTAGAAAAGTAGCTTCGTGAAACGCTAAGTACCTTTTTTGACCAATGTTGCCAGTTTACACTTGTAAAATTGTAACTTGTAGCTTCGTGAAACGGGCCACTGCTAGTCTAGTCTTTTCTTCATTTTTCATAAAAGAATCAATAAGTTAGGTACTATGTATTTATTTTCAGCGACAAATATAACTTAACAAAACATAGCTTAACATAATATAATAAAATAAAATAGGTAATTCTTTTGTTTTTAACGTCACTAGGGGATAGTACAGGGTTGGGCTGATTAAGTGTCTTAGTTGTGTAAGGCTTTTTTACTTAAATATAACTTAACTTCTTATTCACTTCGTTTTTTTTTTTGTTGACAATTTAATCTTCTTTATGATTTCTACACGTCAGCTTGATATATTTTGTTTTTATATTGTTTTCAACAATGGACGCGAAACGCCAGCTCGTGTGCGATTTGTACCAGAAAAAATACCGACCGTGTGAGATATTGAAGACGCTGAAACATTTAAATATCAATATAAGGTTTATATCGCGGACCGTCAAGCGATTCAAAGAAACGGGATCTTCACAAATCAGGCCCAAACCTGGGAGAAAGCCATCTGTTCGCACCAAAAACATCATTAAAAATATTCGTGAGCGTATAGACGAAATCCAGCTCGAAGTGCAAGCAAACTTGCTAAAGATATGAAAATATCCCGTCGAACAATGAGTCGTATTTTAAAATATGATCTTGGGCTAAAGGCCTACAAAAAACAAAAAAATCATGGCTTAACAGATGCCCAGAAAAAAGCTAGAGTGAAAAAATGTAGGGAATAGATAGCTTGGCACGACGGCGATGATATTATTTTTTCCGATGAAAAGATGTTCCAGTTACAAGACAGTCACAACCAACAAAACGATCGTGTCTATGGTGTTTCATTGAAGGATATTCCTGTGGACAAATTAGCCGTACAACGGGTTCCAGAGTGCATCAGCTGTCATGGTATGGGGTGCGATATCGCCTAGAGGCAAGTTACCGCTGCTGTTTATTGATCGAGGTGTCAAAATTAACCAAGACTATTACATCCAGAACGTGTTACAGGGTCATTTGCTAGAAAATGCTCAAAAATTATATGGAAACGACTATTACTGCTTCCAACAAGATAGTACCCCATCTCACAAAGCTAAACGCACTCAAGATTGGTGTAGAACAAATTTGACAGATTTTATACCTTGGCAAGAATGGCCTGTATCATCGCCGGATTTGAATGCTTTGGACTTTTCGATATGGGTTACATGCTGAGCAAGATTGGGAGCACACAGGGCATGAATCTAAACTCATTCAAGCATCGATTAGTCAAGATATGGGATGAAATACCAGACGAGGTAGTGCGTGCCGCGTGTAATGCATTCTATGGAAGAATGCGTCAAGTTATTAAAGCTGATGGCGAGCGATTTGAACTTATGAATTAGTTTTTTTAAGTATAGAGTACGCTAAAAATAAAAACGTGATAAATTTAAAAAAAATCTGTCTTGTTTTAATTTTATGGCTCTTTAACTAGGGACACTTAATCTGCCCAACCCTGTATTACGGCGTCTAAAGAGCAACTCGTCTATGGGCAACTCGTCTAAGACGCGGGTCGTCTACATATCAGCAGAGAACCAGACAAGACGCACTACGCTAACTATCGTTTCTATTCGTTTCGTGTTTAAACCAATCTATTTCTGGGTGGTTTGGCCCTCCGGGCCTGCTGCAAAACTAACATAACCTAAACATACCTCAAATTAGGCCAGTTGATATGTAGACGAGCTGCGATTTAGACGACCTGCGTCTTAAACGAGTTGCCCCATAGACGAGTTGCTCTTAAGACGCCGTGATACTATCCCGTCAGTAGCAATCAATCAATGTGTTCAAGTTAACGTTGTCGTCGGTGTATTTTCTTTGTTTGGAAAGTTACTCCTAAACCATGCTTAAAGTCAATAATTTCCTTCAAAAATCCGATACTCGTCAGTGAATTCAAGTTCTGCATTCAATAAAGAAAGCTTTGTATCAAACAAGATGTCCTGCTTTCTCCGATTTTTTTTTAATCTATCGAAAATGCCTTGTTTCAGTTTATAATCACTGTGAACTGCCTCTTTACGCAGTTTGGTTAAGGACAAGTAAAAATTAGGAGTTTTCGGTATATATGAGTGAAGAAGTCTATGCCACCCCTCTAAGGCATTTGTTGTTCGAAATCGCTGTTCAGAACAACTTAACATTGCAGGTGGCAGGCGAGGATACCACTGCCTTTTAAAATATCTTAGAAAATCTTCAGTTTGAGATGTTTTACCCGGCATTTCCAAGACCGAAGACCAAGCTTCTGCAAAATTCGCCGCAGGTAGAAGTGGAAATAGGGCACAATAATTGAGAACCTTCTTGCCAATTCTTGTTGTCTTTTTATCGTTTTGGGAAATAGACATTTGAAAAAGTTAACATTTTGGGAAGTGGTAATATAGGAAAGTAGCCATTTCGAAAAAGTTAACATTTTGGGAAGTGGTAATTTAGGAAAGTAACCATTTTGAAAAAGTTAACATTTTGGGATTTGGTCATTTAGGAAAGTAGCCATTTTGAAAAAGTTAACATTTCGGGAAGTGGTCTAAATAGCCCGCAGACGTCGTGGGAACCAGACGTCAAACCCCTAAAGGGGGTGAACCCACAATCGCATAAACTGCGTCAGGTCTTCTTTAGTCCTATCAAATAAATACATAACTAATACACACAAGCCTTAAACTATTGACCACAGGAGAGACAACTTTTGTTTTTACGAGTGTGTATGACCCGTTTGCTATTTTAAATTAATGATAAAGCATAGCGTGTTTAATCCATAAAGTCACATTGACGCAACCATCATGGATTTAACACTAGTAAGTACCCTTGAAAAAAAAAATGCATGGTTTAGTTGTACTCTATTTATTTAAATCACAATCAATCTACATTTTATATACTTTACTCAAGGCCAAGATGGTGGGTCGTCTTTCGTTACATTACCACCATACAAGGCTGACTTGTCTCTATACATAGTCATCCTCAGTGTCTCCTGGTCATCCAGAAACTTGCCGATAAAAAAGCCAGTTATTGGAATGGCAGCCCAAACATAACGTGATGTAATGCCGAAGAGTGCCATGTTTATGTTTGCTTCTGCTGCACCTTCCAATTCTTGGTGTGGTTATAATCCAACCAAATAAGAGTTGCAGTAACCGTGGGGAAGGAAATGCTCACCAGGTTACGACTCAAGAATTGAAGAATCGCCATATAACTGAAACAATAATTATTTATAAACAAATTGTTTTAAAAATTATAGAAGAAATAATAAGTCAGCAGACAGAAGGTACTGTGATTTGAGTTCGATTATTAACAGTATTATTGGCATTTCGAGATGTCAATGCTTTGCTACATCAAAATTTTGTTATGTTGACTACCCATTAGAAAACGATTCTTGAAGTAAATAGAACTCTTATTGAAGTTACAATACTACCATAGTGTCAAGCAAGGTCTGAAAAAGGATGAATATTGACTTTGATAGCAGGATTTAAATTGTTAGGTTTAGCTTTAATTTATATTCCCCGTCGTAGGTACCAGTGGCTAAAGATATTTGTTTTATTGGTTGTTTTCTTTGTTTTAAGTATTTTTTTCTCTGTATAAGTTTGTTTATTGTTCTATAGTTCCCATAGCAGACAATATCAAATTGTGTGGGTTTGTACCCTGACACTTTTAGTATTGTTTACTTATTACCTACTATATGCAATGGAATCCTTCCATTGCCATCATTAATATACCTACAGTCGCCATCGGATATATGGTAGCGGTCAAGGTACTCAAATATTTCGGAGCAGCATTAAATTTCAATATATTAATTACGCTAGATAAGGTCTATAATATCGGCCCATATAATTCGTCATAAATTTAGGAGCAGCGACTTCAAAAAATTCGTAACATACAATTAGGTAAAGATATCGGAACTTACAGAAGTCAAAAATATCGAAGCAGCCAGGATGATCATAAAGATCGGAACATTTATGGAAAATATACCTTAAGTCTGTGTCACATAGTTCATATTTGAATTCGTTACTACACTCATAGACCAAATTAGCGGAACATGTCACAATAAACCACTCTGTTCTTAATTAAAATTGTTGACAACATAATATTAATCATGCGTGTCTGAAACCTTATTTTAATGGGTCCATCGTAAAGTATTTTGAACTATGTGACACAGATTTAAGGTATATTTTCCATAAATGTTCCGATCTTTATGATCATCCTGGCTGCTTCGATATTTATGACTTCTGTAAGTTCCGATATCTTTACCTAATTGTATGTTACGAATTTTTTGAAAAGTCGCTGCTCCTAAATTTATGACGAATTATATGGGCCGATATTATAGACCCTATCTAGATTAATATATTGAAATTTAATGCTGCTCCGAAATATTTGAGTACTTTGACCGCTACCATATATCTGATGGCGTCTGTACACCTCATTATTTTTGTTTGGGTTTATTTTAAGAAAGCATTCCTTAGGTTACATACATACATTAAATCACACCTGTTTCCCAGAGAGGTTGGCAGAGACCAATTCTTTCCACTTGCTACGATCTTGACAAATTTATGTCGCTTCTTCCTACAATTTTTTACATTGAGTCATGCTCGCATGTCATTTAAATAAAGTTAATTTCTTTCAGAAACTAGTGCCACTAGCCACTAGTGCTATTTTACTTGGACCATTTTGAAGATAGTCAATTATTAAATTTAATCTCTAATTTAATTAATTATGTTAAACTAATGTAATACATTCATAATCCATAAACAAATACTTTTTTAAATCCTGTAAGTAAAGAGATTCTGATTCTTATGTATATACACAACATGAGGGTTCACTGACATTATTTTAATAAATTAACACTGGCAAAGTATACTACGCAACAGATTAACCAACAAAAAAATCTGTCCCTATATTTTTATGAATTTGTCAATGTGATTTAACCTTTTGAACGCTGTACGTCAAATACAAAATGCATCACTCACACCCCAAACATGTTTGTTATGCTGCGCAAATTACTACTTAATCCATACAAAACAAAGCCTCTTTTAATCTATAACTTGTGTCGGCTGTGGCCGACGGTGGCGTCAGTGGCACGACTTTCAGTTGTCGGCCAGAGCCGACTGTGGCGTTCAAAAGGTTAATAAATATTTTTAAGCGATATTTAATTCAATCAACACTTTGTCTCTATGGATGTACCTAGGAATATGCCAAAATTCACTTGAATAGAAAAACACGGTGTGTAAAAACATCAGTGACAAACGCACTAACTTATGACAATTAAAACATAAATAATATAGTCTTGTAATGTGGAAAGTGCTCTATAAGTCTTTCAGTTACAGTTAAATTCAGGTAAACTAGCATAATAGCACATGAGAGTGAGTGAGAAAGAAATACAAAGCTAAAAGTTGTTTTGCATTACATTTATACTACGTTCACTTGAACATATGGAGTAGATAAAAGAGTTCACCCATATTAGCAAAAATAAAAAAAAACAAATCTAGCCTCATTGAATTTTACCTATTTACACAATATTAATTAAATAAAAAAAACAAAAAGGGTAGGTACCTTAAGAACTGTATTGTATACTATACAAAATAACTTTTAGGGTTAAGCAAGTCCAGGCAGTAAGTAGCTAGGACCAACCCTGGCTTGGGGTTACGGTACACTGTGTCAGTTTAGACATTAGCATGCATAATTTTTTCCTTGAGCATACACAATGACTTTCTATTCTGGGTAAACTGTCCTAGAATACTTTTCCTGTAACTGAAACATTCATATCTCAGTTCTGAAATGGAATACCACATGGGGCCTAATAGAAAATAAAGAACATGCAAAGACCTACTCAATGACCTAACACTCAGCTCTGTGGTTTCTCGGTCCAGAATTCATACTAAAGTGCCCATGGTCCAAAAAAAGAAAGGCCAAATATCACAAATCATGTATCAAATAATATACAACCATCTTCATTGAATTATATAATAGCTGGGAACAGCATAGTTACAGAGGGCACTTTATATAATTTACGTGTACTAAATACAAATCCAAGTTTTACAACACAATAACCGAAAAATTAGAAATAAAAGGTATATTTATATTAATGTATGTGCAAAATGAAACCTTACGGTTACCAATGTGTACTTAAGATGGTCGTCAGAAGGGGTAAAAATGTGAAACGTTAACACAATATTTCGAGAAATATAGATTAGATAGTAATGATCAACTAAAGTAGTCACAAATAACTCACATTTAACGCACAAATAGAATTCAGATGCCTCGCCATACGCAGTCAAATGAGCGATATCTAGCTAGAGAAAAGCTCACAGATAAAGACTAAAGACAAGACGATAATAAGTAAGTACCTAGGCTAGGTATGTCAAAAAGGTGACATTGGCATTTTTTATTTTTTCACCCATAGATATAGAATAAATAAATATTTATAATGATATACAAAAATGTTTTCCTACCTCTATGATTTAACCATCTCGAAGTGATGCCAATTTCAGCAACATAAACGAAATGGATTTCTCACCAAAAAAGTAAAAAATCGAAAATGCAGATTGAAATTAAAAAATTACAGAGCATTCGGTGGTCATTTGTATAGTATTCATTCAATAATAAAAAAAATTAGTCGTTTTCAAAAATGGAATGTAAGGAGACTTCAACAGATAAATTAAACTATTGTTTTTTTTGTTTGATTGTTTCACACAGCTCCTAGACATCACAAATATTAAGTAATACGCTCTTAAATTTAAAGTTACCTACACCTTACATTAGGAATTCAAAAGTTTCGTAAAAGTAAGAAATGTAAACAAACGGCAACACTGTCATTTCGGTTTTAACACGTTTATTTATTTAACAGCCGATTAATGATTTTAAAAATATTTTTCAACAATTAAGATTGTTACCTACTTATCATTCAAAAGTAAATCGAGAGAAAGGGATGAAGTTAACGTAACTACAAACTTCAATTTTTAAAGTAGAACCTCTGTTTCTCTATGTGTCACGATATCTTCGATGATTGTGAATATAATACTTAGATAAAAAAAACATGCCTTTGCTCAATAAGTGTTACTTTTTGTAGTTTTGTATCGTGCGAAATGTTGGATTTTTCGAACCAATGCTTTTTAGTCTTAGTAGCGGCATGTCGTGTTGAAAGTTGAATTATTCGCACAAGATTTTTCTACTCCTACTTTCCCATTCTTTTTAACTTACTTTAGTTCCAAGCCATGCATCTAATCAAAAAAACTATATATAAAACGATAATTTAAACGATTAAAATGGAATACTCGACTAGAGTTACATAATATATATTTTTTTAAAGGGATGATGGGCAAGTAAGTACGCGTACTTACGACTCGGCGAGCTTACTCCCAATGTATCATGAAAAGTACGCGTACTTACGACTCGGCGATCCTACTCGCCCTTGTGTCATCCGAAGTACGCGTACTTAAAAACCGCCGAGTAAGTTCGTCGGCGATCCAACATGTTTGAATTTTGCTCGTAGGCCGTCTTGGCTCGTATCGTACGTCTGTCATCGCCGCGAGCCGCGAGCCAAGATCTTTTGACAGTCTGTGGGTGATGTGTTTGACATAAATTGTGTTGCGTTAATTGTTTATTTTGGTTCACAAATGTAGTTAACTCCTAAAATGAGTCATTTTTAAAATGTGATGTTCCGTAAAGAAATATAATAAAATAGGTACAGCATGCAGCATGTTAATAAAATGTATCTCACAATTGCAATAATAATTTGGACATAATTAATTACAAATAAATGGATGTCTAGTCACAGAATAAGTAATGGTGGTCTAGTCTAATTGGTACAAATTAGGGGCAGCAGACTTTAGCATAAGAAATTATGCCCATTATTCTACTACCTACTTGTTCTAATTTTATCGTAAAGCCAAATAATAATTATGTGAAAGTAAAGAATACCTGTTATTTAAAGAACTCTTCTTTTTCCTAAAAATCAGCCTTGCAATTTTGTGTAGTATAAATGAAAAGACAAAAACCAAATTAAGTGTAGGTATATTATACATCATCATCAAACGCTTTGAAACGTATACCTACATGTTTATATTATTATAGGTACATTTCAGGGTGCCTACCAATGGTGCCTACCACGTAACACAAAATTCTAAACTTCGGATGCCGAGTCGAAGTGACCCATCCCCTCGTCACTCGAGGCTAAATTGAGAGAGGGGGATGGAGCTAACATAACTTCAAACTTAGATTTTCAGATTCCGGTTCATTACAGCCAAATATCATAATGCCCTTTTACATATTTTACTAAATCTCAAATTGGCTTAGTTCCAAAATGCCTTAATTCCCAAATTGACTAATTTTCAATACAATAAAAATGTCATAATAACATTTAGGTACACATTACATCCGATATCCAAATTGTATAGTTGGTAAAATGAACAATAACTTCAAACACCGAATTATTATTAAGACTGAAAGTGAATGCATTAGTTTCAAAATTACCAAAATTCAAAAATGCCTTTTTTTGACAGGCCCAAAGACCAAAATGACACTGTCTCATAATACCTAAAATTTTAACGACGCAGTATTTTTAGTGTTACTTATTTTTAAATTTAAATAATTAGTTTAGTTTATTACAATTGGTTTAGCAATTTATAACTACTATCTAAAGCACTTCATTTTCAAGTGGCCAGTAGCAACATCAGTACTCGAACCTCCAAGCAGTCTTACTAATGAATTCTCGATGGTACAGAATAAAAATAGTAAAAAGATGAAAATTGGGATGCCGTTGATAATTAATTTAATTACTCATTGGTTAAAAACTGTAAACTTCAACATAATTTTAAATATTTTCCATATTGACGTTTTTGTGTCTAGTTAATTTGAGTTTTGACAGGAAATGGTAGAATTGAAAATTTATCAAAACGAGCGTCTAAATTAATTATAGTCATATTAAGAATACGGTAATTTAAGAAGTAGGCGTAAGTCATTTCGATCTTTAGACATTATGAGAATAATCTGTTTTGACATTTTGATATTCTAGGAACACGTTATTATGATATTTGGCTGTAACGAACCGGAATCGATTTTCAGTGTATGGTCAGTTTCATTACGCTTACGCCCGCGGCTGTATCAGCGTAGTAGTCTGTTGTTTCTTTGGAACTAGTTTGTCACGCACCCGGTTTTTTTTAAATGTCATAGTCTGACTTGGTAAAGCTTATTTTGCCGTCAGGCGGATGGTAAAATCTACGTTTGGCAATTTAAAAATAAATAAATGACACAGCTTGATGGATAGCACGAACCTTTAAAGGGCTGATAGACGTACGACCTATAAAATCGCAATCTTATAGTTAGCGAACTTGGCTCGCGTCAGTGACAGACGCACGAGCTATAAAATCGCTATATTAAAGTTCGTGAACTTGCTCGGCTCGCGTTCGTGACACACGTTGAAGCTTGCTCACACTTCAAACGCATAATGTCGATAACAGAGGAAGCTTTCAGTTATAAAGGAATTATATCATATTAAATTAAAAAAAACACTGTTGTACGTTTTAACTAGATTTTCTGAACCAAAATAAACAAACAACAACACGAATGTCGAACACCTCACGATAATTATTATGAATTGAGTCCACCTTGGTCCGCTAGTTTGCACATCGGAATGGTTCGCTCCCTACCTAAATTGCGACTAGTCGTATTCGAGACTTAATCGAAAGGGGATGGAGCTGACGTATTTTCAATCTTTGTTTTTTAAATCGTCTAAGTAGGACCTCTGCTCGCGTATACTCTTTGAGATATACAGTAAAAACCCACCAAATAAATAACATAATATTACCTTTAGCAGACAAAGCTTCTGTAATTGGGTGCCTACCTTATTAATGCGGTTTATCACGAAAAATTATTACCGATGAAAAATTATATTTTCATCTTTTCGAGCATTATGGCTTTTGCAGCCTAAAATACAACATTTCAGAACAGATGTCTAAAAAACCTCCAAAAACACACATAATGAAAAAGTTAAAACCAACAATACACTCTATTGTTTGGCACCAGTTCTTTACAGTGTGTCCCTGGATAATGTTCACAAATGAATAGGGATGAAACTAGATGCAATTTCCGCAACAGGAAAAAAGTGTCATTTTCTTTTTAAATTTAAAATAAATTGTTGATTGCTGTGTGTGAATCCTTTCGAAACAAAATAAAATATCTCGCCTCATATCAGGTCTATTGAGATGAAATAAACGGTTTTTTAATCCCAGGGCATTTTCTGTAGCAAACAAATAAAAAAAACGAAAAAATGTGCCAAACACATAAAAACCACGTTAGTGACAGACGCGCGAGCTATAAAATCACGATCTTAAAGTTCGCGAACTTGCTGGGTTCGCGACAGTGACACACGTTGAATTTCGCTCACACTTCAAACACAAAATTTATTCGACAGAGAAAGCGTTGAGTTATTAAGGAATTATATCATATCACATTTTAAATACACTTCTTTTAGGTTTTTACAAGAGATTCTGAACAATAATAAACAAACAACCAAACACAAAGTCAAACACTTCTCCCACAGACTGCCGAAAGAGAATCGTGGAACGGTAAACTGTTTCTTAAAGGGGTGATAGACGCGCGAGCTTTAAAACCGCGATCATAATGGTCGCGAACTTACTCGGCTCGCATCGGTGACAGACGCACGAGCTTTAAAACCGCGTACTTAAAGGTCACGATTGTCACGAACTCAAACTTCAAACGCAAGCTATCATCGAGACAGGAAGCTTTACGTTATCTCATATCACATTTTAAAAATCACCTATTTTAGGAGTTAACTACATTTGTGAACCAAAATAAACAATTAACGCAACACAATTTATGTCAAACACATCACCCACAGACTGTCAAAAGATCTTGGCTCGCGGCTCGCGGCGATGACAGACGTACGATGCGAGCCGAGTAAGTTCGCGACCATTATGATCGCGGTTTTAAAGCTCGCGCGTCTATCACCCCTTTAAGAAACAGTTTACCGTTCCACGATTCTCTTTCGGCAGTCTGTGGGAGAAGTGTTTGACTTTGTGTTTGGTTGTTTGTTTATTATTGTTCAGAATCTCTTGTAAAAACCTAAAAGAAGTGTATTTAAAATGTGATATGATATAATTCCTTAATAACTCAACGCTTTCTCTGTCGAATAAATTTTGTGTTTGAAGTGTGAGCGAAATTCAACGTGTGTCACTGTCGCGAACCCAGCAAGTTCGCGAACTTTAAGATCGTGATTTTATAGCTCGCGCGTCTGTCACTAACGTGGTTTTTATGTGTTTGGCACATTTTTTCGTTTTTTTTATTTGTTTGCTACAGAAAATGCCCTGGGATTAAAAAACCGTTTATTTCATCTCAATAGACCTGATATGAGGCGAGATATTTTATTTTGTTTCGAAAGGATTCACACACAGCAATCAACAATTTATTTTAAATTTAAAAAGAAAATGACACTTTTTTCCTGTTGCGGAAATTGCATCTAGTTTCATCCCTATTCATTTGTGAACATTATCCAGGGACACACTGTAAAGAACTGGTGCCAAACAATAGAGTGTATTGTTGGTTTTAACTTTTTCATTATGTGTGTTTTTGGAGGTTTTTTAGACATCTGTTCTGAAATGTTGTATTTTAGGCTGCAAAAGCCATAATGCTCGAAAAGATGAAAATATAATTTTTCATCGGTAATAATTTTTCGTGATAAACCGCATTAATAAGGTAGGCACCCAATTACAGAAGCTTTGTCTGCTAAAGGTAATATTATGTTATTTATTTGGTGGGTTTTTACTGTATATCTCAAAGAGTATACGCGAGCAGAGGTCCTACTTAGACGATTTAAAAAACAAAGATTGAAAATACGTCAGCTCCATCCCCTTTCGATTAAGTCTCGAATACGACTAGTCGCAATTTAGGTAGGGAGCGAACCATTCCGATGTGCAAACTAGCGGACCAAGGTGGACTCAATTCATAATAATTATCGTGAGGTGTTCGACATTCGTGTTGTTGTTTGTTTATTTTGGTTCAGAAAATCTAGTTAAAACGTACAACAGTGTTTTTTTTAATTTAATATGATATAATTCCTTTATAACTGAAAGCTTCCTCTGTTATCGACATTATGCGTTTGAAGTGTGAGCAAGCTTCAACGTGTGTCACGAACGCGAGCCGAGCAAGTTCACGAACTTTAATATAGCGATTTTATAGCTCGTGCGTCTGTCACTGACGCGAGCCAAGTTCGCTAACTATAAGATTGCGATTTTATAGGTCGTACGTCTATCAGCCCTTTAAAGGTTCGTGCTATCCATCAAGCTGTGTCATTTATTTATTTTTAAATTGCCAAACGTAGATTTTACCATCCGCCTGACGGCAAAATAAGCTTTACCAAGTCAGACTATGACATTTAAAAAAAACCGGGTGCGTGACAAACTAGTTCCAAAGAAACAACAGACTACTACGCTGATACAGCCGCGGGCGTAAGCGTAATGAAACTGACCATACACTGAAAATCGATTCCGGTTCGTTACAGCCAAATATCATAATAACGTGTTCCTAGAATATCAAAATGTCAAAACAGATTATTCTCATAATGTCTAAAGATCGAAATGACTTACGCCTACTTCTTAAATTACCGTATTCTTAATATGACTATAATTAATTTAGACGCTCGTTTTGATAAATTTTCAATTCTACCATTTCCTGTCAAAACTCAAATTAACTAGACACAAAAACGTCAATATGGAAAATATTTAAAATTATGTTGAAGTTTACAGTTTTTAACCAATGAGTAATTAAATTAATTATCAACGGCATCCCAATTTTCATCTTTTTACTATTTTTATTCTGTACCATCGAGAATTCATTAGTAAGACTGCTTGGAGGTTCGAGTACTGATGTTGCTACTGGCCACTTGAAAATGAAGTGCTTTAGATAGTAGTTATAAATTGCTAAACTAATTGTAATAAACTAAACTAATTATTTAAATTTAAAAATAAGTAACACTAAAAATACTGCGTCGTTAAAATTTTAGGTATTATGAGACAGTGTCATTTTGGTCTTTGGGCCTGTCAAAAAAAGGCATTTTTGAATTTTGGTAATTTTGAAACTAATGCATTCACTTTCAGTCTTAATAATAATTCGGTATTTGAAGTTATTGTTCATTTTACCAACTATACAATTTGGATATCGGATGTAATGTGTACCTAAATGTTATTATGACATTTTTATTGTATTGAAAATTAGTCAATTTGGGAATTAAGGCATTTTGGAACTAAGCCAATTTGAGATTTAGTAAAATATGTAAAAGGGCATTATGATATTTGGCTGTAATGAACCGGAATCTGAAAATCTAAGTTTGAAGTTATGTTAGCTCCATCCCCCTCTCTCAATTTAGCCTCGAGTGACGAGGGGATGGGTCACTTCGACTCGGCATCCGAAGTTTAGAATTTTGTGTTACGTGGTAGGCACCATTGGTAGGCACCCTGAAATGTACCTATAATAATATAAACATGTAGGTATACGTTTCAAAGCGTTTGATGATGATGTATAATATACCTAGGGTCAGGTGGTAAACAATGAACCGGTGGTACACAACGAACCAACGCTTTATTTTAAAAACGCGACGTTGCCAAACCGTGCCGAGAGTAAAAATGTACTTTAATTTGGTGGCGCCCCTCGCCCCCCAGTCGGCGTCCAGCCAGCGTCAAAACCGCACGTGTGACAAGGTGTTTTATGATTTTCGGCACAAAAACAAGGAAAAAAGTAAGTGTTTTGACGTTTTATTTTACTTATATGTTGTCAATTTTAGAACATTCAGTTTTTTAGCTGTCTTGAGTAACTACTTGGCTATCGTTTAGAAATACTGTGACGTCTCCATCTTGTCTCTTATTTTTTTTAAATAACCTAAAACAACGAAAGGTGTAGATGGTACACAGTGTCTCACGAGGATAGGGTACACATTGACCCAGCGGAATGTGTACACAATGTACCAGTTTCTTAATACCTAAACAGGTTCACTGTGTATTACCAGCTTTTTTCTCTTACCTTGTTTGTTCTATTGATAGGTAGTATTTGCTACAAAATTAAAATGTGTAGTTTTTTGATAAAATATAGTAATTAAGTACTTTTTAAACTTTAGAATGGGGCGAACGAAGGTGGAGGAAAGAAAAAAAGGAGGACATACTAAAGAAGCGATGCAAATGGCTCTCGCACTGGTAAATCATGGTGTGAGCATCCGAAAAGCTGCCAAAGACTGTAAATTGTCTTACCCTACACTAAGGAGGTATATCATAAAAACTAAAAATAATGAAAACCTAATATAAAAGTATTAATTAATTACATGTGTTTGTTAGGCTTATTGTGATATTATAATTTCATTTTGAATGATTAGAAGTTTATTTTTTAGTTTTAATAATATCAGTCCTACGCCTGATTTCTAATTAAGAAAGACTGAAACCAATTTGACTGTTTAAAAGATCTCTGTAAGTCTATGCTAATTATCCAAGTGTTAAAAAGCTTAAGTTTTACTGATATGTTAAAGAATTAGATATATGATTATAGTTAAAAATTGTGATGTTATGATACTAAATTAGAACTATCTTGCAATAATTGAAGGCATAATTTTGTGGTTTAAGACAAATATTTAGATTTATATATTACGTTACGTTGGTTTGCGACTATTAATTAAAATAAATATAACCTTTTCTCAAAATAAATATATTGTTTTATTAATCAGCTTAATATTTTCCGAAATCAGTTCACATAGAGTCCGCTAATTTAAGTTTAATCTATGCAATGGTTCACTGTGTACTGGGTAGGTTCATTGTATGCCTACCCCCGGATCATTGTGTACTTATTGTTGGACACAATGAACCATTTCTCATGTTTTTAAAAAGTTGAAAAATCTCTACTTCTATTCAATTTTATGATAAGATTTGAATGCAAAATTAAAGCCAAATAAATAATGAATCGCCGAGCAAAAAAATATTTTTAATACTTTCGCATAGGAATAAATTATGGAATTTCAAACTTTTTGTGGTTCATTGTTGGCCACCTCACCCTACACTTAATTTGGTTTTTGTCTTTTCATTTATACTACACAAAATTGCAAGGCTGATTTTTAGGAAAAAGAAGAGTTCTTTAAATAACAGGTATTCTTTACTTTCACATAATTATTATTTGGCTTTACGATAAAATTAGAACAAGTAGGTAGTAGAATAATGGGCATAATTTCTTATGCTAAAGTCTGCTGCCCCTAATTTGTACCAATTAGACTAGACCACCATTACTTATTCTGTGACTAGACATCCATTTATTTGTAATTAATTATGTCCAAATTATTATTGCAATTGTGAGATACATTTTATTAACATGCTGCATGCTGTACCTATTTTATTATATTTCTTTACCTATGGAAATATTTTATTGTATTGATTGTGTTGGTAGCATTGATGGGTTGAGCCGAGCCGACCGACCGAACCGAAGCACGAAACGAAGCTAGCGAAGTACCTAGTACTACCTAGCGACTGAGTGCCTTCGTCATCGTACTCGTCGTGCAGATTTTCAGAACGGTGATTTTTGCAGTGTTAGGTGTAAGATTATGTTGATTTTAATGAAGTGAACAATATTATTGGTGATGTTGGCCTTAGGCTTATTGTTATTTCGTAAAAAAACTCTTAAAGAACACACGTTTATAGTAGTAATACGTCAAAAATCGAGAAAGCTTCAAACGTGTTTGAAGCTTTCGGTTTCGCATTAATGGAACTATGAACCTGGACTCTTTAACGTTTAGCTTATCGCAAATCAATTATCTTGTTGTTAATTTAAGTAAGAAGAACTTTAAGCAGACCAGTCAGGAGTTAACTAAGGTAAGGAGTTCAACCGAACCTCGAAACAGTTTCTTTGTTTTTTAATGTCGCCATATTGTCATGTACGGGAAGCCACGAGCTCATTTTGTAATAATGCATTCACATTGCTGACTCGTGCGTTACTATATTGAGAAAGCTATTGCATTGCTATATGCGATTAATAATTAAACGTATATCGATTCGTGTTGTATCATTGCGGTTTGTGACGTAATTGGAAAGGCAGGTAGCAGTACTTCACACAAAATATCTACTTGCTTGCTTATAGGTAGGTAATATTTCTTATTGCATTTTTTTGTGATCCAGAGTATAATTTAGTTTCGGTCCAAAAAAATATTTGATACTGAATTCAGTGTAATCTGAACACTTTCTTGTATTTTGCTTTCGAAATTCTTGCCTACCTACTTTCTCATATTAAATAAGCTAGTTAAGTTTTTAACTCTCATTTATGATTTTAGCAGTTACTAAAGCATTTGATGGTTTTTTTATTAAACCTAAATACGCTCAATCCCAATTATTCAGAATTTTAAAATACTAGATTCTTAAAACATCAAATTTGATATATTAGGTTAAATCAATAAGCAATGTCTTATCTTAAATGTTATGTTTCGTACTCCAGTACATATTTTCAAATTCTGGTATATTGGCAATGAGCAAATGAATCCATAGTCAATAAAATGAACTTGCAACTGCCTTCTTAAATATGTTTCATTATTCAAATTAAGGGTATTGATTTATTTATGTCTGCAAAAATATGCTCTGCTATGTTTTATAAACAATTTGACAGCTTTTAATGTACTAATTGGGAACCTTAAGCTTTTCAGTCTCTGTAAAACATACAGTGGACCACACAATTAGGGATGCTTGCGTTTTCCCATACATTCGCATGGAGAAGGCAAATGAGCACACATGCCTGAAAGTATCTCAAGATTGCAATTTTGACTTTGACCCTGAGGACTTAGATCTCTATGCTAATCTGTGGCTGGCTAAATGTTAAAATAGTGGCAGCAATCCAGAGGGACCCTGCACAAGGTTGTTCCTTCACTAAAAGCAAATACGACTTCAAGAATGACTCTTCCCAACTGATCTCAATCACCTACATGGCTAAGTTTATTGCTAGATTGATACAATTTACTATTAACACTTTCATTGTTTTTTTTTTGTAAATATGTTTGTTCACACATGCAAACATACTAGAATGCTTTAGCTCTCAAATGCATATTTTTATTACCCTAGTTTGCAAGGGGGTTGTGTTGTGCTCCATGCGATGTACTCACATGTTTCTCATACCACAAAAATCATTATGGGCACAGGGAACATGATTAAGGTTTTAATTTTTATTTCGTGAGAATTTCATTAGTATTGACTGTTTTTATGTATTCAAATTTTTTACATAAGCGTGTTTTCAAGATATATTAATTAAACAATTTTTTTAAGTTTATTAATTTTTTTATCTATTAGTGTAACAAGTAAATAACTTTTAAATGGGTAACTAAATTGATTAGTTCTATCTGAATGGGAAACACAAGCATTCTTAATTCTGTAGCTGTTGCAACCGTGGTATCATAAATAAATGTAAATTACTATTTATGAAACTGACTAGGATTTGAAGTGTCTCCAATAACTTCAAATACGCGATCAAATAAGTAAAAATGTCAGGTAGTAGCCAAGCACCTCTTTTTAATAATAGCTTCTGCCTGCATTACCTTTGCCTAGATCTGTTGCAAAGTTAAACATACAAATATCAGTCTTACATTGTATGTATTTGAGGTAATTGTCAAGGGGCGGAATTTTCATAGCAAAAATCAAAAATCAAGAGGGATTGACCATTCTGTTTTATCAACTATTCCAGTTATCGATTTTACTAGATAGGATTCCGGACTATGAAAGATTTTAAAGCAAAAAGTGAATAAAAATTACTTTATATAGTACTACAAATATGCTCCTGTTACTTCCAACTGAGGTAGGATGCTCTTTCTCATCATATAAATAGAACTATGATGAAATCAGGACCAGTTTAAATGATGAAAATATAGAGATAATGATGATTCTTTATTAATGCGTACAGACAAGATGAAGATAATATAATTAGTACAGATATAGATTTCAATTCTGTTATTTTGAATAAGGTTAGTCTTCTGTCAGTAATACTGTTCAACATTTCCGTTTTGGTTTTATATGTAAATAAAACTAGTTTTGTTAATCTTCATACACACACATCTATGTTTTTTGGTAGCCTAAAGTGTCCCACTGCAGGGCATAGACCTTCCCCATTATAGGTCTAGTTTATTTACATACATACATTAAATCACGCCTGTTTCCCAGAGGGGTAGGCAGAGACCTCTTCTGTCCACTTGCTACGATCTTGACAAATTTATTTTGCTTCTTCAACATTCATACATCAAGGTCATGCAAAAAAAATATTATTTGGTCTAGTTTTATTACCTAAAAACATGTTGTGCTAAGTGACAATTATTAATCAAATCATAGATAGTCGATAAAACACAATGGTCAATCCGTTTGATTTTTGTTATATAAATTCTGCCCATTGGTAATTGTTATTGCCTTGTTTTTATTACCCTAAACTTATTTACGGATTTGGCTGAGATTTGGCACACATCCTCTCATCCTGGATTGACAGGATATTTTTTATCCTGGAAAATTGGTCAAATACTGTGGGAAAATGTAGTTACATAATTATAAACAAGTTTTTAGTGTTGTTGGTAATTCTGTAGCTCTGCCTACCCCACTTTGGGAATGAAGGCGTGAGTTTATGTATGTATGTACTGTGGGTAAAGTGATAAACGACTTCGACACGGATGAAGTCGCAGGCAGTTTTATGTTACGAAAAGTTAGAGCTCAAAAGTACTCAAAACATTAGTCTCAATTAATTGGTTTGACTATCAGCAGTCCAGTGCCCACCAAGACACCGTTTCAGACACAACTCATCTTTAAAAAATAAATAAATAGATAACAAACCTAGTGCTTAACTTGGCACCATTTCAGATATCTTTGGTTGCATGACAGAACTTAGGCATTTTTTACATTTAGGTTTTGGTGGGATACATGTTTTTTTTGTTTTGCTTTAATTTAGGGCAGAGTTCCTTCATACATATTCATCCATGGATGTTGAATTATTATTTGCCAGGTAGGTAAGATATGGGCTGCTATTCCACTACTGTTTAAATAATGTCCTAATTATATGATTCACAGAAAATTATTTACAAAATGATGCAGAGCATCAAAATATGATTTAGGTATATTGTCAGTGATCCTATTTCTATGATTCATTTGGGCAGCAAGCTGTGACATAGTATTGAACCTTTAAAAGACAGTAACAACAACAAAGTAGCAAAAAATTCTAACTTTGGAATAATAGCATCCATGAAAATATAGACCATTCTTCACATAAAAATGTGTGTTTGTACAATAATATACACCCAACTTACAGGAATAGGGCCAGAATCTTCTCGCAAAGATTTGTGACTAGGATTTTTAGAGTTCCGTATGCAAAGGGTAAAAACGGGACCCTATTACTAAGACTTCACTGTCTGTTTGTCTGTCTGTCACCAGGCCATATCTCATGAACTGTGATAGCTAGACAGTTGGAATTTTCACAGATTATGTATTTCTGTTGCCGCTATAGCAAAAAATAATAAAACAGAGTAAAATAAATATTGAAGTGGGGCTTCCATACGACAAACGTTATTGTTTTCCCGTTTTTTTTGTTCGATATTAGTCTAATGTTGTAAAGATGGTACGGAACCCTAAGTGCGCGAGTCCGACTCTCACTTGGGTGTTTTTTTTACTTACCTATTTGGTTTTATTTATGGATGAATCGTTTTTCTTTTTTACTATAATTAGGCCTATTGCAGTAGAATAAGCATGCTATTGACCTCCAACTTGAATAGTAATTTCGATATGAAAACAGGATTACATATATGGCAATATGGTAGTGGAATAGCGCCCTATGGAGTATACCTATGTTTAGTGAACCAATTTGAATCATTGGCATTGATTGAAATCCTAAGAGACATCTTAACAAATTATTAAGGCACTGTGACATAGCTGTTCAGTGGCCTATTAATCAAATTGGTTGAGTGTGCATAAATTATCCACAAAGAAAAAGTGGAGTGGAGGAGTGAATTTAAATACTGTTTTTGAGGACTATTTATATGTGCTAAAGCAAAAAAGATGTAAGAAGAGTTGTAACATATTAACATTAACATCTATCCAATAGTCATAAAATTTGCCAAGACATAAGCTAAAACATGAATTGAGTTTTATCATGGAAAATAGGTACTAAAAAAAAAATCTTATTTAAATAACTTTTATTAAACTTGTTACATTTTATTAGAAATATTAGGTGGAAATTGTAATTGTTGTTAAATTTTTACAAAAACATTATCTTTCAAACAGTAAAGAATTGGTGAAATTACTTGAGAGTGAAATCAATAGGTTTGGAAGTTACACTTATACATTATGTATATTATTCAACCCGGGCAAAGTTTCGAACAAGTTATATGATTAAAATTTGTGATAAATTGATGCTGTTTAAATTGTGGTTACTTGAGAGTCACCATACATATAATTTATACCTACGGACCCTCGGTGCGTGTGTTCAACACTTACTGGATCTGGTTTTTTTTCGTTAATAATT
Organism: Acleris emargana; assembly: GCA_927399475.2. Classification (NCBI taxonomy): domain Eukaryota; kingdom Metazoa; phylum Arthropoda; class Insecta; order Lepidoptera; family Tortricidae; genus Acleris; species Acleris emargana. The sequence goes on along the minus strand of OV656835.1, from coordinate 43,161,176 downwards.
TTATTGGTATTGGTAAAGATTCATTTAGATAAGAAATACTATTAAACATAACGATTTAGATGAAAAAGTAATATTTAGAGAAAGCTTAAAGATTTTCGTAAGTATTGTTTACAAATAATATTCCAAGCAATTATCTCTGGATTGTCAACAAGATAAATGATTGAATCTCCTCTGTTAAGTTGAAGTTTAGGGTAGACAGACACCAGAACTTCATCATCATCATCATCAGTCAGGAGTCAACACTTTTTTATGTACCATTTCTCTCCTAACCTGCAGTTCCGGATTACTTGCCAAAGCAAAATTAAATCTAACCAAAGGCCGTGCCAGGATAAGCTAAGAGATTTTGCCCCCCTTGAGTTTGGGCTTGTAATTTTTATAGATTGTGTGGCTCTGCATTAGTAATTGTTTTGCCAAATTTGAGCACCCTAAATATCATAGTTTTCGTTTAAAAAAAAAAAACTATATTTATTTTTTCTTTGATATTTTTTTTTCCTGTTAACCAATTTTAATGAGCTTGGCATATAATGTACATTTAACCAAGATGATCAAATGGCCATAATTATATTTTCATTATGCCATAGAAAAAAAATTAAAAAAACCCATTCAAACTTTTCAGTTTTTTTTTTTATCACTTCCATGTTAGAGACCGCTCTAATTTTTTCACTGGTAAAACTCCCACTAACGTCCTATAATATGTATTTTTTTCAAAATTTTTGCTAAGGGAGAACATGGAGTTATCTTGACATGAAATTCTTTACATACATTTCCTAGAACCGCTATAATTTAAATCGGAATGATTGCAACCTCTTTAGAGGAACGTACATGTTGCATATGAAATACTTACTGGCCACATACAAAAGTTGAACTTTTTTTTAAAGTTTAAAAAAAGACAACAAAAAGAACTCCTTTCAATTGTCGTGCGTTGGTAACATAATATAAACCATTCCAATATGAATTCATTATCAAAAACCACTGCAATACAACGCGTTTTCCGTAAAAAAGTTAAAACGCTGTATTGTCGCAATGAAAACAATTCTGCAAAGTATAAACGAACAATACGGTTTCTTTAATAATACACTTCCAATTTTTGATCAGGTAAATGTCACAAAGGCATATTGTGCATTTGTATAGTAATTAATGGATACTTAATTTTAAATAGGTAGTTTAAATAATTAGTAGTAGAAGTAGTAGTAGTAGTAGTAGTAAAACTCTTTATTGTACGTACAAACAAATAATTACCTATGTTTTTTTGATCATTTAGATTGAAGACATGCGTGTTAAGTTATACTACCTGAGACTCCCAAATTACATATCCGTGGATAAACATAGGTAATTATTTGTTTGTACGTACAATAAAGAGTTTTACTACTACTACTACTTCTACTACTACAACTAAGTGGCCAGTAAGTATTTCATATGCAACATGTACGTTCCTCTAAAGAGGTTGCAATCATTCCGATTTAAATTATAGCGGTTCTGGGTCATTATTCGAGCGTTTCAACCGCCTCACTTTCGTGGACATGTTTTTGAAGAATTGGGAGTATATTTTGATAGCGTTTTTGGATATTTGATAGATGTCCGGTAAACTTAGATACCTAACCAGAAACAAAATCGAAATCTGAAGTCACTTCTACAAAAATGTGACCACGAAAGTGAGGCGGTTGAAACGCCCAAATAATGACCCTTCTAGGAAATGTATGTAAAGAATTTCATGTCAAGATAACTCCATGTTCTCCCTTAGCAAAATTTTTGAAAAAAATACATATTATAGGACGTTAGTGGGAGTTTTACCAGTGAAAAAATTAGAGCGGTCTCTAACATGGAAGTGATAAAAAAAAAAACTGAAAAGTTTGAATGGGTTTTTTTAATTTTTTTTCTATGGCATAATGAAAATATAATTATGGCCATTTGATCATCTTGGTTAAATGTACATTATATGCCAAGCTCATTAAAATTGGTTAACAGGAAAAATAAATATCAAAGAAAAAATAAATATAGTTTTTTTTTTTTTAAACGAAAACTATGATATTTAGGGTGCTCAAATTTGGCAAAACAATTACTAATGCAGAGCCACACAATCTATAAAAATTACAAGCCCAAACTCAAGGGGGGCAAAATCTCTTAGCTTATCCTGGCACGGCCTTTATTTATTTCATTACATTTGGACATTTTGTATACTGAACAAAACCCACTGACCGACTTGTAAGGCTCTCAAGTTTCCCTTGTATTTGGCCTCACATTAATTTAGTAGATGCCTAACAAAACCAGATTGCAGTTATTGAAAAAATACTCCCATCTAATGAGTAGTAATCAGCTCTAATTTGCTACAGTAGAATTTAAAAAATCTGACACCTGCCTTTACTAATAAGTCATATCAGTATGTTATCAGTGGTGTTTGATCCCAATGTAGGCTAATGGCCGAACCCTATATTCAAACCGCGGATAGATAAGGCTCACTTCGGGTTAAAAATTGACATTTGTCTATACAAAAAGTATAATTTTTTAAACCGAAGTAAGCCTGTCTATCCGCGGTTTGAATATATTGTTGGGCCATAAGATAATAGGAAATATTCATGACTTTTTTCACAGTTTCAATTAAACCTGTTTCAACATTATCTGAATAGCTATAAAGCCAACGAAGATTTGTTTCTATCTTTTTCTCGCAAAACAGAATTTAAGATGGAGTTTATATGGCTGACCTGTTACATGACATCACAGTGCATATTGGATCTCTCTGTCTTATTGAGGTATAATGCTATATAAAGTATGCTATGCCAAGCGCGATACCACAGTCTTATTATTACTAACAGTCGGCCGACTCATGTACTTGCTAGGGGCAACGATGGGGGGTACGCGGGGAAGCTAGCGGCAGCGTCGGCGAGTGCAATCTCCTTTAGTTTGCCCTCTCTAATACGATTTGTTCTGTTTTTAACTGTAAATCTTCATCAAGGTTTGAAAATGGATTTCCACGGGACGATTGGTACATTTAAAATGGTAGTTCGATGAGTTATTCTCAAATTTTAATTGGAAGTATAATAGCGTACATTAAGGTGTAATGTCGTGTAGGTATATCGTAAGTATTCGTTATAACGAAAACCTTAATGTAAAAAATCTTGAGACGTAAGTATATTATTATAAATTCGTTCCTAAAACGTGTAAAATTAATTTTATCATTACAAATTACTGGAATATTCTAAAATTTATTTAAAATAAATATACCTATTGTATTTTTAATGTACCTATTTATAACATTCATAAAAAAAAGTATTTTTAAGATAAAATATTTAAGTCGTTTTTGTTGTCAACCCTGACCCTTGACTGGTGGCGGCATGCATTCAACAACATCCAGGGCCTATCTATTCGACACGGTAAAACCATATGGTGTTTGAGCTGTTATCGTAGTGTCACCGTTTTGATAGCTCTTATTTACTTGACAGTAATGACGGCTGACGTCAAAAAAATACCGTAACAGCTCAAATACGGTATGGTTTTTTACGATAAAATTAATGGCGTATCGAGGAATTACTTAGTGAATATTGTTTAAACAACAGTTTGCCAAAACAGTCGGTTGCGGAAACTTAAAGTGCAACAAGTTGTTTTGCCAAATGATCACTAGCCAAAACGAAAATATGGTACCTATACTCGTAAATTGTTTGGGAAATGACACTTGGTGATAAAATTTTAGCTGATTAATTAGCAAACCATAGTACAAGCTTAGAGTTTGACTGGATTGGGACTGGGTGATTTATTAATTTTTTTTTTTTCTATCAGCTTGTGAACCTGTATGGCCTGGAAGCAGAAAATCAAGTATTGAGGTGCCTCCTTGCGGAGGCAGCCAAGACAGCTTGGGATACTGAACGCTCGTCGTCGTCTGCAAGTAGCGTGCACGCGTCGCTCCTCTCTCAGCATCTAAACTCGTTGCTGAACCACCCAGCCAAAGCCACTGTAGTCTGCCGCCTGGTTGACGTCCCCCCTCGGTCTCTACAGAAGGTAAGTGGTTCATGCAGTGCTTCGACTGCTTCGAGTTGTTACGGTGAAGTAGATGTACATTTAAATCATGTTTCCCATAAACATCTTGATTATACTTATTTTACAACGTGACCCAGGTTTATTCTATGTTACATATATTTTCCACACTACTTTAAGTCATAGTTGTGTTGTTACGGTGAAGTAGATGTAGATTTATATCATGTTTCCCATAAACATCTTGATTATACTTATTTTACAACATGACCCGGGTAATATTCTATGTTACATATATTTTCCACACTACTTTAAGTCGTAGTTGTGTTATCTGAAACCGTTAATTTTAGTATCCGCTTTAAGATTTCAGTTGCTGTGAAAATAAAGTTACAATAACGCCGTAGATATAATAACCCTAGGTCATGTAAAGAGAGATTTTCTATTGAAACTATTTTGGTTATTGCAACAGGGTAAGAATTCCAGATAAGAGATTACAAGATAAGGACATCTTAAATCAGAAGTTTGTTATAGCAATAATTAATGAGCAGTTATAGCTCTTAGACATAGTGTATTGGCAAGTAATTCCGATCATTATTGATTTTACCGTTGTCCCTTTCAGATATTGAAGCCCTCAAATACTTTACTCAACCGACTTACTAGATTGTTAAAGTTAACAACTGCGGAGGATGTGGCCTTTTCTTTAGTTTTGAGGAAAAATTCGTCAAAACCTGAGATAGTATCATTGGCAAAGACACATCTGAAAAAAAGATTTCTAGAACTTGTGCAGTGCTATCTCGACGCAGGTAAGCAGTAGAGAATATATATACCTATTTTTCCCTCCTAGAATTTTATGTTATTAGGCGGTGATGTTAATTAGCTGTCTTAGTGAATCACATAGCCACTCTGTACGGTCCAGCTTTTAACTGAAGCTTATTTGCTAAGGTCGTGTTTGTCATAATTTCGATTGTCCAAAAGGTACTTGGCATAAGATCATCATCATAACTTAAGATCAAGAGCTTTCTCTTTCACGTGATCAATGATCATAGTCTGTGTCAATTGAAATGGCCAGATAATAAACAAATAAGTACTGATTGTCACAACCTTAAATATAGTAAAGGTTAAGTAATAGTTATTTAACCCTCTGCAACTGTGGTGACTTTTTTAGAAACATTCTACTGAGGTGGACTCTGTCAGACGTCATTTATGATAAATAATACAAAAAATACTAATGGTTCAATGATCAGTATTGTTTATCTAGTCTAGTGCATAGCATGATTATTTAATTTTAATGCGGAATTACTAATAAACATGTATATGAGCTGTTAAATAAAAAAATATGTAATTTACTTGAATAAGTTAAAAAAACTGGTATTTTTCACAAAGATTAACTTACAATGCCGTGAGTCGTTAAAAGAAGGTACTGAGCGATACAGAGCTATATCGCAGTATACGGCGTTTTTTTTTGGCGACGTCTGATAGACGTCACGTCAGTCGCAGAGGGTTAATCTTAAACTTAATGTGAAAGTAAAGATCAAGTGTATAAATTATTGCTAGCAACTGGCTTGATCTTTAAAAGCACGTGATTATTGAGTAATAATGGTAAATTGGTTCGTTTGGTTGTGTTTATATATTTGTCAATTTAACATTGCACAGACTCTAACTTTGTCTGGGTCGCCCTCTGCCTCTTTTGCCTAAAATATACTTTAGTCCACTCCTCTCCACTCCGAAAAATAAAATTTTACTTACAACAACTGTGACTGGCAGATTGTGACTCCCAAGCAAAAAAACACCAATAATTTTAAACTTCAGCGCTTCAGCCTACAGTGCTTGAGATCTGGAAGCCCGAGGTAAAGAAATCCGAATCATATAATCAGTGATAGGATTATACTCGAAAATCTAATTAGATTCCCAAAATCTGACAGTTCCCATCTTGATTATTTCTTTATTAAAATATTATTTCATAAACATATCAATGAGAACTCGTGTAACCAGTAATATTAGGGTCAGTTTAATTGATAAAAATACCTACACTTAAACCAAAATGCAGTAATCACAGCGAATGTGCGTCGGTTGAGGTTAGGATTTTGGAATCTAATTACAGTTTCGAGTATAGGTAGTGCTATTTGGGGTGAATGACCTTAAACGCTATCCATAATATGGATATGCCCTGGGGATTTCCGGAAATCCCGGACTCGTGTTTTATTGACGGTTGATAATATGTATACTTAACATAAAATTAATTGTAGGTTTAGAAAAAAATTATACTTACCTTTTTTTACTTTCGTCTTCCGTCTCTTTCGCACCTACCATGGTAATTGTTGTAAGTACACAATAAAAAAATAGAAAGCGTCCTCGAGTCAGGTAAAGGGCTGAATGCAGACTTCAGTTTAATAAATAACACGTGTAAATTAAAATAATAACACGTACGGCTGAGCACAGAAAGATAAAAAGTATGTAACGAATTATTGTTTACGTAAACTTTGAATCTTTAGTTTATAGGTATATTATTGACTCATTTTCATTAAATCTCGTGCTATAATATAAGCACCTAACTACCTTTTTATAACTACTTAGTATTTACGCTTTATAATCATAAAAAAACCCGGGATTAAGTCATATCCATATTAATCTTTCGCCACGAAGTCTGGGGTCATTCGCCCCAAATAGCACTACCTAATCCTATCACTGCATATAATGCCTTGAGGACGGAAAGTAGGTACCTCTTCAGATTGCCAAATGTCCTAACAACCGGATCCAGCGCGGCAAAAATGACAATGGGCAATAAAAGCTAGTTAAATAAATATTTGAGATTAATTATATATTTGGCTGTGGTTTGCCTAAAAGTGGTATTATATCGAGAAGTTTTAACTTTAATGCATTACCATTCTGTCCTTACAAAACCAGTAACATTTTTGGACACCTTGACAAATCGTCATTATGACACCGGGGCCTCTATTCTACGTGGTAAAATAATATTGATTTTTAGAAGTTATCATAATTGTTTTTAACTCGGCTAACCATTACTGTCATATTTAAGGATCGCCCACATCGACGTGTAAAATACGGTGACGTTGCGTAAACAAAAGAGTGGGCCACTGTATTAACATGGCGTCAATTTTGACGGACCGTAATTTACGCTCCGATAAACTCCGGGGTAGTTGATCCCTAATGACTAAAATTAAGAAACACTCGGTTACTGAGAAAATTTACTATATTCTTTTGAAATGAGAGTATCATAAAATTGTCATGGCAAGAGAAATTATAGTTTTACCGAATCTATTCGATAAAGTCCCTGCCTCCTATCCCACAAAACTTTACAAGTTTACAAGTCGACAATAACTTTTTCTATGCTAAATCGTACAATTTGGTTAAATGATATACTTGCAAACCCTTTTGCCCCTTTGGGCTGGTTTTTCTGACAGTTGAATGTCGGAAGTTTTTATGATATATTTCGCTTTATGTTACTTAATTTTTTCTATCTTAACTTGTGTTTTGGCGCATTTTTTTATAAATCGGTGTTGTATTTCAGAGCGTGGACATCAAGTTGAGCGTGCAGGTCTTCAGGAATGCAGCCCTGAAGTTTTGCAAACTCTTCTGACTAGCCTTGCTCACGAAAACTTTCGTTTGGCAGCTGTAACAAAAGACTTATTTTTGAAACGTTTACGAAGTGACTTCCCTCGCGAAGTGGTGCCTATAGTGCTCGCGCCGCTGTTGTATCCCGACGATACGCAGACACCACTCGAAGAGATGACAACAGCTGACGATATGGCCGCAGCCATGATGGATAACTCACTTGCGGAGATCATCCGAGATATCGGTTATAGCTTTACATCGTCCGTTGAAGATTGTAAGAACAACATGTTGAATTTTGGCGCGCGAGAACCAACTGCAATAGATGTGGCTAGGATTATTTCTACGATGGTCCGATATCATGCCACCATGCCGGATGGTCCACAAATTCAAACGCCTGGAAATTTTTGGATTGGTCATGAGACTAAAAAAGATGTCGCACTTGGACATGGAGAATCCTGGAATGCCGAAGTTTTTGTTCAGACTCTTAAAGAACTGGCTTCCAATTTAAACTGGAAAGAAGTAATTTTGCAACTTGACCATCCCGAGTTTATAGTCCCAGACAGACAAGGTCTTAACTTATTATTCACTATCCTTAGATTGGGTCTTCAGAGCGCAGGATATCCTGCAAACATATTTCCTGTTGAATATTTATGCCGCAGGTGGACCAATCTAGAAGGTCAGATGAGCTTGATCAGTAACATTCTTAAGCATCCAGATATATTTAGTTTTGCTGATCATCCATTCCACCCAGTCTCAATTGACTTATTGAAATCACCTCCTGAAACAGACAACAAAGAAGTAGCTACATGGCGTTGTCTTTATTTGGTCGAACTTCTGCTCTTTGCCGCAGAGCGCGATTATTATGTCCAGGTGCACGAATTATTCAAGTTTCCACTACAGCATTGCCCCGACATCTTGCTGCTAGCGTTACTACAAATAAGCCCGCCGATTACAGTCTTCAGGCAAGAGTTACTGACCACGCTGATTCCGATATTCTTGGGTAACCATCCTAATTCTGCAATAATTTTACACCACGCTTGGCATACTCAGAATCCCAATATAAAACACATCATTATGCACGCCATGGCCGATTGGTATATACGGGGAGAGAGTGATCAGTCGAAGCTGTCACGAATCTTGGACGTGGCACAAGATCTTAAAGCCCTGTCACTCTTATTGAATGTTCAATCATTTCCGTTCGTTATCGACCTAGCCTGTTTGGCATCACGCCGTGAATATTTAAAACTAGATAAATGGCTGACTGACAAGATTCGTGACCATGGAGAAACTTTTGTATCAGCCATGGTGAAATTTCTCCAAAGAAGGAGCCCGCAAGTCATTGGGAAAGCACCAGATGAACAACTTCCTAAGGCCGCGCAACTACCACATGAAACTATAGGCACCATGTTAGCTTGCCTACAGCTGTGCAGTACTAACGTTCAGCCAGAACTACAGGACGCCATCTATAACGTGATCACTAATTGTCAGACCTTGATACTGAGCAAACCAAGGCAAAATATTGGAGGTATAGCGCGACCTCATACAAGGGTTTTAGAGACACCGTTTAACCCCGCCGGCCTAGGAGGGCAGTTATTTACACAGCATGTAGATTCAATAGCCAATTTAACCCCTACCGTCGCAAATATGAATCTAGGTGCTCCAGCCAACACGGCTTTCGCCATGCCTGGTACTCTTGGCCCTCTAGTGACAACTCCGGGATCTCCATCTAGACTCATGGGTGCAGGACCGAATAGTCCATTTATGATGCCTTTACCACATAACCCTAATGTGGCTAACATGGGTGGATTGCCAAGAATGACACAACCTCCAGCAATGGATAAGCCGCGCATTCAAGACCCAATTCACTTTCCGGAGATGATGCAAAATGTATCCAAAGAAATTGAAGATGAGGCAAATGGATACTTTCAAAGAATATATAACCATCCTCCTCATCCCACATTATCCATAGATGAAGTACTTGATATGCTGAAGAAATTTCAAGATTCGCCAAACAAAAGAGAAAGAGAAGTGTTTTCATGCATGCTGCGCAATCTTTTTGAGGAGTACAAGTTTTTTCCTCAGTATCCAGACAAGGAATTACATATTACCGCTCAGCTCTTTGGAGGTATCATTGAGAAAGGACTTGTGCCTAGCTACGTTTCATTGGGACTAGCTTTACGGTTCGTGCTCGAAGCGTTGAGAAAGCCAGAAGGATCTAAAATGTATTACTTTGGCATAGCTGCTCTAGACAGATTTAAATCTCGTCTTAAAGATTACCATAAATATTGTGAGCATGTAAGAGCTATACCTCATTTTAGTGATTTCCCCCCACATTTAATAGAATATATAGAGTATGGATTGCAAAGCCAAGAACCACCTACCAAACCGCAGGGGGCGGTTTTACCCACCAGCCTAGCTGCTATGCTGAGCCAGAGTGCAGTTGTTACTGTGTCTGCACCTTACAGGTTAGTAAAGATAAATTAGCGACAGCTCTGAATGGCAAATATAGTAAACGTAAATGTAAGAAGATTATAAATATAATAAGTATAATAACTCGAGTGATTCCCATCTTCCAACCTAGCCATCCCACCCAGGTTGGATATTGGGACATCATAGTGCCATCTTCCAACCTGCCTCAGGTTGGATAGTGGGAATAAAATGTATTATTTGTTTTTCTTCTCATCTTCCAACCTATACTTTTGTACAGTCAATAACAAATAAAGCATACAATTAAATGTTTAGATTGCTTATAAATATGAGTACTCCCTTCAAAGTACATTAAAGTTTTTTTTATTTATATGGGTTTATGGGCCAAAATTATTTTTAGTCATAATATGTTTTAGGCCATTATCGTAAGTCATAAATGTCATAATTATGACGTATTTTTTTAAGAATATTTATTTTCTATATTTTCTTTTTGATTGACGTAATAGATAAAATAAATTATATATAAAAATATTAACCCAACTTTGCAAATCTAGAATCAGACAAATATACAAACCTATTTATATATAATCATCTAAATACACGAACGACGTGACTGTAATACCTTCGCTTCGTCGGGTAAAGCACAATGGTGCCGGGATGTTCTACGCGACTATACCCAATTCCGTACAGGTTGGATAATGGGAAGAAAAAATTATAAGAAATTTTATTCCCACTATCCAATCCAACCTGAGGCAGGTTGGAAGATGGCACTATGATTTCCCAATATCCAACCTAGGTGGGATGGCTAGGTTGGAAGATGGGAATCACTCAATAACTCACTAAATTCCTCATACAGTCAGCTGCAGAGAAAAGTGACGCTTCCCGCTGGGTATTATCATAAGAATAAATAATAACTACACGTAGAAGCGAAACGTGGTCGTTGCGTTAGGTACCTACCGCCTGGCGACAACTGAGGTGTCTAGTCAGTCAGGGGTGTCACACACGGAATGTGATTATATTAATTTGCTAAAATATATATTATAGCAATGCATCTTACGATATATTCTCCTTACTAGGTGACCGAGACCACACGCAGCTATAATATATGTAAAGATATATTATAGCAAGGTATCTTCAGATACCTTAATAGACTTTGCTGAAGATATATTTATCTCTGTCCCTAGCCACTATAATGAATGGGATGGATAGTATATATTTTCATATCTTAGTGGTTCTTTGCTATAATGTCATGTATTCCGGTATATTAATTCGTCCGCATAGATGTGGATTGTCATTATTACCAAGGGAACTTTTAAATTTTCCGGGATGAAAAGTAGCCTATATGTTAATCTAGGGTATAAACTATCCCATTCCAAAGGTCATCCAATTCCGTCGAGCCGCTGCAGCATGAAAGATTAACAAACATCTATACATCCATACATTCAAACTTTCGCATTTATAATATTAGTAATTGGCTCCGTTTGTGTTGGGCTTTAGTTTAGGTCGTTCAGCGCGGCCCGGCGCGGTCGTTGTATTTGTTTCACCGCGCGTGTCGCGATTTAAAACGAATTAATAGATAAGAATAGTACTTTGTAATAAAGGTTTTTTTTAACATAATGAAAATTCTAATTAATGTTGCGGAAAGGAACGTAAAAATTAACAAGCTTAATTATTATTTTAAAGGTTGTTTATAGACTCGTTTCCGTGTTTTATAGATGATTAATAGCCACATAAGCCATGTAATTTTCTGGAGATAATCTTAGTATCATGAAAATGTATTATTACCTAATTTAACGTAAATCTAAAAAGTCATTTTGCAGCAATGTTAATACATATTTATAACATTTCGTGACAAATTGTATCAACCGATAAAAATATTTTGCAAGTGACAGCCCTAACTTTGGGCGCGGAAGACAGAGGGGCATAGCGGGATGAAGGGGGAAGTAGGTATTTAAAGTGCGGCATTTTGGGCCTGGGTAAAAGAGATTCGCGTCTGCGTGTTGATATTATTTATTCTTATGGTATTCATCAGTTCGCGATGAGAATGGATGTTAAAGACTGCTGGACGGAAGTATATGAATTGACAGTTATCAGTAGGGTTAGGACTTTTGGTGGCATATCGTGGTTCTAGAATCCATGGAGTCGCTATTTCCTAACCTAACCTAACCTAACCTAACCCTAGTTATCAGCAGTACGGTGTGCAAAGAAACGTAGACTTCTTCAGTACGTACTATGATATTATCATGCGGTGAAAATTTAATTTATTATTTTATTATAAAAAAGCAGATTAATAAATATTGAAAATCATGCAGGTTTCAAGAAGTTCGGTCGTATGCAACGAAAAAACTACGATCCAGTTCATAATAAATAAAAATAGCAAAATTCCATATTTGGTGCACGTAAAACAAAGTAAATAATGGAGGCTCTTGGATGCAATTTACGAACGATATAATTCAGAGCTCCTATAAGTATAACTGTAGTCTCTTATAAATTGTATGTATAACTGATTCCTTTTTTACTAGCTTTCATTTAACTTGCCCTGTGTATTATTTGTTTGGATCAAATCTTGAAGGTCAATTTTAAACTTATTCCCGTGAATGAAATGAGCTGAAATTTGGAATACATGTGTAAACCCGATGACGATGCAATATAATAGTACCATCGAACTGATCTGATGATCGAGTCTGAAGGTGGCGACGTGGTCTTTGCTGTACTTAATATGTACCCGCCGAGTTGCGGCTCGTTAGTTTCGTCTTGATAAGCAGATGTCTGAGCGGAAAAAAGTATAGTCGCATACAAAAGCCTGTCCCAGAAATGAATTTTTTGACAGAATCTTACTTTATATAAAATGAGTCGCAAAGTGTCAACATAATAAATAACTATCTTACATATAACGTTCTCTAAACTTCATCTATGTTTTGTATCCATTTTAGGCTTCGGCACAATTGCATACGTCACAGGCCAATGAGTCACGCAGACCCTGCAATCTTGTTGCCGTGACGTCGCTTTAACCTCCTAAGTCCCCGCGTACAAAAAAATGTACATAATACGGCCATTGCAATAAAATATCAATTGTAAAGAAGATAAAGTAGAATTTTTATTGTTTTAATGACTGGAAATTAAATTAGAAAATAGACTTTATTGCAATCGCAATAAGTTTATTTTACACTGGCAAATTCCGTTGTATGGTGGGTCTTAGGAGGATAATGTAATTAGGGGACTAAATGGAACAGCCTCGTATCATTACAAAAAAATATTCTTATTTTATTAATACCGTTCATGAAATAAAACTAACTAAAAATTATACCAATGTTTTTTAACTGTTAGCGGGTAATTAATGACCTAGCTAAATATTTCTATGTATAAACAAACTCAGGTGGTTAAACCCACCAAAATATAATAAAAAATAATACTGCACGAAAATGCACAAGGAATACAGTTTGGTGCAAAACTGAGCTCAATATTAGCACCTTAGTAGAATGTGAAGAAGTTGATGATAATTGAAAGCATTTTTAAATGTATAATACAGACAAGTTACTGCTTGAAATTTGCTACAAATACGCCTATCAAATGATTTACCTGTAATTTACAGTTTTCAAGTAATTTTAACGAAAAAACTGTTAAATTTAACTTTTTATTATTTGTCTAATATTTTAATTATCTATGGCAACTCCAAATAAAAACACAGGTTAACACGTTCACGGACAGTAATAAAAAACCATTTTAATTTGACCCCCGTATTTATGACGCCCATGCTATAGCCGGTATGATACACGACTGCTATAGCATCCGCGTCCATGAACGTGTTAAGTAAAGAAATTTAGCCTCTTTAAAATGGGTAGGAAATTATTGAAATCAGCCATATTTTTGATGGTAGTTATTGGCTACATTAGTTCTGTGTACTAAACGAGAGTAAACAAGTGTAAGTCATTTGTTCAGGGCCGGTATTCTAGGCAGTAAAAACGATATCGTAGTTAACTGGTTAAGTGTAACTAGTCCAGAACTGCAAAGAAAACTTATTTGCCCTAGAGACTCCCAACAAAGTAATACTTAAATGGGTACCAGATCACTCCAGCATTGATGGAAACGAAATAGCAGACGAACCGTCTAGAAAGCCTATTCCCTGCTAAGCCCTATACTAATCAAAACAAAATAGGGGCCACGCTATGTTCTGCATACAAAATAACTATGTTCGGAGAAGGACTATTATAACAAAATGTTACTCGTAACTTGTAATTTTTGAGTTTAGTATCATTCGAAAACTGCAATGTTCAACTAATTTACAAGCTGTGTTTTTTTTTAAATCAATTGTTTTGTTTTTACCGTGTGTGTGGTTTTTAAAAGTAGCATATGTTTGCTCATTTGGTATGAGATTTGAAAATTGTTTTAAAAAACCACCCGCACGGTAAAAACAAAACAAGGAACAAAAATTAAAAAAACACAGCTTGTAAGTTGAACATTGCAGCTTTTGAATGGTAGTCAATTCAAAAATTACAGGTTAAGATTCGTTATAACAATCCTTCTCCGAAAACAGGTATTTTGTATGTAGAACATAGCGTGGCCCCTATTTTGTTTTGAGTAGTATATACAGATCTAGAGCGACCGAGCTGTGGAAGTCCACAAAAGGACAAAATAACTTGAAATCACTAATTAAAGGGTTCAGAAGCAAGCTCTCCAAAGAGATTCTACAACTCAAAAGAGAAAAAACTTGCGCATTGACTAGGATCCTAACTGGCCACTGCAAACTAAACAGGCATCTGTTTTTAATGGGTATGAAACAAGACGTGACATGAAGGTTCTGTCAGGAAACATAGGAGACAGCAATGCACATCCTCTGTTCTTGCAGACCACTATTGCGCAACAGAAGTATCCACCTATGAAGACATGTCATGGACCCACAAGAGATAAAACTCCTCACTGCCCTAGGCATCTGGAAATTCCTGGACGTAACGCTGTAAGCTCTAAACAAAGGGCTGCCACAAAAGATCAGCATTGGTCGAAGTGGCACATAAGGCCCCCGTATAATAACAATAATAAATAACTTGTTATGGTAATGTTATGACCAAAGAGCGGAATTCTTCATAGCAAAAATCAAACTGTCAGAGGGATTGACCTAACTGTTTTATCGACTTATCGATAAATATTTGTCACTTAACGAAACAAAGTTAAAGTAATGAAATCAGGCTTTTGGATATACATACAAACAAATTAACGGTGTCCCTAATTAGCTGACCGCCACTGTACTTTAGTATAATAGTAAAGAATAAAACAGAAAATACTTTTCTTTTTTTTTCTATATGAAACTTAACATTAAAAATTAAAAACGAATATTGCTAAGAGTAGGTAACTAATCTTCATTCAAAATAACAAAGTCGAAATCTAAATCTGTACTAAATATGTTTTCTTCATCTTCCCTGTAGTAAAAGAAAATAGTCATTATTTTTTCAACCTTTCAAATTACTCCTTTTTCATTGTAGATCCATTTATAAGATGAAAACGAGCGTTCTACCTCAGTTGAAGTAACAGGAGCATATTTGTAGTACTCGATAACGGTGTTTTGGCTGTAATCACTTTTTTCTATAAAATCAGCATATCAGGTCAAATGTTACAGAATAATCTTTTAAGTTGATTATGGATACCTAATGCGATATTATTCCGTAACATCGATAAGTCGATAAAACAGTTAGGTCGATCCCTCCGACAGTTTGATTTTTGCTATGAAGAATTCCGCTCTTTGGTTATGACGTCAGCCGTATTACTGTCAAGTAATAACAGTTCAAACACGGCCGCACGGTATAGTTTTTACCGTGATGAATAGAGGTCCAGCAGTTTTGCAGCGAACTTCAAGGAGTACAGGGGACCGATTTTTGACTTTCGAGCGCTCGAAAGGTTCACTCGAAAGTGACTAAACACAATGAAATGGTATTTTTGACTTGCGAGCAATAGAAAATATGAACATGAGTGGTCCGTAGCATTCGTTTTGAATTCTATCAATAGAAAGTATCATTTGACATCTTTCAAACCTGTTGGGTTACCCAACTTGGGTATGTATGCCGGGCTTAGACCATACAATGGTTTACCATTGAATTGCCGACAGACTTTTAATCGAATATTATTTCAAAGACAACGTTTCAACTATTTTCATTTCATCGACAAGTCATTGCGTCGAGGACTCGATACTAGGTAATTTGAACCGAGGTCTTTTAATTAGTAGTTGACTTATTTTAATAAAATTCATGTCATGACCAAAGAGCGGAATTCTTCATAGCAAAAATCAAACTGTCAGAGGGATTGACCTAACTGTTTTATCGACTTATCGATAAATATTTGTCACTTAACGAAACAAAGTTAAAGTAATGAAATCAGGCTTTTGGATATACATACAAACAAATTAACGGTGTCCCTAATTAGCTGACCGCCACTGTATTTCGTATAATAGTAAAGAATAAAACAGAAAATACTTTTTTTTTTCTTTATGAAACTTATCATTAAAAATTAAAAACAAATATTGCTAAGAGTAGGTAACTAATCTTCATTCAAAATAACAAAGTCGAAATCTAAATCTGTACTAAATATGTTTTCTTCATCTTCCCTTCAAACTTATCGTTCGTGCTAGAAAAATATCTAGGTTTACTTATCAAAGAGGTCAAATGTTACAGAATAATCTTTTAAGTTGATTATGGATACCTAATGCGATATTATTCCGTAACATCGATAAGTCGATAAAACAGTTAGGTCAATCCCTCTGACAGTTTGATTTTTGCTATGAAGAATTCCGCTCTTTGGTCATGAGGTCATGACTAATCATTTCGGGTTTTTTTAATTTGTTTTTTATTACGTGTAATAATATTTATTCCGCATAAAATGATTTCAATTGGTAATTATAAATAGGTTGGTAAAAAACATTTCACTTACTTATCCTAATTTATTATAATATTATAATTTAATAATAGTAATGTGTCATGCTTTTCTGTCAACAGTTCGTTTTCTTGGGGGTCGCAGTTCTAACCTAACCTAACCAACTTCTGTCAGCAGTTCGTTTTCTTGGGGGTCGCAGTTCTAACCTAACCTAACCCACTTCTGTCAACAGTTCGTTTTCTTGGGGGTCGCAGTTCTAACCTAACCTAACCTACTTTGAAAGCCTCGTAGTTCTATTTCTTTATATAACTAGTTATGCAATTTTTTTTTTTTTTTTTCAGTTGATTTCAAAAGTTAAAATTGTTTTAAAGTAATACGTCGAAGAAATAAATTGCAATGTTTTGTAGTTGTACCAATTAAGATAATTTGAAACAAATCAGCGATTAAGTAGTATTCGTTGATTAGTATTTCCACGTAGTAAGATACATTTAAATAAATAGTAGTTGAAATAAGATAACGCCAAACAATATTACTAGAACTAAAGTTTCGATGAATAGTTGTCGATGAAATAATATTTGATGAAAAAGTTGTCGACAAAACAAGGGTACACCCCATACAATATCTGGACTGGCCTTATAGGTTGTATTCGGGTACAATCATGTCTGCCGAGATTTGCGGGGGGTGAAGAAATAACACATGTAAAATCTATCTGTGCATTACACACTCATATTTTGACAGAAATCTAACACATAATATATTTTGACGCACACAAACATATCACACATGTAAAGACTTTGTACAAACGCGGTATAAGAATACGTAAATGTCAATGTGGTCGGCATAACCTACGGTGCGAGGATTAGGTCGATAGCTCATATCGATATTTTAACTGACATTTGCAGGAGCATACAATTTTTGCCCCGCCGCCTAGCAGCAGTGTTCGCATTGTTGTGTTCCGGTGTCGGAATAAGACTACCGGTGAAATTACGAGCATAGAGATTCCATCGTAGAACTCAGAGTTGGCAACGCCTTTGAAGTCTTAGGCCCGTATTAATAAACTTATCTCGACTTTAATGCCAGTCTCAAGAAGCGTCAAAGTAACAGTTTTCTATGGCTTGTCGTTTAGTCTGACGTATCTTGTGACGGACATCTCTCAGTCAAGAAAAGTTTATTAATACGGCCCTTAGGATTGCAATCTTGAGATTGTCTCAGTTCCCACTTACCATCAGGTGGCCCGAGTGCTAATGTGCCGTCTTCTCTGTCATAAAAAAAACAGTATCTATCGAGCATCGTAATAGGATATTATTGGTCAATGAAATAGTTGTTAATTCATGTTAATTATAATTAACAATAACGGAAAAAGTACGATGTTTTTTTAAATATTTTTACAAAGTTTGCCCTCTTGACCAATCATGGAGATTATAGCACAATTTTTCTTATTATTGTTTTATGAGAAGAAACCTTATTGACCGTATTTTTATTAGATATTATTTGACAAAGTTATGAAAGTTTTAAAATATCGTGGTCATTGGTATTTCTTTGTATAAGTTCCTAAATACTTACTAAAATACTAAATATACTAACTTTTTCATATAAACATAAAGTAGGAACAGCAAAATCTATTAACTTTCGCCTCTTGCAGTGTTCGATACTGACTTGCATCAAAATGTTTCGAACATATGGAACTAGTACGCGTAGGCACCCAATTTGCTTGTCTGCTGCATGAGGCGATCCATATTTGTTCAATTCTGGGTCTTTTGGATACGTGTAAAATATACACTTAAAATAAATAGTTTTCACTAGGCAATTTTCAAGTCCTTAGTAAATATTCCTTACTGTCGAAAAATATTGATTTCATCGACACTACCTACCTACTTATCACTAAACCGAGTCTCGCTAAGGAGTATGCTGACGACATCATTTTGATGCAAACAATTATAGACTTTATTTCAAAAACTGTTAAGTTATTTCTTACAAAGCATTAAAACCGAGTCTCGCTACCCGAGTACGCATTCATCCAAGTAAGAATTTGAATCGATTGATTTTAATCGTTAAATTTGACGTGCTATGAAAATATTTTAAAAATAATATTTTACAGGTATTAAATATATAAAATTACTAACAAATGAAATGTTGTGCCATCTTTTTCTAAGCTTGAAGTAATTGATCGTTTTTTACACGAACTTATAGCACATGCGAGCATTTTTCCAATAAGTGTGTTCTCTGGCGAGGCGATTTTGTGAATGACCATTAATCGATTATGAAATTGGTTTTGTATAACTTTTTGCACATTGTGCAAGTTTTTCGGCAGAGGGGAAATGACCTATAAGGCCAGTCCAGCTACTGTATGGTCTAAGATGCCGGGAAGTACACGAAGCATAAACAAACTTAGCACAATGCCATAGACATCCACAGACCAGAAAGCGTTTCATTTTTCCTACATTTATAACCAGTCAAGAATTTGTAAAATATGCGTAAAGAAATCTTATTGGCACTGACATATTTGTCGTTTTCGCATTCGAATATTTTCTACCGCTCGGTTTTGAAATCGAACGCTCAAAAGTCAAAAATCGGTCCCCTGTTCTGTATTAAGCATTTGAAAATAGCTTTGGTGTCATCGACTTTTTAACATTCTACTGAGGTGCTAATAATGACTCAGTTTTGCACGTAACTGTACATAAAAAGCTTTTTTTTTTTAAATAATTGAATGCCTAACGTTTTTTTCGGTTTTTTTTTGCTACGCATATTTATTTTTTTGTTCCATTTAATTAAATATACTTAATTAGACCTCGTTATCTTGAGGCACTGAAGATTGAGTGTTATTTTATAGATTATCTAAATGTCGATGGTATTGTAGGTACTAAGAGTTATATGTCATGTCACTGTCAATGAGTCAAAGACAATACTACTAAAAATGTGATAATAAATGTAATATTCAGATCTAAAATCTATCAACAAATAACATTGTATTTTTATACTTTAGGTTCTGTGTGACTGACGGCCACTTGTAATGACATGAGAACAACATTGAGTGTACCCACCTACCCAAAGAAAAGAGTTTTCTACTTTATTGGAACTATAAAAATAAGGAATACCTGAGTGTCAAATTTCATACAAATCCGTTCAAGTGTATTGCGTGATTGAAACACAAAAATCTACCTGATTACTAAAAAAATATCATTGTAGGATGCAAAACTTGGAATTAAGTGTAACTGACTTCCTCAGGTGAAGTTCTTGTCTAGAGTAAAATTTGATTAAATGAAATTAAATGGGGCCCAGTTTCTTTTAAATTCTGAAGATCTACCCGTGACCAGTAAGGACTGTTACGCTGGTTACATACCCCATTCCGTGTGAATGTGCTTTCGTCGGTCCAGATTATCTTGGCCAAAAAATCGCTGCCTTCTCGATGTTAGCTGACCAACCACTCACAAAGGGTATAATACTCTTGGCTCGTCTCAGTCGTTTTTTGTCACGTTCTTAAATTCGTCCCTTTCTGCTTTCGTCACCCATTCTTCATTCGTCACTTTCGATATTTGGCTATTTCTTATTCCGGCTTAGTTCGGTATTCGTCACCATCATCTTTAGGCACGTTCAATGTTAGTCTATGTTGTTTTAAGACTCACTCTTTATTTGTATTTTCGTTTTTGGGACTATTCTTAGTTCGTGTTTTTCTTATTTCGCCTCTTTAGAAATTTTTATATTTCTTTGTTGGACGGATTCTCTGTTAATCTCTTTCGATATTCGCTCCACTCACTATTTGACTATATAGCTTATTGGTTTGTTTTAGGCGGCATGAATGAAAAATTACAAAGCATAATAATAATTAATAACGAAGCTTGTAATTTATAATCATATTATAAATAACCTAGCCTAAGAATGAAAATAAATAAAGAGTACGAAGCTAACGCCATCCAAAGGTCCGGGACACTATTGTTAACGTTATTATTATTATTATTTATTATTATTAACGTGCCGGGTGAAAACAAAATTAAAAAGTGAAATTCCCATCTTGTTAGCAAGATAATATAATACTGAGGTAAGCAATTTTTCATGATTTCGTACTTTATTATTTTAAAAAACAAAGGAAAGTCCTCTTTCCTCTCCTTTTCACATAATGTACTATTAACAATTATTAAGGCAGTTGCCATTCATGTGGCATTCGATCTTTTCCATCCTGTATATTGTTTCAAATAAGTTCCGAAATGTAGGCGATAACATCAGGAAATGAAAACATGAAGTTTCTGGTTTATGGCTTCCTTCATTACTAATACCCAACGCTACGCTAGGAAAAGACGAACAACAAACATGACGAAAGATGACAAAGACTTCCAGCGTAAGTGACGAATGCAGAATAAGATGAACCGTAAACCGGGGATACTTTGATCAAATTCAAAGTTCAACACGATTTTTTATAAAAACTTTAAGACAAAATACTATGATAAAAATGTATAATAATCGGTTTTTCTTGTTTTTTCGACTTGATAAATTGGAAAAAATTGAGACGTGTAGTTTCCCATAAAAAAAATAAAAAAACTACGATCAAAGTTAAACTATGAATGGGGTTACTTTGAAACCACTACATTTTTGAATGACTATCTAAAGTAAACCCGCTAAAAAGCAAGGAAAAATTAAAAAAAACAAAATCGGTCAATTACTTTTTGTGTTATATATTTTTTTTCTTTTTGGGGTTACTTTGACAATACCAATAATACGATACTCAATTCTTTTTCAATCATTTATTTCAATAAACATATCAAATGACAATATTGTTAATATTTTGACTTAGTCAGTCTTTTTTTAAGTTGTTTCTTTTAATTTCTGTGTTAATTAACACGACTTATTCATTAATATAACAGGTAATCTAACTTAAAGAAATCACAATTTGAGATCGAAGGCAATTTTTCACATTTTCAAAATGACACAAAATGTAAAGAACGATTAAACTAGAAAATAATCAACAATTTTTAGGAACTTAATTACTTAATAGTCACATTTCCAAAATGTCAATGTCATAATTAAATTTAACAGTTTTAACGTCTTCATCAGACTTAATTACTTTTGGTCGTGGCAAGAATGCAATTATATCATTTTTATCAATTTCTGATATATCTCCAAGTACTAACTTGAACGTTTGTTTGGTTTGCCAAGATTTAAATCCCTGAACTACTATAGGAGTTGTATCTATAATACAGCAAACATACTTATAAATTTTCTTCTTTCGGGAGGTAAAAAATTTAGCTAAAACAAATCGCCCGATAGAAATTTCCGAGTCGATATCTTCCTCTGGCTCAGGTTCGTCATCATCCAAACTGTCTTCTGTTACTGCAGTTGGTTCCATGGATTCAAATGTTGTGGCACTTACTTCCGGAGGTTCATTTAAAATATCGTCATTTTCTTGTAAGTTCGGAGTTTCTGTACCTTCTTCTCTATTTTCTCCCATTGCGGGTGATTCAAATGTCGCAACGCTTGCTCCAGCAACTATATTTAGACGTGTCCTTCTTCTAACAACAGGAGTGGCACAATCAAATCTTTGGCTACGTAAATAATCCGTAAGGACGCTCTCAACATTCTCACCTGTTTCATCTAAAGATTCGGCATTGTTTTGTGAGGGTAGTCGTCGCAATACCGCTTCTCGATTGAATGGATATATTCCTGTTGCTTTGAAGCTACTCATCATGTTACGTTTTATTGCAGAACTTACATAAGGAAATGGTGCACTAGGCTTTGGTGCCACGGAATCCATTTTTTCCAATGCTTTTTTTAGCAGACGTGGGAAGGTATCCTTTGGCACAGATGCCATTCTAGAGTTTTGTAATTTCCAGTTAGTTAAGATGGTTCGCCAAGCGCTTTTCATTGGCCTAAAAAAACATACGTCAAGTGGCTGAGTTAAGTGTGTGGAATTAGGGACCAGACAAACAAAGTCTATTTGATTTTCTTCACACAAATTAAGGACATCGGTATCAATATGCGATGAAAGATTATCGCCTATTAATACTTTTCGTCCAGGCAACATCTTGGCATGTGGCAAAAAACAAGCGCAAAACCAGTCTCGAAATGTCACTGTGTCTATCCATCCACTGACAGTTCGATTATACCTGGTACCTCCAGAACAGCAGATGTTATCGCAACATGGAGCTCCTCTTGGTCCACCTTCTTTCCAAGTATCGTACAGATGGACACTTTTATATATAACATATGGGGGTAAAAGAACACCACTTGCGGATCCACATATCATAACTGTAGTCGCGCTTTTAGAATGGTTCATAACCTTCTCAGGGTATTTGACACCCCTTTTATAAATGCCCAACTTTTTTCCGGGATCGTCGCTCATATTTGACTCATCATAGTTGAAGATGTTGCTAGGGGGAATATCTTTAATGACTTCGCTAAGGTTATCAAAATAAGCATTCAAGGTTTCCGGTGAAACGTTAGCTCGGGCTCTTTTTATATTTGATGACACTCTTTGAGAATAAGCATTTTTGTGTCTTTTTATGACGGAATAGGCCCATTCTACACCAGGGATATTGTTATTAAATTTGTGTACTACGCGACCCTGTTTATCCAAGTAAGCTTTTGCAAGATATCTCAAATCTAAAAGACATAGGGGGTAACCCCAATCAGCGCATTTAGCAGCAGCTTTTAAGATTGCGAGTTCTTCTGTTTCACTA
The DNA here is from genome assembly GCA_927399475.2 of Acleris emargana. Lineage (NCBI taxonomy): Eukaryota > Metazoa > Arthropoda > Insecta > Lepidoptera > Tortricidae > Acleris > Acleris emargana. Next base: position 43,137,687 of record OV656835.1, on the reverse strand, counting down.
AATACGGTCTGTGCACCCGGTTTTTTGACGTGTTGTCCTTTATATTTATTATACAAAGTCCCATAAGGGATATCGTAAGCTACAGATGCGCCGCGAATTGTTTTTTTACCATCGACTACGTCTGCGAGAGCTTCTTCAAGTTTTTTTTCTTCATAATTTTTGTAATCGCGAGATCCAATCTTCTTTTTATAGTCACGTGGCATTTTAACTGAAAAATAAAAAAAATATTTTTGAAATCGGACCATAATTGACGGAGAAATCAAATCAAATCAGTCACAGAGAACCTCCCTTTTTTAAGTCGGTTAAAGTACCAAAACCTTCTCCTAGGTGTAACAGATACTTTTCTGAAATCCGCATTAAAATCTGTTCAGCCAAACGCGAGATAATCGCGGACAAACATACATACATACATACATACATACATAAATACATACATACATACATACAGGTCAAACGGAGAACCTCATTTTTTGAAGTCGGTTAATAAAAACAATCAAATTTATACATTATTCTGTAACAATGCGAAAAGTTTCATCTCTTGGGGTGACTTTGATCATTTGGTCAATCTAACCCCACGTGACCGATCAAAGACACCCCGAGCTGTGGATTCCCCGGGCGCGTGCGCCGTTATAGGTTATAAAATTGATATTTTTTTTTTTCGATATCACCAATTAGGTCTGCTTATCATAAGGCACAAAACAAGGCAATTACATTTTTGCTAAACATAGGTACATGTGAAGTTATTTTACCTCAAAAATATAGACAAAAAGTACACTTACCATTTATCTATTTTTTCTATTCTAAATAACACAGTTACACACGCGCCACTTTAACTTATGATGGAGCAACTATCAGTGTTGCCAGTGGCGAAAAAATAATATTAAGGCGTTTTTAAACTCCTCAAAAAAAACACGTTTGTGTAGAATGGTAGTTGTTATCAAAGTCACCCCGTAAATCAAAGTATCCCCGGTTTACGGAATTAAGAACTTGCCAAAAATTCGAATATGACCAACAACGAACCTGCCGTGAAAAAAATGACGAATAACGAGTGAGTCTAAAAACTACATAGACTAACATTGAACGTGCCTAAAGATGATGGTGACGAATACCGAACTAAGCCGGAATAAGAAATAGCCAAATATCGAAAGTGACGAATGAAGAATGGGTGACGAAAGCAGAAAGGGACGAATTTAAGAACGTGACAAAAAACGACTGAGACGAGCCAAGAGTATACCTCACAAAGTGCTATTCGTGGCGGCCACTCCGTGGAGAAAATTGCGTGAGCCTTTGAAAATTTATACGGATGTTGCTCGTCTCGCTTGAGGATATTATGCATCACCGTGTGACTCACATTAAAGCGTTGCCCAGCGTTCCTGGTACTACTCTCTGGGTTAGATGAAAAATGGAGCATTATTCTATCGTCTGTTTGAACGGGAAGCTCTTGATTTACTGCTGCACCCTCAGTTCTTACGGTCACAAGCAAATCCTGTAATGCGTTAACAATCACTCGAGCGCTATTCGGAACTCTGTGATTCGGGAACCGCTCTCTGTACAAAGTTAAAGCTCTGCTTCCATTTTGTTGAACTTCACATATGCTAGAATCATATCACTCAATTCCTGGGCACTAAAATTAGATGAACGCGGTATTTAAAAAAATTGTAACTAGCTTCCAGGACTATGTCATTTGTCGTACACAGTAGGACCGTAGGTACCTATCCTTTTTTACTACATGATGGGTTTTCTGAATGCAGTGCTAGTCCTAATATCTAAACTGTATTTATAATAAAGAAGTAGGTACAGTCACCGGATTGTTGAGCCACTTGGCACTGTTCATAATTTAGCCATGTAATGCAAATCTGGTATACCCGTATTTATTATTACTCGTGTGTAGTGATGGGCCGCGGTAATATTCCCGTTACCAGTAAGTTTCCGTTTGGGAATATTCCCAGTAAGTTTCTAATGTTACCAGTAATGTTCCCAAAAGGTGGGAATATACTATACTGGTGATTTATATGAGATTTAATGATTATATAGTTAGTTAAATAAGCAATATGCATAGATATATTCCTTTATCTTTTACACATATCACCTTTTTTCTCTTTCACACAAACTTCTTATCTGAAATGGCACAAACTTAGTTGACAGTTGACAGACTTAGTTTTGCCCTTGACTCGACTCAGTGCACGTGCTTTTTGTGATGATAGTGAAAAATGTGATAATGATTACTAAGCTTAAAAAAAAAACGTTTTTCATGAAATGAGGAAAAACATTTATTCACGCCAAAATTACACAATCTAAAAACATAACAAAATTAAAAATATACAGTAAAACAAATTCTTAAAACTAAACTTAAAACCTAGTGTTACCTCCCCAAGCCCTAATTACAGCCTCCATGCGATCCTTCATTGACCTCACCAACGTCACGATTCGTTCTTGAGGAATCTCACTCCACTCCTCGACGACGGCGTCCCGAAGCTGTTCAAGGGTAGCAGGGGCAGTATCACGAGACCGCACCCGGCGTTTCAGATCATCCCAAAGGTGCTCTATGGGGTTCAGGTCAGGACTTCTCGCTGGCCACTGCATCACGGGGATCCCAACCTGATCCAGGTAGTCCCGAACAATCAACGCCGTATGAGAGCGGCCGTTGTCGTGCATGAATGTGAATTCAGGCCCGACAAAACCAGCATACGGGACCACGTGGTCCTCCAGGATCTCTGTGATGTACCGATGAGCAGTCAGGGACCCCTGGCCACGTCCACCTCCAGTGCGGGAGACGCACACAAGGTCGGTTTTGCCCTGGATTGAAATTCCGCCCCAGAACATGCAGGATCCTCCTCCGTAGCTGACGGTTTCTTCAAAGCAGGCTTGTGAGTACCGTTCTCCCAGCCTCCTGTACACTCTTCTACGCCTATCGTTGCAGAAAAGGCATACCCTCGTCTCGTCGGAGAAGAGGACAGACTGAAGTCTGACTGGACCCCTGGCCACGTCCACCTCCAGTGCGGGAGACGCACACAAGGTCGGTTTTGCCCTGGATTGAAATTCCGCCCCAGAACATGCAGGATCCTCCTCCGTAGCTGACGGTTTCTTCAAAGCAGGCTTGTGAGTACCGTTCTCCCTGCCTCCTGTACACTCTTCTACGCCTATCGTTGCAGAAAAGGCATACCCTCGTCTCGTCGGAGAAGAGGACAGACTGAAGTCTGACTCGCCTATGCTCTGCTGTCAATTTGGGGCCCGTAGCAGCCCTACGTGGCAGGATTTTCTTCTCTCGCAGCCTTCTTCTTACTGTGGAGACGCTCACCGACGTCCTCCGAGCTGTTCGGAGCTGCTGTTGCACCTCAACAGCGTTGGAGAATCGGTTACGCAAACACGTTGACACAATATAGCGGTCGTCTCTGTCGGAAGTGAGACGTCGTCTCCCAGATACATGCTTCCTGATGTAGCCTCCAGTCTCCTGGAACCGCTGGGATACTCGTTTCACCCGGAAACGGCTTATGTTGAGTTGTCGAGCAACATCAATCTGCCGTAGTCCTGATTGCAGTAGTGCTACCACTTGAGCTGCTTCTTCTGCCGTGATATCCATTTTTCAGAGTTTTCTCTTACTGGAGCTGTTCAGGTGTGACTTCTGTGATGTCTGGATAGCAAATTACCCATAATTCATTTTTACCCCCCCTTTTATTCGTGTTCAGGGTGGCACAAGTAGTGAGTCCTCTAATGAGTTTTCCATCACTTTTTTTTAAAGACCCTAACGTGTCGTGATCATTGTTTTTACGAAAAAGAACGATTCGCGTTTTTAAAGTTGATTAACTGTGCTTTCAAATTATACTAATGGGTGAATTTCAACAAGCGTCAAATTATCCTAATTTAGGTGGTATTTTTTATTTTGTCAGTAGGGTTCACAATTTTAAGTGTAAGGGACGTCATTAGTCATAATTAAAACAGTGTTAAAATGGCCTTTCATTAAACCAAGTCGTTTTAAGATATATCGAATTTACTAATTATATACCACCAAAATTGCTATTATCCACCAAAATTACCTTTCTAAGAAAAACACACGATCAATAATGACATATCGGGATAGTTAAAATAATAATCGTTAGGGAATCATTCTTGGTATTTTTTAAAACCAACAACGTATTTTTTTAAATATAATAAATAGTTATTGTTTGGTGTTTATATAATTTTGGTGGAACAAGGAATTTTATCAATTTTGGTGTCTTAGGAAAAGCCACCAAAATTGTATCACCAAAATTAGAACTTGTACTTTTTTATTTTATTTAACGTGAATATTTTAGTTTTATACAAATTTAACTTCATATAGTTAAAAAAACACCATTAACATACTCAAAATAATTTAAACACAATTGTTTTTTTTTGCAAAATAACAAGTTATCTAAGTTATCACAATTATAAAAATGTATTTTGTACCACCAAAATTTGATTCTTATGTACTTAGAGGGAAGATGCAGCAAGACGGTATAAATCTTTCACCATCTAATCTATCGCTGGAACTGAACGAACGACTGACGCCATATTTGTTTGTTTAATCACTTTTCGTTCGATCATAAAATCCATTTTAATATTCACCACCAAAATTGACTATTTCGCAAGGACAGTTTTATTTACACTGTTCCCAGTTTATTTTTATTTGCAAATGCAATAATTGTAATATTTTATAATTCCTTAACTAATAGGGAATAGAGGTAACTAAAATATCAATCTAGTTGAGGCTTAATAACTTTGTACCACGGTATATCAGTGTATGCGACAAGTACTGGACACAACACCAAAATTGATTTTGGACTGTTTTTTGTTTTTTACGATAAACATGATAAGTTATTAACAATTTTAACTTTGGCTCAACATGGTACTTTGTGTAAGATTTTCTAGAAAATAAATAGTTTTCCAATAAATGTACTTTACACCCCAATTATCACGTCCGCCGCTAAAAAATGTGGTTGGGATAATTACCCTAATATTGGTAGGGTACAATAAATAAGTTAAAAGCTTTATTCGCTTGAAATCAAAATTTCAAGAGGTGCGATTTTTTTGAAGCCGTGTGTATTTGTATAATTAAACTGATTTTCCGACATTTTCTTTCATTTCGATCGAAACTAAGATGTTTTTACCGTGATTTAAAGTGTACTTGGCCATAATTACACGATGGGAATATTCCCAGTAACATTGGAAAAATACCTGGTAATTTTGGGAATATTCCCGGTAACATTGGGAGTTTACTTTCTGGGGGGGAGCTCCGTATTTTTTTTTATTCTAAATTGTTCCAATGTTCACCAAATAAGCATAAAACACAAAAAAATATTACTTTATAATTCAGTTTTTCTATATTTCCCTAAATTTCCAATACTTGGAAACATTACTGGTAACATTACTGGGAATATTCCCGCCATGGGAATATTCCCGGTAACGACCCATCACTACTCGTGTGACATCGTCCTGAACAACTGATAACGAATGATGACATGTCTATATTCGTGTAACAGAAAGAGTATTCTATCTTTGTCATTTGTCATTTCCATCAAATCATCTGTCAAAAATAATCTGACGCAACATTGGTAATTTATAATTAATAATATTTATTTAATATATTATAGGTGTACTACAATTAAAAGTTAAAACTAAACTTATTTAAATTAAAGATGTAAATAATAATCATCACTATAAAAAGAACACCCCCTTTAGCAGGTCCGCTCGCGGCATGGCCCCTATGACACCTGGCTGCATTACCTCTCTGGATCAGGGACCGGAACCGCTTACCCTTTAAATGCTTTTCGTTAGGGTATATAATTGACTGGTTTTTACAAACCCTAACGATGCGATAAGCATATCTTCGACTTACCTCAATGAAAAGCTATCCCATACGATACAATTAATTCGACTAAGCGCTTACCAATTCCTTAAAACCCTCGTTAGGCTTTCCCTATGAAGTGTTTATTGAACGGCTTCAAGCTATTTTAATCTCTACGCGCAGTCCTATTGCGCGATTGGCTATCCACACACACAGGCTTGAAACCAACCAATCACACGAATCTGCAAAACAGAGTCAACGGAGAGGGAGAATCGATAGGGTAACACTAACGTAATGCTAATTGCTTAAATCCAAAACCCTTACGAAACTGGTAACCTCAATGGTTAATCATTCATTAGGGTAAGCCTATCGATAGGGATACGCTAACGTTTGGGAGAGCATAATGATGTAGTTACCCGATCGATAGACTTAGTCAAATTAAGGGGTTTTCCGGTCCCTGCTCTGGATAGCTAGCCCAATCCTTTGGGAGAGGTCAGCACCAACTCTAGGATCTCCGGAGGTGTCTATGAGCCGGGATGACAGGGCCATAAAGCTTTTCCTATCGGCTGACCAAGGTCTCATGGTCTCCACTGCAAGCGCCACAGATTCGTAATTATTTAATCATGATGAATATTTGCGGCGCTTGATGGTTTGGGCCTGATCAGCTGCTGAACCAGCATGATAATTTATTAAATTATTAGACTTGTAAACAACATTCGGAGGAGTGTTTCCCGTTCGTCCGATCCGATGACCGATCAATCGGTCCAAAGAGACTTTTTTTTCCCGATCGACCGACTAATCGGACCTATGGGAAATCGTTGTCCCATTTGACCGATCATAATAAAAACATGTACAGTCATTTTGAAAAGTACTTTATAAATCATAAAACCAAAACAAAATTAACTTTCAACTGCTAAAATAAACGACGATTCCAAGTACCTATTTGATTATCTTGACTGCTACCTATATGACGCTGACTTTACTAGCGTCATGTAATAATTAAGTAATTTTTAATATTAAGTAATTTTTAGTTGTTTATATTTTTATTAGGTAACTACTTAGTATAATATGCTAAAACTACTTTAAAAGTAGAAAATAATATTAATAATAGGCACTACTACTTACTTCCATTCTTACGTATACGTAGGTATTTTTATCTATAGGTAATTTTATTTTTATTTTTAATATGGGTTTATTAGTCTTCATATTAAGATTAAAAATTAAATTAAAAATTAATTACTCGACATTACTGTACAATATTTAAAAACAGGGCGTCGGTCAAAAGGGAAAATTAATTCCCGTTAGACCGATTGATCGGTCAACGGATCGGACGAACGGGAAACACTCATTCGGAGTGGTTCGGATAAAGCCATGGATTCCGAGTTTTCCCGATGTCGTATAACCAATCATGATTTTACCGATGATATCGTTATAATATAACAATGGTCGCTAGGTTACTGTTTCTAGACATGTAATTGGTTGGCTCTGGGTGTAATCACTCTATTGTCAAATTGACTGGCTTGGTATTTAGGTTAGCCAACAGTTAAATTGCATGAAAATATAACATTAATCAAGTGATTCTAAACTAAATGGCACTTCGCACCTGTCAAACACGATGGCAAAGATGGAATACTTTCCAGCGACTTTCCTTGGCTGAATATACGGGTTTAACCGACTAAACCCAATTTGAATTACACGGCCAAAATACGTACAGTGGCTCAACAATCCCGTGTTGTGACTGTACAATACAACTTCTTCGTCTATGGTCATCTGATATTAGTATTACGATTGATTATGAAATTGTCACGACTCTTTTGACAGTTAAAGTTCTTTGTTGATTAATACCACATAAAATCTGCAAAATTAATACGTTATGTGTAAATGCAATATTATCCAATAATAAAACCAAGCCCGTAAAAAATATCATGTCAATGAAATGTGAATAATGTATGTGTGTCATAGACAACAAACTGGATACCTAGCTAAGATAAGTAAGTAGCATGTACGTGCATGAATACATTAATATTGATTGTAACACGTTGAAATCAATAATAATAATAAACAAAACGTATTTTTTTAGAGAACAGTTCTAATTTTTCTCAATAATTGCCACAATTACGCTAGTTTGGCTGCCGATATACTAATAATCACCACTATAACTGTGCATTATACATTGTTGCTCGATGAGGCCTTTATAAATTAAAATTGCGCTCTATGTATTACAGTTATTAACAAAATTCCACATTTACATAAGTTGTAGAGCTATAACCTACGTCTAGTTAAATTTTTTGCTCGTATTCCGTTTACACACTGAATATTAACCCCAAAAAAACGTTTGCTCAACGTAGTGGGCACGGGAAAATAAAAACGTCAATGTTAGGGAATGACTGATACACGAATTGGGTGACTGTTTTTCCGTCCAAATAAAAAAGGCAGTATAAGCCTATTAAGTCCATATGCGTATGTTTTATCCCTATGTGTTCGTTACCTGTTATTTATGTAGTTAAATATACAAGCCATATACAGGGTGTCCCGTAAGTACCACGTCAAACTTAAGGGGGAGGTAGGTGAGCAAGTCACCTATCTAACATGGAATAAATCGCCTTAGTAAAAGTCGCACCGTTTTCGAGATATTTGATTTTTTCTGATTTTTAGAAAAATGTACACCCGCACTGAGTTTTTGATCTGTGGTATTCGGAATTTATTATTTTTTAATTTTTATTTTATTGCAAAACAATCTTGAATAGTTGTGTTATCAAATGGTAAAAACCATTGAAAAGTAACTATTGTAGTTTTTTTTTATTTTTTAAATTAAATTTAAAATTTGCCTCTTCCGTTTTATTTTGGTAAAACTTTAGCCCCTCCTGGTGAAAAAAAATACATGACCACTGGTTAGCCAATTAGATTAAAAACATGCTCGTTTAATGGGCATTTAAAAATGATAAATACTTTATCATCAAAACACTAATAAATATTTTTTTTAAAGAAAAGCGTAAAATACACCGCAATTCACGTTAAGCCAGTACTGCCACCCAAGCTTACTTGCGACGCGAGCTGTATCAGAATTCCATTCTAGTTTCATTCAGCAGCAATGCAAAACTAATCGCTCAAATTAAAATGTTTAAATTTCGGTAATTTCGTTCGAAATTTAAAAATAATTTTTTGAACCCAATCTTACTGCTTATTTGGTGTGTGGTTAAATTTAATTACTTACTTTTGTGATTTAATCCACAGTCACAATTGTCACAAAGGCCAAATCGTTAAGCAAATCAGTCCGAAATACAAGCAAAAACAGTTAGTCCGAAAAACATCAAACATAAACGACAAATCACAAAAGTAAGTAATTAGATTTAACCACACACCGAATAAACAGTAAGATTGGGTTCAAATGTGACAATAAACAAATAAATGAGGAACAAAATTATTTTTAAATTTCGAACGAAGTTCGAAGAGTTTTAGGACCGTTTTTTTTTAAATAAAGAGTTTGGCATTATGCAGGTTGTAAGCCCAAATCGAATTTATCTACTTGGAATATCGCAGATTAAAAGTTTTATAACTTTTTTTTAATAAATTAAGCGAAATTTAAAGATTTTAATTTGTTCGATTAGTTTTGCATTGCTGCTGAATGAAACTAGAATGGAATTCTGATACAGCTCGCGTCGCAAGTAAGCTTGGGTGGCAGTACTGGCTTAACGTGAATTGCGGTGTATTTTACGCTTTTCTTTAAAAAAAATATTTATTAGTGTTTTGATGATAAAGTATTTATCATTTTTAAATGCCCATTAAACGAGCATGTTTTTAATTTAATTGGCTAACCAGTGGTCATGTATTTTTTTTTCACCAGTTTTACCAAAATAAAACGGAAGAGGCAAATTTTAAATTTAATTTAAAAAATAAAAAAAACTACAATAGTTACTTTTCAATGGTTTTTACCATTTGATAACACAACTATTCAAGATTGTTTTGCAATAAAATAAAAATTAAAAAATAATAAATTCCGAATACCACAGATCAAAAACTCAGTGCGGGTGTACATTTTTCTAAAAATCAGAAAAAATCAAATATCTCGAAAACGGTGCGACTTTTACTAAGGCGATTTTTCCATGTTAGGAAGGTGGCTTGCTCACCTACCTCCCCCTTAAGTTTGACGTGGTACTTACGGGACACCCTGTATAAATAAGATTTTTGTTGATATTATAAGACTAATTTGTCTTTCAGAGCCGTGGTCTGCGCGCCATCATCGATTTCTGTTATTTCAAAAGTTACAAATGCTGCTGGAGGCATCGGAAGTCGGCCCTCCATCGCAAATGCTACTAATATCGATACTCTGCTGACCGCCACAGATAGGGAGGAAAAAATAAATTCACCACCAGAAGCTATGCAGGACAAAACTGCATTTATTTTCAATAACCTTAGCCAACTCAACCTGCAGACAAAGTGTGAAGAGCTCAAGGAAATAATAACGGAGGAATTCCACCCATGGCTATCTCAGTATCTGGTGATGAAGAGAGCCTCAATTGAGCTTAATTTTCATGCGCTATATTCAAATTTCCTAGACGTTCTAAAGGTACGTGAAGTAAACAGAATGGTCACGAAAGAAACATATCGAAACATCAAAGTGTTATTGCGATCCGATAAAGGTATTGCAAATTTTTCTGATCGTTCACTGCTCAAGAATCTCGGGCACTGGCTCGGGATGCTTACGCTGGCTCGCAACCAGCCCATCCTTCATGTGGACATTGATCTCAAAGCACTCTTACTCGAAGCTTATCACAAAGGACAGCAAGAGCTTCTGTATGTTGTGCCATTTGTGGCTAAGGTTTTGGAGTCTTGTGCAAAAAGTGTTGTGTTCAAACCTCCAAATCCCTGGACAATGGCTCTGATGAATGCCTTAGCTGAACTACATCAAGAGCCTGACCTCAAACTAAATTTAAAGTTCGAAATAGAAGTGCTTTGCAAAAACTTAAGCTTGGATATCGCCGATCTTAAACCGTCCATATATTTAAAAGATTCCGAAAAACTTAGATTGATCGAGTTTCAATTATCCCAACCGAAATCTAACAAGGAAACGGCAAGCAGTATGCAAGCAGTGAATCAAAACATCGTGCAGTCGTCGCAGATTCAATTGATGCCTCCTCAGCCACCCATGCTTGCGTCCGAAGATATGGCAGCAGCTGCCCCTACACCCACAAGTGGTTTGGTCCCGAATGACCCTAGTATGATGCTTGGGTTGCCTGAACCCAGGTTTAATTATTTGGACGTAAATGTTTCTTCTACTTCTGCATTCGGTCAGAAAATTTGCTTCAATCCACACATCATTTTGTTCCAAAGTTATCCACATCTGAAGCAGTTCGTAAAGCCTGCCATTGAAAGGTCAATTCAGGAATGGATACATCCAGTAGTTGAACGCTCAATTAAATATGCGCTGACCACATGTGAGCAAATTATTAGGAAAGATTTTGCTTTAGATTCCGATGAAGTCCGTATGCGAACTTGTGCACATCACATGACAAGAAATCTCACAGCAGGAATGGCAATGATTACGTGTCGAGAACAAATTATTAGTACGATAAGCACCAACTTGAAAGCAGCTTTCGTAACGGCGCTCATGCCTTCCACGCCCCAGCAGGTACACTAATATTGAGATATCTACGATTATTTTCAATCGCTCAAACGCTTAATGTATTTTGCCCTGAGCGCTTCTATATTCTTAGGCTGCTTAACCTTAACTGTTTAACTAACTTTGATTTATTTCAGAAGGAGATAGTGGAAAGTGCTGCTGCTGTACTCGCTACTGAAAATATGGAGCTAGCCTGTGCTTTTATCCAAAAAACAGCAGTAGAAAAGGCTTTACCAGAGCTTGACAAAAGACTAATGAACGACTACGAGATGAGAAAAATAGCTCGTCAGGAAGGCAGACGATACTACGACCCAATCGTTTTGACTTATCAAACAGAGAGAATCCCAGAACGGGTACGCTTACGTGTTGGTGGACCAACTGACATGCAAATCGCTGTGTATGAAGAGTTTGCCTGCAATATACCCGGCTTTATGCCTGTGCGTGACGCTGGCATGTTTATTCCGAAACCATCGGCACAGGATCAGATGCCACAGCTGACATTTAGCCAAGTTATGAATACTACTCAGGTGTATGGTACAGATGAAATGAGCACACTTATTTCAGCCTCCGAAATGTTCTTATCGAACTCGTTAGCCGTAGCTTCTCTGGCTGTACAGTCAGCTAATATGCACTCGTTACTAGAGTGCCTCATTATGGCTAGGCGAAATCGAGACATCGTCTCGGGATGTACTTTACTACAGAAGGTATTTTATTTATCTAGAAAATAATAACTGATTTTCAACAATTAATTGTCTGAGATGTATATAAACCTCTTTTTGATATTAGGCTGTGGAAGGACTCCTAGACGGACACATCGTGCAGCCTGGTGCGAGCAGCGACCACGTAGAAATGATGACGCGATACCGAGACGTGCACCTCCGGGTGCTCAAGCTGCTTGAAGACGCGCGGGTGTACGGCCACGTTTGGACCACCAAGCAGATCACCTGCTGCCTGACCGAGTGCAGGGAAGAGCTAAAATATAACCTTGAAGCAGTAGATTGCCTCGTTAGAAATAACCTTATCAACTTACCTCAGGTAAAGTAACCACTTTTGTATCGGCATATTAAACTTATTAAATCAAGTGGAACAAAATCATCAAATATTTTTTGAATTTTTTTTAGTACGATATCGCGCTGGCGCACTTAATGGATAATGGAAATAATTATATGGCTGTTGCTTTTTCAATGCAACTGGCCCAGCTCTATCTGGTGGACGACCGGAACAACATGTACGCGAACGAATCAGACTTGTACCACACAACGGAGACTTTAGTTCGAATCATGTCGCACTCACGTCAACCGCCGCCAGAGGGCTTGGGCAGCCTGATCGAAATGATACGCGTAAATCAGGATCCGAGTGCTTACCTCGGCGAGCGATCTCCCTTAGGACCTACTGCACATATACATGCGGGTATCTTACAAGTTCGGGTGAGTTCTTACTGTATTTTCAACTCTCGAAGGCACGTCCCTTAATTAAGTAGTTAATTTTAAGTACACGTACGCAATCGTGCAATGAAAATTAAGCGATGGGCTCGTCTTCAAAGATTGAAAATACTATACTTTAAGTACTAATGTGAGAATATTATGTTTAGATGGCTATATGACGGTGTATTAAGTACTCTATAATGTAATGTGAGACCATTGGCTCTAATAGTATGGAAGATTAACGTTGGTTCAAAGACATTTGGAGCGGCCATTTGAAAAAGAAAAAAGAAAATTTTTTTTTTATCGATATGCACCAATACAAACACTTCGTATTCAATAAACACATTAGAAAAATCTTAGGATAGGCACATCATATCTCTTACAGACTGCAGGTACAAGGACCGAAGGAATACCTACTAGTCCCCACATTAGGCAAGCCTGTTTCGCGGGGGCCAGCTGAAAGATTTGTCAGAAGTGTTCGGCGAGTGAGACACTCAATTCATCAACTTATCTGTATAAGTCTACTCGGCTATTACAAATATGATTTTTATTTTAAGTAGATTACTATTTTAACTCAAACCAAGTATAAAAGTACGTTTGTCTAAAAATTAAGCAAATGGGGTTCGTGAATGGATAAAAAGTAAACCAGTGGGAAGTCAGCAACAATTAGGTATATCTTTTTATTATTATTATTATTTGTGTCTTTACCAATCACGGGACTTGATTATTATTATTGTCTATCCAAGCCAAGATATCAGTATTAGGAGTCGATTCGGCAGCAGCCTTTCACTTTCATCATTTAGTAGGCAGCGACCCTGGGATACCTGGAGATTTAATGTTACTTCATATCACAGAAACACAAGGAGATATTGTAAGGGGGCGTGGTTCGTGACGCTTCGGTATAGTCAAAATGGACATATCGGCACAAGGCGCGTCTAGCGTTGCCTTATGTCGGGTTCCTATATTCAATCCGAGGATAGATAAGGCTTACCTCGGGTTAAAATTTGACATTTGCCCATACAAAATGTGTCAAATTTTAATCCGAAGTAAGCCTATCTGTCCGCGGATTGAATATAGGAACCGGACGTTAGTCACTCGCCGATCGCTGTCAATATACGAGCTGCGTTTAAATGGTAAAATGACAGTTTGTAGCATGAATGTGTGCAAAAATTCAAGTGCAAGCCTTGATATAAAATCAAGGGGCATTACACACCACCGGTAAATTAGGTTTTTAAGAATTATTTCTATTTTTAAATGAATATTAATAGGTTCTCCTATAGTAGCCCGAAAAACTTAAACCCTATTATCACTACCACTACTTTCAGTAGCCCTAAAATCAAAAAGCCGAATATTTCATTTTCCTAACTATCATTAGCCCTAGTTTTTGCTTCCCGAATTTACGTTTTACCTAAATTTACTACCCCTAATTTCAATATTGCAAAATATCTATTTTCCTAACAGTCATTAGCCCTTGTTTTAGCATTCCGAATATACGTTATACCTATTTTTATATAGGATCTAAACAACCGTAATTAATGTCGACGGAGCTCCGCCACGCGGAGCTCCTTTTTCGCGTAGTTATGGCGCTTCGCGCCTTGTCACAACTCTAACCTAACCTATAAAGGGTAAATTTACGTAATTGAATATTGGTTTCTCATGTAGTTCAAACAATCATTAGATCTCATAGCTATTAGGTCTATCAATCATTAGGAATAACAATATTAGTTTCAGTAATATTAGAGCATATCGTCGGTTAAATTAGCAAACCTCGTAAGTCCATTTTTTGCGAAAATCGTTTTTTTATTGAATCTTATAGCCAATCACCAAACGCATCGATCTATATATTACATTCAAACGTCAAATAAACCATTATTAAAAAAATCTACAAATAGAAAACCTCGTAACTTTAAGCCGCCATATGCCGTAATTTTGTTTTTTGTGTCTCCTGTAAACTTGAGTCAAATGGACTTACGAGGGTTGCGAATTTAACCGACGATATAATGTTTAGTACAAGTAATCTTTAGGGTATATAACTTTAAGGGCCACTTGCAGCAAAAATTTAAATCTAGATTAATGCTAAAGTTCAGTTTAGCTATGTCAAAATGTATGGAACTGTCAGTGTCAAATATAGATTTAAGCTTAATCTTGATTTAACATTTTTCCTGCAAGTGCCCCTAAGTCTAGTAATCAATTAGCACATACAAGTTTAGCTTTCATGACATTAGGGCTAATGAAAATTATATCAAACGTTGGTATGCCTAATGAAATTAGCTTTTATGATATTAGGTCTAGTGAGGGTGAACCATATTAATATTTGTATAGATTTCAGAGCGTAAGGATTTGGACGTGATTTCTATCGACTAATGATAAATGGCTTATTCTACAGCAATCATTAGAATTAAGAGTGTTAATAGTTCAAGTTATTTATGACTACCATCACACGCTTAAAACAAAAGAAAAATATTTTTTTTACTTATTTTCACGTTATAGAAAATTTAATTAGGTACATATTACGTTGCAAACAAGTTTTATGTGGCTATCGATATATTTTGAAACATTCCTGGTGGCATCCCTAAGTGGACTGCAGGAAAGAGACGCACACCTCTTGAAAAAAGGATCACTACATGTCGCTGAAAGAGTAGTCCTTAATTTGCTAAATATAGGGACTACTATCTTGGCGCCATCTAGCGCTGGGGAATTAATTAATTACTCGTCGCTAGATGGCAGCACTGGCAGCTATGTGACTATAGTCGAGTTCGGAATTAGGCGAACTAACTTGACAGCCGAAAATGTTGCCAGATATAGGAAAAAATAAATAGTGATAGGTTTATGTCGACACAAATATGTCGATATAACCTTGTGCCTTCTATAAATCTGATTATATTTATATTTTATCAAGTAATTGTCGTCGAAACTTTCTCACTCATACATACTTGCCAAATAGGGAAAAACTACAGCAATTTTTACTATATAATATGATCTGAAGGATGTACGGTTTAAAGCGGATATTTACGATACTTACTCCTCAAATTAGGAATAAAATACAAAAATAACAACAGGCCATTGTGATCCTTTTAGGTGGCTTCCGTCGGGATAGTACGGTACATTTCATGTACCATCAGTACCATACATATAGCATTCATTCCTTTCTTGCTGGCAAATATGAAAATGCGATAGAGACAAACGCTATATATCGTCGATGATAATTCCAAATCCGTTATGTGTTCGATTTAATTAATTTTATACGCTAATAAGTATTGTTGCTAGGTTACAATCTGACCAAAAAAATCAATCATAGGATGACAAAAAGCCGAATGGCTTGCTTGCTTTGTTTGTTAGGCATGGTCCGAACTGTCAACAAAACAAAATGGAGGACTGCGTCGTTAACGATGTCTAAAACGATGTTCGATGTATTTTTAAATCCAACCAATTTTTATCATTATTATTTTGCTTAGTAAAGTTATTAAATGATAAACTAGACCTTTTAAATATCGATATTAACAGCACTAGCCAAACTGTGGCAACATTAGTGTACAATGAACTGTCAAGTTAGTTCGCCTAATTCCGGACTCGACTATAGTAAGCGCTACCTTACTTTCAGTAACTGAACTACGATGGAAAAAAAACGATCTTTCAGCATTTTGTGCTACTATCAAAACTATGTTACGGCGTTTTTAATTCGTAAGCTGTAACCAATTATAAGGAAGTGGTTTTTGTAGTAGTAGATAGAGCGTAAGCGTAAGACGCACACATGTTTTAAAGTGGCGACACCGGGTCTTTTACTATTTTTTGCATGACGTACATTTCATTTTTTTATTTTTCTTATTTGTTTCTTTCCAATAAATATATATATGTTTTCTTTTTATTCGGAAAGGAAAACGTACAGACCTAGTTTTTTATAATATCTTTTCATATTCAAAAATCGTCGACATGATTACATACTTTTTCATCCGTTTACCTAAGTGTCAATTAGTTAAAGCAGGTTTTGAGCGTCAGTTCTATACTTATGGTAATTAAATGATCTAGAACATTGTCGCGGATGCAGATCTTTTGAGAATGATATCGCGGATGCGGATTTTGGTAAATCATTTATAAAGAAATAAATCAAGGAAGTACCGTAAATAAACAAAAAAAATAAATTGATTTAATTTAACATAAATGAAAATTATTTTACAAACACTTGAAATTAAATTTATGAAAGTACCAAACTGACACGCACCGCCTCGTTCTTGCAGCGACTTGTACTGGCACAGCATTAGCTTTGAATCGAGTTTAGGAATGACTCTCAAATTTGCGGATGTTCTGAGGTTGCAGTTGCAGATCACTGATCTAGAGCGATACGTCACGTAACGTCACCGATCCCCGGAAAATAGCAGCCATTAATTGGTATCAATTTATTTCAGGCACGGGACTACGACGATCCGCCCGGCTTACTTGAGAAAACTGAGACTCTTCTCCGCGAATGGAGAAACGTTCTTCTTAGCCCTTTGACAGAAATAGAGATTGCACAGAACTTTAATCTCTATGTTCACCGTATGAACATGAACGGAATATTGAAATCAGACGATATGATAACTCGATTCTTTAGAATTGCTACCCAGATGTGCATTGAAAATGTGCATCAGCAACTAAATGACGAGCGAGTGAACCCGCCGCCGTCGCCTTCCAAGCGGGAGAAGTATTATTCCATGTGTGATTCTTTTATCAAGCTTGTGACACTGCTCATCAAAAATACTGCTGATGGAGGAAACCCTACGCCTAAACTAAACTTATTGAACAAGGTTAGCCTATTTTTTAATCAACATTACTTTATTTTTAAATGACTATTATTTTGAAATACCGATCCGGTATTCTTTCACAAGCTTCTGATCTGAAAGAAGTTAAAATGTAAACTGTGTATTTATGTTTTAATTAGAATGGTATTAGCCAAAAGCTTAGTTGGGAACTGGGGCAATTTGTGTAAGTTCTTTGATATTTATTTATTGTTTATTATTATTTATCTCTATAGCTCCTGCCAGAAATTTTGATATGTAATGTATCTCCACTCATTTAACATCATTCATTTAATAAGCCGCATTACTATTTTTGTATCGTCCATTAACTGACACAGAAGATGTTATTTTACTGAACACAATTAAAAATCCTACTGTAGGAGTGTAGGTAAGATGTCGGGGAGAGATGTAGTGGAGACGGAAGCTGGTGTAGTGCATAAATGAGAACCTTATAAATACCAGGGGACAATGTCACACCAATTGACCTAGTCCCAAACTAGGCTCTAGGCTTGTATTATAAATACTTGTATAGAGAAATATACAGGGTGGAAAAAATCTATGGGCCCTGGAGGGGAACTAACTTAAATCCTTTAGTTAGCTCATTTTACTGAAAGGAAACATTTCTTTATTTTCAAAAAGAAACAAAACTGCATTTAACGATTTTTTCAATTTGCTCGTCCCACCAGGGAATCGAATCAACTAAAAATAAAAAAATAAACCCTCGCTATTTTATTATACGAATCTTTAGGATTATTGTTCAGGATAAAATTTGTCTAATAAACATTTGGTCTTACACTCATCTGTTGTACGAGATGCCCATGAATAATATTTATTATTGCATATGCAGTATTGGATAAAAACATCGGTAAATGGTAATAATAAATCTATGCACAGCACGATTCCTTCTTACACTCTAG
Organism: Acleris emargana; assembly: GCA_927399475.2. NCBI lineage: Eukaryota > Metazoa > Arthropoda > Insecta > Lepidoptera > Tortricidae > Acleris > Acleris emargana. The sequence goes on along the minus strand of OV656835.1, from coordinate 43,119,151 downwards.
ACGTTCGTTCTAACGAATAGTTTAATAATGGAACGTACTTTTTTTCAACGCGGGGCAACAAATTTTAATTTTGAACGAGTTATCGTTATTTATTTTAAAAACTAAAAAAAAGAAGTATTTGTTCGAATTTAAAATTTTATCCTAGGTTTTTATTTTTAGTTGGTTCGACTCCCGGGTGAGACAAGCCACAATAACAAAATCGTTAAATGCAGTTTTGTTTCTTTTTAAAAATAAAGTAATGTTTCCTTCCAGTAAAATGAGCTAGCTAAAGGATTTAAGGTAGTTCCCCTCCAGGGCCCATAGATTTTTTCCACCCTTATACTTAAATACATAGAAAACATCCATGAATCGGGATCAAATATTCGCGCTCATCACACAAATATCTGCCCTTACTGGGATTTAAACCCAGGACCGCTAGCTTCGTAGGCAGGGTCACTACCAAGTAGGCCAACGCGTCGGCGAACCTTATTTAATATTGGACCTTGGAAATAACATTATTTAATATTGGGGCCAATTAAAAACATTGTTGTCAAAATTTCAAGATCTATTTGTAAATTTACAAACGTTTAACTAAGCGAAGATTTTTTATAATTAAGATTTTGTTTATCCCTAGATCCTGGGCATTATTGCCGGATGCCTTCTTCAAGACCACGATGAGCATGGCACAAACTTCCAGCAACTGCCGTATCACCGGCTATTATTGATCCTATTTCTCGATATGAACATGGCTGAACCGGTTTTGGAGTCAATGAATTTCCAGGTATCATAATTATTTTGTCAAGTTACTATGCCAAGCTTTCAAATCAGAATGTCATAAAACGATAGTTCCTTTGAGTAATTGATGTTTCTTATTCGGAAGGTTCTCACAGCATTCTGCCATACATTGCGCATCATCCGGCCCGGCGTCGTTCCTGGCTTCTGCTATGCTTGGCTCGAGATGGTCGCGCACCGCGCGTTCATCAACAGAGTTTTGGCTGTCACCCCACAGCAGAAGGTACATTAATTGAAACCTATCAACCACTTAAATAGGTGTCAACGTATAATACTACAATTATGTTACTTAGGTCATGTGTCTTCATTCATATTTATTTGCAGGGATGGGGAATGTATTCTACGCTGCTGATAGACTTGTTTAAATTCTTGGACCCATTCCTAAGGAACACGGAACTCGCGGCACCGGTTATGATGTTGTACAAGGGCACCTTAAAGGTCCTTCTCGTACTGCTCCATGACTTCCCAGAGTTCTTGTGTGACTACCACTACGGATTCTGTGATGAGATACCACCGAACTGCATACAAATGAGGAATTTGATCCTCTCTGCCTTCCCGCGCAACATGAGGCTACCTGATCCATTCACCCCGAATCTGAAAGTGGATTTACTAGCAGAGATTACGCTTCCGCCTCGCGCCGTGATCAACTACGCCACGATGATTCCTTCGTCACAATTCAAGAAAGACTTGGACGCATATCTGAAAGCTCGAACGCCTGTCACTTTTTTGTCTGAATTGAGAGGAAACATGCAGGTTAGTTATTTATATATTCACAGTACTCACACCGTAAACTTATTAGTGTTTATTTAAGTGATGGACTGATGAAGTGTTTTGGCAGGTGTTGAATGAACCAGGTCGCCGCTACAACAACCAGCTAATAAATGCTGTCGTGTTGTACGTGGGCACTCAAGCGATTGGGCACATCCGCTCCAAGGGCCAGACTCCGAACATGTCCACCATCGCGCACTCCGCGCACATGGACATCTTCCAGAATTTCACGGTTGACTTCGACTACGAAGGGAGGTTGGTACAACGTAGAGCGATTGACTATTAACAGACATTGAAGTTTTTGTGGCACGAATAAAATTGCCCTAGGTACTTCCGAACGATATTAATTTATCGATAAATTGTACTTTCTTATGACAGATATGACTATGAGATAACGTATAATATGAACATGCAACTTGCATACCTATTCTGCCCTCCTACGGAGAAAAGGCGCATGTACAATTGATTTATAGAAGCATATTAAACTCTCATGGGTTATAATAAGGTTGGATTTTCAATACAGTTCATATAGTAGATACGCCTTTTCTCCTTAGGATATAAATTATCGGTAGTGATCAACATTTTAGTTGATTTCTATTTTATCCGGTGAATTTAATACCTGTCTACTATGAAATGTCACTTTGGAATAAGTATTTAAAACAGTTGCCTATAGATTCATTTAATATCTGAAGGAAGTCCCTAGTTAATTGGCGTTTTTGCCACAAAAACTTCTATGTCTGACTATTAAATATTTCGTATTTTCGTTATGTATATTCTGTTAAAATTAAATTAAAGCAGTTATGAATGTGAGTAATAGTTTTTTTAATATACACTCCAGCTTAATCTCAAGATTTAATTGATTTGAAACTGTGTGTTCTTTAATTTCAGATATTTATTCCTCAACGCAATCGCAAATCAACTTCGATATCCGAACAGTCACACGCACTACTTCAGTTGCTGTCTTCTGTACCTCTTCGCCGAGGCCAACTCCGAAGCGGTGCAGGAACAAATTACTCGAATGTTGCTTGAGAGGCTGATCGTCAACAGGCCGCACCCGTGGGGGCTGCTTATTACGTTCATTGAGCTTATTAAGAATCCGATTTACAAGTTTTGGTCACACGAGTTTGTCCACTGTGCTCCTGAGATTGAAAAGTAAGTTTTAACATTTTAAGACAAAACCCTAATACAAAAACATAAACCCTAAGGTTTTGCTTCGGTATCTTACTGCCTCTACTGTAGGGACTACCTGTGTCTTGAGCGTTTACACTAATTAATAACATTCGTGTGGCAGGCTGTTCGCGTCCGTTGCGCGGTCGTGCATTGTGGACAAGACGGGCACCGCAGGCGGCGGGCAGGAGGTAGCCGAGTAGCCCCGCGCCAATTGGGAGTCGGTCCGGCACAAGCACATTTTGCAAAGCTTGGTCGAGAAAGGTTTGTCTTCTTCTTCAGTGGAACATGTATTAAGAAATCCTTTCGGGTTCGGGGAAATGTCGGTTAGACTAACATAAGAGCGTATGAGAGAAAATGTTATAGAATTACAACCCTGTAGGTTTAATACCAGCTCTCATACAAGGATGGTACAGGAACCCTTCGTATGGGAGTCAGACTTGCACCTGGCCGGCTTTTTTAAACATCGTGGTCATTAACACATTCAGTACGGCAGCCTATTTAGCAAACTTTTAGCTGGTTACTTACCATCGGTTACTTTCGACCCGATGCCGTACTGAACGTGTCTAAATAAATTGTCGAATTAACTTCCACGCGTTATAATTGTAAATGATATAATGACAATCCTTAAATATGTGGCTTAAATTCTATAATTCATTTAACCTTTTAACCGCCGTAGTCTGATATATAAGACACAACACACCCGGCTCATTTCGCCGCAGTCTGATAAATAAGACTAAGTTCGAAGATTAGGTTTGTACAGGATATATGGGTCATACACACTCGCAAAAACAAAAGTTGTCTCTCCTGTGGTCAATAGTTAAAGGCTTGTGTGCATTTAACTTAACTTTTTATTTGCTAGGACTAAAGTAGACCTGACGCCGTTTATGAGGATGCGGGTTCAGCCAGAAAATTAGGCCTTGAAAACGTTAACTTTGGGTATGTCCACAGGAAAGACGGTAACCTAAATCTGTGTATGACCCATATACCAGTCTCGGAAAATTTATTTAGATTAATTTATTCATAAAAGATTAAGCTATTAAATAAATAATAATAAAACTGGTTCCTTCCATAAATTTTAAGGTGTAAACGAAATACGTATTTCCAAATTCCATTAATTTTTCTATAAGTAACACTTCAAAAGAAGCAGTCAGCCAATGTCTGATTTATAAGACGCTAGTAATGCTGCACGTATATTGTAAAATGTTTTTTTCTAACTGTATACGAGTATACCTATGTTTGACAAATAAATAATTTGAATTTGAAAGAAAGCTATTTCTTCTATGTCAAACAGAAATCATTAGCTGTCCATCATTTAATTTATTAACAATGTCGACTGCGGAAAAACAAATACAAATTTTAGAAGGGGCCGATGATACTGGCGAAGGGTTTGAGTCAGATGACGAAATTTTGAACGTAATCAAACGTTAAAAGAAATATTTAAAAGGGCTTTTCTGGCCGTTACCGTTCGCATAGCGAATGACGTATCAAAAAGGTATGGTAACGCAATATCTTAAGGGATTTTATCAGAGGTCGGAATAGGCAGTGCCTATTTGCCTAAACTTCGCGGGAGGACGTAACTAAGAGTGGTTACAACCACCAAAAATAATGTTTTATTTTTATTGAATGCGGGATTTCCAGGTATTTTTTAATCTATATAAATAAAAATGAATTGCTGTTCGTTAGTCTCGCTAAAACTCGAGAACGGCTGAACCGATTTGGCTAATTTTAGTCTTGAAATATTCGTGGAAGTCCAGGGAAGGTTTAAACGGTGAGAAAATATAGAAAATATGCGAGGAAAATACTTAAAACGACAATTTTATTTTCTCATACAAACTGTTGGTACCTGTCAAACATTTGCCCATCGGTTCGGTATTTTGAAATAATTACAATTACACATGTAGATATAGATTAAATAAGGGTTTCGAGTCGACAACATATATCCATAATAGTCGGATTATCCCGTATTTACATTCTAAAAAATGTAAAATAATGACACTATAATGACACTTTGTTGTTGTGTTGGGTGCGTTCAGAAATATACTTTTAAAGATTTAAGTTCGCATTAGGTCTAGCATAAATTTAAGTTTCGAGTTGGCAACATTGAGTCCATATTTGTCATTCAAAGTTGTTGGTAATTCTGTAGCTCTGCCTACCCCACTCTGGGAATGAAGGCGTGAAGGTATGTATGTATGTAATTACCATTATTAGTGCACGAAACCATTATTATCTGATACTGTTTACAATGCCGAGGAGAAAACGACCTAACATAGGTCGTCGAAGTCGATCAAATGTGCGACGAGCTACCTCACCGTCTAACCGCACTGATGACCAGCGAGAGACTGATAATGATAAGATAACAGTCGTAGTAGTATGACAGATTTACGTTCCAGAGTGAATAACAATGAAGTGGATAGGCAGAGAATGGAACGAGTTCGGGGACATCGATCACACCAGCAGCGAGCACGGGAAAATGAATATCATCGATTGCGCAGACGCAATGCTCCTATGAACCAATACTGTATTTCATAGTGACCCAAACATCGAACATGGACGTGTGATGGAAGTAATTTGCTTGAACATCCAAGAAATTTTTAATATTTTGTATGGGGACTGTGAACGTGTTAATAACCAAACCAAATTTAAGCCATGTAAGATATAAATTACTTAAAATGTATACGTGTACATTTGGATATATATGTTGTAACTAATACATACCTATTTGTCTGAAACAAAATTCAATTTCATACAATTCATTTTTTTTTTATTTAAAGTATATTAATCACCATTATTTTCTAAAATTTCCACGGTTGACACTTGAATCGGCAACATATCATTAATTTAACAACAAAGGCGACTCCGGCTTGCTGATGATGTCTTCACTTGGCTCGCCAGGACTTGACGGCGTGGCGGGAATCCTCGGCGACTCTGATAAGTCTGGTTAAACCAGAATATTGCCGATGATGAGCTGCTGACTTTCTTCAATCTTATCCAAATCCTTTACTTCTTCGGGAAATTTAACTCCCGAAGTTCTGCAAATATTCCCTCAGATGATGCTGATGGCATGATTGTTGGGATGAACTTCGGTTTTAATAACAGCTGTTGTTTCACTCGATTTTTTTGTTCCTTAGCCCTATTAATTCGTATACTTGAAGGTATCAGCGATTATTGGGAAACATTCGTCGCATCTTAACAATTTTTTTGTGCAACTAGGACAGGTACTTCTGTTATTCTGCCGTTCCATCCACTTATTACAAAAGGGACAATGCATTGTTAAAAGTTAATTATAACTTCTGGAAAATAGTTTTGAAATATCAACAATATTTTCTTTGAAAGTTGGCACTGATAGTGTTGCCAGGTTACTAAACTACTATTACGTTTAGTAATGTGGCGAAATCGATACAGACTGAAAAAAAAGGCTGGTACATTATTTGTTAACATAAGTGTCTACAATCTAATATAATGTGACATGCAATGCAACATGGACATTGGACATGTCTGCGTGATTTGCCCACTTTTTCCACCCCCTATGGAGCCGATACTTAACTATCTGATGATGCCTTTATAAAGTTACCGGCTCTAAAACACATATAGTTTAAATAAATATGGTTTACATTAAGAAGTAAGTGATACGAGGTTCACCGGGTCATCTAGTAATACATAAATATGGAAATTTATACTAAAACTCAATATCACATGTTAATAACATTTATTGTATACAATTTTACATGATCATCAATAACAAAAACAACTTTCAATCTGAATCATCAATATGATAATTACAATCATTATTACTACTATTAATATTATTTAATACGAAATACTTTGTTAGTTTATTTACATTAAAAATAAATCAGAATATGTCATTTGATAATGTAAAATTTTAACATGTGTTATTGAGTTTTAGTATTAATTTCCACATTTATGTATTCTTAAACACCCGGAAATCCCGCATTCAATAATAAAAAAAAACATTATTTTCGGTGGTTGTAACCACTCTTAGTTACGTCCTCCCGCGAAGCTTAGGCAAATAGGCACTGCCTATCTCTGGATATTATATTAACTACGATGACATGTTTTATCAAAAGTTGTAATAGCTGAGTACCTAGTAGTCTTTCCGACAAGTTTTTTTTATTCAAGAAGATTCTACTTTATTTCAAATACATTTTTAAAACCATATCGATTGTTTATTTGTCGCTATCGACGTAGTGAAGTCCTCGATGATCAATTCGATTTTATTGATGAAACTTGGAGCCCGACTCTACACTATGATGTCTTACCTCAATAACGGACCATAGTTTGTCCGCCGCCGTCTTATTTTTCAGACCGCATGTTACGTCAGAGATATGAAAGTCATACTCGTAGTGATGCGACAATGTCGATAATACGACAGTCCACTATTCACTTTCTATAAATAATTATATATGCTATAGTTGTAATACCTAGGTATCCTTACGGTACACATTTTATATTCTATACAAATATTGTTTAAATAAAGTAAAATGCAACACTACTTACAATATCAACAATAAAATTATTTAAATTTGATATTTCCCAAATATATTTAATCGCTTCCCTAGTAATGTCAACAATGTCAACTAATAAAGTGAATGAATAATGTTTTCTACGCCAATGTCTTATTTAGTAGACCGTTTCTGACGTCAGAGATATAAAATTTCAAATATAGTGATGCAACCATGATAAAAATGTTAATGTCTGTGACTATATATAAACATAGATAATTCATTTAATTCTTGGATAAATGAATAAGATAACGTTCTGAATTATAATATAATTAATATAATTAAAAAAAATGATGACGTTTTACGAAAACTTTAATTAGGAAGTATTCTGAATTTAAATGCAACAGCAACTTATTTTGAGTTGTAGCAGTATTGTATAAAAGCAGCGAATACGTAGTGTCATTATGTGATAGGGTGGTAATTTTTTTTTTTTTTTTTACCGTATATAATAGTTTATTTCAAAATAAATCCATTATATCGTAACATGGATTATTCAAGCCCTACTATTTCGAATAAAATTGGCAATGAGTGAGGTGGACTTTGAAAACATATTAAGGCTACTGTGTAATTTTGTTTTCGTAGTCGGTTATACAGTGTGTAAACGGAATACAAGCAAACATTTTAACTAGACGTTGGTTATAGTTCTACAAGTTTTGTAAATGATGAATTTCGTTAATAACTGTAATACATAGAGCACAATTAATTTTTAAAGGTCCTATCGAGTAGCTATGTATAATGCACAGTTTTTTCAGACCTATCGTATATCGGCAGCAAAACTAGCGTAATTGTGACATTTATCTTGAAAAATTTGAACTGTTTTCTAAAAAAACACGTTTTATTTAGTATTATTATTGATTTTAACGTGTAACGATCAATACGAATGCACTCATGCACGTACATACTATTTACTTATCTTTACTATGTATACAGGTCGTCGTCTATCACACTCGTACATTATTCTCACATTATTGACATGGACTTTTTTACGGGCTTGGGTTTACCATCATTATATAATATACCATTTAATATAACGTATAATATATCATTACGAGATAAGACCGCCAGTGCCCACAACGATCTATGTGCGGCTATAAGGAAGGGATGGCACGAACTTTGTTCCTCAGTGCTGCAGTGGGTGAAAATACCACCGCATGTGAGATCAGTTAAATGAAATGAAAAAAATGAAAAATAAAAATCAGTTAGATGAAAGGGTGGTATAAGAGCTCCTAAACATTACATTGACCCATCGAACGCTGGGCTATTTTTACTATCATTAATGCCTGATTATGCCACCCTGCCGTTACCTTCACTTTCCATGTGGATATCTCTATGCAGGGGTTACATAAGTGTATTAGGTCAAAGATACATCTCCTGGATGCGACGGTATTACATATTCATCGGTGAAACGTCTAAAAACGAAAATTCGGACCAACTATGCATTAGGTCAAATTACTACTTGGGATTCCAATATAGACCCGATTTCAGGTGTGGCTCTCTCTCAATGAGTGATTCCCATCTTCCAACCAAGCCATCCCACCGAGGTTGGACATCATAGTGCCATCTTCCAACCTGCTTCAGGTTGGATAGTGGGGATAAAATTTATTATTTGTTTTTCTTCCCATCTTCCAACTTATTCTTTTGTACAGTCAATAACAAAAAAAGACGTGTGGCACTCGGGGACTGCCGCGGTAAAGCTATTGCATGTCGTATAAACGCACACAACGCCGTGTCGAAGACTGCCGAACTGAAACGACGTTAGACGATGCACGGCCTTCAAGCCACACCTCCTTGCCCGTCGGAGTGGGGAGCGTGAGGTTTTTTCGTTACGGAATTTCTGGATTCGGTCCCCGCGCTCAAGGCCCGCGATAGAAGCTATGCAATAGCTTAAAAAGAATACAATTAAATGTTCAGATTGCTTATAAATAATATGTGAGTAATTTTTTTTTATAAATATGGTTTTATGTCTGCCAAAATTATTTTTAGTCATAATGTGTTCTAGGTCATATCATAATTTTCGAAAGTCATAATCACAACGTAATTTTTTAAGAAACTATAATTTCTAGGTTTTTTTTTGATTGATCTAATAGATAAAATATATTTAATATAAAAAATATTAAGCCAACGTTGCACACCTACAAATCTAGAAACAGACAAATATACAAACCTATTTATATATCGTCGGTGATACTGAAAAACCGCGTAATTAACAAATTAATGATAGAGCAAAATAAACCTTATCATGTTATTAAAGAGGTGCATTTTGCTTCTTATTTAAAATGCTACTTACGCGGTTTTGCAGTTTCACCGACGATATAATCATCTAAATACACGAATGACGTGACTGTAATACCTTCGCTTCGCCGGGTAAAGTACAGTGGTGCCGGGATATTCTCCGCGACTGTACCCTATTCCGTAGGGTACAGTCGCGGTATTTCCGGGTTGGATAATGGGAAGAAAAATAAAATGATGCATTTTATTTCCATTACCCAACCTGAGGGAGGTTGGAAGATGGCACTAAGATTCCCCAATATCCAACCTAGGTGGGATGGGATGACTAGGTTGAAAGATGAGAATCACTCCTCTCAATCGCTCTACAGGTCTAACCGATTTGCCCCAAACCAGAGGGTCTTTGAACTTATGTCAGTCGAAACAAAGATTAAGTTAAGTTATTTGCAAGTTCATTGTGATATTAAGCATGTTTTTATGTTAGGTAAGATTTGTATGTAACTCATAGAGTAAGAGCCCGTGACAACCAGACCTTCGTCATTTTATAAAAGCTGAAAGTTTGTTAAAGTATGCTTTGAACATAGGTAAGAACGATGGCAAAATCTGAAATTCGAGTCATGGTGGCTTTGGGAGGTAGGGGGTGGGACAGGTGCATAAAATACCAGCCAACTTTCGTTATTTTATAAAGCGTAATTTTTTAATATGTTATTCGGAATAACATTACAAATCATCTAATTCATTGCCAGACACTTTTTATGGTGGCAATCCCTTGCCAGACACCCTAAAACTTTAATAAATTTTAATTCTACTTTCGTTATAGTATAAAAGTTCAAATTTATACATGTTATTTGGGTAACTATTAGAAGATGTTTTCTCAGTTGCCAGACAGTTTCGACAGTTCCTACCTGGCCCAGACAAACATATTGGGTACCTATAGGTGCGAGCGCGAGGCAATATACAGTCGCATAGGTGCGAGTGAGATAGTGCGTTAGGTCTTCACTGCGCGAGCAGCTTTCCGTTACTGTGCGGTAGAAGTTTGTAATTTTGTATCAGTATACGTACACGCTTGGCTATAATGTGGTGACGCTTTTAAAATAAAATATAAAATATACAGTTTTATTAAAGCATTATAATCATGGAAGGTGTATCAAATTGTTTTGTGTGTAAGAAAAGTGATGGAAAAACAATATTATTTTCGAAATAGTCTGGTTGTCACGGGCTCTTAGGCTATCAGGCAACTACTTGAATGCACGCGTAATAAAACCGTCGGCGTGTTGTTACAGGCTTCCAGTCTGCGGCAAACCAGGGGGCGCAGCCTCAACCGCAGCCGTCTACTTCAGCTCAGCCCAAACACTGCATGCAGTGGAACAAACTGTTCAAGAAATGAATTCAGCCCATCGATTATAATGATCATGTTACAGAACATTACGATACTGGTGGTCGAATATCCACTCACTACTCGTCAAATATAGCTGATTACTAGTGACTTACGGCCGCACTCACGAGTCGGTTAGTGACGATCAAGTCGTTCCTTCGTGATAATTTCTCATTTACAAGTTTGAAAAAGGAACCAGTTAATTGTCTACGAGTACGGAGGTTAGTTGTAAATAAACGTAATAATCTATTATTGACGACGACTGTAACACTTTACCCGGACAATCCTGAAATAATTTGTCGTCTCAAGTCTCATGATGGCACTTCACTTTGTTATTTACCAAACATTTTGATTGTATCTCTTTCATTCGGTAGGTATGTCAAATGTAAGAGATGTAAAATCAATATTTGGCAAACATGGCCAAGTGAAGTGCTACCATCAAGACGGGGTGCACTTACTGCTTAATTGTTATAAACGGAATTAATTTCGTTTAACAACAGCCTTAAATTCAGGACGCTTTGTCAGCTTTTAAAGGATTTCAATGTTCAAATGAACTAATCTTGTATTAACCCGGACGCAGTACCATAGCTATAGTGCTTTCAGTCCACGAACGCGCTCCCTGTCAGTCAATTTAGCTTTGCGCGATAGCGCCAATGAACGTCAAATTAAGGATTGGGACGGGACTTCGTAGATTGAAATCACAAGTAGCTAATAGAGTAGACTGCAGGGAAAAAGTTCCAACGAAGCGGACTAAGGTCTCCGCGAGACTCGCGCCTGTCGTGCGCGTTGGTGTTTATTGACTAATTAGTGTTTTCGGTCGTTCAGCGCTGACATTAATGCGAATAGTACCAGAGCGCGTATAATTTAACGCAACATCCATAATTGGTCAAGTTAGTAATAGTTATTAAAGTATCTTAAATGCTATTGTATTCTATTGTCTATCAATGCTAATAAGAAAGCAAATGGTTAAGCAGGTAGTTATATTAAGATTGCATGTAACTATTTATATATCACATATTATCTAGAACAGTAAATCTTATAATACTTATGTATATTATATAGTATCTCCTTAAAGTCGCAAAGACTTCGAAAGTAACATTGTAATGACTAAAATGCGTTACGTAAATTCTTCGCAAAAGTTTAGATACCAACGTAATGCTCAGTTTTGCAATATAAGCACTATTATCATTTTATATTTTTATGAGTCTGCTTTTATTGTTGGTTATGGTGTGGCCCGGAATTTTGGGGGCGGCTTTTGACAAGTTGTAGGGAGAGAACACCGCTGGTTATCGATATTATTGACAAATCGGTAGTTTATTTATTATGTCTTTATTAAATAAAACCTCAAATTTTGTGATAATACGCCTACTCTTTCAGCGGTTGATGATGAAAATGTTTGAAATATCGGAGTTTAAAAAAAAAAATTACTTTATTGAAATCAGTATAATTTTGAAAACCTTTATAGCTTACAACTTGAGAATAGATCCCTCTAAGACTACTTTACGTCTCTACCTTTTGATGTAATAAAACTAAAATATTATTTTATAACTTTCCGATATTTCGCACTGTTTTCATCATCGACCGCTGAAAAGAGTACATATCATCGGAAAATTTGCGGTATTATTTAATAAAAACATAAATAAAGAAATAAACTATCGATTTGCCGATAACATCGATAAACAGCGGTGTTCTCTCCCTACAACTTTTCAAAAGCCGCACCCTACATTCCGGGGCCTACACTTATGTGGTAAATTTTGTCGTCACCTGGACCGTAGATAAATATTAATAAGTGTCATATAACACGAACGTATTATGTAGAAGCAGCTTATTATTGATACAAGTTGATATGAATATCTCTTTTCTTATACGTGGGTGACTTTCTTTTCCCCATTCAGCGCCTCTAGTGCTCCATGCTCATCTGGTTAGTACTGAGTACGTGTGGTTTAACCGCTGAATGGGGGCTTTAAATCTTAGAAGCGGGTCCAGGTTTAATGGGAGCTGCATTTTCCATTTGATCTTGACCCGGATGTAAGATTTGTAGCCTGTAGTATGATTTTATGAATAGGTGGTTGTACAATTTAGAGATACCGAATAAGTTCGTCGAAATAGACTACGGAATCGACTGATTAAAATAATTTAATCGTGTGTTTTTGACGGGTAACATGCACGTGGCTACCAGTTGGCTCGTGCTTCGTTTCCACTTGTAAAGGGTCGTTTCGATGACACTGGCGATAACAATCGATGTAACAACTTGTAATATAACTAGTAATTTAATATAACATGATCTAAAATTAAGTTTTGAAATGCAATGCGTGTTACTGTTGCGGTTTTTTCTAGATGTGGTTTTTCTAATGTAATTTAGGTATGTTTAGTGTTAATGTTTATGCTACAATCTCGTCATAAGCGATGTAATCCCGTTTTCTAAACAGTTTGTGTTGTAATAAAATATTTTTCAATCAAGTATTGGTTTTCTTTATAACCACCTTTAATCACTAAAATTACTAGTGCTCTTTTGTGATCTGTTCATTATGACTATATGAGATGTTATACTTTTCTAAACAGTCCTTATTGTATTTTGTTATCATCTGTCATTTCTGGCACGTGTCATTTATACTACCAGTTTTTTTTTTTTTTTGCCCTTGCGGCGACTTGAACAGCTAACTACCGCAGGGATATGGCGTTTCCACGTGAAGTGATTTCGCCAGTGTCAAGGTATATACAGGGTGCCTCTGACCTTGGGGCTTTAAATGCATAGATCAATTCTACTCCTGAAACTAAACTTCTTTTGTTCTGTAAGTTGTTAAAAATATGTACAGTTTAAATTTATTTTTTATCATACAAGTTAAATCTAATTTTCAATGTACGCGATCCAATTCTCCATTTTCCTTTAGCCCTCGTACCAAGGTAATGTCGCCCCCGTACCATGAGATAGTGATTACATGGCCAGTATGTAATACACTGATTTTACAATTATACTTTAACATCAATTAGTTATCTAAATTTAAGTTATTTTTTCATGTTGCAGAACAAAAGTTGTTCAGTTTAGCGAGTAGAATCGATCGTTGAAATTAAAGCCCCAAGGTCAGAGACACTGTATGAGTATAAATCAATATAGCAATAAAACACAATCCAATCTTCTCTAGGAAGATTGGGGGCAACCACAGATCACAGAAACAAGGGAGATATGTCATGAACGCCAATTCGTACAAGACCCGGTGTCGCCACTTTTAAACATGTGTGCGTCTTACGCTTACGCTCTATTAACTACTACAAAAACAACCTCCTCATAATTGGTTACAGCTTACGAACTAAAAACGCCGTAACATAGTTTTGATAGTAGCAGAAAATTAAGCTTTATACTAAGTTCTCAAGGTTGAAAAATGCTGAAAGATCGTTTTTTTTTCCATCGTAGTTCAGTCACTGAACGTAAGGTAGCACTTACTCGTCACTTAGCTGCCATCTATGCGACGGGTAATTAATTAGTTCCTCAGAGCTAGATGGCGCCAAGATAGTAGTCCCTATGTTCAGCAGGTTAAGGACTACCCACACACAGCGACATCTAGTTATACTTTTTTCAAGAGGTGTGCGTTTCTCTCCTGTCGTCCACTTAGGGATGCCACAAGGAATGTTTCAAAATATATCGATAAACAATTCAAACTTGTTTGCAACGTTAATATAGGGGCGATTCCACGCAGAAAAATTCTCCAGGAACAAATTTTGTTCCCGATGTCATCTTTGTGCTACAACTTCACTGTAACGCTTAAATTATAGTTTTTATTCAATATTATAATTTTATTAAAGAGGCACCTCAAAATAATCTTTTTTTTTAAATATATTCAAAGTTCAAAAAAAAGGGCGGTGTATGACAATGACAAAATAAGCCTACAATGACGTACTTCATAGGCGACAATGATGCAATGTGGCCGACAATGACGAATATTTGAATCAATAACATAAAAAGTCGTATGTATCGACTAAACACTAGCAGCATTACTCATTTTCAATCGAATTCCAAAAAAGGGAACGGGGTTTATATGTTTCGTAATGGGGGTTGTATGTTTTTACAAGCTTTTAATTTTCAGCCATTATTTTTTGACCACGTCACGTTGACAGATTTATCAGTATTTTGTTTTTTTTTTGTTTAAGTGCATTTATTTAAATGAAATAAAACTAAATAATAGATATACCTATATATTTATTTAACTGAGATCAACGATATACCTATCTAGTTGCTGATGTGGGCACATTCATTTATGTGCATTATCTTATAGAATTGCCTAGTGAAGTGACATTCATACTCAACTAATTAACATGATCTTTATATAATCTTAATATATATTTTTTGTACTAGTAACAGACTTTCTTTTCGTCATTAATATAATAATAATTACAATTAAAACCTTATAATCCAAATCGACTCACTCAACTCACTGCACTCATCACATTAATGCAGTTTTCATTTATTGTACCTACAAGTCTAATCAACATACGAGGGTGGATTGAAAAGTTCTGAGCCTGGTAAAAAAAAATAACGAGCTCACTTTTTATAACAATTTTATTTTTCGACATATTCTCCATGAAGGTCAATGCACTTAGTCCACCTCTCCTCCAACTTCATTATCCCTTCAAAAAAAAAAGAATCGCTGAGGTCTTTAAAATATGAGTCTACTGCTTCTTGTACCTCCATATTTGTCGAAAATATTTGTCCTCCCAAGTGTCTTTTGAGGTTTGGGAAGAGATGATAATCGGAAGGAGCTAGATCCGGCGAGTAAAGGGGATGCGGCAGCACTACAAATCCACAATCATATATTTGTGCCACTGATTTCGCCGAAGTGTGAACGCGAGCGTTGTCTTGGTGAAACAGTACTTTTTTCGACAGCATTCCATCTTTATTTTAATTTCCTCACGCAGACGACGTAAAAGAGCACAATAGTAGTCCGAATTTATTGCTTTGCCTTTTTCGAGATAGTCTATCATGATATTCATGATAACCCCCCTGCAATCCCAGAAAACTGAGGCCATTACCTTATTAGCTGACAAAATGACCTTGGGTTTTTTGGGTGGTGGTGAACCTGGTCTTTTCCATTGCCTGGATTGTTCTTTCGATTCTGGTGTACTGTGGTGGACCCATGTCTCGTCCATAGTTATAAAACGATTGAAAAAATCGTCGGAGTCACGTTGAAACATACATAAACAATCTTGGGAAATTGTAACACGTACTCGTTTGTTCTCGACTGAAAGCAGTCTAGGCACCCACCTGGTTGACACCTTAGAAAATCCAAGAACATCGGTGATGATGTTCTGTGCCCGCTCATAAGAAATACCCATTGCTTCCGCTATCTCCACAATCTTCAATCGCCTATCCTTCATTATCGCATCTAATATTTTATTGACATTTTCATCCGTAGTAGCCGTCAACGGCCGCCCACTCCTAGGCTATACCGTGTATGAAATAAGTCCAAGTCTTCAATCACTGTGCGACACAAAGGCATAAAAAGTACAAATCACTATCAGAAAAGAACTTTGAACACCTAATTACCCAAAAATTAAAGTCTAAAACAAATTACACGTCCGCCATCTTTTAACGTTGCAAATGGCCACCAATGATAAAGATAAAGATAAAGATAAAGATAATTTTATTTGTTAAACATGAGTTGAGTAATTTTTATACAGGTGTTCTATATATTCAATGTTCTTCATGTTTTGCCTTTCGGCGTACAAATTATTCATATTATTATATTGTATGGCTCTTATATTAATATACTATTTACAATGCTATGTCATTTAAAAATTCACTAATACTATAATAACATTTTTCTATTAATAATTTGACTAATTTTTTTTTAAACATGTCAATGCTGGTGTCCCTTATCTGTCTTGGTATTTTATTATAAATGCGAGGTGCCATAACAAAAATGCTTTTCCCAAGTAGTGCCGTTTTTGTAAGTGGAACGCTTGCTTTACCATCATCACGTGGTCTAAGAATTTTATTAGCGTGTTTATTTCGCTTAAATATATTAGGGTTACATTTAACTAATAATGCTATTTCATAAATATATATCGAAGGAAAGGTTAATAATTTATACTTAACGAAATATGGCTTAACACTATCTGTTGGTTTTAAGCCGATCATTGCCCTAATGCACCTCTTTTGGCTTTTTAATATTTTTTCGCGGTCTGTGCAATTTCCCCAAATGACCACACCATACCTAAGGATCGACGCTACTAAAGCATGGTATGCTGTCAATACAGTTTCAATGTTGACTATTTGTTGCAACTTATAAAGTGCGTAGGACGCCTTAGCTAATTTTGAACATACTAATTCTATTTGTTTTTTCCAATTAAGTGATTGATCTATTTGAACTCCTAAGAAACGTATAGATTCCACTTCATCTAATTTGCAACCTTGATAAGTAATACTAGTTTGTGGTATAGTAGATTTGCGTTGACTAAAATGCATTAAATTAGTTTTGGTTAAATTTACCTGTAGGTTGTTATATTTAAGCCAAGAAATAATATTTTTTAACGTATTATTTATATCATTCTCTCCTGACAAATGATGCTGCGATCCGGTAGTTTTGTATATCAACAGAGTCCTTAGAGAGAGCTGTCATGTTATGCTCAGTAATACAGAGAACGTCGACGCAGGTTTGTTTGTCAAGTAGTTCATCCAGGCATACTGCAAGTTGATCAGCCTTACTACTTAAGCCAGCTATGTTTTGGTGTAGTACACATATTTGGTTGTTAACGAAAAAACTTTTCAGATTTGTGTTGTTGACTTACCACCTCATCTGGGAATGTTTTCGATGGCACAGACGTTTGGTAGCTGTCGATTAGCAGCAACATCTTATTTAAGTCTTGAAATATTGTCCTCAGGCCTCTGTTGTTTATATAACCGGACCATTTACTAAACATTTGATAATCGTAGGTGAGGTTGCGGTTGCTATCGAGAATGTATGCGTATTCGTATTTTGAAACATCTCGAGATAGTAATTTATTGAATAAATCAACTCTCCAATTAAACATACTGGCATACTTCCCGCAGTTAAATGTTGGCACACATAGGATCAGGTTTGTGTGGTTTAAATTTTGAATAGCTTGTCTTATATGGGTATCAAGATCCGTATACTTTTGGGATTTTTTAAAATCATCTTCGCCTATTAAAATGATACAATAATCCTGTTTAGTGTAATTTATTAGGCTGCTCTCTATATTCTTCAAGAGGCATTTAATTCCAACATGTGGAGTTAAAAAATGACATATTTGAAATTTCCCACTTAAAAAACACTGCGCGGTTTTTAATACAGTATTTTGTTTGTTAGAGCTTACTATACTGATTTTTGCCTTTTGTTTACCTTCCATATTACTTGGAAAAACTTCATCGCAAACATCAGGTATCTCAAGAGTGGATTTTTCCAGTTTATTATTGATATTCCTTTTAATAAATATACTGTCCTCATGATTGACATCTACGTTGTTCTGATTATTATTATTCATTCCAGGATTTTCATCTGAATTTTCATCTGATTTATTTCTTTGTCCAACATCATTTAGTTCACAGTCTGTAAAATTTAACCTGGTCCTATTTATACTTTTACGAACTTTTTTATTTTGAGTAGAAGTTGATTTACAAATATGGGAAAGTTTCTGGGTTTTATTTTCATATGATGTGATTTGTTTTTTTAAAGTGTAGTTTTCTGTAATTAGATTTTCAATTTCATTTTCGGCTATGTGAAGTTTTGTCTCTAATTTGGTTATTTTGGTTTTTAAATCTTCTAACTCTTCTTTAATGCTGTACCCTGTTTCAGGGCAGCTTCTGTTTAGTGTGACTGAGCAATTTTCATAGCTGCTATCTTCTGATGGCAGTGACTCGAAAGAATTTTCAGTCGAAATATTGACTTTATATTTGACACGTTCGGTAACATAATTTATGGAAGTATTCAATTCCTGTACTACTGATGATGACGTCGGTGTACTACAATCAGGTGACAATTTAGAACATATGTCACATGTCCATTTGAAATTGTCCTTAGCTTTTCTTAGATAAAATAATTTTTCTGATATTTTTGTGCATTCAAGGTGAAATAATTTGTGGCATTGGAAGCACGTGAGGAAACGTCTATCTCTAATTTCCTCATTGCACTTTGCACAGTTAGCCATCGTACCTTATGTCCGTTGTTCCTGTGTCAGATGTCCGCAGCGCTCCGATCAATTTAAAATTCACTAGGTTCGCTATATTTGACAGGTGACAGGATAGTATTTATTAGAACTATTATGTTGCGTGTAACGTGCCCGATAAAATACCTTTATTTCGATCTGTATCATGCTAAAATAAATTAACTATACCTACATCGCTTCACGGAGGCTAGAGGATCACCGTACAACGTTGCATTATGTTATTTTTTGGTATTTAAATATAAACTTGACATTGGCAGAAATGGATGCTCGATATTGCGACCGGTTGCCATTAAATAAATAAATAATAATAACATTCGATCAACAATTCCAACTAGATAACCAGTCACATACAAAATCAAAGCTAATCTGTCCGCGGGAATTGCTCCAGTAACTTTAGACATCAGAGTTTGCGTCAAATCCGGTAGTTCCAGTTTGTGACCTCGAACGCCGAACGCAACTTTGTAAAAAATAAAAAAAACATGATAATATCGGTCATTTCTTAAATTTTGGCGATTATAACCATAAAGATATATCACATATATAGTAGTAGTTATATTATTTTTGATAGTACGAGTCTTTTTAGGACCTTTTTAAAGTTATATCATATGATATGAGAATAGAGTTGTCTCCGTAGACCCAATAGTTTCCGAGATAAATCTTAACAACCTTCACGAGCTGCGGTACTAACTATTTGCCAGGGCTGCGGAGAAAAATAACTTCAATCTAGCCAAGTTACCTACACGAGAGTGCTGCATTTCACTCCTTGCGGAAATACCATCTGGTGCAAATTTGTCCTTGCATTCACTTACACATTACATCTCATTCATCATTTTCTATTCAACTGCTCATGTACAATCTTCTCCTCTACCTTCCCACAGCTACAGGCGTTCCCACATCCTTTCTTGCAACCGCGAAATCATCCGCAAGAGGGTAACGACCAAAAAGTTGGACCATAGTTCAGCGCAACAAACAACGGAGTCGAAAAAAGTTCGGTGCGACGAAAAGTATCCCTGCAATTGTATGGCAAATTTTATAGAAAAGTTTCATAGAAAATTTAATTGAGCGAGTTAGCGTAGGCAACTTTTTGGTTCTTACCCAAGAGGTGTTGTGGGGCTGCGTCTCTGGGCCATCGATCGAAAATATTACTGGCGTTAATATTACCCATCAGTGCATTTATTTACTACAGAACCGAGACAAACGTTTTTAAAACAGTTTTAGGGTGTTCTTGCATTTCGTTCAAATCACGTTTCCAGGGTAAAAAGTGGTATGATTTTAAGATTTTTTACAGAGTTATTAAAGCCTCAAAGTACTTTCGGTACCATATACCTAACGCGTATAGAATTGTCATAAGGAAGTAATTGTTAAAAATATGCCGAAATCGATTTTTATCAAAATTGATTTGAGAAGTAGCTTGCAAACAGTAGGTAATGCTAATGCGAGTTACTTTTTACTTAATATATCATCCTTCTTAGGGTTCCGTACCTCAAAAGTAAAAAACGGAACCCTTGTAGGATCACTCGCTTGTCTGCCTCTCTGGCTCTCTGCCTGTCTGTCTGTCTGTCACCGCTAATTTCCTCCGAAACTACAGGATCGATTGAGTTGAAATTTGGTACACATAATGTAAGTCGGTGACTTAGGGGCTGTTGTTTGATCAGTAGTTTACCTAATCGATATAAATCGTTAATAATGGCACAATTTCAAGGAAATGTGTCAAATTTTCGAATCCTTTTTCGAATTTTAACAATTAGTTGAGTTGACTACTGATTATACAACGGGCTCTTAAATGACATGCAACTAATCAAAGTAGCGCCTCACGCCGAAAGTGAGGCGCTATTCAACGAGTGGTGTTTTCGGCGCCGACCCGTAATCTAGTTGGTATTGATGATCGAAAAGTTAAACTAAAGTTAATCCTGTGGTTTGTATCAAAACCACACCAGAGTGTTTTTCTTGTATTTTTTGCAGAAAGGTACCTGCGGGCATTGAAGCCGAGCTAAGGGAGATTCCGAATAAAATGAAAATTTGACGATAGTCAAATTCTGATTTTAATCACTCTTTAGTTTCTTATAAAATAAACTATAAAAATGGCAGCTTCGACCATAAATAAAAACACAAAAAAAGGTTTTTAAAAAGCTTGTTTTACTGTGGCAGTACAAAAAGGCCTAAGACTTAAACAACTTAAATAATTACAAAACACGTCATATATTTCGCACTTTAGATCAATAATCTTTTAAAATGAATAATTACGTTTGTATTCCTAAGTATAGGTGCATATGGGCCCAAATAACCTTTGTTTAGCACACAAATTCACCAGCACCTTTCGGTCACCAAACTGTCAATATAAGTAACAAATAATCAGTCTTACAGAGCAACTTACATAACAAATAAACAAAAAATATAATTTTTTGCTATAAACAAAAACCAAATTCAATATTTTTTACCATCTAACCTGTGGGCCATATTTTACTTAACGGGTGATAACAAAAAAATGAGAATCATTTTCAGTAGTCTTAAAAAAAATATCTATTGCCATAGACAAAAAATTGTTCAAGATGTTATTTGTACCTCTTTTGATATTCCTGATTTTTATTTGTTTCATTTTTTCAATCATTTATTATTGTCAAAATGACGCCGAAACAAGAAGCTCTGCGAAAACGCGTTGTACATTTTTATAATAAAAATATAAACATGGGGAAAAAGTACACAGTAGATCATTTTACCAAAGAAAATGTAACAGTTTCTACTATATATAGAATTCTTGCATCCTTGACGACAACTCGCAAACGTGGTAGCGGCCGACCAGCTAAAATAATGACCAAGGGAAGACTGAAGACACTCCATATCACTTTCAATGATAGTGATTCCATGAGCCAACGAGATGACCCGAAAATATTTAAATGTTTTCAACCGTACATTTGCCGGTCTTTAAAAAAGGTGGGTTTACTTTGGAGTGCCGCAAGAAGATAAGGGCACCGTAATACACCGATCAGCAAAAATGTAACATTACGTCACAATGCCGCTGGATGGTTACAAATTACAAAGAAAAATCGTTTATTTTGGATGATGAAAGTTATTTCAATTTGAGCAAAACCCATATACCTGGAAATGATCGGTACCTACTATACCAGCAACATTTTAACATCACCAGACAATATAAAACACAAGTATAAGCACAAGTTTGAGCAGAAAGTTATGCTTTATGTGGCTTTTTCCGATAAAGGTGTGTCAAAACTGTGGTTCAAACCTAGTGGTTTAGCAGTTAATCCTAAACTCTCATAGAGTGAATGCTTGAAAAAAATACTTATACTTACCATTTAATCGCCAACATCGCCCTGATGGAGAATATGTGTTTTGGCCAGATAAGGCATCGTCGCATAAGGCATCGAAGCATGCCCTTTTCAATCTTAGTCAGTACATCTTATTTTATTCCAAATTTCTCTCTGATTTTTTCATTTCTTACTCTATCAATCAGTTTCACTCCACACATACTACGCAAAGAGCGCATTTCAACCTAACCTAACCCAACATTCACTACCATACATCAGGGTAGGGGCCAGCACTCCATTGTGAACAGCCAGCCGGGCTTTTTGTAAAACGCCTCGTCGATCGCCGATCGCCTGTCGAGTTGCGGCTTGGTATGTATTCTTGATTAATCTATATAGTATTGGAGTTATACGATATATACAGGGTGACTGGAAATTCGCCGTATTCCTTGAAAGGGGTTATTCTACAACTCATTTGTAACGATTTAAATCCAGTCAACCAGGGGTCAAAACTCATTGGTTACCGAGTTGTTCACGTTTTTAGATTTAAAAAAAATACCCGCCTTTCGACCTAAAAGTAGTCATTGTGTAAAAACTTTGTTATTTAGAATTAAAAAAAAACATTTTTCAAATAGCCAATGAACTACTGATTACGAAAAATAATAAAAAATGCCAAAGAAATGCAAAATTTTGCAAATAAGTGGATTTGAAGTTAAACGTTCTAGTAATTATTTTCCAAAATTTGTAACATTTTAAAGCATAACTAAAAAAAAAAGTACGACACTTCGCGTACAAATGACAGAAATAGTTTGCTCAATTCATTAGCTTTCTAAAAAAGGTACAATTTATGACATTTTAAAATTAATTTTCATTAAAAATTTACAATTAATAATAATAATAACAGAAATGTTCGCGGTTAAGCTCCATCGTTTCAACCAAAAAACGCGGGATCGTTATCGTTTTTAAATTCAGCTAATCGTGTTCTTTTAAATTTGCTTTTAAAAAACATAAAGTGCGTTCCATTTTTAACCAAAAAACGCGGGAACTGTTGTAGTAAAATGAATAGAACACCGTTCTCTTTTTTAAATTCAGCTAGTGGTGTTAGTTTTAAATAAAATTTCTTTCTAAAAACAAAGTGCGTTCCATTTTAAAATTTCGAGCATCTCAAAACTTTTTGAGTGACCTACGTAATCAGTTAGTTTCAACTTTCTTTCCATTTCGGACGATTTTGATACCTAGGCTCTTTCTCAAATGGCTGCTTACCAATGCGAAGAATACGCAGATATCATTTATTGTTACGGATTCTGCGATGGAGACGCCGCTGCAGCTAGAAGGGAATACCAACGTCGTTACCCTAACCGCCGTTTACCTCTAGTAAACGTGTTTGGTTCATCGTACCGTATTATTCGGGAAAGAAGACCAGTTCAACGCCGCCAAGCTGACGCTGGAAGACCTCGATATGATCCTGCTGACGAAGAAGAAATCCTTCAGTGTTTCCGGGCCGACGGCACTACTTCGACGAGAATTGTGGCTAACCAGTTCGGTATGTCTCAGTGGAAGGTGTTGTTTACACTGCACTCAGCTCGGCAGTACCCATGTCATTACACTCCAGTACACGCTATTGAAGAGGGAGACCCACCGAGAAGGATCTCGTCGAAGTAGTGCCGTCGGCCCGGAAACACTGAAGGATTTCTTCTTCGTCAGCAGGATCATATCGAGGTCTTCCAGCGTCAGCTTGGCAGCGTTGAACTGGTCTTCTTTCCCGAATAATACGGTACGATGAACCAAACACGTTTACTAGAGGTAAACGGCGGTTAGGGTAACGACGTTGGTATTCCCTTCTAGCTGCAGCGGCGTCTCCATCGCAGAATCCGTAACAATAAATGATATCTGCGTATTCTTCGCATTGGTAAGCAGCCATTTGAGAAAGAAGCCTATGTATCAAAATCGTCCGAAATGGAAAGAAAGTTGAAACTAACTGATTACGTAGGTCACTCAAAAAGTTTTGAGATGCTCGAAATTTTAAAATGGAACGCACTTTGTTTTTAGAAAGAAATTTTATTTAAAACTAACACCACTAGCTGAATTTAAAAAAGAGAACGGTGTTCTATTCATTTTACTACAACAGTTCCCGCGTTTTTTGGTTAAAAATGGAACGCACTTTATGTTTATTAAAAGCAAATTTAAAAGAACACGATTAGCTGAATTTAAAAACGATAACGATCCCGCGTTTTTTGGTTGAAACGATGGAGCTTAACCGCGAACATTTCTGTTATTATTATTAATTGTAAATTTTTAATGAAAATTAATTTCAAAATGTCATAAATTGTACCTTTTTTAGAAAGCTAATGAATTGAGCAAACTATTTCTGTCATTTGTACGCGAAGTGTCGTACTTTTTTTTTTAGTTATGCTTTAAAATGTTACAAATTTTGGAAAATAATTACTAGAACTTTTAACTTCAAATCCACTTATTTGCAAAATTTTGCATTTCTTTGGCATTTTTTATTATTTTTCGTAATCAGTAGTTCATTGGCTATTTGAAAAATGTTTTTTTATTATTTCTAAATAACGAAGTTTTTACACAATGACTAGTTTTAGGTCGAAAGGCGGGTATTTTTTTTAAATCTAAAAACGTGAATATCTCGGTAACCAACGAGTTTTGACCCCTGGTTGACTAGACTTAAATCGTTACAAATGAGTTTTAGAATAACCCCTTTCAAGGAATACGGCGAATTTCCAGTCACCCTGTATATTTTTTTTTTAGTTTACGAGTAAATGCTGTTCAAATAATGGTTTTAAAAATGTATACCTAAGCCAATACTTGAACGGTATTCAGCTACTAGGCCAGACGTACTTTATTTAAACCTTCATAATAAATCGTACAGAAATGACAGTAAAAACGTTATTTCTTAAAATGATTGCTTAACGCTCTTATATATTTAAACCAAAATTCTAAATTCTAAATATTTATTCCGTAAATTGGCCACATGAGGGCTCTGTTACACGTCGCGTCGGTAATATGGAGTGAATCTATAGAGCTTCGGACAAGACCCATCATTGCGGAGAAGAAGCGCCGCAAGAAATACCAAAAGATGGACTTAACTTTTGATGTCTAATCCAATGATTTTGGAGTTTCAATTAGGTACTATGAAATCTATCACTGTTCAATAATAATAATATAAATACAGTGTCCTAAAGTTGAACCTAGTAAATTCAGTCGTTCAACTTTTAATCATTGTTTTGTAATCTGAACACCTCTAGTGTATATCGAAATGTTTACTAATATAATAAATATGAAAGTAACTCTGTTTGTCTGTTTGTCAAACGAAAAGTAAGTTTTTTTTTTAAGATTATTGATAAAAAATACTAATAAGTACGTGGTTTCTATGACACATATTTGCCTAAAAATAGGAACCTTATATACATACGTAAGTATTAAATAAAAGTAAAAAGTAAATAATTAAAAAACAAAGACTGATTTCTTTAACTTGCATTTTATTTCTAACAGTCCCTTAAAATTACAATGATATAGGTTTTTTATTATTTTAGTTCAACTTTTGGGCCCAAACCATTCGGAATTAGGGCACGCTGTTAATTTTTTGGGCAAATCGGTACTGAGTTGTAATAACATTAATAACAAGCTTTATTATCGAACCGCGATTAGAATGGGATTCGGAACACAACACAACACAACACAACACAACAGTACATTATGATTCATAAATATAATCATAAGTCATTGCAATCTATGATATCTTCGTACGTTAAGTGCAAAGACATACCTATAGATAGGTATTAGATTTACAAAGTAGGCTTTATCATAAACAGTCACTACAGATTTCAACTGTATTCTTGGGAAATGTCATTTGTTTTATAAAAAATATTAATATCAAATTTGACAAATCTGTCATTATTTTTCACTTAATTTTCACGTAGTTGAATCGCTGTAAGTACCTACCTTTTAAAAATATATTTAATAAAATATAAATATTGGTAAACTATTAAAAGATCGGTGCCGAGAAATTATTTGATAACGAAAATGAAGGTTCTTCTGAAACTTAACGTAGATACCTACTCGTATTTATCACTAATTTATTCACTTATTTGGTTCGTACCATTTGATGATAGGTACCTAGATACAGGTCTGATAATGATAGTGTTGGGAGTGAATAAATTTTGATGGTGTTCCTAAAAGTAGGTACTTACTTAATTACAACATTTGTATGTTATTATTAGGGTTAGGAATTTTGGTGGCATATCGTGGTTCTAAAATCTATGGAGTCGCTTTTTCCTAATTATTATAATACATGACACTTTGATTTTGACCTTCAGTGTGGTCATATTTTAAAATGAACCAAATACATTTTTAGTTCGGTAATTCCATACCTACTAATATTTGCTTGTTTGTAACGCTTTCACAGAAGAGATATCCTTCATACCAAATTGCATTGAAATTGGTTCAGTGGTTTAATGCATAAACAAAATTTGAATATACAAAAATTGAAGGTCAAAATCAAAATGGTATTTATTATAAAAAGTAAGAAATAGCGACTCCATGGATTTTAGAATCACGATATGCCACCAAAATTCCTAACCCTAGTTATTATATTAAAGTAATATAATTTCATGTTTTTTGCCAAGCTTTAGAACTTAATTGTACTAAAAAAAGTATTTTCATTTATCTGCACACTACCATTGACAGTATCGTTTCATGTATTAATTCCAAAACGACATATGTGCATATGTGCTACATCCCATTTTAATCGCAGTTTGATAATATAATAGTCATCTTCAATCTAGGCCAATATACTGAACCATATAAAAAAATTGGGCGAAATTTATTAATGTCACTGAGAATAAACTGTCTAAAGTTAGTGTAGTCGCTTAATCGTTCATCTTTTGGTGCCCATACCCTACTATCTATCAAGTTAAGTTAGACAAAGTGCTTTTCTTAACTAAGTACTGTGCGGAAACATAAATGATACTTAAATAAATAAACATCAGGGGACATTGTCATGTCACACTGGATTTACTAATATCTTGCACAAAATTTATTCGCACATTTTCGTTTCGCATAGCAACCATTGGCACAATCATCATTTCGCACAATTGCTTTTTGCCTAAATTTCTTGGCACACTATCATTTCGCACAATTTTCTTTGGCAGAATAATACATTGGCATAATGTTGATTAGAATAATACCTACTCCTAGGTATGCCCGAATAATGGTTTCGCCGAATTTTGTATGGCATACTATGTAGTTGGCATAAAGTTATAAAGCAGAATAATATTTTACTAGGTACTTCATCCTTGATCGTACGCCTATTTTTGTTGTAGTAATTATGTACTAAGCTTGAGTCATGGCGCTTCGCCGGCCGCTGCCGCGGCACGCTTGCTACGCTCGCTCGGCTCGCGCGCTGTTATTGTAGAACTTCTAACCTAACCCAACCTATTTTACTGGTAGCAGTTCGTTACTAATTATTATGCTATGGTACAATTATGCCATAATAAATTCAGCGGAAGGTATATTCTGCTACATAAAATTCTGCGAAATGAAAGTCGGCGATATTAGTATTCTGCTATTCAAAATTCTGCCAAATGATTGTTATACGTTATGACAGTTATGCTAAGTATACTATTATGCTAAAGTATCATTCGGCTAAAAATGTTTCTGCGATAACTGTTATGCGAAATGTATTTCGGACAATCGATATTATGCCAGATGAAGGGAACCCTGTCACACTAATTGGTAACATTTACTTCATATAAATTTATCGACGCTCCAGCCTGCTTGGTAGTAACGCTGCCTACGAAGCAAAAGCGATGGCAATAAAATCGAAAGGGAAAAATTAAATTGGGTAATATTAACAAATTCGGAACAAAATGCGAAAAGAAATATCTCTTCATTTAAATATGATTTCGTGAAAGCTATCTAACCAAAGCCTGTTTAAAAAAAATCATAGTTATGTACTTAATCAATCATCACTATTATCTAAATTACCAATGCCCCATATCGCAGCAAGCTTTTTTTTAGCTAGGTACTCAAAAAGTTGGTTGAAATATGCGAATGGTAACTAACACATTTTAACAGAGCGTTTTTTCTTTTTATTAGGTTTTCTGTACATATTAGAATGAAGTTATCATACACCAGATTTCTTTCTCATGAATACTTGTGTAAGAATGTCGCCCTTTATCGCCAGACGTATGATAATGTTTGCCGTCCATTTTCCGATTTCCGATTTAAGTATGTACTAATGTCTAAATCGACGAAGTACAAATTTTTCGATAATTTTATCCTTATCAAAAGAAATAAGTATAAGTAACAAAATCCCGAGAATATGCCCAGCTATAATTAGGATGTCTTTTTAAAAAAAAAAGCAATTTTATTAACTTGAGGTTCCTTATCTTATGAATTCGAGATGAAAAAGACAACTGCAAGTCTCAACTCAAGTGTCTTGTGAATTGACACCAAGTGTGAATGACATTATAAAAAGTTGTTTCATTATTTCTGCTCTCCTTATTGCAAACGCAAGTACTTGCAAAATAGCGGTTCGGAGATAAACGTGGTAAAATATATTTCTTGATATCTACGAGGGCAGAGTGAGAAGTCTGGTAAAAATCATATTAAAGGTATTTTCTTCACAAATTCATTTAAGTCAATTTGTAATGCAGCCTTTTTGGAGGTAAATCGTATATTTTCAGCCAGTTCACACGACAGGTTTTTTTTTTGACAGCTATGAAAAAGAAACAATCACTTCGGTGTTTGCAAACATGGAGAAAAGTGAGTTTCGTGTTCTGATTAAACATTATTTTTTGGGAAAAAAAACCATTACGGATACAAAAAAAAAATTAGACAAATATTACGGGAACTCTGCTCCATCGATTAAAATGATCCACAAGTGGTTTATGG
Source organism: Acleris emargana (assembly GCA_927399475.2). NCBI lineage: Eukaryota > Metazoa > Arthropoda > Insecta > Lepidoptera > Tortricidae > Acleris > Acleris emargana. The sequence continues at coordinate 43,089,971 of OV656835.1, read as the reverse complement.
ATTTTCGTTGTGGCCGTACAAGCACTGCTGACGCCGACCGACCCGGACGCCCAGTTGAGGTCACTACACCAGAGATGATCACCAAAATCCATGACATCGTATTGACCGACCGAAGAATAAAGGTCCGTGAGATAGCTGATATTGTAAGCATTTCAGACGAACGGGTTCGTAATATCCTTCACACTTATTTGGATATGAAGAAGCTCTCCGCCCGTTGGGTGCCGCGATTACTCACAGTAGATCAAAAACGCACTAGGGTGACCCTGTCAGAGGCATGTTTGGCGAAGTTTAGGTGTAATGAAAAGGACTTCTTGCGTCGTTTCATAACTGTTGACGAAACCTGGATTCATCATCATACAACAGAAACCAAGGAGCAGTCAAAACAATGGATTGCTTCAGGTGAACCTGCACCAAAGAAGGCCAAAGCAGTTTTATCGGCGAATAAAGTTATGGCTACTGTCTTCTGGGATGCTCGTGGTGTAATATATGTTGATTACCTTCAGAAAGGTAAAACGATTAACGGCGAATATTATGCCAACTTGTTACAGCGATTTCATGAAGTTTTGATGGAAAAACGACCCCATTTGGCGAAAAAGAAAATCATTTTTCACCAAGACAACGCACGGGTCCACACTTGTGCAGTTGCTATGGCTAAAATCCACGAGTTGCGTTACGAATTGCTCCCGCATCCGCCTTATTCTCGAGATTTAGCCCCCTGCGACTATTTTCTTTTCCCAAACTTAAAGAAATGGCTTGGTGGAAAAAGATTTGGTTCCAACGAAGAAATCATCGCAGAAACCAATGCGTATTTTGAAGGTTTGGAGAAATCGTACTATACGGAGGGAATCGAAAAGCTAGAAAAGCGATGGACCAAGTGTATTGAGTTACATGGGGACTACGTTGAAAAATAAATATATACGTGGACCAAAAAAAAAAAATTGTTTATTTTTTTCCAGACTGTTCACTCTGCCCTCGTATTAAAGAAATCTGTGTTATATAACTTGAAAAGTGTAACCTAAAAATAGAAAAAGAAAATCGAGCTTTCTATTATATATACATATTTTTTCTTTACTTTATTGCCTTAGTTGGATAATATTATGCTCAGTACTGCATTTTCATCAACTTTCTGGGCTTGCGGGCATTACGGTATAACTAAGACTGAATGCAGTAGGTACTTGTGTTTATTACTGCAAATTCACCTAGCATGTGCTCCATACTGCGTTTGTTGTTAGCAATCATTTTCTATTTTCATGCCTGGTACTACACTTACGGAAAAAAATCGACTCAAAAATTATTCTAGTTTCAATGTGCAATATCTCTGATACTAATATTAGTATTGTACGTATACTGGTATTTTTAGAAAGCTAATAATTCAGGCTTTCAAAAATATCAAATCCATATCATTTTCATTTCAGTTACTGAAAAACAAGTGATTTTAACAAAGTAGCCCTACTTTACCCCTGGGTAAAACGTGGCTAAATTAATAAATAACCATAAAATTGAAAGAAAAGATTTTTTAATATGGGAAAACAGTTTATTCTTTTTTCTTAATACCTCGTATTGCCACCGCGGGCTTTTTTTACACATGCGATGCGATGCGGTTCCTTATTGATCTTATCAGCTTCGTGATGGTCTCCTGTGGACATACTTCCCATTCCTCTACAAGAGCTTCCTTCAGGGCCAAAATCGTGTCAGGGGCTGGATCTCGGGCTCGAACTTTCCTCTTCAGGTAATCCCACAGGTGCTCATTGGGGTTTAAATCCGGACTCAGCGGTGGCCACGTAAGGGTGGGGATGCCGACCTCAGCAAGGTATACTTGAGTAACTCTTGCGGTGTGACAAGGGGCGTTATCTTGCATCAAATGAAACCCCTCGTCAAAAAAACCTGCATAGGGGACGACATGGTCTTGCAGGATGTCGGTGATGTATCTGGCAGCGGTCAATCCACCGCACCCGGAATGAAAACCAGCTCGGTCCTTCCATCCATTGAAATGTCCGCTCACATCATGACGGATCCTCCACCGTAGGCAACTGTTTCAGAGAAACAGCACTGTGCAAACCGCTGTCCAGGTCGTACACCCGTTTTCTTCTGTCGCTGCCATGGAGACACACTCTGCACTCATCACTGAAGAGTACACGGCTCCATTGCTCATACGTCCAATTTTCGTATCTCGCCACGAAATCCTTGCGAGCGTCACGATGTCTCCGAGTCAATTTAGGCCCCGTGGCAGGCCTTTTTGGGGTGAGGTTCGCTTCCTTGAGTCTTCGGCGAACTGTCCGAGAGCTCACTGGTTCCACACTGCTCTGCATCAGCTGCTGCTGAATGTCAACACCGGTCCGGTGGCGATTACGAAGACTGGTCGTCACGATGAAATGGTCCTCTCTCTCAGATGTGCATCTTCGACGGCCAGATCCCGGTCTCCGACTAAGGACTCCGGTCCCAGCAAACCGACGGCACACTCTGGAGACAGCAGACTGACTTAAATTCAGCTGTTGAGCGACAGAACGCTGCGCAAGTTCTGGTTCAGCAGGGTGACGACTTGGGCGGCTTCATTTTCGGTGGTGTCCATTTCGTCCAGGTGATTCCAGTGAGTAATTGCGGGAGATGTGCACAGGTCAACTTCTGATAAGCGACTGATAATAAATAACCGGTTACACCGGTTTTTATGGCCCTCAGAGGGCCGCAACTCGTGGGGTATGCACGCAGCTAAAATTCTATTTTCCACGTAAACAACAACATCCTGAAAATTACGCAACCGATTTCATCGGTTGTTACTGTTTTTCGTTGCTTAATAAATGTTTTATAAAACTGCAATTACATTTCTAATGAAATATTTCCCGTTTCCCCAAAATACGACCAAATCTAAAAAATGTTGCTTGAGTCGATTTTTTGTCCGTAAGTGTAGTCAAAATGAAGGGTCCACGGAAAGAACATGTCAAGTCACATAAGTAACTTTTTGAGATATCGCGATTTGAAAGTTAGGAACCATGTCAAATTGTACGTAAATAATTTTCGTGTATCTAGAGGTTTTTTAAGAGTGAAAAGATACAAGTTATATGAAGATTTATATCTGAAAATGCTTTTTTTTATTTCTAAATGACGAAGTTTTTACACAATGACTAGTTTTAGGTCGAAGAGCGGGTATTTTTTTTAAATTCTAAAAACGTGGATAACTCGGTAACCAATGAGATTTGACCCCTAGTTGACTGGAATTAAATCGTTACAAATGAGCTGTAGAATAACCCCTTTCAAGGAATACGGCGAATTTCCAGTCACCCTGTATATATAGGCTGATAAATGATAAACCCATTTCCCTCCTCTCCTCCTCTAATTAATAATATACATACACACATCTTCAAACGGTAATATTATTGAATCAAATCGGATACCAAATGTTACCCAGACCTGAAGTTTTACCATTGCAATATGAATATTTCTACCACAAAATTGCTTCAATTGAATATTGATTTATACGACTAGTTTTTATATAAGCATGTTTATTTAAACTGATTATTTAACTGTTATTCTTAAAATTACTAAATAATTAATCAATTACGTGCATTATTTCGCCAACAGTTAATTTACTAATGTTGGAGTGTTTCATTTCAATGGCAATACCGAGGTAAATTTGATGGAATCTAATTATGAATCCGAGTTTAATACCGAGCGAGAGCGGAATATGATATTCCCATTTGCATTGGTTCGAATAGTATGACGAAAAACATCAAATTGACAGATTTGTAACCGGCCAGTTTGATCTGGTGAATCCGGTGATGCCTGTAGTATCAGGTTGCAATTCCACATTGTAATAAATAAATAAATATCATGGGACAATGTCACACCAATTGACCTAGTCCCAATTTAAGCTCTAGGCTTGTATTATGGGTACTAGACAACGATATAAATACTTATATAGAGAAATATATACTTAAATACATAGTAAACATCCATGACTCAGGAACAAATATCGCGAATATTTCACACAAATATCTGCCCTTACCGGGATTTGAACCCAGGGGCCCTAGACAAGATGCATTACGCCGAGTCGCTTTTCTGTTCGTTTCGTTTTTAAACCAATCGCGTCACTGCTAGATCACGTAATACGAAAAGTCACGTGATCAAGCAGTGACGCGATTGGTTTAAAAACGAAACGAATAGAAAAGCGACTCGGCGTAATGCATCTTGTCTAGGGCCCCAGGACCGCTAGCTTCGTAGGCAGGGTCACTACCAACTAGGCCAGCGCGTCGTCAAATGTAATGTAACCTTTATGTTTAAAAAAATCCCTGTTAGTTCTGCCGCGCTAGCGATAAAGGCAGTAAGTACACTTTGCATAATTTTGAGTAAATGCCGCGAAAAGTTTACGTCACATTTTTGGTTTTCCTGACTTGTGTTTTTAAGTTATCTTAATTATGATTTTTGATAAATATAGTCTGAGAAAATCAGTTTATTTATATATAAACATTATGCTGGTAAGTTTTTTTGTGTAATTTTAAACGACAAAAACCCTTTTATACCTACCAATAGCTTAATAACTTACCCATCCATTGCTTAACATAACCGGAGTAACTCGTTAGTTACTGCTTTTATCCTAAGCAACTCATATAAATTAGGTTTTAACTTGAGTTCAAATAGTTAAGCATATTTAAAAAACCTAAAGGTTTTTCTTTACTTACAAAAAATAAAGTATGAATTTGAGTCGGAAAACGAGTTAAATCAACAAAATTGTACGAAACAAAACTATTATAAAAATAAATCAACATGCAACTGTTAGTTTTAAAACATTTAAAATAAATAAGGCTCCTTTAGCCTTTTAATAAAGACACTTTATATTTAACTTGTAAAACAAATCACTGAAAAACTGGCAACTTTTGCCATTACTATCCTAAAAATATCAAAAAATATCTGTCCGATCCTTTCTAAAATCACAATTTGAGGTCAATTAAATAATAATCATACTTAATCTAAGCTTCTCTTTGGTGTCAAAATGTACGAACTAAGCTAATCAATATTAGTTAGTTTATCTGAAACCGGCAAATCTAACCAAAAACCTTTTTCTGTTATCCGGCATTAAATCCAGCAGTTTTCTTATGATCCCATTTTTCGTGGACTCTGCTATTCCTCTGGGTGATGATTTTTGACTGAATTCTGGGAATTTACTTGATTTCAAGTACTTTATTTGTAGAAAGTCTAAACTTTGTGTTTCTTCATCACTGTGACTATTTTTGTATTGGAGCGTGAACTCGCCTCGATGCGCTACTAAAACCATTATATTTTTAAGGTACACTCTAGGTTCAATTTTGCGCACTTTGTGTTGCGAAGATAGGTCAGTATAATTATAAAAGTCAACCACTTGCATTATTTTTACTGCTAACATACTAAGTAATTGATGTCGAATAGTAAATTGCCTTTGCTTATAATAATCACAGTAAGAGTAGTTACTGCTAACATACTAAGTAATTGAACCCGAAATGTTACACTCTTACTTACGAACGAGGCGTCAGTATACTTACTGCTGTTATACTAAGAAAGGTTGGTCATGACAGTAGACTTACTGCCCTTATCCTTATTGATAAAACATGTTCCCGGTAAGATATTCAAATAAGGGTCAAACCATCATGTAGAGCTCATTGCCACGATTCCGAATCTATGGTTAACTCAGTTTTGACAAAAATGGTAGTTACTGCCTTTATCGCTAGCGCGGCAGAGTTATTTTCATGCATAAATGCATTAACAATATTAAAATAAACCCTGAAATTAAAGTAAATATGTGAATTGGGCTCGTGACTCGTGCTTCGTAATATCTAATGATTTTTGAAATAAAATTATACACTATAGGTAATACAAAATCAAATTTGTCCATATTTTTCAGTGGCTAATCAAGTGGTTCACTTGTGATGACGTAGGAAGTGTCCCATTCGGAAGAGAAGACCTTGTTTTATTAGACCATGTGTGAAACCAGGCCATCTTTAGCCATATTTTCGAGCAGTGTTGAGAAAAATAAAGTTTTATAGATTTAGTTTTTCAAGTGTACCCATTTATGTATGTTTTGTATGTCTATTTATTTGGCACGCTCTGCAGCCTTATGGACCGGCTTGGTTGTGGGAGTTACATAGGCTAGGTACCATATTAAAATTATACCGGGTTACCAGGTTAATCATTTTTAACATATACACGACTATATCCTAAAATGCTGTCGGGTTTTCAAAGCTTACTTTTTATAGGTATAACGCACCTATCGTAATAATGCTAACCTATTCATATTAAAATTTCGAATCAATTAGCTAACACTACTTTCACATTTCGATCAAAACTTGAATATCAAACTTCTCTTTAAGGATAAGTAAATACTTATATAAAATTTTAGTTTTTTGCAACTTAAAACTGGTTACGAAGTTTGAAGTGGTAGGTACTTAGGAGGCATTTGAGATGAAAGGACTGAGATCCACTGATCTCTAGTAATCTCTACCGATTCTTCCTAATAATGAAATAGATTTAAATACCTACGTGTGCAAATATTAAAGGTGCAGTGGTGGTACCACCTGGCGGCCCAGGTAATTATAATTAGGTAGGTATATAGGTAACATTGGTTCGTAACACTAATTTACAACCTTACCTTATAATATTGCTGCAGAATCAATCTCAATTAATTGCAAACTTGAATCACTTACAAAACACGCAAACAAGTGTTTATGTAATGTTTTTTCAAAATCTACCCCTTGTCTTGCGCCAGGCCTCTTTTTAACTGTCTATCTTTAATTAATTGTATCTGTGTGAAAATACTTTAAACAGACCTGTACCGAGGTATCCTGAAATTTTATAAAAATAAGCCCTAACATAGAATTTGATGTAACTTATGTTTTTATAATTTAACCTGCCTATGACACTTAATGAAACACACCAGTGCTTACCGTTATAAACTTATAATATAGAAGGTTGTCTTTATAGTTCATTGCAATAAAATAGTCATGGCATGTATGAATTTAAGCAGTGAGGTTAAAGTCTTTTAAAATTTAATATTATGGAAAAATTTGCCTTTTAGTTGTTTGATTTGAATGCGGAGAAGCGCGGGTGCGCGCTGCGACGGTCAGGGGGGTGGAGGCGGAGGGGTGGAGGCGGGGGCGCGTCGCCGTAGTTGCGCAGGGTCGCCGTGGCGCGCCGCGGCGCTGCGGAGCCGACGCCGCCATACCCGTTATGATCCAAGACCCGGCGCCAGCGCACGCTAAACAACTACAACTCGGTTAACTCGGGATTGAAGCTCTTCTAAAACTTAAAACAGTGTCGTGAAATCAGGTGCAGGTGACAATTTAATAAGGTAAGTACCTACCTACTGAGGTACTAGACTAGCACAGATTCAAACTGACGGCGCACATGATTTTATGTTTACATACATTTCGTGCGTTCCGCTGTCCACATTTCACCGGCTCCAAGCAGCGCGCAGTGTAAGCGAAATATTTGTTGTGTCTGAGCACGTGACAGGCAGCCATTTGACATTTGCAAGCACATGCCAAGCTTAATTGAGATGATAATACTTAGTATTTTCTATTAAATTGGTGGCATTGAATTTAGTGTGATTATTATCATTGATTAAATAAAATACTTATCCTTTGTTAAAATATTCAAACCGAAAAAAAACCTAATATAAACAAATACTTACCTAGTTAAATTAAAATGGAAAATTGATTGACATTCATTAAAAAAACAATAGCCCAGATACCGTTGGACGAGTTCATCCAAAGTGTAAGTTTTGTGTTGTTTTTGCGTTTTATTTATTACATTAAGTCCTAAACAGAATTTTAGTTGGACTCGATAGTCTGTCTGGCATGCGAGTTTTAAAAGACAGAATTGTTTTAGGTAAAGTCGATTGTAGAATATCGTGTTAAGGTTGTATTTGGTTCGTTGGGGCTGTGTAGCCTTGAGCGAAAGGGACACGGACGCCGCCGCCGCCGCGCCGCCTTCCAGGTAGGTTTGTCGTCGCGGGCGAGCGCCGTGCGCGCAGACTGGACACACGGTCGACTGTTGCGAACCGGCGGTGGCGCGGCGGCCGCCTTACAGTAGGTACTTATTTGTATAGGCAGTAAGGAGTGTTCTACAGACTACAACAAATTAACAACCAATTTGCCGTTAAAAAAAGCTCCATTGATGTTAACGCATCTCGTACAGAGTTCATAAATATGTGTACACTTTAAGTACCTACTACCAAGTCTACCTATTTATTGTCCTGTTTAAACTGCCACACATGAATTGTCACAGTGATTAACGTGACAAGGTAGGTATAGTTGGTTCCAGTTAATATGACGAAAAGCACTTAAAACCAACCATTACCAACATCTATTCTTCAATTGTTATCTTCAAGTAGGGTTGTAAAACAATTACGCAGGTGTGTCGGTACGGCCAAAGTATACTGTGAACAAACAATCTTGATAGTTTTGATATTGCCGGTATTTTACTTAATAATTAAATGTTTCTAAAATAATAATTAAATAAAGTGTCAATATCACTTTGTACAATTTAAGAATAGTATTAAAATACATTTTTACCTGAATGTTAACCGCACTGTACTTAAGTACTTAGAAAACAAAACACCTACTTAAATGTGTCCGGTTCAGGTAAAACCCAATGATCAAGAAGGGTTGAGCTACTCTAAGGCACGTGCCACACTTCGGTCGTCCCTTTGTTATCTTTTCCTTTCATATTTAGCAACAAAAGAAGTTGTAAAATCCTGCGTTAAGTGCATTTTCGTCATTTAAACTGGAACCAACTATACTAAAGTGTACACATATTTATAAACTGGACTGTACAACAATCTCTTACGTAAAACCTATTCTTCTTATATACTTAAGAGCAAGGGAGTTGGACACTTTAAGCTAACAGTCACCAATAATCGACACATAACTCTTTATTTAAAGATCATAAATTGATTGTTTCAAAATCAATCAATAAGGTGCGTTGGGGTAAGTTCGTAAATGGGGTAAGATCGTATTTATTAAATATATTCGAAATTAGTAGTTATTTTTCGAATCTGGCAACAAAGCGTGAGACGCCATGTTGTCTTGCCCCGCGTCCCAGTCCACGTTGGTCGTTCCGACGCATCAGTTGTGTGTTATGCAAGTTATAGTGGAAGTGTCGTTTTTTCGGATAATTTACGAGATCCGGATTAACCCCATGCAACTTTTCGCTGGCTTTTTCGGTGAGTATTAGCTTTTTTTGCAAATAATAAATGTTTAAGTAATCTAGGTATGTGGTGTCTTTTGATATATCTGTTTAAAATAGGCTAAAAAGGCTTGTAAGCTGAGATCCGGTCTTTCCCCAAGCAGATATTAACAGGTGAAGTTCGGACTAAATATATCCGATCTTAAACTGGAATGAAAATGCATGTGGTTGTCAAACTTTAGTTTAATCCGAACTTTAACCTCCGATTTTTCGTGGTGTTGCAATCTAATGCAGCTGAGCTCGTTGATAAACAAACATTTCTTATGAAGTTGGTGATATGTATTTTGTTTATTTATTAAGTGAACTTATTTATATTTTGATACCTTAATTATATTTTATGAAAATATTGTTGTTAATAGATTTTACAAGATGTCAATTTATGGGCCCAGCGTGACATGTAATGTGTATTTTATATAGATACGAGTATCTAGTTTTATAAATATCTATCTGTACTCAATAAAGCATTTGCACAGCACCCACGTTGATACCAAGGTCGTAGCATTAGCGAGTGAAAACCATATCACTCTTCTTAAATTTCGTGCCTCTAAAAATATTTAGATATCTATGGGCGCCAACGTACAAATTTATGTTACTTAGCAAGGAGAACTTTTTTATATACTTTATTTTAGTCTACTTAAAAATATATTTTCCTAAGAGTACAATTTTAAAGCAAAAATATATTATTTAAAGGGTGACTTTTAATTAGTTGCTGATAGGATAGGATATGCATCGTGATAACAAACCACTTTCCCGAAGGAATATGGGTATTGTATGTTTATTTTAATGTCTAAAGACAAATAATTGGTCTCAATAGCCTAATTAGTAATATAAATACGCAGTTTAATAAAAGTTTGATCAGCAATCAATTGTAAGGTTTTATTTATGCATGCTTATATTCCAACACATAACCTATCCAATCCTCAATCTGCTTATAGATTAATAATTTGACTGAATGAAAAGCTTATCAGGATCAGGAACATTTCGAACACGTAAGTTTGAGAGCCACAGCCATTTGAGATTTGGTCTAGTGGGGTAAGATCGGACATCCGATACAAAAAAAATAAAAAATTGTCTATTCCAGGTGATTTATTTAACAATATAAAACTTTCCAAAGATCATCTTGAAGGACGTATAAGAACGGATATTTTCTTTCTATAAACTTTGTGTTCTAAGCCACTATGGCGATTTTAGAAGGTAGACCGGTCTTTACCCGTGTACGTCCGATATTTCCCCGAATTTTAAAATTTTATTCATATTTTTAACACCCAATAAATACTAGTTGTCTCGTTTATATTTAAATAAAATACATTTCTATCTATAGCTTATTTAATAATGATCAATCTTCACTTTAATTTATACTGCTAACTAGCGTAATTCTCGAGAAAAAATAATTTTGCCATCATCTTCCAAATACACTTAAAATCCGTCCGAACATACCCCAACGCACCTTACAATAGGGAATATGCATGGATTTTAAATCGCATTTCTCAACAAAATATAAAAATATCGTAAAAGAGATCACCAAAGGTAAAATTAAAATTAAAATCAGTGGAGACATACGGATGATACCAGCATAGACTGCTGATTAGACAGCGTTGGACAGACAGATCCGATATGCACTGTGAAGTCATGTAATAGGAAGGTATTTTGCTAGAAAGAGATAGGAATTAATCTTTGTTGGTTTATATCTCGGATATTTTTATGGCTATTCAAAAAATGTTTTTTTTCAACAGTTTGTTACACGAATCAGTTTACCAAATTAAAACAATTAACAGGGTTAAAAATTATTGTCAAATACAATCATTCAATAATAATTTACACTGGATAAAAAACAAATCAAGAACCGTGAATACCCAAAGGCGATATCAAAATAAGTAATAATTTAGTGAATCAATAAAGGCACAACATCGCTTTCGGTCGGACTTGTTCTTGCGAAGTCAGATGAACATCTTGCTTTTGCAGTGGCCCATTTTATTAGTATCCGTCGTCGATGAGCTCATTGAAAAATTAAGACGATTAGGTACCTACGAACTTAACAGAAAAAACTGTCGCGTATAAGAGTGATATGATTAAAGTCGGATTTTTATTCCCACAGAAAAAATGTAAACAAAGTTACGTCACTGTCAAAGTGACATTTCAGGGGATCTCAAAGTTTGGACCAGCAAGAAATATAATATCAAGGTATCTTTTCGCTCGACCGGGATATAAAAATGAATTCGAGAAATAATTGAAATTAAAATTGCACAAATGAGTCGCTGGAAAGCGATTACGACACGAGAGCACGAATTGTGAAGCGAAGCGAGTGAAGTGACGTCTCACAGTCTCACAACAATCAAGCGGCCCTCAACTTGTTGACACATGTGTATCGAGTTAATGATACCAGTGCAATAAATAAATTATGCAAACAAAAACAGTTTTCTCGTTTTAAATTAATACAACGAAGAGTTTAAATCAAAACAAAGTTTGCCATCAACACATTAAATTCTTTAATCTTGATTACAATAAGTATATTGTTTTTTTATAGAAAGTCGATTTCTTTTGAATGTGAAAAGTATAAATATTTTGAATACAGCAAATGCTTTTCGTTAACGGCAACACCTTTGTTTACTTTTTTTCTGTGAGAATAAAAATCCGACCTTAGGTATGCGCTACATCTGTAGCTCAAAAGCAAATTCGATACATTAGGTAAGTTCTTTCTTGATAATACCAAAGTTGAGCCGGGCAAAATAGGCAATAAAATAGATTTAAAAAAAACCTGAACTACTTACCTAATTATTCAGTTTTCTTTCATTAAGTAGTTACTTAGATAATTACTAACTTAAATTTGAACTAGTGTTATATCGTGAAAAGATAATGAGCTTCATAATGTTGTAGACCTTCGTTGTATTTTGTTTTATACACAATTGTTGATTAGAGCTACTTAGACATACTTAATGAAAATCACATTCTAAATAGGCCTAACCAAGTAGCTCTTCTAGACTCGATACGAACTGAATCAGAATCAGAAACGGTGTTTCTAACGCGATGAACGTCAGTAAGGAAAACATTCAAAAATCTTCAATCGTATCCACCTGCTCGTTTTACTCTTTGGCGGCGGCAATAAACAAGACCGCAGTGCATCGATGGTAGTATTATATTATAGCCCGCGCACTAGCGCCGGCGCCGGCGCGCGCGCCGCGACGGGGCGGCTGGACGTTACAAGGGGAATTCAACAATTTCGATACGACTATTGTAGTGTTTTTCATGCGTATGCGGCTAGTTGTAGCTACTCGTATGTAGCACCAGTGGTGAAGGAGGTCTCTTTATGTACTAGCGAAGTATAAACGAATGCCATTACGTTACTTAACGCAACACCTTTTTAGGGTTCGTTAGCCAAACTCGGAATGCTATAGTTTAAACTATCTATACTTATCTATATATTTAAACTATCAAAGTTACACAGTAAAATAACGTACGTATTTCGTAGAGTACCTACTAAAAAAGCAAGTATAGGAGGGGTATAACGGGTTAGCTTAAAGTAATGAGAATTACAAAAACTGTTGTTATTTTTATTTTTTCACTTGTTAGGGTTATATAGCTTTTTATTACATAAAAACGAACTAAAACCAATATGATAATCAATCATTCCTATACAGCAAAAAGTCCCGCATCTTGAATTTTTCGTAGCTTTCTTCTTACCGTTTTCATCATACGTTGGACTTGGACAACATCTATTTTTACATTTTTTAGTTAATTAGTTGTTTTTGTACCTTGCGCTTCAACTGAGTCTGTAATTTTGCTTCCCGCCCATCACTGTAAACTAGTCTATTGAGAATTACCAAATAATCCTCTATTGGACGAGCTATAGGGACGTTCGGATGGTTTGAATCCTTCGGTACGAAGTGAACGTCACGCTCTTTTAGTCAATTCTGGCTGCTCCCTGCATAGTGATACTTTCTCCGCAACTTCCTGCACTTCTTTGGAATATCTTCAAGCTGTTTGTTGGAATATTTGGGTATTTTTTGACACTGTAACTGTTCAACATTGTATTTCTCTAAAATATTCCTTATTCGCCCACGAAAAACATCATATTTTACAGCTAACTTATCTGGGACTGACCCACTTTGTTTTGTACAAACGTTGCCACCTACTTGCGGTCTCGATAATTAAGAATGGGAGGGCTTCCCGTTTTTGGTGAATCTTTAGTCCTAATACCAAGTTCCCACCGCTGGATCAAACATTAAATTGTAGAAGGAGGTACATTTTCAAATTTGTGATGACAGACCACTTCAGATTTTTCACGCCGTCCAAGTAGGCGATAGACACGTTCACGTCATAACTTCCTCGCGGACATTTTTTATTTAACCAGTTAATCTTTTTTTGCCTTATTAACAAAATTTACATATTTTCTATTAATTATATCTGTCAAAATCCTTTTTGTATTTTTTTATTGCCTGCTATTGGTAATTGAATACATTCTCATTACTTTAAGCCAACCCGTTATAATGTGTCTATCAGCCTATATACAGTATAATTTCAGCAGCCTCGAAAAACACAAGATGGTATTTTTTATGAAATATATTTGTTACTTTTCGGTAGTAAATTGTTATTGTCTTTGACGCGAGCGGGCGCGGCCGCGGCGCAGCTGAGCAGTATCTAACTAGTAAGATAAACTACCTTTCTTTTTGAGGAACGCTTTTGCGCACAGATGACGTACCTATCTTAATATAAAATATCATTGTAGTCACTACAGATTCGTTAATCATAATTCAATATGGCAGCAGCCAGACGTCATATTGTCAAAAATAAAAAAAACAAAGTCGACGAACTATGACAAGTGGGGGGTAGCATTGAATCGGTTCTTATTTAAAAATCCTTTTTCACTTCTCATGCTCGTAAAGTCCTTCTTTACGCTGGGTATAGGCTGCATAAAATCGCATTTTATGCTCTAGTGCATAAAGTAATTTCTTCTTTTAAGACTAAGGCAATAAGGCCTTACAGCCACATACACAATACACCTTCATTTAATTGATATATTTTTATGAGATTTAGGTTAAATCTTATTTTAATTAATACAATAATAATACTATACTATCTATCTATCTTGTAATACTATCTAAATACTTCAAGATTAACACAGGCGTGCATTTACGTAAAAAAAAAATAAGTAACGCAAATATTTATAATAACTTGGCATTAAGGCTCAAACCATAGTGTCCATAGTCAAACGTCACATAGTTGAAAATTAAAAAAAACAATTAAGAAAAATTGTGTAGCGGGAAGCTAATTATTCGTCAAACAAAATTAAAAACTAACTAAATTTGTTGTGTTGCGGTTGAAAATTCAATAAATTATTCGTAAGTAATTGAACAATGTCTTCAAGTAGTGATAGTGACGATCAAAAAATGATTTCGCCTGAGACTTTAATGGACAGAAGTGCGAAAAATGTAATTGAGCAGATATTGCCGCCTAAATCGAAGAAAATCTATCTCAGCACATACGAAAGTTTTATGATTTGGAGGAACCAAAAAAGCGTAAACAAGTTTGCGGAGTGTTTTTTTAAGCTAATTTGACGAACTGTCGAAGAAATTACATTTTATGCGTGATAGAACATATTAATTACATTATAAAAATTAATTAAATTTTCATGTATATGCTTAATCGTTGTTTTATTTCCTTGCAATCGAAGTGAAAAGCAGAGTGTAAAATTCGAGCATAAAACCCATTTTACCCTCGACGTGACCATCCACCCTCGCCGTACCGGCTCGGGTGGCTATATGCACGTCTCGGTTAAAATGGTACGTTTTATGCACTTGTTGTACAATCTACTATTAATGTTTCTTTCATTGTTTTTCATCTTGTATTATTATTTAGGATTTATAAAGATTTAAAGTTGGTGTGACTTGTAGGTATCAACTTACATCATCGTGTGACGTGTGAGGGGTTGTGGGATAGGTAGCTCTTTAAACGCTATTATGTGTAGATTAATTAGGTATATTTTCTTTAGTGTGTAAATAGATATTAACTTAAGACTATCATTGTATTGTATATACAGTGTGGAAAAATAAGTCGGGCCCTGGAGGGAAACTACCTTAAATACTTAAAATGGCTCATTTTACTTAAAGGAGACATTCCTTTATTTTTAAAAAGAAACAAATCTGTATTCAAAGGATTTCTAAAACTCGCTTGCCTAGTCCGGGACTCGAACCAACTAAAATTAAAAAAACAACCACTCGCTATTTTATTATACTTACTAGACTAGCCCATTCGAATTATATCTTCTAATATATAAAAATTATTACCAAGTTTTTAAAGTTGTAGGTAATTCTGTAGCTCTGCCTACCCCACTCTGGGATTACAGGCGTGAAGATATGTATGTATGTATGTATATATAAAAATTCCATGTCACAATGTTAGTTACCGTACTCCTCCGAAACGGCTTGACAGATTCTTATGAAATTTTATATGCATATTCAGTAGATCTGAGAATCGGCTACTATCTTTTTGTAATTTCTAATTTATAAGGCAAAACAACGTTTGCGGGTCAGCTATTATATATATGTATATATATATATATATATATATATATATATAGGGTGACGGAACCAGTAATGGACAAGGCACCAATAATGGACACTTGATTCTTATTTTACAGAAGATAAGGGTTATTCATTTGTTTTGCAACAATCAATTTAGGACCGTATGAAATTTGATTTAAGACTGAAGTGTCCATTACTGGTGCCTGTCAGCTAAAAGTGTCCATCATTGGTGCCGTCACCCTATATACATTATTTTGAGATGCAACCATATTGACAAGAAAATCAAAAGAATACGTATAAGTATACATATATATACATATACCTTCACGCCTGTAATCCCAGAGAGGGGTAGGCAGAGCTACAGAATTACCTACAACTTTAAAATCTTGTTGATAATTCTGTAACCACATTTTGCACAATCAGGCTAAGATGTTTACCAGCGTATTAGTGACAGGTTGCAAGCCCATCGCCTAACAGTAGGTACAACAAGCCTATATTCCCTTAGTCGCCTCTTACGACATCCACGGGATGACGGGAAGACATGGAGTGGCACTATTCTAACCCGGCAACCACACGGGATTTATAAGTACCTATGTTACGGCAACCACACGGGATACACGTATAAGTAGGTATGTTAAGTAATAAACTCTTTTTGCTAGAAAGAGAGTTCCTCTTGTAATTTGTCAGTTTTAATAATTAATTAAACCACTCTGTTATTAATAAAATCTAAAAAAAGTGAAATAAACTAAATTATAAAAATAAAAATAAACTTAACTGCAGTAGAAAAAAACTACTGAAAAGCAAAAAAAATGATGTGTAATCTATATAAATTTGTAAGAGCAATGTACTTAATGATACAATTTATACTATTATATACATATAACTTGAATATTGGAAAAGGTATTGTAGGCGGAGACAAGCAATGAATTACAAAGCCTATTTCTTAAAAATACGCGGCGTATTTTGCTAATTACGTGACGAATTAATTAGTTTGAAAAAAGAAATACAGCTTATGTTGACGATACACATGTTTCTACGTTAATTAGGATGTATATACACCGTGTTTTTTTGATTTACGATAACTTTAAGGGAACGTTATTTAGGTCAAATAAAGTTAATTTCCCGAAGACAGACAAATGATAACTGTTACGGTTTTAAAGATATTTAATTTTTAAATTTAATCAGTTAATTACGTTGAACTGATCTAAAAGGCTCTTAACTGTCTGTGTATGTCACGCCAACATTGACGTAAGTATTTGACACTGACAATGAGTTAGTTAACTCTAAAGGCCCTTTTAGAATGACCAAAGATACAACATTTAATTACTTTGTTCTAAACAGAAAAACATTATTTTTTTCAATATTTAAAATCTAATCTACCTACCACTTAGTTTCTATGGATGTACCTAGTAATATGCCGAAGTTATCGTAAATAAAAAAAAACACGGTGTATATTACCTGTCGGTAAAATATTTGGTTATGTTGCTCATATCCTTCTGTTGTATTGTGTTTAATAAGATAACGGGTATTGCATTAAAGGTCATATCTGTAATTTGATGTACTCTGTGAAAAACGAGGGATACCGACAATAACCGAGGATGGCCGAATGGTGAACTTATTTTAATCGTATTGTATAAAACATTAAGGCCCGCTGGCACGTAAATTAAACCCTACGTTAAAATTCACCAATGTCAGAATTCATATGAGAACTGTCCATTTTGACGAATTAACTTGTTAACCTAGGGTTAACCTGGGGTAAGCATTTACGTGCATGCGGGCGTTAAAGACTGCTCCATCTGTATGTAAAAAACATCAAAATATATTATTAAATTGTCATCGAAATTGCCTACGGTACGTATACCAAAGACGATTAGACAATTGGAAGTAAGTTATGATTTACTTTCAACATTGTTATTTAACTTGCACTGTCCGGATGTATGTCAGTGGTCCGCTCTCGTTAATAATGGGCAAGGACTACAAATGAAAACCCGATGACAATGCGATATTATGGTATCTACTCAAGAGCTGATCCGATGATGGAGTCGGAACGTGGCGACACCGGATCTTCGCAATACTTTAAAGTAGACCCCACTGAGTTAGGACTGATAAGTTTGTTCGTGATAAGCAGATAATGACTTCGCAACGTGCAGTCGGCAATAAAAGCTTGTCTTTATTTTTGGCACAATGTTCTTTAGTTAGTTATATTATACCTAACAAGTTCCTAAGTAACAAGTACCTAACCGTTACAAGTGAAGCTAATAGGTATGCGAAAAAACACAAAAAAGAATAAGGGCCGCTGCACTCTGCCCTCTGCTGAACATTATAAAAGTTTTCAACCCAGCGGGGTAGCAAGCTCCGACCCCTTCGACGCTTTCTCTGTTTTCAACATGACGGGTTGTTAGGAGTTTCGAAAATAAAATAATTGTAGTTATTTTTCAGTGACGGCTAGAGTGAAAATGCAAATTATACCAAAAAATATGAGTTTCTTATGTCGCTATGATTATTTTATACATAATTATTAAGTTTTCGGAGTTTTAGGTTGTTATCTTAGCGCCACCTCCTTTTGGTAGACAGCGACGTAGCTCTTATGCCTCAGTCCCAGTAATCCCAGTCAGCTTACTTGCCAAATAATTCCGCTAAATTTCACTAGATGGCGCTACCTGGCACAGTTTTATTAGTTTTCGGGGTTGCTTCTTGGAACTTAACATGACTTCTATTTTACGACGATAAACGATATTGCTTTTGACGTGCTATGGTATTGTTTTTGACTCGGCGGCCGTTACTGTCAACTAAAAAAGCGCTACTAAAACGTTGACAATACGATAACAAGTCAATAATAATATTGTTTGAGTCGTAGAATAGACGACCAGGATCTCTGATCTTGGTACGTCCAATGCTTGCTTCTGTATGCAAAGTTATATCCGAATTTAATCACATTTGATACATTATCGTATCAGACCAGGGACAAAACTCCGTCCATGAATCATAAATTGTGATTGATTCATGGCCCATGTTAATTATACACGCCGTCTGGGAAGCCAACTAGCTTAGATCATGTTTTTACAATGTATCTATTCTTAGCCGTTCCAAAACCATTTACGGCCAAACCCTATATTCAATCCGCGGACAGATAGGCTTACTTCGGATTAAAATTTGACACATTTTGTATGGGCAAATGTCAAATTTTAACCCGAGGTAAGCCTTATCTATCCGCGCCGCGGTTTGAATATAGGGTTCGGCCGTTAGAGGAATAGGCTTACTCACCCAAATTTATTTGTGCTAGTTTTAATAATTAATATAAATAATTATTAGCCTCGGTAATTTTCAATGTTACGCGCAATGTTTAGCCCTCGTCCTAAGAAAAGGTCGCCCGCGTACCACGCACGACTTAGTGATTATATGGCCATAATTTAATACAGGTAGTACTGATTTTACAATTACACTTTAACATCAATTAGTTATCTAAACTTAAGTTATTTGTTAATGTTGCAGAACAAAACGACGCGCTGGCCTAGTTGGTAGTGACCCTGCCTACGAAGCTAGCGGTCCTGGGTACAAATCCCGGTAAGGGCAGATATTTGTGTGGAGGGCGCGAATAATTGTTCCTGAGTCGTGGATGTTTTCTATGCATTTAAGTAGGTATTATATTTTTCTATAAAAGTATTTATATCGTTGTCTAGTACCCATAGTACAAGCCTAGAGCTTAGTTTGGGACTAGGACAATTACTGGTGTGACATTGTCCCTGATATTTATTTATTTTATTTATTTAAAAGTAGTTCAGTTTAGCGAGTAGAATCTATCGTTGCATTTAAAGCTCCAAGGTCAGAGGCACACTGTATGTATTGTATAAGTATGCTTTTTTATCACGATTTAAGTCGAGTTGTACCCTTTTTCCCTAGGACCCCAGAATTGGAATGACCTATAGGTACCTACCTACCATTTAAAAAAAAGTTATTTTTCGCGTTTTTCAAGGCGGCTTTTTTGTTTCTCAAAACATTAATTGGTTTTATACTTTTTAGTGATTTGATCATAATAAGCTGTTACGAGTATGTAGTTCCGCTTCTTAGTTGATATGAAACTTTAAGATATTTCAAGCTTGCTGCGGGAAACTCATAGTCATATTTAAACAATTAAATGTTCTTCGTTACAATTGCTCAACTATCTATCTTAATCGAGATAGGTATTTATCCCCACCCTTGAAATAGGTACCGTTCAGGAGTTCCGGTGGCCATCTGTGGTCTTCCTCATCAGTTCCACTTCACCAAATGATACTTTCTGAATGCAAATGCTCAACTTGTTACTTAACATACTCAAATCGCTGTATGTATGCCTATAATATTTGGGGACTTTCCTCAAGTTCTCACGGATCCCCTCGTCAGATTCAGATGTGGTGAGTGGTGACAATGGATGATTATGGATGGGACCACTCTCGTATTCTCGTATTCTCTATCAAACAAAACAATTTAAAAAAAACTGACATCTCTGTAAAATGTTAATACTGATGGATGATACATAAATATATATATATATACATACATACCTTCACGCCTTCATTCCCAGAGTGGGGAAGGCAGAGCTACAGAATTACCAACGCCTAATACATATATACATATATTATATATATATTTATATCGAACATTTCCGAGTATATTGGAGAAAACAAATAAAAAACGCAATTAGTCCTAGTTTTTTAATTTATTCACAAGCTACCTACATTATTTTTGGAATTAAGTTGAGTATGCATGAAAATGAAAATATTTATTGGCAATTAACATACCTAAGTTCCTACTAATTTATATTTTTTCTGGATCCTGAGCTAGGAAGCCCTGTGGTAGGACCCAGTATAGCGGTGGGCTTTTAGCTGGGCTTTAACCTTGCAAAAAATCTAAAATGACACGTTTTTTTCTACAATCATGTATTTCAACTTATCCCTCCAAATAATAACAAAAAGTTAAACATTTTCCATGACCGGAACAAGGTAAAAATAATAAAAACGCATTTTCGTAAATAAAATTCAAGCCAAAATAGTTAATGGCTAACAACTCTAGTTATTATGTATAAAAAATTGGTAGAACGAATATATTTTTGCAGAATTAAGCAAATTCCCCCACGGAAATGAATTTTCCATTTTTATTTTTTTATTGTAGCTCAAACATAAATATTAACAGTGATTTACAGTGATTAGAACGCTCAGGCAAAATGAAACTACTGTATTAAACGATTAAACAACCTTTTATCTGTTTAATTCTGAGATATTCTGGTATGGGCTTAAATAATTGCCATTGTTCAACAACTATAGGTTCTGTTACATTTTTGCCTAAACCACTATTTGAGATGCAAAGTCCCATAAGTTTAATTTTCTTTTCTCAAACGTGCTCGGAAATGTAATGTCCCGAAATGAAGACATGAAGTTTCTTGTTTATAGCTCCCTACATTACCTCTTGGCCTAGGCCAAGAAGTTATGTATGAAAACCCTAAGAAAAAATATTATTGACCGCTGCTCTAACTTATTAACTTTGCTTACAAACTGACAAAGAAAAATTACATACAGCCACCACTAGACTCTGTAACCATATTTTGCTACATAAAAAAAAAAACGATTTTAGTCTTGAAATTGCCGTCGTAAGATTGCACAGTCTTGAGATTGCCATCGTAAGATTATAGTGTTGAGATTGCGATTGTAAAATTGCAGTCTTGAGATTGCTATCGTAATATGGCAGTCTTGAGATTACCATCGTAATATTGCAGACTTGAGATTGCCAGCGTAAGATTGCAGTTTTGATATTGCCATCGTAAGATTGCAGTCTTATGATTGCCATCGTAAGAATGCACAGTCTTGAGATTGCCATTGTAAGATTGCAGCCTTGAGATTGCCATCGTGATTGCAGTCGTATGATTGCAGTCTTGAGATTGCCATCGTAAGATTTCAGTCGTAAGATTGAAGTCGTAAGATTGCACTCTTAAGGTTGCCATCGTAAGATTGCAGTCTTGAGATTGCCATCGTAATATTGTAGTCTTGGGTTGCCGTCGTAAGATTGCAGTCTTGAGATGGCAATCTCAAGATTGCAATATTAATAATAATAATAATAAATATCAGGGGGCAATGTCACACCAATTGACCTAGTCCCAAACTAAGCTCTAGGCTTGTACTATGGGTACTAGACAACGATATAAATACTTATATAGAGAAATATATACTTAAATATATAGAAAACATCCATGACTCAGGAACGAATATTCGCGCTCATCACACAAATATCTGTCCTTACCGGGATTTGAACCCAGGACTGCTAGCTTCGTAGGCAGGGTCACTCCCAACTAGGCCAGTGCGTCGTCAAATCAAATTACTATCTTTAGATTGCCATCTTATGATTGCAGTCTCGAGATAACCATCGTAAGATTGCAGGAATGTACTTTTAATATTTCCTCACATTGCTTGTGAAAAGCACTATACAATCCTCGAACGGAAAAGGGATTGAAGGACAGGTTCTATCCGGCCTACGACCCGGCTGTCTACCCGAAAATCGTCCTTAAATCCCTGATTTCACGGCCTTTGCAATAATGTACTATTATATTAGTTAAATATATAAATAGAGGCGACTAAGGGAATAAAGGCTTGTAGTACTGTTAGGCGACGGGCTTGCCACCGGTCACTAATACGCTGGTAAACATCTTAGCCTATTTCTGCAAATTGTGGTTACTGAATTATCAACAACTTTTTAAAGTTGTAATTCTGATGCCTTGGGCAGTGAGGAGTTGTATCTCCTGTGGGTCAATGATATGTCGCCCTAGGTGGATACTTCTGTTGCGCATTAGTGGTCCGCAAGAACAGAGGATGTGCATTGCTGTCTCTTCTGTTTCCTGACAGAACCTGCATGTCGCGTCTTGTTTCATACCCATTAGAAACAGATGTCTGGGAGGGAGGATCCTAGTTATTGCTCAAGTCTTTTCTCTTTTGAGTCAGCTTGCTTCTGAACCCTTTAATAAGTTATTTCGAGTGGTTTTGTCCTTTTGTGAACTTCCAAAGCTCGGTCGCTCTAGATCTATATAGGACGCTTAGCAAGAATAGGCTTCTCGTTTTGTGATGCCACAGAACGGCTCCGGGCCGACCAGGGGGTTGTCAGCACCGTTCCTAGCCAGTTCGCCTGGTATTTCATTTCGAGTGCCCTGGTACCCATGTAAGTATTACTTTGTTGGAATCTCCTAGGGCATTTAGGTTTTCTTTGCAGTTTTGGACTAGTTTGGAATTTATTTCCAATGCGTCTAGTGCCAAAATTGCAGCTTAGCTGTCCGAGTTGATGTAAATGTGCTGGTGTCTACGGTTCTTCTCAAGGAGTATTTTCACGATGGCGAGCTCTGAATGTCATCAGCGTGAATTAATTTGCCTCAAACATACAGAGAAACCCCATTTAAGAACTATCAATCTAATAAAATATCCACAATCCACCATATGTTTGGTTTTAAAAACAGTTCCGAGAACGTTTGACGGTAAAAGTCGGGGATTTAAATCGTTCAAGGCTCAAGCTGCAAGGTCCAATCGCGATGCTAAGCAGAATTTATCTGCAAAACGAAGATCACAAAAAATGTACAATGTATATTTAACAAAATTAAAATGGTTTTTATTGGATGATGAAATGTACATAAAAGCATACTTCCAACAGATACCTACCGGTGCAAGATTTTTACACTTGTAAGAATCATCAAGATGGCCCTGAAGACCGCAAGATTTAAATTTCCAAAAAAGTTCCTCTTATTGCTCGCTATTTGTAGTTCTAGTAAACGAAGTCGGTCATACATCACAAAAATGCTTGCAAAAGCGTCTAAATTACACTTTTCACGCATCACAGTTCACAACTAATGTTTTGGCCCGATCTTGCGAGCTGCCACTATTCTAAAGCAATGACTGAATGGTTTGAGCAGAATCTGTTGCTGAGGTACCTACCTAAACAGTGCAACCCTTCGAATTGTCCTGAACTAAGGCCGATCGAAGAATACTGGTCCATCATGAAAGGCATTTTAAAAAAGAAGTGCGGACAAGTAAAATCAGTAGCTGAGTTGCAAAAAATATGGACTTGGGCTTGCAAAAAATATCCTGATAGTGATGTGCAAACCTTAATGAGCCGGATTCGAAGCACAATTAAAAAAGTATATATTGGCATCAACATACAATAATATTGTAGATAAATGCAATAAAAAATTCCTTGAATTATAGTTCAAATTGTAACAAATATCATATTTGCAAATTAATAATGGAAACAATTACTTATTGCAAAAATATTAACTGATCTCTCGGTTATCGGTTTTCCCTCGGATCGGATATCCTCTAAAAACATTCTCGGAATAAACGGGCAAAAATCTTCGAGACTAGGTAGATTCTCGTGATGAACAAACTATCGACAATTCGACACACAAGTTTGTTCGGAGCCATCATCGGCACGTGAGTCTAACTCGCATTTGTCCGGTCTATGGTGTAAGTGCAGGACGTCAGCGACCGATGTCAGCGTAGGAGGAAATCAAGCCTTAAGATGTTTACCAGCGTATTAGTGACAGGTTGCAAGCCAATCGCCTTACAGGACTAAAAGCCTTTATTCCCTTAGTCGCCTCTTACGACAAGTTTTTTATGTAATTTAATGTGTATTTACACTAAAACTATGTGATATTATTTATTTACTGCTTGCGTTGGATTCGGTCATTTCCGATTTTGGCGGTGTTTTTTTAGAATGTAGGCCCATTAATAACCTTAAATTTCGAGCACCAAACGCTACCTTGTCAAAAATCATCAAATAAAACATCTAACGTTGTTGAGGCTGTGTCGATTTTAACCAGTTTTCTATACAGAGTTATTTTTAAAAACCCTGGTCGATTTTAAAAATCCCTATAAAATTGAATATTAGTTTTTAATAGCGATAAATTGTACAGTCGACTACAAAGAGATGTATCCACTTTTTACCTTCATCATCATCATCATCATCATGTCAGCCGAAAGACGTCCACTGCTGGACATAGGCCTCCCCCAATTCTCTCCACTCGGACGGGTCTTGTGATTTTCGCATCCACCGCTTTCCCGCGATCCTTACAAGGTCGTCACTCGATCTTGTTGCAGGCCTACCACCTTATTGCATTGTAAGTAATGTAAGGTCCAAAAGTGGATACATATCTTTGTAGTCGACTGTACATACGTTTAGTTTACGGGTTTAGGGGTTTTAAGTCTAAAGGGATTATTTATTCTGATTTTTTTAACCACATTTACTTATCATACAAAGTTGCATTGTTTTTAAGACATTTATATATCTTTTTAACTTTTGAGTAAACGCTATTTTTGCCGAAAAGATAATAATTAGGTAACCATGATCCGATTTTGTGAGCAAGTTAAAGAATAAATTAATAAACTACAGCGGCAAGAATGATTTATAATCCCTTTATGTTACCCCGAGGAAGAAAATGAGTCTATTTGAGTATTCGGTTTTCAATAGAAAAGCCATAATTACCGAAACTGTTTCAGAATAGTAGGCATTTTAGAGGTGAAAATAATTATTTAACATATATGTATATCATACATTAGCTGGAAAAGATCCCTTAAAGTGATGAGTTTGCCTTTGTTGATCCCTAACATTGTTTTGTGTATGGTTTGAAAGTCAGCTTTTATGGCTCTACTTATTAGTAGGTAATAATTAAGTGTTTAACAATTTTGTAAGGTTCTGTACAAACTTTGCTAATATAAGTATAAGAAATCGAAACAGTCAATAGCTACTAAAATTACATTTAAGTGTTTAAGCTACCTAAACATACTCATAAAAACTTCAAGTTCATCTAATCAATCAAAATCCTCCTCGCAAACTATTGTATTTATTGCGTGCAACAATATATTAAATGTTGAGAGGGTAGGTACTCATCCTTAATACGATAAAAATTACACGTTGCGGCCTCGCTCGATGTTTTTATACAATAAATAAATTCGAACTGACGGGGAAATTATATTTTATGTTTATAAATACTAAAGTTTAATGACAGGCTGTTGGGAACCCGCGCCGACTGCGGCGCGCCTCTGGCTCGCCTCGCCCGGCCTCGGAGGGCCGCTGGGTCGCGCGCACTCGCGCTCGCAGGCGCATGCACTCATCGCATAGCCTTCAAAACTACAAAGCCTTCTAACTTCAGGCTGAGAACCCTACATTTTGTGCAAACAGATATAAAATAAGTTTAAATATAACGAAGATGATTAAAGTGACGCTCGGCGGCAATAATATGCGCAGAAATCGACATGTCTCGGCCCGCCGGCCCCGGCGCACGGGCTCGCGGGCCGAGGCGATTCCCGACGCGCCTGCCGCCACAATATCTCCAACCACACTAATTGAAGTATATTTATCTTACATGAGATATTTATTATAATAAATTTCGGGCCGAGCGCGTGAGCATTTTGCGTTTGACTAGGTGTGCCCCGCCGGCTTGAAAAGTGACCTGTTTAGCAATATGGATCAGATTATAATAAAAAATATCACAGTTTTACTTGTGACACTAACGAAAATAACCGTTTCTTACCGACAGGACGCCTAGGTAGTAAATTAAATAATTCTATTTTTGGACCGAAAAGTTGGCCACGCTAACTCAATTAAAACTTCTATGAAATGTTTCCGCTTGTGACACGAACATTAGCCATACAATGAAAGGGATAAGTACTTTTCGTCGCACAACTTTTTTCGACTTCGTAGTTTGTATGGTTAACGGCGCTTAACTATGGTTCAACTTTTTGGTCCTTAACTCTTATAAAACTGGCAAAACGGGTGGATTGGCCATACTTGGTTTACCCGAAAAAGATACCAAACTCTACCTAGTAATCCAAATAAGTTTATTTCCAAGCACGGGTAGTTAAGTACTATGGCCCGTCTCCCTTCTGGTGTGTCGCGCGCGGAGCTATAATGATCGCCTACCAGGCGTTTTGGGCTCAGCTTGTCTTGTATTTGTTGGCAATTCGCAAATATTAAGTGTAATACCTAATAAATAACATAGGTAGGTAGTAGATTTTTATGGCTTTTCTACCTCTTGCATTTTATTTAGTTGTGCTCTTTAAAGTGTTGTACTGTGTGACCGTAACCATGGCAATAACAATGCTATAATAGTTATTATAGAATTGTTATTATCACGGCAACGCTCATTATAGAATGATTTTCACGCCTCGGTTACGCAATAGGTGGTATTCTGATTAACGATATCAATATTAACGGTTTATAGTACGCGAGCAGAAAAACTTATTTTCTTTTCGCGTACTATAAACCGCTATTATTGGTATCAGAATACCACCTATATCGTAACAGAAGCGTAAAAACAATTCAATGTTGATCGTTTCCATAGTAATAACAGTTTTATAATTATTATTATGGCATTGTTATTACCATGGTTACGGTCATTCCGGATATTAGTATCTGCGTTTAGTGACCACTTTTTTTTACAATAAATCTTTAAAAATGTTTTGTCAACAATTACCATGACATAATATTAAAAACAAAATAAATTTTGAGACTAATAATAACATTCTTAAAATTATATTTTATTAAATCACTAAAAATATTTATCGACTGGTTATTTTGTTACCATGGTTACGCTCAATATATTATTCATAGGTATCAACAATGGCGCTTCGTTTATCATTGCATTTTTTATGATAAACTGTCAGAACTGTTTCAATACTTAACTATTGAAAACTGCATGAATTTGTTTGTAAACAGTAAAATTCACAAGCTATTAAAGCCAATCGAAATAATAAAAATGACTTTGCCGACACTTACTTTGTTAGCAGAAAAATCAGGGAAAGTATACATGAAAAATTGGCCATTGTTTATTTAAATATCATTATCATTTTAAGCCTGTAGAAAAAATATGTATGCAACGGAACATAATTAGCTGTTAAGGTACGAGTGCCGGGGTTAGAGCGCGAGCTTGCGCGCGAGCGAGTAGGCTTCATTATGTACCATTTAAAAAAATAACTGTAGTCGCCTGTTAACATTTCTAACTCAAAAATACTTATCTCGATAAAACAATATACATTTATTATCAAATTTTCTACTTAAAATTTCTTTGTAAGATTGTTTCCTTAGACGATTATCAAGATTTCATTTTACAACTTCCTCGGCGTAATGTAACTGTTCCTGAGCCGCGGTCTGTAAGGGTTCCTTGTTTACAACGGAACCCTAAAAACTAGAACCCGACAGGCAAAAAGTATCTATTTATTGCACATCCTTTTAATTCATATAAGAAACCGACACAGTTAATATTTACTAAAATTACATTTAACCATTTGAGCCACCCAAACTAATAAAGGAAATTTTAGCATTAAAAGTAATTTTTTCATATTTTTATTTTATTATGCATTAATTAGAAATCGACTCTTATTATTTTTCACTCATCCTCCCTTAGGGGTTGAATTTGCAATCATCCCTCGTTACTTGGGTAGGTGTTTACGTCCCAAAAGAAAGTTACTTCAACAAACCCAAATTTCTATCTCCAGTACCTCAACTTCGACGCACTTTTTTTCGCATTTTGATAGCTTGTGTGTTTTTATTTCGTTCTCAAACTGGATGCCAGTTAGCCTGTGCCGTACGCAGTACGCACGCACTGACAGACAGCAGGGCGACAGTAATATTAATAGGGTGCATTGGATACGAAACCTAAAATACTATATGAAAATTCTAAGAAATCCGCCGATTAAATATGTTGCCTACTGTTATAAATTTAAGCTTTTCTGTATGAATGCAAGGTAAATGCCAATAAAAGTTGGTGTCGGCATAACAACCAACGCGAGTGGGCCGCGCGCCGGGCCCGCGACTGGCCGGCATCCATCAGAACGCGATTTGCACTCGAATATGTATTATTTGTGGCTGAAATTTATGAGATAGAATTATACGGTCCGCGCTGGAATCGCACAAGCGGCCCACTCGCCATAGGTACATATACAACTATGTTCTACGCCTTAAGCGTTGGTAACAAGTAGGTAAGACTCGTGAAGCAGCTCTCAACGTCGTTTTAACACCAAGGCTGATCTTCTGACGAACCAAACAAACAACTACACAATTATAATTTTTAAACCATTCCTATGTTGGTCCAAATTTATTTTTTACAGTGAATTAATTATACTAAATTAAACCGGCGGTTTAATTTAGTATCGGTAGTATTTAGTGCGAGTCATATTCGCGTACCGACGGTTCCGTAATTAAGAAAGTACGGTTAGAAAACGCAAAAGAAAATACTCGTTTGTTATGAACTTTATTTTCTATGTATTAAGGTTTATTTTGATTAGCCTAAATTTTAATACAGATTATTAAAGTTCTTTGATACATTTTCCGGTAAAATTTGACAACTTTATTTTATTCTTCTCGTAAAATATATATAAATATATATTGTCTTTAAATCAGGAATTTTCCAGATTTTTTAGTCCATAAACTTGGGAGATAGGGAGAGAAAGGTCATTTTATGTACATTTTTGAAACCCCATTCTAGACCCCCTTTCAAATATTTAGAACAATATGGAGCTGGAAATGTAAATTTACTATTGTGTTGACATGTGTATTAACCTTGAACCTAATTATTTTGACATCGGACGAGTGACCATTTATTAGATGTTAAATTGTTGTTGTTTTAGTTAGTATTTATTTTTGTTTTCTTTGATTATTAATATTTATGTTTGACGATCTCAATGTAATTTCGTATTTTTTGACATGCTATGCAATTTATATTGTAATATTTTATTGATAAATTAATAAACTACCTTCACGCCTGTAATCCCAGAGTGGGGTAGGCAGAGCTACAGAATTACCTACAACTTTAAAAAGTTGTTGATAATTCTGTAACCACATTCTGCACAAATAGGCTAAGATGTTTACCTACCAGCGTATTAGTAGCCTTTATTCCCTTATTCGCCTCTTACGACATTCACGGGATGACATGGAGTGGCACTATTCTAACCCGGCAACCACACGGGAATTTCACACCAATTTACCTAGTCCCAAACTAAGCCCTTGGATTGTACTATGGGTATTAGACAACGGTATAAATACTTATACGGAGAAATATATACTTAAATACAGAGAAAACATCCATGAGTCAGGAACAAATATTCGCGCTCATCACACAAATCACTGCTTTTTCACGGATTCGAACCCTGGACCGCTAGCTTCGTAGGCAGGGTCACTGCCAACTAGGCTAAAGCGTATATACTTGACAGTAATGGCGACTGACGTCAAAACAATACCATAACAGGTCAAAGACGATATCGTTACTACCGCCCGGGAATAGAGGCAATGGTTATATACCTACAACTGTACCTACCAAATTTCAAGTTGATATACAGACAGATAGACAGTTCCTTTTTTACCAATTTTTTGTTAAGGAAAAATGAAATAAATTGTCCGATTTGCGCTATATCAACCTTTTTTGTGGTTTTATGTAAAACTTCTCCAATATTTTACCTTAATAGTACAATTTAGACCGCTAGATGACACCTTCCCAGTTACGTTCGAGGACAGCAGATACATGTAAAATGTATTTGCTTACTGTGGCTGCCATTAAGACTGCGCCGAGCGTACGCCGGATGTACAGTGGCGCCCTCATTACTGTTATTGAGATTTCTAATAAACTAAAGTATTTTCTTGAATTCGGACGATGCATTTTTGTACTACAAATAAAAACACAACTTATACGATAAATCCCATAGTTTACTAACAATTGACCTTCGAGTTATCAACTGGTAACTATTATCAAAGTTTTTTACGTATCCCATAAATTGTGTTTTTACTTGCGCTACAAAAAAGCATCGTCCAATTCCATGGAAATTCTTTCGTTTATCAGAAAACACAATAATAGTATTGAGGGCGCCACTGGACGCTCGACGTTTGCTCGGTGCAGTCTTAAAGAAAAGAAGAAGAACTATGCTTCTTCCGGTAACCTTTGGGGATTAATTTTAGAAAATCATGAGAATGAAATACCCTTTCAATAAATGGATTATGATATACCTATTAGCAAATCTACTCTAGAAAGAAAGGTCACCCAGGAAATGCGGCAGCAACGACCAAACGCTCACAATACTCTAAAGTAATGAATATAATGTACCTATTGCGATTGTTTGATAACGTTATGTTTGAACAGATCATCATAGTAAACGTATTCCAAATAGCTTTGCCAGTTTGTCGTAGGTAAGTAGGCGAGGTTACTTTTAGTTTTATATTTAATTAATTATTTGAAATAACAATAACAATTTCAAACATCATTTATGGTTTTAATTAGATTAGGTACCTACCTACTTTTCCCATAATTGCTTCAAACCGCAATACCGGACGATAAAACGCACTGAGTAACGAATCATACAAAAACTTCATGGGTTGCTACAACATAACCCATGATATCAAAATTAAAAAGCAATATTTATTAGAGTATTGAATGATTCTAAAGAGGGTGCTAGAGAGTTCAACACGCCTTCAAACCGCCAGATTGGATTACGCGAGCCGGCGGGGCGCCTCGCGGACGCGCGCCCTCGCGACCGCAGGGCGTTCTCCGCGGGTTCTAATATGTCATTAAAAACGTTTAAATTGTACAAAATAACACGCCAGCCACCCGTGGTGATCTAATTCTCAGTCAGCGTCAACTAATTTGCAGCAGGGAGGCGTTAGCGGCGTTGCTTTAGTGGTTGCTCAATTGGTTTCAGGTCGAATAGCACACTCGGATGAGGCATTTGGTAAGTCGTTGCTCAAATCAAATAGTCAAAATAGTTGTACATTAACTACCTGCACCGGGGGCCGAGAATGGGCCCGAGGCTCCGGCGCCGGCCGAGCGCTGTCCGCCCGGCATCACCAGGCGCCCAACACGTGTGGATTACATAAAATTCAGCCAAGGCCCTACTCTAACTTAAACGTGACTTTGGTTAGATTCGGTTAAACTTGGCAGCAGCGTGCCTTTAACATTGATTTAAACAACTAGATAAGTATTATCAAACAATGAAAAATGAAAATACATACCTACTTAACATCTTGTAACATGAAAAGCCGGACAATTTAAGACTAAGTATAACCTGCAAGACGCAAGTTCTAAAGTTACCCATAGTGACATAGTTTTTTGAGATTATCGTAGAGAAAACATAAAATCCTTATGTTCAGAAAAGGAAGGAAATGAATAAAACCTCCGTTGTAATTATCTATGCTTTTTACGCAAATATTCTTCTTTCTTATTCATGTCATAGTTTTTCTCTTTCTTTCACTTAACTGTTTTAACATTACAACTAAGAAAGCAACGAATAACTCACATTCATAACTTTTACGAGGGCCGGTCCAAAAAAAATTAGTCAACGGCGTATTATTACCTAATCCTATTGATTTTCAGTATTTTTTTTTCTGAAATTAGAAAAACAAAATCTGTCACCTATTATTCGCAACAATGGAGGTAACGCGGAAAGCATTTCGTACTATGATATAATACGATTATAAACAAGGGTTAACTTACAAGGAACCTTGTGAAAATTTGACCTGTGATTTTGGGGCATTATCCCCATCTTTTGTCACTGTCAGTTCCTGGTTCCGTGAATTTAAGCGTAGGCGTAGCGACGACAAGGATCCTGGACCGGGGCGACCGGCAACGGCAGTCACTCCAGAAAACGTCATCAGGATGGAGTGGCTAATCAAGGAATCTCGAAACACTACCAAGCGAGATATTCAGAACGAACTGAACGATGGATCCCAGGCAGTTTCAACCATTTTGCATGACAACCTTAAAGTTCGGAAGGTTGCGTCTCGATGGATACCACATTCTCTCACACAGGAGCAAAAAGATAGAAATGCAGATTGGTGCAAATTTATGCTAAATAAATTAGAAGGAGGCAATTCACAATAAGTGACCTACATTGTGACATCTGACGAATCTTAGATATACAGCTACGACCACCCATTTACAAAACAGCAATCGACAGTGTGGGTCTTTGAAGAAGATGATTTACCCACTAAAGTAGTCGCGGCAGAAGCGTCAAGAAAAAAAATGGTTGCGGTTTTTTTTCGACGAAGTGAGCCTGTAGCCGGTTATTCTACTAAAAGATCGGAAAACAGTTACCAGCCAATGGTATAGCGAAGTTTGTTTGCCACAAGCATTCCAGGAGCTGAGCGTCACTCGTCCAAGAACCCGGGGCATCTTTTTTCATCAAGATAACGCTCCTGCTCATACGGCTGCCAGACCCATGGATTTTTTGAAGAAATCAGGAGTGCAACTGCTACCACACCCTCCCAATAGCCCTGAACTGGCACGGTGTGTTTTATTTATTTCCCACGGTAATAAGATCATTACGTGAACGCCAATTTTCGACGGCGAATGAAGCAGTGGACGAATTCAGACGATTTTTTTTGACCTTCCGCAAGAACGGTTTTTTTCCTGTTTTGAAAGTTGGTTTAGTCGAATGCATACGTGCATAGATGTAGCAGGGGAATACTTTGAAAAGTCATAAATAAAGTTGTATTATATTCCTTACATTTTTCGTTTAACAATTTTTTTCTGACCGGCCGTGCTATTTACCTCAATTAGAAGCAAGAAAATAACGCTTGCCAGGAATAGAACTTATACCAACAGAACGCAGCTCTCGACATTAATAATGAGAACTCTATGTTTTTTGTAAACGATTCCTGATCTTTTATATACTTTTGCCCCGATAATTGTACCAAATCTTTAGTGCCTTATCCTGGGCACACCAAATCTTGATACTTACCTACAATTTTACTGCTGGTAAAAACTGTGCGTAGTAATTGACAACATTTCAAAAAAAAAGCATGATTGTTTTTTCGCGTTTATAATAGCTGGTTAAAAATTAGACTACCCGTATTTCTTGGTTTTTCTTTATTTAACTTAAATTCGTCGTTAATAATTTATTAAAGAAATAGTCATTAAAAAGACCGTAAGTATATACAAAGTTAGGAATACTGATGTCGTGATCTTAGCCTGATATAAAATTTAAAAAAGTAACTTTAAACAGTAAACAAAACTGACTGTCATGTCATGTCAATCATTCGCTGCCGTTCGTTCACAAATTTGCTATTTTGCGTAATTTAATTAATTACGTAATTTGTAGACGCCATTAAAATAAATACCTAAACTATTTTGCGTAGAATTGAAAGCGTGTCGTCAGAATCAAGTAATCCGTCAGACAGATAAACAATGAACATGACAGTTGTATATTTTTTTGAATTCCTTTGGTAATAAATGGACTTAATGGACTAAGGGCACTATAAGTGTATTCCTAACATTCACAATCCAACTTTTTTTACTGTTTTTCCTAAATATAAAAAAAACTACTGCATAAAAAAATCCAAAGATATTTTTACTGTAATCAGCAGTGTAAAATCTAGAAACGGTATTTAATTTTACTACTTAGCACAAAATGAATTGTTGTCAATTAGTAATCTATTCAAAATTTAGTTTTTCTGTTTCCTTGAAACATTTTCTATTCTGTTAATATTTGATATTCTAACTTCCTCTTCAACAAAATGATGTGTTACGTGCGTTTATGTGTATTCCCGCCTTTACTTCCAGGATCCCCTTTATATTATAAAAAGAAGCAGGCAGATCGCTTTCCACATTGATGGAACTCGGAAGTAACAGCATGTTTCTTTGCATAGTTACACGCTACAAAGGCATCTGTTTATTAGTTTGTTAAACGTGCAGCAAATCAGATTATCGAGCGCTGCCGTGAGCGGGGATAGGTGGTAATTAAATGTTTCCCCCGATGCTCCCGGCCGTCTGCCGAGTTCCAAACAGAACGCGTGTTACGCGCTGACCCAGAAGATATCGTACTACTAGCTAGATTCATTGCACCTTCCCACCCCACCCCCACCTCAATGTACTTAACAAACTTCATCTTGTAAAAAATGGTATCTGTTTTGTTCACCGAGCCTCATTCCCGAGGCGGACTCGAGGCAAGTCGCTAGTATAACAATAAGTTTAGGAGGAATCTGTGTAATAGAAAAATGCAACAAAGGTTGCCGTCGTAAATAACGGCTCAAAAAATTACCATGGTACCATCAAGTTTTTTTAAATAAAATGTAACAATAATATGTATGATACCTACGCATCATACATATTGTGTAGTTTATGCGCTTCAGAAGAATAACATTCGTCCAGTTACAGCGAGTCGAGTGAGCTCGCGCTCAAGTGTACGGTACATCTTCAAATAAAAATATTGTAGTACGAGTAGTTAAATATATTAAATATCGAAAGATAAGAGTAGGTGTACCTACCTTATTAAATATAATTAAGTCAGTCTATGCGGCATGACCATTATTAGTAAACAGTGCATGCACACTGATACAAAAGGCTGCAGGCATTTCTGACTGACTCCTGCAGCCAGATCAAAACACCGCTGTTGGTGATATTTCGACCAATTTATCGAAACCGAAGATTTAAAACTAGTATAGTGGCAATGCGCAACTCGACGGTAAAAATAAATCACAACTTAAAAAAGCTTTATATTTCGCAAACGGATCCCAGCATCCAAAAAAGTTATTTAAATACTTACCACACGATGATTGAAAAAGCTATCCAGTTAGTTACACCCCGAAAAATGAAGTTGTGGAAACCTGTTTTACGTGTATGGAACGGAACATACCTACCTGTTTTCTTATGATTTAATCTTACATAATTGTGGGCGTAATTAATATGTAAAACAATGCCAAATTACAGCTTTGTATTAGTACCAAGAGTCTCTCAGTTAAGCCGCAGACTGACTGACGGACATGCCGAAACTTCATATAAGGGTTCCTCATTGTCAACGGAAGCCTACAAACTTAACAATGTACGTAGCTTCCTGTTACCTATTACTTTCTTTACTATAAAACGAGATAAAAATTAAAAATAATTGGCAATATGAGGGCTCTTAAATGTGTCAGTCGTTCAATCGGCGTCCGCGGCGGTTCCTATAAGGTAAGGCGGGACCAATGTTCCGGAGAGAGCGGGCCGGCGGCAACGGCAGCGCGCGGCCGCCCAGAGCTAATGTCCAGAACGTTTCGTCAAAAACAATATATCGTGCAGAAACACCGAGTTTGCGGTTCATCCGTTAGCCGGGAACCCGAGTGTAATACATGTAAATCGTCTACATATAATGTATCTAATTTATGCAGTTTCAAACAAAAAGCTGCCTTAATTTTAAATCGAGCCGAGCTACCGACTTGCGAGTCCCTCATTACCTTCCACAATCAAATTGTAAGTAATTTCAATAAATATGGCCGTTGCGCACGCTGCCTATAGTTAGCCGATCCTTTATATTGCCATCTAATAAACAGTTGGGCATCACGAGAAAGCTGATCGATCGCCAAATTGATATGTTTATTATTACTTTCTCACGATCTTTCCATAGATCGATTTTTATTATAAATTTTAAACGTGGACGTTTTAAAAAGATCGTGCCGAACTTAGCAACCTATGAGGAATTGATTTATAAAGCACATGAGGTCGATAATTGTAGTTTTGTACATACCTACATAATATATGTTCAATGGCCCTGCGTGTTTGTTTGCTCATCTTATGACATCGGCTTCATGAATTTTGAAACATTTTGCTTTAACTTAGTCACGAGACCAACTACTCCATTGCATTATTTTGTCGATGTGAAAGGCTAAATTAGGCGCCCATCACTACATAGTATAAAACAAAGTCGCTTGCGCTGTCTGTCCCTATGTATGCTTAAATCTTTAAAACTACGCAACGGATTTTGATGCGGTTTTTTTTAATAGATAGAGTGATTCTTAAGAAAGGTTTATATGTATAATACATTCCACGCGGGCGAAGCCGCGGGCGGGTCGCTAGTAACTAATAAAATAACTATCCGCCTAGCACTATAAATCAAACACGTTCGGGCCGTGATGTGAGGAGGAGGTATCTGTTTGGTCGAATTTAGCGTTTTGCAAGAATCAGGAAGGTCTAATTCCTACAATCACAAAACATGTTCTTTGAACACTTAACAGCGCTAGCGAACACTGTTTCTTTCCGATTTTCATAAATCTAAATTGTTATTTAGCCGTTGAAAGGCAAACATGCCGCAGTACAAGTCATAATTAATCACTCAGATAAACTGCACCAAT
This sequence comes from Acleris emargana, assembly GCA_927399475.2. Lineage (NCBI taxonomy): Eukaryota > Metazoa > Arthropoda > Insecta > Lepidoptera > Tortricidae > Acleris > Acleris emargana. The sequence continues at coordinate 43,053,153 of OV656835.1, read as the reverse complement.
GAAGGAAGGAAGTCGGCTACATTTATATTTTGTGTGACAAAATACCTAGCGGTTTGATCCGGACATAAAAACTCAAACAGCCCGCTTGCGTAGAGCCGGGCCGGCGCCGGCGCGGGACTCTATCGATGTAGTTTAGTTTTACTTTTTGATTATGGTTCTTTGAACTTGGTATCCGGTTATATTGTTATTTTAGGAATATAAATCTAAGTTTGTACCCGGATTATATAAACGCTCTATATATTTGAGCATCTGTGTAGGTACATACATACTCATTAAAAAAAAAGTTGTTTCGATATCCGGTTAGTACCAGTCTAAGTACCTGGGTATAAGCATTATTTATCTTTAATTTCCGTTTTATTTTTCCTAAATCGAGGCCTTGGTGTCAAAGAACAGACCCCTTCATGTGCAAGTTTCCTTACGATTTTTTGTCTACACCGAAAGAGCGCCGGGTAATGCACTTAAATTAGAAAACTCATTGATACATGGTGACCACGGGGGTTCGATCTCGGTATCTTACGAATGTTACGTTCACGAGTCGACTCCTCAAACCGATCGGACCGGCCACCGAACGGACGCTCTTACAGATTAGGTACCTTAACCAAATCGTATAGTTTCTAAATCCCCCACACTGACCAATTTGGATTGATCAATCTGTATACCTAATCAGCGCAGAAGTAATGGGCTCTTGACATACTGGAATTACTTTCATGATGTTTGAAGGAAAGGGAATATGATAAATTGACAAGGGTTACCCCAACGGATAAAAGTATTAACCGTACGTATAATAATTTAAAAATGTGCGTATGGCATAGCTAGTACATTTGGCAGCATTCACGAATGAATTCCCTTCAAATCACAAGCGGTTGATAGTACCTACTGGAGAACATTTTGCAAATTTCGCCGTATGCTGCAAGCTCTTTGGATCTTCTGCGGCCGCCCCGTGGCCTGAAATAAGCTAGCTTGCACTCCGATCTGCACGCGAATTGCATCCGGATGCCATTTACCGGTCAAATATATTTCATGCATGCACTATTCGTTTTACACATCTATCGCACGTAAAAATGCCATTTTGTCATGGATCAACTCGGCGACTCTTTTAAACCCTGAGCTGGAATGGCTAAATAAAGAATCTGCAACGATTTAAATTATTAAAATCCCATGAATGAATAGAAAATTAATTCCCCGTACGGGGATCGAACCCAAGTTACATGATTTTGACCAATATACCTGGTAAATCAGATTCCCTGTGGAGTACAACCGTAGAGAGAAATTGAGTAACGTTTGCATATCGACAGCGGAGCGCGCCCCTACTGTTTCACATTCGAGCCTTTGCGCCGTCGCTTATCGGTAGCGTTTTACATTTTTATTGCTAGCGGATACGGCCCGCGCTGCGCCGACATTATTATTTCTCCCTCGCAATTATTGTTTAGAGAAGTCCCGCGGACGACTAGCACGACTATTTCCCTGTTAAAGTTGCACGCTTTTTGATTGTTGGGTAATGCAATGAAATGAAAATAAAAATTAACTGGTAGAATATATTACTTACTCGTAGTAATCAATTCATACACAGAAGGAATCAGGGATGAGCCTGCTTAAACGATAACAGAATAATTATAAATTGAAGCGTTAATCTATATACGTACTCACACAGACACATTCACTCACACACACAAATACATACATAGATACATACATACATACACTCTATACAGACATATAGACTAACAAGATAGACATAGCTTAGTATTAAATATTTTCCTTGTATGCAACATAGCAAATTCATCGGAAGCTTTTGCATATACTACGTGTTTACGTTAAGTTAGCAGTATTCATAATTAGCAGCCGGTGAACTTATTTGCAACTTCTACCCTCAACTAATCATTTTAGCAACTTTCATATCTTTATTTTTATATTACTTTGCAACATGATTAACTTAATATAACCTAAGTTAAGAGTTAAGAGTGAATCAATACGATGACGGATCTTACTCCACCGTGATACAGTGTTAACTAGTGCGGGGAGTAAGGAACATTGTCTTATCACACTCACGTTATATAGTAACACAATACCTAAGTATTAAAATATAATTAGCTACATACTTATTGTACCGATCCTGTTTTGGTTGTTGTGTTTACTGGCAAATAAATAAATTTTATTATTATTATTATTATTTGTATGTCTTTACCATTCACGAGACTATGGGAGTCCCGGACCTTTGGAAGGCGTACATGGAGCCGAAGCCAACACGCAGAGGCCCTTTAGACAAGTTTAATTTAGTAAAATGATGGGACACCAACCGGCGATTGTCCCTGAGTTCAAACTATGGAAGTATGCTCCCACGGACAACCAACGGTTAGTGTAGGACTATTTAAGAAGGATGGAAGTATTAAAATGGGCTCTATGAATGAACAGATATGGATTGATAAACTAGGCTATTGATGAAACTACGGCGCCTGCCTGGCCAATGCTAATTACTTTGGTTGAAATGGCAGGCGGTGACTCGCCAACTCAATGGAATGGGCCTCCCGAAATAGCCGCATATATATAGCAGCAGGGAGGTAACAGTTCCAGAGGGGCTAAGGGTGGAGAGGTGCTTCTGGACTTTAAACGACCATAAGGTGCCCACTCACCACTTATGCAACACATCCACCCTTCGAGCATATAGCTCTTGCGACTCCACTCTGACCGGCCAATAAAGGCAAGCCAGAGGTGAGGGTCTGTTCCTCGTCATTATTCACTCCAGCCGGCCGGTGAAGGCAAGCGTGAGGTGAGGAACAGGACCTACCCTCGGGAGCATTCAGGTCCGTGGTGTCGCCACTCACCAACAGCTCGCCACTAGCTGCCCTGCGGTATTATTATTATTATTAATACAACTAAATAGACCGGTAATGTTGCAGCGAAGCATTTATAAGGCAAGCTGTGGGGATAAAAAAATATAGTCGAAATGAGAACCTCCTGCTTTTTGAAGTCTGTTAAAAATCACTCAAAGGCACTGTGTGAACGAGTAGTTGGTACCTACTAGGATTCGTCTACGGAGCCATGCGTGCGGATTTTCCACGGCCACTTTTGTTTAGTACCCCTTAAATTTTCAATGTATGTGAATAATTGCCATAATGTAATTATTATTTTTTTATAGTGTTTTTTTATGTTGATTCAAAATCCAAAGGGCTTGAATTCACGACTTTTTTTATTTTTTATTTTTACATGTAGCATGAAATTTTATTGAGATGAACCAATAAAAAAAAAACGAAATTCTTAAAGACCTTACTTAGTAAAGAAATTTAACACTTATACTTTTTATGATTTTCGAATTTTGATTAAATAAAATTTGAATTGATAACGGAAATTGGAAATCCATTTGGAGGCATACTGTACCTGCCTAGGTATATTAATAATGTGTTATAATACTTATAATATAATATAATTTTCTCACATTGTCCGCCGGAAAAGGCAGTTGCTGGACTCATACATAGATACCCAAACTCGTCCCGCAGCGGCTTTTTTTCCAGTTGCAGTAATGTACAGTCGGCCTTATAACTAGCTGCACACTTCGTACCTTGTCGCTTTAAAGAATTTGACAGATTAGTGCAGCAATTCAAACCTGACATTAAAGTGACAAAGCACTAAATATTTGCCGTTTTTATAAACGTATTAGAGATAGTTATTTGGCCTCATATGCAAAAGCTCGCTATTTAGAGAACAGCCGAGGTAAGCACCATCCGATTCGGAAGTCAACTATGTATGCGTGTGAAACGATTCTAATTAATGTTAGGGGACATATTGACGAAAATTCCATTCTGTCAATAATAGTAATAATATTCAGAGTATTGTCAATTAGCACACAGTCTGCGACGAGCGCGGTCGCCGAGCACGTCTGATTAGACTGATTACAGGCAACATTCGGTAAACCTGCTGCACCGCGCGCGCCGACCAAACACCGCTGCCCGGCGCAATATCCATTGGGATATTAAACTATGTGCAAATTGAAGCACGTTCCCAAGTTCGGATGGTTTGCTGAGAGCGTGTATTTATCGTGCGAATCGTTAGCGAGCGAGCGCCGCAGCCTTCAGGATATTGGCATTCCTTTACGGTTGGACAGTGCGCCATTAGGTGCTTATTATTATTTTGATCCATTCGATTTCTTAATGATCGCAACGAATCACTTTAATCATTACGGTGATAGCGACTTGACAATCCAGAGTTATCTTCTAAATAAATTCAGGATATAACATGAACACTTAATTACCTAAATTTTAAATACCAGTTAACGACACCTCGTCACTGAGGAACTATCTCTTCTGTTAGCTTCAAATAAAGTCCATGGTGCCAACTGCTAGTAACCGGTGGAGGCAATAGGGTGCGGTCGTCTCATCCGGCGACTAAAGCGCTCATCCCCAAAATACCAAAATTTTAAAATACCTGTTTACGCTCTATACCAGATTCTAAATATTGGATAAAATTAATAAACAATTCCTTATTTAAATTGTTTTGGAATTGGTATTGAGAATTAGAGTTTATTTAAATTCTGTCAATTTGTTCTGGTATTCCAGAATGTTATCGATGACTTGAATTTTCAAGCTTACGAGTGACCCCGTCCACTCGAGCTATCACCTAGATCAGTGCGTGACCTAAGTTTCATTGTAGGTACTCATTCTACTCGACTCTCTGGTTACTCTATGGGTATGTAGTTCGTGGATTATTTACACGTATTTTATATCGTGTTGTTTTTAAGTCGGCTGCCTTTAGTACCAAGTGAATATAGTAGGGGATCCGAATAGGAGACTACCTTCACCCAGCTGTTTATTCGATAAACGTATTTTATATCACATCTTAATTATAAATTAATAAAAAAAATAAAAATCAACTTTAAAATAAAAAATGCAATTGCTTGTTTAGTGAAGCCTGAATATGCAAACGTCAAGTTGATTATTTAGTCGGTACTAATAATTTGCACTAAATCTATTCAAGGGAGGAGGCATTTGCCCAGCAGTGGGACACTATATTGGCCTAATTAATAATAATAATAAATACTTTTTATCGAATAAACAGCTGGGTGAAGGTCGTCTCCAATTCGGATCTTAGACCATTATAAGAGCTGCCACAACTTCGAAAGGGCCTCTATCGTAGGCGGTAAAAACCATATCGTCTTTGACCTGTTTTGGTATTGTTTTAACTCGGCCGCGATTACTGCAAGCAAATAAGAGCTATCAAAAAGTTTACAATACGATAACAGATCAAAAGTAATATTATGGTTTCCACCCACTACCCCGTAGAAATTATTACTGCTTTAAAGATAATAATAATAATTAGATTTTGCTTATAATCTAATTTCTTTACGCTATAGGTAGGTACTACTACTCGCAATAATTGTAGGTGCCCCTTTTGTTAGCATTGAGGTTCATTAGATGACGGTCTACGGGGCCGTTCAAGTGTTACGTAAGCAGATTCATTACAATTATTAACGACGACATCTTGTTAACTTAGCAAAAACTAAACAGAAGTAGAATATAGATTGCCTACTACTACTGCAACTCAGAATACAGTTTCATCTGTCCAAAGACTTTCTCATTCGATATCTTAATTAGATGTGTGAAGCTCTATACATTTTTACATGTAACAATTTTAACAGTATGGTCGACCTATAAAGTTTATTCAATTGCAATAAAACTTGGTATAGCGTATTTTCGTGTATTATGAAATAAAAAAAAAACTTGTGGAGAGACAATATTACACACTTTTGTTTTTTGGACTATTGTACCTCCCCTTTCCCCTGTAGTGCTTAAGTAATAATTGAACGGTCCCTTCTGAGATTTCTGTAGCCCAATACTTAATGATTGGTTCCATTTTTAGCATTGCTGATACGATAACCTACAAATGCATGCAAATGTATAAATAGGATCCTCGATTCTGTTGCCGACTGTACCGGGAATAGGCAACTATAGTTGCTTTACGATTCACTGATTGTACCTGGTGAAATGATCGGGTTTCTGACCGCGACGCACAGCCTGCGAGATTGCAGCTCTAAAGCGAATTTTGCCACTAGATTCGGTAAAGGTTCGGCCGGATGCTAAACCTTGAGTGGGCCTGTCGTATGAGTATAAATAAGTTATGCTATATATTTGCTTATAAATTTGTATAAGAATACCAAAAGCTGTATAAACACTTTTAAATGATTGTACGTTATTTTACAGACAGAAGTTGTTAAGAATTTCATTTCTAGTAATTTTTTTCTCGTATTATCATTTCATAGAATAATCAATTTGTAGAAGAATTACGTTGAAGACATTTAAATCATCGATTTTAAAATTAAATGAATTTCAATGTTAATTTTTTCATATCATATAATTTCAAATTAAATATTATTAGTTCTCATGTTATTTAGTTCATATATGACTTAAAAACAATAAAATCATGTTATACAGTAGGTAGTTACGTATAAAAGTTTATTCAACGGATGTAAAAAAAATAACCTCGAAGGCTAAGGCGGGAGCTTGCTTCGCTTCGCTCCCGCCATAGCCTTCTAACCTAACCTATTCGAGTCGGTTCAGGGTAGTGATTCTCTCAACAACGTCGGTCGAACGGACAAATAATACCATATTATTTATCATATTACCCTTACCTATACTAAAAGATAATAATGTATTATATTGTATTGATTTTGTTATTATTGGTGTACCCTTATTATGCAGACAGTAATTTCGGTTTGTTTCACCAAAAATAATCACGGAACATAGTTTCCCACATGTTTTTATACTACTTTTATTGAAAAAAAATACATTGTCTAAGCAATATTCTTTAAAAAATAATTATATTCTTTGACAAGTTTGATAAATGAAAAAAATAAATTTTAAAATTCATTGAATTGATTTTCTGTGGAATATGTTTCATTCAAGTAAATAGTTCTAGAAAAAAAATATTCGAAGCAAAAATACAAGAACCAAATAGTATATGAAACATTTTCTATGAAACAATATTCTGAGAAATTTCTGTCTGTAAAATAAGGGGACACCCTTTTAAATATTATTGCATTTTATCATAAATCACATGTTTTTGAAATTATTATGATTTGTAACACGCTTTGGTCTAGGTATTATCTAGGTTTATTTTGTGAACGTCATATGTTATACCGTAGAGCCATTTCGCTAATAGAACTTCAATGTGGCAGTAGGAACTCCTTAATGGCTAATCGTTGGTCGTCCAGTTCTGACTCACCTGACTTGGCTTTAAATAGTTAATGAAGTTAGTTGCAAGTGTGATGAATATTATACAGATGAGGATGAATGAAGATAGGCCCATTAATGACAGTACCTACTTACTTATCTGTATTCCTACTTCCGAGTAGTGGGTTCTCATAGCGCGGGGGTCGCGGAGCCGGACGGAGGCGGCGACGCGTAATATCCGCGCGGAACTGGCGTAGACCGCTCCCGTAGCACGCTACGACGCCGCCGGCTAATTGACGCACGCCTTCGATCATTCTTCTGTTTGCCTAGTGATTATCTAAAGATTTGATCGCGTTTTAAAAACCATCAGGTTTTTTTCGGTAAAGAAGGCAAAAAAATACCTTTAAAAACTGAGGATATCATTGTTCATTTACATACCTACATGTCCTACATTCGAAATAAATACGCGATGAAAGTGTTCGTTTATTTACATAATGTACAAATACACCGTCGATACGTGGGATTTACACCCCCCGATTTTATTTATTAACGGATCAGATGGAGGAAAATTAAATCATGTTCCCTCGGAAAATAAATTGCGATAACGCGACAACCTCCGTCGGCAAGGTGACAATATTTAAATTATATCAACTTATCAACCAATGGGGAGACTCAGAGCGTTCGAGCGAGGTGAACGCCGCCAATGGCTTAGGGGAATTTGAAGTTGAAATTTTACGCTTCTGTGTCAATAATGCCAGCGGTAACCAATTGTTAGTCAGCCCAGGCGTAAATTAAGCCAGGTGTTGGTCTTCTGGGAGCACAAACCCGCGCGGCGGCTGCGCCCGACTGTGGTGTTGGGTCAAAGCGGCGTCTGTTCTGGTGTCGGTACCTCACGCCTCCCGGCCTGACCGCTCGCTGTGCGCAGTTGCCGTAACCCGTAACCTGCCTCACGGAGTCCTCTCACTCATTTTCACTATCGGTTTTCGTGTTTTGGAGGGATGTATATTCTCGCTGTTTAATCTTAGTTTTGATTGTACCTAACATGTACCTAGGGCGTTAGCCTATCCAACAACGGGCGATCTAACCGCGTTGCGATTGTAAGTTATAGTTTTTTCTTAAGCTGAAATATTAGTTATTTTAACGCTATTAATCAATGGAAAAACATGAGTAAAAGCAATGCTTAGATGTTATGGATTTCAATGCTAAGATCGACGACCCCGTCCCTCTACGTAAATATGCAGGCTGTCCGCAATCAACAACCTGTATTGTATAAACGAGGCTTTGTTCATGTAAACATCCTATCATGGTTTTTTAGTTAAGTAAACGTTGAACATTTTTCGAGATGTTTGCAAGTTAATGGAGTCCAGTTATTTCGTATCTTGTTTTAACTAGATCATATCAATGGATTATACTATTGCTGATTAGTTTCGCTGAAAGATGTGTTGGACTTGACAAAAAACTTGATCAAACTTTGGAATTCGATGGTGAAAAAAGACTTGGAAGCGTCATAGTCAATAAGCTTAAAATCTTACACATTTAAGACAGAACTAATTACAGAATAGTTAAATAATTTTTTTTGGTTCTTAAATAAGTTGTAAAAACTTTAATGCCGAACGAAGGGTACTTTTGTCAAAATTATATTTAGCTTCGTGTTTCGACGACTTGGTTACTACGATAATAGCCTATTAGGTCGATTCAAATGATGTCATATCGTCAATATAGCACAAACGGTTATGGAAATGGAATTTAGGAAGCAAAAGTCATTTTTTAAATTCGGTAGTTTGGTAGAATTCAGTCTTTGTTGGAAAAACTTAATAATAACTTCGCAGCTATAATCTATAATCTCAATTGTGATATATCATTTTAGAGTTTCCATTAAAACGGCATTTTTTCAAGAAGTCTGCACTACAGATTTTATTATATTTTTTACACCGTGCCACGTCAAACTTGCCGGAGGAAAAACTCAGATTTCAATAAGGTAAGGTAAACTTTTTTTTTTCAGCGGCCACGGATGATTTTCACTTACTTACTTAGAGGACTTACTTATATATATTTTATGGCGTTGAATAATATCGGAGCGGAGATATTATTGATTCAAGTATTCAGTTTTGGCACTAGAAGTACGCCCCGGTGTGAATATTTAAATATCTCGGCTCCGATGCACTTAAGAGTATTAAATTACATAACAAATTATGGTTATTTTGAATAATTCTATCATAATTTACCCCTTTTACGAATGGCGCTCACCTTGTAAATGTATGATGACTTTTACAAATGACAACAATTGTACCTAAACCACTTTGACTTGAAAATTTAAAAAACTGCTAATTATTTATTAATTTCGTTAAAAGAGTCTTAAAGAAAATATTATCAGTTTTCCTTCACAGCAAAAGAAAAATTCTAGGGTATCGCATTTCCGAAATTTTGAATAGTTGAGATCTCGTTTTCCGAGCGGCTTTTGCAAACACGATTTATCATATTTTCGACACTCCTGCCTGAGCTTAGCTATCCGACCCTGTAAGGTCGTCCCATATCCCGGACACCTGCATAGTTGTGTTAAACCAGAATTTATTATACATAAAAATGTTCCTCTTAAATCACGCTATTGATGAAAACCGCATTGAAATCCGTTGCGTGGACTGAGAGAGCCGAGCGCGCCGCGAGCGCCGGGCGGGGCGAGTTGGTTTATACCACGAGTGAGTATATATTGCTTTTGACATGTTATTGTATCGTCGACGCCGCGACAACTCTCGTTCACGGTGCTTGGACGACGACGCGCAGTGGATGCATCTGAACGTTTGACGAACACATAATAAAGTTAACGTTCAGGAATTTCTCGATAATTTACTTTGAGATCGTTTGACTATTCCTAAAGAAATTTTACGTGAGTTTGTACTCGCTGACAAATCTAGTTTGATATCATTTTGCATTTTCCTTTTGTATTAGGTAAGTTACATAGGTATTTAAGGACTTACAAGTATACAATTTACTTGTTCCACATGGGTCGATTATCTACTTATTATATTTGTACCTATCTTTTCCTTTTACTACCAGCTGCCTGTTGAAGAGTAGAGAAATGTTGAAATGTTGGAATATTAAATTACGTGCGCGCGAGCGGGAGCGAAGCTAATAATTACGGAATGATTACCATGCAGGTAGGATAATTTGATAAAAAAACCAATTTGGCCGATGACGCCCCTTTCGAACGAGGCATCGCTACCGTTTTTCTGCAAGATATTAGAAATTTACGGCTCGTTTTGGTGCTATATACGCGTTGAGCGATAAAGAACTTGCAGGCAGCGGCCGACGCCGCACCACTGTCGTCAGGTACTGTCGCCGGGATAATGACTATTAACATTTTCAGAAGTATTATACTTAATACCCCCTTACTCATAAACGTTCTAAAAACCCATTTTAGATAAAGTGTGATATACTTTGTCTTTATCTGTCATTGTGATATTATTTTTTTCTGTCAAATGGAAATATCACAATAACAGATAGGTAAGTACAAAGCATACTATAAGCACGCTTTAACTTTTTCGCGTTTATGAATACGAGTATGATTAAGACTCTTGCTAGAGTGCCTGACTGACTTACAGATCGGCAGATAACACACAACCTAAAACGCACATAGGGAGTAGATAATTGACAACAATTCATTTTGTGCTAAGGTAGTAAAATAAAATACCGTTTCTAGATTTTACACTGCTGATTACAGTAAAAATATCTTTGGATTTTTTTATGCAGTAGTTTTTTTTATATTTAGGAAAAACAGTAAAAAAAGTTGGATTGTGAATGTTAGGAATACACTTATAGTGCCCTTAGTCCATTTATTAATTCAAAAAAATATACAACTGTCATGTTAATTTTTAATCTGTCCGACGGATTACTTGATTCTAACGACTCGCTTTCGATTCTACGCAAAATAGTTTATTTATTTTTAAGGCGTCTACAAATTACGTAATTAATTAAATTACGCAAAATAACTGTGAACGAACGGCAGCGAATGATTGACAAGTGAGTCTCTGAACTGACAGTCAGTTCGGTTACTGTTTAAAGTTACTTTTTTTATTTTATATCAGGCTAAGATCATGACATCAGTATTCCTAACTTTGTATATACGGTCTTATTAATGACTATTTATTTAATTAATTATTAACGACGAATTTAAGTTCAATAAAGAAAAACCAAGAAATACGGGTAGTCTAATTTTTAACCAGCTATTATAAACGCGAAAAAACAATAATGCTTTTTTTTTGAAATGTTGTCAATTGGGTACCTGGGTCATTCTTCTTTTTTTACCGAAAGAAAACCGTCGATTTTCGGTTTTTTAGATTTTTGAACTATCAATAATTATGGTTTCAGTGTTCGATTTCAAAAACGTTGCAGCTATTCTTTATAAAGACTAATTAATGCTTCCTGTACTGCAGATAATGTGTTGTGAATTTTAATGTGGTTGACCAGAAACACTGTGACAGAGTGCCCGTTTTCCACCGAGACCAAGTGTTAGATGACCACTCTGTCATGGCATTCTACGTAAAACAATATTATTAAAAACAAACTGGGTTAAAGAAAGAGCACTATTATTTGGTACTTATAGATAAAAATAAGTATCGAAGTATATTTATATTAAACACGAAAAATATAATTAGCAATACTCTAATGAGACGCTTAATAAGATGAGAGACAGGCTATTGTCGGTATAAAAGAAGAAAGGTCCACCTACCCAATGGTCTAAGATCCGAATAGGAGATGACCTTCACCCAGCTGTTTATTCGATAAACTGTATTCAATATCAAATTTAATATGGTAAGTAATATATGGCGCATACTACAGGGGGCGCACACATCGTCCTCTGGTTGTTGTATGAGTCACGTCATTCCATGTACAGTCGGCCTTATAAGTAGCTGCACTCCTTAGTACTTTGTCGCTCTAAATAAAGCCTTTGATAGAATAGTGCGAAATTTAAACATGACATTAAAGTGACAAAGCTTGCGGTGTGTTGTGCCCTTTTAAGACTTGGATTTTTATAAGTACACACGAAAGTGTTTATAATATGTGGAGCCCCTGCGGCGACGGCGGTGCCCCGCGGCCGGCCGCCGCCCGGGCAGGTAAATACTCGTAAAGCCGCGCCGCGCGTCACCCGCTCGGGCAATGTTTAACAATGCCTAATGATTATTGAGGGCGTTGGTATAATAAACTAATAGTTTATTGGTTGTATGTTTGTTTGTTCGTCCATGCGACGTAGGTGCGCCCGGTGTCGGTTTCGGTATCGTAACGTTTTTGCGCGTTAAAATTAGAACGCGACGAATTTAGTTACCCAGTTGTGAAAGTAAAAGCAACAACTTGTTTTGTTTCAGCGTACACGCTCGTACGTTTCAGACATTTTGCTGTTATATATTCTTGTAGGTACAGCCACTTTGTGAAGATGGTTTATACAACGATGAGTAGTTTATTACTATTTCAATACATTATTGCGTGTATAAACAGACTATTTAGCTGTTGCACGCGATACGTTCGCTTAGAAGTCGTTTATCGCTCTTCCCTCGGGAATTATCAAATTTTCCGGGATAAAAAGTCCCCAGTACACCCTGTAGACCTTTCCCGGGGTTCAGGATATCTTCATATCAAATTTAATCGAAATCGGTTTAGCAGTGGTTTAACCCTTAATTTGGCAAAAATAAAAAAAGTCGGGAATTCAAACCCTTTTTGATTTTGAATCAGCAAAAAAATAAAAAAACATTCCAAACATTAAAAGTGAACATTATAGTATGGTCACTGTGATGTACACTGCCAAATTAAGGGTTAACAGTAAAAGCGTAACAAACAGATGGACAAAATAACTTTCATATTAATAATATTACTTACTATGAATAAGAATTGGGATACATATTACAATAATGCTTGTTTTTCCTTTTTAATTCCAAAAAAATAGTTTTATAAGAATCTAATTTATAATTTCATGATAAAAAGCGTTATTGTTATTAAAAAAAATGTTACCTCGCTTATTTTACGAGTAAAACCATGAAAATAACGTAGTGATTTTGCATTTCGGGCCTGACGCTTCTCCTTGGAGTGGATTCGCTGAATTCATCATCACATTACATTTCTTGGTTAGAGATCGAGATCGGAATGATTACATAAGTTTCCACAATAAAGGCTCGTGCTGACGACGCGACGTGTTAAATATTTACTTCACTAGAAAATTGGCTTCACAGAGAAATAGCGTCAACAATATAATTTTACAATAAGAATAATAGTCGATTTGTAAACAAATATTATTTACGTGACGAATTGCTGTCAAACCCAAATGACTCAAATGTCAGCTTGCCGCCCAAATTACGGTGAGGTAAAATATTGAAGAAGTTTAAAGTGTACTTATACATAAACCTAGAAGAAAGGTTGATGTATTTAGCGCACTCGGGCCGCCACACACCCCACAACTGAAAGTTATTTCTTGATTTTATACTATTTTATTTATCGACAAATCGTGGGTCAACAAATTCCGCAATGTGATTAATTTGCTCTGTGTAGCAAAAGATCGACCTTTACGATCCCAAGATTAAATTATCTTACAGTTAAAGTTAATCCTTTTCAGTCTCTTGTCAAATCAAAGAAAAAGACATGCAGGGCATTGGCACGTTTGTATGAACATATATTATACCTATATGATTTTCTTATAATGGTTTAGACTTTAGAGGACCTCTAAATACACGTAAATATATACAGTTTAATAAATCCATCATAATATTATACCACTTTTATGAATCGTCACCTTGAAAAATACAAATGGCAACACTTTTACCGAAGAAAGTCTGCGCCAGGCCAAGCAGGCTGGTCTCCGATTGGTTCCGTTGCGCCGGGCTGCTGCATGCACTTCAGCCACTTCACCGCACTTAGATTACAAAGTTTATGTGCGTTTCTTCTAGAATGCCCAAATACTATCATATTAAGAAATGGTCTTCTCTCTTTTTTACAGTTTTATTCGATTATGTTAGGGTCGGTCTGCGTATTTGACTAGAGTCTAATTTATACTTAGATTGAGATTGTTTAAAATCATATTTTATTTATATCTTAGGTCACAGTTTTTAATTCGCCTGAAAAAAGCTTTGTAGTATTTGAATTTAGTAGAGAGTGACAGTAAATAATAATTAAATCTGCGCGAACACGAGCATTCACCCGCATCACAGCCTCCTCGTTCGTCTGTTCAATAAGCAATGTGTCACCAGCTCGAGGTTGAGCAGTTGCTGAACAACACAAAGAGACGTTCAAAAATTGACAAGCAATAGGTATTTTCGCAAGAACTTGCTAAAAATTGATACTTTCTAGAAATAAATACGAAAAAAATAAGTTTAGTCTGCTGAATCACTCGCAATAATTCATACTTGTACCTAGTTATACCTTCATCTAGTGTTATTTTCATCCAAATCTCGTATTTCTGATTCTGTAGTTATTTATAAAATTAATTACTAATTTAACGCAAACACCGTATGGCACCTGAATGTTATAAAATGCGTTAATTAATCAAAGTACAATAGAAGCTTAGTCCAATAAACGTGCCACGTCACGGAATAATCGGGCACAATCGAATATACGGGTCAGGTGAATGTCCGAAATAGCCAGGCCAGGAAAATTCAAATGAGAGAGACGGATATCGACTGAACTTTGGCCGCCATGCTAATTCATTTCATTACTACATATAGTTTGCCTACGCCTTTGGTACCCAACAGCAGTATTTAATTTTCTAGTATTAACTTGTTCTACGGGCAGAGTACATCTCCGAAAGCCTTGAAACAAAAACAAAGAAACACATTTTGTGCATTTAATGTCATTGTTGTAAAATTTAGTTGCGATGCAACCTGTATTCTTTTTAACTGCGCCGCGAAGCTCGCATGAGCTTGGGGATAATTAAAAGCGGCGGTCGATCTCGCTCCGCCGCCGCTGCTATTGATTGACCGCGTCTTTAAAACTTTGATCACGCGGGGCCGGCGCCTGCTTCCTTACGGCAACAATGAGCAGCGCCAGCGGCCGCGCTGTAAGATCGCACAAAGGCTAAATTGTTGGGCGGTGACCGTCGGCTCAATAACACACTCGCCTAGTCGCATACGACGCCGCGCGGGCTCTGCGTTATATTAACCGGCGGGCTTCTCGCTCAGCTGCGCCAATCGATGTATGTTTAATGAATGACCGCAAGCTTCCGACTCTACGGGTGCTCATATGCTATTATTAAAAAAAACATTAGAAACATACATAAAGTAAGTTATCAAAAATGTGAAAGTAACAAAAAATAGATCAATTTTCATAAAGCATTGGTTGGTGTTTTGTCAATTCAAACGGCAGTTGGACAGGTTTGTTGTTAACTGAAATAAAGCGTTTACAGGAAAATTACCAAAAACAAAAAAAAGTGTGCTTATGAACGTTTACACTAAAACGTGTAGGTGCCCAATTAAGGACTAAAATTAAGGAACTTTAACTTTGTTTCATTTTCGTCACAAAAAGGGCAAAGTTAAAGTTCCTCAATGTTAATCCTTAACTGGGTACACATTTCGGTGAAAGCGCCCGCATTGTGAGACTCTGTATCGTGTTTTGCAATTGCGTCAAATATAAATGACAAGAAACCACTTCAAATTTCGTAGTACGAGTATTCCCAGGAATTTAACGTTACTTATCATTCTAAGTACGCCTAAATCTCGGACACAGGAACGTTCATTTAGAATTATCAATAATACGATGCCATTTAATTGCAGGAGTCTCGTATCGACTGCCACCACCGTCGTCGGAAAGGTTCATAAAAAAAACATTAGAAACATTTTTCGATTCAGCGATCCGTTTGCGAATATTATGATTAATATCTTCAAAGGGGTGATAAGTAGGATTTCTTTATAAAAAAGGTAAAATACATTTATTCAGTAAGTAGAGCAAGAACACTTTAACACGTCAAAAACCTACCAGCGCTTCCCAAGAGGAGACCACTGCTGAGAAGAAACGCCGCTAGGAACTAAGCAGTCAGGCATTTTTAAAATATATTTCTTATTACAATGATACTAATACTCAATGCTCAATAGTTTATT
This sequence comes from Acleris emargana, assembly GCA_927399475.2. Lineage (NCBI taxonomy): Eukaryota > Metazoa > Arthropoda > Insecta > Lepidoptera > Tortricidae > Acleris > Acleris emargana. The sequence goes on along the minus strand of OV656835.1, from coordinate 43,036,922 downwards.
GCATTCCATAAAGTATACATAGGTGGTACTTATATTAACTTAAAAGTTATGAGATCATTATACTACTATTACTTTTAAGAGGGGTGTTCAATAAAAAGTGAGAATGAGTATGTTATAAACACCTTTTATTAACTGTCATTTTATTTTTCGACATAGTCACCTTCTAGCATAATACACTTAGTATATCTTTTTTCTAAACTTAAATTCCAATTTTAAAAAAGGTCTCATCTTGAGTACTTAAAAATTCTTGTACTGCAGCGACTACCGCGTCCTCGTCTTCAAATTTCTGGCCTCTCAGGTATTCTTTCAATCTCGGAAATAGGTAGAAATCACTGGGGGCGAAATCTGGCGAATACGGAGGATGCTTAAGGATATCGAACCCAGCGTCACGAATTGCAGCCATTGCAACGGCGGACTTGTGTGCCAGCACAACTTTCGAGAGTTTACCTCGCCGTTTTTCAATGTTTATGTGTATGACTCTAGTTTGATTTTGCGTGTCATTAAGAATACTTGGTACCCAACGCGCAGATACCTTTTTCATACCCAAGCGTTCATGCAAAATATTATGCACGCTCCCCGTTGAAATCTTTACAATTTGATCAGTTACTGCTGTAGTAGGGCGTCCGGAGCAGGGATCGTCCATGGTCGATGTTCTTCCACGTCTAAATTCGGCGCACCAACGTGCGACTGTCGAATTTTACGGAGGAGCATTAGACCCTAAAGTGTCCCGCAAATCTAAATTGACTTCGTCCGTAGAATAAAAATTCAAACACGAGTATTTGATAACGGCGCGCATCATCTCATTCTCACTTTTTGTTGAACGCCCCTCGTACTTATGTAGTATCATTGCATCTAGCATTATATAAAGCTAGTATTACATGACGTCACAGTGCATATCGTATCTCTCTGTCTAATCGCTGTCAAATTACCAGTTTAAAATACTTGTATTATCCGTATTTATTGTCAATATAAATATAACAACGTGATAACTGTAAATATAACATCAAATAACAAGCGTAGTTCAGCAAGAAAACATGCCAAAAATATTACGAGAGAGGTAGAGATAGAAAAATTAAGGAAAAAAAAATGCACCGACTTATGTGTCTATAAGACGGTGCAAGACGACCACATAAAAGTTTTTTCCTACTCCTGTACTTTTATCTGTCATTTATATAGTCACGAACACTAATATAAGAATATAGATAATATGTCCGCAGAACATTCCGTAGAAAAGTCTATCTAGTCTATTCCCCTTAACAGCACTTGTGCTTTTTTGAGCCAAAACGATATGCCTAGCTGCCAAAGCTTACACCTAGGTTAATTTGACCAATCAAAATACTTCACCAAATTAAACCACCAATCACAATACACATTGACTGTCAATCGGAACGTTAGGTTATTTTTGGTATGTAAACTCTTTTACTAATTTAACTCATTAAAAAAAACATTTTATTTGGTATCAACCAACCAGAACGCAGCTATATTAAAATCGACCAATCAGGTAAAAGAATTCATTTCTCAAATCATTAGGTGTTTTTTAGTCCCTATTTCACAAGTTAAATCGATTGTGCAACTTTTAAAAAAAATATGAAACCTGGCAAGTGCACATCAATTTAAAAACAAAGTTAACCATACACACATATTTTGTTGTTTTCGAATGTTTCTCGCTCGTTTGTTGTTCTGTGCTTCGTTCGTTCGTATTCTAACCTAGGTATATTTATTTAATTTTGCATTTTATTTGAAACCTAGTCGTAGAAAAAGTATTGTATGCAACGGTGTATAACTAAGTCAAAAAATACTCGTGGCGTCTTGCTTTACGATGTTCGCCTGCGGCTCACATCGTAACCACACCACTCGTCTTTTTTGACCTCTCTTATACAACTGTTGCATAAACTACTATAATATGTTTCCTACATCAACCATGTCCCCTAGACACAACTAGAAGATACAACTTTGGTATTTACACAAATTATTAATGACTAAGTTTGTAATAAGCTGTTGATATCTTTCACAATTGACATGACACTAAGGAAATATACTATGTATATAAACTGAGCGAGCTGTCCCAACATTGGATAGTTATCTCATTTTATATGCTGGGTGGCGTAATTAAAATTTATAAATAACCAGGCCAAATTGCAGCATATTAGTACAAAGAGACCGACACGCGGAATGGCGAATTTATAAGGATTCCTGGGTGACTACGGAACTCTAAAACTGCCAGGAGGTTTGTACTTGGTATTGTAACAATTTATACGCTTTAATAATTATAATTTTTTTTGACTTATAATAGTTATGTCAGTGATTGTTACGTTATGTGTATAATAATATACAAAAAATATAATTAGTATTAAGATTATGCGGCATTTAAATATACTCGTAATAATTGAATTTAGATAAGTGTTTAAATATAGACTTTCAAAATTTAATGTTTTGAAAAAAGTAAAGTTTTTTTTTTTTGTGTAAAATACTTTTCTTTTCGCTTGTGATTACATACACTGTGTACCCATGTAATCATAATCACAAAGGACTGTTTAATATTATAACTACGTACGGACAGTTTTCTCACGCCTGAAACACGCGTCTAAAACAGTGTCGTGGTAAAAATCCTTTCATAATAATATAGGTCGGTAGATTATTTGAAAAATTTATTTTGAAACTCATAAAAGTCTTTGTGTTTAGTAGGTGGGTAGAATAGGTATTTTTTTTGATAGGTATGCGCCCGTGCATCGTTTCGGTTACTCGGTTTAAACAAAATAAAAAAAACCGGGCAAGAGCATGTCGAACCATGCTCAGTGTAGGATTCTGAAGCCTTTAATGGTAGGAATAAACATTTAAACCGTTTGTATCTCAAAAACCACTGAAGTCTACTTAGTAGTGATAGTTTTTCTATTAAATTCATTATACTTATGTTATTTCATTTAAGATGTTTTTCGGATTTTTTTTATTTGTAGTTTTGGCTGTAGGGGGGACGGGGACGAACTGACTGTTTGATTCTAACAAAAATTAGCTCTTTAAAGCTTAATATTTCATAAACGGGTACCTTAATCGAAAAAATGTTCAGACAAACCCGCAATATTTTTGAAGGACCTATCCAACGACACCGCGCACTATGGGGCAGACGAGAAAAAAATATGGGTATACATCCCCACGACACGTGTAGGGGAGGTCGGTACACTAAAAAAATATTTTTTCATGGTTTTATTTTACCACTTCGTTGGCGTGACTATTATGTATATGCATGCTAAATTACAGCTTTCTAGTACTAAGAGTCTCTGAGCTAGGCTGCGTACGTACGGACAGACGGACGGACGGACATGGCGAAACTATAAGGGTTCCTAGTTTGACTACGGAACCCTAAAATGACCAGGGATTACGTAGATTCATTTTACTAAAGTTATGTCTAAAATCGTTTAATAGTTCCAGGGATACCCTAACATACAATAACAAATATACACTTTATCAGTTGATAGTATAAGTACAGATTTGTATAGTGAGGACCTGACCTGGTTCTGTTTTGTACCAGTATGACTGGCACGAGTAGGTAGTGGTTCCTTAAGTTTTGAAACAAGTATTGTAAGATTTAAGATAGGTAAGTATTAATTAGAGTGGAGCGCTTCAAAATTATTATGTAGGTAAAGCTCGTAGGTATTTCAATTAAGCATTTCTGGAAATGTTGGAAACTGCAAGTGACATCTCCAAATTAAATAAAACCCGGTCAGGCGCGAGTCGGACTCGCGCACCGAGGGTTCGTACTGCCGCACAGAAGCTATTGTTGTATTACAAACTGAATTCCATTACGACTCGAATCAGCGCGACCCCAACACTTGACAATGTTTCCGTTTTTGTTGTGTTTCTTCAGGGCTTGTCCTACATATAATGTCTATAATCATACCAAGTTGGACGCTCATAAATATGTTTTACCGTTTTTACGATACAACAAAAAAAATTTAAACCTTTATTGAATAAAAACGTTCCCTTTATTATTTTACCTTCTTATATGTTTTTATTTTTTAGCAAATCCGCCGTTACATAACACATATTTAAAAAAAAAACAATCCGCTATTTGTTACGGTTCCCAAGATGCAGCTCTTTAAAGTTAGGACGGACGTAGGTATATTAACAGGGTCCCGTTGATCTACCCTTCGAGTACGGAACCCCAAATAAGCTGGTAGGTGAATCACATGAAACTTTGCAGTAGTTAAATAATATCCTAATGTGTTCTAAGATTAGCACGAATATAATAAGTTCTAAAAGCACTAAGTTAACGCTTTCACCTCACTTACATACAAACATACCTTCACACCTGTCTCCCAATGGGGTAGGCAGAGACTATGGAACGCCAGGAGCACCGGTCTAAACATACAAATTTCGCTTCCTCTACATTCATCAATCTCTTGATGCGCGTACGTCGGTTTCGGGTGCTTTTGATTTGGCCCTTATTCAGTACATCGCGAATCTGACCACCGTACGAGTACGTCCGTCTAGGACGTCCGCTACTGACATCTCCGCTCACTCTCGCTCGCCATATATATGTATATTACTTCATATTTTTTGTAATACTTAAGCTGTTTGTTTTCCAATAAATAAATAAATAAATATCTTTCGTAACCCTCCTTCATCCATCCTTTCTAAATGACCAAACCATCTTAGCATATCCTTTTCGATTTTAGTCGCTATTTCTTACTCTATTTATCATCCTAACTCCGCACATACTTTTTAGAGCTCTTATTTCAACTGCATTAATCCTGCTTGCGTTCTTCTTCTGCCATACCCAAGATTCACTACCATACATCAATTTTTGTTGATCGGGTCACTAGTTATTTTTCGTGACGCAGAGACCTCGTCATGTTGTTCTCCTAGTCATTATGTTTAACTCTATTTTATTGACCTTAAATTTGTAATGATTTGTGTTAGTTTTAAAAATAATTATTTATTACTTTATTACCTTGTAATGTAACTTACTTTTAAGTATTATTGTATTTAATAATTAAAAAAATTACCATCTGCTGAAGTTTCTTGCTTCTTCTCCGCAATGATGATCTTGTCCGAAGCGCTAGTAGATTCACTCCATATTACCGACGTGTAAAAGAGCCCTTATGTGGCGAATTTACTAAATAAATATTTTGAATTTTGAAATATTTCGAATTTTGAATTTTGAATGTTGGTGTCAATACTCCCTGAAAAATACCAAGGCGAGCTTTGCTCGATATGACCTTGTTTGTCAAGATTTAGTGTAACGCCCCGTTGATCATCGCATTTACTCTTCTTTCAATATCCCCGTCACATGTCCCATCGTAAACATAGAACCTAAATACTCAAACTCATCTACTTGCTCCACTTTTTCATCCCCAATCATTATTTGACATTCTGTAGCAGTTTCATCCCTCTCCACAACCATCACTTTCGTCTTTTAAACATTCACTTTCAACGCCTCATTCGCCTCATTTCATCACACTTACCAAACATAAAAAACATTAAACTACTTCGATAGCTCGAGCATTTGGGATTATACAATATAAATTACGGAGATTATGCGAAGCCATATCGATGAATAGCTCTTTGTAAAGCTTTGGTATGAGTGCGACGTAGGGCGCGGCGCCGACGACGCGACGGGGCCGCTCGCCCGTGCTCGCCCGTGCTGTGCTAGCTCGCGTCACTCGCGACAATCGCACGCTCTATTATTTTCATTGAGTTGCAGTTTATATGGGGAATACGTGACGTCAACCTTTAAGAAAAACTGGTCAAGTGCGAATCAGAGTGGCTCACCAAGAGTTCCGTGCCGCCACGCAATATTGTTAAGTAGGTACCTACCTACATTTATTACTTTAATGCTCAGTATTTAGCGCGAGCACGGTTCACATATAGCCAGTTCTCCTATTTGTAGATTTTCTGTAGGTTTGCACTGCAATTACAAAAAATTGGTCGCTGGCATGTTTGATATAGAACAAAAAAAAGGAACACAAACTTTTTTTGTTTGGGGAATTGTTCTTTAATTCGATTTTTACTAGTATTTTTGGTTATTGAGGCCTAAAACAGGATAACTCCCACAATCACAGTTAGGAGAGAGTCAGTTTATGCAAGTATTATGCCTCAACACGGTTTTTTTCTGTAGCCATAGGTATGGCTTTATTACGATACGACAGCCGTTAGTGTGAAATGAACTGAACGAAACGAAAAATGAACGAACGTTAGCTGTCACAACTTTAACAATATGACGATATGTCGATAAGGTCCATAACAAAGAAAATTGAAACCCTCTAAAAAAAACTATATTCCATTTAGTTTTTTTTCGATATTCCAGTAATAAAAGTGAAATGACAATATTAGATATGTAATAGTTATTATAAAAGTTTTATAAAAAGAACAAAACATTCCATTGCCATGCATTCAATAAAAACATGTGGTGCAGAGGAAGCCTGTCCCTGCCCTAAGGAGACGAGCAACGACTGTGTACGAACGATTCAACCGCTACTGTTCCATTGTCCGGCTCAATCCGCCGCGCGTCCGCGCTCGCTACCTACCAGACTATGCTGCTCCCTACATTGGGTTCACAGAAGCCTCGCGCTGTCCATTAAATTAATCCTTAGCCTGTACGGCTTAAAGAGAACTCAACGCGCAACTATAAAATGGTAAAATAACGACTTTGACAGACAAGACAGGTTGTGGTGTAGGCTCCCCATACACGATCAGGTTCGGCCTCACGAGCGCGAGTCGTGGAGCGCGGCACGACGGCCGACGTGTCGAGAACGACAATGGGGTGCCCAGCCTATTAAACGGTTCGACATGTATTGTTTAATACGTTTTTGTTTCATCTAATCATCTGTCCGATTCTTTGCTTTTCATCAATGCTGTGATGGGGTTTTTTATGGATCTAGTTAAAACGTATTTACTTCGATGCATTAATGTGGCTGCTCTTTGTAGTACGAACGAGTTAAGCTTTATGGGAAGAGTGGAGACATTGAAAGAAAGGACAAGCTTTTTAATTTACGTGGCAATAAATACATAATCCAAAAAAAAAATACTGTACTTTTCCTGCACATTTTTTCCTGTTCATTCGGTTTAACACTAAAAGAAACAATGAAATAGGAAAGACTACACTCGTAGAAAATAATAATGTTTGCTCTAGGAAGAGATTTCCGTAATGGTTGGGATGGGAGGATTATCTTTTTGCTCACAAGCCTACATTAACAATTACGATTTAAGCCTTTGTACAGTATTCATCACGTACAAAATATCTGTTACTTTCGGAACATTGTCTTAAATTATGAAATAAAATGTTTATGTTTTTGTGTTTTTTACATGCGTTGGGAAAATTATTAAATAATGAATCTTAAAGGTCGTCGTTCACAATTCATTATTATTTACATTTAGGTAATATCCACTTAAACACAAAACTACTGCTAACAGATGTTTAAAGGTCAAACTCAAGTTTATAAACTGTATTTCAAATACTAGGTAGCATATTTGTTTAATCACACTCGTAGTGTTGATCTGCTGAACCGGTTCCTTTTATCTTATTTATTTCCGCAGCACCGCAATAAATTCCACATAAATGGAGAAGTTTGCATGTTGATTGTAGAGTGATTGTGACCGAGTACTCCAGATCGATGGATGTAGGGCTCTTGCGCCCCCCGTGAGGGCTGGTCCCTAAGTAGGCCACAGTGTGGGGTGCAAGGGGAATTGATAAAATTATGCGCTAACACAGTAGAGCACAGACAATACTGTGTAGGCATTGTCTGCCTCTGCTCGGCCCACGCCAGCCTGCATAGAAAGCACCTAGTCGTAGCGCATTATTAGAGGTATATTATTGTCAGCACAAAAGCGTTCAGTTATCTAAAACATCACAAGTCGGGGATACCTGTGTTATGGCTTATTACAACTCTGCTGCTCTGCCGGTTGTAAATTTAAGAGGATATCTCAAATTAATTGTATGGATGACAAATTTGAACTTTCTAGGTCATCTGGAAATGGGTTAGATTTTTGTTTTAAATATAATGTCAGTCAAATAGTCATAAAAAGGTCGATTTTGTACGTTACTATAGCTTTGTAATCGTTTAAGCTGTGTTTATACAATTTGTGGTAGTACTATTTTATCCAGGAGGTCTCAATATAAAAACCAAATTAGGTGTGTTTATGTTAAACAGTTTTTGAGTTATGATGGGTTCAAAAGTGCTGCTCGCCCGTTCTCTTTTCTGGGCTTGGACTTACATGCTATTAAGAATTCATTTATTTTAATCCTTAATTGAGATAGACAACTAGTTACATTAAGTATGTTATACTAACAAGTCTATTACACACCTGGCCCTCTATTCTACTGGGGACAACGATATTGCTGTTGACGTGTTAGGTATACAGTTTTGTTTTAAAGTCGGCCGCTATTACTTAACATAAATACTTATGAGCTATCAAAACCTGTAAGATAAAACGTCAAAGGCAATAGATAAGGTTTTGCTCAATACAATGCAAGCCCTGACATGTTGACACAGGCGAGTTGCGACCTGCCCTCGCTTCAATCCGGTTCAAGCCAAATAAAATAAAGCCTAAATTACTCAGTCAGATTTTATGTCGCTTCTTATTAGGTTTTTTTAAATTTAGTTTATTAATTTCATGGTTAACCCCACCGTACAAACAAACAAACAAACAAACAAACAAACACACAATTTTAGCTCTTTATAAAACTAGTAGGTACAAACATACGCGTTCTCTTGAAAAAAAAAACGAAGATTTATACAGATGCAAGTGTAAACTGTGCAAAATATTCCGTCATATCATAAACCCGAAAGTTTGGATGTTTGTTACTCTCATGCCGGAGCGGCAGAACGGATCTGGATGAAATTTGGCACAGAGATATATTATAGTCTGAATTAGCGGGGTCCGTTCATTTGACCGAAATACGTTTGGCCGAATGAGTCGTTTGGCAACTGTTTCATTTCCCAACCCGCATATATTTCTGTAACTGTGAATATTTCAGGATTTATTTTTGTACTATTGTGTAGACTATAGGTTAGGTTAGGTTAGCTATTTTTTTTTAAATCTGAAATATTTACAGTTACAGAAATATAAGCGGGTTAGGAAATGAAACAGTTGCCAAACGACTCATTCGGCCAAACGTATTTCGGTGAAACATTAGTGAACCCTGAATTAGCATATAGGCATATTTTTACCCAGAAATAAACCACTTCCCGTGGGATAGCAAAATTACGATTTCTATTCGGATGGAGTCGCGGGCAGAAGTTAGTTAATAATATTTTTCACAGTGAAGTTGTTGTGTAGTTGTAGTATTTATTGGTGAAATATGCACACTGTTCTATTTGAGTTGATTTGGTGAGTTGAGGGGCGGGCGCTGTCGGTGTCGGCGCGGCTCCGTCGTCTTCGTCCGCCGACACGGCAATTCGATTAGGAGCCGAATAATTGTGGTGCCCACGCGAGCGCCCCACCCACTATAAACTAATGGAAACGGCTAACCAAATCGTTTAGTCTATTTGTGCCTAGTTCTAAACTTATGATATGAGTATGTCGAATGTACCTACTTAACTAGATATTATCGAGTTAACAGCTGATATTATTATGTTTTTTGTTTCAATTAAGCTCTACTCTTATTGAGTAACGTATCTACCTGTCTAGCCACTCTAGCCAATTCAATTACTTACTTATGTATGTTTATCTGTAACTTATTAGGGTAGTTTCCAACCCCAAATACAAATGCTTATTATAATTTATTAACCTCATTTTAGCTCGTCCTACTTACTATATTTGAGTTTATAAATATGTATATGTGTGTCTGCTTGTGCCATCGTAGCTCTCACGATTCGACAATACTGACTGGTTTGGAAATAGTTAAGAAAGCTAGTCTAATCGGGCTGGCGTCCAACAGCTAAACGCTGCAAGTCAATACTAGGGAATGTAAACCGGCTAACCGGTTAACCGAAAAACCGATTAACCGAAACTTTTAGATCTCGGTTAAAAACCGGTTTTTTATAACTTTCGCCGGTTATTAACCGAATTGGAACTTTTCCTTAAAATACTGTAAATTGCCTTAAATAGATACCCCAGAATATTGTTCAGACTATAAAATTACAAATATAGCGGGGAAACGTACTTTTATTTTGTAAAAAATAAGAATACTTATATACTCGAATTTTTCGTGTAGCGAATAGCAAGAAGTTTTATTAAGTAATTAAATTTCTTCATGAACGTGCTGAACGATACAATACAATACACGAGCCACATGATGACAAGGATGACATACCTAGTTTCTATTTTAGTGTCGTTATTGGGCAAACGTACCAACTATACTGCTATTACAGTAACAGCCCTTGACCCCTCACCAGAAACGTCGCAAAGTTCAGAAAATATTGAACCTGTTCCGTCTACATCTGGTTTATCCGGAAGTTCTATGTCTGCGAAAGATTTATTAAGAGAAGAGTTGAAACAGAAATCATTGACGAGACGTGAAGCAGAAAAGACCCATATGGAAGTCCTGCAACAACAGTTGTGTCCTAACGTGATGATCGTGACAGATCTAGATGGCACTGAATGAAAGTGGCGGAACCAGAGGGCGATATTTAGAAATGGCATACAGCTCAAAAAATCCCCAATAGTAACCAAGAATAGTAAAACTATCGTCTAATACTTCGATTTCAAATAGTTTGCAAAAAACCGGCAAAAAACCGGTTAACCGGTTTTGAATCCGTCGAGGCGGTTATTAACCGGTTTTTGGTTTTCGCCGGTTTTTACATTCCCTAGTCAATACCATAGTTTCGAGAAAAACGCGTTGAAAGATTTTCAAGTTTCACGCTTATAATCACGTATTACCGTTCACTCAGTGGCCACGTGTTGATTTGATGGTGATGCAGATGAGTCATACACACTGCAAAAACAAAAGTTGTCTCTCCTGTGGTCAATAGTTAAAGGCTTGTGTGCATTTAAGTTATGTTTTTATTTGCTAGGACTAAAGTAGACCTGACGGCGTTTATGAGGATGTGGGTTCAGCCAGAAAATTAGGCCTTGAAAACGTTAACTTTGGGTATGTCCACAGGAAAGACAGTAACCTAAATCTGTGTATGACCCAGATAGCAAAACGCTGCAGGTGGTCCGTCCTTCGTTCCGAGGTAGTGGCCATTTGGTACTTACGGCGTTCTGTTGTGATCAGAGAACATGAACGGTTTTGGTATAAAACAACACCATTGCAGTCATGATGTTCTGGCTAGTCTTATGCAGTTGCCGCGTTTCAACAGTTTTTAACTAGGACATATTTTTAAAAGTTATTCGAGGAATCGTTTGATGCAAGTTAACAAAAACGCTGTAACTAGAGTTGCAGCGTTCCGCCGTCGGACGGCGGCAGCGGGATGTCTCTTAGATAGGTTTCATGAAAGTCGGTTGGGCCGATCTAGAGAGGTCAGCTCGGAAAGAATGGTCGAGGGTGTTTATCTATTTAACAGTTATTTATGATTAAAGTCGATAATTGATTTTGTAAACATGAAATGTAAGCATGGGGCGAACCACATTGCGAGTAGGTACACTAACTAGAGTACTACAAAAGTCAGAAATGAGAGCCAAAGTCAGACATTCCTCCTAAGTGTCGAAAGCATCCCAAAAAAAATATTGTTAGGTAGGTACTTACATAGTTGTGACGTCAGACCTATGTAATAAATGAATATATTATTTATTACCATAAAAACAAGCATCCATATTACTACAGTCTATTTATTGCAATTATTGTACAAAACGCTAAGACAAAGTACAATAATTACAATGTAGGGACGGACATACAAAGGCGAACTTATTTCTTTCACCCATCGTCGTTCCATTTACAAACCAAAAAGTAATTAGTAGGAGTAGGTTCATCATACCACGGATTATTTAATTTGTGGACCTGTACCCACTGACCATCATACATTGTATATGTTTAATTATACAGGGTGTTACAAAAATACCCGTAAAGCCGAAAGGGGGTTAAATGGTGCCTTATAACAAGTCCATTTACAATATTTGAGAACTGAACTATCACTGTATGACTTACCGCCAAAAAAAAAAAAAATGTTTTTTTTCATTGATGTGCTAACCCTATTTTAGTAAAATTAAAGAGTAAACTACGCAGAATGTTTATGTACATTTTTACCTAATTCGCGAAACGGTACAGAGATATAAACAAAATGAACAGAATTCGATTAGATACATAATTACAAGTCGAGTTTTGGAAGATTTTAAACGAAGAAACTTAAACTAACACTTACTTTTTCGTAAATTACGTCAAATTTAAATTGCTATCTTCATGGCCTACGCATTGTCATATCGTAATATTCTGCGTTAGAAAATATCGTCATTTTGGAAAAAAAAAGGAAAAACACGGAACAAATTGTAGAATATCGATAAGAAGATTTGAAATTGACAACATGTTTTTTTTTCCGTCTTGACGTTTTTTGAAGCCACTACTTTAAGCATAATGACATCATAGTATTGATTGAACCTTTGTGGATGAAAAACAGAAAAACCATTAAAGTTAACAATGATTGAAATTGGTAGGTAGGCCAGGCCTCTCTGTTAAATAATCTATGCTAACCCCGATTCCCTGACATGACAGCTTACTAGGGTTGACAATATTTTTGGCTTTGATAATTTATTATATTTATTACGGGGTATTTTGTAACACGTTGTATAGTTAACTTAACATGTCAATGCTTAAATAATAACGGTTTTTTTAAATGGATTATTACGGTGACATTTAAAGTGACATGGTCCTAAGATTTTTAATTTTTTTCTATGGTCAACTGTAGCTACTTATTGTTAAACGAATACTTTTTTTGTCTTTCTAGGTGGATGGGCACGTAAACGCTTTTAAACAGAGTAGTTAAAACTTGTAGCAAGGAGTGGGGGTAGAAGAGAGGAGCAGCTTGGCAGCGAGGCAGCAGAGTCGTGGAGCGCGAACGAGGCAGCCTGCGGGGCCCACGTCGGCCGCGGGGCGAGCGGAGCGCACGCGGACGACGCTGCCGCGCTGAGTGCTGCCATCTACTGCCCGACGTTACTTTTGCTACTCTCGACGGTGAAAGCTTCTTGTTAGGTAAGCTAATTCAATCGATAAGCAACATTTAAGTATATAGGTACATGCGTGCATTTAAATTAAAAGTGGACACTTTTACTCCATAATATAATGACTCGGTAATGACTAATGACTTGACAGTTAATTAACGTATGTAACTCTAAATCTTATAAGCACCAGTGATTGTTGTCGTTGTGTACCTACGAAAGGTCATTTCAGGCTAACAATAACGACTTAATCGATTTAGATGGTTTGCGATAGTTTATTGATTTGAATCACTGCTTCTGCTAAGGGCAAGGTTATACAGCGTGTGCCTACGTGAGAGGAGGCATATGTCTTAAAATGGAGTCTCATTCAGAATGGATGCGTCGCGGGAAATGCACTTCGAATGCGCCCGTGGTTTATTATTTATGACGTGCTACGCTCTGGGACCACTCCTTTCATGCATGCATGGGACTAGACGCTGGTTTTGGTAATTATTTAGTATACGGTTAGGTGCCGTACCTTTGATCTGCTCCCCAGATGTGGTAGTGATTTAAGAGAATAAATAATCGTTACAATATTTTATTATACACCTTGTGGCATGGTCAAAATGGCCTATTACTGGACGAAAGCCTTAATCAATAGTAATGGTACTAATGATATAACTGCGAATGTTAGTTTGTTAGTCCTTCACGCTGCAACGCCAGTCCGGTTTTGGACGACATTTGGAATGCATATAGCTTATGCCTTGGATAAATACATAGGCTACTTTTAATCCCTGGAAGGTTAAAAGTTCCCGAGGGCATAACGATAGTTGATATCTACGCGGGCGAAGTCGCGGGCAGAAGCTAGTATAACATAACGTATTTTTAAACACTGGTTGCGGTCACAGTTTGGGTTGGGACATGGTTACTCACTACTAGGGATACAAGTAAAGATTAAGTTTGTGCAAGTAAACATTAATAATCGGCGTGCGCTTATATTATTTAAGAAAGAAAATATTAATTATTATTGTGTTTCACACACATGTAGGTACTTAATAAAAAATGTGAATAACAGCGTGTACCACTTGCTAAAGCAAAGAGAATAAATGCATGATTTGATAATAAGCATTAAAGCTTGTCCCTGTCGTCAATAATTAGGTAAAACAGCAAAGAAAAATGGAATGAAATTTTCCTCCGACGAGCTCGGAAAATGATCGGGTTAGGACCTGCGCAAACCGGCGCACGGCCGGGCAAATTGATTTAAATTACTAATCACTACATAGTATAAAACAAAGTCGCTTGCGCTGTCTGTCCCTATGTATGCTTAAATCTTTAAAACTACGCAACGGATTTTGATGCGGTTTTTTTTAATAGATAGAGTGATTCTTAAGGAAGGTTTATATGTATAATACATTCCACGCGGGCGAAGCCGCGGGCGGGTCGCTAGTAATGTATAAAGTGCTTCAATGCTCGGACTCCACTGATGGTGGAGTCGGAAGGTGCAGCCCACAGGACCTCAGCCGTACTTAACGTAGGCCCACGGGGAGGTCTCCTTAGTTTGGTTCGGGTTGAAACTGAATTTTCCCGAAGATGATAACTTGACTGGTCTAGTCTAGACCCGAGAACCCATTTTCAACAATTGTCATCAATCTTTTCAGAATTGTTTTCCAGAACGCGATTATGAACAATTATAAAAACATTGCTCGTATAGCCTAGTTAATTGTCTCATTATAAAGAAGAGTGCAGTTTTTACAAACAAAAAAAAGTAACTATTGAAAGAAATAGCAGCTTAGTTCGTGTGAAAATTTGTACTAACGTTCATTGTCTTCTAATATTAAATAATTAATTATTATTTATTTACCAAATTCTGCTTAACAGCTTTGTTTTTCGTTACCTTACATTAATTGTAACATACTCAGCGGCGCGAGACCACGTTTCCTGGGCCTCTATTCAACGCGGTAAACCATTGCACAGGCGCAGGGCTCCTATTCTAGGCGGTAGTCCAAACAGTATTTGGCCTGGCATTGTTTTCCACTCGGCCGTCCGTAAAGTAAATAAGAGATCTCGAAACGTTGACAATACGGTTACAGGTCCAAAACTATTTACCGCGTGGAATATGTCCTGCTCGTCCGCAAATACTAATCATCAAGCTCAGTTTTGTTTTGGTTTTAAAGTGCAATTAAGTGCATGTCATTCTTACATTATCACTAGCTGTCCGCGCCCGGCGCCGCCCGGGTGTATTATTTTTTCATATCTCTTATATGCACACAAAATTTCATAAGAATCGGTCAAGCCGTTTCGGAGGAGCTTTTTTACAAACACTGTGACACGAAAGTTGTATATATTAGATATATTATAAATCCGCTCATCTTAAGAAATATTTTAATAAAAATATCTTCCCTCTACTTAACAATCAATTATTATTTCTACATTATTGTCACTCCCTAAACCGTGACAGCATTATTCGAAAAGAGCTCGCCTCCAAACTATTAGCATGACTTCTTCTGAAAATCACAGAGGTGTCCCAGAGGCGACGCTAAAGACAAGTGCTTCTAGCAATTCATTCTTCGCTGTAAAAAGCATCCCCAGCCGCATTGTATAAATGGCGAGGGTCAACGTGACCCCCCTATAGCTAGATAGATTTCTTACAGGCAGTAGCACTGCTGTAGTGTAAGAGCCTACGCGATAATTCCTGATGCAGGCGGTTGATTGAGCAAATACTACACGGCAAGCACCGGCCGGCAGCCATTATTAATTCTAACTAGACCTGCCTACCCCCGCATATGAATGAGAGGTTTCAGATGGATCGTCAATCGTAGTTGCCCGCTGCAATGATTACATATTTACCACACATCTAAAATGACCAAGGATCAAAAATATCCCTTCTTTATTTTGATTGCAACATATCGAAATATACAACAATATCTTTGATCCTTAGACATATTCAATTTGTATTATAGAACCACACACTCAAAAGTCTTAAAACTTCCTTAATTTTTTAAAGATGAACAAATGAACACCATTTTAATGTTGCTGTTGCCGTCCGAAATACCGGGACAATTGATAGCTAAGTACCTACACATCTTCATTACCTATGCATCATAACATTAGATATTACTATTAATAGTTTAAAAAAAAAGGTATTAGAGAGCATCGGAGACCAGCGGAGGGAGCCTGATAATTCATGCCAGTTTTTTTTCTCTACGAAATCGCGGAGTTAAGGCAAAGTTTTTTCAAGTTTATTTTATATTGGCTGCTACCCCTACTTTGTCCACGTAGAAATCGTTTATCGCTATTCCCTCATCATCCCTATTAATTATAATTTGACATGCGGTGTCATATATACTGTAATATTATATTGGATAATAAAATCTGAAATCTGATACCTGTACAAGTCAAACTTGATCTTAATAATATTTATGAGTAGCTAATAACGAGTCAAAGAGTTTCGTTACATAAATTCAATTACCTAGGTACTTGAAGTGTTTTTAATCTAGGACGGCACGCCCCGCCGGTCATTTGAGGTGGCGTCAATGTATGAATAAGTAGTGGGGCGGGACGTCATGGATTGATAGCACTAAGCGTGTCACCGCTAATACTTTTAAAAGGTACTTACCTACTTTGTAAAGTGCAGTGGCCGTGCTCGCCGCGTTGGTGAGCTAGTCATGTTTTACCTTGGGCCTGTACGCTACCAATATAACCATAACAGAAGGCAGTGTTCCGTGGCGCGCGAAAAACATCATCATTAGCGAAATATTAACTCTGCAATTTAATTACAATGTATTTAAATAAGTACAAAGACGTCGAAACCACCGTTGCTGGTGTCTAGACAGTGCGGACGTATTTAGTCGTGTCTGTTAGCCGCGGCTGCCGCGAGTCAATTGTGTTGAAACAATTGTTCTGATTACCTGTAGGTAGTTATGAAACTAAAACGGCAGGTGCAACTTAATTAGGTTTCATGGCTGGTCAGTCCGCATAACGCCAATCTGTACTTATTTCAATTTTAACAGCAAACTGTTTATAAAAACACCGGACATGTGCGAGTCGGACTCGCGCACCGAGGGTTCCGTACTTAAGATAATATGCCTGGTAACCGCAAAAGAAAGTACTTATTTTGAGATGAACTTTATTTTCTATGCTATAAGGTCCATTTTGAATTTACAAAGTATTTTTGTTAATTCTCAAAAACTGTAAATAAGAACCAGTTCATTTTATTTTTATACGTTAGTTTTTTTTAATTAATAAACTTTGGAATCAACTGGGGGGGGGGATCATTTTTTGTACATTTTTGCCTATAAATCGAAAAGTCATTTAAAAAAAAACAGTTTTGAAATTTGCAGACTGAGCCCTTTCATAAGACACCCAATTTGCTATAATCAAACCACTTTGATTTTTTAACCCCCCATTCTAGAGCCCTTTTCAATTATTTATAAAATAAATTAAATTGATTTTTTACTAAAAACATGCTGGCTAGCAAGTTGTACAACTACGTCAAATTTCAAGTTGATAGCATTTGTAGTTGCTGAGAAAACCTGCTGTGACATACAGACAGACACAACTGTCTCACCATAAGGATTCCTTTTTTACCATTTAGGTACGGTACCCAAAAAACAAAGTACATTATCAGTATAATCACAGGCCCAACTCAAGGAAACTTAGAATAATGTAATATTATTGTATCTTTGCGTTTAGCTGTAGGTAACATACATAAATACATAAACTCACGCTTTTATGCCCGGAGTGGGGTAGGCAGAGCTACAGAATTACCAACAACTCTAATAACTTGTTGATAATTTTGAGACCACATTATGCACAATTAACGATTAAACCGCTTAATATTTATTCTACGAGTATGTAGTAATTAGGAAAATTCAGGCAAGAAGAACAAACTCAGTTCACGTCAAGTTTGCACTCTCCACTACCTACGTTCCGATTGTGTACTGTATCTAGGTGTAGGTGAAAAACTTGATTAATTGACCTGTTGCATGTAGTTGTGTACGAAACTAATATGGAATTTGTGTCAAATTTCAAATATAGAATAACGAACGGTCTATACACATGACGTGTTACAACTACATGAAAGAGGTCATTTACTTAAGTTTTTCACCTTTATGCACTATAGACCATCGCCTAATGTGGAAGCAAAGCTAAAAGAGAGGAACCTAAACATTCGTTACAAAAATGTGTATTGGCTGCTAGAGCGGAACATCAAGTTATCCATAGACAACAAGCTCCTCATACAGGTGTCTTTTAGAACTTGACGTAAGTATTCAAGGATAAGAAAGCCCTTTCTGCTCTGGTCGAGAATATATTATTACGAGTGAACCTGCGGGATATTAGCCCTAACTTATAGCACCCTTCGCTCCCTGTCCAATTCTCCATGTCACCGTCTTTGAGGTACTTAGTAAGCCAGTGCCCCAGATATTTAAATTGGTATACCTACCCTTTTTATGGGGACACCATGTTACAAACTGTTTTTTTTTTGTACTTTATCATAAAATAAAATAAAAAATGAGTTTGGACATCAACTTTTTGAAATAAAAAGACTACAGTGTTATTTGTACATTAGCATAAAAGACAAGTAAATTAAAAATTGCCACAATGCGTCTGTCATTCATGTGAATAAAGCTTGTCCCAGAAATAAAAGTCGCTCATTATTAGATGGGGTTGTATATCAGGATGAAATCTAAAGAAGTTTGAAAACTATGTTTCCCGTTAGGATGCTCTATACTTAATGTATAAATAAAAAATATAAAAAACGTTGTCAGTACTAGATGTTCAACGATGTCGTCGGTGCAAGAAAAGTTACACGATTTTTTTTTGTACAAGTATGTTTAATATAAAGGCATCTCTGCGGAGGAAGTGGCATCGGAGCTGAAAACATCTACAAGAACCGTTCAAAGGGTTTTAAAACGGTTCAGGGAGACAGGTAGTATACGGCGGCGGCCTGGAAGTGGACGTGAACCAGGGTTTGTAAACCAGAATATCGAGAAGAAGATTATAACAGCTTTACAGAAAAAACCTACCCTCTCTGTACGAGACTTGGCCAGGAAGTTTAAAACCTCGAAATCTACAGTGCGACGAGTGAAGGAAAATTGTTCTATAAAAACGTTTAAACAAACTAAAGTGCCCAACAGAAATGCAAGACAGTCAAAAGAGTCTAAAACGAGATCTAGAAAGCTTTATTCAAAAATGACTAAGAAAAAATATCGTACAGTTATGGGTGACGAAACTTACTGCCAACTTGAATTCAAATGACTTCCAGGACACCACTAGTATTCTGGGACCGACAGAAAAGTAGTAAGTGAAGAGTATAAGGTTATCAAAATGGATAAATTTGCAAAAAAAGTTCTCGTGTGGCAGGCGATCTGTTCATGTGGCAAACGCAGTACGCCATATTTTGGTAATGTAACCATAAATGGTGATATATACCCGAATGAGTGCCTCGAAAAACGATTGTTGCCATTTATTAAGAGGCATACTTCACCTGCCCTGTTCTGGCCTGATTTACTACACGAAGGAAGCAATAGAGTGGTATAAAGCAAATAATGATGATTTTGTTGAAAAAACTCAATCCTCCCAACTAATGTAAACCGGCTAACCGGTTAACCGAAAAACCGATTAACCGAAACTTTTTGAGCTCGGTTAAAAACCGGTTTTTTATAACTTTCGCCGGTTATTAACCGAATTGGAACTTTTCCTTAAAAGACAGTAAATTGCCTTAAATAGATACCCCAGAATATTGTTCAGACTATAAAATGACAAATATAGCGGGGAAACGTATTTTTATTTTGTAAAAAATAAGAATACATACTTACTCGAATTTTTCGTGTAGCGAATAGCAAGAAGTTTTATTAATTAAATTTCTTCATGAACGTGCTGAACGATAAAATACAATACAATACACGAGCCACATTTTGACAAGGTTGACATACCTAGTTTCTATTTACATACATACATACCTTCACGCCTGTAATCCCGGAGTGGGGTAGGCAGAGCTACAGAATTACCTACAACTTTAAAAACTTGTTGATAATTCTGTAACCACATTCTGCACGTTTCTATTTTAGTATCGTTATTGGGCAAAAGTACCAACTATACTGCTATTACAGTAACAGCCCTTGACCCCTCACCAGAAACGTCGCAAAGTTCAGAATAGTACATTGTTGCCTAGGCGCGGAAAGTAAGGGTTTTCCTGACGAGGTGGTTAGCAGGCCGAGCAACAGCGAGGCCTGCTAAAATACGAGTCAGGAAATCCTCGTTTCCGCCGAGGCATACATAATGCTTTTCTCAAACATGTGAGGAAATAATACAAATACATTTCTAAAAAGCAAGTAATGTAATTTCCTTAGATTTAGCGGGAAGCAGGTTTTGCCTAACCGAGGCAGCTTCAGATTTTAATATAGGCGGTGTGGTACCTATTTCGTCGCTTGAGCTCATTTTTTATAGTAAGTATTTCACACAACAAATAGTTTAATATTCGGTTTCACAATTATATTATGCAGAATGAACGAATGTTACCGACTGTCAATTGTTTTTAAATACTAACCATAGAGATTGGAATGCAAATTCAAAAAGAAACACACGCACTGTGCTAAAAAAGCGAGCAGTTACCTTGGCTGTTTGGAATTTTTGTCTTGGTCCTTTTGATTTTGTATGCAAATTGACAGCATTTTTAAGAAATATATGGACATGGACGGAAAGTGTTTTCATATGGTTTTTTTACTCCTAGGAGTAAAATGAGGCTCTTTCCGTCCTTGTGTTTCAATCGGAAAACCGTTTTATCCGAGCATGTTTGAGAAAAATATTGAACCTGTTCCGTCTACATCTGGTTTATCCGGAAGTTCTATGTCTGCGAAATATTTATTAAGAGAAGAGTTGAAACAGAAATCATTGACGAGACGTGAAGCAGAAAAGACCCATATGGAAGTCCTGCAACAACAGTTGCGTCCTAACGTGATGATCGTGACAGATCGAGATGGCACTGCATGAAAGTGGCGGAACCAGAGGGCGATATTTAGAAATGGCATACAGCTAAAAAAATCACCAATAGTAACCAAGAATAGTAAAACTATCGTCTAATACTTCGATTTCAAATAGTTTGCAAAAAACCGGCTAAAAACCGGTTAACCGGTTTTGAATCCGTCGAGGCGGTTATTAACCGGTTTTTGATTTTCACCGGTTTTTACATTCCCTACTCCCAACTGCCCGGAGTTACGACCCATTGAAAAATATTGGGCTCGTGTGAAACAGAAGCTTTTAAAACATAAAAATAATGCCACTTTAGTTCAAGACTTCAAGAGGAAGTGGAATGAACCTTTCAAACTAATCACCGATGACGATGTACAAACTTTGATGGCAGAGGTCAAGGGAAAATTAAGAAGTTTCTGGATGAACTAATCCTAAACTGGTCTTTATGCGTAAATAATAATATTTAAAGGAATATCAAATAAAACGGTATTAGAAAATTTGGAGAATTTTAATATTTAGACGGAATTAAAAAAAAATTATAAGCGACATTTTTTACTGGAACAAGCTTTATTGTCATTGTAAATGGACCGTATATTTCGTATTTTGTTAATTTTCTTGGTGATGCGGTTACGTGTAGCCGACTCAAAATGTATATTTTCTCATGCTAAAGAACTTACAACTTGGGTTTGTTATGAATTCTTGTTTATTTATTTTACATTGTCATTTCAAGTCAAAGCAGGGGTCGGTTGACATGACGTCACACAGTAGTTATTTGAAATTAAATGTTCAGCACTTTACCATAAAAAAATTATAACCCAAGAGTTGTATGCAACTCTTCAGCATAAGATAAATCCAATGACATATCATTTATCAAAAGGGCCTTCGTGGATTGAAAACACTCACTTTAGTCCGTAAGCACGCCGCCGCCGGTGCCACTATAGTAAATACTTATTCAATTTTATGCAATACGATAACAATGTAATTAAAATCAATTACTCATAGGTGTACGAGTATAATTGTAGAGTGTACAGCTATAGTTTTTTTATTGTAACTTTATTGTAGGTAAATGTCCCGAGTAAAAGTGCGTCTGCAAATGCTTATTTCCACTTTTTTAGTGTAACTAAGGTTGGTTTAAGTATATTTTTATTTTATTTAGGATTTTATTTGAAGTCGGTTTTTTTATTAAATTTTATTCGAGATACATTGTTGGAAATGGAAAAAACATCCTTTTATGATCATTGATCCCCATGAAACCCATGTGGTTGCCGGGTTAGAATAGTGCCACTCCATGTCTTCCCGTGGATGTCGTAAGAGGTGACTAAGGGAATAAAGGCTTGAAGTACTGTTAGGCGATGGGCTTGCAACCTGTCACTAATACGCTGGTAAACATCTTAGCCTGTTTATGCAAAATGTGGTTATCAGAATTATCAACAAGTTTTTAGAGTTGTTCGTAATTCTGTAGCTCTGCCTACCCCACTCTGGGAATGAAGGCGTGAGTTTATGTATGTATGTATTTACTTACTTTTTTTGGCACATTTGTCGCCGCTAGCTCAACGTCACTTTTAAATTGTAAGTAAGTCAGTCAAGGTAAGTCAAGTCTCCGTGAAGTGGCCAGTGAAGTGATTTAGGTTTGATAAGGAAACAGTTTGTATGCATATTAATGGGAAAGTCGAGGATACGTCGAGCTAAGAGTTCAAACTGTAAGAAACGCGATTATGTAAAAGTATCCTGTCCAGCATAACGAATGTTATCAAATGCAATTGTGTGGAAATCATATTGCGCCAGAATCGGGACTCGGAAGAAACGGGATTGAATGAAAATAATGACTGTGAATAATAATAAATGACGGATGTGATCAAATGAAGTTGTGTGGAATTCATATTGTGCAGAATCGCGATTAGGAAGAAACAGGATTGTATTAAAATAATGACTGTGAAGAATAGCGGCAGTGGTCAAATGCAGATAGGGAGAAACAATAATGGCATACTATTGAGGATTTTACGGCCTTATTTGTAAGTGATCTTGGCAAAAACTGCCCGTCTTGAGACGCGTCAAAAATGAAAGCGTTCTATGGCTTGACGTTTACTTTTACGAGATTGCGGGCATCTTGGTCGCTGAGTTTATTAATACGTAAGTCTATTGCGCTATAGTTAGGGTGACCTGAGCAGGGCTGCTCTTCGATACACCTACCAGTTGCCTAGGGCCCGTATTTATAAAGTGATCCTGGTTAAGGCACCCCACTCAAGATACATCAAAGTACACGTCGAGTCATGAGAAACTGTTATTTTTTACGTGGCTTGAGATGGGCATATCAGTCAAGTTGAGTTTATTCAATACGGCACTGAGGGCTGCTTTCACAGACAAGACAACGATTAGCACTAGCGGCTGTCTCATAAAGCATTTAAACGCTGAGACGCCGTGGACCACCGCGATAAACAATGCTAAAGAGGAATTACAATCTGAGCCGCCATAACTATGTGTTAAGTTTAATTAGTCTCTCCGCCGTTATTAATAACAACCGGCTCGCCGGTGGACGCTCGCGCGCACCGCCCTCTACCCTACTCATATTATCGTTTTATAGTTACCTATAAGTTTTATCACGATTATGTTATGATATTACGGATAAAAAATGGCCTATGTAACACTATTAAAATAAATTAAACAAATACGAAAGTTATCAATGGGACTTTACAAGTTAACATCGTTCTTTACAGTCTATTTTAATCACATCAATGGTTTTTAAAAGGTACTCGTATCAGACTTGCGGGACATAGTATTTCGGTTATCTGTGGTATCAGACTCTAAGGCCCGTATTAATAAACTGATCTCGACTGTAACGCTCGTCTCAAGATGCTTCAAAAATGACAGTTCTCTATGGCTTGACGTTTACTTTGACATATCTTGTGACCGGCATCTCAGCCAAGATGAGTTTATTAATACGGCCGTAAGTATAAAAATGTTAAACCGCGCGCCATTAGGTAGGGAGGTGATTCTCATAACCAACTCGGCGGACGAATTATTAACCGGCGAGTCGATTTAGATACGTTCTCCCATCGACGTACAAATATTTTTTTAGGGCGTGCTGTCATAATTAAGATGCTTAAAACTCGCTAAACCGTTCGGCAAGAAGTCGTATTTAAGAGCTCAACACCTCTGGAAGAGAAGCACCGCGCCGCACGACTGTCCCGCCTGTCCACCGTTTAGGGTACTTATTACTGAGAACATATGTAACTGTACGCTACTCGGTAAGTTGCGAATAACGACAACAAAATGATATATGTACAATAGAATTATTAGCTCCTTTCATGTCACAGTAATTGCGACTCAGCCCCGGTGTTTTCTGTTGGTTAATTACTGCTAACCACCATGTCATATCAGCACTCCGCAATTACATGAAAAAATACAGCATAATCACTTCCCATAGCGCTTGAATCGAAAGGAATGCGGCGGGTCAAACACAAATATTATGATTTAAATAATATTATGGATACCTTATTTTATTACTTTTAGCACAAATATAAGTAATTAATTTTATTGCTGTCGTATTGCTCTTGTGATAACGCCTAAATGTCATGTCATGATCATCCACATCTGAGGGTAGTGAGGGTGAATTAGAAGCAAGTAAAGAAATACCTCAAATGAATTGAATGTGACGCGTGATGTAACAAGTCTTACAATAACATACAAGAAGCTAGTTAGCTTTAAATCGTTACAAATCCTAAATGATCGTTCTACATGAAACATGTTGAAATAAACTTAAAGATGATTTTTAAATACCTATTCAATTATACCCCATTTGTCACAGCTCTTCGATTTATTTCGTTTTTCATTTTATACAATATGGCTTGAGAGAGAGTGGTGTGGAAATCAAGGAGGCCTTTGCCCAGCAGTGGGACACTATATTGGCTCATTAATAATAATATATATAAGGCCGCAGGGCAGCTAGTGGCGAGCTGTTGGTGAGTGGCGACACCACGGACCTGAATGCTCCCGAGGGTAGGTCCTGTTCCTCACCTCACGCTTGCCTTCACCGGCCGGCTGGAGTGTATAATGATGAGGAACAGACCCTCACCTCTGGCTTGCCTTTATTGGCCGGTCAGAGTGGAGTCGCAAGAGCTATATGCTCGAAGGGTGGATGTGTTGCATAAGTGGTGAGTGGGCACCTTATGTTCGTTTAAAGTCCAGAAGCACCTCTCCACCCTTAGCCCCTCTGGAACTGTTACCTCCCTGCTGCTACATATATGCGGCTATTTTGGGAGGCCCATTCCATTGAGTTGGCGAGTCACCGCCTGCCATTTCAACCAAAGTAATTAGCATTGGCCAGGCAGGCGCCGTAGTTTCATCAATAGCCTAGTTCACCAGTCCATATCTGTTCATTCATAGAGCCTATTTTAATACTTCCATCCTTCTTAAATAGTCCTACACTAACCGTTGGTTGTCCGTGGGAGCGTACTTCTATAGTTTGAACTCAGGGACAATCGCCGGTTGGTGTCCCATCACTTTATTAAATTAAACTTGTCTAAAGGGCCTCTGCGTGTTGGCTTCGGCTCCATGTACGCCATCCAAAGGTCCGGGACTCCCATAGTCCCGTGAATGGTAAAGACATATATATAATAATATATCTTAAGTGACACTCACAAGATATTTCATCCATGCAACTTTCCTTTTTAACATTCGAGAGTTTCTAAAATATATCACCTCTTGTTTTCCATCTTCAACCCCCTTGATTGGTTGGTTTTCATATGACATGATACTGTAATGAAACTGGTAATTATAGGTAGTTAGGATCTTATGAAACCGTTTTGAGTGTTCATTTAATGAGGGCTTACATGCTTTATTCAAAGTAACTACTAGAGGACGCCCGTGACTTCGTACGCGTAGAATTAGTTCCCGTTGGAGCTACCCCCAATTTTCGGGAAATCCTTTCTTAGTGCACCTCCAGACCTCATAGGGAACCTATGTACCAAATTTGGAATCTCTAGACCCAGCGGTTGGGGTATTTGCATTGCACCAAGCTTTTAAGTGAGCTCAACCTTTTTTGAATAAAATCAAACATTTGTCAAAATAAAATGTACCTAATTTAAATCAAAAGCACTCAGGAGTATTGATATCATATCAACTTCGAAGCAAATCACCCTAAAATAAATTTCTTCCCGTTTTTAACCCCGTTCGGGGATGAATTTCCATAAAATACGCAATAAGACTTCCATCAATTTTGTTAGAGTATTTAAAAAATCAAAATTGGAAGTAGGTAGATTGGACCAGGGAATCACGTCTCATACAAACTTTGCCCCCCTTTTTCGGAAAATCCTTCCTTTTCGGATGCCCACGTCGTACAAAGAACACATGCTCCAAGTTTCAGGTCTCTACGGTCAGTGGTTTAGTGGTTTAGGCTGTGCGTTGATCCGTCAGTCAGTCAGTCAGTCAGTCATTCAGAAGTAATCATTTTACTAGTATATGTATAGATGAACACGTGGAGCCGTCGTCGTATCGCGACGCGAGGCCCCGCTCGATACTGCACAAGCTAAATAATAAAGTTACACGGTTCCCGTGCTAGAGGACGTACCTTGACCTTGACTTTAATCTAGCAGTTCTAAGTTTTTGTTCAGTTGCTAGTATTACCTTTATGTATAATCCAAGTTTTTTAAAAGCATTACTAAGTAGTCTTGGACTATTGCTTATTTAGTGTCGAATTTAAACCGGATGGACTGGTTTTCGATAGTTTAAGTTGGTACGGAAAATAAAACCCTTACAAAAAGTCGGGTACCCATCCAAAATTTTTGGATATGCTCTACGGCTTCCAGCCTTGCCCGTGCAAAGAAAATGGTGCCGGTTTTTCAGTTTGTAATAAATATATCTTAAAGTTTTGGTTTTACAGCCAAGTGGTTTTCTTCAGAAAATAATAAGACTAAATGCACTACAATTTTTTGAATCATTTCTATATAAAAACGCAATAGTCACTAAGATACGAAACTTCAAACTTTAGGCACTAATTGTGCAATGAGAACAATAGAATTAGCCAGCCGTTAAAAATATCGAGCTGCGTTGAAAATTATAGGGGCAGACTCGTGGTCACCCCAGGTTGTCACCCCAGTACTATTCGCTTTGGTCGGAAATTCGACAGAAATCATTTTTATTCCGCAAAAGTAGGTAGGTTAGGTTCGTTAGGTATCTTTAGATGGCCGAAGGCCAAATCGCTCAGAAATAGGAGCCCTGCCTCAGGCAGGGCTCCGTCGAATAGTACTGGGGTGACAACCTGGGGTGACCACGAGTCTGAACCCAAAATTATTAGTAAAGGCTAGTTGGTGACAATGGCAGAGTTTTAAACGTATTTTTTAGGGTTCTGAAGTCAAACTAGGCACTCTTATAGTTTCGCCATGTCTGTCTTTCCGTCTGTCCGCCTGTCTGCGGTTAACTCTGAGACTCTTTCTTGGTACTATAAAGCTCTAATCAGGCAGAGGAAGCAAATTATTCCGACTAAGTGGAAAAAAAAACTGGAAAAAAAGGTTTATACGGCTAAGTCTAAATGTACCTAAAGTCAAGGTAAAATATTATTTGTACATTGTAACATCGAATGAAGAATCATTGATAAGGTCTTAAATTTACATATTACCTATAAACACTTTAGATTTAGGTGACCCGGGCCGTTTAAGAAATATTGAACTCTAGTGTGTTTTTCGCTCGAGTTGCTTTGCTTGTCCCCTCCTCGACAGCCAAACCTACAAGTAATACAAATCTGAAAAATATCCAAAATGAAAGCACATACATACGAGTACATCTACTTATAACAAATTAAATAGATAAAAGTGGGAAGTCTCTGCGTAAAAATGTTCTGATAGTAGGTAGGTATGTTTATTGTATGTATTTATTTATGTTATATCATTCCATTTATATGTGTCAATAAAGATAATTGTATTTTATTGTACTGTAATAGTAGTTATACCCATATTCTATAATTTATGTTAAGCTGAATTCTTATAGTAAGCAACCTTTGACGTTTTTATTTGGCCAGATGGTGGACTGGTAGAGAATGCATTAAAGCATTAAGTCCGCCATTTTTAGTTTTCTTTCATTGTGCAATAAAGTTACAATAAATAAATAAGTAGCCTTTATTGGTTCTTAAGATATAGCTAGGCGACCAAATTTTTTAGTAGGTATTAAAATACTTGTACTGTATGTTGTACTTGTATGTTTATACTTGTTATTAATCGACAGTTTCCTGTATTTGCAGTAACGGCGACGGAACCCTACAATGAGCGTGAGCATGGTCCGATAAACTTTTGCCCAGTTTTTAGGGGTTGTAACATGCCTTTTGCGAATAACTTAGACGCAGTTCGTCAAGCTTTTTAGTAACGCAGAGTGCAACTGATAACCTATTTCAGACAAATTTACTGTAATTATAATTTTTGGCTGTAGTTACTTTTTGCATAGGTATTCGTAAAATAATGCGCGTTAAAAATGATTCCTAGGTCCTGAATTTACTCCCTAGATTTTTTTAAAGATTAACGTGCATAAGAATGCACAATGTCAAGTACCTATAGGGTTAAAGGCATTTTGCAACAAGCGCTGCCCAGTGCTCAGCTATAATTACAAAAATACAAAAATACAATACAATAAATACAATATGCCTTACCCAGCAAGCAGCACTTAGTGCGAGACTTAAATTTATTGAACGGCATATTGACAATATCAGTAGGTATCTTATTGTTCCCCGCGAACGATGTGCTGACTTTACGAAGACGGTGACATGGGACTACGAGTTTAAAACCGCGACCTGTAGTAACGGCTTGAGAACCCTACACTGAGCATGGTCCGACATGCTCTTGCCGGGTTTTAAGGTTCCGTACCCAAATGTTAAAACTGTGTGTGTGTGTGTGTGTTATTTTAAACTGTGTATTAAAATGTTGTAACTGACCGTCTGTCTGTTCTTCTGACTGTCACCAGGCTGTGTCTCATGATTTCATGAACCGTGATAGCTGGACAGTTGAAATTTTCACTAATGATGTATTTTTGTTGCCGTTATAACAACAAATAGGTACTAAAAACAATAAAATAAATATTTAAGAGGGGTTCCGATACGACAAACGTGCATTTTTTGCCGTTATTTGCTAGATATGAATAACGGCAAAAGGTATATAGACTCTTGAAATATTAACAGAATATTAATTGTATATTGACTTAAAAAAAAAAAAAAAAAGTATTTACAACAAATCAATTTTCTATAGATAATACTTGGTACGGAACCCTTCGAGCGCAAGTCCGACTTGCACTTGGCCGGTTTTTAAATCAATCGCGTCACTGGTACGGAAGAGGGACTCTTCGTATCACGTCATCTACCAGTGACGCGATTGGTTAACAAACGAAACGATTAGAAATTCTAGTTAGCGTAATGCATCTTTTCTAGGGTAATCAGCTTTCAAAGTGGATATGAAAGGCTATATCTACTTTGAAAACTATTTCGTCAGTAGAGTCGGTTCTAGGTTTACATGTACAATATATGTTTAGTATTTTCTTAAGAGGTCGTCCGTACTTACTATCACAAACTAGACTAGAAATTGTCACAGTCAGAATAATGGTCAAAATTGTGGCGTTTTCCTTTTGCCCAGGCTGCGCGCGGCGCTCGCGGTCGAGCACTCGGGCCTGCATCCTAAACGAGTCTGCAAACATTAGAACTACCGTATCTGAAGCAAGGAGTTCTGTGTAATTTAGCATTAAGAGGGGTTTAGAAGTTATTAAGAAGGCGATGCGGCATCATGCTTAAACCCTAACAATATTTTGACGAAATTTTTTTTCGCTTTTATGCTTTTAAGTATGTTGTTATGCTTGAATTAAATAACACGCTAATATTTTAGTATCAACGCTTGAATTAAAATATACTCGCTATTGGCTTACCTCATAATGTATTTATAAAATTATACAATTATTACTTTTCCTCGATATCATTGCAGCAATAAACTGCAAATATTTCAATCCGCTGTCGAACTCAAAAATTAATAAAAAGTTATACTTTCCCAAATTAAAAAACGTTTATTAACAGAAAAATAATTTACGCTGCGCAGTTTTGCACACTTATTGCGATGCGAAAGCGAAGCAATAGTGGTAGGTGGCGCCCTCAGCGATTTATTGTTTTTAATAATAACGTGAACCCGTCACAAAGGGAACAAAAGTCGACGGTGGAGAGCGCGCGCCGCGGAGGCCCGAGGCAAGCGCGGCGCTTGGATGCGCCATACGCAAGTCCCTTCTCTGTGGGGTGCTGCGCTTGGAAAATACTGGCATATCTTAAGTTAAAACTCGTGTGTACACACAATACACCAAAATAGTGACATATTCGCATAAGAGATAAGAGGCTATCGAAGCGTCTATTACCTTTTTGAAACCCCATTTCTAAGAAACATTTAGTATGCTCAGAATTCAATTAAAATGAAACAACGGTTGAATAGTTTGTCAATAAAACTACTAAAGTTACACGTTTTTACGTATATTGATAAAAACGTAGTCATGCCAATAAATAATAACATTGTATATATTTTAACAAACACCTTATAACCAGATCGAAATGAGGTTGTGGATCACTAATTTGGGGGTAATAGCGTCGCAACAGGCGCAATACCCTCAGTAGATAACTAGTAGGTACTCATTTAACCCAAAATATAATCAAACGTTTTTGTAAGGTCGATTCCCGGTAAAACACAACGATTTTTATGACAAATAACAAGGCTTAATCCAGGAGAATTCGCCCTTAATAGTACATTACTACAGACGCCGGGAAGTAGGTGGTTGCAAGCCGAGTTCACATAGACGGCCGAGCGAAGCGAGGTCGGATAGTTACGAGGCTGGCAACCCCTTTTCACGGCGAGGTTTGTATAGTGCTTTTCTCAAACATATGCAATAAAATAAAATAAAAACATCACTCAAAAAACATTTGTGTAATAGGCATTAACGCGGATATTTTTGGCCCGAACCACACAGATACAAAAAAAAAACGATTTTCAGCTATTCAGCCTGTTCGTAAAACCAGCTGTCATGGCCATATTAAAATTAAAAAAAAATTACTTCCCGGCCTAGGCCTTCAATTTTGTATGAAATTCCTTTACAGTTCTCTCGAGTTGTTCCGTCGGGAACGTGGCACTTTGAAGCCTAAAATAACTGACATAACGCCGACATTACATAGCATGTTTGAGAAAAGAACATTAATACTGTAAGATTTTTAATTATGCAAGCGAATTTGATTCACTGCCTTCGCCGTACCTATGACAAAAAGGGTAAAGACTAGTAAGTAAATAGTGAAGTATTTTTAAATATTTCAATAACGCGCCCGCTTCTTTGTATTGTCGTTGTACAGTCGACTACAAAGCGATGTATCCACTTTTTCACCTTATTACAATGCAATAAGGTGAAAAAGTGGATACATCTCTTTATAAATAGTCGAAGACGGTCAATATTATACTTTTAGGTTATCGTTTATTTCTAGTAACTTATGATGCTTGAGGATTTCGGTAACCTTCGGGGAGGGAAGATGGCCGATTGGAAAATCTCCGGCTTTTACTTTTGATTTCTCTTTACTGATTATACTCTAACTCACTGGACATTGGCGAAATTACGGCGGAACCGCGGTAGACCGCTATTAATATAAAAGAAGGAGAAGAAGAACTTATTATGACTTGATTTACTAAAAACAAAGTAAGAAAAGAAGACGAGTGAAATAATATAAGTAGGTGTGTGCCGCATCCAGGCCGCGCGCTGCGCGGCGCGGCGCGGCGGTCCCGCTGGAGCGGCGGTCCGTGGTCGCGTTATTAACATTCGTACATTTCATCACACCGCTCTCTTTTTAATTTTTTCCTAACTTCCAATGACTGTCCCACTTTCCAATACGAGTATACGTGCAATCGAAACTGCTAAAATCTAATAATGTTTAGTCCGGTCGGTCTACGGATACGAAAACTAATTTCCAATCACGCAGGAAAGTCGAATCTGTATTTCTTTCGGAAATAACTACACCCCCAAAAACGTTTCTGGACCATCTTCATCACGACTAAAGAGCTGTTTTAGTACCTACAATGCCGTTATGCCTCGCTTTTTTTCGAGGTATTCTTATAGGTATTAAGTACGTAACTTATGCTTGACTAAATTAGTTAAATATGAGGTCGCTCTGTTGCGAGGAGGCGCGCGAGGCGCGGGCCAGCCCCGGGAGCCCGGCACCCGCCAGGAAGCCGAAGACGTGACTCAGCCCACAGAGCGCTGCCGCGTCCGAATCAAACCATTACAATAAGTAAAGCGCAGCCGGCTAAGCTTCCGACTGCGAACAATAACTGCCCTCCTACTCAACCCACTTAGCAAATGACTCGTTGCGATTTTATTACATTTTTTCTACTCGAACGAGACTTTGTTTTCTTTTAAAGAAACAAAAGGATGGTTGGAAAAATGCGATTTGCAGCGTAGCTGTGGCGATCCAGTAATTGAATTATATCATCGATTTTCCATTAAAATGGTTTATGGAATGAAATGTAAAGGTCTGGGAGGGGCAACTGCTCCTCTTTCTTAAATCTAAGGGTCGCTGCACACAGCGCAGCGTCAGTTTGCAAAACTGGTTGCTATAGTAACAAAATTACACCTTTTGCGAGAAGATTAAGAATTCATATCGCTTAACTCGTCACGCGTCATGCACTTAATCGTTTGAAGTAGTTTTTCAAGCTACTTAGTAGGAGGTTCTCAAGTCAACCTGCATAACTAATTTACAGATATGTAACATTAAAAAAATATTGTTTGGTTTGATAGAGTACTTCCGAGGTGGTCCCATTATCACCAAATCTGAATCTGATCAGAGGATCCGTGAGGAATTGAGGAAACTCCTCATATCTTATAGGCATATATACACCGATTTAAGTTTTTTTAGTAACAGGTCCAACATTTGCATTCAGAAAGTATCATTTAGGGAAGTGGAACTGATGATGAAGGCCACAAATGGCTACCGGAACTACTCAACGGTACCTATTTGAAGGGCGGCGAAAAGATATCTCAATTAAGATAGTTGAGCAAATTAAAGATGACTATGACTTTCTCGCGGCGTTGCTTGCGGCGAGCTTGAAATGTCTTGAAATTTCATAGCAATTGTATATGAAGGAAAGAACATGTCTAGTCACATTAGTAACTTGTTGTGTGAGATATCGCGATTTGAAAGTTAGTAACCATGTCATTTTGTACGCAATTTTCGTGTATCTAGAGGTTTTTTTAAGAGTGAAAAGATACAAGTTGTATGAAGATTTATATCTGAATCTGAGTGGTAGGTAATAGTTCATTTCGTCCTTTACATATTGAGATTCAAACTCATTTTCAAAAAAAGGTGACTAGTCATGTTCTTTCCGTGGACCCTTCATATAGTGTAAAATAAAATGAATGTTTTAAAAAACAAAAACGGTACGCTCTTTTTAAAATGCGATGGTTTTTATAATTCTTCGTGTCTGAACAAACTGGCAAGTCAGGAGCCACCACTAGGTTTTCAATTAACAAAGTTGTTAACGGCTAGGAAATTATTAAAAATAAAGGAGCATTTGTTCATACAAAACGGTTGTTGTCGTGTTCGAACATATCACGACATCGTCAGTCAGTCGCCCTTTCCAATTAGCCGCGTGTCACGTTGACACTCGTACAAATTCGGAAAGTATGAAGAACTGTGCGCTACGTAACGTACGAGGTTACGCACGCGGCCGAGCGCGCGCTGCGAGCCGGTCTGAGTGGCCGCGCCGGCACCGCGACGTCCACGACTGTCCAAGAAAGGTCCCTAAGTGCCTACGTATG
The DNA here is from genome assembly GCA_927399475.2 of Acleris emargana. Taxonomy (NCBI): domain Eukaryota; kingdom Metazoa; phylum Arthropoda; class Insecta; order Lepidoptera; family Tortricidae; genus Acleris; species Acleris emargana. The sequence goes on along the minus strand of OV656835.1, from coordinate 43,003,148 downwards.
CATGTACTCACTCACGTGTCAATATCTGTGTTTTCACCAATTTCATCAGGAATTTATAAAAAAAATGTTTAGTCAATATCGCTGCACAATACCAACCCATTTTCAGTTATTTTTCTCAATAAGAGGACACGACTACGCCATATTCAGCAGTCTTCCTCGTAAAAATCTTATAAGAGATAGTTAACGAGATCCTTCACCTTTTTTTAACAAAGACGTCTCCTTAATATTTTTTGTTAGATACAACACCAAACCTTCCAAAGATACGATAATGAAATGTGTAGTAGGTAATTACGACGTTATAAATTTGAAAAGTGCCGTGAACCGTTACGTATGACTCATTTGTTCACAATAAAACTTTATCTATCCGTGTATCTTTAATTTATTATGGGGCTCAACTTGTTATGCCGTGTTCGCCCATTTGCTTCCGTGGGGTTTCTGTTCCACGTAATGCGAGCTACTAATTCGCCCGTCATAAGTTTGTTTTACTCTTATTCGGTTGATGTCACAAAGTTGTTGGATAGAAAGGCGAGGTATTCGCCGCTTGTTTGTCGTGGCTTTTTGTTGTAGAGCTCGAATTCGTTCGCATCAGCGATCTGGTTTAGGATTCGAAGTGATTATTTAGGAGCCTGTTTCCAATCTCTCGCAGACTTAAATATATTGACAGCTCTCTTTACTTAAGTAAAATGTACTAAAACTAAAAAATATTACATAACCCCTGGAACGTTAGCGATTTTAGACTCTCATATATTTAGTTCCAAACTATGACTGACTGCCGAGTTTCTTGCGGCGTTTCTTCTCAGCAGTGGTCTCCTCTTGTGAAGCGCTGGTAGATTCTTGACGTGTAAAAGTGCCCGTGCGGCCTACTTACTGAATAAGTAAAGTACCTACTAATAACTAACAAATGCAATAAAAACTATATTTCATAAAATATATTCTTATACTATATTCATTACAAATTTTGGTTTTGGGAAAATTTCACCTTCATCACCCGCTTCAAACGTTTTTCGAATCCGTCGTACGCGGCACGCAATGCCTACATCGGCATTTCGTTGCACAATTACTTTTTTTAAATGCTCGAGATTCCTTATTTTATAGTTGTAAAGTTTTGAGAGCATCAAAGTCCGGTATTTTTATATCCGGAGAACGGATCGGATTTTGACAAGAAATCCGTTTAATTGGCCTGACACCACGCTTGCACTGAGTTTGCCGTGGGAGATGGAGCTTCGTCTTGTTGGAAAAAATAGTAGTCGTTTCCAAACATCATCTTTAAATTTGGAGCCACCTTTTTTTTCCAAGACTTCTGTTTTATAGTATTTGGCATTTATTTTTACTCGTTTGTGGATAAATACCAAAGGAAGTTTACCCCGCTAGCAAACTGCTCCTCACCATCAGTGATGGTGCACTTTGGAATTTTGGCACATTCCTCTGATTATCTGGAACATTCAATATAATGTTTGCTGCCCCCAAACGATCATTTTGAGCATTGTGAGATTGCTCTAATACGTAAAATTTTTCGTCCAAAAAAACGAATTCATCCCACGCGTGCCAGGAAAGTAAGGTCCATTTAATCTTATATTTTTATAGATTCGAAATACCGTGTACTTTTTCTTTACTTGTAAGCGAGACACCCGAGGTTTGCTCTCAAGGTGTTGTGTACCTTTATGAAATTTTTCGTCTGCAGCAAATTTTCGGTCCGAGCGGTGTTTTTTCCGGTGGAGACGCTCTCTCACGATTTTCACGACCTTATCCGTTATTTCTGACCGCGGGCGACCAGGGGCCCCCGACAAGATGCATTACGCCAACTCGCTTTTCTATTCGTTTCGTTTTTAAACCAATCGCTTCACATGAAGATGACGTGATACGAAAAGTCACGTGATCTACCAGTGACGCGATTGGTTTAAAAACGAAACGAATATAAAAGCGAGTTGGCGTAATGCATCTTGTCTGGGGCCTATGATCTCTTGCTGTCTTCTAACGAGGTGATCTCCTTGTACCTTCTAATTGTAGCATAAACTAGGTTACGCTTAATTCAAAAATGATTAAATCCCGCAAAAATCCGGATTTCGGTTTCCTTAAGGGCGGTGGATATTGTTGAACCTAGTCATGACTGTTAATGGGTCACGCCACCGGTTGTAGTTCTTGCTTATAGCTTGGTGCGGCAAAGATATATCTGAAAGTGGTTATTATTACGTAAAACCTAGTGACAACAGTGTTCAATCTGGATTTAAATTACCTATCCATTAAAGGACGCAGTGAGGTATTTGAATGATCTGAGCAGTCTAAATTATATTTATCGTTAAATTGGTTTAAACAGTAATGATTAGCTACTATCTAAACATTACTGTGTAATATTGTTATTTTTTGCCAATTTGAGTGAGATAAAATTAAAAAATATATATTTTAAAAACGTTCTCATTATTTATTTATAAATTCTAATACTTCACTATTTATTAAAACATGTTCATGGGATCATTCTTCATCAGATGATGACTTGGACACGTCGTCGTCCGTTTCCCGTTTGTCGGATGGAGCTTCATCATCACCTTGGGCCTTATCACCTTGGGTTGTATAGGGTTCTAAGGGAAGCAACATCTCTAAGGTTTCCATTAGAAATGGCTTCGTCTTTTTCCTTGGAACCTGCCTCATGCCTTTTATGATTGGGTCAGAAGTCAATAGTAATCTGTTCAACACATCTTGATTACAAGAAACCCTCGAAAAGTTTCGTGAAAAGTTTTGGCGATATAAACGAAAATGTCTGTTTCGTGCTTCTGCAGCCTCTTCAGATAACTGGCCGATTGGAAGTAAAGCGTTTTCAATTACAGTCGAACCATGGATCAATACTTTATGCATAGTCGGGGTCATAGGACACCATGAGTAAAGTTGTACATACAGCTCTGCTGTTCCTTTAGTGAACTTATTAAACTTTTCCACATCACTTTTGTGTCCGCTAGATATGGTTTCCAGAATCACTTTAAAGCGATAAATTAGATCAAAATCCACACCTGTTATTTCAGCTACTAGTTCAGGGTTGTTAGAAAATCTTCGACTCGTGTTTTCGATATACAGAAAGAGCTTGCTTGTATTTTTTAGCCCGAGTCGGAGACTTACTTATGTCTTTAAGTAATTTGGCAGCATCCCTCTTCCCAGAAGCTGACAATTGCACTTGAGTAGCATAGGTCAGAATATTTAAATCTTCACAACTTCTTAATTCCTCTGTTTTTCTCCTTTTCGTTCTCTCACTTGATTCTTCAAATTGATTTTCAGGACGTCCTGGCCGTTTGGTTACTTTAGGAATTGTGAATGTGCCTCTCAACCAATCATCATTTCTTTTAATTAAATTTTCTTTTTTATTATGAGCTGCAGCCCATCTAGATTTAATTTCAGACTTGAAACGCGAAAAACTATGCTTTATTTCTTTAATTTGTTTAGAAACGTAGTCGTCATTAGATATCAGATAATTTCCGACAAAATCAAGTTTTATTTATATTAGTCAATTTTTGCCGCTGCATCATCTCGTAAAGCTCTAACCGAGTCATTATTTTGACATTAGATGGCCCTGGAATAAATAAACCTTCGATAAAAACATGAATTAACTACTGCACAATAAATGGCATTTCGACAGTGAAACGTTTGGACACCCTATTTTCCAAAAACCAAGTTATTCCGTGGCGGTTCTAAGCTAAATATTACGAAACAATGATCAGTCTTTATGATACATATTTTTGCTATGCCGGGACGCTTCGGGAAACACGACTATATTTGATATTTGTCTACGATATTTGACATGATCAAAATTACAAAGCGATAAGGAGCTGTTTTAAAGACTGTACACGATAAAATCCGGGCAAAGATTTTTTAAAATAAAAAAAAATCTTGAAACATATATGTTTTACTGGTATATTTTTACCGTTACATTGTTACTTAATAATCATATTGGGGTCTATTTCGATAAAATTCTCGGACCTTACGTTTGACACCTCGCATTAAATTCTGAACAGTCTCTTCTGAAATCGATTTGGATGCATTATTCCATTGTCTTCTAAATTTTTCGACACTGTTAGCTTCTTTCTTGGTTTTTCTGAGTTTTTGTTTCACCAAAGCCCAATATCTTTCCACTGGACGCAGTTCAGGGCAGTTCGGCGGATTGCTGTCGCGTGGAACAACATGCACACCATTTTTGCTGTACCATTCCATAACTGGCTTGAAATAGTGGCAAGATGCTAAATCTGGCCAAAAGATTGGCGGTTTGTCATAGCTTTTTAGAAATGGCAACAGTCGTCGCTGGAGACATTCTTTAAGGTACACTTCGGTATTGACAGTACCCGTGCAATTGAAATTGCTGGTCTTTCTTCCGCATGTGCAAATCGCTTGTCAAACCAAGTACTTTTTCGGGAATTTAGACAACTTCTTCTTCTTAAATTCTTCTGGAACACTTTTTTTGTCCTTTCCAGTGTAATACTCCTGTCCAGATAACTGTCAGGTAAATCCGCAAGCACATATGTTTCGTCATCCATGACGACGCAGTTGTGTTTCGTTCAAATTTCACCATAAAGTTTTCGGGCACGGGTTTTTGCCGTGAAATTTTGCTTTTCATTACGATTTGGAGCAGTTTGAACTTTGAAAACCTTCAAACCAGCTCGTTTCTTAACCGACTGTACATAAGAAGCTGACTTATCCACTTTATTTCCAACAGCTCGCACAGAAATACTCGGATTTCTCTTAAAAGTGGCCAATACTTTCTTCTCAGTTCCTGGGTACATTGGACCACGAACTTTACCACATTTCTGCTTTCTTTCAGTAGTCAATCTCTCACGATATCTTTTAATGACATCAGCAACAGTAGATTTTGGTATTTTCAGCGATTTAGAGATAGCTCTAGTCGACAAACTCGAGTTTTCTAGGTGAGTGTACACAATTTATTTTCGCTTACTCTCTTCATTCGCAGACATTTTGTATAATGAATGATTATGACATGACAAGTCAAATGTGCATAAAATCATAGAGAATTTTCAGTAGAATAAAAAAGTAAACAGGTTTGATACTTTCTTTGTAGCCAGCCAGTCCAGTTTGTCTGCCCGGATTTTATCGTGTACAGTCTTTAAAACACTTGTAAAACAGTCATATTATAATTAACCTTAATAAATATTTTTAGAAAATAAAGACACATACCTGCCATTGTAGAAATCCAAAACAAATGCTTGCAATGACAACGTAATAACAAACTATTCACTATTAAAAACGGAATTTAACACAACGCAGCTTAGAAATGCTGTGGTGTTTATTTACCAAAAAGTTCGGATCAATTATGCGAGCAAATTTTTACGAGGTGGAAGTAAATAGTGGTAGGGTAAAGTTCTGCAGTTAGTAGGCTCTCGTTAGCCACTATGTTATTCTACCCGCATTTACTTTTGGAAAATCGATTTAAGACCGCCCAGATCAATCGAATACCTCACTGTGGGACGGTTCAAAAAACAGTTTAAGTAATGTAATGTCATACACGAGTTAAAGATTTTAAAACCGTAAACTGGGGTTTACTTTGATTAACCGGGTGATTTGGATAGCAAATACAACTCTACAAAAATGTAAATTTTTTGAGGAGCTGGTAAAACAAATACGTTAAGATAAGTATCTTAACGTATTTTTTTCCGCTAATGGCAACAATGATAAGTAGTAGTTTCGTCTTGAGGCGCGTGTGTAAAGGTCTTCTTACATATACAAAAATAATTAGTAAGTGTGCGTTTAGTCTTGATAAAGATAAGAAAACTTCACTAGTATATTAACCTAAAACGTACTCGGAGATATGTGATTTGTATGAAGTCTTATGACTAGGCTTGGGACTTTTGGATGCTCGCTATGGTTTTAGATTCCACGGAGTCGCCATTATGTTAAAATATTATTTTTCGAAGTCAAAGTCAAAGTGTAAAAATAAAACATGTTAGATTTACGCTGTTATATCGATCGGTAATAACCACGTTATTATGACTGCAATTAATTTTATCATAAATTCATTAGTTATTACACACACATGTCACAGTTCACAGGTGACGCGATATGCATAATATAGGTACGATTTACTTTATTATGTATCCACTTTGATACTTGCGTTGTGACAGACTACTGACTGACATCTATTTAACCAATTAAAAAAAATATTGATTAATAAATTGACAGTTTTGATTAAACACGGTTTAAGCAATTTCTGATAAAATTTAAAATGAATAGTTTTACTACTTGCGAAATTAAGTCCTGGTTAGAGCCGTATAAGGAATTAAAATATGTTGAAGAAAAGTCTTGTTTATTTTGTTCTTTATGTGATGTATATTTCAAAGTCGGAAAAAAAGTATTTATTGTTAACCATGTTAAAAGTTTTTGATAGGTCCAGAAATCGTTTAACCCCGCAAAATATAGAAAAAATAATAGTGATCCATTCTTACTACCATTTTAATGATGAACATGAAATAGTAATAGATGATGATTATGATGCACTGATTCAAAAAGCCTGTACCTCATCAAAAATTTAGAAGTGGCGACTAATATTAGATTGAAAAAGACATTTTTGTTATTGTTACTTAAAGTATTTGTTTTAGTTTATTTTGTTTACTAGCAATAGAGTATTTTATTATTGGTAATTATATACATACAAGTTGTATGTACTTATCCACTTTGACTTTGACTTCTAAAAAAATATTTTAACATAATGGTGACTCCGTGGATTCTAGAACCATAGCATGCATCCAAAAGTCCCAAGCCTACTTATGACTTATGATAAACCTGATTGATGATATCAAAAAAAAACTCCTCCTTTTTTGAAGTTGTTTTAAAAGAAAACTAATCTTTTTTTTTACTTGATTTTCTGCGGGTTTACTTGACATTTAAATATTTTGTGGTTTCAAAGTAACCCTCTCTTTTAGTTAAACTTTGATCAAAGTGTTTTTATTTTCATAGGCCCTAAAAGGGTATATATACCTTTTTTTTTATTTATCATGTCGAAAAAACAAGAAAGAGGTAGATTAGTTTTTTTTTAACTGTATGATTTTGTCTAAAAACTTTGAATTTGATCAAAGTCACAAGTTTACGGTGCCTGAACTGGCTTAATGCAAGTCGATAGTTAATGTTAATGGAAATACTATAAGCAGTTACAAGACTCGCAAACAAGTTATTTTAATTTTTCAAGGGCATTGGGTAATTGTATGATGGTTATTGTCATTTTGTTCAGCGGCAATGGATGATTTTTTAATAATGGTTTAGAAGACATCTAAATACATATAAATATAAGCGTACATTTTTATATCTAATTAATATCGGAGCCGAGATATTAAAGGTTAAAGTATAATTTTATTTTATTTTAATCTGTTGGTTAGTGTTAGTGTGTGTTAAGTTATTGTTAAGTTAAAAGTACGCTCAACATCGATATTAAAATACTTATCACATTATAAAACAAAATATGTTATTTTGAATTGATCTTTCAAAATAAAAATACAGTCAGGGGCATTAATATCTATAGATACAGCCATCGCGTCAAATATAATGTATACCTACACGGACCTAATTGCCAGTGGCATAATGGTGTATCGATATTTTGTCGTATTGGGAACGTATATATATTTATACTCTTGACTGTCCCACCTTTAAATATGGCCGCTTAACTAAAAAATAAAAAAATAAAAGTAACGTTATACTGACAACACTTTAACCTTAACCCATTTATTTGTAAGGTGAAGTTATTAAAATGAACTATCATAATTATTAAGAACAAAATATTTTGCGACAAAGCTATTTAAGGCACACCTAAAATAACACCTTACGTCTTTCGGTCACAGTAAATTCCACAATATAAAAGAACGTTACGCTGAATATGTCCGGCACCAAGATGCCGTGCAACAACTATATCTAGGTTATCTGGAAGAGACGTTTGAAATAGGTTTTCACACCTTGATTAATTTATTTGTTTTTCCTTCTTGCGGTCCATGGTATATGCAGTAGGTATCCCTTTTCCACTCCACATCTAGATTATCTCGAATGCTTCTATCTGTTTTCGTCGTACAGCCCAAATCGTCCATGGCTCTGAACCATAAAGAAGGTAATGATTACAATTCTATTGTAAGTACAGTCCAAAGTATCCGATTCATTTGAATAAGTAATGTTCCCTAAATAGAAGTTTATTTTTGGGGGATATATGAATATTCGGATTGCAAACCCCGGCCTAGACAGAGCGCAGCGCTCGGGTCCGTTATATTTAGTTTATTATGTTACATACCGTATGTATTACTTCAGTAGTGGCAGCTAGCTTAACCGCAGCCAGTCGCTGGACGCAATACATTATATTGTATACGAACGGGCCGGCTCACACACTGGGGTACACCCACTCACAATAGTCACAACGTAGGTTTGACAGCAGCAGTAAATAGGTCACTATTGCGTATCTTTCGGCAATTAAAAGTGCCAGAGGTTAATCGACTCACTATTCCTATGTTTCAGCAAATGACGACCGTTAAAGTTGTAAAAGCCTGAATCGGTTTATTTATGATTTATAAGGTAAAAGCACCCCGTAGTTTATTTGACTAGGTTGTCATTACAATTTACATTAGCTACCCCTGGAACACAAACGAATATCCTCTGGATCGGGTTTGTGCACTGCGTCCTTTTGTTTGTCAGACCATCCCGGAAGCCTTATAAATCGATCCTACCTAACTACGTTATTAAGTGATTTTAGTTAGATAAACTAAAATTAAAGAAAAAGTTATTTCACCAAACATTAGACAAAGTTATGGTTAACCGGTGTGTTGCGATCAGGTTTGTCGATTATTCAGTGGAGCGAAGACCCTGCGCAAGCAGCCCCGCCGCCCGCCGCGCGTGCCGCGCCATAAAGAGAGGCCGGCCGCTGCGGGCGCTCTGTTCACCTCCACTTTTATTTACCTACTCCACTCCAGCTTGCGGGGGTTGTTACTAATGTGTGATTAGGTAGTCTATAGTCTAGTTATGCAGTAGGTACTTTCATTGTTCAGCGATAATTGACTCCTTTGTCTCTGACCAAAGATAATGATTTGTGCATCCATAAAGGTAGATCATATATACACAGGCTGACCCCTCCCAGGAGCGCGGGCTGCTCAGTCTATGTGAATGTGGGTAAAAGGATGATACGGTTTCATGACTATGAGACAAAGTTGGTACTTGTTTTTGGAGCGCTTCGCATATTTCGTGGAAAGCTTAAAACTGACGACGACAAAGACAATTAAAGCCATGTTAAATATTTGACCTGCCTTGTTTGGCGTCAATATAATGACCCGCACTGCTTGCCTCGAATAAGCTTGTTCAACCTAACTAGACTCCCTTGTCTGATGTAAGTATAAAAAGTAATTTCGGTTGGTTTGTACAAGATTTTTGTGAGTAAGTAAGTACTGAATATACTTATTCCTTTTTTCGTATGGTTTATTTTCCAGTTTAATCTACATTCTAAGTTGTAGGTGATTTCTTCAAATATTAAATACATTCATTTAATATTCGTTTTTTTACCTTTTTTATTTTACAATAGTCTCACTTATTTGTACGAGTAGGTATGTTTAGGTAGCTTGTTTCGGTTTGATTCAGTACAGCCAGCAAGATTGCAGCGTACCTACCCGATAAAGTACCTACCGTAGAGACCCCTTACTTCGTCTTGGTTTTGACACCTTTTCGCCTGCCGAATGCCGTAGCAGTCTAATCAACTTAGAATGTAACTGAGGAATATTAACAAAGTAAAAGTACATTTAGGAAAACAGTTTCATTAAAAAATATCGTATAGTATGCGAAAATTGGTAGCATTCTGAAGTTAGTTTCATACATTTGCTCCTATGTTGATAGGGCTGCCAAAAAACATGCTAATATACCTTACTTCAAAATAAAGGAAGGTAATGGTTAAGGAATAGTAACTACCCATTAACAATCAATTTTACAATCTCAAAAATCTCTAGCTTCGATCTCAAAAATGTCAATTCACGCATATGTCATGTTTATGTTAATAGAGTGCTATTAACATAAACATGACATATGCGTGAATTCCAAGAATATTGTACGTATTAAGGACTCTATTAAGAAGTCTGTAAGTAATTTAATCCTTCGTGTGACGATAAGTTACCATATGACTCAATCCATTGCATGACAAATTTTCGTTTCACAATTGAAGAAAGTTAATGTTTTCTCAACCAACCCACCTTATCCATTAACCTACCGCTAAGCAGCAGTGTTCGCATTGTTGTGTTCCGGTTTAGAATAGTGCCACTCCATGTCTTCCCGTGGATGTCGTAAGAGGCGACTAAGGGAATAAAGGCTTGTAGTACTGTTAGGCGACGGGCTTGCAACCTGTCACTAATACGCTGGTAAACATCTTAGCCTATTTGTGCAAAATGTGGTTACAGAATTATCAACAACTTATTTAAGAGTGCTTGGTAATTCTGTAGCTCTGCCTACCCCACTCTGGGATTACAGGCGTGAAGGTATGTATGTATGTATGTATTATCACAAAATAAAAATCCTAGCCCTATCTGTTCAATAGCACCGCCTCCAACTGAAGTTAAATTATAACACAGACATCAAAAAAACGTATCAATTTGCCGGCGCAAAAATGCACTGTGGTCCTAGACAAGATGCGTGGCGAGATCGTTATCGCTGTCTTGTATGTATAGGATTGACGTAAGCTGCCGGGCGGTGGCGTCGAGCGCGTGTGTCAGCATAGATCGACTTTGACAGTTTTTGAAAATCGTTTTCGACAGCGTTAAAAGCATCTTGTCTAGGGCCTCAGGGCACCAACAATTTGAAGTTAGTTACAAATGATCCGCAAAACATTGCCGTAAATAAGAAATACTTGGTACCTATTTAGTAATATTTCTTGAAGCAGTGATTTATTTATGATTCCCATTGCAATTGTCGAGGTAGCCTTTTTTGTCTAGTCTCCTAATTGTAGGTGATGTTGGCTACTGGTCATGTTGTAATTTCAAGGTTGAAACAGCGGTGGGAACACAGGAAGGGTATGGTCGTGTTGGGGAATGACTGCGTCAACGATGGTAGCTTCCAGACTCTCAGGTCGATTCTACCGGACCACTGGAGCGCCAGAGGTGGCGTTAGGGCGTGGGCGACGAGGGTCCTGTGGGTCCCGTGGGCCGCCCCCTTGGCCTCGCGCTGCACTTCGAAGGTTTATGCAATGTCAAAAGCCGTCATCGTAACCATATTTTGTTTTATGAAATTTAATGTCTCAGAAATCAATGAAAGGCCCCAAAACGAAAATCATTTTCAAATGATACTCGATCTATACATAAAAGGTCAGTCAAACATGGGGCCCCAGACAAGATGCATTACGCCAACTCGCTTTTCTATTCGTTTCGTTGTTAAACCAATCGCGTCACTGCTAGATCACGTGACTTTTCGTATCACGTCATCTACAAGTGAAGCGATTGGTTTAAAAACGAAACGAATAGAAAAGCGAGTTGGCGTAATGCATATTGTCTGGGGCCTATGGTTGGTTTAAAATATTGTAGGACGTTGACTTCAGTTCGGGTTTGCCATGCAAGCCTTACAACTACTACTAACGGAAATACTCAGTATTCTTTCGCATTTATAATATTACTAATTTAAACCATTCAAGTAAATTTAATTTAGGTAATTCTGTAGCTCTGCCTACCCCACTTTGGGATTACAGGCGTGAAGGTATGTATGTAAGTAAATTTAAACTAGAAATTTGTAGGAGAAGTTGCCGCGGTCATATGTGTCACCAAATCATACTTACTGAATGCAGATGCTGAATGCGGAAAATACCAAAATCGCTATGTGTGGTCTATAACATTTAAGGAGTTATACCTCAATTACTCATAAATCTCACCATAAGAATTGGATTTTGCAAAAAATGGCCAAAATGTGGAATGAAGGGAATACGTGAAACAAACATTTAAAAAACACAACCGCTTTGAGAACGGTTAAAAATGCGCAACCAGAGGTCCTCGCGAAATGTACCTTGCCCACATCATGTAGGTGGTGCTCCGCCGCTGGCCAGCGATGTGTGCAACTGACGCAACGTCTGCATGGGCACTTAGAGCTTATTAGCCGCGGGGAAAGAAATGAGGGTGTTAAATATTTAATTACGGTTCCGGCCTAGAAACTATTTTTTGCGACAGTACCTAACTTCGTAACGGAGGTCGTTACATTAGCGCGGTCTTTAACTGGATAAGGCGGCCGAGTAGTGTGACTACGATGTCGTGGATGTAACAACAATTATGAACTGATGACTAAGCAAATCGTATCCCCCATTAATTAAAATCGGCCCAATAGTTTAGAAGTTACAATGGAACATCGGATTCGATCATATACTTACAACTGTTTAGTTATAACCCTTGTTGTGGCTTTGCGCAGTCAGGTATTTAGGTAATTACAAAGGGCTTTACTGGTTTATCAAGTTTGTTTTTTTAAAGGATTTTACTTATTAAGAAAAACTGTTTGGTTTGGTCTTGGGCTCCACTGAAGTAGTTCCGCAGATGCGCCCCCGCCGCCGATACGCACCGCGCCCTCGCGCGGCCCGCCCGCTGCCCGCCGCGCGGTCACCCTCGCCGCAAGCACCCACACGCCACGTTCCACAACGGCACCTATAATTTTATTGGACTATAAATATGTAAATTTGGCTATGACTTTTTTATAACTTAATTAATAAGCGCCTAGACTAGCAGGCTAGTGCGAGTTATGATTTAGATCATTTTATGCTACAATTTAAGTGATGTTCGCGTGACCTGAGCACTGACGGTGTTGTCGTCACATACTTTTATGAGTGATGTAAAATAATGAAAAAGTATCAGATAGCTTCTTTTATGCGCGCCATTTGATTTAGGGTTCCGTGTTTTATGTCCGGGTGGTGTACTCGCACTGGCATTACATTAAAATACCGGCGGCTAATGAATTGGACATTTAGGCGTCTGCCGCGTTAACAGTGTTTTCTGCTACTTTATCAGTAGTCGTTCAAAGAAATAATAAGAAATTACAACATAATGTTGTCCTTTTGTTACAGGTATAGGTAATATTATTAATATAATAATAACAATAAGATGGCACGATTGTAGGCTTACGATTAGAGAGAGTATACCCAAGGTGCAAACGCTGCTACCGTTTGTTTTCTATCGACTTAAAATGTATGGATTTGACATATCATTCGACGCGATCTGTGCTCAGCTTACGTCAATCTTACACATATCTACATTTTGTCGATTTTCGAAAATAGGTACTTCACTTAGCGTTCGTTATGCATCTTGATTATTCTTGACTAGGTCCCCGGAGGATATAAAGCAATCGTTTATGAACAGAATTAGTGCTCATCACCGCGCCGCGTCGCAACAAGACAGAAGTTGCAGGAACAGCGCTCCGAGCCACCACACCTCTTGGCGGGGCACAATTACCATTCGTCGTGTCCGTGTTCTATTTCGAGCAGTATTTCTTAGAACTCTGTCAACGCTACATTATGATAGCTCTTGTTTACTTGAGGTATAATACGATAACATGTCATAAGAAATTAAGTTCTGCCGGGTATAATAGAGGTGTCAGTGGTCACCCTGGCTGCTCGTGTTTACCTACTTAGGTTTCCCGACGGTCAAGTGCTCGATAGGCTCGGCCGCTCAGCGTGCCGTGCGGTACGAGTACGACCCACTGGTGCAAGTTGCACACGAAGGGTTCCGTACCACCGTGCAATACTACACACTCCGTAAAAATTTCGAGTTGCTGTCTATAGCCATTATTAAGATCGAGCTATACTTTAATTGTTCAGTTTATTTCAATTTTATTATTGTGTTGTTATAGCAGCCATAGTAGAAAGTGTTAAGCAATTACCATTCCTAAAGATACAGACGGAATGGCGGACGGACAGCGGAGCCTTAGTTAAGCACTAATGGGTTCTCTTTGCACAAATTGGGTTCGTATACTAAAATCAGTCAAAAACCTGCTTTAAAAGGTCCTTTAAATAAATACCTAACCCTCTTTAATTTCTTTAAAGGTCACATAGGTGGGTAAGGATTAAAAAGTTGGCTACGCTAACTCACTTTTCCGTTGAAACACGAAAATTAGCCATAGATACAATTGTAGGGATACTTTTCATCGCACAACGGATTTTTTTTTTCGACTTCGTTTTTTGTATGGTTAACTGCGCCTATGTTCCATATTTTTGGTCCTTACCCAGGTACCTAGTTCGTTGCAGCGGGGACTAGAACTATTCGTATTAAGGCCATGCTATTTAAGTTTCATGATAAGTAAGACCCCTCACATTTCAAGGTCCAGTACAGGAAGGTCCTAATTATGGCCCATATCTATGTATATTCCGTGATTGTCTACATAGACATACATTTACTTGTGGGAGGACTTTGTGCAGGGTCCGTCCGGGTTGGTACCACCATCTTATCCAATTAACCTACCGCCAAGCAGCAGTGTTTGCATTGTTGTGTTCCGGTTTGGGGATAAGACAGCCGGTGAAATTACTAGTATAGAGGCATTCCACCTTAGTCCTAGGGTTGGCAGTGCATTTGCAGTCTTGTGAATGCGAATGTCTATGGGTCACAGTTTGCACTTACCATCAGGTGGCCTGTGAGCTCGTTTGCCTTCCTATGCCATAAAAAAATATTTTAAAAAATAGACACGATTCAAATGCATACTAAATTGTAAAAAAAAAAAAAAAACCTAATAGCTATATATCCGCAAAATTCTTATACCTAGTTGCGTAATTTCGATAAATAAATTCAAAATACTTGATTCAAGCTGACAGAAATATTCTTCTTCTTCTATTTAGGGTTCCGTATCAAAATAACAACAAAGGAACCCTTCTAAGCCTTTTACCCTTTTTCTTAAGGACTTAGGTGTCTGTCCGTATTTCACAGCAGTTTTTCCCTGAATCATAGAAGCTATTAACTTGAAATTTGGCATAGTGGTATAACTTGCTTGACTGCATCTGTTTTTAGTTAATCAATATTAAATTATTTTTCTACATATTCGAAGAGGGGTCTAGAATGGGGGTTAAAAAAAGAAAGTGATATGATAACTTTTTTTTTATAATTTTCAAAATCAAAAGTACAAAAAGTTGATGCATTTAAAAGTTCTCAAATTTAAGAGGTTTGGAAAAAATATCAAAAAGCTTTAAAATCTGTATTAAAATGTCGGCTAGTCAAAATGGACTTTATGGGGTGAGCAATCGATTTTTATTTATTTGCGGCGGTTTCGATTAAAGCGATTCAGTCGCACTTCAAAATAAGGTTCATTTAAGATGTTGTACCCAAAGGGTATCAACACACATAAGTAAGGCACCGCTGTTTGTCCGTCTGTCACAGGGTTGAGTCGCCAGCTAGAGTGTTTTACTATGGTCGCTGAAAATAAAAAAATTAAGGGGGTCTGTATGAAAAATAATCGGGTTTTAGTTTTGATTTAGTTAAATATATTATTTACTGATTGATTATTCTTGCCATTGGCAAAATTACCTATTATAAAAGCACTAAAAATACGAAGCGTGTTGCATCAAAAGCAAATATAATACATTAAGTTAAGTTCCTTAGAAAATGCATAAATACACCAATGTCGAAAAATTGCCAATTGCAAATTTATTCCAAAAACGTATGCTAAGCGTCATGGTAGGTAATTAAAAACGTGACCAAATATAGTGTTGATAAATTATTAATTAACTATGAAGTTTTAACTAATCCATTAGAGATCGCGAAAGCTTTTAATAAATATTATATAAAAAATGGAATAACCATCACAAACCTGACATCTCGAACATAGAATCTTTAAATGCTAGCTGATTCTTAGGTGCCACGGATGAACCAGTGACCATAAAACTAATCGATTACCTCCATTCTACAAGCTTAACTTGTCATGACGAGATTCATGATAAATGTTCATGTATTCAGTATTAAGTTACTTGATGAGTTGGTCATCCACCAGTGGTAATCCATAGAACCTTAAAAATGTTACTGATTAAACCGCTTTATAAAAAGGGTATCAAGCACAGAGACGCCAATTATAGGTATAGACCAATTTTCTTAATAACTATAATTTCAAAAGTTTTGAAATAATATAATTTAATAACTATAATTTGAAAAGGGCATGCTTCGATGGTTTGGTCATTTGGAAAGGATGGATGAAAGAAGATTGACGAAAGAGATATACAGATCGAAAGTGAGTGGAAGGGTCGGAAGGGGCCGCCCTAGGCGTACTTTCTCGAATCAAATCGGAGAAATACTGGAAAAGGGCCGAATCTTAAGTACCCGAAACCGACGTGCGTGCATGACTCGATGCATGAATGTTGAAGAAGCGAAATAAATTTTTCAAGATCGTAGCAAGTGGAAAGAAGTGGTCTCTGCCTACCCCTCTGGGAAACAGGCGTGATTTAATGTATGTATGTATGTGTCAAAAGTTTTTTAAAATGCGATAGACAAGCGTTTGACTACATTTGTTAACAAACATGATATAAACAAAAAGCTGCAGTCTGGTATCCGGAAATGAAAATCGACCTCTTTGGCAGCGTTTTCGTTAATCAACAATAATTAAATGCATGGACAAGTTGGTCGGTGGCAGCAGTATTTGATGACATTTGATAAGCGCAAGGCTTTTGATTTTGTATCGCATAAATTAAGTTATTAAACTATCTACTAGCCAAATGTGAGTTTTGTGGTTTGAGAGGTCTCCGAGTGGCTTAAAAGTATGCACCTACTAACAAGGACTCAGTTTGTAGAAAAAAAACCGGACAAGTGCG
Organism: Acleris emargana; assembly: GCA_927399475.2. NCBI lineage: Eukaryota > Metazoa > Arthropoda > Insecta > Lepidoptera > Tortricidae > Acleris > Acleris emargana. The sequence goes on along the minus strand of OV656835.1, from coordinate 42,986,407 downwards.
AGTTGGACTCGCCCACCGAGGGCTCCGCACTTGACACGGTTAACTCAATTCAATATTTGGACCGGCGTTCATTGCATACAGAACCTTCCATAGAACCGAAGTACTTGCCAAATTTCATAGTTCTAGGTCAACGGAAAATACCCTATACATTTTGATTCCATTGAGTGTCGAAATATACCTACGTATTTTTCGGCATAAACGGCCGTATATTTTTGAAGTTAACTTAGAAGTTTTATTTTTTTTACAGCTTCTAGGGACTGTAGATTTGACTAGGTATGTGGTTTTAATTTCAACTCGATACCTCTACGCGATCCGGAGATAAAGGGTCTTGACAGACAGACAGACAGACGGACGGACGGACGGACGGACGGACGGACGGATGGACAACAAAGTGATCCTATAAGGGTTCCGTTTTTTTCTTTTGAGGTACGGAACCCTATAAACACAGAACTGCGTATAGATCATGTACAAAAATAAAGGAGTTGGTGTACCACAGGGTTGCATCCTGGGAACCTTATTATTCTTATTGAACCTGAACAACCTTCCAAATATAAAAGACTTGAATCGCTTGTAAGTTGTGATACCTTGCCGGGATATTGAGACATACTTATAATGATGAAATACAAAGCCGGATTAACCATGTCGGGGCCCGTAGGCAATGCAATTCTGGGGGCCCCTTTAACTTTTCTTGTTTCCTAAAATAAGTACCTACATTTTTTTCCAGTGCGCGGGCCGGATGAAATAAATAAACAATTTTATAATTATAATATGATTAAACAAATTTATTTAAATGCAACTCATTTTATTCAATTGATTAACAAAAATGGAACCGAAAGCCCTCTGACTGTATTAATATGGTGATCGACCAAGTCATCAAAGAATCAAATAAAACTTTTTTTTTGGGAATAATCCTGGATGACAAATGCTCTTGGAAACAGCAACAAAATAAATATATGCAACAATAGTAGATTGTACAACAAGTGCATAAAACGTACCATTTTACCCGAGACGTGCATATAGCCACCCGAGCCGGCACGGCGAGGGTGGATGGCCACGTCGAGGGTAAAATGGGTTTTATGCTCGAGGTTTACACTCTGCTTTTCACTTCGATCGCAAGGAAATAAAACAACGATTAAGCATATACCTACAAGAAAAATTCATTAATTTTTATAATGTAATTAATATGTTCTATCACGCATAAAATGTAATTTCATCGACAGTTCGTCAAATTAGCTTAAAAAAACACACTCCTCAAACGTGTTTACGCTTTTTTGGTTCCTCCAAATCATAAAACTTTCGTATGTGCTGAGATAGATTTTCTTCGATTTAGGCGGCAATATCTGCTCAATTACATTTTTCGCACTTCTGTACATTAAAGTCTCAGGCGAAATCATTTTTTGATTGTCACTATCACTACTTGAAGACATTGTTCAATTACTTACGAATAATTTATTGAATTTTCAACCGCAACACAACAAATTTAGTTAGTTTTTAATTTTGTTTGACGAATAATTAGCTTCCCGCTACACAATTTTTCTTAATTTTTTTTTTTCATTTTCAACTATGTGACTTTTGACTATGGACACTAGGTTTGAGCCTTAATGCCAAGTTATTATAAATATTTGCGTTACTTTTTTTTTTTTTACAAAGTGCACGCCCGTATTAATCTTAAAGTATTTAGATAGTATTACATATGTCGTAATTAAAATAAGATATAACCTAAATCTCATAAAAATATATCAATTAAATGAAGGTGTATTGTGTATGTGGCTGTAAGGCCTTATTGCCTTAGTCTTAAAAGAAGAAATTACTTTATGCACTAGAGCATAAAATGCGATTTTATGCAGCCTATACCCAGCATAAAGAAGGACTTTACGAGCATGAGAAGTGAAAAATAAATTTCTTCGCATAAGCTCACTGTCGACTTACAAAACTTAGCACGCAAAAGGTGGTCTCCCAAGCCTATCAATAGGACCTAGAAGTTAAGTTATTATTAGGACTGGCACTATAAAGTTATTATACTTACTCTATTACAGATATATTCACGAGAGTTGGCACGAATGGATTGAACGAGTGAATGAAAATGTCTATGTGTGCATGACATAATTATTAAATACAGGTTGATGCAAAAAGTAATTACGATAATTGTGTCTAAGAAAATCTGGCATACCCGCCAAAATAAGAAACCTTTGGAAACCAAGAACACCTAACGTAGTATACTGCAGTGCCACGCAAACCATCCATGAAGATAAATCTAGTAAACTAAGGTCTACTTTCATCATGAATAAAATGTATGAAAAATCTTTGACAACGTTGTCAACGGGAGTTGCCTTCTAAGCAGCGGTCCTGGGATTGATGGGTTTGATAGATCTATCAGTCTTAAATTAAAACAACACCATTAATGTAAATACTTTATCCTCATATGTACAAATGCATTAACCCACTTAGCCCGACTAGGTGTTATAACACCGCTCAAATTGATAACCTATTCGGGCTACGACACCTAGTCGGACTAAGTGGGTTTAATCAATTTGAGCGGTGTTATAACACCTAGTCGGGCTAAGTGGGTTAATTGACTGTGGTTTATGTGCAGTCAGCGTCAAATAGTTTGTAGCAGTGAAAGTGGTCAAATAGTTTGGTATAGGATACATTTAGTATGATGTACCGAACTTTTCGACCACTTTGACTGCTACAAACTATTTGACGCTGACTGTACAGTCGAGTTCATAAATATGTGTACCCTTTTTATCTAGTCGAATGCGTTTGCAAACTAATTGTTAGCGACCGCATTCGAGTAGGTAAAAAAGTGTACACATATTTATAAACTCGACTGTACATACATATGCATAACCTGACTATAAAATTTATTTATAAAATTGTTAATCCGACTCTGCATCACTTGAACTACTAGATGTTGAAGATTCTTCGTCCTCGCTGTCACCTATATTAACAATGAAACCATCAGTAAGGTCGTCTAGCCGGTGTTCCATAGACTCGTACGAACGCTCTGTTTCTTGGGCCTTTCTCCAAGTATCATGAAACGTTTCTGTTTTAACGGCATGAACTTCATCGATGAATAGTTTTTGAACTTCGTTCATATTAAAAGTGACGTTCCTTGTCCCTACTTTACCTTTTATAATCCCCCACAACATCTCAATTGGGTTTAAATCTGGATGGTAAGGTGGAAGACGTAGTACAGAATGACCGTGGTCTCGCAGTATTTGATCTAACTTGTAAGTTTTCTTTGTGTCTTTATGTTTCTTAATTATTTTGTACAGAACGATTTTAGTATTTCTTTTTGGGTATGATATTTTATTTTTATCTAACCAGGTCAGCATCTCTTTTTTATTTGAGTTTTTTACTGGAGCTCGATCCATCTGAACGTTGTGATAAGGAGCGTTATCGACGACAAGGACGCTTCTGGGCTTTAAATTCGGTAACAAATATTCCTTCACCCATTTTTGATAATTTATAGCATTCATATTACTGTGGTAATCTCCAGACTTCTGGTTAGATTTGAATGTCAGCAAAGCATTTTCTACAAAGCCTTCCTCTGTACAAGCATGAACCGCTATAAGTCTTTGCCCTTTTGATATGGGAACTCTGATGCCACTGTTGCTGTTGTCAGTCCATGCGTTTGGCGTAGTATGAGTGCTATGCACGTAGGTCTCATCGGTATACACAATAGGCCGTTTTTGGTCTCTATATTCTTGTAATTTTTGTAAATACATAAATCTTTTGTAACGAATGTGGTCATTTTCAATTATCCGCATCCTGTTGTTCTGAATCTTCTTCCACCGGAATCCCATTTTATGTACCAGTCGTAATAAAGAACTGACACTGCCAGGAAAATCTATCGACTCCTTTAAAACTTTGTGTAATGTTTTAATAGTTGGTAGTGTTTTGTGTATTTTGTGAAAATCGTAAATACACCTTCGGATGACGTTTAAATCAAAATTGTCCACCTCCGATCTTTTCGACAAACGTGATCGTTTTTCACCGGGTGTCACGAACACATTAGAAGTCGATCCCTCAGTCGCATTTTTGCAGATACAGTTAACGATTCGCTGTACACTTCGTTCTGATGTCCCAGTCGCCGCAGACGTTAATTTGTATAACTCTTGAATTTTTAGAAATCCACCTTCAGCATTTTTAGTTTTTTGTTTAAAATAATTAAAAACGTTAAAAATTATTTCTCGAGACTGTCCCGATAATGTTTTTCCTCGTCCAAAAGTAGGTGTAGTCATTTTGAGAATAAGATAAAATTACATTACGGTATAAGTATTGTTTGTCGCTTATATGACAGTAAAAAATGAGTGAAGTGTCATTCTAATAAGAAGGTTATCAAGCACAATGTAATCTTATCTATGTAAGTTCTTACTTCGTAATCTAGCCTGCATTTTGCATTTTACAAATTAATAAAATATAAACATTTTTCATGCGTAATGACGATGTCGTGAAACTTTTTGCCATTATTTTGTTAATTGCGGCGTCGGTATGAAAACAGGATAAGACAGTATATTATAAATAAATTTAAAACTCTGTTGACGACGGACTCCTCGGTCTGATCCTTTTTAGATTATTTACTATTCGAACACGCCATCACCTTTCTTCACAAATAAAAATATTTATGTTTTTTTTAAATACAATGGACTTCAAAAATTACTAAAAGGATTAACATTGATACTTGGAGCAGATTTTTTTTTTTTCCTTAACAACGAGAACGTGTTAGGTACGTGTTTACAGAATATAAGGAGGCCCCTGTATAAGAAAGGCACTCACACTGCCACTCACAGTGACAAGTGACATTACTTTAGGTCAATCCATTCGTGCCAACTCTCGTGGATAGACCTGTACATTCCATGTGTGTCTACGCGTGTACTACGATGAGATGGCAACTGTCATTTATTGTCTATCACAGTACTCATAGCATCGCGACGTGTGTCCATTATTGTTACGAAGTCACAGTCGCAGCTAACCAGTCATTAACCAGACTGCGCCCGCGTCGACGCGACGACGGCGCCAACCAACGGTCACGGTAAAAATAAAAACAGGTCAAGTGCGAGTCGGATTATTATATTCCGATTTGAAGCGATTTCGAATGAAATCAGAGCGAGCCCAACTCACACTTCACCAAATTTCAGTAGGTACTATGGTCATACCAAATTTGACGCTTTTATGTTTTACCGTTTTTACAATACAACAAAAATCAAAATACTACGTAAATACGGACACTACAGCCATTAGTTACCAGAAAATAATAAAAATCAGTAAAATATATTTTAAAGCATAACCAAATTCCGTCTTGAAAAATCGAAGATAGCACACCATTCGTAGTTTCGGCTATGAAAACCTACACTGAGCATGACCCAATATGCTCTTCATCGTTGTTTGGTTGTGTCTGAGGTCGCTATTTATATGTTCACCCCGTACCAAATACTGAAAAATGGAACCCACATAAGACCGTATAATCGAAATCTAATTTAAATCGGAATAATAAATAAATAAATAAATAAATATGAGAATACTGTACGGCAGTACGGAACCCTCGGTGCGTGAGTCCAACTTGCGCTTGATCGGTTTTTTTTAACTCATGAAAATACTGTTTCCTTTCCAGAAACTGGCAATAGTAGAAAATTTAGAATTTTATGTTCTTACATATTAATATACCTAATGAAAATAATACCCACATTGACTAAAGAAAATAAGTATGCCCCCACACTAAGCAAAGCATGATTGGCGAGGCATGGTCCGCGTCACTCTGACGGAAAGTGTTGGCGAAGCCGAGAACTAACTGACTAGTTTCATACATGCCCATACACTTTGCCTTGGAATTTACACGGAGTTTAAGTACTTAAAAATCTTAAAATATTAAATCAGAGAAAGTAGACTAACCGCTTGTTTCACAATCGACAAGCATATATGGTATATTTGAAGATAGCCCTTTCCTTTTAGCCCTTTCTCTTTCTTACACTTGAAAATAGACAATGAGAGAGGGTAAAAGGACCAAAAAGTTGAACCATACATACAATGAAGTCGAAAAAAGTTCTGTTGTGCGACGGAAAGTATCCCTAATTGTATGGCAAATATTCGTGTCACAACGGAAAAGGTTCATAGAAAATTTAATTGAGCGAGTTGACGTGCCCAAATTTTAGCCAGAGCCAACTTTAAATAGCAGATAAATTTACTCGTTGATTGTGAAACAGGCCCTTAGTCTTTTAATTAACTGTTAATTGAAAACGGAAAATTCGTTTAAAAGCAGAAATGATTTCTAATCGATGTTTTTCATAGTTGGAATCAATAATTACATTTTTGCCTTTTAATCAAACCATGGAGCTTATCTTTATGAGAGTCAACACTCATCTCTCCCGGCAGTTCTTCGTCACACACACCAGCTCCTCAGAAACATTTATTCTTGGCTAACTTGCGTTACGCCGAGTTATACAATATCAATGAAATGGCAATTTTTAGAAGTAAGGTATAAGCATTCAGAAAGTCATGTTTTTTATTGCATGGTGGAGACACACGAGCACACGACACGAGCCACCTAGTGGTAAGTTGGATCTGGAGATCCGTAGATATTTGAATCCTCAAGACTGCTATCCTAAAACTCCACATGCACTGCAAACCCTGATGACTAGGATGGAATGCTTTTATGTCGGTCATTTTACCGGTTGTCTTATCCCCACACCGACACACAACATTGCGAACACTGCTGCTTGTCTGCTAATGCTGGAGGCCGAGTGGCACCCGAAAGTCCAAAGTCTTAAGTCCAAACAAAAGACATTTTTTATGAAATAACTTTATTTTTAATCAACGTTATTTCCGTTAGTTTCGATAACTTCCTTAATTCCCGAATCCCTAAAAAAACATTGTATATAAATGTAAATCTATTTGTAGCCGATATTTATTATCTTTCATCGAGTGCCGACTGCCGCTCTGTATGTTTTACGTTTCTAGTTAAACTCGTACAACTGTGTTTGTTCGTGGAACCACTTTATGTTACTACCTATTTCTTTAACTGTAGTCATAACAAGAAAGCATCACGCTCAAAACAACAGTTCGGAGTGATGTTGTAGAAGAGGAGTTTATTTTTTAATCATTTAAGAGGTGTCGTGTGGCTCATACGCGTTTGGGTCTCCTCTCCTTTTCATAATATCTTCTTAACTGATACATGTTTCTTTGAATAAAAGCAACGTTTATATAAAAATATTTCTGAAGGGTTGAGTGGATATTTTATTCTCAATTTAATTAGGTCCCATCTTTGGATAAATAACTAATGAGATGCACTTGTGCTCATTCATCCGATCATTGAGAGCTAGGCTTTATTAACGCACGACACTATATTATTTGTTGCTGGTAGGGTCTACTTATTGCTACCTCATTCAAAATCATGGTATCTTTTTATCACGGTTCTTAAACGTTCCGCATATTGCTATCTCCTTTATTATCTGTTATCTCTCTCACTCGTTTCTGTTAGGATCTCAGAATCACCGTCTCTTTGTATATACTCGTACAAGCTAAGCTAGCTATTCCTTCACTCTTACTGGGGATATCGCAATATACTGAAATGAATTTAAGAAAAAACTAAAAATCAGTGAAATTGGGTTTAAGGTTCGGTATGGCGTCATCTGATATAGGGTATCCCTGATTAACGCGTTAATTACGTTAAGAGTTTAGAAATTAGTCAATAGTAATTAATATGTACCTACTGAACTAATTTTATGGTACATAATAGCTTCTCACTTCTAATTTCTTGCTTCAGTTAATATGCAAAAATAAAATTATAGGCCCCCTGCCGTGCTCCGCTCAGCAAACAAGGGCTAGACACACACAACACGTGTTGCTACGTATCGACCAGAGAACTCGACGAAAAATACATTCACTTATTTATGAACAAAGACACTATCGGATTCAACATCATTTTAATTGATGATTATTAAATTTGTATTTGGCATATTTAGTTGTGACTTCAACATAAACCCGTGCTTTTTTTTACCATTTGAATTGTTGGCTGCGTTATTACTGTCCTTATCGAGGGACGGGGAACTGGAGGACAACCATTCTATAAGCAATATTAGGTAGGTACTCGTACACGTATTTTATTAACTAGACAGGGTATTTTTTTAATTAGGCGCACGTATTTTAATATTTGCTTCAATATTGTTAATCAATAACAAAAATGTTGGCTCTTTTTACTCTAGCTTAATAAACTTGAGATATTGCCGATTCAATGATTCCACTAACGTAACGGTATTCACAGACCCCCTAATACAGGAGTGCAAGGAGAGGAGCGTGCTTTAAAATGGATTTTACTGTTGAGGTTTTTAAAAAGTGGTTTTCTGGTATGTCTTGGTACCCACACGAGAACGTAAAAATTTGATAATCTGCAAGAAATATATAATTGATTTTATTGTTGTACTAGTACCTACCTATTTTATATTAATGACACAATATATGTTAAAAATTTGGTACTGATAAAAAAATACCATGTAGGTATAGACTTTACTTATTAATCTATCTATCTTTTATATAAATAAAAAATAATGTTCGTATATGTTTGTCCTCGATACGTTCCGTAACCATTTATCAGATGGTGATAAAACTTTGGTAGGGGGTTCTGGGAACACCCGCGAGGGTTTCTTTATCAAAACAATGTATTTTTTATATCTTACTGAATGAAGGTTTTCTAGAGTCACACTTATACAATTGTTTAAGGTACTGTGCGGCTTGATGAAATTATCTTTTATAGTTCGTTCGTTCAAATAATGTGCAATCCTTTGAAGTCGCCTATACCGCTTTGTAGGCGTCGCGGCGGCTTCTTTGTACCAATTGTGGCGGCACATCAAAGCATGCAAACTATTTAAACGAACAATCTATATATCGCACCTTTAGAACAATAGTGACCTAATTTAAAATTTCAGCTGTCAAACTTCAAGGCATATTATTATTGAGACCTAACTGGACATTTTAAATGCCTGAATTATGTCACTATTGTTCTGAAGGTGCGATATATTTACCGTTCTTTGATAAAAATACAACCTATTTCTGTAGGTCTGGGCGGGGGGTAGACACCTTCTGAAGTTCTAAACGTAATGTTAATAGTTAAGTATGTACACGACGGCAAGTTATTCATCTTCCATACCTATTTAAATCCAAAATGGGGTTTGAATTGCTCGGTTTATCAGAATGAAGCACTTTAAAAAAAAGTCAGCGGTGTATATATACAGGGTTATTGGTTATTGCATACATTCCCGTTAAGGGGTTATAGGGGAGGTCATTTGCAGTCATTTTGACCCTATAATGCATTATGCAAAAGTGAACCATTTCCGAGATAATTCTCATTTAAGTTTTTTTTTTAAAAAGTCAGATAAGCAACTTTAAAAATTTACCTATTTAAAAAAAGTAATCACTTAAATCAATTTTTTTCTTTTGTTTTACTTACACGACATAACAGTCATTTATTATCGGCATTAAACCTAGAATTACCTGTAAACGTTTAAGAATAAGAGACAGAAACTATATTAATTTACGTATTTTTTCACAACTAGTTCCTCCGAAATAGTTGAAAAACAAAAAAAGAACCGATGACATCTGGCAGGCAGATTATGTACAAAACATCGACGTTTTTCTAGCTTTCTGAAGAGGTATTATAACTACGATACGATACAGATGTCAACGATTTTTTTTTTGTTTTTCAACTACTCTCTCGGTCAAATAATACGGGTCAGAATGCGTTTTTCATACAAACGAGGCTATTTCGAAGCCTTGGTTCCTGGACACAGGCATGTTTTGAGTGAGATTTAATGGTGGATACTCCGAGGTTAAACAGTGGAGGTCAAAAGTGCTTAAGATACCTAACAGATCGCACAATCAGTTAACACCACAGCGAGAGAGCATGGGTCAGCATTTGGATTTCCTTACATTTTATTGCCATTTTATATGTTTTTCTGAACATGCACAATTGCGGCGTTAACCGCAGATTCAATCCGTTGGGTATCTTAGGCAATCTGGAAGTCCTGTATCGATGCTCGGGGTGTCCATCATCAGATTTCACTAAAAGCATCTCCTGGCGAGGAACCAAGGCTTCCAAATAGCCTCTTTAGTATGAAAAACGCATTCTGACCCGTATTATTTGACCGCGAGTGTATTTCTGTGGAACTAGTTGTGAAAAAATACGTAAATTAATAACGTTTCGGTCTCTTACTCTTAAACGTGTACAGGTAATTCTAGGTTTAATGCTGATAATAAATGACTGTTATGTCGTATAAGTAAAACAAAAGGAAACAAATTATTTAAGTGATTACTTTTTTTTAAATAAATTTTTAAAGTTGCATATCTGTCTTTTTTTGAAAAAAACTTAAATGAGAATTATCTCGAAAATGGTTCGCTTTTTCATAATGCATTATGGGGTCAAAATTACTGCAAATGACCTCCCCTATAACCCCTTAACGGGAATGTATGCAATGACCAATAACCCTGTATACTATACAGGGTGTAAGGGACGGCTCACCGAAAACTGAAACCATAGCTTCAGACCATTGTACTGAACTGAAATTCAGTGGAAATTTTCCCGGGAAAACTAAAATTTTCTCGTTGTTTTCAGTTTTCGGTGAGCCGTCCCTTACACCCTGTATAGGTATAAATACAGGGTGTAAGGGACGGCTCACCGAAAACTGAACAATAGCTTCAGACCATTGCACTGAACTGAAATCCAGTGGAAATTTTCGCGGGAAAACGAAAATTTTCTCGTTTTTTACGTGAAAATGCCATTTTTACAGTTTTTTTTACATAATGAGCTTCAGTATGTCATAATATGTTGTCCTAGATCGGTTTATATGCAAAAACATGATAAAAAAAACGAGAAAATTTTCGTTTTCCCGGGAAAATTTCCACTGAATTTCAGTTCAGTACAATGGTCTGAAGCTATGGTTTCAGTTTTCGGTGAGCCATCCCTTACACCCTGTATATAAATATTATTAACAATGAAGGGTTAAGAATTAACATTCGATTTGCTGTTTAAACTAATGATTTAAATAAAAGAGAAATATGTATTTATCTTTAAAATCATAACTTAATTTATTTTTTATATGTTTAAACAAACAAAATGAGATCTTCTCTTCTTTACATATCATAGTAGGTAGATACTTAGTTTCCTGCACCTATGGACTCTGGTGGACCGTTTCCAAGAAACGTGAGTAGAGATCAACGGCTGCTTCGTAAGCTAGAGCTATCTAACTTGATCGGGAAGCTGTCCGAATTAAATAGACTCTTCTTAAATATTCTGCAATAGATAGTTCTGGTTGTTCATCGAAAATCAGTCTAGCATATTAAATCGGCTTTTGCCTTTTTAACGTAATTAAAAAGTGTCACGTGGCAAATATTGAACTCCGTTGCAATATCCCTATAATTCGATTAGAATTTAGTGACTCCTGTAGGTACCTACCGCTGCAGCACTTACACCTCTTTAGTAGGTAGCAGGTAGGTGCCCCGAGTAGTTCTGCGTTTGTAACTTTTCAAATATAAATATTTATAAAAAATAACGTTACATGAATTTAACAAAATAATATGGTGATGTAATGCTCAACTCAATGAACATTCAATATACATGAAAATTTAACCACAAAACTAGCTCAAATCAAAAAATCACGACGTAAAAATATTCTCTTAGATAGGTACTTAGGTACCTGTATTTTTGCACCCATGTGTGCGTGCTGTCCCTGGTTCGTTAGCATCGTCTGAAGTTAAAACCTTGAAGTTAGCACTTGGTTGTGTATAGTTAGTATTTAGCTAGAGACTGGTTAATACCTACCCCCGTTAAAACAAGATCCGCTCCCATACTTACCTACTTTTTGCTTCTTTGCTGATTGACTATTTTGCCTTTCGCAATACAAAGTTCGCCTTGTGTACATTTTTGTTTTCTTAAAACAATAACTTATAAATAATAAATAGATAATTTTCTACATTACGTTTAATAGTTTCGGGAAAAAAGGAGGGACTTGGTGATTTTCTCTTTAAAGGTCAACCCATGTTATTAAATGTAAAGTCCTTCTTATAGGTAGATATAGATAGGTACAGTTCGTAATTATTGATACCCATGCATTGACTGCAACCCCGGCAACCCATGTGCGACCACGGGGTGTGAGTCGGGAAAACGCTTAGGTATAGATATACCTACCCACACCGAGTGACCCTTGAGTATCCTTGAACGCGTAAATAGGTAGGTGGGTAGGTCTGTTCGTTTTACAGACTGCGATTATTGTATCTAGAATAAAACACACACGCCTGTTATTTCTTACAGTACGTTGTTAATATATGAAAAGGTAAAACAAAACTTAGTTACAGGGCATAGTAACAATTATTAGATTAACCTTTATGTTAGCACCAAGGACCTCCTCGCCAGCCCGCCCTTGTGTACGCTCTTATGCGAGGCTAACCGATCTTGCCCGAAAGTATTTTAAGACTTGCAGCACTGCACAATATGCGCTCTAACTACCCATATTCCGATCTCTGATAAGCGTCGCTAAGAGTGACTGCACTAAAGTAGGGTAGCCACGAGTAACCTACATTTTGCTTAAGTTGAGGACTGTTGGAATCTGTCAAAAATAAGGTAGGTAGGTATGTACTTAATTTACAAAGGCAATCGACGACAGCGACCGACTGTAATTACCTACCTATTTCATATCCTTAAAATGTTTTTTTTTAATTGCTTAAAGTAAGAATTTCACCTAAAGACTTCTTAAAGTTGGTAATAATCTTGTTTTAAACAATTCGATTAGCCATTGGTAACCTAACTATACCTACCCTATAACTAGGTAGCCACAGTCGACGTCAAAGATATATGTTAACACTTTAGTACCTTAATGTCACTTTATCCGCTATGACAATTTCATATGACAGTTTAAACATGACGTTAAAATAGACAATAAACATATTTATGACTTCGACTGTAGGTACCTAGATGTATGTTACAAATGTTATGGCTAATTGAATGGTTTTAGACGAGTAGGTAAAAGGTAGGTACGTTTATAGACACCTTTATTGCTCGCAGGTCGTGGCTAACACAGTGATATAGTAAACTTTAGGTATAATTTTAGATCATGAACCATAATAGTAGGTGTAGGTATCTACCTAAGGTAGGTAAGTAAGTAGGTAGGGGCAAAATGAAGAACAATGTAAGATGAAAAACTAAGTACTCATAGTGCCTAATTCCTTCATATTACACTATACCTACTACCTACTTGACATCGTCCAACACCTAGCCCATTTTCTTGGGTCAGCCTCTTATAGTTGTAATTGGTAGGTAAGGTCAGGTGGGGTAAGGGGAACTACTGGGAAAGGGAAACACTAGTTGATATATCAAAAACTATAGACCGCAGAGTTGTGATTACACGATCGATAAAGCAGTAACTGAGATTTATTTCCAAAAAAATAACACAGATAGCGTTATGACAACTGAAACTGCGAGTGTGACAAAAACAATACTTTAGTTGACAAACAACGAAAACACGAGTTCGACGTACCTTATTTCGATACTGATTTATGTTATAAAAAGTATGATTACAAGTCTGCAAATGTCAGTTAGTATTGTTTTATAGATATATTTTGTTTGTATGCATATAATGTTTTGCTGAATATGCTATAAATATTAAATTTTAATGTGATTCGTAACATAACCTACAAATGCATAAGTGGGGTAAGGGAAACTATCATGACCGGGTTAAGGGAGACATATGTTTCTCTTTCCCGACGTCAGAAGTAGGTAACAAACATTTTGAGACAGGCAAATTTTATAAAAAGTAGAAATAGTCTCTTGAATCGGTAACTAACTATAAATGTTATGATATTTTACACATTGCTTGGGTACCGTAACAGCTGACCTCTCCATACCGATTATATCCTAAATGGCAAAATAGGGTATAGGTTTGTAAAAAAAAAAGGTGGAAAAAGTTAAGTGAAAAAAAATGTTAAGTATTAAACTATTCTATTGGTTATCTATTAACAATTGTATGCCAAAGAAAAGTAATTTAAATAGGCTACTTTATTTTAACCATTACTTAATAAACATTAAAATGAAAAATTGCAACTACTTTTTACTTCCTTTGTTTTTAGTTGACTACCCCTGTTCGAAACTCGTACGTTTCCCTTTCCCCAAATACCGATTGAGGTCAATATTTTATATTTGTAACCGTATTTCGTTAAGTATGAAGTACCTACACATTTCAATAAAGGTGTTTAAAAAAAGGTTTTGCGTATGAATAATCCAAACTAGTATTATTAGTTGTAGATTATTATTGAGACTGTTTCCCTTACCCCAAAAATAGGGAAAGGGAAACGATAGAACTAGTCTTACGAATAATCATTTTCTGGCGATGTGCATTAGAACTAGCATACTTACAAAGTATTTTGTCCTGGAAAGCTAACGCAAATAAGTATGTTTTGTCTTTAGTGAAAAAACTTAGAACCTTATACTTTGTAGTATAGAACTCAAAATAAGATAAGAAGAATAAAGTATGTTCCCCATACCCCACCTGACCTTATACCTATAAGGTAGGTGGGTAGGTATTTAGTTTATTTTATTTAAGTACGTTTTATTTTCTTATAAATCTTAATTGTACCTACCTAGGTAGGTATTTGTAAATTTTCGGCATGACTATTTTTTAAGTACCTAAGTAAGTACCTACCGAATCACGTCTTTTTATCTTACCCAGAGCTCTGTAAACTCATGCAGAAACAAGTTGCAACTATTTCGTTTTTATGTTTATTAGGATCACAAAACTATGCTACACAAAACAAAATATAAAGAACATTATCGACACTAGAAATAACAATACACAAAGTGTAGGTACATTGTGCTAGATGTTTCAAGCGGTATGCACCTACGTATGATCGCTCACTAAAGGTAAATTGTTCTGCGACGTACCTATGACTTTGCCTATCTTCGTCGTTTAGGATCCAGCGAGTGTTGCAACCGTACCCTGGCTCAATTTGACGAGGTACTTAGGTAGGTAAGCAACAAATATTGTCTATTAAAATAGCGTTTAATAAGCCAAATAAATCTGTCAAGATCGTAGCAAGTGGAAAGAAGTGGTCTCTGCCTACCCCTCCGGGAAACAAGCGTGATTTAATGTAGGTATGTACCTATGTGTGTAAAATAGCGTCAGGTTCTCTGAACTAATACAAATCCCTCCACGGACGGTTTACTTATCACGAAATCATGTGCCTTTTTGCAACTTAGGCACCAGACAGGTTGAACAACCTACCTAGGGACTGTACTAAACCTCACTTTAACTAAGACTGAAATATAAACATTATAAAACTGATATTTACTTACCGGTTAAAAACAAATATTTTAAGTAAATTCATTTAGGTATTTTGAATAGGTACCGGAATTTCCCCTCTAATGTAACTTCGTGCAACTAATAAGTAGGTATAATATAAAGTAGGTAGGTACCTGCCTACCTATTTATTTATCTTATGTTATGACGCTTGACACTGCTCATTCTTTACTATTACATTCCTAGTTAGTGTGTGCTAGTTCAAGAGAGCCTTAATTTAATACCTACTACTAGGTACCTACTTAGGTACATAACCCAGGCCCAACAGCGCCCTCGCGCCTGTCATTCGCATTCAGTCTTCTCAGATTAAAGTAGCTACCTAACCACTAGGTACTCTACTCATGTAAATAATTCTATTCAAGCTTTAATTAAGAAGAAGGTACCGAAGTATATCCGCATCTTTTTCAATGTGTAGAACTAAATTAGGTATTTTATGCATTATCAGAGAAATAATGGTTCTGCATCCACAATCAGCAAGAACAACACTTCATTTATAATTATGTAATTGATTACTTGTGACTGATTAGTTAGTTTCAATTATTGGATTAAAACAATACAAAGTATCGCTCGTTGCATTCAATGCTCGCCTGCAATGGACGCATTAGACTCCGGGTGCAACGTGCGCGGGCGCCGGTGTGAGGGCGATCGATGGGGGGGCTGCGGGGCGCGGAGCGGGGGCGTGGCGGCGAGGGCGGCGCGCGGTGCTATTGGCCGGCGCGGCCCACGCACTCCGCCCCCACGGTGCCCTCGCCCGCTCGCCCGCTCAGTGCCTCGCGTGCCGCCGCATGTAGTGCACGTATTGTGCGCTTCACTTCCGCGTAACGTTGCAGATGCGAGCCCGCCGCTGAAAAGAATGCCCGCCGAGGACGAACCCGGGGCGGCGATGGAGGGCCGTGACACCGCCGACGGCTCCCCGCAGCAGTTCTGCCTGCGATGGAACAACTACCAGAGCAACCTCGCGAACTGCTTCGATCAGCTGCTGCAGAGCGAGTCCTTCGTGGACGTGACGCTGGCGTGCGAGGGCCAGAGCCTGAAAGCGCACAAGGTCGTTCTGTCCGCCTGCAGCCCCTACTTCCAGACGCTGTTCATGGACAACCCGTGCCGCCACCCGATTATAATCATGCGCGACATCAAATACTGCGACCTGAAGGCGGTCGTGGACTTCATGTACCGCGGCGAGATAAACGTATCGCAGGACCAGATCACGGCGCTGCTGAAGGTGGCGGAGACGCTCAAGATCCGTGGGCTGACGGACGTGAGCGGGGAGCACGCGGTGCTGCGGCCCGGCGCCGCCGAGCGGCCGGCCAAGCGGCCCGTGAGCCGCGAGGCGGAGTCCCCGGCCAAGGCCCGGCGGCGCGGCTCCGCGGAGCGCAGCCCGGGCCCGAGCCCGCACCGCTCGCCCGCGCCCGATGCGCTGGACGCGCCCGCCCCCGCGCCGCTGCACGACGACGTCGACATCCGCCCCGGCATCGCCGAGATGATCCGCGAGGAGGAACGGGTAAGTCCCACACAAACACTCCCCTACCCCGTATCCTTACCCTTGTGGCTACTTACTGTGTCCGCCGCTTTCGTTTGTTTGTCCACGTGACCGATTTATTTTTGTTTTTCCTCTATCAGCGAAACGATCAAAATAATTTTATTGGCAGTAAAAATATTTAATAACAATAAACATTTTTATCAAGAGTTATTTGATGTAATATAGGTACTTTAAAAAATCCCCGATAAACGTTTATTCGGTATCGATATTTTTACATTTAGGTACTGGTTTTCTTTCGTTACAACCTAATTTAAACATGATTGTAGGTAGGTAGTTAGTTACCTACCGTACCTACACCTACCTACGTAGTCGTCAGTTTTCTGGCTATCTGATTTAATTTCATAACTTTACTCGATAAATAAGTTTGAAATATAAACGCGTAATCGGGTTCCGTCCGCGGAGCGGAGGAGCGCGGGCGCCGCCGCCGCCAGGTGCGCGCTAAAGGCCACGGGCGTACCTACCTGTAAAAAGAGGTAAGTTATAACGGATAAACTTAATTAGGGTTGAATTAAACAGTTGCAACGTTGTTGCACTCGCGGTCATTTGTATGAGACAATGTATTCAATGCTTCACCTTTTAGAAAACTACGACTATCTAGGTATAAATAACGAATGCTCTGAGCGACCCTTTTTCATTGAAATAATAAAAATAATGCTATGCTAATATTTTGATTCTACTACGAATGCGTAGGTATGTTTAAATAAATGGTTTGCCCCGTTCGAATACAAACGGTTGCCAAGGCGGGCTGGTAGGTAGGAAGATAGGTAGCGGAGCGACACGGGTGCCAAGACTACTTTTTTCGCGCCCCAGTACAGATTTCCTGCATCATTTTTTGCGTCAAGGTTTTTTACCTTGTAATCTTAGGGTCGAGTATGTCCTTGTACGGTAATAGGTACCTATTACCTATAAACTACCAATTGTATGCCTAATGCAGATTCCGGTACTCATCATACTGGTAGGTAGGCATGTAGGTAGATACCTACCTTTATTCTGTAAATAAAAATCGTGCGGGTCGAGCGACTTAATAAAAGTCTATAATTATTTGTTAACGTACCTAGTCTAAAATTAGTCATTTATACTACAAATAGGTAGGTAGGTAGGTAGGTACAATGCAAGCATTCTTTGGTACCTTCGAGTTTGTAGTTAGGTACTTCGTTTTCACCCGATTTCGTATATAGGTCCTCTTATGTTAATCCAAATCTTAGTGACGACTTTACCCGCACCCGAAATACTTTTTAAATGGTTTCAATGTATTTAAGTTCAATCCGGTAGGTCTGTACATGTTCGGAATGTTTTAACTAACCGTAAAGAACCAAACGTAATTTGTATCAGAGCAGTTTTCTGGCTTTGCTCGATTTCTTATATCACGGAGCAGGGTCAGCAGGTCCCGCCGCCGGCTCCGGCCGCCGCGCGGCGGGGAACGGCCGGCCTACCGCCGGCCGGCGCGGTTACGCGCTCGTAAAAGTTTTTCCCGCGCCCCCACCCACCCCCGCTCGCGAAACTTTCCGTTCCGTATCGCATTACGTAATTAATTTTATTTTACACTTTATTACTTTTTTACTGCTATAATGTGAAAGTTCTAATATACAAATATTTCGATACGGTATGAGAGCTGTAGACTTATTATTATTACCGTGTTAACTTGTTCCTAAAAGAGTTTCCTTGCTCATAAAATGTAAACGCCAGAGTCTAGAGACTAGTATATTGATTATTTTTTATCTAGGTAGGCACATTTTCATACAATAATAACAAAGGTAGGTAGATAGGTAGGCATGTCGTTCACCTCCCTTCCGAACCATCGAACCACGCAACTCGACGATCTTAAATCATGCTTAAATTCATTTATCCGTTCTAAAGTAGCGGTGTCGCAGTCCGCAGAGTTAGCCGTTATTTAAATAATTTCTTATCTAGCTCATTATTTTAAATAAAATCATTTGAAATAAATTTATCCGAAGTAAAGTCAATCACAAATAATCAGTTGTCAACTCTTCTACTTAAATACATTATCTAGATGAAGAACTAAACTCTTTTTTTGCCACGTTAGATGTCAAGTTAGATAAATAAATTTTCATAAAATGTCACGTCTAGTCAAACCGTCACACTGGCACTGGCATTACTCGTATCTAATGAAAATCGTAATGTTATTTTGCGAATCTAAGAAAATTATTGTTGCAATTGCATGGACGCTATTTTAATGTTATCTTGCGAATCTCAGAAAATTATTATGTAATATAGACTTTAAAATGTTGTCTTCTGGCTCTACATAACATTACTGAACATTCATGTTTTATTTAAAATCCGAACTAATTTATCTAATAGATAACAATAATATAATAACAAATGAGCGATTGTTTACTTATTTCGAACAACGAATAATTTAGCTATCTTCTCGGATACCTATTCGTAAATAGATACATTTTGGCCAATTCTGGAACAAACAGACTAAGGGATAAAACTTAAGTCTGAAAATAAAGGAAGGGGCAGCCGCGGCGCGAACTCGCCGTCGTCGGGGCGGCGCTGCGCGGCTGCATGCACGCTGGCTGCAAGGAGATCTCTTTATTTTTGTTGGCACTTGCTACTGCAAAATTAATGTAAATGATTGTATAATTACTGTTACTAGGTAGCTCTGTATCGCTCTCCCCCAAGAACTGTTCAGCTTTCTAGTACAAAAAGTACCTTCTTTCCTTTCTCAGGGTTAAAGTAGGTATATCCATATCAAAGGACGCCGCACGGAAATAATGGAAAAAAACATCGGTGAATTTTGATATTAGATACGTGTCTTGGTCAATATAATAAAAATACTTGGTGGGCAATAAAATCCTACATGACTAGTGTTTGAGAAAAAAAATACTTAGTAAAAAAACATGTGTATCCCATTTAATAATGTGGTTTTGTTGGTGCTTTAGAAAAACTTATAAAAGGAAAAAAGTGGCCGGTTTTGAACGCAAAAAATATGTTTTAGTAACCATTTAATTGAGTTATCAATTTCATCAAAGAATTTAATGTAAAAAAGTGTTTAGTTTTTAAGTTGTAGCGTTTCATAAGAATACCTAAGTAAAATCGGTCTGCATATTTTTTATATTATCGTGATATTTCCGTTCTGCAATTGTAAAATAACTAAAAAGATACCTACACTGTGCATCTTTTTTATTAAACTAAGTTTTGTATCACAGCCCCTTATTCTTCAGTATTTAGATTAGAAATGATTTTTAACGAAAAATATTCGGGTTTTTGAGGTTTAAAAAAATTGACAGCGAAATGTTGTGGATTATGAATATTTTATAATTTAGTTTATTGTTAACATAAAAGACATATTCAAATTCAAACATATTCTATGTACAGTTTAAAACGTATTTACAGTCAAAACAGGCCACTTTTTTCCTCCGTAGGCACTTGTTTACATTTTTCTATGGAATCTATCCATATGATTTTTCACTAAATATTTATTTTCCTCAAAATCTAGTCGTAAAATTTTATTGCCCTCCAAGAATTCTTTTATACTGATCACGACACGTAACATATAATTTTTATCAAAATTTATAGACTCTTTTATTTTCATGCTTTCCGTGCGGTGTCTTTTCATAAAAAAAGTGGTCCTGAACTGTACTAGGACAGATGATCCGCGTTTCCCGCATTGTCATTCGACGGCATTTAAGTAAGTAGGTACCTGTATGGGAAAGGAAAACATACTCTGTGAAAACAGTAGTTTTAATTTATAATAATTTAAACTGACTAGGTACGAACTTCTAAAATTGTTAGTTTGTTATACCTATTAGCCCGTCCCGACTCTGCCCGGGTTGAATAAAAATACCTATACAAAATGTTAAATCAAAACCTATGTAATTAGTAATGCACCTACCTACCTTTTAAATTGTGAATGATTTTTGTAACTAGCAGTTTCGGAAATTAATACCTTCCACATATAAACAAACTTACAGAATACGCCCTTCTCTATTTATTTACAATGTAGTTAGGTACCTATACATTGTTAATGTTCACTACTACAGTCCTCTTGTTTCCTTGCAGTTCTCATTATTAAAAAACGCATTATATTAAACGTAAAGTTAGTAGGTATACCTATTATGTCGTTGTTATGTAGGTAACAAACCAGAACTAGAACCCGGCTTGGATAAAAGTCAATAATACCCCAGCCGGCTTATTTACGTAACAGAATTCAGTGCATTTTTTGTATCTACGTGCAAATAAAGGATAGGTATTTGAAAGCTTTTTGTGATGTTCAGAGTTAATTAAAAGAGTTACATAAAATGGCACAGCCAGCCACTTATGGCATTTAGTTTCTACTTTTGTTCGTCATACCATACTTGACGCTTGGCGCTTAGATATATGAAAATAGTAGGTGAGAAGGTACCTACCTAACCTACAAAATGTGCTGGTAAAAGGTTCAGGTACCAAGTCCCGAGGTAGCCTCTACAAACAATATTTGTAGGTATCTAAGATTTTAATCTAATGGTTTAGTTAGGACAAACAAATTTCATTGTGAAGCCAAATAAATAAACCAAATAATAGAAGGTTTAGCTGAGCAAATGCTGCAAGTGCGTTTGCGCTGCTCGCGCTGTGTGCCGAGCAAACCTCGAGGATTACGAGAGCTTTCATTTAAAATATAACTTGCTACTAACACCGGCTATTGTTACCAGGGCGTTGTATAATTTTGTGTTTTGAGACCAAAACTAGGTCTTTCTGTTAACAAAAGGATATTGTTTCAGTACAATTAGCGACGAAATCAACATAGATAAGTAAATGTTTGCATTATTCACGTGTTACATTACATACCTACGGTGGTAATTTTAATGGGTGTTTAAGTATTTTTGCGACTGCCAAGTGCTCAGGTCCGGGCGGCGCCTGCGCCTGCTGCTCGGCGCGGGCGGTGCGGGGGCGGTGGGGTCACTACGAGACCGGGTGCGGAGTAATCGTTGCTCTTTCAAATACTTAATTTAACGAATGTGTTGAAATACGGAGTAGGCAAACGGACGTTTTTTAGGGTTCCTAATCACTACATAGTATAAAACAAAGTCGCTTGCGCTGTCTGTCCCTATGTATGCTTAAATCTTTAAAACTACGAAACGGATTTTGATGCGGTTTTTTTTAATAGATAGAGTGATTCTTAAGGAAGGTTTATATGTATAATACATTCCACGCGGGCGAAGCCGCGGGCGGGTCGCTAGTAAAGTATAAAACGGAACCCTTAAAATGTATGGTCCGGCAAGACCGTTTTTCTCTAAAACGGCGCAGTCGGGGGACCTACAACAAAAATGTTCCACAGAACTGTCCCCCGACTGCATTAAATATTTAGTTATCACAGCACATTTAGACAACTTGTTTATACCTACCTACTTTTTTCGTTCACTTTTATACATGACCGGCATGTATAATTTCTTGCGATCTGCCTTTCAGAAGTTGTAGTTTTTTTTTGGAATGGAGTTCGCCACTGTAGTCCGTTTTGTTATCTTCACGGCTTTATGCAGGCTCTTGGTGAGAAAAAGATGTACCTAGATAGGTACCTACCTTTTAGTTATAATTATAATACTTTACTCGTACCTATGTTATGCCAATGAGTTAAAAATTACCACGCAAATAATATACCTATGTGACAAAAGTTTAGTTGCACGATTTAGACTGTTTCGTTGTTTGTAGCATGTACCTATTCAAAGAGGTTTAGTGTTAGTGCGCCGCCGTTCAAATGGGCTTCGACTGTTTTATTCTTTAATCTAGTATCTAAGTAAGTATTTGTGTAGAATTGAGTACAAACTATAACCTAGGTTCGGTTTAGGCATTACATTTAGGCGGTCTACAAAGTTTTTTAGTTCAAAAGATACCTAACTACCTACCTATCTTACGATAGGAACCTACTCTATTCAATGTCACGACCATCATTGATTATAATTATTCTTACGTTTCACATAATTTCGCTGGATGGTAGGTACGCATTTATCTTAGACTTTCATTTATAAAGTCATAGATTTACGATAATAGGTGTGCAAATATACACGTGCCGTGCATATTTCAATTAACGTGCGTAATTAAAAAAGTACGTCGAAAAAAATATGTATTAGCCTCGAGATTAATTTATGCCGAACGATAAGACTATTTATTGTAGTCGCTGTTCGATTAATTCTGTTAAGTTAATATGGTCGAAGGAATCGAGATAAGCGCCTGTTTTTATTGCGTTATTTAGTGCGGCTTCAGCACAGGCGCGCAGGCCGCCCGCCGCCGGCCGCCCGCGCCCGCCGCCGCGACGGTTTAGTTCAGGTACCTACCCGGTATGGGTTAAGGCTACCTACCTTGCTAAAGGTCGGGTATCCGCCATGTTTAGACATGTTTTACAAGTAGGGAACTTTGTTCAAAATCGTTTTGCGAAAATCGTGCTGCCAAATTTTGCCACATTTTACCTTTTTACGTTTTTATTCAATACCTATTAGGTTTCATATTATGTTCACACAAGTAAGGCGTAGGCGCGGAATCTTCGGTGCTCGAGTCAAACTAGGAACCCTAGTGACGTCGACAAAGTGGTAATATAGAAAAAAACAGGCTACCTCCACTACACGTAACTTGGGGATGTTTTTTTTCTCGTCTTTTCCATGAGTTTATGATGATGATGATGATGATGATGATGATATCCTCCTAGACGTATCCGTTTATGGTGACATTGGATAAGTTTTTCAGAAATATTGCGGGATTTGTATAGGGGAAGATAGTATAGTATCGGACAGTGTATAGTATCGGACAATGTCGCTAACATCTCTATTTCACGTCTAATGCACCATCTATGAACGCACAAGCGAAATATACCATTCTAGACACGCGATGAACCATTCTGTGGCAAGCTGCCGACGCCCCTGCGCGCACCGCATCGATTTATGTGAGTAAATCAATTTCAACGTAAGGAATATATATTTTTTGCTTTGTTTACTATCTGCACAATTTAAGTTATTACAAACAGCTCATGTTACGAGTATATCATAAGTTTATTATATATTTAATTTATGATACTTGGACCAATGAGAAATGGCGTGTTCTTTTTTAATTTATTTTTTTATAATGTTAGTCGTGTTGTATAGTATCGGACAGGGAAGTTTCGTATAGTATGGGACACGTCCTCACGTCCATTACTACACGTAAGTTAATAATAAATAATAATAGAATTTCCCAAAAACAAATAAAATAATACCTAACACTTTTAATTATTACACGTTACTAGGTAGGTATGTATTGATGATGGCCGGTACAAATGTTGCAAGTAAATTTTGACTTAACTTTGTCAGATAAATTTAAAATTACAAATAAAAATTATTACCTACTTTTGGTGATTTTGAAAAAAATATTCCCAAGGGGGTGAAAAGGGGGGTCGAAGTATGTACTTATCGAAGTTCAATAAATATTAGCTATGAGCTATGACAAAAGCTGTAATGAACTGGGAATAAATACAGGTGGTTAGGTTAACTTTTTATTTGACCACCCAGTACCGAAAACTAACATAAAAAATTTAAAACTAATAGAGCCATTGTGTACCTATTTATATCCTATCATTTTATTGTTCCTTTATTACTTCTTCGCTAAAACGGAGGAATTTGGTTGGATACATATTGGAATAGAGTTTGTTATACACTGAAATTAAAACATAGGCTACCTTGAATTCGAAATTAAATCAATAAATAAGTACTTCTAATTCTACGTGGACGAAGTCGCAGGCAGAAGCTAGTGTTCTATAGTTTCTTATTATTTGAGAAGTGGGACTACATAACAGCATAATTATAATCTCTAAAAAGAGTAAAATAAAAAAAAAGTTTATAAAAACAAAAACCCGCCTTCAAAACCCAAAAAAATAACTTATTTAAGATGGTAGGTAATAGTCCAAGTGAAGTCGGTTTCCTACAATGGTTTAACCAAAAGCAGACTTCAGTTGGACTGACCTACCTACCTACCTACCTAAAATTTAAATTTTCAAAGGTACTTACTCGTATATCTACTATGCATCTATTATGTTTAATGTGTCTTTAAGTTTTTTTCCTAAGAAGATAGCCAAAAGTAATACATATTATCAGTGATCGGATCTCGGATGCAATTTGGGGTGAACGACCTCAAACGTTATGCTTAACATGGATGTGACACGGGATTTCCCGGGATTTTGGGAAATGGGTTATATATATATATTTTTTTTTTATTAATAAAAGAGGTTGATAAGTGGTAATTGTTTATGAAAAGACTATTAAGATAAGACTTACACGTTACGTTCAGTTCTTCTATGCAGTACTGTAAAAATGTTATTAACTTATTAACTACATATTATTTTATTACTTTTATAGAGTAAACTACTTACAATTAAAAGTTATTCACCTTTTTATAAATGTAGGTATCAAAGAGACTCGCGGGATTGTAAGTCATATCCATGTTAAGATAACGGACTTAAATCCTGGGAAATTGCATCCGAGATCCGATCACTGCATATTATAGATATAGGTACAAAGAGTTTTTAAGTTTTTGTTGGAGATTATAATTATAATACCTATTATACGTGTTCAATTACTTAAAACTAATTAAACAATACTCAACAAGTTTGGTCGACTTTTTATTACCAGTAGTGTTAGGCTCCTTCTTACCTTCGTTTCTTACTTAATATCGATAAATAATAAATAATAATAGTAAAATAATAAGATGTCCGTTACTAAACCAAACTGTCCGATACTTAACAAACTAGTGTTATTTGACTTTCTTCTTAATTTTTACTAAAACTCTCCTGACGAACATGTTTGCAAGGTATTTATTGAAAGTAGGGATTCACCTATTCTCACGCTTATTAGGTATATATTATTTTTTTGGCATTTTAAGTATACTGTCCGATACTACCGCATGATGTCCGATAGTATACTAATTTTTTTTGAAATAATAATTGATATAAATCGGTAATCGATAAAGTTATTATGCTTTTCACCAAAACGGTATAACGAATGAACTTCAATGTACACAATTATTATTAAAATGATTTTATTGTCTCCAATTTCAAGACTTTATTTGTTAAAATTAAAATGTGTCCGATACTATACTATCTTCCCCTACTTAAACAATTTTTCGATTAAGGGAACCGTTTGTGAAATATTAAGATTTAAAGTTTAAAGTGATAA
The DNA here is from genome assembly GCA_927399475.2 of Acleris emargana. Classification (NCBI taxonomy): domain Eukaryota; kingdom Metazoa; phylum Arthropoda; class Insecta; order Lepidoptera; family Tortricidae; genus Acleris; species Acleris emargana. Next base: position 42,960,395 of record OV656835.1, on the reverse strand, counting down.
TTTTTGTTACGAATCAGGTTTCCCGCCCCATTCAGCCAAAACTATAAATTGAGTATTTGAAAAATATCTGAAATAAAAGCGCATGTAACGAATGTACGAAAGGAAAGCTATCGCGATTAAGCAGACTAACTTGGTTCCTGAGGTACACTAAACATGGCTCGACGTGCTCTTGCCTAGTTTTACCTACATAATTTATCCCTTTACACACGAGCCTATTGTGATTGTGAAGGTCAAAATTAAACCAAATAAACATTTTATAATTCTATAGATTAACCCAGCCATTTTGTTTTTAATTTCACCAAAAAAAAATTGGCTGTTTAAAACACAAGCATAGAGAGATTGAAACTTAGTATATTTTTAACTTCTTACTGCAAGAGTTCAATAACTAACAATAAGAGCCATTTTATTTTGTTTAGGTACAAGGTTCATATTCAATCAGAAAAAACCCTCACAATCGTATCAGCCCGGGTGTAAAGGGTTATAAGGACTGATGAAGTAGGGAAATTCGATTTAAAATTCTCAAAAATTATATTAACATTGCATTTTTAGGGTTTTGTAACTTAAGCTAATGCAACCCTAACGTTTGTCAAAGATATTTAACTAACTAAACTATAAAATCTAGTAAAAAAATATAAAATTAACAGTCATCGTTATGAACACTGGCATGAATTCATGTGTTTTGCTAAATTTGGTTAATTTTATGTCAGACCCCTGCCCTGTCAGTATCTTATTCAGCGTACGAAAACAAATACAAAGGTGGGTACCTACACAAAATTTGAGAAACGAAATTTCATCACTATAAATGTGTTAATACAGTAACTGATAGATAATCATATACCATACCTACGGTATCAAGTATTAACATTCATAAATAAGTGTTACAATAGGTACATACCTAAAATTCTATTTGGTATCTAAATATTCCTTCAATGACGGAAATCGCACATGCTTGAATTATATACGTAGGTACAACTCAACGCAACTCAATCACCCCAGAATAGCTCAACGATACTGGATAAATTTTGACACCTAAATAGGTTATAGTATAGATAGACTGGAATAGCACATAGGCTACTTTTTTATTCCGGAAATTTTGAGTGTTCCCGAAGGAATAACGATAACCGACTTGAACGCGGACGGAGTCGCGTGCAAAAGCTACTAATAACTGCAAGTTGGCCTGAGTGTCCATCGCTCATAGCCGCTTTAATCCCGAATCGTCAGTGGTATGAAGAAATTCGCGGACTTTCGATAGTTAGCCTTTGTTTAAACGAAAAATAATTCAAAATACCTTTCTGAGGATTCGATAAAATGAATTTAATCGATAAGAAAAGTTGATCAATGATAATTAATTATTAAAAGCTACTGAATTTAACGTTTTCCGGAAAGAATGGGTATCTATATCAGAAAATATGAATAGTATTGATGCACGAGCAACCGCTGTTCTCACTTGGCTGGTTTGTCAAACCTTCAATGTAACAAACCCGTTAGTTGCCTGTTAGTTTAACGTAATTAAGTACATTCGTGAGAGGTCACCACCGTGGAAGCCTTATAGGTACCTATATTAATAAAAAATATTTTTTAATAAATTGTTAGTACTTACATAACGCTGAACATAGAAACACACGATCCTCTATTTTCACTTATTTCCAATTTTGAATACCTACAAGTTTGTCACCAATTCAAGTCTAATAAAATAATGAACAATACATATTTAGAACAGTTTAGTAGTGTGTTATCATTATCATTATAAATTTTGTTGACTAATCGGTTCTTGCCTATCATTATTTGTTCAGTTTTAAGTTCATTTTGAACAGGCCGCCCAAATGTTGTTTTTGGGTACCTATTCTACGTTAGGTAGGTGTCTGATTTGTCAGATCGTTGGTCTCTGGATGGATTTGGAAATCATGTGCCCTAATTACTGTCAAGTACGGGCTAAGATTTAAAATAAAATACCGACCGTTGGAGAAACAATCGTTGTTCATTGGTCGTAAAGATAACGATAATTATGTTTGTTAGGGCATGATTCACTGGCGGTCCATTTCGCTTTATACTCGCGGCCGTTTCGTGAATAAGCCTCTATGACCTAACCTTTTAATGGCGATGACGAAATACCCGCGATTCTTTGTTCCTGTAATTTATAACGTTACATATTGTCATAGACGCTTAAAAAATACACATGCTTATCTATGGTTAAAGTGAAAAGTACCTATTTACATTTTAAGGATATTTAATGTAAAATTTCATACTCCACCGTTATAATAAGTTTAATTGTTTTGGTTTTAACCATTTTCTCAAAACGTCATAACATGCCGCTACTGGTATAAAATGCATAATTTGTAGGTAGGTCGGTAAATGACAATGTAGGCTTGGCTTTCAGACGCATCGCTTGTTGAATCCGTTGTACAAGCGATGCGTTGCATCGAATGCAAAGTCGCAAAAATGATACGGTCCTTCGTAGGAAAACCTTACAGGCCTAGTGATATGATAATGTAAAACGCTCCAATCCCAAACCTATCTTGTTAAAAATATACTTGTATGGTATATGTACGCACACAATGTCACTAACAAGTTGATGTCATTATTGTGTCTTATTACATCACCTATTCGGAAATTGAACTTTTACTTCCTGCACTTTTAGTGGCACTTTTCTGTTCAAGGACATTTTGTTGCCAGTACCTACACTTTTCTTGTTAAATTAGATAATTACAACACTTTCAGTGAGTGTATATAATTAAATTTGTTTCATCACTAAGATCTTTTATTTTCCTCATAGGTGATGTGAAAAGCAGTAGGAATGTGTCGCACGGTAGCAAAATTATTTCCACCTTGGGCGTTAACAATCCCTCACTACGCTCAGGATTCAATGTACGTCCCCGCCGTAAATATGTAATTTTGCTCGCTTGTGACACAATCTACTATTGTAGCCTCGGATTCTCAAAAAAAGAACAGCCAATAATTAGCTTCGTATCAACAATTTGTACCTCCTAATTCTACATCATAACATAACTTATGAGCGGGCGGGTTAAATATGAAATTCTTACCTACATATTGCATTTATCAGAAAATCATAAAATGTTTCATATCCGCTGTATTGTATTTTCACTTATTTTTAATTAATACTTTATTTGTGCGTGAAATTAAAATATGTAGACGTTATAAAATTCACGGCACTTGCAACATTTAATTTATATTGTGGATTAATGTTTACTAGGACGTGACGCGATCGCTTAGTTGCTTGAGGATTAAGTACCTATTTTCTTTGTTTCGACGTTTGAAACATAAACCAAATATAACAAAAGCGGTCAAGCTCGTGTCGGACTCGCGCTCTACTCTTCTCAACTTGCCCGGTTTTCATTATTAATTATTTTCTTTTGGAATGGCACACCAACTTTAAAGCTTGTATTACCGCATTACCGCTTTAAAAAAATATGAGTAAAACTATTCGTAATTGTCATTTATCATTTTGCTTTTTTTTTAATTCTAATTCTTTTGATGTCAATAATTATTATTCATGTAAGTTTTTTTACATTAGGTATCATCGCTGTTTTATTTCCACGTAATTGAAGTAAAAAAATATGGTTTGTTTTATGCCCTTGTTGTACAATCTACTGTTACGAACCACGTAGTTTCTTTTACAGATATCACCCCAGGTGCCTTATTTGAAAACAAAATTAGCTTACGAATTCGTTTGGTTTCTCATTTAGTTTGTCCGTTTTTCTTGAGGATCATGTTTGCGATTTCAATAAATCCATAGTTTGCGGTACATAATGAGTTACGAAGTGACAAATCGCACTCAACTGCATGAATGAATGATCAGCCGCCCTACGGCAGCAAGTCGAAATTTAAATATGTGCGCGTCATTCGCGGTCGCCGAACCAGCGCCGGAGTGCCGGGCGCTCACTTGACTGTTGCGTTCAATTTTCACCGCAACGATAACTGCAATATCGCACTTCGGAGAATATAACGGAATCCTCTGTTCTAATTGAAAGGTGAATCAAGGTTTTATTTGTTAAATAGAATCATTCATTTGTCCTGCTAGCCTGCTCTCTTGGGCAATATGAGTGCCCTAGTATTGTAATACCTACCTTCTGTGCTGCGGCGTCCCTGGTGGCCGGGAAGTGATTCCGCGCGTTCAGCCACTCCGGTCCCGGATAACTAAATCAGGTTCTAACCCTTTTAAAAACTGCTGTGTGACTTTGAATGCAATAAAAATCAAAATTGCTTCAAACAAGATTGTGATTGTGGTGAATAAATATAGGTAAAAAAAATAGTGTGCTTGCCATGCCTTAAACTGAATGTAGCACTAGGATCCAGTATGAATGTAGGAAACCTGCGCCTTTGTGTCCCTCTCAAGTCGTCTGACCGTGCCCGAGCTGCCACAAACCATTTCTTGGCAGATTCAGAGAGGTTGTCATTTCAACATTTTACATTTCTAGTTTTCAGTAATAGTTTAAGATTACACATTTTAACTTGCAACCGGTCGGGTATATCCACAAAACAACGAAATCATTTCACGATTTTTCAGTTTTTATTAAATCTCTCTATCCTTAATTTTGAGTTTTACAGCAAAGTTATATTTAAAGGTATTAACAAGATTTATTGCGAATTTGAATCGCACTTCATAGCTATATCACTTTGATAACTAATGAAGAAATACTTCAAATTATGAGCAGTTAGGAATTATTGTGTGTTGCACTATATGGGAGTTGTCCTGATACTAAAAATCTTACCAAGTTGCGGAGAGAGCCTTCGGCAGCACCCCGCGGTCGAAAACTTGGATCTTTAACAAAAGCCTCACTTGTAGAACATAGAACAGGTCTAACAAAAAACAAGCTGTAAAAACCCAACTACTGTTTGGTCCGCTGTTGTCGATAGTGTAATGTTAGTTATCATTAATGTAATTTTTATTTCGCCATTCACACATTTAAAAAACAATTAAGTACCCGTGACTTTCGCGACGCTAAAACGAATCTTGTCGCTTGTCGAAGTCGGGACCCGTTCAGTCTTTACAAGGGAACAAATAACCGTACATACATACATACAGGGCCTCTATTCAACTCGGTAAAAACCATATGGTGTTCGAGCTGTTATCATATTGTCACCGTTTGGATAGCTCTTACTTACGTGGCGGTAATGGCGGCCGACGTCACAACAATACCGTAACCGGTTAACTGCGACATCGGTTTTACCGCCTAGAATACCGGCCCAGGTCAAAGTTCGGTTCAAATTATTCGGCAGCTGGGTAAAACTGGCGGTTACCCTAACTTTACCCTAGCTAAGAATTACTTTACGAAATAAGAATGAAACGTAATTGTGTTATCTATACGGCCTTTCACAATTTGTCTAACATAAACGTCGGCTATTCTCTTTTTACGCTTATAATTAAGCCTGAGCATACAGCGGTTATCTTCTTTATAGTTTTAATTTAAAACAACAAAGATAACATGCCCGAAGTGCTATTTCATACGAATTAAGGCTAAGTTTGTGTTTACATGTCGATTCTTGTGGCCGGTGCTGTGTCTACAGCTTACAATGAAATGTACGGTTGTGTATTCATTGTTTTAACTAGTTGTAGGGAAAATAATCTCTATTGAGCGGACATAAAGAGTAACCGTCGGCCAGCGCGCCGCGGCGCGGCGCCTTCACGTTCTCGCCCGCGCGGCCGCGCCGCGTGTCCTCGCCCTTCTTGTGTGGAGGCTTAAAAGTTTGGCTGTCCACTGGGAAACTAACTGGACCTCCATATTACAATTGTAATATTATATTATATAATTATCTAATTAATTATATATAATTACTTCCTCCAGTATCATGTTACTTGGATATTGGTACCTATAGATTGAAAAAGCTTTTTTGGTTTGTAATTTCAAACGTTCATGTTTTCTTTTTACTATGCATATTCCGTAGGTTTAAATATCATTTAGTTTGTCTTTATTGTTTACGTTTGTTCTATTATTGCTGGCAATATGCAAGTTTTACGTAAATTACGTTTTATCTGTGCTACGTTTGCCTTTAATCTTATCGCAATAGGTGGACTTTAACTGCGCCTCAATAAGATTGCAAAATAACAAAAAGCTGTAAAGCTTTTAAAATCGGTCAAGTGTGAATAGGACTCACGGCCTGAGGGTTCCGTACCTACTTATTTAAATTTACTGTATCGTAGTGGTGTTTCTTCATACGATAATTAGAATATTTTGACTAGGTAACTAAAACAAATCAAAGTTTAAAAGTTTGTTTAATTACTACAACATTCTTTTAAATTAATCATGTTTCGGTTTCAGTTTAGTGACAAGGTACTAAAAGGTACAGCTATGTTGCCATAAATAAAATTACTTTAGGTACATCTTCGTTCGATTATACTCGTAGGGAACCCGCAAGATTTAACGAATACATATATAATAATTGCAATTGTATCTCTTTACTCGTAAGTAATATATATATATTATGAGTATATATAAGATGATGACGTCATTGTTGCACATAACTCGCAAAACTGATTTCGAAGTAATAAGTTTTGCTGTATCTGTAGACTTGAAGTCTGTGATTCTTACAATTGTGTTCTGTACGTAATTCTGTCTACGGAAAAGTAAATATAGAACAACAAATTCAGCATGTAAACCGGTTTGGTTGCGTGTTCGTCGATGGCTGCGTCTAGTTCCGTGTACAGTTTTTAGTGTTACGGTGTCTACTATTAATAAAATTGTTTAGTCGAGTACGAAGAGACATATTCATGGACTTCAAGGAGAAAAAGTAGAAAAAAAATGGTATTTTGCTATCTTTTACAAGATCATTTTAGATATTTGTTCATGCTCTGATGATTTCACGATTGTCATTATAGAAAGGTGCAAAACCCGTATAATTTTCGAGAATTATCTCGTTTGTGGAATTAAGGCAGCACGGACGTCATTCCACATACATGATGCATTCTGGCCAACAACTGCGAAGTAACCGACTGCATAATTTCTGTTTTATCGTTTCCTTCTGCTACTTTTGTCTCCTACGCTTAATTTTATTTCTTTGTTTCTTTATTGAATAAAGGTACGTATGACGGTATGTATATTAATTGAATTCAACGAAGTTCGTACAAAAATGATAACCTAGCACTATTGAACATCGAATAAATTAAGCCAACATTGCCGAACAACATTTGAAGTAGCAAGTTAACGTCTTAATCACATAGGTACAGTAATGGAAAATGATTCCTGGACCGCTTTGGACTTTGTCAAAGTACGTAATCTGTCAAAACGTAAGAGACTTTATGATTTTATTTAGAGTGTCACTTTAACATAGGTAGTCCAAAGTGGTCTAAGAATAAATTCACAAACACAAACTTGGAAAATACCGCCAAAATAATTTACCGCCTCCTACCTAGCTTAAATATTTTTATAATTTATAAATTTGTCAAAGCCAATCAGTCCAAATTTAAATAAAGGCCATCTTTTTCGTAAGCATCAATAGTGGATAAGCGGGCGAAACATTATATTTGCCTACGACTTACCTCTCAATCGTTTATTTGCCTTTAGATCATCTCCAAGCCTTATTTAAAGTAACCAAGTCTCTGATACGAACATCTATGTTATGTACAATTGTATGTTCGTTTATTTTATTTTTGGTGATTTTGTGATGTATAGAATACCTATCATTGATTGTTATTGGTGTTTACGTGTCTATCGACAAATTCAACTACGTCCATAGTGAACGTGCCAGTTCCTCTCTAACTACTTCTTCACAAACTGCCGGTTATACCAAAAACTGTGTCACTCTGGTATTGGTATATTTACAACCAAAAATCCGTGCTCCAGAAACAAAGACATTAGTTAGTTATCATGGGTAGAATTTTCCTTATTAATAGGTCCCTTCCGTCTAAATGGATTTGATTTCTAAAGAGTCATTGTTATTTATATTTGCCTCTTAAGCGGCGCGAAAATCCGGCTCGCACCTCGAAACTTACGGGCGGAGTCGAATTTGTAATTTACTATGAGTGGTTCGGCCAAAGACACCATCGTGGGAAAATCTGTACATATCTGCGAAGCAATTCAATGAAAATGTAACCCATCCTTTAATATTTTTCGTAAACTTATCTTGGTCATCGAAGATGTTGGTCACGAAACGTTTATCTAGTTGTTTATGTTATTACGTGATTGATTATCAATGCAAAAATCGTTTAACCGTTACAAGTGTACCTAGTCGGCTATTAAGTTCTGTTACTGAGATTAATTACAATTAAAAAAAAAAATTAAAGCAGTTTTGCATAAACCTGTATATTAATTAAAACTTTGATTTATATAGAATAATAATAAAAATAATGTATTCTAAACTATTGCAATTATTTGATGTACGAGCTTGAAGTATTCCCATTTCGGACGATAAAATCATAGTTAAAATCACGCACGACGATGATACTGATAACGGCCCACACTTTTGTAAGAGTTCCTGTAGAGAGTTCAAATTTGCGTGACATATTGAACAGACTTCTAGCTTTAAATTCTGATACGAATGTATTCAAAGCAACTAAAGATCCGCTTGGACACCGGTCAATCTTGATGACTCATTAAATCGACTTTAAGATTTCACATGATTTTGCAGAAATACGAAAACACACCAAATCCCTTGCTTCATAAGTTGGAATTAAGTCATGTTGAGAAATATAATTTTGGTCTCTAAACATATACCTACAGAGATAGGATTTTGTATTATATTATACAAAAAAAGTTCTTGGGTAAACAAAGACTAACTTTTAAGCGATTTCAAAAAATGAAATTTACAGAAAAGTCATGCGTAATTTCATCGATGCCGGCTGTGAATGTTAAAAGATCGTATCGGGAATTGCGGAAACTAAGAAAAATGATTAATTGTTTTTCAAAATGTATATTAATTAAGCTTTTAATTTTTATACATATTGAAATTAAAAAATAAACATAAGTTAGTTTTATTTGCATCAACCTTAGTAACAGAACTTAGTAACCAACTAGGTAGGTACTAGTAACGCGAATAAACATGTCTCAGTGTCAGATCCTAATGATGTGATTCCTGTGAGATTATGAAAGCTGCCAGAGCCGCCGCTAGTCACCGAGGGAACCCTCGGACGCAGACGGCGCGGTCCGATTCTGCGTTCCAGTTAGACAAATTAACAAATAGGAAAATATCACCTGCAATATCAATCGTAAACATGACGAGAATAAAAGCGTATTTCTTTCAAATTATTACTTTTATATGACATTAGCAGTTGTTAAAGTAATAGTGTTGATTAAACTTAAGGTCTTCAAAAAATATTAACAATTCCTTATTGTAGGCCTAATTGACGATAGCGACTAAGGGAGAAGTAGTGCGCATTGTCAGTACCCTATATTTGATGGCTCCGTCCGCCGCTCGTTGACCATTCCATCGAGGCGTCGCGTCAGCTATTATCCCTAGAAATGGTTGGTTTGTGGGGAAAGTAATTTACCAACGCGCTATTATTATAGTTGCTTACTAATTACTCAAGCTAAATGGTAGATGCGCAAGCAATCGGCTCGATCGCTGCTTTCTAAACTACCGGATAGGAAGGGCTGGTGCAATTGATAAATGTAGGTAATGCTTCATCAATTATTTGATAGCCCTCTACTGTGCTCACGTAATCGCAATGAGAGTCAGTTAGCGACATTGCATTTCCAATGAATTAATAATTAAATATACCTACATTAAATTTCCAATTCGACCCTACTATTTTGTTATTTTGGATAGTATTAGAGTTACCATACAAATAAAAATGACAATCAAATAATTACATGTATCGGTACTAGCATGAGGTCTTTTCGATTACACGATCCTTGAGTGGCTTCGGAAGATTTGTGTCGTCTCCAGAGTCAAATCCGCGAAGGTAATTATTGCCGCGAGTCGGTTCCGATTGATCTCTGTAGGCAGATACGGCCGGATTAAACAACCCGTAAGCAGTTGAAATTATAATTAAAATATCCCTTATGAATATTTTTATCATTATCGGAATCGCGCGGTGCAAACATTTTACGTATTTTACGTCGTTCACAACAAATTAACATTTAAAATATGAAATGTCGTAAGAGGTCGGCGGTAGGATTGTCGTACATTTAGTGAGCGCTGACAGGGACCGGTGTGGGTGATTCAGTGTCGGCGGCTTAAATACGCGCCAGCCTGTGGTCGGGGCGCGAGCACCCGAGCCGCTCGGCCCACGAGCTCCGAGCCGCGCCCGGCGCCGGCGCCGCCGGCTGGCGACCTGCTGACAACACTCACCACTCGGTCATGCGAGACAATAATACCGTTCGGATTATGATTTAATATTAGTCATGAGTTGGATAATGAAACTCCCTTTATACGAGTAGTAACCCAGGCTACGAACAGGCGCTCGGGCTCGATGAGACTAAATATTTCTATGCTTTTATTGTTGTATTAATTTATTAAATAGATACACTTAGTATTTTCACTATTAAGATACAAAAACATTCCTGTAATATTTTTGTCTGTACCTAATGGAGTTGGTAGTCGGATGACCATTTGTTCCTTCCCGAGTCTTGGATCTTTTATATGTATGTAATGCTCGGTGTACCAGTTTATTTTAGTAAGGTTTTGTCGCGACCATTGCCCCATTAGGAGTCAGGACGCCATAATTTATCAGGTATACATTTTACATTTGTGTGAGTTTGTGCAGATATTCATTTATTATGAATCTGCGACTCCTGGGCTTGGCCGACGCGTAGGTACTCATGGACGGATGTTTGATCCCGGGCACTCTTGATATTTAAATAAAATATGTAATGAAATCAAGGTTTGTTTGTATTTGATAAATGTTATCAATCGGAGGTGGATTATTATTTGAATTCCCATCAAAACCTTTCGATGTGATCTATTATTTTTATTTGAATTTAAATCACAACTCGGATCCGAAACTGGTTGTCCCCTCGAGATTCCGTGTTAATTAGCAACGAATACGCAATTATTGACGAATCATTAAGGAATTGTGTATGAAGATGCGAGACATCATTTCAGCCTATATTTAAAACGGATGGTGTTCAAACTGAATGTTAAACCGTTTCTTGTCATTCAGTAATAAATAAACAACACTCAAAATGACCCAAATAACTAAACTATTCAAAAAGTTTTAAAGTTTACACGAAGGTCTGCCAAATGTACTACCTAATTAATGCAGTGTTTATCTTAGTTTTCGACTGTAGAGGCACCTGGACTGCAGGTACCTTCTCGTATTCTCAAAATTTATAAGATCTTATTTTACAGAAAATCTTACGTTTTTTTTCCTATTCGTATATGTACAGAGTTCCTCATATCTTATAAAAAAAAACCGTTCAAGTGCGAGTCGGACTCGTGCACCGAGAGTTCTTTTAGATATTAGATAATGTGGTTGGAGAACGTCAATATAACGTAGATGTTTAACATGTTAAGTAGAATTAGGTTCGAGAAAAGACTCATTTTATCATGAAGTTTATTTTGTATGTAATAACTAATAAGGTCTATTTTGACAAGCCTAAATGATCATACAGAGTTTTGAAGTTTTTTGCTTTTTTGTCCATAACTCGAATTGGACATCTTCATTTAATTTTTCGCGTAAAATATAAATAAGTTAGTACCTATCTTAATAAAAAAACGTTTTGAAATTTGCGGATTGAGCCCTTTCATAGTACACCCTGTTTGCTTTAATCAAATCACTTTCACTTTCAACCCCATTCTACCAACCCTTTTCAAATGTTTAGAAAAATATTGTTATTTTTTACTAAAAATAGATGATACCACATTCCAAGTTGCTAGCTTCTATAGGTTTCGAGAAAAACTGCTCTGATATACAGACAGACAGGCAGACACCGAAGTCTCACCATAAGGATTTCTTTTTTAGCAATTTTGGTTGGTTATTTTATTACTTATTGCATACAAATACCTACTTTGTTTCTTTGTTGTTAAGAAAAAGCACCAAAGAAAGTATTGAGAGAAAATCACCTTGTTGACTTTTTAGGGTTCCGTAGACAACCTAGGAACCCTTATAGTTTCGCCATGTCCGTTCGTCCGTCCGTCCGTCCGTCCGTCCGTCCGTCCGTCCGTCCGTCCGTCCATCCGTCCGCTGCTTAGCTCAGATAATCTTAGTTCTAGAAAACTGTAATTTGGAATGAACATACATATTAGTTCCGTCAACCAAGTAGTAATTTTTTTTTTGTGAAAATAACTTAACTCTTACCGGTGTGATGTATTTTTTTTCTCGTCTTCCTCATGTTGTGGGGTGTCGTTGAATAGGTATTTCAAAAATATTGGAGGATACAATACTGTGATTGTCACCTAATGGTTCCAACGGAAGACCAGCGCTGACTTTAACGCCAGCATTACGCTGAGTTGGGAGCATTTCGTGGCTACTTTATTCTTGTATTTGTTAATCTGTACTTTGTTATGTATGTCACGAATCCGAAAAATATCTCAAATGAAAGCACATATGTATAACAAAATTTAAAAGAATTCTTTCACGATTAAGTAGACTTGATTGGTTCGTGTGATTAAGTGTTTATACCTACCTAGTAAAATCGCCTAAGACAGCACCAAATAACTTTAAATAGAGAATAAGTTCATACTTCTTATTGTTTTTTGAAATAGTTTTTGTGTAGTAACGGCTTCGGAACCCTACACTGAGCATGAGACATTCTTTTGCCCGGTTTTAACATCCCAATTTTAAGCTTATAGATATTAGATTCTTCGGAGTTTTAAGCGCCGTCAATATTGTCCTCACATATTATTTTTTAAATCAAAGTAACAACTTTTTGTTCTTCGTGAATGAAAACCTCGGATCTGCTGTTTTTAAATCAAAAAAGGCTGTTATTTACAATGACGGCGGTTGAAGTGCCCCACATCATTCCACCCCTTTAGGTACCTACATATTTTGCTCTTGTGATTTTCATACCTGTCGGCGCTCTTGTATAGCCAGTATTGTGACAATTGCATAAATAACAAGCCTGTAACTGTCCTGTTGATGATACCCGTAATGATATTGAATCCATTACAACTCGGATGTAACTAGTAGCACCGGTGGCTTAATTAAAGGTGCGCGTCCACGGCAGCAGCGGAGCGCGACGAGCACAAAGCCGCGCCACAATCAGCCCTAGATTATATGTTGGTGACTTCAGCTTCCGACACTAATAACTATACGAAACTCTTCTTTTCTCTTCTACATAGTTTTTTTGTCATACATATAATTCTGATTTTAAAGCATATGGGATAATTGTAACAAGAGAAATTATTAGAAATTATATATAATTATATAATTTAATTATTATTAAATTATAGCAGGGTATAGGTACCTAAAGGTGCGGTATGCATGTCGGTATCCACGGTTCTTTGTGACCTGTGGATGCAAAGGCTGACGGGTTTTGAAATGCGAGGTATTGTTGGTTTGATTTAAATCTACAAATCCTGGGACTATAGAGGTCTGATTTCTTTTGTGTGTGTGTGTGGGGGGGGGGGGGGGGGGATCGGTTACGCAATTTAAGAGATATCAGCTCATAAAGAAGGGGTCACTATTATATAATATTGATGAGGTTAAGAGCTAAAATATATTTTGTTTCAAACCTTTGTACACTAATATTACCTATAAAGAGGAGAGATTTGTGTTTTTGTATTTTTGTAACGAATAAACAAAACAGCTGGTATATTATATTATAAGTTTCAAACCAATAGATTTGGCAACAGCACTTTTAACAAATGCGACGTCAATCAAGTTAAGCATCCTATATTATGTTTCTGATTTAAGATATAGATAAAAATAATTATTATTTGTTAAACAAGAGTGATAAATATAATAATAATATAACAATGCAAAAAAGGCGCATTTATTGAGTCGTCGAGTTGCGGAAAACAGCCCGTTATAACCTAAATATAACCTATAATAATAATATATTTCTAGGAATAATAACATACAAATTGACCTAGTCCCAAACTTACCTTTAGGGTAGATACCAGACAACTGTGAACCTATTTCTAATATATTGTTTAAAGCTACATATAAAACCTCCAAGATACTCGCGCTAACCATCCAGCGTCTGGCCGGCCCGCGGGTCGCGCGCGGGCTCCGCGAGCTCCGCAGGCCGACTGGGACCAACTAGGCTAATTGCGTAGACTATTCTATTTACGTATCATTTTTATATTAATCAATTTCTTACGATTTCAATTGTATTAGTGTGTTATTATATTCGATTCTTTGAGTTAGGTTCAAATTAATAAAATCATCCCTGTAAAATGAAATCGACCGCAAACGGAAGAAGAGTGAAGGAGTGCAATGTTTGACACAGGATTCAGGCATTAGGTTTACCCTTGTTTCGCCGAAAATTATTTAGCAAATTCTTAACTCCCCAAACTACGTATCCCATATTTTCATTTGGTCAAATTTTCATTTCCCAATTCAACGTTTCGCACTGATATCATTTCCCAACGAATGATTTGATAAATTATTGTTAGACAAATTATTACCTAGGATTCTTTGAAGATGTCATTTATGTTTTCGTCAAATGTATTGATTGGCATAAAAATTAAACATAACCTATCTATATCTGAGAGCAGTTTCATTCTTGGGGTCATAAAAAAAATAACCCTAACCTACCTATCTCTGGGAGCAGTTTCGTTTTTAGGGTCATAAAAAAAATACACTAACCTACCTATCTCTGGGAGCAGTTTCGTTTTTAATCCAATTTATATTTGTTTCAGACAACACAATTATTTACCACATAAAATTTGACAATATGTTATTTGCCTTAGCAAATCATTTGCTATACAATTATTTACCACATAAAATTTGACGTAATCAAATTTTGCAATATAAAAATGTAGCGAAATAAAAAAATTACAATGTAAAATTATGCCAAGGATTGATTTGCCAAATAAAACTTCGGCGAAAAGTTGATTGCGAAATGAAATTTGACGAAACATAATTCGGCAAAAAGGCAGTACACCCAGGCATTATTATGCACGCACATGCACGGCATGACTGGGTAAAAAAAAAGCAATGAAATCCTGGTTGCATACCTACGTAATAAAATCATCGATATTGGTACTATACGCGAACTCTTTACCCACCGGTCCAACTGGGTCGTACTAAAATACATTTTCCAATAAGTTCGAATATTACTACTTTGCATGGCGTCAACTCGACTTGTTTTTATTGGAACAGGTTTGTAGGAACGTAACCACTGCAATTATTCTACATCTATATAATATAATTTCGCGTATAGCAGACATATTAAGTTAGCATTGGTGATATCTAGTTGTATCGAAATGAAGGTGGACATTCCACCGCCGCTGCCAGTTTGGGAAAGTGACGTATGGGGCAGTCGTCGTGCCGCAGGCACAAGTCCCTGATCAGGGTGTTGTCACTGCTTGGGGTCTGGGCGCGCCTGCTTACGCGGAAAATCTACACATATCTATGTTTTTAAATATCTATCCAGTGGAGCACGATCCGTGATAACCCGTCAACCCTTAAATGGTTTCGTCGACTTATTATTGGTACCCTTAAGGCCAATGTAAGTCGGTAACAGATTTAATTTCAGTTGTGTTTCATAATTAAATAATACCTACAAGTAGGTACGCTGGCCGTCACTTGTAAAAATAAAATAGTTTCATGAAATTAAATTATTAGACAGGGAGGATGTATCTAAATGTGAAAAATGGTTTTCATGTTGGTTTTCCTACTGGTATAAAATTGAGGTAAAACATGAATTATTTTGATTTTAGTAAAATACGAGGGTGCATTGAAAAGTTCTGAGCCTAAGGTGGAATATAATAAAAAAAAAAACAAATAAATACTGGCAGGTCAAAGTGCCATATTTAGTCGCCATTATGCACTATCTTTTGTTTTTTTCCTGTCACAATTTTGCATTTTATGCTCGAACTGCTACATAAGGTCACTGATTTTTCAAGTAATGGATAAAATTGAGCACCGTTCTGTCATAAAATGTTTGCAAAAGAAGGGGTTAACACCAAAACAAATATTTGAAGATATGATACAAACATAAGGGCAATCTGCTCCATCGTATGCTACCATAAAAAGATGGGTAGCTGGTTTCAAACGTGGCCGGGAGACTGTTCAAGACGAGCCTAGGAGTGGGCGGCCGTTGACGGCTACTACGGACGAAAATGTCAATAATATATTAGATGCGATAATGAAGGATAGGCGATTGAAGATTGTGGAGATAGCGGAAGCAATGGGTATTTCTTATGAGCGGGCACAGAACATCATCACCGATGTTCTTGGATTTTCTAAGGTGTCAACCAGGTGGGTGCCTAGACTGCTTTCAGTCGAGAACAAACGAGTACGTGTTACAATTTCCCAAGATTGTTTATGTATGTTTCAACGTGACTCCGACGATTTTTTCAATCGTTTTATAACTATGGACGAGACATGGGTCCACCACAGTACACCAGAATCGAAAGAACAATCCAGGCAATGGAAAAGACCAGGTTAACCACCACCCAAAAAAGCCAAGGTCATTTTGTCAGCTAATAAGGTAATGGCCTCAGTTTTCTGGGATTGCAGGGGGGTTATCATGAATATCATGATAGACTATCTCGAAAAGGGCAAAGCAATAAATTCGGACTACTATTGTGCTCTTTTACGTCGTCTGCGTGAGGAAATTAAAATAAAGAGACCTGGAATGCTGTCGAAAAAAGTACTGTTTCACCAAGACAGCGCTCGCGTTCACACTTCGGCGAAATCAATGGCACAAATATATGATTGTGGATTTGTAGTGCTGCCGCATGACCCTTACTCGCCGGATCTAGCTCCTCCCGATTATCATCTCTTCCCAAACCTCAAAAAACACTTGGGAGGACAAATATTTTCGACAAATATGGAGGTACAAGAAGCAGTAGACTCATATTTTAACGACCTCAGCGATTCTTTTTTTTTTGATGGGATAATGAAGTCGGAGGCGAGGTGGACTCATTGCATTGACCTTCATGGAGAATATGTCGAAAAATAAAATTGTTATAAAAAGTGAGCCCGTTACTTTTTTTTACCAGGCTCAGAACTTTTCAATCCACCCTCGTATGTTATTTGCCGTTTTAGTTATACAGGGTATCCAAGAACTTGACGTATACGATTTAGGGATAAAAAAAGCTCCTTCTATCTTATATGTGTTGATTAGTTTAGGAGTAATTAAGCTTTTAAAGAAAATGAGAAAGAACGATACCTTGCGGTAGGGTCATTCGGGGTAACAGCACGCAGTGGGTAAGAGTACGCAGGGACCTGTTCTCCGACTAGGTGGGGGGGGGGGGGGGGGGGTATACTTGTTATTTTATTATCATTGTCAGTCCGAATAGGACCCAACTGTTATCTACCTACTATTATTCTAACTCACCCACCATCAGATCTGAGTAAGTACCCACTGATGTCCATAACGACATGAATGTGCCCGTAAATGAGTCTTTGTACGTACTACATATGGAGTTAAACGCGTACAATAATAAAGTCAATAAGTAACACGTTGAAAGTTGCAGAGCTACTGTGGAAATATGACTGTCATGAGTCGAGGACTCAGTGCGGGCGTAGCCCGCCGCTTTGGCGCACAATACAGCTTCTTATAAGCATTTTTTTTGTTAACATTTCTGTAATTGTGAGTATTGATACTCATCCCTCTTTGGTGAAGAATATAGGTTACAAAAGTACCCGTGTACATTGTAGCCTTAGGAGCAAGAATTGATCAAAAAATGTTCCAGCGTTCAGTCGTGTTGCTGGAAGCAGGGATCGCGCGGCCGGCTCCCGCGCACACCGGGCCGCGCGCGGTGATTCACGATTGAAAGCGGCCCGTCTGCTCGTAATGTGCGTTAATTTCATCTAAAAATAACACCCATTCTTTTGTTTGTTAATTTTTTACGAAATCTGCCAGTGTTTATTAAATGTGCTCCGTAGTGCTGGTAGTTTTCCATTACTTTCGTGAGGCCCGAGGAGATTACACAACATAACATAATCTCATCAGCCGCTTTACTCCCCACCGCTGGATTTCGTCTCTCGTGTAGATTAGTAAGGTCAAAATAAAAATCCACTTCGAACACGTATTGTTGAAATATGAAATAAAACATTACCCTTAGATACTAAATTATTCGAAAAAAACCCGGCAATGTCGGACCATGCTCAGTGTAGGCTTCCGAAGCCGTTAGTACCTACAAACAAATTTGACCTCGCGACATTCTTAACTTTGCCGTTAAAAAACTGTTATCCCCATACATCGACATAGGTCGCGGTCAGTTTACCAACACGACAAATAAGTTTTCGATTCATTTAAACCATTTGTAACTCAAGAACCACTGAAGTCTACTTAGTAGTGATAGTTTTCCTATTAAATTCATTATAATTATGTGCTTTATATGGGCTGGGATACTTGACTCTAACAAAAATTAGCGCTTTAAAGCTTAATATTTCATAAACGGATAACTTAATCGTAAAATTGTTTTTACAAACCTGCAATATTTTTGAAATACCTATCCAACTACACCCGACGGTATGGGGTAGACAAAAAAATACATCCCCAAGTGACGTGTAGGGGAGGTACAATTTTTTTTTTCACGTTTTATTTTACCACTTTGTTGGCGTGATAAATTACAGCTTTCTAGTACTAAGAGTCTCTGAACTAGGCTACGGACGGACAGACGGACTTGACTTGACGGGTTTGACTAAGAACCCCAAAAACACTGTAAAACACGAATCGCGTAGTCGCGAATATAGGACTCGAGCCTACTTCTCGTCTGGCTAATCCACGACAGCAAGCTTCACCAGGGTTTTATAAGGTTTCTAATATTTCATTCGACGTAAAATATTATTACGTAGGTGCGAAACCTTCGGGTGGTCGACTCCGACTCGCACATGACCGATTTTTTATTGAAAAGGTTTTCACCCGGGTTTTATAGGGATTGGTTTTTAGATATATATACCATTACATCTTGGTATGCCTTTTAACGGGTTAGCACTTGAACGGGTTGGTATACCGCTCGTTTGAATTAATTCGACTTAACCCCGAACCATAACCATAACCCAATGGAGGGATTTCAAAATTAAGCGATTAAGGCAATAGCGCCTTTTAACTAAATTTGTCATTAGCACACATTCGATTTATCATTGAATGCATGATGAGTATGACTATTGATGACATTGATGACCGACACGCGCAAATCTTGGCCTTGGCGAGTTCGAAACTAGAATTTTCGGTTTTACTCTCCTTGATGGGGTTAACCCTAGCCTAAAAGTAAGGGGTTAAAATGTAGGACAGGCCAACCTAATTAAAAACCGTAACCCATAACCTCTTCCGCGGTTAGGGTTAACCCGCTAGAAAAGGCTACCATTATACAAAGTTAAGCCGATCAAACGATTAACTGTCGAATTCGAAAGGGAAAGGGCCATTCGTTCTATTTACAACTTAAATTCCCGTGACTCCTTAAGAGAACTTTTTAAAGAAATTAATATCTTAACTGTAGCGTCTTAATTTATTTATGTAAATATTATTTATGTTATTATGTATTCAGATACTTTTACCGAAAATTCTGATAAACCCTAAACATAGACTTTTTTTTCAAATGCAAAAAAATTTTGCTTGTCTAGGGGACTCCGTTGATGTAGGAAAACATATAAATCTTATGTTGTTGTCTTGCACCGTATTATACAGGGTTGGGCAGATTAAGTGTCCTAGTTGTGTATGGCTTTTTTACTTAAATATAACTAAACTTCTTATTCACTTCGTATTTTTTTTTTGTTGACAATTTAACCTTCTTTATGATTTCTACACGTTAGCTTGATATATTTTGTTTTTATATTGTTTTCAACAATGGGCGCGAAACGCCAGCTCGTGTGCGATTTGTACCAGAAAAAATACCGACCGTGTGAGATATTGAAGACGCTGAAACATTTAAATATCAATATAAGGTTTATATCGCGGACCGTCAAGCGATTCAAAGAAACGGGATCTTCACAAATCAGGCCCAAACCTGGGAGAAAGCCATCTATTCGCACCAAAAACATCATTAAAAATATTCGTGAGCGTATTAGACGAAATCCAGCTCGACGTGCAAGCAAACTTGCTAAAGATATGAAAATATCCCGTCGAACAATGAGTCGTATTTTAAAATATGATCTTGGGCTAAAGGCCTACAAAAAACATAAAATTCATGGCTTAACAGATGCCCAGAAAAAAACTAGAATGAAAAAATGTAGGGAATTGCTAGCTTGGCACGACGGCGATGATATTATTTTTTCCGATGAAAAGATGTTCCAGTTACAAGACAGTCACAACCAACAAAACGATCGTGTCTATGGTGCTTCATTGAAGGATATTCCTGTGGACAAATTAGCCGTACAACGGTTCCAGAGTGCATCAGCTGTCATGGTATGGGGTGCGATATCGCCTAGAGGCAAGTTACCGCTGCTGTTTATTGATCGAGGTGTCAAAATTAACCAAGACTATTACACCCAGAACGTGTTACAGGGTCATTTGCTAGAAAATGCTCAAAAATTATATGGAAACGACTATTACTGCTTCCAACAAGATAGTGCCCCATCTCACAAAGCTAAACGCACTCAAGACTGGTGTAGAACAAATTTGACAGATTGGCAAGAATGGCCTGCATCATCGCCGGATTTGAATGCTTTGGACTTTTCGATATGGGGTTACATGCTGAGCAAGATTGGGAGCACACAGGGCATGAATCTAAACTCATTCAAGCATCGATTAGTCAAGATATGGGATGAAATACCAGACGAGGTAGTGCGTGCCGCGTGCAATGCATTCTATGGAAGAATGCGTCAAGTTATTAAAGCTGATGGCGAGCGATTTGAACTTATGAATTAGTTTTTTTAAGTATAGAGTACGCTAAAAATAAAAACGTGATAAATTTAAAAAAAATCTCTTGTTTTAATTTTATGGCTCTTTTAACTAGGACACTTAATCTGCCCAACCCTGTATATACATAAGTAGGTGTTTTTTTTCTTCCTTTTGTGCCTCTATGTCTCTCGTAAGATGTTGGTGTGGTTTCCTTCGGAAACTACGCAGGTTATTTGATATATTTTTTAATTTAATATTTATAGATTTATATAATACTAGACTAAGTAGTACCATTGTAAAATTAAATATATTAAAAAAATTACTGTCTGCTGAGTTTCTTGCGGCGTTCCTTCTCAGCAGTGGTCTCCTTGTGAAGTGTCGGAGTGTACAAAACACATTTTAGCGCGTGCATTTTCAATTAGGCAGCAGGGCTTCTGTCGATAAGATCGAACGTACAGAGCTGTGAGTACATTTAAAGTAAAGGTATTTGTATTACATTATGGTATTGAGTGAGGTATCATTGAATAACTCTTAATAATTTTCGCTAGAGATGCGAATATATAGCCAAAACTACAAGTACTAAAAGTTCGAGAAATATCTCAAATAAAATTACATAATAATACTATAAAAGGAAAACTATCACGACTAAGTAGGGTTGCTTGGTTCCTGTGATTACGGGCGAGTCAAGTGTTTATGAATAATAAAAATCATAATCAAAGGACTGGGCAAAGAATTTCAAGTTTAAAAAGGGCATAAAATAGTGGATGGTTGTCATAAATTTTACGTTAAAAGCAGAAGAAGATCACCGAATAAGAAAACAATAAAACCGTGACCACCTGATAAAAACACGCATGTTCGCATACTATTTACTTCGTCTAGACGCGGAAAAAACGCGTATCGATCATGTCGATATTCTGTGAGGTGATATGGTCACAGTTTAACAATCCATACATTTGGGAAACGAATGTCCTTGCGTAGAGCAACGGCGGGCATCTCCGCTAAGCAAGCGGGCGGCGCGGGCCCGCTTGCTAAATGTGTAGTAGAATAATAATGATTACATAATAAGGTTAAATCCATCTAAGTGTTTCTCAATAACTTTTTCACATCAACTTAAATTAATTTCTACTTCTTATGTTCTGAAGGTCCAACCTCTGCTTAAAGTTCAACATATTAAAGATTTAGGTGTTCATGATTCTAAGCTATATTTCTGATAAGCATGTTGACAAGATGTTGACGGTATTGTAAGCAGTGCCTGTAAAGTATAGGTTTTATAATGCGTAATTCCGTCCACTTTACTCAAGATAAGACTTTGAAAGTCCTTTTTTTCTCATATACTTCTAAGTAAGCTTGAGTACCTATGCTTCCCAAATATGGAATCCATGCTACGCCACATATGTTGACAGAATTGAGCGTGTTCAGCAATTATTCGTAAATTATCTCATTTAAGCTTAAATGTCCGTAAGTTCGTTATTTTTCACTAATATTTGTAAAAGACACCATTTGGTGCCCCTATACCAACGCCAGGAAAGAGCCGACATTACTTATATTCTAAATACATATTACTGGCGGCCTCGTGGACAGTCCTGAGTTGCTTTCCTACGTTTCGATTAGTATTCCCACTATTCCATCTAAAAGGAATTATCCCCTATGTCACTTAGATCTGCTTCCTCTAGATACAGACAAAAAAGTTTCTTGACGCGTGCTGGTAAAGATTTGAATAATTGGGTGAATAAGCTGGATATCGATTGATATATTCAATTGTAAATTGAATTGAGATCCGATCTACCTACTTATGTTCAAGTTGTACCTAATTTATCAGTTACCATTTCCTATTTTACCCTCTTTTAAAAAAAACGCTCGGATGGATTTTTATTATAAGAGCCATATCATATTTTCGATATTTTTGGGAAAAAATATGTATATGTAAACCGAAATATGTATTTTTATCTGTATGGTTCTTTGTTATTTTGTAAAGGCTAGACTCATGGCCCGACTTAGGTAAGCGAGGCTTCGTTAGATTCGTCTTAGCGTCGTCGCGGGACTTTTAATATGAAAAATGTTTACACATAAATGTGAAATTCAGAATGTATAAATCCGTATTGTTACCTACCTACCAAATCCTCTATTTCGATATATTTATACGTCCATCTTTGCTGTTTTACTGTTTTGGATCGTGATGTAGTGCATTACTTCTGCAATGATGTATCGGATTAACGGACATCGCATTTGGCCGGAAAAGCTTGTACTGTTAGTATCTAACGATAAGGTTATCACGAAAGTAAGTAGATTATCAACTTGGGACTTAACGCTCACGTAAACGATTCCCGAAAACAGTTGAATGAATGGAATTGACATAAGCGCTCGACGCCACATCCGGCTTACGGTAATCCTTTTACATTGTCGATAGCCATAGGGTTCGCTAAATGCATCTTCTGTAACAACTCGTCTACCGTGTTATCTTCAAGCTTAATTTATTTATGAGTACAGTACATATTTATTTAGTTTAATTCATTTTGGAGTTGTATGATGACCATATTTACAAAATACCTGACTAAAATCGGTGCAGAATCACTTGGACTCTAAACTATTTACCACAATAACGCAGATCGGTGGAATTGTTTTTGATAATTGCGTCTCGCTCGCCTCTTCTGCGACCCTCGTGAGCCCGGGTTACGGGTGACGGTAAACCAGCACACTAGAAACGAATTGCCATGCATTGCAGAGATCGAGCTAGGCCGGTTCAATCGAGCAGGCGTGCCTTCTCTGCGCAAGCGAGTAACAAGCACGGGCCGCGGCTTGCGCGAGCCGCCGCCGCCGGAGCGCAGGTCCCCCTGCGACATCGTACATAATCTAACTACCAGTTTCCTATTTATCTTTTTTGTCTCTTTGTAACCACTTTAAGTCTTGAACAATTCCACTTTACCCAATTGTAATGACGATGTATTTGACGTCATTTACTTTTAATCCGTAGTTCTGTTTGCTATACTATTTGAGGAACCTGACACGGCGGCGCGGCGGTGTCTCTAACTCAACGAGCAAGCGAGTTGTAAGTAGGTACCTACTCTGCGGACGAGTTGAAAAGAATCGTTATAACATGTTGAGGCAGATTGGATACTTGGAAAGAACTAAATTTGGTCACATTAACAAAGTAAACGGGGCACCTAAAGTACCTACCTTATGTGTGGGAACAGGAACCTACCGTCAGGTCATCTGATTTACTATCTCCATCCTGTGAGTCCGACTAGGCATCAAGTAAAAATAAATGACCAAATATAGGTTGAAACAAAATAAAGTCAATACTTTACTGAATTAAACCATTAAAAGTTTGTATGTTTAAAATATATTAAAAGGTATAGGAATTCAAAAGAAATGTTTCGTCTTCGTATAAAGCGCGTTGTTTGTTCAGTTTGACGTTTGAGCCGGCTGCGGATAGCGCGCGGAGGCATCGATTCATTCTATCCACTATTAATATTTAACAAATATTTCGGGTAAATGGGTCTTCCCATTTTTTTAAATGTAATAATTTGCATTTATAAGTCCTACAAATTAAAATATGAGTTACCCTTTTGCTGAACTATGAAAAAATGCTCATTTAAAAAAATGTCCGATGCTGTGGATCTCTTAACGCCTGTTTCATGAAATTGAATTACCGTGATAATAGCAGAGCATAAACAGAGCCAGGACGAATGCGGTGTTACTATTTTGGGGTTATTATTATCGTACCTAGAGGCATACGGGGTTTCCTTTTTTTAAATCAAGTATTAACAACGTGTTCGAGAATTGCTTTATTAACTAGCGGTGTCTTGTTGACATTATTTATTTGTTCGTATGGCATTTGTACAATCGTTCGTCTTTAATATTATAACTTAACTACAATGCTAATTGTAGTCCTTGTATCCATTGGGTTGAGTCATTTGCTGGGGTGAACTGGCCCGCCGGGTCACCGTCGTACTTGGCTAGTGGGCAATCCTTGAGGATATGTTTTAAGTCTTGGTGTGGGGCGCCGCACTCACACTCCGGTGATTCAACCCAACCACACTCGTGCAGGAAAGCTCTTTATAAGGAAAAAAAGTTGTTTATGTGTATTGGATAATGAAAGAAGTAGGTATTTTAACATCTTGATAGCCAATATTTTAAAATGCTTTTAAGGGGTTCCGAAGTCAAACTAGGGACCATTAAAATTGATTTGGCTCTATCAAAAATTGGCGCTTTGAAGCTTAATATTTCATAGACGGATCCCTTAATCGAAAAATTTATTTCGCAAACCCTCAATATTTTTTTGAAAGACCTATCCAACGACAACCCACACTATTGGGAAGACGACAAAAAAATACATAGATCTCCACGCCACGTTACGTGTAGGGGACGTACACTAAAGATTTTTTTTTTCAATATTTTGTTTTACCACTTTGTTGGCGTGACTAATATGTATATTCATGCCAAATTACAGCTTTCTAGTACTAAGAGGCGAAACTATAAGGGTTCATAGTTTGATTACGGAACCCGAAAAATCTGAAAAATATCAACCTTAATGATAGCTCGTAAATAAACAAATAACAGATTATAAAGGACAACTATCACGACTAAGTAGACTTGATTGGCTTTTGAGATACAGGTCATAAAAGTGTTTATATCTACTTACTTACTAAAAATAATCTAAGACAACACCAAGTATAACTTTAATTAGAAAATTCGTTCATACTTCTTGTTTTTTTGAGATAGGTTTTTTGTTTGAATCTAGGCGTCGGTCGCTCGGATCCCTTACAGTCTACACTGAGCATGGTTTGACATGCACTTGACTGGTTTTTAGTTATTGCATAGCCAGCACAAGTAATGCATTTTCTTTTCGGTGCGAGAGTATTAATATACCTACTTTAGAAGCAAGCATTACTTTATTACCTCTTGTAATGCAACTCACTTTTAAGTTCTATTGTATTTTAAAATTAAAAATTGACCTGATGGAGTATCTTGCGGCGGCGCTTCTTCTCCGCAATGATGGTCTTGCCCGAAGCGATAATAGATTCACTTCATAATATCGACTTGTAAAAAGAGCCCTTATGTGGCCAATTTACCTAACCTACAGAATATTTTTTTGTTTTTTTTTTTGCAACTCCACTAGGCGAATGACTAGTAAGATTATAGCAACACGAACAGATATAGGAGCATCTTATAAATGAAGTAACTTCCTAATTTTATAACTTAATTTTAGGGGTCTACTTATGCACATGTTTATTGTTGCAAGGCATGTCAAGTCTCAGTAGGTACCCTAGTTTTCCTTGCAACGAATCTGTGTATATAAAAGCTGAGGCTACTCGACTATCCATAAAAATGCTATCCCATTAAACAAGCAATCAGAAGTCCAATGCTGTAACCGGCTAGCGGCTGCGCGCAGGCCGCCCCTGGCTGTCGGCCGAGTACCGTTCAACCCCACACACAAACGAGTTCTGCACAGAGCCGGTGGGCCCCGCATTTTTTTGTCTATTCCTAAAATTGAGCGCCCGACACCTTGGTTCTAATTGCCCCCCACGTCAACACCGGTTTCTTTGACCAATAGATTAGGTGTATCATTCCCGATGTGTGTTGTGGTGTCGCACTTAAGTAGCTACTTATCCGGCGCTTGACGCGCGGGCACTGGGGCACTGAGGCGGGCGCCCCGGGCAGTCGCGCGGCCCCGGCGCGGCGGGTCGGGCCGCAGCAGCATCCTCACTCATCTACATTTGACTGAAACTTGTGTAAATTTAAAACCAATGTGGCTAAATAAATTAAATCTATTTATTCTATCTTGATTTATTAAAGTGCGTTTTAGAGGGTATTTGCATTAAGTAGGTACTTAATTCTGTATTGATAATGAATGGTTTCTTCTTGCAACTCTGTCCTCATGGATTTCGGTTGTAATTATTATCTCGCAAATTTCCTGACGTATTATAAAAACATAACTTACGTAAACCTTCTGACACAGTAGGGTAAAAGGTAGCCCGCGTCTTCATACGCGTACGGTAGTTTCTCGCTACTCCCACATTTTTTTCCGTTGGGGGTCCATTTTCTAAAAAATCCTTTCTTAGTTAATCCAAGGGATATTCCCAACAAATATCAAGTATTCTAGATTTAGGCTAGCTTTAAGCCAAGCGAGGCAAAGGTGTACCGCAAGGTAGCGTTCTTTGCCAGTATCATTATAATTTTAATCTACACTAATAATATAAAGAGAAAAGATTTGTATGTTTGTACCGAATAAACTCAAAATCTAGTGACTGATTTAAAAAATTCCTTCACCTTTAGAATGCTACTATGCCTTTAGTAACATACGCCGGCTATGTTTTATTTTACCGCGCGAACGGAGTCGCGGACTACAGCTAGTAACTCATAACATAAACTAATCAATATATGGAAAAGTTAAAAATATATAATATTTACGTTAAGTTCTGGGATACCCTGTATAAGACAGATGACCGCGTAGGTCGGCTTGTATTCCACACATAACGTAGGCTACTGAGAAAGGACAGCTCTCATAAATTACTACTAGCGTTCAAATATTGAAGTCGGTGAGCTTGTTTGTTTTTTAAGCCGGACGCATCCAAGCTGCAGTACACTGTTTAAATGTATTCTCAAACAAAGGGCCTCGCGGGGCAGCGTGAAAGGAGCTGCGCCGCCTTCATCACTGTGGGCCTTGTGCGCGCTGAGCCTAATAGAAACGCCATTAGCGCGGCCAAGTAGGTAAGCTGGCGCTGGCGGCGAGCGCTGCGGCCGCCAGTGCCGGGCCCGCGGCGCAGCCTCCCGCACCGGCCGCCACCAGCTTAGGTAACATGCCAAGCAACAATTACAAACGCATTTTAACGTGACTAAATAAACCTATAACGACGAAATAGCACTCGTTATAAAATATCAAGACTATTTGGGTGGCGTACCGAGACAACAGGCCGGCAGCCTTAAGTTTACTTATAATATTAAGATAAATATTTCACAGGCTCATGTGAAACCTTTATGGTTTGAGAATATCACTTTAAAAACGTGCTGTGTGCGAGCCCCGAATGTTTTTATAGCAATTAGATACGTTTTACCCACCCCCATTGTACCGGGCAGGCCGTCGGAGCGAGTCAACAGTCCGCGCGCAGGCAGGAACCTTCGCGCTCAGCCAGTGTTTTCGGGTTTGCCTGTTAAAATATACGTGGACTACTTTAACTCTTGGGGGCAAACAGACTACTACAGGTCGGGAGTTAAAAGGAAATACTAACAATGGAGGTAAGTGGTCGCGGTAGGTGCGGCGCGGTGGTCGCGGCTCTGACCGCTCGAGCTCGTTCTTCCTCAAGGACACAGCCCAGCTAACGAATACTAGGTTAGAGATCGCTCTGAACTTTTATCAATAAACATTTCAAAATATAACGCCATAAAAAATAACGGAGATGTTTTTGAAACGACACAGGGGAGATAAGGTTTTCTTTTAAAATTGCGACGTCACACATCGCGCTGCTGGGAGGCGACGGCGGCGTGGGTTCGAGTGGAGACCACGAAACAGCTCCTGATATTTTAATACCTCCGCAACTTTTCTCATTTTAATGTTGTTTCCTCGCAAAGTTTAAATATAAAATGTAATGACGGCATACGCATTAGTGAGTCATTGAGTGCGTGCATGCTGCCGTGCAACTTTCGCCCCTGTTACAGAAACAATAGAAGTTATAACAAATGAAAATAAACTTTTCAAATAAAATAAAAATAACCCTCCTGGTGGTGAGGGTGGCGGCCCTCTCCAATAAAAAATATAATAACTTTTCTCTTTATTCGGCGTAATGGAAGCGATTGTTCCTTTCTAATAATGTTGCTGTCCCGTTTTCGCAGATTATAATAATGGGGTGCCGAGAACACTGCACCCGTGCACTCGGTGAGGTTGCGACTTTTCTAGCTGATCAACAACTCTTGTTGGCATCTGTATACACTTGTGCCTAGAAAGGAAACTCAATATTTCGCGTTTCTAGTTTGAAAACTGGTGCCACGAGCTCTGTTTTACCCACTTCAAAGTATTTTGTTTTTCGTACACCTAATCCTGACGTCAATGCACTTAATTTAATATAGTCCAGTGCGACTTAGGGCGATTGTGCACTACAAGGAATTTTAATGTCCGGCAGTCCGATTTTGCACAAACTAGTCCTTATGGGTTAGTATTTATTGCGTAACCATAAAAAACCGGACTACCGGACGTTAAAATTCCTTGTAGTGCACAATCGCCCTTAGGGTATACAAATTAAGCGATGAAACATCGTGTGAACTGTGAAGCGTTTCTCAGTTTGCCGAACGCGTGACGGAGGGCGCGCGCCCGCTGCCAACTGCTGACCCCGGTGTGGCCCGGCTGGCCCGGGTGGCCCGGGTGGCCCGGGTGGCCTGGGCGTCGGCGCCGCCGCACTCACATGCATTTGATAACAGTTATTACAATGCTTAGGCTTTGCGTCAAGGAAATCCTTCGCGACGAACACTATCTAAAATTTATTTGTGCAAGTAGATTGCTCATGTCAATATATATCTTATCTCACGGACAATAAGGTTGAGTTTACTATTACTCACGTTGCAGGTGGGGCAACTACGCTTTCGTCTGTGATGCAAATAACCACTCACATGCTCATTATAATATTATAATAATAATCTATTGTTCTCGACACAATAATAACATTGCAGTCGTGTTTTGAATTCTGTATCTATCTGCAAGTTAGTAATTATAATTATTGTTATTTGTAATGCGCCATTAATTTTTATATTCCCTTTGATAAATAAGCAACGATCGCGACGATTTCCACGTTACTCATGAACTCGATATTGGGTAAATACTTAGTAATATAAAAATCGTTATGAAATTTCTGGTACCAACGAACATTCAATTAGGTATTTGTCTGTCTTATGTTACTATCGCTCACAATAGTTTTTGGCCCAGTAAGGGAGCGAAGCGTTTGTGAAATGTTGTATGGTAATTCAGAAACACCGCGTACTGGGCAGATCCGGAGCCGGGGCCGGTGGCGAGGGAATTCATGAGAACAGTTTTGGGAACTAAGTGATCGGCTTGCCTGTTTCAAGTTTAATTTGCCTATTAATCAAAAAACAGTAAGAGTAGATGGGGTAGGAACAGATCTACAATCCCGGTGTTTATTTTTGTTTGTTACGAATGTTACGATACAGTCCCGTTGAAGGCCCTTTCCCACTCTTACCCTCGTTTGACCATATGACGTGGCATTCGACGTCGAGATCATGATCGACCTGGTTACGTGGCCACTTCGCTCATTCAAATGACCGTTCGACAGAGAGCTGTTTTTATTAGGAGGACAACACCTCTAACCATGTTCTCACAAATTGTCTGCTCGGCGTATGCCAAGGATCCGAGAACCTATATATTCGATTTTTTTTGCGAAAAATGTTTCGATTGGCCGTACCTATTGCATTATTATACATTTGGTATTCATAGTGCCAAATTAAGTGATTGCGATAAGATGCAGCGTCGGCCTACTTGGTAGTGGGGCTTGCAGAACCGGTCCCGGTTCCAGATTTTTGATACATAATATAATACATAATTAATGTGATAATAAGAGTTCTAATTTTATCACCCAACACCGGCGGAACCGGATCTTCCGGTTCTATATCCATCCCTGAACCGGGAGAACCGGTTCCGTCGGTGCTGGGTGATAAAATTAGAACTATATTGTGATTAAAAAGTATTATAGAGAATTAACGAGGATAAAGCACTATCATGAGGAATATGGAATGAAAAAGTTTTAAAATTACATTTATTTGGTTACTTAATGCTTGTTTGTTCGTTAATATCTATTTTTATTATCGTAATATCACAAAAGTAACAAAAGAACACAACAAATCATTCTTACTGAGCGATATTAATCATCTAAGTACTTGTCTTTCTTTTTTATATTAGTAGGTATTCGAAAATCAGACGACGCGCTGGCCTGTTGGTAGCGAGTAGCGACCCTGCCTATGAAGCTATGGTTCCGGGTTCAAATCCCGGTACGGGCAGATATTTGTGAGATGAGCTCGAATGGCTGTTTTCTATGTATTTAAGTATATATTTTCTATATAAGTATTTATATCGTTGTCTAGTATCCATAGTACAAGCCTAAAGCTTGGTTTGGGACTAGGTGAATTGGTGTGATATTGTCCCTTTGTTTGTTTTTAAACGAGCAATCTTTTTACCATCAAGATTGACGGTGATGATTGTTCAATGATTATTTGAATGGCATGGCAGCAAGGCGAGGGACGCCATGTTGCCATGCCATTCAAAAGACGAGTGCATGCGACGATGTCAGCTCGCAAGAACGCAAAAATTACTAATACATTCTGTGAAATTAAACCACTTTTACTTATTTTTGATAGCCGGGGGAACCGGTTTTATAACTTTTGGAACCGGTTCTATATACGCCTACCTTAAAGGAACCGGGTATACCCGGGTATTTCAGAACCGGGTAGAACCGGGTGTTAGTACGAAGCTAGCGGACCTGGGTTCAAATCCCAGTAAAGGTAGATATTACATTATAAATGATGAGCGCGCATATTTGGTTCCTGAGTCATGGAGGTTTTCTATGTATTTAAGTATGTTTCTCTATATAGGTAAGTATTTATATCGTTGACTAGTATATAGTACAAGACTAGAGCTTAGTTTGGGACTTATTTATTATTAAAGAATATTACTATTTTTAACTCGTCGTCGTGATGGAACAGGCACGAACGAAGCAGTTTACACCAGATACGTCGTAAAATATTGCTCGTGAGTACCAATTGTAGGTATGCCCTCTTTTAAAGACGCGACAGAATTGCGCCTGAAGAGAAAAATCTGTTCACTAAAACATCGCGTGTTTGATCTGTGGGCTGTTTGTTTAGTTGGCCGAAACTAAAGATCCACTAACATTGTCTCGACCGTATTTACTCAACATACAGGATGTCATTTGTAATGAAATAGACGCCTCAAAGCTACATGCATATTATAAGAACTAGTGCCTATGCCTACTCACCTACATCCATAATAATTATTGGTACATTTGTAGGTTTGCTTGAGACAATTTACCTAACGTGATATCGTAGTTCAATTCTTTCTAAGAAATAACATCCTTTTGTAAGTTTCCCACTCTTCCTATCTGTCTGGCGTTTCTAAAACGGCATTTTTTATGGATTGCTTAGCCCTTGCGCTTCCACACGAACCATTATTCAAACCGATCATGATCATAGACAACATGTACGTGGCAAAAATCGTATAAGGCTAAATAAGATAATATTTGAGAGTGCTTACTGACACTTTGTGCTTGCTTACTTCTAATTAAGGTACAGTAGGTACTACTGGGTAGGTATTCGTAAGTAGGTACGGCCCAATGTAATAATATGCGGGAATGCAACATCTCAAAAATATGTCACAATGCACCTTATTCCATAATAAGAACTTCGTCACATATTTGTGACAGGATTCTTTCGATACCTATATTGTATTTACATATTATGTAGGTATATATTTTTGCACTTGGCTGTATAATATTTACGACGTATAATAATTGAGTCTTTTTAGTAACAAAACTTGAAGTAAGTATCACTGTAAAAAACATTTATTTATTCTAGGACGTATAAGTAAAGCAGCCATCTAACCCATTTTTGTTTGTCCAACCTGCTATGCTTTGTTTTCCTTATCCACCATTCGGGTTTACTATTTACTTTTTGCCTCTCCTCTTCTAAAATAAATTCGGTTGGAAATATCCAATGTACCTTCATTCAGTTCTTGGAGGTTTTTATAGAAGCCTCCTGTCCGAACGTTTTTTTGGGCATGCATTAATTACGTCTGCTGGAGTTAGAAATATGTAACGGTTGTAGGTAGTTGGCAATCGAAAAGGTATCGGCGACGGTCACACGGCGCGGTGCTCCAACGGACCCGCCCAGCTGACCTTACTGCGTTGCAGAATAAACGCGGAAGTTGGTCCCCCGCTATTGCATTGCGCATTAGTCTGTAATTAGGTGCAATAATTCGACTCATCTCAACTACGACTTCTATGTTCAAATTAAACTGCAACTTCTGCCCATTACTTTCTAATGCCTGTAAAAAAATAAGCGGTTGACATAATTACTACCTATTGGCATTGAGTCAAAGAGCGGACGCTCTAGTTCTGGGTGGCATGAGTTGGGACAAATCGTTAGCAGTTTGTTCACCGCATTGTAGTAGTCTTTTACTTTTACTACAAGCCTTTTTAAAACCTTATCTTTTGCGTACAGTTATTAATTTATTTCATTTTAGGACAGAGGACTTAAAAACACTTTGGTGGTAAGGTGGAACGTAAATTTTTAGAAAGCACGGTTTGCTTGCTTTTGTTACGAGCACTTTTAACCTGGAGTCATTTTTCGCAGAAATTCTGGTGCGTATTGTAGGCTGGTGCAACTGTGTCATCTTTACTGTAGTATTTATTTGCTCGCTATAAAATATTGAACAGTTACACAAACAACCAGAGGGTCCGCCCCGAGCGAGTTGAACAAACACGCACGCGGCGACTGCTGCGCGAGGCTCCGGAAGTGTCGCTACATTTCGAACAATCATTCCGACGATTATATTTTCTCAATAAAACAATTCATATGCCTAGATACTAATATACAAGTGGTGGGGACTGGGGACTTTTGGATCGGAATGGTTTATCGGTGACTTGGTTCCTTACTCTAGGCAACGTGTCCGGTGTCCGAATAAAGCAGTTTGCAACAAGTAAACCCGTGATAGCATACGAGTGTAATTGGCCCCTCGTAACCGCGTTCGGCGCTCCCGTGCGCGGTCTGCGCGGGCACAGCTCCGGGCGACTCCGACCCTAATCGAAAACATAACAATATATTTGAATCATGCCAAATGGCGTCAGCATGGTATTTATTTGCCCTTGCCGATACACTGAACCGGCATCGAACCCAAACCCACCGAAGCGAACCACGAAATACCGTAATTATGCCCAATATAAGCCGCTCACAGTATTATTATCATTTTTTGGAGTCACGAATAATAAAAAAAATATAAGTTTAATAACAATGAAACGTATCATTGTCTTACATTATGTTATGATTATTCGTGTTTTATAGTTTTAGTAGACATTAAATACAGACATATTTAGTTGGCTCCACCAAAACAAAGTATAATAATAATAGACATATCTATTAGATAAATGCTACGCATGCCTTAATGTTCTTGATGTGACGTGGGGTATGACTAACATACCTATCGTTTCTTGTCAGACAGCAATAATAGGTGTTCTGAAGAATTGCCGTATCTTGGATGTAACTTTCTCACCAATTTAAGCAATAGTTAGGTATACTATATCATTTATATCTTATAAAGAAGGTTATTTCACAGCTACCTTCTTTTTAGTTAAACTAAATAAAATGACACAGGTAATGTTTTTAGTTTTGCGTCACCATCCGGGCAAAAAAATACAAAGTCGCGAATTGAAATATCGCTGGACTATCTCCACCATAAATTGACATCGTGAGCCAGTGCGAGCGCGCTATTAATGCTTATCAAAAGAAATTGAAAGTTACCGCGCCAGACCTCGCGAGCCATCGCGGACATTTCCAATGCTGAATTAATAAAATAAACACTCAATTCCCGTCTGTTACGTGCTCGCCAATCAAGACCATTTTCACCAAAGATGCTCTAGAAGGGATTAAAAGAACGCCATAGAAATATCAATTCACTCCAATACAATCTCCGCGTCGCTCCCGAGTGAGAGTACCGTAACAGTCATGTTTTTACGTTCAAAATATTTACTTTGTGCAGTGTCCGTTTTAGGTTATGATATTTTACATGTAAAACGCGGTAGGAATGTAAAATTATACCGTCCTACTTTCACTTGACATCTGTGGCCTCCGAATCATGTCGGTAACTTATCTACCTCTGTTTAGTGTTTCATGCCCAAAAGGTGCCATCGAGACACTGATACTAGGCCTCCCTTGTCCGTCTGTCCGTCTGCCTGGGCCCTCATACAAAAAATAAAATAAATTAAACGGGGAAATACGACATACAATTTTTTTATCTTAATAAAGTGATACGGAACGGAGCCCTTCGTGTGCGGGACTGACTTGCATGACTTAGCTGGAGTAACTCTTAGACGCGCCTCATGGTTAGGCACATTTTCGTAGAACAAAGTTGCAGATGGCATGAAGGTTTCGGTTTTTCGTCTAACTCCATAATCTCAGTCTGAGAAGAACGTTGATGTTGCTTCGTAACAGAGTTCGTTAATTAAATTCTGTCTGCTCTCACTGGAGTTCTTATTGATCGGATAGATTCTAGTTTTAAAAACGATGTTTATTTTGCCTAGGATACACTTATGCAAAAAGCAAGGCTAAACTGTGTTTAAGGCTCCATTCTGTATGCTTATTGCTGGTAGGTAGGTATTTCGAGAAAGTAGTAAGTACTTGAATATTAAAATTAAAAGAACCTGATCTTTAGGTTTTCACATTATCTAGGTTTGGAAATAACTCAAATTATGTTTATTCCATCTGTTTAATTCTTAATCATTATATACAACTACAAATTATTTAAAGTATTTCACCTATTTATTCAGTCAAACCTTACTACTGACTACCCATTACCACTTTGCGCAGAGATGGTTCACAGCCTATATAGCACATACGATATACGTTACCTTTATTCCGCAATAAGTCAGTATTACAGTGGGATGGCAAAATTACGAATTCTACGCGGAGTCGCGGGCAGAAGCTAGTAGGTTATAAATTATACCCTAATTGTAACCTGTTTGATTGAATAAACAAGTAATTTCTTGTTGTTAGCAAAAATATTGCATAAGTACAGTCACCAGCAATAATATACTCGTAGTATCGAACATTGGGCGCAAAAATATCTGACACTCTTATAGGTACCTCTAGTAATAAAGACGTGTCAGATATTTTTCAGCCCAATGGTGGAATAATATATTATTACTAGTGACTGTACCAATAAGTTTTTCCAAGCACGAACGACGTGTTGTTAGTGCTTGACACAATAAAAACATCGACTAATTCTGATATCGATAACCACCACTGTGTCAGTTATCAAGAAAATATTCGCAATGTCCTAAAACTCATTGAAGTACCTAATAAGAAAATAGTGAAATCATTTCATCAAGGACAAATATTACAATCATTATGTTATATGATTCATATAACAATGTGGTGCGTTATAAAATAAAATAAGAAGAATCACAAATCGATCAATTTATTAATATTTTACATACTTCAATGGAAATCGCTCATGACATCGAAGTGGTACAACAGGATTGTCGATGTTTTTATTGTGTCAAGCACTAACAACACGTCGTTCGTGCTAGGAAAATCTCCGGGTCTACTTATAATGCTTATGCACTGAAGTATCCTGCAATATTTTTGCTAACCACACGAAATTACTTGTTTGTATTAAATTTTCAAGATATACCTATTTTTATTCAATAGAAGACAATTGCGACAGCAACTCGACGTTACAAAGTTAATAACATCTATTTCATTCGGTTCCGCGCCCGCCGCGCGGCCCTCCGCGTAATATTATACATGAATCAATTTATACGAGCGCGACGCGCGAGCGGCTGCATATTTTTCAATTACGTCAATTTAAAATAATACTTAATTCGCTATTGTGACTCATTGGGAGCATTATTGTGTCAGTCGTCTCGTCCGTCGGACAAATAAAGCGGGTTTAAACCGTACGACAGACGCATCTAGATGTAAGCTGTAAGTATATAATGAAACGACCACATATTTCGTGAAATAAGTTTTTATTTGTCTTCCTACTCGTATCTCACTTACCTTCACAGTAGGTACCCATCATGGAGAAGCTAACTGAAAAATCCGGAGTCATATGACTAATTCTTTACATCTGTCTGTACTCGGTAAAAAGGCCAATCAAAAATGAATACAATATTACGCGTTGGCTGTTAGCTATAATGGTTTTGAATTCATCCAAATCTGAAATGGGACTGACGTGTCCGAATGAAAGATCAAATGCCTGACATCTACAGCAACATCCATAAAATCAGGTCGGGGCGTCCTAATTGAAGCACCAATTTTAAAACTAAATTACCAATTACTTAAATATTTCCGTAGATTTTTTTATCAGCCAAATAGAGGATGCCGGTTCGCACTTGCGCGTGCCTGCCTACCTTGAGAGATGTAAGTACGTACGTACTAGCCAGGTACTTTAAAACACAAACTATAAACTAATTGGAGACGTTTTAAAACGGTAACGTATGAAATAATAGTCTTTATAGTAACATCGGCAAGCGTAAGTTATTATCGCTGACTTAGGTAATTAATTAAATGCAGGGATGTCTGCTCCACACTTATTCCACGGGCGCGCTTATACTTGCAGATGTTCAGTAATAATATCTCATTTAAATATGCAAACACGTAGGTACGGACTATTTTGTTACAAACTATAAAGCATAAATAATGCAATACAACTACGATCACAACATTTACTTACATTGTGTAATTTAAAACAAATGCATTGTAGGTACACTCGCGGTCAAATAATACGGGTCAGAGTGCTTTTTTCATACTAAAGAGGCTATTTCGAACGTTGGTTCCTCGCCAGGGGATGCTTTTAATGAAATCTGATGATGGACACCCCGAGCATCGATACAAGACTTTCAGAGTAGCTAGGATACCCAACTGATTGAATCTGCGGCTAACGCCGGAATTGTGTATGTTCAGAAAAACATCTAAAATGGCAATATAATGTAAAGAAATCCGAATGCTGAGCCAAACTCTCTCGCTGTGGTGTTACCTGATTGTATGAAAAACGCACTCTGACCCGTATTATTTGACCGAGAGTGTATGTAGTACGCGATCTAATAAATTAACCTTTTGGAACGTAAATCTTTAAAGTTGAAAGCATTATGAATGTTTGCAGAGAAACGATTTTAGGTAGGTAAGCCGGGACGGCAGCGTTTGTCTCTACGTCAACCGCACAATGCAATGTGGCGAAAAAGTAACAGGAACAACTGACCTGAACCTACTTATTCATTATGTAAAAAAAATGCTCCAAATTATTTTCATATAAATAGGTCCATCACACATGTTTTCAATAATTTTAGTGGTTTAATCTTATCGTTGCCATTTTTTAAATAATCCACGACTTAAACCTAGGTATTTCACGACACACTTAATATTTTACCGCATATCGTACAGTCGACTACGAAGAGATATCCACTTGTGGATCGTATTACGATTCATTAGGGTGGAAAAGTGGATCGGTACTTATATTTCTTTTTGCAGTCGACATTTTAATAAATGCAGTCGCTTGAAAAAACATTTCTAAATAAGGACATGTTCGTAAAATAAATATTATGTAAAATATAATTATCTAATAATAGGTATCTATAACTTTGGAGTTTTACAGTTTTTTCAGATGAGGTAATCTGGAGATAAGAAGAAAGAGTGATAATTTTTTGTAGGGTATTTGCCATAATTCAAAATGTAGGTATCTAACGAAAAGCAGATCGAGTGCGACCGAGTATGACCGAGGGATCCGCACCGCCTGAATCACACTTGGGCGGTTTGGTCTTTAGGGCTTGCACTATATTCAAACCTAATTCGACCATTGCTTATAATTCATGATTTTACACCAAAAAAAAAACTGCGGCGCTATATTACTAGTCCAGCACACGCCCTCCCCAGCCGAGGCTCGTATTGTACTTTTCTAAGACAATTCAAGAGTCGCGGTACTTTTTAAATTATATTGAAGTGTGGTGGTGACCGTGTTAATAATATTAAACACAGCCCTAAGATCATCTAATTATCATCGATAAAACTAATACTTCCATTTATATTCGAATTAAGTACGACTCTGTACGACTCTATATTACCGACCTGTAAAACAGCACTCATGTGGCCAATTTAATGTTTTTTTTTTTTACTTTGTATGAAACTTAAATAGGTATAAGTACCATTAAAAAGAATCAGAAATATAAATATAATAAATCAAATTTGAATAAATTAAGGTTTAAATAATAGCATTAATTACTCGGTTAATTCGGTTTTTTTTATTCATTTAAGCAATATGCTTAATAGAAGTTAAACTATTTGATACACTTTTTAATACCTACGCTGTAAAGGTGATCTTACCTTCATAGTTTAGGTATGAAATTTTAAAATGTAAAATAAATATGGAAGAACTTTGATAGTAGCTACGTGTGTTTGGTTGGCTGTTTGGGGTTAAGTTGATATCCTAGTCCAAACATGGTTTTAATGGTTATACATTTTCGCAGTCGCTGCCGTTGGTAAACATTAACTTTTAAGGGCGTACCAAAATGGTAAAAAAGGAATCCTTACGGTGACACTTCGGTGTCTGTCTGTCTGGTGTATTTCACAGCAGTTTTTCTTAGACACTATAGATTTTTTTGACATAGTTGTATAACTGGCTTGCCCGCATCTGTTTTTATTAAAAACAAATATGAAATGATTTTTCTAAATATTATTTCAATACAACTTTTTTTATAATTTTCCATGACGTACTTTTTGATTTATAATCAAAAATTTACAAAAAATACTGTTACCTTTATATCCTAAGTATATGGACCAAAAAACTGAAAATTTCCAGGTTTTTAGATAATTGGGTCGTTCTTCTTTTTTACCGACAATAAACCGTCGATTTTCGGTATTTTTGATTTTTGAACTATTAATAACTATGGTTTCAGTGTTCGATTTCAAAAAAAATTGCATTTATTCTTTATTAAAACTAATGAATGTTTCCTGTCCTGAATTAATATTTTATTCTTTTTAATATGGTTTACCAGAAACACTGACAGAGTGGCCGTTTTCAGCCGAGACCAAATATTAGATGACCACTTTGTCACGGCATTCTACGGAAAACCATATTATTAAAAAAAACGTGGGTTAAAGAAAGAGCACAATTATTTGGTACTCTTACATAAATAAAAGTATGGACATATATTAAACACGAAAAACATAATTATCCATACTCTAATGAGACGCTTAATAAGACGAGAGACAGGCTATTGTCGGTAAAAAAGAAGAACGACCCAATTACTTGTATCAATAAGTTTAATTACTTACTTACCTAATTGTGAAAAATGTTGTTACAGAATTATCAACAAGTTTTTAGGGTTGTTGGTAATTCTGTACTTCTGCCTACCCTACTCTTGGCATAAAATATGTATGTATGTATGTACTTACTTACTTAAACTTTACGCGAAAAATAAAATGAAGTTGTCAAACTTTACAGAATTGGAAAAAATATAAAAGAACTTAAAGAATCAGTATTAAAATTGACCTTATTGCATAGATTATGATATAAAGTTCATAACAAAATAAGTATTTTCTTGTACGTCTGGCGAGCAGCATGCCTTAAGTACGGAACCGTCGGTGCGCGAGTCCGACTCACGCATGACTGGTTGTTTTCGCTCTGAAACGCTCAACTTCGCCGGGTAATTTTAAACGACTAGGTTAACATTTTCGAGCATTTTGGAGGAAAAAATACCAGGTATCTGTACCTATTATGGTTCAGAAGATACAGCTCTGTAAAGTAGGTCGGACGGACAAAGAAGGCTCAGTAAAGGATCTGGTTCGGCACCCTTCCGGAATGTGAAACGTGAGTCCTTTCTAATGTGAGTACGCAGATAACGAAATAAAAAGTAAAACTGTCACGACTATGTAGACATCATTGGTTCTTGAGTTACAAGCGACTAAAATGTATTTACCTGGTCTACTGAAAATCACCTACCTATGATAACTTGAAATAGAAAATTATTTCATTCTTGTGGTTTTTCTAAGATATTTTTTATTGTACGCTTGGAAACCCTACACTGAGCATGGTCCGACATGCTCTTGTGCGGTTTTTTTAAGGAATTTTACTATTTGTCGTAATTTAATGAATTTTTTTTTTATAAAAGATGATAGGTAGGGGAGACCGGGGACAATTGAAACGATTTGACTTTGACTGCCTGTTGCCGTTTTATTTTTAAAGTTAGAAAGATGTTTGCCATAATTATTTCAAGGTTAGTTATCTTGTTCCTAAATAAAGTATATTTGGTAAGTCTATCATTAATAGTTA
The DNA here is from genome assembly GCA_927399475.2 of Acleris emargana. NCBI lineage: Eukaryota > Metazoa > Arthropoda > Insecta > Lepidoptera > Tortricidae > Acleris > Acleris emargana. The sequence goes on along the minus strand of OV656835.1, from coordinate 42,919,544 downwards.
TTTTACAATAATGTAATAAAGAGAATGGGGGAATGTGGTTCAATTGACCTCACACCTTTGTTAATTGAAACACTATGTAAGGTCAATTGAAACACCGTAATATCTTTGACACAATGAAAGTAATGTTATGAGTCCTACTCGTTTTCATCGCGTTATTGGTATATAATACGACCATCAAAAGTTCACAAGCATAACATAAACACATCGTCATTTATAAGCATCAGAAAATTTCGATCATCAAACGCAGATAAAAAAAATATACGACTTGTAGCTTTCTTTGTTGCTGGCTACCTTATACATAAAGCTTAATAGAAAATAGTTTTAATGTTATAATAAGCTATAATGATATGGAATTGTGTTAAAAATACATAATTATACTACATACAAAAATGCTTGTTTCAATCATAACAGTGTTTCAATCATAACTTAATGAATGGATAAACTTGAAACGTCGGGATGTTAAATAATATACACAATATAATCGGTTAAGATCGTTTTATTATAAAACAAAAACAGTTACAATAAAAATAATACCACGGCTACTTATATGCCGAATTAAAATAAAATCAAAAACGTATTTTGACTCTTTATTAATAATTATAAAATATTTTAGGAATAATCAACCTGTTAATTAAAATTACAATCAGTCATCATTAAATCACGCCTGTTTCCCAGAGGGGTAGGCAGAGACCACTTCTTTCCACTTGCTACGATCTTGACAAATTTCTTTCGCTTCTTCAACATTCATACATCGAGTCATGCACGCACGTCGGTTTCGGGTACTTAAGATTCGGCCCTTTTCCAGTATTTCTCCGATTTGATTCGAAAAAGTACGCCTAGGGCGGCCCCTTCCGACCCTTCCACTCACTTTCGATCTGTATATCTCTTTCGTCAATCTTCTTTCATCCATCCTTTCCAAATGACCGAACCATCGAAGCATGCCCTTTTCAATCTTAGTCACTACATCTTCTTTCATTCCACATTTCTCTCTGATTTTTTCATTTCTAACTCTATCAATCAGTTTCACACCACACATACTACGCAAAGAACGCATTTCAACTGCATTTACACGACTAACATGCTTGTCCTGCCACACCCAACATTCACTACCATACATCAGGGTAGGGGCTAGCACTCCATTGTGAACAGCCAGCCGGGCTTTTTGTGAAACGCCCTGTCTGCTCACAAAGGAGTGCAGGGCCCCATTAATTTGATTCCCCGCATTCACCCTCCTCTCGATATCCTTCTCACACTTACCATCTCTTGTAAACATACTTCCCAGGTACACAAATTCGCTCACTTGTTCTACTAATTCACCATTTATATTTATCACGCACTCAGTCATCTCCTCATCCTTCTCTATCACCATGACCTTGGTCTTGGCAACATTTACTTTCATCCCCTTTTTCTTAAATCCCTCATTCATTACTGTCACCATCTCCTGCAACTCAAGTACCGATGGGGCAAGTATAACTTGATCATCGGCATATAAGAGGCATTTGATTAGCAACTCTTGCATACGCAAACCCTTATCATACTCTTTCAAATCCCACATACAACTGTCCATGAATAGATTGAACAGCCATGGTGAGGCAACACAGCCCTGTCTAACACCTTTAGAGATATTAAACCAGGCCGAGTATGCCCCATTGATCCTGACACAGGCTCTGGAGCCCTCATAAAGGGACCTCAAAGCCTGCACCAGGTTGCTGCTCACTCCATACATAGACAGCACCGTCCACAACTCCTTTCTATCTACCCTATCATAGGCCTTTTCCAGGTCCACAAAAGCACAGAAAACCTTTTGGTTCACAGCCAAGAACTTTTCTGTGATGGACCGTAGTGAAAAGACCTGATCCGTACATCCCATTCCCTTTCGAAATCCCGCTTGTACATCCCAGATTTTGTCATTCGTAACATTCAATACCCTTTCTATTAAAATCTTCGCATATACTTTGCCGACAACACTAAGAAGGCTGATACCGCGGTAGTTTTTGCAGTCTTGCTGTGACCCCTTTCCTTTATACAGAGGGACGATAACGGCCTTGACCCAATCTTCTGGGACTCGGCCGCTACTCCAACATGCATTGAAAAGACGGTACAACAGACTACCCACCAGGCCATCTCCTCTCCTCAGCATTTCTATCGACACTCTATCACAACCTGCTGACTTTCCCGCTTTCATACTTTTTAAAGCTTTCATGATTTCACTCATACTAATCACCCTTTCATCTTCGCTACTTGCATCTTTACTCATGCTTTCTGGCTCACGACAAATATCTTCGCATTCAAACAAGCCTTCAAAATAAGTTTTCCATCTATCAAGCATTTTTTCTTCCTCACATATTAAGTCTCCAGACTCATCCCTCACCGCGCTTAATTTAGTTTTCTCTGATTTCCCCCGAGCCGATTTAATCAAGCTCCAAAAGAGTTTAATATTCGACCGGAAGTTGTCAGAGAAACTCCTATCATACTTTTCATTCAGTAAATCTTTCTTTCTAGCCACAACTTCTTTCACTCTTTTCTTTGATCTATTATACTCTTTTTTCTTTCTGTCGCTTAGATCTTGTCCTGGATCTACAGCTACAAAATCCAACCAACACTTTTTCTTCTCTTTCACTACATCATCTACCTCTCTATCCCACCATTCCGGACGTTCATTCTTAAGTTTTCTTCTTTTTACTACACCGCATACTTCAGTGGCCGATTTGACCATGCCATTCTTCATAATCTCCCATACATTATTTACATTATTTTCGACTTCACTGTCATTCATTTTATTAACACATTCAAAACAACTTTTAAGCTTTCTTACGTATTCATCTTGTATAACTTCGTCATTCAGTTTCTCTACTTTTATCCTCTCTAACGCAGTTGTCGGTACGGGAACACGATGGCGCCAACGTGTGAACAGACCCCTTACTCGTGTTACCACCAAGTAGTGATCTGAACCTACGCTAACTCCTCGAAATGCTCTGGTATCTACAACTTTGTTACGCAACCGTTCATCCACAATCATCAAGTCTATCATAGACTTCTCATTCTGACGTCTCCACGTATACTGATGAATCTCTTTGTGATCAAACAAAGTGTTTGTCACGCAGAGATTCTTAGCCAAACATACATTGAGAAGGCATTTGCCATTCTCGTTCACTCGCTCATCACCATACTTACCCAGTACCGATTCATAACCATCCCTTTGCACGCCTGTCCAACCATTAAAATCGCCTAGCAAAATAATCCCTTCAATCTTACAATCAGTCTTGCAAATAATAAACTATAGGCGAATCAGGCCAGATTAATACTGAAGTATCCAGTTATTTTCTTTATCTGTTTCTGGACGAGTCAGGTGACTTTCTTTCAAAATAAAAACGGCTCGCTTGCATTGTGTAACAAGCTATAAAATTAAATAAAAAAATTACTGCAGCTTTATGCCAAATTGAAATAAAAAAATGTTTTTAACTCTTTCTTAGGTATAACAAATAATTATAAAATATTCTAGTAATAAACAACCCGTTAATCAACAATTCCATTCTAGTTTTGTACACAACTTCATGCAAGAGGAGCGTTACTTAAGTTTTTCACCTATTCGTCAGAATGATACTAGTAGGTACACATACCGGACTAATACCAAAAGTGGCACCTATATCTATACTTCTATAATATTAATATGAATAAAGTAACTCTGTCTATTGGTTTATTTATCCAAATCACGGGCAAAAGTTAGTGTAGGTATAATAATTATTGACCATGAAAGAAATCATCATAAAAAAGAAGCCATTTGCGCAAATTCATTTTCACATTTATTAAACAAAAACATGCGTCAAATACAGAACCTCCTCATATTTAAAGGCGACTACATTTGGGGACGATTAAAACGCCAGGACGAATGAAACGTTTCAATCGTCCACACGCAAGTTGTTCCTACCATCCCCAAATCACAGTTTTTAATTCAAGGTCAAATATTAAACGCAAAAACAACTCGAACACTGATAATTGGCAATAATAAACATTCGTTAATTTATCACAATCACGCTAAAATAGTTAAATCAGTTAAAATACAAGAACAAACAAAGTTATTAACAAATATACAAGATGAGAAATACTTACTTTTGACCGCGAAAAAATTAAATCGCTCCGTGACACCGCTGCGTTGCTCGGTCGCTCGCGCGCTACTGACCATAGATTAAGATATGGCCGGCGGAGTCCTGAGTGTTGCGTCATACTCGTAGGTATTATAGTTTTAGAGAAATTTGACTTGTTTCAGTCATGACGTGTTTCAATTGTCCCCGGTCTCCCCTACTACCTAATAAGATTCGTAATATTAAAATAATTAAGCTCACTGTACATACAAAATATTTAGTAGGATATTCAAAATTCTACGAATATAGATATTTTGATTTATGCTATTATATTTACTCAAAATTATGCTCTTAAAATTAAAAATATTGCTTGCTATTGCGTTAATGCAATATAATATGATGCACTAATTTAACAGATTACTCATAATTGCCTGTATTAGCCAAAATACACGCTATTATATTGGCATTAAATTTTAGCCAGAATACAACCCGATATTGTTGCTATAAGCTGGACGTGCAATATTATATTACATTGTGTCGTGTAGTGACAATTAATTTTAACTGATAGCGTTATAATTCAATCACTTCTGTAAAATTATCGAGTTGAGTGATTCGAGTAATTTTGTTCAACACTTTAAAATTACATTATAAAAATTGTTTCCAGGTAGGTCAACTGCTATTTCGTATACAAAACTGTTGGTAGGTGTCAACGTAATGTGATATTGTATTAATGTGATAGGTACTTAGTTCAAGCACAAGTCAATCACGAATAAAACAAGATGGTAGCGTTTGTATGAGTCTAAACATTCTAAAAATGCTTTGCATGCTAAAAGGAAACAAAGTTGTCATTTACATAGTCACAGGTAAATAGTAATAATATTACCAGCTTGAAATAGCAGCAAGTTACATACATACATAAACTCACGCCTTCATTCCCAGAGTTCATATAGCAGCAAGTTGTTTTGAGAAATTGCTGTTAAAGCAGATATAAGCGAATTCATTATGTAAGGTCAGGCGGGGCTATCCGACAGAGGGGTAAAAGCGTCATTTTTTCATAAAACGTTTCAAACTTTTTTTTGCGCTGTTTTGTAGTTGTTTCAGTACCCAAATTACAATAAAAGGGACCAAAACTAAGTACTTAGTTTTGAAATAGGTTATTTCTTTAAAATCTTTAAATTGATGCAATTTAGTGTCTTCTATTACATAACTGCAATTTAAAGACGCAGAGTAAACTCGTATGATGTAAATAGTTTATAAACTATATAGGTACATACAAATGTATAATTGTAAAATAAAATAAAATAAAAGTAAGTATGTACATTATAATTTTAATCAACCATACAATTTATAAATGTGGCAATACCACTTTTAGAGGACTCATGTAAAAAATATGTAATATAGCGTTTAAACCTGGGGACCCTGTCCACTATGGCACGGCGAGCAAATGCGCGTCGCGCCGTCGTGCTCGCCCCGCTCGCCTTGTACGGGTCACGAGAGCAAGCGGGTCGTCCTCCCGGTCCCGCTCCGCCGAGCCTCTCGCTGTCGAGCAGCGCCGATACGATGGTCGGCAGCGAGAGGTCTCCGCCTCGTATGGCACTATGTTTGTAATGATACCCTGAACGAAGGTCGACAAAACTAAAAGCAAGCCTTTTAAACCCTCTAACTGCTTTAAACACCGGCAAGACGGGCAACTGTTATTTTTGAAATTCAATTCCCGCAAACTGTGTGATAAACGGTCGAAGAAAGCAAACAGCAGCATGATATTATTATTTAAAAAAAAATATTATATGTATAATAACCGGTCAACTGCGAACATATATATAGGCATAGCTCGCTTATTTTTTAATTCCTTATCATTACAAGTATAATGAAATCACAACTATTACACTAAGTAGGTAATTGAAAAGTGAAATATAGAACTTAATAAAGAATGTATTCCTTTTAGTAAAAGATTCTTGAAATCGATTTGAAACTTCCAGAACTCCCCCCCCCCCCCCCCCCCCCCCTCTACATACAAACAATCAATTTGTCTCGTTAGATATGGAAAACGTACGCGTTAACACACATAAAAAATAAGATGCCAAGATATTGAGTAATCCGTTAACAATAAGAAATGACCGGTTTGATGAGTGCGCCGCCCGCTGGTCACCCAGGCGCTGTGCCGCTGTGGTCCAGCTCCGCGCCGCCCCGGAGTCCCTGCCGTTATACGCCTTAATGAACAACATGGTGTGAAATACATAAAAAGTTATACAAACTTTTTAATGTTAACGTTTCTACGGTTCTATAGTTCTGTAGACAAATCGCACCTTCAGATCCTTTCAAACTTCAAGTCATAAATTTATTATTATCAGAGATCGGAAAAAATTGCGACATTGTTTGCAATTATGTGGACATGACTCCAAAATTAATCAAAATGTTAATTAATTATTCATTGAAATATAATTTGAATTTTTGGAGATAATAGTTTATTTATAAAGTGCTTATAATAACTTTAAATAAAATGACGTTACGACGACGATGAATTACATAAATAATGATTAGCAAAAGGTTCGTCTTTAAAATGGGTATCGTTTCCGTAAATATTTATATAATAAATAAATAACGATTTTAAACTGACACGATTACTTAAACTAGAAATAATACCCAATAACTACTACATGGTATATTACGCTATGGTTATTATTTCTGACAAAGAAGTTTCTAGTTCTACAGATATAAAACCTCCGTAGATTAACTTTTTCTTAATATATATATTTTGACGTTTATAGTTGCCAAATTAGTCATAATTACCGTACCTAAATTACCCTCCGTAGGTATCTATACATACATACATACATACATAAACTCACGCCTTCATTCCCAGAGTGGGGTAGGCAGAGCTAAAGAATTACCAACAAGGTATCTATAAGGTAGTAATATTAAATAATGGCTTGTTCTTTACAATCTTATATCGCCAGTTTAATAACGAATCAATGGCGAAAATAGAAATAAATATAATACGACGTGGAAATGGTATACAAATGCGTATTTATATTTATAGTGATATAAATTCAAACAAGTATGCAGATACTAAATTAAATATATTTTCGTTTTTTGAAAAAAATTGTTTATGCCGCTGTTATCTAAACTTTAAAGAAAGGTGTTTGACGTTTCTCTTGAAACTAATCGATTCATCAAAATTCTATGAATGTTGGGAAACGGTAATCGCTCTCATTCGTAAATTTTAGTGTCCGACCGAAATTTCGGTTTCGGTTTCGGTTTCGGCCAGTTTCGGCCAAAAAATCAAGTTTCGGCCCGAGTTTCGGTTTCGGCCAAAAACGGCCGAACCTTTCGGCCGCGCCGAAACTTACAACATCGTACCTTCGGGTCGCGCTCGGCTAACGTCGGGCGCGCTCGGCACGGCTGGCAATATGGCGTCGATCGCCTGACTTTATAGGGTAGTTAAATTTTCAAACAGAACCTCTGTAACTGTGCTGAAATTTCATTGTGATAAATCTTTGAAAGTAGAAACCTGTAATTATAGGTCGGCGAGATATTAATTTTAGAAAAAAACGGGCTTACTAACATTTTTTCGACTTTTTAAGGACTTTTTATTTTATTTTATAAAAGGTTCGGTTTCGGTTTCGGCCGAAACTACAATGAAACCGAACCTTCGGTTTCGGTTTCGGCAAAATAACATGTTTCGGTCGGTCACTAGTAAATTTCAATGCAATGATGATCAAGGTAACTATTCTACATAACTAAGTTGATGGTTAAATGCACTAAGAACTATTTGTATTTTATATTAAAAGTCAATGTTTGTTTTAGAAGTGAAAACCTCAAGAGATACCACATGTATATGCACCACGGACACAAATTATGTTAAAAGCGATACCATTGAATAATTTTGAGAAGTTTTGGGTATTAATAATAAACTTAATAGAAAAGTACATATGAATACCTTACGGCACATAATAGTAAGAAATTGAATGTTAAAATCAGAGTATGTATGTATCTATTTGTTTCCTAGTTTAAGTACCAAGTGTATAAATAAGTCTAAGTTCTTATCTTAGAGAGCAACCTCTTTAGATTGTACCTAGATAAACTGGCCAGTCATATTAAAATTGCATTGATAAAAACATGACGTCGACTAAAGTCAGTTTAATACTATTCAATCCATGTTTGTCGGTAAATTTGTTGGAATTTGTTGGACAATATGTCGCGTCGTGAAGCTAGTTCTGATACAGTAAGTAATTGGATTAAGGGGTATGATGAATTTTCATTTAATGGTGTGACGTTATTCTGCAATTTATGTAAAATTGATATTGATACATCTCGAAAAAAACATTTTACCAGACATGCGAAAAGCAGGATACACTTGAAAATAAAGAATGATCTTACTAGAGATGAAAATGTTTGCTTTGATTTGTCTTTGATGATGATGTGTGCAAATATACCATGGAACAAGTTAAATAATAGTTACTTTCGAATTTTTTTGGAGAAATATTGCATCGGGTATAAAATTCCTTCAGAGTCGTACATGAGAAAAATAATATTTCAAAAAATTTATGAAAAACAAGTGATACAAATTCGAGAAAAACTAAGAAATGGATGCTTTTGGGTGTCAATTGACGAGAGTAAGGATTTTTTAAACCGCAAAATTGCACATATACTGGTTAGAAATTGAAGCGAAAATCAGCCCACTACTTGCTATTTGATTGCATCTAAAGTTATGGATAAGGTAAACGGTTCCACAATCTTGAATTTTTTTGAATCAAGTTTACGATGGCTGTGGGAAGACCTTGCTGAAGAGAATTTCAAAAAAAAATGTTTGTTTACTAGTGATTCGGTAAGCTATATGTTAAATGCTGGACTCAAAATTAAAACCAAATATCCACAAATTTTGCATAATATAACGTGTTTGGTACACGGAATCCATAGACTTTGTGAAGAAGTGAGAAAAAACTTTGAAGACGTAAACACATTGATCTACTATGTTAAAAAAACTTTCTCCAAAGCTCCTTCCAGGATTACCACGTTTAGACAAATGAATCCAAACATTCCCTTACCACCTCAACCCGTAATCACACGATGGGGTACTTGGATCCAAGCGGCATGTTATTATAATGATAATTTTGCAGCAGTAAAGAGAGTTATAGAAACATTTCCCAATCGTGATAGTGTATATGTCCGCAAATATAAACAGATTATGCAGTCGGATGATGTCGTTGACAATTTACGCTTCATTTCACAACATTTCCAATACATTTTGGTTGTAATAAACAATTTACAGTCTTCTTCAAATACTGTCGAACATACTTTAAGTAAAATAACAACTATATTAAATAATCTGGACAGTATACCAGGAGCAGTAGTAGGTAACCGTTTGCAAGCTAAAATGAAAGCCGTACTTAACAGAAATCCCGATTTTGAGGTTATCGCCCAGAACTTACAACAGAAAGTAAACTCTGAATTATGCTGGAATGATAATATTCCTATAAAACTACTGAAATTTGCCCCATTAACATCAGTGGATTGCGAGCGGAGTTTCTCAGCACTTAAGTATGTTTTCGATGTAAAAAGAAATAGACCGACAGCGGAAAATTTGGAAAAAATACTGACTATTTTTTTAACAAACTTTTGTATTTATTGACTAGGAATCAAATTATATGTCAAGTAAAAAATTAATTAACTGAATAACATTTTGATTAATTTTGGAGTCATGTCCACATAATTGCAAACAATGTCGCAAATTTTTCCGATCTCTGATTATTATAGAGACCAAACTCGAAATTAAAAATTTCTGAATTATGTCACTGGTTCTGAAGGTGCGAAATGAAGTTGCTATTCCCTAATTATTATATAGTGCCACCTTGACTTTAATCTTCATTATTCGCGATCCATAATATCGTTGGTCCTAACGTTCGTTTTTCATAAATTATTGATTGTCCTAAACTGGTTTTCAGATGAGTCTGACAACTTTTTAAGCTTTCCAAATATACCTGCGGTTAAGTCAGATTATAGTCGTGTTATAAAAACACAAAAAAGTTTTGAACATCAGGCCGAAATGGCTTTAGGACAAACGATGAATTATGACAAATGACGATTAGGACAAATTACTATTAGGGATTCCAATATAGACCCTCATTATTGTCATGGGTATAACATTCATTCAGTAAACTTCTGTACCAATTTAAATTAATTTTGGAATATATGGGGAGTCCAGATCGATGCCAAATACCTATAGATACAGATAGATAGATAGAATACCTATAGATGTAGAGCACATATATAGGTATTCTATCTAGTCAGGTGGCTCGCCGTGTAAAAATAAAATAGTTCAGTTCATGTATACTATAAATATGTATTGGCGCTACAATGTGGCCAGCGCTCCCGACCAACTCTGTATTTGGTTAATATTCCTACCGTTTAACTTTAATTAGGCGATTTATATTCAAGTTGCAGTGAAGAGTGGCTCTATATTATTTATTGCGTGAATTAAGGATCTGAACGTTATGTTTGGTTGTGCTTAGCCGTACACGGTTCAGCGTAGTAGTATATAAATGCTTATTTCGTCGTGTTAACATTCCTACTTGCGGTTGGTTACTTACTTTTTAGAATAGTTTCGCGAATGTTTCCTCAGTAGGATGTCAAAGGCATACAGACTACTAGTATAGCAATAGTATTATATTAAATACAGTATTTATGAGGCATTGCACTCTCCACCTCAACTAGCCCCGCGCAAGTAATAATAATGGAGTTGACTTTCAAAATGTATTTTGTTACTTCAGAGTAACTTGGTCCCAGGACTCAAGCACCGCCTGTCCCTGGGCCTGCGAGGCCAGCGGAGACGTTGTGACTTCCGCGAGCTGGCGGCCGCACCGCAGCGCGCCGCGCGGCTCCGGCGAGCTTCACGTACGCTGCGTCGCTGAACTCCGTTAATTACCGCTCCGCGAGATGCAATCGCGTGTAATTATTAACAAGCAGCGATTTAAAATATGCAAAATTATTAATAATTTAACATCTACCGATGAAGTTTGTCATAAAGTAAATAAGATTATTGAGACAGTCTGGTTTTTACATGTTTGTTAGCTGAGGTGTCGTGTGCTAATTTAAAACGAATATACTTTCATTTCGTTATGTCCATAGGTGCTTACTAAGGGCATTCACTATAGGTACGTGCATACCTGATCCTATGATCCATCCTTCTATTACGTCTATATTTAGCGAAAATTTGGCACATTGAAATGGGTTAGGTTTATGCAGTTAAAGTCAAAAAAAATATTAATCATGTACTTATTTGTGCTCGGGCATCCATTAATTTAGCGTTTCGTACCACATAAGTAGATATTTAGAAACTAAGACAGGTGATTTTTAAAGTACCTACCATCACAACAGCCTTTAGTCTGTGGTGAGTGACGTATTTCGTGCAAACCATATTCTCATTGAAAGTACTAGTAAAGTGCTGGTAGCTTGATATTTCAGATTTAATTACAGTTTTAATGTTAGAACTGGTTTCGATGGACATAATTTTAAAGACTTTTGGAGCGTGTATCTCGCCGCATGATGGGTACCTACCAATTTGAAATAAGTCGAACAAAACAATTAAAAATATTTTACAATGATACTCCAGACAACTTTGACAAGCGAGGCTCACGGCCTGTTTCACAATCGACAAGTAACGCATAGTTGACAGATAAATTTAGCTTTTTCTCTTTCTCACACTTGAAAATAAACCAGGAGAGAGCTAACTTTACATGGATGCTCTGCTTTCATTTAGCAGATGTTAGGTATTCATTTTAATAAATAAATTAATACAAATAAATAAATAATGTAAAATAAAAAGCGGTTAAATTATTACAGTTAAATACAGCTTAGCAGACTTATTGAGCAGAGAGGCTTATTGAGCCAATTTTCTGTTATGATATGAATGACAATGCCAGAATAGTATTTACGACTATTTAATAATAAAATAATAAATAATCATAATCATAGGTCAATCATAGACCTACTGATTTTTATTACCTACAACGAAAAAGTTTTTGTAATGACAATGTTACTCGATGATTTTTGCTACCGTCCTTCTCAATATCAGTATCGATGAACTTTAGCCAAATTACAACCTTTCAATACTAGTCTTTCTTTTTTAATCACCGGTATGCAAATTGTCGTCATCGGCACCAAAAGTGCGACCTCTGCTTGTTATGATATAGCGCCGTTACCCTTCTAAACTTGTAAGTATAAGTGCGTTCCAAGTTTGGCAGTGCGTGTTTGGTTGAAAAATTCACTTCTAAAATATTATAATTGAAAACCTAAAATGAGTACCTAGGTAGCAGGAGATGAGTCACGAGAACGGTGTCGTGGCGCAACGCAGCCCCCGCGCCTCGCCGCTGCAGCACGAGCGGCGCGGCGGCGGCGCGAGCGCCGGTAGACTACATTGTAGGATATACTTGTATGCTCTTGCGCTTAATCACCGCTATCGCGATCGCGATATATTTTTATACAATCAACTGCGGAAGAATCCACCACTTTTTGTACATTGTATTGTTTTCACCGTGGTTATGTTTTAATTGCTAACTAATACCTAGTCCGTGGGTTTGTTCCTTTGAATAAAGATTAAAGATTATTATTATTATGTTAGATGAAATGTAAAATATAAACATATGTTAAAAGGCAAAGTCATCAAATACGAGTGTGCGTTTCTTCCGTCCCATTTACCTAGATCAGTGAACCCAATTAAAATTTCCGTCGTTGACTTTTCTTCTGCAATAACCTTTTCACACGAGCCGAGGAGCTATTGCGTAACGCGCTCGCAATCGCAATCGTTTTCATTTTGATATTCGAAGGCGAGCCGGCATACAAAATGAAAACAACTGTTCCGCTTTGAAGCCGATTGCGATTGCGAGTGCGTTAGGCGATAGGCCAGCAGCTCAGGGGCCGGTCAGGTGCTCCGAACAGGTACTCCTGAATCGCCAGGGAACCCATTCTGATACAAATACTGTTGTCAGATAGACATTACAACACGTCAAATATTGTCAAATCGTTCATATTTAAAATACATTGTTGATGTTTACTAATGATCCAACTCGAACATAATATAGTTAAATGAGATACAAATAACGTTACGTGCACTTGGCATTAACCAACGAGATTAGATTAGTAGAAATCGCATTAATTTATAATATTTAACGGCGTATTATATCGTATAAATTATGCATTCTTCGTGCTGCTAAAGAGCGCGCACACAATAATAACTTCAATTATTCAATCAAACCGACGAAGCATTTTTATAAAATGTAGTCATTTAAGATAATAGATAATAAGCGCGCGAGTGTGTGTGCGCCTGTGAGCCAGAGCACTGGAACACAATAAACAGCGCTCACGCAACGCGGAGCATCATATTAATAAATTTGCTTTTTATCAATACAGCATAAATAGTTGCATGCGAACAGACAACAAGGTAAGTAAATTCTTAAGGCGAACTCCTCACTTCTTCCGATATATTGATCAGATAGCTAGAGGAATTGTCATGACATTCGATTTTATTCATTGTGGGGTCGATCATTGTAGGGCGTCAGTTACCAAGTCGCATAAGACTGCAAAAACTGTATACGAATGAGATACTGACTAGTGAGGTGAGACTGACACTAGTGCTTGATACTTTGCTACTTCCCAATTGTCGAACCCATCGAACTAAAGGCACAAAAGATTATAAATAGGTTGGCATCTTGACTACTGACATATTCACATTTTTTAAAATATCATTTCAAAAATGAACAAAAACGTGCCCTATCTTGACAGAGCTGTTTTTTTTTGAGTCAATCTACGAAAACAAAACATCAATCCTTAACTATCCAATACTGGAAGTAAATTCGCGCGTGTTGAGCATTTAAGACTGCCTGTAGATATGACCGAGCTAAGCTCGATATTTTTTATTGGTAATATCGCCCCCGTAACCCCCTGCATACTAAATTTCATGAAAATCGATGGTGCCGTTTCCGAGATTCAATTATATAAATACAAGAATTACTCGTTTAAAGGTACTAGAAATTCGGTATTTAATAATAGTACATTGTGTTTTAAGGTCGGTAAGTAAGGAATTACGATCGAGGCTCTAGTAGAAGCCCGAAGTCGAAGACTGAGGGCTTCCTGAGTCGAGGTTCGTAATTCCCGTACCGCCCGTGAAACATACAATGTTTTTCATCACATTTGCGAGTAAATAAATATACAAGTCAGCACAACTATTATTACGAATTACTTGAACTTTTTTTAAGCGGATGGCTGGCGGACTCCACAGATTATAAAAATGTTTCGTTCAGAAACGTTAAGGGCAAATACTTACGTAGTTATACATACAGCCCTGAAGGAGTGTAAAAAAAACGACGTTTTGATACAGAAAACTATTAAAATCGGTTATTAAGAACTTTAATTGAGTATTTAAGTAACATGTAGAGAGATTGCAATGAAATTCCTGTATTTCCTGTTTAAATAACATTTTAAGACAATTTTTCAATTGCGTGTAAACTCTTTGCTTGAACTTGCATGACCTGTGTGCTGTGCCATAAATTAAAAAAAAATTACTTACCGACCTTGGGTTTCATGGTAAAAAGAAAGGTCGAGGGTTTTATATGGGGCATTGCGGCCAAGTTAACCTGTATGTTTAGATACTGTTTACGTGCAAGTGTGATGAAAAAAATATTGCATATTTTACCCGGTTGTAACCACTCTATTAACGTTCTCTCGCGATCTTTAGGTAAAGTATCTCCGAATGTCTGATCTCTTCGCTGGTGGTAATAAGCTAGCGCGGGTGTTATGCGATTCCACTCAAGGGAAAGAGCACGATCTTAAAATATATGCAGAAGTCTGTTGTTTCGTAGTTGGTTTTGTTATTCTGGCTAGCCCTGCTGGCCCGCCGCTAGCTGTTACGGGTTCGATTCCCGGTACACTACAATAACAATATCTTTTGGTGATCAGTGTTCTTTTTTTATATATTTTATATACTAACTAGGTTTTGCCCGCGACTTCGACCACGTAGAATTTCATTCAAATATTTCAAATTCTAATACGATTTGACTATTCTTTTACATACATACATACATATCTTCACGCCTGTATTCCCAGAGTGGGGTAGGCAGAGCTACAGAATTACCTACAACTTTAAAAACCTGTTGATGGTTCTTTTATATTTGTAATTAACATGTTTTTTTGAATATGGAATGATTCGTATATGTTATTAGTGTTATTACCAAAATGTTCTAGTCCTTACTATTTCCAATTTCGAACTCTACGTCCTTATGACGCCGTGCCCTAAAAGTGCATGACCTCTCTAAAGCTTAGAAAACTTCAAATGCGGTAGGTAGGTACTAATATAGTACGGTGGCTTTCGAGACATTCCAATTTTAAAGAGTATTTGCATTGCGCCAAGCTTTAATGTGAGTTCAACCTTTTATGAATAAAATCGGATTGAGTTTTCAAACATGTGTGTCAAAATAAAATGTTATTTAAATAAAATACGAAACATGTGTTCAATAAATTCTGTTAAAGAATGTTTATGCAAAATTTGTAGTAGATTGGACAAAGGAATCACGTTGTCCCATACAAACTTTGCCCCCTTTTTCACCCCTTAAGGTTAGAATTTCGGAAAATCCTTTCTTATTGGGTGCCTGCGTCATACAAAGAACACACCCTCCAAGTTTCAGGCTTCTACGATCAGCGGTTTAGGCTGTGCGTTGATCCGTCAGTCAGTCATTAAGGACAAAGCATTTTATTAGTATAGATTATGTTTATCGTTGTCTAGTCAAGAGCTTTGTTTGGGACAAGGTTAGTTTGTGTAAGATTGGCCAATGATATTAATTCATTATTAATAAACAATATTACTGTTAGTATTCTCGTCTTTTAAACTCTTAGTCAAACTTCTGCTTAAGACTTATGCGGAAATTCACTATATTGCTACCAATAAGTGTAATTATAATTTACACGTTGAATTCATTATACCCGCTCGGCCGCGGGCCACTTACCATATTTATTATCTATACATTTGCCCGGTTTTAATCGACAAACTGCACAACTTTTTACCGAGGTGTTTATAAATAAAATATATGAAATGTGTTTTGGCGTATAAATTTTCATTTTTATCATATTACCGAGTCTAATGAGGTTTTATATTATACACTGCGCCTGCCGGAGTCGCGGTCAACCTACACTCTTCAAATGATTACCTTACCGCTGCATGCGTCGCGTCGCGTTGCCAGCCAGCTCCGAGCTCCGACCCACGAGCGGCCAGCCTCCCCCCCGGCTCGCGACCCATTGCGGATTGTGACCACTCTTTATCGTATTACTACTCAATCTTTAAATTTATTTTTTCTATTCGCGTAGTATAAACTGCTAATATTGATATCGTTAACGGTATCAGAACACCACCTGTAGCGTAACCGAAGCGTGAGAACAATTCTATAATGAGCGTTGTCATGGTAATAACGGTTCTATAATAATTATTATAGCATTATTTATTACCAAGACTGATATCCGGTCTTGGCGCTTAGTGACCACTTGACACCCATATTTGTATAATCAACCTTGAAAATTTTCTTAACACCAATTCAAATTACGTATATTAAAAACAAAATTAATTTTGGGACTAATTATGTGTTCAAAATTATTTTTTTATTAAATTATTTAAATAAAAATAGTTGATTCATATCCCCATTGATTTGTTATTTGGTTACCATGGTTACGTTCAATATCGATAATTATCAACAAAATGGCGTTTCGTTTGGCATTCCAACTTTTATGATAAATTGTCATACATAATATTTGGCAATAAAATTTACAAACTATTAATGCCAATAGGAATAATGAAAATGACTTTGCTGGAAAGTACTTTGTTATCAGAAAAATCGAGGAAAGTATAAAAGAAAAGTAGCAATTGTTTATTTTAGACATTATCATTAAGCTTGTAGAAAAAGTTATATATATCTATTGGACCCAATTCTACGTGCACATGGCTTAAATAGCCTAAAACTAAATTTTCTAATGTTAAGTCATAGTTTAGACGGCAGATTTAACCAGTGCTATTCCAGAATGTCAAGCTGACAATGTATAAGACCGCCTAAAATAAGAAGCGTCAGATTCAAATTAGCGCTGTCATGGCGCTGTCATTTAATTATGACAGCTGCTCTTAGAATAGCAAAGCGTTTTAGCGACACCTAAATAAAATAAGGAAGTTTAGAAAGACTAGTTCTTCATCTATTCTCGTTAAATAGGGAATTATAAAACAGAGTTCGAAATAGGAAAGTTGATAATGTAATAATATTATAATGAAGAATTAATTTACGACATTGCTGCATGAAATTTTAGGCGCAAGTTATAAACATGACCATTCGGCGTATCCTCAAGTATTTTAAAACACGCAATACCACTTTCACACGTTTGATGTGATATAGCATAGGTATTTTATTTTAAAAAAACCAGGCAGGAGCATGTACGACCATGCTCAGTGTAGAATTCACAAAAACAAGTATGAACTAATTCTCTATTTAGGTTAGGTTAGGTTATTTTAGCAGGTATAAACACTTTCGTCTCCTGTATCTGAAGAATCAATCAAGTCTTCTTAGTCGTGATAGTTTTCCATTTAAATTCGTTATAAGTATGCGCTTTCATTGAAGATATTTTTGGGATTTTTAGTATTTTTAGTTTTGGTTGTAGGGTGGACACTTTAACAAAAAATAGCGCTTTAAAGCTTAATGTTTCATAAACGAATCCCTTAATCGAAAAATTGTTTTCAGAAACTCGCAACAGTTTCGAAAGACCTATCCAATGACACCCTACACTATGAGGTAGACGAGAAAAAATCTACATCCCCACGTTACGTGTACACTAAAAAATATTTTTATTCAATTTTTTATTTTACCACTGTTGACGTGACTAATATGTATATTCATGCCAAATCACAGCTTTCTAGTACTATGAGTCTCTGAGCTAGGCTGCGGAAGGACGGACGGACGGACGGACGAATATGGCGAAACTATAAGGGTTCCTAGTTTGACTAAGGAACCCTAAAAACGGGGAAGCAGGATTTCCGGACCATTATCAAGGGTTAGGATTTTGGTGGCAAAACGTGGTCATAGAATCTATGGAGTTGCTATTACCTAATTATTATTACACATAGGTATCACTTTGATTTTGGCCCTTAGTTTTGTCATATTTCTAAATAAACTAAATATATTATTAGTTCAGTTTACCCATACCAACTAATATTTGTTTGTTTGTTACGCTGTCACAGCGGAGATATCCTCAGTGTAAAATTTTATTTAAACTTGTTTAGCGATTTAATGAAAGATGGATTTTTTAAATATGACAATACCAAAGTGGTATGTATTCTGATAATCACGAAACAGCGACTCCATGGATCCTAAAACCACGGTTTGCCACCAAAAGTCCTAACCCTAATATCAGTGTAGGGTTCCGAAGCCGTTACTAAAAACAGAAACAAAACAATCTCGCAAAACAACAAGTATGAACAAATTTTGTATTTTAAGTTTTATTTGGTGCTGTTTTAGATGTTTTTTTAGTAGGTGTAAAGATTTAGTCTCCTGTATCTCAGGAACCAGTTAAGTCGACTTAGTCGCGAAATGTTTCCTTCCTTCATATAGCAGTTATTTAAAATATGATTTTTCTCAACTGTTAGTTACATGAATCAGCTTTTATAGAAGCTGTGAAAGCCATGACTATTCCTTGTCCTGCTTCATAACACGTAAGTAGAGACGAAAAGGTTGATGCTGATAATGTTTAGTAAAGGGAAGTAACTACCTTTTACTAATTAAGTTTTAACGAGCCTGTTCTCAGTGAAGGCAGATCCACTAGGTTCTTTTTATGTCACTAGTGTCTTGCAGCCATCGCAAATCACTAAGAATTTTTTCATTCGAATTATATCTCTTGACTACGTTATCTTAACGGTCCGGGTTTGCAAATATTTTGTAGAAATGAAATGGATAAAAAACAGTAAATTTGACTAATGGCTGTCATTTAAATAATCCATTCCCGTTTTAGTGCTCAAGACCTTGTAGAGAGCTCTAGTGGAGAAATTAATCTGTAAAATTTGCTTCCACAATCCACGGTTATGAAAGTGCTCCCGTAATAAGAAATAAACTTCACAATCGAACATAAATAAACAGAATTTGTTATCAGTCTAGTCCAAAGTTTGTTGCGGAACAAACTCGTCTCCTGAACAGGATGGTCCCGCGGAGCCGGCAGGCCGCGCCGGAGCCGCCGCGCCCGCGGGCCCCCGGCAGCGCACTCGTCAGCTCGCCGCTCGCCGCGGCGTTCCCTGCTCATTGATTATACGATTAAACGTAACGTAAGCGACTGCTTCCATTACGTGGCGAAGGTCGATTTCATTTGCGATCCCGTATTTGAACATGTTATTGCCTTATATTAATGTGCACTCACACTAATGCGAACTCCAGTCTTTGTGGGGCTGGTGTGAATGTTGTATGTGTGAGTGCTATTAGACGTTTGAGACGCCGAGGTCGATGACTCGTTCTGTTCATTGTAATTTACAATTTATTTAAATGTTGTGATTTGTATATGAGCGAAGATTTCGCAGTGCTCTGTATCATGTTAGTGTGTGTGTGCGTGGAAAAAGATGGGACAGGTACCTGAGGTACCTATAAGTGCGCGATGTACTAAGTTGTTACAAAAATGTAAACGAAGAACAAGAGACAATCGCATTTGTTTTTGTTGCGGCAATTACGCTTTTACATGGGAGTATCTTTTACTGTCTTTAATGACAGTGCGTTTTAATTTTGGTCTGTTATTTAATTTTAATACCGTGAGTGATCATGTCTTATATCATTATTATTAATGATCTCATCATGCTGGTTTTTATTGTTGTACATGGGCGTGCGCCGACCCGCACTCTGAGTGGAGCCAAAATCAGGTTACAATTAAATCTGTATGCATTATGGAACAGCTTCATAAACCCACTTGCGCACATATTTGCAATACAGAGGTACTAGTTAGATATGTTGGTAATAATATTATTTATCATTGTTGCTGAAACACAATAGATCGTATCATTTGAATAATTTTATCTGATATAATTCTACGTAGTAAGTATATGCGCCTCGTGAAAGTACAGTTGCGGAAACAAGTCATGACTAGGTGGTAGTTTGTTTTCTTAAGTTAAATTAAAATACACTTTTTCATACAAATTATCTCCGGGCGTATATGTTTCTCATGCACTAAATAAATTCGGATTTCCAGGATTTTTTAATATTTTTAGTAATAATTTAAAACTAGGTTGGTACGTTTCCGTTATTTGTTTCTGTCCAAGAAACATTTTCATGAAAAGGAAAATGTAGTTTGTCATAATGTCTACAACATAATTCAAAAGACGTACTTGATTTAGAGGGTGAGAAACGTTCCCGCATTTTGTATGGACATTTACAGCTTATTTCAAATTTACAATGCTCTTAACATTATCTCGATTTCGATTAAGTCTTGAATTGATTATATTATGTAACTTTAGTTACAATGTCCTTTTAGTAGATTTAAAATATATATTCAGTAATACGCTTTATATTGTAATAGTAATTAAGGTCTAAAGTTTGTAAGGTGGTTATACTAGTATCAGTAATATTTCTGTAGGCATATAAAATCAGTTTTTCGTCAGTCTGCCCAGTGAAAACCAACGAACAAGTGTCCGCACGCTGCCCTCGTTCACTTCACGGGATCTTTATATTGCCATAATTAGGTGTTGGCAAAGAAACAGTAAAATATTTCCAATAAATTATCGATACACATATCGCATTTCAACTTTTTTTTAAATCATTAACGTTTACTATCATTAACCTTACAATTATTAAGCGTTTAAAATTTGGTTTGAATATGTATAAATACTGAAATGAATTTTTGACTTTCAACATTCGATACAATGAGTTAATGGGTGAGAAAAGGAAAGATTGCCTTAGTTGGTGACAACATTATCAATGTAAATATCGGTGGTGTCGAATCCCCAGGCCGGCTCGCTGCAATTATTCCACGGGATAATGCACCCGGGAAGAATGGCTAGCGTAGACAGCAAGGCCTGGACGGAGTTGGACGCGTCCTTCAGGAGCTGACCCGCAGGCATCCAATGGGGTGGGGACATGAAGATCTAGGGAAGAAAGCAAGATGTCCATTTAGGCTAGGGAGTACAAATAATAATTACAAACTTGAAATGGCCACTTTTCTCTTCGACGATGCAGTGATTTGTAATATAAGCGTTTGAATACATTAGCTGGTAGGACCATTGATGGAAATACAGTTTTAAGGTTATGAAAATAGGGGATTCAATGACTGGAACGAAGCTTTGTTCGGTTGATAATAATAATATGATAAAGCTACTTCAAACCAATTTACTACATACATATACGTAACAAGATAGTTTATGTAATACTAGGTTTTGCCTGCGACTTTTCCTGATTACCTACAGTTGGTTTTCGGATTCCGTAGGAACCAAAATAATAAAAGAAAGGAATGACCCCTTATCTCTGAAGTTTATTAACCAAAAATCTATAAAACTCTTGATTAAAAGATAATTATTTACTTTTATTATACGCGGAAATAATAAAATGAAGTGGTCAAATTTTACATTTTTGGATAAATTATCAAAAAACATTAAAAATCTGTACGAAACTTTAGGCAAGTCGAAATGGACCTTATTGCATACAAAATAATTTTTTTTGCGTTTTCCAACCATATCTTAAATACCGGTTTTTTTACAAGAGATGACGAAGTGTTCGTACCTACTCTTACAACTATGTATAAAGGTATTGCTGAATCATTTCTATTAAGTAGGTAGTCGCGTAAAAATAATGAAGCCGTGTTTTTAAAAAGCGTGTTCTAGTTGTCAATTTACGGTCCCATCGTTTTCGCTGATCCTCGCTTAATCTCTTTAAGCGTTGTCTATTGATTGGCGTTGTTGATACCTACCTACGTTCTGTAGTTAATTACACTCGTTGGCAAAACTTTAATAGCTTCAGTGTGGCTTTGACAATTTGAAGGCCATCATATTACTACTGCCCATTATCATTGTTCAAACTCCTGTAATTGGCATAGAATTAGTAATTCCAACCCTTCGATGCCCGTGTTACTCCCATCTTACTATCTACCAAGGAACAAGACGGAAATAAACTATATATCTAACTAATCAGTTGTCTCAAAACTTTGGCGCAACCCGGACTGGTAGTGGTCGTTGCCAGTTGCCACGATAATAGTTATTTTTGCTACGAGTGCGGAAAATAGTAGTTCCTTATCGAGTGAAATCGTTAGATTCTAAAAATAAGTTAAACGGCCCGAGATTTTGAATCTACCGTTTCGCAAGTTTAACAAACATTTATTTCCTAAAAAAGTGCTTAGAGCGTGTCAGATACATATATTTTTGAGTCCGAAGTTAACTGAAATATAATTGCTCGTCACTGTACTGAGAACGGTTACTAGGTAAGTACTTAGAGATGCGCTATCGATATCATAACAATATGTTATTGTTATTTAGTTACGTAAGCTCGCCGCATGCAGCGCAGCGAAAAGGTCGATAAAGAATCACAGAGTACCTACAGTAGTAAGATTTTTGAAAGATTGACTTAATAAATCTCAATACATACATTCATACCTTCACGCCTTCATTCCTAGAGTGGGGTAGGCAGAGCTACAGAATTACCAACAACTCCAAAAATAATCAGGATAATAAGCGAAATCTAGCGGAAACTAGAATATTTCCGATTTACCGCTATTAGTAACGCCGCATGAAATCCATAGTTTACGTTAGGTATACTGAAACTATCACAGATTAGTATGCAAATTAAAATTATAGAATTTTTTTTTTAATTCGGGACGTGCTTACTTTTTGAGGTTATTGCGAATAAAAGTAGAATCTAATTATTATGAATATTTATTATTATATTATAAGCAAAAACCATCTCAAAAGCACGACAATTATTGTACCGATAGAATTGAGCAAATCGGTGCTAGTAGTTTTTGAAATAATAGCGAAAAGAGAAGCATATAAACACACGGTCAAACGGTGAACCTCCTTTTTCTAAGTTTGTTAACAAAGGTGTGTATCCGAAGGGTTAGATTTGTGAATGAGTGCCTGATACGACGCTCAATGGTGAAACTTCCGCACGAGAGTTCACGGTCGTTCAGGGGATAAGCCTTTCCGCCCTGACATCATACCAACAACAGCCCCGCATCGTTCAAAATGACAAGGTCAAATTTGAAAATCTGGGGAGATATTGAGGTACGAGGAAATGAATAAAGAGCAAGCGGGCGACCGGAGTGGAGTCGTCGCGTACGGCGCGCGGCGTACAGTCGCAGGCGGTTTTAATTTATTAGATGTAATGCGCGGCGGCGCATGCGTGGCCCGGACGGGAACGTTTCTGGATGCCGTTTTATGTGTTTATGTATTCTAATTTTATTGTTTTCTTTATTTGCGTCCCACTTTTGTTTGGTTCGGAGCGCGGCATTGTTCACCATCGTAAACGCCGATTTAGATGATAAATAAAATGTTGTATAAAATTTCTGTATGAAATTTTATGTAGTAAACGTAATTTTTATGCGTTGCTCCGTCTGTCTTCGTAAATTTTCAATGTTTTGTTATGAAAAACGTTGCGGCGACGTAATAAATAGGATTTTTTATCGGCGTAGATAAACAAAGCGTATACATCTTTATAATAATAGTGGTCATGGGTACCTATAATAGGTCAAACCCAAACAGAAGGAATGAGCCGCCAAGCACAAAAACTGTGAAGCGCCGCAACTTTCTGCTAATTGGATTGACATTTTAACAATGCACAAAATGACGGTGTAAGTTCGTCCCGGTGGAGGAATTACTGGCAACTACGGAAACTCCGATAAACGTGTCGAGCCGAACGCTTCAGCGAACGCGCCATGGCGAAGTGAAACAATTAGAAGCGAGCATGAGGCAGTTAGAGCCCAACGCCGGGCCGCGGGCGCAGCGCGCCGGGATCGAGACCAAACCTGTTTTTATTGCGAATTAATATTAATAATGAATACTTGAAACGGGCGCGATTGTGAGTTGTATAGTTGTAATTAAGCGCGATTATAGCGGCACCAGTAATTACCGACAATGTCTGCGGCTTGCACCGGCATTATTATGCCGGCTCCGACGACTTCGGCCGCGCTCAGTCAACACGTGAAACCTCAACTTTGCAATGGAAATAGAACCTGAT
This sequence comes from Acleris emargana, assembly GCA_927399475.2. NCBI lineage: Eukaryota > Metazoa > Arthropoda > Insecta > Lepidoptera > Tortricidae > Acleris > Acleris emargana. The sequence goes on along the minus strand of OV656835.1, from coordinate 42,895,252 downwards.
TGAATTAAATTTTAAATGACAATAAAATCAATACAGCTTTGATAGTTTCGTATTTTTATCTTGTCTCGTAGAAATTAGGAGCTATTATAGCAGCAAAAAAGTTAATTCGCACGACTGCAGTTTTTGCTGGACACTCCTTGAACTTGACCAGGGTTGACGCCTCTGCCCCGCGCTCCTACGCGGCCACTTACGAACCTATCTGTAACAGTTTTCAAAGAATCTAAGGAAACGATTATTTTATTATGTCTATGAAAATAAAAGTTTGAATTATGAAACTGCCATATGTCAAGAATAATGTTGCATTTGATTTGAACCTCGTTTAATAGTTAAATGGTTTGTTCGCACAACTCGCGACACAGTCACTTCCAGTAATAGTCGGGACTCGCGACACCTGCGGCCCGCGCCGCGCTCGCTCGGTGCTGCTTCTGTCTCGCTTTCGTTACACAAGCTGAGGGTACGTAGACGTTTCAATCATTTAATTATTTTTATAAAACTCTTCCGTGACTGATTGATTGATTGATTAACTAAATGACAGAGAATGCAATTTTGTTCGGTTCTTGACTTACAAGATGACATGATCGTCAGTTCTACTGCCAACTATGCGTAAGTGTAGGTATAGCTAGTTTGGCCGTGAGGCGTCGGACTGTCCAGCCGCCGCGCCACATCCGAGTACTTGCTGTTTCAAGAAAATGTCAATCGTAGATTTTAAGGGAAACTAAGTCTGGGTTTTAATACAATTAACTGAACGGTCAATGTTGGCTGAAAATCTGTTAGTCAGTGGCGTTAAGGAATTTTTGTACAGTCGTAGCTTTAATTTTTAACGTAGGTACCTACTTATTAGTGAAGTCAAAGTTCATAGATGTACGGAAGTGTGATGTTGATGGTATTTCTTCTATTTTGTGTCTACAAATAAAATAACCCACCTACTATATTTTATTTTACTAGAGTGAGGTAGGTACATAACATGCGTGTCATGAGTTAGCTCTAGCCAATCAAGATAGTCAACATATTCCAAAGACGCGTCTTGAAGCCAATCACCCGTGTCAGTAGACCGTGGACAATATCGTAAGCAAAAAGTATTCGCGATCTCGCGCAGACGAACTCGCGCCGGTCGCGCTGTGGAGTTCTATGATCGGCGGTCGGCGCACTTATGGCCCATCAGGTGGCGGGAATGGCAAAACTACCCTTAAGCCGACAACACTCTGCCATAACCTAAACTCCGCCACGCCTCGCCCGGATCGATGCGGGCAACATTTTACGTTCTATTTCCGAAGAAACGCGAAACCGGCATCGGGCATCAGCCATAATAAATTTCTTGTCTTATAAAAATAAAACTTTTCTTTTTGCCCGCGCTGCGAGGGGGCAGGGTGGGGAGTGGAGCTGAGGGGGAACCTCCCGGCCCCGGCAAAGTTGTGAATTGGCCACGCACACAGCTCCGCGCAACATTATCGTGATTCATATCGTTTATAATTTTATATTATGTTAAAGCTGGCGTCGGAGCAGGGGGCGATATTAAAAATACAAGAGGCGACCGTAGGAAGTACTTTTTGCCGGGTACCGTCTGGACGGGAAACTTTGTTTGCGTTCAAACTATTGATCGGCTTAATTTATAATCGGCTGGCATAATTTTTGTAATAACTTCGCTATCAGAGGTCTGCGGTGTTTCGTACTTGACATTATAAAGCAAGAGGAAGCATTGCTTGCCATATCGATAAATGAGTCATCAATTCTTCAAAGAACGAAAACATTAAATGTCCATACACACAGTAAGCGACAAAAGATTACGGAACTGCTAATTCCCTAAGTAGGAAGCGACTATGATACATGATAGGATGTAGTTAAATTTGGCATTCGGTTGGTCACGTCTTGCCAACGCCGTTGTCGTTGTGTTATTGTCTATGAAAATTATAAGGGACTAAGTTTTACCTAAATTTCACCCTTCTTTAAAAGGTTCTCGTTATCATAGAATGCAAGAGTTGATTCAGTAATAATTGTAAATTCTTGTTTTAAGTCTACACAAGAAGCAAAGACATATCTACTCGTATTGTACAAGTTTCAACATTGTAACATTTGTTACTGACACAAGTTACATTTGCATGAATCAATATTCACAGTGTCGCTCATGCTATCTCGCTTCGCCTACATTGTAAATGATCAGAAACATTAAACAAGGATGATATTTTATTTATAATTACAATTATTATAGTTGAAAGACAGGTCGAAGTAGCTGGCAACAAACTTGCATCGAGTGGGCAGCCACACCACGACCACAAATGGAGTTGTGTCCAATTAAGCGAGAATATTATAATTTAAAAAATATATGTTACGCACCGGCCGCGTGAAATATAAATAAGCCAGTAGTTAACATGCATTTTTTACTATAAGAAAAGAATGTTCCTGTTAAGGCGCTGCGGCCGCTCGCCGGCCCCGAAAGACGCGGCGCGCGCGGCCGGCTGCGCGTTACTCATGCGAGCTCGTGCTCGACAGCGATGATACCTGCAGGCAGACACTGGAGGGCTATATGAATAAGTGTCACACAATTATTAACGACCTCAACTTATTTTATATAACTATCGCCAGTGTCGCGTATGGTCGTGTTGTTTTGTTTTCAATCTAATAAAAGATCTAGACAAGATGCATAATGCTAAATTAAACTATTTTCGATATCGGACAAAATGTATGTATGGAATTGCCATAAGCGCTCTCCGCGAATTTTTTCGGTTACTACGTATAGGTAACATTTAGAGAGCCTCTTGTCTAGGCCTACTGTTCACTGCTCAGTTACCTACTATACAATCACTTGATCTATTATAGGTATTACTGATTCTGAGATATCTAAAACTATGAAATAAGCTTAAAAATAATAAGTGTACTGATTTATCTTCCTGCTATAGGCTCTTGACACTTGAGTCAGGGAGACATACTAGGCTAAAATACATATTAATGGAACGATCGCACGGAATAATGCACATGATGAAAGAGAAAACCAATTTTCGTGGCAAATGACAAACAAGCGGCGCCGACGCAAGGCAAAGACGCAGCTCACGCGCAGCGCGTAGCAAAGAGCCGCGGCCGCGCAGGCGCAGTCCTCGCGACAACTCGCTCGCTGTGCTCGCAGTAAAGATCGCGCCTCTGGCTCACGCCGCTTGCGTATCATTTGCCAGGCATGACGCTCGGTCCGAAGAAGACACGTGTGAGAGTGTATATGTATGTATCCGAATCCTTTTTTGTTAAAGCTTTTAGTACTTGCGGTCTATAATAATCATTAGGGTAAATTACAAAATAAAACTGATCAGTCGCCCTGCCTTGCATTTGCTGCGTTAAGTGAAAATTACTTACCACAGAAGTTCAAAAGTCTATTGATGTTGTTTCCTTTTCCTTATCCTTATTCATATTCGAAGCTTCGGGTAGGCAGGTACTTCCCTAATAAAACGAAATGGAAACATGTTACTCGGTTGGTAGTGGTTGCGTGACAGAGACGAAGGCCCTTGGCACGTCTTGAGATGGGTATCCCACCTCACCTAAGATCATTTTGTGAACACGGCCCTTAGAGTCGGTCCTGGAGGGCGGACGCAGCGTGGCGGGCCGGCGCGGCGCGCGCGCACCCGGAAGCATCCCCGACAAACAAGCGACACACTATTAAACGGTTCGTCGAACCGAGAAACACGTAATAAGCGTATATGTTTATGCAATACGATTTCATTATTAGATGCTTATTTGTGACTCGTTATTTCTATTGTCGCTTTTTTTCTATTTATTAACCAACACAATATGTGATTATAATGTGGCTTGTAGCAAATGAGGTATGTGGGAGTCGGGTCGTTCCACACGAGTGGCTTTGCGAGCGCGGAAAATTTTGTATGTCATTACGGGAACAAACGGTTTTGTTATCATTTGTATTTGTAGATTTATTGGTTAGGTTCTTAATGTACGATTACTATATAATGCATGATATGCTCAAATAAAGCAATACCGTCGTTACCAACCGACCTAAATATGATAAATGCTTTTGTTGCGCAACGTTAATTCGAGTATTTCGATAGTAGTTGTACCTACGTACAGAACGGCAGCTTTGTAGTCTTACATCGATTCATACCAATAGCGGGAACGCTAAATGTTATTCGTCAGCCGGCCGGGCCGGCCGGGCGAGTCGGGCGAGGCTGCCATTCTACTCGCAAGTATCCGCGATAGGCGCGATCAAGAGAAGCTCGCATCGCATGCCATGTTGATGCTTGTACTTACCTTATTACCGTAAGCCTGTTATTGTTAATTGAATAAATAAATACATTTGTGGCTTTTTGTATATGATATCTACATCTTTCGCTGTAGCCTCTTTACTATGTTGCGTAACAAGCGACTGAACATATCATATCTATAGCCATGTAACGTGTAATTTTTTGTCCACTTAACGTTGTTGCAGAGGCATTTTTCTTCTCGGTTCGGTCGGAAGGGTATTTAGGGCCCGACGCCCGACGCTTGGCGCCCGTCGCCAATGTCCATTTGAAATGTCAAGATTGCAAATACGTGGTCAAAAATGGAGAGCTACTCATTTTACCAGCGGTAGCAGTGCTCATTATACTTTAAATAAAACGTGTGAGTGTTTTGGATACCATAATATTACTTTATCGATCGAAGGATGTCGCTGTTGCTGACAATTTGGTAAGACCTGCCGCATCGCAGTTCTGGTTTGTAAAATGATAAAGGTTGAGTAATAGATGCAGCAAACTTTATTTGTATTCGTACCTATTAATGGATACTCGTACGCGATAGCAAGCGTGACCGTGGACTTCGCGATGAACTCGCGTCCTTTCGCTTGAACTACCTGCATCTGTACCAAGTTTTAGATGGATCAGTTAAGACGTCGAACCATGAAGACGGGCCAAACAATCAATGATACTTTCGGATTTATAATAATTATGAAGCGTGGATCCTGTAATGTAAAAAAAACTATATTAATTCCAAAGTATTTTAATACTTGAGCGTGGTCCGCGTTTTTAACTCGCGTCACACTATCTTACAATCAATTAAATTAGTTTTTTTTACTTTACAGGAGCCACTTCCACTTACCGCTGTCACTTCATACAATCCTCTCATTTAGTTATTTCCAAACTCTTTTTGGCATCCTGTGAGACTTTTCCTGTAGTTGGAGAAACTCTAGCCCCTAAGAAACAGGCTTTACCTAGTTTAGGAGTATAAGAAGATTCGTCCAATCCTCTGCAACAAAACCTAACTTTCACGTAACGCACTCGTAACGCAGGTAACCACGCAGACGCCCTAGACAAGATGCACTCGGCGTTCGTTGTCGTTATGCAAAATGTATGGGATTGGCGTAACCTGTCAGACGGCCGCTCCGGGCGCCGACGTCAATCCCGTACATTGTGTCGAAAATCGTTTTTGTTAGCTCTAAGCGTTCTAGTCTAGCCTCACAGATTCCGTACTAAAGGGGGTTATTATCACATAGCTATGCAGTTCAGTTTACCCTGAGAGAAAAGGACACAGCTATAGAACTGCTATAACTCTGTCCTTTACTCACCCTGTAAATTTAACTGCAAAACTATGTCATAATAACCCCCCTGTATTAAAAACATTTTTTTTATTATTTTTTTATGATTATTAACTTGAAATGCTTTCATTTTCTTATGAGGCAATACACACTCCACGTATCGAGAGTCGAGTGTTAGTGGCAATGCAGTTTACACTGTTAGTGTACCAAGTCGTATTTTATTTTCACCCCTTTTTCTTTTGGGTTACTTTGTAATATTCTATCAATGATATACCTACATATTATTTAACTTATATTCCGTGACAATGGCAAACAATTATGCAGCGCCACTTATTGTTAGATACGCAAGAGACAACAGTTGGATCACGGTGTAAATCCGGTGTATCGTCGTAATAAGTTAGTTGTAGCCACAACTGAATTATTACGGCCACGTGATAGGCCATTAGGAAATTAGAACATCGAAGTTGCATGTAAGGACGCGTGAAGACACGGCGTCTCCGCGCGCGCGGGGTCGACGTCCTGCGAAACAGCGGCGGCACTCCATCGACTAATTAAGTATATTTTATTGTTCCCCTCACTATTCTGCCGCTGTCGATACGCACCCGCGCCGCACGGCACGAATGCGGGCAAATAATTATAATTACATTTTATTTTTATTCCATTTTATTAATAGCCCCGCGACCTTCCTGACGCCCGCTACATTGTTTGCGCGTGCGTGTTGTCTACTCGTATAGAACGTTTGCTATCTGGCTGGACGTGTTGGCTGGAGGTTCATCTTGCGGAAACAGTTGGGCCGTTTCTTTTATTATTTCTAAACTAAGATATTATGACATTGCATTGATAATTCGGTTTCAATTATCATCTTTGATGCCTGGGGCGTGGTCGAGATATTATTAACGTTGTATTATTATGACGGCGTTTTATAGTGAACTATCGGTGTGACAGCGCCTCCGCAACACTGAGCGAGGGTATCGAACGAACACAAGTTATCCGCGGCGGGCTCCTGGACTACGCACCAACTTATTTCCAAGGTCGCGCTCGTTAGGATTGTCAAGTCATGCCTATTGCCTACTTAGGCTTAATATGTTGCAGAAAAATACATTTAGCCAACAATGGCGTTATATAGTTTTCAATATTGGTAGGTATATGAAAATGAAGTAAATAAAAATAATACAGAGAGTTTAGTTAAAGAGTCGCTGGCGAATGGCAATCCGACGTTGATAATACTTTATAGGATTTTTCTTATCTATCACTCAAAGTATAATGTCAAAGAAAAGTTAATACTTATAAACGACTTAAGTCGCAATAAGTAGTTAAATGAAATGAATGTGCACACCACACTTCACACAAAATATTAGATAGGTATAAAATAAATGTTGCTAGTCAGTCGGGATCTGGAGACATCAGGTATTCCCTATGACGCGTGAACCGTGGTTTCCGTGAAGTGAAACAAGTCGTAATAGATATTCGAGATATGAGCAAAACTCTGAAAAAGGTACCTTCGACCTCCCTTACACTCTCAGTAGGTACACCCTTGAGGACTCCTTACTATGTTCATCTGGTTACCACAAAATATAACTCACAAATTTTCAAAACTACTTACACGATTTTTTCCCCCTAATTTTATTAATTTTCTTGAGTTATAGTTATAAAGCAAAATTCAAAATTCAAAATATTTATTCAGTAAATTGGCCACATGCGGGCTCTTTTACACGTCGGAAATGTACAGTGAAGCTACCAAGCAAATGTGACAAACTTGAATATTTTTCAGAATGCAATGGATTGATACAAATTTTATTTTAAGTTATCACGACATTTTGTAAAAATATGCCTGTTGCAAAATATTTATGAAATATAACCAAATACCAAATTTAAAGAAACGAACACTCCTTCGAGGTTATTGTGACACGCCTCGGCGACAAAGCGCGGAGGCGAGCGCGGAGGCGAGCGCGGTTGCAAGTTGGGTTTTGGTTAACTACTTATTCGATATATTTTTGCTGGAACTGCAGAGGAAAGCTGCCGCTTTGCGATTATTCACGTTTTTGACGAATGCCATCGCATTTGTTACGTATTCATTTACGCTAGGCAAAATATCTTCTCGCTTTAGCAAACAATAGGCTAATTAAAGTTGTTTAATGTTTCTTGTAAAATGTTATTTTCATTATAAGCGTGTCTTTGTTTACATTGTGCAGTTTCGAGCTAAGGTTCGTGTTGCTGTTGTAGCGCGAGAATATGTTACTGCTAGTGTTGCTTGAAGACATCAGCAGGGCCAAATTCAAGCGGATCTGTTTATTGTGCTGAGGTACATCTCATTCAGTGGTTTTAGTAAGTTATGGGCTGCTACAGGGAGCCAACCGGACCTTATGCTGCGCCTGCGCTGTCCTTCCTTCCGTCTTTCAGTATTTAATTTACAGAGCTGAATCTTTTAAACCGTAATAGTTAGTTGGTTGATCTTTTAACACAATTTCTGTTATAACGACGGATTCCTTATAAAATAATTGCAAAATGTAAACGTAAAATGTGGATCTAGTTGTCTGAATAAATAAATTATTATTATTATTGTTATTACGGGGTCTCCATACAATATGATGTGTTTTGGTGCTTTCATTTGTTTTAACCTCTTAAGACGAAGAGAAAATTTGCCAGTGTAAAATAAACTTATTGCGATTGCAATAAAGTCTATTTTCTAATTTAATTGCCAGTCATAAAAACAAGTGAAATTCTGCTTTATCTTCTTTACAATTGATATTTTATTGCAATGGCCGTATTATGTACATTTTTTGTACGCGGGGACTTGGGAGGCTACTGTAAAAACAGTGATACGAGTACAATATACACGCGTCAAATTAGGTGTGATTATAATAAAGTACTCGTAGTGCAGTTCGCCTCCGCCTCGCTGCAGAAGCGCTTCGGCGAGTGCACGTCAAGCTTCTCTATTACTTTATTTGTTTGAACAATAAATCAGTTGGGGACAGACGGCACACCACATTGTAATGTTTTATTTATAAGCTGCCCTGTCATCTTGGTTAGCGAAAAAATTAAAATATAGTGCATTTAGCAAGAACTCGTTCGTCGGTCGCGGAATGCATTTAAAAATATTCATAACTGAATTGTTTATTTTTCTTGACAGTCCGACGGCTGGTGGTGCATTGATTGATGCATATTGGGTTGTGTGCATTGTAACTTAATATTCTGAATATGCCTAGGTGTTAGTAGAATATATCATTTTCACTTTCTTAACATTGAATTTTGTTACATAAATACGTAATATAGCTTATTGCGTTTTAAATATTAACAAACTGGAAGACCCTTAGACCTAGTGTTGCAAGTAGTTATTATTTGTTTATTCGTTATTAAATATGGGTTATTTTCTTGAATTACTTAATATTTGTAAGCGCGTGGTTAAAGTATTTACTCTAAGACATCAAATAAATTTCCTTTAAAGCAAAGATTATCGCTACTGCGCTTACACGGCGCGGGCGCAGGCTCCCGTGTCTCGCCGCCGCGCGCGCAGCACTTCCCGGGTCCTTACCGTACCTATTGGTCACGTTTTATTAACTTGTCAGTAAAGGTGGCGGTGTCGCAAACACATTTTAAGTCAAAATGGAATAAAGGTGCTGTCTACTTCTCGCACAAACGTCCGTTTTCACAAACTTAATATCATCTCCAGAGTTTTAAATCTTCAGAAACGCACAATTTATTTAATAAACAAAAATATAGATGTGGCGCCGGCGGAGCTTGACGGTGAGCGTAAGCAGTGCCGTCAGTGCGTATCACCAACGTACTCACGGCGGTCTTGACAGTTTGGTCCTAGGTTTCTAAAGTGAAGGTCTCTGACTAGGTACCTTAAATATGTTAACCATTACCCTGACGCATTATCCTTAATTTGTGTTATAACTGTACTTTTAATTATGAGTACCTACACTTAACGGTTATGCCACTACGACTCGGCAATCGGTGAAGCGTTACGCTTGAATAATATTATCGTACTTTGTAAATACTACCGACGGCACTACTACATAGTAGCGGAACTAGCGGAGGGCCGCGCGGCGAGCGGCGCGCGCACCGCACACGCGCGCCGGCGCCGGCCGTGCCTGCCTTGCTCTGACCACTTAAAAGTGGTAACAATGACAAATATATACTTTTTTTGCTGACTGAAAATCGGTTTTGATTAATATTAAATTGATATTTTAAACGTACAGCCAAAGGCATTAAATATGTGTATACACGGACCTTATTGCTAGTGGCATAAAGGTGAATACATATTTTTGACGTCTTAAACTGTACCTACTTATTTACCTACTCTCAACTCCGTTGAATGAACGCAGCATATCACTTGCACGGGTTTCCTCGATAATTGAATAAATACCCAACATAGTAACCGTTCGATATTTCAAATTTCGATGTTTTGGACATTGAATTATAAAGTTGAGACGCGTTAACGTTTGGCGACAGCGCTCCCGGCGCGGGCGGCGGCGGGGTATCGGCGCGTATGTGGGCGCCCAAACGCCAGCTGTCTCGCTACCATAAAGACGAAATAAAACTTTTTGCAGGCTTCCGCCGCGAGGGTCGGTGTAAATGAGAACGTTTTTATGAATACTTAAACTAATAATTAACGCTGCACTTAGTCGCGCTTAGAACTCTGTTTATGTGTCGACGATTTTCTTGGTATTGTTTGTTTTTCATTTGTGTCCATTTTACGTTGCGGTCCATTTTCCCCGCAACTCATTATGCCGTATCGAACCAGCGAGCGACGCTGCCGCCGCCGTTTGCGAGTACCTATGTTATATGTTATTTGTTCTCTAATTATGCACACAACTATATAATTATTTACCTACAAGTTACAACGTGACATGACTCAAAAAAATATTTAGTTACTAAGATTTGCCAAAATATATGCTAAGTAGGCCTAGACTTGTAATGTAACATTTACATGCGTGACGGATTTATGAAGTTTTAACTCTTAGTGTAAATTAACTGGGGAATCTCGTTTCACTCTTTTAGGGAATGATAAATAAAAAAGTAGTTAGTGCACCAACGTTCTTAGGGTACCCGAGTAATACTTTTAGGTCGATTTTTTCAACACCCCGACTAGCAGTTAATGTTATCACTTCCCTTTTCTTTGTCATACAACAGGAAAGGACAAAAGCTACAATTTCTATGACTGATAGTCTTATCTGGAGATCGAGAAATCAGCCCTTAATTTCAAATCATTCAATTCAATCTATCTAACATCCATCCATACTAATATTATAAATGTGAAAGTGTGTATGTTTGTCCGTCTTTCGCGGTTCATCCACTGAACGTATCGAGATGAAACTTTTCAGACATATTGGTTAGGTCCTAGAATAGGATACCTATAGGATAGTTCTTATCCCGGAAAATAGGATAGTTCCCGAGGGAGCAGCGATAAATGACTTCTACGCGGACGGAGGCTAGTTTATTTTTATATCGACCTAGGGGTACGCTGCGGCTTTTTTCAGTTTTTATTAAATATATACAAATAATTAGTACCTACCTAACGCAAGTCCATCGTACGACTTTGTACTCTAGGGAGTCCATTCCACCAAGAATCCAAAAATCTTTTGCTGTGACATCTGCCGGCGCTGGGTTAAAAGGGTTTTATTCACTCCGGCTCTGGCGTACCACTAATTACAGGTGCAATTCACGCAATAAAAACAATTAAAACGAACAGGCGTAAATTAAAAATAATAATATAGTGGTGAAAGGACTGGGAGTGAAAAATGAGGAGGGCTGGTCGGGGGATGAGGTCAACTTGTGTCGAGGCCGGCCTGCGGCGCCCTGAGGCGCCCCGCGCGCGGCTGTGCAGCGGCGACAGCGCGGCGCCCGGCCGGCTGCCCGCTCGGTGAGCTGCTCTCTCGCGCGAGCCTAACACTCGTGTTGCAATTTATCTTATTTTAATACATTATTACATTTATTAGGCTGCGACTCCACTGAGGCGGAGATGGGCGGAGTGCAGCGGAGCTGTGCCAATATTAACCAATAGAATATAAACTAACGTGCGCAAAGGCGCTCGACGTAACCGCATGCGCCTTCTATTGGTTAATATTGGAACAGGTCCGCTCCGCGCCTCAGTGGAGCCGCAGCTTTACACAAATAACTGATCCTGCGGGAAAGATTGTTAAAGATAACGATAAAGACATTTATTCAGTAAGTAGGCCGCACGGGCACTTTTACACGTTAATGATTTAAATCAAATGAAATAATTTCTTTCACGTCTCTTAATTTCCATTACTCCGAAATATTAAACAAATATTTTGAACAATTCCGATTTTTTTTACGTCTCCAACATTAGGAATTCCTAGTTTTTTTTCATTATTTTCTAAAGAAGCTGCTTACATCACAGCGACATGTATAGGTATTATCTATACGTATCGTTGTAGTCAACAATTCTTATTAATGCACGCACAGATAGTCACATAATAGAGCGTTTCATTGTAATGACTATAATTTAATAGAATAATAAATGTTAACTTCCGTATTAAGAGAACTAACAGGCCATCGTATTGTATTGTGGCAACAATGAGCTCGGCGAGGATAAAAGTCGGTGTTATTTAACCGTACGCTCGGTGAGGCAAGTCCTGCACTCGGCGGTCGGCGCTCGGCGCTCGGCGGTCGGCGTTAGCGTCACGATTGACTTCTCATCTGTTGAGTAGGTACTAGACATTTTAAATAAGGTATACCTACGTGTTTTGCCGTCCTATATATCGTTCCAGCGGCACAGATTGGGCAGCTTGGTAACTTGATGTAAGGAATCCGAATTCCGAATTTCACCAACCACTTAACAGACTATTAGAGAGTTAACAGCTGTCAAAAAGAATGAACTAACTATCGATTAATATTGTTTAACGTTTAAAATCGTTTAGTGGAATTGGTACTTAAGTACCTACTAAATGTGTTGTATTTAACATACAATAATTAATAATTAATTTTATTAAAAAAAAAAAAAAACTAGGTATATATAATAAAAATAAAAAGCGGTAATCGTTTCTTGTTAGTAAAAAGTGTTAATAGTTGCACACTTTCTAATAACCTTAATTACAGTAATTGAGACATATTTATCATATTATTTAGTGAAACGCCCTTTAAGTAACGTACACCGTTTTGTATATGATGACACGCTACACTACTTTAAAACATAAGTGCCTGCAGAACCCTACAATCCGTGGTTGACACATTCACGCCTCTTTCATTCTCAACTTTTTGTCGATGTCGTAACAAAATATCTTGAGTGAAATACTTTTATCCCCGACAGTCTTTATACGACAGATTCGTTCCAACGTCGGACAATTAATATGAATTAAGATTTAAATTGGTCTAATTACATAGAGCCCGGTCCATCTCCGGCGCAGTCATGCTTTGAGTGGACAAAAACTTCATTTAAAATTTTACATTTAATACATTAAATTAATAAAGTTATTTCATTTTGTGATTCTAAGTAAATCGTGTAATATGCGAAATGCTTAGAATTTTCGTCAATAAATGATGATGGAAGTGTCCGTTGTAAAATATTTGGACATACGTAGGTACCTATCTACAATGAACATGGTAATTTTATAAGTTGCTTGTAAAGAAATGTAGAGACGTGAAAGAGCACTTATTAATAATATTGTGTAAATGTTCATTTCTGATAACTTGTTTTTATTTTCAGGTAAGTCATCGACGTCATCGTACTCATTAATTTGAGCCCAGTTAAAATAGTATGGTAAGATCTTTTATATATATATATTATAATTATGTTCATGATTCGTGTGAGAGAGACTCCCGGCGCCAGGCGGCCCGCAGTCGGCGTGCCGGTCGTCGCGTCATAATACGTACAAACATGATTACGTACGATGTAATGGATATTACTTATATTTGAACTGTTATCCATTTAACGGCACAAACGATTTTCATAAAACCTATCCCAATTAAACAAGCTTTCGTTAAAAGAAAACCGCATCTAAATCGGTTCCTACTTTATGGAGCTCCGATGCCACAGACCGACAAACATATTCACAGATACACACGTTAAAGTTAACCCTGCTTTTTCTGTCGAGAGTTATTACATGAGTTTGTCCGCCTGTACGTATTGTGTGTGACCCTGGCACATGTTGGACTGTTACGCCGTTGTAGAGTTCGCCGATAAGCGAACAAGCGTATTTGTTGAGTGATGCTGCATGGCCAAGGGTCAACGTAGCTGACAGACTTGATAGCGAGCTTTCGGCAGCCGCGCCACGTTATAGAATCACGCCTTGCACTTCAGCAGCCAGTATAAGTAAAACGCCTTTCTAACAGCTTCTTTTAGTTTTCAGTTACCTTTTTGTGAACATAGCCGCAATTACTCCTTCATTTCTCGGTAAGCGGAGGCTTCTGCTTCATCCATAATGTCTGCTCTATGTTTATATACACGGGTTTTACACATCTTTTAATAACATACTAGACGCACCGCGAGGAAACGCTTTAATCTGTGCGTTCGCTTTGGTCGCTCACTGTCCTCGAGCTAAAGAATTATACGCTTATGTATGCGTGGCGTGAATTGTCTCTTAATTTGTGGTTTCAGGACGAGTTAAAACGTCTGCGTCGCACGTTAGTGGATCATTGAGGGCGGCAAAGCTTTGGGTTAGCGCAGTAAAGCGCAAGTTTCACGCGGATAATGGCGCCGTGGAAGTGTTTGTCGTGCGGGCGCACCTTTTGCAGCGGCTGATGAGTGGGAATCCGTTTACCAAATGAGCGATGCGCCCGCTTTTTGTTTGTCTCTGAGTGCCCGAGTTGCACAGCATAATTAAAACCCTCGGGTGTACACGGAGACTCGCTTTACTATCGTGCTCAAATTCCTTCATCAAATAAATGATAAGACTTTCATCTCTCTGACAAGAATTCTCTTACCAAACTCCTTATTGAAACCTTCATTTAAAGTGTTCTAATTACGAAATTTGAATGTTTAATACAGTTAGTACATGAGAACGTCGCTGCCTTACACACACCCTCTCATTAAATTAGTCCGGCGGTTGGCGCGCTGTGATATACTTAAGCCACGCACCGATTGACGTAAGTGCGAAACTTACACTCAGCTTTATGTAATAGAGAAACAGAACCTCAATGCTTTCTATAGAGGTAATAAACGCGGTAGGGAGGGATTTACTCGAGGCATTTTTTAATTGCGACGGACGCTTTAAACAGTTATTAGCTAAGCTCACGAATTGCAAGTGTTAATTCTCATTGAGTGACGTGATGCACCAATCTTGGGGCTCCCGTGTAGCGCTGTTCACGTCGCGCTGCCGCGCCGCGGGTAATGTCATGCGTGGCTGTGTGTCATTCATTGATTAGAGACAGAGAAAGGAACAAAAAAAAGACTAAGAAAAAGAAGTAAGAGTGACTAAGTCGAGGTGAATGCTGCGCTTTTAATGACCTTGGGTAGGTAGGTAATATGCCCAGCCCGCGGCAGCATTTACAATTTCGCACTTCCGTCCGTTTTTCGGACGTTTTGCCTTTTCGCGTGTTGGTTTGTTTGAAAGTGCCATGCTAAAATTTAGTTGTTTAATCGGATTTGAACATTTTATTTCCATTTGAACATTGCTATTGTGGCAGTCGTCCGTGTACGGGGGAGGGGCAGGCCTGCTCGCCGCAAGAATGTGTTTGTTACACTACGTTTATTATTCTCAACCCTTACTCAATAATTCATACGTTTTAGTTATTTAAAGCAGTCTTATTAGACATAATTTAACGTAGTTTCCTTCGTTTGGTTTAAAATTAATTACAAGTTTAATTTGTTAGAAACTTTCTTATCTGTTTGCTTCAAATGGTTGTTATTTTTAGAACTTTAAATAAAAACAGCCCTTATGATAAGGTACGGTCACAGATTAGTATTTCGTCTCTCGTAGTCCTACTTGCACACACACACACACAGACACAGACACACACACACACGCACACGCACACACACACACACACACACACACACACACACGCGCACACACACACACACACACACACACACACACACACACACACACACACACACACACACACACACACACACACACACACACACACACACACACACACACACACACACACACACACCTTTTATTATTTATAATATGCAGTGCCGAATTTTTTAATAATTGCAAACTGAACAATCTTTTATCGGTTCACAATATCAGAGTTGTTACAATATATCCATTTTTAGGATTTAGCAGATTTGCATTCTAAACAGATGAAATAAAGTTCAAACCTGCTAAATCCTAAAAAGGGACTTGGCAGGTTAACAACTTAGGCCGACGACATGACGAAACTATAAAGGTTCCGTTTGTATCATTTGGCTACGAGCCCCTAAAATATTAAGAACTTGAGCCAGATGTCATAAAAAGCAGTCTACACTGGCCGTAAACAATGGTTTGCATATAATTATAATAGGTGTGTGTGAAAGGGGTGCTGGGTTAAAAAAATATTGGCATAAGTGTTAGGGTCGAGGGTTAGCGCTGTGCAGCGCGGGAGCTGCACGCGGGCGCCGGCGCAGCGCTCGATTGATCGCCGGTCAAACACAACTTTCCACTCCAATCGTTTTGACAATTTAAAATAATAGGTATTGTTTATTTTGCACTTGATTTATGTTATTCGCTGAGCTGGTACATTTTTGATTTTGGTTCCGTAGTCAACTAGGAACCCTTAAAGTTTCACCATGCCCGTGTGTCGTCTGTCCGCGGTTTAGCTCAGAGACTCTTAGTGCTACAAAGCCGAATATTGGCATGGTTATATGTGCATTAAAATTACGCCGACAAAGTTGTGATTCTAAATAATGTCAATAAGAAAACGGGTACCTCCCAAACATGTAAGCAAAGATATTGAATTATATTACAACATTGATTGAGGCATCATTGGACAAAAACATTATGTGTATTTTATTAATATTATACATATTTTGATTCTGGGACCGTTTAGGAAATATTGAACTCGAAATGTGTCATTTGCGATAAAGTTGCGTGTACCTACTCTACAGGCAAAATTACGAATACTAAAATCTGGAAAATATGTTAAATGAAAGCACATACCTCTAATTATAACGAATAAAATCAAAACTAGGACGACTAAGTAGACTTTAATGGTTCTTCAAATATAGGAGATTCAATTGTTTATAATAACTAAAAACATCTTAGACAGCACAAAATACTCGTAACTTTATACGGAAAATTCGTTCATACTTGACTCTTGTTTTTCGACATAGTTTTTGTGATTGAAGTAACGGCGTCAGAACACCGGATTTTATCTTTGATTTGGGCACAAAAACAAACAATAGATAATCTTGAATTGTATTAATATAGGCTAATTTAGATTAAGTAAGCATATCTCGAAAATTAAAAGGCGTAGGTACTAAATCATAAACATTTTTTATTTTTCGATCTAGTCTTGTTCAAATACTCGTATCGTTTAATATGCAGTCTGCTTATAGATGTAATCCTATCATTGGAGAGCGGTATGCTGTGACACAGGCGTATCAACTAATACTAAGAGGCTAACTGGGAGGTCAACATAGTTCCCTATGGCAATATTTACCAGTTGACCCTCGAACACAGCTGAAAATTGTCTTAGGCGGAGAAATTTATAAATAGTTTGTTTTAAAATAAACCCATACGAAAATTCTTGATTTTTCATTTAAAATGCGTAGGTTGGAGCCAACCTTTTTAGTTTCGCCATGTCCGGTCAATCTGTATTGCACTCACTTTTTCATAGAAACTTTAAAATGTCACAAAGCTGCCGCGCACAAAAAAGGACCAAACGTTTTAAGCAAAGGCGAAATTTATATTTGCTCGGCCCGTGTGACTTACAAAATTGGTCCGTTTTCATCCTACAAACACTCAGTTTTAACTGACAGTTTAATCAGTTTAGTTTTAGCTTTAACACTCGCACAAGCAATTTTTTTCTAAACTGTAATAGACGTCGTCACGTTGTGTGAAAAAGAGTAAGCTTTATGCACGGCTTTACCATTGTCTCAAATAGTTTTAAATGCCTTCATTAAAAAAAGTTCCTGATTTAACTTTACTTAAACGTGTGACGCAGGTATTCATAAACGCGCAATAGCTAAAACCTACCTATAATTTATAATAAAAATAGCATTATGAGTAATGTCGTGTACTTTATAAAAATAATTAAGGCGATTATGTTTCTTTATTCAAGCCGAATAGTGGGGCGGTGTTCAAATACCAACAGTTTGGTTTTAATTGCTCGTATTGTTGGAGATCGGAGGTTATTCTCTTGGAAACGGTATCTTTTCGAATGGTTGGGCGGGAGTACTCGGCAGAGCGAAGTGATTCGACCGAGTTTTAAGCTACCTAATTAAGAATGCACGTCCTCAAATGTTGAATGGGCGCTACGACGGGACCACACAAACTCAGCGGTTATTAAATTAAAACATGTCACTAATTTATATTTATCACAGCTAAACTTTATTTGATTTTGACTTTTGGTGTTACAGGGGGACTAAATTTTTATACCTACTATAAATCATATACTTACTAATATGAGTCGAAATTTGCTCGTAGAATAGGCGGCACTGCCGTTTTTGTATTTCAGTTTTATGACCAAATATACAAAGGGACTTCCAGCCAGCAGCTTATGGTTCGTGCCGTCTGTAGTTGTGGTCTGACATGCATGCTCATGGCCGGTGCTCGTGGACGGGTCGACCCCCATACAATAACATTAATCAGTCAACATTATGTATTTTATTTACATTTGGCTGGCAGAAAGTGCCTTAGTCTACTAGTGAGCTGTAGTTAAATGTTGCTGTGAATTGCGGTTTAATTCAGTGATATTGAGTCTTCCAAGAAAAACTAACTACCTATCTAAATTATTTCTTATTTTTATTCATAAAACTCCATATTTTAGGAAATAATTTCCGCGGGTCCCGTCTCTGTAGTAATGCCCACGGATCCCTATTTGCTTCGCTATTCTTTCGATTGTCCAAGTGGCTGTCACAGGGCTGTACCTACGAGGATCTTTGGTTTAAACTGTAAGTAATAGAGGCATTTAAATTTTTCACAGTTTCTTTCCCCATACAACAACCGTTCGAAAGCCTTCATGTGCGAGTCCGACTCGCACTTGACTGGTTTTTCATTAATGCACTTTTTTTTAAATTAATCTGTCACATAGAAGTCTCAGTCACATTAATCGGCGTCTCTGGCGACCACACGCAAGGCTCCTTTTTTGCACAAAGACTGAGCATCGCAGTGCAGCAGGGTAACGCGGCGAGTGTCCTCGGCACGATGCCGATGCATAAAACTAAGCCCTCCAATGCACCCAGCATTGGAGGGCTTAGTTTTATAAGTTAGCTTTAGTACAAATTTAATATTTAAGTTTTATTTAAAAAAAAACTTTGTATTAATAAAATGCATTTTACAGCTAGTAAATAATACATGTTACGTTATATCAAAATATTTAATCATCAACAGATTTATTTCTTAATTGCAATCCCTTTATTTACCTATTCATTAAAACATCACGTAAAAAACTGTATGAAAGAACCAACTTTGCATATATAGGTAGGTAGTTATTGCCAATTGCGAAGCCAAGGCAGCCATATAATTTAATTAGGTACATACTAAGAAATGACAGAAAACGACAGTAATTTTGAAGAAAAGCCTTGGTAACGTTCTTTGTTTCTTCATTTTCTTTGTGTTTAGAATTACAGTGTATTAAATGTGAATTTGTAATAACAAATCAGCATTGAAAAAATTGCTCGCGGTGTATCAAAAACTTTTTCATATGTCACAGCGAGTCCAATAAATTGCTTATACTTATTCTTCATTTTCCAATCACTAACTTATGAGGAAGCAAATTACTAGTGAGCCTCCTTTTCCATTGATGCAGCCGTGCAATTATGAACCGATGCAGACAGAGGAGCCAACCTACTCGATGACATTATATTTTATAGTTGTTTGAGGTGGCTTGTGCGCTCGATCGCCTTGGCATTGCGACAAAATAATATGCAGCTGTCTCACAATGTAGTCACTTGAAGTGCGCTAGTGCATGAGGCGTAGCTAATTATCACTTTTTCTACTAGCTTACATTTCAAAAGAAAACAATGGCTAAGTTTCCTTGTGCGTACCAATATTAGATCTCCTTTTGCTGGTAGGTAGTTATTCACTCTCAAAGCCATTTTCATTAGGTATTTTGTGAGTCAATAGTTCGTCAATGCTACTGCTAAATTCTCAGTGTCCTAACAGAAGAAAGGAAGAAAGAATTTAAAAGTTTTTTCATGACCTTCGCTTGAACAACACAGGTACAGCCCCGACAAATCAATTTATTAATGTTTTCTTCGATATCCGCGATGCCCCTACCCATTGTTACCCATTGACAATCCCTGTAATGATACTACAATGTTCAGCGTACTACTATTAGGAAACACTGGAGTTTTAATTGTTGACCGAAAATCTGGTCCATTATGACATTATGAGTGTAATCAATAACCATGGTAACTGGTATTTTATGTTATTTATTACTATCCCTCTATACTACATACATACATAACTTCACGCCTGTAATCCCAGAGTGGGGTAGGCAGAGCTACAGAATTACCTACAACTTTAAAAACTTGTATAAATACCTATAAGATTAAAAATATCAAAATAAGTGGTTAATAATAATAAAATAAAAAATCAATTCAATGATTTTTTTGTAGGTTAAGGCTCCATTCAGGTTATCGATGATCGAGGTTTTGGCCGGTAACTTCTAATGAATATTAGTTTTACTATCGCTGAAATTCTATTTTCGTTATTAACAATTTTCACTGCTGCTAAAACTCGTCCAATTGTCATTACTGACTAATTGAAAGTTTTAAATTAAAGAAGTATTTTCTACACTGGATCGTCCGGGGTAATAAATAAAGTTCGCATTGAACAGTTTACTTATGTATTTTCTTGTAGTTGTGTTGCGTTATTTATTATAATGAAATGCTTTTGCTAAATATTTAACAGTTGTAGAAGCGACAAACAAAGTAGCTAAGGTTATTGAACCGTGAATAAAAATGTGTGTCTTTAGTAAAAAGCCTCTTGGTAACATTTCCCTGTTCCAGCGCGCAGTTATAAATCGTCGGATCATTGTTCATTCTTTTTTAACAAGCGCACACGGCGGTCGCATGCTCGATTATCATTTTAAAATTGCCCCTAATGGCGACTTGGGTTTACCCATCCAAGTTTACGACTGGAACAACCATTTATAAGGCATACTAAAGAAAATAATCTCGACCAACGCGGTCCCCTGAATTATTTATTGGTAACTGCGATTTGATTCACGTGAGTCGTTTGACATTTCCCGCGTCCTCGATAAAGTCTTCAGCCGACCACCGTTTCGTGTTGGGTCGACTGTGGCGGGACAGTAACCGAACAGTCGCTGTCGGCCCTATACAAGCTGTCGCCGTCTTCACCGCTGCAGCCATCATACGTTCACCTTACATCGTACGTAATGCAAAATGCGATAACAAGCCAAGTCACTTAGTGACTTAGTGTTATGTATGATTTGATTAGTCTTTGGAATGATGGGATAAGTAAGTAGACAAAGAGAGAAAAATTGCTGTCATGTCGTATAAAGAGGTATAGAAATAATAAATAAGGAGAAGTGGGGAACATGGTATACTACTGCTCCCAATTGAGGAGAAAATAGGATACGTTTGCTCTAATCAGTAATGGGTTACTGTTTCCAAAGGGCGCGATTTTTTGATAACTAAACCTTCCAAAAGCGGAAAATATAACTTGGTTGTTTCTAAAAAGCATGGCATTGTTATACATAAGCGTCTTGATTCCAAACGACCCTAACAAGACGCTACTAAGATGTTAGTTAAATCACTGAAGGACTTGCTGTGGTTACTATCAGCTTCGGTTGTTATCTAACAGGTAATACTATTTTATTCTGGGATTGCATAACCGGAAAATAAAGGTACCTTTTTTAAAAGTTATGACGTCATACCGTTTTGTTTCAGTTGGTTTCGGTAGCGTAAAGGTATACCGAAATAATACCGGTTGACTACCGTTTTAATAAAGGTTTAAGTACATATGAAAAAAAGCGATACCGTTTTTTTTTTTTTTTTTTTTTTTTTTTTTTTTTTTTTTTAATTTATTAAGGAAAACATACAGCCATGTACAAAGTAATACATACAAATATTGATAAGAATAAGGCCTAAAGTTCCATATATTGCTAGGTTACAAAATTAAGTTGTTATACTAACATAGAAACAAAACAACCAAAACTAATTACAAAATTAGAATTTACGAACGGTAGGTACTAATAATTTTATACCGGTAGCGTACCTTTATATTTCAACCGGTATAGTTCTACCTTTATAACGAAGCGGTACCGATATCCAAAGCTGGTACCATAGGTACCATGTCCCTGATTTTATTAATATTTTGACAATTAAAAGAAAATCTGTTTTGGTTGGCTCTCATTTCTTAATTGTGAATCGAAACTCCCGGCCCCCGCAGCGCGCTCGCACCTGAGGTGTCTAGTCAGTCAGGGGCGTCGTACCTAATAAATTAGCAGTTGGAAAACATTATTGCAATCTATTTGGTAGTAAAAGTCAGTGCCAAAAACAAATTAATAGATAAGAATAGTATTTTGTAATAAAGTTTTTTGAACTTAATAAAAATTCAAATGAATGGTCCGGAAAGGAACGTAAAAAGTAACTCTGAATCCCAGACTATAAAACTTATTGACCTTAATTAATAGCCACATAAGCCATGTAATTCTCTGGAGATAATCTTAATATCGTCAAAAGTATTATTACCTAATTTAACGTATACTTATGTAAAAAACTCATCATGCAACAATGTTTCCGTTGAAAAAAAACATAAATAACATTTCGTGACTAAACTTGTATAACACATCCATAAACCGGTTAAAATATTTTGCAAGTGACAGCCCTAACTTTGGGCGCGGAAGACAGAGGAAGGGGGAAGTAGGTAGATATTTAAATCGCGGTATTTTGATCCTGGGTAAAGGAAAGAAAATTCGCTTCTAGTTACGTTGTTATTTTTTATTCTTATGGTTCAAGGTCTAAAACTTGGGTTTCATGGATCCTACATCCTAAACAAATCCGAAATTAAGCAAGGAGTATTGTCTAATTTTACTACATTATAGACTTCTTCGTTTAATTTTAAGTGAAGTTGCACATGAAATAGAAGAGTATTGATTGAGTACTTTCAAACGATGTTATTACTAAAACTTTTAGTAAAAACCGTATTTACACAAGATACTTATTCGTGTTTAATAAAAAAAAATACGACGGTCTTCATTGTTTAAGTTTTTTTTTCCCGATCGTATAAGTAGTTACTTACTTGTGCTTACGTTTTTCTCAGAATACTCATTATCTAAATTATTCACCAAAGGAACTTACTGAACTTAATGTTTCCTATTTTACTAAGTGTGTTTTCTAATATTATTTATTTGGTTAAAATTTTGAACTTTTACTTGAAAATTCCAAATCTAAAAGGGAGTTATTTTTACAGTCATCTAAATAGTATCTATGCTTCTTGTGAAGTGAATAATTCAATTTATTGATTAGATATATTCAATGGTTAATTGATCTATAATAAAAATTCACTAGGTATAGGATTGGTCGTTATTAATGTTTGTATGGGCTGGCCGAGTTAATGACCCGTTTGGTTACAATACCTGGTATAAAATCGGATTGACACTGACTACAGCTACGGAAGTGGTCGTTAATTTCATTATGTACTCGTAATATTTCAAAATAAAGGTGGCGGAACGTCGCTTGTTACGCGCTGCATGTAATTGCCAGCTTGTTGCCGAGCTTCCCGCTGCCGCCGCCCGCCCGCCGCTCCGCCCGGCGCTCCGCTGCCGCCGCCCGCCCGCCGCTCCGCCTGGCGCTCCGCTGCCGCCGCCCGCTCGCCGCCCCGCCGCCCGTTTGCCACTCCGCCCGGCTCTGCGCCCAAGGCGGCTGCGGCGCCCTGTGAGGCTCTGGTGGATGATCCGCACTCGTACCGCACTCTACATACCTTTCGGCTCTCTAGCTTAGCATTCGTCATTTATACCTCACAATCCCCCAATTATGACGCTGTCAGAGCAGCCAATGTTATTCATCACTCGCTAAAAGCATGTATCCACTGCCGTTATCTGGACTAAAAGAGAACAAGCCAGTGCATTAGCCTCCTGCAACTATAACTTTTTGCTTCGTGCTTCGCGCCGAAGCAAAATTCCACAACGCGAGCCATCCATTAGATAAAAATCACAGTCACCCAGACACGTCCTCCGTAGACTCGCCAAAAAGCTCACCCCATTCCGACAAATAGAACAAGTCGCCACAGCCGGTATTGATTTAATACTGGCACATGCAGTCACCCAATGCCGGTGTTAGGGTAGAGGGCGCAACAAAAATAAAATTAAAAAATATGCATAATAAAAATTTGGTCGATAACGATGAGTCCCCCACACAAGTACAGCCGCCGTCGATGCGGAGGGTGGGGGATCGATTATTTTTTAAAGTTCATGTTCGGTAGCATTATGTTATGAGCATTCGGAAATGTTTAACATTAACAAATAAAACACCTAATATTTGTTTATAATGTCCACGGTAATTTGGTTTAGTTAAAATCTTATCGGGTTTTGTAATGGAAGGCAATGGCGCTACTACGTTTTTAACATCCATATTTCACCAGCACTTCCCAAGATATATTCTGATATGTGTGACATAAACATCTTTGCTAATACATATTTGTACAAACCGAATCTGAAATCTTAAAAGCATGCCATTATCTCTGTCAAGCTGACCATTTAACAGGTTAAGTCTAAATCGGTCGTTAGACAATAGATGTTAACATATGCCTCTATATAACCGTCCGTTAAGTTGTTGATCTAATTATACTGACATAGAAACAAACTTTTGCTTTATTTTACATTATAAAGAAATTCTAAAAAACCGATTGGTTTTAAACCTAAAAAAATAGGTTTCAAGCTCATGAATCGAAATGGTCAGTCAGTAAGAGGAAGCTTGAAACTAAAAGAGGAAATTTATAGGTTTTATTTTTATACCAGAGCTAATGGGTCACCTGATGTGAATTGATTTCCTCTGCCCATAGACGATGGACGATAACTTCCACGTCGGTCGCTTGTAATTTAGACTTCTACTTGGTTACCAATCCATTTTCATCGTTTACGATTATTTCTTGTCAATAAAAGAAATATTGTCGGGTCGAGGGGGGGAGGTCCCGACAATGCCCGAAGCGACTTTAGAATACCACGCGACCTGGCAATTCGCGAAGCGTGATGATTCGAATCAAAACGTTTTATTTCCTATGACCAGAGTTACATTGTGCGCATCTGACGTGTTGGCAATGTTGGCGCATTTACGCAGCGCACAACTCAAAACCGGTACCGCCGCGTCGCGTCGCGTTTCAATAGCGTGTATGTTTCGGCTATAAACCATTGATCTTACGTACCTACAATTACATATATTATAATATTATGTAAACTAATCAGCTGAATACCGGTTAAGTAAAGTTCAAGCGTATTTCCACAGAATATAGTTTTATTGCTTTCTAATATTGCATTGAGAGACAAGGATAGTTCAGGAAATATGAATTGGCCGTCTGTAATCTTCACTAAGATATTTTTGTTGATATCAAACAAAAGGTGGTCGTAAAACTGCCCTCGCTCTTCGAATAGCACGGTGGGTTGAGAGGTTAAGGTAAAGGTCAGGTCCGGTAAGTCTTGACGCCGAAAAAAGATCGCAAAGTACTTACTCTTAATGTCCGATCACATGTTACTGTAAACTACTGGAGCTTTTTATGATTCGATCATTTATAAAACTGTAACAGTTTTTATAAAAACTTTTTGCCAATCCTAGTGGTGGTCGTGCAAGCGTCAAACAGTCCCGGCACGTTTCTCCAGCGAAATGTATATAATATCATCTGCGATAATTGGCCGCGTGGTGGTCGTCACATCCCTCCACTAGCTGATATTTTAATTGAATCTCGCGCGTGTTGTGCCTCGATCACGGACTTTTACACCGAATTTAATTCATCATTTCCCGGCTAAACTGACATATTGATGGACTGTTGACGGGAGCATTTAAATTGGTGTGATTGCTGCTTTGTGCGAGCGGTTTATGCTCAGTAATTGCCTTTAAATTGTTTGCTCGATGCGGTGTGGTAACGAATCACTAGGTCTACATATTTGGAGTAATATCAATAAACTGTAGGCTACTACTAAATCGTCGGGCCTTGCTAATATATTTTTTGGCCTATTATGACTCCTTGTTCGACAAATGTATTACCTGCATAGCTCCGTAATTGGCCTATGCTTCGTAATTATGTCTGAAATAAGCCTTTATTGTAGTTTGCGCTGTGGATTTATTGTGATAGTAAAATTAAATAAATAAATATAATAAAATATATTCCATCAGGGGTTTTTATCTATCTAATTGTCATTACATATGATGAAATACGGTCCAATCGATTTTCATCAAACCTAGCTCAGAAACGCCGCTAGCGCAAGAAAAGCTGCTTTCAAAAAAAAACACGCGTGCAAGGCGTTTAAGAGAGCTACACATACAGTGTGTTAATGGAATACGAGCAAACTTTTAACGACAGTTGATATGCATCCTAATTAACATAAAAACATGTGTATCGTTTAAATAAGTTGTTTTTTTTTATACAATTAATTCCCCACGCAATGTATCAGAAACAGCCCAATTAACCTGCAATTAACAGAGACTTAAATCTTCGTTTACATTATACATTGCTGCTCGATGGGACCTTTAAAATTTAAATGCGCTCTATGTATTAGAGTTATTAACGATATTCCACATTTACATGACTTTTAGAGCCATAACCCATGTCTAGTTTAAATGTTTGCTCGTATTCCATTTACACACTGTATAGCGCTCAAACTTATAATACTCCTCTTTTTGCACGGGGGTTAAAAAAATAATTTTTTACACCCTGTATAGCGTAAAAAGTTAGAATTCGTTTCATGTTAAGTAATTAAGTAAGCAAAATAGTTCGTGTAAGAAATACTTAACGATTACGAACCAATTAATAAGTTTTATTTGAACAAATAATTATTTGACGTTTCTCGTCGATCCCATATCACAAATGACGAGTAGATAGTAGGCTAGAGACCCTATTTACAAAAGCTTGTAACTTGCATTACAAGCGCAACTCTCTTTTAAACAATAGGTATTTATTAAAAAGAGACTTCCACTTGTAATACAAGTTACAAGCATTCGTGAAACGGGCCCCAGCCCAGGCAGGTGGTGTAGGTCGAGTAACGAAGCGAGTGGAATTACCAAGCCGACTAAACATACATTAAAAAAATATATCATAGATCAATTTAAAATAATTAAATCTATGATATATCTGAGCCTTTGCGTTATTTCATTTACACGTTGTATAGCGACAATGACGTGTAAAATAATGTTAATTTATCAATTTTCTCATTCTCAAGGCCCGTCCTTGTAAGAATAGCGATCGTGGCGTAAGCTCACGACGTTCTTACTTAATGTTTTTTACTCCTATCGGCAAGGTGTATTTCGCCCAAGTCGAGTTATAGACAATCCCTCAAAAGTCCATATCGACAATATTAGTTATTCTGTTAAAGATCATTTCGCTTGCGGACTTGACAGAAGCTCGTGCAATTTTGCTACATCGGCTTACTTGCTTGCAAACACACAATGTCACAAACGAAGTAACATTGTGTGAACATGGTGCGTATTCTAATAGACGGGCGCGCTTATGGCACGTGGGTTATTGGCGTAATCTAGTGTCAATCTAAAAAGTGTTACCGTGGCGCGTGGGGGCGACCGCGCAAAACACGAATACCTGCCCGCGGCCACAGTGTACACAGTCGCGTTTACGGCGCGGACACGGCCGCGGTCCCGCCGCCGTCCCGCCGCCGTCCCGCCGCTGCGCTGTCCCGCCACACGCCCGGAAAAAGCGCTTAATTGGCTTCAATACGCACCGCGGATCATTCGCAATCACACCGCGGCTCAAAGTTCATTCGATCTATAGTGATGCGAACGAACCCATTTTATGAACTTGAATAAAACGCTTTTTAACCCTTTTAGCCGGGTACAGTCTACATTAGACAAACTAAGTATTTTTCACTCAATTACGATAACCGTAATACGTAAAACGTGACGTCATATGTACCTAACTTAAAAATGCATACTTGCATAAAAGTAGAATAAATATGAAAGATCAAATTAGTATGTCATATAATCAAACTGTATTTTATAAACTCGTCACATTCGTGCGCACGGCGTGACAGTTCACAGCCCTACAGGTCCGCCGATGTCGGCTCGTCGGACAAACGATACCTCATCGAACGAGTTAAAATGTCGTGTTCGTGACACTATCTTGTGTAACGTTCACGCGTACGTTTCCGTACCGACTGGTGAAGCGTCCGGATTGTCCGGCAAGTGGGTCAAGTTCGCGGGGTAGCGAGGGTGGCGATTGCCGGACTTAGACATGCATGTATGTGTGTCCACGGCGACGTCCGCCTTCGCCCTCGCACTGGCGGCCCCCGACGCCCCAGGGCTTGCTTACAGGCTCCGGGCTCGCCTGACCGCTTAGCTCGTAATTTATTGGAGTCCATGCGTTACACGCCGTTAAATTTATTTATTTATTTCATAATAATAAAGTGTTAAATATTAAAGGGTTTGGCAAAAGTCATCAACTGGATATATTTTTTATCCATAATTTCGTATTAAAATCATAATTTACAGTTCTGATATAGACAGGAAAAGAATCGGGCACCAATTTAAACAGTTAGTAGTGGAAGATCGAAATAACAGTCGCATAGTAAGTAGGTACTTGTACGTACCTACAGTCGAGTTCATAAATATGTGTACACTTTAGTACCTTGTCCAT
Source organism: Acleris emargana (assembly GCA_927399475.2). Classification (NCBI taxonomy): domain Eukaryota; kingdom Metazoa; phylum Arthropoda; class Insecta; order Lepidoptera; family Tortricidae; genus Acleris; species Acleris emargana. The sequence goes on along the minus strand of OV656835.1, from coordinate 42,866,869 downwards.
TTAACATTTATGGTTAGGTATTTATATTTATATATCCGTGATTTATTGGCGTTACCGTTGGTAATTTTAGTCCTTAACTATGAGTACTTTTTTGGAAAACCGATACATATACTTTTATTAATTTCTATATTTTTTATTTATTTTTCATTATTCTATCTTCAATACCGTCAAAAGTGCATATATACTTGGGGCAGTGTGGGTACTGGAGTGGGACAGTTTGGTTTAAAATACTAAATAGTAACCGACACTGTCCCTTGGCCAGTCTCTGTCCACGGTAGCGGGTAGTGATTTCATTTTGAATTTAAACGTGGCAATAGAAAATGATTTTTGCGCTGTAGTTTTTACCGTGCAAGGCTCATTGACTGTTTACTGTGTCGTGACAGAGGCCCGCGAGCGCCGGCCGCCGCCGCCGCCGCCGCCGCCGCTCGGCGCGGGCAGCGCTATCATTCATTAAACATGTATTTTATTAACAAGCGTATCATCGTTTTCTCCTTAAGAGGACTGTGAAGCCAAGCATTTCCATATAAAATGCGAAAACGTTTCTCTACCCTTAAGACTGCACCGAGCAAACGTCGAGCGTCCAGTGGCGCCCTCAATACTATTATTGTGTTTTCTGATAAACGAAAGAATTTCCATGGAATTGGACGATGCTTTTTTGTAGCGCAAGTAAAAACACAATTTATGGGATACGTAAAAAACTTTGATAATAGTTACCCTTTGAGTAGTCAGCTTAACGGGAAAAGGTGGCCACTTTTTTCCGTTAAGTTGATAACTCGAAGGTCAATTGTTAGTAAACTATGGGATTTATCGTATAAGTTGTGTTTTTATTTGTAGTACAAAAATGCATCGTCCGAATTCAAGAAAATACTTTAGTTTATTAAAAATCTCAATAATAGTAATGAGGGCGCCACTGTACATCCGGCGTGCGCTCGGCGCAGTCCCTAGTCAGATTTTTACGATTTCTGAATATGTTCTAGATATCATGTAAAACTAAAATACTTCTTAGAAAGAAACAAATTAAAAAAACAAAAACAGAAACGTTCAGACCTAAGTACAACATATTCAAAAATCGTGGAAATCGGGCTTCATTAGGGGGTGAGAAACGTTAACAGCTGGAGCTAAATTTGTATGGAATTTTATGACTACGCGATTTTAGCGGCGCTTCACAATCCTCTTAAATAGATTACTTGCTCAGAGCGCGCGCTTGCAGGAGATAGTTTGTTACTTGTGATGGCTCACCTTACCTTCAATTATCTAAACATATGCACGTTTAGTTCATAAAGAATTACCGATTTTATTATATTAAATTTTGTGTGATTGATTGCTGAAGTAAATTAACCTATTTAGTCATTTTATTTAATTGCAATGAAAGTATCCGTCTTGGTAGTTTCCTATGTCGTCGCAAAGAAAACATTCGCTCTGAAGGTGCCGAATAGCCGAACAGTCCGAAGGCCGCCCGATGCCCGCAAGGGGCGTTCAACGCATAACGTAAATAAAGGCTGCGACGCACCAGGTGCGACTCCTTCGCTTCAGGTACGCTGATGTTCTCCAGCTATGGTGGTCGAATACCACCGTTTTATCCGTTCGATCATTGCTTGCCTTCAACATCAAAAAAATACGTAGATACATTTACCATTTGATTACGATTTATGATACATTGACGCAATTCGCCTGCGTTGACTACTTTTCATAGAATCATCGCCGTCAATGGCTTGGAGTGGACTTGATACTTATAGTGTATTTCTATGGAACTTGCTAACTATGTAAACAAAAGCCTAAACTTTGTTTTGTCACTGTTTCTCCTTGAATTTTCACACCACCTCATCAAACACCATTGAAAACATACACTATTGGAACGGTCGTTACTGTAAAATACAAAAACACCAAATATATAACTCTATCTTGGATATTTCATTAAAAGTTTAAATGGTTTCATAAGTTAGGTTATTAGGACCTGATGTAATGACGTTTTTGTTTCTTTTAAATTCTACAATTGTCTATGATGGGTAGTGTTGTGGCTAAAGTTGGCGATATATTAAGGCCCCTACACATTACCCAACTCACGCTGATCACACTCACAGATGATATAACGGCACCTTTTATAATAAATACTGGTGATATATCATCTTCAAGTACCGATTTTTCTTCAGATCGTGATTAATCAAATTACAAATAAGTAACTACTTGTTTTTTTACTTTCGGTATTTTATTATTCGATATGGTTTGTCATAAGTAAAGGAGTATTGCCAATCACTAGTAAATTCATCATTCAGAGACAATTTCAATATGGCGGTTTGTTTACATAGTTAGCAAGTTCCATAGAATTAGACCTTACGCGTATATCTGACTGAAAGAGACCTTCGACCTCTCGGTCAGCAGCTCGACCGCCAACGTTTCCGTTATACGCCACACTGTCGAAGCGCCTTGACGATCCGGTCACGTGCTCTGAAACTATCCGTAGCAGGAACCCCTAAAACAGACTCATTTTTTCGTTGGTTACATATTTGGCGGATAATTCATTTTTACTACTTACTCGATGACGATACGAAAGTCAATGTTAATACCAAACTTTAGTACTAAATAAATATTGACGGCCGCGGCCGCTGCGCTGAGACTATTTTTACAAGCTTTTATTTAACTTGCATTGTAAGTATGCACGGTCCAATGTTGCGAGTTAAACTTGACCCGCTTCCCGTCGACGGAATGGGCTGGATTTTGGAAGACATATTATTATTATGTAAACCCGATGACAATGCAATATCATGGTATCTCAGAGACGATCTGATGATGGAGTCTGAAGGTGGCGACCGGATTCTTAACGTAGACCCACCGTGCTAGGACTCAATAGTTTGGTCTTGGTAGGTAATTAGATAAAGTTTTTGCAAAAAAGTACAGTTCGCAACAAAACCTTGTCCCAAAAATTGAATTTTTGATGGAAACTTATTCATACATATTTTGCAGTAGGTCAACATTTCAATCATCCATCACCTTTTTGAATCGCGTTCACTATACGGAACCGTATTCGAATTCTATCCGTAACAGGAACTCCTGAAATATACCTACTCATTTTCATTCATTGTTTTACGTATACTTACACTGTAAAAACGGGACCCTATTACTATGACCCCGGTCGGTCTATCTTTCTGTCACCTGGCTGTATTACTACTTAATGACGATACGAAAGTGAACGTAAATGTCAACTAAATAGCTATCAAATTTAATTCAAGTACTAAATTCATACTAGAGGGTAATTCCAATCACCATACACGTTTTCTCGATGACGATACGTAATCGATTTGTTGGTAAATCTATCAGACTGGCATCTAAGTGCTTACCTACTCTACAAAAATATACTTAGATTGTTTATGTATTGTAGGACATTGAGATTAACTAAATAAGTCTAATAGTTAGGGAGGCGAGGTAGCTAAATGGCGTAATTCAACGGCGCCGTCGAGACCTATCAAAATCGAAAGATAAAATAATTTCGAAAAGAAAAGCTCGTATGGTAAAAACCATTTTAGCGGTGGGTTTGGCGTGTACGGTTTTTCAAAAATGTAAAAAAAAACAGTTACTTGGGCATTCTCGAGCGCGTCAGATATTCATACACGTATGCCCCAAGTGCCTCTGATACCAACGGTATACTAATCTGCCGGTTTGCGTGGTGGGGGTAGGCATATAAAGTAGTCAAAAATGCAAAAAAAAAAAATTTACTCAAGCGCGTCAGATTTTCGGAAGGGGTGTTAAGTAGGCCCCAAGGAAGCTCCCTTTAAAAAAACTGACGATTTCGGCGTGACGATAACTTACGATGAATTTTTGAAAATGCAAAAAAAAAAGTTTTTTTTGTAATACTCGAGCGCGTCAGATTTTCATAGGGGAGGTTTATCTCGGTATCCAATCTGACAAAAATGTTGGAGGGTTCTCTTAATCTGACCGAAAAAGGTTTTTTGGTTTCTTTTTTTTCCTTTCTTTCTCCTTGATAAAACGGGGAATTTAAGAATGACAATAAAGCGATAGATACATTACCTTTTTTGTTTATTTAAACTTTTTTTTTGTAAAATGTATCGTTCGCGACTTATATGCCGCAACGCGTTTTTCGGAAGACGAAATGGCTCTTCCACACTTCCGGTCATGCGGAAACCGGCAGATTTTGTATTTTTACTAAGTTTTAGATTATATTTAAAAAAAAAAAAAAAAAAAACGCGCTCGAGAATGCCGGATTAACGTTTTTTTTTTACAAGTTCGCGACCCTATAACTCGGCGGCGTCAAGGACTTATCGTCAGATTAGTTAAATTTAATCTTGAAACACTAAAATCAACCCCCTATATCTTAATCTGACGCGCTCCAGTATTTCAGACTATCGATTTTTTTTTACTAATCTGATCGTCTATCCTAGGCGCGCGTAACAACATCCTAGAGCTAAATACTTTACAAGGTTGTTCTATTAGGTCTAAGGTATCTCTCATATCTTAAACTGCCACGCTCGAGTATTACCGAAAATTCCCCTATTCGCCTCCCTAACTATAACATAGGTATCGTGCATTTCCGATTTAAAAATGGTTCTTGTTTTTTTGCAGTACGTATCATGTATTCTTGCGAATTGGTTTAAAAAATAGGTACAACAGGTGTGTGATGGGTGACATCACTGGCCGGCGCGCGGGACACGTAAAAATAGTGCGAAACCAGGCAACCTGTTAGCCGCTAGCGAAACGATGACGGAGAGGCGCGACACCGCGGTCGACGCGGCGCGACCGCCGCGACCGCCCGCGACCGCCCGTGACCGCCGCGACCGCCCACTCCATGTCGCGCCTGCTAACACAGAGAATGATCTCGCACAGTCTCCACCAATAATATCTTAGCCACCATTGGATATATAATCTGACACGTTAATGCCTTCAGTAATAGGTATATGAGTAATAAGTGTTAATATGCTTGGTATATTTGTGATGTACGAAATTAATTAACTTTAACTACGCACCGCACACTGCACTGCATATTGACTGTAGTTCTTAAATTATATCCGCAACATTCTAAAACTAGTATTTACGTAATTAATAATGTGAAACATGCGTCAATACAAGTATGAGTAACTTGTCAATCATGCACGCAGTCCACGAGCAACTGCGACGTTTAGAAAATAACAAGAAGAAAAATCCACATTTAGGTTTCTGTACAGTTTATTTATGTCAAATTGATAGGAACGACCAGTCATAAATCTGGGACCTATCCCTCGGCAGAGATTAGGGAGCCAAGTAGGTACGAGTAGTGTCAATCTGACACCGAGCAATGGGAGTATCGACCTTTATTCTCTGTCGGGCCGTAGCGCCTAAGACCCTTATTTCCCCCTGAATTCGCTAAACTGACTTTGACTTTCACACAACCTTTCACTTTTCTCAATGTCTCAATGGTTCGCTGGAAGAGATCCTTAAAGGGATAAGTTCGCCCTTGTTTTTTTTTACATCTTCATTGTTTTGATTTGGTTTTTATGTTGTACAATAAATTGTTAACATACATACATACTTGATATTTGCGTACGAGGTTGTTGCCTACCCTTAAACGATTACACGCAGGTTCTATAAATAATGCATCAGCTGATCAGCTCTGCAGCGGTACAGAGTAGGTTATTAGGTATATTTACTCTCGGCCCGCGACTTCGTCTACGGACTAGAACTAGAACTTCCGTTGAAGGTACAGATACATGACATCTTTGAACAATACTCATATCACAGAATCCTAGTCCGCGCAAGTCCGTAACCACTTGAACGCAACCACACCACACCCGCACCGTTAACAGCTGCTAAATTTTAATCGGAATAACGAGTGGCGTTGTAAATGGGTGCCACAATAGAGCCTCTATTCTAGGCGGCAAATACCATAACGTCTTTGACCTGTTATGTTATTCAAATCAAATCAAATCAAATCAAAAATCGTTTATTCGCCGTAATATGGTTACTATGCTTATGCTATGGTTATTGTTTTTATCCCGGCTACCATTATTGTCTAGTATATACATACATACATACCTTCACGCCTGTAATCCCAGAGTGGGCTAGGCAGAGCTACAGAATTACAACTTTAAAAAGTTGTTGATAATTAAGTAACCACAATTTGCACAAGTATATAAGAGCTATCAAAACGTTGACAGTAAATATAACCAGCCTCTATTCTAGGCGGTAAAGGCCATATAGTCATTGACCTGTTGTTATGGTATTGTTTTTAATTCTGCCGCCAATACCGTCGAGTAAATAAGAGCCAACAAAAAGTTGACAATACGAAGACAGGTCAAACGCTATAAAGTTTTTCCCGCCTATAATCTCAGCCCAGTGCAGGCAGGCCCGTTGTGCGATTCCACTCCGCCAGGTACCTACTCGTGTTGTACACAGGCTTTTAGGGCCCGTCATTTGATCGGTAGTTAACTCAACTATTTGTTAAAATTCGAAAAATGAATTGAAAATCCGACACATTTTCTTGAGATTTAACCATTAGTCACAATTTTTAAGGATTACTTAGTTTAACTACTGATTAAACAACAGGCCCTTAGTCGCGAGCAGTCAGTACCTTAGTAACATTTTACATTCATACTTAAGACATGATATCTTCTGCGAATTGGGATATAGGTACCTACTTAAAAAAAACCGGGCAAGGGCATGTCTGACTATGCTCCGTGTAGGGTTCCCAAGCCATTACTTCAACTCCACAAAAACTATCTCTAAAAAGACAAGTACCAACTAATTATCTATTTAAAGATTACAGTTATTTGGTGCTTTCTTAGGTGAGTTTAGTAGGTATAAACACTTAAGTCGCCTGTATGTCAAGAATGAATCAAGTTTACTAGTCGTGATAGTTTTTCTTTTAAATTCGTTGTATTAAATAAATAAATTCATAGAAATATAAACATACCGATACTACAACTCTTAGCTTTCTTCGTCGCAAGGCAGTTTAAAAAAAATACAATTGGTCATTAGTTTTTTGACTGATACATAGGTTCACCGCGCAATACCTCCGAACGTTGTTCTTTTGACATTACACAGGTGCTGCGTGCGAGAGTCGTTTGCGCGGGAAACGTTAATTGTAGGCAGAGCCGTCCGTGCGCAGAGGCGAGGCGTGGCAGCCGACTAGCTTTTGTGTCTTCTAGGAGACGCTTAGAGATCGGCACTTACCGCGCCGCTTTGAATGCATGGGGATAGCCTGCTCTAGGCAGCTCATTTTTGCTGGATGCAACTCTACAGATAAACTGATATAAGTTATAAAAATATGAAAAATACAGTAAATGAAATGAAAAAGCAGATAATAACGAATTTCAAAGGAAAACTGTCACGACTAAGTAGATAGAATTGGTTAGTTCTTGAGTTACAGGCGACTAAAGTGATAAAAATCGATTATTAGTTTTAATTTAACTTCATGTTTCAATGTTTGCTTCAAATCTATTTGGAAAGGCTGAAAATCTTGGCTAAAATTTGGTGTAAATATATGTGTTTAGACAGTAAAAGCTTATCTCAATTACCCATATTTTTTACCAATTTTTTTTCTACAGAAAATCGTAAATGTATTAAGATCTTATCATCTATATTTTACGTGTAACTGTTTCTTTAAATTCATTTCCAGCGAGCACAGTGTTGTGTAATCGTTCTCGGAGAAATTGGCAAAATCGTTGACTATTTATTAATATTGCGTTACAGAGCAACGTGAAATTGGTATCCGATCTCACGCCGACACAGATGTCCGGAGAACGTGCCCCGAGAAACTCGATTACGACCGATGGCCATGTCAATGACTTGAATTTCAATTAGAACAAATTATCAAGGGATACGCCGCAGCAAACTTGATTTGTTAACGCAAGCGCACTGCAGTGCAACGGCGAGCGCCGAGCCTCGAATTAGCCTCGCTTGATTTTGGACATGCAGCCAATCAGTCCATTAGGCGCAGCCAGGAGCCTGTCTTACCGGCCGAGAGGTCGCGACGAGTGCTCGTTACTGATTAATCTAACCCTATATAAACAACAAATGAAAAATTACGCATTGAGTAAATGTGCTTATTTATATATGGTACGAGTAGGCACACAAATCAGAAACATTCTCCGCAGGTATTATCTCCTGCATTATGAAACAACCGATAACTCATTTTATTACTTAATCGTTTTAGCCTGAAACACCTGCAGCCGTACACAAAGAGATTTTAGAGACAATTCCTTTTTCAAACCTGTGTATGAAAAATCGACACTAAGGCACGTGTCCTGCCGCCGACGGCGAGCGGGAAGCGAGACGAGCCAGCGATGAACTATTAACATATGTGTTTCTTTTATGGACACGGGACCTATATATTTTGTTTCAACAAACTAGTGGAAAGAGTTCTCGCCGGCAGTGTGATCAGCCAGCGATCAACTATTAATTTATGTCTCTTTAATTGACACAGGATCTATATTTTTTGTTCGTTTTTTGAGCCAGAAAATAGTCGATAGTGACAATAGCTGATCGCTTCTTCGCCGGCAGTGGGACATGCGCTTTAGGAATGACGTAATCGTCATTAACTAACTCTGAGTGCAGTCTATAAACCAAACATTATTTTAATCTGAATTGTAAAAAGTTTCATCCCTAAAATTCAATTATGGTATAAGCTTTTGTAGCCGACTATCCTTTTTTCAGTTCAGACATCATTTGGTTATCAAGACGAAACTAACGAGCCCCAACCTATATATTAAGTTCAGCAAAGATCCCGTCGCCACCTTCCGACTCCATCATCAGATGGTACCATCATATTTGTGCTTCCTATTCTTGTTCCATAATGTTGTATTTGTAACTGTTGCATTTCCTATCAATAAATAAATGAATAAATATTGCATTTCCATTCAGTTTTACACACGTATTCCCAATTTCAGCCCATTCCATTGTCTGGAACTGGTTCGAAATCGACTTGCAAAATTCCATACAAATGAAATAGAAAAAGAAAATAAAAGCTTGTAAATAAATAATTATCACAAATGACGCAGTCGGGTAGAAAGGTGTCGCGCTCGATATTTAACTAGTGAACAGTTTCGAATGGATTTTATAATGTATTTAACAAGCAGTGTAATTTGTTAAGTATGTCCGGGTGTTGTTCAGAAGCTCGTTGTATACATGTCCGAGGGCCGCGGCGCGCGTCCTTCCGGCGGCCGCCGCGGCAGTAGCGACCGCCGAGCCAATTACACGTGTCCAGGAGGCCACTTATCGCGACGCCTTGCCCTCTCTGCGTCAAAATAATCTATGCGTTCATTTAATAATGGTAGCCGAAATCACCTTTATACTTACATGAATATTTTAAACAGACACTTACGCAAAATGACACGAATAATGAGACTATACACGAAGACCCTTTATTTATTTATTTATTTATTTATTTATTTATTTATTAAGGACATCAACAGCACAATACAGAAAATATAAAACCGATAACACCAAATAGCAAACAAAGCCAATTATAGATATCCACAGATTAACCAGATAACATATTTAACAACACAGGTGCGATTAAATAATAAAAAGAGTTGACTGTGCTCTTAATTACTTTAAATGATAATCCTATAAAATATTATATTTACGACTTTTTATGTATTATATAGGCATCGGAAAATGCTTAGATCTTTTAAAACCCGACTGATATATAACAAGCCGGGTTCGACCTACGCTGTAGTGTTATGAATTAGGTGTCATGTTAACTTACCGTCATCGAGAAAATATGTATGAAATATAATTAATTGGTTTTGGAATTCCAGATATTGTTCTTAATTATATAGGTATGTCGTTCATGAAAAGCGACCCGTTTACAAACTCTAGCATGCATTGAAAATGGTACATTCACAATGAAACATGCCTACTTATACCTACCAATAGTGATTTGCTGGACAGCTAACTAACCAAGAAAGTAATTAACCTTAAATTATAAACGTCGTTCTTTGTCTATAATAGGTCACTTTAGCGCATGATAATTGGAATAGGATTGTAAACGCCGAGTTCCTGCATGTGGCGCTTCATGAAAGATCCCCGACCGCGCACGACGTTCTAGCTGTACATACTCGTACCAATCTGAATTGCAAAATGAACCTCCATATTTGCGCAAAATACATACACAATACCGGGTTGTTAGCGTGAGAGGACTAAAGGTGACAGCACACGGCTGTTTAACTGGAACGTCCATGGTATTGTTCTGCGCGTGTTTTCACGTGCGTACGTTTTTTTTTTATTTTAAAGCTGACATTGTGAATTTGAAGTAAGTTTCTAATACGATACGTATTTATGTAAAAAAAAATATTCAGTTTACTTTATTTTCCGGTTCCGTATCAAAAATAGTAAAAAAACTCTTAGAGGAAAGAAAGGTAAAATGGACCACCTAAGAAAAAATCAACAGATTTTTTTACAACTTTTTTCTTATTTTTTTTACATAATATAATTGAAAATTAATAATTTAACTTGTATGTATTGATCACTTAAATTAAATTACAGATTAAGAAGCTTGGCCCATTTCGCCCACATTTTAAGATAAAATGAACTTTCCGCGCACTTACTCAACATCTTTAAATTAATCGGCTCCATCGTCGACTTCAGCACGTGACAACTAGTGTGCCCATAGGGAACGTGCTGGACACGGAACCCATCCTTCTGTTGAGTCAGAAAATAGATGAGAACTACAAAGACATCGAATAGCTTTTTCGTCTTCACTGGATGATGTTCTTGAATTTATTTTCTTTTTAATCAATTTTCCTTTTTGTGTCTTTACTGTTTTTTCACCTTCTTTTTGACACTAGATTCTGCTTTGCGTTAAGCGCTCTTAATTTTTTCTTCAATCGGATTTTTCTTGTGCTCCTTACACCGAGATTGAAGATCTTACTTTCATATGTATATGTTTACCATCAAAAATTAATAACAGCGTTTAAATTAGAAAAGTTCATAAGTAAAACCGCGGGCAAATACACTTTAATGCAAAACGAACTACTTGGTCCATTTCGCCCGTTCCATTTTAGCTTTTTGGTAGGCACAAGAATACAATATTTTGCGGTTAAATTGGCGCATCTCCGTTACCTTTGTACCTTATCATTTAAACTGAGTGAAATAGAGAGTAAATAAAACAAAAACACTTGAAAATTTATATTACAAACCCAGTAAAGGCTGATCAAAATTTGTTTTTACATAAAATACATAAAAATGAACTAACTTTGAACGTAAAACCTTAAACGTGTGCTGACTAACGCGTGGGCAATAGATGGACCTACCAGTTTTAAAGTTATAAGTCTGGCCCGATTTACCCACAGGGTCTGTTCGGAAGGCATTCCTTTCCTCTACTATGAGATTTCAGTGTCTCTATATTGCTGTTTTTTAAATAACTATAAATGTTATATATAAATGGGATCTGGAATGGGGGGGGGAGGATGAAAATGGAAGTGGTGACATATGGAAGGGCTCAACTGATCCATTCCAAAATATTCCATTTTAATTTATATAGGGTTCCATATTACATTTTTCAAATGAGATTTTCTTTTCATTTACTTGTAGCCAAAAAAATACTTTTACCCTTATTTCCGTAGTGTATATTCATCCGAAAAATCTAAAATCAAGACTTTTTCACTTACAACATAAAAAATAAAAGGGTATAAAAATACGATTAAAAAACATTCGTATTAAAACTTAAATAAATCAAAATAGACAATATTGTATATACAAAACTAAGTGTGTCATTGAACCCGATTCTAGTGTTCATTTTTAAATACAGATACTTGGTAGATTTTTCAAGGTCGGTATTTAATATTTACGAGGTAAAAACATAACGGGATAATTTACCACAATATCCTGCCGATGCCAATCATGCCTGCGGTTTGTTTGCGCCCGTCGCGATCGCAACACGGCAGACCGGGCCCGCACCACTTCGGGCAGCGGCCGGAGATTGTTAGCCCTCTATTTGATGGTGGTACAGTCTAGCGTTATATCCTATTAGCAGAGTAATGTTATTAACCGCTGCTACGCGAGCACGGCTCTGATTTGATTGGTTGAATCAATACATAAATATATCAACAGTTAGATATTAACAGTTATATATGATAAGGTCACTGATATCGGTATATACATTTTGTTGCTTCTGATAAATATAGGATATCGGTTACCTCCATCTCATCAAACAATCCGTTTGACTACTTGCGAATCTTGCGACTCATAAGTGAATTAAATTACGTGCAAAGCGTTGGACAACAATAACTGAATCGCGTCCAATAACCAAACATACATTAGGTAGGCAAGTACCAAATTGTTAGAGCATCATGTTAATGTTCAACGGATAATTTGATATTGTAATAGCGACGCAGACCGAACACAAATGAAGCTAGCACGGACCGTCAAGCGGCCGAACGGATTCGATACACGTTGGTGATTGGCTGTCAAATATCTGCTCGGCGTCACCTCTGAAGAATAGATCTGTCGCCCTAGATCAGAGTAACGTAAACCCACAGTTAAATTTGTTGCGGCTCGGATGAACGCAAAGAGGTCAAAAAAAAACCGGCATATTTAAAGGTCAGTTAAGTCCACTGTTACATTTGTATTCCCCATTGTGAGCGGGAATATTGATAATGGAATCGCGGCGGGCGTCGCGCGGCGCGGTCCCTTCTCCAACGTGATTAGCCATCAACGCCTCCCAGTGCAAAGAACGAGATTCTGTTTAGGAATCGGTTGTAAACGGTTAAAACGTTGATTGCCAATGCAATAGACGTCGTTTTCAAATGGCCACATCATAGGACACAGACATCCGTAGTCGCTTTGTTGTCGCTTGTGCCGTTTATGCGAAGTTTCTATTGTAGTTCTATGTGTAAAGTTTGAGCTATCGACAAGCCGATAACGAATGACAAGGCCGTTTGTTCAAAGGACCTCTCTGATGGCCGGTGAATTAATCGGGCTAATGTTCCCGCGCGGCGAACACCTGTCACTCTATCTTTCTACGTGGAGCAAAACAGAAAGTTACCTGCTGTCCCGACGGTTAAGTCGATATTGGTCTACTTACAGCAGCTTATTTTTCGCATTGCATCGCACGCTATACCTACTTAATGTTTTTGGATATGCACATAGGTACAATACTGTGCATGTGGTGCTCCTTTATTGACTACTTTCAATTCGAGAACGAGACGCTCGTGATCTTACATAAAGATGTTTTGGCCGATACATTGCACGCTGGGTGTTTAGCTGATCTCGCGTTTTTTTTCTTGGGCGGCACGAGGATAAACGTAGGTCGCAATTATTACTACCGGAACATCATTATTATCATTATGAATCGTATTTGTAATTGTATAAACAATTAATCTAACCTTTTTTTTAAATTAGTGAATATTTGAGAAGGCCATGTCAAACTGGTGTGCCAATGCAGTGGCCTCACGTACAATGACGTAATAAATACGTTATAAGGTTACCGCCCGCTCGCTCATACAATATGAATAGCTTACCGTATTAGTACTCCCTTTAGATTAACAGGCGAATAGAAGCGCACTGTTGACATAACTTATGTACGACTGTTTGTCTGTCGGACGAAGGCGGTCCCTCGCGCTCCCCACCTGAATCCATATTAATCATTAATGAAAATTGCAATACATATAACGCCCGTGTTTAAATATTCAAACGCGTAGTTTTCCTCCTAAGATACCCGGCTCCGACAACGTAATGGCGGATCTGAATTATTTATACAGGTTTTATGTTTCGTCTCGCACCCCTCTTTTGATTTCATCTCCGAATGTTCCTTTCAGAAAGGAATTGTGTAACTTGTGCGGTAGGTACTTATTGCTTTTGACATGTTGTGGTACTTTTACTGACTCTGCCATCATTAGGTACTATCAAGGAAATAAGAGCTATCGTAACGTTGACAACCTGTGTGGTTGCCGGGTTAGAATAGTGCCACTCCATGTCTTCCCGTGGATGTCGTAAGAGGCCACTAAGGGAATAAAGGCTTGTAGTATTTTTAGGCGATGGGCTTGCCACCTGTCACTAATACACTGGGAAACATATTAGCCTAATTGTGCAAATTGTGGTTACATAATTATCAAGAAGTTTTTTAGAGTTGTTGGTAATTCTGTAGCTCTGCCTACCCCACTCTGGGAATGAAGGCGTGAGTTTATGTATGTATGTATGTGTAACGTTGACAACCCGTCAATAAGTTAAAGGCAATGTGGCTTTACCCTAGAAATGAGCCCAGAAGTACCTATTCGAATGACCGGTGGAAAAATAAAGAAAAGTGTTTCACCGAAAAAAAGAACACATTCAAATCAAATTCAGGCTTTGACAGCTCTATTATGTTTTGTGACCGATTTTAAAGCACAGGTATTTATATCAATAGATAAAACAGGAATTGGACGCCTAAACAACAGGCAGGTCTCGTTAATTATCTGCATCAGCGGGAGCAGCGGCGGCGGGGTGGGGCGGGGGGGCGAGCGCCGGGTTTGTCGAACAAATGCGCCTGATTAGCCCCGCTTTGTCTTGTAGTCCCCGACACCGCTCCATCGATAGTGATTCGAGTTGCGATTTTATCGAGTCTGGAGCGCGCATCTGATGCGGGACGGCATCCCCACACGAGCCTCGTTCAAAATTCAACTGACAATGCACTCGAGGTGCGTTCGACCAAAGAAAATTATAAACAAGGCGGGACAACGGGAGCGTCATTTGTAAACCGTACTTTACTAGGTAAGGATACGTTTCCGCTAAGCAATTGCCGTAATACCGGTATTTAATATAGTCGTCGTTATTTTTTTTCCAGACCTGTTAGCCTTATTGGCAGTTGTACTAAAAGTCAATAAGGAAAAGGTCCATTGTCCAAAGTATTGTACCTAATGAATTATGATGTCTTTTTGTTTGGAAGTGGCGGCTACACTTTTGATTATATTCTGACAATTAGGTACTTATTTAAAATACGGATAAATTAAAATTTGAAGAAACTGAAGTAAGTAAGCTAAAATGTTGATAGGTAGGTACAGTCAACAGCATAAATACGTGATCATTTATGTACATTGTCACTGTAACGTTGTGTTTGAAATGTTATACAAGATTGTGAAACGACTGAAAGCGACAAGGCACATAAATGATCACTTATTTATGCTGTTGACTGTATAGTCAAGTGCAAAAATATGTATCGAAAGAATCCTCTCATAAATATGTTACAAAGTTCTTATTACACTGGAAAAAGGTGCATTGGGATATATTTTTCAGATGCTGCATTCTCCCACATTTTTACACTTGACTTGAGAAATATTAATTACTTACAGGAAACATTATTGATTTTAATTCCTTAGTAAAGCCATGGCGCATTGGTACTTATTAATTACTATATATAAACCGTTTTAAAGAAAAATAAGATTTCCTTGCGGAACTGTTTAATTATTCCGAAATAACAAGTTCGTAGTGAGAGTGTGTGACCGCCGCCGAGCTGCAACCGCACACGTGGGGAGGTTGAGGTGTTGTCAGGTCAATTTCTTGACCCAAAAAACCCCAAATCCGTTAGTTAACTCAAAATCGTTAAATCCGTTTCAAAGAATGTGTGAGTTTAGCTCACTTTAAAAGTATTAGGTAAAAACATCAAGGTACTAAAATTAAAGGAAAGTAAACGTTTGTGAGAATGTTTCAATATTAAGACATTGTCTTTCAATAGCGATCACGTTTACAGTTAGCGACTGAACGGATTTGGGTACATAATAAATACTTTGTTGTAAACTCATCGCACTTGAAAGACAACAATCCTATGAAGCTTACTAAATAAGTTGCCATCTGCAGCAATCTCGTCGATCAAAACGAGTGCAATCGGTCTCATTACAGCCGTGGACAGTACTCACTACTTTCCGATAAATTTGAAATAGCACCGTAGCCCGTAGCTTCGTAGCTCGCTACGAGGCTTGTAGAGCTAGTGCGTGCATAACAGGCTCGTAGACAATTTCAATCATGTATCGGGCGTTGGCGGATATGCGATGCTGTCTTACAGTCTTTGGAGTCAATGTACTTTTGTACTCTCCTCCCATCATTGAAGTGAAAGCACTCTCCAATAGCAACATTGTATTGCTATTTCAGTTAATCTATTACAAACGATAACTGTTTCTAGTTTTACTAGATATTGTAAAATTTTACGTTTGAATAAACAATAAAATAAACCGTCCCAAAAAAGAAGAAAAATAAGTTCTTTTTAAATGATAAGAATTATGTCAGTCAAACTGAAGTCGGCTTTTGATTTAAAATATGGGATGCCGACTTCTGTTTGACTGACCTGTTATCATTATAAAATAAGTAAATTTATACATTTTTAATAAGGATCTTTACGAATGTATCACTTTAAACTTGAGCACATTCTCGTAGAGGTTTTTCAGATGTTCAAAAACCTGTCTCAAAATTTAACTTTCTGCGTCTGTTTGTCTGTCTGTCTGTCTGTACATCCGCTAACTTCTCCTAAACTAAGCAACGGATTTTGGTGCGGTTTTCAATTTCAGTTAGATAATTTTTCACGGAAGGTATATAATTGTAAAAGTTTAGTAAAACCTGATTAGGTTATTATTTATATTTATATCTACACCTACTCGTAGGTAAGCTATTTCTTGAAATTCGTGCTTAATTAACATCCAAATGCATAGACTTCGAGCACTAGCCCGCGACTGTCGACTGGTGCGACGGGCAACTGCTATTTGAGCACGAGCATCACACGCAGAGCATACTCAATTATCAATTTATCAAAAGCGCTCTCCGCGCAGCCGCAGACGTAGGCGCACAAATAGGATGCGAGTTTGAGATATTGGAATGGATCGATAATATCCCGTAGGTAATTGGAGCATTTCCGCAGAGCGCAGACCACGGCAACTGTATTAATTAACGAATTGCTTTTCAATTGCTTACGTAGGCATTAGCGGCGCGGTGCCAGCGCTGGCGCCGCGCCGCCTGCCTGCGCTCGCGGCGGCTGGCCGCGTAGGGGGGTGATTTTTGACTTTCGAGCGCTCGAAAGTTTTACTCAAAAGTGAGTAAAATCAGTGAAACCGTTTTTTTAAATACGAGCGGTAGAATTGATAAGGAATGGTGTAAAACACTCGTCTTTAAATTTTCTTTCGCTCGTAATTTCAAGTATTCGGTTTCACCGATTCTGCTCACTTTCGAGTCAAACTTTCGAGCGCTCGAAAGTCAAAAATCGGCCCCCTGGCAGGCCTGTGTCACTCCGCGTGTAGGTATTAAAAACATACCTCCAGGCGCCGGCCACGGCGGAAGGGCCAATCTAGTAGGCTGCCGCAAGCGAAAGACGAGACACGTATAACCACGTATAACCACGTCTAACTTATTATGAACCGTAGTACAGTGAATTAAGGCCCATATTTCCTCAAAAAAAATTAGAAGGTATGTAAATGAACATGTCCTCGACTGGAACGCGAGCTAAATTAAATCATATTGTCTATCAGATTGAGTACATATTTCTTTGAAAACCGTTGTGAAGTAAAGCTTCTGTAACGCTAGTTACTAGTTATTATTCTGTGCCCCTGGAGAGTGCGGCGCTCCCCTAGGCTGCCGTGTAAACTACTTTAGTGTTTGTACCATTCTATTTGTAAACGTAATAACATAATAACATTATTCAAAATATTCCTGTCTCATCGTGTTTGTTCTTTAATAAATATTTGCACATTTGCTGAGCCTAAATTATAATCTAAATACCTGCACGTAACGCTAAATGAAATTTTAATAAATTGAATGGGTAATAGCGCGTTATCGTCCCGTGGAGGTTTATTGTTGCAATAAACAATAACTGGTGCGATGTGTGCGTTATCTAACGGAAATATGTACACACAGTGTACATTTTCGTTAGATACTAGCGTCATTCTAATCACGTCCGTACTCATGAATCCGGACTCGTCGCCGCGCCGCGCCGCGCCTGGTTTGCCCCGCTAGGGCTGCCCCGCCAGGGCTGCCCCGCCAGGCCTGCCCCGCCAGGGCTGCCCCGCCAGGGCTGCCCCGCCAGGGCTGCCCCGCCAGGGCTGCCCCTCGCGGATACCCTGCTCACAATATAACATCGTGTTCTTCTAGCTTTTTGCTGAGGTCTTAATCTCCTTTAGACATATTTTTATACGTCTCAAAGAATAGCAGGTACCTCGAATAAAACCCCGACTACAATTATGACTATAATATAATTAATTTACATTATTTCAGTATCAAATTATTTTTACTGATATTAGGAAATAATGTAATTTTAATCGGCACGAATGATGTCTAATGTATTTAACCAGCTCTTTGAGCAATTTAAATAAATTATCGATAAATATACAGGCATATAATTGTGCGTAGCCCGCCGTCCACCAGCGGGCGCGACCTATCGCGGTAGACTGACATTGCTAGCAGCTATTCAGTAATTGCAACATAACTTCTTGATCTCGAAAACAATAAGCTGATCGTGTTACTTGGCCCGTTTACAACAACACTGCGAGAACAAAGACAGTTTACGCTTTATCAGAATATGCCTTTACTTAAACAAAGAGTTTTGAAGTTGCATGCAACAAACAAAACACAATTGAGTTGCTGCGAATTTAAAAAGTTTTCTAAATAATGTCGTTTTATGCAACAGCGGGACAATCACAAGAATGTTGTTGACGCTCAAAGACTTCTGCGAACTTACCGCTTCAAAGAAGTATTTATTACATCGTTCCGTATAGAATTTTCCATCTCGAGTTCTCAACCACGTTTGCCTAAGGTTACATCACTTGCATTTGCATGGAAAATACCTATTTTAGTCCATAGTCCAAATAATAGTTTCTATTAATAATGTCTCGAAAATTAAACTCGTTGATATTGAGTAGCAAGTTCTTTAAACAATAATGTAACATTGTTTCGCCGGCGGCGCTCTCGGCAACGATTACTAGTTATCACGCCACTGTTAGCAGAAGGGCCTTACATGTTTATGTCCACTCGTTTTTAAATAACAATAGCGTAATGACCATTTAAAGTCAAAGCGATGATTTAATTTATAATTTAATTAAATGTGTTTTCAAAGAATTTGTTCTAAAACAGAAATTGAATTTGTTCGATTAGAATAAACTCACACTCAATAGACTGATAGAGGGGTGAGCACAAATAGCATTAATATAAACTAGAATCGAACGTTGCGCGCTATCGATTAGGAGTTGGCGTTCACAACAATTAATGACCTGCATGTCCCTCGCCGGACAAAGCTATGGCAAAACAAATAGACGGCCGACGCACCTCCCCGATTCACAGCGGGATTTAAAGTAACACGTGTGCGCGTATTCCAAGCAAGCGAAACCTTTCTCTACGCCTCGGTCATAGCTGCCTCCCGGCCAGTGACTGGGCGGGAACGTAAACCGCGACCGCGGGTCTACTCGGCGACACAATTATTTACTTTGACATGTTATCGTATAGTTGTTACTTGGCCGCCATTACTGACCAGTCAATAAGAGCTGTTAAGATTTAATAAAAGATGTTGACAATACGATAACATATCAAAGCAATATTACTTTACCAAGTACAATAGAGTTTTTATGATAAGTAGTGCTAGGGGAATTTATAGGATAAGGTAAACTTAACTTAATATAACCTATTGCAAAGACACAAGAATCAATATTAGGTCGAAGCTTTTGAATTCAGTGGGACCAATCTGAGGCAGTGTTCTCTAATCTAATTCTAGACTAACAATAGACAGTTCGCGACGTTTATACATTAGGTGATCAAATATTTAATTTTAAATTGGAGAACACTGAGCCGGATTTGTCGCACTAGGCAATGTTTACAAAAAATGGTTATACGTGTAAAAATCCAATGAATCATAAATTAGAAGTTTTACTGAGGTAGTTGTTCGTTGTTAAGTGAACAAAGGGTTTGACCAGTAATAGAGAATCATGCTGTGCACGCACACGCCCGGCGCCCGCTCCGCGCTCTCCGTGTGTGCGGTGCATTAGTATGCGCTGTTTTGGGCAGTGGGGTAGGTGGTGTGCTTAGACAATTTCCATATCCAATACCACGTAGGTATATGCAGGGCTTAAGAAGCGTGGTTGTGCATGCCGACTTGTGAAATACGCCATTGTACCTATTTCTATTAGTATGTAGGCAGATTAAATAAAGTTTTTTTTTTATTAGATTTTTTTTTACTTAATAGGTAGGTATGTAGATTTCGATATTTTTTTGCAGTATTTTCTATCCGAATATTTCATTGAGATCAATTTATATAAAGCTAATTTTACATATCAAAATAAAATAATAAATATTCGCCTGTACTCACGGCAATATCTCGTTCGTTCGCACCTTTAGAGCCCAAAGAACTGCTCCGTTATGATGGTCCAGACGCACCCAATAACGATACGACCTAATATTGTAAATAGCGAATGCAATGGTTTTGTAAATGAATGAATCGCAAGGTCGTGCGGGTTGGCGAGTTAGACAAATTCTACTTGTGCCAAAGCATTCGGAATTGAAAATAAATTGGTGCGGTCGAGAGGGTCGCACACACACACACGCGCGCGGCGACGCGGGGCTCGCAGGCCGCGAGCAAAGGTTTACACTGCATAGCGCGGGTCTAATAGCGCCTGCACGGCGTATTGACCGCAAGCTTAAAAACTAACGAAAGCTAATAGCCAATTTAGAATATGCATACATTAAGCTGTCTACGAGAGTGCGAGGGACTGTCGACAAGCTAAATTCATTTAGCAACATTAACATAGGGTAGTTGGGCTTGATAAGTTGCGCCTGAGGTCTAGTTATTATTGATTTTAGGCTCTTGATATACTAATCTCCACATCAGCCCTTGCGTTAGATCTGGTGGTTGCGGCGTTGTTTGCAATATAGGCTCAATTAATAGAGTTGTCAACCTCGAGCACCGAAATCAATAACGTGCTAAAATTTGAAACTACGTAGAATCATTTCATTAGGTAAATCATTAATAACAAATATATGAATACTTGTCATAAATGGTCAAGACAATTTATCTTTTTACATTCACCATTTTCAAAACTTTTTCGATGGTTTTATTTTTCCGTCTAACCAATAATTTCCATTCTCCGCTAACACCCCCTCTCCAACTCTTGGTGTTCGTATTAGTGTTTGAGCCTGTCTAGATGTCAACTTTAATTAACCGTGTTTTCTTGTGATTAAAGGGTTTTTTAGTGATGGTTATCCTCCAAGTGATGTCTGCGGTGCATCTGAAGCATCTGCAGTGCTAAATAAACTTGAAAAACTACTAAAATAGAGCGGAGACCCATTTCAGGCTCAAAATTTCCCTACATCTCGATCTCATCAGAAATTGACAATCCGTCTGTGATATAGGAGGTCAATACAGAGAGGACTAGGCCTCTATCCCGGGCGGTTATAATAACGATATCGGGTTTGACCTGTTATAGTATTGTTTTGACGTCAGCCGCCATTACTGTCAAGTAAATAAGAGCTATCAAAACGGTGACAATACGATAACAGCTCAATTACGATATGGTTTTTACCGGGTTGGATAGAGGTCCTTGGTAGTATTTCAATTACTCGTATTAGTCGTATTTGAAATATGTATTTGGTATTTTTATTTCAATTACTACCTAAAAATGGAATTTGTAATTTATTTCAGATACCGGACTTTTTATATGAATTGGTATTTCAGATACATATTTTTTCTAAATACATATACCTAAATATATTAGAGATCGTATTCATGGTACAGTCAAAAGCAATAATATCTATACGGCCATCGCGCCACATATGTGTAGGGTAGACTGGGTACGATTGTGCCAGGGTACGGTAGTGACAGTCGCTATAACAGCGAAACTATACGGATCGCGGGGAGGGTGCAAGGGTAAAGACAAGCGGCATGCAAGTCTAAACGCGTGTCCCAGTGTTGCGTCAGCCGGCGTGCGACGGTAACGTAAGCAGGAGCCCACATTGATTTTCGACAGTCAAAAGTAAGTTTTTTTGTTCGATTTCTTTTTGTAATTACGGTTATTTGTACACAGATAGATTGCCTTTTAATTTTTTTTGTTATAACTTGAACATTAGCAGTTACTTACGAGTAATTACTTTTAATGCAGATATTTTCGCTCAGTCATGGTCATTTTTTGTTTTCAAAAGTATGCGTTGGGTACGGTTGTGACAAATTTTGTGGGTACGGTTGTGACATTGTTTTTTTTGTTTTGTTTTATTTTAGATGCCTAGAAAACGCGTGCGGAAGACCGAGAGAGGCCTGTCTGATATTAGTAAATATGAAAATGCTTACGAAGAGGTGAAACGCGGTACTTCATTACGGAGAGCTGCGGAAATACATGAAGTTAATCGCATGTCGCTCTTGCGATACCTACGCAAACGCGACAAAGCCGGCGAGAATCAAGAGGAAGGCACCATCAGCATGGGGAATGTTGCTCATAATAAAGTATTCTCTGTCGAGCAAGAACAGCAGCTGTCAAAATATATTACACCTTGCCTTATTAATTTTAAGAAGAGCAGTGATCACAGATTTTCGCTTTTTTGCCTTAAAGTGATTGTTAACTTTGTTTACAAGAAGATTATGTTGTGTTCAGTTAATTATTTGTAACAATAAAAGTCATTACAAACTATTTGGATTTATTTTGTATGCCTGTCACTACCGACCCCAACCACTGTCACAACCGCCCTTGGGGTGTGGCCGGTTGTGACACTTTCCCTTTTTTTTAAATTGGATCTTATGCCTAATACAGCGTAGTTAGGGACAATATTTTAACAATTTTAGGTAGATAAATATTCAAATTAAGTATTAGTGATTTTTCTCCCAGATAGCTGGTAAATTTACAAAATTATAGGCGATCAAACCAAAATTGTCACAACCGTACCCAGCTTACCCTACACATAGACCTTATTATCAGTGGCATAGGGGCGTGTAGATATTTTTAATGCCTCGGGGACGTATATATTTATGACTTTGACCATACCTAATGAAAAATAGCTTATAATAATATATTTTTTTTTACATTTCAATCACACGAGTCAAAAATATTTTGTATTTCGTATTCTAATTACATACGAGAAAGTATTCTAATTAACGCGACGCATGTGCTCTGTCCCTGGGTCAGGACTACTTGTCTAGTGAGGGTTCCACTAGTTGCCTACCTCGTGTGTTCATAAGTTTTGAGACGAAACTTTATACTTAATAAATAAAGAAAATAATACTGGCACCTATTTTATTATTTTTTCAATTTTGAATTTGGAATGTTAGTGTGCTATTGGTATGTTTTTAAAATTCATTTCTCTTGTTTTTCTCGTGATGGAGGGAACGAAAGAATTGCGTGCGACTGTCATTTCACTACATATGGCGGGGAAAAAACCAATGGAGATATTCCGTGACATAAAATGTTTTGGGGTAAGCCGCAACTTCGTATATTACACCATTAAACGGTACAAGGAAACTGATTCTTTGAAAGATCGCCATAGGAGTGGTCGCCCGCGGTCCGTAAGGACGGCTGCAAACATCAAAATAATCAGAGAGCGACTTCGCCGAAATCCATGTCGCACCCAGTAAAAACTCGCTCTGCAGACTAAAATTTCGCGTATTTCAGTCAACAGAATATTTAAATATGATCTCAAAGTAAAGGCTTACAGCCGTAGAAAAGTTCATTTTCTAAATGATCGCCTACGTAAATTACGTCGCGAACGTTGTCCGATGCTGCTCAAGAGACACGATGCGAAAAAGATACTCTTCACCGACGAAAAAATCTTTACGGTTGAAGAAAAGTTTAACCGGCAAAATAATAAAGTTTATGCCAAAAGCAGCAAAGATGTTCCTGCTACAGCACGAAATGTCTCGCGTGCTCATCATCCGGCGAGTGTGATGGTATGGTGGGGGGTTTCGTACGAAGGTGTCACTCCGCTCCATTTTTGCCAACAAGGTGTCAAGGTTAAAGCAAAAAATTATCAAAGTGACATTTTAGATACTGTAGTGAAACCCCTATCTAATAGTTTATTTCACAACAAAGAATGGATTTTCCAGCAAGACTCAGCACCCGCCCATAAGGCTAAAACGACTCAAGCTTGGTTAAGGGAAAATTTGCCGGGCTTCATCGCGGCGGAAGAATGGCCTTCCTCCAGCCCTGATCTCAATCCACTGGACTATTCTTTGTGGACTGAATTGGAACTCAGGGCCTGCCAAAAGTCCCACCCAAACTTAGATTCTTTAAAGCGAGCCCTCATCAAAGCAGCGAAGGATATCCCGCTGGAGAAGATTCGTGCCGCGATCGATGACTGGCCGGAACGTCTAAAAGCTTGTATTAAAAATAGGGGTGGGCATTTTGAATAGTAATTGCTTGTGGTTGTTGGTTAATGTCTAATTATCATTATCTGTAAATTTTATAAATATAGCTTTATTCTTTAAATTTTTATGTAATATTTATTTCGTCTCAAAACTTATGAACACACGAGGTAAGCTTGTCAAAGGGAACAAATCAAGCTAAAATGTTTCAACCGCATTCATGTCAAATGGATGCGCGTACAACTCAATAGTAGTACTCGAGTCACATTAATATAATATGATTCCTGTACCAATTTCTGCCACAAATTATTCCGTACGTCCAACCCAGGTCCACAAAACGAGCAGGCCGAGAAAAAAGTGTCACTTATGGAAGGAAATTAGTTCTCAGAATCACGCTAGTTCCGTAGTATTTGTTACCCTTTCGGCCGGGAGGGCTCGGTCGCCTCGCATGTGCTGCGGGCGCCGCCGCCCGCCGCCCGCCGCCCGCCGCCCGCCGCCCGCCGCGGGGCCGCGCGCTTTTCAGCCCTCACTAGCTATTGGTTCTTACATCGTCTCCTGCGTCGACAGTGAAGACATGACAGACATGCCATTTCCGCCCGCTGTGACTGTTCCTGCGCGCCGTCAATTAGTGTGTGAGGATGAAGTATTGTAAACTAAAAAAGCCCGCCGCAAGGCTTTGTTATAAATAATAGAACAAAAACCATGAATTCTACCTTTGTTTTTTGCATGAATGCAAAAATGCTTCTCTGTATGAAAGTATGTCTTTGTATCTGAGTGTCTGTCTGTGGCATCGTAGCTCCCAAACGGATGAACGGATTTGGACTCAAGTTTTTTTTAATACACACACACAGTATACCCTAGCTAGACCTGCAAGCAAAAGACAGCACCAAGATTGAGGGAGATAGTTTTATGGAGTTCTCTATAAGAGAGACAGAGAAGGAGTTTTTTTCTTTGTCATAGACGCGCTTTTTTATCTGGGCACAATCGGGTTTGTGGCAGACAAACCGCTAGCTGTCATTTCAAATTGTTTCCGTGAACTTACCTATGTGTTAGACTCAAAGTTAACACAGGAAATTGTGTTTTTAACGATTTCTTTGATGCTAGTAAGCTTCTGTTATGTTTGTATTTTTTATTTATATTACATACATACATAAACTCACGCCTTCATTCCCAGAGTAGGGTAGGCAGAGCTAAAGAATTACCAACAAGTCTTAAAACTACTTGATAATTCTGTAACCACATTTTGCACAAGTAGGCTAAGATGTTTCCCAGTGTATTAGTGACAGGTGGCAAGCCCATCGCCTAACAGTACTGCAAGCCCTTATTCCCTTAGTCGCCTCTTACGACATCAACGGGAAGACATGGAGTGGTACTATTCTAACCCGGCAACCACACGGGGTATTATATTATAAGTAAAAAAACTAGTATTCTTTAAAGGTTGATATTACATTAGCGCCTATTTAGGCTTCATGCGGCCTCTATTTGCGATGGTAATAAACATAATAATGGCAAATTATGTGTCGTACACAATAAGGTACGACCGGTGTACGATCGCGCAATTATTAATAATAAATGCCGGCGTATTTCCTGTCATTATTAATATTATACGATCATTAAATAAGTCTGCGTAATTTGATGCGATAGTTACACATTAGAGAAAACACATTTTGTTAATCAGAAATTGAGTTGGGCACCGGTTCCGTCCAATAGTCTCCTAAACTAAGAATAGGTTTTAAGCATAAGAACTTAGCTGCTATTATTTTGGCGTCGCGAAAATATTTATGCAGGGTTCTGTCCGAATATATTATACGTTATTTTATTAATACCAGTTTTAGTAATTCGTGTTTGATTATGCGATTAGCAGTGTTCTCCGACGTTTGTCCGGCTGCATCCAATCTGAATTCTAATTTCCCTGATCGCCCGCCGGGATTCTTAACAAGGCTCGGGTAGATCGGTGGCTGAAAATTTCGAAAATCCCACCGCAGATCGAGCGAGGCTCGGAATATGCGATTAGGCATTTAGCAAAATGGCGGGTTCCCTGCTCTTCTATGCACAGTCGGTCTCTGCCTTACGGCATTCCTTCTCGCATCGAGCCCGACGATTTTTGGAAGCTCGTCAATCCAAATTTCAGGTCAGGCAGCTAGACTTCGAATATAAGCAATAGACACCGTTCGGTTGACATTTAGTACTTATTGAATACGTATACCTATGCACACAATTTCTAAAGTTTCGTGTCCTCATTGATCACACATCATCTACATCTACATGATATTTTAAGCTAAACTTTAAATAAAGTTATCGTGTTTTCTGCATTAGTCAACAAACAATATATCGCACTGCCAGATCAAAAGAGGAGTAACTCAAAATACAAGTGTATTTTAAAATAAACTTTAATTTAACGTCTATGAGCTTGAAACGAAACTAAAAATGATTTTGAGTTGATGCTGTCTTGATCTAGCAGTGCGATATGGCTCTCTATTTGATACTAGATGCATAAGATGTACCTACTAAATAGCTGTAATTCGTGCACGGAGTAACAAAAACATTTCGTCTCTTGTATGCATACCCGTAGGTTAACGTATGAAATAGACCAACACATTAATTTAAAAAACCACTAAGGTTATTTTGCGTTAGCACCGATTCCTATTCTCTTGTCGCTTTGCCTCGACTATGTTCGCTCATTTGTTTATAAATAGCCCTCTGATTCGCACAATAACCACCAATTGTTTTTTCGCTTTCTGTGATTAATGAGTTTAATGAAGTTACCCTTTTTTCTATTTTCAGGTAAGTCAACCATTACAAAATTGGGACTGTTTTGAATTCTGCTCAACAAGTCTTGCAACTAGTAAGTACCTACAAGGTTATACCAACCTAGGGTCTAAACTAAAATAGAGAAATTCACTGCGTTGTCGAGTCCAATGTAAGGGCAACCAATCACAAGTCTGAAGTTTCCTTTCGAAACTATTTCGTTGCCCAAATTTTTATATATAAATATTATACAGGATTATTTGGTTATTGCATCTTTTCCCGTTAAGGGGTTATAATGAAGATCTTTTGCAATCATTTTGTCCCTATGATTACGCAAAAGTGCATTTTCGAGATAATTCTCTTTAAAGTTTTTTTCGAAAAAAATCGGATAAGCGACTTTAAAAATATAAAAAATAGTAAAATATCGGATTTTGGTTAAATGATAAAAACATTGTACTGAATGAAATAAACATAACTTTAAACTATAAAATAATACTTTTTACACGGTTAAGCAAAAACAGTTTAGACTTTCGCACTTTTGGAAAAACCAGGTCTCATCCAGTCTAGATCAGTGGGGGGGGGGGGGGGGGAGGGATAACGTCGTACTGTCTGGAGGTTGAGCCGGGTCGGCCTATGGTGTCGGGTCGTCCACGTGCTTGTCCTGCACGGCGGTGTTGCAATTTTTGCGAACATTGGATAGAGCACTTGAGCCCAGGTTTTCCGCAAGTGCCCGACCCGAAGCGAGGTGACAAAAATAGGTTTTTGCATTTGCAAGCCACCATTTTAAGTAGGGTCTGAGGAGCTGGCTCTGCGCACCCATCTTTGACTTGCTGTATCTCTACAACCTATGAACATAGTGTGCTCGGGTTACGTTCAAATTGTAGAAAATTTAGTTATCTTTATTGAAGTACCTAAAAAAAATACATGAAAAACTCTTCCATTGGGTAGTTACATACATACATAAACTCACGCCTTCGTTCCCAGAGCGGGGTAGGCAGAGCTACAGAATTACCTACAACTCTAAGAACTTGTTGATAATTCTGTAACCACATTTTGCACAATTAGGCTAAGATGTTTACCAGTGTATTAGTGACAGGTTGCAAGCCCATCGCCTAACAGTACTACAAGCCTTTATTCCCTTAATTGCCTCGTACGACATCCACGGGAAGACATGGAGTGGCACTATTCTAACCCGGCAACCACACGGGTAGTTATTTCGAAAATACTGAAATCAGTGCCAACATTTCGCAGTTTTTCGAGCTTAACTACTCTCAAGAGACCTAATCATATATAATAAAATCGTAGTTAAGTTTTTGTTTTGTGTTGATATAGACTGGCCTAAATAACCCTGTAACTTATCAAAAGGCCGTAGCTGGATAAGGGAACAACATCTGTCCTTGAGCAATTTTGACTTGATTTTTTTATATAGTTTACTCGAAACTAGTACACGTAACACACAGAATATTAAAATAAAAAACCGACTGGTTCCGTAGTAAAACGGTAGTAAGTATAAAAAAAATTTTTTTCCCAAATTAATGGTTATTTTTAAGTGGTTTTTGAGTATATAGTTCTACTGCTGTAGGCGTATAAACGATAAAAAAAGACCACGTTCCTTTGATGTTTATGACATTAATCGCTAAGACAAATTTTCATAAAAAAGATTTAAAAAAATATGAGAGCGACCGCTGTAAATTAAATTAATTTGAAACCTTCATTTAATGACCTATCACACAAATACTTTTGAAAAAAATTAACTGAATGCAATTTGGTCAAAATTTAAAAATACTGTCATAAAAACTATTAATTTTGGAGAAACATTTATTTTAATTTTTTGACTTACTACCGTTTTACTAGGAACCACTCGGTTTTTTATTTTAATATTCTGTGTTACGTGTACTAGTTGAGAGTAAACTATATAAAAAAACAAGTCAGAATTTTTCAAGGGCAGACGTAGTTCCCTTATTCAGATACGGCATTTGTTTAATAATTCAGGATGTTTCTAATTATTTTAACTATAACCACATTGAGAAGTTATGTTAGAATGCATCACTGACTCTTGACAAATTTTGAGAAATGTAGCAGGAAAATGGGAAACGAATGTTCGGAGAAAATATTGATAACGAAAGGCACGTAGAACGAATGCACACAAAATGTAATATTAAGCAAAGTTTAAAGCTAGGTTATCGCCGAGACATGTTTTTGCCTCAGTGTAAATTAAAAATACCTGGAATTTTTTAAATGAAATGGCACTTTACATAGATGCAATTTGAATTTGTGTAGATCGGTGTTCATACCAATAGTACCGACGACGCAAGCTCTGAACACACCCCGCCGATCGCGCGCGGCGCTCCGAGCATCCGGCGCATTATTAAGTGCAAACAAACTAACAATGTTCAATCAGACGCAGTAATCTATTAAATCATACAAATTCTATCTTTCTTTTTTTAACTGGTTGTTACTCGCGATTTCTACTTGAAATTCCTCCCGCTATTGTTTTCGAAACGGTAATTTCGCACCATAAAAAGTCCTATTCAATATTTGTGCCCATTTTAGAGCACTTTGCCAAATTGCAACGAGACTGGTTCGCAATTCGCAACTCAAAACATCTGAACAAATAAAAGAACCAAACCCGTTTGGTATTAAAACCTTCTCTATTAAATATTCATATTAAAGTAACATTATACAGGGTGTCCCGTAAGTACCACGTCAAACTTAAAGGGGAGGTAGGTGAGCAAGCCACCTCCCTAACATGGAAAAATCGCCTTAGTAAAAGTCGCATCGTTTTCGAGATATTTGGATTTTTCTAATTTTTAGAAAAATGTACACCCTTACTGAGTTTTTGATCAGTGGTATTCGGAATTGATTATTTTTTAATTTCTTTTTTATTGCAAAACAATCTTGAATAGTTGTGTTATCAAATGGTAAAAACCATTAAAAAGTAACTGTTATAGTTTATTTTATTTTTTAAATTTAATTTCAAATTTGCCTCTTCAGTTTTATTTTGGTCAAACTTTAGCCCCTCCTGGTGAAAAAAAAATACACGACCACTAGTTAGCCAATTAGATTAAAAACATGCTCGTTTAATGGGCATTTAAAAATGATAAATATTTTATCATCGAAACACTTATAAATATTATTTTTTTAAAGAAAAGCGTAATTTACACCTCAATTCACGTTAAGCCAGTACTGCCACCCAAGCTTACTTGCGACGCGAGCTGTATCAGAATTCCATTCTAGTTTAAATCAGCAGCAATGCAAAACTAATCGAACAAATTAAAATCTTTAAATTTCGCTTAATTTATTTTAAAAAAGTTATAAAACTTTTAATCTGCAATATTCCAAGTCTTTATTAAAAAAAAATACTGGCCTAAAACTATTCGAAATTTAAAAATAATTTTGTTCCTCTTTTGTTTATTGTCACATTTGAACCCAATCTTACTGTTTATTCGGTGTGTGGTTAAATATTATTACTTACTTTTGTGATTTAATCCACAGTCACAATTGTCACAAAGGCCAAATCGTTAAGCAAATCAGTCCGAAATACAAGCAAAAACAGTAAGTCCGAAAAACATCAAAAATAAACGGCAAATCACAAAAATAAGTAAGTAATTAAATTTAACCACACACCGAAGAAACAGTAAGATTGGGTTCAAATGTGACAATAAACAAAAGAGGAACAAAATTATTTTTAAATTTCGAACGAAGTTCGAATAGTTTTAGGCCAGTATTTTTTTTTAATAAAGAGTGGCATTGTGCAGGTTGTAAGCCCAAATCGAATAATTACCTACTTGGAATATTGCAGATTAAAAGTTTTATAACTTTTTTAAAATAAATTAAAGCGAAATTTAAAGATTTTAATTTGTTCGATTAGTTTTGCATTGCTGCTGATTTAAACTAGAATGGAATTCTGATACAGCTCGCGTCGCAAGTAAGCTTGGGTGGCAGTACTGGCTTAACGTGAATTGAGGTGTAAATTACGCTTTTCTTTAAAAAAATAATATTTATAAGTGTTTTGATGATAAAATATTTATCATTTTTAAATGCCCATTAAACGAGCATGTTTTTAATCTAATTGGCTAACTAGTGGTCATGTATTTTTTTTTCACCAGGAGCGGCTAAAGTTTGACCAAAATAAAACTGAAGAGGCAAATTTGAAATTAAATTTAAAAAATAAAATAAACTATAACAGTTACTTTTTAATGGTTTTTACCATTTGATAACACAACTATTCAAGATTGTTTTGCAATAAAAAAGAAATTAAAAAATAATAAATTCCGAATACCACAGATCAAAAACTCAGTAAGTACATTTTTCTAAAAATTAGAAAAATCCAAATATCTCGAAAACGATGCAACTTTTACTAAGGCGATTTTTCCATGTTAGGGAGGTGGCTTGCTCACCTACCTCCCCTTTAAGTTTGACGTGGTACTTACGGGACACCCTGTATATGGTAAAGTAACATCATAGGTGGTACCTACTATGTTGCCCGTCGTGAACGCTTTTTACTTCGGAATCTTTCAAATATTTTAGACTTTCATTTGCGGAGGCAACGTGTTCAGTGCTGGCCACATATAATTGATAGCCGATATTACACTTCGACCAAAAAAATATTAAAATACTTACTGAAATTGCTTTTACAAACCGTTGATATGGGGGCGGCCTTAAGTAATAACTAAAGAAATTATGTGTACAATCTATTTTATTAAATTTCTCTGATTGAATTACCAAATGATGACAGTAAGTTAAAACTTATTCTTAAAACAGAATTTTGACTTCAATAACCTCAAACTTTATTTGAAGATACCATGCCAATGAGATGGAATTCAGTGGAGAACTATCCTCTGGCAACTCATTAATTAAACTTTCGAACTTTATTACAAACAATGAAACAGACAAACACGAACGGGAAGCCGCACCGTAATATTTAGTGGGCAATAGCCTTTTAAACAATAATGTACCGAGGAGAAGGGGTGGTGCCACCCTGGTTTCTTATAAAGTACACAATCAAACCATTCCTTTGTTGTTTTTTTACTGCTTATTAGAATCACATTTACAATAATTTGAAAGTATTTGTTGGTATCTGCTATGAATTCAAATCCGCAGCAATAGTTTTATCGACGACTAAAAACGCGTTTCACTTGAACACTTTATATGCATTAAAGTTGTATTCTTATTCCTTAATGTCTCTGCGCGGCGACCATTTCTGCTATATATTGCAATAGAGAACCATGTGCAACCTGAGAAAAGGTGAAAAACTACTGTAGGATAGAACCTATTATAGGGTTGACGTGTTGTACTTAGAGTAGGGTAAGCTGGGTACGGTTGTGACAATTTTGGTTTGATCGCCTATAATTTTGTAAATTTACCAGCTATCTGGGAGAAAAATCACTAATACTTAATTTGAATATTTATCTACCTAAAATTGTTAAAATATTGTCCCTAACTACGCTGTATTAGGCATAAGATCCAATTAAAAAAAAAAGGGAAAGTGTCACAACCGGCCACACCCCAAGGGCGGTTGTGACAGTGGTTGGGGTCGGTAGTGACAGGCATACAAAATACATCCAAATAGTTTGTAATGACTTTTATTGTTACAAATAATTAACTGAACACAACATAATCTTCTTGTAAACAAAGTTAACAATCACTTTAAGGCAAAAAAGCGAAAATCTGTGATCACTGCTCTTCTTAAAATTAATAAGGCAAGGTGTAATATATTTTGACAGCTGCTGTTCTTGCTCGACAGAGAATACTTTATTATGAGCAACATTCCCCATGCTGATGGTGCCTTCCTCTTGATTCTCGCCGGCTTTGTCGCGTTTGCGTAGGTATCGCAAGAGCGACATGCGATTAACTTCATGTATTTCCGCAGCTCTCCGTAATGAAGTACCGCGTTTCACCTCTTCGTAAGCATTTTCATATTTACTAATATCAGACAGGCCTCTCTCGGTCTTCCGCACGCGTTTTCTAGGCATCTAAAATAAAATAAAACAAAAAAAACAATGTCACAACCGTACCCACAAAATTTGTCACAACCGTACCCAACGCATACTTTTGAAAACAAAAAATGACCATGACTGAGCGAAAATATCTGCATTAAAAGTAATTACTCGTAAGTAACTGCTAATGTTCAAGTTATAACAAAAAAAATTAAAAGGCAATCTATCTGTGTACAAATAACCGTAATTACAAAAAGAAATCGAACAAAAAAACTTACTTTTGACTGTCGAAAATCAATGTGGGCTCCTGCTTACGTTACCGTCGCACGCCGGCTGACGCAACACTGGGACACGCGTTTAGACTTGCATGCCGCTTGTCTTTACCCTTGCACCCTCCCCGCGATCCGTATAGTTTCGCTGTTATAGCGACTGTCACTACCGTACCCTGGCACAATCGTACCCAGTCTACCCTACCAACAAACACAAATAAACAAACACATTTGTCTTACTTCCTCTTCCTCTCCACCCGATTTATATACTTACATACATACATAAACTCACGCCTTTATTCTCAGAGTGGGGTAGGCAGAGCTACAGAATTACCAACAACTCTAAGAACTTACATACTTAACGGAATTTATAAATCCGTATTGTCGTTCTGTTAGTTTTAAAACGATTTGACACGTGTGGTCCCATTATATTTGTCCCATTGAACAAAAAGTGTAAAAAGTGCACCTAGATTTGATCACCAAATACTCATTATGATTGTAAGAATAGGTAGGTTAGGTTCGTTAGGTTTCTTCAAATGCCCGAAGGGCAAAACTAGCCAGAAGCAGGAGCCCCGCCCCGGGCGGGGCTCCGTCGAAAGTCAATGGAACAAATATAATGGGACCACGAGAAAACAGCCGATTTGACGAAGCTTAGGTATTGCCAATGATCATACTTATGTAGAACCTCTTTACGTAGCCTGTTGCTGGATAATATATTAATGCAGTTTTTTTTTTGTATTGTGCTGGACGTTTGATTTGTAGTTTGTAAAATGTTCATTTCTGCTAATTTGCCACTACTTACAAAATATCTGTGAAATAGATACATTTAAAAATTCACCCACTGTGGTGTCGTTAATAGTACAGTCAACGTCAAAAGTAAGTGATCAAAATTAACATTTCAAAACATGTTCAAGCATGACGCCCCAGATAAAACAGATTATAACAAAGTGTCATTCTCAACTGAATATTTAGTTAGTCAAAAGAAAATGATCATAAACGATGCCATAACTGTCTCTTTACAGACAATTTCTATAAAGAATAATTACTTTTTTTACCTGAGTGTCAAGTGTCCAACAAGATAAAGTCAAAATGACAAAATCTCCAAACGAAAACTAGGGTAATCACGGCAGTTAAAAAGGATTTATTTTAAATGTTGCAAAAAAAATAAAGCGAAGTAGTAGGAACTCATTTCAACCCTTGACGGAAATGAGAGGTGTTATAGTTGTTTCGCGTGTTTGTCTTACGAGTATAACCGACATTAACCGAACGTCTGACTTGTATTCCGAGGTGGTCTTGAGAAGACATGAAGGCCCAAACATTCATATTCACTTACATGTGATACTTTGGTAGTATTACTGAGTATTGCTATTTTAGAAAATCAGTTTAATTTGAATCACTCAGTAATGACTTTAACTGTTTAAATGGCATGTCACTTACCTATGACACATTACGAGCTAATTTACTTATGCTAAACTACAATAATCAGAGACATCTGACTTAATTTATTGTATATACTATTTTGAGACCCTATTTCATCAGTTTCTTTTGCTGTTGACTGTACCATGTTCGCCTGATTATACTCGCCTGTACCTACTCTGAACTAACACTCGAACGTGTGCCGTATCAAACACACTGAGCAACTTTTAAAATGGCAACACACGTGTAATACTTATTATTGTATGGGAGGTAGCATTTTAACATTTTTTTGTTACCGGGCAACTTTGACGTGGAAACTTTGCAGTCGACATGTGGAACTAGGCGTTGCCGCTGAATGTACATTTTTTTATTACTCGGAAATGTATTTACCTTTTTATTTGCCTACCCGAAGTACAAAATTAAATATACGAAAATGGAGTTGGAAAATGGCAGTTAAAAGCATTGGCGATGGAATAAATGGTTAGTAACATTTTTCCTAATGTTAATATTTTAAGCAGTTGTGCTCTCTATCTATGTGTTTGAATTCTGGTATCCTAGTGAAAAAGGATACACGTCGGACTAACTCGTAATAAAAATGGGTGTATACATGAACGGACTGCATTAGACTTAAACCCTTTTTCACTTGATCTTCAGAAGACTAATACCCTTTTTGAGTAGGACCCCAGCATTTAAAAGACATCAACTGCGTTAGCCCAGTAGACTTAGATGTTAGCGTCCAACTCTATAATAGAAATTGATAAAGCTTTTACCATAAGAATAAATAATAACTACGTAGAAGCGAAACTCCCGGCTCCCGACGCGCGTTCGGCGCGTTAGGGTCTCCCCAAACCAGTCGACGCCGTTTCGGCAAATCGCGTACGGAAAAAGCTTTATGTCAACGCAATAAGAGCGAATAAGACATCAATCGGCTCGGCCGACGCGAAACGACGTCTTTCGACGGGAAAACGGCGTTTTGCCGTAAAGCCGAGTACCTACGATAAGGGCCGGTCAGAGCTGGCGGAAGCCGTTCAGCGTCTTCGACGGCCGGACATAGCCGGCGACAGCCGAACAGAGCCGATGACGGCCGAAGTAGCTACTGATGCGTTTGTGTATTTAATTTATATTTGTATTGTATTTAATTATATGAAGGAAAATAATCTAACACGTCTGTCCGATTCCCAACTCACGTTGTTACTAACCACCAGTCTCAAAAATGAGATTTACGATTGCCGATTACCCGCTGTTGCCTACATCTGT
Organism: Acleris emargana; assembly: GCA_927399475.2. NCBI lineage: Eukaryota > Metazoa > Arthropoda > Insecta > Lepidoptera > Tortricidae > Acleris > Acleris emargana. The sequence continues at coordinate 42,831,032 of OV656835.1, read as the reverse complement.
TCATCCGACTCAACGGCTGTACGCGTGCTGTCTGACGTCTCGACGGCAGTACGGAGCTCGCGAGAGCCGACCGTCGCTTTACAACTGTTGCGATAGCAAATCGCAGGCGATCGGGCGTCTCTACGGCCGTAAGGAGGATGAGACTGCTGAACGCGGGTGTCCAACCGCGGAGACGGCCGATCGGCTAAATGCAAATAGTGTGGTGTAAAACACTCGGCGAAAGCCGACTCCGCGTCGACTGGTTTGGGGAGACCCTTAGATACTTACCGCCTGAGGTGTCTAGTCAGTCAGGGGCGTCACACACGGAATATATATTAATATGCCAAAATATATATACTATAGCAATGAATCTTACGATAAATTTTACGTACTAGTCGACAGAGTCAACATAGGTCAGGTAAGATACCTTAATAGACCTTGCTATAAGTTATATTTATCTCTGTCCCTCGCCAATTTAATGAATGAAATGGATATTATTATCATATCTTAGTAATGTGTGGTACTTTGCTTTCTTTCCAAAACTGACCCGACCCCTATCATGAGTCCAAATCAGAGGTCTTCAAAGGGTTATTTTTGTAGTTTTTCGAAGAAAAAAAAATTAATAGTCTTTTATAATAAACCTTTTTCAACTTAATAAAAATTAAACTAATAATCTGGTAAGAAAGGAAAGTAAAAAGTAACTCCGTACTCGACTATAAAACTTATTGAACTTAATTATTATTTATAGACTCGTTTCCGTGTTTTTTAGATGATTAGTTTAGTACCTAGCCATATTAGCCATGTCATCTTAATATCATCAAAAAGTATTATTACCTAATTTAACTTAAATGAACAAAACTCAACATGCAACAATGTTTCCACGTTGAAGAAAAACATAAATAACATTTCTTGACTAAGCTTGTCTAACACGTCCATAAACCAATTAAAATATTTCGCAAGTGACAGCCCTAACTTTGGGCGCGGAAGAGAGGGGGTGAATGGGAAGTAGGTATTTAAAGTGCGGCATTTGAGGCATGGTCCAAGGAGATTCACTTCTACGTGTAGTGTATTTATTCCTATGCTTTTACACCGCAGTCTTCGCAATTGCCCGAAGTGATCATACGATTAGGTATATTCTTTTCAAAACATTCTTATAATTTATTATTGTTATTTCTATCTTTCTTACTTACTTAAATGTACTCAAGACCTTGGTTTATTTCCAAATATACTCTATACCCAACCGTCATATCCAGTCATATCTATTTATATCTCCGGCATGTATCTCTTGCTTTAGCGAAGCTTTTTTTGGGTAGTTAGAAAAACACAAGTGCGTGTTGATTTCACGCACCGAGGGTTCCGTACCTCCCGACTCTCACTCGACGGTTTTTTATTTTATTTTTATTTTTGTGTAGTTAAAAAAGTTTACTGTATGAGCACCTACTTACAGTTTGATTTGATGATTTTTTTATTGTTTAGTGATATCCGCCGTTATAGCACAAATTCTGTAAAAAACTGGTTGGACTTTATGGTTCAAAAGAAATTGCTCTTCTAAGGTAGGGCACACGGGCGGACGGGCGAACGGACAGCGTAGACCCGTCCCGTTTAGCACCCTTGAGGTACAGATCCCTGACAACCGAATAATGGCCCTGGTAGATTTTTTTTATGCAGAACGTTTTGAAGAGTAGTCGAGTCATACATATAATGTATTTTCAATGCCTGGGCTTTAAGCTAATAGCTCTCGAGCGCTCGGGCCATATGAGTAACCCGAGGGATAATTGGCTTAGGGTATGGAAGGGCTAAACTGCGATACGCGGCAACCTGCAAATGGTTGGCAGGAGGCGGGTCTACGAGCTACACAATCTCGACCAGGATATGTTCAAACTAACTAACTTGGGGTGATTACCACCAATTCGGAATAGGTACAAAACAAAACTCGGCACATACAGGAGCGAACAGTAACGGTACCGAAACGTCAATTTAATTAAATTTTTTATCCGGAATGGCTTCTGTCCATATGAACAACTTTGCCAGTGTTAGGGTTTGAGGCTACAGGTGATCGGTAATTTATTTCCCATACAGATTAAAAATGAAACGCTCAGTTGAAGATCTAAAAGAAACAAGATAGCATGAGGGTGGTATTATAACTACAAAAACTACTAAAATAAATGTTATAAGAAGTGAGCGTGCACATTGATGCGGACATAAAGCGGACAAAGCAGTTAGCAACGAGATTACAATTTAATGTTAAAGTCGGTGATAAATTTCGTGAGGTGATAGACAAAAGGAGAGGGAACATAGGTTAGGATAAAATTCATATTAGCAGGAGGACGGGGAGTAAAGTCGGGAATTAAATCATAGAGAGAAACAGGATTGATAGGGCAAATAAAGAAAATGTGGTCTGGAGACCCTTCCTCTAAGCCGCATACCAAAACGTCTTCTTCTTTCTTTGCCCCCGCGGCGACTTGAACAGCTACTACCGCGGGGATATGGCGTTTCCACGTGAAGTGATTTCGCCAGTGTCAAGTATATATAAGTATAAATCAATATAGCAATAAAACACAATCCAATCTTCTCTAGGAAGATTGGGGGCAACGTTGTACTGTGATTTGTGGGCCAGAGGTCAAGATAGTTTTAACCTCTGTACCACTGCGAGTCCACTTGAAACGAGAAGAAAGATGCCAGATACACGAAATAAGTCCAAGTCTTCAATCACTGTGCGACACAAAGGCATAAAAAGTACAAATCACTATCAGAAAAGAACTTTGAACACCTAATTACCCAAAAATTAAAGTCTAAAACAAATTACACGTCCGCCATCTTTTAACGTTGCAAATGCCCCTACCAAAACGTCAAGCGCAAAAGTTATATCCAAAACGTCAAAACTCATGTCATGTCAGAGATTAGGTGACAGTTATCAAGCTATTTGAGGTACAGAAAAAAACGCTAAGAATTGGCTCGTAACATGTTTATTTACTTGAAGGTGTATAAAATTCATATCATTTATGTCATATCAAGCGCAGAAGCGGGGGTCGCGGAGGTGGAGAGGGGGTTAAAATAAAGAGAAGCGCAATTGAATTTTTAATATTTCATGAGGAGGGGCGCGCTGAAGCAGTTTTAATGGGGTTACGTATCACGGTGAGCGGCCGCTGCTGGCGCCGCCGGCCCGCGCCCGGTGCCCGCTTGCTGCCGCGGTAGCCGCCGTTTCCAAAACACCCAAACTCTTATCGCTACGACTACTTTACTCCATTCACTATATGTCCTTTTATTTGTACGTATGATCGATCCTCGTGATTTTCAAATTTAGTTTACTTAGGCAAAATAATAATTGAGGAGAGTCGTATTTAGAAGGGTCAACACTAATAATATTTTTCTGAATTTGGTGTGTTGTAATTTTGATACTTCGGGTCTTTTCTTATCGTTTATCGATAAAATACATATCTGCTTTGTTAATGAACATTTGGGAATGGGCACTAACTTTCATTTAAACTAATTTTAATTACTAATCTGAATTTGGCCAGTCTTAGGCTGAGATCGAAGTAATTAATTGGCCGTTTTGAAAATACACCCGATACGTACCTACGTACAAACAGCAGCATCCCTGTTAAATGACCACTACGAGCCTTATTTTGTACGGTGACAAGATTCACAGATGGTCAGTTGTCTGTGGTGCTGGTGGTACGTACAGTCTACGTCAACGATAAGATTCACCTTATTTTAATGGAATAGAGTAAAAAAATGTGATCATATCTTTAACGTCGACTGTACAAAAATTGTATGAAAATGAGGGCTTCTTCATAATTCTATCAAATAACAAGGTTGCCATTCATTTCGCAGTTTTCGTTATTATGTATAATTCTTTATTCACTTTAAATAATAGATTTTTTTGAAAGTTTTTACTGTTCGGCAACCTAGAAACAAACTATGGCCACATTTTTGGTTATCCTTTTATTCACCGAAAGCATCTGAGAAATATAATAAAATAAATATTTAATGAAATACAATTTAGTCGCCTTTCCTTATATGACATTAGTTCCAATGATCAAAAGTTTGTTATAGTTCCGTCCGTGTAGAGGTCGTTTATTGATATTCCCTTGTTAACTGTCCTAATTTTCCTAATGAAAAGTACCCATGTCCTTTCCCAGGGATTGATTATCATCATTATACCAAATTTCATTAGAATCGGTTCAGTGGGTTAACTTTGTAAGCGTAATAAACAAAACAAACAGGATTTCGCATTCATAATTGTAGACTCAACCATAACACAAAATTTCCATAAAAAAGTGAGTGGTGGATCATCAACACTTTGTTCGATTAAACTTGATTTCGTTGTTTTTTTTGCACCGCAAGATAATGTCGTACTACTGCTCAGTACAAAAAACAGTGTTTATTTTTCTGTACAAACAGTCTCATTTATATCAACCGATTATATACGCTAAGCTGTAGCTTACTAATTCATTTTCGATATTAATCGTGAAAGTTACCAAGACCTCTAGAGAAGGTACACGAAACACAACTAGTTAACAATATCACACAGCACACGACACACGTGCGTTGACGTAATCAGACACATAAGACATTAGGTATGAAATAGACAATTATTTGTATTTCTCCTGCTACTAATAAGACAAAAGCAGTCGACGAGGCAACAGCCAAGTTTAAAGTGATAAGTAAGAAGCTGAAATGTCAAAGACATATCATGCGGAAAGTGTTATAAGTGGATAAGTTATCGGCTTTATTGTGTGGTTTCCAGTAAAAAGTGAACACAATATAATGCGATTCAGGATATTATGATCGCGTATCAAAACTATTAGTGGTGAATGGGTCATTCGATCCGCGACACAAGCGGCAATGTGACACTAACTCCGCGCCGCGCCGGATGTGCATTGATGCGATGTATCGTCTTGGCCTTCGCGTTCTTTATTTATATTTATTGAATCACACTGACCATCCAAGGATGATTAACCTTTGACCTCTTAAATTTACGCCCGAGGGCACTAGTATTAATATCTAAAAGAACTAAATAAGTGGAGTTCCTTGAAGATTGTCAGGGTCGGACTTTCCTCCGGAAGAGGTATCAATTATCGGTTTCGCTGATCGCCAGTGCGAGTGAAGCAGGTCAGACGGGCGCGAGGACTCGTTCCTCTGACCCATATTGCCACAATACTCTTCCGCCTAGCGCCACGCAATTAAGCGCAACAGCAGACATAAAAAATTACCGAAACAAAAGCGTACCGGGTGGGGGATCCCACCCCACTGCCCGCCGCAGTTACAATTTATCATAGCAAATAAAAATACACCGAATTAAAAAGAAAAGGACGAAGAAAGTAGACAGAGAGGGAGCGACATTCGCTCTGTTCCCGAACGTCCAAAATATAATGCTGTTTATTTTTATGGCCGCCCTGGGTTGAAAGCAGAGGGGTGTTAAACAAAATCGATACTATGGACGTGACCAATTAAAAAAATGAAGCGCTAGTCCGATTAATGTTTGATATTGCATATTATCAAGTATTGCTCGACGAGATGTAAGTCGATGACATAATTGTAACGCTAAGGCACTAATTGCTGCCTATTATAATATTTAATCAACTGCAAATGTCCCAATCATGAATCATGATCCGCGTGTGCGAGCTGTGATCATTCATTTACTTGAGATTGTCGAGCACGTAGACAAAACACAATACGAACACGAACTTTAATCTCTTTAATAGGTTACGCTTTAAATATTATTTTTCTCGATGCCGACTCTTCCAGCTACATAATGTCAAACTATGTACACAGTAAAATACTCGTCGCATAGTCTGTGCTTAATGAGTACCTATTTAAATCTATCCGATTTTCTACTCATCTCGATGTGTTCGATGACGAGCCCGCGAAGGAGCTAATAGCACGATCTCGGATTCGGTGGTGGACTTTTTAATCTGTGCAAAATGTAAAACGAAAATCTGTCCACTTAGTTTATTACTCTCTTACAAACAGCTCCGCCGCGGCTCCTCGCGGGAGGCGCGGGCTCGAGGGCCATCGGTAAACAAGCCATATCGAGCAACAAACGGAAGTCTCCAACACTAATTAAATATGATTTTTTCTACTCGAAACCTCCTGTCTGAATGGGAACCTTCTAATTAATCCGTACAGCATCTCTTGATCGAATCCTTAATTTTGAATTGGTAATCATTTGGTATCAAAGAGTCAGTCGGTGCACACTCGCCTCGAGTTGGGCTAGAATTCACTTAGCTTTCATTTAATATTGATCCAGTCTCGTCTGCTACCAATTAGTTTAGTTACATAAAAGGTGCACTTTGCTTAGCCGTTGCCATTCCATTAAAAGTTTTGCAAAATTCATTGGAGTACCTGCTTATTATAAATTATAATTATAACCATCCGCGAAAATTACACAGTAAGAGGTGCTTTTGATTGTTTTTATTTAAACTTGATGATAGTTCTAGTTTTCCTTTTTCGTATTCGATGTCGTAATGAAATGGTGCGTGGATTGAAAGTTTTGTTCTTTGGTTAGTCGACTTTACATATTTGAAGCGGGAGGGAGTGCAAAACTTGCTATTGCGGGCGTAATGCGGAGTGCACTGCGAGGAGACGGGTGACTCCCTCTAATGAGAAGAAAGCGGTACAGCTGCAAGGATGTCGTTGTGTTGCGTGTCGCCTCGGCAAACAAATAGCCCAATAAGCTTATTGATTAAATATTATACTTACCTACATTACTTTATTAAATTATTTTGTTAGAAAAGTATTTTCAACGATTCGTCTGCACATAAATTTATTTAATATTAATATTAATTCCTCATTACTTTACCGTTACCCGTGATACTTAATTATCGGACAAAATATCGCTTTAGGTAGGTATGTGTAGAAAAAGTGAAACCTGACGCGCAGAAAACCACTGCCACCTTTGATCTCCGCACACTGCAAGCCTCTCAGAGGCTACTACCCCCATTACTGTATGCAGATTTATACTTTGTGTCATTTTTGTGCGAACGCCAAGCCGCCCCCAACGCGGTGCTCCCCCGGATTATTCCTTTTTGCGCCCCCATACTCTTTCCCCGTTCTAAATTATCTTTGATACGATACTTCATTTTTGATGTGATCGATCATTTTTAAGGTAACATTGCAATTAATGATTTAGTATTACTACATTAATACGAGTAGGTACTTCCAACGAGTTTTAACAATGGGTTTAAAGTGATTGGTCCGATAACCAGCGTTGATTTTTTAAAGCAACAGTCTGCGGTCATATTAGCATGGACCAAGCGCGAGTGTCCGTGCTGCGGCACAGGGCAGAGGCTCGCGGCGCCGAGAGGAGCGCGCGGCCCCGCGTCCCACCGCCCCTCCCGACACCTCGTGGGGAGCGCTACTTAGCTGATGACTTATTAAGAGTGCATTCTTCAGAGGTGTCTGCCTGTCGCGGTGGGCTTAATGACGTGGGTGCCGAGCTGTTCGATGTTGTGATGCGAGCCGCTCCCGCTCGCTGGCCCACTTTCTAGCTCACCCGAGCCGTGCACCTGCACCTACGCGGCTAGGCGAGCCCCGGGCCCCCGCACCCCCGCACCCCCGCGCACCGGCGCCCCGGCGCCCCCGCGAGTGATAAAAGCTATCGCCGCCTAACAATCGCGGAATTAACAGAGCTCGCTCTATTTGCTAACTTGCCACAACGCACGCGACGACGCTTTGTACTTTTTCATAAATAGTGTTACGAGAAAGCTTTAAAAACAAGTTTGTAAGAACGTTTCAAAAACCCTGTTAATAATACGAAACTTGAATCGAACCATTAACCTTTTCAAAGCCCGTGTAAGGAGGAAATAAAGGGGGAAAAAATAGTATGATGAATGCAGCGTAACGGCGACTTTAATAGGTCCGTACGTGTTTTCTTGTTCGCTAAATTACCCTTTATTTGTGCTAAAGCTGTAGATAAAGGAAAATTGAGGACATTTCTTGCATTGTAGGCAAAGTACTACTAGATGAATGTTTGAGTGATGAATCGGGTCATTCATCATTATTGCGATACGCGAACGATTTATATGGCTGAACATGAAGTTCAGAATTAATTCAAAGGTGCATGTAGCCTGTAAAATTCCCCCTTAAGCAAATTATACTTTGAGACTTTTGTGCAAAAATTGCTCCGTAGCCGAGTTCAACAAGCTTTATAATGCCGTAAACTTTAAAAGCTTTCTGTCGTCGCCAATAATGCACTTAATGTTGTCCGTTTATAAAGGGATCGTGCAAACGTGAGTGTGAAAAGGGAAGTGAGCCGCTCCTGAAGCGATTATCGTTTTATATTTAGCAAGTTCTCGCGCGCATTGATTAGCGCCTGCGTCGCCGGCCGACGGGTCGGCGCGAGTGCTGCGGACGCGGCGCGACGCGGCCGCGGCGTGGACGCAGCGTGACGCGCCCGCGGCGCATTGTCCGCGCTGCCGCTGACTTCATTTTGCTCATTAAACGTCACAGTCAAGAACCTCTAACTTTTAATTAAGCATTGTTGTTGTCGCACTCCTACTTACTTTTATTTTTATATACGCGTATCGACCGACGTAAGTCTTAAATGATTTCTTTCGATTCATGTCGACATTTCAGTAATTATATCAGTGATATTTCGTGAGCGGTGGTTGCTCGATTATGAATCGATACTTTTTTTATTACAACCATATGGTAGGTACCCATTGTTTTCGCCGTCCGGTCTCCAGTGGCTGCCGAGTTTATAGCTTTAATAAAGTGATTAAATACCATAGCGTAACGCCAGGCTTGCAGCATGAGCTAATTTTGAAAACAGGAATGTGTTCCTTTTTGGTCACAGGGCTAAGTACTGAGATGACGGGTTCGTTGACTTTAATGTGCGTGTGACTGTGCAGTCAGTAAATGGGCTCCCACCTGCATCTTTTCGTTGTTCAATGAAATCAGAAATGCTACTTACAATCTTGTTCAGTTTCGAAAATATAAAAACATCAAAGATACGGTTATATTTTTATTGACGTACTTAGTCTGTCGTTCTTTATTGCATGCCATCAATGGTAAAGTGCAAGTGCACTTTAGAAATACTTGTAAGCCTTCGACTTAAGGAGTAGATCGTCGACACTTAGGAGTAGAGCGATCGCAGATCGCTGGGCGAGTACTGAGTCCAGCTAACAATAAGTCAGATAGGAATGAACAGAATGAAGTGGGATCCCGTCCTATCCGGTGAGCCACGAGCTAGATGCTGCAGCTAATCTGTTTCGGTACGTGCGCCTGTTTACCGCACTGCTGACACGGCGTCAGGGTGAGGAACACTGTCGGCGACGGTGCCAGCGCGCGCGCGAGGGCCAGAGGTCGACGCCGCGGCCCAGGCGCGCCGGCGCGAGGTGGCATTGGCGACGCAACTGCGCCGGGCGAGTGCACTTCCCTCGCCGTTTCTGCTCTTACATCAACCCCACACCGACGCTGCGTTTATTTTTGTTTTGCCTTACTTTTTTCTATATGAAGGTCCACTCACTTATTCATGCGAGCGGGATTGTAGTTTTTTCTACTTTTTGCATGCGCCGTATAGATATTTTGGCCGCCTCCTATTTTTTCCTGACTATAAAACTCGGGTCGTGTACTTTTTTGGTGGTGCCGCGACTGGGGCGAGGAGGGGGGCCAGGCAGGGTGCTCACAGTTAGAGAATTATTCATTGCCTACCCACGCCGAACGGGCTTTCCGTTATTTCTGTTTGTTATGAATTATGTCCAATGACTTTTCCGGCGCCCGTTTCTTTCGTTTTTACTAATTGCTCGTTGTATAGAAACTATAAATCTCGTTTGAGTAATTGTCATGTGTGAGTGTCCGGTTGCCATTATATATACCACGATAATGATATGCGACGCGTACAGTCGGCCTCGCGCGTAGTGCCAAGTGGCCGGATTGGAAATAGTTCAAACTTATGATAAAACATTGTTTTCCGGTGCAAACTGACGTCCTAAATGCTAACAAAATATTCAAATTCACACTCCGCTGCCTACTAAAATATGTAGAAGAGCTCGCTCCCGACCCGCTACAAATTTGAATTTCATATGTATGTTTCGCCTATTACGGATGCACTCATTAATATCTTAAGTGATGTGTGAAGGAGAACCGTGCGCAATAGTAAGCTGTAATACTGGGAACCGAGGGTCGCGTCTCGCCCAACGGGTCGGTCCGCTCCGTTTATACAGAGCACGCGTTAAGATTATGTCGGATGAAAAAACCTGCAAATTGTATGACCCCATGAAAAAACATTATCATTACTGGCACATCCGGCGCCTATCGTTTCACTTGCAAATCTTGAGGGGGCACACTCATCGTTTGGTTCCTGTGCTAGTTCAAGTAGGCAACATTCTGTATTATTTGTCTGTATAAATAACTTTTAGTTCACCTACCAGTCTGATCTACATAGCAATAAGTCCCTATCAACGTGGTGGGCTTGTGTCGGAATGATGGCATGCCAGCGATGGCCGACTCCTCGTCGAGCTCTCGTCCTGGCGACCCGAGTCCGTCTGTATCGATAAACAACGGTCTAGCTACGAGTACAATTTCTGCGTTACAAACTCGGTCATTCGGTTTTACTAAATGCAACACGAATGGTGGGGTTTGACTCGGTCCAGAACTAGCAGCGGGATGCCGGCGCGCCGAGTTTCGAACCGCCGCCTCGCCTCGGAACCGTTGCGTTGCGACTCGCTAGCTAAAATGACGAGAGTCGTCTCGAGTTGCAACTAAAGTTACCTCTTACTCGTATTTCAACCGTAAAACGAGTTAGAAGAAAGGCGACGCCTCCCGTCGCTAGTACTTCGTTCATTGGTATTACATAGGGTGCATCCAAAATTCAGAAACTATAATCCGGTTCGATCGACCAAATCTATGTAGCTCTACCGAGCTTCAGTATTGCTCCTGTTGCATAAAGTTAGTTTAATTAAAGTTGAACTTCCAAGTTAATAGGTTTCTTAAGTAAAGAATAAGAGATTTACAGTACAATAGTTAGGTCAAGTAGGAAATTGAAATAATAATAATAAAATAATTGAAATCAATTATAAAAGTGAGTTTTAAAAAATTACGATTCATAATGTTGATATGATGCATGTTAATACGTTTCGACGTGGCAAAAATAGCCAAGGAAAAAATGATTATTCGTTACCGACTTGAAAATATTGGTGAGCAGGAAAACTTCTTTTTTAAGTACTTACCTTTAAGTACTTAGCTTCAAGTACTCACTTATAAACTTAATTGTTTTGGACTAGCGTTCAGTGGCGAAGCGTCACGTAAATAAATAGGCAAGCCGGAGCAAAAAAAAGCTGTATGGCGTGTGTGCTTGTTTGCCACTTCCGTGACATAAAAAAAACATACCTTAAAAAATGGATGTCGTCTTTCTAGTTCCCAAAAAGCAGTGCTGAAGTGTTGCGTGCGTTAACTGTTTCTACATGCCATCCTTGCAGTTAGTGTTCACCACCTTCGCCATACATGACATCACTGGTATTACATGAACAGTGTATGTCAAGTATGACAAAAGTGGCTTTTAAAAAGCCGTTGCGTTCGCACACATTAAACACACAGACAGTATAATTTACGTTAGTTAAGTTAGTTAGTAATCAAAACACACACACACACACAGTCAAAATTAGCTTGCTTTGTTCGTCCTTAGTTAAAAACAAAACAAAAATAAACCAAATTAAATACATGCACTGCAGGTCTGCACACAGAAACCCAAAAAAATACTTAATTAAACATAGTATATACAAATTCGTGCAACAAAATCAACCAAATGAAGAAAACCCACGGCCCGCGGGCTTGCGCCATCCGTACCTGTTAAGAAAACCACGACACGCATAAAGCGACAAACAATCCAAGTAAGCTTATGTTTATGCAAATAAATATAGAAACCGACTGAAAACTCAATATATACCTACTCTTTACACTAATTACTTGAAATACGCTAGGTACACTTCGATATTTATTTAATACTTAAACTTAAACTCATGTAATAATATACAACTCCGTATGTTTCTCGCTTTGAGCATTTTTCCTAGCTGAATTATATAAATTGTTAATATCTGCAAAACCTGTTCGATTCCAAACACTGCTAGAATCGGAAAACAGCAAACATGAATAGCAAAATAATTTGTTTAATTTGCAGCTGCCAGTCAGCCAATTGTATTTATCATATGATTCGCTGTGGAAATGTTTGAAGAATCCATCTCTACGCCTATAATCAATTTTTATGTCTGGGCGAGCGCGTCCTAACTTAATGACATGTTTCTTATTTTCAAAAGATAACTTTGAAAAACATGTTTGTTCATTAAGTAGGTAATCTGTAAGACAACACTCAATTTGAACCAATGCGGCCATTTGTACTTTGAGTACAGGCAAAAATATTTAAAAACCAAACCACGAATATAACCTAAATAGATCGAAGCAAAAATAACAATATTTAGGTACCTAACTAAATAGAAACAAACCTCCGTTGTCGCCACGAATCTGCAAATAACACAATCCAAACAGAAAAACAATCACAGAACACTTAGGTCACTTAGCAAGCTAAATTTCACTAGTTGAGTCTCATAAAACACAATAAGTTAAGTAATAACACAAATTAAACTATAAATCAAAACAAAATTTTAGCGCGTGGACGCGAAAGTAATGGCGTAATGAAAAAAGTAGTTGCAGGTCGTGACCGACAGGGGACGGTTGAGTGTCCTTGGGAAAAGAAAGTTAACGCATGAACTTTAAGTTCAAAATTGGATGAAATAAGCCGTTGTGCGACGGCCGGACTTGCGAGGTTACTCCCACCCGTTTTTACATTGGTGTCACGTGCCGCTGTGTCTGTGTGCGAGTTAGAAGCGCTAGGAAATTGTTTGAATGTGTTAGTGCAAGTCCGGCGCTGAGTCACCGGATTGTATGGCGGTTTTAATTGTGGGTGTAAGTTCGAGCGCGCGTAGTGAAATGTAACTGAGCGTGTGTGCGTGTATACGAATATATTGTTCTTGTTTCTTTCTAGTAATATAGGTTAGTGAATGGGTGCGAGCGAGTGATAGATTTCGGCTTTTGTTCATGCATCGTATTATGAAGCAAGGTAAAGCTATAGTACACCGGGTTACTTTCGGTTTTACGTTTTGTTGTTTGTATACCTAGTACCTACTCTATGCATAGGAATTTTTAGGGAAGCGCCGCTGGGAATCGGGTTGTATTGACGCTTCGCTACTGCTAGCGTTTGTTGTCTAGTTTTGTTTGCGCAGTTGTCTTATTATGTTTAATTTCACTAACCGCTCTTGTCTGCAAAGGAGATTCAGCATTTTTGTCACCGGGTTTAAGTAATACTCGTATTATATGTAAGTATGTAGGATAATAAACAAGGAAGCCGTAGTCGTAAACCTTTTTAATTGGGTATTAATTAGGTATTTATTTATTTACTTATTGAGGTTAAATTATAAGCTAATATTAGTAATATTTTCTAATAACAAACGAAGCTTGGTTTATTATGATGATTCAACTATGAAATGGTCATAATTATTTGAAATAGGACTCTATGAAAATATCTAATCCGCACAGGGTAGGGACTAATGTTCCCTTTTATTACGAGAGGGGGCATGTAGATACCCAGTGGAGGGACCTATACAGGGTGACTGGAAATTCGCCGTATTCCTTGAAAGGGGTTATTCTACAGCTCATTTGTAACGATTTAAGTCCAGTCAACCAGGGGTCAAAACTCATTGGTTACCGAGTTATTCACGTTTTTAGAATTTTAAAAAAATACCCGCTTTTCGACCTAAAACTAGTCATTGTGTAAAAACTTCGTCATTTAGAAATAAAAAAAAGCATTTTTCAAATAGCCAATGAATTACTAATTACGAAAAATAATAAAAAATGCCAAAGAAATGCAAAGTTTTGCAAATAAAAGGATTTGAAGTTGAAAGTCTTAGTAATTATTTTCCAAATTTTGTAACATTTTAAAGCATAACTAAAAAAAAAGTACTACACTTCGCGTACAAATCACAGGAATAGTTTGCTCAATTCATAAGCTTTCTAAAAAGGTACAATTTATGACATTTTAAAATTAATTTTCATTTAAAAATGTACAATTAATAATAATAGCAGAAATATTCGCGGTTAAGCTCCATCGTTTCAACCAAAAAACACGGGATCGTTATCGTTTATAAATTCAGCTAATCGTGTTCTTTTAACCCTTAATTTGGCAAAAATAAAAAAAGTCGGGAATTCAAACCCTTTTTGATTTTGAATCAGCAAAAAAATAAAAAAACATTCCAATCATTAAAAGTGTACATTATAGTATGGTCACTGTGATGTACACTGCCAAATTAAGGGTTAAATTTGCTTTTTAAAAACATAAAATGCGTTCTATTTTTAACCGAAAAACGCGGGAAGTGTTGTAGTAAAATGAATAGAACATCGTTCTCCTTTTTCAATTCAGCTAATGGTGTTCTATTTTAAAATAAATTTGCTTTTTAAAAACAAAGTGCGTACCATTTCGAAATTTCGAGCATCTCAAAACTTTTTGAGTGACCTACGTAATCAGTTACTTTCAACTTTATTTCCATTTCGTAAGATATTGATAACTAAGCTTCTTTCTCAAATGCCTGCTTCGACGGCACGGCACTACTTCGACGAGATCCTTCTCGCTGGGTCTCCCTCTTCAAGAGCGTGTACTGGAGTGTAATGACACGGGTACTGCCGAGCTGAGTGCAGTGTAAACCACGCTTTCCACTGAGACATACCGAGCCGGTTAGCCACAATTCTCGTCGAAGTAGTGCCGTCTGTCCGGAAACACTGAAGGATTTCTTCATCTTGAGCAGTATCATGTCGAGGTCTTCCAGCGTCAGCTTGGCGGCGTTGAACTGATCCTCTTTCCCGAATAAGACGGTACGATGAACCAATCACGCTTGCGTGAGGTAAACGGCGGTTAGGGTAATGACGTTGGTATTCCCTTCTAGCTGCAGCCGCGTTTCCATAAAACGTAACAATAAATGATATCTGCGTATTCTTCGAATTGGCAAGCAGGCATTTGAGAAAAAAGCTTAGTTATCAATATCGTCCGAAATGGAAAGAAAGTTGAAAGTAACTGATTACGTAGGTCACTCAAAAAGTTTTGAGATGCTCGAAAGCACTATATTCGCCTCGGCAGGAAGCGCAATTGCCTGCTTCACTGCCTAGGCAATAATGTACTATTGTTTTGCTAAAAAAATTAAGTTAGTATAAACACAAATTAAATCGCTGAACGAATAGCACTCCAAATTGAATACGATTATTACTTACCATTTTATCGAACATGATACTAAATCCTCTATTTTCCACCCGGACCTTCTAAACCAAGTTTCGGCTCGAATGCTACGGTGAATTATTTTGTGTCGCTAGCTAAACCAAACGTCGCAATGTGACGGCGCTTTGATGAAAAAGGACCTTAGTTGTATGTTCCCATTCATTCATATAGAACATAGGAAAACTGAGGAAAATCGTTTCCCGCGCGCGCTCCTGCTACAGGGACGGATTCCGAATAATTCAGTCGTCCTTATAAAATACGTATATAATTTTAAAAAATTACGTACGACTGAAGTATAACTGTTGGTTGCTGCGATCATAACTACCTAGTCTAGTTAGGTAATCTCCTAAATATTATACATAAGTAGATAATGAATCCCTGTTTCCCTCAGTCACGCCATAACTCGAAAATAATTTATTTTTTGTTGTGTTCGTAATTACATACAACGTTATGGTTTGTATGAAAAATAAAAGCATCCAGGTGGCGCCAGGTACGGACAGCTAGTTTTTTTTAATAAATAATAATTAATTAATAGATTAATAGTATTTTAAAGAAATTCCTTAAAAGTCTTAATCATACAACTAAGTAATCTTAGGTATTCAAAATTGATTTAAATTACATTTAAGAACCAAATCGAAATTTTAGAACTATGTATTTTTTCGGTAGTAATTATTTTTGAAAACAAACTGTTAGCTAAAGTATTTAGCTTCGGAAGGATTTCAGTTTATTTAGTAAGTATTTTTAACTTTGAAAAATGTTGTCAATCGCATTTGGATTGCGTTTTCAGAAACTTTTATCTAACTGCTCATGTTCGTCAATAGTTGATATCTTGCAAGTCAATTTTAAACCAGTTCCTTTTATTGGAATTGGCTTAAAATGTGGAAGACGTACAAATGTAAACCAAATAACAGTTCATATTATGGTGTCAAAGAGCTGATCTGATAATGGAGTCGGAAGGTAGCAACATGATGTCTGCTATACTAGACGTGATCTATCGAGCTTGGACTCATTAAGTTTTGTTTTATTAAGCAGATGATGTGTAAAAAATACTAACTACTTACAGTCGGCAAAAGACTTCACTTTTTTTTTTGACATTCAGTCTTGTTGAGTACTGGCTCATCACTTAAAAGTTCTTCGGGTAGCTGCTTTCGTGAGGATATCAGCCTCTCTACAACACAGCCGAAACATGCTCGTCTTCGGCGGCGGCTCTATGGCACCGAGCTGAAGTTGCCGCGATGCTGCTCCGATTCTCCTCAGGTAACGAGTACAGCCGGTTCTTCACTGGTAGATATGTTACATTTTTCTCAGTTAAAATTGGTTAGACCTAAACTTTAGCTGTTTGGACACATTGGCTGAACTTTCTGGTGAGTCAATCGACTTCCATAGACGTAGTCACTTGGATGGATGGAGCACATTCCCTAGTCTTGGAAAGAGTGGTGATGAGAAGGTCGTTGCCATAGTACCATTACCCTGTTATCGCTATCATCCACACAAGCCGCACGAATAAGGGCACAGTCGATCTTCTAACGGTCGGCTCTAATATTCATTTCATCTTTCCCTTTGATACGGTACAATAACAATTATTCGACAAAGATGCATACAACTTTAAATCAGATACAGTTACTTTATCAATGTGTACGGCTAAGCAATGTAAGAAAGAAGGTTAATTCCGCAGCTATTAATTCGTTAATCTCGGCTAGTTGGAGCTGCAGCAGCGAAGAGGCGCTAATTATTAATTACTAGTCTGGATGCGGCCCTGCCTACGTCTTGGAGGCAGCCCTCACATTAATAGAGGTATGGCGCGAGCTCCTCTGATGTTCTGACAAAGGGTAGCGCGAGACGCCTATTTTTATTAAAACCTACGGCAAAGGCACACTTTTTTTAATAACTTATGTAGGTACGTACGTGGGTGCGGGTCGAGTCATTTGAATTGCACTCCGCGCGCAGTTCGCGCCACGGCCGCAGTTTTTTTTTGAGAAAATTGTGAAGTACGGTCCTTTGTACGTTGAGGTTTTACCACCTTCAGCGAAGTTGGCTGAAGTTGGTTTTTACTTAACCATAACTCGGAATGACACAAATAGGCTTCAAGATGGTCATCTATGTAGTATCGAAACAAACAAAACGTACGAAAGTATAAAAACTTTTTAATATCAGTCGGTTTTAAAACTGAAAATCTCTATATTCTCTAAAAATGAATCCTTGTTTCCCTGGTCATGCCATAACTCGAGAATGTATACTAAACTCGTTCGTAGGTATGAACTTACCTTTGAAGGTACATAACTATGATTTTGTGACGTCACATTGACGTGCTCTGCCTCACGCAGAATCTGATCCTGTGAGGCTATCAGTAATGTTAAATGCGAAATGCCGAACATAATTATGTAGTTTTGAAATCTGTCGGACAGTGCTATTTATTTCGACGTAGTTTGTGAATAATCTGAGATATGGCGCTATAGCGGTGAGGGCAACTTAGACGAACGAAGTATACCCTAGCTAGACCTGCAAGCAAAAGACAGCACCAAGATTGAGGGAGATAGTTTTATGGAGTTCTCTATAAGAGAGACAGAGAAGGAGTTTTTTTCTTTGTCATAGACGCGCTTTTTTATCTGGGCACAATCGGGTTTGTGGCAGACAAACCGCTAGCTGTCATTTCAAATTGTTTCCGTGAACTTACCTATGTGTTAGACTCAAAGTTAACACAGGAAATTGTGTTTTTAACGATTTCTTTGATGCTAGTAAGCTTCTGTTATGTTTGTATTTTTTATTTATATTACATACATACATAAACTCACGCCTTCATTCCCAGAGTAGGGTAGGCAGAGCTAAAGAATTACCAACAAGTCTTAAAACTACTTGATAATTCTGTAACCACATTTTGCACAAGTAGGCTAAGATGTTTCCCAGTGAATTAGTGACAGGTGGCAAGCCCATCGCATAATAGCGCGTACTACAAGCGTTTATTCCCTTAGTCGCCTCTTACGACATCCACGGGAAGACATGGAGTGGCACCATTCTAACCCGGCAACCACAAGGGACAAAATTGATTATTTATATTATGGTGCATTATTGTGTGATCTGTTGTAAAAACCGCAGTGAGTAAAAACCGGAGAACGTAACTTTTCATAAGTAAGTACGTAAAGTATTTAGCCTTTTCTCAAAGTTATTTTTGTGTTTTAAACTTGGAAAATACGGGAACTTATCTCAACTACGTGTATAATACGAGTATTACAAGACAATTAAAACACATCTATAATTCGCTTCAAAAATATAAGATTTTTGCAGTATCAAGTTTAAAAAAAAAGTAAGCGTGATTTTATGATTTCACTCATACGATTTGCTCGATATCGCATAACCAGTAACGTCACAAGTTATGCAGTATTTATTATGGAGGGTTTCCACGAGGAAGGTTCACTGTCCATTTTAAAATCATGCTATTTCTAAATCGAAAGCTCGTAGAGTAGTAATTTAAACGCACTCCTTTTGACAAGTTCTATCATATATTTTTATATATACATACATACATACATAAACTCACGCCTTCATTCCCAGAGTGGGGTAGGCAGAGCTAAATAATTACCCAACAAGTCTTAAATTTTTTATATATATTTTTGAATATATGATTTGCCAAAGTGGGGTTTTACTTCCATGTAGAATTTAACCCTAGGTTAACCCCAGGTTAAATTATTAAAGAATGGCGGATTCATATACAAAATGTCAATTTTAACAAATTAACCTGTCAACTTGATTTTAACCTAGGGTTAACATTTACGTGCAAGCGGGCCTAAGGTGGCCAAGCAATTGTGGCATTTTTATCGCATGAACCTATAAAGTTGTTTAAATCAATGGTCATAACATAAAATACTCCGTACCTAACTAAAGTTCCAAACAAAAGCTCGAAATTATATTTTAAAATTGATATTTCATTCCTATCTACATTAAAACCAAACGTCGAATAATGTACTCGCAGTTTTAAATGCTCAAGAAATATCTTTAAATATTGATAAGAGCCGAGTCGACTGTACGTCGTCTGAACTTAGTCATCTTGAGACGATCCCCGGGCATGCGCAATGCGTCGCCTAATGTAATATTGAATGCGGCGACGATTAAGGCGCGACTGGCACGAGTGCATGTCGAGCGGCGCAACCGCCGGCGAGCGAGGGCCCGAGATTAGGCGCCGCTGGAAGTAGCAGAAGCGCGGCCGACACCCGCGACACCCGCGACACCCATCGCCCGCGGCCTCGGGGCCCTATTCTTCTGAGTAAAACCATATTGCCTGTGTCATCGCATACTCGGCTGCCATTACTGTCAAGTTATTATATAGTAGAGTCAAATTAGCAAAAAGTATGGAAGTAACTCGTGTAGTCGTGGTTTTTTTTGGAATAATGGTATAAACGTTAAACTGTCGTAATTTCGTAGTCGGTGGATGCTGGTAGCACGTGACCAGTCGTTGTGGCGACCCTTCGGGAGACATTGTCCTGCAGTGGGCGTCGTTTGGCTGAAATGATGATGATGATGATGATGTCGTAATTTTGGAGTATGGTAAAATGGTGCCGAATATATGGAAATGAAAACAAAAAACGTATATTTTGTACTTTTAAAGGTACAGCCAAAAGTTTGAAAAGTGTAGTAACAGAGCCCGGTCTCCCCTACACATATTTAGGGTAAGCTCGGCTAATTACGTGATTCGGATAATTCCCTGATACCATGTTTCATGCTCTTAATCATTTAAATGCAACCTTACAGTGCGATAATTAGTCTTCTTTTCGTTTGTAAAAGTCTCATAGCGATTGGGTGAGCAGAATAGGAACAATTTGTAAATTTGTCTTTCAAATCGTAATTTCGTCAGTAGTCGCGTGACAACTGACAAGTGAATGTTCAAGTATTGTTTTAAAATAGGAAACGTGCATTAATTACATATTTGTATATCCATAGTTTTCTATGACAAGTAAAAGTTTTACCAAATTTTTATTAGTTTGCTTATTATTGCTTTATAGCTTATTTTGTTACCTAAAAAAATGACTGACTTTCCCGCGGCGTTGCGTGCGGCGAGTTTGAAATGTCTTAAAGTTTCATATCAACTAAGAAGTGGGACTTCATAAGCTTATTATGATCACTAAAATGTATAGAATAAAATAAATGTTTAAAAAAAACAAAAAGCCGCCAAAAATAACTTCTTTTAAAATGGTAGTATAGGTAATAGGGTAGTCCAACTAACTGAAGTCGGCTTTTGGTTGAAAATATTGTGATGTGACGTGTCGGCGACTCGCAATATTTTCAACAAGTTTTTTATTTTTTAGTATCACGGAATTAACCAATATTTTCTTACGAGTAAATAAATATTTTCTTTCAGTTGGGATGCCATATAGACACATTACTCGTGGTGGTAAATGGTCGTGCACAGTAAGGTTTCAAAGGATTTTCCTACCGCGATCGCTCCGAATATGGAATGAGCTCCCTGTCGAGGTTTTCACTGGGACCTGCAGGAGGGAGGAGTTAGGTCTTTGATCGGCTTGCGACGTGCATGAGTTACCTACTTCTAATATTGCAGGCTATAATTACAGGTAGCTGCTAACCATCCAGGTGGGCTGTATGCTTGTTTGTCACCATCGCGGTATAAAGAAAAATGTAACGGTTGTAATAAAAAATGATGTAAATCGTAATGGTTTCTGTATAAATACATTGACGAAAAACGAATTCCGTGTTCTATAAAAAAAAGAAGAATATTTAATGGTTTTATTAATTCAAAACGGTAATATCACGTAGGTAATTAGCCGACTTAACCCTATACCGCGCACAGACCAACAAGGAAATCAATTAAGTGTACCTCCAGCATATGTAAAGCAAGGGTAATTTATTTTTCGTGCGATTCAAACTGATCATTTTCGGATGGGTGCAAAATTTAACCGAAACCGTACTTGTTGCACGATTTCCAAATCTGATTTGACAGCGCCAGCATGCCACCTTTTAAAACTATTTTTTTTCGTAAGGATGTGTCAAGGTTGTTACACCATTGTAACAACTAGAAACGCTTTAGTGTCTGAGAAAGTATAGATTTATTGAGGATTGGATATCTAGATATAGAATTACAAATTTGGGATATTTTTTGTAGCGTGTTTTACCACTATCATTTAAACCTTAATAACTCCTAAAGTAATCAATATATTCGATAAAACTACACTCTGGACCCGTGAGAAAAGTGCTTTCTTTTGCTGTAATATTTATGTCAAGTTCTGCGACACCCTGTATTCCAAACATTATACCTAGCATTTTTAACTAAGTAACGTCACGAATATGTAAAGTGTGTTAAGTGCAAGAATAGGTAATACTCAGGAACTGAAATAGGTTCATAATACCTTAGCTGTAATATACATATAGCCTATATGCCGATCACGATTTGCATCAGAATACTAAATACGATTATTCGTGCTCATGCCTCCCCTACGAATTGTAATAGGTCTATCGTCCGAAAACGGTACAGCAGCGGCGGAGCCAAGCCAAATGAAACGCCGACATGAAGCGTTTTCGTATACGAAAGTCGTCTGGAATTAAAAGGAATCAAATATGAATAGCGTATGCATGATACATGTATAGCCGGGCCACTCTTGGCGGCCGGGCGCGGCGCTGCTCTCCGACAACTAAAACTGTTACATTAATAATGCGCTTGCTTACAATGCGCTTTAAATGTAGATCCAGAGGATGTCTCCCTCGCTCTCGCCTCTCCCTCCAACTCGGTGGCAAGGCGTGCGGAGCGGCGTTCATGCAAAATGAAGGGAAGCCACTTGCGTTCCTTGTTTCCTCTTAGGATAATGCTGTCTCGGGCCCGCAACCCGCGCGGAGCACCGAGGTCGGGCAGCGCTGCCTCCCGCGGCGGCGGCGGCGGCGACCGCCGCCAGCGTGCCAGCGCGGTGCGGCTGTGCTGCGTATGCCCTCCAAACACATACTCACAGTTTACGGACACGATATCCATTCCTTCGCCGACCATCCAACAATATAATTATTAAAACATAATAATAATACACAACCCCAATAAAATCGACATTATGTCATTAAATAGTAGTTCTACTATAATAAATTAATAATTTTGTTGGGTCCAGTTAACTAGTAGGTACTTACTACCTATAACAACGCAAGTGACAAATTATGTAGTGGACTTATGAAACATTAACAATATTATGTGCCACTTTTAACACTATATTATCCTATTTTCAGCTACGTACCTGTCTACGTTGTTTTATATGCATAATGTAGGTAGAGTCAATACCGCGCTCCAAGACTAGGAAATGTGAGTCTGAATAAATTATGATCCTCGGCGCGTTTCACTAAAATATGCAATAGTTTTGTGTAAGTTGGACGCCTCGCGCGGGCGGGCCGGCGGGCGGGCTCGCTAAGTAGGGGCCGATATTTTATTTAATAAACTTGTCGTAATAACCGCGTTACTCAACATACTTTGTGTTCCCGCTATTTGTGTAGTGCGGCGTCGGCCAGGATAAATGTTAATGACTAGGACAATGTGTTTGCTTCACGTAGTCTCGCGTTTCCATTCTACCCCCGGCACGTCTTGTCTTGTACGGCCCTAGAAAAATAGCTCCAATTAATTAGTAATATAAGTATGTATAGAAGATTTTTGAAAATAATAATCGGCCTATGTTTCTAATTTTCTTGGGCTATAGCGTAATAGGTACAGTCGAGTTCATAAATATGTATACACTTTAGTACCTTGTATATACCTTTAATGTCATGTTTAAACTGCCATATATGAATTTTCACAACGATAAAAGTGACAAGATACTAAAGTAGGGTCCGTTCATTTGACCGAAATACGTTTGGCCGAATGAGTCGTTTGGCAACTGTTTCATTTCCCAACCCGCATATATTTCTGTAACTGTGAATATTTCAGGATTTATTTTTGTACCATTGTGTAGACTATAGGTTAGGTTAGCTATTTTTTTTTAAATCTGAAATATTTACAGTTACAGAAATATAAGCGGGTTAGGAAATGAAACAGTTGCCAAACGACTCATTCGGCCAAACGTATTTCGGTGAAACATTAGTGAACCTACTAAAGTATATACATATTTATGAACTCGTCGAAACATTAGTACGTAAAACTTTTGACAAACCGTTACTACACAAATGAAACACATATTTCGAAATATTTCCAGTTACTTTTTAGGTACGTGAACTACTGCGGCTTCAAGTATGTAGTTGGAAAATAATAAATAGAACTATCTAAAACCTTCAAATTTATTTTTCACAATTTAAAATATTTTCTACACTTACTTATTAACTTTTTCAGTTGTTTAATATTCATTTGTATTAATATTTACTTTAGTGATAGGTATATTTGTAACAGTGGTGTGGTGGAAACAGTGGAGTGTAACTTCTTGTTATGTAATCAAACCATTTTTTATTCAACACTGCTTAATGCTTATGTAGGTTATGTTAAGGGCGTTTATTACACCAGACATCACTGCTATAAGTACCCTGGCTGGGTTTCTTAATATTAAGATAGTTGGCTCTCCTTCCATATAATAAAAGTTGCATCATCAGGAATATGCACAATAGGTACGACAAGGCAAGTCGGAAAGATTTTGAGGAGTAATCAGTAGTCGTCCGCGCAAAACGCTTGCGCTCGTTTCTCGAGACTAGCGTAAAGTTACGCCGAATTTGTATAGACTAATCCCCAAGCAAGCTAAGTTGGTGAAGTGCGGCCTTGAACGGAGGATAAGAAAGCCATTAGTCAAACGAATTTAAATTACGTAAATCACTTCGTAGAACAAATTCCTGCTGCAAATATTAGCGCGCAGCGATCGGCTAACTGGTCCGTGAATTTTTGTCCTGTGTTAGCCTTTGAACATAAAAGCTATTCGATTTACTTAATCATGTTTAGATTGAGCATTGCAAATGTAGTGAGCTGGCAAGGGCATCAAAGTTAATACTTTATTAAGAACATTTGGCTTCGTATCGCCAGCTCCTATGAATATTTGTAGTTATTGTTTACGCCTATTATACCTACTTATAGATTCTTCTCTACGATACAGCGACATCTTCCGAATCATTAGTAATAATATTTTTTTAGTCCTGCTCCCTTTCTGGTATACAGTTCGGTTCGGTTCAAATTTCGGAATGGCGACAGGCAGATTCGAAATCTGCCGGGTCAAAACCCTCTGATAACGTGCTCACTGTTAACTGTTACATTATTTGCTTCTTGCATTCTACTTCTTCAAAAGTGATCCTACTCTATTATGTTTTCCGCCTCAGACCTTAATATTGGTTACACTCCGCCAACCGCACCGTCCGCCCTGCGGACTGTCACCCCGCTAACGACCTGAAACCGTTAATATATGATAAAATATCCTGTTGATTCTATTTATGAAATCACTTATCAACATTATACAGCATTATATTTATGTGCAATAAACACATGCTTAAAAATCGGTCCAAATATCAAATGGGTTATTTACATTATTCTGTCGCCACGTCGTAGATATTGCGTAAACTTATAATGCATAAGGGTGTTTTTCACTTCCTTCGGTAGGTAATTTCGGTTTGGTCCCCTACTTACGTTACACTCTTTCGCTTGCGGCCTCTGCACCGAATAATGGCTAATGGGAGACTTGCATAGCAATTGATTGACCCTCGTATACATCGAGATCCAATCAAGGTGTCGGATTCGCTTTTGAAATTGGAATCATATCGACGACGACATAACAAGTTTCTTTCAAATCAAACGACAAAACTCATCGATAACGAAGTCCCGTAGCTTTTAATTTTACACCCTATCTGTACGTACAGAGAGGCGGACGTATACTGCGAGCCCGTTTTAATTGATCTTAGTCGTTTTCTATTCGCTCCGCGAAATTCGAATATCGGATTGTTACTGCAATGCCGGAATAGAAGTCACCGTTAACTTGTGTGGCAATAGGTATCCTGGACATCAGCATTTACAATAATATCACGACAGTTGGAAGTTCGGAATAACTACCTACACTTCAAAAATATCATACCTTCAGAAAAATCTTTTAAAACGTATCATTTCGTGTATTTTGCATTTCAACTCACTACTTTTGTTTTCTACTACTTGTGTAGGTACCTAGGTTTTTTGCATAAATAGTAAATATATTAAAGTTGTGAAGTGTTCATAGATGTTTCTTCTGCTGAAGCTTACCAAAGTAAGTTTCAATAAAATTTCAAATAAAAAATCAAAATCGTGCATAACTTTTTTTAGCATATCTATGTGTCAATCAATAAGCAGAAACGCATTTGGCATAATATTGTTTCGCAGAAATCATTACGCATAAATTTATTTGGTCGAATAGTCTTTATGCATATCATTGATGAGTCGAATGGTCTGACAAAAAGGCCTAGCAACCTAACCTATCGGAGTAACTTTTGCCCCGATCCATACTACTCGCTTGTTTCGCTCGCTCCCGTTATGCAACTTTATGCATTTTGACCATTTAAGTAAACAAAATTATTCGTAATGAAACTATTGGAATTCGGTCTCATCAATAATTTATTATTTAAAAATTGACCCAACTATCATTCGGATATTTACCAATTATAAATATGTTTTCTACGATGTCAACATTCGTCGAAACAATATTATTTAGTTAAGTACTAAATATGTTATCCCAACTACGTTTCGGACAAAAAATATGCCAAATACACGGCACCCGCTCGAAAACATATTTTACAAAAATATAACCACAAGTTTTATTCGGACGAGTCGGCAATCTTAATATTAATGATTAAGTAAGGTAGTTTTATTTCGTTCAGCATGCATTTTACAGATGACTTCGCTAGATTTTGGATGGTAGTCGCGAATCTACCTAATAATTTAAAACAAAAAGATCTGTACAATGATCAGAAATGTATTAACGTACGAGGATGCCTAGCTAACGGTATTCCCCTATCCACCTACGCGGGCATCAAGTTGACGAACAAACTTAAACAAAGATTAAACTTGCTTTGCCCAAGTATCTTGACACATTATTAGATATAATGGTGATACATTTAGCTTTCGGTCAGAGCCCAGTTAGATATAATGATTTGATACTTACATTTAGCTTCTGAAATTATCAATGCTAATGCAGTGTTATTCTGTTGCTCGTACCGTGCCTATGCTATGCTCAACAAAACCATCGCAAGCGTGAGGCGTAGTAAAGCGAGCTCTTCTTTTTGGCCGCCTGCACGGAGATAGCAAAAGAATCCTACAGGCAGCGGCATCGAGTTATTGGATTTGAGATTCGTTATTCCAATTCGTTGTGGCTTTTTCACTTTAGCGGCGCGAGATTTTTTCCGTGGTCGACACAATTGCAACTATATTGCTCTCTGTATATTGCTTTTTCCAGTTGACAGTCGTCATTGGGCCGGTGTCGGGTGCCGGCAAATGTTTTATGGGCTCTGTAATAACGATCGTCGGATGCCATTGTAGATGCGACCTACGTGCGCGATTCTGCCATACAGGACATGATGTTAATTATGGTGGTCGGGCTTCCGAGCGTGTTCGTTATTAAACAGGTATTTACTGCGCTATTACACATTTTAAAAGTCTAAACATTCAAAGTAGTCGTGATACCACCGCGGGTAGGTATCATGGTTTCTCTTTCATTTTAGGTAAAGGGTAAAGTTGTTTGCTTCAACAATAATTTAAAATTAAGCTTTAGAGAAGTTGCCTTCATAAACTAATGTCATGCGAAATAAATAATGTTACAGATATGGATCGCAGTAGAACAAAATTACCATTAAGATTGTTGTTCTAACATAGATCAATTTATATGGCTGTTGGGTTGTTGTGAAGAATGTAAACAGAGCTTTACGTTACGAGCGACGGCGTGTCAATGCGAGATTGAGACGTGGTCGCCGTCGTGCAGCGTCGCGACGTGTTTGTAAGCCGCTCTAATTGAACGGGTCAAGTGACAAATCTCGCCGCGACGAACATCATCTGGGATTTGTTTATGTACTTAAATCTAAATCATTTCATTCATCATTTGCAAAACCGGTATTGAGATTAGAATACCATGGAAAGATAAAAAGCTTTCGAGTATTGTCACTCTTTACCACTAAACAGCTTAGGTATATTTTTTAAATTAAAAGCGGCCGTCAGTATTGTATCAATAAAAATTACATTCCACGGCTTGCCGGCTTTTTAATACGCGAATGCGAATATTGTTCTGGGAAATTCGAAAAACAATATCGTAGCAATCGAGCGATGTCCCAATGAAATAATGTTAATACATCAACCGGCGCGGCCGGCCGGATTGGTTATCAAATTATTTTTTTCTCGCTGCCAACCTAATTTGTGAACTAAACTGTTCGCTATTTGGTCTCAGTTCGGGTAAAACGTTTAACCTTTAATGTGTAAACGTTTTTTGCGGGAAAATGTAACGTGTCGAGTCGTGGTCAATATTTGATGCCGACCCCGGCGGTGAAAGGCGGCGAAGTTGCAGCCGTTTTCGTTTTCATAATCTGAAAACTAACAATTTCAATAAGATTTAGTTAAGATTTAGTACCTTATTTATTGCGTCTTAATAAATATTAATCCCAAAAATAGAAGGAAGAAACCTTTCCCTAACAGTGGGATCCAAGATACCCTAAATAATGTTAATAATGAATAAGTTTGAGGGGCTGCCGCTTGTTTGAGGACGATGGCACCGCTGGCGCCGCTGGTCTGCCGCGCGGGTGGCGGGCAGCGGCGGCCCGGGATGCGCCCCGTGAAATATGGCAGCAATCAACCCGATGTGTCGCTGTATACATTTCCGCAACAACAACGAATAGATTTCATTTTATTACTCGCCTCGTTAAGTGCGGTGGTGCAATGAATTCTGATAGTTTGAATAGGTTTCCCACCCACCGTTTACCACGCCACAAGTGATTCTGTCTGGAAATTGATTCCTCGACAGCGTTTGAGCGATGTATACAAAGAAGACGAGTACCTCCTGCAATTCGTTTTCTGACATTTTCGTTTCCTAATATTTAGTTAGGAGACATGATAAATACATTTCATAATTTCGTTTTTACGAGTAATGCCAAGATGCTGAACATTTAAACCGGGCTTCCTTTATTTACAGGTCCACAGAGAATGTATATACCTATGTATACTTTTACAAGCTTTGATTTAACTTCATTAAGTACATTCAGACTACAAAAAGATGTGTCCACTTTTGGACCCTATTACAATGCAATAAGGTGAAAAAGTGGATACATCTCTTTATAGTCGACTGTAGAAACTTTTATTTAACTTCACACATTTTTAGTCAGTATGTTTAGTTTTAAATAAAAATTGCGAGTCAATTTGGAACCAGCTACCATTATTGGTGTAGGGTACATTTGGAATAAAACGAATCAACTAACAATGGAATAGTTGTTGTAACTGACAGCTGATCGGATGCTGGCAACTGGAACTCTGCTGTTCTTTTAACGTAGACTTCCTAAATTTGAACAAGTTTGATTGGTCCCGCTAAGCAGTTAATAAATGTGCATGAAAAGTACCGGATAAGAGCATTTCGGACCAAGCTCAGTCCATTCACAGTATATAAATAACTAAAACAGTAAAGAAACTACGTACAAAAGTTCGAAACGACGCACTCACACAGACGCACGCTTCAACAAGACCCCTAAGCGGACATAGCAGTGCTGTTAGTCGCGGGTGCCTTACATGTACCTACCGGAGGTACTGATTTTTTTCTGTTTATCTTGTTTGTGTTGACTGTAGTGCGCAGTATAAATATCTGTGTACAAATTTTTGCTTCGTGATAATTTCTAAGAAAAAATATATACAGCCCTAGACAAAAAGGGAAAAAATCCTAGGTTGAGCAGGGAACCCTGAAAAGGGTAAAAAGCAAACTAGGCAGTCTTAAAATTAAATTTTCGAGACAAACTCAATTTATATTTTAAACTGGATGACGCCCGCGGTTTCAACCGCGTGGAATAAGTTTCCCGCTACTCCTCCTATTTTAACTGGATACATTTCCTTAAACCCATTTCTATTGCATCCCTAGAATATCCAACGAATACTTCTTCTTTTATATAGATACTAGCTTTTGCCCGCGACTTCACTCGCGTCTAATTCGGTCTACTTTTACATTTTATAAAGCGGGACGTTCCCTGCCCAAAACAACGAGCACAATTCAAGATCCAGCTGAACTTTAACGATATACTTACATATCCAGACGTTGCTTATAAATTAGTAGGTTTCAGAGCAGAACAGAGGAAATTTGCAGAAGTGTTATTTAAAACCTAAAATGATTGTCCGGGATGGAAGTATTATGGCCGGTAAAAAGATTACTTAACGATTACATAGTGATAATTATTGTTATTCATTAACATATGAACCAAAGTAAGTATACATTTTGACAACAGGCAAAACTGTTGAATTTCATTTTATTTTGGCAAAAATAAGGATCGAAGACTTTCATGATACTTTTCCGATAGGGCCAACGGAAACGTGCCTATAAGATAAAAGCGTGATTTAACGACCAAGCAAAGGTTGGTTATAAATGCCGAAGTCCTTTGAAGGACAGAAATACGGTGGTAAACACTGACGATTCGGTACGTAAATCATCCAGTAGAGTACTTATGAGTAAACACTTTGAATGTCACGCAACTGGTCTTCCATATCACAAACTTTAACCTTCCACCACCACGTTTGAATTCCCTTGTAAAACCAAACTTTGTTGTAATTTGCCATTTCAAGCCATACAGATAAGAAGAAGATAAGTAAGTATAAGTAAGAAAGTAGAAGGTGATAATTAAACAGATGAAGTGTTTAACAACAATATTTTATCTTGTTAAAGTACTTTCTTACAAACAATATTTTTTACCATATTTGAAGATGGTAGCAATAGAATCAAACTTTGAGATGAACTTAGAACTGACCGTGGGAAAAACATTCCTGTCGTAGGTCTACTCCGGCGAATTTGAGTGTTTGCCCTGCGACTTACTTATAGTCATGGCGAAACAGACCTTCAGAGAAAACTAGAGCCTTTTGAATTCAAGTTGGAAATCATTTGGTATTAAAGGAATACTCGGTGCAAACAGAGCAAGGCCGGTCAGAGTAGTGGCCTCTACGACGTCTCGGTGCTAAGTCTTAACTTGCAATCGCACTAGGTTTCTTTTAAATTTCTTAATAACATTACAGGTGTATAAGTAAAAGTAAGTAAACGTAGTAAAGGTCTGTAATATAGATATAGCAGACCCGGTGGGTTCGAAGTGTTTATGAACTCTACTGGGTAATTAACGGCATCGTCGTTGTTTACCCCAATATCTTTTGAGTTGTAACCAATCTGATGTCCTTCAAAGGAGTTCAGTAATATGTCATTAAATACCGCTGCTTGGTCGTTTTTTGGGATCAGTATAGCTCTTTCGCATAACCATTATATTGATTTTTCCTGCATGAGCGCAACGTCTGGATACATTTTTTTAAATCAGGTTATCAACTGTTGTAACCGTAGTGCACAGATCGGCAGGGGCAGATATAATGCCGTCTTTTCCGGGCTCTATTCACCGTACCCAGTTTTAGCAATCGGTCCAAAAATCGGCCGTCTAAAACATTATCTCCAAGGTGGACTCTCATATATTGTTAATTTTAAAATTTTGACCGATCGCCACAATGATGATCTTTTAAGACACGCTTTTATCTCACGACACGTGTTCCCCTTGGAACTACTGGTAGAGCTTGATGAAAGTCTCCTGCCAGCAAAACGATCAAATTACCCATCTATTTTCTAAATATGCGTTCCCATTACAAAAAAAAATTACATGACGTTTTTATTCTATTTATTTAGGTCGCTATTTTGAATTCCAAATTAGAAATATATATCATTTTCGAAATTACCATAATTTAAGAAAATGACTCTAATTATGACTTTCAAAATATCGTATATGTCGTTATTCGCTCGAGAACTTTTTATTTTTTACGGTATTGGATTTTCCTTTGTGTTAATCCAGGGTATAAACTATCTCCATTCTAAATTTCATCCAAATCCGTCAAGCCGTGGCAGCGAGAAGAAGTAACAAACTAAAGCCACTCTTAACTGCCTTAGGTACCTACTTATTTCTACAGCAATATTATATGTATCGATGTATACATTAATTCCTTGGGTATTGTTTGAACTGTCATTTTAGAATTAAGTAACCGACCAATATCCGCCGAAAAATAAAATGATTATCCGTTCACTTTTTCAAGTGATCATAGTAGCCGCTCCAATCTAATCTATATTACTATATATACGAGGGGTGATCCAAAAGTTTTGATAATCGGTATTAAAAATGGGAGATATGTAAATCGTTATATTTTGATTGAAATAAGCACACTTTCTATATTTCCAAACACTTATTAACGTCATTCAATTGTTTTATTTTACCACTATAAAAATAATTTTACTTTACGAGGTCAAAATGGTCAAATTTTGTACGTTCACTAACTCAACATCAGCTCGTGATTTTTATGTAGTTGTTTTTTAACATTAGTGAATGAGAAGTAGTAGTCGAAAGTTAGGGCTTAATAACGGGGAGAGCGGTTCTCAGTTCTGATTTTTGGTCGATGAGCAGCACCCTTGTGAATTAGAAGGCTCTGAAGCACATTTCCTGCCACAAATTCGTTTTTTTTTTCTTGAGCTTGTTTTTAATATTATCCCATAACTATGATAGAATAATGTTATATAACTCTCCTAAATTATTTAAACACAATTGCTAAAAACTAATGTCAAAGTATTTATTTGTAGGCCTCAATAATCCTGAGCGAGGCCGAAAAAACCACCCTAAGTTTTGGTGACAGAGCTGGAGATAAAAAATCCACTGCAATGATAACTTATTTATCGTTTAAATCATAATGATAAATCAAGGTTTCATTTTCAAAAACAATATTTTTTATTAGTGTACCAGAAGTTTTTTCACACCGCTTCAAATTATTACAAAACTAACTCTTATTTTACCGTCTTGTAAAATTATTCATACAGATGTTTTTTGTTTAGTTATCACAGAAAAACAAATGAACAATATAGTTTTTTTTTTTCTCTAATTTAAGTTTGATAAGTGCCATGGTATATTCCACATTAAAAGAATATCATTATGTGCATGGTTCATACTGATTCTCAAAACTTATGGATCACCCCTCGTATACTACATTACCCTATAATATTATAAAGAAGTAAAGTTTGTGACGTTGTTAGGGATAATCTCTGGATTTTGAAATTTCTTTTACTAGAAGAAAGCCACGTTATTTGTGAGTGTCAAGAGCGATATATTAACCCCAAAAAAAAATTTATTCCCCAACGAAGTGGGCACGGGAACAGCTAGAATTAAATATACGTTGTAGATATAATACGCCTTTAAACATTAAAAAAACATTATTAAAATCTGGATCTGTAAACACTGTCAACGTAAATGTGACATGACACCGCTCCTTTTGACATAAACTAAAAAAAACAGAACGTACAATGCCTGTCCTATGTTGTTACACTTGGTGGCAGTAATCAGTAATCACTAATCATAGGGGAAATAAATTAATCAATTGTAAAATTTTGACAAATATATACTTATCCATCTTATTCTATATTACCTACTTACTAATAATAAGATAAAATTGTATATCATTTTCAAAATCTGCGTCCCCAAAAACTAAGAAAATAGCCATGGTGTTGAATTTCTACATATAATTTCAAATAATTTTCGAAATCCGCGTCCAACTGCATTAAGATCGTTAATGTTTCGCAACGTGGCAAATCCGTCATTTTTTTAAATTTGTATTGAATTTGTACATATTTGTCGTCCTTTTTTCAATGTACGCGTTCGCATTCCCCAAGCTCTCGTACCAAGAATATGTCGCCCCCGTACCATGAGATAGTGATTTGGATATGGCCATGATTTAATAACTGTTTTTACAATTAGACTTTAACATCAATTCGTTTCTAAACTTAAGTTATTTTGTAATGTTGCAGAACAAAAGTAGTTCCGTTTAGCGAGTAGAATCGATCGTTGCATTTTAAGCCCCAAGGTCGGAGGCACACTGTACATAGATAGAAAAGTACTATTAAGAACTCAGTAACAGAAATGAACGGCATTAAAACGGCAGAAAGAGTAAATATATAATGAATGATAACAGGCAAGTATCATAGGTCGAGTTAGACTTTTTCAACCGTTACCTTGTTTCTAAGCAACTTAAATTGTAAACGCAAATCGCAATCAGGGAAATGCTACGAAAGGTTTATTATGATATTTACGTGCGTGCGTATTACTTTAAATCGGTACAAATCTTATCCGGTATATTTTTCA
Source organism: Acleris emargana (assembly GCA_927399475.2). Taxonomy (NCBI): domain Eukaryota; kingdom Metazoa; phylum Arthropoda; class Insecta; order Lepidoptera; family Tortricidae; genus Acleris; species Acleris emargana. The sequence continues at coordinate 42,797,518 of OV656835.1, read as the reverse complement.
GTGTCCCGTTCATGAAGCCTTTATCGGGTTTGCAATATCCAGTCAGTTAATGAATCAAGTGGCGCGCCTGGAAACAATTCTGTCCGCGCTACGGTGATAATGCGAATTTATTATATCATTTTAATGTCGAAACGTTAACGAAATGACGATCGTTACTCTGTATCGGAGCTCTGTGCCACATAGTATTTATAAACATATATATTTTTAGGTAACTTATCAATTCGTTACATGAAAAATCCGGGCAAGAGCATATCTGACCGTGCTCAGTGTACCGAAGCCATTACAAAAACTATCTTAAAAAACAACAAGTGTGAACTAATTCTCTGTTTAAAGTTATTTGGTGCTGTTTCATTTAATTCTATTAAATAGGTATAAACACTTTAGTCGCCTGTATCTCTGGAAATGACTTGTAAATTTATATTTATCAATAAAATAATCAATCAATCAATCAATCAAAACTAGGGAATTCAAACCGGTAAACCGGTTTACCGGTAAAACGACCCTTTTTATAGCCGGTAAAATACCGGTAATTTATAGCTATTACCGGTAATTTACCGAACCGTGAAAAACTAAAAAAAAACGGGAAATAAAATGATTTTAAGTGCAATTTACTTTCAGCCACTCCTTAAAAATGTATTTGATTGAAATTGGCTTTCAAATTATGAACAAAACTGATAATTATTTGTAAACTTATATTACTATTACGAAGTAAGCAAGTAAAGTAACGCTACGCTACGTATTCCAGGGTCAGCCGAAGATGTGCCTTATTAAGTAAGGTACTATTTGTTTACTGTTTCTTTATCTTACTATCCCTTCCCTTTCAACCTAAGGGTCCATCTGAGCCTATTGTTTTAGTTTGCTACCTGCTAATCTACCAATCTACGTCTTACCAGGGGAATATTCTTATCAGTCGTGCCGATGACGACTTGACGAGTGCAGGTTTGGTTAAAAGCAATTTGACAATAAATAAAACAACACATGCTTGAGTGACTTTGAGTGCATATTAAATTGAACAATGTGATTAGTGTTTGATTACAATTGCTTATTTTATTGTGTTAAGTGAATCATTTCTTTATATTTTTACGTTGACTTTTGTACTTATTTACTTTCTAATTGAGAACAGATTTTTAATCTTTAAACTCAGATTTGTGTTATGCTTTCGTTGTTGATTATTTAAAAATATTATCGTTTGTATGTGCAATGACGTGTAATTTGTGTGTGATAAATGACTATTAATCATTAAAATGATTTCTTTAGTTTTAAGACTGCTTGATATTTTTTCTTATATCGAAGTTTAAAATTATTACTTCAAGTTGTCATTATTTTTAAATGACTTGTTAAAGTAAAATATACAATTTTCAAATACTTTTATTGCTTTTATTTGAGAAACACAAAAAACCGGTAATTTACCGGTTAACCGGTTTAGCCGGAACGAAGTCGGTAATTTATCGGTTTTCAAATTTGGCCGGTAATTGCATTCCCTAATCAAAACCAATCCAGTCTACTTAGTCGTGATAGTTTTCCTTTAAAATTTGTTGCATACTTACATGTGCTTTCATTTAAGAGGTTTTTCTAATTTTTAGTAAGTATTTGTAGTTTTTGCTGAAGTGGGAAGAGGGGGGGGGGGGGGTGAATTGACTATTACAAAAATTTGCACAATAAATCCTAATCTTTCTATTTGTTAAAGAAAAGCACTTGTTACATTTTTCAAATAATGACATTAATCCATGAAAAAAAAATATTTTGTTTTCGCGTCAAAAAAGTCAATAATTAAACGCCTTCATTTTGTCATCGGTCGAAACTCTTTGTCGTCAGAGATTTTTCTTGACTTGTCTGGAGAGGAAATAGTTACAAGGAGGAGGAGGAGTTGGATTTAGATCTTTAGATGGGGGTGGTAGATCATTCCCAAGCCATTTTCTTGTAATGCAGACTTTGTTGTGGTGGCGGTATGCACTGGTGGTCGTGCAAAATCTGAATTCCTCTACTTATTTTACCACTTCTTTTTTCTTTCGTTCTCTTTTCGTTTCTTTCTCGCAACATTTACACATCTTTCTTCTTTGTCAAAAGCAGTTAACATTCTGGGGACCCAGCGGCCGCTCACCTTGGACATGTTCAAATGCTCATGAACTATTTCATATACTCAACGGGTCAACCGAGTTTGATAAATGATACGTCACTAGATTCGTCTTGATGGCGCGAGTGACACTGGGTACATAAAATTATTAAAAAAAACATTTTCCCCATCGGATTTTGTGTTTTATTATTTTTTAAATACATCGACGATTTATCAAAAAATGCAGACGGGATTCTAAAGCTTTTTATTTATCCGACATGTCAAAGCATTCGAGGGATCGCACAAATACATGAAGAACAAATAAATGTTTTTTTTAAGAATACAAAATGAACTCGAATCCATACCGGCCATTATGTTTATTGCATTATTTTATAAATAAGGAGATTAGTTATTAGACGTTCCTGGTAGGTACACAAGATCCGGTAAATTAATAACTTCATTGGCAGTGTTGAACTTTGCCCTAGTCCCATGCCCGGAGGAGGCGGCAGGGCTCCGGCTCGCCGAAGGAGCCGACGAGTTCGCGAGAGGTACTAGTCTGAGTCTGAGTTTGTCCTCCGATATTTATTTATTTATTCATTATATATTATTTTGCGATAAATATTGAAATTTTTAACAAGTTTTTGCTGCCATCACTTGCTTATTGAGTACAAACTAATAAATCCCAAATCGGTAGGTTCAGGGTAGGGAGAGCCGAGATTCTGTTGCCACCTGTAGTACGAGTATAGCGTTGTCACCGGGATTATTTATGAATTCCAAATTTTAGCCCAAAATGATAGCGGGAAATGGTTCAAAAACACTTGCAAAAATAAACACAAGAAGTTAAACAATGGTTTCAAACTTGTAAAAATAACATAATTATTAAGATCTCTGATTTGAAATGGACTTTTTGTAGTTGTATACAGTCATAAACCTGACTCGCACTTGCCCGGAGGTAATACCGACGATGAGGTCAAAGATAACTTGTGCTTGCCTTAGACAAACCTTGTGTTCCCGCATTCTATATTCGAATCGATGTTGCGAAGTAGCAGTTATTTCATTCAAAAATCGCAATGTTCGTTTATCTGCCGGGTGTCGTTTGATACTCAATCCCGCAGGTGCCGATCGCGGGAAAAAAGTCGCGCGAATTAACCCATCGTGCCGATTGGTGGTCGCAGCGGGCGGCCGCGACAGTGTTAATTGCCGAGGCCAATTATTGCGCAATCTGTATGACTGTTGCTTTAGGAATCGTGCTTTTTGAGCGCTTTTGAACGGAACCGGCATAAAGGTTTGTTCCGAGATTGGACCCTAACGTAGCTACTGCACTTCTAAGCACCTATATAAACACGTTGGATGGAGCGCTGCAACTGGTTTCTGGATTCAACTTACATTGATGCCAAGAGTTTTGAAGTGTGTTTCCTGCATATCCAGTTGTTACGGTCATTTTATTGTAGGTAATCATTGACTAACTTTCTTACCTAACAAAGATAATAATTAAAGCCCAATCTCTTTATTCATAAACACACTAAAAATATATTTTAGGTTAAGTATGCTTTGTCACTTCTGTCAGATGCAAATGTCACAATCAAAGTTGAGGCAAAGCATATTTCAAGCATATTTTAGCCTATTGCGGTTATGAATAAGAGGGTAAGCCTAGAGCTTAGTGTGGAACTAGGTCAATTTGTGTGACACTTTCCCCTGATTAATATTTTAATTTTAATTAGGTAGGTACCTATTTGAATTGTTTTTGATAACCAGTTCGTAGAAACTTGAAACAGTCTAATTCACTCAACAACTTGAGAAGTTAGCTGTTGTTATAAATAAAAATATAAGATTACATCAAGAATTTAATAGCTTATATAATGATTCTTCCTTTTTCCTAAAAGAAATAAACAAACAAACACGACTTTAAACTGTTAAACTGTCTACAATTTTGTTATTTTTGTATTAGTAATGAAATTGTCAGAGGCCCTTGTCAAGGTGCACTACGCTAACTAGCGTTTATATTCGTTTCGTTTTTAAACCAATCGTCGTCACTCGTAGATGCGTGATACGAAAAGTCACGTGATCTACCAGTGACGTGATTAGTTTAAAAACGAAACGAATAGAAACGCTAGTTAGCGTAGTGCACCTTGACAAGGGCCTCAGATCTCAGGTCCTACTTTTCATCACATGACTTGAGCGCTAGTTGGTCTTCTCCTTGCCATAAAAAGGATTTGAATGGTTAATGAGCGAGTTGGAGTCCACAATCGATATCAATAATCAGAAACGGCCATCGAGATATCATAGACATGCCGATGCCAAAAAAAAAACATCAGGAAAAGTGGTAACAATCCGAAAACTTGGTCGCCGCGTGATATAATTAGGGATGCGCGGGCGTGGTGCGTAGGTACCTACGTCGAATGAAATCGGACACTTAAAATTCGTATTGTTGATAAATGGTTTAATTGTTTCGGCAATTAACCGCGCGCGAGGAGCGGGGGCAAACACGCCGAAAACGGAAGCGGCTTTGTAATTTGTGCGGGTTGACAACCGCGCCGCTTATCCGCGCCTGGCGCGCGCCGCGCCGCGGGCCGGCTAGTGCACGCCGTCTGAGCTGAAAGACGAGGCTTCCTTGTTTGTGCCCGTGCCGTGGTGCGATTTATTCGTCGCTGCTGGCTTGTGTGTCATCGAAGCTAATAAGACAGACTCGTGGTTGATATATTCTATTTCTATTCTATTAGCTCGTGCTCACTGATCTAAGTGCATTTACGCCATTTTTAGGCTAGTTAAATGGCATCATCAGCTGGTTCGCTTGGCCGCTGCGAGGTACCTACATTACGACAATTTTTTTAATCTTAACGATGAGAGTCAGATAAAAAGATACCAAGTTAATCCTATAATTTTCAATTTATTTGCTCGTAACGTTAGCCTCTTTCCTAATCCGTCCAAACAAAATAACAGCCTCTATTTTACGCTTTACATTTTGTTTTTGACGGGTTATCGTACATATTGTTTTTATCTCGGCCGCCATTACTGTCAAGTAAATAAGAGCTATCGTAACGTTGACAACACGATAACAGGTCAAAAGAAACGAGATCTGTTTGAGGCCCAGTTGTAATATTTTACTACTCACATTCAGAGTCCGCACGCGGAAAGTCCTCGCACCTACGCAACTTCGATTAAATGCTTTTTGAACGTGTTGCTCCTGGTTTAGAGTGCATGTACAGTCAGCGTCATATATAAAGTTACGTTATATATGACGCTGACTGTGCCTGCATTCAGCCAAATTAAGTGGTTTTACAATTTTGTTACAACTTCATATTACAGAAACATCGTTCGAAATTTTACTTTTGGGTGGCAGTAGGTACACTTACTTAATTCACCGACTATAGGCGGACCTTATTTTGGAGCATCTAAGATTAGGTAAGCAAAGATGCCACTAACACGTTGGACGAAACCAAAATGAACGAAAAATTTATAAACGAGTAGGTAAGCAGATTATAAATAGTACCAACAGTTCTTTTGATTAATTGAGTTTTTTATTCCCAGTAGTTACAACTGGTAACGTCAATCCTGACGCTGAAGTGAGTTCAATGTTGCGTGACATGTTGAACAAACTTTTACCAAAAAAATCTTATACAAATGTATTCCAAGCAACTAAAGATCCGCTTGTACACCGTCAATCTTGATGTCTCATTAAATCGACAATACGATTTCACATCAATTTGCAGCAATACGCAAACACACCAAATCTCTTGCTTCATAAGCTGGAACTGAATCTTAATGATAAATATTATTTCTGCCTTTAAACGTACACAGAGTTAGGATTTTTTATAATATTAAACCAAAAAAGTTCCTTGGTAAACAAAGCCTTACTTTTAAGCGTTTTCAAGAAGTGAAATTTATTTATCGATGCCGTCTGTGAATGTTAAAAGACCGGCTCGGAAATTGCGGCGACTATATAGATTGAATATTAGTTCTTCAAAATGTACATTAATTGAGCTTTTAATTTTTAAACGTAGCTATAGAAATAAAAATATAAATATTAGTTCATTTGACTCGACCTTAGTAACAGAACTTAGGGCCCGACTAGGTACTTTCGTTCGTAACACTCAACTTGTGTCAGCTCTTTTGAAACGAGCTATGGGTACTTATATTCTAAAGTAAGGGTCCGTTTTTTCATCTCTTATCCCCAGATCAATTTTAAGGAATACATAATAAATGTATATAAAAGGTTACAATACGTTTATTAAAGGATATTTTTTAATCATTTCTAGTCTAGGGTCTAGCTAGAGTTACCTACTTATACTAATAGAATATCTCTATTAGATAGTCTATTTTTTTTTTAAAGTTCGCTTTAAAGTAGTTACGCACGTCGCTAGTCACGTGTCGATCGACCGACACTCAAAAATCACCCCTAGCGAAGTGAAAGTCGTCCGCCGCGGTGCGACACCTGACATTGACGACATAGTTATTTTTACCCTTCCGGCGTGTCGTCGGGTAATTACGAACCTTATCAACGATGAATATTCGAAATGGGTATTCCTTTTTAATGCCCATTATGCCCAAGTATTTTCGTATTCGTTAAATGTTATTATCCTACTGCATTTTTTATTCTATTTCGTAATGTGGTGATGACGAAGCATTTGTAAACTCCCTGTAGCGTATTCATGGGTATTTGGAAATGCATGAATAACACATGAAAATGATAATGTGTATTTGCTATCTTTTCTTCGCTTGGAATGCAGGTCGACGACCCTTGCGTACCACTCTTTTAAATATTGTAAACCTGTAAAACTTGGTGGAACATTTTGTTTTGAGTTAGCAACGAAATATTAGCTAAAGAAATAGCACGACACATTTTGAAGCCGGTGTCATGCCATCAGGGCGGCGTGTCAAAAGGGAATAAAATGACTAGTTGGCAGCAGCCAGTGTGCTAAGGCCGCTCCGAGCAGCGAGCGCCGCTTCGTCGTGCTAGAGCAGCGGCAGCCGCCCGGGCCCGACGCGGCCAGCCGCGGGCGCGCACCCGGCGCTCAGCGGACCCGAAGAGGTCATTGTTTTGATAGTATATATGGCGAATTATTTAATTCTTCTTAATTTTTCCAACGTGTCAAGTAATACAGGGTGACTGGTAATTCGCCGTATTCCTTGAAAGGGGTTGTTCTACAGCTCATTTGTAACGATTTAAATCCAGTCAACCAGGGGTCAAAACTCACTGGTTATCTAGTTATTCACGTTTTTAGAATTTTTAAAAAATACCCGCCTTTCGACCTAAAACTAGTCATTGTGTAAAAACTTCGTCATTTAGAAATAAAAAAAAGCATTTTTCAAATAGCCAATGAATTACTGATTACGAAAAATAGTAAAAAATGCCAAAGAAATGCAAAGTTTTGCAAATAACAGGATTTGAAGTTGAAAGTTCAAGTAATTATTTTCCAAATTTTGTAACATTTTAAAGCATTACTAAAAAAAAAAGTATGACACTTCGCGTACAAATGACAGGAATAATTTGCTCAATTCATAAGCTTTCTAAAAAAGTACAATTTATGACCTTTTAAACTTAATTTTCATGTAAAAATGTACAATTAATAAAAAATAGCAGAAATTTTCGCGGTTAAGCTCCATCGTTTCAACTAAAAATCGCGGAATCGTTATCGTTTTTAAATTCACCTAATCGTGTTCTTTTAAATTTGCTTTTTAAAAACATAAAGTGCGTTCCATTTTTAACCGAAAAACGCGGGTAGTGTTGTAGTAAAATGAATAAAACATCGTTCTCCATTTTAAATTCGGCTAATAGTGTTTTATTTTTAAATAAATTTGCTTTTTCAAAACAAAGTGCGTTCCATTTTGAAATTTCGAGCATCTCAAAACTTTTTGAGTGACCTACGTAATCAGTTACTTTCAACTTTCTTTCCATTTCGGACGATATTGATAACTAAGCTTCTTTCTCAAATGCCTGCTTGCCAATTCGAAGAATACGCAGATATCATTTATTGTTACGGATTCTGCGATGGAGACGCGGCTGCAGCTAGAAGGGAATACCAACGTCGTTACCCTAACCGCCGTTTACCTCACGCAAGCGTGTTTGGTTCATCGTACCGTCTTATTCGGGAAAGAGTATCAGTTCAACGCCGCCAAGCTGATGCTGGAAGACCTCGACATGATACTGCTCAAGATGAAGAAATCCTTCAGTGTTTGCGGACAGACGGCACTACTTTGATGAGATCCTTCTCGCCGGGTCTCCCTCTTCAATAGCGTGTATTGGAGTTTAATGACACGGGTACTGCCGAGCTGAGTGCAGTGTAAACCACGCCTTCCACTGAGACATACCGAGCCGGTTAGCCACAATTCTCGTCGAACTAGTGCCGTCTGTCCGCAAACACTGAAGGATTTCTTCATCTTGAGAAGCATCATGTCGAGGTCTTCCAGCATCAGCTTGGCGGCGTTGAACTGATCCTCTTTCCCGAATAAGACGGTACGATGAACCAAACACGCTTGCGTGAGGTAAACGGCGGTTAGGGTAACGACGTTGGTATTCCCTTCTAGCTGCAGCCGCGTCTCCATCGCAGAATCCGTAACAATAAATGATATCTGCGTATTCTTCGAATTGGCAAGCAGGCATTTGAGAAAGAAGCTTAGTTATCAATATCGTCCGAAATGGAAAGAAAGTTGAAAGTAACTGATTACGTAGGTCACTCAAAATGTTTTGAGATGCTCGAAATTTCAAAATGGAACGCACTTTGTTTTTAAAAAGCAAATTTATTTAAAAATAAAACACTATTAGCCGAATTTAAAATGGAGAACGATGTTTTATTCATTTTACTACAACACTACCCGCGTTTGTCGGTTAAAAATGGAACGCACTTTATGTTTTTAAAAAGCAAATTTAAAAGAACACGATTAGGTGAATTTAAAAACGATAACGATTCCGCGATTTTTAGTTGAAACGATGGAGCTTAACCGCGAAAATTTCTGCTATTTTTTATTAATTGTACATTTTTAAATGAAACTTAAGTTTAAAAGGTCATAAATTGTACTTTTTTAGAAAGCTTATGAATTGAGCAAATTATTCCTGTCATTTGTACGCGAAGTGTCGTACTTTTTTTTTTAGTAATGCTTTAAAATGTTACAAAATTTGGAAAATAATTACTTGAACTTTCAACTTCAAATCCTGTTATTTGCAAAACTTTGCATTTCTTTGGCATTTTTTACTATTTTTCGTAATCAGTAATTCATTGGCTATTTGAAAAATGCTTTTTTTTATTTCTAAATGACGAAGTTTTTACACAATGACTAGTTTTAGGTCGAAAGGCGGGTATTTTTTTAAAATTCTAAAAACGTGAATAACTCGATAACCAGTGAGTTTTGACCCCTGGTTGACTGGACTTAAATCGTTACAAATGAGCTGTAGAACAACCCCTTTCAAGGAATACGGCGAATTACCAGTCACCCTGTATTAGAAACACGCTATTGGATAGCGAAAATGTTCGTACGTGCGCACGCGTCTTAAATTACAAATGTAAAGGAATATTATTTGTTATTTTATGTGATTGGTAATTTATTTTTGGTTTGTTTTAGATAAACCATCTTATCCTAAATCCATAAATCTAATATATAAAATTTCCACGTCACAATGTTAGTTAACGTACTCCTCCGAAACGGCTTGACCGATTCTTATGAAATTTTATATGCATATTCAGCAGATCTGAGAATCGGCTACTATCTATTTTTCCTACCCCTAAGTGATAAGGGTGGTTCACCCCAAAATATTACATACATGGCAAAACAACGTTTGCCGGGTCAGCTAGTAATTATATAAAAAGTAATGATTGTAATGAATAAACACGTATCTATAATGGCAGCGGCACGTTATAGTGTTTTAAACATTAGAGTCCAATCATATTATTATTTTTATAACGACCGACCATCATTTTGTCCTTTTCATAATTAACGCACAAGTTTGAATTTGTTTGAACGCTATATTAACTTGTTTCGATGGACAGAGTATGAGTGTAAATAAGGTACTAAAGTCATATTTAAAGCAAATAAGTACTTAATTAAAACTAAACTAAAAATGTAATAGGATCAACTTGATACTAAATAAGCAAGAACAAGAACGAGATTGGTGAGGAACCGCGGACCGGCAGCCGAGTCAAGTAGGTACTTTAAGTACTTATTTACCCCTATTTTGATAGATAACTGAACTTTCATTCATTTAGTTAAGTTTAAACTTAGCCCACCATCTTTTTTGTCTCGCGGCCCACGAGGATTTCGAAAATAATCATAAATAAATGACTTTGATGACGAACTCTTCCATATCCGTATTTTTTATAACTTGTACTACAATTATAAACATGACACAGTTAGTTACTGTCAGCAACGGTAACAATCAATTAAAAAGTTGACCGGCCTGCCGGGGGGTACTGTTCAGTGAATACACGGCTTGGTACAGTTTTCGCTAGTCGCTTGGCCCGGACCTGTCGTGCGGGTGGGTGTGTACACGCGTTTATGCGCATAATATGGACGCCTTTATACGCGAAACAAGTAAAATGTCATTCTCAAATCACGTACGCCCCTATTTATTTTTGGCTTGAATCAAAATATTCATCATCATAATGTCCCGTAACGTTATCGCTCAGCCATAAAACAAACAAGATAAACCAGAGACTTACTGCCGCACTCAGAGACGTCAGTTAAATTTAATGCTTGTTAAGTGACGTGTTGTGTTATTCTATTGCTATAGCAAAGAAAGTGACAGCAGAAACTTTAATCAAGCATTAAGTTTAATTAACGTCTCTGAGTGGCAGTTACTGCTGCTGCTATTTTTTTAGCTGTCATTTTCTTTGCTATAGCAATAGAATAAGACAACACATCACTAAACAAGCCTTAAAATTAAATGACGTCTCTGAGTATGGCAGTGAGCGCAAAGCATGTATTCCATATTTAATTTAGAATTTCAAATTTGTTATTACAGTTGAAATAATCATAGCGGGATAGTCATGCGATTTCATATTTCTAGAGAAGCAGTTTGACCACGCAGCGAGCGCGGTTTTTTGTCGATTATAATTAATTTATAGTGAATTAATGCTACTGCCGTCATTAATTATAATTAGAGACATTAGAGTCATTGTTGCAAGTTGCAAGTTGCATCAATGTTATTAATTAACCGACTTGTTGCAAATTTCACTGTTGCATTTGCGATAGATTTATTGCGAGGTCTTGGTATTGTTTGACTGCAACTGGAGGACCGTAATAAAAACAAAAAGTGATCTGACTCTAGAAGTAACGATGACATTCGTCCGTTGAGTGCGCACTGTGTCGGTGCAGTGCCCTGCGAGCTGCGCCCGCGCCGACGGAGCTTCCATTTTGGAACGCACACGCAAATAAAATTAATGATTAATGCGAGGTAGCCAAAGCGCACGTTTGTAAACATAATTACAACGTATTTCCTGTTTACTTTAAACAGATAAAGACAAGTATATTCAAATTGGTATAAGTTCTACGAATTCCTACGTTTCGTATGTGTTTGTCGACGTACTGACGGCCAAATACCTAGGCTTAAATTCTGTTTGTAGTTTTTACTTCGTAAAACAATAAGGTCAATAAGATACGTCTGTCAATTTAAGAGTCTAGGTACATTCAAGTGCAAAAATATGTACCGAAGGAATCCTCTCATAAATATGTTACGAAGTTCTTATTACACTGGAATAAGGTGCATTGGGACATACTCGAATTTTTGAGACGTTGCATTAACTGTACTTAAGCGAGTTTTTTTATTTTAAAATATAGAAAATGGTGTAAAGCGAGTTTGGCCGTTTAAAACCGAAAAATGTCAAGGGCTCAACTTCTTAATAGCGTTCGGGTCGCTATCGTTATCTTATCACACTTGCACTCGCATCTGACAGTATATTTGTTACTCGTGTGTCATAGAAAAACGAAGATAGCCGATCGCTATTAAGAAAGTAGTAGGACTGAAAGAGATTTGATTGACAAACTTACCTTATATGTTTTTTTTACCTAATCATCAGCCAAGTACAGCGTACAGCGGAGAACACCTCCGCACCGCGCGGTATTGCCTAACGCACTCGCAATCGCAATCGACTTCAAAGTAGAACAATTGTTTTCATTTTGAAAGCAGACTCGCCTTCGTACCAAAAGGGCCATGCTAACTCACTCTACGATTATTAACTTTTCTATGAAACTTCCGTTATGACACGACAATTAGCCATACAATTTTAGGGATACTATTCGTCGCACAACTTAACTTTTTTCGACTTCGTTGTTTGTATCGTTGACTGCGCCTAACTATGGTCCAACTTTTTGTTCCTTCCCCGAAAGCGATTGCGATGGCGAGTGTCGCCTCGGCTTGTTGCTGCTGTACGGTTTATAGATTTTATCTAAACAGCGTAACAAGTTAACGAAGCGGCTTGTAAAAAGGGTCGTTCTTCGTACAACAAACATTCAGTGGCACACAAGTACAAATGTATTACTTATTGCCGGGGATAGCGTCCTTTTATTAGTTCACAAGTAATTCGTCATTAAACATGTATCGTTTCTTTTTCAGGTAAGTGTACATTGTCTCCACTGACGCACCATAGCTGTAAGTGGCGAGACGCCCGGCATGCCCACGGTGAGTGTCGTCATTGCCGGCGAGGCTGCATCACCGACGTGCTCATCCGTAAAATCTCACCAGTCTTGTCGCGTTCGTCTTTTTAAGTTCGTTCGAACGTTCCAGAACGCACCCCCAATTAGTCCGCCACGTGTGAAGCAGCCTACTACTGGACGGACAGATAAAACTCACTCCTTTACCGAAACGATCGATCGTCGACACAAAAAGAACAATTCGAAGTGCATCGCCTTTTTTCGAAGTCGGGTGGAGCGAGGAGGGCGGCAGGGGGCCGCCTCCCGCTCGAGTGCTTGACGCGCCCGGGAAGTGGTTTTCGGGCTGGATGACGGGAAGGCGTCAGCGGCGCCAGCCCGAACCCTTCAAGGAATTAGCTTTGAGGGGCTCGCGGAACGTCCGCGTTATTTTGAAATGTGTCTAAATTAATTTGTTACCTGTTCTACTAACTGAAGTTCTAAAATTGAAGTAGCATGTTTTTAGAATGTTAAGATTTGTATTCGTTCGGTAATATTATCGTTGCCATGGATAATTCAGCAAGGACCATTACAAAGTCTCGCAATCTTAAAGCCTTTAGGCACTTGTCCCACCGCCGACGGTGAGCGGAAAGCGAGGAGCCAGCGATCGACTATTAATATATGTATCTCTTTTATTTACACGGGATCTATATCTTTTGTTTCGACAAACAAGTTGACAGAGTTCTCATCGGCCTTGTGAACACCCAGCGACCAACTATTAGTACCTATATGTGTCTCTTTTATTTTATTGACACGGGATCTATATTTTTAGTTCATTTGTTGAGCGAGAAAGTAGCCGATAGCTTATCACTTCCTATCCGGCAGTGGGACAAGTGCCTTAGGGGGACTGGAGTTAGTACTGAATCTAATGATCAATTATCGAGAGTCGCATTATTAGCAGGAGTCAAATCATATTGCATTTGACATGTTATCGTATGGTCAACCATGCGATAGCTCTTATTCACGTGACAGTAATGGCGGCCGGGTTGAAAACAATGCCATAGCATGTCATGGCAATATGGTTTTACCCAGTAGAGTTTAGGCTCTTTGTTTCTCTAATGTGGTGGTGACAGTGTTTGAATAGGTATGATATAAAAGATCCGTACGGTATTCAAATTAGGCAGCTTCGAAAGTAAGACACCGCGACATTCAATAAGCCGCCTCCTCGTCGTCTCAGGGTTCCATTCTACTCGGTAAAACGTAATTGCTTTTCACATGTTATCGTACTGTTTTTTATTCAGCCGCCCTTCCTGTCAGGGTAATGAGGCTATCATAACATTGATAATACGATAACATGTCAAAAGCAATTAGGGTTTATCGAGTAGAACAGAGCCCCAGTACTACATTTAAAGGGGATTAGTACTTTCTTAACAAGTGACGTGACATTGACATTTTGGAAAAAATATATAGTGAAATTGCTAATACGCTACTCGAATTTGGCATTACGTTTACCGGGTTCCTTTATGATTGACTTTAAATTGGCAATACATTTGTTGGTCACCACCACCCAGCAGGTTCGCTGCTGCAGGTGGAATAAGGTGGCGATCAGAACTTCTCAATGGCTGAGTTCTAAATAATGTACTTTATGAGTTTATGTCAGTGGTACAGTCGATCTCAAAAGTACCTCTACATTTTAGTACCCGGTTGCAGGAACGTATTAAAGGATAGTCAGCAAGAAGGTCCGTTATAAAAATATAATTTTAGTAAACTAACTTCCTATTAGTATAGTGGTTGTTAACAACGGCTCGGCGAAAGACTAAGTATCCTAAAACGAGCACGTGGTCCGGAAGGATCGCAAAGACCCTCGTCGATGCTCCGGGCGCGGGCGCCGGGCGGCGTCGTGTGGGGCTCCCGCCGGCCCGCCGCGCCGGTCAAGGTCTCCGTCCGGAGCGGCTCGGCCGGCACAAAAGTATTATTTTGATTTAAACGAACAATAATAACATCTTCAGTTTGTAAGGTTCTCTATGTTTCTTGAAATCAAATATATAGCTTAACGAACGTTTTCATTATTAATACTATTAAATATATAAAAACGAATATATAAAAACCGGCCAAGTGCGAGTCGGAAGTTCGACCGCAGTTCAGTCCGTTTTATTCCTTGCTGTTATGCATATGCGGCAATACAAAATACACAATCTGTAATATTTTCAACCGTCTACCTTTTCTTTGTGTTTATTATTCAATATAAAAACTAAATCTAATACATCACAATAAATGCTTACAGAAGCCTATGAGGCTTAACCGTTAGAAGTGAGTCGTCTGACACTAATTTAGAATAATGAGTACTTAGGTATAAATAATCAATCAGTTTTGTTTTATGTAACTAAGGGCCACTTGCAGCAAAAATTTAAATCTAGATTAATGCTTAAGTTCAGTTTAGCTATGTCAAAATGTATGGAACTGTCAGTCCCAAATATAGATTTAAGCTTAATCTTGATTTAACATTTTTCCTGCAAGTGCCCCTAAATAAATATATAGTGAATTTAAAGTAAATTTTTACCCTATTTATTATTTATTTAAAATATATTTTGGTCTGATTTAGAATATTTGGCTACATGCAATCTGTGGCTACTTCCAATAATTATTCTTAAAATTAGGTACTTAATAAATTAAGATACAGACCGCTGACAGACATTCGGTCGCACAGACGGACTGAGGCTTATTAATAGGGTTATACGGTGGCACCCTTTGGGTACAGAACCCTAAAAACAATGATCCACATGATAACAACAGTATAATTGGAGAAAGCGACCGTGTTAAGTAGAATATGACGACTGAATAGAGCGTAGGTAGGCAGTGCGAATGCTCCCGCTCCCGCTGGCGCTCATGCTGCAAGTCTCAAGGTGAACGGCCGCGGTGACTTGAGCCGCCCGCCCGGCCACGTGACGGCGTGACCCGCCCAACACTCGAGCTAGGTCACGGCCGCCGCGACAGCGCCGGCTTGCGCGGCGCCCCGACCGCGAGCGCACCTCGCGCGCGCCCGGCTCAACTCTCGCTGGCCACATCTCGCCTTTCCGTCGGCGACTCACCCGATTTTTCCGTTCGAATAGTTGCTGATACGTCCTAAGGGTCGGGTTTGTTGACCTTATTACGTAGGTCAGGGACAAAGCTTATGTTAAGTACGCTGTAATCTATGTCAGACTAGGATCACTTTTATTTTGTAAAAAAGTTGGGAAGTGAAGGCATTCACGAAACATTAATTATTTGTTTCGAATTAATATCGACAAACTTACCCAGAAACATGTTTCGTGCTAGGTGTACGTGTGGAGTCATTACTTCATTAGTCATTAGTATTACATTATTACTTTATTACATCCTGGGTGACGCCAAAAGAATCTCGCTACAGTCGCCAGGAACCTGAACACGGGAGCGCTCCTCGGGACAGCACATAATCGTATCCTTACCCGACTGACTAAGAAGGCGTTTGTCTGTTCTATTGTGACCTCCTGTAGCCTAAACGGGTCAAACGATTTTCATTACATTACATTAGTTTTGGTTGTGGGAGTGAGATAGGAACAGGCATGATGTGATTGACCTTTTATTGTACTATTTCGTTGGTTTCGAAGTTTTTAGATACTGTGATTAGATTTTCTTTGTCCGTGTATTCCCCAAATATATATTATGTATGTAAGCAACGTATATACTCCAGTGGTTTAGGTAGGCAAGCTAAGTCCCAAGCTGTGACGCGGACCGCGCCCGGGAAGATACACAACACAATGCAATCACTCCTTACTGAACACCATTAAAACAACACACGGCAAAGTACAGATTATAAATAGACGAAGGTATGTCTTCTTCATAACTTAAGAGCTATGCTCGTGTCGGTGGAGTGTCCGCCATTCCTCTCTATTGGTTGCTAGGTTCTTGACATCTTGTCTTGATACGACACGACTTTAACTTTTTCTTTCACTTGCTCAAAGTAATTTCGTCTGGGTCGTCCTCTGCCTCTTTTGTCTTCTATTTTTCCCTTTATTATATTTTTCATGAAATTATCGCGTCGTATCAAGTTCCCTATCATCTTCCCATTTCCGTTATCTATCGTCTCTAACTGGTTTTTATTTATTTTACAATATTAATTACTCCCTAATTTGTTTTCTTCTCCTTCCAACTAATTCCCTTCATCCTTTTCCGACACCACATTTCAAATGCTTCCGGCCTCTCTCGTTCTTTTTGGGTAAGTGTCCTTCTCTCACTCCCATTCGAGTATAAAGCTATACTCCAGATGTATATCGTCACCAGGCGTATGCGGATTTGTTTCGATTAAGTCTTTTTTGCTATGAGTTTACGTGAAACTATATCTAAAGTGCATCTAGAGTCATGCGTTATCCAGCTGCCTAAATATTTGAATGATTTGACTTGTTCTATTGTGTGATTAGTGATTACCTAGTCGTAAAGAGTAGTTTGCTTGTATTTTTTTTGAAATTAACATTGTTTTAGTCTTTATTATATTGATAGTAATCCTTAATTTGCCGGGAGAAAAACTGTGATTCCTAAATTTTAAATATTACTTGAGTAATTTAAAAACTCCTAATTATTTATAAATTTTGTTTTTAGGGTCTCAAATTAAATGTAATTAGCTTTCTTTCACAGCAAACGAAACGGTAAATTTCTTATAACTGTGGTCGTGGTATCAAAAATGGTGAACCATGGTCCCGCACCTCCGAATTTTTTAAAAGTTGAGATGTCTCGTTTTCTGTGCGACTTTTACTAAACATGATTGTCATATTTTTGGCACTCCTGAGCTGAGCTATCCAGCCCTGTAAGGTTGGCCACTATATCCTGGATACCCTGTATAAATGGAGACAGGTAACTTGACCTGGGGGGTTATTATGACATAGCTATGTAGTTCATTTTACGGCGAGTGTAAAGGACATAGCTATAGCATTTATATAGCTCTGTCCTTTTCTTTCATCGTTAACTAAACTGCATTGTTACGTCATAATAACCCCCTGATCCTTGAAAGGGGTTATACTAGAGCTAATTTGCAATAATTTTGTCCCAGTTAACCGGGGATCTAATGCCACAAGTTTTCGAGTTATTTAACGTTTTAGATATTTAGAAAAAAAATCGTCTTGTGATCTAAATCTGTCAATTGTGAAAAACCTACTTCACTCTGGGAACTTATTTTTTGTAATAGCTCTTGAATCAGCAATTACTTCAAACAATTTCAAAAACCTTTAGAATTAAATGAAAATATTTATTTATTTGGCAATTAAGTCCCGGTTTATAGTTTCAGTATGGGCGAAAATTGTGTGACTTATAAACGTAAAGATTATACAGAAAAATCAGTATTCTTACTTAACTAATAAAACTTATCTATACCCAAGGCCCAAGGCTCCCTATACCCTCATTTTACAAATTAATTCAAATATATTCGTTTTTATAAAAAAAAAACTTAATTTATAGAATACTTTCGCCTTTTTGCTGATTGCTCGGTTTTTGCACCTCGAAATCGCAACTTAATATTTACTTTTGCACGCACGAAACCGTCGACCGCATGTGATATTGACAATTAAACGAAATGACAGATGACATTTATCTGAGCGGTGTGGTTAGTTGCTAAGCTAAATTACCACAGTACACGAAATTTAATCTCTACTACACGTCTCGAGTTACAAGGGGGTGCCCGAACCTCCCGTCTGCCCAACGCAGCCCTACCTCCCCTAACTACGGTTTTTAACTCGGCCACGGCAACGTTATGATAGCCCTTATTAACTTGACTGTAGTGGCCCGCGTGATAAAAACAATACAATGTCAATAGGTGTAAACACAATTTAAAAGAAGGCCCCTGGGCAGCTGTCACTTGTAAAACATATCTAAGTAATACATTAACCTTCTTACAGAAACTAAATCGATCGATGGACACGTGTTTAGTACTCGTGAATGTCAATTGTTAGAATACTGTCTTCTTAGGCGCTAGGGAATGCAATTTAACCGGTTATTAACCGTTTTTGTATGAAAATAACCGGTTATAACCGGTTATAACCGGTTATTTGCATTCCCTAAGGCGCGTCTAATGAATAACACAGACTAACAGGCTCCCGGCCGATTTGTTCGTCGTATTAGAACCGCGACGAATTTAAGTTTCTCATCGTTACAGAAAGCTCCAACTGCGGCGCCCAAAAGAGGTGGTTTTTATTGTAGTAAGACCATAATGCTAATAAATAACCACAAAATGCAATTTAAAACAATTCCTGTGTTCATATCGCAGCGGGCATATAGCGTTTTCGTTCGCTTGTGTATTATTAAATTCCGCAGACTTTCCTACAGTACATTTGTACAATTGCCATTCAAGGAATACCCAATGTATTATTTAGATAAATTGTTCGAAAGGTATAAAATTGAAGACTCTTTTGTATTTCTTTTCGTACGTGCATATCAATGTAATTGCTTAAGTAGGTATACCTAGGTAAAGTAGTTGAAATAAATGTAATGCGTGACTTCGTGCGACGAGTATCCTGTAGGTTCAAGCCTGCATGCGTTTCATATCCTTTAATTTGGGAGTTCCATCTGAATGTTCATGAAACGTCATGCCTTCTTCGAAATCGGGAGGGGAGGGAGTCGATAACGATTTATAGCTTTGCCTGTCAAAGTTAATCACCAACTATTGTAGCGATAGATCGCGACATGTTATTGACATTGGTTTTAACATCGTATAATTAAAATACTACAAAGTGTTAGGAACTTGAACACAACAGTTTATTAGAAGTATATTATTTGAAAAATATCAAAGATGAATTATTATTGTGATATTGTACGTAATTATTTAAATTGTATAAATATACGTAGGTATGTCGGGCTCTAACAACTTTGATGAAAATAAAGGAATATCTGATGTTTTTCGGGGTCATAAATCGATCTGTCAAGCTGTCCTGTCATGAAATGCTTGTTATTTCTCGCTTGGCCTTCTTCTTATAATATGCTGTAAATGTGTTATTTTTTGATTGAGGTATTTCTCCTGATAAGATGGTGGTAGATGGTGACGGCAGCATTGCGATTCGTTTTGAGTGTAGTTTCGAAGAAAATTCTCGATGACAACCTAATTATTGAGAAACAGCGGCTCGGTTCTCATGCACGATTGGTGAAATATTATAATTTTATTATTAATTTAAATATCGCGTACGATCCTACGGAGTGTGCCGTAGCAATTTCATTATTATTTCAATCAACTGAATGTAAATTTATTCAACAATCTCGCAAGGTAATTGCGATGGAGTGTTCTCGCTCGTTCCCGCGTCTTTCTCGCTCTGGCACATTACAATATTCGCTAGTCCCCACATTCTTATGCGTTCAATCAAACCTAAACATGGCTATATTACATTGCGGCGCGCAGGGCTACATCACGCATTGTTTCCATTTTATTTGTATTTGTCTCAATGTTTAGGGCTCTGTAGCCAAGTGACGGACGGAAGTCGGTTGGTATGTCACAGTTATTTTACACAGAGCCTTTTGGAACGATATATCCAGCTAAATATAAAAAAAAACTTAAATATCAATAACTAATCTAACCGTGACCATAATGAAAGCGTATCCTCATCATCACCCGCAACACGTCCACAGCTGGACAAATGCCTTCCCCAAGGATCTCCATAACGATCAGTCCTCTGCTACTGTCATCCAGCGGTTTCCCGCGACTTTTATCAGGTCCATCGGTCTACCTTGTGGAAGGCCTGCCGACACTTCGTCTCCCCGTTCGCATTCTCCACTCTAGAACCTTCCCGCTCCAACGGCCATCGGTTCTACGATCTATTTAAGTATTTTCCCAATATTCAAAACACGAATATAGATGAGGTAACTTCGGGTAGAAATTTGTCGGGAAAACTCACTAATTTACCTTGAGCTCCGTGATGTTAGTAGATTATATGTTTAGTTTAAATCTTGCACAAGTTACACATGTACAGTCAACAGCAAAAGAAACTGATGAAATAGAGTCTCAAAATAGTATATACAATAAATTAAGACAGATGTATCTGATTATTGTAGTTTAGCATTAGTAAATTAGCTCGTAATGTGTCATAAGTAAGTGACATGCCATTCAAACAGTTAAAGTCATTACTGAGTGTTTCAAATTAAACTGATTTTCTAAAATAGCAATAGTCAATAATACTACCAAACTATCACATGTAAGTGAATATAAATGTTTGGGCTTTCATGTCTTCTCAAGACCACCTCGGAATACAAGTCAGACGTTCGGTTAGTGTCGGTTATACTCGTAAGACAAACACGCGAAACAACTATAACACCTCTCATTTCTATCAAGGGTTGAAATAAGTTCCTACTACTTCGCTTTGTTTTTTTTTGCAACATTTAAAATAAATCCTTTTTAACTGCCGTGATTACCCTAGTTTTCATTTGGAGATTTAGTCATTTTGACTTTATCTTGTTGGACACTTGACACACAGGTAGAAAACAAAATTATTCTTTATTGAAATTTTCTATAAAGAGACAGTTATGGCATCGTTTATGATCATTTTCTTTTGACTCATTAAATATTCAGTTGAAAATGACACTTTGTTATAATCTGTTTTATCTGGGGCGTCATGCTTGAACATGTTTTGAAATGTTAATTTTGATCACTTACTTTTGACGTTGACTGTACCTCCGATGACGGTGCAATACGCGGTGACAAAGAACTGATCTGATGATGTGATTGGGTAGGTGGCCACAGTATTTGCCGCTGTTACTTAACGTAAACCTGTCAAGTTTGGCCTCTGTTATTGGGTCTCGGTTCTCTATGACGATGACGACTGTGCAAAGAAGTACATTCGGCGACCAAACCTTATTACAAAACAGTTTTCTTTCACAGAAACTTATTACCGCCAAACAGTTTTTTTTATGTAGGTAGGTACTTATGGTTTCCCAAACTCCTTCGTTCAGGTGGTGGCAGTGGTTGCGATATACATTGTTTATTTTGTAGCCGCAAATATCTAAGTTTCATTTCTGGGAAGTAGGAAACTTAACGTCTCATTATTCAATTAGTTAGGGTGAGGTTTAATTTAGGTCCAAAAAGTAGGTACCTACTATAATAAAGCAAAAGCAACTTTAATTATATTGGGAAAATCGAAAATAGTTGGACACTGCGTGTGTAACAGCAAATATTAATTTAGGTTTAAATTACAATCAGTACCTACAATAAAGATGCTACAGTAATTTAAATTCTTTTGGAAAAGCAGTTTCGAACGCATTTAGTAAATGTTAACATGTGCCGTGCATGTTATTATATTTTATTAAGATTTGACAGGAAATATTGAGCTAGAAAAATTTCATTTTCGCTGGAGGAAACCACAGCCGAAGTTAAAAGAAAAAAAAAAGATTCGTTCATACTTGTGGTTGTTCGAGGTATATTTTTGTATTTGTTGTAGCGATGTCGGCGCCATACACTGAGCATGATCCGACATTCTCTTGCCCGGTTTTTATTTATCTAGTCCAGCTTTTACCTTGCTTCGTTTGTAATTTTTCCACGGTTCGAAATCCGCAAATTATTAGTCGTATCGCTTGCTGTCATTATATCCCCGGTACGGGCAAATATTTGCGTGATGAGTAACGGGTTGGCTTAAAGTAATGAGAATTACAAAAACTGTTTTTTATTTTTATTTTTTACTTGTTAGGGTTATATAGCTTTTTATTACATAAAAACGAACTAAAACCAATATGATAATCAATCATTCCTATACAGCAAAAAGTCCCGCATCTTAAATTTTTCGTAGCTTTCTTCTTACCGTTTTCATCATACGTTGGACAATATCTATTTTTTCATTTTTTAGTTAATTAGTTGTTTTTGTACCTTGCGCTTCAACTGAGTCTGTAATTTTGCTTCCCGCCCATCACTGTAAACTAGTCTACTGAGAATTACCAAATAATCCTCTATTGGACGAGCTATAGGGACGTTCGGATGGTTTGAATCTTCGGTACGAAGTGAACGTCACGCTCTTTTAGTCAATTCTGGCTGCTCCCTGCATAGTGATACTTTCTCCGCAACTTCCTGCACTTCTTTGGAATATGTTCAAGCTGTTTGTTGGAATATTTGGGTATTTTTTGACACTTTAACTGTTCAACATTGTATTTCTCTAAAATATTCCTTATTCGCCCACGAAAAACATCATATTTTACAGCTAACTTATCTGGGACTGACCCACTTTGTTTTGTACAAACGTTGCCACCTACTTGCGGTCTCGATCATTAAGAATGGGAGGTCTTCCCGTTTTTGGTAAATCTTTAGTCCTAATACCAAGTTCCCACCCCTGGATCAAACCTTAAATTGTAGAAGGAGGTACATTTTCAAATTTGTGATTAGAGACCACTTCAGATTTTTCACGCCGTCCAAGTAGGCGATAGACACGTTCACGTCATAACTTCCTCGCGGACATTTTTTATTAAACCAGTTAATATTTTTTTGCCTTTTTAACAAAATTTACATATTTTCTATTAATTATATCTGTCAAAATCCTTTTTGTATTTTTTTATTGCCTGCTATTGTTAATTGAATACATTCTCATTAAAATGCCCGGTTCCTATATTCCAGTAACGAATCGTTTTCCTTACGGGCAGTAGCGTTATGACATTTGCTACGTACAAAATGTGTCAAATTTTAACGAGACGTCACAATTCTACCAACGGTTTTTAATATAGGAACGCACCATAAGCCAACCCGTTATTTGTTCCCGAGTCTTGTGTGTTTTTTTATGTATTTAAGTATGTATTTATCGTTTCCTAGTACCCATAGTACAAGCCTAGAGCTTAGTTTTGGGTTGAGTTAATTTGTGTGAGATTGTCCCCTGATATTTATTTATTTATTTTATAGTCAAAAACGCAATATTATGATGTTATAGAGCTGCTCTGTGGATGGGGTCGGAGTGCGACCTCCGAGTGTCTGCTATACTACCTAACGCAGACCCACTTAGTTCCACTAGACCCCTAAGTTCTAATTCGTTAATTAGGTGAGACACTCGAGTTCATAAATAATGATGCATACACTTTATTACCTTTTTTTTATTTAACGTCATGTGTAAACTGCTATATATGAATTGTCACAATGATTAAGGTGACAATGTATTAAAGTGTATGTATACATAGCTATTTATGAACTCGACTGCACCTACTACTTGAAGAACAGTTATATATGATATGATATGTACAGTTGCCTAAATGTATTTTCATATGATAGCTTACCTATTATATTTCATTAATACGACCTATATTTATAGGCATAACATAAGACCACCTAGACAAGGAGTTATTATCTTGTAAAAACCAACGGCTCTATCCTGATTTTCTGTCATACCTACCTATAGATAGTAAAATTAATTGCAATTATCTACGCGGTTCTTATATCTTAATAATGTTGTGCCGGTTGCGTAATAGTACAAACTGAGACAGTGCTTATAAAGCAGAAGCGCGTGTTACTTGATCATCAAAAAAGATTCCATCGGGCCTTCTCGGAACTTCCCTGCCATAGCCGGCCTTGTGCATCTCGCATTCAGCTGTTTCCGCGTCTCTTGCCGGATTGTCGGTGCACATAGCGGTGCATGTCTGTAACGTGGTCGCCACTTTAAAACTTTTTCGACTCTTCAACGATGCGCCCCACCCATTGCAACTTAAGGCACGCAATTCGCAGGACCTCAGTTCTTCTGGGAATTTTCTCATACATGATTATGTTCCGCTAAAAAACTTCAAGCATAGGTCTTTCTTATGCTCGTTGGCTACCATTGAGCAGTCTCCTGAGACCCGTCGCGAAGAGCCGCGCAATAGGGAATATTCATGACTTTTTTTCACGGCTTCATTCAAAACTGATTTATGTAACAAATCGTTGAGAAAAAATATTTCTTGAATAGCTATAAAAATAACCAAGACATAAGCCAACAAAGATTTATTCCTGTCTCTTTCTAGCAAAACAGAAATCTACATGGAGTTTATATGGCCGACCTGTTACATGACGTCTTAGTGCATATTGGAGTTCTCTGTATAATTAGCAGTTTAAAATGCTTGTACGATTATCATTCCTATTTCTTGGCCGATTTTAATTTTATTTTTACTTTTGGTGATATCTTTTACGGTACCGTAAACCCGGGCTACTTTAGCCCTTTAGGGGGTAACATTGCAATACAATTTTAATGGTAAACATCTTAAACTGTTAAAATAATTTTAGAACTGTATAAGTAGTTTGTTTCTGTTGTAACATTTAATGATATAATTAAATTTTAAAGATAATTTTTGGGGTGGGCAATGTTACCCCCTAGGGCTAAAGTAACCCGAGTTTACGGTATTTATTTTGATATTTTGTTGCGAAATACAATTTAAAATTCCATGCATATTCTCTACTGTACCTACTACACGTCATAATAATATTATCAGGGGCAAGAAACCCTGATTGAAAACTTTTGTCTTCAGACACAGGTCTGTGACCAAAGTATAGTAACGCTCCTCCACCAAGTTAAAGATTTATTTATTTTATCTTAATCGGCCTGCCCGTGTGTATTTCACACCGCGTAGGTACGTAAATGCTTAAGGCCCAAAAAGTTGGACCATAGTTAAGCGCAGTTAACCATACAAACAACGAAGTCGAAGAAAGTTCCGTTCTGCGACAAATTATCCCTAATGTCATGTGTAATGGCTAATTGTCGTGTCACAACGGAAAAGTATCATAGAACATTTAATTGAGTGAGTTAGCGTTGCCAACTTTTTGGTCCTTACCCGAATACCTTAAATAAATAAAAGAACGTGCTTTGGTACGTTTTCAGTTTTAAAATTATGTTTGGTTTTGTGAAATAAGTATACTTACTTAGTCTAAAAAAGTAGGTACCTACCCAATTTAAGTCACTAGATCGTCTTGAACAAGCTTTTGTTATCCACCTAATTCGATGCGGGTTAGTAAAAAATAAACTAGAATAACACTAAATACTACAGGTACCTACTATACTCGACCTATTTGAGTCAATTAGTAAACGAAATAAAGCCGGTCAAGAGAAGTCAGCCTGTCGGAACTGAAACTCAAAAGGAGGGGAACATCCGTCGAAGCAACTTGACACGCTAATCAATCGTTTGGAGATAGAGCTCGAAATCCCACATTGCATTGGCACGGCCCACCGTGCTATTAACCTTCTTCCTAATCAGTCCCTACCGCAGGTCGAGCCGGTATTATATTTCTGTGACACCTTTTATAATATTATGTATCACATTCCGAAGTCTTCCGGTTACTGACGATATGGCAGCTCGGCATTTCTTTAATTTAACACTCGTACTGCAAGCGCTCGCTGTAACATTTATCGTATGAATTGTTTAACGAAGTAGCTCATACTTTATGAGCCAGTTTCCGCCAACAACAAGCCGTATTGCTATTTAAATACAAACGTTAATAATACAAAATTTATAGCAAACATGCTTATCCACAGCCGTTTCACTCGTTAAAAATTCAACATTAAGTCGCTTATGGTTTCGTTATACGTGTTAACTCTCTGTGTGTATATTGAAAACTAAATGCTATGTGAGAAAAGTTGCCAAGTGATTCCTATTGATTTCATGTACTCTATATGCATTAGGAACACTCATAGGCAAGCCGTCCCTAAATACTACTCTGCTTACTTGTTTAAATGTATGGCACAGACAGTACATCGTACATAATTTATAATTCTATGTAGAGGACCAATTCACTAAGTAAATATATCATACTCAAACCTCTTTGAGACTCTCTTTTATATATAGGTAAACGAAATTATATCACAAATTGGTTGTGTGTAGGGGTAGAATGTAAATGAATACCAATAGATTGACTTCTGTACAAAAATATAAATTAGAGCCTGGATTGTGGCTTTGGCGGCTGCTTCTAAATCTTGTTTGTCCATAACTTTTCAATTGAATGCATTTCGGTATGGAATATTGAAACGTCAGAGTGGGTGATGCGGGTATTTCTCATCTGTGCACGCACGGGGGTGGGGGAGTGCACGAAGCGAGGGCGACCCGCTGCCGACAGCGCCTCCCCGCGCCTGCTTTCTAAACCTCCACGCAAATAGTACACGTTTGCTTGGCAACATTTCATGCTTAGTGTATACAAATAATGTGCGGTACGGCCACCAACTGCGCAAAGGGAATACTAATGTATGTAAGCAGCAAACGCCGACCTAAACTTAAATCAAACATTTCGCCGATAATTACCCGCAGGCGATCTAGGATTAATGATTTGAAAGTTTACCAATGATAGCAGAGCTGCTCTAAATTTACTTGATAAAATAACGAAATTTTATTGAGAGGCACACGGTAAACTATTTATGAAATAATTATTATATCTACAAAACAAGAGCTAATGTAATAACGAGCCTATTTAGGCTATTTTAAATAGATAGTCTTTAGGTATACCTATTAATAGCAAAGGATGTATAATGTCAATGATAGGATATATAATGTAGTACAAATCTGTGTCAACTGAAATTGCCAAATATGTAAACAAATTAGTACTGTTTGATACAAAAACTCAAATATTTATCAATCGTGTTGTTATTTAAGATAACGTATAATTAATAGTAGTTATTTAATCTTAAACTTAATGTGAAAGAAAAAGATCAAGTGCATAAATTATTGCTAAGACCTCACTTGATCTTTAAAAGCACGTGGTTATCGAGTAATAATGGTATACATTGGTTCGTTTGGTTGTATTTACATCTGTGTCAATTTAAATTGGCACAGACCATATAGTGTGTCTTTGCCGGCACGCTCAAGTGAAACCGAGAGCGACTTAAGTCCGTCGCCGGACACCTCCGCACGGGCGCCAGCACTACACATCCGTGAGCGTCGGGGAGCGATCATTAAGTCTGCGGCCGGAGTGCTGCGGCGGCGAATCCCCGAGAGCACAGACAATTCGGCAAAAGGCCGGTTCCACAATCTGCCGGCGACGTCGGCGCATAAACACGACCGGTCCCCGGGGTTGCCTCTAGCACAAAGACCCTCGGATTCGCAATGCAAAACGCATCGGCCGCCCACCTATCTAATATTGCCTGATGTATTTTGAATAATTGCTGTGAATGCCGCCGCCGGCTGATTGCATGCCGCACAAAGAGACACAGCTGACGGAAAATGTCTTGCCTGGGATTTGGTACATAATCAGGACTGGGCAGAGCTTTGAGCCCGACTGCGTGCACTCAACTTGTGTTAAGCCGGTGCAGCGGGGCAATGGCGTAACACCTGTATTTGTATAAAGTATCTCTACTTCTCGTTACGATACTGACGTAATTTGTTCAATGAAGCAATATCTACTTTGAACTTGTTTTCTATTGATATATGATGACGGAGTTGAAAGGTCTCTACTTTTCTTATCGTGAAATCACAGAGTACGGATTCGTTACTTTAGTACCGATAAGCAAGTAATGTAATGATGTGAAAATAAATAACACTCGCCAACAAAAGATTGAGTCAAATAAAAACATGACAGAAACGTAATATGTCTTATATTGGCGTGTAAAAACGAAGCTAAGAGTAATTAACAGATTTTTAACAAGGTTGGTACTAAAATGAGGCAAACATTATTCAAGATCGATAACGTCCTTAGGTTTAACGAAAGTAATTTATTTATTCTAGAATTTAAAAATAAAATTGAAATCTTAAAGATGTAAGTAATCTCGTTTTAAATCTTGTTTATATTAGGATATTTATATGTATTACGTGGAAAAATACATGTTTTAAGAAGGTTCCTAGTGCAAATTCATTATTGAGGTACAGCTAACCAAAATGGGTAATAAAAATCAAAAGAGCTTTGGCCCTTGGAAGCTCTAAAAGTTCCAGTAAGGAGGCCAAACCCGAAATGACTAGTTTCGAAACTGCGCGCGACACCTTTTTCGTATTTCTACAGTAGTTGTTGTACGAAGTGTCATTTCTTGCCGCATCATTGCGAACGCGTCATTAATTTTTGCGATCAGATGCTCTCTGCTCTGCGTATGTACCTGTGTTGCGTACACTAGCTCTTTGGCCCTTCCCCAGACGTAAAAGTCAAAGACGTTACACTTCGTACAACAATTGAAAAAGAAATAGAAACAGTAAAAATACGAAAAAGGTGTCGCGAATGTATCAATTGTGGAGGAAGACAATTTGAACAAAATTTGAAGTAATTATTAAAATAAAGATGATTTTTAACCATATTGCGTTTTGTATTGTGCATTTAGCCCATTTAACTGGCTGGATCTACTGACCGAATAAAACCACCATTTTAGATTGAAACCATATTTTGACGAAAAACTGAACGTGATTCTAGACATGTGGTATACCGTAAGAATTGTCAGGAACTGGAGAAGTTTTTATGATGTTGGAAGATCTGAGGAGCTTCTACTTTTTTTTTAATTGTGCCGTAAAGTTGACCGTGAAGATTTTATTTTTCTGTCCTTCACACTTTGTTGGCTAATATTTTTTTATTTGTTTACTATATGAATAAAAATAACATTTCATTCGAATGCGCAAACATTAAAGATAAAAAAACTATAAGTACTATTGTGCTGTCACATTTAAAAAAAAAGATAGGTGAACAAAATGGTTAACTTTTGGAAGATTCCGAGATTTTTTCAAATAAAAAATAAAAAAAAAACCGTGGGTAGGATGAGTGTTAATTGGCCCAAAACGTGTTGCAAGTGACCTTAGCTACCCACCATATTCATTTGGCACACGACTTGCAATACACCCTGTATAATTAGGTTTTATGAAGGCCTATTAACTATGTTGTTATACTCGTAAACTGATCTTGGCTGAGACGCCCTTCTTAAATAAATTACTTTTTTAACAGATATAAAATTAACAGTTTTATATATCTTGAGCAAGTGGTTCGACACGTCCCGAGACCTGTTTGTTAATGTGGCCCTAAAAGTCGACTATCTGTTACTTTCAAAGTGAGAAAGTCGATACATACATACATACATACCTTCACGCCTGTAATCCCAGAGTGGGCTAGGCAGAAAGTCGATACATAGTTTATGCAAAATATGATTCGTAGGATTTATGTGCTTTACATACATACATACCTACACGCCTGTAATCCCAGAGTGGGCTAGGCAGAGCTACAGAATTACAACTTTAATATGCCTAAAACTAGAAGTATCCATAATGTCAACAAAAAATATCCAGTTGTTCATTTTATAATTTCGCCGATAGGTATAATGTGTCGTAGGTACGTGTCGCCCAGTATCCTTAATTTAAAAAAAGCACTAGATACCTACCACCATATCCACACATACGTTAGTTAATCATATTATTTTTCATTTTTATTTTAGGGGTACGTTAGTGTTATGCTCTAGGATAGGTACTTTAAAAGACCGGGAGGAGTGAAGTACTTGATCTATTTAAAGATGCAAGAAATTTTAAATTTTCGGAATATTCATTGAAATACCTGTAAAATCTGCGAGGTCGGCAATTCAAATCACATCAGAAATCTAGTTTGCATTTGTATTTTTATTCAGTATTTATGAAACCCTGATATTTGTTGGTATTTTGTGTTACGCTTGTTTCCTGATATTTACGTTATATTTTTACCACTACTGTTTGATTGGTTTAATCTGACTTTTCGATGACCGACATGAAACTCTAAGAATACCTAAAAATTATTACATTAATCTATTTTCAAGTATTTATTTTATATGATCTTCTACTGTTCAAATTTTTGCATCTAGTTTAACTCAAAAACGAATCCACTACAAGCTTCGACAAATATTTATCAAGAATCCTCATCAGCATGCTTCGTCAAGAGTGTACATAAACTAAGCGCCTGGCTCAAAGGTTCCAAATATACTGACTGCCTTGCCATACTGCAGTGCCAACGAAATTTGCTGAAGCAGATACGAACCGGACCGAGGATCACAGCTCCTATCCCTCAATCGCTGTCCCAAAGCCTGAACCAAAGCCTTTGCTTCTGCACACCAAGTACCACTGGTCTCCACCGCCACCGGAACAAACGCATATACCAGTTTGATATCAGTGTATTTGAAGTGTTTGAGCCTTGCAGCAGCTTTTACGGGGTGGCACTCGCGCCCCGTGTCGTGTAGCTGAGGAGCGAGGGAGCAAAAGTGCTGACGCACGTTACCAGTATAAGCCGTAACCAATGTTAAGCCGTCTGGCCTCTTACCAACCGAGCGATATAGACCCCGTGTCTCCAACACACAAGGTACATTGGCTGCAACTTAAGCCCGACGAATTATGCCGTTAAGAAAATGGTGTCTAAAAAATCGACCCGCGCACCGCACAAAACTCAGTCCGTGGTGACCATTAGCTTCTACCACGGTACGCAATGGTCAGTCTCACACATCGGGCAACCCAGCCTCAACGCTGCTTCTATTCTGAGCGAATCGTTATCCGGCAAAGTACCCAGATGTGACGACGGTTTACCAAGCTGCACGCACCCGGCTTTAAGAAGAGCCATCTTTGATTTCGACGCTGCACCACTGCAAACTCCCATATGACTGCTTGCTCAAAATGTCATCCATCACTATACCACAAAAGTAACGCCCTCATAGCTCGAAAAATTCATAAAGCATTACAATACATAAATATATCAAATATGTAACTACATCAATTTGAATATCGCAGAGTCAGTCGTTTGTTCGCCTACGACTAACTTCAGCTGAATGTTATATACATTTTCAACAGAGGGCTGAGAACTGAATCTCATTATTGATTAGATTCAGTAAATTTTTCGTCGTGCTTTTTTGTTCCAACTCAAACTTATTAAAA
This sequence comes from Acleris emargana, assembly GCA_927399475.2. Classification (NCBI taxonomy): domain Eukaryota; kingdom Metazoa; phylum Arthropoda; class Insecta; order Lepidoptera; family Tortricidae; genus Acleris; species Acleris emargana. The sequence goes on along the minus strand of OV656835.1, from coordinate 42,766,155 downwards.
CACATCGTTGTTTTTGGCTCAAGGGAAGGAAAGGTAAATTTATTAAGGAACATAAAGCCCGATTTTTTGTGAATATTTGGTTCGCGATTCCGCTTAACAAGTTGCATACCTAACGTGGATTCTAATTACCTCAGATAGGAATCGATCTAACTGCGGTACCCCCTTCCCCCTAGTTCAACTCCCCCTCCTATCTATACTGCACGCCGAACCGTACTTGCTATGTGGTTCTCTTAATGTGTTAAGTCATAATTGTTTTAGTTCGGAACGTGAAACTTATAACGTTCGCTAATAGGTAATTCACGCCAATTAATACAAGTATGTACTCGTATGCATATTCTAAGGTACTAGCAGTAGGGAAAAATGTCAAAGAGATGGGAGGCCTTGCCCAGCAGTAGGACACTTATCACTAGTATATAATATAGGCTGCTAGGCCTTACGAGGCTACAGTCTATATCGACTGATGCAGGGTCTCTCTTCCAATTATTAGCCCTTTTAATTCTTAATCCTGTTCGTATTGTTGGCGTTATGATAGCTCATATTCACTTAACAATATGATTACGATACAAAGTTTGGATAAAACAATCCGGAATAGAGCCCCTGACTAGTACGATTTGATTGGACCGTGTATTGGTTGCGTATAGTGTTGGTTAGAGCGTTTTAACTCCAACTGACAACGTAGTAGTTTTTATTTCCTATAAAATTAATAACTGTATTTTATAATTTATCGTTTATTTGCAAATGTAACGCTTCAAATGTTCTTAAAAGTTCCTACCTACAAATCCTACAATTTAAGTAAAGACGGTAACACTAAAACCTGGGTAACACGTATATTGTTAGTTTATTTAAATATTTTCATTTCAGAACTAATAAGTAGGCATCGGAGTTTTTGTCGCACGGTAAGACTAATAGCAAGCTATGGAGTCGTCATTTGTCATAAATCTAAACTCTTATTCATATTCATACTCATTTAATTATTTCATTATTCAGGTTTTTTTTATAATCAAGGATAACAACGTTGACGAGTATAGAAACGATTATTTAATGTTATATTTGGAAAATAAATATTACAATGAAAAATAATTACCACCGTTTTTATACTGATTTAATTACGAAAATTTATAAACAAACAAAAGATACATTAAAACACAGCAGAAGGGAATGTTTTAGTCCACACTATTGGCGAATTGTATGTTAAAATAGTTCAAGTTATGAATTTATACTCTAATAGAAAATTATTTTTTTATATAGTTGACTAAGATAATTATACACGACCGACTTATATAGAGGCATTTTAAGATAAATTAAATAAATGAGTATGAATATGAATAAGAGTTTTTATTTATGGCAAATGACGACTACATTGCTTGCTATTAGTCTTACCGTGCGACAAAAACTCCGATGCCTACTAATAAGGAGCTTCATATTCCTCAGTAGCTACTTAATAGTTACTGTAGAATGTTCTATGATAAAAAAAAGTATAGTTACTTAATGTTTGGAGTACAAACAAATATACATACAACAACACGGGCCTTATTCAGTATTTGTGGAAAACAATATAATACGCTTGGGCACAAACAAAACGGCTTCAATTGTTTTCAAACGCTTGTTCCATTAGTACGTTTCACCTCAGTCGACAATGCGTTTCGACGTACCTACCTACTTCGTACGGAACCTGTGGACGTACAGAAGTAATCCACCCTTAAGCTAACCCCTATGGTCGTATCGTATTAAACAAGTGACACACACAAAATATTTATGGCAAGTAATGACTTATCAGCATTCACGTACCCACATTTTTATTCTCAACGTAATAGGTACGTAAACCCTTCAATACATCTCTACGTCGTTTAAAACAAACTCGCTTTCCATTTGTCTTTCTGTACAAACGCTAACATCTCCTAAACCACGCAAAGGATTTTGAATAAAACCTAATTAAGTTTTTATGTAAGTAGAAAAAAACAGTATTTTGCGACCAAGTCGCCGAAAAAACCTCTTTATTTTGTAAATTATACCCATGCGAAGCCGGGGCGGGTCACTAGTTATAATATAAAATGATCTTATCTATGTGCCTATCATGTTTGAGCATTATGGTGGTAAGCAACGAAGGAACCGTTGCGGGTAATACTTACATTTTAGAGAAATAAAACTTAAATCTATTCAAATGCCAGTGTTCTAGTTAAAAGTACCTACTAAAATTAATAATTAAATGTAATACCTACATTAGTACTTATTTACACATTATAACATTGAAGAATTTGTTTTTTGTAATTTCGTAAAAAAGGCACTTCTTCATTTATTACATTGAAAAAATAACTTAGTACTTAACAAACTAGTGATCTTTTCTCGGCACAACAAACTTTTTGTATCAATTTACCCTCCCTGTAACGAGCACGGCGGCGTGCGCACGTCAAACATTTTTTTCAGCGACCCATTTGACTCTGCAAAAAGCGTCGCCCGAACAATAAGAAAAGGCAAAAGTGCCGGCTCGCGTTTACCCCTTCCGAGCGACTTCACACTGGGCTTTGTTCAAACTAACATACGATACGATAGCGGCAAAGAAAAGTGTACTTGTATTGGGGAACAGTGACATAAAGTTCATTAAAGGCGCGCAGAGCGTGTTAGAGTGGATGCTGGCGCCCTGGCGCGCGAGGGCACGATCGCCGCCACCCACCCCGGCCCTGCCACCACCCCCTCGCCTAATATTTTCTATATGAATATTAACGTCAGCGGCGACACGACAAGCACTGACGTACCCGGCCTCGTCGTGGATATCGAGCCCAAAGGCGATTAAAATAAACACTCAAGTTACATTCAAAACGGTACAATATTACTGTGTGTGTATGAACCAACAACTCGCAAGACGAGGATTTTATTAATGTAGGTATTTGTACAAATAGCTCTTGCTGTGTAAAATATTAAATTCTGAAGCGATCATAACAATTAACAATAGGTCGGTGCATGTGCATCCATGCGCAGTAGTTTTATCGATACAGACTGGTAATGATGTGGTTTCTTTGATGTTTTACTTATTGATTGACATCGCTGCACATGGAGGCGTGATGCGGATATTATTTTATTCAGTTGGACTTAATTGTCCCCGGCTTTCATTGTCCGTTAATTTGTGTGTGGGTTAAAACATTTTTCATTTACTTTTGGAAGTGGATTGTGTTCAGTCAGATAAAGCCCTACTATTTATTTAACAATAATTCTAATTACTTAACTATTAGGAAGCAAAAAAATATGTAACAAGTGAATAATTGTGGTGTGAAAGTGTCTGTATTAATTTGTTTAAATGTAAATTGGTGATAGATAGCAAAGTGGGCTACTCTCGGGCCCGCCTCGCGAGGGCCGGAGCGCCGCGGCCGAGGCCCGAGGAGCCGAGCCGCGCCACTTGTGATAGCTTGCGGTGGCACGTTAATGGAGAGCCTGACGCACTTACCGAACATTCCCTCCGATATTTCACACACTCCACCAGACTTACAGCCACACTGTAAATAACGCTTATATATTTATTATTTCTTATTAAAGCAGGTTCTCCTTGCGACCTTTGGCGTATTTATTGATGTATTTATTTAATAATTACAATAATAGGGTAGCAGGTATGAAGCTCGTTGGTTCGTTTTTAGTGCAAACACCAAATTCTTTATCTTACTAAGAAAACTTGATTTCAGACTTTTATGTGAACGGTCTTCAAGTGTAACTTTAAGATGTTATATTTTTGACAGTGAATTCAAAAAAGAGCGTACTACGGGAAGATACCTTTTTTTTCTTTTAAAATAATGGCATTTTTGGCAATTATGCGTTAGACAACTGTATAAAAAAGAAAATGTAGGTATTTCTAGTTCACCAGTTTATAATGGCGACTACGGAAATCCGAAAAGATGCAAACGACAAAGCTTGTTGAGATTTTGCATTATTTTTATTGGTTAATTAGTTAAACGACGACTATAAGCAAAGCAAAACTCGGTACTAGACGACTAGAGATTGCAAACCGGACTGATTTTCGATCCAGCCGGATCCGACCGGATCGGTGTCGCGATGTTAATATTAACTACATTTTCTATTTTGACAAGTTTTTTAGGGTAATATGGGGAATGAAGGAAATACAGTAAATAAAAAAACATTTGAAGTTGCATAAAATCAAGTATTTATCTCAAAATTACCCTGGTTCACCATAAAATCAAATAAGTAAAATTAAATTGAAGCGTTTCCTCAGCTTGACCAACTTAAAATATTCATAACAAAATAATGCTCTGAGATGAGAACTCACAAGACTTGTATTATTTTAAAGCAATAAATATAACTGCGCTATTCTTAAATAATAAAGTATCCTGTATGAGTTTCCTCATTAACAAATTTTTGGAGATATAAGTCATATTTTGTAGGTGACTTCTTGATTATTTTCACAACTTTTCGCACTTTGTGCAGGGACATTTATTCAGGTGATGATTTGACTCGCGCAAAATGAAGGGCATGTCGATCCATTACGCTCCTGTCCGACGTTAGTTCCTTGTTCTTCGTCTGTCACATCCGAGGCTCCATCGCACTCGTCATCCTCTGTATCTGTTACAGTCTGAACAGATGGTAAATCCCCGAGTTGTACTTCTTCAATCCTTTGAAAACAGAACGTCGACAATAATTAACTGCAATCGCAAAAAATCTACACACTAAATAGGCTAAATACATACATACATACATAAACTCACGCCTTCATTCCCAGAGTGGGGTAGGCAGAGCTACAGAATTACCAAGCACTCTTAAATAAGTTGTTCTTAAATAGGCTAAATAGATACCGTAAAATGTGCCTACTTTGCTCCCCCACGGGTAATCTTGCTCCATCGTTATATTGAGGTATTCTGTATTGTAAATCATTCTAGTGCTTTCATTCACTGCGCAGCTGGATGTATACATCAATTATTTTTAGAAAATTTGCCATCGGCCTTGTCTTATAAGTAACATACAAAAAAGTCACTATGGAGCATAGTTACCCATGGGGGAGCAAAGTAGGCACATTTTACTGTAGATATAGATGGAATAATTTTACAATAATCAAAGGAGAGACGATAATAGTGAAAGGCAGGGAAGCTCGGGCCGACTCCTTGAATGAAGCCTAATAAATTTCCGTCCAAAATTTCAATTTTGGGACAAAGTTTTGTTGCCTACTGTACTTTTTTTTGCACAGACGTCATCTGCTCGTCAAGACGATCCTAACGAGCCCTAACACGACGGGTTTATCATAATAATTTAGGAGTTCCTATGGCCTCCCTGAGTTTCCATCATGAGACCAGCTCGATGGTACTATATTATTGTGTTGTCATCAGAACTAAAGGTGTAGGTATGTAAATTTTCAGCTTCATCGGAAACCAGGAAGTGGGCAAAATTTAACATGCAAGATTTGACCCCTACAATGTAGGGCCTACGTGCATACATTTATTGCAAATTAAATAAAAGCTTGTAAAATCGGAGCCTTACCTTGATGTTCTTAAAGCTTCGAGAAAACTTCCGTTGTCGAGTTTAGACGGTTATGTAATGTATATAAGTGCAATCCTATGCAAACAAACGTATTTTGGGAATTCTGGGCTTCACAGAATACCAGCGTTGCAGCACTGACAAGTGCTGCAACACAATGCTGAGTGAAGACCCATATCGATGTCACACTACCGCACCCTGAATGTTAACATTAAATAATAATTAAATTATAAGTTTAAGTTGGTGATGGTGCTGTGTGTGAGATTGATTAAATAATTTTCATTTCATTTCATTTCATTTATTTTTTTATTGATTTGTTTGAATAATGTATTTAAATAACTTTAACGAAAAATTTAAATCAGTAACTTCCATCCTTGATCTTCGTCTTTTTCTTACAAAAAGATTACCTTATTGTTTTACCTATCCTTGTTATATAAGATGATAATGGCCGCGGCCCGATCCACCGTACCGAACTACGTAAAAAGGTAGCTCCGTCTCCAAAGAAACGTTATTACAACCTTATTATTATTTATTAGAAATAGAGAATCGAACTTACTTTGGATATTGATTTAAAGATACCACGGTATTTTTGACTCGGTAAAACCACTGCAACCTGGTGCCAGTTTTTCAGTTAAGCGTTACTGTTTTTAATTGTTTTTTCATCTCACTAGCTCGGAAAGCCCTTTTTGTTTGTTTGATATCTATTGAGAAAATCGCTTTTTATCCACAAGTGAAGAAAGAGTTTTGACATTTGAAGGCAGCTTAAGTGATATTTGACAGCTAACCAAACGTAAAACCTTACAAGTGCTGAATTTGTAACATCACAATTAATGAATTGCATCGAGTAAAAAACACTAAATACAGTCTTACTACTTTATTTTAATTGATAAACATCAGCATTCAATATTAACCTTCATTCTTGTTTTAAAAACGGATAAAATGTTCTGACAGTCCAAATAAGTCGATGTGCAAACAAAACGCATCCGAAATAATAAAAAAAAACTTACGTCAAAACTTTTCTATTAAGCCGTCAACGTTAAATATTCGCATGTTTTTCTAGTTTGTTTTGTTATTAAAAATGAGTGATTCGAGTGATAAAGACGTATTAACACCTGTGGAATTACAGGAAACCGTGCAAAATGCGGAACTGAGCTTACAGTACAAACCCTTTTCTTAGTTTCCTCGCTGTAGTGAGGTGAAAAGTTTTGTGTTATACACGGGTGAAAAGTTATTTTACGTCTCGTGTCTTGAAACACTTGCTACGCTCAGGATTCTATTTTAGAACCACTCGCTTCGCTCGTGGTCAATCATAGAATCCCTTCGCTAGCTCGTGTTTCTAATGAACACTCGCAGGTAAAATACAACTTTCCCCACTTGTATAACAAATAACTATTGTTTGCAATGATTTTCTAAAATAAACATAATTATCTGATAACAATGTGACGTTTTAAGGGTTCCACTTTTCATTATTTGATACGAATCCTTAAAATCTATAAAGTGACATAACATATCTATCAGCCGGCTGGCAAGCTCAGCTGTGCATCTTCAATCGCACTTGTAACGAAATTATGTGCAGGCCTTCGGCGGTCGAGATCACCAACTCTGGCATTTCGTTAGGCGAGTCATTTAGATCATGCTGTTTTTCGCATTTTGAAATACAATTTTATGTTGACAAAGAATGTTGATTAAACTGAAAGCAAGCTCTCTTTTATAACCGGCTTCGAAAAAAGGATAAGGTTCTTAGTTCGTAGGAATCTTTTGTTATGTTCCTAGATTACTCGAAGACGTCTGGACCGATTTCAGCCTTTATTTTTAATTATTTCGCATAAACTATCGCTTTGACTCAAGGTCTGTTTGTTTTAACTTATAGAGCCACGCTGGCTGCGCCTCTCCTTAACTACGGTTTATAGGAAAATTTAAGTTCTGCCACGAATCCAGCAAGCAATTTGAAATCCACTTAAAGACAACCGCAGACTGCTAATCGAAAACTTTGCTCAGCGAACTTTGTATCCAGCGGGAGCCTTTAATTGCCTGTATTAAAATAACTGAGGGATGTCAAACATCTAGGGCGTAGTGAACGTTGGTGCCTGGCACGGAGCTTCACATGTTAATAATCATTATGATAGCATCAAGTGTGCGATAGCCGGGTCTTTCCCCTGCCCCGACCCTCGCGCCCCGGGGTGCCCATTTCGTCCGCGATCAGACGAGGAAGGTAATGTTTTGTTACCTTCTATTGGAATTACTTGCCTTCGCCTTCGGCGGAGTTCCTTAGCACCGGAATTTATTTTAAGGGTGCAATGAACTTCTGTGTTTGTGTGAATACTTCACAAGTAAGTTTAAAGCGTCGGGCGCTCGCGATCTTGCTGTTATCCATGTAATGATATGCGTCGCTGTCAGCTTTTTAACGCTGAACTATAGCGGGCGGCTATTGTTCACTGCATTTATTATATGCCGGGCGCAAGACATGCACCGCTCAACATGGCGGTTACTTGAGTAATAACACCCCCAACTCGTACCATGGTTACGATCGGATCGCAAATATTAATTTTTAATTGAGATATCTTCTTTCAATTCCTGAAATAAGTAGACGACGAACTTTATAACTATCTGGTTCACATTTTATAGAATGGATAGAGTAATTATGCGGCTTATCTCCGCCTGCACCGATACGTCAACGTGCCGTTTACCATAGCGTCCAATGGCGCAATTTCCGCATCGATTTGTCTCTCGATTATTTCCCGACCGTTTTTCCGACTGAATCCCAGCTGCTAACTCGATAAGTTGGTACCTACTTGTATTTTATGCCAAAGTTTCTCGACGTGCATCCCTTATTTTCCCATTTATTTAATCTTCCCCTTGGTCAAAAAACGTTTAAATGAAATGAAATGCAATCAAATAAGACTATTTAGCATACAAAAAGAACATACAAATCTTAAGAATAACACAATTGACAATTTAATTTAGTTTAATGTAGTTTAGGCGATCATTTCAGGTTTCGTCAATGTTCCGCCTGCTATAAAATTTGGTTGTAGGTATAATTGTTATGCTCCGGATAGTATTCACAGAGGAGGCAGATACAAGCTTATAAGTAGATTGACTTTTGCCTACCGAGGGGGAGAGCATGGCTGCTTGTTGCGAATATTTGAAGCGATAAGTATGGCCGGATACTCAGGAATAAAAAATGGTATTTAAAAAAATATTATAAACATTTGGGCATTTAAAAGTACGTACCTACTGCCATTTTACAGGTAGTGCACCCATCGCTGGTGTTAATTTGATTTTAATTAAGACTATTGTGAAACTAAAAATTTCCATACAAAATGCGATGACGCTTCTTAAACTTAGTCCGATATTTTCAATTTTTGAATATGTTGTAGATATCATGAAAAACTATGTCTGTATGTTTTTCCTTCCAAGCAAATATTTCTTAGAATGAAACAAATTTAAAAAACAAAATAGTAACGTACAGACCTAGTTCTTTATAACAACTACAACGATCAAAAATCGTGCAACTCGGACTTGTGTGTGTGGATCGGGATGTGTGTGTGGAAAACGGTGGGAAACGTTATGGCCTGGAGATAAATTTGTATGGTTTTTTTTTTGACAGCTACTCGATTTTAGCGGCACAATCACAATCTTCTTGAGTATTGTCTTGAGAACGGAAATGATAAGAAGTTAAAACAAGAAATGAGACTCTGAATCAGCCCATCAAGCTCTTTATGAAAGAGCGATTGGCCGTGAAGCTGGTGATCACATCCCAAGCGAGCGCGCGCGTCCTGCGAGTGCATGCGACGGCCAGTTTTTCACATTCGCCGCCGGTTGAGGCAGGATATTAGTGAATTTCCTCGGGCGCGCGGCGCGTGATTAGTTCGCTAATGCGATTAGCCGCTCCTACGGGTCGCTCGCCATTGTCTGCCGCTGCGCAGCGGACCGCGCCAGCCCGAGGTGCCACTCGTCTGATTCTGTTACTGCACCATACTGATGTCAAGTGATTTACGAGACTCATGTCGTAAACTATCAACAACACATAACCAATTTCTTATAAAGTTTAGCAAACAACTTAGGTAATAATAGTCGATTTTCTATATATTTTGGCTGTTTCATGCATCCGTTAGATAAGACTTAACACGTTATCAGACATTATGACACAAGCAAATTCAAATAACAGTCTAACCACCTTAGCAATAGATTGCTCCAAACCATCGGGGGGTTTCTTTTTAAAGCGCTTTTAGGAAGGACAGGTTATAAATAATAAGCTGGCAAAGCGTAAATATAAATGTAATATTTAGTAGAGTCTGGTTTGATAAAAAGAGCCAAAGGCGAATTTCATAATAAGATCACACGAGTGTTTTAAAGCTTAATTATGTACAGTTGCATACATTACTTTATCTACACACATAATATAAATTCTGTAAGATGGATTCAAAAGCCGAAAGGCAAGTGACCTGCACCGGTGCTTCCTGTAACATATCTATAGGTGCTTAGCTAATGTAAGTATAACCTGAAATAAGAAATAAAACAAATCAGAGAAACAAGATATTTTTCAGTATCACTGCTCATATTGTACTTCGAAAAAGAAATGAAATGAAAAAATTGCGGCAAAGCAACCCTGTGCTGTGTCACGAATTTGAATGGTTTTCTTAAATCATAGTCAATCTAAAAAAATTGGAGGTGGCTCTCTCAGAACTTATGAAAAAAATATATGAAAAATGTTAACCCTTGAAAAAAAATTTTTGTCTACGGAATGTTATGCGGTTTATAGTGACGTATTGTCCGTCTCGTAAGTGTATTATATGTTTAAAGCACGAATTAATTCAATCTACAGAAGCGGAAATATTCACGAAAAATGATTTTTCTTAATGATTTTTTTTCTTGGAAAGTAAGAAGAGGAGAATGCTGTAATTTTGTATAGGAGTTACTAAAAGCAGGGCCCATCATCACAAAAAAAATCAGCCTGAAAAGTTATTAAGGCACAAGATGTTCCCTTACCCTGCCATGGCCTTTAGCCCTTTCTCTGTCTTACACTTGTAAATAGACAAGAAGAGAGACAACTTTAAATGGCGGATAAATTTACTCGTCGATTGTGAAACAGGCCCTTAAGCTAACTAATAAGTAGGCTTGGGACTTTTGGATGCTTGCTATGGTTCTAGAATCCACGGAGTCACAATTATGTTAAAATATTTTTTTAGAAGTCAAAGTCAAAGTGGATAAGTACATACAACTTGTATGTATATAATTACCAATAATAAAGTACTCTATTGCTAGTTAACAAAATAAACTAAAACAAATACTTTAAGTAACAATAACAAAAATGTCTTTTTCAATCTAATATTAGTCGCCACTTCAAAATGTTTGATGAGATACAGGCTTTTTGAATCAGTGCATCATAATCATCATCTATTACTATTTCATGTTCATCATTAAAATGGTAGTAAGAATGGATCACTATTATTTTTTCTATATTTTGCGGGGTTAAACGAGTTCTGGACCTATCAAAAACTCTATTGTGTGTTGAAAAAGATCTCTCCACGTCCTCTGATGTTAAAGTTGTATTCTCGAGATTTTTTGCCGATTCGTCATCTTTGTGGTGCGTTGTGGTAAAATTCCGTATAGTGTCGTAGTCAGGATTCCGATCTAACACTTTTTCTAGTTTATCTAGTATCAGTAGCACACCATTGTAAAACAATACATGCTTCGTCAACAACTTGTAAAAAGTCAGCGAGAGAAATATTAGTACACTCTAATCGAGTTATAGTTTCCGGTATTATTTCGTAGGTAGGCATTTAAAAAAAAATCAAATTCACTTCTCAAATTGGTGTTCGAAAAAACCTGTTTGGCTTTTTTAATAGACAAGACATGGCATCTTTCGACTTTAAGATAGCAACAATATTTTTTATGTCCTCAAAATACGTACTGTAATAGAAAGCTGCAGTTAGCCAAGTGCCCCTTCTGGTTATTATATTACAGGTTCGGATGGTAAGGGTACGTTCGGAGCCATTTGTTTGAAAAATCTCACTCGTTGCGGTGATTTTAAAAATATTTTCGTTACATTTGTAATTAAAGTATTTACAAGTTCATACTCCGACCTAATTTGTTCTGAACCTCGATGAAAGGCATGAGCTAGATAAGTTACAAGCTTCAAATTGGTAGGCTTTTTCTTCAAAAGGTTTCCAGTGGCGGTCATGTAAGCAGCTGCATCCGTACAAAACACAGAAAAATTGTTAATTTTATCAAAGTAATCGTCCTGCCATAAAAATCGTAAGCTCTGTTCCACCAAATTTGACATTACTTCGCTATTTACCTTTTCAACGACTCGACACATTAGCAAATATCCACTTTGACTTTGACTTCTAAAATAATATTTTAACATAATGGCGACTCCGTGGATTTCTAGAACCATAGCGAGCATCCTAAAGTCCCAAGCCTACTAATAAGTACAGTTCAACGTGAACCCTGTAAGGGCACAGCAATTTAATTAATACTAAGTAGGTATTTTAAATTATGGGAAATAGGGTACAGTTCATACAGGTAGGTAGCTGGAATCAAATTAGCATAAACTCACATCGGATAATGATAAAGATAACTAACAGTATTGTTTACAATATTTAATCATCTACACTTCCCACTCATAACATTGAAAAACTCATCTAATGATGGCTCTCCTTATTTGGTTATTATTCTCCTACTGCACACAACGTGTTCACACCAGGTGGTCATACCATTGCTATTCGCTTTCGTAGGAAATTTGTCAGAAATCACTTTTATTCCGCAAAAGTAGGTAGGTTTAGTTCGTTAGGTATCTTGAGATGCCTGAAGGGCCAATCGCCCGGAAATAGAAAGAAGCTGTCGAACAGCAGTGGTGTGACAACCTGGTGTGACGACGAGTCTGCTCCCGGAAAGAAGATATATTAAGTAAAAGTACCAGTAACTCGCTGAAGTACTATTAATATGATTAAAATAAATAAAGTTTTGAATTACGATTATAGTCATGAGGATTGCAATTGTAATGTTTTTATGCTCCCTCTTTGATATATCTACATTTCTCATTGCAGTAGGAGAATCAGTTGGTACATTATTGTCTTTGTGCTCCAACCAGTAGGAGAATTTAGTAGGAGCACGAGCCCGCACTCACTTTTACAAATTGAGACAGCTCCTAAGTTCGGGTTCGTGTCCGCCTGCTGGCAGGGTCGCCGCTTACGACAATCCTATTCTTTTGTTTGATTTCGGTAATAGTTAAAGAAAACTTGTGTTATACTCTTTTATATTTATAAACTTTGTCTGAAGATATAAAATAAAGATCCCGAATAATAATAAAGTACTTACATAACAAACGTATAAAGCATTTTAATATCTAAGTTTTTAACAAAAACATGGTATCAAAAAGTGAAAACATTGAGAGACCGTTACTTTTAAAGTATTTTTTTATTTTTTTTATTTGAAAATTATTTTGGAATGTGTCAGTTTTTTATTCAATGAGCGAGTTGTGCATTTTAAAATGAAGGTACAGTCATCAGCAAAAGAAACTGATGAAATAGGGTCTCAAAATCTTATAAGTATATAAAATTCTCGTGTCACAGTGTTTGTAACAATCTCTCCTCTCCTCTCCTCCGAAACGGCTTGACCGATTCTTATGAAATTTTGTGTGTATGTTCAGTAGGTCTGAGAATAGGATGTAAACTATATTTCATAAAGTTGGTATGAAAAAAAAAAAACTGATCAGCGCCAGGCGTCAACAGCTAGTCGTATATACAATAAATTAAGACTGCGCCGAGCGCACGCCGGATGTACAGTGGCGCCCCCATTACTGTTATTGAGATTTCTAATAAACTAAAGTATTTTCTTGAATTCGGACGATGCATTTTTGTACTACAAATAAAAACACAACTTATACGATAAATCCCATAGTTTACTAACAATTGACCTTCGAGTTATCAACTTACCGGAAAAAAGTGGCCACCTTTTCCCGTTAAGCCGACTACTCAAAGGGTAACTGTTATCAAAGTTTTTTACGTATCCCATAAATTGTGTTTTTACTTGCGCTACAAAAAAGCATCGTCCAATTCCATGGAAATTCTTTCGTTTATCAGAAAACACAATAATAGTATTGAGGGCGCCACTGGACGCTCGACGTTTGCTCGGTGCAGTCTTAAGTCAGATGTCACTGACTATTCTAGTTTAGCACAAGCAAATGAACTCGTCATAAGTAAGTGATGAGTTGATGACACTCATTTCCTAACTTGAAAACTAAGTGACATCTAGGGTTAGGATTTTGGTGGCACAAGGTGGTCATAGAATCTATGGAGTTGCTATTACCTAATTATTATTACACATATCACTTTGATTTTGGCCTTTAGTTTTGACATATTTCTAAATAAACTAAATACATTATTAGTTCAGTTTACACATACCTACTAATATTGGTTTGTTTGTTACGCTTTCACAGCGGAGATATCCTCCGTACCAAAATTAATTTAAACTCGTTTATCGATTTAATGAAAGATTGAATTTTGAAATATGACAATACTGAAGGTCAAAATTAAAGTGGTATGTATAATGATAATCAAGAAACAGCGACTCCATGGATCCTAAAACCACGGTTTGCCACCAAAAGTCCTAACCCTCACATGACATTCAAACAGTTAAAGTCATTACCTACTCAGTGTTTCAAATTAAACGGATTCTTTAAAATAGCGTTAGTCAGTAAGACTACCAAACTATCATTTGTACTGTAAATACGGGTTTTTAGGACTTTATGACCTCTCAAGATCACCTCGGAATACAAGTGAAATATCAGGTTAATGTCGGTTATATTCGTTAGACAGACACGCGAAACGACTATAATAACACCTCTCATTTCCGTCAAGGCACAGGGTTGAAATAAGTTCGTATTACTTCATCCTGACTTATTTGCAATATGTTACACAAATCTTTTTTCTATACTGACTACTTATTCAGTAAATCAGTATAGTTTTCATATGAAATTTTTAAATTTTGATTTTGTCTTAGTTACTTGACATATTGGTAAAAATGAGTAATTCATTATATATGCGTTCATGTGAACTTGCGTCATTTTGGTGACATATGTGTATTATTATTTCTCTTGACATATTTATTTGTCATTTTGCTTCTGTGTTCCTGTGTTATTATTATTATCATTTTCTTTTAACTAATTTAATGTTGTTGAAAATGACACTTTGGTATAATCTGTTATATCTGGGGCGTCATGCTAGAACAAGTTTTGAAACGTTGTTTATGATCACTTACTTTGACGTTGACTGTACTATACTCAGTCTGTTTAGGTACTTAAATAAATGTAAACAAAAAAATCACGTGACATAGTTGGTCAGCCAATAGGAGGTGAACATTGATACGTCAACGCTCGACGGAACAGTTTTGATTGGCTAATATCCAGAACCACGTGATTTTTTTGTTTACATTTATTTAAGTACCTAAACAGATTGAGTATAGACACATTTGGTGTGACAAATAGGTAGGTATTGGTTTGAGTAATGTGCTTCGTGCAAAAACAGAAATGCCACGGACTAAGATCACTCTCGGGAATCTTCGTTCTTCAATGACACACGTGACAAATATATCTACTGTCAGTTGCATGTTAAAAAGCTGGCAATGGACTTGAAAGTCGATTTAACCCACTTCCAAATTAATGTGAAATTAACTAAATGCGAAACTCAGTGATGCGTCGTAAACTTAACTTATCTTTTTCGTCTACTTCTTTATGCAGCCGGGTCCTAATCAGACTGCCAATGAAAATAACAAGTATGCAAACGAAAACGATCGCGATTGCGAGTGCGTTAGGTAAGAGGCCGGCTGGTCTAAAGTTATGATTCCGATGTTAGCGACCGCGGCCTGCGCCGCGCCTGTGCGGCGGCGCGCGGTCTCGCGGGTCGCGGTCGTCATTCTCGTTATAACTTAAGTTAGAACATGCCTGTCTAAATAGATACTGTGAGTTTAAGTTGCATTTTTCTGTGTACATTAATTACTTCACGCTTGAGTGGTCCATCCATCGCTCGAACTTCCATTCTTTCAGGCAAGTAACTCGGGCGGAAACCGAGAAATCTTCTATTTTACAAGGCGTCTAACCTTAACTCAATCTCTGATTAGTGTCTACAATATCCAAACACCTACTTTCAATGAGACGTTTTCAAAATAAAATTGTAACTTTTGTTACTTTAAGGTAGGAAAGGTTGGCTTTCTGCCATTTTTAAATGTCCAATTAACCGCCGTACAAAGGAACCGGAGTGGTTATAGATTTTTGAGGTAGGTGTAGGTTTGCATTTCGTTTCGGTAGGGTTTTTATGGCCCTCCCATGAAGGCAGCAAGCCGAGCGGAGAGATATAAATCAACTTCATATTGTGATTTAGCAAGTCTCGTTACTATAACAATACCCCGTATTTACATATAAAACATTATTTTCGAGCCTTTATTTATCGTTTGTTGTAATCCAATATGTTTCGTTTCGTTTTGCTCGGCTAATACGCATGCCCGGTTGCTTGTACCTATCCATTCTGGTGTAACGGGCTTCGCTCATTATTTTTGTTTTTATTGTTCGTGGCGGCTTCATGTGAAAGGTGTTTGGATTAATATACACATATGCATCTTACGAAATCATTGTTAGCTACGTTAATAATGAATAAGGCAACCCATAGTTTTTTAATAATCGTTAAGGAACCTTGGACACCTGTTTCTTCGAAACTAATAATTACCTCCCATAATTAGTTTATTTCGGACTGAAAAGAGTCAAAATTGTAATTAAAATGTCTCATGTATTAAATGTTTTATAACGAAGTGTCCAACTACTAATTAACACTATATTGAGAACTTAATAGCTCCATTGTTTTACTAATAATAGGAGTAGGTTTAGGTATATTTACGTTTTACATTCGATTACGGTTCTGCAATCATATAGTGCTGTCAAACTGGTACTCCAGGGTCCAATTCTTTTAAGATATTAGGCATATTATTATGAAACTAAATGAGCGTTATTGAAAAGAAATCTCAAATAAGGAATGAAAAAACTAGAATAATATAGTTAATTATATTATAATATTAAAAATAACAGTCTTGAGCTAATAGGAAATTAAAAAAAAAACAACTTACAAACTTATCTACTTATTTCAAAATATTATTATTTTACCTTCTGAATGCCTGCCTTTATCATCTAATGTATTTGACCAATTTGTGATCGGTATATAACGTTTAAGTTTGAAGCTCTAATTTAGGGATAGCTTAATTCATAATAAAGGTGGACCTACACGTCCTTAACTGCTTTTCGTATAGTGCACGTTATTAACAAAGCATCACATTATTGCTTTAAGTAGTAATTAGGTGTACGTAAGGAGACTAAGGAGGTGTCGAATAACGACAGGGTGGCGTGGCTAGTGCAACGAACAGGAGACTGTGACCTCTGCTGGCCGCCTACTGCCAAATTGTTATTTACGCAACTTTCACATTATGAAAATGACGGCGCTTGTGGCACGAGTTAAGAAGTTATGTCACGACTCGTACCCGAGTGTTCTAATAACAAGCAGGAGTACGTAGGTACTAAATATGCACCTACCGCTGCGCAAAAACCTTTTTCTACAAGCCTAAATCAAGAAAAATAACAAAAGAGAACGATGAAGGCTAACTTTACCTTAGGGGTACCTACCGAATTCGAACTATTTATTACTTTGAGTAATTTTCATTATTTCTTGCGTAAATATTTAGTGATTCACCGCCGAATTCGCATATTTTAAGGCCACGCAATAAAGTTTACTTACTGTTGTTCAAAAACGCCAATACTTTTCAAATTGTAACAGGAAAAGGAACTTTATTATCATTAAATAATAATAGTTTCAATTATAATGCTTTATATTGATGGTGTCAATTTTATTGTACACGTAGTCCGGAGGTTAAGTGAAAACTACAAAAGTTTGTAAAAAAATGTGATACACGTCTGATAGCGCAAATAATCTGCAGTAGTTATCCATTAATAAAATGAGCTATATCACATACTTTAGTTATGAAAATGGCATAAAAAACTGAGCCGGGATGAAAAGAACATATGTAACTTTATTAAATAGTAGATTGTACAACAAGTGCATAAAACGTACCATTTTACCCGAGACGTGCATATAGCCACCCGAGCCGGCACGGCGAGGGTGGATGGTCACGTCGAGGGTAAAATGGGTTTTATGCTCGAGTTTTACACTCTGCTTTTCACTTCGATCGCAAGGAAATAAAACAACGATTAAGCATATACCTACAAGAAAAATTCATTAATTTTTATAATGTAATTAATATGTTCTATCACTCATAAAATGTAATTTCATCGACAGTTCGTCAAATTAGCTTAAAAAAACACACTCCTCAAACGTGTTTACGCTTTTTTGGTTCCTCCAAATCATAAAACTTTCGTATGTGCTGAGATAGATTTTCTTCGATTTAGGCGGCAATATCTGCTCAATTACATTTTTCGCACTTCTGTACATTAAAGTCTCAGGCGAAATCATTTTTTGATTGTCACTATCACTACTTGAAGACATTGTTCAATTACTTACGAATAATTTATTGAATTTTCAACCGCAACACAACAAATTTAGTTAGTTTTTAATTTTGTTTGACGAATAATTAGCTTCCCGCTACACAATTTTTCTTAATTTTTTTTTTTAATTTTCAACTATGTGACTTTTGACTATGGACACTAGGTTTGAGCCTTAATGCCAAGTTATTATAAATATTTGCGTTACTTTTTTTTTTTTTACAAAGTGCACGCCCGTATTAATCTTAAAGTATTTAGATAGTATTACATATGTCGTAATTAAAATAAGATATAACCTAAATCTCATAAAAATATATCAATTAAATGAAGGTGTATTGTGTATGTGGCTGTAAGGCCTTATTGTCTTAGTCTTAAAAGAAGAAATTACTTTATGCACTAGAGCATAAAATGCGATTTTATGCAGCCTATACCCAGCATAAAGAAGGACTTTACGAGCATGAGAAGTGAAAAAACTATTTTCGAAAACGGTTTACTTTTATTAATACCCAAGTCGATTTACAGATTGATTGTGGACTTTTTAATACAGGGCACTCTGTAGATGTTCTGTAGAAGTCAATAAATGAGAAATCACTGTCTTCGTTCAAAACTGTGTCGAACATTCCGGTCGATGGACTTATCACCATAGCAACGCTTCGGTGCTTGTCGGTTACCCTAAATGTGGTATTGAAATAATTGTAAACGACACCAAAATTAGCAGTTTATGTGACACGAGAAGTAAAAATATAGGTACCTCTTTACGTCGGTACCTACCTCAGTAACGATAATGAATTGTGTCTAACTTCACAACGTGATAACTTTGAAACCATAGTGACTCTCATAATTATTTTTACTCATAAATTGTTTCGGTCATATTCATCGGAAATCATTACCTACGTATTTATTTCAGTGGGTAACTATTACTTTTTCAGGACTTTTATAAATCAAACTTTGATCTAACCTAGCCGTCTTATCTACACGTTGAATATTTAAGAACTTCTGAAAAGTTTACGGTTCCAGCGATTATAAAAATGATGAACAACAATTTCATGAAAACATAGTGATTGTGAACAAAAAAGTTACTTATATGTGAAAACATATTAGTTTACATATTAGTGTATAATTATCCGAGCCGGAACTAGGCGCGTACACTCGGTCCAACGGACCGCCTCGCGACTTGCCATGTTCCATCCAGAGCGTTTCTTGATAATTTCACCGTCGCATGATACCCTCGACACGCGACCTCTGCCTCGGTATAAACAGCCGTCGATGTGTGCGCGCGCGATCTGTGTGCGTTTACAATGCATGGATCACAGGCGAGCGGAACAATACCAACGCGTCGGCGCCGGCGCGCGCCCACGGCTCGCTCCGCAGCGCGAGCGGCGAGCGCTTAGCCCGCACTCGCCGTCGGTTTCAAATATACAGACACTTTACGTTTTGTTAGCCTCATCCAAATTTCATAGATAAGATCATTACCATATCGTAAACTGAAAAGTAAATATCACAATGATCTCATATTATAATTTGGGGAGGGCCCTCATTTACCTATTTATGATCTTACTTTTGATTTCCTTCGCACATTCGAAACGTTAAACATCGCAGGATGAACGTCCATGCATCCATCGCATATTGTGTTTCGCGAGCTCTATAAAATTCAAATTGATGCAATAAATTTCAATAATGTCTTCATGTAATTGAATTCTGCAATACCGCTATAAACCGTACATTCGATATATAGTTTATAAAACCGATCAGTTATGCATCGACTGCTAAATATACATAAAATAATGCTTATTCGTATTTCTTTGCTTATTATTTTGCTCTTCATTCCACTGCGCGTATAGGTTAGCTGAGTATCAACGTAAATAATGTTTACAAGAATAATTTATGTATTTACCTGAATGTTTTATCCTTTTCTCTATAAAATTAGCATTGGGCCACAGTGAACGCAATGTGAGCCAAATGAGGGATCGTAATAATCAAGACTATAATATCTATAGCGTACAGTGGTTCGCGGCCTTAAACGTTAAATTGCATGAAATATGCTCTGATTTGAAACAATGGCAAAATATACATATAATAACATCAATGAATAACAATGGAGTATAAATTATCATTTAAACTGTTGTATATTTTATAAAATATAGCTCTTGTGTTTTGAACAAAACATAATACACGCATGCGATTTGTTGCAACAACGCATGTTGATGCCGCCGCGTCGCGCTCGCACCGCGCCCGCCCCGCGCTCGCGCCGCGCCCGTCCCGCGCTCGCGCCGTGTACGCACGTACGTACGCGTTTCTCGGATACCTAGGTACTTCCGTGAACTATTTACAACTATTTACTTACTAATTTGCGCTGTGTAATCATAACGTAACGTTACATCACTTAACTTTCTTTCTTCCTATTCATTTTTGTTACATGCAGTACCTACTTAATACTCTTATGTCGGGTTCCTATATTCAATCCGAGGATAGATAAGGCTTACCTCGGGTTAAAATTTGACATTTGCCCATACAAAATGTGTCAAATTTTAATCCGAAGTAGGTAAGCCTATTTGAACTTCCTACTTGTAATTGAAATATTTACGAATTTGTAACATAAATAGGTTATACAGTTGTAAATATAATTCGGTCAATATTATGATGAGCCCGCGACAGACGGCACCGGGGCGCGAGACACTGACCGGCCAGTTGCGACTCGGCTTCGCGCTCCGAAGGCTCCGCACCGCGGACCGCCAGACCCGCTCGGCCGGTTTTTATTATTTGTTAATATACTTCAGGGGTTTTTTTTTTTTTTTTTTTTTTTTGCCCCCGCGGCGACTTGAACAGCTACTACCGCAGGGATATGGCTTCCACGTGAAGTGATTTCGCCAGTGTCAAGGTTTATATGAGTATAAAACACAATCCAATCTTCTCTAGGAAGATTGGGGGCAACGTTGTACGGTGATTTGTAGGTCAGAGGTCAAGATAGTTTTAACCTCTGCACCACTGCGAGTCCACTTGAAACGAGAAGAAAGATGCCAGATACACGAAATAAGTCCAAGTCTTCAATCACTGTGCGACACTAAGGCATAAAAAGTACAAATCACTATCAGAAAAGAACTTTGAACACCTAATTACCCAAAAATTAAAGTCTAAAACAAATTACACGTCCGCCATCTTTTAACGTTGCAAATGGCCTCTACTTCAGGGGTTGCAGTTGCACAAAATAGTCACACCCAATTTGACGCTAATAAGTATGTATTTCCTTTTTGACGATATAACAAAAACAAAAAACAAAACAATTGAGAAAATGGTTACAGAGGTCCTAATTATTATACTTATAATTAGGCATCGGAGTTTTTGTCGCACGGTAAGACTAATAGCAAGCGATGGAGTCGTCATTTTCCAAAAATCTAAACTCTTGTTTATATTCATACTAATTTATTTATTTAATTATTTAGGTTTTTTTTATAATCAACGTTGACGAGTTTAGAAACGATTATTTAATGTTATATTTGGAAATTAAATATTACAATAAAAATAATTACCATTTTTATACTGATTTAATTACGAAAATTTATAAACAAACAAAAGATACATTAAAACACGGCAGAAGGGAATGTTTAAGTCCACACTAGTGGCGAATTGTATGTTAAAATATTTCAAGTTATGAATTTATAATCTAATGGTTTTTTTAAATATATAACTTGACTAAGATAATTATACACGACCGACCGCTATAGAGGCATTTTAAGATAAATTAAATAAATGAGTATGAATATGAATAAGAGTTTAGATTTATGGCATATGACGACTCCATAGCTTGCTATTAGTCTTACCGTGCGAGAAAAACTCCGATGCCTACTTATAATATAAT
The DNA here is from genome assembly GCA_927399475.2 of Acleris emargana. Classification (NCBI taxonomy): domain Eukaryota; kingdom Metazoa; phylum Arthropoda; class Insecta; order Lepidoptera; family Tortricidae; genus Acleris; species Acleris emargana. Next base: position 42,744,289 of record OV656835.1, on the reverse strand, counting down.
ACATAGGTTTTCTGTAAAAGAAAACAACCGGCGATCTATCTACGAGTAATACGGTTCAAAAGATACAGCTCTTTAAAGTAAAGACGGACGGACGGATGGATCACAAAGGCTTAGTACTAGGGTTCCCTATGGTACCCATTGGGTACGGAATGCTACGGAACCTTAAAACCGTTCTAAATAATTTTAAATTTCTATTTAGTATGCATAAAAAATCAAAGAAACAAGTATAAACCTTTTTCTAAAAAAGCAAGTAGGTAGATATAATCATTTTTCTTTAACTATAAACCGCTAGTATTGATATCGTTAACGGAACCAGAATATATATTTTGTGAGGTGTAATTTACGTAATTTCTATTTCTTCTCGGCTGTCGACGATCAGCGTGGTCACAGTTCTGGGGAAACAATAAAAAGAGCACGTGGTGGCCGTCTGGTTGAGAGGCGTGTGTCATGTCACGGCGGGGGCTCCCGCCAGGTGCGCGCGGCGCGGCGCCCGGAGCCCGAGCGGAGCCCGACCCGCGCCTGATCCGCGCACACGACTACCGTATTCGCTCGTGAAACGAACCGGCACGACTGTCTTGTAGATGATTTTTTCGTGATCAAACCATTCATTGTTCGGTAGCATTTATTGGGTCGGAACTGTTCCCCGCAATGAATTCTACTCACGTCATCCGTGGCTAAGTATTCGGCTGGAGAAGTTCTTGAATAGTTTTGTGTTTTGGTCACGGCGCGGCCTTAAAAATCACAAGATGTTGACTGTAGGTATGATTTTCACAAACAAAAGCTACTCTGTACACCTTTAAATACGCGGTTACAAACAGACACGCAGCGGCGAATTAATGGGTAAAATGTGCTTTGCATCCGCACTATCAGAACGGCTCTTTGGGGTCGGATAAGTTGCTTCCAGCGACATGTAACGACTGCACAAGCCGAAAAAAAATAACGTAGGTGTTCGATTAAGTAAGTCGCTGCGTCTTACATGTCAAGAGGTCTTAGCTAGCCCTATAGCTGATTTAGGAAATTCTCTAAACAGTTATTGGTGTCACTGTTCTCTAATCTGGATATGTCTTCGCTAAAACCGTGTAGGTATTTCCATTTCTAGCCCGAAATCTATCCTCATTTGAAAAAGTACCACTCGACCTTACGAGTAAGCAAAATCAGGGAAATATTTTTTGGTTGAAGTTCACTAAAAACAACCAAATAAGAATTGCATTCGATTTTAAATGACTTACAAGTATAATCAAATAAATCTAATCTAATGTAACCCCTAATTCTCCGATCACGCTCTAACTCGAAAACGGCTGAACCAATTTGGCTGATTTATTTTTTGTTGTAGCCGTCATTGTCAGGAAAGGGTTAGGATGAAAGAAAATAATTGAAAAATCCATCGGGATGTCAGAAATGTGCGGCGGCGCGAAGCCGCCGGCGGGCCGCTAGCATGAAATAGAAATAATTAATAACACTCAAAATAACTGAATACCTACCCACTAGTTTTTACAACAAAATGTAATGGGCACTTACTCCTGCGATTGTAAGTGCCACTGCGATCGTTTCGCGCTCCTACTGTTAATGCATTTATGCAAACTACTGCAAGTATCTCGCTTGCTCCCGGTTTTTTTCATGTTTAGCAGTAAACATATTTATATAATTAATATATTCAAAGCACAACCCGAGATCGCTCATAACCGAAATTCTTTTCAGAATTTTAAAATACCGAATTCATGATACAACTACCAACTGAAATCCTATAACATTTAAATCAAAGTAATACAAATAATTACGAAACAAAAATTTGAAAAATTTGGAAATTAGTGTTTTGGGAATCTCGAGTGAAAACTGGTTATTTTGAAATAGTGGTAAGTAAGAACATATCGGGAAGAAATGGATCCAAGTACGCAAAGTTAACAACCGTTAAAGCTAATTATCCACTTATGGTTGTTATTTTTACTTTTTTTCTACAGTTTTTATTATAATGTGCATCAATATCTTAAGAGCTGTTAATAATAGACTAAGAGTCCCATGTATACTTTACTCAGATTTTAGTCGATAGCCGAAGGAGGGTAATGAATGATATACGGGTGTGTAGGGTAATGGTTCGTCGTTCCCTCTCAGAGGCTGAACGTATCCTGATTTCTACAAACGACCTAATAGCGATGTAGGTTGCTAGGGAAAGGTAATTAGGGAATGGTATACAGCTGTTAAACGATAAACCGGCTTATTGGGGATCGTGAGTGAGTACATCAGAAAATAACATTTTTTTTTTTCAAGTCTCGTTTATTTTAAATGCTGACGTATACATTATGATCAGTTAAAATGTGTTTTTGAGGATTCCGTAGCCAGAACTAGCAACCCTTATAGTTCCGCCGTGACCGTCCGTCCGCGGTCATGCTTGGTGGGTCTTGGTACCTACTATTTAAGTAAGCACAAAATTGTAATTTGGCATACTTGTAGGTACATTTACATTACGCTGACAAAGTTGTAAAATAAATTCTTGATATATATTTTTGGTATTACGTCGCATGCATGTAAAGCATATAGCATATATTTTCTTTCATTATAACATCGAGTAAAGTATCAAATTAGGATATCTCTTGAAAAATAATTATGTGTAGGTACCGGTAAATAATATGTCACCTTTGTACTTACATCTCATACGATTACCTACAAATATTACTTACCAATATTGACAACCAATCAAGAACTAGTTGATCAATGTATTGCGATTATTAAATTCGTTAACTGATTAAATAAGGTTCAAAATGATTTGTAATAAATGTTTGTTCATATTGTAGTTTTAAAAAGTTTAATATTTAAATACCTAACCATTGCCAACGCGTTCATACTAAATTTACTAGATTTATATGAACACGTCAGCAATGGTTTTTTCTCAAAAATGACCGGAAAAGTTGACATTACCTACTAACTCCATACCTACTGAGACGCGAAGTACATAGTTTACAGACAGTTCCCAAATTAAAAAAAAATTACATTGCGTGCTCGCTACACAAGCACGCAATGTTGCATACAAATTTCATTGTTATCTAGTTTGTAACTTTAAAAAAAGTGAAAACGGCCATAATAAAATGAGGGCGCAAGTGTTATACATCCATATTCTATTCGAAACGTAACTTTTTTATCTGTGTCTGGAATAGCTTGAGTTTTTTTTTCTAAAAAAAGCTTGCGTTTCTCCTTGTCATAAAAATAATGGCGGTAAAGAGTGAGGTTATTAATTTCACGTGAAGTTTGTGTTTATATGCGATTTTTTTCTTGCGATTTTTGAGAAAAGCACTATATATGCCTCGGCAGGAATCGCAATTGCGGGCCTCGTATTTTTAAACGGACTCGCAAGCTCGTCCGTTTAAACCAATTCTCGGCCCGCAATTGCCTGCTTCACTGCCTAGGCAATAATGTACTATTTAAGTACGAAACTTTCTTAATCTACGACACGTACAATAGTTATTTGTTCAACAAGAGAGCAAAGTTGGTTTTTGCTGCGAGTGATGATTCAAAGATACGAGACGTAAAAATCTTTGGTCTCGTGTGAGACATACAACTTTTCACCTCAGCAGCGAGAACAACACAGCGTGAAGCTGGTAGGGCCAACGCAGGTCTTCCGTTGTGACCATTTGGTGAATACACGACTAAATAACGACACTATCGCATATGCATCAATCACAAGCATTTTTGCAAAATACTAATAAAATAAAAAGTGGAAAAAATAAACATGAAACAGATAAAACCTGTCACTCAACTTGATAATGCCGTAGTGCAAACACAACTTTATACAGCTTTATGTAGTCTGTGGCTTTAAAAAAAACCTAACTAGGCCTTGTCTATGGCTATTGGCTACAATAATCCCGCTATTTTTGAAATGCGTTCTAAAACTGTCCCCGCGGTTTATGTCACGAAATTAAAGATTGTTAAAACGATAACAAAATTATGTAGATACCTACATGATAAACTTTTTATTATTCATTAATTTTGTCTTCAATACATACCTTCACGCCTGTAATCCTAGAGTGGGCTAGGCAGAGCTACAGAATCACAATTTAAAAAGTTGTTGATAATTCAGTAACCACAATTTGCACAAATAGGTCAAGATGTTTACCAGCATATTTATTAGTGACAGGTTGCAAGCCCATCGCCTAACAGTACTACAAGCCTATATTCCCTTAGTCGCCTCTTACGACATCCACGGGAAGACATGGAGTGGCAAAATTCTAACCCGGCAACCACACGGGGTGTCTTCAAAACATTAAATAAATAAAAAAATTGTACCTACTGTATAAAATAGTTATAATAAACACATTTCAAACTTTAACAGATAGTTTTATTTGCAATTTTACGGTTATGTGTGCATCCGAACGTGCGTTTCTTTTTGGGCCTACTATGTGTGGAATTTGAAAATCGAACTTCGAATCAAGTTGTTTCTATCTCTCGCTTTTTTCCTATCGAAGTGAAAGTGACAGAACAAAGTGAAGTTCAATTTTTTCGAATGTTGGGAGTAGCCCCAGCACTGCTCACGGAATTTAAAAAAAAAAATTAAAAAGCTACTTTGCCTCTCGCTCGCAGCAAAATTGAATTTTGCTCACTGTTTTTAAGCAGCAAAACCTGCTGAGGTGAAAACATTTGTTACATACCGGCTACCAGTTGTGGTGTGTGACCTAGTGACAAAGCAACCCGTCTAATATCCGGTAGTAAAGTCGTAGAATAATAAGAAATATTACAAAGTAAAGTGAATCAATAATTTATTTTCTATCAGTTTTTTTTAAATTTAAATGACAGTTTCCGTAAATAGGCGGCAGAATACAATAAGGGATTTTTCAACTAATGTAAGTACCTAATAGTGGTAAGGCATCTTAGCATTGGCAAGATAGGGTAGTTGAGTTACTTCAGGATGTATAATTATTTGTTATTAAAAATAGGTAGTTAGTTATATACTTTTCCTACTCCTGTACTTTTATCTGTCATTTATATAGTCACGAACACTAATATAAGAATATAGATATTATGTCCGCAGAACATTCCGTAGAAAAGTCTATCTAGTCTATTCCCCTTAACAGCACTTGTGCTTTTTTGAGCCAAAACGATATGCCTAGCTGCCAAAGCTTACACCTAGGTTAATTTGACCAATCAAAATACTTCACCAAATTAAACCACCAATCACAATACACATTGACTGTCAATCGGAACGTTAGGTTATTTTTGGTATGTAAACTCTTTTACTAATTTAACTCATTAAAAAAAACATTTTATTTGGTATCAACTAACCAGAACGCAGCTATATTAAAATCGACCAATCAGGTAAAAGAATTCATTTCTCAAATCATTAGGTGTTTTTTAGTCCCTATTTAACAAGTTAAATCGATTGTAAACTTTAAAAAAAAATATGAAACCTGGCAAGTGCACCTCAATTTAAAAACAAAGTTAACCATAGACACATATTTTGTTGTTTTGGAATGTTTCTCGCTCGTTTGTTGTTCTGTGCTTCGTTCGTTCGTATTCTAACCTAGGTATATTAATTTAATTTTGCATTTTATTTGAAACCTAGTTGTAGAAAAAGTATTGTATGCAACGGTGTATAACTAAGTCAAAAAATACTCGTGGCGTCTTGCTTTACGATGTTCGCCTGCGGCTCACATCGTAACCACACCACTCGTCTTTTTTGACCTCTCTTATACAACTGTTGCATAAACTACTATTATTTGTGGTACGGTCAACAGCATAAATAAGTGATAATTTATGTACCTTGTCGCTTTCAATCGTTTCACAATTTTGTATAACATTTCAAACACAACGTTAAAGTGACAAGGTACATAAATGATCATTTATTTATGCTGTTGACTGTACCCAATAAGCATACGAGTATAGCTTTTATAACTAGAGATATTATTTCTAGTATGATTATGAGCCCTTGATTTATCAATACAATCTTACGGTCTTTTAGAACAAAAACATGCCAATATTGTTCTTTACAATACGATATCCATGTGTTTTTTCGAGACAAAGAATCTCCACAAACCCGGGCTGCCTGATCCTAGGACCACTTCCAGTGCTTTTATAATCGCAACAAGTTTCAGCTCTCGCGAAATGCCCGAGGGAGTGTTCTTGTCTGACTGACTGACTATCATGAGCGGCACGTTTTTATTGATTCATAAGAGCTACTGAACGTATTTCGATACAATCGCGTGGTTAAATCGTACCGCGCACTTGCGTCGCTACAAAAAGTCGCCATGAATACCCGGTCCATCACAGAGATGCAATCGCGGTATCTGGCTTTCCTGCTTTGGTCTATGCATCATTAACGTCTCCTCCTTATGCAGCCAATATCGGCATTTCCATCTAAATCCAAACTTTTTTCCGCTGCAAATCCATTAAGTTATGAAAGTTTACCAAAACTTTTCTAGGCTCTAAACCAATGCAGCATAACCATTGCATTTACGGCCCACACCCGACAGAGAAAGTAAGTAAGTTAGTTGAAAACTTGCTAAACCACACTTTTCTTTCCATCGCTATCTAAAACGATACGCAATTGATAATAATAGTCTACTAAAGCATTTTATCTCATTGTTACGTCCCGGCTGTGTGTTGTGATATTTCACATTTTTCGCAGTTCTCTCGGCAATTTTCCAGAAGGTTGAGCACACTGAGTGCGCGCCGCGCTGCGCGCCCGCCCGAACGCTCAGGAAGACCTCGTCGTTTCTCCAATTACATCACACGTCACGCGTGTCCTAATTTGAATAAACGTCTGGATAATTTCACAGATAGCCGCCTCGTTTTATAAAACTTCAAATCTGATTAAATGCGGTCGACGCCATCGCCTTGAATAAACCTCCGTCGGAGATTCTCTCATAGAACATATTATGCCTTGGTTATATTCGGCACGAAGCGTTTCGTACTGTGCCCTCTTAAGCAACGACGACGAAGGGGTAATTTCCTATTCACATTCTGATAAATTTTTGGACAGATTGAAAGCATCGGGTCGGGACGCGGTCGGCGTTTGTCGCGGGCACGCGGGGGCCGCTGATCACTGAGTAGGTGAAATACTACAACCGACGGTATTGGGCTTCATTTCAGTTTCTTAACATCGTGACTCGTAGAAGATAGCGGTTACCCGAAGAACCGCAGGGAAAGACGACCTCAAGAATTCCGTTTATAGTATCCTAAACTGAAACTCCCGCTGAATGTAAGTTGTATAACTTAAATGTATTAACTATGAGTATGTTTCCTGCAGTAGGTAACCACTATACCTACAGCCTTGGCCAAAGATGTTGAGCAGTAGGTATTGAGCACCCGTGCGTTTTGCATATAAAGGTCAAACTTTAATAGGTGCATTTGTATCTTTTATTATAGAAAGGTGTATACCCATCGGAAAGATTAGTCATATTTTATTGACAGTAAAAAATATTCCGTGAAAAAAATATTATTTATAACTTTATTGTAAAACCAGACTTTTTCTAGCTTCATAGCCACATTCACACGCAAATAGCTATTTCAAAACGATATCTACTAATGATTTACACATGTTCAGACACTTCTTTATATTTTACGCCTTTGTGTATTTTTTAAATTGAAAAGTAGGTAATACTTGAGTTATAAATGTTATAATATAAGTTACAAAAGAAAGCGTGGGGTGCTCGACACCTCTGGCCGAGCCGAGGCTGTATATACATAATTGTAATAGATGAATAGTCGAGCAGTAAATAAATGATGAATAAACTAGTTGCGAATCAGTTCATTAGTGTGTTATCATTCGATGTTTTATGTTCGTTTCAAGTCACATCACATGCATCATACAATAACGCAAAAACGTTATCAGTTCGGCGGGGACACAAATAGCAGACTAGGTACTGGCTTGGCATACGTCCCCCCTTGGAAGAGTTAAAAGAATGTACGCACGTTATTAGCTGCGATGTAACTGTAATCAACACTTCCGCCCCTCCAATAAGTAGGTACCTGTATTATTAACGCCCGGCCGCCCCAACGAGCTGTCAATGCAAGTATGCTGTCAGCGTTGACGAATAGTTCAATTAAAAGGAAAATGTTTAATGTTTATGTTGCGGGTTTAAAATAAGTTATTGATGGTGCCAAATTGGAGAATGTCAAGACTGCTTACCCGCGATGTTCATAATGCACATGAGCAGACGGCGGCGCGGGAGGCGCGGGCGGCGCGGGCGGCGCGCGGGTAATGGCGCTTCGTGTTTGTAGTGCCTAGCCGGCGCCTCGCATCTTTAATGTCCGCTAATAATACATTTTGTTTAACATATACTGTGAATACACAACAAATGCGGGAACTCCTCTCTGCCCCAACGTCCTTTCGTGGTTTACTTTACCTTCTAAATAGGTACAAGGTTTTGTTATTCTAGCACTTACGAAACTGGCGGAAACGATTACATATTCCAGCAAGTAATCAACAAATTCAATTTTAAGAAATCTTATGTATACATAAAATCATACCCGTAATGACTATTTATCGATATTCAGCCTGAAAAATCATTTTGTGATAGGTTCTTATTCCTATTACTCGTACTTGAGGTCTGTACGCGTAGTTGTTTTTTCGGTGTAATAAGCTCTCGTACACTTATTCTGAGTCAGGACTGTCAGGACCTTTAGTCGTGCAGGCTGAGGATGTTCTATCAATCTACTCATTAGGCAGGTGCTACGAGTGTATTTACGAGCTAATGCCACCACACCAGGTAAGGACACTTCCTAGCGCTGGTACAATGCGATTAGAATAAGTTTACCATTCAGCCATCCTCGGTTATTGTCGATTACCTCTTGTTTTTCACATAGAGTATATAAAATTACAGATATGATCTTTAAAATATATATTACCTGTTATCTTATTAACACAATACAACAGAAGGATATAAGGAACAATACCTATACCAATATATGGGCACAGTTAAAAGGCTAAGTCGTGTAAAAATATCGAAATGAATAAAATCTCAGTGAAAAAACTACTTATGGAAAAAAATTAAATGCTAGGACCCGAAGAATGGACGAAAGTCTGTAATCGATCATGCAACTAAGTGTGAAGATGAGTTCTTAACAGAAGAAGAGAAATTAGATGTGTTTAGCAATAGTTTTATAATTAACTAGCGGCCCGCCAGCGGCTTCGCCCCGCTGCAAATTTCTGACTTCATACAAACCTTTTCCTGACGATGACGAACACAGCAAAAAAGAAATCAGCGAAATCGGTTCAGCCGTTCTCAAGTTTTGCGCTTAGCAACACATTTAGCGATTAATTTTTATTATATAGATAGATAGATGTAAATGATTCAGATATTGAGTGATCCAGCAAATCAGCTTATGTCTGTTTGTGTGTAATAAATAACGGATTTCTATAATAAAACAGTGTGCTTCGTCTGCCTTGGTATGAATTGTTGTTCAAATCGTACGAATAAATAATCATGACTATTTTTTATGTTATATTTATCCAATACATATCTATATCGCTTCTAGGTCTATTGGTAAGTAATTTCATCATGGCAGGTGACATACGCTGCGTTGACGATACTATTTTCAGTTGAGTGCTACCTAAAAGAAATCGCAGTACCTAATGTATTTTGTGTCATTTTCGTCTCTTTATTAAACCGATAATAGCCGAGAAAAGTCGAATCGTTTACTGATTTTAATTGTAGGTACTGTAGATTTTTGACGTGTTAACGTGCCCGTGCGGCCTACTTACTGAATAAATGTCTTTATCTTTATCTTTATCTAACAATTAATTGCATGTTTTATTTTTCATTACTTATTTTATTGCATGTTTCGTGGTTTGAAACTAAAATAAATGCTAAACTTAGATATAGATAAAGATAACGATTTATAAGGTATCTTAAGCAATCATTTTCAAATATCAATTCTGAACGTTGTAACAATTGTAACTTTCAAACGTTAAGTAAAATATTTTTACGAATAAGTCCCGCGGTTCCGACGAGTAAGCTACATGACAGGTAGATCGGTAGTTACAAACTCTCTAATACGCAAGACAGTTAATAGGTAAATGATAAACATAACATTTTATCGAACCTTATATAAATGATGCATAATCTGAATCGACTGGGCTGTGGCGAGCCCCACGAGCACGCCGCGGTGTACTCTGTATTAGTCGTGATCAATTAAGAGATTAACCCGTGCTGGCAAAAGTGACAAAACTAAAAGCAACGGACTTTATATTTACATGCGTGAAAGCACTTTTGATTGCTTTTAGTGACAAGTTTGCTAAAAAATACATGCAACAAAAATGTTTTAGTGGCAGGTACACACGCGACAGCCGGCGGCGGGCGGCGGCGGGCGGCGGCGGGCAGCGGCGCGGTCTTGTGCAGCGCGCGTATACGGAACACAATGCGATGGCGCGAGGAGAGTCTCGCGAGATCAAAGCGCGGCGACGCGACGCCGCGCCTCGCTTTGTTTACGGCAGCGCCGACGAACCATCGACTAATCAACCGACTGATTAATTTAATTAAACATTACGAGAAAGTTCTGTTTATTTTACGTTTCCTCGGGCCCACATGCGAGTTCAAAGGAATAGGCCGGGAATATAAACAGGCAGGGCTATATTGTTGAGGCGACGCGATCGTACCGTATCTTAGCGCGCTGCGCGCCGTGCCGCCGCGCCGCCGCGCGCCGTCCTCCGGGCCCGCTCTGCCCGCGCTGCCCGCGCTGCCCGCCCTGCCCGCCCGGCGCGATGAGCCCTCGGCCATTGTTACTACAATTATCACAATAAGCTCTCCTCCTCGACCGCTACATATTTTACCGCTAAATAATTTTCGAAAGGTGTAAAATGCACATCACGACTTAGCCATGAATGAATTTGAGAAAAGATCAGTAGGTACGTCTTTAAAACGCACGAAGGTCCTTAACTCTCATTAACTGGACGAAAGTGAAAGCGCGCGAAAAAGAAAGAGTTTTAATGCGGAAAAGCCAGTTTTCCCCACGCTGAAGTGAAGCTTTCTCGTTTTGTTTTTTAATTAGTTGCCGCTTAACTTGTGCACGTTTGTGTTGTTCACTTTTCATTTTATATTTGTTTAATATCACTGCCTAGTAGTTACGAAGGACAGTTTAAATGAAACGTTGATAACTTATTAATTAATCATCTTTATTATTTGCCGAGCTTAAATGGCAATGGAATATACAGTAGGAGTGTTCTGGGCTTGGGCCCTACGGGAAAATAAAGACGGGGTAGAAAAAACAGCGAGTCTTCGCGATGATGTTTGAAAACAGACGATGGCATTATAAATTACGCTCACATCTCATTAGCCCGCGCGATGGAGCTGGAATGGAACGCCGAGGCGGCGTATTTCGTTTGCTAAGGAAAATAGGAGAGCGATTTAAACATAACAGGGAGCGAACAGGGCGCTCCGCGAACAATATGGAAACAACACAATAGACAGTGAATCGTACGTACGCGTGCTACTAATGTTCTAAATTAATTATAAACATGCGCTGGCGGAAAATTTCTCGTTTAGCGTCGTACAGCCGATTAGTAATTGTGTTAACATTCAATTTGAGCCATTAGTTAGCGGCCGCCTCGGGCTGCCGGCCGGCGCCGCTGCCGGCTGCGGCCGCTGCTGGACATAACACTTGCTGCGGCGCCCTCCGCGCTCCCCGACCTCGTCGCCCTCCCCGCCCTCCCCGTCTACCCCCTTTTTTCTTACACGCTTTTCGTAGGATGACTTTGAGGGATATTTAAGCCGAGCAAAAAATGTTGCCCAAAAAGGTACCTACGGAGCTGGAGCTCGTGGCTTGCGCGGGAGCGTCAACTTGATTATCGGTTTAGAGCGAGCGGAGCCCGCGCCGGGCAGCCCTGAACCAGGTCGACAGCGCCGTCCTAGCAGTTTGGTAGTGATTTATTAATTAGAACCGGTTTATTAATTATACGTTTCGTCCAGCAACTGAATAGTCTATGTCACTAGGTAATGGTTAGACATAATGTTACATGAAAGTCTAGGTACCCGTTCCAACCGTAGAGTCTCAATAGAATACAACTTTGTTTTACCCCTATTATTTATGAATCTACTAGAGGACTCCCGCGACTTCGTACGCTTAGAATAAGTTTCCCGGTACTACTCCTATTTCTTCCCGTCGGGGATCGATTTTCGGAAAACCCCTTCTTAGTGCACCCCTAGACCTCATGCCGAAACCGGAATCTCTAGACTCAGCGGTTTGGGCTGTGCGTTGATATTTCAGTCAGTTTATTTTTTCATATATTTAGATAATAGGTTTTATTAATAATATTAAGCAACCATAACGTTTTAATATCCTATTTATTTAAAAAGAAAACACATCTTCTAGATTATTGATCAGATTAAATTGTGTTTGTTTTATTATTGATATTTCAAAAACTAGACGACGTATTTTACTTACCAGATTTCCTAAACAGCAGATTAAAATTATTGATTTGGCAGATTTGTTTCAATGTTAAGTTTTGGTTTTGGATTTTTCTGTAGGTAGGAATATTTGAGAATCTAATTGAAAATTCTGGTAATTCGGTAATCGGAATTTTTCGTTTGTTTTTTGAATAAGTTAAATAAAAACATTTTTAATAATACACTTTAATGCTGACTACTCTTAACACTAAAAATAAACTCAGTCATTATTATTGATTATGACTTCATAAAAGGAGGAGGTTATACGTTCCACTTTTTTTTTTTTAAATATGTATGTTCAACGATTTCTCCGTCAATTGTGGACCGATTCTAAAAATTTGTTTTGGTTTTGGTAGAGTATACTTTCGAGGTGGTCCCATTGTCAACAAATCTGAATCTGATGAGGGATCAGTGAACAGGATCAGTCAAGGGAACTCCTCAAATATTGTAGGCAAACATGTAGCGATTTTAGTATTTTTAGCAACAAGTCTAGGATTTGCATTCAGAAAATATCATTTCATGAAGTGGAACTGATGATGAAGACCAGAGAAGGACACCGGAACTCCTCAACGGTACCTATTTCAAGGGTTGCGATAAGATATCTCGATTAAGATAGTTGAGCGACTACAACGAAGAACATTTAATTGTTGTTTAAATAAATAAATAAAATAAATAAATAAATAAATATCAGGGGACAATCTCACACCAATTGACCTAGTCCCAAATAATATGACTATGACTTCCCCGCGGCGTTGTTTGCGGCCACCTTGAAATGTCTTAATGTTTCATATCAACTAAGAAGTGGGACTACATATCAGCTTATTATGATCGCTAAAAAGTAAAATAAAATAAATGTTATAAAAAACAAAGAACCGCCTTCAAATACCCAAAAAAGTTACTTCTTTAAAAAAATGGTAGGTATACGAGAGTATACCTACTAGATAATCTGTGGTATAGGTCAGTCCAACTGAAGTCGGCGACTCACAATATTTTTACCAGGAGCCGACTTCGGTCGGACTGACCTTTACCACTGATTACTATTCTCTCCTATACCTACCTACCTACCATTTTAAAAGAAGTTATTTTTTGCGTTTTTTAATGCGGTTTTTCGTTTTTTAATTAAAAGACCAGTCAAATAAGTCCGATCTCGACGGGTCCGCCACCAGTTAACTTCCGGCTCCATCAGCATACTAGTATGCTGATGACACTAGCTCGATGGTACCAAATTATGGTATCGTCATCGGATCGCATAAAAATAAAAAGAAACAATGCAAGTCGGGCATTAAAGGTAGGTACTTAGGTTAAAATCAACTTCCAAGATTTTATTGATATTTTTGTGAAGCTCCTGAAGAATAATATATCGGATGATAATTTCAAAACGATATTAAATATAATATTAGTTCAAAATCTAAAAGAAAACAAGAGACAAATAGTGAATTTATTAAATTAAAAACAGACAAAATTAAAGCACTGTTTGAACACATTTTTTGTCGTAGACGTACTTTCTTTTATTTATAGAAAACTCTTCTACGGTAAAAAAATTGTGAATCGTAAATTTAAAGTTAAATGGATTTATTCTAAGGGCATAACATTATTTATTGGTGTAGGTAAGTATTAACGTGGAAAGGAATTTAGCATTTCCACGGTCGACGAAAAACCGGCCGCCCGCCGCCGCCGCCGTCGCAGTGTGCGCTGTTCTCGGAGTTAATAATTCAGTAATTCCACCGTCTTCGGGAGAAGTTGTAGTGGTGACCGGGAGGCGTGGGCGGGCTCGGGGTGGAAATTAACATGTTTGTCTTGCTTACATCGTCGCTAACGCCGAAACTACGCCGAACTCAAATACATTCCGAGTCGTTTTGCATAAGTACTCGTTACTAATGTTTGACTTAAATATTGTCCCCGTGTCGGCTGCTTCTTCGCAATTAGCGCGGAGGATGGCAACTCAGTTCGCTGGCTGCGAATAATATTCATAATTCCTGGGAGTCTAGTCCCTTCTCATGCTGCATCAGAAACTAAATGTGCAGAAAAACTGGCGCAGTAACTGCAATTTCCATAACCACCTTAGTCGCCGCAGCTTCTTACTCTTGTCCCGGCCTGGGTCAGGATCAATAGAGAAGACCATACTGAAGCTAGATTTCGTGTAAGAACTAAATCTTAGGTGCAACTTTTCAGTTCACTTTTATATTTATATTACGTAGACTTGTCTAATTGAATGTTGTGTAATGGCAAGCACGGCTCCGCGGCGGCAGGCGCGCTCCAGCGCCGCTGCCGCTACACTATTTATAAAAAATATGCCGCCATGGCCCGGAAAATTATATATTATTCACACTCTATAATTACTATTAAAATGCACAAGAGCTATATTTTCCAAGTTAAACGCTTACTTATACTCATTTCGAATATAGACGTCTTTTTGGATCGAAATTATTTAATAACATATCTGACAAGTCAAATCATAGACTATTTGTAATGCAGTACAAATAGCGGCAAATGATATATGTCAGTTATAAATGAAGTACTTAGCGATATACTTACTTTAATAATGTTCGCACACTTATCACAATAACACTACTTGTAACCGCCGTGCTGCTCGAATGGTTGTACAGCGCGGGCCGGCGCGACTGCCAGCGGGACGTTACAACTGATTCCTCCCGGATGCCCTCCGCTCCTCATTTCTTTTCACAATCAACGCGATATAAGAGCAATCAATACGCTCCAATTACGTATGAACACTTCGGGCAAGTATAAGCTAAAAACGGAAATACCAAAATGAAAATAAAAGAAACAATAAAAGAAACGAACAAGCCGGAATTGAAACCATCTAATACCTCTTTAAATACCGATCTCGAAACAAAAGCGAATCCCTCGGACTATGAACAATAGGGAAAACGTGTAATAGAGAGGCAAAGTGGCTATACAGCCTTAGATGCCTTAAACATATAAATTGAAGGCAGTTATTGTTCTTCAGAAACAATAACAGCAACATTTTTCCGCAATTGACTGAAACCATTTCAAGTGAAAGCTCTATGGAAAAATAACGACCAGTGGATACCACATCGACGCACGTTTAAACAATCAAACGGGGAACAAAAAGACAGTAATGTGGAAATGGATAATGCAGAAGCGGCGCGAGCGGGCAGCGGTCACAGTGCCGCGCGGAGCGGAAGCGGGCGCGGAGCGACCATTATCGCGAATTAGTAGTGTATGAGTATTTTTATTAGTTTGCTATGATGACAAGAATAAATTTAGTAACCTATGGAACTAAAACCTCATAGGGCTATGCTTACAAAATATTCTTGCAATAACCAGTGGTGTTAGTATATTATTTGAATATTAGGTAGGTATAATTTTAATGATATGATGGATCCTTTTTAATTAAATTTAACCTGTATGCTTTTAGATAGGTTACCTAAAGACTGTACGCGATAAAATCCGGGCATGCATGCTCTGGTGTAGCTTTGCAACGAATGCATATTTTCAAGCAGTTTTTTTTTTCATAGCTTGTATAGTTATATTACTATTTAATAAAATAAAATCATATCACATAATGTATGGGTATGTGTGAGTTTTCGTCCAATATATTCTATCATACCTTTCCACTTCTGTCCAGCGTTTTTTGACAATCTTCACTCGCTTCCTGCTACAATGTCACAACTGTATTTATATTTTTACAAGCGGTTTTACTCACATTAGAATGTCGTCTTACCAAAAAAATACTTTTTCTAACTCATTTCTATTTGTAGTAGTCAGGAAGACTTTTTACTTCAAGCACTGAAGGTTGTTTTTGTATGGGAGGCATTTATTTGTCAAAAAGTCAAATTCGACAAAGTTAAAAAAAAACAGAACTATCTCAATCTCAATACAATTAGAAAAGTTTTAACTACTGTGAAAAGATAATGTAATAAGGTATAATTTGGCTTGTATAATTAAAAATAATAAAATGTTTTTAACACGAGAATTTAGAAAAGACTATCAGAAGACCGTGTACAAAAAAATATTGGTACTGCGGATTATATAATGGTCTTAGTCACAGCCGCTCTAAAATTTTATTATGATTGTATTTTTATTATGTCGTTTCATAACCACTGACTATTACAAAAAAGTGCTGCTTGAAAATTAGCATTCATTCAAAAAATACACCAGAGCATGCATGCCCGGATTTTATCGTGTACAGTCTTTATTAGGTTATTCTTTACTTTTTCAGTGAGCTAAATATATAATATTATACACCGTGTTTTTATTGATTTACGATAACTTCGGCATATTACTAGGTACATCCATAGAAACTAAGTGGTAGATTCTTTTTTTTTATATTGCAAAAAAAAAAAAAAACTCTATGGAGCAAAGTAACTAAATGAACTTAGCTCCATAGAAAAAAAAAATTTTTTTTTTGCTATATATAAAAAAAGAATCTACCACTTAGTTTCTATGGATGTACCTAGTAATATGCCGAAGTTATCGTAAATCAATAAAAACACGATGTATATAATATAGTGAAGTATTTAGCATTGAGCCATAATATATATTATACATGTATATATAAGTTCTACAAGACAATAGCTGACTTGAGTTGATGCTTCAAAGGAAAATAATACCTACTAATAAACATAAATAACCTCGGGTCTCTATTAGCTTGTCGACGGCTGAGCAGGGGTTTATGCGCTCAATGCAAGATTCTGCTCTGGCCGGCCGTTTGTCTGGGGTGGCGGCGCGGCGGCGTCACTCGCACTGTGTCCGCGGCGCGTCGGAGAGGATGTGTGATTAGTTTTATCCTTCGCCCCTTAGCACCCGGCCGCGCCCCGCGCGCCCCTCGCGCCCCTCGCGCCCCGCGCGCACTCGCGCCCCGGGCCCCGCGCCAGCTCTTTCTCGTACCAATAATACGCTCCGCTCTCCGGGAAATCACTTCGCCTTATTTTAAAAGATAACGTTTATGATATACATTTGAATAGTAAATAACCTTTATCTACACTCATATCATAAGTCCTCTATTATGCGTTCAGAATCCGTAGACAATGACCATCATTACAAGATACAATTTTACTATGATATTTTTTCTTATCTGTAGCTGTAATGAAAAGTTAAAATTACGATACAACTTTTGATAAAGTAATGTTCAAATTTGAAACATCTTCCAAAACCAACACATTTCAAAGAGGGGGTCAATTCTAGTATCCATTAAACGTCGACTCGGTATAATTTAAGTAAAGTGTCGTACGCCGTTTTGATGTCGAATGACATTAGAATAGGGACTTTGTTAGTTTGTCTATGATTTTAAAAAAAACCATTCATATTCGTGACACAGGTTAGCTTTGCCGCCATTTGTTTGTTCTGCCGCCTGTTTTTAAAATCCAGAAAAGTATATTTGAAGTGAAATATGAGTAGTCATACTGACAATTGATTTATTTCTTATTTCTGTTCATCCATTAGCTTAACAACTATAGATATATTTCAGGTAGCAGTAGCACTGGTAGCTATGAAGGTTATTTGCCTTCGGCTACTGAACGCATCTTACAGTACTTATAATATGAGTGTAGATAAAGTAATGTATGAACTGTACATAATTAGGCCTTAAAAAACTCGTGTGATTTTATTATGAAACTCGCCTTCGGCTCGTTTCACAAAACCACACTCGTGTTTTAAGGACCCTCTTTATGTACCAGTTACATAAAATACTATTGCTACATGTTCGTAAATAATGAGAATGGTATAAAGGAAGCAAATAAGCACACATGCCACCGTCTTAATTTTATCACTGGTGATAAGTGGTGATAGGTGAAAGTTTGATATACATTTAAAAGTTCCTACGTTGTTGAGTTCAGTGCAAGCTACGTAATGTAGACTGAACAGCCACCTTTCACGTTTCACTGTCAGCTTGGTTGGCGAAATAAGGGTCAGATGAAAAGAGGGCTGAGAGTGAGACCCATACGCATTGCGAATCTCAAGAATCTAATGCTTTGTCAATACTGAGGGCTAAGAGCTGTAACCTTCATTTGCCTGAGATGCCCGTCTTAAGATTACTCCAGCGGTTAAAGCTATAACCCCACACCGGATTACGACAGTGTGAACGCCGGCGCCGCTTGGCAGGTTTGCTATGCGGCTAAAATGGTGAGAGCGGTTTAGATGGACCCAGCATAAGGCCCCAATTGCCTCAGGTTGAAGCAGTTCATTTATCATTGTGGTTTCTGATTCTCCCGCACCGGGCAAGTGACGTGAACGCGGCGTGTCATCGGAGGCTGACCTGCGCGAGAGGAGCCCGAGCGACGGCTCTGCGGTCGGCCCGCAGACGCGCCCGTGGCCGGTCGGAGAGCGCTAACAAAGATATTACCAAATTCAGAAGGTTCATAATTGACCAACTTGCAGATAATGCACAAAAACGAAGCATAACAGAAGTGCGTCAGCAATATCGTACTATTAAAATAAAATTAGGTACCTATTAATAATGCTGTAGTGCTGATATTATTCAAACTATTCAATGTAATCACCCTACCTACATGAAGTAACGTGATGGATTACAAGTGCTGGCGTGAGTTTAGGGTGCTTGTTACTTCTTCACGATGAAACGGATAAACGGATCTGGACAAATTGCTTACGATACCCTGAATTAAGTAGAATTAACACATAGGTCTACCTTTAATCCCGATAGGATAACTGTTCTGTGAAATTACCAACGCGGTCAAACTCCGAGCCTGGAACTAGTACTTAAATATAATGGATTTAATTTTCTCAATAAATAGTTTTTGTTTCAATAATTAGATAAGCAAGCCAGCCAGCCAACATTAAGTTGGACTTATTGCGCACATTTCCGCGTAATTGCGGTCCAATGCGGAAGTTTATTGCATTTCATGCGCAGGATAGTTTCGATTAGAGGCCGCCGCGGTGGAATAAGATAAATAATGACCGAACGCGGATTGCACTCATTCACCGCGAGGAGGTTACCCGCGCGCACTCTAACACTGGCTCCCGCGCAGGCGCCCGGGCCGCATTCACCGCGGCCGCCTAATGAACTGCCTGCTCCGACTCCAAGGGAAGGATCCTCCTGCCGCCAGTGCTGCCTCCTTCATTTGCTATCAACAACGTCTGCACGTACGATTCAAAAACTTTACATGCTTATTTGTTAATAAGTGTTTAGTAAAATAAGTATTTTATATGCCGTAATATTTACGGAAGTTCTGGAACTCCTGTTTATTCTGACAGGCACAAAGGCCTTCATGTCATTATACTTACTAAGATTGTTCAGAGATCTCTTAAGGGGATAAGTTGGCCTTTGCACATCCCTGTTATATTTTTTTCAATTTTATAATTGTTATCTCTTTTATTTGTCACAATAAAGTGTTTACATACATACATATACATACATTGTGTAGACCGAGCTGGCGAGCGCAGTCGTGTGTTATTACACGAACCGTTTGGAACGACTTTTGAACATAAACATGAAATTTGGTTTATGTATTTAAACCCTTTTAAAAGTTTTGTTATTAAGTGGTTTTGTTGTGGGAGGACCTTGTGCAGGGTCCGTCCGGGTTGGTACCACTATCTTATCCATTAACCTACCGCCAAGCAGCAGTGTTCGCATCGTTGTGTTCCGGTTTGGGGATAAGACAGCCGGTGAAATGACTAGCATAGAGGCATTCCATCTTAGAGCTCAGGGTTGGCAACGCATTTGCAGTCTTGTGAATGAGAATGTCAATGGGTCACAGTTTCCACTTACCATCAGGTGGCCTGTGTGCTCGTTTGCCTTCCCATGCTATAAAAAAAAAAATGTTTTGTTGAAAGGAGTTACGGAGTGGTCCCACTGTTATCAGATTAGAGTCTCATGATGGGGTCCTGGAGAAATTGAGAGAGAGTTCTTCAAATATTTTTGGTACACCTATAGCTATTTAGGTATTTTGTATAGCATTAGCATGTAGTAACTGATCTGATCTTATCTGCTTTGTGTAAATAATTCGAGTGTTCAAATTTAAGAAGTTATAATTTTAAATATTAAACATTGTTGTAGCAGAAAAAATACAAAAATAAAATTTATTTTGGAATTTTGTATGTTCTTAATAAATAATTCTCAGGATAATCTACGGAACTTGGCACCCATTAAGATCTCAATTCTTTTGTCGGTTTTCTTAATATTGAACTAGGCTTCCATTTTCACATTTATGTTTTTGATGGGATACTAATATACCCTAACACTGTATGTGCTAACAGTGCAGGGTTTCGAAGCCGTTACTACAAACATAAAGCCTATCTTCATGACACTTACGTCCTTTTGTTGAGAAACGCAGTTTTCCGGCAATATCTCAGTAAAGCCTACTAAAACTGGCTGTGATAGATTTTCTTTTGACTTCGTTGTAGGGACCTACTAGGTTTGAGTGCCATGATTTTATAAACATAATTATTATTATAAACTAATTTTCTATTTATAATTATCATAGATGATTTTCATTATATTTTTAGTCGCTGTAACTCAAGAACCAGTGATGTCTACTTGGTTTTGATAGTTTTTCTTTTAAATTCGTTATATTCCCTTTAAGTTAAGATATTTTTCGGATTTAGTATTTCTAGTTTTGACTGTAGGCGAAATTAGCACTTTAAATCTTCATACTTATCTCAATATTCTTGAATACACTATCCAATGGTATCCCTCACCAGTGTATAGACGAGGAAAAAACCCGTTACGTGTAGGTGAGGTACAGATGTAGTGCATAATTGTTTTCCTTCGTATTTTGTCGGAAACGTTCGTATCTGTCATGCTTCTTCAGTCAACCTCAGTACTTTTGTACTGTGACCAACTGAAATAGCAAGACACGGTCGTACGTTTCCGTGAAAATACGA
Organism: Acleris emargana; assembly: GCA_927399475.2. Classification (NCBI taxonomy): domain Eukaryota; kingdom Metazoa; phylum Arthropoda; class Insecta; order Lepidoptera; family Tortricidae; genus Acleris; species Acleris emargana. The sequence goes on along the minus strand of OV656835.1, from coordinate 42,723,098 downwards.
AGGAAAACAATTATGCACTACATCTGTACAGGTGGTTTGTCTATGTGACTAATAGTTATGTACTTATGTATATTCATGCCAAATAATATATTTCTAAATCTTGCTCTTTGAATTAAGCTGCGGATGGACGGACATGGCGAATTTTAAAGCTGGGTGAATACGGACGCGCCGTTTGTCTCGGCGACAGATGGAAGGTCTATAACTGAATGAGCGTAATATATTGACCACATTCACGGCGCGCCACGCCATTTAGAAAATGGCAGCCAGGGAACGCATTATCGACGACACCATTTGGCTTGGCGCGGTGGCGTAGCGTGTAACAACGTAGAACTTCGACATTTTCGACATTCACAATAGTTCCATTCGGATTGCGCGTTGGCGCGTCGCGCTGGCGCATCGCGCTGGCTTTCCGTCCATTTGGAAATCCAACGGACCTCGCCAAGTACTTTAAAACGCTACAGTTGTGACATTCCCGATCGATTTTGGCGCGGCGCTGCTCCATTTGGCTTGTGGGAGCGGTCTTGAATGCTCAGCTTAAGGGTTACTAGTTTGACTACGGAGCCCTACGGAAACATTAAAAAGGCCTAAATTTATTTTATCATTCCTAGTGTGCATCCCTCGCTTCGCTTCGGTTTATGTGAGTTTTCTGTAACACCCGTACCTACTTGAACCTGAATTTTATTATAGTACTTAAATTAAAATTATACCTAGATATTATCAAACTGATGGTGAAAACCGCATGACCATCCGTCCATTAGTTTTTGTGATTATCGCGAACATACAGACAGACCGAGGCGGCGGGGGACTTTATAATTTTGTAGGGATGTCATGAGTCATAAAATAATATCCTCACCTAACCTACTGAACGGTTTTAAAAAAGTAGGTAGTTGTCATAGAGTCGCCCGCGGGCCTTCGGCTTCCGACTCTGAGATTCGCAAGGTAGGTAACTAACGAACGCACCTAACTATGTGAAGGCAGGGCTGTTTTAAGATGATGTATCACTTGGAAGACGTCGGTGCCCGAGATCCTCCGCATCCACAGGTGTAAACGAATCATCTAAATGTTTAAAACAGCAAGCTGCATGCGGCGGTTCCGCGTCAGCTGGCCGGCGTTTGTTCCGTTTTTATTGAGGCAACGAGTGAACCCAACATCATCGGCGAGGCGGTCGCAGCTCGCGCCGCGCGTAATAAATCTATTTTATCGTACTCGAACAATAAATTTTATTTCGGGATCTTTAATTCTTTGTTATTGAATTGGATTTTAGTGTTTTATTCGGGTAAACAAACAACTGATCGCAACGCTCCGACGGCCCTTGGGGCACGTGCGCGTTCGTAAACAGTGCACTAGCACCGCGCGCGGCCTCGCTCGCCCAACTTAACGAAATAGTTGATCTCCGCTCGGACTGAATTATTACTGTTGTTTAACTGCCGTCCTTTGTCTGCGTTTACAATTAAAACTTCAACAAAGTTTAGTTGTAACGCTGAGCACAAAGAAATGCCGCTGTTTGCTCTAGCAATTACCTCCGGGCCGAACGTAAATATAGTAGCGCGCACGCAGCGCCGCGCGCCGCGCCGGCGTGTTCGGCTCGTGAAATACAGTAGCAATCGATAAAATACGCAATCGTAAACTTCCTGTATAGAATGGGGAGATGTAAATTAACTTACGAATTGTTCTTTTTCATCTGACCGTTATAATTAATGACGAGTTAAAGGCGATGCGAGCGGCGCAGGCGTCTGCCACGCTGCTGCCGGACGTCGAAGGACTCCGAGGGTGCGGCCGCACTTAAGAACGGTTCATTAAAAAAATATGCTTAACAATAGGCTTTGAGTTTAAAAATATTTTCGTAATAATTATGTTTTCTTTGATATTCCGAAGAAATTTGGAGACTGTATCAAATGGTAAAATAAGTACTTAAATGGATTTTATTTTTAGTGAAGTAGAATCACTCACTAAGGTTCGATTTTTTGATCAGTAGTTAAATGAAATAATTAAAAAAAAAACGAATACAAAATGTGACACAGTTATTAACAAATAGTTACCTACTGATCAAGAAATTGGCTCTCAATAGTATCAATATGCTGTGATTTAAGGTAGAGAGGGATATGTCAAGCAAAAATACTATAATACGAGTGAACCTGCGGGCTATAGCCCTAACTGAGACCGCCCTTCGCTCCCTCTCCATATCGTCATCGTCTTTGAGGTACTGAGTAAGCCAGTGCTCCAGATATTTAAATTGGTATATACCCTTTTTAAGGGGACACCATGTTGCTTAGGCGGAGGCTCGCTGGAAAAATATTTTATGTAGGTACTTTATCATTAAATAAAATAAAAACGAAGAGTTTTATGCAACTATCCCGCTTGAGACGAATCCAATCAATCAACAATCAACAATCGTAAATATGCGAGAATGAGTTTGTAGGTACATCAACTTTTTTGAAATTTAATTAAAAATTTACACAATGCGTCTGTCATTCATGTAAACATGGTCATTGTAAATGGACCGTATTTGTAGCCGACTCAAACAAAACCTATGTTTTCTCATGCTAAAGAACTTACAACTTGGGTTTGTTTTGATTGTCATCTCAATTCAAAGCAGGGGTCGGGTGACGTCACGTCACACAAGAGTTTTTCTAAATTAAAGTTTCAGTACTTTATCTTTAAAAAAATACCAAGAGTTTTATGCAACTCTCCAGCACAAGAGAAATCCAATGACATATCATTTATCAAAATCGGACCATATCTGTAGATCTGATGCCATGGACAAAAACCGGACTCGCGTATAAATAAAACCCGACTAACACAGACAGAATGTAAAGTTTTTCGCGCGTATGCAAGTAGGTATGTGGGTATGTGTATGTCCGTTCCATTGTGACCTCCTGTATCCTTAACGATAACGGCTTGACCAACTTTGAAAAGTGATATGTATATTAATTATTTCTAATTGAAACTAAGAAAGTGATTTTAAAGGGGCGTCCACACTGAGAGCATTCGGGGGTAGTTAGCATTCGGCGCGAACATCGACTGGTGTGCAAGCATTGTAATGATCGGCTCAACGTCCACACCACTCAAATATTCACGCGAATGCTCTTATGTCGGGTTCCTATATTCAATCCGAGGATAGATAAGGCTTACCTCGGGTTAAAATTTGACATTTGCCCATACAAAATGTGTCAAATTTTAATCTGAAGTAAGCCTATCTGTCCGCGGATTGAATATAGGAACCGGACGTTAGTGATGACGCTTCTTAAGATACCCCAACTATCGAAATCCACTTAGATTTCCCTGTAGCAAAGTACCTACAGCAATTCATTGATATATTCGATTGTTGTAAACTTGTACTAAAACTTTCCCAATCATAATGAATTGTGTTCTTTTTTCAGAATTGAATCCTATGTTTGGTTTTGTTGTGGTCTTTTATTATTGGCTTTTTTAAACTTTTTAAAAGATTTCATTATTAATGAAAACTACATAGGTAGGTAGTATAGTCCACTAAAACGATTTTAATTATCGTTTAACGTCGTCGAATAGAGGCCCTGCTACCCGTCCAGCAAATATAATTATCGCAAACGGGGCCACAGCGGCGGCGTCGCCGTCCGCCGCCCGCCGCCGCCGCCAGATGTCGTTGAAACGGAACTTTTTGTCGCCCGGCCACGCACAAATGACAAGCTGACATATTTAAAAAAACTCTGCGGTTTTTTTCGGCATTGACATTTTAAATCAGCAAAATTGCAAAATGTGACGCCATTTTCGTTCCCTAATATTATCCGGCCGCAATCAGAATGAGAATGAATGACTCACCGCTAGCTCAGCGGTAGGCTAATCAATTAGTTTTAAAAGGATTGTTAACTGACACTTAAATCGCGTAGCTGTCAAAATCTCTCCGTACAAAGTTAGCTCCGGGCGATAACGTTTCTCAACCCCTAAATCAAGTTCAATCTCTGCCACCACTTTTGTGAAGCTGGACGACTCCATGCATGATGCGACAACGTTTCTCTTCCCTTAAACCTAGTCCGATTGCTACGATTTTTGAATATGTTGTAGATTTTATGAAAAACTAGGTTAGTACGTTATCATTTCCAAGAAATTACCGATTCCAATAAAAAAAAATGTTTAAACCAAGTTTATCATATATATTCAAAATTCGTCACAATCAGACGCAAGAAAAACGTTATCACATTTTTATCGTATTTTTTAGTTTCTCAACCCTATTAACTCTGTTGTATCTGTTCCTTTTAATTAGTAAGCTCGATGAAAGTTCTGGACCACCAAAATGTTGGGTTAAGTTACCGGCGAACAATGGATATCAACTAGAAGTTTACACTACTGGCCGTAGGAATGCATACCTACCTAAAACAGTGTATTTCGATTTTCCACTTGGAGACGCCAACGATGAAAAAATGTTGCTGTATTTAAAATATAGGCGTTATCGTAACAACAGGTGCAGGTGCAAAGTTAGTATCCAATTGCAAAGTTGCCAGACTTGAGGATGCCTGATTTCGTAGACAGCTACGTTCAAGTTTCGCACATTTTATTGCCCATCGTACCACCAATGACTGTCGCTTCATCAAACTCAAATTCACAAGATTTATTTGACAAAAGCACATTGCGACACAACAAGCACAGCATAGCAAAATATTTTTACACAAAATATGTACGTTTGTTAATTTAACATTTTACCTTCATTCCCATTCTGATCGCAGACTGATGATTACCAACTTACCTAATGCCGGTTTTATGTGCCGGTTTCATGTGTGTGCGTGATATGTGATAATAGATATTTAAATTCAGTTCGATCGTTGAACATTACATTTAATAAATTGTAACATGTGTGTATTTGTGTTGTCCGCAGGCCAAGTTGCTGGAGAGCTCGCACGCCTGGCTCGGGGCCTCCACCTCCTCGATCGCAGGTCAGTTGATATCCGTCGCGACCTACCGTCACGTAGTTAGGTTGAGGCTACCACATATCGTTCACTGCTGACTTGTATTCATTATGTTCTGACCGCCATAGTGAGACATCTTCACAACTCTTAGTGTACATATTACGTTAAGTACTCAATTGTCAAGTGAAAATCGCTCGTTTCTTTAATGACGACGTCATCTTGAAATTTTGCCTCCCATGCACTATTCTAATAGTTATTTAGCTTATAGTAATAATTTGCATGTTTCCCGCCGGCTATAATCCGCGCCATGAGTGATGCCATACGTAGCACATTTCGTATTCAAACACGATAAGTGTAGTACTTTATTATTTGTTATGATTGTATTGCCGTAACAGCGTGGGAAGAATTTCGCCCGCAGGGAAACTCGAATGAACTTCTTTGTAATGACTAGCGTGTGGTTTAGTTAGACATATGCACCGATAATAGGTTCTTGCAGTATTATAGTAACATAAGTTAAGTAGATATTTGTGATGTATTTTTACATTTTTGCACTTTTTTGTTATTGCACTTGCACTTTGGCTAATTCATTTGTAAGTAATGCTCGCATCATTATCAGTTACGGATTCTAGGGTCCGAACTTTATGTTAGAGTTTAAGTTAGTGTTCTTGCTTTATCTGTCGATCAGAATTCCACGGTCATACTGTGAAGCTGAAAGCGCCGACCTGGTCGCAGGCGCAGCTGCAGGAGGCGATCCAAGCCGTCGTCACGCAGAAGATGCGCTTCACCCAGGCCGCCACGCATTACGGAATACCGAAAGGAACTCTTTACGACAATATCTTAGGGAAGTCAAAAAGAATGGCCGTTCTCGATGAGGCCGGCTTGTGGGCTAGCGAGGAGAGAGCTATTCTGGATTTCTGCTGCGAGACCAGCGTCTCTCCCTATAACAGAAGAACTAAAAAGTCTTTAGCGGATGTGCTAACATTTGTAGAGAAATTAAGAAGGAGTAGAGACCCTGGTTTTTCATTTATCGGCCTAACTGGATTCAGGTGGTGGTGGGCGTTTTGTAAAAAACATTCCATAGTCTCGCTTTATTACGAAGACTTCAACTCAACACGAAGTGGCAAGTTCAAGGCTCTCCCTATCACCGACGACGAGTCGTGATTCCCTGTAGATACGAGACCTAGACGAGCTACATAGAATGATGATTGATGTATTTAAAAAGTTACAAGCTAAAACCCGATAAAAAGAATCTCCCACTACGAAATTTATAATAATACGTAATATTACTCTTTATAAAACTAGTTCTATAGGTTTGAGTCATTGGATTAATCAAATTCTTTGTCGCTTAGGAAAAATATTTTTTACGATTGTCCTTGAAACGGAAACCATGGATGAGTAAACCTGTCTTTTAAAACATGTGAATTGATAATACAACTGCAAATAAGTTATTGAATTCAGAATAACACGTTTGCCAGAAATACTAGTTACTCACGAAATTAACTAGTAGTTTTTATACACAACCGGGGGAAATCTGGTTTATTGTATTTTAAATGTTAAATAAGTAGGTAGGTTACTAGGTATGATGTCTTCCGGGTCATCTCTATTTATCTGTGTGATAAAATCACAATAGGTATTATATTAAATAAAACATCTTTAGTTTTTCTTTTAACTGAAATGCTTTTCAAACTTGAAAAACAACATAGACAATAATAATTGATTGACCCAATGACACAAGCAGTACCTACCCGATAAGAATCATGAAAAAAATCTATTGATATTGTATATAATGTGGTTGGCAGGACAGGAGGGGGCGGGCTACACGAAGCAGCCCGACAGTAATGATAAGTAGTAGCCATGGCGCAGCAACACTAGACTGAGTTGCCACGAGTGTGAGCGGCTGGACGTACCCCGGTGTTGCGGGTTTTCGGGTTCACAAATTATGGAATTCATGTTTCCTTAAAATGATGTAAAATCCGTTGAAAGTTCGGTCGGATAGTCAAGGGTTAAAGTATGTACATATACAGTGCGACACAAAACAGTAGAAATTAAATAACGTGGAACTAAAAAAAAACAATAAATTGTTGCCATGTTTAAGCATTTTACGTCAAAAATGTGACTGTTACGTAGACAGTGGCGCCCTCATTTAATTTCTACTCTTTTGTGTCGCACTGTACGCAAAGTGATTTAAATCACGAAGTCCAGCCCTCACTACTTAATTTTTTATTCTATGACGCAACCGTGCAGAGTCAATTTGAGTAGCGAGACTGTCGTGAATAAAAGTACTATACTATATAAAAGTATACCTACTGGTATTTATTTTGATGGGCTTTCTATCATGCAACGTTTCTGGAATATTAAATTTTATCATTAACACCAAGGCCAACCAGCATGAAAAATAAAACTAGTTTTCGTCAAGGTCTAGAATCTAGATGTATATGACCCACAGTTGTATTTTGACACAACTTATAAACTGAATATTCAACTTAGAGTTAAACCAGCGAGTGTGTTAAATTGGTGTTATCTGTGACTCCAATGGGTAGTTATTTTTTTTGTAAAAGCCCTCGACTACCTTAACTTTATTTATAGTATAAATAACGAATGCCACATGAAAAGGGAATCAACTTTAAATATTGAAAATTGCATGATTTATCGTATACTTTTTAAAATAATGTTACTTTAAGAAAATAGTAATCTCTCGGATTCGGTTAAAATCGGCTGGAGTAACATAAGCGTATGCGAGCGAGTGAAAAAGAGAAATACAAAACCAGAACGAGGCTTTAAGACCTTATTGCACTGTACTTTATATGTCGCATTTAATGTTTATTTGTGGACAAACGGTACAATAAAACTACATATTATTTAAAACTACATTAACCAGTAAAGTTCCACAGATTACTATTTGCGATACACAATCGCTTTAAATTTTACATAAAATAAGAAACGACGTGACCCATGCTTACCTGCATGAGCAGCACATCGCAGGACAACCGCTAAGGCCGCTGAGGGGTATCCTGCTTAATAGGTACAAAGGAGACGACGACGAGTTTAACGGTTTGGTAGTCGCCCTGCTTACGACGATTTTTCGCGACCGTAAACCCCTATACTGCAAAATTCACCGAAATCCTTAGAGCCGTACCCGAGAACGTGATTGCAAATATATGCATATAGGGATAGTTTTTTGTTTTCGTTTAATATTTTATACAGGGTGCTTCTGACCTTGGGGCTTTAAATGCAAGGATCGTTTCTACTCCAGAAACTGAACTTCTTTTGTTCTGTAAGTTGTCAAAAATATGTCCAACTTAAATTTGATTTTTTCATACAGGTTAAATGTAATTTTCAATGTACGCGATACAATTCTCAATTTTCCTTTAGCCCTCGTACCAAGGAAACATCGCCCCCGTACCATGAGATAGTGATGATATGGCCATGATTGAATACACTGATTTTACAATTACACTTTAACATCAACTACTTATCTACTTATTTAAGAGTGCTTGGTAATTCTGTAGCTCTGCCTACCCCACTCTGGGAATGAAGGCGTGAGTTTATGTATGTATGTATGTACTTATCTAAACTTACGTTATTTTTTAATGTTTCCGAACAAAAGTAGTTAGTAGTAGTGCATTTAAAGCTCCAAGGTTGTAGGCAGTAATACCTACCTGGAAGACCGGTCGTCGCTCGGGTTGAAAACGAATTTACCCGAAAATGGCAACTTGGCAGATCGATTTTCCCACATAGGAAATTTCATCGAAATCGTTATACCCGTGATCACAAATATATACAAGGTGCCTCTGACCTTGGGGCTTTAAATGCAACGATCGATTCTACTCGCTAAACGGAACTACTTTTGTTCTGCGACATTAAAAAATAACTTAAGTTTCGATAACTAATTGATGTAAAAGTCTAATTGTAAAATCAGTGTATTCAATACTGGCCATCTAATCACTATCTCATGGTACGGGGGCGACATTTCCTTGGTACGAGGCCTAAAGGAAAATAGGGAATTGGATCGCGTACATTGAAAATTACATTTAACTTGTATGAAAAAAAATAAAAAATTGTTAAGCATATTTTTAATTACTTACAGAACAAAAGAAGTTCAGTTTCAGGAATAGAAACGTTCCATGCATTTAAAGCCCCAAGGTCAGAGACACCCTGTATACAATTATTGCTCATTTAATAGTATAGGATAGGATATATAGGATATCTCTAAATAAGTATCTATATCGTCGTTTAGTACAACCCATAGTGCAAGCCTTGAGCTTAGTTTGGGACTAAGTCAATTTGTGTGAGATTGTCCCTCGCTAAAAGTACTTGTTAGATTTATCTGCCTTCTTTTAAGTTAAACTACTATTCATGTTATTTTAAAGAAAAAAGTAGCTTTAGGTACTAATGACCATTTAAATGATTGATTAACTGATTTGATTCCAGCTTCAGGGGGTAAACTTTCAGAAGCCACAAATGCTTAAATATGTATTGTTTAAATATGTTTAAAATTCACCTTGAAGTAATATAGGTAAACCTTTAATAATAATGGTAAGACTCGTAATTTGCAGTGTACTTATTGACTACAATTCGTCACCCCCGCAGAATAAACCCATAAAGTGCTATTATAGGTTTTTTAATGTTCATGCATTTTTGGAATGTACAAGTTCAAATACATATCCTCATTTTTTTTTAGATTTTTATGTGGATTATTAACGAAGATACGGATTTATAAGGAATTATTCTATGAAATAAAAGTATTTACAAAAAAACGATAATATTATCTTACAAAACGAAATTTTAGTTATTTTTTTGTGATATATTGTTATGATGTTATTCAAACTCATTAGAAAGGGACGTTTGACAGCAAACGCCTTTATAGGTTTGTTCGTGTGCAAGCTTATAAGAAAATATTTTGCATTCCCCGGTTACATTAAACTACATTTCTGATAATATTTTACGCACACCAGAATAAACCAATAACGCTACAGTAGCGAATTTGGATACAAGATTAATATACCTTTAATACCCATGTAATATATTGTAGCATGATGTAATTATTTGTGAAACCAACTTGAATAAGCCTTTAAAAGTGTATTACCAAACACTATTAAGATGTAATTATCCGTAAAGTACATTTTTGTCTATATCTTCAAGTCGGCGTTACATAAATTAACAGGAAATCCACAACAGTTAGAACTAAAAATTGGCTTTCGGATGTAATTTAAATATTATGTGTTTTTTCTTTGATCGTGAAGTTATTTCAAAATTACGGTTTTTTATTTCTCCTGTAAAATTGGCATTTTGAAGTTATGGGTTTATTCTGCGGGGGTGGCGAATTGTAATAGTTATCTAAACGAACGAACTAAGTTATTATTACGCAGATTTTCCATTTCATCGAAAGGCATTTCACGCCGCAGGAGTTTCATTTGTTTGGTATCTAGTTACAAATCTGACCTAACCTAACCTACGTAATTAATGTTTGAGATATCCTGACAACGTCATGATTTCAGCAGAAAATAACGTTCGATGTAATGAAGTTCGATGAAATGATACAATCGATGAAGTGGAGTTCGATAGAATGATGGGTCACCACTTTAATAGTTTGAAAACTAGAAGACTCGTTAACATTTAAGTAGAAATTAGAAAATATTATTAGCAAAGACGATTGAAGAAACATTAAGTGGGGTTCAAATTAGCTTTACCTACCTATAGCATAATGCTCATTCATTATTGTTACCTGACTACTCAATTCTAGAGGTTTGTGTGAACAAACTATGAACCTAAATATTATTACATTTATATAGACGGGAATTTCCAGGCTGACTGAGTCACCATCGCCCAGCCCAATCCGCTTATAGTATCTAGATATAAGTTTTTTTAGGCGGTGTTGACTATATAGTAAGCATAGATAAGTAGATATTTCTTTTAATTAGACTAAAGTTTGTACTTACTAATAGGTAGGTATATTAAGGACTTGTATTTTTGGATAAATTATCTTTCCAAGGAGTTGAAATAAAATTCAAGTTGGAATATAAATGTTATTAAAATAAAATTCCATGAACGGCTTATAAATAAAAAAAAACAACTTTCGGCGGCTTTGGAAAGTAGACTCCATCAATAGGTGGTTAAAATGGGGGCAAACCTTTTATGAAGCAGCAACCTAATTCTGGTAGGTATTTCTTTTTGAATTTACTTAAAACGATGGAGATAAAGGCTACTTTTGATTTAAAAAACACAGAACATTTTAAGGACTGCTTTTTATTTAAAAAAATGTGATATTTACAATGGTTACACATACTTTTGTATAGTTAGGAATTAAGATAAGACATTATTTTTGTAACTAAATAGGATTATAAAGGGGAAAGTCGTTGCTCAAAAAGTTATCATAGTATGCCATGCGACCCTAGTCGTATAATATTTATACAAACACCCATTTTCAAATTACAATAACTTAGGCTCGCTCGGTACACAACCACATCACCGCCGCGTTACCGCGAAACCGTGCCGTGAAGACGGATTTTCGCAATCAATGCAGGTTAACATTAATCATAAAAAAAGATTGTAAGTACTGCTATTAAGTGATATCAGTGTCTGACTTATTCTTCACGTCGCGTCGTGGCCAAATTTCATATTTTTAAGGCATTTACTCGTATTTAAGTTTAAAAAAACACGCATAATTTGAAATATTATGTCTGTTTATTTCACATATAAAAAGTAAGTCGCTAATGTACTCGTCATTAATTTAATTATACACGAATACAGGCATCACTTACTATGGCATTGAACTCGACTTAAATGACTGAATAGATATATATTCACATAATTATATAGAAGATAAAACATTCCAGCGTAATTATCAATTCATTAAACACGTCAAGTGGATATGGCTTTGTGGTGTGACATAAACATAGCTCGAGTCTCGAGTATAGTTTGCTTTGGGTCATTCGAATCCCAAGTCGTGGAGTCATACGGATACGGCGTTACTTAAAAACGTGGAGTAACCATGGAATAGCTATGCCATGTTTTGTCCTTATCCGTCGAATTCAAATGTCACAACGACAGGTAAGGAAAAAACATGGCATAGCTATTCCATAGTTAATCCACGTTTATAAGTTACGCCGTTAAGCTTTAGCTAGTCCCGGGTTAGACACGAGTGATTTTTTTTATCGCTGTTTGAATCGTCACCTCGCCGCCGCCGCGCCTGCGCACCAAACTCGAGCGTTGTCGACCTAGCTTGACCCTGTGTATAGTCACCAGCAATAATATATTATCCAACAATGGGTGCAAAAATATCTGACATGCTCGTAATAAAGACGTGTCAGATATTATTGCGTTCGATGTTGAATAATATAAATATATGTATTGCTGGTGACTGTACCTACCTTCAGAGGCTACCTTATAACTACTTGACTAAAAAAAATCAAGGTATTTTGCCGCTGATGTTTTGTAACTAAATAGGATGAATTGGGTGAGTATAGTTTTTTGACGTGGTGTATTTTATATTTTATTTCGATAGGAATTATTATATAGATCTGAGAATAAAAACCCTTTTATTTTTATCTTCTATAGTTTTTCCGAAATCATTTTTTAAAACACTGAAGTGACAGTTCATAACTTTCTATGCCTGTTTCCGTCTTAAGCCTTGGTCTCCAAGTAAAAAAAAAGAAAAAGTAATCGTTGACAGTTCTCATTTGTCAAACAATCCGTTATACTTACACGTGTATTGGTTATTTTTATTTCGTTTCGAGTAGTCTCGTCTGAATTTATTGCACGAAGGTACAAAGCATCGTGCTATGTCCGAGTTATATGCACGATTATACAGGGTGTCCCAGAAACCAACGTCAACCCGCCTAGGGCTGATAGAGCAGCTCATAAGCTATCGATTTAACCCCCATGTATGTTCAGCAATTGTTATTAGTTTCCGAGATATTGATCATTTAAATCAGAGTTTTTGCCATTTTTCCTTATGTCCGTGGTACGAAAAAACCCTAAATTCATGTATTAATTCACATTTTTTTCAGTGTTTTCTTGCATGATTAGAATCACTGTAAAACAAGGAAGTTTTTAAAGCTACATGCCAATTTTTTTTTCATTACAACTTTTTGAGAAAACGCACAGAGTTACTTTCTCCATACTAAGAGAACACCGCGTCTGTTTTTCACCAAGTATGGAAAAACCAACTTTGTGTGTTCTCTATCAGCCCTAGGCGGGTTGACGTTGGTTTCTGGGACACCCTGTATAATTCCAATCTAATCGCTACAACAGTCGCTAAATCGTCCAAGAGGTTTGAACAAACCAATTTGTTTGTTTAGCCCAAAAAGAAAGTCGTTATTAAGATAAGAATCGAGCGGTGTCCAAAATCCGTTCCAGGGTCGTGGAGAGAAGTAGAAAAGCCAGAATTCAGGTGTAAGCAATAGTCGTCGTTAAAATACAGTCGAAACAAACTTGCAAACGAAATCAAAACAAACAATACAGGTGTAAGTGTAACGGATGGCTTGACAAACGAGAACTGTCAACGATTACTTTTTCTCACTTCTTTTTGTTTTATTGGAGACCAAGGCGTAAGAGGGAAACAGGCATTGACTTTTATGAACTGTCAATTCAGTGTTTTAAAAAATGATTTCGGAAAAACTATAGAAGATAAAAATAAAAGGATTTTTATTTTCAGATCTATATAATAATTACTATCGAAATAAAATATAAAATACACCACGACAAAAAACTATACTCACCCAATTAATTCTAGGGAAGAAAAACTAGACAAGTACAAGTATGTGGTAATATGATTAGTAACGGAAGCAGATGAGGTTTGGCAGTCTGGTAGCCTAGTCTAGCGTTAGAAGTACGTTCACTAATACTAAGTATGTACTAATAATAGTTGATGAGTCATTTTACATAAGTTTATTAACATATGTAAAAATGTTAAAGACGGTCACTGTAGATTAGATACATGGTGTTTTCAATTTATGAAGTCGTGGCTCTCCTTATATTTATGTACTTACAGTCGAAGCAACCTTGCCAGTGTACGATATCAAATTGAGTATATTGAGAACACCACTCAGCCCAGTCCGCCGCCACAAGTAGTGTTTATGTTTGTGGCCGAGTGAGTGGCGCCGCCCGCCGCCCCGGCGAGCGACACGCGCCGGCCTGGACCGCGGGGCGCGTTCGGCGTGGCGGAGGACTCGGCTGCTTGCGCCGACGCTAATTCCTTATTATTTTTAAATTTAGACCCGTTAAGTCCTAGGCATTATACAAATAGTTAGGGAGCTGGCGAGCAAAATTTCGATGTAATCAGCAAACGTGGTAGACGTTATTAATAGCGATAATTATACCCTAAGAAACATCAAGGACGTTGTCTGCCATCATGGTGGCGCTGCGTTCTCAATGGACAGCGATTCAAAAATGTAAAACAGGTGTGCTATATTATGCGCACACCTGCCTCTAGGACTGATGTTTGGATTTCTTATGAAATTCAAGAAAATCGATGAGGCAGACGTTCAGGCCATTTGAATTATTTTTAACTATAGGAACGATATTCAAAACGCGTCAGACATATTTGGGTTGTGTCTGTTTACTGCGTCCTCGCAGGTGTAAAATATATCCATAGTTCCTTTCGTAGTTTTTTTCTTTTATTTGGGAATATGAGTGAGAACGGTATAACTCAGTTCCGACCTTTTCCGTCCTACCTAAATATATATAGAGTATATCTATAAAAAGAAAGAAATAAATAGAGCCTAGGTTAAAAATCTCCGTATTTCACACGAACAAAACGTAATTAAAATAAATCACAGACTTTAAATTCTATTCAGATTAAATTTAAGCATACAATTAAAAATTTCACCCTGTCATTAACGTTCCAAGCGAATTTCGTTTCTGGGTGGCTTTCAAAAAATATGATTCTATAGATTTCAGCTCCAGAAGTTGAATCGTTGCCGGAAGTTCAGCGAATAATATTAAACAAAATAATAATAATAAAACTTTAAAGCATTACAATAATCCCATGTAACAACCGCTTTCCCTTGATTCCATGAATTTCAAACAGTTGTACAGCTAAAAATCATTGAGCAAAGTGTCTGCCAAATGTTTTATCGTACACAGGGAGTCATAATGAATCGAATGGGCCCCATGAGAGCCGTTTTTTTTTACATTTTAAAACTCCGTCCCTTGATATGCAGCACCCTGAATATCTGCTTCTTCGATTTTCTTAGTTTCCTGAACCCCAGGGGCATACATGAGCAAATGATTTAATACTCCCTTTATTTAAGCAACTTAAATCCGCTGTAACGCGAAAACGCAGCGACATAGGACCTGAATTGACTGGACCAGTCATTTCGTGCTGATCTAAACTGCAACCCCCCTCGACGTGAAACGTGTGCAAACCATATACCGACATGCTCGCCAGCTCCCTCACTACAAGGAGACAGTTCATTGTAATATATAAGCCTTATACTGTGATGTATTCAATTGTCCACATTGTATATTTCAAATAAGCATTTATTTTGTATACATGTAGAAATAACGGATTTTAATAAATAACTGATGCCACAGCGTAACAGCTTTTCATTTTAGCCCCTTTAAATGCTAAATACTATGGATCTTTTTTTGCAGGTCTCTTTTGGAGGTAAATATTCAGGGTGTTATTACATAAACGTAGATTACAATATTTTTAGGGTATTTTATCGTGTTAATTTTCAATTGCATGCTACCATAGATATTCAAAATTGTGTTTTCTGTTTGTTTGTATGTTGGGTTTTCGTTTAAACCAGAGCGAAGCGAGGTGCTAGGTGCTAGTAAAGTATAAAATAAGGTACGAGCTTTTTCTCACGACTCCGACCACGCAGAAGCGGATTATCGCTATTCCCTTAGAAACTGTCCTATTTTCCGGGATACACCCGTCCGTTTATGTCCGTTTCTGGGCTATAGCTATCCACAGGGATACAGACGGCTAGCACAAGTTGTATTTTCTCGCTTGACTCTCAGTGCGACTCTTTTGTTAAGGACTAGATAGAATGGGAGAGCCGAGCGACAAGCATGTCGCGGACCAGTTGTGCTGACCCTCCTGGGGGCCTGATGTGGCTGCCTTCATCGCGTGACGAGAATGTGGATAAAACACCCGTCACTTTTGGACAAGTTTATGAGTATGAGAATGGCGGATGCTTTATCCACATTTTGTCACGCCACAAGCGCAACCACACAGGGCCCTCTGGAACAGCTAATTAACACATGCTCGTTATTTATGAAATTAGAATTGTTTACCTGCGGCCTTGTCAGCTTAAAAGCCAACCATCGCTATATCCTCGGGAACGGTCCAATTTTCCGGGACAAATCCTTCTCAAAGCTACGAAATATTTCTGTATCTTTCACGTCGTAAACCGTTGGACGCTGGCGCTGGCATTTATAAAATTAGTATAAAAGTAGTTTTATCTCACTAACGCCGGTGAACCATACTTTTAACGTAGGTACCTATACGGAGTGAAATTTGGACAAAGTTAAAAACCATATTTAATGTAATAAAAATCTGTGTTGCTAAAAATTTAATGTAAAAAAATATTTAAGTACCTACTCCTTTGCGTGGAACTTTGGTCAACCATCCTCGGTCTCCCCTGTCGGTCAGCAAAAAGGGCTAACCCAGATAAAAAAAACTGCCTTACACATACCGAGATCACAAGCCACAAGAAACTGTTTTGGGAACCTTCGTATACTCCACATACTCGTATTGCAGGTCTTCTTCAGTTGGCCCGGCGGTGTTTTTGAAATGATAATTCCCTTGCCATTCATTTCCGTCTAATGCGAAACATGATTCATCGTTCATTACGCACAAGAGATCGTTTTTAGCGTGGAATGTATCTTTGACCAAATTGCGAAGGCAGATTTTTCAAGTAAATTTTTGATTGTCAGACACAGTCGTCTTGAGTTTTCTTGATTGTATTTTCCGATTTAATTACCGCGGTCTAATAGGTAGGTACCCAAATGTGATTGATAAATCACAATTGGGATGGACCAAACAAAAAAATCACGGGTTTTACATTCTAAATCGAGAGAATAGGTTTTGTATTTGACCCAATAGTTTGGTTTTAATATCTTTATTTATTAAACAGTCATTTTATGGATGACATGATTATTTTAAAAACTGGGTTGGCATTTTCTAACAAATTACAACAATTAAATGATTTCAAATGATAAAAAGTGATGTAATAATGTATTAAAATATACTATTTCAAGCGGTTTTCGCCTAACCTGTAACATACACCTCGAAATGGTTTTGGAATTATAGAGTAATTGTAATAATATGAACAATCGCAACGCGGCTCTCGATGAAGACCCGCGGCAGGCAGAGACCCGACTTACTACTAAATCTCCTTAATTTGGCAAGCTTGTATATTCTAGAAATCTGCCTCTTTGTCACTTACCATTAGTATTTGCATGCGCTAGATAGCTAAGTGTGTCCTGTAGTAGTATCTTTAAAAATAAGGCCAATGTAATCCACACTTATCGCAGTAAAATTTTATTTCATTTCATTTCATATAGATCTGGATCCTAATAGAAAATAATAAACATTTGCATTCATTGGATGACCCTAAAATAAACAATAGATTAATGGGATCACGTAGTATGTTATAATAAATAAATAATAATAATACTAATAAATAATGTTATTATCGAACTGAAACTCTACAACAAACAATAACTTGAAATATTAATGTTATTAATAATTCTTACCTCACTGCGGACCACTGTTCTCCTTTTTCTCGTACAATCGTACCACGCTGATGGCAGTACTCGCAGTTCTCTCTGGCGCCCGCCCTCGCCCCGCCCGACCCGGTCCGGCCGACGCTGCCTCCGCACTCAGAGACAGCGTGCACGTGCACCTACACACCAAGCATGGTTTTATGAGATCAATTATTTAGCGTTACACTAGATTGATTCTTCAAACCCGATTCAAAACTAGCTTCTCCATACATTTTGACACTAATATCTAAACCGAAACTAGCCTAAAAGTAGATTTACATTGTGGTCTTAAACTTTAAAAATAAAGAATTGCTCTTCTTTTCTGGTAGTCTCGTAATAACATAAAGAATGTTTATATAATTAAATTATAATGGCGCAAGCTTCTCGTAAGAAGGTAGCTGTCAAAAAAAACATACAAAGTTAGCTCCGGGCCGTACGTTTCTCATCCCATAAATCAAGTTCGATTTCCACGATTCTTAAATATGTTGTAGTTACCTATATGATAAAAACCTAGGTTTGTACGTTTCCTGTTTCTTTTTAATTCGTTCTTACCCATAAGTAACTTTTTTTATTATTATTTGTAGAGTACTTAAAAAATAATTCAAGCAAACCTACCCTTTAAAATGGTTAAATAGGTGTCTTTGACAAAAAGAAAATTCGTTAACCTTTTATAATTTAAGTTAGGGCACCTAACAAAAAACACTAGTCATCGTGTCTAAGACCCGTTCCACCTTGCCCCCACTTGCTTAGCTTATAGATAGAACAACCGTTACTTTGTAGGTGCTTTTTATATCTACAACAATGTCTTCTCTTAGAATTATGCTTATTGTACAATAATTGTAACGAAGAATAAATAACTAGTTTCATAGTTATTTTCCTCGTCGTGGGAAATGCCACCGAGTAAAATTGCAGTGCAGCGTGCGATCTTTTTTTAGCGTCGTTAGTCGTTTAACAATAACAATACAATATTTTACGTCAAAAGCAATAAATTCTAATGTAGTCTTATAGAAAGGGGCAATTATTTTTAATAGTTGTCTCGTTGCCATGTTTTCGTAATTCGTAAAAGCCTAATAAAATAAAACAAAAACCTTACACCGGCCCTTTGTATTTTCAGCAGACAGCTACCAGTACCAACTTCAGTCGATGTGGCAGAAGTGCTGGAACACGAACCAGAGCCTGGTGCACAACTTGCGGTTCCGCGAACGCGGGCCGCTCAAGTCCTGGCGGCCGGAGACCATGGCCGAAGCCATTTTCTCCGTGCTGAAGGAGGGGCTGTCGCTGTCGCAGGCGGCGCGCAAATACGACATCCCGTACCCGACCTTCGTGCTGTACGCCAACCGCGTGCACAACATGCTGGGGCCCAGCGCGGACGGCGGCGCAGGTCAGTCGCCGGCGCCAGCGCCACTCGTCGCCCTCCGCTCCGGCGGGCATCATCTCTTCCCTCAGAGCAACAGGCTGGTTTCCTATCCTCGATGTCGATTCAAGACAATTGCTTTACGTTTTTAGTAATTGAGTATAAATACCTGAAATTAAAAAAACCATCTCAGTTATTTATCATGCACGCGGCACGACGCGTCTGCCTATATTTTTTACCGACTTTTATTTTCTCATTACTGCTCGTACATAAATGCACTTGCTGTTAAATGCATCAAAGTCAAGGCCGCAAAATTCGTACTTAACAGCCTGTTGCTCGAGAGGGATATAAATAATGTGTTAAAAATAAGTAAAAGTGTCTACCAGAACCATAAAAGCCATACAAAAATAACTACTTATAACTTAAAAAATATTACTTAGTATTTTACCTTTTTTGAGGTTTTTTATTCTTCTGGTCGGACTACAACGATGTTTGCGTCAAAATGTGATTGTTCAAGCGAATTGTTATTGGAGAAGCTCTGCGAACTGGCGTGCTCGGCGAACTGTTTTTTCATGCTCTTAGTTGTCAACCTAAACATCACAAACACTTAAACACTTAGGTCACTTCATAATGAACATGATTTTTGCGATTTTTGCGATTTGCGACCATTAAGTTTTATTGCTCGATTATAAGTCGAATAAACTAAAAGCCCTTATTGATAATTAATCCAGTTTCACATACACCGCTACGCAAGTACATTGCGCGTAAGTTCAGTTCGGCAGAGCGTCGTCTCCGCGGGTAATTTGACGACAGAAGCTAAGTTTGGCAATCTATTTAAACCACTTCCTGCAGACTGAACTTTTAATAACTTATTAATTAATAAGAATATAAATATTTATTGCATACTTTGTTAACCTAGGTACGTACAGGTATATAAATAAGTAATAGTAGGTACTTTAAGTACGGGTTTAACGGTCGCATAAAAGCAAGAGCACACTTTCAAAATAGGACGAAGCCTGTAACTTTTAAGTCAGTGAACGTATCATAAGCTGCTAAAGTATTCATTGAAACCTTCACTAATAAACTAATCTTTTTATAAACGGTATTAAAATTCATGGTCTGATATTATATCTAATCTACCTTATTCTGCGCTCTAATGTTTACACCGTGTTGCAATGTTGCAAAATGTTAGAAAATTACATGGTTATTGATAGGAAATTGTTTAAATAAAAAGTATTATTGCTAGAATTTGAACACTAAGCGTCGATTTTACCAAACCTGAATAAGACTTACTCCTAGATTAGTCTGTACCAATGCGGCGTTTAATCTAGGTATAAGACCTTATTCTCGTTCGGTCAAATCCGCCCTAATAGGCATAAGAACACGATCTTTTCAAAGGCTAGAATAGATAAAAATTGTTTAGAATCGACTGATTGCAAACATATAGGTTATTTAAGCCATACAACGAATTATTCTTCGGTTTAGTTCAAGTCGTTTAAGGATCTCCCACATCTATCGACGCGCAATCGACTTAAATGAAAAGTAGGCGATCGTCCGATATTAAGATTAGTTTACATGGTTTTAACGACCTCCCGTGGGTATCCACTATTGTGAGGATGGCGCTGAAATGGTAATGGTTAGTCTGTTTACCGTTTACTGTTGGGTGCCGTTACAGATTTGAGACCCAAGGGGCGCGGGCGGCCGCAGCGCATCCTGCTGGGCGTGTGGCCGGACGAGCACATCCGCGGCGTGATCCGCGCCGTCGTGTTCCGCGACACCCACGCGCACACGCCGCACCACATCAAGGAGGAGGCACTGCCGGTCTACCCCGCTCTCACGGTCAGTATCGCGAACCGCTCCCGGTGTCGACCTTTGTCCGCCCAACTCGCTCCGCGAATGTGCTGCTGCGTTCGTTTTTTGTGTACTTACTAATCTTAGCTTGTATTAGTCCTTTGTGTATTCTAAGTTATACATGTTCAAATTCGATTGCGAGTTTTTTAACTGTGCTTAAAATACCGAGATGTTACAGCGTCGAAATATGTGCGTTTCAGGATGGGATGTCGGTGCCGAACGCTTACGGTCCTGTGCCGTGCGGTAACGGTCGAGAGGGCGGCGTGTCGCCCAACGCCGCCGCTGCTGCAGCAGTGGCCGCCGTGGCGCACGGTCTGCGGCGGCAGATGTGCAACATGGTGGTGGCCGCTCAGCGGCCGCCCGACCATCCGCAGCACCTCGGCCTGCCGCCGATGCCGCTGCAGTCCCCGCGGCTGCCGTCGCCGCTCTCTGCCGGGCTGGAGTCACCGCTGTGCTCTCCGCCACCGCCCGGTCATGCATTGGAACCCCCGAAGCCTTCCGATCCATTCCGACCCTTCGCCTCACCCAGGCCCGACAGCCGCTACGATCGCGACGTCGCAGAGATAACAGAAATGGGTCCGCCCAAGACGCCGGTTCCGATTTCAAAGAACGGTAAGGAGCTGTCGTCGCCGGTGCCGGTGAAGATGGAGCCGCCGCCCGCGGAGGCGCGCGCGGAGCACATCTGAAGTGCGGCAGCGGGCGCGGCACCGCAGCCGCCGGCCTTACCGGTCGGCGTGCCCCCGCCGCTGCCCGCTTACCCCTACTTCGTTCCGAATCGCAACTCAGTGGGTTACTTTTAAGCGCAAACTGCGGGCGGGTGACCTGCAGACGCGGCCCGCTCGACCGCGCCCCACGATTGCGATGCAGTCACGAAATTATTTTGAATCATATTTATTTTAAAGTGGACTCGCTGTGCAATATGATGCTTGTTGTTTAGTTATTCAATTTTGTATTATTGTGAAAGATTATTTTTAGCTTAATACTATTTTTGTTTAATTTGTCGTCTTTATGTAGTTATACGTTCCAGTGACGATACGAGTAGTTTTGTCATCACGTGTTGAGGTGGTCCCAAGCCAAGCCAAGGTCGCAAGCCTTGCGCCGCGGCGGCTCCGAGGCGCAGGCTGGAGTCGGCTCGATCATTACAATTCTCATGCGAACATTGAGCCCCGTTGCCTTCGCTGCGGTCCCACCTCGCTGTTAATTATTATTATTATTGTCTACTTGAAACAATATTTTTTAACGTATTGTCTAAGCTTAAATTATCTTACTAATTATCGATACAACCTTGACCCAATCATGATTGTAAGGAGATCAAAATTTAAAATATTTGGCCCGATTCAAAAAAGACTGTTCGGTATACCTATTCATCAAAATATGTGTAAGACAAGAATATTAAATAGTCTTACGAATAATTTTAATAAAATCTAGGTGTATGTTTATGTCGTCAACTCGATGTCAATTTATGAACTAGCAGTCGTAGTCGTAGCGATGTGTTGTTGCTTGCGCCGGCGCCGCCCGCGCTTCGCACTCCGCGAGGCCGCCCCGCGCGCCCGCGCCGCCCGCGCCCCGCGCGCCGCCGGGACTCAGCTCGCTGTCACGAGAGCTCGGCCCACTACTTTGTACGATGTATTTTAATGCATACCTACTAAGTTCGACTCCCAGTCGCGTATGTTTTTATACATTTTACGCGTACGATTGACCGAATTTGGATCTTCATTACGGAGCATTATTTTACACCTTGTAGTTTTAATCTATAGTACTTATTAAAGTAACAATGCAGCACCTTCTTGAAGTTTATCGGATTCTAAATACGACCCGCTAGCAGCGGCCAGAGGCGGCGCGCGGGCGGGCAGCGGCCGCCCAGCATCACAAGTAGACTAGTGATCGCCAAATGTAATATAGATGTATGATTAGCGAGTAGTGACGTTCCAAATGTTAGGCTATCTTAGTCGTGAAGGGCCCAGCCAACTCCTCAAATCAGCACCCCCGCCCTTAGGCAAAGCTTTTTCCATTAGGTAGGTACGTCGTCATCATTATGCAGCCGGAACTATGTCGCATTCGTCGAACACACGCCTTCGTGTAGGATTATTAATTGATTGAGCTTCGGTCGATGTACGAGGAGGCGGCGGGCCCGCTTAGCTGTAGCAGCACACAACGCCAAGCATTCAATGTACGATATCTCGAGCGTCTGCTGACCTACTTATGTGTAGCTAGATTATACATTTAAATTTCTTAGATTAGCTTAATGTACGTGACTATGTGTAGCGATCAGCCCAAACATTTAATCTGGCGACGCGTAAACCGAGATCTTGAATGACTCGTCAACTGAGTCGGGTCTTTGGCACCGCCAGAGCGACACCGTCATCTCTGAGATGTAGGTATATGTACAAATTTGTTTTATTGAAAACTTCCTGGACGCAAGTTTTGTTTCATAGTTTTGGTGGGAAAGGAGTAGTGTACGGACCTTCTTGCCGCAAGGGTATGCCATGGTCCAGCGCATCGGCGTCGCTGCCGGGTGCGCGTGCGCAGAGGCGTGTAAGATAAGTCTCCAAGTGGCCTTGATACTTCACTATTATTTGGGATTTGGAATATCGATTCGGTTCAAGTTTGGAATTAGTGTATAAAAAAGACCAAATTATTAAAAAGAACATTTGCGATTCAGATCTAGTGTTGCAACTATTTGGCTATCCTTTTGGAAATAACGTTTAAATATAGGGAAAAAAATAAAGTTATATAATGGCCTATACGTTTCGGATGAATTGCGTAAATTTTGGTAAATGTTACTACGCATATTTTCTATTGTCTAAGTCTAGGCTAATGTGTTCAAAAGTAATTTAAAAATTTTGAAAAAAGTAGAAAGTGCCTTCCAAATTTTTGACCACAGTAAGTGTTGGGGTGGGTGCGGCGGAGCCCGGCAGCGCGCGCGGCGCTGCGCCGGCGTCACGGCCGCGCCGCGCGCGCCTCCGG
Organism: Acleris emargana; assembly: GCA_927399475.2. Classification (NCBI taxonomy): domain Eukaryota; kingdom Metazoa; phylum Arthropoda; class Insecta; order Lepidoptera; family Tortricidae; genus Acleris; species Acleris emargana. The sequence continues at coordinate 42,699,329 of OV656835.1, read as the reverse complement.
GCTAAACTACCTATAAAACGTTAGTCTAATGGAAATTCAAAATTATTATATAAAAATTAAATACATATGACTATTATTATAGAAAAATATAAATAAAATTATATATTTGGCCGATGTGGTAATACCCTGACAGGCAAGCGTTAGCTGAATATTCGGCGTCAAAATTAATTATATATATATTTTCTTTGTAAAAAACACTAAATTCCACTGAGAAACAAGGTAGACATAGCAAAGTGCCATTCGTTTGAACTGAATGTTAGAAGGTTCGTTTTGTATCACAAGTGGATTCTGTAGTTTTAACTTTAATTAATTTATTATACTGGTAAAAGTGTATTAATTTCGATGACATGTAATAAACAAGTAAGTTACTAAGTTATTTTCGTGATAGATAAGTAACATTGACTTTTAGTGTTATTGTACACAGTTGAAAGCAGTGAAAGCAAATGTGCACGGGCGTCGCGCTCTAGCCGCGCCGGCGCTCCTTGTCCCGGGCTCTCTGCGCAGACGCTGACTAGAGAAGGAGCGTGCTTCAGTATATCTTGAATGTATACTGACCTATATGGTTCAATGAAAATCTTTTCTTATGAAGTTGACTACTTAGGCGCATAAGGTAAACTTACTTGTTAAGCATTGAGACGAATGTTACATCTGTAGCATCACCCCAGCAGCTGTACCGCAACTGTCTCCCCGTCTTAAAATATAGTTTTGGCTACAGCGGCCGTGCTCATTCGCGTTCACTGTTTACCGGCGGTTTCGGTTAGTATGTACTTGTATACATATTAGACCTTAGTTATTAATTTTAGATACCTATTTACGAGATTCGTTAGGTACTGGCGAGCGGCGAATCCGCCCCGCGTACTGCATCACATAACTATTTATCTCCTCTCATCTTATTTGTGATATATAAACACTATAATGTTTTAATATAAAGAACAATTATTATGTTTCGCAAAATGTTCACATTGTAGATGACTGTTGCTAAGTTTAACTGTATATCACAATTTATTATTTATTTGTTTAGTTTAAAAGAACATTATTTTAAAGCCAGTGTGGGCTCAAAATATACATTTATAATTAAAGTAGATAATTACCTACCTACCTTTGTTGTACAGAAAAAGTGACATCAATGTGACATGGCAATTTACCAAAAAAGTGTAATGAGTGAGTGCGTATCATCTCCAAGAGCGGGAGCCGGAGCCGTCGCCTGCGCAGCGCCCGGCCCTGCCGATGGTCGCGCTCAGCTCAGCTGAAGATTTTAAATTGCATATCATTAAAAAATAATATTGGGTCCTCCTACGACGTAAGCAATAAAAGGATACATTTAAAGCTAATGGAAAGAGAGCGTTAATCACCTACCTACCAATACAAATACTTACAAGCAACCTAAATTATACCATTAGTCTATTTCTGATAATAATTCACTAAATTAATGAAGTGGAGTTTAATTCTTACTATGTGAGGTGTTATTTGTAATAAAATAATAAATATTGGGGGACAATTTCATTCAAGTTAACGTTGGCCCAACTTTTAAAGGTATAGGTAACTACCTACTACCTACTACCTACTTATTTTCTCGCAAACCACTAGTTAGCGATCAAATGTAATAAAACAAGAGACGAGTGGAAGTGGATGTAAGTACTGACAATATGACACTTTAATAACGCATAATAAAATGTATGGGAAGTCGTAGGAGCACCCAGACCCGAGACACCGGCAATGAAGAATAACTTATAAAGGAGCAAATATGTCTTAGTTCAGTTTATTGTAATATAGAAGATGAAATATGTCGCTATAATTATTATCGTTATACAAGTTATGTTACGGATTCAATTAATCGTTGTTAGGATTTTTCTTATTTCGACACTTGTGTTCCTTATTATTTAGTTGACTATTTGCGTTTACTATTATTATGCAAAAGATCATTAACAACTTAGTTAGGTTCTATTGGTAAGTAGGTATGCACATGTATTTTTTTTACTTATTCTGTAACCCGAACGAACCATCTGTCAACGAATGGAAACCGTCAATAGTTTCAGCTTTGTTGGCCCAGACCGAGCTGCAGCGGCGGCGGGCGCGGGCAGCGGGCCGCTGCGCCACGCGACCGAGCCTCGGACCTCTCACGCGTACCCGCACGGCACTATGTTAACAGGATTTGATTTGACTCTAGCCTATACAGAAAGTTCGTTCGGAGCAGACACAATCATAACCAAATTTTCTTCAATATCTATGTCAAGTACAATTATGATTAAAAATTGGTGTATCAGGTTAATATGAAAACTGGATGTAGTTCACAATGTCGCCGTGTAACATCGATCACTATTAAAATGTTTTTTAATATATCTTTCTGTCTCAATTGATTACTACTAGCGATGTTAAATGTTTTAAGTTCGTTATTGTCACCGTGTACCGTTGTCTGAATGAATACATAAAATAGAGCAAATCAGTATAGTTTCATTTAAAACTCACCTGCAGCCGCGATCCATAAAGTGTACCTTTGGTTTGCTAGGAACGCGACTCTTATGAGCTCCACACTCTCGCCGTGACTAGGTGAGGCAAGACATTCCGCCAGAAAACTTATTTAATGTGTAAAAATCAATGATTGTTTGTTCGTTTGTATGTTCGTATTTTATGTGCTGTTATACCGTTCATCCGATTGCGATTAAATTTGGTATAGAGATAGCTCGAGTACCAAAATTTGATTTGCCCATTCTATATCCTAAGATGCAGGACTCCTTTTACCATGAATATTCGACTCTATTAGGCGGTAAATAAGATAGGACATTGGCCTGTCATCGTATTGTCAACGTGATGCTAGCTCTGTACTGGACAGCAATGGCGGCCGAGTGAAAACAACACCATAACAGGTCAAACACGACTTGGATTATATCGAACAGAATAGAGGCGCTGAAGGGGCCATAAAGAGAATACGAAGTAAACGGTTGACAGAAAGAGACGTGTCTTACAAAAATAATCAGGGTTGATGCGGAGGGCTATTGGACCGAAAAAGAGATGGAGAGGCGGAAGCAGAAAACATGCTGCGATGACCCTAGATTGGGTTGGATAAAGCGGCGATCAATTAGGTCTAGTGGCTCTTGCAGGATTTAACTAAGTTTCTGTTCATATTATAAGTGCTGTTTTGGATTTGGAGGACAAAACTCCGTTACACAAAAACATCGTTGTACAATGTCCAAACTCCAAGGTATAGTCTTTATTATTTGAACTGAGCTGATCTTCTACACAAAAGCCATTGTTTGTGTACAATACTATTATCTTTCTTTGTGTCCGTAACCGCAAGCCGATTACATACAAAAAAGTTAGAACTTCATTGAATGTACTTACATTGAATTATCAACCCTATCCTCTTAGTCAGTAGGTTTAAAGAGTAGATGTAGAGCACTCATCGGACCTGATATTTAACAAATGCCTGTCGGTATTAGAGGATGCCGTATTATCATTAGGCGGCCGTCCTCTTAAAGAGTATGGATTACCTCAGCCAATTCCATCAATACAATTTGGAAATAGAGAGTACATGAAGGAGACCAGTTACGATACAGTGGCCTTAGAAGACGCAGTAAGACAAAATGAAGCATCCTTGAATGACGAGCAACAGGAAGTTTACAGTAAAATTATCACGAGTGTAGACGCAAATGACGGTCGAATATTCTTCTTTGACGCACCAGGTGGAACTGGTAAAACCTTCCTTATTAATTTACTTTGGCGAAAGTAAGAAGTACTCACGGCATTGCTCTGGCTGTGGCGTCGTCCGGCATAGCTGCTACATTACTGGAAGGTGATCGAACTGCTCATGCTACTAATCGTGTGGGACGAAATAATGATGGCTCATAAAGGTGGTATTGAAGCCTTAAACAGATCACTAAGAGATATAAGGGGTGATACAAAACTAATGGGTGGAGTAACAGTTTTGCTGGCCGGAGACTTTCGGCAGACTACCAGTGGTGCCAAAAGGAACCCGAGCTGACGAAGTAAAGTCGTGTATTAACTAATTGGTGGCCCCAGGTTAATATTTTTAAGCTCTCTAAAAATATGAGAGCACATTTGGGCGGGGATGAGTCTGCTGGTAGATTTTCAGACCTCCTTCTTAACATCGGTAATGGTGATTTTCCATCGTTTGATGGAATGATAACCATCCCGGAAGAATTGTGCACAGTTGTTACTACGATTCAAGAATTACTGTCTAAAGTTTATCCAGACATTATTCATATACATGACAAGCCTATTGAATAGTTATGTGAGCGTAACATTCTTACTCCAAAGAACGATCAAGCAGCAGCTATCAACGATATACTGCTCATGTCGTTTGAGGGCGAAGAAAAGGTCTATACTTCGATTGATACTGTGGTTAATACAGATGACGCTACTAATTACCCTGTAGAATTTTTAAATTCATTGAAACCGCCAGGTTTGCCTTATCATAAGCTTATTCTGCGTGTGGGCACTGCAATTATGTTGTTGAGAAATTTAAAACCACCAAAACTTTGTAACGGTACGAGACTGCAAGTGAAAGCGTTACATCGCAATATAGTGGAAGCCACTATATTAACTGGGTGAATTTAAACAATTACAGTTTCCCCTAAAAGTCTGCTTTGCCATGACAATAAACAAGTCTCAGGGGCAAACTCTCAAATTTGCGGGTATTAACTTGAGAGAACATTGCTGCTCTCATGGACAGTTTTATGTTGCTTGCTCTCGAGTAAGTTCACCCAGTATCTTGATTGTTTTAGCGCCTAATGACAGATTAGTTAAGAATATTGTGTACACAGAAGATTTGAAGGCCCTATTTTTTTACACACGCTAAAAAAAGTAAAGCCGCAAAAACTATACATAATTAATAATAATACTTCTTAACGCGAGCGAAGCCGCGGGCAAAAGCTATGTCGATATAATTCTGGCCAGGGAGGACGTTTAACTATTAAATTACTTTAAACTATGAATGTACTTAACTGCGATAAACGAGTTCTACGCGGACGAAGTCGCGGGCAAAAGCTAGTGTAAGTATATATGGGTCAAATCTTGCAAATTAAATTTGGCCCACTTCCCGTTAACGTAATGGGCTGAAATTTGGACCACATATGTAAACTCAATGACAATGCAATATTATGGTATCTAAGATAAGATGATCTGATGATGGAGTCGGAAGGTGGTGACAGGATCTCCGCTATTCTTAACGTAGACCCACCGTGTTAGGACTCAATAGTCCGGTCTCGATAAGCAGATAAAAATCCTAGTTAATGGCCAGGGGCCGATTGCATAAAAAAAAGCTAAGGGGGCTTCCAAACGAGCAACATTTTCACGGCAATGTGTGGCCGGCAACTATACGCGTCTTGCTCTAACATACGAAGTAAGAGTAAGATAGCACTAGTTGCCGGCCACAAATTGCGGCAAAACATGGCCCTGTTTTGTATGGATTTTACTAATAGTATGGGCTTGTACTTTATTATGCAATAGGCCCCTGGTCAAGAGTACCCTTAACCGACGGGCGTGAATGTAGAATATCATGAAAGTAGATATACTTAAAGCATGTTGGGCTATACCTATGCTACGGACTAACAGAAATTAGCTTAAATATTCACATACATTTTTATTCTCATTCTTCTGTCAAGTGTCAAAATCGATTCCCAATTCAATTCTATGAAATGTTTTAACGACCTACCTACTTACTTTCTATGTAACGATGGTTAAGACAGAATACCTACTCCATATTTATTTATTTATTAGACACTAACAAAGTCCACAGCTATTATTATTTTATTTTACATGACATGAAATACGCTCTAAAACGAATATAATATATTCTTTTAAAATATAAGATATATAAGACCAGCGCGCGCGTCCTCTCCCGTCGAAGTCTGTTGGCTCGCTACAATACAAGCTGTTTCCTTATTTTATTAATCTACACCTGTTAAAAATTTATTTATTATGCTGAAGGTAGTGTTTTTTGGTCCAATTCGTTACAAATTACTCTTGGTGTAGAAAATTAAAGACAAACTGTTATTAAATATGGTTTACTTTATCAAATATAGCAATGAAATAAAAAACAAATTAAACGAACACTTACCCAATAAGTTGTAAGGTTTTTTAACAAAAAATATATTTTAACCACTTAGTTACGATAAGTGACTAAATAAAAACTTATTTTTAGTTTTTGTTGCCCCGTTTTTGGATTCTCGCCTGTAATAAAAAACAAAACATAAAATAAATAAAAATATGTCTTTTCTATTATCAAACATGATAATTAACCCTTACAATTATTTAATAGAAAAACCATAACATATCAAAAAATTAGGGGACAATGACTAAGTAGACACCCACGTAACTCAGCGGACAAAGTAAAGAAGAGATCACAATAATCACAATATGCATATCATTATTATTAATCAACTTTATACTAGCATAGCGTAGGTATATATTTTACCTCGGAAAATGAAGAGGTATTTTCCAAGGGAATGGCGATAAATGGGTTTCACACGAACGAAGTCACCGGCAACCATCTAGTAACTCATATAACGAAAGGCTTACAAAACTTCCGAGATATTTCAATAATATCAGAAATCAGCAATAAAGTATTGCTTTTTTATACATTAATTTAATTAATAATACTAAATTATGGAAATCATAAACGGAATAACAAATTCTTTTCATTAAATAAACATAAAACTCACAAAGACAAATCCAAAGGTTGAAACTAGTTACGTTCACTATGTATACGGCCTAATGTGTCCAGTTAGTTACATAAATTTACTGGTCCACCTACACGTTACGCTATGAAATGTAACGCACAGGATGTAACGAATTCACGTCATAAAATATAAAAATATTTATAATAAATTAACATTAAAAGTTAAATATTATCTGTAAAAACAATAAGAAACAACATAAATCTGGGCTAAATTCGGTTTTTTTCTATCTTTATTACTTCTTATTTAGGTAACAAACAATGATAACTAAACTGGACCAAAAGACGTGGTAAAACTCACCTGAGCACCACACAGTACGTCGCGGGGGTCACATATGATTCCTTCAACGGCTTTTCGGGCAGATTGTAATTTTATCTATGGTAGTAATGTTGCTAGATAATAAGTAAACTTACGATTTGGTAGTTTATTTCGTATATGACTTGAAAATAGCGTAACTAAGGTGGACGTGTCCACATAAGCTATTTCGAGGTGACAACGTTTAAAATTTCAATTTAAATAAAAATAAAATAAATTAAATATATATATTACTAAAATCACATTGCTTAAAGTCAAAACTAGCCCAGAAATATATCACTTGGTTGACCGTGGTATAAAAAATCTGTGCTATTGTAGTTTGAACATTCATAATATCTAAGGTGACAGTATTGGGGCTCGCTGAAGGTATATTTTTAAATGGATTTTTTGATGTATCAGATTAGATTTACTCTTTACTAAATAAAATAACTAGGAAGTTGAAAACGTAAACTTAAAAATAAAGTAACATTCATTGGTAATCCTAATTCACACTAAGAAAAAATAATTAAAAATGTCAGGTGACATCGAACAAATGGCGAGTACAACTTTAGATAGAAATGCCCTGATACCACAGATTAAAAACGATTTTGTTTATGTTGTGCACATCACTAAAAGACTCGCGTGACGTCAAAGTGCCTACGCAAAATGTTACACGCTCGGTTCTCATATAAATCGACGAACTCTTTCCTTCTATCTCGATATAGTTATGTGGGAGTACCCAAATAGCTTAGCTACCCGCTGAACTCATTTGAGGACTTCTAACCCATTTCCTTGGATTGGGCTAGCTATCCAGAGAGGTAATGCAGCCAGTGTCATAGTGCCGCGAGCGGACCTGTTAGAGGGGGTGTTCTTTTTATAGTGGTGATTATTATTTACATCTTTAATATTTGAGTAGCTTAGTTTTATTTTAATTTGAGTAGCTTAGTTTAATTTTAATTTAAATAAGTTTAGGTTTAACTTTTAATTGTAGTATCTAGCATATATTTTTTATCATTATTAGTAAGATGCATAGAATATTTAGTAAGCAAAACATAAAAAAATAAATGTGTTATACTAAAATTAGAGGATATTATTAATTTTATTTATTATTATTGATGTATAATTATTTATAATGATTATTTTGGATTTATTTTTATTGATATTTTATTGGGTTACCATGGTTACGTTCAATATGTATGACAAAAAATGGCGTTTCGTTTGGCATTACAATTCAAGTTTTATGATAAGTTTATATTTTCTTTTGAGATGTAAATATAAAATATAAACTTGACATTGGCAGAAATGGTTGCTCGATATCTCCATGTGTTCCCGTGGAAGTCGTAAGAGGCGACTAAGGGAATAAAGGCTTGTAGTACTGTTAGGCGATGGGCTTGCGACCTGTCACTAATATACACTGTTAAACATCTTAGCCTATTATTTTGTGCAAATTGTGGTTACAGAGTTATCAACAAGTTTTTAGAGTTGTTGGTAATTCTGTACCTCTGCCTACCCCACTCTGGGGATGAAGGCGTGAAGGTATGTATGTATGTATGTACTTATGTAAAAAATTGCATGGAATTTGTAAACATTTAACAATAACATTCAAACACTATAAACGACAATCGGAAAAATGAATATTACGGTGCTGACAAGTAATTTGTCCTTTAGTACCGTTTGGTAACCAAAAATTCGTAACCAGCATTATAATTTTAAGCTTGTAGAAAAATGTATGTATGCTCTTAATATAAATGTAATTAGCTCTTAAGGTACTCGTGCCTGTAATGAGAGCGCTCTCAAGCTTGCGCTCTTACCTCCGCACGGGGTGCGGGGTTATTTCCTCAGTAAATCTGATCAGTAACTAGCATGCACCATAATTGGAAGTAACCAGTACGTCCACTTTTAAGCTTTTGATTTTGCTGAAAGGATAATTTTTAACAATATGACGCAATGACGCCACCGCACAAAATATCTCTCTAAATATTTTTTCATGCCTCATACTCTGAAAGTAGGCCATTGTTTATCTTAAAAACGGGCTGAAAGTGATACATGTCCGCCCTACGGAAGAAAAGTAATTTGAAAAAAGAACTGTGCATGTCTATAGACCTGTGCAGTAGCTGAAACCTCAGCCTCTTTGTAGTAAGATTATTTAAAAGAAAACTAAAGTTTGTACTGAGCCATGGTAAAATATTATTATTACAGCCACTCTTTGGTAAAACTACCGAATCTTACTTTTAAAAGTTTTAATATCAAGTTTCTGAATAAAACCAGTTATATTATTTAAATACATTTTTTTATCATGTTACCTTTATTTTTACTTGTCACTTTTTATTTAATTCCAATTTGATTACTTGCGGTTTGTAATAAAATAACCGCCTCAAAACTCATGGCAGTAGTCGAGTAAAAAGGCTTGACCTTGGAGTTTAAAATTTTGTCAAAAATAAGAGCGGGAAAACAAGATACGATCTTCAGTTCAGTATCTTTCTTGTTATACTAAGTAATATACTGTGTCGTTATATTTTCATAAGTTATTAGTGTTATTACAATAAGTTCCTCGTCTAATTCGGAAGTAGATTTAACGCCAGATTTGATTAGGGAAGAGGCTCAAGCAGTGATGGAAAATCTTCTACCGCCAAAATCAAAGGAAAGTTATTTAAAATCTTACAACGATATTACGAAGTGGCGCGCAGAAATAAAAATTAAATCTTTCTCTGAAAGTGTGTTTCTGACATATTTTAGTGACTTGTCAAAGAGAAATAAGCCCTCAACTCTATGGAGTATATTTTCGATGCTGAAGAGTACTTATATACACGAAACACAAGATTAATTTGAAATAGTTCCTCAATATAAAGTTGCAACTTATTAAAGAGTGCTTGGTAATTCTGTAGCTCTGCCTACCCTAATCTGGGAATGAAGGCGTGAGTTTATGTATGTATGTATGTATTTCCCCAATTTGATATATTTTTTGAAAAGGCAGTCGGATGGGTTTAAGTCTAAGAAGTCGAAAGTTTTTACCGCACAAAATGTGGAAACATTTTTAAATCAAGCTCCTGATGAAATATATTTGGCAACAAAGGTACCTCCGCATAAATATTACATGTTTTACTATTTTATAAAGCATATATCGCACTGCTAGATCAAGACTGTATCAACTCAAAATCATTGCTAGTTTTGTTTCAAGCTCATAGGCGTTGTATTAAAGTCGATTTTCAAATACAGTTGTATTTTGAGTTACTACACTTTTGATCTAGCAGTGCGATATATATGTTTGTTTTCCAATAAATAAATAAATAAATAAATATCGTCGGTAACTGTGAAAAGGCAAAATATACAGATTTCTTGATTTATTTTTCAGGCGTGCATGACTCGATGTATGAATGTTGAAGAAGCGAAAGAAATTTGTCAAGATCGTAGCAAGTGCAAAGAAGTGGTCTCTGCCTACCCCTCTGGGAAACAGGCGTGATGTAATGTAATGTAATGTAATGTTTTTCAGGTGGTGCTGATATTTGGCATACACGGCGCATGCAGTAGTATTGAGCTTACCAATATCAAGGTGGAAGATGTTGAGAAACACGGAGAACTAATATTGGTAAAAATTGACCGAACATTTGTGGTGCGGGACAAATTTGCTCGATTAGTGCAAAAATATCAAGAACTTTGACCTAGTAACTTACAAACTAATCGTTACTTTATTAACTATCAACGAGGAAAATGTATAAAGCAAGTTATAGGCACAAATAAAATTTCCAACATGCCCATGCAAATAGCGCAATATCTAAACTTGCTAAACCCAAATCTTTATTCTGGGCACTGCTTTCGGAGAACGTCCGCGACTCTCTAAGCCGATTGTGGAGCAGACTTAATGATGCTCAAAAGACATGGAGGGTGGAAATCCAATAATGTTGTAGAAGGGTATATAGAAGACTCGGTTGAAAATAACGCAAACATATCAAATAAAATTACAAAGGCCATTAATATTCACACTACTCAACATTCACCGCGACCTGGTTGTTCTAAAGATTTTGATACTTCATATCAATATAGGGAGCCAAGCAAGGAAGTGACCAGTGAAACTCAACCCTCGTCTTCTTCCACCAACGAAAGAAGAGCTTCACCGACGTTTACAGAGTTTCAGGACACTCAGATCTCTCAAGCAATATCTAATGTTAATATTCCAGGAAAGAATCTCTCACTATCGATCAGTAATTGTTCAAATTTTTCAATTAACTTTAAGTAGGTAACACATTTTTAATGTCTAATAAAAAAAAACTGTGACTTACTTTTTTTATTTTCCCCGTAAACGAAATGAAAAGTAGAGTGTTTAACTCGGCTGAAAGTATCAATTGCCCCTGGAACTATAGGCGCACGCGCTGTCGCTCGCGCGGCCTAAATATCTCAGGCTGCGATTGATCACTTTCATCCCTTGATTAACAATCTTCTATTAAATGTTTGTAGTAGAGTCATTATGTGAGTTAATAAAATAATACTTACCTTTTCCTTGCATTTTAATGTAATTAACCCTTAGACTAGAATTTATATTTTATTTATTTATTTTATAGGTTGGGTGGGAAAGCTTTTTTTAACTAACGAGATCTTTCGCCACTATCTCGCTACATCATCAGCAATTCCACGTCTAGAAATATGTAATTTGACTATCGACACCTAAATAGTTTTAAAATATTAACGGCTTAAATGTTTAGAAACGCTGACCTTTACAAAGATGCCCGATAAAGGATACATTTTAGTATCGAACTAGCTGTATATGGAATAAGTATGATATTCCAATGAACACCGTGCAGTAATTTGGGTACGGCAGACATGGATTCGGTAGCAGATAAAGGGAACTAATCACCGAACGCCCTTTCGGTGAATTGAACAAACCAAATTATGTGGAACCTATCGAGCAAACAGATTTAAAAAATAGTATTTTGACGTAAAAGTGTGTGTATAATTATATCTGATATTATTACTAACAACTGAAACTATTATGTAACCATGAATATATATGGCTTTTGTTACTATTGCGTACAAATGTTGTCATGTACAAATGACTTCAAAACCAAAAAGTGAACCATTTCTGAGATAATGGGACCAAAATGATTGCAAATAATCTCCCCCATAACCTAGGGGTTAATAGTCGACCTATTACTCTCTAGGGAGAGGAATAGGTCGACTTACCAATAACCCTGTATACAAATTAGTTTTTCACTTCTCATGCTCTTAAAATGCTACTTAAATCTCTGCGAATCGGGACTAAAGCTCCTTATTAATCTCTAGGGATTAAAGTATATTTTTTTTAATTTACTTTGGAAACCCCTAAACAACCAATCACGGTGTTTGTGAATGGAGGATTATCGCCATTTTCAGTGATTGTGTATGGACTTACACCCGTATTTATAAAGAAGTAATTACTTGTTGCTAAGTAATTTCTTAATTAAGTCATTACTTGATGATAGAATTCTTCAGAACAAAATCTTATTCTATAGTTAAGTAATACACATTACTTACATAAGCAATTGCTTAAGTAAGACTCGACGCTTGATGATTGTTTCTGTCTGGCAACATTTCTTTACTGCGTTTCGTTTCATGAAAAGAAAAATGTGAGGTGTAGATTATTTTAGCAAAAGCTGGCATTATAACACTTAATTTCAATTAAATCCGTAATTCTGATAAAGTTATCGTTTTAGAAAGTAATTTCAACTGTAAAAGATAATTTTACTTTATCCAAACACAATACTAAAATTTGCAAAAATAAAACGTTTCACACGATATTATCCTACTCAATTTGAATGTTTAGTTTTAAGCCTTAAATGATGTACTGACAAGTGATTTGTTATTAAGTAGGATTATATGAGATTTGTTTGTGTTTCTGCTGTCTGTGCTTTTAGCAGCTGACACAGTGGACTAATAGGAAGCCCTCTTTGGGTCTCCGATTGTAAAGAGTGAATAATTTTCGGTAAAATCACATGCATCACTATGTTCTTGGAGAAACGAAACCTCATTTTTTTTAAATCTTCCGTATAATCATGGAATGGATCCACATCACGAAAGTAAACTTTGGGATTTCTAATTTCTATTTCCCCAAACATTTCATTATCCAAATCGTCTACAACAGAAAAAGTTTCTTCGATTCTGTCCAAAGATTCCATTTTATTAAATGTAGGTAACCTCACAATATTGACAAGCGTCGCCGTCGCGTCGTAACCAGAAGTAAATGCTTAAGTAAAGAAAATGGTGACTATTACTTGGCCGAGAAATCTAACTTTTGTCAGTTCTATTTCTAAGCAATAGCTTAACTATAGAATAAAAATCGTTACTTTAGTAATTACTTTTACTCAAGTAATGACTTTTACTCGTCTATAAATACGGGTGTTAGAGAATTTAGAACTGGAGCACGCATTGATACAATTTCCTAAGCACAAAAGTCTGTCACTTTTTGGGGGAGGTGAGGTAACACTACATACACAATACTCAACACAAATGCAAAATTCGCTCTCATTGCTACACACCTACACCACTAAAAAACAAAAATACTAGCTTAAAATTACGCACTCATGCACATTTTTTTATTACCAACATGTGCTTACACAATTTTAAAATAAAGATGTGTGCATTATCTTACCGAATATCAAACGATTATTAGAGATGAGATGCATATCTACTTTGTCGATATCGATAATTTCTAAGGTTGTGATATAGATGGCAGCACTTTACTACACGAGATTAACCAAATATGCGCCATTCATTATATATTAGTATATTGTAAATTATTATATCATAAGGTAAAGAAAACCATTTTAAGAAATAATAATAAAATGTATATTCAGTTTTACCAGCGTATAAGATGGAACAAAAGACATTTATTCAGTAAGTGTTCAGAGAACCTACTATAAATACTATAGTTTAATTCTACTAAGATTACAAACAAATAGATGAACAAGATTTTGATGCTCACCAAAACAAATCGGCCGTGAGTTCGACGAAGAGTTATGAATTGACGAGCTTTCGTTTGTTCTACGATCTCTGTTCGACATAAGGCTGAGTTAGGTACTCTTCAGTTTTACAAAGACCTGTTTTGACGACCAACCCGCAGCCAAAGTTACAAGATAAGTACGACAATAGAAACAGAAACAGAAAAAGATTTATTGCCCTCTCAGCACAGTAGTTTTACAAATTATTCCTTAAGATAGATACTTAAACTACAAAACTACAACAGTCTTAACAATGTCTACAAAAGTTCTGGCAAAAGGTTCAAAACTCAGCTTATGCTGTGAGACAGGTCTACACAGCGCTGTTTTTCAGCCTGTACCTGTCTCTCAAAGTGTAAATTAGCCTTAAGAGCACACTGCATACACCATAACGTAAAACATAAATAAAACTTAACAAAGAACAAAAACATACTACGAGACCCGCGTTCAGTCGGCGACTTTCAAATACCAGCGGGGTAGTTGACACTTTTTATTTTTTTTATTTAGCATAACCTAATACTACCACAACCACTTAAACAAAAAGATGTTTTTCTTTCCAATTACTTAATCAGACAGACAGAGCATTCCTAAAAACCAGAATTTAATTTAAATTTTACGTTTAGTAGTTATATTAAAAAAAAAAAAACAAAAACGGAACAGGAAACAGGGGTTTCTTCCTCAGCCATCTCTTAGCTGTTTGTCGAAAAGAGTTCTCCGAATTTTGAGTTTGAAAGTTGGTAGTGACATTTTAGTGCGTAATAATCAAGGCAAGGTAACTAAACCTGCTCCTTGTTAGCTTGTCTTCGAGCCCACAAGTAATCTTTTGTGAATTTACTAATAACGATTTATTACGCGTTATTAATCATCATTTACACAATCACGAGTCTGTCCTATGTTAAAAAAATACTGGGTAATAATTACTGGTTTTTAAAATGTATTAATTTAGTATAAATATGCCGAATGCATTTTTGTGGATTCGTTTTTTTTGAAAGATATGATAGCCTGGTGTTTGTGTATTTTTCCATTACAGCTTTACACATTTCAACCTTATGATTAACAAATATATCAGAGGTATGGTTTTCGATGTTTGAAAATATATCATTTCCCACGAAGTGTGCCAAACTTTTGGCTACAATATAATTAGTTGTAAAAGCAGAGTTAATTCTTTTATTTTCATCCAAACCCAGTCTTATCACTTTTTCACATTGTCGGCATAATGAAATTACACTTTCTGACGCGTAGCTTAAGTAACCCTTCGTTTTGTGATAAATAAAACTCTGGTCATCGCATGGTCCAAAAAGACCTCTAATGCAACTATCGCATTTTATTTTCTTTGCCAATGCGAATGCCACATAACCTGCTATATACTCTACTACCTTTTCTCCAAAAGGAGAAAGAAAGATTTGACATTCTAAGTCAAATAAATCTTCTTCAGACTCTTCTTTTCTCGTTTCTGAAACATTATCACGAGCACCTGGAGATGTGATGTTTATCTTTTTTATTGCGGAGGAACAATTTAGAATGCTGATTTTTTCCAAAGGAATACAGTTTGTCCCACTTACGTTTAATGATCATTTCCTTGTGTATCAAAAGCTTTTTATATATAGCCTCAAATTGACGAGCTGTTGGGTTATCTGAAAAACCGCCATGACTTCTTACGTTGGAAAACACAATTTCGATATATGATCCTGGCTTATTTTATGAAATGGAAGGTAACTCAGTCCGGTTTCAGTATTAAGAACTAAATCATCGAGCATTGCTTTTGCACTTTTGATACAAATGAGCATACCTAAAAATCCTGTATGTCGCGGGCTATCGAAAATATTTACTCGTTCTATTAGATTTTTTCGGTTTTTGACGTCAGCTTGTAAATGCATTAGAAGAAACTTGCCTTCGTCTAATCTGTCACAACATTTCTTGTAATTATTTTTACACATGGCTTTTTTAAATCCAATACCGCATGTTTTTGAATCTAATATATCAAATATATCGTTAATGAGTTTAAAAAAATCTGCAGTAGCAATTGCATCTTGGAAATCGGTTAGATTTAGTTGCGTTTTGCAAAAGGTCAAGGCATCTGCTACGCTTTCGCTGAAGAGTCACCGTGATCGAATTCGAGATCAAAAATGGAAACATACAATTGTCAATGTCAAAGTGACATTCCAGGGGTATATAATCTTGGTTTGAAGATTTCATTTTTTAATGTTTGAATTTTAATCAATAATAAATACCGATACCTACATGCTTTTCAGTAAGATATTGGATGGAACACTTTTTCACACCAAAGTTTGTCTATTCATGTGTAATGTTAAAAATAGTTTTATTCTCAGTCACTAATCTGCATACCGTCACCGGAAATGCCAAGAACATCGGTAGTTTTAATGACATAACCACCAATTTTTGTAGAAATATTTATAGGCTTTCATCACCATAAGTTTCTCACTAATGGTCATAGCACTATGTTGCCATTTCTTCGGCGTTGAGAAATTGTTCTTTTTATTTGAAGGGCCCGACTGAACTTCCATAGTTATTAATTTCCAATGCAACACACACGAACAAATAGAAACTGTACCTACACGAAAATACAACCAAAACTAAACAATAAACAAAAACTTAACAACAGAAAGCAACGATACCAAAGAGTAAACGAAAAGAAGCACATTAATTCGACAGATGTCAGAAAACTAACGCCGTATGTCCCGTATTGCATTAACAGTAAAATTATTATAATAACGAATCAAATGTTTAAAACTTCTTACCATTGCCAGTAGCATAAATTAAAACTCCATATATTTTATTCAAACAACATAAATACGGAATTAAAAAAAGTATATCTACTGTTAGCCTTAGTGTAATATTTTCAACTCTTCACACAATATTATATTACCCTGATTATTATTATTTTTATTTTTATTTCAATGATTTTAAACTAACCATCACTTGGGTTTGTTTTTTTATGATGGCAATCCGTTTGT
Organism: Acleris emargana; assembly: GCA_927399475.2. Taxonomy (NCBI): domain Eukaryota; kingdom Metazoa; phylum Arthropoda; class Insecta; order Lepidoptera; family Tortricidae; genus Acleris; species Acleris emargana. The sequence continues at coordinate 42,682,400 of OV656835.1, read as the reverse complement.
TTACATGTTTGATCTCGAATTCGATCACGGACTGTAGCATGTTTTCATACAATTGACTACGATGATTTAGGGTTGTCAAAAATCTTGTTTTTACCCGATTGTTACAAATAAAGGAGGATTATGGTTTTTTCATGTAAAAAAATACTTGCATATTTTTTTTTTAAATTAGAATATCAACTATAAGTACATGTAATTTAACAATTTTATAATAATTAACTAGTAGGTATTCTATGTAGGTATTAAGGTTGTTGTAGTTTTTTAACGCTACAATAAACAACATTTTTATAATATTACTTATACAAGATCATTAATAAATAAGTTGTTATTATAGTTAAACAGTATCTAAACTATTTAAGGAACTTAATGAAATCTTAATAACGCAACGATAATATTATTCTTTATCACTGAAGTGACAACCCTAGGGGCAGACGAAGTTCGGAAGGAAGATGAAGTTTTGACCACACCGACTTCAATTTAATTAATAACTCTTTAACTACGCGTGTTACAAGAATAGTACATTGTTGGCTAGGCGCGGAAAGTAAGGGTTTTCCTGACGAGGTGGTTAGCAGGCCGAGCAACAGCGAGGCCTGCTAAAATACGAGTCAGGAAATCCTCGTTTCCGCCGAGGCATACATAATGCTTTTCTCAAACATGTGAGGAAATAATACAAATACATTTCTAAAAAGCAAGTAATTTAATTTACATTTTTGTTTGCCCTCCACAGCATAAATTGGTCATAAGTTCGGTTATATATTTCCTTAGATTTAGCGGGAAGCAGGTTTTGCCTAACCGAGGCAGCTTCAGATTTTAATATAGGCGGTGTGGTACCTATTTCGTCGCTTTCGTTGCTTGAGCTCATTTTTTATAGTAAGTATTTCACACAACAAATAGTTTAATATTCGGTTTCACAATTATATTACGCAGAATGAACGAATGTTACCGACTGTCAATTGTTTTTTAATACTAACAACCATAGACATTGGAATGCAAATTCAAAAAGAAACACACGCACTGTGCTAAACAAGCGAGCAGTTACCTTGGCTGTTTGGATTTTTTGTCTTGGTCCTTTTGATTTTGTATGCAAATTGACAGCATTTTTAAGAAATATATGGACATGGACGGAAAGTGTTTTCATATGGTTTTTTTACTCCTAGGAGTAAAATGAGGCTCTTTCCGTCTTTGTGTTTCAATCGGAAAACCGTTTTTTCCGAGCATGTTTGAGAAATAGTACATTGTTGCCTAGGCGGGGAAAGTAAGGGTTTTCCTGACGAGGTGGTTAGCAGGCCGAGCAACAGCGAGGCCTGCTAAAATACGAGTCAGGAAATCCTCGTTGCCGCCGAGGCATACATAATGCTTTTCTCAAACATGTGAGGAAATAATACAAATACATTTCTAAAAAGCAAGTAATTTCATTTTCATTTTTGTTTGCCCTCCACAGCATAAATTGGTCATAAGTTCGGTTATATTTTTACTTAGATTTAGCGGGAAGCAGGTTTTGCCTAACCGAGGCAGCTTCAGATTTTAATATAGGCGGTGTGGTACCTATTTCGTCGCTTGAGCTCATTTTTTATAGTAAGTATTTCACACAACAAATAGTTTAATATTCGGTTTCACAATTATATTATGCAGAATGAACGAATGTTACCGACTGTCAATTGTTTTTAAATACTAACCATAGACATTGGAATGCAAATTCAAAAAGAAACACACGCACTGTGCTAAAAAAGCGAGCAGTTACCTTGGCTGTTTGGAATTTTTGTCTTGGTCCTTTTGATTTTGTATGCAAATTGACAGCATTTTTAAAAAATATATGGACATGGACGGAAAGTGTTTTCATATAGTTTTTTTACTCCTAGGAGTAAAATGAGGCTCTTTCCGTCCTTGTCTTTCAATCGGAATACCGTTTTTTCCGAGCATGTTTGAGAAAAATAAATTGTTGCATGTGAAACAGCATTAAATTCAGAGTAGGTATAGATTGAAGTACTATGTAGACTCACCTGTTAACAATGTGCCGCTACAGACAGAAGTTTTCACGAGCAAAAAAAACGTGGTTACCTACATCTAACACACTTCAAGACGCTTTAAAAGTAAAATTCTGAAGATAGTCAAGAAACTGTCACAAAAGTGTTGTCACAGATAAAAAAAATAACAGACATGGTAGTTTAATATGCCACGTTTGATACAAATTTTAGTAGAAAACTGAACATTTTAATTTTAGGCGAAGTTAGACCTAACAGGCGAGATTAGGGCGTTTTACGGTATTGAATTATGGTAACAAATTGAACAAATACGAATCCTGTTTTCTACGTAATTATTGTAATGTGTTTTTAACAATACCATTTAATAAATACATATACAGGGTGTCCCAAAAGTACCACGCCACAGTGACACTGGAGATTCCCCAGCCTCAGACGAACCAAACCAGCCTAACATGACCTCAGTAAAAGTTGCACCGTTTTCGAGTTATACCAATTTAAAGATTTTTCCAAATTTTCACCTCTTTTGACATTGTAAGTGCTCGCATTTACTGGGATAGCTTTAGAATTTAGTTTTTTTTATTTGTGCGCGTTTATGAATAGTTGATTAAGATGATAGAAGTATTATTATGTCAATAACTAATGTAAAAGTTGGAAAAATACTGTAATGAACTTGACTTAAATTATCATCAACATAGTAATTTAAACTTTGAACACCTGCCATAACTTTTTTTTACTACAAACGAAATGAGCAAATAACTTTAAAAACATGCGTATTTTATGCCAATTCTAAAATGGTATGATACATGATATCTTAATGCATAAAAGTAGGAATTCGAATGACATTTGCCAATATGGATCCTCGGAAATCAATGCTAATCATCTAAAAAAATATCTTGTACTCTACGATATCTCATTTGTTTGTGCTCCTTTGAAGAATATGATTGATTTATGAGTTGGTGATAATAATTAACGAAGAGGAACTACGGCGACGTGACTTCAATGCAGCCCGAGACATATCGGAAACCAGTTTACGAAAATTAAACCGAAATTTTATTCGAAGATGCCATTTGTGCCTTAGAGTCGCAGGGAAACAATTCGAACATTTACTGTAAAAACTAATGAAAATTAAACCCGTTTTTTATTATCTTTGAACCAAGGTCAACCAAAAATCAATCATATTCTTCAAAGGAGCACAAACAAATGAGATATATTTTTAAAGTGCATGTTTTTAAAGTTATTTTCTCATTTCGTTTGTAGTAAAAAAAAGTTATGGCAGGTGTTCAAAGTTTAAATTACTATGTTGATGATAATTTAAGTCAAGTTCATTACAGTATTTTTCCAACTTTTACATTAGTTATTGACATAATAATACTTCTATCATCTTAATCAACTATTCATAAACGCGCACAAATAAAAAAAACTAAATTCTAAAGCTATCCCAGTAAATGCGAGCACTTACAATGTCAAAAGAGGTGAAAATTTGGAAAAATCTTTAAATTGGTATAACTCGAAAACGGTGCAACTTTTACTGAGGTCATGTTAGGCTGGTTTGGTTCGTCTGAGGCTGGGGAATCGCCAGTGTCACTGTGGCGTGGTACTTTTGGGACACCCTGTATGTATTAAAACAAATCAAATGGTATTATTTACGTTTCACGTATCAAGTAGGTATTATTTATTCCACGTGTAAATAGAGTACGTTTGAAGTCATTTGTACATGATTAAAATTATTGACGACTAATGATTAATAATTTACAATAAAACTATTTGGGATCACCTATATGGAGCGTGACGTCAAATTGATGTCATCGGCATGAAAATTACGGGCCCTGATCATAGCCAATATTTTTCCTATACGAACTTTTTAACGCGAATCGATATACGTATTGTGTGGTATTATCACTAGACCTAGATATTTTCCTAGCACGAACGACGCCGCGACGTGTTGTTAGTACTGATGTGCCAAAGGAAACTTTCCAAAATTGCGGAAAATTTCATGTAGGAAAATTTCGGAAACTTCTCACAATTTTGTATGGGGATTGAAACTTTCCGTTTCTTAAATTTAAATTTCTTATATTTCTTGGGAAAGTTTCCGGAAATTTCTTGCAACTTTTCCAACTTATTGGAAACTTTCCGCAACTTGCACATCACTGGTTGTTAGTGCTTGACACAATAAAAACATCGACAATCCTGTTATCGATAATTACCACTTCAATATCATAGAGCGATTTTCACTGATTAATGTAAAATATTAATTATTATTAAATTTATAATTTTGATATTAACTTATCATTCTTATTTTAATTTTTAAAACGCACCACTTTGTTTTATGAATCATAAGACATAATGATTGTATTTTTTTCCCGGTTAGGTACGTCAATGAGTTTTAGGACATTGTGAATGTTTTCTTAATAACTATCATACTCGTAATGATGTACAATTACTTCCTCTATGAAGTTGAAGAGGTGGTTATCGATAACAGGATTGTCGATGTTTTTTTTGTGTCAAGCCCTAACAACACGTCCTTCGTGCTAGGAAAATCTCTAGGTCTAATTATCACAGACTTAATATAAACTAGCAGACATAACATTACTGCTCATAATGCGTGGCAGCTTTACACACATAAAAGATTAACTTACACTAATACAAAAACAGCGACGTATTTAGGTTACTGAAATCTGAAAATATTAACAGTAAAAATAAATACTCTTACTAATTTATTTCTTGCAAAAGCTGTGTCCTATGAAACGATATTCCCCGCAATTTACTTAGGTTGATAATTTTTTTTTTTTTTTTTTTTTTATTTTTATTGTTTTAAAGGGCCTTTATACACAATGTATACATCGGCCCTGTTAAGTCGAATACCGTATTGACATGAAAAAATTGAAAAAAAACATAACAACATAATACAAAACATTACACTACAAAACTATGGGTTTCTAGTGATATCGGCTAACCTATACACCGTTAATGCCAAATCTGACGTGGGGTTCGCGAGAATGCCTATAAAAGCACCAGTATCATATGGGCTGAGATTGACTGCCGCTATCAACGACTCCCTTTGAGAGCGATTCCGGCTGCACTCCATCAGCAAGTGCTGCACATCCTCTATAGTGCCACATAAGTCACAATTCGGAGAGTTATTTTTTTTCATAAGAAAACCAAACTTATTGAGTGGAATGTGTCCGGTCCGCAGTCTATGGGCCATTACAACCACTTTACGTTTAAAATCAATGTTTTGAAACCAGGGTACACGAGGAGGCTCGCTCTGGATACATTTATACCATATTCCTTTCTCTCTAGACCTTTCATCAAAATATTCCTTCCATAATCTGTAACATTCGTCTTTGTAAATACTTGTAACTTCCGAATAACAAGGCGCAATAACTATTTCACTTCCTTCCGTTACACCACGCTTTGCCAATATGTCTGCTTCCTCGTTACCTCTCAACCCAATGTGTGATGGAACCCATTGCAATCGCAAACACACATTATTTCGATTCAAAATAATAAACTTTTCCAAAATGCCATAGACCGTCGGTACCCCCCTTTCACCCCGAACACACCGTTTAATATGCTGCAACGCACTTTTACTATCTGTACAAATTACCACTTTCTTAATGCCCCTGTTTAGTACATATGACAATGCGTTAAAGATTGCAACTAATTCAACCGACATTATGCAAATATTCCCCAAAACTTTAAACATGTTAACCTCCTGTTTACAGGAAGGGTCAACCGGATCATAAAAAGCAGCCCCCTTCCCTAAGGGACTCTTAGAGCCATCAGTGTATAAAAAATACCAACCATAATATTTGTCATGCAATTCCTCAAGAATAGATGATTTGAGGCCAGTAAATTCATAAGAACTTTTAGCTTTCTTAACACAGTCTAAATTAGGAATCACCAAACTGTCAATATCAATATTCGACAGCCAAGTAGTTAACCCAAACATCTGAAGTCGCTCCGATGAAAAAATATTTTTGTTTACAACATTCGTGGCGACGACCAAAAGGGGTGCTTTTTTCTTAAGCCAATATCGGTTTTGACTGAGCAAGCTTAAATCATCCAGAAGGGAATTCGTAACATTACTTGACACTGACAGAGCCTTTAAACGATACTTAATAGCTAGAAATCTCCTTCTTACAAACAGCGGTGGGATGCACATTTCACTCTCCATGGCGTGAATCGGAGTAGTTCTAATGAACCCACCAGCAATCCTCAACGCCTGATTTTGAAGTTTATCTAATTTGCATATATTAGTTTTAGCACTATTATCGTATAAAAAACTAGCATAATCCAGCCTGCTTCTGATCAAGGCAATGTAAATTCTACGCAAATGCTTTGGATGCAGACCCCATGATGTGCCGGCTAATACTTTAAGTACATTGAGATTCCTTTGTAATTTAACCAAAATTTCATTAATATGTTTACTCCAACGAAGAGACCTATCGAGCCAAAGACCTAAGTACTTATAAGAATCCACAGGCGCTAGTGATATATCATTAATTTTCAAGTTCACCTGATGTCGTTTATGTCCTCTACTAAAAATACAATACTTTGATTTCTGTTCAGACAAATTTAAACCTAAGGTACCCAATATCGAAACAAAATAATTTAAAGCTAATTGAATTTCATCATTACTTTGCACAATGTTTTTATTACTTTTGTACAAAATAAAATCATCAGCATATTGGCACATATGTACAGTTTTTATATCATGGCATAATTTACTGGTTACTATATTAAAAAACAGTGGTGAAATAGGATCGCCTTGTGCCAAACCCTTACTGGTATGCCTTATCATTGAAATATTAGTATCAATTTCGCCTCTGATTATAAGAATCCTATTACTAAGGAAATTCCAAAAATAATTGCAAATACTCTTACCAACCCCTAACTCATCCAAAATATAAATTAATTTATCAACTAAAACATTGTTATATGCACCTTCGATATCTAAGAAACAAGCGACTGTGGTTTTATTTTTACTAAAACCCGCTTGAATGTGGGAGACGACTCGAGTCAAACAGTCCAGTGACGACTGGCCTCTTCTAAAGCCAGTGGTACACGGAGCCAACATATTGTTTGATTCCGTGTACCACTCAAGTCGCTTGACCAGCAAAAGGTGGAGCGTTTTACATAAACAAGATATCAATGAAATAGGTCTTATCTTTGGGGCGGCGTTGGGATTACTATCTGGCTTAGGTATCGGAACCACATTGATCTCTCGCCATTGAAAGGGTACACAACCAGTCAGTAAAATATGATTATATAAATCTAAAAGATATTGCTTGCCTTTCTCCGGAAGATAATAAATCATAGAATAAGTAATTTTATCATCTCCCGGCGCTGTGTCTTTCCTTTTCAAGCAATTTTTCAACTCCTGCATAGAGAAGTTAGCTTCTAATAATAAATTACTAGAAACACACTCTGGTGCCTGCGGAACAACAAAATCAGGCGCCAAACTATTGAGCATCTTAAGTTTCTCCTCATCTGAAAAGTTATAGCGAGTTTTCTTGAAGCCTTTAATCCACCTCATCCTTTGCCACATCTCCGACGCGGATGTTGACTCGTCAACACTACTACAAAAACGCTGCCAACTATCTGTCTTAGCACGTAATATTGCCCTTTTTGCATCAGCTGATTTTTTTTCCAAAATAGTTAAATTTTGTGGGGTGGGATTTCTCCTAAATGTACTCAATGCCAGTCGACGACACGCTACCAACTCGGATAAAGAGGAATTCCAATAAGGTTTAGGTTTAAAATTCATGTTCGGATAAGGGCATGATTTCACCATAGGGATACTTGCGTCTGCCGCTAAATTAAGCTGCCTAATAAAGTTGTTGTATAAATCTTGAACACTCAAATCACCCTCTGGATAACATAAAAAGTGTTCTAAATGTTCACGGTATAGGTCCCAACTAGCCAGTTTATAATTTCGTTTTTTATATATTAACACGTGCTCTTGGTAATTGATTCTTAACTTAATGATTAAGTGATCACTGCCTAAATTTTCACTAATGACATTCCATGTAAAATGAACCGCCACGTCAGTAGATGCAAAAGAGACATCTGGTGAAGTTTGTTGAAGTATACCGTTCACCGACTTGACTCTTGTTGCCTGCCCATTATTAATAGACACATATCCTGCCTCCAATGCGGCAACGAAAACCTGGCAGCCTCGTACATCGCTTCTATATGACCAATTTGTATGGTGAGCGTTAAAATCTCCGGCTACCAAACTTCTTTTCGAAAAAGTTGAAAAAATAAAATCCCAATCTGATTGTGTAGTCCTTACATTCGGTGGACAGTATACTAAAACGACATTTTGTAATACAGAACAGTTCAGCAATTTTATACAAACACATTCTATTCCCGAATTCGGTACATGAACTGTATGCAATTGTACTCTTATAGAGTTATGAACAATCAAGCATACCCCACCATATGAGTCATCCCGGTCCTTTCTAAAGATGTTATACCCACTTATTCTTAAATGCGACTCTGGCTCTAACCAAGTTTCTGATACTAACGCTAAATGTACATTTTCCTGGGCTAATAAAAGATCAAACTCTGCCAATTTAGGTCTTAAGCTTTGGGAATTCCATTGAACTAAATTCAAAACGTAATCATTAAACCTACTAGCCATTATTAAATGAAGTTATTAGTTTCAGAATATCGCAGCCCTTAAATAACTCTACAAAAAAAGATATAACTTCCTCAACTAAACACCTCAACACCGATTTTACCTTACAATCTAAACTAATCGAAGAGAAACAGATATTCTTAAGTTTTTGAAAAACCGCACCAAACCTCTTTGCGCCTTTTCCCGGCTTCTCCTCATCTTCCGACTCTGTCCATCGAGTATTGACATCTCCCGTCATGACATGTGAAGTCTCCTGTAAATCTGCTACATCTGTTTTTCTTTGTTTTCCTTTCTTATCTTTTTCCTTCCGTGGCTTAACAGTCTGACCATCCATCGAAGAAGGCAGGGGAACGAAGGGAGGGCACAAACCTGCTCTTGATGTTTTTTTCTCCACATTTGTATCTGTGACTTTGTGATTCCTCGATAAAAGCGCATCTTTATATGAAGTAATTCTCTCTCTATTGTTGTTCTCATTGACCCTATTTTCCTCTTTATGCTGAGGTACCTGTTTCTTTTCTCCTTTCTTTGCCAGAAATAGCTCCGAAGCTCTTTTGTAAGTGCAGGAATGTTCACTCATTAATTTCCTTAATTCTTTCTCTTTTTTAAAAACTGGGCATATCTTATCAAGTGCCATATGGGCTCCTTTACAATTAACGCATCGGTAAGTTGTTGTTTCACAGTTCGCATGCTCTCTTCCACATTTTGGGCAAATCATTTTCTTGATAGGACATACTCGAACTCTGTGCCCAAATTTCCAGCAGCCCGAACATTGCGTAACCGGAAAAACATAAGGTTGTACCTCGAATCGGCACCCGTACGCATGTACAAACCCTGGCAAGGACCCTCCTTTAAACTGCAATCGAATGGTCTCGCTTTTAACCCATTGGCCTTCCGCGCTTAACCGGTTCAATCGGTGAACGGATATAACATCTTGCGATACTTGAAACTCTTTTAATAGCTCATCCTCTTCCACCTCCACGTCGACATCTTTAATTATGCCATAACAACAACTTACTTGATCTGTCCATTGGGACCTGATTTCATCGTTGTTGAATTTCACAGATAGTAAAAGCTTTTCTGCGTGAGTATTATCGTTAAATTGTATGTATACCTTGTAGGCATTCTTAAATTTGATCTTTAAGATACCTCCTATATCTTCAGCTCTCAACAATTTAGCCAACGCAATCTGCTTTGGTACCGGTTTCCGCGATGTAATCGAAACTTCAAAACGATCTACGGGGGCCTCGGAGCCAACCAGCCCTGTGCCGTGCCCTGCAACCACCCGCGAGCGCTTGGGTCTCTTATTAACTGTGATGAAACTATCATCTGACTGGCAGCTCTCGTCACTAACTCCTCGAGCACGTTTCTCCGTGGCCCGGCGGACGTCAGACGAAGAGTCGTCTTCCATACAAGCGCCCGCTAAGTTTGGCCCCGTAAAGCCCACCATACTTGCGCTGTCCCAGGCAAACTCCTCCCCGACTCGCTGCCCGCACTGGACATCACCTGTGTCTGACAATATCTCGCCTTCATCAATACATGATTCGCGTGACCCTCTACTCTTTTCACTCATGATAGTACCGATTTAAACCAGAAAAAACACAATAAATCTAATTTGATTTGCGCTAAATAAAATTTTCAACCGTCGCGCTTGACAGCTGTCGTATGTCATGTTAGGTTGATAAGATAACTCATAAACAATACCAGAAAAAGAAAAAACAGTAAGTTTTGTTATGTTTTGAATTGTTTACCTATTAAAAAACAATACAATAATAAATGAGGTCAAGTGCAAGCCAATTGATATAAGAGGGACTGGGAATACTTACGGTCTTGGAATCAGTCGATATATTCAAGCCCCAAGGTAAACAGGTCGAAATGTATACAGAGATTCATCTTTTCGTAAAAAATAAATGCACTTTGTTCGAAAATTGATTTTCTTGTGGACTATGGTGCTTGAGGAAAGCTGATTGTCCAGTTTAGGAACACGGAAGCGGTGTTTGACAGCTCTCCATACCATACATACAGGGTGACTGGTAATTCGCCGTATTCCTTGAAAGGGGTTGTTCTACAGCTCATTTGTAACGATTTAAGTCCAGTCAACCAGGGGTCAAAACTCATTGGTTATCGAGTTATTCACGTTTTTAGAATTTAAAAAAAATACCCGCCTTTCGACCTAAAACTAGTCATTGTGTGAAAACTTCGTCATTTAGAAATAAAAAAAAACATTTTTCAAATAGCCAATGAATTACTGATTACGAAAAATAATAAAAAATGCCAAAGAAATGCAAAGATTTGCAAATAAAAGGATTTGAAGTTGAAAGTTGTAGTAATTATTTTCCAAATTTTGTAACATTTTAACGCATAACTAAAAAAAAAAGTACAACACTTCGCTTACAAATGACAGGAATAGTTTGCTCAATTCATAAGCTTTCTAAAAAAGGTAGATACAATTTATGACATTTTAAAAATAATTTTCATTTACAAATGTACAATTAATAATAATAGCAGAAATATTTGCGGTTAAACTCCATCGTTTCATTAAAAAAAACGCGAGATCGTTATCGTTTTTAAATTCAGCTAACCGTGTTCTTTTAAATTTGCTTTTTAAAAACATAAAGTGCGTTCCATTTTTAACCAAAAAACGCGGGGAGTGTTGTAGTAAAATGAATAGAACATCGTTCTCCTTTTTAAATGCAGCTAATGGTATTCTATTTTTAAATAAATTTGCTTTTTAAAAACAAAGTGCGTTCCATTTTGAAATTTCGAGCATCTCAAAACTTTTCGAGTAACGTACGTAATCGGTTATTTTCAACTTTCTTTCCATTTTGGACGATATTGATAACTAAGCTTCTTTCTCAAATGCCTGCGTGCCAATTCGAAGAATACGCAGATATCATTTATTGTTACGGATTCTGCGATGGAGACGCGGCTGCAGCTAGAAGGGAATACCAACGTCGTTACCCTAACCGCGCCGTTTACCTCACGCAAGCGTGTTTGGTTCATCGTAGGTACCGTCTTATTCGGGAAAGAGGATCAGTTCAACGCCGCCAAGCTGACGCTGGAAGACCTCGACATGATACTGCTCAAGATGAAGAAATCCTTCAGTGTTTCCGGACAGACGGCACTACTTCGACGAGAATTGTGGCTAACCGGCTCGGTATGTCTCAGTGGAAGGCGTGGTTTACACTGCAATCAGCTCGGCAGTAAGTACCCGTGTCATTACACTCCAGTAGGTACACGCTATAAAAGAGGGAGACCCAGCGAGAAGGATCTCGATTTTTTCCAATTGGCAAGCAGGTATTTGAGAAAGAAGCTTAGTTATCAATATCGTCCGAAATGGAAAGAAAGTTGAAAGTAACTGATTACGTAGGTCACTCAAAAAGTTTTGAGATGCTCAAAATTTCAAAATGGAACGCACTTTGTTTTTAAAAAGCAAATTTATTTAAAAATAGATCACCATTAGCTGAATTGAAAAAGGAGATCGATGTTCTATTCATTTTACTACAACACTCCCCGCGTTTTTTGGTTAAAAATGGAACGCACTTTATGTTATTAAAAAGCAAATTTAAAAGAACACGATTAGATGAATTTAAAAATGATAACGATCCCGCCTTTTTTTGAATGAAACGATGGAGCTTAACCGCAAATATTTCTGCTATTATTATTAATTGTACATTTTTAAATGAAAATTAATTTTAAAATGTCATAAATTGTACTTTTTTAGAAAGCTTATGAATTGAGCAAACTATTCCTGTCATTTCTACGCGAAGTGTTTCACTTTTTTTTTTTAGTTATGCGTTAAAATGTTACAAAATTTGGAAAATAATTACTACAACTTTCAACTTCAAATCCTTTTATTTGCAAAACTTTGCATTTCATTGGCATTTTTTATTATTTTTCGTAATCAGTAATTTATTGGCTATTTGAAAAATGCTTTTTTTTATTTCTAAATGACGAAGTTTTTACACAATGACTAGTTTTATGTCAAAAGGCGGGTATTTAAAAAAAAATCTAAAAACGTGAATAACTCGATAACCAATGAGTTTTGACCCCTGGTTGACTGGACTTAAATCGTTGCAAATGAGCTGTAGAATAACCCCTTTCAAGGAATACGGCGAATTTCCAGTCACACCCTGTATAAGCGGGCAGCTGCAGCCAGAGTATTGTTTGAATTGAAAGGCACCTACTTACAATCGAAATAACCTAGCAAGTGGTTTAAAACGTTTTGATAATATATCGTTGCTTCCCAAGAATAGTGACACAAAGCAAAATAGGTTAATTTTGAGTAATTGATACAGATCGCCACCACCGTACCAATACGGCACATTTTAAAGCGATCTGTATCAACTACTCAAAATTAACCTATTTTGCTTTGTGTCACTATTCTTGGGAAGCAACGATATGTAGGCTTCATTGTGGTATAAAAAAAACTGAAAACGACCACTAATTAAATATTTTCAAACAATACCTATTAATATTTTTAAACAAGTTTCTCTTGGAAATTTTTGATTGCATTTGTTTTGCTATGTGTTTGTTTCTTAAATTAACATAATAGCTTACTATTACTTTGACAATTAAATAAACGTGTTCAGTAATAGGCGGTATCTCAAATTTAATAACCAAAGCAGATTCATTTTTCACTTACAGTAGTTTTTCAGCTACGATGACTTCAGTGACAGCCGTTTTTCGTAATTTAAATCACTTACTATACTTACATGCGACTTATTTAAAAAAAGGCGAATAATTGATTGATTCTGAACGGCGTCGCTAGGTGTGTAGTTTTTATGTAAAGTTAAAAAAACAAGTGTAATACGGTTTATATGAGCTGTCACAGAACTCATCGTAGTTGAAAAACACTGTAGATAGTAATATGGTGGCACTTGCTACAAGAGGTTTGCCAGAGATACCAGCATTTGTCTTATAGCAATATAGGTAATTAATTTTCGTGACAAAATGGAAAAGTTACCGATTGTTAATTTTAGTCCTTAACCCTTTACCGCGTGGATTTTTTATTTCGTCTGATTTAAATATATGTCATAAAACATAATAAATTTAACACAGAAAAATTACTTATTAAAATCTACAACCGCTCAATGAAATATAATAATAAAAAAACAGATTGTTCCAAATTTGGAACATCATGCATCAACGGTAACGCGGGGCTTGTTTATTTCCATGGTCCAATTTGGAACAGTATGCAATGATAGTCATGAAAATGTGGGTAATAAAAAAAATGGAATTTCAAAAGATATTGTACTATATTAAATTTTGACATTTTTAAACTTATGAATTAGTTTTTTTAAGTATAGAGTACGCTAAAAATAAAAAGGAGATAAATTTTAAAATTTTCTGTCTTGTTTTAATTTTATGGCTCTTTTTAACTAGGACACTTAATCTGCCCAACCCTGTATATTCATCATCGTCAGATAGCTGCTCATCTTCACTTTCTTCCGGAATCACCGTAACAACCCGTCCACGCGTTTTCATGTGATCTGTAAATACTCAATTGACAAAAAAAACTAAAAATAAGTACCAGTAACTGTGTTGAAATCTGATAAAGTATGATTTAACAAAGTAGTGACCAGAAGACCTGAATCTACATCGTTATTACCATTTCGTAAGATTTAATTGTTTTGTTTTATGTAAGGTACTTTCAAAAACTTGGCCAATATGTTCTCTTCCCTAATAAATACATTTATTTATTTATTTATTAAGATTTGCCGGAATGCATTGAGTTCGATATTTGTCATAGTAATGAAAAGTACACTAATGCATAATGTTCCATATTAGTATTCACATTCCAGCTCGTACCGCATAGTGATCCATTTGTGGAACAAAATTTCACGACATCATAAGTAATAATTTGAATGTAAATACCTACTTACGGCTTTTACCGTAAAATCTCCGGGTATCCATTTTTCTATTGCCCAACACTAATATCTTATTTATAGCTACTCAAAATACAAACAAAATCGCAATCAAAGTTACTCAACCAGGCTTCTTCTTCTTTTGCCCCCGCGGCGACTTGAACAGCTACTACCGCGGGGATATGGCGTTTCCACGTTAAGTGATTTCGCCAGTGTCAAGTATATATAAGTATATATCAATATAGCAATAAAACAATCCAATCTTCTCTAGGAAGATTGGGGGCAACGTTGTACGGTGATTTGTAGGTCAGAGGTCAAGATAGTTTTAACCTCTGCACCACTGCGAGTCCACTTGAAACGAGAAGAAAGATGCCAGATACACGAAATAAGTCCAAGTCTTCAATCACTGTGCGACACAAAGGCATAAAAAGTACAAATCACTATCAGAAAAGAACTTTGAACACCTAATTACCCAAAAATTAAAGTCTAAAACTAATTACACGTCCGCCATCTTTTAACGTTGCAAATGGCCTCCCTCAACCAGGCTTCAGGCTTACGAGTCAAAATGGCCTAACGTCATAGGAAATTCAATTTTTTTTTTTTCATTTATTGAGCTTTGGCTACCAGGGCCATCAGCTTAAACACGTTACAAACAAAAAAAAGAAATATCATTAAAACTAAACACCGATACTATAACTAAAATATACAATTAACCACTTATATTACTAAAACAAATGAAATCATATTCAAAACAAAAAACTAAATAAAATCAATCAAAGTCAACTTAATTCTAAATTAAACTAAAAAAAGGAAACAGAGAACACTAAATAAAAAGAAATATTTACAAAGAACCAAAAGTATTTTTAACAAAATTAAATATTAAACCATACAATTCGTGATGCCTAAGCAGATGTTGGACTTTAGTAGGAAATGAAGTTTTAGTATTTTTATAATCTGTATAAATTCAATTTCATTTGAACCACAGACTAGATAGAAGCTGTCACTACCACGGATTGCGTTCCGTAGTATGCAGTTTCGAAATAGTACTAGCGCAGTGCAATAGATGATGCTTAAATCAACCAACGGGCGGGAAACTTTTGCGTTCCAAGTTTGACCCAATATGCGGTAAAGGGTTAACTTTGTTCACTTTTTTTGAATAGCGCCCAGTTCGGAACTGTATAAATTGCACAGTATATTAAGTGTCAAATGAGGTTATTTTATTTTGTAAAACTATAATACTTCTCGTATTTATTTAGAAAACCTTAGATTGAACGTTTTATCAGCTTCATGGATATTGCCTTTGTAATTATTTCTAAATATTTGAAGACTAATGTTAACTAACTAACAAAAATAAATCTATGACGAATGATGCCAAAAGATTAACTTACCGATGGAACGCAATTTCAGGGGTTTTCCTGTATGCGTTGTAACATAAGGGAACACAACATTTCACCATGGTCTTTATAATTATTTCCCACAAAATATCCGACGCTCGTTCACCACAACAAAAATTCAACGCCATATGTCGCTTAGCAAGGACGACTGACACGGGTTCAAAATTGTCTATGTGTGCCTTCGTGTTGCAATACTTGCAATAATTGCAAAAAATAAATAGATTTATACGATTTAGTATTAAAGGGAAAGGGGTAGCAACAACAATAATCAGGAACTTCATAGTTGTGCAATTTGTCAGGATTGACTGCATAACGGCCGGGCACTGTAGGTAGGTAGCAAAGAAATAGAACTTTCTATGGAAATTCAGTACCAAGTGGCTCGATTTCTTTGCTACCAAGTATATAACTAAGCGAAATCACAGCTTCGTAGTACAGTCAAGTGTAAAAATATGGGAAAGACAGACGTCTACAAAATATGTCACAATGCACCTGATTTCAATGTAATACGCATGGGTCCCTATCGCGGGAGCAAAAACAAATCTATTAAAGAACACATATCACAGAATGTCTGTTTAGTATAAACAGAATATTCTGCCTATACATTGTAAGCCTCTAAGAAGTTCTTCATATCTAGCATGAAGTTTTCGCTGGGAACGGTCAATCAAACTTATCTTACCTACACTTAATAAACGCTTCTACATATAAGTCAACTTGTCAACTATAATCAAAACAAAAATATTGTCAAAACCAGTTTTAACTTTTTAAATACGTTTTCCATTTGCTCTCAAATTTAATTCAGATATATTTTTGTACGTTTCAAATCTGCGTCTAAAGTAGCAGGAAAGTGACTGAAGAGGTTGACATTAGGATTGCGTAGTTAATCTCTTTTAATATGTACTAGTACTACTAATCAAGTCAAGTACGGAGGTAAGATACCTATTTGAAAGAAAATTTAATACATTTTTAACTCGTAGGTATAAACGTTTCTCGATAGGAGTGTCACTTCTGTTATTGCCCATTTGTCATAATCTTTTACTACTGTCAAATCATTTTTGCTCCCGCGATAACGATGTATTGAATACGATACATATTTTTGCACTTGACTGTACCAAGAGTCTCTTAGCTAGACCATATCACGTACAGACCGACAGACTTCGGAACCCCATAAAAAATGGTGCCTTCCCCACGGCACTACTAAACCGCACTACTGACCAAAACTAGTATCAAAAATATGAGGTAGGTTTAGGTTATGTTAGTTTTGCAGCAGGCCCGGAGGGCCAAACCACCCAGAAGTAGGTGCTCCGCGACAGCGGATCTCCGTCGACTCTGTTTAGTTCGAATTAAAAATAGAAATCATTGGTCAGTAGTGTGGTTTAGTAGTGTCGTGGGGAAGGAGGGTAAAAAATATATATTATATTGTTATGAAAGTGGAGTAGTTGCAACAGAATATTTCTGCCACTGCTGCTTGCAAATAAATACAAAACCGGAGTTGAAAACAATTGGATTTTTATTTAATAATCGTACAATAAAAGCATAGTAGTGAAGACAAAAGAAAAAAATAACAACGCGATGGTATCACTGTCGTACACAGCTCATTTTAATAAAAAGTACACATGAAAGTATTTGATCGTTATCATATAAGTGCCAGATTAAACAAGGACATTGAATAATTAATAATATCGGATTGATCTTAATTCGTTTGTCTTCATGGAACACCGCGACAGAAAGACAGGATCCGGTGGCCGCTCAGTTATGCCGCCACTTCATCTGGCAGAGTACGACACAAGCTACCGGCACAGCATCGCGCCCGCGTTATGGTCACTTATGCGAAACTACTATTAGTACATGTTACAGAAAAATCTACCGTAGCGATATAGCGACGCGTTATCGTTTAATCACTTTGAAACAGGGTATACATAGTACTTGGGCAGAGAAGTAATACAATAGAAAGTAAACCTAAATTACATATTAACTAGGTGACATTTTAAAAGATTACTAAAGTAACGGAGTCAAGGCTCCGTAACAGCTTAACAACATATATAACATAATAATAATATACAAGTATTTTATTCAAAACTAAACCGAAACACGTTTGAACAAAACGATGACGTGAGTCAACAAAGGTATACCCAGTGTGATGATCGGTAGCACATAGGAGTAACTACATTAATACTTTAAATATTACGCTATACCTATGCTTCAGTCTTTGTTTAATTATTAATTAAATCAGGCATCATCCATCATATAACAGAGGCGTCACCGTCGCCCTCCGATGATCACATTATAAGATTATAATTATATTATACAGACAATAAAGGCCCGCCCGCGCGGCCGCGAGGGCGCGAGCCCGCTAGGTCGCAAGGGCCGGCCGCCAAATAGTTTGCTGTGACACGAACGCTAACACCAACTATTCAAATCAAAATGGTTACAGTTTAATTCGGTATTATTACGAGTCGGAAATGGTTATTATGTTTATAATTAGACATACATTTATTATTTTATCTTAACAGACTATGATTAGATATTAAAATTATAAAATTGCTGGCCATTGATTACATGTGAAATAATAATTTGCCACATAAAATAGCATCATTAACGTAGACATTATGAGTACAAAAATTTAAACAAAAAATTACAAGATCAATTAAAAAATTGGAAACAATAACGTAGGACATGTCAATCAAAAATTCGTCATAAATTATAAAAAATGTTCCATGACACGATCACAGTCCTGTTACACTGCGACGAAGTAGCGGCATGCGTGCCGGGCGCCACCGCACCAGCACCACACTAACACGCGCTACGTGCACATATATGTACGCAAATACTTTTGACTATCGTAGTATGGGTACCGTGAACGTGTCATACATAAATAATAAAACTAAATCAAATTAAAATTGTTTCGTTCAAAAGACACATCGCAAATGCGGTTTCATATTGTAATTCAGATAAAATTAAAGCAGCAGACATTCTCATTAACATGAAATAAAAACAACACAAACAAAGGATTTTAATTAGCTAGGCCGCTTAGTAACCTATTAAATTATGCAGATCGATAAAAAATATCCGCTTTAACAAATCAATATAAGACGTTATCTTTGCTAAGCTCAATAAAATGCGACAAATGACTCCTTGCCGTTAAATCTCCTACACGGCGTTGGTGTATACTGACATGTAAACTACAACCGATTATTTTTAAGAATGTATAGCAACTGCCATAGAATACTTCTATTCTATGTAAAATTAAACTTAAAAGCTAAACCAATGTTTTTTAATGATTCTTTGGGATAATGAAGCATACATTTGAAATTTGGCAAAACGGCTACCGCGTTAGTTAAGTGAAAAATTGGTTATTGTATTACTTATAAATATTAATACGTTCATTATACAATGGTACACATGTATCAGGGTTCGCGACGGCTATACACAACCGTACACGTGTGTGCCGCCACGAAGAGTCCCCACGATTCTAGAGGTAAAACTATGTTCGAATTGACAGACCTTTATCTCTAATACGATTTTGTTATAGTTTACAAATGTTGGACATACGAAGACTGGGAGATCTTGTATTAGGACTGTCGACTCGAATGACTTTATACAGTGACTTTTATGACTTTGTATATGAATATTATGAACGTGTTTAAGTCTAACTTGTTACACAGTAAACCAATATTCAACAAAGATACCTGCTGAGTATTTGAGGCTTCATATTCGCGAACTATTTTAGACGTCTTGGCGCGGGGCCGAATCAATTACTCGTACACAGGTGTCCGGTGGGTAGACTTTGTATGAGAGGTTCATCATCCACTAGAAACGACGAGAGGTCATCAGCATCAGAGCTCCACTTGTTAGTCACTGTGATATTCTTAACCCTTAAAACGCTCTGACAGACACTTGCGCCGTGGTAGGGTTACACTGCATAATGCATTCTTATACATATAATGGAATAGCAAATACTCGGATGTGCGCAACAGAGATTGATTTCGGTGGTTAATGTTGGCTAGGACTGTATATAATTTATGTGCAGTATATTGCCGTATACATACTTTATCCACACTTGTCGTCTTAGACACTAGGTAGACTTAATTTAAAAACAGTTATTATTATATTTCATCTTATTATTACCGAATACACTATACTATTTAAATGTATAATTCAGCATATAAGGTCACACAATTAGAAAAGCTTGCCTTTGTTTCATACAATGACATTTTGTTAGTTATACTTATCCTTAACCAATAAACTAAGGTTTAAAATTACTGTCGAAAACAACTTTGGCGTTCATAAAACGTGAGGGTTGGCATGGACGTGTCAGCGCACTAACTTTTAAAATTCCTAAATATATAGAGTTGGTTTTTAACAGATATTCAATGTCCATCGGTTTAGACCATAGTTTATAATCTGCTTATAACTTATCTTTATAACCTTTTTAGCCACCCCTGAATAATAAACAATATTTTCTTCCCCTTTTGTTTTAATCGTGACAAAATCATACGCACATTATCTTAACAACATTGCCCGACAACGTCGTGGTGTGAAACAGAGACTGAACGTATCATAATCAATATGTATTATTTTATTTATGATGTCATATTTATGAGACTATTATTTTCCAAAGTTTAAAACGTTAGGCGCCTCCCTGGCCATCCATCTACGAAAGAGTAGTTATTACGACCAATAAAATTAGTCAAGAACTTTTTACTATTTGTAAAAATTGCATGATAAAAGCGTTTCTAATTATTTGATCACCGTAGTAAGTTTTCAATCTAAATGTATAGCCGCCAATCCTCGAGAGGTGAAGCGACGAAGAAACAAATGCAATGTTGCGAAACGTCAGAAAAGGTAGGGTTTTAAAGCTATAAGTACTTTACACAATCGTTAATATTTTTTCTGATCGCGTCAATTTTAGATTTTATGATAAGTACACTAAATCAAAAATTCTGTCAAGACGAATTATCACGACTTGGCTATTAAACGCCGGAAACCTACCCATACCAAGGACTTCGTCATTTGTATGGTTAACTCTTAATTATGTCAAACATTTTGATCTGCACCTTCCGCCGATCTATTTCGAATCAAAGTGACCGCCGCATAGATGGACGAGATAGTCCGCACGGGTTTGCTATTCCATTAGTTGAGTAAGAGCAAAATAAATGTTGGGGCGGCTCGTTTAGCAGTTCCACGGCGCGTAGAGATTGACATAGCGACGCATCAAGCGTCGGTTGAGTCGATGCTATTGATCGCACTTGCGGCAGGCACCCGGCACGTCGAAGTCGAGCACCAGCAACTTGGTCTCCTCGGTGCCGTTGCGCGAGCCGACGGCGCAGATGAGCTTGGTGGCGGAGGCGCGGATGCGCCACACTACCCCGCCCGAGCCGCCCGAGCCCAGCTCCACGAGGTTGCGGATGAACTCGCCGGTGCGCACGTCCCACAGCTTCACCGTGCCGTCATCCGACGACGTGATCACGAACCGGTTGCTCGACTGCAGGCACGTCACCGCTGACTGGTGCTTATTCGGACCTGATACATAAAACAAATTGGGGCAAAACAGGTAACCAGTAAATTACATCAAGTCTCTGTCAGACACCAGACTAGCCTGAGCCTGTATCATAGACGCCTGCGAGTTACGTGCAAAACGTGCAGAAACTTTAAAATGTTTAAGAGAATATTTCGGAAACGGAAAATAATGTTTCAAAAATATTTATGAAGCAGTCGTTTCTTGGATATTACCTCGTCGGTCAATAAGTTCTGTTACTAAGGTTGAGTAAAAAAAACACAACTGGTTTACTTTTTAATTTCAATATGTATATAAATTAAAAGCTTAATTAAGTACATTTTGAAGAACGCCGCAATCTCCGAAAATATATTTTGATATTCACAGCCGGCATCGATAAAATTACGCACGACTTTTCTGTAAATATCACTTTTTGAAAACCACTAAAAGTTAGTCTTTGTTCACCAAGGAACTTTTTTTATTAAA
This sequence comes from Acleris emargana, assembly GCA_927399475.2. Taxonomy (NCBI): domain Eukaryota; kingdom Metazoa; phylum Arthropoda; class Insecta; order Lepidoptera; family Tortricidae; genus Acleris; species Acleris emargana. The sequence continues at coordinate 42,660,537 of OV656835.1, read as the reverse complement.
AATAATAAAGTTCCCATCTCTGTGTATTTATGTTTAAACCCCAGCATTATATTTTTCAACGAGCCTCAATTCCAGCTTATGAAAATAAGATAATAAAATTTAGTGTGTATTGCTCCAAATTTATGTGAAATTGTAAAGTTAATTTAATGACTAATGCTAATGAGCAGTGATCGGATCTCGGATGCAATTTGGGGTGAACGACCTCAAACGTTATGCTTAACATGGATGTGACACGGGATTTCCCGGGATTTTGGGAAATGGGTTATTTTATTATTAATAATTAATAACTTTTGTCGAGGGTTAAACTAAATAAACAAAATGAAAATGTTCGCTATCTATCTATAATAGGTCATTTATTTGACACATACTTTTAAAACATATTTTAGATATAAAATAACACTACTTTTTGAAACAAAATTTAAAAATAAACATCTTAATAACATGCAACACAATAGCATACTAATTATATCCTTTGCAATAAATAATACCTAGACAAAAGAAATAGTAACATGACAAAAACTTAACCTAAAAATAAAATGAAATTAAAACTACTATGTTTTAGTCGTGTTTATATAATTAAAGTAACATACTATTATTTTTTCAATATTTTCAGGCGTTAATCGATTTCTTTTAACATCTAAGATCCATTTGTAAGTGGAAAAAGACCTTTCGACTTCTACTGATGTAAGCGAAGCGAATTTGTAAATAGAATTTTCGTCACTTGTAGATTCATTTGACATCTGATCTGCGTATTCCCGCACAGTGAACACCAATTAACAACTATCCTCACTTGATCAAATTCTACCAATGCATCAACGATTGATGTGTTGCGTTCTTGTAGGCGAATTAAAACTACCTCGATGATTTTAAAGTTTTCGTCTATGAAGTCTAAATCTTTTTTAAGGTCGGGTTTCTGTAACACTTGCTTAGCTTTTCTAATCGCCACTGAATCTGAAGCTCTTAAACATGATAAAACCGAACTGATTTCATTAAAGTATTTTACGTAGTAAGAAACGGCAGAGAGCCAAGTACCCCATCTAGTTATCACTGGCTGAGGAGGTAAAGGCAAATTCGGGTATTTTTCATTTAACAGTTTCACACGACTGGGAGATTTCAAGAATATTTTTTTCAAGTTTGCGATCGTGTCTACATCAGGGTATTGAGATCGAATGTTTTCAGCTACTCGATGCAAAGCATGAGCTAAGCACGTAACATGAATCATCTTTGGTAAAACACTTTTTAAAATTCGTCCAGCCTTTAACATATACGCAACACTATCTGTACACAAAATAAGAACATTGTCAACTTTGTCTTCGTAAGATTCACCCCATATTTTTTCTAAACAATCAATAACAAAATTTGATATGGTCTCCCCATTAACTACTTCCAAGACTTTACACGCTACTAGATAAGTTTTTTCGGAAACAGTCGAATTCAAAGGCTTCACCAAGAAATGAACTACATATCTACCTAGAAAATCGGTTGTTTCATCCAGCGATATCCATATTTTTTTATTTGCCAATTTACTGTGTATGGCAGCAATCCGGTTTTGATAAAATTTATCCAAGTAGTTTTTTCTAATTGTTGACTCACTAGGTAAGCGATGGAACGGCCGATTACCACAAGCACAGTGTGAATACTTTTCGAAAAAAGATAAAAATGCTGGATTCTCAATTTGCAACCATGGAATATTGCATAGTATCAGAAACTCTATAAGATCAAAGTAAAAGTCTTCAATTTCATTTTTCTTTGAACTCCTTCCTCTGTGTATAGCTCCTTCGACGTGTTTCTGAATCGTACTCTTTCGACACCCAATATAAATTTCACATTTTGTACAATATATACTACGCTTAGTTGATTCGAACATTAAGTCAGGATACGATTTAATCCAACTTAGAATAATTTCTTCCTTAGGTTGCCATGCCATATTTTAATTTCTACTTGTCTTGGTACGTTTTTTCTAAGAAACCACCACAATCCAAAAAGTCGTCAAATTAAAAATACGTCACTTAATATGTGCACACTTAACGAACACTAGAATTGTCTATTAGTAATGGTTATTTATACCTGAAATTATTATTATTTGTCGTTAATGAGAATGTGATATGATAAGCAGAGCTCGATCTGAATGACAATGTCAGTCCAGACATTGTCATTCAGATCGAGTGCTTATTTCAAGTAGCCATATCATTTAATAAAAGAGGTTGATAAGTGGTAATTGTTTATGAAAAGACTATTAAGATAAGACGTACACGTTACGTTCAGTTCTTCTATGCAGTACTGTAAAAATGTTGTTATTAACTTATTAACTACATATTATTTTATTACTTTTATAGAGTAAACTACTTACAATTAAAAGTTATTCACCTTTTTATAAATGTAGGTATCAAAGAGACTCGCGGGATTGTAAGTCATATCCATGTTAAGATAACGGACTTAAATCCCGGGAAATTGCATCCGAGATCCGATCACTGCTAATGAGACATCAAGATTGACCCGGCGGCGATGAAACGGATCTTTAGCTGCTTAAAATATATTTGTATCAGAATTTGAATCTAAAAGTCTGTTCAATAAATCACGCGAATTTGAACTCTCCACTGTACAAGAACTCTTAGAGATAGTTGTGGCCGTAATCAGTATTATTATCGTGCGTGATTTGAACTATGATTTTCTAGTCCCAAATGGGTATACATCAAGCTCGTGCAGCAAATAATTGCAATAGTTTAGAATGCATTATTTTTATTTTATATAATTCAAAGTTTTGATTAATGTACAGGTTAATGAAAAACTTTAATTACTTTTTATAATTGTAAAAAAAATCTGTTACATAATTACTAGGGCATGCTCCCGGGAATTCCCGGTACTAAAAGGACCGGATAATCCCGAGAATTATCATTTCAACTGGTACCGGTACTGGCGAAAAAAAAACCCGGTTCTTCGGTACTGAATTTGTGACTAGACTAATTGTCATTTTTTCTTTTCAAAACTACGTGCAGGCCTGGTCACGCTTTCCCCCGGCGGATTCGCACAAGCTAGGTTTTATTCGGATGCGATATGAGATCAGCATCGCTCGGCCCGCCCCAGTCGCCCCGCCCGTCGACCCGACGCTTCGACCCAATCCAAGGCTAACCGGTCGGGCCGACCGACAGGTAGTCAGGTAGTCAGAAAGATAGCTGTTCTGAGTTGGTAAACTCGGGCTCTGGATTAAATAATTAATAATTATCACTTAACTGGTGTCTTATTTAAAAATATAACGTTTAAACAAAAAAAATACAAATAATTTACTCAGTACCGAAAAGTACCGAAATCCCGGGAATTCCCGGTTCTGACGCAGTACCGGAAATCTTAGTCCCGGTTCCGGGAATGGTACCGGTACCGCATGCCCTAATAATTACATAACTTATGAATAGAGATCGGACAAATTTGCGTCATTGCTCGGAATAATGTGGACATGACTCCAAAATTAATGAATAGTTAATCAATTAATTATTTCTTGAAATTAAATTTGAATTTCCGAATAGTTTATACGTGCTTATAATTATTAGCAAAATGTAATTTAAAGTGGTTATCGTTTTCGTCAATATTTTTATATAATAAATAAGTTAAGATTTTAAACTGACATTATTTACACTAGAAATAATACCCAACAACTAGGTACTAAATATATGATATTCGAAACGTAACTTTTTTATCTGTGTCTGGAATAGCTCGAGTTTTTTTTTCTAAAAAAAAGCTTGAGTTTCTCCTTGTCATAAAAATAAAGGCGGTAAAGAGTGATGTTATTTCACGTGAAGTTTCTGTTTATATGCAATTTGTATCTTTCGATTTTTGAGAAAGGTACTATATATGCCTCGGCAGGAACGGCAATTGCCGGCCTCGTATTTTTAAGCGGACTCGCAAGCTCGTCCGTTTAAACCAATTCTCGGCCCGCAATTGCCTGCTTCACTGCCTAGGCAATAATGTACTATTTCTCAAAAATGACCGGAAATGTTGACATTACTAAGTCCATACTGAGACTCGAAGTACATAGTTTGCACACAGTTCCCAGATAAAAAAAAATACATTGCGTGCTCGCTACACAAGCCCGCAATGTTGCATAAAAATTTCATTGTTATCTAGTTTGTAACTTTTTAAAAAGTGAAAACGGCCATAATAAAATGAGGGCACAAGTCTTATACATACATATTTTATTCGAAACGTAACTTTTTTATCTGAGTCTGGAATAGCTTGAGTTTTTTTTTTCTAAAAAAAGCTTTCATTTCTCCTTGTCATAAACATAAAGGCGGTAAAGAGTGATGTTATTCCACGTGAAGTTTCTGTTTATATGCGATTTGTATCTTGCGATTTTTGAGAAAAGCACTATATATGCCTCGGCAGGAACGGCAATTGCGGGCCTCGTATTTTTAAACGGACTCGCAAGCTCGTCCGTTTAAACCAATTCTCGCCCCACAATTGCCTGCTTCACTGCCTAGGCAATAATGTACTATTTCTCAAAAATGACCGGAAATGTTGACATTACTAAGTCCATACTGAGACTCGAAGTACATAGTTTACAGACAGATCCCAAATTAAAAAAAATTAAATTGCGTGCTCGCTACACAAGCCCATACAAGTTGCATACAAATTTCATTGTTATCTAGTTTGTAACTTTAAAAAAAGTGAAAACGGCCATAATAAATTGAGGGCACAAGTCTTAAACATCCATATTTTATTCGAAACGTAACTTTTTTATCTGTGTCTGGAATAGCTTGAGTTTTTTTTTCTAAAAAAGCTTGCGTTTCTCCTTGTCATAAACATAAAGGCAGTAAAAAGTGATGTTATTTCACGTGAAGTTTCTGTTTATATGCGATTTGTATCTTGCGATTTTTGAGAAAAGCATTATTATATGCCTCCGCAGGAACGGCAATTGCGGGCCTCGTATTTAACCAATACTCGGCCCGCGATTGACAACAATTCATTATGTGCTAAGGTAGTAAAATAAAATACCGTTTCTAGATTTTACACTGCTGATTACAGTAAAAATATCTTTGGATTTTTTTATGCAGTAGTTTTTTTATATTTAGGAAAAACAGTAAAAAAAATTGGATTGTGAATGTTAGGAATACACTTAAAGTGCCCTTAGTCCATTTATTACCTTGAAAAAAATATACAACTGTCATGTTCATTTTTCATCTGTCTGACGGATTACTTGATTCTAACGACACGCTTTCGATTCTACGGAAAATAGTTTATTTTAATGGCTTCAACAAATTATGTAATTAATTAAATTACGCAAAATAACAAATTTGTGAACGATCGGCAGCGAATGATTGACATGTGAGTGACATGACATGACAGTCAGTTCTGTTTCTGTTTATAGTTACTTTTTTATTATATATCATGCTAAGATCACGACATCAGTATTCCTAACTTTGTATATACGGTCTTTTTAATGACTATTTATTAAAAAAAAAATTAACGCCGAATTTAAGTTAAATATTGAAAAACCAAGAAATACGGGTAGTCTTATTTTTAACCAGACCCGGTTTTTTTTTATGCGCGAAAAAACAATGCTTTTTTTTTGAAATGTTGTCAATGTACTATTACTTTCTGGCTCCGATTCACCTAGTAATACTTATTCGCTAAAACCATTTGTTAGAATTTTACTTTAAAATATTATTAGTCGCAGTATACCTCGTTAACATATTTCAAGATAACATTTCGTCCCGATCGATACTTTTAATAGCAGTTTATGTCGATCAAAAATGTCTAATCGTGTAATTTAGTAATGGTAAAATGCAATATTACATAATGATAGCAAAAGTTATGTCTTTTCGCGATTATTAGTATTACTAATCTATCTGAAGTCTACCCCATGAAGACGAATTTAATAGCCTTTAACCCTTTGAACGCCTTTGACTTGATACATACGTTGTCCTCACACGCCAATGATACCTGAAAACCACAGCTAATGTCAACGTTACGTCACAAATACCCGGGTCTTTTTTTCATTGTATCTGTGACCACTATATGGGTCGATGGCGTCGTAGACACGGCAGTCTACACGACCACTTTAGTGGTTCTTGGCGTTCAAATGGTAAGAGATAGAACTACAGCTAAAAAAAGTTTTAAAAAGAAACTTACGGAGGTTTAAGGAGTTAAATAAAATAGCATTGCAAACAAAATCAATCGCGGTGAAATGAGACTATGGTAATACACTTTATTACGGTGAATATTTATTTACAATATTAAAATAAAGTAATATATAACACAACAAAAAAAAATTACAACGTTACAAATTTCGGACTTTAGCCCGGATTCGTCGCATAAGTGTTTGCACATCGCTTTTGATACTTTTCTACAAGCAGCAAACCGCATGCGTTTAAATTCTGCCAATGTACTAGCTTCTCGGCCATCCTTCCTCAAGTATCTTTTTACAATGGCCCAGTATCGCGCGATGGGGCGGAGCTCCGGGCAGTTTGGTGGGTTGTCTTCTTTCTTAACAAAATCGATGTTTTTTGAATTTAATAGCCCCACAGTCTCACCAGCATAGTGAGCACTCGCTAGATCAGGCCAAAACAAAGGGGGGATACTGTACTTTCTATATATAGTCGGGTAATTAGTGACATAATTGTATGGGGAACCTTGCAAATCTTCAACGAAGGAAGCCGTTTGGCACAGGTATACCTAGTGGTCATCTGAGCTGATTTAGCCCGGTAGCCACGTGGTTCCACCCTGCAGGTGGCAGGGGGAGGGGGGGGGGGGGGGAAATCCCATCTACCGCGCCGCACTCTTACGTCCATATCTCCATAAGTTTAGCAAATAGGTCGTGTTTGATATCGTTTTCGTATAATTCGAGGACGAGGAATTCATTTCAGGAAACGCATTTTCACTCGTTCATAGAAAAAAAATGAGATCCGTGATAAAGTAGAAAAATAGGAGTTAAAAAATCTTACAAAATCTATGCCTACCATTAAACTATGAGATTATGCTTTATAAAAAAAATATGAGTAAATAGCCCTATTTATATAGAATATGTAAACATTAACTTTCCTCATACATTTAACTTAAACATGTGTCCAAAAAAAACATTATCTCCGCGCGGCGGGGCTGAGAACGGGAGAAGTTCGTATTTTGTATAAGATTTGTCACTTATTGTGTAATAATTACTATGATTAGTATAGGTGTTTCTATATCTAGAGATAGTTTTCTTAAAGCAATATCGAGAGATAAGTCATAATATTTAAATAAATGACAAAATTACTGAGTTACCCACAATATTCTAGTATAAAATGTTCACTCCAATTTATATTCCTAGAATTTTCCTTTAAAAGAGAGTTTTGGTTAGGTTAGTTAACTTTTGTAGAGGTATTATAATAATAACGAAGTAAACAACAAAATTTATGAACATTTTCCGCTGCAGCCACATAGTTCGGAGCACTTTATCTCTCTTTTCAAGCAATTGCACCTCCCTGCGCATTTTTGCTTGCATCTACACCTAATTAACTCCATGCAAGCAGCGGCTGCTGGCGGTAGGGTGGTCCACACAGGCTCCAATATGCCATTATTTTTTGCCCAACCCCAGTCAGCGGGACATGGCAGGTTTTGTAGTGGTTTTAAAAGCTGACCCCATACATGTCCTTCCTGAAAGTCCGCTCGTAGAATATGGTTGCGAAGGGCGTCTTTGGTTGGTGGTAAATTCTCCAGCAGCCTGTCCTTTTTTGTAAATAGCACTTTTCTACACTGATTGATATCAGCGCATTTGCAAGATCTAAAATGAAATGAATGTTACACGACATGCATGCCCACGATAACCTACATCACTACAAAACACAAATAAAAAAGCCAACCACCACCTTAACTTACTTGTCGTATAAAGCAATGACAATTCATTCCAATATTGGAAATGCCTGCTCTACATTTCCTTCTTTAGCCTGCTTAAATCCCTCTGTTGCAGTTGGATAAGCGCGCCAAGCTTCGAAAGCACTTTTTTCCCCTTACCAGCAAAAAACGAAACGGTATCAGACGCGGTGAAGGCGTGGAACAGTGGCAATGCTTCCGCCTTTTCTGGTCCTACGTAAATGAAAATAAACTTATATGTACCGGAGTTACTTTCAATTTGTGAAGTGCAAATAGTATTTATTTGGGTTACCTAACGAAGCTGCAATAGCATGACATGGCAGGACCTGGTGATTTTTTCCCGTGCCAATATGAACCCACAGTTCCTCAAGCTGTGGTAATTGTGAAATCGCAAGGACAACAACATCGGTATCCACAGTACGCACCATGATTGTTGTGTGTCCTTGGGCTGCAACATCACCAATGTGGACCATTATGCGCGTGTCTGCCTCCTCATGGTTGCATGGTTGTCTCTGGCGCTGTTGCTATCAACTGCTAAAAGTTGCTAATAAAAGAGACTAGAGAGAAACGTGGTACCGGTCAAAGAACACGTGTCACCTCCAGTACTAAAATTCCGAAAGGTTGGGAAAAAAATCTGCGGGATAACTCCAATAAAGCTAAGAACTGTGGGTCCATCTGTCACATAAAACTTTTTGCCAGTTGTAAATTCAGTAGCTTGGCACTTGAGAGCTAGAAAATAGAAAAAATCCTCTTTATTGGAGTTATCCCTCAGAAAATTTGCCCAACCTTTCGGAATTTTAGTACTGGAGGTGACACGTGTTCTTTGACTCTAGTCTCTTTTTTTAGCAACTTTTAGCAGTTGATGGCAACAGCGCCAGAGACAACCATGCAACCATGAGGAGGCAGACACGCGCATAATGGTCCACATTGGTGATGCTGCAGCCCAAGGACACACAACAATCATGGTGCGTACTGTGGATACCGATGTTGTTGTCCTTGCGATTTCACAATTACCACAGCTTGAGGAACTGTGGGTTCATATTGGCACGGGAAAAAATCACCAGGTCCTGCCATGTCATGCTATTGCAGCTTCGTTAGGTAACCCAAATAAATACTATTTGCACTTCACAAATTGAAAGTAACTCCGGTACATATAAGTTTATTTTCATTTACTTAGGACCAGAAAAGGCGGAAGCATTGCCACTGTTCCACGCCTTCACCGCGTCTGATACCGTTTCGTCTTTTGCTGGTAAGGGGAAAAAAGTGCTTTCGAAGCTTGGCGCGCTTATCCAACTGCAACAGAGGGATTTAAGCAGGCTAAAGAAGGAAATGTAGAGCAGGCATTTCCAATATTGGAATGAATTGTCATTGCTTTATACGACAAGTAAGTTAAGGTGGTGGTTGGCTTTTTTATTTGTGATTTGAAGTGATTTAGGTTACCGTGGGCATGCATGTCGTGTAACATTCATTTCATTTTAGATCTTGCAAATGCGCTGATATCAATCAGTGTAGAAAAGTGCTATTTACAAAAAAGGACAGGCTGCTGGAGAATTTACCACCAACCAAAGACGCCCTTCGCAACCATATTCTACGAGCGGACTTTCAGGAAGGACATGTATGGGGTCAGCTTTTAAAACCACTACAAAACCTGCCAAGTCCCGCTGACTGGGGTTGGGCAAAAAATAATGGCATATTGGAGCCTGTGTGGACCACCCTACCGCCAGCAGCCGCTGCTTGCATGGAGTTAATTAGGTGTAGATGCAAGCAAAAATGCGCAGGGAGGTGCAATTGCTTGAAAAGAGAGATAAAGTGCTCCGAACTATGTGGCTGCAGCGGAAAATGTTCATAAATTTTGTTGTTTACTTCGTTATTATTATAATACCTCTACAAAAGTTAACTAACCTAACCAAAACTCTCTTTTAAAGGAAAATTCTAGGAATATAAATTGGAGTGAACATTTTATACTAGAATATTGTGGGTAACTCAGTAATTTTGTCATTTATTTAAATATTATGACTTATCTCTCGATATTGCTTTAAGAAAACTATCTCTAGATATAGAAACACCTATACTAATCATAGTAATTATTACACAATAAGTGACAAATCTTATACAAAATACGAACTTCTCCCGTTCTCAGCCCCGCCGCGCGGAGATAATGTTTTTTTTGGACACATGTTTAAGTTAAATGTATGAGGAAAGTTAATGTTTACATATTCTATATAAATAGGGCTATTTACTCATATTTTTTTTATAAAGCATAATCTCATAGTTTAATGGTAGGCATAGATTTTGTAAGATTTTTTAACTCCTATTTTTCTACTTTATCACGGATCTCATTTTTTTTCTATGAACGAGTGAAAATGCGTTTCCTGAAATGAATTCCTCGTCCTCGAATTATACGAAAACGATATCAAACACGACCTATTTGCTAAACTTATGGAGATATGGACGTAAGAGTGCGGCGCGGTAGATGGGATTTCCCCCCCCTCCCCCTCCCACCTGCAGGGTGGAACCACGTGGCTACCGGGCTAAATCAGCTCAGATGACCACTAGGTATACCTGTGCCAAGCGGCTTCCTTCGTTGAAGATTTGCAAGGTTGATGTCACTAATTACCCGACTAATATAGGAAGTAACCGTTTTGTGATGCATTCCTTTCTATAAATTACGCCACCAATAGTTCCAGTTGCAAAATAAGGCGTACTTTTGAGGCCACAGGAACAAATTGCCTGCCATTCGAGGACTTTCTTCCCGAATTTGTAAATTTTTATGGTTTTTTCGTAATCGGGTACAATTTCTCCTACAGCCGCATTGTAATACTGGGGCCCCGGTAACGTACTTGTGTCAAATTTCACGTACGTTTCGTCGTCCATGAGAATGCATCGAGATTTATTTTGCATCAAAAAATCAAAATATCGTATAAATTGCGGCATCTTTTTTTGGACCGTATTTGTTGCTCGGCACTTCTCTTCGGCATTTTTTGCTTCTTATATGTCCGTATATTATTTGTTTTCTTGATATTTTGTACAGTGCCTACGCTAATACCTGCTTTTTTAGCAATTTCACGAACGGACATGTACTGATTTTAAGAGCCGCACGACTTTTTCTTCGACATTTGGGTTTGCCGGGCCACTTCTCCGCCGCGATTTTGGTAAATCGTCGAGCGTATGGTGCTCTCCAAATTTTTTTTTATGATTTGAAACACGGCTGACTTGGAACATTTAAACTCATTTGCAATTTTCCGCAGTGAAAATTGGCCTGTACACCATTTTTGCAAGATTAATTTGCGTTCTTTAATATTAATTCGCTCCATCGTGAAAAATATTTAGACAATAAAAAAAAAAATGACACTTGATAGACTTGTCTTATTACCAGCCACTGCCTATCAGTATTTTTTTAGTTGAAGGATTAATATTGAATTAAGTATATCCGCTTAGTAAATTGAACAGTCCTTAAGGCGAAGGGTAGGGCAAAATTACGAAATCGAGTTGTTTTTGGATAAATTTATTGGGAGAAATATAGGAAGTGGCAGTTTTAAATGATGATAATCTGAAGACATATATCCTCAAGTCTTGCTCTGAGTCATTAATATAGTTATCTAACTGATAGTAAGCTCTATATACCACTTTAAAAGAAACCGTTTTTAAAAAGTTCGTATTCGTTTTATTCCGGCTGGGCGATTTAGTTTGCAGCCAAACTTTCCACACTTTTTTTTACGGATTTAATGTGTTGCGTGAACTTGAATATATTAGCTTTAATAAGAATTTACAGATTATAGACTCAAAACCTATGTGCTCCTAGTGAAACAATGAACTAAATGTTTGCTCTTAAACTATGACTAGGCGTTTTGAAGCTTTTTGTTGAATGTGGCCAAAAAAATATACACAAACTAAAATAAGAATTTAAAATTATTAAAAAAATAAACAAAACTATATAAAGAAAAAAAACAAATTGTTTCGAATAAAAGTTGATTTTAGTGTTATATAATGGATTTGAACTGAGTGTTTTCCATTTGTTCCATGGTACTGTGAAGTCATGGTACAAAACAGAAAAAAATGTCCCAAACTGTTCTATAGAACTACGTACTAGCGTTTCACCCGAGCTTGCTTGTCAGTGACGCAATAGAACAAAATAAGATACACCTTTCCCATTTTGTTCCATCATGAAAAACTACTTAGAAATGTTTGTTTACGATTCTACAACTAGCATTGGAACTAAAGGCTAAGCTTGACGCAGTCTAAATGTAAACTGACTCTCGTTTTTAGCTTTAAACTGGACAAGGACATCAATCTACTAATGGAAAATAAATCAAACATTCTTGGTATCAACAACCTCAAACTAAATACGGAAAAAAAATCTGTGTTTAATTTAAGGCGAAGGGTAGGGCAAAATTACGAAATCGAGGTGTTTTTGGATAAATTTATTGGGAAAAATATAGGAAGTGGCAGTTTTAAATGATGATAATCTGAAGACATATATCCTCAAGTCTTGCTCTGGCTCATTTATATAGGTATCTAACTGATAGTAAGCTCTATATACCACTTTAAATGAACCGTTTTTAAAAAGTTCGTATTCGTTTTATTCCGGCTGGGCGATTTAGTTTGCAGCCAAACTTTCCACACTTCTTTTTACGGATTTAATGTGTTGCGTCAGCTTGAATATATTAGCTTTAATAAGAATTTACAGATTATAGACTCAAAACCTATGTGCTCCTAGTGAAACAATGAACTAAATGTTTGCTCTTAAACTATGACTAGGCGTTTTGAAGCTTTTTGTTGAATGTGGTCAAAAAAATATACACAAACTAAAATAAGAATTTAAAATACTCAAAAAATAAACAAAACTATATAAAGAAAAAAAACAAATTGTTTCGAATAAATGTTGATTTTAGTGTTAGATAATGGATTTGAACTTGCATTCACGTTGGATCAGTAAAAAATCATAAAAGTTATAGTTATTATAACTAGGTAGGTACTCAAAACTACAGAGGGATGAAAGCGACGTTGCGTGCTCGGTTTGGGTTTTGGCGTGTGGCGCCGGCCGCGGCGTTGCCAGACCGTTGGGTTGGTTTGGTTGATAGTTCTATTCTAATGTTTCGAACTTTGTTTTGACTCCCACCCAACGGTCAGTAGGTATACGAGTATAGCAAAGGGGGCGCAATTATATATAGGTATTTGGGGGGGAGGGGGTGTTGGGGGTGATAGGGGGGGTGGTTTCGAGGGGGTAAAAAAGATATTTTTTTTCACTGGGACTTACAAAATTTTCGGTGTCAATAGTCACTATAACACTACATTTTTATGAATGAATCCAGTAAATCATGCTAAAAGAAACATATTTTGCTCTTTCACTTTTTTTCCTACGATCCATATTTTCCGTATCTCCGGCGCTGCGGGAACAGCAGCCCTTCCGCCCTTGCATGACGACGCACGGTCACTTCGCTCGGCTCCGCAGCTTATGCTTGTTGGTCGCCTTCGGCCTCCCTCCGCGCTCCGGCTCTATAAAAACACTCTAGGGCGCGCAGTGTCGGCACGCGTCCCCTAACCAGCGAGAGCCCTAGATTCGGACTTGTGTGAAAATGTCCATTTAGGAGCCAATATCTCGGTAATGATCAATATTTGTGCGTCCTCTATACGATAGCATCATAAAAACTTCGTGTTATAATAACACCACTTCACTCAAACCCCAATATCTTGGTAAATATTGGTCGGAGAAAAAAAGTTTATATAACAAAACATGCTTATTTTACCATGTTTTATAGGATTTATTAACAAAAATGAGGGGTTATACTGACATCAATTTCACGACTCCAAAATTTTAGCCCTTCAAAATTACTGACCTTTGATCCCCAATATCTCGGTAAATATTGGTCGGAGAAAAAAGTTTATATAACAAAACATGCTTATTTTACCATGTTTTATAGGATTTATTAACAAAAATGAGGGTTATATTGACATTAATTTCACTACTCCAAAAATTTTTCAAGTCCCAGATCCCTTCAAAATGACTGACATTTGAACCCCTAATATCTCGATAAATATCAAGTTTAGAGAAAAGTTGCCTATACAAAACACGCTTATTTAAGCGTCTTCTATACGATAGCATCATAAAAAATAGGTGTTATAATGACACCACTTCCATCAAAAAAAAAATCAGTCTTGCGCGTTGCGCCCCCTTTGCTATACCCCAACCCGAAATTCTCGACGAATCGCCGCCTTGTCGTAGACCACGTCGAAAATAAAATACTTTAATACATTTAAAGTAGTATTATTGAAACCATTTAATCCCTATGCTTGTCGGGTACGGGCTAGCACACCTTGTTTTTTCTCGTTCACTTACGGCCAAACCCTATATTCAAACCGCGGACATTTAAGGCTTACTTCGGGTTAAAATTTGACATTTGCCCTTACAAAATGTGTCAAATTTTAATCCGAAGTAAGCCTATCTATCCATGGTTTGAATATAGGGTTCGGCCATTAGTGCGTCTGTCTAGTTAGAAAGCAACAAACATGACGCGCGCAAGTTATGCTAGCCGCCGGTGATAGTAATCCTAATCAGTAATCACGTAGGGGTCGTTTCACAAGAGCTGGCACGAAACGATTAAATGGGCGATGAAAGTATGTAAATAATTAAATTTTTGGTTCGAAATATAAACTGTAACTGATAGCACTCACACAATCCTAGTAGACCAAAGTTTTCATTGATCTATTCGTGCCAGCTATTCATGAAAAAAACCTTTACGTGTTAAATAATTAACTATTTATGTATTAACTTATTTGTTTAAAAGCTATTTTGGACATTCGTTACTGAATTTGAGATAGTATTTAGAAAAACACAAGTGTATCATATTGGTCGATCTAATCAAGCGCCATCTAACGGTAAATGCATGCCTGACTGTTTGACAAACAGCATTATGCGGTCGATCGCAGAGTTTACTTGATAGATGGCGCGCGAATTAAAACTTTACTCGTCTGGCCGAATGAGCAAGGTCAATTGCCCGCCCCGTCGCCTTAATGTGAACACCCACGCGAAAAACTGCTTCAAGTAAGAAAAGCTATTAGTAATTAAGATTAGTTAGCGTTTTATTAAAATACTAAAAAAAGATACCGGGTAAAGTTTTAGCCGATTGTTAAAAAAACTGGCGCATACCTGAGAGCGTGTGCAGGCAGTGGCCCGTGGTGATGTCCCAGACCTTAACGGTGGAGTCGGCGTTGCCGGAGACCAGGATGTTGGAGTGCAGCTCCATGCCGGAGGTGAGCGACTGGTGGCCCGTGAGCGTGTGCCGCAGCTGGCCTGACTCCACGTCCCACACGCGGATCGATGTGTCCAGCGAGCCGCTCACCACGTGCACGCCGTCAAACTGCCCACCGGGAGACATATCATTCAAACACTATTATTTCATCGGTTTAAAACTCTCCACAGGAGATCATAACGTTTTGTTAACTCTTAAATCGACAGTATTCTGTAAGACATACAATTTAATTTTGAATAGTTCTTGTTAAGGTCCGACCTAGACTGCTTTTTTAATCTCGGCCGAGACCTTGATCGAGATAAAAATAAATTCTCGGCCGAGACCGAGGTACGAAAAAAATTATTATATAGTCTCGCTATTTTTATTTAAAAAAAACCATTATAAATAAAACAAGTTTTGATTATGGTTCAATAAAACGTTCTGAAACCGTGTACCAAATAAACTTAATTAACTGATGGGCAAAAATAAAAAGAGCAATACTGTACGACAAAAATGCAATTTTAAAGCATTGTATCCATAGACAAAACGCGTCTCTACACAGTGCAAGCGGCGAATCATGTATGATTGGGGTGACAACGTTATGAGATGGTTTCGACTCTGCAGAATACGGATCTGCATGTCACCAATCCGAAATTTGAACCGGAAGTACAGGTAGCGGCACGTAAGTCTAGCGGTGAACGGAACGTGGAGGGGATAGCTGCGCATAGGTACTGTTGCGCACACAATTGTTATCTCTACAAATTGATTTCAATCCTTACCAATAAAGAACGTATTTTCGTTTAAACTATACTTCATTTAATTTAGAATGAGAAACCACAACAACATTATATTGCGGCTCGTGAACTGCAATCTCTTTACAATTTGTACTAGAGTAACAATTGACGACACGCAAATAAAGTGACATTAAAACAATTTTATTTTGCGGCTCCCGGACTATTGTACTGTACTATTTGCTAGGTAATAAATAGTTGACCAAACGCAATATTATAATGTTATTGTGGTTAAAATAAATGAACTATAGTTTCTTAACTAATATCTTAATATTACCTTAGGGTAAAAATAAAATAAAAATTTCTTTTAGGCATATTGACTGTTTAAAATCACAAATAAACACAAACTTAATTAAAACAGTCAATAAAAAACGAACTCAAACTTAACAGAAAACAACAACAGTAATAACAATACATTTTAGAACGCGACTGTGCACCAGAAGTCAGCGGGGTGTCGTATCGGTGCGCGGGACAGAGTACGACTGGAGAGCCAATAAGCGCATACGCACACCCGCGCGCGGCCCCTTCACTCCCCCGCGATACCTTATTTTCGACTTCTGCGCAGGAACGGTCAGCGCTAGACTTACGTGCCGCTACCTGTACGGTACACCGGCAAAGATACAGCCCATACAAAAAAAATCGTCGTACATTTAGTAAATCGTTGTTCCGGTACCGTAAAAGAAGTCAGATTGTTATGTTTTTATGATATATGGTAGAGGACAATATAGTCATGATAACCCAAATTTTTCGTCCCTCCAGCTCTGTATCTTTTTGCACCATCTTGCAGTGGCGAAGCGTGACCAGTATCGGAAAGTTATAAAATAATATTTATCTGTTTTGTTGTATTAAAGGATAGGCAAACAAGCCACCTAACGTTTAGTTGTCGCAGAGCGATCTATTCTCAAGTTATAAAATACAAGGGTTTTCATAATTATACCACTGAGTTCAATAAAGCAATTTAAACAGATTAAACTTTTGCCATGTTTTGAACTTTTTTTATCATCGACCGTTGAAAAGAGTACGTATCACCGAGAAATTTGTGGTTTTATTTAATACATAATTAAATAAATAAATAAACTATTGATTCGACGATAACATCGATAAACCACGGTGTTGTCTCCCTAAATTCCGGGCCCTAATTATCATATAAGCCATTTCATTTGTCCATGGCATCAGATCTACAGTTATGGTCCAATTTTGATAAATTATGTGTCATTTGATTCGTCTCATGCTGGATAGTTGCATAAAACTCTTCGATTTTTATTTTATTTTATGATAAAGTACAGAAAATTAATTTTACTAGAGTGCCTGTGCCTAAGCGGCATGGTGTCCCCTTAAAAAGGGTATACCGATATAAATATCGGGGGCACTGGCTTACTTACTACCTCAAAGACGATGACGATATGGAGAGGGAGCGAAGGGCGCTATCAGTGAGGGCTATAGCCCGCAGGTTTAAATGTTAATAATATAATCCGTGGGCTAAGCTTATTCACAATTAACTTTTTATTGCATTTGTTTTTGTTAGTAGAAGTGTTGTGTGATTCTGGCATCTTAATTATAGAAAAGCATAACGTCAACGAGTGGAGCACGTGTTGAACGACTGTTACTCTTCTGTATTTATTTAATTGCGATGGATAAGCTGGCCTATTGCCTAACGCACTCGCAATTGCAATCGACTTTAAAGTGGAACTATCATTTTCAATGCGGTATACAGACAAGCCTTCGATTTTCAAAATTAAAACGATTGCGATTGCGTTAGGCAATAGCCTATCATCATCAGAAATATTGCGATTTGATTCGATTCAACACGTATCGCGTTTTGTCGGGTCGCGTGGCGTTTCAATAGTGTGTAGCAGCCAAATCGGAATGACGTTAAATGTTCTAAGCACCAAGCCACAGTACCATAGGTCCCATAGTCATTTTAAATCTCTAGACAACAATCTCAAAACTCGAGAGTCCTAATACGTTGGAAACCCTGAGGACGTTATTTGGGCTTGGACTGTTATTTCTGACTTTGGCAGTGCTCTTGCAGTTGGTCCAACCACCGGATGGATTAGTAGCATAAAAATGACACAACTTATCAGTTAAATGCTCCATAAACGAGTTTAATAAAAGATACTACCTTACTAAATTTAAACTAAAAAAACAAATAATGAAACTCATTCGTCTTTGGTCTTAGCAGGAACAATATTTCCATTCATAAACCGTTAAGATTAAATACTTCTAAATAGATTGAAGAAATGCGACTAGCATTTAGTTAATTATTTATTGTGTTAAGTAGGTTATAAAATAGTACAAAGACAATAATAGAGCTATATTATGTAGTTCGCAGAGATCGTAATGACAATGTCAAATAACCATTGGGCCATATAAGGCCATAACATAATACGTTTGATCCATAAGAAGTTATAATGAGCGCACCTGCAGGCTGTAGACCCGGTTGGTGTGCCCAGCGAGCGTATGCAGGCACTCGCCGGTGTCGGGATTCCAGACCTTGACGAAGTAGTCGTAGGCACCGGAAACGATGACCTTTCCGTCGTACTGCACGCAGCGCACCGCGGCCAGGTGGCCCACCAGCACGCGCAGACAGCGGCCCTCGGGCACCGACCACACGCGCAGTGTCGCGTCGCGCGACCCCGACACCACCCTGCGAAACCGCCCATACACCAATCAACCACCTCTCAACCAAAAACAATGATAACATACAGACCATTTTAAACGGTTCGATCAAATATTGCGAATTAGCGACGAGCTGCGTCTACTAACAAACAAATTAATAAACAGAAAAGTTACTGTAACAAATGGACATAACGAAACATAAGAATATCATCGAACCTAGTTTATGCTGAAATTAACTAGATCGCAAGTATATGGGAAAAGCATCGATAATTGAGTTTATCGATATTATAGGCAATCCCTAGCTGCCATTTAATTATGCCCCGTATATTCCTAGGTCTGGCGATACCATCATTTTCCTTTTCGTCAATTAGACCCCTGAAAAGTCGCCATACTCGGTACAAAGGACCAATTTGTGTAAAAAATATAGCTTTGTAACTTTAATAGTTTCTGAAAAAAATAGTGTGATATACAGACACAGACAGACGGACATGGCGTAACTATAAGGCTGAACGGAACTAATATCAAAATAAGACCTCACGCCGCAGGTTTTTGGCGCCGACGCGTTATCTAGTTGATGTTTTGTTCTTGATGCATCAAAGACTGAATAAAACTAGTTTTCAATGATTTATAAAAGAAATGTCAAACCGAAACAATATTCAAACTCGTTTTTTATTTTTAAATATTCCTTCAGCATCTTATAAAAAAAATTGATTGTGAACTATTGTTTTTTCCATATAAAATATATTCACGAGACAGCGAAGCGAAAACTGTAACAAGAGCAAGATATTATCGATTCGCGTGTTATCTTCTTTACATAAAAGCCTCATTGCGTTAAAAATACAATCAAGGAAACGGATAGCACTTATTAAAAAAAATGTAACTCGTACATAGCATTTCGAAAACAAGAAGTGTCGAATTGAAATCTTACCGGTTATTGAAGAGATGCATGCACCGCACTGTAGAAGTGTGTCCGGCAAGCACTTTCTGGCAGTGGCCCGTCTTGGCGTTCCATACCCGCAGCGTGCGGTCCGTGGACCCGCTGATCACCAGGTCGCCAACCATCTGCGAGGACCACACCCCGCCCGAGTGGCCCACTAGCGTGCGCAGACACTGCAGAAACAAAATTTGTTTAGAATACAATAAAACTGTCTAAGCAACATTTTGACTGACAAATTGGAAGAGCAAGCGACTTACTTTGCCTGTGATCGCCGACCAGACTTTGAGTGTGGTATCATCGCTACCGCTGAGGATGCGGTTCCCGTAGAACTGTAGGCAAGTTATGACGTGGTCGTCGTGGCCACGCATGATAATCGGGTTGTTGACCGGCTTGTACAGCCAATTGTTCTCGATCAGATACTGCCGCATGTACGCCGCCTTCCACGGACTCACGCAGCGAGGCAGCGCCCGAGGTATTTTCTTGAGCGTCGTAATGCCAATGCGGCGGCATTGCTCTTTCCATAGAAGATTGTCGTCCGCAAGGAACCTGAAAATCATAACATAATTATTAAATTGAGTTTTTTTATTAACTATAAATGTTACGCTATGATGTGTACACATAAAAAGGAATACCTCCAATATCGGCAAGTTTGAGCGGCTCTCAGCAGATCCTTAGGCTGTAAATAGCCGAGCACTGCAAGGGCAAGCTCTTTGGGCAGCAGCGAGATAAAATCTCTTTGGAATAGAGGTTCAATGGCTTTCATCATGTGACGCACATGGCTTGCAGCGCAGCGACCGATAAGAGCATCTATAGCTTGAATTTTCTCGGCGTTGGACCAGGTTTGAAATCTGTAATACAAATTAGGTTAGGTGGACAAGGGAATTGCAAGGGCATTTGAATGAGGCAAATACAAATTAATTATACAACTGAAAGCTATCAACTATTTAGCTATTTTTTTGTTCAAATTGTGGTTACTGAATTATCAACAACTTTTTTCAAGTTGTAATTCTGTAGCTCTGCCTAGCCCACTCTGGGATTACAGGCGTGAAGGTATGAATGAATTGAAAAAGCTATCATCAATAAAATTATTTTTTTACTCGCGTACTATAAACCGCTAATATTGATATCGTTAATGGTATCAGAATACCTATAGCGTAACCGAAGCGGGGAAACAATTCTATAATCAGCAGTGATCGTACTTTTTCCAGCATTTTTGGTGCAGTGCTAGGGTTGTCAGTAGCGCCCAATATTGAATTGTTTGAACCAAGAATCAAATAAAATAAAAATAAAAATAAAATAGCGTATTAAACAAATCGGATATACAGAAAATATTCTCAGAACATGTTAGGCCTAAAGAAGGGTTAATTTACTACGAGTATATGAGAAAATGTAACACAGTCGCAATTAATCCTTATCTCAGGTTATATAGTTCATATTTATGATTAGGAATTGATATACTATGTATTAGCATAGACAGTATAATGCGTAGGTAATGGCAGTACATAAATATAGAAGACATTTTGTTTCTTCGCTGACGTCCCGTCAAGTGCTAAATTATAATATAATAAATGATTAAGTAAAAAAATTGTAATTCATTTTCAATGACCACATAATATTACATAATTTTAAACGTCAATCATATATTATATACACGTCTACAACCCTAGGTCGCTGTCGTGTGTCATTTGACGTCATCGCACCAAGAATGCTGGAAAAAGTACGATCACTGATAATCAGCATTGCCATGGTAATAACGGTTCCATAATCTAAAAATATATCTAAATTATTATAACATTGTTAGTACCATGCACTTGACATCCTAATTTGTATAATAAACCGTTTAAAATAATTTAATACCAATTAACAAGAAATATATAATATGTTTATTAAAAACAAAATTAATTCTGAGACTATGTGTTAAAATATTTTTTTATTAAATAACTTAATTTAATAATTAATAACAACAAAATGCAAGCTTTAAAAAGCCCGACTGGTGTTGCTAACCAACTTTAAATCGTTATAAATCCTAAATGATCATTCAAAATTAAAAATGATTTAAGGAACCTAAAGATGATTTTTAAATACCTATTCAATGATACCCCACTTGTCTGAGTGCGTCGTCATTGTGTTTCTTTTTTACAATAATGCGTCTAGTGGCCGCCAAATTAAATTTTAAATACTGTCATATCTTTAGCGACACTCACAAGATTAAGACAAATCGATTGACATAAGAATCATCAAACTCGGTCCACGCATTTAGTTTCTAGAACGTCATAAAGGAACAAACATCCATATATAGGCTGATCAACACAACACCCTTCGGCAGTCGAGTAAAAAGATGGTTAATATCCATTCACTTGTTATTTGGTTACCAAGGTTACGTTAAATATGGATACCAACAAAATGGAATTTCGGTTGGCATTCCAACTTTTGAGTACTGTTTTAGATTGACTTATATTTATGCAACTGGTCCGAGTACATAATGAAGCTTCTAATGCACGAGTGCCGAGGTTAGAGCACGAGCTTGCGAGCGCTTTTATTACAGGCACGAGTACCTTAACAGCTAATTGTGTATCGCTGCATACATAACTATTTCTAAAGTTTAAAATGACAATGACTAAAATAAACAATCGCCAACTTTACTTGTACACTTTCCCCGATTTTTCTGCTAACAAATTACTTGTCAGCAAAGTCATTTTATATATTAAAATTGGCGTTAAATTATTGTGAATTTAATTTTTAGATGTTTACAAATTTCATGCAAATTTTAATATGTAGTTACTAAAACAGTTCCGACAATTTATCATAAAAAAGTTGGAATGCCATACGAAACGCCATTTTGTAGATATCCATATTGAACGTAACCATGGTGACCAAATAACAAATCGATGGATATTAATCAATAATCATCTATTTTTAGTAATTTAATAAAAATGAAAATTTAAACACAAAATTAGTCTCAAAATTTATTTTGTCTTTATTATACGTCGTTTTGCTTTGGGATATACCAATATTTAGTCAAAGCTTTTGAGTAAAAAGCTTCTGAAATCGATCCCCGTAGTTAGATAAAAAAATTACAATGAATTACATAAAATACCTTTGTTTGACCCCAAAATTGAATTAACCTCTTTTGTGGTTTTACATAAAACATATAATACTGTCAAGATTGTAGCAAGTGGAAAGAAGTGGTCTCTGCCTACCCCTCTGGGAAACAGGCGTGATGTATAATGTATTTATGTATGTATTTTATTATGTAAGTATTAGTTACATTCATTTACAGAATTCAACATGAATACATTATTATAAATTAAAACTAAACGTATTTAAATTAAAACTAAGCTACTCAAAAATTAAAAGATATAAATAATATAAGTACAATTTAGATATCTAGCTGACACCTACCCATGCCTGTCATGCATGACATGTCAAATGTATTTGTTTACAAATTGACTGAAATTCTTATGATGAACTTAATATATTAATGAGACCATTTCACTTTTGAGTTATGTGTGATGTGATGAATGCTAATAATTTGTTTGGTGAGGTTTTCCAAGAAGTTCAAAATGACGGCTTCAACATTTGTTGTGTATCGACAAATTGAATGTGTTTGTGTTCAGTAAATCTAGGCTAGAACCAAGGCTCATGTAGGAAGTGTTCTATTAATTGAGGTGTAATAAGACTAATAAGCAACGGTTGAATGTTTATAATACACTGAAATAATAAATATATCTTATAAGAACCTTTACCTGTTTAACCAAGTCTTGATTTCTGGCGGTCCTTGTAAAGCAGCGGCCGTGCTAGACCCGGGGAGACCCGGCAACCAACTGCTGTCTGATCCAGAGCCAATTATCTGGGAGCCGTCGGGGCAGAACTTCTTGGTATACTGGGGCGGCGATGGTTCATAACGTCTCTTCCTCTGTAACAGTAATAATTCGCTAACCACCTTATCATAATCAAGAAGAGAAATATGCAATAAAGTAATTAGTTTATAATATCTATTCCAAGGTACGACCAAGACGTTACAATAACAATATCTTTTAAACATTGTTTAGTCAAACTGGGTGACTTAAAATACTCGCGTAACATTAAATTACCTTCAATATAATATACAAGCTTTTGCCCGCGGATTCGATATGTATTTAAATTTATTTTGTTTATTATAAAGAATCCAACAAAGTTGAAAAAGTAACCTCATTTTACCAATACAACGGTCGAATAGATATAACACCACCACCACCTTTTTCACGAGAAAAACCAACTGTCATAATTTTAACATTGACATCGACGAATGGATACTTGTTCTATAATTATCAATGATCGGATATCCCAGTGCAACACGGGGTGAATGACCTCAAACATTATGCTAATTATGGATATGCCCGGGGGTTCCGGGACTTATGTTGTTAAATATTATTCTGATTTTATTACTTCAAATAAATTTCAATACAATTTAAACGTATAAAATAAATATTTTGACAAAAGTAATTTACGTTATGTAAAAAAATTAAAAAAGTTAGTTTTTATTATACTCTGTTTAAAATTGATCTGCCAAATAGTCTTTAGGTATGAATATAAATAAAATATATAATACGGTACGCATTATCAGTTCACCACACTACACACAGATATTATATTTTATTAGTTTGTATGAAATTGAAATAGCATACAATTATTTTCTCAATATTTTATATGTTTAATCGATTTCTTTACACGTCTAAAATCCTATCCTAATGCATATTTATAAATATCCCAACAATAGCATTTTCTTTTCGAACCAGATCCCGGGATTTTAGTCATATCCATATTAAGATTTCCACTCTATATCCCGCAGTGTTGCACCGTGAAATCCGATCACTGATAATTATGTCCAGTCCAGTATAAGTATACGTTATTATTGCCAAAATCGTTGTTGAAATCTAATATTTTAGTATTAAGAGAACCAAAGCGTATAAGCAAACCCCAAATGCACAGGTCGCACAACAAAATTTTGACAACGTTAGACTTAACATTTTTAACCCCCGACGCAAAAAGAGGGGTGTTATAAGTTTGAAGTGTAAGTGTGTGTGTGTGTGTGTGTGTGTGTGTGTGTGTGTGTGTGTGTGTGTGTGTGTGTGTGTGTGTGTTTGTGTGTGTGTGTGTGTGTTTGTGTGTGTGTATGTGTGTATGTGTGTGTATGTGTCTGTATGTCTGTGGCACGGCACCGTAGCTCTAAAACGGATGAACCGATTTGGATGCGGTTTTTACAAGTTTCTGTGTCTTCAAGTGCGACTCATTTTGAAGCAGATCTGAAGCAGATATCTTCATCCGAACCGATTGAGCTAAAATTATGTATGCACTACACGATACACATATAATTTGAATTCCGTTAAGATGTCCTAATTAATCTGTCAACATAGCCATACCGAGGTTTTCTTTTCAATTTGCTTCTAACATTAGTCGCGAGAAATTAGTCTAACTAATTAGTCGATTACAAAATTTAGTTGTCTGAAATCAATCGGCAACTAATCAACTAAATTAGTTGCAGTCTATACAACTAAGATTGATCAATCGTCGTTTTCAATCGTCCGTCGCAATTAATTCTTGTAATCTTAATCGTTAATCGTTAGTCGATTACATTTTGCCCATCTCTGCCAGACAACGATAAACATACAGGTCTATCCACGAGAGTTGGCACGAATGGATTGACCTAAAGTAATGTCACTTGTCACTGTGAGTGGCAGTGTGAGTGCCTTTCTTATACAGGGGCCTCCTTATATTCTGTAAACACGTACCTAACACGTTCTCGTTGTTAAGGAAAAAAAAAAAAACTGCACCAAGTATCAATGTTAATCCTTTTAGTAATTTTTGAAGTCCATTGTATTTAAAAAAAAACATAAATATTTTTATTTGTGAAGAAAGGTGATGGCGTGTTCGAATAGTAAATAATCTAAAAAGGATCAGACCGAGGAGTCCGTCGTCAACAGAGTTTTAAATTTATTTATAATATACTGTCTTATCCTGTTTTCATACCGACGCCGCAATTAACAAAATAATGGCGAAAAGTTTCACGACATCGTCATTACGCATGAAAAATGTTTATATTTTATTAATTTGTAAAATGCAAAATGCAGGCTAGATTACGAAGTAAGAACTTACATAGATAAGATTACATTGTGCTTGATAACCTTCTTATTAGAATGACACTTCACTCATTTTTTACTGTCATATAAGCGACAAACAATACTTATACCGTAATGTAATTTTATCTTATTCTCAAAATGACTACACCTACTTTTGGACGAGGAAAAACATTATCGGGACAGTCTCGAGAAATAATTTTTAACGTTTTTAATTATTTTAAGCAAAAAACTAAAAATGCTGAAGGTGGATTTCTAAAAATTCAAGAGTTATACAAATTAACGTCTGCGGCGACTGGGACATCAGAACGAAGTGTACAGCGAATCGTTAACTGTATCTGCAAAAATGCGACTGAGGGATCGACTTCTAATGTGTTCGTGACACCCGGTGAAAAACGATCACGTTTGTCGAAAAGATCGGAGGTGGACAATTTTGATTTAAACGTCATCCGAAGGTGTATTTACGATTTTCACAAAATACACAAAACACTACCAACTATTAAAACATTACACAAAGTTTTAAAGGAGTCGATAGATTTTCCTGGCAGTGTCAGTTCTTTATTACGACTGGTACATAAAATGGGATTCCGGTGGAAGAAGATTCAGAACAACAGGATGCGGATAATTGAAAATGACAACATTCGTTACAAAAGATTTATGTATTTACAAAAATTACAAGAATATAGAGACCAAAAACGGCCTATTGTGTATACCGATGAGACCTACGTGCATAGCACTCATACTACGCCAAACGCATGGACTGACAACAGCAACAGTGGCATCAGAGTTCCCATATCAAAAGGGCAAAGACTTATAGCGGTTCATGCTTGTACAGAGGAAGGCTTTGTAGAAAATGCTTTGCTGACATTCAAATCTAACCAGAAGTCTGGAGATTACCACAGTAATATGAATGCTATAAATTATCAAAAATGGGTGAAGGAATATTTGTTACCGAATTTAAAGCCCAGAAGCGTCCTTGTCGTCGATAACGCTCCTTATCACAACGTTCAGGTGGATCGAGCTCCAGTAAAAAACTCAAATAAAAAAGAGATGCTGACCTGGTTAGATAAAAATAAAATATCATACCCAAAAAGAAATACTAAAATCGTTCTGTACAAAATAATTAAGAAACATAAAGACACAAAGAAAACTTACAAGTTAGATCAAATACTGCGAGACCACGGTCATTCTGTACTACGTCTTCCACCTTACCATCCAGATTTAAACCCAATTGAGATGTTGTGGGGGATTATAAAAGGTAAAGTAGGGACAAGGAACGTCACTTTTAATATGAACGAAGTTCAAAAACTATTCATCGATGAAGTTCATGCCGTTAAAACAGAAACGTTTCATGATACTTGGAGAAAGGCCCAAGAAACAGAGCGTTCGTACGAGTCTATGGAACACCGGCTAGACGACCTTACTGATGGTTTCATTGTTAATATAGGTGACAGCGAGGACGAAGAATCTTCAACATCTAGTAGTTCAAGTGATGCAGAGTCGGATTAACAATTTTATAAATAAATTTTATAGTCAGGTTATGCATATGTATGTACAGTCGAGTTTATAAATATGTGTACACTTTTTTACCTACTCGAATGCGGTCGCTAACAATTAGTTTGCAAACGCATTCGACTAGATAAAAAGGGTACACATATTTATGAACTCGACTGTACAGTCAGCGTCAAATAGTTTGTAGCAGTCAAAGTGGTCGAAAAGTTCGGTACATCATACTAAATGTATCCTATACCAAACTATTTGACCACTTTCACTGCTACAAACTATTTGACGCTGACTGCACATAAACCACAGTCAATTAACCCACTTAGCCCGACTAGGTGTTATAACACCGCTCAAATTGATTAAACCCACTTAGCCCGACTAGGTGTCGTAGCCCGAATAGGTTATCAATTTGAGCGGTGTTATAACACCTAGTCGGGCTAAGTGGGTTAATGCATTTGTACATATGAGGATAAAGTATTTACATTAATGGTGTTGTTTTAATTTAAGACTGATAGATCTATCAAACCCATCAATCCCAGGACCGCTGCTTAGAAGGCAACTCCCGTTGACAACGTTGTCAAAGATTTTTCATACATTTTATTCATGATGAAAGTAGACCTTAGTTTACTAGATTTATCTTCATGGATGGTTTGCGTGGCACTGCAGTATACTACGTTAGGTGTTCTTGGTTTCCAAAGGTTTCTTATTTTGGCGGGTATGCCAGATTTTCTTAGACACAATTATCGTAATTACTTTTTGCATCAACCTGTATTTAATAATTATGTCATGCACACATAGACATTTTCATTCACTCGTTCAATCCATTCGTGCCAACTCTCGTGAATATATCTGTACTTATAATAGAGAAATAAATACTTATATTCATAGAAAACACCCAAGACTCAGGAACAAATGCGCTCACCACAGGAATTTTCACTGACCGGGAATCGAACCCGGGAACGCTAGCTTCGTAGGCCGAGTTACTACCAACTAGGCTAAAACTGTGCGAAAACTTATAATGCATGGCCGTCATGTTACGTATTGCGAGATAGAGGCGACTCTGGGCATAATGTATGAAGAGCATTAATAAGATATTACATGAACATTTAGCTGTAAAAAAAATTGTTCGCGTTGGATCCCGCACAACTTAACTAAGGATCAAAAGGTTTGCGTCGAAAGGTGCAAAAAAATGTTGAAAAAATATAACCGTGGTGACTCAAAAGTTGTTTAAAATATATACACAGGTCATGAATCCTGGATCTATGCGTATGATCCCGAAACTAAACAACAATCGACAGTGTGGGTGTTTCTAAATGAGCTGAACCGTACGAAAGTAACTCGTTCAAAAAGCACCTGAAGGAAATGGTGGCCTGTTTTTTTGGTATTAATGATGATGTTGCTATAGTGCCACTAGATAATCGTAAAATGGTTAATTCGGAGTGGTACACGACCATTTGTTTGCCGGAACTATTTGAAGGAATACGTAAAAACAACCAGCGACGCAGAATCATTCTTCACCATGACAATGCCAGCTATTTTTGGAAGGTCAAAATATATAATTAACGGGACATCCACCGTACAGCCTTGATTTGGCACCCTATGATTTTTATTTATTTCCAAATGTAAAGAATAAATTACGTGGTCAACGATTTTCGACCCGTGAAGATGCCGTCGACGCGTTCAAAAAGCACGTTTTGGAGATACTTCAGTCAGCGTGGAAAAAGTGCTTCGATCATCACGGAGAATATTTCGTAAAACAAAAAAAAACATATTTAGTCATATACGTTTGTTTAATTTTTCTATTCCGGTTACGTAAGTTGCAGCCCTCGTATTATATAAAATTGGTACTAGTAAATTTCGTTTCCGTCAATTATATAGGGTTATTGGTAAGTCAACTTATTTCCCTCTAGGGGTTATGGGGGAGATCATTTGCAATCATTTTGGATCACTTCTTCACTTCTATTCTCACGTTTTTACCGAATTCACCCGCATCCAAAATACTTTTGAGCTATTGCAATGTAGCTCTGTGCAAACTCAAAAGAACGGTGTAGTGAAAGTAATTTACCCGAATAAAACTAAGGCTAGGCCCTGTATAAACCAAATTGATTGTACTGATTTGCGACATTTATTTAAACCGATTCTAATTTAAAGTATACTAAACGCCAGATAGCGTTTCCGCCGTTTACAAGACTGCTAGTCGACTGCAGCAATGGCGATTACGTAGACAGCCAAGGTGTCTGTCTAGTATTTTTAAATTACAAATGTGACAAACGAGGGCTACTGTGAGAACAGCGCGAAACATGAGCTACTTTTATTTTAGCATTGCAAAGCAGACATTATTTACAAGGCCCGTGACTGACAAAGTGGTGCTGGTACAGTTATCTTTTGAGCTTCCAAATCATAACACGTAAACACGACTCGAATACCTAATGCTTATCAACATTAACTTTTTAACACGCTTATATACTGTTTTAGTTGTTTTAACTAACAATGTAATGAAATCCTGGAAGTCTACATACCTACTTGTATTGTAGTAGCCAGATTGACTTTTTTATTATTTTATGCAAAGGCACCTAAAAAAACAGTTCAGTTTTCTATTTTATTCGACATGATAGCCTTTTATAAGGATCTAATTTAAAGCATTTGATTATTATAAGTGTTATTGTTGTTTAAAATAATGTATTAAATAAGAGTAACCTCGCCTACTTACAACGAGAAATTGGCGGCGCTATAAAGAAAGAAGATTTTTTATCATCTATGATCTGTTTACAAAGGTTTATTAGATCTAATCACGACGACAAAATCGAATAAATAAAGATGTTAGTTTTCGAAAAATCTAAAAAAGTTCCAATATCTCGAAAACTGTGGCCATTTACTACACTCGGCGTCAAAAAAATCGCACCTATTGGTATGTTGACTTCAAGCAGCTATAAACCCTATTTAATCTAAGATAAGGTATGAGTGTGGGGCCTCATTTTAAATGTTATTGAATCCTTTAATTAATAAAAATGTGATAATGATTACTAAGCTTAAAAAAAATGGTTTTTCATGAAAAGAGGAAAAACATTTATTCACGCCAAA
The DNA here is from genome assembly GCA_927399475.2 of Acleris emargana. Classification (NCBI taxonomy): domain Eukaryota; kingdom Metazoa; phylum Arthropoda; class Insecta; order Lepidoptera; family Tortricidae; genus Acleris; species Acleris emargana. The sequence goes on along the minus strand of OV656835.1, from coordinate 42,630,422 downwards.
ATTACACAATCTAAAACCATAACAAAATTAAAAAATACAGTAAAACAAATTCTTAAAACTAAACTTAAAACCTAGTGTTACCTCCCCTAGCCCTAATTACAGCCTCCATGCGATCCTTCATTGACCTCACCAACGTCACGATGCGTTCTTGAGGAATGTCACTCCACTCCTCGACGACGGCGTCCCGAAGCTGTTCAAGGGTGGCAGGGGCAGTATCACGAGACCGCACCCGGCGTTTCAGATCATCCCAAAGGTGCTCTATGGGGTTCAGGTCAGGACTTCTCGCTGGCCACTGCATCACGGGGATCCCAACCTGATCCAGGTAGTCCCGAACAATCAACGCCGTATGAGAGCGGGCGTTGTCGTGCATGAATGTGAATTCAGGCCCGACAAAACCAGCATACGGGACCACGTGGTCCTCCAGGATCTCTGTGATGTACCGATGAGCAGTCAGGGACCCCTGGCCACGTCCACCTCCAGTGCGGGAGACGCACACAAGGTCGGTTTTGCCCTGGATTGAAATTCCGCCCCAGAACATGCAGGATCCTCCTTCGTAGATGACGGTTTCTTCAAAGCAGGCTTGTGAGTACCGTTCTCCCTGCCTCCTGTACACTCTTCTACGCCTATCGTTGCAGAAAAGGCATACCCTCGTCTCGTCGGAGAAGAGGACAGACTTCCATTGTTCGAACGTCCAATCCACGTGGTTTCGGGCAAACTGAAGTCTGACTCGCCTATGCTCTGCTGTCAATTTGGGGCCCGTAGCAGACCTACGAGGCAGGATTTTCTTCTCTCGCAGCCTTCTGCTTACTGTGGAGACGCTCACCGACGTCCTCTGAGCTTGGAGAATCGGTTACGCAAACACGTCGACACCATATAGCGGTCGTCTCTGTCGAAGTGCAACGTCGTCTCCCAGATCCATGCTTCCTGATGTAGCCTCCAGTCTCCTGGAACCGCTGGGATACTCGTTTCACCCGGAAACGGCTTATGTTGAGTTGTCGAGCAACATCAACCTGCAGTAGTCCTGATTGCAGTAGTGCTACCACTTGAGCTGCTTCTTCTGCCGTGGTATCCATTTTTCAGAGTTTTCTCTTACTGGAGCTGTTCAGGTGTGACTTCTGTGATGTCTGGATAGCAAATTACCCATAATTCATTTTTACCCCCCCTTTTATTCGTGTTCAGGGTGGCACAAGTAGTGAGTCCTCTAATGAGTTTTTCATCACTTTTTTTTAAAGACCCTAACTTGTCGTGATCATTGTTTTTACGAAAAAGAACGATTCGCGTTTTTAAAGTTTATTAACTGTGCTTTCAAAATGATACTAATATTGGTAGGGTACAATAAATAAGTTTAGAGCTTTATTCGCTTGAAGTCAAAATTTCAAAAGGTGCGATTTTTTTGACGCCGAGTGTAGTTTATTTAGCATTATTACAACGGCCTAAGTGCCTCCACTCATGGTTTATCCACTCATTACCTACACCATGTATAATATTGTTATTTAAACAAGATATGTTGCCTAATACGCTATATTCGTTCGTGGATCAGGGTTGACAGATTCGTTTCTGTAACTTTTTGAATTTGTTAACTAAGAAGGAAAAGCAAGTACTTATGTCTTTGTTGTTTTTACGACTAGAAGAAGAATAAAAGGAAGAAGAAAGACATTTATTCACTAACACTAAGACACAAATCATTAAATAAAACAGTGAAGGTAACAGGGATAGCACGTAATGTGTCCTCGCGGCAGTCAGACACCTACAGCGCTGGTTTTCAGCCACAATGGGCGGTGACTCACGGAACGCTGTCACAGTCGGCCGACTCATGTACTTGCGCGGGGCAACGATTGCAGGTACGCGGGGAAGCGAGCGGCAGAGTCGGCAAGCGCAATCTCCCTTAGTTTGCGCTCTCTAATTAGAAGGGTTGGACGTGTTTACTTACTTGTAACAAAATTTTATATGCATGTTTTGTCATATTTTTTTTCGTCATGTATGTTTGCTTTTAATAAATTATTTACATTTCCATTTCTAATACCTACCGATGCCTATCTTGCATGTGCATAATGGTATGGTTTATAGGATTTGTTCTGTTTTGAACTGTAAATCCTATGTACATTATCTATATTGACGCAAAAATGTGTGATGTAATTGTTCACGTGCAATAAAGAGTTTACATACATAAATATTCATCAAAGTTTGATTTCTACAAGACGGTTAGTTATTTTTTAATCACCTAGATTTAAAATTGTTGTTTGATGAGTTATCCTCAAATTCAACCATTTAACATTTGATTTGAATTGGTAGTAGCATACATTAAGGTCTATTATTATTAGGCATCGGAGTTTTTGTCGCACGGTAAGACTAATAGCAAGCTATGGAGTCATCATTTGCCATAAATCTAAACTCTTATTCATATTCATTAGGGTATCCCTTATTTTTCGACCAAGTTTTTTTTTTACGCATACCCCCTAAATTTGTTCCATATGTTCTAAAATGCTCCCAAAATAAAAATGAGCTTGATCTATGAACGGGAACCCGTGCCGACTTGAAGCTGAAACTTGCCCGTACAAGTTGCTTAGAGCGATCGGAACATACCGCGTAATCACTTAGTGTAGTGACAATTCGTTGTATCTGGGAGGTAGTCGTTTGTTTTTTTTAAATGGATATTGAACTAAGAAGTTCAAAAAAGGACATTTTCTCAAACATGCTCGGAAAAAACGGTTTTCCGATTGAAAGACAAGGACGGAAAGAGCCTCATTTTACTCCTAGGAGTAAAAAAACTATATGAAAACACTTTCCGTCCATGTCCATATATTTCTTAAAAATGCTGTCAATTTGCATACAAAATCAAAAGGACCAAGACAAAAATTCCATACAGCCAAGGTAACTGCTCGCTTTTTTAGCACAGTGCGTGTGTTTCTTTTTGAATTTGCATTCCAATGTCTATGGTTAGTATTTAAAAACAATTGACAGTCGGTAACATTCGTTCATTCTGCATAATATAATTGTGAAACCGAATATTAAACTATTTGTTGTGTGAAATACTTACTATAAAAAATGAGCTCAAGCGACGAAATAGGTACCACACCGCCTATATTAAAATCTGAAGCTGCCTCGGTTAGGCAAAACCTGCTTCCCGCTAAATCTAAGTAAAAATATAACCGAACTTATGACCAATTTATGCTGTGGAGGGCAAACAAAAATGAAAATTAAATTACTTGCTTTTTAGAAATGTATTTGTATTATTTCCTCACATGTTTGAGAAAAGCATTATGTATGCCTCGGCGGAAACGAGGATTTCCTGACTCGTATTTTAGCAGGCCTCGCTGTTGCTCGGCCTGCTAACCACCTCGTCAGGAAAACCCTTACTTTCCCCGCCTAGGAAACAATGTACTATTTCCTAGTGGGTAATATAAAACATCAGATAACAGGAGCGAAATTTCCTTCAAATAGGCAGGTACTAGCAGTTTTTTTTAGCGAAGTGAATTTAAAAGTAAACGAAAGTGCTAATCTTGCGATTCGCGAGTGTATTATCTTTTGGGATAAGGCTAGAATAAAGTAAAGTACCTAACTGTGTTAAAAAGCTTGTAGACCTTTACCAATTTTGGCGTGATTTACAAAAAAAATGCAAGAAAAGCAATGACATTCATAAACGGCGGGAGCACGATTTTCAAGACAACTTGGACAATTTATTTGATATCGCACATGGTGATGCTCTGCAAATGATAAAGATTGAAGAAGATAGAGTATTTTTACAGCAACAGAGACAACCGGGGCGTCAGGGTAGTCTAGCAGGAGTCGACCTAAAATTAGCAGAAAAGGAAGAGCGAGCCCGCCAACGGAAAATAGACGAAGAGAAAAGAAGATTAAAAAACACATCTATTGCTGAACCTTCTTCGTCATATGATTATTCGCTGGCTCAGAGCCCTACGTCTTCCATTCACGGTTTATCGGATTGTTCTCTAGATGAACCCGTATTGACATTGCCTGTTACTCCCCAAGTTACCGTTGTTAAAAGGGGCCGAAAGGACTTTATTTCACCTAAGTTGGTAGCAGCCTTAATTAGGTGTCAACTAAGCACAAGAGATTACGTTTACGTCATTCAGGCTACAATTGAAGCATTGGACCTAAATATCGATGACTACCCCGTAAATAAATCTTCGATACAACGAATTCGAACGCAGACACGAAAAATTAGGGCTGATGGAATAAAAACTGATTTCCTAAACAATGTTCCTGAAATTGCAACTATTCACTGGGATGGCAAATTACTACCTGTCATAGATGTACGAAGTTCAAAAGAAGAACGACTGCCGATTGTGATCACTTATGAAGACAAAGAACAACTTCTTGCTGTGCCCAAGATAGACAGTTCATCAGGAAAATAACAAGCTCAAGCCGTTATAGAAGCCCTTCAAAATTGGGATCTTAATGACAAAATACAGATAATGTGCTGCGATACGACGGCTACAAATACTGCTCGCTACAATGGTGCGTGTTCAATACTGGAACCAAAAATTAAACCACCTCGGCTCGCTCCAAGCTGGGTGGATGGCAACAGCGATTTACGCTATAAAAATGTTTTTGCTGCAAGACCAAATAAAAATCAGTGTAAAGGACAAGCGAGCATTGCAAGATGTTTCTTTATTCATTGCGACTTCATATGTCAAACCATGGCTTCAGTGCAATATGGCTGTAAAAGCTCCTAATCAGGACTTGTTTCCTAAAAACATTGAAGAGGTATGAAGCGATTGACAAGGCGATCTCGAAAGCAGCTTTAGAAAAGTTCTGCAAACACTTGTGGTATTTGACGGATGAGGTTCCCATTTTAGCGATTTTCGACGAAGAACTAAGTATATGACGAAGTGAAAATGAGGATGGTTTCTAAACTAGAGTATGATACCGAGAAGCCGTGCCATCTGGAAAAGAGATATATTCCATCTAAACAAGAAATGGCAAACACTTTATTTACTAAATGTTTGGATGATTTTGTGTCTACAATGAGCAAACATTTGTTTACACGCTTGAAAATTGACACAAGCTTCTTGAGTGTTCCTGTTTTAATGTGGAGCCAAAATGATGCCTACTTGAATGCTGAATCTAAAATTTCGACTCTTCGAGCAGTCAATGATACAGCAGAAAGGGCAGTTAAGCTGATGCAAGAATTTCACGGATTAATAACGGCGGACGAAGAGCAGAATCAATTTCTATTACGTTGTGTTCAGGAACACAGAAAACTTTATCCTGATTGTAAAAAAGGTACTCTGAGAAAAATGTATCCCAAATAATTGTAATAACATTGCATTTCATGATTATTATGTTTATTTTTACTTATTTTCCTATTTCGTTTAGTCATTTGGGAGAATGTTTGAATTCTTAGTATATTTGCCTACTAAAAAATACTTCGAACTTTGAAGCCAAGTCGGCACGGGTTACCGTAATCACAGAGAGTTGAAATTTCGCAGGTCTTATTATTTTTAGCATTTTTTTTTTGCCCATGTAAGGGACACCCTAATATTCATACTCATTTATTTATTTAATTATTTAAGTTTTTTTTAATAATCAAGGACAACAACGTTGACGAGTTCAGAAACGATTATTTAATGTTATATTTGGAAAATAAATATTACAATAAAAATAATTACCATTTTTATAATGATTTAATTACGAAAATTTATAAACAAACAAAAGATACATTAAAACACGGCAGAAGGGAATGCTTTAGTCCACACTAGTGGCGAATTCTATGTTAAAATAGTTCCAGTTATGAATTTACAATCTAATAAAAATAAAAAATAAAAATATAACTTGACTAAGGGCCACTTGCAGCAAAAATTTAAATCGAGATTAATGCTAAAGTTCAGTTTAGCTATGTCAAAATGTATGGAACTGTCAGTCATAAATATAGATTTAAGCTTAAATCTCGATTTAAATTTTTGCTGCAAGTGGCCCTAAGATAAATACACGACCGACTGCTATAGAGGCATTTTAAGATAAATTAAATAAATGAGTATGAATATGAATAAGAGTTTAGATTTATGGCAAATGACGACTCCATAGCTTGGTATTAGTCTTACCGTGCGACAAAAACTCCGATGCCTAATTATTATTAATGAGCGGACGACGAATGCAATAAAAAAAAAATCATAGATAAAAAAATTCACTCACATACAGGGTGGCCCAAAAATACGTTGACAAAGATTTTTAAGAAAATGTTTTTATTACTTACAAGACTTTCACAATATGACATTAAAAATTAAAAACTACAATCTTTTTAATTAAAAAAATCAATTATCTTCAAAATATCCACCTTTGGCTTTGATACACAGATGCAAACGTTTGTTAAAATTGTCAACGATATGCCGCAGCTCCTCCGAGGTTATTTTTGCCCACTCTTTGGTAAGTGTTGCTTTCAGAGCGTCTACACTTTTGTGTTTAGTGGCACAGGCCCTTGCCTCTAAGATTGACCACAAACTATAATCCATAGGATTAAGGTCAGGCGAGTAGGGTGGCCATTCTTTTGAGCTAATGAATCCGGGAAAATTGTCTCTACACCACTGCTGCACACTATGGGCCCTGTGAGATGGAGCCGAGTCCTGCTGGAATATCCACGGTTGGGTTTCAAAATGTTGTTGGCTCCAAGGAAGAACTACAGCTTCAAGGATATCTCTTCTGTATATTTCTTGATTAATTTTGACACCTTTTTCGATGAATATAAGGGGAGTTTTACCTGTGGAGCAAATACCACCCCAAACCATAACTGATTCCGGCTTTTGACGGTGAGGAACAATTGCGGCCGGTCCAGGACGACTAGAACAATACATTCTGTCATTTTGGTGATTATGGGCCTGTTCAACGCAAAAAAGTTTTTCATCTGAAAAAAGGATATTTTTCCACTTTTCAGTAGCGGCACGCTGCTTAATCAAACGGCATCTGTCGAGGCGAACTTTTTTATCTTTTTCTTCAAGAAGTTGTGCTTTACGCAGTTTGTATGCTTTCAATTTGAGGTCATTAGCGACAATACGTTGCACCGTCGAACGACTTACACCCAGCTCCCTAGCCATTTTTCGCACTTTGGTCCGTGGATTGCGATCAAGCCGTTTCTTGATAATATTTCGGAGCCTGGGAGTCCTAACAGTCCTCTTTCTTCCTCTTCCTGGGCGGTCCGCGATATGCCCGAGCTCATTATATCGCTTAATAGTCTTGGACACTAGTTGACGACTGACATTTAGCGATCTAACTATCTCACACTGTCGTTTTCCAGATTCGTGTAAGGAAATTATTGCGTTGCGTTGCGAAGACATGACAAAAATCAATATTTAACTAAATAATTTTACACAAGCTATCTCTTCCAAATCGTCAACAAACTGTGTAAAAATGTAATAGAAAAACAAATGAACTCGTAGCGTGTTCCATTTTCAAAATTTTTACTTTTTAATTTTGTCAACGTATTATTGGGCCACGGTGTATAACTTTTAAAACTAAACTGGAGAAGGGTTTACGTCCTTTACGCAATGCAAACGACCTGTCTGCAGCCGGCGCGTACCCGATTTGGTAAAAAAAGTATAGCTTTCGAAGGGGCACAGTTTTACAACCAATTATAGTCTTTACTATTTGAACTGAGCTGATCTTCTACACAAAGGCCATTGTTTGTAAACAATACCATTGTCTTTCTTTGTGTTCGTAACACCAAGCCGATTACATACAAAAAAGTTAGAACTACATTGATTGTACATTGAATTATCAACCCTACCCTCTTAGTCAGTAGGTTTAAAATGTAAAGTGTCAGGATACAGATATAAGTTTTGTGTAGATGATAGTATTGTGTAAAGAATAAGCACAGTTCAAATAATAAAGACTTATATCTGTATCCTGACACTTTACATTTTAAACCTACTGACTAAGAGAGTAGGGTTGATAATTCAATGTACATTCAATGTAGTTCTAACTTTTTTTTATGTAATCGGCTTGGTGTTACGGACACAAAGAAAGACAATGGTATTGTTTACAAACAATGGCCTTTGTGTAGAAGATCGGCTCAGTAGAAATAATAAAGACTATACCAGAGTGTGTAAAAACAAGTAAACATTATTTTGTATTTAAGCGTAAATTAAAAGAATACGTAATTGAAAACATCTGAATCCGGCCCTGGGCTTGCATTGTCGGCATTGTCGTAAACGAAGAAGCTTCATATCACTAGACAACCTGTTATTACATTAAGATTTTATTTGGGATTAGGACTTTATTTAAGTAACGTTAAGGTTGACAATTTAACTTTGACTTGATACTGTTTTAGAATATGAACAACAAAGTTACTAAGATTATTTTGCAACTCTTTTTTTTTGGTTGCTTATGCTTCCTTACCCACTTTTATTTTGTAGAATACCCACATAATACTATAATTTTTTTTATTTTTTTTTATTCATTTTTTACATTATAGTTTATATTTTGTAACCTTTTCATTTTTATGAGTGCTTCGGGTGCTTACAGATAAATTTATTTTAGATTAAGCATGTTCTCAATAAGTGAAATGTATAATTTCTTTTGGAAAATAAAGTTCTTTAACCATAATATGGTGACGAAAGTACAAGATGGATAAGACTTTTATAAAATTTCGAGTGCTATTTGTGTGTGAATATAAATGCAGTTTTTGTTTTAAATCAGTAAATATTTTGTATAATAAGAAAGTACTGAACTATCACTTTGCGAATACGCGGGCCATTCTACTTTTCGTTGTACATAAATTTTTAGTCACATTTGCACTAAACAATTTTTATTTCAAAAACGGTGAATTGCACCGTTTTTTAACTTGAAACTCGAAGAGGGACGTAAATAAGCTTGTATTTAAAATTATCCTAATACATAAAAAGTTATTTGTAATAACTATAATGTCAGTAACGCAGTGGATGTTGATGTCCCCGCCTTTTCTATGGAAAGAGTGCAATTTACCACTGAGTTACCAAGATTCTTTAACGATAATTGAGTAATTTAAGAGTTGTTTTTTTGGAAACCGTCAAACTTAAACATTCTAAGTTTATGTTATTTATTTAGACGCGGATTCATAATTTGGTATACTTTTTATCGGACTATAACCAAAAATGTACACTGAAAAGTAGAATGACCCACGCCCCTATTACGTCTGTAGATGTGGAGAGGTAATTTTCCCTATATAATTAGATAGTGAACTATAAAAGGATTGTACTAAAAATACCGAATAAAGAAAATATATGATTATTTACTCCAACAATAAAATTCTATAACTTTTTTTGGAGTGATGTTCTCTTTTTTAAATCAAGTGTAGTCATATCCATATTACGGATATCGTTCGACCTTATTTTGACGTAATTTGCATCCGTCTTCCGCCCATTTTTTTTTTCTAAAATGTAATACCTAAATTACTTTTATCATTACAAATTACTAAAATTTACTTGAATTTTTTTTTTCATTAGTTTCTAACATTCACTGATAAAAAAGTATTTAAGATAACCTATTTAAGTAGATTTGTTGTGACAACCCGGACCCTTGACTTACAAGGAAAGGTACCCAACTGTCCGGCTCCGATTTGATTTATATTTATACCTATATGTTATAGAGTAGTCTAAAATAACGGGACACGTATTTTTTTTAGCTGCCCGGTGGTGGCGTGCATTCAACAACAAAGGAGTCGGACTACTGGTACGTTCTCTTAATACTGTGACGCTGTACAAACATTCTATATTATACGTGTAAACTAATTATACGGTGTGTCCCCGGATAAAGTGCACAAAGGAATAGGGATGAAACAAGATGCAATTTCACCGACAAAAAACAAATGGTATAAATAAAAAAAACAAAAGAGTAGGTACGCCAAACAAAAAAAAAACAGTATTTTATCAAAAAAAAAGATAACGTGATTATTCCTCCAATTACCTAAAATATGCCCATATTACGTTATGCTATTATTAGCTATAATTATACGATAAGTCATTGGATTTAATTTAAAAAAAAAATGCATTGCATGTCTAATGCAAACACATAATTTTTTGCTGTGTATATGCGGCTAAATCCATTCCATTGAGTTGGCGAGTCACCGCCTGCCATTTCAACGCCTGGCGCCTTAGTTTCATCAATTGCCTAGTTTACCAATTCATCATTGCCAACCAAAAAAAAATTGACGACTATTAGTTTATTGAAAAAAGTATTGAGTACGAATGTAGAATACTACTTCATTTGATTAATTTACTTATTTCAGTTTTGAGCGCTACATTGAATGGGTTCCAGTGTGCGACGGTCTATGGACGGTATAATGTTAATGACCCAAGTGCAACATGTATTTTTAACCCTTCGTATGTCGGTGGCGGATACGGCGGACGCTGCGGATAAGCATCCTTGGTACAAGTTGTCTTACTAATTGTTTAGGACTAGCAAAATAATTGATGTTTTAGAAGTTAATTGCATTACTCCCGCTACTTACCCAAAGTCGTTCATCAATTTCTGGCTCTTCGTCGTCTTCTTCATCCTGGAAAACACAACATATTTTACTTAAAAATAATATGGTTGGGCAACATACGAGTTTATGATGGTTAATTAAAAAAATATGATTATGGCAATAATACTTGAAAATAAGGTTAACACGTTCACGGACAGTAATAAAAAACCATTTTAATTTGACCCCCGTATTTATGACGCCCATGCTATAGCCGGTATGATACACGACTGCTATAGCATCCGCGTCCATGAACGTGTTAAATTGACTAAGATAATTAGTTAATTTTATCCAAAACAGTACAATCTTTAGCAAATAAATTTGCAGGAAAAGTTACTACAAGTCCATCAAATTTCTAAATACAGTGGCCAAAACAATCATCTTAAATGTCATTGTCATTACCTTAACCCGGAAAGCGGACTAAGGAGAAAACTTAAGTACCTAATTTAATAATGTGAATAGCTTCAAAAAAGATTAAATAACATAAGGGCGCTGCTCGAAGTGTTCCAACCAAATCCCTGCGACTTTATGTAGTTGTAGACACTTTAAAATAATATTGTCCCACAGCCAACCTCGACAAACTCTTGTTTGTAGCTGTACCTACTTGGGCCATTCTACTTTTCGATGCCTAAAATAGAAATTAAAATTAAGGATTCATTTTAATAATTCGTAGGTATCTTGAGATAATAACAGTCCCACAATAATTCTCATCGAGATCTCACGTTATATTGTGTATTTTTGTTCTTTTTGTATGGTAAATACTCAATCACTGCTCAATATCACTTTGCTAATAAAGAACACTGCGTTACTATTATAGCCTTTTTTTACACAGGCCCAAACAATTTGGGATAAAACATAATTCAGGTCTGTCGATCAGAATCTGAAAATTGATTGCATTTCTAAGATTATCCTGTTTTCTTGAAAATTATTAGGCATCGAAAAGTAGAATGACCCACTTAGGGACTTATAAAGAAGAAAAAAAGTAACCTCATGAGATGACAAACAGGTACACCACGTCTCTTCAATAACATCATCATCCGATTCGTCGTCACCATCGCAATATTGCTGCATGTAGGTCTGAAACATCAATCGTTGTCTGAAACATGTAACTGGGACGCAGAGCAGACGTTTTTTTTAAGTTTACGACTTGAGAGATCAATTTCTTGACCCAAAATACTTCAGTTCCGCAAGTTTCATCAAAACCTCTAGAGCCGTTTTCGGGAACGTGATTACAAATGTATATATACAAATATTGCTCGTTTAACGATATATAGGATATAGGGTATTTCTGCAGTGGTAGTCACATAATCAGAAACGCTACCGCTTTTCCCGGGTCACCTTCGTTTCGTCAAAAAGTTTTATACAAATATTGCTCGTTTGTAGCTGTTAGGAAATCCTCTCGTGAGCAGCAGTCTGGGTTCCCACTGCTGCTCACGAGAGGATTTCCTAACAGCTTTGAAATAAAATTCGATTTGAATGTACTGTATTTTAATAGGCACTGGTTGAACAGAAATAGTGCCTAAGCAGGCCAGAGGTGATAAGGAGAGTTATTTGCATAATTTTTGAAATTAACACATTATACGTTAAATTTAGTGGTAGGGAGAAGCCCGAATCTACGTTTCGTTATTACATCTTGGTACGTTAAGACTGAAAGGTTATAATCTGAAGGGTAAACGACAAAACTAAACGAATAAACAAAAACAAGTAAGCGAAAAAAAGCGTTAGAGTAATGGACGCGAAATAAACTGAAGCTGTTCTTTGAAATTAGAACTAGTCCATCGTTTTTATTTTAAAGCAGTGCATATTTTTACCTCCTTTTGTGGTTTAGGGCCCGTAATTTTTTTTTAGCTTTCTTTTGCACCAAATATTGAATTTTTAAGATCCTAGTAAGTATTAGTATCTATAGATAAAAAAAAAAAATATTGCCCGTTTTATCATTTTTTTTTAAGTTATTGAGGTTTTAAATCTTAACACGTTCATGGACAGTAATAAAAAACCATTTTAATTTGACCCCCGTATTTATGACGCCCATGCTATAGCCGGTATGATACACGACTGCTATAGCATCCGCGTCCATGAACGTGTTAAAATCGGAATATTTAAAAAAAAAAAAAAAAACTAATTGCCTAGGTGCGTTTTTTGTAAGTGGACCGCGTAGCAGATGGCTCCTCCTATCCCCTATATACGTATGTCCATCCATCTGCCAAACACCCTGTATATATATTTTTACTTCTAATGTGTTGCTTCTCCATCTCATTTAAAGCATGTTAGTGCCTTGGGAAAGCTACATTGTTTTCATTATTGTTTATTTGTTTAATTTGTACCTAGGTAGATGACGATTCGGCCATTGCTAGTCGGGCATCGATACACATTCTTTTAATTGATTTACATTCAGATAATTATATTTCTCAATGCAAAGTATAAATTGCACAGCATGTAAAATCATCAAAAAATCTAATAAAATCTCAAAAAATAAAATAAGTGAAGACAAGGTATTACAAACAATTCAATATTTGTGTTCTCCGTAGGGGTCGTCATTTCAAACATTTTGTTACTTTACTTTAAATAGAATTAATGTTAAAGAATGTAATTACCAATGTTATTTATATCGTTCAAAAATGATATAAAGTTCTTAAAACTGTAATTAGTTATTGCCAGTTATTAATATATTTACAATTATGAAGTTTAATCTTTGTAAATGGGCACCAAGCAACTGCACTGTGTTCGACTAAATCTGAGGTCTACCCCAGGCAAAGCTATCATCAGTTATAAAATACTCACAGATGGCTTTGAATTGTTCGGCTCATTTTTGCTGCTGTCATCCAGACCAAGTAACTTTTCAGCATTAGACGTAGATGGCACAGTAAATTCTTTAGTGCTGTCAGAGCTGGTACTTCCAATACTGGAGGCATTGGAACTAGTTCTCCCTGTAGGGGCACCCATCGCATCCAACTCACAAACATCAGGAGTGTGATTCTCGCAGGAACTCTCACCCATCTGATCACCTTTATAAAGCTTTCCCTTAGGAAAATCTTTTTTCTCTTGAATACCACTGTTAAGTAGCTTTTGCATAAAATCAGGTTTATATACTTCTTTTCTTGGAGGCTCCTCGACAGTGTACACAGGTTTCCTAGAATGTATCATGTTTTTAATTGTAGCATTGCTGTCTTCACAATGTTCAGTTTTACTGCAGCCAGGCAAACTAAAGTCATTGGCAATCATATTGGAAAATGATGATATGGTCTCGGAACTGGACGCAAGGCTTGAGCTCGCGCTAGACAAATTGCCTGAATAATGCGCGCCTGTCGCTATTTTGCTGTCGACAATAATTCCTGAACAATTATTTATTATTCTATTTTCTTCATCAAAGTCCTGGCGCTCTATGTCATCTATTTTCTGTTTTGCATTATTTTGTGTTGCAGCTCCATTATCACCCATACATGTTTCACTATCAGTCTTATTGTCTGCTTCGAAGGAGGCATTATTAACTCCTTCGTATATCTCAAAGTTCGAATGAGAACATGATGGATCCATTCTAGAGTATTATTTGTGCTCTGCAAGTTAATTACAAGATAAGATTTACATATTTTCGAGTTCTAGTACTTATGTTAAGAAAGATTTACTTTACAAATACTCACATGGTTATAAGTTGTCGTTCAGCACATTAGAAGAGTTACCTGTAAGAATGAAACAAGCAATTTTAAATTGAAGCCCATTATCAAACAAACGCTGCAGCGATACAATCGCGATTCAGTCTCGGTGCAGCATCGATACAATTACAAATCGTCTACAGTCTACAGTCGCGATACAGTAGCACGGCTGTGAAATGAGTATTTGTATTGCTGCAAAAAGTTGCGGTAGGTAAAAGGCCTTAAAATGGGCAGATTTATATGGCAACACTTAAAGCACTCGTAAACGGACGGACGTTTCGTGTGCTTCACTCATGATTAAAACGAGGTTACGTCCGTATTTTAGGTCCTTGATGAAAACCATGTCTGTTTACTTATAGAAAAAAATAATTCAAAATACTTTTATGTGCAATAAATTGTTTAAATTATAGTACGATAAGATAGTTTTATAATATCCAGCTATAATTCAAAGAATAGTAGGTATAAATATAAAATAATTAAGTAATAAAAGTGCAATTTAAGTTAGTTAACAACATTTTATTATAATAAAACTAAGCCCTTTTATCTGTTGCTGTGCCCAACAGGGTCCACATACCATGAACATGTATACCTATGATTACAATTATTAATATTATTATTTATTTATTTAATGGCAACCGGTCGTAATATCGAGCAACCATTTCTGCCAATAACTGTAAATTGTGGAATGCAATAAATGAATTGAGTATTGTATAGAGTAATGAGATGGTTAAATATCCATCGATTTGTTATTTGGTTACCATGGTTACGTTCAATATGGATATCAACTTTTGTGATAAATTGTCAGAGCTGTTTTTATTAACTACTAGCGGCCCGCCAGCGGCTTCACCCCGCTGCAAATTTCTGACTTTCCCGGTAGATTTTTCAATTATTTTCTGTCATACAAACCTTGTCCTAACAATGACAAACACAACAAAAAAGAAATCAGCCAAATCGGTTCAGCCGTTCTCGAGATTTGCGCTTAGCAACACATTTAGCGATTAATTTTTATTATATAGATTAAAGTTTGCATGAAATTTGTTAACATTTACTTAACAAAAAAATGGCCAACTATTAACGCCAGTCGGAATAATGAAAATGACTTTGGTGACAAGTCATCAGTTCTAGCAGAAAAATCGAACAAAGTATACGAGAAAAGTTAGAGATTGTTTATTTTTGTCATAATCATGTTAAGCTTGTAGATAAAGTTATGTATGCAACGGTTCATAATTAGCTCATAAGGTATTTGTGCCTTGAGAAGCTGAATTATGCACCAGTTACATAAATCTATCCATATATATAAAAATGAACCCCTATTTCTTCTGGTCACGCTATAACTTGAGAATGGCTGAACCGATTTGGCTGATTTTTTTATTATTGTGTTTGTCAACTTTTTGAAGTTAAAAATATTTAAAGGTTTAAAATTCAACTGAATATCCAAAGTGGTTTAAATAGGCAACTGTGTATCTATCTGTGTGAAAGAAAACCATATAATTTACTTTTGTTTCAGGTTGCACTTCTCACACTGGTAATAAACTTGTAACGAGGTTGTTACAACCTCTTTTGTTTGAGTTCCTGGATACTATTACATTTCGATCTAAATCTTCCAAATTCAAATTTATTAGATTCTATTCCGATATCGATCCTTGGATCATTCTCCAGATATTTTCTAGAAGAACAAGACACGAGTACTCGTGTCTCAGCAATATTGTACTCACATTAATTTATTATTTTATTTTGGTATTTGGTTAAAAATTATAAAATATATTCTATAGCCTCCTGAGACCCGGGTCCCTAAAATATTACTTGTCATAAAGACCTAACTTACTATCTATAGAACAAAATGGCAACCATCATTAAGTCCTGACAATTCAAAAATAAATTATATCATTATGACCGAACTACCTATTAAAAGAACAAAATCGAGTATTTCAAATTTACCCCGAATTTTTAGAAGAAACAGCATTATCTACATCGTCATATATTTGTGTCTATCCCACGCGTCGAATCAAGCGAAAGAAAGACGCCATATTTATTCTTAGTAGCCAGCAACAGGTGACAATGGCGGCACGTCAAAAACAACGTAAGTAGATCCCTAAATATTTCGTAAAAATATTAGTATTTGTGTGAATAAAACTGTTTTTTTTGTTATTGAATATGTAATATTGATCAGTAAATGATTATTTTTGACACGCACGCGGCGTACACGATTTTATTTGGAGGAGTTTTAATTTGTTCTGTATAAAGTGCGTTCGGTCATTGTACATTAAATTTGGCAAAATCTTTTGTTCTTTTATAATCACCTTCCGTTTTAATTTAACGACTTCGTTTGATGAGTGAAAATTTCATTTGTACCCTAAATACTTGTGTATGTCTGTCTGTCCTTCTGTTATCAAACAGTGATCATCCGATCCATCCAGGATGCAATTTGGGATTAATGACCTCAAACGTTATGAATTATGATTCACTATCTACATAATAATAAGTCATTTATTTTATACATGTTTTAAAATATAAATATTTAACATACATACCTACATAACATCACGCCTTCATTCCCAGAGTGGGGTAGGCAGAGCTACGGAAATACCAACTACTCTAAAAAGACTTCTTGATAATTCTGTAACCACATTTTGCACAAACAGGCTAAGATGTTTACGAGTAATAAATATTTAACTACTGGTAAAACCGTAAGTAATACAATATATTTTTTTATACTTAGCGTTACGTGACGTGGATATTTATCAAGTTCTGAATGAATCTGAAATTGATGATACCGAGGATGATGAGGACCCGACGTATCAAGATCCTGAAATAGTACCTTCGAGTCAGCGTAGCGATGAAGATGTTGATGGCGACTCGTCTAGCTTAGAAAATGATAATTCTTCTTCCTCGGAAGATGAGGCTGATCATCGTTCTACCGGCATACTAAGTTACCGTTATACTAAGATAAAACACAAAACGTGTTTGTGCAAAACGTGGTTACAGAATTATCAACAACTTATTTAAGAGTGCTTGGTAATTCTGTAGCTCTGCCTACCCCACTCTGGGAATGAAGGCGTGAGTTTATGTATGTATGTATGTATACTAAGACCGAGTGTTCTTTAAAAATAACAAAAGTTTTATAACATTCATTAAGTGCAAATAAATATATTTTATTAAGTTTATAATGTTTGTTCTAGCAAAAATTCCATAGACAAGTATAAAACAGTAAAAATCGGTGTTAAAAGTTCAGGACTCAGTGACAATATTTTTTTTGTTCTTTTTGAAGAACACTCGGTTATAATGCCATCTTATATGTAGTAATACCCAGGACTCAATGGTGAACGCCATTTTGTTCTTTTAAACGACACCTGGGACTCAGGAGGTTATATCTCAAGCAGTGATTCATTTATCTTCGACACAACATCTCAGCGATATTTACCCTATACAACAACAACTCAACGACAACAGCGGAAAACAACAGCTTCACAAGCTCAAGAACAACGGTCAACATCGTGAATAACATCAAGAACAGACTATTAGTGACAAATTCAGTTAAGTGTTGTAATAATTAATTATTATACCCAATCTTGCCATTTCCCTAGGACAACTTATTACGTAAATATCATTACCATTATTATTTTTTTTCGTTATTTTCCATTAATTCAATAATCCATTTCTTCCCAACATTTACTTTTACAGGACTATATTATTAATCTTTACAACATACTAAATTCAATCACTATACTAATCAAAACTCAAACAGTACATTAATCAAAACTAAATCACACCATATACAGACAGACATACAATCACGGTTCCGACAGGAACTAGCATAACTGGAAACATTCACTTGTGATAATCTCTATCGAGACACTTGTGCTTTGTGTTGTGACCAGTAACACTTACGGCAGTACCGCAGGAGCATATCCTCGGTGTATCCAACACCAACTGTTGTCTTGAAGGTGATTTTCCTAGGGCAATTAATGCCGCTTATCTAGAGGTCACTGGATTTTCAAGGTTGGCTACTCCCTGACACTATAAAAAGACCAGTCAAATAAGTCGAAACTCGTCGAACCTACTATGAGACATTGAAGAGTTCCTTTGGCCACCTTCCGTCTTCAACATTATATCAGCACGATGGTACCATGTTACTATATTATCAGCAGAATTGCATACTACCAATGTTAAATATGAACATTACATTTTACAGAATCATTAATGTCAACTTATACTTACATAACTCTTTTGTATATATTTCACAATACCAGATCAGTAATATCAAATGCAGCAAGGGTAATCAGTAGCTTAAGATCTCCACAAAACAAGCAAAAATATTATATGATTGAATCAAAATATAACACTCGCTAGGACATAATACCAGATTATCGGTGTGAGCTCTCACACTTTGACAAAATAGTTAACAGTTAAATAAATATATGTGGTAGACTGCGCTTAACATGCCGAAACATAATATTAAAGAGTATTCTAGTACCTGCAAACAAAACGTTGTCTAACAAACGTCTCGACTTTCCAAGCTATAGTGCCTGGAGTAAATAGTATGAGGCTCGAAACAGCGTTACAAATTAGCGTACGAATCTTTGAAAACCGAGTTTAACAACTGTACACCTAATTAAAGTATTGTCTGCCAAAGATCGTACCTTTGCCGGTATTCTAGGCAGTTAAAACGATATCGTAGGTTAATCTGTTATGGTATTATTATGACGTCAGCAGACATTACTGTCAAGTAAATAAGAGCTATCAAAATGTTGACAATACCATAACAACTCAAACACAATATGGTTTTTACCGTGTTGAATACCCGATAACCGAGGTTATAACCGCCGGGAATAGAGCCCCTGAAGTCATGATTACTAAAAGACAACTACAATGTTAATGGTTACGGTTCCACTGTTAAACAATAGCTAACAGAACAATGATGAAATGGTGGTCATATGAATAAGAGGTTGGGATGGACCGTGGAAATCGAAATCGTGGACATGTACTGATGAAGTGATGTGATGAGAATAAGTTCAATTTAATGTCATCAGGTATTTAAATATGTTAATTATCGTCATAATAAATGACAAAACTTGCATAGAAATCAAGCATTAAAAATATAGTCAAACACACATGCTGCCTTATACCAAAAAATATTTGCCATCGCACTGTTTTTTTCAGCAAATAACAAAACGTAAACATAAATCCAAGGATGCAATGGATAAATGAAGCATGAAAAAGTCATTATTTATTAGGATACTAAAAGATCCTTGGGTCATTTGTATTCATTAACTAGCAGCCTGCTAGCGGTTTTGCTCCGCTGCAAACTTTCCAGGTGGATTTTTCAATTATTTTCTATCATACAAACCTTGTCCTGACAATGAGGAACACAATAAAAAAGAAATCAGCCAAATCGGTTCAGCACTTCTCTAGTTATAGCGTGACCAGGAGAAATAGGGGTTAATTTTTTATATATATAGATAGATTTGCAGTGATAGGGCTGTGAAATAGTGGATTGTCTCCAATTCAAGTAATATTGTACTGATTCCATTTGAAAAGTAATTTTTCTCCCCAGGTGTCTGTGTCTTCTAAAACAAGAGAGATTTTAATAATTTACAGATCATGATTTAGATTTGCCAATGAAGGCAGAGATAACTATAGTGCACATAAATGGATTGTGCGACACTTGCTGCTAAGGTTTTCAGTGAAACAATCAGATTTAAATTTATAACAATCAAGCTCACAGACGCCATAATTCTAGGATTACTAAATGCCAAGGGTGAAGTCACTAAATCTAGAAGCCCATTTTTTTTTTCTATTCTTTAGGTACATTAGTTTATAAAATAAACAAGATAGAACTGTCATAATGGATTAGATCTATTAAAAGTTATTGATTAACTGGCGAAACATGGACAAGACAGGCGAAGTGAGGGACATTTTGCATATTGGTGATTATGAGAAAACTAAAAATATTAGCCTGTATAATAGGTAAAATAAATTGTGTAATAGTAGCAGTGATCAGATTAGTGGTGCAAAACAGGTTGAAAGACCTCAAACGTTATGCTATTATGGTGTCCCAGAATTCCCGAACTTATGTTGTTAAAAGTGGATGTTTTCGATTTTATAACATGAAATCAATTTCAATAACATTTTAATGCTTATGTTTAATTCCTCTGTTTAAAACTGACTGCCAAATAGCCTTTGGGTATGAATATAAATAAAAGATATACTATGGATGTTTACCACTTAGTTTGTATGAAATTGAAAGAGCATACAATTATTTTCTTAATATTTTCAAATTGCAATCAAATCTATTTATACTCTGCAAAAGTCTTTTTTACATAGGTACCAAAAACCTTAAGTATAGATGAATTATCGAGAGTGTGAAATTGCATATGTAGTTGTAATGCGTGTTTACAGGCATTTTCTATAAATTTCCTCTTCTTCTCTACTATCAGCATAAAAAGAGGTTTGTTATATATTAAAGAAGTCAATACAAAAATAATGTTGGTATCAAAATCTAAATACTTTTTATGTTGCACTAAAAAAAAAAAAAACACTTAGGGCCTACCCTAAACCACTACCTATCTATAACAAGGTTAAGTTTTCTTACTAATATAAAAATGTTTCATTCAATGCATTTGTAAATGTTAGTATTAAGCCTGCCTATTAAAAATAACATATCTCTCAAAAGCATTTTCTTTTTAAACCTGATTCTGGGATTTTGATTATATTCATTTCCATATTAATACTTCTACTCAATGTCCTGCCGTACTCCACCTTGAAATCCTACCACTGATAATGACATTCACTCTTAACTAATAATCACCCAATAGTTTGTCAAAATATTTTTGAGTACTACTATACATAGAGTTGACATAATGATACTTGAGTGCGAGCAGCTGGTTGTCGAAGTATGATTTATGTAAGTGTGTAAAATAGCTTGCATAATAAATCAATTAAGTTGGAACAAACCATTAGCAAGGTGTCAGAGGATATCATTCATACTGGGTCTTTTTCGAAAGTGCCGGCCAAATAAAAATTTGGTATAGGTCCCTAGAATTAGTTATTTTGAGTAACTTTTATGTGGCATGACAGCTGTTGGGTCTTTTATTTTAAAATTGACTTTTTATTTAAAAAATTGGAATATTGGTAGGATCTCTTCTAATTCTAATTTTAATTAATGGCTTTCACGTTAAGGTGTATTTTCCCGATGTCAAGCTATTTAGAGACTCCCATGGACTGTATTAGCAAAATAACTCCATGAATATCAAAGGTAAAGAACATTGTTCAGTAACAGAGTATTTTCTCTAATGGACTAAACAGAAGGACATGGAGTAAGCTCCACGCGCTTCTGTCAAGTCCCATACGGTCACTTGATGAGCCGCTATAGAACCCTGTCATAATGACAGCATCAAGTCAAGAGAGAGGAATTAACATCATAAATAATAATTGTCTTACCGTGGCACAGGTTCTATGACGGCTCGTCAATTTAAGTTGACTGTGATATGAACAAGTAAATCTTTCGAACCTCTATAAATATCACTGGTTGGTGTATGCACCAAAATTAATTTTTGGCTGGAACTTAAAAAAATGGCCCAAAAATGTATCAAGGATGAATGTTCTCCTTTAAAAAGTTTTAAATATGTGATCTTCTTTATTGATAGTCAAGTTCTAACCTTTAGAAGAATAGGACTATTTCATAAATTCAATAACTTAACTCACAAGCAATGTGTTTACAAATAGGCAACTAATTATTTATATTTCAAATAATCAGAGTATAAATATTGTTATTTCAAATGCCTTGGAAAAAAAAGAGCCTTGACTGAAATTACATCTTATGTCTAGACAGGTTAAAATGAATTATTTAATAGTAAATATTGTGCTAATGAAATGAATGAATGCTTGAATAACAAACTATGCAGTTAAATATAATACTACTACCTCTTGTAAAAGACATTTGCACCTGATAATTTTAAGAGATTTTGCATTGCAAGGCAATAATGGGCAAAAACTAACAGAATGTGTCACCACAAGGCCTAATGTCACAATCAAGGCTGATACAATCATAAGGTCCAAGCTGACAATAAACCACAAAATAGCTTTACTCAACAAGTTTAAAAACGCACTTCATGCCAATTTTATGGCGTTTAGGTTCATTAGCACATATTTTATAGGTGACTGTTAAAAATCGCTGCACATTGCTCTGACAAGCAGAGGAAAGAAATCGCATTTCTCTTGTCCGCCATAAACCAATTTCATCTTAAAGGACTTGTCTGACCGTGAGAACATTTTCTCCCGGAGTGCAGGATTCACGTGCACAGCTTATAAAAAAGCGTAAGGACAATTTTCTCGTGCTCTAAGTTCAATAGACCAACCTTAACACGATAATTACGCGATACGGCCGCTCCCAAAGGCGAAAAGATATACTACTGGTGTCGGGATAAACTGCATGCGCAGAAACGCATCGCGAACTCGATAGCTCAGCCAGGGATTTTGGTACCTTAATGGTGAAAAAACATAAAAAGTGGGCTGAGAAACTGCACATCAACCCCCACGTCTGCATAGTGGTTTCGATGATCTTACCTGAATACACTGCCGGTAATCTCACGGATTCTACTTCATATTGTTAAAATAACATAGTCGTGTGACTTAATGAACTAAAAACATAGGCAATGTGCACCAATTTATTCCGTCGACTTCAAACACCGTGGTCGGCCATCGACCATACCATAATCATTTTATCTTTGTTTAATTCGCTCCTTACCATAAAACGCAAAGGGGCATTTGCACATACAGCCAAAGACTAACGAGTTTTGTTGCTTTTTAAACCTTTGCCATATAATCGCATGGACGTGTTCTTACACGCAGGTACTTTTACCTTTACTTAATTCTATTTTAATAATATTGCTTGCAATAGAACAACAGACGAGTTGCATAAAGGTAGTACAGACAGGAAAGCGTTTTTCTACGCAGCGTAATTTTATCGCGTGTGCACGGCTAGCACAAGTTGCCCGCGACTTTTCTGTCGCTCGAATATTAGTGCAGTCATTGAAGCGAAAAATACGGTCTTACCTCCGATTTTTTTACTGTGAACCGATTTGCATGAAATTTTGGAATTAGGCTCATCTTACCCTTAACTTCAAAAGTGAAAATGATCTGAACTCCGCCTATTATTTTTAAGGGGTGTAAACAACCCCTTAATCGAAAAATTGACATTGAGCCATTTTATCGCTAGAAAACATGTCATATAGTAAGTAAATAATGCTTTAGGTATAGGTAACAAAGTTCAAATTAAATTAACTATGGTTTTTTTTTTTTAATAATAAATATCTTGGAAATTATGCGTTATTGGGCTACATGTTATATCACATTATATACTACAAATTGGCTCTAGAATCGATGGTTAAAATTTGTCGGGTTACTCGTTCCCACGATGTATATACATATAAGAACGTTGGTATGTATTCATGCCTACGTTTCCAAAATATATGAGCCATATTATGTATATATATATACACATTACAATAGTTTTGGGTCTCTATTATACCACAGAACAGATAAGTACAGAAGTAAATCTTATGTATGTACTTCACTTTTCATACCTACGCTCGGCGGTCGCTCTAGGGTTGTCAACTATGGCTTATGCACAAAAAACTATCGCGGTAGTGGCACTCGTATCTAGTCGTTTGATTTATTGTTGAGAATGAAACGTGAAGAATGGAAATATAAATTAACAATAACTAAAAAAAATATTTAATGACATTGTTTTTGTTGACGATACGCGCTAACAGTTGACTAACCCCGATAGCTCAGAGTTCCAAAGACACTAAACAAAACGCGACTATTAGGAGAGGAAATAAAATGAAACTAGATAAAAACGTTAAATGAATTTAAATTATTAAAACAGACAAACACTTTGATATTACATTTACTTAAAGACTTTAAACAATATAAACAAAAACGATTTTACTTTAGGGCAGAGAGATTAACAAACACGCATGCACCGTATACGACGAGTGCAGTACGAAACACTACGAATACTAAGAGCTTGTAACGAGTACTAAACGAAACTAAACGAGTATTAACTATGAAACGAGTATTCACTGCGAAACCGAGTACGACAATCTAAAATATTGGCTCCGTATTTATAGCGTTTCACCTAGGCTTAAACAGTGCCTCTACCTCCGAGGAGTCCCAATCCTCTGCTTGAATCACAAGCCCTACTTTAATAAATTTAATCGGGACGACCAATCAGAGCGCCTGCATTTCCGGGCGCTTTCCACTCGACCTTCGGGTGGAAACACCCGAGGTTCTTCCCCGTCGCGGCCCGTAAATACCGCCTGCGTCTGATTGGCCGCACGCTTTATCAAATTATCCTAAATTTGATTCAATATTTCCTTATAAACTAACACATAATCAATCATACTTCCTATCTCGCTGTTCGGATCTGATTCGTTTCCTCCTGGCTTAGGTCCGGCTCAGGATCTCTGACCCGATAACCTTTTCCATTCTAATATCGGAACTAGGTTACCGGGTCAGGAGGACAATAGCCGCGTTCGGCGGTCTATTTTACACAAATTTTTCGTAGTTATTCTAATGGGATTTAGCTGAGGGAGCAAGGATCGGTTCGGGGTTCAGTCCAGCTTGTAGTTCGGGCTGGACTTTACCTAATTCACACATAAAAAACTTAAATCTATACATCGTTCATCCACAGCTCGTAATACTAGGTGGCTCCCTAAGCTAAATCCCCATTCAAAACCTAAAACTAACTAAAAATCTTTATTTATATACCTAAAATCTACCTAATACTATATAAAACACTTATATACTAACTTAACTATTTACAGTATCTTTATATACTAGGGTCACGTGTAAATACGTCGCTGTCGGCTAGAGTTCGGCGGTGGCTGTCGTCAACAGTTTTGTTACCTATATTACAAATTTTTCACAGAAAATATAAAATATACCGTAAGTAACTTCAAAAATAACCGACCAGACGAATTAATATTAAAGTGGAGGGGGTGACTGGAGGGGCTAATCCAAACCTGCAGTAGGGGAGACCGGGGCGCGACTTAACAAAATTTATATTTTCAGTTGTAGCTTCAAAACGCCTTAATATTTTGAAATGATTTTTGTGTCAAATGATGTCCAAACTATTCAATAACTATATCGTTGGTTTAAATTTGACAAGAAATTAGTACCTTTTAAAAAAACTCGATTTTACTCAGAAAAGTCAGAAATTAATACTTACCCCGCGATCGGGGTTACAATTAACGGTTCCGAGGTAAGTATTAACAAAAGGGGCAACAATTAACATTGTAAGTATTTTCCTCTATAAATAAAGAAAACGCAAAATTACAATGTCATTTTTTTATTAAGCAATTCAATTAACATTAGGCTTAAACAATAGAGCACTTTGTCCCTGCAACAGCGATATAAGTATATAGAGAACGAAATCCAAACAAAACCTCTCTATACATTAACAAAAATCAACAAATATCTTCATGATTTCTTATTAACAGTTACTTTTACTGTTATATTATTGAAGGAAACGTTAGTTTTTAATAATCACTATGCTCACTTTGTGGATCAATAATTAACATTATGCTTAAAAGTTATAACACCCCGTTAAAAAACAATATTTCAGCTATATCAATGAATAGAAACAAAAACTTAAAGAAAACCTCTTCATAGAAGAACAAAAATCAAGAAATCACATTATTAAGTTAACAGTCTTTTAAGTAGTTTAATCAGACTTATGTGTGTTATCGAATAACAATATAATCTTCTTAAATGAGGGAGTAAACAGCTTATTCTTAAACGTAGCAGTCTTTATATTCATCTTCTGCACTGTCGCTGCTTTCTTCCAATATCCTTTTCTTCGCCTTTTCCACTTGTGATGTTTCCTTTTGTTTCCCCTTTTTAGCTATTTTTCCTTTACCCTTTCCTTTGCCCTTACCTTTGCCCTTACTTTTGCCCTTACCTTTACCTTGTCCTTGATAATTTTCTTTACCTTGCTTTTTATTCTTTCCATCGTCTTTATTCTGTGCTCTTTTTCGTTTTAAATTTCTGTTACTTTCTATCTCTTCTAGTGCTTGTATTTCATGTTAATACTAGCCCCGTATGTTTTGTTAATTTTAGCCCCATGGGTACCTTTTCAATATAAAAAAATATAATTACGAAATAGTGCACATTAGCGTTAGTAAAGTTATGTAACATTATAAAAAACAAAACAAGGTACTGCGAAAAAAAAAAAAAAACGGCGAAATCAAATATTGAACACGTTAAGGCGAAGAGTAGGGCAAAATTACGAAATCGAGGTGTTTTTGGATAAATTTTTTGGGAAAAATATAGGAAGTGGCAGTTTTAAATGATGATAATCTGAAGACATATATCCTCAAGTCTTGCTCTGACTCATTAATATAGTTATCTAACTGATAGTAAGCTCTATATACCACTTTAAATGAACCGTTTTAAAAAAGTTCGTATTCGTTTTATTCCGGCTGGGCGATTTAGTTTGCAGCCAAACTTTCCACACTTCTTTTTACGTATTTAATGTGTCGCGTGAACTTGAATATATTAGCTTTAATAAGAATTTACAGATTATAGACTCAAAACCTATGTGCTCCTAGTGAAACAATGAACTAAATGTTTGCTCTTAAACTATGACTAGGCGTTTTGAAGCTTTTTGTTGAATGTGGCCAAAAAAATATACACAAACTAAAATAAGAATTTAAAATACTCAAAAAATAAACAAAACTATATAAAGAAAAAAAACAAATGGTTTCGAATAAAAGTTGATTTTAGTGTTAGATAATGGATTTGAACTTGCATTCACGTTGGATCAGTAAAAAAACCGGCCAAGTGCGAGTCGGACTCGCGCACGTAGGGTTCCGTACAACTATACATCTAAATGCGGTTTACGATTTATAACGTATTAAAAAAAAACTAATTATTAGATCTCGTTCAAACCAATTTTCGGTGGAAGTTTGCATGGTAATGTACATCATATATTATTTTTACATTTATCATTCCCTTATTTTAGAAGTTACGGGGGGGGGGACACACATTTTTCCACTTTGGAAGCGTCTCTCGCGCAAACTATTCAGTTTAGAAAAAAATTATAATAGAAACCTCAATATCATTTTTGAATACCTATCCATAGATACCCCACACGTATGAGTTTGATGAAAAAAAAATTTTTGAGTTTCAGTTCTAAGTATGGGGAACCCCAAAAATTTATTGTTTTTTTTCTATTTTTGTATGAAAATCTTAATGCGGTTCACCGAATACATCTACTTACCAAGTTTCCACAGTATAGCTCTTATAGTTACGGAATAAAGTGGCTGTGACATACGGACGGACAGACGGACAGACATGACGAATCTATAAGGGTTCCGTTTTTTGCCATTTGGCTACGGAACCCTAAAAATCATAAAAGTGGTGTAGTTATAACTAGGTAGGTACTCAAAACTACAGAGCGATGAAAGCGACGTTGCGTGCTCGGTTTGGGTTTTGGCGTGTGGCGGCCGACCGCGGCGTTGCCAGACCGTTGTTGGGTTGGTTTGGTTGATAGTTCGAATGTTTCGAACTTTGTTTTGACTCCCACCCAACGGTCAGTCACTGTCATTTCAGTTGAATTGAATCAGTTGCGTTTCTACTATTCCGTGCGAACAAGTAACTACCTTCTGCAGTTGTTTTATAATTCGGCCTTGGCGTTGTTGTTTTGTTTCTGTTGTGTTAATTATTTGTTTTGTTATTATAATATCCTGTTACCTATTGTTATTGACATTGAACTTCGTGTTTTATGCGGTGAGATACGGTTATACGAGTATAGCAAAGGGGGCGCAACTATATATAGGTTTTGGGGGGGAGGGGGGGGGGGGGGGGTGATAGGGGGGGGGTTTCGAGAGGGTAAAAATATTTTTTTTTCACTGGAACTTAGAAAATTTTCGGTGTCGCGAAATTTAGGTCAATATAACACTAAGTACATTTTTATGAATGAATCCAGTAAATCATGCTAAAAGAATCATATTTTGCTCTTTCACTTTTTTTCCTACGATTCATATTTTCCGTATCTCCGGCTCTATAAAAACACTCTAGGGCGCGCAGTGTCGGCACGCGTCCTAACCAGCGAGAGCCCTAAATTCGGACTTGTGTGGAAATGTCCATTTAGGAGCCAATATCTCGGTAATGATCAATATTTTTGCGTCCTCTATACGATAGCATCATAAAAACTTCGTGTTATAATAAGACCACTTCACTCAAACCCCAATATCTTGGTAAATATTGGTCGGAGAAAAAAAGTTTATATAACAAAAAAAACATGCTTATTTTACCATGTTTTATAGGATTTATTAAAAAAAATGAGGGGTTATATTGACATCAATTTCACTACTCCAAAAAATTTCTAAGTCCCAGATCACTTCAAAATGACTCACATTTGAACCCCTAATATCTCGGTAAATATCAAGTTTAGAGAAAAGTTGCCTATACAAAACACGCTTATTTAAGCGTCTTCTATACGATAGCATCATAAAAAACCGGCCAAGTGCGAGTCGGACTCGCGCACGTAGGGTTCCGTACAACTATACATCTAAATAAATGTTTTTCTTTATTCTTTATTATATTTGAGTTGATTGAATGAAAGGTAAAATGCGGTTTACGATTTATAACGTATTAAAAAAAAACTAATTATTAGATCTCGTTCAAACCAATTTTCGGTGGAAGTTTGCATGGTAATGTACATCATATATTATTTTTACATTTATCATTCCCTTATTTTAGAAGTTACGGGGGGGGGGACACACATTTTTCCACTTTGGAAGCGTCTCTCGCGCAAACTATTCAGTTTAGAAAAAAATTATAATAGAAACCTCAATATCATTTTTGAATACCTATCCATAGATACCCCACACGTATGAGTTTGATGAAAAAAAAATTTTTGAGTTTCAGTTCTAAGTATGGGGAACCCCAAAAATTTATTGTTTTTTTTCTATTTTTGTATGAAAATCTTAATGCGGTTCACCGAATACATCTACTTACCAAGTTTCCACAGTATAGCTCTTATAGTTACGGAATAAAGTGGCTGTGACATACGGACGGACAGACGGACAGACATGACGAATCTATAAGGGTTCCGTTTTTTGCCATTTGGCTACGGAACCCTAAAAATAGGTGTTATAATGACACCACTTCCATCAAAACAAAATTAAGTCTTGCGCCCCCTTTGCTACCTATGGTACCCTGTGAATCCAATACACTGTAACTACAAAAGACATATTTTGAGAAATATGCAAAAATGTTTTTTTTGGTTTTCTGAAGATTACTCCTAAGTTTTCTTTACAAAGTATTAAGTGTTTGGTATCAATATAAAGATAATTTATGAGGCATTCAAGCGCATTATTATTATTATTTTGGAAACACACTGCATCTTAGATTGCCGTGTTTTGCTGTTTTAGGACTTCCGTACAGTGTATTTTACATTGCGATATCTCAATATTTCTTGAACAAGTACCAAAATGTATGAATGCAGGATTATGTAATAGGCAAAAATAAATCGAATGGACGTTGTTAATTCAAAACACTGTATCTGCAGATACCCAACCCGACCCGACCCGATATTCGATCGATTCGATTAATCGCCGCCTTGTCGTAGACCACGTCAAAATTTAATACATTTAAAGTAGTATTATTGAAACAATTTAATCCCTATGCTTTATTATTAATTAAATTTTTGGTTCGAAATATAAACTGTAACTGATAGCACTCACACAATCCTAGTAGACCAAAGTTTTCATTGATCTATTCGTGCCAGCTATTCATGAAAAAACCTTTACGTGTTAAATAATTAACTATTTATGTATTTACTTATTTGTTTAAAAGCTATTTTGGACATTCGTTACTGAATTTGAGATAGTATTTAGAAAAACACAAGTGTATCATATTGGTCGATCAAATCAAGCGCCATCTAACGGTAAATGCATGCCTGACTGTTTGACAAACAGCATTATGCGGTCGATCGCAGAGCTTACTTGTTAGATGGCGCGCGAATTAAAACTTTACTCGTCTGGCCGAATGAGCAAGGTCAATTGCCCGCCCCGTCGCCTTAATAAAAAAATCGTAAAGTGAAAAAAGTTCGTTACCTGGCCAAAATAGATGAACATCACACCACTCACTCCCACGGCGCACTGAGCTGGACTGAGGAGTGTCAACCTGTAGACCACTGTCCCAGGGACGAATTTTAGGAATCACTAGTGATGTGCTGTTTATAGTTTGTTCGAAATTCGCTTGTTAATACTTACCTCTGTTAATTGAAGCCCCGGCCTCCCCTACCTACCTATAGCCCGTAATAGCAAACAACTTATCCTACAAAACAAAACAATAAACCTACCTACTAGGTATTACAATACAAAAAGTTTACAGAGCCGAAACATACAAAATTTTACGTTTGTCAATTTTCATTATCGAAAATTCCTTATAACTTCTAAACGGATTACCCTAGTTATACAATTTCCATTACCATATACGTTTTAGACCTAAACCTATCAAAAGACACTAAAAACAACACAATATCTACACAAACAAAAAACATGTTTTCAACTTACGTAAGGTGGCGTGAATTTACCTTACAAAAATATAGTTAAGTGCTTCGTTTATACTGATTCAAAATAGGAAACTATTATTTAAATCGATCTTAGATATATTTATTCTTCGGGGGCCGGGGCGGGGCGCTTACCTACCTAACTCTTCTGTGTAACGTTAAAACGAACCATTGAAATACAAGCAGATACCTACTTACCTCTCTGAAGCCACTGGTAGGTTGAAAAAAGACAATTCACCGTTTAAAGTGGAATTTAAACAACCGTCCACTGAACAGTTATAATAACTTCATTTTTGTCGCTCCATTATACCTAATTATCGCACTTAAAAGTCCACGGACGCGACGCGTGTAAAGCGGACGGCACTCGCGCTCGCACTCGTTCCAACTCGTTTGAGATATTGTGTCCGTGAGCGGTGTCTATGTGTGCGTTGCTCGAGCGCACTTTGTATGTAGATTGCTTTCTGTACCTATCTGTTCTGTGATTATACTGCGTACTTTCACATTGCTCCAAATATTCACACTCCGAAATTTTCAGTTACTAAGTAGAAAAAAATATGATAAGTTTTTGGACCATAACTCCTTCAATTTTCATGCTATCACAATTTATAAAAAACCATTGTAAAGGTAATTAAGAGAGCTACAACATCCTTTATTGCAATATACTTATAGTAAAAAACCTTTTTCTAAAACGGTGAAGGGTTAAAGGGCTTAAGAGAGGCTGTGATTGCGCTGCCACGCGCTCTTTAAATAATCATATCTCCGTCATTTTTTGTTTGACAGAAAAAACTAAAAAACCAAATTGTTTGTCAGATAAATACCTAAATTTTTTATCCCTACACTTTTATACGTATCTGTCGTCGAGATGAGATATTATGAAAAAAAAGGTGGGTGTTTTAAAAATTTGAAATTTTATTTTTATTTTAATCGTTACTTTTTTGAAAAATATGTGTCCTGAAGCAGTCAAACTGATACAATCTATCAAACTCTTCATACGATTAATTTTAATTTTGGTGGAAATGGCACTTATCAAACCCATTGATTTAAAAGAAAAAACATTAGATGCTCCTCTTATTTGCAATACAGCTCACTTATTTTACATGCAAAAGACTTTTAATAGTGCTCATTTTAAAGCTTATTTCAAGCACTACAAAACCTTTTTTTATTAGAATGCATAAAATGCATTTGCTTGCCGCTAGATGGCATTGACCACATCGATTAAATTTCAGATAAAATAAAAAAACGGCTTTGATCTTTAATATCTAGCTTAATATTGCACTTATAATACTTTATAAATTTCCCAGGATGTATCCAACCCGTTTAACCTCAGTTTCTGTATTTCCAGTGATATCCGAAAAAGCAATGACTTCTCACTACTACAGTAAAGTAAAACTTTCATACTGCTACGAAGATGGTATTACCTAATCTATTAGATGACATAGATCAAGAAATCTCAATAGATTGTCATATGCTTAGTGATCTCAGTCAATGTAAAAATATCCTTACTCCTGGCCATACATTTAATTTAATAACATTCAATATACGTAGTTTGCAGCGTAACTTTGATTCCTTTTTGATTGCATTAAAGCACACAGGCGTTGTGTATGATCTTATAATCCTAACAGAGTGCTGGCTATGTGATGGCGCGATTATAGACCAAATACCGGGGTACTGTTCATTTAACACAACAAAAGTCATAAATAAAAGCGGCGGTGTTGTTGTATACGTAAAGGATGGCCTCAGTGTTTCTGCTGTTGAACCACCGTTTGCAGATGCCAATTGTCTCTCTTTAAATATATCCGACGAAATAACAGTCTTTGGCATTTATAGATCTCCATCATTTACAAATACGGATAGATTTCTTAACTCTCTTGAGAGTAATTTAAACCTAGTAAAACCAAATCATCACATCATCGTAGCGGGAGACATAAATATTGATTTAATGGGTGGGCTGTCACACAGCCCTTCAGAATATGTCTGTCTTTTGTCGTCTCATGGATTACTTCCTGCTATCTCAAAACCAACTCGAAAAGAAGCGTGTCTTGATCATATTTTTATAAGATATAACTCGGCTTCGGTTGGTGCTATATGTCCATGTGCTGTCACTGACCATGATATGGTTATGGCGGGTCTTATGGGCCGCAAGTCGGTCAAAAGAAACCGTGTTAGGATTAAAACAGATTATCAGAAAGTGGGAGAAGAACTTAGAGCATCAGATTGGTCATCTGTTACTGGCGCGACCAACGCAACAGTTGCCGCTGTAAATTTTAGCAATTTAGTCGGTCGGGCAATAAATAACAACACTCATCCCGTAAAAGTAAGTCGAACCAAATTTAATATTGTTGTAATTACTGGCTAGTTGGTAATCTTATTATCCTGTCATGTGTTAAGAACATTTTTTAAAATATTCACTTGAATAAACAACTCTGTCAAGACAACTATATTTTTCCTTATTTTCTTAAATTACTAGAATTTCCCACACGTTATCAGCACGAAATTAAAAGAAAATAATAGAATAATTGTCACATAATAGGAAAGTTGTTAATTTGTTGTGAATGTGAAGAATAGTTAAAAAATATTTCTTGAGAAAATGTCACATTTACAAGGAAATGGAGATTCTTCATCTTCACGTTCAAGTAAGTCTTTTTCCATGCCTACCTTCAGCCTACATAATAGAGATGGCTATCCGACATGGAAGTTTAAGATGCGAAACTATCTTTTGCATGAGGAGTTGTGGTATACAATAGTCGGTTATCCTGAAGGAGATACGACTCCTGCATGTCAGAAATCTAAGAACGACAGTAGAGCTCTTGCAAAGATATGCTTAACAGTCGACGGTGGAGCTATTGTTCACGTGCGATGTGCGACAACTGCTGCCGAAGCTTGGACATCTTTGCAAAAGGCGTACGAAGATAAAGGAATGGGACGTAGATTGTCATTAGAACGCAAATTATATAGATTGAATTTATCCGATTTTGATGATATTGAAAAGTATATAAATGCAGTTCTGTCTACTGCTCAGGATCTAGCGGATATTGATAAAATTATTGAAGACACGTCCATAGCCGCTATAATTCTCGGGGGACTTACGTCTAATTATGAGCCCCTCATCATGGCATTAGAAAACTGCAATATACCAGTAACTACGGATTTAGTGAAGACTAGATTACTGAATGAATTGTCCAAGAAAACCATGGCTCATCCAGTAGATACAGTTCTTCAAACACGATTAAAATCAAAATCTAAGAAGAAAGATATGGTGTGTTATGACTGCAAAGTTCCTGGACACAAAATACCTGACTGCCCTTTAAAAAATAAGAAGGAGAAGGCCAATACGGTGAATAATGACGTCAGTTCATTTACTGCATTGAATACTTCTGGAAGTTCTAAGGATATATGGTATGTAGATTCTGGAGCTACAAAACACATGAGTTCTAGACGCGACTGGTTTCAAACTTTTTCATTATTTGACACTGGTAGTGTAACCGTAGCAAATGGAGATCAGATTAAGTGTTGTGGAATTGGTAATATTTCTATAAACACGCCAAATAAAATTGTAGATTCTTTAAATGATGTTGCTTTTGTACCCAATTTAAATGTAAATTTGATATCTGTACAGAAAGCTATAGAAAAAGGTTTTGTTTGCGTTTTTGATATAAATGGTTGTACTTTTTATAAGAATGATACTTTCTCTTTTACAGGTGATTCGGTACTTCATGCTTCGGCCTGTGGTGGACTGTACGCACTCGATTGTACTACTAATATTCCCCGTGATGAGGCTAAAAACTATGTAATACATGATGTGCACTCTGACTGTCTGAATAGGTACCAACTATGGCACAAGCGGTTAGGGCACTTATGTCGTTTAGGTATGATGCAGTTAAAGAATCACCAGGTGGGTGTAAACTTTACCGAAATAGATAAAAGTAGTTGTATCTCTTGCGTGGAGGGCAAACAAGCTAGAAAACCATTTAAAAAAATAGCTTATATAAAAGCAACTTCACCTTTAGAGCTGATCCATAGTGATCTTTGTGGACCTATGTCTACATCTTCCTTTCAAGGAAATAAGTATGTTTTAATTTTCGTCGACGATTTTACACGTAAAATATTTGCTTATTTTATTGCTTCTAAGACGGAAGTAAAAGATAAATTTGTTTTATTCCAAACACTTGTGGAAAAACAGTTGAATGCTCAAATTAAGGCTATTAGAACAGATGGAGGAAAAGAGTATGTTAATACCGAGTTTGTAAGTTATCTCTCTTCAAAAGGTATCGAGTTTCAAACATCAACGCCATACAGCCCGCAACAAAATGGAGTTGCAGAACGAACTCATCGTTCTATAACAGAGAAGGCAAGGTCAATGTTGGCTGAAAGTTCTCTTCCCAAAGCGTATTGGGAGGACGCATTTCGGGTTGCAGTATATCTGAAGAATAGATCTCCCCATAGAGCCTTAAATGGACAAATACCGTATAACAAATGGTGAGGTCGCAGAAGTGACCTTAGTCATTTAAAGGTATTTGGATGTCGTGCACTAGTGCATATACCGTCATGTCGTAGGAGTAAATTGGATTTAAAGGCAGAAGAAGCTGTGTTCGTTGGATACTCAGAAGATCCGAATTCTTATATTTTTCGGGATGCGGTTAATCCGAGAAGAGTATTTAAGTCTCGAGATGCCATTTTTTTTTGAAAATATGTTTACTAGTTTAAAACGAAACAATGATGAACCTGTGCAAACAAGTTCAACAATAATTTTCGAAGATGAAACTGATGGTGAGGTTTCTCAATATTTTGACTGTGCTGAGGATTTAGCTTCCGAGCCTGAATTACCTCTGTCGACAGAGCCAGATGATGAAATCGACTCAGTAAGAGTGGAGTACAACACATTGAGCCAAGATATCCAACTAGAAGTAGAAAAGCACCAGATTTTCTTACATATAAAGTTTCATCAAGTGATTCTAATGAACCTATAACCTACTACGAAGCTATTCATGCTGAAGATGCAGATAAATGGCAACTAGCAATGGAAAATGAGTATCAATCTCTTATGAAACTTCACACTTGGAAATTGGTAAATAGACCAAAATAAGAAAGTTATACCATGCAAATGGGTATACAAGCTGAAAAAAGATGCCTATGGTAATATTAGCAGATATAAGGCAAGACTCGTCGCCAAAGGTTTTAATCAAGTAAAAGGAGTTGATTATGACGAAACGTTCGCTCCAGTTATTCGCCATTCTTCCCTTCGCACATTATTCGCATTAGCTGCGGAGATGGGCCTAAAAATGAGGCACTTGGATGTGGACACAGCGTTCCTGAACGGAGATTTAGAAGAGGAAGTGTTCATGGAACAACCTTCTGGGTTCACAGCGGAAGGTCAAGAAAATAAGGTTTACTTGCTTCGAAAATCACTCTATGGTTTAAAACAGGCTCCTCGACAATGGTTTAAAAAGTTAAACGAAACACTTATAAAAATAGGTTTTATAGGAACTCCTTCCGAACCTTGTGTTTATACAAAACTTTTTGATCGAGAACTTGTTATACTCGGGGTCTTTGTCGATGATTTGATTGTTTATTTTCAGTCTGAATTGACTTTTGACATTGTCAAAAATGATCTAAATAAATATTTTTCTTTAAAAGATCTCGGACAGTTAAAAACTTATTTGGGCTTACAGATAGAATGCAAAAATGATTCTATTGAAGTTTGCCAATCAAATTATATATTGGAAATATTAGAAAAGTTCAATATGAGTAACTGCAAGACAGTTAGTACTCCTTTATGTGGGAAGAAATTAGAACGAGAACCCAATATGACAAATGAGATCTTCCCGTATCAAAATAAAATAGGAGGTCTCATGTATTTGGCAGTTAACACGCGACCTGATATCGCATATGCGGTGAGTTATCTCAGTCAGTTCAATACATGTTTTGGAAAGGAACATTGGAAGGCAGCCAAAAGAATTTTGCAATACCTTAAAGGTACTTTGAACTATTCTCTGATTTACAGGAAAAATGATGAACCCTTAAGAGGATATGCGGATGCAGACTGGGCAAATTGTCCTTTAGATAGGAAGTCGTACACAGGCTTTGTTTTTAAGTTAGCTGGAGGAGCAGTGGCCTGGGAGTCGAAAAAACAACCCACCGTAGCTCTTTCATCAACAGAAGCTGAGTATATGGCTCTTGCGACAGCTACAAAGGAAGCATGCTACTTACGACGATTTATATCGGAAATTACTGGTAAGTCGAACTTTGTGAAATTACTATCAGACAGCCAGAGTGCCATTAGCCTTGTGCACAATCCCGTGCACCATAACAGGTCTAAGCACATAGATACCCGTTATCACTTTATTCGCGAAAAATTGTCTAATAATGTTATATCTTTAGAATATTTAGAGAGTTCAAAGATGCATGCAGATATATTAACAAAACCACTTGGTTCTGTAGCAAATAAAAGACGTGCAGCTAGCATAGGATTAGTGCCCTTGACATAATTTATTTTTCCTTGTCTAGTAATTTTTTTATAACCCTTGTTGTGTTGTTTTATTTGTTACTAAACTATTTTTTATTGTCTTTAACGATAATTTCGATTAAGGGGGGCTGTTGTAATTACTGGCTAGTTGGTAGGGGAGACCGGGGACAATTGAAACGATTTGACTTTGACTGCCTGTTGCCGTTTTATTTTTAAAGTTAGAAAGATGTTTGCCATAATTATTTCAAGGTTAGTTATCTGGTTCCTAAATAAAGTATATTTGGTAAGTCTATCATTAATAGTTATTTTACAATAATGTAATAAAGAGAATGGGGGAATGTGGTTCAATTGACCTCACACCGTTGTTAATTGAAACACTATGTAAGGTCAATTGAAACACCGTAATATCTTTGACACAATGAAAGTAATGTTATCAGTCCTACTCGTTTTCATCGCTATATTGGTATATAATACGACCATCAAAAGTTCACAAGCATAACATAAACATATCGTCATTTATAAGCATCAGAAAATCTCGATCATCAAACGCAGATAAAAAAAAATATATGACTTGTAGCTTTCTTTGTTGCTGGCTACCTTATACATAAAGCTTAATAGAAAATAGTTTGAATGTTATAATAAGCTATAATGATATGGAATTGTGTTAAAAATACATAATTATACTACATACAAAAATGCTTGTTTCAATCATAACAGTGTTTCAATCATAACTTAATGAATGGATAAACTTGAAACGTCGGGATTTTAAATAATATACACAATATAATCGGTTAAGATCGTTTTATTATAAAACAAAAACAGTTACAATAAAAATAATACCACGGCTACTTATATGCCGAATTAAAATAAAATCAAAAACGTAATTCCTCTTGCATGTAGTTGTAACACATCAGCTGTATAGACTGTTCGACATTCTATATTTGAAATTTGACATAAATTCCATTCTAGTTTTGTACACAACTTCATGCAAGAGGAGCGTTACTTAAGTTTTTCACCTATTCGTCAGAATGATAGTAAGTAGTAGGTACACATACCGGACTAATACCAAAAGTAGCACCTATATCTATACTTCTATAATATTAATATGAATAAAGTAACTCTGTCTAGTGGTTTATTTATCCAAATCACGGGCAAAAGTTAGTGTAGGTATAATAATTATTGACCATGAAAGAAATCATTATAAAAAAGAAGCCATTTGCGCAAATTCATTTTCACATTTATTAAATAAAAACATGCGTCAAATACAGAACCACCTCATATTTAAAGGCGACTATATTTGGGGACGATTAAAACGCCAGGACGAATGAAACGTTTCAATCGTCCACACGCAAGTTGTTCCTACCATCCCCAAATCACAGTTTTTAATTCAAGGTCAAATATTAAACGCAAAAACAACTCGAACACTGATAATTGGCAATAATAAACATTCGTTAATTTATCACAATCACGCTAAAATAGTTAAATCAGTTAAAATACAAGAACAAACAAAGTTATTTACAAATATACAAGATGAGAAATACTTACTTTTGACCGCGAAAAAATTAAATCGCTCCGTGACACCGCTGCGTTGCTCGGTCGCTCGCGCTCTACTGACCATAGATTAAGATATGGCCGGCGGAGTCCTGAGTGTTGCGTCATACTCGTAGGTATTATAGTTTTTGAGAAATTTGACTTGTTTCAGTCATGACGTGTTTCAATTGTCCCCGGTCTCCCCTAATCTTATTATCCTGTCATGTGTTAAGAACATTTTTAAAAATATTCACTTGAATAAACAACTCTGTCAAGACAACTATATTTTTCCTTATTTTCTTAAATTACTAGAATTTAATGCCTGGTCTAATGCGATGTATGCGGCACAGGGATAAGCTTCACGCGGAAGTGAGAGCGTCACCAGAGAATGAAATTCTCCGACTTACCTACACTCGATATAGGAATTTTTGCGACAACTTGCTTTTTTCTCTTAAAAACAAATACCATAATCAGCAATTGATAGGCTGCGGTAATAATACTGGTAAACTCTGGAAATCGATTAAGGATATACTTAAGTCAAAATTCGGTTCGTAAAAATGATGCAGAGGAACTCCTACATACAAGTGGTAAAACTGTCGAAGAATCCCTTCACGCGTGTAATCAGTATTTCTCAACGGTCGGTCAGAAGCTGGCAGATAGTATCCTTGAAAAAAAATCCGAAACTCAAACTGCACTCGCGACTAAGTATAAACCCCTAAAAACGATAACTAACTCGTTCTTTTTACACCCTACTGACGTACATGAAGTGGATGGGATACTGTCTCAACTTAAGCCATACAGTGCTCCTGGTCCTGATAATGTAAAACCTCTACTAATTAAAGAGGTTAAGGATGTCATACTGGAGCCGCTCACGTACATCTGTAATTTGAGTATTGAAACTGGCCTTTTTCCAGATTGCTGGAAGGTCGCATCTGTATCTCCTATTTTCAAGGGCGGTTCAAAGGACATGCCCTGTAACTTCAGGCCAATCTCTCTTCTGTGTATTTTCTCCAAAATACTTGAAAAAATTGTCAATATCAGATTGGTCAATTTCATTGGAAAGCATCATCTAATTGGAAATAACCAATTCGGGTTTAGGATGGGGGTGTCAACCGAGGACGCGGCGACTCTACTCACCAATCAGATTTCTGGTCACTTGGACAATGGAGATAAGTGCATTGGTATATTCTTGGACCTGGCCAAAGCTTTCGACACGGTCTCAGTGACCATACTTCTAAAAAAGCTGGAACACATGGGTATTAGAGGTGTAGCTCTGAATTGGTTCGCCAGCTATCTGACTGACCGCGGTCAGAGGGTAAAGATAGGACAGCACTTAAGTGACCAGCTTCCTGTGAGCTTCGGTGTCCCCCAGGGGAGCGTACTCGGCCCGACCCTTTTCACGCTATATATCAATGACCTAAGCACTGACATCCCTAATGTAACACTTGTATGCTACGCGGACGATACCGTGATAATCGTAAACGAGGACTCGTGGGAGGAAACTTTTTGTCGGGCTGAGGTTGCGCTGTAGGTAAGTAATCTTCATTCAAAATAACAAAGTCGAAATCTAAATCTGTACTAAATATGTTTTCTTCATCTTCCCTGTAGTAAAAGAAAATAGTCATTATTTTTTCAACATTGTCACCTTTCAAATTACTCCTTTTTTCATTGTAGATCCATTTATAAGATGAAAACGAGCGTTCTACCTCAGTTGAAGTAACAGGAGCATATTTGTAGTACTCGATAACGGTGTTTTGGCTGTAATCACTTTTTTCTATAAAGTCAGCATATCAGATCAAATGTTACAGAATAATCTTTTAAGTTGATTATGGATACCTAATGCGATATTATTCTGTAACATCGATAAGTCGATAAAACAGTTAGGTCAATCCCTCTGACAGTTTGATTTCTGCTATAAAGAATTCCGCTCTTTGATTATATGGATAAACTTTTTACTAAAGTATCCACGTATAAATAAATTTGTCGGGTAAACCTCATAACGTCCAACTGGTAAAGAAAATTGTAAGTAGTTTTGGTCGTCTGTGGCCCGTTTCACGAAGCTACAAGTTACAAATTACAAGTTCACAAGTAACAAGAGCAAAAAGTTACAATTTACAAGTACAAGTGTTTCCCGAACGCGGCCTTCCATGGTAGAATAATAAGATCGTATGGTAATCTCGATTACAAGTGAATGACATCTCGATTTAACAAGTCCCTATTAAAAAAAGTTTGTTGATGTTTTAACGTTTCTAAATGTCAAATCTTGAAATATTTATATTTATAATCTGTAAATCCGATGATGTCTCCTCTCCAGTCTCGCGGAGTCGCTTAAGAAAAAATAACTTTTTGGAGCATTTTCGGCAACCACGACAAAACAGTTTAATAATTCTTCCATCTTAGATGAGGTCATCCGAAACCTTTCGTTAAATTCGTAGTCCGTTCGAAACTGTGTATTTATTCTCATTCGGGATATTCTTGGTAACCGCTGGCTACCTCGGGCATCATCTTCGTCTTCCGAATCAGACT
Source organism: Acleris emargana (assembly GCA_927399475.2). Taxonomy (NCBI): domain Eukaryota; kingdom Metazoa; phylum Arthropoda; class Insecta; order Lepidoptera; family Tortricidae; genus Acleris; species Acleris emargana. Next base: position 42,589,215 of record OV656835.1, on the reverse strand, counting down.
CCCACGAATTCCACATTCCACAAGCTTATGGAACTTCACTTAATATTTACTGACAAAATAACAATAACAACAAACTTTAACAGAGAATTAAACTCAACAACTAGCAATAACAAAATATACAATAACAAAATAACAATAACAACAAACTTTAATAGAAAATTAAACTCAACGACGACGGTACGACATGAGTGACGTTTTAAAACAAACCAGGTAGGTACAGTCAGCAGCATAAATAAGTGATCATTTCTGTACCTTGTCGCTTTCAATCGTTTCACAATTTTGTGTAGCATTTCAAACACAACGTTAAGGTGACAAGGTACATAAATGATCACTTATTTATGCTGTTGACTGTACTATAGTATGAATGATTTGACAGCGGCTCTAACAAATTACAAGTTTACTTAGCAAGTGACAACTGTGACAAGTACAAGTTGACAATGTAACAAAAATTTCGAGAAACGTTAGTTCGATTGAAGCAATTTCTAACAATGAAATTAAAAAAAATGTCTATGGTTCAAATTTTACACTTGTAACTGGAATTTTACAAATTGTAGAAAAGTAGCTTCGTAAAACGCTTGTAGAGTCTGGCCACGCTAAGTCTGCAGAAGTCGAAAACCGTTAGGTTTAAAAACGATTTATATAGCAACTCCACGATTTGAAGATAAATAAGTATTGATACTTGTTATTATTATTTTATTTTACGTATGAGATATCTCTTGCTAAATACTAAATAATTCGGGAAGACACGCATATCGATTGTACAGTGACGTACTTTTTTAACCGACTTAAAAAAAGAGGAGACTATCCTATGCGACTATTCGTTTATGTTACAAGATATTGTGAACACATTTGGATTGAAAAGGGATGCGAATACTTTCAAAGTGGTCGCTTATCAATTTGACTAATGTCTGCGGGAGAATTATGGTCGCGTTTATTGCGGTACGTAAACTTTCCTTTCCGTATGTACATAATAGCGTGCCTCTGTTGATGGGATGCATTTAAAATTGTAGGATATCCTCGTAATTTTGTAATAACACAAGCATATGTCCATAAATATGTGTACATTTTAGTACCTTGTCTATTTAATGTCATATTTAAACTGCTATATATAATTAATTACAGCGATTAAAGTGACAAGGTACTAAAGTGTAGACATGTTAATGATCTCGACTGTACACTGTGCATCAAGGGCGGTAAGAAGGGGATTGCTAACGAGAGACTATTAGAAGCCCGACTCCGAAGGCGGAGGGCTTTTAATGACTCGAGTTGGTCATCCCCTTGCTGCCCGTGATACACACAATGTTTTTCATCACATATGCGGGAATTAAAAAAAAAACAGAGAAAAATACAAAAATCAAACAAATGAACTCGAGTCGCTAAAAGACTTTGTCAACTTTTTTCAATATAGTGTTCCACAGATAATGCTTAGACCTGCTTAAGTTTTTAAACTTGACAGGCCACACTGCCAGATTGTACCGATTTCAAAAATGAAGCTTAATAAAATATTTGCAAATGTCTCTGAAATAATGGTAAAATATAAATATAATGCAAATAAATGTACCGTATAAGTTTAATTATACCGTAAAATTGGTTTGTAACCAAGTTTTGAATATAGGAAATAAGCATTGGCTGATTTTACACCACCTTAGTCTGAAATGACGTACGAGTGGATTCTATATTTTAAAACTAAACTCATAACTCCATGGTGAGTTATAAAAATCCATAACTACCGCGGGAGCTAAATCGGCTATAACTTCCCCATACGCCTGCGTGTAATAACATCCGTTCCGAGCAAGTGTGATGAAACAAAAAACTGTTTGTATCAAGGTACCGTTCGTGCTTTCTCGGAAACGACCCAAATGAAAGAAACGAAAAACTGCTTTATTGCTATAAAAACTATAAAAATAAGAACAAACCGGTAATAGAATCTAAAAGCCCAGGTTTTCGGCCTCTATGGGATTAAGGTGTATATCCACATTGAAAAATAGGTAGACATACTCACTGAAAGTCACTGAAAGTATAAGAATAAAATGTTTAATTTTAAGAGGTTTCACAATCTATATTTTTTTTAGGTGTTTTAGGAAAACTTCAGTAACTGAAGCTGAGGTCTCATTGGCTTAACATTTTTCACAGCAATTATTTCTGGGTATCCTCCAAATGCAAATGTCTATAGGCGGCGGTGACCACTTCCCTTCAGGTGGGCTGTCTGCCAGATTGTCAGTCGAAGACGATAAAAAAATATGCATTCGATTGTCCTTCTTCTTTAATATAATGTTCGTTCACTTACATCTGCAAATAAATAAATAAATTGAAATTAAGATTTTAACACCACACACCACAATCAATTCTTAAGTTCCTGATTATCAATAAATAAATCAATATTATTTATTAAGCCACATTAACCCTACAATATGATAAGCTGACATGAAATATTTTATACCTACAGTATTCAATAATCAGGTCATCCACTGTCATGTTAACAAATAACATACTATTTCTGCTAGTATTGGTCATAATGATTTGCCTTTTATCTGTTACTTGAAAATTAAATTGACTTACCGCTAAAAGAAGATATTCTCATTTTATACTTGAAGTAGCGACTTCTTCCAAACATTTTGGCTTCTTTGAACAGTTTGCAATTGAGGCTCAAGATCACTCTTTATTCATCCTGGAATCAAAGAATGCATATATGAAGCAGGCACTAAAATAATACTTATATTTTAACCAACAAAACAATACATAGGTACCACTCATGTTAAATCATCACACACTGATGTGATTTCTTATGACCATGATCATCGTGTTAATGCTATTTTTAATAAGTTAGTATTTCGTTGGCATTTAATACATTATCATCATCATTCTATCTTAATATCGTGTAAAAACTAAAATATCATGTTTTTCTTTGAAGTAATAAATAACTATCATAACTTCTTTGTTATTGAATCTTTAACAGTAGATTTGTGAACAAAACGACACTTTTATTACCAAACATGAGCGAGGTTGTCTTAATTTGTGTATTAAGGATTAACATTGTTCAGTTACTCACCCGTCAACGCCTCATTGTTTAATAAACATTGCCGTTTTTGAGCAAGAACGGAGTCCTGCTATTCTTCAACATGGAAATTACTCAGTATGCGAAACAGTAACTGCAGCATATGACTTTTAAAAGGTGTCACTATTCTTTTTTACTTTTATTACAAGAAATAGAGAGAATCGAATGCTACCTGACTACTCATGTACTTATAAGACACGCAGCGTTGCCAGGTCCAATCTGAAACATTCAGTAGATATAAGGTCAAAAAATCAGGAGATTTATAAAAAAATCAGGAGATTTTGTTATAATACCTGAATAACCTTTTACAACAGCTTTTGCATTATCTTCTTAATCAAACCACGTTAATCATAATAAATTCATTGACTTACCTAATTATATTTAGCACTAACACTAATAGTACTTCACTTCACTACACAACTGGAGTGCTACAGCAGAAAAGACAGTGTTTGCATTTGTATTTTGTTTGCCGCCAACTCAAACTCAAACTGATCTGATCAATTAATCAAACTCAAACAAAATAGAAAGAACGTTAAACACAGTCACAGATTCTGATTATAGGATAATATAGTCGCAGTCGCTTCCATAGATTAGAGTACCTATGATTCGAATCATTCCATTTTACGCACCCGCACTATAAAGGTAGATTCCCAATGAGTGCTAGATACGTTCTTTGTACGGAAAATGCTTGCAATTACATTAAAAAATCCATTGATCTTTCTACAAAAAACCTAAAGTAAATTCAGATATATACAAAATTCAGTAGATTATCTAAATTTCTTTTGCAAATTCAGTAGATCAGTAGACATATGCCAAATTCAGTAGATCTCCTGATAAATCAGGAGACCTGGCAACACTGAAGACACGTCAAACAAAACATTGCCATATAAAGTTTTACACGTAGTTGCCAGGTTATTCTATTGCAGAGTTAGCTTGGCCAGACTCTAGTACCTTTTTTCACCAATGTTGCCAGTTTACACTTGTAAAATTGTAACTTGTAGCTTCGTGAAACGGGCCACTGGTAACGAAATAGTTACAATAATCGTAATTTCTTTCAAATTAGTTCATAATGTTTTAAAAATAAAACTTATTTTCATAACTTACTATATTTTGAAGTAAGTAAAGCATTTATTTATCCCCATTTTACTTTCTTTCAATTTATATCAATAAATGAATATGGTAACGGAAGGGAAACAAATATGAGCCCGAGCCACTTTGAAATCGCTGTATAAATTTAATTTCCGTATGTTTTACAAAACCATTGCTAAATTAAGATACCTAAGACTACTAAAAATGCTTCAACACCCTTAAAGTTCAACAATTAATAAGTATGAAAAAAAATCATCACAAATCTGTTGGTACAACTTTGAAAAAAAAAGCCCAGTAACATCGAAATATCACTAATGCCCGGTTCCTATATTCAAGAAACGAATCGTTTACCTTACGGGCAGTAGCGTTATGTTATGACATTTGCTACGTGCAAAATGTGTCAAATTTTAACGAGACACAATTCTACCAACGGTTTTGAATATACACTCGCGAGCAAAAAAATCGACTCAAGCTGCACGTTTGGGTTCTCCGTCCAGTATCTCTTGACCTATTCAGAATATCTTTAAAAAAATGATACCAAACGAAAGCTGATAATGTAACAATAAAAAAAAAACAAGAATCCTGGGAATCCGCCCAGGATTTTCCAAGTTATGTCTCATTTCCCGATATGTGGATCATTTACTCGTTCCGAAACGTAAGGGGTGTGCCCCTTTTGACCCCTATAAATATGGGGTAGGAGGGGGAAATGTCATCAGTCACTTATCAGAAGTTGACCGGTACACATCTCTGCTACAACTGGCCCTCAGCGAGCTACTCGCGCAGGGCCAAACATCGGCCCTGCGCGCAGCACCAAAATCGAGCTCCGCAGATGTCCCTGCCCCGCAGCCGCGGGAAAAGCGTCCGCCCAAGACGCGCCCCTCCGAGGGGCTGCCGTCTGCCCGGCGAGACGCTTCCGCGCCCCGCGAGGCGCCCGCGACCACGCGTGAACCCGCGAGTTCCGCGGGTGAGGCCCCGAGAGCCTCTGCATCTGCCGCGCCCGTGCGCGCGGCCGCGACCGCGACCGTGACCGCGACCGCGTCCGCGACCGGGACCGCACCCGTGACCGCGACCGCCACCCCTCCCGCGTGTGTGGCCGCGCACCTCGCCCGTGTGAGGCAGGCCACCGAGTCGGCGCGTCTGGCCACCCCCAAGCGCCAGCAGCCTATTAGCGCACCCCGCTCGACTGCCGCAGCGCGCTTTAAGTCGCCGCCCCCCTTTGGCGTGTCTCCGTCTCAGCCGAAGCGGGCGGCCGCATCACCGCCAAACCACCAGCAGCCACCGCTATCTCTCCCTAGGCTGGATTTGTCCCCCATGGACTCGGCGGGGCCATCATCTTCTCCTCCCGCCGCCCCCCGCAAACCACAACAGCCACCACTGCTGCACTCACCGCCGCTACCGACACCCCTGCGACTGTCTTTTGCGGACGCGGTCACCTCTCCACCCTCCCCCTCCGCCGGAGGTCAAGGTGGAAATCGGTCCGGAGACTCCGACGCACTACCCATATAACAATGCGTACACTCCGGACGTCCTGGACATAGCCGTGCACCGTGGACTCCAAGGACAGCTCCTCCAGGAGACCCTGGACGACGAGGTCCAGCCCGATCACCAGCCAGTACTCCTCGTCCTGTCTGCGGCGCCCGCAGTCACCACCCCGAGAACTCCCAGACCCGTGACTGACTGGGAGGAGTTCTCGAGGCGCATGGATGCCCCAGTCCCGCAAGACAAGCTCACTGATGCAGCGGACATCGACAGATTCTCGATCGACCTAACCACTCGCATCCGGGAAGCTCTGTCCGCTGCATCACACACAAGGAAGACCACCAACAAGCTGCCTTCACTGCCAGCGCACATCGCCAAAATGATAGGGGACAAGAGGCGTCTCCGAAAGCGCTGGCAGACCATTCGCTGTCCGGGGATGAAGACCCAGTTGAACGCCTTGACAGCGAAGGTCAAGGCAGCCCTAGAGGACCACAGGACAGAGCAATGGGAAGAAACGCTAGCCGGCGCGGCGGACGATTGGAACTCCATCCATCGTCTATGCCGCCGGCTCAGCGGAGCCCCCACGCCTGTCCGCCCCCTACAACACACCGACGGTACCCCCAGGTACCGGGCCGAGGACAGAGCCGAAATTTTTGCCGAGTGCCTGGAGCGCCAATTCCAGCCGAACCCATCCGACGAGGCAGACCACATCGCGGCAGTGGAAGAGCACCTTCGAGTCTACTTCAAGCCGCCGATAGCTCCTGATGAAGACCCCATCTTCTTTTCCCCTGGCAAAGTGAGGCGCATGATCGCAAAGACAAAGCCCAGAAAGGCCCCCGGTGCGGATGGCATTACCAACGCCACCCTCCGCCATCTACCGCCTCGAGCAATCGCGGCGGTAACCCACCTTTTCAACGGCATCCTCCGCACCGGTCATTTTCCAGCCAATTGGAAATCCGGTCATGTGATCATGTTGCCAAAACAGGGGAAAAACATCTTGAAGCCTGAGAGCTATCGGCCCATCACCCTCCTCCCGTGCATCTCGAAGGTGCTCGAAAGACTGATGCTGACGAAGCTGGTCCCGCACGTCACGCCTCGTCCAGAGCAACATGGGTTCCGCTCGGAGCACAGCACCACGCTCCAGTTGTCCAGGGTGCTGCACCACATGGCGGTCGCCGCGAACAAGCGCGAGCACACGGCTGCAGTACTCCTGGACATGGAGAAGGCCTTCGACCGGGTCTGGCACGCAGGCCTGGTCTATAAGCTCGCACTGTCCTCGGCCCCCCGCAGACTGACGAAGGTGGTCCAGTCGTTCCTGACGGACCGCACCTTCAGAGTGGTTGTGGAAGACGCCATCTCCGAAGATCGCCCCATCGCAGCCGGAGTCCCCCAAGGCAGCTGCCTATCGCCGGTATGTTACGGCCTTTACACCGATGACATACCGGTGGTTGACGGATCCCACCTGGCCCTGTACGCTGATGACGCGGCGTACTTTGCCTCCTCTTACAAGCCAGAGTACGCCGTCATCAAGCTGCAGCGACAATTAGATGCCCTACCAGCGTGGCTCTCCAGGTGGAGGCTATCCGTCAACGTGGCGAAAACCCAAGCGATCTTCGTGAGCAACTGCATACGCCGCCTTCCACAACTAACTCTTCAAGGACATGACATCCAGTGGTCCCCGGTAGTTAAATACCTGGGGATCACTATCGACAAGCGACTCACCATGGGTCCCCACACGAAAACCGTCGTCGCCGCCGCGAGAACAGCGAGATCACTGCTGCGTCCAGTGCTCCAGTCCAGCCTCCCTCTGCGTGTGAAGCTCGGGGTCTACACGACCTACATACGACCCCGCCTCACGTACGCCGCACCATCCTGGTATGCCCTTTTGGCCGCAGGGCACAGAAAAAAGCTGAACTCCCAGCAGAATCTGTCCCTGCGAGCCGTCACCAATGCCCCCCGCTACGTGAGGAATGCCACCATTCAGAGGGACCTCAAGATCGAGAGCCTGGACGACTTTGTCGGACGCCTTGCCACGTCGATGTTCGCGCGAGCTGAAGAGTCGCGCTTCCCCCACCTGAGGGATATCGCACCGCAGCACGCGCGACCCCCCGACGGCAAGGCCTACCCTCGCGACCTCGTCAAGGCGACGACGACACCCACATGAAGACCCATGAAGACGCTGCTCTGCTCGTAGGTCGCTAGCCGGGCCTCCCCCAACGGGATTCCACCCAGCTGGCTCGACCTCGCGAGCAGCGTACACCCGGACATGACGCCCCCCCCTTCCCAATACCCCCCCCCCCCCTAACCAATTTCCCCCCGCCGCCGGCGCCCTTAGGCGCCGGCCGCTCACCAAGGACCCAGCCGTATTCTCGGCCGGCGCAGAGTTCCCCGGTAAAGAGCCGACAAGCTCGACACCACCGGCTCCTCGTCCGCCTTTCAGGCGGACCGAGAACACCGCCCGACATCTCTGCTAACCTTACTCGGAAACCCTGAAGAAAATGGATACCACCATGACTGAAGCCGCCCAAGTCGTGGCCTTGCTGGAAGAGGGACACAACCAACGCTTCGTGGCTGACCAGCTGAATTTTGAGTTTACCGACGGTTTTGGGAGACTGGGGCCTTGACACGAAGACCAGGTTCTGGCCGCCGGAGGTGCACATCTGAGAGGGATGACCGCTTTATAGTCACTTCCTCTCTCAGAAATCGGCACCAGACCGCCGTTACTGTCAATCAGCATCTTCGGGATGTACGAGGGGTTACTGCCATTGAGTGGACAGTAAGACGAAGACTCAAGGAAGCTAACTTGACCCCAAATCGGTCAACACGAAAATTGGACCATCGAGCAATGGACCCCAGTTCTTTTTTGTGATGAGTCCAGGGTGTGCTTGAATGGCTGTGACAGACGAGGAAGAGTTTACAGGAGGCCAGGAGAACGGTATGCACAATGCTGTTTCAAGGAAACAGTTGCCTATGGCGGAGGTTTCGTCAGTGTGTGGGCGGGCATTTCCATCGAAGGGCGTACAGAGCTCGTTTTCGTACCTGGTGGGGGCCGTGGCGATGGTTTGACCTCTGTCAGGTACATCACTGACATCCTTGAGGAGCCAGTTGTTCCTTACGCCCGTTTTTATGACGAGGGGGTTCGTCCTGATGCAGGTTAATGCCCCTTGTCATACCGCAAGGATCACTCGGGCCTACCTTGCCGAGGTCGGCATTACCACCATGAACTGGCCAGCCGTCAGCCCGGACCTGAATCCTATTGAACATCTCTGGGACTACCTGAAAAGGCAGATTCGGAAGAGGGATCCAGCTCCTTCAAATATTACGGAGCTGAAGACAGCTCTGCAGGAGGTGTGGGATGCCATCCCCCAGGAGCATATCAAAAAGCTGATAAGATCCATGAAAAACCGCCTGAATGCTGTGATAAGGGCCAGGGGTGGAAAAACGAAGTATTAATGAATAAATGAAACCTTATTTTCCTTAAAATGCCTTTTATTTTACGATTTCCCTTTTCTTTTTTTTTCTTTTTTTCATGCATCTCTGCAAAACCTGGCTCCTGTCACTTGTGGAAAATGGCATGTCTGAAAATTATTATTTTTTAAATCGTTACATTATCAGCTTTCATTTGATACCATTTTTTTCAAGATATTTTGAATAGGTCAAGATATACTGAGCGGAGAACCCAAACGTGCAGCTTGAGTCGATTTTTTTGCTCGTGAGTGTAGGAACGCACCATAAAACATGACTAATATGACTATACCTACATGTCATAAGCGGGCTTGACAGCTGTACACGCATTGCTAGGTTGTTGTTCTTTAGCATTGCACAAATAAAAAAAATGATTTTTGTGAAGCTTAGGTACATAAAAGATTCTCCTTATGTAATAGTTAATTGTTGCAGTGTTTATCTGTTTATTGGATATTTGAAATTCCGAATTTTAAGTTATTTTATGTCGTTATCAGGATTGCACGTTAATTTTTTCTTACCATCAGTAGTTGTTGTACGAAGTGTCATTTCTTGCCGCATTATTGCGAACGCGTCATTAATTTTTGCGATCAGATGCTCTCTACTCTCTACCTGTGTTGCGTACACTAGCTCTTTGGCCCTTCCCCAGACGTAAAAGTCAAAGACACTTCGTACAACAACTGTAGAAATACGAAATAGGTGTCGCGAATGTATCAATTGTGGAGGAAGACAATTTGCACAAAATTTGAAGTAATTATTGAAATAAAGATGATTTTTAACCATATTGCGTTTTGTATTGTGCATTTAGCCCATTTAACTGGCTGGATCTACTGACCGAATAAAACCACCATTTTAGATTGAAACCATATTTTGACGAAAAACTGAACGTGATTCTAGACATGTGGTATACCGTAAGAATGGTCAGGAACTGGAGAAGTTTTTATGAAGTTGGAAGATCTGAGGAGCTTCTACATTTTTTTTTATTGTGCCGTAAAGTTGACCGTGACGATTTTTTATTTTCTGTCCTTCACACTTTGTTGGCTAATATTTTTTTATTTCTTTACTATATGAATAAAAATAACATTTCATTAGAATGCGCAAACATTAGAGATAAAAAAACTACAAACCCTTTTGTGCTGTCATATTTAAAAAAAAGAAAGGTGAACAAAATGGTTAACTTTTGGAAGATTCCGAGATTAAAAAAAAAAAAAAAAAAACACCGTGGGTGGGATGAGTGTTAATTGGCCCAAAACGTGTTGCAAGTGACCTTAGCTACCCACCCTATTCATTTGGCACACGACTTGCAATACACCCTGTAGTTCTGTGGGTCGAATAGTTTAGCTACCACAAAGGAATTAGGTATACCGGAAATCCGACATTTCTGAAATTTTCACAAGAGCTCGTAACTCTAAAACGAAAGAAAATCACTGAACACATGGGGGTCAATTCGGTAGCCCTTGAGGTCCCCTACCTTTGACCTTCGTTTGATCCACCCCTCCGTATACATACACCCTGTATGTCATATGTCATTCTGTCATGTCATGCCAACGTAAACAAAATGGCGGATGTAAAAGCGTGACGCCTGCCAGCAAAAATTTAAACTTCTATTTTTTTTTGTTTTTAAACATATTGTGTGTAAACAAAACAATGACATACATTTTCAAATTCAAAATTGAGGACATGATTTTTATAAATAATGATATGGTTGTGGCGAAATACATCTTGTGACAAAAGATGTGAAAGCCATTCATAAAAAAATAAAAATGGTTGTCAATATCTAGGTTTTTGGGGGTGCTGATTATTACGTTAAAGATATCCATGTTGGAATCCAGGATGGCGGACGTTAATTTTTTTTTAACAATCGATATGGGTGTTATTGATGTTGAAAACCAAGATGGTGGACCTATTTTATTGAATAATATGTTATGGGTGTCATTTTCGAGGCTCTTCGGGGTGCTGGTTACGAAAATTACATTATTTTCGGAATCCAAGATGGCGGAGGTATTTTTTTATTTCTGATTTACGGGTTTGCATTTGTAGTTCCCAGAGACTCTCAAATATCAATTTACATTGCAATCGGGCCAGAAAAAAAAAAGGGAAGCCAGACAGACTGGCGCCGTAACGCGTTACGTAACGAAGCGGTTTACCCTCCCACGAGATGTAATCACTTTAAAAAAATAACCAGCGTCACTCGGGATGATGTAAAAATTGTAACTATACCCCATATGTCCATAGTACAAAACCCGTGCTTGCTCAATCCGGCACTGACGACGTTCTATACAAAATTACAATATTGATTATAAGAAAGTTCCTTACAATTTTGTATAGCGGTTTTTTTTGTGAAGTGCTGCTTTAAATGCTTGCATATTTAGCCAACAGGTTCAAACTTGAAAACTATTTTAAAACTAATTGGACCATGCATTATAAAATTTATAAAGTGAATTCATCCTTAATATATTTAAATAGATTCATATTATTGCACAGTTGTCATTTTGAGGTTATTTCCACGCCCTAAAAAATTGTCTATGCAAAATCACTGAAAATAGTTATAATCCTCCATTCACAAACAACTTGATCAGATGTTTAGGGGTTTCCAAAGTAAATTAAAAATAATACTTTAGTCCCTAGACTAAAGGGGTTTTAGTCTTAATACGCAGAGACTAAAGTAACATTTTAAGAGTATGTGAAGTGAAAATTAAATAAAGCACGGCTGCGCACGTCGAAGTTAACTAACGTGACGCTGCAATTTAACTGCGTAGATTTAACTGCCATCAACGTATTGGAGCTATGTCCCTTTATATATATAGAACAAAAACATAAAAGGCTACTAATTGTACCTACAACGTTTATTATGATATCTTAATATTTATTATATATTATGTTAAATTACATGCTCGATGACAGCAGCAGAGGACCGATCGTTGTGAAAACCTTGATGGGGAAGGCCTTTGTCCGGCAGTGGACGTCTTGCCGCTGATGATCATGACTATCAGATTTTATTACTTATCATGTACCTATATATTTACCACTGCGAGAGTAAGTCATTATCATTTAACCGTTGCATCACGAACCCTCGTTTTTTCTTCTTCATGGATTTACCCTTATCATTTCCCACTTGCTGAGTGTCTACTGCGTTTTTCTTTCTTGGCTGTGCATCAGATTCATTCATTTTTGCAGTTTCGCTGTCCATGTCGAATGGGCACTGATCGGGAGAGTGTATTGGTATCATAATAACAGGAACATAATTACAACTATTTGGTTTGACCTGCAATTAATGTACATTAACATGTATTAGACAATATTCAAACAGATTACCTACTTACAGCACTGTGCTACAGCTCACGTACATGCAACTTATGGAGTTATCGCAGCGTGCGTTGGATGTAGGTAGGCAGCTGCGGCGCTGGTGGCGATGCCGCCGCGCCGCAGCTGTGTTGTCTCCTAGGTACGTGTCGCGAGAAATTTGCTGATAACCCACGCACATTTTAGAAAGTTCAATATAAAGTCGGATGTCTTGCGCGTAGAGATTAAATAGTTTTAATCGGTTCGATATAGTTACTTGAAAACGGAAAACAGGCACGTACCTACTATGTCAAAGTGACACTAAATAAAATCATAAGAAGTCTCTTACGTTTTGATTGATTACCTACGTCACTATGACATAAGGTCAGGTAGGGTAAGGGGAACATACTTTATTCTTCTTATCTTATTTTGAGTTCTATACTACAAAGTATAAGGTTCTAAGTTTTTTCGCTAAAGACAAAACATACTTATTTGCGTTAGCTTTCCAGGACAAAATACTTTGTATGCTAGTTCTAATGCACATTAGTTCTATCGTTTCCCTTTCCCTATATTTGGGGTAAGGGAAACAGTCTCAATAAATCTACAAGTAATAATACTAGTTTGGATTATTCATACGCAAAATATTTTTAAAAACACCTTTATTTAAATGTGTACTTCATACTTAACGAAATTCGGTTACAAATATAAAATATTTACCACAATCGGTATTTGGGGTAAGGGAAACGTACGAGTTTCGAACAGGGGTAGTCAACTAAAAACCAAGGAAGTAAAAAGTAGGTGCAATTTTTTATTGTAATGTTTATTAAGTAATGGTTAAAATCAAGTAGCGTATTTAAATTACTTTTCTTTGGCATACAATTGTTCTCACATAGTTCCTAGGCATTTTTTTGTAAAAAATAATGTAGTCTTGATTAAAACAAGATGTTCATATAATAATAGTTAATAGATAACCAATAATTATAACCAATAGAATCGTTTAATACTTAACATTTTTTTCCCCATAACTTAACTTTTTCCCAATTTTTTTTTACAAACCATTTTTTTTTACTTATTTTGCCATTTAGGGTATAATCGGTATGGAGAGGTCAGCTGTTACGGTACCCAAGCAATGTGTAAAATATCATAACATTTATAGTTAGTTACCGATTCAAGAGACTATTTCTACTTTTTATAAAATATGCCTGTCTCAAAATGTTTGTTACTTCTGACGTCGGGAAAGAGAAACATATGTCTCCCTTAACCCGGTCATGATAGTTTCCCTTACCCCACTTATGCATTTGTAGGTTATGTTAAGAATCACATTAAAATTTAATATTTATAGCATATTCAGCAAAAAATTATATGCATACAAACAAAATATATCTATAAAACAATACTTACTGACATTTCCAGACTTGTTACCAGACTTTTTATAACATAAATCAGTATCTAAATAAGGTACGTCGAACTCGTGTTTTCGGTATCATCTTGGGTCGTCCCATTCATTTTTTGTCAAGTTCTTAGTTCGTCCCATTCTGCTTTCGCCCTCCATTCTTAATTCGTCCCTTTCGCCGGTAGTCTTTGTCGTCTTTGGTCCAATTTGTTGTTTGTCTTGTTCTTATTCAGGCTCATTCGGTGTTCGTCACTTCCTCTTTTGACATGTTCGGTGTTAGTCTGTTTATTTTTTAGTCTCATTCGTTATTCGTCCTATCGTCTTTGGTCTTTTTCTAAGTTCGTTTTTTTCTTATATGGCCTCTTTAGAAATTTGTCTCATTCTTTATTGAACACATTCACTTTTTACCCTTGAAACCTTAAGCAGTCATTCAGTGGCCAGTAACATAATAGCGGAGGTTGTATAACTAAAACGGGAGACGAAAGCCGAACAAGACGAATTGCGAATGGACCTAAAAACGATAGTGACTTATTGCAAATGGGACCAAAAACGAACGTGTCAAAAAAAAAGTGACGAGTAACGAATGAGACTAAAAAATAAAGAGACTAACACCAAACATGTCAAAAGAGGAAGTGACGAACACCGAATGAGCCTGAATAAGAACAAGACAAACAACAAATTGGACCAAAGACGACAAAGAATACCGGCGAAAGGGACGAATTAAGAATGGAGGACGAAAGCAGAATGGGACGAACTAAGAACTTGACAAAAAATGAATGGGACGACCCAAGATGATACCGTGTTTTCGTTGTTTGTCAATTAAAGTATTGTTTTTGTCACACTCGCAGTTTCAGTTGTCATAACCTATCTGTGTTTTTTTTTGTAAATAAATCTCAGTTACTGCTTTATTGATCGTGTAATCACAACTCTGCGGTCTATAGTTTTTGATATATCAACTAGTGTTTACCTTTCCCAGTAGTTCCCCTTACCCCACCTGACCTTAGTCCAAAATGGTCTAGGAATCAATTTCCTTTACTGTACCTACGTATTCCTGGTTTCTAAATAGCTTTCGGCTGGCTATCGCTATCTAATTCTTATTTTAGTTTAGGTGTATTTCACCAATATCAAGTTAGGTATTTATAGAAACTCCCATGGACTTATTAAAGAAATAAGTCCATGGATATCACACGCGAAGACAATTTGTTCGTTAAGAAAATGGCAGCAATGTAATAGGGTTTCCTCAAAAATGACCGGAAAAGTTGACATACTGAGACGCGAAGTACATAGTTTACAGACAGTACCCAAATTACAAAAAAAATACATTACGTGCTCGCTACACAAGCCCGCAATGTTGCATACAAATTTCATTGTTATCTATACCCTGATTTTTAATTGCGTAGAATTCTGACGTTTCTTGGTCTTGCCAGACTACAAAATATTCCTTGAACGTGTGGTGCAAAAAAGTCAACAAAAAAAATCTTTATAATATTACTTTAAAATGAAATAATAAAAAGTTAATTAATACAAAGTAATTTTATTTTAAAATCGCACAATCCATACATAATATTTTGTTAAACAAATTTCAGAGGAAAAAGATAATAGTTGTTGGTATCATTCAGATCATTGTCATGTATTACAAACCTTTGGAGTTAAATTATATTATTATATTTAATCATTTTTGTTTTGTGTTTTTATTTTGGAAAAAATAGACTTTAAAATGACAGTTGTCGACAGCAGTATGCCTGAAGAAGATTCTGAAGATACTGAATAAAATAAAGTGTTTTCATAAGTCATGTTTTATTTATTTCCTCCAGTAACTAATAACACTGTGACTTGTAAAGATTTCAACTTATTTAGAAGTCCCAAATTTTTTTTGGCGTATTGTCTTAAATCTTAACAATATAATTTTGCATAGTTACTTCTCAAAGTTTTTAGTATTCTTATCTTAGACACGTAGGCTAATGATTTGTTTGGTTCACTAATGTTTTACCAAAATATAATCATTTGACAAACTATATCGTTTTACAAACTTTCATTTCGCGAACAGGTACTTCCCGCCGGATAATTTTATATTTTTTTGTAGTCAAAAGTCCAACTTAACCTAACTTATTTAATAGCCTATGCAACTAATGTACCTAATATGTAACGGTTTAAGCACAAATACATTTTTGCGAAATGAAAGTTTGTAAAACGATATAGTTTGTCAAATGATGATTTGGTCATAAGTCGGGTTACCGATTTGTTTACTCTACCTTATGTATGTGGAATAGCAACAAATTTAAATGAAGGCCAAAAACGTCAACAATTAAAAAATGTTTGTTACTCCTGAAACGTCAGAATTTGATAGCTGTCAGATGGCTGTCAGAATTCTACGCAATTAAAAATCAGGGTTTAGTTTGTAACTTTTTAAAAAGTGAAAACGGTTATAGTAAAATGAGGGCACAAGTCTTATACATCCATATTTTATTCGAAACGTAACTTTTTAATCTGTGTCTTGAATAGCTTGAGTTTTGGTTTCTAAAAAAAGCTTGCGTTTCTCCTTGTCATAAACATAAAGGCGGTAAAGAGTGATATTATTTCACGTGAAGTTTCTGTTTATATGCGATTTGTATCTTACGATTTTTGAGAAGCACTATATATGCCTCGGCAGGGACGGCAATTGCGGGCCTCGTATTTTTAAACGGACTCGCAAGCTCGTCCGTTTAAACCAATTCTCGGCCCGCAATTGCCTGCTTCACTGCCTAGGCAATAATGTACTATTTTCTACTCGAGTACTATAAACCGCAAATATTTATATAGTTAACGGTCCCAGAATACCACCTATAGTGTAGCCGAAGCGTGAAAACAATTCTATAATGAGCGTTTGCGTTGTAATAACAGTTCTACGAGGGGCGTTCAATAAATTCTCTGTATGAGAAGGAAAACAAAAGCATACGATTAGTGTTTTATTTTTATTTTTCTATATATTCCCCCCCTATGCTTATACACTCATAAGATCTGTCAATTAGTTTTTTACCCCTTAATAAAAATATTTTTTGTCTTTGGTGTCAAAATGCTCCACCACCGCTGCCTTCAACGCTTCATCATTAGAAAATCGATGTCCACGAAGATCCTTTTTAAGGTTGGGAAACAAAAAGTAGTCGCTGGGGGCCAAGTCTGGACTGTACGGCGGGTGAGTAATTGTTTCGAACCCAGATTCAAGAACAGCAGCCTTGGCAACATGAGCAGTATGCACAGGGGCGTTGTCATGAAGAAGCAGCACTCCTCTGGTCAATTTTCCCCTCCTCTTCTCTTTGATTGCTTCCCGTAATAGGCGTAAAACGTTAGCGTAGTACTCTCCTGTAATATTTAAATCCTTTTCTTTATAATCTATTAATAATATCCCTTCACAATCCCAGAATATTGTCGCCATGATCTTGCCAGCTGAAGGGACGACTTTGAATTTCTTGGGATGAGGTGTTCCTTTAACGTGCCACTGCATCGACTCTTGTTTGCTCTCAGGGTCATAATGATGAACCCTAGTTTCATCTCCAGTAACAATTTTTTGGAGCAAACCATCAGGGTTTTCACCACACAGCTCAATGAAGTCGGAACCACAAGCAACACGCGTATGCTTCTGAAACGGTGTCAACATTCGTGGTACCCATCTCGCACTAACTTTGGACATGTTAAGATGATCGTGGATAATATCATGTATTGTACCACAGATAACAGAATACAAGTACAGATACCCAATCTCATACAGCAAAAGCGTGCCGTCCTAATGTAGGCAATTCGGTAGGCAATTTTAGTCCCGTAGTTACACCAGTAGATGCCGTATCTGAGCCACCACTGGATGCTGGCAGCCTACCTAATAGTTTTAGTAACGTATCACCAGATGGCATTGACTTCAAGAATGAGACGTCAAGAAAATTGTTGACTTAAAACTAATATGTAATGAATGGCTATAATCCTACCGGTGACATTGTAGTAGCGTTTTATTAATTCATAGGAACACCTGCCCTGATTAATGATGTCCAGGACAAAATAGGAAAGTTTTAATAACATGTTTGGGAAGTTTTTTGCTGACAATAAATAAAAGCAATAGGTAAAAATAACTGGTTTATTAGGTTTAAAGAATTTATTTTCTCATAAGAATTTTACAATTCACTTACATGAGAATTAAGAATAAGTTAAAAATAGTTTGGTGAGCGTATTTAAGCGTGCGTATTTACATAAAAAGGAAATATCGCCTTCAACTTCAACTTTATTCGAATCCAACGAAACAAAGTTATACACTCGGCGTCAAAAAAATTGCACCTTTTGGTATGTTGACTTCAAGCAGCTATAAACCCTATTAAATCTAAGATAAGGTATGACTGTGGGGCCTCATTTTAAAGGTTATTGAATCCTTTAATTTATAAAAATGTGATAATGATTACTAAGCTTTAAAAAAACGTTTTTCATGAAAAGAGGAAAAACATTTATTCACGCCAAAATTACACAATCTAAAAACATAACAAAATTAAAAAATACAGTAAAACAAATCCTCAAAACTAAACTTAAAACCTAGGGTTACCTCCCCTAGCCCTAATTACAGCCTCCATGCGATCCTTCATTGACCTCACCAACGTTACGATGCGTTCTTGAGGAATGTCACTCCACTCCTCGACGACGGCGTCCCGAAGCTGTTCAAGGGTGGCAGGGGCAGTATCACGAGACCGCACCGCGGGTTCAGGTCAGGACCTCGCTGGCCACTGCATCACGGGGATCCCAACCTGATCCAGGTAGTCCCAAACAATCAACGCCGTATGAGAACGGGCGTTGTCGTGCATGAATGTGAATTCAGGCCCGACAAAACCAGCATACGGGACCACGTGGTTCTCCAGGATCTCTGTGATGTACCGATGAGCAGTCAGGGACCCCTGGCTACGTCCACCTCCAGTGCGGGAGACGCACACAAGGTCGGTTTGGCCCGATTTTAAAGTTTATTAACTGTGCTTTCAAATGATACTAATATTGGTAGGGTATACAATAAATAAGTTAAGAGCTTTATTCGCTTGAAGTCAAAATTTCAAAAGGTGCGATTTTTTGACGCCGAGTGTAGTTTAAATGTTTGTACACAAACTGTCAGCGCGTTTTGATACTTCAATGGTTAAAGATAGCACGTTGTTTGTTCCGTGTTTGTACTAACATTTTAATACACCGAAACCGCCAAAACAGTATTTTGTAATATTCATTTATATTCGTCAAGACATTATTTTCTCTATTGTTTTTTTGTTTTTAATATAAAAGAAGTATTTTGAGTATTGATTTTACGCATCAAACAAGAATTTGTAAAAACGAAACGCTTGGGGTCTGTGAGTGCATAGTAGTTTCGCGATCCGTGATGGCACCATCTAGTGACAGTACCTAATAAGGCGTAGCAAGCTTGAAAGCTTATAAGTTTTTTATGAGTTAGATGGAGTTAATATAAAATTTGTTGCATTTATTAAACTTATAAAATATACCCTACTTTATGTAGAGAAGGATGTTTTTGATGTAATTAAGGTACGTTGAATTTATTAAGGTGCAAAAATCATTCAATCTTCACGATTACAGATTCAAATGTTTCGCTCGATACCTGTGACGCCATCTATGAGTTTATTAAAGTAATAATTATACGTTGTTCGAGTTGGGAGGCCATGATTGTACCAATAGAAATATTGGTATTTTGTGCTATAGACCTAACCTTCACTCGACCATCTTCCAGTATAATTTTCTCCACTTTTTGAATGTTTTCTGGTGAAGTAGCTTCAACAGGCCGACCAGGTCTAGGGTCATCTTCTATGCTCTCCCTCCCACGCTTAAATTCATTTGACCACTTTTGGACAGTAGATAATGAAGGAGCGGACTCACGGTAAACTAAATCCATTTCTTCTTTAATATAAAATACACTTTTGATTTTTACCCTGTTTAGTCAAGAATTTTATCACGGCTCGATGCTCCAATTTAATTATCATTGTAAAATCGCTCATGGTGGTCACGTTTGTTCAGCAGTAGCAGAAAAACAAAAGAACGTGTGGGCTTCAAATTTACTTTTTTTACTGTCGATGAATGACTCTTAGCGGCCAGTATTAAGAAATTTACTAAAAAGGTTTGCAAGATACCAATACCGAGAATTTATTGAACGCCCCTCGTATAATCATTATATTATCATAGCATTGTTATTTTATTAACATGGTTAGGCGCCAGAGCAATGTCAGTGATGGTACTGATGGTGTATGGTGAACAACTGGCCCCTATTTCACCAAGTTACAATTGTCAATGACATATGTCTGCTGACAATACGACATATCTCGCTGACAATTGATCAAGCGACAGGTGACAACTTACAATTTCGTAAATTATTTTGTATAGAAATGCGACGTATGCGTATAAACATTACTAACATTTTGTTAAAATTGTCATAATCTTAATAAAATGACAATTATCTTGTGAAACAAGAATAATTTTTCCGACTCGACATATTTGTAGATTTGTCGGTAATTATTGACATGAGGTCGAGGCTGTGTCAGCCCAGCGTTACAATTGTAATTTACCTCTCACCTCAAAGGCAAAAAAATATTATAACGTTTCACTTAATCGCATTTCACCCCAACTGTATAATTATTAAAAGTATCACTTTTTGTCTCTTTAAAATTGCCGCTAATAATTTAGTCACATTTGTCTTTTATATTAGTAACAAAGACAATATTCCAATATTAAAATGAGATGAATTTGATATCCCAAAGAAAAAAATTGGAACAGTAACTTCAATATCTCGCGGTCATTCATTCATTACATAGGTATATGACATGTTTTAATGTTGTGTGTGAGTGGCCTCAACGCTGCTACCGATACCAACAGAGTTTTACTGCAAACGTCAATTAATACGTCAAATATAATAGCGTTCCAAACATACATCGATCGCGATGAAATGCAACTAAGTAAAACACTATACGGAAATTTAATGTATATGCTACAAAATTCAAAAGTACTAATTACAAATTAACTCAACAATTGCTAGGGGGTATTAATTTGTTTAACTCGGTACTTACTATTGTCCTCTTTCGCCAATTTTGCCATGTGATATATCTTAAGTACCTACCTACTTTATATATCGTATGTCTACTTGTGATTTCTGAGCAATTTCCTTCCAGTTTTTGATCTTCCTATCAAATGTTACGTTATTTTCCGAAATTAAATTCAATATCGTAATTTCTTGGTCATATCCACTGTTATTGTTTTAAAATCGAAACACTCGCTTGTGTGTTGTCATTATTGGTGGAAGGAAAAAAATGATTTGTGTTTAAAACGCGGTAAATAATTGAGTAGTTTTAAATAAGTTAAAGGAAAATCCTATTTAGCCAGTGATACCTACATATATAGGCAAAATAAAAAAATAAAAGTTATTTCCTTTAGTCATGTCTTCATACAGTAAGTACCTAACTAAGTACTAGTCAAATTCTATTTTTTCATAAATAATTAACTAATACCTACCGGCGATAAAATAGACTTCTTAAACTTATCCGTATTAAAAAAAACAATACGATAATTACCTCCTTTTGTTTCGTTGTAAATGTAAATTTTTAAAAATACTTAGGGGAAGATAGTATAGTATCGGACACATTTTAATTTTAACAAATAAAGTCTTGAAATTGGAGACAATAAAATCATTTTAAATAATAATTGTGTACATTGAAGTTCATTCGTTATACCGTTTTGGTGAAAAGCATAATAACTTTATCGATTACCGATTTATATCAATTATTATTTCAAAAAAAATTAGTAGGTATGCTATCGGACATCATGCGATAGTATCGGACAGTATACTTAAAATGCCAAAAAAATAATATATACCTAATAAGCGTGAGAATAGGTGAATCCCTACTTTCAATAAATACCTTGCAAACATGTTCGTCAGGAGAGTTTTAGTAAAAATTAAGAAGAAAGTCAAATAACACTAGTTTGTTAAGTATCGGACAGTTTGGTTTAGTAACGGACATCTTATTATTTTACTACTATTATTTATTATTTATCGATATTAAGTAAGAAACGAAGGTAAGAAGGAACCTAACACTACTGGTAATAAAAAGTCGACTAAACTTGTTGAGTATTGTTTAATTAGTTTTAAGTACCTAATTGAACACGTATAATAGGTATTATAATTATAATCTCCAACAAAAACTTAAAAACTCTTTGCACCTATATCTATAATATGTATTACTTTTGGCTATCTTCTTAGGAAAAAAACTTAAAGACACATTAAACATAATAGATGCATAGTAGATATACGAGTAATTAGGGAAAAAACCTACCTTTGAAAATTTAAATTTTCTTTGCCTATTGGAACAATCGCTGCAAAGCAGAATGTGTTACAAATTTTTAAGAAGTCTTTTTCTTGCTGTAAGAACTAAAAATAATCTTACATTATTTGTGCTTGTATCATCTTTGGCCATATACCTACTATAATTTTAAGGACACTTATGAAACTTAACAGACTTGACCCTACCTTTAACAATTTGAGTTATTTTCTTATACGAAACAATCATAATGAGATCACAAATCACAATGCAGAAACATTAAAACGTTAGGATTAGTCTAATCCTAGCAGTAAAAAATAAAATAACATTAAATATTTCTTTAACACATTGGTTTGAAAAATGTATTTACGAAGCCTGTATGTATACCCATTAGTATTTAGTAGTTAGTTATTAGTAGGTAGTTATTAGTAGTAGTATGTAGTATGAGGTATCTAATTAATAGTATTTAGTTTGTGTTTAGTATTTAGTATGTTAAGTCAAAATTTACTTGCAACATTTGTACCGGCCATCATCAATACATACCTAGTAACGTGTAATAATTAAAAGTGTTAGGTATTATTTCATTTATTTTTGGGCAAATCTATTATTATTTATTATTAACTTACGTGTAGTAATGGACGGGAGGACGTGTCCCATACTATACGAAACTTCCCTGTCCGATACTATACAACACGACTAACATTATAAAAAAATAAATGAAAAAAGAACACGCCATTTCTCATTGGTTTTAGTTTCATAAATTAAATATATAATAAACTTATGATATACTCGTAACATGAGCTGTTTGTAATAACTTAAATTGTGCAGATAGTAAACAAAGCAAAAAATACATTCCTTACGTTGAAATTGATTTACTCACATAAATCGATGCGGTGCGCGCAGGGGCGTCGGCAGCTTGCCACAGACGGGTTCATCGCGTGTCTAGAATGGTATATTTCGCTTGTGCGTTCATAGAATGGCGCTTAGACGTGAAATAGAGATGTTAGCGACATTGTCCGATACTATACACTGTCCGATACTATACTATCTTCCCCTACGTTTGGAGCCAAGCAAAGAGAATTAACATTATAATAAGTAGGTACATTTGGTGTAGAGCCAACCAATAATTATTTATTTTTAAAACAAAGGTTTTTTTTTTTAAATTATGAATAGGTTTGCTGAATATTATTTAATACGTGACGTGTGTGTGAATGAATAAATGGTAAGATACTGTCGTCCTTATTTGTAAGTCGTCTTGTCCTTCCCGCAAAAGGTACAGTCAACCAATTTGATCAACAAGCCACTGTGGACTATGTCAACTAGACGTTGTAAAGCAAATTAAAAGAAGTATCTTATGTTTTGGGTGACAACGTCACTTTGACATAGTCCATATTGGCTTAGGAATCGAATTGGTTGATCATAGGTATTATAAATCTTGCAATGGTGGACGCCTGTCAACAACCGACATACGGTGAAAAAGATAAGAAACAACAATTGTCCTGACATATTTACAATTGTCATCTTACTTCGACAATGCCTGTTTCACAATTTACAATTGTCATGTGTTCTTGACAATTGTAGCACTTGTCAAGCTTGGTGAAATAGGGGCCTGATCTCAATTGACAACATTTCAAAAAAAAAGCATTATTGTTTTTTCGCGTTTATAATAGCTGGTTAAAAATTAGACTACCCGTATTTCTTGGTTTTTCTTTATTTAACTTAAATTCGTCGTTACTAATTTATTAAAGTAATAGTCATTAAAAAGACCGTATATACAAAGTTAGGAATACTGATGTCGTGATCTTAGCCTGATATAAAATAAAAATAAAGTAACTTTAAACAGAAACAGAACTGACTGACTGTCATGTCATGTCACTCACTTGTCAATCATTCGCTGCCGTTCGTTCACAAATTTGTTATTTGGCGTAATATAATTAATTTCGTAATTTGTAGACGCCATAAAAATAAATAAACTATTTTGCGTAGAATCAAAAGCGTGACGTTAGAACCAAGTAATCCGTCAGACAGATAAAAAATGAACATGACAATTGTATATTTTTTTCAATTCCTTTGGTAATAAATCGACTAAGGGCACAATAAGTGTATTCCTAACATTCACAATCCAACTTTTTTTACTGTTTTTCTTAAATATAAAAAAAAACTACTGCATAAAAAAATCCAAAGATATTTTTACTGTAATTAACAGTGTAAAATCTAGAAACGGTATTTTATTTTACTACCTTAGCACAAAATGAATTGTTGTCAATTGTTATGTCATCAACTGTTTTTACAACTATTTAAACGTTTAAAAGTACGAAAAATATTCAATCAATTACCATAACAGTATTATGACATAGCCATGCAGTTGTGTGTACGCTGAGTGCAAATGACAGAGCTATATAACTGCTGTCCTTTACTCTCGCCGCAGAATGACCTGCATACTTGCATAGCTATGTCATAATATAATAACCCCCCTGATCAATAAAATTAATTGGTTCGGCGGTTTTGCAAAATGGCAAAATGGCGGCTGCAAAAATGGCGTTTGATGAATAAAATTGTCATTCTATATAATCTTATACCTACCTGCTTTATTGTTCAAAGCGTTAAAAAAAAGAAATGAGTCAAAACCTTAATAATAATAAATAAATAAGCTTAACAGAGAGCATTAAATCTAATAATCACGGAAATAATATAAATCAACTGGGCTGTGTGACGTATGACGCCATAGTTATTCTCTGTAGTCTGTTGATCGGGTTTGGGTGCATAATGTTCAGTGATCGGAATTGGTAGTGCCATTTCGTGGGACTTCGGTACGTAAGATTAGTATGGATATAGTTTTTAACCCCGCGATTTAATATGAAAAAAATTAAGTTTGTGTTTAAAAAATATTTAATGAACATGTAATGTGAAATGATGTATGGAAAATAATTATGCTTTCAGATAAATGCCCTGAATAAAAGTCTCTATAGTTGCTACCACTGTTATCGGGTCCCTTTCAATGTTTCGACTGATTTTGTACTAGATAGCAAAGTAGTAGTACTTTAATAAGTTCCAATTATCCTCTATCTATTTAAACAATTGACATTAGTTTAAACCTATTTTGTGATAAGCTGGCCAGTTAAATAGAGATAAAACGATTGCAATGTCAACTTCATATGCATGTCAGTGTCATATGCAATCTGTACCTACCATATAAATATAAATTCAATAATCGCAAAAGTTACCGGACTTTGTGATATTCTTATTGTGACTATTTTGGCTGATCCTTACTGGACTCCGATTTACTTCTGATTGGACTAAGTAAAGTCTTGTTGTTGTAAATAAGAACAGTATCAGATCTTTCTGCCTCATTGAACATGCCTCGGAAAACTAAGAAAGAAACTGTTCTAAGTTGGATATAACTATATCCCGATTTAAAGTATGACTCTACAAGACATTTAATACACTGTAAAAAATGTGAAGTTGATATACCTAGGGTGTAGAAAAAGTACAGTGAAAAGACACGTCGAAGGACCTGTACACACAGGATTGCCTCGCAAACCAGATGAAGGTTTTTACTTCGACTTGATCGAGTTCCTCATAATGTGCAATATCCCATGGGTGCAAATCGAAAACCCAGAATTCAAATCTTTCTTTCAAAAGTACTTTTGCTGTACTTGTGCAGATCAGCCTCTTCGAAGTCTACCCAGTGAATCAACGATAAGAAAAGTATACCTGGACAAGTTTTATCAAGCCAGAATATCTGCTATAAACAAAGAAGTAGCAAATAAAAAAAAATGGATATCGCTTGATGAAACGACAGACTTTTTAGGCAGATATGTGGTCCATTTCTTGGTGAAGCCCTTGGATGCAACTGTTTCCCAAAAAACTTATTTAGTGGCATGTAAAGTGCTAGCAGTAGTGAATGGGGAGACTATTGCTAAGTTTGTTACAGACTGCTTACAAAATATGTGGGGTGAATCCTATGAAAATCAACTCGATAGTGTGCTTCTATTATGTACCGATAGCGTTGCGTATATGTTGAAGGCGGGGCGAATTTTAAAAAGTGTTTTACCGAAAGTGAAACATATTACATGCTTAGCTCATGCTGTGCATCGGGTGGCAGAGCAAATAAGATGTCAATATCCGGATGTAGACACCCTGATCGCTAACTTGAAAAAAGTATTTTTAAAGTCTCTTAATAGAGTGCAACTGTTAAAGGAAATTTATCCAAATTTGCCCTTACCTCCTAAGCCAGAAATCAGAAGGTGGGGGACCTGGCTCGCTGCAGTGTCTTACTATGTAAGGTACTTTAATGAAATAAATACGGTCATGTCTTGATTAAGAACTTCAGATGCAGTTTCGATTAAAAAGGCTAAACAAGTGCTTAAAAATCCAACATTAAAAAAGATTTAAATTTTATTCATGAAAATTTTAATATCATCGAGGTGATTTTAACTCGTTTACAGGAACGTAATATGTCAATGGTCGATGCCTTAATAGATTTTGATCAAGTTAGGATGGTCATAAATTGGTCTACTAGTTTACCCGTAGAAACCAAACTTGAAGCGGTCATGGCTCGAAATCCGGATTTAGACACTATAAGAGAATACGCTGAAATTATTTCAAAAGAAACCGCATCTGGTGACATTTCGTTTTACAAATTTGCCCCGCTGACATCAGTTGAGGTCGAAAGGTCATTTTCTACATATAAATGGATATTAGACGTTAGAAGAAATAGATTGACAGAAGAAAGTATAGAAAAAAATATGGTTTGCTACTATAATTTCGAAAAAAGTAAGGAATAAAAGATGTTAAATAAATTTTAATAATGTTCATTTCATATAGTGATGTTGATGTTTTATGTTTTATTCAATGATTGTATTATTGTCAATTGTAACTGTTAACTGAAAGTAATTTTAAATGAATGATGTATTTATAATGACAAAAAAAATACTTTTGCGTTTTGAAGATATTTTTTTGTGAAAAAATACGAATCCCGGAATCCCAAGTCTTATCTATGTTATTTACAATGTTTAAGGTCATTCACCCGAAATGGCACTACCTATTCCGATCATTGATAATGTTCCACTCGCAAAACGTCCCTCCACTAAAATTACGTCCCATTCGCAAAACGTCTTCTTTGCAAACGGTCCCTTGTGCAAAATACCCCATTCGCATTACGTCCCTTTCGCAAAAGGTCCCATTCCTTTCGCAAAATGTCCCTTCTGTATAAGCCCCTTTCGCTGAACGTCCCCCCTGCATAATGCTTGCGTTTGCGAAATGTCACATACGCAAAATGTCCCGTCTGTAAAATGCTTGTTTACCTAAGTAAAGAGAAACTGGGCCCTTTTCTCATGGATTGAAGAGAGAGATGAGCAAAGTCCCTACATCATTGGTGACTTATTATTACTGACTATAACTAAGAATATAACAATTGGCTAACAAAACTACGAAGAAGCGAAATAACTGTAAGGAAATTCATAATTAGAATAACTTTTAGGTACCTATGCAAAAAAAGTAAGACTCATAGAGTGATTCCCATCTTCCAACCTAGCCATCCCACCTAGGTTGGATATTGGGAAATCATAGTGCCATCTTCCAACCTGCCTCAGGTTGGATAGTGGGAATGAAATTTCTTATAATTTTTTCTTCCCATTATCCAACCTGTACGGAATAGGGTACAGTCGCGGAGAATATCCCGGCACCATTGTTCTTTACCCGACGAAGCGAAGGTATTACAGTCACGTCGTTCGTGTATTTAGATGATTATTATATAAATAAATAGGTTTGTATATTTGTCTGATTCTAGATTTGCAAAGTTGGGTTAATATTTTTATACATAATTTATTTTATCTATTACGTCAATCAAAAAGAAAATCTAGAAAGTAAATTTTCTTAAAAAAATACGTCATGATTATTTATGACTTACGATAATGACCTAAAACACATTATGACTAAAAATAATATTGGCCCATAAACATATATAAAAAAAAAAAACAGTAATGTACTTTGAAGGGAGTGCTCATATTTATAAGCAATCTAAACATTTAATTGTATTCTTTATTTGTTATTGACTGTACAAAAGTATAGGTTGGAAGATGAGAAGAAACACCAATGATTAATTTTATTCCCACTATCCAACCTGAGGCAGGTTGGAAGATGGCACTATAATGTCCCAATATCCAACCTGGGTGGGATGGCTAGGTTGGAAGATGGGAATCACTCGACTCATAAGGTCAAAGACTCATAAGCAGTGATGGGAAATAGGTGAGCTAAAATACCTATTCTTTGCGAGAGGACATAATATGGAGTGGTTACAACCGGAGAAAAGTATATATTTTTTGGATTCCGGGTATTTGATATTTATCCGGGCACTGCGAATACTAGCCGTAATGTTGAACATACGTTCTTTTCCTTATAGAATGTTTGTAAAGTTTGTAGTAAAAATGGTAACATTCCTGCCATAAAGTTAAAATTATAAGTAATCCGAAAATGTGAACGCCCATTTGCAAGTCATAAACAAACAATGCGTGGGAAAACCCATATTATTAGTCCTGCTACTACTTTTTAGAAATCTTGTACATTCCTTCTTTTCTCTAGCCCTTTTTACTAAAAACTAACATTAAACATGCCGTACTTTAAACAAAACATGTCATATTTTACATTACGATAATTACCCGAATAAATATCGAATACCCGGAACAGAAAAAAATAATAATTTTTATCCGGTTGTAACCACTCTATATTATGTCCTCTCGCGAAGAATAGGTATTTTAGCTCACCTATTTCCCATCACTGCTCATAAGTCATTAATATGCTCGTGCGGTGATATTTTGTTTACAAAGTATTTTTATTTAAATTTGAAAACCGATTTAAGTTTAAAGTTAAATTAAATTGGAATCCATTAGTACATTTTTAGTAATAAATTAATTACTGATCAAACGTTTAATTACTTATTGTTTTTAATTTACGATGCTGAACAATTACCATAAAACCAAGTTAGGTTTTCCTCGAAGTCTGAGCTTGAAGTCATACTTAGCAACATTTTTTCATACTGCAATGTAATTTTCCTACCATAGACCGCCACAATCTGACCGCCAGTCAGCTTAGTCAGCTAGTCATAGCATAGGCAGCAGAAGTAAACGTAGACCGAATAGATTTGACCGCGACTAAAGTTCCATAACTACGGGACATTTTGCGAAAGGAACGTATAGCGAACGGTCATTTTGCGAAAGAAACGTATTGCGAACGGGACATTTCGTGAAACGGACATATCGTGAAACGTGGACGTGGACCTTCTGCGAAAGGGATGTAATTTATATGAAGGGACATTTTGAGGCCGTTTAAGGAATGGGACATTTATAAAAGGGACCCTTTGCGAAAGGGACAAAGGGACATTCTGTGTATGGGACATTATGCGCCCAAACCGTTGATCGCTGTCAAAAGTAAGGACTAAGCTTCGTAGTTTCCTATTCTTGTAGAAAAAGTAATGTATGCAACTGTACATACTTAGCAGAGCTCGGCAGGGGTGAGCCATTTTTACGTCATTATTTAGTTAATGTCAAGTGTAGATATAAATATAGATAGATACACCTTTAAAATAAATATTTAAAGAAAATAACACTTTATATTAATAAATTATATTATTTTTCTCAAAAATGGTATGTAATGTTGCCTTAACATCTCTAAAAATTATCCAGAAAGTGAACTCTACCGGAGACTTATTCACAACTGTCCAGTAAGTGATTAAAGAAATTTCATACGGGCATATATTTTAACAACAGTTAATATACACCCCAATTAACGTAAAAACTTGTGCAACAGAAAGATTAGTTGTATTTTATTTTTTCTTACTAATTAATTCAGCAAGCAATGTACACATCACACATTACAATTAACGCACCTAATAAACGTCATGTCACGAATGGACGGTTCGTCATTTGTTTACTAGTACATACACATACATAAACTCACGCCTTTATTCCCAGAGTGGTGTAGGCAGAGCTACAGGAATTCCAACAACTCTAAAAACCGACACTACTACTTTGTTTACTAGTTACGCCAATAAAAGTCAAAAATAAAGATCATTAATTTATTCCGTTTTAAATTAAATTATTTATTAATTGTGGCGGTTCACTCGCCTGAGATACTTATTTTCCACATGTCGTCCTTGCACTTGGATACAGGCGACACAACGACGATAGATGGCCGATCTCACACTTCGTAAATTCGTTTCTCGAAGTTTTTGGAAAACTTCTGTTATTTTCTCCCTCAGCTGCTCTACTGATGTTCGAGGCTGTGAGTAAACCTCGTTTTTCACAGCCCCCCATAGGAAAAAATCCAACGGCGTTAAATCAGGACTTCTCGCCGGCCATCGCCGGGGACCAAACCTCCCAATCCATTGATTTCCAAACATTGAGGTTAATGCAGTTCGCACGCGAGTTGACGAATGTGCGGGAGCCCCATCCAGCTGCAACCAAGTCTGTACACGTTCTTCAGCTGGTAAAGAGTTAACATACTCTGCTAAAGGGCCATTTATGAGCTCGATGAATTTGTCTCCATTAAGGTTACCATCGATAAAAATAGGTCCGATGATGCGGTCTCCGTGTATTGCTGCCCAAACATTTAATGACCATCGATACTGGTGGCCTGATTCTTTTAGGAGATGTGGATTTACCTGCGACCAGTAGTGACTGTTCCTTTGATTCCAAATACCATTTCTAGTAAATGTGCTTTCGTCGGTCCATATTATTTTAGACAGGAATTCCTCATCACTTTGTTGTTGGTAACGTATCCACTCACAAAACGCTACGCGTGGCAACAAGTCCCGTGGTAATAAAGCGTGTGCCTTTAAGAACTTATACGGCCGTTGCCTGTCCTTTTTCAAGATGTTGTGAACCGTCATATGGTTTAGATTAAACCTTCGTCCCGCTTCTCTGGTGCTGCTCTCCGGGTTTGAGAAAAAATGATGTAAAATAGTTTCTTCTGTTTGTGCCGGCAGACGGGAACTATTTTCTGATCTCCCAGTCAGGGTCAAACCATCGCGAATACGCTGTAGAGCATTGATGATGACTCGTGAGTTTCGCGGAGTTCGTCGGTTAGGAAATCGCTCTCTGTAGATTTCTAATGCTTCTCTCCCACTTTGTCCAGCTTCACCATATGCCAATATCATATCGGCTAGTTCATTAGCACTGAAATTCGACGGACGCGGCATTTTCGAAAACAATCTTATTGATTTGTGACGGCGGCGTCATGACAAATTATGTCAGAAAAAATGCAACCAATGAGTTCGTTCGTTTACTTATTATTTTGTTACGTTTATCACAGCTTTTATTCTTGTAGGTCGAATCAAAGAAAAAAACAACGGGACTATGACAACGAACTTGTAATACTACCTAGTACTTATTACCTTTATGGTCTTTGATAATTATGTTATCATGTCATGCATGACTTATTATGAAAGTGTCAGGGTGTCCCCTTATTTTACAGACTGAAATTTCTCAGAATATTATTTCATAGAAAATGTTTCATATACTATTTGTTTCTTGTATTTTTGCTTCGATTTTTTTTTTTCTAAAACTGTTTACTTGAATGAAACATATTCCACAGAAAATCAATTCAATGAATTTTATAATTTATTTTTTTCATTTATCAAACTTATCAAATAATATAGTTATTTTTTAAAAAAAATTGCTTGGACAATGTATTTTTTTTTCAATAAAAGTAGTATAAAAACACGTGGGAAACTATATGTTCCGTGATTATTTTTTGTGAAACAAACCGAAATTACTGTCTGCATAATAAGGGTACACTAATAATAACAAAATCAATACAATATAATACATTATTATCTTTTAGTATAAGGGTAATATGATAAATAATATGGTATTATTTGTCCGTTCGACCGACGTTGTTGAGAGAATCACTACCCTGAACCGATTCGAATAGGTTAGGTTAGAAGGCTATGGCGGGAGCGAAGCGAAGCAAGCTCCCGCCTTAGCCTTCGAGGTTATTTTTTTTACATCCGTTGAATAAACTTTTATAGGTAACTACCTACTGTATAACACGATTTTATTGTTATTAAGTCATATATGAACTAAATAACATGAGAACTAATAATATTTAATTTGCTATTCTATGATATGAAAAAAGAAACATTGAATTTTATTTGAAATAAAAAACGATGATTTAAATGTCTTCAAAGTAATTATTCTACATATTGATTATTCTATGAAATGATAATACGAGAAAAAAATTCTATGAAATGAAATTCTAAACAACTTCAGTCTGTAAAATAACGTACAACCAAGTGTCAGATACGTAACGTCAACAGTACTTCAATGCAGTTTTCAATGTAAACAATGTTAAGTGCTAATGATATCGCAAATGATATGCTACCACCCACCTGCTTGGATTGCGTGACGATTTTTTTATGCAGTGATTCGTGAAGATTCATAATAGTATAGGAACTTGAACATGTGAGTGTCTCTCCCCCAGACAATTATCAATAACTTATAACGACAAGATCTACCAAATTTAGCAATTTAGAAAGGTGTTTCTTAATCAGTTGTGCTTTATGCACGTAGCATCATTTCATCATAAATTCATGGTCATTGGGCCCTTATTGACTACAAAAAACAAGGAAAATAAACAGTTTTGTACAAGGAAGTTGCACGCGTTACATTGCTCCTAAGACAAACTTTAAAAAATTAACTACGCTTCAATAATAAAAGTTAGTGACAAAATATCTTTCTCAGATGATTTGTATGATCGTTAACTACGTCTGGTTAAAATATATGCCCGTATGAGATTTACACGCTGTATATATCTCTCTTTTTGGTATGACATTTTATGAGATAGATATATTTTTGGAGCCTTAAACCGCCATTTTATAGTCTGTGACACTTAACGCGTCGCAGAAAAAGTATGCACGTTGCGTTTTGTACTTAGTAATGTTGTAGAAGCATCTATAGTGTGGGATTTTATGTTTGTATTTAGTAATTTCAGTTTATAAATCATGTTGGATTAAAACTTTCCATTCTAAAATTAACATGGAGTTTAAAAAACAATAATTTTCATTTTTTTACTAAAACAGATGTAATGTAAAAACAGAACAATGTTCAAAAGTAAACGCAAAGTTTTTAGTAAAAAAACATCAACTGGCAGGATTTCACATTCATTTACTGTCAGCAAAGAGTCTATTAATCAAGATGTACAACAAACAAATATAAATGCCCCCGGTAAATCGATCACAATTATCTATCAGTAATTGCCCTAATATGAATGTAACCTTCAATATTAATTAAGTAAACGTTGTTGTTAAACTTTCTTTCATTTTTGAGAAAAGCATTATACAAGCCTCAACCAGTAACAGCCATCCTGGACTCGTATGTACAGCGTGTCTCTGACCTTGGGGCTTTAAATTCAACGATCGATTCTACTCGCTAAACTGAACTACTTTTGTTCTGCAACATGAAAAAATAACTTAAATTTAGATAACTAATTGATGTTAAAGTCTAATTGTAAAATCAGTGTATTACATACTGGCCATGTAATCACTATCTCATGGTACGGGGGCGACATTACCTTGGTACGAGGGCTAAAGGAAAATGGAGAATTGGATCGCGTACAGTCAGCATCATAAATATAGTGGCAGTCAATCGTTCCAAATATACCGCACCATCCAAAATATTCATAAATACGTACTCATTCCAAGTGATCAAATTGTTCAGGCCATCCACTGTATACAAATATACCGGAGCATCCACAACGCCATATACTTGGTAACATTCAACCCGCCGTTAGTTCAGCAACGTCCAGAACGCCGAAGGTTTCTAAGCATCCAAAGTAGCCAAAAATACGGGACACATAAGAAAATTGAACCTTATTTACCAGTAAGTACGGTTGAATATTCAATCAAATCATTTTAATAGGTTAGCCAGTAAGCAATTTGACAAACCACGAAAACAGTACCATACTGTCATGGCATATATCTGTCTCACGTTTTAATTGGACACATTATTGCGTGGACTGCGTGGTTTTAAAAGGTTTTGCAATATTGAAGCTGCCAACTTAAACGCATCAATACGTTTCAATATTTCGCCAAGTTAGCCGTTAGTTACGATGGACCAGTGGTTTAGTAGTAACGCTATGGAGTCATGTGTTCTGAGTTCTAATCCCCGTAATAGGTGCTATTTGCATTTTTATTTTATATTTTTGAAAATTGAATCATATTTTGAATGCAATAGAGCTCAAACAAAATGTACAACTACTCATATTCAAAGCTTTTGAGTAGATACCCATTAAAACCAAAGAGGTTAATGCCCATTTTGCTTAAATTAAAAAATATAAATTCAATGTAATTTATTTGTTTTGTAGTGAGTTTCGTCTATGTAAACAAGTAATAAAGGAATACGGCCTTTTATGTATAAGTAGTTATTACAAATTAAAATAAAACAACGACTTTAAAAATATAAAATAAAAATGCAAATAGCACCTAATACGGGGATTAGAACCCAGAACACATGACTCGATAGCGTTACTACTAATCCACTGGTCCATCGTAACTAACGGCTAACTAGGCAAAATATTGAAACGTATTGATGCGTTTAAGTTGGCTGCTTCAATATTGCAAAACCTTTTAAAACCACGCAGTTCACGCAATAATGTGTCAAATTAAAACGTGAGACAGATATATGCCATGACAGTATGTTACTGTTTTCGTGGTTTGTCAAATTGCTTACTGGCTAACCTATTAAAATGATTTGACTGAATATTCAACCGTACTTACTGGTAAATAAGGTTCAATTTTCTTATGTGTCCCGTATTTTTGGCTACTTTGGATGCTTAGAAACCTTCGGCGTTCTGGACGTTGCTGTACTAACGGCGGGTTGAATGTTACCAAGTATATGGCGTTGTGGATGCTCCGGTATATTTGGGTACGTATTGCAATGTCTAAAATTAAAAAAACTAACGTTAAATAACCTACGTTCAAAATACCTAAAATCTAAATACCTAATGATTGTAAATACCTAAGCAAGTAACACCTACTTACGAATTACCTAATTTTAAAAAACCTTTTGGACTAAATATGTAATGTTTAAAATACCAAAAGCTATGTCACCTAAATTTGATACACCAACATTTGAAATACCCAATGGTCAAAATACCTAAAATGATTCATTTGCGAGCTATTTGTTAAAAATGACTTCACGTAATATTATGATGCTATACATGCAAGCAAGTTTTACAGGACGGAAAAAAAAATAACCTCGAAGACTAAGGCGGGAGCGTCGCTTCGCTTCGCTCCCACCTTAGCCTTCTAACCTAACCTATCCGAGTCGACCTGCCGAGACCCATCTTACTCGCTCGCTTCGCTCGCTCGCTTATGGTGAAATATTTGACAAATGATAAATCTGAGAGCTGCTAACAACGAGCGAAGCGAGGAGGAGCGTGTTAGGTTCAATTGTGACCAAAACACGGCAATACTGAATTAAATAATTATTTTATTATAGGTAGGTACCCATGCATTTTGCAAGCGAGCGAGCGTAGCGAGCGAGTAAGATGGGTCTTGGCAGAAGCGACTCGGATAGGTTAGGTTAGAAGGCTAAGGTGGGAGCGAAGCGAAGCGACGCTCCCGCCTTAGTTTTCGAGGTTATTTTTTTTTACGTCCTGAAAAAATTGCTTTTAGACATTGCAATACGTACCCATTATGACCGGGTGCGTATCAGAACTTTTAGGGATTATGATACATTAGGCTTATTAATTTTAGGCGTTCTGATACGTAACCATTATGACCATTATGCATTTTAAGATTTTTTACAGCTTTTGGTATTTTATCATTAGGTATTTTGACTTTAGTGCTTTTGGACGTAGGTAAATTTACGTTAGTGTTTTTAATTTTAGACATTATGATTGGCACCCTTTTAAACTTTCGATATTTTGAATTTAAGTCAAAACACCATTAGGTAGTTAGATTTTAGGTATTTTGAACGTAGGTTATTTAACGTTAGTTTTTTTAATTTTAGACATTGCAATACGTACCCGTATATTTGTATACAGTGGATGGCCTGAACAATTGGATCACTTGGAATGAGTACGTATTTATGGATATTTTGGATGGTGCGGTATATTTGGAACTATTGACTGCCACTATATTTATGATGCTGACTGTACATTGAAAATTAGATTTAACTTGTATGATAAAAAATAAATTTAAACTGAACATATTTTTAACAACTTACAGAACAAAAGAAGTTTAGTTTCAGGAGTAGAATTGATCTATGCATTTAAAGCCCCAAGGTCAGAGGCACCCTGTATAAAAGGCCTCGCCTGGCGGCTCGGCCTTCTAACTCATACTCGTCCAGGAACTCTCACTTACTGGTCTTTGCAGTAATGTACTATAATTTTATAATTAATCTAAATTGACATTATGTACAAAACGAGTAGCTACTAAGTTTTTAATTTAATCTTTATATTCTTTGTTTTTGTAATAAATAACTATAAATTTTATTTTTTTTAATTTTTAACGCATTTCTTCTTGAGTTTAATATCCCTTTATAGATTTAAAATATCTTTTTACATCCACTGAAGTGAGTGATGTGAAATTGTACATTAAAATACTGTCCACATCTGTTCCTTGAAAGAGGTTTGCTAACAAAGCTTGCTATAAAATTCATTAGTTTTGATGGCCACGTAAAGATCGTAGCGGAGAGGTAGCCTAAATAAAATAATTTTATCTACTCTCATATCGTAAAGTTCGAATTATAAAATTCAAAACGAATTTATATTGGCATACTTTATAAACACAACACCGAAAAAAAATTAAAAAATCACTTTATAACATTATTTCTCTAACAAAATAATGTTATAAAGTCATTTTTTTACCATTACGATACAAGTTAATCCAAAAAGTTAATGTCACCAACGAGGTTCCATATTTTTTATTTTTTTATAATGGAACGCACATGCGGTTCGCGTCATTTTTACAGAATTACAAAAAGTTTTCATTCCAATTTTTACTTGTCTGTGACAGCGCCCGCTTTAACGCATGCGCGGTGATGTGCTAGGTTTTGGCGCCGTTCATTGAATACGTTTTGCTGTAGTTACTTTATTAACTTTGATCTTTTATTTAGTAGGTTGAATCGCAATGTATGAGAGTAGATAAAGTAGTGTATGAAACTGCACATAACCAGGTATTAAAACACTCGTGTGAAACTATTAAAAACCTCGCCTAGCGGCTCGGTTCTTAAACACACACTCGTGTTTTAATACCCCTCTTTATGCAACAATTTCATAAACTACTATTATGAGTTATTATTATTACATTACACCACATGTTACGCAAACTCTGAAAACAGCTCACCCCTGCCAAGCTTTGATAATTCGCTCTTAAGGTACTCGTGCCTGTAGTTAGAACGCTCGCAAGCTCGCGCTCTAACGTCTGCACTCGTACCTTAAGATAAAAAGATATAAGATGTTTATTCAGTAAGTAGGCCGCACGGGCACTTTTACACGTGAAAAATCTACCAGCGCTTCGCAAGAGACCACTGCTGAGAAGAAACGTCGCAAGAAACTCTACAGTAAGTCGTTTTTTAAATATTGCTAATGATATTATACAATAATAAACTTAACCTAGCATTATATAAAACAATGAATCTCACATAAAACCAAAAATTTATATATTCATGCGTAGTTGAGCAGGAAAATGTGTCAAAACTGTCACAAAACTAATAAGTAACAGTAATAAAAAAAATAGAAAGTATACAAGTTATACTTACCCGTGACGGTGCAAGACAACCTGCATAAAAGTTTCGATACATTCTCCTACAGAAACCGTGTCCCCTAGACAATATACAATGTTTACATATTTTTTATGACTAAGTTATTATTAAATTATTTAGGTGTTGGCCAAGCATTTTTATCTGTTAGATAGTCTTCGATCCTATAGTAAGCTTTAGACATCAACGACTTTTTCAATTAAGTTTTAAGTACTGGAAATGGAAACTTTAAAACAACGTCAGGTAATTTATTATAGAAAAGGATGCATTGACCTACAAATGGTTTATAGACCTTACGGACGCGAATTTTTTTAATAGCAATTTTATTTTTATTTTTATTTAGAAACTTCATTATATACCTACATACCAGCCGCATGAATAACTAAGTGCTAAGTCGAACATAGCGGAGTCATTTTAATATTAATTTATAATTTTTTAATGTAATGTCCTATTTGTTTGGAAAAAACAAGGTATTCGTTGTAGTGCAAGAGTTCCTAAAAAGCCTTTCGGGTTCGGGTGCCTATCATGGGCGTAACCAAACCAATGATATTACTATCATTGGGCATAACATAACCTAAAATATTCTCGTCTCTTTAGCAAAACGTGGCGCGTATTGACGCG
Organism: Acleris emargana; assembly: GCA_927399475.2. Classification (NCBI taxonomy): domain Eukaryota; kingdom Metazoa; phylum Arthropoda; class Insecta; order Lepidoptera; family Tortricidae; genus Acleris; species Acleris emargana. The sequence continues at coordinate 42,550,770 of OV656835.1, read as the reverse complement.
TCCATTTCCCATCGCCAAGCAAAACTGAGAAGTATCTTTTCAAAAGGGCTTATTTTCACTAAGTATAAACTTTTTTTTTGCAAATCGAGGAAAATTAGTCCGCGGTTATTAGCGGGAAATTAATCTTATGCATCCGGCTCCACTGTCTGTCTGTCTGTCTGTCTGTGTATATATAGGGAAATAAGTGTATATATAAGGGAGAAATAGGCCCTTTTGATCCGAACTTTCATAATTGAATCTTTTTTTAGAGAACAAGATGAGACTTTTTAGAAATTTAACCTCAAAGTATAATGTATTTTTCTGTTTTAATCAGAACTATGGGTATTTATAGTAAAAAACAAAGAAAATGGAAATAAGCTCTTTTGAAAAGACACTCCTCAACCACAGTATATAAATAAACCAGTAAAGAAGCTACGAACAAACGCTCGAAACGACGCACTCACACAGACGCACGCCTCTACGAGACCGCTAAGAGGATTTGGCGGTGCTGTCAGTCGCGTGTGTCGCGTCGAGACGAATGGGCTCCTTTGCATTTTACGCTTGTTCTTGAGAAAGATGCCACAAAAGTATTGCGTGGTATACGGTTGTTTGAATTCGGCTTCTTCAAACCCAGAACTTTCATTTTTTAAACTCCCTGCTGGTGTTGAAAGGTAAGAATAAATAAAATATTTTTAAATAAAGAGCTTTTTATAATACGATGACGTGTTGCAAAAGTAAAAATTTAAAAATTGTTTGCTAAATCGATATCTGGGGATGTGTATGGTCTTCGACAACTAATCTGTTGGCAGAATGAGAAAAAGTAGCCGCCATCTTGAACTCTTTAGTTATTCAACCGATTGCTTCCAAAATCGATATCTGAGGATTTGTATGGTCTCCGACAACTAATCTGTTGGCAGAATGAGAAAAAGTAGCCGCCATCTTGAACTCTTTAGTTATTTAACCGATTGCTTCCAAAATCGATATCTGGGGATGTGTATGGTCTCCGACAACTAATCTGTTGGCAGAATGAGAAAAAGTAGCCGCCATCTTGAACTCTTTAGTTATTCAACCGATTGCTTCCAAAATCGATATCTGGGGATTTTTTACACTATAAAATTAAACAATAAAGCGTTCCGAACATGTCGTAGCAGACGAAAGTGTTTTTAAGTGAGTAATTTGTAATAAAGGTTAAAAGCAGCCAATAAATAAATTAGGTTTGTTTATTCTTCAGTTTTATTTGATATTGTGGTAGTGCAGTCGCTAGTTAATCTGAAATGTATAACTAACGAAGAATAAAGACTTCTTGAAATGCTAAAGTAATAAACATAACTTACCCAATTTTATCTGCAGGGGCTACTTTTACTGATTATGTTAACGGATTCGTTATCGGACATCACACAGATCTCCAGATATCGATTTTGGAAGCAGCCTGTCGAATAATAAAAAAGTTCAAGATGGCGGCTACTTTTTCTCATTCTGCCAAGAAATTCGTTGTCGGAAACCACGCACATCCCTAGATATCGATTTTGGAAGCAATCGGTTGAATAACTAAAAAATTAAAGATGGCGGCTACTTTTTCTCAATCTGCAACGGATTTGTTGTCGCAGGTCACACGTATCGATTTTGCACTAACTAGCTGAGATACAATAAACAAGTTTTTTTTTCAGTTTTACAAAATGTTAGTGGACAACCCTTACGCTCAATTGGAGCGTAGGTATTTATCTTGAAAAGTAGGCCTAGTTTCTTTACTGGTTTATTTATATACTGTGCCTCAACTGAGTCCTCCTATACTATATCTCAGGCGAGGCTTTTGGTATGACTACTCGTATTAACCGAGTTAGCTGCAGCAGTTTTATTTTTATTCTGACCCGATGTGAGGTCTTACCGCATCGCGTCATCTCCTTACCTTATTTTCAATTGCGCATTGGCTGCAGTACGTTTGATTTCGTGACAAGACTTGCAATTTAGTCAAATGATCGACGACAGCCTTTAATCTACTTTCTTCTAAACAATCGGGCACACTGCTTTGCCACTTGCATTCTGGATTGATCTGCACCATTACGGGTGCTGTTATCCCAAAGGACTCGAAGCCAGGTCTGGCCAAAGGGCTAAACATAAAAAATAATTTGCTCAATACTGGTCGGAAGTACTGCCATAGATGGTCTGGTTTTAGGAACATAATATGGACTGGCCAGGAATGTTTTAGTCAGCCTATTTGCTGCATTTTGTCCAACCATGAAAACCAATGAAAATGAAACAATATTTTTTTGTAATATACATAGCGCCCCATAATACTCGTAAAATAATGAAATCAAATAATGAAATGAATCAATTAGAACACATCATTTTATTTCGTAAAATATTAGGTGCATTCATGATACAGAGAGACTTAAAATAATGTCACTACTTTTTTAAATGTACTAAATCGTTCAATAAGTCCCGCCCCGAGACTAACTAGGAGAAGGCGCCTATAACCCTTTGTCCGATTAAGGGATATATATGTAACCCACATACATAGTATATTGTCTACCATCGTACGGTTTCAACTTCTCCTACAAAACATTATATAAATTCCTGAAAATATGATTTCATGATCTTCATTCAAAACACACCGCTAAATCCAATAATGTATCATTGGCAGCCGTTTGAATTCACTTTGACCAGGAATTTCAGTGATTTGTGACTAAATTCGAACACTACTCAATTTCAGCGAAATAAAATCAGATAGGTCGGATTTTTTTTTGATATTTTTGATATTTTTGATATTTTGAGTGTTGAAAGGTAATGTAATCCTATACTCGTACTGTGCTGTAATATTCATCCATTTTTGTAATGGAATGAACTATCCCATTGCCTTCTTAGAGAGAGAAACTATTCTGCCCATAGCCCGAAATGCTCCAGCTCCCTACTTGTGTTTAGTAAGAGAAGTGAGATATGGATTGATATATATTTACGGAAATAATTACTTAGAATGACAGTGTGAAGCTTAGTGCGAAGTATGAAAAATGGTGAAGCAGAAAGACCTTGGAATAAAATGAATTATTTTTCTGCGTGACGTTTGACAGATCGGCTGTATGAAACTATGATTCTGTGTTAAGAGTACGAGTAGGTATAACTTACACACTTGCAAGTATTCGATCTAATTCACTCATTGTTACAAGGGTATTTTTTTTTGCTTATTTGCTTAATTAAAATAGCATTTTATTAATAAATTTGCTGATAGAATCAAGAATTTAGTCCCATGATGATGTGATGATGGATGACGATGACTATTTAGTGTTCGGTTCGTACATGTCAAATGTATACATTGATTTATAGTATAGTTAGCCAGTGTTATCGCTACTCTGCTCAACTCTGCCCCAAGAAGGTCCCACGTTCTACTGTAAATAATCGATTAGATCAAAAAGTGGTCAATCACCAAGTCCAATTCCAATTCTTTAGTTTTTGTATGGTTTTTGAGTAGATAATTGTAAATAATTAAATAATAATTAGAACGATAGGACAACGGGTAAAAAAAATTACCCGTGGACCCACCAGGGGGACGTGTTGGTGGGACCAGGGGTAATAGGGGAAAACGAACATGTTTGTTGTTGTACTGCGTCACAATTTCATGTAAATAATAAAATAATAATTTTAATTGATTTTTAACTCAATATCCAGTAATAAATAACAAAATTCAGGTTAGTTACTTGTTTCGCATACAAACTAAACACCTGTGACCACTTTACCCTGTCTGTCACACTCAGATTTATGGATGGAGATTTATGGTGGGAGGACCTTGTGCAGGGTCCGTCCGGGTTCGTACCACCATCTTATCCATTAACCTACCGCCAAGAAGCAGTGTTCGCTTTGTTGTGTTCCGGTTTGGGGATAAGACAGCCGGTGAAATGACTAGCATAAAGGCATTCCATCTTAGTCCTCAGGGTTGGCAACGCATTTGCAGTCTTGTGAATTCGAATGTCTATGGGTCACAGTTTCCACTTACCATCAGGTGGCCTGTGTGCTCGTTTGAAAATATAAATATAAATGAAATAAAGGCTTATAACATTATAATTAATTTATTCAGTCGTTACACGTCTCTACACAGAACCGCCATGACACACACAGAGAGAGCGGGACAACTTGCTTATTATATTTTGACACACTCTAGCACATTACCATAGACATATATATATTACATTGCATACTCTTCTACACCCCCCTTCAATGTAATAACTACTTCAATATGTATACAACTCAACAGTAACCTACACCTTGTAACTTCAATGGAAAATAACATTATGAAGAACCATACAATAAATAAACAATAGCAAAATAAAACACCAGTAACTAACCGCTTACTGACCTACACCACACATGTTTACAAATTTCAGCAACTTGTCCTTCTTTAGAGCTTTAGTAAACATGTCTGCAATTTGTTCCTCTGTCCCTACATGTTTTACACACAACTTTCCATTGACTATCAGATCCCTAACAAAATGAAACTTTATATCAATATGTTTCAGTCTTTTTACACTGTTAGTATTAGCAATCATAATGGCAGACTGATTATCACAAAACATGACAGCCGGAGGCTCATTCTTTATATTAAAATCATGTACTAACACATTAGTAAGCCAACATGCCTCAGACCCTGCCATAGCCATTGCTACATATTCCGCTTCAGTAGACGAAATACTTACTGTGCTTTGTTTCTTAGAGCACCAAGATATCAAACAATTATTAAACTTAAAACAATACCCAGTGGTAGACTTCCTATCCCTGAGATCACCCCCCCAGTCGGCATCACAATATCCTACTAACTTTTCGTCATTACATTTAAACACTAACTCATAATGTAATGTGTGTTTAATGTATCGCAAAACTCTCTTTAAGGCCACTAACAATAAGTCACTTGCACGGTCTTGATACCTGCTTAATATAGATACAGCAACACAAAGATCTGGCCTTGTACCTGAAGCTGCGTACATTAGACATCCAATAATCTGTCTACAGAGATTACTAGTATCTTTACCATTATTTCTATCACACTTCTTATCCTCAAGTTCATTACAGTTAAAATTCTGATCTATAGGAGTACTTACTGGTTTACAGTCATACATTTTGAACCTTTTTAGGACATTTTCCAGATATTTCTTTTGACATAATTTAGTTACACCAGTCTTTAAATCCTGACTTACATTTATTCCTAAAAAATTAGAAATCAAACCTAAATCCTTCATTTCAAACTCTTTGTTTAACATCGACCTTAAACCATATATTTGCCTTTCATTCGACCCAAAAAACAAAGTATCATCGACATAAATTAAAACATACATCTGCTCACCACCTTCACACTTTGTATACAAACAAGAATCACACTTTGACCTTTTAAAACCTTCTCTAATCATAACAGAATTAAACTTTTCATTCCAGTATTTGGGTGATTTCTTAAGCCCATACAAAGCTTTATTTAACTTTACAATATTTTTATTACCATCATAGGCACCTTCTGGCAACCTAATATACACATCTTCTTTAATTTCACCATACAAAAAAGCTCCTGTTACATCCATATGATAGACAGGTAAGTTTAACTTGGTTGCTACAGACAAAAACAATCTAAAAGTAGCTAACTTTGCTACGGGAGCATAAATTTCATTAAGACTTAAGACCTCATTCTGCTCAAATCCCCTTGCAACCAACCTAGCTTTGTACTTAAATACACCATTGTTATTCTTAATTTTAAATACCCACTTACTGCTTATTACTTGTTCGCCATGTGGTGGATCACATGTATTCCACGTCTTATTGTCTTCAAGGGTCTGTAATTCTTTTTGAACAGCCTCTTTCCACTTAGCTGCATCTGCTCTTTGCATGGCCTCCTTAAACGTTTTAGGTTCATCGCCTGATTCAACATTATTACAGCTGTAAAATATGGTCTGTTTCCTTACACGCTTCGGACGTTCTTCCATATTTTCATCCGTGTCACTTTCTTCGGTCTCACTCTGTAGAGTACACTCCATAGGATCATAATCAGGGTCCTGTTCTTGATTGTCAGATGACTGGCTGTGATCGCTTTCACTGGTCATTCCTTGCTCTTGAACATTGCCATCAGCCACTGTCGTCAACTCTGAACACTCCCGACTCTGATCAACAAACTGTTCACGCACCTCTACATCCTTCGCAGTAGTGACATCCAAACACTCCTTTTGTTCTTGTACAAAAATGATGTCTCTTTTAATCACAACATCCTTCTTATCTGGAAAATAAATTCTGTAACCTTTGGTAGTCTCGCCATATCCCACCATGATTCCTTTTTCTCCTTTGGGGTCCCATTTACATCTCTTCACCTTAGGTATATGGACAAACACTGCAGTACCAAATACTTTGAGGTTATTGATATCAAAACTTTTATTACACCACAGCTCATATGGAGTTTTGTCTAGTACAGAACTTCTTCCAGTCCTATTTATTACATAGGCCGCTGTACTAATTGCTTCTGCCCACAGGTTTTTTGGTAGGTTTTTAGCAAATAACATAGTTCTGGCTGCCTCTACCAAGGTCCTATTCTCCCTTTCTGCTTGGCCATTTTGCTCTGGAGTATAAGTCACAGTCGTTTGGTGAACTATCCCCTTTGCTTCAAACATCTCTCGAACCTCTTTATTTATGAATTCGCTTCCATTATCACTCCTGAAAATCTTGACACTATTTCCAGTTTCATTCTCTGCCTGATTAATGAAATTATTTATGCAAAGTTTAACTTCATGTTTTCCCTTCACAAAATACACTTTCCTATACTTCGAATAGTCGTCTTTAAATACCACGAAGTAACGAGCACCTCCGAGTGACGGCTCCTCCATCGGCCCGCACGTATCTGCACTAATTATTTCGCACGTCTTTGAACTGACATTCTCACTTACTGGATAGGGCAGGCGGTGAATTTTGCCCTTCAGACAACTCTCGCACTGTAAATGAGATTCCTTTATGTCAATATCGTTTTTCTTCAGCACATTTTTCACATACACGACGTTTTGGTGTGCCAATCTCTCATGCCACTCATGCAGATTTGAGCTTTCCACAGCTACGTTTGCCGTACATGCTTTAGAATACCGAAAATCCAAATAATACATGCTTCCGCATCGCTCAGCAATAGCCTTCAATCTTTCATCTTTATAAAACTTGCATGCATTTTCGCTTGTTACAATAACATAACCTTTATTTGTCGCACAATTGACAGAAAACAAATTTGTTTTTAAATCGGGAACATAAAGAACATCGTCTAAGGTTGTGTCAACCCATTCGTTCCCGTTTGACACTTGAACTGTCACCTGCCCACAGCCTTGGACAGTAATCTGCGATCCGTTTCCTACAATTACCGTTTTGTTCTTTACTTCCGAATATGACGTAAATAGTTCGTAATCACAACACATATGTTCGCTCGCACCCGAGTCGACTAACCATTTCGTTTTCTGAAAATATTCTTCCGATGCACTATTAATCACAAATGCACAACTTTTACCGTCTTTGTCCTTCTTGTAACGACACTGGCTCTTAAAATGTCCTGGTTTGTTACAATAATAACACCTCACTTCAGGGCGACTGTCCTTGTTATGAGCACTATTCTCCGTATTCTTAGTGGACCTACACTCACTTTGATAGTGTCCCAGTCTATTACACTTAAAACATTTCACAGCTTTCTTTTCAGTTTTCCTTGCTACAAATGCTGCAGACGATTGCGAACTCTCGCCTTTTTCTTTCGTTCTCTCTTCTTCTATCAATAATCTAGCAACTAAATTATCGTAAGTTTGTTTGTCATCTGGAGCAGATTCCCACGCGCATATAAAATGCTTATACACATCAGGTAGCGACATCAAAATTTTGGTGATAACAAACTTATCCGATATTTCTTCACCCAGCTGCTTCAACTGATTTTTCATCTCTTGTATTTTCGATAGAAACACTGACATTTCTGAACCTTCTTCATACTTAAATTGGAAGAATCTTTGTTGCACGATATGAATGCTCGTCTCCGACTTCTGTTCATAAACACTTTGCAGCTTTCGCCACATCTCCGCCGAAGTACCGCACGAAATGATGTGCAACATGACTTGTTCTGTCATTCTGGTCACCAGCAGCGTTTGAGCCTTCGCATCTTTAGTTTCCCAACTAAAACGTTCCTTCTCGTCTTCTTTTTCTCCCGGTTTTACTTTAGTCCCGTCTACGACCTCATATAATCCTTGACCTCGTAACAAAACCGTTGTTTGAAATTTCCATACATTCCAGTTCCTGGAACCATCCAGCTTCATGACGAGCTGCCCGGTCTGTGTTGAATCCATTATTCCTTCCTGTAGCCTTTCCTTCCTGCCTTTATCGAACTCTCGAAAAAGTAAATTTTTCTTCTCGGCGAACCAATATGGCCGCAGCCAATTTTGCCGTTATAATTTTTGAACTACAGTTTTACGTGTTTTAAGCGAATATTCATTTATCCACACTAGTTAGTGAGCTGGTCAGTGCCTGGGCCCATAACCACTTGAAATATAAATGAAATAAAGGCTTATAACATTATAATTAATTTATTCAGTCGTTACACGTCTCTACACAGAACCGCCATGACACACACAGAGAGAGCGGGACAACTTGCTTATTATATTTTGACACACTCTAGCACATTACCATAGACATATATATATTACATTGCATACTCTTCTACATTTCCATGCAATAAAAAAAAACAGTTTAGCCCACGTTTAGCCCTTTGGGCGCGGTCACGTCAAAAAAAAGGTTATTGTATTGTAATAGTTGTGGCTGGAGGATCACTCTTGTTTTTTAGCCTTTATTTTTCACATCACCTATTTGAAAGGGGACTTTTCTTCCCTGCTAGGAACGACCACAGTGGCACTTTGAAATTTTGTTCAAAGAAATTTTGGTGCCAGTATAGTACCTAGTGTTCCCGAGGACTATAGGCTTTTAGCCATTCTTTTTGAGGCTAGACTCGTAATTAAGGGGCTTGAAAGGCTAAAAGCCTATAAAAACTTTTAGTCCTTTAGGCTAGGCCTATTCAAGACTACCGGTTGAAGGTCGAATTTCGACCGTCGAAAAGGTCTTGCTAAGGCCTAAGCTATTTTAAGGCTAGTCTGACAACACTAACGCTTAACCCTCTGAAATGGCTATGAAGGCTATGAAACTCTTAGTCCTCAAGGCTAAGCTTCTATTCAATATTATCAGCTTTAGAAAATTGACTAACGATAGTAATTAAACTATGAATTACCTTAAATTTTAAGGTATTTATTAATTAAAGGAGGCTGTATAGCATTGAGATGGATGTCGAATATATTGGTGTGTTCTAAATCCAAACACCAAAACAGTGATTAAAAGTGCTTTTTATCCCTCACTACGCTCAAGATTCGATTTTAGAATCCTTCGCTTCGTTCAGGATTCAATGTACGCCCTCGCCGTAAATATGTCATTTTACTCCCTTGTGACACAATCTACTATTTTGCCATTATATTAAGTATTTTAAACCAAAGAGAATATAATAATTAATAACTACCTACTTTTAAGAGTCGGAAGTCCCTTACATTAACTCATATTCTAAATACCTACTCATAGTATGAAACGTGGGTTAGAATCAGATACAACATAACAAAAATTATGACAGCATCTCTATACGTCTGTGGACGGCACTGCTGCCAACATGAGCAACAAAAAGGTATGTTCTGCACGCGCTGCTAAACATTTTTATTCATATCGATAATTAGAAAAATGCTTAGCATTATTTGCTGACATGATGATGCAACTTTGGTAAAACTTTTCGTAACCGATGTTTTTTCTGTTAAACTGTTTTAACAGGAAAATTTGAACTTACAGAAAGTATTGTTGTAATAAAATTAATAATAACTACAGTTTTCTTTATAATTAAATTTATTAGTTCTTTAAAAATATTATACAGGTAACTAGCTGAGAATCCCTTATTAATAAGATTCCACATGATTTATCCGCGCATTTCTTTGCGATTATGATCTTTAAAAAGTATAAAATACACAAACACAACAAAAAAAGAATTACATATTATATTATATAAAGATATTGATATAGATTAAATAAATTATAGTTATGTCTTTAATTCCGTGGAGTAAGGGGAGAGTACTGGAGTGGGACGCTAGACTTGTGTAGACACCCTAGCCTCGTCACAACTCCGCGAAACAGTAAATAACCAAGGCGCGGCTACTATGAAAAAGAATAAATATAAGGGTCTCGACGCCGAATATAACTTTGTTCCTTTCGGCGTCGAGACCCTTTGTCCGTGGGGACCCGGTGCTATTAGCCTTTTTAAGGACATTTCAAAAAGGCTAATAGAAACAACCGGAGACCACAGAGCTGGCAGCGCATTATAGCATTGCTATTCGACGAGGAAATGCTGCCAGCATCTGTGGTACTTTGGCACGGGGGCCCTCTTTATTTTAGTTTTTATTTAGTTTTAATTTAATCTTATTTAGCATATTAGTTTTACTTTTAATAATTTAGTTTTGATTTATGTCACAATGTTTTTAATTTAGTTTTATTGTAATTGTATTAATAAATGAACAAATTATAGTTATACATAGGGGAGAGTGGGTAACAGTGGATCACGGGTCACAGTGGATTATTCGCTATAATTCTTACGTGTGATGCTTCACGCACACAAGCAAAAGCGTGGCTACTGCTCGTCGATACCTCCCTCTCACGCGCCAGTCGCCCCCGCGCTCGCCGAGCGGAATCACGTGCTGTCACACGCAGGCCAGTAGGTAAGTACGAAAGTATTTTTTTACGTTATTTAGAAATTTGTCGTATTCCCAGCCCTTTAATAAATATAAATGGTAGTTGTAAGTTTTGAACTTGTTATTTGTTAAATCCGTTGTGGGTAATGTAATTTTGGTTTGGTAATAAGTAGTTATTTTTTGAATATTTTTTTTCTGTCGTAACGGCCTATGGGTCACAGTGAATAATTTTCATTTGGGTCACAGTGGACTGAGGAGTAAATATATTTGTGTTTAATAGTTGAATTAGCATCAACAATGTTCTTATTAAAATGTTTGTTAATGATTACTGAAGAAGTAAATAAGTTTATTTGAATAGAGAAGAGAGCTTTATGGAAATTAAAAGAGAAAAACTGTTGTTTATTTATACAAAATGTTGATTAGTTTAGGTCTCTTTATACCAGCATAATTTGTAAGACTTTTGTTAATTTTTTATAAGACTGATAGAAGGCTGTCTTAGAATATAAATAAATAAATAATTATGTAGAAAAGTAGTATTTTATTGAACTTTTTTTTAATAGATCCAGTGTGACCCATCCACGGGTCACAGTGAATCATTTCCCATTTTTTTTTAAACTTGTTATAACTTGTAAGTTTGTGCCGTTTTTGCCAATAATTGCACTTGTTTTTGTAGATTAAGGACGTATCTTGTGGTTAATTATCATAGATTAATTATTTAGGCATAAACTTGGGATTTGTGAAGCTTAAAAAAAAAAGTGATCCACTGTTACCCACTCTCCCCTACATACATACATAAACTCACGCCTTCATTCCCAGAGTGGGGTAGGCAGAGCTAAAGAATTACCAACAAGTCTTATACACCGTGTTTTTATTGATTTACGATAACTTCGGCATATTACTAGGTACATCCATAGAAACTAAGTGGTAGATTCTTTTTTTTTATATTGCAAAAAAATGGATTTTTTTTTTATAATGGAGCAAAGTAACTAAATGAACTTAGCTCCATAGAAAAAAAATTTTTTTTTTTGCAATATAAAAAAAAAGAATCTACCACTTAGTTTCTATGGATGTACCTAGTAATATGCCGAAGTTATCGTAAATCAATAAAAACACGGTGTATAGTTATACTGTATACACATTTTCTTAAAAGTGCAATCTAACAAAAAAGAATCAAACGTGGACATTGTACAAATCAAATATCGATAGCTTTATCGACCACACCCTCTCTCTATTCGCGCAGTACGTTTGTTCCGAGTAGCGCGGACCATTCGAGATTATTACCTAATTCTATCAAGGATAGGAATCGACCTTACACTATTGGACATAAAGTTTATTTTTAGTTTGTACTACATCAGATAATGTCTTGCGGATAACATAAAATGAGAAATATATTAAAATAAATAAAATAAAACTTCCCGATGATACTCCACCATGGGAAATGTTTTTGGTGCGGCTATCGTTTTAACATTCCAAAATAGCACAATAAAGGTTGTACGTTATTTTACAGACTGAAGTTGTTTAGAATTTCATTTCATAGAATTTTTTTCTCGTATTATCATTTCATAGAATAATCAATATGTAGAATAATTAATTTGAAGACATTTAAATCATCGTTATTTATTTCAAATAAAATTCAATGTTTCTTTTTTAATATCATTTACAATCAAATTATATCGCATAGCTTATTCAAGGAATATAAAAAAAAAATAACCTCGAAGGCTAAGGCGGGAGCTTGCTTCGCTTCGCTCCCGCCATAGCCTTCTAACCTAACCTATTCAAGTCGGTTCTGCCCAGAGAGGTCTTGCTCGCTCACTCATATTTATAGGTTGTACCACAGATAACAGAATACAAGTACAGATACCCAATCTCATACAGCAAAAGCGTGCCGTCCTAAGGTAGACAATTCGGTAGGCAATTTTAGTCCCGTAGTTACACCAGTAGATGCCGTATCTGAGCCACCACTGGATGCTGGCAGCCTACCTAATAGTTTTAGTAACGTATCACCAGATGGCATTGACTTCAAGAATGAGACGTCAAGAAAATTGTTGACTTAAAATTAATATGTAATGGCTATAATCCTACCGGTGACATTGTGTTAGCTTTTATTAATTAATAGGAACATCTGCCCTGATTAATAATGTCCAGGACAAATAGGAATGTTTTAATGACATGTTTGGGAAGTTTTTTGCTGACAATAAATAAAAGCAATAGGTAGAAATAACTGGTTTATTAGGTTTAAAGAATTAATTTTCTCATAAGAATTTTACAATTCACTTACAATGAGAATTAAGAATAAGTTAAAAATAGTTTGGTGAGCGTATTTAAGCGTGCGTATTTACATAAAAAGGAAATATCGCCTTCAACTTCAACTTTATCCGAATCCAACGAAACAAAGTTATACACTCGGCCTCAAAAAAATCGCACCTTTTGGTATGTTGACTTCAAGCAGCTATAAACCCTATTTAATCTAAGATAAGGTATGAATGTGGGGCCTCATTTTAAAGGTTATTGAATCCTTTAATTAATAAAAATGTGATAATGATTACTTAGCTTAAAAAAAATCGTTTTTCATGAAAAGAGGAAAAACATTTATTCACTCCAAAATTACACAATCTAAAAACATAACAAAATTAAAAAATACAGTAAAACAAATTCTTAAAACTAAACTTAAAACCTAGGGTTACCTCCCCTAGCCCTAATTACAGCCTCCATGCGATCCTTCGTTGACCTCACCAACGTCACGATGCGTTCTTGAGAAATGTCACTCCACTCCTCGACGACGGCGTCCCGAAGCTGTTCAAGGGTGGCAGGGGCAGTATCACGAGACTGCACCCGGCGTTTCAGATCATCCCAAATGTGCTCTATGGGGTTCAGGTCAGGACTTCTCGCTGGCCACTGCATCACGGGGATCCCAACCTGATCCAGATAGTCCCGAACAATCAACGCCGTATGAGAGCGGGCGTTGTCGTGCATGAATGTGAATTCAGGCCCGACAAAACCAGCATACGGGACCGCGTGGTCCTCCAGGATCTCTGTGATGTACCTATGAGCAGTCAGGCACCCCTGGCCACGTCCACCTCCAGTGAGGGAGGCGCACACAAGGTCGGTTTTGCCCGATTTTAAAGCTTATTAACTGTGCTTTCAAATGATACTAATATTGGTAGGGTACAATAAATAAGTTAAGAGCTTTATTCGCTTGAAGTCAAAATTTCAAAAGGTGCGATTTTTTTGACGCCGAGTGTAGTTTAAATGTTTGTACACAAACTGTCAGCGCGTTTTGATACTTCAATGGTTAAAGATAGCACGTTGTTCGTTCCTTGTTTGTACTAACATTTTAATACACCGAAACCGCCAAAACAGTATTTTGTAATATTCATTTATATTCGCCAAGACATTATTTTCTCAATTGTTTTTTTGTTTTTAATATAAAAGAAGTATTTTGAGTATTGATTTTACGCATCAAACAAGAATTTGTAAAAACGAAACGCGTGGGGTCTGTGAGTGCATAGTAGCACAGTATATAAATAAACCAGTAAAGAAGCTACGAAAAAATGCTCGAAACGACGCACTCACACAGACGCACGCCTCTACGAGACCGCTAAGAGGATTTAGCGGTGCTGTCAGTCGCGTGTGTCGCGTCGAGACGAATGGGCTCCTTCGCATTTTACGTTCGTTCTTGAGAAAGATGCCACAAAAGTATTGCGTGGTATATACGGTTGTTTGAATTCGGCTTCTTCAAACCCGGAACTTTCATTTTTTAAACTCTCTGCTGGTGTTGAAAGGTAAGAATAAATAAAATATTTTTAAATAAAATGCTTTTTATAATACGATGACGTGTTGCAAAAGTAAAAATATAAAAATCGTTTAATTTCCCAGCTTCTTCTTCTTTCGTGTCGGCAAGAACTCGGGCTAAATCTTACTTGCCCAGAAAGCGGCTACCGTGGTAGCCCTCTGGTTACTGACAAGTAAGTCCTCACGCGAGCAGGCGGTCGGGCACGCGGGACAGTTAGTGAGGTGTAGCATGGTCTGCAGGGGTTCTCCACATTCACAGCTAGCGTCTGCGCTACTTGAGTACCCCCACCGGCACAGGTTATCTTTGCTTCGGCCAACCTGGGTCCTCAGCCTATTTAGACTTCTCCAGGTGGGCCAAGGTTCCTTATAGCCTGGAGGCAGATTTTCGTTGGGGGGGTACAGTGAATGTGGATACTCGCTTGCCCAAAGCCTGCACCTCACGTCAGTAGGGTTTTCGTCGGTAGTCTGCGTAGATCGCAGGAAGCTTTTGCGGCTTCGCAAACGACCTGCGGTGGGGGAGAGCCCGTAGAGTGGGTATCTCGGGTCACTTTCCCAGCGAAAATTCGAGAACTCGGGAGATTTTAGTCGAAATAAAACAACTCTATTTTACACTAATTACTTTAATTTACAAACTATTAAATTATTAAACGATATAAAATAATAAACATCTCTGCAATATTTGAACATTGAGTGTTTTTTTTGAAATATTTTTCTCGACCGTGGATAGGTCCTTCTTTGAGTGTCTACCTTTGGTGTTGTCGTCTTAAAAATACTGTTTTAATTTGTTACTTTGGTTCGAAATGTAGAAATTCGGGAAACGGGGTCGCTAAATCGTGATATCGGGAGGGAAGAGCCGAAATCGGTAGATCTCCCGACGAATCGGGAACTTTTGCAACACGTCTGACATTTTGTTTATTAGGTTATGAAATATGTCAAATAAGCATACTTCCTCTCGAATTTAGAAAAAGAAGAAACCGCCGCCATGTTACACTTTGTGTTGTTCTACCTATTCCTTCCAAAATCGAAATCTGGGGATCTGTGTGGTCTCTGACAGTGATTTCGTTGGCAGCATGAGAAAAAGTAGCCGCCATCTTGAACTCTTTAGTTAATCAACCGATTGCTTCCAAAATCGATATCTGGGGATGTGTATGGTCTCCAACAACTAATCTGTTGGCGGAATGAGAAAAAGTAGCCGCCATCTTGATTTTTTTTATTATTCGACAGGCTGCTTCCAAAATCGATATCTGGAGATCTGTGTGGTCCTAACTCTCGAAATCGATACTTGAATTAGCCTGTCGAATAATAAAAAAGTTCAAGATGGCGGCTACGTTTTCTCATTCTGCCAACAAATTCGTTGTCGGAGACCACGCACATCCCCAGATATCGATTTTGGAAGCAATCGGTTGAATAAATAAAAATAAAAAATGGCCTCTACTTTTTCTCAATCTGTCAACAGATAAGTTGTCGGAGACCATACACATCCCCATATATCGATTTTGGAAGCAATCGGTTGAATAACTAAAAAGTTCAAGATGGCGGCTACTTTTTCTCAATCTGCAACGGATTTGTTGTCGCAGATCACACGTATCGATTTTGCACTAACTAGCTGAGATACAATAAACAAGTTTTTTTTTCAATTTTACAAAATGTCAGTGGACAACCCTTACGCTCAATTGGAGCGTAGGTATTTATCTTGAAAAGTAGGCCTAGTTTCTTTACTGGTTTATTTATATACTGTGATAGTAGTTTCGCGATCCGTGATGGCACCATCTAGTGACAGTACCTAATAAGGCGTAGCAAGCTTGAAAACTTATAAGATTTTTATGAGTTAGATGGAGTTAATATAAAATTTATTGCATTTATTAAACTTGTAAAATATACCCTACTTTATGTAGAGAAGGATGTTTTTGATGTAATTAAGGTACGTTGAATTTATTAAGGTGCAAAAATCATTCAATCTTCACGATTACTGATTCAAATGTTTCGCTCGATACCTGTGGCGCCATCTATGAGTTAATTAAAGTAATAATTATACGTTGTTCGAGTTGGGAGGCCATGGTTGTACGTTAATGAGTTTCTAATGAGTTTTGAGTGAGTATGAAAAAATACACTGACCAAACAATATTCGTTGAAAAATAATTATATTGTTTGATAAGTTTGTGTAATGAAAAAATAAAACTACAAAATTCATTGAATTGATTTTCTGTTGAATTTGTTTTTTTCAAGTAAATAGTTAAAAAATAATAATATACGAAGCAAAAATACAAGGACCAAATAGTATATGAAACATTTTCTGTGAAACAAAATTCTGTAATTTTTCAGTCTGTAAAACAAGGGGACACCCACAATAAAGCATGCTTCTCGATTTATTTCCTATTTTAGAAATATTATTCGCACAACCGTCACGCACCAGCGATCGTGGCAAACTGAGCTAGGTTACGCGGAACTCCGTGCGTTTTTTCTGTTCTGTGCCCTCATTAATCTCATTTTAGTACTTCGATCAACAATACAACTAGATAACGGGTCAGAGAACAAAACACGGCCTAGCGAATATATACCCACTTCAAATTGGGAGCTTACTTCAATTTAGTTCGTTGTCAACTACGCCAACAGTGACACGTGTCACAATGCCTCAATGCGTTTTCAGAAACTGCAAAAATAATCACCGTTACAAAAATCTTTCAGACGGAATGTCATACTTTCGGCATGTAAATGTCGATTCGTAATATTAATTGATAAATAGCTAAGTCTTTCTAATAAAAAAATATATTTTAGTTTCGGACCAACAATTGTCAGTAAGTATTTGGATGTTGGAGAACAGTATGTCAATGGAGTAGTTTTATACTTTATATTACACTAGCGACCCGCCCGCGGCTTCGCCCGCGTGGAATGTATTATACATATAAACCTTCCTTAAGAATCACTCTATCTATTAAAAAAAACCGCATCAAAATCCGTTGCGTAGTTTTAAAGATTTAAGCATACATAGGGACAGACAGCGCAAGCGACTTTGTTTTATACTATGTAGTGATAAACATAAACTCACGCCTTCATTCCCAGAGTGGGATAGGCACTTATTATTGCAGTAATAAATTAAATATTAGTTTGTGGATTCCTCGTGATCCATTTTACTGTGCGATATAGAGTTATATTGTCGCGAGTGAACGGCAGGAGTTTTTTAACTGATGAAGACCAAAGATGAACACCGGAAATCATTAATCATAATTGTTTAACGGGCAGGGATGAGATTTCTCTATTAAGAATATGAAATTACTTTTATTCACGTAATGCATGTAGTGAAGTGCAATTGATGGTGAAGTACCGGGAGAACTCTTTAATAATTAACGGTCCTGCATATTGGATAGCGAAATATTGTTAAGGCTGATTGGAAATTGTTATTAGACTATAAGGTTTTTTAATGTAATGAACGAGTATAATTATATGCTGTAGAAAATCTCAATGATATGAGAAATATAACTAAAAAGCGATTAATCTTTTTAAAAATAAAACCGTCTTCAAAAGTCCACTAAACATACCTATACATCGCTTCACATTTGTTCCCCTGTGGTGTAGGCAGAGACTACGGAATGCCAGGTGCACCGGTCTAAGCATACAAGTATAACTTTCGCTTCCTCTACATTCATAATTTTGACCCACTGAACAAGGTGAAATAAATGACCGGTCTCCTAGAAATTCCCTATCGTTGCCTAACAGGTATATCAAATATATGATATTTTATAATTATATCCAAGCCAGTGTCAAGTAGGTATACTTACACAAATAGCAATGCCACATGATTTTTGCCACCGACATAAGTCAGTCGATATAAGTTTTTCAAGTAGCTATTAGGGTTTTTGAAGACGCTTTTACTTTTTGTTGCTAAAAAAATATATGATGGGTTACGAGCCCACAATATTATTTATATTAAGTATCTTAAATAATAAAAATAGCGTTGAGTTTTTGTTTAAATAAAACCCACCTGAGACGTCAAAACAGAAATAATATTAAGTATAAAGCTACTCCATTTGTACTCTGTTCGCGGTGACATTGGCACTCCGCTAGTAGAAGCTGCATAAGCAGTGATCGTTATCAACGTCCACTTTTGGTAGCAAAGGGTATGGTTGGCAGAAAAAACAAACACATTTGGTTGTTTACTTTTGATCTTAACCATAAAATAAATACTTACCTTCTAAAGATTACAACCTCTAGATATAAATCCTTACGGTACAAAACCTTTTCCGCCCTAATATATTTTTAAAACAGTGTACGTCAAATGACATAAAATGTCATCAAAATATAACTGTAGTTGAAAATCTAATTACACTACGCGACGTGTTTATTTAAATAAACCAATGCATATCGTATCTAGAGTGGATATTCAAGTATTTTAGTGGAGTCCTCATAAAGTGCACGTATGATCACAGTATTTACATTGACAGCATGGATTTAACACAATACCCGTATTTTATTACGACGGATAAAGCCACGCGATGTACTGTTTGTAATATCAATATTAAAAGGAAAAAGCACAATATAAATAAACACTTAAAGTCAAAATCCCATGTAAATAAAATAAGTGGTTCATTCTGTCTTTCTAAGCTACAAAAAAACTTAAAAAACAACCCTGATTTTGAAATCAAAAACAGTAAGTTATTTTGTAAATTGTGTGATTCGACATTTCATCCCTCTTTATCTAAATTGGACCGGCATATGAAAACTGATCCTCACCAAAAACACAAAATGAAAGATGGACAAAAACAGTTTAACAATGATTTGACTGAATTCATGATTCACTGTAACATACCGTGGTCAAAACTATACAACCCGAAATTTCGAAATTTTATGGAAAATATTTAAAACAATAAATATGGAAATAGCGTCAATTTACCCAGTGAATCTAATATAAGGCTGAAATATCTTCCTAAAATTTACGAGCAAAAAAAATACCAAATCAGGCAGGAACTACAAAATAAGACGATTTGCCTTAGCGTTGATGAAACAACCGATTCATGTGGGAAAAAAGTGGCAAACGTTTTGATCCAGTCATTGGATGGAACAAGCACAAACATGTATTTGTTTGCATCAAAGGTTCTAGAAGAAACCAATTATTTAACTACAACCAGGCTAGTAAACGAAACGCTTAAAGATCTTTGGGGCCATCAATATAATGAGAACTTAGACAAATTACTTACGGTTTTTTGTAACTGATGCTGGATCATACATGCTCAAAGCGGGTAAATGTCTTACACAGGAATATCCAAATTTAACACATGTAATATACTTCGCACACGGACTGAATCGCGTCGCAGAAAAAGTGAGAAGTCTTTACCCTAAAATCAACAAATTAATAGACTGCGTAAAAAAAGTTTTCCGTAAAGCTCCATCTTGAACGAAAAAATTCCGAATGATGTATCCAAACATTGCTCTTCCTCCACGACCAGTGATAACCAGATGGGGAACATGGTTAAATGCTGCTTTCAACAAATATTTTAATGAAATCAAGACTGTGATCAATGCGTTAGATTCACGTGAAGCAAGAACAATTGTCGACGCCAAGAAAATTTTCCGTGATCGCAATTTAAAATCAGATTTATTGTTCGTTCACACAAACTTCGACATTATCGCCAAGTCAATTCAATTGCTGGAGGATCCAAATCTAGAACTGAAAAGTTAATTAAAAATTATCTCAGACTTGATAAAAAAAATGGCAAAGTTGAGATTACTTACATCCCAAGGGCAAGGTAGTTTATTTGGTTTGTTAGACAAATTTCGCGAACGCATAATTTACACGTAGCAATTTTTCGCGTCTCGGTTTTCATCCATCGCAAATTTTACGATCGACTTATTAATCGATAGTTTTTTTTATTAGTCGCCAACTTTACTAGTCGCATTTTTCCGCGATTTGCTTAATTCGTGGTAGAATGTTTCATTGCAATCATATATTATGGATCGCATCGGTCGGTATGTTTTTCAATTATTTATCTACTACAAATCTTATAATTCGGTACTATTTTATTTAATTGATGAAATCGATTGCGTTGAGCATGCTAAAATTGAATTCTATAAACTAGACACAAAATGTTAATGCTAATGTTACAATAGCGGTTAGTTTTTTTTCATTCTTACAGTAAAATCAATACGAGCTCAGGATAGTAGGTAATTTAACTTTAGGGAAGTGAAATAAAATACCTGTTATACTTTACTTATATTTTATTGTTACACGTAAACTAAACACTACTGTTACTTAGACTTCTGTTAACGTAGAAAGGTCATTTAGCTATTTAAAATGGATTTTTTCCAATCGACGTGAACGACTGACAGCCAAATCTGTTGAACAAATTTTAGTCATTTATTCACTATAATTTGGATTTGTTGTTATAAATATGTATATAAATCTCATAATTTGTAAAATATATAACGTTTAATATACTTTGTTATTTGTTTTTTTTTGTCAACCATACTTTGCTACCATTACAGGACGCCTCTAGTCGAAGCGACATAAGATGATAAATTGTTTCATGCAAAATTAAGCATTGCGTTAATGTACCATTTAAATTAGGATGTTTTATTTTGACAATGATTTTATACAAGTATGAAGTTTGTATAGGTCGCCCTAGGACACTTTTGGGAGAGAATTCTGTATGGAACCCGGTGTCTATTGGTTGGTATGTCGATGTTTTAGTATAAATATTACACATAAGGTTGGTAGGGGCTATTTCGACTAAAAAAACACAAACATCAACTTCAAAGGTCAGGATCTTCGTCTGTGAATACGATATGATAAATAAAATAAATAGGTGTTCTAAAGGCTTTATTTGACTTTATTTTGCACGTGTCAATAATACAGAATTCCCTCATTGTATGTTCAAATTTAAAAAAAACTCAAGAAAAGGCAGAAATAGTTGCATTTACCCCGCGGTGGGGCAATTTCAACTATGACACATATTTAGTCCTACTAATGCTGTGATGGTACTGAAATTGGAAGCCAGACCTTTATTACGGCATGGTTCATTCAAAATAATACCTTATTGCAATCCTACAAGCCGCAGTTTCGTAAAAAAACACTTTGAACATTTAGGAGGGGCTATTTCAACTTTTTCCATAGATAATATAGTCGATAAATCGAATCAAATGAATAAAACTAATCCATTGTAAAAAAATGTGGTTCTTCTAGATTTAATTTAAATCGGTTTTTATTTGCTAATAAAAGAAGTAAAATCAAACCAGTCTTCACCAATATTACTACTAATTAAGTTTTCACTTACAAATAATTAACTAATACTTAATTTACAGTAATTACTAAAACTCTCCCATTAAAAAATATTTGAAACGTCGTTCGTATATAGTAGGACCCGGGTATGTCCTTAAACTACGCCCAGCAGGACCCGGGTATGTCCTTAAACTACGCCCAGCACCACCGGAGGATGGGCAGCAGCGTCCTCTCAGAACACGGTGAAATACTGCGGTCGCCAACCCGCCTGCCAAGCGTGGCGATTATGGTAATTTTCTCCCCAAGGAAAAAATGGAATAACAAAAATGGATGCACAACAAATAAATCGGCCCCCAGTCCCCGGCAGCCCCGCTATTCCTGGCTATGGTAGCGGTCACGGTAACGGCGGGGCGGGGGGTGCTAAGAATCTCCGGCAGAGATATGGCTACCACCACCGACGACCCCTGGCCCTGGCAACTTATAACACACGCACGTTGAGGACTGACGAGAAGATCGTGGAACTTGAGGAAGAATTGAGCAGGTTACGCTGGGACATAGTGGGTTTATCAGAAGTCCGAAGACAGGGGGAGGACACGATAACTCTTAAGTCGGGTAACCTGTTCTTCTTCCGGGAAGGCGACAAACTGTCCCAGGGAGGTGTCGGGTTTATCGTCCACAGGTCTCTTGTGAACAACGTTGTCAAGATCGAGAGTGTGTCGTCAAGAGTAGCTTACCTTATACTCAGAATCACCAAACGGTATTCGCTGAAGGTCATACAGGTATATGCTCCAACTTCGACCCACTCCGATGATGAGGTGGAGGTAATGTATGAGGATATTTCCAGAGCCATACATTCCACCAAAACTCACTACAACGTTGTCATGGGAGACTTTAACGCAAAGCTGGGTAAACGAAGCGGAAATGAGCTGAGAGTGGGGCAATTTGGAATTGGAAGTCGGAATTCCCGTGGCCAGCTGCTGGCGGGCTTCATGGAGAAAGAAGGACTCTTTATGATGAACTCTTTCTTCAAGAAGAGTGAATGCCGCAAATGGACATGGGTGAGTCCCGACGGTGCGACCAGAAATAAGATAGATTTCATCATGTCGACCAGAAGGCCAATATTCAATGATGTCTCCGTGATCAATGCGGTCAAAACCGGGAGCGATCATCGAATGGTCAGAGGCACATTGAATATCGACGTACGCTTGGAAAGGTCATGCCTGATGAAATCAACGCTCCGTCCAGCACCGATTCATATCCAAAACCCCGAAAACTTTCAGCTCGAACTCAAAAATCGCTTCGAAAGCCTAGGTGAATGCGTAGACGTGGATGATTATTGCAACAGGTTTGTGGAAACTGTCCAAACGGTCGGGTTTAAGTTTTTCAAGACTCCCCGTTCAAAAGGAACCAAGAAAATCTTTCGATTCTTCCCAAAAGTTAATGGAGAACAGACGTGCTATGGTTCTGCAGTCATCACAAGATGCTTCTCAGTATAGGCAGCTCAATAGACAGATCTCTAAGTCTCTGACCCGCGACATACGCCAATTTAATACCAATAGTATTGAAGAGGCTATTGAGCGAAACAAGGGCTCTAAAGTGTTTAAAAAAGATTTGTCTATTGGGCAGAGCCAGCTGGTGAGGCTGAAGACCGATGACGGCAGGATCATATCGTCTAAACCTGAGCTTTTGGGAGAGATAGAGAAGTTCTACGGACAGCTGTACACAACAACACGCCCACCTGTCAGCAACCTAGCAGAAGACCCAAGAGCTAGGTTGTCCCGACACTACACCGAAGATATCCCGGACGTTAGCCTGTACGAGATTAGAGTGGCTCTAAAACAGCTTAAGAACAGCAAGGCACCGGGTGATGACGGAATTACGGCTGAGCTTCTGAAAGCAGGTGGATCACCGGTTTTAAAAGCTCTTCAGAAGCTATTTGATTCCGTCATAGCCCAGGGTAAAACGCCGCAAGCATGGCACGGGGGCGTGGTGGTTATTTTCTTCAAAAAGGGTGATAATACCCAGCTGAAGAATTATAGACCCATCACGCTCCTGAGTCATGTTTATAAGCTGTTCTCTAGAGTCATTACGAATAGTCTCGCTCGCAGGTTTGACGACTTTCAGCCTACCGAACAAGCCGGTTTCCGAAAAGGCTTTGGCACCATAGACCACATCCACACGCTGCGGCAGGTTATACAGAAGACCGAGGAGTATAATCAGCCACTATGCTTAGCGTTTTTGGACTATGAGAAGGCCTTCGATTCGATCGAAACATGGGCTGTGCTGCAGTCTCTTCAGCGGTGCCAAATCGACTATCGGTACATCGAGGTGTTAAAGTGTTTGTATAGAAACGCCACTATGTCAGTTCGCCTTCAGGACCGGAACTCGAAGCCAATCCAATTGCAGCGAGGAGTAAGACAGGGAGATGTAATATCTCCGAAACTGTTTACTGCTGCATTGGAAGACGCTTTCAAGCTTCTGGACTGGGGGGGTTTTGGCATCAGCATAAATGGCGAATACATCACTCACCTTCGATTCGCCGACGATATTGTCATCATGGCTGAGACCCTGGAGGACCTTGGTACAATGCTAGATGGCCTCAGTAGTCTCTCAACCAGTGGGTCTTAAAATGACCATGGACAAGACGAAAATCATGTCAAATGTCCATGTCGTACCCACTCCTGTCAAAGTTGGTGACTCTACTCTCGAAGTTGTTGACGACTATGTATACCTAGGACAAAAAATCCAGTTAGGTAAGTCCAACTTCGAAAAAGAGGTCAATCGTCGAATCCAACTCGGATGGGCAGCGTTCGGTAAGCTACGCACTATCTTCTCGTCCCAAATACCACAGTGCCTCAAGACAAAAGTCTTTGATCAGTGTGTGTTGCCAGTGATGTCGTATGGATCCGAGACATGGTCGCTTACAATGGGCCTCATAAGAAGGCTCAAGGTCACTCAAAGGGCGATGGAAAGAGCTATGCTGGGTGTCTCCTTGCGAGATCGAATCAAGAATGAGGAGATTCGCAGGAGAACTAAAGTAACTGATATAGCTCACCGGATTGCAAACCTTAAGTGGCAGTGGGCGGGGCACATTGCTCGTTGAACTGATGGCCGTTGGAGCGGAAAGGTTCTAGAGTGGCGACCGCGAACCGGGAGACGAAGTGTTGGCAGACCTTCCACAAGGTGGAATGACGATCTGATAAAGGTCGCGGGAAACCGCTGGATGACAGCAGCAGAGGACCGGTCGTTGTGGAAAACCTTGGGGAAGGCCTTTGTCCAGCAGTGGACGTCTTGCGGCTGATAATGATGATGATGATGATTGTATATAGTGAAACCATAGGTTACACCCACAACATCTTCAAGTGCTCTATGAAGTTGGTCTAATGGATATTGTTTTTCTTTTTTACGTTTATAGTGCCGCACCATCTAAAACCATATGAAAACGCATTACTTTACGCTTTTAAGAAATTGTCATGTTAACCACGACATAGGTACATCAAGTAAAGTGCCGGGTATATCAGTCCCTTAACAATAGCCTAATCAACAAATATTGCTTTCTAAGTGCAAGTTCTTGAGTTCAAAACAAAACATTAATATATAACCAGAAAAGCACAGTTTTTTTTATTTCTACTTTTATTTATATACTGTAAAAAAAGATATAATACTATAAAAACTACTAAAAGTTGTTAAATTAAGCAAGTTTTTCAGATAATATGCTAAGGTTTTTATTAAGTAGAGTATCGATAAATTGGACATCACTAGTGTTTTAGAACACCATACAAAATAAAGCGGGGTAATTGCAACTTGAGGGTACCGTCTTGACCACGCTGGATGGGGATCCGTGGGGGGCGGCCCTACCGCATTGTACGCAACAAAATGTGTTACGCACCCCCATTGACTCCCTTGAGCCCGAACTCCTCACGAGGATTGTGGAGGGTGTCTTCCCCGCCACGTCGGCTTATCAGCCGCCCGGCATGGTGGGCACCACGGTTGAGGAGGTTGATCCAGATGTTCCCCCTCCCGTGACGGACGACGAAATGGAGAGCGTCGTCGACCGTCTCCGGTCCTGCAAAAAAGCGCCAGAACCGGATGGGGTACCAGGGAGAGTCCTCCACATTGCGGCGGAGCACCTCGGGGACCGCTTGCGCATCCTCTTTGATGATTGCATCGCTTCCCGAGGTTCTGGAAGGAGGGGCGCCTCATCCTTCTTCAGAAGGAGGGAAGGCCGATAGATACCTCTGCCGGTCATCGCCCCATCGTCCTCCTATATGAGACGGGCAAGATGATAGAACGCATCTTGTCCCGTCGTATCGTCAAACATCTGGAGGGCGTGGGGCTGAACATCTCGGACCGGCAGTACGGGTTCCGTGAGGGGCGGTCCATCATGGACGCGCTTTCATCCCTCCGGAGCTTTTGTGGGCACGCGGAGAAGGGTGAGGGAGTCGTGGCGGTGTCGTTAGACATCGCCAACGCATTCGGCGCCATACCCTTCTCGGTCATCAGAGACACACAGGGTGCCCGGATATCTGCGGCGGATTGTGGAGCACTACCTTACTGAAAGGGTAGTGCTATATGATCGTGGAGGCCTGCGGGTCGCTCACCCGATGTCTTGCGGTGTTCCCCAGGGTTCCGTGTTAGAACCTTTGCTATGGAACATCGGCTATGACTGGGTGATCTGCGGAGCACTCCTTCCCCGCATGGCCACCCTTTGCTATGCCGACGATACAATGGTGGCCGTGCGGGGACGTGAGCTGGAGGAGGCCCTCCAGAGGGCAGCGTTGGTGGCAGACTTGGTTGTCGGCCGCAACCGACAACTGGGTCTGGAGGTGTCCGTCCCGAAGACAGACACTATTGTCTTTGGGGGGAGGGGCACTCCTCCCGTCGCTGGACCACTGGTTAGAGAGGACATAAGGTACCGTCAGGTACCGTCTTGTGCAGGTAATGACCGGGCATGGATGCTTCGGTCATTATCTGCACAAGATTAGGAGAGAGCCCAGTCCGCTTTGCCATGGGTGCGGCGATCCGGACGACACAGCCCAGCACACCCTAGAGGTGTGCTCGAAATGGGATCCGAAGCGCCGCACTCTGGTTGCGGACACAGGGCTCTCCGATCTGTCTCTGCGTGGTATCAGCCACGTATTTCCATATTCATACGAGTATGTACGAGTATATCTAAAAATATACATTTAAATTTATTCCAGTGTCACTGTACTAAATATGGACATACTGGTATAATAGCTCTCTTAGGATCTTTATCAATGTCCTGACCAACCATTGCAGTAAGTACTTAAGTGGTAAGATCTTATGCAATGAAGTGAGCCGCATTTTGAGTTGGAAGTAATCTCGCAAGCATAAAGTAATTTTTTGAACTAGCCTTTACAAATAATTTGCTACGCAGGTAGCCGATAAAGATTTTAGCGACTGGCTAGTGCAATTAATGACCGTTTAAAATTGGGTACAATTTGTTGTACCTGCCCATGAAGTGTTGTATACATTTCAAAGACCAAATGGACCAAATTGATGGATTGATTGATGGCATTTTGTCTTGTTAATATTTTTATCATACAACTTTGCTGTACAATCCAAAGATTAATAAAAACTGAAAAAATAGCAAAATTCCTTCGTTTTATGGACGTAGTACAACCCGCGGCGGGACCCCAAGGTCGGGAACTTGGGTTTCTAATCCGTGGAACATATTTAAAATCCAAGGATGCAAGGTAAAATGGAAAATAAAAGTTTACTGAATTAAATAGAAAAAGGCCTAATTTATTAATTTAACAAAATAAAACAAAATAAAAATATATATTAGTTCGGGCTATTTATTAAAAATCTGGGAATTCAATATTCATTATTTGCAATGTAAGGCCACCTGAAAGATTACCATTGCGATTGTAAATCGAAATCTGTGTGTCTGCTTAGTAACCATGGCTTTGGTCTGTTCATAGGTCCTCCACCTCGTTTCGCACCTCCGTCGGCCTCTTTTTCTTTTGTAGTTTTCTTGACAGAATGCCATAAAAACCTGAGAAATAAAGTAATATTCCTGTATACTTACGCAAAAACACAGCAAGCGTATTTATGACTGAGCTGGAATTTTCAACACTTCAGTTATTCAACGCTCTATCGGCGGAATGTAGTGCCAGTGGGGGCGCCGGCCACAAGCAGTGAAAAGATTATTTCCTTAAAAATGCTAATATAGATCCAAAAGCACCAAAAACAGCTGAGATCTGTACAGTGGATTTACAATGTATGTATCATTCAAGTTTATGCTATTAAACTGTTGTACTTTCTTTATTAATGACCATTAGTAACTTTATTACAATTTGAATATACAAAATTATGAAACTAAATAAACAAATATATCGTCCGAGTACATACTATGTGGAGTAAGGAAGGGCAGCTCCATCATCAAAACCAAACAGTTTCGCTACTGGTTTCCATTTATGGCGGGTGCCTCGAATGCACATGCTGGTCGCTCTAATAATTGATGTTATTACACGAGCTCTCAACCACCCCAAAACGCAAGACAAGGATCTGTCCCAGCGGGATGCAAGTGCTTCTCCGAGGTGTTTAATAAAAGTATGCTATTAAACAGCACCTATATGATATTGTAGATCCAAGATAAAACCGTTATAAAATGTAAAGTATTATAATGGTTTTAAGACGCCCTATATAGAGCGACTTTTTATAAAGTTCACACAGACCTTGAGTTTTACATAAGTTGATTGGTATATTTAAAATGCTCCTTGTGTTACTTGGGATCGTCATGCTCCTATGCAATATAGCTGTGTGCGGCTGACACACATCTGACAGAGGTAACGAACAGAGTTCAGTTAGAATTTAAATACCTTAGAGGCTTAGACCATACAATACCTGGACTGGCCTTATAGGTTGTATTCGGGTACAATCATGTCTGCCGAGATTTGCGGGGGGTGAAGAAATAACACCGGCAAAAGATTACTTACAAATGTAAAATCTATCTGTGTCATTACACACGCACATTTTGACAGAAATCTAACACATAATATATTTTGACGCACACAAACATATCACACATGTCATCTAAAGACTTTGTACAAACGCGGTATAAGAATACGTAAATGTCAATGTGGTCGGCATAACCTACGGTGCGAGGATTAGGTCGATAGCTCATATCGATATTTTAACTGACATTTGCAGGAGCATACAATTATTGCCCCGCCGCCTAGCAGCAGTGTTCGCATTGTTGTGTTCCGGTGTCGGAAAAAGACAACCGGTGAAATTACGAGCATAGAGATTCCATCGTAGAACTCAGAGTTGGCAACGCCTTTGAAGTCTTAGCCCGTATTAATAAACTTATTTCGACTTTAATGCCAGTCTCAAGATGCGTCAAAATAACAGTTTTCTATGCCTTGTCGTTTACTCTGACGTATCTTGTGACGGACATCTCTCAGTCAAGAAAAGTTTATTAATACGGCCCTTAGGATTGCAATCTTGAGATTGTCTCAGTTCCCACTTACCATCAAGTGGCCCGAGTGCTAATGTGCCGTCTTCTCTGCCATAAAAAAATCAGTGTCTATCAAGCATCGTAATAGGATATTATTGGTCAATAAAATAGTTGTTAAGTCATGTTAATTATAATTAACAATAACGGAAAAGTAGGATGTTTTTTTATATATTTTTACAAAGTTTGCCCTCTTGACCAATCATGGAGATTATAGCACAATTTTTCTTATTATTGTTTTATGAGAAGATACCTTATTGACCGTATTTTTATTAGATATTATTTGACAAAGTTATGAAAGTTTTAAAATATCGTGGTCATTGGTATTTCTTTGTATAAGTAAATACTTACTAAAATACTAAATATACTAACTTTTTCATATAAACATAAAGTAGGAACAGCAAAATCTATTAACTTTCGCCTCTTGCAGTGTTCGATACTGACTTGCATCAAAATGTTTCGAACATATGGAACTAGTACGCGTAGGCACCCAATTTGCTTGTCTGCTGCATGAGGCGGTCCATATTTGTTCAATTCTGGGTCTTTTGGAAACGTGTAAAATATACACTTAAAATAACTAGTGTTCACTAGGCAATTTTCAAGTCCTTAGTAAATATTCCTTACTGTCGATAAATATTGATTTCATCGAAACTTCCCTTATCACTAAACCGAGTCTCGCTAAGGAGTATGCTGACGACATCATTTTGATGAAAACAATTATAGACTTTATTTCAAAAACTGTTAAGTTATTTCTTACAAAACATTAAAACCGAGTCTCGCTACCCGAGTACGCATTCATCCAAGTACGAATTTGAATCGATTGATTTTAATCGTTAAATTTGACGTGCTATGAAAATATTTTAAAAATAATATTTTACAGGTATTAAATATATAAAATTACTAACAAATGAAATGTTGTGCCATCTTTTTCTAAGCTTGAAGTAGTTGATCGTTTTTTACACGAACTTATAGCACATGCGAGCATTTTTCCAATAAGTGTGTTCTCTGGCGAGGCGATTTTGTGAATGACCATAAATCGATTATGAAATTGGTTTTTTATACTCGTCGATTAAAATCTGTGTATTAAGATTTCATAGAGAATACTGTAACGTCACTCTTTTCATCGATGTTCCTTCCGAAACAACCGAAATAACTATTTCGATACGCTCAAGACAACCGAAAAAAATTTGAAAATAGAACTTCGGATTTCCATGTGTATCCTTGTTTAAGGAGACTCGATCCGATACAAAATTGCCAATCTGTGGCGTTTAGGAACGTAGCTGCGTCGCGTCATCTGTCAAAAATCTACTTTTCAATTATCTTGTGTCAAAAAAGTCGGATAGTAGAACACTTACGATATTTAGTTTTCTTATATACTCGTATGACTTAAATTATTAATTTTAATGAACTCGTACAAAAAGTATTGTTCACAATAGTGTCATAATTAAGCTTTTTAATCTCGTACCTTACTTAGGCCACTCAGCAAGCTTCGTGGCCTAAACACGGTACTCGACTAAAAAGCTCTCTATTATAACACGATTGTGAAAAATACTATTGTATAACTTTTTGCACATTGTGCAAGTTTTTCGGCAGAGGGGAAATGACCTATAAGGCCAGTCCAGCTACTGTATGGTCTAAGTTAAATACCGATTGATGGGTCTGTAATGGATATTTACATTCTGTCTTTATTATTACAATAACAAAATTCAGGATGATATGCAGTTAAAACATTACCTACATACATACATAAACTCACGCCATCATTCCCAGAGTGGGGTAGGCAGAGCTAAAGAATTACCAACAAGTCTTAAAACTTCTTGATAATTCTGTAACCACATTTTGCACAAGTAGGCTAAGATGTTTCCCAGTGTATTAGTGACAGGTGGCAAGCCCATCGCCTAACAGTACTATAAGCCTTTATTCCCTTAGTCGCCTCTTACGACATCCACGAGAAGACATGGAGTGGCACTATTCTAACCCGGCAACCACACGGCACCTACACAAACCAACCTACAAACCAACCTACCAAACATTACCTACTTATTTAAAATTGTCTATTGAATATTCTACACAGTCTTGTTTATGACGACAAATAATTAGTTGTACCTTGGTTAATGATGGATCATAGGTAATATTATATTTTTCGAACCAGTTTATCATTAGCGGCTTTGCTGTATTAGAGTTGGATGGGCGTTCCACATATTTATTGTGATTAGCAGCACTACCCACACACTACTAATACAGAATTTGGAGACAAGATGGGAATAAGTTGATTTTGTAAACATTTTTCATAATTTACAATGTTCATGGCATCGTGATAATCACCGGTCTTATCAGTATACTTGTACATAAGCAGAGCACCAGGAACAAATCCTTTGGCACTACCTGCATGTACTATAATAAGACGTTGGCCTTTTGAAATTAAGTATATCACTCCTTTATCCGTGGAATTTACCCTGCATTTTCCTGTTAAATGGGATGTTTGAACATATAATTCATCCGTGTACACAATATCTCTCCCTTCAGATCTATACTTTCTTATTTTTTCCATTTTCCAGGAAAATATTGAGCATGGTCAAAAATGCATTTGATCCAAATTTAAAAAAAAATCGTGCAAATAGGTTTAAAAACTTCGCTGATTGAAACGTCACGGTATCTCAGACGGGCGATATTGCATGGACAAAAAAACATAAATGGCTAAGGACCGAAGGTAAGGATTAAAGGATCTAAAGAAAGGATTATAACTTTCTTCCGTAAAATACTGTGAATATGCTATAACATTGCCGAAATTACTGTGGGCATCTCGAAAACATTTTGATTAACTCTTTTATTTGGCGTCAAAGTCGAAGTTATCGCTTTAAGAGCTTTTTGCTTTTATTAAAACTAAAGCTTTTTAAAGCTTTTTATTAAAACTAAGGTTGACTAAAATTATCTGATCGAATCACATAGGTACAGTTATAAATATATATATTATGATATGTTCCCAACACGTCCAAATCATCTACACGCCTCTATGCCACCGACAATAAGGTTTGCGTATACATATATTTGACTCGATAGGTGTATAGATATTAGTGCTTCCGACTGTACAATAAGTCGCGACAGTGGACATCGCATCTCATGCTGTTACGAGTATACTGAAGACAGAGAGATTATCTAACCGTGGGGTCCTTATGGGTTGATTATGAGCAGGGCAGGTGAACTCCCAATCTGGTAGCTGTAGGATATAAATGATTTCTTCGTCTTCATCTGCATCTTTGCCTTGCGCGGATGTTTTTGGCTTCGCGTAGGGCTGCGTATAACAAAAAAAGTAACAAATCAAAACCCGATACCGTTTTTTATAGAATGTATGTAGCACGAGACCTATTTAAACAAAGCTAAATAGGTTTTTTACAACTCATATTTACTCCTGTGTCGTTCTAAAAGGGCATGTTTTGACTGCTGTCAAATCAGTACGTAACCTTTATCTTTAAGTATCTTTATCGTTATTTTGAATGAAGGTTAGTGTACTTTCAGTTATACTGTTTACCGTTTCGGTATTATATTTAAATTATAACAAAATCTAGTTACTACATACATAAACTCACGCCTTCATTCCCAGAGTGGGGTAGGCAGAGCTACAGAATTACCAACCACTCTAAAAAATTGTTGATAATTCTGTAACCACATTTTGCACAAATAGGCTAAGATGTTTACCAGTGTATTAGTGACAGGTTGCAAGCCCATCGCCTAACAGTACTGCAAGCCTTTATTCCCTTAGTCGCCTCTTACGACATCCACGGGAAGACATGGAGTGGTACTATTATAACCCGGCTACCACACGGGACCTAGTTACTATTTTATTAATTTATTGTTTTGGTTGCTTTCATACACACACGTCTATTTTTTTGGCAGCCTATAGTGTCCTGCTGCAAGGCAAAGGCCTTCCTCATTGCAGGTCTCTCTCAGATCTAAGTGACGGTATCAGCGTAATTCGTCCCATTCGTTTTTCGTTCATTTCTTATGTCCGTCTCATTCTGTGTTCGTCACTCATTCTTTATTCGTCTCGATCGCTATATGTCCCTATCGTTTTAAGTACAATTATGTAACCTGTCTCTTTCTTAACAAGTCTTTTTGGTTTTTCGTCACGGTCTTCCTAGGACTCATTCTTTGTTATTCCCTTTCGATTTTTGTCTCATTCACTTATTCGTCTCATTTTTTTTCATGGATTCGTTATTAGTCACATTCTTGATTAGTCTCATTCCTTTTTAGTCTATTCTAAGTTCGTTACATTCGTTTTGCGTCTCGGTCACTATTTGACTATCTTTTTCCGTCAATCTTATTTTTTTTTAAATTATATCTTATTGACCGAGGGATCGTCATAATTTCATGTAATTTCATACATTTAAAATAACACTTAAGTATCTTAAGTCCCAGACCCTTCAGGGCCCTCATTTTTTTCCGTTCTGTATATGTACGGGACATATAAACTTCAATTTGTTTATGAATTCCGATCCGGAGGACATATGAATAGCAACTAAGACCTACTAGTACGGGACGATTAGCGAACGTGCCCAAAAAAGAACGGAACGAGTTACCATTAAAGACAAAAAAAGAGTGAGACGAATAACGAAAGTGACTAAAAATAAAGTGCGAATGATACCAAAAAAGAGAGACACAAACAAAGACATAGTCCTAGGAAGACCGTGACGAAAAACGAAAAAGACTTGTTAAGAAAGAAACAGGTTACATAATTGTACTTAAAACGATAGGGACATATAGCGATCGAGACGAATAAAGAATGAGTGACTAACACAGAATGAGACGGACATAAGAAATGAACGAAAAACGAATGGGACGAATTACGCTGATACCTAAGTGACAATTAATCATCGATAGTCAATAAAACACAATGGTCAATCGCTCTTGACGTTTGATTTTTGCTATGACAATTCCGCCCCTTGAATATAAAGTGATTAGATACATATGTTTGAGGTAATATTTTTTAATGCGTTGATACTGTCAAATCGGGCTAGTTTAAAGTGATTAGAGTTTATAAGAGAGAAATATTTTTATTGAGCTTACTTCTTATTTTAGAGAGGAGACACACTATAATAACCATTAACGCTATTTTTTTAAATATGTGTCGAGTATCAGTGATTGAATTATGTTTCCTACTTTTTCCTTAAATTAGACGGCGCATTTGTGCACTTCGGGGTCTGTTTATCTGTATGTCACACACATCTAAATAAAAAAATAAAAAAACCCGGCTGCGTAAAAAAACGTATAACTTATGTACAGTAACACCCAAGCACAATATCAAGCAAGACCTTTAAATCGTTGTAAATCCTAAATGACCATTTAAAATGAAATTATATGCAAAAAAAACCTAAACTTGATTTGATAACTATTCAATGATACCCCGCTCGTCATAGTAATACATTGAATTGGTATATTGAGTTAATTACTTATCTTATGATATGTACATAACGTACAAAGTTATGTACTTATATGTACTTACGAATACGCTAGGTGCCGAAATCGCCTCACTAGGATGTAGAAACCCGTCTAATATTTGCTGGTTGATCTTATTCTTGCGTGCCATGTTGAAGTTCGTAGTTTGTTCTTGGGTCATAGGAAACGTGATAAGTGGCCGTCTGGAATACAAATATATTAGGTAATCTCCATTATTTACCTTACTTAAAATCATGTCAAGAATCGTGAACGGATCTATTAAGAGAGCGACGATTTTGATTAATTGATTTTTGTTATTTCTATGGTCCTTTACTAGACTGCCCTGTGAGGCAGACAATAGTACATTATTGCCTAGGCGCGGACCGTAAGGGATTTCCTGACAAGGACTGAGCAATCCTCGTTTCAGCCGAGGCATTTGTTATGCTTTTCTCAAACAATGTAAGGAAATTATACGAATACATTTGTAACAAGAAAGTAAGTAATTTAATTATTGTTAAAATTTACGTTTGTCGTATTAGATCAATTTGTACACGATAACGTTTTCCGGGAATACCTATTTGTTTGTCTGTTGAACTTGAGATGTTGATATTGCATTGAGGTAAATGTTGACGGTTTCTCGTTCTAGACTGCTCACTGAAATATGCTAAAAACACATCTTCAGAAAAGCTATGAACATTCTTGCTTGTCCTCTTCACTACATAGTATAAAACAAAGTCGCTTGCGCTGTCTGTCCCTATGTATGCTTAAATCTTTAAAACTACGCAACGGATTTTGATGCGGTTTTTTTTAATAGATAGAGTGATTCTTAAGGAAGGTTTATATGTATAATACATTCCACGCGGGCGAAGCCGCGGGCGGGTCGCTATAAAAAATAAATGGTATAAATTGGCTGTAAGATCTATTATATTTTTCTCTTGATTTAGCACAAAGTAAGTTTTTCTTATCCGAGCTGGCTTCATTATTCAAAAA
Source organism: Acleris emargana (assembly GCA_927399475.2). Classification (NCBI taxonomy): domain Eukaryota; kingdom Metazoa; phylum Arthropoda; class Insecta; order Lepidoptera; family Tortricidae; genus Acleris; species Acleris emargana. The sequence continues at coordinate 42,515,147 of OV656835.1, read as the reverse complement.
AGGCAGTGTGGTAGGTCCCTATTTCCTCACTACTTTCATCTCTTGAGTTAATTTTTACAATTATTTTGCACACAACATGTTTTACGTTTTAAATTTCAATAACGTTTTGTTTTTAATTTTTTTTTTCTAATCATAGACATTATAGAAGAAAATTATAAAATAGAAAAACGTACGTTACCTACTCAAATGCAGATAGACCACTACACCGTTTTTTTATTTAGTTACCTAGTGGAAAAGGGACCTGCAAATCGTACTAAGACATCTTTTCTAAAATGAGACCGAGGCGATTGTGCGCCTCCCTCAGCTACATGTTGTTCATGTCTTCGAGGGGAAGATTGGTCCTGCACGAGTTACATGATCACCTGCCCCTTCACTGCCCTTTAGGCTCCGAGGACATGGATGCAATATGTAGCTGGCTGTTTGTGGCATTCTAACGAAATTTAAGAGAAAAAGTAATTTTGTGCCTAGAGACAAAAAGTATCACTTTTGTCCGAAATTAAATGATTATTTATGGGTAATATAAAAGCACGAGTGAACCTGCGGGCTATATAGCCCTCACTGAAAGCGCCGTTCACTCTCTCTCCATATCGTCATCGTCTTTGAGGTACTTAGCAAGCCAGTGCCCTACATATTTCAATTGGTGTACCTACCCTTTTTAAGGGGACACCATGTCGCTTAGGCCACTCTAGTAAAATTATTGTTCAGTACTTTATAAAAAAAAATTTTTTAATTAGTTTTGTGCAACGAAACGGTAAATATCCGAGAATGAGTTGCTATAATTAACTTCTTTTAATTAAAAAGCCTACCAGTGTAATACATTGGCATAAAATAAGTGTAAATTAGAAATTGACACAATGCGTCGGTCATTCATGTAAACATTGTCATTGTAAATAAACTGTTTATTTCGTTTTTTGTTAATTTTCTTGGTGTTGCGGTTATAAGTAGCAGTCTCATAACTTATATTTTCTCATGCTAAAGAACTTACAACAGGTTTGTGTTGAATTTTTGTGTATTTATTTTACATTGTCATCTCAAGTCAAAGCAGGAGTCGGGTGACATGACGCTTTATAAAATTAAATTTTCACTACTTTGTCATTAAGTCATTAAACAAAAAACCAAGAGTTTTATTCAACTCTCCAGCATGAGACAAATCCAATGACATATCATTTATCAAAATTTGACCATAACTATAGATCTGATGCCATGGATACAAGTCTTTCAGCACTTATAACCAGCAATATATTTTTAGTGACATCTATCGGTGCTCGCTGGAACTAAGTAGGATCCATTACAGCTGATCGTCTTTCATGCAAAAGTCATAAATTTCATCAGCGGTGTGAATCCAATACCTACTGCAAGAGGGCGTTATAACAAGAAGTTAGGAAATACACCATCTAAATACTCGGTCAAACCGCAAAATAGATGAACTTACAGCATTAACACGAAAATTACTAGAGTTAATTAGCAAACAAAAGTAATACGGGACGTAAAGCAAAGTAGTAGGTATTCCGCTAATAAACCAGAAAATCGACACAAAATGACGAAATAAACTACACTTTAACCCACAAACGTCAAGCCTTAAAATAAAAATAACAAATAACATAAACGGCCTAACTTTAAGTTGGATGGTACGAAAACTTTGAGCCCACTAAAAGTATCATTCGCCCTCTGACATTAACAAACTGTTAAAGGCGTTAAAGCCGAAGAAGAAGGGGAAATGCCCTTTTATTATAATGAGCGGGTTTTTTTTATACAGTTACAAGACAGTAAAAGTGACAGTAACAACTATTTTCATTCTCAGCTTGACAGGTTCTAGCTGTTTATATTACGGTGTCTTTTTCTAACATCCGAATAGGAGACGACCTTCACCGGGTTGTTTATTCGATAAAAAGCATTTCATATCAAATTTAATAAGTTAAGTAATATACGGCAATTGGTAGCCTAAAAAAAATCGGTCCAGTACTTATATAAGTACCTACTTACCTAATAAATAAAAAAATTTAGAACTAAGTATAAAAAAAATAATTGGTTGTTTATTATCAAATTACATACTAATCGAAAGTATGAAACCTAGAGAATATGAAGGGTCCACGAAAAGAACATGTCTAGTCACATTAGTAACTTTTTGAGATATCGTGATTTAAAGTTAGGAACCATTTCATTTTGTACGTAATTTTCGTGTAGAGGTTTTATTAAGAGTGTAAAGGTACAAGTTTAAATCTGAATCTGAGTGGTAGGTATAGTTCATTTCATCCTCTACATTTTGAGATTCAAAACTCATTTTCAAAAAAAAGTGACTAGACATGTTCTTTCCGTGGACCCTTCGTATGGAAACGTTAGGTTTGATGCAAATTATTAGTACCGACTTACCTGTTTATACCTGCCTATACAATAGTTATGATGGGAAAAAATAGTACACCTAACGTTTGCATACGCTTCATTCTTTCGATTGGTATGTAATTTGTCTATTGAACAAGTACTTAATTGCCTTTTTTTTAAGTTTATTTAAAATATATATACTTATGCTGAACTGAAACTTTTCAGTTTACCTATTCACCATATATTACTTAACATATAAATTTGATATAAAATACTTTTTTTCGAATAAACAGCCCGGTGAAAGGTCGTCTCCTATTCGGATCATTACTATCTATTTACGAATGGAACGTTTTGCAAGGGACCTCACCTGAATGGATCGAGGTAGAGAGCTCGTGCCGGTAGTTTAAAGTGCTTCTTAATATAGTTTTCGTCCAGTAGCGTAAAGTCGGAATTCGAATTGTTGGAGGTAGGTTGCTGCGGCTTGCTGACGCCTTGCTTATTGGTTTCCTTCGGGCCATCGGCCCTCGGAACTAGGCAGATCAGCGGCAGCCCGGTGCTGGCGCCGCCGCGCACGGCAGCATCCGCGGGCGCGCCGCGCGCGCCCCCGGCGCACGTGCAGCAACTGCCGACAAATCTGCCATTACTATAAGGTATACATACTCAGACTAGGTATACGTACCTACTAAACGTTTATTAGGACTCGTGTATTGTAATAAAACTAATAAATAAACAATATTTTTTGTTAGATGAAGTAAACCGACATTTTGAGAGTCGTTATTTTGGTGAAAATTTACAGAAAATGTAAATATAACTTGAATAATCGTGCTATAACCTATTTGGTATAATACACATTTAAACGGTAGGTCGGTTTCCTGCATCCAATGAACTATGACACAGGTGAGTCCCCTGCATAAGGCGCCCTTGTTTCAGAGCTGATATCTCTTAAACGGCCCAACCAATTTTCATAAAGTTTGGTTAAAAACTATCTCAATTATCCCATCACCGTTTATCATTGTGGGAGTTAAGCTGCCGTCCCACCAAAGAAGGCGGCTAATTGCAAAGTAGTAGTCAAAGCATTCTATACTATATGATCAACCACTTTTTAAAGTGTTTATTGTATAAGTATACATTTTAAGTACCTACCTTATTTAGCTGCATTTGTTATAACATTTTAGAAATAGTTTAAATCGTAATTATAATTACCTAACTAATTAACTTAGGCTCTGTTACATTTCCGACTAATTAATAGCGAACCCTTGATAGTACGAGATACGGTATTAGAATAAAATACCCCCATCAATTAGGTATTAGTAATGAAAAAAATGCTCGATAACATATCTATTATCCTACACAAACTTTGCAAACCCCCTTTATACCCAAAGGGTTTGAATTTCAGTAATCCCTGAAATACGCGTTTCATTATTAACGTTGAAGAGCATTTCTACCAAGGCTCAATCAATGACCTCCTACAGTACATTTGCAATCCTTTTTCATTCCCCTAGGGGTTGAATTTTAGTAATCGCCCATATAAGTGTTTCATCATTTATATTGAAGAGATTTCCTACAGTTTTAAGTAAATTTTACCATAAACATATTGTTTGCCCGTAGAAACCCTCTTTAATCCCATTAGGGGTTGAATTTTGGTAATCAGCGTTATACATATTTCTTTATTTATATTTACGAGCATTTCCAAAAACTTTCAAGTAAAATGGACCATTAAAATGTTTTTTCTTTATAAACCTTCCGACTCCTTTTCATCCCCCCGTGGTTTCAATTTTATTAATCGCTAAAATGTGTGGTGTATTAATTCCCTTCAGAGCATAATGTATAATACGCAAAATGTACACTACACGCAAAACGTATACCGTAAAACCTGGTAACTATGGTCCAAAATCTTCCAACTATGATCCAAAATCAATGACCAAAAGTACAAGTTCCCATTATCTTTAGTTAAGGAAACGTGTTGTTTTATAGACATTTCTTGCTGACTAAAGTTTTAAAATGCTTATACTTAAGTCATCTATGAGGAATTAAATAAATTAGACTTGGACCACAGTTGAAGTACTGGACCATATATAGTTACCAGGTTTTACGGTACATTGGTAAAATGAACAATACGCAAAATGTATATAACGCATATTGCGAAACACAAAATATACAAAAGCAAAAAGTACATTCTCTAAATGTACAGTACCTAAGCAAAATGTACACTAAACGCAAAATGTGCAATAAGCAAATAGTTCAACACGCAAAATGTACAAAACAACGAAAAGTGTGTATTGGTGTTCAGTAATAGCTGGAAACTATCAAATGAGTTAACTAATTATATAAAACTATTTTTTACCCACGACTCTGTCCGCGTAAAAATCCTTAATCGATGCTTGTTGTCAAAAAATACACCTTATTAGTCCAGGCAACGAAAAGCTATAGAACGAACTTTGATTATTTACTCTCTAGATAGAACTTCGATGACATAAATGCGTCGAAAAATTTATCAGCTAACTGTTAGCCTATAAGTAGCTTTCCGCTCCTTAGTGTCAAATGTGTAGTCAAGGGATACGGTCGTGTTACGTGTCAACATTTATTTTGCTAAAAAGGCACTAAAATGACGAGTTATGTAATTAAACTTTGTCGAAATTACAAAGGACGTATGAAATCAAACAGCAAAGTCACCTACCACCGGTAAGTAATTCAGAATTCATAGTATTTATTTCAAAAATCCATCCGTTTAATATGTCTAATTAATACGATTCCATCTTGGCATTATTGTTGGTGTTGCCAGTTTTGAAATACGAAATTCCCTAGTCCCTAGTGGTGTGAGTATTGAAGTATGGAAGTTACTTTAGGATATGTACGATACGAGTATACATTAAATTAATAATAGAAAACTGCCAAGTGTAAGTCGATAATAGTGGAAATTGATAAAAATAAATTTTGACTTACAAACTGGAAATTTGACATGGGGTCACGTCATTACACATATAGCTCATTGAAAACAAAACAATTTGAAAACGGCCAAGTGTGAGTGGATAATAAACGATTTTGTAAACATAACTTATTTAGATTTTGAAACATAAGATTTGTAGGAATGCATAAATAATATAATCAGAAATTGGTCAAGTGCGAGCCGAGAATGGTACAGTCGATATGAAAATGTATTATATTTAATGGGTCAATAATAAATTTGCCTTACAATACATTATTTATTTATAGAATACCTAGTGATCCTATAATGCACAATAGATGGGTAGACATTATAAGAAGCAGTCGTGGAGAAGATTATTGGAAGCCGACTAAAACAACTGTTGTATGCTCTGATCATTTCCATACAAAGGACTTGTATTTTGTCAGCAATCAAAAGCATCGGAGATTGAAAAAGGTATCGTACCGAGCAAAGTAATACTTACCTTCGTTGTTATCCTCGTAAGGCCCACATTAAATTTAGTTAGTTCGAAAAAGAATCTTGTGTCGGTCAACTAAAGTCAAAAGTCACTTTTATTATACTTTTATTACAGGGACTCCTCGTCACCAGTTTAGGGCAAAAAATAACTTTTTCAAATGTCTTCCTTTTATTTTGTTCGGAAAAATTTGCCGGTGAGTGTATTTTATGAATCGAAAACATTAAAGTCAACCCATTCCAATTCGAATCGATACCTATATTTTTAGTTTTTCAAACACTTCACAATAACTAAACCTTACTGTGATCAGTTTTCCCTGTAAATTAGTAATTATGTCTTTAGCTGGCATCCCTATGTACGCCCACAGAGATAAATAGAATGACGTTTTGCGAGTGTCAGACAAAGGAGTCACGCACACAAGCATACAAAAACTGGCCTGTTTCTGTCGTAGTGATTACAGGGTCACACTCTATCTAGAGAGTAAATAATCAAAGAGAACGAAATGCTTGGAAAACAAGGGGGGGGGGGGGGGTGTTAGTCCCATTTTTCGGTTGTCCTAGCGACAGCTCGCATCGCGTAATGAACATTTAGAGAATGTACTTTTTGCTTTTGTACATTTTGCGTGTTTCGCAATATGCGTTGTGTACATTTTGCGTATTGTTCATTGTACTCCGAAGGGCATTATTTGCATTGAAAGGCATAGCTACCAAGTTTCAAGTTAAATGCCTTTTCAAACGATTACAAAATCCACTCCCACTCAAAATTGTAATTTATTATCTTTAGCATGTTGGGCTGGGCGATGGTGAATCAGTCAACCGGGACATTGCCTTTTACATATCGTACCTTCGGTAGATCAAGGGCACAATATACTATATGACAAGAAGAGCAATCGTGCCCTTGTCGCACCGAAGGTGCTTACTTATATAGATTTGCACCACTCCCCTTCGGTGAGAATACAATGATGAGAACACTCCCCGGCAGACTAACTAGTCCGCGTAAAAGTAGAAGCCCGTCTATGAGCATACCGTAGCTACATCGATAGAGATAGATTAACATACCTTGTCATGTTTTTTTATTATTACAAAGCTTCGAAGAACGAAGATCGATTTGTAAAATTACTACGTCGAAGCACTTATTAGCATTTTTTTTTGTTTTTTATTGTATGTTTTATATTTCCATTTTTTACTTTTTTTCTTTCATATTGGTACTAAACGCCAGACTATTGTAAAACCATGATTTTTTATGACATAAAGTTTCGTTTTTAATTTGTATTATATGGCCGATTTTTTTTATTTATCACCATTACGCGAACAATAATTCACACAGCGAAGGTACACCAATCAGTAGGTAACCTCCTTAGAACAAGAGCATAGCCAAAGAAAAGCTTTTAAATAATTAGGCAACAACATTGTTTGGGTTTTCCGGCTCCCCTAAATTTTACATGAAATATCCTTGATAAGATGTAATGAATTGCATAGTGTAATTAATGCACGGAGTTCTATGGAGTTTTATTATTGATATGATATTGAACTGCATACTGTAATTAATGCACGTTAGCATTATTTTTTCAAATATATTGCTGAACGCAGGTAGGATAGATACTGGACGATAATCAGAAGGATTATCTCTATGACCTGATTTAAAAATAGGACCTTACTACATTGCATAAAATTTGGGAAAATGCCATTGTCAATACGACTATTAAAAATAAGAGGTAGGGTGGGAGCAACAACCTCCAGAATGGTTTCAAATACCTGATCGGGCACGCCCCATAAGACTTCCGTTTTTTTAAATCATTTTAAAAGACTAGAAACATGATGAAATTTAAAATCACGTACATTTCCTTATTCTACATGTTCATTTAGAATGGATGGGATATTGCTGTGGACGATGCCAGACATTTTGTTATTGTACTAGAAATTTTGGACAAGAAATTATTAAATTCGCTGGCTTCTTTTACTGAGTCAGTTATTAATGTATTCTAAATCTTCAAGGAAATAGTGAATTCGCTTTTACTTTTGCCCTGGCTTTATTATCTGAGGATTTTATTTATTCATTTAAATGCGCTACTTCTCTCTCTCTACTTTTCCAGATTCCGGTAGTTGCCCACTCATTGAATGGCATTTAATAATAATTTTTATTCGCTTTTTACTACACGTTTTATTAAATTCTCAACATACTATTTGTAGAAGCATCTTTAATATATCGTTCGGATCATTTGATTCTTTCTGTGAATTTGATATGGAGACTATCAGGTTTGAATTTAATAATTCTAGTCTACTTTCACTCAGTGGTCTTATATCTGTAACGCGATCCGGGTGCTTCATCTCGCAACGTAATCTCACCATCTGTTCTTTGTGATCCGAACGGGCCCCGTTCACTATTCTTCCATCTAGGTACATGAGGACAATTTAACCAGACATTATCCATACAAGTGGCTGAGGTGGGAGTCACCCTGGTAGGTAATTCAAACAGGTAATCCAAGTTATAACTAGACTGATATATAGATATTTTTCGACTGATTGAGATGAAATATCGATATTGAAGTCACCGGAGACAACTAATGATTTTTTAGGGTTCCGTAGTCATACTAGGAACCCTTATAGTTTCGCCATGTCCAGCCGTCCGTTCGTCCGCAGTCTAGCTCAGAGACTCTTAGTAATAGAAAGCTGTAATTTGTTAAAAATATACACTTTGAATAGGTACTTCCCCTACAGGTAACTTGGGGATGTTTTTTTTTCCTCGTCTATCTCATAGCGTGGGATGTCATTGGATAGGATAAGTCTTTCAAAAATATTGCGGGTTTGCTAATACAATTTTACGCTATATTAAGCTTTAAAGCGCTAATAATACAGCCAAAACTACAAATATTAAAATCTGAAAAATATCTTAAATTAAAGCACATATAATGCCTTCCCCACGGCACTACTAAACCGCACTACTGACCAAAACTAGTATCAAAAATATGAGGTAGGTTTAGGTTATGTTAGTTTTGCAGCAGGCCCGGAGGGCCAAACCACCCAGAAGTAGGTGCTCCGCGACAGCGGATCTCCGTCGACTCCGTTTAGTTCGAATTAAAAATAGAAATCATTGGTCAGTAGTGTGGTTTAGTAGTGTCGTGGGGAAGGAGGGGAAATTAATAGGAAAACTATCACTACTAAGTAGACTTCAGTGGTTCTTGAGTTCAAAGCGGTTTAAATGTTTATGCCTACCGAAAACTTATTTGCGGTGTTGGTAAACTAACCGTGACCTATGTCGATGTATGGGGATAACAGTTTTCCAACGGTAAAGATAAATTTATCGCGAGGTCAAATTTGTTTGTAGTAACGGCTTCGGAACCCTACACTGAGCATGGTCCGACCCGGTTAGTTTTATTTTCTACAAATAACTCGAGATCGAATATTTTGCCAGTGAAGCGATTTATATTTTGGTGTAATAATGTTACACTGTTCTGCCTCTCTGTTGTCTCAACCGTCAGTTTAAAGACAATATCAAAAAGGATAGTCGCCCGATTTACGTGGGGTATACGTGCCCCTGGGGCATCTATCCCCCACATAACTAACTCTGTATAATCTCAGCGTATTTTGTTTATGTTCTTTTATAATTTATATAGTGCCGTGTGGTTGCCGGCTTAGAATTGTGCCACTCCATGTCTTCCCGTGGAAGTCGTAAGAGGTGACAAGCCATTTTAGGCGATGGGCTTGCAACCTGTCACTAATATACACTGTTAAACATCTTAGCCTAGTTGTGCAAATTGTGGTTACAGAGTTATCAACAAGTTTTTGGAGTTGTTGGTAATTCTGTAGCTCTGCCTACCCCACTCTGGGAATGAAGGCGTGAAGGTATGTATGTATGTATGTGTATAATTTATATTGCTTTTTTCAATTGATTTCCCTTGCTAGGTTTCTATGTTCTTCGAAGAATCTAATACTTCCCTACGAGGGTGGATTGAAAAGTTCTGAGCCTGGTAAAAAAAAGTAACGGGCTCACTTTTTATAAAAAAAATATTTTTCGACATATTCTCCATGAAGGTCAATGCACTTAGTCCACCTCGCCTCCGACTTCATTATCCCATCAAAAAAAAAAGAATCGCTGAGGTCGTCAAAAATATGAGTCTACTGCTTCTTGTACCTCCATATTTGTCGAAAATATTTGTCCTCCCAAGTGTTTTTTGAGGTTTGGGAAGAGATGATAATCGGGAGGAGCTAGATCCGGCGAGTAAGGGTCATGCGGCAGCACTACAAATCCACAATCATATATTTGTGCCATTGATTTCGCCGAAGTGTGAACGCGAGCGTTGTCTTGGTGAAACAGTACTTTTTTCGACAGCATTCCAGGTCTCTTTATTTTAATTTCCTCACGCAGACGACGTAAAAGAGCACAATAGTAGTCCGAATTTATTTTTTTGCCCTTTTCGAGATAGTCTATCATGATATTCATGATAACCCCCCTGCAATCCCAGAAAACTGAGGCCATTACCTTATTAGCTGACAAAATGACCTTGGCTTTTTTGGGTGGTGGTGAACCTGGTCTTTTCCATTGCCTGGATTGTTCTTTCGATTCTGGTGTACTGTGGTGGACCCATGTCTCGTCCATAGTTATAAAACGATTGAAAAAAATCGTCGGAGTCACGTTGAAACATACATAAACAATCTTGGGAAATTGTAACACGTACTCGTTTGTTCTCGACTGAAAGCAGTCTAGGCACCCACCTGGTTGACACCTTAGAAAATCCAAGAACATCGGTGATGATGTTCTGTGCCCGCTCATAAGAAATACCCATTGCTTCCGCTATCTCCACAATCTTCAATCGCCTATCCTTCATTATCGCATCTAATATATTATTGACATTTTCGTCCGTAGTAGCCGTCAACGGCCGCCCACTCCTAGGCTCGTCTTGAACAGTCTCCCGGCCACGTTTGAAACCAGCTACCCATCTTTTTATGGTAGCATACGATGGAGCAGATTGCCCTTATGTTTGATTCATATCTTCAAATATTTGTTTTGGTGTTAACCCCTTCTTTTGCAAACATTTTATGACAGAACGGTGCTCAATTTTATCCATTACTTGAAAAATCAGTGACCTTATGTAGCAGTTCGAGCATAAAATGCAAAATTGTGACAGGAAAAAAACAAAAGATAGTGCATAATGGCGACTAAATATGGCACTTTGACCTGCCAGTATTTATTTGTTTTTTTTTTATTACATTCAACCTTAGGCTCAGAACTTTTCAATGCACCCTCGTATATTGTTAGCGTTTTTTTAAATATATTTTTTATTACTTATCGCAACTTATACACATATTTTATTCCTTAGGGCATCTATCGTACACCACAAGCATCTATCCTTCTTAGAAATCTATCTATCTATCTATCCTAAAAAAAGGGTTCTGCTAAAACTAAACTTCTACACAATCAGAAATTATAAGGTCAACAAAATCAAGTCGTAATGTCGGTTAAACCTAAACAAGCTATATCGAAAGGCAATAGTGATGGGAAATTGACAGTTTTTAAATAAGGATGTCTTTTCAAAAAGTGTGTGCACCTATCCCGGGAGCGTAAGGGCCGGGCCACACACCTCAGCCCCGCAGAACGTGACGAGGAACAGGCGCGTCTCGCTTGTGTATGCAAAAATATTCGCGACGAGTGCAAAAAACGCCTCAAATTTTCAAACGTAAGTATTTGTAGTTTCATAACTTTATAATTAACAGTATTAACTTCTGTTCTGTTTTTATTATATCAATGTAATGGTTCATTAAGTGTACGACTAAGTGTTAATTATTGCTTTTTTTGTATTTGGTTTAGATAAAAAATAAAAAGGCACCTATCGATATCAAAAAACCCAACCCAATACGTTAAACGTATAAATGCCCTTGGGGCCCATCTTTATGTTCTGTTATAATTTGTATTGTTTTTTTCAATCGATTTCTGTTGATAGGTTTCTATGTTCCTCTAAAAACCTATATCTACTTACCCCGATGCTGTTAGCGTGTTTTGATATTTTTTCATTGCTTATCGCAAATATTATACACATTTCATTTACATTCATATATTTTATTCCATAGGACATCTATCCCACATCACAAGCATCTATCTTTCTTAGAATTTTCATGGTGGGGCTTCTCTCCATATAGGTAGGCATCTATGTATCTATCTTCATCTATCCTACAAATAAGGCTTCTGCGAAAACTCAATTTCTACACAATCAGTAATCATTAGGTCAACAAAAACAAGTCTTAAAGTAATATCAAAGACTAAACTAGCTATATCAAAAGGAAATATTCATGGGAAAATTATAGTTCTGAAATTAGGAGGCCTTTTCAAAAAGTGCGGCAACTATCCAGGATCTACCCTAAGCAAGCAAAGTTAGCCACTGTTCACTTATGTCACCTATCATTTTAAGCTTTTAGAAAAGAATATGTATGCAACAGTTCATAGTTAGCTCTTAAGGTAATCGTGCCTGTCATTAAAGCGCTCACAAGCTTCATTATGTAACAGTTACATATTTTGTGTTTTTAGGCCTCTTGGTTGCCTGCCTAGGCCACTCTGAACCGTCCGACGAACCATCCGGGCTACCCGGTCACTCGCTCCCCTGCAGTTTCCATCGAGTTCTATTTATCGTGTTTATTTAGAGACGTTCGCCGACGACAAATTAAACGATTCCCAATGCCGGGGGTACGTTTTATTACGCCGCTGAATAATGGCTGACATTATTAACGCAATTCTTCTGTGATATGTGATATTGGTTTTGTCGCGTCTAATTTAATGTAAATATTTTGATAACGTAATAAAAAGGAAACCTTGAATTAAAAATTAACGAAGTGTTCAAATAAGTGTATTGGTATTAGAAGAACTCCGATCTGGTATCGGAGCAGAACCAATTCTAAAAATGGCTGAAACCCACCACAGCTGAAACCACTCTGATGTTCCCCGGGTAACAAACAGACGTTGAGCGAATTTTGCCGAGCAAGGTGTAAGTAAACATAGAAAACTTTTCCAAGTATCTACTTTGCGTATACCATAAAATTTACTGGAAGAGGTAGAAGGTACAGAATGCATACATTCGTTTTTAACGGGTGATAACAAAAAAATGAGAATTATTTGCAAGGGTGTAAAAAAATAATTGTGTAATATTTTATATTTTTTTTATAGTAAGGGTTATAATACACATTTAACTATTTGCAAAATTATTAATGCACGTTACGATAGGGCCCGTAATCAGCTGTTCGACGCAGTTTTGACATAATGCCCGAACAAGACCGTTGGACGGCATATTGGTCCATTTTTCGCACACAGGTTTTGATTCTTTTTATCAGTTGGGCACAATTTTCTGCTTCCCAATTAATTTTGTAAACCAAACTGCTCAAAAACCAGAAAAATCTTCGATCAGTCGACATTACATGTGGAAGGTTTTTGGGATTTCGGATTTTCGGTACAAATGGCACATTATGGGAGTCTAGGAATTGCAATGTTTTTTTGGCGTAATGTGACGATGCCTTATCTGGCCAAAACACATATTCTCCATCAGGGCGATGTTGGCGATTAAATGGTATAAGTATTTTTTTCAAGCATTCACTCTATGAGAGTTTAGGATTAACTGCTAAACCACTAGGTTTGAACCACAGTTTTGACACACCTTTATCGGAAAAAGCCACATAAAGCATATTTTTCAGCTCAAACTTGTGCTTATACTTGTGTTTTATATTGTCTGGTGATGTTGAAATGTTGCTGGTATAGTACCGATCATTTCCAGGTATATGGGTTTTGCTCAAAGGGAAATAACTTTCATCATCCAAATTAAACGATTTTTCTTTGTAATTTGTAACCATCCAGCGGCATTGTGACATAATGTTACATTCTTGCTGATCGGTGTATTACGGTGCCCTTATCTTCTTGCGGCACTCCAAACCCACCTTTTTTAAACACCGGCAAATGTACGGTTGAAAACATTTAAATATTTTCGCGGCATCTCGTTGGCTCATGGAATCACTATCATTGAAAGTGATATGGAGTGTCTTCAGTCTTCCCTTGGTCATTATTTTAGCTGGTCGGCCGCTACCACGTTTGCGAGTTGTCGTCAAGGATGCAAGAATTCTATATATAGTAGAAACTGTTACATTTTCTTTGGTAAAATGATCTACTGTGTACGTTTTCCCCACGTTTATATTTTTATTATAAAAATGTACAACGCGTTTTCGCAGAGCTTCTTGTTTCGGCGTCATTTTGACAATTATAAATGATTGAAAAAATGAAACAAATAAAAATCAAGAATATCAAAAGAGGAACAAATAACATCTTGAACATTTTTTTGTCTATGGCAATAGATATTTTTTTTAAGACTACTGAAAATGATTCTCATTTTTTTGTTATCACCCGTTAATAATGTTTTAGGAAAACGTTTTCAATTGGTTGTAACCCACATGTTGCTTTCGAAACCACATTCGTTTTTCTTTCAATATACACATTTACTTCCTAGTATAATTTTAACATACTTACTTAATAATGGCACCGTTTAAACCAAATTCGAAAACCGAAAAGAGGCTCAAGAACTCTTTGAGAAATATGTTTTTAAGTTTATCATTAATTAATCATAGACCTTAGTCTCACAAATTGATTTAAAAAAAAACTATACCTCACGATTCAAAAGTAAGGGTCTTTTAATTTCATTTGTAAACGGCAGCGAGAGTTCCTGCCGCTGCTCTCGGCCTCGGCCATCTTCACCTTTCACGCCTTAAGGTTAACACATTCAAATGTAGTGTATAAATAACAAAAGTTATACGTTTATATGTTTTTTATGTATTTCACTATTTATATCTATATTATAAACAAATTATTAGTGTGCGTATATTTGTTTTTGTGTAAGTGGAATTAGCAAACTGATTTAAACAAATTAGAGAGAGTAAGTAATGCTATGTTGTATTTGATTAAGAAAAAACTGCCTTCAAAAAGCAAAAAGTACCTTCTTTTAAAATAGTAGGTAGGTACTTCATAGGTCAGTCCAAATGAAATCGGCGTCCTACAATATTTTGACCAAAAGCTGACTTAATTTGGACTGACCTAATTATTACCTACTATTTAAAAGAAGGTATTTTTTGCTTTTTGAAGGCGGCTTTTCGTTTTTTTTTACTTTTATTTCATTTTATAGTTTTTAGTGATCAGGTTAAATGCTGTTATGTAGTCCCAATTCAATATGCTTCGTCGTAGTGGCTCAACTATCTTAATCAAATTATCTTGTCGCCACCCTTAAAATATATACCGTGAAGGAGTTCCGGTGGCCATCTGTGGTCTTCATCATCAGTATCACTTCACCAAATAGTGCTTTCGAAGAGCAAATACGCGACGTTAAAATGAAAAATACCAAAATCGCTATCGGTGTGCGTATACATTTTGAGGAGTTCGTCCATTCCTCATGGATTTCATCATCAAATCTTCATTTTATTAAAAATAAAATCAAACGGCAAGCACCAGCTTTCAAATAAAAAAAGAATCATCAAAATCCGTTCACCCAGTCGAAAGTTCAAAGGTAACAAACATTTAAAAAAACATGAATTGAGAACTTCCTCCTTTTTTGAAGTCGTTTAAAAACGAGTCGAAGGCAATTATCCTTAACAGAACGTCGATAATACTCGGAAAATTAATATACTTAACAATCAAACACAAATAAAACTTATCATATACTTGGTTAAAAAACATGTTTTTGTAACATTTACAAAAATCTTTTGTAACGCAATGATGTCCCCTCAAATTATCTCTGAAATCTCTCCATAACTTTTTACCAAACGTAAAAGGTTTCTTCCAGCGCTGTATTTTATTATTTCTGTGTATTCTTGAAAGTATGTCTTTAGAACTTGTTAACAAGTTGTCGGATGTCCTGGCACCTGTTGAGACTGCTTGTTGAATTTCAATCAAACAAAAGTATCGAGGTAATCGTCTTTCCGCGTAACAATACCATAAAATTTTAGCGAGGGCTATTTAGGAATCTTCCTATTTGGGGTCTGTTGCAATATTATCAATACGCATTTCATTCGCTATGGAGAAAAAACCTTTTCAATTTTAGGTTGAGTTAGAACACCGATCGAATCTTAACATAAGTACTACAAAAGGACGAATGGTGTGTACTGTACCTACCTAACGCAGTTTCTAGCGTGTCGGGTGGAATACAAAAGGGAATCAGTAAAAACCGGGCAAGAGAATATAAACAGTAGATTGTGTCACAAGGGAGTAAAATAACATATTTACGGCGAGAGCGTACATTGAATCCTGAATGAAGCCAAGGATTCGAAAATAGAATCCTGAGCGCAAATCCTTACATCACGATGGTTCCACCGTATACATGCGAAACAAAACACCAACGGCAATTTTCAGAGCCAGCTCTGACCGTCATCTCTATTAACATAGAGGGCTTCTCAGATGACAAAGCGCTACGCCTTTGGGAAATGTGCCGCGAGACGCCATGTCACGATCTATGCGTCCAGGAAACCCATCGCAACGCACGTCAAACTCGGCCACGGATACCCGGATTGACCTAAATAGCGGAGATTCTGCACTCAAAGCACGGCAGTGCTATTTTTGCTTAACCAGACGTAGCGGTCTCATCTTCTTACTCTATCTGTCGAAACACTATGGAGCTTATATTACCGTGGACATCGGTACATGTACAGTTTCATCCGTGTACAAGCCATCTGCCCAACCATTTCAGTCCTGGGACCTCGTTGCGTCAACTGATAGACGAGCCACGTTGGTGATGGGAGACTTTAACAGCCACCATACAGATATCAGCCCCCAGTGTGTTAAGTCCGTCTGAAAACCCATCCCGAGAACGCAACGCAGGCCCATAATGTGTCGGGTACAAGCTGTGGTGCAGCCCATCAGGGTCCCTTTCCGCCAGCGTTTTAATTTCGCGAAAGCTGACTGGACAAATACGCCTCGGATATAGATAGGAGGCTGCCCTCACTACAACCTGTTGCCTCAAACTACGACCACCTTATAAAAATTGATTGAGCCGCGTCAATACCTAGAGGCTGTCGGACGAACTAGATCCCCGGTCTAAGCCCAACGTCGTCAAGACTTCTTGATACCTACGCAGCCCAGTTCGTGAAAGACCCATTCGCTGCTGAAACCATACACACAGGTGCGGTGCTGATGGAAGAACTAGCCAAGTCCAGAAGGAAAAAGTGGGAAGACCGTTGGTATCATTGACATGACGTACAACAGCAAGAGTGCTTGGTCCACTTTGCACTTTGGTGACGCGCCCGCAGCCGGCCATCCGGGACAAATCACAGCCAGCGTTCAAAATCAGCAAAATCATTTTTTTACATTTCAGCTCTAAAGGGTCGGAATAGTAAGTTAAAGTTTGTATTTGATATAATTATCTTCGAAAATGACATTTTCCCCACGTCACTTTCGAAGAAAATTACATAAAATTTAAAATGTAGCCTAAATTACGAAACGCTAAGGTACGAATTAAAGAAATATAACTTCACAGTTTATGGAAATACCTACACCGTATTATTCTATTGCATTGTCAGTGGGTTATGGGTTTACATTGTGTACCCAGCCAAATCCTATAACGGGAACTGGTTAAAAATGAACTTCCAAAATTAGACACCCACATTAAACGTACAAACAGCCTAACACTTAACTGCCCATTAAAGACAGAATTGAGAAAACGTAGAAAACGATAAATATAGATTTTACATAAGAATCTCATGTGCACGATAGAGACAGTTTCTCTCTGTTTACCTTCGTTGGTCACTCAGCTGTGTGGGCGATTGTATATAACAGATTATAAAAAGGCGAGAAGTAACGGCAGACAGACTCTTCCGAAAGCTCTATTGCTTTTTCTATAAGTCATGACGATGTTCCCGTTTGATATGATGATACTAGGATTAACTTTAACCTAGAATGAACATACTAAACCACACCCGAAGCCGGGGCGGGCCGCTAGTAGATACAATTATAAAACTGAATTTAGCATTATATAAAACAAATAAAACTTTATTAAGGCCCTGTCATCCCGGCTCATAGACACCTCCGGAGATCCTAGAGCTTGTGCTTACCTCTCCCAAAGGATTGGGCTAGATATCGAGCGAGGTAAAGCAGCCAGTGTTATAGGGACCATGCCGCGAGCGATCCTGCTAGAGGGGGTGTTCTTTTTATAGTGGTAATTATTATTTACATCTTTAATATTTGAGTAGCATAGTTTTTTTTAAATTAAAATAAGTCTCGTTTTAACTTTTGTAACTTAAATAAGTTTAGTTTTAACGTTGTAGTACCTATATTAATGTAACATAAATATGTACATTTCATGCTTAGTTGAGCAGGAAAACGTGTCAGAATTTTCACAAAAACTCTAAATAGTAATAATAATAAATAAATAAATATACTTACCTTTGATGGTAAAAAACAACCATATAAAAGTTTCGATGGTACATACATACATACATACTTTCACGCCTGTAATCCCAGAGTGGGGTAAGCAGAGCTACAGAATTAAGTACCTAAAACTTTAAAAACGTGGTGATAATTCTGTAACCACATTTTGCACAAATAGGCTAAGATGTTTACCAGCGTATTAGTGACAGGTTGCAAGCCCATCGCCTAAAACGTACTAACTAAGGACCGTATCGAAAAGAAAGTAGACGAGTTAAAAATGACAATTTTTATTCTATGTGATATTTGGATATAAAACATAAAATTAACTAAAATATAACACCTTTTCAAGAACTAATTTTAAGAAAACTGTCGTAGACCTCCTATTTAGCCTGCAATCTTACTTTCTTTTTGATGTCCTTCATTAAGTTTTGGACGACAGTATTTGCTATTTTTCCTGACACTCTGTTCGACTTTTTTTTTAAGTCCTCGACTGATGTTGCAGCTTTGACATTCTTTTGGAGCTGCCGCTTCATAATAGCGCAGTAACTTTCGAAAGGGCGGACTTCAGGGCAGTTGGGGGGGTTCATGTCTCTTTCGACTATATCAACTTTGTGGGCCTTATACCATTCCAGTGTAGCTTTTGAGTAATGGCATGATGCCAAGTCTGGCCAAAATAAAATAGGCTTCTTGTGTATTTTAATGACAGGCAGTAGTCTTTTTTTCAAGCACTCCTCACGATATACTTCAGCGTTTAAGTTACCTGTGGTGAAAAAGGATTTCGAACGCATGTCACATTGACATGAATGCTTGCCAAATTAGTATCTTTTTACCGAATTTCTCAACACTGAAGGCTTTATCGGACGGTGTCTGGTTGTTACACGTGCAAAATTTTCTCTTGCCCTTTTTAATTCTTATTTCAGTTGATTCTCTAAGAATTAGTGTAATTATTGTAGTTTTAGTTTTTTATTTTAGTGTGTTTGAGTTGTAGTGTTGTGTAGCTGTAATTTGGTAAGTATTGATTGATGTTGGACGAGGAGCCCCCTGATGGGGGCGGTGGGACTTCTGTCCCTGTAGTTGATTTGGGGGAAGTTAGTTCTCGCAAACGGGGTCCTAATGACTCTGGTGTTTTGGACAACAATCATAAAAGGGATGCTAGGATGCCGGCGTCAGCCTCCATCCAGCATACTTTTACGGTTCCGGAGTTTGCTCCTGGTACAAAATTAAAATATGGCTCTGCTGATTCGGGTCCTTTCATTGTCCACGTTACAAAGACAGTGGAGGATGCCTCCATTGGTTCCTCTCTTCGTACTCTGAAATTCGCTCAGCTTGTTCACAGGTACCACATTAAGGGTATTTGTAAAGGTGGAATCAGATCTGGCGGTCGTAGTCGAGTTGTGGTTGAGTTTATTAATGCAGACTCGGCTAATGAGTTCTTGGAGAGTGCTCTGTTCAATGAGAACCCTCAATTTACCTCCATCATTCCAATGTTCAGTATCACAAGGATGGGCCTTGTTCGTGGTATTCCTGTCGACTGGACCCTAGAGGAGCTGGTCAGCTCTATTGACTGCTCCGCAAAAGTTATCAAGGCTCGTAGGCTTAACCGTAAATGTTCACTGGATGGGAAAGTGTCCTGGGTTCCTACCCAAACTGTTTCATTGACCTTTTTGGGGCAATCTTTGCCCGAAAGTGTTTATTGTTTGCATACCTCTATTCCTGTGGATGTATATCAGCTCCCTTCCATTCAATGTAATAAATGCTGCCGGTTTGGACATATTAAAGTGAATTGTAGGTCTAACCCCCGCTGTTTTAAATGCGCTCAACCCCATGAAGGTGTAGATTGTCTTGTCAGTGCAGAAATGGCTTCTTGTCTATTTTGTTCTGGCATGCATTTTGCCACAAATTCTTCCTGCCCTGAGCACTCTAGGCAGAAAAGTATAAAGTTGGTGATGTCAGAGGAAAACATCCCATACTCTGATGCTGCTCGTCGCTTTCGCCCTGTTCGGCGTTCATTTGCTGATACTACTCGCTCTTCGGTTTCTCCTTCCTTGTTTCCCCTGACTCAAGAATCCTTGGCTCCTTTATCTCCTCCTTCTCCTGTCACTCCATCACGCTCTATTCCTCCGGTTTCTCACAAAAAAAACAATCTTTGTTCCTCGTCGCCCTGCCCCAGTTCTGGAGAAGGGCTATGACAAAGCTGCTCACAACGCAATCATTCATTCTCCGAAATCCACTCAATTAAATGGCTGTGCACTCAATGACTCTGAACCTGATTTTACTCCAAATGATAACCTTATTAAGCTGCTTATCAGCACATTAGTGAATCTTCTTTCGAAGTTCTCTGATGCTATACCGAACAATGTCTCAGAACTGCTGAATCAATTGACGTCTGTCCTTATGACCAATAATGGCTTATACAGCCATTCAATGGAATTGTAGAAGCATTCGACATAAAAAACATGAAATCATTCATCTCATTAACAAATTCAATCCCTCAATTCTTGCTATCTCGGAGTCATGGTTAAAGCCTGGGTCCCTTTTTAGGGTTTCAGGTTTCTCATGTCTTCGGGATGACAGTGTTGATGGTTGGAACGGTTGAGCCGTTCTTATTAAACGTTCTCTTCCCTTTTCTTTAGTTCCTATCCCCATTCATTCTTCAGGCATAAATATTGTTGCTGTAAAACTTTTTAATTCTACTTTCATTTCCCTTTATATTCCTCACCCTAATCTCTCGATTATTGCTGAATTAGACTCAATCCTTTCCTCTCTCTCTCTGGCCCTTTTGTTGTCATGGGGGATTTTAACTGTCATCACACTTTGTGGGGTTCTCATTCCTGCGATTACAATTCATCTCATCTTTTAAATGTCTTTGACAACATTAATTTGTGCCTGTTGAATGATGGATCTCCTACTAGGAGATCATCCCCTTTGCAAAATCCTAGCTCTGTGGATTTAACTCTGACATCACCTTACTTGGCTTCTAGGCTCTCCTGGAGGGTTCTCTCCCATTCTCATGGTAGTGATCATTTTCCTTTTCTTATTTCTTTTACCTCTGATGTGTCTGTTCCGTTTTTATCTTCTCCTCCTCTTCTTAAGTATAGAACTGGACAAGCTGACTGGCCTGAATTTTCTTCTTTGGTCTCTAATGAAGTAGCGCTCCTTCCTCCTGTTTCTTCTGATAATTTTCTGGAGTTGTATTTTAAGTTTGTCTCAATTTTAATTCTTTCAGCTAATTCTAATATTCCTACTAAAAGCTCTTCACTTCGCAGGGCTTCTTCTCCTCCGTGGTGGGATGCTGATTGTACTTTAGCTATTAAAAATAGAAATGAGGCTGAAGATGCTTTTGCTGTGGATTTGTCTAATCTGGAAAAATATTTGGAGTTCCAGGCTTCTAATGCTCGTTGTAAGCGTTTGTTATCTTCTAAAAAACGTCTTGGTTGGTCTCGTTTTTGCGAGAACCTGTCTCCTCGTACGCCCTCTTCCTTAGTATGGAAGAACATCAAAAGATTTCGTGGATCTTTGTCTGATTCGAAACCCACTGTCTAATGATCCATCTAGCTGGTTGGAGGGTTTTTTGGATAAATTAGCGCCTGCTTTTGTTCCGCCGGAAGATTGCTTTCCTCCACCTTCGTCTCCTTTCTCTTCTGACAGCATGGATGATCCCTTTTCTTTTCGGGAAATTTCTACTGTGTTGGATCATCTTCAAGATTCTTCTCCGGGAATAGACGGAATTCCTTATTCTTTCATTAGACGGTGCTCTGACTCTTCTAAAATTTTCTTCCTTTCCCTGTTAAATCATATTTATAATTCCGGCTGCCTCCCTGATTCATGGAAGAACCAAATTATTATTTCCATTGTAAAACCTGGTAAAGATCCCAGTGACCCCTCCAGTTATAGACCCTATTGCTCTTTCATCTGTTCTCTCAAAGATCCTAGAGCATTTAATTAAGAATAGGCTCGAGTGGATTTTAGAAAGTCGAGGAATCCTTTCCAAATCCCAATTTGGGTTTCGTAGAGGCATGGGAACTATGGATAGTTTAAGTATTCTTACGTCCGATGTTCGTTTAGCTTTCTCCAGAGGTCATCACCTTGTTGGTGTTTTTTTAGATATAACTTCTGCCTATGATAATGTTCAGCTTCCGCTTCTCAGGCAAAAAATGCTTCAATTGAGTTTGCCAGTGAAGATGGTTCATGTCATTTGCAATCTTTTCATGGCTCGTTCTATCTCAGTTCGTTTTCAAGGTTCTTTGTTACCTCCTAGAACCATTTGGAAGGGTCTTCCTCAGGGTTCTGTATTAAGTCCAATTTTATATAGCCTTTATACCGCTGACCTCAGTCAATCAGTAGATTGTTTTTGTAATATTTTGCAATATGCTGATGACATTGCTCTTTACTTTGCCTCCAACTCCATTTCCATGTGTTCTCAGTCTCTTAACTCCGCTCTAGGTTACTTAAACACGTGGCTCTTAGATCATGGCTTATCTTTGTCTGCCTCTAAGAGTTCGGTTGTGATTTTTACTAGAAAAAGACAGGTTCCTGATATCCGTATCTTTCTTGAGGGGGTATTGCTCCCTGTGTCTAATTCTGTTAAATTTCTAGGTTTAATTTTAGATCATCATTTAACTGGGATTCCTCACTTGAATCACATTAAGGATAAATGTGAGAAAAGCATAAATTTTATGAGAGCTTTATCTGGTGCTTGGTGGGGTGCTCATCCATATTCTCAAAAGCTTTTGTATAATGCGATCATCCGGAGCCACTTTGATTATGGTTCTTTTTTGTTGGAGCCCTGTAGCAAACTTGCTCTGGCATCTTTGGATAGGATTCAGTCGAGGTGTTTGCGTATAATTTCTGGAGCAATGAAATCTTCTCCCATCAACGCTCTCCAGATAGAATGTTTGGAGCCTCCTTTAAAGCTTCGCAGACAATTCCTTTCTGATCGCTTTTTCTTCAGAGCTGTGCAGTCGTCTGATCACCCTTTATTGTGTCGCCTTAATCGTCTTTCTGATGTCATGCCCTCCTCTAAGTACTGGTCTCACAAGGAGACTCCTTGCCTAATTAAAAGTTTTCGTAAATTCTGTAATGGTCCCCCGGTGGTCCAGTCTGTTGGCAACCCTTTATTTAGTTTTAGCTTTGATTCTATCCTGTTTCATCCTAGAATTGATTTTTGTTTTGGCATTAAAAAGAATGATATTGAAGCCAATCGGGTTTTCAATAAAATATTATTTGAAAAATGGGATGGGTGGATTCCTGTTTTCACTGATGCTTCCAAGCTCTCTTCAGATGGCTGTGTGGGTTCAGCTGTCTGGATTCCACGGTATAATGTTGTTTTAAACTTTAAGTCTCCCCCTCAATCTTCTGTTTACTCTGGAGAGGCTATTGCCATTTTTGAAGCTGTCTCTTACATAGAATCACACAAAATGTCAAAATCTATTGTTTTCTCAGATTCTTTGAGTTGTCTCCAGGCCTTGGATAAGGTTCCCCTGCTTAAGTCGAGAGAGGTTCTCCATCGCTGTCATACTCTTGGCATTGATGTGGTTTTGGCTTGGATCCCTGGGCATGCAGGCATTACAGGCAATGAACGGGTTGATTTTTTCGCGAAGCAAGCGATAGATATTGGTTGCACCTCCCACTCGGAATGTTTTAGTCAAGACTTGCGTGCTACTTCGAGGTCCCATCTGGTTGATCACTGGACTGACTTATGGAATTGTTCTCGTCTCTCCAAGGGTAGACATTATGGTGGCATTCAACCAAGTCTACCTGTAAAACCTTGGTTTTTTAAATTTAATAAAGTTAACAAGTCTGCCACCTCCACTATAATTCGACTGCGACTTGGTCATATTTGTTCACTCCATTTTCTGGCGAAGATCCGAGTTCGGGATCATTCTCTGTGCGAGTGTGGTCTTGAGGAGGGAACCCCAGATCACATTTTTTTCAATTGTCCTAATATTCCTGTTTCTTTATATAACTTTCTTCCTGATTACATCTTTCGTCCAGCTAGTCTTAGTTATGTCCTCACTTTTGTAAATACTTCATTTGTATATATTTTAGCTAAGTATATTAATTATTTTAATATTAAGTTGTAAATTGCCTTATAGATTTGGTATTGTAGTTGTAGTTAATGTACATAATTTGTTTTATTTTTAGATTCCCCAACTGATGATTCAGCATCTGTTTCTGGAAAAGCATTTTCACCGATCACGTGTAACTTCCAACCTTGACACTGGCAGAATTGTCCCACTGGACAGTAGCCATAAATCAAAGAATTGAATTGAATTGAAGGCTTTATCTTTTTGAGAAACCTTTTTACCAGCGGGTAAAAAACTAAGGTCGGGCAATGTTTTAAAATCTAATTTGCAGTATGTTTCGTCGTCCATAATAATACATTGCGTTTCTTGGTTAATACACGATCATATAGTTTTCTTGTTCGTTTTCTAACGGTTGCCACTTGCTTTTCATCTCTTTTAGGTTGTTTCTGTTTTTTATAAGTCTTTAGGTTACATCTTTTTTTAATTCGCCGAACCATTGATGGAGAAGTTTTAGCTTTTTTAGCAGCATCTCGGACAGAAACACGTGGATTTTGTAAAAAAATGCGTACAACTCTTTTTTGCAATGCAGGGTCCCAAGGTCCTCGTTTTCTGCCGCTCTTAGGCAGGTCTTCCAAAGTTAAGGTGTTGCCGAACTTAGTTATCTACTTGTGTATTCCTGCAGGCCTGACAACATACTTTTTAGCAAGTTTTCTTATTGTTATACACTGAATTTTGCACCAGTCGTCCAAAATCTTTTTCTAGTTCTTCTTCTTCTTTTGCCCCCGCGGCGACTTGAACAGCTACTACCGCGGGGATATGGCGTTTCCACGTTAAGTGATTTCGCCAGTGTCAAGTATAAGCATAAATCAATATAGCAATAAAACAATCCAATCTTCTCTAGGAAGATTGGGGGCAACGTTGTACGGTGATTTGTAGGTCAGAGGTCAAGATAGTTTTAACCTCTGCACCACTGCGAGTCCACTTGAAACGAGAAGAAAGATGCCAGATACACGAAATAAGTCCAAGTCTTCAATCACTGTGCGACACAAAGGCATAAAAAGTACAAATCACTATCAGAAAAGAACTTTGAACACCTAATTACCCAAAAATTAAAGTCTAAAACAAATTACACGACCGCCATCTTTTAACGTTGCAAATGGCCCCCTTTTTTCTAGTTTCTAACTGAATCCGTCCCATTTTGACAATTTGGTAAGAAAAGACGTATTGCTTTTGACATATCATACCCAAGAATAAGGTTTACAATCTACTAAAAACTTTTCGTAAATCGGAGTTGAGTATAAGTATTTATACGATACGACCTTAAAGTTGTCTACTTTCTTTTCGATACGGTCCTTACAAGCCTATATTCCACAGGACACATTCGACACATTCGACTTCCACAGGAAGACATGGAAAGGCACTATTCTACCCCGGCAACCACACAGGAAACGGGTTTCAATACATTCTCCTACAGAAAACATGTACCCTAGACAATATAGGTATAATATTTACATAATATGTATTTATGACTAAGTTATTAAGGTGGTTAATTTAGGACAAGCATTTTTATCTGTATAGATAGTCCTCAACCCTATAGTAAGCTTTAGACATCAACGACTTATTCAAATAATTTTAAAGTACCTACTGGAAATCGTAACTTTGACGCTACGTCAGGTAATTTAGTATAGAAATAGATGCATTGACCTACAAATGATATCACAATTCTTAATAAAAGAGTAATAATATTAATAATATTTAATGACATAAATAATATTCTTATAAATAAATTGTGACGCTACTGTCAAAATACTAGGTAATTTCTTTAAATAGTGATCTCAAGGAATCACGGGAGTTTAGGTTATAGGCTCTTTTGTGTAACATGAATATAGTTTGAATGTCAGCAGCGTTTCCCCAAACCAGAATACCGTACGACATAACACTATGAAAATAAATATAACTGTGTCAACATTGGTAAGTTGCCTGATTTTCCTGACAGCGTAATCTACCGAACTTAATGTACCTGCTAGTACTGCTAATATGGGGACTCCATTGCAAGTTTTTGTCAATCGTTATCCCTAAGAAAAGCGCCTTATCCACCATTTTCAAACATTCATCATTTCTTCTTCTTCTTATTAGGATCTTATTATATTAGACAAAGCGAACCAAACACATTTAGTTTTCTTAACATTAAATAGGAAACTGTTTTATGTCGTGGCCGCGATATTGAATCTTGAGCAAATGCGGGACTCCAGATTTAACTCCTGAGCGTAGCGAGGGTGTTACGAGTTAATTCCTGAGCGAAGCAAGGGAAATAAAACGGAGTCCTAAGTGCAGCTCATTTTCAAGCTCGTAAGACGAAAACAGCTTTACCCCAAAGGAGAATAGAATTAAAATTAGAATAGAGAATAGTAAGACTTTGGTGCATACATACGAGTACAACTTACGTACTTCATCTGTTCGAAGTTTCTGTTCGGTGGTCACTCGTCTCAGTTGCCAGGTGCACTACTCTACAATGCAAGACCTATAAGTATATAGGTTCATCAACGTTATACCTACAAAGCGAGTCTGGTCTACAAACTGCTAGACAAAAGCCACGTTTCGGTAAGTGAATTATTTCCCTTTCCAGGCACTTCACGAGAACGATCTATATTTAGAAGCCGACGACGTGTCGACTGCTGCCGATGTTGACTTATTCCCGGGGAATTTATTGGGCTCCAATAACTCTCTCAGCGAAATCGTTATTGTTGTTTACATTACCGGCTGAAACTTTTATTAACCCCTTATAAAGTAATATTCCCTGCAGGTTTGGAACTCGACGGCCTAATCCCTGTATTTTAACACTAGCCCTCGCCTGCGAATCCGTCTGCGTAGCAGGCAGGAACTCGTTTATTTCCTCGTGAACGCTACTTGTTTATCAACTAAAGTAGTTATCCTTTGTCCCAATCCGACATGGACCGTTGCATGACGATTTTTCACTAAATCCATCCCGCCGTTCACTCGTGTTTGAAAGACAAACACCCCAACTTTCATATTGAAGCCTCGTCAAACGTTTATACCAAATATAGGTAATGCTTGGGCCCCAAGCATTTCCCCGCGACTTTGACTTCGTTAAAAATTATAAACCATAAACATCGTCACTTTAAACATGTTAGTGTAGATACTCGGCAATGTATACACACATTCCGATGCGACTGATGACGGAATTTCCTTATTGCAAAAAACTGTATAATCTTAATTTATGATCAAAACTTGTAATATTTTGTAATATTTTCTTCTCTATTTGTAAAACCTGTATTTAAGGATTTTCTTGGTCGATTATTTAAGTGTAGTACAGTTAGTTAAGTGTAGTATCAGTTTTTATATATCAATCCATTATATTTAGAAAAAATATTTGGTGTTATAGTGATCAGTTGATCACTGATCACCAATAATATCCAAACATCAAAAATATATATGTCACATCTTTAATACCTAAAGGCATAACAGCGTGCCACATGTACGGTACCCACACTACCCAGATATTTAGTCTATATAGGTAGTACGTAGGTACTTTCCAAGCGAAAATACCTCACGTAGGGTGCAATGGTCGCTCAAAACAATTTACCGCTTCGTCTTCATCATAACGTGATTACCTACATATATTTCCATTTTTTAGATTTCCTAAACGATGAACATAACAAAACTTAGGTTTAATTTAATAGGTCAGATGGAAAGCTTGATTGCGTTGAAAAATCAATTGGACCGATTTTATCGCGATCAACTTTCAAGTGTTGCGATAAAGTAGATAAGCGCACCGGTATCGAGTTTTGTTAACTACCTACTGATAACAGGAAATATCTCTCCTATTGCGTTTATTGACAGATATTATATCTACCAAACGAAACAGATAAATATATATATCCTAGACGTCACCTCACACTTAGATTCCAATATTTACTGTTATAAACAGTTACTGAAGAAAAGTAAGATCAAAAGAATATCTGAACTTGATTATTTTCTAAAGCTAGAGAATTTTAGAATACAGTCAAAGTCATAATTATATATTCTTAGAGACTTAGGGCACCTAAGACGTTAAAACATACATATTACATTTGACGCGACTGGTCCTTGTGTTTTCTACTTTACGTTGTACGCTTTGTACAACCATTTATATATAAATAGAATAATAATTGTTAGTGAGTTCGGGTAGCGAGTAAAATTAAGTTTGTGATACAATGGTTTCCAACTGTAAGTTACAAATTAAATAAATCTATACTATACTATTAATGAAGAGAGAACCGGAAGGCGCGTCACTCATCAACGCACCGCCGGAACTACTGAAGCTAGAAACATGAACCTTTAATAGTACGTACGGTTTTTGACGTTAGCAAGTAATAACAAGGGATTTTTGAAATTCAACCCGTAAAGGGGTGAAATAGGGGAAAAACCATATAAGGAAGTCCGTCATTTTCAAAGCTACGAACATGAAATTAGGCAATACAGTTTATAAATATGAAATATGAGGCTGTAAATGAACCATATTCATTTTTTTCAATTTCATCTCTAAAGGGTCGAAATAGTGGGTTGAAGTTTATAAGGGATATACGTCATTTTTGAAGTAAATTACATCAAATTTAAAATGTAGGCTCCTGGTACGAATTAAAGAAATATAATTTTACCGTTCATGGAAATTCAACCCTTAAGGGAATAAAAAAGAGGTTGAAAATTTGTACGGGATTCCCGTTGTTTCAAAGCTGCTGACACTATAAGTTATGTTTTCAAAAATTAGATTTAAATTGGTTCAATTTATCTATCAGTTTTTACCCGACTGCAGCTAAAGAGAAGCGAGTGTTATGTTCAAACATTTATTCCATATCAAAGCATTAAAATTCAAATCCGATTATCTCAGAAAGGAAAAACTAATATCTACACTTCGTATTACTACGTTTCAGTCTTCACCGTCGTAGGTACTTAAACAATAAGTTTTTGTTAAACATTTCACTTTTATGACAACCTTTTAATTTTTAACTGTACTTTATTATTGCATTGTCAGTGGGTTGTGGGTTTACTTTATGTACCAAATTTGAGCCAAATCCTATAAAGGGAACTGGTTAAAAATAAACATGTTAGGTACATACTAACGAAACAAGTTGAATAAAAGATTGTAAAAAGATTAGAAGTAACGGCAGACAGACTCTTCCGAAAGCTCTATTGCTTTTCCTATAAGTCATGACGATGTTCCCGTTTGATATGATGATACTAGGATTAACTTTAACCTAGAATGAACATACTAAACCACACTCGAGCGAAGCCTTAGAAGGGTTCCTAGTTTGACTACGGAACCCTAAAAATTAGAAAAAATATGGCTGTGACGGGTTAAACCAATTTTAATTTTATTGACTAATTTTTTCATGCCGGGTGTTGTTGTTTTAAGTAAATAAATTCGAAATACAAAAATGTAATGATTAGGCCTTGGTTTTGTATATTTATTCCAAGTTTCAGCTCGATTACTTCAGTCATTTCAGATAAAGAGGTCTTGACAGTCAAATAATCAAGCTATTATATAAGGATTCTATGTCTTCAGATTTAATACGGATCCCTAAAAAGGATGGTTCTTTACTTTTTATTAGACCTTTCTAACCGCCCCCGAAATCTAGACACGCGGGAGCGTGTCAAGCCAAGTTCAAGAAACAGAACTGGCGAGGCGCACCGTGTGTAATATTACACGAACCATTTGGAGCCACTTTTGACCCCCTCATAAATCAAAAACTATTTTACATAAACGTATCAAATTTTGCTCATATATTGAGACTTGCGAGATACATATGTGTTCTAAATTTCATAAGCTTATCTCAAACGGTTATTTAGATATTAATGTCCAAAATTCCTCATTTTTATCATTGACTGACCTATAGACCAAAACTCTAACCCAGTTCCAGATGACCTAGAGAGTTAAAATTTGGTATGCAGATAGGTAATTAGATGAATACAAAGGAATAAATAAAAAACTGTCAATTTTTAAATAATTAGATTCTATTATGAACGCTTAACATAAATACCTAATATTACTTAGGTTACCTACGTTATTAACTGGGATTAATTATTATTTTTATATTTAGCGCACATCAATAGTGTAAAATCATTACCTACTCATAAATAATGATAAAATAATAGGCATTTAGATTTTCGGTATATACACGACGCGCGCGCGCCGAGTGACGCCGGAGCGGCGCGGGCGCTGTGACGATCGAATCGAACCGTTGACGCGAACGTGGCCGAGCGAGCGGCAGCCGCGCTCACAAGCGCGAGCGCCGGCTTGCTGTCCGTCCGGTTGTCTCTCGATATCTGACCTATAAGGTTGCAATTTATGCTGCGAAATTGCTAAGTTTTCTTAAGGAAAACTTATAATTTGTAGTAATATTATTATTACAATTTCTTTAATAAGTTGGTACCTACGTACGTATAGTATTATAGTATAGGCTATAGTTTAAATAAATAATAATTTTATAGTTATAAGTAGGGAGGTGTATATACTTATTATTATTACAATTCCTATAATAAGTGGGTACGTAGGTTTAGTATAGTATAGGCAATAGTTTAAATAAATAATAATTGTATTTTTTAGTAAGTAGGTAAGTTAAGTATAGTTAAAAGTAAGTAGGTGTATATACCTACTTAACTCTGAGTTTGAGAACTTGTTGATAGTAGCAAATAGTTTTATCTTTTTATTACGTAAAAAAGGAGAGCCAAGTTCAATACAAAAATTATTCTTTGCTGTGGGCTTGGCAATGCAATTGTTTTATATTTATAAAGTCTACTTTTAGTTTTGAATTTGTCCTTTTAAAAGGACCCACGGCGTTACGAGGATATGTACTTACCTACAAAAAGTAATGATATCCCACCAAAAACATAAATGTAAAAAAGGAGAGCCAAGTTCAATACAAAAATTATTCTCTGCTGTGGGCTTCGCCGCAAAAAGAATGGAGATCTGAGATTGAGTGCCAAGGTCTATGCAAAATCCAAATATGTAGTCTAAGGGCTCACTTGGCTGGTTTTCCCATACTAATTATATAGCCTTCGCATGTTCTAAACCTGTTACCTTTCGGTTCTTATTTTATTATTCCGAAAATTTGGCTTGCTGGTAGAAACTACCCATCGAACATAAGGCTCTTCCATGACTGTGTAAAAGTAGGTACTTAATAATAATTCGTATGGGAAAACCAGCCAAGTGAGCCCTTAGACTACATATTTGGATTTTGCATAGACCTTGGCACTCAATCTCAGATCTCCATTCTTTTTGCGGCGAAGCCCACAGCAGAGAATAATTTTTGTATTGAACTTGGCTCTCCTTTTTTACATTTATGTTTTTGGTGGGATAGTAATCATAGGAAGCGTCTCGTGAATTGACCCGTATACCAACCGATTTTTTTTGTTATTTTTTTTTAATCTTTATTTATTTTCAAGCTTTGTTCAACCCTGAACATGTCAGCTCCGGCTGGCCTAAATACAAATCGACGGTTAACCACCAATACCTCCTAACTGACATTTTTGGTCAAACTACTTTTTTTCGCAATTCATGATAAATACCCTATACTATAACGCACACATTAGAAAGATCTCCTATTTCAAATAAAGCATATTTCTAGTGTTTTTGTTATCCTGGCAATACCTGCTAAATGACAACGCGCAACAAATGAACACGCGCGAGTTTTTTGTGTCTACTGTAAAGTTTTAACATATTGAGATAGGAGCGATTGGTGGTTAACCGTCGAAATACACTGACAAACATCACACATAAAAAACGCTAGATAAAAAATAATGTTATTGAAACTCTTATTTACAAAAAAAACCATAAACAAATTTAGCGACCTCTTGCAAGCTCACCACTCCTGCATCGTCACCATAGGGACGAAGCATGTTGCTAATAATTTCTTTGTACAAATTTGACAAAGCTTGTTGCGAGGTGAATCCTTATATTTGAGAACTACTTAGACTTTAACCCAGTGTTACCTATTGCATAGTATAAATGTAACCTATTGTCTCCATTTGGATATTATTAAGTAAATTCCAATGTCATAGTATGAATTCCAACGCATCCCTCTGAATAATCCCTCTAGTGTCGTGTGTGTTGGATACCCCAATACTTACTGGGGCAACCGATGTAGTCCAAGGGGAGGGCGGAACAATAGCAGCTGACGATGTATGCGTCTGGGTGGGAAGCAGGAGCACACGTGCGGTTTAGAGGGCAACGACGGTTAATATTAGTAATGTAGGGTTTTTAGATACCTAAACAACCGTCTTCAAACCCACTAAAAAGCGTCAAGTAATAAGTGGTTTCCGCGGATTACCCAGTTCGTTACCTGCGTCTTATATTTCGTGAACTGAGTTATACATTGAATATAATTATATAGAGGTCGCAAGAGGTCGTCGTTGGCAAGAAAACAATAGCAATGTACAATTTAACCTGACTTGCCACCGATTTCGGTATATTTCAATCATGTTTTTCAAATCGGTTTATACACTCGTAAATGACAGAACTCCGAGGTAACAAACATAAAAAAATCGTATTGGGGACCTATACTATTATAAGAGATGCTTTCCCTTGTAACATACCGACTGCGTGGTTCGATTGTGCGTTCTTTTTTAAGAGAGAAACCGGGAAAGGGCATTAAGTAGGTACTCGTATTAAAGCCGGAGTTTCCGATGACAAAGCGTCGTAAAGGAGAGGTGAAACTGGCATTCACCCGAGCGTTCGACCTCAGCCGCAAGTGCGCAGCACCACGCGCCTGCGCGTTGCAAATCGCCCGTCAACCCGTGACATTGCGTATTACGTCACATCTCGTTACTGCCCCACCCTCCTACCGTGACGGATCGCTCTGACTAATTGTGGAGTCTCCAAACATACACACAATAAAATAATTCTACACACAATTTAAAGGTGACGTCACACTATAGTGGATAACTTGATGTGTAAAATTTGCGTAACTTTACTTTTAATTTAAAAGCACGGCTCTCACGGCTGCGTTACACGGTGAGTTCATCTTTAAAAGAGAAAGATGGTTTAAAGGGATACAATTTTAGTTTTTTTTAATTTTAGAAACATAAAATAAATACCTACATACCCACAGAAGTGTAACTGACGTTGAAAACATCAGTTACTTAGGCTCACGGGGGTGGAGCTAATACTTTTAGTTGACTTTCCGTCGCCCTGTCTAACGGTCGATATTTGACAGAAGAAAATAATTAAATTAAGTAGAATTTGATGTAATAATCTAATAATCTTGACTCGCGCCGTAAATTCATAATAGGAGCCATAGGTACCCAACGAAAGGAGAAATTGCTTTCCTTTTAATTAGTTATTGAAGTAATCTCACTCACTTGACATTGGTGATATCACTTCGGAACGGAACAGCAATAAATAATAATGAAGTTAATGAAATTCTTTAGTAAATAAGTATATCTCTATTTCGACAAACTTACTCATTCGTTAGGTACCATTTTTCTATTCTGTTTTCGATTGTATTATCGAAATTCAACCATTACTTTAGTTAAAAAGGTACTCATCAACAAAACTGGCCCTAACTTATGATACAACATGAAAGCCAAGCACGTTAGCCGTCACTGTAGCCAAACATATTGGTCTATAATTATTCCTATCAGATAATTCACCGGTTTTATTTTTAACAATCGGGGCCAATATAGCTTAGCATAGGTTAAATAATAGATAAACTAAGTATAAGCACTTGTAGTAGATGCGCGCCGCTTGCTGGAGGTGCCAAGTCTGTCACGTCCAGGCGAACAGGTGCGATGCCACACAGCGTCACAACATCCAGCCCCCCACATAATAATAATTATTGTTGTGGTATTAAAGTAAACAAAAAATATTTGAATTTGACGTTGCCATCACGGCTTGCCCCAATTCCATTTCACTTTATTTACGCGGAAGCAAATAAAACCATCCCTTTTTATTATTGCGCAAAATTTGGCGGCATGTGCGGCCTCTTACAATGGTCCATAAACAAATTAGCAACATTCCTTATTACTCATTAGGGTCACCAGATATACCATCTACACTTACTAGAAGGCTAGGTTACAAAGGCAAAGCAAGGCAAGGTTGCAAAGTTTTATTATGTCCATATTAATTTAATTTTGATTGTTTATTTAAACCGTTTTAGCTTATTTTTAAAATGTTTACGAAAGCTATTCGCAGTGGTTTTTTTTGTTTGCACTTGTTATATTTGATCAGCAGGTTTTCTTTGCAGTTAT
This sequence comes from Acleris emargana, assembly GCA_927399475.2. Lineage (NCBI taxonomy): Eukaryota > Metazoa > Arthropoda > Insecta > Lepidoptera > Tortricidae > Acleris > Acleris emargana. Next base: position 42,480,784 of record OV656835.1, on the reverse strand, counting down.
TTAATTTGCTCATGCACGAAGTGTTTTGGTCAGCTATTGAAATAACGAAGCGAAACAACTAAACATAATAAAATAGTACTTAACTTAGGGAAGCAACGATTACGAAGCGGTGCCCCGTGTTACATCTGTAATCGTAATAATTAAAATTAATAACGATACGACGCAGCGTAAGAATATCCGAATTCTATCGCGCACTTCATATGCCAGGTCTCAAATGTCTCAACGTAATACTAGACTCTAGAAGTCATACCTTCAAACCGTAGCTCGAAGTACCTAACGCTCTTTATCCCATTCTTCCGAATTATTCACGAATTATATAATTACATTCCGATTTGAATTCGATTTCGAAAGTGAAATAGTGAAGGGGGGAAAAAACCTTGTTTTCTTCGTATCTTATTTTTGTTGTAACGTAAAACCGCTAAAACATACAAGCGTCAAATTGGAATATAATAATAGCTGCCGTGCGGCGCGACGGGACCCACGGCGCGCGAGTCCGACACGCACTTGACCAGTTTTTTACACTAATTTCGTATTGACTTTTGATTTTTAACTTTCATTGGGACGGCATATTCTTTACCCTAGGGGTGCACTGACAAAGGATTTTTCAAAAATGTACCCCTTCCGTGAGGCAATAGGGGAGAAACGGTGGAAATTCATTTTACTCGTACAAAGTCGCTTGAGTCGTTTGCTCATAATCCATCCTAAATAGGATGTCTCCACAAATCATTTCATTTAATTAATTTAAAATACGTCAGAATCACCTACGATACGAGCATGCTTCCTGGGTACGTGGTCCGTCTTAATTATTTACTAGACTAGCGACCCGGCCTCGCTTTGCTCTGGTTTGTGTGAGTTTGCTGTAATAATGAAGTATGCCGTATCTATTATAAAAACTGCATTAAAATCCGTTGCGTAGTTAAACTAGGAACCCTTATAGTTTCGCCACGTCCGTCCGTCCGTCCGTCCGTCCGTCCGCAGCCTAGCTCAGAGACTCTTAGTACTAGAAAGCTGTAATTTAGCATACATGTACATAATAGTCACGCCAACACAGTGGTAAAATAAAACAATGAAAAAAAAATTTTTGTGTTCCTCCCCTACACGTAATTTGGGGGGGTGTAATCTTATTTTTTTCGTCTACCCCATAGTGTGGGGTGTCGTTGGATAGGTCTTTCAAAAATATTGCGGGTTTTCCGATACAATTTTTCAATTAAGGTATCCGTTTATGAAATATTTAGCTTTAAAGAGCTAATTTTTGTTCGAGTCAACTGACCCCCTACAGCCAAAACTACAAATACAAAAAATCTGAAAATTTCTAAAATAGAAAAATCATCACTACCTACTAAATAGACTTCAGTGGTTCTTGAGTTACAAACGGTTTCAATGTGTATGCCTACCGAAAACTTATAAACTGACCGCGACCTAGGTTGATGTATGGGGATTACAGTTTTCCAACGGCAAAGTTACGTTTGTCGCGAGGTCTAATTTGTTTGTATTACCGGCTTCGAAACCCTACACTGAGCATGGTTCGACATGCTCTTGCGCGATTTTTTATTACCTACTTAACAGAGATAATAGCAAGTAATGTGACGATTTACACTCTTAGCACAGATGGATCCCATTGGTTCAATATTGCCTAAAACATAAAGTTTTATTAATTATATCGATACTACAATGAAAAGTTAAAACTAAACTTATTAAAATTAAAATTAAAATAAGCTACTCAAATTAAAATAAAACTAAGCTGTGTAGCTTAGAAATAGATGTAAATAATAATCACCACTATAAAAAGAAAACCCCCTCTAGCAGGTAGGCTAACAGCCTCAGTTCCATTGGTTGTCCCATTTTATATATAGGAACGTAATAAATAGAGGTTAAGGTTTTATGTTTGTGTGTAGCTGAAACACTGATTGCATGTTCGTAACTTTAAAATTGACGAAACTCCCATACAAACTTCCATCCCCATTTAATACATTAAGCGGCTGAATTTTAAATAATAAATGTTACTACATCGTACCTATGTTACTTCAGACTATCACTACACCAAAATTTATTAAATTCTATCTAGTTATGGAATCCACCATAGATAAGGATTTGTGAATCTAGCTGTGGAAGATTGAATTTATATTACGAATGTAACTCGGAGCTGGGGTGAATATAGGTTATTGTTATGCACCCTACATTGTTTGCACCCTGTGCTGCGCGCGAGGCCACGCTGCATTCCGCGGCACACGTGTGCCTGCAGCATATGCCACTATTGCCAGTGGCAGCGAGCGCAATAACGCCTTGTTAGTCGGACAGCTCCTTACGACCGAGTCACTCAAATTTAAATACAGGATGCCTCTGACCTTGGGGCTTTAAACGCATAGATCGTTTCTACTCCTAAAACTGAAATTCTTTTGTTCTGTAGGTTGTTAAACTATGTATCCAATTCTCCATTTTCTCCAAAAAATATTTTTGGATTCAAATTTACTTGAATCTTGGTAAAAATGCTTTTCAATGTAAATAATAAAACAAGTATTTTCAGCGATTCCTAAAATTCAACCCCTAGGGGAATGAAAGGGCTTTGCAAAGTTTTTAAAAAAAAATGTAATGGACACATTTACTTGAAACTTGGTAGAAATGCTTCTCAATGCAAATAACGCGACACAAATTTCACCGATTTCTAAAATTTAACCCCTAAAGAGATATAAAAGCGTTGCAAGGTTTGAATTTATTATTATATAAGCATTATTTAAAAAACGACTGACTGTTGAGTTTCTTGCGGGAAAAAAATGGAAGGTGGTGATTACTTTTCATCAGGTAACCCCATGCTACATAAATATATAACAGGCAATATAGGCACATACAAAAAAATACAGTTGTTTTTTAAATCAAATGTTTAGTACTTCATCATCAAAAAAATAAAAAAATATGAGTTTATTTAACTCTACAGCATGAGACGAATCCAATGACATAATCATTTATCAAAAGCGGACCATAACTGTTGATCTGATACCATGTACAGTCACCATCAATCAGATATACCGAAGCTGGCGAGGTAGGTACTCAAATATTTCTGACCATCCTTAATTTTCAATATATTCTTTACACTAAAAATAGCCAATAATATCTGAACATCCAATTAGTCGTACATATATGAGCAGCTGATTTTCAATAAATTGTGAACAAACAACGAGCTACAAATATCTGAACGCAAAGATCGCCAAAGGTATCTCTACGCAGTCGGGGTTGTCATAGATATCTGAACATTTAAGGAAAATGTACCTTAAGGGTCTCCCCAGACCTATCGACGCCGAATCGGCTTGAGCGTGTAAAAAAAAGTTCTATGTCCATGCAATAAGAGCGAAAACGTCGTCGTTCCGTTAGCAACGCCGAGCCGAGTCGAGCCGAGCGGAGAGACCCGAGCGACGTCTTTTTCGCTCTTATTGCGTTGACATAAAGCTTTTTCGGTACGCGATTTGCCGAAACGGCGTCGACTGGTTTGGGGAGACCCTAAGCCGGTACCGTACAGTTTCGTCTATTACGCTAGTATATTAATGTCTATGGTTTGAACTGACGTTTCAGATTTAAATAACCGACCAATATTCTTTTTATTACTGTTAGGTACACTTATTACCCAACCGTCCTAAATTAAAATGACTGTACGTTAGTTTTAATAAAACGCCTTGAATAAGACTACAAATTTTCGGGTAAAATGTTAAAATCTGGATATGTCAACACTGTCAACGTCAATCTGACACCTTTTGAAATCGACTAACATTCAAAACGGATTCCGGTAACCTTCGGGGAGGGAAGATGGCCGATTGAAAAATGCCCGGTTTTTACTTTTGTTAATTTTGATTTACTGTTCTATATACTGATTAAGTGATTATACTCTCTAACCGACACTGGCAAAATCACTTGGTGGACCGCCATTAATTTAAAGAAAAAGAAGAAGACTAACAAAACAGAATGTACTTACAAAGTCTGTCCCATTTTGTCCCACTGGGTGGCAGAAGCAGTATGGGTTAGTATCAAATAGTCGAAAACACAAGTGGTCTTCGGCATCTACTATAATAATAAATAATAAATATCAGGGGACAATGTCACACCAATTGACCTAGTCCCAATTTAAGCTCTAGGCTTGTAGTATGGGTACTAGACAACGGTATAAATACTTATATATAGAGAAATATATACTTAAATACATAGTAAACATCCATGACTCAGGAACAAATATTCGCGCTCATCACACAAATATCTGCCCTTACCGGGATTTGAACCCAGGACCGCTAGCTTCGTAGGCAGGGTCACTACCAACTAGGCCAGCGCGTCTACAGATCCAGATGATGATGATGATGATCTACTACATCTACAGATGATCTTTAGGCGAATTGATGCCGTGACCACTTGCGTTTTCGACTATTTCGATACCGAACGCTGCAACTTTGCCATTTAAGCTCAATTTTGCCTATTTCAAAATTAAGCTTAAATGGCAATAGGAAAATAGGCAATAGAGTATAATTTAGTATCTCTCATTTGCTTAGTTTTATCTCGTTTTTTACCATTTGGTAGTAATGTTCATTATTCTGGCAACACATTTCATTTTCTTACATTGGTAACTCCATTGTTGCTCCGCCAGTTGTGCATCATAAGTTGGAGTGAGTGGTAGCATTTTTTAGTGTCTCACAACTTTTGAATTTTAATCTACAAAAAATGCGTTCTTTGAGAAGGAGTAACGTCCCAGGGTAAGTAAAGACTGTGTTTTTTCCGTAAGTTTAATATTTTCAAGAAAAAGACGATTTCATCATAATAACGTAGAAGGTAATGTTGGGCAGTGTTTTGGAAACTTGAGTGAGTGACACAACTTTGCCTTGGTCTAGGGCTCTCACTAGTAAAAATAGGCGTGCCTAAATTGCTTACATCAGTTTATTTATTGCAAGTTTTTTTTATTAACTTGCAATGTTGTTGGTTTTGTTGTTGTCAAATCTTGCAAGTCGACAAATTATAAATAACTAAAGACTAAAAGTATAAAAAAAAAACAAAAAACATTATATTTATAAAAATAAATTAACAAGAAAGTAAAAAAATATGTAAAGTTTCTCATACTATGGCCTTCTTTGGTAAAACCTTGTTTTTTTAAATTTCATTTATGCTATATTTTTCCACTGCTGTACGAAGGCCTCTCGGACGTTCAACAGGGAACAAATCATTAGCGTTTTAATTACTGACGTTCGAATTACGAGTACTTACTTTAGTAATTCTTAATTGTATTGCAGTTATATGAAAAAATGGAAAAGGGTATGAAGTGAAGCAGAAGAAAACAAGGAGCTCGTACATATGCTAATTCTTCAATGGAAATGTTAGAAGTTGCTGCAGATCTCGTCTGGAACCTTTTTTTATAACAGATGTTTTTTTAATACCAAAGCTTTCAATTGTGTTCCTATGTTGTGTGTGTTCTTGAAATATATAATACATAATTTTAACTTTACAGGGTAGAAGACTTACATACAAAAAAATACATACCTATTTACGTTTTACAATTGTATTTCAAAATAGTAGTTTTGTCCTTGAAATACTTAAAACATTACGTTTTAAGTATTTCAAGCCACTCAAACCATGTTATAAGAATTGTTTTTTTGTTGATTATTATGTAACTAAAAAATATACACAGTTAACGACATTTATGTATAGAAAGCTTGTGGAACCTGCTACAACTTTGGCTATTGCCAGTGAAAAAAAAGTGTTTAGCTTATGGCAATAATTTGACTGCCAGGGACAAGCACAATGTCTCATGCACACGAGTAAATATTATTACAAATAGCAACACATTATTTATTGAGATATCCGTCTAGGCAAAGTTACGTCTTAAGGTGGGTTTAGACCAAACGAGCGAATGTTCATTCTATCCCCTCTCTACCAGATTATTTTTGTATAAACAGACACAGAGCATTCTTTCGTTTTTTCCCTTTATTTGCGAAGATTCTAAGAATGCTCGCTCGCTTGTTGTAAACGACGGACGAGCGTGCGAACAGTCGCCTAGAGCGTTCTTTCGTGTTCGAACGGGGCGGGGCGATCTTTTCAAAGCGTTCTAGATCATAAAGCAGTAGACCTACCTGTTTTACTTTTTTTTCACTTCTTGCTCTTAAAATGACTAGTCTATGCACATCGGGACTAAAGCTCCTTTATTAATCTCTGGGGTTTTTTTTTTAATTTTCAGTGATTGCGTATAGACATTTTTTAGGGCGTGGAAATAACCTCAAAATGAAAACTGTGCAAAAATATAAAAAAAACGATTTCATTTCGTGAAAAATAATGATATGATTTTTTGTATTGACCACTTTCTTTTTGTTCTTGCATATCCACCATTGTATCACCTACATTATCCAGTATCCTTATTTGAATTAAATTCTTCACCCACCAACGTCTCTTCCTTCTTTTCTTTTTGAGCAATTGAATCAGAATGATAAATGCAGAACTTGTAATTACAATATCAGTCTCAGAGTCAGACAAAGTCCACACAGACGACCCCCGACAAATGAGCAATCGTTCGCCTGATCTAAACATCTCTAGAGTATATGCCGTTTAATCTAGTTCTAGTGCTCGATTCTTGCTCGTTCTTATTCGCGTGGTGTTAACGTTGAAAACGAACTTTTGTTTACACTAAAAGATCAAGAATGAATGTTCTACTCTGGTTCTAGCTCTTTGTGGACCCACCTTGTTCGGACGGGCTCGCTTCCGAGCCGGTTTTCAATGCTCGATTCTTGCTCGTTCATATTCGCGTGGTGTAAACGCTGAAAATGAACTTTAGTTTACATTAAAAGATCAAGAATGAATGCTCTACTCTGGCTCTAGCTCTTTGTTTGTTTGGTCTAAACCCACCTTTAGGCCAACAATTTTGCCTGCCACTTTAATTGCTTGTAATTCGGAAATATTTTATGATTACCTAATGAGATTTGAGTCCTATCTGGCAAGGCGTAGGGTTTTTATTCCGACTAATACTCATTAAACGCCATAAGAAAAATAGGTTCACAGATAAAAGAAAAACCGTCAAAATCCAGGCAAAGTTGCAGCATTTTACGGTTCTAACCCAAATATACAATTTTGACCAAAAATACGCAATAAATACTTATATCTATTTTAGAAGGGAAAAAATCTGTACATTTAATTTATAAACTTAAAAATACTACAGGGGGCCTCAGAATGAGCAAGAGAACCGTTTCTACAATCTTTAGAGTTGGTGTCTGTTTGTCTTTTTGTCTGTTTAATTTAGTTTTTCCTCGCATCAATTGTAACCCACTGAACCAATGTTAATGCGGTTTTCACAAAAAGGTTTCAATAGACGGTAATATGATAGTAAAAGGGGGAAAAGAGGGGCCAAAGTTAATATAGTCAAAAGTTACCGGATTGAAACTTTGTATAACACTTTCGGCCTAGCAACGTCTTAAAACGTTATTTTCATAAAATTATAATGAACACAACGTCTTAAGAAAATTTGGTTTTATTTGCACTACGTCGTATAACGCTACGAGCCCATATTATATTCCTAATAGAGTAATAGCACATCCCTGCGCCGCAACACTTTAAAATGTTAAATGTCTAGAGCCGCATCGTATCAAAATTTGGCGGTATTTTGTGAACGTCCTTTACTCACGCACACTTACGTACATGCACAAACACAACGTTTGTATTTCATGCAGAAATGCTAACCGCATTATGGCACAACGTTATTTAACGTTGACGTCTTTCGAGACGTTTGTGTCGCATTTAAAATCATTCTAGGATAAATAGGTAGTAGAACGTTTTTAAACGCACCTACAATTTGTATGGGCAAATATTGTGTCATACATATAGTGAGCACCTGTTTAGAGCGGTGGTGGGCCGAACGTGATAATTACTCTTCGTAACAAATTAAACTATATCTATTTCAGGATTTCTCGATTAAAGTTGAAACAACAAAAAAAATCGTCCAATTATACAGGGTGTCCCAAAAGTACCACGCCACAGTGACACCGGAGGTAGGTCAGCTCAAGAGGAACCTAACCAACCTAACATGACCTCAGTAAAAGTTGCACCGTTTTCGAGTTATACCAATTTAAAGATTTTTCCAATTTTTCACCTCTTTTGACATTGTAAGTGCTCGCATTTACTGGGATAGCTTTAAAATTTAGTTTTTTTTATTTGTGCGCGTTTATGAATAGTTTATTAAGATGATAGAAGCATTATTATGTCAATAACTAATGTAAAAGTTGGAAAAATACTGTAATGAACTTGACTTAAATTATCATCAACATAGTAATTTAAACTCTGAACACCTGCCATAACTTTTTTTTACTACAAACAAAATGAGCAAATAACTTTAAAAACATGCGTATTTTATGCCAATTCTAAAATGGTATGACACATGATATCTTAATGCATAAAAGTAGGAATTCGTATGACATTTGCCAATATGGATCCTCGGAAATCAATGCTAATCATCTAAAAAATTATCTTGTACTCTACGATATCTCATTTGTTTGTGCTCCTTTGAAGAATATGATTGATTTTTGGTTGATCTTGGTTCAAAGATAATAAAAAACGGGTTTAATTTTCATTAGTTTTTACAGTAAATGTTCGAATTGTTTCCCTCCGACTCTAAGGCACAAATGGCATCTTCGAATAAAATTTCGGTTTAATTTTCGTAAACTGGTTTCCGATATGTCTCAGGCTGCATTGAAGACACGTCGCCGTAGTTCCTCTTCGTTACTTATTGGTTTTGAATAAATATTGTCTTTCAGACATCACCAGAAAAAAAAACATTTTACAAAGCGAAATCAACTTCCGTTAAGAGTGCCGAGTAGTCGTTTCAGTTCCACAAACAAAATCAGTCACGAAACGCAAGGTAACCAACTATGAGTAGTTGGGGTCACAGGGCTACAACTAAAATAACTATCCTACAATTCTTTACATGATAAACTTGCAAAGCGGCTAAACGCGTTTCATTTGTTAGTTTGGTTGCCGGGATCCTTATTGGCAAATGTGATACGAATTCCTACTTTTTTGCATTAAGATATCATACGTGTCACTCTGATTTTGTTTGTGGAACTGAAACGACTACTCGGCACTCTTAACGGAAGTTGATTTCGCTTTGTAAAATGTTTTTTTTTTGGTGATGTTTGAAAGACAATATTTATTCAAAACCAATAAGTAACGAAGAAGAACTACGGCGACGTGTCTTCAATGCAGCCCGAGACATGTCGGAAACCAGTTTACGAAAATTAAACCGAAATTTTATTCGAAGATGCCATTTGTGCCTTAGAGTCGGAGGGAAACAATTCGAACATTTACTGTAAAAACTAATGAAAATTAAACCCGTTTTCTATTATCTTTGAACCAAGGTCAACCAAAAATCAATCATATTCTTCAAAGGAGCACAAACAAATGAGATATCGTAGAGTACAAGATAATTTTTTAGATGATTAGCATTGATTTCCGAGGATCCATATTGGCAAATGTCATACGAATTCCTACTTTTATGCATTAAGATATCATGTTTCATACCATTTTAGAATTGGCATAAAATACGCATGTTTTTAAAGTAATTTGCTCATTTTGTTTATAGTAAAAAAAAGTTATGGCAGGTGCTCAAAGTTTAAATTACTATGTTGATGATAATTTAAGTCAAGTTCATTACAGTATTTTTCCAACTTTTACATTAGTTATTGACATAATAATGCTTCTATCATCTTAATAAACTATTCATAAACGCGCACAAATAAAAAAAACTAAATTTTAAAGCTATCCCAGTAAATGCGAGCACTTACAATGTCAAAAGAGGTGAAAAATTGGAAAAAATCTTTAAATTGGTATAACTCGAAAACGGTGCAACTTTTACTGAGGTCATGTTAGGCTGGTTAGGTTCCTCTTGAGCTGACCTACCTCCGGTGTCACTGTGGCGTGGTACTTTTGGGACACCCTGTAGGTATTACTTTAAAACCATATTTGAGGGCCGTCGATTAATTTACGTGATCACAAATATCAAAGTTTTATTCTCCGTTTATTACTTAGAAACTTAACTCAAGGATTTTTAAAAATACAATTTACAAAATGTTATAAACAGGCGAAATAAATTATTCCAATTTGTTGTAAGGTAACGGCGCCTATTACCGGGGGTATCAAAATCGGCGCCCATCACCGCGGTATTTTCAAATACGCTTTTTATAAACCAACCGATCGATATTCTAAAAAACAAATTTTACACGAACGAAGCTTATTTAGTTGACTTACGGACCTGTTAGCGCTAGTGTGTGTGAATGAAACAAAGTGCTCGCAATTCGTCAGTTTCCGCGAAGGCAGCGCAGAAAGAGGACGTGCCATACTAACGCGTGACGCCGCATGCAAGTGAACTCGAATCTTATTTAGTGTTTTACGTAATATTTATGGCAATTGAACTAATGTTATGATATTTAAATGGTTGTTTATTGTTTTCTGCACGACTTATGAGTGCTTTTTATACATTTTTTGGCCTGGAAATACGTTAAAAATGGAAAATCAAATACAGCGGTGATAGACGCCATTTTTTGCGGTGGATACTAATACCGTGGTGTACCCCGGTAATAGATTTTTTTGATTTCGGTTATTTATACTTCATTTTTGGTATATGCGATCGGTTATACATACTTTCTTACGGTTATTCCAATCTTGATCTATTCACGCTATTAAAGAACTATTTCCGTGGTATGGAAAGTATTCAACAAACCCTTATTTTTTAACAAAAACTTCAGTACTGAATTTGTAGTTTGTATAGGAACCTTAAATTGTCAAGTTGTTTAAATATTCAGATAAAATCGTGTAGTTACTTACCAGTTATGTAATTTTGGTTTTATACCTAGGTTGTAATATATACTTTTGATTTGTAATGAAAATAAAACTGTATCCGTTTGTTTTTATGGGTCGGAATTAGGTTTTTCAAACCCTCCATATTGAGCCTATTACCGATGGTACGATCAGATAACCCTCGGTAATAGAATGTATGGGAGTCTATTACCGACCCATTCAATATTTGTTTGGGTCGGTAATAGGTTCCTAAAGAAGTGTCTATTACCGAGTGACATTTTAGTATTCTATAAAATTAATCACATTTAGGGTACCGTAAGTACAGATTTCTTTGATAAAGTTGAGACTTTTATTCATCAGAAGGAAATTTCCGTGTTTATGTATTGCATATGTAGTGATCATAAGTTATTTCTACTTTTCATACTTATATTATGTTTATTTATTAGTAATTATAATTATACTTCCTTAAAAACGTGATTTAAAAAATAATATACAGAACCAAGCCATTATTTATTTTATAACCCACGGTATTCAGTTCTAAATCGTGAGTCGGGCGCCTATTACCGATGGTAGAAAATTGCTGCTTTTTGTACCCTCGGTAATGGAAGCTGAATTCGCGGTAATAGAATCACAACCTGTGTATTACCACGGTAATAGAAGACTTGGGTATTTTGGTTTCAATAATTATTTTACAATATATAATAAAGTAAAATGAGTCCAAAAAGTTACGACGCTAAAAGTTCAATAAACAATCTTAAATAAAATAAAAAATGGGTCGCTAAGGAGCTTTGATAACCTTATTTTTTTGGAATGATTTGAAAACTTCCTTAAGTACCACGGTAATAGGCGCCGTTACCTTAGTCATAAATGCGACGCCATGATAATGTGACATCATAGAACAGGAACCATATCCCTCCCATAACTGGAGCGATCAAGACAAAATAGCAAGTGATCATAGATTAACGTTACAGAAGCAACGTTGTGATTGAAACTAACGGGTGTCACGTTGTCGTCAGAAAACATTGTTTTAATGCCTAATTTCGAGAGTTAAAGTTTGAAGATATAATAAAGACCATTTTTAAATGACCAATCTCCCATTTTAACTGTGCTTTGGTTTTAAATTTTTTGGGTGCCGTGTATTTGGCATATTTTTTATGAGCCGAAACGTCCTTGGCGTGACATATTTAGTACCAATTTCACCAAACGATATTAACCACTTAACAGCCGATTAGAACCTTAACAGCTGTCAAAATGTATGAACTAACAGTCGATTAACATTGATTAAATTTAATATCGTTTGGTAAAATTGGTAATTATTTCGACGTATGTTGAATGTTAACATCATAGAGGATATATTGGTTAATTTCCGAATGATGAGTAAGACCTAAATTCATTACAAATCATTTTGATTAGTTAATGGTCTTATTGCATAAAATGTTGTGTAGCATAATGGGAGCGAGCGAGCAATTTGGGTCGGGGCAGAAGCGACTCGGATAGGTTAGGTTGAAAGGTTTTTTATACAAGCCGGGAACTTCTTGCTGCCTAATTTGTTTGTTATATGTTATATGTTACGAACATACGACTCATGAATTTTATGCATTCAGATTATTTAAAACGTACCTACTTAATGATTGCTGTGAAACAAAACTATACCAGATATTATGCGTAAGATGCTTAAAGTTATTATGCCTTGTACAACGTTTTTTGGAATTATTTTTGATCTATAGCGTAATTACTTATCTCACAAATACCATTTTTTTGGATACTAGTTGTTTTCAATCAAATTTTGAAATAAAATAATAATTTCGTTAGTAGTAAGTAGTAAAAAAAACAGTAGGTAGGTACCTACTGCATAACCTAGCCCTAATAACGTAAATATTGTTAATTCATGAATCTATTTCAGGATCATACAGTTTCATTTCATTATTTGACCAAATTGTTTAATTAATTATTTTATTTTTCCTTTGGCTTCTACCACCCAGTGTGACAACATGGGATAGGCTTTGTGCATTCCGTAATGTTAGTCTATGTCAAAAGCAGCGGTGTCAGATTGAAGTTGACAGCGTTGACGTATCCAGATTTTAATAATGTTTCCGCCATTTTCAAGACTTATTCAAAGCGTATTATTTCCACGGCTGTTAGGTTTTTAATATTAGGGAGGTTATTGTGATCAGTTGGAAAAAAAACGGGCAGTCATTTTATTTTTCGGCGGTTGGTTAATTAGTGTGGCAGTAAAACATCAACAGTAATAAATAGAAAATTGATAGGAAAACAATAATACTCAGGAGTAAAAAATCTTTACATCGAAACATATTATATTACTGCAAAAAAAACATTAAATATAACTGTAAAAGAACAACATATGTGAGAAAAAATACTTCAGGGGCTTAAAAATCATCCATAGAACTTTTTTCAAAAGGTTTCTACATACCTAGTCGGTTACTAAGTTCTGTTACTGAGATTAATTACAATAAAAACAAAAATTAAAGCAGTTTTGCATAAACCTGTATATTAATCAAAACTTTGATTTATATAGAATAATAATAAAAATAATGTATTCTAAACTATTGCAATTATTTGATGTACGAGCTTGAAGTATTCCCATTTCGGACGATAAAATCATAGTTAAAATCACGCACGACGATGATACTGATAACGGCCCCAACTTTTGTAAGAGTTCCTGTAGAGAGTTCAAATTTGCGTGACATATTGAACAGACTTCTAGCTTTAAATTCTGATACGAATGTATTCAAAGAAACTAAAGATCCGCTTGGACACCGGTCAATCTTGATGACTCATTAATGCCCGGTTTCTGAACTCACTAGTTAAACCTTTAATAGCTATTGATCCGTTAAGGTTATGTTTAGGTTAAACGACGTTTATCTCTTCGTGCGTTTCTGAGTGCTCTACGAACAGTTCGATAACTATTGACAGATAAATAGTTCCTTCCGCTGCCGCTAGATGGATCTTAATAGTTTGTCATACGTAGACTGCTGTTAATGCCTTAATTCAACATCAATTCCGGTTGATTTTTGTAAAAATAATAATTTGAGAAAACTTAGCCACTTTATAGTAATTAATAAATAAATGATAACGAAAATTAAAATACCTAGTTTATTTGCCAGTGGCTGTATGAACAAAAATTGACAGTTGATACTTCAAAAACAAAAACTTCAATCGTAAAAAACGTCAAATAGTTATGGAGCCGATAAACGGCAAACTTTGGTCAGTTAAGTTAAACCTAGTTAAAACGGAGTTTATCTTTGAGTCGTTGTTCGGAAACGCAGTGGTCAAAGTTAACGGACCAATAGAGTTTACGGACAGATAAACCACCGATAAAAGTACTTCAGAAACCGGGCATAAATCGACTTTAAGATTTCACATGATTTTGCAGAAATACGAAAACACACCAAATCTCTTGCTTCATAAGTTGGAATTAAGTCATGTTGAGAAATATAATTTTGGTCTCTAAACATATACAGAGATAGGATTTTTTATAATATTATACAAAAAAAGTTCTTTGGTAAACAAAGACTAACTTTTAAGCGATTTCAAAAAATGAAATTTACAGAAAAGTCATGCGTAATTTCATCGATGCCGGCTGTGAATGTTAAAAGATCGTATCGGGAATTGCGGAAACTAAGAAAAATGATTAATTGTTTTTCAAAATGTATATTAATTAAGCTTTTAATTTTTATACATATTGAAATTAAAAAATAAACATAAGTTAGTTTTATTTGCATCAACCTTAGTAACAGAACTTATTAACCAACTAGGTACATACATACATACGTAGTCGGGTCATAAGTTCTGTCACAGATAAAACATGAAATAAAAACAACTAGTAAATAATTATTTATATAATATATATACCAATCGAAAGGTGATAAAATTATCTTTTTAATAACTAAACATTTATTCAAAATGTCCACCGTGATTTTCGATACATGCTCTCAACCTTCGCGGCCAGTCATCTATCGCTGCACGCACGCACGACTTCTATGTCGATTTGTTCCGCTGCTTTGACGATGGATGCTTTCAGAGAGTCCAAATTCCGGTGAGGTTTAGAGCACGCTTCCTGCTCCAGATGTAGCCATATTTTGTAATCCAGGGGGTTCAGGTCCGGGCTGGAGGAGGGCCAGTCCTGATGACGGATGAAGTCAATTTTACGACTAGCGAGCCAGGATTGCGTGCTCTTGGCTTTATGAGCCGGTGCAGAATCTTGCTGGAATACCCAGTGTCTGTTATTGAACATTGTACGTGAAAGAGGTTCCACAACGTTTGCTAGGATGGTATTTTGATACACAGCGGCACTAATTTTTACACCTTTTTCACAGAAAAACACTTCAGTTAGGCCTAAATATGACACTCCAAGCCAAACCATGACAGGTGGTGGCCACGTTGGACGCGGGGGATACGCCTGCTCGCTTCTTCACTAGTCGTTGCGTAAACTTTATCATTTTGCTTATTGAATGTTTCCTCCACAGTAAAAAAAATTCGTCCGAAAATAGGATTTCGCGGTATTTTTTACCCGCGTACCGCTTTAAGAGTAGGTACTCGCGATCTTTGAAGCCTAATTTTTTTCAGACGAGCATTCAGAAGATGTGCGGTTTTTTTTCGATAAGCCCGAAGTCCTAAGTCTTCATTAATCACCCTTTTAATCGTGGGTCTGCTTATACCCATCTGAAGACTTAAAAGTTTTTGCTTACGCACAGGATTTCTTCGTATTCGCTCCTTCACGGCTTTGATGACGGCTGTAGTCCGAACCGAGCGTGGAAGCCCATTTCTCTTTCTATCCTCGACAGAAGAAACTTCCCGGTATCTTTTAATGGTACGATATATATACGAACATTAGCGTGATTTTCAAATTTTGTAATAGTTTGAAAATTTGGTTTGGTGGTAAATGTTCGAAATTCAAATCTGATACTTATTTTTCCAGCCAGAGTTCAAATTTCGAAATTCGAACCGTGTGACAGAACTTATGACCAGACTACGTACATAAACTCACGCCTACATTCCCATAGTGGGGTAGGCAGAGCTACAGAATTACCAACAACTCTAAAAACTTGTTGATAACTCTGTAACCACATTTTGCATAATTACGCTAAGATGTGTATTAGTGATAGGGTGCAAGCCCATCGCCTAACAGTACTACAAGCCTGTATTCCCGTAGTCGCCTCTTACGACATCCACGGGACGACATGGACTGGCACTATTCTAACCCGGCAACCACACAAATGGTTTTAATACTATTATCGGTTTATAACTTTTGTAGGAACAGAAAATCCCAAAAAAATCTCCCGGTTACATGAAACGTAATGTTATTATGTTGTCTATGTCTGTCGGTTTGTCTGTCTTCTGGACACCAATCAACAACAATCGGGCTGACAGGCCTGGAGGGATATCAAATTTCAGAAATAAAATGTAGGCATTTGTGACATATGTTATAGACGAAATTTTAAGCTTTCTTTTTTTACTACATTGCTGTGGAACCCAAAGAAGAGAATAATTAATGATCAAAATCGTAAAACCCAAGCTAATTTAAAAATAGAAGTTTGATTGTCCAAATATTGACTTGAATATGTACCTATTCAAAGTTTAAATATATTTTTTCAAACAACAACGTGACACCGTATTGGTTTCAATAACAACTCTATCGTTCTAGTTATGGGAGGCATATGGTTGTCCTTTTCTGTGATGTCATCATCATGGCATCGTATATGTTACAACGAAAAATTTGAATAATTTAATTTAAACGTTTAAAAATAATACTGCTGTACTTGGTCTAATTCGACCACACTTTCCGTGTCACGTCTTTATCCTGCTTGGACGATTACAGCAAGGGTGCCTATAAAGAGCTGTCGGTTATAATATAACATCTTCCTTCGAGATATCTCGGTAGCAAATTTTCAAATTTTGATGGTGACACTTAAAATCTGAAGCTCTGGTTGTGATTAAAAGTGAGTATACGCCCACCTGCCGCTTGGGAGACTTCGGGTCCACTTTGGGCTCGGGTCGGGGGGAGGAGCTCGTATTTCACAATTAAATTTTTCTGGCGCGATCTCACCGAGTGTGTACGCCAAGCTTCGCCGCTACGCGAGCCGTGGGGTGGGGGACGCTGGTTCTAAAACTGTCTCTCAGGTCTTGATTTTTCTGTTTATTTTGTATTAGTTATTTGGTAGCGCTTATTAAGTTAACGCCACCTTTACCAATTTAAAATGGTATCCTAGAATGGAATCCACCGAGGTTTTCATTTACGGTTCGCGAAACTCCAGATTCCACACCCACTTTGCACACGATCTCTCACCATTCTTACCATCCTAGACTGGCAAAGTAATCTGAATAGGAAAACATATCAATCTTATGTGGTCTTCTTGCACCGTCTTATATACACATAAGTAGGTGTTTTTTTTCCCCTTTTCTCCCTCTATCTCTCTCGTAAGATTTTGGTGTGTTTTCCTGCGGAAACTACGCAGTTTAATTTGATATATTTTTTAATTTAATATTTTTAGATTTATATAATGCTAGACTAAATTGTACCATTGTAATATTAAATATATTTAAAAAAATTACTGACTGTTGAGTTTGTTGTTTCTTCTCAGCAGTGGTCTCTTCTTGTGAAGTGCTTGTAGATTCTTGACGTGTTAAAGTGCCCGTGCGGCCTACTTACTGAATAAATGTCTTTATCTTATCTGTATCTTTACCTTACCACCACATTACTGGCCGCATTTTATATGTCTTCATTGTGCATATTATTTATTACATTACTAAGGGGCTACCATGGGCACTTGACCTTCGATCTGAAGCTCTAAGCTTTCAGTTGTTGTTAAAACTTATTTGCATTAACACTGCTGTTCTAAACTTACTGCTATCTCAACTTTTATTTTACAGTTCACTGATATCGAGATTTATGCTATCAAAGTTTGACTGTTTAACTCCAAAAAAGTAGTTTTTTGGCCTCTATTTTAGATATTAACCTTCGATGATTTATGAGATATATCAAAGAAAAATATTAAGATGTAGTTTCCATATCAATTGAATTGACGTCATGGTGAAAAAGTTATACCCAATTTCGTGTTCTTATAGTCATGTTTTTAAAAATATTTATAAGAATAACCATGGGTTATTTTAAAATTGAATACTTATATGTTTTTTTTTGCATAAGTTTACATTCAGTTTTGACTGTTATAAGACCTTAAACTTCATCAAAAACGTCTATTAAGGGCATTGTCCCTTAAAGTATTGCCAAACGAGGAGGTTAAAATACGAGTCAGGGAATCCCGGTATCCACCGAGGTATACCTACATATCAATGCTTTTCTCAATAAAGCAATAGAGATAATTTCAAGCAAACTGCACTTATAAAAACTTATTAAAAACAACAAACTTATCATGCTGTCATTGTTTTCGTCCCAAATTTATTTATTTATTTATTTATTTATTCAAAGAAATTACACAGCATTACAGTAAAGACTAAAGCACTGTGAATTTTAGAAGAAAACAAAAATAGTATTAACAGAGTGACAAAACAGTAAACAATAAAAATAATATAACATTAATAAGTTAGGAGACAGTTGAAGGCCGTGCATCCATCTTCACACAAAACCTCAGACATTCATCACGCCCCATCGCCCATCTACTCGCAAACACATCGACATTAGGAGCCCCATCCAAAAACACATTCATGATTCAGGAGTTGCAGAGCACGGACTAGCGGCGATTTGCGGCGGAACATGGTCCGTGCTGCCGGCACCGCCAGTAAAGGGTACTTGCGTTTCCGATAAGCGTATTTCGTCACAGGGGGAACTTGCAGTACACCGACGATGTGCGACCTGAAGTGTGAGTATGAGTGTTGTCGGGACCCTTATAGGATCACTCGTGCGTCTGTCCGTCCGTCCGTCTGTCACAGCCTATTTGCTCCGAATGTACTAGACCAAATGAGGTCAATTTTGGTGGGATGGTGTAATCCAATGACCCAAACACAGAAGTGCAAAGTATTTTTTTTTAAATAAGGGTAATTTTCGGGTTACATATTAAGAAATTAAAAAAAGTTTTGCGAGCTTCACCGTGTCGTATATCAAATGAAAGGGCTCGTTATGAGGATCTCAAATATATATTTGTTATTATTCTAAAATAAATAGTTTTGTAATAAAATACAAAATGCTTGTAGATTACAGCAAAATTTATAAGAATTCTATCAACAACAAAAAATGTATGTAAGGAACCCACTCCACGCGAGTTTAACATGTAATTGGCCGGTTTTTTTTTTCAGGAACGTGCTAAGTTCGTAATAAACTGATCAACCCGCGCATGCTGGATAGAGTTATTTACACTTTATTACAAAATGTTGCTCTCGTCTAAATCTCTGGGAGGAAATAGGATATTGTTCTACGGCAACTTCACTGCCCGCATGTCCTATTGAGATTTACTTGAGTAGTAGAGCCTAGTAGAGGAACAGGGCATCGACTTAATAAATAATGACGGCAAAGGGGCACATTGTACTTCGTCTTACCCACGCCGCCATTGCGTTCTGGACCCCATCGAACTTCCGTGGGCGGACATTAAAAGCGAGCTAATCATGATTTCTACTGAAAACACTTTGGTCTTACAAGTGTTCGCACTAAAAACGTAAATGTTATTATAATTGATTGCGTGTGATTTAAAACCATGACCCTAGGGAGGTACCTTATCAGATGTGCTCTTTTGGCAATTTTGACAATAGCGACGTGTAATCGTAAATCTCGAAAATTAAGCTGCTCTGCCAATCATTTCAGAATGGTCGATCTAACTATTTGTACTGCTTTCACGTTGCTGAATGAACAACGGGTCTTTTTTATGCCGATTTAATTCCAAAAGCACGAAAGCCGCAACGTAGCGATGCAAGGCAGAGGCGGTTTTTTATAATCATCTTTAGGTGCGCTCTCTCTCATGTAAATTCGAACACAGCTGCACCGAGTCATTGTAGTCATGATATATTTTTTACCCGAAAACTGCTGCCTAATGCTGGATTGCCACTTGAGAATATTGAAGTTCCACCTGTGACGTCACTTCCGGTTCTCCGCTACCGGTTTCAGTACGTTTGACATTTTAGCCATATGTGTAAATGTATGTGTCAAGTGTGAGTTGGTCTCCAGCTCCACGGGTCCGAGGGTTCCGCATAAAAGTCATATTTGTGTGAAATATTAAAAACCATTAAAGTGCCGCAGTTGCTTGTGTCGTCGTCTGCAAGTAGCCACACCACGTGGAACACATCCAAAGCTCTAGAAATATACTAAAAAAAATAGGTACAGTAAAAAAAAACTGTACTTTCTTCTTTATAGAGTAATTAATAATCGAAATACGAAGTTTGCCTTGTGTCCACTTTTATCTTTTTCTAAAACTAAGGAAGTATTAACTACAAATGTATTTGTGGAAAAATCTGACTCATTCAGAATTTCCTTTTTTTTTAAGTCTGTATCTACGCATTCTTTTAGCTGTATTGGTGAAATTGCATTAAACAACCTCTGTTTACATCGATCAGAACCTGTCGAATAACTTCGAGCATTTTTAGCGAAATTTAATCGAAATTAGAATAGAATAGAATATAATCATTTATTTCGAGTAAATTTATTAATCCTAAATGTTAGTAACAATTTACAAAATTACACTCATTGTAAGGGGCATGTAGCCCACAACAATGACGCATGTAAGGGCAGTCTACTCTGCCCCCTATCATGCTGAGGATGATATTGGGGCTGGCCCGCACGCGGCGCACCAGGGACGCGGCGCGCTTGCGCATGGTAGTGTGAAAACAGTCGACCCCGGCGGCTGCGAACATCCCTGACGCGCTAAAGAAGCGAGGCAGCCCCACTATCACCCGGAACGCATTGTTGTACTGGACACGGAGGGCTCCATAGGCCCGTTGCGTGTATTGCATCCATAGGCTGCACGTGTAAAGGGATGTACAGAATGCTCTAAACAACGTAACTTTTACCTCCCTTGTAACAGCGCGCAAACTTACGAGCTATCATATTGGCCCTAACTGAATGAGCCCTCCGTTCCCGCTCAACGTCCTTGTCATCCTTGAGGTCACTTTGAAGAAAACCAGCTGTTACTTAATTTTATGCCCATAATAATAGGTACTTGTGGCACGATTATGAAATTTTGATTAACTGCGCCAACTTTTGAGAGAACACGCCCCCTGAGGCTAGTTTCTTTTTCAGTGTGAAGATTCAATTTTTTTGAATGAAAAACGATAATCATTGTATTAGCTTAGAAACTATGGATTTATTTAAATTGCGTTAATATTTTGGAATAATTGTGTAATTTAATACTTTTCCACATTATTGAGGATTAGGTATCAAGTCTTAGAATCACAAATTATAGCTTTTTTAGCAATGTGAGGCAAAGGTGTACCGCAAGGTAGTGTCGTTAAAGCCTAAATAACTCCTAAACTAATTAACATATAGGAAAGTTAAAACTATATTCTAGACAGGTAAAGAAGGGATTTTTTTCTCTTTTAAGGTTGCATGCAAACAGCCAGCAACAGACTAATCTACCTAGAATAAACGCCGAATTTGTATAGACTAATCTCGGAGTAAGTCTTATTCCAGATCGGTGAAATGCGGTCCCGTATCCTCGTAGATATATAAACGCCAAGTCCTGAGACACTCTGTATACCTACATTTCAACAAGAGTAACTCTCCCAAGCCTTGAGTACGAGTGAATCAAGAATGTGTAGCCTTCAAACAAATCTCCGGGCGTATTTATTCAGTAGTTTGAGAAGCTTTGCTCCCTAGTTTAATATCGCAGCGGCGACGACACGGGCGTCACGTGCGCGCGAAGACACGCCGACACAGACACGACACACACCAGCGCGCCCGTAGCCGCGTGCGTGTGACCTGAGGCCCTAGCCGAGATTCGAAAGCTACTACCGTTTTTCTTCACTATCTCTCAAAATGTAAGGGATGACATTTTTGGGCGTAGCGATAAACCACTTGGTCAACTGTAATCCCATACATTTTGAGTTAAAAAAAATAAAAACGTTAAGTAGCGTTTACTTCTTGGCTGCGGCCCCTGGACGCCTCGCAACTGAAATCTTGAAATCCACGTCCTACTTGTGTGCTACCTATAATAAACTAAATTATTTAAATAAAAACAAAAAACCCGACTGCAGTAAAAAAAACCACTGAAAAGCGAGAAACAAGCTATATTATCTTTTTTGTTTGTATAATAAAGTGTTTACATTCAAACATAGGTACATAGGTAAATACTTATAATGTACCATGCAATGATTTTTTGTTTGATACCTCGTTAACAAGTAATACAATTTATGAATTTATAACAATACAGGGTGAAATAGGGGTCGTGATCCCAACCATTTTTTTCTGACTCAGTAAACGATTGCGATGTTACCTGTATATATTTTAATTGAAACAAAGATGGTTCGGTATTTACTTATTTTAATTAAAAAAACGTTAAGTAACTAAAATGCGTGGTCACCCTACTTTTCCAATTACAACCTCTTTGAAAACAAACAACAAACAAAGGAATTTTTCTTATCTGTCTATCAGTATCGTCATAACAACCTCTTTACATACTTACTGCGATGATTGTTAAGTACATGCACTTGACATAAGTTTTCTTGGGAAACAGAAGGGTGACCATGATCTCAAATCATCCCAGTTTTTTTTATTATTTGCTGTACTGACTTAAATAACTAACTTTAATAACTGTTAGTCCTAACCTATCGTGATCCTTAGGTGAAAGTAAGTTAAATGCGTCTTTCTTGCTCCACGACCCCTATTTCACCCTGTATACATACAACTTGAATAGTGGAAAAGGTTTTCCAGGCGGGGACAAGCTATTAATCCAAATGTTTTTTGATCCAAGAAAATATTCCCATTTTATAATTCATTGCTTGTCCCCGCCTGCAATACCTTTTCCACTATTCAAGTTGTATGTAAATTGTTATAAATTGCATTACTTGTTAACGAGGTATCAAACAATAAATCATTGCATGGTACATTATAAGTATTTACCTATGTATGTTTGAATGTAAACACTTTATTATACAAACAAAAAAGATAATATAGCTTGTTTCTCGCTTTTCAGTGGTTTTTAATACTGCAGTCGGGTTTTTTGTTTTTATTTAAATAATTTAGTTTATTTCACATTTTTTTGGCTGTAGTAAGAAATATTTATTACTTAACATTTAACGTGCTTTTTGATTTCCCTGTCTAAATGGTAGCATCAAAGTATTATAATGTATATATATTTAGAATGGGCTATTTACTAGCTTTCATTTGAGACCCATATTGCTATAATAAACTTTTTTTTTTTTTTAAACCCCCTCTTTTTTTGCAGACGCCATTTTGAAATATTATATACCCTATGTCACTTCGGCAATTAAGACAAATCGAATGACACCTAGTATGTTAAAATGGGTCAAGCCGTTTAGGCTGCAGAGCGTGCCCAGAAATAGACATACATACATACATACATACGCTCGAAAAACATAACCCTTCTTCTGACGCAGTCGGGTAAAAATGACCTGTGTACAAAAGTTCATGTCACTGTAGCAATGAACGGCAGTGATGTACAGTCGAGTTCAAATATATTTATACACTTTAGCACCTTGTCTATTTAATGTCATGACGTTTAAACTGCCATATATGAATTGTCACAGCGATTAAAGTGACAAGGTACTAAAGTGTACTTACACATTTATGAAATCGACTGTACTACTATGTTATAACCAAACTAGTAAAATTGAATAAGTAGGTAGGTATATTGTATTTATTTAGGTCTGATTTATTTTATTAAGGTATAAATTTTAGATATATTCTTTTCGCACATAATTATGACAGAGAAACGGGGAGGACAGATATTTTTATCTGGAGATTGGATAAATTGAGTGTTAGAGCAATTAAACAATTTGCTTCTGACTCCCCGGACCAGTAGTCAACAAACTAAACGAGCCGCATGTTTTTTTGTAACAGTAGGTACTTATTGTTAGTAAGTATACTGACATTATTTCCGACGCGAATGTCATTAAATTCCAACTATTCATATAAGCCGGTTAAAAAATGCAACGCGTAACTACAACTCATCCCCGAACATTAAGGGCGATCAGTCTCGGCCGGCGCGGCGGCACCGGTGACAGCGCCCCTGGGCGCGGCCCCTATCGGCTCACTATACTCTATTAATTTCACAGGCGAGCCGTTATAGTTCTTATGTTACAATTATAGGTACGAGAATCCTTGAACAGCCGACATTGGGATATTTGTTTATTTTTATTAAATCCAGCTAATAAGATTTAAATGTGAATTATAAAGGTACGTAAATCGTACATGTGTTAAACAAATAATGATCCCGCTGATCTTTAGTGTAAGACTTAACTTTTGATTAAGTTTTCGTTTTAATCTGGTGTTAATTTTATGTACATAGTGGACTTATGTATTTCTATTCTATTTTATACTCATTATTTTATATTTGAGTTTACTTGTGCACTATGGGTAGGGAATACTTAGTGATTTACGGAAATGTGCATAATCTCAATATTTTAGTTTTCAATGGTTTCCAGTCACTATTTAGTGTTCTCAACCCACTACGGTACACTGTTTGTGCTGATGTTTCATGGTTACCTCATTGTTATTCAGAAATTCGTTTGAAAATGTGTTTTCTTTACACGGAGTTTATGTTTTAATGACGCAACAGTCGACATCATCTGAGTGACGGGGAGGGCCTTTATACGAGTAGGTGCGTCCTAGATAATAAGCGATGTTCTGACATCGTTTCCAAATCGGTTGGCAGTCGCAATACCATTTGGCAATGTGGGCGTCACGTCATCGTGATTGTAATAAAGCTCGGTTAACGCGCAGTGTGACGGCGAATTAATAATGCAACCCTTGCAGCGCAGTCGCAGCAAGTGCGCCAAGCGTGCCTACGAATACGCCGCCATCAATTACGCGGCACGAATTACTGTCGCGCTGTCTCGGCACCCCAACCGTGACCTGGTTCTGCTCCAGCCTACCAGCTTATTTGGGATTAAATGCTTTATCGAAGGATGCAAAATAAAGAATGTTTCAAAACGTAAATAACGCGTATATTATACGACACTAGAAATCATCAAAGTTTTATATAAAAAAACGCTTCTTAACATAATTAAATAAGGATACTTACATACATACATACATACATTAAATCACGCCTGTTTCCCAGAGGGGTACTTAAATAAAAATATATCCAATAATACTTTAATCGTGCAGTAAGGTCTTTTGTAAAGTCATTATTATTGATTTCGAAATGGGTGGGCTCGTAAATTATTTCCATGGCTCTTTCGCGCGATCGATATCTAGCACACAATATGGTATCTAATATGAAGGAAGACCCTGAAGTGTATTTTCAAGTGTCGTCGACAATCGAAAAAATTTAACTCTCCTGTAATATATCGTAGTCCGAAGTTTCACTGGTGACGGGGAACCGTTCCCACGGTCGGCCTGCACAGGCTAACCGCTAAACCCTGGATAATGCCGATAGTAATGCGGCACACATCACCATCGCACAGACTAACGCCGGGATCAACCGGGATTAACGCCTTTATAACTTTATAACGCCGGGGTTAACTTTATTATAGCTATATTAGTCATATTTCAATTTCATATTAATAAATCAGGGGTAATATCTCAATTTAATAATAACTACTACCGCTATTGACTACGTTAATCAGTAACTCGTTGTCAACGTCAACTCGAGTAATTTCACATCAAATATAATGAACTATTTATTGCTCACAATTAACGCTAGGTTAAATCAAATGTTGGTATGTAAATCTGAATGTTAAAGTACCTAGTATTAATCATGAAATCGACTCGTTTTGTTTTCCACGAATCGTACGATGACGAGCGTCTCTATTTATCCGGCGCACGTTTGGCGTAGCCCGGACATAGCGGAAGTAAGTACTGGGGTGTGATTCTCTTAGGAAAGGCTGGGCGTTCGGTCGGTCGAACGAGGGAACGCGGCGAACCGGTGGGGAGTTTACGTGGTCCCGTCAGAGCGTACAAAACACATTTTACCGCGTGCATTCTCAATCAATCACTCGTTCGACCAACCGAACGCCGGTTAAGAGTTCCGTAAAAAAAAATAAAAATGGAACCACTCGTGCATCTGTCTGTCTGTCACAGCCAATTTGTTCCGAATCTGCTGGACCAAAACCGGTCAAATTTGGGGGTTCTTTTTCGGGGGACAAATTAGGAAATTAAAAAACAGTTTTGCAATCCTCACTGTGTTATACATATATCAAAAGAAAAGGCTCGTTATGAGGGTCTCAAATTTTTTTTTGTTATTATTGTAAAATAAATATGTAGTTTTGATTTTATTCATGAAAGAAGACGAAAATTTACCATCCCCCCCTGATCTCCGAAACTACTGAGCCTACTCGTACAATTTTGAAAAAAAAACAAAATATAGTTCTTTCCTTGTAGATTACAGGAAAACCTATAAGAATTCTATCAAAAATAGTATATGGTTCAACAAGGAACTCAAACAAGCCATAAGGACACAAGATGTTTAGTCTCACGTTAAACACTCTACTTTTCACTTTGAATGCGACCACGCCACGTACAGGGGTTAGGGGTCACTCTTTATAGAATTAGCTACGGACCCCGTGCTTGCTCAATCCAGCACTGACAAGTTTCTATACAAAATTACAATATTGATTAAGTATAAGAAAGTTGCTTAAACATTTGTAGCGCGGGTTTTTCTTTTCATTGATTATTTTAGCCACCAGGTCCAACTATTTTACAACTAATTGGACCATGCATTAAAAATATAAAGACATTTATTCAGTAAGTAGGCCGCCCGGGCACTTTTACATGTCAAGAATCTACCAGCGCTTCACAAGAGGAGACCACTGCTGAGAAGAAACGCCGCAAGAAACTCAGCAGTCAGTCATTTTTTTTAAATATAGGTATCTAATATTACAACGGTACTACTTAGTCTAGCATTATATAAATCTATAAATAGCAAATCAAAAAATATTTCAAATATCCTGCGTAGTTTCCGCAGGAAAACACACCAAAATCTTAAGAGAGAAAGAGAGAAAAGAAAAAAAGAACTCCTACTTATGTGTATATAAGACGGTGCAAGATGACCACATAAGATTGATATGTTTTCCTACATCAACGGACACCCAGTCAAGATAAAGCTTTTGAAATTGAAAATAAAATATATATTATTGATTAAGTTTCGGGTTTAGGCCAAGCATTTTTGTCTATTATATAGTCCTCTATCCTATAATACGCTTTAGACATTAACGACTTTTTCAAGTAATTTTTGAGTGCTACAAAGGGTAACTTTAAAACTACCTCAGGTAATTTATTATAGAAATGAATGCATTGACCAACAAATGATTTATGTACTTTACGGACGCGGAATTTTCGAATAGCTATTTTATTTTTATTTCTAGTATTTAAATTATGTATATCAGATTTTTTTGTGAAAGAATCCAAATTTTTTATAACATAAATAATATTCTCATAAATAAATTGAGACGCTACAGTTAAGATATTAATTTCCTTAAAAAGATCTCTTAAGGAGTCACGGGAATTTAAGTTGTAAATAGAACGAATGGCCCTTTTTTGTAACACAAATATAGTTTGTATGTCAGCTGCCTTACCCCAAACCAGAACACCGTACGACATAACACTATGGAAATAACTATAATAAACTAAGCGAGCTGTCTCAACATTGGTTAGTTGTCTAATTTTCCTAACGGCGTAAGCTGCCGAACTTAGTTTACCTGCCAGTACAGCTATATGGGGACTCCATTGCAAATTTTTATCTATTGTTATGCCTAGGAAAACTGCCTTATCTACAATTTGCAAACAATAGTCATTTAGAAAAATACTAGAATCTAACGGTTTAACATTAGGCAAAGCGAATCTAACACATTTAGTTTTCTTAGCATTTAGTAGCAAATGGTTGCTAGTAAACCAATTAAGTACTTTAACTAGTGTGGTGTTTATGCTACTGTAGTCTATGGATTTTCTGTCCACCTTGAAAATTAGTGAAGTATCATCAGCAAAAAGTATAATATCACAAAGTTTATCTACTGATGGTGGCAAGTCATTTATGTAAACCAAAAATAGAAAAGGACCTTAAATAGAGCCTTGAGGCACACCTATTTTCACTGTAGCTCCATCAGATTGTGTTTTGTTTACAACAACTGTTTGAGTTCTATCACTGAGATAAGAAGACAAGACTTATAGCTTTATTAGACCATCCATAATGTTCTAATTTTAAAATAAGGGTCGTATGAACCACGCAATCAAAAGCTTTACAAAGGTCACAAAATATTCCTACTGCTTCGCAAGATTGCTCCCAACTGTTATATATATATATTTAATGAGAACAGATGCCGCATCAATTGTTGATCGACCTCTGGTAAAGCCAAACTGGTTATTGTTAAGTAGTTTAATTCTATTAAAGTGACCTAACATATCATTCAGAATTAGTTTCTCAAAGACTTTACTTAAAACTGGTAGTATGGAAATGGGACGGAAGTTCATTATATCACTCATCTCACCCGATTTAAAAAGAGGTATGACTTTACTATATTTCATAAGATCTGGAAAGATCCCTTCTGAAATGCAATTATTGTAAATTAATGCTAGATGGGGTGCAATTACACCTATGATATGAAAAAGTACACTAACTGATGTGCCCCACAAATCCTCAGTCTTCTTTAAACTAAGCGTTTTAAATACTTTGACTATTGAATCTGAATTTATAGGGCTGAATTCAAAGTTTATATTACATTTACTGACATTAGTGCAAAGTAATGATTGAGCTTGAACCGCGGATGATTTGAGACATTTCGTAGTATTAATGGCTATGTTGGAAAAATAATCTTCGAATCCTAAGGCAACGTCTTTATTTGACGTGATTTATTTGTCACCTGAGTTTAGGGTGACCTGATTATCGCGAGTTTTAGATTTACCCGTTTCTCTATTTATAATATTCCATACAGTGTTTACCTTATTGTCAGATGATTTGAGTTTAAGACTAAGAAAGATAAAAAAAACTTGCTTAAAGGTCTTTGATTATTCACGAACATAATTTAGGAAGTCAGCGTTCTTGTTGTCCTCCCTCTCTCTATATAGGTCGTAAAGCCTATTTCTACTTTTATGAATACCTGCAGTAGCCCATTCGCTAAATTTGGTTTTCGACCTAGTTAAAGTTTTCATTTTAAAATTGTTATTAAATTGATGCAGAATTACGCCAAACAAGTCATTATAAATACTATTACACTCATTATGTATGAAAGGTAACACTGATAGATTACTCTGAACTTTATTTTTGAATGATTCCAAACGATTATAGGTCGATATGTTATTGTCTGAGGTTTTTGATAAAAATCATTGACGAAAGATGCCTTCTGACCACTATGGTCAGAATTAAAACAATTAAATATTTCTTTATCCAAACATTCGCAATTACACAAAAATATTATCTAAGCAGGTTGCTCTACTAACACTTATCCGTGTGGGTTCAAAGAACAGATTACCTAAATTAAAAGATTTAAATAAACTTAGTAACCTAGTGGTATTATTTGACATTTCGAGTAAGTTAATATTAAAATCTCCACAAACTATAATATGCTTCTGGCTATTACAAGCTAATTTTAACACATGTTCCATAGTTGATTAAAATGTGCAAAAATTAGCCAATGGTGGTCTGTAAATACATATTATTATACAGTGTGTCTCTGACCTTGGGGCTTTAATTTCAACGATCGATTCTACTCGCTAAACTGAACTACTTTTGTTCTGCAACATGAAAAAATAACTTAAATTTAGATAACTAATTGATGTTAAAGTCTAATTGTAAAATCAGTGTATTACATACTGGCCATGTAATCACTATCTCATGGTACCGGGGCGACATTACCTTGGTACGAGGGCTAAAGGAAAATGGAGAATTGGATCGCGTACATTGAAAATTAGATTTAACTTGTATGATAAAAAATAAATTTAAATTGAACATATTTTTAACAACTTACAGAACAAAAGAAGTTTAGTTTCAGCAGTAGAATTGATCTATGCATTTAAAGCCCCAAGGTCAGAGGCACCCTGTATAACTTTCTAGTTCTGCGCAAGAAATTTCTACAATCCTTTCTACTGATAGCTTGACAATATCCTTTCTTTCCTTGGATTTAAGAATACTTTTAACTATTATTAAAGAGCCACCATGAATGGCACATTTTCTAGCAAAATAACTAACTAATTTAATATTTACAAAATCAAATATTAATTGGTCTTGTCTAAGTAAGCCATTGTTCAGTAATGCACATAATTTGTACATTTTTACTATCTAAGATCAACCCTATTTCTAGTTCTTTGCTGGAAAAACCTTGAATATTTTGGTGAATTAAATTTATAATCAAGGGTGTTTATTATTGTGTTCATTATAAAATGAATTCATCCTTAATATAATTAAAATAGACTCATATTCGTAATCAATAATCGTGATTTACGAAATAAAATCATTTTAATTATATTTTTACACAGTTGTCATTTTGAGCAGATGGGCCCAGACCCTCAAGCGTCGCAAATATTCATAATTAATTAATGATTACGAATTTGCGGCGCTTGCAGTGGAGACTCTGGGACCTTGGTCAGCTGACATGAAACGTTTTATAAAGACCCTGTCTGCCAAACTTTTTGACGCTCACGACGACGAGATCCCAGAGCTGACGCTTACCTCTCCCAAAGGATAGGTTTAACTATCCAGAGAGGTAACGCAGCCAGCATCATTGGTACAATGCCGCGAACGATTTATCAGAGGGGGTATTCTTTTTGTAGTTGTGTACACAAATATTATATTTAATAATTCTAGTTTTAAGTAGATAAAAGATTAGATTAGTTCTTAATTATTCAAATTATTACTGTACTTACTATAGTTTATATAGAGTATTTATTTTATTTTTTATTGAATGTAACTTTTTTAGTATTGTAATATCTATAAATAAAAAATAAAAGTTTTTGAGGTTATTTCAACGGCCTAAAAATTGTCTATGCGAAATCACTGAAAATGGCGATAATCCTCCATTCACAAACACCGTGATTGGATGTTTATGGGTTTCCAAATTAAATTAAAAAATATATACTTTAACCCCTAGAGATTAATAAGGAGCTCTAGTCCCGATACGCAATTACGCAAAGACTAAAGTAACATTTTAAGAGCCTGAGACGTGAAATATTTAAAAAAACGGATCTCTCTCCACGCGAATTCAACTCGCACTTGACCGGTTTTAAGAGAGTAACACCCTGTTGTGGCATGAAGATTTTATTTATTTTTATTTATATATATGAACGGTTGCGTAACAAAGTTGTAGATACCAGAGCATTTCGAGGAGTTAGCGTAGGTTCAGATCACTACTTAGTGGTAACACGAGTAAGGGGTCTGTTCACACGTTGGCGCCATCGTGTTCCCGTACCTACCACTGCGTTAGAGAGGATAAAAGTAGAGAAACTGAATGACGAAGTTATACAAGATGAGTACGTAAGAAAGCTGAAAGATTGTTTTGAATGTGTTAATAAGATGAAAGACAGTGAAGTTGAGAATAATGTAAATAATGTATGGGAGATTATGAAGAATGGAATGGTCAAATCGGCCACTGAAGTATGTGGTGTCGTAAAAAGAAGGAAACGCAAGAATGAACGACCGGAATGGTGGGATAGAGAGGTAGATGATGTAGTGAAAGAGAAGAAAAAGTGTTGGTTGGATTTTGTAGCTGTAGATCCAGGACAAGATCTAAGCGACAGAAAGAAAAAAGAGTATAATAGATCAAAGAAAAGAGTGAAAGACGTTGTGGCTAGAAAGAAAGATTTACTGAATGAAAAGTATGACAGGAGTTTCTCTGACAACTTCCAGTCGAATATTAAACTCTTTTGGAGCTTGATTAATTCGGCTCGGGGGAAATCGGAGAAAACTAAATTAAGCGCGGCGAGGGATGAGTCTGGAGACTTAATATGTGAGGAAGAAAAAATGCTTGATAGATGGAAAACTTATTTTGAAAGCTTGTTTGAATGCGAAGATATTTGTCGTGAGCCAGAAAGCATGAGTAAAGATGCAAGTAGCGAAGATGAAAGTGTGATTAGTATGAGTGAAATAATGAAGGCTTTAAAAAGTATGAAAGCGGGAAAGTCAGCAGGTTGTGATAGAGTGTCGATAGAAATGCTGAGGAGAGGAGATGGCGTGGTGGGTAGTCTGTTGTACCGTCTTTTCAATGCATGTTGGAGTAGCGGCCGAGTCCCGGAAGATTGGGTCAAGGCCGTTATCGTCCCTCTGTATAAAGGAAAGGGGTCACAGCAAGACTGCAAAAACTACCGCGGTATCAGCCTCCTTAGTGTTGTCGGCAAAGTATATGCGAAGATTTTAATTGAAAGGGTATTGAATGTTACGAATGACAAAATCTGGGATGTACAAGCGGGATTTCGAAAGGGAATGGGATGTACGGATCAGGTCTTTTCACTACGGTCCATCACAGAAAAGTTCTTGGCGGTGAACCAAAAGGTTTTCTGTGCTTTTGTGGACCTGGAAAAGGCCTATGATAGGGTAGATAGAAAGGAGTTGTGGACGGTGCTGTCTATGTATGGAGTGAGCAGCAACCTGGTGCAGGCTTTGAGGTCCCTTTATGAGGGTTCCAAAGCCTGTGTCAGAATCAATGGCGCATACTCGGCCTGGTTTAACATCTCTAAAGGTGTTAGACAGGGCTGTGTTGCCTCACCATGGCTGTTCAATCTATTCATGGACAGTTGTATGTGGGATTTGAAAGGGTATGATAAGGGTTTGCGTGTGCAAGAGTTGCTAATCAAATGCCTCTTATATGCCGATGATCAAGTTATACTTGCCCCATCGGTACTTGAGTTGCAGGAGATGGTGACAGTGATGAATGAGGGATTTAAGCAAAAGGGGATGAAAGTAAATGTTACCAAGACCAAGGTCATGGTGATAGAGAAGGATGAGGAGATGACTGAGTGCGTGATAAATATAAATGGTGAATTAGTAGAACAAGTGAGCGAATTTGTGTACCTGGGAAGTATGTTTACAAGAGATGGTAAGTGTGAGAAGGATATCGAGAGGAGGGTGAATGCGGGCAATCAAATTAATGGGGCCCTGTACTCCTTTGTAAGCAGACAGAGCGTTTCACAAAAAGCCCGGCTGGCTGTTCACAATGGAGTGCTGG
This sequence comes from Acleris emargana, assembly GCA_927399475.2. Lineage (NCBI taxonomy): Eukaryota > Metazoa > Arthropoda > Insecta > Lepidoptera > Tortricidae > Acleris > Acleris emargana. The sequence goes on along the minus strand of OV656835.1, from coordinate 42,447,757 downwards.
CACCTACCCTGATGTATGGTAGTGAATGTTGGGTGTGGCAGGACAAGCATGTAAGTCGTGTAAATGCAGTTGAAATGCGCTCTTTGCGTAGTATGTGTGGTGTGAAACTGATTGATAGAGTAAGAAATGAAAAAATCAGAGAGAAATGTGCAATAAAAGAAGATGTAGTGACTAAGATTGAAAAGGGCATGCTTCGATGGTTCGGTCATTTGGAAAGGATGGATGAAAGAAGATTGACGAAAGAGATATACAGATCGAAAATGAGTGGAAGGGTCGGAAGGGGCCGCCCTAGGCGTACTTTTTCGAATCAAATCGGAGAAATACTGGAAAAGGGCAGAATCTTAAGTACCCGAAACCGACGTGCGTGCATGACTCGATGTATGAATGTTGAAGAAGCGAAAGAAATTTGTCAAGATCGTAGCAAGTGGAAAGAAGTGGTATCTGCCTACCCCTCTGGGAAACAGGCGTGATTTAATGTATGTAAATGTATTTATTTATTTATTTATTTATTTATTTATTTATTGGAAAACAAACAGCTTAAATATTACAAAAAATATAAAATAATATGGACAATACATGAGCCAAAACAGTTTTCACTACTAGATAGCACAATTTATGCTCAGAGGAGATAAAAGCGTGATAAGCAGAAACTTATTTAATAATAACATTTATGAACGGAAGGAGAAAGCAAGCAAATTTGGAAGAGGAGAAAAAATAAAATAAAAATAATACGGGACTAAAGCTCGATGTATGAAACGGAAACAGCTCGGGATCTATCTCGCAGGTAGGGCGTTAGCCATCTAAGCAGATCACCGTGTATGCCGAATGTTTTTAGCTTTTGCACTAATATCGAATGAGAAATTTTATCGAAGGCCTTAGAATAGTCCGTGTAGACAGCATCAACCTGAATCCCCTTGTCCATAGCCTTCAGAACGGTATCGAGAAATTCCGAAAGGTTAGACTCAACTGACCGCCTACTAACGAAACCTTGTTGCCTCGTCGTAAGTGCAGGTCTAACTAATTTATAAAGAGTGTCGTAGATAATTTTTTCAAACAACTTAGGTATAGTAGACAATATAGAGATTCCGCGATAATTTTGTATGTCGTGCTTGTCACCCTTTTTGGAGATGGGAACAACTAAAGAGCGCTTCCAAACTTTCGGCATGATACCCGTATTTAAAGAAAGTGAAAACAACACAGAGATAGGAAATGCTAAAGCTATACTACAACGCTTCAAGAAAACCGGGTGGATTCCATCCGGACCACTACCTTTCGAGTCATCTAGCGATTTTAGGGACCTTTACACTAACTGAGAGTAGATTACAACATTACTGATGACATTGACGGTAGATGAGAAGTCCTGGTCAGTAGGAGATGATGGGTGTGTCACAGAAGATGATGCGTCATGCTGTACAAATACAGACTGGAAAAAAGTATTGAACATATTTGCTATATCGTGCCCTTCACAAGCTACCATGTCATTGTAGTAGAAGGAGTAAGGGATGCTGCTAATAGATTTTTTAGATTTTATAAAGGACCAGAAGGCTTTGGGGTTGTGTTTAATATTATTTTCGCTTCGTAAAATGAATAGATTATAACACGAATCCACCATTTTTTTCGCTGAGGCACGCAGATTAGAAAAAGTGTTATAATCCGATAGTCTACAGTACATTTTCCATTTTCTATGAGCTTTCTTTTTTTTCTTAATTAGCCTTATCAACGGGCGCGAATACCATACTGGGTAGCTGGTGTCACTACGAATTGTCGTAAACGGAATAAAATCGTTAATTATCACATTAGTTTTACTATTAAAACAATCTACCGCGTCGCTAATATTATTTATTTTTAAAAGCGGTTCCCAATTTATACGTTCCAGTTCGGCATTAATTAATTTGTAATCTGCGGCGAAGAAGCGTCTAGCCACGCGCGGAGCTTGCTTCAGAGAACGATCGCTCGCGCCGGTGTCGGCAGACACGCAGAACACGGGGTGGTGAGCGTCTACGGGCACCAGTGGATCAGCGGCAGATATCTCCAAATTACAGTTCGAGAGGACTAGATCGAGCTGCCGGTCGATTTTATTAGGCAAGAGCTTATACTGCAACCAGTTTGAGAAATGCAAGAACGAACGAACCTTTAGTTTGTGTGACAAGGTATCCATACAGCCTCACCTATGTTAAAATCACCCAGAACGTAGTAGATGTAAGAATCACCGGCACTGCTGGCATCCGAAGAGTGAGAGGTCCGACACAAATCAATATGGCCGACAGGCGCAATGGAACACACCACAAGATGAACAAGGAGGTACCGAGTCTCCAACCAATTCCGCACTTAAGAAATGCGAATTAAATTAAAAGCAAAAATTAAATCGGGAGATCGTCGACTCTGTCGACGATTTCATACGTCCTCATCCGTCCACTCTGAGCAAAGTTATCCGCAAAAAAAAAAGATGGTCTTTGAAGATCCTGTTCTGAGCGAATTATTTAGCCGAATTCACGCTAAAACGACAGTACGGCGCTTTGTCTACGTGATACCATTTGCGTCAACACATTTTGAATGTGTCGCTTCTCGGTCGATCCTGTCTCCAATGCGTGTTTTCAGTGTTTCACTCCCCGAAATGTAAAGAAAAAAGTAGACTGACATTTAAATTCTGTAATTTTTAATGTTTGATAATAAGTGGTTAAAAAGGAGGCTGTCGAGATTACTGAATATTATGAATTAAAGCTGCGGCTGCTGAGACGAGAGGTCAATTACCATTTTATTACTCCCAAAAGTTAATTTATTAAAGTTATATTAAATGGGTCGGATTTAATGAGTCATTGCTGCCTTAAGAAGTTCTCGAGGTGCGTTTTTAGAGGTCCTTACCTTATGTTGAAGAATAAAACCTTTAATTAAAGACTGCACCGAGCAAACGCCGACTGTCCAGTGGAGGCCTCATTTGGATTTTATAATTTTATAATACACGTCTAATGTCAAAAAGTGTACAGACCTACAGCTACAGACAGGTGGTTGAATTTTACTCGAAACTCACCAAAATTTACGATTTTTAGCCATTTCTAGAAGCTTGTGTTTTTGAAGCTCACGGGAACTGAAGGTCTTTACACCATCATATCAAATCAACCCGCCCACTCGTAAACTATAGACCACCGCGTGACCTCAAAAGGTGTTTCATTCCTTCCTTAATCACCTTATTTAATAATCACAATCATTAGTCAAACTCAAAAATCAACCGGTTTGTTTATGGGGTTTATTAAACGGAGAGCAATTAAAAATATTCACTGCAGAATTATCTCTGTAAATTGAGGTACAGGTACAGTCAGCATCATAGGTAGGTAGTCAATTAGTCATAAGTACGTTTTAGCTACTTGTCAATTTAATGATATATTTGTTCTGCTACCGTGTCTTTTCACAGGTGTTCACACAATTAGGTGGTCAAGCGTGAGCTTCTTATGAAGTTAGCCGAGAACATACTGTTATAATGACGGATAAATTCTAGACAAAAAGGGTCCAAATGAATTATTTTCATAAGACAGCAGATGTCGCTATAAGCGGATTAGCCGAGCGCCGAGCGGCGAGTGCCCAGCGCCGGCTGCCGGCGAGGACCCCAACCGATCGCCCGCTCGCTGCACACAGCTTGCTGTCGCAGACTCCCAGATATTACGAGAACGCCGAAAATAACTTATTACATTATATGTCAAAATATCTCATGTGTAGGTAAGTAGAACTTTGTTATTCCGAATATTATATTATATTGTGTAATGTATTGTCTATAAGTACGTGGAATTTGTGACTGCTCCGGCGCTACGGGAAGTAGGGTAGACCGGGGTCAACAGTAACACGGGGCAAGGCAATAGTACCATCATCGCCTATAACTCTGCAACTACATCGAGATATGCATGTCTTTGTATACACGAGTGTGTCTTGGACGTGTCTCGACCTGCTCACTACCCGGCCGACGCTGCAGCTAGACGACGATTTGTATTTTTGACTGACCAAAGTATGTACCTATTTACGATTTACGTTTCGTACTACTGTTTACAATTTAAGAGTCGTAGTGTGAAAGTTTAACTGAATTGCGATTATGTAGTTATTAAAGTTTGTAATGCGCCACAGTGTTACAGGGGGTCAGTTAGTAATAGAAATCGAAATTCGCGAAATTTAGTAAGTGCGAGTATAAATGGACATCGTACCACAACACCGGGGCCGATGGGAACGGTACGTTGAACCCGTGCTACAATGAAGAATTTCAGTAGGTACGCCAAATCACTTAAAACTTTGTTACAATAAACGAACATACTAGGTACTTTAAGTTTCTTTAAATAGACTCAGTAGTTTTGATTTTACGAACGTTTCAAAATTTTAGGCAGTAATATACCAGTTTTGGCAGATATTTGTAGGAGTTTTACTTGAGGTTGCTATTTAGTCGTCAACTATGAAAATTAGACTACAATTTAAGCTTAAAATAAGATCAAAATAAGAAGTCATTATAAAAATACAATCCGTATATATATGCTAAAAAAAAACGGTCTTTTCATGTTTCTTGTACGGGATTTATTGTACTTCTTTTGGGATTTCATTTATTGTTCATTTTCTAATTTTAAACGATAGAGTGTATAAGACGTAAAACGAATTCTGTGAAAATTAAACTTTCTCATTCATATAAAGGCGCGTACCGTTGTTAAGCGATGACGTCATCACCCGTGAGTGCTAGAGGCCGGGTTTCGAGCGCCGCAAACGAAGAATTCAATATCTCGGAAACTATTTGACGAATCGTAATGATTTTTGTACAGTTTTTTTTTGTTTATAATGAAGAATACGGTAGGTCAAAAATCTAAACTGGTTGACACCCAGAGTTTTTAAAAATGAGACCATAAAAAAAAATTGTAACAGGTTACATCTTGGATATTTTAATTTATACCTATAATTGATTCGGACGATTCATTTCGATACTTCGGGATGTATATAAATTATAATACCTGCAATGTCATCCGTTTCAGTAGTATTATTTAAAATAATTTGTTGTGAAATATAGGGTCGATTCTTACTGTATCGGCATTACTAATTGTTAAATTATTCAATATTTCTGTTGTATTGAGATGTTGTTATTACTTGAGAGATGTGCTATGAGCATCCTTAAGGGTTTTTTATAATAAGTCGACATAATATGTTACAAAAACCTGGAGAATATTATGTTACGTTTGGTTCAAAAGAAATGCTGACTTTGTCTAGTATAAATACGAGTCTCTATAATTAAGACTGATGTAACGTAACAGACTGATTCTTCTTAAGAAAATAACAATAAATACTGCTTGATTTGTACATTATTTTGGGTTTTATTTACCCATATTTTTCTGGTACCATTGTACTAGGGGTCAATTGTAACACAAGGACTTCATGAACAATAACTCAATTTGCACCATTCTGATGCGATCAAATGAAATTGTTTCTCTAGGTTTTGATAACCAATTCGATTAGAATGTTATATTCTTAGCAATTTTTACGTGGTCGCTTTATATACTTACTGAGTTACAGGTCATTATTTCTAAAATGGTACTATTGTCCCTGGTCTACCCTACAGCCGGTACGGCTCACTCGCGGCCTGCTCTTTCTTACAGCGAGCGGGGCTTCTCTCCCTCCGCGCCTCCGGCTTTTTACATACACTCTAAGTGTAGGGCAGACAAGACCACGGGGAACCGTGGGATGACAGATTTGTTTCTGAGTTTGATAACTCAGAATGAAAAATCTTATTTGTCTTTTTCGTTTTACAACTACCTAAGTATATAATTTTAGAGCTAAAGTAAAGAACTTTAGACATTTTAAATTTAGGACTACGGCGTAATAGGCAAGATATTTTGTATATTTAACAATATTATAGATCTATCCTTTAAGTCATTTCAATTTTAGATTTTCAATGGACCCGATTCTACGTGCACATCGCTTAAATAGCCTACAACTAAATTGTCTAATTTTTAGACATAGTTTAGACAGCAGATTTAACCAGTGCTATTCTGACAATGTATAAGACTGCCTAAAATAAGAAGCGTCAGATTCAAATTAGCGCTGTCATGGCGCTGTCATTTGATTATGACAGCTGCTCATAGAATAGCAAAGTGTTTTAGCGACACCTAAACAAAATTAGGAAGTTTAGAGGCCACTGTAGAATTGGGTCCACTATTAGACTAAAAGCGCTTTACGGCATGAAACGTGTGTACAAAAAAATATTTATAACTCACATTGAGGACTAAACATTTTTAGAACGTTTAATTTGTATTACACGGTGCAAAGGGCTCCTCTTTTTATCCTATAAAATGTGACAGCTCTCGAGGGAATAGCGATAAACTACTCCTACGCGGATGGAGTCGCGGGCAACAGCTAGTCAGTTACAAAACAATAGATTGAATTACCTGCGAGACATTATTTTCTGCTGTTGCATTATTTGAAACCTCTTTATACCTATCTCATGTCAATGTTTCATTGACGTTTGGGCCTTGGGCTTTTGAATAAACAAGTTATTTGCAATTCGGACCATTGAATTACAATATATCGTTACTACTTTGAAAAAAACTCGTTTCTGATATTTCAAGATGTATGAGTTTGAACTTAAATTTCTTCACAATTAAGTTTAAAATGGTATGTCAAGAAATATGCGATACGAGTTTTTTTCAAAGCAATAACGATATGCTAGTGAATGTCAGTGTAATGAGTGTTCAGAGTGTTCTGCTCCTTGTACTTATATTATAAGATACTAGCCGTTGCCCGCGACGCCGTTTGCGTAGGAGACGTTTATTGCGGGTAAAATGTAGATACGCTTTGTCTTTATCCTCAGGGTTTAAACTATCTTCATACCGAATTTCATTGAAATCAGTTTATCAGTTTAGCTGTGAAAGCGTAACAGACATACAGACAGACCAAGTTACTTTCGTATTTATAATATTAGTATGGATACAATGGATTAGAAATCTCATGACATGATGTACCGCAACTGCTCGACGTCATCGTATTTACCTACTGTTAGAGGCCACACAACAAGGAGCATATTAGCTGTACTCGAAGAAATTACTAAGAATATTATCGGACACATTTGAGAGCATTGAGAATGTTCTCACTTCATACAAAATTTAAGAAAATTCTTAGAAATTTTCGAGAATTTCTCTTATGATACTTTCACAATTTGAGAACTTACTTTTCGGTCCAATGCGTAGTAGTAACGGCTCAAAAAACTCAAAAATAACAAGTATGAACTAATTCAAGCCTTCTTAGTAGTGATAGTTTTGCTTTAAAATTCGTTATATGTGCTTTCATTTAAGATATTCTTCAGATTTTTAGTGTTTGTAGTTTTGGCTGTAGTGCAAGTGTAGGGGGACAATGGATCCCTTAATCGAAAAAATGGTTGTACCTACGTTATTTTACAGACAGAAGTTGTTTAGAATTTCATTTCTCGTAATTTTTTTCTCGTATTATCATTTCATAGAATAATCAATTTGTAGAAGAATTACGTTGAAGACATTTAAATCATCGAATTTTAAATTAAATGAATTTCAATGTTAATTTTTTCATATCATATAATTTAAAATTAAATATTATTAGTTCTCATGTTATTTAGTTCATATATGACTTAATAACAATAAAATCATCTTATACAGTAGTTCAATTAACCTATAATAGTTTATTCAAGGGATGTAAAAAATTAACCTAGAAGGCTAAGGCGGGAGCTTGCTTCGCTTCGCTCCCGCCATAGCCTTCTAACCTAACCTATTCGAGTCGGTTCAGGGTAGTGATTCTCTCAACAACGTCGGTCGAACGGACGAATTATATTATAATCCTTATACTAAAAGATAATTATGTTGTATTGATTTTGTTATTATTGGTGTACCCTTATTTTTTGCAGACAGTAATTTCGTTTTGTTTCACAAAAATTAATCACAGAAGATAATAGTTTCCCACGAGTTTTAATACTACTTTCATTGAAATAAAATACTATGAAAAAATACATTGACCAAGCAATATTCTTTAATAAATAATTATATTCTTTGATAAGTTAGATAAATGAAAAAAAAAATATAAAATTAATTGAATTGATTTTCTGTGGAATACCTATGTTTCATTCAAGTAAATAGTTTTAGAAAAAAAAAATCGAAGCAAAAATACAAGAACCAAATAGTATATGAAACATTTTCTGTGAAACAATATTCTGTGAAATTTCTGTCTTTAAAATAAGGGGACACCCGAAAAAATATTTCAACTACCTACCCGCAATATTTTTGAATGACCTATCCAACGACACACAACCACTATGAGGTAGACGAGAAAAAAAAAACGCGTTACGTGTAAGGGAAGGACACTAAAAATATATTTTTCATGATTTTATTTTACAACTTTATTGGCGTGACTACCTAATATGTATATTCATGCCAAATTAAAGCTTTCTAGTACTGAGAGTCTCTGAGCTAGGCTGCGGACGGACGGACGGACGGAAGAACGGACGGATGGACATGGCGAAACTATAAGGGTTCCTTGTTTCATTATGGAACTCTAAAAACTATAAGTACATTAGGTATGTGTTAGTAAGTATAAATAGGTCCTGTAGCTTGAGCAAGAACATTCCAACCACACTTCGCGTTTTCTAATTGCCTTAACTTTTCGATAAGTTGTACTTAACCAGGGCCTCTATTATTCTACGACGTTCAACAATACTGCTTTTGCCTGGGGGTTATTATGACGTAGCTGTGCAGTTCAGTTTACGCTGAGAGGAAGGGACAGAGCTATAGCAGTTATATAGCTCTGTCGTTTTCTCTCAGCGTAATCTTAACTGCACAGCTACGTCATAATAACCCCGCTGTCAGCATATTCCCATCGCTCTGGGCCTCTACTCTAGGCAGTAAAATCCATACAGTCTTTGACATGTTATGGTATTGTTTTTAACTCGTCCGCAATGGCTGTCAAGTAAATAAGATCAATCAAAACGTTGATAATACAATAACAGGCCAAAGAGGATATGGTTTTAACGTCTTGAATCTCGCAAAGCTCTCATTTAGTTGAAACATAATCTCGGGCGATTTAAAAACACGTCTGAAACACGTATGAAAAAATCGTTTTGCTCTGACACGTGTAATTATTTGATGGTGGTGGTGGTGGTGTTGGGCTAAATTTTCAGTAGGTACCTATGTCGCACAATAAAAAGAAAGACTAACCAAATTATTTGACTTAAACAATATAAAATTACGACGAATTCGTTTGTTAAAATGATATATTCTTTAGTATAAGATAAATTAAGTGTTTTCTTTAGGACCATTGACTTCCAATATTATGCTAACGAATGTCAGTGCTACAGAGCGATATTGCAAATTCCATAATTTATTATCTTGCATTCATGCTGGGTTAGCCCAGCACAATGATTTTATACGACAATTATTAGCAATTTAATTAATTTTCCGGGTCAAACTATTTTTTCCTTTGTGGCAAAGCAATTAAGGATTAAAATCGGAAGTAAATACATGCGACATGACGTCGTCGCGTTGCCTGGGGCGCTGGCGAGAGGTGCCCACGCCGCTTTTGCCCTATTCACCGCTCGTCTCAAGCTCGGCTTTATAGCCAGTGTTCCGAGTATTCCGACTTCGATGCGATGGTTCGGTGTACCTTACGACTACTTTGAGACAACAGTTTCATCATTGGTAAAAACTCAAATCTACTATTAAACGTTATAAATTGTAGCTATATGTAAATTGTAATATTTTCAAGACAACAAATACCTACCGCGCGTCTGTGTTTTGGTTCGTCTTTTTATCATCACACTACGGAAGAGCCAATCGATATCGTTACCTAGACCTACTGTTATTATCGGAACGCTTGCATTTCCGCTAGTATTTCAAATAGGTACCTATTTAAAGATGATGTCACTTAATATGCACACCTAGTAATGAATATATTCCAATGTTAAACTTCAGAGGGTGTTCTGAATAAGTCAGTGCGCGCCCGGTGTGGCGCGGCGCGTGTGCGGCGCGCGGCGCTAATCCCGGCCGTCGCCCGCGCCACTAAACGTCAAATCGAGCGCTTGATAAGCCGCCCGTCGGCCGCGCGCGCCGGTGTTTGCTCACCGGCCTACGGCGCCCGTTTATTGCCCGCCCGTGGGATGTTAACTTATTGTTGCCTTCACAATCAATTCACTATATCATGTCACAAACTCGGACCATGGGAACAATAATATTTTTATAAGACTGCGTGATTTTAGTTGTTGGTGCACTACTACGGGTCCGTAAATACTATGTTTGTGGGTAGGGTACGAGGTATTTACTTATACTTTGTTTTAGTATTTTAAGGTTGGTTTAGTATTTTTTCCCTACCCTCAAATTACTTATGATTCAGAAGAGAAACAAAACTCTTCACAGATTGGGCAGCTTTCAACTAACTACGAACATTAAATAGACATTGGTTAATGACTTTGGGCCATAGGTGATGATAATGACCGACGGGCGGAAAAAAAGAGACAGACAGATAAAGGTAAACACGTAACACTTTAATTTTTTAAGGTTGGGTAGTTAACTAACAACCATTAAAGTTTAGCCATTTTCATCCGTCTGTTCGTCCACGGTTTAAATTAAAACTCTTGGTACAGTCGACGGCAAAGATATGTTTACATTTTTTCACCTTATTCCATTGAAATAAGGTCCAAAAATGTAAAAATATATTTGAAGTCGACTGTACCTGTACTATAGAGCTATATATGTATTGGCATGATTTTATGCTTAACTCACGAAGGTGTACCTAACATAATTTCATGAAAGATGTTTTTTTCTTTAAAACTCGACCAGTTAAAATTCTAGTTAGTATTATATCATACATACATTAAACATAAGTATCTGCCTAGTTATAAACTGGAAACAATCCGATGGCTATTGACAAACTACGAGGGGCGTTCAATAAATTCTCGGTATGAGAAGGAAAACAAAAGCATACGATTAGTGTTTTATTTTTATTTTTCTATTTATTCCCCCCCTATGCTCATACACTTATAAGATCTGTCAATTAGTTTTTTTAACCCCTCATAAAAATATTTTTTGTCTTTGGTGTCAAAATGCTCCACCATCGCTGCCTTCAACGCTTCATCATTAGAAAATCGATGTCCACGAAGATCCTTTTTAAGGTTGGGAAACAAAAAATAGTCGCTGGGGGCCAAGTCTGGACTGTACGGCGGGTGAGTAATTGTTTCGAACCCAGATTCAAGAACAGCAGCCTTGGCAACATGAGCAGTATGCACAGGGGCGTTGTCATGAAGAAGCAGCACTCCTCTGGTCAATTTTCCCCTCCTCTTCTCTTTGATTGCTTCCCGTAATAGGCGTAAAACGTTAGCGTAGTACTCTCCTGTAATATTTAAATCCTTTTCTTTATAATCTATTAATAATATCCCTTCACAATCCCAGAATATTGTCGCCATGATCTTGCCAGCTGAAGGGACGACTTTGAATTTCTTGGGATGAGGTGTTCCTTTAACGTGCCACTGCATCGACTCTTGTTTGCTCTCAGGGTCATAATGATGAACCCAAGTTTCATCTCCGGTAACAATTTGTTGAAGCAAACCATCAGGGTTTTCACCACACAGCTCAATGAAGTCGGAACAACAAGCAACACGCGTATGCTTCTGAAACGGTGTCAACATTCGTGGTACCCATCTCGCACTAACTTTGGACATGTTAAGATGATCGTGGATAATATCATGTATTGTACCAATAGAAATATTGGTATTTTGTGCTATAGACCTAACCTTCACTCGACCATCTTCCAGTATAATTTTCTCCACTTTTTGAATGTTTTCTGGTGAAGTAGCTTCAACAGGCCGACCAGGTCTAGGGTCATCTTCTATGCTCTCCCTCCCACGCTTAAATTCATTTGACCACTTTTGGACAGTAGATAATGAACGAGCGGACTCACGGTAAACTAAATCCATTTCTTCTTTAATATATAATACACTTTTGATTTTTACTCTGTTTAGTCAAGAATTTTATCACGGCTCGATGCTCCAATTTAATTATCATTGTAAAATCGCTCATGGTGGTCACGTTTGTTCAGCAGTAGCAGAAAAACAAAAGAACGTGTGGGCTTCAAATTTACTTTTTTTTACTGTCGATGAATGACTCTTAGCGGCCAGTATTAACAAGTTTACTAAAAAGGTTTGCAAGATACCAATACCGAGAATTTATTGAACGCCCCTCGTATACCTAGGTACGTATTGTAACAAGGTTTACATTTAGAAGTAGGTACGATGTTTGCATTTGTATAGCAAGTTAACTCAGACCGAGTTTATGACCGCGTGCACTGAGAGAAGCAAACATCACCTTTGACACAAGTTACGGGTTCAGTGTGTTGCTAGCGTCTATACGTTTCAGCGGGTTCGTAGGGATTAATTAACCTGTGAGGCTAGATAAGTTGCTTAGCGCTAACATGTACCATTTTCGAAAACTGACAAATTGTATGGAGTCGGCGCAGGCGCTCGACGCGGGCGACTATCGAATACATTTTTGATAACGATAACGAACGCCGAATGCATCTAGTCTAGGGCCTCTGGGCCTCTGGGCCTCTATACAACTTCGTAAAACAATTTCTCTTGTGACGTACTTATCATAACGTTGACAGTACGAAAACACGTCAAAACCAATTAAGAATTATCGTGAATGATTGATTGAATGATTTTTTGTCTGCCTTTCCATCTTCTCCGAAAATTGAATTAAGATTCAGGAGATTTAGCTCGAACCTAATTTCTGCAAGAATAAAAACAGAAATCGATACAAACGTGAAAGTTACACCTGAAGAAATCTTATCTTGCTTTATTTTATTTTAATCGACATATTACCATCATCATCGTTATCATCAGCCTATACTAGTCCACTGCTGGACGTAAGCCTCTTGATCTAAGATCCGAATAGGAGACGACCTTTACCGGGCTGTTTATTTATATCAATACGCTGCGCGAATACGCTGAAAATTTTCAGTCTAGTACCTCTATAAAAATAATAATTTAAAATAAACTTTTTTTAAATTGCGATTTCTTGTTTAATACAAAAATTACATACTTATCGAAAGCATGAGGCCTATAGAATATGCAAACCTTTGGTTTGGCGCAAATTATTAGTAGGTTCAGACTTACCTGTTTATACCTACCTAAGTCTAACCATTAGTTATGACGGGAAAAAATTGACAACCTAACGTTTGTATATTCTATAGGCTTCACACTTTCGATTGGTTTGTAATTTGTCTATTAAACCAGCAGTTGCATTTTTTTTAAATAATAATACATAGGGACGAGTCGTTAGCGTAACGAATAGAGTTAGCTTGGCCGAGAGTAGTGATGGGCGATTTCTGAAACATCACCAAACTTTCCTTAACTGCGAGGCTGTAATAGCCTCTGTAAGTTACATATTTCGATGGAAATGATTCTGAGACAAGTAAATTTCATTTAAATTTCATAAAAGTTTCCATTACATACGTTACATTACAACGATTTAGTAATTTTCAGAAATTAGACGATTTTACTTTGGTAACTTTCAGAATTGTGCATGAAATTATAGGTGAAAGTTTCACTTTTGAAACTTTCACAATATTGCAGAAGTTTAAGTGAAAGTTTCCCCATCGCCACCCATCACTAGCCGAGAGGCAGTCGAGGCCGCGCTATACATGAGTCCAGCAACCGCCCGTCCCGGCGGATGCTTGTATAGTGCTTTTCTCCAACAATGAGAGAAAATATAACAAGATTGTTAATACATTAAACACAGTCCCAGAATTTCCTTGAAAAAAAAAGAACAAAAACAGGTACGATTTAGTATGTCACTGAAATAAAGCATTAAATAAAATCACACATTTATATCCCAAATGCACTCAAAAAAATGTGAGCCTACCAAGAGAGGTTTTCTCTCAGTTGACATAAAATGAATACAGCATTTATGATATTAGTTATACTTATATTTCTTTATTTTATAGCGCATTATTCTTTAGCGATTCAACTAACATCTTGATGCGTAGAATGTGTAGTCAGGCTCGCATGGAATCGAGCCTCCTGTGTACAACAATCACAATCCTGTTAGAAGCGACCATCGACGAAAGCGACGAAAAATCGACTTAAATCCTGTATCGATTTTCTGTCTACAGGATTTAACAAATAAATTGCAAAATAAATAGTTGTCTGCGGAACTAATTACGAAAATAAAGAAAGATTCTAGCTCTTGATTGAGCGGGAAGCTCTGGATTGACTTCTGCTCTCTGTACTCTTTAGGTCATCGGAATATCCCCGGGAACTCGCTGCAAACGCGGACACGATGACTGGAGCGTTACTCGGACCTGTGCGATATAAAACTATCTTAGTATTCTGTATGTATCTATGTAAATACTTTCACTGAACACAGATCTTATAGCAGCTCCATTGTAATTTTTGGAAAAACGTGGCGTAATGTTTCATTTTAACCGAGTATCATAGTAACCCGAGAGATGGTTTATTATAATTGAAAAGCGGTTAAAACTCAAGACTACAAGTCGGGAAGTAGTTTCACGTTGACGCAGGGCCTCTACGCGGGAAAACAATATTGCTTTCGACATGTTTATAACTCGGCCGCCATTACTGCCACGTAAATAAGAGACAGATGACACTACGACTCTTAGAAAAGGGACCCTGCACTCTACTCAGTAAAATCATATTCGGTGCAACCTCTATATTTTCTTGAAGGTAATTCGGCCGATTTAAAAACAATACGATGACATATCAAAAGCAGTATTGTTTCACCTAGTAGAATAGAGGCCCTTCTCTATTCATGAAGTGCCATTTCATTGCAAAAGTGAAGTGAGGTAGGTAACTAGCTATGGCTACGACATAGCTACGACTGACGCTACGAGGTGTGACACCACCGCGGTACCGCGCGGACTGTTCGTAACGCGCCGAGACAAATTTCAATTTCGTTTTAAGGTGATTTTGTATAAGCTTGAAAGTAAAAAAATATGACTTTGTTATACAACTAACGCCTATTGGCATTTTTGTTCGCGTAGAAATATTAATTCTCTACCATACTGGCATACATACATACCATACCATAATGTTAACATTATATGCAATGTTTTGGGTCGCAGAATTTTCTTTTAGATTACTATATAAGTTTATAAAATAAGATATTAAAAATTAAAAACAAAATTTAAAATGTTATTTTAAGGATTTGATTATATATTTTGTGGAGCACTTGCGCAACGACCTTACCTTGAACGATGAACTTTGTTTTGAATTGGTTTGAAAACTATAAACCGTACACAAAAGATTGATAGCATTTTCAAGAAAATTAGAGTAACATTTAATAGCTGTTTTATTCATGCGTGTGAGTGGAATTCATATAAATTTAAGAGCTCCGACTAGCCACCCTGCCGTTAATTCTATAGTGTCCAAAGTGAAGCGGGGGCCAAGTAGAGTGCTCCGTACAGGAGGAAACAACTACAAGCTGTCGCGTGTATACTAGAGCGTTGCAGTAGTCTAGAAGTAGTACCATTTATACGTAGGTACAGTCTATGGCATAAATATATATACGTTTCCAAGACGTCAAATGTATCTATACACCTTTATGCTACTGGCAATAAGGTCCATGTATACATATATTTGAGGCGATGGCTGTTTAGATATTAATGCCCTTGACTGTACTCGTAATAGCACTCACTTCATTTGGTTCCCTGGCAAGGAACATTACCTTGGATTATGTTATGACGTTTCCTTAATTTCTATTTACATTTTAAAAGCACAATGTTTTTATTTGGAAAACCACCCTTTACATTCCTTTATGATGTAACGTGGGCACACCAACAGCTGGCTAGGTATCAGCTTGTACAACCCGCTCATCGCGCAGGTACATTTCACCATCTAGTGTTTTGTGACACCTGTATCAATAATCTAAATGTTGTCTATTTGTCCGCCGACGCTATCGCCGCCCCTAGTAAACATTCAACGTAATTTCGCGCCGCGGTGCGCTCGACGTCGTGATAACAGTACTATGAAACAACAAATGCCATTTCCCAATGCCGTACCCACGCATCTACACTTAATCTACACTACTATTATAAACAGGAAGGATTTGCATATTTTTTTATATGTTTCTAACGAATAAACTCAAACTACAGGAACGATTTAATAAAAAAAACACCATTAGAATGATACAAAATCCCTGAGTAACAGTTGCTATTTTGTATCCCGGAAAAATTAACGGTTCCCATGAGATGACTAAAATACAAATTCTACGCGGACGAAATCTCTGGCACAAGCTAGTATATTATAAGTTGGTTCTAAACTTGGCTGCCACGCCTAGAGCCCGACTTAAATATGTATATTATGTCAGCTCTTTGTTAGTGTAGTCGTATGCAAAACAAATAAATAAAGCAACTACAGCCTGACGGAAAAGTTGTACATACTCTTACACGCCTACGTTAACTTGCAAAAGGTTTGAAGTACCAATATTACTACTTTTCTACTTTGTTTGATCATATGCACTAAAAGACGCCCTTCCCAGTCTAAAAACCCCGTTACAATTTACTAATATTCGAGTGAACAAACAATTACTATTGTATCTCAATCGTCAATAAAGTGACCGTACCTTTAATCCATTGTAATATGAAAGCTTTTAATTCAAACGTTTAAAAAAAGCTGTCGACGCATGTTAGTATTCAAGTTTTCAACTCATCTACCCCAGTGGAGAGCGTCCGACTTTCCGATCGGATCGCTATCAACAAAGCACAAGTGCTAATATAGATGTTATCTGCGCCGTGGGATGCGCCGGCACACGTTCCCACGCGTGCGGGAGGGCGCGCGCCGCCGCTACCTGCCCAGAGTAATCATTGCGGACCATCTCTCTAGACTGAACACTCCTAAATGCACAGTCACAATTAAATTCAAATTCGAAATTCACAATATTTATTCAGTAAATTGGCCACATGAGGGCTTTAAGTTAATATTCATACCTACATGTTTCTCAGACCAGATTCGAGGCCAATCATTAGAATTTCAAACATGTCTTGAGCATTTTAAGCGCTTAACGGCCTTTCGTTAGATTTTCTAGGTAGGTTGCATCTTTTTTTTTGCAAGTATAATACAGTTTATAGAATAAATAAAATACATTCAAACACTCATTTTTTGCAGGCTGGTAAATGCAGTTACTCTAATGCGAGTAACTCATGTAGCATTAACTCAATAAACACATTAAGTTCTCGCAATGTCGCTTCTGCGCGCGAGCAGATTGTTCTATGGATATCGGAATCGCACCCCAATTGTAAATGCGAAATCTATCTCAATTAATCTGGGCATGGGGAATTGGTTCACTTGTAAAACGGTTACTAGTTCACAAGTCATATTGCTATATTTATTCAGTTTATAGGGGAATAATGGTCACCCAGCAAAAAACTCAAAAAATATTTTAGTTGTTTATCACACATAATAATGGTCCTAATGGATATGCCTATTTATCCCTATTTGAATTACATATACCTACTCGTCATTCCGTGTCTAGTTTGCAGTTCATAATAATAACAAATAACACAAATTAGACACATACATGCTTGTAATTAGGTAGGTACTCGAGCGAGACTATTGGTGGTATGACAGTGTGAACGTCAACTGAACTAAGTACTTGTATTTAGAAAAGCTCTGTAAAAGCCATAAGAGCACAATTCTATATACAGGGTGCCTCTGACCTTGGGGCTTTAATTGCATAGATCATTTCTACTCCTGAAACTAAACTTCTTTTGTTCTGTAAGTTGTTAAAAATATGTTCAGTTTAAAAAAAAAAAATTTCATACAAGTTAAATCTAATTTTCAATGTACGCGATCCAATTCTCCATTTTCCTTTAGCCCTCGTACCAAGGTAATGTCGCCCCCGTACCATGAGATAGTGATTACATGGCCAGTATGTAATACACTGATTTTACAATTAAACTTTAACATCAATTAGTTATCTAAATTTAAGTTATTTTTTCATGTTGCAGAACAAAAGTAGTTCAGTTTAGCGAGTAGAATCGATCGTTGAATTTAAAGCCCCAAGGTCAGAGACACACTGTATATATATATATATATATATGTGTGTATAAATGTAATGAATCCATGTTTCCCTTGGTCACGCCATCACTCGAGAATGGGGCGACCGACTTGAAGCGGTCTGTTTTTTAAATCGTAACATCTACTTATATGACACTAGCGACCCGCCCGCGGCTTCGCCCGCGTGGAATGTATTATTATACATATAAACCTTCCTTAAGAATCACTCTATCTATTAAAAAAAACCGCATCAAAATCCGTTGCGTAGTTTTAAAGATTTAAGCATACATAGGGACAGACAGCGCCAGCGACTTTGTTTTATACTATGTAGTGATGTAACCTATGTTTATCTAACGAATAAATGATTATGATTTTATGATTAAAACCCACTTAAACGTTTAACAACGAGCGGTCTCCTTGATGTGTGATACCTGAATATGTAGATTTGTTAACGGAATTAAAGTACATTGATACTATTTATGTACGTATACTTTAACAAAAACCTAATGCTCATCAGATACTTCAGACAAAAAAGGAAACTGATACTTCAGATGCATTTTCTTGAGAAATAGGCGCTAGACAACCTTAAAAAGTCATCTCACTTTTGACACTTTCGTTGAAAATTCCCATGGGCCATCTCTGTTCTTCATTATAATTTATTAACGAAATTATGTTTTTAATTATGGTTCCTAAATATGTGAGTTTTCAACAAGTACTGTGGCTTCTTCGTAGATTATATCAATGCGGTCTCGTCAACTTTCTACCGGATCATGTTTGATGTCCCTGGACAAAAGTTACACGAGAACATACGTATAATAATATGCAATCGAATAGATCAGATCACATAGCTCACCCAGATAGTTTTAAAGTCGGTTGAAAAGACAGCAATTGATAGCAACTACACTTAGAGGTCACATTTTTTTTTATTTTAAGCCTTAATTGTTTGAAACTGGCCGCCATTCGTGCAACAAGAGAATCTAAGTTCTTTCTTCCTTTTGTACGCTCTTGAAAATAATTTCCAAAGAGAGATGTTTGCCAAGCTGTCGTGTCCGAGCGGTGAATATTGACCACTCGTGGTGTTCAATCACGCCAGCTGGTAAATTGTTGGCGCTTCGGGGGGCCCTCAACGCGTTTTGGCCCGAGTTAGCAGTGTATTGGCATCTTACAGCGTTATATTCTAACCCACCTTAATATATTTTCACCAAGGAAAGGCCGTGCCAGGATAAGCTAAGAGATTTTGCCCCCCTTGAGTTTGGGCTTGTTATTTTTATAGATTGTGTGGCTCTGCATTAGTAATTGTTTTGCCAAATTTGAGCACCCTAAATATCATAGTTTTCGTTTAAAAAAAAAAAACTATATTTAATTTTTCTTCGATTTTTTTTTTTCCTGTTAACCAATTTCAATGAGCTTGGCATATAATGCATATAATGTACATGTACATAATTACTAATGCAGAGCCACACAATCTATAAAAATTACAAGCCCAAACTCAAGGGGGGCAAAATCTCTTAGCTTATCCTGGCACGGCCTTTGCTGTTTTGGATCCCAGAATGAACAGTACTATTTTAAGTTAATATAATTCGGTGTCTCAGTCCAATCTATATGACTGTTTTCATCTTTGGGAATAATCGTGTTCATCTGTGTTTCAAACAGACTTCAAAAAAGGAGAAGGTTATACGTTCCACTGTATGTGTTGTTTTTATGTAAGACTTCTCCGTTAATTAAGGACCGATTTCAAATACAATCTTTTGGTTTGATAGATTGTACTTCCGAGGTAGTCCCATTGTCACCAAACCTGAATCTGATGAGGGGATCAGTGAAGACTTGAGGGAACTCCTCAAATATGGAAGGCAATATAGTGATTTTAGTATTTTTAGTAAGAAGTCTAGCATTTGCATTCAGAATATATCATTCGGTGAAGTGGAACTGATGATGAAGACCACAGATGGCCACCGGAACTCCTCAACGGTACACATTTCAAGGGTGGCGAAAAGATATTTCGATTAAGATAGTTGAGCGACTACAACGAAGAACATTTAATTGTTTAACAATCCCGCAGCATTGCTTGCGGCGAGCTTGAATTGTCTTAAAATAGTTTCATATCTCAACTAAGTAGTGGGCTACACAAGCTTATTATGATCATAATAAAAGTATAAAATAAAATAAATGATTTAAAAAACAAAAAACTGCCTTCAAAAATGCAAAAAATTACTTCTAATAAAATGATAAGTTAGTCCAACTGAAGTCGGCGACTCACCATATTTTCAACCAAAAGCCGACTTCAGCTGTACTTACCTATTATTTACCTATAATTTTAATAGAAGTTTCTTTTTGCTTTTTTTAAATCGGTTTATTGTTTTTTTAATATTTGAAGCGTAATTTATTATACTCATAAATTGTATTTTGGTAAAACTAAGACTGATAATAACCTTCTTTTACAGAACCTAAACCACACATGGCTAAGTAGTCAAAAAATGTTTACTGGAATATATACCATATCTATTTGTAACTTTACTATAATATTATTTGCAAACAACTGACTTAGCTGCAATGAAAACAGACGAATCCCACTTCGCAGCTTATAGCGATCATAAAGAAGCACACACATCTATAAGTTTGCTTAAACAGGTACCGTCCGGGGGATTTTATTATTAGGGCATTAAAGGATAACCCCCGCGGTGAGCGGCGCCGCCCTCCGCTGGCGCTCGAGCTACACGTTCAAACAAATGTACACACATCTAAAATCTGTAAGGATCAAAAATATCTCTAGGTTATTTGATATTTTGCAATGTCGGAGTATCACAACGGAGTAAGGTAGAGATATTTTTGACCCTGGGATTTTTTGATAAAATTACCAATATAAACCACCACGACATAATTTTGCGAACCCATAAAGCTAAATGACACGATCAAAGCTTTTTCTCGCCTTACAAATTCAGAGCTCGACGTAAAAACCGATGGCGCAATAAAAACGCCTTACAAAAAAAATACCTGAAAATTGTTCCCCGCTAACCTCAGTATTGGGCGACGGGCAACGGGCGGGATACTGTCGAGAAGAAAAAATATTTTCCCCCAACTGTTTTTAATAAACGCGCTCTGTTGCATCCCCAAAATCACAGTTTAACCCGAGGCGTTGGTATAAATTAATTGCGTTCGTCAAATGTATGCGTCAGCTATGATTCTTTGATTAAGTGTTTTGGTTGTTTCTGTTTTATCTCAAAAATGTAAAACTATCTACTCGTGAAGCTACTTTGATTTACATGATCTTCGTCGAAAGAGGGTTTTGTCGTACATAATAAGTACTTTGTTTTGCACTTGGTATCTTTCAGTATTTTGTAAAATCACCTAGTTCCTCGCTATTAATGAAACAATGCAATGGGGCCAGTTCGGATCGGTGTTCCCTCATTTCAAATATTTGTATCTGTAGGCCTAAATTGTTAAACGTCAGACTCGATTCTTGTCTAACTAGATTAGAACAAAGTTTGACGTTCATAAATTAAAGCTATTTAAAAATGAGCGGACACTGATCCAAGTTGGCCCTAATTTCTTGCCATAATTTTGGGCACACCTACATTAAAATCCATTTTGCGACAAACGAATCAATGGGGAATAAAATTAGTCGTTCACGGATGGCAAGCGTAGGCGAGCGACACCGATAGCGGAGCGGGAACAACAATAAAATAATGGGAGCGGATGCTGCAAATATGCTGCGCGTCCCTTAGCTACGGATCGTTAGCAGGGGCCGGCGGCGCGTGCCGCGCGGCGGCGCCCGCCGGGAACACGCCAAACACTGCATACAGCTGCTGAAGTTAACAACAAACGTTATCTTAAAACGAAACGTTAAGAGGCACGGCAGCAACTTTATCTCGCTCACATATCATACCATTAATGAGAGCACCTTAGTTCCGAATTAAGATGTATGATGAATGTATCTCCCCATGTATGTATTTGACTACATTATGTATGTTTTCAGTTTAATGTCCAAAAAACTTCACTAGCAAGATTTTCTTCAAATACTCATGTACCAACATCCAAATTACTGTTTGGCATCTAGAAATTAATTAGCTACACGCAATAGGCAGTTCAAGTGACTAAAATACACAACTTAAGCTCGCCGGTTAATATTGGTCGAAGAATTAAAAAAATATTAGTAAAACGAATCCAATCAAAAATCAAATCAGTGAGAGCCCATCTCACATTTGTTTTTTTTTTAGTATATGTTGTTTTTCTTCAAGGTTTGTTCTATAATCAAAAACCAAATTTGACGCTTGTATGTTTTACCGTTTTTAATATAAGTACCTACAACGAAAATAAAAATACGTTGAAAAAAAAGTTTCTCGTATGGGGACCCGCTTCATTATTTCACATATTAGACGTTGAATTTGAAAAATTGAATTGTAAAAAAAATCTTACTTCTATTACGGTTAAGAAGATAGTTCTTTAAAGTAAGGACGGACGGACAAAGAAGGCAACTTGATAGGGTCCCGTCGGGAATCGGGATACCTTCGGGTACGGAACCCTCCGGGACCCTGCCAGGCAGCGCCGGCGCTGGGCGAGCGTTGGGCGGATGTTGCGGCGTTGCTACGCGACTCTCTATCCCAAATCATCTACCTACCTATATATTGAGGCACACACATAAGAGCCAGGTAGGCAGGTAGACATTTATTTCATATTGACAATTACTTTATTCTATCTCACATAATCTAGTGAATTCACAATAATATCGTGAAATGTAAATAATAATAATACCTAATAATAAAATATAAATAAACAAACGCGAAGTAAAAATAAGAATTAAATCAAACAAAATAACAATATAGCTAATTAGCTATAGTCACAAATGACAATAAAAATATTAAATAAGTAGGAGTGAAATCAAATTAAAATTATCATATCAAATACAAAATAAAATAAATAAATGTGGTATAAAATAATGAAAGAACTACAAATCAATTAGGTACTTAAACTTAGTTATCTATCAATCACTCACTCTTTTACAGAGTATAGTGATTGCCTCAATAAAGTTCTTTGAGTCGGCTACCGGTACGCGGGACATCCGCGCGAGAAATCAGTCGCGGACAATTGACGGTAGGCCGGTGCGTAAATAGTTAAAGCAAGCACACGGTCAAAACCCAACCTTTTGGTTTTTATTATGTTTTTTTTGGGTTTATACTCGTACACACACCTACCACCTGCACGTACCTACGGGCATTTTGTGATTTTTTAAATCTATTACGTTCTAAAATATATCTACGGCTAATAAAACATAGAAATAGCAGACGGACGGACGGGCGCGGCACCAGTGCGTCACGCTGGGCCCTATCCCAGTGCGATCGCCGACGACACACGCGACACGTTTTCGATAATAATACCCCCCCCTTGAACAGATTAAAAAGTTGCACACGACTATTAAATATTTTTTCTACATAAAAAACAAGGGATTCAATTAAATATAATTT
Organism: Acleris emargana; assembly: GCA_927399475.2. Taxonomy (NCBI): domain Eukaryota; kingdom Metazoa; phylum Arthropoda; class Insecta; order Lepidoptera; family Tortricidae; genus Acleris; species Acleris emargana. Next base: position 42,424,264 of record OV656835.1, on the reverse strand, counting down.
AAAAGTAAAAGGCTATTTCCTTTATTTTATTAAGGTCGTATTTCACCAAAACTTGATTAAACAACACAACTTAATTAGCCGGGATTAATTAATAATTATATTACTTCTACACAAATTCGTTTAATCTAGGTATAAGACCTTATTCCAGTTTGGTCAAATGCAATCTTAAAAGCACATCTTACTGACATTACTTGACTTTAATTTTACCTTATAAAATAATTACATTTAATAAGACTACGTAATAAAAAAAAAACACAACTAAAACGCCTTATTTTGCGTTTTAGTTGTATGCTAGCATTATTTCTTCGCCGAATTGCTAAACTTATGCTTTGGGCAAGAAAACTGTCAGCTTTTCGGTCTCCCGTGACGTCAGTAAGCCTCATCGAATGTTCTACCCCTAGTCCCTTTGGCTTATGCTTTACGCGAATTGTAATTTACGATACGAATTTAATATGTTTTCTTTTAGGTTTACAATTCTTTCAATGCTTTCAGCATCTTCAAATTGGAGGTTGCGTTCTACACTAGCTGATACGCACCTCATATTTTACGGAATTAAACACGTACCCCGTCTGGTCTCAAGCCATCATTGTGGAAATGCCATTCGGCATTCTTCCCCCTTACCAGGAAACCCCCCTCACCTTCGCTTTATGGATAGTCCAGAAGAGTACTACCCGCTCGATCTAGGCGGGGCACTCCTGTGCTTTAATTTGCGGGATTTTTACGAAACGTGATTAAATTTAAAAAAACCGGACAAGAGCATGTCGGACCTTGCTCAGTGTAGAGTTCTAAAGACGTTACTATAAACATAAAAATCTATCACAAAAAATACTATGTGGAAAATACGCCAGCAAAAGAGCGTATCTTTATGGGACTTATATCATGTTAAAAATATTTTTCATTGAAAGTATTTATTAAACGCTACCTTTGTAATTTTTTAATATATTTTTGGTGTTACGGTTTCAAAGACCGCTATTTATTAATGCTACTTTTGGAGCGATTATATCCGAAAATATTCACTAAATCTAAAAATGCTTAGAATAATAATATATTAAGTAAATTAAAATTAATCTTCTGTTACATTATACGTATGGAATGCCCCCCTCCCAGGTGTTTTTATTTTTGTTATTTAACTACCAAACTAAGTAGCGGTTAATACAAGACACCCAAACTTTAAATTTCATCAATATAGATCTTGTAGTTTTTGAGTAAAATGCCAGTGACATACGAACGGATGGACAAGACGAAACTATAAAGGTTCCGTTTTTACCATTTCACGTTCCACGGAACCCTAAACATGAGTGATGCTTACAAGCACTGATAACGGTCACAGTAAAGCGACGCCACCGGAGGATGTTCGAGATGCAACAGCGAATACCAAAAACAATTTGTGCCGCCAAAGTCTAGACAGCGATATGAAACTGCATAAAATGTCTCGGAATGGAAAAATAATAAAATGATAACACGAAAATGTTATTGTGTCATTTGATTTATTTAATTTACACTTTCGTGTTACTTACAACATAATGTCATCACTAGTTGACATGCATGCTTGTAATAACCGAAGGCCTAAAAACATAACAGAGATTTATAGTACGGTTTACGGGAATAACACGCGTGCCACAGACCTAAAACAATACGGACGTAACGTTGCACATTAAGTAATGGTGTGAAGCATGCATAGTCAGCAATTTCATTCGATATACACAGACTCCTGTCACACAGATACACTTGATCTGACAATCCACTGCCATTACGCGCCGCGCCACAGCACAAGTGACATTAAATTAATAAATATTTTATTGTTTTAATTCTGACCATAGTGGTCTGAAGGCATCTTTGGTTAATGTATTTTATCAAAATCCATAGATAATAACATACCGACCCAATACTATTGAAAGTAATCGTTTGAAAATTGGAGTTATTCAAAAATAAAGTACAAATGAATCTTCCTGTGTTAACTTTCTTACACAATGTGAGTAATAGTAAAAGATAAAAAGATAAAAGATGTTTATTCAGTAAGTAGGCCGCACGGGCACTTTTACACGTCAAAAAAGTATTTATAAAGACTTGTTTGGCGTAATTCTACATCAATTTAATCACAAAATTATAATGAAAACTGGATACAATATTTCGTAGTCAAAAACCAAGTTTAGTGAATCGGCGGACAATGAGAACGCTGACTTCCTAAATTATGTTTTAAAAAAAAATTAGGACCTTTAAGCAAGTTTGTCCAATTTCAATTGTATATTTCAGTTGTTTCCGTTGCGTGATTTTTATATCATCATCATCGTTGCCAAAAACAGAGTTGACTCGTTGCTGAGCACTGCGGCGACGCGAGACTGAGGTCGCGGTGCGCGTTCGGGGTTCCCAGGGTCACTTTGTGCGCTATTTGGTGTCAGACTAGCGTGCGTATTTTTTGAAATATTTAGGTGGTCCAATCAAAGCGCTCTGGTCCAATGATCGCAACCTTCCATTATTAGTAATAAGACGCCATGTTTACAGAAATAGATAAATATTGGCGGTTCGTTTATAAAGAACAGATCAATAAACTTAAACTTCAGAAATATAGTCATACTACTTAGGATTCATCAAAATACTTGCGGTGCTTCTCAGGGTTTATGCCGTGAACGGTAACGAGTAGGGAATTTGTTTAACACGTTCACGGTCACAGCACCATCCTCGAAATTGCATGACATGGCACAAATAAATCTCATACAGCATTTTCTACGGCCATGGACGAACTGTCACATTTGACGTTGTGTCAAACATTGCGCCGCTATGACGGAAAATATACGAGTAAGTATGTATGTAATTTCGTACAATAAAAATCTTACCTATTGGGGCATCTCGTCCACGGCCGTTACGTCCACAGCCGTGATGTCCGTGTCACAACACGCGTCATTCCCCTGTTAGGGTATTGCATGAAGTTGAGGTTGCCCTAGAGCTTTTTTACTGTGACAATATCGGCTTGTGTTTACGAGACAGAGTCCGTGCTTCCTATAAATGCTATGGGAAACAGCCGGCCGTGGACGGAGTGCCGTTTTTGATGTAATTAAAAACACCGGCCACAGCCGTAGTGCCAAGAGGGTCCTAGTTTACGTCTCTCGACGTACTGTCCGTGAACGTGTTAATTTATTTCGCAATCTAATTGAGAACGATACGTGTTGGTTGTGGTATCATTAGAAAGGTGATATAGAATATTCGTCTGATATAATAAAAAGGGGGTCATCGCTCAATATTTCCTGTAATTAGTCGTCAAATAAAAATCTTTTAGGAAGTTTTACCGATTTTATAAGTTTAACATTGTTTATAGTCACTAATCATGTATATTTTTATCATTCTTTAAAATGTATTTGAATAGGTGTACCTACGTTCATGTATGCCTCAGATTTTTTTTCATTGTTATATAGCTTTTGTAGTTGAGATGATACAGACGTTCTTGTTAGAAAGTTGTGGATGCGCGGCGCAGGGTGTGCGTCGCTTAAAACCCGGAGGGTTGAGGGTATAATGATGGTCTCGCGGGCCGGACTGTCAAGTGGTGTTACCTACGTAACTAATTGATACTGTTTGTACGCTGTGACGGGACAACTTAAACTCACCGGTTAATAATTGCTCCGTCGAGTTGTAATGCGAGTCCGTTAAGAGAATCTCCTAGTTATCTGGGACTTTTAAGCCTGAGAGCGGAGGCGGGGCGGGCGTTGCGGAGCGTTACCATGCTAAAACACCTCCGCTCCATGATATTCACTACATCCACGCTTAGTCACGCCATTATAAGGCAACTGTTTACCGTATATCTATGGCCAGTGCCAACCAGCGTATTATGTATAGGGTCGTAGGATATATTTTACAGCGGAATTATGTGTTCTTCTTGGAATATTCACGCTTAGCCAACTTTTTAAAACACTTTTTAGTATGGGAAGGTACCTCTTATGCCTCCATGCCTCTTACTTAGTGCATTTGCGTCTTTAAAGTACCTACCTAGTTAATACAAGCCCGTGGCCGTACATGTAACTCCTCTGTGCGCTCCCTGATCTACAAGAAAATACGGTCCCGTGTTTACATTGGGGAAAGCGAGTCCCTATTCGCATAAGATTTCAGATTCTGTAGATTAAATCAGACCTTCACACCGCGTGCTTCGGCCCATTTTAGGTCGACGACTAAGAAACGGCTGGAATTTTCCGTATCGGTGGCACGTGTGATGCTAGGCCTTTATTGACGGCGTACTCTCCCCTCCTTCAGAGGGGGCAAATGAAATTCCACCTGCTGTAAATACGTACCCCTCTTTATTGGTATGCAAAAATGCTGGCTGTCAGCTGAACAGTGTGTTTTGAAATGTTCAATTATTATTGGAATTTTTATACTCGATATGTACGCAAACAACGTGGATTCGTTGTTTACTTAACTAAGCGCCAATCCAGAAATGGATATGTCGCTTTGCCATTTTCATAATACGTACGTATTATGTGTAAATATTATTATGTTCTTACTCAGAAATAAAATACCATTCAAGACTTACCATAAAACATCCAACCGTAATTTATAACCAGAGATCGGAAAAATTTGCGACATTGTTTGCAATTATGTGGACATGACTCCAAAATTAATCAAAATGTTATTAAGTTAATTAATTTTTTACTTGACATATAATTTGATTCCTAGTCAATAAATACAAGTTTGTTAAAATATAGGTTTATTAAAAAAAAAAAACCGCTGTCAGTCTATTTCTTTTTACATCGAAAACTGAAAATATATTTAATTTAGTATCTGCATACTTGTTTGAATTTATATCACTTTAAATATAAATACGCATTTGTATACCATTTCCACGTCGTATTATATTTATTTCTATTTTCGCCATTGATTCGTTATTAAACTGGCGATATTCAGTACCCATCAGTAAAGATTGTAAAGAACAAGGCATTATTTAATATTACTACCTTATAGATACCTACGGAGGGTAATTTAGGTACGGTAATTATGACTAATTTGGCAACTATAAACGTCAAAATATATATATTAAGAAAAAGTGAATCTACGGAGGTTATCTGTAGAACTAGAAAACTTCTTTGTCAGAAATAATAACCATAGCGTAATATACCATGTAGTAGTTATTGGGTATTATTTCTAGTTTAAGTAATCGTGTCAGTTTAAAATCGTTATTTATTTATTATATAAATAAATATTTACGGAAACGATACCCATTTTAAATACGAACCTTTTGCTAATAATTATTTATGTAATTCATCGTTGTCGTAACGTCATTTTATTTAAAGTTATTATAAGCACTTTATAAATAAACTATTATCTCCAAAAAATTAAATTATATTTCAATGAATAATTAATTAACATTTTGATTAATTTTGGAGTCATGTCCACATAATTGCAAACAATGTCGCAATTTTTTCCGATCTCTGTTTATAACTGAGTTGTGCTTATTTTTACACGACTCCGTCAGAAGGAGGGTTCTGTTTTTCGAGCGTATGTATGTATGTCTATTTCTAGGCAAGCTCTGCGGCCTAAACCGGTTCACGGATTTAGCATGCGAGGTGTCATTCGATTCATCTTAATTATCGGAGTGACATAGGGTGTATAATATTTCAATATGGCGTCCGCAAATATAATAATGGAGGGGCAATAAAAAGTATTTTTAATGTAACAATATGGGTCTCAAATAAAAGCTAGTGAATAGCCCATTCCAAATATATATACATTATAACACTTTGATTTTGAGAGGAAAATCATAAACACATAAATGGTAAGTAATAAACTGCAGTAATACCTATACAGCCTCTCTGTAGAAAGATTATTTAAAACAAAAACAAGTTTGTACTGATCAAGTTTCAGAATAAAGCACCAGTCATATTTTATACATTTCAATAACTTCTTTTTTTGCATATTAACTTTATTTTAACTGGTCATATTTAATTTTATTCCTATTTGATTGCTTGTGGTTTGTAATAAAATAACCGCCTCAAAACCGCACCTAATAAATGACCCTTCATGGCAGGCGGGTAACAAGGGTGGCACTATGGCACTCTAAACAAGAGATTGTGTCAAAAACAAGTGCGGGAAAATAAGATACGATCTTCGGTACCTATCTAGTTGTACTACGTAATATACTGTGTTCGCAAAACTAACTTTTTTTTACTTTCCTCATAAACGAAATGAAAAGTAGAGTGGAGTATTTAACTCGGGTGGAGGCCTCGCTTTGCTCGAGCGCCAAAACCTCTCGTCGGTATAGGTGCCTGTCATCCCTTGGTGAACAATCTACTCTTTCAATGCATGCCACTCGTTACATAGAAATACCGCCCCTCTACGATGAAACACGGGAGATACACTTAGGCTGGCTTTTATAAAGATCCGTTTCATCAAATTTCGGTCAGGAATGTCAAAGCTTGTATGAAGTTACAAAAATTTGATCTGACATTTTTACTTACGGGGCTTTAAAAAACCGGCCCTTAGCATTCTACCTTTTCAATTCACTGGTTTTACTAGTAATGTTTAACCTCGTGCTACTTACTGAAATTTATTTTATTTGTAAAGACGTAAAATAAACAAAGTAGCATTTGAGGAGTACCATTGATACTACATTTAAAGGCCGAGCACATGGACACCCTGTTTAGGATTCCTCCGTGGTCTAGGTAGTAACGAGTGTAACGAGTCCCAGTTGTTAGAGAGAGAATGTTCGTATTACTGCATCAATAGATGGAACCATGTTTGCACATTTCTTCCCGATTATAATGTCTAAAATTAAGTAATATTTTATTATTGTATCGGTGTAATTTATATATTTTACATCATTATCATCATCATTATTATCATCATCATCATTAAGTCCATATAAGTTGGTTGATGCCATAGTAGCAGTGTCTCCGCCATGGATAACGTTTTTGTTGTAACCAAGGTTCTCTATTCCCGTGGCACAATCAAACCAAATTTTCATCAAAATAAATTTGAATTTCCATTTAAATAAACGGTTGAAATGAGAATTGGTTGTGACATATGTCTATGTAATTTTTCATCTCACTAGCTCGGAAAGCCCTTTTTGTTTGTTTGATATCTATTGAGAAAATCGCTTTTTATCCACAAGTGAAGAAAGAGTTTGACATTAATTGAAGGCAGCTTAAGTGATATTTGACAGCTAACCAAACGTAAAACCTTACAAGTGCTGAATTTTTAACATCACAATTAATGAATTGCATCGAGTAAAAAACACTAAATACAGTCTTACAGCTTTATTTTAATTCATAAATATCAGCATTCCAAATTAACCTTCATTCTTGTTTTAAAAACGGATAAAATGTTCTGACAGTCCAAATAAGTCGATGTGCAAACAAAACGCATCCGAAAAAAAAAAATACTTACGTCAAAACTTTTCTATTAAGCCGTCAACGTTAAATTTTCGCATGTTTTTCTAGTTTGTTTTGTTATTAAAAATGAGTGATTCGAGTGATAAAGACGTATTAACACCTGTGGAATTACAGGAAACCAAGTGCAAAATGCGGAACTGAGCTTACAGTACAAACCCTTTTCTTAGTTACCTCGCTGTAGTGAGGTGAAAAGTTTTGTGTTATACACGGGTGAAAAGTTATTTTACGTCTCGTGTCTTGAAACACTTGCTACGCTCAGGATTCTATTTTTGAACCACTCGCTTCGCTCGTGGTCAATCATAGAATCCTTTCGCTAGCTCGTGTTTCAAATGAACACTCGCAGGTAAAATACAACTTTCCCCACTTGTATAACAAATAACTATTATCTCGAGTGGTTCAAGAGTTGAAACCAAGCGTAAAAGCCTAATATCTAAGATCTTAATAGAGAAAATTATGCGTTCTCGTTGTTCGATTCCATTCTTTCATTTCATCTCTAGCTAATTGTTTTGAGAATTGAAACCAAGAAAGTAAAACATGTTTATAAAGATAGACTCAAAATATCTTTGCCTTTATACTTTATACAAAGGCTGATCCGACAAAGGATTAAGAACGTCATACTTATATTTAAAGATCACACATTTACTAAGATCTGTCGTAATAGCTGGATAACGACTAAATGCCGCAGGTAGCCAGCCACCTACCTACATCCAAGGTTTGTTGGGGATAATTTTAAAGTAGGTACTTCAAAGCAACCTTAAAAAAGGGCCTTGTACTTAAAAAGCGAACACAATCGATTCAACGTGCGCTGTATAAAATATTAGGATCGTTAAAAGCCTAAAAATGTTACGGCCCTCCAAACTCTAATAGAAATTACGATTGTATAACCAACACTATTATAACCGCATTAGCTTGGATGATTCAAGCATATTTCCTCTGCGGACAAAACCCGGCGAGTAGTAACCCGTCAACGCTTGGCATTTTTCGTGATCACCGCAGCGTTCGGCTTCAAGTGCCGTGGCCAGCACAATAGCGCAAAAAACGCACGCGGCGCTATTCAATGTGCCTGAGCAATCCAACACACAATAATAATTCCACGTTGTAACTGGCATGCTAAGAAACCAACCCTTGGATAGGGTAACTTCGTAATTTTAAATCTTTTTGTTTGCCTGAAAGTAGCATGAAATAACTATCAAAAAATATCACATCTGGCCACGACTAGAGAAATAATCCATCAAAGCTTTGTTTTTCGTTTAACTATTCGTGGAACACTGGTTTTTACTCGTTAATTCTATTTCATTTTGTGTATTCAAGATGAAATATTGGAAATTATACCTACATCTATTAAAGTATACAGATATGACCATAAAAAGTTAGCCTTCTTTTCATCATTACAAAGTCATGATCGTGATAATAATGATACCGCATCCATTGGTGAGCTCCGAGACCGAGGAGTCTGTTTACATGGCGGACTGCAAGTACGGGTTCAATGGGAGAATTGGCCCACTCGACGCACAAAAGCTCCTCCGCGGAGCCCCGACCGAGATAGCTCCGTCAGCTCGCCGGCGGCGCCGTAGCAAGCGTGGCGCGTAGGTACGTTGGTAGTCCTGTTAAAAATGAGATTCGGCTAATTTGATGTATTAATTAAATAAATAAACATTCCGTTAGATAATATAAAATAAACAAAAAATAAATGTCGAGGGACAATCTCACACCAAATTGCCCTAGTCCCAAACTAACCGCTACCGTTATCGGAAATAATATGGTTGTTTAAGATGGTTTCAGAGATAGTGTAATAGATGCCCATTGCCCAGTATCCGCAGATACCAGAACGGAGGAACTAACAATTCAGTCTAAAAGCTACTTTAAAAAACCCGACGGTTGTTGTTGGTTAGCAAAGTTTAAAATCGTTATAAATCCTAAATGATCGTTCAAAATATAAAAAAGAAAAAATAATCTTAAAGATGGTTATTAAGTACCTAATCGATGATATACCATTTCTCATAGTTCATCGACTTATTTTTGTTGCCGTCATATTGAATTTTAATTGACACTCTCAAGATTAAGACAAATCGATTGACATAAGAATTATCAAAATTGGTCCACGCGTTTAGATTTTAATTTTACCACAAAGGAACCAACATACAAATATAGGCTGATAAACACATTACCCTCCGCCTTCGGGAGTCAGGTAGTAAAGGCCTGTCAATCAATCAATCCTTTTTAGTTTATGGCACCCGTCGCGGAGACAATTTTGGCAATGGCAAGTGAGTCAGGGCATGATATACGATGAGGCCAAAATCGTCTTGATATGTAAAACGATTTGAATATTTTTGACATCTGTACGCAGATGTCAAAAATATTCTAAGAAATAACTATTTACGATTTAAAAAAAAACCCGCTCGGAAACTCCACCTCCGTGGTTAAACCTACAGTCTCATTGAACGATCATAGTGGTGGATAAACTGGATCCACGATTAAGTTAAGGACAGTGGCACGTTCACGAAACCTCCTTATTCGGTCATATTCGAGTTGCTAGGCGTAACGTAGTCAGTATGTAGGTCTCATTTAGTAGGAATGGCCGTAGCAGGATAAGGAAAGAGTAAATTCCCTTTTATGATAATGAGCTGGTTTTTTTTCTACAGTTACTTACATGTAGCGGTGCAGTTTTGCTATGTTTAGTCAAAAAATTCCCGGTAGTTCTGCAGAAAAAAAACCGAATTTATTAAATATGACTTTTCTCGAAAACTATTAATTTGTGATAATATACCTACCATAATTTTTTATTTCGGTAAGTTTAATTAAATTTATGTTTGAAAAGAAAATGGAGTCTCCATCAATTAACACTTATGTAAAAAACAGGTAATTCAAAATTATAATATTATATTTTTTCCTTCTTGGTAGAGCGACCTCTCTAATTGTCATTTCTAAATAAGCCTTAGGTACCTACTTAACGTTCTGTCACACATATCAGTTTGAAGGATACAATCGGAAAGCAAATGTGTCAAAATTAAATCAATAATTGTGTTGGATTTTATTACATTTTATAAGAAGCTACTCCGACTATTCCGAGCATAATTCCTTTTTACAAAGAAATTAAATTAGAACACTTTTCCTGCTATCTAAAGTCGGGGTCAATAGAAATGACAAATGATGTAAACAAAACCTAACAGACCTATTTAACATTATTAATCCATAATCACGTACTTTTGGACATCGCATGAGGCATTTTTAATGATGTACACACTTGATTGTTACTTTTACATTCTGTTTAACATTAAATAACTATATACGTTTTTTTAATCAAAACTCGTTTGCAGAAAATTGAGGTTATGTGTCAAACAGTACTGATTTGTTAGGTACATCTTTTGTCAATTCTATTGACCCCGGCTTTACTTTAAAAATTGATCTCGTACCTACTGACAAATAAAATACATGTTATATGTTTAAACTAAAACGGACTAGTATTTAATTGAATTAATAAGTTATGATTATGACGTAAGTATTTTCAATACATAAAATCATTGATTTAGTTTTCACACGACTTTTTTAAAGTGATCGCATTAAAGTTCTTGACTATGTCATGTTAACATGAATTAGACTGCAATAATAAATGAACTATAGTCGGTTCTTTTCAGCTGTGAATGTATTTACGGAGAGTATTTAGAATGCCTGTCATGAGCGACTGTGTCGGGCATTGCGCTAGGCGAGCGTACATAATTATATCTAACTAAGTAGATAGAAGTAAAACACTGTCGATACTATGATACGAGCGGTTAACCCGACCGACCCGATAACGGTCCAACGAACGTATTTTATATTCGAGAACGCCGACGTTATCACGAGGCGTCGCCAGTCACGACAGCAGGCTTTTTCAAAAGGAAAGATGCAATTTGTTTGTGCCGTTTCGGCCAGGCGGAAAATATAATAGATTTGATCTGTAACGGGTAGGTTGGGTTGTAGATGATAAAGGCGGAGTTATCCATAAAGGGGCCCGCTGATTGGTCGGAGGGAAGGAAGGGGATACCGCGCTGCGCCAGCCCGGGTAGAAGATCCATCGCCATTGTGAGTGCGACCAGCGCGGCGCGAGCGACTGCGGGAGTGACGTGCGGACTGTATGGACAAAATGTTGGAGTTTTACACCAACATGAACGCGGGCCTCATGCAGGACGGCCTGCAGCCGCCGCTCTCGTGCTCGGGACGCGCAGGTCAGCACTATACTGCAACTTTTTTTAGGATTTTTTCCAAACAATTACTTAGTAAACTTCCAAATCTTAGTCGACTGTCAGTCGATACAATATTAAGAGCCTTTAATAATTGCCTGGCAAGTCCTTGGTAAAATTCGGTATTCACCTGCAAAGCCAGCAGTACAAGTTTTGTCGTATAGTTAACTAGGCGTAGTAAATAGAGGCCGAATAATCATAAAATTATAGCAGTACAAAGTTCAGCGCTTAGAAGTAAACCATGATTCTATCACAGGTTAACCCGTGCGCCATATTAATCGTGTCCAGGAGCCCGTTTCTCGAAACTCACTGGACTAATAATAATATTAGTTTATGGGGCAACGGACCCACGAGAAACGTCTCGAAACTCACTAAAGTACCTAATAATATTTTTATATTAATTTTTCACCAGCAGTATTGCAGAAAATTGTATTGAGTGATTTCGAGAAACGGGCCCATGCGGTACCAGTACCTAATATAAATGATTAATTTGACGTTTATAAAATATGTTGGATTTGCGCGAATGTTATAAGGCAATTGAGATAAATATATATATATATATATATATAATATTATATACACCCATATCATATAACCCCAGATGATGCATTTAGAAACCGTAGGTAGAACAATTTATCTTACATGTGTTTGTGTTGTACACCTTACAACATGCTCATTGTCGGATTCGGCTACAATTCTCGTGTCACTAGAGAAAAAGTTTTGATCGCAATAAAATATTGATTTTCGGTATATCTCGCATATAACTTCGTCTCGATTGATTTGAAAATTCATGTACAGTCAACAGCATAAATAAGTGATCATTTCTGTACCTTGTCGCTTTCAATCGTTTTACAATTTTGTATAACATTCCAAACACAACGTTAAAGTGACAAGGTACATAAATGATCACTTATTTATGCTGTTGACTGTACAAGGTGTTTAAGTTTTAAAAGAACTTTTTAAATCCGGAAATATTGATTCGGGTTTATGTAATTGGTGCGATATTTAGGGAGTAAGATTGATCTAAAAAAACGGGCAAGAGCATGTCGGACCATGCTCGGTGTAGGGTTCCGAACTCATCACTGTGAACACTATAAACTATCTCAAAAAACAGCACTAATTTTAAATTTAAAGTTATTTCGTGCTGCCTAAACAAGATTTATAGTACGTATCTACCGTATAACCATACAACTTCGCCCGCTTTTTGCAATTATAGCTCTTTTTTCACGTTTATCATAACTTTTCGAATTACAAGTTTGTTCTACCTACGTTTGCATACTGTTCTTGGTGTCTGTCTAAAGAATCTACTACAAAAATACGTTTATTTATTGTTGAAAATGTTTGGCCCAAAAAACACTTTTTCAAAACATTGCCCACTTTTGTATAAACACTAATAACTTTGGAATTGACGACCTTATCATCCGGTCCTATAAGGTCTATAATATACAATAACTATGACCTCATTCTCCACCTGACTAAAGTGAGCAAAGTTGTGAACTGATTTTGTGACTTCTTATGTGTTTAAACCTGTATGTATAATTGAAGAAAGTATTATCTTAGCTATAAGTATCTATTAAAATTTAAATAAAAATGCTCATTAAGGATCAGTTTTTTATTAATTGAAAACATTAAATCAAATCATGTCAGATTTGTTCAAGAGATTAAAAAACAATATTTTTACTATACTCTGTTTTTTTGTGCTACCAAGTACTTTGCGAGTCAAGTTTTATGCAAGGAACAAATGCGTACCACGTAGTAATTCCTATGGGCAGTACGTACTTTATAGTAAAAAACTGGGGTTTTTTTTTAATTGTGTGACAACCCCAACGGTAATATTGTACTGAGTAAAGTGGCGAGCAGTACTCCCGGAATACACATATGACATTGCCCACCGCCATTAGTGCCATTACTCAGGAATTAATAGAGATACAGTGTCGAGTCTTTGTCTGTAGCGATTACTTACTTACTATAAAGTTATAACAAACAAAAGTACATACCCGTTGGGACGTCGCAGGTGAATCTACCAAACAAGTTTTTTCATTATTATTGGCCCACTAAAATACACTACCGTCTTCAAAGCCGACTGACGAGTGACTAAAGTATGGTAGGGGGTCAGCCGTTGCTCGCTGTTGCCAGTAATATATTTAACTTTCTATCATATATACAAAAGGAAATAAGGGTGTGTAATTTTGATTTTATTGGGGTTATATTCTAAATTGACGGCTTGGGTAAACTTATTTGCAAAGGGCAAAGTTGTATGGTTTTACGGTATAAACTTTTTTAGCCCCGAGTATCTCAGGAACCAATCAATTGTACCTACTAAGTCATGCATGATAGTATTCCTTTAAATTCGTAAAAGGAAAACTATCACGACTTAGTACAGTACCCTGAGTTACAATTAATGTACTCGCTACCGAGTCGAATGCTCTGTCCCTTGCAGACCTCGCAGTAGTATTAGAGAGAGAGGGCGAGGGATAGAGCATTCGACTCGGTAGCGAGTACGGTTATTGATTGATTTATTACCTCAATTGGTAAGATACCTCAATACGGCGGCGTAGAGAACCGATTGAGCTAAACGAAAATTATATATTATTATTAATACTAGTATTACCTATTATTTTACTTTTTTACTATTTCATGAGCTTTTCGTTCTGCCATTGCTTTGGTAGTACAAACCATACAGTACAGTCGAGTTCATAAATATGTGTACAATTTAGTTACCTTGTCCATTTGGTGTCATGTTTGAACTGCCGTGTATGAATTGTCACGGCGATTACAGTGAGTGAAGATTTAAAGTATACATACCTTACACATATTTATGAACTGGACTTTTTTCCGAATAATTATTTGTTCAAATTTTCATTTTGCCGAAAACTATGTTATGTTGGAGCTATTTTAGATTAAATTTATAATATAATTACTATACGTAGGTATTAGGTTAGGTTTGATTAATAAGCAATATCAATTAAATAAAGGCTTATATAAAAACATTACATGCAATGTAATTATGGAAATTCGGGATTCTGCTCAATTCGGAATTATGACTCTTCGGAGTTATTAGTGTTCCCGTTTTTGAGCGCGGTATTCTATTAAGTATTTAGGTACAGTGTTTAAAAATTATGGCAAGCACTCTAGGTGGCGACCCGGGCACGTCTCATAATAACCATGGCATTCGAAAGGTTAATTGAATCCCAGTCTGAAAGATTTATGATTAAAATCGATGGTTTTGAGAACGATAAATCATCTGAACTTGACTAATGCACCTACGGCGGATATGCGATGATTCCATACCAAATAAAACACGTAGTCAAGAATCAGTGAGCTGACTGTACATTGTTTTGCCATTTATAAACTGCTTGTAGCGACACTTCCCAGGGATTGTATGTAACGTTTCGGGCTTTTGTATACTTAACACTAGTTATCTCAACTCGAACCTAAAAGTGAGCTCCGTGCTACGGCTCGGCGTAGCAGGCCACGCCGCCGAGCCGTAGCGTGTAGCCGCAATCGGCTGTTAAAATAATATAATTAAATGAAAAGCAAGCTTTAAAACTTATACTGTAAACCAGAGATGTTTGTGACGCTGATGTTTTTTACCCGACTGCACGAAGCAGGGTTGTTTTCCAAGCGTATGTATGTGAATATATAATAATATATCAATATGTATATGTATATATGTATGGCTTTACGGTTTACCGGATTGCAACATATGAGATGTCGTTACGCTTGAACGGTAAATAAGGTGTGTTACTTTATATAAATAATTAAGATAGAAAATTAATCAAAAATATTCAAATTAAGCACTTGTTATCAGTTTGATGTAATTTACTCAGGGCCGGATTTAAGGGAGGGCAAGCGGGGCAACGGCCCGGGGCCTCCACAACAGAAGGGCCTCACAAATTCTTGGTAACCTATTCTTCAAAACTAATTAGGTGCTTGGTTCCATTTCTTCGTTGCCCTAGGGCCTCCACACCTCTAAATCCGGCCCTGAATTTACTTATTTGCACCCATTGTCGTAGCCGCTATAATAACCAATAAAAAACAAAAGTTAAAGTGAGTCCCCTTACAAGAACGTGTTATTTTTCGTGGTACGGAACCCTTCGTGTGCGAGCCCGACTCGCAATTGGCCGCTTTTTTCGATCTACTATATTGCTATCGCTAGTGCTGCTCTTGTTTAGTCTCGAAACGTTATATATGGAAGAAATAAACTATTCGTTTAAACTAAAACTTGTCAGTTTTTAGGATTGCCTTTTAAAATTAGTGATAATGATAACAGGCTTAAGATTATTTGTTACCTGTTCGATAAAATCGAACTGTAATCGATATTTTTGAATCCAGATTGAACACTGTTCGTCAATTATTCACGTTGTAACAGCCACTGTGAGATGTGTGTCAGCTGCACCAACCTATACTGCAGGAACTAACACGAATACAGCCACGTAGAGGCGGCTTTACTGCGTAGCTATTTGTACTGTGGCACGTATTTGGATGCGCATCGAAGCATGATGATGGGGCGGTAATGGGTATTTGCTATTTTCAAATCGACAAATGGCAAGTGTCAATATTTGGACAACTCGGCATGTCGCCTACGTGCAATTATCTATCAAATACAATACGAATTCCGAATAGGCGAAAACACATCGCCTAGTGGTGTGGGTATTAAATGCAATATGAAAGGCAGGACAATTTCACTTAGAACGAGGAGTTTAAGAATGGGGAATATAGAGGATCGAATACTTTTTATAGAGATTATTTATTTAATATAATATAGGTACTACAATTAAACTAAACTAAACTTATTTAAATTAAAATAAAACTCAGCTGCTCAAATATCAAAGACGTAAATAATAATCAAAACTATAAAAAGAACACCCCCTCTAGCAGGTCTGCTCGCGGCATGGTCCCTTTGACACCGGCTGCATTAACTCTCTTGATAGCTAGGCCAATCCTTTGGGAGAGGTATGCTCCAGCTAATTAGTTTGATAATCTATACTCAATATTACGAATGTGAAAGTATGTTTGTCTGTTTGTTACGCTGTCACGGCTGAACTTCTGCACCGATTTCCATGAAATTTGATATGGACGTAGCGGAAAACCCTAGAAAGGGTATGTGGTACTTTTTACCGCGAGTAGCGATACACGGGACGAAGTCACGGGCAACAGTTAGTGTTTTATAATTTCATTATCACTTCTGTAATCACGCGAGGTATTTTAAAGTGTCTACAAGGAAGGCTAAGATGTTTACAGTGTTCCAATACCCACAGTTTTTCGAGTTAGAATTCTTATTAATGTTGTGTCATTTAACTACGAGTAAAAACAGTCTTCGTAGAATCAACCAATTTGATTCCTAGGCCACTATGGACTATGTCAACCAAATCATAAGAAGTCTCTTTCGTTTGGTTTGCAACCGTCACTTCGACATAAATAGCCCATAGTGGCCTAAGAATCAAATTGTTTAACTGTTCATTTTGAAACCAATCAAAAATCTCTCGTTGGTTTGTCTCCTTCGTATGTTTCGTTCTTCTAAATTGTATGTTTTTGGCTTCAGCGGCTGGGACTGTGCAGTAACCATCACCTCAGTACGTGGAGATGCCATCCGCGTGTTATTCACGTATATACTACTTACTTTCAGAATCTATAGTGGAATATTTGATTTTAGCTTTTACCTTCAGCTAAAAGTGTAGATATCTATGATATATATCTATAATCATAGGGCCTGTTATGGCTGCGCTTATCGCGTGACAAAATGTGCATAAAATATCCATCACTTTTTGACACGTGTTTATACTAGGCCCGCAGGCATATAAATATTTCGTCCTCAGCTTCATTATCTATGTTGTCACCTGTGACTGTCTCGTTCTGCCTTGAACTTGAACGCTTTTATAATAACTATGAGCAAGGAGGCATCACGACGAGCTAGCTGAATTCAAACTAAGACACTTTTATTTATATTCTTATGCGGTATGAATATTTTATGGGATAAGTTTCTCAGAACTCAGACCCCCACTGCATGCTGATGCGCCGGGCCAGCGCTCACCTTGCACTACTGCTCCTGATACTCGTTTGGACATGTTCATTCAGTACTTTGGTACATATAGAATATGCAAAAGTTAGGTGTGGTGCAAATTATTAGTACCGACAAACCTGTTTATACCAGCTTACCCAATAGTTATGCATGACGGGGAAAACTTAGAGGGGGAAAAATAGTCAACCTAACTTTTGCATACTTTCGACTGGTAGGTATGTAATTTGTCTATAAAACAAGGTAACTAGCAATTGCATTTTTTTAAATGTTGTTTTAAAAAAAAAAAAGATATATATACTGAACTGAAATTTGTCCGCCTACCTTTTCGCCATATTATTACTTAACATATTAAATATGATATAAAATACTTTTTATCGAATAAACAGGCCGAGAAAGGTCATCTATTCGGATTCTCTACTAAAGTTTCCCTAATGCTTATTTTTTAGATAAAAGGTTATAGGTACAATGCAAAACAAATAGAGTTGTGCCCGCTCAGTCTTTAAAGGGAGCGCTCCGATTTCGGTCAATCGGTCAAAAGAACTAGTTCGGCCTTTTAGTTCCTTTAGGTTCTTTAGCTCCGGAGCAAATTGGGAACGAGTGACCGTTTCGATCTAAAAAAAACGCTGAACTAACCCTGGTAACAATAATGCGTCCTACTCGCCCTTGAGAAGGACACGCTTTGAAATAGGAAGATACTATTTCTCCCGTTCACATCGAGCGCCGTGCCGTGCGCTCTTTACTCGTTCGTTAACTCTGTTTACGTTCAATTCTAGTTTAGGTCTATAAAAATTTAAAGGACCGAAACGATTCAGATCGTTTTTTGTTAAATCGAGACGGGAATTCATTCCTTTTAGTTCTTAGTTCCTGACGGACTCAAGCTTACAAATATGTATTCGACGCGATGTTCCATAGAGACCTAGGAAGAATGGTGATATATTATATTTCCCATACATGTAATACAAAAGCAGTATTCAATTCGGATTGTTCATATTTTAACAATTACTCAATTCGAAAACCATTTCGAGGAATAGGGTTTAAACTCCAACAAGATGGAGTGACGACCTTGTAAGGATCGCGGGAAAGCGTATCCCAATTGTGCAAATCAAATAAAACAATAAATAAATTCCTAGATTATAGACGAATTCAAAATTCAAAATATTTATTCAGTAAATTGGCCATATGCGGGCTCTTTTACACGTCGGAAATGTACAGTGAATCTACCAGCGCTTCGGATAAGGCCATCATTGCGGAGAAGAAGCGCCGCAAGAAACTCCAGCAGAAGGTCATTTTTTTAATCAAAAAAACATAATTATACTTAAAAGTAAGTTACATTAAGTAATAATAAGGTAATAAAGTAATAAACAATAAATTCTTAAAACAAGCAAAATAAAATTATTACAAATGTAAGGTCAATAAACCTTAAAATAAAATAATGACTATGAGAACAACACGACGAGGTCTCTACGTCAAAAGCCATATAACTTGGATAATAAATTGAACAACAAGTCCTTGCAAACGTGAACAGACCGGACCCCACAAACAGCACCCGTTCACGAGTATGACGCGTATCTCAGCCATCGCCTCTCTCAACCATGTGATCGGGAAAGTGTCGACCCGATCAACGACGCACGACACCCGTGAGCGAAGGGCAACCAGCCATGGATGTTGCTTGTTTCGCTAACGCTGCAGAAGTACCAGAGTACTCGGAACAGGCTTTACACCTAGCAGACAGGGAAGAAAGCGTTGGCTTCTCCGCAGACGTTCAAGGTCCGCAGCACCCCGAGGGTTGTGTCTGAATGTAAAGTAAAACAAAAGTGTCAAATGATTTCATTAGTATGTCATATTTTCTTCCGGCATCATTTACCCCCACTCCTTATGAATGAAAATTGAACGGGCTGAACACGGAGCGCACGTTCACTCGATTTCATCAACAAACCAAACGTATTCCAAGACGCATGACTTCATTCGACGCGATATTCAAAGAAATTACGGGTAAATGTTCTTTTCTACATCATTCCAGGCTATTCCAGCTTCCAGCTAAGCCGTGTGAACTTAGAAAATTAAGCATTCACTCGAGTGAACATTCATCCAAGTGAACCGTTTTATACCCCCGGTGAAAAACATTTTTTGATTCAGGAATCCGGTGCGAAATATTAAACTTTATAGATTTCGTAATCCAAGGAAGTCCGTCTGTCCTTCTGTTCGCGGTTTAACTCTGAGACTCTTGGTACTACAAAGCTGTAATTTGGCATAGTTATATATTAATATTACACCCACAAAATTGTAAAATAAAATATTGAATACTAAAAGATTTTCGGGTACCTCTCATGCATGTAAAACTAATGTATTTTTACATAACAACATCCAGTGAGTTATCATTCGAAAACTTATAAAAAAAGCATTATGTCACTCTAATTTTTTTAATTTAAATTGATTGGAAATATTTCACTCGAAATGTGTCATTTCCGCTAGAGATGCGTGTCGAACTCTACGCTCAAATACTAACAATCTGTAAGTAAAGTAAGTATTTTCAATTAAAGCATATACTTATAAATAATTAAAATTAAAAACTATAATGACTAAGTAGATTTTATTGGTTCTTGAGAGAGGGGCTACTAAAGTGTTTGTACCTGCCGATTCGTCTAGGCCAGCGCCAAATAACTTTAAATAGGAAATAAGTTCATACTTGTTGTTCTCTACATAGATAATTATTAGGTAAAGTTTGGAGATGGAAGTTATTTATTCTATCTCATATTATGGAACTACATATAGCGATACTGAAATGGACCAGAAGTTATTGAAATTCTGTGCGTAGCTTTAACCCCCCGGTTAACACCCATCGACATGACAATATGTAGCATATTGAAACCATTTTAAAGGTGGCGAAATGCATAGATATTCGGTATATTACTTTTTCAATCGTCACCCGTGTAACGATTTCCCCCATTTACAAATTAATTCCGCGTGACTACATCTCTACTGTACCTACCTACTCGTACTGGCATAGTACATAAGCACGCGAGTCGTGCTTTCCCTCCACACGAACAAGAATTTGAATTAATTTAATTGAAACTAATCGATATACCTAACAAAGTTTGAGCAACCGAGTCAAGCCTTTCGGCCTTTTGGTAGCCATTACTGCCGATTCTATTTAAAAGACATCGGCTTAGACGACTTAAGTAAGACTAAACTGTTAAAATTGAAGTAACAACAATGGCAAAAAGTCTTCTATTAATTAATACAATATAGGTACCTATCATTTGAATGGTCTTAACTTAATGTGACTATCTCAAATATATACGAATATATTGTAGCATTAATAAACGGGTTTAATAACAATATCAAAAAATGCAGTCAGGTTTTTAAACCTTGCTTTTTATTTACTTATTGTTTGTATACTTACCTACTCGTGGGCAGGTACCTACGTCTATTCGAATCTGGGACGCTCAGACGTCGGAGAGTAGAACCATTATTATATGTAATGACTGGGTTCTTAATCAGTTTCAGAAACAATTTCTGCAACCAATCAAAAATATTTTTCTTGCTTAAAACAAACGTAATAATATACTATGTATTTATGTATCCGTTGTGTTAATGTACTTTGGGTGTTAAAAATCCTTCTCGAATTGTTGTGACATATTTTTTTTGTATCTGATTTCCTTTCATTGAATCGTTCGTTTCTACCCCGCATTTGCAATTCACATATATCTGCACGTTTTAGCACAAGCGATAGCGCTGAAAGAACGCTTTTTACTCTCGGTATTTTACGAGCAGGGTAGATCCGTGACCCGGGTGACCCGGGCACGCCCTCCCCCGGGCGGCGCCCCCGCCATTCCGAGGAGGGCTTAGAGGCGGCTGTGCTTTATATTTCGCTCCCGACCGACGCTAAGCTATTTAGCCTTCAACTTACTCATTATTGTTGGTTACCTATCTGTATTATAGGTAAGTTTGTCTCCATCGTTCGGCTACTCTAAATCCTTCCCAAAATTATAAATGTGAAGGTGTTCTAGATTCAACGCCGCAACCAATCGATATGAAATTCGGTAGGTAGGTTACCTATGTACTCTAGGTACTTCTAATCCGAGAAAATCGATCAGTTCCCAAGGCGATAGTATAAACTACCTACTGCGTGGACGTAGTCGCCGGAACAAGCGGGTCTGAAGTAACTCTACGTTAAATGTTTAAGAGGATTATGTTATGTATGAGGGTAAAAATGTCTATATAAAATGCGATTACTTTTGTCTTCTCTTGAACCTAGTCCGATTTTTGAATAAGTATGTGTAGATATTATGAAAAACTAGGTCTGTACGTTTCTCTTCTAAGAAAATATGTCTTGCAAAGAAGCAAAACAAAAACCGGGCAAGAACATGTCGGAACATGCTCAGTGTAGGGTTCCGAAGCTACAAACACGAAAATCTATCTCAAGAAATACGATGTGGGAAAAGTGCACCAGCAAAAGAAAATACCTTCATCGCAGTTACGTCCTTTCGTTGAGAAGCGCGGTTGTTCGGCAATAACTCAAAAACGATACCTATATGCGTTTATATAATTTACGTTGAAATTATTTAATAAGCGTAACTTTTTTAATATTATTGATATTTTTTGGACATACTGTAACGATAATGGACACAATTTAAGCAACTTTCGGAGCGATTATTTCCAAAAACATTCGCCTAATCAAAAATGTGCCACTCGATGATTTAAGCTTAAAAAAAGATTTTGCATCTTCTGTGTCATGTATGGAGTGTCGAAATATTTATTTCTGTTATTTAACTACCAAACTAAGTAGCTGCTTCTACAAGACCACCTATCCTACTCTAAATTTCATTAATGTACATTTTGTAGCTTGTGAGTAAAATGCCTGTGCCGTAGGTATGTTCGGAGTAGTTCGGACGGACGAACGGACTTGACGAAACTATAAGGGTTCCGTTTGGCCATTTTGGCGACGGAACCCTACAAACCTGGTTTTTCATAGTAACTAAGCTAACAACATGTTCAAAATCGTGGCAATCGAACTTAAAAGAGCGTGAGATACTTACCTACGTTACGTCCTGGAGCTGTACGCAAACAATTTGAGAACTACGCGATTTAAGCGTTGCCCCGCAATCCCTGTAAGTGTGTGTCCGAGGCTTTTACTACGAGTTTAAATACGAGGCTAAAAAAAAATCTTACCTGCGTTGAGAGTTTTTAAGATACCTAAATTTGTAAATAGATCCAATAAAGGCGAATAAGAAAGTACTTACTTGTACTTACCTAAAACTGCAATAAATGTTTAAATTAAATATTACCTAGTTAAAGTCGGTTCCTATTCAGACTGTCAATGATATTTAATAACAAGGATATCTGACTGTAATTATCTTTAGATAGAGGAAGAAATAGTTAATAATGTTACCTCTAATTAACTAGGTAAGTTACTTAAATAAAAAGGTTGAATACATTCCTATTCATCATCGTCATTGTATTATGCGTACTCGTACGAATGGTAATTTTTAAGGTGCTTTTCCACCGAAGACACGAACAAAGAATTATCTTATCTTATTCGTGAATTCTCTTCAGTTGCGAGTATTGACCATCTTGCCCTACTACCTACATTTTGTAGGAGATACCGCGTCATTTGGTTGTTATTACTCTTTGACAATTATAATGTGTTGTGTATTCATACATTATTGGTGAATTGGCACTAGGTAATATAGTATTTCTTCAGATATTAAATCGTCAGTAACATATAGTACTATTTACGAAAGACTCTGAACATCTCCATACTTGTATAATTGACCGCGGAGATCTCCTTTGTACCGACCGACAGTCTACACGTATTAATTTTGCATTTGATATTTGGAAACTTTTACATCTCCCGACATGTGTATGATAATTTAGCATTTCGAGGCTATTTGGAAAGAAATAAACTAACTAACATTAAGACATTTTATGGTTGTTACTAGGACCTGTACGTGCTGTGTTGCATCCCTGGGACATAAGTATTACGTACTGAAACCTTTTACATCTTCCATGTTTTAGGCCTACTTACAGAATAAACACACACAACGGACAACCACAGTTTTATTATAAATCAAAATCACTGAAGATTTTTTTTCGAAATGCCTGCTTGTGTTAAGCGCTCTTAATTACTTATTGTTTAATGGTAGGTCCTACTTACAATTTACATACCTACATACTACATATTCGCTTACCTTGTAGATAGATAAATCGCACAATACTTAGGTACTTTCATTATATATATACTCATGATTACTCACGTAACTTATGTATGTAAACTGCAATGCGACATACCTAATTATATTATATTTATTAACTCTGGTCTTTGTTTATTCTTATATTTACCTACGGTGAATAAGAATTCTTTTATTTATTTATCTATCCACATTGGATAGAGTTCTCTAAGATAACATCAAGGGTAGATGTATTTTCGTCCTCCTTTTTTACTAAGGATATGTTGGTGATACAGGTCCAAAGTACAATAAAGACTGTAGGTATCGAAAAGTATAGGGAAAAGTGAAATTTGCAATAACTTCTTAAAATGTTAATTATTTTACATAACTATGTTCCTGGCTTATGATTGATAGACACTTAAAAACGTTTAACTGTTAACTAAGAGACTATTATGTTTGCTTTCGGGCGACTATTCGCAA
The DNA here is from genome assembly GCA_927399475.2 of Acleris emargana. Classification (NCBI taxonomy): domain Eukaryota; kingdom Metazoa; phylum Arthropoda; class Insecta; order Lepidoptera; family Tortricidae; genus Acleris; species Acleris emargana. Next base: position 42,400,002 of record OV656835.1, on the reverse strand, counting down.
TTGACTTCGGACATTTCTCATCAGATTACGGACAACGTTTAAGGTGACCAGTTTTGACTTTAAGCCATTCTTTTGTTAATTTGTCTACGGAATCCGCTGCCGAGAAGCGTTGCCGAAGTGTTCTCTTCGTGATTGCCCTATATTCTTCGATGGGACGTTCCTCAGGGTAATTTGGCGGATTCATATTCTTTTAAACATACTAGCTACTGCCCGCGACTTCGCCCGCGTAGATTTTGAACATCGTTATTCACTCTGGAACTTTTAAAGTTTCTCTATAAGGGTATAAGCTATCTCCATTTTAAATTTCATCGAAATCCGTGCGGCCGTTGCAGCGTGAAGAAGTAACAAACACACACAAACTTTCGCATTTATAATATTAGTAGAATTGCACGTCGTGGGTTTCTATCCACTCTCTGGTGCCGGCGGCATAGTGGCAACTAGCCAAATCGTGCCAAAATAAAGTAGAGCCCCTGTGGCATTGAATCAGCAGTAGAATTATTTTTTGCAAACACTCCCTGATCGGTAGTCATCGTGGAAGTAATGATGAGCGATGTAGATTTCATGCCGCAACGCATATAGCCTGCCACCAATGCTTTAGACCCAAAAAAATTCGGCATAAATTAATTGACGTTTGGTTCTCATTCAGTTGTTCTCCGTTGCGAACAGTACTGGAGGCCGGGTAGAACAGAATAATTCAGTTTGACGTAGGTAGGTTTCGTCGTCTGGAATTTGCACTGTTCATTTTTTGTTAAAACCGTGTCGTATAAATTACGAAGACGATTTTTAACATTTGCAGCCTGTTTTGAAGATCGTTTTGGCTTCCGTTGCTTTCGATAAGTCACCAAATCGTTACGATTCTTGGCCCTCTGAACCATGCCTGCAGAAGTTCTACACTTTTTAGCCACATCTCTTATCGAAGCATTGGGCGAGATTTTGATTGTTCGCAAGACTTTAGAGGCGATTTTGCAATTATTTGAGCCAGTTCTTCGACTACTTTTCGGCTTGACATTAAAAGAGAAGTCTTCCCCGTACTTTTAATGGCATTGTAAACTGCAAAGCGACTCACTTTTTCAATTTTTGCGATATTTCTCATGGACATAACCTTTTCTCGTATGTAGATATTCGTCCACAGTTCGTTTTCGTTGCTCGGGTTAACACCCTAAGCCTAACGGCCTTTCATTTTTTTAAATAAATATAAATCGGAAATAAAATCTTACTAATTAAGTTCAATACTATAGCATGCAGTTGTCCTTATACCTACTTTTCGATACAGTCTTTATTCCAAACATCTAGCATTTCATCATTGAAGGTTCATGTAATTGTATTTGCTTGAATATTGGTATGTTTATCGTTGTTTATAGTACCGGCCACCAGCATAGAACTTAGTTTGGGAGTAGGCAAATTTATGTCAGACTATTCCCCGATGTGTGTGTTATTTAGTGTAGTTGTCCTAAGTAACCGGTACAACAAGCTACTAACATTAGGCCTTCTTCCCCAGAACTAAGCGCGAGCATCAAGCGCGAGAAGATCGTCGAAATTTGCGAAGGGTGCGGGCAGAAGATCCAGGACCGGTACTTGATGCGGGTGGGCGAGCTGTCCTGGCACGAGCACTGCCTCAGCTGCTGCGTGTGCGGCTGCCCGCTGGCGCACACCTGCTTCACGCGCAACGCCAAGCTTTACTGCAAGCCGGACTACGACAGGTAACGACCGATCCGCACTCCTTTATCACAATTCGTTCATTATTAGGTACTTACACTAAGTACATCCTGACTAAATTATTTGTATAATGATCGCGGGGAACTCTCTTTATAACTAAAATTGCTTAGCATATTTAAATTACGGTCGATTGCGAAATGCTAGCGAATTATTTTAGCAAAGCGACTGTATCACATGATTGTATCCATCATTCTAATATTGTAATAATTTCTATGAGGTCCAAGTCCAAGGCGTGTTCAACAGTATCACTTCATATTTGTCCTGTAGATTGTTTGGAGTTAAATGCACGAGATGCGGGGATCGTCTCCTCCCGCAAGAGATGGTCATGCGAGCGCAGCAGTACGTGTTTCATATACAATGCTTCGTGTGCGTCATGTGCTGCCAGCCACTGCAGAAGGGCGAGCAGTACGTTATAAGAGCGGGACAAATTTTTTGTCGCCAAGATTTTGAAAAAGAGATGTATCTGATGCAACATGCGGAAGACGACATGATTATCGATGATTCGGAACGGCCGCGAGACGGCCGCCGGGGACCGAAGCGCCCTCGCACGATCTTAACGTCAGCCCAGCGGAGACAGTTTAAAGCGTCGTTCGAAGTCAGCCCTAAACCGTGTCGCAAAGTGCGAGAAGCCCTTGCAAAAGACACGGGATTGAGCGTCCGGGTAGTTCAAGTTTGGTTTCAGAATCAGAGAGCTAAGATGAAAAAGATCCAAAGGAAAGCAAAACAAGAGGGAGATAAAAATAATGATAAAGACAAAGACAAGGATGAAAAAAGTATTAAACAGGAATCTCCGTCAAGTGAACATGGAAATTATTTAGGATTAGATGGGTCATATTCTGCGTCTAGCCAGCCACTGAACCCTAACCTGCCCTACTCACCTGACGGTAAGTTTCCTCCAACATTGACGTCGTGTTGATAAAAGATCAAATAGTTAAGTATGAAAAATATTTCAGTTTCGACCGTTGGTGAACAAATCGATCGATTTTGATGACCTCTATCTAATTATATACTTAAGTCTGAGAGCGATGGAGATTAGCCACGGAATTATAAAACAAATCCCCCCTTTAAAAACGCAAAAAATGCATATTTCATTTTTTAATTCCGTGGCCATTCTCCATCGCTCTGTCTCATTAATTAAATAGAGCACTTTAAATCTTCATATTTCACAAACGGATCACTTAATCGAAAAACAGTCCCGTAATATTTTTGAAAGAGCTATCCAACGACACGTCAAACCATGGGGTAGACGAAAGTAAAAAAAACATTCCCAAGTTACGTATAGGGGAGGTAAACTAAAATATATTTATTTAGGATTTTTTCCACTTTGTCCGCGTGACTAATATGTATGTTAATGCCACATAACAGTTTTCTAGAACTAAGAGTCTCTGAGCTAAGCTGTGGACGTATGGACGGACGGACAGACATGATAAAACTATAAGGGTTCCTAGTTTTACTACGTAACCCTAAAAATGAGCATTGTTAAAATTAACAAATACAAGTTCCTGCCTATGCTGGTAGAGAACAGCTACTCGTAATTGTGCTCTTGTAAAATATGCCACTCGATATACCTCATAAGTATCAGTCATACCCAACTCCAAGACAGCAAATGAAAAAATACTTTTTTACTATTTTTTACCAAAAAAAAACACTGTATTCAAATAATGGTATGACCTCCTGATTAGTGGGGTTTTATTGCTCTATAATTTGCAATCCTTTTTGCCGAGTCCATCATAATCATAATCATCATAATTTGCAATCATTTTTGCAACTATCGAATTCTTCGTTCGATCCACCTCTCGCGTTATACTTATTTACTTCCTATTTTTCACCTATTTGCCTATTAAGTAACTTATATTCCTACCCAAGAAATAATAGCCGCTGACTAAACACTGACTGACTAAAGAAAATGGTTGTTATTTTTTTTTCAGATTACCCAGCACATTCCGGCGACAGCTTCTGCAGTTCGGACATATCGTTAGACGGAAGCAACTTCGACCATCTTGACGAGGGGACCTCTGACACTATGAGTTTGCAGAACTTAGAAGTTCATCATTCTCACCAGCATGGGGGGCACGCTTCCCACGAGCCTCTCAACCTCGGCACGGGGGCCGTCGTCAACCCGATCGACAAGCTGTACCTAATGCAGAATTCCTACTTTAGTACTGACCACTGATTCGCGGTTCGAGCCGCCGGCTGGAGCGCGCAGCGCAACCGGCGCCTGCGCAGCCTGCCCGCGCCGGTCGCGCCCGCCTTTACTTCTAGTCACACGCTCATCCCCCCCGGTGTCCACCGATGGTTCCGGTAACCGGCTGACAAACATCTACATCGATAGTCCGTAATAACGTTAATAATTACGTAGATGCATATCTTTAAATCCCAAAGTACAATAAGCAGTCATATTGAAACCAACCATGAAATACCTAACAATAATATATCGTGTCTATCCGAGCCAATTATTACACAAACCACACCAAGCTTGCAAGATTCCTGTGAGGGATAAAATGCTTCTATTCAATAATAGCTAAGCACGTTTGGTACATCTCACAGACAGCAGGTGCGGGTCCAGACAATGTAGGAGGTCCATTAATATAGAAGGGTTAGTCGCAAATGCCCAGCAGTGAATTGAACAGACTTAAATATTGAATCTGATAATTATTAAGCACAAAGGACGATAGGCAAAAACGTCCCAACCCACCAACAGAAATGAAAGATGTCTCAGTTTATAGATCTTGGAAACCTATTTGCTATGCGGAAGATAGCCTTATGAATGAGTTTTTCTTGGAAAATCATAATCGTATCGTGTGGAATTTGTTTTAAGTAACCAAGCACATTCTTGCTCTGCCTGCTTTTATTTCAAAAAAAAACCATCGATTTTGCACCTAAAATAGGTACTTAGGTATTTTCTCTTTTTTTGGGTTGTAGTGAACATATTGACATGCATCCCGTGACTATTGGAGGGTGGGACGGGGTCCATATAAAATCGCCTATCACCATTTGGGAAATTTTAATTAAGCCGACATAATAATAACTTACAAAGATCGACTTACAATCTATAAGAAACTTGTACCAGCTACCTAGTTAATTAACCGATTCCTAACGAAATTAGAATTACTTTACCTGTCTTTCCAAGGACCGATGTTTACTTCTCCAAGTACAGTTTATGTTATCTATTAGATAATGTGTAGCTCTGTTGATCTGTTCCTTTCTTTCATATGACAAAGAAACGGAAAGCGATAATTTTATATGGAGATTGGAAAATCAGCCTTTTTGTATGTATTTGAGAACGTTTGTATTTTAATCACGCATCAACGGCTGAACGGATATAAACTGTATTCAGCAAGCGAAGATCCAACTGTTTCAATTGAACATTATTTTTATTTGTACGCCGGAAAAATACCCATAAATGATTATTTAAGTGACCGCGACTAGTCACCCTCACACACTCGTACGATGATGCGCATGACCTGTTTCACTGGTTTGGTTCCGCTTTTGCGTAATTTTCAGTTCAATAATCAATCTTTAGTCCCCAGATTGTTATAGCCATTGCTCTTAGGAACGTCAGTACCGAATTACTATTCTTTATTAATTTGCATCGGAATTTTACGAACAACTTCTATTACAAACTAGAATACCCACCATATTTCAAATTAATGTTAGTCGGCGGCAAAATTATAAACTAAACTATATTAAAGAGATATTTTGTAAATAATGTACATAATAATCTTAGATCTAGACTATAATGAAATGTTTCGTTTAAATGTGAAGTTGTACATAGGCATTGCATTCGAGAGAAAGTTGCTCTATTCTAATAAATAGGGTACAATTCGTATTTATAATTCCTTATGCGTTACACTCCAATTAACAATTAAACTAAGGAAAATCCGCAATACATGATAAATAAGATAAGTATAGGTGAACAATTTAAGTAAACGACCTCTTGTGTATATGTGTAACACGTTCGTGTTCGACGTTCTTTGTTTGAAATTTGACGTAAATTCTGTATTAGTTTTACACAACTACCTATATGCAAGAGGTAATTTATGTACTTGAATTTTTCACCTATAGTAATTCATCCATCACATAAATAAAACAAATACAATTCTCATTCGAATCCTGAGGTCTAAACTACCTTGAAGGATAGTTCGTCAAATAATGAATGTCGCCAATTTCGTTACCTTTTACTTTGCCGGTTAACCTTTTGATCGCCATCAACGGAGATAAACATATAAGTATACGAGTACATAGGCAGGGACCGGAAATCTCCTTTATTTGAATAAGTCTATCGATCGGGTAACTACATCATATGCTCTCCCAAACGTTAGCGTATCACTATCGATAGGCTTACCCTATTGATATGGAAACTGCTTCAAACTAGTTAACTACAACCATTGAGGTTACCAGTTTCGTAAGGGTTTAGGATTCAAGCAATTAGCATTACGTTAGTGTTACCCTATCCATTCTCCCTCTCCATTGACTCTGTTTAGGAGATTCGTATGATTGGTTGGTTTCAAGCCTATGTGTGTGGATAGCCAATCAATTGCTAAGTAGTGCAAAACTATTTTCTATAGATTGCGTGTAGATATTAAAATAGATTGAAGCCGTTCAATAAACACTTCATGGGGAAAGCCTAACGAGGGTTTTAAGGAATTGGTAAGCGCTTAGTCGAATTAATTGTATCGTATGGGATAGCTTTTCATTGGAGTAAGTCGAAGATATGCTTATAGCATCGTTAGGGTTGGTAAAAACCAGTCAATTTTATACCCTAACGAAAACCCTTTAAATGGTAAGCGGTCCCTGTACATAGGTCACATAATTAGAAATGCAATTGACTACAAATTTGACTTAATTTTATTGTTCGCTATAATTACATACATACATACATAAACTCACGCCTTCATTCCCAGAGTGGGGTAGGCAGAGCTAAGAATTACCAACAAGTCTTAAAACTTCTTGATAATTCTGTAACCACATTTTGCACAAGTAGGCTAAGATGTTTCCCAGTGTATTAGTGACAGGTGGCAAGCCCATCGCCTAACAGTACTACAAGCCTTTATTCCCTTAGTCGCCTCTTACGACATCCACGGGAAGACATGGAGTGGCACTATTCTAACCCGGCAACCACACGGGAAATTCGCTATAATTATCGTTAACTATTAATAAGCTATCTTCACGTTATTGCATTGTAATAAGGTCCAAAGTGGATAAATCTCTTTGTAGTCGACTGTACAATTTACCTCTTTTGAAAACGGAGCTTTATTTTATTAGGGTTAAAAAATAAATCTTTGACGTTCATACAAAGTTGTAATATTTATTATGGACACCTCACTATATAGACCGGAAGATAGTGACTCAAAATATCTGGTTATTTTATTTGTTTTTTTATGGCAACTCTTCAGGAGTCTAATTACGTAATGACGAAAAGCAAAATGATGGCAATAATTCTGGTAGCGGCGGCCCAATCGCATGGGCGTTAATCGAACGTGTCGAATAAATCACGAGCGTCGAGCGATTTGTTACACAAGGATCACTACCCTATATTCCGATAGTCTACGAAAAAAGAAGTAGGCGGTAGCGTAATGCCAGTGGCTTAACGTGACGATAACACATTAATTTAAAAATAAACAATTTACCACTTTGTACCAGGCTAACTTTTGCACACCTAAACATCGTCGAGTAGGTAGTCAATCACGAAAATCACCATGCCATATTTTCCGACGGTAAAGGGGTAATTTTTTTTTTGTTTTTTGTGGAGCCGGTGAATCGGTACAATATTTTTAAAAAATCGTAAAATTTTATACGTATTTCCAACGATTTCTACCAGTATGGTGGCACTAATTTGTTCCTGTAAGTTAGAGGTTCAAAGAACATAAATACAAAATTTCAAACTCACATGTGGCGGCAATCTTGTTTTATAACCAGATGTTATGTTTTATAATATTCTACGGCACCCAGTGTTGGCAAAAAGTTAACCCCGATTACGATTAAAATTAACGATTATGAAGTTAATCGCGATTATTGATTAAAGATAATGAAGAAAATAAATACTTACTTTTAATCGTTAATCTAGATAGATAGAAGTTACCCGTACAGTGCGATAGCTCTTAGAAAGTGCTCCTGAGGCCTTATTGTCTAACGCACTCGCAATCGCAATCATATTCATTTTGAAATCCGAAGGCTTGTCGGCGCACGAGATGAAAGCAACTGCTCCACTTTGAAGACGGTTGCGATTGCGAGTGCGTTAGACAATAGTTCGGGTTTGTACTTCTCTTCCACTTACCTACTCTTAATAAGTGCGTATTAAAACGAGTGAGAGAAAAGTACAAACCTGAAGCACTTTCTACGAGCTATCTTACTGTACGGGTGTATAAGTTTCGGTGCGACCGAAAGGTTCGGCACTTTTTTGACCGAAACCGAACCTTCGGCTGAAATATGGTTTTTATGCCGAAACCTGCCGAAACCGAAACCGAAACTTCGGTCAGACACTAATTCTTATTTACCTATATTAGGTTAATATAATTATAGTATTAAAATAGGTCTAATTATTGCAGTATTAATATACTCATCGTAAACATCTTAGCCTGTTTGTGCAAAATGTGGTTATAGAATTAACAACAAATTGTTACAGTTGTTGGTAATTCTGTAGCTCTGCCTACCCCACTCTGGGATGAAGGCGTGATGGTATGCATGCATGCATAATTATTGCACTTGTTTAAAAAAAATCGTAAATAATATTTACACTGGGGAATTTGCTGTAAAACACTGTTAGCACCTATATTTTCCTTATCATCACATAATTATCTTTAAATTAAATAAATTATATACTTATTGTATTCAGTTTGGAAAAAAACGTCAAAGCAAAAGTAATTTTAACTCGAAAATTGTTGTATAGGCTATGCGTGTAATTTTTGCGTTGACTTTTAGATTTGACATGGCGGTCAAAAGGTTAACAATCTATTACTCTCACTCAGGTAAATCAATAAAACTTATCCCGTAGTGAGTGTTGTTCCGTTGCCTCTCCGCAAGCATCTGCCGTCTTCGTTAAAAACAGAATATTTTTTTTCGGTTGCTAGTTACATTTTGGTGTACTCTTGTGTATGTTTCAGCCGTAGACATTTCAAACCCTGTATACAGTTCTAATTTTCCTTCTTTTAAAATTGACCAACAATTATATTTTGTAACAGACGCAGAAAACAAAGTGTCCATTCCGCTTTTAAGAGCAGAGCAAATGTTGATGAGGTCTCTTCACCAAACAGCCTACGGAACCCAACTGCCTTTGTTCGGGATCGGGACGTTGCCTTTTGACGCATCTCGGGACTGACTTGAAACTCAATAAAGAATTCGTGATATCTTTTTATATAACTTCGTCAGTAAAAATTAAGACGACATTAGTTACAGATCAATATGTAGGTACCTATTATCAGAATTTAAGAGTATCCTTTAAAATGCTATGTTATAGTTTATCTATCTCACATTCCACATTAGACTTATATTTGTATAGGAAATGCTAAGTAAAAGTTTTATATAGCACCACGCTAAATAACAACCTAACTTCTAGTCAAATGTAACCGACACATTATTTATGTAGAGACATGTACAATAATTTTATTTACTTAGAACACGTCGTAATTTTATAAATGGATGTACCTGTATACATAAATTAAAATTTGATTATCCATATCTTGTTTTATTCTTTATAGGATATTTTTGTTGCTCATTACTTAGTAATTTCATTACACTTACGAATATGAGCAGCACAAAGTATATTTAATGAAGAAGTGCCATTAAATTCAGGATTATCTATTAGTCGATCTTAGGTCCGTCACCTTGCATTTTTGAGATAAAGCAAACCGCTTGGAGCAGGTGTTCCCGGAGGTGATCTGAACTGATTTAGCCCAGTTGACACAAGCAGGTAGGCAGAGGAGGCGGTGAGTGCATCCGGCGCGCCTCACTCTATACTTCATATCTGCATACATCTAGCAACTATATCAAGTTTGGTGTCTTTTTCTTACAATTCGAGGACGTGGAATTCACTTCTGGAACTAAATTCTCAATCCCTGGGACAAAAAAATCTAACATTTCATCGCCTTTTTGTTAATCTTCTCCAAAATTAAAGCTGCCGTGATTTGCTCAAAAAAATATATGTGCCAATAGCCCATTTACCATACGATACACAAAAATAACCTTGTCATATAATTTCGTCTAATAACTGTGTTAAAAAAAAAGTTTTGTGTCGCGAGGCGGACCCGGACATGTATAATATAAGAGCAGTAGGCAGCTTTCAGGATTTTAGATAAGTTCTGATAAGTTATTATTCTTCTGGTTGTAAATTAGATGCATTAATAAATTAATTCTATACGTGATAAAAATATACATGCAAATTAAATATATAAAAAATATAATGAGAAAACTTTTGTCTGTAGAGTTATTTTAATTGTGATAAAATTAACCTAGTTAAGAGACGTTTGACAGAAAATGCGGGTTAAAATAAGGTACTTACCTAAATAACTATTTATTTGTCTCAATTGCCACTACATGCACATAGGTTGCATTTAAATTTTCTTCGAATGCAGTTGCACCTCAGTGATACGTCATGATAATATTGTTAGCTTCTACTGAAGAAATAATTTTCAAATTCAGTGGTATTTGATTTTTCTAAAATACAAACGAAATACAAAAAGTGACGTGTTGTTTGTTTTTTTTATATTTCATTTATAAGGTCACTGTGACAGTAAGTTTGGGTTCTATTTCACCGGTTATACTATTATTGTTGTTGTACCTACCTACTACAATCACCAGGTACTAGGAATCAACCAGGTGTGTAAGTAATATAATTGGAACCTTGTCATCATAAATGAGATTGACTTAATCGTACCTACTTCATAAGAATAAATAAGAACTATGTAGAAGCGAAACTCCCGCGCTTAAGATACCCATCGCCTGGCGACAACTGAGGTGTCTAATCAGTCAGGGGTGTCACACACGGATTAGTACATTACTGCAGAGACCGGAAAATAGGCTGGTCGGCCCTGGCCTTTCTAGGCGGTAAAAACAATATCGTATTGTCACCGTTTTGATAGCTCTTATTTACTTGACAGTAATGGCGGCTGACGTCAAAACAATACAATAACAGGTCAAAGACGATATCGTTATAACCGCCGGGAATAGAGGCACTGGACCGGTATTATAGGCGGTAAAAACGATATCGTAGGTAACCTGTTACGGTGTGGTTATGACGTCAGCCGCCATTATTGTAAAGTAAATAAGAGCTATCAAAACGGTGACAATACGATAACAGCTCAAACACGATATAGTTTTTACTGTGTTGAATAGAGGCCCTGCTCTATATCTTTTTCCGCTATCTTGGAACAACTGTCACTTTTTATAGTATAATACGTACTGTCGCGTCGTTAAAGTTCACTCTAGTGCTAATCACGGTTCTGCAATAATGTAAAATGCAAAATTTGCTAAGGGTTGACATTTGACTGTCAAGGTTGACAGTTGCAAATTTTCTTCAATTCAAATTAAATAATATTTTATTGTAATATTTTGTGAGTTTGCGAGGAATATGTGTGAATCTAGTAGAGGATCTTGTGACTCAAGTGAGGAAGGAAGTGGGATATCCTCCAATTTTGTATGCGGCCATAAAGTGTAAGAGTCGCCTTCATGGGATAGTGTGAGCATGGTGGGATTGGCGGAGCCCTCCCGACGGGAAGTTGGGGATGATGATGCTATGTCGTTCGTGCGACGGGTATCGGAAAAGCGGGCTGGTGGTCTCAGTGACGAAAGTGGTGTGCCCGAAGTAAGCTTCATTGCCGTAGAGAAGAGACCCAAGCGCTTGGGAGTTGCGGCAGCAGAGTCAGGTGTGGATGGGGTTCCCAATAGCTTTTTCGAGGTGTACGTACGTAATCCAAAAAGGATTTGCCGAAACGAATTGGCTTAGCCAAGTTGCTACAATGCAACGTAAGGGCATTAAAGGTGTTATGATTATGAAGATTAAATACATGGGTCCCCGTCAAAAAAAACAAAGCTTCAAAATATTTATTCAGTAAATTGGCCACATGCGTGCTCTTTTACACGTCGGTCATGTACAGTGAATCTACCAGCGCACCGGACAAGACCATCATTGCAAAGGAGAAGCGCCGCAAGAAACTCCAGCAGGAGGTCATTTTATCAATCATAAAAACATAATTATACTTAAAAGTAAGTTACACGAATAATGCGGTAATAAAGTAATAAACAAAAAAAAACTAGCAAAAATGAAATTATTACAAATGTAAAGTAAATAAACAATAAAATGAAATAATGGCTATAAGAACAACAGGACAAGGTCTCTAAGTCAAAACCAATATAACTACCTAGTGTAATTAATTGAACAACAAGTCCTTGCAAACGTGAACAGACCGGACCCCACAAACAGCACCCGTTCACGAGTATGACGCGAATCTCAGCCATCGCCTTTCTCAACCATGTGTTCAGGAAAGTGGCGACCCTATCAACGACGCCGCCGTAAGCAAAGACCTTTGAACGAGCATGACATGCTCATGCTGCTGGACAACATAAAAGTAATATTGTGTGAAACAGCTGCCCGGCGAGAAACATCACAGTGTGTTCTCATTTAAATTTATATATAGACAAGAACTAGTAAAGATAAAATGCAAGTAGTAAACATATATATATGTAATTGAGTGTTTGAATACACAGTTTGCTTAAAGGCTACGATTATCATGGTACAAATATTGTAAATATCCTAGACACTACTTAAATACATATTGGCAGGGGTCGGACAAAAAGTGCGGATGACGTAAAAATGACGTAATCTTGCACACAGGATGATGTTTAAGTTTGTATTTAGACTTCCGTGTGACATGTAGTAACAAAGTAAGTATTAATGAAACATAACAAAATAATCGTAAAAAAATTATCCATGGAATTAATAATACAGAGGTGATGATGAGAGAGAGAGGGTGATGTAGTGAATAATAGTATATTACACCACTAGGGAGATAAAACAAAGAAAGTCCGAGATCGCAGATGTTTGCGGCTTTTTCCGTACGCGTAGCGGGCGTAAAAAGCGACTTTATGGGCAGGTGTGACATGAACTTGTTACCATAAGGTATAATTATTTGAAATTAGAACAAGTCTGTGGGAACCTCAGATAAATAGATTTAATACTCAAAAGTGGGAACAGTTGGTAAGATAAGTAAAAATAAAAAAAAGATAATTTGGTGTTATTTTATTATACTTATTATTATGCATTTCTAACAAGTCTATTATTGTTGTCACAGACTTAAAATATGCTTGAATTATTTTTTTTTCCTCAATTGGTTGACCGGGGAAAAAAAAATAGCCAACAATTTCGCGGTATCCATAACAATCGCAGTACTTGATTGCTCAGTTTGTGTAGAGATATCTTTGCCCTGTCCTGTAGTCTGCGTTCCTACGGATATTAAAATATCAGTTGTAGAATATATATATATATATATATATTGCCACAATATTCCATATTAGAGTAATGATGACATTTTACAGCGTTTTTTATACATTAGTAAATATAATTTTTAGCTAAATATAATCGTGAAGATACAATAGCTAAACAATAACGAAGTCAATTTATTGTTCATCTGATTGACAATATGTCAGTCAAAACCGTACTTACTCATTTCAAGTGGCGATATCGTTTAATAAAGAGGTTGATAAATGATAAGTGATAATTGTTTATGAAAATCAAAAATACTATTTGAAATCACCTATAAGTGGTTTGACGTCATCTGCACTTTTTGTCCGACCCCTGCATATTGGTCACCAAAGAAGTCATTTACAGTTTAATATGCCCTACCCAACAAGCAGCGCTTGATGAGGCTTGAAATTATTTTAACGGCATATTGACGCTATCAGATGGTATCTTGTTGTAAAAATGTATACAGTTCAATAAATTTAAGTCTCACATCAAGCGCTGCTTGTTGGGTAGGGCATATTACACTGTAAATGACTTCATTGGTGACCAAGATGTACTCGTATTTAAGTAGTGTCTAGGATATTTACAATATAACAGCCTTTTTGCAAATTGTGTATTCAAGTACTAATTGACTGACAGTGATTTACTACTTGTATTTTATCTTTTCTAGTCTTGTGTGTACATGTAGCTTTTAAATGAGAACACACTGTGATGTTTCTCGCCGGACAGCTGTTTCACACAATAGTACATTGTTGCCTAGGCGCGGAAAGTAAGGGTTTCCCTGACGAGGTGGTTAGCAGGCCGAGCAACAGCGAGGCCTGCTAAAATACGAGTCAGGAAATCCTCGTTTCCGCTGAGGCATACATAATGCTTTTCTCAAACATGTGAGGAAATAATACAAATACATTTCTAAAAATCAAGTAATTTAATTTCCTTAGATTTAGCGGGAAGCAGGTTTTGCCTAACCGAGGCAGCTTCAGATTTTAATATAGGCGGTGTGGTACCTATTTCGTCGCTTTCGTCACTTGAGCTCATTTTTTATAGTAAGTATTTCACACAACAAATAGTTAAATATTCGGTTTCACAATTATATTATGCAGAATGAACGAATGTTACCGACTGTCAATTGTTTTTAAATACTAACCATAGACATTGGAATGCAAATTCAAAAAGAAACACACGCACTGTGCTAAAAAAGCGAGCAGTTACCTTGGCTGTTTGGAATTTTTGTCTTGGTCCTTTTGATTTTGTATGCATATTGACAGCATTTTTAAGAAATATATGGACATGGACGGAAAGTGTTTTCATATGGTTTTTTTACTCCTAGGAGTAAAATGAGGCTCTTTCCGTCCTTGTGTTACAATCGGAAAACCGTTTTTTCCAAGCATGTTTGAGAAATATTACTTTTATGTTATCCGGCCGCATGAGCATGTCTTGCTCGCTCAAAGGCTTAAGGCGGCGTCGTTGATCGGGTCGCCACTTTCTCTATCACATGGTTGAGTGGCGATGGCTGAGATTCGCGTCATACTCGTGAACGGCTGCGTTGGTGGGGTCCGGTCGGTTCACGTTTGCAAGGACTTGTTGTTCAATTTATTATTCTAGTTATATGGCTTTTGACGTAGAGCCCTCGTCGTGTTGTTCTCAAAGCCTTTATTGACCTTACATTTGTAATCAATTTATTTTTGCTAGTTTTAAGAATTTATTGTTTATTACTTTATCACCTTATTATTACTTAATGTATCTTACTTTTAAGTAGATATATCTATGTTTTTATGATTGAAAAAATGACTTTGTGCTGGAGTTTCTTGCGGCGCTTCTTCTCCGCAATGATGGTCTTGTCCGAAGCGCTTGTAGATTCACTGTACATTACTGACGTGTAAAAGATGCATGAATTTTGAATTTTGACATAAAACGAGTATATTAGCGCTATCTATAAACAAAATAATTTCTAGTTCCTTACTAGCAAATTCCTGTATATTCTGATGAATTATATTTATTACATTATTATTTAACTTATTTTTAATGTTCGTCGGCCTGTGGACAGGCACGGGGCCGCCGCGACTGTCGCCGCGAACGACGACAGCTGCGGCCGTTGTCGAAGCTGTCAGTTTAAATCAACTGGCAGCTCCAGCGCGGGGCTCAGTTCTACAGTCACCCGCCTATGCTAGCCATAGCGGGGTCTAAAATAAAATATGCTAATAACTTAGCACACTCATCTAAGTGGTACGTGGTAAATAACAATAGTTATGCGTCAAATCGAACTTGATTACAAAAATTGTATTGAAATATGTCATTTTGGAATTGACTATGGTTTTGGCTGTGAACATTGTTCATCAGGCGCCAGGTCGGAGTAGGGACAAGAAAAAGAGATGTCAGTATGAATATTGAGAAGGTGAAGGATATTTTGTTCACAAGTGAGAGCTGGGGCGAGAAGTAGGCGTTAATTTTTAGATTTATTGTACAGGACTGTTTGGAGATGTATAAGGAGTTGTCGCAAACTCTTCTACACGCCCAACGCGCCGAACACGCGTGCCCGACCGTTATACGAATTTCGCGCGTTATTAGCATGCGAGAGCGAGACGGATGCCTCTCATCGAATCGGCGCAACAGCGCCCGCGGCACCCGCTCGCCAGCTAAACCGACGCGCCCCGCTCACTCGGCACGCACAGCCTATGTTTTCGTGTTTTGTTTAAGTATTCATACAAGTGTTACAGTTATTGTGTTATTTTTGGGCATTATTATTCGTCGAATATACTTTTAATTTGTTTAACTCAAAGGTGGTTGTTTTCTTTGACTAATATCCACCATAAAATGGCGTCCCAACTGCAGGCCCGATTGCCTACAGCTTAAATGAACTATAAACTCAGTGAAGTTAACATTTACTATTACTGAACAGTGTTTCATTCCGTCATTCGACATGCCGCGTAAACGACAATCTTTGAACGAATCGCAGAATGCAGAAGCCAGTGACAACATTACGATGTCGCAGGATAACTTCGCGGCTCTACTCTCGACGATCCAGCAAACCCAAGCAGCGATGTGTGACCAGGTTTTTCAACGGCTGGAACGGCTATCGTCATTGTCGACGACAGCACCGCCCTCGCCCGCCCAGCGGCCGACGCCGCTGAGTCCTTCGGCGAGCGAGGCGCCTCCGCCGCCGCCCGGCACTTTCGCACAATGCACGTCGAGATTCTCGGGACAACCCGACGACAACATCGAAGCGTTTATAGATGCTATCGAGTCTTATAAAGAAGCCGCAAATGTTTCCGACGAAATAGCTTTAAAAGGTATGTCGATGCTGCTGACAAAAGAAGCCGCCACATGGTGGCAAAGTGTACGCTCCGAAGTCGATATTTGGGCGGAAGCGCTAGAGTACCTACGCGATGCTTACGGTGACCGGCGCTCGGAATCCCGTATATACAGATAACTTTTCAGTACAGAGCAAGGTGATAACGAGAGGACAGATATTTTTGTCGCACGAAGCCGAGCCTTACTTACCCGATTGCCTATGGCGGATTTATCGGTGAAGGTGCAACTCGATATGATTTACAGCCTACTCTCTGACAAAATTACAAAAAGAGTTCGGCGAGACGAGTTTAATTCCTTCAAAGAATTACTTACGAAGGCGCATAAAGTTGAAGACTCATACAGCGATGTAAACAGAAAATCAAAGCGAAGTGCCGCTGAAGTACCTACCCGGCCTACGAACGAAGTTACAAAATACGAAGCGACTCGCAGCGCCGCGATTACGCGCGCGCGGGCCCCGTCTTGGATGTCCACGGCCGCGCCGCTAGCGCGCACGCCGCCGCCGCCGCGCGCCGATTATGTACCTGTACCGACGCAGAGCGTCGGGTATCAAAGCGTCGCGCCGCCGCCGCCGCCGAGCCGCCAACAACGGCCATTTTGCACGTATTGTAAACATTATGGACATTCGCGGGATCAGTGCCGTAAGTTAGCGGCCAAAGGTGAGTCAACAGCTGATTCTAATCTCTTATCGTGTTACAAGTGTGGTGCTAAAAATGTCTCTCGAGAAAACTGTAAACAGTGTAACAATAACAATACCGTGGATCAAGCGTTTTATAGTTTAGACTCTGACATTTCGCGTCGTGATTGTGTCGTCGTGTCGAATTCAATTCAGTCTCAAAATAAAGACGATGTAAATCATAGTCCTGCATCCACGCGACGAAATAATAATAACGTTGCAAATGTAAATTCTAGTCGTGCATCCACACGACACAATAATAATGTTCGATTTATGCCTTCAGATTTTCATTGCTATATTGAACATGTTTTTGATGAAAATCGATATAATGATGTTAATGATAATAATGATGTGAAAGTTAATAATGATAATGATTATTGTAATGACACTTTACATGAAATGGATAATGTAAATAGTATTAATATTCCAAATATGTCTTTTCATGTTTCCGAAAATGATTGTTTTTACTCTTACGATGTTTCATGTGTAGATGATAGGTATCGTAAACATTCTAATGATGTTCCGCGAGTGGGTGAGAGCTCGGATCGGTTGGTTCGTCGCGTTTTACGACCTATTTTTGATATCGAAGTTTTGGGCTCGCGTGGCACTGCGCTTATTGACACTGGTGCCAAACACTGTATCGCGGGTCATACTTTGCATATACTCCTCCTCCGTAAGGGTCACCCTCTTCAGCCGGCTCGAAGGTTAATCAAACTCGCCGATGGACACCCTCGTGAGATTGACGTGCTCATTACTACTCTGGAAGTATACCTCAAAGGGAAGGTGATTAAAACACCATTTTTAATATTTCCGGACGCGCACGAAAATGAAACATTGCTAGGCATTGACTTCTTGATGGCTGCTCAAGTTGCCATCGATTTTTCCCGCGAAACCTGGCGTTTCGCTGACAGTAATCGCGATTACGAACTGCGATTTGAACAGTCCCACCAGGTACTTTCCTGCGCTTCCGTGGATGTTCTTAGAAGTGACGAGGGGACACATTTGCAACCAGCTGATCGGGAACAGCTGGCACAAATACTAGTGGATAATGGGGATATTTTCCAGCCAGGGGGAGCCCCGACTCCTTTTGCTGAGCACCACATAGACACTGGGGAGCACAATCCGATTTCTGTGCCTCCGTACCGAATGACACCCGCAAAGCGAGACCTGATGCGTAAAGAGATCGAGATTATGTTGAAGGACGACATCATTGAAGAGTGCGAATCTGCTTGGTGCTCTCCAGCACTTCTGGTACCCAAACCAAATGGGAGTGTACGATTCTGCGTAGATTACCGCCCCCTGAACGCTGTGACCAAAACGGACCATTATCCTATGCCTCTAATCGACGAGTTGCTCCAATCTACAAAACGAAACTGTTTCATGAGCACACTGGATTTAAGGTCTGGCTATTGGCAGGTGAGTGTCAGAGAGCAAGACAGGGATAAAACGGCATTTATCAGCCCGTTTGGAACCTACCGGTTTAAACGTATGCCGTTCGGGCTAAAGAATGCGCCGGCTACCTTCCAGCGTCTTATTGACCGGTTACGATCCTGCTCGTCCTTATCTAACGTGACGCTACTTGCGTACCTTGATGATCTTCTAATCATCTCTGAGGGTTTCGAGCAACACCTCCAGGATCTTCGGGTTGTTTTCAACCGCCTCCGGGAATATAATCTTCGGTTGAACCGAGGTAAATGTGTCTTTGCCAGAGAAAACGTGAAGTACCTAGGACACATCATAACCCAAGAAGGCGTCTCTCCCGATCCAGCTAAAGTACAAGCTGTAATAGAAATGAAGGAACCGAACTCCCTAAAACATTTGCGCACCTTTTTACAAACCTGTTCCTGGTTTCGCAAATTTATCCCGAATTTCTCTCAGCTCGCAGAGCCACTAACAAAGCTTACGAGGAAGAACCATACTTGGACTTGGGGTCCATCGCAGCGAACTGCTTTTACCGAGCTGAAGCGGCGACTTGTATCGGCTCCTATATTGATTCAAGCTGATTTTTCTCGACCTTTTATACTGCGAACCGATGCAAGTTGCTATGCACTCGGAGCAGTTCTGTTGCAGGGGGAGGGACATAACGAGCTACCAATAGAATACGCCAACAGACTCCTAAACTCAGCCGAGCGGAACTATTCCACAACTGAAAGGGAAGCGCTCGCCGTGGTCTGGGCCGTTGAACGGTTTAGGTGTTACCTAGATGGACACCCGGTCATAATAGGCAGCGACCATCAGCCCCTTCGATGGCTGTTAACACTGAAATCCCCTACGGGTCGTCTTGTTAGATGGGCTTTGAAGCTCCAATCATTTGATATAAAATTTAATTACACACCGGGGAAGCTTAACGTAGTTGCTGACACGCTGAGTAGACCAAATTGCTCCGAAGAATCTCGTGAGAGCTGTGGTGTTTGCTCAGTGATAGTGGACTTACCTACGAAAGCTCCGGCCGAGCTGCGAGAGGAACAGCTTGCTGACCCGGAAGTTGAGAAAATTGTGAAGGAGGTGGAAGGCGGTGACGAGGACGGAGCTCTGCCAACGCCAGTGATTCCGAAACGGCGACGTGGGCGCCCGAAGCCAAAGGAGCTAGTCCAGGAACGAGGACGTACACCTGAATCAGAGGGGGAGTATGTCGCAAACTCTTCTACACGCCCAACGCGCCGAACACGCGTGCCCGACCGTTATACGAATTTCGCGCGTTATTAGCATGCGAGAGCGAGACGGATGCCTCTCATCGAATCGGCGCAACAGCGCCCGCGGCGCCCGCTCGCCAGCTAAACCGACGCGCCCCGCTCACTCGGCACGCACAGCCTATGTTTTCGTGTTTTGTTTAAGTATTCATACAAGTGTTACAGTTATTGTGTTATTTTTGGGCATTATTATTCGTCGAATATACTTTTAATTTGTTTAACTCAAAGGTGGTTGTTTTCTTTGACTAATATCCACCATAGAGTTATTTAATGAGACTAATTTAATTAAATAAAATCAATAATATAAATGGCCAGGTGTAATGTCAAAATTAGTTTGAATATAGTACAGTACAGTGGAATTCGCATCAAGTATCTATAAGGATGACCATAGACCTTGAATAGAGAACGTAGGTATTTGTCGAGACATTTTCACAGCGCACCGCATAATGACGCACTATTCACTTTACATAGAAATTATTATGTTTGTCCGATCAAATAATTCTTCGTTTGCGATACCAAACGTCGTCGACAAACAACTCCGCCACACAGGGCGTTTGACAACTGTTCCTCGTCGCATGGCACTTGCAGGTAAGAAACCGCGCGTCATCGGTGCCACCTACTACGAGCGTCTACCCGCCGAACTGAAACGCGATTCATCTGACGAAATGTTTAGGCGCCGGCTTAGGAATCTTTTGTTGGATAACCCAGTGAATGAGTATGTATATGGAACTTGACTTATAAATAAGATTGACTTTAAAAAAAAAATGTACTCTGTATTTGTGTTGACGTTTATTATTATTTAATTATATTTCTGACGACCACTATGTACAGGGTTGGGCAGATTAAGTGTCCTAGTTAAAAAGAGCCATAAAATTAAAACAAGACAGTTTTTTTTTTTAATTTATCACGTTTTTATTTTTAGTGTACTCTATACTTAAAAAAACTAATTCATAAGTTCAAATCGCTCGCCATCAGCTTTAATAACTTGACGCATTCTTCCATAGAATGCATTGCACGCGGCACGCACTACCTCGTCTGGTATTTCATCCCATATCTTGACTAATCGATGCTTGAATGAGTTTAGATTCATGCCCTGTGTGCTCCCAATCTTGCTCAGCATGTAACCCATATCGAAAAGTCCAAAGCATTCAAATCCGGCGATGATACAGGCCATTCTTGCCAAGGTATAAAATCTGTCAAATTTGTTCTACACCAGTCTTGAGTGCGTTTAGCTTTGTGAGATGGGGCACTATCTTGTTGGAAGCAGTAATAGTCGTTTCCATATAATTTTTGAGCATTTTCTAGCAAATGACCCTGTAACACGTTCTGGATGTAATAGTCTTGGTTAATTTTGCACCTCGATCAATAAACAGCAGCGGTAACTTGCCTCTAGGCGATATCGCACCCCATACCATGACAGCTGATGCACTCTGGAACCCGTTGTACGGCTAATTTGTCCACAGGAATATCCTTCAATGAAGCACCATAGACACGATCGTTTTGTTGGTTGTGACTGTCTTGTAACTGGAACATCTTTTCATCGGAAAAAATAACATCATCGCCGTCGTGCCAAGCTAGCAATTCCCTACATTTTTTCACTCTAGCTTTTTTCTGGGCATCTGTTAAGCCATGAATTTTTTGTTTTTTGTAGGCCTTTAGCCCAAGATCATATTTTAAAATACGACTCATTGTTCGACGGGATATTTTCATATCTTTAGCAAGTTTGCTTGCACTTCGAGCTGGATTTCGCCTAATACGCTCACGAATATTTTTAATGATGTTTTTGGTGCGAACAGATGGCTTTCTCCCAGGTTTGGGCCTGATTTGTGAAGATCCCGTTTCTTTGAATCGCTTGAAGGTCCGCGATATAAACCTTATATTGATATTTAAATGTTTCAGCGTCTTCAATATCTCACACGGTCGGTATTATTTCTGGTACAAATCGCACACGAGCTGGCGTTTCGCGTCCATTGTTGAAAACAATATAAAAACAAAATATATTAAGCTGACGTGTAGAAATCATAAAGAAGATTAAATTGTCAACAAAAAAATAATACGAAGTGAATAAGAAGTTAAGTTATATTTAAGTAAATAAGCCATACACTACTAGGACACTTAATCTGCCCAACCCTGTACCTAACTGCATATAATTTGACATGCTGTGTAATTTAATTTATACCTACTGTGTTATATTGAGTAATAAAATCTGAATCTGATTCACATTGCCTTAGTCAGTGAGACATGGCTAGCATGTTGTTCGGCTTTTAGAATAAGTTCTTATGATGTATTTAGAAGAGATAGATCGGACTCTTATTGTGGTGTGGCAGATTTTATACATAAGGGTGATTGGGACTCTATTTTTTCATTGTTTTCGAGTAAGACAGGGGCAGGGACAGGTGGCAGGGGATTTTAACGCTTATCACACAAATTGATCATGTAAACGTGACTCATGAGGCATTCAGTTGTTTGATTCGGCTCTCGAGCATGGTTTCGAGTCCCTTAACACACAAGACAAGGCAAGAAGACAAGGGAAGGCGATAAAGTTGAAATGGTGAATGGATCGCTTCAAGAAAGCTCACCTGACGTCGCCTTTGGTTCTTCGGATAGGTACAATATAGCTGTAGATTGCGCGTGGGATGTTACCAATGAACATTTGGGCAGCGATCATCTCATTATAAAATTAATTTTATATTATTGGATTCAAATGTTGGCATCTTCCAATCCATCTTGGCAGAGCCTTTGTCAGAGGTTGCTAAATTTGTTTATGGTTTTTTTTCTAAATAAGCGTTTCCAAATTTGGTAGTAAGTACTGTAAGTATTATTTTTTCTCTAGCGATATTTTTTACGTGGGAATTTTTAAGTGTTGTTCCATTTAGGCTAGCTAGAGCTCAAGGTTGAACAAAGCTTCTAAATAAAGAGAAAAACAAAAAAATGCTTTTACTTTTGGGTTCACTGATTTTTCCATGACCCCTAGGGACGAAAATATGGAGTCGTCTATGGGGGCAAACTAGCTAAGATGCTAGTTATACCTAGTTTGCCTCCCATTTTCACATTTAATTTTCATTTTAGTGCAAATCGTAGTTTTACAATCTTTTAGAAGACTACATTATTTTATTAACAAAATGAAAGTTTCTACGATACGTAGTATTTATCAGTAATATGGAATGGTCAAGCGTGGCTCAGCTCGTATACTACCTTGTAAAATTTGTGACTTAACCCTCGCATCTTAGAAAATGGAGTTCAAATTCAAACATTGGCGAGAATGGTGGCACAACTTGGTGCATGTCATGTCGATCCGTTCCTCATGCACGAGCACGTGGTAGTCAGGCACTGGGATGAACAATCGAGGGTCATAAGAATGGAATTCAGCTCAGGGCGACATTCTCACCCCCTAAATCAAGTCCGACTTCCACGATTTTTTTAATGTTGTAGTTATTATAAAGAACTAGGTCAGTACGTTTCTGTTTTTTGTTGTTTAAATTTATAAGAAATATTTTCATTGAAAGGATTACGTACAGACATAGTTTTTCATGATATCTACAACATATTCAAAGTTGTTAAAATCGGACGAGGTTTAAGGGAAGAGAAACGTTATCAACTTATCAGCGTTATCGTATTTTTAGCTTCACAATCCTCTCAAGGCACGGCGTATAAAGAGAGGAAAAAGAAAACTACTATTTTGTTGAGATTTCTTTATTATTTGTAAGACGCTATGACTTTCACGGGCGGAAACGGCTAAAGCCGTATTTGCCATTAAATATGAATCTTATGTTTGAGCACTACGGTGACTACGGCCATTGCCGCCATGGCTTCTATTGAACGGGCGTGCGCGGGTTTACATCATTTAACACACTCGCCCATTTTACAGGACTAACGGCCGAACCCTATATCGACGGTTAACCACCAATCCCTCCTATCTCAATATGTTAAAACTTTACAGTAGACACAAAAAACGTTGTATTTTGGGCAAAAATTGCGCGTTGTCATTTAGCAGGTATTGCCAGGATAACAAAAACAATAGAAATATGCTTTATTTGAAATAGGAGATCTTTCTAATGTGTGCGTTAGAGGGTATTTATCATGAATTGCGAAAAAAAGTTGTTTGACCAAAAATGTCAGTTAGGAGGTATTGGTGGTTAACCGTCGATATTCAAACCGAGGATAGATAAGGCTTACATCGGGTTAAAATTTGACATTTGCCCATACAAGATGTGTCAAATTTTAATCCGAAGTAAGCCTATCTGTCCGCGGATTGAATATAGGGTTTGGCCGTAAGTAGTCACCATTTAAGAGGCCACATATGATTAGAATCGGTATTGTTCCGCGATCCAGATCTTAATAATTATAACGCCTATGTGTCTGTTCTTAGTATACCGATATTAAACTTGGCCATATCCTTTTCTTTGAAACTGTTTAACTTAAAAATATGATTCGAAACGAAATCATAGCGTCATTCTGATTCTTGTGTGGCCTCTAATACAGTAATTACAAAACCTTTAAACTGTTAAGACTTTTGCATCAGACGTGCCCGGTGTCGCCACCTATGCAGAATAACACAAGCCTCAGTAGTGCTTGCTGTAATTTCTTAACACTTTAAATGATATGAAAAAAATATTTTAAATTTAAGATGTCGGCGAAATGAGCTGGCGTCATCCCCCTATCACAAAACCTTACAAATTTACAATGACTAAATTTGTACTTTTTTCCATAGAAAAAGTTAACAATGACGTAGACTTGTAAAGTTTAGAGGAATAGGGGGCTGGTGTCTTGTATTGTAAACAACGACGGTTAATTAACTACAAAAAGGATTTAATTATATGTAATTAAGTATTCATTATAATACAATATCTTATCTTACAAAGCTTAATTCTGATTGATCATAACAATTCTAAATAAATAATTAGAATTCTATCAACTGTGAGAGACAAAAATAAGGTAGGTATAGATTAATTATATTATACGAAATGCTACACAACCACGGGCAAATATAAAAACAGAACTTGTTTATCGCGTTCGACTTTTTTCTATTATGGGATGTCTTAGAGTGACACTCTTAGAGTTGCGCAAACCAACCTGCTTACAGTACCTATGGTTTTATGAGCACCATGCTTTGATGTCATAATATGTAAGTTCAGTATTCCCAGCTTCTTCGGCTGGCTATCGCTATCACGCTTGCACTCGCAACTGACAGTGACGTATCATACAAAAACGTAAATTGCCGATCTCAATTAAGAAAATGCCAAAATGGTTGCACGTTACTTCATAGTATTATAAATCTTCATGCCCCCTATCGTTTTAGTCCCCTTGATAGTTATGGGTACCTTGCGTTAGATCCAGATGTTCGTATATTTTACGAGTAGTTTATTACGGTGTTTTTTTTTTCTAATTACTCCAATAATGCGAAATCTTCGACCATTGTCCAGTAATGTCCAGTTAGTCGCGATTTTAATCAGCAGGACTTAATTTGCTACCATCTGGCTCGATCCTTCAGAGCTATGTCGACGACCTTTGTCCTATGACGGATATCTTCCTTTTCGTATATTTTCCATCAGACACACCAAGCATTGCTCTATCTATACATATCTCGCGGAGCAACTGGCAACTTGCAACTTGTAAACTAGATTCACTGTCATGATCGACGTCTCTGCACCATAAGTCATCATCACGGACAAGACACTAGTGAAACTCTTTTTTTTTAGCACTGATCCACGGACCCGCGACGTCAGAACAGAGAAGAACTGAATAGTTTGACCCAGATAAACATAATCATTAGACCCCGGATTGTTGTGGCACTGACGTCACAATAGAGTGATTTGGGGAGTAAATGGAACAGTATTAATTAATACGGATTTATTAAGATAAGATAATATAAAAATTATCTAATAGGTAGTGTTAATGAATACGAAATTGTACTTATTATTTTTTGGTATACATATTATTGCGAAACTTCCTATAAATAAATTGTCAGTTGATTAAAATATCGACGTTGCTCTTTCGTTAACGGACTCTCCGTAACAGATCAATAGTGGTTCTAAATGACTTTGCGGAGTTCTTCTTGAATTGATGCATATTTTGTTTTATATAGTTGTGGCAAGTAATTCTTTCGCAGTGTACTTTCAGATGGTAGTGTTACAGATTGTGCTTAGTTTCCACTCAAACAACTTACGATAAAAGTACGAAAATGCGAATTATTTAATTGAGCCCATGGTATATTGCTACAAATCATAAAGGCTATAGCCGTGTTTCTATACAAAATTTGCCTTTCTGTCAAATGTTCTAGTAATTTTATTTTTAGATACTCCTTGTAGGCAAAGGTCTGTTCCCCAAAGAAGAGCCATGTACACTTGTCAGTTTTCGTAATATGGTGGTTTGTTTTTTTTCACTTTTTAATTTTTTTCTTGAATTCGGTCTTTGCGATTAATTTGATTTTTTGGTAAACTATACTACATAATAAAACCCATCACTACAAAAAATATTGCTTGAAACTTTAGTACAAATATATGTCAAAATAATGGAAACTATAAATTGTTTTTTTTTTTTGGTGTTCTGGTGTAGCGGCACCTACAGTTTTTATTTCATAAATTGCCCATCTATAGACCTACTACATATATTAAATTCAAATTATTAGCTTTGGTACTTCATGCCAAAAACTAACTACAAATAAAATTATTCCTTACATGTTTCAATGTTTTGGTTGTCAAAAACGAAACAAACTTCCAAAAATGACAAAATACAAAAATAGGATGTATACGATTTCATTCATACAAGTAATTAAAGCAATCCTGTAAAAACATTGAAACATGTAAGGAATAATTTTATTTGTAGTTAGTTTTTGGCATGAAGTACCAAAGCTAATAATTTGAATTTAATATATGTAGTAGGTCTATAGATGGGCAATTTATGAAATAAAAACTGTAGGTGCCGCTACACCAGAACACCAAAAAAAAAGAAAACAATTTATAGTTTCCATTATTTTGACATATATTTGTACTAAAGTTTCAAGCAATATTTTTGTAGTGATGGGTTTTATTATGTAGTATAGTTTACCAAAAAATCAAATTAATCGCAAAGACCGAATTCAAGAAAAAAATTAAAAAGTGAAAATAAACAAACCGCCATATTACGAAAACTGACAAGTGTACATGGCTCTTCTTTGGGGAACAGACCTTTGGCTACAAGGAGTATCTAAAAATAAAATTACTAGAACATTTGACAGAAAGGCAAATTTTGTATAGAAACACGGCTATAGCCTTTTGTAAGATCTAAGAAAAACTCACTTTGGGTTTTTTTTCCGCTCGCTTTTTCTCCGTGTATTTTTAAACGTAGATGTTTTCGAATGTTGTAAGTTTTTGAAGCTACCTTTGTGATACAACATTTACAAAATAATTTGTTATGGATTACTTTTAAAAAGTCAAATTTAGCAAGATATTTATTTAGAGACATTATTTTATTTCAATTCAACAAATAAAACATACGCCTTATGAGATATGAGACAGTGTCTTGACACATTAATACATCAAAGTGACGTGCAGTTGCCAATAAAGCAAACAGTTTATATATAAGGTCAAACTTTGTATAGGTTTGCATAGGTTGCATACATTGATAAAGTTAATTCTAATATATGTATGTTCCATTTCCTGAATGGAACAGTGGAACGAAATAATTATTCGACCGCTCAGTTTTTCGTCGAAAATTAGTAAACGTAGAAATTTAAGTCTTGCAGTTATATAGCAAAAATTTAATATCGATCGATTCACTGGGAATTTTTTATTGTGACTATTAAAATTTATTCGGTTACGTATCGTAAATGAAATTATGTTTTTCTGTGGTGAAATGAATATACATTTTTATCTTATCTTATAATTTATGTATAATTTTTTTCTACCATTCCATTTACTCCCCAAATCACCCTATTGTGACGTCAGTGCCACAACAATCCGGGGTCTAATAATCATATACAACTTCCATGGCCTCACGATCGACAAGATCGGTTTTGGCCCAACACGACAATTGAACATGATTTTCATCTAAATCAAGACGATGCAGAGCCCATTCATCGGAGGTCATCGTGCATTCAAAATAAGTCTAATACGAGTAGGTACACATTACGTTAAATATACCAATGTAGTTGAAAAGCAATCGGAACCGCTAACTTTAAACCCCTTCAATAGGTTATGGTTTGAGGTAAGTCCATTAAATCATATTAAATCACTAGCTGGTTAGCCGGTCAAGTGCTAAGGCGTTGAAACGATTACCACAATGAAATTATATCTTAAAACCAGCCGTAGGCAACCCAACTACAAACCCTTTCTATAGTTAGTTGAATTATGCGTACGCTTATTCCCGAATGCTGTATGGGCTTATATTGTGGGGAAATTGTTGTGAGGTAGATGCTGTATTTATCCTGCAAAAAAAGTGTGTCAGGATACTGGCAAATATTGATCATATGGACTCCTGCCGCCCCCACTTTAAAATGTTTAAAATACTGACACTTACATCCATGTATATTTTAGAATCTTGTAAATTCATCAGAAAGCATTCAGACTTATTCCAGACTCTCACAGAAACAAAGAGAAATAATAGAAATCTTAATAAACTTAAACTACCGTTTACCAAATTAAAATTAGTTGCGTCCAGTCCACACCATATGATGATTAAAATATACAACCATGTAACAAAATCCATCAAATGTGAAAAAAAAAACCCTTTATTTATAAGCAAGTTAAAAATATTTTTAACTGATAACTGCTTTTATAGTCTAAGTGAATTTTTAAATACCGAATTTAGAGTTAAATGAACACAAGTAGAACTCTTTATAATGTATAAGTAATATAATTACAAATAAATAGGAAATATATATATATATATAAAACTATACATAATTAAAAATAAGTTATGTAAGAATTATTGATATGTGCAATATTCGTAGCTTTTATTTTATTGTAATAATTAGGTCCTAGCCCTACTGTCCTAAGTTGCTACGCCCTTTCAGGGTGTCATATGTATACCTTCCATGTAATTCCATCTATATACCTGTAATATGACTTGCAATAAACGAATTTGAATTAGTAATCCTTGTTCCTGGCAATATTACCTTGGGCGTTTGAGGTCGAAACTTGGGTTATTCATTGGGCCTACGTAGTTATTACATAATTCGGGGTATTCCCAGTTGTCCGCACACCTTTGTCCACACTGCGGACATTTAACGATTTTGATGTGAACAACTGGGGAAAAGAACAAGTTGTCCGCAGTGTGGACAAAGGGGTGCAGACAACTGGGAATAGCCGAAATATCCCCCAAAAAATCAGAAATGTCGGATCTAACGCAAGGAGTAATGTGAAAAATTACTGTATTATGTTTGGACACTTAATAAAAAGTAAGTAACTGATGTGACCTGTCATTCCACTACCCTAATACTCGCGAGGATGGAGTGGCGATGGTGATCCCCACATTTCAGTGATATATTCATACACGTGTATGTGCACATCTTAGGTTATAACTACTAATAGATGCTGGTTATATCTATTATCTGTATATACCTTATGCCGTGTGGTTGCCGGCTTAGAATATTGCTACTCCATATCTTCCCGTGGAAGTCGCAAGAAGCGACTAAGGGATTAAAGGCTTGTAGTATTGTAAGGCGATGGGCTTGCAACCTGGCACTAATATACACATGGTAAACATCTTTGCCTGTTTGTGCTAAATGTGATTATAGAATTAACAACAAGTTGTTAGGGAGTTGTTGGTAATTCTGTAGCTCTGCCTACGTCACTCTGGGATTAAGGCGTGACTGTATGTATGTATATATAATATATACCTTATTCTACGTTTTTATAAAGAGATAAATCTTCAAATAACATGTTACTCATTTCTTAATATCTATTTTTAGAATAGAAGATTGCGTTTACAATGTATGGACGCAGTCGTCATTTAGTAGGTACTTTCTTTTCGATTAAAAACTCTTTACTATACACCAGACGTCCGGCAGTTTCGGAATAGCCACAGCGCGAGTAACCACCACGGAAACCGCCACACGTCCCAGTTCCATACACCTAATCATAATGAAATATACATTTCTAATTCTTATACTAGTAAGTAGCGATTCATGGCCTGATCGAGACCAAACTTAAAAACTACTTATGTTCAACAGACGAACTACACTATAAAATCAGGATCAATAAAAAAACCAAACGGACCTATTTACCATTATTACACCAAAATTACTTTCTTTTAGAAATCGCGTGGGTATATTTAACGTTGTACACCTTTGAATGTTCATTTAACATTCTGTTTAAGATTAAATAACTATACGTATTTATTTAATAACTCGTTTGCAGAACCATTTAGGTATGTGTCAACCAGTACTGATTTGTTTACATCTTTTATCATTTCTATTGACCCCGAATTTACCTAATTTTATGACCCTAATAAAATGTGGCCGACCACATGTATCTATAGGGCCGCCACTGTCTATCTTAGATGATTTTCAGTGGTAGAAACATTTTGAGGGGCTGCTACGTTAAATATGAATACAGATGATTCGATTACATTCCCATAACTGTTAAAAGATATGGTATTGGCATAAGCGACCTACGGGATCGGACAGCAGCTTAACGTCAATCCTATTAATTTTCATCAATTTCAGTATCTGACAACGTTCACGGAATGCATCTTGTCTAGGCCATCTGAACTGTTTCGTTAAAACAGGCCGGGGCTTAGTAAGTGTTAAGTATTATGATTTTATAGTGTTAATTACCATATGTATAGCTTATATAAAATTTACAGTAATATTAGGCATCATTTCCAAGTTATTTACATTTTGTTTTAAATTACTTAGTAGTAACAGACCAACGACTTTAATTCATAAGATATAGTTGGAAATAAGTGTTGTTACAATGTTTAATGTACTCGTAAATATAAGATTCTTAAATGTGAAAGTACCATTTTGCATACAAATATTAACACATTTCTGTTTGCTTGTTTAGTTATGCATAAAGATATTTTACCAATATTGTTTTTATATAATCCTTTTTGACTAAAATTATAAGATTTTATTCATACACAGTAAGTCTAGGACGTCGTCGAGAGTTACTAATAGTTCTTATTAACCACTCGGAATCCTCGATTCAATTACTCGTTATACTCTTTTTTCATCTTATAAAACCTTAAATATGACCACAAACAACCGTCACGACAATATTACGTACTTTTTCGGTTATTAACGCCCATAAATTTAAAACATACATACTAAAAAAGCTCTCGAAATCGGAGTATCTAAACCTGAAGCGTATTTCTTATGGTATTTACAAGGGTAATAAATAGAGATCGTAGTCGGGAGCTTATTTAACTAAAGTTCCATCAGCAACAGCGTTAACTGACCATTTGTCACCTTGTCACCTTATAATAAGGCTCACACCATTGGTCAGTTAACAGAGATGCTGTTTGTTCCGTGTTGCCACTGCTGTTGAGTATCATGGAAGCCGACTTTATATTTTACTTGTTGTTGCCTGCGACTCTGTCCGCCTAGAAGTCGTTACCTGTAACTTTCTTCAGCATACAAATCTTTTTTGACCTAGTCAAAAACTAGTAGCGGTTTACCGTTGACGGTAATAAACAGAGAGACGGCGTTACTTTCACATTAATAATATTAGTATGGATTGACTAAATAGATCGACGAATCAACAAAAATACAAAAATCCTTACATTATTTTGACATTTAAAAATGTATCAGATATCAGAACGTAGTACATAGCAAAACATTTTTGATGGGTGAATTAAAATATTTAAGGTATATTATAAGTTCAACCCTGATATAAATGTTTCAAAGACTTCACATACACTTCTAAAATTACTAAGACAGGTGAATGGGTTATGCAAATACTTCATTGTTAATTTAAATTAAACCCGAACCTTTCACATAAAAAGTCATTAATTTTATGAAGCGGGCTCCACATCAACTTGGCTTTTATTGAGACTACGCGAACCTTAGGTAAATAACCCCCGATTGTTCGTTCTCTCAAATTCCCACACAGCAACAAAATAAAATAAAACAACACATTCTCCTGTTCCGCGAACACCACTTTTTTTAACACTAGCACTAACACTGAAGCAGTCTTTTTGTTTATTACGCATTTTTTCCCGTTGATGAAGTATTTTCACTGAATTGTTCATACGTCTGAATCCTATGTATATTTGAATATAAGTGCTTAAAGTTAAGATTTCTTACGATCAAGTTTGCTTACTAAATATATTTTATATCAAGTAATGAAAGCTCCATGGCCATTGCAAAGAAAGCTGAGCCAAAAGTTTTGGTTAGGAAGCTCGCGAGCAAAATATCCATGTTATTTGTTCATGTGGCGTGGCAAACATCATTTCATAAAAACATTAAGGATCGCGTCTGCCACCATGGTAGCGTTATGTTTATTCAGTGCATCAAATAAAAAGGGGGGTACTAATTCATTTCTCAGGTCTGCCTCTGAGAGTGATGTTAATAATCTTTGCGAAAACGAAGAAAATCGAAGTGGCTGTCATTAAGGATCTGACTTTTGTGGCAAACCTTAATTGTTCAATTAAAGACAATGTGGAAGACTATAGAAAAGTGGTCTGCCAGCATGTCGCTGCTGCGTTGTCAATTGACACCGCTTCAAAAATGATATAAATAAGGGGTAGGTACCATAACATTTTCTCATGTCAGCCCCTTGAATTCATCATTAGATTTGTACAGAAAGGAAAACAACCAATGAGCCCGACATCCAGGCCTCAGATATTCCAAGCGCAGACCATCGGTATTTTTTGTAAAACATTTTAAGACTATTTTAGTTCTCTAGGAGTCATGAATCATTTGGCCTCAACCACCTAGAACCATGAACAAAAGATTTAGTAAAGCGTCTTTTAACCTTTTCGCAACTCCTTCCCGGAATATGGCAGAGATCTGGACGCCTGTCACATTGGTTTTTTGGATGATTTCAACCGTCAGCCGCAGACGCAGACATGAACAAATGATTTAGCTCCCTTTATTTCAACCTATTTGAAGCGCTATAACAAAATAACGTAGTGATATAGGTCTTTAATTGACTGCACCAAGTATTGATCTGAACTTCATCCCTATCAATATGAAATATGAACAAATCGTAGGTACGCATACTTTTTTTTTAACAAAGCCTTATTGTGAACATTCTAAAACGACCGTTCGCTAAATGAAACAAGAAACAATTCATTTGGATTTTCAACATTTCAACTTGATATCTTATAAGTAGGGTTAGGATATTGCCGGCATACCGTGGTCTAGACTCCATGGAGTCGTTTCTTTCTTTATTAATTTCTTGTTATAATACATTTTCCTTCCTCCACCTTCAGAACTGTCTTTTTTCAAAATTCATTCATTCCTTAAATCGCGTAACCAGTTTAAATTAATTTGTATGGAGGATACCCCCGCTGTGAAAGCGTATCAAACCAGAAAATATTAGTACTCGAATGTATAGATATAGCGAATTAGAATAAGCAATATTGAAGTTCAGAATCAAAATGGTATGTATTAAATTGATTTGTTAATAGCAGGATTCTCGAACCACAGTATGTCACAAAAACCCAAACCCTGCCCATCAGTTCTACAAAAGATCATTCATGATTCTTTTAATTAAATTTTAGTAAAATAATTCAAGTCTAAAAGTTATTTGACCACAGGAAAACTTACCGAAGGATTCTTTAAATTTATGGATTATTAACGAATGATTCATTTATTGATTACAATTTAATAATGGATAGAGTTAGGACTTTTGGTGGCAAATAGTAGTTCTAGAATCCATGAAGTTGCTATTTCCTATTTATTATAGTACATAATATAACCCTCCGTCGTTGGATATCATATTCGCAAAACATGATATTCCGAAAAATATCATAAAAGTAAAACATCATATTCGCAAAACATGACATTCGCAAATCATCATAGTAGCAAAACATCACATTAGCAAAACATAACTATTATCACTACATAGTATAAAACAAAGTCGCTTGCGCTGTCTGTCCCTATGTATGCTTAAATCTTTAAAACTGCGCAACGGATTTTGATGCGGTTTTTTTTAATAGATAGAGTGATTCTTAAGGAAGGTTTATATGTATAATACATGCATAATATAGTAGCGAAACACTGATAAATTTAGAGGTTTCTAATGTGATGTCGTAATTAAGCATTTTTTTGCGCTTATATTGCAAACGCTGGCTGAACCCTACGAGATAGACCAAAATAATGTACTACAGTATTGTCCACCTTAAAAAGTTCAACAAAAAAGTCCGCGATGGTATATGTCTATCTCTTAGGGATAACCCACCATAACCATTTTTTATCCTTTACTAAAAAGTGATTATTTACGAAGTGATTTTAAACAATACAATATTAATCCTTATCCAATTAAGTACCTCTAATAAATTGTACATTTATTATAGATCAATATGCTTTTTACAGCATGTTAGACCAGGGTGGGCAGTGCCACAGTCAGAAATTTCGATATTGATAACCGATGGATCGTTCCATATAATCCGCTCTTTTTTTTAAAAATTGATGCCCACATCAACGTCGAGTTGTGCAGTTCAATAAAATCGATCAAATATGTTACTAAATACATTAATAAAGGTAGCGATCAAGCTACTTTCAGCATACAATCACCAAATGAAGTGGAAACATATCAGTCTGGACGTTACATCTGCAGCTCTGAGGCAGTATGGAGGATTTTATCATTCGAAGTGCACGACCGAGCTCCCACTATTGTCCACCTTGCAGTTCATTTAGAAAATGGACAAAGAGTATATTTCACTGAGAACAATATACAAGAAGTTGTCAATAACCCGCCGGACACACCATTAACAGCATTTTTCAAGATATGCGCTCAAGATGATTTCGCGAAAACACTGACATATGACAGAGTGCCAAGTTACTATACATGGAACCAGAGTTCTAAAACCTTCCAACGGTGAAAACAAGGAACTGCGGTCGATGGTTTCCGCGGAATAAAAAAAACTGATGCTCTTGGTAGAGTCTACGTGATTCATCCCAACAACAGCGAATGCTTTCATTTGAGAATGTTACTCCATGTTGTAAAAGGCCCGACATCCTTTGCACACCTGAAAACTGTACAAGGTGTTATTTACAATACTTATCAAATGGCATGTAAAGCTATGGGGCTCTTGGAAGACGATTCTCACTGGGAAAATACATTATCAGAAGCAGCTATTTGCAGTTCCGCTACATCATTAAGATATTTATTTGCCATCATAGTTGCGTTTTGTCAAGTAACTGATTCTGTTAATCTATGGAATAAATTTCGAGAAAATATGGCCAGTGATATTCTGATTCGGCAACGGCGAGAATTAGTTTCAGGTGATTTACAATATGATCAAAACATATTTGATGAAGCATTATTTGAATTGAACAAAGTAGTGCAATTACTGTCAAGTAAATCCATCAGTGATTTTGGACTGCCGATGCCAGCTAATACTACTAACTCAGATTTAACGAATAGTGCCGAATACACAAGAGAAACATCATACGATCAATCGAAACTTTTACAGAATGTAGCTCAAGATGAGCCACGATTGAACATCGATCAGAAAAAAGTATTTACTACATTAAGTACTATCATCAATTGATAACAATGAAGGAAAAATATTTTTTCTTAATGCCCCAGGAGGTACAGGAAAAACATTTTTAATTAATTTGCTTTTAACAAAAGTCAGATCTACAGGAAAAATTGCATTAGCTGTCGCGTCATCCGGCATTGCCGCTACGCTTTTAGAAGGAGGCCGAACTGCACACTCTACATTCAAGCTCCCGCTGAAAATCGCCACCGATGATAATAACAGCGTCTGTAGTGTTTCTAAACAGAGCAATACAGGAAAATTGATCCGTGACTGCTCATTAATAGTCTGGGATGAAGCCACCATGTCAAACAAGACGTCTGTGGAAGCGCTGGATAGGACAATGCGCGATTTGCGCAGTAAAAATGCACCTATGGGTGGATGTACAATTCTGTTCTCAGGAGACTTTAATAAGTTAGAGCTTAAAACTAACATGAGGCTTTAATTATCTTCACTTGAGAACAGGCTTTTTTCAGAGATGCTGCTAAAAGTTGGCAATGGAAAGTTAACACAAAGTGATGGAAGGATTAACCTAGAAAACCTTTGTGTTTTGATAGACAACATCCAAGATTTGGTCAACAATGTCTATCCTGACATTCATAACATAAGTTGTAAGACTATATCTTGGTTTAAAGAAAGAGCCATTCTGTCACCAACAAACGAACAAGTAGATAAGGTAAATAACTTGATTCTTGCAAAGATTGATACGCCGACGCAAATATACTACTCGGTCGATACCACAGATCACAGAAACAAGGGAGATATGTTATGGGGGCGTGGTTCGTGTCGCCTCGATATGGTCAAATTGACCATATCGGCACGAGGCGTGTCAAGCGTTGACACAGTCACTCACTGAACGCTGTCAGTATAGAAGCTCCGTTTAAATGATAAAATGACTGGATGTAGCGTGAAAGTGTGCAAAAATCGAAATACAAACGTTAATATAAAATCAAAGGGCATAACTTACCACCGGTAAATTTTGTTTTTAAGCATTATTTATATTTTTAAATGAATATTTTATATTTGAATGGATTTCAGAGCGTAAGGTTGTGAAAGTTGTGTTGACGTGATTTCTATCGACTATCGATAAATGACTTATTCTACAGCTATCAATAGAATTCAATGTGTTAATAGTTCTAGTTATTTATCACTACCACGACACGCTTAAAACAGAAGAAAAATAATTTAAAAAAAATTTCACGTTATACAAAATTTAATTTTCTTTACAATATTAACGAACGACGAAGGACTCTAGCAATTCAAATATAAGTAGGCAAATCATACAATTAAGATAAAAATAAATTAACCAACCACAAAGGCAAAGGGCTCTGGCTCAGTATTGAGCTGTGTTTGCACACAGCGCTGATTGACAGCTCGCGCCGACTCACTCTTAAAAGGATTCAAGCCTAAAGGTTGGATGGTAGAGATTTCCCCAAGTATTAAGTCTATCTTTCTGTTTTAAGTAATTTGTACCATTTATGAAATAAAGTTTACATAATCAAGTCGGTAAACTACTGGTTTGTCCCAAACTGAGATCTTGTGACGTGACACTCAACCGAACCCATTTTATTAGTATATTTGTATTAACATCATAAAGTCCAAGTTTACAATTTAGACTTTTATGTACTAATCAAAACGAAAATCTTAAACAGCTCCAGAAAATTTAACCAAAGAAATTCGGCCATTTTTTGTTACGTTCTAATATAGGTATCGTTCCAAATTTTAAATCTTATGTATCAATTTTACGCAAACCGTATTCTTGCTAATAAAATATTATTCTATTCTAACAATAATATATTAAGTTTAAATGATGTAATTGTATTAACCTAGTAGTAAAATAATAAAAAATTGTACTTATTGCCTGTAAATTGAATAGTACCTATATTAACGTTGCAAACAAGTTTGAATTGTTTATCGATATATTTTGAAACATTCCTTGTGGCATCCCTAAGTGGACGACAGAAGAGAAACGCACACCTCTTGAAAAAAGTATAACTAGATGTCGCTGTGTGTGGGTAGTCCTTAACCTGCTGAACATAGGGACTACTATCTTGGCGCCATCTAGCTCTGAGGAACTAATTAATTACTCGTCGCATAGATGGCAGCTAAGTGACGAGTAAGCGCTACCTTACGTTCAGTGACTGAACTACGATGGAAAAAAAAACGATCTTTCAGCATTTTTCAACCTTGAGAACTTAGTATAAAGCTTAATTTTCTGCTACTATCAAAACTATGTTACGGCGTTTTTAGTTCGTAAGCTGTAACCAATTATGAGGAGGTTGTTTTTGTAGTAGGTAATAGAGCGTAAGCGTAAGACGCACACATGTTTAAAAGTGGCGACACCGGGTCTTGTACGAATTGGCGTTCATGACATATCTCCCTTGTTTCTGTGATCTGTGGTCGATACTGTTCTCGACTCGGAAGAAGCTGTTCATTTTCCTACAGAATTTCTTAATTCTTTGAACCCTTCTGGACTCCCTCCTCATAAAATGGAATTGAAAGTAGGTTGTCCTGTTATTTTATTAAGAAACCTGAATCCTCCTAAACTTTGCAATGGCACGCGTTTGCTGGTAAAATCACTAAAAAAAATCATAATAGAGTGCACAATACTCACCGGATGTGGTACCGGAGAAGATGTGTTAATTCCCCGAATTCCTCTGATACCATCAGATTTACCGTTCCAATTTAAACGCCTACAATTTCCGGTAAAGAAATCTTTTGCAATGACCATTAATAAATCGCAGGGTCAAACTTTCAACGTTGCAGGATTAGATTTGAGCGTAGAGTGTTTTTCACATGGCCAATTATATGTCGCGCTGTCAAGAGTAACCTCTAAGCAAAACATGTTTGTATTGTCTAATGACAAAAAAGCTGTGAACGTTGTGTATAAGGACATTTTGTAGTAGATATATTTACATAAGCATTGCACCTAATCCTAACTAATATTTTAAATGCGAAAGTAACTCTGTCTGTCTGTCTGTCTGTTACGCTTTCCCGCTTAAACCTCTAAACCGATTTAGATTAAATTTGGCACAGATATAGAGTAGACCTTGGGAAAGAACATAGGTTATCTTTTATCCCCCCTCCACCACCCCCACTTGCGCGATATAACGTGTAGTCCACGCGGGCGAAGCCGCGGGCGGGTCGCTAGTTAAGATATAAATTAGACAGTGTCGACGGAGCTCCGCTACTGCGGAGCTCCTATTTCTGGGTGGTTGGGCCCTCCGGGCCATCTGCAAAACTAACATAACCTAAACCTACCTACGATTTTATAACAAAACCCGACCATTTGTAAATATCATGTTTTGCGAATATCGTGTTTTGCTAATAAAATATGATGTTATGCGGATATGATGTTTTGCGAGTATGATGTTATGCGTATATGATGTTTTGCAAGTATGATCTTTTGCGAATGTGATATTCACCTTGTAAAGGTAATATAATACCACTTTGATTTTGACCATCAGTTTTTTAATACCTACTTAAATTAATTTATTCATCAAACCACTAACGCAATTTAAATTAATTTTGGTATGGAGGATCTCTCTGCTTTGAAAGCGTTAAAAACCCAATATTAGTAGGTAATAACCGAACTAAAAATATATTTTTGTTTATTTTGAAATATGACCATACTGAAGGTCAAAATCAAAGTGTCATGTATTATTATCATAGGGCGGAATTGCTCATGGCAAAAATCAAACGTCAATAGAGTTGGAACGTTGAATTTTATCGACTTTTTCAGCTATCGATAAGTTAATTCACCATTTACATTTCTGACTTTAACATTAACCTCTTTGATTAGATTAAAAGTAAATTGCATGGCAGTTAACTGTCATTTCTGCCACTAGTCTTTTTGTAACTAATTCGCGTTTGTAAAATGTGGTTAATCCAAAAAGAAAAACAATTAACAAATGGATAAATAAGTATCCTTGTCTTACTTACAACGAAAACAACTCAACAATATACTGCTTTAAATGTAAGGTTCCCTAAAAGCAACTAAAAAAATAACGAGTAAAACACATTCACCTGAGTTTAAAGAGATAAAGAACGATCGATACTAGTTTTTATCTAGATTTGGTAATATTTCTCGTTTCTTGCAACATTCCATGGATAAAAATTGATAATCCACATTTCCGGTTATTTAAAAAAAAAATGACTATCATGTATTATGACAGAGAAGACGAGGAGAACGTCATTAGCACATACTTAGATTAAGATACTGTTTTATCGATAAAAATTAGTTCACAGGTGATTTGAATCCTTATGTTGGTATTATTGAAACTTAGGTAGTTTCAAACTTGCGCTAGGTAAACATAATTTCAGTTTATTCGATAGTCGATAAAATTCAACGTTCCAACTCTAATGACGTTTGATTTTTGCCATGAGCAATTCCGCCCTCTGATTATAATAATTAGGATATAGCGACTCCATGGATTCTAGAACCAAGATATGCCACCAAAATCCTAACCCTACAATGGATTTGTAATTAAAATCCAGGATTGGTCATCAATAATCATTTCATGGTCAAGTTAATGTCGCGTTTGTTTACATCATATCCTTTGCTATTGCGTTGTTATTATCTATCTCTCAATCGCTCAAAGGTTTACTGGAAGAGATCTCTTAAATGGATAAGTTCGCCTTTGTATACATACCTTTTATGTTTCTGTTTCTTTTTCAATATGGTGCAATGAAGAGTTTACATACATACGTACATTAAACGAGCAGTTTTCGTTTATTTATTATTTATAATAGGGCTTTTGGGGAGCGAAAAATCGATTTGTCAAGTTGTATAGTTCGGAAAAACTAATTTTCAACCCCAGCGACGCTAGGTACTTATTTAAAAATTAGATTGACACAGACTATACCAAAATGCTCGCTAGCCCCCTAACTATTTACTACAGTACTCGTTTGTGACGTATGGATTCAATTCAGAGCTTCATCTAACGGGTGCGAAAAGTTAAACTCCCTGCTTAAGAGTTTAAAAAGTTGAGTAAATTTCAGGTAATCACTTCGTCGTTGCCCGCTTCAAACTCCAGCTTGACGTCGCCGCTGAGGCCCTCGACGTCCACCTCGTTCTCCGACGCGTTGAGCATGTTCAGCGTGACCTGGGCATGTTACACAAACTATGTCACTCAAAACTCGTTAACGTATCAACAATCATCACGAGGAAACGATGCAAACAGTTTCAATATACCTATATGAATATACCTTCCACCGACCACAACAACCTCATGCATTTTAAGTAAATCATAAATAGAACGTAAGACTGTAATGGACTTATTCTGATTCGATATTCTCACCTGTTAACACCAATTTATTACCACTGGCAACAGCTGAGATTTTAGTCCCCCTGTTACCACTGCAGTGTGATTTTTGCTCAGTTTTTTGTGCCTTCCTTGCAAAGTTTAATTAACAACTTTACATAATTTTAAAAGGATCAAACTCTGACTTGCTTATCGTGTTTATTTTTCGAGGTATCATTTATTAAAGAAGCGTCAATGACCTTTAGAAATCGTATTTATAGTTTTATTTCCTTAAGTAGTAGCAGTAATACTCTTTTTTTTGTTAGATTTTATGAAAAGCTTTCTCTTATTTGTGCAAAATTTCAGCATTGTACCGTTGGTAAATTGGAAGGTTAAAAATATTTTGTTTATTTTACAAATTAATCTATTGAAAAAGAATGACAATATTAGTTTTTTAATATCTTTATTACATTTATATTAAGGATCCTTATAATGATTCAAAATTTCAATCATTAAGGGATCTTAACTAAAGGGATTGTGGATTTAAGTTCACTTCTAAGTTTTTGTTCCATTTCTAAGGAAATAAGGGTTGTTAACAAGATTCTTAACTATATTCATAAAAAACCGAAAATAGGGCACAGGTCTCATGTATGTGATGGAATGGGCTGTAGTCGTCTCACTCGCCTATTGCGGGTTGGGAACTTCAAATGAAGCTTTATAAATTAAAGCAGTAAGTAAATAAATGTGTAGGTAGGTACGTAAACTTATTCCACTTAGTACTTTAATCATACTTAACTTTTTATTACCTAATCCTCATTCATTCCGAAAATGACACCAATTTATTAAGTAATGTCTAAATCCTAAAACTAAAACATTTCACCATAGAATATGTGCACGGGATAACCTACGTCATCAAGAAGGCACAAAAAAATAAAGTACGCCAAGAACAGTTTGTCTCTAACAAGATGAAAACGGAGTAAAAGTTTGTATGCGAATTTTAAGGTTTGAGCAAGCGCTAGGCGTTTTCGAGGCGGAAAAAACCTTTATCTTTGTTTAATTAAGTGTTGGGTAGTTCTACTCGCAAGGGAATTTTCCGCGGCTCACCTTATTTTGAGTAGTTTTTGTAGGTAAATTATATTGTTTTACG
The DNA here is from genome assembly GCA_927399475.2 of Acleris emargana. NCBI lineage: Eukaryota > Metazoa > Arthropoda > Insecta > Lepidoptera > Tortricidae > Acleris > Acleris emargana. Next base: position 42,358,139 of record OV656835.1, on the reverse strand, counting down.
ATTGAAAGTGTACAACTAAATGGTTTCTAGTATGACACAAAAAATTAGCTCACTCCTAAATATATATCTTTCAAAAATTGTACTTTAAAGTGCCAAATTCTCAGTCTCCTGGCATGTCTCTCGGACGAAATGAAAGCTTAAAGGGTGCATCATAATTTTATTTTGAGTATGTACTTAATATCTGCACTAAAATAGAAATGTATAATATATATAGTTTCAATGTTTTTGTCTAATTTTACCTTAAATACGAAACTTGTTAATAAAAAAGTGCATTATATTTTGTCTCTCGGTTTTTACCTCAGTCTCCTGCTACATCAAAACACATTAAAATCAGTTTGAATTACCGCGTCTAGCGCGTTGCTGTTCGGTTTGAGTGTACGATCGAAGTGAAGTTAGCTTACAACCACTCGTGTCCGTCTCGGCTCGCGGTTTGCTTAGTCGCTACGGTGAGTTGCGTGAGTGAGTTTGTGCTGCGGCCAGTCAGCTTAACAGTATCCTGGTACGTATTTATTTAAAATTCATTGATTTCTATATACTTTTTTTGCATTCATATGTCGTAAATTCGTTAAATTAGAGTACAGAATTGCATAATTTCATTATTATATGTTGCATTGACGTAGTTATTGGCAAAAAACCTAAAATAATCTCAGTATCCTGTTCTCAGTCTCCTGGAAATATAATAGCCAGGAGACTGAGGATTAATCAGGAGACTGAGATTCATCAAGGATCCGCACAAATAGTAATGATTGATATATTAATTACTGGTATATTTATGTATTATTTGATTAGTTACATATTATTTATTTATCATAGTTATCATAAATTATTAAGCTGCGAATTTCGCCAAGCAAAAACTTTGATTTCTAACATTAAAACTTCATCATTATTTATTTTTTGTTTAAAAACAATTATATTTTTTACACTTTTCATCTTAAATTATAAAAGTTTTTAGAAAAAAAATTAAAATATGTGTAGGTAATATTGGAATACCTTATACTCTTCATTATATTTTTTACAGAAAAATGGCAAAACCGAAAAGTATTACTAAGGAAGAATTGCGGACTGTGACTACAAATAATACTGTCTGTAGACTGGAGAAAAATATATTTTTATTTTTTAATTGGATTGAGGTTTATTTGATTTTTGTTTACTTAAAATTTGATAATCATGTTGCCATTTTGAAGTTGTTTAGAAAACTTGTTATTTTCATAATTTTATGCAAAGTTCCTAATATTATAATGATGAGACTGATGAAGCACTTTTAATTTTTATTTTTTTGAGTTTTGAACTCTGTAATTGATGTTAATGAATAGTGAGATTACTGTTAAGTTACAAATAATGAAACTATTGAAGGCTGATAAAACCTTAAAGATTTTGTAATAAATGTAAGTTCATTTAATTTTCTATAATTATAATGAAAACTTTGACAATGTTTGTTGTGTAGAGAATACAAAAAAACTATTTGTTTTTTTTTCAATTTTCCTAATTTTGTACTAAGTAGTACTAATTACTGTCAACTTGTGATAATTTGTGAGTCTTACAATAGAAGTGTTTCACAAGTAGAGAATGCAATTTACCCGGTTATTAGCTGTTTTTATATGAAAATAGCCGGTTAAAATCGGTTATAGCCGGTTATTTGCATTCCCTATTCACAAGACACTATTTTTATGCCATTTAACTATTTTTATTAATAAAACATTTAAATAATTACAACGGTTTTTAAGTTCTTTTGTATCAATACTCAGTATCCTGTCCATAGCCTAAGTCTCCTGGGCCCATATTTTTTTAAATGGTCCTAAATTTGGTATATTTTATTTTTTTGACTGGCCCGTTTGATATCAGTAATAGAACGACCTAAGCTAGGCGTCAAGCTACTTTTCTGACCTTAGATGCCAAAAAAAAGTTGTGCCAAGAATCATTTCGTTTTCGTCCCTCCCAAGTAGAACCACCCTGTTACATTTAAATCCAGCGTCAAACTAACCCAATAATTATAAGTAAGTAGTATTGCCCTATTGTTGCTTCGTCTGTTATTTCATCTCCGGCTTATAGACATGGATTCATGTTTCATCCAAAGTCGTGCAAGACATAGCAGAAATTCGTTTCATTTGCCCAAACACTGCTACGAAGTAGTCAATAGGATCAGTTTTTGTTCCCCAGTAGGAAAAAGCGGCACCCATCTCGCCGATACTTTTTTCATACCCCATTTTTCATCTAAAATATTTTGTACCCACTCGATTGAAACATATAGTGTCAACGATTTCTCTATGTTTTATTTGGCGGTCGGGTAATCCGATATTTTAAAGGACATCGCCCGTTTGTGCCCCAACTTGTACACGGATAAGACTTATGGGAAAAATCATTTAAAAATTAAACATAAGATTAATTAAATGCCTGTACAACCAGCGGAAAAAAGTGTAAAAAAAAAAGTATTGTGTGTGCCGGAAACCACCCACTTGACAGTTTGGCCTGCACACATACGCATGCCGACGTATTATTAAAAAAAGGTGAATTTTAAAGCTTATCAGCACTGGATATGATACAATAGTGCACAGTTATTATTTTCGGATGGCGTGCATGACTATAGATACTTTTATATCCCTGCATTAAAAAATATTAAAACTGATAAGTTCTAGATATCGAAAGGAACAGAGCTATATGACTGCTAGCTATCACTCTGTGCCTTTCGCTTGGACTTTAAGGAGGTATAAATACGGCCTCTATGGAAATACATGAGCTAAGAGGTGATGAAATGCACAAAACAATGTTCTCTCTACAGAAAAGATACGGTAGAGCTTTGAAGGAATATAACAAAGAAATCAGAAAAGCCAGAAGAGCGTCTTGGAGACGATTCTGTGAAGATATAGCCCAAACACACAAAGGCGCTAGAATTCACAGAATACTCGCCAAGATACCCACAAACTATCTCGGCCTACTCAAAAGACCAGATAATACCTTTGAAAATGAAAATGAAAATGAAAATGAAAAATGAAAATGAAAATGGGAAACTCTTGAACTTCTCAGAGTAACACACTTTCCAGGATCGTATACCTCCGATGACACTCAGCGATGTACCCAAAGAAATCACCCAGATCACAGGGCGCATAAAGCTGATTGGAACAAGGCCACAAACATCTTCAGGCCTAACAATGTTAAATGGGCTATTGAGAAATTCCAGCCATTTAAATCAGCGGGAGAAGATGGAATCTTTCCGGCCCTTCTTCAAAATGGAAATAAAATCCTCCTCCCGCATCTGGTTAAAATATTTCGGACTAGCTTTGCCTGGGGAATAATACCAGAACCATGGACACGAGTCAAGGTACGCTTCATACCGAAAGCAGGGAAAAAGGACTACTCTCAGCCTAAATCCTTCAGACCGCTCAGTCTCACATCCTTCCTAGAGAGACATCGTCATAAACGTAATTATGTGTTTTGAGTAAAATGCTTTCTATAAACAGCCTTTAAGCAAAAAAAAAGTGAATTTTGTTTTTTTTCTGACCCATGAATGATAACATATAATATAACACATTTTCTGCCTGTGATATAAATTGCCTTTAAAAACGGGTAATTATAAAACAGCACTCGTATATTTGATGCGATAGGTGTATAGATATTATTGCTTTCGACTGTACATGGAAGTCTGTATCTAGAAGACGTACCTATTAGTTACAAAAAACACCAGAATCAGCGTGTTTCGAAAATCTGCTGCTAAGGTGTAAATTTTGGGGTGGAAGTTTGTATGAGAGTTTAGTACTAGTTTAGTACGTTAAATATTATTTAAGTAAGGGTAAATGCATGAAGTTTTGGTAAGTACCTGAAATATGATTAAAATATATAGATAAAAAATTGTTTGTTTTTGGTTTCAAAAACGTGTAAAATTATTATAACTGCAAAATATATGTACAGTCGAGTTCATAAATATGTGTACAATTTAGTACCATGCCAAATTAATGTCATGTTTAAACAGCCAAGTGACAAGGTACTAAATTGTACACATATTTATGAGCTCGACTGTACCAACCTATTTTGAAGGTGTTGAAAACTGTATCTGTACAGAAATGCACTGACTCTCCGCACACAAAATCGCGGGTGAGATATACATTTTAAAGTGTGCTGTGCTATGCTACGACGCGCTTTAAGACTGCATGCAATAAAGTTTTAAAGATGTAAGTAAATTTAGGTAAGGTCAGACCAAGCAAATGTGTCCACATGGCGAGTATGTCTCCTATCACAACTCCCAAGGTAATCCAGTACTTTTAAAAAATAGGTCGTACAATAAGAACCTTATTTAAATGATAAAGAATACCATGTCAATTACATGACTTGTTAAATGTCCAACCAGCAAAGTTAGGCAGCCACGAGAGCAATTTTATATTCAGGTTGTTACCTACGACTGGCCTGGAACTTAATGGATGTTAGAGTGTTAAATCTTACTAATATGTTAATTGCGCAAGTTTGGATGTTTGTTGTTACTCAATCACGCCAGAACGGCTGAACAGGCCCGGGTGAAATTTGGCACAGATAGTTTATAGTCTAGAATAGCTTATAGGCTATCTTTTATCCCAGAAAATTAGATAGTTCCCATAAACGACTTCAATATGTCAGAGTCACGCGCAAAACTTGCGTCTGTCAGTATGTTTGTATGTGCCATTAATTTAAACTAATGGATATATTTCTCAGTTTTACCTTCTAACATTTTTCAAGGTAGGAATATAACAAAAATACATTAATATCTCCCGTGTGAAGCTGGAGCGGGTCACTAGTGATATAAAAAACACATTTCAATATAACCAGAATAAATCAAAATTTAACTAAATAAATAAAAAACTAAATGCATAACAAATCTCGCGTACAACTAATAGCTAATCCAATCGATGCAGACTTTAATAAAAATACATAAATCCTGAAATGACGGATTGTGGCGCATAGCAAACCACATAACATAACCACCATGCAACAACTTGAAGTATGGTGGTCATCAAACTAGGTCTCCTGCTCGGCACAAACGCAAATGGATAACTTGCTATGTATGACAGGTAGCAATTAGCAGTGAGATAAAGTATGTGTCGTTTTCAAGCAAAAAAATCCGGTCAGGTACACCGAGGGTTCCGTATTTAAGATAATATGCTTGGTGACCGCAAACTAAAATACTCAATTTGTTATAATTGTTATAAACTTTATTTTCTCAATTTTAATAGTTTCCCAAAGTTTTTTTGTTATTTCTCTAAAACTGAAAATAATGAACACTTCATTTCATTTTTCCCGTAAAAGTACCTGGATGGTTTTTTTTTTGTTATGTTGTCTTAAAATGAAAACTATCTAGATCGATTTATCACCACCGATACCCCCAGGATACTAAATTTTATAAGAATTTGATTAATAAACTTCGGAGATAACGGTCGTTTTTAGTACATTTTTGTCTATATATCAAAAAGTACAATCACAGCGAATTAAAAAAAAGTTTTGAAATGTGCATTTTGAATCCTTTCATATGACACCCACTGCATAAGCAAACCACTGTCATTTTTCAACCCCCTTTTCAATAATTTATAAAATTAATTTCGTATTTTTTTTTACTAAAAACAGATCTGCCAAATTTCATTATAATACAATATTAAAGTAAATTGATCAACAACTCCTTTAGTGCTTGATTAACTAGTCGGGTAATAAGTTCTGCTTCTGTATAATAATCAAAACTTTGATTTACATAGAATATAAATAAAAAAATGTATTCTAAACTATTGCAATTATTTGATGTACGAGCTCGAAGTATTCCCATTTCGGACGAGAAAATCAAATTTCAAATCACGCACGACTCGACGATGTTTGTGGCCGTTATTAGTTAACGGCCACAACTTTTGTAAGAGTTCTTATAGAGATCAAATTTGCGTGACATATTGAACGGACTTGTAGCTTTCAATTTTGATACAAATGTATTCCAAGCAACTAAAGATCCGCTTGTACTCCAGTCAATCTTGATGTCTCATTAAATCAACTTTTTGATTTCACATGATTTTGCAGAAATACGAATACACACCAAATCTCTTGCTTCATAAGTTGGAATCTTGTTGAGAAATATAATTTTTCTCAAACATGCTCGGAAAAAACGGTTTTTCGATTGAAACACAATGACGGAAAGAGCCTCATTTTACTCCTAGGAGTAAAAAAAACATATGAAAACACTTTCCGTCCATGTCCATATATTTCTTAAAAATGCTGTCGATTTGCATACAAAATCAATAGGACCAAGACAAAAATTCCAAACAGCCAAGGTAACTGCTCGCTTTTTTAGCACAGTGCGTGTGTTTCTTTTTGAATTTGCATTCCAATGTCTATGGTTAGTATGCTCCTGGAAAAACTATTAAGTTTTTATTTACAAATTGCCCAAACATGACCAACATAACTTTTAATGTGAATTAAATTAAATTACTTGCTTTTTAGAAATGTATTTGTATTATTTCCTCACATGTTTGAGAAAAGCATTATGTATGCCTCGGCGGAAACGAGGATTTTCCTGACTCGTATTTTAGCAGGCCTCGCTGTTGCTCGGCCTGCTAACCACCTCGTCAGGAAAACCCTTACTTTCCGCGCCTAGGCAACAATGTACTATTGTCTCTAACCATTCACAGAGACAGGATTTTTTATAATATTAAACAGAAAAAGTTCTTTGGTAAACAAAGACTAACTTTTAAGCATTTTCAAAAAGTGTAATTTACAGAAAACATACATACATACATACATACACTCACGCCTTCATTCCCAGAGTGGGGTAGGCAGAGCTACAGAATTACCAAGCACTCAAGTTGTTGATAATTGATTAATTAATTAAAGTCATGCGTAATTTCATCGTTACCGGCTGTATTGATGTTAAAAGATCGTGTCTTTGCGGAAATTGCGGCGACCACTAGAACCATTATTTGATCTTTAAAATGTACATTAAATAAGATTTTAATTTTTATATACATTGAAATTAAAAAATAAACATAATGGTTTTATTTGACCTTAGTATCAGAACTTTTAACCGACTAGGTAGCTCAATGCTTTACATTGTCGATAAAGGATTAATTATTTAACTAACCGATCAGTCTAAGAAAAAAACGACTTGGCGTCAGCACCAACGTGTCCTTAGGCGTGACGTAGTGTTATTCAAATATTGTTTAATATTGTACTGCATATTTACGGTTACATTTTTTTGAGTTTTTTTGACTAAAGTTACGGATACCGACAATCTGGTACCCTTAGTTATTTTTCATACAAAAATTGTGTTGAAAGTACAAAACTATGAGGGCCATTTTTTAATTGAAAAAAAAACATTGTTTAAAATTGTGTTCTTATTTGTATAATAATTCTAAAATTAAATGCTGTACATATTATCTAATAATAATGTTCGAATTAGTCAAGATTTTTATGAATAATATGGATGGTTGAACTTAATTTTTTGCACCCACAAACTTTAAACTCAAATAGCTCAAAACTGTACATGTTGACTTTGAAACTATAAAAACCATAAAATAAGCATTCAAGTTACAGGTCTGTTTCTTTTTGCATCTGAAAGAGCCACTTTTTACCCGACTGCGGCAAAGTCTAAAATGAGGGTTATGTGTTTGACCTGTATATATGTCCGACTCTATGTCCCCTCGTAACAACTATACGGCTTAACCGATTTTAATAAATTATACGTGGTTAGAATCGTCGTTACCACTAAAGTGTCACAGGCTAGGTATTTTTTTTAAGCTTGCTTTTCGTTAGACTTGTGTACTATATGCTTGAAAACGACATACTGTTAAGTTATGACTTACTTAGTCATTATAACTAATGATCTTACAAAATAGAATGAGCGGAATGATTGTCAGCCCCATTGATCGGAATACAATAAATCGGCGCATGCAATCAACAGCCGAGTGGGAAGCAAAGATTCAAAATTAAAAAAATATAAATAAAAAATAATTCAAACTTCACTAACCAAAAATTCAAGACAAACACAACTGAAAACATGACAATTTTCTGCATTAGATAGTTAGTGAAGATTTGAACCTCTGCATTTTTTCCTAACACCGTCTGTTGGTTGAGAGCCCTGAGTGGTGAAGGAGCTACCTGAGGCGGCTGCGGCTGGCTGTGGCTTGTCACTGTACTGCTTACCTGTCTTACAGGTATACCTGCATCTTCAAATGCTTTTTTCTTTAGAGTTGTACGGATTTGAGTTCTGAAATCATAAGCATTGAACTCTAAATAACAGAAAGCACATCTATGAGCATATAATATGTATGTAAATACTTCATTGTACAAACAAAAGAGATAGATAACAATGCCCCTCACCACCTAATTAACCCCTCCTACTCTAATTATACTTACACCGTCCTGTTCTTGATATGCTGGCTTAGTTTATTTAGGTCCACAGCAAATCGATGAACACATGATCTTAGCATTTCTATTTCTTCATCCGTCCATTTCCCTCTAAAAAATTCAAAACTTGGTGTACATTTAAATAGATTACCAATTATGTATTTATGACTGTCCCACTAATAATAATGTTTAATGGCTCAGAGTCGGTTAATGACGATTACGCGTCTTTTCTTAAGAGTACATTTTTTATACAAAATCCTGAAAAAGGAATGAGTTAATTGTCCCTAAAATGTCACTGACTGAGTAAGGCGGTAAGTACGTTACTGTCTTGTTAAATATCACATCCATCACACACATTAGTTACTTTTTAGGGTTCCGTATTAAACATCGAACCCTTGTAGTTTCGCCATGTCTCTCTGTCCGTGGTTTAATTCAGAGACTCTTGGTACACTCATAGTGCACAATATGACTGTGTTGAACGAATCCTCTCATAAATATGTTACTATGTTCTTATTACACTGGAATAAGATGCATTGGGACATATTTTTGATGGGATCCTTTTCATTCGCCTATTTTTTTTGGCCTATTTTAATTTGACATAATTGATTTGGCATAATTGTACAGTCGCAATATTATATATTTTAAGGTTTATTTTTATGGGGTAGCATTTTTGATATATACCCTAATACCCTTAACTTTTTTTTACTAGCTTTTGCCTGTGAATTCATTGGCATAGAAGTCGTAAAAAGTGACTCCTCAGGGTTCAAGCTATCTCCAAACCAGCTATCTTCTATGAGATTTGTTCAGTGTTTTAGCCGCGAAAGTGCAACAGACAAGCAGATATAGTCACTTCCGCATTTATAATATTAATAGGATGTTATTAGTTATTCATACTCTGTCCATGTAGAAGTCATTTGTCGCGGATAAAAAGTACCCTATGATCTTCCTCGTGGGTTTAAGCAATAACAATATATATTTTTTTTCAGAAATGGTTAAGCAATTTATCTTTGTAAGCATAAGAGACAGACAAAGTCAATTTAATGTATCTGTAGTGTTAAACGATTTAGTGAGATAGTGTCTGATAGATACATTATTTTACTACACAAAAGAATTCTTTAAGTAAATTAAATCCTGGTGACCGACAGAGGGACAGCAGAGTCTTGGTAATACGGGCCCGTTTTTGCCCTTTGGGTACGGAACCCTAATAAAGGAACTACGCTTTGTAAACTCTATAAAATATAAAGTCAGTCATTAATAGTACTTAACTGTAACCTTTAGTTGATGAGCTAAAGAAAATTGTAATTAGTAATAAAATTGGTCAAGGACTTTTTATTTGATGGACAAAATTGAAGTGATATTTGTAGGCAATTGGATAGGAAAAATGCACGCTGCCATAATTATGAGACCAACACTGTATATACCTAAATATTTGCCAATTTATATTATAATATAACCCCACCTCTGCTATACCCACGCTATCAGTTCTGTCTTTTCTTTTGTTACTTATAACAAATTTACTATACCGTAACCTCGGGTTACTTTAACCCTACGAGGTTACATTGCCCACCCTTAAAAGTATAACTATTTCAATGGTAATCATCTTAAATTATTAAAATAATTTTAGAACTATGTAAGTAGCTTGGTTCTGATCTAACATTTAATGGAATAATTAAATTTTAACAATGGTTTTTAGGGTGGGCAATGTTACCCCCTACGGCTAAAGTTACCAGAGGTTACGGTACAGCTATTCCACTATAGTTAAATTATGTCGTCGTTCATTTTGTTACAAGTAACCGGTAAAGTGTAAAGTAATTAAACGAATGAAATGGTGAGGTTTGCACTTCAATACACCGTTTGTGAGCTTGCATATGCGAAAATGTATAACATATTTTTAACAAACCCGGGTTGTGAGTCGCCAACTGAATGTAAGAGCAATGTCATTTCGGAAAGTTTGTTAAATGCAGTACCGGCCTCCCGAAAAATCTCTCCAACCTGCCCAAAATAAACGTCAAAATTAAAAATAAGCAAAGTTCACTCGTAGATCCTCAAAGATTAAATAACAAACCTTAGCAGCTGAGTTATTCATTGTGAGAATTAATTAACGTAGGATGTTAACATAGAAATCGTTTAACAAATTGCTAGGTACTTGGTTTGAATTATCCCAAACTGCTAATGCTTAAAATCAACAATCAATCAATACGAGGTAAGTACGCGAAGTCGCGATTGTCGCGAGCGAAGCGAACATACCTTTATAATCTGTGGTGGTGGTCGCAAACATATATTATAATGGGCGCGCAGCATTCGCGCGCAATTGACAACATTTCAAAAAAAAAAGCATTGTTTTTTCGCGTTTATAGCTGGTTAAAAATTAGACTATCCGTATTTCTTGGTTTTTCTTTATTTAACTTAAATTCGTCGTTAATAATTTTTTAAAGAAAAGATGTTGACTGATGCAACTAGCTGATGAAGACCACAGACCAAAATAAGATCAATGGTTCTTTTTTTATCGCCAGCACACAAAAATAGTACTTGTTAGCAGTTTAATACAAACATTTTCAACATTAATTTTATAAAAATCAATAAACGGTTAGTTTTATCATTCTTATTGTTAATCGTATAGCTAAACATGAGCTAGACTGACTTTTAATCCTTGGTATTTTTTTTAATAGGACATCTCTAGCATTACTTCCTTCATAACTTCAGACATTAAACACTTTGTGGTTATTTTCTCCTCGGCCTTTTTTTAAATTCTAATAAATAAAAATAAAAACGAAAAAAAATATACACTCGAAGCGGGGTCCATGGATTCGATTGATGGATTCAAATTTGACGGTTGTTTGAAGAAAGTTCGAGTAAAAATATTTTTTTAACGTTATTTATTTAAAATGGCTTTTAGGACTACTGCTGTTCGTCTTGGTTAGTATAACTACTAATAATATGAAATGATTTCACATTTGATTTCTTTTCCCGTCGTTCCATTCCAACCTTACATAAAATAGTAAAGCAAACGATTTGCATTAATGTGTTTAATTTTCTTGTAAATATGTAATATAAAGCCTATAAATGAAAGTAACACTAAATTTAACTCCGTCATATTTTTGCCTGAGCCGGTATTAAAAAAAACTATTGACATTAAATTGCGTTGATACAATTTGTTTAATTTGGTCTGATAGCGTTTTATTATATTAATTTTAATAATTTTAAGTTCATAAATCGCAGTAAATATTTTTACTTGAGGTACAATTAAAAAAATCTAAAATATTTCATTTTTTTCATTTCCGTGGGGGAATTTGTTTAATTCTGCAACAATTCTTTATTTATAATAACTAGAATTGTCCTGTTGACTATTCTGCGTTGAATTTTATTCACAAAGACGCATTTTTGTTATTTTCAACGAGTCCCGGTCCGGTATTTTGTTGTTATTTGGAGTGATAAGTTGAACTTTATTCTGGGAAAAAGCGCTGTTTAGATTTTTTGCCAGGGTCAAAGCTAAAAACCCCCCACTACGAGTATATGGAAATAGTTCCCCATGTCTTATTCTGGGTGGTGAAGACTTTTGAATTTAATTACAATTAAAAAAAATATGGTTCGGGATCAAGCAAGTGCAAGCAAAATTTAGTTATCCACAGGAGTAAGTACATTTACCAAAATGGGTCCCAGAACTACCGCGGTTCGTCTCTGTTAAGTAGATTTAACATTGATTTTACCAAACTGGAATATGACTTACTCTGACATTAGTCTATATAAATTCTCATTTGGTCGAATCCGCCTTTAGTTTAAAATTAAGATTGTATGATTCCCGAATTTAATCTTTGTTTACTTCGTTAAAATCTTCATCTTATTTTTTTCCAGCCAGTTTCAAGCAATGGGCCTATAACGCTGCAGGATTTAATAAATACGGTAAGTTACCTGGTGTTTAAACGAGGCGCGGGCCAAAAGTTTCCGGCCTAGCAAATAAAAGAAGTACATAATATTTACAAATATTTTTTACTTTTCGATATAGTTTCCCCTCTATTTCAATGCAATTTTCAGATCTCTTAATAAGTATTTATATCTCCTTATAAAAATACTTAAAAGTTTTGTCCTTAAAATGGGCGTAAACCGCATCTTCTTCCCCTTAAGTCTGCCTTAAGTTTCGTGAACAAATAAATATTAGCAGAAAAGCAGTGTGAACGGGCCCATTGTTGTAAAGAAGCCGAACCCCTCTGTTAAGTATTTCACAACGCTTCTGCTTGATCGCCGCTCTGTACTCCTCAATAAGGGTGGCGTAGTAGCTACCATTTACTGTGGTATTCCTTCCTTTTATATCAATGATTAGTATTCCCGATATACCGTAGTCATTATCTTTTTGATGCATTGTGTTACCTCAGCCTTCCTAGGTAGCTTTTCACAAAAATGAAGCCGCTCCATCGATTCCCTTTTGGAGAGAGGATCTAGTACAAAACCATGGATTTGTCCCCCGTAACAATTGACTCCAAAAAACTCACTTCGGTACGCGTGCGAAAGTAATTTGGGCACCCACCTCGCACTAACTTCATTCATGTGAAGATGTTCATTAAGAATCCTAAGTATGTACCTACTGAAGTTCTCGAAAGCCATGTCCTTCTAATTCTTTAATTTTCAGTCTTCGATCACTCAGAGCTTCCTCTTCCACTAATATGATGCAGTTCACGGTGAATGCTTCCTGATGACTGAAAGGTACCCCCTTACACAGCTTTAAACCTTTTTTTTTATTTAGGCCGGGCTTTGTCAGGAACTTGATCATGGATCAACAATATTCCAACTTAAACATTTTGAAAACTTCCAGTCTTCCTATTGTTCTAAACGCTGTCAAATCAAAAGCACAACAAACAGAAACCTCAAAACAATATACGAACAAACAGAATAAATTACAATCACAATAATATTTTATTTTTATGTTTAATAGCCATATTTCTCTATTCTGACACTTTTGAACCACACCTTGTATATATATCACTACTTCATTAAGCACTTAGCTTATTATTTTAGTACATTTTCAATACTTCGAATACCGAAATATTCCGATCCGTGCTCTAAATTTTAGACTTCCTACTTCATTTGGATTTGGTCTTTGGTCACCGCCCGCTAACAATGGGTTACTGAAGAAATTACTTTTAGGTATGGTTCCGTAGTATTTGCAATTTTGGCCCTAAATGGTGCTTTAGTCTTTTTACCTCGGAAGGGAGGATGTACAATGCGAACCAAAGGTTTTTTTTTCTGCGAGTAAATTTTAGGAAACTATCATGCCCAGGTCAAAAAACCCCCTTAGGGAATGATGTTCTAAGGGTTTGATACGCTTTACGGCTTATTCTAATTACCTTAAACAAAGAAAACGTGCCCTGCCCAGGTTAAGGGGCAATAATGTCATTAAAAAAATTAGTAGGGTCAATTATTTTTATTCTATGGCTACTTTTTCCCTCTGGACGGTCTAAATTGACCCTTTCAAGAATCGCCCAGTGACGGGGTCGTTTGGGACTTGGAAGATATCCTCGAAATGCTCCCAGCCAGCGTTGAAACTGTCCCTCCGAAGTCACAATCAACTGCACTCGCACTCACAAATCACCATCAGTCCATACTCACCGGTCATGACGGGTACTGCGGTAGATTTTTCTGCGAGTCTTTCTGTATTGTAGCCTCAGGTCTTCGCGCACTGCCACATCGCTGGTTGCCAGGAGTTGAAGATAGAGCTCGCGCCTTTCGTCAATGAGGTTCACTGTAACATCCAGTCTTCACGTGTACATGTTTTGTGTCCAAGAACGACGGACCTGGTCTCTGAGTAGGTCATTTTCACACCGATTCCACTCCCGACAGTAGTAGTAGAGTCCGTTTCGAGAACGGAGAAGCGATTTCGCAGCTTTAGCCTAATCATCGTCCCGCAGCTTTTTGACCTCAAATCGTTTACCTATCCTGGTGCTCACGCTGGCAGCTCGAGCTACAGCTACTTTGAGCCGCACCTCGGCTACGACTAGGTGGTGATGACTGTCGATATCCACGCCACGACGGTTGTGAACGTGATGAGAGCCATTTTGAACTAATGGCAAGGTGGTCGATTTAGATATTCGTAATTCCATCAAGTGAGTTACATGTGTTCTTCGTAAATTAATAAAGTGCCTCCGATAGTGAGGTCGTGTTGTCCTGGTAAAACTCCAAGAATCTCTCTCCGTTCTCGTTCCGGATTCCCAGCCCGTGTGTGCGCATGTGTCTTTGAAGCCGTCGTGGTCTGTGCCAACCTTTGCGTTCAGGTCCCCCATGACGATAAGTTCTGCTTGCGGATGTTCTTTAAAGTAAGATTGAGTGCACTATAGAAATCGTCCTTGTCTTCCTCTGTGGCTAGATTTGTGGGCGCATAGCTTTGAACGATACGGGTATCTTCCGGGCTTTGCTGTTAAACCGGGCTGCTATGATTCCCACTGAGATGGGTTTCCAGACAAGCAGGCTCTTCTTCACAGCGTGAGAAAGAGGAAATCCCACGCCGTTTTCACTCAGGTCTCCTTAATCTTCCTTCCCGGAGTAAAGAAAAGTAAGGCCCCTGGACGTTCTCAGTTCTCCGAATCCATTTCTGCGCACTTCACTGAGACCGAGTATCTGCAGTTTGTATTTTAGCATTTCTGCGTCTGCTCGGGCTAGTCGGCTATCTTCGCTCAGTGTTCGCACGTTCCAACAAGCAATTCGTGTCCGTATTTTCATACCAAAGGTCATCGTAATGTGATCATCAGTCCAGTTTTGTACTAAGTATTTCAGTTTCAGTAATCAGTTTGGGGTTCAGGTTAGTGAGTGCTTAGCGCACTTTACCCTATCCCACTGGCGGGGCTGCCAGCTGCCACCTTAGAGCCTGCGAGCGTTCTCAGTTTTGTTTCAGGTGTCCCTAGAGCGATTGGTTCTGATTTGTGGCGCAGAAGATTCGCATTTCGCCCTGCACCATCAGCTCAGCTGCAGCTCTTGGTGGCGGCCGCGGTTGCGCGGTTGCAGCAGTTAACAGGAGGGACGGCGGGGATGTGAGGTGACTTGGACTGGCCAGAGCTCTGCTCCAATTTTGTGTTCCTCAGCTAAAACAGCCGATTGTTTCTTGGCATTTTTTAGAAATACTTGTTCTCACTTAAAGTCGGGGTCAATAGAAATGACAAAAGATGTAAACAAAACCAAACGGATCTATTTAGTGCTATTTACCCTTATTACACCATAATCACGTACTTTTGGACATCGCGTGAGGTATATTTAATGATGTACACGCTTGATTGATAATTTTACATTCTGTTAAAGATTAATTATCTTTTAGCTACGCTTTTTAAATCAAAACTGTTTTGCAGATATATTGAGGTTATGTGTCAAACAGTAGGTACTGATTTGACCCCGACTAAACAGCGATATCCACCAAACCCATACTCTGACTTCCCCTCCCACAAAGTCCGGATTAGAGTTTAACAGTCCGGACATGTCCGGACTAATCCGGACGGATGGTAAACCTAGAATATAGATCATGAGAATTTGCTATGGAGAGTTGTTAGATACTTTTTGAAGAACTTTATAATATAAGTATAACAATAGGAATGTAATTCGAGTTGCTAGGGATACGATGATAATTTAGACATTAAAACTTTATTATTATTACATTAAACGAGTAATATAGTAATCATCATCATCATCATGTCAGCCGAAAGACGTCCACTGCTGGACATAGGCCTTAATAAATATAGTAATAGAATAATAAAATTATTAATAAGTTTATTTATAAAATGTCAAACATACATACATGAATGAAGGCGTGAGTTTATGTATGTATGTATGTATAAAATGTCAAATTGACATAGTTACTATTTCCTTTCCTAATCCAGTAAAATGAGCAACAAAGTTTTGTTACTCTAGATTTTCGTCTCTCCTAATGTTGAAGCATAATGCTAAACATAGGTTATATTGACATGGAAAATGCAAAACAGGGGAAATTTTAAAGCCGCCTATCATTGTCAGGTTTGTGGAATAGGGGGCTGGCTTTATGTTGTCTAGCCCATATAACATATTTACGTTCGTAGGACTGATGCGCGACGACTGCCTGTACGAGAACCAGGACGTGCAGGAGGCGCTACGCCGTATCCCCGATCATGTGGTGGACGAGCGCAACTTCCGCATCGTGCGCGCCGTACAGCTCTCGCTGACTAAGTCGATCCTGCCCAAGGACGAGTGGACCAAGCTCGAGGAAGACGTGCTTTACCTCACCCCCGTCGTCGATGCGGTCGTGAAGGAGCGCAAGGAGCGCGAGGCGTGGGAGGCCGACTACTAACTCGCGCAGTGTCGCGTAAATTAATATTGTTTAATATTAAATTTAAATAAATTAGGGTTTTTATATATAGTTTATTATTCTCAGAAGTAGCTCGTTTACGTTTACGTTGGACGAGAGGCCAATACGTTATGCAAATTATTAAGTCTGCTTAAGTCTGTGTTCGTCAGTCAACATTGCCTAATCTATTGGACATCTCTATCCGCTCGAAGCCGTCATTTATTTTGACACAGAAGGCTTTGAGCTTTTGCCGGAAGTACAGGTACCGCAAGAAATTTCTACTGATGATGGAGTGGATCAGTGTTTGCGCGGTAAACTTAAAGTGAGGGAAGATAAGGAAGGGCCAGAATCTCCAAATAGAGGATGTCCGAGATGTATTGGGAATACTACTAGGTCTGGAAAAAGGGGAAGTTTCGCCTCGAATTCCACAGCTCAGGGGGACTCTAAAGGTAATGACTTGCCGATGGAAGATGGGAGGCTAAGGGGAGAAATATGCCAGCGAGGGGGAGAATTTCTGAGTGGGAGAGTTATTTTTTTACCCAGCTGCAACAAGTGTAGGCAAAAAATTAATACCGATTACGATTAAAAAGTTAATCGCGGTTAATGATTAACGATTAATATTTTAATGTGGGAGGACCTTGTGCAGTCCCAATATAGAGGCATTCCATCTTAGTCCTCAGGGTTGGCAATGCATTCGCAGTCTTGTGAATGCGAATGTTTATGGGTCACAGTTTCCACTTACCATCAGGTACCCTGTTTTTGTTTGCCTACCTATGACATATTACATATATACAGGGTTATTGGTAAGTCGACCTATTCCCGTTAGGAGGTGATAGGGGTGACTATTTGCGATAATTTTGACCCTCGTATGCATTATGCAAAAGAGAACCATTTTGGAGTTATCGCGTTTTTTAGTTTTTTTTTTAATTAGTCAAAAATTCAACTTGAAAAATTTATTACAAAAAAAGTATCAATTTAAATCTTATTTTTTTTCTGATTTATAAATACTATTAAACACTGGTTATTTCTCAATATTAAAACAATAATTATCGGTCCAAATTTAAAAAAGCGAGACGGAAAACGAAATTTTTTCAATATTTTTTTGCGATCGCTTTCCACTAAACTGCCTTAAAAACAAAAAAAAACGCTATGAAACTTGGCTTGCAGATTATTTTAAAAAATTAACTGTTTTCTTAGCTCTCCAAAAATGCATAACAACTAGGAACTTATTTAAAAAAAAACTGAAAAAAAATCATCACAGGAAGCGGGCGGAAATTCGTCTTCGAACTAAACTAAAGTCAGAAATGAAACTTCAAAAATTACATACATACATACATTAAATCACGCCTGTTTCCCAGAGGGGTAGGCAGAGACCACTTCTTTCCACTTGCTACGATTAAAAATTAAAATGTTTTTTTATCAACGTGTAATCTGCACGCCAAATGTATTGGTAAATTTTTCTGTGTTCGTATAATTTATGTTGGAGTTTGATAAAAAAACATGTATTTTTTAGTTTTCGGCCTCGCATTCTCAAGGGTGTACAGATAATATTTTTTTTAATATTGCATAAGAACAACAATTTCATCTTGTACAAAAGCAAATAAAAAAAGTTGATTTAAATTTGGTATTTTTTTTTTTTAATTTTTTAAGTTTCATTTCTGACTAGTTTAGTTCGAAGACGAATTTCCGCCCGCTTCCTTTGTGATGATTTTTTTTCAGTTTTTTTTTAAATAAGTTCCTAGTTGTTATGCATTTTTGGAGAGCTAAGAAAACAGTTAAGTTTTTAAAATAATCTGCAAGCCAAGTTTCATAACGTTTTTTTTGTTTTTAAGGCATTTTAGCGGAAAGCGATCGCAAAAAAATATTGAAAAAATTTCGTTTTCCGTCTCGCTTTTTTAAATTTGGACCGATAATTATTGTTTTAATATTGAGAAATAACCAGTGTTTAATAGTATTTATAAATCAGAAAAAAAATAAGATTTAAATTGATACTTTTTTTGTAATAAATTTTTCAAGTTGAATTTCTGACTAATTAAAAAAAAACTAAAAAACGCGATAACTCCAAAATGGTTCACTTTTGCATAATGCATACGAGGGTCAAAATTATCGCAAATAGTCACCCCTATCACCTCCTAACGGGAATAGGTCGACTTACCAATAACCCTGTATATATGTAATATGTCATAGGTAGGCAAACAAAAACAGGGTACCTGTGGCCCGTTTCACGAAGCTACAAGTTACAATTTTACAAGTGTAAACTGGCAACATTGGTCAAAAAAGGTACTACAAGCGTTTCACGAAGCTACTTTTCTACAATTTGTAAAATTCAAGTTACAAGTGTAAAATTTGAACCATAGACATTTTTTTTATTTTATTGTTAGAAATTGCTTCAATCGAACTAACGTTTCTCGAAAATTTTGTTACATTGTCAACTTGTACTTGTCAATAAGTAAAAAAAACTACCTAGCTTCCGAGCTAAGTAAACTTGTAATTTGTTAGAGTCGCTGTCAAATCATTCATACTATAGTACCTACCTCGTTTGTTTTTAAACGTCACTCTCATGTCGTACCGTCGTTGAGTTTAATTTTCTGTTAAAAAAAAGTTTGTTGTTATTGTTATTGTATATTTTGTTATTGTTAGTTGTTGAGTTTAATTCTCTGCAAAATTTTGTTGTTATTGTTATTTTGTCTGTAAATATTAAGTGAAGTTTCATTAGCTTGTGGAATGTGGAAGTACATCACGGATATATGAAAAATCCCTTGAATTTGGCACAAGTCCTAAAGCCTGTGCCTTCGCGTGTATGACTTTCCACGCATCGGTCTTGGTTGCCGAAAATGCTCCAAAAAAATCTTTTTTCTTAAGCATCACTTCTTTTAGAAGTGTTGCCTTCAAAATTTTCCGGTTGCTTTACATAACTAAAATAACTCCCGTACCTACTTTCAAATTTTAACGATAACGAGAGACAACTCCGAAGACTCCGCGAAACTGGAGTGGAGACATCATCGGATTTACAGATTATAAATATAAATATTTCAAGATTTGACATTTAGAAACGTCTAAACATCAACAAACTTTTTTTTAATAGGGACTTGTTAAATCGAGATGTCATTCACTTGTAATCGAGATTACCATACGATCCTATTATTCTACCATGGAAGGCCGCGTTCGAGAAACACTTGTACTTGTAAATTGTAACTTTTTGCTCTTGTTACTTGTGAATTTGTAATTTGTAACTTGTAGCTTTGTGAAACGGGCCACTGATGGTAAGTGGAAACTGTGACCCATAAACATTCGCATTCACAAGACTGCGAATGCATTGCCAACCCTGAGGACTAAGATGGAATGAAAAGCTATAAAAGATAAAAATAAAAGGATTTTTATTCTCAGATCTATATAATAATTCCTATAGAAATAAAATATAAAATACACCACTTAAAAAAACTATACTCACATGTGGCCCGTTTCACGAAGCTACAAGTTACAATTTTACAAGTGTAAACTGGCAACATTGGTCAAAAAAGGTACTACAAGCGTTTCACGAAGCTACTTTTCTACAATTTGTAAAATTCAAGTTACAAGTGTAAAATTTGAACCATAGACATTTTTTTTATTTTATTGTTAGAAATTGCTTCAATCGAAGTAACGTTTCTCGAAAATTTTGTAACATTGTCAACTTGTACTTGTCAATTAGTAAAAAAAGCTACCGAGCTAAGTAAACTTGTAATTTGTTAGAGTCGCTGTCAAATCATTCATACTATAGTACCTACCTCGTTTGTTTTTAAACGTCACTCATGTCGTACCGTCGTTGAGTTTAATTTTCTGTTAAAAAAGTTTGTTGTTATTGTTATTGTATATTTTGTTATTGTTAGTTAATGAGTTTAATTATCTGCTAAATTTGGTTGTTATTGTTATTTTGCCTGTAAATATTAAGTGAAGTTTCATAAGCTTGTGGAATGTGAAAATACATCACGGATATATGAATAATCCCTTGAATTTGGCACAAGTCCTAAAGCCTGTGCCTTTGCGTGTATGACTTTCCACGCCTCGGTCTTGGTTGCCGAAAATGCTCCAAAAAATTATTTTCCGGTTGCTTTACATAACTAAAATAACTCCCGTACCTACTTTCAAATGTACGATAACGAGAGACAACTCCGAAGACTCCGCGAGACTGGAGTGGAGACATCATCGGATTTACAGATTATAAATATAAATATTTCAAGATTTGACATTTAGAAACGTCTAAACATCAACAAACTTTTTTTTAATAGGGACTTGTTAAATCGAGATGTCATTCACTTGTAATCGAGATTACCATAACTACGATCCTATTATTCTACCATGGAAGGCCGCGTTCGAGAAACACCTTGTACGTGTAAATTGTAACTTTTTGCTCTTGTTACTTGTGAACTTGTAATTTGTAACTTGTAGCTTCGTGAAACGGGCCACTGATATTAAATATTATATTATTTTTATTATATATTTGTAGCAGTTAATACCTAAACACTAGGTAAATGAAAGCAGAACATCATGTGCGTATAATTTCATCATTTTTACATTATCGGCACCAAAGGTATGTATATAACTATAAGTTAGATTAAACACCCCAATATAATAGTCACCTAGGAGAGCTGATATCTAGCTACGAGTAAGAACCATCTCAATTTAAGTAGGTACATTAAAAAAAAGACACTGGTAAATCCATCCATCCCTTTGAAACTATGATGCCCAGACAGACACACATACACATTTTAAACATAATTTAATTGGTTTTTTGTAGACTCATTGCAAAATAAAACATGATTCTAGCATACCTTTACTAACATGACATGACATACTTAATGTATTATTGATATCTTGCCCAATAACCTTTTTTTTTGTTAGCTTATTTTTTCTTGTTTTATTTTATTTGTGTGACAGAAAAAGCTTTGGGATTAAAAACCGTTTATCTCATCTTAATAGACCTCATATGAGGCGAGATATTTCGCTTTGTTTCGATAGGATTCACAGAAATCTGTTTTTTTTTAATCTTAAAAGATTTATTTTGTCGGTGAAATTGCCCCTAGTTTCATCCCTATTCGTTTGTGCACTTTATTCAGGGACACAATGTTTAAATTTTAAGGAGGTCATATGTAGACATCTCTTTTTACCGAAGGACATTTGTATCAAGTGCGAAGAGTATGATTTTCTTAGGCAATTTTCGATACTCCGTCTAGGTTTTCATATGTCTGTGGTGGTGACTAGGGAATGCAAATAACCGGTTATAACCGGTTTTAACCGGTTATTTTCATACAAAATCGGTTAATAACCGGTTAAATTGCACTCTCTAGTGGTGACCATCTAGTAGGCAAACCAGGCAGACCAAGATTAATGGTGCGTTCCTATATTCAAAACCGTTGGTAGAACTGTGACGTCTCGTTAAAATTTGACACATTTTGTACGTAGTAAATGTCATAACGCTACCGCCCGTAAGGAAAACGATTCGTTTCTTGAATATAGGAACTGGGCATAAGACGACAGCAAATACGTAACCGTTTTAATCTGTGGCAAAGACCATACCATAACGTAGCGTTATCATACCTTTATTTATAATCTGTGACTATTGTTGTATACTATGGTTGTATATCTGAGTTTATAGATTATGTTTGTTCTTTCTTGTCCTTTATGTACCAAAGAAAAGTTGACTAGTCTCAATTTCGGGATAAAAACATTTGTTTGATTGCTCTTATGATACTATTACATGATCATGGACCACTTCTACAAGTGTGTATCTTTGTTTGACGCCACGCCTCACTGGACTGGAAGCAGTGTTGACATTTGAAATGCTATACTACTTTGCAACCCACAATACCTTGGTACTATACAACTAGCGAATATTATATTAATCCTTTACAGTAATACAGCCAGAATGTGCTGAGCAAAAGGATTTTGTTTTATTTTCAACCTTTTTATGTTATTGGAAATGGAGCTTATTTTTCTTTTATCTTTTGTTCCCTTGGGATTGGCTTACGATAAAGGTAAGGCTTAGTTCTGTCGTTATGCTTTAATTCATAAAGATCTCCTAAATACGGTACTGTTTTTGGATTAGTGTTGATTTCATGTCCATTGTTGTTTAAAATTCTACCAACCAGTCTGTGCATCCTGTTAATTAACATTTCCTTATAGTAGAAATTTTAATGTTAATATGAATTATGGTCACTATGTTCTAGCTTCATTCTACGGTGCCAGCTACATAACCTATCCACTCCAGGAAGCTAAAGGTGTAACAGATATTAATTTCCGGTTTCGGACTCATCTGTCTGATGCATTACTACTCCTGGCTGCAGGAAAAACAGACTACTGTATGGTATGTTCCCAGCAAAAATTGTATGTACTATTGTAGGGTCAAGAAATCTATATACATTAAGATGTCATTAGTTTGTAAAAGTATCCTATACTGCCGTCCTACCAAAGAAGGTGGCTAACTGCAAGGTAATAGTATCAGCATTTTAAATTTAATTTGGTTGCCAATAGAGTATAGAATCCTTTGACTACTACATTGCAGTTAGCCACCTTCTTTGGTAGGACGGCAGTATATTAGAATTATGATGACTACTAAAAACCAATTAATTATGTAGGTAAGTAAATATGAAGTACATCCTGTCATTTGAAGTCCCACCAAAAAGGTGGGCTATAAGTTTAACATGTGTATGTGTGTCCTTCTGGGCATCTTAGTTTCAAAGGGATTTACAGATTTAATAGTGTCTTTTTTAAAAGAATCTACTTCTATTGATATGGTTCCTAGCTAGATATCAGCTCTCCTAGGTCACCATTATATTGGGGTGTATTAATCTATTTAATAATTATATTTAGGGGTCATACCTTTGAAGCTGATGATGTCAAAATGACAAAATTATACACACAGGGTAAATTCCGCAATTTTTGAGGAGGGTAGACGGCCTGCTGAAAGATGTCCAGTCTTAATTGAATATACCATCCATTAAACTACTGCAAAATAGCAGTGTTCGCATTGTTGTGTTCCGGTTTGGGGATAAAACAACTGGTGAAATGACTAGCATAGAGGTATTCCATCTTAGTCCTCAGGGTTGGCAGTGCATTTGCAGTCTTGTGATTGCGAATGTCTATGGGTCACAGTTTCCACTTACCATCAGGTGGCCTATGTGCTCGATTGCCTTCTTATGCCATAAAATAAATAAATAAATAAATACTCACAGTGAAACTGCAGTGAAAAGCAATTAAAAAAAAAAATGCACTATCATTATTATAGGCTCAACAAGCACTTAGGCCACCTAATGGTCAGTGGGATCTGTGATCCAAAGACACGCATTCTCAAGACTGCAATATTAAGACTGAAATCTTAAGATCATAAATGCGTTGCCAACCCTGAGGACTAAGATGGAATGTCACTATGCTAGTCATTTCACCAGTTATCTTATCTCCACACCAAAACACATTAATGCGAACAATGCAAAAAAAATACAAATACCATGTTCAAATAAAATAATTTGTATTTTTTGGTATTTGATGTTTTTACCTCCTGCGTATGAAGAGTGACACAATAATAAGTCATCCATATTCAGGTCATTTCATTTAAACATACATGTTGACTTCAATTTGGCAATACAAAATCAAAGTTTTACACTCATTTTCCCTAAACTAAACTAAGTCTCATGTTGCTAATTTACTTAAAAGTATATTTCTTTTAAGTTTAAATTTATCCCATTTTTTTGCTTAATGCTGTTACCCTACCCCTTATGTTTAAGGCTTGTTTACACTTCGTGAAGTAGCAAGTGCAGGTGTAAAGTAATTAGAAAAATTAATCTGTAAATGGTCACGCTGTTAAGTGACAAGTGCGGGAGTGTAGTAAAATGAATAGACGCTCTGTCTATTTTTGCCTGTTTAGTAGATGCCCTTGCTCACGCGCGTATTCCCCGTACTCGCAGTACGTCCTAACTAAACACTGTATATAGTATCTGCTTGTTAAGTGCATAGTAGGGATGGATAGGGATTCTGAATAAATTCTTCTGCTGATCCATTTTCTTTGCCATAACCTTTAAGGTTTCACGATTTCAACTAACACCTCAGTCTCGACTTCTGAAGCGACTCTCCTTTTTAAAATATTTCGTAATTCTAATCGTTGTTCGTCCTCCATTGTGTTCCACACTGCACCTGCACAAAGCACAACGAAGCAATGTGTAAACGATTTCTTAACACTTCACACTTATCCTTGTAAAAAAAATTACTTCTCACCTGCACTAGTTACTTCACAAAGTGTAAACCAGCCATAAATTAGATTGATAACATCAAGTGACAGGTTATGACAGTTAGGTATTAAATGTAGACTAACCACACTTTAGGACTTAAATATTAGTTTTATTAGAAAGTTAATGATAGATTAAGAAGGCTTATGTAAACTACTGAGTTAGTGGAGTTCACTATCCATCATTAACTGAGCCATAATCAAGTATTTTGTATTACCAATTTGAATTCACCTGTATATGACCTAAAAATTAAAAGATGAAACTACATTTCATCATTATTTTAGATAAGACTTGAAGGAGGTAGAATGAAATTGCACATAAATCTTGGAGCTGGTGAAAGTGAACTATCCTCACCTAAAGGCACATTCCTTAATGATACTCAATGGCACCATGTCAGTATTGTGCGACGAGAAGCTAATCTGACCATGAAGGTGGGTATTTGATATAGTATTTTAAATATCTAAGCTAAGACCTGAATCCAAAAGCATGGGATATTCCCACCTGTTACCTCAATTTTCCTACCTACTACTAGTTCTTAAGTAAGTGTACTACAATAATAACATTTCGACCTGTCAACATGACATGTGCCCTTGATCCCACATGATAGGCCTCGCCTATACTCAATCTGTTTAGGTACTTAAATAAATGTAAACAAAAAAATCACGTGACATAGTTGGTGAACATTGATACGTCAACGCTCGACGGAACAGTTTTGATTGGCTAATATCCAGAACCACGTGGTTTGGTTTGTTTACATTTATTTAAGTACCTAAACAGATTGAGTATAGTGTGAGGATTGTAAGCAACTTGTAAAGTTAAATAATATTTAAAAAAATACATTTTCATGTATTTTTTTCATAATATTTAAGTAGTGTGCGTGCTTGCACCTTTCCAGGCATTTTTGCGTGTGGGTAGTTAACCAATCGGAATGCGTTTCAGTATGTAGGTAATGTGAAAAAGTTTGGTTGTTTGGTTTTATTTTTATGGTAACAATATTAACGGTAAACATTTTGCAAATCAAAATTTACCAAGATATGAAGGCTGGCTCTTTTGACCTTACCCACGAGTTTGCCATAGATTTGACAGATCTTGCGCGCTTCCTGGGCGGTTTGGTCTTCGATCGTATATAAACAACTAACTCACCTAACCTAACTTTTTTGGCCTTACTAAACTCTTTAACCGAACCATCGTCGCCCCCGAGGCTTACCGTATTTTTTGAACAAAGAGTCGAGCGGTCTTCTTAACCGCCCAATCCACCGTTCGTCAGCCCACTTATTTATTACGCTGGCTATTTCATACTATTTACTCTTTAGAAAAAATTACTGAGTAATTTTCTGTATTTACTGGTTTTATTGCCACATTAGTTACTTACTCGCCAAAAAACAAACACTATAATTTATTATAATTTATATTTATTTATATATAATTCATAATGTCACGAAATGGTTTTTCCCAATATAATAGGGTTTTATGACAATAACACTAATAATATTGCTTTAGATTGATGATACTTCTGTAAAGAAGAGGCTGCCAGGAAGATTCTTCGAACTGAATATACACTTTGGAGTATTTTTGGGCGGGCAAGGAGACTTTTCTGAACTGTTTTTGGGACACATGGAAAATTTTCGGGGTTGCATGGAGGATGTAAGTTTACACAATTCATGGATTGTCTTACATAATGTACATAATTTTTGACACACTTATGTAACACTTTATTTTTATTTTGTTTCAATAGGTATTTTATAATGGAGTAAAAATAATAGAAAAAGCTAGAAGCCGCAGCAGTGCTTCTATCCACGTTGAAGGTGTCACTTGGAACTGTGCCCCTGAATTTGATGCTGATTTGAACTCCGACATTAGTTTTATTGACGAAGGAGCTTACCTCATACTACCTAGAATCAACTCAAGAGCAGGGGGAAGGTTTGTTAAATAGCTGTCACATGACTTGATGCTTAAATCAGTTTGTAATGTGTAGTATATTATTATTTAAAATTTAAATTAAAATCCTTATTCACTTTCACGTATCTGATATTATCCTAAGGTAGCTGACTAATTTCTATTTAAAAGATGTTTTTAACACTGTACTACCAGACAAAATGACAAATATTTTTTACTGTGGCAGGCTAGTCAACCTTAGCCAAGTTGATAGTGACCCTGAATACTATGCTAGCAGTCCCGGGTTCGATTTCCGGTATGGGCAAATATTTGTGTGACGAGCACGTCTATTTGTTTCTGAGACTTAGGTGTTTTTATGTACGTAATCTATGTATGTACCTATGTTTATCGTGGCCTATTACCCATAGCACAAGCCTAGAGCTTAGTTTCGGGTTAGGTCAATTTGTGTGAGATTGTTTATTTATTGTCTTTAGATGGCAGATAGAATTCAAAACAATTACACCGAATGCAATCGTTCTTTATAACCCTGGTGGAGGGAGGGGGTCAGACTTCCTTGCTGTTGAAATCCTAGAGGGGGTTGTAAAAGTCAAAATGGCTCGTGGGCAGATTGTTCATACAGTGAGAGTGAATGATGGACAGTGGCATAAAATGCACTTGTTATTTAATCCTTCTTTGATAGAGGTAAGTGGTTTCAATTTATTGTTAAATTCGTTTTAAAACCGATTTTCCTATCCCGAGATAAAATTATCTGACAGTAAAATTTCGCTTTCAGTTTCTTTGTCATATGAAGGAAAATGACAAGCTTAAATGTAGCTTAGAAAGAGTTACCCGGAGATTGAAAAATCAGCTCTTATTTGTGTAAATTCAATTTTTTAAATGTCGCGGCGAATTTTTTTTATAAAACTTGTGTCTTCTTATTTATAGTTCCAATGTCTCTTTCAAAACAGTATAAAATATGATTGCTTGATTTTTGACCCGAATTAGGTAGACAGACGGTTTTATTACAAAATAGATGAAAAAAAAACACATCATAATCTTAAAAGGGCCGTTTTGCTTCGCTTGTCCAGCAACGGCCTTTTTCGGATAGCGATTTTCCGTGTTTTAGTTTTTTTTATGAAGCAAAGTATTATTTATAAGACTTGTTGGTAATTCTTTAGCTCTGCCTACCCCACTCTGGGAATGAAGGCGTGAGTTTATGTATGTATGTATTATGTATGTAAGTATTATAAATTTATTTGCAAGTATTATCTCGGTTTTCTCTATCATGCATCGTTTTTCACATCATTCATTGTTATACAGTCAGAAACTATCTTGTTTTTCGATACGATGTTGTACCCTTTCTTATCCAAATCCTTCCATCGTTTCACTAAACATCTGATTCAACCAAAAATCAACAGGAACTTTCACAGGTCAAATGGTTTTAAAATTTAGCTCCTTGAAGTATTCAAAATGATTTGTGTCGCTAGAGCTTGCAATGCGAATAGGTTAAAAATAACCGTCCTTTTTTGACACCGGGTTAAAAGAACTACACTGACAACAGCTTCAAGTCGTTTGGCTTTGCACTGCGTCGTTTTTCGCTTGGCAGATAACGCGAAAATAAACCCATGCAAGAATGTAAAATGTCTTTTGGACACTACCGTCATCGTCAGTGCCACATTTCAGTATGAGTGCTTGTGAACCATATATTGTCCTTATAGCTTTACGCGTGAGAGGTTGTATGATTTTACCCCCCGGCAAGCTTAAATAATCTTCCTAGTTATTTTGAACCATTTCCTTTAATTAAAATAGTTAGAAATTTGGGAAACATTTAAGTACCTATACAGGGTGTCCCAGAAATAGCACGTCACAGTGACACTGGAGATTTCCCAGCCTCAGACGAACCAAACCAGCCTAACATGACCTCAGTAAAAGTTGCACCGTTTTCGAGTTATACCAATTTAAAGATTTTTCCAATTTTTCACCTCTTGACATTGTAAGTGCTCGCATTTACTGGGATAGCTTTAGAATTTAGTTTTTTTTATTTGTGCGCGTTTATGAATAGTTGATTAAGATGATAGAAGCATTATTATGTCAATAACTAATGTAAAAGTTGGAAAAATACTGTAATGAACTTGACTTAAATTATCATCAACATAGTAATTTAAACTTTGAACACCTGCCATAACTTTTTTTTACTACAAACGAAATCAGCAAATAACTTTAAAAACATGCGTATTTTATGCCAATTCTAAAAGAGTATGACACATGATATCTTACTTAACGCATAAAAGTAGGAATTCGTATGACATTTGCCAATATGGATCCTCGGAAATCAATGCTAATCATCTAAAAAATTATCTTGTACTCTACGATATCTCATTTGTTTGTGGTCCTTTGAAGAATATGATTGATTTTTGGTTGACCTTGGTTGAAAGATAATAAAAATCGGGTTTAATTTTCATTAGTTTTTACGGTAAATGTTCGAATTGTTTCCCTCCGACTCTAAGGCACAAATGGCATCTTCGAATAAAATTTCGGTTTAATTTTCGTAAACTGGTTTCCGATATGTCTCGGGCTGCATTGAAGACACGTCGCCGTAGTTCCTCTTCGTTACTTATTGGTTTTGAATAAATATTATCTTTCAAACATCACCAAAAAAAAAAAACATTTTACAAAGCGAAATCAACTTCCGTTAAGAGTGCCGAGTAGTCGTTTCAGTTCTGTGGTGTTCCTGAATTAAATCGACTTGGCATTACTTTGGACTCTGATTTTGTTTGTGGAACTGAAACGACTACTCGGCACTCTTAACGGAAGTTGATTTCGCTTTGTAAAATGTTTTTTTTTTGGTGATGTTTGAAAGACAATATTTATAATATATTATATTATAAAAAACTAAATTCTAAAGCTATCCCAGTAAATGCGAGCACTTACAATGTCAAAAGAGGTGAAAAATAGGAAAAATCTTTAAATTGGTATAACTCGAAAACGGTGAAACTTTTACTGAGGTCATGTTAATTAAGCTGGTTTGGTTCGTCTGAGGCTGGGGAATCTCCAGTGTCACTGTGACGTGCTATTTTTGGGACACCCTGTATACATTCTGTTGACAATTTAATATCCTGGTGTCCATTTGCAAAAAAGGTACACTCGGCAGCAAAAGTTCGTCTCAAGAATGTTTTATGCCGGAAATTTATTTTAGGTATCTTTTTCTGATGCGAATGGGTAATAATAAGTTATTGAACTTTGTATTATTCGTTAGTGCTAGCAGCGAAATATTAAATGACGTTATTTTTAAATTTTAAAATTGACTCAATTGACGTTTATATTTTGACAGATTTTTTTAAAACGCTCTCTTGCCTATCTGCGGTTGCAATGCATGTTTGAATAGGGGCTCGCGTCGAATGAAGTCTTTGACAAGTACATAACTGCACTTTTGATATTACAAAATATATACGTTAAAACCAAGTCGATGTTCCAGCTGTCGGTGGATAACATCGTAATGAGTTCAAGAATCGAAAGTGGTGGGACACGATATTTAGATCTGTCAGACTCTTTCTATCTCGGCGGTATTGAAGCCGATAAACGACAGAGAGCATTCGCCAAAGGAATCCAAGCAGCCGATTCTAGTATAATGGTAACATAATGGAAATTACATACCATTTTTATGAAAAGCGACTTA
This sequence comes from Acleris emargana, assembly GCA_927399475.2. NCBI lineage: Eukaryota > Metazoa > Arthropoda > Insecta > Lepidoptera > Tortricidae > Acleris > Acleris emargana. The sequence continues at coordinate 42,327,697 of OV656835.1, read as the reverse complement.
AATATCCATTTAACTGGAACTTGTTTTACAGGGCTGCATTAGACCGATAGAAGTAGATGATAAAATTTTCGGCTTGCCAAACTCTGTAGTGACTTACGGAGTGAGTCCGAAATGTATTTGGTGGTACCCGTGTCACGCCAGCCCCGGGAACCCTCCTTGCGTGGCGCAGGCTGTTTGCGAGCAACACGGCGTCGATCATTTCACCTGCAAATGTGACTCCGACTTGTGCATCAATCCAGATTATGCTGAGAAGTACAAGGCAGGAAGCATTTCTTATTCGATTAGCAAAATACTACAACTAACACTGGCCTAAAAATCGGAGATTATTAATTTTATATTTTGTTCGATAGGTTTTCTCAAAATCGAGCAGCGAATTGGAGCTCGTAGCTCTTTATCCGCTGACGGTGCTCGAGGGTGGAGTAGCCGTGATCACAACACAAAACATTGACGTGGTATTGGATCACCACAAGTACGGTGTGCGTCCATCGGGAGTGTTGCTACATTTGGCGAAATCCCCGCAACACGGAAGGATCGCCATTGACCTATCTCCACAGAGGAATTCACCCCAGTATTCGAACTATCTCGAAGGCGACGGAAAAACAAAGCAATTCTTTACTCTTATGAATTTGTCAAGGGATAAGGTATGTTTCTCTACATAATATTTATACAATATTATTTAACAAGTTGTTATATACAATCAGCTATGTTTATTATGTTACTTTGCAGTTGATTGTTACATGGGTTGTTCATTTTCGCAGGTGAGGTACGTTCATGACGGGTCGGAAAACCATCAGGATGCTATTGTACTCGAAATGGAACTAATCCCTGAAACTAAATTCACTCTTCCAAGCTATCTGCAAGGAAGAAATATTTTCGTTCTGCACGTCAATGTGACTCCAGTCAATGATCCACCGGTTCTCAATTTGCCTCCTGGAAAAGTGCTAAGGTTGACTCAGGTGGGCGCTTAACAAAGTAATATAAAGCTGTAGATAACAGGACTGCGGAAGATGATTTGAAGTTTGTTTTTTTTATGTAGCGCGAGTTGGATGAACTTGCATGGTTAAAAAATATTAATGTCTAAGATGTGTTTTATAACAAAATGGCTTTTAATGCTTGAATTTTAGATAGTTTAAAGGACTTAATTATGTTCCTAAGTTTTGAGAAACAGATAAGTCTGTTAACATTTTAAAGCAAAACTAAAAAAAAAAGTATGACACTTCGCATACAAATGACAGGAATAGTTTGCTCAATTCATAAGCTTTCTAAAAAGGTACAATTTATGACATTTTAAGATTATTTTTTATTTATAAATGTACAATTAATAAATAATAGCAGAAATGTTCGCGGTTAAGCTCCATCGTTTCAACCAAAAAACGCGGGATCGTTATCGTTTTTAAATTCAGCTAATCGTGTTCTTTTAAAAAAAAGATAAAATACATTTATTCAATAAGTAGGCCACACGGGCACTTTTACACGTCAAGAATCTACCAGCGCTTCACAAGAGGAGACCACTGCTGAGAAGAAACGCCGCAAGAAACTCGGCAGTCAGTCATTTTTTAAATATATTTAATGTTACAATGGTATAATTAGTCTAGCATTATATAAATCTATAAATATTAAATTAAAAAAAAATATATAAAAAAAACTGCGTAGTTTCAGCAGGAAAACACACCAAAATCTTGCGAGAGAGATAGAAGGAGAAGAAAAAAAAGAGAACACCTACCTAGGTGTAAGTATACACCGTGTTTTTTTTGATTTACGATAACTTCGGCATATTACTAGGTACATCCATAGAAACTAAGTGATTGATTAGATTTTTAAATATTGCAAAAAAAACTTTTTTTTTCTGTTAGTACAAAGTAATTCAATGTTGTATCTTTGATCATTCTAAAAGGGCCTTTAGAGTTAAATCATAGTCTGTGTCAAATACGTCAATGTAGGCGTGACATACACGGACAGTAAAGAGCCTTTTAGACCAGTTCAACGTGATTAAGTGATTAAATTTAAAAATTAAATATCTTTGAAATCTTTACAGTTATCATTTGTCTGTCTTCGGGAAATTAACTTTATTTGACCTAAAGAACGTTCCCTTAAAGTTATCGTAAATAAAAAAAAACACGGTGTATAAGACGGTGCAAGACGACCACATAAGATTGATATGTTTTCCTACATCAACGGTGTCCCCTAGACAGATAAAGCTACTGAATTTGAAAAAATAAAATAAAATATTAAGTTTCTGGTTTAGGCCAAGCATTTTTGTCTATTAGATAGTCCTCGATCCTATAATACGCTTTAGACATTAACGACTTTTTCAAGTAATTTTTAAGTGCTGGAAAGGGTAGCTTTAATACTACCTCAGGTAATTTATTATAGAAATGAATGCATTGACCAACAAATGATTTATATACTTTACGGACGCGGAATTTTCGAATAGCGATTTTATTTTTATTTCTCGTATTGAAATTATGTACATCAGATTTTTTTGTGAAAGAATCAAAATTTTTAATAACATAAATAATATTCTCATAAATAAATTGAGACGCTACAGTTAAGATATTAATTTCCTTAAAAAGTTCTCTCAGCGAGTCACGGGAATTTAGGTTGTAAATAGAACGAATGGCCCTTTTTTGTAACACAAATATAGTTTGTTAGATTTAAATTTGCTTTTTAAAAACATAAAGTGCGTTCCAACGAAAAACGCGGGAAATGTAGTAAAATGAATAGAACATCGTTCTTCAGGCATTCGAGAAAGAAGCTTAGTTATCAATATCGTCCAAAATGGAAAGAACATTGAAAGTACTATCTAGACACGCGGGAGCGTGTCAAGCCAAGTTCAAGAAACAGAACTGGCGAGGCGCACCGTGTGTAATATTACACGAACCATTTGGAGCCACTTTTGACCCCCTCATAAATCAAAAACTATTTTACATAAACGTATCAAATTTTGCTCATATATTGAGACTTGCGAGATACATATGTGTTCTAAATTTCATAAGCTTATCTCAAACGGTTATTTAGATATTAATGTCCAAAATTCCTCATTTTTATCATTGACTGACCTATAGACCAAAACTCTAACCCAGTTCCAGATGACCTAGAGAGTTAAAATTTGGTATGCAGATAGGTAATTAGATGAATACAAAGGAATAAATAAAAAACTGTCAATTTTTAAATAATTAGATTCTATTATGAACGCTTAACATAAATACCTAATATTACTTAGGGTACCTACGTTATTAACTGGGATTAATTATTATTTTTATATTTAGCGCACATCAATAGTGTAAAATCATTACCTACTCATAAATAATGATAAAATAATAGGCATTTAGATTTTCGGTATATACACGACGCGCGCGCGCCGAGTGACGCCGGAGCGGCGCGGGCGCTGTGACGATCGAATCGAACCGTTGACGCGAACGTGGCCGAGCGAGCGGCAGCCGCGCTCACAAGCGCGAGCGCCGGCTTGCTGTCCGTCCGGTTGTCTCTCGATATCTGACCTATAAGGTTGCAATTTATGCTGCGAAATTGCTAAGTTTTCTTAAGGAAAACTTATAATTTGTAGTAATATTATTATTACAATTTCTTTAATAAGTTGGTACCTACGTACGTATAGTATTATAGTATAGGCTATAGTTTAAATAAATAATAATTTTATAGTTATAAGTAGGGAGGTGTATATACTTATTATTATTACAATTCCTATAATAAGTGGGTACGTAGGTTTAATATAGTATAGGCAATAGTTTAAATAAATAATAATTGTATTTTTTAGTAAGTAGGTAAGTTAAGTATAGTTAAAAGTAAGTAGGTGTATATACCTACTTAACTCTGAGTTTGAGAACTTGTTGATAGTAGCAAATAGTTTTATCTTTTTATTACGTAGGTAGGTACCCACCAAAAACATAAATGTAAAAAAGGAGAGCCAAGTTCAATACAAAAATTATTCTCTGCTGTGGGCTTGGCAATGCAATTGTTTTATATTTATAAAGTCTACTTTTAGTTTTGAATTTGTCCTTTTAAAAGGACCCACGGCGTTACGAGGATATGTACTTACCTACAAAAAGTAATGATATCCCACCAAAAACATAAATGTAAAAAAGGAGAGCCAAGTTCAATACAAAAATTATTCTCTGCTGTGGGCTTCGCCGCAAAAAGAATGGAGATCTGAGATTGAGTGCCAAGTTCTATGCAAAATCCAAATATGTAGTCTAAGGGCTCACTTGGCTGGTTTTCCCATACTAATTATATAGCCTTCGCATGTTCTAAACCTGTTACCTTTCGGTTCTTATTTTATTATTCCGAAAATTTGGCTTGCTGGTAGAAACTACCCATCGAACATAAGGCTCTTCCATGACTGTGTAAAAGTAGGTACTTAATAATAATTCGTATGGGAAAACCAGCCAAGTCAGCCCTTAGACTACATATTTGGATTTTGCATAGAACTTGGCACTCAATCTCAGATCTCCATTCTTTTTGCGGCGAAGCCCACAGCAGAGAATAATTTTTGTATTGAACTTGGCTCTCCTTTTTTACATTTATGTTTTTGGTGGGATATTAAATTACGTAGGTCACTCAAAAAGTTTTGAGATGCTCGAAATTTCAAAATGGAACGCACTATGTTTTTAAAAAGCAAATATATTTAAAAATAGAACACCATTAGCTGAATTTAAAAAGGAGAACGATGTTCTATTCATTTTACTACACTTCCCGCGTTTTTCCGTTAAAAATGGAACGCACTTTATGTTTTTAAAAAGCAAATTTAAAAGAACACGATTAGCTGAATTTAAAAACGATAACGATCCCGCGTTTTTTGGTTGAAACGATGGAGCTTAACTTAACCGCTTCTGCTATTATTTATTAATTGTACATTTTTAAATGAAAATTAATCTTATAATGTCATAAATTGTACCTTTTTAGAAAGCTTATGAATTGAGCAAACTATTCCTGTCATTTGTACGCGAAGTGTCATACTTGTTTTTTTAGTTATGCTTTAAAACGTTGCAAAATTTGGAAAATAATTACTAGAACTTTTAACTTCAAATCCTTTTATTTGCAAAACTTTGCATTTCTTTGGCATTTTTTATTATTTTTCGTAATGAGCATACCTCGAACAAATCATGCGGATGACGTCAAACCACTCATAGGTGATTTCAAAAAGTATTTTCATAAACAATTACTACTTATCAATTATCAACCTCTTTAATAAAACGATATCGCCACTTAACATGAGCCGAGTAGGTACATAACACCTTTGACTGACATCGTCATTCAGTTGAACAATAAAGTGACTTCGTAATTATTTGGATTTTTCTTTACAATTTTTTCAAAAGACGCAAAAGAAGGTCGCGTTTACAAGAATATTGTTGTAATTTTCCGTTTATGGAGATACGTGATAAAAACGTGTATTGCTCGTGCTGTGATCAAAACATAGCACCGAAAATAAGCAACATTAAAGTGCATTTGGAGACAACCAAACACATCAAAAACATAGAAAAAAAAACGCAAAGTGAATTTAACATGGAGCTCACAAATTTTATGATTGCCGCAAACATACCCTGGGTGCAACAACAAAATAAAAAATTCCGCAGTTTCATTAAAAAATGCATTGATGGTGAATATGCAAACAGTGAGTTTTAAATTATTAATTAACTTTTCTTATCAATTATCGTACTTACGTAAACAAATCTCGTAACATTTATTTTATTCACTAAGTACCTACATCATCCTATCATTCAGATAATTCTGTATAGATTTCTTGAAATTATACGCGGTTAATCTGTTACTTCGTGCAATATGACATACGGATGTTGCAATACAGACATCATCCTGTGTGCAAAATTAGGTACGTCATTTTTACGTCATCCGCATGATTTGTTCGAGGTATGGTAATGAGTAATTCATTGGCTATTTGAAAAATGCTTTTTTTTATTTCTAAATGACGAAGTTTTTACACAATGACTAGTTTTAGTTCGAAAGGCGGGTATTTTTTTTAAATTCTAAAAACGTAAATAACTCGATAACCAATGAGTTTTGACCCCTGGTTGACTGGACTTAAATCGTTACAAATGAGCTGTAGAATAACCCATTTCAAGGAATACGGCGAATTTCCAGTCACCCTGTATAAGTATTTGTATCGTTGTCTAGTACCCATAGGACACTTCTCCGTCCGTAAGAAACCGCTTGCACCAATCCGTACCATTTTACCTCCCGAGGCCTATAATTGATGTTCCCATCCCCTCCTACGATTCTAAGATGGACAAAATGAATCATTCAACGAAACTAAAAAGTTTTTCTAATATCCACTGCAATTTATTTTAACGGTTTGCATTCATGTTTTTAATTTTCTTGTAAATAAGTTATATATAGACTATAAATGAAAGTTACTCTTAATTTAATTCTACCTTTGCCTTACCTTACAGTACCTTACCATACGTTGGTCCAATAGGTTTAATTTTATTTGATGAATATTGTATTCAAATATTTGTTTCAAGTATATTTTGTTTTAAAATTAGTTTTTTTGTCATTTAACGCCTTAGCCAACCACTCAGAATCTAAAGCCCAGATTCAGTAGCGGAGATTGCATCTGCCCAGGCTTTACGCAATTGATGGTTATGGTCTTGGATGTTGTTTATATAGAATCTATATATTATACATAGATTTAATACAAATCGAAATACGTCGCATAGTTACCACTAACACGTCTGAAAAAACAATGCAGCGTAATTATGGGTACGAACAGTACCGGGGATCCCACTTTGGGTCTAGATTAATGTATTTTTAGTGTCAAAAATATTTATTAAAAAAAATAAAAAAAATATCAGGGTACAATCTCACACAAATTGACCTAGCCCCAAACTAAGCTCTAGGCTTGTACTATGGGTACTAGGCAATGATAAACTTACGTACATAGATAAATATATACTTAAATACATAGAAAACACCCAAGACTCAGGAACAAATAATCATGCTCATCACACAAATATTTGCCCGTACCGGGGATCGAACCCGGGACCGGGATATTATTTATTACTTTTCTTTATTTAGATTTTGTTATTTTCAGAGTGCTCCAGTTTGCTTCAACACTGACCTCTAATCAATTATACTTTTTGTTTTGCAAAGTGGAAATGATTTTAGTGCTATTATGATTAAACTAATGAGACGCCGTAGTAGTAGCAGCGAAATAATTTAGTTTATATTATTTGTTTTGCGTAGTTGCATGACTTATTAAGTCCACAGCCCTGCAGCCGCATGTCATATTAACAAACAATTGTGAGTATAAGACTAAAGTGGTAGTTCAACATAATATTTAGTGCATAATGTACATTTACTTAGCGTGTTATCGCATGAAATAATAATAATAATATAAAGAATAGAATAACCGTCATTTGCACAATGCACATTATTTTATTTTATTTATTATAAACGTTTGAACACTAAACGTGCGGTTCGATTGCAGGGTACACGCAAAGTAATAAGTTCAGATATAATGAAAGCTGAAGATCCTGACACGCCACCTGAAGATCTTCTGTACACTATACTGCATGGCAAAAATGAACTACAAAGGTAACTTGAGTTATGCACCATTGCTTTTGCAAAGGTATCATAGTTTGTAAAATGATTATTTGTAAATTTTCCCACTATGTTTTATTTCAGTGGTCACATAGAAATGTCTGGACAGCCCGTAGACTCGTTCTCACAGCAGGATATTGATAGCGGAGTAATATCTTACGTCCACGGGGCGAATAGTGACAAACAGCTGAACAAAACGTCTTTGAAACTGACATTACAGGTATTTCAAGAAAATCACATGCCCTTAATATGCTAAACTTCCTAAATAACAGTTGTTACAAATAAAGCCAAAGGTAAAATAGTACATTGTAGCCCAGGTACAGAAAGTAAGCAATAGATGGACGAGTTAGTTCGCGGGCCGAGCCGCAGGTGAGGACCGCGAAGATACGAGTCCATCTATTGCACTTTCTACCGAGGCAATACTATGTGCTTTTCACGCCTAATGTAAGGAAATAAAACAGGTTAGGACATAATACACAGTTTAATTAAAAGTAATATTGATATTAGCATTAGGACAGTTGCTGAATGACAAGGAAATGTTGAAATATCGAGGGTCCCTAAAGACTACAAATACGGTTTCATAATCAGAATTGTTAAAAGTGGACGCCATTTTGAACTTTTTTGTTACTGATCCGATTGCTCTGAAAATCGATATCTGAGGGTCCCTAAAGACTACAAATACGGTTCCATAATCAGAATGGTTGAAAGTCAACGCCATTTTGAACTTTTTGTTACTGGTCCGATTGCCCTGAAAATCGATATCTGAGGGTCCCTGGGGACTACAATGGTTCTTATGGTTCCATAATCAGAACCAGACCAGAAACAAAAAAGTTCAAAATGGCATCCACTTTTAACAATTCTGATTATGGAACCGTATTTGTAGTCCCCAAGGACCCTCAGATATCGATTTTCAGGGCAATCGGACCAGTAACAAAAAAGTTCAAAATGGCGTCGACTTTTAACAATTCTGATTATGAAACCGTATTTGTAGTCTTTAGGGACCCTCAGATATCGATTTTCAGAGCAATCGAACCAGTAACAAAAAAGTTCAAAATGGCGTCCACTTTTAACAATTCTAATTTTAGAATTGTATGTTTAGTCCCCAGGGACCCTCAGATATCGATTTTCAGAGCAATCGGACCAGTAACAAAAAAGTTCAAAATGGCGTCCACTTTTAACAATTCTAATTTTGGAATTGTATGTTTAGTCCCCAGGGACCCTCAGATATCGATTTTCAGGGCAATTGGACCAGTAACAAAAAAGTTCAAAATGGCGTCGACTTTTAATAATTCTGATTATAGAACCGTATTTGTAGTCTAGTCATAAATAACCGACCAATAGCAGAGTAGAAAGTAAACTGGTCTAAAAACACTCCATTTTACTTTGCAACTCAACATTGTTGGACTGTTTTTGTGTTGTACTACTAAGAGCAACTTTCTATTCTGATTTCGATCCTTCTTTGGCCATATTTCCGAGCAGTGGCGTGAAATAGTACATTGTGTATTAAGGTCGGTAAGTAAGGAATTACGATCGAGGCTCTAGTAGAAGCCCGAAGTCGAAGACTGAGGGCTTTCTGAGTCGAGGTTCGTAATTCCCGTACCGTCCGTGAAACATACAATGTTTTTCATCACATTTGCGAGTAAATAAATACACAAGTCAGCACAACTATTATTACGAATTACTTGAACTTTTTTTAAGCGGATGGCTGGCGGACTCCACAGATTATAAAAATGTTTCGTTCAGAAACGTTAAGGGCAAATACTTACGTAGTTATACATACAGCCCTGAAGGAGTGTCAAAAAAAAACTTTTCTTTTTTTTTCTTTTCATCACACTTGCACGTAAACAGTATCTAAACATACAGGTTAACTTGGCCGCAATGCCCCATATAAAACCCTCGACCTTTCTTTTTACCATGAAACCCAAGGTCGGTAAGTAATTTTTTTTTAATTTATGGCACAGCACACAGGTCATGCAAGTTCAAGCAAAGAGTTTACACGCAATTGAAAAATTGTCTTAAAATGTTATTTAAACAGGAATTTCATTGCAATCTCGCTACATGTTACTTAAATACTCAATTAATGTTCTTAATAACCGATTTTAATAGTTTTCTGTATCAAAACGTCGTTTTTTTACACTCCTTCAGGGCTGTATGTATACCTACGTAAGTATTTGCCCTTAACGTTTCTGAACGAAACATTTGTATAATCTGTGGAGTCCGCCCGTCATCCGCTTAAAAAAAGTTCAAGTAATTCGTAATAATAGTTGTGCTGACTTATGTAAGTATTGTAAGTGTTTTCTGTCCTATAATTTTATTTATTTACTCGCAAATGTGATGAAAAACATTGTATGTTTCACGGGCGGTACGGGAATTACGAACCTCGACTCAGAAAGCCCTCAGTCTTCGACTTCGGGCTTCTACTAGAGCCTCGATCGTAATTCCTTACTTACCGACCTTAATACACAATGTACTATTAAGGGCATACAATGTAGTAGAGGTGGGATGCGTTAGTGCATTTTTCCAACGATGAACAATTCTCTTACAATACGATTAAAATAAGTTCAACATTCGGCCATCCTCGATTATTGTCGGTATCCTTCGTGTTTTACATAGAATATATCAAAGTACAGGTATGACCTGTAAATATATTACCCGTTAACTTATTAAACACAATATAACAGAAGCATACGAGCAACAAAACCTCATAATAGCTCTAAAATAACATACATAACCTTTAAAATTAAATAAGATTAATAGTACGTGTTTTATTTTATTAATTCTTAAATTCAAACTATATTTATATCCCGACGTAATATCGTACTGTTACCTTAAGTAAAACAATAACTACTGATTAATAAAGAATAGTGAATGATTTTTTATGATATAGGTATCCTATAAATAATGCATGTCTATATCGCTTCTTAGGTCTACTTTTAAGTAATGTCATCATGGCAGGTGGTACGAGTATACATTGCGTTTACGATACTTTAAGTTTAGTGCTGCCTAAAAGAAATCGCAGCAATGTATTTTTTGTCAAAGTCGAACCGTTAAGTGATTTTCTCAAAAATTACCGGAAAAGTTGACATTACTAACTCCATACTAAGACGCGAAGTACATAGTTCCCAAGTAGACAGTTCCCAAATTGACAACATTTCAAAAAAAAAGCGTTATTTATTTTTCGCGTTTATAATAGCTGGTTAAAAATTAGACTACCCGTATTTCTCAGTTTTTCTTTATTTAACTTAAATTCGTCGCTAATAATTTATTAAAGAAATAGTCATTAAAAAGACCGTATATCCAAAGTTAGGAATACTGATGTCGTGATCTTAGCATGACATAAAATAAAAAAAGTAACTTTAAACAGATACAGAACTGACTGTCATGTCATGTCACTCACTTGTCAATCATTCGCTGCCGTTCGTTCATAAATTTGTTATTTTGCGTAATTTAATTAATTACATAATTTGTAGACGCCATTAAAACAAATAAACTATTTTGCGTTTACTGTTTTGCATCTGCTTTGAGTTTCATTCGTCAGACAGATAAAAAATGCACATGAAAGTTGTATATATATTTTTTAAATAAATGGACTAAGGGCACTATAGTCTATAAGTGTATTCCTAACATTCACAATCCAACTGCATAAAAAAATCCAAAGATATTTTTACTGTAATCAGCAGTGTAAAATCTAAAAACGGTATTTTATTTTACTACCTTAGCACCAGTGGGCGGCTGACGGATGCAAAATAGGGACGTAAACAGAACATGGATAAGACTTTTATTAAATTTCGAGAAATATTTATGAATACAAAATTATGCAGTTTTTATCTTTATCATACATTATTATTAAATACATAATAAGCTATCCTCTATTGTACCTACGTAGATTGTATACTAACGGCCAAACCCTATATTCAATCCGCGGACAGATAGGCTTACTTCGGATTAAAATTTGACACATTTTGTATGGGCAAATGTCAAATTTTAACCCTGAGGTAAGCCTTATCTATCCTCGGATTGAATATAGGGTTCGGCCGTAAGAAGATACTGGCCATTTATTATTTTATCACCTCTTGAGACTGATGAGCGTTTATGTCTATTACGTCTTAGACTTGTCAATTAAATTAGCTTAGTTTTCAATATTCATATTTAAGATGGCAAAGGAAACCACAATTTCGTTCTTTTTATTAAACCCCTTGCAGTCATATCCATATTACGTATAACGTTCGACATTATTTTGACGTAATTTGCATCCGTCAGCCGCCCATTGCTTAGCACATAATGAATTGTTGTCAAATAAAAAAAAAATACATTGCGTGTTCGCTACACATGCCCGCAATGTTGCATACAAATTTCATTGTTATCTAGTTTGTAACTTTAAAAAAAGTGAAAACGGCCATAATAAAATGAGGGCACAAGTCTTATACATCCATACTTTATTCAAAACATAACTTTTTTATCTGTGTCTGGAATAGCTTGAGTTTTTTTTTCTAAAAAAAGGTTGCGTTTCGCCTTGTCATAAACATAAAGGCGGTAAAGAGTGATGTTATTTCACGAGAAGTTTCTGTTTATATGCGATTTGTATCTTGCGATTTTTGAGAAAAGCACTATATATGCCTCGGCAGGAACGGCAATTGCGGGCCTCGTATTTTTAAACGGACTCGCAAGCTCGTCCGTTTAAACCTATACTCAGCCCGCAATTGCCTGCTTCACTGCCTAGGCAATAATGTACTATTAATCGTACTGTATTCAATTCGAGGTTATTACAAGCTTTTATTTAGTTTAACTTGTCTGCCGTGACTGTGATGAAATGTTGCAAGTTAAATTTAACCGACTTCCCGGTTTCCGATTGAGCTGGAATTTGTTATACTTACGTAATTTCGATGACAATACAATCATATGAGACCATCGAGCTGATCTGATGATGGAGACGGAAGGTCATAGACACTCCAAAATTACACAAGTTAATTAGAAGAAGTTTTAATCTTCTTAATAAGCAGATGGTGTCTATGCAAAGAAAGTATAGTCGGTAACAAAAGCTTTACCCGAAAATAAAAAAATGTTGTTAGAGACTTTTTCTGATTAGAATGTTGTTGTATAGGTGTCGGACGGCATCGAGACGAGCGCGCCGGCCGCGCTGCGTGTGGCGGTGGTCCCGCTGCAGCTGCGGCTGGTGAACAACACGGGCCTGCAGCTGGTGCACAACTCCTTCGCGCTCCTCGGCCCCGACAACCTCACCTTCGCCACCAACGCCGACGAGACCGCGGTGCAGGTCAAGTGTGTACTTTTACTTTATTTATAACAGAGAGAAGCAATGGACTTTACCTCAGATCACAGAAACAAGGGAGATAAGTTATGGGGGCGTGTTTCGTGACGCCTCGGTATGGTCAAAATGGACAGATCAGCACAAGGCGCGTCAAGCGTTGCCTAAGTCAACCCCTGATCGCTGTCAATATACGAGCTCCGTTAAAATGACTGTTTATAGTGTGAAAGTGTGCAAAAATCTAAGTCTAAACGTGAATTTTATGGCAAGGGGCATAGCATACCACCGGTAAAATTCGTTTTTAACCATTATTTCTATATTTTATGAATATTTAAGGTTTGTATGGATTTCTGAGCGTAAGGATGTGGACGTGATTTCTATCGACTATCGATAAATGGCTTGTTCTACAGCGATCAATAGAATTACACGTGACAGTGTTAATAGTTATTTAGCATAACTATCACACGCTTAAAACAAAAAGAAAATAATTCAACTAGTTTGACGTTATATAAAATTAAATTTTCGTTATAATATAAGAAACGTTATATTATTTATTATAAAGTTAATTCTGAATGAAAATACTTATTACAATCTGGATTCGGTTCAACTGTCTTGCAGATTTAATCCATTGATTGGATTTGAGATAAAAAATACAAACAAGATTTGGTACAAATAACTTCTTAAGTTCATTCTCTACCAGTCTACCTTTAGCTTTGAACCTTTTTTAAAAATAATCTCGTAGTTATGATCCCAGTGAGTCGGCGCGGGCTGACGATCAGCGCTGTGTGCACGCACAGCTCACAACCGAACCCTTTGCCTTTGTCTTTATTTTACATACATACATACCTTCACGCCTGTAATCCCAGAGTGGGCTAGGCAGAGCTACAGAATTACAACATGAAAAAAGGGGTTTATGAGATCAATTGTTTTGTGGTTACTGAATTATCAACAACTTTTTTCGGGTTGATCTCAGGTTGTCCAGGTCGCAAAATGACTAGATAGGTTGATTGACCACATCGCATAATGATTAGGTCGCAAAATGCCCACATCTTTTATTGACCACATCGCATTATGACTACATCGCAAAATCCCCAGATCTTTATTTGACCACATCGCTTAGTGACCATGTCGCAAAATGACTAGGTTGCTTTATCCCCAGATCTTTATTTGACCACATCGCATAATGACTAGGTCGCAAAATGACTAGATAGGTTATTGTCTAGTTTGTGTTTTATTCTATAAATGTACAGTCAAATAAAACTATATGATTTTGGGTTGTAATTTTTAATGAAATGAAATGAATACAAAATGGTAATTTTGTAACTTAGAACCTAAAAATATATTTAAAACTAAAATAGTTTCTTATTCTAAATTTAAACTAAAATTCTTCTTATTTTCCGTTTTTTGTTCGCCGTATCATTCTGGAGTCGTCTTTTTTACTGTTTCGTAAATCTAGCACTACTTATTACTTAAGCATATATTTGATTCTACATATATTTTGAAGAAACTTGTACCTACGCTGTTATTTCTTGACTCGTGTTTCATTTTCCTATCTAAAATGATATCTTTCTTTTTTCTATTTTTTGAAAAAAATAACCACGTACCAACATATCTTGATAGCGAGCTTCTGTTTTTAGTTTATACATAAACTTTATCAGAGTCGGCCTTTGCTGTAGCCGAAGACCCATGCGTCGATGCAATGCCTCCAGAGTATTAGCGGTTCTAAGCCTTTCTGAACAGCAGGAAATCAATGAGGGGTTTTTTAACCACTGCCGTGAAAAGTATTCCTTGAAGTTATTAATTTCTTCGCAAGTTGGACTTTTCTCGATTATTTCTTCCCATGCTTCACAGATTAGTGATGCGGGTAAAAGGGGCAAATTTATAATTTATGTGACAATTTGCCTACCTCCCGTCACAGCACTCAATCCTGTTTTCTCTCTGCATTTTTTTCAATTGCTTTTACTTTTTCGAAAACATTTCTACAAGCGGAAATCTGTGCTGATTCGAAGTCACATTTGTAGTATTTAACATTGACCTGCATTATATCCACGCATAACCGTAGACAATGCGGTATACGCACTTTTAGTCTTTTTCGGCATCAATGCGTAAATCATGGGCTTGACATTAGTAGTGTCATTACAGCTGTTTATATCAACAAATATAGTGAACAGTTGATAAAAGGCACTACTTTAAATGTGCCATCGCCTAAAACCAGTTTACCACTGTTGGCACAAGATCGTAAAACTGCTTTACATGTTGGGGTACAAAACAAAATTATTTTATTGTCAGCATCCAATTCATACTCGCACACCTGGAAATGGTTTTGTATTATCCCAGGAATGACGACACCAATTGATTTTGTGAACTCCGTTTTGGCCACGTCTTAATACTTCAATCTAGCTCTATGTAAAGTATCTCTAACCGATTCGAAGGGTTGCATTTGTATACTTGTAGAAGGATTTTCATTATCAAAAATAATTACAGCCTTTTCGTATTTTTTTTTACTGCTGACATGTTTTCACATACTTTCTGTTTTTGTATTACTCTCACAAGAATGCAAAGTTTCCTTATTCCTCAGAATTATTGCCGTTTTATCTGCGTTGAGCGTAATTGACGCACTGCATTCTCTTCTGTTCGAACAACGCCAAAAAGAATTATCATTTGCATATTTTCTTACAAAATTGTATCGATATCCGTCGCACCAAACCACTGCACCGTTTAAAAAAAATTGTAGTTTGTTATTTGACATCTTTATTGAAAATACAACTTTCTTGAAGATGATATAGATGAAACATTATTAACAAGAAAACCTCCATAAATGTCATTGCTAAAGGACATTAGTCATTACATGACTTATATATTAATTTGTTTATCGAACAATCATAAGTGGCCAGTAACACACACTGACCTACGGACCTCTTCCAAGATATTATGATAATCTAGCAAATGAAAACCTAGTAGTTATTTCAACAGCAACACCTGCGACGTTACAGACAGGGTAATAAGTATTTTACACTTGACTGTACTGGTGTTATGCGATGTAGTCAATCAACCTATCTAGTCATTTTGCGACCGAGCCATCATGCGATGTGGTAAAAAAAAGATCTGGGCATTGAGCAACCTAGTCATTTTGCGACCTAGTCATTATGCGATGTGGTCAAATAAAGATCTGGGGATTTTGCGATGTAGTCATAATGCGATGTGGTCAATAAAAGATGTGGGCATTTTGCGACCTAGTCATTATGCGATGTGGTCAATCAACCTATCTAGTCATTTTGCGACCTGGACAACCTGAGATCAACCCGAAAAAAGTTGTTGATAATTCAGTAACCACAATTTGCACAAATAGGCTAAGATGTTTACCAGCATATTAGTGACAGGTTGCAAGCCCATCGCCTAACAGTACTACAAGTCTATATTCCCTTAGTCGCCTTTTACGACATCCACGGGAAGACATGGAGTGGCATTATTCTAACCCGGCAATTATTTATTTATTTATTTATTTTATGGCATAGAGAAGGCAAACGAGCACACAGGAGCATCAGGTGACCCTGATGGTAAGTGGAAACTGTGACCCATAGACATTCGCATATGGAATTCCTGTATGATAGTCGGGTCATTGTTGTCAAATTTTGTGCAGGTAAACGAGTCCCTCAAGTTTTATTTTTATTTTTTATTAATAAGGTCAAAACCTCTTAACATTATATATTAAATACAAAATACATCGCATTAACAAACATCCCTTATTGGAATAAAGACTCAGTTTCGATATTTATCAATTTTTTTTAAGTAACATTGTGGTCATTGGTGGTAACAGAATGGTTTTCCTTATAAATTGTACCTGTCCCACGTAGCATTCCGTTTTAATAAAGATCAAATAACTGCATTTTCTAGTATAGTAGTAACCTTCTTTAAATAAATTATTATCATACACGGAGTATTATGATATGAATATTCATAAAATATATTTTAAAATTAGTCAGTATTAAAATGAAGTATTTAATTAATTTTTTGAACATTGTCCCACGTACTGCTCTGGAACGTCTGAACCACTGTATTACTAACTAATTTACAACTCAAAATAGAGATTTCGCTACTTTTGACACTGTTTTATCTTGGGAGGGATGTCTGCATTCGTCGCGGTAGTTGGTTCGGTCGGGGGGATAGGTACGTCGCTTGACAGTCGGCCGCGAGGTGTTGAACGTGCCGCGTGTTTTAATTGCGCATCCACTTTGTTACCTACATATTCACGTGAGTAAATGAATGTTTTTTCTTTAGTTTACGTTCAGTATGTTGTCTAAGAGGAAAATGTGTTAAATGTGCACGAAATATATTTACTTTACCATTTATTTTATGACTTATATATAATGGAATGTAAAATTTACCACTCTGTTCTTTAATTTCTTAATAAAAGGTAAAACGGATTGGTAACAAAGTTGTATTTTTTTTACACCTAGATCCACTAAATCTGGAATAAATCTTAAATGATTGGTTAAACATCGTGGCTAACTATAATAGATGATAATTCAGTTGTTTTAACAGACACGGACATAAAGAAAAGTAATATCTAAACATATATTTATAAAAAAAAATAAAAAAAATAAGTTACATTTACCTGCGCAAAATTTGACAATGACCCAGTCATTTCACCGGCATTCTTATCCCCGAACCAGAACACAACAATCGAACACTGCTGTTTGGCAGTAGGTTAATGGATAAGATGGTGGTAGCGATCCGGACGGACCCTGCACAAGGTCCTACCACCCGTATGTGTCAATGAGGGTTTCCGCGCATCAGTTTTTTCACTAGGTGGCGCCTCTGGGAAGTAATGAAGGTCTTTTTGACAGTTGATGTTAAAATATATGCCTAGAAGAAGACCAATGACAATTTACTTTTTCACTTGATATATACACATTTCAAATATTTAGGTGCATTTATATTTTTTATGTGTTATCAACTGTCAAAAAGACCTTATTATTGGGGGGGTTGAGATGGGCCTTGTGAACCACTTCGACCATTGCTGATCTTTTGTGGCAGCCCTTTGTTTTAGAGTTCACTACACAGGCCCGTTGCGTCTAAGAATTTCCAGATGCTTTGGGCAGTGAGTAGTTGTATCTCTTGTGGGTCAATGATATGTCGCCCTAGGTGGATACTTCTGTTGCGCATTAGTGGTCCGCAAGAACAGAAGATGTGCATTGCTGTTTCTTCTGTTTCCTGACAGAACCTGCATGTCGCTTCTTGTTTCATTCCCATTAAGAACAAATGTCTGTTCAGTTTGCAGTGGCCAGTTAGGATCCTGGTCACTGCGCAAGTCTTTACTCTTTTGAGTTGTAGAATCTCTTTGGAGAGCTTGCTTCTGAACCCTTTAATAAGTGACTTCGAGTGGTTTTGTCCTTTTGTGGATTTCCACAGCTCGGTCGCTTTATATCTGTATAGCTCGCTTAGCAGGGAATAGGCTTTTCGTTTTGTGATGCCACAGAACGGCTCCGGGCCGACCAGGGGGTTGTCAGCTCCGTTCCTAGCTAGTTCGTCTGCTATTTCGTTTCCATCAATGCTGGAGTGCCCCGGTACCCATCTAAGTATTACTTTGTTGGGTTCACCCAGGGTATTTAGGTTTTCTTTGCAGTTTTGGACTAGTTTGGAATTTATTTCCAATGCGTCTAGTGCCAAAAGGGCAGCTTGGCTGTCCGAGTTGATGTAAATGTGCTGGTGTCTACGGTTCTTCTCAAGGTTGATCTCCGCACATTTGTTAATGGCGAACATTTCCGCTTGGAAGATTGAGGCCTCCGTACCCATGCTGACGCTAGCTTTGAGTCTTGGTCTCTCACCATAGATTCCACACTCCACATCGTTCCCTTTTTTGGAACCATCCGTATAACAGACGTGGCAACCCTCTTTGTGGTCCAACTGGCCTTTCAGCCATTCGTCTCTGGAGGGTATCTCCACTGAGTATAGTTTCTTAAAGTTATATTCAGTATGCATGTCATCAATTGGCATGCATAAGGTTGTGTGTTCAAACACCGATGCCTTAAGCTTGGTCAGTATCTGAGATCTCCATTTGGTCCTTGTCGTGGTGCAGATTCTGAATATGCACTGCTCAGCCTCTTTTTGCACTTGTAGGTGCAGTGGTGTTAGGTCTAGCAGCGCATCCAGGGCTGCTCCCGGTGTTGAGGATAGAGCTCCTGTTGCGATTACGCAGGCTGTGCGTTGCAGACTATCCAAGGTTTTTATTGTTGTTTTTTTGGTTGGTTTTGTTGTACCAGACAGCGGAGGCATATGTAATTATAGGCCCCACCTTGAGGGTAATGTAGGGCTTTAGGCCCCACCTTGACCCCGCCATTCGACAACTAGTCCACATAGCCATTTTGGCCTTTTGGGTTATGTTTTTTATGTGCGAGTTCCAATTTAACTTGGTCTAAGGTGACCCCTAGATATTTCACTTCACTTGAGAATGGGATTGCTTGTTCGTTAAGCTTAAGATATTGCAGCTTTTCGAGCTTTCTTTTCTTAGTGAAGGGGACTAGCACAGTTTTGTTTGCGTTTATGGACAATTCGTTTTCTTTACACCATTTATTGATGGTGTTGAGAGCTCCTTGCATTAGACATGAAATTGTGTGGAGGCTGGGGCCTTTGATTATGACTACAAGGTCGTCGGCATATCCTTGTATGTCATAGTCCTGGTCCGTCATTAATGCAAGTAGTTGATCCACTGCTAGGGTCCACAGTAATGGGGATAGGACGCCCCCTTGTGGACAGCCTCTTGTGGCGTGAAATTCATGCGAAAACGCATTGAGAGTTAGAGGTGCCACTCGGTTAGAGAGCTCACCTACTCTGAACCCAGTTGATGGTGGTGCCGTCTACACCCTTCGATATCATTCCATTTAGAATGGTATTTGTGGGCGTGTTGTCGAAGGCACCTTCCACATCAAGAAAAGCACATAGGGCTGTTTGCTTATCCTCTAAGGTTTTCTGCACTTTATCGACGAGATCGAGGAGGGCAGTTTCTGTGGATTTTCCTTTTTGGTAAGCGTGTTGGTCCGAGCTGAGGGGTTTGGCTATAAGGTATTTAGCTCTAATGTGCTGGTCTATAATCCTTTCCATAGCCTTGAGAAGGAAGGACGTGAGACTGATCGGTCTGAAGGATTTAGGCTGAGAGAAGTCCTTTTTCCCTGCTTTTGGTATGAAACGTACCTTGACTCGTGTACATGGTTCTGGTATTATAACCCGGGTTCTCGAAATATTTTAACCAGATGCGGGAGGAGAATATTATCTCCCTTTTGAAGAAGGGCCGGAAAGATTCCATCCTGTCCCGCTGATTTAAATGGCTTGAATTTCTCAATAGCCCATTTAACGTTGTTAGGCCTGAAGATCTTTGTGGCCTTGTTCCAATCAGCTCTGTGCGCCCTGTGATCTGGTTGGTTTCTCTGGGCGCACCGCTGGGTGTCATCGGAGGTGTACGATCCTGGAAAGTGGGTTACTCTGAGGAGTTCAAGAGTTTCCCTCTCTGTGGTCGTAAAGGTATTATCTGGTCTTTTGAGTAGGCCGAGATAGTTTGTGGGTGTCTTGGCGAGTATTCTGTGAATTCTCGCTCCTTTATGTGTTTGGGCGATATCTTCACAGAATCTTCTCCAGGACGCTCTTCTGGCTTTTCTGATTTCTTTGTTATATTCCGTCAAAGCTCTACCGTATTTCTCCCAGTCGTGCGGCCTGGAGCAGTGATTGAATATACGCCGTGTGGAACTGCGAAGTCTTTCCAGCTTTTTGTTCCACCACGTCGTCGTGTTATTTGTTTTAGATTCTTTCAACGGGTAGCTTCGCTCGTAGGCCTTGTTAATGCCTTCTGAGAGTTTGTTTACTGCTTGGTTGAGAGAATCTGGAGTTTTAACATATTTAGGGAGGTCCGTTAGATATTCTTTAAGATAGACCCGATAGGTGTCCCAGCAAGTGTTCTTCGGGTTCCTAAGTTTTTGTTGTTCTTTACCTAGTGCTCTTGTTACCTCGAATAGGATATGTTTGTGGTCCGACATGGGGTTTTCGGAACTGACATGCCAGTTGGCCAAGTACTTCCTGTCTAGCCCTAGTAACGAAGGTTGGTGTGTTGCCCTTATTTAGCAAGTGTAGACAGTTAGTAAATATAAATTCAGAGAGTAGCTCACCTCTTCTGTTGATTCCAGTGCTGCCCCAGATGGTGTGGTGGGCATTGGCGTCGCAACCCACAATCAGTTCTGACTTTTGTCTTTGGGCATAGTCCACGACTTTTGTCAGTTCTTCTGCGGGGTTCTGTTTCTCACCGGGCAAGTAGGCCGAGCAGATTAGGACCTTCGAAGTGCCTCGCCCTTTGAGATCCACGTATGCGACGGCAATGTCGTCACTGCAAAGTTCTAAAACAGGCAGAAAATTTATGTTTTTGTTAAACACGATGCAGGCCCTTGGTTTTGTGCCTTTTTCGTGTACCATAATCTTACCCGCTTTACTCATACCTGCTACCATGGAGTTGGCGTTAATCCATGGTTCTTGTATGAGGGCGATGTCCAGGCCTTGTTCGCTGAACAGTTTTTCGACGACTGCTTAGGCCGCGACTGCGTGGTGTAGGTTGGCCTGCAGGAACATCGCCCCCAAAGAGTAGTGTAATATACTGGGAAAAGAGAGCCCTCTCACGGGTTATTCATGCAGACTCATTTGAAGCGCCATCTACATTTTTGAACAAGTACCATTCATATATATATGTATAGCCAGCTACAGGTATTCTTAAAATTTAATGGCTTGGATTAGTTGGCTTTCCAGTAACAAACTATTTTGTTCTCGTCTTGTCGTAATTAGAATTGATTAATATTATTCTGAATTTAAGAATTACGACGAGACGAGAACAAAATAGTTTGTTACTGGGAAATACCTAACTAATTGGGCGGGAGGGTATAATGAAATGAAATGACAACAAGTATTATTTTATAGCTTTATTTTCTATTTTTATAATGTTTACGTTTGTTGTAGGTAATATTTTTGTGTAGCTATTTTTACTTCGTGATCCCCATCATAGGTTAACTTACCGGACAAAATCCGATTATCCGATTGACACCAGCTGTAAATTATTACATTTGTATATGTAATTATTATTGTATCAACAATATAATACAAAATTACACAAACTAAAAAACAACGTCCCTGTCGCACATTAAAATAAGCGTCCATATCACAGAAATTTAACTTCACACGCGAAGTAAGTCAATACCCAAACGGAGGAGCAAGCTCAGAACTGAAGTATTGTGGTTTGTCAGGTTTGTGGTAACGAAAACACCTAAAAACCAGGGCAGAAACGCACTTGCAGACCGGAATGCAATTCAATTCAAATCACACACACTCAAATCAAATACAACCGTGGCCATGTTAAATGACTGGTAGGCAGGCAGGGTTGCCATTCAAAAAAACCATGTTTCACTCGGCCAGATCTAATAAAATTAGATTATTCGGAGTATTATTTCAAAATAAAAGTATTTTTGGGATTATTTTCAATGCAGGATATTTCTTATTGATTTATATGTAATGATAACATGCATGCAGTGACATCTATCGGAGACTCATGATAACAATCGGTGTTTTTACTGTTCAGAAGTGTAGATGGCGTAACTATATATTTAACATAGCACAATGTAGGAGACTGTCCCCCCTCTGATCGCCCCCCTGCTCCGTGTTGCGTCAGTGTGGGGGCTGGCGTTGGGCACCGGGGCGCATTTACCTGCCTTTGTGTGCTCCTCTTCCCCTGGGGTGGATGGTGCCCCTATTTGTCCCCCTGTTGGGAGGAAACCGCGGCCGGTTGCCCGCTGATCCAGTGGCTGTTGGATGGGGATGAGGGAAACGGACTGCCCTTTTTGATCCCCTTGGGATCTTGCGAGCGGGTGTAGGGGCCAGCGGAATGGACGTATTGGGCCTGGATGGCCCTGGTTGGTCCAGCTGGGGGCGGGGAGCGTGGGGAACAGATGTTGTTGCTGTCGGTGCTGGGGTGTGAGGATGGTCCATTGATGACTGTTGGGCCCCTGTGGCAGGGCCCTTTAGTCTGAATTGGACCTCTCGTAGGCCAAGACTGGCCTTTAGACCGGACTTCCGGAGGGACTCCACAGATAGGTCGTCGAGAGAAAGGGTTAGCGTCACCCCTCCCTTTTCGACCTTTGAGTGAAGCACCTTCCAGTACTCAGTGTGCAGCCCCTGGTTCTGCACACTGAGTAGAGACAGGGTCTGCCGGATCTTGGTAGCGTCCGTGTCTGGGATGTATACCAACCCTATGTTTGGCCTCGGGAGTTCGCTCTCACGTAGTGTGGTGAGGTTCGCTTCCGGCCATGGTTTTAGGGTTGGTATAATCCCTTCAAGCCAGGTCTTAGACCGTTGGTCGCTGCAAGTTACCAGCAACTAACCTGGCTTGAATGAATAGCCCTTGAACTTCGGTCCTTCGCCTTTCTCCAAGCCGATTATACTCTGCACGATGGTGTCGCAGATTAACCCCAGTTGTGCGTCCGTCATCGGAGTGGGGTTGATGATGCCGACTCGGATGAGGCTTAGGACCTCGTTGTAGGCTAGGGGCGTAGAGGTTGGGGGAGGCGGTGTAGCGGGTGTAGGAGGGGTCCCACTCACCTTCGAGGCTTTAGGTGCGAGCCCCTGTGGTGATTCCTCTTCCGTGCGGAGCCGTTTTACCGGCTTTTGCTGCGGTTTGGAGTGTGGGGACCCGAACTTGTACCCCAACCTTTTAAGTTCCGCGAAGCTCTTTTGGGCAAGTTCTACCGCCTCGGAGGGCGGTATCCCCAATCCCTTAAGAGCTTTGTATCGACCCTTCGCTGAACCTGCCAGTTTCCTGGGCAGGTTGTCGTTGGCGGAGTAGGGCTCACCAGGCAGTGAGTTTGGTCCGTTATCGGCCCTTTCCACCGTGTTGGTAAGCTCCACCACCTCCATGTCTTGCTCCTGCGTTTGGGCAGATTGCTCCGCGCCTACCGTCAGGGGCAGTAATTCCTGGCATAGGTCTTCCAGGGTTTTTTTTTGTTTAGTTTCTCCATACATAAATCCCACGAGAAGCTAGGGAAAGTGGTCCGTTCCGGCAGAGCCCCGCTTGCCGGAATAAGGCTATTTACACCTCGAGGTCGCCTGGTATCGAGGGCACACCGTTAGCAACTGAGCTCCCCCTCAGTCACGCACCTGTAGGCACGGTTCGTATGACACCTGTAGGTTGGGGTTTTTGGAGTCGAGGTTGTCTCCTCCAGGATAGGTATGGGAGAGGATAGGGATGGAGGGGGGGAGTGGCATTTGTGGAGGGAGTTGGGAAATTTGGAGCACGGGAAAGAGGGTAAGGAGTACCTGAACGGTGGGACTGTCGTGCCAGGTATCGCCCTTCATACTTAGCTACTTCGCAGTCCAGGGTAGTTGGTAAATATGCGACGCCCGTGTCTACCGCTAGCATTTCCAGGGTGCACGACCCACTTAGTAAAATGAGTGGGTTCGCCCCAGGTCTGTACGTCGGCAGAGCCTGAGACGACGTGGACGTGTATGAAGGACTTGGCGGAGTGTGCCTGATAGCTCAGCGTCGCATACCTGAGCGTACCCACCCCGCCTGCACCCCCAAAAAGACCTTACTTCCCAGAGGCGCCATCTAGTGAAAAAACTGATGCGCGGAAACCCTCATTCATATTAGTAGTCTAGTAGATATAGTACGGAGATTCCTACAAGATGAACATAATATGTGTCAGAGTGCCAGCAGTGATGTTTGTCGCAGGTACGACATAGTGAAGCCGCCGCAGTTCGGCGTGATCGAGAGGCTGCGCGCGCTCGACGGCACGTGGCAGACCGTGGACACGTTCACCAGCGAGATGGTCTCCTTCCGGCGGGTGCGCTACATGCACCTGCTGGGCAGCCCTGCGCACGACGAGTTCAAGGTATTATTCGCTCTCAACACCAACAAACTCAATACTGCGTATACAAGAATCACTTTGAAGATGATTTGTACGTAGACGTGTGTAATCATACTAATCATCAGAGATCGGAAAAATGGGCGTTATTACTCGCAATAATGTGTACATGACTCCAAAGATTTCAATTAAACAAATTAAATTACATTAACTTATTTTTTACCTGGACCCTAATCTCGATCCTATGCAGGGCAGTAATACATAAATAATACAAACATAATACATAAATAATAACCGATTTTGATTCTAATCAAGTAACCAATCATAATTTTTCACCGTTAGATTTTAAATTGTCATTTTTGGCGCTTAGGACGGTACAGTCGAGGAATTGAAATGTGTAGCAGTTTGACAAAATACGTCAATTTGCCGTGTTATACAATTTTCACGTGTCATTGTCTTGTTGCGCCGGGAAATGTATAAAACGGCTGAGTTACGTATTACGTCTAACTGATAAACAATTAGTATTCTCGACTTCAGGGTGATAGGTAACTCGACCTATTCATTGAAAGGGGTCATACTAGAGCTAATTTGCAATACATAGTTTTGTCCCAGTTAACTCAGTTAACTGGGGATCTAATGTCATTTGTATTTTTAGATATTAAAAAAAACTGTCGTTTGATTTAAAACTGTGATTTATGAAAAAAATACTTTACTGTGGGAACTAAGAACCAATTATTAATATTATGTTTTTCCTTTCAGTTTAAAGCTTCTGTTGGGACGATTCGAACGAACACATTATATGATTTTAGACTCACTTTCATTAAACTCGAACTATACCAATCGGTAAACGAGGAGCTGGTGTTAAACAACACGCGAGAAGCCTTTATATCGGCGCAGCATTTACGATTCAAAACGAAACCTCTAGGATTGCCAAGTGATCGAATTGTTTACACTATTCTTAAATCTCCCAAGTATGGAATACTTCATATGTCTTCTGGAAAATATCACTTGCAAGCGCATAGCACGTTCACGCAAAAACACCTGGACACCGACCAACTGTGGTACAGGCTGCACAGGCGCGCCTACTCCCACATTCAAGACGAATTCTTGTTTGTAGTGGGAGCCAGTGAATGTGAAAATATTACTGGGGTCATGAGAGTCAGGCACACGCCGGCGTATTCGTCGTCGGATCATTCTTCGGGTCGCGTGCATACCACCTTAGAAAGATTACAAGTCATGGAAGGTTCTAGAATGGTCATTCCCCCCACTCATTTAAATTTCCGAATTGACGTTGTTACCAATCTTGTTTTTAATATTACCCATTTACCAAAACATGGAAAGATCGAGGTAATTAGCGAAAGCTTAAAAATAGTACGAGATAATACTACATATTTTACTCTAAAGGAGTTGAATTCAGATAGAGTGTATTACTCTCACGATGATTCTGAGAGCAAACACGATTCGTTTCACTTCATGGCACTGAGTCCCGAAGCAGAAGATTTTCAATACGTCGGAGTGTTTCATATCGACATTATACTGAAAAACGATAACAGTCCGGTCAGGGTAGCCGACAAAGTTTTCCATATAGTGCACGGCGGTGCCCGGCTTATCACGTTTAGAGATCTGAGCTATTCGGACGCCGATTTGGATACGAAAGCTTCCGACATCGTGTACACCATTCAAAGATATACTAAAGATCCTCCGAATGGAGGAATTTACAGAGCTGATAACCCGTCTGAACAAATCGCTACATTTACACAAGATGATATTAATAAAAACCTGGTACTCTTTAAACACCAAGGTAATGAATACGGAAAGATGGCATTTTGGATATCTGACGGTTTATTTGATGTTAATGGGAACCTTGAGATTCAGGCATCTCCACCCTTTATTCGGATGTACCCCTCGAACGGGTCGATCGTTGAGAATGGTAACGCAGTTGTTATTACCGCGAGAGATATGCAGGTTGACACTAACATGAATTGTTTGGAAGAAGATATTCGCTACGAACTGACGCAGAAACCAAATCACGGCGCCCTTGAAGTCGGTGAAGGTCAGGGTGCGTCTATGTTTACGCAGTTAGACGTGGCGGCCGGCCGCGTGGCCTACAGGCATCGCGAGCCGAAAACGCCCTCCGACCAGTTCAGGTAACACACCACGAGCTTCTCCGTTGAAGTAAAATAAATCACTTGTGTCATTAAATATTACATAACTATCTATGGCATTATTTTTACAGATTCAAAGTGATGTGTTTGGAGGCGTGGGGCGAAGGAACTTATAATATTAAGATATTTCCGTCAAGCTACTGGGAACCGCTCAAAGTAACCACTAACAGACCGCTAGTCGTGGAGGAGTCTACGAGTGTTAACATCACTAGGGAAGTGTTAGAGGTAAAATAGCATGTCTCTGAACGAGTCATAAAAAAAACCCGTCATTTGTCATTTCATAAAATTTCATTTATTTACAGTATGTTTAAACTACTTGCAAGAATCGTAAGTGCCCGTTTTTGGCAAGGGGCTTTATAATCTAAAATTTAGTAACATCTAAGTATGAAAATCATAGTTTATACGAAATATTCTACATCTCAGAATAAGGCCATTTTTTTATTTTATTATTTGTACAGGTTATGCACCCGCAAATCGAACCGTCAAACATAGTTTTTCAAGTAACTGAAGGACCATACCACGGCTGGCTAGAGATAACTGCGACACCTGGTACTATAGAAGTGGAAAATTTTAATGAAGAGCCACTGTATACTAAAGTTTTCGACCAGTCCATCATCAACGTGAACCGTCTCGTGTACATGCAATCTGGAGTCAACATAACCAGGGATAAGATAGTCATGGATGTAACCAATGGGATCGTGTGGTTAAGAGATGTGGAGTTAAACATTGTGATCATACCAGAGCGATTTTACGTCACTGCTTCGAATTTGACTGTGGTCGAAGGGGAATCAGTCAGTCTGAAACCGGACTTGTTCCGAACTGTTACGGAGTATTACAGAGGGAAAGTAGTGGCTTATAAAATTATCGAGAAACCTAAAAATGGCAAAATCATGATGGGCGACCAGGAGTTATATTTATTGCCTGTTCTAAAACTGAATTCTGGCAACATTAAGGTATCCTTTCCAATGTTTTATCTTTGATATGTTCTCAAAACATTATAATCTAAAGTAAAGAACGTTGCAACAAGACTTAAAGAGTTTCGGGATTGCGTCATTTCCCTTAAACTCGCTTATGAGCAGGGACCGGAAAACCCCTTCTTTTGATTAACCCTATCAATAGGCTTAGCCTATCATTCGGTTAGCCAATCGATGTGCTTAGCTATGATTGAGTCACCTTAACGTTAGGGCGAACCCCTTTGAAGTAATTAACCGCATCCAAAGAGCTTACCCGGTTCATTAGGGTTTCGGTAGTTTAATATTTAAGCGCTTAGCATTGACTGGGTATTACCCCATCGATCGCCTCTCTCTTTTTTGCGCATTCGGGCGAACTCTAGCCGTCTCGCTTAAGCGGCTACTGCCTGCCGCCACCCTATCAATTGTTAGGTAATTCAATAATACGTCTAAACTCTTGCGCATAGAGGTTAAACCAGCTTGAAACCGTTTGAATAAGCTTGAATAAGGTGACAGACAATAGGGTATTGGGATAGGCTTAGCGCTTAGTCGAATTAACCGTATCGTTGGGTTGCCCTTTCTTTGAGCTAAGTCGACGATAAGCTTAGCGCATCCTTGGGGTTTGTAACAACAAGTCTATCAAAAAGCATATCAAAAACCCCTTTCGCGCTAAGCGGTTCCGGTCCCTGCTTATGAGGAATATATTAGAGCGAACAAAATATAAAGTACAAACCCAAAATCGTTTTAAGACTCGTTACACTGTAAAGAGACGTATTTCAACTTAGATTTAATTCTCTCACGCTTACAGTATCTTGGTTAGCTAAAATGGCTTGGAGTACTATTTTTTTTAGCTCCATTGATTCTTTTATAAAGGCGGCTGTACTGGCCGTATTTTTTGTAAGTTGTGGAAAGTAAGATGAGTGAGCAATAGTGACCGGGCGCACGCGTATTTCAGTACGTGAACGATGGGTCGGAGGAGGCGGCGGACTCGTTCAGGCTGGTCGCCGTGACGGAGGCCGGCAAGGAGAGCGAGCCGTTCGCAGCGCGCGTGCTCGTCGCGCCCGTCAACGACGAAACGCCCATCGTGGCCGCCAACACGGGGCTCTGCGTCTGGGAGGGCGGCTCCTTCACCTTCACCAGGAATGAGCTATGTAAGTCTTAAGACTGCGCTGAGCGTACGTCGGATGTACAGTGGCGCCCTCATTACTATTATACAGTTGTCTAATAAACTTAAGTATTTTCTGTAAATCGGACGTTGCTTTTTAGGTTCTACAAATGAAAACACAACTTATAGGATATATCACATATTTTAATAACAATTGACCTTCGTTTTATCAACTTAACGGAAAAAAGCGGCCACCTTTTCCCGTTAAGCTGACTTCACAAAGGGTTACTGTTATCAAAGTTTGTTACGTATCCCATAAATATAAAGTTTTATGACAAAAAAATAGGTAAATTAGGTGCCTTCAGTCCACATATTTTGGCCTTTCGCTATTTCGGTATGTCGGGCTGGCCGCTGATACGCAACAGGTTTTGATCCGGTGTTTGCCATCATTTAGAATACCGTAACCTCGGGTAACTTTAGCTCTAGGGGGTAACATTGCCCACCCTAAAAACCATCGTTAAAATTTAATTATTCCATTAAATGTTACATCTGAACCAAGCTACTTACATAGTTCTAAATTTTGGCAATTTAAGATGATTACCACTGAAATAGTTATACTTTTAAGGGTGGGCAATGTAACCCTACTTGTGGGAGTACCTTGTGCACGGTCCGTCCGGGTTGGTACCACAATCTTATCCATTAACCTACCGCCAAGCAGCAGTGTTTGCATTGTTGTGTTCCGGTTTGGGGATAAGACAGCCGGTGAAATGACTAAGGTCTAATTCTATGGAACTTGCTAACTATGTAAACAAACCGCCATATTGAAATTGTCTCTGAATGATGAATTTACTAGTGATTGGCAATACTCCTTTACTTATGACAAACCATATCGAATAATAAAATACCGAAAGTAAAAAAACAAGTAGTTACTTATTTGTAATTTGATTAATCACGATCTGAAGAAAAATCGGTACTTGAAGATGATATATCACCAGTATTTATTATAAAAGGTGCCGTTATATCATCTGTGAGTTTGATCAGCGTGAGTTGGGTAATGTGTAGGGGCCTTAATACAGGGTGTCCCAAAATCGGTAAACCACATTGACACCGGAGGTAGGTCAGCTTAAGAGGTGCCGAACTAGCCTAACATGACCTCAGTAAAATGTGCACGGTTTTCGAGTTATTGCCAAATTAAAGGTTTTTATAAATTTTCACCTTTTTTAACACTGTTTGTGCCAGGATTCAGTCGGAAAGCTCTCGAACTTATTTTTTTTAAAATGTAGGGAGCCTGAGATAGTTTATTAAGATATCAAAAGTGTTATTTTGTCAATAACTAATGTAAATTTATGAAAAATATTGGATTAGTCTCGATTTAAATTATCAGTAAATCATTAATTTCAACTTTTGACACCTGCCGTGAATTTTTTTTACTAGAAACGAAACGAGCAAATGATGTTTAAAAATTGAGCATGTTATGCAGATTCAGAAATGGTACAATACAAGTATCTTACTGCGATAAGAAAAGCATTCAATAACACTTTTCCGATGCCGCAAACCGTCGCCGTCAGGTAAAAACAATGCCGTACGATGTGATATCGCATTTGAGGCCTAAACATCTCATTTTTTGCCAAATGCACGGGAACGAAAGAGATGGAAATAATGTTCATCTCCCTTTTGAAGGATATCGGTGACTAATAGCACGTGTGGATTTCTACCTGGACCCCTCCACTTCGGGCTTTGTACCTGCCTTGCTTTACCAATTGTTTAAAGAAAGGGATGGATAGAGTGCTTTGTCCGTTTATTTACAAGTAGCACGATAAGCAGTAGCCTTCGAACCAAATCAGTTCGTTACCTTGCGTTTCGTGCGACACCCGTGTTCTCTGCGTTCCATCTGTGTGTTATTATCGACTTGGCTTTTCTCTGGACTCTGATTTCTCTGAAAACGACAACTCGGCACTCTATTGGACTCTGATTTGCTTTGTGGAACTGCTACGACAACAACGATGGCAAACCGTGATCCCCAGTACACTCATGGCGACTACGCTGACATGCTCTTGATTTACGGTGAAACTAGGCATGTTTCAAGTCGAGGCAATGTTACGTACAACGCAAGATTGGCTACAAGGTTGTACTCGGAACGATATCCAGGTCGAAATCCAACGACTCATAACGTCATTTTAAGAGCCCTAAACGCTTATCACGAGGGCAGGCTACCAGGAACGAGTACCCAAGGAGGAAGACCTCGGACTGTTAACGACGACGTGGTTTTGGAAGAAGTACGAGCGGAGCCAGGAACTTCAGTGCGAATTATTGAACGCCGCACTGGAGTCCCCAAATCATCGGCACAAAGAATTTTAAATCGTCATAAATACCATCCCTACCATATCCAACGCGTCCAAACACTACTTGCAACGGACTACGCACACCGTGTTGAATTTTGTCGGAAGATGACTCAGAAATACAGGGAAAATCCTAATTTCTTCAATGAAGTACTGTGGAGCGACGAATCAGCCTGCAGAAGGGATGGATATCTAAATTTACATAATACCCATAGCTGGCAGCTGTCAAACCCACATGAACAAAGAGAAGACCGGTCCCAATACCAATTCAAAATTAATTTGTGGACGGGCATTTTTAACGGCCAAATAATAGGACCGGTCGAACTGCCAGCTATTTTGAATGGAACAAATTATCTTCAATTTTTGGAAAATGATCTTCCAGTACTTTTAGAAGATACACCGTTGGCACTGAGACAAAGGATGTGGTTCCAACAAGATGGCTGCCCGGCACACTACGCTCGACTAGTCCGCGAACACCTCAGCAACACATTCCCCGAGAGATGGATTGGGCGATTGGGTCCAATTTTATGGCCACCGCGTTCCCCGGATCTAAACCCATTGGATTTTTTTTATTGGGGATGTTTGAAAGATAAAGTTTATGCAAAACCAATAAGATGTGAAGAAGAATTGCGGCAGCGTGTATTCGACGCAGCCCGGACCATATCGGGAATTACCTTAAGAAAATTGAGCCGAAATTTTTTGAGACGGTGTTATTTATGTATTAGAGTCCGAGGCAGACAATTTGAACATTTATTGTAACTAATTTTAAGTATTAAAATAAATCATTGAAAGTTAAACCCGTTTTTTTTTGGTCATCAACTTTCATCCAGCCCGAGATGCACATTATTTCCATCTCTTTCGATCTCGTGCATTTGGCAAAAAATAAGATGTTTAGGCCTCAAATGCGATATCACATCGTACGGCATTGTTTTTACCTGACGGCGACGGTTTGCGGCATCGGAAAAGTGTTATTGAATGCTTTTCTTATCGCAGTAAGATACTTGTATTGTACCATTTCTGAATCTGCATAACATGCTCAATTTTTAAACATCATTTGCTCGTTTCGTTTCTAGTAAAAAAAATTCACGGCAGGTGTCAAAAGTTGAAATTAATGATTTACTGATAATTTAAATCGAGACTAATCCAATATTTTTCATAAATTTACATTAGTTATTGACAAAATAACACTTTTGATATCTTAATAAACTATCCCAGGCTCCCTACATTTAAAAAAAAATAAGTTCGAGAGCTTTCCGACTGAATCCTAGCACAAACAGTGTTAAAAAAGGTGAAAATTTATAAAAACCTTTAATTTGGCAATAACTCGAAAACCGTGCACATTTTACTGAGGTCATGTTAGGCTAGTTCGGCACCTCTTAAGCTGACCTACCTCCGGTGTCAATGTGGTTTACCGATTTTGGGACACCCTGTATATCGCCAACTTTAGCCACAACACTACCCATCATAGACAATTGTAGAATTTAAAAGAAACAAAAACGTCATTCCATCAGGTCCTAATAACCGAACTAATGAAACCATTTAAACTTTTAATGAAATATCCAAGATAGAGTTATATATTTGGTGATTTTGTATTTTACAGTAACGATCGTTTCAATAGTGTATGTTTTCAATGGTGTTTGATGAGGTGGTGTGAAAATTCAAGGAGAAACAGTGACAAAACAAAGTTTAGGCTTTTGTTTACATAGTAAGCAAGTTCCATAGAAATACACTATAGCATAGAGGCATTCCATCTTAGTCCTCAGGGTTGGCAGTGCATTTGCGGTCTTGTGAATGCGAATGTCTATGGGTCACAGTTTCAACTTACCATCAGGTGGCCTGTGTGCTCGTTTGCCTTCCTATGCCATAAAAAAAAAGCCTCCTAGGGTTAAAGTAACCCGAGGTTACGGTATGTGTTTCGGAAGGCTTGTGCATCTATGTGTGGTCGCCCAAGGGAGGCAGACAGGGTCGCTAGTTAAAAAAATATGTCTTGTCATGCTTGATTGTTTTATTTTCAGATGTTAATGATATCGACACACCACTGGAAGATGTCACTATAAGTGTCGTCGATATTATTTCTGGTCACATTGCGATGAAAAGCAACCTCGAGGAACCTGTCAGTCGCTTTACTCAAGCAGACATTGATAATGGGAATGTTGTTTTTGTACACAGAAGTAAGTTCTCAATTAAATGCATATAGAAGTCCGATTTAATTATACAGGGTGACTGGAAATTCGCCGTATTCCTTGAAAGGGGTTATTCTACAGCTCATTTGTAACGATTTAAGTCAACCAGGGGTCAAAACTCACTGGTTATCGAGTTATTCACATTTTTAGAATTTTTAAAAAATACCCGCCTTTCGACCTAAAACTAGTCATTGTGTAAAAACTTCGTCATTTAGAAATAAAAAAAAGCATTTTTCAAATAGCCAATGAATTACTGATTACTAAAAATAATAAAAAATGCCAAAGAAATGCAAAGTTTTGCAAATAACAGGATTTGAAGTTGAAAGTTCAAGTAATTATTTTCCAAATTTTGTAACATTTTAAAGCATAACTAAAAAAAAAGTATGACACTTCGCGTACAAATGACAGGAATAGTTTGCTCAATTCATAAGCTTTCTATAAAAGTACAATTTATGACATTTAAAACTTAATTTTCATTTAAAAATGTACAATTAATAAAAAATAGCAGAAATTTTCGCAATTAAGCTCCATCGTTTCAACTAAAACTCGCGGAATCGTTATCGATTTTAAATTCACCTAATCGTGTTCTTTAAATTTGCTTTTTAAAAACATAAAGTGCGTTCTATTTTTAACCGAAAAACGCGGGAAGTGTTGTAGTAAAATGAATAGAACATCGTTCTCCATTTTAAATTCGGCTAATAGTGTTTTATTTTTAAATAAATTTGCTTTTTAAAAACAAAGTGCGTTCCATTTTGAAATTTCGAGTATCTTAAAACTTTTTGAGTGACCTACGTATTCCACTGAGACATACCGAGCCGGTTAGCCACAATTCTCGTCGAACTAGTGCCGTCTGTCCGCAAACACTGAAGGATTTCTTCATCTTGAGCAGTATCATGTCGAGGTCTTCCCGCATCAGCTTGGCGGCGTTGAACTGATCCTCTTTCCCGAATAAGACGATACGATGAACCAAACACGCTTGCGTGAGGTAAACGGCGGTTAGGGTAACGACGTTGGTATTCCCTTCTAGCTGCAGCCGCGTCTCCATCGCAGAATCCGTAACAATAAATGATATCTGCGTAGGTATTCTTCGAATTGGCAAGCAGGCATTTGAGAAAGAAGCTTAGTTATCAATATCGTCCGAAATGGAAAGAAAGTTGAAAGTAACTGATTACGTAGGTCACTCAAAAAGTTTTGAGATGCTCGAAATTTCAAAATGGAACGCACTTTGTTTTTAAAAAGCAAATTTATTTAGAAATAAAACACTATTAGCCGAATTTAAAATGGAGAACGATGTTCTATTCATTTTACTACAACACTTCCCGCGTTTTTCGGTTAAAAATGGAACGCACTTTATGTTTTTAAAAAGCAAATTTAAAAGAACACGATTAGGTGAATTTAAAAACGATAACGATTCCGCGATTTTTAGTTGAAACGATGGAGCTTAATTTGCGAAAATTTCTGCTATTTTTTATTAATTGTACATTTTTTAATGAAAATTAAGTTTAAAATGTCATAAATTGTACTTTTTTAGAAAGCTTATGAATTGAGCAAACTATTCCTGTCATTTGTACGCGAAGTGTTATACTTTTTTTTTAGTTATGTTTTAAAATGTTACAAAATTTGGAAAATAATTACTTGAACTTTCAACTTCAAATCCTGGTATTTGCAAAACTTTGCATTTTTTTGGCATTTTTTATTATTTTTCGTAATCAGTAATTCATTGGCTATTTGAAAAATGCTTTTTTTTTATTTCTAAATGACGAAGTTTTTACACAATGACTAGTTTTAGGTCGAAAGGCGGGTATTTTAAAAAAAATCTAAAAACGTGAATAACTCGTTAACCAGTGACTTTTGACCCCTGGTTGACTGGACTTAAATCGTTACAAATGAGCTGTAGAATAACCCCTTTCAAGGAATACGGCGAATTTCCAGTCACCCTGTAGAAGGAAATATTTAATATTTATTGGTATTTTGGTTTCAGATGGCTCGAAAGGAAAAATGATATTTAATGTGACTGACGGCATACACGAACTTTCTAAAATAACATTTCTTATAACGACCAAATCAGTTTCCTTGAAGCTTACACGGAAACAGAATCTTCGCGTTTTCCCTCTCATGAGAGAACCGCTGACTAACTACTTGCTAATGTCTAAATGTTCTGATCACTCCAGAGCCGTCGTGTATAAGGTGGACCGAGCGCCGACCCTGGGCAGACTGGTCATGCTAAGTGAAGACAACCATCACAGATCAACACCCTCTATAATTCAATTTACGCAAGAAGATGTCAACAATTCGCTTATCTACTACGAACATACACACCCTTTCTCCGATTTGTACACGAATGACTCCTTTATTTTCACGATAGAAGCGGCACTGGCTACATCTATTTCGGATCAGATATTTAATATCGACATATCTGTGTCGTCAGGCGGCTTGGCCAAATATGTTCATGTACCTCTCATTAAAGTGCAGGAAGGTGACAGAGTTCCAATTACGGTTAATGTTACGAATGTAGTTAGGTATTTAGAAACTCAAGCGGGGTTGAGACAACCGCAGTTGGAAGCCACGTGGTCTCAGCCGACGCACGGAGAGTTGAAGCCACCACTCTCATCTTTGACGCAGACACAACTTGAGAGCGGTGTAGTTATTTACGAGCATGATGACTCTGACACTTTAACTGATAAAATTGACATGGCTCTCTTCCTTCTGCCAGAATCGGTCCTTCTATGCAACGTCACAATCCCGATTAATATTATCCCAGTCAATGATCAACCATTCAGGCTGTTAACAGATTCCCCTCAAATTCAAGTAGTTCAAGGAGAAAATTATACAATAACTAAAAAAGATTTAATCACTGAAGATGCTGATACGATCCCTTCAGGTATACTTTACGATATTATAAGCGGCCCTACTCAAGGGCGAATAGTTATGGTTGACAGAAACCTTAGCATCGATGATGCACTTTCTATAAACAAATTTACTCAAGATGACATCAACAATGGTCGAGTAATTTACGAACACTCGGGAATGCTTCAGACGGCTACATTTTACTTTAGGGTGTGGGATGGACAGTTCAAACCCACGTACACGGTGTTTACTATTGACGTTTTGCCTGTGTCCATAAACGCTTCCTCGATGCACCCGGTTTCTTTACAGCAAGGGTCCAACGTGGCCACTGTGACAACAGAACAAATATATGTAGAAACGAATGCCAAAAAGTACAAGGTGTGGTACAACATCACGCGACAGCCAGTGCATGGTATGATATATGTTGGCAGGAATCCAGTGACATACTTCTCACACAGAGATTTGATGGACAAGGTTGTTATTTATATGCAAAATGACATGACTGCTGCTAACGACAATTTCGATGTTATCGCCTACGTTCATAATAGTAATTCTACAAATCCTTTTACAATAGAAGTACTTGTGCATCCTTTAATGGTTTTAGAGGATTTAAGAGTAGAAAGTGAAAAGACTAAAATTACTCTTAGCATCATGGATGCGACTGGTTTAGCAAAGTTGACTGGAAGCAATCCAATATACACAATATTACGTAAACCAAGACAAGGTACTATAAAGAACATAATTAGAAGTTCTGGAGGAAAAACGAGTGCGAGAGAAAGAGAGGTGCCATACTTTACGCATGAGGACGTCAAGGCCGGAGTAATCTATTACGTCACCAAGAAGACTCCCAACGTGCTAAACGGAGTGGAGGACAGTTTCCGATTTTTGCTAGCGGCGACTATATTCCAACCTGCGGCTGGAGATGTCAAGATAATAATAGGAAACAAGTCTAAGAAGAATCTTCCTGGACCTAACGATCCCGAAAGTCATGAAGGAGTACTTGTAAGTATTTATAGGCCATTACAGAGTTATAGTAATAAACCACAGATCACAGAAACAAGGGAGATATGTCATGAACGCCAATTCGTACAAGACCCGGTGTCGCCACTTTTAAACATGTGTGCGTCTTACGCTTACGCTCTATTAACTACTACAAAAACAACCTCCTCATAATTGGTTACAGCTTACGAACTAAAAACGACGTAACATAGTTTTGATAGTAGCAGAAAATTAAGCTTTATACTAAGTTCTCAAGGTTGAAAAATGCTGAAAGATCGTTTTTTTTCCATCGTAGTTCAGTCACTGAACGTAAGGTAGCGCTTACTCGTCACTTAGCTGCCATCTATGCGACGAGTAATTAATTAATTCCTCAGAGCTAGATGGCGCCAAGATAGTAGTCCCTATGTTCAGCAGGTTAAGGACACAGCGACATCTAGTTATACTTTTTTCAATAGGTGTGCGTTTCTCTCCTGTCGTCCACTTAGGGATGCCACAAGGAATGTTTCAAAGTATATCGATAAACAATTCAAACTTGTTTGCAATGTTAATATAGGTACTATTCAATTTACAGGCAATAAGTACTATTTTTATTATTTTACTACTAGGTTAATACAATTACATCATTTAAACTTAATATATTATTGTTAGAATAGAATAATATTTTATTAGCAAGAATACGGTTTGCATAAAATTGATACATAAGATTTTAAATTTGGAACGATACCTATATTAGAACGTAACAAAAAAATGGCCGAATTTCTTTGGTTAAATTTTCTGGAGCTGTTAAAGATTTTCGTTTTGATTAGTACATAAAAGTCTAAATTGTAAACTTGGACTTTATGATGTTAATACAAATACACTAATAAAATGGGTTCGGTTGAGTGTCACGTCACGAGATCTCAGTTTGGGACAAACCAGTAGTTTACCGACTTGATTATGTAAACTTTATTTCATAAATGGTACAAATTACTTAAAACAGAAAGATAGACTTAATACTTGGGGCATTCTCTACCATCCAACCTTTAGGCTTGAATCCTTTTGAGAGTGAGTCGGCGCGAGCTGTCAATCAGCGCTGTGTGCAAGCACAGCTCAATACTGAGCCAGAGCCCTTTGCCTTTGTGGTTGGTTATTTTATTTTTATCTTAATTGTATGATTCGTCTACTTATATTTGAATTGCTAGAGTCCTTCGTCGTTCGTTAATATTGTAAAGAAAATTAAATTTTGTATAACGTGAAAATTTGTTAAAAATATTTTTCTTCTGTTTTAAGCGTGTCGTGGTAGTGATAAATAACTAGAACTATTAACAAATTGAATTCTATTGATAGCTGTAGAATAAGCCATTTATCGAT
Source organism: Acleris emargana (assembly GCA_927399475.2). NCBI lineage: Eukaryota > Metazoa > Arthropoda > Insecta > Lepidoptera > Tortricidae > Acleris > Acleris emargana. The sequence continues at coordinate 42,289,039 of OV656835.1, read as the reverse complement.
AGTCGATAGAAATCACGTCAACACAACTTTCACAACCTTACGCTCTGAAATCCATTCAAATATAAAATATTCATTTAAAAATATAAATAATGCTTAAAAACAAAATTTACCGGTGGTAAGTTATGCCCTTTGATTTTATATTAACGTTTGTATTTCGATTTTTGCACACTTTCACGCTACATACAGTCATTTTATCATTTAAACGGAGCTTCTATACTGACAGCGTTCAGTGAGTGACTGTGTCAACGCTTGACACGCCTCGTGCCGATATGGTCAATTTGACCATATCGAGGCGACACGAACCACGCCCCCATAACATATCTCCCTTGTTTCTGTGATCTGTGTAATAAACATATACATTCCCTATTGTTTCTTGACATGTAGGTGAATGTAGAGAATATAATTTAGACTTTAGCCCATTATACGCTGAATTGTTTGATTATTTAAATTTAAGAAGGGGTCACAGACTGCATTCCAAACCCTTTTCGGCAGACTTCATCATCATTAATAAAATAAGTACATTAGGGCCTTCTTAGTTTTTTATGAAACACGTGTGACAAATATATTGTGACTAAAGGGACTTTTCGGCGTTGTAACATACCATCCATCCATATCAGTTGAGTGACTGAACTACGCCTACGTATAATTCTATGGTATGATAGAGATTACTAACTTCTTTCCTCTCTCTCTTCCATTATACACCATGAAAATATCTCCTTTGTTGTTATATCAAAAGTTTATTATATCCTTTGAGTGATTATATTCCATGAAAATATATCAAAAGTGGTTATATCTAGTGAAAGTATATCAAAACTACGTATATCGATCATTCATTACACACCCGGGAAAAACTCCCATTAGTTACCACTGAAGACAACTGGGGAGAAATTATTTTCATTAAATGTAATTAAATAAATAGTTCAGTAAATGTACATAATAACTAATAGTGTTGACCCAGTCTTTCTTTGAAGTTTTCTTATTGCAGGTAGCCAATGGCGACTCAGCGTCGTACTATCTAACTATAGTGATGGCACTATCGGGCGTCGTCCTGGCGAGCCTCGTGATCCTTGGACTGGTTAAGTGCCAGCGCTGCCTCGGGCGCGAGCGCAACGCGCTGGTCAAGATCCACGGGGCGAGCCAGGGCGCGGTCGCGCCCATCCCGCTGCCGCGGCCGCCCGACCACCTCATGCCCTCTCCAGCGCACCCCACGCCGCCAATTAAAAGGTATTTATTTTATTTAATATTGGTTATTTTTCTACTTGCGTACCTTTTTAATATTTTGAGGATTTGGACACATTTTGTTTTAAATATTTCGAACAATAATTTTTATTCATCAAAGGTCATTTGCAGCCGGACCAATTAGTTTTATTGAGATTTTCTTTATTAGTTACTATAACAGAAGTTTTAAAAGAAATTAAATATTTAAATAATTAAACATTACACATTTTAATTAAAACAGTTTTTGACAAGTAAAGTATAAAAATTGAGATGTCAGTTGATCACCAAACACCATCACTGACTTTGTTCATGCGCGTAACCATGGTAATAACAATAACAATGCTATAATTAAAAGAAATACTGTTGTTGCCGTGGCAACACTCATTATAATAAGCAGGCATTTTGCGGGCACGTCATTTGGCAAGGTTTAAAAAAAAAAACTAAATTTACGAGTACACGTACTATTAGTATTTGTAACAGATATTTTAATATATTTTTATATTTTCAAGCAGACGAACAACCTTGACTGCGAGGAATTTAGAGAAAATATTAATCATATATACCCATTATGTACCTAAACCTAAATAAGGCGATAAATTCAAATTTTACATACCATTCACTCTTAAATACTTGTTTTATTTAAAAATGAATGTCTTCAGTATGCTCGACTACTTCGGCTATCCATAGATACCCACCTAACGTGCTGCATTAGCTACTAATGTACTTGGAATTGTATATTACAAATACTGGGTACTAAATACTAAGTCCTTACAAATACTTTATTCTGACAACAACATTCATTACATATTTCAACTCTATTCTTGGGAAATGTCATTTGTTTAATAAAATTATTAATATCATATTTGACGAATTTGTCATAATTTTCGTGTGGGTGCGCCCACAGCCGTACGCACACATGCATGCCGCGCGATGTACCTTTGTGTGAAGTCGAGCCACTCTTCTCTATACTGTGTCAGTGATTAGTGTGATTATTACGCGCGTCCGAATTTTAGTGGCAACAGCTGGGAGTTTTTATTTCCAAGTAGGTAGAACTAACTTTCGATTTTACCACAATTTTATTCGGAAGTTGGAAGTAAGTGCCCATGTGATCAAAGGTAAATACTCATACTTACTTGGATGAAAATAAAGATAAAAGATAAAAAAGATAAAAGATGTTTATTCAGTAAGTAGGCCGCACGGGCACTTTTACACGTCAAAAATCTACCAGCGCTTCGCAAGAGACCATTGCTGAGAAGAAACGCCGCAAGAAACTCAACAGTAAGTCGTTTTTTAAATATTGCTAATGATATTAAACAATAATAAACTTAACCTAGCATTATATAAAACAATGAATCTCATATAAAACCAAAAATTAATATATTCATGCGTAGTTGAGCAGAAAAATGTGTCAAAACTCAGAATTGTCACAAAACTAATAAGCAACAGTAATAAAAAAAAATGAAAGTATACAAGTTATACTTACCTGTGACGGTGCAAAACAACCTGCATAAAAGTTTCGATACATTCTCCTACAGAAACCGTGTCCCCTAGACAATATACAAATGTTTACATATTTTTATGACTAAGTTATTATTAAATTATTTAGGTGTTGGCCAAGCATTTTTATCTGTTAGATAGACTTCGATCCTATAGTAAGCTTTAGACATCAACGAGTTTTTCAAGTAAGTTTTAAGTACTGGAAATGGTAACTTTAAAACAACGTCAGGTAATTTATTAAAGAAAAGGATGCATTGACCTACAAATGATTTATAAACCTTACGGACACGAAATTTTTTAATAGCAATTTTATTTTTATTTCTCGTATTCAAATTATGTATATCACAATTCTTAACAAAGTGTTTTAATTTTAATCCACGAAGACGTGTACTAATTAAGTTGACGTTACGTTTGCGTAAATATACAAGTATGTTAAGTAGCGGGACGCGCCTTCGTGGGCTGAATGCCTGTTTTTAATAAATAAGGCAAATGAGGCGTGTTTGGGGGTGCAGGTACGTGTCGTCAGAGCAGTCGGTGCACACGGGCGCCAGCACGCCGCTGCCGTCGGGGGGCAGCGTGGCCTGCAAGGTGACGCCGCTGGCGGACGCCGCGCTGCCCGACCTCAACGCCCGGTACCCCTACGGCGCGGATGACCACACAGACGTAAGATCGCCACCATATCATTACCGTCTCATTGAATATTTTTCTCTTCCTACTAGTGCATGACTCGATGTATGAATGTTGAAGAAAAATATAAATTTGGAATTAGGTATTTTAATTGCGAATTAATTATTTCTTTACTGTAGTCATATTCATGTCTATGTTCCTTTTTGATACGTAACCTTTTATCTGGCACTATATGTTTTCAATTGGTTTGAAGTCGGGATTGTATGGCCGTAACCTTATCAAGTTATCACTGTGTATCCATGTTGATGTAAAATATGGTCTATTGGATATTCTACACAGTCTTGTTTATGACGACAAATAATTTCATATAGCGCGTACCTTGGTTAATGATGGATTAAAGGGAATATTATATTTGTCTAACCAGTTTATCATAAGCGGCTTTGCTGTATTAGAGCTGGGTGGGCGTTCCACATATTTATTGTGATAAGCAGCATAAGGGTGCGGCTCCACTGAGGCGGAGTCGAGAGGAGCGGAGCGGAGCTGTGCCAATATTAACCAATGGAATCTGCGCAAGGCGCGCTCGACGTGACCGCATGCGCCTTTTATTGGTTAATATTGGCACAGCTCCGCTCCGCTCCTCTCGTCTCCGCCTCAGTGGAGCCGCACCTTAACCCACTACTTATACAGAATTTGGAGACAAGTTGGGAATAAGTTGATTTTGTAATAATTTATCATAATTTACATTATTCATGGCATCGTGATAATCACTGGTCCTATCAGTATACTTATGGTTTACCCTTGTTTCGCCGAAAATTATTTAGCAAATTCTTAACTCCCCAAACTACGTATCCCATATTTTCATTTGGTCAAATTTTCATTTCCCAATTCAACGTTTCGCACTGATATCATTTCCCAACGAATGATTTGATAAATTATTGTTAGACAAATTATTACCTTGGATTCTTTTAAGATGTCAATTATGTTTTCGTCAAATGTATTGATTGGCATAAAAATTAACCATAACCTATCTATATCTGAGAGCAGTTTCATTCTTGGGGTCATAAAAAAAGTAACCCTAACCTACCTATCTCTGGGAGCAGTTTCGTTTTTAGGGTCATAAAAAAATACACTAACCTACCTATCTCTGGGAGCAGTTTCGTTTTTAATCCAATTTATATTTGTTTCAGACAACACAATTATTTACCACATAAAATTTGACAATACTTAGTCGGTCCTAAAGTTCTGTCACTGGCACATTATTTTTAAATTTAGAACATAATTTTAAGAAAATGTTTTTGTATTCCATTTTTGAATGTTTAACAATTTTGTTAAAACAAAAAACAGTCATTTGCTGCGATTTCTCACGATGGAGTGGACATTGAAAGAAAACCGAATAGCTGTTTTAGCGTTGCACCGCTGTGGGCACTCGCCAAGTACCGTTTTCAAGTTGCACAAAAAATTAAATATAACGCTTAGGTTTGTGTACCGTACTATTGATAGGTACAATGAAGTCTCTAGTGTTGAGGACAAAAAAAGAACTGGCCGTCCACGCTCCGTAAGAACACCAGCAGTGATCAAAGCGATCAAGGCCCGTATAGCAAGAAATCCTGTCCGAAAACAGAAGTTGATGGCTTTGCAGATGGGTGTCAGTAGGAATACCGTCAAAAAGATTTTAAACGAAGATCTTAGTCTACGAGCATACAAAAAAAAGTGTGGACACATGCTTAATGCCCGTCTAAAAACAATCAGGCTAAAAAGATCCCGAAAGTTGTTAAAACAGTACGCGAAAAATCGACACCGCGATATCCTATTTACAGACGAAAAAATTTTCGATATTGAAGAAAAGTATAATAAACAGAATGATAGAGTGTACGCTAAGAGCTCTGAAGAAGCAAAAAAAACCGCTCCGCGGGTGCAACATCGACATCATCCATCATCAGTGATGGTTTGGTTGGGAGTATCTTTTTACGGGCCAACTGAGGTTCATTTTTGCGAAAAAGGGGTCAAAATCAGTGCAAAAGTGTACCAAGAGACGGTTTTGGATCAGGTTGTCAAAGATCTGCCCAACACGCTATTTTCAGGACATCATTTTGTGTTCCAGCAGGATTCTGCACCTGCATACAAAGCCAAGACCACTCAAGCCTGGCTTGAGCGTCAAAAAATCGACTTTATAAGACACGAAGATTGGCCTTCCTCCAGTCCGGACCTTAATCCTTTGGACTACAAAATTTAGCAGGTCTTAGAGGAGAACGTCTGTGCTAAACCACATACGGAGAGCCTGAAGTCATCTATTAGAAAAGCAGTCGCTGAAATAGACATGAATATGGTGCGTGCTGCGATAGACGACTGGCCTGTCCTGACCTGGCGTTTATTGGCCTGTATTAAAAACCAGGGAAGTCATTTTGAATAATTTTAAGTTATATTAATTCTCTATTAAATGTACTTTAAATTGGTATATAAATTATTAAAAACTGATTGGTACTTTTGTTTTTATCATTATTCTTATTTATGACAGAACTTTAGGACCGACTAGGTATGTTATTTGCTATACAATTATTTACCACATAAAACTTGACGTAATAAAATTTTGCAATATAAAAATGTAGCGAAATAAAAAAATTACGATGTAAAATTATGCCAAGGATTCATTTGCCAAATAAAACCAGGGACCGGAAAACCCCTTCTTTTGATTAACCCTATCAATAGGCTTAGCCTATCATTCGGTTAGCCAATCGATGTGCTTAGCTATGATTGAGTCACCTTAACGTTAGGGCGAACCCCTTTGAAGTAATTAACCGCATCCAAAGAGCTTACCCGGTTCATTAGGGTTTCGGTAGTTTAATATTTAAGCGCTTAGCATTGACTGGGTATTACCCCAACGATCGCCTCTCTCTTTTTTGCGCATTCGGGCGAACTCTAGCCGTCTCGCTTAAGCGGCTACTGTCTGCCGCCACCCTATCAATTGTTAGGTAATTCAATAATACGTCTAAACTCTTGCGCATATAGGTTAAACCAGCTTGAAACCGTTCGAATAAGCTTGAATAAGGTGACAGACAATAGGGTATTGGAATAGGCTTAGCGCTTAGTCGAATTAACCGTATCGTTGGGTTGCCCTTTCTTTGAGCTAAGTCGACGATAAGCTAAGCGCATCCTTGGGGTTTGTAACAACAAGTCTATCAAAAAGCATATCAAAAACCCCTTTCGCGCTAAGCGGTTCCGGTCCCTGAATAAAACTTCGGCGAAAAGTTGATTGCCACATGAAATTTGACGAAACAATTCGGCAAAAAGGCAGTACACCAAGAAAGACACTTCGCCAAATGAGTTTTCGAATCAAGAAAATTACAAACAATAGAAGAATGCTGAGGATGACGTAAGACTAAAAAGAGTAAAGTTTCTGGACTTAATAAGAAAGTATAGATCTAAAGGGAGAGATATTGTGTACACGGGCGAAACAAATGTTCCTAAATCCCAATTAACGGGAAAATCCTGGGCCTATTCCACGGATCAAAGAGTGAAACACTTAATTTCAAAACGCCATCGTCTTATTTCATGCAGGTAGTGCCAAATGATTTGTTCCGGTGCTCCGCTTATGTACAAGTATACGGTGTACTGCCTTTTTGCCGAATTATGTTTCGTCAAATTTCATTTGGCAATCAACTTTTCGCCGAATTTTTATTAGGCAAATGAATCCTTGGCATAATTTTACATCGTAATTTTTTTATTTCGCTACATTTTTATATTGCAAAATTTTGTACAGCAAATGATTTGCTAAGGCAAATAACATATTGTCAAATTTTATGTGGTAAATAATTGACAACAATTCATTATGTGCTAAGGTAGTAAAATAAAATACCGTTTCTAGATTTTACACTGCTGATTACAGTAAAAATATATTTGGATTTTTTTATGCAGTACTTTTTTATATTTAGGAAAAACAGTAAAAAAAGTTGGATTGTGAATGTTAGGAATACACTTATAAGTGCCCTTAGTCCATTTATTACCAAAGGAATTGAAAAAAATATGCAACTGTCATGTTCATTTTTTATCTGTCTGACGAAAGAAACTCAAAGCAGATGCAAAGCAGTAAACGCAAAATAGTTTATTTATTTTAATGGCGTCTACAAATTATGTAATTAATTAAATTACGCAAAATAACAAATTTGTGAACGATCGGCAGCGAATGATTGACAAGTGAGTGACATGACATGACAGTCAGTTCTGTTTCTGTTTAAAGTTACTTTTTTTATTTTATATCATGCTAAGATCACGACATCAGTATTCCTAACTTTGTATATACGGTCTTTTTAATGACTATTTCTTTAATAAATTATTAACGACGAATTTCAGTTAAATAAAGAAAAACCGAGAAATACGGGTAGTCTAATTTTTAACCAGCTATTATAAACGCGAAAAAACAATAATGCTTTTTTTTTTGAAATGTTGTCAATTGTGTTGTCTGAAACAAATATAAATTGGATTAAAAACGAAACTGCTCCCAGAGATAGGTAGGTTAGTGTATTTTTTTTATGACCCTAAAAACGAAACTGCTCCCAGAGATAGGTAGGTTAGGGTTATTTTTTTTTATGACCCCAAGAATGAAACTGCTCTCAGATATAGATAGGTTATGGTTAATTTTTATGCCAATCAATACATTTGACGAAAACATAATTGACATCTTAAAAGAATCCTAGGTAATAATTTGTCTAACAATAATTTATCAAATCATTCGTTGGGAAATGATATCAGTGCGAAACGTTGAATTGGGAAATGAAAATTTGACCAAATGAAAATATGGGATACGTAGTTTGGGGAGTTAAGAATTTGCTAAATAATTTTCGGCGAAACAAGGGTAAACCGTCTTTCTTAATGTAAAATCACAGCCTTTAAAATTCATCGTTTCCATCAATTTGGACTTTAGTGTATCGTTTCCTGTATCGTAGGAACTAGTTTATAAATTAGATCTAAATTATAAACCATACGTCGTATTACTGCGAAATCAAAGTCATCAAGGCCTAGACTTTTCCGATAAAACACGATGGAAACTAATTCTAGGGTTGTCACCACAATTAAAAACAAGTGAATTTGGTATTATTGTTTTTTACTTTATTCATGATCATAACTATCACAAAACGACTGGGTGCCTCTATCGACTCAATATTTCCAGGAAGGTCCCTCGTATCCTTACACCTTGTATTTAAATTTGTCACATGAAGTAAAACTAATGATCCCAATTGAAGTTACAGTTATTTCTTTACTACGTGTCCGTTTATAATCTTGTTTTATAAATAACCAATACAAATTTATTGTTCAAACCGAATAGTATTGTTTCTTAGAGTGGATACAGACGTGAATAAAAACGAACTACCTATACGCGGCGTGTCGTCGCAGTGGCGTGTGAGTGAGAGCATAATCTCCAATCGGTTTACAGCAACCCTGTATTTATTTATTTTGTACTTTGCGTCTGCAGGCAGAAGTGAATAACTAAAACGCCACCTGGTTTTCTTACTTGGTTACAGGCGGAGGATTGGAGTAGCTACGAAGCCAGCGAGACAGCGTACCCGCTGCGGGCGCCAGGCGTCGCGCCGGCGAACCCCATGCTCAGACGCAACCAGTACTGGGTCTGACCCCAGCACACCTTCACTCTGCCGAGGGCACCCCGACTAGGTACTTACCGTTTTAGTATTTTCATGGAAAAGTCATTGTAACATTATATAACAGTTCTAGCGAGCAAAAACTGATCGCAGTTTATCTGCCGCTGGAGTCACACGGTGTATACTTATATGTCTAGGTATTAATATTAAATGGTTTCAGCACCATACTATATTTTTAGGTTTATAATACATAATAACGTATGCGGAATGAAATTTGCACAATGTTTGTAACCTTATAAAATAAAATAAATGTTTATAACGATAATTTGTTATGTATTTTTATAAACAATCTACTAACAAATTTTAATGTAAAAAGTAATTCGGCCCCACCATGCGTGCTGCTTTTCGACAACTTGCTGGCACTTTATCCATGGCTGTTGAGTAAGTCGATGTTGGCATTTTGTTTAATTCTAATTTAATTTTTCGAATAAGAGCCTGTATAGTTTTTAGCCGGAAATTATTCGCATAAACACGCCGTTTTAGATTGGCCCAAAAATCTTCGATCGGGCGAAGTTGTGGTACGTTAGGCGGTTTTGAATCCTTTGGTACATATGGGATTCCTAGCTCCTCCATTTTAGTCAGGGTCTTTTTTGAATAATGGCTGGATGCTAGATCGGGACAAAACACAACATTAATTCCTCTGTGATGTGTTTTCATAAAATCACGTACAGTCACGGATTTTAATTGTTATGCCATTGTGAAGTTATTTAAATTTCCAGTATTATGGCATCCACGAGCATTTACGAGATTACACGATTAATCACGAATACATGACACCGCGGGAACTACATAATAAGATGACGGATAAATAGATGGATTAGTTCGAATCACAAGGAGGTTATAGGTTAAACGTGATTAAAATATTGACACCTGGCATTTTAGAAATATTGCAGGATCGTTGTCATAATGACATACAGATCAAGTTAAGACGTCATTATTATAAATAAGCAAATTTTAAGAAAATAAGATGCCACCAGGGGGTCCATTTGCAACGTTAAAAGATGGCGGACGTGTAATTTGTTTTAGACTTTAATTTTTGGGTAATTAGGGGTTCAAAGTTCTTTTCTGATAGTGATTTGTACTTTTTATGCCTTTGTGTCCCACAGTGATTGAAGACTTATTTCGTGTATCTGGCATCTTTCTTCTCGTTTCAAGTGGTCTCGCAGTGGTGCAGAGGTTAAAACTATCTTGACCTCTGACCTACAAATCACCGTACAACGTTGCTCCCAATCTTCCTAGAGAAGATTGGATTGTGTTTTATTGCTATATTGATTTATACTTATGTATACTTGACACTGGCGAAATCACTTCACGTGGAAACGCCTTATCCCCGCGGTAGTAGCTGTTCAAGTCGCCGCGGGGGCAAAGAAAGAAGAAGAAGATGCCACCAGCAATTTCTACGGAAACTCGTCACATGATTGTGACTTTGCACCAAGAAGGGCTAAGTTTGCGAGCAATAGCAAGACAGTTGTTAATATCGGTGGGTTGGTTACTTCTATATTTGTTTGTTGCGGTTTAACATTTATAAAAAGGTGGTCGTTAACAGCCCGACGCAAAAAATCTGACAAAACCGTGCAAACGCATTGCTGGATTTCTTTCATGCTGCTTCTTCTCAACAATCTGCGGAATATACACTAAACCTGTATTTTATAATTTATTGACCGATTAAAACATTATGTAATGTATTTTACGTTTTTATTTTATTATATTTTACGCTACTTGTGAGGCAGTCAAGGACTTTAATTGTTATGCCACTATGGAACCCTGTCGCATAACGTTAATCATTAATTTTGGCGTAATTTCTTTCATGTGGTTTGACGCTGTCATTATGACAGGGTTCTACAGTGGCATAACAATTAAAGTCCTTGACTGGAATGCTTCAATCAGCCATAGTTATGCAGAAAGAGACTAAAAGAACTAGAATATTTAATAATTTATAAATTTAATATCTAGTATACACTAGAATAAATATTTTTAAAAGTTTGACTATTTATTGCCACGATTAGTCTTTCGACTGAAGGTGGGTTTAGACCAAACGAGCGAATGCTCATTCTATCCCCTCTCTACCAAATTATTTTTGTGTAAACAGACACAGAGCATTCTTTCGTTGTTCTCCCTTTATTTGCGAAGATTCTAAGAATGCTAGCTCGCTTGATGTAAACGACGGACGAGCGTGCGAACAGTCGCCTAGAGCGTTCTTTCGTGTTCGAACGGGCTCGCTCCCGGGGCGATCTTTTCAAAGCGTTCTAGATCATAAAGCAGAAGAACTATCTGTTTTACTGTTTTTTCACTTCTTGCTCTTAAAATGACTATTCTATGCACATCGGGACTAAAGCTTCTTTATTAATCTCTGGGGTTTTTGGAAATAACCTCAAAATGACAACTGTGCAAAAATAAATAAAAAAAACGATTTAATTTCGTGAATGACCCCCGACGAATGAGTAATCGTTCGCCTGCTCTAAACATCTCTAGAGCATTATGCCGTTTAATCTAGTTCTAGTGCTCGATTCTTGCTCGTTCATATTCGCGTGGTGTAAACGCTGAAAACGAACTTTTGTTTACACTAAAAGATCAAGAATGAATGCTGTACTCTGGCTCTAGCTCTTTGTTTGTTTGGTCTAAACCCACCTTTACACGCTGACTAATCAATTCTTTTCAAGATGGCGGGGTTTGACGTGTTATTTATATTCAGATATTTGCAACAGTTATCACTAGACATCGGTATCAACGTTCAAATTTCATGGCAATGTATGGTCGGCAGAAAAACAAATACAAACAAATACACTTAGTATTTTAAACCTTTATTTTGTATAAGTAAAAAAGAACTAAAAATGTAAATAAATATAAAATCAGGATATTGTGTGAGTCCATTATCTCAGTCTAACACGGAGTTTGATTGGGCATTTGTCATTAAAGCTAATTTTCAGTTATGAAACTTATGAATTATGAATGTTTCGATAAATTATTATTTGACTTTACAGATTATTTTGCATGACAGTTAAATTGACATTCGTTGGTAAATTTAACATATTGTTTTATTTTTCGAATGCGAAATGAGTATTGAGGTTTTATGACGTATTTAGAATATCAACCTCTTTTAGTATATTTACAGTTTACCGCAGTGTATGAGTGTAAAAACAAAAAAAATATTAAACGTTATTATTCAAATATTCAAATGTATTTATTTATTTTACTACCCTTACCGAGTGCCATGAAATTTGAACGTTGATACCGATGTATAGTTATCACATTGTCATGGATGCCAATTTTTTATTCTATATCACCAATAGTAGCCGTTGTTTAAACGTGGCCATAGCAACCCTATCAAACGACAAAAACGATTGTGTTCAGTAGAACAGCTGATTGGGCGTTGTAATATCACCAATAGTAGCTGTATGTTTAAATGTATAACCATAGCAACTAGACATGCAATTTGACTTTGGGTGAATTCACTTTGTGGTCTGATTGGTAGACTTGGGTCTCAGGTTAGCCAATCGTTAATGTTGCATGTCATTTTGTTCTTCTATTATACGAAGACGTGCGAAATTCCTTATCTCGATATACACCTACGAGTAAAACCGACTGAACCCGATTTGTATTACACCGCTAAAATACGAACAGTGGCAAGTGGCATAACAATTTACGTCCGTGACCGTACAATCGGCAAACAACCCTACATGTATCGTTCAGCATTGACTGCTAAACCAGATTCAAAAACACCGGTTTTGACATGCCGCGAGGGCTAATTGCAAGCCATAACAAAACCTTTTTGGAAACTTAGTGTGCTCCACATATTCTACCGATTCTTCGGTTGGGTCATTGGCGTTTTGGAAATAATAGTTACCCTGCCATTCATTGCCGTCTAAGGTGAAATAGGATACATCGTCCATAATGCATTCTACGACGTTTTTTGCATAGAATATGTTTTTGACCAAAGTTTTAAGTTTCTTCTTCTGGGTAAGTTTTTGGTTTTCGGACACAGTGGGTTTTACTTTTCGTGCTCGTTTTGCAATGCCCATATCGTGTAGATACTTTTTCACTGTTTTGCCATCGCAGTTAAAAAAAAAAAACCAGTTCTCTGTAGGATTTAGCTACCCGACCTGCTGTATTTTTTTTCAGTTGGCTTCTTTTTAAAGATCGGCTTAAAGACCACTTTTGCCCAAACCTGGTTTTCTAGTAATCGTATGTCGAAGGGAATAGGATGATAATATATTATAAACCGTCCTTCGGCTCTCCCCCATTTCTGTGAAATGTTTGACAATCCTCGACTTCGGCCAATCTGGATGTGTGTCACGAAAATCACACACGTTTTTTCGACGCATTTCTTCGAGATTTGCCATGATTTTTTAACACAAATCCTACAAGCGAATGATTTGTACAACACTTTGACAGATAATACAGAAAACAAAAGATAATACCAAGTTTTTAATATCGAATCATTTACACTTAAAAAATTGTATAAAAACTGTGCAAATTTCATTCCGCATACGTTAGTAAATGTGAAAAGTCAGCCGAGGTAGCTTTTAGGGTACCTTTAAAATGATGTGGGTTTTTATTGTGGGTTATATTATATTATATTATATTACAGATTGTGCTAACGATAAGTATATCATCCTGAGGATATAGTATGGTATCTTGTATCTTCACAAATAAAGTTTTGATAATATTGCTCTAAGCTTTTTACATACCCACTTAATTAATGAGGGGGACCCAGTTGAATTAATCATCAAGTAGGCAGTTTGGAGGCTGACTAACATTAGTGATGTGTAGACCCCGGACTGTCGTAATGACGTCACAATAGGTTAATTTTGGGAGTAAATGGAACGGTGTTAATTAACACGACAACGTATTGGTGTTCAACTGTTTTTTTTTTATAATCAGGCATTCACGATGTAAATTACCTATGAGTCAATTGTGAACTGATGCATTTATCGACGTCGTTCTTTCGTTAACTGACTCTCCGGAACAGATCAGAAGTTGTTCTAAATGACTTGCGGTTAGGGTATATCTTCTAGCAGAATATATCTACTTCAAAAAGGAAAAGCTTCTTTCTACTTCGACATATGTTAGTCCACGTATCAACTGGTAGAATTTGTTCACGTTTGCCTTCTCTATATAAAAAAAAAATGCTCAATAGTGGTTTAACTTTCAGGTACGTTTGCAACTCACGAAGAAAGGTGCGTAACGCTGCACCGGCGGCTGCGCCGGCGCGGCGTCGACCTTGTTCCTACGCCTTTTCTACTCAGCAACTACCTAGGCACCAAGCATGAAAAATGTGAAATTACTCTATGAAATTAACAACTCTTAGCTCTCGCCAAACCTCATTCCTAAATACCATTGCTATGTGCTCAAATATGTCAAAAACTGCAATAATATTTTTTCTAGGAACTGCATTTATACAAAATAAGCAAATAGTCCAGGTTGTAACAAAATTGCAGTAGCGTCGGCCATAGATTTTATTTTAGATTGTCCGAAGTGTTCATAGGAATTTATTAAAAATACGTTCATTGTCATCCATCACACAAACGTTACAAGATTGTTGAAATAATATTACTTAAAATAAAAAATGTTTAAATGTTTTATAAAATATGTTTTTAAATGTCTTATTTTAATGTATTTTGGCAAACCAATTGCAAAGCTATTATTTACACAAAATAAAGCATAGCTATTATACCGGACCGCCGGTAGACCGCTTAAATAAGTCCTCGCGTAGTGTAGGGGCGCGGGGTATGAGGATGGAAGGGTCCGAGGGAGGGGCGACTGGCAGGCGCGCGTAGAGTTCTTGAGATATGTGACGTAGTTTAGATGTAGTTTTTTTTTATTGAGATTAGTAATTAAATGAAAAAGCTTCACTTTCGATGGCGTCAACACGTCAACAATTTTGTAAATATGTAAATATTTTGTAAATTAATCAGTTGACAATTGACTTATAGGTAATTTATATCGTGATATAACTTTTAATCGATTGTAATAAGTCACATATTCTTTGTTTCTCATCAAAAGGCATTTTATGTCGTCGTAACCACACTTGCATCGATGGCTTGGTAGAAACCACAGTAAACTTTTTATCTTCTCGAACCGAATGGTAAGCTGCGTTATCCATTATTATGAGTTATGACAGTTATGACAAAATTTGGTGACCTCTCTTAAATTTAAAACTTACTCTTGTAACAAGTGCCTTAAATATTCCTTGCCGCCGTGTAACATATTTTCTTCTGTAAGTACAGAATTCAACGTTTTCAGAGTTGGATTTTAGTTCATAAATTGTAATCTGAGTAACTTTTCTTTTCTCAAGTCTCTTGTGAAATTGTCCAAGTCTTCGCTTGTCTCCAAACCTGTTTTGTTTTTTTCTGTAGTTTTTCATACCTTCCCTTGTTGTAAAATTCTAAATACTGACTTTTCCAACTGTCCAGTATCTTCTGCTGCGGTTTTGATCACAGCAATATCTTGTTGATACTCAGCAGTACTCGGGACAAATATTTTTCTAAAATAGTCGTACACGTTAAAAGCCGTTTGCTTGTTTTGACTATTGAGTTTGTGTCCAAAGGCAGTCCGACTAATCTTGAGAAAATAATATCTCTTGTGTATATCTCACAAAGAGACTACAAAATTGTGATCGCTAACCGCGTGACTAGCGAACTGAGCTACGGCATGAATGTGACCGCCGCGCGCTCCTCCCTCGGTGCCCTCTCCTCGTTCCCCCGCGCCCCTGTATCGCGTCGGTGAGAACTCACTTAGCGGTTCATCTATAATGTGAATCCTGTAACTGGTGACTGAACACGCGTTATATAGTAACACAATAATATAGTTACACCTAGAGATGTCAATTGTCTAAAATATTAACAGATTTATAATTGGACACCATAATGCATTAAAGATTCGACTGACAATTATTTAGCAAGGTATATACTATTTCTGTGTTTTTATTCGTTGAAATACACATAATTACTACAGATTTTGTCAGAATAGTTTGGGTTCGTCTTGCTTTGTATTGCTTGCTTTGATGAGTGTTAAAACCACAGATCACAGAAACAAGGGAGATATGTTATGGGGGCGTGGTTCGTGTCGCCTCGATATGGTCAAATTGACCATATCGGCACGAGGCGTGTCAAGCGTTGACACAGTCACTCACTGAACGCTGTCAGTATAGAAGCTCCGTTTAAATGATAAAATGACTGTATGTAGCGTGAAAGTGTGCAAAAATCGAAATACAAACGTTAATATAAAATCAAAGGGCATAACTTACCACTGGTAAATTTTGTTTTTAAGCATTATTTATATTTTTAAATGAATATTTTATATTTGAATGGATTTCAGAGCGTAAGGTTGTGAAAGTTGTGTTGACGTGATTTCTATCGACTATCGATAAATGGCTTATTCTACAGCTATCAATAGAATTCAATTTGTTAATAGTTCTAGTTATTTATCACTACCACGACACGCTTAAAACAGAAGAAAAATAATTTTAACGAATTTTCACGTTATACAAAATTTAATTTTCTTTACAATATTAACGAACGACGAAGGACTCTAGCAATTCAAATATAAGTAGGCGAATCATACAATTAAGATAAAAATAAATTAACCAACCACAAAGGCAAAGGGCTCTGGCTCAGTATTGAGCTGTGCTTGCACACAGCGCTGATTGACAGCTCGCGCCGACTCACTCTTAAAAGGATTCAAGCCTAAAGGTTGGATGGTAGAGATTGCCCCAAGTATTAAGTCTATCTTCCTGTTTTAAGTAATTTGTACCATTTATGAAATAAAGTTTACATAATCAAGTCGGTAAACTAACTGGTTTGTCCCAAACTGAGATCTTGTGACGTGACACTCAACCGAACCCATTTTATTAGTATATTTGTATTAACATCATAAAGTCCAAGTTTACAATTTAGACTTTTATGTACTAATCAAAACGAAAATCTTTAACAGCTCCAGAAAATTTAACCAAAGAAATTCGGCCATTTTTTTGTTACGTTCTAATATAGGTATCGTTCCAAATTTAAAATCTTATGTATCAATTTTATGCAAATCGTATTCTTGCTAATAAAATATTATTCTATTCTAACAATAATATATTAAGTTTAAATGATGTAATTGTATTAACCTAGTAGTAAAATAATAAAAATAGTACTTATTGCCTGTAAATTGAATAGTACCTATATTAACATTGCAAACAAGTTTGAATTGTTTATCGATATATTTTGAAACATTCCTTGTGGCATCCCTAAGTGGACGACAGGAGAGAAACGCACACCTATTGAAAAAAGTATAACTAGATGTCGCTGTGTGTGGGTAGTCCTTAACCTGCTGAACATAGGGACTACTATCTTGGCGCCATCTAGCTCTGAGGAATTAATTAATTACTCGTCGCATAGATGGCAGCTAAGTGACGAGTAAGCGCTACCTTACGTTCAGTGACTGAACTACGATGGAAAAAAACGATCTTTCAGCATTTTTCAACCTTGAGAACTTAGTATAAAGCTTAATTTTCTGCTACTATCAAAACTATGTTACGTCGTTTTTAGTTCGTAAGCTGTAACCAATTATGAGGAGGTTGTTTTTGTAGTAGTTGATAGAGCGTAAGCGTAAGACGCACACATGTTTAAAAGTGGCGACACCGGGTCTTGTACGAATTGGCGTTCATGACATATCTCCCTTGTTTCTGTGATCTGTGGTTAAAACTCACTGAAGAAACAAAACACAAATTGATTAATTTAATGATTTTCGTCGATTTCTAGTTGTTAAAAAATCAGTGGACTCAATGCTACGATAGGTATTAATCATAAGTTGTAGTTAATGCTGCCAAATTCTATTTGATGTAATATTTAAATGTTGATGATTAGGAGAAAGGTAGAGTTGCGGTGCTCGAGTTATGTTATCTCTGTCGTTACGTGCGCCAGAATTGTTTAAACATCCATTTAAATTCATATTTGACATCGTATCATTTGGAAGGTTTAAAATCCCTCGTATCAATGCTTATTGTCAATATATCTTTGCTCGGATAACGTAAGTGTACCAAGCGTATATACGGGAGTTAAACAAGACGTCTATTTTTACTTGCCCTAGCGTCAGTCACCGGTGACAGACCCACTCTTAGAGGGTACATAAGCGGGCACACGTGGCGAGCTTGGCTCGCGCGGCCTCCGAACCAACTTGAATATGAGAGTGTTTTGCTGTTCTGGATGCCAAGATTATTTACCTAATTAATTGGGATGGATAACATTTAATAAAGCATGTATTCGCTAATATAATTACTACTATTTTACTAACTTAGGTAACACCTATTTACTTACTTTATAAGAACGAGTTATGATGATATGATTAAAGTGTGTGTATTTCTGTACACGATTGTGCTAAGAATCAATATAATTTAAATGTAATTTGATTCACCAAATAACTAATGATTTATTTGTTAAAAATAAAAAGTTTTATCTAGAGCAGCCCGCTATTACCTTTGCAGCAGCGGTGACTGGAGGTAAGCGTTAGCGATTTCACATCTATACACGTCGTTCACGGAAAACTTAACTAACCAAAAACGCTTTAAGACTTATTTGAGCATTCGTCCGTGTACTTTATATTGAGAGGCCACACATGCTTAAATCGGCAATGGTCTGCGATCTGGATCTTAAAAATCATATTGCCCATGTTTATGTGGTTTTGATGTATTAAACATTATAGTTTTTCCTTGAAATTGTAAAAAGTTAAAGCATGGCTACAAACAAAAAATCTCGAAAGCTTTATTTTTCGAAAATTACACTCTTTTTCAGGTTTATGGTTAAATCTTCGAAAGCCTACGAATTTTAACGTTTTTTTAATTAGTCGCTGCACTCAAAGCGCGGGCAAACTATCTGCATCTCACGTAGTTCGCGCGGAAGCACTTAAAGCCATTCCTTTTGACTCTTCTGTAGGCGTGGCAAACATATGCGGCGGGATTATTATGTATCACGTTTAAAGTCCACACATTCAGCGGCATAGGGTTCTTTTACGATGATGACAAAGCAATGAACGCAGAATATTATTATTGAATTCGCATGCATATCGCCCGTGCATAAACGATTTGAGAGTACTAAATATGATGATAAGGAATAGCGGTAGCTCGAGATCAAATATTTCAATGGCACATTTTGGGATCGCCCCAGAAATCTTTCTTCAGAAGTCTGAACAGAAAGCAATTGAAGGGGGCCAAATCTGGGCTAAGTTTGCTTGTTATTTTGTCGTTTATTGCGTATCTCAAGTGGTTTAGTAAATTCGCGCAATAATGCGGTCATTGTTTTTTCTGCATATAATCTAATAAAATTTATCTCTGCATTCCAAAAATGTGACCAGAACTTTGATGAAGAAACTTTCAGTGTTCAAGGAGCCTTCTCATCCATGAATTTCCGTTGTTATTACTTTTACTTCGCTTTCCGGATACCATTGTCGAATCCAAGTCTTATCAGTATTACTATTCTAGAAATCCTTACCTTTCTCACGAGTCTCCTGACTCACGTCTACAACTCCTCGCACCATTTGACATGTCCGTCCTTGTGGAACGCATCGTGCACTAAGCTTGGACAAGTTAGTGAATTATTTCGTCGACTCATCCTATACTCGGGCTCACATTTCTAGCTTTCTTTCACTGCTTTGTCATGGTCTTCTAAACTTATCTTTCTAACATAGGTCACATTTTTATCGCTGACTGTAGAAAACAGGAGATGGAAAATATTCTGATAGTCTAGTACGAAAATTACATAAAAAAAATTAAAGTCGTTAGTACACAACCCTAGTGCATCCAAGAAATATTCCCTTCTAAATTTCAAGTCCCTAGCTCCAGTGGTTTCGACTGTGCTTTGAGCGATCCGCCAGAAAGTCAGTTTCTTCTTTTATTTAGGGAGATAAATACTAGTTGTCCGTGACTTCTTTATCGCTCGGATCTCCCTTTTTATCTAGTCTGCAATTGTAGAGACTCACTGAGCGATAAGGGTGTTTTTTTATGCCATGTCTTTTGCGAGCCGTACAGGAGGCGCACAAACTTCAAACGAAGAATAAGAAATGCTAAAACGGTTATTTTCTTTTATTTTCTTTAACGGTTATGTTGACTTGTAATTAACCTTTTTAACGCCACCGACGGCTCTGGCCGTCAACGTAAAGGCGTGCCAGTGACGCCTCGACGGCTACAGCCGTCACAACTTCAAGATCGAAAGAGACTTTATTTCGTATCAATAAGGTGTAATTTCCATGGCATGTGCAAAATGTTTGGCGTGTGAGTGACACATCTTGTATACGACGTAAGGCGTTCAAAAGGTTAAGACCAACTATAATACTTCTAAGAGGGTGAGAATGTGTAGGCAATGCGTAGTCATAATTATTCTTTTTACTTCAAGTTTACTATTGTGTTTTTATCTGAATTGTTTTTGTACAGGCTATAACGATGTCTGATCACATGATTTTAAAAAACAACCGCAAAAATCTCAAGATTTATATTATATGGGAGTGGAATTCTGAATATTCAAATTTCATAGGGATAGCACATTTTCTTTTATCGGCTCATTTCATTTCAGTCTTGTTCTAGACTTCGCTTGTGTAACTGGATCGTGAGGCATGGAACCGTGCGCGTAAGAGATTCCCTTCTGGCCTTGGCACCATGAACGACCGTGGAACGTCGACTGAGAGGACTTCTTATCAAGTGCTTGTATTTTAATATTAAACAAGAATTTGTGAATCGTCTTGGTTCTCCTCGCTTGACTTTCCTCGCCTACATCCAAGTTCGACCATAACGGCGCTCCCTTTATATATTCTGTTAAAGATATCGTGCTACGTAAGAATTACCTGTCGGTAGTCGATAAAATATAACGTTCTATCCTTACGACAATGTATTTTTTTCATATGAGAATTCCACTATCTGTTTATTATTCACATTACATATATAATGTACGATTATATAGTATGTATCGTTTTTCTCAAATGTTTAAAAGTGACGGCTTTAAAAAAACAAAGCCGCGATAGACGTCGATTAATTCCTAGGAGTAAAATAAACGTATGCAGCCCGTTCTCGTCCACTGCGGTATATTTTTTAACATGCTGCTAGATGCGATCAATATCGATATCAAAGAAAAAGATCCCACATAGGCAGGAAACTGCTTGTTTTTTTGATGTTTATGGTAGAAACAAAACTTTAATACCTTATAATGTAAATAATAGAAGGCGGTGGTGGCGAGGTCACGGGTAATGGATAATTGGGCCTGAAATTATATTATTTTCCGTCGATTTTTTTACAAGAGAAAAGTATTTTACATGCCTCGGCTCAAACGGGGCTGGCCTGATTCGTACTATTTCGTTTTAAGTATAGCAGGGGCCCTTAGACTCTGCCTACTAACGACCGCGTCAGGCAACCGATTATTTTCCCTTTCGGGGCAGTGGTCCAACTACTTTGTACAACTAACCAATAATTTCCATTTGAATATCAAATTAACAGGCTCGACGGAGCTCCGCATATTTCCGGCTGGGTTGGCCCTCCGGGTCAGCTGAAGAACTAACATAACCTAAACCTACCTCATATTTATGATACTAATTTTGGTCAGTTGAACAGAGCAGTTGGACCACTGCCCCATAACTCTATTTTCCGGGCCTCTACAATATTGTCCCTAGGTATAGCGACCCTATGTATAGATAACATATGATCAATGGAAAGGTGCTACTTGTTGGTTTAATGAGTTAGGATTCATCATTTTAAACCGGATAATCTACACTTACACTAGTGTATCGTGGAGCACAGTGCCCCCAAGTTGAACAGTACATTTGTATTGCGGCATAAATTTAGAATAGAGTTTTCATTTATAGGTAGTCTGAATTAGACTTATACAGACTTTGCCTAAAGTGGGATTTATAAGTCGATCGGAAAGATTAGCTTGACTACCGAAAACGTGTCTGAAGCATTGGCCGAGGGGACAATGTTGGACGTGTATCTAATACTTATTTTGCCTTTTGTGTCTGAGCTGTTAACTTTTTTATGGATCAGCTCTTCTCCTTATCAACGAGCAAACAAGCTTAAGTTGTCATTTCAATATGCATGTTTTAAAGCAGTTCGCTCGATGTGTACCTGACTGCCTTACGTACAGGGCCGGGATTCTAGGCGATTAAAATCATATCTTTGATCTGTTATCGTATTGTCAACGTTTTGATAACTCTTATTTACTTGACAGTAATAGCGGCCGAGTTAAACCAATACCAAAACAGGGCCTGTATTTAACTAGGATATCGTTTTTACCGCGTAGAATACAGAACCCTGGTCGAATACATATATGGTTTATACCGCCGAGAATAGAGGCACAGGTCGATCCACAAGAACTGGCACGAATGAATTGAATTAGTGAATGCAAGTATATGTGTAAAATAATAACAGGTTTTCAGTTTGAAATTCGAACATCGGTTCAAAGGACGGCACTCGCACAGTGATAGGCAGGAGTCGAACTTTTCATGCCGATGACGTCAGTTTGTATACAGAATGATTAAAAATGAAAGACTAGTATTGAAAGGTTGAAATTTGGTTCGAGTATCGCCGAGCAAGTTCTGTATAAACCTAAAGGGAGTTTATGTAATATGTAGGTGACTAATACTGAATGTCATACCAATTAGATTACTACATTTATTTATTTTTTATTTTACAACGACTTAACTACTTAAGCCCTAGACAACGACTCATGTGCACATGCACTGCGAGATGAGTTGACGCAGCATTCTGTCTACAAACCATTATTTTACTTTCTGAATTTAACTTAACGATACTGTCATTCAGAAGGACAGTATATGACTAAATAGACATAAAAACAATTATGGCATTGGCATTCATAAAAGAAAGTAGTCTACATTTGTCATTTTTAGTAATAAGAGGTGTAAAAAAAAAGATGCTGCCGTGGTTTGTATTTTGATTGCGATTAAGCTGTATTTAACTTTAATCATTTTACCGCTTCTTAGTTTCATTTTTAAATTTGTATCTTTTAGGTATGTATCTTAACACCTGCAAAATTATAGCAGAGCACCCTGTGTGTAAAATTTCGTCATTTTGACGTCATCGGCATGAATGGTGACCGGGTGATAGGTGACATTACTTTTGTTCATTCCATTCGTGTCAGATTTAGAGAATCTACGTGTATCTAATCTACGAGTGCGCGGGGCAACTCAAGAAGGTCGGTTAATAATTCGTTTGCAACGTAAAAAGTAAGTTTTAGAGAATAACGCCCCTGAACCTACTGATTCGATACCGTCCTGATGATGAGCGTGGGTGACGCTGATATAAAGCTCGATCGATTTGACAAATACATTTTAATAAGTATGATTTACGATTTCAATAATATCATGGCGTTTCATTTTTATTTCGTCGTGTATAGTGTGTGATTCAATAGCTACAATTGTATCATCCTAAATAAGCCAAGGACAGTGCCAAAGTTTTATCTATACATACCTTTATACACAGGTTACAAGTTTAATTTGTTAGTTATTTAAGAGGTTAATTTTAGTTAGTTGCTTAAATAATATACACATATTATACGAGTTTAGTTAAGAAGTGAATGAGGTAATTTTAAAGTAAGTACCTAATAATGTTAAAATTAAATTGAACCTAACTCTTGCCGTAGGAGGTATATTTTGTCTATGATGTACTGGCCACGAGGAGTTTGCGCCTTGGCGATTTAGGTGGCTGTGATAGGCGGGCTGCGTAAACGAATGCATGGCAATGACCCCATCACCGCTGCGGTTGCTCGTGGCATGCCTAATACATATCTGTGCATTTGTTTGCTGCCGCTCATAGCTCATCGCCGCCGCTATCGCCTCGTGAGGTCGTAAAGCGATTTGTAATTTTGTGTCAATTAATGACCACGCCATGTTTGTTTGACTATTTTATGAATGTTATTCGAAAAGTAGCATGTATTTGAGTATGTTCCATTTGTTTTATTAGAAGACGCAAGTTTCATTAAGCTATGCCGCAGTTCCATAATATAAAACAAATGGGACAAACGCACCGAGTATTCTAAATTATAACATTTAGCTCAAACCAATGTACTCCGATGTATGAGTAGTTTTAATGTTTTATATGCCTAGTAGAGTTATGTTTACGAAGTTGACAAAATAGAAATATACTAAGTATTTGAGTAAGATTCCACGCATTCATGATGATGGAATTGAACTGCGCCGTTTGTGCCATAGTTAGGGTCTCCCCGGCTGCCGTCGCCGCCCGCAGGACGCGGGCCACTGCCAAGTGCCTGCCTGACTAGGCCGGCGGATAAGGTCGTTTCTCTAATTAGAATAGATTATTTTAAGATAGATTTCATAATATTTATAGATTTCTAACGTGCGTTGTTTACTTAGTGACTGTATCTTTGAATACTTGCCAAGATTGTTAGGCTTAGTGATATGCTGCCCGTCGGCGGGTCTTGTCCGTCGCCAGCAATCGCAATTTAATTCGATATACTTTGGACTGAAGAAAGGTGTACTTAATTCAGTGCGTCCAAGGGATATAATGTGAATACGAGAGTACGACACGCCCAGTTACTTGACTGGCTGCACCGTGTTCGGCAAAAGTCAAAAAACAATCAAGTAATAACGTGTAACTGTAGAAGCCTAAATAGGTATATTTTTGAGCTTAGAGCGCTTTCCTCTTAAGCGGCTTAAAGACATCACCCTCCAGTCTTAACTTTATACCTTAGCCAAAACCACAGGCACTCCTCAGAAAGTAGTCTAGGTAGTTAATCCTTAAATTGGCAAAAATGAAAAAGTCGTGAATCCAAACTACTTTTCAATTTGAATCGGCCTAAAAAAATTGTTACCCGGGCAAGAGATGATCGGACCATGCTCAGTGTAGGGTTCCGAAGCCGTTACTACAAATACTAAGAACTGTCTCAAAAATAGCAAGTATGTGTACAAATTTTCTAATTAAAGGTATTTGATGCTGTGTGAGATGATTTTTAGCATGTACGAGTATAGGGCATTTCTATTTTTCCTTGTACTCAATTAAAAAATTGTTAACGCAGCGTTAAATTAGTCCATTTGGTAACGCATATTTTTAATGCTTAAATTTAAAAATATACTTCTTGTTAAAAACTTTAAGATCAATCAGAAAAATCTATTAAAAAGTTTTTAACAAGAAGTATATATTTTTAAATGTAAGCATTAAAAAAATGCGTTACCAAATGGACTAATTTAACGCTGCGTTAACAATTTTTTAATTGAGTACAAGGAAAAATAGAAATGCCCATAAACACTTTGGTCGCCTTTGTCCCAAGAACCAAACAAGTCTACTTATACTGTGTGCCAGGCATAGCTGGGCACCGTTAATCAAATATTTAACTTCGTTAATCGTTAATCCGCTACAAAAAAAGTAAGCTTCGTTAAACGTTAAAGCGTTACATTTCGGAAGAATTAACGCAAGTTAACTTTAATCGTTAATCCGTTAATATGTGTAAAAAAATGCATTTTTATATCGTTGCGATAGTGAACTTATAAAACCTGTTGGTTTAGGTTCTGGAAGTTAACAGGATAGGAACAAAACAAAATACTTGTATAATTCAAATGTGTAATTTAACCGTCGGGCATAAGGTGCATATTCCCCTTCGTGAACATTAACATATTGAAGTTCTCGTCTGAAAGCGAGGCTCGTTTTTCTATAGACTGAGTGACAGAATTGGAAAAGTCTTCCTCGTCATCATCGTTGCTACTAGAATTGCTCCCTCCGCCACTTAAACTATCTCTGTCCTTTGAATTTGCCGCCCGGCACTTGTCGTTTCATACTTGTCGGAACCTGTTTTTCGCGCCTCGCCGCGGTGACTTGCGGTAAATAGTAGGCATTGGATTAACGGACTTCTGGATATTAACGGAAGTTAACGTGTCCGTTAACATTTTTAAAAGTTAACTTAAAAGTTAATCCGTTAATCAAAATGTTAACTTCGTTAATTAACGATTAACGGATTAACGAGTAATGCCCAGCTATGGTGCCAGGTAACATGGCAATACAGGACATTGGCACCCCTCTGCCAGGAATACGCCGTTAGTAATAACTACACTATTTTTTACTTTTGCTAATGTATTGTGGTACCGGTAATACGTTCATCCAGTCAAACCATTTAGCGCTGCAGGGGTTGTTAACCTTGACGCTTACAGTAATTTCATTTATTTTTTATTTTCGTGAATTGTGGTTTTGAATTTAACTTTTAAGCATTAATAATATATACTTTTTATAGTTTAAACTTTGGTTGTTAAATTAATCTTGGGCAGTAATTAAGAAAAATACAAAAATGAGCTGCCATTTTAGTTGCATTCTTGATAACAGATCTTTCGTTCTAACAATATTCTTGTAAAGTCGCCGTCAATAGAACTTGCAAAAGATATAAACAAAACCAAACGAACCGATCCACCATGACTACTCGATAATCACGTAGTTTTAAAGATCAAGTAAGGCTATTTTGAGTGAGTTGCCTACAAAGCAAGATGCCTAACAAAGCAAGATGCCTAAGTATTATGCCTACAAAGCGAGTTGCTTACAAAGCAAGATGACTGACTAGCATGATGCCTAAGAAGTATAATGACTACCAAGCGAGTTGCCTGAAAATAAAGATGCCTAAAAAGTATAATGATTTATTAGATATTTCTTTTTAAATCGTTATTTCTTATTGGCAGAATTTTGACGGAGCTCCGCTTTCGCAGAGCTCCTATTTCTGGGTTCTTTGGCCCTCCGGGCCTGCTGCAAAACTAACATAACCTAAACCTACCTACCTTTTTCGACCTAGTTATAAGTTGCTTGTTAGGCATCCTGCTTGTTAGGCATCCTGCTTGCTAGACATCTTGCTTTTTAGACGTTCTGCTCGATAGGCATCTTGCCTTTTAGACGTCCTGCTCGATAGGTATCGTGCTTTTTAGTCGTCCTGCTCGATAGGCATTTTGCTTTTTAGACATCCTACTCGACAGTCATCTTGCTTTTTAAGCATCCCGCTCATATACCAAGTAAGGATTTTACAATGATTTATTCACTAGATGATTATTTCCATATTAAGTTTAAGATAAGAGTGAATACTTGGGTTTACCATTGAATTGCCGACAGACTTTTAATCGAATATTATTTCAAAGACAACGTTTCAAGTATTTTCATTTCATGGGTCAATCAACTTTTCTTTGTAGCTCGTTGCCATGGTGACGTCTCCTGGGTCACTCTTTAAAACTATGATTTCAAAGGATATAAGTCCACTAAAAAACTGTTTTATTGGCAATTACACACCCATTCTTTTATGGCCTTTCTCCTGAGTGTGCTGGAAGTATATATTATAACATTTTTTCTAAGAAAATCTATCACTGTTGTCTCCTGGCTTACGGGACAGAATAACAACAGAAAAAAGTTGATCCACCCTCATCGACAAATCATTGCGTCGAGGACTCGATACTAGGTAATTTGAACCGAGGTCTTTTAATTAGTAGTTGACTTATTTCAATAAAATTCATGTCATGACTAATCATTTCGGGTTTTTTTAATTTGTTTTTTATTACGTGTAATAATATTTATTCCGCATAAAATGATTTCAATTGGTAATTATAAATAGGTTGGTAAAAAACATTTCACTTACTTATCCTAATTTATTATAATACTAGCGACCCGCCCGCGGCTTCGCCCGCGTGGAATGTATTATACATATAAACCTTCCTTAAGAATCACTCTATCTATTAAAAAAAACCGTATCAAAATCCGTTGCGTAGTTTTAAAGATTTAAGCATACATAGGGACAGACAGCGCAAGCGACTTTGTTTTATACTATGTAGTGATTATAATTTAATAATAGTAATGTGTCATGCTTTTCTGTCAACAGTTAATTTTTTTGGGGGTCGCAGTTCTAACCTAACCTAACCCACTTCTGTCAACAGTTCGTTTTCTTGGGAGTCGCAGTTCTAACCTAACCTAACCCACTTCTGTCAACAGTTCGTTTTCTTGGGGGCCGCAGTTCTAACCTAACCTAACCCACTTTGAAAGCCTCGTAGTTCTATTTCTTTATATAACTAGTTATGCAATAATATTATTAACTTTTTTTTCAGTTGAGTTCAAAAGTTAAAATTGTTTTAAAGTAATACGTCGAAGAAATGAATTGCAATGTTTTGTAGTTGTACGAATTAAGATAATTTGAAACAAATCAGCGATTAAGTAGTATTCGTTGATTAGTATTTCCACGTAGTAAGATAAATTTAAATAAATAGTAGTTGAAATAAGATAACTCCAAACAATATTACTAGTACTAAAGTTTCGATGAATAGTTGTCGATGAAATAATATTCGATGAAAAAGTTGTCGACAAAACAAGGGTACACCGAATACTTGAGATTATGTGTCAATCAGTACTAATTTGTTTACATCGCATCGTTCACAAGTTCGGCGACTTTACAAGCAATATCGGTCGACGTTGACAGCGTTTATGGTCCACCCGTTACCACCTGTAGATGGTCCAGCCGTTAAGTGTTAATATTTAAACGAAAAATATACCAAGTAGGTACAAATAATAACATTAATAACGCACGTAAATATATTTTATTTTTATTTTTTTGTTACCACACTTCACGTTTCGCCCTGTAGTACTCTACCGATATTGTTTTTTCTAAATATGATTGTTTTAGCGATAGATTGGTAATGAAAAAGGATATCGGGATACAGATGGGGTCAACGGAACATATGGCCACGTTATCTATCACGACAGTTATTCCCGTTTAGATTCGTCATGTTATGTGTATGCTTTTATTTAATACTGCGCTGAGGCGTGCGTCCAGTGGCGCCCTCATTACTGTTATTATGTTTTCTAATAAACCAAAGTATTTTCTTGAAATCGAATGGTGGTGTTTTGTTGTACAACTGAATACACTATTTTAAGTTTACATGAAATAAATTGATAGCAAAAAGTGGCCACCAGCTGTTTCCGTTAAGTTGGCTACATGAAGGATAAAGGTTATTGAACTTTATTATTTTGCTATTATGTAGTCATTTGTAGAACCAAAAAGCATGCTTCGATTTCAAGGACAATACTTTGGTTTATTAGAAAACACAATAACAGTAATGACGGCGCCACTGGACGCTTGGCGCAGTCTTAATATAGTCTTCAGATTATTACTACTTTTTAGCTTTAGCTGTACTGTAGCGAAAATTACACTTTTCGAGTTCAATATCTCTTAAACCGTTCCCCTAAATCCCATATCACCCTGCTTTACATGTACAGCAAAAGGCATTAATATCTATTCAGCCATCGCGTTAAATATATGTATAGACGGGCCTTATTGCTAGTGGAATAAATGTGTATAGATATTTTTGACGTCTTGGGAACGTATATATATTTATGCCCTTGAATGTACCTAAAAAAAAAACGTGTTTAAAGATTTTATTTAACAACTTTGTCGGCGTAATTTAAATGAATCACTATGCTAAATTACAGCTTTGTAGTACAAAAAGTCTGAGAACCGCGGAGAGACCGAGAAACGAACGTGGCAAAACTATAATCGTTCCTTTTTGACTACGGAACAACGCTAGCAAAACTAATAAAAGTTAACATCAAGTAATTACTGTGAGTGCACTGCCAATTTAAGGATAAGTATACGGTTTTTAGGCTCGTGGTAATTCATAATATTCATAACTAGTACAATGCATCCAAAATGCCGCTCAAAAGGTTTTAGAAGTTGAGTACTTATTAGAATGTTCCTAATTTATAGAAATACTCAATTTGTGACTCCATTGCTCCCATTGATTATGTACTGAATAGTACTGATTTTAAAGTGATATATGATTTTTCGAAAATGATTTGGAAGACAGGACATTAATTGTTATGAAAATACTACATGTTACTAGCGACCTGTCGTCGCTTCGCTTCAAAATATACTTGGCCTGTGTAAGTCAAGTATAATGTACTTTCATATTTTGTGAAAAAAAAAACAGGTCAGTTCAGTCCAGAGATTAACCCCAACAACCAGGTTTATAAGTTTTTAAACAAGTAATCCTTCCCCTTGTTCCCCTTTTTTATATATTGTTTGTTTGTATATACATTAAAGTAGAGCTTCCTTAGGAATTTGATCAGGCTATGATCAAATTTCTTAAAATATTGTATATTGTAAATAAATAAATAAAAACACCAACATACAAATAAACAAACAAAAACACCATTTTACCTCCTTATAATTTTCGTATAGATGATGTAATTATAGTTACAGCATCGATTGTTAAAAACATTTTAAATACATACGGCCGGTGTGAGAAACATTAATTATACTGATTTTATAAAATAACCCCACGGTGCAGATGGACTTTGAGAAAATGATTAAGTACATTCTCTTCTTAATAATGTTACATTATTTGTAAAAAAATAATCGAATGGGATGATGTGGATTTTTAATAAATAATGTAATTAAACACGTCTTTTTTTTACTTTGTATTTATTAAAGTATCTACCTAAGTAGTTAAAAGTTTATTATCTAACGTATACATAATAGGCCAAACATAACTTCTAGAAATAATACCATCGAGTATATCCCGTAAAAATAAATCGTTCTTGTACGATTTGTACATACTAATTAACATTTAACTATGTACAAAACTAAACAATTAAATATTGTTTAAATTCCCTAGGTTCAGTCTAAAAAGTAGGTATCTATCATCTAGAAAATATTCAGTCCACTTCAAGTTTCCTGAAGTTCCCGGTGAGTCCGCGCATAGCGTCGCCGACGGCGTCAGCGCCCGCGCACGTGTTCGCGCCGGCGCGTAGCGCGGATATGGCGCCCTCGCGCGCCGCTTCGCTGTACAGCTCGAGCCGAACCGCCATTTTGTCGTTCATTAGTAAAGTGTCACGTTTGTTTGCTAGTTCCACCTTCCATAATTCTGAAAGAAAATTAAAAGTGTTATAGTTTTTGGCCGGTGGCGGAAACGAGGACTCAACTATATCCGGTTTGTTTATAAAAGTAACTCACTATTTATTTAATTATTTAATCTTTATTGTAAAAAAAAACAAAATTGAGTACAGTCGCCATCAGATATATTGTGGCGGGCGAGGTACTCAAATGTTTCGGAGCAGCATTACTTTTCAATAAATTCGTTACACTAGTTATGGTCAATAACATCAGAACATGCAATTTGTCATAAATATAAGAGCAGCGACTTTTCAATAAATTCGGAACATATAACGAGGTCAAAATATCAGAAAGCACAGAACGTCAAAGGTATAGCGACTGACTCGGGGACCCACTACTCCTTGCCCCACTGCTATTCAGGCTTTTCCCAGTAGTCTTACCGAGTAGTTTTACCAGTTGAACTACTGGGAATGTCTTTCGCAATAGACTTAGATCGGCTCCGCTCCGCTCTAAGCGGAGCTCCGTCCGTCGACCTCGTAGCAGATTGTTTTTAGATAATAAAGTAAAGTGTTAGTGTTTCTCTTTTGCAATCAGTGGGGCACTAGTAAGTCTATTAATTTAATTTAATTTAGTTTCTGGGCGATCTGCCCTTCGGGCATCTAAAGATACCTAAAGAACATGACCTACCTACTTTTGAGGAATAAAAATGATTTCTGACGTAAGCGAATAGCAGTAGAACAAAAGTAGTGGGTCCCCGAGTCAGTCGCTATACCTTTGACGTTCTGTGCTTTCTGATATTTTTACCTCGTTATATGTTCCGAATTTATTGAAAAGTCGCTGCTCTTATATTTATGACAAATTGCATGTTCTGATGTTACTGACCACAACTAGTGTAACGAATTTATTGAAAAGTAATGCTGCTCCGAAATATTTGAGTACCTCGCCCACCACAATATATCTGATGGCGACTGTACAAAAGGTGGACTTAATACCTAACGGCATTCTCTACCAGTTGACCTTCACTATCACTACCAAAAACTTCGAAAACTTACCAATCATCTCTTTCATGGGCATTTCGCCGCCGTATTCTTGCGGCAGCAGTTTCTTATCGATTTCGACTTCGTCGGGCGACGTGTACAGTTTTACTCGCTTTCTTATTTTTTCAGATATCAAGCCCATGCCGAAGTCTAGGGCGAACTTGATCGTAGAGTGCACATTGACTCCATAGATCTCCTTGTGCCGCAAAGGGATAGTTCTCTGAAAATTTATAATTGTCATGAAGTTTCCTGTGATTGGAATCTTCTAGGTGATTTTGATTAGAGAGGTTCGCTGACCTCTCCGTTTTTGACAATCCGGACCGCTTCCTTGGGGGTAAAGAGAGTAAGGTGCGGAAAGCTGACACCGCCGCCGTCCGCGTAGTGCACCAGCCCGCGCACCTGCGTCTCCTCGTCCTCCATCAGCGTCTCGTAGCAGATGGCCATCACTCGGCACATGTCCTGGTTCGTGTACTTATACGGATCGAATACACCTACAATTCAATCATTACGGTCAGCAACTTGAGGAATTCGTGCCCACATATAAACATTACCGTGTATTAGTCAATAAATAATTTAGATGTGCTGAATAAATAATAAGGGAAAATAAAGCAGTGGAATATTAGTAGTTAATGAACATAAATTTCAATGGTTTTTTTTAACGCTGGCTTAACGGTTATTTACGCTGGTTCGCCATATAAGTAAAAATATAAAAAAACGATTTAATAAAGTTTCTAGCCCTAGTGTTTAATAAAAAATGAAGTTTTTAAAGTTACATAAATTTACGACGAGCAATTTATGAACGAGAAATAACGAATAACTGTGGTACATAGGTTTTTCATTCAACTTCGATTATTCTAAACCTTGTTCGCAGGTGGTAAAAATAAAAAAAATACATACAGGCAGCTTGGCCTCTCAGATGCGATTAATAGTGGGGGCTTAAGCTTTTAACCTTGCAAAAAATGTGAACAGCGCATTTCTTCCAGAATTATGTATTTTAATTTTCTATCCAAATAATAATAAAAAATTAACATTTTCCATGACCGGAACAACGTAAAAATAACAAAAACGCGTTTTTGTGAATAAAATTCAAGGCAAAATAGTTAACAGGACAATTTTAGTAAGTAATAGTATAAAATTGGTAGAACCAATATATTTTCCAGAAATTCCCCCACTGATATGAAAAAAATAGGTTTATTTTAGTTGTTCTTCAAGTGAAAATATTAACAGTGATTTTTCAACATAAAATTATTAAAAGTAATATATTAAAACGCTATCAGGTAAAATTAAACAAAAATTGTATCAACGCAAATTAATTTTAATAGTTTTTTTTAATACCGGTTCAGGCAAAAATGTAACAGAGTTAAATTTAGTTTAACTTTCTTTTATAGGTTTTATATTACCTATTTATTTACAAGAAAATTAAACATATGAATAGAAATCGTTTTTTTACTATATGTGATTAAACAACCTGTTTGTTTAATTCTGAGAAAGTCCGGTCTGGGCTTAAATATTTTCCATTGTTCAAAAACGATCAGTTCTGTTTCATTTTCGCCTGGTTACTATTTGAGATTTTTGAGAAATGCAAAGTCACATCGCATCAGTTTAATTTTCTTTATATTAGTTAAATACCTAGATATGAAATAAAATGAACTTAGGATTTTTTAGTCCTGGTAATATTTTTGCTTGAAGCACAGAGTGAAATTAATAAGATTATAAAAAAAACGTTGCGCGGACGACAAATGTTTAATTTGCTGACCTACTGGTAATACTTAATCTCTTCTACAAATACTCCTTACTGATATGTCCGTTAATATTTTCCCTATCAAGTTACGTTGATAAACATAATTTCTTTGAAAAAAAACGCAAGCGCGGGGTGTACTGGTCGCAGGATACAGCTTAATACACTGCTCCGTCTGTACTGTACACATTTAATGAAAAAAAATGCTGTTTTTAGTTCATCCAAGGTTGGCCTATTTTTCGATCTAATTACCACGGCCAATAATGCTATTTGCGGCGAAGTGGTGGAAACAATGAAACACTTATTGTGTGAACGTGATGCCCTCGCCGGAGTGAGAATGAAAATCCTCGGGTTTGCCTACCCAGAACCAAACCATTTCAAGGCACTGCCATTGCACTCCTATCCGCCTTTTGGAAGGGGTGGAGGCTGCATTAGATTAAGCGCTAAAAGAGGGGTAATTACACAAAAGATCCTATAGAGTCGAAATGTATCCGTAAGTACCTACTCCACATTATAGTAATAATAAAAACATATAAAATAATGAGATATATGAGGTGGAAACATATACTACGTGAATTACATAACTGGTGATATTAGGATATTCTAGGTATATCTACCAGGCCTGTATATGATAACACGGCGACCGGCCTTATCTTTGAAAGGGCTCACAAAACAGTACCTGAAACATTAAAATTGTTAAAAAAGTTATCACGTAAATGTATACTGTGTGTTGACCTACGCCTACTATACATATATTATCAGACCTGAACTGAGTCTAGTTGAATCAAGCAGCTGCCTGTAGATCAGGGTCTCTAGTCTAGGCGGTAAATAACATCGATTTTGACCTGTTATGGTGTTCCTGTTATCGTAATGTAAACGTTAGGTTGGCTCTTATTCACTCAACAGTAATGACGTCCCGAGTAAAATACAATATAATAACACGTCAAAAGCAATATGGATTTACGCAGGGCCTGTGTTCTGTTTTGTTTTAAATAATATCGTTGTCAAATTGTTAACGTTACGTTGGCTCTTATTTAGATACGCCAGTGTCTTAAAAACCGGGCAAAAGCGTGTCGGGCCACGTGCAGTGTAAGGTTCCGTTTATAACTTTGTCGACTATTAGCCGTTCACCTGTAACGCCTACTTACTTAGATGTGATAGTTTTCACATAATATTTCTCAAGAAAATCCTGAAAATGTCCTTCACATACCGAAAACATTTTAACAAGGCTATGCTTTGTCACCTCACACAATGAAATGATTAAAAAAATGCTCATCGGTTTATGTGTATAGTAGATTATTACATTTTATCACTTTGTTGACGTGATTAATATTATAGCTTTGTAGTAGCAAGAGTCTCTGAGTTAGGTAAGCCGCAGACGGACGGACGGAGTGAGGGACTGGATTAATTAAGATTGAGCTCAAAAATATCTAACAAGTCTATTATTTCCTAGTGGTACATGAGCGTGTCAGAAATTTCCGAGCGCAATATCGGATAACATTATTGCTGGTGAAGTTACGTCGGCAGTGCTGTTGGTTAACATGTTTGTCTTAAATAAAATAATGTTGCGAAGATGAACATTAAATTTTATGCTTTTCATTTCTTGTTGCTTTTATTTATCAGGATGAAACTAAGGAAACCTTACCCCAGTTCAATAAGTTCCATCATGACTGGAAGTTTGTAGTCGAGCTGGTTGAAGGCGATACCCCACGACTGTCGCAGAAGAATATAACGCTCAATGGCTTCCTGAGCCATCGGCACACTGAATTTTTTAGTGCGCAGGAAGCGAAGAAGATAGTTCGCGTCTGGAATAAAGGAGGAAATTAGGGTGGTGGTGAAAGATAACGGGGATAACTTAATGTAGGTACCTATCTAAGCCAAATGTCGCTCGGCTTTTTCTTGGAAACTTGTTCGGACACACTACCGTGTCTAGATTTATAAATAAACGAGGTCGGTTGTAGAAAACTTTAACAGTAGGTTCGCGTTTTCGTATCGTAGCTGAAGCCTGGTAGGGTAGAGTACCTAGTCGGCCGTTGACTCACCCAGCCTGATGACCATGAACTTAGGGTTCTGCTCGATCCAGCTGCGCAGCGAGGCGAGCGCCTGCGAGCGGGAGCTTTCGGTCTCGCGCAGCTGCGCGGCTGCGATGGCTTGCGTCTCCGCCGACAGCGTGCACTGGTACTCGTCGGCTGGCATCAGGTAGCGTTTCGTAAGTCTTCGCGACATTTTGATTATCTGCGAAGGTGAAAAATTAAACAGCCTATGTTATAAGATGTATAAAATAGGTTTAACGTTACCAAGAGATTGCTAATGAGTGCCTGTCTCGACACATTGTGACTTATTTTCAAGCTGTAAATAAATAAGTAGGAATTTTTACCACGTCTAAGTATGATGAAACTCGTGAATTTACTCCGTAAATTTATTTTAGCTGCTATGTTTCAAAAACGTTATTTAGGTAAATCTACATACAGATTCAATGGCAAGTCCAGCCTGCGACGAGCGATGGTGGGTCTATAGCGGATTTAAAAAACAGTTAGCAGTCAAATCACCGTTAGAGCCCCCGGGGACGGCGGGAATGGTAGACTCTGAATCATGTTGGACTCGATTTCAAATCATTTACTGCGAGGGATGTTAAAAATGTCTCACAGCTCCAGCTCCAGACTCCGTAGGTTTGGTTTGAAACGTGCGATTATTAACTTGGTGTGTGGTGCCTCAGGATGATTGACAAATGTGCCCACGGTTGTGTTATTGCCGAGTCGACGTGTGCCGTCGTGTGTGATCGGTAAGCTGTGCGAGCAACCGGCGCCAGTCACTCGGCGACCTGACATCCTCACCCGACGCGTTTCCCAACACAACGCAGTAAGATAATATTTACGCATGCATCTGCGCGTTGAGCAATAATCCACTTCGGCAAATTCGAACCTTTCCGAGCATTAATGGTGCGATGAATGTTCGTTAGCGCGTTGTAGGATCCTTAGTTCCGCTGTCTGACACTGGTGGCGCTAGCGAGTTGGTTGATACAAGTTTCCGTTACATGTCGCTAGGTCGCCACATCTACACCACTGGCATCAACAATCAATCAGATTTATAAATAAACATCAGGGGATCATATGGCACAAATTGATCTAGCCACAAACTGTTTTAAAAGCAGAAATACACGAATAAGTGTGACATACACACAATGGTTCTACGTCCGAAATCATAGAAGGTACCTACCTACCTTACTTAAGGCTGTAAATTTATTTTGAACACGAGGTCCTTCGGATGTTTAGTCGCGTCACAGATAGGGAGAACCCTCCCGTAGTTACACCAGTAGATGCCGTATCTGAGCCACCACTGGATGCTGGCAGCCTACCTAATAGTTTTAGTAACGTATCACCAGATGGCATTGACTTCAAGAATGAGACGTCAAGAAAATTGTTGACTTAAAATTAATATGTAATGGTTATAATCCTACCGGTGACACTAGCGTTTTATTAATTCATAGTTACATCTGCCCTGATTAATGATGTCCAGGACAAAATAGGAATGTTTTAATGACATGTTCGGGAAGTTTTGTGCTGACAATAAATAAAAGCAATAGGTAAAAATAACTGGTTTATTAGGTTTAAAGAATTTATTTTCTCATAAGAATTTTACAATTCATTTACATGAGAATTAAGAATAAGTTAAAAACCCTTGTTCTTCGTACATTACTGAGTTACATTACTAGTATTGTACAAAGAAAAAATATTCTTCTTACAAAACCGAGTAATGTACGAAGAAATTTTCGTTCTTTGCACATTACTAGTTCCGCTGGCAGTTATGTAAAAAGAAGTAAATATTCTTCCTACATTTCCCGGTTCTGTACGAAGAAATGGCTGTTCTTACTACAAAACCAAGGAGGTTCTCCGAGCAGTGTATCTAACTTCTTAATCGATCCTTTCGTTTCTTGTTGATCTTGTTAAAGATTATAGTTCATTTATTTTAGCATGATACAGAACGAAAAAAAGGTATTTTATTGGGCACGTTACATGCAACATAATAGTTATACAAAAAGATTGCTCCAAAACGTCTTTTTTGACTGCTATTATTTCACAATAAATATTAAATGAACGTTATTATCCCCGTGTGGTTGCCGGGTTAGAATAGTACCACTCCATTTCTTCCCGTGGATGTCGTAAGAGGCGACTAAGGGAATAAAGGCTAGTAGTACTGTTAGGCGATGGGCTTGCAACCTGTCACTAATACGCTGGTAAACATCTTAGCCTAATTGTGCAAAGTGTGGTTACAGAATTATCAAGAAGTTTTAAAAGTTGTTGGTAATTCTTTAGCTCTGCCTACCCCACTTTGGGAATGAAGGCGTGAGTTTATGTATGTATGTATGTATGTATGTATTATCTATTGCAGTAGTACTTTAAGTCATATTCGTTTTGTAGTAAGAACAGCCATTTCTTCGTACAGAACCGGGTAATGTAGGAAGAATATTTACTTCTTTTTACATAACTGCCAGCGGAACTAGTAATGTGCAAAGAACGAAAATTTCTTCGTACATTACTCGGTTTTGTAAGAAGAATATTTTTTCTTTGTACAATACTAGTAATGTAACTCAGTAATGTACGAAGAACAAGGGGTTAAAAATAGTTTGGTGAGCGTATTTAAGCGTGCGTATTTACATTCAAGCAAAACAAATGTGTTTAGGGTGACCTGATTATCACGAGTTTTAGATTTTCTCGTTTCTCTGTTTATAATATTACATACAGTTTTTACCTTATTGTCAGATGATTTGAGTTTAAGACTATGAAAATTTTGCTAAGCAGTTAAAAAAACTTGCTTAAAGGTCCTTGAATAACTCTTAACATAATTTAGAAAGTCAGCGTTCTTATTGTTCTCCCTCTCTCTATATAGGTCTTAAAGCCTATTTCTACTTTTATGAATGCCTCCTGTACACTCTTCTACGCCTATCGTTGCAGAAAAGGCATACCCTCGTCTCGTCGGTGAAGAGGACAGACTTCCATTGTTCGAACGTCCAATCCACGTGGTGTCGGGCAAACTGAAGTCTGACTCGCCTATGCTCTGCTGTCAATTTGGGGCCCGTAGCAGCCCTACGGGGCAGGATTTTCTTCTCTCGCAGCCTTCTTCTTACTGTGGAGACGCTCACCGACGTCCTCCGAGCTGTTCGGAGCTGCTGTTGCACCTCAACAGCGTTGGAGAATCGGTTACGCAAACACGTCGACACAATATAGCGGTCGTCTCTGTCGGAAGTGCAACGTCGTCTCCCAGATCCATGCTTCCTGATGTAGCCTCCAGTCTCCTGGAACCGCTGGGATACTCGTTTCACCCGGAAACGGCTTATGTTGAGTTGTCGAGCAACATCAACCTGACGTAGTACTGATTGCAGTAGTGCTACCACTTGAGCTGCTTCTTCTACCGTGGTATCCATTTTTCAGAGTTTTCTCTTACTGGAGCTGTTCAGGTGTGACTTTTGTGATGTCTGAATAGCAAATGACCCATAATTCATTTTTACCCTCCCTTTTATTCGTGTTCAGGGTGGCACAAGTAGTGAGTCCTCTAATGAGTTTTTAATCACTTTTTTTTAAAGACCCTAACGTGTCGTGATCATTGTTTTTACGAAAAAGAACGATTCGCGTTTTTTAAATTTATTAACTGTGCTTTCAAATGATACTAATATTGGTACAATAAATAAGTTAAGAGCTTTATTCGCTTGAAGTCAAAATTTCAAAAGGTGCGATTTTTTTGACGCCGAGTGTAGTTTAAATGTTTGTACACAAACTGTCAGCGCGTTTTGATACTTCAATGGTTAAAGATAGCACGTTGTTCGTTCCGTGTTTGTACTAACATTTTAATTCACCGAAACCGCCAAAACAGCATTTTGTAATATTCATTTATATTCGTCAAAACATTATTTTCTCTATTGTTTTTTTGTTTTTAATATAAAAGAAGTATTTTGAGTATTGATTTTACGCATCAAACAAGAATTTGTAAAAACGAAACGCTTGGGGCCTGTGAGTGCATAGTAGTTTCGCGATCCGTGATGGCACCATCTAGTGACAGTACCTAATAAGGCGTAGCAAGCTTGAAAGCTTATAAGTTTTTTATGAGTTAGATGGAGTTAATATAAAATTTATTGCATTTATTAAACTTATAAAATATACCCTACTTTATGTAGAGAAGGATGTTTTTGATGTAATTAAGTTACGTTGAATTTATTAAAGTGCAAAAATCATTCAATCTTCACGATTACTGATTCAAATGTTTCGCTCGATACCTGTGACGCCATCTATGAGTTTATTAAAGTAATAATTATACGTTGTTCGAGTTGGGAGGCCATGGTCGCGTTTAAAAGTTATAACAATTATGAGTCAAAGACAGTACCAACTTCTTTAAGCGAATTAATTACATTGCATCAAAATTATAAATTGATTTGGCTCATTCCATTATGCTCCCACTATCATGATCCCAGTGGAATCATACAAAACTTTTGAGTTCATTTAGCTCCCAATATTTGTGGGAATCAAAAACTCCTCTGGTTTTATTCTATTTTGATCCTAGCTAAATAGCGCTGTTCCATCTAAGGAAATAAAGTGCGCTACTTACAATTTGCCATAGACCTATGTGTATATAATTGAATATATATAATTGTGCCTCTTGCATTTCACGTCTTCACATTACATCATTTACTTTTCCTAGAGGGGAGCTTAATGAACTGAAAAGTTTCGTATGCTCCCACTGCGCACTGGGATCATGAGAGTGAGAACATAATGGAATAAGCTATTTATTTATTTAATTATATTATTTTAAATTTGTATAGGTACCTACCTACCTATATATTTTCCACCTTTTTAAAAGCTGGAGTTCAGTTTAGACACTAGACATCGTCATATTCTTCGATCCTAAACTTATTCGTTTTATATTTCATACCATTATATCGTAAAAATATAAAATTTAGAGTTACACCAAATATTGAAAAGGGTAGTAGATTCACTCCATGTTACCGATGAGTAAAAGAGCCCTCATGCGGCCAATTTACTGAATAGATAAATATTTTTTGAATTTTGGTACCGTTGGTAAAGGTAAAGTATATGAATTTGTTGTCCGTCTGTCCGGTCGCCTGTTTATAAAGACCCTTTTTCTCTGACATCTCTAGAGTATTTCCAGTCTATACTTTTAGGTAATTTAAAAAATGTTAACAAAACAACCACGTAGATCCTTGGTGCTTACCTCTCCCAAAGGATTGGGCTAGCTATCCAGAGAGGTAATGCAGCCAGTGTCATAGGGACCATGCCGCGAGCGGACCTGTTAGAGGGGGTGTTCTTTTTATAGTGGCGATTATTATTTACATCTTTAATATTTGAGTAGCTTAGTTTTATTTTAATTTGAGTAGCTTAGTTTAATTTTAATTTAAATAAGTTTAGTTTTAACTTGCCGTGTGGTTGCCGGCTTAGAATTGTGCCACTCCATGTCTTCCCGTGGAAGTCGTAAGAGGATACTAAGGGAATAAAGGCTTGTAGTACTGTTAGGCGATGGGCTTGCTACCTGTCACTAATATACACTGTTAAACAACTAAGCCTAATTGTGCAAATTGTGGTTACAGAGTTATTAACAAGTTTTTAGAGTTGTTGGTAATTCTGTAGCTCTGCCTACCCCACTCAAGGGAATGAAGGCGTGAACGTATGTATGTATGTATGTAGTTTTAACTTTTAATTGTACTATGATAATAAATGTGAACCACGTAATATCCCTAGTTCGTCAGCCAATAGAATCAGAACACTGATAGGTCAAAATTTGGATAAAACCGTTTTGATTGGCTGTTGAACATCGTGACGTGTTTTGGATTGTTTACATTTATTTAAGTATCTAAACGAACGGAGTATAGTTATCCGAACAAATCCACATACTTAAAAAATTAAAAATTGAAATTAGTCAAGAGCGAAATAAACCGACACAGAGAAAAATATGTTTTAACCTATCACCTATATCATGTTACATCATTTGAAAGCTCTCAAGTTTTTTAAATAGAATAATCACGTTTTTATCAGCTTCTTAAACTGAATGAGTTTTTATAGGATAATTTTGGGTACCTAAGTAGGTATGTACGCAAAGAAAAACCTCCGTTTACTTAATTCAAAGACTACTGAGGATAAGACCTCAAATAATTACACAGCCAAAAAAATTATGGATTAATTACAGGTTTTTTTTTGCAAATTTTTTGCTCTATCTTAAACATACCTACATCTTTTTGTAAAAAAGATTAAAACTGTTACAGGGAACGGTTTGTAATATAAGTAACGTTGCACATAGGAGTATTCGACCTCAAAAGCCAGTTAAAAATATTTTTTGCAATGTTGGCGTTGGTAGGGTTTGCTTTTGTCTACTTCAATGAGCGGTAGATATGTCCAACAAGCGACCACAGGAATATTGGGTTTGTAATATTTCATACAAATAAAAGGTAGGTAGGTGCGGAATCCTCCGGTGCTCAAGTCTGACTCACGCTTGACCAGTTTATGTTTATAGAAAGGCTTGAAACTCATGTCAGAAAGCTGATTACCGCTATTCGAAATCAGTTGACACGTCTAGCTCATTTCGAAAAATTAAAAGTAGGTAAAGTAGGTAGGTATGTACCACTTACCCGCCCAGACCTAATCTAACCCAAAGAAGTGATCTGAAATAAATTCTTAATAAGTTATAACTCACTTTAAACATACAATGCCACGAGCGACATTAACATTTAAGCCTACGGCGTTCCAGTAAGCGGCAGCCGGCCGGCGTATAAACTAGTGAGCACCATGACAGGCAAGTACCTCGGCGGTTCGTCCGAGACGCGTCAAGCGGCCACCAGGCCCACGCCCGCAGCCACCGAGCGGCTCTCCCACCAGACGCCTCGCCCAGCGGCAACGTTGAGTAATCAGATACTGGGTCGAGTAGCTTTTGCAACGTTATAATTTTTCAACGTTATGTAAGAATTAACATTCGGAACCTCGCGCCATATTACAAAGTATTACAGTTGATTATAACGTAGCCGCCGCAGTAGGTTCTCGCATGATTGACATTTCATTGTTCTATATTAGGAAATACTTGGGATGAAATAGTTACCTTATCTGTCTTATGTAACACCGAATAATTCCTGATGTAATTCATATTTCACCGTGACTCAATGTGCTAAGCTGGGCAACTACATGCAAGAGGTAATTTTTTTCACTCATACACTGTTTAACAATTCATGTTTATTTTGAGATTGTTAGAAATTACTATCAACAAATTTGGTTCGTAGACTATCATGAAATTAGGTCAGAGAGGCGCAGAAAAAGAATAACTATTTATCCATTTCCTTGGTCTGACAATCAAATTTATCGACTGTAGGTGTTATCTTTTGCTGTATACAGATGGGCTCTTTCGGCCCACGTCGACCCTGCAGGACGTTTTGTGCAATTCCCCGCCCCTTTTACACATTTAGCGGTTCCAATGTGCCGGTTTCTTGACGATATTTTTCCTTCACAGTAAGAGTATCGGGTAATGTTCTAGAGCTCATCGGGCTCGAGTGATCACGAGTCGACACCCTGAGGTAGTTACTCCAGGTCCACGACGCTCTTACGCCACCTGAAGTGGTTTTGCTTAGCATGCCCCCATACCTGCAATAACCTTTATTTTTAAAGTTTCATGATCTATACCGGAAAATGACGACCGTGAATATTATGTTTACAATATAGCGCAAACTTCCGACCCGGTATGTTAGTTCATTGTTTGTTTGGCATATACCTACACGTATATATGCCAAACAAAATTAACACATGTTAAAGGAATTTCGTAAGTTAAATAAGTTATGAAAT
Organism: Acleris emargana; assembly: GCA_927399475.2. Classification (NCBI taxonomy): domain Eukaryota; kingdom Metazoa; phylum Arthropoda; class Insecta; order Lepidoptera; family Tortricidae; genus Acleris; species Acleris emargana. Next base: position 42,245,614 of record OV656835.1, on the reverse strand, counting down.
GTAAAAAGTACCCTGAAATCTATTTTTTACCCGACTGTGGCGAAATCCAAAAGGATGGTTATTGTTTGACCTGTATGTATGTATGTCCATTCCTATGTCCCCTCGTAGCTAGTTAACAGGTCCACCGATTTTGATAAATGATGCGTCATTACATTAGATTCGTCTTGATGGGGCGATTGGCAATGACACATAAAATTCTTAAAAAAACACCTCTTCTTCTCAATCGGATTTTATGCGTTATAATTATAATATAATGTTGTTGACATATATCAACGACATACCGTATCAAAAAGTGCAGTCGGGTTTATAAAGCATAATACCGTGTTCTTGTACAGTGCTACCATTCTTAATAGCTTTCGGTCGTCTCTGTTTTTCTATGACACACGAGTGACAAATATACAGTCGATATCGTGATAGCGATAGTCAGCCGAAAGCTATTAAGAAGCTGGAAATACTGTACGGTCTTTGACATGTTAAGGTTCTATATTTATTGACAACTTATTTAGTGGACGGTAACGGCGGCCGAGTTACATACAATACTCTAACATTTCTAGGGTAATATTATGGTTTAACCCGGTGGGATAGGGGCCCAAAATTTGTGGCTACGTAATAGAATAAGAGAAAAAGTGAGTGTGTCATGCCATACCATGCCCTGTCATTAGTTTGAATATCCTAAAAAAGAAGTTTTCAATGGCAGATTATTTTTTACTTTTTTAGTTAGCAATTCCTTGACACTTTAAATGGTAGACAGACAGGTACCGTTATCAACTGGCTTCAAGAATATCGATTATGTAATCGCCGGCATGATGCGGGTAAGTTGTTAAAGTTGAGAAAGTGTAACTCTCTTATGTCGGTTATTTGCCGTGAACTTGTACCAGTGACTTACAAATAATGATGTCAGTGTCATGTACCTATGGTGCGTCCATAAACAAAAACAATACTGTTGCCCAAAAACACTCATATTAATCCTAGTTTTTGTTCGTCAGATTATCCTTGCACAAGTTTGTCACGTTTTCTTTGGGAATGAGTCAAACGACTTAAACTGCATGACCAAATCTTACCAGATTTGGGTGGATTTTTGGAATTTCAGATGGGTTCAGATTGATAACAAAGTTGTTAATAATAATGCCACCCACCCTCTCTTTAAGAGTTTCTATTTAATACGCTACTGTTTAACCCAAAAATGAATTTCGAACAATAAAATAATCTTACAAGAGTAGAGTTTGCGGGTCCGACGGTGCAAGTTTTAAGATTATATTATATTATTAATACAGCCATTATTTAATAAACCTACTAGTAAACAAAACGTATCTATGCTATGGCATTTATGGAACGGGAGCGGTATTTTGAATTAATAAGTTAACATTTTTTTTTGTTTCGAAAGCTTGGTAAGCACAAAATTAATTCAAGTTTAAGCAGCCCAACTGCTGCGAGCAACTTGCAGCGCCTGAAACTACCAACGCCAGCTTCAGGCGTACCTAGCCAACTTGATACCTAGTAAAGCCAGCGCAAGAAAGCTTATTAATCTTACCGAAATGAGTACGGACGTCTATCTCGTCTGGTGAAAATTCTTCGGTCAAAAGTTACAATTTTAAGACAAGCTACTGTTGCAGCCTACACTTAAGTAGACAATTCATTTGGTGAGAGTGTTGAGATTGAACTCGATGGGTCTACGTTTATATTTACACCGGAGTACCACTTGTCTACACAATTAGTATTTATTTCAAAATCCTGCCTATTTTGTTACTGATTCGTTATTGCCATGAAGATTTGAATTTGGATAATTAAGTACCTAGGCTACGACAAACAAAAAATAAATATATAATGTGAAGCAAAAATTACTACAAGGGGTGATCAGGGAAAACTACTTACAAAAGTACCAACAAAAACTAAAACGTGACCTCAAACAGCTTTAAAAAGGTTTAAAATCCCGACTGCATGTTTTAGTACTTGTAAAACCGCCAATATTTTATCATACAACACCTAAGTAACCCTACACTAACTTTTTTATAACTTTTGTATTTAACGTTAACGAGATTTTTTCGGTTTCACTCTATCGCATCGCAACACATTCGCACAGCATTCTCAATAAAAAAAATCTTGAATTGAGTAAAATTCCACAAATCGATGTAAGTACATTTTAAAGTTGTCATAATCATAAGTTGTAGACTTACGTGTGGGGTAGTCCGGTCAAGGTAAGCAGCTCGACTGAGAGAACGCGTTTGATCACCACTGCGCTCCGACTGACACTGAGGCCGACCGACAGCAGCTCTATATTTTGCTTAGTTGCGTTCTGGACTTGTGGACACAGTGATGGTATTTTAGTGCGTGTTACAGGTGTACACAACATTTTGGTCACAATACAATATTAGAGGTTTTATTACCTAATACAAGAGTTGACTGGCATAATGGTGTATACTGGGAATATTAAAAGTGACGAGGAGTGAGGACTCTTCATAACGCAATTAACGTTTCAATCGTTGCTAAGCTGCAAAGCTTTAAGTTATAGTACCTATTTATAAGTGTATTTTATCTTAAGAAACTTTTATAACGGAGTTACCAGCATTTTCAGAGATTGTGCAATCGTAATCCCCTAAATTACATAGTTAAGTTTTTTACATTTTAAATTCAACTCTGAATTTTCTAATAGTAGTGGTTTAATAGACAATTTGAAAGTACCTTTCCTGTTGCACTTGGTTTTATTAAGCTGATCTTGCTTCTTTATTGTGATCATTTGTAATGGTACACCATTGCAGCCATAGATGTATGGCTAATTTTCTTCACATTACTAAGAATGTTAAAGTTCCTTAATTTTAGTCCTTAGTTTGGGACATACGTTTTAGTGAAAACGCCCTACTACGCCCATATTTTTGTCATTTACAGACGTCTCAAATCATACTACTGGGTCCTAGGGTGTCCCAAAAGTAAAGGGACAAAATTAGGTTAGAAATATTTGATATAAGGAATGCAATTAGATCAAGGTTTATTGGTTCATAATAAAATAAATCATAGATAACATGACGAAATATTTGTAAAACTTGACTAGGTACAAGTCTTTGCCAGGTCCCCAGTATTACACGGTACGTGAGGGAACGGAGGTAACACAGGCTGAAAAAGTCATTTGCGTTGAGAAGTTCGGCAGGAAAGTCATGGTGTGGCAGGCAATTTGTGAATGCGGAATGAAGTCTACTGCATTTTTCACTACCTCACCGATGAATGCCGATATTTATATGAACGAGTGCCTTCAGAAACGAGTATTGACTATGATCAAAAAACACCGGAACTGTATTTTGGCCTGACTTAGCGTCTTGCCATTACGCAGCTAAGGTAGTAAAATGGTATAAAGACAATATTATTATTTTTTTGGTCAAACAGTTAAATCCACCAAATTGTCCAGAGCTTCACCCGATTGAACACTATTGGGCTATAATGAAAGCGAAATTACGTAAAACAGCCCGCGGCGTCAATACAGAGCAACAGTTTCGGTCAGATTGGAACAATAGGTGGGTCGAACTTTTGATAAAGCCGCTGTCCGATCAACGATTATTAATGGGCAACATGAGGCAAAGAGTCAGAAAAGTGGCCCAAAATTAGTAATTTGGGTTTTTTTCTGGTACTATTCCAGTTTTCCATATTATTTTGTAAAAAGTTAAATGATATTAGTGTCTAAATAAATAATAAAAAAAAAAGATGACGCATTTTGTTCTTGTATTTATAACAAACGATACAGTCTTTAATCTATTTAAAATGTCGGTTTTCGTTACATTAAACATATTTATATTTCTGTTATGTTATTACTTGTTCTTCTAGCTTCCCCTTCAATAAAATTATGTACCTACCGTGTGCGTTTTCCCGTTACATTGATAGTACTGAAAACCTCTACTCAATAAGTTCTTGTTCCGCTCTCTTTATTATAGAAATCAAGCAAAAATGTACGCGACTCCCGGCTTATTTGAGAGACATCGACTGTTGACATGCCATGAGAGCAGGTTTAACCTTTTTTGGATGTTTTATCTTTGACCAATTTTGTCTATGAACATTGTCTCTTTACTTCTGGGACACACTTTATAACTACCTACATTTTACTGCACTTACAATAGCATGAATATTGTAATGAAAAAAGGTTAGTTTACCTACGCACAGCAAAAAGGTGAACGGTAATTGATGTTTAAACAATATGTCTTCTCAAGCATATTTTGCAATGATAGCAGCTGTTTTTCTGTGCATAGAGTTTTTAGGGCATTACGAATCTTAGTTGTAGTAATGGGAGTACAACTCTTAGTCGCAGAAATCTCAGTTACAGAAAAAATAATAAGAAACTGAACGGTTGGTAGCCACTGGTATCAGGTTACGGGCGTTAGATAAGCGCGGAGACATTGCGCGATGATTAAGGTCGCCCGTGATTTAGTGAATGAAAATTGGAGGGAAATTGTAACAGGCCTAAGTGTTATACAATTTAGTGTAGTTGCAGTTTTTACAACGCACAGGTGACAAGAGCTTCCTTTGTTAAGATTCATTGAATTAGAAGGACTATAGTATTTTAGAGATTTGTTTGGCGTAATTCTTCATCAATTTAATAACAATTTGAATATAAAATCTGTTTCTGGGTCAAAAACTAAGTTTAGTAAATGGACTACTGTAAACATTCATAGAAGTAGATATAGGCTTTATGAACTATATAGAGACAGGGAGGAGAACAAGAACGCTGACTTGTGTTGCTGAGTTCCTTCAAGCAAGTTTGCTTAACTGCTAAGTCAAACATTTTAAGTCTTAAGCTCAAAGCTTCTGATACGAGGTAAAAACCGTGTGGAAAATCACAAATAGGGAAACGGGTATATCTAAAGCTCGTGATAATCAAGTCACCCTCAACAAGGGTGTCAAACAAATCACGTCAAACCAAGACTTGGCCCTAGCGTTATTTCTTCACCATAGTGCATAGCCATAATACAACGAAATGTCTTCAAGTTGAAGTTGAAGTTCAAAAAAAACTTTGTGCTAATGTTACTAAATGTAGGTAATATAAGCTTTGATTTTAGCCACGTAATTCAGTTTCTATTGTTAAGATACCTATTTAAATCGCTCAGTTAAAAAAAAACGAGGATTTATGGAGAACGTCAGTTAAAGTCATCCATCATGCCATAGACATAATTGCACCTCACTTACCTTTAATCTACAATAATTGCATTCCAGAGGGGGTTTTTTCCAAATCTTATGAAATATAGTAAAGTCATACCACTTTTTAAATCGGGCGAGATGAGTGATTTAACGAATATCCGTCCCATTTCTATTCTACCCGTTTTAAATAAAGTTTTTGAGAAGTTAATATTAAAATATATGTTAGGTCACCTCAATAAAAATAAATTGCTTAACAGTAATCAGTTTGGCTACACCAGAGGACGATCCATAACTGATGCAGCATCTGTACTCATTTAATATACAATATTTGGGAGAAATCTTGTGATGCAACAGGATTTTTTGTGACCTTTCCAAAGCTTATGGTCTGTCAAATAATTCTCTAAATGTTATGTCTTCGTATCTTAGTGATAGAACACAAACGGTAGTAATAAACCAAACATAGTCCACTGGGCAGCTGTTAATTTAGGTGTGCCTCAGGGCTCTATATTAGGTGCTTTCTTATTTTTGGTTAGTATAAATGACTTACCGCCCACGGTACATGTATATCCTTTGTGATATTGTGCTATTTTCTGATGATACATGATACATCATTAATTTTCAAGGTTAACCGAAAATCCGTCAATTACAATAGGATAAATGCCACGCTAGGTACTGAATTGGTTTACTACTAACAATTGGCTACTTAATGCTAAAAAAAAGTGTTAGGTTCGCTTTGCCTAATGTTAGACCGGTAGAATCTTGTATATTTCCAAAGGATGAGTGTTTAAAAATGTTGGATAAGGCGCTTTTCTTAGAGATAGCTATTGACAAAAACTTGCAATGGAGTCTAGCAGTACTAGCAGCTTATGCTGTTAGGAAAATCAGGCAACTTACCAATGTCGAGACAGCTCGTTTAGTTTATTATAGTTATTTCCATAGTGTCATGTCGTACAGTATTCTGGTTTGGGGTAAGGCTGCTAACATACAAACTATATTTGTGTTACAAAAAAGAGCCATTCGTTCTATTTACAACTTAAATTCCCGTTACTCCTTGAGAGATCGTTTTAAAGAAATGAATATCTGTAGCGTCTCAATTTATTTATGAGAATACTAGCGGCCCGCCAGCGGCTTCGCCCCACTGCAAATTTCTGACTTTCCCAGTGGATTTTTCCATTATTTTCTTTCATACAAACCTTTTCCTGCCAATGACGAACACACCAAAAAATAAATCAGCCAAATCGGTTCAGCCCTTCTCGAGTTTTGCGCTTAGCAACACATTTAGCGATTCATTTTTATTATATAGATTATTTATGTTATTTAAAATATAGATTGTTTTACCAAAACATCTATTATACATCATCTAAATACTATAAATAAAAATAAAATAGCTATTCGAAAATTCCGCGTCCGTAAAGTATATAAATATTTTGTTGGTCAATGCATTCATTTCTATAATAAATTACTTGATGTAGTTTTAAAGTTACCCTTTCCAGCACTTAAAAAATACTTGAAAACGTCTGTAATGTCTAAATCGTATTATAATATCGAGGACTATATAATAGACAAAAATGCTTGGCCCGAAACACGAAACTTAAAAAAAAAAAAAACAAGTGCAAAAGCTTTGTCTTGTCTACGGGACACCGTTGATGTAGGAAAACATATCAATCTTATTTGGTCGTCTTGCACCGTCTTATATACTTACATATACCTAAGTAGGTGTTCTTCTTTCCTTTTCTCTCTCTCTATCTATCTCGTAAGAGTGGTGTGTTTTCCTGCGTTAACTACGCAGGTTATTTGATATACTTTTTTATTTAATATTTATAGATTTATATAATGCTAGACTAAGTAGTACCATTGTAATATTAAATATATTTAAAAAATTAGTAACTGCTGAGTTTCTTGCGGCGTTTCTTGTCAGCAGTGGTCTCCTCTTGTGAAGCGCTGGTAGATTCTTGACGTGTAAAAGTGCCCGTGCGGTATAAATGTAAGTATCTAGTAAATATTTATCTTAACCATTACAAATACAAATAAAAACTAAAACTCTACTAAAAAAAAACTACTATATCATTTGATATCATTTATCCGAGGCGGAATAGAAAAACTTCCGTCCTTATACTATGATGAAAAATCCAAAATCAAAATCCAAGACATCGACTACGAAAAATACTTGTTAGTGGCTTGCTAGCAGGAAGGATGGTGTCCGTAACTAATTTAGTTCCATTCACAGGTGATGCTTGCTGTCAATTTCTTCGATTTTATATATTTCGACAGTTCTTCATCATTAAAGGAAGAAAGAAGTGTATAAAGCATAAATATAATGTTTCGAACTTGTTTCTTTCTTTTTGTAGTGGGGTTTTTAAACATTTCTATATTCTAGGACTTATTGTATTTTTTTACATTGTTGAAAGAGCACTCAACCTTCCTAATTCAGCAAGGTATTTGCATATCGAGATATAGTTATTTAAAAAATAAAACTTTTTCCAGATCTAAAAATATTAATAAAATTGTATAGTGTAGGTACCACTCCATCTACGTAGCTGTGATTTTGTTTCTTTGCTTTAGCAGATATGTACAAGGAGACAAACAAGTTTGCAAATAAATGTTTATGAATTAGGTAGTTAGTGATTTGATTACTTTGATTAGATACTAATTATGATCCGACAAACAACTGACATTTTACCGATTCAAATATTCCTCACATAGGCCACATCTCCTTTCCTATCCTGCTAAAACAATGCCTCAAGTCGATTCTGGTTAATAGGGCTCCGTGCCCGAAGGAAGCCCTACGGGACCCTATTAATAGCCTCCGCTGTCCGTCCGTCCTAACTTAAAACAGCTGTATCGTTTGAACCCTAATAGATTGCGGGTTGATATTGTTTTCAGAATATGTCTTATTATTTACACGGATTTACAAAAAAAAATGAAAGTAATAATAAAGGGGGATACAAGAAACGTTTTTATTCAACATATTTTTATTTTTGTCGTTTCGTAAAAAACGGTAAAACATACAAGCGTCAAATTTGGTACGACTATAGTACAAGCCCTGAACCAAAACCACAAATACTAAAAATGGCCAAGTGTGAGTTGGGCTCGCGCTGAATCTGGGAACATAATAATACCTAGGTACTGTGCTTCGGTAGGGGACACTCGGAGCGCGAGTCAGACTCGCTCTTGACCGGTTTTTCAAATGACGCATTAGGTCTAATTTGACGCGAGTATTTTTTTGATGGTGAGCTATGATATAATTAGTAATTATTCCTCCACATGAACTTTTATCAAATTTAAATTAACCATCAATCTACTTTCTCTGCATTCCTTTCAAAAGGATTGCTCGTTCGAACTCCGCCCTGAGCCCCCTCAAACCCCATTGTAATTCTATCTAAATCGTAGCAATCGTTATGACTTATGACAAAACGTTTAGAAACATAACGAATAGGTAGTTACTAAAGAAAAAATATTGTCTTTACTACTGCCGTTTAATACGAGACGTAGTCGGTTGCGTTTGGTCTTTGCCTCATTACGTAAAAGCTGTAAAGTTCGTGATAAAGTGCCTCCGTCGCCGGCGCGGTGGGTTACTGCACTCACTGTTGCATTCGCCACAGCGGCGGTTTACACAATGACCCACGGAGAGGACGGTGAACTGGTGTTTGGTTGATGATAAACTTAATTCAGCACGACGCGACGGCGGTACGATGCGCAGGTACTCAGCCAATCGTTCCGCGATATACCGATGCAACGCTGATTGATTGATATGCCGAGTACTGTCGACTACAAAGAGATGTATCCACTTTAGGAATTAGGACCCTATTACAATGTAGTAAGGTGAAGAAGTGACGAGCGCATGAGTCGCGTCGCGTCGCGTCAGCGAGTGAAGACGATCATCAAATTTATTGCCACATTACATAGACACATTACTTCCAGGTACTTTGCATATTATTACATTACAGTTTTAGACATTCACGAAAATAAACTAAATAACACAATATACACACACTTTATTATACAAACCACAGAAATTGAAATGAAATATTAACAGAACAGTAAGGAACAAAGCCCAACTTATCCCTTTACAACGTATCTCCTCCGGCTAACCTTTGGGTGAATACGAAAACTAAACTGACGATATGAAAATAATGAATAAATACCTATACCTACTAACTGAGATTGTTTCGTTTATTTCCGATTAGGTACTTCAAGGTAAAATTACTTAGGTTAAATAAAGTTAATTTGTTTGAACCCTAATTCGCACTATTTTAAATATATGCAGTTATATATTTTAATCAGTTAGCTCCCTTCATTTGTCTAGACGGTCCTTAATGTGCTAACAATATTTAATTTATAAATCTAACTTGGTGTGCGTGCCCGGTGCCGCTCGGGTGTATTTTTTTTCATACAAACCGTGTTCCGCTAATTACGGACACAACAAAAAAAATATATTCTTCTTATATTAATAATACATAGGTACTTATAGATAGATGAGTAAACAGTTAAAATATTTTAGGTGAGTAAATAAAAAGTCGGAGAACTTTTTTAGCATATGTAGAATCCGGACTATAAGAAGAACTTTGCACCAGCTTTCCTTCTCTACTTTTTAGATTGTCTTTCTTAAGAGGAGATAAACCAAAAACAAGGCTGTTTTTACAAGCTTTTATTCAACTTGCAATGTGAAAATATGAAAATGGTTTGATAACCCGTTTAGTTCTAGGTAATTACAATACAATAATATAACACCATCGAGCTGGCCTGATGATGTAGACGTGGGGTGGCCATAGGAACTCCTAAATTACACATGATAAACCCATCGTATTAGGGCTCGTTAGAAAGAATTGTTTTGACGAGTAGATAACGACTGTGCAAAAAAAGTATACATTTAGCAACAAAAGCTTGTCCTAAAAATGGATTTTTTTGACAGAAACTCATTTCTATTTCAATTGTCATTGTCACCTTGCTTTGATGCTATATGTTCTTATTTTATGACTGTGAATGGACTCTATTTGGACCTTATAGGCATTAATGCTATATGTTCTCATTCTAAAACTCTGTAAATGGACTCTATTTGGAGCTTTGGGACATCTTTATTCAAATTTCATTCACAACAGTTGCCAATTTTCGAATAACTAGAGGTAAAATATTAAGAAAAATCTGTAAAAACATGCAATTTATATGCAGTTGTCATTTCCATCTCGAACGCCATAAGACCAGGAATCTAAAATTTCAAGTTGGATAAAAAAAAGGGGGTGAAACGTATTATAGTTACGGTATTTGCCGCGTTGATAAATTGTGTATTTTCTATGCTCTGCAACGATGTACCTATGAGTATACATATATTACAAACCGATTACGAATTCATATGGAAACATAATATGGTACCTAGCTGCTATCGGGGTGAAGGTTGTGTATTCAGCATAGTCATTAAACAAATGCACAAAACCAAATGACTGTTAATTTTCTCCGAGAAATATGAATAATTTTGAAAACAATGCATCTTGCAAAACTTGTTACAAGATGTGAGACAGTAAATCCTTGGGCTGATAAGATAGAGTGAGATACCGCGATCACCGTTGCTTAGGCGAGTTACATCATAATTATATTATGTCATAAGTGGTGCGCGGTCGAAGTAAGCCACTGACCTACTAAACCTTGAAAAGAAGTAAAATACTATATTATTACTTTTATACTGAGTTATATTGTTTTGATGCCGTATTATTTCGTAGTTAAGACGCTATACGAGTACCTATACTATCTCGTGGCTTTATTCGTGAGACTACGTTGCAATTTATATACGTTATGTATGAAATATCATCTGGGGATGGTTCGGCTTGAATACCCGACTACCCGTAACAAACAACGTATTTTATTAGAATGGTGTAATTTCTATATTTTCCCTTTAAATAACTATATGCAAACGTTCCATTGTTTTGTAGAAAAACGCCCCTTCATATAAAACGTGTTATTTACAGAAGGTAAGTCGATGACGAAACTACTCTCTTTATGATGATGATTTATGATTCAAACGTAAAATCTTCGCCTTCTGATGTTGTAGAGGTACTGCCGCCCTTAACCTTTTGAACGCCAAAAACGGCAAAACGTAATCGAAAAATCGTGCCACTGACGCCAACGACGCCAATTGCCGCCCAAACTTCATCGATCAAAGACTCCGTAATAAATAAACCTACTTTTATATTTTTATGTTTGTATAGGCGTGAAGGTATGTATGTATGTATGTATGTTTGTATTATTGCTTTGTCCATCTTCCTTCTATTTTGCCTAATGTAATTCAAATATAACTAGCCATATCTCGAAAAATCCACATTTTGTCCGCGTTTTGCAATCACTAGTTTTTAAGAGCTCTACACTTTGTTTTATTGCTGTGGCGTCAGTGGCACGCCGGATTACTTCGCCGCTTGGCGTTCAAAAGGTTAACCGCGGGGTTAATGGTTTTTAACGGTTCCTTACAACATTACCCTATACCGCTCGATACCAGGTATCACTGCCCGTCTGTTAAATGTGGTCATTGGAGTTTATTTTGATACATTTCAATATTGTGCGGGGTGGTACGCTTCGTGTGCAAGTTCGACTCTCATTTGGCTGGTTTTTGTTATTTCAATTTCATTTTGAAGACATTGAGGAATGAGTACTTACTAAATTTCAAGCTCCAACTTCCAGGTCCCGGCGCTGGAGAGGGTTTGAGTTCTAACGAAGGCAGGTTTCACAACTTGGTTTTTGTTAATTTTGATATCGTATTTGTTTGAAAGTAAAAGGTTTAAAAATGGAAAGACGGGTATCTACCTATTCACAAAGTAGTTTTATTTATCACTAGATATTGAGTCAAAATTACTTGTTAAAAAATTTGAATCGCTTTTGTTATTGGCGGCTTGTCAAACTACCCTTTATTTTCAAAAGGTCCGACTTTGAAATGGTCAGATTTTTTAAAAGTAGCTCTTCCTATATTCGTCACCCTTTCCAATCGTCAGAGAACAGTCAAATGTAAAGATGTATGTGTATGTATACAAGTATTGTTCAAGAAAAAAAAGTAACATAAGTAACGAATTTTTTTTTTTTCATTTTCGTAACCAGAACCTAGGTAGGTTTAGGTTATGTTAGTTTTGCAGCAGGCCCGGAGGGCCAAACCACCCAGAACTAGGAGCTTAGCGGAGCTGCGTCGACACTCTTAATATTTCTAATCAATTAGACAGTGTCGATGGAGCTCCGCTCCGCCTGCTGCAGAGCTAACATAAACTAAACTTATTGTACAAGAATCTGACCTTAACCGAATAGATAAGGAAAAAATAGGTCATCCGTCACATCACACAGTCATCGGTTTACTCTGAGCATATGTATATCTCTTACCAGAATAGACGACGTGTGTGAATTGGATGTGACTGTACTAAAGCAGACGATTTGAAAGGGTGACGATTAGAAAGGGGAACTTTTTGAAAATATGACCATTTGAAAGTCTGACCTAAAGGGAAACTACGGACGGTTTAAGCAAGTCTGACTCGTTTACTTAACTTTCCACTGAACTTTAGTTACATAAGTAATTTACTTGTTAACAATAGCATTTTTTTTAAAGTGCTGTTATAGGTGTGCGAATGTCCGTAAGTGGAAGAAGTGGCTTCCATTTACCTACTCGTGAAATTTCACTGTTGTTGTAGTTTATTAGCAATTCATGCATACCTACTTACCTATTAATTTTAAAAAGGCTTAGGCTTGCTTTTCATGGTAACCACCAACCAAACCTGTGCATCTTTATGCTGTACCAGTGGGTACCGAAGTTGTATGTACTTGTTTCTAGAGTGCCGCCGTGAGGCGAAGGCGGGCGCGGGGTCGCGCCGCGCCGCTCGGCAATCGTTAATGAGGAATGACTCAACGCGGATGAAAGGCGGCTATCGGATTGGGCCAAGGTTATTCATGCTAATATTCATTACTGTGTAACACATTCGACTGACTTTTTCTATTATTCATGTGTTATGAGAAGTTACAGCGAACTGCTTGAGAAACAGTCAGGTTTTTAACGTGTAAAAATATGATTTATCGTAAAGCACAGCTTTAAGCCTGCTCATGATAAAATCAAAGACCTCATGAGCGTAACTAAACTCGTCACTCATAAGTCTTCCCGTCTGAATATTTGTGTGTGATTGGCACCGACTGTCGTGGAGACTAACTTTAGATCCATCAAGGTGCTGCACGGCTGCACTGGCCGCAGACTCTTAAGGAAGGCAGTGCCTGACGGGGGAAAACTTAAACAATGCTCAGCAGGTGCACACCTTTTTATGCACATGATGCCTGGCTGCCTTAAATAAAACCCCCTTCTTTTCTTTTTTAGGTTAGATAGAATTGGATGCCTTTTCTATAAACTGGAGGAACGGTACCTTTGTAACTATCAATTGAATTGAAATAAAGACAGTAGGTACCTAGTATTATAAGTATCTTAAGAGATTTACTGCCGAAAGATAGTTACTTATTACAAAAAAACCGGCCAAGTGCGAATCGGACTCGCGCACGAAGGGTTCCGTACCATTATCTGTAAAAAATCGCGTTTGTTGTATGGGACACCCCTTATTTTTTTTATTTTTTTTTGTATTTGTTTTTATAGCGGCAACAGAAATACATCATACCTATGTAAAATTTTCAACTGTCTAACTATCACGGTTCGTGAGATACAGCCTGGTGACAGACAGACGGACAGACGGACAGCAGAGTCTTGTAATAGGGTCCCGTTTTTACCCTTCTTTGGGTACGGAACCCTAAAACCACCTATTATTTGTACTCCTCGTTCCTCAATAACTAATGCGTATTTGATATTTGTTGGCAAGTCCACTTTTAATTTATTTGCGTTAACTTGCATCCAAAATATTAGCAAGTAGGTATTCAAAAACTAAAAACCTGTAACTAGGTACTGTTCGTTCGGTTCTGTTCTGGTGACACCTCCCGCCAGCAATCCTGCTGGAAGGACCCGTACGCGCTGACCGCGGTGGAGAGGAGATGTTAGATCAGGCTAGCGGGGAAGAGCACGCCTGCCCCACCCGTCCGGTGAGAGTAGTGAAGAGCCTAATAGCCACTAATACAAAACCGATCACAATGCGAGCTTCGTCGCCTTTGCTGCGTCGACGTCCCGGTGAAGGCGCCGATGGACAAACAGCCTAAGGGTCCATTTTGTTGGTTCTGGCATTCTTCATGCATGAACATCAATATTTTAGCCCAACAAATACTTATTTCCACCCTGGCATTTTTTTTCTTGGAAGTTCATTTGCCTATTTTACTCACAAAATTCTAAGCCGAAATCGCAGGAGGAAATAACAATATATTTCTCACTCGTTTGTAAAAAGAAACGATAGCTATAGCTATTTAAGAGAAGTCGGTTAAAAAAGGTAGCACTGTAAGTTTCCTAATAATTTATTCCTATAGGTAACACATACACACTCCATCTCGAGTGAACGTATTAAAGTTGTGACCCCTTGTGATAAGACTGATAAGATCCTTAGTAGCATCACAGTAATTGTTTTACACCTAACCTGCCACCTAACTTGCATACAATTAACACGAAATATTTGGCAGAGTTTTAATTTCAATATATAAAAGACTACATATTTCTTAAAAACAGTGTCTGACTACTGCATTTAGCAAAGCTTTCTAGCTCATTGTAGCTAGTTTTACTGATAGGGCGGTGGCTTCGTTCAGGAATTGGAAGATGGGTATAGAGATTCGATGCAACGTCCCAATACGCTCCGGGAGATGATGCGACCACTCTCAATTATAACGATCAGAGCGACGGTGAACACGATGCAGACCCGGACTATCTCTGCCATGTTGAACTCCTCGCATGGGCTACCCATTTTGGAAAAGGTGAATACCCCCACATGAACACGACAGCCGACTCAACTTAACCTGCAAGAGGCGTTTTCAACAATATTATTAATTGTAACGAAAAGTTAACAAGATCTAAAAATTGCCTGATTTTGAGAGGTTTTTAATCCGCTTAATGTCAGTGCAATCCTTTTAAAAGTTACGCTATTACCTACATGCAATAATCGAATTTGAGAGGATTGCGAAGAACCCCCGATATTTTTGAATATGCTAGCTGTTTCACACCGCTCGAGAGTTGCCGATCTGGTCTAACGCTTCTCTTGGAATAAGTGTTCCCTGCGGTCACACTCATTTTAAACTAACTATTTTATACAAACTCACTAGCAAAATTTAACTAATAAGGAATTTCAATAGCCTAATTTAGCCTAGATGGTAATTATATAATTTACACTAGTGACCCTGCCTACGAAGTTGGCGGTCCCGCGTTCGATTTCCGACGAGCGCGAGTATTTTTTATTGAATCTTAGATGGTTTTATATGTATTTAAGCAATGTATTTCTCTATTTGTATACTTCAGTATGTTTATCGATGTCTAGTACCCGTAAGCCCAGAGCGTAATTTTGGACTTTGTCAAGTTCTGTGATATTGTTCAATAAAAATTATAATATTAATACGACGACTAACGACACAACACTGCAAATGCGTACCTTGGCTAGTGTAGTATTTGATAGGCATGCTTTTTTAATGACAGAAAATATCGAAGTGAACTGAGTATGTGGAGAGGGCGGACGCGGGCGCGCTCACACCCGCGGCGAGGCCGGCGAGCTGGCGATCTTTAGAATAATATTTATGAAATGTGCCAAAAAAATTAATACGAAAAATTAAATGACCGTCCTTAACTTACCTGTAAGTAAGGTCTTGTCATTGCAACTATCTGGTTATGAGTCCGAGTAGTAGATGTCGTTATTTGCTAGTCTAAATAAATTATTTCATGAAATAATATTTACCGACTGTATACTTATTTCATGTAAAAATATAAATAAATATGGCGAAAACTGTTAAATAAGGTTTTTTTTTTAATTTAACGACCGCTTTATGTTTTAGGAATGTTAACATTTGCAGGTCACCCATATCCTAACCATTGTTTTATACAAAAACATGTAAGTAGGTACACTTATGAAACTTCAAACTATGGAAGTATCGACTAGAGTAAATAATATACTGGGGCTCCATTCTACTCCTTAAAAACGATATTGCTTTTGACATATTACAGATTTGTTTTTAACTAGGCTGCCATTACTATCAAGTAAATACACTCTCGGTCAAATAATACGGGTCAGAGAGCGTTTTTCATACAAACGAGGCTATTTCGAAGCGTTGGTTTCTGGCCAGGGGTGGTTTTGAGTGAGGTTTAATGGTGGATACTCCGAGGTTCAATAGAGGAAGTCAAAAGTGCTTAAGATACCTAACTGATCGCACAATCAGTTAACACCACAGGGAGAGAATTTGGGTCAGCGTTTGGATTTCCTTACATTTTATTGCCATTTTACTATTTTAGATGTTTTTCTGAACATGCACAATTCCGGCGTTAACCGCAAATTCAACCAGTATGATATCCTAGGCACTCTGCAAGTCCTGTATGGATGCTCGGGGTGTCCATCATCAGATTTCACTAAAAGCATCCCTTGGCGAGGAACCAAGGCTTCGAAATAGCCTCTTTAGTATGAAAAACGCACTCTGACCCGTATTATTTGACCGCGAGTGTAAGAGATATCATAACGATAAAACGATAACATGTCAAAAGCAAGATATTATTGTTTGTTGGTGAATTTACTGGGCCACTATTCTGGGCGGTAAAAACCATATCGTCTTTGGCCTGTCATCGTATTTTCAACGGTTTGATGGCTCTTATTTACTTAATAGTAATGGCGACGGAGTTAATCAAATACCATAACAGGTCAAAGACGATATGGTTTTTACCGCACAGAATAGAGGCCCTGGATTCACTTTTGTATGAGACCTTTCAGACCAGAACCAATCTTTGGGCGACTACATTAAAATACTTCTTCAAGTAAAATTTTGTAAGTTTTCTCCACACTATTCTGGAGCACCCTAATAAGTTTGTCTACTCGTATGCAGGTGAGCAAAAATCAGGAGTCCCACTTTAGCTCCTTAACTATTGGACCCGATTTTGATAAATAATGTAATTTACGTAAGTGTGCGCCAGTTGTCTTCCTAGGGTTCCCTACCAAAATGGTTCGGTTCGCTTGCGACGTTAAATCACTAACTTGTGCAACAAACACCATTGCTGCTTTACGAAATTCTACCCGCAATGTGATTCTAGTTCAGCAGGTGCAATCCAAGTGCACCGCAGCACTATAACCCGGCGTCCAGAACTTGCGCGGAGGCACGCGGCGCGGCGCGGGGGGAGCGCTGATAGCGGCTGCGAGACCATACGAATTCATGACTGACCGATTACAACACTGACCGAGTGTTGTTGGTTCCGTAATTTGTCATAACATAAACATCAAGACGACCTTTTTTTGTGGGGTCTACTTACTATCGAAAGAGGAATCAAGACAAAATGCATTACCTTTTAAACTAAGCTGACTGAGGAAGTTTCCTCCTATTTTGTTACCATATGGTACACTCGTGTCTCGAGAACGTATTCAACTTGTCAACCCAACTTGTGAAAAGATCTGTGCTAGGAACTAAGTTTGTTAAGTTTGTAACAAAAACTGCATAAGACTTGGATGCAATTAACACGATATATTTGGTAAAGTTTCAATTTTACTTTTCAGGAATTTACAAGGTTTCTCCAACCTTAAATTGTTAATAGCATTTAACGCTCATTAGCAGTACTTTCCAGGTCTTTGTAGCTAGTTTTACTGATACCGCGATGGCCTCGTTACGGGATAATTTGGCAAAGGTCTCTTTAGTATGCTAAAGCCTTATCGACCTCCCAAAAAGCCTTGGGTGACGATGCGACAGCACTGCATCAATAGGATGAGCATGAAGGTGAACACGATGGAGATCAGGACAATCTCTACCAGGTTGAACTGGTCGCACATGCCGAACTGCGACGGGATCGTGTTCGCATTGTCCATTTTGAAAGCAGTGAATACTATACCACATGAACACAACCCCCGATTCAACCTAACCTGCAACAGGCGTTTTAAAAATATTATTAAGAAATACGTTTCGCTTCCAGACAGAAGTGGTGATTGCTGACTAGCACTATTAAGGACACAATTTTGCAATAAAAAAATACGTTAAGGGAGGATGTATAAATAATCATACATTACATAGGTACATACATGTCCACGTATCGGCCCGAGAGTTGATGTCACGCACAGAGCGCCATGCCATTCATGTTTTGACAGCAGAATTTTGTAATTAGTGTCCTGTTTTCCTACCGATATCAATATCAATCTTACAGATACTTAGTCGACGCCTAAAAAGTTGGTACTGATGTTATTTTGTTAAAAATTATTTAAATATAATTATTAATAATAATATAATAAATATCCCGACGTGATAATGATGATAATAGAGGTACCCACGCTATATCATTCGTTCGAAATAGTTTTATTAATAACCTTAAGGGATAAGTTCACCTTTTTACTATGAAATATTTATATACATAAATACGTACTATGTCTGTAGGAATTTAGATACTTATAAACGATAATGGTATTTTAAATACAAATAAATCTCCGACAACCTTCTCCTGAACCTTGTGTATAGAGCTGGAGTGAATGAGTTCAAGGGACTAGTTTTACAGCTGTCCGTATTGCCTAGTTTAAAAAAATACAAGCACGTGTAGTATTATCTCATTCATTCTCTACCTATTTACCGTTTTTGCAATCCTCTACGTAGACGTAGGTCTGTGTAACCGTGTGGCAACCGTGCACCTCAACTCTCGCTTCGATACCAACCAATGTCTAACTTTTACAATCTCTTTGAAGGGTTTCATCAAAATGCTGGCAGTTACTATTGTTTTTTCCTAAAACTAAGCAGTTAGTGTTTGCAATTAATTATTTTTAAAAGTTATTTCACGACCTCTAAATAATCCGGCGGCGCTGAGTTTTGACGTTTCAAAAATATTAAGTTGATCGTTTTTGACATATAATCTCCGGCCCGTTTGCCAAATCTAATGCAAAAGTTCATGCCATATTAGGTGTTAGCTAAGGAATAAACTTTGATAATTGTCTTTTTTGTAGTCAAAAATTTTTTTTTGACGGAAGTTCATTTCCTACGGTAACCTACGGTAACTTACACATTTTGTGTCATCTTCATCCACTGGGATATTGAATATTTAACCTAACCTAACCACGTCACCTTAATATCACTGAAAGAGTATAATAATCGGAGGTGTTACGCGTTTCAGATCACTAGTATCAGTTAAACAAACCAATTTGTGTCAAATTTATTCAAGACAAATAAAGCTTGTTTTTTTTTCGACTTTTTGATGACAAAATAAATTTCAAGTTATCAGAGTTTAGGTCAACATTAGGTATTACTATGGTGTAAAGAAACACTACTCATTACTTTGTCGTTTTTATCGATGACAGTTTGCAATGGACGAAGATGACACAAAATGGGTCCGTAGCATAATTTCAAAACTCAAATTTCCTAAGTACGAAATTCCTAAAGACAAAACTTCGAATATCAAAATGTCTAACGTACAAAATTCCTAAAGATGCATGACCTAATACACTTTTGGTCGAATGATCTAATTTTCGAGAATCAATATGTACAAAATGCCTAATGGCAATACTTAGAAACTCAATATTTCTAGTGCTCAAAATACGAGGGTGGATTGAAAAGTTCTGAGCCTGGTAAAAAAAAGTAACGGGCTCACTTTTTATAACAATTTTATTTTTCGACATATTCTCCATGAAGGTCAATGCACTTAGTCTACCTCGCCTCCGACTTCATTATCCCATCAAAAAAAAAAGAATCGCTGAGGTCGTTAAAATATGAGTCTACTGCTTCTTGTACCTCCATATTTGTCGAAAATATTTGTCCTCCCAAGTGTTTTTTGAGGTTTGGGAAGAGATGATAATCGGGAGGAGCTAGATCCGGCGAGTAAGGGTCATGCGGCAGCACTACAAATCCACAATCATATATTTGTGCCATTGATTTCGCCGAAGTGTGAACGCGAGCGTTGTCTTGGTGAAACAGTACTTTTTTCGACAGCATTCCAGGTCTCTTTATTTTAATTTCCTCACGCAGATGACGTAAAAGAGCACAATAGTAGTCCGAATTTATAGCTTTGCCCTTTTCGAGATAGTCTATCATGATATTCATGATAACCCCCCTGCAATCCCAGAAAACTGAGGCCATTACCTTATTAGCTGACAAAATGACCTTGGCTTTTTTGGGTGGTGGTGAACCTGGTCTTTTCCATTGCCTGGATTGTTCTTTCGATTCTGGTGTACTGTGGTGGACCCATGTCTCGTCCATAGTTATAAAACGATTGAAAAAATTGTCGAAGTCACGTTGAAACATAACATAAACAATCTTGGGAAATTGTAACACGTACTCGTTTGTTCTCGACTGAAAGCAGTCTAGGCACCCACCTGGTTGACACCTTAGAAAATCCAAGAACATCGGTGATGATGTTCTGTGCCCGCTCATAAGAAATACCCATTGCTTCCGCTATCTCCACAATCTTCAATCGCCTATCCTTCATTATCGCATCTAATATATTATTGACATTTTCGTCCGTAGTAGCCGTCAACGGCCGCCCACTCCTAGGCTCGTCTTGAACAGTCTCCCGGCCACGTTTGAAACCAGCTACCCATCTTTTTATGGTAGCATACGATGGAGCAGATTGCCCTTATGTTTGATTCATATCTTCAAATATTTGTTTTGGTGTTAACCCCTTCTTTTGCAAACATTTTATGACAGAACGGTGCTCAATTTTATCCATTACTTGAAAAATCAGTGACCTTATGTAGCAGTTCCAGCATAAAATGCAAAATTGTGACAGGAAAAAAACAAAAGATAGTGCATAATGGCGACTAAATATGGCACTTTGACCTGCCAGTATTTATTTGTTTTTTTTTATTATATTCAACCTTAGGCTCAGAACTTTTCAATGCACCCTCGTAGTTACTTACAAAATGCCTAATGACAATACTTTAAAACACAATATTTCTAGTGCTCAAAATAGTTACTTACAAAATGCCTAATGACAATACTTTGAAACACAATATTCTAACATAGGTTTGTTCCCTTGTCTTTCTCTTTAAATCATTTACGTTATTTACTATAGAAGTTTTCACTGCATTTCATTCATGATTGTGGTCACTATAGTTCATTTATTTTAGCATGATACAGAACGAAATAAAGGTATTTTATTGGGCACGTTACACGCAACATAATAGTTATACAAAAATATTGCTCCAAAACGTCTTTTTTGACTGCTATTATTTCACAGTAAATATTAAATGAACGTTATAAACTATTGCAGTAGTACTTTAAGTCATATTCGTTAATATTTACATTGCATTTTTTATTTGTGTTCATTAAATTTACTTCAATTAGAAACGTGGTCTATAAAAGACCTAAAGAAGCAGGGGTTACAAACCTGTGTTAACAAAATAACGAAACGTCTAAGCATATAACTCGACTAAATCAAATACTATCCTGTCACCTGTCAAATATAGCGAACCTAGTGAATTTTAAATTGATCATTAATAACGCCACAGTTTGCATTTTTTGACAGACTGAACGTCACGACGCCCTTTTGTGATATCTTCCATGTTATGTTATGTCATTTTCTCCCGAGTTCGAGAGCGTGAGCGTTGATATTGTTCCATAGTTGTTTTTGTTGTGAGTTGTTTGTTGATCATTTCCTTGTTAAAGTTGGCAGCTGCTCGTTTAGTCTACATCTTTAATCTCTACCCTTCTACTGCACTTTTTAGCGGAGAATCGATGACACTTCATAACTTCATATTAAATAAATGAGTATGAATATGAATAAGAGTTTAGATTTATGGCATATGACGACTCCATAGCTTGCTATTAGTCTTACCGTGCGATAAAAACTCCGATGCCTAATTATAACTTATGACCTCAAAATATGCCAGCGCCGCCGGACTAAAATGGATAGCAACTTAATAGGTTAAACTTCAACACACGCGTCTGTACACGATGGAAAAAAAACATGCAAGAGACTTTCTTTTGCACAGCTTATCCTTACGACCTAAAGATTGAGCGTTGTTTTTTGATTCGGCCGACATTATTGTCAAGTAAATAAGAGCCATCAAACCTTTGAAAATACGATGACAGGCCAAAGACGATATGGTTTTTACCGCCCAGAATAGTAGCCCAGTAAATTCACCAACAAACAATAATATCTTGCTTTTGACATGTTATCGTTTTGTCGTTATGATATCTCTTATTTTCTTGATAGTAATGGCAGCCTAGTTAAAAACTGTAATACGAAGATAGCAATATCGTTTTTAAGGAGTAGAATGGAGCCCCAGTATATTATTTACTCTAGTCGATACTTTAATAGTTTTCGAAGTTTCATAAAGTACTTACATGTGTTTGTATAAAACAATGGTTAGGATATGGGTGACTTACAAATTTTAACGATCCCAAAACATAAACCGGTCGTTAGAAAAGAACCTTGTTTAATACTTTTCGCCATATTGTTTTTTTTTTTTTAAACCATATGAAATAAGTATAAGTACAGTTGTTAAATATCTTTTCTTGAAACATTTTATATAGTACATCTTAGTTTTAAAACAAAATATGAACAGTTAAAATTAGGCGGTATTTTACTATTAAATGTCACTATAATTCCATATTACCTCTGGACTAGACCCAATTTTTTTTTCTGAGATGGGAACTCTTTGCATCATCAATATAAAGCGTGAAATAACATTCCGTGGGGATGTTATTGTTATCAATTGGAAGGTAGTATCAGCGGAACCCTGACCCACCATAGAACTACGTAACAGTGATGTTATGATTCAAGTTATACGAAGTGTCAAACAAATTGTTTTATAACATCACAGTGACACCGTTCTATGGTGGATCAGGTTTCCATTGTGCTGATAGGACATATAAATCATCATAATCGATATCAGCCCACGTCACTCTAAAGTTGGGGATAGGCATTTCGTATTGCATGATATTTAGGCGGATATCCAGCTGTTCGCCTCCAGTCACTGCTAGCAGCTCAGCGTACGCCAGGTTAGGCTTCTCCCACGTAGCCGGACAAACGATTTTAGGGTTCCGTAGTCAACAAGAAACCCCTATATACTCGAGAGCAAAAATTTCAGGACACTAGCATAGATTTCAGTTACTTTAAAAAGGTATACAGCTAGCCCAATAAAATAAGTTGGACTTTAAAGACAATTTAATGTTACTTCAATAAAACGCATTACATTTATTTATTACTGATTGCTTGCTTAAAAAAACCAAAATTGAAAATAATGTACCTATTTTACATTTATCTAATTTTGTTACAATTAGTTGTAGTCCCGTGTGGTAGCCGGGTTAGAATAGTACCACTCCATGTCTTCCCGTGGATGTCGTAAGAGGCGACTAAGGGAATAAAGGCTTGCAGTACTGTTTTAGGCGATGGGCTTGCAACCTGTCACTAATACACTGGTAAACATCTTAGCCTAATTGTGCAAAATGTGGTTACAGAATTATCAACAATTTTTTAGAGTGGTTGGTAATTCTGTAGCTCTGCCTACCCCACTCTGGGAAAGAAGGCGTGAGTTTATGTATGTATGTGTTACAATTAAATTCTTGGTATTACCCCCACGTGCTGCCTGAACAGCTGCGATGCAATTCGGCATTCTGAACACCAAGTTTCTAAAACACAGAGGTAAGGATATTCTCCCATTCCTCTACCAATGCATTTCCACGTCGTCATTACACGTCGTCCAAGCTTGTCCCAGACATGTCCGATCGGGTTAAAATCTGGGCTCCGGGCAGGCCACTCCATGCGACGAATACCCACATCACCCAGGTAGTCTTGTTTTACGAGAGCAGTATGGGGTCGGGCATTATCATGAATAAAAATAGCATTCTCACCGAGTCTTGCCAAAAATGGACCGACGAGCTTATTTAGGATTTCTTCCTCGTTTCTTTCGTCATTTAGAGTACCATTATCGATGAGTACTAGCTCTGTTCGGCTTTCTGCAGAAATTCCAGTCCAACCGAGTACCGAACCGTAACCATACGCAACCTTTTCTGCAATGCAGCCTTGCATAATTAGTTCTCCTGACCTTCTGTACACCTTTACCCTTCCGTCGTGTTGATACAGCATAGATTTTGATTCGTCTGAGAACACAGCTCTTTGCTTTTTGCTTGAAAGAAAGCCTTGCTTAGGGCTCGTCTTATATGAAGCGTGTCATGTCCTGCCGGGTGGCAAATGCAAGTAAAACTTCAGAGAAAATGAAATAATTAATTTAAAGAACTCCAGTAGTGATCAGAAGAGGGTAGGTTGATCCGTAGTGTGTGGTCTGGCTCTGACAAGCGTATGAGCATTTCACTCGCAGTTTTAGTGGAGCGGAGCAGCACGGAAGAAACCGTCGGCAGCCGGACGGTGCCGGTGTGCGATGACAGGATCCTGGCGTCGGGGTACCACTTGGTGAGTAAAGAGTGGACAGTATTCTAAGCGATCTCCGTTGACAAACTGGAAGCCAGTTAAGCCGACGCCGAAAATACGAAAATCGGTGAAACTTACGGAGGCCAAATATAAAACGAATGCCGTTGTTAAGGAGACCATCTAACCTGTTGAGAGAATCCTGGCTGATGTTAGTTGTGCATACATCAGCATAATCGATGAGGCAGCAGAAGCGTCTGAAAAAGTACTGTTGCGACTCACCTCGGAGAGCTGTCCGTCCCACGAAAGAGACCAGTCGACGACAATACCGAGATCCTTTACTTGCTCTGACAGGGGAACGATAGCGCCATCAAACGAGATCGGTTCAACGGTTATAGGGTGGTGGCTCCGGTAAATGAACGGTTAAGCACAAACTTGTATAAAAAAAATTGATTTATTAGGAATAAAATTTTGAATAAATTTTATTACTGTCAGTATCACTCAATAATACACAATTTTTGATTTGATATACATTTGTAAAATGTCAACAAAGTTTGCTTTTTAGGCGAAAAAATTTAAAAATACCAAAAACCTCCAGTGATCGAACTAGGATTTCTATTAAATGAAAGATTTAAAACCAGTGAATGAACTACCTTTATTGTATTGGTTTAGTACAGTAATAGTAATTATAAAAACATATTATCAAAAAAATGGTAGTAAATATTAAAAAAATGGTTGGTATGAATTGAATGTTATGATTAATTTACTCATAAATCAGTTTAAAAGTGATACCCACTTCGTTAATAAAAATATTATGAATAATTGATTTAATTTACTTACGCAGTTTGATAATGTTTAGTTTAGTTAATTAGCATAAAGAGAACCAATCCAAATAAGGTAGCGTACTTATAACGTGTAGGTGGGTGGATCAACTTTTTCTTGTTGTTATTCTGTCCCGTAAGCCAGGAGACAACAGTGATAGAGTTTCTTAGAAAAAATGTTATAACATATACTTCCAGCACACTCAGGAGAAAGGCAATAAAAGAATGGGTGTGTAATTGCCAATAAAACAGTTTTTTTGTGGACTTATATCCTTTGAAATCATAGTTTTAAAGAGTGACCCAGGAGACGTCACCATGGCACCGAGCTACAAAGAAAAGTTGATTGACCCAGGTACATCTAAAAAAACCCATTAAAAACATAATCACAAAAAAGCTTGAATTATCTGTAGGAATAAATTTATTTCGTTTTCAACAGTTGCTTCACTGAAATATCGAGACCAGTGAAAGAACAAATATTTATCCTTAGTTCACTCAAAACCAGTAAACGAACGAGTAAAAAAAATTTCATATGGTATTTCTAAAAATACCTATGTACTTAAGTACTATACAAACACTGGCGAAAAGATTGACAATAGTCGCGGCCTTTACACATAAGTGAGGGCCGCAGGAAACGCCACGCGCGCCGTTCCAATCGTTCCGATCCGTACATTTTTTACTATTATAATTGCATTTACACGGACGGTTCGACACGAAGATTGGACACTTGACTCTTCACAAGAAATAGCGCTTTAAAGCGCAATATTTCATAAACGGATATTTAAACGAAAAATTGTTTCCAAAAACTCCATGCCACCCCACACTATGGGGTAGAAGAGAAAAAAAACATCTCAACGTTACGAGTAAACAGACAAAAAAAACTTTTTTTTTTTCAAGTTTTTATTTTACCACTTTGTTGGAGTGAGTAATACCTATGTGTATTTATGCCAAATTACAGCTTTCTAATAATAATATTCTCTGAGCTAGGCTGCGGACGGACAGACGGACGGACGGACATTGCGAAAATTATAACGGTTCCTAGTTTGACTACGGAACCCCAAAAAGTAGCATCGAGTAAACATAACGTTATGGTATCCTATTGTTTTATCTGTAATAGTGTTAACTAAACACTTGGGTATAATTCCGGGACGTTAGCCATTTAGTTAAACATGTTTTTGCTTTTAATTTAACTAAATTAGGGTCAAAAACCTTTGTTAGCTACTTTTATGATATAAATCTTTGGATCGTAAGAACAAGAAGGTACGTGGTTCTCATAACCAATTCGCTTAATCGGTCAGTTTAAGTTGATCCGTCAGAGTGTACAAACCACATATTAGGGTGTGTTTTCATAATTAACCTCGTAAGGCACACCGTACAACGAAATATTTCAATAGAATATCAACCTTTTATGTATGAAATAAAACTCATTTTACTATTGGACTAAAAACAAGTAAAATTGCACACTACTCTGTAATTTGTTTGCGATTGATCTTTGTATATTTTTTTGTACCGGGGGCCTTTGGAGGTTAAATTAAAAATCGTTGTTATGACTTCGCTAGATTGATTGACCGTTCGTCAATAAACCGTGCAACTGGACTCTCATATTTATTATAGTGAATTTAAAATAGTATGGGTTGTGTGACTTAAGACCATTTTATATTTCACTCAAGTCGTTTCAACCTAGGAAGCTGTCAACTAACTTTGGTAATACATATTTTTCAAACCTAGGTTTGAAAAATAATCTTTACAAGGTAATTACTACGGTACATTCATTTAAAATCATCGGGTACTATTGAATTGTGTGCCTTTGTGGCAACACTACATGTTTATGGCATGCAGAAGGTAAACGAGCAAAACAGGGCCATCATAGCCATTATAGATATTTCCATAGTGTCATGTCGTACGGTATTCTGGTTTGGGGTAAGGCAGCTGACATACAAACTATAATATTTGTGGTACAAAAAAGGGCCATTCGTTCTATTTACAACTTTAATTCCCGTGACTTCTTAAGAGAACTTTTTAAGAAAATTAATATCTTAAATGTAGCGTCTCAATTTATTTATATTATTTACGTTACTAAAAAATTTGATTATTTAACAAAAAATCTGATATTTAATAATTTAAATACTAGAAATGAAAATAAAATCGCTATTCGAAAATTCACGTGTTTTCTCCTTTTGATCCATTGTAAGACCAGATACGACGAAAATAGCCTAATAGTTATAATTTTTTGTGTCAGTACGTTAACCTAAATTGTGTATATTTTGTTTAATTTACTAGTCACAAGAATATTTGTTATATTTATACAACATATTTATTTCAAATGTTGTGTCGCCTATTTCGGTTCCCGAACGTTATTTTTGGTGTGTTACCAATTTAATCCACATCTAACAAAGGAACAACGGCTACCCTAAAAGTATTTTTTTGCATAGGAACTCTATGTTGCAGCATAGACCAGACTTGAACTATTCCGCCATCTTACTTTTGATCGAGTGGTTCGACAACAGTCTCGTTCGTGAATTTTTTTGATTGTCGTGAGAATTTTCAGTGGAATTCAGCTTGAAAATATCAAGGTAAGTTACGAGTATATCTGTCTGTTGTATATTTTACACCTCGATGTACTTATGCTTGTAACGATTATGTATTTTGATTGTCTCTAACTTCATTCATTTCCAAATGAAATCATTTTAAGCTTATGTCGCACATGTTTTTATTCACGAAAGTTACCGTGTGTTACCAACGTGTTACTGATGTGTTACATAACATTCGTGAAACTAGGCTGTATTCATATTGCTTTCAGTTAAATTAATACCTTTTTAACCCACTTCAAAAAAAAGGACGTTCCTTTTCATTTGTCGGTATCTTTTTTTTATTTTATATTTATGTAAAAATATGTTACCTGGTTATTTGAACGCGGCTGGACCGATAAAAAAAAAATTGTTTGAAAGAATATATACTTTCCCATTGGTCTCATTGTCATCAAGTCAGGATCCGATGATGGGATCTTGGAGAAATAGAGGGAACTCCTCAAAAATTAAAGGCACACATACAGCGATTTTGATATTACCTGTAAAACCTTAAGAATTTGCATTCTAAAAGCACCACAGAGATGACGATTTGAACTCCTTAGTCCTAAGTGATTCACGGGCAGCAATGAGATTTCTTTAGTAAGAACATGAAACTAATTTTACTTATCATAATGCATTAGGTGAAGTGCAACTGATGATGAAGTCCCGGGAGAACTCCTCAATGATTAACGGCCCTGCAACTTGGACAGCAACATGTTGTTAAGGGTGATGAGAAATTGGAATTAGGCTATTGTTTGTTAATGTATCACAATAATAATAGGTACAGTATAGTGACGGCACCAATGATGGACACTTTTAGCTGACAGGCACCAGTAATGGACACTTCAGTCTTAAATCAAATTTCATACGGTCCTAAGTTGATTGTTGCAAAACAAATGAATAACCCTTATCTTCTGTAAAATAAGAATCAAGTGTCCATTATTGGTGCCTTGTCCATTACTGGTACCGTCACCCTACATCAATAAAAAGCAAAAAAATTTTTTTTATGTATGACCTATGATGCTAGGCATTGCCTATCTGGTGTCTTACAGGGACACGTAATAAGTATATCCAAGTCGGTGGCAGGTATCGTGGTGGCATTGCTATTATACCTACTTGACAATGCTTCTGATTAGACTGCTTCATTTAGTATTTTTAACATAGGTCTCTTTTTCAGATGCCTCTAACTAACTGGTTAAGTTTCAGACTAACAGGACTACGAAATGTTATGTCGGGCAAATCATTGAACTCAACGGAATGAATGTAAAGATTAAGTTCATGCGAAAAAAATATGGGTTTATTCTACTGGCCACAAGCAGAAGACATATCAGATATGTGTACGTTTGATATTTTAAAAGTTTTGAACAATCCTATTCGCGATCGTCGTGGGTTACTGGAATTTGAGGATGATTTTAATAAATGTAAGGTTTATTAAACGTTTTGATATAATCCTAATACTGGATAAAACTTATATTGGTTAGATAATATAAGGGAAACCTTGAATATACTTACTTCAATAAATAATTTAATAAAACAATATTTTTTCATTTTTATTGACTACAATTTAAACAGACCTTTATGAAACTCACGTATGTTACATTAACTTGAATGTTACCGATTGCCATAGTGTGTTACTGATTCACGTATGTTATGGTACATATTTTTACGGCGATACCCTAGTGGCGACATTGTTATTTTATTTATATATTTAAAAATACGTTGGTTGTTTCATCGTCAAAAAATCGTAACCTCACTGCGTATTGCTATAATTTCTTGTATTACGATTAATTTGTTATTTTACTTCACCATAACTTGATGAGGTAATGCATTCGATCATAAGTTTTTGTGTAAAAAAAATAAGTTGGTAGGCGACACAAAAAAAAAAACCAAAAGTACATATTTTTACGGCGATACCCTTTTATCTTGTCTAGGGGACACCGTTGATGTCGGAAAACATATCAATCTTATGTGGTCGTCTTGCACCGTCTTATATACACATAACTATGTGTTCTATTTTCCTTTTCTCTCTCTATCTCTCTCTTAAGATTTTAGTTAGGGAGGCGAATAGGGGAATTTTCGGTAATACTCGAGCGTGGCAGTTTAAGATATGAGAGATACCTTAGACCTAATAGAACAACCTTGTAAAGTATTTAGCTCTATATGTAGTGACGCGCGCCTAGGATAGACGATCAGATTAGTAAAAAAAAACGATAGTCTGAAATACTCGAGCGCGTCAGATTAAGATATTGGGGGTTGATTTTAGTGTTTTAAGACTAAATTTAACTAATCTGACGATAAGTTCTTGACGCCGCCGAGTTATAGGGTCGCGAACTTGTAAAAAAAAAAGTTAATCCGGCATTCTCGAGCGCGATTTTTATTTTTTTTATTTTGAAGAATATAATCTAAAACTTACTAAAAATACAAAATCTGCCGGTTTCCGCATGACCGGAAGTGTGGAGGAGCCATTTCGTCTTCCGAAAAACGCGTTGCGGCATATAAGTCGCGAACGAAACATTTTACAAAAAAAAAGTTTAAACTAACAAAAAAGGGAATATCTATCGCTTTATCGCTAAAAGGTGTCGCGAATGTATCAATTGTGGAGGAAGACAATTTTGAACAAAATTTGAAGTAATTATTAAAATAAAGATGATTTTTAATCATATTGCGTTTTGTATTGTGCATTTAGCCCATTTAACTGGCTGGATCTACTGACCGAATAAAACCACCATTTTAGTTTGAATCCATATTTTGACGAAAAACTGAACGTGATTCTAGACATGTGGTATACCGTAAGAATTTTCAGGAACTGGAGAAGTTTTTATGATGTTGGAAGATCTGAGGATCTTCTACTTTTTTTTTAATTGTGCCGTAAAGTTGACCGTGAAGATTTTATTTCTCTGTCCTTCACACTTTGTTGGCTAATATTTTTTTATTTGTTTACTATATTGCCTGAGGCCGATTTTTTGTCCATGGCATCAGATCTACAGTTATGGTCCGATTGTGATAAATAATAATATTTCATTGGATTCATTTCATGCTCCAGAGTTGCATTAAATTCTTCAATTTTTTGTTTAAGTATATGATACATACATACATACATAAACTCACGCCTTCATTCCCAGGGTGGGGTAGGCAGAGCTAAAGAATTACCAACAAGTCTAAATAAAGATAATATATGATAAAGTACTGAAAATGTAATTTTATAAAACTACTGTGCGCTGGCCACGTGACTGGCCGCGAGACGTCACGCACGTCACCCGACCCCTGCTTTGACTTGAGATGGCAATGTAATAGTTCATTTCGATATTAGTGCGGAAAATATGTCGTTACCTTACGAGTACCTACCTACCGAGATATCTCAAGACTCGGGATGAGTGAAGAATGACATTTCCACACGTGTATCGAACGACGTTTATAGAACATTTGCAAAAAAATGTGTATGTGTGTAAGTGTGCATGTGGGTATCTGTGTATTTGTCCTCTTCCCCCTGGCCCTCTGAAGTGAGCTTAACGTGACCGCACACTCTGTCCGTAAATCTATATTATATAAAAGGCAATGTCCCGGGTGACTCATCATCGCCCAGCCAAAACTACTAATGCTATAAATATGAAACTTGGACAGTACTTTTTTTTAATGATGTAGAGATCCACTAAGAAGGGATTTTTCGGAATTCAACCCCCAAAGGGAGGAAAGGGGGTTGCAAAGTTTGTATGGGAAAAAATATTTTTATTGTCCAATTTACTTGAAACTTGGTACAAATGCTCTTCATTGCAAATAATGAGACACGTATTTCATCGATTACTAAAATTCAACCCCTAAAGGGATGAAAGAGGGTTGCAAAATTTGTATGGGAAAAAAATAATTTATGGTCAAATTTACTTGAAACTTGGTGAAATGCTCTTCAATGCAAATAATGAGGCTGTTATTTCAGCGATTATTAAAATTCAACCCCTAGAGGGATGAAAGGGAGTTGCAAAGTTTGTCTAGATAAAATATTTCTATGATCAAATTTACTTGAAACTTGGTAGAAATGCTCTTCAATGCAAATAATGAGACACTTATTTCAGTGATTACTAAAAGTCAACCCCTAGAGGGATGAAAGGGGGCTGCAAAGAATGTATGGGAAAAAAACTCTTATGGTCAAATTTACTTGAAACTTAATACTGAGTGTTATCATTTGCGGTTGCTGTTGCATGCATGAGGTTCGAGGTCCGACATGTTTTTCTGACCTTAAGATTGTAAACGATGTTCACCATCCTACGTTCCAATCTGCCTGCAAAGCACTTGGTTTACTTGAGGATGATAAACATTGGGACACTACATTAGAGGAAGCCGCACTGAGTGATTCGCCATTTAAACTACGAGAGCTATTTACGGTAATGTTAGTATTCTGTCATCTCTCCGACCCGTTAAGTCTCTGGGAAAAGTTTAAAGATAATTTATCAGAAGACATCAGACGGCAAACGGAGGAAAAATTACATTGCAATGCAGAAGAAAAGTTAGATGACGTACATAATGAGTGCCTGATACAGATTGAGGACTCCGTTCTTACTTTAGGAGGGCATGCTCTACCAAAATATGGTTTGCCCCAACCAAACAGGCGTGAAAAGTTTTTGGATAACGTAAACTATCTGAAGGAAATAAACTACGACACAAATGCTTTGATGCAAGTGGTATCTAACAGTACGACTTCCCTTACAGAAGAACAGCTATCTGTCTATAGTGAAATTTTAAACAGCATTGAATTAGGCTTAGGAGTATTGTTTTTCCTAGATGCACCTGGGGGCACCGGCAAAATATTTTTAATAAACTTACTTTTGGCAAAAGTAAGAGTTGGTCGGCGCATTGCCTTAGCTGTTGCATCGTCTGGCATCGCTGCTACCCTACTGGAAGGTGGTAAAACAGCTCACGCTGCTTTTAAACTCCCGCTCAATCTCACCCGGGTTGAAACCCCTCTATGCAATATCTCTAAACAGAGTGAAATGGCCCAAGTTCTTCGGGAGTGTACACTTATTGTATGGGATGAGAGCAGTATGGCACATAAGAGCGGAGTTGAAGCACTAAGTAGGACCCTTAAAGATATCAGAGGTAATGATGGAGTGATGGGTGGAGTTACTGTGTTTTTGGCTGGGGATTTTCGTCAGACTCTTCCTGTAGTCGCAAGAGGAACTCGGGCTGACGAGGTTAAAGCATGTTTAAAATCCTCACATCTGTGGCCCAATATCAAAAAACTCTCCCTTAGGAGAAATATGAGAGTTCATTTAAGGGGCGACGTCTTTGCTGGACAGTTTTCTGAACTCCTACTCAAAATAGGAAACGGAGATTATCCCGAATCGAATGGAAAAATATGTATCCCTACTCAGCTGGGCACAGTAGTTTCAACAATAACAGAATTAATATCTAAAATTTATCCTGATATTTCTAATTTACAAATGAAGTCGATGGATTGGCTGTGTGAACGCGCTATACTGACTCCCAAGAACAATGTTGCTGCCACCATTAATG
The DNA here is from genome assembly GCA_927399475.2 of Acleris emargana. Taxonomy (NCBI): domain Eukaryota; kingdom Metazoa; phylum Arthropoda; class Insecta; order Lepidoptera; family Tortricidae; genus Acleris; species Acleris emargana. The sequence goes on along the minus strand of OV656835.1, from coordinate 42,212,222 downwards.
ATATCCTCCTCAAGTCCTTTGAAGGGTCAGAAATGGAATACAAGTCGGTAGATTCAGTCTTACAAACCGATGAGGCTGTTCACTATCCTGTTGAGTTCCTTAATAGTGTCAACCCACCTGGTCTCCCTTCTCACAAACTCCTCCTTAAAGCTGGTACCCCTGTCATGCTATTGCGTAACCTTAACCCCCCTAAGCTTTGCAACGGAACAAGACTGCGAGTAAAAGCACTTCACAAAAATGTTATTGAGGCTACTGTATTTACTGGATGTGCTCGGGGTGAATCGGTATTCATACCACGAATACCACTTATACCCTCTGATTACGCATTTGAATTTAAGCGACTGCAATTCCCCCTTAAAGTCTGCTTTGCTATAACCATAAACAAATCTCAGGGTCAGTCATTAAAGGTGGCGGGCATCGACTTAAGGGAGGATTGCTTCTCACACGGGCAGTTTTACGTGGCCTGTTCCAGAGTTAGTTCATGCAGCAGCCTGGTTATTTTAGCGCCCGACAGTACTACCACCAACGTGGTATACAAAGAAGTGCTCAATCAATAGTCGATAGTAGATATCGTTAGATGGTAGTGATCTTCAATAGCTGTGTGAAAAAATATTTGAAACTTGAAAAGAACTGTCCTTTTTGTACGTATAACCAAAATAATGATTCTCCGCGGACGAAGTCGCGGGCGGAAAGCTAGTTACTTATATTTATACTAGCGGACCTTGCATGATATCTGCCATGCAGGACAACGCTATCTGCCGGGTTTATTTGTGAATCTAAACCATCCTCGAATCCATTTGAACACACACCAAAAAAATTCATTCAAATCGGTTCAGCCGTTTAGGAGGAGTTCACTGTCAACACGCGGACGGAAGAATTATATATATAAAGAGATAAAATGCACTCCTGGTACTTTATTTAAACATGCAAACTCTTCGGTTGGATGCACGGCTTATATTTAAAAAAATAGAAAAGTAAAACGCACTAGTTCGCGAAAACCAACTTTCCGCACGACATACCTACAGCTACGAAAAGTACCACTTTGTGAGCAATTGTTTTAAAAATAGTACATTATTGCCTAGGCAGTGAAGCAGGCATTTGCGGGACGAGAATTGGTTTAAACGGACGAGCTTGCGAGTCCGTTTAAAAATACGAGGCCCGCAATTGCCGCAATATATAGTGCTTTTCTCAAAAATCGCAAGATACAAATCGAACATCACTCTTTACCGCCTTTATGTTTATGACAAAGAGAAACGCAAGCTTTTTTTAGAGAAAAAAAACTCAAGCTATTCCAGACACAGATAATAAAGTAACGTTTTGAATAAAATATGGATGTATAAGACTTGTGCCCTCATTTCACTATGGCCGTTTTCACTTTTAAAAAAGTTACAAAATAGATAACAATGAAATTTGTATGCAACATTGCGGGCTTGTGCAGCGAGCACGCAATGTTTTTTTTTTTTAATTTGGGAACTGTCTGTAAACTATGTACTTCGCGTCTCAGTATGAAGTTAGTAATGTCAACTTTTCCGGTCATTTTAGTGAAATAGTACATTACTGCACAGACCAGGAAGTAGGCCGTTGCGGGACGAGTAGAGTTAGCGTGGCCGAGACGCAGTCGAGGCCAAGCTATATACGAGTCCAGCAACCGCCCTTCCTGGTCGAGGCTTGTATAGTGCTTTTCTCTAACAATGCGAGGAAATTAAACAAAATTTCAGTTTTGATATAATATGTATTCAAATGTATTAAAAAAATGAAGTCAAATACGATGTGATAATATCACGAAGGCAAATGGCAGTAAGTACTTAACCGACTATGCTTCTTCTTTACACTCTGGTGGTGTGCCGATAAACACATCTTCATCACTGGAACTCATTTTACTTTTGTATTTTCGCGAAACAAAAATAATACGTACTGTACTTAAACTTCCCTAAGAAAAAAGTATTCCCGATTCCCGCCTTAATTTTATTAATTCTAAACGCAGAATGTTTTAAAAAGTGTAAAACTATTTGACACTTTGGTAAATACGCTGTAAGTAAACGCGATAAACGGCGTTTACCTTTTTAGTCTATGACATTTAAAAAGTAAATAAACATGGAAGAATTTTGAATTGTACGAGTGTTTGGCTGTTTGGAGTTACTTATCATAGTCCAAATATGGTTTTAAAAAGTAAAAAACCGGGTACGTTATGAAATTTGTATACATTTTCGCGGCCGCTGCCGCTGGTAAATAATAACTTATTTTTTTAATTTTGCCTGGGCCTGGAACTCGGAACTTCGCGGGCTGATTTTACAACAGTAAGGTTAACATTTCCGAGCATGTGGGAGAAAAATAATTTTACTAGCGTGCCTCCGCCTAAGCGACACGGTGTCCGCTTAAAAAGGGTAGGTATACCAATTTAAATATCTGAGGCACTGGCTTACTAAGTATCTCAGACGATGATGATAATATGGAGAGGGAACGGAGGGCGCTATCAGTGAGGGCTATAGCCCGCAGGTTCATTCGTATTTTAAATTTAGTCCGGTTTCATTCGCCGATTTAAGCCTTTAATGCGCTACTATAATATACCTCTTTGTCTAACTCATTTCATTATCAATCTGCGTTAAAATGTATGCGATAGATATACTTTTCAAGTGTAAGTTCCTTCTATGTGAATTATATTTCTGTGAGGATACCACCATAGAATTAATTTATATTTTCACTGACATTGTTATCAATAAAGTTTATAATCAAGAAAGTTTTTTGCTGTAAAACTTACATAATATACATAATACCTCAGAAAATAAATCTGAATATTCAAAATTTTCTTTCCTAGCACAGAGACGACAGAGAGATTGTACATACTGATAAAACAAAAAGTGAATTAAAAACAACCCGACAGCAGTTTTAACTGACTTCAAAAAAGGAGGAGGTTCTATTCTATGCGGGAAGCGAGTAGCAACAGCGATCAATTATTAATATATGTGAGGTACTACAGGCAATTAATGCACTCATTTTTTTTTAATAAATACCAATTAAATTAAAAAATAATGCGATAAACAAATAAACCATACTTTTATGGACCGCAATATATTGATTGACAATATAATTCTTTAAAATTTCCGTACTTATGGCATCTTTTTCAAAACTTTGTCTTTAGGCGTTATTTTTATAGTATAAATTACAATTAAGCAAAATAAATCACAAAATAGGAAATTATCGAAAAACACATTACAATTAATATCCAATAGACAAAATAGTAGACATAATAGGGACCAGTACAAAATTTTAGATAAAGAGGTAAAACGAAGTATAAGAAAGGATATTAGGGAAACTAACACCCGGCTAGTGAAGATAGCTCTTAAAACACATCGCTCACTTAGAGTAGCCAAACAGGGTATCACCAAAGGAAGAACATGGATCACGTGTTTGAAGGATGAGAATGGAATCAGGCAGAACGATAGACAAAAAATCACAGAAGTATGCACTAACTTCTACCAGACCCTGTATTCCGACCCATCGCGGGATCACATCAGCATAGGGTACTCTTGCCCTAACTCCATACCGCCAATATCCGACCACGAGGTGAATTGTGCCTTAAAAAGCATGCTTTACCAGAAAAGTCACGGTGAGGATGGTGTTACGACGGAGGCTCTGAGGTTGGGGAGACATGTTCTTTTACCGCATCTAACAAATTTCTTCAATAGCGTATTGCTGACGGGAATATTGCCGAATGGTTTTTGCCATTCCAATATTATACTTTTGCACAAGAAGGGCGATAAAGCCGATGTGAATAACTACCGACCGATAAGTCTTGTGTCTCACATTTACAAATTGTTCATAATGGTCATTCAGAATCGAATTGCCCCTCAACTGGACCAACACCAACCGCCCGAGCAAGCTGGTTTCCGCCCGTCTTTTTCCACAGTTGACCACCTGCACTCCCTCAACCAGGTCCTAGAGAAGTCCAACGAATTCAACAAACCACTTTATTTGGCATTTGTTGACTATAATAAAGCATTTGACAGCGTCACACATCGTGCAATATTATCTGCACTGCGTAGTCAACAAATAGACCAGACGTATGTTGAACTCGTTGGAATTATCTACAATAAAAGTACGGCCAGCATAAAACTTCAATTTCCGGGCCCCACTTTCAAAATAGAAAAAGGCGTGAAGCAGGGTGACCCGTTATCCCCTAAACTGTTCACAAGCTGCCTTGAGGAAATCTTTAAACAACTGGCGGTCTCCTGGAATTCTAAGGGCATTGATGTCGGCGACAAAAAGCTGACAAACCTTCGTTTCGCGGACGACATCGTGCTCTTCTCATCTTCGGCAAGTGAACTTGAGGGTATGCTGCAAGAACTCAGCACTGCAAGCTTTGAGGTTGGACTGACAATGAACAGATCCAAAACTCAGTTGATGACCAACTGCAAAAAACGTAGGGTCATGGTTGATGGGCAGGTTATGCAATATGTCGATGAGTATACCTACTTGGGCCAGATAGTCTCCTTCACAAACCGGCAAGACAAAGAGATCGATAGGCGGATTGAAAATGCCTGGAGGAGCTACTGGTCCATAAAGGAACTGATGAAGGGCAGCCTTCCTATTACTTTAAAAAGAAAACTCGTCGACATGTGTATCCTGCCAATCCTAACATACGGTGCCCAAACGTGGTCATTAACTGAGACTCAAAAGTCCAAACTCAAGGTTTGCCAAAGAGCAATGGAGCGAAGCATACTGGGTGTCCGAAGATCCGATAGGGTGAGGAACACAGAGCTGCGCTCCAGAACTGGTATTGCTGATGTTGGGGTAAAGACCGCAAAGTTGAAGTGGGACTGGGCTGGCCATATCTGCCGCATGCACGATGAGAGATGGGCCAAAAACACCACCCATTGGCTTCCACGCGATGGTTATCGTAGCAGAGGTAGACCCAGAAGGAGATGGCGAGATGACCTTGAGTCGTTCGCGCGGGATTGGCAGGAGTGCGCTCTGGATAGAAACGAATGGCGAAAACGAGGGGAGGCCTTTGCCCAGCAGTGGGACACAAAAACAGGCTAAGAAAAAAAAAAAAAAAAAAAAATTACAATTAATATATATTATGTGCCTCTTTTATTGATACTGGATATAAATTGTTTGTTCTCTTCTTGAGCGAGAAAATAGTCTATAGCTAATCGCTTCCTCGCTTGCAGTGGGATAAGTGCCTTAAACACATCACGAGTATGTATTTTCTTATGAAAGATTTTCTTATTTTATTAAACTTAAGTAGTTATAATATAAATTTCACGGTTTCATCCTACCTGAGATACCTATATTGTAGTAGGTTCTGAGGTTTATGTGATGTCATGTCAGCGATTTTTTTACAGAATATCGGTATGTAAGTTAAAATAACCGTTATTTCTTGATGTCCGAAGACTAAGAGATTTTTTTGTTGTACAATACTTCAAAAAACTTTTCGTACCAAATATTTGGAGTGCTCTTACCTTAATCAGAATGCCGTCCGAGATCACGATACTTGTACCGTGTCATGGTTCTGCATAAGGCCTCACCACTATACAATGCCGTGTGTTCTCTAAGGTTTCTATCCACTTTCAATCTCACAAGTTTCTTGGAAGGCTTGAACGATTTATTTCATTATTCTATTCATTAGTAATAATATGTAAATTAATTAATACCTTCAATGTTATGTGTTGTACGTACGTGCCTTCACGCCTGTAATCCCAGAGTGGGGTAAGCAGAGCTACAGAATTACCTACAACTTTAAAAACTAATTCTGTAACCACATGTGTTGTATTTTTTTTGTAATAAGTATAATGTTAATTTATAGCTCAAAAAGTGCTTAAGGAACGTTTAAAAAAATACGATGGGATTTACGACGGTTTTTTATTTGGTTGTCGCTTGAAGGGCCAAAGACTTAAGTCCTTGCTTTTGTTAACCGGATATTGAAACATTTTTTTAATGAATTTAAAAACTCCCGTGGTTACTACCCCGGAAAGGCCGGAGAAGAAGTTCATTCCTCCGTTTATTTATCCGTGGGGTTAGAAAAACGGGTTGGGAATGGGGAATGAGAAGGGGGTTACTTAACCTAGGTGAGTCGCGAATTAGGAATCCTGATGCATGCATGCTTACAAACTACGGTCTTCGGGTCTACGGGCGGTGAACACCATCTTTATGGGACCGGGTATTACTACTCAGCACATTTAAAGAGATTAGGTTTATTCTAACAAAAGAGGCTATTTCTAGGATATCATTCACAACAAAGCAGGATAAATATATAAGATTTTTAAAATCAGCATTTTAGCACTCTGCAATGTAGTGTTGTATTGTATGGGTACTCGACAACAAATATCTTTTGCATGGTAATCGCAAGTGCCGCGCCGGTACAGACGGACTGCAAAATGGCAGTTCAAGTGCAATTCTGATGCAGTTGACGTAACTGCATCAACACGTAAGTACGTCAGCTGCACCCGAACTGCCATTTTGCAGCTGGGTAGCAGTTCAAATGATGTCCGTCTGTACCGGTCCTAAGCATAAATACTTACATCCAGACATATCAATTTATGCTTTCTGAATAACCTAGTGCTAGGACTTTCGGGACAATATTTTATACAAAGGCAAAGTGCGCAAGCAAGTGAGACATGGTAATTGGGTATATCGATCTGCTGCTGCTGACTTCTATGTTATAAGTTGATTAGCAAATTAATAGTAATTGATCCAGTTTGAATATAAGATCCTCGAAATGACCACTGTTCGACTATAAAATGGGTGGCGGAACACAAAAAGTTAATATTTCAGAAAATAATGTACCTTTCCAAGTCGTCTTACCTGATATGTAATTATTTTTAAAATAGGGCTTGTCTCGAATCATGACAGCAGCTCCATCTCAACTAGATATAGGGTCAATAGGTGACCAAATTAAACTTGCCCTTTCGTTTTACTCATGGTTAAATAATGCAATGGGGTATTTGTTGATTTCATGTTGTATTTTTAATCACTTTTTTGTTTAATATTTTCACATTATGAAGGATTTTGGGAAAGTACCCTGACATTGATGACTGAAAGACATTGATGTTATAAAGTAACTATAAATCAAAGAGAACAATTGATGGAAATGGAAATGAAGAATAAGCAACCAAACTTTTTAGACTATTCTCAATAAACCTTCAAACGGCGGATTGTTTGCAATGTAGATCGGGCTTACTCCGGGGTAGAAAAACCGGTCAAGTGCGAGTCGTACTCGAGCACCAAGGGTTCCACGCCTTCTTGGTATTTAATGAAATATTAGAAATACAATAAAGTCCTGCTGCTTCTTTGGGTTCTGATATGAAGTCAAGGGTTTATTTGGGCCACGAAATACTATAAATACTTCTAAATTCAGACCACAGGTACCTTTAGCCATTTCAGACAAAAGGGGTCTTGATAGACACTCGGACAGACGGATAAAAAAGTTATATTACAAGTGTTCCGTTTTTATTTATTTGGTATGTACCGAACCCTAAAAGTCTCCTGTTAGTAAAAGTCATTACAGGTTGGTTGTTTCAATCTGCTTAAACTAACTACATTGCTGCTTTTAATCTGTCAGGCGGTATATTTATTTATTGAGTTTTAAGTCAAGCAATTTATTTAGGTACATAGTGTAAATCTCTGCTACGTCTTAATATCACTAGTGCTCTGATAGGTATCCTGCCTTTTGGCCTAAATATGTTTGACGGAAGTATCGTTTCCCAACCGCTTCATTTGCCAACCTGCTTCTTACTGTACCTACTTAGCTATAAGTATTTCAGGATTTATTTCGTATCACCGTGTAGAACTCTATAGCTTACGTTAGATTCGTTTTTATAAAAATCTTGATTGTAATACAGTTACAAAAAAAGTGGGTTGGCAAATGAAACGGTTGGGAAACGATACATTCGGCCAACATAAAATCGGCCAAAAGGCAAAGAACCGCTCTGATAAAAACTATTTGACATTGCCAGTAGAAAATCTTATGAATATGATAATTTAAATATTTCCTATGTAGTGTGTGTGTGTGTGTGTGTGAGTGTATTATGGCCGCTCTCTATGATGATGGTCTATCATGGCCGAGCGTAAAAGATGCATTTACACCTCAGAGCGAGCAACTTATTAGTATCTCACTTTTACGTATTTACTCCGTGCCTACTTTGGCCCATGGCCTTAAGATTTACCCACCGAAGAGTACCGAAGCGCCATCTTCAGGTGTGATACTATATTAAATGTAAAGAGCGATCTTTGCCGACGTACTTATAGTTTACACTCCATCAATACGTATCCCTTCCGATAGATGGCTCTGTTTTTACATAAAAAGTAGCCCCAATCTCAAATCGGTTAAAAATCAGTTTATAAATATAGATAAGTATTTGGGTATCATTAGAATATAGTTTTTTTACGACATACAAAATACAAAAGGATTTTGGTTTTTCTGGTTCGTGTGGCAGTTTTTTTATTGTATGATGACAGGTGTTTGAGTTTTCGGAAAGGTGAGCGCGCGGAGTGAATGAGCACGAGCGCGTACACAACCCGAGAGCCGTGCGTGCGTGCAGTACACTAAACAACTCACTTGCCGGCGGCCGCGCCGCACCATGCGCCGGGCTTGCGCTCGGGATCGTTTCATTCAATGCAAGAACAAGATGACATCCTGGTTAAGCGGGAAGAGGAGTTTAGCAGACCTGTCGAGTCTATAATGCGATGCGACTTTAAAAGTAATTTTGCAAGGAGGCTTTCTAATCGGTACATCGCCAGGACATCCAGCTCTAGCCAGAAGCAAGTTTCATCGTTAAGATTGCAAACTGCGGACTTAAAAAAACCCGAAGTTATTCCTCTAAATGTAAGTATGACAAATCTTGATTACCCACTCGTTCGTCGTCGGTAGTATAATTATATAATGAATAAATGCAATTATAGTTGATGTTTTCATAACTCGAAACGAAGTCTACTTATAACAAAAATGCAATGCGATTGTTATAAAATGTTTTATACTTAGTGACGATGGACTTTCAAAATGTTGATATTTGTTTTATTTTTTAAAGAAGTTTGTAGGTACGTACTGTATACTTACTCGTTACTTTGTTAAATACGGTACTTACCTACTTCTTTGATTCTGATGCGAAGTGTGAATACCTAATAATAATAACAACACGACACCGCTAAACTGTCCAATCCATTTGCTTCAAATAACGAACGTGTCAAAGAAACCGTTTGTCAGCCCAACGTTCGCCGATTTCCTAATTGTTATCATTTGGCACCTGCCTATTTACAAAGTTGTTTTCCTCTTTTTTATCGATGTTAGCAAAATGTAGCTGTACTCAACAATAAGTGAAAGCGCTGTTTTTGCAGTAAGTGTATATCGGTTTACAGAACTTTGTAGATTCCCAATATTTCTCTCGACCTGATGATCGCATTGCTGAACTGTTTAAAGCTAACATTACAGAGATTATAAACGTAGGTGCCTAAGTACCTTTTCCTTAATTTACTAAATATCAGTAAGCTAACAACAGCTATGGACAAAAGCAGGCCTGTGTCACTCCGCGTGTAGGTATTAAAAACATACCTCCAGGCGCCGGCCACGGCGGAAGGGCCAATCTAGTAGGCTGCCGCAAGCGAAAGACGACACACGTATAACCACGTATAACCACGTCTAACTTATTATGAACCGTAGTACAGTGAATTAAGGCCCATATTTCCTCAAAAAAAATTAGAAGGTATGTAAATGAACACGTGCTCGACTGGAACGCGAGCTAAATTAAATCATATTGTCTATCAGATTGAGTACATATTTCTTTGAAAACCGTTGTGAAGTAAAGCTTCTGTAACGCTAGTTACTAGTTATTATTCTGTGACAAAAGTGCCATAAAATAAAAGTAGGGTAGGTACAGGTACCTACGCTACTAGTTGGCCATGCTACTTGTATTGATAATTTCGTACCAATGATGAGTCAAGTTCGTGGTGAGTAGGTAGGTAGGTACCTACCAGACCGATGACTCTTGGGAACTCGACGGACCAATTATGATTCGGCGAGTTTAAGTAATCCCGGCAGAGCGTCCCAACAATATTTAAGGGTGTTCTTTCTCAATTAGTTTTACCCGTCGAATTGGGATCCCCCAAAAAAAACGGCTGGCATTTTCATTTGTATTCGAAAGAAAAGCCTTTTATAAGGATCTAAATTAAAGCTTTTCGCGATTAAAAGTGTTATGGTTATTTAAAATTATTTATTAAAGAAAGGTAACCTTGCCTCCCTACTTAATACGAAAAAATTACGAAGTTATTTGAAAAGACGTTTTTATTATTATCTGTAATCTGATTCAAATTTCAAAGTCATAATAGGCGAACGGCATTCAAACATAATGTTAACAAACAAACGCAACGCAATATAAGTATTTATTATTTTAGAGTATTTTAAACATTCGACCATTGCTTATTATTATTAAGTAGGTACCTAGACTTCAATTAATACAGCACTTCCTGCATGGTCCTTGTGTTTACAGTATATTTGCTGAACTCAATCACATTAAATTGATTGATAAAGGATTTTATACATCCAATGTAAATACATGTTAGTTTCTACAGTAAATGATAGTGCCGTCTCGTCGTGTTGAACCTTTCGAAAATCTCGTCACAAAATGTAATAGGTCTGTACTACATCCATACATACTATCACTCGTAACTTAACATATGAATAAGGAATGTAATAAAAAATGGGTTTTGTTATTTTTTTATGTAATAAATAATAGTAAGTATTTATTAATTAATGTATGATGCTAAAAATAATTTACTCCTTAGTTCCGTGGAATTTGGTCCATGGCTGACGTAAACACAGATGTCGGTATTTTAATCTTTCGAATTAAACTTTATATATTTATTCGCCGAAAATTATTCGAGTTAATTGCCGTTTCAGGTTTCCCAAAAAATCTTCGATTGGGCGAAGTTCAGGAGTGTTAGGTGGATTTCCTAATTTGGGGAGATATGGGATTTGTAACCGACTCCAAAAAGGAGGAGGTTCTACGTTCCACTGTATGTATGTTCACCGATTTCTCCACCAATTGTAAACTTAAAATCAGTTCTTTTTTGGTTTGATAGAGTATACTTCCGCGATTTGGTTACAGTGAGACCATCCTAAAAGGGAACTCCTCAAATATTGTAGGCAAACATATAGCGATTTTAGTATTTTTAGTAACAAATGCAGCATTTGCATTCAGAAAGTCATTCGGTGAAGTAAAACTGATGGATGATAAAGACCTCAGATGGCCAACGGAACTCCTCAAGATATACCTATTTCAAGGGTGACGATAAGATATCTCGATTGGGATAGTTGTGCAACTACAACAAAGAACATATTAATTGTTTAAATATAACTATGACTTTCCCGCGGCGTTGCTTGCGGCGAACTTGACATTTCTTAAAGTTTTATATCAACGAAGAAATGGGACTACAATAACAGGATCACTAAAAAGTATTAAATAAATTAAATGTTTTAAAAACCAAAAAACAGCCATGTTAAACGCAATAAATAACTTTTTTTTAAATAGTAGGTATAGGTCAGTCGAACCGAAGTCGGAGACTGGAAGCAAAATCTGGCCAAAACACCACATTAACGCCTCTATGTTCCAGTTTTATAAAATCCCGCACAATTGGCAAACATCGTCGTAATTGACTAAAATAACCTAACCCAGATTAAAAAAACCGCTCGAAGGCGAGTCGGACTCGCGCACCGAGAGAACCGTATTTACGATAATTTATTTATTTATTTATTTATTTATTTATTTAAACTTCTTTGCACAAAATACAATAAGGTACAAATGGCGGACTTAATGCCCAATGGCATTCTCTACCAGTCAACCAGTAGGCGAAACAGAAAAAGAAGATCGGTGCGAAGAAAAAAAAAAAAAAAAAGCGTTAATAATATGGTTGGAAAACGCTAAAGATAAAATAGGTACTCATTTCGATATCATATTGATCATGCAAAAAGGTAAATTTTTATGATAAATTTTAATTCGGATTTTGAAAGTTTTATTACAACACATTAATACAATTTCATTTTAGTTTTCGCGTAAAATTATTTTTTGAGGAATTTTTAAATTTTTTGGCCTACAAACTTCGGAGACAAGGGTGCAGTAATTTTTAGTATATTTTTGGCTAAAAATCAAAAAGTACGACACGTCAAATTATAAAAAAAAAGTTCTGAAGTTTTTAGATGTCTGCCCTTTCATAATGACACTCCGTTTGCTATAATCAAATCACTTTCTATTTTCCACCCCCCATTCCAGACCCCTTTTCAAATATTTTAAATAATAATTTTGTATTATTTTCACTAAAAACAGATGCGGGAAAGCAAGTTAAACTATGCCAAATTTCAAGTTCATATCTTCTATAGTTTCAGAGAAAAACTGCTGTGACACACATACAGACAGACAGACAGACACTGAAGTCTCACCGTAAGGGTTCCTTATGGTAACCCTTAAAAACCGCCTAAGGGTCTCCGCAGACCTATCGACGCCGAATCGGCTTGAACCGGTAAGAAAAAGTTTTATGTCCATGCAATAACAGCAAAAACGTCGTCGTTCCGTTCGCAACGCCGAGCCGAGACGAGCCGAGCGGAGCGACGTCCTTTTCGCTCTTATTGCGTTGACATAAAGCTTTTTCCGTACGCGATTTGCCGAAACGGCGTCGACTGGTTTGGGGAGACCCTAAGACATACTGCGAGTGCTGATCGCAAGGCACAGTAAAACTTTTGTGGGAACTTTCGTATGCTCCATATATTTCAGGTTTTCTTCAGTTGGGCCATTTTTGTTTTCGAAATAATAATTCCTTTGCCATTAATTTCCGTCTAATGTGAAATATGATTCGTCGTTCATTAGTTAATTACGCACCAGATATCGTTTTTAGCGTGGAATGTATCTTAGACCAAATTTCAAAGCCGGATTTCAAGAAATCTTTTGATTTTAGATATAGTCGGCTTGACTTTTCTTGATTAATATATCCATATCTTTAAGATACTTTTCAATGAATAAATTGAGGTCGCATTTGATAATTTCTTCCGAGCTCTCTATATGATTTTGCGACACGGCCGGCGGCATTTTCTTTAAACGACTCCTCAGTAGACTGGCTTAAATTGGATAATCTTTCAGAACCGAGGTGTCTTATAGTCTTGTGAGTCAGTAAATAGGACGCTAAAATACTATTAACTTTACTGTGCTTCGACTCTGAACCTTTTGTGTTAAATGCTTCGCATTCGACCAGAGGGGATGTGTAACGAAGAAATTACAAACAGATTCGCGACAATAATACGCGATCATATTGTGGAAGAAATCCGACGTCCATGAAATTTGACGTAATTATTAACAGATGACTGCTTAAACACAAGACAATTCAACTTTGTACTTTTTTAATGAATTCAATATTTTAAACAGAGGTTCAAAGTTTGTCCAAATTTCTTCTCTTTCTTTCTTTGCCCCGCGGCGACTTGAACAGCTACTACCGCGGGGATATGGCGTTTCCACGTGAAGTGATTTCGCCAGTGTCAAGTATATATAAGTATAAATCAATATAGCAATAAAACACAATCCAATCGGGGGCAACGTTGTACGGTGATTTGTAGGTCAGAGGTCAAGATAGTTTTAACCTCTGCACCACTGCGAGTCCACTTGAAACGAGAAGAAAGATGCCAGATACACGAAATAAGTCCAACTCTTCAATCACTGTGCGACACAAAGGCATAAAAAATACAAATCACTATCAGAAAAGAACTTTGAACACCTAATTACCCAAAAATTAAAGTCTAAAACAAATTACACGTCCGCCATCTTTTAACGTTGCAAATGGACCTGTCCAAATTTCACTCCGCATACGTTATGAGTTATGACATATTATAAACCAAAAGTTCAAATGTTAAGTCTAGATTCTCCTTGCTCGATCCAGTGGTAATCTAAGGTGGTAATACATTCGACCAAGCAGCATCGGCTCATCCAACCTCAATACTAGTTACTCGTGCGAGCCAGCGCCCCGGGCTGAGAACACAACGGCAACACGACATTATTACATATTTATGAAAACCACCGCATTTAAATAGAATTCAAATTCAGTCCAGGCCGCACTTCGCATTTCGACGGAGGAGAGGCACTCATGTATTGCTGTGGCTGCTTAACTGCGCCTCAGACAACGCACGATTCCCAAACACATACCACTATAGTATTTATTATCTAACTTACGATTCATATATATTCATTACAATACGTTTCTAGCGAGCCTTATAAACTTACTGAGGCATCCTAAAAGACCGCAAGGCCATGACAGATTGTCTACTGGAACCGAAAACCTTCAGCTCGAGGTAAAATAGTTATAGAGCGTTTTAAAAAACACACCATTGAATATTTGATTATAAGAAACAAGAATCTTTTTTTTTTTATCTTTGCACTTATTTCCATCTTCAGTAATTATAATTAAAAAAAAAAATACATACATACATACCTTCACGCCTGTAATCCCAGAGCGGGGTAGGCAGAGCTACAGAATTACCTACAACTTTCAAAACTTGGTGATAATTCTGTAACCACATTTTGCACAAATAGGCTAAGATGTTTACCAGCGTATTAGTGACAGGATGCAAGCCCATCGCCTAACAGTACTATAGGCCTTTATTCCCTTAGTCGCCTCGTACGACATCCACGGGATGACATGGAGTGGCACTATTCTAACCCGGCAACCACACGGGGTAAAATAGGATGTCTAGAATATTTATATTAAGTGTTTTTTTTTGTTAATTTACGATTAGGCAATTAGGATTGAAATAATACTTATAAAGGACACTATTTTTCGGGACACCTTTAGCTTCTTGGTGTAGAAAAAAAAGGGAAATTAGAGAATCAATCCTCAGTACTAAAACACATACATCATGTAACTGCAGTATATCAATTATTTTATAATAAATCCATATTGTTAACAACTAGTAGAGTTGCTTTTCTTTCAAACGAGCTAATTTTGGTTTAATTTCGATCAGTCCCAAAATGTGTAAATAGGCGCCATTTGATGCAGACGCAAAAAAGTACCTAAAACATATCTGATACAGGAGAAGACTACCCTTAACTGGCATATATATTTTTCACAACACTGCTCGGAAATATGGCCATAGATGCTCTTGTTTGGGGTCACAAAACGTCACTTATAAGGACAGACCAAGAATGTTTTTGTCGGCATTTGCTGATTGGTCGAGAACATTGTTGTCCAACTTTAATTACCAATGAAAATCAATCAATCAATTTTTGTGTCATAGCTCATTAAAATGAAAAATTGGAATCGACCAATCATAACACACCATTTTGTTTCGTAAAATATTAGGTGTATTTTTGCTAAAAGATACACAGACTAAAAACTATGTCACTGCTTTTTTTTATGTAATTCAATCTTGGCCCCTAATCTCGAACCACTAGAGATAAAATTACATGGGAGATACGGCGAAACAAATACAATTTTATATGGAGTTGACATATTCATCTCGAATGTTAGTTTATTAATCTCGAAAGCCACGAGAATAGGGGTCCAGATTTAAAAAAAAGTTGTCTATGGTAAAATTGGCGATAATACATACAGCTTCTATTCTACTTTTGAAAAACCGACGCCATTTGACTAACACTATTCACATTAACATGAATTAAAATTTGAGTTTTGAATATGATTTTTTATTTTATTTCCTCTCAGTAGTTGTGAAAAGCACTATGTCTGCCTCGGTAGAAAGTGCAATTTATCGACTCGTACACTAGAGGGCCTCAACTACGTTTCGGCCCTCTATATGACTCGTCCAAAAATCTCGTACTTTCTATCCTCTGCAACAATGTACTATACTTGTCGATTGGGAAAAAGGGTCCTAAGAAAGCAGGGGTTAATAATATTGATGGATATTAATAGTATTTTTAGGGTTCCGTCAAACTAGGAACCCTTATAGTTCCGCCATGTCTGTCCGCAGCCTAGCTCATATTAGTCACGCCAACAAAGTGGTAAAATAAAATCTTTTATTTTTCGGATTGTTTACTTGAAAGAACTAGAACAGTACTTAATAACCACACCCTTTGAACGCCAATAACCACTAAAGGGGTCGTATACAACTAAGTTTTCAGCTAAGGACCTTACGAGTCCGAATTTAAATAAAAATAACTTTATAGTACAGTCGGTGTAAGTTGAAATCGCTAAAGATGTAATTCCAATTTAATCACGCCTCAACCACTGAACGGGTCAGGATAAAACTTGGCAAACATATAGGTTAGGTTAAGTTAGGTATAGTCGTGCCTACCACGCCATCGACCCTTGTAGTGGTCACAGATACAGTGCAAATAGCCCCGAGTATTTGCGACGTAAGATTGACATTAGCTGTGGTTTTCAGCTGTCATTGGCGTGTGAGGCCGACCTATGTATCATGTCAAAGGCGTTCAAAGGTTTAAGTACTGACCTTATAACACGTTTGTTATTTTGTAATATGTTGGAATAGACTCGTCTTCCTTGGGGTCTCTGCGCCCTCACATAATTACATTGTCACGTAGGTAAATTCTTCCTCTGCATAATTATAGCTCTGTCGGATAACGAAAGAACAGTTTACCGTTCAGGTAGGTCGCGTACCCTCCACCATCATCATGTAAATACGGAGCCTGGCAAAACGTGAACCGCGCAGCGGAAGTGGTACAACGAATGCTATTGTGCTTCCAAACGTTTGCGCGATATGAAAGGAAGATAGTGAGAATCTATTGTTCTCCTGGCGTCTCTCTCCTTGGGGTTCATTACTGCGAATGTGAGAAAACAGATTGGCGATTAATTGTGACGGATCAAATAAGACGTATGAAACGTGCCGTTATGCAAAGCTACGCGCTCGGCGGAACAAACAAGCGTTTGTTTACAACAACAATTCAGGCAATACCTACTACCTGCCCGAAATACAGTCGGGTTAGCTTTTTATTGCTTTACATTGACAATTATTTACGCTTAGTAGGCTCATAACTACAATTAAATTACAACTGGACAGAATTCAGCTTCTAAACCATATATTGAGTTTGTAAAGCGTACTATGTAGGTACTTATAATTATAAATGTAATTGCGTATTGGTGTACAATACAAGTGTATCGGCATCAGTTTGACAAATGTTTTTAGTTATAACATGTTCAATTTGTCATTCAAAATGAATATATAGCCATATATACATATGTAAAGACGGCTTTACTGCTCATTTGCATATTTGGCTCTTTTTATGCTAATTAGTCAAACAACAGATAAAGACGCGGTAACGCAAGTAACGCATATTTGATATTGGCTTTCTTTGTCAAATAAACAAATAATACCAAACTATGCCGTCTACACATTCATCGATCAAATACCTATTCCAAATATGCGAGTATGCAATTTCCACTGTTATAAATAATTTTATAGTTAATTATTACATTTTGATCTATGGTGTACCGCAACGAAGCAATCTTTACTTACCAGTATTATTAAAATCTTAATAACTCCCAAAGTACTTAACATTATTAGAAAATTAAAACTACATTCTAGACCATTACCTATAAAGTTCTTATGCCTTCATTTTTACGTCATATTCTGGGACACCCTGTATCCAGGGTATTTAGAGTACACACCCAAGCGATAGTATATAGACGAGATTTTGATCCATGCAAAAACAGAGCAAGAGCTTTTCTTATCATGCTCAGTGTAATGTTAAGCCAATTACTACACAAAAACTATCAAAACCACGAGTATGGACTAATTCTCTTGTTCAAGTTGTTTGGTGCTGTCTTAGATGATTTTAGCAGGTATAGACACTTTAGTGGCCTGTATCTCCGAAACCAATCAAATCTACTTAGTCATGATGGTTTCCTTTAAAATTATTTATATGTGGTTAAATTTAAGATATTTTTCACCTTGTCGGCGTGACTAATATGTATATTCATGCCAAGTAACAGCTTTCTAGAACTAAGGATCTCTGAGCTAAGCTGCGGACGGAGGCACGGACGGACGGACAGACGGACGGACATGGCGAAACCATAAGGGTTCCTGGTTTGACTACGGAACCCTGAAAATCCTGAAATGGGTTTAGTAAAAGTTTTACCGTTTCAAGATAAACCTACCATATTGAAATTTTGGTATTTCACATGTAACTAGTTTCAGTTTTTGTAATCCCTCTTCCATAACTTGAGAATTTAACATACATACATGCATATACAGGGTGGAAAGTTGAGATGGGGCATTAAGGGCAGCTACCAGAACCCTTGCTGTCACGCGAAAATGATCTTAGGAGACCTTATGCATAAGTAATTTCTTTAGCTGAAGTAGCGATATACTTAATCATCTTGAAGCAGATATATATAAAGATACGCATAAAATTAAAAACCATAAACATAGAAAGCTTAATCTTCACAAACACTAACATCAGACGGCATAAATTCAAAAATACATAACAATGAATTGGGGCGTTTTCACTAAAAAGTGTACCCAATTAAGGACTGAAATTAAGGAACTTTAACTTTGTCAGTTTTGTGACGAAAATTAGCTATATATTGACGGCCGCAATGTATGGCTAATTTTTGTCACAAAACTGACCAAGTTAAAGTTCCTTAATTTTAGTCCTTAATTGGGTACACTTTTTAGTGAAAACGTCCATTGGCATCATTACAAAATGCATAAAAATTCTGTACTATATTTTTGCAAGTAAATAAAGATCCACAACCACGAGCCTGATGTACTACGAGAAAGGGTTAGGTTTGTGTTGTCAATTATTATATTTAGGAACAAAATAATGAATAATAGTTGAATACAAATTACGAGTAGTTCAACTACAATTATTCTAAAAGCGTAATATGCCATTCAAAGTGGTAGGCCAAAGTAGTACTATGCGACTGTACTATTATGCCAATACAAATTATGCGAAACCTATTATGCCAAATTAAAATACTTAGGTTAAAAAAACTGGGCAAACGAAAGGGATCCCTATCTTAATTCAAGTGTTCGGTAACTGTGTGGGCATAGTTATCACTTTTTGTCTGAACCAAACTATCCAGTTCGATTACATCAAAAGTGTAAGCATTTATTGATCTTTTATCTATTATATTTTTTTATTTTTCTACTCACGTCCTATATATAAACCATTAGTATTTTAGTGGTTTTAAACGACCCTTCAGTAGACTGGCTTTTACTCGATAGCCTTACAGAACCGGGGTTTCTTAATTATAGTATTTTTTTTGAGTGAGTAAATAGGACGCTAATAGTACATTATTGCCTAGGCAGTGAAGCAGGCAATTGCGGTGCGAGAATTGGTTTAAACGGACGAGCTTGCGAGTCCGTTTAACCCCTCAGGTGTCCTACGCACAACATGTGTGCGTAGAATTTTTGACATTACGTGACTTATTCATTTGACATAAAGTTTAATTTTGATGTACATCAATTTTGACATATCGCTCGACGGGTTAAAAATACGAGGCCCGCAATTGCGATTCCTGCCGAGGCATATATAGTGCTTTTCTCAAAAATCGCAAGAAAAAAATCGCATATAAACACAAACTTCACGTGAGATAACCTCACTCTTTACCGCCATTATTTTTATGACAAGGAGAAACGCAAGCTTTTTTTAGAAAAAAAAACTCAAGCTATTCCAGATACAGATAAAAAAGTTACGTTTCGAATAAAATATGGATGTATAACACTTGCGCCCTCATTTTATTATGGCCGTTTTCACTTTTTAAAAAGTTACAAACTAGATAACAATGAAATTTGTATGCAACATTGCGGGCTTGTGTAGCGAGCACGCAATGTAATTTTTTTTTAATTTGGGAACTGTCTGTAAACTATGTACTTCGCGTCTCAGTATGGAGTTAGTAATGTCAACTTTTCCGGTAATTTTTGAGAAAAATACTATTACAAAACAAGCTTTATTAAAAAAAACTTTTGTGTTACCACTTTTGTTATAGGTACCTAGTCGGTCCTAAAGTTCTGTCACAAATAAGAATAATGATAAAAACAAAAGTACCAATCAGTTTTTAATAATTTATATACCAATTTAAAGTACATTTAATAGAGAATTAATATACCTAACTTAAAATTATTCAAAATGACTTCCCTTGTTTTTAATACAGGCCAATAAACGCCGCGGCCAGTCGTCTATCGCAGCACGCACCATATTCATGTCTATTTCAGCGACTGCTTTTCTAATAGATGACTTCAGGCTCTCCAAATTTGTATGTGGTTTAGCACAGACCTTCTCCTCTAAGACCAGCCAAATTTAGTAGTCCAAAGGATTAAGGTCCGGACTGGAGGAAGGCCAATCTTCGTGTCTTATAAAGTCGATTTTTTGACGCTCTAACCAGGCTTGAGTGGTCTTGGCTTTGTGTGCAGGTGCAGAATCCTGCTGGAACACAAAATGATGTCCTGAAAATAGCGTGTTGGGCAGATCTTTGACAACCTGATCCAAAACCGTCTCTTGGTACACTTTTGCACTGATTTTGACCCCTTTTTCGCAAAAATGAACCTCAGTTGGCCAGTAATAAGATACTCCCAACCAAACGATCACTGATGATGGATGATGCCCATGTTGCACCCGCGGAGCGGTTTTTTTTGCTTCTTCAGAACTCTTAGCATACACTCTATCATTCTGTTTATTATACTTTTCTTCAATATCGAAAATTTTTTCGTCTGTAAATAGGATATCGCGGTGTCGATTTTTCGCGTACTGTTTTAACAACTTTCGGGATCTTTTAAGCCTGATTGTTTTTAGACGGGCATTAAGCATGTGTCCACACTTTTTTTTGTATGCTCGTAGACTAAGATATTCGTTTAAAATCTTTTTGACGGTATTCCTACTGACACCCATCTGCAAAGCCATCAACTTCTGTTTTCGGACAGGATTTCTTGCTATACGGGCCTTGATCGCTTTGATCACTGCTGGTGTTCTTACGGAGCGTGGAAGGCCAGTTCTTTTTTTGTCCTCAACACTAGAGACTTCATTGTACCTATCAATAGTACACAAACCTAAGCGTTATATTTAATTTTTTGAGCAACTTGAAAACGGTAGGTACCTACTTGGCGAGTGCCCACAGCGGTGCAACGCTAAAACAGCTATTCGGTTTTCTTTCAATCGTTCATTCCACTCCATCGTGAGAAATCGCAGCAAATGACTGTTTTTTGTTTTAACAAAATTGTTAAACATTCAAAAATGGAATACAAAAACATTTTCTTAAAATTATGCTCTAAATTAAAAAATAATGTGCCAGTGACAGAACTTTAGGACCGACTAAGTAAATAATAATTTTGGCGGTATTACCCAACTATCGGATAAACAATATTTTAATGATTTTATTCACTACAATGAGTTTTCTTTGGAAATGGCGCCTCCTGACTTGTTAAATAATATTATGTTATGGTGCTGAGATAATGTCCAGCGCATATAAGCGTATTATTAAAGTTACATACATACATACATTAAATCACGCCTGTTTGCCAGAGGGGTAGGCAGAGACCATTTATTTCCACTTACTACGATCTTGACAAATTTCTTTCTCTTTTAATTAAAGTTAAATAAATAAAATCATACGACACATAATAACATCATGACGACGCGCTGGCGTAGTTGGTAGTGACCCTGCCTACGAAGCTAGCGGTCCTGGGTTCAAATCCCGGTAAGGGCAGATATTTGTGTGATGAGCGCGAATATTTGTTTCTGAGTCATGGATGTTTTCTATGTATTTAAGTATGTACATACATACATACCTTCACGCCTGTAATCCCAGAGTGGGGTAGGCAGAGCTACAGATGTATTTCTCTATATTAATATTTATATCGTTGCCTAGTACCCATAGTACAAGCCTAGAGCTTAAATAGTTTGGGACTAGGTCAATTAGTGTGATATTGTCCCATGATATTTATTAATTTATTTATATTTCCAACTGTTTATCCACAGCCTACTATAAACCGTAGGTTGGAAAGCTACATTTATATAATTCTATAATTTATATAATTCTAAACTGATCAAAATCCCAAAAATACAGCGATTTATATGATGTTGCGGGATTGCATTATCTAAATATAATCCGTAGCGAAAGAGGGGCGCACTTGCGCAGTTAACTTCACTTTGTTTGGATGCACTTGTTAATCAATATTGCGAATCTGGCGGGCCGCTACCAGGCTATCAGGAATGCCAGGAGGACAACTCGAGCACAGGGCATGCGCAACGCCTAGGCTATCCAGCCCATATAACTACTTCAGCCGCCCGTCGCAGGACATTGATTGGTGATGTTGTCGGTCCCAGACAGACATAATTGAGATATTCATAACGTTGAAATTGTAAGAGTGATAACATTTTCCTAGGTTCGAGTTGTTTATAATTGTCTGTAACTAACAAAGCATTAGCAGCGAAGTGACCGTCTCGTGGGTGCAGTGACCGCCGTCGATATGGCTAGCCGTATGATGTTCTTAAAAGTAACTTTTGTAGTGCGTTTGAGCTACTGGCTGATAATTAAGGTAAGACCATTATATAAGTGTTAATATTTATGTTCTTATGTAATAGTATTACAATGAAAAATTCATAATTAATTAATGAGATAGTTACTTTTGCACCATTTAATCTTATGAAAAATGTTAATTGGTTTTATCCCCGTGTTTTTGTGGTCCCATTATTAGGTCCCATTAATGGACCACGAGGGAAAACTGTTTTCCGTAGTCCTATTACTATTTATCTACTTCCTGTGTACTTAAATAGGAATGCATGGTTTGCTAAAAATGTAAACATGTAGATAGGATTCGGTTATGTTAGTTTGAGATTAAGAATGTCGACGGAGCTCCTATTTCTGGGAAGTGTGGCCCTCCGGGCCTGCTGCAAAACTAACATTACCGAAATCTAAACTATATTAAAGCGAACAAAAGACGTTTAGAAAGACGTTTCTGTAAATTAAAAATGTTTAATCGACACCTACCTACGTACTCTATTATATTCTACATAAATGCAGGACGAAAATTTCCACAACCGCAAATACTAATGGGAATTAAAACGGGGATTCTAATTGGTATTTTAGAGAGACTTGACTTTCGCTTCGCTCTTGTTTAAACAAGTAAAAAACAACCCTAAACCCCGCCTTACAAACAGACATACAATTCAACCTCTTAATATTATGAACAACTATATATTTTCTTTACTCTTGTTATCTACACATACATACATAAACTCACGCCTTCGTTCCCGGGGAGGGGTAGGCAGAGCTACAGAATTACCTACAACTCTAAAAACTTGTTGATAATTCTGTAACCACATTTTCATTTGTTATCTTCATCAGATAAATATATTCGTCAGATAGTTACCCATCTTCTTCGTTTTGTTGTGGGATAACCAAAGAGAGCTAAATATATCTGTGAGATATTTTTATCTGGAAATTAAATATCCGGTTACTTATCACAACTTCGAAAAAAGTTTGACCGAATTTTGGTTCGACAAATACTTTTCGTCAATTATGGTTTGGGTTTTTTTTACGTTTGGCCGAATGATCATTTTGAATAGTTTTATTTATTCATTACTTGTTTTGGTTTTTTAACGATTTGACAAATTATCTATACCTCATTACTGGTTTCGGCGTATCAACAGAGTTGTCCAATGTAATGCTTTGTATATTTCTCTTTTTCCTATTTCTGATTTTACCTTAGTATCCTTTGCCCAATATTACGGCTCGGTTTATTCGTTTTTCGGGGCAGAAAAAAAATAACCTCGAAAGCCTTCTAACCTAACCTTTCTGAGTCGGTTCTGCCCTGACTCGTCTTGCTCGTTGCATTTTGTAGATAGTTGAAACTAATTACAAGCAAGATTTTTTGGCCGAAATGAATATTTGACGTAACGTAGCGAAATCTATATGTAACATTGATGAAGTGAAATAAAATACGTAACAATACTAGGGCACGTGACTACAAGGAGAAAAGTTGCTTGGACTAACGAACCATTTACTTAAAGTCAAATGGTGAAATAAAAAATTGACCTGATTGACGAATCGTGCAACGATAAAAAACGAAACGTTTTCGGCCAAATGAAATTCGGTCAAAAAAAATCGCGTTTGTGATAGGTTACCTAAATATCCTCACAGTTATTCTACGTCAAATTGACTGCGCCGCAGTGATGGCTATAGGATATTATTTAGTAGAACCACCAACCAGATTTAATTAGGCCCGCGAACGCCCCCCCCCCCCCCCCCCCCCCGGCCGGCGCTTCCTCTCCCCGACGGCCGGCGCACAGTGGGGCAACGGCGGAATTAATTCAATTTTGGGATGGTCAGCAATAGTCACATTTTTTATCTGATATGTATATAAAACATTTCAAATACCTATGATCTAATAAAATATTGCGTATATATATTATTTTTATAAAGAAATTAGGCCGCCAAACCCGTACAAATGAACTTGCATGAAATAAACGTTAAAATACCTTGCATTTGCAAAGGGTGTATTCCTCACAAGTTATTGATTTTGTTTAACATGTTTTATTTATATACAAGAAACATTATTCCTGCTATTGTAAATGAAATAATATTTATGGTTTCTCTTAAATTATGTGTAATTTTAGGGCTGTAAGAAATTGATCGTATTTCTCGCCTAAATATTACATAACTATAACTTTTTAGCTACAACGACCCTCAAGCTCTAATATAACAATATTGACACATTATTTAATCTAGATCATTATTTCATTGGTTCTAGCTGCAATAATCTGCAAACTTTTTATTAGTACCCCATTAAGTTAATGAGCTTATTTTTCTCAGAAAAATACTTACGTGCGTTATCGATGGTAATGAGGGTAATTACAGAGACTATTAAATTTTAAATAATATAAATAGTGTATTTATATTATTGTGCATCATTTACTTTTGTAAATTCAATAAAGTAACACCTAATTCAATAATTATGGCAACTTTCAACATTTCTTACTTAGAATTGGTTGATATAATTATATCGAGTTATCGGGAAGTGCATAAGTGTATCGAAAACTTGAAAAATAAATATCCAGACCTTTCAGAGACAGTGTTACAAAACATTTATGAAGGTTTAAGTAAACATTTTTTACCAAATTTCACAAAAAGGTGGCATGCAGCATCAAGAACAAAGAAGTATTTTATTTCTAAAAATAAAGAGTGGTTAGCTGGGACATTTTCGGTAGTTGTTAAGGATACACAGATAGATATTCATGATACAGAACCAGGGCCTTCAAAACGATCTCGAAGCGGGCGTCCAGAAAAATCTTTTGAAGATTGTTGTGAACGTGCTAAACGAAACAAAGTAAAAAACCTGTGTGAGAGTTTTTCTAAGGAGTTGCTAGAGAAGGCTGCGGATAAGGTTCAAGACCAATCGGTAAGACCAAAGTTTAGTCCAGAAAAGGCTTTAGCACTGATGCTTCACGTTCAAAACATCAATATGAAGTTCTAAGTTGACAGAAAAAGCACAAGAAGCACGGAACAAAGATTATCGTCGGTACAGATTATTTCATTTCAGGAAGTGTTCACGTGAATCGACCAATGAGGACGTTATGCATATGCTGTTGACTTCTTCCGATCCTTACATTAATAGTCTTAGAGCTAAATATTCCAAAATAGATTTACACTTAAAAGACGACTTTAAATCTTTACTAATACAAACTTGTAATAACGAATAATTGTTTTTTTTAGTTGGATTGATTATATTAAAAGCTATTTTTTATTATTTTTTTACCTTTATATTAATCTCTGTGATAAATATAATTTGTTTAATCATTAATGTTACATTGGTTACGTTTGTTATGTTGTGACTTAAATATATTTCATGTATATTTTATTTTAAGTTCATTCAATGTAGGTATTATTTTAAATATTAGTGGGAATGATCATATTATACTAATAAATATATTTAAAATGTGTTTTTTATCCATTAACCTAAAAAAAACAATTAATTCCGCGGCTCCATACAACGTGCACCACTGTGCGGCGTCGCGGCTGCAGTGCCCGAGCGATCGATTGGTGCATGATGCGTGTGATTGTAATAATATTTCCTTTTGGCGAACGGCATTTTGGTTCATAGGTATTTATTATTAGTTTAAAGATACTGAATATCTATTTCAACTTAAATTGTGTATTGTTTGTAACTATTTGGCCAATTGGTTGACTGGTAATTAATGCCTTCTTTGTTTATTGTGCAGTTAGGATTTTAATAATAAATGTGCACTAAAAAACGGTCAAGTGCGAGTTGGACTCGACCTCTTATTTGTATGAAGTTACTGGGTATTCGTATTCGTACCCGCCGCCGGGATGTTTTTATACAAACCGTTCAAGCGAGCAATTTTAAACTTTTTGCAGGACTCGCTAACGCACGACGGTTGATTTATGTACTTATGCATATTTATTTAGATAGAGATATATATAATATAAGCGTTTATGCATAATATAAGCTTAAAAGTGAATTAAGTCAAGGAAAGTCGTGGAAAATTGTGTTATTGGCTCGATCTTAATTGTAAGGAGGCCGACTCGCACTCAGCGGGATTTTGTTAGTTGAAAGATCGGCATCTTCTCGCAGATTAATTTACCGCGGAGTAACGTGTTAATGTAGTAATCTCGTAGGTATATTATTATCGTCACTACATATTATTATGAATGAAAGAGCAGCCAAATATGGCCTATGGTCCGCCTAATATGTAGCTGCACAGCTGATTGTACCTTGTCGCTTTTTACAGATTAGTGCGCCATTCTAACATGACGTCAACGCGAGGTAAAGCGCAGCTACTCGCGGCCGACCGCACCGCACCTCGCCGCGGTTGTGTTTGTGTGTTCGCGATACTTTCAGAGAACTGGGTTTATTTTATTTTGATACTACTTAAATAATTTCTCGCGGAATATCTAAAATTGTAATACATTGTTTCTTTTTCTGTGTATAACCATTTTCACTGCTACCTTTTCTGCTTACAATTGCTTTTGCAAGTAAATGCAAAATAACTAACAGATTCTTTAGAATCTGGTACAATTACGTAAGTCCCAGGATAAAAGAATGGTACTTTTTAGCAGTGTAAAATGTCTGTTTACCTCTTAGAACAGTTAGAACTCGTTGTTACAGCAGCCGCCGTGCGCCGGCGCCGCGCAGCGTCAACCTAGCGATATGGCCTCATGTTTTGTCTTCCTTTACTCTAGCTCGGTTAAGTAAGTAGAAAATGTATTGTACGATCTACCGGGAGATTACGTCAACTGTAAATATTTGCATAACGTGGAGTGATTGCGGCCGAACACGGTTACTTTATTACAATAACACGGATTATAGATGAATAAATAAATAAAATATATACCTACATACATTATATTGGGTCCTTACCTATGAAATTGGCGTTTTTATTACGTGTTTTATTTCGTACGGAATTTATTTATTTCAATTTTAACTTCCAAAATATTTTTAAATTTCATTAATACTAATAATATGCAACAAAGGTTTTAGATACAAATAATATGGTTCAATTTCTTACTTAATGTTTAAAATTAAAGTGTGAACTTAACTCTTTTTAAGTGCTGCAAGTTCAAGTGTTTCAATTACCTACGCAGAGTTTTATGAAGCGAACTATTTTTAAGTAACTAAGATATTATGTATAATATAGCTTAGAAGTGTCCAATTTTCCTGACAGAATTTTGCTTGGTTTGCATTTGACGTTACTAAATAATCCGCAAAATTAAATGTATGAAAACCACCGTTTTCATAAAATTCTCCATATAAAACGCCAATTTCATAGGTAAGGACCTAATATAAAACTTCTGAAAGAATTATTCGAGTAGGAAGTTAGGAACGTTTCCAAAATAGGTTTCTAGAAAATACAAAAGGACCTAAGCGACACCTAGGCCGGGGTAACTAGATCGAAAAATAGGCCAGGCCAACCTTGCATGAATGAAAAATAGCATTTTTCTTTAAATGTTTACAGAACAGACAGGGGAGTGTATTAAGTTATATCCTGTGAAAAGTTCACCCCGCGCATGCGTTTTTTGTAAAGAAATTATGTTTATTAATTTGACTTGATAGAAAAAAATATCAACAGGCTTATTTGTAGGGAGTATTTGTAGAAGAGATTAAGTATTATCTACCAGAAGGTCAGTAAATTAAGCATTTGTCGTCCGCGCAACGACGTTTTTTTTTGAAAAATCTTATTATTTCACTTTGTACTTCAAGCAAAAATATTAATAACACAAAAAGATGAATTTATTTAACTATCTATCTAGTATGAAGAAAATAAAACTGATGTGGCTTTGCATTTCAGAATGTAACAGAACGGATAGTTGTTGAACAATGGAAAATATTTAAGCCCGGGCGGTTTCTTGTTAATAAGTAACTCTGCTACATTTTTGCCTTACCCTAAATAAAAAAAAAGCGTTTATACAATTTGTCTAATTTTGCCTGATAGCGTTTTAATAATAATATATTAATTTTGATAATTTTGTGTTCAAAAATTACTGTTAATATTTTTACTTTTATTTATTTCTTTGAGGGAATTGGTTTAATTCTGCAAAAATATATTGGTTCTAGTTGGTAACTAGAATGGTCCTGTTAGTAATTTTGGCCCCGAATTTTAAGTTAACCTGGTTTTAATACAAAAAAAAATGTTTTGTTATTATTTGAATAGATAATTAACAATATAAAAATTATAATGATTCTAGAAAAAAAACGCTGTTTATATTTCTTGCAAGGTTAAAAGCTAAAAGCCCCCACTAACCTTACAGCCACGTTCTTTAGTCTTATTAAAGTAGCGGCACCGAGTGATGGCACTTTAACGTTTGCTCGATGATGAAGTTCCCTAAATATTGACGGCAAGTATAAAGGAACAGATGTCAAACTTCATTGTTGCAGGTACCGAAATAAGTAGTGATGTACCGCTGGGGCTGTTATTTACCGAAACGCATTTCGTAACTAGCTTCATCTTGAGATAGTTTTTCTTTGATCGCACTCTAGCGTTCATCGTTTTAATCATAAGTAACAAAAAACATCACAAAAAAATCACTTGATGATAACAAAGGCCCGCTCACTGGTACAACGTGTGTGTTGTAGCTTGGGTTGGCTGGTAGATAAAGTAAACGAAGGATTGAACAAACTTATTTTAATTGTTAAGTGTACAACATTTATAGCATCTTAACCACTCGGTGGTTGATCGCAGAAGAGATCAAACATAGGCGCGGATTGCCGTAGTCATAGACTATCGACGACATAGACTAATTAAGGGCTACGTTCACATTTCGGTAGTGTTGGGTTGCCAACAGTGTGTCAATGAATTCACTGCACTTTCACGTCACCACAGCTGGCAAACTCGCTTCCTAGCTCAAAGTGGTTTTATGATTATTTATTCACTCATTTAACAATAATTTCACATTTTGTATATTTTGACACAATATTTCAAATTTCTCACAATGTCGTCTTCTAGCCACACAATTTATTTCGAGTTTTATTTAAAAACTCTATTGGATTACAATAAAACGTATCGTCAATCTCTCGTTATACTTCTCGCACTTGACTAAAGTTTTTACGATGGTAAAATGGAGTGTTTCACAACTCCATTCTCAGCTTTCAAAAGTGCCGTCACTCGGTGCCGCTACTTTAATAAATTAGAAAACTGATAATGGCGGGAATCTTAGGTAATATATTATTAAGTACTTGTTTGTCTTTGTCTTTGACTTTGTTTACAGTCTGCCCTTGGTTATACTGTATTAGGTGCTTCGGCTGTGGTTACAATCAACTTTTGCTTGATGGATATTTACTACCACCGCTAAATTTAAGTTCAAAGCACTAGATAGCTAACTAGAAGCTCTAGATTCAAATTACAATAACGTCATTAACTCGCCAGCTATTGGTTTGTGTGTGACACTTAACTCTTAATACTGATTACTAATGAATGATGATGATGTACCTACCTACAATAACCGTGTATGCTCACTTCGTTGCTAGTTAAAAGTATTACCAGTTATTAGATATTGTTTTTGTCGGCAGTCTGAGTGAATCGGTTCCTGGCGTGCATTTATGCATGAGCACGCTAATTAATCAATTGTAGGTAGGTAGTAGGTGCGTGCGCGCCGGGCACAGAGTTACCGCAGTGCGTGCGCCCGCGGCCGCTGCCGCTGCCTACAGCGCTGTCCGCCGCAGACCGAACTACCTAATCAGTGCCTGAGGCACAAAAGTATGATTCCTGGTGTCCGACCGAAACATGTTTTTTGCCGAAACTGAAACCGAAGATTCGGATTGATTATAGTTTCGGCCGAAACCGAACCGAACGAAATTACTTGCCATTATTCGGAGAACAAACACAAGTGTCAATTCACTAGCGAAGAACACTGATTCAGTGGCAGGCGGAGTTCGGCGAGCAACGCCATATTGCCAGCCGTGCCGAGCGCACCCTTTTTTTGTTTTTTTTTTTTTTTTTTTTCTCGCTGGGGAAATGCGTTTACGCATACCACCCAGGTCCAGGGGGACCTGGGATGGTTATGTGGGACTCACCAACCGAGAACGGCCGGAATACCCACTAAAAACCCAGCGGTAAACCATCTGCGTCCTTCAGGGAGGTGCCACGCGATCACGAACAAGCGCATTCAGCTGTGGCACCTCGACGCCAATGACTCCGGGAGGGTGGCTTACGTTAGCCGAACGCGACCCGAAAGTACGATCTTGTAAGTTTCGGCGCGGCCGAAAGGTTCGGCTGTTTTTTGGCCGAAACCGAACCTCTGGCCAAAACATGATTTTGTGCCGAAACTGGCCGAAACCGAAACCGTAACCGAAACTTCGGTCGGACACTAGTTCCCGGTGATCTATTCTACTCGGTGAAACCGTAATGCTTTTGATATTATATTTATAATATAGGTATATATGATAATTTATATATTCTGTTTACCTTGCCTTAATAGTGACATAATTTTTTGCTAAAATAAAAAAATCTGGTTTGTAATGACGAGGCTTTGTTTGGATTACCAAATACTACCAATATTCCAAAGTTCAGCCCAATAGCTTAAGCCGTTTTTAGTACGGAAACCTAAAACAAAAAAATCCACAAAAATGCAAGTTAAATTCGATATTTCGCGTGCAATTAAGTCAAGGAATGTTAGCTCAGTCAACGGACACCTGAAATTGGCAAATAGGACAAATGTAATAAATCGTGTAGGTATTCTGGGTTTTGGTGTTATGTTATGTTATGAGGGAGGGTGACCCCCAGGTATAATATACTAAAACTCCCAGCGCCGCGTTAAGGGTTAAAAGGTTTCTTTAAGGTTTTTTCGTAAATATATCGAATAGACACTAAGCTTCCAGGAAAAAAGCTTAAGGCAAACCGAAAGCGCTTTTCCATACCGCTGACTATTTGCCGCGGTAAGCAAACATTTTCTTCTTCTTTCTTTGAAATGAATTGAGTATAGGATAGGCACCGCGCACATCTTAAGTGTATCGTACGAGTAACACCTTTAAAAAACAATTATGTAGACCTTACAACAATAATACCCGTTGCATTTCTTTTGTATTGCTCTTTAATAACAAATTTAATCAGCTTTATTGATTATCTTCATCTTTTTTTCAGGAATGCTTAGTACCTACTTATTCGAGATACACTTACGAACAAACCGTAAACAGTCGGACTCAAACCGCCGCACAGCACCTAGGTAGTAACATATTCCAATTTGAATTCGATTTGGAATCGCATCAGCGTGAGCCCAACTCACACTTGACCATTGTTTTGTGTTTGTTTCTTCAGGGTTTGAATACTTTGAATAGAATTATACCAAATTTGACGCTTGAATATTTTCTTGTTTTTATGACGGAACAAAAATAAAAATATGTTGAAAATAAGACGCTTCTTATATTGAGACGTCGTTTATTACTTCACTTTTTTTTTTTTTCAATTTGTTGTTATATTTATCCGCCGTAATAAATAACACATATTTTGAAGAAAAATAAAAAACCCGCCATCTATTACGG
The DNA here is from genome assembly GCA_927399475.2 of Acleris emargana. Lineage (NCBI taxonomy): Eukaryota > Metazoa > Arthropoda > Insecta > Lepidoptera > Tortricidae > Acleris > Acleris emargana. The sequence goes on along the minus strand of OV656835.1, from coordinate 42,180,289 downwards.
TGCAAAAGATACAGCTGTTTAAAGTTAGGACGGACGGACGGACGGACGGACAGCGGAGGCATAATAATAGGGTCCCGTTTAAAGTAGACAACATTTAACCCCTCTTTCGCCGAAAACACGCGGCTCTAGGCCGAAAACAATAAACCGCAATACACGATTTATTGCATTTATTTTTGGTTCGTTGACTGAACTACGAGTATGCGAGCTCCCCGGATTTCTCGCGGCGGGCCGCTCACGATAAGGCTCGGGGAGTGGCAGACACTTCAGACGCTTCAGACGTCGCCGTTGGTTGATAAGAGATAGTGCATCTATCAGACGGAGTTACGGAGGAATGGCAAGGTTACGTTCCCATAAAAAAGGAGATCAATGTTTAAAGCCAAAATGTATCGATGGTTTTTACACATTAATTGGATGCGACCGACGATGCGACGTTTTGGACACTCAAGCCTAATTATTCGACTACGTTCAAAACCATTTTAAAACATAAATCACCATTGTGTACATATAAAATTGTTAAAATTGTACTAGTACGCTAACAGGTAAACTTTCGAACAGTAGTAAATCGGTAAACATACTAGGGGTTACCAAATATTCACTGCCTATATCACGATCTTTTTTATTTCTAAGACCAATGTTTATTAGAGCCCATATTTTTTTCCACTGTGTAAATAGATAGATACATAGAAGATATTTGACTATGTATACACAATTTCTTATATGATAAGTGTTATTTTAAAATGATTATATTATATACACTCCAATCTCAAGCGTGACTCGACGTTGAACGTCAAGCGTTAACGTGCTCGCCCGCGTGTGGTTGGTGTGCACTGTGCAGTCTGCTTGATTGTAATGTAATGCTACTAATGATCTCATTTTCGATCAGATCACACGTACACTACGGAACGGGACCAGTTGCCATTGTTTACGTCTTAACACGGTATCCAAACACTCGACAATTATCAATTATATGTCAAGTGCCGTTATGTCCTTGTTCATAGTCACAATGACTTCTACGCTGATCTGTTAGGCTTTAGTCGGAAGTAGGTAACTGTATCTAACAGGTCGGGGATCTTCGCGTTCAAGGCTGCGTTTTGCTGTGGTTAAATGTATTGTTAAAAAGCATGAAGTTAATTTTTTTTTCTCCCACATCCTCGGAAATGTTAACCTTACTGTTGTAAAATCAGCCCGCAAAATTCTGAGTTCCAGGTCAAACAACATTTAAAAAATAAAGTTATTATTTAGCAACGGCAGTGGCCGCGAAAATGTATACAATTTTCTTTACGTACCTGGTGTTTTACTTTTAAAAACCATGTTTGGACTAGGATAACTAACTCCAAACCGCCAAACACTCGTGCAATCAAAATTCTTCTTGAATTCTTCTCTCTCTTACTTTTTAAATATCATAGAAGTTAAAGTTAAACATTTTCAAACAGCGTTTACAGCGTATTTAAAAGTGTATCAAACAGTTTGCTGTTTTTTTATATAGAAATTGTGTTCATAATACATAAATAACATAAAGGCGTAATAAATGTTATAATACTCGTATAATTTATTATTAAATATATTAGTTTAGCATTTGTACCTAATGGTGTTGAAAACCACTAGTATGGTAAGATTCTACTACGTTTAATATGATTACCCCGACTGTTACGAATTAATAACGTTACTAATACGGTTACGATTTATTCCTTAAAATTCAGGGTGCTGCTACCGGTAACGTTTAAAGAACATTCAAATAGTCAGCCTATTTTTGTACACCAAAAGAAGTGTTCCTTTGTCGATACGGGAAGTACTAGCACATAAAGTTTACGCAACATAAAACTCCATTATCCTCGTATGTTCTGTGTACATGTCAAGTCGTTCCGCCCGGTTGGCCACCACTGAATCTACTTATTTAAATTGTCGGGATCCGGGCTGGATGAGTCAGACGCACCTGATATTTCCCCCTGCGAAAGACATGGTTCGCTACTTTGCTCACCTTGTTGATTTTTAAAGTAGATAAGTAAATACTAGATACACAAACGCAAACAAGTTTAATGTTATATAATGTAACAAGCCCGTAGTCTTTAATATGCTTAGATGCATCACGATTTTTTTTCTAAAATTTGTTTCCAGGGTGACAGTTGGGACAAAATAGGTGGGTCGGGTTGAAATTTTGGAAATAAGGAGGCGGGTTTGATGAGGTTAAATGAACCCAGTTCGTCCCATTTTACGACTTTCTGAAAAAAAAAACGTTATAGTAATGCAGTAATAAATACATTACCGCTAGACTCGTGAGAACTCCTCGCAAGACCACAATGAGCGCCGGTGAAGATGTTTTTGCCTTCTTTTCGTTGTAATGGGTCTCATGAAACCACACGCGGCACACCATTAGTCACGCTCGGCGGTAGTGCGACTTTATTGCAGACTTTAATGGTTCGGAACATGTCTTGTACTTACTTATCATAATGCTAATAATATTTCAATTCGTTCCTGATATTTCGACGATGTGTTGCAACATCGTGATCATCATATCACGACGTATATAATGGCTAGAGTAGGTTGATAGTTCAGGGTTCGAAATTTCGGCGGCGGGAATCATTTAAACGGCGGTAAGAACACGTTTATTCCTATTTGAATAATAACTGCAATAGAAAAAAGGGGTAGATACATGTAATATCTGTCTTTGGATGTTTGTGAGTTTCCGGATGAAACATAAATTATAAAAATGTCTACCGACATTGCGGTGACTCGCACAGCTCTCTTCTCTTCACGACTTGGAACTGAACGTGAGGCTAGACAAGTTGCGTAAACGATTGTCGAAAACTGGCACAATGTATGGAATTGACGAAGGCGCTCGACGCGACCGCCTGACAGGTTACGTCAATCCTATACATTTTGGATATAGATGTATACATTATAATCAGTGATGGGAAATAGGTGAGCTAAAATACCTATTCTTTGCGAGAGGACATAATATGGAGTGGTTACAACCGGATAAAAGTATATATTTTTTGGATTCCGGGTATTTGATATTTATCCGGGCACTGCGAATACTAGCCGTAATGTTGAACATAAGTACATTCTTTTCCTTATAGAATGTTTGTAAAGTTTGTAGTAAAAATGGTAACATTCCTGCCATAAAGTTAAAATTATAAGTAATCCGAAAATGTGAACGCCCATTTGCAAGTCATAAACAAACAATGCGTGGGAAAACCCATATTATTAGTCCTGCTACTACTTTTTAGAAATCTTGTACATTCCTTCTTTTCTCTAGCCCTTTTTACTAAAAACTAACATTAAACATGCCGTACTTTAAACAAAACATGTCATGTTTTACATTACGATAATTACCCGAATAAATATCGAATACCCGGAACAGAAAAAAAAAAAAAAATTATCCGGTTGTAACCACTCTATATTATGTCCTCTCGCGAAGAATAGGTATTTTAGCTCACCTATTTCCCATCACTGATTATAATCTAAATCTCGGAAACGGCTCCTACGATTTTCATTAAATTTAGTATGCCCCCTGTCTCGGGGGCGATAAATCGATCTAGTTAGGATTCATTCTTAGAAAACACAAAAAAAAGTGTGATTTTTTATTATGTATAAGAAACAGGAACACTAAACAAGTGGGGTGAAATTCTTAATTCTGTTTTTTTAGCGATTGATATTCAGAACTGCCGATAGATACATACATAAACTCACGCCTTCGTTCCCAGAGTGGGGCAGGCAGAGCTACAGAAAAACCCACAACTCTAACCTTGTTAATAATTCTGTAACCGCATTATGCACAAATGCAACCTTTATGTATTACATTTTGCATAACATTTGTGTACTCGTGATGTAGCTATTTTAGTACAATGAAGTGTTTACATACTCTTACATACATACGATACGTAAATATTTACATACATAGACTACTAAAATCATAACCCTTCCTTTTGGCTTTGCTGTAGTCGGGTAAAAAGACGGACGTAGTTAAACAAACTTATTTTGTAGCGCAGTAAGTAAATAAGCTTAGTTCACTTCCGCGATATTCTAAAACTGTGAAGCTGCGCAAGTTTGTAAACGTTTGTATATCGTTTGCGTTAAAATGAAGTCAGTTGTTATTTATTAAGCGAGGGTTTCATAGTCATGGAAATTTACGAATTTAGTGATCGCGGAAATATTGACTCAACTGTACGCCCTTAATTTAGAAAATAATCAAATAATCAATAAAACAAAGGGTGCCTGTGCATCGGACCTGTTCCGTCATTTAATGCCCACGACTTATTACAAATGCGAGAGCGGTACCGGATCCAGGAGCGAGGCCCCACGCAGGAGACAGGGGAATTGATCAAATAAATAATATTTTCACTTCTCATTCTCTTAAAATATTATAAGGGAAAAACTTAAGTAAATTACCTCTTGCATGTAGTTGTGTACAAAACTAATATTGAAGATACGTCAAATTTCAAATAAAGAATGTCAATGGGTGTATACATATCGGACCTAAGCTCCTTATTAGTCTCTAAGGACGTAGTATAAAGTAATAATTTTAATTTACATTGGAAACCCCTCTACAACCAATTACGGTGTTTGTGAATGGAGGATTATCGCCATCTTCAGTGATTGTATACATAGACAATTTAAAGGCCGTGTAAATAATCTCAAAATTACAACTGTGCAATAAGGTACAAAAAACTATTTAATTTCGTGAAACTTGATTAATAATTACGAATATGAATCAATTAACAGAACGGCAGTTTAGTGATTTTTGCCTATAAATCAAAAAATGCGTAAAGGAAAACTATAAAAAAATAGTTTTGAAATTTGCAGATTGAGCCCTTTCATATGACACCTCGTTTGCTATAATCAAATCCTAGAACCCTAACCCCCTTTTCAAATATATGAAAAGAAAAAATATTTCATATAGTTTTTACTAAAAACAGATGCAAGCCAATTATACAACTATGTCAAATTTCAAGTTGATAGGTTTAATTGTTTCAGAAAATTCAGAGACAGACAGACTATGAAGTATACATAATATCATGCATGAGTCAATGGACGACGCCATTGCAAATAAACAATAATTTTGTTATTCAAAATAATCAAGTAATTGTGGGTAATAAATTGAATGTGTGATGTGAATAACCGTAAAAGTTTATATTAGGTCATGAATACTTTATTTGTTCGTATTTACCCGCGGTCCCCGACACACGTGGAAGGCCCGCAGTGGACATGAAATCCGTGCGTGACGTGCATGTGCTGAGTGGCACGACTCGTGCGCAGGCGGCGACGCACCGGCACCGACGTCGCACTGCGATACACTATAATCATTAAATTCGGTGAACCCTTGTTTGACCGACACTTATTTCATAAAGTCGGGATCAATAGAAATGATATAAGATGTAAACAAATCAGTAGTACTGTTTGAAACATAACCTAAATATTTCTGCAAACGAATTATGATTTAAAAAAAAGTATGTAGTTAATAGTTATCTCTCATTCTCTGCACTGCATAAACTAACTGCTTGCCTGCGTAGTGGATACCACAGACTAAAAATCACTGTCTACACTATATTTTTTTAGGGTTTCGTACTTAATACTGAAAAACGGAAACCTACAACTTAACATCGTTGCCCGTCTAACCGTAGCATTGAGTAGTATACACAAGACATTTGAAAGTAAGTATTTAATTTAGGCAGTGAAAATAACTTAAATCCTATTATGAGAAAAGTATCAAGTTAAACGTGGGGATGTAGGTTTTTTTTGCTCATCTATCCCATAGTGTGGGGGGTCGTTAGATAGATCTTTCAAAAGTTTTGCTGGTTTGTGAAATCATTTTTTTTGATTCTGGGATCCGTTTGTGTGTCCCCTTCCCCTCGCATCTACAACCAAAACTAGAAACACTAAAAATCTGAAAAATATCTTAAATAAAAGCATATATTGCGAATTTTAAAAGAAACTATCACGTTGCCGGTTTGTGTGGTTGCCGGTTAGTTAGGAATAGTGCCACTGCATGTCTTCCCGTGATTGTGCAAAATGTAGTTACAGAAATATCAACAAATTAGAGTTGTTGGTAATTCTTTGGCTCGGCCTAGCCGACTCTGGGAATGAAGGCGTGAGTTTATATTTGTATGTAACTATCACGTTAAATAAACTTTATTGGTTCATGAGATACGAGCGACTAAAGTGTTTGTACCTAGATACTAAAGTCACCTAAGACAGCACCAAATAACTTTAAATAGAGAATTAGTTCTTACTTCTTGATTTTTGAGATAGTTTTTGTGAAGTAATTTCGGTACCCTACACTGAGTTGAGTACCTATATTCAGACATGCTCTTCTCCGTTTTTTAAACTGTTTGGCTTAAACACCCCATTTGTGTTTCAACGATTCACCTTTCTTCTTTTTTTTTTAATAATGGGGTCAACCGCGGTATTTCGCAATGATTTCGCCAATGTCAAGTCGGTAGAGAAAATCAGAAAATATAATATAATATAATCTTAATTATATAATATTCAATATCACTATCACTACATAGTATAAAACTAATTCGCGTGCGCTGTCTGTCCCTATGTATGCTTAAATCTTTAAAACTACGCAACGGATTTTGATGCGGTTTTTTTTAATCTTTTTCACCTAAAAAGTGGATACATCTCTTTGTAGTCGACTGTACCTCATAATCTTATTAAAATGTGGCCAAGGTACGATAACATTAAACTTCGATATAAACATCTTAACAATTAAGGGGTGGCTGAAAAGTTATCTACCTGACTATGAAAGAAAAGACGTAGCTGGCTGGTTTTTTTTTTTCTTCTATGTAATCCACTTCTACCGAAATGCACTTGTTACACTTGTCAAATAATGAAATTAAACCGTTAAAAAAAAAACTTTCGGTTTCTCGTTAAAATAGTCGTTCACGGCGGCATCATCTCATCATCGGTAGAAAATCTACGTCCCCTGAGATTTTTCTTCAGAAGTCTGAATAGGAAATAGTCACAGGGGGCTAAATCTGGGCTGTAAGGGGGATGGTTTATGACATCGAAGCCATTTCTGGTCATGGCGAGCTGTGTTGTGCGAGCCGTATGCACAGGTGCATTGTCGGGCAACATCAAAATTACTTTGCCGAGTTTGCCTCTCCTTTTTTCTTTTATAGCGTGCTTCAGCTGGCAAAGTAAAACTGCGTAATAATTGGCATTTTTTTATCTGGGATCCGTTTGTGTGTCCCCTTCCCCTCGCATCTACAACCAAAACTAGAAACACTAAAAATCTGAAAAATATCTTAAATAAAAGCATATATTGCGAATTTTAAAAGAAACTATCACGTTGCCGGTTTGTGTGGTTGCCGGTTAGTTAGGAATAGTGCCACTGCATGTCTTCCCGTGATTGTGCAAAATGTAGTTACAGAAATATCAACAAATTAGAGTTGTTGGTAATTCTTTGGCTCGGCCTAGCCGACTCTGGGAATGAAGGCGTGAGTTTATATTTGTATGTAACTATCACGTTAAATAAACTTTATTGGTTCATGAGATACGAGCGACTAAAGTGTTTGTACCTAGATACTAAAGTCACCTAAGACAGCACCAAATAACTTTAAATAGAGAATTAGTTCTTACTTCTTGATTTTTGAGATAGTTTTTGTGAAGTAATTTCGGTACCCTACACTGAGTTGAGTACCTATATTCAGACATGCTCTTCTCCGTTTTTTAAACTGTTTGGCTTAAACACCCCATTTGTGTTTCAACGATTCACCTTTCTTCTTTTTTTTTTTAATAATGGGGTCAACCGCGGTATTTCGCAATGATTTCGCCAATGTCAAGTCGGTAGAGAAAATCAGAAAATATAATATAATATAATCTTAATTATATAATATTCAATATCACTATCACTACATAGTATAAAACTAATTCGCGTGCGCTGTCTGTCCCTATGTATGCTTAAATCTTTAAAACTACGCAACGGATTTTGATGCGGTTTTTTTTAATAGATAGAGTGATTCTTAAGGAAGGTTTATATGTATAATACATTCCACGCGGGCGAAGCCGCGGGCGGGTCGCTAGTAGTATCTAATATAATCTTTCAATCGGCCATCTTCCCTCCCCGAAGGTTACCGGAAGACCCGATTAACCTTTAATGAAAATGAAATAACCTATGGACCGACGTCGGAAGCGTCGACGACGGTTACTATGGAAACCAGACAAAGGCACTGTGGCCTGTGCACTTGTCGGCACGTCCGGGAACACGGGGTAGGGTAGGGCGGTCGTTAGGACTTCCGAGGGCTCCGACCGGACGCCGGCGTCACGCGTCGTCGGCTGAGCATGACGGGCTTGCCTCACCACGCGGCAACGCGGCCGGTTGAAAAACCTCTCGCTAGTTAAAGTCACAACTGAGTGCTGGCCAATCCCAATTGGACGGTTAAAATATTTTGGGTAAGTGACTCAGGGTTTACGTAACCTCAGTGAAAATTATACCGTATTGGTCTTCGAAGTTGGTGAACTTGTGCTTATAGTCTAAGATCCGAACCTAAATCGACCTTCACCGAGCTGATAATAGAACGAAACATATTTTATCATGAATTTAGTATATTAGAAAACATATTAAAAGTGGGTTCGCTAAAAAAATCCTGGGCAGACTATTTTTAATTATTTTTCAAAAAATGATTTTTAATTAAATGTTGCAACATCAGGATAATAAAAAAAAATTGTCCTGACTGAAAGTATAAAACATATAGAATGTGCAGCCGTTGGGTTGTCCACTATTTACCTGGGCGAACTACTGGGTTGTCAGGTATAAACAGGTATATCGATGCCAGTTACTTTCACTGGATTGGATAATTAAAAAAAAATTATATCATCATAAGCGCTGTTTTATTGCGAACACGTTGATATAGGGTTGTCTGCGAAAATTCCGGTCCTATTAGGGGTTTGCGAATTTTAAAGATTTGAGGAGGAATCTAATGAATCAGACGAATTCGAGAGTCAAAATGATACTTCTGATGAATCAGATATTGAATAGAAAATATTTATTAGAATATATTTTTCATTAATGTTATTTTTGTATTTATACTGTTTTGTAATAAAATTTTAAAGCGTAATATAAGATGTCTAGTCTATCTTTTTTGTTATTTTTTAATTTGAATTTTCGGCTGTCCACTGTTTCTATTTCCAGAAAGAGCAAAAATACTTCAAAGTAAGTAATTGATATTTTTATTGTCTATTATAGATTATAGATATATTATTATGGTTATAACTCAATATATTGATATTATATTGTTTTATATTAAATATATTTAATTATTATGTAATTAATTAATTATTTTTTTTGCAACTGAAATATCAGTTGCTCCAAAATAACACGCACTGTTTACTATATGAAGGGTAGTAGAGGTACTTCTACCCTCCATAGTTTACACACCGAGCATGCGCACTTTCTACTATTCAAGGTCCCATCACAAGCGACTGCGATGTTGGGTCCTTTATTATTACACAGTATACTTACCTCGGATCTCTCTGTCATACATTTCCACGCGCGTTGAAATTAAAATCTTTAAAATTCGCATTTGTGCAAATTGTGGTTACTGAATTATCAACAACTTTTTAAAGTTGTAAGTAATTCTGTAGCTCTGCCTAGCCCACTCTGGGATTACAGGCGTGAAGGTATGTATGTATGTATGTATGTAAAATTCGCAAACCCCTAATAGGACCGGAATTTTCGCAGACAACCCTATATCAACGTGTTCGCAATAAAACAGCGCTTATGATGATATAATTTTTTTTTAATTATCCAATCCAGTGAAAGTAACTGGCATCGATATACCTGTTTATACCTGACAACCCAGTAGTTCGCCCAGGTAAATAGTGGACAATCCAACGGCTGCACATTCTATATGTTTTATACTTTCAGTCAGGACAAATTTTTTTTATTATCCTGATGTTGCAACATTTAATTAAAAATCATTTTTTGAAAAATAATTAAAAATAGTCTGCCCAGGATTTTTTTAGCGAACCCACTTTTAATATGTTTTCTAATATACTAAATTCATGATAAAATATGTTTCGTTCTATTATCAGCTCGGTGAAGGTCGATTTAGGTTCGGATCTTCCACTATTACGTATTTTTAAGTAGATATTCTTTTTGCTTATGCAATGAGGCTACTAGTACAGTCGAAATTACTTGTAGGTACATAAGAGGGGTGGCTGAAAAGGTACCTAGCCTGTGTAGTTAAAAAAAAAAAACTGGCCACTATGAATTAATTTTTATTGACTGTTCTTTTTTCAAAATTTTGGACACTCATTTGTTCGTTGCTTTTCATTTGTTTTTTGCTCGTCATTGCTTGCATCATGTCGCTTGAAAAAACTAATTTGATTAAAATTGAGCAGCGTGCAGTTATAAAATTTATTTCTAAGGAAGGTAATACGCCATCCCAGATCAAACAGCGTATGTTACCTGTATTTGGTGATTAGTGCCCTTCCGATTTTACCATGAAGTTCTGGTGTAAACAATTTAAATCAGGTCGTGAGAGCCTAGAAGATGATCCTCGTAGCGGACGACCAATTTCTGCTGTCACTGAAGAAAATGTGGCCAAAGTGAATAAAGTTATTCTAGAAGACCGAAGGGTGAAACAGTGGGAGATAGCTAGAGATGTGGGCATAAGTAAGGAACGAGTAAACGAAGTTTACAGATAGACATGAGTCGCGGGAAAGAGGAAGAAATTGTTTCCAGGATTGTGACGTGTGATGAGACTTGGATTAGACAATGGGACCCAGAAAGTAAACAAGAGTCCCTACAATGGAAATTCAAAGACGGAAAGCCTCTTCGGAAGTTTAAGGTTCGTCCTTCGGTTAGTAAACTCATGGCAACAATTTTTTGGGATTCAGAAGGAATTTTGTTCATTGATTATTTGCCAAAAAAACGATAAAAAAATGCCAATTATTACGCAGTTTTACTTTGCCAGCTGAAGCACGCTATAAAAGAAAAAAGGAGAGGCAAACTCGGCAAAGTAATTTTGATGTTGCCCGACAATGCACCTGTGCATACGGCTCGCACAACACAGCTCGCCATGACCAGAAATGGCTTCGATGTCATAAACCATCCCCCTTACAGCCCAGATTTAGCCCCCTGTGACTATTTCCTATTCAGACTTCTGAAGAAAAATCTCAGGGGACGTAGATTTTCTACCGATGATGAGATGATGCCGCCGTGAACGACTATTTTAACGAGAAACCGAAAGTTTTTTTTTTAACGGTTTAATTTCATTATTTGACAAGTGTAACAAGTGCATTTCGGTAGAAGTGGATTACATAGAAGAAAAAAAAAAACCAGCCAGCTACGTCTTTTCTTTCATAGTCAGGTAGATAACTTTTCAGCCACCCCTTAATTGTTAAGATGTTTATATCGAAGTTTAATGTTATCGTACCTTGGCCACATTTTAATAAGATTATGAGGTACAGTCGACTACAAAGAGATGTATCCACTTTAATAAGGTGAAAAAGTGGATACATCTCTTTGTAGTCGACTGTACTACGTTACAGATGTTTCCCTTCCATGCTAAACGACAAAGTACCTACATACAATAATTCGCTTCAAAATGTTGAAGGCATATTATACTATACCTATGCACGCCTAACCAAACGTTACCTTATAATCGAGAAACTATTCCCACAAATCTGATTTTTTTAGAGACCTCTCCTAAAGACACACCATGGGGTAGACGAGAAGAAAAGGTTACATCCCCGCGTTACGTGGAGGGGAGTCACCCTAAAACGAATGGTTCTCAAGACTTTCTTTTACCGTTTTGTCGGCGTGACTAATATGTATGTATATGCATGCCAAATAACAGCGTTCTAGAACTAAGAGTCTATGAGCTAAGCTGCGGACGGACGGACGGACTGACGGACGGACCTGTTTGACTACGAAACCCTAAAAACGGGGCATTCTTGCGGCACTTTTTCCCAGCAGTGGTCCCCTCTTGACGTGACGTGGGAAACACTGTTCCCTAGATTTTTAAAGTGTAAAAGCGCCCGTGCAGCCTTGTTACTAAATAAACCTCTCTTATTACCGTAAAACCTGGTAACTATGGTCCAAAATCTTCCAACTATGGTCCAAAATCAATGACCAAAAGTACAAGTTCCCATTATCTTTAGTTAAGGAAACGTGTTGTTTTATAGACATTTCTTGTTGACTAAAGTTTTAAAATGCTTATACTTAAGTCATCTATGAGGAATTAAACAAATTAGACTTGGACCACAGTTGAAGTACTGGACCATAGTTACCAGGTTTTACGGTACTTATATCTTATAGGTAGGATGAATTGAAGATTTTCAAGTTGTCTTTAGCAAAACGTATTGAGACATTTGAGACGCTCTGTCTGCAAGGTACCTTATGGTTCATCGGTCATTTCATTGTTACAATACACCTCGGCGTAATGGACTCCTGGACCCCGTACCAACTAGTAAGTAAATAGATTAATCTAAAAGTAGCAAATGTAGAGCAACTCGTGGCCTTGATCGCACGGCTCGGCGCCGGCGCGACATGCGACACCGCAACCCGGCACCCGCGCAACCCGAGCCTGCGCACCCGAGCCCGCGCTCCGCCTCCTTCATCGGCGAGCAAATATTCTAACCACTCGACCATTCCAACCATTCGGCCTATCAGAAAATATAATGCTACAATTTATGGCGATTACTTGCTGTCCAAAATCTCCGACATCTCACACTTTGTGCGCAACTGATCATACAAATTGTATGCTGCGGCTACAAAATATTCAAGTTTTTAATGAAACGCCGTAAGGGTTTTTGTTTTATCTATTTTAAAATTTGTACTAACACCTATCCGGTTTTGAGGGCTGCTTGACGCTCATGAATCTCATGCATGATACAAATAGTCTACAAATAGGTATTTATTTTATTATTTTTGATTCGCTTCTGATTTCATCTTCTACGTTTTACATTCGATTATCTGTAATCGTATTAGTTTATCTTTGTAGCTTTCAGTCGTAATGTAGGTAGCTTACTGTACGTCATGTTAGTAATCCAGATGGAACTTCGTAGAGAACCTGCAACATAATAGTAGATTAGATATATACACCCAGAGGATAAAGCACTGTTTTATGTCACGGGCGCGATATTGACTCCAGATTTAACTCCCGAGCGTAGCGAGGGTGTAAAGAGTTTATTCCTGAGCGAAGCGAGGAAATTAAAACTGACTACTAAGTGCAGCGAGGGATCCAAACTCGCCTGACGAAAACTGCTTTATCCCAAAGGAGAATACTCTACTTTTCTCACCATTTGCAAGACAATAAAAAGCAAGGCAAGAGTTTTAAAAATAACGTAAAAATTGAAATTTTTCATAAGAATTCAAATCTCATTATTAACCAGCGGTTTATAATGACATTCAGTACCATATTATAACCCGCCGGGTCATAATATTGTCCTGAATCTCATTATAACCCGCTGGTTAGCTGATGGGTATAATGACTGACTTTAGGTGAGGTTTGCATGATATACAATTGGGCAATTTCGAGCATGTGGTGTGAAAATAAACTTAAATGAAGTACCTCTTGCCCGGTTCGTTCTGGGCCGTTGAAATTAAAGCGATTATTGTGTTGCGAGGTAATGTACCTATGAGGCTCGGCCCCCATCATTTTCAAATTCTATTAGTTATTGTTGAACCACACAATACGTAGCATACGAGTAGGTATGTGCACTGGGTTAGGTCGAGTTACGTATGCCAGGATGTATTTCGATTTCGACGTCATCATCAATATGATGATAGGCATGCGTAACCTCTTTTTCACACAATAAACACATACGCAAGTTCGGATATTTTACTATCATTCCAGCGGCTTTCAAGTGCACAAAACTGGGGACACGTCTTAACCATTTGCTATCTTCTTTATCTTCTAGTTATAATATATTGTTTAAAATTACAATAGTAGTTTATAATGAGAGTCCTTAAATCATAAGTGTGGTTTTATGAAACGAGCCAAAGACACAAGTCTTTTAAGGCTTCATTACATTACATAAATACAATACTTTATTTATACTGATATTATAAGTACTCTAAGGGCCGTATTAATGAACTGATATCAACTCTAATGCTCGTCTCGAGATGCGTCAAAAATGACAGCATTCTATGGCTTGACGTTTTCTTTGACTTATCTTGTGACTTGTGACTGTATATCTTTAGCCCAGATTTTATTAAAAGGGTTTAAGATGGGTTCAGAAGCCGACGATTTGACGACAATCGCAATCTTGTGATGTGTCAGTGTCACGAAAATAAATGCTTTTTTTAAACCATAGACAAACTAATAAAGTCCCTATTATCATATCACTTGAGATCAAATATCGACGTGTCGTATCGATAACTGTCACAAGCTCGCACTCTAACCTCGGCACTCGTACCTTAAGAGTTAATTATGAACCGTTGCATACATAACTTTTTCTACAAGTTTAAAATGACAATGACAAAAATAAACAATCGCTAACTTTTCTCGTATAATTTACTCGAATTTTCTGCTAAAACAAATTACTTTTCAGCAAAGACATTTTAATTATTCCAATTGGCGTTAACTAATAGTTTATGAATTTTATTGTTAAGTAAATGTTAACAAATTTTAATAGTAACTAAATTGGTCACTAAAAACAGTTCTGACAATTTATCACAAAAGTTGGAATACCAAAAAAAACGCCATTTTGTTGATATCCATATTGAACGTAACCATGGTAACCAAATAACAAATCGATGGCAATTAACCATATATCTGAAGTAATTTATTTAAAAAAAAAATATATACGTGTAATTAGTTTCGAAATTAATTTTATTTTTAATATACGTAGTTGTAATTGATATTAAAATATTTTTAACGGTTTATTAAACAAATTAGAATCGCAAGTGTTCACTAATCGCCAAAATTTATATCCGGAATAACAGTAACCATTGTAATAATAATGCTATTATAATTATTATACAACTGTTATGGTTAACCATGGCAACGCCCATTGTAGAATTGTTTTCCCGCTTCGGTTACGCTGTAGGTGGTATTCTGATACCGCTAACGATATCAATATTAGCGTTTTTAGTGCGCGAGTAGAAAAACTACTATTTTGGGTCCAGTAATCGATTAGTCAACCAGCCCTATGTTGGATATAATATTGTTGCTGGTGACTTTACGACAGTTATATTAAGACGATTGCACTTTTCACAAAGAGGTCATTAGCACAATGTGAGTAGCAAAAGCGTGAGACGCGAGTGGCGCTGTTAATCGGCAATACCATCGTGTAGTATTCCCAACTTTTTCTAAATGACTGCAGGTATGTATGTATGTACACGTATTCGGTCCAATGAGGATTCCGTTATTTCGTTTTTGTAGGTTTACCCTTGTTTCACCGACACTCATTTCATAGAAAGTATCACTTCGCGGTATTTTCGTTTCATAGAAAGCTATCTTCTGCTGAACTCGGATTGATTTCTTGTTGTCCTGTGATGGTTACAAGACTAACCTAACCTCACCTAAGTGAATCATATTTAAGATTTGAAATCAACAGAAACGAAAATTCTGCGAAATGATAAGTAGGTACGTTCTATGAAATTGAAGTTGGTGAAACAAAGGGACAGTGTAGGCAGGGGAGTTCTGTAGCCTGTATCTATTAGACTAACTAGTAAGAGAGACACAAAGCATAGAAAATAGGTGCTTACCGTCAAACTGAATACTAGGGACACCGGAGGGCAGTGTAGGTAACTTTAGAAATTACCCTGGCAACACCGAGCAAATATAAATACAAATTCTTTATTAATAACACTTAGGTCAGTTTACATTTGTTTAAATAAATAAATAATAATATGAGTACATGTATCGTTGGAGTAACATTTTATTTTAATATTATTTTCTTTTTACTATTGCAATATGCAATTATTTTATATTTATATTAGGTAACGAAAACGGGGTGACTAGGGATTAAGGGGTGAGTAGGGATACAACCTAAAATAAATCATAACTTGTTACAAATAAGAACAAATATTAAATGGACCCGTAATGTAATGGGTCCGTATGGTTGCCGGGGTAGAATAGTGCCACTCCATGTCTTCCCGTGGAGACATCCACGTAAGAGGCATGTCGTAAGAGGCGACTAAGGGAATAAGGGCTTGTACTGTTAGGCGATGGGCTTGCAACCTGTCACTAATACGCTGTTAAACATCTTAGCCCAATTGTGCAAATTGTGGTTACAGAGTTATCAACAAGTTTTTGGAGTTGTTGGTAATTCTGTAGCTCTGCCTACCCCACTCTGGGAATGAAGGCGTGTAGGTATGTATGTATGTATTAAATGGACAATAAAGTTACGTCTATAGTTAATAATTTCAGTCTTATATACTTATAATTAGGGTTAGGACTTTTGGTGGCATATCGTGGTTCTAGAATCCATGGAGTCGCTTTTTCCTAATTATTAAAAACATACCACTTTGATTTTGGCCTTCAATATTGTCATATTTCAAATTAAACTACACTAAACTAAATACATTTTTAGTTCGGTTTATAAATATTTGTCCATTTGTAACGCTTCACAGCGGGGATATCCTCTGTACCATAATTTATTTTAGCTGGTTTAGCGATTTAACGAATGAATGAACTTTGACTATGACTTTAAATTTTGAAACGTGACAATACTGAAGGTCAAAATCAAAGCCGTCTGTCAATGATAATTTGGAAATAGCGACTCCATGGATTCTAGAACCACGATATGCCACCAAAAGTCCTAACCCTACTTATAATTAATAACATATGCTTTATTTTAGGTTGTGTCCCTACTCACCTCTTAGCCCCTACTCACACCGTTTTACGGTAATTATTTTACAGACCTAGTGGCAAGCTAAGGAATTCATCGTAGTTGTAGAAGGTATTTTTAAGAACTTCTTAAGTCGACATTTAAACCCGGCAGTGGAAGCTGCATTTCTAACATCATCGGGCAAGCGGTTGTATACAGATGTCCCGAAACAGTACCTATACGATTTTTTGGAATTTCGCGAGTTTGTTGCCTTTCAGAATTAGTTTAATCAATAATCATAGAAGTTTCAATGTTTAAACGAACCCAGAGTATTAACAAAGGATTTTTATAAATTGCAGGTACCAGAACGATGTCAGCTTGGCCCTCAACTTTCCGAAAATTTAAACTTGGAGCCAGATAGCGAAGCGGAGGTGAAGACCCCAGGCGACACGAATGCGACGGTCACCCCCCTGCAGCAGACTGAAGTTGCGGCCCTACGCATGGAAGTGGACACCTTGAGATGGCAACTTTCACAGGTAATAATGAAATAAATAAATGCCAGAATAGTGGAATGGAAAAGTTCATCACATTTGGACCCTTTAACAGCATTGAAATAAAATTGTGGAGTTGAGTAACTAGTTACCTAGTTAATTAGTTAAATTGATAAACCTCTTCATTTTGCTACTGTACTTATGGTTACTAGATATCGATAATTACACACATAATTATGCCATACCCGGGAATTGAATCCAGGACCGTTAGCTTCATACTTTCCACAAATAACTACAACGAGTAAATAGGCTAACGTAGTGATTTAGGAGCTAATTGGATACATTATTTAATTTACTTAATTATTTTCATACTCAATATGAGGATTAAAAGTAGAGCTTAACTGGAGAAGACCCCTTAAAGGAATAAGTTCGATTTTGTACCTTTAACAATGTAAATTTAATATTTTGTGTAATGTGTAAGTAGCAACACACGTACACGTGCACGTGCACGTGCAAAAGTAATACGAATATTGAGAGGCCGGCGGAGCCAGGACGCGCGAGTTGACACCCTTTGTAAACGAGATGCGAGTGCGATATTAATTTTATTAATGGGTAGTTATTTAAAAAACAGTCGCGTAGCGAATGCTTGGCGAATTTTTATATAAATTTGTTTAAACAATATCTTTTATCGACTTTGCGAATGCTAATAGTTTTGTCAGATAAAGAAGACTTAGCCAGTGCATTGTTTTTTTTATTTATTTTTTATTTTAATCTTTCCCCACTAAGGTAAAGCTATATGCAAATAAGTGTAATCATTTTTTTCAGACGGAAGCAAATCGACAGATGCACATAGCGTTACTGGATCAGATAGTGACTTTTCTGAACAGAGTAAAAGTTCACATTCAATCTCAAAAAGCGGATTCTGGATCAGTGACGAATATTACAAAGGAATCACCGAAATCGTTTAACTCTGCAGACTTACCGCGCTCGCGGTCAGTAGTACACGTCAACAAACATCTGGACTATTCTTTATGTTCTGTAAAAAAAATAAGTTCCAGGAAGATCAGCAAATCAATAAGCAACGTAAATGGCTTTAAAGACTGCAGCGGAACCTGGTAAATATTATAAGTGCTGACCTTTTTTTATTAATACATTAAGAAAGTGAAAATAGTTACTTATTTCTTATCTTCCTTCCAGGAGCCAACCAAACATATCCATGACATCTGAGACGGACACTCAAAAAATTACCGAGGAAATGTCGAGGCTAATAACCCTTGCCAATACTGTTCTCGGTACTAAGCTGCCTGATCTTATCTGTACTTGCAGTGACACACAAATTGCGTTTGATCCAAACGACTCGACGATCTTTAAAAACAAACTGCCGCAAAACTGCACAAGCAGCACAATGGATCTCATTGAAGAAGACAACACATCAAAAGCCCTAGTTATAGAAAATATTAGTAATACTTCGGATTTATATGAAGATTTGCCATCTTCGTTAGTTGATTCGGCTGATAGTTTCAAACAATATATTATGCCGCCTTCGACGCTTACTTGTAATTTTGATGATAATTTTTCAAAAATCAAACTTGATGCCAAAAACCAAAAAAGTTATCTTTGTAAAAATAAATCTAATGGTAAAAGTCCTAAGGTTTTGTTGAACAATGGAAAACTGGACTTTAATCAAACAACTAATAACTTTATAGAAGACGAAAGCGGGTTTTCATCTATGAGCTCGTTTCAGGAAATCGGTATACCAATAATAAGCATCATACCCCCGTCGCCATGTAAAGAAGTGAATTATGTAAATGATATTCCCGAATATTCTGAGGAATCGGGAAAGTGGAAAAAAGAAATAGATCTTAATAAGGCAACCGTAAAAGTATTTTGGGTGTAACCATGAAAATGACAAGCGTGAGAAGTTTCTTCGCTCTTTAAATAAATGAATGACATCGACTGGAGACGTCTAGGTACTTCTTGGTCGAGTTGCCTGCATGTTTACCTGGCTCTCGAAAGTTCAAAACTGTTTACTCGTGTATCGTCTACGTTTCAATCACTTTTTTTACAAGTAAGATAATTAGATGTATGGTAATATTGATAATCCATTAATATAAATTAATCATGTATCTTATAATTAGGTCTACGATAAATTTAGCCCAACGTATCTTTATGTGGTGTGAATAAATATACACTTGTATCTGAACGGTTTATTCATTTTCACTTCTCATACTCTTAAAATGTCACTTTAGTCTCTGCGCATCGGGACTAAAGTTCCTTATTAATCTCCAGGGATTATTATATACTTTTTTTAATTTACTTTGGAAACATCTAAACATATCACGGTGTTAGTAAATGGAGGATTATCGCCATTTTCAGTGATTTTGCATAGACATATTTTAGGGCGTGAGAATAACCTCAAAATGAAAATATAATTTTCACCTCAGCAGCTCAAACAAGCAGGTTTTGCTGCTTAAAAACAGTGAGCAAAATTCAATTTTGCTGCGAGCGTGAGGCAAAGTAGCTTTTTAATTATTTTTTTTAAATGCCGTGAGCAGTGCTGGGGCTATTTACAACATTCGAAAAAATTTAACTTCACTTTGTTCTGTCACTTTCACTTCGATAGGAAAAAAGCGAGAGATAGAAACAACTTGATTCGAAATTCGATTTTCAAATTCCACACATAGTAGGCCCAAAAAGAAACGCACGTTCGGATGCACACATAACCGTAAAATTGCAAATAAAACTATCTGTTAAAGTTTGAAATGTGTTTATTATAACTATTTTATACGATCATTTTTTTTATTTAATGTTTTGAAGACAAAATTAATGAAAAATAAGAAGTTTATCATGTATCTACATAATTTTGTTATTGTTTTAGCAATCTTTGATTTCGTGACATAAACCGCGGGGGCAGTTTCAGAACGCATTTCAAAAATAGTGGGATTATTGTACTTGTTTAAAAAAAATGTTTTTTGTTGCTTTTCTGTTACGCTACGTCTCGCGAAAAATATCTGAAAGCTTATGATATTTTTAAGCAATGGAGACTTGCAAATGGTTCCAAAACTTTTTCGGAGACTGTACTGTTAGCGTATTTCATAGAGTTATCACAAACAAAGCAACCATCAACAATGTGGAGTATTTACTCAATGTTGAAAACAACAATAAAAACGAAGGATGATGTGCACATTGAAACCTACCACAAACTCATTGCATTTTTGAAGAAAATATCAGTAGGGCACAAACCCAAGAAGTCCAAATTTTTTTCAGCCGCTAATGTTCAAAAACGGCACGGCGGATGGAGGTCGAATATGGTTGCGGAAGGATATATTGAAGATTCACTTGAAAATAAAACTAAAATCTGTAAGCGTATCATAGAGAACATAAGTTTGAAACAGACCTCAGATCCTTGGTCTCGCCCATCTACTTCCAGAGTCACAAATACCGCCACTGAGTCACCTTCTTTCCATATCCTTCCCCCACAATCCAAAAGTGAGGAAGCCGAAACCATGAGCTGGAAAGAGACCTCAGATCCTTGGTCTCGCCCATCCACTTCCAGAGTCACTAATACTGCGACTGAGTCACCTACTTTCACTATTGTGCCGTCACAATCTACAAGTGAGGAAGCCGGTGAAACTATGAGCTGGAAACAGACCTCAGATCCTTGGTCTTGCCCATCTACTTCCAGAGTCACAAATACCACTGCTGAGTCACCTACTTTCTCTATTCCTCTGTCACAGCCCACAACAAGTAAGGAAGCCGAAATCTCAGCCTCATCAACTACTCAAGTTTCTAAGACAACAATATCGGTTCCAAACAAAACTGTAACATTTAACTTGCAAAACTGCAGTAATTTTACTTTTAACTTTTAATTTTTGAAATTGTTGGTTTTACAAATATAGATACATGTTATTTAATTTTTATCATATTGTTTTTTTTCATGTCTTCACTCAAAAACAAAAAAAGCCTCTGCTTCGCCATTCCGTTGTGGGTTCATGTCACACCTAAAATCTTCAAGCTTCATCTGGCATGTCTCCTCTTCGGGGTAGTAAAGTATCAGGCCACAGCAACAAATTGCTGGAAAAATCTGTTGCCTGCTTAGGAACCTGAAATGTATACATGGTTTTAAGACTCAGTTAAAGAAACACTTGCAGTTAAGGGAACAGTAACTATTAATTTGGTTCCAGTCAGATACCTGTTTTTTATGTCCCACAAGCATTAAGTAGCATGATGTTAGTAGCTGTTTTTCTTTGTTTGAATTTGTTCAAGTTTAGAAATCCACGTCTTTTGTTCAATTTAATTTATTTTTTGTAGATTATGACTCCACGAGGCTGTCAATGATTCCGTCAACGTAACTACTTTAGCTCATAATCTGCCCCCGTCGCTTCAGAACCTGAAATGTATATACATAGTTTTAAGGCTCATTAAGGAAACACTTGCAGGAACGCGAAAAAGTCGAGAAAAATTCAGACATATGAGACTACCTAGTTGCAATTTAGTTCGAATCACGTATTCACATACCTTTTTTTATGTCCCACAAGCATTCAGGAGCACGGTGTTACTAGACGTTTTTCATAGTTTGATACTCAATTTGGTTTTCATGGTCCTTGACCTACTTTTGCTAATTTGTTCTGCGTATTAAACAAATGTAATGTAATGTAAATGACGATGTAATTTTTGTTAATTTGTCCGCCATAGCCAATAGCCATAGAATAGACAAGGCCTAATTAAAGCCACAGACTACATAAAGCTGTATAAAGTTGTGTTTGCACTACGGCATTATCAAGTTGAGTGACAGGTTTTATCTGTTTCATGTTTATTTTTTCCACTTTTTATTTTATTAGTATTTTGCTTTGCTTTTGATTGATGCATATGCGATCGTGTCGTTATTTAGTCGTGTATTCACCAAATGGTCACAACGGAAGACCTGCGTTGGCCCTACCAGCTTCGCGCTGTGTTGTTCTCGCTGCTGAGGTGAAAAGTTGTATGTCTCACACGAGACCAAAGTTTTTTACGTCTCGTGTCTTTGAATCCCTCGCTACGCTCAGGATTCTAACCTAGAATCACTCGCTACGCTCGTGATTCAATAATAGAATCCTTCGCTTACTCGGGATTCAACATCATCACTCGCAGCAAAAACCAACTTTGCTCTCTTGTTGAACAAATAACTATAAAAGTGATTTAGGGGCGTATCAATAAACAGACCACGACTGTAATACTCGTCTCGAGATGCGTCACAAATGACAAAATTGATATACCCTCAAAAAAAAAGGGCGGGAAAGTTCGAGAAAGGTGGCCACGTTTTTTGATTTCGAAAATGTATTTTCTGGTTTTAAGTTTATAAGTGATCAGGAGAAGTTGTATGTATATATTTTAATTTTAACTTAGTGTATGTATTGTACATAAATATCTTGGTAAGTACTTTTCTTTTGTCACGGATGAGAACGAGCCTCCGGATCCCGGAGGCTCGGCGCCCCCGGTAGCCTACTATGTTACAATTTCCAACGAATCTGGAATGTATACAGACGGATCTACGTCTACTAATTCACTAAAAAGATCGCGAGAATCCAAAAAAGTATTGTTGAAAAAAGAAAAACGGAATATTCAAAATTACCGCCCCTAGCGCCGGCATCACCTATCAAGGAAAAAATTAGTACTAGTGATACAAATAGTACTACTTTACCCGCGGTGTCATCTCAGGAAACTCCTTCAACTCTTCAAGACTCCTCAAATCCTCCCCGTCCTCCTCCAATTGGTAGGACAGAATATAATGTATCTGATAAGATAACGGTCCATACATAGTTCATGTACAAAGAGAACAACAATTGCTTAATGATGGGACTACTCTTCATCCCATCACTTTTGGTAGATTCCTTAAAAGGCATAATATCTACAATGTTGTAAATGGCAGTATCAAAAGAATAGGTCGCAATAGGTTATCAATAGCTTTCTCAGAACACACTGATGCCAACGTATTTATTAGACACAGTAGCCTTGCGTTAGAGAAACTTAAAGCATTTGTGCCAACATTTAGTGTCACCAAAGTGCAGTGTAGGTCTAAACCACAGTGTTTCAAATGTGGGCAGGAGCACACAGGTGACTCTTGCACTGTACAAGAAGGATCAGGGTCATGTTTTCATTGTGGAGGTGTTCACTTTGCCACAAGTAGGAGTTGTCCTGAATTTGTGAGACAAACTAAAATGTCTATGGCTCAAAATAACATTTCATACTTTGAAGCTTATGAACTTCACCCATCACTCTCAAAATCATTTGCTGATGTAGTCAAAAAAGCTTTACATAACAATAACTCGTCAATAACCCAATCTCATAATCATCATTCTCAGCCATCAACCAGTCATTCTTACGAGGGCAGAGTGAGAAGACTGGTAAAAATCATATTAAAGGTATTTTCTTCACAAATTCATTAATGTCAATTTGTAATGCAGCCTTTTTGGAGGTAAATCGTATATTTTCAGCCAGTTCACACGACTAGTTTTTTTTTTGACAGCTATGTAAAAGAAACAATCACTTCGGTGTTTGCAAAAATGGAGAAAAGTGAGTTTCGTGTTCTGATTAAACATTATTTTTTGCGAAAAAAAACCATCACGAATACAAAAAAAAAATTAGACAAATATTACGGGAACTCTGCTCCATCGATTAAAATGATCCACAAGTGATTTACGGATTTTCGTTGTGGCCGTACAAGCACTGCTGACGCCGACCGACCCGGACGCCCAGTTGAGGTCACTACACCAGAGATGATCACCAAAATCCATGACATCGTATTGACCGACCGAAGAATAAAGGTCCATGAGATAGCTGATATTGTAAGCATTTCAGACGAACGGGTTCGTAATATCCTTCACACTTATTTGGATATGAAGAAGCTCTCCGCCCGTTGGGTGCCGCGATTGCTCACAGTAGATCAAAAACGCACTAGGGTGACCCTGTCAGAGGCATGTTTGGCGAAGTTTAGGTGTAATGAAAAGGACTTCTTGCGTCGTTTCATAACTGTTGACGAAACCTGGATTCATTATCATACACCAGAAACCAAGGAGCAGTCAAAACAATGGATTGCTTCTGGTGAACCTGCACCAAAGAAGGCCAAAGCAGTTTTATCGGCGAATAAAGTTATGGCTACTGTCTTCTGGGATGCTCGTGGTGTAATATATGTTGGTTACCTTTAGAAAGGTAAAAAGATTAACGGGGAATATTATGCCAACTTGTTACAGCGATTTCATGAAGTTTTAATGGAAAAACGACCCCATTTGGCGAAAAAGAAAAACATTTTTCACCAAGACAACGCACGGGTCCACACTTGTGCAGTTGCTATGGCTAAAATCCACGAGTTGCGAATTGCTCCCGCATCCGCCTTATTCTCCAGATTTAGCCCCCTGCGACTATTTTATTTTCCCAAACTTAAAGAAATGGCTTGGTGGAAAAAGATTTGGTTCCAACGAAGAAATCATCGCAGAAACCAATGCGTATTTTGAAGGGTTGGAGAAATCGTACTATACGGAGGGAATCGAAAAGCTAGAAAAGCGATGCACCAAGTGTATTGAGTTACATGGGGACTACGTTGAAAAAGAAATATTTACTTTACCAAAAAAAAAAAATTGTTTAATTTTTTCTAGACTTTTCAATCTGCCCTCGTATAAAAAAACAATAACGCTTAAACCCCGTCTTACACCAAAAGTTCTAAAGGGATATGATCGTGGTGCTCACCGTGATCTTATTCGAGACTATGATATGCCATCTTCAAAAAATTGTGCTGCCTTAAAAAATAAATAAACAGAGTTCTATGGCTTGACGTTTACTTTGACGTATCTTGTGACGGGCATCTCGGCCAAGATAAGTTTATTAATACGGCCCTTAATTTCGTGAACCACGATTACACCGTCCGTAACAAATTCTATAAAGATAACCCTGGTTGGTTTTAGCTTACAGGCCCCTATTTCACCAAGTTACAATTGTCACTGACATATGTCTGCTGACAATATGACATATCTCGCTGACAATTGATCAAGCGACAGGTGACAACTGACAATTTCGTAAATTATTTTGTATAGAAATGCGACGTATGCGTATAAACATTACAAACATTTCGTTAAAATTGTCATAATCTTAATAAAATGACAATTATCTTGTAAATCAAGAATCATTTTTCCTACTCGGCAGATTTGTAGATTTGTCGGTAATTATTAACATGAGATCGAGGCTGTGTCAGCCTAGCGATACAATTGTAATTTACCTCTCGCCTCAAAGCCAAAAAAACCTTATAACGTTTCACTTAATCGCATTTCACCTCAACTGTATAATTATTAAAAGTATCGCTTTTTGCCTCAATCGTTTTTTTTGTCTCTAATAATTTAGTCACATTTTAGTAACAAAGATAATATTTGGTGGCGGGCTCTTTTCCGCAACTGGGCAACTTAGATAAGCGTCTATTTTGCGTGAGGGTTTGTTATTATGCTGAAGAAGACTGGATTATTCAATATTCGAGCAAGTTTGTACGTTTCATTCACGATCACGACTTCAATTTGCAAAAAAAAATGCAGGTTGGTAGAGTCAATGAAGCTGAGCCTAAATAACATAGTCTCCCAAAATGTCTTCATACATTTGTATGAAACTTTCCTTTTTTGTTACCACGAACCTAAGAAAGTTAGTAACAAAAAAGGAAAGTTTCATACAAATGTATGAGGACATTTTGGGAGACTATGTTATTTAGGCTCAGCTTCATTCACCCTACCAACCTGCAATTTTTTTTGCAAATCGAAGTCGTAAATGAAATGTACAAACTTTTTTAGAAATGCTCATTCATACTGTGGGAAATTCTAGTAATTTAAGAAAATAAGGAAAAATATAGTTGTCTTGACAGAGTTGTTTATTCAAGTGAATATTTTTAAAAATGTTCTTAACACATGACAGGATAATAAGATTACCAACTAGCCAGTAATTACAACAGCCCCCCTTAATCGAAATTATCATTAAAGACAATAAAAAGTAGTTTAGTAACAAATAAAACAACACAACAAGGGTTATAAAAAATTACTAGACAAGGAAAAATAAATTATGTCAAGGGCACTAATCCTATGCTAGCTGCACATCTTTTATTTGCTACAGAACCAAGTGGTTTTGTTAATATATCTGCATGCATCTTTGAACTCTCTAAATATTCTAAAGATATAACATTATTAGACAATTTTTCGCGAATAAAGTGATAACGGGTATCTATGTGCTTAGACCTGTTATGGTGCACGGGATTGTGCACAAGGCTAATGGCACTCTGGCTGTCTGATAGTAATTTCACAAAGTTCGACTTACCAGTAATTTCCGATATAAATCGTCGTAAGTAACATGCTTCCTTTGTAGCTGTCGCAAGAGCCATATACTCAGCTTCTGTTGATGAAAGAGCTACGGTGGGTTGTTTTTTCGACTCCCAGGCCACTGCTCCTCCAGCTAACTTAAAAACAAAGCCTGTGTACGACTTCCTATCTAAAGGACAATTTGCCCAGTCTGCATCCGCATATCCTCTTAAGGGTTCATCATTTTTCCTGTAAATCAGAGAATAGTTCAAAGTACCTTTAAGGTATTGCAAAATTCTTTTGGCTGCCTTCCAATGTTCCTTTCCAAAACAAGTATTGAACTGACTAAGATAACTCACCGCATATGCGATATCAGGTCGCGTGTTAACTGCCAAATACATGAGACCTCCTATTAGATTTTGATACGGGAAGATCTCATTTGTCATATTGGGTTCTCGTTCTAATTTCTTCCCACATAAAGGAGTACTAACTGTCTTGCAGTTACTCATATTGAACTTTTCTAATATTTCCAATATATAATTTGATTGGCAAACTTCAATAGAATCATTTTTGCATTCTATCTGTAAGCCCAAATAAGTTTTTAACTGTCCGAGATCTTTTAAAGAAAAATATTTATTTAGATCATTTTTGACAATGTCAAAAGTCAATTCAGACTGAAAATAAACAATCAAATCATCGACAAAGACCCCGAGTATAACAAGTTCTCGATCAAAAAGTTTTGTATAAACACAAGGTTCGGAAGGAGTTCCTATAAAACCTATTTTTATAAGTGTTTCGTTTAACTTTTTAAACCATTGTCGAGGAGCCTGTTTTAAACCATAGAGTGATTTTCGAAGCAAGCAAACCTTATTTTCTTGACCTTCCGCTGTGAACCCAGAAGGTTGTTCCATGAACACTTCCTCTTCTAAATCTCCGTTCAGGAACGCTGTGTCCACATCCAAGTGCCTCATTTTTAGGCCCATCTCCGCAGCTAATGCGAATAATGTGCGAAGGGAAGAATGGCGAATAACTGGAGCGAACGTTTCGTCATAATCAACTCCTTTTACTTGATTAAAACCTTTGGCGACGAGTCTTGCCTTATATCTGCTAATATTACCATAGGCATCTTTTTTCAGCTTGTATACCCATTTGCATGGTATAACTTTCTTATTTGGTCTATTTACCAATTTCCAAGTGTGAAGTTTCATAAGAGATTGATACTCATTTTCCATTGCTAGTTGCCATTTATCTGCATCTTCAGCATGAATAGCTTCGTAGTAGGTTATAGGTTCATTAGAATCACTTGATGAAACTTTATATGTAAGAAAATCTGGTGCTTTTCTACTTCTAGTTGGATATCTTGGCTCAATGTGTTGTACTGGTGCCTCCACTCTTACTGAGTCGATTTCATCATCTGGCTCTGTCGACAGAGGTAATTCAGGCTCGGAAGCTAAATCCTCAGCACAGTCAAAATATTGAGAAACCTCACCATCAGTTTCATCTTCGAAAATTATTGTTGAACTTGTTTGCACAGGTTCATCATTGTTTCGTTTTAAACTAGTAAACATATTTTCAAAAAAAATGGCAAATTCCTTTAAATGACTAAGGTCACTTCTGCGACCACACCATTTGTTATACGGTATTTGTCCATTTAAGGCTCTATGGGGAGATCTATTCTTCAGATATACTGCAACCCGAAATGCGTCCTCCCAATACGCTTTGGGAAGAGAACTTTCAGCCAACATTGACCTTGCCTTTTCTGTTATAGAACGATGAGTTCGTTCTGCAACTCCATTTTGTTGCGGGCTGTATGGCGTTGATGTTTGAAACTCGATACCTTTTGAAGAGAGATAACTTACAAACTCGGTATTAACATACTCTTTTCCTCCATCTGTTCTAATAGCCTTAATTTGAGCATTCAACTGTTTTTCCACAAGTGTTTGGAATAAAACAAATTTATCTTTTACTTCCGTCTTAGAAGCAATAAAATAAGCAAATATTTTACGTGCAAAATCGTCGACGAAAATTAAAACATACTTATTTCCTTGAAAAGAAGATGTAGACATAGGTCCACAAAGATCACTATGGATCAGCTCTAAAGGTGAAGTTGCTTTTATATAAGCTATTTTTTTAAATGGTTTTCTAGCTTGTTTGCCCTCCACGCAAGAGATACAACTACTTTTATCTATTTCGGTAAAGTTTACACCCACCTGGTGATTCTTTAACTGCATCATACCTAAACGACATAAGTGCCCTAACCGCTTGTGCCATAGTTGGTACCTATTCAGACAGTCAGAGTGCACATCATGTATTACATAGTTTTTAGCCTCATCACGGGGAATATTAGTAGTACAATCGAGTGCGTACAGTCCACCACAGGCCAAAGCATGAAGTACCGAATCACTTGAACGTGTAGATGAAGAATCTCCATTTCCTTGTAAATGTGACATTTTCTCAAGTAATATTTTTTAACTATTCTTCACATTCACAACAAATTAACAACTTTCCTATTATGTGACAATTATTCTATTATTTTCTTTTAATTTCGTGCTGATAACGTGTGGGAAATTCTAGTAATTTAAGAAAATAAGGAAAAATATAGTTGTCTTGACAGAGTTGTTTATTCAAGTGAATATTTTTAAAAATGTTCTTAACACATGACAGGATAATAAGATTACCAGCTAGCCAGTAATTACAACACATACTATAGTCAACAATTTTTAGGGCGTGAAACTAACCTCAAAATGACAACTATGCGAAAAAATTATTAAAAATGATTTAATTTCGTGAAACACAGTTCATGATTATGAATATGAATCTATTTAATTATATTAAGGATGAATTCATTTATAATGCTTGGTCTAATTAGTTTTAAAATAGTTTTAAAGTTTGAACCTGTTGGCTAAAAATGCAAGCATTTAAAGCAAAAACCGTCCAAAACCGCACAAAAAAAAGGAAAAACCGTGGTACAAGTTTGTAAGAAAGTTTCTTATAATCAATATTGTAATGTTATTTTGTATAAGTAGAACGTCGTCATTGCCGGATTGAGCAAGCACGGGGTCCGTAACAAATTCTATAGAGAGACCCCGCCCCTATTTCACCAAGTTACAATTGTCAATGACATATGTCTGCTGACAATACGACATATCTCGCTGACAATTGACCAAGCGACATGTGACATCTGACAATTTCGTAAATTATTTTGTATAGAAATGCGACGTATCCGTATAAACATTACTAACATTTTGTTAAAATTGTCATAATCTTAATAAAATGACAATTATCTTGTGAAACAAGAATAATTTTTCCGACTCGACATATTTGTAGATTTGTCGGTAATTATTGACATGAGATCGAGGCTGTGTCAGCCTAGCGTTACAATTGTAATTTATCTCTCACATCAAAGGTAAAAAATTATTATAAGTATTATAACGTTTCACTTAATCGCATATCACCCCAACTGTATAATTATTAAAAGTATCACTTTTTGTCTCTTTTCTTTTTTTTACCGCTAATAATTTAGTCACATTTGTCTTTTATATTAGTAACAAAGACAATTTTCCAATAATAAAATGAGATGAATTTGATATCCCAAAGAAAAAAAAGGAACAGTAACTTCAATCCTCTCTCTGTGTAGAAATTCAAAGGAGCACAAACAAATGAGATATCGTAGAGTAGGTACAAGATAAATTTTTAGATGATTAGCATTGATTTCCGAGGATCCATATTGGCAAATGTCATACGAATTCCTACTTTTATGCATTAAGATATCATGTGTCATACCATTTTAGAATTGGCATAAAATACGCATGTTTTTAAAGTTATTTGCTCATTTTGTTTAAAGTAAAAAAAAGTTATGGCAGGTGCTCAAAGTTTAAATTACTATGTTGATGATAATTTAAGTCAAGTTCATTACAGTATTTTTCCAACTTTTACATTAGTTATTGACATAATAATGCTTCTATCATCTTAATAAACTATTCATAAACGCGCACAAATAAAAAAAACTAAATTCTAAAGCTATCCCAGTAAATGCGAGCACTTACAATGTCAAAAGAGGTGAAAAATTGGAAAAATCTTTAAATTGGTATAACTCGAAAACGGTGCAACTTTTACTGAGGTCATGTTAGGCTGGTTTGGTTCGTCTGAGGCTGGGGAATCTCCAGTGTCACTGTGACGTGCTATTTCTGGGACACCCTGTATAAATCTTGCAATGGTGGACGCCTGTCAACAACCGACATACGGTGAAAAAGATAAGAAACAACAATTGTCCTGACATATTTACAATTGTCATCTTATTTCGACAATGCCTGTTTCACAATTTACGATTGTCATGTGTTCTTGACAATTGTAGCACTTGTCAAGCTTGGTGAAATAGGGGCCTGTTGTTTTCACTTACAGGTTGTGGCGGGCTCTTTTCCGCAACTGGGCAACTTAGATATGCGCGTATTTTGCGTGGGGGTTTGTTTTAGGTTATTATGCTGAAGAATATCGACTGGATTATTCATCCTATCGTCAACCTTGATGGATATGAGTACACGCATACTGATGTAAGTATCAAAACAGGAGAGTGTCTACCAGGCAAGCATTTTTGAGGTTAGACGTAATAAGTTTCTGAGAAAAAAATAATGTTTGGCGAATATAATTTGTTTGTAAACTCATTCTCTACTTATCAAGACCAAACTAATGAGTCCCAACATGGTGGGTCTACGTTACTCCATCATAAGACATCATCATTGTCATCAAGTTTACATAATGTGGGCCTCAGACCATTCCATTAACATGGGGGTTATTATGACATTTATGTCATGGCTATGTAGTTCATTGTACGGCGAGCGTAAAGGACAGAGCTAAAGCAGTTATATAGATCTGTCTTTTTCTTACAGCTTAAACAGAACTGCAAAGTTATGTCATAATAACCCCCCAGGAACTGGTTCAAAATTTACTTGTAAAATTTGAAGCGGACTACTTACATACGAACGGGGCAAGTTAAAATAAAAGTCTCCATTACTTTTCTCTGACGCAGCGTCCTCTAACGGGCGCTATCAAAACTACGCCATCATCTATGAGTCGATTTCAAAACATCTTTAGCACAACAAAATTCGTAACGCCAACGCCATCTGTGTAAAAAAGTCGAATTGATACGCAAACCCAATTGCATCATTTTCAGGATAAATACCTGTGGCCTGTTTTATAAGGGTACAAAATATAACAATTTACAGGTTACAAGTTTCCATTTGACACCACCTCGACCTATGACGACCAGCCATTAAAGCAGTGTTGCCAGTTTAGATGTGTAAAATTGTCTTGTAGCTTTATAAAACGTGTCCCTCATAGTACCAAGTTTTTCCGCAAGATGGGGGGTGCGGGTTGTCTTATATGACTGTGTCGTTTATTTATATTATATCATAATATAAATAAACAGTACCTAGGTATCTAGTTAGCATGCTCATTAGATAAATGCAAAGCATACAAAGGACGATGGGTAAAAATGTCCCCACCCACCAACAAAAATGAAACATGTCTCAGTTTGTAGATCTTGGCAACATGATGTATTTTTACGATAGCCACGATCGTCATACGTAGGTATCGAGTTTACTTTGAAAATCATAGCCGTATCATATGGAGTTTGTTTAAAAATAAACACATTCATGCCTTTCTAGGCTCTTAAAACTTTTTTTTTCATTTCCTTATCGATTTTGCTACTAAAATAGGTACATCTTTTGTCTTTTTTGGGTCCTAATGAACAAATGGACATGCATCCCATGGCTGTTGGATGGTGGGGACGGGGACCAGACAATTTCGATTCATTTCGAGGGCAAAGAAGATTTTTTTTGTTGATTTAGAGAAATTAATTTCTAGGTCTAAAAAATGTATCGAACTTAAAGATATTTCAAAGGAAAAATATTTATTCTGTTCTATTGAATAGATAAACATATCATTCCTCGTATTGTTGGATCTCCCCTCGTAAATTGACAATAATTCGTCTATAATCGATAGTACAACTGAAATAAACAATGCAACCCCAAGCAACATTGTTGCAAGTCATGCAAGTCGAGAAAAGTGAAATTAGGTACGTTACTCCAAACGGAAGCGCACTCGACTCGGTAACGTGCTCCGGGCACAGCCCGTAAAGTTCCAGTAGACTCGAATCTAAAAAGGTAGGTACATTATTTACATCTGTATGTATGTATGTATGTATGTAAACTCTTTATTGTACAAACTATATCTTAAGATGGTGACCACCAGCGTGCAAACAAGTACTTGAATCATTTGAAACAATATCTGGGTGTGAAATTGAATGCACAGCAGAGCCACTGAACGCTCGCGGAAATTATTCCTCTTTCAATTTAGTGCCTAGAAGGTACTTATGGGCTATTTACTACTACACTAGTTCCTGATAGTATGACGCTGAGTTGGGACCATTTCGTGGCTACTTTCTTCTTGTATTTGTTAATCTGGTCTTTGTTATGCATGTCACGAATAAATGATTTTCTTCCTTTCTTTCTTTCTTTTCTTTCTGATAATTGGGCTGCAGGTACGAGTACAAGTACACTACTCCCATCTTCATAATGGTATTCGTGTGGCTATCGCTATCACACTTACACTCGCAACAGACAGTATATTTGTCACTCGTGTCTCATATATAAACAAAGATTGCCGATCGCTTTTAAAAAACTGATTCAGTACGATTATTTCCACTTTGAAACTCGGTACATCTCGGTTTTAATCGTAAAGGTTCGTGTTTTCACATGGAGTAAATAAAGTCCTAGAATTTACTTACAATATTCAAACCTACTTACTTAGTATAATTTATAATATAATATCAATCTAAGTATACTTACATTGTTTTTTATTTACTTATATACTTATAAACTTCATTAATATTCAAATAGACTTGTACGTATAATATATTCTATAAACACATAATTTGTTAATTTAATAACATAGGTACTACGAGGGGCGTTCAATAAATTCTCGGTATTGGTATCTTGCAAACCTTTTTAGTAAACTTCTTAATACTGGCCGCGAAGAGTCATTCATTGACAGTAAAAAAAAGTAAATTTGAAGCCTATACGTTCTTTTGTTTTTCTGCTACTGCTGAACAAACGTGCTCACCATGAGCGATTTTACAATGATAATTAAATTGGAGCATCGAGCCGTGATAAAATTCTTGACTAAACAGGGAAAAAATCAAGTGTATTAAAGAAAAAAATGGATTTAGTTTACCGTGAGTCCGCTCCTTCATTATCTACTGTCCAAAAGTGGTCAAATGAATTTAAGCGTGGGAGGGAGAGCA
The DNA here is from genome assembly GCA_927399475.2 of Acleris emargana. Lineage (NCBI taxonomy): Eukaryota > Metazoa > Arthropoda > Insecta > Lepidoptera > Tortricidae > Acleris > Acleris emargana. The sequence goes on along the minus strand of OV656835.1, from coordinate 42,146,468 downwards.
TAGAAGATGACCCTAGACCTGGTCGGCTTGTTGAAGCTACTTCACCAGAAAACATTCAAAAAGTGGAGAAAATTATACTGGAAGATGGTCGAGTGAAGGTTAGGTCTATAGCACAAAAAACCAATATTTCTATTGGTACAATACATGATATTATCCACGATCATCTTAACATGTCCAAAGTTAGTGCGAGATGGGTACCACGAATGTTGACACCGTTTCAGAAGCACACGCGTGTTGCTTGTTGTTCCGACTTCATTGAGCTGTGTGGTGAAAACCCTGATGGTTTGCTCCAAAAAATTGTTACCGGAGATGAAACTTGGGCTCATCATTATGACCCTGAGAGCAAACAAGAGTCGATACAGTGGCACGTTAAAGGAACACCTCATCCCAAGAAATTCAAAGTCGTCCCCTCAGCTGACAAGATCATGGCGACAATATTCTGGGATTGTGAAGGGATATTATTAATAGATTATAAAGAAAAGGGTTTAAATATTACAGGAGAGTACTACGCTAACATTTTACGCCAATTACGGGAAGCAATCAAAGAGAAGAGGAGGGGAAAATTTACCAGAGGAGTGCTGCTTCTTCATGACAACGCCCCTGTGCATACTGCTCATGTTGCCAAGGCTGCTGTTCTTGAATCTGGGTTCGAAACACTTACTCACCCGCCGTACAGTCCAGACTTGGCCCCCAGCGACTACTTTTTGTTTCCCAACCTTAAAAAGGATCTTCGTGGACATCGATTTTCTAATGCTGAAGCGTTGAAGGCAGCGGTGCTGGAGCATTTTGACACCAAAGACAAAAAATATTTTTATGAGGGGTTAAAAAAACTAATTGACAGATCTTATAAGTGTATAAACATAGGGGGGGAATATATAGAAAAATAAAAATAAAACACTAATCGTATGCTTTTGTTTTCCTTCTCATACCGAGAATTTATTGAACGCCCCTCGTACCTACAATTAAAAGTTAAAACTAAACTTATTTAAATTAAAATTAAACTAAGCTACTCAAATTAATATAAAACTAAGCTACTCATATATTAAAAATGTAAATAATAATCACCACTATAAAAAGAACACCCCCTCTAGCAGGTCCGCTCGCGGCATGGTCCCTGACACTGGCTGCATTACCTCTCTGGATAGCTAGCCCAATCCTTTGGGAGAGGTAAGCACCAGCTCTAGGATCTCCGGAGGTGTCTATGAGTCGGGATGACACAGCCTTCATAAAGCTTTTCATATCAGCTTAAATAAATAAATACATAGTAATAAATCATTTGACAAGAATAAACGTTTTATGACATGTTTACACGACATGTGACACCTTTTAAATAAGGAGCAAAATGCAGCTTTTTAATAAGTCGGTAAGGTTTATTTTACTCTATCATAAATTTGTTAGTTACGCGGTTTTGCAGTATCACCGACGATATGTGACGGTTAGCTTTCCAAATCAAAGGAATTTGCTTCGAATGAAATTATCTATAACCAGAGTTGTGACATATTTGAAATACTTGTATTTAAAATACAAATACAAAATACAAAATACGTATTTTGGATTTTGTACTTAAGTACTTTTTTTTAAAAGTATTTTGTATTTTATTTGAAATACTATTCGAGACGTATTTTGTATTTGTAAAATGGTTTGTAAAATACAAAATACTTTTTTATTCTTAGCTTCATTTTTCTAAAGCATTCCGCGATTCAGAAAAAACAAAAAATGGCCACTAGTGGCGCAGCAGCTTTGAAAGTCTATGCGCAAAATGACAGATGAAACAAAACGCATATAAAACCTGACCAATAATATATGAGGGACCCCTCTTGACAATCCTCAAAGTCACTGTTACGTTTTGCAGTGTTGGCATTTTTTCGTATGGTGGTATGATTATGCGTCCACACAGACGCAACATGTCAGATGCTCTTTTTGAAGAGCTTGTGATTTTAAAATCTTTAATAAATAAAGAAAACCAGTAATTTTACCATAAAGTATTTTATTTCAATACAGTATTTTGAAAATACATATTTTGTATTTAGTATTTAAATACAAAAGGCAAAAAGTATTTTGTATCTTGCATTTGAAATACTATATTAAAAAAGTATTTGCATTTTGTATTTAAATACTTTTCGAAAAGTATTTTGTACATCTCTGTCTATAACTAGCTTCTCCCCGCGACTTTATCCGTTATAGTAGCTTTGCCATCCCACGGGAACTGTGATTTATTTCGAGATTCAAGGTAGCCCAAGCTCTAAGGCATTTGAAGATTTTTTTTTTTTCAATTCCCTGTGAATTACACAAAATAAAATTCAAGTTATAGAGTGTAGGTCTACATTAGGTATTACGATGGTGTAACGAAACACTTTTCATATTTTTTGTCGTTTTTATTCACGATATCCTCGTGGTTACATACTAGTGCTAAGTCAGTTTGCACTGGACGAAGGTGACACAAAATTGGTTTGCACAATACGCAAGTTATCCTAGATAGGATGCTGATTTTTTTTTTATAACTTCAATTTTATTTTGAGTTTTGTAATTCGAAATGAAAAAATGCCACTAAACATCAAAATTCTAAAAATGCGATGACAAGATATGACACGAACCGCAATATAAGCTTTACAAGTACATACTGTATCCACATGCTAAAAATCGCCTTCATAAAAGCAAATAATAATTTCTTTTAAAATGGCAGGTATACGTCAGTCAAACTGAAGTCGGCGACTCACAATATTTTTACCAAAACCCGACTTCAGTTTGACTGACTTGTATTGTAAGTACCGATTTAAAAGGAGTGTGTAATGTTTAGCATATAAAGAAATGGTCTAATGATAGTAATGACTAATGATCCTTTTACATAACACGATAACATAACATGATTTCATAGCATGATTTCGATCCGTACAATAAACCATCGATAAAATAGTAATGATTTCCAAAACTATAATGCTTATAAATTAAAAAATAAGTATTTCTAACGGCTTTCATTACTATTAACGTGGTCACAGTTCTAACCTAACCTAACCTAGTTAGAAGAAATTGCCTTAAAATGCATAACAAACAATACTCGTAATGTTTATAATAATGTTCTTCGCTCTAGTCACTCAAGTATCTTAATCGAGATGTCTTATCGCCACCCTCAAGGTACCGTTGAGGAGATCCGGGGGCCATCTGTGGTCTTCATCATCAGTTCCACTTCACCAATTAATGATACTGTCTGAATTGTTACTAAAAATACTAAAATCACTACATGTTTGCCTACAATATTTGCCACAATTTCTCACTGATCCCCTCATTTGGTGACAATCACACAACTCAATAGTATACTCTATCAAACCAAAAAATATATTTTAAAATCCGTCCACAATTGACGATCGGTAAACGTACAGTCAACCAATTTGATTCCTAGGCCACAGTACAACCTTGTCGATTTAACTGCTAGGTTGCTATGTGATAACAATACGACAGCATGTGTCAATGCGGGTCAAAGGATTATCGGCTTTCCGATCACAACATGAATTATTACTAATGAGGTTTAAACGTTTTTGCTCTATGAGATGACAAGAAAATGATTTTGACAGAACGACAAATAAACGTTCCCGTTGTCAGTTTTGTTCAAACAATATAATTTTTAAAATATGGATATGCCTGCAGCTAATTTGGAAGAGCGAAGAACACGAATAATAGTATTGCATCAGGAGGGTCACAGTAGACGTGATATAGCAGAATCATTGAATATATCGGTAATATCGGTCGATCGGTCAGTCGGTTCATGGAAATGGATATTCAAGCCCAACTCCTACAGTTTTAATTCATCTTTTGTTAAAATTTTCAGCGTGCAACCGTAGATTTGTGGATTCAACGATACGCAGAAGAGGGCGAATTAATTGACCATCGAAGCTACAATCATGGTGTTCGAAAAGTAACCGACGAGCAAAGAACACAGATGCGGCAAGATTACGAACGAAATGGTTTCACTTCAACTAAATATTTTGAGGATCAATTTAATGTTTCTGTTGAAACTATTAGAAAACATTTACATTCCATGGGACTCCACCACCGGCACTATGCAAAGAAAATAGCTTTGACTGAACGACACAAGACTGATTGCCGCACTCAGAGACGTCAATTAAATTTAAAGCCTGTTTTGTGACGTTTTGTCTTATTCTATTGATATAGCAGAGAAAGTGACAGCAGCGACTTTAATCAAACATTAAATTTAATTGATGTCTCTGAGTGCGGCAGTTAGAGATTAAATTTTGCTCGGCAGTATCTTGACTTTGACTGGACGAACGCGATATTTTCAGACGAGAAAACTTTTCAATCCAGTGAAACAGGTCGTTTGCACTTGTGGCGTTACGACAACACTCGGTATACTGAAGATCACGTTGTCCCTAACCACGCTTCAGGCCGTATCAGCGTGAATTTATGGGGCTGGATGAGTCTCGCAGGTGTGGGTGAACTGGCTGAGATGCCTTCCCGGGCAAAGGCCACAGATTATCTCGATATATTGGAAGACGTTATGCTGCCAACTGTGCGTGTCTTATATCCGCAAAATGAGGTTCCAAACTTTCATTTCATTCATGATAACTGTCCAATACATAAAGCAAAAATTGTTAGCGATTGGTTAAATCAACATCGTGACACAGTTACTGTTATCCCATGGGTAGCCAAGTCACCGGATCTCAATCCGATAGATAATTTTTGGGGTTTAATGTGTCAAATGTGGCAAAATGAAAATGAGAGATCACGGGCTGCCCTGGTAGAACATTGCCAACAAGTTTGGGAAACTTTAAGGACCTCGGACATTTGCACTGATCTAGTTGGCTCTATGCGGTCAAGACTTCTAGAAGTGATAAGAAACAATGGTGGATATACTCGTTATTAAAGTTAATGTGTTTTTTTTTTGTTATTTATTTATTTATTAAGAAACAAACGGTCATATACAAACATGAACACAAACTAAGAAACTAAAATTAGACCTAGTTTCCTTAATTAATACATAGTTGGTACTAAATTCCATTAATTACTTGTACATGTGCAAACAAAAAACTAATTTAACATGAGCAAGCAAAAATCAAAAAAAAATCCGCCCCCACCGGGATATGAACCCGGGACCGCCGGCGTTGCAGGCAGGGTCACTACAATCTATACTAACGTGTTAACAATAAATATATAGATATACACACACACAAACACACACACACACACACACACACACACACACACACAAACACACGCACACACACACAAATACAATAACTTAAACAAAATAAGTACACTTCAACTTAAATTTAAGTAAAAGATCTCTTTAGGGAGCTCAAACTGCAATTAAAAATATCGATATCCGTTAGCTTTACACTTTCGTTGTATAGTCTGCAAGCACGTCTAACAAAAACATTACGTGCGTAACATGTTCTGCTGAAAGTAACAGCGAATAATTCCTTTTTGCGACACTGGCGCTGACGCACACGAGGGACTTTAAAGTTTACTTTTTGAAGAAGTAAGGGGGTTTCCAGGCGCGAGTGTACAATTATGTATAATAAGACCGAATCCACGCAGTCACGACGAGTACTTAGCGACTGCATCTTATGACGTTGTAAAGAGTCGCTGTAGCCAACGTAATCTTGGACCTGTCCAATTCTATAATCTAGGGTCTTTAAAAACTTTTTTTGGAGCCTTTCGATTCTATCGATGTGAACAGCTAGTTATCCTGCTTTTATTAAAAAAAAAATTTTTTCATCTATTTATTTTACTACCTTCGCCGTCATAAAGTGCCCTACTTAACTCGTCTCGCATACTCTAGAAAAAGACGAACACCTTATTTATATGTTCGAAATAAACGAATGTGCTACTTCTACTGTGTAATATCACAATACAGTGTACTATTTGAGTGAGAGGGACGACACGATACGGAGTTCGAACTGCGAATTTTGGCGTAGCTCCAGTCATTTTACAACATGTGCGACAACAATTGACAACATTTCAAAAAAAAAAGCGTTATTGATTTTTTGCGTTTATAATAGCTGGTTAAAAATTAGACTACCCGTATTTCTCAGTTTTTCTTTATTTTACTTAAATTCGTCGTTAATAATTTATTAAAGAAATAGTCATTAAAAAGACCGTATATCCAAAGTTAGGAATACTGATGTCGTGATCTTAGCATGACATAAAATAAAAAAAGTAACTTTAAACAGATACAGAACTGACTGTCATGTCATGTCACACTCACTTGTCAATCATTCGCTGCCGCGAACGCGTTCGTTCACAAATTTGTTATTTTGCGTAATTTAATTAATTACATAATTTATAGACGCCATTAAAATAAATAAACAATTTTGCGTTTACTGCTTTGCATCTGCTTTGAGTTTCATTCGTCAGACAGATAAAAAATTAACATGACAGTTGTATTTTTTTTTTTTTAAATAAATGGACTAAGGGCACTATAAGTGTATTCCTAACATTCACAATCCAACTTTTTTTAATGTTTTTCATAAATATAAAAAAAACTACTGCATAAAAAAATCCAAAGATATTTTTACTGTAATCAGCAGTGTAAAATCTAGAAACGGTATTTTATTTTACTACCTTAGCACATAATGAATTGTTGTCAATTTAATTAGACATCATATTGACAAGTTTTTTTTTTAACTCAAATTGCTAATAAGGTTAATACGGTAAGAAACTCTTTTTTACTATAGAAAGCAAACGACAGTTAGGATCAAAATGTCATGACCCTTAGCAACGTCAATCAATAAGCACTGTCATAGACGTCATAGTAGATAAATTAATTTAATACGACATGGTTCTAGAGTGGCCTAGGAATCAAATTGGTTGACTGTACATAAAAAACATACAGTGGCACGTATAACATAACCTCCTCCTTTTTTTAAGTAGTTAAAAAATAAGCGACTTTAGAGGTTTTGTTACTTATGAACTTATGATATGACCTCAAAATATGCCAGCGCTGCCGGACTATTACGCACACCTCAATGAATAGGTACAAACTGTAACTCAAGAAAATTAATAAAATCAGGGGAAATAATTCGTGTAGTTTTGTAAATTGGTACACTTAGGTATACCTTGCGGAATCCAGATGAACATACAAGAAGTCCTCAAGGGTGACGGGGGTTGATGGTATTTTTTTCTGTTTTTTGGTCATATCTCGAATATCTGTAGGTACGTATCGTCATGATAATTTTGATAAAAGTTTTTACATACAATTTTCAGCAAAGTTTGCTTATAGTCCGGTCAATCTAGACATTGGAAGGTACATAAATTTACAACAAGCTGCAAATGCGTGTAATTGTTCAAAACATAATTAAAAATAACATTTTAAAATTCCGAATCATTGCGATGCCTGGAAAAAAAATTATTCGAGGTCAAAGGTCAAAAATCTCGAAAAAAGTTGGTTTTTCACGATTTTCAGCAAAACGATAAGTTTTATCATAAAATCACCTCAGATAAAAATTGTAGATCATAAAATTTTCTACAAAAAATGTGATTTGTTAGATCATTCTCCCGAACTCATTATTTCTTCGTAGTAATTTTTCCATTCGCATTTTTCCCCGAACGCGATATTACCAGTCGCCTTTTTTCCTGCGGCAGTTTAAATATTCACAGTCGTGTTTTTCCGCTTGCGAGTTTTATCCAGTCGCTTCTTTTCCTACCACCATATTTTCACGGTCGTGTTTTTCCCGTTCCAATTTGTCGAAGATACAGAGTCGACTCGGGTGGTTTGGCCCTCCGGGCCTGATGCAAAACTAACATAACCTAAACCTACCTACGAATTACGATGTAAATACTTTTGGGCGACTGAGATAGAAATCGAACGGGAAAAAAACCGACAGGGAAAAAAGTCGAACAACAAAAAAAGCGACTGTAATAAAATCGAATGGTGAAAAATAAAATTAGGTAATATACTAATATCTAGAGTTGCCGCGAATACTCGCTATTATTCGGTATTCGGCATTACTCGTCATTTTTTTGATATTCGTCGAATACCGAATTATAGCTAGTATTATTCGGCATTCTGCGAATAGTCGTCTAAAATAAACTTTTATCGAACAAAAAAACGAATGAGTTAAAAATAATAATTTTTTTTATTATTTTCCCTAATAAAACAATACACAATATCAATTATTATCTGAAATATGTGCCTGTGCCTATCATATTCATGAAATTAAATTAGTTGGGCTTTTTAATTAATATTTAAAATCCAACAGAGGCAGACTGTGGTGCAAAAAAACATTTTTTTCTGCACGTTCGGGAGCAAGTCAGTTTCGTTTTTCCTCGTAAATTAAACCTGCCTCGGAAAATTGTCTTTCTGAATAAACAGAGCTTGCTGGTGTGATTAAGTATCGTTTAGCAAGCTTACTTAAAATATGAAATCTATTCTTATTGGTACTCAAAGCCCACCATTCATATGGGTTTATTTTCTGTCAGCCTTTGCTAATGCGATGTAGTGGGCGACTTCTTCAGCAGTGGCATTATTGGGTTGCTCTTCAGTAGGTTGCTCTATAGATGATTCTTCGAAACATGCCCAAAATAGTTTATGAGTTTCCGAATCGACATGCCCACTATCATTGTCTAAAGGAGACCTTATAACATGAAAGAGATTTATACAGGTATGTATAACATGAAACAGATTTCTTTAACTTTATTGTTTTCTTTTGCTCACAACCTTAGAAGAAATTAGAAATATTTTTAATGTGTTTAATGTTTTTTTTATGTCGAATAGTAATGTCGAGTTATTCGACTATTCACCAAAGTGAATGGCGATTAATCGGTATTCGACTATTCGCTATAACCACTATTCGCGGCAACTAAAAACCAGGAGAAAAAAAAACCAGGCATCGCAATGATTCGGAATTTTAATTATGTTTTAAACAATTACACGCATTTGCAGCTTGTTGTAAATGTACCTTTGCTATTATTTTTTAGTATAATTTGACCGGACTATTACATTTGTAATGATTTTGTTTGTTTAATTTAAGTTTTAAAATAATTATTTATTATTTTATTACCTTATGAATTATATTGTTACTTACATACATACATAAACTCACGCCTTCATTCCCAGAGTGGGGTAGGCAGAGCTAAAGAATTATATTTTTAAGTATTATTGTATTTTATGATTGAAAAACTGACCTTCTGATGGAAGTTCTTGCGGAGCTTCTTCTCCGAAATCTTGTCCGAAGCGCTAGTAGGTTTACTCCATATTACCGATGACGTGTAAAAGAGCCCTCACGTGGCCAATTTACTGAATAAATATTTTGAATTTTGAAGTTTCAGAGAAAAACTGCTGTGACATACAGACGGACAACAGACACCGAAATCTCCTCATAAGGGTTCCTTTTTAGGGTCCCGTAGTCAAACAAGGAACCCTTATAGATTCGCCATATACGTCCGTCCGTCCGTCCGGTCATCCGCATCTTAGCTCAGAGACTCTTAGCTATAGAAAACTGTAATTTGGCATGAATATATAAATATTAGATGCGCTGACAAGGCGGTAAAATAAAATCTCAAAACAATTATTTTTTTAGGGTATATACCTACCCGACACGTAACGTGGGGATGTATTTTTTTTCTCATCTTTTCCATGGTTTGGGATGTCGTGGGATAGGTCTTTTAAAAATATTGCAGGTTTGTGATAACAAATTCAAATATGAAATTAAAAATTCAAATTATTTTTGATTTATTTGTTGAACGTAGGTAAAACATAATGTTACGTTTTAATATTATGTACAGTCAACAGCATAAATAAGTGATCATTTATGTACCTTGTCACTTTAACGTTATGTATGAAATGCTATACAAAATAGTGAAACGATTGAAAGCGACAAGGTACATAAATGATCACTTATTTATGCTGTTGACTGTACTTACCACTACATCCCGTCCAGAGGCATACAAATATCTTATATGTTTAACATGCGTCATGCTTGAACATAAATCTAATTATTATTAATTACTAGCGGCCCGCCAGCGGCTTCGCCCCGCTTCAAATTTCTGACTTCCCCGGTGAATTTTTCAATTATTTTCTTTCATACAAACCTTGTCCTGACAATGACGAACACAGCAAAAAATAAATCAGCCAAATCGGTTCAGCCGTTCTCGAGTTTTAGCGAGACTAACGAACAGCAATTCATTTTTATTTATAATAGATTATTTGCCATTAAAAATAAAAAGTAGTTTTCTAAAATCATTTATAAATACCTTCAGTCATCAACATTTGAGTTAGAATTTTATTAAATATTTTAGGTGCCATTCCAAAAACGGTTTTAAGTAAATAAATAAATATTAAGGGACAATGCAAGCGAGTAATGCTGTTTTAATCGGTCGATCTCGGGTTAATCTTGCCGCGTTGGCGTATAATGTTGAAAACAGGGAAATGGCTATTGTAACTTTTTTTCGATTAAGGGATCTTTTTATGAAATATTAAGCTTTAAAGCGCTAATTTTTGTTAGAGTCTAGTGTCAAAACTACAAATGCAAAAAAAATAAACCTAAATGAAAGCATGTACAGTCCGTGAGCTCTTAGAAAAACCTTCGGGTTTCGCGGAAATTCGGAAGGATTTGTGTAGTAGAAAATGACCTGTCTTTTTGACTTAGTAGCAATATACCTTACGAGTGAACCTGCGGGCTATAACCACAGATTAAGTAAGAGTTACTACGTAACAGATATTTATCTGAGCGAGGTACGTCCGATAATCACCGCCTGACGGAACATAGTTGCCGATGCTAATACATCAAGGATGCCCGCGCGCGGCGATGTCAACTCGCTCGACCGGTTTTTGAGTGTCGAGACATGGTCGAGACACGTCAAGCGAGATGCAAGTAGGCGAGTAGTACACTCTTACTTAATCTGTGGTAGTAGGTGTACATTCTAGTCATTACGTCAAGTTCGGTTAGATGTGTGTGGTGTGTTGTTGTTTCTTTGAATTATTTTGGTGAATGAATAACTTAAAAAAATGACTCATTATTGTTGTGTGAGTGGGTGTTTACACAAGAGAACCAAAAATAATAAAAAGGAAACGTTTTTCTCTTTGCCGGTGAACGAGGAAAGGTCAGTAGTAGTTGCAATTTATTTTTATTTATACATATAAGATGATATACCTAAGTATATTGAAGTGATCAATCAACACGAAACAGTGTTCATCAAGTTAGAAATATTGAATTATCTAAATTCGGGGTCAATAGAAATGATAAAATTATTTGTTTACAAACAAATCAGTACTGTTTGACACATAACCTCAATATTTCTGCAAACGAGTTTTGATTCGAAAAAACCTATAGTTAATAGTTATTTAATCTTAAACAGAATGTAAAAGTAACAATCAAGCGTGTACATCAAATAAATATATGTAAATATACATATATATATTTGATTATTCAAGTAACTGTTTTTCTCATAATGTGTACCTGTTAATTTATATTAATATTTTCGATGTGTTGACAACCCTACCGTTCGAGCGAGCAAACGTAGGTATAACTATACGTTCGCAGTAAACTACGAAAAATGAACTTTCAATAGGAGTTAATATGGTTTATTTAGGCGCGTTCGGCCAGCATTATACATATATTTTATATGTATTCAATACTTTTACGTGTTGATCGGACCTACTTTGTCGCTTTGTATAGAAGTGAAATATGCCTGCTATAACCCTCACTGATAGCGCCCTTCGCTCCCTCTCCATATCGTCGTCGTCTTTGAGGTACTTAGTAAGCCAGTGCCCCAGTTAGTTAAATTGGTTTACCTACCCTGTTTATGGGGACACCATATCGCTTAGGCAGAGGCACGCCAGAAAAAATGATTTACTTTATCATTAAAAAAAAAAAGAAGAGGTTTATGCAAATCTCCAGCATGAGACAAATCCAATTGACATTATCATTTATCAAAATCGTAAATATGCGAGAATAAGTTTGTACTTATATCAACTTCTTTGAAATAAAAAGACTACAGTGTGTTACATTGTCATAATAGAAAAGTAAATAAAAAATTGATACAATGCGTATGTCATTTATGTAAACATTGTCATTGTAAATAGACCATTTATTTCATATTTTGTTAATTTTCTTGGTGTTGCGGTTATAAGTAGAATCAAAACTTATATTTTCTCATGCTAAGGAACTTACCGCAGGCGCAGGTCTGTGTTGAATTCTCGTTTATTTATTTTACATTGTCATCTCAAGTCAAAGCGAGGGTCGGGTTACTTTTTTTTATTTTATTTTTATTGAAGCTTTGGCTAAGGGTCAGGTTACGTGACGTCCACAGACTACTAAGGGATACTAAGGGATAAATTTTCAGTTCTTTACCATAAAACAATAAGAAACGAAGAGGTTTATCCAACTCTCCAGCACAAGACGAATCCAATGGCAATGAATGACATATCATTTATCAAAATCGGACCATATATCTAACTGTGTCATAGAATTAGTTCATACTTGTTGTTTTTTGAGATGGTTTTTGTGTAGTAACGGCTTCGGAACCCTACACTGAGCGTGGTCAGACATGCTCTTGTCCGGTTTTACCATTTTAGTATGGGACGCTAAAAAGTAATAATAAATCATTAGCCAGCACTACGCAAATCAGCACAATTGCACATTATATGCCAATTAATTAGGTTGGAAATATTTGTTTGGACATTCCATTATGTTGAAACTATTTGTTTAGGATTTATAGGATAGGGTACCTCCTGCTTACTTTCCCTTAGAATGTTGTCATTCATACGGCACTTAATATTTACTGATAAAAGGCCTGTCGCTGGGAAAGTTCATGGCTCAACGACGTTCTGTCTTGAAATCTTATTGAAAATTTTCTACCCCACGAGATTGAATCTCGAAAAATGACTCAAAATCTCGTGAGATCGTGTTTGAATTCCTAGTCTAACCTTAATGTGCGCCGTTGTTGACTTTAATTAGGACGTAGCTTAACGAAAAGGACCCTACGCACGAATTGCACACCCGTAGATTTTGACATTATATTGACAGCAATAAAATTCAAATTCAAATGCATTTGCATTATGTTGTGGATCCTTTTCGCTAAATTACGTCAATAGTTCTTAAAATACAGATTTCTCACAGAAATAGAATAGTTCTTACTCTGTAAGATTTCTTATAAAGAAAAAAAAAAGGAATTCCAACATGCCAACGTGATTTGAAATGTCATCCTTTAAAGACGACTCATTTTAAAAACAAAACACCATGACACATACAACAAATTTATAAAGTATATATTTATTTGATAAAAATATGTAATTTTTTGTAAAAATCAGACATTATATGTAGTAAAAAACTACACAGTTCTTTATTTATTTTAAAATTTCAAATTTTTGTAAAAATGGCGTCTAAAGACGATAACGCCAGCGGTGACGGTGGCGAGCCCGAGGACCAGAAAGCACCGCCGCCGGAGGCGCCTTCATCGTCTCCCGAGCCCCTAGTCCCGAAGGCGCCCGACGTGGAGCTCATCGTGGACGGCTTCGGGATTATGCCCAAGGGTCCCCCGGGAAGCTCGAAGACGAAGCCCAAGTACGAAGACGACGGGTCAATGAAGAGCCCTTGTGCCTCAAGTAGTAACATCGATATCGTTCGAAGGTATACTTGGAGGACGAAAAACAGAATGACAGTACAGGTAGGCGCGTTGGTCCCTATCAATCGAGTACATTAAACTACCCTTTCCTCGGTCAGCAACAACGCTATTGTTATGCTCACCAACGACAATGACTGAGACACCAAATAATAACTTTATTTAACTTATATTGATACCATTTAAAATCTAATCAAAACAGGTTAATTAATTATTTCGATTTGTACCATTGTTTATATTGTAACTTTTTGAGATCTTACTACAAAGAATAACATCCACTTATTTCAGAAACTAAGATGAAAATATACAGGGTGGAAAGGGACGAGGGCCGTTCCCGAAAATATAATATCACATAAGTGATGTACATTCGATGTGCAATGGTTAGAAACAATTATTATAAAGAAAACAAAAAAGTTAAAATGAGTCGTGTTTAATATTGGTGACAACCCTATGTTCCTAACTACATTCCAACATTTGTAAGGAGAAAAGGATACCTGTTATCTTAGGGATCTACACCCGATGTTCAAATATTCCACCGCGTCTAATGATACAGGCAGCAGCTCGTGCCCGAGTATGGCGATGCACCTTCGATAATGTATTTTCTTCACGATTTTTTCTACGCAGTTGTTCGAAGGCAGTAATTAATATTTCTTTCATTTCCTGGGAAGTATCACATTCTGTCCTGAAAACTTTGTCTTTAATCGTGCCCCACAGAAAAAAGTCCAGTGCCGTGAGGTCCGGACTCCTTGGGGGCCAACGGTGTGGCCCGAATCGCCCTATCCCCCAAACTCAGTGTTTAATTTCTCACGAACTTCTATCACGGAATGAGCTGGTGCTCCGTCTTGTTGGTACCAAGTGCTTTGTCTTTCGGCCAGTGGCAACTGGCAAGTTATCGAGGTAAACGTCAACCTCGGAGTTTAGGAGGGCCATGTATCCAACTCTGTTAAGTGTTGCAGGTAAGAACACAGGCCCTATAATTGTTTCCCCGTGAATTGCAGCCCATACGTTTACTGAGCAACGATATTGGTGACTCGAATAACGGTACGCGAATGGGTTTTCTTCGGCGTACACGTGTTCATTTTGCCTGTTCCACATTCCATTGCGTGTAAATACACTTTCATCCGTCCAAATAATGCGTCTAATGAAGTCACGGTCTCCAGCTGTTTTTTCCAACAACCACCGGCAGTATGCTTCCCGAATGGGGCAGTCTCTGGGCAATAACGCTTGAACCCTCTGTATGTGATAAGGACGACGACGGCACAGTATAAAAATATAACCAGTAAAGAAGCTACGAACAAACGCTCGAAACGACGCACTCACACAGACGCACGCCTCTACGAGACCGCTAAGAGGATTTGGCGGTGCTGTCAGCCGCGTGTGTCGCGTCGAGACGAATGGGCTCCTCAGCGTTGCCAGAATGTTACTTTTGTAACATTTTACGTTACTTTTGACCCTCTCATGTTACCCCTATGTTACAGGAATTAAAATGTTACTTTTACGTTACTTTTAGGTCAGTATAAAATATTTAAATAAATATTTATAAAATAATATTTTTTTTGTTTTTTTTTTCAGTATCACTAGTAAATTATTCGATCAACATTTTTTTTCGAAGAAAGAAAGAAACGGGACAGAATAGTTTTTTTTTAGTTTTTGTGTAAATAAAGTGCCATAATTTAGTATTAGTGTCGTTTTAGACATTACTAAATGTTATTTTTCTCGTGAAAATGTTACTTTTTGACCTGACTTGTGTTACATTTGACGATATGCCACTGGCAACACTGGGGCTCCTTCGCATTTTACGTTCGTTCTTAAAGAAGATGCCACAAAAGTATTGCGCGGTACAAGGTTGTTTGAATTCGGCTTCTTCAAACCCGGAACTTTCATTTTTTAAACTCCCTGCTGGTGATGAAAGGTTTGAATAAATAAAATATTTTTAAATAAAATGCTTTTTATAACACGATGACGTGTTGCAAAAGTAAAAAAATAAAAATCGTTTAATTTCCCAGCGAAAAATCGAGAGAACTCGGGAGATTTTAGTCGAAATAAAACAACTGTATTTTACACTAATTACTTTAATTTACAAACTATTAAATTATTAAACGATACTAAAATAATAAACATCTCTGCAATATTTGAACTTTGAGTGTTTTTTTTTAAATATTTTTCTCGACCGTGGATTGGTCCTTCTTTGAGTGTCTACCTTTGGTGTTATCGTCTTAAAAATACTGTTTTAATTGGTTACTTTGGTTCGAAATGTAGACATTCGGGAAACGGGGTCGCTAAATCGGGATATCGGGAGGGCAGAGCCGAAATCGGTAGAACTTCCGATGAATCGGGCACTTTTGCAACACGTCTGACACTGTTTATTAGGTTATGAAATACAAGCATATATGTCAAATACATGTATGTCAAATAAGCATACCTCCTCTCGAATTTAGAAAAAAAAGGAATCGTCGCCATGTTACACTTTGTGTTATTCTACCTATTCCTTCCAAAATCGAAATCTGGGGATCTGTGTGGTCTCTGACGATGATTTCGTTGGCAGCATGAGAAAAAGTAGCCGCCATCTTGAATTTTTTAGTTATTCAACCGATTGCTTCCAAAATCGATATCTGGGGATGTGTATGGACTCCGACAACTAATCTGTTGGCAGAATGAGAAAAAGTAGCCGCCATCTTGAATTTTTTAGATATTCAACCGATTGCTTCCAAAATCGATATCTGGGGATGTGTATGGTCTCCGACAACTAATCTGTTGGCAGAATGAGAAAAAGTAGCCGCCATCTTGAACTCTTTAGTTATTCAACCGATTGCTTCCAAAATCGATATCTGGGGATGTGTATGGACTCCGACAACTAATCTGTTGGCAGAATGAGAAAAAGTAGCCGCCATCTTGAACTCTTTAGTTATTCAACCGATTGCTTCCAAAATCGATATCTGGGGATGTGTATGGACTCCAACAACTAATCTGTTGGCAGAATGAGAAAAAGTAGCCGCCATCTTGAACTCTTTAGTTATTCAACCGATTGCTTCCAAAATCGATATCTGGGTATGTGTATGGTCTCCGATAACTAATCTCTTGGCAGAATGAGAAAAAGTAGCCGCCATCTTGAACTTTTTTATTATTCGACAGGCTGCTTCCAAAATCGATATATGGAGATCTGTGTGGTCCTAACTCTCGAAATTGACACTTGAATTAAAACTTTTTGAATTAAATTAAAAGATTTTGAGACTTGAATTAAATTAAAAGATTTTGTTTGTAAGCTTTCAATTCTTATATTTTATTCACCGGCTTTTACTGTACTTACACAGACAGAAGAAAACGTAACAGTTTTAGCGAGCCACAGTGCTCAAACACCCAAATCTCTTACATCGAACTCACCATGGAAAAGAAAACTAAAATCGGATCTTTCAGAAGCTAAAAAACAAACAACCAACAACAAACAAATTCGTTGTCGGAGACCACGCACATCCCCAGATATCGATTTTGGAAGCAATCGGTTGAATAACTAAAAAAATAAATATGGCGGCAATTTTTTCTCAATCTGTTAACGGATTAGTTGTCGGAGACCATACCCATCCCCAGATATCGATTTTGGAAGCAATCGGTTGAATAACTAAAAAGTTCAAGATGGCGGCTACTTTTTCTCATTCTGCCAACAAATTCGTTGTCGGAGACCACGCACATCCCCAGATATCGATTTTGGAAGCAATTGGTTGAATAACTAAAAAAATAAATATGGCGGCAATTTTTTCTCAATCTGTTAACGGATTAGTTGTCGGAGACCATACCCATCCCCAGATATCGATTTTGGAAGCAATCAGTTGAATAACTAAAAAATTAAAGATGGCGGCTACTTTTTCTCAATCTGCAACGGATTTGTTGTCGCAGATCACACATATCGATTTTGCACTTACTAGCTGAGATACAATAAACAAGATTTTTTTTTAATTTTACAAAATGTTAGTGGACAACCCTTACGCTCAATTGGAGCGTAGGTATTTATCTTGAAAAGTAGGCCTAGTTTCTTTACTGGTTTATTTATATACTGTGACGACGGGCACGTTTTAGTATCTTCAATACTGTCGTATGAGTTAATCCGAAGTGCTGACCCGCCCGCCTGGAACTTGCTCTTGGATTTCGATCAAAATAACGCAGTACTCTTTCTTCGAGACCCGCAGCAAGTCGTACGACACCTCCTCCGCGTTGGTCGTCTTGAGATGTTCGGGGGATTATAGGACGATTGCTAGCAACGCGGTCAAAGGCACGTAAAATCGTTCGACGATCTGATGGATGCGGTGGAGGATATCGCTGTCTGTATTGACGCAAAGTCTCAGAGGTATTGTAGTTGCACTCTGCGTATAACGGTAACAAATTGAGATAATCTCTAGTCTCAAATAGTGGCATTATTAAGCATTTCATTAGTTTAAGAGTGTGACATAATTGTGACGTGCTTATTGTCATTGTAATAATTATCTGTGAAACAAACAGGTTGCAAAACAAAAATATTGTCAATGCACCTACAAAATGTCATCCATCAATAACGTCACAAAGTTAGTGTTTACTAGTTAGGTCAAGGTGGGGTCATTGACTTTATCAGCTGTTAGGGTTGAAACTACACGTTTTTTGTATTAAACTTTAACGAGCTGTAACTCGAAAACGGCTAAAAATATTAGCATAGTTTCTTGGAGAAAAATATAGTACTAAAGATACATAATCTCGAATTTAACGGAAAGGCCGTCGTCCCTTTCCACCCTGTATAAAAATAATGAGACGGTACTAGCGATAAGTCTACATTGTGCCAAAGGAAAAGGGTTGCTCTAACATAGTAAAGTTCAGTATTGCTTAAACGGTCCCCCAATTGAAAAAAAAATTTTTTTTTTAACATTATATAGTTGATAGTAATGATTTTTAAGAGCTATGTAATGATACGTTACTCTATGTTATAATCAAAAAAATAAGTTATACCTCTGCTTTACACATACATGTACAACCATTTTAACAAGCTTTTATTTAACTTGCAATGTATGTATGTATGTATGTACCTATGGGTCAAATCTCGCAAGTTAAATTTGACCCACTTCTCGGTTTCCAATAAACTATGCATACTCCTTTAGTTCTGATGACAATACAATAATATAGTACCATCGGGCTGGTCTGAGACTCAGGGTGACTATAGGAACTCCTAAATTACGCATGATAAATCCGTCGTGTTAGGGCTTGTTAGAGTCATCTTGACGAGTAGATGACGACTGTGCGAAAAAAAGTACAGTAGGCAACAAAAGCTCGTCCCATTTTTTTTATTTTAGACAAACTTATTTTTAAAATATTTTATTTTACATGTTTGTCGGCGTAATTTAAATATATAACAATATTTGCTAAATTACAGCTTTATCCTACCAAAAGTCTCTGAGTTAGACCGCGCACGGACGGACGGACGGACAGACGGACATGGCTAAAATATAAGGGTTCCTCGTTTTACTTCGGAATCCTAAAAATGTACTGCAGTTTGTGAAATTGTCTACGGGCAAAGGAGTAAAAACTACATAAAAGGGATTTGTTTTTTAGACTTGTTACTAAATGACTGAAATTGCTATATGTACGCCTATAATATTTGAGGAGTTCCCATAATTCCTCGTAGATTGCCTCATCAGATTACAATTTGGTGACAATGGGACAACCTGAAAAGTAAGTATACTTCATCAAACAAAAATATTTTTGAAATCGTACCATAATTGACAGAGAAATCTGTGAACATACAATAAAAAAAAACATGGTGTTTAAGAAATGACGATCTGCTTTGAGAAAAGTGTGTAAACCAGGCCCTTATTATTTAGTACGAGTATGTAGAGCTTCATGGTGTGGTTTATCTGCACCGTTATTGTTATGATTGAATATTTTACTCGAAAGGAATTTAGGTGCATCTGTGTGACTTAAATTATAACTATGTTTGATAAATCATGGCAAGTCTAGGTTAAACGGAAACTTTTGGTCACATAATTATATCATCCCCACCGTGCGCAGCCCAAGCACGAAACTGCTGCGTTGCCACGTTGCCCTGCTGCTGGTTTAAAAGTTAACACGGCGGTCGTAGTTATACAACAAGGTTGTATTGTATCACTATGACCGCCGCGCTGCCCAATTTGTAGGCTGGCAGATCAGGCAGAACCTGATCATCAGTAGCTAAATATTATAAATGATTTGTAATTAAAGGTGCATAAGTGCCATTGCACTACAACTCGCGCGGTCCTGCATTTAGGACTCGCTCACTCTGAGCTGATTACGGTGTGTGTTTTTATAGATTTAAATTTTATATACAGGTTATAACTTATGGTGCAACCATTACTTCCATCCAAGTCCCTGACCGAAAAGGTGTCCCTGATGATGTAGTGGCGGGTTTCGATACATTAGAAGGTCAGTAAATATTATGCTTTACCATATATGACGTGCAAAACCAAAGTAAGTTTATGCGAAGATAAATCGAGATTTATGTTGATCAGAGTACTTTCAACCGAGAAACCCGTACTTTGGCGGCACGATAGGTCGCTGCGCGAACTACATCCGCGACGGGGCCTGCTTGGTGCGGCCGTCGGGCCGCGTGTACATGCTGTCGGCGAATAAGAACCGCCACCATTACAACGGAGGATACTTTGGATTCGACAAGGTGAATTGTGCTTCGATTAATTATCTTATTGACAGCGGATACGAATATTGAATCATTTTAAACATTTCAAACGCCTCAGCCGACAGCAGCGCGGCACAAACATGCGCTGACTAGGCTGTCCTCCTCTTCCCGACTAGGTTGTTAAAAAATAAAAGTGATAAATTTTCATACATTGTTGATCAGGTCAATTGGAGATCGTACGTGACCGGCAACAAAGTAATTATGAGTCACGTATCGGAACGTTTCCACGAGGGGTACCCTGGCACCGTGATGGCTCAAGTTTCTTACGAAGTCACTTGTGATAATACTATCAAAATTGAAATGAAATGTACTACAAACGAACCGACAATCGTCAACCTCAGCCACGCACCTTTCTTTAATCTTGGAGGACACGTATGCATTTTTTATTGTCTTAGGTATATTTTATAATGCGATAGGGAATATTCATGACAAACAGTTAAGAAAAATCATTTTTTGAATAGCAACAATAACCAACCAAGATATGCCCACAAAGATTTATATTTATATCTCTTTCTAGCAAAATAGAATTTAATATATGGAGCTTACATGGCCGACCTGTTACACGACGTGACAGTGCATATCGGATCTCCCTGTCTAATCGCTGTCTAATGAGCAGTTTAAAATGCTTGTATCATCCGTATTTCTAGGCCGATTTTAATTGTAATCTCACTTTTGGCGATCTCTTTTACGGTATTTTCATATTTTGTTGAGCGATGGGATCTAAAAACTCCATGTATATTCCCTATTTTGGTCCTATGTACATTTGAACGCATCACTTTAATAATTTTGTATAATTTTAGCATTCCGGCTGTGAGTCCATGTACGATCATATATTTACGATCAATGCTGATAAATACACAGCTGCGGACGACGACGGCGTCGTCATAGGTGAGTTATGCCGGTTGTGGGCCTTTTTCGTGCATGTACAGTGTCTTTCTGCAGCGTCGAAGGTCCCAAACGCTAGCACCGATTTAGAGGCGGTATTTATTCCAGAAATTTAGTTTAATTGGGATGGTAAGTGCTTAGCTAGGTTTTTGAAAATCGGTTGGGCCGATATCAGCTCTCACTATGACTATGATGTACCCGTCTAAATAAAATCATTTTGATGGTTTGTCCTTAGAATGCTTAAAATCAGAATGTTTCAGGTATTTATGTATACAGTAAACTTGATACGTTAAATTACAGGCGAAAAGAAAGTTGTCGGCGGTACAGCCTACGACTTCCGAGTGCCGCGCGTCATGCGCGTGATGATGCCCAAGATACCGCTGGGGGGCTACGACTTGAACTTCTGCATCACGCAGGGCACGGAGCAAGACTTGACGTTTCAAGCCAGGTAAAAATTATTATTATTTATTCAAACTGTATTGCACGAAACGCAAAGTAGGTACAAAACTACAAATGGCGGCTTTATGAAGACGCAGGATTTAAAAAAAAAAAGGTAAGTGAATCGGGATGGTTCTTAGCAAAATTTCGTGAAAATTGGTTAGGCCGTTTTAGAGATAAGTAATAGTAGGTGTCATCGTTATTTTGGGGGCTTTTTCTCCCTAAAAGCTCAATATCTTAAAAACGGCTGGACTGATTTTGATAAAACATGTCTAAGAACCACCGCTAAAAAATCTGCTTTAAAATATAAAAAAAACGCATTCCAATAGGTTCATCCGTTTCAGAGCTACGGTGCCACAGACAGACACGCACACGTCAAACTTATACTCGTACCTAAAGCCGCGACCCCAACAAGCGCATGCGCTCGCGGGATAGCCTCGCGAGCCAAATGCTCGGTCTCTGTGGACGTGCCTCGGCTGAGCGTGCCTCGGGGTCGAACCGTCGGCTGTCGGTAAAGACGACAATCTCCAAGGTGCCTCAGTGTGCGCTGTTCGTTCGCTGGTGGTTTCAGCTCGCGAGCCCCAATAGTTTTAACTAATTATAAATTGCCTCGGATTTATGATGGCTAGGTCTGCCTCGCGAGGCTCGCCTGAGTATCTCCAGGCTGATCACGAAGCTGGCACGCGAGGCTACTTGACTCTTATTTATTTCGTACTACCTGCTGCGACATCGCACGCGTAGAACTCGTTTCGTTGGGAATCGACAAATTTACTAAGCTATCTCTATACAATTCATAGAAAAATTGGTTTGGGTTCGGTTCCGTTGGCCTTACTCGCATTTAGCCTTGGCGAGCAAAACGGCTCAGTAGTACACTGACCAAGTATGCAAAATGACTTGGTTATATAATGCCATGGTTACAAAATTGTCTTAGTTTCTGGAAGACTTACTTTGCAAAACGTCTAGGTCGTGAAATGCACAAGTAGGCAGAATTACTCAATAGTGTATAAGGTCTTGATTGTATTAAAGACTATGTAATAAAAATATCTTGTTTGTTTTAATGTCTTAATAACAAAATGAGCAAGTGGGTGTAACGTCATAATTGCTAAAGGACTATGTTGTATGAAAAATGAGTATAAGGTGCTTTTGGGGTAAATTCGAAAAAGGGGTGAAGTCGAAAATCACAAATATCTACTAAACTGGGGACAATTTCTACGCTGGCAAAACATGGCAAGACGCCATTTTTAACTGCCCCCGCTTCGGTTTCAAAGAAGAAATAAATATAAGATCGTAAGGACACAAATTGACAACAATTCATTTTTTGCTAAGGTAGTAAAATAAAATACCGTTTCTAGATTTTACACTGCTGATTATAGTAAAAATATCTTTGGATTTTTTTATGCAGTACTTTTTTTATATCTAGGAAAAACAGTAAAAAAAGTTGGATTGTGAATGTTAGGAATACACTTATAGTGCCCTTAGTCCATTTATTAACAAAGGAATTCAAAAAAATATACAACTGTCATGTTCATTTTTTATCCGTCTGACGGATTACTTGATTCTAACGACACGCTTTCGATTCTACGCAAAATAGTTTATTTATTTTAATGGCGTCTACAAATTACGTAATTAATTAAATTACGCAAAATAACAAAATTGTGAACGAACGGCAGCGAATGATTGACAAGTGAAGTGAGTGAGTGTGACATTACATGACACGTCATGTTACTTTTTTTAATTTTATATCAGGCTAAGATCACGACATCAGTATTCCTAACTTTGTATATACGGTCTTCTTAATTACTATTTCTTTAATAAATTATTAACGACGAATTTAAGTTAAATAAAGAAAAACCAAGAAATACGGGTAGTCTAATTTTTAACCAGCTATTATAAACGCAAAAAAACCATAATGCTTTTTTTTTGAAATGTTGTCAATTATACTTTACCCAGCAAAACATGACATGATAAAATAATGTATTGTCATTTTACAACCTGGACAAAATTGCTAGTTAAACATTTTTTATACTTTACGATTTAACTACATAAGTCTTTATACTTTCAAGACATTTTACTATATTGGCCATGAAGATTATCCAGACCATTTACCCATGAAAACATTATGACATTAAGTCGTTTTACAGCCAAGTCATTCCGTCTATACTATGCCCTATAGCAATGAGGGCGTTTTACAGACCAAGGCATTTTGCTACCCGGACAAAATACAACTAAGGTGCTCTGCTCGCCAAGGCAAAATGCAAGTAAGGCCAACGGGACCGAACCCATTGGTTTAGCGGCTTACCAGTGAAAGCGTTACGAACAGACAGGTATATTTTAATGCTTTGATAATGATAATGGGAATCGTAGATGTCCATCCTGTCATACAGTGCCTCAATTGACAACATTTCAAAAAAAAGCGTTATTTATTTTTCGCGTTTATAATAGCTGGTTAATAATTAGACTACCCGTATTTCTCAGTTTTTCTTTATTTAACTTAAATTCGTCGTTAATAATTTATTACATATATAGTCATTAAAAAGACCGTATATACAAAGTTAGGAATACTGATGTCGTGATCTTAGCATGACAAAATAAAAAAAGTAACTTTAAACCAAAGACCTTTATAATAGACGAACAGTCTGTGGAAGCGAGAGCGCAGCCTCTTTATGCACGAATACGAGTGCGACAGTGACAGCGAAAGACGTTGACGTTGTAACCATTTTGAAAGCTAATGGTAGCCCACGGTAGCCCACTGGCGACAGCGTCTTTTAGTTTTTATTAAAATATTCAGGATAATTGTATAAACGTGGTGTCAAAACCGTTAAAAACAACAATGGTGGGCTGTGCAGTACCTGATTGCGAAGTCAATCATAGGAATAATCCAAACAATGAGTCATTTCACAGGTAATTATGATCCACACATAGTCATTTTTGAACTCATATTTTCAAGGATTCCTAGGTCCAAGGAATACGGTTAGTGGTCTAATAAGTACGATATATCATGTAGTTTTGTGTTTTATGCATATTTTTAATTTTTATATGTAAAATGAAAAGATGTGTCCGTGAAAATTTCCATTTTTTAGGTAGTGATTGAATGTTTGAATCACACTCATCTATCGATAAGTTATCAATATGTCGATATTTTTTCATTCCTTCTCATAATTATTTAAACATTATTCCGAGCGATTATAAAACGCAGCTAGGTAAATTGATCACAGTTTATTATTTATCATTAAATGCAGTGGTCCAGGCTACGACAGGACTTCAATTTTTTTTTTATGTTTTTTGTGTATGTTTTAATTAAATCGTGTAGAATATGCTAAAATAAGCATCTTCTCTTATTTAAGTTTTTTCTCTCAGGTTGATAATTACCGAGATATGGGGGGTCCAAAAGTTAGTAAATTCGGTACCTACAAGGCGTTTGAAAAATTTCGATGGGGTGAAAATTATGTCTGTATAACATTCGGTTTTTATTTATGTATTGTGTAGATAGTACTAAAATAACCATCTTTTGCTGTGTAAACTTTTACCTAAAAGTCCTAAAATCGGGCCCCCTTTGCCCCTATAACCCAACCAAATATACTTACCAACCGTCACCACAGGTTTTCTAAAACTTAAGAACAGATCGATAACTTTCAAAATCTCTTAATCTCTAACATTTTAATAAATAAAAAACAAAAACAGTGAATCTCAATATTAATAATAGCGCGTTTTTGTGATAAGGTACGGTTATATTAAGAATCATTTCACGTTGGTATGTTGTACAAAAAAAGTCCAAGTTGTCTCCTACCTGGAGAAACCCAAACTTAATATGTTTAAAAATATTTCATGGTTTTTTAGAAAAAAGGGGGCCGAAAGGTGGTGGTATAGTATATTTTGAGGACCGGCTCATGAAGTCCTTTCATTTGATACCACACATGATAGGTGTCCGAAAAAAAATATAATTCCCATACAACAATAATATTATGTCATTAAGTACTGGCCCATATCAATATTTTGAAGAAATATTTTAACTTAAAGTACCCGTATACCAAAAGGCTACCCTGTACATCGATTTGCGGTTTTCAAGCAATATTTGCTTCGCACACCGTCCACTAAAAGTAAAGGTACATTTCAGATTTCCATCATCCCCATATTAAAAGCCTAGAATTTGTGTAAGACTGAAATTTATTAATTATTTACATTAAAAATTTATTGTATGATATGTGTGTGGTAATTACCATGAAAAGAGTATTATTATAGATAATGAAAGAATCTTGTGTTTTATTAGTGAAGAATGCTAGTTTTAAGTTCCACGCAAGATACAAACAAGTCTTATATAAGCGAGTCTTTTTCATCGATATTTTTTCGATATAACGTACGCACATCACTAAAATTACTCATACACTTGTAAAATCACGCACACGTTGACATTTCCGTTTTGGTAACGCGGGAAAAAGGGAGTCTGTTCGTCTACTACGTTAGTTATTTAAAGGTCTTTGCTTTAAACAGATACAGAACTGACTGTCATGTCATGTCACTCACTTGTCAATCATTCGCTGCCGTTCGTTCACAAATTTGTTATTTTGCGTAATTTAATTAATTACATAATTTGTAGACGCCATTAAAATAAATAAACTATTTTGCGTTTACTGCTTTGCATCTGCTTTGAGTTTCATTCGTCAGACAGATAAAAAATGAACATGACAGTTGTATTTTTTTTAAATAAATTGACTAAGGGCTCTATAAGTGTTTTCCTAACATTCACAATCCAACTTTTTTTACTGTTTTTCCTAAATATAAAAAAAAAACTACTGCATAAAAAAATCCAAAGATATTTTTACTGTAATCAGCAGTGTAAAATCTAGAAACGGTATTTTATTTTACTACCTTAGCACAAAATGAATTGTTGTCAATTGCATGGTGGGCATTATTATGTTAGTTTTCGTGATAAATATTGGTTGTATTTCTAGAGCTCTCCATCCAGCTTCCGGTAGAGTACTCGAAGTATACAGCAATCAACCGGGCATGCAGTTCTACACGGGCAACTTGCTGCCCGATCCGGACAAAATAGTGGAGGTTTGTTATATTTAGCAGTTTAGCAGAATACTTATATAGTCGTGCCTTTCTATTTATGAACAGCCAATAGAAAGCGTGGAAAGTTAAGATACTTGAAAGAGGTGGAACGGTACGCCGCCGCCACGTCTAAATTGTAGGAAAAATGTTCAGACTGTTATGAAGACAATTTTTTTTTTTCATCATTTAATTAAAGCTTTTATAGGGTCTAGCTTTTGCCTAGGACTCCGACCGCGTAGAAGTCGTTTCTAGCTATTCCCGCTGGAACTGTCTCATTATGCGGGTTAAAAAGCACCCTATATCATTCCTCGTCCCGAGTCTTGAGTTTAACAGTGAAAGCGTTACAAACAGATAGACAAAGTTACTTACACATTTATAATATTACTTATCTACATTTTATGACGTTTATTGAGCATGAAAGGAAAAATAATTTAAAATAACATGTTAGTCCATGGAAATCATACCATAAATGGGGTTGGCTTGCATCAAATAAGGTAGTTATGTTTTTTTTATGCTCTATTTGATGAAGTGGTTGTGGCAAATCCAAGTTTTCCCCCTCCCCTCCAGATAATTGTTAAATTCTTGAAAACTATTAAATCTTAGCCTAATTGTGCAAAATGTGGTTACAGAATTATCGACAAGTTTTTAGAGTTGTAGATAATTCTGTAGCTCTGCCTACCCCTCCCCGGGAACGAAGGCGTGAGTTTATGTATGTATGTATGTATGTAACTATTAAATTTTCGGAGCTTTTGAGTTTCAGCCGATTTATACTATCAATAACCAATGTTACGACAAGTCATACTTTTTAGAAGGCTGATTTTTCAAAATAAATTTATTAATTGGGATACGATAAACTGAATAGTTTCTTTTAAGGTTTTGGCAATGTGATTAATTATTAAAGTACAGAAGGAAACCGAAATATATATTTCACCCCTATTATATGCCCTACTCCCACCCAGAAATATTTCATTTTATTATTGTTCACTGATCCTGCTGTGAAAATTTTACTTTAGTCTCAGCACATTATTGGGACTAAATCTTCTTATTAATTTTTAATTTACTTTGGACACAACCAATCTTGGTGTTTGTGAATAGAGGGTTTTAGCCATTTTCACTATTTGTGTATAGACAATTTTTAGGACGTGGAAATAACCTCGAAAACTTGAAAAATTACTACACTTGTATTATTATATATTCACATTCTACTAAGGTGCTATTATTGACTCAGTTTTGAACCTAAGTGTATATCATAGAAAATTTTCTATGATATACACTTTCATTTTGTTGAAAACTAAGTCTTCTAAAAAGTGTACATTTACATTTGCGGTACAATACGATTACAAACAGTTAACGATTGACTTTTCTCGGCTATTATCGGCTAAACCCGGAGACGAAAACGACACAAAATACATTGCTGCGGTAGCACTCAACTAATGGCCGAACCCTATATTCAAACCGCGGATAAATAGGCTTACTTCAGATTAAAATACGACCTATTTTGTATGAGCAAATGTCAATTTTTAACCCGAAGTAAGCCTTATCTGTCCGCGGTTTGAATATAGGGTTCGGACGTTAAAGTATCGTAAACGCAATGTTTATCACCTGCCACGATGGCATTACTTAGGTATATAGACCTAAGAAGCGATATAGACGCATTATTTATTGGGTACCTTACCTATAACATAAAAAAAACTTGATTCTTTATTAATCGATAGTTACTGTTTTACGTAACTGTACGATATTACACCCGGATATAAGGATAGTTTGATCTCGATGATGAATAAAAAAACAAGTTAGTACACAATGCTCATATTTTTCTGTTGTATTGTGTTTCCTTAATAAGATAACTCTATGTAAAAAACGAGTGATACCGACAATAACCGAGGATGGCCGAATGGTGAACTTATTTTAATCGAATTTTAACAATAGGTTCTTGGTGGTAAAAATGGTAGAAACTGTAAACGTACGAAAAAATTATGGTTTTTCAAGGACTATTATTTGATGCACCCTTACCTTATATGGTCTACTTAGCGGGGGCTATCTCCCAGTATTTCAGGGTTCCGTACCCAAAAGGTGGTAAACGGGACTCTATTACTAAGCCTTCGTTGCCTACCATCTGTCCTAATTTTATAAGAGTAGGTGATGATTAAAACCTTTTAGCAAGGCATGCATTTATTTGAGAACCGTTTCTGGGGCTGCTCCCTCATGGTTTCCAGTGAAGAGAAACACCCCTCAGACCTCGTATCCAACCCGGTTTAATAGAATAATTATCGACGCCCAAACATTTCAGTACTTAGTGGTAAGACCTTAAGCGAAATTAAAATGTGCAGCATCTTGAGTTGGCTGCAACCTAACAAGTTTAACCCTTTACCAGCCCGCGAAGAACAAGCGTATCTTAATAAGTTCTTCTTTCGTTCTTCGTTATTAGACATCTTGTACAAAATGTATTTACAAAAGTCGGATCTGCTCTTGTAAACCAGAAAAAATATTGTGGGATACATTATTCCTATTTCTAGTAATGAACGATTATATTCTTGATCAGACAAAGGGTGACATGTCACCCATATAGTATATTGTACACCATAGTCCGGTTTCAACTCCAAATCTCCTACAAGACATTATATCTATCCCTGAAAATATGATTTCATAATCTTCATTCACTTCATTACTTAACTGACACGATGAGAAAATTAACCGGGCTATGGGCAGAATAGTTCCCGCATAGTCAAACTCTAACAAGCCAATCGGATAGTGTCATGCCACATCCTAATTCTGGTCATATTACAATATGGGTAAGGACCAAAAAGTTGTCCACGCTAACTCACTCAATTAAATTTTCTATGAAACTTTTCCGTTGTGACACGAAAGTTAGCCATACAATTGTAGGGATAATTTTCGTCGCACAACGGAACTTTTTTTCAACTTCGCTGTTTGTATGGTTAACTGCGCTTAACAGTGGTCCAACTTTTTGGTCCTTACCCATATTGCATGAATACTTATTTAGCAAAGTATAGGGTTACGTTACCCTACAACCCTCAAAATCTAATATATCTCAAAATATGGTCCGACCTATCCGAGTGTTCGGATTTTTGTCACAAGTGAACTGAATTCAAACGGCTGCCAAAGATACATTATTGGATTTAGCTGTGGGTTTTGAATGAAGATCATGAAATCATATTTTCAGGGATTGATATAATGTTTGGTAGAGACTTGGAGTTGAAACCGGACTATGGTCTACAATATATACTATGTGGGAGACATATATCCATTACCCTGGTAAAGGGTTAAACTATTTTTTTATTATTGTATTATATAATACTAGCGGCCCGCCAGCGGCTTCGCCCCGCTGCAAATGTCCGACTTTCCCGGAGGATTTTTCAATTTCTTTCCTTCATACTAACCTTTTCCTGACAATGCACAGTGGTCCCAGTAGAAGACAATATTCAAAAAAGTCGCTTAACTATAAAACCTTTTTTTTTACCAAGGAGGGTAGCTAAATACATGTAGGTTTAGACAACATAAATTATTTCACATGTGTCGGAACAAAAATGTCCACTTATATTCATCCGAAGTTGTCATACCGCACGCACTCGAACCGTGTTATCACAAAACAGTAAAAACATTGATTTGTTTACGGATGATTTTCACTACTATTTTGTTTAAAAGTGTCTTTGAATTTTATAATGGAGATTCAAGAAGGTATGGTTAGTATTTTCTTAAAGGTTATGTTTGATTTTTATGCTTCGTTTTATTGTTATAATTCATTTACGCAACACGTCGGAATAACCTATGAAAATTTAAATCTAGGAAATATATCGAAGCTTTTACTGTAGATACCCCGTGGACCCCCTGATGATTTATATGTCATTTTGAAGCAAAAAGTATGAACTTTAATATTCTTATGACAAATTCACCGAACACTTCCGAAGGTCTTGGTGATAGTCATTTTACGTCATTATAGTTTTACGGTGAAAATATTTCATGTTTTGTTTAATTTGTTTTAGACCAAGAAATCAATTATTCGTTGTCACGTATGTTTGTATTTGAACAATGGATAGGTGCTACCAAAGATAATAATGCTGAAAAATGCAAATACGTCATCCAGCAATTATCTAAGCCGTTTTTAGAAAATAATATTAATACCCAAAATTTAGAGAAAAGATGTCGCTATCTGTGCAAAAAACTAATGGAGTACTACAAAAAAGCGTCTCAGAACAAGAAAGTATTATTAAATAGACATTCGGACTGGCTAAACGTAAGAGAACGAGAGAGAAGTCTTGTGGGAGGACCTTGTGCAGGGTCCGTCCGGGTTGGTACCACCATCTTATCCATTAACCTACCGCCAAGCAGCAGTGTTCATATTGTTGTGTTCCGGTTTGGGGATAAGACAGCCGGTGAAATGACTAGCATAGAGGCATTCCATCTTAGTCCTCAGGGTTGGCAATACATTTGCAGTCTTGTGAATGCGAATGTCTATGTGTATCAGTTTCCACCTACTATCAGGTGGCCTGTGTGCTCGTTTGCCTTCCTGTGCCATAAAAAAAATGCTGTCTACTTTGCATACGTTTTTATGAATATTTTTTACACGTGTCCTATCGGCTACCTGTCAAAAAATGCCAAATGAGATCTCAAGAAGAGAAATGTTGTTTTTTGGAAAGAAAAAAGCTGCTTCAAACACTTTTTAGACAAAAACTGGGTCTTATTGTCGACAAACCACTAAGTGGAGGTAGTGGTTCCACAAATGACGGAAACACGGCACGTGCATTCTTTGACA
The DNA here is from genome assembly GCA_927399475.2 of Acleris emargana. Taxonomy (NCBI): domain Eukaryota; kingdom Metazoa; phylum Arthropoda; class Insecta; order Lepidoptera; family Tortricidae; genus Acleris; species Acleris emargana. The sequence goes on along the minus strand of OV656835.1, from coordinate 42,115,059 downwards.
ATCCTAGAATAACTGCGGAAATAACAGGACTAAACGAAGATTTGATATACAGATGTTCTGTGATATTAAAAGTTTTAGCTTCTGGCCATAGGATTAATACAAAAAAATTCGAAGAATATGCCATAGAAACAGCGAAACGCCTCGTGACGAAATATCCGTGGTACTACCTTCCTGCTTCAGTGCATAAGGTTTTAATTCATGGGTCAGAAGTGATAGAATATGCTCTTTTACCTATAGGCGAGATGTCAGAAGAGGCTGCAGAAGCAAAAAATAAAGATGTGAAATACATTAGGCAACATAACACCAGAAAACAATCTAGGGTGACGAGCAACACTGATTTACTGAATCGACTACTATTAACATCCGATCCTTTCATCACTGGCCTGCGAAGTTTGCCCCAAAAAAAAAGGATCACTACCGAAAGACTTTGTTTCTCTAATTTTAGAACAAACATAACGTAATGAAGCGTTGAACACTATCTATCATATTTTTATTGCAACTTGTTTATTTTCGTCCGCTGTTGTATGAACGCGGGACCACTGTGCAATGACGAACACAACAAAAAAGACATCAGCCAAATCGGTTCAACCATTCTCGAGTTTGGCGCTTAGCAACACATTTAGCGATTCATTTTTATTATATAGATAATATGTGTTTGTTCTTGAATAGTACCACTGTAGATATAAATAGATACAATACTGTGAGTTTGATTTAAACGTCCAAAAAGGTAGTCTTTTCCCGTCTTATTTTACTAAATCAATTTATCGATTGAAAGTAGAACTGAAATCACAGGTCATGAGTACTGCAAGTTTTACCTAAAAGATACTTTTAGTAAAATTACTACTTTAAAAAGATGTCTCTTTGGCATAACGTCCTTTCTGCAAAACGGCTCATTTGAACATTATTTTTGCAAAATGTTCCTTTAATAAATTGCCAACTCGCATACCGCCACTTACAGAAAAGTAACATTAGGGATTAAGGAGTTCGCTGCAAAAAGGACAAAGGGACATGTGACACGCACGGCGGGGGCTTCGGTCACTGAACCGCTACGGGACCTTTTATTGTGCGTTTACTTGCACGTTTTTTTTACACACGTACCTACCTTTTGTAGCCATTATCAGCCATGGGAGAAGAAGACGGAGGCGAAGGCAAGGGAGAAGAAAGTGAGGGAGAGAGCGAGCAATCCGAAAGTGAGGACGCATCTGAAAAGGGGGACGAGGCGAAAGAAGGAAGCGAGGTGAAGTTAAGACTACCTACAAAGATTGATTAAATAACTTTTTAGTAGTGGCAGATCCACTGTAGCTGTTCACTGATTGTAGTAAAAAATCGCCAGATTGACCGCGGTAGTATCACTCTCAGATCATAAATAATAATATCTGCTTGGTGCAGTTGTTCTGCATCTTGCGTTTGTGTAGGATTTCATTTGATTCGATCAGTGAGAGTGCCGGTCGCCTAAATCATTTTCACTCTCTTCTCCCTTTCTTCCCTACTCCCCAAATACGTTTTTTAAAGGCATCTGTATGGCAAAATACCTTAACCCGAACGAGCGACCTTGGCCCGCTTGCTCGTTTAGCCACATGATATGTTATTTATAATATCAGGTAACAGTTAACACCAAATAGACCTAGTCCCGAAAACAATTTCGTTTATAAAAATAGGTACGAAATCGCCTAGTAGATCCCTAGATTTTATCATGCTTGCTGATTACATCAGGTACGCAAATTACAAAAGTCAAATTAAATTCATGAATATTATTATTGATACAGATAATATTTATTTAGTTTTTATTCTGGAACAGTATCAAGATAAAGCTTTATAAAACTTAGGTGATTGAAATGTCAACATTTTGTCTTTGCATGCAAACTTCAAACCCCTCATATACGGAAGTTTGAAAACAAAAACTAAATTCTACTCTCTTCGGATTATGATATTATTTTAGTAAAAAAGAGCTTACAAAAATACTAAAAGATACCAAAATTTTGAGCACGGATTCGTGCCTAAGCACTAATTAACTTGGATCAGCGGACCTTTGACGGGATATTTCCTAAAGGGAACTTTTGGTATACCTTTCAGAATCAACTGTTAACACGCTGTAATACTTACCCGTAACAGAAAAATGTTGCTTTTTTAAATTAAAATAGGACATCTGGTTTTTATACAGAAAACGTTTTTTAGCCTAGTTCCCTGTTGCCAGACCTTAGAAACAAACAAGAATATTAACTTATACTGACTAACACAGTTACCAGCAATAATGTATTACCAGTGCGACCGGCACCATCAACCGACCGCCGTCTGCCGCGGTCACTGAGTTGTCATTCATTATTGTGGTTGACGATTAATAAATGAAAGATCGAATCTGAAGGTATAGACGTCTTCGTTTAAAACTCAAACTCACAACATTTATTTAACAAAAACACACTGTTACACCACAAATGTAATAGAACATTTTAATATTTCGTGTAGTAGACCATTCCACTTACTTTATTTTTATGATTGAGGTTTGTATATTTCTGTTTTTAGGGGAAGGTGAGCTACGGCTACGTACCGTTGGTGGGCAAGAAGGGTACTTTTTATAAGAAACATGGACTTTTCTGTATGATGCCCCAAAATTGGCCCGATGCTGTTAACCACGTGAGTCTGCTGCGTCCCCCGACTGTAGCGCGGCGCTGCCCTGCCCGGGTATTAGTGGCGGGAATTTTAGCCGTGACCATAGATTAAATATAAGTTACTACGCGTGACCATCAACATTAGAATCGTCAAGCTCATAAGGGTCTGGTTTTGAAGGCTTTAACTAAATTGGATCATTTTAATTAATTATACTATTTAGAATTCCGTACCTCAGGATCTTTCTATTTAGAAATTGTTACTGTTTTATTAAGTTAGATTTGTACGGTAAATGCCGCAGTTTGGTTGAGTCTAAATTGACGAATTTATTAATCGTGAAAATATTGAAACGTCACGGTACGGCCTTAATTCATAGAAAAATAATCAAATAATTAATAAAACAAAGGGTGCTTGTGCATAGGGTTCAGTTCCGTCATTTAATCCAGTCCCCGACAAAATTTTACCACCTATCTATGAAACATATGTAAATGTAATGAAAATAATAATTTTGATTATGAAATTAAATGTGAGAGCGGTACCGGCCCCAGGAGCGAGGCCTCACGAAAGAGACAAAAGTATTGCGAAAAGTATTAATGTCGAAAGGTATTAGGTGAAAAAGTGGATACATCCCTTTGTAGTCGACTGTAGTAAGAGTTCATTAGTTGTCTTTATCGTTCACATATTCGAAACTTAGAATTTTGATATTTGAAATCGTGGTCATTTGGTGGTGGGTTCCGTGCCAAATAATAAAACGGAATTCTTATAAGATGACTTCTGATTTGATTCACCGTCTGTCCGTCCGGTCAAGACCTTCGTAAAAGATAAAAGACGACACGCAACAGCAGGACTTTATTAGGTTTCTAATCTATATGTGTAAATATCAATTGGCGTGCGTTTCTCGCAAAAACTCTAGGACCGCTCGACCGATTTGAATATATGTACATATTTTATTGTTGTGTTCTTAATCCGAGCACCCCATGTGCACATGTGCACCCTGTACATACCGATTTTGCTCTACATCGCTCCTATGTACACACCGTGCACATAACGCATCAGCGCAAATTGTTGAAATGTTTAAAAAAAAATGTGGCATCCCACTGGTTAATTGTTCTAGATCAGAACCAAATGTTGTCACACTTTCGATTCAATTATCGAATGTTAACCATTTAGTTCAGTTTACTTCTGATCTACAAACGGCCCTAAGAATCCTTCTTGACAGTTCGGATTCTCGGCCTACGCTATCATAATGAATGCAAGTCGCACTATCTATTGAAAAATTGTACCATACCATCTATACAAATATTAGATAACTGCGTTATAAGATAACAAACTATCACCGAATAACTGCATATCACCGAATAGGCAAGGTTCGGCCTATGTGTTTATTGTTTTTATTTAATAGCCGAATAAATTATTCTATTGTATTCTATTCTTTATAGATTTATATTCTATTTTTTTTGTCTAGTTTGTTACTGATTTCTTGTTTATTTTGTTTCAGTCTCACTTCCCCAGCCCAGTCCTGAACCCCGGTGAAGTATATGTGCACAGAATACAGTATAAGTTTGGTTTGTTAATTGGTAAATATGTGTAACAAAAACTTTGTCTATTTTGTAAATGTAATAAACATCGTAAAGTGGTTAATCTCTTTTTTACTATGACGTTCTGGGATAATAAGAGTGATATTATGGGGTACTTTGGTGTTATTTCATTACTTGGCAGTATATCATATCAACAAACAATAAAAATATCAATTATGGAATACTGTTAATTCATGAAGTTACATCAAAGTTATATTATACTCGAATTATCCATCCTCCGTGTTATTATGAAATCTGACCTTGGGGCTTTAAATGCAACGATCGGTTCTACTCGCTAAACGGAACTACTTTTGTTCTGCGACATTAAAAAATAACTTAAGTTTCGATAACTAATTGATGTAAAAGTCTAATTGTAAAATCAGTGTATTCAATACTGGCCATCTAATCACTATCTCATGGTACGGGGGCGACATTTCCTTGGTACGAGGCCTAAAGGAAAATAGAGGATTGGATCGCGTACATTGAAAATTACATTTAACTTGTATGAAAAAAAATATTTTTTTGTTGGGTATATTTTTAATAACTTACAGAACAAAAGAAGTTCAGATTCAGGAGTAGAAACGTTCCATGAATTTAAAGCCCCAAGGTCAGAGACACCCTGTATTTGATTAAACGGACCAAAATGAATTCGGCTGAATAATTTTGCTGTTTAGGGGGTGTTTGGTCAATCAATTTTGTCTGGCTAATTAAATATAACTTTGTAACAATTGTCTTAACAACATATTTAAAAGCCAGACATGTAAAAATAAGTTAATTAATTTTTTGGAGAGCTTTAAAGCGTCTGCCAAAAGTTCTGGCCCATGAAAAGTGTCTGACGCTTATGATATAACTTTATAATAATACTCTACAAAATATATATAAAAATCAGCTATAAAAATTTAAGTTAAATAACTATTAATTTTAGTTACCTTTCACACCTGGTACCTGCCCAGGTGTCACTCGGCAAGCTCCACAAGCGCGCAGGTATTCTGAGCACATAAGACACTACTGAGAACATGAGGTTTCATTTATGTGAAAATAAGTTGTGTCTTATCGCTCTGGGATCTTGGACTATAAGGCTTATTTAGAAATATACAATAATAAGTAAAAAAAAAAAAAAAAAAAATGTTGACTTACCTGTTTTTTACATAAGTGTTAAAGATAGAGAGTCCATTTACTCTTAAAACATATATTTTATTAAGCCTAACAAAACGATAAAATAATGTTATATTAAAGTTTTATAGTTTTAGAGAAAAGTCATGTTTAATTATTTCGGTTTTTATTTTTTCTCGGCTGAACCACTGGGAATTTTTCAACAAAACTTGGCACAATAGCACTAATAGATGTAAGAAAAAAAAAAAACTATAGAAAAAAAAACCAGCTCTTAATCACGAAGGGCATTTCTTCCCTTATCCTGCTACGGCCTTTAATGTAATTTTCATTTCTAACATCAAATGAGTTGATAAATATCAAACTTGTAACGTCCATGAAATTTGTTATACGAATTTAAAACTTATTTTGAACCTATTAAGTTTTAAGTTCGTATACCAAATTTCAAGGAACTATTGGAGTTAGATATTTATCAACTCAAATGCATCTTGTCGATGTCCAATAACGCTAAGTGTTCCGTAAATTAGTAAATGTTTCTTAATAATGTGTATTTAGTAAATGTTTCACATGCACGTTTTGAACCACGAAATTGGATGAAAAGTGCCAATAAATCCAAATCATGCTGCTGCATGATTTCAATTTATTTGTAAACAATTCTGTTCCATGTGTTACGAGCTAAACCTTTTATCAGCTTAGGTAAACTAAGATACGAGGAAAGAGGTTCTTATATTATCTTTAATAGTACTTTGGTGGCTGTCAATGTCACTATTTCAATAATGTGTTGTGGTTAGTACGAGTAAATATTGAAAATAAAGAAGTTGTCCAAGGTGAAGCTACAAAGAGAATCGCCTCCACAACCCCTGCTATGTTTTTTTACCGCGTTGCAAGCAGGTTTAAGTATCCATCAACGACAAAAAAGACGTATAATATCCTGCAATGAAATGAATGTGTACAAGTAAGTTAATTGACCCAATCACATGTTTAGGGTTGAAACAAGTAGTTTTTGTGAGAATGTTTAACAGGTTGATGGGGAAAATATAGTATTACGGCTTAACTATCTCCCGCTTTCGGGAAGGTCCCCGTCCTCTTCCACCCTGTATACAAGACTGCATTTTTATGAACAGTAAAAAAAACCCATAGTGATTAAACATACATTTTACGAAAAAAACATTTTTTTATTTAGATTGTCAAACGAGTCCAAACTCGACCATTAGTCATTGATGACCACCTGTCTCCATCATCGCAATTATATAAGTATGCAACATTTATTATAAGAGAATCTGACAAATTAGAAGTTACTAACTTAATACATAGAAGCCAAACCGTAAAAACCGGTGTAAAAAACCGGTCAAAATCAAGTCCTGACTCGCACAAGCACAGGGTTCCGTAACATAATTAACGGCGTTACAGATTTCCCCACTTTTAGGGAAAAAATCCGTGAAAATACTAGCAACACTGATTTTTGTTTGTATTTTGCATCATAGTAAATAGTCACATTTTTATGAAAATTACACGAATAATCATAAGTTCATAACTTACACGTGATAAGTGATACCGTGCCGTTTTTTAGATTTATATAAGTACCTGCTGTAGTTTAAATACGTTTTTACAACACAAGTCGGCATTTCTAAGTGTAAAATTTAATGTCACTTTTCCTGCGGCTCGACACGTATTGGCAGCGGGTTGGCAGACCTAGTGCACCTCTGTGACGGTTGATCGTGTAGGACGAACGAAATAGCAGACCTTGCATGCTTCACATCATTTAAGTGCAACATTACGTCCGGACTTGACAGAAGCGCGTCGAGCTAACCCCATGTGCTTCTGTTTACCTAGTTCATTACAGAAAATACTCTTTTACCGAACAATTGTCTTAACGTGTGATATTCATGGACTTATTTCTTTAATAAGTCCATGGGAATGTGTAATATGTGTATAAATAATTCGACATTGGCGAAATACACCTCAACGGGAGTGAAAGCCAATAATTAAAACTAGAATTAAAATTAGAACAGTAGGTCCGTATTTTTGTGTTAACATAATGCATTTGTCAGCTATATAGTTTATTTATGTACTTACTACTAATATATAAAACGTGCACGTATCCCTGCCAGCCGGGGTTGCTCGGGAGGGATACGTGCACCAGGGGGTCGCGTCGGGTCAGGAATGAAAGAGATGTCCCCACGGTAGGAATGTTTAATGAAGAACTTCTTAAATTATAAGTACTTACCTACAAAATAAGGCACCTGCGAACAATTCAGATGGACCGTTGGTGAATATTTGAGAATGATTTATTTTGTTAGAAACATTTGTCTTTGTGATAAATATCGTGTTACCGCAACTCAAGTAATCATATTATCTAGACTAGAGACTAAAATAACGAATTGTAAAAGAGGCACGTGTCGCTAATGCTTATTTTGACCAAAATCGAAAAAAATTTAAACAGAGGTGTTGAGCATAATGACAAAGTGTGAGGAGAATGACAATTGTTGAGATTTCTATGATGCTTTGATGAGAAGAATGACACTGTCAATTTCTTTGGCATAAATTAAAGGAACAGACGTAGCAAAATTATTGTATTTATTGGTAACTGTAGTTACATTATTTAAAGGCTTAGTGTAGGCTAAGCTTGACAAAATTATCTTAATATTAATGAAATCAATCATGCAAAAAAGGGAACGATTTTTTACGTGTTCGTTGAAGTCTGACTAAGTACATAGTGTACCTGCGAAAATATAATTATTTTGTATCATTATAATAATAACATTTATTTATTTATTGAATTGCACATCACTACATAGTATAAAACAAAGTCGCTTGCGCTGTCTGTCCCTATGTATGCTTAAATCTTTAAAACTACGCAACGGATTTTGATGCGGTTTTTTTTAATAGATAGAGTGATTCTTAAGGAAGGTTTATATGTATAATACATTCCACGCGGGCGAAGCCGCGGGCGGGTCGCTAGTAATATATAAAATCGTTGCCCTTTCTCCACACTGTAACAAATTAAACATGAACTATTCTTCGCATAATGATATAGAAAATATACTCAAATTTCTTTTTTAATTAACTAACTAAATCTCTTTCAACTTTTACAAATTAAACTGTTTTAATAAACCTATAAACCATACATACGAGGGTGCATTGAAAAGTTCTGAGCCTAAGGTTGAATATAACAAAAAAAAAACAAATAAATACTGGCAGGTCCAAGTGCCATATTTAGTCGCCATTATGCACTATCTTTTGTTTTTTTCCTGTCACAATTTTGCATTTTATGCTGGAACTGCTACATAAGGTCACTGATTTTTCAAGTAATGGATAAAATTGAGCACCGTTCTGTCATAAAATATTTGCAAAAGAAGGGGTTAACACCAAAACAAATATTTGAAGATATGAATCAAACATAAGGGCAATCTGCTCCATCGTATGCTACCATAAAAAGATGGGTAGCTGGTTTCAAACGTGGCTGGGAGACTGTTCAAGACGAGCCTAGGAGTGGGCGGCCGTTGACGGCTACTACGGACGAAAATGTCAATAATATATTAGATGCGATAATGAAGGATAGGCGATTGAAGATTGTGGAGATAGCGGAAGCAATGGGTATTTCTTATGAGCGGGCACAGAACATCATCACCGATGTTCTTGGATTTTCTAAGGTGTCAACCAGGTGGGTGCCTAGACTGCTTTCAGTCGAGAACAAACGAGTACGTGTTACAATTTCCCAAGATTTTTTATGTATGTTTCAACGTGACTCCGACGATTTTTTCAATCGTTTTATAACTATGGACGAGACATGGGTCCACCACAGTACACCAGAATCGAAAGAACAATCCAGGCAATGGAAAAGACCAGGTTCACCACCACCCAAAAAAGCCAAGGTCATTTTGTCAGCTAATAAGGTAATGGCCTCAGTTTTCTGGGATTGCAGGGGGGTTATCATGAATATCATGATAGAATATCGCAAAAAGGGCAAAACAATAAATTCGGACTACTATTGTGCTCTTTTACGTCGTCTGCGTGAGGAAATTAAAATAAAGAGACCTGGAATGCTGTCGAAAAAAGTACTGTTTCACCAAGACAACGCTCGCGTTCACACTTCGGCGAAATCAATGGCACAAATATATGATTGTGGATTTGTAGTGCTGCCGCATGCCCCTTACTCGCCGGATCTAGCTCCTTACGATTATCATCTCTTCCCAAACCTCAAAAAACACTTGGGAGGACAAATATTTTCGACAAATATGGAGGTACAAGAAGCAGTAGACTCATATTGTAACGACCTCAGCGATTCTTTTTTTTTTGATGGGATAATGAAGTTGGAGGCGAGGTGGACTAAGTGCATTGACCTTCATGGAGAATATGTCGAAAAATAAAATTGTTATAAAAAGTGAGCCCGTTACTTTTTTTTACCAGGCTCAGAACTTTTCAATCCACCCTCGTATTAGTTAAGGTACAGCTTATTTATCAAAAAACATTAAGTAATTATTTATTTTTGGTATTTTTTATTACAACAATAGGTTTGTATCTATATCAACAGCGACTTTTTTGATTTATGTAAACTAACTGGGTAGGTGTATTATGATGAATACCCATAGTCTAATGATTAAATAATCTTATATATAAAACTTCAGTGACAGAGAGAAACGCTCCCCTATTTAGGTACCTAGGTATTTGTTTTGTAATTAAACTTGTTTAAACATTTCAACCTTACTAAATATTATTCTCTATCTACAGTCAGCATCATAAATATAGTGGCAGTCAATAGTTCCAAATATACCGCACCATCCAAAATATTCATAAATACGTACTCATTCCAAGTGATCAAATTGTTCAGGCCATCCACTGTATACAAATATACCGGAGCATCTACAACGCCATATACTTGGTAACATTCAACCCGCCGTTAGTACAGCAACGTCCAGAACGCCGAAGGTTTCTAAGCATCTAAAGTAGCCAAAAATACGGGACACATAAGAAAATTGAACCTTATTTACCAGTAAGTACGGTTGAATATTCAGTCAAATAATTTTAATAGGTTAGCCAGTAAGCAATTTGACAAACCACGAAAACAGTACCATACTGTCATGGCATATATCTGTCTCACGTTTTAATTTGACACATTATTGCGTGGACTGCGTGGTTTTAAAAGGTTTTGCAATATTGAAGCTGCCAACTTAAATGCATCAATACGTTTCAATATTTCGCTCAGTTAGCCGTTAGTTACGATGGACCAGTGGTTTATTAGTAACGCTATCGAGTCATGTGTTCCGGGTTCTAATCCCCGTATTAGGTGCTTTTTGCATTTTTATTTTATATTTTTAAAGTCGTTGTTTTATTTTAATTTGTAATAACACTAATAACTACTTATATGTACATAAAAGGCCGTATTCCTTTATTAATTGTTTAGATAGACGAAACTCACTACAAAACAAATAAATTACATTGAATTTATATTTTTTAATTTAAGCAAAATGGGCATTAACCTTTTTGGTTTTAATGGGTATCTACTCAACCGCTTTGAAAATGAGTAGTTGTACATTTTGTATGAGCTCTATTGCATTCAAAATAAGGTTCAATTTTCTTATGTGTCCCGTATTTTTGGCTACTTTGGATGCTTCGAAACCTTCGGCGTTCTGGACGTTGCTGTACTAACGGCGGGTTGAATGTTACCAAGTATATGGCGTTGTGGATGCTCCGGTATATTTGTATACAGTGGATGGCCTGATCAATTTGATCACTTGGAATGAGTACGTATTTATGGATATTTTGGATGGTGCGGTATATTTGGAACTATTGACTGCCACTATATTTATGATGCTGACTGTACAATAGGTAACATATTTTTTTATTAACATTAAACACAGGAAAGTGTTCCTCTTTCTCTTTACCGCTATATTTAATAAATTAGATTAATAACTATTATAATTATAACAAAGAAAACACTTCTGAATTGTTAATTGTAACTCTTTAAAAATCTCATTTTTAACAAAATAAAGTTATTATTCATTAACTAATATAGGTAGGCATCAAATATTGAGCAGCTGAGCAGCGTTATTGAGGAGAATGACGTTGAGGAGAATGATTTTTGGGACAAAAATGGTTGTATCTTGCAAGTTTACGTTGAAATAAAATCTCGCCTCAAATATAAGTAAATCGTATCAAATTTGTCACAAAATGAAATAATTTTATTACAATACAAGTGTATACTTACGGAGTAAAGATAGAAAAGGCAAATGACGAAAACTATGACACGTTCGAGCAGCGAGGAACAAACGTTAAAATATTTTCAAAACGACACGTGTTGTTAGGTTGAGCGTTCACGGGTGTCTGAGGAGCAGTTTGCGGGGGGGAATAGGAACGACATTAGTTCCGTTACAAGTATTTTTGTTAACTAAATATGCCAAATAAGTATCGCTGCGAAGAATGACGAATTATTCGTGACAATTTTTTAGCTTCATGTTTTGAATGGAATAGTGATTAAGTATTCTTATTTTTTACTGGAATTTTGAAAACTAAGTATTAAACTATAATTTTTTATTTTTTATTTTGTTTTTAAGTTCTTATTAGCGTATAATCTTTTTCATTTAAATTTATGTCGTGTTGTGACACGAGAAATATTGCAAATATGGGTAGTTTTTAATATTTGTATTTTTTAAATATACAAAATGAAACTTTTAAGTAAGAGCACCTCCAAGAATACTTAATGTAGAATCAAATCACATTAATGAATTGAGACTTTTTGTTATTATTGGAGCACAAAGTAAATAGATACTCTTTTTCGCCGTTTCAAATATTCACCCGGGTACCTGAGAATATAGCTAAACTAGATGAGATAAAAGGAATCGTCTAAAGGTAAAATGTTATAAAACTTACAAATAGTGCCATAGATAGGGTAACTTACCGAATTGTTAAAATTCGAAAAAGAATTGAGAATTGGACACATTTTCTTGAGATTTAACCATTAGTTAGGGTTTTTAACTATTAGTTAGTTTTTGATTGTGGTTACTGAATTATCAACAACTTTTTTCAAGTTGTAATTCTGTAGCTCTGCCTAGCCCACTCTGGGATTACAGGCGTGATCACGCCTGTAATCCCAGAGTTACCATACCTTCGAAGGTATGTATGTATGTAGTTAGTTTAACTACTAATCAATCAACAGACCCGTAGTCGGTCACAATCAATGAATAAGGGTTATCTTTGGGATAACTATTAAAAAACACTTCTGAAAAAAATATCATCGTTATCACGGTTAGAAGTTTACATACATGGTAACGGATTGAGAGCTAATCATCAACTGAACTGCGTCTGCGCAGGCGAACGCTCAATTTAAATAAAGTCAAATTTTGAATAAAATAGCAGGAAACAGAAATTACCAGAATGATTTTATTCAACGAGTTGTTATACTTAATAACATGCACCTCGTTATAGTATTACGACCTGGGCCGGTATACTAGGCGGTAAAAACGATATCGTAGTTAACCTGTTATGTTATGACGTCAGCCGCAATTACTTAACTTAGTAAATAAGAGCTATCAAATTGGCGACAATACGATAACAGCTCAAACACGATATGGTTTTTACCGCCTAGAATACCGGGCCTATAAACCAAGGGTCCTGTTGACACCCTTTGGGTACGGAACCCAACATCGTACTATGTTCCAATATCTTTTGATTATCATTCTATAGGTACCAAAAATTTCCCCGTTTTCTCGTGGACCTACTGATTTGTCCTATTAGTAGGACCACGAGGGAACCCTATTTCTGTCTGTCCTACTTCAGTTTTTACCCCTAATTTCAAATCAATAAGACAGTGTCGACGGAGCTCCGCTACTACGGAGCTCCTATTTCTGGGTGGTTTGGCCTTCCGGGCCTGCTGCAAAACTAACATAACCTAAACCTACCTACGTATACTATTATAAAGGACGAACATTTTCACAAGCATACATACTAATAGGACTACGAGAAATAGGTCTCCCTCGTGGTCCTACTAATAGGACAAATCAGTTGGGCCACGAGAAAACACCTAAAAATTCTACTTAATATAACAATTTAAAAAATATATATGAAAACGTAGAGTTCCGAAGTCGTTCATCACAAAAAACAACATGTATGAAGGTACTAATTCTCTATTTAAAGTTATTTGGTGCTGTCTTAGGCGATTTAATTAGGTATAAACACTTTCGTCGCCTGTATCTCAGGAACTAATTAAGTCTACTTAGCTGTGATAGGTCAAGGGTTTATGATAGTCAAGGGGGGAACTTGGCTCTAACAAAAATAGCGCTTTAAAGCTTTATGTTTCATAAACGGACCCCTTTTAATCAACAAATGGTTTTCACAAATACGCAACATTTTTGAAATACCTATCCTACGAGATACCACACTACGGGGTAGAAGAGAAAAAATAAATACATCCCCACGTTACGTGTTTTTCAATATTTTATTTTACCGCTTTGTTGGCGTGACTAATAGTAAGAGCTTTCTAGTACTAAGAGTCTCTGAGCTAGGCTGCGGGCGGGCGGAAGGACGGACGGATGGACATTGCGAAACTATATGGGTTTGACTACGGACCCCTGAAAATTGGCACTGCTCATTAGATACCCAGGGCATACTAAAGGTTCAATTTGCATCCTTTTGTTGGAATGTTATTTGTAAGTTGATGCAGTTATTTGTTCGTAAGTTTTTTTACTATGTTTGGTTTTAAACATTCTAATTTAATCCAGTTTCCGTAATTTAAATAATAGTGAATTTCAAATAAATTGAACGTATACTGTTACAAAAATTAACCATTATGATTCCATGAAATGTTTTCGCTACAAAACGAGAAACTACAAAACTCGTTTCAGCGCCATCTAATTTTAACTTACAGAAGCTTTAAGCAGTTCACTGCTCTGTCTGTCGCTTGGTTATTGTTACACAAAAATAGGCCATCTATAGCTAACGAAGATAAATTTGGCAAACATGATGCTGCCCGATTGTGTTAGGATCCTTCATAGATAGCGCTACTGTACTACTAGGTGGTAAAGAAGTAAGGTAAGTATTTGACGTGCGTCGCTACCGCCTAACGCACTCGCAATCGCAATCGGCTTCAAAGCGGAACAGTTGTTTTCATTTTGTATGCCGGCTCGCCTTCGATTTTCTAAATGAAAACGATTGCGATTGCGGGCGCGTTAGGCTATAGCCCCTCTGTTATGGTATTGTTTTAACTCGGCCGCTGTACTGTTATAGTAGTGTATGCAACTGATGCATAATGAGAGGCCTTTAAATTCGAGTGCGGTCATAATAGGATCACACGTGTTGGGCGCAAAAATATCAGACACGTCTTTATTACTAGAGGTATAAGAGCGAGTCAGATATTTTTGCACCCATTGTAGGGTAATATATTATTGCTGGTGACTGTATCCAAAGGGTAAAAACTGGACCCTATCACTAAGACTCCACTGTCCATCTGTCTGTCTGTCTGTCACCTCACCAGACTGTATCTCTTGAACTGGGATAGCTAGACAGTTGAAATTTTATCAGATGATGTATGTCCGTTGACGTTATAACAACAAATAAATACTAAAAACAGAATAATTATCTGGGGCTCGCATAAAACAAACGTGATTTTTTGCCGTGTTTTGCTCTATATTAATAACGGCAACAGGTAGAGGCTTCACATATTCACAGAATATTTTGTTGTCTAAATTCACTTTAAAAATTAATAATAAAATTAAAATACAATTGATATTGAAGGTGGGCCCCCATACAACAAACGTGATTTTTATAGAAAACGGTACGGAACCCTCCGTGCGCGAGTCCGACTCGCACGCGGCCGGCTTTGCAATTCTTGCCTAGGTGGCGTTCGGCACCGTAACTTGAATTTTACGTTACGCGAATAACCCTAAACAAATCTATATTAATTGAGAACTACTCGTACCAGATTTAACGCAAAGTATCCGGGCAATTTTATTATGTTGAAGAATTAAATAGCGAGTTGGTTTAGATTTAGAGAATACGCTCCTGGTCATAGCATTTTTTGCTGTAGCTTATTAGGTTCATTTGCTACACGTAGACTGTTTACGAAGAATATGAAAACCAGAACACAGCGGAAACAACCTCAGAATAATTTTAACTTCCAAATATCCTATAGCTATTGGGATACACCTTTTTTTAACAGTTCTGCAGTTAGATTTAAAACATATGTTACAATGAATTAACTATATTATAATTAGGAATTGACCTTCATTTGATCGATAAATGAAATTTTGTGCGTACCTATGATTCAATGGGTTCCTAGATGGTTTGAAAACACAATTGGACCCGGTAGGTGGCGCTGCTGTCAGTATGTCACCAATCACCTAACTCCTAAAAGGCTGGACTGATTTGGATGAAGTTTTGTGTGGATATTTCAATGGGTTGTTGGATGGTTTTAAAACACAATTGGACCCGGTAGGTGAGTCGTTTTCAAAAAAGGTGTACTTTTTCCTATATTTTTTTGTCCTCACTCGAAAATATTATATTATAAAGGTTACATAGCCAGTGAAATTTACTTGGTATGTTAATTACGTTATTTATACTATATTTTAATATTTTTTTAATTTAGATTATATATAATTTATAGACAAATAGCAAACAAGCATGATACAATTAAAAAGTATTTTAATGTTTCATACAAAATTACGTTGTCCCACTCCTACTCTCGCAAGTTCGAATGTCCTCATGCTTATATAATTTTCAAATATTCATACATTTGTTACGGGTTATATCAGCTGAGATAGTTTTTCAGTTAAATACGAGTATTATTAATAAAATAATAATAATTATACGCAATAAAAACGAATTTAATTACATGTCCACTTTTCTATCAATTTGTGTAACACCTATGTGTAACGACAATAACACGGATATTCGATCTATTCAGAACGCGGCCTCCATTTATTTTAGTCCGGCAATACTTTACGGTACTACCAACTTAAGAAATGACAGCTTAGCCATGTTTTTTTCACTTACATTGATCCAAACCGGTTGTGTTTGAGTTTTGTCGCTAAAATTATTGTCCTGTATAACGTGAATTTCACAGGTAAGTAAATCTGATTAACACGAAATCTTTATTGAACAGTGTAGTTTCGTTTAATAATAAGGTAATACAAAAGAAATTATAAATCAATCTAGTAAGATTTTTCTGTAAATTGTTTGGGATTATGTTAACGCCACGAAATAATGGTTCTTTTGTGTAACGCTGAGTGTTACACAAAAAATTGTGTAACACTGTGTAACGTTACACAAAGGATAAAGCTGTATGTATACTGCACAAAGCTGTGTTTAATACATATGCAGAATTTAAAAAAATAATAATTTCACTAGCCTTTATAAAGGTATGTATGTAATAAATGGTGTATTTTGTCGATAGATGATGAAAAATGGCTCCAATGACTTCAGCAGAACAGAATAAATATTATGATAATAAAATGCTTTTTCTTTACATATATCAAGGGTAAAAAATTTCAATGGTGAACTGGCCTTTATGTACTCCAT
This sequence comes from Acleris emargana, assembly GCA_927399475.2. NCBI lineage: Eukaryota > Metazoa > Arthropoda > Insecta > Lepidoptera > Tortricidae > Acleris > Acleris emargana. Next base: position 42,098,257 of record OV656835.1, on the reverse strand, counting down.
TGTGTAACAAATTTTAATTTGTGTAACGAAAACACGGAAATCCTTTGTTTATTTTTGTGTTACGTACACCTATTTTGAAAACAGCTCAGGTAGCACTGCTGTCGGTATGTCACCAAATTAAATTTAATCATGACCGAATTTAATAATTTATACATAGATACCATAGTAAACAGTGAGATATTTTATATATATAATCCTTCTGTACGTGTGTTTGTCACCTAACTCCTCCTAAGCGGCTGGACCGATTTGGTTGAAATGTTGTGAGTATATTTCAATGGTTTCCTGGATGGTTTGAAAACGCAATTGAAACTGAGAGAGCCAGAGGCACAACTTTGGTATTTAATTGAAGCAAATTCATTTTTTTTTATACCTATATATTTTACCTAGGAGCAGTAGTTCAGCTGGTACAGTCAACAGCATAAATAAGTGATCATTTATGTACCTTGTCACTTTAACGTTATGTTTGAAATGCTATATAAAATAGTGAAACGATTGAAAGCGACAAGGTACATAAATGATCACTTATTTATGCTGTTCACTGTACGTGTCTTAGAAAATGACTCTACCACAACCATTTCACTTTTTGAAAATATTGCTCAACTTTGACTTGCTGTATCTCCGCGACAAATACACAAAATGTGCTCAAGTTACGCCCAAAATGTAGTTTTTTTTTTTTTATGGCATAGGAAGGCATTCGAGCACACAGGCCACCTGATGGTAAGTGGAAACTGTGACCCATAGAAATAAAATTAAATCTTAATATAAGTACTGCACAAGGATACTTGAAAAACGCATCCTTAGGGTAGTTTTTTTGAAGAAACACAAACAAGTGCCAAGATACCGCAGTTTTTCGAGCACCATGGGGGTAACACCATTTGTAACGCAGTTTTTGGATAGAAGACAACTTTTTGCTATCGTTTATAAATCAAAACTAACCTAACCTACGTATGACTATTGAATTATGTATTTAATCTAAAATTGCTCCAGCGTAACATAGCTTCTGGAAAAATGAAAATTCGGACAAATGAATGTTCGCAAAAAAGTCATTCGGAATTTTAAGGTAAGTTCCCCTAAGAACATATAAAAAAATCATAGTTACATGCGCGTTTGCGATGCTTCATGTCGTTATATAGGGGCCTGTGTGTTAGTTTTACTACGCAAGTAACTCACGATAGATTTGCAGATGTAAACTCCGTGGTATTTAAGCATCGTATTTATGCGTAAAAGCGCACATAAAATTTCAAGTTACGAGTTACCTGGCATATCATTTTTTTACGTAAGTAGCTCAACAAAAACATATTAAAGTTTATAACGTTAACAAAGCACGGCAAACTGTTTGCTGTTTTATAAGGCATACCACCTCAGACGGCGTCACCGATTCTTTAGCATTTCGTGCGTTAAAAAGGTGATTTTTGTTTGAATGGACTACCCTCTACCAAAGAATGGTTTATGGTGATACAGTGGCGCTTTGCAGTTTTTCCATATCGCGATAGATGAAGCTCATTTTACTTTTCTACTACGACTGTTCCCACAATCTTTATTATGGAATAACGTCCCATTGCCATTTGCGGCAATAGAGATATTATACACGCATTTGTAAATAAGTAAGTGATTTATTTTGCAATAAAGTATAAATGTAGGTATTTAAATGATATATTTTTTTGATAAAATATGCAACTGTTTTGATCGTCCTAGCGGTCTATTACAGTATCATAAAATTGCTCTTTGTGATTTGGGGTTAGAAAAATGCTGTTTTTGAAATTTGGCACGTTTCAATTTTCAATGAAGTTGATCAAATTCTTGGTCCTACTTATCTAAAACACCAGTATTCAAAATTATAATACCTACAATTAGTTGCTATTTAGACGTTGCACACTTTGCCAACTTTTTAAGTAAATTTTCATTGTTATGCAATGCTCCAAAGCCGCAACAGGCGTAAAAATGGTGATGATTGGCAATATCATTAGTGTTTGACATAACCGGAGAGGAAAGCTAGTTATTGTTTGTTATATATCTTTGGAAAAATAATAAGTAAACATTGAAAATCTGCTCCTCCTAAGTGGTCAATTGGTGCAACCTCTAAATACTACGTAGTTAAAATTATTAATGGGGTAATATGATCCAAGGATCATTTTAGACATACGAAGCCCAAACCCCAAATTTCAAGGCATCGATCAAAATATAACCTTTTTATGCAACATGCGGTATTCAAGAATCCCTTAAAATATAGCTGATCAGATCATCAATGAAATCCGCCAATAAAAACACATTTAAATAAATAAAACTCAATATGCAGAAAGTAATGAAACTTTTAAAATAGGTCTATTATAAATAGATTAGCACCACAGTTATTATTATTTTTCTAATATAATCACGCAACGCTATGACACTTGGAGAGGCGCCTGGCGATGGCGGGTCGCTGGGAGGACGGTTATTTAGCGTTTGGATAGAGCTCGCTAGTGGTTATGTGGATACCATGGGAATCATTTTGCGTCGAGGGATCATATTATACACATCTCCCCGACGACTCTTTGTTTCTTTCTACAAGGTTAGAAGTATGAAAGAAATGCAACGACTACTTTGGTAAGTCTTTAAATTTCTTAAAATTGTTAGCCTATTGGTACTGCCGTGAAACTTCACTTATTGATGACAAAATATTCTGTCTCCCCTTATTGTTATTGCTGCTGTTGTACTATACACCGTAATAATAATAACCCTTATTATAAAATGCAGATTTGATGTAAGTATACAATTCAAGACGATAATGAATTAGTTCGTAGTTACAAAACGTCATGTTAGAACTGCTGCACTAATCTGCCAAAGGCGTTAAAGCCAAAAAGGTACACGAATACCGTTAAAAAATTAACTATAAAGTAAAAAATAAGTTTTTTTTTTCGAATAGGACGAAAAAAGTTTTGAAATACCAATATACTTAGGTGCCTACGGTCAAAGCCGATCATAGTAAGTTCGTATGGGAGAAAGATTCGATTCACGACTACACAATACTTTTTTGTTATTGAATTTTTCTTAGTGTATTTTAAATTTTGTAACGGCAGGTGTGTTTTTTAATTTATTTATTACTTACTTATCAAATTTTATTTTAAGCGTTTTTAGTGCCTTGTACAGTCTACTTATAATAAAAATGTTTTAATAAACATTCCAACTTCATTTTTCATGTGCTTTAAGTATTCAATGTATTTTCTAGTATTTATCACGTTTTACAGGTAAACCGTTACTAATGCGACTATATTCGTATATATTTGAGATGGTCAAAATTCAGGGCTCGGAACCGGTTTAAGAAATTACCGGCTAATACCGGTTTATTTCGGAACGCGAACGTCTTGAGAACTTTATTTTAACCTTAACTAACCGGCCTAATCCACGAGCGGCGATTCGAGAAACCGACGCGTTCGTTGCAACTTCTTTTTATCCCCCGACGCAAGAAGAGGGGTGTTATAAGTTTGACGTGTAAGTGTGTGTGTGTCTGTGGCACCGTAGCTCTCAAACGGATGAAGCGATTTGGATGTGTTTTTTTATTTGAAAGCAGGTTTTCTAGCGGTGGAGGTTAGATTTAGCCGTATTTGAGATATTCATCGTTTAGACGGTTAAAACCCTCCAAAATAACGGCGACGCAGAGCAGATATCTCTTAAGCGGCCCAACAAATTCTCATGAAATCTTGCTCAGAACCATCCCGATTAATGTAACTTTAATTTTAAAAAACCGGCGTCCACATCCGTTCATCCGTTTGGGAGCTACGACGCCGCAGACACGCAGATACATAAGTAGAAATAGAGGCACACGTTATAAACTTTTTCACTTCTCATGCTCTTAAAATGCTACTTAAATCTCTGCGAATCGGGACAAAAGCTCCTTATTAATCTCTAGGGATTAAAGTATTTTTTTTTTAATTTACTTTGGAAACCCCTAAACAACCAATCACGGTGTTTGTGAATGGAGGATTATCGCCATTTTCAGTGATTGTGTATGGACCATATTTTTGTGTGTCGATATAACCTCAAAATGACAACTGTGCAAATATATATAAAAAAGGATTTAATTTCGTGAAACGCGATTAATTATTACGAATATGAATCTATTTAATCATATTAAGGCCGAACTCTTTTATTATGCGTGGTCCAATTATTTTTAAAATGGTTTCCAAGTTTGAATCTGTTGGCTAAATATGCAAGCATTTAAAACATCAACGAAATAATAAGGTATAATTGCACTTTTAATATATCGTAGATTTGGTTAGCTACTTTTATTTTATTAATGTTAGATTAACGATAGTAATAATAAGATACCTAATTGTTAGTTTTAATTGTTAGAAACTTTTTTATAATAAATGTTGTAATTTTGTTTAGAACGCCGTCGTTCGTCGTCGTTAGAATCTCGTGTCATTATGGCTTGTTTTAGTCCCTTGTTGAACAATCTACTATTAATACATACCCCCTTTTTTTTTTTTTTGTTATTTACTCCCGGTCGCAAAAGAGGGGTGTAATAAGTTTGTCCACTATTTATGTGTTATGTGTATGTGACAACATAGCTCTTAAACGATTAAAATGAATTAGTTGCGGTTTTCAACAACGACGCAAAAAAGAGGGGTGTTATAAGTTTGACGTGTAAGTTTGTGTGTGTGTGTGTGTGTCTGTCTGTCTGTGGCACCGTAGCTCTTAAACGGAGGAACTGATTTGGATGCGGTTTTTACAAGTTTCCGCCTTACCTAGTCCCAAACTAAGCTCTAGGCGTGTACTATGGGTACCAGACAATGATAAACATACTTGTAATGGTCGTAGAAAACACCCAAGACAACAAATAGGTACTCGCGCTCACCACACGAATTTGCACTGACCGGGAATCGAACCCGGGACGGCTAGCTTCTTGCGCTGTGTCACTACCAACTAAGCTAAAGCGTCGTTAATGAAAATTAAGACTAACTTTACAACTAAATACCTACTATTGAGAAAATGCTTCGTTTTGGTTTCGTATTCTTTGCAATTCTTCCAGTGCTGATTTGTCGTGAGGATAATTGAATAGTTTTCTTTGATCCAATTTACAAATTGCAACACCTTGTAAACTTTTCACGCGACTGAAAGCCACATAAGCCTGGTCTTTTGCAAAAGTTTTTTTGCCTGAATATACAACAGCCTATTTTGTAATAGGTACGACGAAGTCCTTCCAGTTTTAGGCGCTAAACCGGCTGAACCAAAAAATTAGAAAGTAAAAAATATTCATGTCCTTAAACAGTCGTTACTAGCAGTAGTAGTCGTATTATTAATTTCGAGAAGTTTAAAAAGTCCCCCGACGTGGCGACACTTGTATGAAAAAATACATACATACATACATAAACTCACGCCTTCATTCCCAGAGTGGGGTAGGCAGAGCTAAAGAATTACCAACAAGTTTTAAAAATTCTTGATAATTCTGTAACCACATTTTGCAAAAAATATATATATTTAAACATTACTTCAGTTAACTACCTTCTTATCAATCAATCAGCTCTTACTACTACGTGACGACGCTTGGATCATAATATTAATACCTATTTATAATTAAACTTATAGGGCCAATACTTATTATCTTATTATCTTTTACTTTTTGGAGGTTTTTTACAGAGTTTTTTGAGTCGGGGTTTTTTTATTCTGACTAGTGATGTGAAGACGCGCGCGGTAAGCGTTCGTATTAACCAGTTTATTATGCTTGAAACCAGTTAATTCGAAAAGATCTTTATATAAAGGATCCTCCAAAATCCGGTTTATTCGAACAAAACCGAAATGAAAAGGTTTTGCGTCAAGTACATAATAACGATTTGAAAATTTAACCCGTATCCGAGCCCTGGGTCACATTAAGATCTTTCAAATGATACCAACATTTAATAATTCTAAGCCTTTTTTTTACATACTCATATAATTGTCATTTTGCCATTGTCCTTATTATTTTTAACATTTTAGGATGGATCCCGTGTCTCCCGGGATGATGAAAGGATTCTAACGATACCACACACATATAAATCGGCTCAGGCATTTAGAAGTAATGGTGGAATAAAGAATCGTACATACAACACATACATGAACCCTGAAACATTACACTTATTTTTTTGGGCTGGTGTGTCAAAGTAGCCTGTGATCTAAAATAATGTACTTTTTAAATGGTGAAAGATTTTTTTGAATCGGGTCCGTTGTTCCGGACATTAAGTCTGTCAGATGGACACAAACTTACAAAATTCGCATTTTATTTATAATATTACTGCATAGGTATATTAAATATTTAATATGATGACTAAAACAGAAGACTTTATTAACCACGCAACATACTTTGTAAAAAATAAGTACTTAAGTAGGTATAACGCGCTGGCCCCGACTGACCTACCTATTTGGTTTTTCAATAAGGTTCAGTTTGAGTTAAAAACGTCGAATGCATGGAGTTACGCCATTTAGGTACATTGTTTCAGTATGCCAAAGTGATAAGAGTAGAAGTGGGGTCATGGAACTTGCAGGGCTGAGGCTCGGGCTCAGTTGCGAGAACGAGACAACATTCACCTTTCTCGATGCGTTGCACTTATCTTTTCAAAATATTACAAAACGCGATTGTTTCAATTTTAAATTTATTAATCGTGGTCAATTAAACTAGGTAGGTACCTACTAGGATGTTAGGTAAAGACCGATGTGGAATAATATGTTTCACTGTTTTGTTTACGTAGGTAGGTATTAGTTTTTAAGATACAAACAAAGCGCATTCCAATTTCAGAGGCTGCGTAGGTCGCTGCTGCAAGTGGCCGGGTGATGTGTGTTCTAGAGTTGGGACGAAAAGTTAAAGCGACTCCGCGGCCGGCGTCATTCGCGGCTCGGCAGTGGCGAGGCGAAGTCGATGCGCGCCGGGCTTTAGTTACTCATCTGCTGCCTCCCGCCCGCTGCCGGTCACCATGCGGCCCGCAGGGGCCCCCGTGGCGGCCCTGCTGCTCGCTGCTGCTGTCTTGGTACAGGTTAGTACATTCAGCGAATAGCTCTTAGTGTGACTCGCCGGTAGTCAAAAATAAGTTTGCAAAAACTTTCGTACGACGTAAGTACCTATTATTTCTTTCCAGAAAACTAACTTTTACCCGTTAGAGTAACAGGCAAAACTGGGACCTTATAAGAGTATTCAAATATTAAAATAAAGTGGAAAATCTGTGATATGCCACCGTCGGCTTTTTAAGCCGACTACGTTGGTATTTTATACCTAACCTAACACACTTGACTAGCTACTTATTAGTCGGCTAAGTTTGAAACTCTAGCCGCGGCGGTGACGCGCTGATCATATTTATTTTTCCCAAACAGACCAACCTTTGTGTATGAAGTGGTCAATAGGGTTGTATTTCATATTTGTTGCAATATAATTTTGAAATAAAGTTGTGACCGGAATACCTACTAGGTAACACCCGCCAACGCGCCTGGAAGATAAGTTACCGGTAGGTAAATGTTGATAAACCAAAGTATAAGTTATTTTATTTGAACTCGATGATAAAAGACATTTCACCTATTTCCGGTTGACGATTTAATTTAATCCTTTGCCTTATTGTCAAAAGTTAGGTCGGTACCTAGAGTAGCTAGGTATCAGTTTCTTAGTTAGGGCGAATTACTATAAGTTACATGGTTTTTGTAACAGGTTTTTACAGAGTCATTGTGACTCCCTATTTTCTGTAAGTACAATATTTTTTGGAACAGACTTTACTGTAAGTATAATTACTTTTAAATTTGTATAAAAGTGTTTGTACACTCTAAACGTGTTTTTGTTCCACACTGAAATATTCCTTTTTTAAATTAATTCTAACAAACCTATTAACAGACAACTGTTAAGAACATTTCACTAAAAAGAGCGAAAGTCTGGAACTTTTCCTTTTCCTACAAAGTTACGAAGAAACCGTTAAAAAATCGCTAAACAGTTTAATGCTTCCTTGCTTCTCAGCTAACGCTGGCATGTACCTAGGTAGCGAGGGCCAACTATCGGCTTCAGCGGCGGCTAAATTAATTTAAAAGAGAACTCGATTAAACTAATAGAAAGACAGTCATGGGCACGGGCAGGTCTACAACAGGGCCACAAATTAATAAAATAAACGATATATTCAGCAAGAAACTATGTACCTATTACTTAGTCGATTTTTGTAAGGTAGTTAGATAATTGTTATTCCGGCGATGTAATGCTTCATACCTATTTGTGGCTCGGATGAATCGTTTTAAAAGTTTAAAACTAGCCAGCCGGTAAAGATTGTGGCAAATAAAAAAAATTGGCAGCTGATTTTCCGTAGCTGTTTATCTAGATTGGGTTGGTGATTTTATTTGGTTTAAGGCTTGACCTTTCAATCGCGGCAGTTCAAGTGAAATCTTTCATTTCCTTTCGTTACGTAGGTAGAAGAAAAGAAAGGATTGAAATTAATTGTAGGGATAGTTACTTATGAACTAAAAAAACAGCATGAAGAGAGTGTGGAAATCGAGAGATATAGAAAATTTAGATGTCAGATAATGCGAAAGAATCATCAATTGATCGTAGGTACTGTGAGTCGCACGCTTGTTGTTTAGCGGCCGCGACTGCACTCTTGTCTAGTAAGTAGAGGGGCCCCGCGCCGCCCGCCCGCGCGCCGCGCCCGCCGCGCCCGCCGCGCCGCCAGCCAGCGGGCGCTCCTGCGCTGCAAGCTGCACAGGCACAGCGGCGAGTCAACCGGCTCACGGCGACGGATATAATATAATTACTTACTTACACACTACATGTGGCAACATATCGATTCAAAGATGAAAATAAAAATATTTTGGTAACAACATAGGCACCTACATATATATTATCCCACCGTTTAATAGATGATTTGGAAGTAGGTATCCCAAATCATTGAACGATAGTAAATGAATAATGCATTACACAGTATGTGAACATTAAGTAGGTACCATTTATTTTCATGTGCAAAATTGTTTGCTTCGTACAATATTGCGTCATATGTCATTCATTCATTATATTTACTTAGGTACTAAATATCTGTATTGTCCAAAGTTCAAAGCAATGCGAATATAGTTTCAATGACGTGACTTTAAGTGATCTATGCAAATTAATACAATTTTTGTGTATTTTTGTAATTCCTAAATAAATACCTAGGTAGGTACCTGATTATAAATTACCAAATTAAATTTGGTAATTTGTTTGTGTGTAACGGTATTAAAACGAAATTTTAGGGACTAAAATTATAATTAAAAAAAAAGTGGTGTTCTTACATTTTGATATCTTACAGAGTTCAGAAGATATGAGTATATAAAACCGAAGCAAAGAGAGGGCGGATCGCTAGTTTAATAAAAAATACCACCTAAATGTGATAGGATGATTTCGGTTACAATGTATCACAGGCTGTGGGCCCAGCAGCGGATACGTCGCTTAGCTTACGGAATTCAATTTAGCATCTCGACAACACACTTCCTAAAAGCTTTGCGTGTCGCGGCAGGGCTGCCGGGCCGCGTCTCGCCGGCGGAGGCATAACTGCGCTTCTTACGTCTCGGCGCGTGCCTAGTTAAGCCGTTACAAGGACTTCTTCATTTATAGGGCTCTGTATACATATATATATATAATAAATATACTGTAAACCTAAGTACGCTAAGAAACCAACTTCTTTAAAAAATACCGCTACAGGGCGCTATGCTTGGATGTTTCGCCGCCCCTGCGTTACACTGCCGCCGTGAAGGTATCTGATTATGCCAAATCTGTAGTTGTATGACTCTGCGAGAATTATATCGCCACCATGTATTTAGTCAAACGAACCCATAAATCGGAGACAGCAAATTTTGTCCGGGTTATCTACCGTTTCCTGGCAACTTGATATGGCAAAGTAGGTATCTTATTTTGAGATAAGTTCGTTCTGACTCTACACTGCGCAGAGCGGCGACCAGGACACGTCACTTTACAAACCGTGCATTAGGCACTGTTCACATTTTTTTACCTTACCTCATATTTACCTTCGATAAGTTTTTTGCTATAAGTATACTACTTTATCATATTTAAAAAAGGGTATTTGAGTCAGTGTCAATACCAGCTACTTAGCAACAAGGTTGTGGTACTCTTGTCGATACGAGTAAGATATACCTACTTGGTAGATGTACACAGGACTTCCGCTCGCGGAGCGCCCGGCGGTGCGGCGCAGCGGCCGCGCAACACTGATTCGCAAGTAAAATAACGCGGGGAAATCATTCCACGTTACTGATATCTGTATATCCATACTAAAAATCTAGATATTGCTATCGACGGCATCTGTCACTGTTCAATCCTTCAACCCGTTAAGATAAAACTGAACTTATTTAAGTTCAATCAAATCACCTGTAAATTAACGAGTAATTACATATTCGACAAGTAATGTTGAACTCTACAAACAAACAAAACTGAATATAGATTAATTTAAAAACTTCATGATATTTTTTATAAGAATGGCGCTTTCGGGGTTATCCTGGATGTTATCAATATTGAAGAGCGACGATCTCCCCGCTTTCAGCATTATTAATTGCGTGGAAACAATAATTAAACTATAAACATTCACGGGACAGTTATCAAAGCAGTTTATCAAAAGTGACCTAAACTCGGCGTCAGTTCACCTTACACAACACTTACATTTAGTTGATAACAATTTGCTTATTATGTGGTAGGTATGTTAAAAACTCAAATCCTCATAGTTTTCCTCAAAACGTATATAAACTTAACTCGTATGTTCTGTTTAAGGAAAGAAAGGCGTCTTTTGAGTTGCGCCGTAAAAAAATCTATTAACAATGTTAATAAGGTTTTAAAATACAAGTTTCATGTAAATCTATTTTACATTCTCAGGGTATCATCATCATCATCATCATCATCATCTCCTTGTACTTATCCCAATCATCTGGGGCTGGCACAGCATGATTTTTCCTTCCACACATTCCTATTATCCGTTATCTCAGCGTTCACTCCCTTCTTTCTCATATAACTCTTCACACAATCCATCCATCTCTTTTTACGTCTTCCTCTTGCTTTATAACCCTCCACATTCATAGTCAAAACCCTTCTCGTAACATGACTCAAACCTCCTCATAACATGACCATACTATGACAACCTATGACCTTCCATTTTTTTAATCAGTAGCCCCTCCTCGGTCCTCTCTCCCGCTACTAAAGGGTCAGCAAAATATCCCGCAGCTGATGGAACCCTCGAACCAATTACCACCACTGATCCTCCAGCTCCTGGCGCCGTGCCTATATTTTATCTTCTTGTTGTCTTAAACACCCAGTAGCTCCTAAAGTATTGATCTTAGAGTAAAATTAAATATTACATATTTTGTAGAAAATTGTAGGTATTTAAAAACTTTTGTCAGAAATAATCGTAGTGATATTCGAACAGATATTCAAGATATTAACAAAAACTCAAAAAGGTACCTTCAAACCTCAGCGCACCCCCCACCCTGGAGGACTTTTAGTATGTTCCTCTGGATACCGCATAGTATAACAGTAACAATTTAGAAAACTACACCAATTATTTCAGTAGTTTAGTAATAGGATTCCGTTGCAATTTCCTCTCCTAAAAACCAAGTTGAGGTGGTAAATACAAGTACGAGTAGACCGGGGTCCACGTCCTAGCTCTGTAAACGTAGCTCTGCGGTTGCGTTTCCTTGGGAACCCTTAACTGGTGAGCTCGCTGAGGAAGGTATACTGTGACCCTTTAGCGGGTCAACACTTTCTCGTCTTAAGTCAAGTTTTAACCCTTTAAAAAAGGAGTAGTTAGTGCTAATTCCCAACCTCGACTATTCCACGTAGCAAATAATTATGAGCGTTAAAATATAATTATAATAGCATTATTCTCCATTTAACAAAATCGGTAAAATTGATTTTGGACTTTCAAATCGAAAACAGCTACAATGTTATAAATGCGTGCGGTAAAAATTATGAATGGGAAAAAATACAAGGTAAATCACAAATAGGAAAGAGCGACTGTAAAAACTGCTACGCGGAATTATCAAGTTTGGGAAACGGATCTAACTACCTACTTGTTAAATAACATCTAAAAGCCACTAAGTTTAAGCGAGTAGAATAGACCCCCTGATCAGTGTATTAACGTTAAAGCGCCCGTCCCGTGTTCTTAGGGAGCTGAGCAATCCATGATAAGGATGTGATAACGTGTTACAGACGACCTACATCGTGCTTTCAAAGTTGCCTAATCTTAATGCCGACGGTTATAATGCGTACCTATTTGTAAGCCGTGCAACAAGTGAGCACATTCAGCTGAGAAACTCATTTAGTCTGTTTTTTATGCGTCACTACCAAAACAAAGTGTTGCGCCCATATAGCAGACGGGCCGACTTTGGTGTGGCGTGCGCAGGAATGCAAGGATGGTCGGTTCCGGGGATGACGTGTTGCATTAGATTAACGACTGCATATTATTATAACTAATAATAAAAAACCGGGCACGAGCATGTCTGACCATGCTCAGTGTAGGGTTCCAACTTCCGAAGCCAAAGTTACTACAAACACAAAAAAATATCTCAAAAACCAACAAGTATGAATTTATTATAAATTTAAGTTATTTAGTGTTCTTTTAGATGATTTTACTCGTAGTCGGTATAAACGCTTTAGCCGCCTGTATTTCAGAAACCCATCAAGCCTACTTAGTCGTGATAGTTGTTCTTTATAATTCCTTATGTAATGATTTCATTTAAGATATTTGTCAGATTTTTAATAGTTTTTTAGTTTTGTCTGTAGGGGTAATAAATTTGCCAAATGGCACCTGTCACAGGCACAAGAAGCTGTGAACAATATTGTAACTATTTACGTAACACATCTCCATCGTTCAGAGCTGGTTCCTCTTAAACCGCCCATCCGATTTTCATCCAACATAGTTAAGATAACTACATCCGATTAAATAAGCATTCTTTAAAAAAACTCCGTTCAAAATGGCCCACTCGTTTCAGAGCTACTATGCCACAGTCAGCCGCACAGATGCACGTCAAACCCTTAACGTTATAACCCCCTATTATTGCATCGGGGGTTAAGGCACTTGCTAACTTCGCTCATGATCGAAAACACTCTAATTCACCTGAACCTCCCGATCGTTCGTGCGTCGATAGCCGTGTATTTGGCATACTTTTTATCGGCCCAAACGTATTGGGATAACAAATTTAGTACCTATATAATTGTTTCTTCGAATGTTGATTTCGAAGAAAACACGTTTAGTATAATTGGAAAATATCCGGATAAACTTTCGGATCATTCAAACGTATTAGTAATTTTTTAAATGGTACTTACGCAATAAATAGTATTTATACGCGAACATGCTTTACGTCACGATTTGCAAATCGGCAATGTTCGGCCGGATATCCGGCTATCCGGCTTCAAGGTTGGCCGAATATTCGGTATCCGGTATCCAGCTAAACTGCTATCAGTTTCATCTCTACTTCAATCATGTGTTTCTTCAATGACGCGTTGAACTTCTTGAGATACCTCAACAGACAAATTATTATTATTAATCACAGATAACTTGAAAGAGATTACATGGTAGCTGTCACGAAAATATTAATTTACTCATAATAATTCTACTTCGTTCTTAAGGTTTTTCTGGAAGAGATCGCTAAGCGGCGATACACCGCCTGTTGTGTAGCCGTCGATTCTGTTTGTCTGCAATTTTTCTGTATGGTTAAGAATAAACTGCTAAAGTAGTATTTTATTGTACCAAGTTGTATTGTATTGCAACTCGTGAAACTTAAGTTTCTCACTTACCTGTTTGAATTGTACAAATAATTTATAATATTGGAGAGGATTGATATGTTTAATAAAAACCACAAATGACCTTATTCATAATAATATAGCTCAATTTGGACCGCTTTTAAATTCAACTGCAAAGATTGTTTCCTTTGGCCTCTTCCCCAACATAGTTTTCAATTACATTGTTAAAACAAAATATTATATTAACTTAAACGAAACGAAAGATCAAGCAAAGACAAATGATGGTTACAATCGATATATATTACCTCGCACAAACCACGAATCGGATTTGGCCTGACAGACATCTAGGCCATCGTCTGTCCTGTCTCCTAGAGGATATTTGGGGGGTTGGCGCACGTCGAAGGAAAGCCGCGCCGCGCGCGTCCCTCCGACGCGGCGACGAAACTGGCCCTCGAACTTGGGCCCAATTTGCACGCGAGTGGACTCCACGACAGTAAAGCTCGTTATACTTATCCATCGCCACTTTAAGTTAAATTTTAATGCCACGCCATTATTTTGTCGTCCAGTTCATGGGTATATTGAAAAAACCTTTGCTTTACAAAAGGTGGAAAATGAATGAATAAAATATAAGTTTGTACGTTGTTAAGGTATCTTGAATGGAAGGTGCCAAAACCACCGTTGTTGTTTGAAATGCGCGAGCTACACCTCTTTATAAACTTACCCAGTTAGCGGAGTGCGACTTCGCTTCCTGAACGGTTCCTTGGGCTTGTGTTGTTTTTTGGCGTAATTCGTCAATTGAGTTAAACTTATTATTTTTAGGGTGATGCCGTAAGAATTACAGGATTGAGTTTTCTTAAACGTAACATAAATAATGTTATTAAAAGATACGTGATATTTAAAAAAAAGGCCATTTAGGGTTACTGAAATTGTTTTACATACACAAATTATTGAGAGTATTAGTAGTAAAATGTAAGATGATATATGAATATATGACTCAAAATGGCATTGTTATCTGTAAGGCCGACTATCTGACGTCTTAGGTGTAATAGTTTAGCTACCACAAAGGAATTTAGTCTGAATTTCGACATTTCAATTTTACAAAAATGCTCATAACTGTGAAACAAAAGATAATCCCTGAACACGGGGGGGTCAATTGGGATGGTCCAAAAAAGATAACTCCCGGTTTTTATATTCTAATTCGAAAGAATAGGGAATTTTATGATTCCAAATTCATTAATTTTGTATTCGACCCGATAGTTTTGTTTAAAAAACTTTAATTATTTAGCATGCATTTTATGGATGACATGATTATTTTAAACTTGGGTTGGCATTTTCTAAGAAATTACAACAATAAAATGATATCTAATGATAAAAAGTGATTGTAATAGTGTATTAAAACATACTATTTCAAGCGGTTTTCACCTAACCCGTAAAAAACACCTAAGAGGGCTTCATGCCGAAAACGAAAGTCAAACAAAGGTTAAATATACTTTTTTCGAAATATCCGAAAAAGAGTAATATATCGAAAACTTAATAATGCAGAACGGCTTTAAAACCCTATTCCTTGAAATGGTTTTCGAATTAGAGTAATTATAAAAATATGAACAATCCCGATTCGGTAGCAACGAAGGTCCGACTCCGTCACTCCTAAACAATTGTACAATCTAGTATCAATATTACAAGCCAGCTTAGTTTGAGCTTACAAAATTTGTGTGACATTGTTTCGAGATATTTATTTACTATCGCGAGCGCGGTCGAACACTTGAATTTTTAGTAGGACCCTGTCGTTTAACAACATATTTTATATTAAAAAAAAACATTTTTATCTTTTTACAGAGCAAAAATATCGTCTGACTATTACTTTGGTCATTACAGGATAAATATTTACCTGAAACTTAATACAGTCAGTGCCACGTGTCCTGGCTTAGTCTCGATTCGGGTTTAAATATTTTGGTGCCTGTTTTACCGTTACAAAAAAGAAGACCAACCTACGCCTTGACCCTCGCGCGCAGTGCACGCCCGAGCGCTAAGTCTGGATGAGCAACAATCCAGTTTTCAACACTCGTTTTGGTGAGTCAGAGGTCCTTCTAGCTAACGAACCCGCTGGGTATCTTTGCCACGCGCGAATATGAAGTGATTACTTAATAATCCAATCGCATTTTACCTTCAGTGTATCATTTTTTGTACCCAAAATCTTAAATCTTCTTTTAACATTGTTTAATCACACTGACTACAGTAAGTACACATTACACATACTAAGATTAATTCATTAATGTGCAGTTACTAAGTAAATTCATCGGTTCGCTGACCAGAGGTGTTTTATTCTTTTAAAATCGGATTCCTTCCGATCGCTCGATTGAGTCAGCGAGCTCATACGAGCAATCTTTACCTAAGTACCTAAAAATGCACTCCAAAAAAAATTGTTGTGTGTACACTTTGACGGGTCAACTTTAAGTCGCCGGTTAATAATTCGTCAGTTGAATGGAAAACTGAATCAAGAAA
This sequence comes from Acleris emargana, assembly GCA_927399475.2. Taxonomy (NCBI): domain Eukaryota; kingdom Metazoa; phylum Arthropoda; class Insecta; order Lepidoptera; family Tortricidae; genus Acleris; species Acleris emargana. The sequence continues at coordinate 42,082,068 of OV656835.1, read as the reverse complement.
AAAAGGGAGTGAAGAATATTTGGTAAATAAAAGGCACAGAGTACTTATAAAAGGTGAACTGTAAATATGTAGACGTTTAGTCCAGGTTCATGAACGATGCGCTAAGCGAAACTTGGCTGTTAGAAATAATTTATTGTTGCCAAGCGTTTGAACATTTAAAACTACAAATATGTTTATTGTGCGTTGTTTGAGACATTCAATGAGCAAATGTCTGTAAGTAGACGGTTTCTCGAATAAACTGACTCATTATCGCTAAGGACAAATCATTTATTGTTTAAAGGGCACGAAAAATATAAGACTAGTTTTGATCCATTTCAACATACTAGTGATAGTGACAAAATAAATAAATGCCCCAGTGAGCCGTAGGTATAACGTATAACACACGAATTTCCAAAAAATAAAGATTGTCAACGTTTAACGTTAAATATTTTGTTCCGAGCTGCGACCCTTCGGCTGCTAGCGACGAAGCCGACCAATGTTTACTCGAACATTACAAGGTCTCAGATTGTGACTTCACCAGTTTTTGATCGCACGTACTAAGAACTTGCATAAAAAAATCTTACGTAAGTGTCAAAGTTCCACACAAAACAAAATTATAGGTATCTTACTCGAAACATTAAATCAAACAACTACTTAAGTAATTTCTAAAAAAGTTTGATGTGGTTCTTCTATAGTACCTTAAATCGATGAAAGTGCAAAGTTATCCCCATGCTTTACGAGGGTGCGAGCGCGAGCGGGCTAGTTCGAGGATGCAGTGATGCAATTGATACTTATAATACTGCCCTGCAGAGCCTAAACCGCAGTAAGTGCAAAAAGTTCATTTCGAGAAAACGTAAAAAATGTCTATGAAAAGTAATTTTTCTACCTTTCTAATGTTTCTTGTGTTAATGATTGAAAGTCAATCATTAAATCAAAAAACATTAGAAAGGTAGAAAAATTACTTTTCATAGACATTTTTTACGTTTTCTCGAAATGAACTTTTTGCACTTACTGCGGTTTAGGCTCTGCAGGGCAGAATAGGGGTGCGGCCTGCGTAAAAAAATATATCTGATTAGTCCGTCAGTAAGATTATCAAGAAATATAGGTATACCACGTATTTTTTACTTTGTCAAATCAATCAAATTTTACAAAAATAACGCGCATCAAAGTTCGGTCGGGAGTAGCGGCTCGTGACGTCACAACGTGGTATAACCATTTATCTATATATCTTCGCATTTTTTATTTAATTTACAAACGAAAAATAATATGATTAATATTTTTTGAAAATATATACCTACCTATGACAGACTAATTAGAATGTTTTAGGACACTAGCCTATAGTTGCAATCGAGATAAACGCTGTACTTTTCATTTTGGCCAAGAGGATGGTCAATAAAAATGTCTTATTTTTTTTATTGTACAACTTTATGCCCCATTACACTGCAACGTTAATTGTTAATGTCAATCAAATGTGGCATTGTTTATTAATAATTATTAAGTTTTTTAAGCTTGGTATTATTAGCGCGCTTATTAATTTTAGGCACGTTAAAACCAATGAAAAGCAAAACATGCCTACCATTTAACACGGCGTTGAAATGTATCATTTACATAATTGGAAAGTTTCCCAAAGAAAAACAGGACGAAGTCTGTCGGATAATTTTTCTTACAGAGCATTTGTAATCTACTGCCTATGTGGCAGAGTCGATAATCTATTGAACTTTAAAGTGCCAATAATATTGGTCTTGGTCTGAGCCTTGTTTTGCAGTCAATAATTAATAATAAAAACTGTTTGTTACAGTGCAATCATAACAATGTAATGTAGTTAAATGATTCAGCCAAACTAAAAACGAAATACAACAAAATACCCTAGTTTTGCACGCACGTAGAAGGCAAACGAGCGTATAGGCCACCTAATCGTAAATGGTCTCATGGACATACCATACGCAATCTCATATTGTGAATCCGTTTCCCAACCCCAAAGACTGCAACGGAATGGTTCAACGGTAGGTTATTCATTCCGATATTGGCCCGGATTACAGACACAGTGAACAATCCTCTCCCATCGTGAAAACTCGAAACTCACGACTACTTCCCAATGATGCCGACGTGTCTATGAATTATTGTGTTATTAAGTGACGTGTCTCTATTAAATAAGTACTCTACTTAAGTTATCAGTGCCAAATGTCAAACTGCGAGTTCGAAGTATATCATATCACACTGAGATGTTTAAACCACCACGATCAAATTATATAGAGAATAGACACAAACAAGAAGAAAACAAAAATAAATAAATAAATATTAAAAACAATTTCACAGGCTTATCGATATAAAAGTTTCCCAGGTCTTAATGCTTTCCGCATGATTATTAAAAGAACTGAACTTAAATATTAACAAACAAAAAATTACTATTGGTATTAACCACTCTATATCAATTATTAATCTCGCGATGCGACCTTCCGCCACGTTGTCTTGATGGGAATTGAGTCTGACTGAAGTAGCATGGCAAATACGAACGTTTCCGAGTAAATACGATGGAAAAGGATTTTTCATTACATCTGCGCCTCTATTCTAAGCGGTTAAATCCATATTGTCTTTGCTTTGACCTGTTAAGGTATTGTTTGTAATACGGACGCCATTACTGTCAAGTAAATAAGAGCTTTCAAATCGTTGACAATACGATAACTGGAGCGGAGGCCTTGTACAATTTATTACGGCGTCAATAGACCTCAAGCTTTTATAGCTAATCTTTTAAACTATAAGCGATGTTACTATGTAAGTGATGTCATTATAATTATTAACATGTTAAAGTAATACATTTTCGTAAAATATGTGCGCACACCCAAGAGATTCGCCGCGGGCCCACGGCGACTGCAGATGTGTCGCCGGCGCTCCGGACCCATGCATACCAATTTAAATACAATGAGCTCTTATTCAATTTAGCAACTATTTATAAATTGTGTCGGTACGGCCTAATTGAGAAAACACAAAGTTGACTTTAGAGTGTTGCCTTGCCAGACGAGCGCTGCCTGTGCGTTGCGTCGTCGCCGCTGCGTTGTTGCACATGTACATTAGAGCGACATGCCACGCGATGCGTTGAAATACTTGCGTTGCTATATGTTGAAATTACAGCTTTGCGACGACGCGCTTCATGGCAATTTTCTTAATTCCATACTCAGTATACTTAAATTGAATTATGACTTTTCAAGAATATTATATCTACGACTTTGGGAGCATACTTATCCAAGAGATTCCTGAATTAACCGCACAGGCGCCACCAATTTCTTTTAATTTATTCCTTATGGATGCTTATGCTTAACACCTAACAACTGTCTCTTAATGTTGACACATTTCTGGTAGTAGTACCTATAATAGTAGTAGAGTATAATTTTAATCGAGGTCCAGATTTTATCTTTAAGTATTTTTGTGGTAAGTACTAATACTACCTACTTGTTTCGTGAATTTCAGTACAATCGGTAATTTAAAAATGTTGAATTCAGGCAGAGGGTGACATTAGGAAAATTGAGGTTGGAATCGGCCATTCGTCACGATAATGCCGTATCAAGAATCTTGATAAACAATATTATTGTACCTACCTACGTATACCTTTAAGATTATATTCGACGATTTGCGGTCGATCACACTGATGAAAATTGAATTGATCCCGATCGGTCACCATTATAACCTACCGCTGTAATGACGAACAAATTACCTACGTGTTATTAGCGCAAAGCTAAAAATCCGTGGTCGCTGGCACGGCAAAGGGTCGCGGTATCCTGTGGGTACGTAGGTAGGTAGGTGTATGTCGTGGGCACGATCTGCAAAGTAACTTTACGGAAAATTATTTAAAATGGGGCTATGTCACATGCAATATTAGTTTTTTGTTGTTATTTGTACGCAAATGTTAACAAAGAAGTTACATACTCATGTCCTCTGACGTTGTATTTATAAATCGAATGGGCATATGCGTAATACATCGCATGAGATAGTGATGGCGTTAATATCTAACTTGATATATACGACTTATGTACGAACGCAGCGGTAAAGCAGAGTGGTTACTTGGTTAATAATAATAATACATTACTGCAGAAACCGGGAAGAAGCCGCTGCAGGACGAGTAAGAGTTAGCGCGGCGGAGACGCAGTCAAGGCAAGAGCAAAAAATAATGCCTGCTTCATATTTCTGTAAACTTTACAAAGTAGAAAAGTGAAAACAAATACTCACTTATTTTTAGTTTGCAGGAACTCCCACACACTTTGTTAGAAAAGCTCTCTTTAAGTAAATCTAAGTGCTACGAGTCGGTACGTTTCACTGGCTTCGTTTTTATTTAAACCTCCCGCGCACTAACTATTTTTGCAACTTTTAAACTGATTGTTATTAAGCACTAAGTCACGGTGATAATGGTTTTTGACCTCGACTCTCATGTGCTGAAGTTAAATCAAGACAGGTCATTGGACTTTTATCAATTCTACATGCCAAAACCGTGCAAGAGAAGCCACAAGTATTAGCTAATTTTATATTTTAAAGTTATTTGGTGCTATGTTAGTTAAGTATGCATTTTTTTTTATAAATCAACATTTGTTTGTCCTGTAACCAAACCCTAACTAAATTTCAAGACATGCGGAATTTGTATACATACATAAACTCACGCCTTCATTCCCAAAGTGGGGTAGGCAGAGCTAAAGAATTACCAACAACTTTTAAAACTTGTTGATAATTCTGTAACCACACTTTGCACAATTAGGCTTAGATGTTTTCCAGCGTATTAGTGACAGGTTGCAAGCCTATCGCCTAACAGTACTACAAGCCTTTATTCCCTTAGTCGCCTCTTACGACATCCACGGGAAGACATGGAATGGTACTATTCTTACCCGGCAACCACACGGGGATCGGAATTTGTATGATTTAGGTAAACCTCACATACGCATATCATTCACATTATACCGTCCTCTGTTTTTCTAGGTACACCAATTTTCCTAGACCATAAACTAGCGTGACATAAAATAAGGAAATATTCTCTCAGATCTTAAATAACTAGGGATCGGAAATTCGGATCGATATTTACCTAAAGTTGGCAAAAGATAGGCAAACATAGCGTCGGCTTCTTAAAAATATTATTTTGAATAATTTAAGTTCTGGGATTTTGGGATTCTACAAAACGTTAATATAATAATTACTTTACATGTAGGATAAAACATTCTGTTTTGCTCCTATAAATTCGTTAGGTTAATAAGTTACAGGTAAATTAAATAACATTTGGTTAAACATATACGTGGAAAATAACTTGAAACAGTTAATATAAATAAATAATTATGAATTAATGCCGGTGTAATTGATTTATTTTGAAATCCCGGAAATTTTATTATGAATTATATGATTGAGTCCACCTCCATACAACTGAACAACGAAGCCGGCGCGAAAGTATAGGTAAATATCGATCCGAATTTCCGATCCCTGTAAATAACTCACAGTCATTAACTCCAGACAAACAACACATGCAACCATGCACTCGAAAGCCATAGATAAATGCGCTTAGTAGCGACATCCGGACCTGTGGGATATGTACCTACTTGTGTGTAGAGGCGCGAAGGTGACAGGAAATAGACTTCAAATGCGATCGATCGATCGTTCAGACTTCAGGAACAGCTACGCCGGATATTGGTACCTATTTAAATAAAGAAAATTTGTCTTAGCTGCTAATAGTTTCGTTTTGTCGCCGAAAATGGGTAAGTTTCTAAAGACCGTCAAATGTAGCCGACGCTAAAAATTCGACGACTTCTCTTTATGACATGGTTATGACTACTAATATACTTATGTATATACCTACTATTTATTTTATGATACAATCTATTTTAAATTAAACTGAGATTTTGAGATGTTTTTCAAAGGCTATAAGCAAATTAAAATGTGCTTGCAAGGTTGGGTGGTCTATGCTGATGTAAATGTAATGTTCCTGGCTGTAATGGGTTCGTGTATTAGACACACGGCATTATCGCTCGGCTTTTTCATCGAACTTGGCCGGACACACTACCGTGTGTTTATTAAACTTTTTATGGAAATTGCACATTTTTAACCGTTTTATTTAACGACGTCGATACTATGAAGCTGCTTGCTGTACATGTACAGTCAAGTGCAAAGAATCCTGTCATGATAATGTTACGAAGTTCTTATTACACTGGAATTGCGACATATGTTTGAGGTGTTGTTTTCTCCCATATTACACTTGACTGTACATATATGCCTACATACCATCTAAATGTACAGAGACGGTTATCAAAAAGAATTACAATAAATTGAATAGTTTCGATGAAATCAGGCTAAACCTTGGAGAGCAAGGAGTAGTTAGTTTGCTTAAGACATTTTACTTCCGATGCTTTAAAAACGGAGCTGTGACGTGAGATTCTGCTGGTGCAACTACTTAGCTGCATGGCTTAACATTCCCGGGTTGGCACGAATTTTAGTTGTATATTTGTGTAATATGATAAAAAACAGGCATTAATAAGTACTTGATATAAGTAGTAATATTAAGAGCTACAGCTAAGAAAAATATGCTAAAAACATTTATTTTTTCGCTAACATATTGAAAACGATATACTGTGTAAAAGATTGTCATTTTAACAATACATGTATTCATTTTACTCTTGAATAATTACTAACATAACTGAAAAAAATATAAAATATATTTTCAAATAGACAAGAAGGAGAAATGACGTTTAGTTTCCCGAACTCTAACGTAAAATAAATAAATAATAAATAATAAATAAATATCAGGGGACAATCTCACACCAATTGACCTAGTCCCAAACTAAGCTCTAGGCTTGTACTATGGGTACTAGACAACGATATAAATACTTATATAGAGAAATAAATACTTAAATACATAGAAAACATCCATGACTCAGGAACAAATATTCGCGCTCATCACACAAATATTTGCCCTTACCGGGATTTCAACCCAGGACCGCTCGCTTCGTAGGCAGGGTCACTACCAACTAGGCCAGCGCGTCGTCGACACTGAAGCTCTCTTCACATGAATTCAAGCATATTCAATTTATTAGGTAGGTGTACGTTTTCTCCCCGACGGATGTTATTAATTAAAATCAATCTGGCTGATTTTGTTTTTCTCATTGATTGCGTCGTCCACAACTCAACGCACTAATTCAATTGTGCAGGCGACGACGTCAATCGTCAGCAACTCCAGTAGACTTCATTGAGCTAATTCGTACAACTATGTTTAACTACAATAAATCCGTTTATGTATGAATTAAGATTTCATTCGCGTGTGGGAATCGTGTCCCAGTGAGTTCCCATGTAGGTACTGTCTGTACGTATACATCTGTATATATGTGAAACTTTTGTAGCCTTTTGTGGCTCCTGGTGATGATCTGCAGAGGTGGCCATGTGTTCAACCAGCTCAACAGCTCGACGATACGACGCGCTCTAACATGCCTCTAAAGTAAACAAATATTATTTAATTATGTTCTCTGACTGAATATTCCTATTAATTATATATAATAATAATAATGTATTAACATCTTGAAAGTAAATCATAACCTATATTAGGTACTTATGCACGGATTTAAATTCTGCATATATACTTATCACATATATAGGTGTGTGTGTGATAAATATCTAATAAATATTGTCACTCCGACAATGAATATGATACAACAATATAAGTAAAAAGTAAGTTACCTTCGAGCTGGTATGATGGTAGAAACAGAAGGTAGCCATAGGAAGTTCTCAATGGCTAAATCATAGTAGGTCTGTCGAGTTTGGACTCGTTCGGCTGATCTTTCAATAGTGAGTTAGTTATCGGTGATACAACAGTCGGCAACAAATAAACGTGCCGAAAACATTTTTGTTTGTTTAACAACAAAGTTAATTGCCCTCGCCTTTTACAAACACGTCAAGATTCCCGTACTTATCCACGACACAGCTTTCCGCGGAACCTCAGCTTAGCCCCGCGAAACCCCAACTGTCGCTCACTCATTGGCCTCGGCCGCGTTTGATCGACAACTGCAATAAATGCGCTACCAAAATAAAGATAAAGATACATACATACATACATTAAATCAATCATTATGCCATTTTTAGTAATAAATATTGATAAAAATATTATGGTGCTGCTATGATCCATATTGTGATTGCAATTAAGCTTTATCACTTTTTATTTTATATTATTTGTCCTAGTTAATACCTAAATACCGCTAAATAAGAGCAGTATGCAAAATTTAATTTGTCATTTGTAATTTTGACGTCATCGATACCAAAAAATCCACCTCTGTATGTCACTAATTGTAAGTTGCGTACCTTCATATACTTCTCATGGAATTGGTACATATTGCCTTGCATCGAATCTATGGTCGTATATTATGGTCTATATCGACGGTGGAAAGGCAAAATCACTGAAGCGACTTTTTTTGTGAAATTGAGTTAATTATACTCGTTGAAATCAGCTTTTTTTTCTGCGTCGTTTGAACTGGATTTCGCGACGAACGGACGACTTTGATAGCGCTTAAGGTAATCGGAAAATGGACCTCAGTTTTAAAAAGTGTTATTTATGCGACAAACAATTTCAATAAAATATAACCAATGTCACTTAACTCGCCACTTTTTTATCTACGTACCCGCTTAAAGTATTTTTAAAAACACTTATTTTGTAAATAATGGCATTAAAGGGTTTCTTCCAAATACATAATTTGGCAATATTCGTCGCATCAAGGTTTCTTCCGGGAACTTTCAAATGGTAATTTTGGTGAAGCGACATTTATTTAAAATACCGTCTTTTATTTGGAAATGACATTAGTTCTGTTCGGAAGCTATCAAAATTTTGAACAACACGTGTAAAGAACCCATAGCTATATGTTCGATAAAAAATAAGTAGGTAATGATTATTTTTCCTCAAAAAAAAACTTTAAAACGTTCTCCTGTAAAATTCGAAAAATGTCGCTTCAGTGATTCTGCCTTTCCATTTCCACCGTCGATATGATGAAGTGGTTATGGCAAATCCAAGTTTTTGACATCGGGAACACTCCGGAACATTGTAATTTTTTAGAAAATCCATGTCTTTTTCAGTTTTTTTTCAGTTTCTACCAATTTTTACCAACAGGGACCTATTTTACGGTAAATATCACTATTCACACTTTAAAAAAGACTTAATTTTCAACAAAGTCGGTTAAAGTGAGAAGGCGATAATACAAATAGTTTGTACGATACAGTTGTACAAAAATTTACAACCGGGTCTAGCAGGCTAAGCTAACAAGATTTGCCCCCACGAGGGATTTGGATTTTTAAACTGTTATTTTATCTAAACCGTGCAAGCGAGAGTAACCAAATAAAATCAATAAAAGTCACACTCTAAATGAGCTCTAGAGCTCGATTTTTTTATCTGAGGAAGTTACAAGTGACAAATTACAAGCGGAACACTCTTTCTAGCAAAATAAGTTTATTACTCAACCTTTACCTATTTTTTGATTTTCCTGTCAAAATGGTAGCATCAAAGTGTTGTAATGTATATATAAGTATATTTGGTTTGGGCTATTTATTAGCTTTTATTTGAGATCCATATTGTTACATTAAAAAGTACTTTTTTTATTCCCCCACCATTTTTTTTTGCGGACGCCGTTTTGAAATAATATGCACCTTATGTCACTCCGACAATCAAGACGAATCGAATGACACCTCGTATGATAAAAAACATAACCCTCCTTCTGACGCGAGTTGGGTAAAAAGTAAAATATACAAGGAAAATTTTTGATTGCACGATTGCATCGATTGTTTGGCTGTTTGTAGTAAGTAATTCTAGTCCAAACAAAAAAGTAAAACACCAGGTAAGTAAATTTCATACATTTTCGCGGTCGCTGCCGTTGGTAAATAATAAGTTTACATATTTATTTTGCCTAGACCTGGAACTCAGAACTTCGCGGGCTGATTCTACAACAGTAAGGTTAACATTTCGGAGCATTTGGGAGAAAAAACAATATCATAACAGGTCAAATGCGATTTCGACTTTACCGCCTCGCCTAGTTTAGAGACGCTTTCATCATCATCATCATCATCGTTATCAGCCGCAAGACGTCCACTGCTATTTAGACAAAGGCCTTCCCCAAGGTCGATCACAACACAACGATCGGTTCTCTGCTGCTGTCAGAGGTTTCCCGCGCCCTTTATCAGATCGTCAGTCCACCTTGGAAGGCCTGTCGACACTTCGTCTCCCGGTTCGCGGTCGCCACTTTAGAACTTTCTAGAGACGCGTTACTTGTACAGAACTGTAACAAAGGAATGTTGAAACCGTTATTGTCATATCAAATAAAATAAGTAATATTATTTTAACTCGCTTACCTACTTCTGCTGTACTGGTAACGAACGAACTATTCAACAATGTGATACAATTTTGGAAATTATTATACCTAAGTGTCGGTTTTACTTGAAATGTTGCATAAATGCAGTACCTACCAATAACAATACCAAAGTATTGGATGGTATACTTAATGTTGGAGATGGAAGGAAATCCTAAAAAGGTCCTCAACGGCTCATAATAGATCCGTTGGACTCATTTGACTGGTTGATTGAGTTTATTACAAGTGATTAAAGTTCAGTCAGCAATGAAGTGCGTTATCTAAAATATATTTTTTTACTGAGTCCATTTTGATTCTAAAAATATAAAAATGTCTCCAAAAATAATTTACACTTTTACAAAAAAAAAATGGTTTCCGCTAAAACAGGTAAGAACTTTTTTTTTTAATCCATAATGGGGTTGCGTTTGACCTCAGTCTCACCTGTTATTAAATGACAACGAGGTCGAAGGTGGTACACGCTTACCCAGAAAATGCCTATTCACTCTTGCCTTGAAAACACCAAGGTTATTATGATTCCGGGAATACAGACGCAGTGAGAGCATTTTAGACTACACACTAATGTATCCAGTACCTTATATTATTATGTAGCTATTTTGGCACTAAAACTTAAAAATAAATAAATGTCTGCAAATTATCGTCGTCCACGGCGGCCAGGGTCTCGGAAATGACAAGCATATATGAAACACTATACTATGTAAATGTACAAATCGGTAGGTGTTATCTATATACCACAAGCAATATTTGACACCAGATTCACCTTCACATTACTCTCTTACATCAGTGTGAAGGAAGGGAAATAAAAATCCTACACTCACTACAAATGTGCCAGTCATGTCTTGTTGCTGGTATTTCGTGAGGTATAGAACGCTAATAGTCGTATAACGTGTTTTTCTGACTGTATCCACAGGTTTCTTTCATACTGACCAATCTTATTAACTTTACTGCGGTGCTTCCGGTCACCGACGTGGTCTCTGCGCTGCATGAGGAAGAGTGGTTCGCATTCCGAGCCTTGTAGTCACAACTGTTCATTTGAGTAGGTAATAATACCATTTCCGTGGTATTGTGCTGCTGGCTGGACGCCGAGCACTTGTTAACGCCCTATTTAAAAGCTATGCTAATTTAATGGGAATAATTTAACAAGTAGTAATTATCAATAGTAGCTCCGAACCTTCAAATTTGTTTTGCCTTATACATAGCATTAGCACTTACCAAGGGCTTTGTATTTTGCAATAAGTATAAAATTAAGAAGAAACCCTTTCACCATAATTTAATAGCGCGTACCGATTTATGAAATCAAAATCTTTCTTAATATTTATTTTAGATTTACAAAAATCGTTCATTTAGCCCAAAGGGCCGTTAAGGCTTCGACGTGAGTAAAGTTGTCTTCATCGTGAGTCTTAAAAAGGGCCAAGTTTGGGCTCATTGCGGCAGTTTAATCGGGGGCTTACATGAAAAATATGACGTTAATTTGGTATGCGGCGAAGTGTCGGGGGCGTCATCGTCGGCGGCGAGACAAACCCGGCCGGATCGGCGGCTAATTGAGCGAAGAATGGTCGGGCTGCCCGCTTAGTATTCCGCGGACGCGCCCGGGCCGCGGCGGCGGCGCATCAATCTCAATACGGGCGGGTGACGGGCGGCGGGAAACGCGCCCGCGGACAAGAAACCCCTCTTAACGTCTTGACCGCTGCTTTGTTAACATCGGACGAAGACTATACATTGATTGATCCGGCAAAAACTGACAAACAGTAAACTGATACGTGGACCCCCGTGACTGCGTCGTTCTAAGCTCTATCTAATAGGGTAGGTGGGTGTTCTAATTAATGGCCGCCTCGTCTTGTAAAGTATTTTTAGTGAAGTAATAAATAAAAACTCGTGTTGGTTTATTAGCCAACATTTTTTCATGTTTCGATCTATCAGCCTTTCTAGAAGTCAAGTACCCATCCAGTTTCCGTAACATCAATTTATATGAAATTTGAATTTGGAGCGGCAGTTTTAAAGCAACCCTAAACGCACAAATTTTAAAGTTTCCTAGAAATAATTGCGTAGAACTCGATTGTCTGTTTAAAATTATTGATGAACTTAGCTGTGGGTAAATGTTGCTACGTACCTACTTAAGAAATAGGTATGTAAGTATTTCAAGTATTGCAAATGATGTATTTACATGGCGGACCCTCGTATGAATTTAATAATATTATTGCTGGGTCAAAATTCGGCGTCCAATGTTCCCATGCGATCTATAAGTTGAATAACAATGGAGCAAACCCGGCTCTGATTCCAGACGACACGACCGCCCCATTACCGTATGAATTTATGTATGGTATGTCGTCGGACCTCGAGATTCGAAGTGTGTCATGCTGTTAAAAAATGAAAATATATTTTTATCAGTTAATAGTCGAAAGGAAAACTCAATCATTTTTTAACCAAAAAAAGGTCAGATTTTGCGCTACAAAAATTGCATTTTTCAGATCGTATTTCTAATTTAAGCTAAAAGCCTATTTAGTGTCTCACAGACGGGCATTGGCCCGCTTCACTGCAGCTTCACTTTCATTTCTCAAATCATCTCTACTATTGTTAGCCGTATTTAATGAAATCAACTCTACTTAATAAGTAAGTACCAAAAAACCCCTCTTTCTCAGGCAAAATAATATAAACAATAAAACTTACTTTGCTGTGACACTTAGTATCAATTGAAAGTAAAAGACTTGCAAAAAATGCCATCATACGGTTGGCGGCCTTTTTCAAATCCACATCCGGGTACCTAAATTGAGGTATTTAATTGCACGTATCGTTTTCTGGAACCCACCAAGTATCAAAATGCAGGAGATAATATTATTACAAATTGAATGATAGTGTTGAAGGGATCTTGTAAATATTTAAAAAAATAACAGTTTTAATTTATTTTAATAAAAAATAAAAACAGCCTGGAGCAAATTTTTCGGTGACTTGACTGGGTTGTGTTTGTTAATAAGTAGGTACGGAATAAACACATTTTAAATTATATTTTAAACGCAATAAAACGTAAATTATAATATTTGAATATAATACATTTGGTTAGTTTGATATAAATCGTTGAATGCTTGCGTGCAATAGGTACCTAAATCATTTTTCATCTCATCACATTTGCACGTAAACAGTATCTAAACATACAGGTTAACTAGGCTTCAATGCCCCATATAAAACCCTCGACCTTTCTTTTTACCATGAAACCCAAGGTCGGTAAGTATTTTTCTTTTAATTTATAGCACAGCACACAGGTCATGCAAGTTCAAGCAAAGAGTTTAAACGCAATTGAAAAATTGTCTTAAAATGTTATTTAAACAGGAATTTCATTGCAATCTCACTACATGTTACTTAAATACTCAATTAATGTTCTTAATAATCGATTTTAATAGTTTTCTGTATCAAAACGTCGTTTTTTTTACACTCCTTCAGGGCTATATGTATACCTACGTAAGTATTTGCCCTTAACGTTTCTGAACGAAACATTTGTATAATCTGTGGAGTCCGCCCGCCATCCGCTTAAAAAAAGTTCAAGTGATTCGTAATAATAGTTGTGCTGACTTGTGTATTTATTTACTCGCAAATATGATGAAAAACGTTGTATGTTTCACGGGCGGTACGGGAATTACGAACCTCGACTCAGAAAGCCCTCAGTCTTCGACTTCGGGCTTCTACTAGAGCCTCGATCGTAATTCCTTACTTACCGACCTTAATACACAATGTACTATGTTTTGTTGCAATCAGTGTTTAGGTAATTTGTTAATTTTGAGATAAGTAAATAAAATATTAATTTGTATAGGTACAAAACGTTTAAACCAACCGTCTTTTTTGCTTCGCCGTAGTCGAGTAAAAAGATTATTTCATAAACGTACTTCGATTCACGACCCCTGAGAGCATGGGGCACTCTTCTGTTCGGGGCAGTCGCGTCCACGCGGCACGTAACTATAATTTTATTTTATCTGGGAATGAAGGCGTGAAAGTATGTATGTATGTATGTAAATAACAATGCGTGCTCATTATTTTTCTATGTTCTCAATCATAATCAAACCAGTATTAACAAGCAATTTGTTTGAACAAAACTGTCTACAGAAGTTGGAGGGCTTAGTCACTTTTCAATAACTTTGGTTGACAATTTCTCCCAATACGTTGAGATTGGATAGCTAAAAGATATACCTATGTGTTTGTTATTTTAGACTACTCTCTAAAATATATACAAATAAATCAAATCGGGGCCGGACAGTTGGGATGCCTAAATTGTTTTGATGATACGATTTTCCGTTTCCATTGACTTACATTATAGAGACCACAAATGTGAAAAAGTGACGGACTTCGAAATGATAATTTCATTACACAAAGCACTAAATAAGGTGGGGAGTTAAGTTCCACCTGAGATGAAAAGTTTAAAAACAGTGTAACGAGTATTACGCGGCCCGCTGCTGCTGGCGGATTAGCAGTTTCGCCGCACGCTTGTTTTTCCGTCGGCCGAACGCGATCGATGTAGTACACGATTTGTTTGTTGAAAATAGAAATATTTTTATAAAAATTGCTTCAGGTACTACTTACGGGTGGTTATACAAACGTTTGTTAAAGGATACTAGTGTTTCAAGTGCGAGTCAGTTCCACGCACTGAGGGTTCCGAATAGGGTTGCCAACTATTTCTGGGCAAATATAGTATTTTCAAGCCCAAGGTATAAAAACATAGTACACTGAAAGAAAATATAGTATTTTGAAGTAAAACTTTGTAAAAAGTGTGTATTAAATATAATGCACAATATTTACTACTCACTAACATTCTGCCTGCTATAGGGGCCACTATCAGAGCTGAAAAATGCTGTTTCTCCACTCCAACTACATTGGTGCTTAAAATCTGGTTGAATCTACCGACCCAAATTGCATACATATTATAAGGAATGACCGAAATATAGTATTTTTGCGTACTATATATTTATTTAACAGTATATAGTACACAGAGTCAAAATATAGTACAATACTATATATTATAGTACGGTTGGCAACCCTAGTTCCGAACCATCACACAATATGAAGATACTCGTTAATTCGTTGGTGACGAATCTCATCGACCTCTAGTTTTAATTAGTCCCCTCAATGAAAACATTTCGTTTTAGCACATTAGTTTTGCTTTCCAGTTAGATTTTTAAAAACACAATTTAATAGTGACGTGGTTTTTTATTAACGTGAAAACTTTTAATTGCAAAGCAAAACACTTTTTTAAAGAGTTAGGTAAGTACTCATTCTAAAAGGGAGTAGGTACACAATGGTGAATAACTACGTCAATTAGTCGAAACTTTGAAAATATTGAAAACGTAAACTTGGTCTTATTCTACGAATACCTATAATCAGCAAAAATGACCCAAACTTCCGATTTAGCCATTTCAAACGATAAGGGTGTAAAATTACAACACATTTTGTTTTTAGTTTTATGGAAACATCATTTTACTCAACGCTTTTTTTCCGAAACTGGAAATATTTCATTATTTTTATAAAGCTAATCCACACTAAAACTTACTTATAGAATTCTACAAGATGGTCCTGAAATAAATCCTGAAATTTTTTCAGAAAAACATTTTGCAAAATGACGTTTGTGTAATTAATCTGTTTGTAAGGAGTCGCCCCGCAAGTGATCGGCGACCGACGTGTCGTCCCTAGTATCACAGTCCACAATGTCCACATATGGCTTTTGACAAAAATGGAAATCAAATATGCAAGTACGTCTATATAGCAAACCTCTATCAATATAAGCATTGTCTTCTGGTCTTAACTTCAACCTCGACATTGCGTGCGGCGGCGTAGAGAATAAAGACTCGCCAGACGGTTTGTTGCAAAACAGTCAGTCCAATTCTGTTTACAAACAAACCGGAATAACCTTGCCTAAAAATAAGACGTACAATTTGACCAGTCCAGGGATTCAAGTACAGTCGAAGCCCGCATCAATATACCCCATTTACAAAACATACCTAAATGCGGATATTGCAATGCAAGGAACCAGCCGTCGCGTCGTCACTTTACTAGTATGTAGGTAGGTACAATGCATCCGCGGCCAATTATCAATTCGTCCACTCGAGAGGCAGGCGCACATGTTGCAAGTGCTGATATATACTTGTACAGAAAATTCGCTTAAGATTACAAAACAGCACAAATCGTGGACGTTCACCCGGAGGTCATGTTATCGCCGCGCCTCCACCCACGCTAGTAATGTTCGAGCCGCAATATCTGTAGGTACATATTTTTTTTACTCATTTCTTGTTAAAATATTTTTAATTACGAATATATTAAGAAATTTAAAAAAAAACAAAATATTTATAACTTACTAGCGACCCGCCCGCGGCTTCGCCCGCGTGGAATGTATTATACATATAAACCTTCCTTAAGAATCACTCTATCTATTAAAAAAAACCGCATCAAAATCCGCTGCGTAGTTTTAAAGATTTAAGCATATATAGGGACAGACAGCGCAAGCGACTTTGTTTTATACTATGTAGTGATGATAACATTTTATAATCGCCGAGTTGCTTGGTGTCCATGACCGATTCTATCGAGATCTTGGCGAGAATGATTTTCAAACCTCTATAAAAGGTCAAATTCGGCTAAGTATACAAATACCCGAAAGTCAGCAAACAAGTTTAAGAAAATGTAATCGTTGTTTTTTTTTACTTATTCATAAATTATTAACCATGAATCGTACTTATCTGTGATAAGAGGGTCGAATGCTTACCGCAATCCCCAAGCT
Source organism: Acleris emargana (assembly GCA_927399475.2). Lineage (NCBI taxonomy): Eukaryota > Metazoa > Arthropoda > Insecta > Lepidoptera > Tortricidae > Acleris > Acleris emargana. The sequence goes on along the minus strand of OV656835.1, from coordinate 42,064,983 downwards.
AAGCCTCTGGAAACAATCGACCCTCGGTAGGTATCATTATACCATCTTTTCCTCTTAGAGAAATGTATCCTTTAAATTTTTTTGAACACTCAAAAAGGAATTACGGGCATTGACAAAGCCACAAAGCTGTAGGTATTTACTTTTTGTCGGTTTCGCTGGAGTGGCAGACATCCCCGTCTTGCTTACATACATTTCATGAGCTATTAAACCCAACCCCAGCCGCACAGAGCTAACTAGACGGAGACAGTGATCTCTATAGAGTTGCTAGGGCGACTGCCAGGCAACACTTATGAATCTCACTTTATTCTTGTAATAAATAACACAATTGTGACTGATTATATTACCTGTGCCGTAACATTTCTTATTGAAAACGACGCTTTGTTTTGGATAACGGATTCCGTTTTTTTGTAAGCCATGAATAGGACAAACCGAATCAGTCGTATTCATGTACGTAACTGAAAATACGTTGGAGTCAGTAACAACTCCCAATAAAGTTTCAAGCGAATGATTGGGGAAATATTGAACCGATTTTTTGTTATGGTCACACCAATTTTACGCTACGTCACAGTCGCCCCGCGTTCAGAATTGGGCGGAACGGAAAACCGAGAAATTGTTTGAGTATAGACCTGGAAACGACAACGCTGTATTTATAGGTTAACCTGCCCAATTATAAAATGAAATGCATCACAATTTAACGTATCCATGTTAACTTTAAATGGAGACTGCATTAATATGATTGCCTTTGCGTTGTTTGCAAGCATTTATTCACTCGCCATACATAACGAAATGATTGGTAAAGTAAAAAAAATACTAGGTAGAGGCGACTACAAAAAGATGTATCCACTTTTGGACCTTATTACAATGCAATAAGGTGAAAAAGTGGATACGTCTCTTTGTAGCCGACTGTAAATCAATTATAGAAATATATAGACTCAAAAACAATGTTTGGGTTCTATGCGAACGTTTCGGGTAATCTCTACATTGCTGTGAAATTTGGCCTTAGTTATTGGTTGATACGATATCCTACATAATTATGTAAGATTTCCTTGAAAACATGCTTTTAAAGTAAAGTGTTGGTATACAGGGATTTAAAGCTTTTATTTTTGTAAACCGAGTAAGTACCTAGGGAAGAGAATATATTTTTCAAAAAGTTTTCTGAACTTAACGGTATCTTACTTAATTGAAAACAGAGAGTAATTAACCCCCAATAACTTTTTTTTGTCTAACGTTTGCAGAATGCAACTTTACCTAGCAAAAAGAATTACAAGAACGAACGGGGTGCAACATCCTGTTGACGGCACGTTTAACGCTTTACAGACTGGCAATAACCAACAACCTCATCTTTCATTTTATAATTTAAAAATCCGGGCAAGATCATGACTGACCATGCTCAGTGTAGGGTCCCGAAGCTGTTACTACACATAAACTATCTCAAAAAACAACAAGTCTGAAGTAATTCTCTATTGAAAGTCATTCGGGGCTGTCTTTGGTGATTTTAGTAGGTATCAGCACTTCAGTCGTCTGTATCTCAGGAACCAATCAAGTCTAGATACTAGTGCTTTCATTTAATATATTTTTCTGATAGTTATTATTTGTAGTTTTGGCTGTAGGAGGAGGGGAACACTTGACTCTAACAAAAATTAGCACTTTTAATCTTAATACTTCCCTTAATCGAAAAATTGTTTAGAAAACCAACCGCCAATAATTTTAAAAGACCTATCACCATCTTTGCACCCATACCACTTTGTTGGCGTAACTAGTATGTATATTCATGCCAAATTACAGCTTTCCAGAACCAAGATTCGCTGAGCTAAGCGGCGTCCGCAGCACGGACGGCCGCGGCACAACACTACATAATTACGAAGAGTCATAGTTCCGAATTGGTCAAAATTCCTAATTTTCATAATACCGTACGCATTTTTTTGTTAGAATACTTAACGTTTTGCTATCGCTTATAAATTAAACCTAACTTAACCTACGTATGACAATTAAATTATGCGTTTAATCTAAAAAAGCTCCAGCAACCATCCATCCGGAAAAAAGATTTCGGAATTTTAAGCGGTTCCCGTTCCAATGGCTATCTGTGGTCTTCAAAATCAGTTTCACCTCACCGAATGATACTTTCTGAATGCAAATATTGGATTTGTTGCTAAAAATACAAAAATCACAATATACGTATGCCTATAATATTTGAGGAGTTCCTTATATTCCTCACGGATCCCCTCATAGATTTAGATTTTGGTGCCAATGGAACCACCTCGAAATTTAAATCAGTCCACAAATTTTGAAGAAATCGTTGAACATAATTAAGAAAAATACATACCTACAGTGGAACATAGAACCTCCTCCTCTTTTAAACTCGGTTAAAAAGGTTTTTTATGATTTCATTGTAATAAAAGTGAAATTAAAAATGATATTACTTAGAAGGCCGAGTAACAAAATCAAAGGCTATACTCGGGTTTCCATAGTAAGTCGGCCCGTAGGTAGGTACATCGATTGTGCTCGGGTTTTATTTCGCGTTAGAACCTGTTATAGTGAAAAATATTCATGCTGAGTAAACATCTTAATTGTAACAGTTTTGGACTTATGTATTTTTTAATGTACTGTTTTTCGGGATGTATTCAAGCGATTTGCTGCAAATTTTGAAATGATGTTCTTTATAAATAGATTTGCATCGTCTCTCAAAAAACGAATACTGATTATCATATAAATAAACAAATATAAAAATAACATTTTCTATGTGGTTGTGAAGTAGTGACCTCTCTAGATTTTTTCCTCAGAAATGACCATACATTGGCCCACTACTTATTATACCACATACAGGCGGTACGTCCTATCAAAAATCAGCAATATGTGTGGCCAAGTTCTGTATTCGATCGGTGTTTTTCAATGTCGTATACAAACTCCTCGATTATGTTTGAGTTTTCTTATCAGTTTAGAGTAAAATGCTAATGACAAATAATGTCATCGTGATGCAAGATGGTTTTTGCGTTATGTATCTTATTTATTTACACATATTGCTGATTTTTGATAGGAAGTACCGCTTGGGAAATTTTGATATTTTGGCAAGAAAAAGGCCAATGTATGGTCTATTCTGAGAAAGAAGTCTTGAGGTGTCACCACTTCACAACCACATAAAAATAACTTTTTTATTTGTTATATTTAGGGTTCCGTACTTAGTACTAAATTAGGAACCCTTATAGTTTCGCCATGTCCGTCCGTCCGTCCGTCCGCAGCCTAGCTCAGTGACTCTTAGTACTAGAAAGCTGTTATTTGGCATAAATATACTTACATATAAGTCACGCCAAAAAAGTGGTAAAAAAAAATCTTGAAAAAATTTTTTTTTTTGCTTACCTCCCCTTATGGGTAACGTGGGAATGTATTTTTTTTCATCTACCCCTTAATCACATTAAGGGTGTCGTTGGATAGGTCTTTCAAAAATATAGCTGGGTTGTCAAAACATTTTTTTCGATTAAGGTGTCCGTTTATGAAATATTAAGCTTCAAAGTGCTAATTTTTGCTAGAGTCAAGTGTCCGTCCCCGTCCCCCCCCCCTACAGTCAAAACTACAAGAGCTAAAAATCTGTAAAATATCTTAAATGAAAGCACATAATAATGAATTTAAAAGGAAATGAATCACTACTAAGTAGACTTTAGTGGTTATTTAGTTACAAACGGTTTAAATGTTTATACCTACCGAAAACTTATTTAACTGACCGCGTTTTATGTCGGGATATCTAACAGTTTCCCAATGGCAAGGTTAAGTTTGTCGCGAGGTCTAATCTGTTTGTAGTAACTGCTTCGGAACCCTACACTGAGCATGGTCCGACATGGTCTTGCCCGGTTTTTTATATATCGGATAACTAGTATTAATTTTTTGAGAGGCGATGCGAATATAATATAAAAACATTTCAAAATTCGAAGCAAATAGCTTGAAAGAATCCCGAAAAACAATACTTTTTTTTAAATAATCATATCATAAGTCAAAAACTGTCACAAGTAGGATGTCCATACTCAGCATAAATATTCTTCACTATAAGAGATACTCACAAAATAAAACACGAGCCCATTTGATGTAAGACCCGACCCGACTACTCGTGTAGCCTTTTCAAAAGATGTCTTCAAAAGTTATCGGCCATCGAAATCGAAGAATGTATATAATTGACATTTAAGTTGCCAAGCGGTCTCGCCGAGCTTTGATGTCAATGCAATACAAGTAGATAATATTTACTTCCAAAAACACAGTCGAATTTAAGTACTACCGTACCTAAAAGGATTGTGAAGCTAAAATAATCTGTACAAAATGCAATAATGTTTTTCTCCCCTCAAACCTTGCTACGGCTGTAACACGAAAAACTGAATAAGTTTTTTATTTAATAATCTTCACAATGTAGATCCATTGTGTGATGCAATACTTACTTACATTAGACGACGGAATGCGTGGTCTTACAATTATCGCCTACTATTATTACTAGTATGTACCATTGCCAGACACAAAATTAAAAAATACCATTTTCATTTTCAGGGTACAAGTAGGTACCTGAAATAATATAAGTTTTTGTTTAACTTTTTATATGAAATTCCAATATCCAACGGCCTAGTTATATTTATAGATATTATGTATTTGTTAGGGACTAAGGGACGTATGAATAAACTGATCTGGGCTTTAATGATAGTCTCAAGATGCATTAAAAATCCGTTTAGTGTGGCTTGCCGTATCTCGTACCGGCCATCTCAGCCAAGACCAGTTTATTAATCAGGCTCAGGCCCTTAGATGTGACGTTGCAAATATAGGTAAGTAATATTATTTGTTATTAATATTTCTGCCAAAGTTTATCCTTAGAATTGTTATGAATAAAATATTCGATAACTAGTCACGATTATAAAAACCTCCTGTACGAAGAGGTCCACAGTAATCCGTACTTTTATTCTAGCCGGTGAAATCCAAATCGTTTCCAAGCCGCCATAACTGACAAGTAAATAAGAGAGCTATCAAAACGTTGATAGTACGATAACACGTGGAATAATATGGCTGCGTTCATCGCGTGACAAAATGTTGATAAAACACCCGTCACTTTCTGACACGTATAAGTATATAAGTATATGTATGAGATTGACGAAGGCTTTACCCACATTTCGTCACGCAGTAACCGCGACCGTACTGACCCGCAGATCAAATAAAAAAGATTTGGATTTTCCCAAAATAATACATTATACATATTAAAACCGCCGATAAAGTTGTAAAATAAAATCTTGAAGAAATCTTCTATTCGAGTACCTTTTTTTAATTCAACGTGTGTTGTGCCAGGGTGTCATTGGATTTGTTAGAGTTAAGTGTCCGCCCCCCCATTCCAGATAAACCGTTGTTATAGGTTACCTATGTAAAAAAACACGGCAGGGGTATATTAAATGTATACCGAAGTTAATAATGAAAACTATCTTAGCTCACTAGGCTTTCCCAGTTAACGAGTAATAGTCGAACTAGCTATAAACGGAACCCAACACTGAGATCCGACAAACTCTTAGGCGGCTTTTTTAGCTCACATTCCTTCATATCCTGAGAATACTCTTGACGTTTAGTACTTAGCTCTTACTGTGATGCGTATAGGGTAACGATAGGTATAGACGCTAGATGGGTTAAAACGGAGTGGAATAAAGGCTGTGGAATCTAGTCTAGAAACATGATCAGATTACAGCGAGCAGCGTATTCCCGACGTTCCGCGAGTACGCCGTATACTGTGCAGTACCCATTCCAATAAGGTATAGCTGCCATTTTTAGGTCTTCTATGATAGGATAATTGAACGGATCGGAAACGAGAATAGCTCCTACCTTTTAATTTATTTAAACTTCATTTTGTCGTCGTCGTTCATCTTCCCATTTGATAATATTGGCTTGAGGATAAAATAAATGAAGTTGAAGTTAGCTTGTTGGAAAAATAGCATGTTTAAATAAGAAGTGGTACAGACAGATCGATTTCAATCATTTCTTTCTTTTTAAAGTCGAAGTGGTTTGACACCTTGCTTTTTAATAACTGATTTTATGTATCGTACATCCTACAAAAAAAAATGCGAAAGTTTACGTGTGTGTGTGTCTATGTGTGTGTTAGTTTGTTACTCCTTCGAGCGTGCAACGTCTGGACGGAATTAGATATCATTTGGAATAGAGATAGCTAATATACCATGGATTAACATTAAGGATACTTTTCATCGACCATTCGGAATTTTTCAAAGTTCCCGAGGGAATATCGATAATCAAAATCTACGCGGATGAAGTCGCGGGCAGAAGCTATTGTGAAATAAAATGAACAGTAAACTAAATTTATACGGGACTTTTGATGACATAAAACTTATGCCCGTGGTGTAGGTAAAAAGTAAGAGGGAGTTAAAATACGTGTGAAATTATTCCTGTAAAGAGTATGAGGTCCTGTAGTGGTCGTCCTCTCGATCTTGGCGAGGGCACTCCCATGCCCCCAGATACGATAACAATTTGTCGGTGTTGTATCATGTTAATCAGAACTACTACGAATTGATATACATGTAGGTATGATGAACGTCGCCGCGCTCTGCCCCCCGGCGCGCCGCGTCAAATGATAAGTCCTCCGAGGATCTGCGCGCATTAGGCATTAAGGATTCACTTACGGGGGATTAGTCACCGCGGCTGTGTGCGATCCTCCTCACTTCTTTGTCAGTAAGGTGTTTCTCTTAAACAATTCACTATTCAATGCGTCTTCGAGTTACATTAACCGGCGAGCCGAAGTTGTCTCGTCATAGCATTATAACCAATTTAGTGCATTCAGTAAGTGCATTCTCAATTTGAACCATTAAAAACGGTAGAGATCTAAGTATCTGTGCGCGGGATAACTATTTTTTGCTGGTTATTACTGGTTTGACGAATTATAAAGTGACCTAAAGTTAATTTTATTCTCCTAAAAAGTCTCTATATACTCTCGTTAACGGTCAATCGAGTGAGCAAGTCATGTCAGCGGGCTCACTTGACTTAAGCGGGTTAGCGGAGAGCGCACATTCTGACTGGGCAACCTTAACTCGCCAGTTAATAATTGATGCGCCGAGTTCGAGAGAGTTGTTCAAGAGAATCATGTGCCTGTACTGTACCCTTACCATGAGTTGCAATTAACGTACTCGCCAGCGAGTCGAAGCTCTGGCCCCGCAGACCTCGCAGCATTCTTATACAGTACGAGGGACGCTGGCGAGTACCTACGGTAATTGTAACTCATGGTAAGGGTACTCGTTAGTTAGAGAATGTCACCTCGTCACTATTTTGTCGCGCAACATTTAATTTTGTAGCCACAACGACGACTTATTGAAAACAATTTTACATGTGCAAATGGTAATTTGGTTGTCCTATGGGGTATTTAATGAGTAAGGTTACCGTTTCGGTTGGTAAGTTAGCACCTTGTAGCTTGGCTTGGCACATAAAGTTGACCTAAATTACCAGACGTAGTTCTATTTTTATTTCTTCAGCGATAAATTAATTAGCTCATAATTTATTTAAACATAACTATACCTGTTGTATTAAATTCAGTGTACTTACCTACACAAATATTTTCTGGTTAGGATACAAACCTAGATTAACTTGTTAAATATAAACTAACTAGGTTTTAATGATATAATCATTTGTGTTCTAATAAATCCCAACAGTTCCATTTTTAAACTTTTGTCAGGAAACACGCAGCATCACGAACCCATTACAACGCAATTTTACGAAAAATCGTTCATATTGGTAAGACGGGGAATCCATCCGTCACAATCACTCGACCGGGTTAATCATAAATTGGTGCAATACTTCCTTTCATTAATCAGGGCACTCTTAAAAACGGTGAGTAGTCGGGCGCTTTATTTTATTGTCAATTAAATTTTGGTAATGCTGCTGTTAAAGATAGAAACAAAGTAATTGAGGGCAATTCGTGTCTTTTGAAGTACCTAGACTGTTAAGCTTTTCTTCCGTAGTACCTATGTAGGCCACTACAACTACATAATTCGTAGCAATCTTTTACTAGGCCTAATGAATGAATTGTTTAACAACAAAAAGCGTTTTGCCGTTGTGCGGTGCAGACGCGCCGCGGCCGGGCCCCGCCGCGGAGCCGCCCGCAACAATCGCGCGCGGCGGCGGGGGGGGGGGCGGCCGTGACAAAGGACCCTCGTGCTGACGATGTCGCCGTGCGCCTAATGCACACCCAGTTCTAACTAAGATGAACTTAAAACGAGTTATTATTTTGTATTTAAACATTTCGCTTTTTATAAACGTTTAGCACCCAATTAACTTACGTATTCGTTATTTTTGGTCTGACCTACTCGTACTGCCAAGTTCGATAATCAATGCCCGTATGTTGGTTGGGTACGTTACAGTCGTTACGGGTACTAATTGAACGGGTAAAACATTTGCAATTCTACAATAATTAATACAGGAAAAATCATAGCGGTTCCTACTGCGATGGTTCAGCATTCCGGTACACAGTGCTCTGATAAATACACCTGACTACAAATAGGTCTTTCAGAGAAATGCAGCAGCGAACGTTAAGCTCATTCAGTCGTATATAACTGAATCGTTAAAGGGTAAAGGATAAATTGGAGTGGTGTTGGTATAGGAAGGTACCAGTATCCGTTGTGTCCGTGTCAATTATAATACTGCAGTGGGTTCATGTTATTGTCTCTCATACAATGGTAACTGAGAAAAGAGATAATCCAATTGTAAAAATCTTCGTGATGGTTGTTTTTTGCATCTCCTGATCATTAAGAAAGAGAAAAGAGTGAGTTTATCTGCCAGATATATAGCTCTGCCTTTTTCTGTCATATGACAAAGAAATGGACAGTGATTTGATAACAATAACGATAATCATCAAATACTAAGTACTTATACATTATATATAACTTTATTTGGCTAACGAGTATTACAAAGTTCCAATGAAGACTTGACAATATAGTACCTACCTGGGAACCTCGGCGTCTCATTCGGGTTATATACGAGATTCCCCGAAAATAACAACGAGATTGACGCGGATAAAATGCCCTAGTTTAGTATTTTCATACACCTTGTTATAAGCACATTTATTTATAGAATAGAATAGAAAAGAAAACACTTATATCGCTTAATTTTTACATACTTATTTTTACAGTGTGTTAATATTAGTGCTATAGTTAGTGAACTTATACGGATCTGCTAAGATGTGCTGTGCTGTGCGTATTTCTGCATGTACACCTCGAATAGGCAGTACTTCGCCAGCCGCAGCGGCAACTTATCTGCGCCACCCCGCCCACCCGGTTCTCGGTAGGGCCAGCGACTTCAATGCGAATGTTATTGTTGATGGTAAACAATATACAATTATGACTGACACAGCATCCACTTCTAGGAAAAGTATCGCATTAGATCTTTAATTAATTCGCAAGAAAGCAAAAGTATGCCTTGTTAAGCTTTCAAGGCTAAACCGATGACTCGATTTTAATGAAACTTAGTATGGGGATAGAACTTGAACCATCTTGAACCTCGAGAAAGGACACAGGGTACTTTTTCCGCGAGTAGCGATAAACTAGTATGTCTACTCGGACAGAGTCGTGGGAAACCGCTAGTTGCAATTCAATTGCATCCAAGGATTCAAAGACAATAATGCTAGATAATAATTGGTTGGCTAGTTGGTAGTGACCCTGCATACGAAGCTAGCGGTCCTGGGTTCAAATCCCGGTAAGGGCAGATATTTGTGTGATGAGCGCGAATATTTGTTCCTGAGTCATGGATGTTTACTATGTATTTAAGTATATATTTCTCTATATAAGTATTTATATCGTCTAGTACCCATAATACAAGCCTAGAGCTTAAATTGGGACTAGGTCAATTGGTGTGACATTGTCCCCTGATATTTATTTATTTATTCAACACTAAGAACACGTGTGTTTGAACTAAATTCTTTTTCACCTCAGCAGCTCAAACAAGCAGGTTTTGCTTAGGGAATGTAAAAACCGGTGAAAAACAAAAACCGGTTAATAACCGCTTCGACGGATTCAAAACCGGTTAACCGGTTTTTAGCCGGTTTTTTGCAAACTATTTGAAATCGAAGTATTAGACGATAGTTTTACTAGTTATTATTGGTTACTATTGGTGATTTTTTAAGCTGTATGCCATTTCTATATATCGCCCTCTGGTTCCGCCACTTTCATACAGTGCCATCTCGATCTGTCACGATCATTACATTAGGACACAACTGTTGTTGCAGGACTTCCATATGGGTCTTTTCGGCTTCACGTCTCGTCAATGATTTCTGTTTCAACTCTTCTCTTAATAAATCTTTCGCAGACATAGAACTTCCGGAAAAACCTGATGTAGACGGAACTGGTTCAATATTTTCTGAACTTTGCGACGTTTCTGATGAGGGGTCAAGGGCTGTTACTGTAATAGCAGTATAGTTGGTACTTTTGCCCAATAACGACACTAAAATAGAAACTAGGTATGTCATCCTTGTCATCATGTGGCTCGTGTATTGTATTGTGTCGTTCAGCACGTTCATGAAGAAATTTAATTAATAAAACTTCTTGCTATTCGCTACACGAAAAATTCGAGTATGTTTTCTTATTTTTTACAAAATAAAAATACGTTTTCCCGTTATATTTGTCATTTTATAGTCTGAAGAATATTCTGGGGTATCTACTTAAGGCAATTTACAGTATTTTAAGGAAAAGTTCCAATACGGTTAATAACCGGCGAAAGTTATAAAAACCCGGTTTTTAACCGAGATCAAAATGTTTCGGTTAATCGGTTTTTCGGTTAACCGGTTAGCCGGTTTACATTCCCTAGTTTGCTGCTTAAAAACAGTGAGCAAAATTCAATTTTGCTGCGAGCGAGAGGCAAAGTAGCTTTTTAATATATATTTTTAAATGCCGTGAGCAGTGCTGGGGCTACTCACAACATTCGAAAAAATTGAACTTCACTTTGTTCTGTCACTTTCACTTCGATAGGAAAAAAGCGAGAGATAGAAACAACTTGATTCGAAGTTCGATTTTCAAATTCCACACATAGTAGGCCCAAAAAGAAACGCACGTTCGGATGCACACATAACAGTAAAATTGCAAATAAAACTATCTGTTAAAGTTTGAAATGTGTTTATTATCTATAACTATTTTTTACAGTAGGTACAATCATTTTTTTTTTTAATGTTTTGAAGACAAAATTAATGAAAAATAAGAAGTTTATCATGTATCTACATAATTTTGTTATCGTTTTAACAATCTTTAATTTCGTGACATAAACCGCGGGGGCAGTTTCAGAACGCATTTCAAAAATAGCCGGATTATTGTAGCCAATAGCCGTAGACAAGGCCGTTAGGTTTTTTTTAAAGCCACAGACTACATAAAGCTGTATAAAGTTGTGTTTGCACTACGGCATTATCAAGTTGAGTGACAGGTTTTATCTGTTTCATGTTTATTTTTTCCACTTTTTATTTTATTAGTATTTTGCAAAAATGCTTGTGATTGATGCATATGCGATCGTGTCGTTATTTAGTCGTGTATTCACCAAATGGTCACAACGGAAGACCTGCGTTGGCCCTACCAGCTTCACGCTGTGTTGTTCTCGCTGCAGAGGTGAAAAGTTGTATGTCTCACACGAGACCAAAGTTTTTTACGTCTCGTATCTTTGAATCATCACTCGCATCAAAAACCAACTTTGCTCTCTTGTTGAACAAATAACTATTCTAGACAGATACAGGGTGTCTGGAAAACCTTCAGAGAAATTTTAACTGTAGATAGGGTGGATGATTTGGATCATCCCTATATTGGTAACTTTTGTTTAAGTTAATATTTGACTGAGTTACAGACAGATTTATCATCGACTTTCCTGACGATGCTCTCAGTGTGCCCCACCTTAACTGATTCATTCATAATATCGTCGGTGATACTGCAAAACCGCGTAAGTAACAAATTTATGATAGAGCAAAATAAACCTTACGGTCTTATTAAAAAGGTGCATTTTGCTCCTTATTTAAAATGTCACTTACGCGGTTTTGCAGTTTCACCGACGATATGTGTCACAATGTAATGTAAATAAACAAGTTGTTCCTTATGAACAATGTTTCCAATCATGGTCAAAAGCTCCATGGAGTTTAGAAAACTGACACATTATCCTGTAATGTGAATGAAAAGACGGTGTCTGATAAGGGCTATTATGTGAAATAATCTAAAACTGAAACTTACGATTATGATTTTTACTCACACTTTTCTCACACTCACACGGCTAAAATAGCACTTGCACTCGTAGGCACATTACTTCTTTTACGAGATTATGAATCATGGCTGTATTTCATTGATTTGTACCACTATCAGGGCTTCCGACGAATAAAAAACACAATAATTAATTATTGACAATTTGACATATTATCTTTTTAAATCTTGGACCATAAAAACTCTTTATGAAAAGAGTTTTAGGTTTCATTCTTTCAAACAAAAAATCCTACCTACACGTTACGTTTTATCAAAATTACATTTAAAGCTGGCATCATACATGTTGTTGCTAGATATTCGTATCATAGAAGAAAGAGAAAAATAGGATCGCTTTGTAAGAAGAGGTCGACGTGATTACACTCTGTGGTAAAAACCCTTAAAAGAAAAAGGCCACTAAAGCCGGCTACTCACACACCTGCTGCAGGGGCAATATGGGAATTGGACCCTTGATTGCCTCCTTAATTGTGATGTGTGTAGGCAAGCAGGAGCAATTTTTAGATTGGGCCTGCGGCAGGGCGGCAGGGGCGCAAGACCTTCCTAGCTCCCTAGATTGTGTCTACCGCCCTGCAAGGTTGCTGCGTGTGTAGTAGGATTGGGGCAATTCCAGTCAGTTCATTGGTGACAACCGAGCGGAGTGGACAAAAATGGAAAAAATGGTGTTACCATAGCCAGGAGCTCTTCAAAAGAATCAATATCCATTCGCAAAAAGTTTCTAAGATCATCTACTTCCAATTCTTTCATAATATTCATGTGGCACAATTTGCTTCGTTTCTGCAACCAATTCTTCACCCAATATCTTCTCTTCCTTTTTTTTTTGGTAGCACCACAGAAAGTGCCAAGGCGATACCAATCCTCTGGTGTTTCGACAATACAGGAGGCTTTCTCGTGGACGTGCGTTCAGCGGGACTATCAGTTACACACTGAACGGCAGGCTAGTGTGTAGAGAACAGCCTAAAATTGGTCCAACCGCCGTGCGACCGGTATTGCCCCTGCAGCAGGTGTGTGAGTAGCCGGCTTAAGGAACACCCAGAAAATATAAAACGTGGACTACAATCACAATCAGTCAAGGAAGCGATGTCACAAGCGAAGCGATGTTTGGTTTGGGGTTTGTTTTGTTTACTTGCATGTGATGTGACTTCACATCACACTCACAGGTTATAAAGTATTTCTAACATCACATAGCGTTTTTGCCACAGATTAAATTTCAAAAAAAATCCTTATTATTTCGTGTAATTTCCAAAAAAATAGACATAATTTAATGTGAAATAAAGTGAAATACGTTATTTTACGCTAGTATCAGATAGGATGACCACAATTTGTAGTATATTTTCAATGTTGTCAAATAGCCTATTATAATCAATTATGCGACGACCTTTATATCCATCGACAAAATGTTTTGCACTTGGACTTTTGGCTACTGCCACAAATACCATGCGGATCAAAAGGAAAGAACCAGCAGCCAGCAGCGCTTTCTCCCCGTCTGGTTGCCCTGAAAATCAGCGCGTGCAGCGTCACGGCATGTCTGACACTATGATGCTGAGTAGCACCCAATTTGGTGCATTATTATTTTATAAAATAGTTTTAAGGTTTTGTTTTAAATTATTTTCTCACTGTATTTAATTTGATTATTATTTTTCTGTGGTTTGCACCAATAAACGATTTTCTTTTTCTCCTTTTTTTCTTCAATACGGAGAGCAATAATCGGATCGTTCAATCCGTCTATTTGAACTTTGAGAAGTCTATGAATTTATGGCTGTCATTAGATGTCAGTGTTAAATTATGTTATTTTCAATATTCACGTCTTCAATATTTTTGCTGTAAATCAGTTATATGGGCTACTTTAGAGCAGAAAACAATGGTAAATGGTTAGATCTCGACAGTAAAAGACGGACGATATGATCAGTCTCGGCAAAACATGAACAAGAGACCTAGATTTGACATTTAAAACCAATTAGTGTTCAAATTGCAAAAACGAAAATACAGTAAGTTGCACTAAAATTACTAATTTATTTTTATTATAATGCTACCTTGATTTTTGTTTACATGGAGCGAACTGTTTGTTTACATGGAGCGAACTGTTTGTTTACATACCATGTGACAACGTATGGTCTCAGGTCATTGACCTCGGACATTGAATTTTGACGTAAGATACTACGAACTGTTGGAGTAGTATACTATCAACGTCAAAATGTCAAGGTCGAGATATCGGCTGCGATACATCAAGTAACAAAATGAATATAATTAATCCTTCTTTTTTTTTTACATTAACAGAAACAAAAATGAACCATACCCCCGTGATCAGAATCGTGCCAACTATTACCCCCCCAAATTTCTCCGAAGGTTTTCCAGACATCCTGTATACACGGCGCATAACGCTAACTTAAGCGATTTAGGAAAATTATCAAAATGTATAGTATTCATGTAAGCTGGCTGACGACCTCGTGTGTCGGCCGCTTATGACAACCCTTTACCTTCATTTTGTCCGTTTGTCGAAATTGCTATGTTTTATAGGCCTCATATAGTCCTGTCATAATGACAGTGACCAGCAATTCACGACATAAAGGAAATTATGTTAAAATAATAATTTGCGACAGGGTTCGTATTCGCTCGATAATTAAAGTAGTAAACTGTATCATACTCGTAGATATCAAACTGCGCTTCTATTCTAGGTGGTTAAATCCAAATCGAATTATTTTTTTGACCGTGTTATAATATTGTTTTTAACTCGGTCGCCATTACTGTGATTAAATAAGAGCTACCAAAACGTTGAGAAAACGATAATTGGGGGTTATGATGACAATATAGCTAAGCAGTTCGTTTTACGGCGAGCGTAGAAGACGGAGCTATAGCAGTTATATAGATCTGTCTTTTCCTCTCGTGCGTAAACTGGACTGCATAGCTTTGTCATAAATAGTCATAATGACCGCCCCAGGGGGGCTAATATGGCTGCGTTAATCGCGTAACAAAATGTGCATAAAACATCTGTCACTTTCTGACACGGTACGGTACGAGTGTGATGGATGCCATGCCCGGGCCCATTTTGTCACGCGATTAACGCAACCATACTGGGCCCGAAGGTCAAAAACGATAAGGTTTTCTACCGTATTGAACAGAGGCCCTGCTCTATAAAACAAAATTTTACGTTAAAGCAAGAGCCATAGGTAATCATGCCTGCCCACGTAAATGCACAAACATTCCTGAAATCGCTGGAAGGGCCGGGGCGCCGCGAAGCATCGTCTCAAATGACTTAAGACTCGACTCAGTTTCCACGCGATCCCTATTAATTAAGACATGAGGTAACATGAAGCTCTTTGCACATTTTGAACGTTGTTTACTAGCTTCATTTTCAAACGATCGAGATTGATTGACGAATTGCTCTACAGTGAATTAAATGAGTTAATTATTATATATTTCTGTTTTTTATTTGCGTTTCATTCTAGGTGCTTTTGTCCTTGCTGCAAATCTAACATAAATTAAATCTACATACCAAGTTCGACCTAACTCTACGATTACGATTAGGGGCATCCGACCTAAAAATAAGCAACTGGAAAAAATAAAACGCAAACAGAAAATTAGTGTTAAAAAATATTGAGAAAAATCCTAATCTATATGCCGCAACCTCGGGTAACTTTAGCTCTAGGGGGTAACATTGCCCACCCAAAAAACCATCGTTAAAATTTAATTATTCCATAAATGTTACATCAGAACCAAGCTACTTACATGGTTTTAAAATTATTTTAACAATTTAAGATGATTACCACTGAAATAGTTATACTTTTAAGGGTCTTGTAAATAATGTTAAAAACAATGGACACACTCGATTATTCTGGAGTTCCGCTGACTCACCGTAGACCCATGACCTGCTTGATGAAATTTAACCAAAGTAAAAGTATAAAAAGAAGAATCATTAAAATCGATTTACAATCATTGGCGAAGAAATAAAGTAAAAGACTGAGTTTCACTGTCCGATATCATTTCGTAACTACTGTTCAATTACAAAGTGATTTTTACTACTAGTGCCCTTTTGATACTATTTTTAGGTTGACGCCGTAAGAATATCGTTAAAAAATTTATAGTTCTAGTTTTTCTTACACTAAGGTAGTTTTTAAAATATTTTGCAGAACCAAAAAGGTATGATTTAAAAAAAAATCCCTTTGAAAGTGCATGAAATGGTTGTACGTATACAAATTATTGAGCGTTTTATCTTTGAGATGTAATAACTAATAAGTAACAGAAGTTGAAAACAATATGTTTTGTTAGAGTTATACATACATATTACACGTTAGATTTAGTAGGCATTTTTTGGAGGGGTAGACTTCGTTTAGCAGAAGTAGGCTTTTAAAAACAGGTATTTTTGCCAATAAACCTTAATTATTTACCAAAAGCAAGACGGGATTAAATCAGGCTCAATAGAGCCCCTGTTGATTTGTTTTATAAGTTTTACGAACCCTTAAATCGTAAGTTGCATACCTACTCGTAAAGTATAAATAAAATGTTGAATTTAGTTATGAAATGGTATGTATATTATTGTTTGTACCTGTACTAACGTAATATCACTTAAAGTGCTGTCTTGAGAGCCAAAGATGTGATGCACCAACTAATGCGAAACTGGGGCACCGGCCTGCGACGTCAGGAGGGCTCGGTGGAGAACGCGTTGCTATCACTGACAATGCGCAGTACACGTCGTTTCGTATTTAAAACGTGATACTATTAAGTACAACTTATCCTATTACGGATAACTTGTACTTAATAGTGTACCTTAAAAACAATAAACGACACTTGTTACATAACCATAAGTAATTGAGATGTTGTTAAACTAGGTATTGTTTTGAGATAAGATAATGATAAGATTCATTTATAGTCAGGAACTGTGTATAGGTAACATCATATAAAAAGTCCAGCACTTTTCCGCAGCAGTTGGTTTATTTTGGTAAGTTCCGATTATAATCTAATAATAGAAAACCTGTATCGTAGTCATAGCGCGCTAATAAATAACTGGACTTATTGCAAGCGAGCGATACTTTTAGATTGACATCAGTCCGGAATAGAGATTCCGAGTGCATCAAAATAGATACGGTCTATGTTATCTTTTCCGGCTTTTTACCCGATTGCCTGAAGGATGATTATGTTTTCGAGCGCATTTACCTATGTATGTATATATCTCGGCACGCTATGCAGCCTTAACGGCTTGGCAGATTTTAACATTATGAGTTGTCATTCGATTCGTCTTAGTCGAAATGATTTTGGGTATAAACAATTTCAATATGACGTCCGCGATAGTATCTAAATGTTAACATTAATTAAAACTGAAAAGTGTGAAATAAAATAAAAACCTGACTCCAGTGAAATTATCAACTGAAAGAGTGAAAAACAAGCTCTATAATCTATAGAAAATCGTAAAAGCAATGTTTTCATTTTGAAAATCGAAGGCTTGTCGGCATACAAGATTTTTTTTATTTTTTTTTAATCTTTATTTATTTTGAAGCTTTGTTCAACCTTGAACATGTCAGCTCCGGCTGGCCTAAATACAAGTACACTGACAAACATCACACATAAAAAAACGCTACAAATAAAAAATGTTATTGAAACTCTTATTTACAAAAAAAACTATAAACAAATTTAGCAACCTCTGACAAAGGTTCTGCCAATATGGATTGGAAGATGCCAACATTTGAACAGTTAATGCCAAATTGTATAAACAACTTTTCCCTCTTTGCACGAGTCCGAACACATTCCATTAAAAAGTGTTGCACATCCTCTACTATCCCGCACTCTTCGCAGTTGGGCGACTCTACTTTCCTCATGAGATGCGCAAACTGATTTAAAGGAACATGTCCGGACCGAAGCCTATGCGCGCTGACAACCTCTGCTCTGCGTAGCCGAGCATAGTCAAACCAAGGCACCCGAGGAGGCTCACACTGAATAGTTTTGTACCAAATTCCCTTATCACGAGAACGTTCATCAAAATATTCCTTCCAGCGACCATAAGATTTGTTTTTGAACCGAGCGACTACCTCTGAAAAATCAGGCGCAATTACAGTCTCAACACCATCAGAAGCGGCCGTTGCGGCCAGCCGGTCAGCCTCCTCGTTTCCTGACAAGCCGATATGTGACGGAATCCACTGCAGTTTCAGGCATCTTCCAGATCCCTGTATAATACTAATACGCTCTAAAATTTTGTAAGCCAATGAAAAGCACCTTTCGCCCGAAGCACATCGAGCTATATGCTGAATGGCGCTTTTGCTATCAGTAAGGATCACTATATTAGAATAACTCAACATTTCCACGTACAACAAGGCCTCAGAGATTGCACAAAGCTCCGCGGACATAACAGATACACCAGAAGAAATCCTAAACTGTGCCCTCTTACCATTAAGTGGATCAAAAAATGCTGCACCTATCTTGTCACCACACTTTGAGCCATCGGTAAAAAGTTTATAAAAACTTGAATATTTCCTATCCAGCTCTAAGATAACTTCAGAACGAAGAGAATAATGGTTGTAGGAACGTTTCGCACCTACAACACACTCAAGATTGCAAAATAAAACGTTTTCTAACTCGAATTTAGACACCCACACATCTAATTTAAACATCAGTAATGGATACGACACATGAATATGCTCAACTGAGACCTCCTCGAAAACCTCAGCTAGCAACAGTTTCTTTTTTCCGCTCCAATAACCCTTGTGGCTTAAAGACCCCAACTCACGAACCACATCAAGGGTAAGGCTATTCGAACAAGTTATCGTTTTTAAACAAAATTTTGAAGCCAGAAACTGCCTTCTGATATGTAAAGGAACTATACAAAGCTCACTTTCCATAACATGAATAGGTGATGATCTGATAAACCCTCCAATGACCCTCAACGCCTGATTTTGAACTTTTTCAAGCTTATATAAATGCGATTTGGCACTACTGTCGTATAAAAAACATGCATAATCCATCCTACTACGAATCAGTGACATGTATAATCTACGCAGGTGTCTAGGGTGAACTCCCCAAGAAGCTCCAGCCAAAGTTTTTAAAATACTAAGAAATTTTTGAGTTTTTTCTACAACATATCCAATATGTTTTCCCCAACGCAACGATCTATCCAGCCACACTCCTAAGTACTTCATTGTAAGATCAGAACACACCTGATTACCACGTATATCGAGATTAACGTGACTAATTTTACGACCTTTACCAAATATGCAAATTTTTGACTTACTAACCGAAATATCTAACCCTAATGTATTCAAAATATTTACCATTATATCCAAAGAATCCTGCATTATACAAACACTATCTTGTAAATTCTTACACCTAACGTATAAAACGAAATCATCCGCATATTGAGAAATAAATACCTTGTCTATCTTTTGACAAATCTGATAGGTAGCAATATTAAATAAAAGGGGAGAAAGTGGATCCCCTTGAGCCAAACCTTTATCAGTCCAACGCTCCATAGAAAAACCAATATCATCATCTCGAAGAATGAGATGTCTCTCGCTCAAGAAAGCCCATAAATAATTACAAAAATTAGATCCAACTCCTAAACTGTCTAAATTACGAACGACTACCTCAACAGACACATTATTGTATGCACCTTCAATATCCAAGAAACAAGACAAAGTTGACATATTTTTAGAAAACCCCACTTGAATGTAAGAAACTAGGCGAGCCAAACAATCTACACACGACTGACCTCTCCTAAAACCTACTGTGTTCCGAGATAAAACCTCATTCTTCTCCACAAACCATTCCAAGCGTCTCGCCATCATTGTGTGAAATACCTTACACACACAGGACATTAAGGAAATGGGTCTTAACTTCGATAAATGATCCTCCACCTGACTTGACTTAGGAATGGGTACAACCTGGATATTTCGCCACTGCGTAGGGACAACGCCGGAAGCGAAGATTAAATTAAACAGCTTGAGCAAAAACGACTTAGCGATAAATGGTAAATTATATATAACTGCATACGGTAAACCATCAACTCCCGGCGCAGAATTTTTCTTTTTTAAACATCTACTTAATTCTTCCATAGAAAAATCCACCTCAAGAAGAGAATTAACTGAAAAAAACGTTGGTTTGTCGGGCCGCACAAAATCGGGAGCAAGGGAACACAATAGATCCACCTTTCTCTCCTGAGATGCAACTACTTTAGATCGATTATAACCCTTCATCCACCTCATACGATGCCACATATCAGAAGCAGAGGTAGTCTCATCAATACTTTGACAAAACTCCTGCCAATTCTGATATCTGGCGTTACGAATAACACGCTGTGCCTCTGCGACCTTTGCCTGCAAACGTTTTAAATTATCGGGAGTCGGATTCCGCCTAAATTGACTCAATGCAAGTCGCCTTTGTGCAACAATCTTTGACAGCAATGGACTCCAATAGCTCTTAGGCTTGAAGTTCCGCGCAGGATCAGCGCAAATTTTAACTAACGGAACATGAGAGCCTAAAGCTGTTTTGATACTAGTTTCAAAAAAATTATACATTGCCTCAACATTGTTTGGAAAAGAAATTAAGTCGTTGGAAAAATACTCTTTTAGAGATTCACGGTAACTTGGCCAGTCAGCATTCTTAAAATTAAATTTTTGCACAAGCTGTCGACTGTTCCAATAATTTAACCCAAATTTTATAATGAGATGATCGCTGCCCAAATGTTCATTGGTAACATCCCACGCGCAATCTACAGCTATATCCGAAGAACCAAAAGTGACGTCAGGTGAGCTTTCTTGAAGCGATCCATTCACCAATTTAACTCTTGTCGCCTTACCGCTGTTAAGGGACACGAAACCATGATCAAGAGCTGAATCAAACAACTGAATGCCTCTAGAGTCACGTTTACATGACCAATTAGTGTGATGAGCGTTAAAATCGCCTGCCACCAAGGTCTTACTCGAAAACAACGAAAAAATAGAGTCCCAGTCACCCTGAGTTGTCCGTACTGTAGCAGGACAATACAGAGACAGAACATAATTTAAAGAGGCACAATTCAAAATTTTAACACAAACTATTTCAATACCAACATTATTAATTGGGACATGAAATGCATGAGCCTTTATAGAATTATGTATAAAAACTGCCACACCACCATACGAATCCGATCTATCTCTTCTAAACACATTATAAGAACTTATTCTAAAAGCCGAACTACGGTCTAACCATGTCTCACTGACTAATGCAATGTGAACCTTTTCTCTATTCAAGAAAAGATCAAACTCAACTAGCTTAGGTCTTATACTTTGCGAATTCCACTGTACTATATTCAAACTAATTCTGTCATTAGACCTGGCCATTTAGATTATTTAAAAAAAACTTAATTAAATCAGTCTCTTTAAAAATCTCCTTACACATCTCCAAACAGTCATGTACGATAACTCGAAAAATTAACGCCAACTTCTCGCCCCAGCTGTCACTGGAGAGCAAAATATCCTTCACCTTCTCAAAATCGATACACCTCTTTTTCTTGACCGTTCTCCGACCTGGCTCCTGATGAACAATGTTCACAGGTTGCGCGTCTACCGGACTCTTCGACTCTTGCAAATTAGGACCCCTTTTAGCCTTCTTTCTCTTTCGAGGCTCCTGAGGCGACCCCCGCACAGATTTATTCAAAGCAATAGGCCTCTGAACTAAAGACTGGTTGAAGACACTAGTAGACGCCTGATCTTCTAGAACAACGGTCGAATTGGATAGAACAACGTCTCTATAGGACTTATTACGCGTAGGTTCCTCCGAAATATACGGCACCTCTTGACTCCAGGACTTTACCTGCACACACTTGCCTTGGTTGTACAGCCACAAAGCTCTTTTATATATACAACCTTCAGAGGTCATGATACCACGAATTTATTTTTCTCGTAAAAAAACCGGACATGACTTATTTAAGGCCATGTGAGCACCTTTACAATTCAGGCACTTGAATTCTGTAACCTCGCAATTAGCATGAGCTCCTCCACATTTCGGACAAAGAGTTTTACCAGATGGACAAAATCTACTCAGATGTCCAAACTTCCAGCATCTTGCGCATTGGGTAACTGGAAAATTATAAGGCTTCACCTTGAATCGGCATCCATATGCATATACGAAGGGGGGCAAGTCGGAACCCTTAAAACACAAGCGGATTACTTCAGACTTAGCCCATCTGCCATCACAATCTAAGCGGTTCAGCCTTCGCACTGACAAGATATCCTGCGATCCTTCAATACTCTTCATAAACTCGACCTCTTCAACTTCCAACTCTACACCTCTGACAATCCCATATGAGCAAGATACAGTATTTGACCAATACGCACGTCTATCCTCGTTATTGAACTCTTCCGCAGCCAGGAGTTTTTCTGCCTCAATTCTCGTACTAAACTGCATAAGCACCTTACATGGACCCATATACTTAATCTTTAAAACACCTTTAATGCCCTTACATTGCAGCAACTTGGCTAAGCCAATCTGTTTTGGCAAATCCTTTTTGGATACCACGTTAACCTCGAAAAAGCTATCGGGAACCCCATCCACACCTGACTCTGCCGCCGCAGCTGGTGCAACTCGCAAGCGCTTGGGTCTCTTCCCTACGGTAATAAAGCTTGCTTCGGATACACCACTTTCGTCACTGGGACCACCAGCTCGCTTTTCCGGTACCCGTCGCACGAACGACATAGCTTCATCATCATCATCCACTCCTTCGTGTCGGGAGGGCTCCGCCGAGTCCACCACGCTCACACTATCCAATGGAAGTGACTCACACACTTTTTGGCCACAAACAAAATCGGAGGATATCACACTTCCTTCCTCACTTGAGTCACAAGATCCTCTACTTGCTTCACTCATATTCCTCGCAAACTCACAAAATATTACAAAAAAAACAAAATATAATTTAAATTAAATCGAAGAAAATTTGCAACCGTCAACCTTGACAGTCAAACGTCAACCCCGGCATACAAGATGAAAACAATTGTTCCTCTTTGAAGCCGATTGCGATTGCGAGTGCGTTAGGCGATAGCGAGCTGGCGAGAAACCCGCGCAGACAACCGGCGGGCCAGCGGGGACGCCCGCGCGGACCGGCCCCCGCCTGCTCCTGGTGTGAGAATGGTTATTCTTGATTACACATAAATTGTTCACTACTTCATTATTTTAGACAATTTGGGAGGCTTCACTCTAAGTTTAATCACAACTCTTGTGGTTGACTACGTCAAAAAAAACAGTTATTTATTAATAAAATACTAAATTGTATTGTT
This sequence comes from Acleris emargana, assembly GCA_927399475.2. Taxonomy (NCBI): domain Eukaryota; kingdom Metazoa; phylum Arthropoda; class Insecta; order Lepidoptera; family Tortricidae; genus Acleris; species Acleris emargana. Next base: position 42,041,531 of record OV656835.1, on the reverse strand, counting down.
ATATTTGTGAAACTTGATATTTGAGGATTAATTTTGGATCTCCGATTATCCACTTCCTATATATTCATGGCGTTGGTAAAGTGAATTGGACCCTAATGATTCAATCGTTTCTATAGAAATGGAATTTGATTTGTTAATGCTTCATATAAACACGCAACACTTAACAATGGGTGGAATTAGGTGTTGGGTTAGTTCAGAAAGACGAGATTTGTAGTTTCTAAGTCGATTTAATTATCTTAAGCCCAATTTACATCGTAAGTACAGTGGCAAGGACAGTGGAGTGAAAAAAATGAAAGCTATTCTATTTTGGTCCACTGACAAGGCAATTTGACTAGCCTAGTCCACCCTAGTCCACTGTCTATTGTCCACTCTTTGACAAATGTAAATTGGACCTTAGAGTTCACCCTAGGTTTAAGTTCCCTAAGGACGCGCTAGGGGGATGACTAGTTAGGCGCAGAGTCCCATAGGTCTGGCGTTAGCCAGGGGGCATTACCAGCTTCAGAGCGGGAGTGGGGACCTTAAGCGCCAACCATAATGCTTCCAAGCATTCTCTTAGTTTAGTTCTCATCCATTACTTCATTCCAGAATCAAATCGTTATCTTTTTAACAGACCGAGTATTCGGGTTTCTTTTTTGAACTTTATTTTCCTTAGATTGACTCTGGATAACCTAATTTGCTTTTAGTTTTCTAGTCTTGTATTTATCGTTCATCACAATTTCTCATCATGAAATAATTTAGGTTATTTGTATGGTTTTTAACGTAGGTTCCTTATTATTACTGAAACCTACATCAAATCGAACGTAACATAGGATCTAGTCATTATGGCGTCGTTAACTCTATAACTAAAATTCTACTTATTTCATATACAGAGTGTTTGGTAGATCGTTGTCTAAAAGAAACAGGCGAATAGAAGAGGCCATTAGCTATCCATTTCAGGTACTCTAACCCTTTACTTGTCTAGGGGCTATTTAATACCGATTTATTTTTTATTTTATTAAAAGTTACCAAAACTCGACCTTGAAACCCCGAAAGAAGACCTGTATAAATTAGCAGAGGTCGGAATAGGCAGTGCCTATTTGCCTAAACTTCGCGGGAGGACGTAACTAAGAGTGGTTACAACCACCGAAAATAATGTTTTTTTATTATTGAATGCGGGATTTCCGGGTATTTTTTAATAATACATAAATGTGGAAATTTATACTAAAACTCAATATCACATGTTAATAACATTTATTGTGTACAATTTTACATGATCATCAATAACAAAAACAACTTTCAATCTGAATCATCAATATGATAATTACAATAATTATTACTACTATTAATATTATTTAATACGAAATACTTTGTTAGATTATTTACATTAAAAATAAATCAGAATATGTCATTTGATAACGGGTGATAACAAAAAAAATAAATTATTTGCAAGGGTGTAAAAAAAAATTTTGTGTAACATTTTATATTTTTTTTATAGTAAGGGTTATAATCAGGGATCGGAAATTCGGATCAATATTTACCTATACTTTAGCCCCGACTTTGTGGTTCAGTTGTATGGAGGTGGACTCAATCATATAATTCATATAAAATTTCCGGGATTTCAAAATAAATAAATTACACCGGCATTAATTCATAATTATTTATTTATATTAACTGTTTGAAGTTATTTTCCATGTATACATGTAACCAAATGTTATTTAATTTACCTGTAACTTATTAACCTAACGAATTTATAGGAGCAAAACAGAACGTTTTATCCTACATGTAAAGTAATTATAATATTAACGTTTTGTAGAATCCCTAAATCCCAGAACTTAAATTATTAAAATAATATTTTTAAGAAGCCGACGCCATGTTTGCCTATCTTTTTCCGGGATTTTGCCAACTTTAGGTAAATATCGATCCGAATTTCCGATCCATGGTTATAATACACACACATTTAACTATTTACAAAATTATTAATGCACGTTACGATAGGGCCCGTAATCAGCTGTTCGACGCAGTTTTGACATAATCAGTGATCGGAAATAGGTGAGCTAAAATACCTAATATTTGCGAGAGGACATAATATGGAGTGGTTACAACCGGATAAAAGTATATATTTTTTGGATTCCGGGTATTTGATATTTATCCGGGCACTGCGAATACTAGCCGTAATGTTGAACATACATTCTTTTCCTTATAGAATGTTTGTAAAGTTTGTAGTAAAAATGGTAACATTCCTGCCATAAAGTTAAAATTATAAGTAATCCGAAAATGTGAATTAGATGGTAAATTATGTAGTCTGTGTTTTAGCGTCAAAATAGTGTAAGCTACTAGTACTAGAAAGATAAGGAGGTAAATACATATAGAGTTACGTACATATTCAGGTAAACAAACCACACACACACTACACAACTGACCAGGGTTCAGGAGCGAATGAGCCCATTTACTTACCTGAGTATGTACTTGACCTTTTATTATCTTCCTTATCTTTTGAGTACTATTGTTTACACCGCTTGGCTCTAACACGCCCATTTGCAAGTCATAAACAAACAATGCGTGGGAAAACCCATATTATTAGTCCTGCTACTACTTTTTAGAAATCTTGTACATTCCTTCTTTTCTCTAGCCCTTTTTACTAAAAAGACTAAAAACTAACATTAAACATGCCGTACTTTAAACAAAACATGTCATGTTTTACATTACGATAATTACCCGAATAAATATCGAATACCCGGAACAGATTTTTTTTTTTTTATCCGGTTGTAACCACTCTATATTATGTCCTCTCGCGAAGAATAAGTATTTTAGCTCACCTATTTCCGATCACTGGACATAATGCCCGAACAAGACCGTTGGACGGCATATTTGTCCATTTTTCGCACACAGGTTTTGTTTTTTTTTATCAGTTGGGCACAATTTTCTGCTTCCCAATTAATTTTGTGGAAGGTTTTTGGGATTTCGGATTTTCGGTACAAATGGCACATTATGGGAGTCTAGCAATTGCAATGTTTTTTTGGCGTAATGCGACGATGCCTTATCTGGCCAAAACACATATTCTCCATCAGGGCGATGTTGGCGATTAAATGGTATAAGTATTTTTTTCAAGCATTTACTCTATGAGAGTTTAGGATTAACTGCTAAACCACTAGGTTTGAACCACAGTTTTGACACACCTTTATCATAAAAAGCCACATAAAGCATAACTTTCTGCTCAAACTTGTGCTTATACTTGTGTTTTATATTGTCTGGTGATGTTGAAATGTTGTAGTACCGATCATTTCCAGGTATATGGGTTTTGCTCAAAGGGAAATAACTTTCATCATCCAAAATAAACGATTTTTCTTTGTAATTTGTAACCATCCAGCGGCATTGTGACATAATGTTATATTTTTGCTGATCGGTGTATTACGGTGCTCTTATCTTCTTGCGGGACTCCAAACCCACCTTTTTTAAAGACCGGCAAATGTACGGTTGAAAACATTTAAATATTTACATTACATCTCGTTGGCTCATGGAATCACTATCATTGAAAGTGATATGGAGTGTCTTCAGTCTTCCCTTGGTCATTATTAAAGCTGGTCGGGCGCTACCACGTTTGCGAGTTGTCGTCAAGGATGCAAGAATTCTATATATAGTAGAAACTGTTACATTTTCTTTGGTAAAATGATCTACTGTGTACTTTTTTCCCATGTTTATATTTTTATTATAAAAATGTACAACGCGTTTTCGCAGAGCTTCTTGTTTCGGCGTCATTTTGACAATTATAAATGATTGAATAAATGAAACAAATAAAAATCAAGAATATCAAAAGAGGTACAAATAACATCTTGAACAATTTTTTGTCTATGGCAATAGATATTTTTTTTAAGACTACTGAAAATGATTCTCATTTTTTTGTTATCACCCGTAACTATAAATTTTAACATGTGATATTGAGTTTTAGTATGAATTTCCACATAAATGTATTCTTAAACACCCGGAAATCCCGCATTCAATAATAAAAAACATTATTTTCGGTGGTTGTAACCACTCTTAGTTACGTCCTCCCGCGAAGTTTAGGCAAATAGGCACTGCCTATTCCGACCTCTGATAATTATTCACTTTGTTACTCCCTATTACACTCTTATCTGTTTGTTTGATCACATGGATTCCCAAATACCTGCTGTCGTTAATCAAATCAGCTTTATTTCCACTGATCTACTGATATTTGCTATTTTAAATGCTGTTAATCTGCTACTGTTCAAAGAGTCCCTTGTGCACTTGGGATTGTACGTAGGTGTTAATTGAAACCACGTTAACTTTTTCATTGTGTTATGAAAATAAGTCATACAAACATATAACTTATTTTCGTTACACAAAGAAAAATAGATAAGCTTTTTAAATTGAATCCTTAACTGGGTACAATACTTTTGAAATCCATCAAAAAAACACGGCCGCGAAAATTCATAAATTTATGCGGCCGCAGCCATTGGAAAATAGATTAGGGCACACTGTCTCAGCAACGTAGGTGGCTTGCTAGTTTGTTATGATATGGCGGAGAACTCGATCACCTGACGTGTCACTCTGTACTTCCCGGAATTCTCAGTGCAGGTCGAACACATTTTAAAATTTATGCATTTTAAAAACTGACCACATAACAGGTAACCATTTTACTTTAGTTTTCATTTTCAGTTATGTATTGTTTTGTCATTATTTCGCCGGAGAAATAAATCTCTTTAATATTAAGCAAAAGAAAAAACTTTTTTTAATAAAACGTATTATTTTAGGCTTTGTATCCAGTTCTTACTCTGCATCCTGTCAGATAACCATGTTCCAATAATGTTATAACATTAAATATATTATATTAAATACTTCTTCAGATGCTCTGACCATGATCTTCAAAGTTTGAGTACGGGTGTGGCTATGTCATAGTTATGACGCAGTAAAGTAATGTAGAAGTATCTCAGAGTGTTCTTGGATTAGTTTTACTCACGCATTGTGATGCGGCGGCGAGGCCGGCTCCTGCGCGCCGCGTGGTGCATGTTGCGGCGCCAGGACATTCCCATTACGCGTTTGACGGGGAGACACCGCGGGTAATGAAAAGTCCCGGTGTCTGTGTTATCATATGTCGCGAATTACAAGTTCTACTCCGGGGACTCTTAACTTAACGTATGGTAACGATTCTACATATTACAGTTTCTTTGAGTAAAGGGGATACAGCAAGAAATAATTTTAATTTTTACCAACATTTAAGTAGAATCGATGTTTAAAATCGACAAAAGAATTTTAGCCCGTTAAAATAAAAGCGGTTTTCGTGGAGACCTTATTTGTGTAATAAGGGGACGAAAAAATTGTTGGGCGGATAGTATATTTTAAGTTGAAAACGCTTCATTTCTTCACTTATCTTCATTTATCTGTCGTCTGGATAGATTCTATGATCGTGTTGTTGAGAAAAACACAGTGCAATAAATGTTGTTCAAAACTTCATAGAAATTTAAGCCCGTCTAGGCACAATGTTGCCAGAGGATAGTACCTAATAATATTCTTGGGAATGTACAATGGAACTTAAAGTATCAATATTTTTTGGCTTCATTTACCAGTCTATTGAAAATCACGACAAAATATCAAAGATTGTGTTTGATTTACCTACATCTTCCTCCTCAGAAATCTTACAGTACACACGATTAACGATATGTTTCGCTTGAAATCGAAGGGCTTTTAGGACATTTCCCTGATAACTAACTCTATATTTGTGTAAAAATTACGAACAATAACAAACTCTGACAAGCGGTGAAATTTGAATTCAAAGGCGTGAGGCAACAATGCCATATGAAAATTTATCTATTTTTACTTTTAGTCATGAGATTCCCGTAGACCTATACGAACAGTTAAATTGTCAATGATTAACATTTTATTAAAAGAATATTTAAATAGCGAGCAGGGATCCGAGTTTTAAAAAGCACATTGTTATAGAAGCGAGGAAAATTAGCAATTCTCGGAGTGGCAAGTGTCGAGACCGAGGTGAAGCCTTATTTGATACGATTCCAAGACTTGCCCTCTGCGCCGAAACTTGCATAATAGACGCAGTAATACTTTTTAGTATGAAAAGGTCAGCGCCGGACGCATGTTCGGTGTGCGGTCAGCAGAGCTATCCCCGCTCAGAAGCGTTTTTTGTTTCACGTTCATGTGCTCAGAGGAGTTGTTTCAACTGCAGACAGTTCACGACGATCACCGCGACCATGCACCCTCACTTGAACTTGCAGCCAGCGGGAGGACATTATCACCCGTGTGGCCAGTCTACGCATTCGAATACAAAGACCAGAAAGGTCAAAAAAGGTTTTTTAATGACCTAGGTACTTTTACAACTCGTCCGAGTGGAGAAGTACCTTTATAGTTATTTTGAATCGATTTGTTAGTTTTCTTATAAATTATACAGAGAATACGACACCTTTGACCCCGGCAAACGTAAACACGTAGCTCGCTACAAGATGGATTCGCAGAAATGCGAGTTGTTTTAATTAGCTTATCTAATTGATGAGTAAACAAAACAAAGAGCTCCTGCACTACCGACTACTTGGCACTTACGAGATTTTACAGTTGTTAGGTAGTTGATAGCTCGTTGTGTCTACTTAATTACTTTTGTTTTCTGATAAGTTTCATTAGGTGTAACATACCCGCTATGCGAAGGTCAACATCCAGAAGACGATGGACTTGCCATTTTACATTAAGTACGTCAAAGATAGGTTTCCACGCAAAATAAGAGTGTTTGTTTATACAGTTAGTACCTGCAAGATTTTGATTTTTTTGGTGCCTATAATAATGATTCGGTTTTTCTCCTCTCCGCCCCATAATTTTTCAACCAATCTTGGAATACCACCTTTTTAGGGTTCCGATCCGAATGACCTTGTTACAAAGTTCATAAAAAAACTTTAAATATACGTTTAGCCTGCTACGGACGGTACGCAGAGGAACTGAAATAATTCTACACAATAGGCTAGTAACGGATATTTAATATATAATCTATCTAAAATACTAATCTAACGCTTATGAACTACACGTAATAGAAAACTATGCTAACTAAATCTAGGTCTAATCTAACTTATATATGTAAAGTATGAGGGCGCCAGGAGAGGTTTCGTTCGGTGTCCGACGGGTACTCTGCCTAACCCTTCGCCTACGGCCTAGCTCAGTCGTAATGCTCTTACTCCGCGTTAAAAAGGGCGTTGCGGCAAGCTACAATACAAACGAATTACCATTAGCACCTAAACAATAGTAATTATAAATCTATATCAGGCCCGAATCTAATCCTACATGCTAAACTCACCCCTTTGTTATCGTCCACACTAACACAGTACTTAGTAATTACGATTAGCAATTACACTGCCACTATGATGATGATTGGTCCGACCGATCTCGGTCACGGCGACCGTTCTAAAAGAGACCCTGTTGTCGCTGGTGCGCTCGCATGTGGCTTATGTAGCCAATTTTCTTCATTAAAGTTCTTGCGCACTGTGGGCATGTGTGCTCACCATTGACAGTATTGTAGGAAATTGCCGCAGGTGGACGGGCCTTCAGTTCGTCGCGCTTGGCGTCAAGCTCAGAGCGCCGTTGTTCTTCAAAATCGCGGACCTTGGTTTGCACCAGAGTCCGCCACTCGGGTCGTGTAGCAGCCTGCTTTTCCCAGCGAGACGGCTCGATGCTGCATCTTTTCATGTGTCGTTTAAGCGCATCTTTGTACCTAAGGAATTGTCCGCCATGCTTTCGCTTGCCCTCCCTAAGTTCTGAATAAAAGATGCGCTTCGCCACTCTGCTCCGGCATCCTGGACACATGACCACACCACCGAAGTTGACGCCGCATAATATATGGCTCAATGCCACCAACATTGGCTCTGCGCAGCACTTCAGTGTTCCGCACACGATCAGACCATCGGATCCTAAGTATTTTACGTAGACATTTGAGGTGGAATCGGTCTAGCATGCGGATTTGTCGGCGGTACAAGGTCCAGGTTTCAGCTGAGTATAAGATGTTGGGCAGCACGACTGCCATGTACACTGAGATATTAGTAGCTATTTAGTTTTAAATCGTGTGAACAGAAGACTTTGGTATCCAACTTACCGAACGCTGCAGCAGCAGCACCGATCCTGCTGTTGATCTCTGCATCAAGGTCGCACTTAGATGTCAGCGTGCTCCCCAGATATCGGAACTTGTCGACCTGCTTCAGATCGTCCTCGCCGAGTCTAATGGTCAGTGCCTCGTGACCGTCGATGTCCAAAGACATGACCTCCGTCTTTTTGACACTGACTTTAAGGCCGAATTTGCGGCAAGACTCGTCAAAAACGGACATGAGCTGTTGCAGACCGTCTGGGGATTCTGTTACGAAACACAAGTCATCTGCATACAAGATCTCAGTAATTTCAACACAAGAGACTTTTGTGTGGGCTTTGAGCCTCGCGAGATTGAAAATGTTGCCGTCTGTGGGGAAACGGATGCGGACGCCTTGAGAGGTAGTTTGTAAAACCTCCTGGACTACGACTGCAAAATACAACGCGACCAAAGTGGGCGCCAGGACGCACCCTTGCTTTACCCCACAGGTAACGGGGAAAAAGTCCGATTGTTCGCCGTCGATAGCGACTCAGCACTCCATGTCGTCATGCAGAAGCCTAAGAAGTCTCACAAACCTCTCCGTGCACCCTATCTTCCCTAGCACTACCCAGAGGGCTTCTCGAGGCACGCTGTCAAAGGCTTTTTCAAGGTCGACAAAACAGAGATACATGTTACGACCTTGCTCTCTGCTCTTCTCTTGAAGTTGGCGTGATGAGAAGATAGCCTCACAGGTGCCTCGATCAGGTCGGAAGCCAAACTGAGTCTCAGGCAACAAATTTTCTGATACTTTAATTAGGCGGTTTAGCAGAACTCGGGCGAAGACTTTCCCGGGAACTGATAGCAGCGAAATGCCGCGGTAAGAATTGCAATCGGAACGATCGCCTTTACTTTTATATAGGGCCTTTATGAGCGACACTTTAAAAGTGGAGGGCACTTGTTCGTTTTTCCACATAAGATCAAAGCTATTCTATCAGTTATTTCAGCAGCTCACCGGGTATAGAGTCGACGCCCACCGCGCGTTTGTTCTGTTGTTGCTTGATGGCAACAACGACCTCGCCACGTGACAAAAAAGGGCCATCAACATTGCCTTGCTAGCTCGCCAGATCCAACAGGGTCCGTTGCTTATCAGCGTGGCCTGCTGTCACTGCCGAGCCAGACTTTATGCACAATTCGGGAGGTCTCCGAAACATGTCAGCCGAAGCCTTCACGTCCCCTCACCGGGTTTAGCCCACGAGTCGACGTGGTTTACCCGGGTGTGGCCGTTGGGTGCATACCAACTACTTGGAGCCACCGGTGAGGATGTGGGATAACTAGTCTTTAGGACTGGCCCCCCTTGTACGGGTCGACTGGCTATGATCCTATAGGTACCCCACTACACCCCCACTATATCGTATGTCCAAAGAAAGTAATCACGATAATATCTGTAATTTCGGTAAGGTCAAATTTCTAAAATTACTTTCACGGTAGCAATGCAATGCAGAACGTGTGTGCTTCGCAGTGTATTTCGCCGAAGTGCCCTATTTTTAAGAGCAAACCCACCTAATAACAAATAATACTCTAGACTTCAAATAAACATAAATTATAACATAACAAACCAAAAGAAGAAAAAACTTATTTTTATATTTTACGTTCGAAGGGAACCGAACCGTGGTACTCACGCATGCAAGTCCAGTGGCGCACAAGTGCGCCATCAACGCATTTAAACAACTTCACAAAATACGCGATCGTTTCCTTTCGTAACATACAACCTTGCGTGCGATACCATTCTTGTGCCTACGACATAAGGTCCATTCTTGCCCGACACAATTGCGTCTACCGCTTGATCAGCTTCATCAACCACGCACGCACGACGTGCGTGCGCTAAATGTACCCACTTTTACATTTACATTACAAGCCTTTAGTGTCGAGCAATGAAAACGCTAGAAAAAGTGGAATATAGGCTCTGGAGCTCTTAGAGCCCCTTGTATTTTTTGTAACTTTACAATAATATGTATTATCACTTATCAGTTAGTTTTTTTCCTTTTGAATATTAGCATATTTCATTTGTATAAGTACTGGCATACACATTAATTATTATATGATACCACGCGAAGTGGCATATTTTATGATATTGTTCGTCTTTATCAACTTGCTGCAGAAGAAGTAAGTATAAAAAACCCTTGTAAAGCATTAAAAGGATTATTTCGGTTAAATAACATTTCATGTGTTTTAAAAAACAAAGGAGTTAATACTGAGATCACGGCTGACAGGGTGTGGGAGGAAAAGAGGCATGAGAGCAACATAATGTTGTATGAACAGGTAAAAGGGTTCTTTATGTTTTGGTTGTCAATACATAGTTGGTTTAAATCTTGGAAGTCCATTTTAAAACAGACCGTTATCAAAAGCCTTATATTTAAAATTAAAAAAAAAATATCAGGAGACAATGTCACACCAATTCACCTGGTCCCAAACTAAGCTCTAGGCTTGTACTATGGATACTAGACAACGATATTTAAATACTTATATAGAGAAATATATACTTAAATACATAGAAAACCTCCATGACTAAGGAACAAATATTCGCGCTCATCACACAAATATCTGCCCTTTCCGGGATTTGAACCCAGGACCTCTAGCTTCGTGGGCAGGGTCACTCACTACCAACTAGGCCAGCGCGTCGTCAAATATTTACACTGTTAATTCCGATTGCGATGCCATAATTATCCTAAAAGAACGTAAAAGATAATCAATCAGATGATAGACTCGAAAGGCGGCGACTGTGCTTCCCTCGTACAACGTGTCTCGATAGCGCTCGTTAACTGTCTCGATGTAGGTGCGAATCGAGTCAGCAACGGAACCTTGTTTACAAAAGAATTCAATTTGTAAATGCATTTTATGTAACAAACATTTTATGGTATATTCATATTCTAATTGACACACGAGAGAGGTCCGATAGCGTCGAGCGCACAACGCGCCCGGCGACCTCGTCGTTCATTTGGCCAACAAGGTTTGATCGTTTGCGTTTTATTTGCGCCATATTAAGACGGTCCAAACAAGGCCTGTATTGAAATTTGTCAGTCAAATTGAATTGTACAAATCCTGTTACCATTCTCCGGCACCCTCAGCGCTCCCGCACCGTGTTCGGCTTGCAGTAGTCAACTTGATTACATGTGATATGATCATTTTAAATCTATTGAACACTGATTATTTATACAAATCGTAATCATTTCCTATACTTAGTACTTACTGGCACAAAAAGTCTGATAAAATATGTATCCATCAATTTAAATAATGCTTTTGTTTTGTTTTGATTACTTAGTGTGAGTATTTGACATTACCTACGCGCGTAATGGGTTGAAGGCGTATACACCTAAATGATAAAAATGTCCTCTACTAATTTGAATTACTTCCTTAAAACGGTCTAATTTTGCCTGGGTTTTGTATTTTATTCATTATACTTAGGTAGTCCTAATTTGCCAATTTCATTGGGTAACCAAATGGTTTTTTATAAATATTGTTGTTGCAAACAATATAATCGAGAATTTGAGATATCTATCAGCCCCTAAAGTCTCTCATCTCACAGCCTATTCACGTTTTCAAGAACGGTTTCAAATGTGTTCCCAGAAATAATTTATTAAATTGTGTGTAGTTATTATTATTATTACTAGTATCCAGTTTGTTTTGTGTTTTAACTACAATTTGGTTTGACTCGATGCGCCATTCCACGACAGCTATAGTAGAAGTTAGTAGCAAATCTTCAAAATGATGTTTAAAAGGATTGTGAAGCTAAAAATTTCCATTCAAAATGCGGTAAGTACGTTTGTGTTATACTTCCCTCTCCAAGAAAATATTTCTAGGTGAGAAACAAATGAATAAAAAACGGTAACGTACAAACCTAGTATAAAAATAACAATTCTTTAACATAAATATTACAAAATCGAGATAATCGGACTTGATGAGAACTGAAATCGCCCGGAGCCAAATTTGTAATTAGCCTAAATGTACTTAACGCCCAAATCCTCTTTAGTGAGTGTGAACTCTTAGAAAACTACTTGACCTTTTTTTCAGGAATCCCAGTCAAAAGGGTTATTAGGGTTACTAGTAACCTATCCGCCCGCAGTCCGTCCGTCCGCAGGCTAACTCAGACACTCTTGGTACAACCAAAGCTGTTATTTGGCATTGATAAGTAATAAATAACACTAATAACAAAAGATAACATTTTAATTAAACTAAAGTTGTAAAATTAAATGTTTGAAATTGAAAAAAATATATATTTAGAAAGTTCCCTAAATACTCGTAGTAAAGCAAAGGACTTTTCACACTATATTATAACATCGAGTGACTACTATCGAGTAAACTAGAGTGGTGTGCCCCCCCCACCTGCAGCCAAAACTACAAGCATGGTCCGCATAATTATGCCCTTGCCCGAGTTGCCCGGTTTTTTTAGTAATTACACCGACATTGACGTTAGATACGAGTAGATACGTAAAATGCAGCATCTTTGTGTTTGTCGATAGGTACTTGTGTGTTACATTATTTTATGACTTCTTGTCTTGACCAAATATTCAGAAATAACCTTTAGCTTGATTATTGCCCAAATTTGCTCAAAATCGAGTGTAATAATTATTCGCTTGGTTCTAATTTTATTTCGAAGAGAGGTATCGCACCGCACTAATTGAGCAGACAATTAGAAGAGCCCCGCCTTCATTAAAGTAGGTGAAACACCATCTGATTCTCATGGAACCGTCAGGGGGTCGTAACGTAGCAGTATGTGTGTTGTCTTCAATCAATTATTTTAGGGAACGTATTTTATTACGGCAGATATTTAAAAATATTTCATCTTATTTTACTAACAATAAACCAGTCAGCATAAAAGAAGGACACACAAGGAAGAAGGGCAGTATCACATACCTACTTTAACAAACTGTTTGATCTCTTGCACCGGAGTAATCAATCTCAATGGCCGAAAATTATACTTCGCAATAAATGCCGATTCATAAAAACTGATCCCCTCATCAGATTACAATTTGGTGACAATGGGACCACATCGGAAGTATAATCGACCAAAAAAAAAAAAAAAGTCGGTCCATAATTGACGGAAACAACAGTGAACATACATAGAAAAAAATACAGTTCAAAGTATAACCTCCTCATTTTTTGAAGTCGGTTGAAATGGAGCTAAAGTGATCTCCCTAAATAAATACCATTAAGGTCATGTAGGAAAAGCGTAACATGATACTGCAGTCCTCCGAAACTGCTTCCCACTATCGACGGCTTAATAGGCAGATTTCAGATTCAGATAGGTAGGACTCAACTTCGAGAAAGAGGTCAATCGCCGAATTCAACTCGGCTGAGCAGCGTCCGGTAAGCTACGGAGCATATTTTCGCCGTAGTTACCGCAGTGTCTAAAGTCAAAAGTCTTTGACCAGTGTGTGTTGCCACTGTTGCCAGTGATGAACTGATGATTTATGGAACAGAGACGAGGTCCTTTACAATGGGCCTCATAAGAAAGGTCACGGTCAACCAGAGAGCAATCAAAAAGGCTAAGCTAGGCGCATCTCTGCGAGATCGAATCATAAATGAGGAAATCCGAACCAAAATCACCGACATATTCGTAGCACAGCGAATTGCGAACCTAAAGTGGCAGTGGGCGGGGCACATTGCTCGTAGAACTGATGACCTTTGGGGCGGAAAAGTTCTAGAGTGGCGGTCGCGGACCGGAACGCGAAGCGTTGGTGGGCCTTTCAAGGTGGACCGACGACCTGGAGGAGATTGCGGGAAGCCCATGAATTCGAGTAGCACAAAAGTGGCCGTCCTGGAGATCCTTGGGGAAGTCCAGCAATTTTCCAGCAGTGTACGTCTTTCGGCAGATATGATGATGATGATGAATTATTTATTTTAGTTATGTATAAAGTAATGTATTTTTTGCCTTAAAACGTACGGAGGTATTGGGTTTTCGGGATGTTTATCGTGAGTAAGTTATATTGAACCCATGTATGAACATAATCTAGATCCTTCTTGGCCGCGTCAATGACATTAGTTATGCAATGTCCAAAGTATAAAAATTGTATTATAAATCCTACGGTACTGTTTAGATAAGTGAGAGTACATTTTAAACTTATTTAAACATACTTTTATTTATAAGTCTGTAGAAACTTCGGCTTCGTTATCGCCATTTTTGTTGGAAAATAAAATGACTAAATTGTGTAAAGCAAAAAACAACTGTTTATTTTAATTATCATTTTTATGTTAAGACGGATTTCTGTGAGATTGGTTTTACACGTAGATTATTACATTAGTGATCATCCAGGGTACTTTTTATTCGAATACGATAACCCAAAAATAAGGGTTTTTTGTATACCTATCACTTTATTTTCTCTTTATGGTTTTCGCATCGCATTGGAGTAAACTGCGGCGTTCACAAGCTAAAACTATTCATTTATCTAATTTAAAAAAAGGTATATTAAATATACATTAAAGGAAAATTTTCGCTTAATTAATTTATACAGAACTATGTACGAGTATGATGAGATGCCGTGTAAGTGCCGGCTTAGAATTGTGCCACTCCATGTCATCCCGTGGAAGTCGTAAGAGGCGACTAAGGGAATAAAGGGTTGTAGTACTGTTAGGCGATGGGCTTGCAACCTGTCACTAATACACTGGTAAACATCTTAGCCTGTTTGTGCAAAATGTGGTTACAGAATTATCATCAACTTATTTAAGAGTGCTTGGTAATTCTGTAGCTCTGCCTACCCCACTCTGGGAATGAAGGCGTGAGTTTATGTATGTATGTATGTATGTACGAGTAAGTATTCGATATACGAGTGAACCTGCGGACTATAGCCCTAACTGATAGCGCCCTCCGCTCCCTCTCCATTATCGTCATCGTCTTTGAGGTACTTAGTAAGCCAGTGCCCCAGATATTTAAATTGGTATACTCCTTTTTACGGGGACACCATGTTGCTTAGGCGGAGGCACGCTGGTAACATTTTTTTTTAGTACTTTGTCATAAAATGAAATATAAAATGACGTTTTATGCAACTCTCCAGCACTAGACGAATCCAATGGGTAATGACTTATCATTTATCAAAATCGTAAATATGCGAGAATGAGTTTGAACACCAGCTTTTTGAAATAAAAAGACTACCTACAGTGTAATAAATGGGTGCGCCAAAGTTGAACAAATTATTTTTAGTCCGAATGTAATTTTATTCCTTATCACCGCAACTCCTAAAGTGTTTTTGACTGAAACCGTTATTATTTCAGGATTTTTAAAGTATCTAACTGGTAGATAAGGTTAGGTTAGGAAAGGTTTGTTTTCTAAAAACCCTAAAATAAAAACCGTTTCAGTAAAAACACTTTAGGAGTTGCGATGACTAGGAATAAAATTATATTCGGACTAAAAAAAATTAAGTGAGCCAATATGGACCCGGAATAATACATTGGCATAAAAGAAGCGTAAATAAAAAATTGACACAATGCGCCTGTAATTCATGTAAACATTGTCATTGTAAATGTATAGTCTATTTCGTACTTTGTTAACTTTCTTGGTGTTGCGGTTATATGTAGTAAGCAGGGGTCTTGTGACGTGACGTCACACAGTAGTATATTTAAAATATTTTTTCAGTACTTTATCATTTAAAAAAAATAAGAGTTTTATGCATATCTCCAGCATGAAACGAATCCAATGACATATCTTTTATCAAAATCGGACCATAACTCTTGATCTGATGCCGTGGACCAAAATCGGCCTCGCGAAATATATACCTATATATAGAGGTATTTATCGTAAAATTAGTTGCAAAGAAGAAAAACTGTTAATATTTTAATCATCAAAGTATATCCCAACGTCATCTTTCGCCGATGAACTTCAACTCATGCCTTTGTGTTGCAACCTAACGTTCGCACAATGCAAGGACCATTGTTGTCAACCCAGGAGGAAGGGGACCTACTACGTATTAAATTAAAAGGACGATCCAGATTATCGATTCTTTCCGCTTTTTGTGTTTAATTGCAAAACTCTTGAAAGTATGTACCCATATGGTTTATTTTTTTGTTTGCGATACGATTACGCATCTTAAGGTGAAGAGAAACTGATGATCAAGAACAATGATGTCGACTAGAACTCAGTGATAAGTATCACCGGGAGACGATCAGAGGGGTTATTATGACATAGCGATGCAGTCCATTTCTCGGCGAGTGTAAAGGGCAGAGCTATACATGCTACGTAGCTCTGTCCCTTCCTCTCAGCGTAAACTGAACTGCATAGCTATGTCATAATAAGCCCCCAGGATCCCTTCCTAGAATTTAATGGAATGGAAAAACAATTATTTGACATAACACCAACACAATGACATCATAAAGCTAGTTCTTACCTCCTAACGAGCGCCAGTACCTAACTTACGTAGGTACATATGCAAATCTTACATCACTGATGTTATTTGTCGAAATGGTTATGATTTTTGAAACACTCAACAAAATGAATTGGCATGAGGTTTTAAAGCGACTTTTGAGAATCATGTGATTCGTGTCGTCCCCGCATGACTGGGACTCGTGGTCATCAGTTGGTGATCTACACTTGCGGCGTATGATCTGCCTCCAGCGATTGTAAGTTGCGTCTCTTACAACCGAGCAAAACATGCAGGAAGATGAATCCTTTAGTTGATCGGTCCATCTGTTAGTTATTTAATAACCAACTCCAAAAATAGGAGGAGGTTCTCAATTCGGTTGTTTTTTAACCTCGTAACGCCCACGTCAAATTTCGTTAGTTCGAAAAATAATCTTGTATCAGTCGACTAAAGTCAAAAGTCACTTTGACAAATGTCCTACATTTAGGACTTACGAGGTTTGTTTGATACCTCAGATTTCCGACATTTATAAACCGATTTAAAAATGTTTTTTTTAATTGAATGGACAAATTTCAGTCCAGTTTTTTATTAAATCTGATGATGGCATATAGGAATTGTGGGAACTCCTCAAATATTATAGAGATACACATATAGATTTTTATATTTTCAGTTACAAGTCTAGCATTTGCATTCACAAAGTATCATTTGGGGAAGTGGAACTAACGAAGAAGACCACCGATGACAACCACTTCTCAATTAAATCTATTTCAAGGGTGGCGATGGTATCACGATTAAGATAGCTAAGCGACAAGGATCATAATGAATAAAAATCCAGGCAAGAGCTTGTCGGACCAATGCGCAGGGTGGGGTTCCGACGCCGTTAAAAAAATCAAAGTATTAACGAATTTTCTATTTATTAGAAATACAAATCGAGTCAACTTAGTCATGATTAGTGATGGGCGATTTCTGAAACATTTCAAAACTTTCCTTAACTGCGAAAATTACAACTTCTGAAAGTTTCATAATTAGATGGAAATGATTCTGACACAAGTAAATTTCATTTAAATTTCATTAAAGTTTCCGTTACTTATGTTACATTACAAAACTTAAGTAATTTTCAGAAATTAAACGATTTCACTTTGGTAACTTTCAGAATAATAACAGAAATTTTAGGTGAAAGTTTCACTTACGAAACTTACAAGCCGCCCATCACTAGTCATGATACTTTTCCTTTGAACTACGTGAAATAAAAATCTGGAAAATATCTTATCATTTTTCTGAGATTGAGCACTTTTGTTCAAACTTTGGCTGTAAAAATGGCCCTTTAGAGATCGAAACAGGATTTGATCTGTTTATCTTTTTACGGTATTATAAAGCATTAAGGATACAAAAAAACTCTTAACGTTTCTCTGCACTCTTTTACTTTTATTATACTTTCTTCTAATTGACGTTTTACCTCCATTCCCATTCTGATCGCCGACTACTAATAACCTTATACCTTTTTTTATGCCATCGCAATCTTGTGATTCAAAATTTATTAAATTTCCAATATATATCCCAAGCAAAGTATTTACTGAGTGACGCTGATTCGCCAAATGAGTGCTCTGAAGCTTTGACTCAGAAATACTTCGAAAAATATAAAGTATCTAGTTTATAAACAGTTCTTGACCTGAATTTGTTTGAAACTTCTTATTTTCAACAGTGCATGGCTAGCGTCCTTCAACACGCTACCACGTGATGCCCATAAACTAGCCGGACGTTTATTTACTTTATGAAACTGATAGGGTACTGCGGCTTCAACGTAATTCGCAGTGTGTAGACTACACAAATCTAATATAGTAGTTTATGCAACAGTTGTATAAGAGAGGTCAAAAAAGACGAGTGGTGTGGTTACGATGTGAGCCGCAGGCGAACATCGTAAAGCAAGACGCCACGAGTATTTTTTGACTTAGTTATACACCGTTGCATACAATACTTTTTCTACGACTAGGTTTCAAATAAAATGCAAAATTAAATTAACAAAATTTTATTTATAGATTTTTACTCTTTAATATACCTAGGTTAGAATACGAACGAACGAAGCACAGAACAACAAACGAGCGGGAAACATTCGAAAACAACAAAATATGTGTCTATGGTTAACTTTGTTTTTAAATTGATGTGCACTTGCCAGGTTTCATTTTTTTTTTAAAGTTGCACAATCGATTTAACTTGTGAAATAGGGACTAAAAAACACCTAATGATTTGAGAAATGAATTCTTTTACCTGATTGGTCGATTTTAATATAGCTGCGTTCTGGTTAATTGATACCAAATAAAATGTTTTTTTTTAAAGAGTTAAATTAGTAAAAGAGTTTACATACCAAAAAGAACCTAACGTTCCGATTGGCAGTCAATGTGTATTGTGATTGGTGGTTTAATTTGGTGAAGTATTTTGATTGGTTAAATTAACCTAGGTGTAAGCTTTGGCAGCTAGGCATATCGTTTTGGCTCAAAAAAGCACAAGTGCTGTTAAGGGGAATAGACTAGATAGACTTTTCTACGGAATGTTCTGCGGACATATTATCTATATTCTTATATTAGTGTTCGTGACTATATAAATGACAGATAAAAGTACAGGAGTAGGAAAAACAATTTAAGTAACATGTACAATTATATTGTATCGAAATCACTTCTATTATCGCTTTATTATTATATCGAGGTACTTGTACAATTGAGAACATTTCATTTTGGTGACACCTGCAAATAATCGAAAGGGTTTTGCCTCCTGAACACGGCAAAATATTTATTTAGATTTATTTTTCTTTATTTACAAAATTACAAGTAAGTTAAAAAAAAAAAACGAGTTTTACCAATACTATGCCTGAATAGATATAATACCATTGCCTTTTTCACGAGAAAAAAAGCTGTCATACTTCAAGTTTGACATTGACACTATTGACAGATGGATAGATACTTGTCTTGAGATCATCGGTTGACCGCCATTATTAAAAAGAAAAACTTTTTTTTTATACAGATTGGACTAACGTAATATGTCCATTGTGTCGTAGAAATGAAGTTACGCCCTTTTAGAATAAGAACATCTTAATAAATCACTACATAGTATAAAACAAAGTCGCGTGCGCTGTCTGTCCCTATGTATGCTTAAATCTTTAAAACTACGCAACGGATTTTGATGCGGTTTTTTTTAATAGATAGAGTGATTCTTAAGGAAGGTTTATATGTATAATACATTCCACGCGGGCGAAGCCGCGGGCGGGTCGCTAGTTAATAATAAAATAATTATACATCCTAGGGAAAAAATAAAACTATTAGTGTCTTCCTCCTTCCAAACAGTATCTATAAAACGAATAAAATTAAAGTCTTGAAAATATGAAATCTTGTCAATTGCACTTAATAAAATATTTCGAGTGCACGGTTATTTCGCGGAGACTTCCACGCGGCTGTCATGTCCACTGCAAAGAGTAGGTAAAATAATATTTGAGAAATAATACGGCTCTCTTTTCTCAAATAAAAGTATAATTATTAGGGCTCTTGCGTTAAAAACTAGACCCATGGACCGACTAGCGCCCCAGACGATTACCGAGTGATCTAAATTGTAGTACATTCGTACCTTTATGTACATATAAACTACACAGTGCCTTTACTTATTTAAATCCTTGTACCGTTTATGTCCTGAAACAGGAACAATAAAATAAAATGATGATTCCTTACATTATTGGCAGTCATAATTAAAATATCTTAATGTTCCAAAGTCATAAAAATTTGGAGAAAATAATCATTCGAATTAAACTTCACAGTCTTTATGGATATTAACATCGCGATATGTTCGCCCGTCATTCGTTTGGTGTCTTGGTACCGGGGATGCTAAATGGATGCTACTTCAGAAATACTTATTCTTAAAACCCTCAAAATTAGTTTTTATCCAGATGCACTAGGAACTATTTTAATTCGTAAAAGGTACAAAATAGCACATTTGATATGATTTTAATATACGGGGAAGTAAGAGGCAATGCTGTTATTTGTATTTACTTTTCTATGACCGTTTTAAAGTTTTCAGCCAGTGTGTATTTAATATTTAAAAAAACAATAATTAGAGAGTATCAAGAACCTTTACAAACCTCGCAATCCTGAATGCGAACTTTTTGATCTGGTCACGAGGTTTTGTTTATTTACAAATACGGTACCTACATTGACAATGTCAAGTTCATCATCATCATCATCATGTCAGCCGAAAGACGTCCACTGCTGGACATATGCCTCCCCCAAGGCTTTCCTCTCAGACCGGTCTTGTGCTTTTCGCATCCACTGCGTTCCCGCGATCCTTACAAGGGCGTCACTCCATCTTGTTGGAGGCCTACCTACAGCTCGTCTTCCGGTCCGCGGACGCCACTCAAGAACCTTCTGGCCCCATCGGCCATCAGTCCTGCGGGCGATGTGCCCCGCCCACTGCCACTTCAGTTTAGTTATTCTTCGGGCTATGTCGGTAACCTTAGTTCTACTGCGGATATCATCATTTCTGTTTCTATCACGCGGAGAAACCCCGAGCATAGCCCTCTCCATAGCCCTCTGAGCCACTTTGAGCTTCCTTATGAGGCCCATTGTTAGCGCCCACGTCTCAGAGCCGTAAGTCATCACTGGCAACACACACTGGTCAAAGAATTTTGACTTCAAACACTGCGGTAATTTGAACGAAACGATGCTGATGGCTGGACGTGCAATTAATTTTGTTAGAGGATAAAAAAGGTTTAATTTTAATTTAACTTAATCCACTTGGACAAGTTTACTAATAAGTTAAATGACCTATACTTTAATTTATTGTTTTTACAGAACACACCATGTTTTGATAAAGCTAGTTTTCAAGCAATCTTTATGTTCGTGTTTTGCAACACAAAAACAAACTTTGCTAGAAAGTTAGATTTATACAATACAAAACCTAGGTGAAGTTTCCAAGTCTTTAAAGAAAAAAACATCTTTGAAAAAAATATTCACAGCTCACCAAAACCTTTAACAAAATCGAGTAAAACACCAAGTAAAATAACGATATTTCGCAACCAAGTAGTTACCTAACTTATTAGTTGAGATTTGAGTTAAAAGTCATAGATTTCACGTTTCATTTCGCCTCAAGAAATAAATACAGCTAAAATAATAAAAATGGATATGTATGTTATTTTAAGTGCAAGAATGTAAAAAGCGTATAAAATAAGTCAATCAATTAATTTTAACCATTCAATAAATTATCAAAAAAGTTAAATTTATATAATTATTTAAAACGGATTACATGACAATGCGATAACGATGCCATCTAGTAAGTTATTAAAAATCACCAAGTAATTAAATAATATTTACCATTCCGCAGTAGATGTCGTTACTGTCTTGGTGATTAGATCTTTGTTCTAGCTTTCCCTCCCCTTGTCCGCTGTCGTCTGCAAGCGAGCAACCAAATCATATTCATTCGCAAGCGGGTTTGCGCTTATTTTATTTCTTAATCAACCTTTTTTTGGTTTCCAAACTGGATGTTACAGTGATACTTTTGATCAAATAAAACATACAAATTGAATTTTGATAAGTAACTTTTTTTTTTTTTTTCCTAAACGGAAATTTAAAAATTGATAATATAATAGACTTAAGGATTTTTTAAGAGCTACATAGTCAACCAATCCTTCTTAAATTTTATAAAATAAAAAAGTTACTTTTTAGTTTCTGAAAAATAGAAAGTGACGGATAAACAGACAGATGGACATGATGGCAGGGCTTAGGAACGGTTCGAAAAATACCGGTTAATTATTAACCAGGGCCTACATTCTAGGCGGTAAAAACGGTATCGTATTTGACATGTATTTCACCTGTTATGGAATTGTTTTTAACTCGGCAGCCATTACTGTTAAGTAAATAAGAGCTGTCAAAACGATGACGATACGATAACAGAAAAGACGATATGGTTTTTACCGCCTAGAATACCGGCCCAGGTTTTTCGTGAACGCATGGTCCGAGCGGAAGCGATTCGCGAGCTTTATATCGCTGGGATTCATCTGGTATTTTAAGTTTTTGATTCTTGCAGTTGGATGAGGTGGCGAAGTAAAATGATAAGGCCGGCTTGACTTTAAGCTGAGCAAGTGAAAATGCAACGAGCTAGCTAATAGGGTAGCAAAGACAAAATGATGACGGTGCGATTAAATTAGCGAGCGAAGTTAACCGTTATTTTGAGCAAGTACCTACAGTTATTTTGCTCTTTGATCAGAACCTAAATAATATCCATTCTGTTCGAGCGGAATAGAAATGAAAATACTTTATTTAAAATGAATGGCGCTTCTGACGAGCCTGTTAAAAAAAATAACCAGGTTTCTGAGCCCAGCATGACGGTTCCTATTCTGATAAAGTTTTAGTTTTAACAGGATATCATCTCATAAATAAAAAAACCCTCAGTGTGGTATACAGTAGCCCGTTAGAATTACTGTGTAAAGTATTTAAGTTCGGCACCATATCCCTGCCAAAGTTATCTGGTAGAGATCGCTAATCAGCGATAAGGCCGCCTGTTGTTAATATGCGTTTTTTTAAAATTTTTGCACTCTCTGTAATGTTTTGCACTGTATTGTATTGTACATATAAAGTAGCCTGAAATTAAGTTTTTTCAAAAATGTTACGAGTTTTGTAGCTTTAGTAAATTATCTATTAATTAAGTTATAAAAAATCGTAAGAACAGGACAGCTGGACATGGTGAAATTACAAAGTAGGTATTCTTAGTTGACAAAGCAAAAATGTAGTATCCTATAATAAAATCCTAGGTATTGATACTAACATATCAAAATTGTGATGCTCTTGTAAGAAAGCAGTTCAAATAGTCGCGCACATTAGCGTGCAGGGCGCGTCGGGTACACCCGTCTGCGGATCATGGCGGACTAGCTAAAATTGCAAAGAAATCCCACTCGCTGCCGCCGACCCCACGCCCGCCTAATTGTGGCTTGAGTGTCGATTTATTTGCGAATCATGTGCTACACTGTTTACGTTATACACGGTGGGAATGACGCAAACAGATTGTAGCTTGCAAGTAGGGCACATCTTTACAAAGTTATAAAAGTGAATGAGGTTTTTTAATTCCTTATAAAAAATCTTAATAGTCATCGAGGTTAAAGGTCTGAAAATATTATAATCCAATTTAACTTAAAGAGCTTTCTAATAATATAATATCACATGATACAATTCAATAATTTGTTTGGACTACTAAATACCTTTGTTTTAATTTCATCCCGATTACTTAAGCCGTTTCAGATAAAAAGGATTTTGACAGACAGATAAATAGACTGAAAATAAAAACACTTAAGTCATTTTATAAGGTTCCCGTTTTCATTACTTGGTACGGAATGGTAATAAAACTGTGTGCTTTTCAGGTTTTTTTATTTTTCTGATACCTACCGAAAATTCTGTAAAAGCCATTGTATTCACGCACATGCTTGTAATAGTCGTAATTAAAAGTGTAGCCCGTTCCAGAGAAAGTTACAATAATTATACATTTATGTAGGCAGTCGAACCGTGAATACAGGGAGGAAAGTTAAGATGGGACAGTAGGTTCTATTAATTTAATCTCGTTTTCTTTCGAAACGGCTTTAACAATTTTGATGTCATGAAAGTTGTACGGATCTGTAAAGTTGCTATATTCAGGAGGACTCCTAGTTCTAGGTACTTTATAATAATTTTTATACCTGCTGCTAGTATGTACTAGTATACCGCTTTTCAAAAAAGGTGGTTTTCAGTTCGATTCAGTATGTTTGTATGTATGTTTATCCGCAATTATCTCGCGTTTGGCTAAGCCGATTTTGATACGGTTTTCAGAAATGTACCTATTTGTTACACTTTGGTATAGGTACAACAAATTTTTGTATACATTTGGTGAAGTGGAACTGATGATGAAAACCAAAGATGTCAACCGGAATTCCTCAACAGTTCCTATTTCAAGGGTGGCGATAAGATACCTCGATTAAGATAGTTGAGCGACTATAACGAAGGACATTTAATTGTTTAAATATGACTATGACTTTCCGGCGGCGGTGCTTGCGGTGAGCTTGAAATGTATTAAAGTTTCATGCCAACTCAGAAGTGGGACTACATAACAGCTTACTCGTATTATGATCACTAAAACTCAAGTCGACTTCAGTTTGACTGACCATTACCTACTAAACTTAAATTGTTGCGTTTTTGAAGGCGAATAAGCAAAATATATATATAACGAAGGTGGCCGAAATCAAAACCGTTGTAATTGGGGTAGAAACAAAGTAGAACAGGGCTCTGGCCCGCATACCGCCTTAAGGATACCCTAGTCTAACACATTACCTGATAGTGCAAAATCATTGGAGCACGCTAATCACGACGACGACTTACCAGTGCCTGCTGGCAATATTCGTACGGCCGACTATACTGTACAGCCGTCGTGCCTCACTCATTATTAGTTTTCAAACGACAGTTCAAGAAGATTGACAGGCAGCCCGTCGCGACTTATAACGGATTTAGACGTGAAGAGTAGTCTGACAGTTTGAAAAATTCGTCGGGCCAACATCGTCCGGCAGACAGACTGTTAGCTGTTTCTGTTGCCACTTCTTCTGCGATTTAATTCTATGAACTAAGTTAAATTGGGTTCAAATCCCGGTAAGGGCAGATATTTGTGTGTTGAGCGCGAATATTTGTTCCTGAGTCACTATGTATTTAAGTATATATTTCTCCATATAGTTGTCTAGTACCCATAATACAAGCCTAGAGCTTAAATTGGGACTAGGTCAATTGGTGTGACATTGTCACCTGTTTTTTTTTTATTGTTTTTTTGTACAGCGCTACTTACAGATGCCTTATTGGCTTAATCGTATTTTGTGACATGGTCATAATGGAAAAATACTAAAATTCAGATTAAAATAATCAATATCTCCAAAACTAGTAACAAATCGCTGAAAATGGGTAAATCGATAGCTTTTTAGCTGCTTTATCAGTTATCAGCAAAGAGCGGAATTCTTCATAGCAAAAATCAAACTGTCAGAGGGATTGACCTAACTGTTTTATCGACTTATCGATGTTACGGAATAATATCGCATTTGACCGGATATGCTGATTTTATAGAAAAAAGTGATTTCAGCCAAAACACCGTTATCGAGTAATAAAAATATGCTCCTGTTACTTCAACTGAGGTAGAACGCTCGTTTTCATCTTATAAATGGATCTACAATGAAAAAAGGAGTAATTTGAAAGGTGACAATGTTGAAAAAATAATGACTATTTTCTTTTACTACAGGGAAGATGAAGAAAACATATTTAGTACAGATTTATATTTCGACTTTGTTATTTTCAATGAATATTAGTTACCTACTCTTAGCAATATTTGTTATTAATTTTTAATGATAAGTTTCATTTAGAAAATTTAAAAAAAAGTATTTTCTGTTTTTTCCGTACTATTATACTAAAATACAGTGGCGGTCAGCTAATTAGGGACACCGTTAATTTGTTTGTATGTATATCCAAAAGCCTGATTTCATTACTTTAACTTTGTTTCGTTAAGTGACAAATATTTATCGATATGTCGATAAAACAGTTAGGTCAATCCCTCTGACAGTTTGATTTTTGATATGAAGAATTCCGCTCTTTGGTTATCAGCCCTCTCAGTGTTGGCGGTTGTTTTAGGGATACCCTGTATGTTTAATATGTAACTCCATACGTATTTCTAAACCTATCCAACGAAAGGGGTCTGCAAGGGCTAAGTACGGTCACCAGCATTAATATATGCTTAAACATTGGACACAAAAATATCTGACACGTCCTTATTACTCAAGCGAAAGCGTCCTTAGAGCGTGTCAGATATTTTTGAGTCCAAAGTTGGAGCATATATTATTGCTGGTGACTGTACATCCATCTGACACAGTTGAAAGTGTGTATAGTACTTGATATGTATGAATGGAAAACTTGGCTAACAGTGCCCTATCTAACCTTAGTACGGTCGACTTCAAAGATATGCAATCATTTCTTCACCTTATTTCCTCCTCCTCCTTCTTTGGCAGTTGAGTGAGAACACTAAACTACGGAAACATTCAGATGTTCACCGTTCATATACTTAAATAAGCTAAAAGGTAAGCAGAAGGCAAATTTTGTACATCTCAACGACTTGATGTATGCACCTGTATTACAAGTGCACTTATGTTAAAATACTAAATTAAAATAAAATAACAGGAATGATAAAAGATAGATATGCTATCAGTGGTATCACAGTTTATTATCAATGATCCTTCTGAGGGAACTCGTCACGGCTGTAACTAGCCTGGTCAATCGGGAGCGATATAAGCTTGTTTTTAAAAATACTATCACTTTTGGAGTCGGTACTGAGTTGTAAATAGTTGGTCTAATGATGCTAATGTAGGCGATCGTCGAGACTTGGCGAGCGGCGCCCCGCGAACCGACCGGCGACCAGCAGCGGCCGCGCGCGGTCTGCGGCTCTGCTGTCGTGGGTCGAGTGCAGGGCATTTGCATAAAAGTTAATATTAAGGTCAAAACATTTAAAATCATCAACCTCCTCTGCCGTCCATTAAAACACTCGACCACAAACACCCTATATAATTTATATTAATCACAAAAAAGATAAAACGGTTTAACAGTTCATTCATACAAACAGGAAAATATTCAAAATAACGACTCGTAACATAAATCATAATCATAATATTCATAATGGGCCAGCTTGTTTCATAGGTTATTTTTTTGCTATATGATGAATTTGAAAAAAATGCTTGTGTCACCACAAGTTGGTCGGAACCTGTGCGTAAATTTTCTTTAAAAAAAAAACATCCGTACTTGTACCTCATCCAAATGTCTACCTAATTTAATATTAAGCATAGAAAACTCGTGCGAATTGAGATAGACCTTAAAAAAAGTCACGGTTTTTACATTCTAATTCGAAAGAATAGCTAATTTTAAGAGACCGATTTCATTAATTTTGTATTTGACCGAATAATTTTGTTTTAATGTCTTTATTTATTTAGCGGGGTTAGAATAGTACCACTCCATTTCTTCCCGTGGATGTCGTTAGAGGCGACTAAGGGAATAAAGGCTGGTAGTACTGTTAGGCGATGGGCTTGCACCCTGTCACTAATACGCTGGTAAACATCTTAGCCTAATTGTGCAAAGTGTGGTTACAGAATTATCAACAAGTTTTAAAAGTTGTTGGTAATTATTTAGCTCTGCCTACCCTACTTTGGGATTGAAGGCGTGAGTTTATGTATGTACGAGGGTGGATTGAAAAGTTCTGAGCCTGGTAAGAAAAAGTAACGGGCTCACTTTTTATAACAATTTTATTTTTTGACATATTCTCCATGAAGGTCAATGCACTTAGTCCACCTCGCCTCCGACTTCATTATCCCATCAAAAAAAAAGAATCGCTGAGGTCGTTAAAATATGAGTCTACTGCTTCTTGTACCTCCATATTTGTCGAAAATATTTGTCCTCCCAAGTGTTTTTTGAGGTTTGGGAAGAGATGATAATCGGGAGGAGCTAGATCCGGCGAGTAAGGGTCATGCGGCAGCACTACAA
Source organism: Acleris emargana (assembly GCA_927399475.2). Taxonomy (NCBI): domain Eukaryota; kingdom Metazoa; phylum Arthropoda; class Insecta; order Lepidoptera; family Tortricidae; genus Acleris; species Acleris emargana. Next base: position 42,013,587 of record OV656835.1, on the reverse strand, counting down.
ATCCACAATCATATATTTGTGCCATTGATTTCGCCGAAGTGTGAACGCGAGCGTTGTCTTGGTGAAACAGTACTTTTTTCGACAGCATTCCAGGTCTCTTTATTTTAATTTCCTCACGCAGACGACGTAAAAGAGCACAATAGTAGTCCGAATTTATTGCTTCGCTCTTTTCGAGATAGTCTATCATGATATTCATGATAACCCCCCTGCAATCCCAGAAAACTGAGGCCATTACCTTATTAGCTGACAAAATGACCTTGGCTTTTTTGGGTGGTGGTGAACCTGGTCTTTTCCATTGCCTGGATTGTTCTTTCGATTCTGGTGTACTGTGGTGGACCCATGTCTCGTCCATAGTTATAAAACGATTGAAAAAATCGTCGGAGTCACGTTGAAACATACATAAACAATCTTGGGAAATTGTAACACGTTCTCGTTTGTTCTCGACTGAAAGCAGTCTAGGCACCCACCTGGTTGACACCTTAGAAATTCCAAAGAACATCGGTGATGATGTTCTGTGCCCGCTTATAAGAAATACCCATTGCTTCCGCTATCTCCACAATCTTCAATCGCCTATCCTTCATTATCGCATCTAATATATTATTGACATTTTCGTCCGTAGTAGCCGTCAACGGCCGCCCACTCCTAGGCTCGTCTTGAACAGTCTCCCGGCCACGTTTGAAACCAGCTACCCATCTTTTTATGGTAGCATACGATGGAGCAGATTGCCCTTATGTTTGATTCATATCTTCAAATATTTGTTTTGGTGTTAACCCCTTCTTTTGCAAACATTTTATGACAGAACGGTGCTCAATTTTATCCATTACTTGAAAAATCAGTGACCTTATGTAGCAGTTCGAGCATAAAATACAAAATTGTGACAGGAATAAAACAAAAGATAGTGCATAATGGCGACTAAATATGGCACTTTGACCTGCCAGTATTTATTTGTTTTTTTTTTATTATATTCAACCTTAGGCTCAGAACTTTTCAATGCACCCTCGTATGTATTTATTTAGCAGACATTTTATGGTTGACACGAATAATTTAAATTTGGGATAGCATTTTCTAATAAACTGTAAAAATCACGTTTGCATCCGACGATTTTGTGTAATATATATTGTTTCACGTCCGCAGTCCGCAGTAGAGCGGAACTATTACCAGTCAAAGGCACCTCAAGTCACTGTATTGATGGGTATGGACAGTGACTGCACCAAACGTAGTAAATAACATTGCCGGCACCGATATTGTGCTCCTCAATTCAAAATTAATATAACCACTCCAGTTCATGGAAACCAAGATCGATTCCTCGCAAATTCGGACTCGACAGATCCTCATTTCTAGTGCCAAGATAAAGTAATAATCAAAGTTTACTAACCATCTTTTAACCAAAATGAGTCTATACGACAACACTACTGTTCAACGTGCGGTAAAGAGATGAAAACAGAATCCCTTGCTCTGACAATGTGATGCCCTCGACAATGTGAAATGACAATACAAATAGGGGTTTACTGACGGAGTTTAGACGTACTGAAATTCTAAACGAGGTGACTCGTTATACTCGTAGCTCCTTATCACTTGACAGTAAGAGCAACTGCAATATCAAAAATATGATACCGATGTTAAAGCAAAATGGGCTAAACTGAAGAGGAAAAAAAAGACGACCGTACGTTCTGTGGCGAAAACCAGCCTGCTATATAAAACTGTACTGAGGACCTAGACAAGTTACATAACGCATTCGTAAATAGTTTTCAAAAACTGTCAATATGTACGGATTTGACAAAAGCACTAGACGCGGCCGGTAGTTTACGTCAATCCTATATTTTTTCAAAAACGATTAAGTTCTCGCAATGAACCTTGTGTATGGGCCACTGAAACTAGATATTTAAGATAGACAACTGGTATAGATTTTAAGTTGATAAAATATAATCGTTTTTATAAAATGAATTCTCACTTACACGTTGCGGGGTTCATTTTAGTAAGAAGTAACTGCGCCAAAAGGGGCAGCCGAATCGTTATAAAGGCGTGGCGTATTCGGAGCGTTCGACCAATCGCCAAACTCTTATTTGGCTCGTGCACGGAGAATATCCGCGGGTAAATAAAACAATTTTATACTGAGAGACCAGCAGAAGCACTATGACTAGCTGATCATAACTATTGGGTCCATCGAACGAACTTTTTACTTATGCCTAATTTGAAAATAATATACTGTGGACCTTGTAACTATGTCGATGTCTTTTTAGACATTGACCGCTACCATATTGAAAGAACAATTAGATCCAGTGATCCGTCATAACTTATAAAAATGTCCGTGTTACAGGTGTCTGCCGAGGATATATACTGGGAAGGAGAGGAAGATGCATCTAACGAGTTTCTTGAGGTGAAAGAAGACGAAAGTTTCACCGGCCGACTGATGCGGTTGAAGAGGGACTTATTGTTCAATCAATTTGATCTAATATGTAAGTTACTTTCATTATATTTATTTAATTAGCTTCTGCAGTGACAATATTCACAATTATCATATATCTTATATCTTATTTTTACACAATTTTATCTTTATTTTTTTACAATTTTAGTTCAATACACAGTAAATAATTGTGCCACGCTGCGACTTTTTAAACATTTAGATTAAAACCAGCTTTCTGACCGCACGATGTGATGTGTGCTCCACGGCGGCGATACTAAATTAACCTTATCTGCATATTTTTAGGATTTTTTTGAAAAGTTTTCTAAACACGCCATTAAGTGTCATTAACATTAAAAAAAAAGAAAACAACAGCAACAGTTAATTCAGAAGTGGCGAAATTGAAATAAAACAATACTCTTGAAAAAAAAAATCTACCCGCACATCATATAAAAATATTTTTATTGCTATGCCATTGTGAGAACGTTACCTAAAGCACTTTGTGAAAACAATATTAATTTTACTTCAATGGTTTTGTATACCTTTCGGTGTGGCAGAGTACAAAAACCATTGAAGACTTAAGCACCGACGTCAAATTAAACATTTACGAAGTGACGAAGGCCCGTTCAGGTTCTCATTTTCTCGTGGAACTATTTCAGGTCCAGTGCGAATATTTAAGTAATTGTTACCTATTTTTAGATTGTGTCACTGTGAACGACTTTTGTCATACTCGTACTTGAGTTACAGTATTCGGCTCGGTAAAACCAATACAATAATGCCTTTGACAGTTTATTGTATTGTTTTTAATTCTGCCGCAATTACTGTTAAGTAAATAAGAACCATCAAAACGTTGCGATACGATAACACGTTAAAGGCATTATGGTTTTTACATAATAACCATATGTATTATTTCATCGATGTATGTTTACTATGTATTTCGAAATTCAATATTTTATTTTGCTCATTTATAAATACAAAACTTTATTGCATAGTCCATGACGACTGTCAAAGTGAAAATTTGGATGAAATGAGTGAAAAAAGCAATACAGAGATGTTACCTATTTACTCGTACCATAATGATGCATTGTTCTTAAAGCAATTGGTATTAGATGTTAACCTTTCCTTTTACCGAGGTAAAAAAACAGAAGTTAAAACTAATAATATAATAGATATATACCTACCGATAAAAGATTCGGAAATAATAATCTAGTTTTAGCTTTTTAATTTTCCGAAAAAACCCGGTAAATATTGAATATGATTAAAAATATTGATTGCAGGGGCCCGTTGCTCTAAGCGTGCCTCTTTTAAAAGATTTCGGCATGATTGGGTTTGATGAAATTGCTAAACCATATTGCCTTTGACCTGTCCTCGTCCTGTATTCAAGTCGGCCGCCGTTGTTACCGTCATGACAGCTCTTATTGCGGCACTCGACTTGGCTTTACCTGGTGGAGTGGCGCCCTGTGAGGTCGACGTGTTTTTACTACAGCTTTTGATTATAATCGTTGAGATACCTACGTAAAACGTTTTTCTCTCCTCACATGCATTGCGAATCAGGAAAAAATACGCTCAGCCACTTACGGAAAATCTCCGACATGTACCTTGTATTGTTATAATCATGTTAAGTATCATTCATATTTTTTATGCCGCATGTATTTTATAAATATTTAATTATTATATTTCCATATTTTAACAAACATACAATGGTATTTTTTCTGTCTTAGACTACACAGGGTGAGCGATCTAAATGGGTCAGTATGTGGAATTTAGACACAGGAGTTGAGTTCTCGCGACCCGAGGCCTCAGTGCGGGGTTCTGTAGTATTCTACTCGGTATACTATCATTTGCTTACTTATAAACGTTTCACAAACTGATTCATTTTGCAAAATGTTTTTTTTCCGGGACTTTAAATATTTCAGATTTTTTATACAACTATCCTAACCTAACGTATAAGGTTCTACAAGATGGTCTTGAAATAAATCCTGAAATTTAATATCTACAGTTTCAGAAAAAAGGCGTTTTACAAAATTATAAGTGTGTGAAATTAATCGGTTCATGAAATGTTGTTAACCGAGTCATCGGATACCATTCTACTCGGTATATTTATATCGCTTTTGACATTTTATCTGACATTAGTTTATTTGACAGTAATATCGGCTGAGTTCGAAACGATGCGAAAACATGTCTAAAGCAATATGGTTTGAGCGAGTAGAACGTGGCCACGGATTGAGACTACCTACTTACACACGGTAAAACCTGAAAAGGGAGACCGTTTTTCTTACAACAGATTTAAAAGTTGGAATTATTATGTTCAAAATAAATAGGTATCTTCTTACCTGGGTAATAATTTATTTACTTACGCAAATATCATTAGTGCTCTAAAATGCGTTCAGAAACCGTAGGAAATGACCAGCATTATTTCAACAAATTTTACTACAAGAACTTCCTTGTGTGTGGTAGTTCGTAAATCTGTACTAATGTTATTACAGTATCGATTTCTGTAAGGTTATGAGTATGAGTTTAAATTTGTAACAGCTATTAAAAGTCAATAGGGTCTCTATTCTAGTATCCATAGATATTAAAACAGTGGTCGATACGAAACGTCAATTCAGTATGTTTTTTTGATATAACCCCATGACATTTTGATCTCAAGTGACATGAGAATAGGGACTTCATTCTTTTGTCTATGATTAAAAAAAACCATTCATTTTCGTGATACTGACACAGCACAAGGTTGTTTTGCCGCCATTTTTGTGGTCAAGTCTTCGGCTTCTGAACCCATCTGAGAGTTCGTATGATATGTGTGTAGATAAAGTAGTGTATGCTACTGTACATAATTAGGCCTTAAAACACTTGTGTGATCCTATTATGAAACTCGCTGATAATGCATCAGTTGCATAAACCACTATTGATAACCAATACTTAAATTAAAATTCCTACTCAAAAAGGTGCGCGCGACGCGGAACACAGACTTGCGTTTGGGGAACATCCAAATAAAATACTTCCAATATTTACCTTGTTTATTCGAAATAAATAGGCAATATACCAATTAAGTTAAATTTACATTTGAATCAGTAGTGTTTTTAAATAACTTCACTTGTTCATCGCGTGTTACATTATGGAATGACCGCATTACCATCAATGTTATTGCTGAGCCAGGCTTGAATGCTAAAAAACTTTTTGAAGGGTTTTAAAATTATCTAGTTAACGATTCATTTCACTTAGATTGACGTTATTATGTAGGTTTATATAAAAGGTTGGCTATTATAAAATACCTTAAGTGTAATAATAAAATCGTATAATAACAAGTTATTCAGAAAGCCTATTTCTCCAAATGGTTTTCCAACTTATATAATGTAGTAAGAAACAAGTGTATCCAAATTATTAACTAATTGAAATGAGGCATTATCATGTTTTCGATCCACAAAGTCGCGCCCCACTACTTAAATTTACATGTCCTTATACATTTACTTAACCGTGCAAGGGCAATTTGAGTGACAACAACGCCTTGTTATAAAGCTCTTGATGACGCATTTAGTCTAGTCGGTAGTGACCCTGCCTACGAAGCTAGCGGTCCCGGCTTCAAATCCCGGTCACGACAAATATTTTGTGATGAGTGGGTATTCGTTTCTTAGTCCTATGTGTCTTCTATGTATCTAAGTATTTCTTTCTCTGTATGTAGGCATGTTTACCATTGCCCGACTGCGTTGCTTCCTACTACTGTCTGGACTACTTACGAGTACTACCCATAGCATAAACCTAGATCTTAGTTTGGGGCTGGAGCAATTTGTGTGAAACGGTCCCCCGGATATTTATTTTAATAATTGATAAGTCTAAAAAGACTTTACCTACTGCACAGCATTCGATCCGAAACTGAATCTCAAATTGTGATGAAATGATGATGAAAAAGCATAGTTATCAGTAGGTCATAATCAGGGATCGGAAATTCGGATCGATATTTACCTAAAGTTGACAAAATCCCGGAGAAAGATAGGCAAACATGGCGTCGGCTTCTTAAAAATATTATTTTAGTAATATAAGTTCCGGGATTCTGGGATTCTACAAAATGTTAATATAATAGACGCATACAATAAATACTTTATGTCAGTTGATATAATGTCTACACGCATTGGAAAATTTAAAAAAGGAGTTTTGAAAATACTAAAGCAATGTCACACCTAATTTAAAATTTATAATCTAAAGTTTAATTTGTGAACTCATCTGGTTATGTAAGTACAGTCGAGGTCATAGATATATATGCGTTCTCGAGACGTCGAAAATATCTAAACACCTTTATGCCGCTTACAACAAGGTCTGGATGTGTGTATGTTGGTGCCCTCGACTGTACTAGTTTTTAGTTTTTTTTTAGTTTTAAGTTTTAATTTTAATTTTAATTTTAAGAAATTAAGATATCCCACCATATCATAATTTAGAAGTGCGACCTCTAACAACTTATGTTTTCTTTAGTAATCTGTGGTTAACGGTGTTGGTGGCACAATAACATAACATGTTGCACTGTATACTACTTAATCATAAGCCAAGATTGTGTTACTGTTTGTTAACCTAAATAAATAAATAAATAAATAATAATTACTTTACATGTAGGATAAAACATTCATTTTTGATCCAATAAATTCGTTAGGTTAATAAGTTAAATAAATAACATTTGGTAAATCTATACATGAAAAATAACTTCAAACAGTTCATATAAATAATTGATTATGAATTAATGCCGGTGCAATTTATTTATTTTGAAATCCCAGAAATTTTAGTAATGAATTCTATGATTGAGTCCGCCTCCACACAACTGAACAACAAAGCCGGTGCGAAAGTATAGGTAAATATCGATCCGAATTTCCGATCCCTGGTCATAATACTTGTGTCAGCGGTTGTGCACTGTATACTCGTATCCTTATTTTCTTGAATCCGAATCGACACGGTATGAAGCCTAGTAGTCTCAGCCGGTTTTCCCTGGGCGCATCAGCGGCAAAGTCAATTTAGTTACGTACCTTGTGTGGAATGACAGTAGCTTAAAGGATGTCGTACTCGTCCGTTGCAGGGAACCCGACGACGTCGACGACGACGCAGGCGCCCGAGACCTACGAGTCCGCCACCGGCGGCCGAGCCGACGAACTCATTACGTAAGTGATCTAACGACATATAATTAACAATTTGCATTTTTTTTTTATAACAAACACTGTTCATTGTGTCCTTGAAAGACGGTCAAATTACCAAAGTACGTAATAATAAAAAATGAACATTTCATCATTGACTAAACAGAGCCGTATTTTTTTATTTTTTTCGTTTTAACAGCCCAACCATTTTTTTTGATAATTCGCTCTTACGTAGCCTAATATATCATGAAGACGAACATAGAATATCTTTAACTCTGATACACTTCGTGGTTTTTTTAGAAATCCTTATAATAATACTATAGTTGGTATCCGTCCGAATCGGTTTTCCAATCCAGTTTTTTATTTAACGACAAATACCTACTGAAAATGTCTATTCAAAATGTTGTTTGTACGCTGTTATCAGACAAAAACAAAAAAATATCAAATCATCAGCATACTATTATCTAATAGTCCAAACTGTTGTTACTGCTTTTCAAGTTGCGTTTCGTATCTTTACCACTATACTATGTAGATAATGACTAAATTAACAACGTTATTTTTCGTTAGGTACTTTTCAAGATTCTAACTTGCGCTTCTTTGTTGGTAGACCATTTTATCGACTCCATTACATGTTCCTACATGTAATATATATATATTTAATGGGTTATTTTCGAGTAAATTTAATTTTAAGAGATTTTCATCAAAAGTATTTTTTTAAATATTTGGGGTGTTAGTGATTAACTGATTTGATTAGGTACCTCTGTGTTTCACGTAAATTATCTTAAGAGTTTTCGCTTCCTTAATATCATCTTATGCGGACCTTTTACAACTATTCTATATTTCAACCCGATAGCTGTAGATATTTTTGAAGTAAAAGGTTTTTACCGCCCGTCGAACATACAGACGGACGGACAACAAAAGTATCTTATAAGGTTTATTTAGGCCCGGCAAGCCGGGCCCGACTCGCACTTGACCGTTTATTAGCACGCTTCTCTTGCCATGCTGTTATAGACCTGGGGGACCTGTAACCTGGGGCTCTATTCAACCCGGTAAAGTTTTTAACATGTTATACTATCAACCCTATGCCATACTTGAAGGGAATGGCGGCCGAGTTAAATATCCTTTAAAAATCATAAGATAACATGTCAAAAGCAATATGGTTTTACCAAGTGAAATAGAGCCCTTGATAATGATCTACGGGTCGACGGTTACTTTGACGTGTTCTGAGGCCAAGATCGGTGATCGAAATACGGCCCGAAGTTACATATATGTAACGTGGCAAGTTATCATATATTACGATAGTCAAAATCTACGCGGACGAAAGCGCGGGATGAAGTTAGTTTACAGGGTGGAAAAAAAAAACACCGACAGCAAAAAAAAAAAAAAATTATACACTTACATATAATTTGAATATTGGAAAATGTTTCCAAATATTCCAGCCAGGCAAATATCATTTTTTTCCAATGTTTTGTATAGGTAGATTATAGAGATTGTTTTTTTGATTTTCAGTAGATTTTTAAAGCAGTCGGATTAAAGAAAAATAGTTTATTTCACGCTTTTTAGTTTTCAATAATAAAAGAGTGGTTTAATTAATTATCTCTAAGCGTTAAATAAGCTCTGAAGCTCACGAACTACAAGTGACCAAATATTTGGTAGCATCATATTTGGAAAGGGCTATTTACTAACTTTCATTTGAGACCCATGGCATATTGTAATATTAAAATAGTACATTATTGCCTAGGCGCGGAAAGTAAGGGATTTCCTGACGAGATGGTTAGCAGGCCGAGCAATAGCGAGGAAATCTTCGTTTCTGCCGAGGCATATATTATGGTTTTCTCAAACAATGCGAGGAAATTATAGAAAGACATGATTATAAGTATTTTTAAAAACCTTTGAATAATTCGGAGATAATGTTTGTTTGAAAACTAACGAGTATTAGTTAAGAAAGTTCCACGCACGACGAGCCACACGCCCACAAGTTGGGTGTACGGGATATTTTCATGGTCCTTTCGATTTTATATATTATAATAGAGATCACATTTGAAAAACAATATGCACATGGACGGAAAGTATTTTCATATGTTTTTTTACTCCTAGGAGTAAAATGAGGCACTTTCCTTCGCGGACGCCCTATTGGAATATTATTTACCCTATGTCACTTTGACAATTAAGACAAATCGAATGACACCTCGTATGTTAATCAATTATTACTGCAATCAGGGGTTTGTGAAAATTCGTCTGCCTTAACCGGGAATCGAACTGGTCGACTATGACAAAACAACATAGTCGTGTTTTATGATACAGGTCGAAAGGGTCATTGATAGAGATCATATTTATCTAGAACATCATTATACGCGTTAACACTAAATAAAGACCGTAAAAAAACGATGTAGCTAGATTAAAATACCTGTCATTCTTTATTATTCCATCACATAATAACAAGGTGTTAAATTTATTTAAAAAACATGATGTTTTTCCATTTCAGGGATGAAAAAGACGATGACGGGGACGCCGATGGATCGGGCCTGCCGAGCTTTGGAGATGCGGAGCAGAGAGAAAGTAAACAACCACTATCATTTTAAACCACAGTAGAACAGTGTTGCTTCCAGGGCCACTATTGGGTAAAACCATATTGCCTTTGACGTGTTAATAGTTTTTTCTACAATTGGATAGCACTTATTTATCTGACAGTAATGGCGGCCGAGTAAACAGCAATACTGTAACTGTCAAAGACGATAATGATGACTTTCACTGCCTAGAATAGTGTGGCAACCCTGTTCAAGTGTTCACATTCGCGAGTTCGTGTCTTTAGTTTAGAGCTTATAACTAAGTATGATCCATCAAAGGATCTTCCCTCGTGCACCACTTGGCAGTCTCCCCCAGCTCTGATGGAAACGCAGCCTACGAAGTTGTATTTTTAACTAGACGTGGTAAATTTCACGTTAGCTGGGTTGTTATATTTAAGTTACACAACATTCATTGTCTCATTCTTAAAAACGACTCCTCAAACATTTGAACCACGCGCGAAAGGTCAACTCAATTTTATAATTTGAGTTCAGAAAACTCTAATCACGCGTTCAATATTTACGTAACTTACAGTAAGGAGTATGTTAAAGTTACACGAGGCCAGTTTGGTAACTCCAGCACAATCATTGCACTTCTTCTAGTCGCCTTCACTATCTGAAAACGCGGTCTACATGTATCCGTAGCACATTAGTGTGCTTCACTTTTACTGTACGTTGACGATATAAAAGTGAACGTCAACTTGCTAATTATAGTTTCAAATACGGTTCACCCTGTTTTGGCATAAATAATTTCGTGAGTAATCATTATTTGTGGCTAATAATGATTACTCACGAAATTATTTATGCCATGTAATCTATACAGCCATATTAGGTTTTGCGCTTAAACTGTTATCGCAGAATCTACATTCGCATAGTTTGATTACGCAGAATAAATACGGTCACATTTTTCATGCTTCGAATCATGTCGACGCATAAATTAAATGGGCATAAAATTGTTTTGCCGAAAACCATCGTTGCAGAAGTATGTTTTGTCATAAACATAACATTATTTGACTGAATCATCGATGAAAGTGAAAAACGAACGTAGCAGTTAGTTTTTGATAAGGTCACAATTCTAACCTTTAGTACTACAGTGGGGTTGCAAAAACTTGCTTTTTTAATAATAACTTAGGTATTGTAGGACGTTCTTAGTGCGACTTCATTGAGTCACTTTTACTTCGTTCCTTTTAACATTAGAATAATAATAGCATTCAAATTTGCACACGTATCGTTATTTATATCGTTATTTTTTAATTTTGGCGAAATTATAGACATTTCATTACACTTCAATAAAATTGTCTTTTACCTTGCAGAAGGTCGGGTAGCGCCCATTTTCTTGATATGTTCTATAGTGAGACACCAATTAAGTTTTATTAATTTCCTTAGAATACAACTTTCCCGTTAAATGTATGCATTGTGCCTTTATGTTAATTGATAATGTCACAAAGACAGATAAGGTAAGAGCATATTTCAAGCACACTTTAGCTACTGCGCATTTATGAATCAGAGGGTAAGTAGGCAGTTAATTAGGATTTGCTAATTCTGGCTGGTCTTGCTGAAAACTGTCAAGTAATCCAAAAAAAAGCTTTAAATCTCATATAGGGCAGCACCCCCTTGCGACGTTTAGGTATATGTTCCCCTCTGTGTTTACCTCTAGTACCTACAGGGCGCGTACAGTAAAAGTGTTAACTATGATTCTAATCTTTTTGCAGAAACCCTGCGAGTGAGCTTTGTGGTGGTGCATCCGTACCAGAAAGAGTATTCCAATAGAGACTCACCAGAGTTCCAGAACTTTTCCAAGTCATTGGCGAACGCCGTAACCAAGTTGTATCAAGGGAACAGTGAAATCCACGGGTCGCAGAGGGCATCTCTTGTTAGAATACAGTTAGTACCGTACATTGCACATAATTTATACTTAATTATTGCGGTTGCCGGCTTAGAATAGTACCACTCCATGTCTTCCCGTGGAAGTTGTAAGAGGCGACTTAAGGAAATTAAAGGCTTTTAGTATTGTTAAGCTTGCAACCTGTCACTAATACGCTGGTAAACATCTTACCCTGTTTGTGCAAAATGTGGTTACAGAATTAACAAGTTTCTAATTTTGTTGGTAATTCTGTAGCTCTGCCTACCCCACTCTGGCATTGAAGGCGTGAAGGTATGTATGTATGTATTTTCTCTAAAAATAAGGCTGCGGAAAAAAAACATTTTTGGGACAAGCTTAACTCAACCAAGGTTAACTCAACGCAACTCCAGAATCAGATCTGCTCTTAGATACGTACCATAATAATAATTACCATAATGTTGCAAATGTCATCGGGTTTATACGCTTACTTTAAATGACACTGTGCTGACCTTAATTTTTTGTCGCTGCAAAAGTGGTTGCACTGGAATATGCGGATGTCGAAAAGACTGTATTTTATGCAGTCTAGTATGCTTCGGCTGCTTGGGTTGATGTACAAACGGTGTACCTGTAGATGTCATAGATGTAGAAGACGAATATGTCGATGTAGAAGACAATGAGTTTATGTAACTCATTGTCTTCTACATCGACATATAAAGACGAACTGATAAAAAAAAGTTTTTTCATCACACTTGCACGTAAACAGTACCTAAACATACAGGTTAACTTGGCCGCAATGCCCCATATAAAACCCTCGACCTTTTTTTTTACCATGAAACCCAAGGTCGGTAAGTAATTTTTTTTTAATTTATAGCACAGCACACATGTCATGCAAGTTCAAGCAAAGAGTTTACACGCAATTGAAGAATTGTCTTAAAATGTTGTTTAAACAGGAATTTCATTGCAATCTCGCTACATGTTACTAAAAAACTCAATTAATGTTCTTAATAATCGATTTTAATAGTTTTCTGTATCAAAACGTCGTTTTTTTTTACACTCCTTCAGGGCTGTATGTATACCTACGTAAGTATTTGCCCTTAACATTTCTGAACGAAACATTTGTATAATCTGTGGAGTCCGCCCGTCATCCGCTTAAAAAAAGTTCAAGTAATTCGTAATAATAGTTGTGCTGACTTGTGTATTATATTATAAGTTTTTTCTGCCCTATAATTTTATTTATTTACTCGCAAATGTGATGAAAAACATTGTATGTTTCACGGGCGGTACGGGAATTACGTACCTCGACTCAGAAAGCCCTCAGTCTTCGACTTCAGGCTTCTACTAGAGCCTCGATCGTAATTCCTTACTTACCGACCTTAATACACAATGTACTATTATTTCTTAAATCGTGTATATTTTATCTCTTTGATAACTAAAACACCCTTAAGCTCCTAAAGTATTGATCTTAGAGTAAAAATTAACATAACACATTTTGTAGACAATTGTATGCAGAAACTTTTGTCAGAAGTGATCATATCAATCTGAAAAATCCCCCTTACACCATCAGCACAACGCAGATCTGGATACCGCAAGGTACAACTGTACCAATTTACAACAACAAAACGTTTTTTTCCCCTGATTGCCCATATTCGGCTTAATTTGATTTGATTGGATAAAAGAGTATTTTCTGATTTAGTAAGATGGTTAACTAATATAATGGTGGTATTTTAATTCCAGGTCCCTCGCCACGGACGACTTCTCGTGCAAGGTGACCCTGGACATCGTCTCAACCGGCTACGACAACATGGAGAAGATCAAAGAGATCCTGCAAGAACACATCCGCTACTCGCGCGTGCTCGACAACCTGGCCGTCAGCGATAACGACTTCAATGCCAAAGTCATCGATCCAGGTCCCTGTTACTTATATTACTTGTCGTATTGTCACCAGTGATGTGCAAGTTGCGGAAAGTTTCCAATAAGTTGGAAAAGTTGCAAGAAATTTCCGGAAACTTTCCCAAGAAATATAGGAAATTTAAATTTAAGAAACGGAAAGTTTCAATCCCCATACAAAATTGTGAGAAGTTTCCGAAATTTTCCTACATGAAATTTTCCGCAATTTTGGAAAGTTTCCTTTGGCACATCAGTAATTGTCACACACATTCTACTTCTTTTATGTTTTTTACTTTATCTTCTGTTCTTAACTTATTATGGTCTCGTTATAATTTTGTTCATCGTTTTAAACGGGAACGCAAATTTAGCAACATATCACACTGCATTCTTTTGACTTAAATAGAAGAAATTACAGCAAATGGTATATGTGCATCGGACGAGATCCGGTGCGGGGACGGCGACTGTTTGCCGGCATCTGCGCGGTGCACCGGCGTGCCCGAGTGCGGCGACGGCTCCGACGAGATCGGCTGTGTGCCGGGTACTTTATTTTGCTTTATTTGCGTTTTTGCAATATGATTTTTTTTCGTCTTTTTGAGTTAATTTTTTTATTTTTGTTTATTCTAATAAGACTATTGGGGTGGGCGGGTAACCGAGAGCCCGCTGGTACGCAACTTCCCCGAGGATCGGGGAGATGTTCCCATAGAAAGTCCTGCTACCCCGGGTGACCATCAAGGTAAGATTTTAAATACCTGGTCAGATAAGGTTAATAGGACGACAGGTCAAAAACTTGTTAAGTTGGAATAAACTGCGCACTGCGGGTTATGTATCAATATGAATTTATCAAGGACCACACAAAATATTTTTTCCATACCATTTCGTATTCCACTTTTTTAGTGATGTTTTTTACTATCATATTAATAACTTATGATGAGTCAAAAAGCTGTATCAACAGTTTGACTGCAGGATTAAAGTCCCAAGTAGTTCCTGCCCTGTCGCACCTTCGGTACCGGTAAGAGCGCAATTGCTCTTCTTGTCATATACATTGTGCCCTTGTTCTACCGAAAACACGCTTACGTATAAAATATCCTTAGCTTAATAAATAACATTAAGACTGCACCGAGTGTCCAGTGGCGCCCTCATCACTGTTATTGTGTTTTTTAATCATGTACAGTATTGTTTTGAAATCGATGGATGGTTTTTTTGGTGTACAAATGAAGTAATTTGGAACAGTAGTTTCACCTAATTTATGGATACACCGCATTATAATAATATTGGTAGATAACGGCTAAATTAAATTAAGGTTTTTAAATGACAGTCTAGGTTTTCTCCTCCAAATTGTTCACGAATTATGATATACCCACCTTTTTATACTCTCAATCAAATTGGTAACGAACATAAACTAAAGCTAAATTTATTTAAAAAAATGATGAGAATCCATTCAGTAGCTCAAACACGAACATTTTATTCATACGTCACGTTTCCGAATTGTCTTTACTTATTACCTACTTACTGGAATGTTTACTATACTTATAACTGAATCCATCCGTACCACGAAACCATACAAAAGACTCACGCTATAATACATTATTTTTACGTCTAACTATTTGTTTCATATAAATTTACTGGTCGATGGCAATACGAACAAAAGCAAATTGGAGTACCTACTAAATACGGTCATGAGGGCGCTGCTCGAATCTCCATAGATATTTTCTCAATGACGTTGCTTGAACGTTAGTTACCTACTTGATAGAAGAAAAAAGTTATTTCGTATGATTTTCGAATTCCTATGTTCAGTGTGAGTCGTACTCGAACACCGAGGGTTTCGCACTTTTTTTTTTTTAATAAATGTTGTTACCTCAGAACTTTCCACTGGGTGAACCGATTTTGATGATTCTTATTTTATTTAAAAGCTGGTGCTTCCGTTTGGCTCCATTTTTATCAAAATGAAAATCTGATAATGGACTCTATGAGGAATCGACGGAACTCTTCAAAATGTATAGGCACACCTATAGCGATTTTGGTATTTTTCATTGGAACTCGCATATTTGCTCTTGGAAAGCACTATTTGGTGAAGTGGAACTGATGATGAAGTCCACAGATGGCCACTGGAACTCCTAAACGGTATTCATTTCAAAGGTGGTGACAAGATGGGCTTGCAACCTGTCACTAATACGCTGGGAAACATCTTAGCCTACTGGAGCAAAATGTGGCTACAGAATTATCAAGAAGTTTTAAGACTTGTTGGTAATTCTTTAGCTCTGCCAACCCCACTCTGGGAGTGAAGGCGTGAGTTTATGTATGTGTATGTATGTATTAAGATTTATTGTATGAAATATTAGAAAGCTACTCAGTCCTGCTGCTCGGTGTCATTATTTTTCAGAAGCCGCACACCTCTTTATGCTTAACAGAAACCGTAACTTCCTTTTCTGTATTATTTGATTCTTTGCCGTGGGACTATTTTACCAATCAGAATACAAAGATTGTCTATGTTTATCTTTTTCTAAAAACATTTATATATATTTCCTGAAATAACATAATTTATGTCACCGTACAATTTTGTGTACCGATAGATTATGTATAATCTCTCTTGCGAGATTTTACAATAAATTGTGAACTGCACACATTATGTACCGAACGTATTAATTTTCGATACTTTTTAATCTAGTGAAGGACTGGGTCACTGGGTGTTTTTCTTAGCGTTTCACGATAAGTACTTGAATAAATAAATAAATATCCCAAACAATTCTCTTTTGTGCAAATTGTGGTGACTGAATTGTAAACAACTTTTTAAAGTTGTAATTCTGTAGCTCTGCCTAGCCCACTCTGGGATTACAGGCGTGAAGGTATGTATGTATGTAATTCTCTTTTGTACCATAATGATGCTCATCCATCTGTTAAGATCCTCCTTCCTCCTTCTTTAAGAGAAACTGATCTTCGTGCAGTGGCATTTTGTACTCCCTATCAAAGATGAGTTATTTGGATATTCTGACGGTTGAGGGATTCTTCTCCGACCGTTTTATAAAGTACTTCGGTGTGTGGTACCCTCGCAGGTTTCCACAGGTGCAAATTTTTAAGACGTATCGCTGTTGCCACCTTCTCCTGCTGGATGAAGAGATGCAGGGAAGAGAAGAGTGGCGGGAGGTCGAGTATGGCTTCCAGGGATGCTGTGAGAGCCTAGTCCGCATGCATCCGGTGGCTGTCATACCAGCTAGTCTCTGGAGTCGTTAGTTTTGCCTCCACAGTGGACAGTCCGGTGCGTGGCCCCCAGATTACCGCACCATAGGCATTAGTTGTATTACTGACGGATAGGATAATCTTAGGGTGTAGCCCCAGGTGTTTCCCCCCGGCCAGAATGCGATTGTCGCTTGGTCCTATCTTGTTATTCAGGTGATTGCTCCAGTTCAGTTTGCTGTCAAGTATTACCTCGAAACACTATACCTCAGTCGATAGATGGAGTCTGTTCCAAATAACTTGGGGTGTTAGTAGTTGCCAGATTGCGTTTTGTTAGTGAACAATACCATCTCCGTTTTCTTCGGGTTCCACGATTCTCAGGGCCAGGTAACGTCGCATATTATACCGGTGACGTTGCCGCTTGTGAGTATTGCTATGTCGCCCGCGTAGCCTACCACCTAGTAGTCACTGTCGTTTAGTGTGGCGATTAAATTGTTCAAAACTACGAGTATGTTCCATAGTAGCGGGAAGAGAACGCCGCCCTGAGGACAGCCTTTTACCACCAGTGCTTGTTGATTGTTGTTTGCATTTAGTCTGATAACCCTTTTGCTAAGCATGTTACAAACAGAACAATACAATTAATATAAAAATATGTACAAAGGCGAACTTATCCCTTTAAGGGATCTCTTCCGGCTAACCCTTGAGAGATTGGGAAGAGTGAAAGGTTGTGCAACGAGTAAACAAGAAGAAGAATATAACACATTAAGTAACCAATAAAACTTATATAAATAAAATTAAAATAAAACTACATTCAAATACCTACATAAATAGATACAGAAATATATCATAATCATCATCATTATGTCAGCCGAAAGACGTCCACTGCTGGACATAGGCCTCCCCCAAGGCTCTCCACTCAGACCGGTCTTGTGCTTTTCGCATCAACCGCTTTCCCGCAGAAATATATATTAATAGTTAAATGTACATACATAAACTACATTTTACGTACCTAGAGGATAATTGATATTTAGGAGCTAGAGTCAAACCAAAACTTCTTTAATTTGCCTTTTAGGGAATCTACCGTTTGTGATTGCCTAATTCCAGTCGGTAGCCGATTCCACAATCTGACAGAATGCACCGAGAAGGATTTGGAATAGGATTTGGAATTGTGGGATGGGAATGCGAGGGTTAGATTGGCCTTTGAGCGCAACCGGTTTTGGGAGCCGGTGGCCATGAACCTAAATCGCTCAGAAAGGTAGAAGGGAGCACGAGGATTAAAAATAGTATTAAAAAGCAGCGACAAGATGTGAACGTTTCGGCGAAAACGAATAGGTAACCAGTTTAGCTATGCACGGTAGTGGGAGACGTGATCGTATTTACGTAGGCCGAAAATGTATCGAATGCACACGTTTTGGAGTCGCTCCAGTTTATCAAGAAGCTGTTCTGAGAGGTCCATATAAGCAACGTCAGCATAGTCTAGAAGAGGAAAAAGAAGTGATTGGGCTAAAGTTATCTTGGTTTGTTGAGGGAGAAAATTCTGCAGACGCCTGAGAGAATGGAGTGAAGCGAAGAGCTTGCGGCTGACATCGGTAACCTGAGTTGACCAGGAAAGTGTCCGATCTATTGTGATACCCAAGTTTTTAACTGTAGAGGAAAAGGGAATTATGGTACCGTCAAACACCAAATTGGGCATCGCAACGTCAGACAGCTTCGAGATGTAGTGGGGACTTCCAACAACAATGGCCTGCGTCTTCTTTGCATTGACCTTTAGTCCAAAATTAGTGGCCCATTTCTGGATCGTGGCAAGATCGTCGTTGATAAGGTCAATCAGGGAAGGGAAGTCATCAAAAGTAGCCCCCGCATAAATCTGCAAATCGTCAGCGTACAAGTGATATGAAGAAAGAAGGGACGTCGTTATACCATTAATGAAAATCGAAAAAAGAAGAGGAGAGAGCACAGCCCCCTGAGGGACACCAGCAGAGAGAGTATTCCAATCAGAATGATTTTCATCCATCTTAACACGCTGGCGCCTTCCAAGGAGGTATGACTCAAACCATGTAAGCGCCGAAAAAGACAAATTTAGGGTCTTGAGGATGCCGAGAAGAATATTGAAATCAACTGTATTGAAAGCACTACTGAAATCTAACAAAATCAGTCAGGTCAGATGTTTATTTTCTATGTTTAAGCGAATGTCGTCGGTGACCTTAACCAAAGCAGTCACCGTGCTATGCCCGGGGCGGAAACCAGATTGAAAGGGATTAAAAAGATTGTGCATATTTAGAAAACGAGACAGTCTTTGATTAACAAAGTGCTCTATTATTTTGGAAAGTATAGGGAGAATAGAAATGGGACGATAATCGGACAACGACGCAGATTTTGATACTTTTGGAAGAGGAAGGACATGAGCAAGTTTCCACAATGTAGGAAAACAGCCCGAAGAGAAGGAGAAGTTGATAATGTCGGAAAGGATAGGAGCAATAGAATCCGCCACCAGCATGAGCATGTCTAAGCTTAGGCCATCTTCACCGACGGCCCTGGTTTTTATAGACTTCAGAAAGTCTATGGTCTCCTTCGGAGTAATAAATCCGAAATCAAAAAGGGGAAAGTCGGGGTTCGGGGCATTAGCAAGAAGAGATAGTGTATTATTCTTTACGGAAGGGTCTAAAGTGACCGGAGAAGCGCTAAAATGCTTATTCAGGGCGTTGAGATTCATTTTATGACTAGAAGAGTGAGTTTGAGATTTGCCTACCACTAGTGACTTTAAAAATTTCCATAATTTATGGGGAGGACAATTCTTAATAGACTCATGGATATAACGACGTCTTGCTTCCCGGCACTTCTTGTTGCAGCGATTACGTAGGGTGACATAGTTATGATGACCTTTCTCAGACGGATCATGGCGCAACCTCACGCGGGCGCTGTTCCTCTTCACCATGAGGGCTTTGATATCCGCGGTCAGCCACGGCGCAGGATAATGCTTGACGCGCATCGGCTTCAGAGGGGCGTGTCAGTCGTAAATCGCAAGCAATGTGCTGTTGAAAATCTCAAGTTTAAGGTCGATGTCAGTGCAAGCTTCGATAGACTGCCAATCAGCGTTGTGAAGATCGGAGAGCAGGGCCTGCAGATTGATGTCGCCAAGATTACGACGAAGGACGAATTTGTGTCTACGTTTCGGGGGGCGAATTTTGAAAGAGGCGTAGATAAGGTCGTGGTTGGAAAAGGCAGCAGCATTAAACTGGCCGTGAAATGAGACAAAATCAGGGGATGGGGTTATAATAACATCTAAAAGAGAAGGGGGGCCATTATGAGGGAAATGAGTGGGACTGAGAGGGAGAATACTGATTGTGAGATTCAATGAATTTACTAGAGACTGAAGAGATAACGCTATGATCGAATTGTGGACAGAGGTTAGATAATGTATGTATTCTCAAATGCATCAAAATAGCTTATATTGGACGATGGACTGTAATAAACCCCGAGAAGTAATTTAGTATGGTTTAAGGAAACGCTGAGAAATAAGTATTCCGGTGACTTTGAGTACATGGATGGAGACTCAGCCACAATTTCGCAAACGATGTCGTTTTTTAAATAAATGGCTACACCACCTCAGCGAACAGTACTCAAACCGCCATCTTTGAACCCAGTCCTGTCGTTGCGAATTAATTGGTAACCGGGTAAAGGATAGAGGCTAGATGAGAGGGATGGCTTTAGCCATGTCTCGGAAATGAGTATGGCGTGAATGTTCTTATCAGAAAAGGTTGAAAGTAGGTCAGGAAAGTGAGCTGGTACACTCTGTGCATTGATGTGGCCAACGTTAGTGTTTTAAAGAAGTGGGAAAGATGGCGTGCAATCGGTCACCGAGATCTGGCATATCAGATAAATCACTTAGCGAGTCGTAGAGGCTTGACGAAGACAAGGAAAAAAATTCGCTATCATGACTAGCGCCGAAAACGTCAGCCATGTAAGCATAAATAAATATATAACAGTTAAAAACTCGCCGTCAGCTGTTACAGATACAAAACACGTTACTTATCCACTCCACCTGGGTCGGGTTCACGCCGTGCTTGATTAGTGCAGTTGTTATGCTATTGAAGTTGTATTGTCGAAGGCCCCCTAAATGTCTGTGAAGACGCCTAGGCAAATTGATCTGTTTCTGTGGGGCTAAATCTATAGATTTACCTTGGCTGAAGGCGTGCTGGTTTGGGTGCATTGCTGAATTAACCAGGCTGCCCTCACAAAGATTCCTGTCATATAGCCTTACCAAAGTATTGAATAGGAACGAGGTTAGGCTGATGGGTCTGTAGGATTTGGGGTCAGATTACTCGGTCAGAGAAGTAGCTCTTACCTGGTTTTACTTTGACGTCCCTCCACTGTCTAGGCACAAACATGTGTGCTGGGCAGGCGGTTAGGATTCCGAAAAGAGTCTGAATTAAATAATCGCTCGCCGCCCCACTTGGGTAGGGCTGGGAAGATTTCGTCTAGACCCGGTGATTTAAAGTAGTCTAATCTGTTGATTCTCACATGACTTTATGGTATTGACTACCTTGAGGGCCGGCTTGAGCTGGTCGACGATCCCTGACGAGCTGGAATGTGGTGTGTTGCGCAGGGAGCCCATGGTGTGCGGGGTCTGGTAAGAGAGAACCTTCCATACCCTATTGGCAGAGAACAAGATTCTATGTTACATCATGAGCTCGTACTCCTGTACCTGAGGCGTATCTTGTACCTAGACTTGGTCGTTTTGGCACGAACTACTTCTTAGAAATGAGCTCTTAGAGTTAATGCAGTGGACATTCATATGTTTGTTTGTATGTTTATTCCACGATATCTTTGGCCTTTAGACAAAATGATTAACGCTAACGTATTTAGAAAACATCCAAAATTTACGGAATTGGTTTAAGCGCTTAAAATGACTAGCTACGTCAATCCTATACAATTTCGATAACGATAACGTTCGCCGAATGTATGTTGTCTAGGGCAATAGCTTCTTAGAGGTAACTAAAGTAGACCATCTGTATTTTTCTAATGGGTTCGTAGTTCATATTTCTCCATTCTAAGTTTTTAGGGTTTCGTACCAAATATTTAATGAAATTTAGCACCCAATAAAACAGATGAAGTCAGGCAAGTCTCTAGGCGAGGATAGCGTCACTTACGAACATCTACGGAGGCAGGCCTATGCTTAAGAAACTCCAACTGCTATAAAATAAAGATGTTTAGAGGGGTGGCGTTCGAAAAATAGCAGCGTTATGCGTATTGCTACACAAAAAAGGTTATGTTATCAAATTTAGTAACTGTGAGCCCATTTCGTTAGTCAGTCATAATGTGTAAATTATTCGGAAAGGTGATTACATCCTTGCGCCTAAACAGCAGACTACCACAACCAACCAGTAGAGTAGGCGTGCTTTCAAGGGGATTCATCGACGATCAACCACATTCACACAGTAAGGCTAGTAACTGAAACGTATCCCACCTTTAGTAGTCGCCTTTATTTATTACGAAAAGGCATTCGACACGATAATACACTGCCTTATTGTTCAACGCTTCAAAGATGTCAAGTTGCTTCTCGTTACGTAGAAGTTATCGAAGCGGTTTGCCGAGATGCTACGCTGCAACTTGCCTGCAAGTAAAGTTACACGAACTCACGAGACAGGCATAGGTAAAAAGAATCGTACATACATACATACGTACATACATACGTGAACCCATTAGTGTACACTCCTTTTTTTGGGCAGTCATATAAAAATAAGGTTTAGCCAAGAAGGCATTACTACTCCAAAAACTAGGAGACATTTTCAGGTTTCTCAACTTGTCAAACAGAGTTCTTAACCACAGCGGGGAACGACTAACACACCTCCGCTTGGCTCATGACATTGTGGCGTTTGCGGAAAACTTAGACGTTTTACAATGCATGGTCACAGATTGTTTGATTGATATGAGTCTCCAAAATAGTGGGCTCAAAAATGAACACCAGCAAACCCAAAATAATGCGTAACAGCATCGTAGGGTATTATTGTTAATTTGGGTCATACCTTGAGTCTAAAAAATGGCAGTCAGGTCAGGATAGAGAAGTAGAACGTGGTATCCGCCTCGCCTGGAGTGTGTTTTTGGTAAACTGACTAATGTACCTGTGTGACATGTAACGATGACCTCAAGTTTAGAACATTAATAAAACCCGTCCTGCCCGTTATGGTGTATCGGGACGAAACATGGACGCTCACGCGGCAAAACATAAACAGGCTGCAAGTAACGCAGAGACCTATGGAACGAGCCATGTGAGGACATCTCCTCGATCGACTAAGGAACACAGTTATCGGGAGTAGAACAAAACTAGTGGACACCGCTAAGCTTCGAGGAAATTGAAGTGTGCGGGTCATATTTACCGTAGACAGGTTAGGAGTTGGGGAAAAAGTCCTTGATTGGAGATGCTGTTCTGGTCACTGAAATGTGGACAGGCCGCTAATGACATGGATTGACGATCTGGTCAAGATAGACTTTAAGAATGGGATGAGGAAGTCCCAAGACCGTGGAGACTGGAGTGCAATGGAAAAGGCCTATAAACATTGGGAGACATGGGGCTAAAGAAGCAAGGACCAAATACTAATACATCATAGAAAAGTACCCGAACCTTAATGAGATGATTTTGCTGTCTGTAAATCTGTATATCAAGACTCTATTTTCTGTGATATGGCCAAAGCTTAAATTTGAAACGTTTGTAGCATTTAGTAGTCTAAAGAAAGCCTCATAATTAGAAATTTATAATTTACTATCATTTTTACTTAAAATTTCACATTCTTGCAAGATTATACCCGTACATATACATACAATACTCGTACATACATACAAATATTGCAAATTAAAAAAAACATGCGGTGTAATTTATACCTACTGTAATAAAGTAAAATCTGAAATCTGAAAAAATAACGCGAAACGCAAAGAAAATGCCCTTTATTTTAGAAACTACTGAAGAAAATAAAACTAAAGATTAGTGAGAAACGTGTACAATTGTACATTACATAGCGAAAATTAAATAATTACTCTATCTCATCAGATTTTATGTTTTTTTTGAAAAATAATTTGACCTGATCTTGATCACAAACTGGGTATTATGAAAAATAACGGGCAAGGGCATGTCTATTGTCTAATCATGTTCAGTGTAGGTTCCGAAAGCGTTACTACACAAAAACTATATGAAAAAAGTGCACCAACAAAATAGCGTATCTTCTTGGCACTTACGTCCTTTTGATGAGAAGCGCAGTTTTTAGGTAATAACCCAAAAACGGTACCTATATCCGGTCGTGTTGAAGATAACTTTCGATTAAGGTATTTATCAAATGTACCTTTTAGTTTTTTTTTTTTTTGACATTTAAAAGGTCAATGGGGGGCACAATTTATGCAACTTACGGAATGATTATTTCCGAAAATATTCACCTTAGTAGGTAATCAAAATAACCCTTATGAGCCTTAAATTTAAAAGTAGGTAGGTACTGTCGGGTCACACGATGATTTATGCTGAAAAACAAATGTTTTCATCTTCTGCTACATGTATGGAATGCCCCCCTAGAAATATTTATTTTCGTTGTTTAACTACCAAACTAAGTAACGGCTTCTCCAAGACACGTATACTCCAAATTTCATCAATGTACCACCTACCTATTGTATTTCTCGAGTAAAATGCCTGTGACATACGGATGGACGTACGGACATGAAGAAACTATAAGGGTTCTGTTTTTGCCATTTTGGCTACGGAACCGCGAAACCTAAAAAGTAAAAAGCAAATGGAAATGATTATGATTTATTATTAATTAAAACAATGATAGACAATATGCTGTGTGCAATGGCTTTCAAAAGATGAGGATAGCGCAAGCAGCAACATGACTTTATTGGATTTCTAATATTTCATAAAATATAAGGTAGGTAGTAGTGTCTTGGTGGTCGAGTCTGACTCCGACCGATTTGTAGAAGTTTTAGCGCTCTCTTAATACAAGAGGTCTCAGTAGAAAGTCATGGAAATAATTGTTCGCAGACTGCCAAAGTGACCAGCTGAAGTGCGACCACACGCGGTGCGTCCCGAGGAACAAGCTGTGCGACGGCTTCCCGGACTGCCACGACGGCGCCGACGAGCGCGGCTGCGGTGAGTACCTAATATTAATTAGTCCATTACTCGACATGGCGCGTCCAAAGCCTCAAACAAATGACAAATGAGATAAAGCTACAAGCACCGGCAAACAACAGGTAAGCCAGTTCAACTATTTTACGGTTTGATGTTTAACCTCTGCAGCCATTAGGTACATACATACTCGTATTGCGAGTA
Source organism: Acleris emargana (assembly GCA_927399475.2). Lineage (NCBI taxonomy): Eukaryota > Metazoa > Arthropoda > Insecta > Lepidoptera > Tortricidae > Acleris > Acleris emargana. The sequence goes on along the minus strand of OV656835.1, from coordinate 41,988,302 downwards.
ATGGATTTTTCTACTTACTTTTCTGGTGAAGACCGTCCTGGCCTGGAGATAGAGGAAGCGGGGGTTGGGGTTGTGCGAACCAAAAATCGTGATCCTACGTGTCTTCGATATTTGTAAATAATTCAAATATTACAGAGCATGTTTTTAAAAGTTGAGCTCATCTTTTGAATAACTATGAGAATTCAAGCATTAGGGACCTAGCCGATATTCAAAAACGGGGGTGTAATCTATCTATATATATATATAATCTATATAATAAAAATGAATCGCTAAATGTGTTGCTAAGCGCAAAACTCGAGAACGGCTGAACCGATTTGGCTGATTTCTTTTTTGTTGTGTTCGTCATTGTCAGGACAAGGTTTTTATGAAAGAAAGTAATTGAAAAATCCACCGGGAAATTCAGGAATTTGCTGCGGGGCGAAGCCGCTGGCGGGCCGCTAGTATAATATAAAAATGAATCGCAAAATGTGTTGGTAAGCGCATAACTCAACAACGCCTGGACCAATTTGGCCAATTCTTTTTTAAAATGTTCGTTGAAGTTCAAGGATGGTTTTTACGGCGAGAAAAAGTGAAAAATCCACCGGGAAAGTCAGGAATTTGCAGCGGGGCGAAGCCGCTGGCGGGCCGCTGGCGGGCCGCTAGTATATAATAAAAATGAATCCCTAAATGTGTTGCTAAGCGCAAAACTCGAGAACGGCTGAACCGATTTGGCTGATTTCTTTTTTGTTGTGTTTGTCAATGTCAGGATAAGGTTTTGATGATAGAAAATAATTGAAAATCCACCGGGAAAGTCAGGAATTTGTAGCGGGGCGAAGCCGCTGACGGGCCGCTAGTTCTCTTTAAAATGGCACTCGGCCGGTCGAACGAGTGAACGCGCCACACCGGCAAGTTGAAGTAGTCCGGTCAGATCGCACAGAACATATTTTAAGCGCGTGCATTCTCAATTAGGCAGCTTTGCGAGTTCGATCTTATCGACAGAAACCCTGCTGCCAACGGGACTACTTACGCGGCGCATTCACTCGTTCACTCATTCGACCGACCAAGAGCAGTTTTTAAGAGAATAACACCCCTCTGACAAGATAGACGATCTATCGCGGCGGCTTTTATGTCAATTTCATACATTATTTTTGTCAGTTAACAATATGATTAGGTACTATAGGGGTAAATACTAAAGACCAATGTCTCTCTCATATACATTTGAGGCACTTTCTGATTGTAATTTGCTTCGTATCGAACCTTACCATCTGACTCCATCATCAGATCTGGGCCCTTAGTGGCTCGTTAAACGAGAACGTCCAGTCTTTCAAAATAACATTGTTCCATGTTTTAATAGTGCTCAATGATTGTTTAGATCGTTGATGCTGGCAACGATAGGTCTTTGGATATTTGATAAGTACCTAACGCTTAACGGTACTAGAAATTACTATCTTGCGCACTTCACAAGCTGGTAGGTAGGTACACCACGCGCTATATCGCATAAAAAAACGGAAATAAAAAAAGTTAGTTCGGCAATTACGAGTGCTTTTTCTACTTAAATAATTATGTGGATTCTATTTTTTATATTGATTTTTACAGCACACCGTCAGTGTAAGGTTTAAAAAAAATGCTTTATAGGTGAAAAACTGAAGTATATGACCTCTTGCATGTACTTGTAACCGATTCGACCGAACCGACCGTTCCATATTCTATATTTGAAATTTGACGTAAATTCCTTATTCGTTTTGTACACAACTATATACATGCAAGAGGTCATTTACTTAAGTTCTTCACCTACCTATATAGTCAATTAATTTAATTATAATGGCTGCCGCCGGACACCCGGCCCATTGTAGGCGCCATCTTAAGTCGTATTTCACCTACAAATTAACATCTTGGGCTTCTATTGAACACGATACGATAAAAAACATATTGTGTTTGAGCTGTTATCGTATTGTCACCGTTTTTATAGCTCTTATTTACTTGAAAGTAATGGCAGCTGACGTTAAAACAATACCATGTGATAGCAGGTTAACTACGATATTGTATTTTTCGCCTAGAATACCGGTCCTGGGGCCCCAGACAAGATGCATTACTCCAACTCGCTTTTCTATTCGTTTCGTTGTTAAACCAATCGCGTCACTGCTAGATCACGTGACTTTTCGTATCACGTCATCTACAAGTGAAGCGATTGGTTTAAAAACGAAACGAATAGAAAAGCGAGTTGGCGTAATGCATCTTGTCTGGGGCCCGAGGGCGGATCCATTCAACTTGATGTTCAATACGTGCCCAGAGTGGGTAAATTTTACTATTTTTTAAATTTATTCATTGTCTCAAATCTAAATCGACAGTTTGTCTCTTCACAGTTGACAGTGTCAAATTACTAATCGTCTATATTTATTTGTTGGTGACCGCCGTAAATAGAGCTGTAAAATCTTGCGCACTTATAGACTTGTAGACGCAGTATGCGGCAACACTTTTAATTAGTAGCCACTTGAACCCTTTAGGAGATTTGTTTACAGCTGGCCTTCAATACACACCAAATGTAGGTACGTCATCGTTTTAAACCAGTCTCACCATTGCAGTTCAATGGCATGATAAAGTTGATCAGTTATTTCGAACTCTCCAAATAACTCTACGGTGTGTAAATGGAATACGAGCAAACATTTAAACTAGACGTACGTTATAGCTATACAAGTCATGTAAATGTGGAATTTCGTTGAAAACTTTAATACATACAGGGTGTGAGGGTGTAACAGGAGGTGTGGATCAAACGAAGCAGGTCGATAGAGGAGGTCAAGATCTATCGATTTCACCTCATGAATGTTCAGCGATTTTCTACTGTTCCAGAGTTATTTAAGTTTTCGTAAAATTTCACTAACTTTCTAAGTTACCACCTATCTTCGCTAATTTAATCTGAACAAATAAATTTAAATCTATGATTTTAGTTTTTGAGGTTGTGGAATAGTTGGTCTTAAGTATCCAATTAAAAACGTGACCGTAAAAATAGCAATATTTAGAAAATTGTACGTGGACTTGAATTTTTCCGTGAAGTTAAGGGTAAGGACCAAAAAGTTGTCCATGCTAACTCACTCAATTAAATTTTCTATGAAACTTTTCCGTTGTGACACGAAAGTTAGCCATACAATTGTAGGGATAATTTTCGTCGCACAACGGAACTTTTTTCAACTTCGCTGTTTGTATGGTTAACTGCGCTTAACAGTGGTCCAACTTTTTGGTCCTTACCCTTAACTTTAACTCTAAATTTCGAGGCTTTTAGTGAACAAAATTAACATAAAAAAAAATATATATATTCTTAAATCTGCGCTAATCAATGATGAATCTCCTGTACTAAATTGATTGTGTTTGGTTTACAGGAAAATGAAAAACTAAATTATTTTACCACATTAGAGACATTCACGAATCCCTTAACTGACAACATGATTGTAACGAGTCAAAATGACATCAGTTACAATAACTCTCTATTAATTTAAGTCGTAATCAAAATGTTTGACTTAACGTCACAAGTTTTTTTTTTTTATAAGTTTAAGTCTTGTGATTTTACTTGGAGTCAGTTTCTGTTATTAGAATGAGTCGAAATTAAGTTAGTAAGTAGATACTTGTAAACCCGGTAACAAGGCAGTATGCTGTCTATGCCTTTAAAAATTACTTTCAAGTCTAATGTTAAATGTTAATTAATATTAATCGACTGTTAGTTCACACATTTTGACAGCTGGTAAGACTCTAATCGTCTGTTGAGTGGTAAAGTTTTTCATTATTTTAGCGAAAAATGTAGTAAAATTAGAGAATGTGTACCAAATGTGTGCGAATGCCGAAATCGAATAGGACAAAAGAAGTTTTTTCGGAATTTTGCATGTACGCCCCTTTAAATGAAGCTCGCGATTTGATGGATAACAAACATACTTACGAAAAACGAATATTTTGGCAAATGCCCATTTCGGGTAATTTATTTGTGATTGGATAAGGTTACCCAATTAAGGAATAGTTATATTTATTGATGCAATTAAAAGTTCCTCCTTACCGGATCATCCCTCAAACTTTACTTGAAGATTTGCAGTAACTAAATAAACTCACTATCGCACAAACAAACTTAAATAAAGAGGGTTAATTAAGAAGAGGTGTTTAAAGATATTTCACTTATTGATAAAATTCAGGCCCAACAACATTCTTTAATTTAGTTATCACGCTAGTTTTTACTTACGACAAAATTGCTAACATGACACTTGGTGACGTAATTAACCAAATTTCAAATGATTCTTTAACTTTAATGCAATAAAATGTATACAGAAGATTTATCATTAGCCAAGGCAGTAGTTGGAATAGTTTGTAAAACAATATGTTGTATGAACTTTAATGGGTAATGGGCCCGAAGGTTGGAGTTAAAGTTGGGTTTACAGCGGTAGTTCAAGGACTCATTATTTTCTTAAAAATCGGATACACTTTTGACCGTGTCGTTAATTGGAGATTCAAGAACAACTATTCAACTATACATAAATCAAAAATCACAGTTGTGGATTCAACTTTTTAGATTATACTAGCAAAGTCAGGTGGTAACAGAGGGTGACAGTAAAAAATTACAAAAACTGAAATAACAGAAACAGTAGGAAATTGCTGAACATACATGGGTTAGAAATGAATAGATCTTGATGTCCTGTATCTCTCGTGTAATCCAGTTCTCCTGTTACAACCTGCAGAGCGCAATTAATTTTTAAAGGTCCCATAGAGCAGCAATGCACAGTTTTTTTCAGACCATTCGTATATTATCCATTATCGTGAAAAATTTGAGCTGTTCTCAAAAAAAAAAACGTTTTATTTAGTATTATTTATTACTGATGTTAACGTGTTTGTAACGACTAACGATCAATATTAATGCACTCATGCACGTAGGTACTACTTACTTATCTTAACTAGGTGTCCAGGTCGTCGTCTATCACACACATACATTTTATTCACACATTATTGACATGATCTTATTTACGGGCTTGGTTTTATTATTGGATAATATTGCATTTACACATAACGTATTAATTTTACTGTGTGTTTGTGTGTTTTTCTTTTATATTAATGGCGGTCTACCGCGGTTCCGCCGTAATTTCGCCGATGTCCAGAGAGTTAGAGTATAATCAGTTAAGAGATATCAAAAGTAAAAAAGCCGAAATTTTTTCAATCGGCCATCTTCCCTCCCCGAAGGTTACCGGAATCCTATGTAGTATTTATCAACAAAGAACTGTAACTGACAAAAGAGTAAAGACAATTTCATAATCAATCGTGATATCAGACGACCATAGACGAAGAAGTTGTATTAGACCTACGTACTTCTTAATTATGAAAACAGTTTAGATATGAGAACTAGCAGTGCATTCAGAAAATCCATCGAGTAGTAAAGGATACCTATTGTGTACGAGAAATGACATAGCGCTGGAAGCTAGTTACAAAAATCTAAATCTAATTTTAGTGCTCAAGAATTAAGTGACATGATTTTAGCATATATGGTGCAATTTTGCATCATTATGAAAAATAAGTACCTACGTTGTCTTGTGATTTGACAATGGTTTCCCCTGATTTACGTCGCTGAGTTTGGAACATCGTGGATCGACTAAGGATCTAAAGAAGACGTTTTAAAAACATGGAATTGTAAAGGAATCAGTAAGGAGTTAAGTGTTTTTTTATTAAATTAACAACAAAATAAAAAGAGTTTCCATTGCTTTTAATTCTAAAGAAGTCTTTAATACACCATAATTACGACTGTGACCCGAGTCTAACCGACTTTTTCCGAACTACTTGAAACCTTGTCAGTTGAAACGAAGATTTAAGTCACAGTAAATTGCAGGTTAATTGGGGTATTTCTAATACATTGCGTGGCGAATTAATTAGTATGAAAAAATATATATAATTATTACTCTTATGTTAACGATACACAAGTTTTGACATTTACTAGGATTCATTTAAGTGAATTGTTAAATTAAGCTTTTCCTAGAACCTATGTATCCAAATATACGGCATACGATATGTTCAAGTAAAGAGATGTAAATTCAAGTCCAGAAATTGACATTTTGTCGTAAGTAATAACGACATACAATTAGATGCTAAAATTAAAATTAGGTTACGGTGTTTTAAAAATATATTTAGGAATTTTGACAGTGAATCCCAATTGCACTATCATATATACTTACCTATGTGTCTACTTTTAAAATACTTTCATACCATACTTTAATCTTGAAACGTGCATTTAATGGTTCCTCTCGTCCATTTTAATGAAGTGTCCTTCTGTTCCTCCACAGTATTGGGCTTTAAAGCTACGAGTATGTTGGAATGTCGAGTGCGTCTGTGGGCGGGCATGTGATTCTCAAGTGTTTTAATCATTCAATCTCCAGCTCGTGTTACACTGTTTATGCTTGCCGGTCTGCTTTGTTATATCATGGTTGGTTATGTTCCAACGATTCCTTATGGGTTCATAGAAATTGATAATGAATATTATAAACTGCTAAGTAATTAAAATTATTTGATGACGTCTATGTTATCGCATGCAGCCATAGTACCTACCTAATACTGCTTCACTGTAATGAGCCGAATGTGCAATGCGACTGTTATATAGATTATAGTCGCGTCGTGTGATAGGAATTGATAGGATACTTCCACACTAATGGCGATCCGTCGCGTCTTCCGCTTAGAGTGAAAATCGCAACGCATTAAAACCAGAAGTACTTACTTATATCTGCAATAATTGCTGCAAAATATAAATATACTTCCGAATATGGTATCAATGGCATACTCGTTATGGTTTGACCAACGCAACGTGACCTTAATTATGATGATTTTAACATCGTTTTGTTTAGAGTGAGTCAAGGAAGATTTATTTCGAATTATACGACTTGTTGTATGTACTTATAACACTGATATTTGATTAAAAATACTGGAACAACGCGTGCTAAGCACTTATTGATTTAAAATTTAAAAGTTAAAATATGCTGATTGTTGATTTCTAATAATAATTTGCGTTTTTTACACATATTTAGTGACTTTACTTGCTTACTTCGAAATAAATAGTTCTAACAACATGTTACAGTGCATTGTCAACTGCGAGTCGGACTCGGGCACCGAGGGGGGTTTCGCAACGACGTCATATTCGTAAATAATATTAGAAACTTTGTTAAGTATTTTCACAATACCTTTACACAATTATAAAAATTAATTTATTGGCTGAGGTAATCTAAGTAAGTTTTATATGAAAATTTTACCCTACCAAGTACCTACATTTGAAAAGTTTGTGGTGGTTAGATACTCGTTAGAAGGTAATTTGTATATTTATAAATACATATACCCCCTTACCCGATATGTATATAAGTATATATAAAAATTATATATTATCAGGGCACAATGTCACACCAATTGACCTATGGTGCGTTCCTATATTCAAAACCGTTGGTAGAGTTGTGACGGCTCGTTAAAAATTGACACATTTTGTACGTAGCAAATGTCATTACGCTACTGCCCGTAAGGACAACGATTCGTTTCTTAAATATAGGAACCGGGCACTAGTCACAAACTAAGCTCTAGGTTTGTACTATAGTACCTATAGGTACATACTAGACAACGATATAAATACTTATTATATAGAAGAATATATACTTAAATACATACAAAACATCCATGACTCAGTAAAAAACGCCTTTACCGGGATTTGAACCCAGGACCGCTGGCTTCGTAGGCAGGGTCACTAAGATCTAGTACCTACGTAAGTACATAATACATATATAACCATAATATAGACATAATATATACATAGGTACCCACTATTTCAACACAATACAGAAACTAATTATTAAGGTTATCATGAAAATTATTTCGTACCTATCATGCGTAACAACGAGAATTAGTTGGTGCTTGCCTGACCGCACTACTCAGGGTGGACGGTCGTTCCAGAGACGAAGTTCCTTAAACCTTCACAGCTCTGGTTTTGTTTTTAATTCTTTGCAGGAATAGAGAGTTTAAGAATACGGGAAGAATGCAGAGCTACCTCCCCGGAAGTGCGGACGGGCGGTTTGTAATTATATACCTACTACTACCGTTTTTTCCCTTTAATCTTATTAGTCTCTGAATAACATGATTGTAACTAGCGGACGGACGATTAGGCGGGACGTGTCTGATCCAAACTTTAAGCGTCCTCAGTTTGACTACACATCGTTAACAGTTACATACTTAATCCATACTATTATTATAAATGTAAAAGTATTTTGTCTGTCTGTTCGTTACGGGTTCACGCTGAAATTAATTCCGAATGATATTTTGATCTGAAAGCTGGAGTCCTAGGGAAGGTCATCGAATACATTTATCCCGGAGCATTTGGATATTTGACGAGGAAACAGCGATAAGCGACGTGTGCGCGGACAAAGACGTGGGCGACAGCTGGTTATAAATTAATTTTATAGGGTGATGTTACCATATGGGTTTCATGAATATTAAAAACAATTCCTTGTAAATAGTAGCCTCGAGCTAGCTCAGAGCGGGTGTACCGCCGACCCAGAAGCGCATTCCTAAGAATTAACATTAATTGCCCCAGCCTGCTGTGATTCGACGCGATCTAAATGGGGTGTCGTAAACAGTGTTTAATGGATAAAAGGAACTACTTCTTTATTAGTTGCTTGAATCTCTTAAATCTATATCTTTCGATTTTTTTATTTTACAAATATTACGCACGAATTGGACAATATCTTCACTTCTTTCATCCATTTACTGAAATGCGATATTATTTAGCACATCACGCCAGCCCGGCGCCCGATGCTGCAAGTAGCTTCTCTCAGCCCAATGGAACCCTGACCCACCATAGAACGGTGCCACGATGTCATTGTAAAATAATATGTTGACACTTCTTACGACTTGAATCATCATAACTTCATAACGTCAATGCGACACAGTTTTATTACACAGTAGATGGGCGTTTTCACTAAAAAGTGTACCCAATTAAGGACTGAAATTAAGGAACTTTAACTTTGTCAGTTTTGTGACGAAAATTAGCTATATATTGACGGCCGCAATTATAAAGTATGGTTGGCAACCCTACTGGGAGGTCGCGAACCATACCACTTTTTACCCTTCATAATGTTTGACTTACGATGCATTTTTTATTTTAGTATCTGGTATTTATTTATTCGCTATAATGACCGTTTTTTCTAAACGTTATTTTGGCCTAAACATCATTAGATTACTTATCTAAAACTTTACAGTTCCTAATCTAATTAATTTTAATCATGAAATAAATAATGCATGTATGGTTGTCCAAAAAGCCAGCGGTTCTGGGTTCAAATCCCGGTAAGGGCAGATATTTGTGTGATGAGAGCAAATGTTTGTCCTGAGTCATGGATATTTTATTTTTAGTTAAGTATGTATATATTTCGCTACATAAGTATTTATGAATTTGTGTTACAAAAACGGGCCATTCATTCTATTTACAACTTAAATTCCCGAGACTCCTTAAGATAACTATTTAAGGAAATAATATCTTAACTGTAGGTTCTGAATTTATTTATGAGAATATTATTTATGTTATTAAAAAATTTGATTCTTTCACAAAAAAATCTGATATACATATTTTAAATACTAAAAATAAAAATAAAATCGCTATTCGAAAATTACGCTTCCGTAAAGTAGGTATATACCTGACTTAGTTTTAAAGTTAACCTTTCCAGCACTTAAAAATTACTTTAAAAAGTCGTTAATGTCTAAAGCGTAATTAAAGGATCGAGGACTATATAATAGACAAAAATGCTTGGCCTTAACCCGAAACTTAATTAATACTTTTTTTCAAATTCAGAAGCCTTATCTTGTCTAGGGGACAACGTGGATGTAGGAAAATGAAGGGGGATTATTAAAAATACCTCAACAAAATACTTTTCGGATACTAATGTAGATCCATCTGTCACTTTTGTGTGCGAATGAATACAAATTATGTGATAGAAAAGGAAGCAAGTAGATAGGCACTTTCGACGTGCCTAAACGCTGTTTTGTTAAGAAGAGCTTTTACTGCGTTCCAACGAAGATGGATAAAGGTTAGAATTCAAAATGGAAGTAACTGTAGAGTTAACCTGTTAGGTTAAACTTTAACCTCGACAGTGTATGCAAAAACGCTTGAGTAATTACTGCGAAGGTGTTTTATAGTTGGCCACTCCTGAAGTCACTTGCCATATTGCATAGTCAAAGTTTAATGCCACGTACGAACGAACGTACGCCTTTTAACATGCTATTATATTCTCTAGTAAACAATTCTACAATTATGATTTTTGAGCATGAGTTAAGATTTTGTGCCCAATGGTTAATTATAACGACATCGGGTGGTCGACTGAACAAGTCTGGGGTTTAAGGTTAGGCATACCTATGCGTGGCTTCGTTCGCACGGATTCCGCTTTCCGCAGAAACCCATAATCATCTCGACTGATCTAACTTTTCTTAAAATCATCTCTTAATTTTTCTCTACATTTATTATTACGTAAGAAGGTACCGTCAAACTGAAAATTTTGAATATTTATTCTGCCCTCGGCAGTCTGTAAGCGATGAACTGTATTGATACTTGTATGTGGTCTAGGCTTTTTGACTACGAGAGTTTTCGTACTGGTTGCGGAATGATGTCAAGAGGCGCGCGAGTGGCTCGCAATAGAGCCTGCGTGGCATCGCGCAAGGTGCTGATGCGGCGGGATCGAATCCTCTGTATGTACCCGTTTTAAACTTTATTTTTCGATTACCCGTCTGCTAGAGTCGGTGGTTCTTAGGTATGGTAGAAGGTAAGCTAAATACAAGTATGTATTTAGTGCGAAGTTCAGTTCGTTTTACTTTATGAGGTATGAGTAATCATCACCATTACGCCAGGCGCAAGACAACCTCTGCTAAAACGTGTAGGGTTCTCTGTTCAAAACCGGCAAAGCTCATGCACCTGGTTCGTACACAATTAATGGCAAATTGTGAATGAAGATGCAACGAAGCGCCCGTAATCGATATTACAGTAAACACGACTCCCTAGTTTCAAATGACAAATCACCAAAAGTTTTTATAAAAGATATGAACCTAATTTTCATAATAAGACAATTGAAAAACTTGATGCATCGCTTAGAGTAAGTTCTGTAGGAAAGGGCTCTAACTTTATTCTTGAATTATCGATATCCTATAATTTATTTAGTTTCTTAAATGTTTTTGCATATCAGGCATCGGGTCAAACCAGTTTGTTAATTAAACGATGAAAATATCTCTAGACTCAGCTTTACACTTAGACACGTGATTTGGTTAAGTGCGTTAGATTTGTCGTGAACCCGTCTATAAGTTTCGTTGAGAAGCCTGGTCAACATGTTTCATGTACCTCACCTCACAAAAGTTTGAATAATGAACCGATGTGAATAATCCCATTACGTTGATAAAAGATGACACTTGACATAAAATCCGGATGAACAATAATAATATTATAATAATATAACAACATAACAAGCTCTTTCATTTGATATGTCACACGATATAGTTCGCAAATCTAAAAAATAAATCTAACCTACTCCTAACCTAAAAAGTAGCCCAATGTTCAAAATACATTCGTTTACGTACGTTACAATACCGTTATTGGGGCACCTCGATTTATATATGTGTACCAAATTACAACACAAACGGTCCAGTAGTTTCGGAGCAAATTGGCTGTAATAGACGGACGGACAGTACCTAACTAAGAAAAAAACTTTATGACTGACAAATTTTAAATAGCTTCCAACCATATTGGTTTGTATAATGTAACAAGTTCAACTAAAAACAAGCTTTAAAAACGCAACTGTATGTTGTCACACACTTCATATAAATCTTTATGTCAATAAAGTTATATTGTTTTAATGCATCTTTTTTCAATTAATTTAGAACACCCACGTAAAACTTGTGACGCTAAGACGAATCTAACAACACCTCTGCAACGTCACAAAGATCCATACACACTAATGCATACATACTATAAGTAACATACAACCTCCACAGGTCAAAAATTTTACCCTTTTTCTCCGGCGGTCGAAAAAGATCGGTCAAGAAATACCCGAAAAGCGCCCAATTTATATTTTTTTCAAAAACAAAATTAAATCACTAAGTACATAAATCGTAGGTAATGCTCGGGATCGACTCTAAACCCAGTAAATTGAATTTTCCTAAAAAATCTGAATTGTAATCAAATAAAACTATTGTTTAATAGCTATAAACAAAAACTCAACTTTAATTAACCCATCGTCATAATTTGTTTAAAGCCCACCATACTAGACTTGTTAGTTTTAAAAAGGAACACTTATGACTTATGAGTACCAAAATAATGTACTTTTGGAGTTGCGGCGCTATCTACCCCCTTGTCACGTCTATACTTATTGAATCAAAGTCAGTTCGTAATTGAAGGTTAACGTGGTTTGTTCATCTGCTATTGTTAATCTGACAGTCTGTTCTGATACGATGAACTGACAGGCCAAAATCGACTGGCAGATTGTTAATCTCGGTGGTCCTTATGTATGATACTCGGTTTGACTCCATACTCTGTTAATTAAAACCCTTTTAATAGTTTGGGAGCTAGAGTGGAACATCCGATATTTTTAATATAATACCTATACGAGTACATAGAGTACATCAAGGGTAGATACAAGAAGGGTGAGAAGCGTCTAAGAATAGGGCTGCGGTTATCGACTAGTGGCACAGCACTGTTCCTCCGGTTTGCGTGTTGTCATCAATCGATATTCGGTATTCATTATAATTGCATGTCGTTATTGTGCTTAAAAATATTCCTTGCTGCGCGATGCGCCACTGCTATCAGCACGTACATCTCGGTATGGTGACATCGCGGCCACTTTGCTAGCCGGATTCTAGTACTATTTAAAAACTATTTGCTACCGTGAAACTAAATACAAACAGATTTTTGCTAGATTATTCGCTATCCCACATGTTACAAACAAAAGTTACAATGTGGTTGGTGTTACAACTTGAAATGTAATTGTGATTGGCTAGCTCATTGCAAATACCAGGAGGTCTAGGTTTGATTAAGACATATTCATTAAGACACATTCATTACATTACATACATATGTTAAATTAGTTGAAAAAAATGAGTTGAATAAACAGCTAAATGTTAAATATAGCTTTGCATTTAAACGGGTTCAATTGATCGAGTGAAGTGAGGTCTTAAAGTCAATTGAGATGGCATTCGTATGTTTGTTGACGATAGCTTGAGTTGCTGACGTGATCTTCTTGAATTTTGAAACGAAGAATAATTACAATTTTAAGTTTGAGTATGACTACATAGGACGGGAGGTTGCGGCGGAGGTAGAGGCGAGTGCGCGAAGCCTTTGTTTGTTTTCATTAATGTATCTATAGTTTTTTGCCTTTTTCGGTACCGCATCTTGTCATTTAATGGTGTTGAACTAAGCTCGATTCGCTTTCCTCTCGTCGGAGACGGCGCTGCGGATATCATCGGTAACATACTGAAGAACTGTCCGGTTTACTAATGATGTTAATATGTTTTAGTATTTTGTCCATGTTCAAAAAGATACCATTGCACTGTTATGTTTCAATGAAGTTAAAACTTTCCAAGTTACGGTAACTGGAGACTGGGCTTGTAACATTTAGGCTACACACCGAGCGCGGTAGTTAAGTATTAACGGCCTGGCCTGTCTGATACCGCAACATTCATGCTGTAAGTGATCGCTTCTACGCTTTTCGTGAGCTAGCCGTCCCGTTGACGGAAAATAAGTTTCTCTATGAAATTCAATAACTAAGGTGGATCGCGTGCCGGTTTTCATTTCCCGAGTTACCCACAGCCAATGTCTCTCTTAGCAATAATGGAGCATCTAATAAATTGGTCGTATCGGTAGGTAAAGTGCCGATAGTAGCGGTCATTGATTAGGCGACCCTTGTTTAGAGGGCAACTATAATTTTATGTAAGTCCAAAATGATAAAGAGACGTGATTTCGACGCATGTTGATCTACTTACATTTTATTTTTAACGTTGCGTAATACATTTATCTACGAAAAACTGTTATCTGAGTATAGTTTTACAAAGCTACTAAGTAGGTATCTTATAACAACGATAAAAAGTATTTTGTTACTATGTACTATGTGTCTAGCATTTACGGACGAGAAACTTCGCAGCTTGTAAAAGTTCTTTATGAGGAATTCTTGGTAACTTCTAAGAATACTTTTTTAGATGTCAAGAATTTACTAAGAACATTGTAGTTTCCGAGAATGTTCTTAGAAAATCTTGACAAGATAAATTAGTTCTGGGAATGTTCTGCTATTTGTACATAGCTTGTGCATCTTGTTTATGCTGCCTAATGGTAACAGCATCGAATAATGACGCGTTACTAATGTAAAAATCCACTTAACGAAGTATTACTTTGTGGAAATCTAGATGCGTTGGTCATGATTGGTACTGCTGGCAGCGGTCGCTGGCGGTGCCCGCGGACGCACCGCGACGTCTCTTCCGTCGTCGTCACGGTCGGGTCGCGACGTTATCGGCCCGCGCACCTGATTTACACCACCGGGCAGCGCATTCGTGAACTTTGCACTGCCTGTTAGCGCTTGCCGATTAGCGATGCAGTTCTAGGCTCGCCTGATTTATAACGCCGTCTTCGAACGGCGCGAGCTAAGCAAATAACACGAGAGATTTCCTTTAATATGTTTCTATTGTCGGCCATGTAGGACTCAGAAAAACAATTTCAAACTGTGCTATTTTTCGGCAGGCATAAGTAATTGATGCTAAGTATATAAGTGCATAGGTACTTCCCGTCTAATACCTAATTCCTGTTCCGCAGTTCTGATGCTGCAGGGAAAATATCCAGAGTCTAAAATTGCAGTTGGGTTTTCAAAGCTTGATGTTTGGTCAAATAATGTGATCTTGCTTGATTTAAAATACAAAAGATCTTACGTTTGCGTGAGTTTGTATGGTTAAGAACTTTTTTAATCTTTTTTGATTGCAGTGTACATAGATGTAAACATGTTAACCATTTATACGTTTAAATGCGTACAAATGGGTTTTATTAATCCCAGAGGCCCTGCCAAGATGCACTGCGCTAACTAGCGTTTCTATTCGTTTCGTTTTTAAACCGATTGCGTCACTGGTAGATCATGTGACTTTTCGTATCACGTCATCTACCAGTGACGCGTTTGGTTAAAAAGAAACGAATAGAAACGCTATAACTACCTTCCACCATGGTCACAAAGACATGATTATGTGTCCTAAATCTATCCTATTGTGTACGTTGCACAATTTGTTTTTACGCATGGAATACAAACTTCATTAAAGTCTCAAAACATGAGACAGCCTGTGCTCTGATAAGTGAAATAAATGACATAATAATGTCTTCTGACAATAATAGCAATCAATTGAACACATAATATTGAGTTTTATGTAGAGTACCTAACGCGTAAACATTATTCGCTTGATAGTGCAGCCTAATTTGCTTTCATAGTCAAGTCGTTGATGAAATCATATCCGCAGTGAATCCAGTTGATTCATCAATTAATTTATGGACTGCAGTACGACAGAAATAAGTGTGCAGTCACCAGGAATGAAGCTGTGGTTGTTTTTATGGACGAGTGTCATTTTTAATAATTAATGTCCCGTTCTACTCCGCAGGCTTGTAAAACTAGAATAATTGCCCTAGGAGCAGATATGAACGGTGGCTGTAGGTAAGGTAAACAAGCGCGTCTCCGATTTTTGCCGTATTTTTAGCCACCGCGGCTCCGTCCCGCCCGGCCGCTGCGCGTTGCGTGCGCCGCCCTCGTTTAACACAATTTTATGACATAGTTCCGACTCAGTATTTCACTTTTTGTTTAAACTATGTCTGTCAGGGCATGTGCTAGTAATCATGTCTTCTTTTATTACATGCAAAAAGTATTATTTTATAACGCCAATATGTACCTATCGGTGGGCACCGGTCTTAGTAATAAAGTTTACGTAAATAATACATGGTACGTATAATACTTACCGTGCTCGGCTGCTCAAAGCATAACTAAAGGACCTATGACCTACTGATATCAAGAAATTGCGTTGTATAATTTTAAAGTAATACATAAGATAATTTTAAATAAAATTTAATTTATGATAAGTACTTGGAGTCTGCCTTATACACCGTGTTTTTTTTGATTTACGATAACTTCGGCATATTACTAGGTACATCCATAGAAACTAAGTGGTAGATTAGATTTTTAAATATAGCAAAAAAAAAATTTTTTTTCTATTTAGAACAAAGTAATTAAATGTCGTATCTTTGGTCATTCTAAACGGGCCTTTAGAGTTAACTCATAGTCAGTGTCAAATAAGTCAATGTTGACGTGACATACACAGACAGTTAAGAGCCTTTTAGATTAGTTCAACGTGATTAACTGATTAAATTTCAAAATTAAATATCTTTAAAACCGTTACAGTTATCATTTGTCTGTCTTCGGGAAATTAACTTTATTTGACCTAAAGAACGTTCCCTTAAAGTTATCGTAAATCAAAAAAACACGGTGTATAGTAGAGAGTTATTTAAATCCTAATTATGTTCCCATTTAAACATACGAGTTCCTATGCCAAGCTCTCAAACAAATAAAAAACAAAGAAATAAAAATCGTCATCAATTAAAACTACTTTTTGACTTTGGAACAGCTTTAAAGATTGGTCACAAAAAATATTAAAGTGTCAGGTCATCTACACATCGCCAATTATACTGACTTTCTATCAGCCCAATGGAACCCTCATCCGCCATAGAACTGTGTCACAGTGACGTAATGATACAAGTCGTAAGAAATGTCAAACCAATTGTTTTTCAATGTCACTGTGACACCGTTCTATAGCGGGTCAGGGTTCCATTGGGCTGATAGTACATCGCCAAGTTAACCGATATTAAAATTATTTTGCATATACTCATAAATAGGGAACCTAAAAAAAACGATAAATATCTACTGAATTGATCGTATTAGGCGTTGCATATTTCCTGAAATATCGACATTGCATTAAGTTCGCGATAACTTAAATGAGTTCGCGCAGCAATCGGGGAATAAGTTATTGTTTCTGTGCAGTTACATATTCGGCAGACCAGTGATGTAATAAATATTATAAATAATGATGATCAACTTATGACGTGCCCGGTGTGCATCGACCTACGTCAACTCTGTTGATGAAATTATGTCGATTGCTCGCATGTGGCTTGTGTAGCCAGCAAGCAAGCGTATCTGTTGAGTAAACAACATGGTCGGACATGACATGTAATGTAGGGACTCCGTTTTGAATGCATATGAGTACTCGTAACTCTAAATTATCATACGTAGGTACGTTTTTTGAGCATTAAAGCATGCATACTACCACCACTGTAAAATCTCTAAGTGATTTCTATAATTTCGTTGTTTTAAAAATAATAATATACATACATACATACATACCTTCACGCCTGTAATCCCAGAGTGGGGTAGGCAGAGCTACAGAATTACAACTTCAAAAAGTTGTTGACAATTCAGTGACCACAATTTGCACAAATAGGCTAAGATGTTAAAATAAAATAATAATATAAAGAGGAATTAATTTTGCTTCGTGTCCATCCATCACATGGATGGACATTATTTACATTATTCGGTAAAATTTGTGACAGTAAAATTAAGATGCTCTATCTTATCCTATGAGTAGAAGGCAAGTTTGTTTTGCCGAGCTTTGCTGCAACCAGATTTATCTTGAAATGACGTCGTGTTTTAGAGCTGGCTCGAATGGGCATTATCCATGCCCTCGCCACTTCAGGTTCTAGCGACGCAAATATCCCGCGCACTGGCTGGACATGCAGCCGATCATCGTTTCCTGACGTTACTTACAGACGAGTTTTGTTTTAATGAAGTTGAATTTCTAGTTGCATATGCATAAGGCGATTATAATTTTAATCAACCTGTAATGTAAATTGTTTTTATTACATTTAGATTTGAATTATTATTTTTTCGAATGTCGACTCTTTCTAAAGTCCTTTTGCTTGTACACATATCCAAGCTTTGATATTTAATATTTAAATTAGAAGATACATTTTTGTAAATTATTTTTTAACTTTAATTTTTAATTATTACAATATGTTATACTTACTTATTATGTATTATTTTCATGGGTAAATTTCTCGAATCGCGAATGAACGATTTTCCGAGCAAGCTCCTGGTTCGACAACGCTTCCAGGGAGTCAGCCGCCGCGATTTATTTATTGCGTGTCCCGGATAGCAAAATGTCTGTGAAATAGTGCACAAAAGACATCGTAAAACGGACTAATATTAAACCGTCGCTCACAGGTCACTCGTCGCTGCGCTGAATCTGTTAAATTAGCGTCTCAAACTTGCCTTGATTAGACAGACAGACCCCAGTTGGTTTTAAATATTTGGTTGGATAGTAACTAGTAATTAAGCTGCAATCTTACGAGTATACATTACTAAGTCCGAAGAGCGCACGTCACGGTGGGGCCGCTGCGCTGATGCTTTTAACTACGGTTAACGAATGCATTCAATTGTATTCCCCTGGTCGCGCTGATGTTCCAATTCTCGTTTGACAACGAGCGTTTGTTCCGAGCTTTATTTTAGCAATGAACCACTATTCAAAACGTGTATTATTGGTAATGTGGTTGCATAATGCTGAACATTTTAACTTTCCATGTTATGTTAGCGCACTTTAATTTAGCCCAAAATCATGTTCTATAATTATTTATTTACTGAACCTGATTTTAGTTCCTAGACAAAGAAGTATATCTAAGTCACACTTTCAATGATAGTTATTAAAGAGAATATTTAAAATGTACTTATGTTTAAATCAGGAGTACAATATTACGCTCCAAAATCGCTCGAAAGGCCTAGACATGTCTATCGCACACCAGGGACCTTGTGGGCTAACTCTGCTATTCATAAGCGCACAAAAGCTAACGTGTGCTGGAAATATGCTTTGTCCTTATCCATCATTTCATGGACATTTACATTAGACAGAAAGAGACAACTCGTACTTAAACTAAATAGATACACTCACTAATTCTTATTTTTATTTATTTTTTCACTAGGATAAGGTAAATCGGAAAGGCTTGTTACACGCCCAACGTTATGTTTCTCGCAGTTTCTGCCCCACGCAACATACCAACTTAGTTATAATACTAATACTTACTGATGAACTTTGATTGTTACTTGTTACTGTTTAATTATGTGTATGCACCACTGTATTATTTTAATATTAAGTATAGTTGGTTAAATAAATTAATGTTGTTTAAGGGGTTAATGTGTAAATGGGTCTCTCGCAGTAAAATCCGGTGCCGTGGTAGGCTAGTCTAGACCCTAACCTAGCCCTTTTGGACTACAAAGATGCAAGGGACGCCTTGCCTAGCCGCACTGGGTAAGTCCAGCTGTTAAATCAGTAGTAACTAAAATCACAATCTGTAATTTTAGCGTTAAATAAATAAGTCTTATATTAGCTGGGCCGTCAAAGCTCTGATACAAAAGGAGTTAAAATGAAGTCGTTTTTCATGCGTACTTTGATTTTGAATCCGATTGAATTTTTATGAAATTACCTTCTTAATAATTCTCGTCACGCCACGACACCTTGTCAAGACCTGTTCAGTCTCCGTAAGGGATCACAGAACAACGCAAACACAGTGTCGAGATTCTAATACTGTTGCTAAATGAGTATTTGAGAGATACATTCTTAAATAAGCATACAATTCGAATAAGGAGATACCGGCAGGTTAGAGTTAGCAGCCAGCCACTCGTTGTGGTACCGCGCTGTAATTATAAAGGGCACACTTTGCCCCAACGAGTTGATTGCCTTTAATATTGCGTCCCATTTTCTGCATTCTGGCGTAGGTTCTTATTGGATTTTATCTTGCACTCAGCTTTATCCAATGATCCGCGCTAATGTACTCGTACTCTATTCGTACTGTTTATATTTTTTACTTTGGCTGCATCCGTCTAGCTAGGCAAATAAAATTATATATAATTGTTCTGAAATAATGTTACCGATTGGTGAATCACAGAACCAGACTAAGACCAACTCGTTTTGGATTACAACCACTTTAAATGTTTAATAGATTATGGACTCTACCACTACAGACAGTTGCGTTAACAACGTGTTCGGCATCACACTGCTCGTTGAAATATTTTTTTAATCTACTTGCTAAGATGACAGAGTTGATAATCCATTAAAGTTCCAAGGTAATTGCAGTATTTTTCCATTTGTAGGTACGGTGCGTGCGATGCAATATTTAGCTTTCTTAGGTAGACGCGGCCAAAAGCCAAACTAAATACTAAGATACTAGTAAAGTATACGGTACTTATTTTCTGACATAAAAGTATAATTTAGCTCTACGCGCAAATTTTCTGTCAGACTAGTTCGCCTCAATAAGAATTTTACTATTTTATTTGGTATTTTTCTATAGTTACCTATCCCCATCACATGCTGTTGCTATGCTGTGGCATATCAACAGCTGCCACCGTCGTGCAAAATATTTTTGTGAATTAATAAATCTCAAGTCATGGTTAGTTTTTTTATACATGTAGGTAGGTTCCTGGAATCTACCAAAAAAAGCCAATGTGTAAATATAAACTTAAGTGTGTAAAACATACATCTTACGATATAAAAAGTACCTGTTTAAGTTTTAAAATTTACTCAGATCCATAATAACGACACTAATTGTGTTATAATTACGTTTTTATGGACCTTTTGGTTTTGAATTAAAATAGCACTTTTTATTCGGCATTTAATTCTTAGTCGTGTCAAGTTTGGGATATTGTGAGATAATTAATGAGTTCGTTTAAACTAAATCTACGTTGCTTTCACATGTCCTGCGAGCTGAAACATATTGGATTTGTGGAGCTTTGTTCTGAACCTGATAGTTACGAGTATTATAACGCTCCACTGAGTGCCCGAGGAGCACAGAATTGCTGCATTCATGCTATGGAGCCAGTGCGATTAATTCATTAGGTGTTTGGCGATAACGCTAGGGCACGCTCTATGGGACAGCGGGTGTATTGTAGTAGAGTTTGGGCACAACTTGATGCATCCAAATCCAATATCACGAGTATACGGTTCCTTAAGATTGGCGATTAAGTATTTAAGCTGATGTAAAGCTCCTTTAATCGACGATGACGACGAAGCGTCCTTACCGTTGTAAATACCGAATTTCTTAACCAGTCTCCGGAAATTATTCTGACGCGCCCTCGAGATCACATCATTACATCAAAACCTTCTTATGTAATAAAATACGTTAAAATATTTTAAACTAAACCATTTCCTAAAATATTTCAAACTGAAATGTTTTAAACTGACATTAATTGAGTTTTGTTGGAAATGGGTAAGGATTATTTCAATAATTACTTAAAAAACTTTTAAAGTTCGCAAATAAATAATAAAATTGTGTTTTTAGAATTGGCGTCCGTTAGAGCACCCTGCCGTTGTCGCTTGAATAGGTTACTTCTTTTACACCTAGAAGCCGAAGCGCTTGTACATATACCCCACTGTCGAAGGTGGGAAAATGGCGGATGTTAGCGTGACGACGTGTGCAGCGCGGGTGTTGACATGCATAGATATAGGCGATATCAAAACATGTACTCGAGCTTTTAAAGCTGGCATTTTCTTACACTTGTTACTCTTACAAATCTCCAAGCAGGTTTTTCTGTGCCCCCTATAGTGCGATTCAACCCTCTTAAAGGTGTTAAGTTTCATTTCTTTAGGAGGCATGAGTTCTGATGTAGTATGGGGCCAGGTGCAAGCTATTCGCTTAAAAGTAAAAATCTTTACTTTACGTGAATAACTTCCGTTGAACTAAAAATATTATGTGTGATTCAAAACCATACGTAATGAAATATTGTCAATAACCGTAACTTACCAAAGGTTGTTGTAAGATTTTATTTTATTAGATACCAGTTAGGTTACGTCATAACCACAGCATTTATTTCATTGGTACATAATAATATGTTCTCTACAATCCCCAGGCTTAGATCATACGCGTATAGATGCATCAGTTGTTACTTTTTTTTTAATGGAATTTAAAATTACAACCCGATGGCCTCAAAGTTCAGTATTACCTGATACGCTGTAGAGGAGATACATCTTTGTACTCGGCGGCAGTGGCCGGCTCGCAGAGAAGCCCAATTAATGTTACTTAGAGCGATCCTTGAGGTGTCTTTCCTCAGATGGCGTACACATTTTCTTACTTAGATGCCTATGCTTCAAAAAGAAAGAACGCAAAAGTACATTTATTTTCATGCTATGCAACGTTTTAAAAGGGTTTTAATTTTAGGTATTTCTCATAAATAATATTTAACAATTTTACAAACTGAAATACCTACTTAACTTTTTTTTTTTTTTACGTGAATATTTGTAATTCGATCTGTTATAGTGTCAGTAAGCATTATTGAGTACGAGTAAAAAACACCGCATTATACTCATAAGTGGTATGGATTCATCTTATCTTGCTCGCACAACTTTAACAAAATAGAATTCATTGCAGCTTGATGCTTCTAAGTAGGTAGGTAATTAAACTTTTTTATCTCGTGCCGAACAAAGGCCGGATGTTTTGAAAGGCAACTAACACCTTCTCCTTAACAAACTCGAGCACCTGTAGTCCAGTTTCATTACACCTCTCGCACACTTGTGAGGGTGACCGTCTAAGTAATCTGCCCAAGTGTCGTTTGAAACTCCAGAAAGTGCGACCGCGAGGCCCGAGCGGGTGATGTCGGGTGCCTTGTAAAATCGAGCTCTAGAAAACTTTGTCGGTATCGAAAGCATGTGGACGACGGCTACTTAAAATGTTCCTCCTTCGTTCACGTGTGGGTCACGAGTGCGATCTTTAAAAGTAAGCAGGTATGCAGTGCCGTTTTCGATCTCACCTGCATTTTGATATGAAAACTCTGGCAGCGTTCAACGCCTTTGATATTTCAAAACTAGACACGGCCTTGACCGGCGACTGTTCCTCTTTGTTACTGGACACCAATAATTTTCATTCAATTATCTAGTAACATAATTTTGTTACGAATTTGTGAATACTTCATACGTTCGTACGTATGTAGTTAAACGTAAATACATACATTTTAAACAAAAATAAAAGTCTACAAACTTATGTTAAAATAAAGACTTTAAAATATAAAACAAGGGTGGACGGATGCTTAGTTTAATGATAAGAATGTAATGTACCCATCTTACTCGTGAATGTTATTCCGAGGACTTGATGGATGATCGACCTGTTTTCCTTCCCGATTTGACTGACAGTGTAAATCGACATCTACCTCAGTGTGCTGTCGTCTGAAACTAACGTTGTAACACTTCGCGCACCCTCATTGGACTTTCACTCAAAAAGGTAGGTAAGACAAAATTGTATGTATATATTATAAATATTAGTAATATTTATATTCCTATGTTTCTGGTGCAATTAATAGAGTGATATGATAAGTGATTCTTTCAAACGAGTTAAACGCTCTAAGTAAGCAGTGGTAGGTAGGTACTATTTAATTTTGTTCAGGGGTAAAAAAGGTTTCCATTTATTTATTGTACCGAATTAACCTTGTTTATATTCGAAAGTTACTTTCTCAACACTACAAAAGAAAAATTAGTGGTGTCGTCTAATTTGTAACACGTTATTTAAAAACCGGCCAAGTGCGAGTCGGACGCGCGCACGAAGGGTTCCGTACCATTATCTATACAACATTAGACACTACACCAGTTGCCGTTATTAATATCGAGTAAAAAACGGCAAAAAACACACGTTTGTTGTATGGTAGCCCACTGAAATATTGATTTTATTCTGTTTTTAGTATTTGTTGTTATAGAGGCAACAGAAATACCTAAGTAGATCATCTGTGAAAATAAAAACGAGTTGAAAATATAGGTACCCCTTTATATTCGTTATATAGTTATTTATTTCATAGTGGACCATGTCAAAACAATGTCATTCATCCCACAATTCTTAGATACATGTGGAAAATACCTACTTAATCGTACTAACTTTCTAGACAGGAGATATGAAAACCTACCTACCTAGGTAAACCATAAGTATGTGTCGCGATGCAGGTGGATGCGTTTGACTGCGTACTATATCTTCGAATTGGGGTTCGATTGTTGGAGGAAGTTTCAAGTTGTCGGGGGGAGGCTCGCCCCGTGCTTGGCGAGTCCTAGCGGCGAGCGGCGAGCAGCGTCGGGTGGCAGTGGCAGGCCGTCAGTCCGCGCCGGAGCGAGCCGCTGAACGCACGCCGCGCGCGCGCCGCCCTCACCACCCGTAAGTTTAGTGCCAACTCTTCCAAAGTTAACACTCCGCACACTGGGTAAACCTTCTCGAACTGTTCGGCTGGGATTTGTTAAGATTAAAATATCTTAGTATTTGAGCATAATCCAAAATTTCCTATATTCATAATTACTTTTTCTAAAAGTAGAGATGATATTTGCTGATCACAAAAATTACGTCAAAAGTCTTTGGATCAACTCGACAATTTATTAACGAATATTAAAAATAGCGCTGAAATTGCATACATAAATAACCTACCTACTTAGTTACTTAACGTGTGCCTCTAGCATACGTTAAATATGGAACCCTAAAAAAGGAGTGTAGGGTTCTATTGCTGATACTACAAACACAAAAACTATTCTTCAAACTGGTGGACTTCAAATTGGTAATACAAAACACTTGACTGTGGCTCAGTAGATGACGAATAGTGCATTACATTAACTCAGTTATTTAAATTGGCCTTCTTTCACCGTTGTTAAACTTCTAATAAAACTAAATGATGTCCTAAAGTGTGGTACACTACATTTAAACCTCTCTCATTCCTATCACTCAATGTTATAAAGCTAATTTAAGCATAATGTTAGGGTAACCGCATTAACCAAAAAAAAAGAATAAATTAAAATTTTAAAAATAATAATGAATTAGCAGCATGGGACGTAAGAGAAAGGTTTAATTTAGGGAAGGTAAGTTTAAAATTTGTATTACTAATATAAAGACCCCTGTGTTGTAGTTATTTGGTGTTAAATAATTGATGATTTTCATTAGGTTACCTACCTATTAACATTTTAGTCGCCGGTGCCTGTAACGCAAGAACCAATAAAAACGTGTTTCTCATGAAGTCGTGACAGTTTTCTTTTTACATTTGTTATAATAGGGAATATTCATGATTTTGTACACACCTTCAATAATAGCTGATTTATGTAACAAACAGTTGAGAAACGTAATTTTTTGAATAGCTATACAAATAACCAATATGTAAGCCAACAGAGATTTGTTCCTATCTCTTTCTAGCAAACCAGAATTTAACACGGAGTTTATAATATGGCCGACCTGTTACACGACGTCACAGTGCACATCGGATCTCTCTGTCTACTCGCCGTCTCATTAGCCGTTTAAAATGCTTGTATCATCTGTATTTCTAGGCCGAATTTAATTTTAATGTCACTTTTACTTTACTTTACGGTATTTTCGTGTGGTTGTGAAATCCGATTTTTAAAATCCATGCATATTCCCTATTGTTTGCTTTCTATAAAGATATTTTATGTTTTTGGTAACCATACATTTTAACTAATAATATAGTACAGCATTATGAAATCACGAACATATTTGTTAGCCTATTTGTGCAAATTGTGGTTACTGAATTATCAACAAGTTTTTAAAGTTGTAGGTACCTAATTCTGTAGCTCTGCCTACCCCATTCTGGGATTACTGGCGTGAAGGCATGTATGTATTTAAACATATTTTTATAGTTTGGCTGTATATTAATTTTCAGTCTTAACTATTTATGCCTTTTTTTTTAATTTTCCAATATTTTTGATTGCTTTGGCCAAAAAGGGTACAGTGGCCACAAACTGTACTTCTACGCTAGCTATTTGTAGGTCTGATTTTACCTAATAGGTATCTTTATAGCGGTTGAACACTTTAGAATTGTGGCGAAACTAACACTTCTAGAAACGGTCCCCCAAATCTTATACAGGACCTGACTACACACGTTATTTAAGAGCAATGCAACAACAACTCACACACGTTGTTAAAAACTCCCTTGTTTGACATTAAGGGAGGTACCTACCTACACTGTTTTTTATACCTATTTTATTATTGGTCATAGGGCGATATATATATATATATATGTGTAGTAAATATCTATGTATATGTGAATAAAAAAATAGCTTTGTGACTGACCTTTTCTGTGAAAAAGTGAGTGTAACAGGCAGACATACAGGTAGACGGACATGGTGGGGTTATAACTTATAAGGTTACCTTGTTCGACTACGGTAGTATTTTTTTAAATTGCGGTTAGTTAATTCCGAAGGGAGCAATCCGGAACAATTAAGGTTATACCTACGACCATTATTTTATTTAAAAAACCTACATAGCAAAGTTATCAGTTATCACACATAATACCTAAAACGGCAGTTTCTGTCAAGACATCATTTACAAGTACTTTTATTAAGTAATAGTAAAAGCCGCATCATACTCACATCAAAATTGATTAATTTGCATAAGTACGTTTTGTTATGTCGCATTTTAAACCGTTTTGCAGTGCCGAATAATTGTAAAGCAGCGTATGAACCGTGCCAGCAACACGATGCGTTATCCCTCAGTAATCTACTAGAAGCCTAGTTAACGCATGTTCAGAACCTGCGAGATATCACTTATCAGAGCAAACATTAGTCAGATCACATTGATAATTTTTCTCGTCATGTTGTAAGAATTTTTGTCTTGGTTCGTAAAATTACGTCACAATTTACCTGCGAAGAACCGAATTTAGCTGTGATAGCAGGTACATTTTGTGATAATGGTTGGTAGTAATCGTTTTTTTTTCAATTTTAATTAATGAGTGGTATATTGTTACACTTAAAATGTCTTGTTACCGATGCGAATTGTATTTAATGAAATCTTAAATGTTCCTAATTATTTACAATTATTTCACGAATGACCCGCGGACCTACGAGTACGAAGTATATGCCAGTATATACTTTGTTTGAAACCTCAATTGTCAAGATTTAATTTTTCTGAGACTATAATTTTATTAGTTCTCTGTGTAGGTACTGTTCAAAAGAAAGAAAAAAACAAAAGTTTTGAATTTTCTATAGGACTTATAATTCATTTATTATTCATTTATGACGATGTAGTTACTTATTCTGAAAGGGAGTAACTCAAATTGGTCGATACAATAGACAACATTACGTTAGACTAGTCCATTTAAAAAAGTAAAGTAATGACATGTAACGTCAGACGTCAAAATTTTGCTCGGCGACTTGTGCGTGTGGTTTGCTTGTGCGGGTTGGTTCCCTTAATATCTAATATATTTCTATAACGATTTTGGCAATAATAACGGATACTGATACTGGACTGGACATATTATATAGGACAAGTATCCACCTGTCAATATCAATTTTAAAATTATGACAGTTTGTTTTTCCCGTGAAAGAGGCTATGGTGTTTTATCTTTTCGGCCTTAGTAAATCGGTAAAATGAGGTTTGTTGTATTTTGTATAATAAGCAAAATACATTTAATTACACATATTTTGCCGTGATTGGGAGGCAAATTATTTTCGATTCATCAAAAATGAAATGTTGTTTATGAACAGTATTTGAGCGTTTATTTGTCATTTATTGCATAATCCTAATGTCGACGACAAAATACATCCGGTGAGAAACAATAAATAGGCATCGAAACTCTAGGCTTGTACAGTCGAGTTCATAAATATGTGGACACTTTAGTACCATTCCATTTAATGTCACGTATAAACTGCCATGTATAAATTGTGGCAGCGATTAATGTGACAATGTACTAAAGTGTACACATATTTAAAAAGTCGACTGTACTGCGGTCTCTAGACAAAGATACACATACTTTTATAGAGAAATGAATGATATTTGAGTCAGTAATACCGTGGGTGGGTAATAAACATATTACCGTCGTTCTGGGACAGTCGGGCAACAAGGAAGCCATGCGGAAGCTATTCTCGCGGAGTTCTCAAAAGGATGCGCGAGACAAAGTTTAGGTTCTGTAAACTTTTATTTCGAAAACTATGCCTTTGACATTTTTAACATAATTAAATGCTTGATCGTCAAACTGAAGTTCGAAGGTAAAATGCGCCATATGCAGTTTCATGTTTTAGTTTTGCACGTAAAATACTGAAGCGTTCTGAATTGACACGTTACCGGAGTTAAATGTTTTATTTCAGTTGTTAGTTCGGTATCAAATAACCCATTTTGTTTGATCTCTACAAATGCAACAGAAAGTACAGAAACACAATTGATTCATGTTCCTTTGGTACTATAATTGGCACAAGAACTCTTTTAGGTACCCAGGTAATTAATTAAGCTCTTTGCGTTTTAGTTAAGTATTTAACTTAATTTCAAATTTTAATACTTTGATTTACCTACCTACTGATAGAAGTTGATCTTGATTCCATATGAGCCTAAAGAGACATTTTTAGGCCAACTAACATGTTAGGTAAATTAAAAAAGAACTTGCTGTTGTTGCCATTTACTTTGGTTGACAGCTTGATATCATACTTATTATTATTAGCTATTTATTTAAATTTAACATCTAAGTGAAAACCTCTCTTGTTTGGTTCCCATTTCGGGTGTACACAAAAAGCCCGTCAGCTCTGCTGTAGGTGGGTTTAGCTTTCTTAGACGGGCGCGTCTGCTTTGTCGGTAACACATGGATCCGTTTAGTTGAAACCGTTTTATGCACCTACCGTCTATGGGGCGTGTAATGTAAGGGATATCTGTGGCTTGCATTTGAGCCGGCGCTTCTCGTATAATGTTCTAAGAAGTGTATGTCTCAAAGAGTCGATTGTGCTGCGTGCGGTCCGCCGGCCGCCGGGTGTCTAACGGTATTCCGGTTCGGGTTAACAACCCTGTTCGACACGACACTTACCTGAACGATAGCATGCAACTCTCCCAGATTACCTTCTGCCTGAAGCGTTACTCCTTGTGATCTTTCAAAGTATTCCATGCTAAAGTAAAACATATTGTGTACTTTTGAGATAAGGATTCCTAACTAACATGTTATAAGATTATCGGTAGTGAGTTTGTCCTTTATTCGCGCAATAAAAGAATAACGCATCGACGAGTTGTTTGTGCGCTAAGTAAATAGTGTCGCTAGGGGGACATGTATCAGCTAATTAACTGTCTCGGTAAATAGGAGAGTTTTGGATAGATAATCGATCGATACACGAATTATAAAGGCAGGTTTTTCAAGTCCACCCAACATCCAAAAGATAAAAACTAAAAAAACTGATAAAAATACAGCATACATAATAAAAAAAACTCTGTAATAATCGTAAAGAAAAATATATTATTATCAAGTGTTATTTATGACGTAAATATTAAGAAGGGATAAGAAAGCCCTTTCCCTCTCGGGCCAGGATTTTAACTTTTCCTGCTTATTATGTATAGGTATTTATTTATTACATAAGTTATATTATACATGTTATTTATTGATATTTAAAGCAATTTGTGTGTAAAGTGTTGTACTTATTTGGCTATTCGTTGTCATTAATTATTTCTCAATCGCTCAAAGGTTAACTGGAAGAGATCTCTTAAAGGAATAAGTTCGTGTTTGTACACCCCTGTTATTTTTTAGTTTATTTTATAATGACATGAATGATACTTTGTAAAGTCAATAGGTACCTACATACTTTTCAATCTGTCAAATAGTTTAGCGGTTATTAAGGTTTTAATGATATTGATGATGGCCGTTTACTGCAATGTTTCACTTGTAGTGGTCAAATTGCATTAATGACATCTATTTGCATCGATCAGAATCGTCTAATTCAAACTGTGAGCATTTTGTTATGGTTGGGAAATTTAACTGGAATTAGGTCACATGGAACAAAATCTGCTGAACTGTATTTTTTGCCTTCATTAGGTAAGTAAGTAGTACTCGTTGCACGATTTCCTAATCTTAATGAACTGCACCAATTTTTGAGACAACATGCCACCTTGGTCTAGAGCAATTTTTTTTCAGTTTCAGCAGTTATGGAATTAAAAACGAGAAAAAATGTTTTGTGTCTTAGAAAGTATAGTTTTATTATGGTGTACCCATTGCTACATGCTACATAACTGACGATTAGACAAGGTTTTTGCAATTACAATTGATAGCTATGTTTAGCCAAAGAAGGTAAACGTTAGCGTTCTTTTCTTTGCCAGTGCCATTAAAACCTTAATAACTTCTAAACTACATAATTGACCACTTGAAAAGTTTAAACTATATTCTGGAGGGGTAAGGAAAGGGCTATTTTACCCTTAATATTTACGTCAAGTCCTGGGTCCGTATGTCTGTTTAACACAACGATCATAACATTTGACATCACGGTACGGCTAGCCTACTCCTTGCTGGCAAACAGCTAGTGCTCCTTGGTTTATCTCCGTTGAGGGCAAGTAAAATGTATTTGCTTCTGAGTTTCGAATGTTCTTCTTACATTTAAGTTTTTATTTTTTTATGTCGGTATGTTACCGATGCCATAGTATGTACCCAATAACAAGACTAGGGCTTATTTTAGACTTAGTATTTTGTGTGATTCATATCTAAAGTTGTTTGAGTGGTAATAATGAATATAACACGAACAAACAAGGGTTTTTAGGGATCAACTTTACTATAATAGTAATGAATGTCTATAATGTTGATGTATTTTATTATTATAATGATTCCCCTAGACTCGGTTTTCGCACTAAAGTTCATTCAGCCGTTCCTTACTAACGTACGAATGATAATAAACCCCCAAAAACTTGGAAGTAACAAAAAGTTTGAATCGGTACATACATATACGAGTAGGTATTGTAAAAGGTGTTATACAAGAGGCGCGGCCGCACTCGGCGCGCACAAAGGCGCGCTGCTCCAAGAAACAATGTCTCGAGCCCGGCGACAGTACCATAAACTGTTATTTCGATGCCACCTACATTTAAATAAACTTTGATGTGTGAATAAGGTGTTTGTAATAGATACGACCCATCTACTGAAGAACACTCGAAATGTAAATTTGTGTTTGTGATCTGTTGGCAGCTATCTATGCATTCCGAAACATGGTGTTTATGTTTGCTGGCAGACAAGAGATAATTATACAAAAATGGTAAACTTCTGTTTACTCGTTTATTTTAGTGTACAAGTAGGCATGTATTTAGAAATTGTATAAAAAATACATATCCTAAGCTGATTCAAGTTTTTTTATGCGGTTTTCAATGAATCTAGTATTTAACGTGGTGTGATCATTATTGAATTGAACTTCGTTTTATAGGTAATTAGTTACCTATTTCACGCATTACGTATTTTGCATAGATAAACGAAATCATTTAAAACTACTTTAATTACATCGCTGTACTGGCACTTTGGCACTGGAACTTATCAGATTTTTATTTAATTCACACGAAAAATCAAATTATGTTGTAAAATTTTACAGTTTTGGAAAATCAGAAAAAACATTAGTCTTTATTAAAATTTAGGATAGTCAAAATGGACTTTATTGGATACAAAGTAAAGTTCATAACAACGTGAGTATTTTCTCTAACATAATTATATTTCATAAAAGTTCATAATCGTTAACTCGGAACTATCTTAGTACCTTTAGTTACGCCATCTCTTAGCAAATGGTCGATAACTACCTTCTAGATAATGCTTATCTTCGACTTTCAAAACGAACCCAAAATTTAGATAGGTTGATTGTTACAAGAGGGCGAAAGAGACAGATTTGGAACATCGGTTTCGGAGTAACCTCAGTACCTAGCACCGAATGTTCTAGAAAGAAAAACTGTCCCCGCGCTTCACATCGAGTATTTCGCTAGATGGCGTTTTTACGCTTTATTGGAATTCAAAGCAGGTACAATTCTGTCCAATAGACTGCATAAGTATATTACTTACGTAGTATATTTTATGTTTTATGGCCTACGTTAGTATATAAACAGCTGATTTATAAGCTGAATAAATCCTCTTGTGCGAAAATTAACGGAAATTAATTGTTTTATTATGTTTTAATCCAGCATGAAGTGAAAGTATTTACAAAAAGATTGATGTATCATCACATAAAAAATCAACGTAAGATTTGCCTTTTTCAACCATTTATTCTCAAATAGTGAACCCTCCGTGCGCGAGTCCAACTCGCACTTGACCGGTTTTTTCTTAATATAGGTTTAAGATACGAATTGACATCAATGTTCACAGGTGAGTCATAAAAAAACGCTTCCCTATGCAGTTTACAGATTAACTTTTGTAGTTAATGAGTTTTCGCTGTAATAATGTAAACAATTTGCCGCGGTTTTAAACCTTGTTCAATATAATTAAATACTCCTCGCAGTCTATTGTTGCGTTGATCCTGCACCGACCAGTTCCCTGACACACTTAATTATCACGTGGCCCTTACCCTGGACCCAGATAAGTATATTTGTGGGTCACAAGCATGAATAAAATATTATCAACAACGGGTCAAAACAATATTTTTATATCGGTAGGAAGCGAATAATAACAATTATTAATAAATAACTTTATGTAGGTACAGTCGACGTCAAAGATATATTTATAATTTTTCATCTTATTCCATAAACTGAAATCAACTAGAAAACTGTCTAGTAATTATCGCACAGAGGGTGCCGCACTTCCGTCTAAGTAATATTTGTATAAAATCAAAATCCGCTCTTAACAGTAAACAGAGCAATAATTTCATGTTTGTACCTTATGCCCGTCGGCAGACTATCTCAATAAACACTTTTTACCACAAAGTTTGTCCTGTGACTGGTAAACATCGAGAAACAGTATAATTATCATATTTAACTCACGAGCTCCCAAATGATTTATCTCATAAAAGGTTAAACAAAATACTTTACCTGGTAACTCGGTTACTTTTGCTGATAAAATAATTTATTTCAATTTTAATATTTCTTATGATGAGGCTTTGTTTGGACCACTACATACTTCTAGAAGGTATTCAAAATTCCAGCCTGATAGCGTTAACCGTTTCAAAGAGGGTTCTTGGCAGACGGTCGGATAGATGGACAAAAATAAATCTTGTAAGGGTTCCGTTTTTCAGTATTTGGTACGGAACCTTAAAAAGATCACAGGTCATTAGAGAATTACTTTTTCTATTTAAGGGACGCAATTTGTTCTTCGCGAATTAGTTAGGTCGAAGAATACGAATCTAGCAGTATGGGATTCAAATCCCGGTAAGGGTAGATATTTTGTGTGAAAAGTGTCATGAATGTTATGTATTTAAGTTTATATTTCTCTCTATCAGTATTTATATCATGATTTAGTACCCATAGTAGAGCCTTGAGCTTAGTTTGGGAGTAGGTTAATTGGTGTGACGGTGTGCCCTGATCATCCTATCATTGTTACAAAACTTTGCGAGTGATTGAAAGAAGATGCCCAATTATAAGCAAGGTTTTTTTTTGTGGGGGAGGAGAAAGTACGTTATTTATACTCTTTGATCGGATCTGAATGAATATGCCCGACTCTACTGGGAATGGTGCCCAATGACCTACGAACTGAAATCTCCTCTCGTGTGGAGTGCGCGTCGTTGGACTTGCGGTGCAATTGATGTACCTATTCTTTGTGCCCAACTGGATATTTTTGCGCATATTTTTAGTGTAATTTTAATGTTGCTTAAGTGATGAGGTTTATGTTGACAACCATCAAATTCTGACTTAGAACCACATTTCTGAATACAAATTCACGAGCCTATGTTCCTAATTTTGCATGGGCATAATAGTTTCGCTCCTTTCCTTTGGAAAGTGCACAATGTTTTGACCGGCGTGTACTGGTGCTAACTATCGGCTGAACGAATGGTCCGATTTCGATAAACGATTCGTGTTAACGTTGCGAGTGTCATTGGATACTTCAAAATAGAATGTAAAAACGTGTCATTTTAAGTGAAAACAGAGCAAAATAATAGCTAATAATAGCTGTCGAATTACTAAACCAACCAATACTAAAATACTGAATCATTCAATCGAGCCGTTGAATAAATGGTAGTTTGAAACATTTCTTATAGAAAGACAATATTACCATGCATGCATGTGCATGGTCCGTCCGGGTTGGTACCACCATATTATTCATTAACATACCGTCAAGCACCAGTGTTTGCACCGTTGTGTTCCGGTTTGGGGATAAGACAGCCGGTGAAATGACTAGCATAGAGGCATTCCATCTTAGTCCTCAGGGTTGGCAGTGCATTTGCAGTCTTTTGAATGCGAATGTCTATGGGTTACAGTTTCCACTTACCATCAGGTGGCCCGTGTGCTCGTTTGCCTTCCCATGACATAAAAAATAAAAAAATAATATAAATCAATTAACATTCTCCTACCTAACTCGTTTCCAAAAATATATTGTAAGGCCCTTTAAACAAAACAGTAAAGTTCTCGAGCAATGTTCACCAATCGTAAAAGGAAAGAGTGGGAGTTAAACAAATAAACTATGGGCTGGTCACCTAATTACTGCTATCTGAGTGCAGTGCGTAGGAGACGCTCGCGGGGTCGCGGCCCGCGGGCCCTCGCGGTGTCGCCGGCATCGCGCGGCCGCGCTCCGGTGGCTGGCGGCTGCTTATCGCATGCGCTACGCTGGAAATGCGAGTTATATCTAATAGGTACTTCATTTTTCTATATCCGGGGTTTGTTTTTGTAGTAGGGCTAGAAGTACTCGTAAATATTAGTTAACCTACTTCTCGCTAAAAGTATCGTTGACTTATAATATTTGTTGCAGTCGTTTATCGATAAAAAGTACTATCCGTATGTCTCGGGGCTATGAACTATCTCTGTTTCAGTAATCGGTCAAGGCGTTGAACCTTTAGAACAAAACAAATACTTTTATAAATAGTCAACGACCGCAGCAGCGTGTAAAATATTTGACTGCATTGTCACTGGTCTGGATGGGAGGTCCAGGGTAGCGGGTATTTTATGCCACTTGTCCATTTTTATGTGATCGAACACGAAATGATTTGCATCACTACGGCAACCGTGTTGTCAGCTACCGTCTACTCACGTGGTTCCTGTCCGGCCGTCAACGGGCAAGTCATAAGGGTGCAGTCTATGAACGGTAGTGTGAGTCTAGGGATCTCTCAAGGGTCTGCATTAGGAAACATAATATTCTTAATTTGATAGGGCATTCAACCTTCTGACGGCCGTGACTCCTTCTTCTTCGTTTCTTTTTTTTCGTGCGTTGCAAGCAGTACCAACTGAGTGTAGGTTCCTCGGCTTCACACTTGACTCAAATCTTAACTGGAAGTGCCATGTCGAGAAACTGTGCAACTGTGCGATAGACTAAGTGATGCCGTCTTTGCGTTGCGTATACTGAGGAGGCTAAAGATCACAGCCCATTAGAAGCACCCGGCACCCGACCCGCACCGCCTTGCTTCGCGGTTAGTATTAAAAACGTTACGTAGCGTACTTGATGTAGTAAGCGCACCCCCATACAAATCCATTATAAACAATAGATACTAACCGCCTCGAGGCGAGGCGGTGCGGGTCGGGTGCCGGGTGCTTCTAATGAGCTGTGACCTTTAGGTATTGAAAATGATGCTTTCATTTAATCGTATGACATATTGCAAATGTAAAACCATTTAATAATATAATTTAACATAATAATAACATAAAACATATTACCCCCATATTCATAAGCACAATATATATATTTTAGTAAAAGTATTGTCGGTCACTTTCTGTCAAATTCAAAGATACAAAGCATGTTTTAAGTTATTTTTCGGTAATGTGCGTTCATGTAGGTGGAACTAAAACTAAAGTACCCTTTAATTATTTCACCGACACTTGACTAATTTAAGCTATATTCTATTTCGAAAAGTAAAGTAATGAGCGGGCCGGTCACTAGTAAGTATTAAAGTTCAGAGGCCCTTGCCAAGATGCATTACGTTAAGTAACGTTTCTATTCGATTCGTTTTTAAACCAATCGCGTCACTGGTACAGTCAGCGTCAAAAGAAACTGATCACTTAAATACCTTGTCGCTTTACTGTCACATAACAAATGTCAAACAAGTTTGTCTAATGTGTTGATGCGATAAAGTACAAAAGTAGCTTGAAGTGACCAGTTACTTTTGACGCTGACTGTACATCATGTGACTTTTTGTATCACGTCATTTACGAGTGAAGCGATTGGTTTACAAACGAAACGAATAGAAACGATAGTTAGCGTAATGCATCTTAGCAAGGGCCTCTGTTCTTTCACCGGATTCGCTTGCGCCTTGAGCGAGCGCCGCGAAGTATGAGCTTGTTCTCGTTTGCACGTCGTCGGTGCTAACTTCTTGAATGAGACTAGAATAGATACTACTTAAGTCGCATTCATTTAATTATAAGTTTTGTTGAATCATTGAACATTGACAGTTTAATGTAAACGGCCCAACTTTATTGAAGGAACGGTTGGAATAATTTTAGAACTCGCTCTTTACTTTAAATACCGGGGGCGGGCAGGTGCCATACAATGTAATATAAGGTTCCGGCACCGTTACTACATACAAACACAAAAAAATATCTTCAAAAACGAGAAGAATGAGTTTGTTTTTATATTTACTGATAATTAATGCTATTTTAGATAACTTTCAGGGTATACCTAATAAATAAATATCAGGGGACATTCTCACACAAATTAATAAAGTTCCAAATTAAGCTCTAGGGTTGTAGGTACTATGGGTACTTGATGACGATAAATATAGGTAATTATATACAAAGATAAATAAATGCTTAAATACATATAAACCTCCAAGTCTCAGGAACAAATACTCGTGCTAAACACACGCACAGGTACTGGCCCATACCAGGGAATCGAACCCTCGACCGATAGCCCCGTAGGCAGGGTCACTACACTACGATTTCGTAGGCTAAACGCCGTCGAAACCTTTAATCCTTTTAGTCGCCTACAACTTGAGAATGACTGAAGTGTAAGACTTAGCCTTCTTCTTATTCATAAACACACAGTAGCTAAAGTGTGCTTGAAATATGCTCTGTCCTTGACAGAAAGGGACAAAGAATACTTTACCTAAAAAAGGTTTATTGTGCGTGTATTAATAAGGGGATAGTCTTGATAGTTCTCGTTTTGACTTCGTCGTTGTCACTTATGTTCGTCGTTAAAATGATTGACCAGTTTTGTGTGTATTTTAGTTTTGGTTGTGGACACACGTGCTCTAGCGAAAATGACACTTTTTATAGTTTAATATCTCCTAAACGCTCCCCCAAATCTTAAAAACTGAAAATAACATTTTATTATGAGCTATATTATATGTATACAAAACTTGAGCTTTATGACTAAGATCTTATTATTTTCTTAGATCAGACAAAGCGAAACTAGTTTGACTACGGAAACCTAGAATCGGAGAAATAAAGCTATTATTTATTAACGTTTGATTTAGAGAGGAAACTCTAGAACAATTAATAATTATGAAGGTATTTCTTGTTATTCTAATTCTAGAGAAAACTGTAGCCTAGCCTGCGATATTTGTAATCAATTAAAACATTTGCAGAGATACGGGCGCTTATCCAAAGTTAGTGAGCAATTACGGGTTGCTTCCCGGAGAAACTGCGCCGCGCGGCGCCCCTGCACACGTGTTGTAACTGTCCCGGGGATATCAAATACGGAATTATATTGTATTTAGAGCAGTATTTACCCATTCATCTTCTAGGAAGGTCAAAACGATTTAGTTCCTGGTATAATTGGTGAAAAATTAAAGCTACTTTATTTTCTAAAATCCGTTTTTTTGCCAAGAGCTACCGGTCGTGTTTTTACGAGAGCCTGTTGCCACGTCGTAATACCAGAACGAGACGACTTGGTAGTAATTCTTGAGAAAATGTTAGGTAATTCAAAGTGCTGCTCTCTCCTGGCAATGATTACGGCGAGCTTTCGTGTCAGCCAAAGTCGCAATGAAAAGGGATGACATACTTTCGTCTGACGCATACCTATCTTCATTTTTCCCCCGTTTATTATTTCACAACGGACACGACACCTCTACTCGAAAATTCCTTATAGCAATCGGTACGCTGCTGCAAAGGGACTTCAAAATCAAATATGAATTAATGAATTGGTATTTGTGTACGTTATCGTTTTTGATGATTTTTACGATTATTTCCTTATTTGATTAACATTGAAGTAATATTAACATTAAATATGAAAGTTCTTATCAAATTTAGTCAATACGTAGGTACATAATTTATGTTGGGGCGAAGTTAACTCGGAACCGGAAGTGTTGCAGGCGATCTTTTACTCCTAATCAGTATTCACGATTCATACTCGTATTTGAAGATACCCGCGAATTCATACGCGTACAATGAGTTCCCGCTACTCCCCCAATATGTTCCTGTAGGATATCGATCTTCAAAAAATTCTTTCTTGAGATCGATAATGGATACCCCAAGGAGTATTATCTCCAAAAGTCCCAAGGTTCCACTCGATTAGGGGTGTGAATGGTCTGCCAGTCAGGCACGGCGACAACATTATTTTTACTTTCTGATAATCATCGAAGATAGAATAACTTTAAATAGAAAATTGTAAAACTTGTAGTTTTTGAAGTTTAGTTAGTACCTAGCTAAGGTCAAACTGGCACACATTTCACGGATTTAGTAATAGTACTAGTTAAAACTGTATGCAATCGATTTGCTTTTTAGATTAAAATTGACTTTATAAGCTCTACTACCTTCTTTAATACATATACAATTTTAGTTCTCAATTTAGATCTCACACGTGGTTAAATAAATCACCAGACGAGCGTGAGAACGGCGCCGATGACGTCTGTATCTTAAACGTAACATGCAATCAAAAAACCAGATGCTAAGAGGGCTTTAGGATATACATTATACATATTAATAACACCGACGATTTTTGATCAAGTTGTAAAAATCATTTGATATTTTGAATATTCAACGTGAAACCCGTCACCTATATGTACTTAGTTTTTCTCACACCTTACACTACGTCCGGAAGTCACCTTGTCCTTCTCTGACCTTCCTTAATCCACATTGAGCTAACCCATAGAAGCGCTTGCTAACCAGGGACCGGAAAAACCCCTTTATTTGATTAACCCTATAATTTGGTTACCCAGTCGATTTGGTTACCCTATGATTAAGTTACCTTAACTTTAGGGCGAACCCCTTTGAATCAGTTAACCGCATCCATAGAGCTTACCAAGTTCATTAGGGTTTCGGTAGTTTAGTTTAATATTTAAACACTTAGTGTTGACTGGATATTAGCTACCTCATTGATCGCTTCTCTCTTTTTGCGCATTCAGGCGAATTCTGGCTATCTCGCTTAAGCGGCTACTACCTGCCGCTACCCTATCAATTGTTAGGTAATGCAATAATAAATTGAAACTCATGCGTTTACAGATTAAACCAGCTTGAAACCGTTTTATTGAGTTTGAATATGGTAACAGACGATGGGGTATTGGGATAGGGTTAGCGCTTAGTCGAATTAACTGTATGGTTTGGTCTGTAAACACAAGTCTATCAAATACCATATCGAAAACCCCTTTCGCGCTAAGCGGTTCCGGTCCCTGTTACTAAGTCGACGGCTAAGGCAGTCAACCGTATCGTTAACAAAACTATTTCTAATTCATTTCATCTCTCCAAATAATAACAAAAATAATAACATTTTCCATGACCGGAACTTGGTGTAAATAACAAAAACGCGTTTTTGTGAATAAAATTCAAGGCAAAATAGTTAACAGGACTATTCTAATTATTTGGGAGTATATAATATTGGTAGAACCATTATATTATATTATTGCAGAAATAAACGAATTCCCCCACGGAAATGAACATAAAAAAATATTTTCGATTTTATTAAGTGTACTTTAAGCAAAAATATTAGCAGTGACTTTTGAACATAAAATTATTAAAATTAATATATTAAAACGCTATCAGGCAAAATTAAACAAATTGTATAAACGCAAGTTAATGTTAAAAGTTTTTTTTTAATATCGGTTAAGGCAAATATGCCCAATATGGGGCTATTCCCAGTAGTCCGCACCTCCGGCAAGTGGTGCGAACTACTGGGAATTTTTATTCCCAGTAGTTCGCACTGCGGACAAATGGGAATTTTTATTCCCAGTAGTTCGCACTGCGGACAAATGGGAAAATCAAAATCCCAGTAGTTCGCACAGTTTAATTCAACATAACTGTGTTCAATTTCATATGGTATTATAGGAGCAGGAATATAAAAAAGTAATTTTACACATTTATTTAAAATTAGACTGTCAATTAAATTTAGTTTAATCTTCATTTATAGGCTTTGTATTAGATACTTACTAGCGGCCCGCCCTCGCTTCGCTGCGGTTTATGTGAGTTTTCTGTAAGACCCGCACATAAATCATAATTTAAACATGAGAACCTTCGTCTTGAATCGCCCTATCTTTTGCTGCAAGCTGCATTAGAATTAGTTGCGTAGTTTAAAAGATCGAAGCGAACAGGCAGTGTTGTCAAGCCTAAGCTATAAAAATGAAAGTTTAGTTGATGAGTGACAGATTCATCAAGAAAGAGAGCTGCGACTACACGGGGCTACAAAGGCGCTAGGGGTTCATTTATAGGTGGCAGTTGACAAAGACGAACGACCGGTCAACCTGTATCGAAACTTCATCGCCGGGACACTCGGAAAATAAAGACTAAATGACAACGTACTTAATTAGCATCAAGGTGATTGATTAGCCTTTGCCTACGATTGCGGATATAATGGGTTAGAAATAATCGACATACCTGCATTTAGAGCGTTAATTTGCGTATGTTGACAAGCTGGCAATATCTAAAATGATTGATAGATGGAAAAACTATTAAGTAGTTTGCTTTTAAATATTACTCAATGAGTTAACTCAACACATGCAGTGCTCTTAGCACTTAAGTACCTATATGACATTTTATTGTAATATTGATTGTTATTGTAAAATTATAAATTCCAAGGTACCTCCCATGCGTGCAAGGGTGATTACATAATTTTACGAAATCGAATGAGATGTTATTGGATAGTTCTCAAAACATATTAAATCCTGTAGATGTTAGGGACCGTTTAAAATGTAATACACACTAAAAGCTTTATATTTGCTAGAGTGAGGTGTCCCATACCTACGGTGCCACAATGCATACACTATGCAATATTGCCAATGTCCCACGCAGGAACCGTGTGTTAATGTTTTAAGTTAAACAGGATCAAACCGGTAAATGTCAAGGTTAAGATAAAATTATCAAACAGCATTTTATCGTACTTTATAAATAAAACGCGTTTTAAAACTAAATAATGAATAACGTAACCATTTCACCGTCATCATAAAAATGTACTTAGCGACTTTAAAATATTTTAGTTCTTAAGTTCCTACTTATTTACAAGGAGCCTTAAAACGCATAACATAAATACTCCTATTAAAATGGATATAGTGAAATTAATATTAACCGCATAATTATTAATCTGCATCATAAAAAATAATATTTCATTGGTAATTGATTACACATATTTTTAATTCGTATACTATAATTAATTATCCAATAACTTAGAAAAGGTTATTTTGCATTAACGTTACTTTGTACAGAAAATAAATATTAAATAGACAACCTAACCGTAGGGGTGCACTACCGTAACAAAATGAACAATTGTTCTAATAAAAAATGTACAATTATTACAATACCAATGATTTATAATTTATACCTCTCCTTTTTTAAAGTAAGTAGAGCCCTGTAACACCTACTATTTGGACCAGAGGGGCTATTGTCTAAGGGTCTAGTGCACTCGCAATCGCAATCATTTTCATTTTGAAAATCGAAGGCTTGTCTGCAAGATGATGAAAACAAGATGAAAATAATTGTTCCGCTTTGAAGCCGATTGCAATTCCGAGTGCGTTAGACGATAGCCCCTCAACTCTCATCTGGCTGTGAGATTACAGTTGAACCTTACACTCCTGGCTACGCTCGTCGTCGTTCCTAATTTGTGCTGTCTATGACAATTGTCCATAAGCAATATTTATGAGCTTCAATTATAAAACTTTAACTAAACATAATCAGAAATTTTGGTTTTTGGAATGTCATCGATCTAAATTTCGGTAAGATAACTTTGGATGTTTTTTCTTTTTTTTTATAAATTAAAGATATATTTGACGTTACGCGAATGTTATGCAAACTCATTTTATATCAAGTATGTAATGCGGATGTCCAATATGGCAATCAATGTTATGTTACATACATAAGAGACACCCATTGAAAAGTAGGGCGGAGTGTTAACAATAGTAATAAGTTGGTATTAAATGTAAAAGTCCGACACACTGTTGATTCTAAAATCTTAGAATTTAAGCCCTTCGAAGACCGGACGGCTGTCGAGAAAATCGAAATAGATGCAACGTCGAAGCGACTACTGATATGAAAGCTCACCTGGGGGCGGTTCTGCCCCTTCTTATTGTAATATCCCGTGTGCGGGCGCAGAGTCACACCATAACACGTAAGTACCTTAATCATACGTTATTTCTAACTTTAAGTATTTTCGTAATAAAATGTCACAATCAGTTCCGATCGTGACTAAAAGTTACCAGTTTTCCTTAAAGCGGGCTTCTTTATCAGTAGTTAACCTAACTACTCGTGCAACAGCAGAGCAACCGGCCTTCATATTATTTATATTTTCAATTTAAAACAAACGGGTCGATTTTACAGTTGAAAAGTTCATATAAGTAGGGCACGCGTTTCTCCGAACCAATTCACACGTCATCGTCACGCCAAAAGATTTGTTTGTTGCCCGAGCCAACAGATTCTCTAACAAAGCGTTGCTGTAATTTTATGCAAAACAAAAATAAAACAAAAATTAATGCAGTAAATTGAAATGTCAATCACAATGTCAAGAAAAATGTACGCTTTAAAAACTTTATAAATAAAGTTAAAATACAAATACACGATACAGTGTATTAAAGTACAGGACTGCATGGCAAACCTAGCATTGAGTTACATTATCTAGTTAGGTTAGTGAATCAACGCTTCATGCTGCACCGTGCTACTAGTACTAGTGTAGCATTTTCTTGACAATCATTTCAGGCCTAGCAAGGCAAGGCTAGATCATAAACTTCCACGGCCAGAAATGTAATTTTCAATCTTAGTTATAGTGATCTACAAAAGTAAAGTATTGACTTTACTAAGCAACAAACATCAATTGTAAAATATACTTGCTTATAATGACAGCGATTGTGAATGACGGTACAGCTAATTCGGTAAAAATCATAAAAGTTAAAAAGTAAACAAAAGACGAACAAACAAACTTACTATGAATTTAAATTGAATTTTATAACTGTTTCTTAACTAGAGGCAGGGATCTCATTACTGCATCTGTCGGCGAATATGACGGAATTATTGCGTTTATCTAAAAATACACCATATTGAGAGCAGCGAATTCATTTAATCCAATTTTTTTATTTTTTCGACGAAAACTGTGTTTTATACCAGTGCTCTTAGGGGCGTGTTTAATCACATTGTAGCTTCAATTTGACCTCTCCGACCATTGCTTAGGAATGTCAAGACAATCCCTCTAAAAGATAAATGTGAATAATAGTAATTTTAACATTGCAAAGTATTGTTGTATTGTATCGTATTGATTATAAACCATAATGATATTTTTTCCAAATCAACCAGCATGAAAATATTTGTTAAATTTAGTTGTAACAAACAAAACTAAACGTGTGTATTTAGAAACATAATACAACGAGTGAAGTAGGTACTTTACGGACATCGTAATTTACATCACACAGTGACACTAAATTACGAAAAATACTATTTGTATCATTACTGCAGTCACTGTTGGATTACGTGCGGTACACTTAAGGCCGCGAACCGCGACCCGGTGTTCATGGCGGTGGTGATTACTTCCCATCAGGTAATCCGCATGCTTGTTTGCCTCCCTCTGCTATACAATTTTTTTATAATCAAAACTTATTTTAAAATATATTTTAAACGTCGACAAGCTTAAAATAAACTTGAAAATAGCATACTATCTTTCTATTATTATTTTTATCGTTTTCCTTTACTGTATTTAAAAAGTGATATCTTAAAATTTACTCATCAGGATACTATAATCAAAAAACGGATTTTTTCTTGTTTATGGGTTCTAGATTTAAACGAGTTTGTATTTTTTCGCCGGGCTACCCTTGAAACATTTAAATAAATTGTTGAG
Source organism: Acleris emargana (assembly GCA_927399475.2). NCBI lineage: Eukaryota > Metazoa > Arthropoda > Insecta > Lepidoptera > Tortricidae > Acleris > Acleris emargana. The sequence continues at coordinate 41,944,218 of OV656835.1, read as the reverse complement.
TTATTTTGACTTGTTGTCACCTTTACAATCATGTGATTGTAAACAGGCGTGATTTAATGTATGTATGTATGATGGTAATTTTCATGAAAACAATATATGAATTGACAGGTACTCGTGTTTTCAAAGTGTTTTTGTCAAAAAGCACATTTAGTTTTGAATCCGCTCTGTGTATTGTTGTTTCTACAAATTTATCTAGGGGAGGGGCACAATCAGGCGGTTGCGGTCCACGCTCCAATCTCGCTACAAAACATAATTGTTTTGTTACTGCCATCGCCGCCGAGCTGGGCACACCCCTAGCCGTCCGACGGCGCTACGTATGACCCTGCACACGACGTAAAAAATAAATCGAAACCGATATGTATTTACGTTTTTGTTATATTTTCTTGCTTGTAAATAGCGTAGCGACAGCAAGGATTGCATCCATAGTTTTAAAGTTTAATTGCCTTTCCCAGATCCAGTTTTGGATCAGACTTAAGATTAGCTCACCGGTAGCCTCAATCAGTCACAATTACGAGCGATCGATTAACGTCGCCGGCAAGCCGGAACGGGCTTGAGCTGTTGCGTCCGGAGCAGAAGTGTTAAAGTGTGTCATTATCAGCTTCGGGAGTGACAGGATCCCGTCAGCTTCTTCTACATATAGCCGCAGCCGCAGCCGCCGCGGCATCCCGGGACAGGTTCCACGCAGTACCTAGTTATTTTATTGCCTTATATATAAACCAAACCAAAATATTATTTTATTGGTTGAACTTATTTAGTGTCCATACTCGTATTTTATTTTTTAATAAAACATATATTTTATTATTATAAGTATCTGAAATATATTCGTGGACAAAGACAAAGCTGTAAAATAAGGGGTCAAATAATTAGTTGGTTTAAATAATTTAGTGTGTCTAACGATTTTACAAAGTTGAGTCACGAAACACGTCACTGGGTTGCGAGCTTTAATTTGAAAAATAAACCGCATTGAACTAAATTCGTTGACTTTTTTGAGCGATGTAGAACTAATAAAGGAAAACGCCCGTAGAACCTCCCGCTATAAGTTTCTGGAGTTCTTTAATCCGTTACTAAAGTTTTAGGAAATACATACCGATTTAAGAGTAGGTGCAGTGAATATAGTGCGTAATGATGGGCATAATATTTTAAAAGCGCGTCATTGGCTAGGTAATAGATCTAATGAGCAGAGTGGTTTAAATATTCATGGGGTGTGTGTACAACACGGCGAGCGAGCTACAAAACGGCTGATTTTCCAATAAGCCGCGGCCCCGCGCCGAGCGCCGAGCGCCGAGCGCCGCGCTGTCACCCGACACTACTATACCTACTGCCGAACTAAAACTGCGAGTCGCCCTCGCGATTCTAATAAACGCTCGAATTTATCGGATTGAATATACACAAAGAGTTCGACTCAGGTATTCAATTTCATTTCTCGCTCGCAATACGATAAGATATTAAAAATATTTTCTACGGAAGTCAATATAAAATTAGGATTTGTCTTATAATTTTGTCTTACATCTTTGCGTAAAAGTTTTGAAGCCTCTACGACGAAGTAAATGCTTGTATTGTTATGGTAATACGAGTGCATTTTAACTCAACCTAATTTTTGTAAACGACCCGACGGTTCACGAGAGATTAACCACAGACGCGGGTGATGAATATTAACATAATAATATGTCAACGAACTTCTTCATCCAGATGTTTACGTAATCAGACTATATAGAACATTTAAAGCCTTTATATACTAGAGAGTATAGTCGGATCAAAATTAGATACAAAGATGAGCCAAGTTCGTCCTGTGCACGTCGAGTATCTGCTTCATTATTGTCTTAGGCCCGCTTGCACGGAAGTTTAATCCTAGGTAACCCCAGGTTATATTATTAGCGAATGTCAGATTAATATGAGAACGGTCCATTTTTAGGAACTAACCTGCTAACCTAGGTTTAACCTGGGCTTTAATGAAATCGGTAATTTATTTTTTGTGAACTGAAAAGTAATGAAAAATGTATACCTAATCTTCGGTCTATACTTCCTAATCTGTATATTTTCGTATTCCTATAAAATAAACTGGCCAAGTGCGAGTTGTAGTCGCGCCCCGACGATCCCTACTTTTTAAATGACATAGTTAAAAAGCAAAAAACCGACTTCATAAACGCAAAAAATAACTTATTTGCAAATCCACAAATTCAAGCAAGCAAGCAAGGTCAACCAACTGAAGTCCTCTTTTGGTTGAAAATATTGTAGGACGCTGACTTCAGTCTTGGTCGCGTTATTGAAGGAGGTTTTGTGTTTTTTAACATATGCTATTTTAAACTTTTTAGTGATCAAAATACAAAATTCAAAATATTTATTCAGTAAATTGGCCACATGAGGGCTCTTTTACACGTCAGTAATATGGAGTGAATCTACCAGCGCTTCGGACAAAACCATCATTGCGGAGAAGAAGCGCCGCAGGAAACTGCAACAGAATGTCATTTTTTCAATAATACTTAAAAGTAAATTACATTAGAAAGTAATAAATAATTATTTTTAAAAGTAACACAAATAAAATCATTACAAATGTAAGGTCAATAAAATAAAGTTAAAAAAGAATGACTAGGAGAACAACGTGACGAGGTCTCTGCATCAGGAACGATAATTAAAAAACTAAATTATAATACCTATGCTGTTATATAGTTCCACTTCTCAGTTACGAGTAATAAGTAATTAAGATATTTCAAGCTAACTGCAAGAAACGCCACGGAGGAGTCATAGTGTTTATATTATTTACTTCATTTAAATGTGCTTCATAGTTTCTCAACTATATTAATCAAGATATCTCATCCCTTGTAATAGGTATCACGGAAAAGTTCCGGTGCCCATCTGTGGTCTTCATCGGTTCCGCTTCACCTATGATACATTCTGAATGTAAATGCCGGACTTGTTACTCAAAATTCCAAAACCACTACGTCAATGCCTACTATATTATTTGAGGAGTTCCTTCAATTTCTCACGGATTCCCTCATCATCGGATACTGACATGGTGACAATGGAGTCACCTCCGGAGTATACTTATAAAAAAAAAAAAACTATATCCCCAATTGACGTAGGACTTCAACATACAAAAAAAACTTATGGTCGAATTGAGAACCCCCTTTTTTAATTCAGTTTAATAGAGTTTCATTTGGGAAGTAGAATCGATACGTATCTACATTTAAAGGCCCGAGTTCAAAGGTACCTATAATAAAGAATATTAAAGAAAAACTATCCTGATTACGTAGACTTCATTGGTTTTTTAGTTTACATGACGACCCCCAGGAGTTTACGTCGACCAGCAAGGGGTCCTTGACACGTCGTCGTTACGCGTGCATTTATTACAACCGGACAAATACTTTGATCATATTGTGCCATGTTCCGGCCGCCTGATTTAAATTTATTAAATCGCGACATAGAATGTCAAAGAAGACAGGGGTCTTCATAACCCAAGCGGACATCGCTACTTATTTGTACATCGTTAGTGAAGAGACGCGGCACAATGGTAATTGATAAAATATGCAAAGCGAGCATGGAGCGGTTGTTCTGTAATCCTATTAAGCGTTTGCAGTTTAGACGAAAGCACACGCTTTATTATAATATAACGAAACAAAAAATGCTTTTCACGCCGAAATCATAGAATACTTACTGAATGAAATGTTTAGAAAACAATGAACCGACTACAAATGATGAAGAAGTTCCGTTGATTTTAAACGAAACAATGACCAGATCTTAAAGAAATTTCTGTGATGATATTACCTAATAAATAAATCCAAGTACAAAAAACACCAATATCAGTTTACATATTGGCGGAGAACACAAAAAAAATGCAGACAATTTCAGAAAACACCTTTTATGAATTTAACTAAAATGAATCATTCACAATAACCACCCAATGGTCCCTGCGGAAGACCAGCGCTGGTTTTACTACCGGCAACATACCGGCATTAGGTCAGCCATATGTTTTTCGTCTCATTTTGTTTAGTACTTGTTTTGTCCTTTTGTTAGATGTCTGAATAAACTTTTTTTTCACAATACGAGTTTTTGAATAGTCATCGGTAATTTCTTGCTTCCTATTTATTATATATATATATATATATCCTATTTGTTATTAGAAAATACTAATTACTAGTCAGCATCGAAAAAAAATTAAAACACCAAGGATAGAAGTCCAGACCGACCACTTAGCAACTTAGCACTTAGCAAAACTTGACACAGGTTACAATAAAAATTTAGTGCGCAAAAACCTATAAACTAAAAATTTACACGCACAGAAAATAAAAACATATTTTAAACATAAATATGTTTTTATTTATATATTTATAAGAAAATGTTATGTAAGTAAGTAGGTACATTAATGGAAAGCCAAAATTAAAGTCACGATCTGCTTAATTGGGACCATTGCGGACCCCCACTGTCATCTCGTGTATTTGGTACGATGGATGCCTTATAAATTTGGTTCGAGTGAGTCCTGGTAATAGATTAAGCAGTAGATGTAGTGATATTTATGTTAAATATCGTAAACAAAGGAATGACTCACCAAAATCAGTGTGCAGCACACCGTTTGCACCTTTAGAATCCTGTAAGCACGTCGTTCCATGGCGGAGCTGGTAACTTTGCATTGGGTATGCCGACAGTATGCGAAGTGGGACGTAAATCAAGCAGGATTTAAATAGATCGTCGCATGTTTACGTCCATAGAGGGCCGCCAGGCACGGGTCCGCCTGACAGCCACCTCCACGCCGGCCGAATACAAACAAAAAATTCGCATCGAACATTCGACAAGATTTATAATATTAATGTAAATATGGTTGGTTTATTGTTTTACGTAATAGGTATCTATCTAGGAACCTATATTAATAAAATTGAAACGGTATTCGTTGGTAAACAGATCATTTGAGAACGGCTGGAGCTGGACAGATTTCTTTAACATTTTTTAAAAATGGTTGTATTTGGCCGAATATTTATTATGGTTGTTTTATTTATGGAAAGTTGGGAGACAACGTCTGACGGTTAGCTCTTTTATAATCCAGGTGCCAAAGTACCTATCATCGTAAATACATTTTTTTTATCGCATACACTGTAAGGTGGGTTGTATAGGTACTCGTAGGTACTGTAACAGATTAAAATTTTACATTTGACGCGACGTTGTACCTAGCAATGAGCAGTCAAATAACTTAAAAAAATACGTATCTATAGGTATAATTAATTTGTTTCCAATAACAATAATTACTGTGTTACGCATTAAATAAAAACATTGAAAATTATGGACATTTTCATAAACCTTAAAACAAAATAATTAAACTACTTTTACTTCTGTATGCGAAACGGACCTCCAATCCCATACCATTTTAATCATTTAATGACATGTGTTTTAATATAACACATAAAACACCTGCCTAGACTTCACCATGCGACAGCAATAGTTCTAGCGTGATTTATGATACCTTATTTTACAGTACGTAGGTAAATTAAAATAAAGTTCACATATTTATATATCAAAATACGAATCGTCTACATTTCCTTTTTAAACCTCATAGATAATCGGTTTTTTTGCCAAATGACATATGTCCAATACTATACCGATAAACAAATGTACCTACTTAACGTATCATTTATTATAATGATAGCACTTCAACGTGACAGACAAACTTCTTTGCGCTCCAATAGCGAGCATGTAAGACTGCAATATGCTCCATGGCACAATCAATTTCCCCAACTTCGGTATCTGCTGTCCTAGTTAACTTAAGCACTTTTCATGACCGAGTAAAAGAAAGTGGCCTGCTCACGAATCACGGTTGGGGACAATTTGGTAATGAGGGGAAGCCGGTGCCTGGCGCAGGCTCTTCTACTGATTATTACACTGTTTAATTTATTTGTCGAATCCACCTCGTCTGGGACCTATTACGTTAGTGCTCGCCGCGTATTACACATCAACGGTTGGATGTGGCATTGGTAGTTCACATCAAGTGAAAAAAATTGAAATATACCTACTGTTGATGAGTTTTTTACCATGGGAATTTGGACTTTTATATTTCAATACCAAAATCCGTTGAACTCATTATTTGTATTCTAGCCTATCAAACACATTTAATGTTTACGTTTTTACCCAAAAACACTTCAATAACGAAGCAAAGTGATACGTATTCATAATTTTCCAAGCATATTTTTAAGAGTTTGCTCATCTTTATAGAAGGCACCTACAAAAACATGTCTCCTCTTATGCACTTTTTTCAATGCACTTGTAACAAGGGGAAAAGTGGGTAAATATATTTGTAGCCGATTGTACCTACTACTACTGTTGATGAGACTGAATATATTCAACATAGCTACGTGTAATATGCAGTAGCTAGGTAGCTACGATGAATACGATGATATTTAGTAACAATGTTATACAATTAGGTCATTGATTACAAAATAAATGGCCATCATTTCATTATCCTCTATGTTTTAAAATAAATTAAAATTACATTTTAAATTAATGAATAAAGTAAAAATATAACACACAGAACCCAACAAACCTCAAATGTACCCACAGGCCAGTATTATATTTTATATGACGCAAGGCGGGCGAATTGAGAGGGACTGGTAGAGTCGATCGGAAAGGCCCTTGACCAGTGACCAACAGAGAGATTGTTTACCCTCCTTAGACCTGTCTAATTCTATAGTACTACTGATGGTATGGTGTCGTCGCAGATTGGGCTGAAGACGGGAGTTCCAATTTCGCATTCAAAATAGAGTGCCGTATCCAAACTGATAATAACGAAATATGAATGTAAACTAACATCGTCGGGGCTGCGTTCGTGCCTGCCTTCGCTAACCTTGGTGGAGCCGCTGCTCTTTGTAGCGGTGCGGTAGTTAGCCGATTAAACTTTTGCCAATTTCACAGAATATCAATTATTATGAATAATGTTGTTTAATAATGTTTTTTGGGTGTAATGTTTATATCAACCCTAACTATTTAACCCGTCGAGCGCTCTATGTGCATTGTGCACATGGTGCACATAACGATTTTTGCCCTACATCGCTCTAAATATGTACACACCGTGCAGACAAAGCAACTGCGCCAATTATTGAAATGATTAAAAAATCCGGAGTGCAGCACGGGTATAGTGAAGGGCGGTTGCTGGACTCGTATATAGCGCATACTCATACTCGTCCCGCAATAGCCTTTTTCCTGGCCTCTGCAGTAATAAGTATTGAAACACTATAACTTTAAACACCTTTTTATTATCTTAAATAACACCTTATAATCTCTTAGTCATGTCGACGCGTCGTTATTGTAGTGTTCCCTCCAAAATCTCCCTCAGACTTCGCTGTCAATTTGACACATGGAGTTGGGGAGTATTCCAGATATCTTGATACACGACATGCAGTAATGAAATATTATTTTTATTTAGAACTAGCTTCTGCCAGCGACCGTCCGTGTAGAAATTGTATTTTTGTCATCCCACGGGATCCGTAAATTTTTCCGGAATAAAAAGTGACCTATGTTACTGTGGTAAAATAATTTTTGAAAGCGGTCCTTTAGTTTTGAGTTTATTCGTTACAAACATACAAATCTTTCCTCTTTATAATATTATTAGTAGACCCCGCTATCGGAGAAGCGAAATGGTAGTTGTCAAGTTTTAGTGATGGGTAAAAATATTCATGATGTCGATATCGATATTCTTACTTTTTCTGTACAATTAGTTTTACATATCGTCGGTGATACTGCAAAACCGCGTAACTAACAAATTTATGATAGAGCAAAATAAACCTTACGGACTAGTTAAAAAAGACGATATGTACCTATACCATTTTTAGACTACAATTTAACATGTTTTTTTTTTGTAATCCATGATAATCATTGTCATCAGAAATGTAAATAAAAATAAATAGGGCTCAGATATATTGGGTTTATTGTTGAATAAATTCATCGTGACTGCACTAGATTACTGCAGAGAAACTGAAAAAAAAAAACTGATCGTTCATTAACAATATGATATCCCTTTAAGAGACACTTATTAATTAATTATTTTTTAATTAATTTATGAATGGTTCGTGCTATGAAGATAACGATAATTTGTTAGTAATGATGAAATATTGAAGAATTTTATTAATAAAAATGAAAAATGTTTAACACATTCATTTTGTAATTATTTAGTCCTGTTTTATAAAGTAAACACGTTTGATTAAAGTCCTTGACTCTCAAAATGGCAAAGAAAAGTTATCGACATATAGCTATAATTATCGACATATAGCTAGTATTTCAAAATAATTTTTACCCATCCCTAAGAACTTGACAGCTACCATTTTGCACCTCCGATAGCGGGGTCTAATTATTAGTGAAGATAATATCATCATCACTACATAGTATAAAACAAAGTCGCTTGCGCTGTCTGTCCCTATGTATGCTTAAATCTTTAAAACTACGCAACGGATTTTGATGCGGTTTTTTTTAATAGATAGAGTGATTCTTAAGGAAGGTTTATATGTATAAAACATTCCACGCGGGCGAAGCCGCGGGCGGGTCGCTAGTTACCTATAAAGATTGCGTTTAGGCAAATAAGTAGCTGCCTATTCTGAATACGGGTCTTATGAAAAATATGTAGTCAAAATTCAAATGTGTGACATAGGTAATCTTTAAAGTAGGTTGGTACAGTTAAAATTAATAAATATTTGCTATGACGTGATATAAAATATGATTTAATTGAATAATAAAATATGTCGTTGTACCTATAGGTCAAATATTTATTAAGTAGCATTGTATGCAAAAAACAATTAATTAATATGTGACCGTAACTTTGGTCGCAATATTAATTGTAGACCTCGAGATTCCGATTGTGACCCCGTTTATGGTAATATTATTGCTCAGCAAACTCGGGTTCCATCGCCAACGGTAGCAAATTGTAAATTGGCCGTACATACTATAAGTACTCACCTCAAACTTTCGTCGAACAATTGATTATGGGTTCGGGCGCCATCCCATTACTATTGCCCGTCTTACAGCGAAACTAAAAGTACCTACCCCTAATAACAAGTCACATCTCTCAGCACGCCCCGTGTTTATAATAAACCTGATGAAATATCTTGTAATGTTTGTTATCCACCACGTTGGCAGTATCGACAACTCGGAAAGTATAAAAGTTAGGGTTACTAATTTATTTTGAATAAATAATTAACAGTTTTAGATTTTTTTTAACCCATAATTTAAAGTATAGAAATCTGAGTTTTTCTTCCGCCAAGTTTGATCGCACGGTGTAAAAAAAGTATCAAAACCTGTAGGGCTACTTTCTTAAATAAATCCTGTTTAATGGAGATTCTAAAATAATAATCACAATTGAGATTATTGATTATAGCAGCGAAGTTATTATTAAGTTTGTCAAAGAAATACTGAATTCTATCAAACCAGCGTATTTAAAAAACGACTTTTGCTTCCGTTTAAAAATGAGTTGACGGGTTTAAATATTTAAAAAGACAATTTACGTGAATTTGAAATACAACAGCAACTTATTTCTGCCATAACGATTATATTCCTCATTTCCTTAATCTTTTGTTCTATATTGATGATGTGACATATTTTTTATCGATCTAACAGGCTCTGTCGTAGTATTTACCTTTTATCGTAGTGTTGTAGCATTTCACATTCAGGCAAACTGTCTTTTAAAACATTTAAAACCAGATGACTTCATTTTAAACGAAAGCAAAAGTCGTTTTTTAATTTCGATACTTTGATAGAATTCAATCTTTCTTGGACAAACTTAATAAAAACTTCGCATTTATAATCAATAATCTCAATTGTGATATCATTTTAGAATTTCTATTAAACGGGCAAATTTATAAAAACAGGAGCGCTGAGGTATTGATAAAATAAAAAATACAGTGTGCGATGTCAAACTTGCCAGAAGATAAAATCAGATTATTAGACTTTAAATTTGACTAGAAAAAAAATTAAAACTTCTAATTATTTAATAATTTTGTTAGTAGGGGTCTTAAAGAAAATTTAATCAGCTTTCTTTCACACCACACGAAACTGAAAATTCTAATAACTGTGGTCGTAGCGTCAAAAGTGGTGAAACAGGGAGCCGAATTTACAAAATTTAAAAAAAGTTGAGATATCTCTTTTCCATGCCACTGTACCTAAACACGAATTATTATATTTTCAATACTCCTGAGCTGAGCTATCCAGCCCCGTAAGATAGTCCACTATATACAGGACACCCTACATAGGATCGCTTACTAAAGGATATAAGAAAGGGCAAAAACTACTACTAAAGATTTAAAAAATAATCATAGGTAACTACTTCGTTTATTATTGATTTGATTTACATTAAAATTGTCAGTTATAAACATATTGCTGTAGCTGTAACCGAATTTTCAAAGAGGCTGCTACTGTACAATAAGGAGGGTACTGAAAAAGCTTTTAATAAATATTGTTACCTTGGATGTGCGGCGCGCGACGGGGAACCGAAAACCTAATTTATGCGCGTACTTCGGCAGACTGCACACGAGCCGCCGCGCCGCCCGCCTCCGCCGCGCCGGTGCGTCCGTCGGCCGCCGCTACCTAACGCGGCGCCTTCACGCACGCGGCGCGTTCTAGTTTTATTATTATTAGCTAGGTATTTATGTCGTCAATTATAGTCAAATTTGAACTCGTGAACTTTATAAATAGGTACAATTGAGAATTTATTTATTTATTTATTACCATGGATAAAGCTCTATAGCTTTTTTCAAGCGCTTCTTCTAATTCGTTATACAGGTAAATATATAAAGGAAGATCAACTGACTGACATATCAACGCATAGCCCAAACCGTTGGGTATAGAGATTCCAAATTTGGCACGTAGGTTCCTTATGATATGAGGTATAGGGGTACACTAAGAAGGGATTTTCAAAAAATCGTCCCCCAAAACGGGTAGAAAAAGTGGGAGTAGCGGGAAACTTATTCTACGCGTACGAAGTGCGGCGTCCCCTAGTAAATAATATTAGTGACGTCGGTGAGAACAGTCGTCGCATAGCTGCAGACCTGGGGCATGCAGTGGCAATTATGTAGCTATAAGCTAATACATTGTTGACAGAAACACACTATAAGTCTGTCAAAAATGTAATGTACCACCTCATCTCTGATAACTCTATTCCATTTAATGAGTATTCTCGTCTCGTCAATGGTAGGTAAGTGCTATGTTTATGCATTTATTTTATGCATTCCTGCATAGGCCGGCCTGCCGCGTGCTCCGCCTTAATTGTTAAACGTTTACGTCATTTGCAATAATATGCAATATATCGACAACCAATACCCACCATCAAAGTTTCGTTTCAAGGTTTTGAAAAACGAGATCACAAACCATCACTCGCTAAATAAGTATTTTGATTATACCTATCCTTTAATTACACCATTGCAATCCTGCATACATTATTATGTAAATTATCATACCTACTGTTTATTTGCGTCGTGAAGTCGTGCTTTACTTTAGTAAACATTACTGCAACAAAACGATGCTTTTGTACGTACCTACATCATTATGAAGTACCATTTAAAAAAAATAACTTTACCCGCATTGGCATTTTAATTTTAAAACATCATTAAAATGATTTTTCATAAATGGTAGTTTAAATGCTGACTTAAGTCTCCGTAATGACGTGCAACGAATACCAAGATCCACTAAGTTGTACAAAAAGAGGAGCGGTCAGAGTGCGGAGGAGGACTATCAAACACGCGGCGACGGTGCGGCGCGCCCTCGGCTAAGACGGCCGAAGTTCCCCAGCTAGCGGGCTTACCGGCTTGCTGTTTAGGTTTTCTTAGCTAATTCTGTATCAGTCTACAGAGAAAAACATGTAAATATCACATATCTAACCTTAATCATGATTCATACCTACGTTCTATTTTAAATTATATCATCATTTGCGAGGTGCGAGTGATATTTTAACTTAGTTATGTATGGGGTCAAAATTAACTGATGGAAAACCTGTTCAACTGTACCTGCTGACCTGAATTCAGCCAAAGAAAATAATATGTATCCACCCCAGCACCGAAATTATGTACTTACCCGTATATACCTTATAAGGTAGATAAGCAGGTACTAATGAACTCTTGGTATTTGTACATATTTTCCCAACTTTGCGTACCTACCTCTAGATGTTTACTTGGCTTGCTTGGAGATTGGAGCTTTTTGTAGGTTTTCTTCGGAAATTTTAAAGCTGTATTAATTGGGTGGTTTCAAGGATTGTTTCGTGCGGTAATATTTCAAGACAAAACATGGCGGTAGCCGAAGCCGCGCGCCCGGACTTGTGTCACGCAGGGCTAAGTATATCACGTACTAGGCTCATCTGCGCGGTGGGCTGTGGAATTTTAAATACAAAAAGGTGTTTCTGAAAATGTTTATGCTAGGAAAAAATGTACAGATTTCCCTCTGAAACGAGAGCATTCGTTTTTATTGTCGATTTATGTTAAAGCACATGCAGTGACTGCGAAAACGTGATCACAATGATATCATTTGCGTCAGGTGTATAACGTTTAATGATATCCATAAATAGTTAGTATAGGCGCTTAATCGGGTTCTTGTGTGAAACGACGCTCGGTTTAGTCCCAGTTTTAATAATATACTAATTCGTTTATGAACCTCTACTCTTTAAATATCATAATAATATAAAAACTTTACATTGCACTGAACGCAAATTAAAATACAATATTCATAAAATAAGGATGTACTCGTACCTACAAAGGCGACATTTAACACTATTTTTTAACAATGTAAATTACATACTATTTTAGATTTCTCTACCCCATATACGGGAAATCCTTACATTCTTTAATACTACCCAAAGATTTTATTCTTCCTAAATGCATAGGTACTGTAAATGCTCTACTGCTTTGTCACAGATTCTACCATATGTGCTGCCGCCGATGTCTAGCTTTGCTAAAAAGTTTTAACCTCAAAAGTTCCAGTGAAAATGCCGATTATGTACCGAAACTATTTTCTGCTGGGATTCCAGAGTTTATTGTTTTAACCCGAGTTCACTCTTTCTATAAAGAGTTTGGCATGCTCTATGCCAGCCAGCTTTTTGATGTTCTTCCATTGCAATGTCATTTGGAACTGTTTTTAGGGTCCCTGTGAAAGGACCACAAATAAGTACTTAGTTCGTGTTCGACGCACTATTTCGTAGATCCTATTTTCGCAATTTCATGCACTGCCCCAACTCCAGGGAAGCCTTCATATTAGGTACTATTAGCCAAATCAAAAGAAACGGGGCAAGAGCATATCCGACCAAGCTCAGTATAGGGTTCCGGAGCCGTTAAGTACTACAAACATAAAAAACTATCTCGTAAAACGACAAGTATGGACTAATTTTGCATTTAAGATTATTTTGTGCTGTCTTAGATGATTTTTAGTAGCTAAGTAATAACACTTTAGCCGCCTTTCAAGTCTAATTAAACGTAGTTTTCCTTTTAAGTTCGTTATTTGTGCTTTCGCTTAAGATATGTTTCAGATTTTAATTAAGGTAAGGTGGGGGAAGATTGAATGGTTTTTTGATGAGATGGATAGTGTTGTGTTAAAACCCTCGTAAAATAAAAAACTATTTACTTCCTTTCAATTGCATAAATTGGTAGGTATGAGCAAGGGCTATATTTTTGTAATCTGTCGATAAAACTCGGTTACGCCTATTCTAATATATAAAAATAATAAAATTAAATTAAATTTTGTCTAAAAAATTGACGGGTTACGATGGAATGGTCGAGGGGTAAGATTGACATAGTGTCTAAAGTCTTTTAAATGAATGCAAACGGTTACTGCTGCTCGTTATTGTATAGAATTCCTTACGCTTAACAGATACAGATGATTTTTGCGTAAATATTCCTGATAGGTAACAAGAAAAGTACAATTGAAAAAAAAAGTATTTTACTCTTACCCCGCTTCACAGGGAAAACGACAGTGATACTCAAACTTTTTATTGTATATTCTTCATATAAAAAAACGTAAACACATTTTTTTTTAATATTAAGAAGATCAGTTTGGAATTAAAATAACAGTTGCATGGAAACAATTATTTATTTTATAAAAGAAATGAATACAAAAAAGTAAGTATTTTCTTGCAGCATGACTAATTTTGTCACAAATTAAGCCACTTACATGTTAAATATTAGAAAATAAATATGAATCTGTGTAACAAATTAAGACACATTTAAAATACAAAAATATACCAAATACAGTAATCTGTGTAGAAAATTTAGTCACAGACTTACTTACATTTATAATATTAGAAATCCAAATAAGTACTTCTAGTAAACTTTAAGAGGTTTTTTTTCTCTCCAAACAAAAAAATACAGATTTATTATTGATTTCACACAATAGTTTCACACAACACTTCTTAGTTACTATTTATCTTATCGTTATATTAGGTCAGAAAATAAACCTTACGTTAATTATTTTTTTAAGTGCAAAGTTTGAGAATATGTGTCTTTTTCTATGACTTTCAAAAACGGGGGAAGATTGAAACATTACTATTTCAATGTTACCCCAGCGAAATTGGCTGGGTAAAGATGGAAACTTCTCGTAAATATCAATATATGATTAATAGCTACACCTAGCAGAAGTAAATAAAAATAGAATCTCAAATAACACATAAATAGTCAGTCAGAACTTTTATACTCCCCTTATTAATCAAGTTATGAAACACGGGGTAAGATTGAAAATCGACGAATTCACCACGAAATGCCGACCTTCACAAAATAGCACATAACACACGTCTACTTACTCCGAGCGGTCACTGGCGAATGTGCGGCGGATCGTAAATTAATGGATGATACCAGCACTAAAAAAATTAAACCAAATAAGGGAGTTATGTGAGACTTTTAATCTTTCCCCTTTTTTTATCTTCCCCACCTTACCTTACTTGTAGTTTTGGCTGCAGTTAGAGGAGGGGGGGGGGGGGGGGACACGTTAACTCCAGCGAAAATTATTCTTTTATTTTATTTATTCTAAAAGGTCCCCTAAATCTAAAAAAATATAGCTACTTACATAATGGTTGTTTGAAGATATGTCCAACGCCGCATTCGATGACATAATATAAAAAAATAGTTTAAGAAGCAAACGAGATTTTTTTACTAATTGGCTGGCGTAATTTAAATGGATCACTATGCCAAATTACAGCTTTGTAGTACCAAGACGGAAACACGGAAATGACGAATCCAGGCATCCTTTTGACTGCGGAACCCTAAATAGCAATATCAGTGACAAACGCCTCGTTCAAATCAAACTTTACTTATTCATTCATTGTCGATATTGCGTGACGATCGGCTTTTAAGTAACATTGTAATCAAAATAAAACTTTATTATCTGTTTAAATCAAGACACGGCAAATGCATTTGCAGTTATTGCTCAATAGTTTAATAATAGCTTCCCCAATTCCCCACGCGTGTGAAAAGCATGTATAAAATACACAATAGGTTATCGCAAGTAACCCTCATGTTGGATGAGGATGCATTGTCTCGAGTAATAGTTGTACTTGTAAATATTTTGGCAGCTAATGTTGAAGATCGTTTCGTAAAATTAAGCTAACGGTAGGTGCGTTCAGGATAAAGGGTTCGGTTGAACCGCGCATCGCAACGGCCGAGTACCTAAGCTGCTGCAACTAAATTAGGTACCGAAGGGGAGGGAGTTTTACTTAGCAATATCATTGATTTAATGAACTTTGTTTTACGTTACAATAATTTAACCGCATAAGCATTAGCTGTTGATTTGACTTTGTTCAATGAAGTTAAAACCAGTGCAGGTAGCCAATATGAGGAAGTTGAAAAAGCTTGAGAAAAGGCTGTCTTGCAAGAAGTTGTAGCACATCAGTAAGCATATAGACATTCTATATTTGAAATTTGACGCGCATATCATATTAGTTTTACTTGAGTTTTTTACCTATATCTGAGGAGTGGTTCATCAAAAAAGTAGCAAGGAATTACCAGATTTTTATTTTTATTGTTTGCTTAATTATGAAGCAGTTTATTCTTTTTAGTAATGTGTAGATATCTTACTATCAAATAAAAATACAATAATATTGAAATGTGTAAGATTCCTTGAGTTTTCTTAATATTTATTGCAATGTACTTTATAACTTTTTGTACAACACAATTTGACAATCTTCGCTTGCCGTTTTCTACAATACCACAATTGAATTTCCATTTTCAGAACTTGTTTTATGCTTTTAAGAATAGTATTATACGAATAAGTTATGCCAATAAACTAGATTTCACGTTGGGTAGTAAGGAAGTTTCTCCAATCTAACCTCTGACAAAGGTTTTTCTATGGGAGACAAATTTCGGTAAAAATGGCAAATACACAATTTTTGAAAATCCATGTAACTACCTCAAACTAAAGTCAAATCAAAAATATTAACTAATGATCAAAAGACAATTTAATAAGGTATTAACTAGCCCATCAAATGTTTATGACCAGAGGTCGGAATAGGCAGTGCCTATTTGCCTAAACTTCGCGGGAGGACGTAACTAAGAGTGGTTACAATCACCGAAAATAATGTTTTTTTATTATTGAATGCGGGATTTTCAGGTATTTTTTAATAATACATAAATGTGGAAATTAATACTAAAACTCAATATCACATGTTAATAACACATTTTGGTTGAGTTCTCATAACCATTTGTTTTGTTAGTTTTACTTTTTACCCAAAAACTGGCAACATTTAATTAAGTATAAGATAAGATAAGATAATTTTTATTGTCAATAACTGTGTACAAATGTTGTTAAGTAATATACAGCGTATGGAATCAACAACTTGCCCATTTCGGGCGTACAATATTTTCAAAATTTCGTTTGGATAACAATTTTTAATAATTAACAGAAAAATATTCTTAATATCAAAATATTCAAAATATTCAGGTTGTAAAAAAAAATAGTTATTAGCCATTCCTTAAGTTCCTTTTTAAACCTTGCACCATCTATTGCTTTAATATATTTCGGTAAATGATTGAATATTTTAATCCCAGTCACATAAGTACTCTTTTTCAGAATATGGCTAGTGGGTCGAACTATACGTAAGTCATGTTTATAATGTGTTCGTAAATTTTTCTTAGAGTCAGATATTTTATTAAAATAGTCATTACCACATTCCTTCACAAATAGACAGATTTCAAATATACAGGGTCTCCCAGAAACTGACGTCAACCCGCCTAGGGCTGATAGAGCAGCTCAAGCTATCGGTTTAACCCCCATGTATGTTCAGCAATTGTTATTAGTTTCCGAGATATTGATCATTTTAATCGGAATTTTTGTCATTTTTCCTTATGTCTGTGATACGAAAATCCCCTAAATTCCAGTATTAATGTACATTTTTCTCAGTGTTTTCTTGCATGATTAGAATCACTGTGAAATAAGGAAGTTTTTAAAGCTACATGTCACAGTTTTTTTCATGACATCTTTTTGAGTAAACGCACAAAGTTTGTTTTTCCATACTTGGTGAAAAATATACGCGGGGTTCTCTTAGTATGGAGAAAGTAACTCTGTGCGTTTACTTAAACATTTGAAATGAAAAAAAAATTGGCATGTACCTTTAAAAACTATCCTTATTTCACAGTGATTCTACTCATGCAAGAAAACACAAAAAAATACATGAATTTAGATTTTTTTCGTATCACGGACATAAGGAAAAATGGCAAAAATTCCGATTTAAATGATCAATATCTCGGAAACTAATAACAATTGCTGAACATAGTACATGGGGGTTAAATCGATAGCTTATGAGCTGCTCTATCAGCCCTAGGCGGGTTGACTTCGGTTTCTGGGAGACCCTGTATATTTGAAATCTGTCTATTTGTGAAGGAATGTGGTAATGACTATTTTAATAAAATATCTGACACTAAGAAAAATTTACGAACACATTATAAACATGACTTACGTATAGTTCGACTGGACTGGTGATACGAGTGCTGCCCATCTGTTTCGCCTCGCGAGAGGCAGAGAAAAGTTTTCGGAGCTGACTGCCAACCTTCGCTAGTCGGAGAGGCACATTAAGAAGAAGAAGAAGAACATACATAGGGGTTAAATCGATAGCTTATGAGCTGCTCTATCAGACCTAGGCAGGTTGACGTGTCGGTTTCTGGGACATCCTGTATATATACATGCTAGAGTTAAAATGTTATTACTTTGAAAGACAGTTCTCAAGGATTCCAAATTATTAAGATTAAAAATTATTCGTAGACATTTCTTTTGCAGAACAAATGTAGATTGGACATTTACTGAGTTGCCCCAAAAAATTATGCCATACGTCAATATAGGATAAACATTTCCATAATAAGCATTTTTAGCGACAACTGCTAATGTTATATTAGTCAATATTGACATCGAATAGCAACTCTTCGAAATTATTTTATTAATTTTGTCAATATGTGCCTTCCAATTTAAATTACTATCTATTTTGACCCCTAAGAACTGAGTATTTTTCACTTGTTCTATTTTTTCATTGTTTATTATTAATATTATTATATTTATACATTGCGGTTCTTGTTTGTAGTTGGTAAATTGTACAATTTTCGTCTTCTCTAAGTTAACCTTCAAATATTCGTATTGAGTCGCCACTGCCATCTAGTGGATCGACTGTAGAAATTCTTTGCCATGTTAGTCACCCCGCCCCGCTAGCAACGAAGAGAGTGGCACTAACTAGTCGCTCTTCTCGCTGTCTACTCCGACCCACACGTAATGATCATTCAGTGTACGCATTGGCTCAAAGATGGCGCTGTTACAGTAGAGATCTTTTTGTAGTCTAGTTCATAAAATATTATGTAAACTTACACTTAAGTACCTTGTCACTTTAATCGTTGTGACAATTCATATATCGCGGGTCGATAAATGGAAATAATTGTTTACTTATTCAAATTCATAATGGTCTTGATGTATTCATTAATGTTCTTTTTGACACCACGAGTTATATAGACTTATCAGGTTTGACCACGCAACCCTCGGTACGGCAGTTTAAAAATTACATTAAATAGACGAGGTACTAAAGTGTATACATATTTATGAACTTGACTGTAACATAATATTGAAGGAAGAGTAATAAAATTGTCGCCGCATTTTCCACAACTTACCTAACTTGACATTATAGGTACAAATTTATTGCATAAGTAGTTCATACAATAAAAATTAGGAATTAAAAATGACTCAGTTTAAACCTTACGTGATATTCCTCTTATATATCTCTGATATTCTTCTCAAGTTTGAAAATAACTTGAATTCAATTCTCGAATAAGGTACAAAATCAGGCCAACAGTCAACTGAATGCAAGAATTGCCGCTCCATCTAGGTATCTATCATTCAAAAGATGGATTCCGTGCGCGAAGGTGTGCTCATTGTTGCTAAGATATTAACGACGGTATTACAACAGGAACTTATAAGAAAACGTCGCAAGAAAAGATGTTGGGTTAAGATGTGGATAGAACGTAGAAAATTACTTCGTGCTTGTAACTACTGTGTCTGGAGCTACGAATCGAAAATGGAGCGGAATTTAAGAACACGTTTCGTGTGAACAAACCTCAATTTTCTTAGTTGCTCGAAAAACAGTATAACTGAGTACAACAAGTTAGCCAATAAAAGGTCCTCAAGTTTGCGCCAAAACGTTTCCTCAGATGTTTCGTCTTTGAGTGCGGACATTGCGATGTAGGGCCAATGACACGTGGATTCTTTCCTGCAAGCGCCATGCAACGCGGAACCGAGGAATCCCTTGATTTAGATACTTATCTACGTGTGATATGTATCTAAATATCGCCGGCGTAGTACCATGAACCCCTAACTGACATTTTGACGATTGTTAGATTTTTATGTAGATACACTTTAAATTTCATTTGGCATCAATACTGAAGATATTAAAAAAAGGAGAAATTAAAAGAGTACGAAACCAGTGTCATCTCATCAGTAATGATAATGATGCCAAATTAATTTTAAAGTGTATCTACACAAAAATCAAACAATCGTCAAAATTTCAGTTAGGAGTTCATGGTACTATGCCGTCGATATGAGATATAGTTAGGGAGGCGAATAGGGGAATTTTCGGTAATACTCGAGCGTGGCAGTTTAAGATATGAGAGATACCTTACACCTAATAGAACAACCTTGTAAAGTATTTAGCTCTATATGTAGTGACGCGCGCCTAGGATAGACGATCAGATTAGTAAAAAAAAAACGATAGTCTGAAATACTCGAGCGCGTCAGATTAAGATATTGGGGGTTGATTTTAGTGTTTTAAGACTAAATTTAACTAATCTGACGATAAGTCCTTGACGCCGCCGAGTTATAGGGTCGCGAACTTGTAAAAAAAAAACGTTAATCCGACATTCTCGAGCGCGATTTTTTTTTTGAAGAAGAAGAAGAATATAATCTAAAACTTACTAAAAATACAAAATCTGCCGGTTTCCGCATGACCGGAAGTGCGGAGGAGCCATCTCGTCTTCCGAAAAACGCGTTGCGGCATATAAGTCGCGAAGGATACATTTTACAAAAAAAAAGTTTAAATAAACAAAAAAGGTAATGTATCTATCGCCTTATTGTCATTCTTAAATTCCCCGTTTTATCAAGGCGAAAGAAAGAAAAAAAAAGAAACCAAAAAACCTTTTTCGGTCAGATTAAGAGAACCCACCAACATTTTTGTCAGATTATGAAAATATGCTTTCAGGATACCGAGATAAACCTCCCCTATGAAAATCTGACGCGCTCGAGTATTTAAAAAAAACTTTTTTTTTGCATTTTCAAAAATTCATCGTAACTTATCGTCACGCCGAAATCGTCAGTTTTTTTAAAGGAAGCTTCCTTGGGGCCTTCTTAACACCCCTTCCGAAAATCTGACGCGCTAGAGTAATTTTTTTTTTTTTGCAATTTTGACTACTTTATATGCCTACCCCCACCATGCAAACCGGCAGATTAGTATACCGTTGTTATCAGAGGCACTTGGGGCATAACGTAGTATGAATATCTGACGCGCTCGAGAATGCCCAAGTAACTGTTTGTTTTTTAACATTTTTGAAAAACCGTACACGCCAAACCCACCGCTAAAATGGTTTTTACCATACGAGCTTTTCTTTTCGAAATTATTTTATCTTTCGATTTTGATAGGTCTCGACGGCGCCGTTGAATTACGCCATTTAGCTACCTCGCCTCCCTAACTAATAAGATTATAGTAAAACCAGATTTCAGATATTACCTACGGCAACGTCGCAATTATAAAGGTCTGTTGCACCGAATCGAGCCCAATGTACACGACACTTTTAACTCCAAATTAACTCAAGAACGCGCTGTTAAAATACACCGAGTACGTCCGGGCACTGACATAGTTCGGAAACGGGCTGTGTGTGTGCAGCCGATTCTAACGTCATCACGGGCGGAGGGTAATTTTATTACGAAACGTTCATAGTTTCCGAGGAAATAGCCATTAAGAGCTTTATGTTTAACGGAGAAGGTTAAATATCTTAAATTCACAAGGTCTAGTCAAGTGCAAAAATATGTATCGACAGAATCCCGTCATAAATATGTACCCTACGAAGTTCTTATTACACTGAAATAAGGTGCATTGGGACATATTTTTGAGATGTTGCGTTGTCTTTTGTTTTCAAACTTGACTGTATTAGGAATTTGAAAAGGGATAAATTACCGGTAATTAGATTTTCATAATAATACAGGGAATTTCTTTCAAACCTTATATTTTGAGAACAATAAGACTTTAAAAAGAGTAACCATACGGGTAGTAAGTAATTCTTTAAATCATAGTACGTAATCAATCTGTAATTAGTCTTGTAATACGGAAATATTTTAATAATTTTAAGTAATGTTTTTTCAGATAGGTTTTTACAGAAACTTGTAAAAATTGTTACAGCATGTCTAGTTTTTGGTCAATTAACCTTAATAGATGATCCGTTGTCCACAGAGTCCTGCGGTGCTGACGACTTCCGCTGCAATGATAACAAGTGCATACCGAACACAGCGCGGTGCAACGGCATCGTCGAGTGCTCTTCGTCGGAAGATGAACAAGGCTGCGGTGGGTAATCTTAGCAGTTTAAACATTGATTATTTTTATTTCTTAAACATAATAAATTAATAAATAATAAAAAATTGGGCAAGAGCTTGTAGGGTTCCGAAGCTGTTACTACAAACAGGAAGAGTCGGTATCTCAAAAAACAATAAGTAGGTATGAACTAATTTTCTATTTATAGTTAGTTGGTGCCGTCTGAGATGATTGTTTTTAGGTAGGTACTTAAGTAAGTATAAACACTTTAGTCGCCGTATCCCAAGAACCACTCGAGTGTCCGTAGTCGTGATAGTTCTACTTTCAAATTCGTTATATTAAGTGCTTGCATTAAAGATATTTAATTTAAATAAAACTTCTTGTTTTGGCTGTAGGGTGGAGGGAGGGGAGGGGCGCGCCTCGAGCGAAACTTACACCTTTCGAGATCAATGTTTCCTAAACGATTCACAAAGTTGAAAAATTGATAGTATCATTATACATAATGTTTTTAAAGAGCTAAGAGTATTAAAGTAAAAAATAATTAAATTCCCTTTGCCCTACATGTATCGGAGTACAGGTATTCGAGAATAAGTTTATTTTCAAGATTTTAATTTACAAACTTGGTCGGCGTAATTTAAATATATAACAATCCCAAATTACAGCTTGTAGTAGGTACCATGAGTGTCTTAGCTATTACAGCGGACAGACGGACGGACAGACGACGGATAAGGCAAAACTATAACTATAAGGCTTACTTGTTGACTAGGTACGGAACCCTAAAAAGAAGACCATAACAAAAAAAATATTACACCCTACGAACATAAAATCTCAGTAGCAGGTAATTAGTTTAAAATTAACTTACTTGTGGGAGGACCTTGTGCAGGGTCCGTCCGGGTTGGTACCACCATCTTATCCATTAACCTACCGCCAAACAGCAGTGTTCGCATTGTTGTGTTCCGGGTTGGGGATAAGACAGCCGGTGAAATGACTAGCATAGAGGCATTCCATCTTAGTCCTTAGGGTTGGCAGTGCATTTGCAGTCTTGTGAATGCGAATGTCTATGGGTCACAGTTTCCACTTACCATCAGGTGGCCTGTGTGCTCAATTGCCTTCCTATGCCATAAAATAAATAAATAATAACCCTTATTATTTCAGATTGTTATAGAAAACTTAATACCTAAATTATTTTTAAAAGCACACGCGCACTAAAAGCATTTGTAAAGATTAAAAAAACTTTCATATTTTTGAAACTGACCAGAGACATAAGTTGGTCATCTTTTGATCACCTGAAAACGATATCGAACTTGACCTAGCAGTCCAAATCCATTCGATAGAGTGCTAGGTATATCTCGGCACGCGAGTTAAGTATTTTCATCCCACTCCTCCCTTCCCCGTCGCAGAGTTATGATTCAAATCTTAAGCGTAACATAACCTTCAATAAACTGCTAACTTATAACGTACCTACGTATAGTTCATGCTTAATAACTTTTCTACCTCTTGAATTCCTTTTGTTTCACTATTATTATTATTTTCTAGAAGTTCGCATTTATTACTTGCCCTTAGCTTCATGATCGTCATTTTTACGAAAGCTTTTAGTTGGGAAGTAGGACATGTATGCGTATGTACGAGTATGCAGGTTGTATATGGGGATGACCCCTATATAAAAATCCAGACTACACGATTTATTGCGTTTATTTTTGCTTCGTTGACTGAACTACTATCACCTATTATAATTGTCAAGTTTGTAATGACGATATTCTTTTTTAGGGTTCCGTAGTCAGTCAAACTATCCCTTATAGTTTCGCCATGTCCGTCCGTCCGTCCGTCCATCCACAGCTTAGCGCTTAGCTCAGAGCCTCATAGTTCTAGAAAGCTGTAATTTGGCATGTATATACATATACTAGTATTACTCGCAGTCACGTCGACAAAGTGTTAAAATAAAATGTTGAAAAGAACATTTTTAGGTGCCATGTCCCGGTCTCATACCCGGTTTTGGACTAAATTCCCCTAAGTACGAGAATGTGATTAAGCCCTTAAATTTTACCCTTTCTTCAGATTTCCCGAGTACTTCATTCAAATTGACTTCGCTCAAAAGAAACTCTGTTAGCTTGAATGCTTCTTTGAGAATGTGTACCTATTCATTTCGTAGTTTGCAAGCCTGGTTACTTCAGATGCGTCGAGGATGGCCTGTGCATAGAAGGAAGAAAGCAGTGCGATAACATCAGCCACTGCAGAGACGGATCCGATGAAGCAAATTGCCCCAATGGTGAGTGAGAAATTTAAACAACTTTGGGCAACTTACGAGTTATACTTCAAAAACTAATATAACCACATTTGTGCACGCTTCACTCTGGATTGTTCGGTAAGTTTCTCGTATGTTTGCGTGGTCCGGACACCACGTGTGTCGCGAGGGGGGCAGGTTCCAATGCCGTGACGGGACGTGCATCTCTATCCTGTTGCGCTGCGACGGGTACCGGGACTGCGCTCGCGACGGCAGCGATGAGTTAGATTGTCGTAAGTAGACCATTATGTTTGAGGCTGTTATACCTTAAATTGTAGCTGATATTTAACGCTCGCTTAAATAATCCTATTCAAAGCCTGCACATCAGACCAATGGCAGTGCGATCTCGGCAACTGTATCAAGCTGAGTCAGCACTGCGACGGGCGCGTGGACTGCCCCTCTGATCGGTCCGACGAGCGGAATTGCATCGGTAAATATCTCGACTAAGTACATACATAGCTTCATATGTATTTAAAGACGACAATTAATACACACATGACGTGAGAGCCTGGAACGTGGAGAGCAAATTGTCGACTTAGCTACTTACTTAGTATATAATTTGTTTGACTGCCAAAATGTAATTAAAAAATAAGCCCTAATCAATCAAAATCCTCCAATTTTGACAGTTTTTTTGCGGTGCCTAGAGGCAAAATTTAAGCCAGTTTTACAAAATCACCATAATAATAAAAATAAATAAATATGTATAAAAACGAGTGATTATAAAACTTGAAACTGAACAAGATAATAAATAAGTAAATAAAATGATATCGCGTACTACTAATTACATACTTAGGTAGGTACTATGACTGGAAAAAGTAAGAAACTTGTTAAGAAAATGGTTAAATCACTGTTGTTAAACAGGATTTTAAAAATATCTTCCTCATTTGATATTATTTGAAGCCTAAGAATGTACACTCTGACGAAAATCATTAATATTTTAATAAAAACTGTTCATAGGTAACCTATAAAAAAAAACATCTAGTCTTAGGCTCAAATCTTAATAACTTCGCGAAGATTTTGTTGAATGAGAACAGTTATATTATAAGTTCTACATAGAAAAATAAATAATTATACAGCATATAAAACATGTAAGAATCAGAGCAAATATTTGGCTTTACCGGGAATCGACCCTGTAATGTTAGCTTCGTAGGATGGGTCAGTCTTACTACAGAATCGGCTAAGCACGTAAGTAAGTAAGCAAATTGATCTAATTAGCCTTCCCCTCTATTTATTATTTACTAGGTGGTTTGAAGCATTCATAGGGTCCACCGGGTCCCTGCGCACGAGAATGTAGCTGTTAGATTTCACGTTCATTTTGCATTTATTTCAGTCCCCATAACCATTGAACTGCATTTAATCATCCCTTAACAATGTAAAATTTGCATGCATAATGTATTGAAAACTTTGCGCAGTGCTGCATTTCGGAAATGAATAAAAGGATGAAAATTATCGTCATAACCGACTCACTGAGTGATAATTATCACAGAAAAAAATGATTAGGTCCTTTTACTCATTTGAGTTAATGCTTTCTGTCCTTTTATCACACATTTTAATACTGAATCATGACAATTTAATATTTAGTTGCTTTGCATGTCTTTACAGCCGATGAGTACTTTAGGTGCAGCAGTGGAAAGTACATTCCAAAACGCCAAAGATGCAATAGAGAATACGATTGCTTACCGGAAGACTTATCAGACGAGCAAAATTGTCGTAAGTTACAATATTACACGATATCTCAGTGGTGCTCTTCCTGTTTTTTTTTTCTAAATGTAGATACCTAATAGTATTTAAATAATTTCCTTTGATTTTCTCTAACAATTAAACGAAACTACTCTGAGCCTTTTCTATTTCTTTTTCTCTTTACTGTTTTAGTTAAAATCTGTTATGTTTCTTTCCTTGCTATGATGGCATTATCTCTATTGATTTCAAATAATTCGAAATATGCCGTCATTGAATTGTCAGATTAATCGTTTCTTTCACCACTCAGACTGTAATGACGGCGACTTCCGCTGTAAGAATGGCTACTGCATACCTGCGTCTAAGCATTGTGACGGAACGCATGACTGTCAGGACAAGTCAGATGAACTCGATTGCCAATACGGTTTGATTATTTTCAAAATTATCTTGTACTTTTAACACGAAATTCTGATTCATTCGAAAATTTAATATCTACAGCTCAAAGGTGGTGGCTGGTAATTTCCTTAGCACTCAGGCTAAAGGCTTTGGCGAGTAAAGATTATCAATCACGGCCGTCAATTAACAAACTGTTGTATTTCGTTTTTAGTTTTGCAGTACCTTTTCACTTAAGGATAACAGTATATTGTGTTCAAATGAAACCATATTTTGCGGTATTTAGTGGTAAAGTCTATAATGAAATATATTTATTGTGCTTATTTTGAACTTACTGTGTCATTTAAGTTTTGATATGGGGTTCACAAAAACAATTTGGTTTTCCTTAGATGGATGCGATGCGATCAAACTAAACACGGAATACTTTACCTATAGTCAGTTTAAAGATCTTGCCAAAGAATATGATTAGGAAATTACCGTAACAATGTATTTTTAAGGCGATATGAGTTCGGGCTCCACATGTCTCCGCATGTGTAATTAAATTTCTACGTCGTCAATCCAAACGTTATATCCTCCCAAGTCGTCATGTAAAATCGAAACTCCACGGTTCATATTAGCTGTCAATTAGGAAGATCCAATATGATTCAATTAAATTCTTGACTTCATGCTAAGTTATTATAGAAATCATTCAAGACTTAGGAACTAATACTTGCGCTCGTCACACGAATATTTGCTTATACTGGGAATCGAACGAAGGACTTTGTAGGCAGAGTCACGACCAACTAGGATAAACGCGTTCATAAATCGTCGCATTTTCACGGGGTTTACATGTGCTCCAAATTTTAGCCAATTCCAATGATTGCATGGTGCAAGCTAAACATAGGTATAGTCTTTATTATTTCTACAGAGCCGATCTTCTACACAAAGGCCATTGTTTGTAAACAATACCATTGTCTTTCTTTATGTCCGTAAACGGAAGCCGATTACATACAAAAAAGTTAGAACTACATTGCATGTACATTGAATTATCAACCCTACCCTCTTAGTCAGTAGGTTTAAAATGTAAAGTGTCAGGATACTGATATAAGTCTTTATTATTTGAACTGTGCTTATTCTCTACACAATACTATCATCTACACAAGACTTATAACTGTATCCTGACACTTTACATTTTAAACCTACTGACTAAGAGGGTAGGGTTGATAATTCAATGTACATTCAATGTAGTTCTAACTTTTTTGTATGTAATCGGCTTACGGTTACGGATACAAAGAAAGACAATGGTATTGTTTACAAACAATGGCTTTTGTGTAGAAGATCAGCTCAGTTCAAATAGTAAAGACTATACCTACCAACATACAAATGTAGAAATATATATATAACTGTAGACGCAATGTCACAGTATCAAATTCGTGAGCTCCCGTTTTCTTTCTTCGCACCTTCGGAAAATGAGGAATGAGTTGAAAATTTTTGTAAAAAATGTCTGCGCAATAGCTCAACTGTGCACCATTTTGTCATGTTTATAATTTACTCGTAAATGGTATTGCCGAAGAAATAATTTAAATTTCAACTAAAAATGTCGTTTAGCTAAACTTAAGTGTCATAATGCTCAAGTGCTGAACCTCCCATATGTTTATGCCATAGTAATCATTTGCCATAATTACGGTAAAAGGAGATCCAGACTGTGTCAGTGTGTTCAGTGGGTATAATCTGGAATACCTATTCTACCTTAAGGAAGGTCTCCTTTAGGTACGATGACAAACGATGCGAGGAGGAGTGTTCGGTAGAACTGTGTGTGACCTTACAGAGAACCGAACCGATTTTGTTATATTACTATGCTTACGATAGAACAAAAACCATTCGATAAAAAAAAGTGAATTATAACAAAAAAAAGGCGTTTGAATTTTCAGGCATACGATAATATTTAGTACCTAAACTTGATAATACGAAATACGACGATAAAATGAAAATATTGTTATATAACAAACGTATCGTTACGTCGTGTTGACAAATGATAATTATGGTATACGATTCGTTGTGGAATATTAAATTATTAAATTCGAAGAAACAGCAGAGAACCGAATTGGACGCTACTTAGCACTGCACGAAGCAGAGCGGACGGCGAAAGATCCCGCCGTCTCTAGCCGGACACGCGCTACGCTCAGTACCTACACCACGCGCCCGACAGTCAGCGCGTGCTGTGCCGAGGCCATGTCTGACTTAATTTCTGAGAATTTAATTTAATCTCACTTCTTGTATGCCCTCCCTCGAGTTGATTTGCTGTAAACCTGACACTATATTTATTGCAAAAGATCCAAATGATCCCATACTTACTTCAAATCATGAGTTGACACAATATAACGTTCGAGCATACGCGGCGTGTTGAATGAACCTCTTGGAATACCTCACCAGACAAATTATTATTATTTGGGTCATTATTTGGGCGTTTCAACCGCCTCACTTTCGTGGTCACATTTTTGTAGAAGTGACTTCAGATTTCGATTTTGTTTCTGGTTAGGTATCTAAGTTTACCGGACATCTATCAAATATCCAAAAACGCTATCAAAATATACGCCCAATTCTTCAAAAACATGTCCACGAAAGTGAGGCGGTTGAAACGCTCTAATAATGACCCACTTATCACAGATAACTTAGTCTTGTAAGAGCTTGCCACCAATATAATATTAATTTTCATAAGAACTATATTTCTTCTTATTCTTCTTTTACATGTATGATTTGAACAATCACAAAAAGGTAAAATTAAAATTATTTTGTAATTTTTTTGTTTAAATCTTTGTCCGCGTTTAAATGCCAAATTACCGACAGCTTTGACGTGTCAAGAGTCTCTGAGTTAAACTGAACCGTGGACAGACACACAGACGAATTAACGTACATGGTGAAACTATCAGGGTTCCTTGTCGAATACGAAACTCTAAAAAGAAGATATTGATCTTAAGAGTTTAGTTCCGTGTCTGGCCGTAGGACTTTAGGGTCTTGGTTTTAGAAACAGAAATGCCTTTCCGTCGTTATAAATCCAGCATGAACAAAAACGTTATAAAAATATAAAAAGAGGTTTAAGTCCGTCTAAATCCAGCATAAACATAAACTATATAAAATTATAAAAAGTGAAAAGAATACTTCTAATTTTATTGTCAGTAAGTATGCCACGGTGAGTTTTATTACCATTATATATTGAATTGCGATACATTTTCAGGGTCGCAATTTTCGGTTTAAGTTATAGAATATTACACTCGATCTACATCGTATTAGACATCAACATCTTCATCTTCATCTTGAGCATTATTGAATGACCACTATCAAAGCATAATTTTTAATGTATTTTTTTATCAAATTGTTTTTAGATTTATTTCACGCTATCTTGTGTTTTGCATCGAACAAAGTTCGAATTATAATGTAACTGATTTGTAAATTGTAAAGAGAAAAGCCATATAATATATACTAGTATGATTCAGTAGAAGTAATAATATTTCATTTATCGTGTTCTTTTCGTCTTCTGAACTCATTTCGCCTTAAAAAATAATTGTACAATTTTAAATATACGGAATATTTTTAATTTCATTTGCATTTTATTGCCTGTTTTATTTGCCATTTGCTTAGCCTACTAATTATTATTCACCATTCCTGTAATACCTATCATTTGAATGGTAGAAATGATTTTACGTCCTATATTATTAACTAGAGGTAGTATGTTTAATGAAAGTGTTACAATGAAAACTAGTAATTTGTAAATCGTCTTTCATTAACAAGTTCATTAGACATAATACAAGTCAGGAAAGTCCAGATTCACTCTTATTAATAATTTTAACTTAATAAGTGACGGTTGTGGTTTAAGTGATAATGTTACGGCAGGCACAATATGCATGGCTTCTTATGAATATAAATGCTCGAGCGGGGAGTGCGTGCGAGCCGAGGCGGTGTGCAACGGGACCGCGGAGTGCGCCGACGGCTCCGACGAGCGCAACTGCGCCTGCGCCCGCGACTCGTTCACCTGCCGCGATGGCCCCTGTCTTAACATTGCTAGTCTGTGTAACGGACAGAGAGATTGTCCTCACGGTGAGGATGAATCGAACTGCGGTGAGTACTCTCTCGACGGGCAGTGAATCGTTATTATTATTCATCTATTTAGTTACCTAAGCATGAGCATGAGTTGCACCATTCTATAAATTTTATTGCACGGCATGATTATCGTCCAAAAGGTAAACGTTGAAGATGATTTTTAATTAAAATCTAGGTAGCATCTAGGGACCTTTCTTGTTTTTAAGAGTAAATATATTAACATCGTTCCGCCTCGTTATTGTCTAACGCGTGCGTCAATCGTTTGTTGACGAGTTATGCGTCTTAACAGCCTAAACTATAGGAATGTCTTCCTTCCTACAATTTAAAGAGGGGCCATTCAAAAAAATTAAGTTCAAAGTAACGATATAAGCTTTATCCTCTTGTCCTCAATGATTAGTAAAAAAGAGCGCTACCGGAATTTGGAATTTGTTTTTTTACTAGTAACCATGCAGCATACCTAAGGTACAAATTTTCGAGTTGTCTTCATCTACTTACAATTAGTTTTTTTTATAAAAGAATTGTTTTTTTTTTCCTGTACCAAAAAATCAATAACTATAAAACTTATAAGCAATATCATATTTTAAGGCAAAATAACTCACCGTAAAAACGACTTTTATTTACTGAGGAAAGTTAATTTTCAATAGGAGTTAAGCCAATCGAAAATATTTATACAGCATGTAGAAGGCACACGAGCCCGCAGTCCACCTGATAGTAAGTAAGTGGGCTCTGTGACGCGGAGACATAGACATTTGCATTTTCAAGACTACAATCACAAGATTGCAACCCAACATGCAAATGCGTTGCCAACCCTGAGGACTACGATGGAATGCCTCTATGCTAGTAAGTTATTTCACCGGTTGTCTTATCCCCACACCGGAATGGGGTACTATTTATGCCAACACTGCTGCTTGGCGATAGGTTAAATGATTAGATGGTGGCAGCGATCCGGACGGACCTGCACAGCGTCCGTCCACCGTTAAGCTTGTAACATTGATTGCGTCACAGATGAGTAGCCACATTTACGACCATTAATGGCGTCAAGTCATTATACCAACCTAAGGTATTATTGGAAATGAACTTTTTGATCTATAGTAGTCTTCATTACAATGAAACCTGTCATATACCTCGCGGTTGAGGATACAATAGAATACAATGCCTTTGTTTTAAATTAAGGCGAAAACATTTCTTGCTCGATAAGAATCGCTTCGAGTAGTTGAGAGGTTCAGGGTCAGTGGCCCTAGACATTCTGCGAAAGATACGGTTATCAAAGTAGTATTGACGTAAGCTGCCAGACGGTCGCGTCGAGCGATTATGTCAATTACATACATTTTAACAGTTTTCTAAAACGGTTTACGTTAACGTTAAGATGCATCCTATCTCGGGCTCCCGGGCGTTAGTCTCGCTGACTCGACACTTAGAGCTTGTTGACGGTCTTTGTTGCGATTGATTTTGCGAAAGTAAATTTTAACAATTATTGGCTACAAAATATATATATACTTAATTTATCCGGTAATTAATACCTACTAACTAAAAATGGGTTAAATATCTAGGAGCAAAGTTGTATTGTTACTTAATTTTGTTTCTAATGTTAACTCTTTATTGGTGTTAATTATGGTATAAGTACCTTTACTTCCCAGAATTTCATATGCCCGAATATCACTTGCCATAATTTACAAATGGCATAATGTTACATCTTATAATTTCGTATGATATACTGATTGTTTATCATAGTAGTCAAATAACAGAATCTTTGTTTCCCATAATATTAATTTCAATAATTTCATTTTTCATAATCATTTTAATCCATATTTGTCACATGCCATAATGTCATTTGCCATCCGTGTAAATGGTGAAAAGTGATGTTTGAATTAGGCAAAATTTACCTACATAGGTTAGGTTAGGTTAGAGTTGCAACAAGGCGCGAAGCGCCTCAACTACGTGGAATAGGAGCTCCGCGCAGCGGAGCTCCGTCGACATTAGTTTCGATCATTTATGTCCATATCAGTCGTGAATGAACTCAAATATGCAATGCACCGCCATCAACGTATTAAATATTAAAAACATACCCACACCACAAATAGGAAAAAAAATCAAGCGCCTACAGAATTTTTTAAGCAAATGCATAGCCAGGATGGATTCGGAAATAATTATGGCGTTTAAATATTCTATTAAATAAAATTATTGCACTTAATAATATGGAAAACATTACGTATGGCATCAGTATCATTACGGCATCTAACTTTCGGGAAAACAAGAGTATGTAAGATAACTTTTCTGGGAAATGTAACATTCGGGCATATAAAATTCGGGCAAAAGAAATTCGGGCAAGTGAAAATTATAGCATATGAATTTCGGGCAAACAATAGATAATCGTTAATTATTTACCTGATACCATTTAAATAGTGTGTGATTTATCCAGTAACGAGGAGTCTTTTATTGCCACTATCTGGTTATTGGAAAACTGACTCAAATAACTCCCTTTAAGATCCTTGTTTCTCCACCACACAAGCGTGTATTTCGTAGTAAGTATACGAAAACAATGTCACGCATGTCGTGTTTCAAAACAGCGATCCTAGAGGAAGTGATTTAAGTTAGTTGCAATTACCAGATAGTTGCAATCACAAGACTCCACCTTGATCGATATAACATTAGAGTACAATATGTTGGAAAGTTAAATTATTAACTCGTCCTTAAAAAACCTGCATCAAGGGGGTACTTACTGAGCTAAGTGGTGTTGCAGGCGGGCAGCAGTGCACCGCGGGACAGATGGCGTGCGCGCCGGACACCTTGGTGCCTTGCGCGTTCCGCTGCGACGGCTATCCAGAGTGCGCCGGCGGGGAGGACGAAGCCGGCTGCCCTGAAGCAGGTACACTTCACCACACCAGGCCGCCTTCATCCAAAACTGTGCTTATATTCACCAGCGAACTATTTCTAACTCGTAAATACTGCTCAAGTATGTTAGTCACATCATACCTTGTCGGTTCATCTTTTTCAATCTCCTCATTCAAACAATTGCCGGGTTAAATGCCCGGGAGTAAATCTAGTAGGTACGGTAAGTACGAATTCCAAGGAAGCTTCAGGACTGCAAATAGCTTACGGACTCAGTTATAAAAATGAAAATCTAAGAAATATCTTTATAAATTCCACTGAATAACAAATAGATATCATAGCTATAGAAGTTAATCATTCATATCTACATTTTTTTATGTTTGACAAATAGAGTTTAAAAATAATACATGGTGTCTAATACGTAAATAATAATTTTCTAGGTTATGATATGAAAATAGAAAATTCCTAATTATTTAAGGAGCAATAAAATTTAAAATCAAATGACTTTTAAATTATTTAGGCAAGTAGGTATTTTTGTTATTAAGTAACGGCTATTAAAATAATGGTTCAATTAAATTAAAATCATGGTTTTTAGAATTTACAGAATAAATCTATTAATATTTCATATCGGTAACTATAATGTAGAACTCGATTCTAAACGCTTTTAATATTGAAGTTTTATATCGTGTTATTCGGATTAGTTTATTAGATTTTACATGGATCTTTTACCCTAGAAACTCTGTGAACCCGAGCATTCTTCTAAAACCTCCGAAATCAAATCTACGTTCAAATCACATTTACGTTAATCTCGTGAACGCTATCTAGCTAAACTATAGGACTGAGATGGCGTCTCGTGAGTGCCTGTCGGCCTAAGCCATGTGTTGGAGGGTTCATTGATCATCTATCAGGCAATGGCTTCCGTGTCAGCACCCTAAGGAGGACGGGACTCATTACGTTGGTAGCGAATCAGGGGAAACCAGGTAAAATCAACACCTTATCCACTTCCACAGCTGTGGCAAGGGTGGCTACTCTAAGCAGAAGTAGGCTTAACCCGTGAGGGTTTTCATGGAGTAAGCTTGGATTTGGCACCGTCAGGCCCAACGAACTCCGCGCGAACTCACGCTGTTCAACGATAATCTTTGACCAAATTTACTTTCCAAAAGGCACTAGTTTTTGTAAATTGAATTTCCCACTTAATTAAGTAGGATGTTCTTTTTACAACGTACTTCTAAATTGTTTATTTAAAATTGGGAAACGGATTTAGTGTTTAATCAATAATTCCTTACTTTTATAGAAAATCTGTCAAAATTCGCGTTACACTATCTCTACTCGCAACTGAAATGCTACTTATCTATGCTCTAACTCAATAGACTTTTATATTTGTAAGACAGACGATTAAGGCAATATTTTCACAAGCTGACTGTTTTAAATAAATGAAAAACTAATGTTTTATGAATTGAATAATTAATTATTATTATAATTATTACAAGAATCCTCTCTGGAGGTTCTGGCTATAGGTATATAGCGGGTGGACGCGTCGATATTGTCAGCTTCACAAAACGATTATCATTAAGTTTTTTTTTTAAATTTAATTATACATTGCTATATTTATATAGTCGCACACATATCTTACGGTCACCGCTACGACATCAGTTTGAATTAGGTCTTGAACCAGGTCTTTTGGCAGGGTGTTAAGTGTTTCGGAGATAACATAACAAACAGTTATCTTTCCATTAACATATTTAGGTACATCTCTATAGTGAAAACGTTCGTGGGGAGTGTAGCTTTCGTATATAATATTATTTTATTCCCTTTTATTATTTTAGTAAACATATTTAAAAAAAAATTACCACCTAACAGTATTCGTTTCCGGGACCGTTAAGTTGATAAACAGCACCCTTGGCATTAGACTACTTGCCTTGTAACGATGCAGGGAAATTAAGTAACACATTTTATCAATATTTATTGTAACTTGAAATTACTAAAATAATAAGAACGATAAACTGGAGATCATTGCACATTGATAGTGTGGAAACACTCTCCTATCTAACGTGACACCCGGACCAGCTCTCATACGAGTATATATTTCCTAGACTACAACAGCTGCGCGATGTATAGCGATAGTACCTTACTTAGAGCGCAAATAATTTGTGTATTATGTCCCTGGATACCAGTGGGATAAAGGTTCTTTTGAAATGGAGACAATGCATTCAAAACGGTATTACTTATAGTTTATGCAACCAAACTACTTCATGCACTGAAAATGTTAATTAGAGTTAACTATATATTGATTATTTAGGTTTCCTGCCTGCAACTACAAATATGCGAATCGCTGATATGTAAACATAAGGACCAACTGCAAATGCGAATATTACACAAAAAACATTTATTAATATAAATAGTTTTACTGCATTAGCTTATTTTCTGTAAAATAACCTATAATCCGAATCAAAGCTATTATAAACTATAAACTATAAACTATTACCTAACAGACAATTTTAGAAAGAAATATTAATACTTTGTTTCGGCTTTTTTTATTATATAAATTTTATAACTGATCCTTAAATTTACAAACTGTAGTAGGTAATATGCTTGATGTAATTGCCAAATTGTCCATTTTGAACACTCAGTTTGTATTGGCTCCGCCTAATTTCAGAAATAAAAATGTACTACTGTATACTTGGACCCTGCTGTATTTATTTTGCGATCAGTTTCGTGGAAAACTGTGTACCTACTTACCCAAAAAAAACGAGATGTGGGGTCATCTAAAACCTATCAAAACTTAACCAGTTCTAAGCGGTGAAAAGTACAGCGCTATAGCATGGACATTGTACATATCTCGGGCCTTTTCACCGCCTGAAAATTGTTAAGTTTTCCTAGCTCAGAAATTGGCCGCAAAGGCCGATTTTACACGGCTACCCTTTACAATTTAAGCTGGTAATTTGTGGGTCCATGTAATCCAATATCATGTTGGTGTCGGTTCGTGAGTGACTGGTCCGTGTTATTTTTGAAGGGTGCGAGCTCGAATGCGACGGGCAGTGCCTGCCCAGCGAGCGCATCTGCGACGGGCGGCCGGACTGCAGTGATGGCTCCGACGAGGACCAGTGCCACCCCTGCCCCGGGCCCGACGACTTCAGGTTGGTACCGCGCGCCGTCCTGCCATCGCTATGCGAAATCTAAACTAGTTATGTGGCGCTGTAATAAATCGTTTGACTCTTTTTGTGTTGATAATTATGCCAAGGCAACGCGCTAGCGAGGTAGCTGCTCTTGTATCGTGTGTTATTGTCACAATAAGATAAGTCAACATGATGAATTTGTGAATTAGATGTTTGTAGTACTTGCGCGAAATGTAGTTGACAGCAGCGATAAGTAGGTACGTGTCTAGTATAGTTTGGCGATTTTGTGTAACTTCGCTTTGCGAGACATTTGTCTTTTATTTCACGACTTGAGCTAATAATGCAAACCAATGTACGCTTTGTGCAAATGAACGATCTCTTGCTGCGATCTCTTGCTTGAGCTGTGAACTCAACCTGAAATTGACTTTTTATTTTTTTTCAGATGTATGTCTGGAGAATGCATCAGCAATAAACATCGTTGCAACGGCTTGCCCGACTGTCCCGACGAGAGTGACGAAAAGGGCTGCAATCAAACAATAACAGCTACACGTAAGATCATGAGATACATTATTCAATTTGGCATTATATTATTCATTTATATTATTGGCTTTCGTGCAATAAATAGTATAAACGGAACTTTCCTCGTCGCGGTTGTTAATTTTTCAGTCCGCTTGTCAAAACAGCGTAACTTAAAAATAAATTAGCCATATGTTTGTCATAAAACCATCATGAAGACCGTGCGCACAGCTTTGATTCGCCGTGTGGAGGCAACAGATCATCAGGGAATGAAATGGTACCTCATTATTAAGGATTCTACGAGTAAATGGACTTGTAATGGAAAGGCAAAATGGAATGATAAGTAACGTTCCCGCAAATGTACAACGGAACTTAAAGTATCAATATTACGTGGTTTAATTTATCGGAATAGATATTGAAAAACACGACACAAGATCAAAGATTGTGTTTGATTTATCTAGGTACATCTCCCTTACAAATTGTACAGTTTCCATAATTAACGATATTTTTCACTTGAGATAGAGGGGCTTTTAGGACATTTCCTTGACAACTAACGCTGTAATTATTTGAGTAAAAATAACAAAATTACAAACCCCGAAAAGTTGTGAAATTTGAATCGACAGGCGTAAGGCAACGTTGCATTATGAAGATCGATCTTTTTTTCTCCTTGCACATTTGTCTATTATAGCCACACACAACTCGTTTTAGATTAGAACAATACTTAAACAAATGAAGTGAATTTGAAAGAAAATTAACTAATTGAAATACATGAAGGGTGCCATTTCACGGGGATAGGTACATCTTGTAGCAGTATACATTTTTTTAAAGAACTACTTTTTATGATAATGTATTGTATTTTTTTAATTAATCCAGACTTATTCCAAATAATAAAAACCTTATGAAACTGCATCCACATTCACTTAGCTTTTATTGAGTCTGCTCTAACTTTAGGTAAATAAGCTTATTCCCCTGATCATAACTATTGTAACTAAAGACCAAGGTACTTCGCTCTTGTCAGCGGAGTGACCGCCTTCTTCTTCTAGGTCCGTCATCTGGACACGGCACGATCTTAATTTTTTCCTTCACCTCGCTCCAACTTACCCCTTCTGGATCTGACTCCGCTAACTTTAACTTTACTTTTCTATGCTGCAATATTTTAAAGAACATATTGTAATCAAACTGTTTCGTTTCAGCGGAATGCAGGGAATCAGATTTCGTGTGCCCCAGTGGAGTTTGCCTTGACATCCAGTTTAGGTGTGACGGACGCAACGACTGCGGTGACTATTCAGACGAAGAAAACTGCCAAAGTAATTAATTTTAATTACTTGTACAGCCAAAAGGGCTAATATCCATACACCTATCGCGTCTTATATATTTATATATTAACCTTATTGTGAGTTGCATATATAGCGTTTTGATATTTTTGAAGTCTTGGGATCGTATATACAGGCTGTCCCAGAAACCGACGTCAACCCGCCTAGGGCTGATAGAACAGCTCATAAGCTACTTACGTAGTTTACTCAAACATTTGTAATGAAAAAAAAATTGGCATGTAGCTTTAAAAACTTCCTTATTTCACAGTGATTCTAATCATGCAAGAAAACACAAAAAAAAATATGAATTAATACATGAATTTAGGGTTTTTTCGTATCACGGATACCTATAAGGAAAAATGGCAAAAATTCCGATTTAAATGGTCAATATCTCGGAAACTAATAACAATTGCTGAACATACATAGGGGTTAAATCGATAGCTTATGAGCAGGGATCGGAAATTCGGATCGATATTTACCTAAAGTTGGCAAAATCCCGGAAAAAGATAGGCAAACATGGCGTCGGCTTCTTAAAAATATTATTTTAATAATATAAGTTCCGGGATTCTGGGATTCTACAAAATGTTAATATAATAATTACTTTACATGTAGGATAAAACATTCATTTTTGTTCCTATAAATTTGTTAGGTTAATGAGTTACAGGTAAAATTAAATAACATTTGGTAAATCTATACATGAAAAATAACTTCAAACAGTTAATATAAATAATTGATTATGAATTAATGCCGGTGCAATTTATTTATTTTGAAATCCCAGAAATTTTAGTAATGAATTCTATGATTGAGTCCGCCTCCATACAACTGAACAACAAAGCCGGTGCGAAAGTATAGGTAAATATCGATCCGAATTTCCGATCCCTGCTTATGAGCTGTTATATCAGCCCTAGGCGGGTTGACGTCGGTTTCTGGGACACCCTGTATATTTATGACTTTGACTATAATTCCTACGAACACACATTAATGTTGTCGTCCACATAAAGGGGACCCGACGGCGGGAGGCGTGTTCTTGCCATATATTCGGTTTTCCATATTATACGAATAGAACAAGAACTATGCCAACCTCCAAAACTCCAAAAGGTCCGTTTTAAATGGACAGCAACTGTAACACTCATGGTGCCCAATAATATTTGACATGACAGGTCTCTACTACTAGAGACACAAGAGCGTGTCAGATATTTTTGTGTGCAGTTTGTGAGCACTTAGAAAGTGCTTCGTGTTTGTACTTGTCTCTCACTCGCTCTCATACGCTCTTATTAAGAGCGAGTGAAATCAACTAAAACCCGAAGCACATTCTAAGAGCCATGGCACTGTACTTGCCTGTACCAAAATTTCTGATAAGGTAGGTATACCTATATTATTAAGTATTTTTAAGGGGTTCAGTACCAAAATGTTAAAAAAGGATCCCTTTTGGTGAGGCTTCTGTGTCTGTCTGTCTGTATGTCACAGCAGTTTTTCTTCGAAAACATGGAAGCTATCAACTTGAAATTTGGCATAGTAGGTAGTATAACGTGCTTTCCTCCATCTGTTTTTAGTAAAAAATTATATGAAATTACTTTTCTACATTATTTGAAAAGGGGTTTAAAATGGGGGGTTTAAAATCGACACTCCAGATAAGTCATAATTATCAGTCATACATAAGCCATCTCGTTTTGGCCTTCTAAAAACCGTAGAAGACGTTGTTTGGTCGCCTCGATTTAGATTGACCTTAACTAGTTTCTTCGCGTAAACATCGTCTATTGATATTTTCTTGGAATTGTTTGTACTTTGCGGCTTTCTTTTAAAAGAAGATACCCTAGTATACTCATAAGGACGCGTGCCAGTGACGTGAGCACGCCGGATCGCGACGCCCCGGGACGCCGTCGCGACGCACAGTTAGGGAAATCCTGGATTAGCACTAAAATTGGTACAGGCAGGTTTAGGCTACAATTTGTATTTTATTTAAGTATGTTCCTTTATCTTCTAAGAGCTTGTACTAGCAATAATTTGCAATATCGCAAATTACTATACCGACAAGGTCATGGCAGATAAGTTTAAGAATTAGGTACTTAAGGCATATTTTAAGCAATATAATCTTAAAGCACTGCCACGCCTAGTTAAGCAATTACCTACGCACTGTTTGATATTGCACAATATCACTACAAATTTGTACATGTCTCATTAATCGGCACATTACTTATAAGTGCACATTTAATAAGATTCAGATTCAGCATTTTTTTTCCTTCTTTCTTTTATTTAAATAATAAAGTGGTACAACAAGAATGGAACTGATATTATATCGAAAACCTACTCGAAACGGTGGATAATCAGATTAATCAGAATTAACGATTTTTAGAACCGTTGCACACTAGGTATTGAAACTTCTTTGTTATGTCGTATTGAATTAGAAATTACAATTATATTTTATTTTATAGAAATTGTTAATGAAAGGCATCTTGAAAGCATAAAATCACTTCCTAAACGGTTTTTTTACAAGGTTTTATAAAGTAATCACTATGGAAGTTTTTTACTTATACTCGTTGAATTCTACTCGTATTCAGTGTTTTTTCCTGGTTATATAAATAGATATTACAATTTATTAACTACTCGGTAGGTAGTTTCAAATCCCGACTGATGACCTGATGACCAAATGGTTGCATTAAGACAAAGGGCAGTAAAGTACTGACAAGTTTACTCTCATAAGTGTAATGTAACATGCCCATTAATAAAGAAATTGGCGAGCTGTTTGGTCAGTCGAGTTAGGTCGCGGCTCGCGGCGCGCAAGAACGCCACGAGCGAGCTTGCGCGCTGACGCGGTTGATGCGCAGAGCACGCGGCGCGCCCGCGCCGGCCCCCGGCGCCGCACACGCCGTGCCACGAATCGCAATTCACGTGTTACAACGGACGGTGCATACCGCACGCCCGCCGATGTGACAATGTCTA
The DNA here is from genome assembly GCA_927399475.2 of Acleris emargana. Classification (NCBI taxonomy): domain Eukaryota; kingdom Metazoa; phylum Arthropoda; class Insecta; order Lepidoptera; family Tortricidae; genus Acleris; species Acleris emargana. The sequence continues at coordinate 41,903,100 of OV656835.1, read as the reverse complement.
TGACTGTTTGGACTTCTCTGATGAGCAAAACTGTTACAATTCTGGTATTATCACCTTAATAATGGAATGCTGAATGCGTGTTCGAAAACCCACATTATTTCAGTACTCCCATTTCTTTTATACCAATGCCTTACTTTAATTTGCATATTTGGAAGCAAGATTTTTACATTATTTTGCTTAGGTGCATTCAGCCATTTAAGTAGTAAGCAGACAGCATTTTTTGTTTAAAAACAAAAATATTTAAACATTTGTGGTTTGTTAATGGAATCAAGTTTTATATCATTTTGTATATTGCTTAGCATGTTTTTTATTAGGTAATCGTAATGTAAAGTCGACTAAGAAAGTGGTTTTACCAGTTGTTGACCTTAACGTCATACAAATATAGTAAAAAAGAGGTAAAGGGTTTCTTGGTCGACTATACATAGTAGATAAATATTATGATGACTTTTTATATCCTCCAGACCAGACTGAAGAGCCCCATCATTTACAAATAAAGTTTTAAAGTTATCTATAGATAGTTCCAATTACTCGTTAATACGAGGGTGCATTGAAAAGTTCTGAGCCTAAGGTTGAATATAATAAAAAAAAAACAAATAAATACTGGCAGGTCAAAGTGCCATATTTAGTCGCCATTATGCACTATCTTTTGTTTTTTTCCTGTCACAATTTTGCATTTTATGCTGGAACTGCTACATAAGGTCACTGATTTTTCAAGTAATGGATAAAATTGAGCACCGTTCTGTCATAAAATGTTTGCAAAAGAAGGGGTTAACACCAAAACAAATATTTGAAGATATGAATCAAACATAAGGGCAATCTGCTCCATCGTATGCTACCATAAAAAGATGGGTAGCTGGTTTCAAACGTGGCCGGGAGACTGTTCAAGACGAGCCTAGGAGTGGGCGGCCGTTGACGGCTACTACGGATGAAAATGTCAATAATATATTAGATGCGATAATGAAGGATAGGCGATTGAAGATTGTGGAGATAGCGGAAGCAATGGGTATTTCTTATGAGCGGGCACAGAACATCATCACCGATGTTCTTGGATTTTCTAAGGTGTCAACCAGGTGGTTGCCTAGACTGCTTTCAGTCGAGAACAAACGAGTACGTGTTACAATTTCCCAAGATTGTTTATGTATGTTTCAACGTGACTTCGACAATTTTTTCAATCGTTTTATAACTATGGACGAGACATGGGTCCACCACAGTACACCAGAATCGAAAGAACAATCCAGGCAATGCAAAAGACCAGGTTCACCACCACCCAAAAAAGCCAAGGTCATTTTGTCAGCTAATAAGGTAATGGCCTCAGTTTTCTGGGATTGCAGGGGGGTTATCATGAATATCATGATAGACTATCTCGAAAAGGGCAAAGCAATAAATTCGGACTACTATTGTGCTCTTTTACGTCATCTGCGTGAGGAAATTAAAATAAAGAGACCTGGAATGCTGTCGAAAAAAGTACTTTTTCACCAAGACAACGCTCGCGTTCACACTTCGGCGAAATCAATGGCACAAATATATGATTGTGGATTTGTAGTGCTGCCGCATGACCCTTACTCGCCGGATCTAGCTCCTCTCGATTATCATCTCTTCCCAAACCTCAAAAAACACTTGGGAGGACAAATATTTTCGACAAATATGGAGTTTCAAGAAGCAGTAGACTCATATTTTAACGACCTCAGCGATTCTTTTTTTTTTGATGGGATAATGAAGTCGGAGGCGAGGTAGACTAAGTGCATTGACCTTCATGGAGAATATGTCGAAAAATAAAATTGTTATAAAAAGTGAGCCCGTTACTTTTTTTTACCAGGCTCAGAACTTTTCAATCCACCCTCGTATGTACTAACAAGTGCGTGTAAAACTTTCATGCGTTTGTGGTTCACATAACCCACGCTGTAACGGAAATTAAACGTCCAAAATCTTTCAGCTTAATTTGTTCCGCCAGTAAATAGGTAAGCGGTTAGAAAGTCGGCGCATCGATATAATGTAGGCGGTTGCTAAGTATAAGGATTGATCATCATCATAGTCATTATCCCAAGCATCTGTTGGTCCAGCATTGACCATATGCCTTCCCAATTTTCCTCACGGGATTCACTATACCCGTTTTCAGTTAGGTATTTATAATAACGCAAAACCCACCAACAGTAACGTTTTTGAGAAATAAGTTGCTTAAGAGGAAATGCGAGCAATATAAAAAAATATTGAACAATAAATAGGATAGAGATAAAGATCTATTTAACAGGATTGTAAAACAGAAAACTACCATACAAAATAAATGTTATAAAAAATTCCGCCTTCAAAAACGCAATATATACTCGTAACTACTTTTAAAATGGTAAGTAAATAATAGGTTAGTCAGCTTTTGGTTAAAAATATTGTGGGACTTGAATTTGACTGATCTACCATTTTAAAAACATTTTATTTTATGTTTTTTCATCTAATCATAGTAGGTATGCTGTAACGTAGCCCCACTTCTCAATTAATAAGAAACTATAGGACAGTTCAAGCTTCACGTCAGAAACACCGCGGGAGAGTAATAGTTTTGTATTTAAAACTTTTAAATGCGCTTTATCATAGTCGCTCAACTATCTTAGTAGAGATATCTTATCGCCCCCCTTGAAATAGGCGTCGTTGAGTAGTTCCGGTGACCATCTGTTGTCTTCTTCATCAGTTCCATTTCACCAAATTATACTTTCTGCAATGCAAATGCTGGACTTACTACTGAAAATATACGTATGCCTATAATATTTGACGAGTTTCCTCAATTCCTCACAGATTCCCTTATCATATACCGGTTTGGTGACAGTGGGACTATATGCCTCAAAAGTATACGCTATAAAATAAAAAAACGTTTATTATCCCACATGCTCGGAAATGCTAAAACGTTGTAAAATCAGCCCGCGAAGTTCTGAGTTCCAGGACTAGGCAAAAAAAATAGTTATTATTTACCAACGCCAGCGGCCTCGAAAATGTATGAAATTTCATTACGTACCTGGTGTTTTACTTTTTAAAAACATGATTGGACTATGATAACTAAGTCCAAACAGCCAATACCCGTGCAGCCAAACGCTATCATCCTGCAGCAGCCATTTTCCCGGTCTCTGCAGTAATATACTATTAAAATTGGTTTACAATAAAAAAACAAAGCGTCGGAACATAGAATCTCCTTTTTTAAGTGAGGTGCATGTAGAAGGCAACAAGCTCACATGCCACCGGGGCAAGATGAGATCTGTGACCCATAGAACCATAGACCCGTGAAGCAAGGACATCGCGATTGTAAACAAAATAAGGTAGCAAGGCGTAGAACATTCCAGCAACGCATAATATCGACTGTCCTAGGCGGGGCTAAGTACAGTACAACGATCATTCCGGAAGGCATTCTGGAATGGTCGGACACGGGGTACTATAAAAAGGCGCACCGGTTGCCGGTACATTCAGTCTTTACTTGGAAAGTGAACGGTGCGAGCAAGAGCTACCCGAGCGATCATCTAAGTCTTCGTAGTTTCATGTGCGATAATAGTTTGTAACGGTTTAAGTGTACTTTTAATTATCGGTGTATTCTTGCATTTCTATCAGTTACCTACCCCCGCACGTGTACAACTTTTTTCTATTTTTTTCTCATGAGATCGCGTTAGTGCTCTCACCTCCATGATACTTGAAGAGGCAACTGGGGGAATCGCGGGGAATACTGTTATTGTTATTGAGTATTTGTATAAATGTCGCTAAAAGTCTCTCGGCTACGACCTACATATCTCCCCTACTCTTGAAAAACATAAACCTCCTTCTGACGCAGTCAGTCGGGTAAAATGACGCAATGAACATCTTGTCAGTGGTGATTCTTCTCAGCAATGATGGTCTTGATCGGCGCTAATGGGTACATTTATGACGTATTTACGGCTAATTTAATGAATATTATTTGAGTTTGAGTTTTGATTTCGTACATGTCTACCTCAAAACCCTTCCGATTTTGTGGCTTATAATATAATTTGGGCAACTAAAAAAGAATATAAGAATATTTTATATTTAAATTGGTGTTGGTTGTCTAATAACAGCGATACTATAATTCGGAAAAATTAGACATTTAATGGTTTTGAATTTAATTAAAAAAAGAACGATAGATTGTATGGCGAAAAATATTTGCCCTTGTGTCACTATCCGAACAAATATCAATGAATTGGTTTAAATTGAGTGGCTTACATCTAGATTTTCTATTATTATTAGGGTTCCGTACCCAATATACCAAAAGTAAGGAAATACATAATATTAGAGGATACCAGTTGTATTTTTCCCGATTGCGCGGAAGCCCAAAAAGGTTATATGTTTGAGTGTAAGTGTCCGTTCCTATGTAAGCTCGTAGCCTACACGACAACGGCCCAACCGACTTTGATAAATGATTCTTCATTATAGTTCCGTGATTATTATGATAGCGCAAGTGTCACTGCGTATTTACAATTCTGACGGAACGTATGCGCTTTAACGATTTTTATCATATATCGACGACAATATCTAAAAAAGCGCAGTCTGTTTTTTAAAGCTCACTTTTTATTTAGTCATTAAAAAATGCTATTGAATGTTATGTTAAAACCATGCAAATAATAATTCAATAAATTTATTAGAATTCCTCTTGCGACAATTGACAACAATTCATTTTGTGCTAAGGTAGTAAAATAAAATACCGTTTCTAGATTTTACACTGCTGATTACAGTAAAAATATATTTGGATTTTTTTATGCAGTAGTTTTTAATATATTTAGGAAAAACAGTAAAAAAAGTTGGATTGTGAATGTTAGGAATACACTTATAGTGCCCTTAGTCCATTTATTACCAAAGGAATTGAAAAAAATATCACATGACATGACAGTCAGTTTTGTTTCTGTTTAAAGTTACTTTTTTAAAATTTTATATCATGCTAAGATCACGACATCAGTATTCCTAACTTTGTATATACGGTCTTTTTAATGACTATTTCTTTAATAAATTATTAACGACGAATTTAAGTTAAATAAAGAAAAACCAAGAAATACGGGTAGTCTAACTTTTAACCAGCTATTATAAACGCGAAAAAACAATAATGCTTTTTTTTTGAAATGTTGTCAATTCTCTGGCCGTGTATACAAAACACGAAGAAAACAAATCAAATGTAGAAATATCACAATTATGAAAGAAAATCAAAGCCACACGCACAATGTTTTAGGCGGTTTGCCATCCTACGAGTAAATATGTAAGCTGGCTCTTGTGGTTGCTTTACTTTTTTGGTTGGAGAACTTTTAACGAGTTGGCATTTAATATTCCTTAACCATTTATAGTGCTGTGGTACGAAATCATCGATGCGCGAGTGTCTGGCTCACGCTTGATCGGGTTTTAATAGTTGTGGCATGAATGTAGTTCTTTAGTGCTTGTACTACCTATGAACGTGACACAAATATGTTTTAATTAGTCGTAGTGATTGAACGAAGTTATTATTTTAGGATGCGACGAGAACCAGTGGCAGTGCCGCTCGAGCCAGTGCATCCAGCTCAACCAGCGCTGCGACGGCTACGACGACTGCACGGACAGCTCGGACGAACGCGACTGCCCCATCACCACAACGGCTCGCCCGCACACAAGTAACACACTCGTTCTAATCTGATACTTTGCTTTACTAGTATTATATAATCATGGGTAATTAGTTGTATATAATAATAATAATAGCGAGTGCGAGCAGTGGTTGTCCCTCCACAGTATGGGCGTCTCATTCTATTACATCAAATTACGGTAAGACAGCTGTTGTTGACGGACAATTATTGCACCATAAATTACCCGCATGTGTACATCTTTAAGGAACTGGTAATAGGTAGTATAAATACAGGCTGTCCCAGAATTTGACGTAAGTAGTATATCTAATGTACCTTGGCATTATTTATTTAATTATATAGGCATGACATACCGAAGTAGATATTTGTAGGATACAACGAATACCAGTGACAGTCTCTTTTTAGCCAACTACAATATAAAACAAATAAAAACTAAAACTGTGGCAAATAATAAAATTAAATCAAAAATAAACCTAAGTAAAACTAAAAATGAAATAAAATAAAATTTATAAGTACCTACTTACTAAATAACAACTTAAAAAGATAGGACTCTCTTGGCACTTGCTGATGCTGCTGGCAGTAATTCCTAGTTGAATAGCAATACTTACGCGTTACCCGAAGATCGTGCCAGCGCTGTGGTTTTTTTTATTTTTATTAGTTTGGGGGTTATTAAGTTTTTAATGATCCTCTTAACCAAGGCATTTGCAACGTTTTGATAACTCTTATTTACACGTACTTGTCAGTACCTAATGGCTGCTGGCAAAGTTAAAAGAATACGATAACATGCGTTTACCGAGTAGAATAGAGCTCCAGGTCCTGACATCTGTCACGATCAGGCAGTTAACTTGAGTGCCCACCGACAACATTGTCATGACGCTGTGACAGTCATTCAGATGGCAACAATATGATTGACGTTTACAATTATCTAATATATTCATATGTTGTTGTTGAAAATTAAACACTACACTTTTGACTTATTCAATTATATTTTAAACTACGAAAATATTAATTATCTTTTTTACAATTTATCCATTGTTTTCAATCAATTAGTGGTAGTCTCATTTTCACGCATAAAATCAACAGAATTTTTCTTAGCACTTGACAGAAAGTCAGTGGTTAAAAAATGCTCTGTCAATGCAAAATTATGAGTCAAAAAGTTAGTACAGTAGATACGAATAACATTTTCTTATAATGATAAACTATCACCTCTGATAAAGATTTATTACAACTGCAATATACACATATTGCACTACCTCCATCCAGTCATTATTACAAAATATTTAATAAACAACTACCCTTGTAGTTAAACTTAAAATACTTTCAAATTTATATGATTCACATTACTTCTTTATGCAAACAATTTAATACATGGTACTAATGTCAACTCTAGCACTCCAATTAAAATGCTATGAAATTTACTACGTATATCTGCTAATAATTGAGTGCTAAGAACTACTGAGTCCCAAAGCAGAAAACAAACCCTCGAGGGCACCGACCGATACATTACAGACTGATAGGTAGTTATTTAGATGACGTCATTCTTGTAAGGTGTGGCTAGGCGATGTTGCCATCGAATGAAATGTGTCAGGACCGAAAACAAATTATTACTTTACTGCTACGGCTATTTATCAACGCGCTCTCGTGTTATCCATGACATCGGGTTCTGCCAGATTAACTCTTTCCACAAACTAAAGCAAAGCGTCAAAACCCTTTAGCGAGCCGTCTGTGTACCAATTGAACAAATCACGACATAACTGGTTACGTGGACATTATTTACATATAGTAAAACCCTATAAAAGTTACTAGTTTTTTCTTTAACAGTTGCTTAAACATGACCTTTTATACAAGTTTTAAAAGAAAACTACAAAGTTTTATTTTAATTAGTTCTTTCTGGAGGTTTTAAATTGACGATTTTTCTAGGTTGTGATGCAAGCGAGTGGCAGTGCGACTCGGGTGAATGTATCTCCATTGAACTGCAATGTAACGGGAGATCGGACTGCCCGGACCGGTCGGACGAGTACGGCTGCCCCGTCACCAGCCAACCCAATGGCCCTCCACTCAGAAGTATGCTATATTTGCCCACCGTCACCAATGTCTTTAAGGCCTCCGTTATTCTGGACCCCAATATTTACGTGTCTTTTTAGGTGTAACAATGCAATAAACCTGAATACGCCTGCATTAAAGGCAATCAAAAACATGGTGGTCTAGGCTCTGAGAGAGTTTTCATGCTTATTTTTATGTTTATATTGTCCGTTGTTACTTTAAGACTTGCCTGCTCGTCAAAATTCGCTAGGTGTTAAGTAATCCATAATTTACAAAATGTTTCCACCTTATTGTAAACAACGTTTTCTTTAGCGTGTGACGAGACCCAATGGCAGTGCCGTTCGGGTGAATGCATCTACCGCCAGCAGAGGTGCGATGGGTACCGCAATTGCCCGGACAGCTCGGATGAGTACAACTGCGCAACCCCGGCCCCAGAGTTCCCCACCGAGCGCTACCCTCCCCCGCGCCCGGAGCCTCAACAACCCATCTACACCACCACGGAGCGAGCGCCTTACTACCCGCCGTCCCGACCTAATCCTGACTTTAGAGGTATTTATAACCTTTTCATCCAAATATTTATTTCAAAATACTACCCCTAAATTTGTCGCTATTGGACATTGCATAAATATCGTAAAACCTTCATGATATATTCAGAAAATCTCTAATAAGATCGTTCATTCAAGCGGTCTGGTAGTTCTAATTGACCAATCAGTTGTACTTTCACTATCCCAGAACACAAGTTTACGCTAAATATCTCTTGAAAATTTGACGCACGTGAGATTTTCGATGCCCTTAAATGGTAATAGTAATATTAAAAATCCCACATCAACTTATAACAAGGCTGTCACAACCTTTTTTTTATTTCGGTCCTGGCTACTCTTACATATCGTATTCGTTTATATTAAAACAGTGTTAAAAGTATTTATTATATAAACAAATTGACGCCGAATATTTCTTGGCAAAATGCTTACTATCTCTAGGATATTCTTACCGTTTTCACTGTTCAACTTTTTGGAAGTGATACGGATGTAGCCCCTTTTGCTGCAGTATAAAAAGAGCCTTTGATTTTGAAATATGTTCGGTTTTTAATTTTTTGGACGATAATCGCTGTAGGTATGCCTTTAAACTTGATCCACGACCAAGTCACCTAAACTAAAGTCCTGTGTTTCAAAATAACGACCACATTGCGGACCAGGCAAGCAAGGTTGCTAGGCCAATCCATGTAGGCGTTATGCAGTCTCGGAATGGTAACCTTACCACCTGAGCCTAAACTCATATCCCGATAACCTTATTAGGATGTAACGCAGGTTCAGGCTCGCCACTATGCTGTACATGACATGCTCCTTGAACAATCTGGCTGCTTCAGGCGCGTGATCTGTCGCGTAACAATTGTAATAAATGATGCATTAACGCGTTGTCTCTTTGTGAAAGACACATAGCTTATGCAAATTAATTGAACTCAAAATATAAAAGTAATTTAAATTTTTTTCAAACCAAAATACTTGCAACCTCTAATAAAATCAGAAGTAAATAAAAACATCCAGGAACTACCCAGGGCGTATTAAAATCACTAAGAAAAAGTCGAAATCATAAAGGAAATCAACCAGTCCAAGATGTAGCCAGGGGCCCCAGACAAGATGCATTACGCCAACTCGCTTTTCTATTCGTTTCGTTTTTAAACCAATCGCGTCACTGCTAGATCACGTGACTCTTCGTATCACGTCAACTACAAGTGAAGCGATTGGTTTAAAAACGAAACGAATAGAAAAGCGAGTTGGCGTAATGCATCTTGTCTGGGGCCCCAGGTTGTAACTATTAAAATGACTAACAAGAAATCTAAATCATAAAGAGAATCAGCTAGTACAGGATGTATTCAGGTTGTATTAAAATTACTAACAACACATTCAAATCACAAAGCCAGCAAGCAAGGATGGGGCCAGCAGGCTTATTGCCTAACGCACTCGCCACTCGCAAACGCGACCAATCGTATATCGTTTTAATTTTGACAGTCCGAAGGCGAGTCTGCGTACAAAATGAAAACAATCGTTCCACTTTGAAGTAGATTGCGATTGCGTTATGCAATAGGCGAGTTGGTCGTATTATAAAATCACTAATACAAAATCCAGAACACTAAGCAAATCAATTCCAGTTTTCAGAAAAACCAACTCGGTATACAGGGTTGGGCAGATTAAGTGTCCTAGTTGTGTATGGCTTTTTTACTTAAATATAACTAAACTTCTTATTCACTTCGTATTTTTTTTTTGTTGACAATTTAACGTACTTTATGATTTCTACACGTCAGCTTGATATATTTTGTTTTTATATTGTTTTCAACAATGGACGCGAAACGCCAGCTCGTGTGCGATTTGTACCAGAAAAAATACCGACCGTGTGAGATATTGAAGACGCTGAAACATTTAAATATCAATATAAGGTTTATAGGTATCGCGGACCGTCAAGCGATTCAAAGAAACGGGATCTTCACAAATCAGGCCCAAAACTGGGAGAAAGCCATCTGTTCGCACCAAAAACATCATTAAAAATATTCGTGAGCGTATTAGACGAAATCCAGCTCGAAGGCAAACTTGCTAAAGATATGAAAATATCCCGTCGAACAATGAGTCGTATTTAAAAATATGATCTTGGGCTAAAGTTCTACAAAAAACAAAAATTTCATGGCATAACAGATGCCCAGAAAAAAGCTAGAGTGAAAAAATGTAGGGAATTGCTAGCTTGGCACGACGGCGATGATATTATTTTTTCCGATGAAAAGATGTTCCAGTTACAAGACAGTCACAACCAACAAAACGATCGTGTCTATGGTGCTTCATTGAAGGATATTCCTGTGGACAAATTAGCCGTACAACGGTTCCTGAGTGCATCAGCTGTCATGGTATGGGGTGCGATATCGCCTAGAGACAAGTTACCGCTGCTGTTTATTGATCGAGGTTTCAAAATTAACCAAGACTTACATCCAGAACGTGTTACAAGGTCATTTGCTAGAAAATGCTCAAAAATTATATGGAAACGACTTACTGCTTCCAACAAGATAGTGCCCCATCTCACAAAGCTAAACGCACTCAAGACTGGTGTAGAACAAATTTGACAGATTTTATACCTTGGCAAGAATGGCCTGCATCATCGCCGGATTTGAATGCTTTGGACTTTTCGATATGGGGTTACATGCTGAGCAAGATTGGGAGCACACAGGGCATGAATCTAAACTCATTCAAGCATTGATTAGTCAAGATATGGGATGAAATACCAGACGAGGTAGTGCGTGCCGCGTGCAATGCATTCTATGGAAGAATGCGTCAAGTTATTAAAGCTGATGGCGAGCGATTTGAACTTTTTTAAGTAAGTATAGAGTACGCTAAAAATAAAAACGTGATACATTTTAAAAAATTCTGTCTTGTTTTAATTTTATGGCTCTTTTTAACTAGGACACTTAATCTGCCCAACCCTGTATCTCATCGAAAACCAAAATCCGAATTGTATTGCAGTAAGATACAATAGAATTGCGATCAAATGAACAAAAAACTAGGTATAGTAGGAACACATACTTATCCATACTATATCACTACATAGTATAAAACAAAGTCGCTTGCGCTGTCTGTCCCTATGTATGCTTAAATCTTTAAAACTACGCAACGGATTTTGATGCGGTTTTTTTTAATAGATAGAGTGATTCTTACGGAAGGTTTATATGTATAATACATTCCACGCGGGCGAAGCCGCGGGCGGGTCGCTAGTAATATTATAAATGTGAAAGTGTGTTTGTTTGTCCGTCTTTCACGCTTCAACCACTGAACGGATCGATATGAAACTTCGCACACATATTGGTTAGGTCATGGAATAGGACATAGAATACTTTTTATTCCGGAAAACTTGGCAGTTCCTGAAGGAGCAGCGAAAAACGACTTCATAATTAAAAGCTAGTGATTTCATAAAAAGGCGCAAATATTAAGTCGTCGAGTTGCGGAAAATAGCCCGTTGCAACCTATAGTGATTTCATAATTAAAGGCATCCGAAAATCAGTGGCCAGTATTATTATTTTTGCACCAAGAGGGTTTTCATGCTAAATCCGGATTACAAGCCTAATTTCAGATTTGTATTCTCTTGTACAAATCGTGTATGTGTTACATCGAAGCACGAATATTGGAGTTTGTGGTCGTAATGTTAATAAACCTATTATGGGTGCCATTTTTGCAGTTTTATTTTTAAGTTAATACTACAAAAAGTGCGACTCGGGTGGGTGTACCTTTCTTGAACTACAATTTCGGACAATCGGAAGATCGGACTGCCCAGATGGCCCTCCGCTAAGATGCATATTTGCACAACCGTCAACAGTGCCTTTAAGGTCTCCATTATTCCGGATCCCAATATTTGTTATGTGTCTTTTTAGGTGTATATTATTATGCGAAAAACCAGAATTCGTCTGGATTAAAGGGAATGAAAAACATGATCGTCTTGCCTCTGAGAGAGTTTTCATGCTTACAGGTTTTAATGTCCATATTAACCGTTGTTACTGTAAGACTTGCCTGCTCGTCAAAATTCGCTAGGTGTTAAGTACTCCAAAATTTACAAAATCTTTCCACCTTATTGTAAACAACGTTTTCTTTAGCGTGTGACGAGACCCAATGGCAGTGCCGTTCGGGTGAATGCATCTACCGCCAGCAGAGGTGCGATGGGTACCGCAATTGCCCGGACAGCTCGGATGAGTACAACTGCGCAACCCCGGCCCCAGAGTTCCCCACCGAGCGCTACCCTCCCCCGCGCCCGGAGCCTCAACAACCCATCTACACCACCACGGAGCGAGCGCCTTACTACCCGCCGTCCCGACCTAATCCTGACTTTAGAGGTATTTATAACCTGTTCATCCAAATATTTATTTCAGAATACAGCCCCCTAATTTGTCGCTATTGCAGGTTGCCTTAATACCGTAAAACCCCTATGATGTATTCAGAATAGTGGTAGTAGGAGTAGTAGGACATTGTACATGGTCCGTGAGGAGCACTTCAACCATCTTATACTTAAACCTACCGCTAAGCACCAATGTTTGCTTTGTTGAGTTCCGCTGTAAACGGAAACGAATACCCAAGACAACCGGTGAAATTAGGTAATAGCATAGAAGCATCATCTTAATAATCCTAATTTGGAAAACAAATATGCTAATTACCTATTGCCTGTAATCATTCAAGTTTTGTGTTTTGTGTTTGGTTTGTTTTGTTTTCAAGTTTTAATAGTAATGAATATGGAGTGAGTAATTCACCATATCTAAACCTGCCTTTAGTCTAGTGAGGTTCGAGAAATGGGCCCCTGTCAAAGCTAAATTGGCGCGGACTAGACGTTTGATTTGAGAGGAAAAGTGTACAATTTGGTGTGTATATAATAAACCATAACTAATAATATTTAAAGGAACTAGGAATCATACAAGTGATGACGAGGATTAAGGCAAATGACATATTTTAGCAATCGAAACTATACCTTTGTATTAAATACTGTGATATCGAACGTTGGCTGGTCAAGTTAAGACTTCTTGCGTTTAGTTTTAATTACACAAATAAGGCAGTTCTAGTGTAGGTATTAGTGCCTTATTTTAAAGATAAGGATTAATAATTAACTAAATATTATAAGCTAACTTTTAACTGAAGTTGGTTTTACGCAAATTTAAACATGCCCTTGTATTTTTGTTTGTTGTACAATTATTTAACAATTAATACTTTTGCCAGTAGGTACCTAATAATAAATGAACTACATAATTATATTGATATTGTCTAAAGTGGAACTGCTTTATTAGCGTATAATAATTAATTAATGTTCTTTCGTACTTTATTGAAGAATAGACCTGTATGGAAATTACAATTAAGCAAAATAATGTTTACATGTGATGGTAATAGAACTAGTACCTACTACCTGAAACCATTTTAAGCATATATATCTAATATTATTGTTCAAGCACATTTACGATTAAAATGAATGAAATGAATATGATACACAGCTTAAGTGCCTATATATAGGTTTTGACATATATGCTAGGTTTTTTTAGCCAGGCATATAAGTACCTTTTGAGGTCATGGGCTCTTTTGAAGCGACGGTAATAAATAAATAAAAAATTGGGTCATTGTATAGTTCAGGAAATAATGATTCGGCCGTCTGTTATCTACTTTGCTATCTTTTTTCTGCGTCAAGACTTACCGGACCTAACCTTAACCTCAATCTTTCAACCTAATGTGGTGTTTGAAGAACGAGGTTTGATATTAACAAAAAGATCTTAGTTAAATACCTACTACAGGCGGCCAATTCATATTTCCTGAACTAGAGATACCAAGTTTGTTGTAGAAATTAGATCATGGATATCACAGGGCAAAGACACAGAAACTCGTCTTGGGGTTTTGAATGTAGTACGTAAAGATGTAAATCGGATGGAGTTTTTTTTAAAACCGTCTGATTTACATCTTTACGTATGTACATTCAAAACCCCAAGACGAGTTGCTGTATCTTGGCCCAGTAAATTCCATGATCTAATTTTATTATTTTATTTACACTAACCTAAATTTAAAGATATTTTTGATGAAAATCCAATTGAAGAAAAAAAAACCCGTAATATACAGTGTGTGACATCCATAAGAACATAAATTGTAAGTAACGATAGCTTTAGATGCTGTGAACGGTTTTATCGAAAAAATATAACAATTACGTTTTCTGATGAAGAGTTATAATTTTTTTAAATTTTCTCGAGCAGCAATGTAATGCTAAGAAGCAGAATGTTTCATTTCCATTTCAAAAGTGTCAACGAAATGTAGGCAATTGACAAGGTGTCAGGGTGTCACTAAGAGTGAATTTTGAACGCAATCAAATGTTAGTGTCAGTTGTTACGGTTGTTAGTTTTGTTACCGATACATTGCGTGGCGAATTAGTTAGTATGAAAAAAAAAGTACACTTTATGTTAATTAGGATGCATATTAACTGTTGTCAAAATATATGTTCGTATGGATGTCACACACTGTATACGCATACAGATTCCGATTGAAAATAATATTGATATGAAAATATAAGAATTATTGGACTCCATATATAATTGAAGAAGTTCATGAACCTATATTAAAAGACAATGGTTAAGTACGGTCACGTGATAAAGCGTGCCAATGCAGTAATACTAAGAGAAAACAACCTATGAGGAGCAACTGCCAAAAATAAAAACCGGCCAAGTGGGAGTCGGACTCGCGCACGTAGGGTCCCGTGCCATTATCTATAACATACAAGAAACGGCAAAAAACACTTTTTTTGTATCGGAGCCCCCCTTAAGTATTTATATTATTCCGTTTCGGTTTTTAGCGGCAACAGAAGTACATTTTCTGGGAAAATTTTAACTGTCTAGCTATCACGGTTCGTGAGATACAGCCTGCCGACAGACAGACGGACGGACAGACGGACAGATGGACAGCGGATTTTAAGTAATAGGGTCCCGTTTTTACCCTTTGGGTACGGTACCCTAAAAAGGTTAATACTTCACTAAACTTGACATGAAAAATGCATTCCACCATTTTTATCACTTTATACGTACAAACTACTAATGTTTGCAGTCAAATGCGCTCTAGAATTATTTCAAAAGTTTTTGGAGAATATGCTCATCAAGTGCAAAGAAGTAAAATTTCACTGACGACATTTTATTGTTTCGGAGTAGGTACTGAAAACATGACTATTCATATTCAAAATTCAAAATTTACATTATTTATTTCATGTTTCGCCATAGAATACATAGTAGTTAGTAAAGTTCCTTTGTACGAGTATAATTATATTAATTAGTAAATAGATTACATTTACTTATAGACTTTGATATTGGTAAAAATTTACAATACTTAAGGGTGTAAAAGTACTAAATACAAACATTTTTCGTTGACTGGTCAGTTACATAAGCTTTTAGGCCATCACAGGACCCTTTAAGGGTTGCTAAGAATGAAGTTGGGGAAAAGAAATGAACAAAATCGAGCTTTTAGAAATTGAAAGAAAATCTGGACGAGAATAGAGACCGTAAAATATTATGATTTCCAGACCAGAAACAAGTCGAAGCGGATGCTACCTAGCCCGGTTGTTGTTGGGGCAGTTTTAGTACCTACCTAAAAATCGATGACAATAGCCCTAGAATCGTCTCGTATGGAAACGAAACTCGTACCACATGTGAACGGAAATATAGTCAAACGCAAAAAGAAGCACTGGCTCTTGTCCAGGCTATAGAACACTGAAACACATTCCTTGTTGGAGAGGAGTTTGACTTAATACAGATCATAAGCCCCTAGAGTTCCTGTTTAGCTCGAAATCAAAACCTTGCGCAGGCGTTGAACGATGGGTTTTGAGGTTACAGGATTATCGTTACAATGTAAAATACAAGCCCGCAAAGACTAATATTGCATTACGAGACTAGATTGAGATTTGGTTAATTTGTTTGAGTCAAGGGAGCAAAACGAGAATGCCGCTATACATACCCACATAAATATAACGCGTCGTCTTCATGTTAGCAAATGTAGTTTTTGTTAGTGATCAAAAACAATTCTAAAATACTCACAGAATGTTTCTCGGTCGGTTTTTTTCTTGCAGTTATCAGTCCAGTTTGAGGAAAAGGTCCTTGCACAATTCAAAAATGTTGTGTCTAGTAGTAATCAGAACCAAATCCGAACACAACCTATGATACTTAAAGTTCGATTAAAATTCGCGCTACTTTTTAGGAAGAAACCCAATTACTAATAGGAATTGGAACTGAACATTTATGTTTATGCATGAATGCCCCACTGTAGGTTGTGACAGAAACCAATGGCGTTGTGAGAACGGCCCGTGTATAGACCTGGCCCGCGTGTGCGACGGCCGCGTCGACTGTCCACGCGATCGCAGTGACGAACTTGACTGTCCGTCCAGTAGTAAGAATTTGCAACCCAAAATCACTTTTATTATAAGCCCGAACACATGTGAAACGTTTTAATTAAACGTGACACAAAGTCAAAAACAAGACGTACATAATTATATAGCAGCATGTTCCTAAGGTTTGTAATTTTGTTGGCCAAATCTAACGTTTTGCAAGTTTTCGGGCTTTTAAGGTGCTTTTTCACCGACCCAACGAGGAGAAGACAGGATTGGTATAGTCTGGAGTGACGAGGATGTGCGAAAAGAGAACTAAAATACTTGTTGTTGTAATATTAAACCGTAATACTAATACAATAAGTGCTTATTAACCCTGGAAAAATAATCATCACCATGATACAAATCGCAAGTTTGCATTGGCTCGTGGTGGCAATTTTAATTCAAAATAGGCCAGCGAGATTTAATTTCTTGTCTTAACTGGTCTGATCCGCCTCGCCCGGTGATAAAGCATCTTTACTTACCTATAGTGTCACGATGTGCCGAAGTTCTTGAGAATTGTAATATTTTTGGTGTAAAAATGTTGTAACTGCATGAAACTGCGTCATTTAAAGTCCTTCATAAAATTATATCCTGAAATCGAATCTTGTGTAAGTAATTCAGTAGGTACTTAATACACTGACCAAAATAAAATATGTAAGTACCAACAATTGCAGGATAGTGTTAAATTTGCTTACGTTTATTACGAGTAGGTACCGCCTGATTTATTACACGACCACGCATCCCACGAAATAAATCTATACTAGCTGTTGCCCGCAACTCCGTCCGCACAGAAAAATAAAACAGCCTACGTTCACCAGTATTTAATCATGTATGATTCTAATGGTGTAAGAATTTTTCAAACCGGTCCATTAGTTTGGAGCCTATTCAATGCAAACAAACCAACAATCAAATCTTTCCTTTTAATAATATTATTAGTGCAGAATACGAGTGTTAGCATCCGTACTAATTGCAAGCACTCATGTGACTAAGTCCAGTTACGCACGGCGTACGAACCGGATCTAACTACTATTATAATATACTCGTAATTAGAGCTTCTGAATTCTTGTACGACGAAAACAGACCATATTTGCGGAGGTTTTGTTATTTAGGCATTGATGTACATCCTCGTTTTCTAGTTTAGTTATAGGTTGACACGAGTATAACCACTAATATACATACAAATACGTAGCCCATACTTAAAGTCTCGCATTTCTATTTAATACATATTCCTTGACTACATTTTTTTTCTCTTTACTAGCCTGTTTTGGTGTCCCACTGCAGTGCTGGGCAAAGGCCTCTCCTCTCTTTCGCCACTCGTCCCTATCCAGAGCGCATTCCTGCCAATCCCTCAATTAATGTTTGACTACTATTATTTAATAAAATATAGAATACTTCGTACGCGTACAGTTAGTTTCCCACTTGTCTTCGTATCACTTCTCGTTCAGAGTAAATTTTTGAAAAATCCTTTCTTATCGCTCAGTCGAAGTAAATAGTGGTAGTGTCGAATAGGAATATTTGAAGTCCCTTGGTTGAGCAGTTTAGACCATGCGTCAGTCAGTTGGTCAGGGAAGAGTTTTATATGTGTAGATATTTTGTAAAACTTAATTGTTATTTGCAGAAAAAAAAACCTTTACGCTAAAATCGGAGTGATAATATTATTATCCTCTGCAACAGTAAAGTGGTTGCCTTATACCTACCGCCTGGCGACACCTGAGGTGTCTAGTCAGTCAGGAGCGTCACACACGGAATATAATTATATTATTTATTGTTATCCTTGAACCTTCAATAAAATGTTCTGCTTAACCGCTGATTATTATGACTCCGGGAATGGAGGTTAAAAGTCAATTTGACGGAAGCATATGAAGGTACCTGCAGTTATCAGTGGTACAGTGTGCAAAGAAACGTATGGCTTGGCAAAAGAAAGTGACGTGATGTCAGGAGGGACTTCAATATTTTCAAGTGGCTACCAACACATTAGGCGGCAGTTTTTATGGTACTTAATCATCCGAATAACGCTATATTTTTTCCCAACGCTATAATTTTTGCCGATTTGTATAGTCGTTTTTCAGTACAAATCATGACATCATAAAGGCCAGAACCGAGATTTTAGGGACAAGCTTACACAAAATCAGTCCCAAAAATCCCGAGCTGGTATGCCATATTCGTAGTATAATAATTTCCTTCTGTCTACGATAACGTGGGATTATTTTATATAAATAATTCAATTTGGCTTGTATATCCTCGTCTACTCTGGGACCATAAGATAATTAATTTAAGGTTTTGTAGTCTGAATAAACTAACTGCAACAATACGGTACCTACACTAAACGCGCACGGACCTCTATTCTACTCGGTAAAACCATATTGCGTTCGCTATGTTATGGTATTGTTTTTAACTCGGCCGCCTTTTCTGTAAAGTAAATGAGGGCTATCGTAACGTTGGCAATACGATAACATCTCACAGTTAATAATGGTTTGACCCAGTAGAAGTCCTGCCTGAGGTAAGAGCCGGAATGGAGACTAACGCATAATGAGCCCGTTGGCTGTATTTAACATTGTGACATATATATCAATAAACTTTGAATTATAATTTATTTCCCGTCATCCACCCCATCACTATACGAGTAGGTATAATAACATTCCTAATGTTTATTGTTTCAAAAAGTTCATGAGAATATAATGTTCAAGATTGTCGGCCACCCGAAGTAACCTAATTTCGGTATTTTGGAACTTACCTAATTAATTTATCTGCAGATTGAATATTGGGAACGCACATTAACTAAATGTCCATTCCCTATATTCAAATCGTGCAGTTGCAGAGAACTTAAATATATATATATATAAACATGTCATTTTATCTAAAGTTCTTGATCTTACTCTATGGTTTATGAACTGCCGAATCGTATCATCGTGTGCCCTTGCTGAGTGCGCAGGAGCAAGCATGAATTAAGATTGTTCATATTTTTACAATTACTCTAATTCGAAAACCATTTCGAGGAATAGGGTTTAGAGCCGTCTTTCGTTATTAAGTTTTTGAAATATTTATCTATTTCGGATAGGTTTTCTACAAAAGTATATTTTAACCTTGGTTTGACCTTCGTTTTCGGCTTGAAGCCCTCCTAGGTTACGGGGTAGGGGAAAATCACTTGAAATATGATGGTTTAATACATTATTACAATCACTTTTTATAATTAAATATCATTTTATTGTTGTAATTTATTAGAAAATGACAAACCTAATTTTAAATAATCATATCAATCAAATATCTCCTTAGTAAATAAATTATTAAAACAAGACTTTAGAGTCAAAAACAAAATTAATGAAATTCGTCTGTTAAAATTACCTATTCTTTAAAATTAGAATGTAAAAACCGTGAGATATATTTTTTGTCTATCCCAATTGGGACTGTATTTAAACTAACACACTTCAAACAAGCGAGATTTTTTATTTAACAGTAAGTTTTGATATTATGTAGGTGGTATCTGCTCATGTTTAATGTTAGCGTCCCTGTACTTCTGTTATGGGCTACGCAGTAATGTGCACAAAAAAAATAATGTGTTAAAAATAGCAATTAAAAATCTAACTACTAATCGATATTGACGTCTAAAATTTGCTTCAGTAATAGCCTAATAAAATAACGTTTGTCTAACTTTTTGCACCGCATTTTTAGGTTTCACTAATACGTTTACTTTTTTTTCAGATCCTTCTCTTTTGCAACTGTGGACTTATCCGGATGTTCAAATCGTAAGACACGGTAAGTTACGTATAATATAAATAATGGAGCCGTTAAACTTAAGCGATAGGTACTCGCGGTTTTAATTAAACCGCAACCATGTGCGGCCGCATAAATTATATTATAATACGACATCTCGTACAAAAAGGTCGTAAAGCATACAAAATACTTAATACGTCAGTCCAAATTTATTTGAAGTTTTCACTCTACATTAACCGAAACATTCTTTATATTTTATTCCCCTTTTCAAAATTGTTCTATCTTTCCGTTAAAACGTGTTCCTTCCTTAAACCTGACATTGGCGAAATCATAGTGGCAACACAAATGACATATGCCACAAAACAAAAATCTATCTATCTCCACTCTACATTAACAAGTAAAAATCAAACGTTTATTTTGTGTACAGAGAGTGTCAAATGAAAGGTTAAATGGTGGAACCCGCGTACCCCCATCGTCGCCCCTCGCAACTACATGGGTCGGCCGATTGTTTAGTAATAATAAGACTGTGGTATTGTGAAGCTAAAAAAAAACATACTAAATGCGATAATGTTTCTCTCCCCTTAAACCCAGTCCAATTATTACGATTTTTGAATATCGTGTAGATATTATAAACACTAGGTCTGTACGTTTTCCTGTCCAAAAAAATAATATAGAATAAAATTGGGAACGTAAGACCTAATTTTTCTCACTACAACATATTCAAAAATCGGACTTGATTATATTTTTCAATATGCGTGGTTACACTGATTACCGAAAGTGTCGATTTGCGTGTCGACCTTTGTGAATCGCTTATATTATCTAGATTAAACTATTCTGATGTAGTCTATGATGGCCGCATTGTTGGTAGATCTAAGAGGTTGGTACAACGTGTGCAAAACGTATGCGCACGTTTTTGTTTCTGCGTCCCTCCCCGCTCCCAAGTGCAGCGTTAAGTGATGCAGCTAAAAATATTAAACAAAGTAGGTACCTGCCGTTCAAAAAAAAACCTTATTTAATTATGAAATAGTTATTTTACCATACATTTCTGAAGAATTAGGAGCACTCGAGCAAGTCTAACGTCACAACACTTCATTAACTCAGTATTATGTGACTACTACAGTAAAAATCTACTTTTAAAAATAAACCTCTGTTAACATAATAAATAACACGTATAGAATTGTGAACATTTATTGCACAGAAATATAAAACATCAGCGAAATAATTACTTATTGCCATTTGCTGACATTGTTCTATGTACCTATATGAATGTGTTGATATTTTTGTATCATACATTAAGGCCAGGAGAGCAGGTGAGCTATGCTTAGAGGTAATATTTTTTAAGCAATATTAAATATTGAACTCAAATAAAAGCCGAGGATGATCCATTTAAAAAAGGTAATTTAGTTGTGGAAAAATAATATCATAGTATAATAGAAAGAAAAGAGCCAATAATTAATCACTATGCATGTTCAAAAATTTTATTGAATTTGTTTTTCATGACCAAAATAATCTTAAAATAATAAATACCCTTCTTGTGTTTGTGTCTTTTATATTATTTGTGGTGGCAGATTTTATAGCGGACCTTATAAGGTACCTATGTTTATCCATTAACAATATTTTTGCTTTCATAATTTTCTTGGGTTTCTTTTATTTAACATTAATGGTATTTCAGGAATATACCGTTTTTATAAGATACAGGTTTTGCAAATACAAACAGGTCTTTTTTACATTTATTTATAAAAATTATGACTTGAGATTTATTTGGGTAATTTAAGTGAAACGCGAAAAAAAACACCCCTTATATTTCAGAAACTACTGAAGATAAAAATCTCACGTAACTCAATAGACTAGGGCATACTTCAGGAAAAAAACGGATTTCTCTATCACTTAGTTGCCACGTTTAGGGGGAAAAAATCTGTCACTGGGTTACTTCGTATTAAGATTAGTGAAGTTATATCTGCTGACTTTAGACCGCTCTGTTTGTTAGCAGAAGTAGAACACAGGTAAATAAATTGAACTCATTCGTGCTTACTCGACCAAACAGATCCGAGTACTTACTAAAGAGTTCAATTTATTTTAATTTGCAGTGTTCTACTTTTATCTAACAAACGAAACTTGAAGATTGTGTAGGTTAGACGATGGTACACATAAAAAATGGTATTTGCGTCACCTAACGAAAATATTAAACAGGGTATTAACAGGAAATAATAAAGGAGCTCTTGTTCTTTTATGTAATTTCTCTAAGGCACCACAATATTTATACATAATAATATGAAATCCGTCAAAGATATGGATTAGGAGGGAAATAACAGATTTGGGGCTAATTTTGTGGTGCGGTCCCCTAGAGAGGATAGAAGAGAAATGAAACTTTTTACGTATCTCTAGATAAAGCATTGTTTGGTTATTTCTTTGATCCCCAGGCTTTGGGGTCACTTTTTAAATGTCACATAAGCCTCTTCAATTATAGCCAAGCCAAAATTGGGAATAACATTTTATACTTAATTAATGACGAAAATAAACATGAGATTAGTTTTCTTAACACAAGCCTGTCAAACCAGAAGAAGAGAAGTTTGTAAATAATTGAACAATGTAACCTTTGTACTTTACTTTTATTATTTTATTTCTCAAAGTAGGTACAAATTAAACGCAAAGGCCGAAAGCAATGGTTTTCTTAACGAATTAGTCTACAAAATTGTTTGGCTTTCCTAAGATTAAAAACAAATGGTTATGGTTATAGTAATTTATTTGTTTTGTTCTGGGGTGTAACATAATATAACAATACTTGTTATGTTAGTTAATTTCCTGAAACACACCTATAGAACTGTAATAATTGTGTATGTTATTTTATTTCATGGTGGTGGAACAGCCAAATACCAAACTGGTGAGTCAGTGTGCCTAATACCTGCGGATACTAAGGCGTGCATTATGGGATTTAACATAACATGATATCACTTGTATAATATTATCACCGGTTAATTTAACGATTGATCCATCGCACCTTCACCCTGCGTTAATAAGGATTGCCCCTGGACATCTATAAAAAGCACGTGGCTAATTTAACTTAAGGACTAAATATTAGTAAATCTGAAATAGGAGGGTATACTGGTACCCGATTGTCTCAATTTCCGCCTAAATTTCATAAAATATTTCCAAGACGGGAATTATTTAATAACAATTGCGAAAGTTCCGAGCAATTTATTACTTACAATACCTGCATGCGTGATTTATAGTTTATTTTTAACTTAGTCGTGACTTTTTTCGTTTAAGTAGGTATATTATATACTTACACAGAACATGATTGATTCACATATATGTACATTTTATTTATTTTTCCATAACGCAAGATCAATAATAACCTACTGAAATATTCCCCATTTTATTTTCTATGGAACTTTTTGCAATTGTAAACTTTTTGCTAGCCCATCCATGTCTATTCGTGTGTGTAGATTTCTGGCTAAGACCTAAGGTATAATAAAATGGTGCAAGGCGAGGTTGCTCGTGTTTTCGGTTCAAACGTAAGTTTTACGGCGTGATGCAGCTCTCTTACCTTCACTGTGATCGGCAAAATTAACATTAATTAATAAATAGAGTTTTGTCCGGGGGAGATCCTCAGTAAAAATCATAAAGTCAGCTTTAAAAATATCTGGACGGGTTCTTTCAGATTATCTACAATCTACATTTTAGTATAAGGTTGTTGTAATTGTTCTTACTACGTTTTAGAGCTATGCACGCTTAAAAACCCTTTTCAGTATTTGAATTGAATATTGGCTATTAATTAGTTATTATTATATGTATTAATTATTATTTGTTTAAGTTTTATGTGTTTCAGCGAATATTATAATGAAGTTTTTTAGTAATTTTTGAGAGGAAAAAAAATCCTAATACTACGAGTATATACATACAGTAGTTATTTTAATGGTCAAATAATGTTCCGCATTTAAAAAAGTTGAGTTTGTGTTAAGTACTGTGAGTCAATATAAAATTAATATAGCTTTCACATTTAATTAGCCTGCTTTTGTTACGAATAAAAACAATCCCTGAGGGATGAATTAAGTTGATGCATATAATTGAGATTAATATTAACTTCTTATATACCTACATATAAAAATAATAATATTGTAAGAACAATTACAAATGAATTGTGAGCCATTCTCATTACTTTATCTCATCACTGGTATAATTTATTATGTTTACTTGGTCGCATTGAATTGGATTCATAGCATGGTAGGTACATAAACAATATTAGAAAGCTATGTTATGTTTAAAAAACACTTATTTTAAAATATAATACATACAATACTGCGAAATGATCTGCTTACCCTTTGCATTTTGAGACGTGATAGTACCATTGAAAAGCGGCGGTGACTAGATACTCTTGCCTGTGGAAGAGCTTGCATCCCCTCAGGTGTGGCGCCTCGGTGGACCGCGCGCGTTGGCAGAGCGACTGCTTATCGTCCACATTTCCCACTCGGTTAGCTGTCCACGAGTGCTGAGAAGCTTTGTGCGAAATTTAAGGGTTTATCACAGTCATCAATGATTAGTTACACTTTCCCTTAACTTATAACGTAAGGTTTAATATTATGTATAATTTAGGCCTGTTGAAAACCTGGTGTTCATACACCATTGTAAAATCTTGTATTGACGCGTCATCTAAATAGACTCATATCCATCAGTTAGACCTTACTCGATGATCAAAGGTAAATCGGCGCGGGAACTTTTAAAAGCTGTTCTGTAAAAATCATGCTCATAGAGGTTTGTCTCAAAAGCATACAATTTTTTTTTCATTTTGTTTTTGATATTGTTAACTGAGAACAATCGTTTGAATCCTATCCTTTGGTACACCCCAATTTGGACTAAGTAGTAGGCGGAATAATGATCATTTTGTTTGTAACCTCGTTACGATGTGGAAATTTCTGTGTGGCATTCATGTGCCATGCGTGTGTGCGTAAGCCATTTCCAGAAATTTGTTTTACTTATCCTCTCGGTAAACAATGACCAATTTTTTTTAAACAATAGTTCGTACTCTTTTGACACAAACTTCTATGAGAATCATTGTTATCTAAAATATCCTCACATCCATGGCATAGTTGCGAATCTGCACTTTGATTTCAAAAGACAATGACGGAAACGCCGCGTGGTAAAGTAGCGAATCGGCTCTATTCTAATTTTGAATCGATATGCAGATTCGCAACTTTGCCATGGATGTGACGATACTTTATAAGCTTTAAGGGATAAAGTTATCACTTTCTCACTTTAATACGCGTCAATAATTTAATATGTGTAATAACGTATTATGTACGTGAATATAATTTTGTTTGATGAACAGAAAGGTAATTTATAATAAAATGTTTGTCTCCATTAAGCTAATGTAGTTTTTGCATGATTTGGTCTAGTACTTTGGGACTTAACTACAAACGTCATAAATAATCCGACATTATTTAGATTTTTCAAAATTTATGATGTGTGTATATTAAGGTAGATATGTTGCTTGGTAACACATGAGCTTGTCACTGGGTTCAGAAATAACCCAACCAGCGCTGGCTTTGGAGGCATCGGCCTGTTAGTGAAGGCGGTCAGCTGCGAACGCCCGCGGGGTTGGGCGGGGTTGAGCTCCGGAGGTCCGTGCTGACCGTGTTTCGTCGCAGGTGGGGACGTGGTGTTCCAATGCCGCGACGAGGGGCCGCTGCGGGTTCCCGTCAGGTGGGTTCGAGAGAACGGCCGGCCACTGAAACCTGGCTCTTCTGATGTACGTGGAAGACTCGAAATGAGCAAAGTAACAGTAAGTAAAACTTATTTTTATTTTACTCTTGTAGGTTTGAACAGTAATTATTAAATAAAGACTGATTAATATGTATAAGTAACGGTTTCACTTTATTGTTCTCTATTTCTAGGTATCGGATAGCGGAGTTTACATTTGCCAAGCTCCAAGTTATTTAGGCCAACCAGGAGCCGAGTTGCGAGTCACGTTAACAGTTCAAACCATACGTTAGTATATTCTCTAAATCCATTGGTATCATGAATGTACAAGTATTTTATTTATTTTATTTGAATCAACGGTGAGGCCGAGGCTACATTAAGCCGCGACGCCACATTATGCATCCAAAACCAGTTGCGGTATTTATAATGTATACATGCAACCTAAATAACATAACTTTAGTTAAAAGCGCAGTGGCTACACCGACCGCGCTGTCTCTGATTAACGTGTTTATTTTTCCATAACATTTTTGAACCGACGAGTTTGACTATAGTTAACCTCAAAATGTCATCAGATCGCAGCTATCGAAATCAATCATTTCGATATGTAGTCTTGAGAATTCGAATGCTTTTATATCTATCGATTAAAACCGCATTAAAATTGGCCGTTGCGTTGTTTCAAAGATCTAAGCGTACATATAGAGAGACAGACGGCGGGAAGTTACCTACTTACTTTGTTTTATAATAATGTAAAAGACTTATCGTTCTAAAACCCATTAAAAAGACGTAAGTAACCACAATAATATTTATTTATTTTAGCGCAACAATCTGCCGGGAATGCTGACTCATTCGTAAATTGCCAGGCTCATGAAGCTACTTGCGGTAATGGACAATGTATTTTGAAATCGGCAGTCTGCGATGGCAAACCAGATTGCGCTGACCGTTCCGACGAAGATAACTGCCGTATGTGTTTTCTATAAGTTTGTCGAATATAAGTCTAAGTTCGAATTCTGATGAATGACTAATAATGTTGTATTTAGATCATAATGGGCTGTGCGAGCCCAACCAGATCCGCTGCGCGAACCGGCGGTGCGTGCTCAAGAGCTGGGTGTGCGACTCTCAGGATGACTGCGGGGACGGCTCCGACGAGCGGGAGTGCGGGCCGGCTGCGCCCGGGCAGCCCTGCCTGCAAACCGAATTCACTTGCGGAGACGCCCAGTGCATACCGAAGAGCTTCCACTGCGACGGTCAGGACGACTGCATGGACAAGTCTGATGAAATGGGTTGTGGTAAGTTTATGATAACGTTTGCTTATTATTGATAATTATCAACGTACAGCTATAGCACGAATACAATATTATGTAAACATGACATTATCATCAAATAAATATTAAGTAGGATATAAATCGAAAATAAGTATTACATTACCCGTGTGGTTGCCGGGTTAGAATAGTGCCACTCCATGTCTTCTCGTGGATGTCGTAAGAGGCGACTAAGGGAATAAAGGCTTGTAGTACTGTTAGGCGATGGGCATTGCAACCTGTCACTAATACGCTGGTAAACATCTTAGCCTATTTGTGCAAAATGTGGTTACAGAATTATCACCAAGTTTTTAAAGTTGTAGGTAATTTTGTAGCTCTGCCTACCCCATTCTGGGATTACAGGCGTGAAGGTATGTATGTATGTATGTATGTAAGTATTACATTATTAAAATCTAACTTAGCTAGATTTATTAAACAACAGGAATGATGATTTAATTTTGTTGAAATTTTAATTCGAAAATACTAGCTAAGACGGTACGTAGCTATATAACAGCACTCACTAGATAATAACATCCATTAATCAGAAATGAATACGAGCGTTTTTTTTCCTTTTGTTTAGTTAAGTACCTACCTATATACAATTTTTTGGTAAGTACCTACATTTATAGTTGTTTGCTTTCTGTTCAGAAAAGTGCACTTATTTTTTTTTTATGACAAAGTATAATGACGTGATAATGATTTTATATATATTTTTAATTTAGCTCCGGTGCATGTGACGAAGACGCCGAAACCGGCGCACGCGCGGCTCAACCCCGGCGAGACGCTGACGCTGGAGTGCGAGGCCGTGGGGGTGCCCACGCCGCTCATCACGTGGCGCCTCAACTGGGGCCACGTGCCCAGCAAGTGCATTTCCAACAGCTACAATGGAATCGGCTCGCTGACGTGTCCCAATATGCAGGTAGGTACTTAAAACATTTTTTTAGCACCCGATGGGTCCGGAACAATCATTTTAATAGCAAACGGTAGGTACGTGATGTTTTATTATACTTAAATATATCGACATCCACATTTTATTTAGCAAACACGTTTGAGCTCTGCTTAATAAAAAAAGGTGTTTCTTCTTCATGACAATGCAAATTACATACCTACCAGCAAACTCTAATACCAGTAAAGCAGAATAACACTTGTTTTTTTTGTTAAACCAACACATCCATTTCAAAAACAAGTACCTATGGTTAAAACTATAACTGTGGTTGCAACTGAAACTGGCAGTGATAAGCACATTCCTCGACACACCTACAATTTCTTCTGGGACCCAAACAGTTTGTCTTTTAATATTTATTCTTGGTATTTTAAAATGTTGTTTACGTACAGTGATTAAAACGCGACACAATGGCTTTTGACATACTTTCTATATCTTCAGCATTTCTTAGTATAGAAGAACAATATCACGCCGGTCTTTGTTAAAAACAGTGATCATAGAGGAAGTTATTGAAATTAGTTGCAATAACCAGACAGTTGCAATTGCAAGACTCCACCTTACGATGGAAATTTTTAAAGTTATATCCGAATACTCTTGAGTAGTGCAAAAGTTACAAACAGGAGCAGAAGCTCTATTCCACATTGTGTTAGCCAATCTTGCTTCAATATCGTAATCATATTTTTGACGTTATGACTGCTCTTTTACGTTTGATCGTGAAAACAGACATTATAACTGTAAGATTAAATCAAACCAAAGTGGGCCGTAGTGAAATAAACTACTGGTAGTTCCGTAAAATTAGTTACAGGAGAAACATTCAAGCGACATTTCAGCAGTATTTTAAGGGCATTTAATTCCGGAAAACCAAATTCGATACTCAGGGAAAACCACCTCGTCTTTTGATCGATCGAATTTGACTCGTGATTTTGATGTTGGTACTTTATGTGAAACGCAACCAAGCGTGAAGCGTGTAAGCTATCATAAACAGTTTTATCTGAACGCCATTATATTCGTTGAAAGGGGAAAAAAAACATGTTAGAAACAAAACGCTTCAACGCTGTTAAACGTTTCTCTAGAGTTATTTTGTAGAATATGAAAAAACGTCATTTTATTTTCATCTGTTTACATCAAACAACGGGTAAAACAGTGTTAATTATCATTTTATGCTTTTAACATTCTAAAGCCACTTGAATAATAATAAAATGTTTAAAATTATGAAATAATGAGTCAACAGGTTGTTAGTTATTTTCAAAATCGTCGTTAAACTACTTTAAGCTAGAAACTAAACTGCGAACGAACGAGTCGGACTCGCGCCGCGAGGGTTTCGCACCGCCGCGGCCGCACAGTACCTACATATTATTATTATGTTCCGATTTGAATTCAATTTCGAATCGCGTCAACGCGAGCCCAACTCACACTTGACAAATTTTTGTCTTTGTTTGTTTTTTCTGGGTTCGTTCTGTAATCATACCGAATTTGACGCTTGTATGTAAGACCGTTTATACGATACAACAAAAACAAAAATACTTTGAAATAAAACGTTTCATGAATGGGGACTCCCCTTTCATTATTTCACTTTCATCTAAATAAACAAATCAATAAATCCAAAGTAATAAAAACAACCACCCGCTATCTATTACGGTTTAAAAGATAGGTAAGTACTCTTTAACTCTCTCTACCAATTTACTATTTTCAGCCGGAAGACAGCGGCGCCTACTCTTGCGAGGCTATCAACAACAAAGGAACGGTGTTCGCGTCGCCGGACTCTATCGTCCACGTCAACAGGACCGATGTTTGTCCCAGCGGCACTTTCAACAGGTAAGATTTCGTATATTATCTTAATGTAGCTACAACAATTTGATACGACAGGTACTGACTAAATGTCTGAATTAAAACAACGAGTCTTGTTAGGTAAATGTACCCATGTCATGCCTTGGTGGGACAAGTCCTAGTTACAGTTAATAAAAAACGTAATTTAACGGTTTGCAACGATTATCAAAACCTGTCAAAGGGTAACAAATTGACATAACGGTTCGACGCGGGTTGTTGTTAACAATAACGTACGCAAAATCCGTGTAAAATGAATTTATTAAAATTGGTGTTAAAACTAGATAAATAAAGCGGTAATTAATACTACCTAACCTAGCAACCCTGGAAACGTATATTTCCCCTTGTTTATCGTAGAAATATATGTTTAATTCATAGAGATCCAAAATTATTTTTTCTCACAGTATTTCGGGTCAATAATTATGTTCCTAACGTTCAGTTAAGCTAAGTATATATTTAATGATGAGGACGAATATAAAATGCGGTTTATAACCATCAAATCAGCTTACAAAAAATATTTCTTCAGGTTTAGAAACCCAAATATTGGACTTCTTAAACGAATGTTGGTACGTATGGTCGGCCTTATAGGTAGAAGTGCTCTTGAGTGCTGTCACTTAAACGTGCTGTTTGAACTAATCTGCCACACCTGTTAAAGTGACAAGGTTCAAAAGTGTGCAGCTAAGGGTTACCCGTAGTTGTTATAGGTAGTATTAATGGTTCAACATACACTTTGCGTATATCGTCGCAGAAACACTTTTAGTCGAATGAAAATTTTGCGTAAAAATATACTGAGGAATTTTATATTTTAAGTTGCCGTCAATAGAACTTGCAAAAAATGCAAACAAAACCAAACGAACTAATCCACCATGATTACTCGGTAATCCCGTACATTTAAAGATCAAGTGAGGTCTTTGCAGTGTACATATCTAGTATATATACTAGATATACACATACACTAGATTACCTACGATTTTCATATAAAGTTTAAGAAGAAATAACTAGGTATTCATTATACGTTATTTTTAATAAAAACACGCTTGGTGAATATTTGAGGTTATGTGTCAATCAGTACAAATTTGTTTACATCGTTCACAAGTTGTATTGACGACATTTTATATAGTAGGGGCTTGACAGAAGCGCGTGCAGCTAACGCCGTGTGCTTCTGTTTAGTCCGTTAGAGATAATGCTCTTTTACCGAACAGTTGTCTTCACGTGTGATATCCATGGACCATGGACATGGACATTAGCGATATACACCTTAACAGGAGTGAAAGCCATTAATTAAAATTACAATTAGAAGGCTTTAGTAGAATTATAATACCTATATTATTGCCATCAAATAATAGGTATATTGTATACTAAAAGAAACTATGCGAAAGGTAATTCTGCCAAAAGATATTTCTGCCAAGTAACATTATGCAATTCAAGTAACACTACTACGGCAAATACGTTGTATGCAACATGAGTAAACCGTGCAGCTACGTATAAGTCGGACTGCTCAGCAGCTCATCACGCTCTTTTCTATTTTCGTAGCGAGGCACGTTCACCAAGAGATTGTATCAGTTGCTTCTGCTTCGGTGAATCGAAACAATGCAAGAGCGCCGAACTGTTCATCTACAACATGCAGACTCCGCTCGGGCTGGGCGGCACCAGGCTCGTGGGCGTCAAGCAGACCTACAACGGCGAGGTCCGGCTCGACTCGCAGTCCATCACCGACCAGTACTACTACCAATCACTGAGGAACGGCGCAACGGTATGATTCCAATCTTATAACGCAACCGTAAATAACTGTTATTCCACAATGAAGCACTATTTACTTAATATGAAAATAATCGCTCATTTTTTTGGCAGGAATATAACTACCTTAATATTACCTTTTATATAGTAACTTGCTCTCATAACTGTGACCAATTTTTCACTAATCTACAGGGTGACAACAAATTGGTAATACAAAACACTTCAGTGTGGCTCAGTTAATGACGAATAGTGTATTAAATTAACTCAGTTGTTAAAATTATCTTTCTTTAACTATCGTTAATTTTCTAATTAAACGAATAATTAATATCCATAAGTGTGGTTACTTTACATTGGATACCTTAAGGCTTGTTTACACTTTGTGAAGTAGCAAGTGCAGGTGAGAAGTGATAAGACTGATAAGTTAACATATTTTCACGATGATAAGTGTTATGAAATCGTTTAGACAGTGCTTAGATGTACTTTGTGCAGGTGCAACGTCTGGAACGAAATGGAGGACGAACAATGATTAGAATTCGGAACTTTATTTGCTCTAATGGACATTAGAGCAAATACTCTTTTACCAAACAATTGCCTACGCGTGTGATATCCATGGACTTATTTATCTAATAAATCTATTGGAGTGTCTATAAATAACCCGACATTGGCAAAATACACTACAAAAAATAAAATAAAATAAATAAAAAATAAATTATGGTACATAAAATGTTGGGTATGTCATACCCTGTCTCATGCTTGATGTACGTTTTTTCACGTCATGCTTGCCGGGTTAAAAAGCCCCATATTGTAACGCAAACCCTGTCAACTCTGCATTTTAATGCTTGTGGCTTGGTCCTTACAACAGAAATTAGGAAAGTCTCAGTAGGAAGCTCACTCCAAATTCCTATATCACGCCATCCTAGAAAACCGGCGTTCTAGAGACAATTAAAAATAAATTAAACCAAAAGTAAAATACCTAACAACAAGGGTACTAAAAACCAACCTTTTTTTAAGTGTTTTTGTTTTGTTTTAACGTAAAAACGCTAAATAGGTACCCAATCGTCATTCAGTGTCATTATGGTGCAAACTCAAAAGAAGAACAACGAATAATCTAAACTGGCAAAGCGCAAGTCAGACTTGACCACTTTTTAAATTTTAAATACCATGTCATGTACTTTTTAAATTTTAAATACATTTAAATAATTTGTACCACAAATTATTCGAATGTACCTATGCTGTTAGTAGGTATTTACTGTAAAACTCTGAAACTAGCCTTTTGTCAACTAGCTAGATAATAAACAATTTAACGCGACATAAATCCACACTAATATTTAGTTACTAATTCCTAAGATAAATATAATTAATAATTATATATATTAAAAGTGCACAAACCGCGGGTCGTAACGTTTGCTATAGAGAAAAAAGCGAGAGTGCAATGGATACCTTCCATACTTAACAAGCCTACCCCACGCGCTAGTTTGAATGAGAGTTTTGGTCGTAACGGCTTCCTCTGTTCTCTCGTGCAGGTGACCAAGCTGGAGAACAACGGCGGCTACCCCGCGGCCGCGGGCCCCCGCTCCTACCCGTACCTGACTCTGCCGGAACTGTACAACGGCAACCAGCTTACCTCCTACGGAGGACACATAAAGTATACACTTTCGCCACAGTCTCCAAGATTTAACTCAGGATATGACAATATGCCTGATATAATTATTAAGGTAGGCTTTTTAAACTTCTGTTTTCTTGCATGGTTATAATATAATATAATGTACCTATTTAGTCTTTTCACAGAAAATAATTTATATATGAATAATCATAATAACCAACTTACCAAGTACTTACATAATTAAATCTCTTACTTAATAATTTTTATTTCGCTTACTGCTACAGATCCATACATTTTACTCTACTAAGTGTAGTGTTAACTACACTGTTTACTATAATAATTACTGTGTGGAACAAGGAAGATAGTCCTCTTAATTATTTGTATTGTATGCATTTTCAGGGCAAGTACGAAACCCTCGTCTATAACCGGCCTAGTAGTGCCTCGAGGGAAATAAACATCGAGGCTCGCTTGACGGAAGCCAACTGGCAGAAGTCTAGGGCCAACGGCCTCGTACCCGCAACGAGAGAAGACATCATGATGGCGTAAGCTATATTAGGGTTTACGTTCTACATTCACTTTAATTACCTTTTGTTTTCTTACAAAGCATGCCAACTCAACAATGTGGGTTTATTTTAGATTGGACAGCGTCGAATTGATTTTATTGCGAGCGAGTGTAAATGATGTCGGTGTCAATATCACTGATTTCGTTATGGAATCGGCCCAAGGATTAAATGTCGGTCTTGGCTCTGCCAACCTCGTCGAAGAATGCACTTGTCCATCTGGATACGAAGGACTTTCCTGCCAGGTAAACTCATTTTATTTACATGCTTTTCTTCTAAATGGTCTTTGTTTTCGTCCATTGAACGGCCAACACACATACACAAACACGCACAAACAAGTGGCTTATACATAACATGAAATAGCAAGAATTGAAATGTTGTTTGTTTAAATAGGTTTAAGTGTGATTCCGAACGATACTTGATGCGTCCTGTAACACAGGGTTTCCTAGCTCGCCTATATCCACTGAAATTTTTCCTATATATAAGTAATGAATACGTGTATGTCATACATAAATCTCTATTATTAGAAATGTTCATCTGGATACGTACGCGAGGAATCGGGCGCATGGCTCGGCAACTGCGTGCGTGAAGAGCCGCGGTCGTGCCCGCCGGGGTCGTACGGCGCGCCCGCTGCCGGCGTGGCCTGCCAGCGCTGCCCCTGCCCGCTCACCAACGGTGACAACCAGTTTGCGCGCACCTGCTCGCTGGGGCCCAGGGGAAACGTCATCTGCGACTGTGCACCAGGGTTTGTACCTACCTACTTAAACTTACCAACTTTGCAGCTGTTATTTGGAGCATAGCACGGGATTCAAAGGCATAAGTAATACTGTGCTACCTTGGGCGACACACGAGCATTATTTTATACAAAGAGCGGCTATTGGTACAATTTCCCACGCAGATACGTCTGCCTGCCTGTATTTAACGGTTGTCTACCTACTCGCTTAATAAGGTTTAATTTTCGTTTCCAGTTGTTTCTTTTGTCCGAATTTTCAAAAGCTGGAAATGCATTTTTTCGGAAACTGTTACATTTCCAGGATTGTTATAAAACAAGGTTACTTAACCTTTATTTATATTAATAAACATTTTAAGGACTTCTCAAACTATATTCAAGTTACGATCAGAGATTCGATGCCGACGAGGCTAGCGGCAAATATGTGTGTGATGAGCACGAGTAGTAGTTTCTGAGTCTTGGATATTTTCGAAATATCTAAGTATTTATTTCTCTATATAAGTATTTATATCGTTGTCTAGTATCTACGCATAGTACAAGCCTAGAGCTTAGTTTGGAACTAGGTCAATTTGTGTGAGATTGTCCCCTGATATTTATTTACCCATTATTTACTAATTTGTTACCCGTGTGGTTGCCGGGTTAGAATAGTACCACTCCATGTCTTCCCGTGGATGTCGTAAGAGGCGACTAAGGGAATAAAGGCTAGGTTAGGCGATGGGCTTGCCACCTGTCACTAATACACTGGGAAACATCTTGGCCTGCTTGTGAAAAATGTGGTTAAAGAGTTGTCAAGTGGTTTTAGGACTTGTTATTAATTATTTAGCTCTGCCTACCCCACTCTGGGAATGAAGGCGTGAGTTTATGTATGTATGTATTTACTAATTTGTGCCAAAAAACCACAAATATACTAAAAATTGTTCCAAAATACTTAAACTTATTTCACAAATATAATTGAAAATAGTATGAAACGAGTGAGCCTGCGGGCTGCAGCTCTCTGATAGCGCCCTTCGCGACATCTCCATATCGCCATCATCATCGAGGTATTTAATAAGCCTGTGCCTCAGATATTTAAATTGGCATACGAGTAGGTACCCTTTTTAAGGCAATACGTCTGTCATTCATGTTAAACATTGATGATTAATTAGACCGTTTCTTTCGTATTTTGTTTATTTTCTTGGTGTTGCGGTCATAAGTAGCCGACTCAAAACTTATATATTCGCATGGCAAAGAACTTAACTACAACGGGTTTGTGTTGAATGCTTATTTATTTATTTTACTTGTCATCTCGAGTCAAAGCAGGGGTCGGGTGACGTGACGTGACACAGTAGTTCTTTAAAATTAAATTTTCAGTACTTCATTATAAAAAAAAAGTTTTATGCAACTTTTCAGTATGAGACGAATCCAATGATATTTCATTTATAAAAATCGGACTATAACTGTAGATCTGATGCCATGGACGAAAATCGGCCTCGCGTAATATTAAAGATAGATGTATTAAACCTCCTAAGGCCCACCATACAACGAAATTTGTCAATGGAATATGAATCTATTGTGAATGAAACAAAGTTAATTTTCTAATTTGATCAGTAGTAGCAAAAACAAAAGAAATTCCACTTTACTCCCTTTGCACTAGATCTTTATTTCAACGGCCGCATTATGTACTATTTTTAGTACAAGGAACCTCAGGAGGTTAGTAGTAGGTAAGTACGAGTACATAGTATAAGTGATAAATGTTGGAAATATTTTAACAGCTACGAAGGTGACAATTGTCAGAGATGCGCGCCCGGCTACGTCGGTAACCCACTCATCCCGGGTGACTCCTGCCAGCCCCGACGTGCCTCCAGCTGCGACCCAATTGGCACCTACCGAATCAATCTCCCCGATGAATGCGAATGCAAAGAAAATGTTCACGGCCAATATTGCAACCAGTGCAATAACGGTTCATTCCACCTTTCAGAGGATAACAGGTACCGTATTCTTACACTTAGAGGTAGTTTTATTACGTTGTAATATTTTTTAATATCATATAAATCTCGAATCGTGTTCCGTCGAAAGACGTATAGGAGGTACCTGCCCCCCCCCCTTTTTGCGTTCAGCGGTTTCTCGCGTTTTTCACCAGAATCTTCGATCCAGCTTTAGGGGGTCTGCCTCACTAGGCTCGCCTCTCTTTCGATAACTTACGCTTTACTCAAATAAGATTGCTCTTTCCAGACACGGGTGTGCACTTTGCTTCTGTACTAGAAATTCACAAGAGTGTACTAGCAGTAATCTGCGGCGCAAGACCACATCCGTAGTCTACAACCTCCCGGAGATCGTAGAGCAGGTGTCGGTGTACGAGAGCGCACCCTTCGCAGGCGCGGGCGCCTTGCGCTATGACGCGCCCGTGCCGGCCACGCTGCGCCCGCGCCTCCTTCGCGGCGAGCTCGCGCTGGCGGCGCCTGCCGACCGCTCACGGAACATCTACTACTGGAGCCTGCCCCCGAGGTATATAACAGCTCTCAA
Organism: Acleris emargana; assembly: GCA_927399475.2. NCBI lineage: Eukaryota > Metazoa > Arthropoda > Insecta > Lepidoptera > Tortricidae > Acleris > Acleris emargana. The sequence goes on along the minus strand of OV656835.1, from coordinate 41,865,978 downwards.
ACACTTAACTAATTAAATAACAATACATTTTAATTAATCACTAAGTACGTACCTATAACAATTATGTTTAGTTGACAAGCCGTAAATAAATCAGGGTTCGGAAAGCTATTTTATTTTTTTAACCTGCTAGTCAAAAACGTCATACATTTCAAATATAAGCATTTTTATTTCGACTCCGCTCGAACAGAATCGATGTTGTTTCGGTTCTGATTAAAAAGCAAAATAAAACTGTCCCTGCTGGAAATAACGGTTAATTTCGCTTCGCTCTCTAATTTGTTCGCACCGTCATCGTTTTCTCTTGCTATCGTATTGTTATTAACTCGGCCCCCTTTACTTACAAGTCAATAATAGCTACTTATCAAAACGTTGATTAAACCGAAAACGTCAAATACAATAGGGTTTTACTGTGTAGAGTCTCAGCCTTGGAATCACGTCCACTTTTTGATCAAAAATAATCACACTTTACACACTCTTTGTAAGAATTATTTGTATTAAAAACATTTTAATTGAAACTAAAAGGAACTTTCTATAAAAAAATACATCAGTAAGCCCTTTGTTAAAAATTACTTATTCGTATGGCACAGGGTACCTAATCCTAATTTGAGATCCAGCTGCATCTACTATTGTTTTTACATGTATTTTTTTTGTGATACATAAATATGGTTTTGCAACTGTCTTATTCAAAATGTATTGTTATCAAATTATTTCACTTCATTAATGAAACAATTTTAAAAAGAATGATATCTTTCTTTAATTGAAGCTTCACCGGCGACCTCGTGACAGCGTATGGTGGCTATCTGCGCTACGTTCTGCGAAACGTTCCCACTTCCAGAATCAAAAATAATGTGGCTGATATTCAACTGATCGGCGTAAGAATTTTGGAGTTTATTTATAATTGTTCAAAATGGTCATATTTTCTATTATTTTGTCTTTACTTATTAAAAAAACAAATGAAATTGTATGTTTTAGGACAAAAACCTTAGATATCAGTACCTTGGTGGCTATGATTTGTCTAGCGACGGTACTCTGACTGGTACAGTAAGATTGGTCGAAAAGGGATGGCAAAGGTAATTTAGATACAGTTTTATCTCATTTATGATGGATGACGCTTTAGAACAAGATCCTAAATTAAAACGTTTTTAGGGCCGATGGTGAAGAAGTACCCCGTCAATTTTTCTTGATGGCTTTGGCTGATGTGAAGGCTATTTTGGTGAAGGCAACGCGTACAAGTGACTTCCAGACAGCGACGCTGGTGAGCTCCAGCATCGACACAGCGGCAGCTGACGGCACCGGGCCCGTGGCGGAGGAAGTGGAGCAGTGCACGTGCCCGCCCGGCTACGTCGGCACCTCCTGCGAGAGCTGCGCGCCGGGCTACACCAGGTTATTCCCAACATTCGCGATCTGGTAGTTTTAGGATTCCGTAGTTCTTATACAGGGTGTTTGGTGGTACATCGTTTGCCAAATATAAAAGGCGGATTGATAGGGTCTTTAGCTATCTCTTTCGGCCTCCAAAACACATTTATCGCACCGATTTTTTCTGATTTTTTTTTATAGTTCTAAGAGCTGCCTCGTTAATATTAAATTGATATTTATTTTATTTATATTTAGCTTTGCCGATTATTTAAAAAAAATACTTACAAAGAATTTTAAAGGAAAACTAACACGACTAAGTACATAACTTGATTGGTTTCTGAGATCAAGCAACTAAAGAGTTAATACGTAGGTACTAAAATCACTTAAGATAATACCAAATTACTTTAAAGTGCGAATTATTTGATATCTACTTTGTGTTTTATTTAAATAGTTTTTGTGTAGCGGCTTCGAAATCCTACACTGAGCATGGTCAGACATGCTCTTGCCCGGTTTTTTTTATTACTATCAGTACTTATCTAATGGGTAAAACCTGTCTATACCGACACAAAACTATTGGCTAAATCTGTATCTAATAAATAAGGTCAAAATGCATAAAAGTGTTGGTAGGTATGTTGTACGTATACAGGGCGTCCCAAACTTATGGGACATGAAGGGGAAGTACCTTAAATATCGTAGATAGTGTATTTTGCTGAAAGAAGACTTTATGTTATTTTTAAAAGTTAGTAATTCTGCATTCATAGATTTTCTAAAAATTACTTGCTTCGTCTGGGAATCGAACCGACTTAAATGTCAAAAAAAAACACCCTACTTTTATGATGCCAATCGAAAGAATGGCTAAAAAATAATAACTCTGCTTAAGTAACATTGTATTTTAAAAGAAAGGAACAATGTAAAATGATTGAGTCAAATTTCAAGTAAGTTATTAAATGAGTTGCAAACAGAATTGTGCCATATCACATCGAGTGTTCACCATAAAATGATAAGAAAATCAACAGGCAGCGGACTCATTAAAAGATTGGCGATTTGCGTAAGGCAAGAGGGATCATATTTTGAGCATTTAATTAATTAATTTACAAAAAAATACCCACTTAATTGACTACGGCAGTTTCATGTATGTTTTTAATTTGATTAAAATGATTAATTTTACGTTGTTCCTTTCTTTTGAAATACAATGTTACTTAAGCAGAGTTATTATTTTGTAGCTATTCTTTCGATTGGCATCATAAAAGTAGGATGATTTTTTTTTTACATTTAAGTCGGTTCGATTCCCAGACGATGCAAGTAATTTTTAGAAAATCTGTGAATGCAGAATTACTAACTTTTAAAAATAACATAAAGCCTTGTTTCAGCAAAATACACTATCTACGATTTTTAAGGTACTTCCCCTTCATGTCCCATAAGTTTGGGACGCCCTGTATACATACTCTTATTATGCTCGCTTTCGGGTTTCGTTTTTGCTAAGGGCCGGTACAAACTGACTGCGAAATGGATGTTCAAGTGCAGTTGCAAAACGCATGTACGAACTTCTCTTGAACTGCCATTTTGCAGCTGGGTTGCAGTTTAAATGCTGTTCGTCTGTACCGGCCCTAAGATAAACAAACATCTACTCAGTAGTGTTCTTGATTTAACTAATGTATAAAACGTTTGTCTTTTAGGACCTCATCTGGACTATATTTGAAAACTTGCGAGCCATGCGATTGCAATGGTCACTCCGATACTTGCCATCCAAAAACAGGCGTTTGCTCCGTAAGTAATCAAATCAGTAATCAACCACTTATCACGTAGATACATTATTTTGAATGCTACCACGAATGTACCTAGGTACACTTGAATGTTAATTTGAATGTCATAAATTACTCATTAATTGATTCCGAATTATTTTTATAGTACTTGGTACTATATTAATGACACCGAATAAAAATGAGTAAAGTGTTTATGGCAAATAATTATTATGGCGTTTAAAATTTATAACATACCGAGGGGTCGCGGGCTATTTGTATGAAGCGACATTTTTGGAACTTTACAGGAGAGCTCAAAGTTTCATTTTTCGAAAAAAAAAACATAACAAAAAAGGTATCAATATTTTTACAAAAAAGTGGCCTATGTTATTTTCCTTATCTAAATCCGCGCAATTTAGCCTAGTTGTCATTTTTTTTAAGTTGTTTTTACCAAAAATAAAGGTTGCTTGATACAAATCGACCTCGAATCACTTTTATTTAGAAACAGGCTAATTGATTGAAGCGCCATAAACTGAACATTTTAGGTTCAGGAAAAAGGATTTAAGCGATACTTGGGTGTTGTGCTTGTGTAAAGCTAAATGTATTAACAACCATCGCGATATTAAAATAGAATCAGGATAGTCCGCACCTGAAGTATAATAAAGTAGATGCAGATCATAATGATTTATGTAGCACTTTACACTAAAAGTAAACTGTTTGAAGTGACAGTAAAACTGTGTGTATAATAAAGATTGGCGGCTAGAACAGAATTATTTTGCAGGATTTTAAAATCTGTCGGAGTGATAGATTTGAATGAAATTTTAGATTGAAACCAAAAATTTTATAAATCAAAAAACTTGTTGCTTTATTGTAATAATAACCTAATAAACAACATTCTTGGCTAAAGCTTAAAGCTTGTTCTAACAATAAGTTTCATAAATCTTAGATATAGAATAGAATATAAAGTTAATGAACGATTAAGTTGCTCCTTAGTATAATTATATTAGATTCCCCATAATATGAAATCTTTACTAATGGACAACTTAATCTTTCATTTACTGAACGAGTGCGGCCATATATTATTATGTTCAATAATATTTTTAACAGAGTCTCTTTAAATTTAATATAAGTAGGAACATTTTTTAAACACATGGAGCCCCTTTGGCTTTGTATAGTATGAATGAAATGATGAAGTACACTGGTCCGCAAAACTAAGTATCACACTTTAATTTTTTAATTTTTTTCTAATCTATGGAAGTTAGAGATTTAAAATAAAAAACTTTTATAGCAAATTTCATCAGGTTTCTTTCCAACTATTTTAACTAAGTTGTGTGATACTTAGTTTTGCGGGCCAGTGTAGTATAAAAATTGAAATTTTCAGTCTCCACAGTCCACATAAAACGAAACTTAACATCATTTTCTACATTATAATAATCTTACTATTATCTTGCAACAAAGAAAGACTCTTCTAAAATTATAACAATTAAGTAGGTGACAAAACAATTAACTTTGATTAAGAAAAACTAAACAAAGAAGAATTATTTTTACAATAAAAAGTAAAAATAATTCTTCTATAATAACATAAAATAAACCTTATTTACTTCTCCTTTTAGTTTTATTTTTTATTTTTTTAAATAGTTAAGTACCTATATGAGGGAGTTTTTCAAAAAAAATGTACAAGTTTTTTTTTTCCAGAATTCGTTTTTTTTTTCGTTTTTCTTACTCAGAATCGTTGATACTATCGATCCTCATACAAGAATGGATTTCAGGTGCAGGCTTAATGTTTGAAGCGACATCAAGGACGGATTTCAGGATGCAGGCATAACGATTTAAACGCCCTATAATACGTAGTGTATGTCAGGAAAAACTGCTTAAGTCAAAATCACGAAATATCTTGTCGGTATGAAGTCCATCTTTTCTATAATTGAATAAAATTTGTGTCGCATCAATCACATCGGACTCAAACTAGACCTTAATTTACTCATGTTTCAAGCGACAAAAAAGTGCTCAGATCGCCACGAAACCGGGCTCAAACGACGCAGAAAAATCTGGCGATTCCTAATATGTATATAACTCAATATCGGCCAGAATGTCGCTTAATACAAATAGCCCGTGAACCCTCGATTACAATTTTATAACTCTTGATAATAGGGAAAATGCTTCCTTATGGAATATAAAATTATGTCATATGAAATTCGGGCAAATTAAATAATTGCATATGAAATTCGGTGAAATGATAGAAAACCAATTATAATAATTATTATAGAACTGTTATTAGTTTATTACCATGGATACGCTCATTATAGGGTTGTTTTCACGCTTCAGTTACGCTATAGGTGGTATGCTAATACCATAACTATATAAATATTAGCGGTTAATAGTAAGCGAGTAGAAAAAGTAGCTTATTGTACATTCATACCGTTATTGAATATGACAAGACCTGGCATTACACTTTATTATGTTGTCCCTGACGCGCTATTTAACTTTTAATATCTTGTGTTTGTCAATGAAGTAAGTTGTTTTTTGGATCAATTTAATTCTTACTGTTTCGTTTTAGAACTGTCGGGATAATACAGCTGGAAATAGTTGTGAAGAATGCAGACCTGGGTACGAACGCGATGCCTCCGGCTACTGCGTCCGAGCGCGCCAAGATCTGCCCGATGATAATTGCAAGTAAGCATGACTGGTGCTTCTGGCGTGTCCGGGCAACAAATTCGAAAGCTCTGAATTTAATATTTTTAACCGACTTCATTAAAATAACGAGGTTCTATGTTCCACTGTATGTATTATCATTTTTATGTATGTTCACCGGTTTCTCCGTCAATTGTGGACCGATTTCATTTTTTTTTGTTTTATAGGGACTTCCGAATTGATCTCATTATCACCAAATTTGAATCAGATTAGGGAATCCGTGAGGAATTGAGGGAACTCTTCAAATATTATTAGCAAACATACTTAGTAAAAGGGTTTAGTTTAAGGAAAATTAGTGTAAAACTTTGATTTGCATAACCAATTGGGTGTCACCCTGTATTTTTACTGTGCCATTACTCAAAACTAATGTCGATGATCAATAATAATTATTCTTAAAAATAGTTTTCAAGAATTATGCTTGTAAATGTTCGTACCTATTCCAAAAAATAAATAAACATATAAATACATACTGTCAAGTAAATAAGAGCTATCATAGCGTTGATAATACGATACCATGTCAAAAACATTATTAGTGTTATCAAGTAGAACAGCTCCTTAGCGCGGCCCGCTTACATAATTGTAACTTTGAACTGAATTTTAAGTTTATTTGGCTAAACTAGGTTAAACTATAGGTACAGTCAACAGCATAAATAAGTGATCATTTATGTACCTTGTCACTTTAATGTTGTATTTGAAATGTAATACAAAATAGTGAAACGATTGAAAGCGACAAGGTACATAAATGATCACTTATTTATGCTGTTGACTGTACATAGTGATGCAGGTGATACCACACAAAAGTGTAAAAATAACCTGAATTCTAGACTCTCTAGAATTGATACTTTTTGACACCTTGGTCATCACTTGTCGTATATTTATACCATACGAGTAAGGAGGGAAAATGTCATGTTTGTTCAACGATTTTTTCAGTTGTGATCCGCGCGGTCGATCTGGACCTTGTGATGCCCGTGGGACCTGTCCCTGTAAGCTAAATGTAGAAGGACAATCTTGCGAACAGTGCATAACTGGAACATTTGGGCTCGATCAGGACAATCCTGAGGGGTGCACTCCTTGCTATTGCTCCGGTGTTACGAGAGATTGCTCCGAGGTACGCAGATCACTTCATAATTGACTTAATCAAGTGTCATTTGTGTATTTTTTATTTATCTAATCTACTATTCGTTATTTTTATTATTATTTGACGTTTGTATATTGTTTGCAGGCCACTACCTACGGCAGATATCCAATCCCAGTACCAATAATTGGAGAAACTAATGGCGACTACACCATAACAGATTTGAATGCTTTACAAGTCTTCGATAATGATATGGTGTCGAATGTTAATGAAAGCGAGCTTACGTATATATTCAAATTTGAACCATCTGGGGACCTCTACTGGTCTTTGCCTCATTTAAACGGTAAATGCTTACGACACTCTCTTAGGTCTTGCTATTGGGAGTAAAAAGTGCTGACTCATCATCGGTATAAGTCCGGCATCGATCGAGTTGTACCAACTTCACGATTTTTTTACTTTGTTTTTTAGGAAACATGCTGTTATCTTATGGGGGAAATTTGGTGTTAACTCAAGGATTCAGGTCTAACGATCTATACTCGACGACGAGCACCCAGGGGGTTGACGTGGTCCTCGTGGGCGACGAGCATACACTCTACTGGACCAATCCACAAACAATCACTTCTGAATCGCCATTGGTAAGTGCAACAATGCCCTTCTAAGTTTATATTGCGTTTGTACTTTACTTGCTTCTGCCAGCGACGTGATTGGGTAACAAACATGCAAACTTTCGCATTCCTATTATCGTTATCCCCTCGAGAACTTTAAAGTTCTTCTTCTCCGGGATGAGAAGTAGCCTATATCTATGAAATAGTCTATTTTAAGGGTATAAACTATTTCTATTTCAAATTTCATCCAAATCTGTCTATTTTTGACACATTCCTTTTTTCAATACTTTGAACAATAAAGTATAAGAATTTGAATGTCAACTTTATTCACCAAAACGCTATTGGCGTAGTACCGCCATAGTATCTTTAAGCTGGTAATCAGTTTCTTAATTGATATTCCTTTTAAAGCTACTGCTAAATAAATAAATGTTTTTCGTATTTATACACATTTTAAGTAATTATTGTAAAAACAGTTCTTGACATATAAATAAAATGATTGAGAGGTCAGTTGATCACCAAACCCTTACGCCGACATTGTTTATACGCGTAAGCATGTTAATAACAATGCTATAAGGTGCGTTGGGGTACGTTGAAAAACGTTGTAAGATAATAAACCGTTCGAAACTCCCTATTCCATGCACATCTTTGGTTTCTGGCAACTTTATTGAGAACGCCATTTTATTGTCTTAATTAATTATTTATTTCTATGTTTGTATGCGTTGCGTCAATAAAATTGAATTAATTGCCTTTGATGTGAAGGTGCTCTTGGGAGGAGGCACACTTTAACAATAGATTATCTGTAAACTTATATTACATCAGTTAGAAACAGAGAGTTAAATATAATCAACAATTTTATTCCCTGATGTGTGTGTGAGAATTGTGTTTTATTATTATTAAATGCGGGTGGTTATCATAATCGCGGTTATTGACCTAATAATGATAGGATCTGTCTTTTTCTATCACGCGGTGTCGAAAATTAATGTTTTGATATTATAGCGTTCTTAACTGCAGCTTTCATACGACTAAAATAGTCCAAGCTAAAAGTCGTATTCTATAAAGAACAGTTTGAGAACCATAGTCTACCTAACCTCAAAGTGGGGTAAAATTGAAATATAATTTTATAGAAAATAGAATTTTAGCGGTAAATAATTTTTTTTTTTCAAATACGAAGTATTGATTTAAACTGCTACGTTGCTATACCGTTGGAATTTATGCATTAAATATACCTACGGCGCACATGATGATTTTAAAAACTATATGTCTTACCCCGTCACCATTCCATCTTACCCGATCAGTTGTTTATTAATGGTGAAACTTTGTTTAAACATTTTCAATTGTAAAAGTTAGTTCAATACTAACTTCTTTGTTTTAGTTTAAATTCCTCCTTTCCAAAAGTATAGCTTCCTGTAGCTAGTCCTCATATTATTGATTTAATATCACTTTAATAAAACACAACTCATCTCGTGTAAAATCCGTGAAATCTTACCCAAAGCACCTTAATTATATAACTATTTTGACCATACAATGTTCATTATAGAAGTGATTTCACACTTCGGTTACGCTGTAGGTAGTATTCTGATACCTTATCAATATTAGTTTTTTATAGTAGGTACGCGAGTGGAAAAAATTACAAATCTTTCCGCTTTAGAATATTAGGGTAAATAAGTAGGATATTATAGAAAAATTCTGGCTCGAAAACCGAGTCTTTACTTTTATTATTACATTATTTGACATAATATAACTTTACCTGATATGATTTATCTTTTGCTTAATGTTTATTTTTTTTGTGCTCAAAAATATATGACACGCTCTTATACCTCTGGCAATAAATATTTGTCAGATATTTTTGAGCCCAATATGTTGTTGGTGACTGTACCTACCATAAGTAAAATTTAATTTATTCTTTTCCAGAGGTATCGCGTTCCCATACTTGAAAGGGGTTGGTACATTATCAACACTGTGACACCGGCAAGTCGAAATATCTTCATGTCAGTTTTGAAAAACTTACGACGGGTTCTGGTCAGAGCCACTCTTACGCCAAATATCTTTTCCGCTTCGATTGCGGCTGTGCAAATGGACACGGCTACAGAAGGAACTGGTTTACCGGTGGCTAAAGGCATTGAGGTAATCAATTTAATGTATTCTTTTGTTAAATTAACTATTTTGTAATTTATAAGAAAAGTAGCGTTGTTGTTGTTGTTGATCTTTGTTCATATCTGCATAGCCAGTAACAGGTTTAAACGCCTATGATTTAAGTCCGAGTATATTGTTCTGCTGCTTCTCGTCGTTTTTATGCCAGTTAAAAGCAGGAGTATATAAGTCAATACAAAGTCTTGTCACCTACTTCCTTCTAACACAATCCTTTTACTCACTTAGTGTTATTTTTGTATTAAGGTTTGCCGGTGCCCGCCGGGATACACCGGAAAGAGTTGCGAGAGTTGCGCGTCCGGTTATTATTACCAACGGGAGCGCTGCCAGCTGTGCCGCTGCAACGGGCACGACTGCCACGTGGGGAGTAACAACGAGGTCGTTTGCGATTGCCGTGGACCATATTCTGGAAGAGACTGTTCTAGGACCGCCGGTATGTTATTTAAACTTACTTTCTAAATAAGTAAATAAATTAAACTCGAAACTTTGTGTGTAGGTACTACCGCTTACCGCACTACATTCGGCTGTAATGCCACACCTGAGCGATTCAGACAATGAAATTTTAAAGTATATCAATAAAAAAAATAAAAAAATTGCAGGTCAAATTTTCGTTTTTTTTACACGGTTCATATTCAATTAGAAAAAAGCCTTACAATCGTATATTTGTTTTGTTTTATTTTACACGGTTCATATTCAATTAGAAAAATCCCTCACAATCGTATTAGCTCGAGTGTAAAGGGGTAAAGTTACAACTTAAGGCACGGATAAAATATGGGTCCTAGCTTTGCGTAAATATTTTTGTTTTGAATGTTAATAAATAATTAATGTTACGCAAAATCTTAATGTTATGCGTAAAGCTGGTCATTTTTAATTCACAATGCGCGCCCCTCCCCTCAAATTGATGTCGCACGCCTGCGTCAATGTACGTAACATTAAGTAGTGGTGCGCGCCGGTATGGGAGGACTTTGAGTATACAGGAGGTCCCTGAACTTGACGTCAATACAAAGTCTAAAGAAACTTCTTTTTACACCGAATATATTAACTTTCCAATATATTAATTAGTTTAGAAATGATTAAGGTGAACATTCATTACCTTTGGCTCCTTTGGCTTAAAGTAGCTGTAGTTTTATGATCCCGAAACTTAATGTTTAATTCTTAATAATGAATAAATGTGCTGGATTACATTATTATTCCACAATATCAATCGTAAATAAAATACATAAATAAATCCAAACTTTCGAAGTAATTTCACGCGATGTGCTTACGCGAACACTTATTTCTATTTTAGATGATCAAGTAACAGTTACAACCAGGCAGCCCCCGTCACCTCAATCTTCAGTGACGGTAATCATTTCAAACCCGTCTATCAAGATCGAGAATGTAGGTGGTACTGTAAATTTCACTTGCGAAGCCAGAAGCCGTATGACACAAAGGCCTCTTCCGGTGACTTGGACCAAGGTGGACGGGCACCTGGCGCAAGGGCGCTACATCGTCGACCCCCGCTCCGGCTCGCTGATCATCACGCGGGTCCAGGAGTCCGACAGCGGCACGTACGTCTGCGAAACACAAGATGGCTACTCCACCGGACAGGCTTACGCTACCCTTACAGTCGGATGTAAGTATAGTGTAACTCCATAAACAAACTGATGAAATTTCATTAACTTATGTGATATGCTAATAATACATTTTTATCATGGACCTTTTCTCTCGCAATGTTTGGATAGTTATACCCGATTGGATATATCACGCAAAAGGTAATCCTTAGTATTAATTTTATTTTGTAGTGGTAGGGCCCAAATCATGTCAATTACTGGTTGCTTTACGAATTGTCTGCCCGACCGTTGAAGTACATGCCATGAACTTGATTGGCAGAGTGTCCATTGAACCCTCTGTCGAAATCAGCGTCATGTCACGAGAAAGTCATAATGTTGACCGACAAGACTTTGTTTTTAAAAGTGCGGGTGAACCTTACATGCGTAGGAAATAATGATTGTGCATGTTCCTAGTTTGGGCTCGCGACGTCGCGCGTCGTTGTCCGCGTGGAAGTCGTTTATTCGTATTACCTCGGGAAATGTGCGATTTTCTAGATTCAGAGCAAACATCTGTAACTTTTGTGCGATTCGCGACAGTTTCTTGGTTGATGCTAAATGAGTTTTGTGTAACCTACGGGTATCGGTTTAAGCCAATCGATAACATAATAATACGTCGAAAGTGATTATTTGACGATGAACTCGTTATGTACCCAAATGGTTGGTCACGACGATGACTGTAACAATAAGTAATTAATTAAATAAATAAATAATAGACCCGCAGATCATAGTGTGGCTTCTCAATTTATTGTTAAAAATTACCATTATGACAAATTATGCAATAAATGATTTGAATTGAATTGATAAACAATAGTTAATTACAAAGTATTTTTAAATTTCTTGAAATTTTAGAGACCATTCGAGTATTATAGCATGAAAAAATAAGAGAGAGACTGAAGGTATTTTGTAATTCTTAACCAATGATTTTTATTTTAATATTAGGAGGACATATATTAGGAGGGCAAGCATTTTACTAATGTTGGTGTTGCGACGTTTCAGAGGATCATACCTACACTTTATTTAAAAAAAACCTTTTCTTTTTCGGCAGCTAACTCCATAACTCGACCCACTGTGTCCATATCACCGTCTGTGAATGACTACTACGAAGGCGAACGGGTCGAATTACAATGTGAGTCCACCGGAAATCCCACACCGGAGATCATGTGGCAACGGGCAAACGGACAGCCTTTGCCCATCGATGTGCAAAGTACAGCATCCTACCTTGTAATAGACACTGTTAAACTCGAAGACGCTGGTGAATACAGGTAGTAATGGTTTTGGTAACAAGTGATTCAGTTTGGTTACGGTAGAATTGTTCTGTAAGTATGATTCTTTTATTCAGATGTATTGCAAGGAATAGTGCTGGTCGAGCGGCCCATGTAGCTGCCATCAATGTGCGACCCAGACCATCCAGGCCATCTCCGGATAGACTTATGATTAGACCAAGCTCACCCAATGTCGTCGAAGGCCAAAGTACGAATATAATTTGCACAGGAACCGCGAGTGTACCAGCCGGCTCCATAGGATGGGTCAGGTACATGTTTAAACAAACTACATTCTTAAGGATTCGACATTTAGATGCAATAGGAACACAGTTTTGATTATGTTGTTTGATTCAAGGCAAGATGGTGCTGAACTTTCATCGAATGTGCGCAGCGCTAATGGCATTCTGTACGTAGACGTAGCGCGACTCGAAAACCAGGGAGTCTATGTATGTCAGACTTCCACTCGACAAGCTGCGTCTGTGCCCATACTCTTGTCTGTCATGTCTCTGAACACACCTCCCCCTTCCGAGAGGTCTAACATACAAGTTAATAAAGAACAAGTTAAAATAGCAACAGGTGACAGTGAGAGTATCGACTGTAATCCGTCAGGAGACCCGTTACCGGACATACAATGGATAAAGGTAATACATAACCTCGAATACTGAAGTTGTTAACAAATGATGATGGCTTTATTTCTTATAACGTGAATTTTTATTTGAAGCATGAAAGTGATTTTGGGCCGAGTACCAGCATAAGAGGACGCACACTCACCATTTCTAATGCGCAAGATGACGACGGCGGCTATTATGTTTGCATCGGCAGCGTTGATGGATCTGAAATCGATAGAAAATATGTGACGGTGGAAATAGAAAGTAAAATTACGTTTGACATATCCAATTGTATTTTTTACCACGAATATTCCGTTTTCTTATGTTACTTTTGGTTTTCAGCACGTATTCGTCCCCAGGTAGAAATTTACCCTGTAGGTGAACAAGTAGCTCCTCTTGGGGGCCGGATAGAGCTAGTTTGCCGCGTGTTGGCCGGAGTACCACCGCCAGTAATAACATGGTCAAGAGGAAGAGGACGACTACAGGAAATATCGAGATTCACAGAGATTCTACCGCATAATACTTTAACGTGCGTTATTTATCTGTTAAATTATTATTCTACTGCAGTTCAAATTTGAACGCAATAAATCCATTCTTTGCGATTAATTTTCCCATTATCATAATTATTCAATTTATCTATTTACGTCATCATCAGACAAAAAAAAACCACTGAGTCAAATAAATTTAGGTACTAAATCTAATTTAAAAACGAGTCAAAATATCAATGAAGCGAACACTTTGGTAAATTTGACCAGTAACTGGCCGAGTTTAGTTCAAAGGAAGTTGTTACCCAACAGAAATATTTTAGTAGTTTATTTCAGTTTACGTTTGTGCTGTATTCGCTTCAGGGGGCAAAATACCCCGCGAATGTATGTACGAAAACCCGCTGGTTTACCTGCCCATTGAATCGGACTGGTTCACGGGATACATAGCTAAAATATTCTAATAAATATTTGTGCTATTTTTTATTTCTTCTTAGATTCCAACAAGTTGAAGTAAATGACGAAGGAGAATATATTTGCACGGCCAGTAATTCAGCCGGTTCGGTTAGTGCCAATGCTACGCTGAAAGTGAGGTCTCGTCCCGTGATAACCATAACCCCGAGTTCTTACATCGAGGTTGCTCGAGGCGATGAAGTACACGTACTGTGCCGGGCGAACGGGTACCCGGAACCTATGGTATCCATTAAAAGTGAGTAATATTGACGAACAAAGGTAATATTTTTGGGGTCTCCGTGTAAGAAGACGCTTTTTTTCTTTTTTTCTTATTTCCTCCTGCTGGTCACTTCATTACTTTTTAGTTTACGTCGTTGAAAAGGTATTATTCCCAGGATAGTGTCAGGCTACTATATTTTTCCTTTTATCATGCATGAATGAATATATTAAAATTTGGGAACTCAGGATAGGTTGTCAAGAAAACATATTTATCTAGGTGATTTAAAAATAAATAGCTATCGGACCATCTTTAATTTGTAAATATTGTCCGTTTATTTGATTTAATATCGGCAGACAAATACGGAGTGCTGGTCACGTCGAGCCTTAGCATTGCCACGCTGAACATCCCGGAAGTGCACGACGGCGATGCCGGTGACTACACCTGCGTCGCGAGCTCCGCCGCCGGCACCGAGCAGGAGCAATTCGCCATCAGAGTGAGCCGCGGGGACGCGGTCTTCCCGCAGTACGGTGAGACGACTTAACCATGTGTGCCTTTTTATGATCTTTATTGAATGTCATTAAGCATTACATATAGTTAATACGAAGCAGTTGGTGCGCACTTTTGCTCATTCTATATTTATCTGTTACAAGTAAGCTTAACCAAACAACAACAATATCTATTGTGTATACAAACGTAATAATACGATAATTCTTAAAAAATAAAAAGATAAATTACACCAATGTTTCCTTTTGTTGTTATCATGGTGCGTGTTTAAAACATTAAAATATTATCTATACATACATAACTAAATTAGTTATTCAAGAAATGTTTTTTTAGTTTTGTTTTGACTTAACCCCTTACCGCATACAAGGTAATATTGGGCCTGCACTGTTTATTTATTTTTTGTAGCTTATGCTAATGTTATTTATGAATAAGATATAGTCATTCGTAAAAAACACACTTTCGTTAAACAAAACGCATTGTTTTATCTGTCTTTGGGAATTTTATAAAAAAGATTTAAACACTACATTCATACACTTTTTCTTTTAAATTTTCGTCAACGAGCACAGCACTTTTACATTAGGTAGGTACTTGAAAAAAAAGAAAAATGGAACCGCGCGGTAAAATTAATTTGATTTTGGAAGAAACACAGATTTTTACCAAAAACAATAAAATAATTAACCACCCAAGCAGATATTTTTAATTTCTAGTTTTCAAAAATAACCACGTAAGTAGGTAGTGTTATTTTTTTATTACTTGAACGTATATCGAGTCATATGTGATGTCACATTCTTACACCGTAATGCATAGGAGGCGATAAGTGGCTTTATTCTGTAATTTCTTGAATTACATGACCCAAATATATTTTTTTCAATATTTATGTAAGCAAATTAAACATATTTTTGCAGAAAATGTTTCATTTCGTAGGTAAGGGGTTGAATATATATTTTTTTTTCTTGGTTGATGCCATGAATGAGCTTACTTTGAGAGATCAGATAATTAATTGTTTTACTACCATAATAATTAATATAGTTATTTTTAGGTCAATTTTGCGTTTTTCGGCTGTTTTGCGTTTTGCATTTCAACCTAACAAGGGTTTACCACGGTACCAAATACTATCCCGACGTGGGATAAAAATGTTACATTTTACAATTTTTATCTACGATTCTTGTGATATTTGGCTAATTAACGCAAAGATAAATAACCTAAGTATACCTAAAAAACACACCCTGTATACACCGTGGGCCCGAGTAACCCGAAAGAATAAACAGCGCATTCCTGAGATTATATGGAGTTAAAAATGTTACACTAACATAGGTCCAATTCGGCTTTTTGAACTTTCCATTTTTTTCATACAAGTTCAATGGAATATTTTCGCTGCTCCAGGAAACAAAGCTTACGGACGAGCTGGCAATGCTTTTCTTGTAATTAGCACTTGTTTACGGGAAATCCCCTTTTAAACTTATGAATGTGAGTAATTTGGGCCCTGTCTTACTTGTAATGTTAAAAGAGTTTACAATACAATACAAATAAGTACTCTTAATTGGACACCAAAAAAAAACAAAACACAGAAAAGTACATTTTTTACTAATGGTATACAACAGGCAGTCTTACCGCTAAATAGCGATTTCTTCCAGACAACCTTGCACAGAGAATTAATAATAGACAAAAATACATGGCAGGCGGTGTAAACTAATTTCTTCAGAACTCAAACTACAACAAACACTTCGTTTAGTGAAAGAATAGAGAAAAACTATGACATGAATAAGAAGATTATTTGCGTAAAAAGCATAGATATTTAAAAAGGAGGTTTTATTCCTTTCCTTCCTTTTCTGAACAAAAGGATTTTATGTTTTCTCTACGATTATCTCAAAAAACTATGTCACTATGGGTAACTCTAGAAGTTGCAGGTTATACTTAGTCTTAAATTGTCCGGCTTTTCATGTTACAAGATGCTAAGTATGTATTTTCATTTTCCATTAAATACTTGATTTTCATTTTTTTTGTAACAAGTTAAGTTTACAAATAAAGATATATCTCAAAAACTAGTCCGATTGGAACCATCGTAATACGACATTTTTAACACGAAATAAGTTCAGGAACACGCTGTTAAAATCTGTCGGGTTACTCGGGCCGACGGTGTATATACACCTTGATGACGGTGCAAATGATAAATTGTATGAATATATTTATATCAAAGGTTTAGGTTTGGACAAAACGTAAATCATGCGTGGTAAAATTTCACGTGCTTCTTTTGTTATATTTATACTAAGAGTTAAGCTTTTGAGTCCATATACAGTTCTGAAATGTGTCCGAAATAACAATTTGTGGTTCTTACGTGGGATCTTAATAATAATTCATTTAATTTATGATTCAGGAGAGGGCAGTGGAGAGAATGAATTTTATGATCCCTATGAACACGGCCCGGATCGCACACCGAGTGATATGATCATTACAGCTGCTGAAGGTCACGAGAGTAGAATAGCGTAAGATATATTATTTACACGCAGTTGATGTATTATGAAAATTCTGTTTCATTTTAAATAGTTTGACTTTACTGACACAATATTTTAATTTTAGCTGCGAGGCTCCCTCCGAATTCGAAGTGCGATGGAGCAGAGTTGATCGTCAGCCCTTACAGCGAAATGCGCAACAGAATGGCAACGTGCTGATCATTCGTAACGTAAGCTACTGCCAACATTACGGCCCCAGGCCGCGTTTCTTTTGGAAATTATTCGATATCAGGTTACAAAAATGAAATTTAACTTTTTCATGATGAAAATGTATTTACTTTATATAAAAAAAAGTATCAGGGGACTTAAAATAATTAACAGAAAGTGGGTCTCTTTTTGTCATGGTTAAAACTATTTCCAATATTCCTTTTTATTTTCAATTGGATTCAGTTCAATAAATGACAAGAAGCATGTATAAAACAATAGCATACCAGAACTCAACCGTTGGATTTATTTCACTCCTGTGATGCAGGAACAAAAATAAGTGGATTTTAGACATGCATATGAAAGAAAATGAATAAAGCGATATATTTTTAAAGAAAATAATACTTATAGCATTTTTGCTCTTTTGGTTTTACTATCGCGGGCATAAATGTAGGTAGGTAAATGAATGAAGAATTAGTCAAGTACCAATCTAAGTTCTGACATTTAACTAAATTACTGATACCTAATATCATTAATCTTGACGAATTACTCCATTTGACTACGTACACATATCTAAAACATACATAAATTGTTGTGTCTCTTTTGGGTACATGTTAAGTTGTTGATCTATTTGTATGAAGTCAAATAAAGTACGTATCAAGATTAATGTACGAGTACACGTAATCATTGCGTGTTAATGATCTGTATCTTGTATTTTCAAATAATGTCGTTAAGAATGTATGAATGTTGAAGAAGCGAAATAAATTTGTCAAGATCGTAGCAAGTGGAAAGAAGTGGTCTCTGCCTACCCCTCTGGGAAACAGGCGTGATGTATGTGTGTATGTATGTTGTTAAGGGGTGAGTTGAAGAGCGTGTTTGTTTCTGCACAGACGTCTAAAAGCGACTCGGGGCAATACGAGTGCGTGAAGGTAAACCGGCGCACGGGCCTCGAGCAGCAGGCGACGTTCACTGAGCTGCGCGTGCTGGCGCCGCCGCGCATCACGCTGCACCCGGCCACGCAGGTCGTGCGCCCCGGCGAGTCGGCCACCGTCGAGTGCGTCGTCGAGGGCGACGGTGACCTCGATGTCTTCTGGCAGCCAGACCAAAAAGCTTTCTCGAGGTAGTTTGGAAAACGCAAATGAGCTCACTGACCACCTGGTGGTAATTGATCTATCAGAGACAAAGTTCAATAGTACGTACTTATGAGCTTAACCAAACCCTTCTCCACCATATAATTACAATAACAGCATGGAAAGTAAATACTAAAGCAATGTTACATAGTGGGTCAACAGGCGGTCTTATCGCTTAATAGACCTCTTCCAGACAACCTTGAAACTGTGGTAATGAATGGCAGTTATCTTTCTGTTTTCATGAGGCGTAGACATGACTATTTTTTCCTATTGAATATATATACAGTGTGTGACATCCATACGAACATATATTTTGACAACAGTTAATATGCATCCTAATTATCATAAAAACAAGTGTTTTGTTAACATAAGTTGTACTTTTTTTTTCATACTAACTAATTTGCCACGCAATGTATCAGACATAGCTCAATTATCCCTCAATTAACTTGCAATTAACTTAGACTTAATGTTATACATTGCTGCTCGTTGTACCCTTTAAAAATGAATTACACTAAATGTAATTTAGCTAATAACTTAACTCCTTCTTTAAACGGCTAACAACACTTCAAGCTATCTTTACGTAAAATATATGTTCTTATGGATGTCACACACTGTATATATATATGCAATATATATACATTAATAAATACTGTAGAGATGTTTAAGACATGTAGATTTTTTACTTTTTACTATTTGAACAGCCGCGTCCAGACCCGAGGGACCACCTTGATATTCCGCCAGATCGAAGTGGAAGATGCGGGAAGATACGTCTGTTACGCGAGGAACAGAGCTGCTAACGCCAGTGCAACCGCCCAAGTTATCGTCAGTGGTATGTGAACCGATATTTTCAATGATATTTAGAAGATATGTACGCTATAATTAGATTTGAAAAAATAAATATAGAAAGCACATTATATCCACTCAAACTACCCACAAGTTTACACAGCTCACAATGCTTTTGGTACGTATGTATTCAAAAAACTTTTTGACACGAGACGGAAACAGGTCGCACAGTGTTAATATTATAATTTATTATTTATATTTATGTATTAATTATAAGTATACCTTCTAAGAAAACCATTTTTTATTTACATTGGCATTTCCATAATGTTCATTCCAAAGAAACCCAAAACTAACCCATTTCATCATAGTATGAACTAGGGATGTTACGGAGCTTCGAATCAGGTTTTTATAAGTCGAAACTTCTGATTGATAATTATACCTCCGGTTCCAATACTTTTTAATCGGGGTTTCTAATCGGAGCTCGAAGCGCAGCGGTGAAGGCGCCGACCGCGGTCAGAGTGTACAAACAAGTCTATATTTACGGCCAACCCCGCATCTCGCGTGCTTACACATTACACACACAACTCCTTTTTACCTCTGACTTCACCTCCGACTCCGACTTCGGTTGCGGTTCCGGTTCCGACTTCAATAGACCAAATTTAAAAACTCACCGACTTCGGTTCCCATAAAACTGCCTCCATAACATCCCTAGTATGAACACAGCTCGTTGCATTGTGATCGATTATCCTATCATCATTGAATGTAAGAGGCGGCGTGTCGAGCCAACTGCATCAACTGCATGTGACCCTGAGCATTAATATCGTAGAGGAGACCGATCGCGCGGCGTCGCACGCTAACGAGCAGGTGGCGCACGTGGGCGCCTCCGTGCGCTTCGGCTGCAACGTGTCGCAGCCGCACCTCGCCGTCTCCTGGACCAAGGACGGGCGCGCATTGCCGCGCTCCGTGCGCCAACTCCCCGGCGGCTGGCTCTACATCAAACTAGTCAAGAAGTCCGACAGCGGCCGCTACGTCTGCATTATCAGAGACCGATACGGACGAACCACTAATAATTACATCAACCTCCACATCGAGGGTCAGTGCCTCTAATAAATACTAAACCGAGCCTCATTCGACTACTTTTTCCGTAGTTTGAGCTTAAAAAAGAATAATGAAATAATGTTGATGACTAAACTGGTTAATGCTTTGAACGCCATGCTACATTTTCACAATAACCCTGGCATGTTTAGCGATTCGTTTATATTCTAGTTTTTCTCTTCCGTATTTTTTTCATACTCTCTCTCTTACAATTTGGTTAATGACGTGTGTAATCGACTATAATACTTTAAATAATTATGCTTATGTTTTAAATTGTGATATTCCTTTGCTTATTATGTATTTTGTTCCTCACTCATGAAGGTATTGAGTGCTTGGAAACTCAATTCTCTTGTACCGATGGGAACGGTTGCATTGACAAGAAACTCCAATGTGACGGATCCAACGACTGTGAAAATTATAGCGATGAAGATAACTGCCCAAACACGGAGAAGCCGTTCTCGGATTACCCGACCTACACCGGTAATACATGTACGGGAATGGTGGGCTTATTTGTCGGGGCTGTGTCCGTTCTGCAGTGCGGGAGTAACTGCGGATTCCTACGTGTTTTATGTGACGTGACTAAATTAAATATACATATCAGTATGCAATAATAATATGATATGCTTTGTATGTATAAACACCAAAATTTTCCTACACCTAAAGTTCAACAAGACGTTATTTTGGTGGTAAAAATGGTTTTTCACCTCAGCAGCTCAAACAAGCAGGTTTTGCTGCTTAAAAACAGTGAGCAAAATTCAATTTTGCTGCGAGCGAGAGGCAAAGCCGCTTTTTAATATTTTTTTTTAAATGCCATGAGCAGTGCTGGGGCTATTCACAACATTCGAAAAAATTGAACTTCACTTTGTTCTGTCACTTTCACTTCGATAGGAAAAAAGCGAGAGATAGAAACAACTTGATTCGAAGTTCGATTTTCAAATTCCACACATAGTAGGCCCAAAAAGAAACGCACGTTCGGATGCACACATAACCGTAAAATTGCAAATAAAACTATCTGTTAAAGTTTGAAATGTGTTTATTATAACTATTTTATACAGTAGGTACAATCATTTTTTTTATTTAATGTTTTGAAGACAAAATTAATGAAAAATAAGAAGTTTATCATGTATCTACATAATTTTGTTATCGTTTTAACAATCTTTAATTTCGTGACATAAACCGCGGGGGCAGTTTCAGAACGCATTTCAAAAATAGCGGGATTATTGTAGCCAATAGCCATAGACAAGGCCTAGTTAGGTTTTTTTTAAAGCCACAGGCTACATAAAGCTGTATAAAGTTGTGTTTGCACTACAGCATTATCAAGTTGAGTGACAGTTTTTATCTGTTTCATGTTTATTTTTTCCACTTTTTATTTTATTAGTATTTTGCAAAAATGCTTGTGATTGATGCATATGCGATCGTGTCGTTATTTAGTCGTGTATTCACCAAATGGTCACAAGGGAAGACCTGCGTTGGCCCTACCAGCTTCACGCTGTGTTGTTCTCGCTGCTGAGGTGAAAAGTTGTATGTCTCACACGAGACCAAAGTTTTTTACGTCTCGTATCTTTGAATCATCACTCGCAGCAAAAACCAACTTTGCTCTCTTGTTGAACAAATAACTATTACCAGTGCGGCCATCTGTGCATTTATGTTCACGGAACTATTTGAAACCAAATTTATTAGTTTCCTACATCTCTATCTCTTTTTCGATACTAAAAGACCTGTTGCTTTAAGTAGTTAATTTGCACGCTTTATGATGCTTTCTACTTATAATATGTTGTATTAGGCTGTCTCACCCCCTACACGTATTTGCAGTATCCATAATCTACTTTATAAAAATAAGTCGGGTTTTCCTTCCTGACGCTATAACTCCAGAACGCACGAACCGATTTCCGCGGTTTTGCATTCGTTGGAAAGGTCTCGGGCTCCGTGAGGTTTATAGCAAAGAAAATTCAGGAAAAATCTACCGGGAAAGTCAGGACTTTGCAGCGGGGCGAAGCCGCTGGCGGGCCGCTAGTTATGTATACAAACTGCCCGTGTTTTTTTTTTAAATAATTATACTACCTAGTACTTAATATTTTTTAAGTTTAGAGTTACTAAAGTACCTTCTAACGAGTAAGCATCGTTGACGTATCGTCATCGTGAAAATTTACATGACTATCAGAACAGCGCCCTCGTGACCATCATATTTGGTATGTAATGTTTGCAGATAACTTTTGTATTGTCATCGAGTAACTTGACGGTGAAGTATACGTAATATATGTACAAAAACTAACTCTGTTTTAGGTGTTCCTACTACGGATATATTCCAAAAGAGTAAAGTAAAGTTTCTTAAAAGTGACCGGCAATCTTCTTTTTACTTAATATAAGTACACTGTCAGTTGCGAGTGCTAATGTGAATGCGATAGCCAACTGTAGCTCGGAGCACGAACATTTCACCCAAAAGTCACGTTTTTCAATCTCCTTATTATTATTTTTTAGGTTTCTGTTTGTTATTGGTGACAACAAGCAGTGTTCACACATACAATGTAGATTAAAGTACTAGAGGGAAACTTAGTTAATGTGCAACTAACCACACTATCCACAAATGAAAACTCCAAATTGTTAGCACTAAATTGTAAAAATATAAAGGTCTGTACATACAAGTCAATTAATCAGTAGGGTAATTCTCAGGTTAACTCAAAAATTATTAAAAAAAATGGTATTTATATATATTTTTAAATATAAATTTTAGTATTTAGGTATATTTAAGTTGTATGCAAAATGCATTATTTGTGTGCAATCAGACAAGCTAATACTCTCTCTAAAGGGTTAGAAAAATTACAAATCCATGATTATGACTAAATTAAATTAATAATTTAAGATTGACCCGGGCGGTCGTTGCAAGTTACAGACACTGCAACCGGCCGGCGCGCACCGGCATATTACTCATTCCAAAATAATACTAATAGGGACGTCACACACAACCATGTCTTAAGTAGGACGTCACGACCATGGTTCAAAAAGCGCAATAGTTGTGAACGTGAGGTTAGGTCACCGTTTTAACATTTTTGAACCGTGGTCGACTTAAACTAAAAAAAAATCTTTGATTTTGCACTTTGAAAGCCATTTGCTGAATCTACAACATTCTAGGTAAGTAGGTATACTATATTTATTCAAATCGATAATTATATTTTAGTCACATCAAAAATAGTTTTTTCGGCTACCGATCACACCGTTTGCGTAACTGACAAGTATATAGTGTTGATGTTCTAAAATATTGTGAAAAAGGATGCCAGCAAAGTAATAAACATTCTACCGTGTATTTTATGTTTTTATAACTGACCACGGTCGTGACAGAAAAAGTGATTACCAAATTCGCCGTAAAATGGATTGCATAGCCATGTCATTTATAACATGCGAGCGTAAAGGACAGAGCTATAGCAGTTATACAGCTCTGTCCTTTTCTCTCAGCGTAAACTGAACTGGAAAGCTAGGTTCTGAACCTATCAGTAGCACAAATAAAACCCTAAAATAAACTCACGGTTTCATGAAACATAAAAAGATAAAAAAAAATATTCAGTAAGTGGCCGCACATGCACTTTACACGTCAAATTTTAGCAGTCCTTCCCCAGGGAACAACACTGCTGAACAAGAATGCCGTAAGAAACTCAACAGTCAGTTGTTTTTAATTCTGCTTTTGATAATAGTAATAGCATATAGTTAACCTACCATTAAATTCAACAATGAATTAATAGTGTTAGAAACTGCATTTCTACTACCAGCAGCCAGTACATACTAATATATATCGATATAGGTACTCAATAAAAACATAAAAAACAACTGAGTTTCAAAAATAAACGTACATGCTAGGTCTAGAAAAAAGTGTAAACTGCGTAATTGGAGCTTAAGAGATCCGATGCTAGCTCGTGATTGGACCAATCAGTTTTCTAGAGACAAATAATCGTACCTACACAAAAACAGAAAATGGCTTATACATACTTTTTTTTTATTTACGCATGTTTTAGTTTTCGTTATTATGTATGTGGTTTGCAATTTGGTACTTTAGTGTGTGACCAGTGACGTTAAAACACAGTACACGAGATCTTAGAATATACTTTCAAATTTAGAATTGTTTTTTTTTCTTTACACTTAAGTTCCATTATTTGATAATTCATTAGTGGAGTTCTTCTGCCCGTGTCAAAGCTGGAAGTTACAAGTGATCGGGACTGCGCCGAGCGTACGCCGGATGTACAGTGGCGCCCTCATTACTATTATTGAGATTTCTAATAAAATAAAGTATTTTCTTGAATTCGGACGATGCATTTTTGTACTACAAATAAAAACACAACTTATACGATAAATCCCATAGTTTACTAACAATTGACCTTCGAGTTATCAACTTAACGGAAAAAAGTGGCCACCTTTTCCCGTTAAGCTGACTACTCAAAGGGTAACTATTATCAAAGTTTTTTACGTATCCCATAAATTGTGTTTTTACTTGCGCTACAAAAAAGCATCGTCCAATTCCATGGAAATTCTTTCGTTTATCAGAAAACACAATACTAGTATTGAGGGCGCCACTGGACGCTCGCCGTTTGCTCGGTGCAGTCTTATTACAAGCACGACTGTTGGTGACATTTAAGTCTGACATCTCAGGTACTAGTGTACATTAACATTTGCTTTTGAATTTTTTGCTAACAACATTGGGTATTGGTATTTAAGGTATAATGTGTGTTTGTTTGATTATGTATTTATTATTTTATTATGTAATGAAGAGGATGTTTAATCTGTTGAGACCTAGGCGTACTGTTCTCATTTTATGAATTAAACATCGTCATGTCATTGAGTCCAATAAATAATAGGGACTCAAAACCTATGCCGTTGCAGAAGCAGATTAAATTGCTCCGAAAGTGTTTACTGCTTCGTTGGAATGTTTTCAAAGTTATGCTGAAACTACTAATAATAACTACTAGGCTACTAGGGTGACGGCATTAATGATGGACACTTTTAGCTGAAGGCACCAATAATGGACAGTTAACTTTTAATTCAAAATTAATAAGGTTTTTAAGTAACTTATGAATCAAGTGTCCATCATTGGTCCTTGTTCATTACTGGTGCCATCACCCTAGTAAAATTAAATTAATGGCGAGTAGGTACGCGAGCTTAGTTCATCGTAAATCTGGGACAAACAGACCACTTTGCTTTGGTAAGTTTAACTTCTTAAAAAATATCAAAAACCATTTATTTGGTGGGAGTATCTTTTAAAAGATGCCTGATGACCTTTTGTGCATGTGTTTATGGGGCTGACACGTGAAGCCATTATCAACTTTATGGAGTTAATTTACGTAACTAAATCAGATATTTATAAACCTATCTAATGAGATAGGTTTATAAAGTTGGTTTAAAAAACCATGTAGTTGATCTACGTAACTAAACCAGAATTTGTGAGCTGACAATCATCAAACAATCTACTTAAGCCAGTTGTGATAATGCCCTGCCCAAAAGACCGTGTAATGGACTACCGGTGGATTAAAGAGTTTTTAAATGGCGGCCGCATTCGTACGTAGTATGTTTAGCCCCCATGTGCGAGGGGGACAGAGAAGACCTGGTGAAAGTCGCAATATTTAAATTACCTGCTCAAACACTTACATACATAGGGTTACATTATTCACGTAAATAATAAAATATTGCAGGTTCTCGCGGGGAAGACCCAGCGTTAGTGGTAATCGAGCAGCCGCGTCGTACATTCACGGTCGACGAGGACGTGAGAGTGTTGTGCAGAACCTCTTCCAGCGATGTGCACGTCTGGTGGGTGAAGATCGGCACCCCGGAGCACGTCGAGCACCGGGTAAGAGTCAGCCTGCTTGCCTGCCACCCTCGAGCGCACTTTCAATGCATTTTAATATTATGTCATTTCACAGGCGTATGGTGATGGTTCGATGCTAATTATATCAAGAGCGGCGGAATCTGATTCCGGGGTGTACAGGTGCATCGGTGATAAACCATACAGTGGCCAGTCTTACGACGACTTCACACTAGAAGTCGTACCAGGTAACCTTTATTTTAATGATTTTAAACATTTTTATTTACATACGCAAAATCAGTTGGGAAGTGGGGATTATTATTAAACTACTACATTTAATAATAACAATCAAATCAAGGGCCATAATACCTATACAGCCATTGCGCCAAATATATGAATACTCGACCCTTATTGCCATTGGCGTAAAGGTGTATGTATATTTTTGACGTCTTGAGGACGTGTATATATTTATGCCCTTGACTGTACCTACTCAAATAGAAAGATATTAAATTGTAGTTCTTATTTAAGGACCAAGGGGACCTTCGTACCCGGATAGCAATCAGGATAGAACATATACTGCGCGGCTCGGGGATCCAGTTGACATCCCCTGTCCTCACGACCTCGAAGGACCCGTGTCTTACGAATGGAAACTTGAATACTCATCTCTACCGTCATATGTCAGGCCTTATGAGGTATCTTTTATTACTATGGAGTAACTGGCTTTAAAAACAAAATAGCAAGATATTTTATTATAATACTTATTGTATTGCAGCGCAACTTATACCTAAGCTCTGTAAGCGAGGCGGACGCCGGGACGTACATCTGCAGCGCGCGGAACGAGCGCACGAGCACGGAGGCGCGGGCGGTGCTGCTCGTCACGGGGCTGGTCCGGCAGTTCAGCGGCGCCAGCTGGCTTGCCATGAGGACCTTGGAGGACGCCTATCTTCAATTAGATATAGAAATCTCCTTTAAGCCCACTGGTATTTTTTCATTTATCTTGGTACCCGCCACAAGTACGTATGCGTTTTTTAATGAGCCTGGGAACAGTATTTGAATTCGTTTTAAGGGTTCCGTACCCGAAAATTGTGTTCACAAACCCGCAATATTTTTGAAAGACCTATTAATGACACCCCCACACCATGGGGTAGATGAGAAAGAAAAATACATCACCAAGTAACCTGTAGGGAGGGTTCCCTACAGGTTACTTGGTGATGTATTTTTCTTACAATCTACAAGTACAGTACAGGTACAGTTTAGGTACAATAAAAAATAATAATGAAGATTTTATTTTTTCCACTTTGTGCTAAATCACAGCTTTTTAGTACAGTCAGCATCATAAATATAGTGGCAGTCAATAGTTCCAAATATACCGCACCATCCAAAATATCCATAAATACGTACTCATTCCAAGTGATCAAATTGTTCAGGCCATCCACTGTATACAAATATACCGGAGCATTCACAACGCCATATACTTGGTAACATTCAACCCGCCGTTAGTACAGCAACGTCCAGAACGCCGAAGGTTTCTAAGCATCCAAAGTAGCCAAAAATACGGGACACATAAGAAAATTGAACCTTATTTACCAGTTAGTACGGTTGAATATTCAGTCAAATCATTTTAATAGGTTAGCCAGTAAGCAATTTGACAAACCACGAAAACAGTACCATACTGTCATGGCATATATCTGTCTCACGTTTTAATTTGACACATTATTGCGTGGACTGCGTGGTTTTAAAAGGTTTTGCAATATTGAAGCTGCCAACTTACACGCATCAATACGTTTCAATATTTCGCCTAGTTAGCCGTTAGTTACGATGGACCAGTGGTTTAGTAGTAACGCTATCGAGTCATGTGTTCTGGGTTCTAATCCCCGTATTAGGTGCTATTTGCATTTTTATTTTATATTTTTAAAGTCGTTGTTTTATTTTAATTTGTAATAACTACTTATATATAAAAGGCCGTATTCCTTTATTACTTGTTTACATAGACGAAACTCACTACAAAACAAATAAATTACATTGAATTTATATTTTTTAATTTAAGCAAAATGGGCATTAACCTCTTTGGTTTTAATGGGTATCTACTCAACCGCTTTGAAAATGAGTAGTTGTACATTTTATTTGAGCTCTATTGCATTCAAAATATGATTCAATTTTCAAAAATATAAAATAAAAATGCAAATAGCACCTATTACGGGGATTAGAACTCAGAACACATGACTCCATAGCGTTACTACTAAACCACTGGTCCATCGTAACTAACGGCTAACTTGGCAAAATATTGAAACGTATTGATGCGTTTAAGTTGGCAGCTTCAAAATTGCAAACCCTTTTAAAACCACGCAGTCCACGCAATAATGTGTCAAATTAAAACGTGAGACAGATATATGCCATGACAGTATGGTACTGTTTTCGTGGTTTGTCAAATTGCTTACTGGCTAACTTATTAAAATGATTTGACTGAATATTCAACCGTATTTACTGGTAAATAAGGTTCAATTTTCTTATGTGTCCCGTATTTTCGGCTACTTTGGATGCTTAGAAACCTTCGGCGTTCTGGACGTTGCTGTACTAACGGCGGGTTGAATGTTACCAAGTATATGGCGTTGTGGATGCTCCGGTATATTTGTATACAGTGGATGGCCTGAACAATTTGATCACTTGGAATGAGTACGTATTTATGGATATTTTGGATGGTGCGGTATATTTGGAACTATTGACTGCCACTATATTTATGATGCTGACTGTACTAAGAGTCTCTGAGCTAAGCTGCGGACGGACGACGGTCGGAGAAACTGAAGACGGCGACACAATATTTTTAACCAAAAGCCTACTTCAGCTGGACTGACCTATTTTACCTGCCATTTCAAAAGAAGTCATTCTTTGTGTATCTGGAGGTGGTCTTTTGTTTTAATTAAATATAAATTTAGTATCCTGCTTTTGTGAACGTACCTATACATCAAATAACAATTCGGTATCGACATGGTTATCAGATTGACATCGCTCATATGCGTATTCGTGTAATACAAGTACTTAATTGTTAAAAAAACACGATTCTTAATAAAACAAATAGTCCTTTCTGAATCAGCTTCGTCGGTAGCGTCAGTTCGTTACTAACTCGTGGGGTCTCGGTGAAGCCACATATAATCGATTGTTTTAATCAAATTAAACAAGAAACTAGTTGACATGCGTATTTTTTTTAAAGCGTTTTTTTTAATAGAATTAAATACGCAGTTATTTTTTTTACTTTTTCCCAGTTTATGTATTTTTTTAAGTAATCGTATACCTGCTTGTGAGGTGTTTTATACAGCTATCAATAATAAAGTAGGTACCTATCTGTATGACACTGTAAAACTAATGTGAAACATTATATTTTAACAGATTATAACGGACTCATTCTGTATAATGGTGAAAATGAGGGACCTCACGGGAACTTCATAGCCCTGCAACTACTTAACGGGTACCCTCACATGACGATCGGAACATCATCCAGCCCGGTCACTGTGCAGGGAGACCAGCCACTCAGTTTGAACACTTGGCATACTATTCGGCTAAGCAGGATGTACACCAAAGGTATTCCTTGAAATTTCTCTCAAATTTAATTACATATTCGGGTCAATTCGGGTCAATTCGGGTCACTGGTCAGTGTTCTCTAAATTTCAATATGTCAATAATATGTCAATAATATGATTTGCATAAAAAATAATGTACCTACACCGTAAAATGCTGCCACTTTGCCTGGATTTTGTAATTGTTTTCTTATACCTATGAAGCTAGTTTTCTTATGGCATTAAATGAGTATTAGTTGGAAAAGAAACCATCTGCCTTGCTAGATAGGACTCAAATCTCACTATGTAATCATGCAGTATTTCCCAATTACAAGCAATCGAAGTGGCAGGCAAAATTGTAGGCCTAAGACGTAACTCGTAGCTCGTTTCATAATAGTACCTATTAAAACCGTTAGTAAGAAGAAAAATAAAAATAAAACTTAGCGTGTTTTAATATTATTATTAAACATGCTAAACGCATTCAGTATCTAAACAAACTATATTCAAAATTATTTAATCTAAATGTTGGATAGTGATATCAATATTTTTCCCTTGCACAACTTAATTATACCTACCTATTTATAAATTACCGAAGTTGTGTGTTTATTTATGTTGAATTTCGTAGTTAGTTGATAACTATTAATATTAATTAATGTTTGATAGTAGGTATTGAGCGGAAAGCAAGTGACTAAAGTTTGTTTCGTTATTCTATTCTGTAAAACAGTAAATAGGTAGTTATCGAATGATTTTTAAGAACGACTACGTTGGTATTGAAACGAGGATTACCTAAGTAGGCCAGTCTATAAAGAAATCCAACATCGCAGACGCGCGTAACTTCGATTTTTTTATATGTTGTTAGGTCCCTTGAGAGTAGTTACACCGAACTTTGCAAACCTGAAAATCCCGTGCTGAATTTATTCAAATTTGTAACTGCATACCTATTTTATTTCTTATCATTTTTATGTGTTTTATAACACGAGGAGAGATAAACGGCATAGGAATAAATATAAATATACAGGGTGTCCCGTAAGTACCACGTCAAACTTAAGGGGGAGGTAGGTGAGCAAGCCATCTACCTAACATGGAAAAATCGCCTTAGTAAAAGTCGCACCGTTTTCGAGATATTTGAATTTTTCTGATTTTTAGAAAAATGTACACCCGCACTGAGTTTTTGATCTGTGGTATTCGGAATTTATTATTTTTGAATTTTTATTTTATTGCAAAACAATCTTGAATAGTTGTGTTATCAAATGGTAAAAACCATTGAAAAGTAACTATTGTAGTTTTTTTTATTTTTTAAATTAAATTTAAAATTTGCCTCTTCCGTTTTATTTTGGTAAAACTTTAGCCCCTCCTGGTGAAAAAAAAATACATGACCACTGGTTAGCCAATTAGATTAAAAACATGCTCGTTTAATGGGCATTTCAAAATGATAAATACTTTATCATCAAAACACTAATAAATATTTTTTTTAAAGAAAAGCGTAAAATACACCGCAATTCACGTTAAGCCAGTACTGCCACCCAAGCTTACTTGCGACGCGAGCTGTATCAGAATTCCATTCTAGTTTCATTCAGCAGCAATGCAAAACTAATCGAACAAATTAAAATCTTTAAATTTCGCTTAATTTATAAAAAAAAGTTATAAAAAAAAAGTTATAAAACTTTTAATCTGCGATATTCCAAGTAGATAATTATTCGATTTGGGCTTACAACTTGCATAATGCCAAACTCTTTATTTAAAAAAAAACTGTCCTAAAACTCTTCGAACTTCGTTCGAAATTTAAAAATAATTTTGTTCCACATTTGAACCCAATCTTACTGTTTATTCGGTGTGTGGTTATATCTAATTACTTACTTTTGTGATTTGTCGTTTATGTTTGATGTTTTTCGGACTAACTGTTTTTGCTTGTATTTCGGACTCTGATTTGCTTAACGATTTGGCCTTTGTGACAATTGTAACTTTGGATTAAATCACAAAAGTAAGTAATTAAATTTAACCACACACCAAATAAACAGTAAGATTGGGTTCAAAAAATTTATTTTTTATTTTTTATAAATAAGCGAAATTTAAAGATTTTAATTTTTTCGATTAGTTTTGCATTGCTGCTGAATGAAACTAGAATGGAATTCTGTTACAGCTCGCGTCGCAAGTAAGCTTGGGTGGCAGTACTGGCTTAACGTGAATTGCGGTGTATTTTACGCTTTTCTTTAAAAAAAATATTTATTAGTGTTTTGATGATAAAGTATTTATCATTTTGAAATGCCCATTAAACGAGCATGTTTTTAATCTAATTGGCTAACCAGTGGTCATGTATTTTTTTTTCACCAGGAGGGGCTAAAGTTTTACCAAAATAAAACGGAAGAGGCAAATTTTAAATTTAATTTAAAAAATAAAAAAAACTACAATAGTTACTTTTCAATGATTTATACCATTTGATAACACAACTATTCAAGATTGTTTTGCAATAAAATAAAAATTAAAAAATAATAAATTCCGAATACCACAGATCAAAAACTCAGTGCGGGTGTACATTTTTCTAAAAATCAGAAAAATTCAAATATCTCGAAAACGGTGCGACTTTTACTAAGGCGATTTTTCCATGTTAGGTAGGTGGCTTGCTCACCTACCTCCCCCTTAAGTTTGACGTGGTACTTACGGGACACCCTGTATAAATATTAAGTGGTATAGGTACTAATCATGGTAATTAGGTATAGGAACTTATGCATTACTTACAGGGTTACAGGATAGGTTAAGTAATCGTGTTTAAGCGTGTACGAGTGCGTAAGTGTGCATTTTGTAATATTTTGCAGTGTCGATGAACGTCGACGACACTGGGCCGTTCACCAAGGAAATATCTAAATATCACACGATGGACCTCCAGCAGCCGCTCTACATCGGAGGAGTCCCTGACTTCAGTCAGCTACCTCCCGCACTGTCAGGCACCTCCGGGTGAGTAAAACTCCACGCGATTGATTCATCTGCTTAGGTTAGCAAATTGGTTCAATATGATGTAAGTGTGCTTATATTTATTATTGTTTTAGCTTCGTTGGTTGTATTGGAATGCTAATTCTGGGCAAACAAGAAAATGATATAATAAGAAACAGTATCGACTCACACGAGGTGTCGGAATGCAATACTTGCGCACCTAACCTGTGTTTGAACCGCGGGATTTGTCAGGTGAGCAGCGCACTATAACAATATGCGAGCACAATCGAGTTCACAGCTTTTTAGTACAGTTACAGTATGTTTGTGAACGCGGTTATACTTATTAATCAAGCATTTAACCCCGGAGCAGGGCACAGTGTACAAAATAGGGAAATGGGATGCAGATCCTTGGTAATATTTTTTTTTTTTTTTTTCCATGATTTTGAAACTATGGATGCCATCGGAAATCATTTATTATTATGTTTAAAAACAAAGTAGAAGAGCTCTGGGCTCGTATATTGTTGGCTTAATTTGTATTTTTTTATCCTCAACCATGACTATTGTTTATCTTAGAATGTAAATATTAAACAAGAGCTCGTTCAAAGGTTACTTATTACTACGGTTTTAGCTACCCGTGACATGTAGGCATACATGCAACGTTTTCAATTATATTATATATAAAAAAATAAAATATCCTCGTGAACTTGCGGCTCAGGATACAAAACCTTTATTCGAAAGGCGGGGTCGAAGTATAAGGAAGGGTGTTGATGTTGATGCAATGTAATGACGCAGGAGGCGCGCAACGAGCGCGGCTACGTGTGCCTGTGCCCGCGCGGGTTCGCGGGGCGCAACTGCGACCACGCCGGCGAGGGCTGCCGCCCGCGCATCTGCGGGCCCGGCAAGTGCACCGAGACCGCCGACAGCTACAAGTGCTCCTGCCCCATCACCCACACCGGCCCCAAGTCAGTACCACCATTTCTCAGAGGAATCTCATTCCTGAATACAGAAACTGATCGACCATTATAATAATAACTCTTTTCAGGGATTCTATTCTAGGTACTCGGTAAAAGCACGTTGTTATTGGTTTTGACATGTCATCGTATCGTTTCTACCTCGGCTGATATTACTGTCAAGCATATAAGAGATGATTTAACCGAGTTAAATAGACTCCCAGTACAAATAAGATATGACGTTAGCCTGGTTGTTACTCTGCCCTCAAAGCTAGCAGTCCCAGGATTGATAAAATAATTGATTTCTCTAATGTACGTTGCCCGTTATCTAAACCATACTACAAGCCAAGAGCTTTAATCGGGGCTAGGTCAATTTGTGTGAGATGGCCCCCGTTATTTATTCATATATTTTTCTACAGCTGTAATATAAGACAAACCATCGAGTACCCGGCCTTCACAGAAGGCGCGTACTTAGCTATCAAACCGCCAGTAACGACGCGGTCCCTGCACATGTCGATGAAGGTCCGCGCGATGAGCCCGGTCACGGACGGCATCATCGTGTACTGCGCCGAGTCGGAGCTCGGCTACGGCGGGTTCACGGTGCTCGCCGTGCGCGAAGGCCGCCTGGAGTTCCGCTACCAAGTTGGAGAGGGTAAGTCAATGGAATCTAACGTGTCTTATCTCACTGCACTGCGTATTTACGAACTAATTGAATAAAAACATTTATGCGCGCAGGAAGTAACCCTGTCATCCTGACCAGTCGCTACCTGTTCGCCGCCAATGAATGGACCGAAGTTAATATATCACGTGTCGGAGGTTATGTATCCTTGCACATAAATCCAAGCAACGAAGACGTCAGCGGCCGACTGGCTAATTCCAAGGTAAATGGATCCCAAAGAATAGCAACAAAACATTTGAAAGGTATTGTACAAAGCAGAGAAGAAAAGATTCAAAGTTAAAAACATTCTTAAGTGGCAATTTACCCTATGAATTATTGGGCCGGTACACAAAACAGTACGTTTTGTTCTTTAGCTTGGATATCTACGTTCCCTGTCGGCGTCACGCCTGAGGGCCCTGCCAAGATGCACTACGCTAACTAGCGTTTCTATTCGTTCCATTTTTAAACCAATCGCGTCACTGGTAGATCACGTGACTTTTCGTATCACGTCATCTGAGTTGGTTGAAAAACGAAACGAATAGAAACGCTAGTTAGCGTAGTGCATCTTGTCAGGGCCTCATGGTGTGTTCAAATCGCATTTGCTAGTAGTTAATGTTTAAAGTTTAAACTGAAATTGATTTATTGTGTTTTCAGGAACAACAACGCTTGACGACAGCGCTTTATGTAGGAGGTGTCGACTCCTATATCGTCCTTAACAACAACACGGGAGTATCTGGAAGCTTCAGTGGATGCATCAAAGATGTAAGTAATCAGGGGCGATTCTCGTTACGATGGTCGCACGAACTTCAGTCGTATGCGACAGGTTCTATCGGAAATAGGGAGACTGTACCTACTACTCGTAAGGCCATGTAGCCAAACAGTCTTCCAACCCTGTCACGACCGCCCAGGTTGAAACGTGAGTATTGATGTTTGCGATGGTGTGTACGACGAAGCCAGACAGTGTGCAAATGAACATCCTTCGCGCGACTAATTGTAAACTGTCAATTTAATGTGGAACAATGGTGCAGCCCTATCCCTGTCTTTAGCTTCGTAAAGCTAGTTGTTGCGGGTTCTATCCCCGGTCAGTAAGGGCAATTTTACGGTGATGAATATGAATAATTAACTTTTCCAGGGCCTTGTATATGATCTTTGATATTGTTTTGTTCTCTATTTAATATTGTTTAACAGCAACATCCTTAGTCCGTGGTTTTTGTAGTTTCGCCACATCCGTCTGTACATCGGTCCGAATGTCCGAGTGTCCGTCTGTCCGCGGTGTATCTCAGAGACTTTTGGAACTACAAGGCTGTTATTTGACAAAGTTATAAATTTAAATTACCAACGTCGAGAAAGTTGTAAAATAATAATTCGAAAAAGTTTTCGTCACCTTTTAGGAAGTATTGAAATCAAAACGTGTCCCGGGGTCTCCCAAAGCCATAACACAACCACAAGAAATGAAAATCTGAAAAATATTTTAAATGAAAGCACATAATATAATATTTTTTTAAGTAAATCTGTCACTACTAAGTAAACTTGATTCCGGAGATACAAGTGACTACAGTGCTTATACCTACTTACTAAAAATCATCTAAGACAGCACCAAACCACTCTAAATAGAAAATTAGGTAGGCCACACTGCAGGGCTGGACATGTTCTTGCTCGGTGTTTATGTATGTCATTATCACTTGACCAGTGGAGTACTCCCTTACATGCGCTCATCTTGCGTTAGTCACACTGTCGGTGCGACGATTGGTCCAACCGTGTCGGTGCGACTGTCGTAGCGTGTATGGTCTATAGTCTGAAGTAAACAAAAATGGTTTATATGTAACTAATATGTCTTTTTTATTTCAGGTTATTGTTCAAGAGGGTCCTATCGACATAGTAAATGCGTCTATATCGGGACACAAGGTTAAAGAATGCACCCAACCCGATCGCGGCGATATTCCTGAGGTATGAATAATGAAATAGTGTTTGCTCGCGATTTTGTCCTTTTTGTTTTATAACAAAACAAGTGCTAATCCACCAACTTTTAGATCTATGTACCGAATATCTTTTAAATTCGTTTCAAAGCCGATTAATCAGCTATCGTCGCTGCGTGTGCTAAAAGTCGCCATGTGTTTTGACGTGCTTTTCAGGAGACACAAAAAACTACTTCTTTTAGAATGCATTAATAGCAGTGTAATTTTTCATTAAAAAAATATTAAGCACTTTAACGTAGGTTAAGAGTACTTTTGCAAGATCACATAAATAATTAAAACATAAAAATATATTTCTTGATAATTTTACCCATAGCCTTATTGTATTATTTTGTAATATTAAGATCCAATAAGTGTCACAAACACACGTCACGGCTAGGTTGCTCCTTGATGTCACATCGCTGTCGCAACAATATCGCTGTTTCGAGGACTACATATCGGGTGCATCTTTGTAATATTTTTGTAATAAACAAAATATAGTTACTTATGGGATTCAGTGTCACAAAGCGTTTTTTAAAACGCAGTTTTATATGTCGCATAGTGACATTTTGTATTCGAATTTTGGCCGAAAATATTGGAGTAAGCACGTCACGGTTCTCATACCAGAATCGTATTAAAGCTAAGGTTCAAAATGATTTAAAATAAAAATAAATAAAAATACACTTAGCGATTTTTTTCAACGCAGCGACTTTATACACACTAACACAAACTTTAACATTGATAATATAAGATGGTTAATTAACTAAATATCTAACCTAACCGTTCGTCGTGACATTAAATCAACCAGGGTTATTAAAAGAATATGCTGTTTTAAAATAAGTAAGGTTTATTAATATTTATAAAGCTTAATAGTACCTGCCTAATAACATTGATGATACAAGTCTATGAAAGCGGTTAATATGTTCTGGCTAAGTTATAAAACTTTCCAAATTGTTTTTAGTCAAGCTAATACTACCTACTCAATTTCTAATTTGCCCTAATTTGTTTTAACTCTAATCTGTCACTTGTATGATGACAAACACTTCAAGCTTAAATGTTGTAAAAGTCAGTGTTCTACGCCAAAACACTGCTAACCTAAATTATACTATGGTCGACCAAAAATACATTCAAAACTTTTTTTAATTCACCATCTTTCGACTATTCAATTATACGGATATGGGGGCATGTTAATTAAATACAAGCTAATATTCAAATTAAACGTAGGTTAGCTCTACAATCATATAAATAAGTAATAACCTACCTATGTAAAAACTCCAATGAATTTAGTGTAAGTACTTAATTAATTTTTAAGAATTCCATCGGGAAGCAATCTAGGTATAAAATAACACTTTAGTTTAGAGCTACCGTAAAGCAGTCCAGTCTGTTAGAGATTAATTAAAAAAAACAGATGAATTGAGAACCTACTCCTTTTTTGAAGTAGTTTAAAAAGGCCATCGCTTTAGAAAAGGTGGAGCATAGATATTTTTTGATGCATATTGTTAAGTAATGGGGTTTTAATAAAAATCCAAGTTTTTGTCTGGTCCCCCAGACAAAACCATCCCATCTTGCCATCTTAAACTGCAGCCAAAATTGATTCATTTTTACTCAACAATTGACTTTACGACTAATGTGTCTAAGGAAGTAAACAAAACAAAATTGCGCACGGTTAGTGTATACCCGTACATGTTTATTTTGTATGTCATCCAAAAAAATTATGGTGGAGGACATTATTAAAAAAAAAGGTTTTTTTTTTGTAAATCCTCGATGTACCTACTCAACCCTTAGTAAAATCTAAGCATATTGTACTCAAGCTATTATTAAGATGAGGCTTGCGTTCTGTCCAGGATGCGAACGTTTGTTCGCAGTGCGGTCCTAACGGGTACTGCAGATCGGCCGAGTCCAGCACGTGTGAGTGTCGTGAGGGATACACCGGCGTGTACTGCGAGAACCGCGACGTGCCGCAGAGCACGCAGCGCATGCCCGCCGCGAGCGACCCGTGCGCGAGGCGCCCCTGCCTGCACGGCGGCACCTGCCGCCCCGGCCGCCGCGATCCCACCTCTAACCTCAACTACACCTGCGACTGTCCGCTCGGATTTTCAGGCGCTACTTGCCAGATTCGTAAGGGCTACTTTGATTGAACTGAATTTCATTGCATATTCCTTAAGCTATGCTAATACTAAAAAACCTGCATGACCATTTAAATCTCAATTATGTTTTGACAAACTTACCAATTCTAATATTTCTCTTCAAATACTTTACATACTTACTTAGATTTGTCAGCATAAACCTTACTATACTATACTAACTCTTACCCTTACTATTCCTGAGTTCATAAATCCAAGGCCTCTATATAACAAGGTGAAAACCAAACGTTTTTGACCCAAGTATAGTCTTCTTCTTTCTTTGCCCCCGCGGCGACTTGACAAGCAACTACCGCGGGGATATGGCGTTTCCACGTGAAGTGATTTCGCCAGTGTCAAGTATATATAAGTATAAATCAATATAGCAATAAAACATAATCCAATCTTCTCTAGGAAGATTGGGGGCAACGTTGTACGGTGATTTGTTAGGTCAGAGATCAAGATAGTTTTAACCTCTGCACCACTGCGAGTCCACTTGAAACGAGAAGAAAGATGCCAGATACACGAAATAAGTCCAAGTCTTCAATCACTGTGCGACACAAAGGCATAAAAAGTACAAATCACTATCAGAAAAGAACTTTGACCACCTAATTACCCAAAAATT
Source organism: Acleris emargana (assembly GCA_927399475.2). Classification (NCBI taxonomy): domain Eukaryota; kingdom Metazoa; phylum Arthropoda; class Insecta; order Lepidoptera; family Tortricidae; genus Acleris; species Acleris emargana. The sequence continues at coordinate 41,827,018 of OV656835.1, read as the reverse complement.
AAAGTTTAAAACAAATTACACGTCCGCCATCTTTTAACGTTGCAAATGGCCCCCCCAAGTATAGTATTGACAACGTTTAGATAGCTCTTAATTATTTGACAGTAATGGCGTCCGAGTTAAAAACAATATCATAACAGGTCAAATGCGATTTGGTTTTAACCGCCTAAAATAGAGGCGCTGTTTTTATGTTGTAATAACAATTTGTTCGATTAAATACTATTCAGGCTTAATTTTTTAGAACAATACCTGCTCGCATAGTTTTATCTGCGTCTGTCTTTTTTTTCTGTGCACCCACTATGTAAATTTCTGATTGATTATTTGGTCGGCTGGTAGAGAATGCCATTAGGCATTAGGCCCGCCATTTGTACTCATTTCTGTGCAATAAAGATTAAATATATATAAAAGGCCGTGTGGTTGCCGGGTTAGAATTGTGCCACTCCATGTCTTCCCGTGGATGTCGTAAGAGGCGACTAAGGGAATAAAGGCTTGTAGTACTGTTAGGCGATGGGCTTGCAACCTGTCACTAATACACTTGTAATTTGTACCGGTTAATACCTACCTACCTTGGTGTATATACCTAAACACCTTAGTGGTGCAGCACACTGTATGCAAAATTTCGTTATATTGACGACATCATCGGCACCAAAAGTTCGGCCTCTGCTTGTCATCTATCTTATCTATGCTTGTTGTCTATGTCCGTTCCCAATATTAAAACCGCGGATTCTGGTTAATTTTTTCATTTCCACGTACAAAATCATACCTACTTTCGCGTTCTGGTTTAAGGATTCTGTTTAGTAATCTAGCAAATATATAGTAGAATAAGGCCCCTAGCCTTAAATTACCCAAATGTTTTATATTTCGGCATTTGAAATGAAATACTCGTATTGCCGATTGGTGCTTTGTTGATAAAAGTGGTTTTAAGTAAGGATGTATATGTTGATTGAAATAATTTTAACTTTGTTGTACTTAATAGTTACATGGTTAAACATGTTAAACAGGCCTGCAGCTAGACGATAACGTCCGTTTCTCCGGAAATGGGTTTTTGGAGCTGCCCGCCCAACTATTGGATTACTCCAATGATGATCCGGCTTTGATAGCGCTAGCAGTAAACATCAGCAGTGACGATGCAATTCTCTTGTACCAGTGGGAACAAAATGCCCGCGACAGAGGGGACTATTTACTCCTACGAGGTGAGTAAAATATAACACCTTCTGCTTACAATGTTCTCCATCGGATGGTGATTTTGTCAAAACGGTATGACGCATAAGTAGCTTCGCTCGTCCAGAGCAAGGGCAATAAAAACGATGAGGACATTATAAATTGCACCAAATCTATATACTTACTGTCTAGTGGGAGATTTTAGTTCCATCACCTTGCATTTTTGAGACAAAGCAAAGTGAAGAAGTGATTTGAGCTGATGTAGCCTGGGTGCCACGAGGTCTCACTAGTATCTTCCGCGTTGGTTTGACTGTATGGTCTGTACTTACGGACAAATAATTTGTATCAACTCAGGAACAATTTAAATAAAATAACGGTGCATTTTATAAGTCCGTCAGGGTACTTTTTGTAAGTAATCTAATGCTGTTGAAATCGATCTTTTAGTGGAGCACGGGCACGTGGTATTGGAATTGGACAAAGGAGCTGGAAGCATGAGTGTGGCAATTGAGGACATCTATGTCAGTAATAGAGACAGGCACCAGGTAAGACGAATTACAAGGATGAATTAAAGACAGTTTATTTAAAGATGAAAAAAGTTTATTAGTTGTGTGTCTGAGTATGTGTGTTACACAACGGCTGAAACAACATTATCGCATAATACTCGTTATACTTCAACATTTTCTTTTTATTGGATTCGGTGTAAGGATATATTTTCTATTGAAAGTATATTAATAAGTTTAAGTATATTAGTAAGTTTTTTAATTGTTTTTATTACTAGCTTTTACTGTTATTTTTTTTACAGATTGTAGTGAGAATGTACAGGAATAATACAGTTGAATTACAAGTACAAAACAGGATAAAGAGCGAATCGTATCAGGGCATCTCAAATGTCATGAATGCGGACTCTAATATATACCTAGGTAAGTTTTACCGTTTTTAATTATCAAAACAATTACGCGTTAACTATCGCAAAGTACAAGGGGTGGCTTAAAAGTAATCTACTCAGTGTGAGTACCTACATAACTCACATTTCTAAGTTTTTATTTTTTTATTGTTTGTATTCAGTTGTTAGTTGCAGCACGTTGGTTTCTGGAATTCTGGATTCTTTGCTCAAGCAATGTCTGCCGTATTTACCCTTTACCTACGTTATTTTTACGCATTGTGTTGTGACAGGCGGCGTACCAGAGTGGCTGAACGAGCGGCGCCTGCCCCCCGGGCTCACGGGCTGCGTCCTGGACTTGGAGTTCACCAACATGATGAGGTCCTTCAACTTCACACAGGCCAGAAACGGCATCAACGCAAATCACTGCAAGGAGTAAGCCCTAAGATTCCCTATTTTTCATTTTTGGAGATTTGTACAACTAATCCTTATATTTTTCCTATTAATTATGTTCTTAAAACTACATTGTTAAAATTGAGATCAAAATTTATTTTAATATGAATCCATTGAAATCACCTTTGTCATCTCCAGCGATTAGTAATACCCGTAACGTTTGGTTATCCTTCATTTCACTTCATCCGCCTGAATGCCGGCAGGTGAAATATGTCATTGTCTCTTTTCATTTTGCTCGCTGATGAACAGTCGACGGCTTTAATGGTCGAATCCCGTCGCGAAAAGGCAATCTTTAATTTTGACTTAATTTATTTATTTACACTTGATTCTATAGATGCGCAACAATAAAAGTTGTTGACTATAGATACCTAACTTTGTTTATTATTGTCATTGCATTTGACAAGACAATTCAGAATTATGACAAACATATTTATTAGATAAAACATTATTTATCACTAACAAAATTAGGGTACTTACCTATTATAAATTATGTCACAATTTTGTATCTAGGCTACCTTACTCGGTAGGTATTGAACGCTAATGGTAGGTAACATCCGTTTCGATGACAGTGTTATGGCAAATGACCCTAGAAAAAACGACACTATAGCAAAAGCAGGAACCCTTGTTTAGTACAAAAAATATATAAAAAGGATGAAAAATCATTTCATTCATTACTTTGGTATTTAACAATTTACTACGTTGCGATAGATTTAAAGTATCAAAGTAATGTAGTGATAAGTATTTTTTATTCCGGTACAGTTTTGATGTGGATATTTATAATAGCAGAATATTTTTCAGGAAAACTATAGTATTTTTGTACAAAGAGTACATAGGTAATAACTACTTATATTTTATAATGCACGTCGCATTGGCATGAAAAAAGTATAAAAATATTATCTTCACATTGTATTTCTTACATTCTGATACCGAACTGATTTAATTACTGAATCGATTCCGACTGCAATATATTAAAAGAGTAAAACAATGAGGGGTGCAACGATCCTTACGACTGCGATAATATATTATGAAATTTACTGATTTCTATCTTCAAAGACACGCACTAATTACTTAGTACATTGACGCAGGTAATTTTGCAATGTCAAACTCAGTGGCCGGGTGCGTCGTCGTAGATTGAAGTCACCATAGGTTGACGACGCATTTAACAATAATATATTATTTTAGATATTTCAAGCTAACTATATGTAATTGAAACTCTTGTTTGTGCTTATTTTCACGCTGCGTGGACGATTAGTTCCCGTTTCACCGCCCTGAATCCTTACTTTGATGAGGTTGAGGGGTGCGAGTCCCCACCACCTGGATACTTCTTCAATTCGAACTCTGTTCCCAGTCCTTTCTTCGATATCCGTTTTACTGTTATCCTTTCCTTCCTTAACAACATGCATTCTTGCCTTTTGGAGAATGCGTAGGAATCACACTACTTACGACTGAAAATGGTAGGTGTTACAGTTTATGTAATTCGAATAAACAGTCAAACATATCTTATTGTATAGCTGTAAGTATGCAACTAAATCGTATGAAAAACAGTTCTGTAAATAAGCCCATAATCGAAATACTCGTGTACTAGTCTGTTGATAGTATAACTTTGATGTACGGTATTTAATTAATTAATTGTATTACATAATGGTTGTTTATGGCTTGTTTATATGTTTTTTTTGCTAGTATGAATTAATGCAAAGTAACGAAATAACATTGAAAAATATTATGTTATGTCATCATGCTACACAACATTGAGTTTTAATAGGAACCCTAAATATTTTAGATTTTTCGCAAGGAAACAAAAAGCTACAATTTTATTGATTTTTAAATTCGCATAAGTTAATAACAACTTATGAAATCTGTAGGGTAAACTGGATTTATGCAGGACTTGGTGACATGGTATAGGGTGAGGCACGGATTGCGCTACGGAATGAAAGTTTAATAAGTACTTTTATTTTGTAACAGGATTCGTGCCTCGCCCTATATTTAACCCCTTGAATGCAATATGCGCAAAAAAAAACTGTAAAGAATAGTCCGGCAGACTAGGTAGGTACTCGCTCGCGCGATTTTCAAGGGGGCACTGCAGTGCCATTCAATCTTGAACTTTTTATTATTACAATTTGATGTGTCAATAGTGAACTATTTTCCTAAGTAGATGTTATATTATTTATTATGCTATTCAATTAACACGTTTGTATTTCTTCCAGCCAGTGGCTCTAGCGGATACGGAACGTGGAACTCCTAGACTACACCACCGTTTAAGCATCGCACCTACAATTACTGATTTCCAAATAATTACTTAAACATAGTTCCATGCAAACAAATGGTCAATGGAAAATCCCATATACATATATGTACATCATTTGTATATATACAAAGGATGTACCGAAAGCTATACAAATGAATATAAGTAGGTAATTTAATCAAATATTGTAACGACGTTAAAAGGTAAAATTATTGGGTACCTAATTATTTGTTAATCGATGTCAATAGATCATCCAATCCAAAACCTAATTTCGTTACAGGAGGACAGTTATGTAATTAGAATTAAGAAATATTAACTCTTCGGGACAATACAGCCTAGTCTAGTAAATAGATAAAAAAAATAAAGCGATTGATATAAATGGCAAGTCTAAAACAATGCTGTGCTTAATCTTTACGAAGGTAGATGTTATTTTGTAAACAAAATGGGTGCTCTCACGAGCACTACGTTTTTGGTGCCATACATTTATAGTTAGGGAAATATTGAAAACACTTTATAGCTGTTTAGTTAGGGCTTATCAGCGCGTTGTGACCGTGCAGACGTGGCGTGGCAAGCCTCGCCTTCCTCACCGTGAAACACATTTCATTCATTACTTATGTGAACGAACACGTCACTTGCTAAAGTTCTTCTGTATTTGTTGTATTCGTTAGTTTTAAAAAACACTGCACATTTCTTTAATAGCAAAAAACTGAGTTAAGAAGAGACTGTGCCAAAATAGCTTTTGTATATTAATTTACCACTGCCATTTTATGTTGCATTTTATTATTTCTAGCTGTACCTATAGATAAAATAAGTAGGTAAGTCTGAGGACTTTATTTTTGCTTTGTAAAGCAAATGTGTTAAGCATTCTCGTCAATATAAACTGAACAAATATATCACCAGTCATATCTGACAGTGGTAGTGTTTTCTTCGCTCTGGACCATGGACCGGAGACGCCCGTGGCTGAAGTGTATACATTCTTGCTGCTAGGCTTTACTTATAGTAAAATTAATAAATCACGTTCAATAATAACGTGAAACTATATTTATGGTTAACAATTAAATATGAATGTTTGTTGACTATTCAACCCCACTTTAATATCTACTTATACTAAAGTTCTGTTTATTGATGTTAAAGTAACAAATGGAATTAACAATTAAATATTTGAAATATAGGTTAATATTGTTTTATTTTTCAACTTCATTTAAAATACTGATACTACTCATATCTCTCTGATACTCGCATGCTAGCCGCCTTCTTTGGTATCACGGCACTACGGACGCGTCAGCTTTTTTTTTAAATCCCTATTAATTACAAGGTCGGTTCTTATCATACTAAAATAATTCCTTGGAACACGTTTTCGAATAGTAATAGCGATTCGAAAACTTGACTTATGATTGAGATGTTCTGTTCGTGCTAGAACTAAACCTACATTAATTAACGTCATCCCTGTCAAGAGTCTGTTATCGTCTTATATTGTAGCAATTTAGTTTTCTTTGGAACTGTTTTACAAACGTACTATGGGAAACTATTCCTTCTGGGTTAAATCGAAACAAGCAGGGCTGCGATTCTGCACGGTAAAACCTAGAGTCTTGTGGGGCAAGTGCGCGCACTTTTTTTTCTAACTATTATCAAAATTAAACGATAAGCATGAAAGAAAAATGAAAATATGTATCTGGCGAAGCATTTATTTAGGTAATGATTAAAGCAAGAAATCATCAATAAAACTGCCACTTCGAAGAAAAATCACCTTAATTCAAACAGCTCAAAAGGCGCACACTTACCCATACTGCGGCTAAGTGTGCGCAGTTAAGAGAAGTGTATGCATTTTTTATTATTCTAGGCGGACTGATTTTGATCAAACGTACCTCATTTTATTGAGACACAACATAGCTTCAAATGTTATGCAAAATAAAAGGCTTAAATACAGTTCTTACAGAAATAAATTTCATTTACTCGTGTCAATTTTTGCCATACACAATTTTTGAACACCCTATTCTGAATATTTTCTTTTTCGAGTAAACGAATGATACCATCTGGGTTTTTCTTGCTTAATCTAATTCTCTACCGACATAACTTTAATTTGTCTACACACATCACAAACTTCTTCCTCCCCATCTAAATAAAGGGGCTGCGCGCACTTACCCGCTGCGCACAGTTATCCCACGTGACTATAATAAAATTGTTCTTATCTGTTACCGTGTCTAACTCTACGAAAATTATTATCTGTAATTTATCTGAGCCTCTATTCTACTGCGTTAAACCATATTGCATTTGACGTGCTATCGTTTTGTCAAGTTAGGTTAACTCTTACGTGACAGCAATGGCGGTGAAGTAACAAACAATACATACCATACCATGTCAATGGCAATATGGTTTTACCTATTAAGTATAATAGAGTATAAGTAGTATGTGAACAAATGCTTAACATAATAAAATAATAAAGGAATATATTGGTACCTAATAATAGAAAGTGGAAGGAGAATTTTAAAAGGATACCTGCTACCACACGACCTATTTTTTTAAAACATCGTAACAGTAAAGATGGAAGGGAGAAAAGCAGGAGAAGACTTGAACAAATACTAAAAGCGATTGAAACTGTGAACAAATACTAAAAGAGAAGGTTAATGTTTTTCCGTATAACAGAAAGTAAAGCAGTTGACAGAAGATTGGAGCTGAAGGCGATCACTCCACCGACAAAAGCTTGGCTCTTAAACAAAGTCAGAGAGAGAGGGGAAGAGGTAGTGTAGTGACCAATCTTGTTTCAGTTTTAAGCATTTGAATTAACTTATTTTTACAATTGTTTAAATATAAATCAAAGTAAAAGTTCATTAAATAGCTTTAATCTCTAACTTTTTGTAATAGATGATTCCTTATTCCTTGTAACGTACATGAATCTAGCCAATTAATGCATTTCTTTTCGATGTTATAATATATGTCGTTAGGTACAACTGTGACGAATGGGTCGTTATTTGGTTGTTTCATTACTAAATAGTCATTTTTTCCTTTATGCATGAGATATGGCGTGTTCCTTAAAGAAGATCTTTGTTTATTAACAATGTTTTTTAACTCGGTTTCGTCCTGAGCAGCTTGCTGCTTCTGTTCTTCAGTGAGAGGCTTCGATCGTAGCGGTGGAGGCGCTGTATGGTGACGAAGTATCATGGTTGGGTCGCGTTTGCTATTATAACTTTTTATATCTCTCTTTAAGGATTGAAACAAAGCATCAGCGGGAGCATATTCTTTATGACTTGTCCTACGGACCAATTTTGAACGGTCATCGGATTTGGTCATTTGTATAATAGCCTTAAGAAGTTCAAAAAAATTTTTGTCACTGGGTAACTGTTTTTGTTGGGGAAGGATACTTGATGCTAATGCTATTTCTAGCACAAAGCAACATTTAAGCGCAAACACCTGAAACCAAAAATACAATTCTGTTTTCTATTATCGTAAAAGCTGTTTTTTGTGTAACGATATCGTAGCGCACGGTAGTGCTCAGGCTAAGTCAAAAACCCTGCCAGTATGCACGCCAGACATTATTTAATATCATGAAAGCGGGTCGCGCCACACTCCTACCTAACGTCTTTTCCTATTCAGATTACCGATGACAATATACAAGTATACCTGACTGTAATTTTCTTTAGATAGAGGATGAAATAGTGAAAACAATGTTATCTCCAGGGGTCGGACAAAAAGTGCAGATGACGTCAAACCACTTATAGGATGATTTCAAATAGTATTTTTAATTTTCATAAACAATTATCACTTATCATTTATCAACCTCTTTATTAAACGATATCGCCACTTGAAATGAGTAAGTACGGTTTTGACTGACACATTGTCAATCAGATAAACAATAAATTGACATCGTTATTGTTTAGCTATTGTATCTTCACGATTATATTTAGCTAAAAATTATATTTACTAATGTATAAAAAACGCTGTAAAATGTCATCTTTACTCGAATATTGTGGCAATATATATATATATATATATAATTCTACAACTGATATTTTAATATCCGTAGGAACGCAGACTACAGGACAAGGCAAAGATATCTCTACACAAACTGAGCAATCAAGTACTGCGATTGTTATGGATACCGCGAAATTGTTGGCTATTTTTTTTCCCCCCGGTCAACCAATTGAGGAAAAAAAATCATTCAAGCATATTTTAAGTCTGTGACAACAATAATAGACTTGTTAGAAATGCATAATTTCATTAAATAATAAGTATAATAAAATAACACCAAATTATCTTTTTTTTATTTTTACTTATCTTACCAACTGTTCCCACTTTTGAGTATTAAACCTATTTATCTGAGGTTCCCACAGACTTGTTCTAATTTCAAATAATTATACCTTATGGTAACAAGTTTATGTCACACCTGCCCATAAAGTCGCTTTTTACGCCCGCTACGCGTACGGAAAAAGCCGCAAACATCTGCGATCTCGGACTTTCTTTGTTTTATCTCCCTAGTTGTGTAATATACTATTATTCACTACATCACCCTCTCTCTCTCTCATCATCACCTCTGTATTATTAATTGCATGGATAATTTTTTTACGATTATTTTGTTATGTTTCATTAATACTACTTTGTTACTACATGTCACACGGAAGTCTAAATACAAACTTAAACATCATTCTGTGTGCAAGATTACGTCATTTTTACGTCATCCGCACTTTTTGTCCGACCCCTGGTTATCTCCAATTAGTTTATTCAGAAGGTTGAATATATATTTATCAGTTATCAATGTTATCATCATTATCGTATTATTATGCTGGGTGCGACAGAGACGAAAACCTCTCTTATCAATCAAATCTATCAAAACGTCACTATATTTTCACGTCAAATATATTTACCAAAAAACGAAAATTTATGACAAGCTTAAAGTGCTTTTCATCAAAAAATACAAGATCAAATAAAGCTTACAAAATAAATATGAAGACAATGATTAAGTGTTTATATAAATAATATGACATGCTCAACCTTCAAAAATATGGAGTTATGATAAATTGTTTTGTTTATATGAGTGACGGAATGAAAAGGTCCCGACTATACTTAGGTTGCATTCAACCAAACTGGAATAAGGCCTTATTCAGTTTGGTGAACTGCGGCCTAATGATTTGACTCAAAGTCAATCAGACGCGAACGGTACCATTAATTTAGTTATTTATTTGCTAAAGTTGCGTGGGCCCTCGCGCTGAACATGGTCCGACATGCTCTTATTTTGCTCTTGGGTCGATTGAAAACACGTAAGGTTACATTAGCGTTAAACATCCTGAATGGAAAGTTGGCAAAATGTTATTTCGTCAATTAGGCGTACCAGTGTCAAAATTTCAATGTAAAGTTTGTCTCCAAAATATCAGAAAGAAACTTACTATTAAACTCATATTTGTACGATTATCAGGCAGAAAATAAAGTTATCAAAATAAAAAAACTTCTGCCAGCCGGTGGTTAATGGAATATGACTTTAAATAATAAAGTAATAATTTTTCCTATCATGTAAACAATTGATTCTTCAATTGAGCTTGAAATTGGCATTTTTAATTAGTTGTAGGATGGATGGATACCTAAGTAATTTTATTGCAAAACAAGAATTTGATACTCTTGACTATGATTTGGTGAAAAAAATATCGTAAAAATAAATGAATAAAAACCAACAGAAGCTGACAAACGATATTGATTCGAGTTGGCTGCACTCTCCGTTAGCATGACACGAATCGGTGATATAAATCTCCAAAGCAAAGAACTGGCTAGGCCAGTCTATATCAACACAAAAAAGGAAAACATCGCAAACGCGCATGTAACTACGATGTTTTTAAATGTTGTTAGGTAATCTTGAGAGGTTAGTTAACATCCAAGATTGCAACCCTGACCCTGTTAACGCCACATTGCGCTCAAAAAACTGTGAAATTTAGGCACTTATTTTCATTATATGGTCGGTGAAACTGCAAAACCGCGTAAATAACATTTAAAATAAGGAGCAAAATGCACCTCTTTAATAAGACAGTAAGGTTTATTTTGCTCTATCATAAATTTGTTAGTTACGCGGTTTTGCAGTATCACCGACGACAGGTATGTGCTTTCATTTAAGGTATTTTTCACAAACTTGACTCTAACAAAATTAGCGCTTTAAAACTTAATATTTCATAAACCTAAATCGACAAAAAAAATTGTTTTCACAAACCCGCAATAATTTCGAGAGACTATCTAACAACACCACACACTATGGGGTAGACGAGAAAAAAAAAACATCCCCACGTTTTTTTTCAAGATTTTATTTTACCACTTTTTTAGCGTGACTAATATGTATATTTATGCCAAATTACAGCTTTCTAGTACTAAGAGTCTCTGAGCTAGGCTGCGGACGGACGGACATGGCGAAACTATAAGGGTTCCTAGTTTGACTGTGAAAAATTAGAGCATTCTCTAAAAAACACGTTTTATTTAGTATTATTTATTATTGATTTTAACGTGTAGGTAGCGATCAACATTAATGCGCTCATGCACGTAGGTACTACTTACTTATCTTAACTAGGTGTCGGTCGTCAATCACACACATACATTATTCACACATTATTGACATGACCTTTTTTACGGGCTTTGTTTTATTATTGGATGATTTCATTTACACATAACGCATTTTGCAGACTTTATGAGGTATTATTATTATTATTTATTTATTGAATGGCCACCGGTCGCAATATCGAGCAACCATTTCTGCCGATGTCAAGTTTATGTGGTATTTATCAACAAGAACTGTAACCATCAAAAAAGTCGTGACAATTTCATAAATCATAATCAGCCATGTTATCAGATGACCATACACGAAGATTTTTTTTATTATCAAAACAGTTGAGTTATGAGGACTAGCACTGCATTAAGAAAACCCATCATTTAGTAAATAAAGGATACATCTACCATCTTAATGTGTACAAACAGCCACACACTTAACTACCGATTAAAGACATAAGTGAGAAAATGTAGAAAGAGATAAATATAGATTTTACATAAGAATGCACGACAAAGACAGTTTCTCTCTGTTTGTCTTCATTGGTCACTCAGCTGTGTGGGCGATTGCACGACATATGACATAGTGCTGCCCACGTCGCTGCGGTGCTCGTTCTCTCGATTTAACGCCACTCGTTTTTTTTCTGGCGTGCAGTTAAGAACGAGGTGCACTCAGAACTTAGGACGTCGGGAGAATAGCTCAAATACAAAATAGTCTAATTTTTTGAAAAACTGAAACTAACGACCGGTCTCAGCCCCGTCATAGAGCCCATTAAACGACGCTCTGAAGCCTGTATTCTCAAGTACACGGTCGACACGTGAAGAACTGCTATCTTAGGCATGTAAACCAGCAACAGTGAAATTATCAACAGTTTCAACTGAAAATCTTAATGTTGATCTCCCTTGGGAAGAACACCCATAGTATATTTTTACAGCGATGCCATACAGTTGCAAAACGGCCGCGATACAGTCGCGATGCCGTCGCTGGCCGTACCCTTTCCACTAGTGTAGTTCTACGCTTGCGTATCGCTAATAATAACGCAATACGGCATCGTCGCGATTTATTAATTCATCGCTAAAAAAGTCGCCATGGGCGTAAAATTATTAACTGTGTAACTTCTTTCATTTAATTTAATCTAATATTTACTCTTCACATTAATTTCACCTAAGAAAGTTAGATACTTACTCAATTCCAAGTTTTGCATCCTATAATAGTAAAATATAAGTACCTAATCTCACTAATCTCACTTATAAATGTAAAAAAATCTGTGGATGTTTGTATTTCAATCACGCAAGAACACTTGAACGGATATGTATGAAATTTGCCTCCCAGACATTATTTATCAGAGATCGACTTATGAGTGACACATAGCGATGGTCCCACCGAATAAACGTGTATGTGAAAAAAGCTGATTTTACAGGAAAAAATAAAAACGTTAAAATTGTAATTACGATTAACTGAGACAATATAGGTATATAAGATGTATACAAAAAAGATAGATAGTAAAATAATCTTTGTATTAAAAAAAAAAAAACTTAGGTATGAAAGCTAGTTTTCAAGAAAATTGAGAAAAAGCCTGTTATTTTATTATTCTAGTGCAGGTAAGCGAAGTTAATTTGTGTTTTAAACGTTTACACGTTTTTTCGTGTTATAAGGCTCGTCTACTTTATATGTAATGCAAAGTAACGTTAGTTTTTGTGTAGAATCAAGACTATTGCCTTGATGTGTACTAAACTCTTGCATGCTTCTTTAGGTAGAAATATACGATTGTTATAAACAGCAAGTTACTTTTCCACGATTTTGTTATATAATTTATGTTGTGCAAAAATACTTAGCAATAACTAAAGCGTTTTAATGATTGTTTTGTAACTGAAATTTTCTTGTTTCTTTACTGTTAAAACAACGTTAAAACCAAACAAACCTCTTTTTATTTAATAAGTTTTATAAAAAATCTTTATATAAACCGATTTATATAAAATAACGCATACTCGCCGTGGTTGTACCTATCACTGATACAAATACAGCAGGCTCGGTCAAGATTTTTTCATTGTGTCTTATTAAAACAAAGAAATATTTTTTCTATAAAACTTTAATGCAAAGTCAACGAAACATAAACATTTACTTAGCTTTAAAATCCAAACAAACTTATTCAAAGAAAGTAATAGGGTAATTCCGGGGTAGTTGGCCATATTTTTTTTGGTGCACAATTAAAAAAAAAGTATACGAGTTCTCAAAGAAATCTTTATTTATGTATAAACTTTGAACATTCAACGTTAGATAATTAAATAAACAAAAATATTTTTTCATGAGATCAGATTGAAAAATCGTTTTAAAAAAAAAACACAATTGACCATCTCTCCCGGGGTATCTGGGTATGATGACCATATCATTATGGGAAAGATGGCCATAACCTAACTCTAAATTATTGTATGTCTTCAGTCTTATTTTTTGGTCCAGAGACACTTCTTCTTTTCCTGGCCACATTTGGAGCATGGATCGTCAAATTCGGTGCAATTTTCATGAACCCAAAACATACAAATCGTGCACTGGAGCCAATCTTCAACAAGAAGAGTCTCGTAATATTTTTTTCCGCTTCCACGACAGTTATCCTTCCATTTCAAGTTCTTTTTCTTCTTGTTTTTCGATATTAAGATAAGGGGGACATCGTCACTGCTATCCGACAGCCTTCGGATAGCCTTTCTTTTGTTTACCTGAGCCGTTTTTTTTTTGCCTCGATGGCAATATGGCCATGTTACACCGATTTAAACAGGCCATCTCTCCTTTTCTTCCGGGAGAGATGACCACACCTTTTTTTTTTTTATGGCATGGGAAGGCAAACGAGCACACAGGCCACCTGATGGTAAGTGGAAACTGTGACCCATAGACATTTGCATTCACAAGACTGCGAATGCGTTGCCAACCCTGAGGACTAAGATGGAATGCCTCTATGCTAGTCATTTCACCGGCTGTCTTATCCCGAAACCGGAACACAACAATGCGGACACTGCTGCTTAGCGGTAGGTTAATGGATAAGATAGTGGTACCAACCCGGACGGACCCTGCACAAGGTCCTCCCACAAGTGAAACAGAAAACATGTCAATACTCGATCTGCATAAGTTTGAGGTTAGAACATAACGACAACCGTATAGTTTGCAATTAAAACAAAAAACAACAATATTTTCAAAAACTAACATCACCACAAGTTAAAATATGAACCCCCTTTGAAATATTTTCACTTGTCAAAACAATTGACACAGATTTTACTTACTTTTTCATTGTTTTTCGCCAAAATATTTGCCATACCCTTGCTTCCACCCACGACGCGCGGCGAACTAAACAAAAACTAGCGACATCCAGCCATTAGAACCATGATATATTTCAATTGGCCATCTCGCCCTTATGGCCATCTACCCCGGAATAACCCTAAACGAAAAAAAAAAACCTTAAAACGAGAACGCTAAATAGGTTAAATCAATCTCGTAATGACTAGAAATAGTGCTTATATAAACAGGATTAAACATCCTAATCGATTAAAACCGTGTGATTTCAAAGAAACTTCTGTTCCGTGCTACCAAATTGGTACTTACCTACGAGGGGCGTTCAATAAATTCTCGGTATGAGAAGGAAAACAAAAGCATACGATTAGTGTTTTATTTTTATTTTTCTATATATTACCCCCCCTATGCTTATACACTTATAAGATCTGTCAATTAGTTTTTTTAACCCCTCATAAAAATATTTTTTGTTTTTGGGGTCAAAATGCTCCACCACCGCTGCCTTCAACGCTTCATCATTAGAAAATCGATGTCCACGAAGATCCTTTTTAAGGTTGGGAAACAAAAAGTAGTCGCTGGGGGCCAAGTCTGGACTGTACGGTGGGTGAGTAATTGTTTCGAACCCAGATTCAAGAACAGCAGCCTTGGCAACATGAGCAGTATGCACAGGGGCGTTGTCATGAAGAAGCAGCTCTCCTCTGGTCAATTTTCCCCTCCTCTTCTCTTAGATTGCTTCCCGTAATTGGCGTAAAATGTTAGCATAGTGTTATACTCTCCTGTAATATTTAAACCCTTTTCTTTACAATCTATTAATAATATCCCTTCACAATTCCAGAATATTGTCGCCATGATCTTGCCAGCTGAGGGGACGACTTTGAATTTCTTGGGATGAGGTGTTCCTTTAACGTGCCACTGCATCGACTCTTGTTTGCTCTCAGGGTCATAATGATGAACCCAAGTTTCATCTCCGGTAACATTTTTTTGGAGCAAACCATCAGGGTTTTCACCACATAGCTCAATGAAGTCGGAACAACAAGCAACACGCGTATGCTTTTGAAACGGTGTCAACATTCGTGGTACCTATCTCGCACTAACTTTGGACATGTTAAGATGATCGTGGATAATATCATGTATTGTACCAATAGAAATATTGTTTTTTTGTGCTATAGACCTACGAGTAACCTTCACTCAACCATCTTCCAGTATAATTTTCTCCACTTTTTGAATGTTTTCTGGTGAAGTAGCTTCAACAGGCCGACCAGGTCTAGGGTCATCTTCTATGCTCTCCCTCCCACGCTTAAATTCATTTGACCACTTTTGGACAATAGATAATGAAGGAGCGGACTCACGGTAAACTAAATCCATTTCTTCTTTAATACACTTTTGATTTTTACCCTGTTTAGTCAATAATTTTATCACGGCTCGATGCTCCTATTTAATTATCATTGTAAAATCGCTCATGGTGGTCACGTTTGTTCAGCAGTAGCAGACAAAACAAAAGAACGTGTGGGCTTCAAATTTACTTTTTTTTACTGTCGATGAATGACTCTTAGCGGCCAGTATTAAGAAGTTTACTAAAAAGGTTTGCAAGATACCAATACCGAGAATTTATTGAACGCCCCTCGTACATTGAAACCTCAGTACCGACACCTAAAGAACGCTAAATATGTTAAATCAATCTCGTAATTACTAGACATAGTGCTTATATAAACAGGATTTTTGCGTGAATAGTTTAATATTTCGTTATTATGTACAAACACTAAATGAATTATATTATAACTCTTATAACTACTAACCTTTTCCAGATTCTTCCCTTATCATGTATGTATAGTATTCTTTTGCACCGAGCTGAACCAACCGTTGTTGACACTCTTGTCATTTTGAATAAAAACACTAATTTAAATGACAAAAAACTAAATGAAGATAGTCTAAGTACGTCAAACGAAATTTGACGCTCATAATATTATGAATGAATATTCGTATTTGAATTAATACAATATCACATAGAGAAAATTCTATGCTGCAACCGGTATTACAAATTCTGAGTATACATACATACATAAACTCACGCCTTCATTCCCAGAGTGGGGTAGGCAGAGCTACAGAATTACCAACAACTCCAAAAACTTGTAATTCTGAGTATTATTAATTAAATAGCAAACACTTCTTACTATAACTTTTATAGCACATTTAAACGGCAAGAAACAATACTCTCAAAACTCGTATAGACCATAACACGAAAAAGCGTGCATCAGAATAATACACAAAATATAAAGTTTAGTACAAATGTGAAAAAACGTGTTTTATATTCACGCACGTTTGTTCGTGTTTAGACGATGGATTGTAATTTGTGTAACAAGTGAGAGTGCCAATATTCGTGTGGCCTTGCTGATTATATTTTCCGTAGAATAAAAAGTTTTTCTTTAATAAATAAAAAAATAATAAGCATGGCCCCCTCAAAAAATTAGGGGGGGTGTATTACAACCTCAGGAATCGAAATCAGCAAAAAAAATTTTTTACGGTATTAACCCTTGCACGTTTATTCGGTGGAGCCATCGATAGGACAGTTTTTATCCCGATATAAGCGATAATCGACTTCTACGCGGACAGAGTCGCGGGCAAAAGCTAGTAAAAGTACTGAATGAAACGAAAATAATTTTCATAGTGCCAATAAGGTAAAAAACTCTTTTCTTTAGGTAGGTGGACAAGTGGACATAGCCTTCTTTTCTTTTTTTTAAATGGCGGATTGCGATTTACCCAATGTCCCCAATGTTGTCCTAATGTCATTACGAGTTGCCGTCAGGCACAGAAATTTTATACGTTGATAGATTTTAGATCTGTGAATATTATGCGTTATTATGAAGGAGAAGTAGGTACCTATATTGTCTTGTGATTTGACAATGGTTTCGCCTGATTTACATCGCTGAGTTTGGAACAACTAAGGATCAACTAATGATCAATTAATGAAGATGTTTATTTTTTCTGGAAGTGTAAAGAAATCAGTATGTACATGAGTAAAGTGTTTTTTATTAAATTATACAACAACATAAATAATGCCAGTGCTTTTCATTTTAAACCAGTTTTAAATACACATACTTTGCTACTCAATGCTAAGAAAACTAAATGTCTAACACATTTAGTTCGCTTTGCCTAATGTTAGACCGGTAGAATCTAGTACCGTAAAACCTGGTAACTATGGTCCAAAATCTTCCAACTATGGTCCAAAATCAATGACCAAAAGAACAAGTTCCCATAATCTTTAGTTAAGGAAACGTGTTGTTTTATAGACATTTCTTGTTGACTAAAGTTTTAAAATGCTTATACTTAAGTGATCTATGAGGAATTAAAGAAATTAGACTTGGACCACAGTTGCAGTACTGGACCATAGTTACCAGGTTTTACGGTATATTTCTTAATGATGAGAGATTGGAAATCGTAGATAAGGCGCTTTTCTTAGGGATAACTATAGATAAAAACTTGCAATGGAGTCCCCATACTCGTATAGCAGTACTAGCAGGTAAATTAAGTTCGGCAGCTTATGCTGTTAGGAAAATCAGGCAACTTACTAATGTTGAGACAGCTCGCTTAGTTTATTATAGTTATTTTCATAGTGTTATGTCGTACGGTATTCTGGTTTGGGGAAAAGCTGTTGACATACAGACTATATTCGTGTTGCAAAAAAGAGCCATTCGTTCTATATATAATCTAAACTCCCGTGATTCCTTAAGATTACTATTTGGGCATTTCTTTAAAAGTTTGTACCTAGTTAAGGACTAAATTAAGAAACGTTAACTTTTCCGCTGAGTTACGTAAATTATTCGTACATTTATATACTACCTTTCAGCGAAGATTAGCAGTATCTCAAATTCAGTAAATGAAGTAGATTCAATCCTCACCCGTTAGTAATATGCTGGCACTTGCTTCAAGAGTTTTGGCTGAGATACCACCATTTGTCTTAATAACAGTAGGTATAGCTAATTTTCGTATCTCAGTGGAAAAGTTAACGTTTCTTAATTTAGTCCTTAACTAGGTACAAACTTTAAAAAAAACGCCCATTAACAGAAATTAATATCTTGACAGTATTTTTTATTCTTTCTATATTTTTAGATTTCTTATTAGGTACTACTACTTATTAGTTCTTGTGAGTTTTGACACATTTTCCTGCTCAACCGCGCATGAATGTATTTATTTTTTGTTTTATGTGAGATTCATTGTTTTATATGATATCCTGGTAAGGCCCAGTGTGCAATAGGATGTACATAATCAAGGCAATTTACTTTGAACTCTGATCCAATAAGAATAAGGTTTATTTTCCTATGTTCAATAACTGAAAATGGCATTTTCGAACAATCGCAATTGAACTTTATTCCCTTGATTGTAGAATCAAAGTCCCAGTTACAAAAAACTCCCATTTTTCAGTATGGTGTGGGCCTTACGAGGATATAATGCTTCAAATTCAAAATTCAAATTCAAAAAGCATTTTATTACTGTTTTAGTAATCGAATTCATAATTAGCTTCAGAAACTGAACGAAAAATTAACCATAAAGGCGTTTGCCCATCACACCGTATCATACCATGACCGTGCTAGGCCTCTATTCCTGTTTGCCACACCTTGATGGCCACCACTGGTGGCAATACGGATTTTTGTTCCTGATTGCCGCCCAGCGGTGGCAATGAGGATTTCCTCTATTCTTGATTGCCACCACCTCGATCGCCATTCTTACTCTTATGAAAATGTAAACATGTAAACATGAAAATGAGGTAGGTTTAGGTTATGTTAGTTTTGCAGCAGGCCCGGAGGGCCAAACCACCCAGAAATAGGTGACTGACGCGGAGCTCCTATTTCTGGGTGGTTTGGCCCTCCGGGCCTGCTGCAAAACTAACATCACCTAAACCTACCTCATTTTATAGGCAGTAGTATATTTTCCTCATTGACACCAGTGGCGGCGATAGGGAAATATATTCCTCATTGCCACCGCTGGGCGGCAATCAGGAACAAAAATCCGTATCGCCACCAGTGGTGGCCATCAAGGTAGTGGCAACCAGGAATAGAGCGTCCTAGGAACGTAACCGGCAAAACACCTCACCTACCAGGCCGTTCCGTCACCAGTCCGTCATTTTCATGTATTTGGCACATACGTTCACAGCACGGTCATGGTGTGCTACGTTGTGATGGGCAAACACCTTAAGTATCGATTTCCGAAAATAAATTGAAAGAAATAAAAATATGTAATTCGTAAATTATTGCCTTTATTGTTATCGAAGTGGAAAAAAAACCTTGATTACATTAAAATTAAAATTCTACATTACTTCCTTAACAAAAAATATACTTTTTACTTGAAAACAATTCTTCTGAGCTTATTTAATACATAAATGGAGCAATGATCTCCACACAGTGCCCGACCGTAATCTCGTTATGACATAACTCTGCAGTAGCTTTTTTAATCTCTTCATCGATTTCCTGATAATTTTTATTTACTTTCATAGCAGGTTTAAAATTACGAAGCTTAGTTTCCCTTTCTAAAACTTCCAGTATTTGTGCCAGGTTAGGGTTTTTTCTTCCAACATATTTATTTATTCGCGAGTGCCAAGCCTCAACTGGGTTTGTAGTTCGGATTTCCTCGTCTTCGCAGCACCACTTTTTGACAAATCCGATGTCTTTTATCCATTTCATTTGGTAGTACTTGTTAAATATTGTACTTTTTTCATCCGTTGGGATTCTTTTCATCACATACTCGTACCCATTCTTGACAAATGCTAAAGGTAGACGGGCTAAGCCGGCACAACGGGCTACATGACGTCTTTGAATCCTTGAATTCATGTCAAGTGCTTTTGATTTTCGAAAGAGGGTATTGCAAAAATGAAAAAAAGCAATCCTTTACTATCGTGTCTGGAAATACGGTTTGAATACCCTTCATAGCTGCTTGTTCATAATCTAGAGTCATTTTTACTGGTTTCCAACTTTGAATTTGACTTTTAATTATCCGGAATAATATCTCATATGTTCTTTTATTCTTGTTTCGTAAGAACGCAAAAAAAAATATTTGTTGCGTAACAGGGGAACCAAACACAAGGATTCTCATATCGACATCATTGTAATCGGCGATGAGTAAATGTTTAAACTTAATCGGCACTATTACCTCTTGAGGCGATCTAAATTGTAGTTTGGGCACTCCCAAGTTTCTATATCTTTCACTGTATAAACCGGTTTTGATGTTCTGAAATTTAGGTAACTCGTGAAGAAAGATCACTCCTTTATCATTGAGTTCACTCACCATTTCATCAAATTGTTTCTGAATAGGATTGTTGTTAGTGCACACTTTTTTTTCAAACAACTAAGTTCTTGTTCAAAGATGCATTTAGCGTCATTTGCCAAACAATCGATATTATGATCCTTTGATTTTACTATGGAGTTTTTTTCACTCAGCGTTATGCTACCCTTGCAAGTTGTTTTGCTGAAACACTGCCAAAATGTCTTACGGTCAGCGTACGTACTCTTTTTGTGGTATTTACGGCCATTGTAAAGCAATGCTTGGCCTCTTCTCTTTGTGGGAATGAACCTAACTTCATTACTCAAACTATTTGACGCAGTGCACTCAGAAGAATCAGCCATAATACTGTTGTCTTGATATAATGTATTGTGAAAATAGGTTTTATCAATTTCAAGTGCACTTAAATCTTAGTCTCACATAAGTTGATAACAAATTCATATTTATGTTTAAACTATACCTTTTCATTAAATTGAAATAACAAAAGAAATGTCACAAACAATTTTTTTCTTTATTATGCTGAAGGAAGGAGGTTAGCTTCTGACCTCATTAAGTAATTTATTTATTTACCAAGGAGTTCCAATAGTGCGACTAATTCTTGTTTAGTAATTAATTGTGAAAAAAGAAAATGGATATGTTTTTAGTAATTAACTACCAAAGGAGAAAAATATTCGATTGCGAAAACAGACAAAAAAAATCTCGTTTGAAAGTTAATTCAGAAACAGCGAAAAATAATTCTTCTTTCGCAGCCAATTGTGAAACCGCAATTGCGAAAACGGACTAAAGGACATACATACATACCTTCACGCCTGTAATCCCAGAGTGGGGTAGGCAGAGCTACAGATTTACCTACAACTTTAAAAACTTGTTGATAATTCTGTAAACATGGTAAAATTAAAATTAATTCTGTAAATAAGTTTATATTTTTGCTAAGTCTCAAATTGATCTGCCTTCGGTTGAGCGTAAGGCTAAAAGCGATTGTTATGTTATTGCGTTCTTGCGGATGCTAAAAATAAATCTAAGCTGTTTTAAATACTCGAAAAATAATGTATCTGAATCGATGGAAAAACTTTAAGCGAAGTGGAAGAGGTTAAGGCAAAATATAAAAAAAAATGTTCGTAATAGTAATCTTTTAGAAGCAACGATTGGATTAAGTGTACTAATAAAAAAAACATATAGTTCCTTATAAAATATGGAAGAAGCTGAACCTGGCCAAAATGCAGAGAGGTTATCAAGTAGCGGAGGGAGCGCGTGGCTGTAGTGATAAAATTAAATAACCTCTAAGAGTTGAAGACAATAATTATATCAAATCATTATAAGACAAAAGTAGTACCTAGTAATATAATGAAAACCATAAAAGATGCCATAGGTACCTGTACAGAACAATAATTAATAGGTACTTAGCACGATTCGCATTCACCAGATTCATAATTATCGTAGATAGCGTAAACAGTGTAATTGTGGCACTAAAAAAAGCATGGTTCAGAATCATTCCCATATTGAAGTCCTAAAAAGAAAAGTGTTGAGGCTCAAAGGATGGTATGGGTGAATATCCACATACAAAACAAAACATTTATTTGCAGGGAAATAATGACTAATATTCCAAGGCCATCTCATATTACTCATAAGTAGTAGAACCATTTCTTTTTTTTAAGAAATTGACTATGTCATTATCGATTACAACCATAACTTTCGTTGAATAGTTTTTGGCACACAAGCAAAAAAAAAAAAACTATTTTCAAAATTATTCTTACTGCTTTATGGCCGACTGCAAAGTATTCCTGATTATTATCCAAAAGACTGCTGCGGCATCATTAATAACATGTAAATTCTAAATGTATAAAAATAAAATCTAAATTAATTGCAGCGTGCATAAATCTTTTAGTACGAACCCTAATTCTAACTCTAAAGTATTGTAATGAATGGCATCAAGGCTCAATGCATATAGACCTAAAAGAAGTAAATGTTGAGACTTAAGATCTTGGAATACTCTTCTCTAAGCCAGCACATATATTTTAATGTACAACTAAATCTTAAATATTTATACCAAATTAGAAAAACACATCAATAATGTACTGAAAATACGTAGATACGAGGGGCGTTCAATAAATTCTCGGTATTGGTATCTTGCAAACCTTTTTAGTAAACATCTTAATACTGGCCGCTAAGAGTCATTCATCGACAGTAAAAAAAAGTAAATTTGAAGCCCACACGTTCTTTTGTTTTTCTGCTACTGCTGAACAAACGTGACCACCATGAGCGATTTTGCAATGATAATTAAATTGGAGCATCGAGCCGTGATAAAATTCTTGACTAAACAGGGTAAAAATCAAAAGTGTATTAAAGAAGAAATGGATTTAGTTTACCGTGAGTCCGCTCCTTCATTATCTACTGTCCAAAAGTGGTCAAATGAATTTAAGCGTGGGAGGGAGAGCATAGAAGATGACCCTAGACCTGGTCGGCCTGTTGAAGCTACTTCACCAGAAAACATTCAAAAAGTGTAGAAAATTATACTGGAAGATGGTCGAGTAAAGGTTAGGTCTAAAGGAAAACCTCATCCCAAGAAATTCAAAGTCGTCCCTTCAGCTGGCAAGATCATGGCGACAATATTCTGGGATTGTGAAGGGATATTATTAATAGATTATAAAGAAAAGGGTTTAAATATTACAGGAGAGTACTACGCTAACATTTTACGCCAATTACGGGAAGCAATTAAAGAGAAGAGGAGGGGAAAATTTACCAGAGGAGTGCTGCTTCTTCATGACAACGCCCCTGTGCATACTGCTCATGTTGCCAAGGCTGCTGTTCTTGAATCTGGGTTCGAAACAATTACTCACCCGCCGTACAGTCCAGACTTGGCTCCCAGCGACTACTTTTTGTTTCCCAACCTTAAAAAGGATCTTCGTGGACATCGATTTTCTAATGATGAAGCGTTGAAGGCAGCGGTGGTGGAGCATTTTGACACCAAAGACAAAAAATATTTTTATTTGGGGTTAAAAAAACTAATTGACAGATCTTATAAGTGTATAAGCATAGGGGGGGAATATATAGAAAAATAAAAATAAAACACATAATCGTATGCTTTTGTTTTCCTTCTCATACCGATAATTTATTGAACGCCCCTCGTATATACCTACATATTTTCAATAAACTTACGTCCGCAGTATTGTTTGCACTATTATTTTACTCCGACTCTTTTATTTGTCTTTTTGTCATTAGATAATTATTTTGTTGACGGCACATCCATTCCGCCATAACAAATTATTGTTTAAAAGCACAGCACGGCAACAGGTTTTAAAAATATTTGTCTCTAGTTTCAGAACTTTCAGATTCTTATGTATGAAAAGCGAACGAAATATAACTTTAATTCTTAATAAAATAACTTAAGCTTTGATTTTCGAGTCGTGGATTTTAGCAGTGTAGGGTACCAAAAATCTAACTTCGATTGCGATTACAAATTAGGGGTTGTTACATAAAACATTCATTTAATTATTTGTCTCTTTAATTGAACTAACAACAGGAGAAAAATAATTGATAAAATACGCACAAGTTTGGCGCCCGAAGGTGCGCGGGGCTCGGCTCACTCGGAACGACGCCCCGTGGCCGGCGGACGCGCGAGCACGCGCGGCAGCAGCCAGAGCAGCGAGAGTCGGCGGTCGGAGGCCGGCCCACCGGGCAACTTCCAAACGCTTTCAAAGTGATTTTGTTCTGGTCTAGCGGCGCCGCATCGATCACAGGTAGTGTTTTAATTTATTTCCATGTGTTAAATTAAGTTTGAGTATTTTTTAGAATTTGCTCATGTCGAATATTTTGTTTGTTTGCGGTAAAAAAGCGAGTATCACTTACAACTTTAGTTTAACTGACAACTACAGCAACATATGACTTTATTGCAATAAAAGAAGTAGCAGGTGAGTCAATTTTGAAGGAAGAGTTTTTTTGCGAATTTGTTTACACAATGATAATCCAACAATAACCGAACGCAGCCCAAATAAAACTTTGTTTTACTATTGTTCAGGTTGTATCGAAGTTCTCAATAGTAAATATTATATACAGATGTAGTGAATAATCCTTTCCCATCGTTTTTGGTCGCATAAGAGCGTATTTATAGTGGTGAGCCATCTTATCTTTACGAAAAACTGAAACAATCACAACGTCAGGTGATGTTTGCCTCACTCTTAATTGGTACCCAGCACAGGTTGACTGCTTTTCGTGGCAGCTTTCGCTACGCTGCCACGAAATGTTGGAATAATCTGCCACCTCCAATCAGAAACTCTAAAAACGTTACAAACTTAAAACATAAAATGAAGCAATATTTACTAAATATCCAATTAGCCAACACTTAGCAGACGTCCTGTATTCATTCATTGCATTATTATTATTATATGTCTTTACCATTCACGGGACTATGGGAGTCCCGGACCTTTGGAAGGCGTACATGGAGCCGAAGCCAACACGCAGAGGCCCTTTAGACAAGTTTAATTTAGTAAAGTGATGGGACACCAACCGGCGATTGTCCCTGAGTTCAAACTATAAAAGTATGCTCCCACGGACAACCAACGGTTAGTGTAGGACTATTTAAGAGGGATGGAAGTATTAACAATAGGCTCTATGAATGAACAGATATGGATTGGTGAACTAGGCTATTGATGAAACTACGGCGCCTGCCTGGCCAATGCTAATTACTTTGGTTGAAATGGCAGGCGGTGACTCGCCAACTCAAGAATGGGCCTCCCAAAATAGCCGCATATATATAGCAGCAGGGAGGTAACAGTTCCAGAGGGGCTAAGGGTGGAGAGGTGCTTCTGGACTTTAAACGACCATAAGGTGCCCACTCACCACTTATGCAACACATCCACCCTTCGAGCTCTTGCGACTCCACTAAATAATATGTTCAGAAAAATTTACAATATGTAATTTAGTTTAAGCATTAAGTACTCTTTATAAATAGTAGTGAGATGGATTGGCAGCGCTCTCCTCTCTCTTCAATCCGGTGGCCCTGAAAACCAGCGTCAAGGCTAGTAAGCCTGACACCATGCTGAGTGGCAACCTTTTCGGTGTTAATTTTAGACTAAGTACTCTAAGTTTGTATTACTCTAATTTTTTAAATGTTTTTGTTTTTGTTGTTGTTTATGTTAATTTTATTTTAGCACCGAATAAACGATTTCTATTCTATTCTATTCTATTTATCTTGCTTTCTCAGTTGGCTTATTGATGGATACTAAAGCTAATTGAGAAAGCAAGCTAAGCGCTAATTACGAACGAACAATACGAACTTATCCGACAAAAAACGATAGGAAAGGATTATTCACTACATCTGTACATATATATACATTATTATAATGTTCATAATCATAATATTATAACATTGGTTTTATTCCTGAACCCGTAAATTCTTCGGGTTTTTGAAGGCCATTGTATTGGTTACGTTGGGTTTGTTTTATATTAATCCTGAAAATGTTTACGGTTTAAAAAAAATACCATTTTGTATTATGTTATGATATGACCCATCATGTATTTATAACTTTATATGTTATGTTATGAATATGATACATCGTACGTGTGTATTTTAATTCAGCTATTTGGTAAGAAATTTGGACTACTAACTAGCGTACCTATACGTTTAAAATTTTCGTCCAATCGGTTTAATTGTTTTCTATCAAATTAAAAATTTATATACCTACGTCGTATTTTAGAGATCGTAATAAAATGCAGTTATTGTTATAGAACCTTATCTCACTTACTAATCTTATAAATGAGAAAGTTTGGATGTTTGTTACTCAATCAGTTCAATCACGCTTCGACCACTGGACTGGATTAGGTCCTAAGGTCTGACTTTTAATTCACTGCAGTAGGATGACAGCTCCAGTGTTGTCAGTTTTTGGTGTATAAAAAATAGTGATGTTCCTTACTGAATGAATGGAAAAAGGAACGATGTAGTGTAGTTCATTTGAGTGATTCAGTAGTGAATTACATAAATTAAAGTAGTTTAATAATATCGTGGTTACAGAATTATCAAGAAGTTTTAAGACTTGTTGGTAATTCTTTAGTTCTACCTACCCCACTCTGGGAATGAAGGCGTGAGTTTATGTATGTATGTAATAATATTCATATTTAGGTGGGTTTCAAAATACCGTAAGTAATTAAAAGAATAATATAACAAACATTACGTTAATGGCGGCGTGCTCTAGCGTCTATGGTGTTTACAAAGATTGTTGTCAAAATTAGATCGTAGTTAATTTTAGGTGCTGCGGGTATACTCGTAGTTAAATTTGATTTGTGACTTGGGTCTTCAATAATTACTTCAATGATAATTTAAATGACTGATACCAACACAAATAATAAAAAATGGAAATTAATCAATATTTGTTAAAAAAATGCCGCCGAAACAGTCTAAGGCTAGAATGCCTAAAACAACTGATTACTATTAAATGTAAAAGTGATCTGACGGTTTTTGTTTAATTATATTACAGTTCCCTTGATTTAGGTATTTCACCGTCTTTTTTTAAATGTTATATCAATTCGGTATTTGTCTGCGTAGTCTGTGGCTTACTCTTGTCACATATTAATATTTTTAACATTCTGTTGCAAGCAAAATGATCAGCTAAATATTTTAAAATAATATACTTAAGTAGTTAAGTACGTAAAATATTCATTAAATATTTAGATCATTCTTTGATCATATCATTCATTAGGTTAATTTAAGAAGCACTATTAGAATAAATGTGGTATCATTACATCACAGAATGACATTTGGCTCTATCATTTTACTGCAGTGAATTAAAACTCGGACCTTAGAATAGGACATAGGATAGTTTTTATCCCGGAAAATTTGTCAGTTTCCAAGGGAGCAGCAATAAACGTCTTCTACGCGCTCAGAATCGCGGGCAAATGCTAGTTTTCAATTAATAAGAAACTATCCAATATTTCAAGCTCGCCGCAAGCAATGCTGCGGGAAAGTCATAGTGTATATGGGTGAGTGAATTTGTTGATGCTGTCGTTTATTTATGAAAAAATAACCTTCGATAAAATTATCGATATTGATTACCAATTATTTGCAAAGACAAGTTCATTAAAAACTATTAACTAAATTTGGAACCGCTGTCAAAACTCAAGAGGTTCTCTATTCTAGTAAGTACTATTCATAGATATTAAAACAGTCATCGACAGTCAATTCAGTATGTTTTTTTAAATATAAACCGCATGACATTTGATCTCGAGTGACTCGAGAATAGGGACTTCATTCGTTTGCCTATGATTTAAAAAAAAACATTCGTCTTGACGGAGGATCGAATTTCCGCCATTATTATGTCATTTGTTTGTTGGTTTTTTGCTGTTAAGAAAGTAGGATAATTCTAAACTTATGATATGTGGGTAGGTAAAGTAGTGTATGCAACTGCACATAATTAGGCCTTAAAACATCTCTCATTACCAGGGATCGGAAATTCGGATCGATATTTACCTATACTTTCGCACCGGCTTTGTTGTTCAGTTATATGGAGGCGGACTCAATCATAGAATTCATTACTAAAATTTCTGGGATTTCAAAATAATAAATTGCACCGGCATTAATTCATAATCAATTATTTATATTAACTGTTTGAAGTTATTTTTCATGTATAGATTTACCAAATGTTATTTTTATTTTACCTGTTACTCATTAATAATCTAACGAATTTATATGAGCAAAAATGAATGTTTTATCCTACATGTAAAGTAACTATATATTAACATTTTGTTGAATCCCAGAATCCCGGAACTTATATTTTAAAATAATATTTTTAAGAAGCCGACGCCATGTTTGCCTATCTTTTTCCGGGATTTGGCCAACTTTAGGTAAACATAGATCCGAATTTCCGATCCCTGCTCATTACGCATCAATTGCATAAACTACTATTAGAAAACTGTCAAGATGTATGAAATTGACATTTAAAATGCTTGACGTGACCAATAAATACCCATTTAGAGCATGAGTAGACCAATTTAAAACCAAAATCGCTCCACCTTCTGACCAACGCGCAGCTTACGGTAATCGTACACATTTTTGAGAATCAAAACGATCTCGCAATGCATCTTGTCTAGGACCACTTGACTGAACACTTTCCTACTAAACCAACTAACCAGCCAATCACTGAATTTATTTACAACTCAATTAATACGAAACAATGTCTCTTTTAATCTTGGACTTGTGAATGCTGGTAGCTGTCGTGGCATCAGTGGCTCAACTTTCAGATGTCAGCCACAGCCGTCTGTGACGTTCAAAAGATAGACAAAATTACAGATATATAGGGAAGTGGTGCGGCGTAGGGTAAGTAGCAGGGTCCCGTTAGCACCCTTTGGATAACCTTACGAGGGTGGACTCCTTTCCTGCACTACACGTTGGCTTTCAACGGAATTGTTTAACAGTAACACATAGCACACTTTAAAATTCAAAGGCTAAAATGACAAATCATAAAGTTTATTTACTGGAATTTATTTTCAAATTAACTTAAATAATAATACTGATACAATAAAATGTCACAATACGTATTGGTATAATTAAGTAATATTGCAACAACATGTTTTACGAAACTTTAAAAATATTGACTTTTCCAAGATCCTGCTAGATTTTGATTTGATACTTTAGGGGTTGATAGTATAACTAATGGTTTTAAAGAATATTTTAGATACTTAAGTATCAAATGCTAATACGTTAGAGTATGGGAGAAAATTGATAAAAACGAAAAAAGGAAATACAACCATAACTTTGTACTGCATCCATAAAAAGACGACTCGTTTTTAGGGTTCCGTAGCCAAATGGCAAAAAACGGAACCCTTATAGATTCGTCATGTCTGTCCGTCTGTCCGTCCGTATGTCACAGCCACTTTATTCCGTAACTATAAGAGCTATACTGTGGAAACTTGGTAAGTAGATGTATTCGGTGAACCGCATTAAGATTTTCATACAAAAATAGAAAAAAAACAATAAATTTTTGGGGTTCCCCATACTTAGAACTGAAACTCAAAAATTTTTTTTTCATCAAACTCATACGTGTGGGGTATCTATGGATAGGTATTCAAAAATGATATTGAGGTTTCTATTATAATTTTTTTCTAAACTGAATAGTTTGCGCGAGAGACGCTTCCAAAGTGGAAAAATGTGTGTCCCCCTCCCCGTAACTTCTAAAATAAGGGAATGATAAATGTAAAAATAATATATGATGTACATTACCATGCAAACTTCCACCGAAAATTGGTTTGAACGAGATCTAATAATTAGTTTTTTTTTAATACGTTATAAATCGTAAACCGCATTTTACCTTTCATTCAATCAACTCAAATATAATAAAGAATAAAGAAAAACATTTATTTAGATGTATAGTTGTACGGAACCCTACGTGCGCGAGTCCGACTCGCACTTGGCCGGTTTTTTAATTACGTACCTGATACTGGATTATATTACTATCTAAAGAGTTTATCGGTGATTAGGTAATGATTATTATATAATTTTATAGTCACAGGCGTTTCTATGAAAATTATGAGTTCCATAGATAAATAAGATAAAGAAAAGATTCTCGGCTTCTGAGCAGAATTGGCACTCTGGTATGATCGTCTCGCATTTGAAAAAGTGAAATCTATCGTTTGAGTTCCAAAATGATTTGCATCTTGATGATGTCCGTTTTTAAACGCCGATTTCACACTGTGAGTCAGTGACATCTGAGGCCCTAGACAAGGCGCTTAGCGCGACTTGACGGACGCGCGTGGAGCTAACCCCATATGCTTCTGTTTCATAAATTACAGAAAATACTCTTTTACCGAACAATTGTCTTGACGTGTGATATCCATGGGCTTGTTTCTATTATAAGAGTGTCTTTAACAACCTTTTTCAAAATACACCTTCACAGGACTGAAAGCCATTAATTAAAATTAGAATTAGAAGTCGCTTGTAAACGATTATCGAAAACTTTCAAAATGTATGGAGTTGACCTAAGCAAGTCATTCCTATACATGATCAATAACGATGAGAATCTCCAAATGCATCGTGTCTCGGGACACTGTTATGTTAAAATTCGTATGAAATTCAGTTGCACTGTCACAGGCAGGGAAAAATCCCGGCCCTTAGCTTAAAAACCGCCTCAGAACCAAACCACCGCACCGCTCCGCGTGTGCGTGCGTGCGTTATAACTTGAGGTATATTTATTAAATACAACCGGAGTTCTACTGCGGCGCACGCTACGCTTGAACACACTACACACGAGACCCACGTGGATTAACTGCTGACGTGTCACTGACGTCGTGTTACGCGTTTGCCGTTGTATTTTTAACCAACTTAAAAAAAAAGGTTTTAAATTTTACTCTTTTTTGAGTTTTTTCTATGTTAGTTACGCGATCATTCTATCAATTAAATACTGATTTTAATAGTAGTTTATGCAACTGATGCAGAATGAGAGGCTTTAAAATAAGAGTGTGTTTTTATGAAACCAACGTCAGCGAGTTTCTTAATAGGATCACACGAGTGTTTTAAGGCCTAATTATGTTTCGTTGCATACAGTACTTTATCTACACACATCATTAGTTAAGAATCTTTCGTAACAGCAAAAAAACCAACAAACAAGTGACAACATCAATGGCGGCAATTCGATCCTCCGTCAAGACGATTTTTTTTAAATCATAGACAAACGAAAGAATTGCCTATCCTCAAGTCACTCGAGATCCAATGTCGTGCGGTTTATATTAAAATTACATACTGAATTGACGTTTCGAGTAGATAACAGTTTTAATATCTATGAATACTAGAATAGAGACCCTCTTGAGTTTTGACAGCTGTTCCAAATTTAAATTCATAACCTTACTAAAATCTATACTGTAACTAATAAATAACATTACAGAACAGATTTTACCTACGACCACAGCAAGAAAGTTCTCATGGTAATTTTCATTGCAATATTGCTGGTCATTTCCTACGGGTTTAATAAGTCGGTGAAACCTATATGCCTAGACTGTTCTTTATTGATATCATTGCTAATTGGGCGATTTGGGCGTGTACTGAATAACTCTAGTAACTTTATTTTTAAATCACGCCAGGAAACCTAAGTATTACCGGATTTATTTTGAAATGCATTACATTCCTCAAATAACCGACGGGTGATCAAGTATGAGATCTTGAGTTGATCTATTTATTTTAACAAGTGTTCGTCGTCTTCAAGAAACATGACGTGTATGTGTTTATTTTTGGGCTATTTCTTTTACTATACTACTGTAAACGTGTTGATGTGATAAAGAAGGTCTGTTCAACGTCTGCTCAACATAAAAAAATACAGTAAAAAAAATAACTTCGATTTCGAATGACTCCTGATTGAAACTTTTAAATGTAGGTATTTATTTATATACATTATGTTTAGCGCTGTAAACTTAAAAATCTAAGCTGTTCTGCAATCATTGTTAGTTTATACTAGTATAGTTAGTTTTGTTAGTTTATAGTAGTATAGCCACTGATGCATAATGAGAGAGAGGCCTTAAAATACGAGTGCGGCTTAATGAAACGAGCTCGGCTTTAACCAAAATCCGTTTTTTTTTTTTTTTTAAGAAACTATGAGAGCTAGAGCCCGACTTGGCTATGAAATTGAAGCTATTTAAATTCACTACTTTTTTTAACTATGAGTTTTATCTAGGAGCAGTAGTTCAGCTTTATAAGTTTTCACTTTTTGAAAAAGTTGCTCATCTTTGACTTGCTGCATCTCCGCAACTGATACACACACATAGTGTGCTCCAGTTACGCTCAAATTGTATCAAATTTAGTTAACTTTGTTATAGTACGGGTCTAGTAGTATGTTTCTTTAACCTCAATGTATGTTTATTTCTTTTGTGTTTGTTTGTTTTAAGCAATATTATACATCAAAATAGTACATTCACATGTTTGCACTTTTTTTTTAAAGATTATCCTACCATTATTTTTTTAGTACAATGTTTTTATTATTTGGCTAAAGTCCGATATTCTACTATTTTGTTTGAGTTGGATGAAAATATGAGGCCTACTTTGGTATTAAATTAAAGCTAATTAAATTTCATCTAAAAACATCTTAGCCTCATTGTGCAAATTGTGGTTACAGAATTATCAACAAGTTTTTAGAGTTGTTGGTAATTCTGTAGCCCTGCCTACTCTGGGAATGAAGGCGTGAAGGTATGTATGTATGTAATTAAATTTCCTTCAAATTCTTTCGAAATGATTTTTACCTAAGAGTTAAATGAGTTTTTTGAAAAATTAAGCTACCACCACAAATTCACTTTTTGAAAAGAAAAACATCTTTGTATTATTCATTTTAATACGTTATATACTTGAGGTCAATTAACATGGTATTTTCTTGTTAAGAAAACGTTTCATGCTACCTTGTGTGTGTAAGTAAACATGACCATAGTGGTCAAACCCACACATATGGGGTTGTGAATAAAAAAATACCACTGAAACGTTCTAAACTATCTGAAACGTTTTTGCTTTATTGTACCGTTTACGTTTAGTAATAACTAATAAATCATGCAAAGGTTCTAAGTGGCCTGGAACATTTGTTTTAAGAAAATAATTTAGGAATGTGTCTGTTTAGGCGTAATTCCAGCTCACTTGGAACGTTTTTGAGGAGTACGTTTCATGAATAAAAGGAATTCACAGAATTGTCCCAAGTAACCTTAAACGTTGTCGTGAAATCAATTTATTGTCCGTTTGGGCGTTATTCATAAAAACGTTCGTGAGCTGGAACGTTCTCATTTAATAAATTTAGAAAAGTTACTTTTAGGTATAATTCAATAGCATGTTCCAAGTAAGCTAAGCTAAATGTTCGTGAAATCAATTTTGAAAGAAGTCGGTTTGGGCATAGCTCACAAAACTGTTTCGTGCTCTGGAACGTTTTCGTTAAGTATTGTTTATCTATGGCAAATTAACATTCAAGTCAGCACGTAATCACATGGAATCGCAAACTTTTCTCGCAGTTCTTCTGTTTTGATTGCAGCTTTAAAGATACCAGAAGAAATTTCCCATCCACCGTAAAAATAAGTATTTTAGTTGTCTAAAAATAATGTAGTTATAGGTACATGTTTTTTCTGATTTATCAACAGATGACACCCTAGAGTTTGGAGAATATATTTATTTATTTATTTAACCTTTATTGTACTTAAATACAAATTAATTGACCAATGGCAAAATATCACGTAACTCACGTAAGATTCTCGTAAAGCGACAAGAGCGCTCCACGATCAAGCTACTTAAAAAATTGATAAAAAAAAACATTAACAAAAACTTTACAATATTATACTATTATTTTATTATTATATTCAAGGAAAATAAAGTTATATAATATTATGAAGTTATATATATGATTATATTGTTCCCGACAATACCGGCTTGTTAGAAATTTCGGGCACGATACTGGACATGGTTCGGAAATGAGATAATAATATATGCAGCAACAACTGGAACCCGGGAGCTGCGCCGTCAACAAAGGTATCTATGGATATTCTCCTTGTAGGCGCCGAGGCCAACAAGGCCAAAGCTATGAAATATTTCAAAAACTTATTTTGTATGATATTCATGCGCAATCTACTCATAATCGCATAAAACGAACATGCCTGCGATATGCAAGACGCAGAACGTGACGAAACCATATTCGGTACGAAATTGTCCGAAAACTTCTAGTCCACGAAGACCATTGAAAAACAGCGGTTTCAAATTAAGAAGGTAGTTTCGAAGGCTTCTACATCGGTTCAGTCGACGAACAATCGAGCACCCCACTCAGGAGACTGGTTAGCGCCCCCCTGATACCAGTAGAACAAAAGGAGGGGGGGGGGGGGGGGGCGCGGGGACCGCGATTATTCGACGAACGTTCACAGCCGGCCAAGAACACTTACACGCTCAAAACAGTAAGCGGTTCATCTTAAATTTAAAAGGCCTTAATAAATTTATCGATACTTGTCATTTTAAGATGTACAATAGGTAATCGTCAAAACTTATCCGTGAAAATGGATATTTAGTCTCGATAGATAGAAATTTATCTCTATGTCTCAATAAATAATAATGGTTCCTAGAGGATTTATGAAAATTTGTATGATATTCTGTGCTTAGGAGATAGTTTTTACGAATGCTTTGATAATGTAAATCGGTCATTCTCCCGACAGCCGAAATTATTGAATTTGGTATAAGTAATTTATAATTTTTGATCTTAGGAGGTACGTCGTATTGAGGTGTACATTAATTCTCAAGTAAACAATATTTATCAGACACACTATTTAATACACAAATAGTACAAAATAAAAAACCAAAAAAAAACAATAAAAACTACTTTACTAGTCCTTTTCCAGATTTTCAATTTCAAAATCAGGAACTGAGCCTTATCCGTCTGTCATCCAGAACATTAATATTAAACGTTTGAGGATTTTGAAAAAAGGTGAAATAATCTCCTGGTATGAAAGGACACAGCCATTCAACTTATTTAACTTAAGGTATTTAATTTCCGGATACCTACAGCGGAATTAACAACTCTTCGTTTATAGGATAAAGTTTGCCTTTCTTTCAATATTCAATATTTATTTCTGTAATAAATACGGAGTAAGTACAGTTTTTATTTTTTCTTCGATATTATCACTTTAATTTTCAGGCAATCAATTTTATTTTTAATAACAGACACTTTCCTGTTCTCAATATTTGTTTCCTAGCTGCTGTGTTCCAAAAAAATCACTTGAAAATATTTTTTTTACTAAAAAAGCTAAGCAGGAGCCCTCTTGGGCTCCTCTACCTGCTTCGCCGTCTATCCATGCAAAACATCCAGTATTTTACAACCTACAGTTATACAACCATAGCTGCCGCTTGTAGAACACTAGGGATCAAAAGGGAGGGGCAAAATTAGGGTTTTTTATAAATCGTAGGATTCATAGGTACTCAAATGTTTGATCGATTTTGGCATTTTCCATACCCTATCGTTTCTCATCATCGTTCTTAAAGTTTCATCTATCTTTAAATGGATTTCTTTTTCCAGCAGCAAACTAGTATTAGTTTCATCTCATCAGATGTGTAACATTTTATTTGGACAGCCAGTCTCTTTTTTGAGTGATTTACACGTTAAGTTTACTTTATTAAAAATATTTTTTAAATGTATTGAATGAGGTGCTGTTTTTACTTTCTTCGTAACGTCTTGTTTAATTCTTCTAAATAAAGATAATAAATTTTGTATTGTCATTTCCGGCTGTAAATATTTTCTGCCACTATTCTGCACTCATTTATGTGATTCGTATTTTGGGATCTTGTCAAAAAAATACAAATAAAATCTATATCATCTTGTGGTGTTTAATTCCAAGTGTCACTTCGATCAAATGATATGCCCTCACCACCAGAATGACTTTACCGCAGACTAATCTTTATTTTTGGATCTGAATTGCAATGTTTGACTAAACATGTTCTTACAAACTGAAATTCCACATAATGAGTATGATCGCGAAAATGTACGAGGCTTACTCTTTCTCGACAAAGAGTCTGTACATTTATAATTTCTCTTTGTTGGAGTTTCTTTAACATTAGAAACAATAAAAATTATTTGAGCTTCATAGGACCGGCCGGCTTTACAATTTTTGAAACTCAGCCTTTTTTTTCTCTTTATCAATAAGTAGAAAACATTTTTCTTGACAAGAACAATTAAATTCTTAACACAATTTTGGCAGAACTTGTGTATATTTTCCATGGTAAGGTAAGTTATTATACTTTCTGTTCTTACGGTCGGAAAAAGTTTAAGTAAGTAAGTAAGTAAAATATTTATTCACAACAATAACACACAACAAAAAAGTAGCAATAAAAATGAAGAAAATGAGACAAGAGAATAGAGATGTGCTAATGCTGCGATACTCCTCAAATTTGCTTTATCGACACTTTTTAGCCCTTCCTTTGCATGTTGAGTTTTCTTCGTAAGCTTTTGGGAAGGAAATAAAGCTAAGCTTGTGCTAAGTTGATTTAGTGCATTAGGTGGTTGTTATCTATTTCTGATTCTAAGGAGAAGAAGATTTAACTTAATATCCATTTCTGGGCGTTTAAATAAGATATCCGTCGCTATCATCGTTACTAAAATTGAAAGGACCATGAAAAAAAAACAATTTGATGTACCTATCGAAATGATTTTTGTACAGCAATTTTTTGTTTTTAATGAAGAATACGATAAGCCAAAAATCTAAACTGGTTGACATCCTCTATTACCAGGAGGAAGTTTGTAATTAAAAATAATTTTATACTTGAGGATCCAGACTACAGATTCCACCGGGCCTTGATCAGACAATTTGGAGGCATCGGTAAAAATAGTAAGGTAGTTTGACCAATTATCATCAATCACTTTATGGAATAAATTATTGGCGCCTATTTGATTTTTGGAAATGCCCAGACTGAAATATCACTGAAGTATGGAAAACAAGACTATCATAGTTGGTTTAAAAAAGGGGGGTTAGTAAAACAGGTTACGGTGTGATGTCTGCAAATTTAGACAGTAAGTTTACAAGCATTTTCGAAATAAGATTCCCCAAGTTATCATTACTTCGTTCGTGACAGTTGTGGTCTCTCCTAGAGCGCAGCCATTGGGCAAAGTAGACCTCGGAGTAGAGGTGATATTTTGTAGGACTTCCCCGGTTCTAGCCTGGGGCGCCGCTGTACAAAAATAGTTTTACGATATGACTGGCTCTGTGAAGGCAGCTGAGACTGAGATGGGGTCGGGGGTGATGGTGAAATAGACCTGCCTACTTGGCTGTCTTGCACTACAGGATTAGAACTGACTTTATCAGAATATGAAAGACGGCCTGATAGGAACAGGGTTATACCGACATTGATCTTTAATATGGCCAAATATACACTTATGGCACCGAATTATTGGTAGTACACTTTTGCCGGCAACCTCTGTCACAAAAATGTTAAAACAACTGTACCGGTTGGTTCGCAGACTCTTTTACCATCAACCTGTTTTTAGAATTTTAATGATAG
This sequence comes from Acleris emargana, assembly GCA_927399475.2. Lineage (NCBI taxonomy): Eukaryota > Metazoa > Arthropoda > Insecta > Lepidoptera > Tortricidae > Acleris > Acleris emargana. The sequence goes on along the minus strand of OV656835.1, from coordinate 41,789,256 downwards.
GGCCTGAACCTGGAGGACATTCCATGTTGTCTATGGACGCTTCCAACGTCCAATCCAGAGGGATCTGTCTTACTACACCCATGCGAGAAACATGAAACCTAGGGATAACCGGGGGTGAAAGTAGTGAGTTATTCAGGAAGGAGTTGGCATCTAAAGTAGAGAGAAAGTAAAAACTCATTTTGTTGTTGCCGTTAAAAGTGTTGGCAAAAACGAGATTCCTTTAAGTATAGGTAATACAGCTGCTACTTTACCATTGTAGATTATTTGGGCCATTTTAAGAGCACGCATACGGCTTGGAGAATTTGGTTGATATCGAGTCACATGGACAAAAAAAGGGCCCACGTCTGATTGCGAATATTTTATATCAGATCCGTTGTCGTACCCTGGTCGGACGTACGAGTAGATGTGCTGTATAGACGCGCTTGGCGGACTTCTTACTATGGAGCTCAATTTCCTCATATGGGTCTCCACTAGGCCGTGTTTTACCAGGTTTAAAACTGTATTTTCCTCCGCCCCTATCGGGCGGCTCAGAATCTCCCATCTCCGACATCACATGACAAATACACACATAACACTCACCGTACAATAATTACTACAACACCACCAACTAAAAATATTCAAATACAGCCCAAATGAAAAATTGGATAACTTAAGGGTCATTCTTGAGAATTGGATTATTCATCTCATTCCCCTGTCGTTTTTTATTTTAATATTTTTTTAACTAGTTACAATAAAATATAAAATTTTAATTCATTATAAGCATATTTATCGAATAGGCATCGGTCAATTAGGTACAAAAATATACCACTTTAAAATTTTGCTGCCAGGGGAATGATAAAAACGACAAGGGAATGATTTTAGTAGTATTGAGATCAGATGTTTTAATTAAATAAATAAAATGTTTAACAATTTCTTCTCATGAGAACCTTAGTTTGTAAGCTTATTTTCTGTACACTCACTTGCTTTGTGCAACCAGCGTTGCACAAGATAGCCCTTATTTGATAATAAATACGGTTGATAAAATTTGCACGAGCACTCAAGTCCGTAAAAAAGTATATACTCGTATTAGCAAAGTGATTTCAACTCAATTTGGCCTAAATGGCACTTTAGTCGTTTTACCTCGAAAGAGACGATATGCAATGCGAATCAAAGGAAAATATTGTTTTTTTTCTAGGCAACTTAAGAAAACTATCATTACTTTGTGCAAAAAGTCAAGGGAATGGGAACCAGGGGAATGAGAAAAAGTATGTTTCTTGTCGATTATACCGAAACTGTTATTTATATAGACATAACTATTAAATCAACACATGCAGGCATTCATGTAGTTCTCTTTTCACTAAACACTGTATGCCAGTTGCAGGAAATAATTTTTATATGAAAATACATACATACATACATACCTTCACGCCTGTAATCCCAGAGAGCGGGGTAGGCAGAGCTACAGAATTACAACTTCATAAAGTTGTTGACAATATAAAAATGAAAATACAAGGTAATGATAATCACAGTGAACCAAAGTCAGGGGACTGATATATTTAGCTTTAAAGCTCAGAGCTCCAGCGACTAGTCGCGTCCTGTTCTCACGGCGTTGGAAGCGCTACTGACGCTTGCTAGGCACGGCGGGCGCAACGCGACGGAACTCGTTTAAGTTGGGATTTGATCATTGTTTAGTGAGGCAACAAGGGAATGCTAGGTAAGCTCCGGACAAACCTTTTAAATAGATTTAAAAAAAAGCTATGATAAACACAGCAACCAAATTTTTTCTTTCAAATCAATAACTTATAATTATGCTTTCAATTGAACTCAATACAATACTTGATTTCAATCCATATCTTGTTCTTTTCAGGGTAGTTTGTTCCCAAAATGGCGAATGGACGCACCAAGGCAATGTTTTATTAGGGGTTTGATATTTTTTTACGGCTAATTCTAATTACCTTAAACAAAAAAAAAACGTGCCCTAGGTAGGTTAAGAGGTAATGTAATGTTTTTTTTTTAGTGAAGTGAATTGTTTTCACTGTACGGGTACTTTTTCCCCCTGGACGTTGTAAATTAACCCTTTCAAGAATCACCCTTAAATCGGAACTTTGGATGTAGGGAAAAACCATACAATTAAACGCCAACTACATTTGCGTTGTTAATCAGCACGATCATTATCAAACTAAAGCACTAATTACTTGGGTTTACGAGTTAAAAGGACATCAAAACTTTTCAAGGCAAAGCGCCCAAAACACCAACTAAATATTATTTGAGTTATGGTTTGAAGTCATTTGTCAGATATATAATATACATATAACGTTGGGCCTCTAATCGTTTGAAATTCAAAAATCAGGTTACAAAGATTTTAATTGACTTTTTTTTTTTCAAAATGTTTACTTGAACGCAGCCAAGTATTTCAGGCATTTCAGCCAAGTATCCGAAAAGCAATGAAGTTCGATAATAGATGGTGCATCACCAAGCACATAACTAAATATTTAAAAAAAATCAAGATGGTTTAGGTTTTTGGGTATTTCTCCAGACCGAGCCATTTCGCGTGACTTCGGTGGCCGTTTTTTTTTTTGAAAATTCTTATTTAAAGTAATACTTTTTTTGAACTAGCTTAAATTTAATAATTTTAGGTGGCAATTTGCCTCGGATCGGCCTTGTGCAGCCCGAGATATTAAATATTTAAAATAAAACTGCCACCGAAATCAAAAAAGGACCCACTGAGATCAATATCTCAATAAATTCCACCACCGAATTCAATACTGCGTCCACCGAGATAAACATTTTCAATAAAAACAAAATAAATTTGACAGATCTTCTTTATTTTTTGATATTTAGGATTAATAGAATGATTAATACTTTAATTATTTAGTTGGACCCATGTCTGATCACAGATAATAGGTAATTGAATTTAAATAAAAAGTTTTTTTTCTAAATCTTCTCCTGATCAGCTGACCTACATATTTTTCTATAAGTAGTAATTTATTTGGTTAGAGTTTCGAGACCAGAATACATCTCGAAACTCTAACCAAATAAATAACTTCTGATAAACAACGCACATGATCAAATATTAATAATCACAATAAAATAATGTAACTAACAATAAATATTTACTAACCTACATTTAATAACTATTTATTTTGGTTTATTACAATGAGATCAACAATCAACGTAAGTGGTTTTTTAGGTGGCTTACCCCAAAAGCGAAATTAATTGCAGTTCTCGATTTAGTAAAATATTTCATTATAGTGCAAACAAAACATTGTTTTACTATTGGGAATGTTAAATGTAACACTGTTTTTTTACACACAATAAATTGAAAACTGTAAGAAAATGCTCAGGGTGGACATTGCCTATCCTTTTCTTTAAGCAGTTCGTAAAGCGTGGGGTCACTTTTTATTCTTGCTTTCCGAGCTCGTTCGCAATTTTTTTTTTTTTCAAGTTTTTGTTCTTTTGTGAGCTTACCCATTTTTATATCTAAAACAAATGTCGTAGGCGTTAGGTTGGCGTAAAAATCAACAAATTATTTTCTTGTATTTCGTAAATAATTGATTTCCATGGATGTAATTTGAATTCGGTGGTCAAAAAGACCACCGAATCCACGGAGATCACACCCACCGAGATCAATATATAACGATTTTTAACAATTATGAGAAGAAGAAAAATAATAGAATATTGAGGTTTTTAATTATAAAACTCATCCTTTTGGGGGTATTTCTCATCTGGTTCACTTTTCACAAAAACTAGAAATTCTACAAATAAATCGCTCCACCGAATTCAACAATCACCCTATTCGAAAACCACCGAGCGACGAACTTACCTCGGTAAAATCTGCCCAAGCCGCGAGACACGTGGGCTCCCTCCAGCAATGGCGGCGTGACTAAATGCTTCCCGACAAGCGGGCAGCGTAGTACCTAACATTTTTCGGAAGAGGTGTGCGTATCGTTTTGTAAATGCCACTGTAATCAAGCACTACTCTCGGACGTATCGAAATATACGATACTGCTCTTAAACTGTTCTCATTTATTTATTTTGATATATATAATGTGAATTGTTAACTATATATACACATGTGAAATAATATTAGATATTATTATTTTAGCTTAGATGTTGCTTTTCGAATTATTTTGCGAAGAAATCTGCATTGCGGACTCTCCACCGATGTCAAGTTTCAGCACTTCATTTTTTTTTTCCTCAATTTCATAAATAGTTACAACAAGCTTTATGTATGCTCCATTTAGCTTAAAGTTTATAGCATATGCATATTTTTTTGTGAAAACGTACGGTTTTAAATTCAAGCACTTTTTGCCCCGAACTCAAAAAAATGATGATCTGGAGAAATACCCTTTTAATAAATCATGACCAACTACGATAGATTTCTGGGGATACAGGTTCGTCCCACCCAGCCTTTGCCATTCATAGTCTTGTATTAGAATTTTCGGCTTGACTGTACATAAACTTAAAAGCCCCGATGGGTCAAATATTTTAAATGATGCAGATAAAATGGTTCGTTTGGTCACATTTTTACTAGCATCATCAACATCAATAGAAAAACTTAACATGTCTTGACTAGGATCCCACCCTAGACCAAGCGATAGGCTTGATTTACTTAAGGTCAAGTTACCTTGTGAAGTTAAAGTTCAACAGTTGGGTCGAGTTTGAACGGTATTTACGTAGGTTAAAACAACCAGAAGCTAAAGCTTGAGAAACCTTGGTTTGTATAAACAGTAAGTCACATTCAGAATCTGCACCCGTTAATAAATCGTCACCGTTGAAATCATTATGTATGACAGTTTTAACTAAAAGGTCATTGCACTCAGCCCCTAATTGCCACAAACACCTACCCGCTAGAAAACTTGCAGAAGCAATGCAGTACGTTAGGGTGTTTAACGTGAGCGAGCGAACAGGTAGGTAAATGTTCGTCCTCGCGCCACAAAATGACCCGCTAGTCCCTGTCAGACTCATCAACTAAAATCTGCCTGTACTGTTTTTCGATTTCTCCTGACAAAACATATCTGTAATGACAAAATCTAAGCAGTACCTATGTTAAATAAAGAGTTTTGGATGTTAGGTCCTACCATCTGAATATAGGAGGCATTGAAAACCGTTCTGAGTCGAGTGGATTCACTATCTTCCCACATCACAGCATGATACGGGAGATAGTTTGAAATCGATGGTGCGCTGCTCGCACGGTTTCATCAGGGCGCACCTACAGCGTGCCGGACCAAAGCTCCGTCCTGTAGTTCTGAAGCTCAAGCGTCGGCGGTGCCAACGCGGTTCCGACACAAGATGGCTGCCTCGTCTCTGGAAACCGAAGTGAGCACGGTCGCGTGTCCTGTCACAGTGGCCACGTTCAATGTTTGCGCATAGAAGATAAACAAATAATGTTTACAATAAATAATTTTATTTTAACATTACAAACTCTAGTCTTTTGTTAGATATAAGTTTGGTAGGTTTTTAGGACACCCGACGGACGCGTGGTCAGTTTAATGGTTAGAGAAGAAAGCGATGGAGGAGGTCGGCGGCAGCGCAGTGTCAGGCTTCTTGAAGGCTTCACGCTATTGATCTGCGGCGCGGCTCATGTGATTGGTTACCGCCTCGCGCATGCGTGAATCGACATTATGTGTAAATCCGCGAGCCGGCGAGCCGTCTCGTGGAAGCGCCGTCAGGTGGCGCGAACGGCACTTTAGAATATAATATTATATTATAATAATAATATAGCCAAACACACATACAATGATAATTGTTGCGTAAACTATGTTTAATTGACATTAAAAAAACCGACGAGAAAGAAAAGGGGACTAAGGAACTTACAGGTGGGCTCAGGTTGGATGAACAAAGGTCTTTTCGGCTTGTACACAGGAGATCTCGAAGCAATATTCCATTTGCTGAGGGTTCACTGCTCTTCATCCACACTTCTTTTAAGTCTTAGCCACAAATCAGTCTCAATATATTTAAAAACACGTTTTTTCCTTCAGAGCAGGTGCGCGCGCGGTCGTGATGAAACTTTGACTCGTGTAGGGCGGGGGGTGTGTGCGCGGGGTGCGCTCGATAAGTTCCGATTTCTTCCGATAGATGGCGTTAGAGGAATGGGATTAGAGAAGGGAGTTATCGGTTTCCTAACAATAATAAACACGTAAATTTTCATTAACATAGTAGGTATTTCGAGTTACAGTAGGTATTTCGAAAAATAATTAGTAGGTAGAATGTTTAAATAAATGTAACTGCCGTACGTTTCAACCACGATTTAAATGTGTTAACCACGCATACAAAACTATAAACTAAAATTACTATACATACCGGCCGCCTTTGAGTCTGTATCTCTAAATAATTAATGGACGGTAACTAAAACTACTAATCTAACATCCTAACTCTAACATGAAGATGAGTCCGGGAGCGGACAGATCATCATACAGCGCGCCTGACCACGCCGTGTGCTGCGCGCACCGTGACCTCGCGCACCACGCCGTCGGCGCCGGGGTGTCTCCGCGATAACTCCGAGGTCTCCGAGTCGCCATTGCATCGGCGGCGTGTAGTCCTCCACGAACCACTACCGAACCGCCCATTACATTATCCTTCGAGTTTCCAATAGTGCTGAATCATGTTAGTTATTAGTTGCCACCTAGTTAACCTATTAACATTTGTTTCCGTGAGGTTCGGTTCCGGAATAGCCACGAGCGGCTGCCCTACCATAAAACGGTGTCAGCGCTTGCGATTCACTCGGGTCGCTAGTCAGAGGACAGATCGGTCTGTTGGCCTACTACGCGTTTTAGGTGATATTTAAAACTACGCACTTGCCTCTCCCACAAACCTCCCTTATGAGGGCATAAGGGGGTTAAAATGAAATAAAATAATTTGATTAACGCACTCATGATTAACCTTAGTGTTAAATTTATCCATTTTGCATAGTTCATGGAACATCGACAATATTTTGTTCACCTTAACAAAGTTACGGCCCCAATAGCTATACAAATCTGTAAAAAGGCCACGAGACGACTACAGATCACACAAATATATAGAGATTTGAACCCGGGACCTCTTTCGCAGGTAGGCACACTGTCAACGATCACTCCCGAATAGGTAGGTTAACGTGTCGTCAATATACTCGTAGATAGATAGATTCATTATTTTCCCACTACTTTTCACCGCAGCCCGCATTCAAGTTGTAACTATCAGCGCGTTTGAAAAAATTAGCGTGGAAGCGTAACAATTATTACTACCTTACCGAATAAGTCAATTAATGTTTACCCTGCATCTCGTTACGAGAGAAGTCCTGAGCGAACACAGAGGGGCCAATTAACAACTCAAACAGACCTATGGAGGTATATAAATAGCCGTGAAAAGGTTTCAGGCAATTTGTTTCAACACCGAGAGAGTTTTTAAAGTAATGGTTTCTTTCGCGGGCTTCGGTGGTTAACCCGTTGTTAGCTCGTGCAATGACGTCAACGCATATTTTTGCCCCACGTTACTATTTCAATTGAATATGAAAAAAACCAACTAACCTAACCTAACCTAACCCAACGTACCTACTCGTTTTATCTTAATATTTTTTGATTGCTATAATTCTCCTTCCTTCCTTTTCATAATTCGTCATTTGTGTAATAATTAGTTTTTTCTGGTTTCAACGAAAACCGTGTACGAGGGCTGTTTGATAAGTCGTTTTAAAAAGCAAAAAAGATTGTTTTTTTTTTAACAATTTACATTTATTTCTCAGCATAGTCTCCTTTGAGGGCCAAACACTTGTTCCAGCGAGTTTCCAATTTTTTTTTGCCCTCCAAAAAATACGTTTTGTTGAGGTCTTCAAAATAGCCGCTTACACCTGCAATGCAGTCCTCATTTGTCAAAAATGTTTGCCCTCCTAGCCATCTTTTCAGATTTGGAAATAGGTAATAATCGCACGGAGCTAGGTCCGGCGAATACGGAGCATGCGGAACCAGCTCGAAGCCCAACTCGTGGATTTCGGCCATTGCAATAGTGGACGTGTGAACTGGGGCATTGTCTTGATAAAAGAGGACTTTCTTGGGGGGCAATTTTGGTCGTTTTTCCAACAATTCGGCATTGAAACGGTCCAATAACTCTGCGTAATAACGACCAGTGGTAGTCTTTCCATTTTCCAAGTAATCAATCATAATGATTCCTGGACTTCTTCAACAACATCCTCAGTAGTGACTTCGATTGGGCGACCAGAGCGTGGAGCATCAGATGTGCTTGACCGACCACGTTTAAAATAATTTATCCAGTTATAAACAGTCTGCAACGTTGGTGCGTTAGTGCCATGAACAGAATCAAGTTCAGTTTTTATTGTGGTAGCACTGCAACCCTTCATAAAAAAATGTTTTATAACGGCACGAAATTCAGATTTTTCCATAGTTGTTGAAAATTTACGAGTGATCACAGTTAAACAATAGTTAAACTGACAAAAACTTGGTTTTTTTGCTGAATTTTTGACAGTCTTCATTTGAAAGATTGTGCCTGCCAGTGTTGACTCGTATGATACCTAAAATGTAGAGCACACCTAAAACACACAAAGGTGGTAGCACTCTTTGTTTTCGGTCAGCAGACACAGTGCTATGGGCAGACAATGCTGGCCGCGGTTTTACTCACATACAAAGCAGTAATTTGGCATAGTAATACATTTTAATTGACGGCAAAAGAATGAGATATCAATAAAAAAACAGGTCAAGTGCGAGTTGGACTCGAGCACCCAGTGTTCCGTATTTAAGATAATAATATGCTTCTTAACTGCAACAGTTTTTTATTTTTATTTTGAATTTATTTTCTAAGCAATAAGGTACATTTTGACTAGCCTAAATTTAAATAAGAATTCAAGTTTTTTGTTTTTTATCAAAAACAGTAAATAATGAGCACTTCATTTTATTATTCCCATAAAATATAAGTATAATTAGCTGTAGGTAAGTCAGGACTTTTTCAGATTTTTTTATTAGTATTCTTCGGACGGTCATTTTTTGTACATTTTTGGCTATAAATCAAAAAGTACATGAACGAAAAAAAACGTTTTGAAATGTGCAGATTAAATTCTTTCATATGACACCCCATTTGCTATAATCAAACCACTTTCATTTTCAACCCCCTATTCTAGACCCCTTTTCAATTATTTATAAAATTAATTTCATTTTTTTAAATTAAAAACAGATGCACGTAAGCAAGTTGTACAACTATGCCAAATATCAAGTTGAAGCATTAGTAGTTGCTGAGAAAACCTGCTGTGACATACAGACAGACAGACAGAAAGACAACGAAGTCTCACCATAAGGGTTCCTTTTTTTCACAGAGCAGATACCATCAGCACAGATTCATAGGCGGGCAGCAGACTTAGAAACACACATCAGACACATCTACTAGATCATGATCATCATGCCTCCCCCAAGGCTCTCCACTCAGACCGTTCTTGTGCTTCGCATCCACCGCTCCACCCACTGCCACTTCAGTTTAGCTATTCTTCGGGCGATGTCGGTAACCTTAGTTCTCCTGCGGATATCATCATTCCTGATTCTATCACGCAGAGAAACCCCGAGCATAGCCCTCTCCATAGCCCTCTGAGTGACCTTGAGCTTTCTTATGAGGCCCATTGTTAGCGCCCACTTCTCGGATCCGTAGGTCTGGCAACACACACTGGTCAAAGACTTTGGACAAAAACGTGCTGCGAAGCTTCCCGAACGCTGCCCAGCCGAGTCGGATTCGACGAGTGACCTCTTTCTCAAAGTTGGACCTACCTAACTGGACCGTTTGTCCCAGGTAAATATAGTCGTCAACAACTTCGAGCGCAGAGCCTCCGACTATGACGGGAGTTGGCGCGACATGGACATTGGACATGACTTTCGTCTTGTCCATGTTCATTCTCAAGCCAACTCGGTCGGAAACTCTACTGAGGTCAGCGAGCATTGCACTGAGGTCCTCCATGGTCTCAGCCATGACTACAATATCGTCAGCGAATCGAAGGTGAGTGATGTACTCACCATTTTTGTTGATGCCTCGTCCTTTTCAGTCCAGAACCTTAAAAGCATCCTCCAATGCAGCGGTGAACAGCTTCGGAGAGATCACATCTCCTTGTCTGACTCCCCGCTGCAGAGGAATAGGCTTCGTGCTCCGGTCCTGTAGTCGGACGGATATAGTGGCGATTTCGTACAGACACTTTTACACTTCGATATATCGGTAGTCAACTTGGCACCGCTGGAGAGACTGCAGCACAGCCCATGTCTCGATAAAGACATTTATTCAATAAGTAGGCCGCACGGGCACTTTTACACGTCAAGAAACACGTCGATCCAATCAAAGGCTTTCTCGTAATCCACAAATGCAAGGCAAAGGGGGAGGTTATACTCTTCGGTCTTTAGTATAACCTGCTGCAACGCATGTAATATGTGGTCGACGGTACTATATACAGGGTGTCCGGTAAATAGTGGACTATCTTACAGGGCTGGATAGCTCAGCTCAGGAGTGGCCAAAATATGATAAATTATGTTTAGTAAAAGTCGCACCAAAAATAAGATATCTCAACTTTTAAAAATTCTGGAAATGCGGTACCCTGGTTGACGATTTTCGACGCCGCGGCCACATTTATTAAAAAAAATCAGTTTCGTTTGCTGTGAAAGATAGCTGTTTAAATTTGTTATAAGACCCTATCAACGGAATTAATAAAAGTTTAGCAGTTTTTTTAATTTTTCAAATCAAATTTAAAGTTTAGGAATCTTAGTTTAACTTGCGGCAAGTTTAACATAACACGGTGTAAAAAAAAAGTACTAAGACTTGTAGTGCTGCTTTCCTAAAAATTGGCCTGGTTAATGGAGATTCTAAAATGATAATAACAATTGAGTTTATTGATTACAGCAGCGAAGTTATTATTAAGTTTGTCCAAGAAAGACTGAATTTTATCAAACTAGCGAATTTAATAAACGACTTTTGCTTCCGCTTAAAATGAGGTTAGCTGGTTCTAAATGTTTTAAAAGACAGTTTACATTAATGTGAAATACAACGACACTACGATAAAGGGTAATAACATACAGTTTCTTAAATTTAAAGCAAGTGTTCGAATTGCTTGCCGCCAGCCCTAATGCAGGCTCGGCAGCGTTTCATGAACGACCTCTTGAGTTCGGAGGCATATCGTCGCTCACCAATTTGTCGGCTAGCTTCTGCGACGCGACTACGCAGCTCTTCCAAAGAGGCAATAGGTTTGACGTACACTCTTTCTTTTAAACAACCCCAATAAAAATAGTCTAGAGGGTTCAAATCCGATGAAATTGGCCCTGAACGACCAATCCACCGGTTAGGATATGTTTGGTCCAAGAACCTTCGCACTGGTAATGCATAATGGGCTGGACGGCCATCATGTTGTAGCCAAATGGTTCTTCTCAGCTCTAAGGGCGTATCTTCCAATAGTATCGGAAGCGACTCTTAAAGAAACTGCAGGTACCCTCTTCCGTTTAAGTTCATTGAATTGTTGACAACAAAACAAAAAACTAACGATGTAATTGTCTAATTAATTCAATCTGGAATTGAAAGTTTGGTGGCCAGTATTACTAACAATAATTAATCAGAATGGAGTTTATGTGAAAATTACCTATTTGGAAGCTAGCCGAAAAATTGGTGAGCGACGATATGCCTCCGAACTTAAGAGGTCGTTCATGAGACGCTGCCGAGCCTGCATTAGGGCTGGCGGCAAGCAATTCGAACACTTGCTTTAAATTTAAGAAACTGTATGTTATTACCCTTTATCGTAGTGTCGTTGTATTTCACATTAATGTAAACTGTCTTTTAAAACATTTAGAACCAGCTAACCTCATTTTAAGCGGAAGCAAAAGTCGTTTATTAAATTCGCTAGTTTGATAAAATTCAGTCTTTCTTGGACAAACTTAATAATAACTTCGCTGCTGTAATCAATAAACTCAATTGTTATTATCATTTTAGAATCTCCATTAACCAGGCCAATTTTTAGGAAAGCAGCACTACAAGTCTTAGTACTTTTTTTTACACCGTGTTATGTTAAACTTGCCGCAAGTTAAACTAAGATTCCTAAACTTTAAATTTGATTTGAAAAATTAAAAAAACTGCTAAACTTTTATTAATTCCGTTGATAGGGTCTTATAACAAATTTAAACAGCTATCTTTCACAGCAAACGAAACTGAATTTTTTTAATAAATGTGGCCGCGGCGTCGAAAATGGTCAACCAGGGTACCGCATTTCCAGAATTTTTAAAAGTTGAGATATCTCGTTTTTGGTGCGACTTTTACTAAACATAATTTATCATATTTTGGCCACTCCTGAGCTGAGCTATCCAGCCCTGTAAGATAGTCCACTATTTACCGGACACCCTGTATAGCCTTTTCGAAAACCGGCTTGTTCGGGAAGCTGGAAATCGTCAAACCTGCGCGCGAGACGATTTGTGATGACCCTCGAAAATAGCTTGTACCTAAACATGGCTCAGAAGTGAGATGGGTCTATAGTTCTTTGATAAAGTTTTGTCACCTTTCTTGAAGAAGAGAACCCCCACACCTCTGTTCCATGCTTTCGGCGTTCTCCCTTCGTGGAGGACGGAGCTGAACAGCGTCTGAAGGATGGGTTTACCACCCGCCTTCAGGAGTTCGGCTGTAATTCCATCCTCACTTGGGGCTTTGCCATTCTTAAGCTGTTTGAGGGCCATACTAATCTCGTACAAGCTGACGTCGGGGAGATCTTCGGTATAGTGTCGGGTTAATCTAGCCCTCAGGTCTTTAGCTAGATTTTTGACGGGTGTTCGGGTTGTCATGTACAGCTGTCCATAGTACTTCTCAACTCCCACCAATAGCTCAGGTTTGGATGAAATGACTCTGCCGGCGTCGGTCTTCAGCTTCATCAATTGGCTTTGGTTAACAGACAGATCCCTGGCAAACACCTTAGAGCCTCTGTTACCTCTACTAATTTTGTTGTAAATCTCAACAAAAATAAAAGAATAACAAATCCGGCAAAACGGCTAGAAGCTGAGAAAAAAAATTACAATTTGAGAAAAAAGTCATTTTCATTAGAGTTCCAGCATTATTTTAATTATTTTATTTATTATTATTAAACTATAAGGTCCCCTTTACGATATTATTTTAGCCTGTTACGCATTTCACCGTCAGCTTATGTCACCAGTATAGTTTTGTAATCCTTATGTGTATTTTGTTTTAAGAGCATTGTGCCCGAAGGCAGCGCCGCCTGTTGGCACCGGTCGGCACGACGACGGACGCAACGCTGTCTGCGCGTGCGGGGGAGGACCCGCACACAAGATGCTTGGACAAGCACCAGGATTTCGTTTACCAGCCGGGCAAGTAACATTCTGTGAATAACGAGATATCTCAACACATGACAATAATGAATGACACTTAGAATGATAGTTCCATACAGCCAATCCGTCAAATGTTGATAGCGGATAGAGCGATAGCCGCACCCTCCACTTTCTCACATCAGTCTTCTAGACGCCGCCGGGAGGGGTTCCATCTAGGGAATGCAATTTCACCGGTTATTAACCGATTTTGTATGATAATAACCGGTTAAAACCGGTAATAACCGGTTATTTGCATTCCCTAGTTCCATCCACATTTAATAGAATACCTAATGGATCACAGGCAGCGGTTTGCTGCGTCGTTTCTTACCTTGGTGTTTTCAAGGCAAGAGTGAATAGGCATTTTCTGAGTAAGCGTGTACCACCCTCGACCTTATCGTCACTTAATATCATGTGAGAAAAAACCATTTAAAAAGTTAAAGTATAAAATTACTTGTATTGACATCTACGAGGCGGTACCTATGTACTGTACCATAGCTTATCTTTATTTTACGATATATATACATTTAAAATGTGGTTACAGAATTATCAACAAGTTTTTAAAATTGTAGGTAATTCTGTAGCTCTGCCACTCTGGGATCACAGGCGTGAAGGTATGTATGTAATGTATGTATGTATATACATTTACACTAATATTATAAACACGAAAGATTTGATTGTTTGTTTGCTTTGAATAGGCCCCTCAACTACTGGACAACTGTAAAAACTTCTTTCAACATTAGAATCCACTAGGGGTAGAGCAAAAAATAAACGTATCGGCAACACTTTTTTAAAGCCTGCATGCTTTAATAATATGCGCCGAACCATAATGACACCGTATCACCACGCGCACGCACTCGCGCAACAGCCTTGGATGCGTGGCTCACGACCCAGCTTCGCGATCAGCCCGGACACAACGAGGCGGGCCTCGCTAGGCAGACCGAGCCATCAGAAATCCGAGACGATTCGTAATAATTTAAAATTGTTTGCGCTCGCGAGCCAAAATCACCACACCGAACGAACAGCACACACTGCGGCACCTTTGAGCATGTCGCATTTACCGACACCCGACAGTTCGGGGCTCGCTCAGCCGAGCCAACATGCGCCCGAAGCCCCGAGGCACGTGCACACGGACCGAGCATTTGCCTCGCTAGGCTGCCGCGCGGGTGCGTGCGCTTGGTGGATACGCGGCCTTACACGTAAAGTTTTTTCGTATCAATCAAATGGTTCCCCTATTGAATCCCTTATCGTCCTTTGCATCTTTCGTCCGAATAATCGTTCATCCTATAGCCATTTCTGCCCGAATTTTAATAGTTATTTATGTAACTGGTATATAGTTAATGAAGCTTCTTAGGTACGAGTGGCGAGGTTCGGGCTTGCGAGCGCTCTAATTACAGGCACGAATACCTTTAGAGCTAATTATGTACCGTTCAATACATATTTTTTTCTACAATCTCAAAATGATAATGACAAAAATAAACAATCACTAACTTTTCTTGTATACTTAACAAATTACTTGTCAGCAAAGTGATTGACGTTAATAGTTTGTGAATTATATTGCTAATTATTTACAAATTTTATGCAAATTTTAATATTAACTAAAACAGTTCTGACATAGCTGTGCAGTTCGGTTTACGCTGAGACAAAAGGACAGAGCTATGTAATGGATCTAGCTCCGTCCTTCACGCTCGCCGTAAAGTGAACTGCACAGCCATGTCATAATGACCCCACTGACCATTTATCATAAAAGTTGCAATGCTAAACGAAACACCATTTTGTTGATAGCCATACTGAACGTTACCATGGTAACCAAATAATAAAACTAAACTTATTTAAATTAAAATAAAATTAAGCTACTCAAATATTAAAGATGTAAATAATAGTCACCACTATAAAAAGACCCCTCGAGCAGGTCCGCTCTCAGCATGGTCCCTATGACACTGGCTGCATTACCTCTCTGAATTTAATTATATGGATACCTATGTAAGTACCTACTCATTTAATTAATTTTACAAAAAAAAACAATAAGGTACGTAGTTAAGTATCTAACTGTACTTGCCACTTGGATACCTTGGTAATAAGTAATTATTAAAATGAACTTTGAAACTCTGAATCCTTAATAGTACGAGTATCACCACTAATGCACTTTAGTCAGTACCAAGCAGGTACCAAGTACCTAACTAATGTTAGTGTAGGTATAGCATTAGCGAGTGAGTTAAATTAGCCAAAAAATATTTAGATAGTCATGTTAAACTTGATTCTACTCGTACTATATATCTAGCCAAATGATAACACGGACAAACGATGCGATAGGACAAACATTAAGGGATTCCGAGGCGCTACCGAAGATACACTAAAGTTTTTTGTTCCTATTAGCCAGCCTATTTTAACGGAGAAAATTTTCCTGACGTTATTAAATGAAATTTTAAATTACAGAAGCATCATTCAGTAATATTATTGTATATTTTTTCTTTGTAATGTGCACCTCAGCATAAATTGTACACTTGAAAAAACTTGGAATTTTCGATAATTTTTCAGATTTTTTTTCATTTTGTATGACCGTTGTTACTATGGACACCTTAAAGTAGATAAATTTGGTTCCAGTGGGTGCCTGCCATTTGGCCGAAATATGTTTGCCAAAATTTGTCGTTTCTCACCTGTTTCATTTGTCAATTTTTTTTTCCTCAAACTGTAAATATTTCTGGATTTATTTCAGCACTATCGCGTAGAACCCTGTAGGCTAGGTTAGTTTTTATAAAAAAACCTGAAATATTTACGGTTACAAAAATCAAAGCGGGATGGCAAATAAAACGGTTGGGAAATGGTATAGGTAATTTAGAAAAAAAATTCGCTGAAACAAAGATAGCCCGGTTTCGGCAGAGGTTCTTTTTATGATCGTTGGCTTTGATCAGTCTTAACTGCGAGTACCTACGTTGAATTTTTCTCGGTATCGGTGTATACTGTAAATTGCTATGAACAAGTATTGTGAACTTACAGCAACACAAAGTATCACTTTTTGAGCAACTGTATTAATAATACTTAGCGATCTATAACCATCTATATTTGTAATATAAATCTGTGACTAGTTTCTGAGAAAAAAATGTTTCATAATGAATCATGTAGATAACGGTTCCATAGAAAATGTATGAAGGAAAAATGAGTGGCCTGTTTTATTATACATGTTTAACCATACATAGTATATGCTTGAATTTCAATTATGTTAACAATAATACAAGTTAAAAAACATTGCAATTTGCAATTATTCTCCGATTCATTTAAAAAAAATATTTTTTACCAAAATACACGAAAAAATCTCTAGTTATTTTTACTAATGCAGAAACTCTTTTTATGTATTTTAATAATAAGTTACAACTTAAAACCAAACACGTTTTACACGAATTACTTTGATGAAGTTAATACATTTAATGATATCTAAAATTGACTGTTTGTTTTCAAATAGGCCCCTTTAATTTTTCCATCGTACTTTTTTTGTATAGAAAAATTCAATTTTTTTTTTTTTTTTTTTACCTCAAAGCCTTGTCATAAATAAATTTAATGTCCTTCCAGTGGTTGTACGTTATTTTACAGACTGAAGTTGTTTAGAATTTCATTTCATATAAATTTTTTCTCGTATTATCATTTCATAGAATAATCATCGTTTTTTATTTCAAATAAAATTCAATGTTTCTTTTTTCATATCATAGAATAGCAAATTAAATATTCTTTGTTCTCATATTATTTGTTTAAAATATAACTTAATAACAATAAAATCAACTTATAGAATTGTAATTTACTGTTTACTATAGATACGTATTATGTACACGTTTTATGTACTATTTGAAATATATGCATATGAAACTCAAATGCACTGTAGCAATTTTTATTGGTGTACCCTTATTTTGCAGACAGTAAGTTTATCTTACGTATAATATAAACGCATACAACGATTTTAATTTACAATCAAATTATATCGCATAGCTTGCTTATTCAAGGGATATAAAAAAAAAAAACCTCGAAGGCTAAGGCGGGAGCTTGCTTCGCTTCGCTCCCGCCATAGGCATAGCCTTCTAACCTAACCTATACAAGTCGGTTCTGCCCAGAGAGGTCTTGCTCGCTCACTCATATTTATAGGTTGTACGTTGTTTTACAGACAGAAGTTTTATAGAATGTATTATTCGTAGAATTTTCATTTCTTAGACAGCGAATTTCTGCTGTAACCTTGGTCACAGGTCTAACCTAACCTACGTAACTCATGCTTAAGATAATCTGAAATTATTAAGGTTTCAGCAGAAATTAGCTTTCTAAGAAATGAAAATTCAGCGAAGTGATACATTCTATGAAATGAGTTTCTAATGAGTTTTGAGTGAGTATGAAAAAATACACTGACCAAACAATATTCGTTGATTTTTTTTATATTGTTTGATAAGTTTGTGTAATGAAAAAATAAAATTACAAAATTCATTGAATTGATTTTCTGTCGAATTTGTTTCTTTCAAGTAAATAGTTAAAAAATAATAATATACGAAGCAAAAATGCAAGGACCAAATAGTATATGAAACATTTTCTGTGAAACAAAATTCTGTAATTTTTCAGTCTTAAAACAAGGGGACACCCCTTCCAGTATTTCTCTATTTTTATCAAAACACGTGACATAATATTCAATTACACATAAAATATGTTTTTTATCAAACTGCACCGATGTTTTTTTCCATACAAACTTTCGGTGTCCTTAATAGGTTTTGCATTGCAGCTTATACATTTTATCATCGTAAAGTACCTACAAAGTAAAACCATCGATGAAATAAACTGACTGCGGCCTAAGTCTTTTACACGTGAAGATAGGCACCATTTTTTCGGATATAAGGATGTTAAGGTAGATGAGTGATTTAGGATTTAATGAATTAATCTGTTTTTAGGTTTATAAGTGCGAAAGAAGTCTCTGTACTCGGGCACATAAACCAGGACGAGCCCTGGGAGTCCGCAGTTGCTCATATACTCTTCGACTGACTTTTGATCCAGCTCATTATGGATACAAAAATCTTTTAGAAATTCGTTCCACTCGATCCAGTTCAACTCCGTTTTGCTGAAATATAATAATTAAACACCTTTATAAAATTCACTTGAACCATCACGAAAATGGTTTATAAATAATGAAATGAAAGAGATTACTTAATAATAACAATTATTATTATTTATTTATAATTATTATTATTAATTATTTATTTTTATTTATTTTTATTTCTTTTTGTATTTTTAAATGCCTGAGATAATGTTATCTCAGGTATTTAAAATTACAAAAATAAATAATTATTATTAAGTACGTACCTACACCTAAAATTTACGTAAAACTACTAACTCTAATAGACTAGTAAGCATAATCCCCAAAATTTTGAAAGCATTTCATTGGCGATGATTACTTTTGAGCCAAGTAAATGCCGAATATTTAATCACGAGTTGCGTGAATCAGGCGATTTGAAAGATCCTCAAAAAAAGTACAATCCCACGGTCCTAAAGCTTAACTTCTATTTTCGTAATAAAAGAGTTTTAATTTTTAATGACATAAATAATATTCTCATAAATAAATTGTGACGCTACTGTCAAAATACTAATTTCTTTAAATAATAATCTTAAGGAATCACGGGGCTTTCGGTTGTAGGTATACAGTGTGACTGGAAATTCACCGTATTCCTTGAAAGGGGTTATTCTACAGCTCATTTGTAATGATTTAAGTCCAGTCAACCACGGGTCAAAACTCATTAGTTATCGAGTTATTCACGTTTTTAGTTTTTTTTTTTAATTACCCTCCTTTCCGCCTAAAGCTAGTCATTGTGTAAAAACTTCGTCATTTAGAAATAAAAAAAGCATTTTTCAAATAGCCAATGAACTACTCATTACGAAAAATAATAAAAAATGCTAAAGACATGCAAAATTTTGCAAATAAAAGGATTTGAAGTTAAAAGTTCTAGTAATAATTTTCCACATTTTGCAAAATTTTAAAGCATAACTAAAAAAAAAATACAACACTTCGCGTACAAATGACAGGTATAGTTTGCTCAATTCCAAAAGTAAATCCACAGGGCCCGAGATATTAAATTGAGGGTCGGCTAGTTTTAAAGTTAGTGCCAGTTATCCTTAGAAAATGACGTTGTTGGTAAGTTGTTAATCAGTTTTCTCATTATTAAAGTTTCCATTTGGAACTGATAATCCGAATGAATAGATTTGCACTCCAAATGCAGAGAGACCCTTTGCAGCTCCCTGGCAGGGCTCCAACCCCAGACACAACCGCGCTTCCTCTTCGTCTTGGTAGCCTGAGGCGCTGGTTATTAGGCTTACTTGTGAGCCTTGATCCAGTAGCCCTCTTAAATTTATAAAATCCCCATCGACTGTCTTCACTTTTAGTAGTACAGTCGTCAACAAAACTTCTTTATCTTCGTTAGTTAAGTTGTGTACTGAATGCGAGGTTGATGCTATGGATTGTTTGCTTGCTTGATGGTTAGTTTCCGCTTCGTGCAGGAGTGTGTGATGGTGCTTATTACACACCTTACACCTTTTTTCGGAAATGTTTTGCAATGTTGTAAATTGCGAACGGTGTCATATCGTCCCGCTGCGCTCATGTTGAGGAATTTGTTGCATTGCATTAACACGTGATCAGTTTTGCAAAGCGGGCATTTTCGTGCTACCATTGCGAAAGCGTTAGGCATCGTTTGTGACTTGCCGAGGTACGATGACCTATTTGCGTTGTAAGTTTTATGCGCATTGTTATTGTTTCGTGACGTTTGAAAATTATTCATTTTCGGCTGTTTGTTCTGAAGTTCATTTTTATCTGTGTTTGTTCCGAGTAGATAAGGTCTTGCTGCGTTGACGACTCGGCTTGCACAGGAGAACAAGGCTGTAGGAGCCTCACAAACGCGCAAAACACAAACTGTTCTATATATTATGACACAAAGTATAAATTCGACTGTCGGCAATTTAATGTTTTTGTAAATAATTTGTGCACACGTCCGCTCTGTACGCTCATCACGTCGCACCCCTTATAAGTTATATATAATGCAGAAATCATAACGCGATAATAGGGAACGCGATGCAAAGCCATAATTACGTAAAAATACTAATTTATTTGCATTATTTAAAAATAGTACAACGAAAAACAAACAAGGAAGTAGACTTCTTAAAATAATTTATGTTATTAATAAAAAAACGCCTAGAATAGACCCCCTGGTCAAAATAAATTTCGTTTGTCGTCTTAGAATAGAGGCCTGGACCTGGCCCTCTATTCAACACGGTAAAAACCATACCGTGTTTGAGCTGTTGTCATATTGTCACCGCTTTGAGAGCTCTTATTTACTAGACTGTAATGGTGGCTGACGTCAAAACAATACCATAACAGATTAACTGCGTTATCGTTTTTACCGCCTAGAATACCGGCCCTGTACAATAAATGTGGTTTTTACAGGGTGACTGGTAATTCGCCGTATTCCTTGAAAGGGGTTATTCTACAGCTCATTTGTAACGATTTAAGTCCAGTCAACCAGGGGTCAAATCTCAATGGTTATCGAGTTATTCACGTTTTTAGAATTTTTAAAAAATACCCGCCTTTCGACCTAAAACTAGTCATTGTGTAAAAACTTCGTCATTTAGAAATAAAAAAAAGCATTTTTCAAATAGCCAATGAATTACTGATTAAGAAAAATAGTAAAAAATGCCAAAGAAATGCAAAGTTTTATAAATAACAGGATTTGAAGTTGAAAGTTCAAGTAATTATTTTCCAAATTTTGTAACATTTTAAAGCATTACTAAAAAAAAAAGTATGACACTTCGCGTACAAATTACAGGAATAATTTGCTCAATATGATATGATACTGCTCAAGATGAAGAAATCCTTCAGTGTTTGCGGACATACGGCACTAGTTCGACGAGAATTGTGGCTAACCGGCTCGGTATGTCTCAGTGGAAGGCGTGGTTTACACTGCACTCAGCTCGGCAGTACCCGTGTCATTAAACTCCAATACACGCTATTGAAGAGGGAGACCCGGCAAGAAGGATCTCATCAAAGTAGTGCCGTCTGCCCGGAAACACTGAAAGATTTCTTCATCTTGAGCAGTATCATGTCGAGGTCTTCCAGCATCAGCTTGGCGGCGTTGAACTGATCCTCTTTCCCGAATAAGACGGTACGATGAACCAAACACGCTTGCGTGAGGTAAACGGCGGTTAGGGTAACGACGTTGGTATTCCCTTCTAGCTGCAGCCGCGTCTCCATCGCAGAATCCGTAACAATAAATGATATCTGCGTATTCTTCGAATTGGCAAGCAGGCATTTGAGAAAGAAGCTTAGTTATCAATATCGTCCGAAATGGAAAGAAAGTTGAAAGTAACTGATTACGTAGGTCACTCAAAAAGTTTTGAGATGCTCGAAATTTCAAAATGGAACGCACTTTGTTTTTAAAAAGCAAATTTATTTAAAAATAAAACACTATTAGCCGAATTTAAAATGGAGAACGATGTTTTATTCATTTTACTACAACACTACCCGCGTTTTTCGTTTAAAAATGGAACGCACTTTATGTTTTTAAAAAGCAAATTTAAAAGAACACGATTAGGTGAATTTAAAAACGATAACGATTCCGCGATTTTTAGTTGAAACGATGGAGCTTAACCGCGAAAATTTCTGCTATTTTTTATTAATTGTACATTTTTAAATGAAAATTAAGTTTAAAAGGTCATAAATTGTACTTTTTTAGAAAGCTTATGAATTGAGCAAATTATTCCTGTCATTTGTACGCGAAGTGTCATACTTTTTTTTTTAGTAATGCTTTAAAATGTTACAAAATTTGGAAAATAATTACTTGAACTTTCAACTTTAAATCCTGTTATTTGCAAAACTTTGCATTTCTTTGGCATTTTTTACTATTTTTCGTAATCAGTAATTCATTAGCTATTTGAAAAATGTTTTTTTTTATTTCTAAATGACGAAGTTTTTACACAATGACTAGTTTTAGGTCGAAAGGCGGGTATTTTTTAAAAATTCTAAAAACGTGAATAACTCGATAACCAGTGAGTTTTGACCCCTGGTTGACTGGACTTAAATCGTTACAAATGAGCTGTAGAATAACCCCTTTCAAGGAATACGGCGAATTACCAGTCACCCTGTATATGATGACAATAACACACTTAATAAAACCTGCGATTGAACGAGTAACATAATTTTAACAAAAATTTGTTGCTTAACCTACCCAAACTTTGCCCAAGCAATTCCGGTATCAGTCATAGTGACGTGTCTGTCGTCTATGATCTTGCTCTGGCGCATCCAATAGTCAGAGTTGTAGAGCGAGATAGTCTGCCCGGACCGCGCGGGGTCCAGCAACCGCGCGAACTCGGGGAACTGCGCCTCGAGGGTCACGGACGCCTCCTCTTCTTTCGACTGCTTCCGGCTTTTCTCATCCGACATCTTTTGTAGCCTGAAAAAAAACAATTAAATTTCAACTCGTATTTTGTAATTGCTTCTGACGTTGATAATCATAATGTAATCAGAATTTAGCAAAATAAATAGGTAGTGAATTTTGTACGGAACCCACTCCTATTATTGGAACTACTACTGTGGGCCTTGCAATATTTGAACCTTGCTAAAATGTAATCAGTGTTTTTTTTTCTTTGAACTTGAATTGTATTTAAACTAAGCTCTCCAAAAATATCGAAAAATTAAACACATTCCATGACCGGAACAACGAAAAAAAAAACGCGTTTTTGTAAATAAAATTTAAGGCAAAATAGTTAACAGGATAAATTTAATGGCTGTATGTAAAGAATTGGTAGAATCAATATACTTAGGTATATTTTTGCAAAATTAAACAAATTCGTCACGGAAATAAAAAAAAAGATTTTTTTTAAGTGTAGGTAGGTACTTCAAGCAAACCAAGCAATTACCAGCAAGTTTTTTACAAAAAATAATTTAAATCAATAAGTAAATTAATACGGTAACAAACAAAATTTACCAAATATGAGTAAAGCAACATAATAATTTTTTTTTTTTTTATATACTGGTTTAGGCAAAAATATAACAAGGTGAATTTAGTTTCATTCATAGGCTACTTATTTACAAAAAAATTAAACACATTAATGCAAATATATAATAAATAACTATTAGTCAACTATCAGTTCTGTTAATTTTTTTCCTGAATCGATATTACATATTTTTTGATATTTCTGAAGTGTAAAGGAATAAAAGTTTAATTTTCTTAATAATAGCTTAAAATATGAATTTAATTGCAGTTAGCATTTTTTTTACCCTGTTAGTATTTTTGCGTAACGTAGTACAATGTCAAATTAAAATATTTTTCAAAAGAAAACATTGTTACTAGTAAATCTTTGTCACGCCTGTTAATATTTATTTCTACCAAGTTAAATTGATAAAATTAATTTCTGTGAACTTTTCGCGGGATACCATTTAATAAACTCTCTTGTCTATAATCAACACATTTAATGAAAAAAAAATGCTGTTTTTAATTCGTGCAAGGTGGCCTATTTTTTGGTTCAATTTCCCAGTACAAAATTATCAACAGTACACTTTAGACCTATCATCATTATAATCAATCGCATAGTAGTATTTTTACACATACTCGTACGAGTATTTTAACACTTGCGTTTATATACTCATCAAGCGACAATATTACATTATTTTCTTTAAATCAGTGTCGTTTTAATCTTATTATAAGTTTCTACAGTTGATGCATGAAAATCGGTTGGAGTGCTGCGCGACGGCGGCGTAATTAGACATGCAATATTGACGTAAACGTTTAAATTACTATGAATATAATCAAAATGCTGTTTAATACATACAGCGTCAATCTTTACAAGGTGCGCCTCTGTCTGTCTGTACGCTAAGATCTTTTAAACTTCGCAACGGATTTCGTCAGTAGATAGAGTGATTCAAATTCAATAAATTAATTCTGGATTATAAACGGGTGTTACAGAAAATCACATACATATAAGTCGCTCTTATTAAATACATACTTATTTTATTAAACTACTAGAACTATGACTAATTGCTGGTTGAGATTCATAGACAGACAAGATGTTCAGACAGATAAACACCACTCTGCTTAATGATTTCTAATTTAAAACTTAATTATCTTTGGTACAATGCCGCAGGGGCTATTCTTAGATTTAATGTTTCAGTTAATTTATATATTTAGAGTTAGTCTTATTTAATTTTAGTCTTATTTAGTTATGGTTGTTGTATTATTTTATGTCTTTTACAATAAAGTTTGATAGTAAACTTAATTCGATAATTTCAAAATTAACATTACATTACATTAAATCACGCCTGTTTCCCAGAGGGGTAGGGTAGAGGGGAAGTGATTCTTTCCACTAGCTACGATCTTGACTTTCTTTCGCTTCTATAACATTCATACATTTAATAATAATACTTCATATAATCATTCAGTGCTCCGGTAATAAATAATACCAAAATTTGTATGCAGGTGTTTCTAGTACAATAAAATAATATGAAAATTTACTGTGTTATCAATTCCCGACATATATAGTAACGAGGCAAATTTACGTAACAATGGTGCTAAAATGGTCTCCACACCCACATGAAGTGTTGTTAGCTAACTATACATGTAAAGAGGTTTTCCGTTTCGGTAAAGCCAACGCGATGATTATTGACTGAGCGAGCGTGAAGCTCTCGGTTTCAGCTTGGACAAAAATGCTTTCAGTCTGTTCGAAGTCTGTTTGTTCGTTCGGATTTTTTCTTCTACCAGTTGCATTTCTCAACCGATTCTCGGGAACTTTTGTGAGCAGGTTCGATTACACTGGCCCGCAAAACTAAGTATCACACTTTTCTGGGTATAGGCTGCATAAAATCGCATTTTATGCTCTAGTGCATAAAGTAATTTATTCTTTTAAGACTAAGGCAATAAGGCCTTACAGCCACATACACAATACACCTTCATTTAATTTATATATTTTTATGAGATTTAGGTTATATCTTATTTTAATTACGACATATGTAATACTATCTAAATACTTTAAGAGTAATACGGGCGGCCATTTACGTAAAAAAAATATAAGTAACGCAAATCTTTATAATAACTTGGCATTAAGGCTCAAACCATAGTGTCCATAGTCAAACGTCACATAGTTGAAAATTAAAAAAAAAAATAAGAAAAATTTTGTACTTAGCGGAAAGCTATTTATTCGTCAAACAAAATTAAAAACTAACTAAATTTGTTGTGTTGCGGTTGAAAATTCAATAAATTATTCGTAAATAATTGAACAATGTCTTCAAGTAGTGATAGTGACGATCAAAAAATGATTTCGCCTGAGACTTTAATGGACAGAAGTGCGTAAAATGTAATTGAGCAGATATTGCCGCCTAAATCGAAGAAAATCTATCTCAGCACATACGAAAGTTTTATGATTTGGAGGAACCAAAAAAGCGTAATCACGTTTGCGGAGTGTGTTTTTTTAAGCTAATTTGACGAACTGTCGATGAAATTACATTTTATGCGTGATAGAACATATTAATTACATTATAAAAATTAATTAAATTTTCTTGTATATGCAAGGCTATATGCACGTCTCGGGTAAAATGGTACGTTTTATGCACTTGTTGTACAATCTACTATTTTCTTAACTATAGAAGTAAGAGATTTAAAATAAAAAACGTTTTATAGCAAATTTTATCAGCTTTCTTTTACAACTATTGTTAACTATACAGTAACATTTTCAACTTAAAAAAAAGATAAAACAATAAAATAGCCATTTTTAGCTTAATTTAAAAGCTCATTAACATTTATAAGTATGGTTTACATGTTGTTATTTAATTTTTAATAACTGGTATTGCCTCCTCGGGCTCTGACTACAGCTTCAAGCCGGTTTGGCATACTGAACACGAGGTTTCGGAGCCGATGTTGGGGAATATTCTCCCATTCTTCTATTAGGGCCTTTTTTAGAGCCCTGGTAGGTGGTGGTCTGCGGCTTCTGACTAGCCTCCCTAGCTCATCCCAGGCGTGCTCAATTAGGTTGAGATCAGGACTTCTTGATGCATACTCATTGAGAATCTCTTGGGCATATCTTACCCCAGTCAGAGTGCCATTTTCTATGGCCACTAACTCTGTGCGACCTTCTGAACATATGCCAGCCCATACATGTACACTGCCTCCACCGTACTGGACTCTTTCTGAGAAGCAGGCTTGAAGGTATCGCTCACCAGATCGCCTGTAGACACTTCGCCTTCCATCAGAAGTGTAAAGTGAGAATCGAGACTCATCTGTGAACAAAACTCTTGACCATTCTTCTTCATCCCATTGTCTGTGTTCACGGGCGTATCGCAGTCTCGCTACTCGATGCTCTCTCTCGAGTTTGGGGCCGCTCGCTGGTCTTCGGGGTTTCAGATTTCCTTCAGCAAGTCTTCTTCTCACTGTATCGGCACTAATGTAGTCCCTTCGGGTCTGAAGAAGCTGTTGCTGGACTTCAACTGCATTTAGGTGGCGATTTCTCAACACAGTGGTAACAATATAATGGTCTTCTCGGGCACTAGTACATCTGGGTCTGCCATTACAAGGTCTCCTCAGATGGTTTCCAGTCTCTTCGTACCTTCGCTTCACCTTCTGGACCGTTCGTAACGTCACACCCACCATTCATGCAGTACGACGCATACTGATACCTAGTTCCAGATAAGTCATGATTCTAGCACATCCTTCAGTTGAAAGAGGCATGATAAATAAAGTTTATGGGCAGTTGTCTAACTTAGCTTTTGTAACAAATCGATCAAGCAAAAATTGAAAACAAAAACAGAAACAAAAAAATGAATGGTAAAATTGTAATTCGAAAAAGAGTATTTTAGTTTTTTTTTTAAATCAGCCGTTTCTTAAAAGAAGGTTTACTGACTATGAAGTTTTATATACAAAATTAAACTCGTTTTCGATTCCTTTTATTCCGAAAGTATATCTTGTGTACTTAAAAAGTTATTGCAATTTTAAAAGTGTGATACTTAGTTTTGCGGGCCAGTGTATTTAAATGGATTTTTTCGTCAGTCCACTTTTTTTTTCAAAATGGCTTTGGTATGGGGGTTTTTGCGGTGACGTCGGTCGATGTATGGGGATGACAGTTTTCCAAATCTTAGGTAAATTTGTCGTGAGGTCTACAGCTCACAGAGCGACAAGGTGCTTAGGATAAAGACACCGACTATAATTCCTATGTTTTAATTTATATGTATATTAATGAGACAGTTTTATTTTTAATCAATGTATGAGACGCATAGTCGACGGATGGTGTTACTAGCCATTCTTTGTTATTTTATATAAATTATGAAATTAACTTGAACTTAAATCTAAATAATATACAGGGTGTAAGGGACGGCTCACCGAAAACTGAAACCATAGCTTCAGACCATTGTACTGAACTGAAATCCAGTGGAAATTTTCCCGGGAAAACGAAAATTTTCTCTTTTTTTTCCATGTTTTTGCATATAAACCGATCTAGGACAACATATTATGACATACTGAAGCTCATTATGTAAAAAAAACTGTAAAAACGAAGTTTCCACTGGATTTCAGTTCAGTACAATGGTCTGAACCTATGGTTTCAGTTTTCGGTGAGCCGTCCCTTACACCCTGTATTATTTGTGTATTCATATTAATTGTAATTTAATATTTCACTAAATTCTTTTCCACTCAGCGCATGAAAAAATAACGGAGGGTATGATGGCGTCTTACCTACATGACCCGATATGTTCACTCTTGACGTGACGTGGCTTTCTAACATTTCGTTGTTCGCCCTGCTCATCTTGAAAATTATCCGAAATGGGCGAAAGATTGGCCGCGCTCACTTCATTCGCTTTCTTTACCACCTCAACGACAACTGGATGGAACACTTGTGTTTACTTACGTATACGTAACGTAGGTAACCTATCTATTCAAATCGGTGCGATTCCCCAAATCGGGTAAGTTCAGTGCAACGAACTAATTAACTATCCTATTTATATTTTGCCGTGTAGTTTTATTGTGTTTTATACTTTCTTATTGTGTGTCCTTCTAGATTCTTCCAAATTGTTCTACTTACCTTTTTATTTTCAATAACCGACCGTTCATAACTTTGTTAATAAACTTATAAATTGTTATTTTAGCTTAATTTCTTTCTTTCTAAATTGTAACTATGTTCCGATAGTTCTTGCCACCGCCACTAATTAAACTTGGCGTTATTGCTTTGGGGCTTAGCCCCTCAATGGCGGCTGGCATGGACTGTCCCAATGCGGGACACCAGGCTCACACAGCCAATGCTTGGGTTTTCCGGAGACCCCCGCTAGGAGTACTGCACGGCTTGAAGCACAGCACGGATTGGGTTGTACAGCACGGATCGGGTTGTACGCTACTACACCTCTACTTGGCCGGTGCGGCCTCTACTTTCGCTGACCAGGATCGCCGAGTGGGTTCCGGTGCTACACACCGGGTGCCAGGATCCTGTTATCGCACACCGTGGGTGTGTTTTACGCTCCCCAGAACCAGACCACACCCTACGGACGTACTACCTACCCTTTTCTGATCACACTACCGGAGTTCCTTTTAATACATTATTTAAACCTCCCTTGAGTTTTACTTGCCACCCCGTAGGTATGACGTGACAGTAAAAAACCGTATACCGGGGTAAAACAGTAGGTACGGCATTATTTATTTCTTTATTGGAGTACAAACAGAAATAAGCGTACAAAGATACATTTTTTTCCAAATGAAGTCTAAACGGGAGCCTGCAAAAAAATGTTTGCCGAATGTATTATTTCCCAACTTTTTCAACAACCAACCCAATGATTTATACATTTTTCAGAATTCAGAAAAACGAATCTGCCCAAAATTTACTAAATAAGGAACTTCTCCCTCCTAGAAACCCTATTGGTGTAATTGTTATTTTTTTCCTTGTGTTGTTTATTAAGTTTAAGCCTACTCTTAATTTATTTTGCTTGTTAACATTTTGCTTGTTAAATTCCCACAGTGGCTGTGTCCATTTTTTACCAAAATGTTCGAGGTCTTAAAACAAAATGCTTAGATCTGTTTATCCTTTCTCATAATTATGATGTCATTTGTTTAACTAGTCCTATTAGTACTATTCCCGTTTGTTAACATATTGTGTACCTATTCTACCTGTCCTAACCTACGGTTCCCAAACATGGTCAATCACTGAGAGTCAATAATCCAAATTGAGGGTTTGGCAACGAGCCATGGAGTGCAGTATGTTAGGCGTCAAAAGGATAGATCGCAACCGGAACACTACGTACGCTGACGTAGGTGAAAAAACCGCCAGGCTTAAGTGGGATTGGGCCAGCCACGTTTGCCGCATGCACCGGGACAGGTGGGCTAGTGGGTGCCACAAAATGGCGATGTAGACGTGGCAGGCCTAGACGGAGATGGCGGGACGACTTGGACGCATTCCTCAGCAACTGGCCAGAAGAAGGACCTAATAGGGACTCATGGAGATCATATAGGCGGATCAAGAAAAAATGTTTAACTGTAACCTGGCTTGACGGTTCATTATTTTCTAATGAACTATGTGATGACCGATAATATGTGGTCTATCACCAGGATCGCAGTTCAGAGTTTTTGTCGCGATTTCACAAATACCATGGTGGAGGAGTCCTGGTTGCAATATGAACTAAATTTGTTGTTGAGAGTAACCACGAATGGCATTATGATCTGGAAGACCTTTGAGGATATACTTTTGTCCTTTTCGTCAAACGATACTATAAAATTGGGCGACTTGGTTGGTGTGTAATGTGGATGACGCTATGGATTTGTCAGTACTGGCGAAGTCTTGAGTGCAGTGACATAATAACGCTGCCGCTGGTTATCCGACGGCTATGACTTACTTAAGTGGAGGTTTGCATGATATATAATTGGGCAATATCGAGCGTGTGGTGTGAAAATCTAATCAATTTCATTCTATAGGCATGAAGTCGAATTCCATTGCAGAAATGTGATTTTTCATATTTTTAGCCAGCGTGAATACGAGCTATGAAAATTCTGTATAGTTGAAGAGTGAAATATTTTTACTTGGCACAGTCTTTGTGCCGTTGACATAAGGTTGCATTTCACGTGTCTTGCGTAAGTTCGTTTTACAATGCACCTAGGTACTTAATATTCTGGAAGGTAGTTAAGACAAAATATAGTAATAACGAAGGTATTCCTACCTTATTCGTGCTTGTCATCTTTTCTGAGATATCTTGTTTTATTATCTAAAGTCGTTTAAAAACTCTTTTATCCACGCTGGGTATAGTCACGGTACGAAAAGGTTCGTCACTTATCGACTCTATTTCAACGCTGTTAAGGTTCATAAGTGACGAAACGTTTCTTATCGTTCAAGTGTTATTTGTGTATTATGTCATGTCCTCGTTCGATTTTGCGACAGCGGCGACATAATCTCAGAAGAAAACTTACCAGGATCACAACCGCGAATTGCGGAATACATACAGGAATTATTTACATACATACATACATAAACTCACGCCTTCATTCCCAGAGTGGGGTAGGCAGAGCTAAAGAATTACCAACAACTCTAAAAACTTGTTGATAATTCTGTAACCACATTTTGCTTTAAAGGAATTTTTTATTGAGGTAAATAATCATACTATGCATTACGACATTTCTGACTGTTCTTGTTTGACTGGTAGACGCACAATAGGATCTCGTGCATACACAATTCCATTATATCGACGCTAAAAAGCGTAAACGCTGTAACCCGCAAAAAGCAAACTTTACACCAGAGCCAAAAAACTTTTGAGATTTTAGAAAAAAAATCATAACTCTCTTTATATTCCACCGATCGGTGTGATTTTTATACCACAAACCTATTTTATAATTCTCTATCAGATCATTAACCTGCTATGTACTACAAGTGACTGTGTTTCTTTTTAATGTCGGTTACAGCAATCCGACATTTTTTTTTCAATACGATAAAACGCTGTTAATGATTGCGTGAAATGTATGGACAGATGAAAATCAGTGTTATTTCCAATAAACGTAAACGCTGTAACCTCCACTCTTTAAATGTTTTGGAGTGCCTAAATTGAAGTAACATTGTGTTATTTGTCTCTTTAAAATGTCATAAATGTATTAAATGATAGATACCAAAAACGAATACTAATATTAAAATGAAGTAAGTTTGTGATCACATTTATTTATCATTATTTTAAAATGTCACCTTTAATAATCATTAAACATCTTGAACTTAAATCCAAGATCTTTAATGATTCTTTCAATCATGTTTCAATAATAAAACCAGGAAATATAAAAAAGTATATTATTAAGTGGAAAGAAGTGGTCTCTGCCTACCCCTCTGGGAAACAGGCGTGATTTAATGTATGTATGTATGTATATTATTGAAAAAGTATTAACTATTTTCTTTACATTCAAAGTTCTCAACATAATTCGTTCTTTAAATTGTATTTTTTTAGCTTATAACAATCAGCCTTATGATGAACAAATAAAAATAACTATTTTGCTAGTATGAACTTAATGCATTCCATCTTAGTCCTCAGGGTTGGCAGTGCATTTGCAGTATTGTGAATGCGAATGTCTATGGGTCACAGTTTCCATTTACCATCAGGTGGCCTGTGTGCTCGATTGCCTTCCTATACCATAAAATAAATAAATTAATAAAATGTAGGTATAAGCAAAATCACGCGTAATCGAGGATTTTTTAATTTTGCGCAAGCAAACACCGTCAGGGGGTGCTTTAGGTAATCTCCGGCAGAGATCCGGCTAGCAGAAACGACGACCTTTAGCTCTGGCAACATATAACTGCCGAACATTGCAGACCGACGAAAAGTTGCTGTTACTGGAGGAGGAATTGAGCAGGTTACGATGGGGAATCATAGGGTTGTCAGAAGTCCGTAGAGAGAGGGAGGTCATGATAACCCGGTAACCTACTCTATTTCTGGGAGGGCGACTACCAGTCCCAGGGAGGTGTCGGGTTTATCGTCCACAATTCCCCTGTGATCAACGTGGTTAATATTGAGAGCGTGTCGAGCAGGGTAGCGTACCTTGTACTCAGAATGACCCAACGATATTCGTTGAAGGTCATACAGGTATATGCTCCGACCTCGACACACTCACGGTTGTTATGGGGGACTTCAACGCAAAGTTGGGCAAACGAGACGGTGAAGAGCAGAAAGTGGGGAATTTTTGAGTGGGGATATGAATCACAGGGCCACCTCCTAGCCAGTTTCATGGAGAAGGAGGGACTCTATATGATGAACTCCTTCTTCAGATAATGTGAGCATAGAAAGTTGACTTGGATGAGCCCTGATGGTGTAACGAGGAATGAGATAGACTTTATCATATCGACGAAAAAGCACATATTCAATGATGTCTCCGTCATTAGTGCGGTTAAAACCGGGAGTGATCACCGTATGGTACGAGGCTGATTGATTATCCAGTTCAAGCTTAAAAGGTCTCGACTGATGAAGCCTACGCTCCGCCCGGCATCCGCTCAGCTCCAAAACCCCGAGAGCTTTCAGTTCGAACTTCAAACCCGTTTCGAGTGCCTTGGTAGCAACGTGGACGATTACAACGACAACCCGAACACCCGTCGAAAATGTAGCTAAAGACCCGAGGGCTAAATTAACCCGACACTATACCGAAGATCTCCCCGACGTCAGCCTGTACGAGATAAGTATGGCCCTCAAACAGCTTAAGAATGGCAAAACCCCAGGTGAGGATGGAATTACAGCCAAACTCCTGAAGGCGGGTGGAAAACTCATCCTTAGGGGCCTTCAGACGCTGTTCAGCTCCGTCCTCCACGAAGGGAGAGGTGTGGTGGTTCTCTCCTTCAAAAAAAGTGATAAAACTTTGCTGAAGAATTATAGAGCCATGTTTACAAGCTGTTTTCGAGGGTCACCACAAATCGTCTCACGCGTAGGTTTGACGATTTCCAGCCTCCCGAAAAAGCCGATTTCCGAAAAGGCTATAGTACCATATACCACATACATGCGTTGCGGCAGGTTATACAGAAGAACGAATGCCTTGCATTTGTGGACTACGAGAAAGCCTTCGATTCGATCAAGACATGGGCTGTGCTGCAGTCTAAGTGCCAAGTTGACTACCGATATATCGAAGTGTTGAAGTGTCTGTACGAAAACGCCACTATATCCGTCCGATTACAGGACCGCAGCACGAGGCCTATTCCTCTGCAGCGGGGAGTCAGACAATTAGATGTGATCTCTCCGAAGCCGTTCACCGCTGCATTGGAGGATGCTTTTAAGGTTCTGGACTAGAAAAGACGAGGCATCAACATAAATGGTGAGTACATCACACCTTCGATTCGCTGACGATATCGTAGTCATGGCTGAGACCTCAGTGCAATGCTCGCTGACCTCAATAGAGTTTCCGACTGAGTTGGCTTGAGAATGAACATGGACAAGACGAAAGTCATGTCCTATGTCCATGTAGAGCCAACTCCCGTTATAGTCGGAGGTTCTACGCTCAAAGTTATTGACGACTATATTTACACTCGTCCAATCCGACTTAGCTGGGCAGCATTCGGGAAGCTTCGCAGCATCTTTTCGTCCAAATTACCGCAGTGTTTGGAGTCAAAAATCTTTGACCAGTGTGTGTTGCCAGTGATGACTTACGGATCTGAGACGTGAGCTCTAACAATGGGCCTCATAAGGAAGCTCAAAGTCACTCAGAGGGCTATGGAAAAACCTATGCTTGTGGTTTCTCTGCATGATAAAAACAGAAATGATGATATCCGCAGTAGAACTAAGGTTACTGACATAGCCCGAAGAATAGCTAAAGTTAAGTGGCAGTGGGTGGGTCACATCGCTCGCAGGACTGATGGCCAATGGGGTCAGAAGGATCTTGAGTGGCGTCGTTGGCGGACCGGGAGACGAGCTGTAGGTAGGCCTTCAACAAGATGAAGTGACGACCTTGTAAAGATCGCGGGAATGCGGTGGATGCGAAAAGCACTAGACCGGTCTGAGTGGAGAGCCTTGGGGGAGGCCTATGTCCAGCAGTGGACGTTTTTCGACTGACATGAACACCGTCTGAAAGTCAAAGTCATAAAATTTAAAAAGTATTGTAGAAAAAGAAGGATTAGATATCTGAAAGAATTTTGCAAATCGCCGCAGTACTTTTTGAGATAATCGTGATGATACAAATATACATACATTAATTCATATAGACGTACGTACAAATATACAAACGAAACAACATACATACATACAACATACATACATACAACATACTTACATACATATAGATCAGACGCAGATCCTTATTTTTATGAAGTCTGTAAAAACTACTATAAACAGAAAAACATCAATGTGTAACAAAATGAAACATCGATGTATATTTGTGTAAAAAAGCTACCTTATATCACTTTCGAAAATATGACATTTAAAAATTATAATCATACAACCTTTCACGAATTTAATCATTCGTAAATGTCCTTTTAATTCTATGTAGGTACCTTCAGGAAACACTAAACTCTACATAATTCGACACAATTTAGTAAAGTAAGAATTAATTACAATAATAATAACTAGCCACTTTATTTGCACTATAAGACTGTAAAATATTAATTCTTACATTTTAACTTTCGTTGTCACGCGGTGAAAGAAGGTTACACCTCACTCAACTGGTCCCGATGGTGCGACCGACCGACTGATCAAGGCTGTAAGCCGTTATGCACACCTAGTACGCGCGTGTTTAAAATAGCGGTAACTCCAAGCGACCCCTAATAAGTCATCTTTATAGAAATGAAGTAAAGGCAAATAGTAATTAAATGTATGACTTCATAAATGGTGTAACTGGTAAGTATTCAATTACGGCGACTCATTATAACGTAGTAAGTCACTGTCATCTGAATATATTTTACAAAAAACGTAGTAAGAGTAGTTCCACATTTTTTAACAATAAGCGTAAATGCTGTAAACGACGGTAGAAATAGTTTTATGCACGCTGTAACCTACCGGACTTCAAACTTTTGTAAAACCTTAATTGGTGTAAGTGCAAATGGAAAATAATGACCTACTTATTGGCTATTTACTGCAATTAGTTTTGCTATGTGTTAAAAAAGTACATACAATTCCAACGCTGTACAAAATTTTCTAATCGTCGTAGCGCGACGGGACCCGGACCATTCGACGCAGAAAAAAAATCTGATTCCGAATATGTAAAAAAAATATTTTAGGTACATCGTTTACGCGCGGGTTACAGCGTTTACGCTTTTTAGCGTCGATATGGTATTTGGGGTTAGGTAGGCACATGCCATTTAATAATCCTGCAGGTCATTTAAATGACTTGATAATTGACAACATTTCAAAAAAAAAAGCATTATTGTTTTTTCGCGTTTATTAGCTGGTTAAAAATTAGACTACCCGTATTTCTTGGTTTTTCTTTATTTAACTTAAATTCGTCGTTAATAATTTATTAAAGAAATAGTCATTAAAAAGACCGTATATACAAAGTTAGGAATACTGATGTCGTGATCTTAGCATGATATAAAAAAAAAAAGTAACTTTAAACAGAAACAGAACTGACTGTCATGTCATGGTAATCATTCATTCATTCATTCGCTGCCGTTCGTTCACAAATTTGTTATTTTGCGTAATTTAATTAATTACGTAATTTGTAGACGCCATTAAAATAAATAAACTATTTTGCGTAGAATTGAAAGCGTGTCGTCAGAATCAAGTAATCCGTCAGACAGATAAACAATGAACATGGGAACGATCATTTTTGACTTTAAATCAAAAAGTACGTCACGAAAAATTATCCAAAAATATTGTTTTGAAATGTGTCGACCGAGCCCTTTCATATGACATGAAACCCCTTTTGCTATAATCAAATCACTGTCATTTTGAACTCCCCATTCTAGACCCCTCAAATATTTAGATTTTTTTTATTTTTTTTACTAAAATCAGATGCGGTCAAGCAAGTTATATAACTATGCCAAATTTCAAGTTGATAGGTTCTATAGTTTCTGAGAAAAACTGCTGCGACACACAGACAGGCAGACAGGCACCAAAATCCCACCATAAGGATTCCTTTTTTTACAATTTCGGTACATAATCCTAAACAAGGACCAAATAAAGTTAAATAGACGATGAAGTTAGAACTTAAATAAGTAGGTTTAAATCGCGTAGCTGTCAAAATATTTCCATACAATTTTAGTTCAGGGGATAACGTTTCTCAACTCTTAAATAAAGTCTGATTCTTTTGTAGATATAATGAAAAACTTGGTAGGTACGCTTCCGTTTTTTTTATTTTCATTTGAAATATTTTCTTGAAAAAGAAAACACAGACCTAGTTTTTCATGTCTACACCTATTCTATTTT
Organism: Acleris emargana; assembly: GCA_927399475.2. Taxonomy (NCBI): domain Eukaryota; kingdom Metazoa; phylum Arthropoda; class Insecta; order Lepidoptera; family Tortricidae; genus Acleris; species Acleris emargana. The sequence goes on along the minus strand of OV656835.1, from coordinate 41,752,647 downwards.
TGCTCTTTATCTTTTGAAAGCCATACCACACGGGATGGAGTGATCTCTTTAAAAAGGACTAGACTCTAGTCCTCTTGAAAGAGTTATCACTCCAGACTCATGCTATCCGAAATTATCAATTGTACTGAGTACTGACCTTAACCACAGCTAAGACGTGAAGTAATACAACCGGACCCCTGGCTAGGGTACACATACACAATAGGAGTATCTTCCCAAGGAGTTTAACTCTTTACAACGTTCTGGTCACTTACAGTATACTGAACACGGATCAACTCCATAGCAACGCATTAACAATACTGTCACCTTGTCATCGAAGTAGTTACTTCGCAACGTTCACAACATGCCACGTAACAAAGATACAATACAACGTTCACAACTGCTGACAACTCGAATATTTCCCGTTAAACAACAAGTCTCGCATTCGTATTGTTTTTATTTCTGAAGGTAAACTTTGATACATTATTTAGCAGGGATGAGTTATATTATAATAATTAGCGGTCTCCAACGCGGAGCCTTATGCCTTAGGAGTTCTGTCGCTTTAGCTGCATCACGGCACATAAACAATGAACAAACATGAGCATTTTTGGAAAAAATATTAACCACCAACACATTTTTGGAATAGGAAAAAATGCGACTAATGAATTCACCGACTGCGGAAAAAAATATTATGACAAAAGCTATTTAAGTAAAATTAGTTATTACATTATTTTATCGAAATACCTTTAAACGAACGTATCATAACATAGAATTTCACATTTCACCGAAATGCCTTTTTCTCGCCGCATTACTTAGTTAACTTTTTTTGACGGTCACAAGTCTTACCTAACCTAACCTTACGTAGGTTCGTTCGGTCATTCTCCAGATTTGTAGTCAATACAATAGTTAACGTTTCGTTTTTTTCTAACTTGTTTATTGGGCACTTATTTATTTATAGCGGTTAATTAACTATTAAGGTTTTTGTACTTGTGTGGCGCGTTAGTTAGAAAAGCGACTCGTTCATAGGGAATATGCATAGATTCTTTTATTAATCTCATTTCTCAACAAAATATGAAATTACCGTAAAAAATATCACCAAAAGTGAAATTTAAATAAAAATCGGTCAATCAATACGGATGATTCAAGCATTTTAAACTGCTAATTAGACAGATAGATATCCGAAGTGCACTGTGACGTCATTGTAAGAGGGTGGTCATAATTATAAACCCCACCAAAAATTTCTGATTTGATAGAAGGAGATAGGAACAAACCATTGTAGGCTTATATCGTAGTTATTTTTATAATTATTCAAAATTTGTTAAATATAACATGTGCCAAATTCAATAGTTTTAGATTTTTTAAGTGTGAGGACATACGGAAATGTGTCTGTCGAATGGCTGAATAATTGATGCTTAAAATATCCTGAAACCATCATGGTTTCAGCAGAAAATAATCAAAATAACATTCGGTAAAATGGAAGTGATGAATGATGGTTTACCAAAAAGGCTGTCTGGAAATTGATCGATCGCGGAAAAATGCAACAATGTAGAGTTGGCGGAGCGCTACTAACTACAACTGAATGGTCAAATGGACGGCACCGTATGCATAAAGGGCCATCACCACGGTGTCTTTCAATAACGTATCTTAGTCTAAACGATCGGCGATATTTTGCGCTGCAGAAGCATCGCTTTGCCACATGTACACTAGGCCACTCTACTAATAAATAACATATTGCTTTTGATATGAGTATGAAATCGTATTTTCAACGTCACTATAGCTTTTATTTACTTGACAGTAATGGGGGCCGAGTAAAAACAATACGGTAACAGCTCAAAGGCAATATGGTTTTAGCCAGTAGGAAGCAAAGAGGCCCTGATCACTTTGATGTAGCTTGGCAAAGACCCATGTGTCAAACAAAATGGTCCCAAAACCATCAAACATGAGAGTTGAGCCATAAAATCTCTTTCAATCGAATTAATTACGTTTTTATCTAATTTATTTAATTTTTTAGTCACGAAAGTGAATGCCATTGCAGAACTGATATATTCATATTTTTAGAATAGTGGAATAGTAGGTAGTTCGTAACATTGCGCGGCTTGCACGAGTGCGTACGCGACCACCACAATCAAACTAAAATTCGTACTCTGTAGGTTTAGTCAGGGATCCAATTCTTATTTCTTTTGAGATTAGGTCTATTTCGAGATGGTCTCTTATTTTATTGTATATCTCTATTATTAATGTGACGACGAATACAGAACATCGTATTCTCGTTGCCAATAGAGATGATTTGATATGAATATCGTATTTAACACGTTGTCTATGTAAAACTGCGTTTTATATCTCGATTGTGCAGTAGTTATAATCGATTAACAACACGGTACAAACGCTACGCGGTACGGTACACTGTAGTTTTAAATATATTTAAGTGATAAAACTTTACAGCGATATGTCAAAATTGTTGTACATCAAAATTAAACTTTAAGTCAAATGAATAAGTCACGTAATGTCAAAAAATCTACGCACACATATGTTGTGCGTAGGACACCTGAGGGGTTAAGGACCTTTATTAATGAATTTCAATGAAGTTACATAATCGCTAAGTCTTTGGTTGGCTTCTTTTTAATTTTTTTCGACACTTTTATCAATAACGTTCTTAACTAAACGCAAAATTTTCGTAGATGTAATATGGCGTACCTACCTTGTATAAATCGATAGGTACTCGACACCGTTCATTCGGGTCAGTTTCATTTCAACGAGGATTAAGATGCAGTCTGAATTACGCAAAAATAAAAGAAGCTATCCTTCCCCTGCGCAAAAAGCTCGACTTATTGGCTATTGCCCAGATCGAGGAAGACCTGCCCTGATGGCAGCTACTTTTAGCTGCCATCAGGGCAGGTCTTCCTCTTCTACCATGAATTTGTGGGTCATTTCTTTTGTTTAAGAGCTTAATTACACCTTCTCGAATGAGTCACTGACGAGAGGGACGCCGCAATAAGTTAGATACGTACGGAGATTTCGCCATCTCATTCCAACGTATTGCTGCGTCCCCCCTGTTAGTGACTAATTCACGAAGGTGTAATAAGCTCTTTACCTTTATCTTAACATAATTATATTTTTGCCAAATTGTATCGTTTCTCAACCGTTTCATTTGCCGACCCATTTTTTTCCTGTCACTGTAAATGTTACTTTTTATAAAATCCTGAAATATTTACAGTTAAAGACAATAAAGTGGGTTGGAAAATGAGGCGGTTGGAAAACGATATAATTTGGCAAACATATTCCGCCGAAACAAAGGTAACCCATATTTTTGACTAGACAGTTTGATGAGGCACCCATAGCGACTTGTTAGATAAATTTTACATAATCATTATTTCTGTGAAGCGATATTTCTTTTCGCATTTTTTCCCCTTTTTTAATTTTACCCAATTTTGTTTTTCCCCGGTCGATTTTACTACCGTCGCTGTTGTTCACGGTCGACTTATTTCCCAGTCGCATTTTTTCCCGATCGATTTCTATCACAGTCTCTCTCTTTCCCAAAAGTAATTACATCGTAATGTAGGTAGGTTTAGGTTATGTTAGTTTTGCAGCAGGCCCGGAGGGACAAATAATCTAGAAATAGGAGCTCCGCGATAGCGGAGCTCCGTCAACTCTGTGTAATTTAATTTTTGAAGTGGGTAACACGGTATCATCTTGGGTCGTCCCATTCATTTTTTGTCAAGTTCTTAGTTCGTCCCATTCTGCTTTCGTCCTCCATTCTTAATTCGTCCCTTTTGCTGGTAGTCTTTGTCGTCTTTGGTCCAATTTGTTGTTTGTCTTGTTCTTATTCAGGCTCATTCGGTGTTCTAATATCTTGAAGTTTTCTGGTGATCCCAAAGAAACTAAGGGGTGTCTCCATACTTTTTACTACAGGTACCTCAATACAATGGGTGATGATGAACAAGCCACACTTGACGGGCAGTTTTACGAATTTGCTAAGCTAATGGAAAAAGAAAGAAATGGCACTACGATTAATCTGTATCGAAGCGATTATTGGATGCGGCAAGCCAAGCTACTGGACGATAGAAAGCTTACTATGACGGAAACGGGAACTCTCTTTTTTAAATCAAAGTAGGTACCTATAGTACTTCGGATAAAGTTTTTAACCCTAAAGGCAAGAGGAGAGGAACAGCGACAAAAACTATCCATGAACAATCTACCACAGTTTGGTTTTTGGGAAACTTTGTTGACCGGATTGATAAAACAGGTTTTTTGATAATTTACTAATTTTGAATTTTAAATTAGAAGACAATGGACTTTAACAATATTTGTAAATTGGCTTTCTAGATACAGAATATGTATTTCTCCTGGTTCCGCTATAACTTGAGAACGGCTGAACCTATTTGGCTGATTTCTTTTTTGCTGTGTTCGTCATTGTCAGGACAAGGTTCGTATGATAGAAAATAATTAAAAAAATCCACCGGGAACGTCAGAAATTATCAGCGGGGTGAAGCCGCTGGCGGGCCGCTTGCACTAAGATAAAAATACAACTTGCAAAGTAGATACTTACGTAAGTCTTAAAGAAAAAAACGGTGAATTATTACTACAGTAAAATTGGCAAATCAAAGAACGGCGTAGTTTGCGTCAAATCCGGTAGTTCTGATTTTTGTTGGCGTAATGAATAATCCAAGTTTGTGACCCCGAGCGCCGAACGCAACTTTGTCAAAATTTAAAAAACCGCGAACATTTGGACTTTTTTCAGATTATGGCAATTATAACCCTAAAGGACTAGTTTTAGATAGTACCTTTGCAGAACGTTAATTAAAGCAAACTAAATTTGCTACCATTTGAGATTAAAATTGTCTCTGTAGATCCAAGTAGTAGTGTTTGAGAACATTTAATTTCCGTTCATTTGATACCTCACCTCACACATGTATATAGAGTTCATATAATCAGAAGTATTCGCAATTTTCAAAATACAGCGGCCGCCATTTTGATGACGTCATATCTCCGGATCCAGGTACTTTACAGATGGGGTCCCGACGGTTTTTAAGATAGATAACACATTTAGCAACATACTAAAATTTGGTGCTCGTAACACAAAGTGATCTATGTTATCCTATCAAACACTAATTGCAAAAAATGCCGAAGTTCGAAAAAAATATGAATTTTGAAAAGCTTTATCTCAAAAATTCTTGTCTAAAGAGACAATTTTAGTCTCATATGGTAATAAATTGAGTTTGCTTTAAAAACGTCCTGAGAAGGTACTTTCAAAAAAATTGTCCTTTAGGTTTATAATCGCCAAAATCTGAAAATAATAAATATCAGGGGGGACAATCTCACACAAATTGACCTAGCCCCAAACTAAGATCTAAGGTTGTACTATGGGTACTAAGCAACGATAAACTTACTTATGTAGATAAATACATACTTAAATACATAGAAAACACCCAAGGCTCAGGAACAAATACTCGCGCTCATCACACAAATATTTGCCCGTACCGGGGATCGAACCCGGGACCGCTAGCTTCGTAGGCAGGGTCACTACGGGGTGGGGGGTGGGTGCTCATTAACTGGCTTTAGTCTTACTACTACTATACTATCTATACCTTCACGCCTGTAGTCCCAGAGTGGGGCTGGCAGAGCTACAGAATTACCTACAACTTTAAAAACTTATTCATAATTCTGTAACCAAATGCACACAAGATGTTTACCAGTGTATTAGTGTCAGGTTGAAGCCCTTCGCCTGTAGTAACAAGCCTATAATTCCCTTAGTCGCCTCTTATGACATCCACGAGAAGACACATGGAGTGGCAGTATTCTAACCCGGGAACCACACGCGGACGACACACGAGTTTTCGAAATACTAAAAAAGGTGTTTAGAGGAGCACGGAGCCGCGCCGAGCCGAGCACCTGCTAAAGCTTAAATAAAAATAAAGTAAATATTGAAATCAGTTTTCTATTGGGGAGTAATTCAAGATAAAGTAAATTTTCATGTAAATGCAATTTCGTGTAAAATTTAAAACTAATAAGACTGATATTTCAACTAACCCTATTTATGCGAATTATAAAACCAAACATAAAGGATGTTTTTTGAAAAAATTGGTCTATATGTACGTATCCAATGTTAGTTTTGTGCCCGAGTCCAAGATCGCGTATACTTTTGAATGTTTCAACTGATTGCTCAAACTAAATGAATAACGTAATTAATAATGCTTTCTTGTAAATACTAATCCTCTTATTCATAAACGTGCCATACCTGAAGTGTGTTCTATCTGTCATTGTGACACTTTCATTTGACAAAATGAAACAACGCATACTTTAACTAACATAGGTTGGTAACATAGGTACATTTATGAATGAGGGGGACTGGGGGAATATGTTTCCATTGGTGGTACATTATGCTAAGTAAGAATAGTTTGTTGTTTTTGAAATATTCGTATTGTCTATTTTAATCGGCTTGAATAAGTTGGATATCATCATTTGATCGTATTTTTTGTAGATAACAGATTCTCACAATTTTTTTTTATTTTTTTTTCCTGTATGTTTTACATTTTTACATTGCTTATACATGCGAATTGGTCTACGTCATCGAATTTTACCCCGAGGGCCTCTAGTCTAGGTCCTAATGAAGTTGCTCGTTTTCGGCCTAGATAGTCATGATAAGTGGTGGGTCATTATAAGAAGATGACATTGACTCCAGGGTTATTATTCTCTTAAGCGCATCACTCGTTCACTCAGCGCAACTCCGTATTAACCGGCGAGCTTAAGTAGTCTCGTCAGAGCGTACGAAACACATTTTACCGCGTTTTTTTTGACCCAAACTACACTGTCTTAATATCACAGTTACATAAGTAAGTTGATTTTGATCGCATCGTATGAATACTAAAATCTAGAATAAAATTCTTAACAAAATTTGCGGTTAACCAAAATCGAAACTTTAAAAACATCGTTGCTTGCTTGCGGTGAGCTTAAAATGTCTTAAAGTTTCATAACAACTAAGTAGTGGGACTACTCGTAAGAGCTTATTATGATCACTAAAAAGTATAAACTATAGATGTTTTAAAAACTATAAAACCGCCTTCAAAAGCCCAAAGAATTACTTCTTGTAAAATGGTAGGTAAGTATAGGTCAGTCCAGCTCAAGTTGGCGACACAATATTTTTATCCAAAAGCCGACTCAAGTTGGAATTACCTACCATTTTACAAGAAGTACCTAATTCTTTGCGCTTTTGAAAGCGGTTTACTTTACGCTGATGACATGATTTTTTTTTAAATTGTCAGAGCGATTTATGATTGTTATCTAGTGCAAAATGATTTAGATAAGCTTTACCAATATTGTTCTGATAACCATTTGCATCTAAACATTGGTAAATACAATGTCATAACTTTTACAAGAAAAATACTCTTTATAAATTATGACTATTATATAAATAATTAAATTACAAAAAGGACATCATTTGGGCGTTTTTCTGGAAAGCAAATAGCTGTTCAGTAATCATGTTGATTATATCACCGGCGGGCTGTCGGCTGCTGGGGTTTATTTTAAGAATAGGAAGAGAATTTCGGAACGTAGATACAATTTTAACTCTTTTCAATTCCTTGGTCAGGCCGATCTTGGAGTATTCGTCAACTGTTTGGAACCCTCAATACAATATTGATTCCATCGAAAAACTTCAAAACAAATTAATCAAACACCTAGAGTGGAAATCTGAGCGGTCGGGCTGTTCGTTCTGTCGCGGCAATGTTGTTTCTCTTGAGAGTCGGCGCGCACTTAGAGATCTAATTTTATTGCATAAAATTCTTTCGTGTGAGATTGATTCCCCGGATTCTCGAAGTAATAACAATCTATTTCATGTTCCCCTTACTCGTAACAAATATGCGTCAAATTCATTTTTATGTAGAACTTTTAAAAACTATAATAGCACATTTTCTCACTTAGATATATTTAGTCTTTCCCTTCTTAGATTTAAAATTGCGTTGTCAAACCATTAAGTGTTGTCTGTAATTAAATTTAATATTACGAAAGCACACATTTTTGACGTGTCTGTACTGTATTAGTTAATTGTGGCAACTTCACTGGTCAACGTGTTATGTTAATTTTTCCGTAATATTGTTTCTTTACTTGTACCGTTTGTGCCCAAATAAACATTAAACATTAAACATTATACATTAAAACATTTTTGGATTTCTATTTCTTTTAGTGTCTGGGACAGAAAGAGAGAAATGAGAATAAGGGATACTATAATATGAATGGTGAATTTGCAGTGCATCAAATCAATAACAACGCGATTTTGTTAAAATAAAGACTTTGCGAAATAGCGTATATGGACAAATGCAGATGTAATTATAAAATCCTAATCGTGCAGGACACCAAAATGGAAAATTGCGACTGTGTAAAAATAAAAACTGCGGAATAGCGAATGTGATCAAAACTGTGCAGAATCGCGAATAGGAAAGAATTGCGAATGCGAAGTGTGTCGTAATTAAAATCCGCTTGAAATGGGACTCTAAAATAATACGGACATGGTAATCTGCCAAGCCAGGTGCGGTGCGGTGGGTCAAAGTTTTTCTTGTCATACATGTCGTACTTGATCGTAATTCGATTATACTAATTGCAATATTAGAAACACGTGACATATACTGACAATATTTTTTTCACTACACGACCACCTGGCACTCCTATTATGGTCCCCTTTAATGCGGTGGATAAAGTATCCGTCTCTCTTGCACTTAGTTCTTCTTATTCTTCTTCTTCTTCTTTAAATTAATGGCGGTCCACCAATTGATTTCGCCAGTGTCAGCGTAAAAAGAACAGTTAATCAAAATTAACAAAAGTAAAGCCGGGCTTTTTTTCAATCGGCTGTCTTCCCTCCCCGAAGGTTACCGGAATCCCGTCTCCACTTAAAATTCCTTACAATAACTAGAATCCAACAATCATTAAACAAACATGGCCACCTAACATTGACGCGGGTTGTCTATGTCCCCTATTTTATAGACTGAATCATGAACAGCACTAATCGAATTTAAAAAATAAAAATTGATCATGTCATCTGGTAATGATAACTTGATAACACCCACGGAGGCATCCGGTAACCATCGCGGTGGGAAGATGGCCGATTGAAAAATGCCTGGCTTTTACTTTTATTGATTTTGATTTACTGTTCTATTTACTGATAATCATACATCGGGGTTTTCGGTGCTGGAATGATTTAAGAAAGAGTAGATATCAACAGATAGGTAATCTGAGAAAATATCATATTATGCCTAATTACTAACTACCTCTCTGCGAATTGCTTACACTATGATACAAGTTTATTTTAACTCATGTAGTACTTTAGCTTTACTACCAAGGCTATAATGATATGAGATAATAATAAAATTAACTTTAATTAATTACCTGCAGTAGGTAAATTTAGTAGTTGACATGATTTTCAAAATAAACTATTAATGTTTTTTCAATATTTGGAATAGTTCATCTGCGACGTCTTGCTGTAAATATTATCCATTTCAATGAACTGAACGATCTCTCTAAGTCGGCAGTTGTATTGTAATAGGAGCATATTTAATTTTTTTCGATCGCATTTCTCTTTCCTTGTAAAAATTCGTTCATAGTTTTTCGACATTTCTTTTATAAAATACTTTTTTTTGTTCAATTAATTTTTCATTAGGTAGAAACCTAGATTAAAATTCTGTTTTTTAATCTTTGGCTTATGTCAAACATTCCCGCACCGAAAACCCTATGTATGCTGATAATACACTCTCTCACTGATACTGAGCGCCATTAATAAAATTAACATCCTTTAGATAGTCATATTAAATACTTTATAAATTGTTTTGAAAACAATCATTGGTTCATGGAAATCAGCGTAAGATCAGGATTGATATTCAAATCACGGAGTATAGCGATGAATTGTTTTGTTTGTCTGATCAGAAAATGAAAGGTGATTATTTCCACGTGTAACCACATCGATGAACACGACCACAACAGGCTCGTGGCCGGCTTAGAAAAGTGCCACTCCATGTCTTCCCGTGGGAGTCCTAAGAGGCGACTAAGGGTATAAAGGCTTGTAGTATTCTTAGATGATGGGCTTGCAACCTGTCACTAATATACACTAGTAAATGTGTTAGCCTGTTTGTGCAAAATTTGGTTACATGATTATTATAAAGAACAAGTTTTAAGGGTTGTTGGTACTCCTGTAGCTCTGCATACCCCACTCTGGGAATGAAGGCGTGAGGGAATGTATGTATGTATGTATGTATGTAACTTAATGAATTTATGAATCCCACTATTTATTCAAATCCGTCTATGATTTCAAATCCGAGTGCCCTCATCCGCTCGAAACAATGTCACCGCGTAATTTAATTTTCAAATTATTTGTTTTTTCGATATTTTGCGTGGATACCACGGGAACTATATCTACCTATGAAATAGTTGTGGCTAAACTGGTTTCTCATACGAGTATTACCGTGCCGCCGATAAGAAGTCAATCTTGACACATTGCACCACCATGAAGGTTCAACACATTTGATAATGTTGACAACAGTAAACCAATGCTAAACTTATTTGTTGCGTGTGAAGGAATAGTCAATTCAATTTAAAAAAAACCTCGGAATGGCTTCCGTCCATATGGACGATCGTGTATCGTGATCGGTATTTTGTTTCCCGTACAGATTAAAAATGTAGCGCTCAGTTGAAAATCTAAGCAAACAAAGCAACATGAGGGTAGTATTAATACTACAAAAACTGCTTACTAGATGAATTAAATTAATGTTATAAGCAGAGATGTACAAAATACTTTTCGAAAAGTATTTAAATACAAAATGCAAATACTTTTTTAATATAGTATTTCAAATGCAAGATACAAAATACTTTTGCCGTTTGTATTTAAATACAAAATACAAAATATGTATTTTCAAAATACTTTATTGAAATAAAATACTTTATGGTAAAATTACTGGTTTTCTTTATTTATTAAAGATTTTAAAACCACAAGCTCTTCAAAAAGAGCATCTCAAGAACAATTTGTTTTGGCATTTTTTTAAAGACATTTCGAGCGAACAACACAGAAATAATTAAATAGCTGCCAACACTCAAAACGTAACAGTGACTTTGAGGATTGTCAAGACGCTCGTTCCCTTTAAACCATAATTGCAAAATATCTAATTGCCGATATACATGCTTACCAAAATATTCGATTCCCACAATACCAGTATTTTTATATATTATGTTCCTTTTTATATCAGTTTTATAAAATACCATGTTCTCAATACACCATGTTCCCTATAAAACCTTATACCGAAAATATCAAATTTCGAAATCACAAGAATCTCAAAACACTGAAATACTTTACAAACCTGATTAGGAAAACACAATTTTCTCGAAAGAACTTGATCTCGCCTTAGCATGATCATGTAATACTAGATTTTTCAAAGAGCAGATTTCAGATAAACCATATTTTCGATATACCAGATTGAAGAACACCAGATCCCCAGAATATCAAATATCAAACAAGTACGGTCAGGTGCTTCAGGACTTCGTTTGCGTTAAATACCAACTTTGTCACTCCTTTTCTCTTCTTTTGGGTATGAGTTGTAAAAAATGCTGAAATACATGTCTAATGAATTTTATTCAGAGATATTCAATCCAAGATTCAAAAAATATGTCAAAAAAAAAGCTCTTTCACCTACTTAGTGTTTGAATTTCAAAAAACCCCGTCTTTTCGGATCTTTACGTTACAAATCCAGATTTAATGTTTCTAGCTCCCGAAGTATTGGCTGGGCGACGATGAATCAGTCCGTCAAGACAGGTCTCTTTATTATATATAAGACTAGCTTTTGCCAGTGACTCCGTCCGCGTGGAAGTCGTTTATCGCAGTTCCCACGGGAACCGTGTAATTTCCCGGGATAAAAAATATTTAATGTCCTTACTCGGAACAGTCGGAACTCAAACTACCTCCATACCAAATTTCATCAAAATCGGTTCAGCGGTTTAAGCCATTTGCTAATGATAAAGTTCAGTACCTAGTTATAAATAGTTGACAATAAAAATTTGAAATTTACGGTTGGTTTTGTTGTCTAACCGTACTTATGTAATCTACCAAAGTAAAAATCCGGTGTTTTAGGAATTTAGGCATTCGGAAATCAAGTATGATCAGCATCTGGTGTGTTGGGAATTACGTAAACTGGCAATCTGATATTTTGAACATCAGGTAGCTTAAGAAACTGGGTGTTTCAAGTACATTGTGTTTTGCCGGCCTAGTGTTATCAAAATCTGGTATTATGGGAATTCGGTTTTAAAGAGAACATGATGTTTTGAAAACATGTTGATTTGCCAATCCGATATAAAAAGAAACACGGTAAAAAGAAAGTCTGGTATTTTGGGTATTTCATATTTCAGAAAACGGGTAAATCGGCAATTAGATATTTTGCAATTATGGTTTTATGGGAACGAGCGTGTCAAGAGGGGTCCCTCATATATTATTGGTCAGGTTTTATATGCGTTTTGTTTCATCTGTCATTTTGCGCATAGACTTTCAAAGCTGCTGCGCCACTAGTGGCCATTTTTTGTTTTTACTGAATCGCGGAATTAGAAAAATGAAGCTAAGAATAAAAAAGTATTTTGTATTTTACAAACCATTTTACAAATACAAAATACGTCTCGAATAGTATTTCAAATAAAATACAAAATACTTTTAAAAAAAAGTACTTAAGTACAAAATCCAAAATACGTATTTTGTATTTTGTATTTGTATTTTAAATACAAGTATTTCAAATATGTCACAACTCTGGTTATAAGAAGTGAGCATGCACAGTGAAACGGACATAAAGCGGACAAAACAGAGGCCAACAAGATTACAACTTAATAAGTCGGTAATCACTTTGGTGAGGCGATAGACTAATTGAAACGGGGCATAGGTTAACATAAAATTCATATTAGCGGAAGAAATAGTCGTAACAGTAGCTTTATTTTACTGCTGTCAATATTTATCAATATTCAGCTTCAAGCTTCATGTTTGCGCAATGTTTCATGATGATTGACTTCTTTCTGACTAGTACGTTAGTTTGAGTAGTTGGTTTGTTTCGTTGTTGTACTCATACTTTATGAAAACTTATGTTTCCCAATCGGGTAGTGAAATGTTTCTGGTAACACTATGTATATTTTACCTTTAAGTATTTATTATACTCGCATATATTTATACAAATATAAATTTACTGGCGTTGGTAACCCTACTGTTTCCTTTTTAAAATGTTTTTAAATGAAAATTCATCACAAAAAAGTTAAGTGTACCTATTTCTTTTTATTTTAATATTACATAGGTACAAAACATCTGCCCCGCGCTAAAATAAAAAGGTAATTTCTCTGTATGCATGTTCCTCCCTACACGGTCCGACACTACCTCATTGTTTTTTTTAGCAAAACGGAATTGGATTGGGACGAATGGTTAGAATTTTTGTCAGATCTTTGTCAACTGAAAGGTTGGGATGAAGAGCTGATCAAAGACACATTGACAAACTGCGGTATACCTGGACAAAATCCTGTCACAGTTCCACAGTACAGGGATTTCTTCCTTACTTACAAGCCAAAGGAAAAAATGCTTTTCTAACATATTTTTCTTAATTTTTAATGAATTAAGCTCTCATAGTTGGAGAATAAAATGAGAGTCCTAAGAAGATGGCTTGTGGTTAAACAAAAGGATACATTTTGATGGCAACGCTTCATCTGTAAATGGCGGCTTTTGATGATCTTTATTTACTGCAAAACAATTAGTTACTCCAGAACAAGCGCATGTAATAAAACGATTAAAACTTGATTTTTATTATTTACAAGCAGTTTTATTTTCTTTTTTTAATAGTAATAATCATCATCATCATCATGGCCTTTTGACGTACGGACTTTTGAGGTACGGACGTACGGAGGTTTTAAACGATAGATTTTATAATAAACGATATACTTATTCTGAGATAATATCAACTGGCTACTTATTACGGTTAAAAGACATTCTTTGCCCGTGGTCCTATTGCGTAGTCCTACCAGTAGTACCACGGGCATTTTTTTTTGTCCGTAGTTCTATCAGTTGGACTACGGACAAGTAACATTGCCCGCAGTCCTACTGGTAGTACCACGGGCTTTTTTTTTTGTCCATGGTTCTATCAATAGGACTACGGACAAGTAATATTGCCCGCAGTTCAACTAGGAGTAATAAGACCACCTTTTTCCTAGTTCTACTGTATTTACCCTAAAGAGTATTTATTCTAAACATAAGATGTTTTATTTTGAATGATTAATAAATCATCGTATTGTCATATTGACGTTGGAATATTTTCCGTGTAAGTCTTGAAATAACTAACTATTTACTTCTGAGCAAAAACTTGTATGGGCCTCCCACCAGCTTGGTGTATCACGAAAATTTAATTTCAAATGACGACTGGAATCAACTAAGAGAAGGTCCTCTATTTGAGGATTTTCATCAAGAACATGTCCGAGATATATTGGACTTATTCAAACAAGCACTGAATATACTTAATTTTACCATATCGTGCATCTCTCAGTAGTAGTGGTATGAAATGTAAATAAATATTTAGTTTCTAATACCAAAATTTTATTGTAAAACTCCTTAACCCTCTTTTTTCATGATTTCTTACTTGTGCATACCTTTTTAGATTTCTTGATAAAACTGTATATTCACTTGGCACAACACCAACTTTGCATAGAGTTCATTCAGCTGGTAGATCTATTCAGAAATAGTATACTAATAGGCCTACCTAGTCTATTACTGTTTTTGAAATGGGCCCTGGGACCTCAGAACCAGTAACATTTCATAATATTGACGTTGACTGTACTATTCGATTAGTAGGACCATTGCCCATACAAAATAATAATATTTTTATTACAGTCCTACTGATAGAACCACGGGCAGAAAAAAATACCCATGGTACTACTAGTAGGACTACGCAGTAGGACCACGGGCAAAGAATGGAAAACGCACGTGTAGAAAAAAAAGAAAATATTATGTTGGGTTTCTAAAAATACCAATGTAAATATTTACAAAGAGATAAATTAGTTGTGTTGTCGAACTACGTAAAAAAAAGTGCTCCAGACATTCCACAGAAATAGAATTCTCGTAGAAGGAACTTAATGAGAAGCACACTAGAAAAGTATATCTACCTATCGCATAAATTTTAACGCAGATTGATAATGACTAACTGCCGTACTCAGCGACGTCAATTAAACTTTGCGCTTGATTAACCCTTAAATGCATGATTTTTTATTTTTGGTACAAAAAAATGTTTTTTTTTAGTAAATTGAATGTATGATCTAGGAAAATTAAATAAAAAAATCCAGGTTTTATTTTTACTTATTTATATACAAAAATATACATAGTAGCCATTTGGCAACATTATGCATTTAGTTAAAGAAAAAAATCATGTTCACTAAAACTCAAACTTAATATTAAATAAATAAAAAATAATTACTACTGATGAAATGTTGCGAAACAATTTCTGTCTTTTGTGTGGCATAGAGTCACTTTGCATTTAGTGCACTCAGTCTATCATGGACCGGGTCACCAACAGGCTTATGGAGGGAGTTGTCGTTGAAAAGCAGTACAGATCGAAGTTTTTGGAATCTGTTCAATGGCATGGTTTCCAAAATGTTCTTGAAACCGTATTTTCCCCAATAAGACCTAACACTTGGATAATGGAAAACAGACATAAATATAATGATGCCTAAAAACTGACGGATTTCAGCGTGTGTTGTTGGAGGACAGTTAGAAACTCCTTTCTTGGTAATATATAAGTAAGTCTCTGCAACTATTTTGGTCAGAATTGTATCATATATATATTCAGAAAAAAATTGGTACGGTGTCTCCAGTTGCACAAACTTTGGGGGTAATTCAGAGTTTCCTGTAAACAAGATCTGGTCCTCATTGTAAGGTAAACTACGTTTTTTCCAAATCACGTTACGGCTTCTTGCCTTCCAAGCTGCAACCCCTAGAATCCCAGCGGTTGTACCAGAAGATAACCCTGGCAACGAATGCGTGGACGCTGAATCATAAGCAGGATTCTCTTCTTCCAAAACAGTAAAGTCGGCAGTATCATCGTTTAGATCTTCTTCAGGCTCTTCATCTAAATCCCTTATCAAATCGTGAACATCTGAATAATAATTGAGCTCATTTTCGTCGATTCCAGCATCATCTTCAGAGATATCTCCATTCTCTAGACTAGCGAGAAGATTATCTATGTCTTTATCTCGCAATCTTCGGGTCATACTAAAAAAAAACAACAAAAAACCCATTAGATAATATATAAACATTCGTTAGAATTCAAAAACTCTTAATAGTCGTTTAACGCATACTGTAGACAAATGGCAACAGACCGAAAAACATTACAAAGTTAGTTAACGCATAATGTAGCCAAAGGGCAACATACCGTTTTTTACTAAAATTATCGCGAATAGTGTGTAATATTCACTATTTGTATATAAAATAGATTACTTACTTCACTCCGAAGATGATAACGTATTTTCACTGAAGAAATAACACTTATCCTAACGTGAAATCAAAAATAAATAAACAGCTTCGCTTACTTTTACAAAAGTTACACTGGCGCCAACTCAAATGTCAAAATTTAAAAAAAAGAGGCAGATTTTAGGGTTGCCAGGTGTTATTTCCCAAGTCCAATACTTGACGTTTGGTATAAAGGTGCGTTCAGGAACATAAATCTTTTTTGTTTAAATCTGTGAGCTGTCTAATGTTTTGTAGACATTTGGCAACAATATGCATTTAAGGGTTAAAGTTGCTGCTGTCACTTTTAGTGCTATTGCAATAGAATAAGATAAACACGTCAGTAAACAAGCATTAAATTTTATTGACTACTCTGAGCGCGGCAGTTAAACAAAGAGTTTCATAGCAGCGCATTTCCGCTGAGTTACGAAAATAAGTCGTACATTTATATTCTAGTTAGTAGCGAAAATTAGCAGTATCTCAAATTCAATAAATGAAGTAGATTCAATCCTCTCCTTAATATACTTACACTAAACTTGCTACAGGAGTTTTGGCTGAGATATTACCATTTGTCTTAATAACAGTATAGCAAATTTTCGTAACTCAGTGGAAAAGTTAGTTTCTTAATTTTGACCTTAACTAGGTACAATTTTTTTAAGAAACGCCCATATTTGAGACCACGGTAGCGGTGTAAAAACCCGACATATTTTAAATATATCAACTTACGGACATATTAGACCAACCCCCAAAGAAGCTGCGGTTTACTAATACTGTTTAATATCTACTAAATTGGAGCCGGACGGTTGGCAGTTCAAAGATAAAAAGATAAAAAAGCCTATCCTTCTATCTATCGTGTCGACGTGTAATAGCGCATGGCGGTTTGGAGCGCGGAAGCAATCACGGGATTTATTCGTTTTTTCCGTGAGCATTCATAGTCCATACGTACCATTTCTAATAGAGTCTTTTTTTTTGTCACTATCCATTCGTAGGTAATTCTTGAAATTTTCTGGATAATTCTCTCGTAATTCGCATAACAATGGTATATGATATTTTCGTGTAAGCTGTTTCACCCACATTTTCCGTTGTTTTCGTTTGAAATCGACTACAAATCCAGCTAACGCAGTCTGAATGAAAAGCTTTTGTGTTGTGATCACATTCCACGCGCCAGTCTAAACCGCGCTCCGAACTCTGGAATATCGTCTACACGGACAGTTCGGACCGCGGGCCGGCAGAAATCACAGATTTAACCGCGGTTCAAACCGTGGTCACATTTAAGTCTTGACAGTTTGATGCGCGGTTGAAACCGGCGGACGGAGCGACGGGTTTATCAAGTATGGCCACCCTTCAGGAGTCTATCAACTACAAACAGTTTTGCAAAAAAAAAAAACTGCGGCGGTATGACGGCCATTTGGAACCGTCGGAAAAGTATGGCATGGTGATTTTCGTGAATGGTTACCAGGCGATGATTAGCAGTGTAGATGATAGTAGCAGTAGAAATGGTTGATTTGATTTTTTAGTTAATGTGTTTTCGTCGGTATGTCGTGCTGTAAGCCACACTGGAGAAGTATGACATTACGCTACCTCCTGTTCTTTTTCATCGTCTATCGGACAAAACAAGAATTTTTGTGTTACAAATCGTTCGACTTCCGTCATTTATCCGACACGTTCGATAAACGCCCACGCGATTGGGCCGTCGGTACCAGGGCTATGACCATCATTTTCCTTTTCATAATTACGCTCGAGTAATTAGTAGTCCCTTGAACGGTCGCCATACTTGGTACAAATGCGTGTGTGGACTCTGTCAACAAGTACGGAAAATATATCTTTAGATACCTTGCTATAATATGTATTAATACATATTATAGCTGCGTGTGTGGACTCTGTCTACTAGTACGGAAAATATATTGTCAGATGCATTGCTAATATATATATTTTGGCATATTAATATAATTATATTCCGTGTGGTTTTGAAACCGCCTAAATAAGATGTATTTTTTACACTTAAGATTAGTAGATATAAAATTAGTGGTTTTCTTTATAGCAGTTTAATGGTTTTATTTATAACAGTTAAATGGCTTAAAATGGAAATGGGCCGGTCATATTGCAAGGTATACCGATGGGCTATGACAGATGGACTCTAAGGACAACAAAGTGGGATGATGGACCAGATGGCTCCAGGGGTAGAGACCGGCCAAATAATAGGTGGCAATATGAAGTAGTTTCGGTCGCCCCGATTGGACAAATACTGCAAAAGACAGAGAAAAATGGGACACTTGGGAGGAGGCTTGTACCGGAAGGGGTTCCATGCAACAATGTTAACAATTAATAATGATTCTTTTTAATAGTTTTTTTTTATATTTTTTATATTTTTTTATTAAGGAAACAAATAGCCTTGTACAAATTAATACATACAAATATTAATATGAATAAGGCCTAAAGTTCCATATATTGCTAGGTTACAAAATTAAGTGGTTAACTAGTTATTCTTAACATAGAAACATAACTAATTAGAAAACTAGAATTTACGAACGGTAGGTAACTACTAATAATCTAAAAAGAAGTTGCCGAATCTTAATTTTAAACATAGATAAACTATTCGCAAAGATGTCAATATCATTAAGCGAACCATTGTACACTTACACGAGCGCCTTAGATACGAATTATGCGCATAATTAGTGCCGCAAGGGGAAATATGAAAGGTAGGTTTAGAACGTGAGCAGAAACAAGAAGCTTTGAAGGATATGCTGTTTTATACATGACTCTTGAGTCAATATAATTTCTAATAATTTTAAATAAAAATATAGTATCCAGATAAATTCTTCTCCTTTCAAGAGGGTGAAGACCGTGCCTGGCTGCAGACGAGAGGTAGTCATAGTTATAAAAACCGTTTATATAATCTAGGGATCTACAAAAAAACTTTTGGATTCTTTCGACCCGGAACTTATGAATATCATTCTGCGGGCTCCATACAACACTTCCGAATTCTAATAGGTACACTCCGGACGAAAGAATAATATATTTTTTTTTAAAGTAAAAGTGTTTTTGAACGGTTTTGTAAGACGAAGAATCATAGGTACCTAATTTTTTATACGCTTTAATAATAATAATAATAGCGGCACCCGTAGGTTAGGTTTTTTATAATGTTAATATTTTTGCATGGGTATTGTTATGATTATAATTTTTTATTGGAATAAATGGCTATAAATAAATAAATAAATAAATAAATTGTTATTTTACTTTTTATAAAATTTATATACTTTATAATAAATTTATATACTTTATATAGTTTATATACTTATTATAAAAAACCTAATTTGCAGAAAATTAAATAAATATCTAAATAATAATAATAATAATAAGAAATTTTATTTCAGGCACCGAGGCCCATAGTTACAAATACTTTATAGACTAACATACATAAAAATATAAAACTTAAAAGTAACATCGAGGTGACAAAACAACGTGGTTCTGTTTTGCCAAACTTGGCGTGATGGTCGCGGCTGTCGGTAGGTTGCCCCGAAACCGCCGAAACACGACACCATTCGGCCAGAAGTCAGGACACTCGACGGTTCCCAGCTTAAACCGCGGCACGCGCACTACAAACGAACTGAAGTGCACGTAGCGAAGCGACCGCAGCTGGAACACCGTCAGACTGCATCCAACCTTCTGACGGACATACACCACCACGTCGTCTCGCATGGTAGAGTGGTGCAGGCGAGACACGTAGAGCGCCGTGTTCGGTATAGCTGCCCGCAGCTCGGAACTCGGGTCCGTTACTGCAGTACCACACCGAGTCTTATGAGGCTTCCTACGTGGTTTGCTGTGCTGCACCAATGTGAATCCCTCCTTATCCACACCGGTACGAGGGAGCTCCTTCGCGGAAGCTGGAGCTCTCTTTTTCGACGCCTTAACAGGCGCTCCAGGCCGCCTAAGTTCAGCGGCCTTGCCGGCTGCGTCAGCGTAGCTGCGGGGAGCCGGCGGGGTGGCGGGGGCGGGGGGGCTAGACTCGCGAGGGGGGCGCGCGGGGCGCGGGGCGGCGGCGCGCGGGGCAGCACGCGGCGAGCGAGGCGCTGGCTTCTCAAGCTGAGTCAGCGCGGGCGCGAAACTTGAGACCGACGTATCGACACAAGTTTGTTCATTGTCATTTGAAATTGATGCATTAGCCGATGACCTAATTACCGGGACAGACTTGCGCAAGCAGGTAATTTCATTGCGCATCTCGGTAATAGTTATCTGCGACGCATCAAATTTTTCTGCAATCTCAGCCAGGCTTGCTTTTAGGGCTACAATATCCTTCAACAGCCTGGTAACGTCGACGTGGTCGAAACTGACAGGAGGCAGCTTATCCAGCTGCATCGCCACAAACGCAGGCATATCATCCGGCAGGGCCGCCCTGAACACCGAGATAATGTCCTGCAGACTTTTCGCTCCCCCATCCCTCCGTCGGGACGGCATCTGCTCGGCCTTGCCCGCAGACTGGTAAAGTAGCACCTTGCCACTGCAAATCTCATCCTCTGTGAAGCTGGATTTGCAGATCTGCACGATGCTAACGTCAGTCATTGCTCCTTGGTTGACGGCATTTTGAACAAACGCAAACAGTTCGTTCACTACGAGTTGTTGAGTACCCATAGCAAAAGTCCGGGCAGCGGCTAAAGCCGCGCAGTTCGCAAATTACGTAATTCCAACTGTGCAATGTGACACGTCCGTCTCCGATCGCTCATCGCACTGCACTCGCTTTAGCAACGCTGCTTTAGAAACGACATTATTAATATGCTCATTGAAAGACAGTTTCGCATCCAAAGTAACACCTAAGTCTCTAATCGTCGACACACGCGAGACACTACTACCAGTTAAACAATAATCATGAACTACCGGACTGGACTTACGGGCAATGGTTTTTGTATGGAATAAATAAAGCTTTTATTATTATTTGTATGTCATCACCAATCACAATACTATGGGAGTCCCGGACCTTTGAGAGGCGTACGTGGAGCCAAAGCCAACGATTGTCCCTGAGTTGAAATTTTAGAAGTAAGTATGCTCCCACGGACAACCACCGACTAGTGTACAGGCTATTGATGAAACTACGGCGCCTGCCTGGCCAATGCTAATTACTTTGGTTGAAATGGCGGGCGGTGACTCGCCAACTCAATGGAATGGACCTCCCGAATTAGCCGCATGTATTTTGCATCAGGGAGGCAACAGTTTCAGAGGGGCTAAGGGTGGAGAGGTGCTTCTGGACTTTAAACGACCATAAGTTCCCCAATCGCCACTTATGCAACACATCCTCCCTTCGAGCATATGGCTCTTGCGACTCCACTCTGACTGGCCAATAAAGGCAAGCCAGAGGTGAGGGTCTGTCCCTCGTCATTGTACACTGCAGCCGGCCGGTGAAGGCAAGCGTGAGGTGAGGAACAGGACCTACCCTCGGGAGCACTGAGGTCCGTGGTATCGCCACTCATGCACCAACAGCTCGCCACTAGCATTATTGTTATTATTATTAATTATATAAACTAACAATAACAATATAAACAAATATCATGTGTGCGCTCTGGTTTTTAGTAAAAAACCAGAACCCTTTTTATAATTAATTTATGTCATGAACTTTATATAATTATGATAATAAAATTGTTTGTATTGTTATCGCTAGGATAGCTCTCATTAACTTGATACAGGAAAGGCAGCAGGGCCTCCATTCTTCCAGGTAAAGCCTTATTGCCTTTAACAAGTTTTCGTATTGTCAACGTTGCGATAACTCTTATTTACGTAATAGCGCAGACGTGGCCTCTACGGGCCTCATAAGTAATATCAGGGGCGCTCAGCGAGCTACAAATAGGGCAATGCTCGGCGTTACTCTGCGTGATTTAATCAAAAATCAGGAGATCCGCAGAAGAACTGGGGTCACCGACATAGCTCAGCGCATTAGTAGGTTGAAGTGGCAACGGCAGGGCCGAAGCTCATAGGCAGGCTCGAAGAACTGACGGCCATTGGGGCAGAATGGTTCTTGAGTGGAGACCGCGACTGGCAAGCGCAGCGTAGGACGACCGCATGCACTGCACGATGGATAGATGACCTAATAAAGGTAATAAGAAGTCGGTGGATGCAGGCCGCATTTGATCGTTCTTGCTTGAAATCAAAGAGGGGGGCCTACGTTCAGCAGTCGACGACTATGGGCAGTAATGATGATGTTGATGACGTAATAGTTGCCGAGAGCAAAAACAATACCGTCAAACGGGGGAAAATAGGACTGGTGTGTTAAATAGGACAAAATGTAGGGTAACCTTTGATCACTTGGCATGGCAACATCGTTAGAGATATTCACGTCAGTTTGCTGTCACCTCAACGGCAACATCAACACGTGTACACAGATAAGGCAAAAAGTTGTTATTTCTATCACAAATTCTCTAAAAATGCGATCTTGCACGTGCTTCCAAACTGATGATTTTTTTGGTCTGTAAAACAGTGTCTGCCGCGACTTCCGTATTAAATATTTCACAATAAAAGTCCTAGTAGTCTAACCTCATTGTTATCGCCGATCGTTTGAAATTGACATTACTACAGTAATGCCAACCATCGCGAAAAAAAACACAGAAAAGTAAAGGTGCGTTCATATTGGGGTAAATTGAGACTAATGTCTTAAGTAAACCTTCCCGAAATTTATAAAGGATTATTCGTGTTCGTAAATTGGTGATTATTTTTGAAATATTTTTCTGTAATTCTATGCCTCGTATTGTTGATTATTTTTGAAATATTTTTTTGTAATTCTATGCCTAGCATTGTTGATTTATAGGTTAAGATTGTGATTTCTTAGTTGATTATTCTTGTTCGTAAATTGTTATTAGAATTTGTAATTATGTTGATTTTTTATATATTTTTTAATAATTAGGTTAAGATTGTGATTTTCTAAGCAAAAACGTAATTAAAGACTGATCAAACGTAGACCTCCATTGTAAAATTAAATTTAAAGGCTAAAATGATGATTTTTTTAAATTTTGTTATTGTTTTTTAATAAAACTGGTTCTTTGTGAACACATCTTTACTAAGGTCGATACGGGTAAGTGTAGCTAGGGGGTAAGTGTGACTACGTGTTATATTACGAAAACTAAAAAACTTCTGATTTAAGTGCCATCTATTGGTGTGAGTTAAGAAAGTGTTGATTAATACTTTATGTCCTATACATGGCGTTGCCGAGCAACTTTTCGAACTTATTGTCATTTTAAAATTTGTCAATTTTTTTAATACGAGTTGCAGTTCACACGTGATTTTAAATTCCTAAAAATCTTGGTGTCGTCGACGAATCCGTGTATTTTGAATAGGTAAGTTTTTTCTATACTTCTTGATCTTAATATTACTCTTATTATTATATATGGATTAGCTAAAACTAAAGATTTATGAGCATTTAAAATTATAACCTCAAAATTCAGTGCACGGGAAAGTGTGCCTACTTTCCTTGAGGCAAGTGTGTCTATATGCCACACTTGCCTCATGCCAGAGGTTACAAACATTTATTATTTTATGCACGATATAAACGAATGTTAAAATGGTGTTATTAGTTTCAACAAGTTTTTACAGTAGATAAGTACTTTAATATTTAACTTTCAAGCCATGGCTTTTTTTTTCTAAATGTAATGCTTTTTAGGAGTTTGTTTTTATTTTGTACAAAGCACCAATAAAATAGTTTGTTTATAAATTACCGTTTTTATTAAAAACATATTATGTAAGCTACAAATAATACCTTCCTACTCCGTGTGGTTTCAAACAGCTACGTACTATGCGACTTACCTATATTTGTTTTAGCACAGCAAGGTAGGTAAATATAGATCTCCACGAAGTAACGCCTGATTGAGAAAATAATTATAAAACATGTTTGCAACCCCTGTCTGTAGCACAGTATGACACACTTACCCCATAGTTATTTAATCGTAAATGATCATAACTTACTGCATAAGTAATATAATTAGATGAGAACTGATTAATTGTCATGTCTAGGTAGCATGGTCATGGCATTTTACAATAAGAAACATCCGTCTATGGTGCTTTAACGAGGTAGACACACTTACCTCACTTTGTTGGGAAAGTGTGTCTATGACAGTGCTCACATTTTCAGGCTCAAACACCTACAAATAAGTATTTAAATAGTATAAAACACATTGTTTACAGCTAAGCTTAAACAACAATATATTTTGGCTTTGGAGATAGTTGGAAATTCCACCTTATTTTACTTACTTTTTTAGTTCAAAGTCGACTTTGCGAAAAGTATGCCACACTTACCCGTATCGACCTTAGTACATTTTTTTAAAACGTTATTATTGTCCTAAGTGGTCTAATTAATTCACAGTGTAACATCGATAAATCTCACGAAGAAGTTGATGTCTTAAATTACCCCACCTACAGTCTAACTTGGGACAGCCATAAAAAAAAATATATAAAAAAAACGATTCATATATTTGTTAATATTATGTACAAAACAGAAAATATAAGTACAGACTGTAAGCTAAGACCAGCAAAAAGATTACTAACCCTATTAGAACTATGTTTTTTTTGCCCGGGAATTTGAAAATCGTCTCATTTTTCCCCGTTTGACGGTACGAGAACGTGTCAAAGGCAATATCGTTTTATAGAGTAAACAGAGTACCATAGAACCCTAGCGTCAGGTTTAGCGAATCAAAAACACCTGAGAACAGGGTTCCTATATCGAATTTATCCGGTTTCAATAATACGAACAGATGTCATAATTGGCTTGACTTTGTCCAGGTGAACTGTATTAAAAAGGTAATAACGACCCTCGAGAATAATATGACACCGGAGGGGTGTCCGTTTCTTGTCCACTATTGAATGCCAGCACGGCCAACGATTCTAAGTATATTTTACAACTCACTATCAATTCCCGGACTTGATTTGATTTCATATGGACATATATGTTTGTTTCCTACAAGTAGCTAAGCTAAATACGGGTCAACTTCAACATTTCTGATTTTTGTCTAATTTTGGTCTAATTTCTAGGTTTTGTATATTTATGAACGTTTTTCATTTTAAATTACGCATTGGAATATAAGTACCTACTCTAGACGTACTGTTAAGGGGACACTCAATATTATGAATAGTTTGAAATATACGAGATGTAATATTTGATTTGACGTCGGAATGATAAATTCACGCCAAGATGATAAAATGTACCCACCGAAGTGATATATACCCACTGGAATGATAGAAACGACCCAGTAGCTTATTAAATAAAAAAAATTTTAGTTTAAAAAATACATCAAATATTTTTTAACAAAATATACCTGATTGATATATTTTTTTAATGGTTTTCGAATGTTTCTTAATATTGTGATGTATTTTTATTTATGATAATTGACTAGTAATAAACTTGTTAAGAACAACAATCTTCTTATAAATAAGAGCTATCAAAACGGTGAGAATCGATATCAGCTCAAACACGATATGGTTTTTACCGTGTTGAATAGGGAGCCTGTGACTTCGTCCGCGTGAAATTCTGCCAGTAACTTGACTACTTCGGTATCATACCTTCTTTGCACGTGATCAGTCATTCTCATAAAGTTTATACATTTCCCCCATCACTAGGATAATGTCTAACGGTAAAGTGATTCCAAGCGACACCACCGGTGGTGTCCAGTTGAACGAACGGTAGGTAGGTAGATTTTACGGTAGGCGATGAGATTTGATTTGCTGTCATCGTCAAAGATAAGTTATAACCGGATTATGCAGGAGGAATGCAGCATTACCTCTTTATTTTTATATTATGATTATGTCCCTACGACCTGTCCGTGCCGGCAACGCCCGATTTTTTCATACAAATATTGTCTGATAATTAAAAACCCAGTATTTATTTATTTTATTCAAATCGGTCGAGCCATTCTCGAGTTGTAGCGTGACCAAAGGAAACAGGGATTACATACATACATACCTTCACGCCTTCCTTCCCAGAGTAGGGTAGGCGGAATTAACTATAATTATACCAATAATTCTAACATAAATTACCATCATTTTTATGTTAAAATGTATATAAATTATGTGAGGGTAAGGAAAAATTATTCATCTTAAAAACCTTCCTCTTACTACTCTTACCACCAACTCTAAAAACTTTTTGTTAATTCTGTAGCCACATTTTGCACAAACACAAACAGGCTCAGATGTTTACCAGAGTATAACAGTAGGTTGCAAGCCCATCGCCTAAAACAATACTACAAGTCTTTATTTCCTTAGTCGCCTCTTACGACTTCCTCGGGAAGACATGAAGTGGCAACATTCTAAGCTGGCAAACACACGGGCATATGTAGAAATAGAGGACAATAGAGAGATCTCTCATATACACCCGCACCAGGGAAACGGGGATTAATTTTGATATACATATGTAAGTATATAAGATGTAACTGTCTTTAGATTTAAGTATAAACTCTTTATTGCACAAACAGAAAATAACAACGTAAAAAGGAAACAGAAACATAAAATGTATACACGTACCAAGGCTAACTTACTCTTCCAGTGTTTTGTGCGTCTGAAGATGGTTGATTATTCGATATGCCTAAGTAAATAGGTATTTTGTTCTAGTAATTAATGTATATCCGTGTTGCATTGTAATCATTCCGAGATTGCAGTAATTAAGTATTCTAGTATAATCTACAGGTCGCATAACGGATCTTTACTTGCAGAATTGGCGTATTGCAACGCAACCTTTGACACTTTTCTGTGCTGGCCTCCCACGCTGGCGGGTGCGGTGGCCAGCCAGCATTGCCCCCTGGCGCGCCTCAGCGACACCTCACGTGAGTACGCCTCGCCCTCTCTCACTACATACTTACCCGAGGAGAGAGCACAGCTCCCTGGGGGATGCCAGCAGTAAGAACATTCCAGTCTGAGATAGTGTCTATTCTGACTCACAGGCGCGGTGCCTCCCAAGGAGGTATGACTGACACCATGCTAGGGCCGGTGAAGAGAGATTGAGAGATTTAAGAATGCTAAGAAGGATTTCAAAGTCCACGGTAATGAAAACGCTACTAAAAGTCGAGTCAAACCAACACAGTGAGCTTCTAATTATCTAAATTAAGACAAATGTCGTCAGTGATCTTGACTAAAGCAGCTGTACCAGTGCTATGCCCGGGGCGGAAACCGGATTGGAAAGGGTTAAAAATTGTATGGTTGTTAAGAAAACGGAACGGTTTGCGGTTAAGTTATTCAGCTTAGAGGCACTTTTTTTTTTTTTTTTTTTTTTTTTTTATTATTTCAAAGCGTACATAACAAGTAATCATTACAAATTAACCCGCCAAACTGAAAAGACAGTTTGTTGGCGAGATCGCGCTCACATTATTTTTTTCTGCTATGCATGCACCTAAATTACAAATTAACTAAGTAAGTATACAAGTATACATTTTAATATTATTAAAAAAGAGGAAGAAAGGATACTTTGGAAAGTTTACCTATGTTTGGTGTCTATGTTTGGTTGTGTAGGTATTCGATGAAACTTAATAGGAAACATTTTCATGTTTTTTTTGTAGCCAGAATGAGACTCTGCCCACTAACTCAAATAAGTGACAGACGACGAAATTAAAAAGTAATTACTTACTATAGGTAATTATAAGTATTATAACAAAGCACACCACACGAATAAACTGAGTGGAGAGCCTTGGGGGAGGCCTATGTCCAGCAGTGGACGTCTTTCGGCTGACATGATGATGATGACACCACACGGGACACTGGGTAGCGCTCCGCGATATTTTATCGCAAAAAAAACCAAATGCATTGCCATAACGTTGACAATAATAAACATTTTAATGGTGGGTACGAGGGATAGTGTTAATAATTATTTAACGGTTCTTTTTACAAAACCCTTTTTTTAAGATTCAATTTTACATTTTTGTCTGCTTAATTGAAATTTATAACTGTGACAAATGACAGCTTTGTAGAACTAAGAGTCTATCTGAGTTAGCCCGCGGACGGACGGACAGAAGGACATGGCGAAACTATAAGGGTTCCTAGTGTGACTTCGGAACCGTAAAAATATGGAAACGTGCAAATCTTGTTTTTCATAATAACTACAACAATTCAAAAATCGTGGATTTTGGAGTTATTTTATAGAGCGAGAAACGCCATTGCCTGCGCTTGGTGGGAGCTTTAGTAGGTATGTTATGTTGTTTGTTGGCAGTAGGGCATGCTCCCGGGAATTCCCGGTACTAAAAGGACCGGGAAATCCTGGGAATTATCATTTCAACTGGTACCGGTATTGGCGAAAAAAAATCCCGGTTCTTCGGTTCCTTCGGTACTCAGTTTGTGACTAGACTAATTGTCATTTTCTCTTTTCAAAACTACGTGGTGGCCTGGTGACGCTTTCCCCCGGCCGATTCGCACCAGCTTGGTTTTATTCGGATGCGATATGAGACCCCAGTCGCCCCACCCTTCGACCCGACGCCTCGACCCAGTCCAAGGCCAACCGGTCGGGCCGACCGACAGTTAGTATGGTAGTCAGAAAGATAGCTGTTCTGATTTGGTAAACTCGTGTTCTGGATTAAATAATTAATAATTATCACTTAACTGGTGTCTAAAACCATTAAACAAAAAAAAATACAAATAATTTACTCAGTACCGAAAAATACCGAAATCCCGGGAATTCCCGGTTCCGACTCAGTACCGGAAATCTTAGTCCCGGTTCCGGGAATGGTACCGGTACCGCATGCCCTAGTTGGCAGGTATGCGGTGTAAGCGTCTCTAAACAATCCTCTCAAAACAATTTGTGTTGCCTAGAATGTTAGTAGGTCGGCACTAGGTACAGTCAAGGGCATTTATATCTATACAGCCATCGCGTCAAATATATGTATACACGTTAGGGACCTTATTGCCAATGGCATAAATGTGTATAGATATTTTTGACGTCTTGGGAACGTATACATATATATTTGAGCGTTTCTCTTTTTTTTTGCCACTAGTTTTCAAAATTGTCAAAAAACCAAAATATCACTAATCATAAAGTTTATGAACGAAATTCGATAGAATATTTCATAAAGTTTTAGATTTTGTGCAAGTGACCGCTTTTTAATAGGTTTAAATGGTGAAAAATCGCAAAATATTGAGGGTAAGTAGAATATTGGTTCTTATTGTGTTACTTTTTCTTTGATTAATATCATAAAAAGGTACACAATTTATCCCTTAATGTTGGTGTTTTATAAAAAAATACTATAAAAGTAATGTAATCGTGTGAAAATATTCTATCAAATTATAAATTATCTTTGAAAATTTGGTACATTTTCTTTTTCTGTGTTACCTTGACCTAAAGTTGCCCTTATAGTTTCGTTTCTTTGTAAAGGAATCATATCTGAATAAGTTTTTGTATATTATATTACAATAGCGTTTTTATGTTTTTTGTTAGTAGCCGAATTATTTATTTTTATGTAATATAAATGAAATAAAACGAAAGTAATGACGGTAAAAATGTTGGGACAGTAACAAAGAAAACCATTGGTAACAAAGGAAGAAATGTAAGGCTATGTGTATAATGTACCTCAATATTAAGTTTTAAACAATTATTTTATCAAGAAACAATTTTATAAGAAACTTTGTAAAATCATACGAATTATTAGGCAACCGTACTAAATTTCGGTTAGAAACATTTCTTTTGGAAGTCATACTTAAGTATTACATAAGATTCACTTAGTTGCTTGTAATGTTTATTAAAATATACAGGGTGAAATCTAAGTCGTGATATACAAATGATCACCTCTGTGTTCTACCCACGAATATGAACAACATTCACTATGGGAGCAACTCTGAAATCAGGAAAAAACATCAGCTGCTTCATACAGACCTACATTTTGGTCGAGTACGTATTGAACTTTTCTATGAAACGGCATAATATAATATTCAAGCTTTTCTGGATTTTTGTTTTTAACCGTTCTCTGTAGCGTCCCATCTTTTTAGCCCCAAAAATCTTAGTAGGTTGCTCTAACATTTTTTTAGCGCTGTACAACAATGAAAACTAGCCTTTATTATTTTCCTTTTAGTGTAACTTAGCTTTCCTTTGATATGTTACCACGCAAAAGTAACACAAAAAGAAGTCACACAACACGTGTTTAATGTTTAATTTTTTTTATTGTGGGCTAGTTTTATGGAAAATGTTCTATGACTTTATATCAAACTGTTCGTAATAATATTAACTATGCTATAAGTAACCAAATATACTTAAGTAAATTATTTAAGTTATCTCGTAAAATCACATGTACACAATAGGAAAAGATATTGGTCACAACACCTACGCACGTGCTCTCTTCAGTTTTTTTGATTAACAACTTACCGCAACAACATGGCCGTGGCCGCGTGGGAAGTGACATTTGTTTGTGTTGCCCGTCGCAAATAATAAGTCTTCGTAGTTTTTATTTTTATATTAAGCTAGTAAAATGGGGAACACAATAGGAAATTACTTTGGGAACATTTCCTGGGACAAGAGTTAAAAATTAAATTCTACCATATTACTGGTATTAACTCGACAAAGTAGATGAAAAATGAATCTTAATACTACTACGCATAGATCAAAATTCAAAAGTTCTTATAGGTTTATTGACCATCATGAAGATATTTTAATGTAAAGTTCTGGATTTTAAGATGGGACGGTCTTTTTTCATACTTTGAAAAAGTAGAGGTTTCGTTTTTTAATAAATTTTAAATAAATGCCAAGCGTTTTATGTATTGTGAAAACATTTTTAGTGTGCAAATAAAACGATGAATAAGTAAAAAATTCAAACTCCTTAACTTAAATACATTAAGTATTTTATTTTTAAATGCAAAGTCATGGGACATAGCAAAATGTGCTAGAGGCAAAAAAAAAAGAAACGCTCATTTATGACCTTGAGTGTAGTACTACCCTACTAATACGCGCTACGCCACTCATTTGAGTTTACCTTTGTTAGGTTCCGTGATTAATATAAGAACCCTTTGAGTTTCGCTATGACCGTCTATCATCATCGAGTCAAACCAAACTGTGGTTTAACGGTGCAGTTTTTGATATTTTGTAAAATTTCGTTTGATTTACTTAAATAAATAAATAAATCAGTTTGTCTGTCTGTGTGGCCAACTATTTTTTTCTGAATCTGCCTAAGTCACAAAATATGATTTTTTTTCTTAAAGGGATATATGTAAAGAATCGTATAGGTAACGCACGCGATGTTACCAGGGTTCGCGTTCCGGAGCTGTGGGACAAGCGGGCAGTGGCTAGGGCGATGGCCTAACGAGCCCAGCGCCTGGGGCTGGACCAACTACACGCCATGCTTCCCGCCTGAAGTGCAGACGCTGCTCGTGCAGGTCTACGATCATGAGCGCGACGCCCAGGTGCCCGCACACTTCCATGTCTTCCATCTTCCATATTTCATCTTCATAACTCTCTATGTACCTACCTACATATATTTGACATATTCATCAGGGTGTACAAATTATCGTGATATTATATTTTTTGTACTTTGATTGCAATCAACAATGTTTAATGAAATGAGGCCTTATACAAAGGTAATGTTATGATTTTCTACTTGCAGAGGCGCAACTCTTGAACTCGCATCTAAGATCTCCTTTCTATTCTAGGCCTCTACGACACTATTCTGTATGTTTACAGCTCAAATTTGAAATAGCAGAGCGCACCAGACACATGGAAATTGCCGGATTCAGCATATCTCTCATCGCTTTGATCGTGTCTCTTGTTATATTCTCATACTACAGGTAAAACACTGAGAAAATGTACCTTAAAGCTGCCTTTAGTTATAATTAAGAGCAAAATATTTTTTACATCAAACGGTTAAACCGACACCATAATTTTAATAGACTAACTGGTTTCAATAGCTAACAGTCTTCAAATGTTCGTTAAATATATGTAAATAATTCTTTTCACCTGTGGTTTTTTACAACATTGTCCGTCAGATATTTTTGGAGGATCATTTTGGCCTATAATTTGTAAGGCGAATAATTTCAAAAAAATTATGCCCTATAAACATTACAAAAAACGTTATGATTTGTCCTTAGAATATTTATAAATACCTAAGTATATTTATTAAATCATACATGATATAAAATATATTGCAAGGTAAAATTTGCAAAATATATTGCAAGGTAAAATTTGCAAAATATATTGCAAGGTAAAACTTGCAAAATATATTGCAAGGCAAGATATACAGAGTGAAATTTTAGTGGTTGTTTTCCCGCGGCAGGGCGATTTGCTATCGGTAGTACTTTCGAATTATGATAGACAAAGTTAATAAATAAAAACTTCTCTATAAAAAAAAAAACTAAACTCTAACATGCGAAAAAACAATAGTAACGCACTAAAACTGCAAGTAGATGACAGTTCCCGATATTGTTAACAAAGAAACGAATAAACAAGTAAACACGATTAGGCGAAAATAAGTCGTAGCATGTCAGTAATAAGGCACGCCCGCAGCGAGCAACGTGGATACTCCCCTTCTCACTCTCTCGGGGATTCCCAATATCGTACAAAGGCGCCGACACGGCGACTACCCTTTCAGTTGACCCGTGACAGTCGCAAGCGCATCCACACTCGTTTTGCGCATACGCGGAGTTCGCAAATCACCGTAAAAGCCAGCAAGAAGCCCGGACCTTACTCCATTGGACTTTTATTTGTGGTCTGACCTAAAGCGCCTAGTGCACCAACGCGAATACGAAACTCGTGATGCGCTAATAGCGGCAATAACGGACGCTTTCGATGTTATTAGACGTGACAGAGACACATTAATATCATTAAAAAACAATCAAATTAAACGTGCTAGATTGTGCATTGAACGTGGCGGATTGCAGTTCGAACAATTATTGCGTTATTGGGAAGTTTAAGTGTAAATACGGGACCATTAAAAATTAGGTAGGTAAGGCAATTTAATAATCATTGTAAATAAGTTGATTCCATTTTTTAAATACGCCTTAAATACGTTTTTTATCATTTAAAGCTTGATCTAAACTTGTTATTTTCACTTTTAAGGATCCGTAAACTGCACGTTAAAAGTATTTATGACGGTCCTGAGCCCGTAAAAGTATGAAGGAAAAATGGAACTACTTTTTAGGTTATTTTGTTTCACTCAAAAGAAGTAGGTACATACTACTGCAGTGCTACTACTGGTGTTAGGTCACTTTCTAGTTTCGTTCGACACTTTTGTAAATCTGTCATTTCTTAACGTCAATAAAAAAAAAAACCGGTCAAGTGCGAGTCGGACTCGCGCACCGAGGGTTCCGCACAAATCCGTAGGTACATATATAATAGTTCAGCTGGTCTATCGCCTAACGCACACGCAGTCGCAATCGACTTTAAAGCGGAACAAGTGTGCTCATTTTGTATTCAGACAAGCTTTCGATTTTCAAAATGAAAACGATTGCTATTATTGCTATTGGATATGCCGTAATTTGTAATTTTAGGTGTTTAATCATACAAACAAAGTAATTGAATGTAGAACTGCGTTAACGTTTATTTCTTAGTTATAGTTACAGTTATTAGGGTGGATCAACTTTGTGTTGTTGTTATTCTGTCCCGTAAACCAGGAGACAACAGTGATAGAGTTTCTTAGAAATAATGTTATAATATATAGTTCCAGCACACTCAGGAGAAAGGCCATAAAAGAATGGGTGTGTAATTGCCAATAAAACAGTTTTTTAGTGGACTTACTTATATCCTTTGAAATCATAGTTTTAAAGAGTGATTTGTTAGATGACTTTCCCAAACGCATTTTTTCTTTGAAGCTAATTTTCTTTTCGCGTTGTTCCCCGAAAGTGATAATTAACAGTCACTTTTTTTCCGGCGGTTTATTTTTACATTCGTGTTTTTACCCTTGCGAGTTTTATCCAGTCGCTTCTTTTCCTACCACCATATTTTCACGGTCGTGTTTTTCCCGTTCCAATTTGTCGAAGATACAGAGTCGACGGAGCTCCGCTACCGCGGAGCTCCTATTTCTGGGTGGTTTGGCCCTCCGGGCCTGATGCAAAACTAACATAACCTAAACCTACCTACGAATTACGATGTAAATACTTTTGGGAAAAGTGCGACTGAGATAGAAATCGAACGGGAAAAAAACCGACTAGGAAAAAAGTCGAACAACAAAAAAAGCGACTGTAATAAAATCGAATGGTGAAAAATAAAATTAGGTAATTTCGCGTTCGGCGAAAAATGCGAACGGAAAATTTAATACAAAGAAATAATGAGTTCGGGAGACTGATTTAACAAACCAAAATTACCATCATTTACGATTACTATCGCCATCTGCTAGCGAGTAGCTAACACTTCATTTATTACACCAAATTTATTTCACCGTGCCTTGCATAAAGACCCTTTCTTTGTGATTTAATTAAAAATGTACAGTTTTCAGATATTTTCCTATACTTGTAGTTCATGACGGTATTACTTACCAAATTTCAAAGTTCTATTTACGATTACTAACGCCATCTGCTAGCGAGTAGCTAACACTTCATTGATCACACGTCGTTTCCTGCATAAAGGCCCTGATTTTTTGGTTATATAATTAAAATTTACAAATTTCAGACTTTTTCCTATACTTGTAGTATAAGACGGTGCTACTTGCGAAATTTCATAGTTCTAGGTCATCGGGAAATACCCTATACATTTTGATTCCCTCGACAGTGTCGAAATACACGTTTTTTGCGGCATAAACGGCCGTTATTTTTTTTTTACTTTAACGTAGGAGCTTGATTTTTTCACAGTTTCACGGGGCTGTAGACCGGAGTATATGGTTTTAATTTCAACTCGATACCTCCTCGCGTTCCCGTGATAAAGGGTCTTGACAGACAGACAGACGGACAACAAAGTGATCCTATAAGGGTTCCGTTTTTTCCTTTTGAGGTACGGAACCCTAAAAACATTACATATCTATTGTACGTCCATGGCAAAATCATTTCGTTGCGGAAAAACAACCACTAAAATTTCACGCTGTATTGTTTAATGGTCTACTTCGTAGAAACCAAAATATATTTGTGCTTGTGGTAAGATAAGACCGACTCTGGTTTAGTATCGTATCAAGTACAAAACGCGCTTTGGTGGGTAGGTCGCTGCGCAACAACCGCACCCGCATCCACAAGAGCCTGTTCAGCGCCATGGTGCTGCAGGTGCTAATCCGGCTCACGCTGTACATCGACCAGGCGCGCGTGCGCGGCCGGTCCACTAACCCCACCGCGCCCGCCGACCTCACGCTAGGCATCGACAACATGGTACCTCTATAACTTCAATTTCTACCTACCTTACGTTTGCATTGTACGAGTATATGATATTGATGGTCCCACTGCGTTATTTGACCATACCGTGTCGTGTTGTGTATGAGTAGACTCCATTTTTCTGAGTAACTGAGTTGGCTTTACAGTCGTAAAGCCAACTCAGTTACTCACACAAAGACCGCAATCCTAAAGTATATAACTATAATATACATACATACATACATTAAATCACGCCTGTTTCCCAGAGGGGTAGGCAGAGACCACTTCTTTCCACTTGCTACGATCTTGACAAATTTCTTTCGCTTCTTCAACATTCATACATCGAGTCATGCACGCACGTCGGTTTCGGGTACTTAAGATTCGGCCCTTTTCCAATATTTCTACGAATTGATTCGAAAATATAATAGTTATTTATGGAACTTGTAAATAATTAAGCTTCTCAAGATACGAGTGCCATGGTTAGAGCGCGAGCTGGCGAGCGCTCTGATGACAGGTACGAGGCACGAGTACCTTAGGAGCTAATTAAGTAACTGCATACATAACTTGTTTAGGAGTTTAAAAATATAACTACAAAGTTTGGCGTATTCGTTAAGTTGTTACAGGCGGTTAAAATAAGCCAAGGTCAGCGACCACAGCTAGTTAGATCTGCGGTGTCAGACTAGTTACGTAATACAGCTTTGTTTTACATACAGCTTAGCTTTTTGACAAAACAAACAAATCTACCTATCTACCTTAACTAAAAGCAAAAAGTTATAAAATTGCCAAAGAAACTAGTCGGAATATCGTATTGTGCCACAAAATTATTTTTATGTATAATTTAATAACGCTTTGGTATCTACTGTTAAGTTATAAATATTACCTAAATAAATAAATGAATAATTTTGTAACACGCAACTCACACACACGCGTTTAGAAACCTGTAATTTTCTCTTCATTATTTCCTAAACGGCCTCAAAGTCTAATAATTGAAAATGTTATCAGATGTTTATGAACGTGTACAATAACTTAGGTGTATAATGAATGACTTTTAAGGAGTTATCTAATAATGCAATGATACCTCAATCGATGTTATATAAAAATGATGACGATAATGTAAAAAAACCAACTAGCTGTTATAAGCAAACTATAAACTTTACATTTAAGTATGGGAGGTACCCGTCTTTAAAAAAATAAGATTTTATATTACTTGTTCGTCGGCGTAATTTTAATGTATAACCAACCGTGCCAAATTACAGCTTTGTAGTACTCACCGAGATTCTGAGCTAAACCGCAAAGAGCAGACAGACGGCAAGACGGTCGCCGTCGCGAACTATAACCTTGTTTGACTTTGGAACCCTAAAAAGATTCGAACATCGGCTTCCAGCCCAACAAAAATATTTCAAAAATAGGGTCGTCGGCTTAAACACGTGGATTCACTATTGAATAAGTTTGAAGGACACTTAGCGAATCAGCAAGTTCTGCCGAGTTCATTTTTCCCGTCCTCACCTACAAGAACTTGGACGAGTTCCGGGGCTAGCACAACTTGGCTAAAGTGGGCACTCGAGTGCTCGGCAGTACCAATATATCCGAAATACCGCGCGGCTACTGTCTTTTGTGAGCGTCTGCTTTTTGAACACAATTAAGATTGATTCGACATATCCATATTTAAAATGAATTACAAGTACATATGATGATGATGCATAAGCAATTACCTATATTTCCAGCCCTATCTGTGCGAAACTGCATACGTGCTTCTGGAGTACGCGATCACCGTGATGTTCATGTGGATGTTCATCGAAGGGATGCACCTGCACAACGTGGTCACTGCGAACGCACTGCGCGAGCGCATCTCGCACTGGTTCTACTACGCTGTCGGGTGGGGCTTGCCCGTCGTGTTCACGGGCGTATGGGCTACGATGACTGCTCTTCACTATGGACAGGAAAAGGTTCAGGCGTAAGTATAACAATCCGAACCAATTATTATTGCCTATACTGTCAAACGAATATTTTTATATATACTTATGTACATACGAATATATTTATATACGAATATTTGCATATAATTATATACAATCACGTCCTCGAACTTACGGGGGCGAAAAATTGAGTCAAGTGGTCATCTTCGAGAAAATTCGAGCGACGCTCGGTCATTCCGAGTGTGAACTAGATAACTTGTACCATTTATGGAGTATATCCCTACCTAATAGGCGAATACTCTACATGAATGGTGTTATGAGCTGCGATATATGCGACCATAACTATAAATGAATGATGAATGAAAGGAATAGAATGAAAGTAATAGATTGCTTCCCACTATACATACCCACTATATATTACATTCTCACCTCACTCACCTCAATCGCCCCATCATTCACCTCAACCATTTAATTTTAATTTGATTTTTATACGAACTTATGTAAAAGAAAATTCCTTCACTCCAAGCTCAGGATTTTTCTTTCCAGGCCAACCCGGGTATTGTAACGAGGTTGTTACAACCTCTTTTGTTTGAGTTCCTGGCCACTATTACATTTCGATCTAAATCATCCAAATTCAAATTCATTAGATTCTATTCCGCTATCGATCCTTGGATCATTCTCCATATTTTTACTAAAAGAACTAGACACGCGTACGCGTGTCTCACCATTATTGTACTTTCATTAATTTACTATATTATTTGGTATTCAGTTATTATAAATTATAAAATATATTCAAGAAGTGTTTCTTTTATCTTCGACACAAAACGTCTCAGCGATACTTACCCTGTACCGTCAGAAACTTAACTATATTTATTTCAAGAAATAACTATTTCTACGCGGTTACATTTATCACATCGAAATGCCATTTATAGGTCGGTACTCTTATTAAAAAGGTGATTGCTTGAAATATTTAATTTATCAGCACTTCAAGGCTTTCACGCGAAATTGCCATGGTTGTAAGCTTCTCAAAGAAACCTAGCATATACAGGGTGTCCCAGAAATGGCACGTCACAGTGACACTGGAGATTCCCCAGCCTCAGATGAACCAAACCAGCCTAACATGACCTCAGTAAAAGTTGCACCGTTTTCAAGTTATACCAATTTAAAGATTTTTCCAAATTTTCACCTCTTTTGACATTGTAAGTGCTCGCATTTACTGGGATAGCTTTAAAATTTAGTTTTTTTTATTTGTTCGCGTTTATGAATAGTTGTTTAAGATGATAGAAACATTATTATGTCAATAACTAATGTAAAAGTTGGAAAAATAATGTAATGAACTTGACTTAAATTATCATCAACATAGTAATTTAAACTTTGAACACATGCCATAACTTTTTTTTACCACAAACGAAATGTGCAAATAACTTTAAAAACATGCGTATTTTATGCCAATTCTAAAATGGTATGACACATGATATCTTAATGCATAAAAGTAGGAATTCGTATGACATTTGCCAATATGGGTCCTCGGAAATCAATGCTAATCATCTAAAAAAATATCTTGTACTCTACGATATCTCATTTGTTTGTGCTCCTTTGAAGAATATGATTGATTTTTGGTTGACCTTGGTTCAAAGATAATAAAAAACGGGATTAATTTTCATTAGTTTTTACAGTAAATGTTCGAATTGTTTCCCTCCGACTCTAAGGCACAAATGGCATCTTCGAATAAAATTTCGGTTTAGTTTTCGTAAACTGGTTTCCGATATGTCTCGGGCTGCATTGAAGACATGTCGCCGTAGTTCCTCTTCGTTACTTATTGGTATTGAATAAATATTGTCTTTCAAAGATCACCAAAAAAAAAAACATTTTACAAAGCGAAATAAACTTCCGTTAAGAGTGCCGAGTAGTTCCACAAACAAAATCAGAGTCCAGAGGAATGCCAAGTCGATTTAATTCAGGAACACCACAGGAAAACGGACGCAGTGAACATGGGTGATAAGTAATGACATAATTCAAATCAATAAAAATGTACCTAACTAAAAAGTCGGCTATTAAAACGAGGTTTAATATTAATCAACGAGTATAGCACGAAACGCACGGTAACGAACTATGAGTAGTTTGGGTCACAGGGCTACATCTGCAATAAGTAAATAACTATCCTACAATTCTTTACATGATAAACTTGCAAAGCGGCTAATCGTTTCATTTGTTAGTTTGGTTGCCGGGATCCTTATTGGCAAATGTGATACGAATTCCTACTTTTTTGCATTAAGATATCATGTGTCACTCTGATTTTGTGTGTGGAACTGAAACGACTACTCGGCACTCTTAACGGAAGTTGATTTCGCTTTGTAAAATGTTTTTTTTTTGGTGATGTTTGAAAGACAATATTTATTCAAAACCAATAAGTAACGAAGAGGAACTACGGCGACATGTCTTCAATGCAGCCCGAGACATATCGGAAACCAGTTTACGAAAACTAAACCGAAATTTTATTCGAAGATGCCATTTGTGCCTTAGAGTCGGAGGGAAACAATTTGAACATTTACTGTAAAAACTAATGAAAATTAATCCCGTTTTTTATTATCTTTGAACCAAGGTCAACCAAAAATCAATCATATTCTTCAAAGGAGCACAAACAAATGAGATATCGTAGAGTACAAGATATTTTTTTAGATGATTAGCATTGATTTCCGAGGACCCATATTGGCAAATGTCATACGAATTCCTACTTTTATGCATTAAGATATCATGTGTCATACCATTTTAGAATTGGCATAAAATACGCATGTTTTTAAAGTTATTTGCACATTTCGTTTGTGGTAAAAAAAAGTTATGGCAGGTGTTCAAAGTTTAAATTACTATGTTGATGATAATTTAAGTCAAGTTCATTACATTATTTTTCCAACTTTTACATTAGTTATTGACATAATAATGTTTCTATCATCTTAATCAACTATTCATAAACGCGCACAAATAAAAAAAACTAAATTCTAAAGCTATCCCAGTAAATGCGAGCACTTACAATGTCAAAAGAGGTGAAAAATTGGAAAAATCTTTAAATTGGTACAACTCGAAAACGGTGCCACTTTTACTGAGGTCATGTTAGGCTGGTTTGGTTTGTCTGAGGCTGGGGAATCTCCAGTGTCACTGTGACGTGCTATTTTTGGGACACCCTGTATACAATTTCCATTAACTTAAGCTCTTAAAGGTACTCATTTTCATGGAAAAAGATCACTCATTTATGGTTATTTCTTACGTTTGGAAGGACTTGTGAAATATAATTAATTTATTAGGTAGGTACCTACTCAAACCAACTTAGCGTATACAGGATGTTCTTGGAAGTGTGGATCAAATCGAACAGGGACATAGAGGCGGCCATTTCCGATAATATTAAATTAAAGGTAATTCGATCCTGGACGGTTAAAAAGTTATGATTTTCATTTAGAAAAAAACATAAAATTGCTATCTCTAAGCACTCTATCTTTGGTCACAGGTGGACCTAATAAAAGCGTGTTAATAAAAAGAAACGGAAGTAGGTAAGGTAAAAAAATCGTTTTAAATAAAAATTTAAAACTACAAAATGTCACACCGTCACACGGAAGCCACATTTGACGCCATATACTTTTCACCACGCGGACCAAAGAACTACGAGAGAATTATTTGATCCATACTATGTGATATGTTTTAACCATGAAATTTGTTGTCAAACTGTGTAAAAGTATAATGCAAAACAATATACTTATCTGCATTAACCTCGTTACAAAGATGAAGTTTTAAAAGGAAGAAAACACTCGGTCACTTGTATGTTGCTCGCTGTCGAAAAAGAAACGTGTTTGCTAACTCCATTTGTCTAAATCGGTGGTAGTGTAAATGTTAGCACACAAAAAAATATTATTAACTTAAATACAAAGAATGACGTAACACAGCTGGTATTGAACTGGTGAATTTTGGTATGGTATTTTGTCATAAAAATCATTTTTTATTAACCTCCTTTTCTAGAAAGTTCAGTTATTATTTAATATACTTAAAAGACATGAATTTGTTTTGCTCAATCTATGTTATCAGAAGTTCCGACTTTTGTTTCGACTGTGGTATTGTGGAGGGAGACACCTGCATTTTGTATGGGACAAAAAGTGTAGGTACTTTATCCTCCTAATGCCCAACAGTTGTGTAGTCATATCATAGCGTACCACGGTCCAACCAGTAGTAGTACTTAATAGAAAACCCGCCATTTTGTCTTTTAAGTGCATACTTGGGTCTGAATGAGTATAAAACAAGTAGTACTACTGGTAGGACTACGAGCCGTAGTGACTTCATGCTGAAGTGTGCGTTCCTTTCGTTCGTGGCCTTAGGGATATCATTAGTATTTTGTTATTATTATTTCTATTTGTTTTATATGGTATAACCAACCAAAATATGGTTAAATATAATACAGCAATACAATGAAACGCATTTGCGTTTGCGTTTCATATTTACGCAGTAAATTATTTTTTACGCCTCTCTAAATCATAGGACATTTTTACGAAATGTACAGTTTTTTTTTAATTATGATTTAAATAAAACATAACTTTTTAACCGTCAAAATTTGAATGAGCACTTATCGGTTAAAATTATTTGAAATGACCACCTCTACGCCCCTGTTCGATTTGATCCATATTTCCAAGGACACCCTTTATATTTAAGCATTATTACGAGTTTGATGGTATTTAACTAGTGAAAAAGTTATGAAAAAAAGTATTAGGTACATTACATCTGACCCGTTACATGAATACCTACTATTGTAAAGGAGTCGTTCTTATAATACGCGACCGAGACGTCAAAAGACGCGTTCGATTTCCGGTTTTGTAGACTAGAACCTATTAAAAAGTTGTACACAACTCATTTTCAACCTACACGCTGTTCGTTTTACCTATACCCAGGCATAATAATGATTGTACACTATTTTGTTATTACAGTTGTTGGTACGGCTATAATTTCACTTCGCTATATTGGATTCTCCAAGGACCACGACTCGGAGTCATAATGGTACGTGGGTTACGAATTAAATTGTAGCGTAGTTGGGAATACGCACCGATGAAAGGAGTCGATGAATTGTAAAAGTGCGAGAGTGGTTGGGCTGTGTGCTGCGACACACTGTGCGGGCGGCGGGCGGCGGGCCTGCGGCTGACAAGATCCCCCGCGGCCCGGGGCTTGCCACCTTAGCCCGTCCTGCTATACCATCATATTTATA
Organism: Acleris emargana; assembly: GCA_927399475.2. Classification (NCBI taxonomy): domain Eukaryota; kingdom Metazoa; phylum Arthropoda; class Insecta; order Lepidoptera; family Tortricidae; genus Acleris; species Acleris emargana. The sequence goes on along the minus strand of OV656835.1, from coordinate 41,709,845 downwards.
ATCAACAGACTAAAATAGCATATACATAATGAACAGATATTTAGGCACTTGTGATTAGCATTTTATGTCTAGAGTTAAACAATTAACTTTTCATTTCGATGCAATATGCGATGCGATGCGATGAAAATACCTAAATCTAAAACTAAAAGGATAATCTCAAGACAAACAAATGAATAAAATATAACTTATAATATAAGGTATATAAATAGTGCAATTGTCTTTTCTCTTTACCCGTCACTGCAGAAATGCAGTTGTTTATGGGGTTACCTTGGGGTTACCTAGGAAACCTAACATAGGTTCTATCAAAAACATTTTCGGAATATTGTGCATCATTACATTAATATCATTATAGACAATTGAAAAATGTGTTGTCTGCGTTTTTGTGCAGGATTCTTCAATTATAAGGCGTTAATAATTCATTAATGTTATTTTTAATAGTTCACAAACTTATTACACAATAAAAAACCCAAAGAAGCAGATTTCTTAAACACACGGAACGGTTTTTTAAGCGTATAATAAATACTATTAAATTAAAGAGATCGCGTCCCGCAACAATAAGTATGTGTTTGGCATGTTGGAATTTCAATCGGCCAATGTGTCCGCCATTGCCATCTTTATAATTGTTTTGAAACGTCACTCTCATGTCATATCCATTCGCGAGCGATACGTTATAGATGTCCAGGAACCTTTTCAGGGTTCCGCACCCAAAGGGTAACCCAACGGGACCCTATTAATATACCTCCGCTGCTGGTCCGAACGTCCGTCCGCGCTAACTTAAAAGAGCTGTATCTATTGAACCGTTACGTCCGTAATAGATAGCGAGTTGTTTCTTTTTTCAGAATGTGTTATTATGACGGATTTGCGAACAAAAAAAAACAATTGCAATTTAATATCCAAGGGGGTCTCACAAGAAACGTTTTTTTCCAACATATTTTTAGTTGTATCGTAAAAACGGTAAAACATACAAGTGTCAAATTTGGTATGATTATAACTAGTACAAACCCTGGAGAAAAATAACAGATACTAAAAAATGGTCAAGTGTGAGTTGGGCTCGCGCTAATTCGATTCGAAATGGGAATATAATAATAAGTACCTACTTTTCCGAGAGTCCAACTTGCACTTGGCGGGTTTTTTATTGTTTTGAGTTGTTGAGTTTGATTGTTTTCCGTTAAAGTTAAGAACTTCAAATACCTACAATGCTACAGCGCAACCAGTGGGTGATGGAGATGAGTCGACAAAACTACAAACTTAAGGTTGTACCTACTTATCACAGTGGGATGCTTTTGATACCCTATGCATACATTTAAAGTAAAACCATCCAAAATTCAGTGTACTTCAGTGTAGTGAAAGGAATTTAATAAATGTATCTTAGGTAAGTTTATGTATACACACCATTTGCAGTTGGTTTTAAGTTAACTTGAAGTTTTTTCTTATTTTTCACCTCTTTTGACATTGTAAGTGCCTGCATTTACACGGATAGCTTTAGAAAAAATGCGTAACTATGTTATGCCAATTCAAAATTGGTATGTCACATGATATCTTAATCCAAAAAATAGTAATTCGTATCATCTTTCCCAATAAGGATCCCCGGAAACCGATGCTAATAATAATATGAAATTAAATTTATTTATTTGCTGTAAATGTGGTACATTAAGATGTCGTTTAAATTGCAGTAGATCGCACGCTTTGCTGTGTTCAGCATGCAAAAATTGTCTTACATAAAACTATCTTACTCTTAATTTGATATTTTAAATTACAATTAATTAGGTAAATTATGTATGTTACATTATAGGTACAACATACTGTATAAAATGATCGAAAGACGTACTCTACGATATCTCATTTGTTTCTGCTCTTTTGAAGAATATCATTGATTTTTGGATGACCAAGGTTCAAAGATAATAAAAAACAGGTTTAACTTACCTTCGTTTTTACAATAAATGTTCGAACTGTTTCAATCCGACTTTAATGCACAAATGGCATCTTCGGATAAAATTTCGGTTTAATTTTCGTGAACTGGTTTCCGATATGTCTTGGGCTGCAACGAAGCCATTTCGCCGTAGTTCCGTTTCGTCTCTTATCGGTTTTGAATAAATTTTGTCTTTCAAACTTCCCCAATAAAAAAACCAGTGGGTTGAGATCCGGGGAACGCGTGGCAATAAAATTGGTCTCAATCGCCCAATCCATCTGTCAGGGTACGTGTTGTTTAGGTGCTCGCGGACTGAGCGAGCATAGTGTGCCAGGCAGCCATCTTGCTGGAACCACATCCTTTGCCTCAATGCCGACGGCAAGACCTCTAATAAAATAGGCAGATCGTTTAAAAAAACTGCAGATAATTCAAGCCATTCAGAATCGGCCGCAACTCGACCGGTCCTATTATTTGGGCTTTAAAAATTCCGGTATACAATAGTACATTGTGTATTAAGGTCGGTAAGTAAGGAATTACGATCGAGGCTCTAGTAGAAGCCCGAAGTCGAAGTCTGAGGGCTTTCTGAGTCGAGGTTCGTAATTCCCGTACCGCCCGTGAAACATACAATGTTTTTCATCACATTTGCGAGTAAATAAATACACAAGTCAGCACAACTATTATTTACGAATTACTTGAACTTTTTTTAAGCGGATGGCTGGCGGACTCCACAGATTATAAAAATGTTTCGTTCATAAACGTTAAGGGCAAATGCTTACGTAGTTATACATACAGCCCTGAAGAAGTGTAAAAAAAACGACGTTTTGATACAGAAAACTATTAAAATCGGTTATTAAGAACATTAATTGAGTATTTAAGTAACATGTAGCGAGATTGCAATGAAATTCCTGTTTAATAATAATAATAATAATAATAAGGCCGCAGGGCAGCTAGTGGCGAGCTGTTGGTGAGTGGCGACACCACGGACCTGAATGCTCCCGAGGGTAGGTCCTGTTCCTCACCTCACGCTTGCCTTCACCGGCCGGCTGGAGTGTATTTATGACGAGGAACAGACCCTCACCTCTGGCTTGCCTTTATTGGCCGGTCAGAGTGGAGTCGCAAGAGCTATATGCTCGAAGGGTGGATGTGTTGCATAAGTGGTGAGTGGGCACCTTATGGTCGTTTAAAGTCCAGAAGCACCTCTCCACCCTTAGCCCCTCTGGAACTGTTACCTCCCTGCTGCTATATATATGCGGCTATTTCGGGAGGCCCATTCTTGAGTTGGCGAGTCACCGCCTGCCATTTCAACCAAAGTAATTAGCATTGGCCAGGCAGGCGCCGTAGTTTCATCAATAGCCTAGTTCACCAATCCATATCTGTTCATTCATAGAGCCTATTGTTAATACTTCCATCCTTCTTAAATAGTCCTACACTAACCGTTGGTTGTCCGTGGGAGCATACTTTTATAGTTTGAACTCAGGGACAATCGCCGGTTGGTGTCCCATCACTTTACTAAAATAAACTTGTCTAAAGGGCCTCTGCGTGTTGGCTTCGGCTCCATGTACGCCTTCCAAAGGTCCGGGACTCCCATAGTCCCGTGAATGGTAAAGACATACAAATAATAATAAGTCATTTATTTCAGGCAAGTGTACCCATACATCATTAAAATTTAAAATTTACAGAAAGTGATTAAAAATAAAGCAATAAATTAGAATTAAATACATTAACAATAACACGGACACAGCATAAACTGACAACTATTTTTTGTTAGGCTCACGGTGCACTTTTAGCCAGTGTCGGAGCATCCGGCAGTCCAGGCGATCCGACAGGGAACAGAGAATCTCGTTATTGGACGACCGAATGCGATCTCGAAATGACGCTATGCGTGACCTTATGACGGCGAAAAAATCGGGAACGCCCGCCTCCGCAAACATACTCGACGCACTGCAATAACGTGGCAGTTTCATCAAGGTGCGAAACGCATCATTGTACTGCACTCTGATGGTACTCATGGCGCGTCTCGTGTAGTTGACCCACAACTGGCATGTATATAGGCATTGGCAGAATGCTCTAAATAATGTCAGCTTAACGGGGTCACTACATCGCGCGAACCTTCTCGCAAGCATGTTACTTCTGACGGCCGTGGCTCGGCGTTCACGTTCAATGTCCAGATCGTCATGGAGATTCTCTGTCAAGATGTGTCCCAGGTACCTAAACTGCCGGACCCTCTCAATTGGAGAACCGTCCAAGTACACTGGGCGAACACTCTCCGGACCTTTCCCTGAGCGGAAAACCAATAGCTTTGACTTCTGAGCATTATACTTTAACCCATAGTCAGAAGCATAGCGCTCGCAGACGTTCAGGAGCTTATTTATACCGTTTATAGAAGGGCTGAGGAGGACCATATCGTCGGCATAGCTGAAATTATTCAGACATGTTCTGCCGATATGGCAGCCAACTCCAGTTCCTTTTAAGTGCAAAATAAGGTCGTTTATATACAGGCTAAAGAGGTCCGGGGAGGTTAACCCTCCTTGACGAACTCCACACACTAACCTATATTCGTTAGAGAAGAAGTCGCCCCATCTCACCATATTCGATTGATTTTCGTACCAATATCTCAACAGGTTCACACTGTGCTTAGGTACATTTGACCCAGCAAGTTTTTCCCACAATAAATCATAATTTACGAGGTCAAAAGCCCGACTGAGGTCAAGAAAACATGCGTACACGGAAGTTTCCCTACCAACGTAGTATTTGACAGTCGATTTAAGACAGTAAATCGCAGAATCTGTTGAGAGACCAGTACGAAAACCAAACTGCGCATCATCCAATATCAGGTTCTCCTTTAATGATGGGTGTAGGAGTCTTTCCAGTATTTTGCCAAGAATTGTACCTAAAGAAATAGGGCGATAGTTTTGAATACTAGAAAGGTCACCCGTATTATTTTTTTAAATAACATTTTAAGACAATTTTTCAATTGCGTGTAAACTCTTTGCTTGAACTTGCATGACCTGTGTGCTGTGCCATAAATAAATAAAAAATTACTTACCGACCTTGGGTTTCATGGTAAAAAGAAAGGTCGAGGGTTTTATATGGGGCATTGCGGCCAAGTTAACCTGTATGTTAAGATACTGTTTACGTGCAAGTGTGATGAAAATTAATTTTAAAGTGGTATTGTGACCGGGTATTCTCTTGATTCGTGTGGGTTAGTTATTCCCAATTGTGGATGTTATGCAGGTTGACGTACCCATCTCTATTGCAGGCCAATTGGTCGCTATACTTCATCAAAGAAGTTTGAGTTTCCCTCCATTTCTGTATCATCTTGCGACATAGGTAATCGAATAAGCTGCGTATAATCTGTCGGAAGAAGCATTTGGACGCGATGGATGTGGTAATGCTGGTATTTGTACCGCGTTAAAATCCGTTGTGCCGACGATTTAGTGACGCCAGTACGGCGTTCAATTATTCGCACAGAAGTTCCTGGCTCTGCTTGTACTTGACTTAAAAAAACGTCGTCATCAACGGTTTGAGGTCTTCCTTGATTATCTGCCGTCATGACAACCATTCACGACTCCTAAAAATAACTTCATAAGTCGTCGGCCTACGATTTGGATATCGTTCCTAGTACAGTCTTGCAGCCAAACTTGCGTTGTAAGAAACATTACATCCAGTGGAAACTCTCCTAGTTTCACCATAAAAAAAACGACTTTTTTGTATTAAGATATCTCGTGTCAAACCAATTTTGAATTGGCATAACATACGCATTTTTTTAAAAGTTATTAGCTTATTTCGATTCTTGTAAAAAAAAACATCGCACGTGTTTAAAGTTGAAATTACTATCGCTGATAATTTAAGTCAAGTTCATTGCAGTATTTTTCAACTTTTTCATTAGTTATTGACATAATAATGCTTCTAATATCTTAATAAACTATTCATGAGAGCGAACAAAAACTAAATTCTAAAGCTATCCGTGTAAATGCCAAAAGTTCAAAAGAGGTGATAAAAACGTTAAATTGGCATAGCTCGAAAACGGTGCAACTTTTACTGTATGGTTTTTTTCAGGCTGGGAAATCTTCGGTGTCACTATCACGTGTTATTTTTGCGACACCCGTATAAATAATCACATCCCTACCCTATTTGTCGAGCAACGGTCTCAATCTGCAAAACGGAACCCTCATAAGATGACTTCCTTGTCGATCTGTTCATATGTCTGTTGGTTTGTTAAATCGCTGACAATCGCTCACTAAATAGGGGGGAATATTTGGAATAGCTTTGTGTGGTCCGCACAAATTCTCATTATTGGCAAATTATTTTTACTAAACAAACAAAATAAATCACTGAAAATAAAATAGGTTATACCTATCATTTGAGAGCTCTTAAGTTACTTAGGAAAAACTATTCTTGTAACATTTTAAAAATCGATAGTATTTGAGATATTTGAGTAATTTTATTATTAAAGTTAAACACGCAAAAAAAATGACACTGCTCGCTTTATTTCAAAAATCCCTAATGGAAATAGTTTAAATATTACAGAAGAAATAAAATATTTGCTCTAACACTAACGGTTTCTTAGGAAAAAGATAAAAAAGTTGTCGACAGGAAAACTGGATTGCGGTCTATCGGCAGTAATAAGTCAATCAGCGTGGTATTGACTCTACCGTTTCTAATTATTCAAAAGATAGATTCATCGATATTTCAAAAGCCACACCATACAGGACACTAGTGCCACCAAGCAGCAGCAGGACTTAGTTATTGTATTTCTAACTATAATAACCCATACAAATAAGACGAAGGTGTGGAGCTCCCAGTGCTCTCAACTCTAGCACAGTAGCACAACAGTAGTCTACTACTGGTTCCGAATATTCAGAACATGAATAGAATTCGTTACCTGCTTTGTTTTTTTTATTAGCTATAGTAGCTATACACAAAATACGCCTTCTGAATTTAAGACACGCGCAAAAACGTACAGTTTATTTTAATATTACGCTTCCATTTTTTATTTCAGATTAATTTAGTCTTTCTCGTTAATATAATGAGGGTTCTCATTGTGAAACTGAGGCGCACTGCGAGCACGGAGTTAGAGAAAGTAAGGTACGTCACTAAACTGTGTTGCATTGCATGGAAAATTCACTTTTATTTTAAAAAGTAAATACTTTATCCAAAGGCTTGAAAAAAATGCTTGCCTCATCTGAAAAGCCTACTCTTATACGGTTCCCATCGAAAGGGTAAATTTTGAGGATTGATTCCTTCTAAGTGAGTAAAAATATCTCAAATTGAAGGACCGTAGCATTAAGGTTGTGAATGTGTGTGAGCGCAGATCGAGCACAAGCACATCACTGTTGGTGGTTGGCGGTTGTTACAGGAAGGCGGTGCGAGCGGCGCTGGTGCTGCTGCCGCTGCTGGGCATCACCAACGCCTGCGGCATGACGCGGGCGCCGCTCGACAGCGCCGTCCAGTTCGCTCTCTGGAGCTACGTCACCCACTTCCTGCGCTCCTTTCAGGGCTTCTTCATTGCCCTCATCTACTGCTTCTTAAATGGGGAGGTGAGTTAGAGCACGTCATTATCACGGAACATGTCATTAGAACTTGTCAATGTTGCAATGGATATTGAACTGTCACCTGCCATCTGTCACAGTACGCCAGGAATGTGGTAGAAGTGTGTGATATTTATTTTTCATCTCTCCTGTTCGGAAAGTTTAATTTGAATGGGTAGATAGCCGGGTGGAAAATTGCGTTTTCCCCTCTAGGGTGGAAAGTAATATTTTTTTTAATAGTTACGATTGGCCATGGAGTCTAAGATAATTGAGCTACGTCATATTAAAATCATTCATATATCTAAACTCGACTATACGTTAAATGACGTATTTATTACGATCTATAGGTTCATATTAAAATCATTTTACGACTGGTCTCTTTGTTTCGCAATTACAAAAAAAAAAACATTTAAAATTATTCCTCTTATATTCTGCTGCCCGCCATAATGCCATGATAGCATAGCATGACAATTTTTTTTTCACGGTTCGGCATGGCCATCTTGAAAATACACATACTGCCAACATTAGAAAAAATAATCGAGTTGGTCACGACCAAGGAGCAATACAACACAACACGGAGGATACAACACGGAGGTTGAACGCCGAACATCCGTTCGAATCAAGAAATTTGACATTTATTACGTCACGAATATATTCCATCTCTTTCTTTAGTTGTCAGAATGAGGTGGAAGTCATTTGTGAAATATGAAAGAAAGAGATGGAATATTTAAATACGTAATAAAGGTAAAACTTTTTCGTTCGGCACGGCGTCGTGACCTCGATTAAACTTTTCTAATGTTGGGAGTATGAGTATTTTAATTTTTTTCTGAATATAGAAAAAAAAGTTTGCAATAGAAAAAGCGGGAAACAAGATTAAATATATTTTCCTCGCAGTCGAAATGAAAAGTAGAGTGCTAACTCGGGTGAAATTGCCCATTTCCCCTCGAACTATTGGCGCTCTCACTTCGTTCGAGCGACAGAAATATCTCGGGTGAAATGTGTCGCTTTCCACCCTTGGTTATCAATCTACTATAGATCATTTACTCTTAAGAAGACATTAAACATAATGAAAAACCAGACTTTTTAAGGCTTAACATCAAGCCAGTAATGTAAACGTTGTATTCCACATTACTGCATTTTATACTAATCCTAATACGAGTATGTACCCAAATGTGGTTAACCGATATGTCTTTCCGTACGTTTACTGTTATATGCAGACCTAGGAATATACGGGGCAAAATTAAATTACAGCTAGGGATTGATACAAACCCTCTACCCCTACTCTCTACCCTATCATTTCTACTAGTGATCGCTCCAAGTTTTTTTTGTAAGAGTATATTTTTATAAAGTATGAAAATAAAACATAATAGCAACATAATTCCGGTTATTCTTTATTTTAAAAGGATTTTTGAACCTTCACTCATAATCATATTTTTTCCTAGTTTTAAGACTTGTTGGTAAATCTTTAGCTCTGCCTACCCCACTCTGGGAATGAAGGCGTGAGTTTATGTATGTATGTATGTATGTGTATTTCAGAATTACCTACTGTCCCATTTAGTTTTGTTAAAGTAAACGATCAGAATTCGTCCAAATTTTCGGGCGTTAATTTTCTCCGTCTCGACTGATGAATCCATTTCAGGTGGCTAAAAGACTTTTCAATTTCAAAATTATGGGCCAAAACAAAATAAAAAAATACACACTTATAAACAATGCTGGGGGCGATCACTATAGTATATGGGAAAAGCATCGATAATTGAGTTTATCGATATAGGCAAACCCTAGCTGTCATTTAATTTTGCCCCGGATATTCCTAGGTCTGGTTATATGTGTCATTTTTTTATGTACTAACTTTGTAAATTAAAATATATATTTGTCAGAAGATCTGCAAGCAGAGATAGGAGTAGTTTTCGTAAATGTAAACAATTGACCTTCGCGCACCTTTTGTCCGCGGCCCTCCCGCCCTGCCTCCATTATGTTAGGAATAACGCTGGATCCTCGAGGTGCTCGGGGATCGCTAACGAGTACCGCCGGTACCTGCGAGGGCCATCGTCGAACACTCTATGTCGCCGTCACTTATCTATTCAAGAAAGCGTGTATAATATACTTTTTCTCAAAAATGACCGGAAAAGTTGACATTACTAAGTCCATACTGAGACTCGAAGTACATAGTTTACAGACAGTTCCCAATTTAAAAAAAAAAACATTGCGTGCTCTCTACACAAGCCCGCAATGTTGCATACAAATTTCATTGTTATCTAGTTTGTAACTTTTAAAAAAGTGAAAACGGCCATAATAAAATGAGGGCACAAGTCTTATACATCCATATTTTATTCGAAACGTAACTTTTTTATCTGTGTCTGGAATAGCTTGAGTTTTTTTTTTCTAAAAAAAGCTTGCATTTTTTCTTGTCATAAAAATAAAGGCGGTAGAGAGTGATGTTATTTCACGTGAAGTTTCTGTTTAAATGCGATTTGTATGTTTCGATTTTTGAGAAAAGCACTATATATGCCTCGGCAGGAACGGCAATTGACAACATTAAAAAAAAGCATTATTGTTTTTTCGCGTTTATAATAGCTGGTTAAAAATTAGACTACCCGTATTTCTTGGTTTTTCTTTATTTAACTTGAATTCGCCGTTAATAATTTATTAAAGAAAAAGTAATTAAAAAGACCGTATATACAAAGTTAGGAATACTGATGTCGTGAGCTTAGCATGATATAAAATAAAAAATAAGTAACTTTAAACAGAAACAGAACTGACTGTCATGTCATGTCACTCACTTGTCAATCATTCGCTGCCGTTCGTTCACAAATTTGTTATTTTGCGTAATTTAATTAATTACATTATTTGTAGACGCCATTAAAATAAATAAACTATTTTGCGTAGAATCGAAAGCGTGTCGTTAGAATCAAGTAATCCGTCAGACAGATAAAAAATGAACATGACAGTTGTATACTTTTTTTCCATTCCTTTGGTAATAAATGGACTAAGGGCATAAGTGTATTCCTAACATTCACAATCAAACTTTTTTTACTGTTTTTTCTAAATATAAAAAAAACTACTGCATAAAAAAATCCAAAGATATTTTTACTGTAATCAGCAGTGTAAAATCTAGAAACGGTATTTTATTTTACTACCTTAGCACATAATGAATTGTTGTCAATTGCGGGCCTCGTATTTTTACCAATTCTCGGCCCGCAATTGCCTGCTTCACTGCCTAGGCAATAATGTACTATTAAAGGGTTCATTTGAATATTGTGTTGCTAGGATACTTTAGCCCCTTACCTGTTGAACCGTTCCCAAAACACTGAAGTAGGTACATTAGATTGACAAACGTAACCTTTGTCACTCCAATCAGAGTTGAAACTGTCCAATAAATGCATCGCAGATCTAAAATGACATTGTGCTAATTTTCAAATAAAAAATATCTCAACAAACTGTTCATAAATTATACATAATTTTTTTGCTAACTTTAATTATGATTGAGAAAAAGCTTTGAAGCTAGACCACATGTCCTTTTTAATTCGGTATGCATTTAATTGCTAACAAACGACAGGCCTCCGTCGGTAGGTCAGGTCGTTAGGAACCTAAGTAGGTATGTAAAAACATCTGACCCTCTTCAAAATATTTCCTTATAAGATAAGCATGCAACCCTGTTTGTGATGCTGTAGCTGTTTTTAATATTCTCTCAAATACCTTTATATTTTTACCAATTTGTGTGTAGGTGTGCCAATATTTTTTACCAATTGTTCACTTATGATTATGATTGTTATAATATTACAAGGTAGGTAGGTACTTAAAAAGTTTACGTGAAGACCAGAGGCCGGAATTCTCGCAGCTGTCATAGGGACATCTCGTTTATCGACTTTACATTATAGAACACTACATAATAAATAAGATTAAAAGTAGAGGTAAACAACAGGCGGTCTTATCACTAAAGAGCGATCTCTTTCAGATAACTTTCGAGTAGGTAGTTGAAAATGTCAAATAGAGATTTGCTATGAAAACAATCTTTAACAAATCTTATTGCAATTACTTTCGAAAAATGTTCGAAAGGCATAAGAAATCCATAAATTATTAATAAGAAATAACAAAATATATATTTATTTTATTTATTACTTATTAATTATGTTGGTATCCAAAGGTTATCTCGAAGAGATCGCCCATTTGCGATAAGACTGCCTGTTGTTTACTTCTACTTTCAATCATATTTTAAATATTGTATTCTGTATTTATCGATTTACATGTGTAGATCCGACAGTCGAGAAGCCCCTATGACAGCTCTAAAATGCTACGAGAATTCCGGCCTCTGGTGATGACTGATGAGGTGACGACACATACTAGCGATAATATAAAAGGAAACTTTAAAAACTGAGGTGTGGATGGAAAAGTCGCAAGCAGACATTTGACTTCGGCACTTTGTTGGGACTAGTCAGGAGACAAACATACTACAAGTCCCCGCCCCGCGGAGGTGAGCCCCGCGAGGGGGAAGGGGGAACTATGACAACGTACTCGTATCGTCGACGTGTTCATAGCTCTTATAAATATATATATCATACATATATCAGTAATTTACTTGACAATAATGGCGACCGAGTTAAAATCAATACCGTATTGAATGCCGTGATGATTTTTATCAATTTAATCAAATACGTGACAAATTGTTTTTTTTAGGTGAGGCAGGTGTTGAAGAAACACTACGACAACTACATGTCCATGCGCTTCGACAACCGCCAGAACCGGGACTCCTTTTTCAACTTCTGGTCCAGCAGTGGCGACCAGAAATCCTCGAAATCCAGGTAAAAAGTTATAGACACAGAAGTAAACACAGACAAATAACATAGAAGTAAGGATAAATGTAGAATGCGGACCGTTAAAAAAGTTGTCATTAAGACTATAAAAGACCGAACTTAATTCTTATAAATATATTTTTTTATCATCACTGGCCGCTCAGAGTCGGACATGTCTCTACTTTCTATGCGTATTAAATTAGTTTTGTATGTTTTAAATCCCACGTCAGTCAAAAACCACATGAATGAGCAAATTATGGTTAGAAATTTAAATAATGTTCTTCGAACATAATTCTATTAAATTAACGTTTTAAAGCACTCGCGATGGGTAATTTGTACTTTTGAAGATAATTTTGTATTACCTACCTTGTTAAGCTTATCTAACGAGTCCACATTTGGTAGGACTATGTTTAGAACAGCGGTAGGTAATCCCCTTGCCACCTTCCGACACTAACGTGAGATCAGGTTTTTGAAACCATAACAATATTATTGCAATCGGGTTATACGTTACCTTCAATTTCAATTCAATTAAATTAAATAACTTTTTAAAGATACGACTGTAGACGTAACGTCACGGCATGAAATCCAGGAAACTGCATTTTTGTTTTCTCGCGCTATTAGTATAGTCAAATTAGTAAAAAGTATGGAAGTAATTCGTGTATAGGGATTGCAATCCGGTCCGGCGGATCCGGTAATCCGGCCGGATCCGGCAATTTTTGGAAGCCACCGGATCCGGTAATAATCACCGGATCCGGAGCGGATCCGGTAAAGTAAAGTGTTCTATTTTTAAACGAAATAGCGACTCATTTTGGAGTCCCGTTTGCATTAAATCAAAGAAATATTCGAACGTCGCTTCGCTTGGCGCGTGTCGTGCGATCGGTAAGCTGATGTTACGTTCTTGATGCCGAAAAAAAATCTCATGCGGCAGGAAATGAAAAAATATTAAACTAAATCCCACAAGATCAGAACACCAATTTTGAACCTCATCCAGCAGAAGACAGCTCCAATAATTCAGAATCGGATTCAAATTTAACATTAAAAGAGGAATTAGAAAAGCAGATCAATGAAGAAAAAAAAGTTTCGCCGAAACAAAAACACACAGCTTAATCGAACGGATTATGAGAAAATATTAAAAAAAGAAATGACTGCCTATGAAGTTGATGGAGTAAGGGGAAAATATTTATCCTTTCTCTACGACTTCTTAACTACAATTAAACCTACAAGTGTCGAGGCTGAGAGAGTTTTCTCGGCGGCTGGTTATATTTGTAGCTCTCTGAGAAGTAGGTTGGGAGACAACACAATTAACACTATTTTTTTCCTTCGGTCATACTTTCAGACCAAATAAGAATTGATGACTTTTACTTACTTCATTAGCAATAAGATAATGGTTCTGGCCTCTAAAGTCCAGTTCCTCAAACGTCCGATCGTCGAAGGAATCCTCGAAGGTCCATTTCCCCAAACGTCCGATCTTTGAACGTCCAATCCTCGAAGGTCCATTCCTCGAACGTCCAATCCTCGAAAGTCCAATCCTCGAACGTCCAATCCTCGAACGTCTATTCCTCGATTAATTTCCTACATTAATTTCTTACTGATAATAAGCTTGATTGTTTGAATAAACATTAGGACCTAAATAAAACCACGTGCTGTGCAGGGTCCGCCCGGATCGCTACCACAATGTTATCCATTAACCGTCCGCCAAGCAACAGTGTTCGCATTGTTGTGTTCCGGTGTGGGGAACAACCAGTGAAATTACTAGCATAGAGGCATTCCATCCAACCCTGAGTATTAGGTTTTTGAGGTCTTATTATATTATATTTATACATCGGTATCAACGTTCAAATTTCATGGCACTCGGTAAGGGTAGTAAAATAAATAAATACATTTGAATATTTGAATAATAACGTTTAATTTTTGTTTGTTTTTACTCTCATACACTGCGGTAAACTGTAAATATACTAAAAGAGGTTGATATTCTAAATACGTCATAAAACCTCAATACTCATTTCGCATTCGAAAAATAAAACAATAATATGTTAAATTTCCCAACGAATGTCAATTTAACTGTCATGCAAAATAATCTGTAAAGTCAAATAATAGTTTATCGAAACATTCATAATTCATAAGTTTCATAACTGAAAATTAGCTTTAATGACAAATGCCCAATCAAACTCCGTGTTAGACTGAGATAATGGACTCAACACAATATCCTGATTTTATATTTATTTACATTTTTAGTTCTTTTTTACTTATACAAAATAAAGGTTTAAATACATCCATTTTCACTTTTAAAGATCAACCGAAAAAGCCACATTTGTTGTACAGATTTTACTGACATTGACAGTAATTTATTCGAATCCATTCTATGACGAGTATATGATTATCATCAAGTGGCCAGTATCATTGTTATCTAAAGAGTTAGTAATAGGTAGGCAATCAATCGTATGCGGCATGCATGCAGTTCTTATTGTTAAGTTCGCGATTATATCGGGTTCAGAAGATTGGACGTTTGGGGAATTGCACATATGGTGACTGGACATTCAAAGAAATTGACATTCCAGGAAATAGACATGCAAGAAAATAGACATTCAAGGAAATTGACGTTGCAGAAAATAGACATTCAAGGAAATTGACGTTCCAGGAAAATGGACATTCGAGGAAATGGACCATGGATCCCAGAATGGAAATAATTATATAAAAACATTATAATTAGTTCTACCAAATTTACATAGAGTTGAGACTGTATTAGACTAGTTAAGTTAGACTTGATTAAGTGTCGATTGTGAAATTGTGATATTCGAATAGCCTGCCTTTTGTTAAGTTAGACTTAACAAAAGGCTTGGTTTTACAGGATTAGTTGAGTTAGACTTGATTAAGTGTTGATTGTGTTGTGATATTTGTGATATTCGATTTGAATAGCCTGCCTGCCTTTTCTTAATTTGTTTAAAAATATAGTGAGATTGTTTATTATTTTAAAATAGTGCAGTTGTTTTATCTGCTTAAAAATAATACAAATGTTGTTAGTTCTTGATCTCAAATATTTTCAGAGCCTTATTTTGTTATAATTTTATTTGATTTTATGGTGAGATTGGTGAGCCAGGATAATGAAACTTAAGTTTGTGAACTTGTGATTATGTGGTTACCTAATAAAAAGTTGATTTTCTGAAACTTCTAATGATCTTTTCTTTACCGTATTTCCTTTTTTCCCCATTATACCCTAAAAAACTTGAGAAAATAGAACATTTAGTTAATTTCAACACTGCCGGATCCGTCCGGATTGGACGAAATCCGGCCGGATCCGGCCGGATTGAAAATCAGTCCGGTTTGCAATCTCTATTCGTGTAGTCGTGCTTTTCTGGATTCGCAAGAGGACTTAGCTTGGTGGTTTCCCACGGTTTACACCATTTCTGTTATGTACGGAAGGCCTTTAAATGCGAGCTATAAACTAAAGTGCCATAGTTTTGGAGTACGTTAAATACTACCTGGCGCAAGTTTAGCCACGTGTAATGACCCCTTTGGTACATAACGTGTCTTGATTAAGAAAGTTTGTGATGTATGAAACATAAGATATTTGTTTTTATTAGATTGCGGCTCTAGGATAATTCAGTCAGTTGGTGGAAAGTTACAGTTTACTTTGCATCACTGGGCTAATTATAGAGCGTGTATTTTAAGTAAGTTATTAGATTTTTTTCCGGTCTAATTTGACTATACTATGTCAGCGAATGAGTTACATAATTTTTTTGTAACGTATTTTTTTAGCCCCCACTTTTAACCTTTTATATGGTACCTAGACCAATAGTCGATACATGAAATAACATGTATATTTAGACAAACTACTTATACACAATTTGTCTTGAAATTACTGTCCTTTTTTTTCTCAAGGTATTTTTATGTAAGATACTACAGGCAATTAACGCCCACTTAACTTTACGTTTTCTCCTCTATGAAACAAATAAAAATAAAAATATAATGGGACGAACAAATAAACCATACTTTTCTCAAACGAAACATATTGATTTAAAATATAATTGTTTAAAATTTCTGTACATACTGGACTTTTTCTTTGAGATTTATTAAAAATATCATGTTGATTAACGCTCCTTTACTTTAATGTACTTAACTCTAGACGCAGAAAGCATATTCCTGGAGGATCAATATATAATAAAACATATCAGTCACATACAAATTTCTTTATTAGAAATGGAAACTACATATATACACAAAAAATATCTAACTTCCTAAATTAAGTAAAAAATAAAGTTAATATACTTATTATGTGGTTTCCCATTACAAAATAAATTATAAGTAAATATGTTGTTGAATTAAGTAAGTATGCTTATGTTCATATATAGTACTTATAAACTAGCTCGGTCAATAACGCCTACGAAGGGTAATATCGCCCAACGGTCATTTGATCGGGCGTTATTAGCCGAGTGGGCGTTATTGTTCTTGTTCGCGTTTTTTCACTAAATTATATACCTTACCTGATAAATAATAGTGGAACATTAAGAATAATAACTTACAACACTACGCATAACATAAATACAATAGAAGAAATACAAGGAAATAATTTAAACTTGCAATTTCGTCGGCGCAGTTTTAATAACAGTGACGTCCGTGAGCAATAGGTACCCTCGAAGCGCGGTGCGGCGCGTCACTGGGAAGATGGCGGTTCGAGAAACTCGCTTTTACACTAGACGCGTTCCTATTGGTGTTAACTATGTGTGCGTGCGCTGTGACGCTGCTCATCCGAATTAAAGTAAGTATAGTATGAATCTTCCCAGGTGAATTTTTCGCTTCGAGCCCTAATCTTTCAAACAAAGGCCATTGTCTCTATTATCCCAAAGCCGCTAGCTACCGAGTTAGCACGTGCCACTACAACATTCAAATTGAAAAACCAACGGTATCGTCATAGCATTAAGGTTCAAATTTAATGTCATTGATATTCTAGATATAGGCTTTGGGATAAAAGAGACAATGGCCTTTGTTTGTAAGATTAGGGCTCGAAGCGAAAAATTCACCTGGGAAGATTCATACTATAAGTACGTTTTCTCGGTTCTGGTCGTTATTTGACAGAGGGCGTTAATTGCCATACCTACCTTACAGAAAGTAACTAAGTAGATTGTGTCACAAGCGAGAAAAATTATATACCTATACCTATTGAGCGACAGGGAATTTAAATACAGAAGGCTAACATAGAATTGTAAACTACGTTCAAGAAAATGAAATTCTTTAAAAATGAAATGATGAGTTTAATTAATAAACTTTTCATTTGAAAATACAGAAACTGACAATAATATTGCAAAACCGATAGAAATTTAAAACAGCAGTTTCAACCAAAATTTGCCTTCACCAATATCTGCTTCAGAAACAAGAAGAGCGATGAAATGGATTTCGCGGAGATCATACCACCGAAGGGAGAGACCAACGTTGACAACACTAGCGTGAAGCCGGATCAACATTCTGCGTAAGTACCTATGATACTTACCAGCCGAGTGCCAGTGAAGAGCGGGGCGAATGCTGGCACGTTTTAATGACTCCTTAACTTCGCGAAAGCATACGTCTAATAAATGCTTTTCTACAAAAATCCGATCCTTATCAGAAGCAAAGGCTGTATACATAAATGCACAAACTATGCACAATTTGACTTGAAAATATTGTAGTCACAAGCGAGTTTCTATATAACTAAGTAAGTATACCCATATATTTACCGAAAGGCATTTTAAATACAGAAGGGTAACTACAAATTATATGTTTAAGAAATTTTAATTCATTAAAAATAACTGATTGTCCATTTTGCCTTGCATCAAATAAGGTAGTTCTGCTTTTTTTATATCGCACGTTTACCAGAAAAACGTAAGAGGTTGAAAAAAAATGTTACTGTTTTATTGCTAAAATCCACCATATTTTTATTTAGTTAGAGGCATAAACGTGAATTCCTATAAAACATTTTTTTATCATCATTCGCCGCTCAGAGTAAGGTTTGTCCCTTGTCTAAACTTTCGTTGCCTAGAAAATTAGTTCTTCATTCTCTTTTAATGTGAAAGAAGTGAAGTAGTTTTTTATGTAACTGGTACCTACATAATGAAGCTTCTTAATGTGCGAGTGCCGAGGTTAGAGCGCGAGCTTGTGAGCGCTCTAATTACAGGCACGAGTACCTGATACATAAACTCATGCCCTCATTCCCAGAGTAGGGTAGGCAGAGCTAAGGATTACCAACAACTCTAAAAAAGTTGTTGATAAATCAGTTGGCACAATTCGGATGAGATGTTTACCAGCCTATTAGTGACAGGTTGCAAGCCCATCGCCTAACAGTACTACTTACTTAAAAGCCTTGATTCCCATAGTTGCCTCTTACGACATCCACGGGAAGACATGGAGTGGCACTATTCTAACCCGGCAACCATATTAAAATAAAATAAATGTTAAAAAAACAAATACCTGCCTTCAAAAACGCAAGAATAACGTCTTTGAAGGCGGGATTTTGTTTTTTAAACATTTATTTTACTGGCATTGAAAATGCAGTGATGTTTTGATAGATTTGATTGATAAGACAGGTTTTCGTCTCTGTTGATTTTTTTATTTTCATCAAAATAATCATTTTATTTTTCTAGTAAACTTTATATTTTTATTATGAAAGCAAAGTCACGGGCATTGTTATACTTATAGCGTAACTTGGTAGTTCCAAGTGTCCAAACAAGAATATGTCGAAAACGGAAAACGACAAAACAAGAATGTGTCAAAACAAGAATATGACGAATCAGGAATACGACGAAAAAGGAAGCAATCATAAGAAAAATACAACTACTAATTGATTCACGAGCACTTTTACTTATCAAGGGATGACGACTACGACGACTTGACGACGCGCTGGCCTAGTTGGTAGCGAGTAGCGACCCTGCCTACAACGCTAGCGGTCGTGGGTTCAAATCCCGGTAAGGGCAGATATTTGTGTGATGAGCGCGAATATTTGTTCCCGAGTCATGGATGTTTTCTAAGTATTTAACTATATATTTCTATAAGTATTTATATCGTTGTCTAGTACCCACGGTACCTACAAGTCAAGAGCTTAGTTTGGGACTAGGTCAATTGGTGTGACATTATTCCCTGATATTTTATTTAAGGTATTTACTATATAGTATTTATGATTATTACAATCAATTCACGTTAATTATCTTATTTGCGTATTTCCTTGTCCTTTAATTTACAAACTCGAGGAAAACTGAACTTAAGTATCTACTTACATTACAAAACCATGTAAACGTCAAACAACATTGGGCTACCGTACTTTGACGACTTTTTGATCGATTGGTTTCTTTTTTATGCATAAGTTAAGATAGATTTGTCGGCTAAGCCATATAAAAAACAATCAGAGCCGCCACCAAAATTTGCATTCACTAAATCTGCTTCAGAAACAAGAAGAGCGATGAAATGGAATTCGCGAAGAACATACCACCGAAGGAAGACACCAAGGTTGACCACACACGCGCGAAGCCGGATCAACATTCTGCGTAAGTACCTGTGGTACTTACAAGCCGAGTGCCACTGAAGTGCGCGGCGAATGCTGGCACTGGCACGTTTTAATAACTCCTACATAAAGATTTTAAATTGTATATACAATAATAAATAACGTTTGTTCACATGTTTTTTGCCAAGCTATGTCTATTTTATCGTTAGATGACTTACTTGCACAAAATATTTATATAGATTGACTCGCTTGTGACTCAATCTACTTTATAAACTTTCGAACTTACTTACCTACTTTACTTCATAAAGAAGATTGAGTTGCAAGCGAGTCAAAAAATATCTGCACAAAGGAGACATTTTAAATCCAGAGGAAACAAATTATTGTATAATACGCAACGCTCATGGTTTTTAGTATGTACTATGTGGTAAATTTAGTTCCGACTTTTTTTAAGCGAATTGTAATTATCAGAAACAAGTCAAAAAGTATGAAAATGACAATTTTTTACCACATTTTGAGTACCAAAGTTTAAATAAGAATTTATGTCAATATTTTATTATTTAATTGCTTCAGAAACAAGAAGACCGATGAAATTAAATTAGCGGAGAACATACCACCAAAGGGATCTCTCCTTAAGGTTGACCAAACTACCGTGAAGCCGGATCTACATTCTACGTAAGTGTTTACCGGACAGTGAAGTGAGAGTCGAATGCCGGCGTTCTAATAAGTACTCAAGAACAATAAGTTATAATAGAATATATGAGATTTGGATTTACATACATACCTACATACTTTCACGCCTGTAATCCCAGAGTGGGCAAGGCAGAGCTACAGAATTACAACTTTAAAAAGTTGTTATTAATTCAGTAACCACAATTTGCACAAATAGGCTAAGATGTTTACCAGCGTATTTGGATTTAAATAAAAAATAATGTTTTTTTCACTTCTCATGCTCGTAAAGTCCTTCTTTATGCTGGGTATAGGCTGCATAAAATCGCATTTTATGCTCTAGTGCATAAAGTAATTTCTTCTTTTAAGACTAAGGCAATAAGGCCTTACAGCCACATACACAATACACCTTCATTTAATTGATATATTTTTATGAGATTTAGGTTATATCTTATTATAAATACGACAGTGCCGTGTGGTGCCGGTAGAGTAGAATAGCACCACCCCTTATCCTCCCGTGGGTATCGTAGAAGGCGATTAAGGGATTAAGGGATTATTATACTGGTAAAATCTCCTCCGGCGGGATAGGCGTCGTTAGCATTGGGCTGCTACCTATCTAGGAGAAGGAAAACTCCGAATTCAAACCCGGCGGGATAGGCGTCGTTAGCATTGGGCTGCTACCTATCTAGGAGAAGGAAAACTCCGAATTCAAACCCGGCGGGATAGGCGTCGTCAGCATTGGGCTGCTACCTATCTAGGAGAAGGAAAACTCCGAATTCAAACCCGACCCTGCATAATGGACCATGCGAGCACGATTTAAAAGGTTTATACCCCAGGAGGGTACTGGCAATGCCAGAGAATCCCTCCCCAGGCCTAGCCTGGGCAGCCCTTCGTACTCTGGGGGGGGGCAAAATAGTGCACGTATGTTCGGATTCCTCCGGGGATCGGAACGGCGGCGATGCCGTTTGCCACGTGTCACGCCGTGTTCGCAGGGGGGTTGGCAAAAAGCGGGCCGCTGAAAGCCGCCTTGCTACGACGAATGTTTGTGGAGGGATGGAACATAAATTAGATGAGGTATGTATGATGATGAAAGAGAGAAAGCTGGATGTTCTTTGTGTGACTGAGACGAAGAAAAAAGGGGTGAGTACGTCCACACACGGAACCTTGACGGCTTTGTGGTCCGGAGTTCCGGTATCCGAGCACGGTCGTCAGGGAGTTGGCATCGTACTCACAGAGCGAATGGCTGAATGTATGCAAGAGCATGAATGTGTGAGCCCAAGACTTCTCTGGGTGAGACTCAAGGTAGGTCTCACCCGTTTATTCGTAATTGGGGCTTATGCCCCAGATACGAATAAATCGAAAAAAGAAAGGGAGGAGTTTTGGGAAAGTTTGCATGAGGTTTCAACAAAATGCAAGGAGAATGAGAGGATTATTTTGTTAGGCGATTTTAATGGTTGGACAGGCGTGCAAAGGGATGGTTTTGAATCGGTACTGGGTAAGTATGGTGATGAGCGAGTGAACGAGAATGGCAAATGTCTTCTCAATGTATGTTTGGCCAAGAATCTCTGCGTGACAAACACTTTGTTTGATCACAAAGAGATTCATCAGTATACGTGGAGACGGCAGAATGAGAAGTCTATGATAGACTTGATGATTGTGGATGAACGGTTGCGTAACAAAGTTGTAGATACCAGAGCATTTCGAGGAGTTAGCGTAGGTTCAGATCACTACTTAGTGGTAACACGAGTAAGGGGTCTGTTCACACGTTGGCGCCATCGTGTTCCCGTACCTACCACTGCGTTAGAGAGGATAAAAGTAGAGAAACTGAATGACGAAGTTATACAAGATGAGTACGTAAGAAAGCTGAAAGATTGTTTTGAATGTGTTAATAAGATGAAAGACAGTGAAGTTGAGAATAATGTAAATAATGTATGGGAGATTATGAAGAATGGAATGGTCAAATCGGCCACTGAAGTATGTGGTGTAGTAAAAAGAAGGAAACGCAAGAATGAACGACCGGAATGGTGGGATAGAGAGGTAGATGATGTAGTGAAAGAGAAGAAAAAGTGTTGGTTGGATTTTGTAGCTGTAGATCCAGGACAAGATCTAAGCGACAGAAAGAAAAAAGAGTATAATAGATCAAAGAAAAGAGTGAAAGACGTTGTGGCTAGAAAGAAAGATTTACTGAATGAAAAGTATGACAGGAGTTTCTCTGACAACTTCCAGTCGAATATTAAACTCTTTTGGAGCTTGATTAATTCGGCTCGGTGGAAATCGGAGAAAACTAAATTAAACGCGGTGAGGGATGAGTCTGGAGACTTAATATGTGAGGAAGAAAAAATGCTTGATAGATGGAAAACTTATTTTGAAAGCTTGTTTGAATGCGAAGATATTTGTCGTGAGCCAGAAAGCATGAGTAAAGATGCAAGTAGCGAAGATGAAAGTGTGATTAGTATGAGTGAAATAATGAAGGCTTTAAAAAGTATGAAAGCGGGAAAGTCAGCAGGTTGTGATAGAGTGTCGATAGAAATGCTGAGGAGAGGAGATGGCGTGGTGGGTAGTCTGTTGTACCGTCTTTTCAATGCATGTTGGAGTAGCGGCCGAGTCCCGGAAGATTGGGTCAAGGCCGTTATCGTCCCTCTGTATAAAGGAAAGGGATCACAGCAAGACTGCAAAAACTACCGCGGTATCAGCCTCCTTAGTGTTGTCGGCAAAGTATATGCGAAGATTTTAATTGAAAGGGTATTGAATGTTACGAATGACAAAATCTGGGATGTACAAGCGGGATTTCGAAAGGGAATGGGATGTACGGATCAGGTCTTTTCACTACGGTCCATCACAGAAAAGTTCTTGGCGGTGAACCAAAAGGTTTTCTGTGCTTTGGTGGACCTGGAAAAGGCCTATGATAGGGTAGATAGAAAGGAGTTGTGGACGGTGCTGTCTATGTATGGAGTGAGCAGCAACCTGGTGCAGGCTTTGAGGTCCCTTTATGAGGGTTCCAAAGCCTGTGTCAGAATCAATGGCGCATACTCGGCCTGGTTTAATATCTCTAAAGGTGTTAGACAGGGCTGTGTTGCCTCACCATGGCTGTTCAATCTATTCATGGACAGTTGTATGTGGGATTTGAAAGGGTATGATAAGGGTTTGCGTGTGCAAGAGTTGCTAATCAAATGCCTCTTATATGCCGATGATCAAGTTATACTTGCCCCATCGGTACTTGAGTTGCAGGAGATGGTGACAGTGATGAATGAGGGATTTAAGCAAAAGGGGATGAAAGTAAATGTTACCAAGACCAAGGTCATGGTGATAGAGAAGGATGAGGAGATGACTGAGTGCGTGATAAATATAAATGGTGAATTAGTAGAACAAGTGAGCGAATTTGTGTACCTGGGAAGTATGTTTACAAGAGATGGTAAGTGTGAGAAGGATATCGAGAGGAGGGTGAATGCGGGAAATCAAATTAATGGGGCCCTGTACTCCTTTGTAAGCAGACAGGGTGTTTCACAAAAAGCCCGGCTGGCTGTTCACAATGGAGTGCTGGCACCTACCCTGATGTATGGTAGTGAATGTTGGGTGTGGCAGGACAAGCATGTAAGTCGTGTAAATGCAGTTGAAATGCGCTCTTTGCGTAGTATGTGTGGTGTGAAACTGATTGATAGAGTAAGAAATGAAAAAATCAGAGAGAAATGTGGAATAAAAGAAGATGTAGTGACTAAGATTGAAAAGGGCATGCTTCGATGGTTCGGTCATTTGGAAAGGATGGATGAAAGAAGATTGACGAAAGAGATATACAGATCGAAAGTGAGTGGAAGGGTCGGAAGGGGCCGCCCTAGGCGTACTTTTTCGAATCAAATCGGAGAAATACTGGAAAAGGGCAGAATCTTAAGTACCCGAAACCGACGTGCGTGCATGACTCGATGTATGAATGTTGAAGAAGCGAAAGAAATTTGTCAAGATCGTAGCAAGTGGAAAGAAGTGGTCTCTGCCTACCCCTCTGGGAAACAGGCGTGATTTAATGTATGTATGTATGTAATTACGACATATCGATACCTAAGTTCACACTCGTACTAATTACAAAAAAAACAAATTTTACTTTTTTATTGCTATATATATTAAATGAAATTCTGCGTCGTTTGCTCTCATCAGAAATCTGTAAAGCCTTCTCCTTCTATTAAAAACAACGTGACACCATAATACTAACTCCGACGGATGTGTGTAATATTATACTAAAATCCATTACTTCCTTTAAATGTTATGAACGTATACTATAAGTGATTTAAGGTTGATAGACTTAAATTCAAAGTAATGTACATTTATCCTAAGAACATTTAATCCCATCGAAAAGTTATACTTTTTTGTTTGCAATAATAAATTATGTAGTTTTAGTACAAACTCTTACAAAAAAATTGGGATACGTTCGTCAGAAGTGTTTTTAATCGATTTTGTTGCTTGAACTTGTTATGTACCTAAAAATGTTAAGCCATTTTAATACGATTGGTTCTAAAATGCGTTGAAGATACAATTGTATTAATTGTCGATAGTTGAATTGCATCCTATTATTTTATTAAGCATTGAAGCGTTTACTTCTGTTAATACGATTTCATCCAATATAACATTTTGCGAGGTTTATTTTGTTATTAAAATGTTTTTTTGACGCGTCATAAATGGTTTACCGATTCATACCTACGAGTACAATGTCCTTGAGCGCGGCGCGCGGGCGCCGCGCCACGCGCTTCCCATAGGTACGAGCTACACGCCTCCCCTTTCTTACTCTTTATCTATCTTTCTTTGTCGGACACTCCGCAGGCGTGTGTTGCTAAGCTGACCGGTCAGTCGTTGAGCCGAACGAGTCCGGGCAACAACGCGGCCCGTCTTTTAAATGGAGAACGTAATTTAGTAGGTAGTTTGTCAAAATGTTTAGTAAAGGCCGAAAGTTAGTCAACTTAGTAAAGCAGAATGATCAGAAACGCGCAGGATCTTCATGTGATGCTATCAATGAAGAAAGATCGACGTTGAGTGAAATTACCTCACAAAAGCCGGATAAAAGTAAGTAAAAAAGATGATTTGTATGTATCTTATTATCTGTTGTAAAGTTACTTGTTGTGTTGTTAGTTACTTGTGTACATATCTTTAAAGCCTTGGGATCATAATTACAATAAACTTGACTGCACATTGCTACTGTTTTGTCATGCTAAACCTACAGTTAATACAGTTGTGCACTAGCATTTTAACTTATTATAACGAATTATTTTCGGCTAACAGTACTTAGTATCTTTGAACACATTATAGAAAGTGATGTTAATCGATCATTCAGTAAACTAATTGCACTTAAAACGGTTATGCACCAGCATTTTAAATTTATAGAAATAATTATTTTGTGCTAACAGTACTTAGTATCTTGGTACACATTATT
Source organism: Acleris emargana (assembly GCA_927399475.2). NCBI lineage: Eukaryota > Metazoa > Arthropoda > Insecta > Lepidoptera > Tortricidae > Acleris > Acleris emargana. The sequence continues at coordinate 41,684,071 of OV656835.1, read as the reverse complement.
GGAAGTTATATTAATCGATCTTTCCCTGAGCTAAAAGCACTAAATACAGTAGTGCACAAGCGTTTTAAATAAAAATAAAAAAGTATTTTGTGCTAACGGTGCTTAGTATCATTGTACACATTATTAGAAGTGATGTTAACATAGTTTATCTTTATCTGGTTGTGTCTTTTTGTAAGCTAAATGCACTTAATATATGTGTGAAGCGATTTTGGAAATATTATTATTTTGTATAATTTGTATAAAATTGTTTAGCAACAAAAGCGACATATAAAAAAAAGTGCATATTTTGTCGTATTACAGATGCAGTATTTGAAGAATCCTTTCAAATCAACGAAGCCGCAATATTGGTTGATGAATCTATTAACTCCAGTACTTCTGAACACAGTAAGATTTTAACACATGTTATAATTCCGGAGTCACCAGTTTTAAATAACAGTTCGTTGGAGATGGATTCTGGAAGAATACCGGAAGATTTAGTAGCAAAATCAGCTGAAAAAAAACAACTGTTTCGGTACAACAAATAAAGACTACGATTTACAACTTAACCGGTCACTCTGACAGCAACAGATCGACACCAGTTAATACCTCATCAAAATATTTTACCGATTTAGATTCTGGGTCAGTCATAGAAGATTCTAGTAATAACTTAGACCATGCCTCAAATATGATAACAGATTTACATTTCGAAACAATTGCATCGGAATTTAGTATAAATTCCTTGGACGACAGCTGCTCGGCTTTTCTTGATTTAAATTTTATTCGAGAATCTCCTATTCCTACAAGCCCTCACTTTTCAAATGAGTTTTAATCTTTACCAAGCACATCGAAACAAGATGCTGCTGAAATTTTGCGTAACGATCTATGTATGTCAGACGATTCAGATATCGATTCTCCTTATGTTGATTCCGAGTCTTCTTTTTGCCCTACGCCTGTTCCGTCACCGTTGTCATCCGAAAACTGCGATAGTGCAAAAGAAAATAACAATGATAATGTACCAAAAAGGAGGAAGAAAGGTCAGCCTGAAAAGTGGCACAGAAACATTGTTAAAAATCTACGTCAATCAGGCCAACGCTACGTAAATAGGAAAGGCAAAACTGTAGAAGAAAGAAAGTGCGTACCAACAGACTGTTCAAAACGTCGTTATAAATGTAATGAACGCTTTTAACTTAACAGATCTTGTTTAGTATTTTTATGTTTTTATAATTTAATACTAATAAAACTTTTTCCACAAAATGTATTTGATTTATATTACCTCCTTATATTAGGTATACATGTTTTTATCATGGAATAAATATAATCGCTAATGTCTTAACTGCATTGATTTCAAACTTTTGACGTGCACGCTTGTATTAATTGAGGGGGCGGGCTACTTAAACATCAATTTTCAGTATAAATACTTAATAATTGTGTATAAATATTTGACATAATATAATCTCAAAGACCTGTTTTAAGACACAAAGTCATAAATTGTTTTTTTTTCCCCCACCATTGATAAGATATTCGCCTACAAACATAAAAAATGCTCCCCTGTAAAAATTGCAAAACTGTAATTAGTACGAGTGTGAACTAAGGTATCGATATGTAATACTATCTTAATACTTTAAGATTAATACGGGCGTGCAATTACGTAAAAAAAAAAAGTAACGCAAATATTTATAATAACTTGGCATTAAGGCTCAAACCATAGTGTCCATAGTCAAACGTCACATAATTGAAAATTAAAAAAAAAAATTAAGAAAAATTGTGTAGCGGGAAGCTAATTATTCGTCAAACAAAATTAAAAACTAACTAAATTTGTTGTTGCGGTTGAAAATTCAATAAATTATTCGTAAGTAATTGAACAATGGCTTCAAGTAGTGATAGTGACGATCAAAAAATGATTTCGCCTGAGACTTTAATGGACAGAAGTGTGAAAAATGTAATTGAGCAGATATTGCCGCCTAAATCGAAGAAAATCTATCTCAGCACATACGAAATTTTTATGATTTGGAGGAACCAAAAAAGCGTAAACACGTTTGCGGAGTGTGTTTTTTTAAGCTAATTTGACGAACTGTCGATGAAATTACATTTTATGCGTGATAGAACATATTAATTACATTATAAAAATTAATTAAATTTTCTTGTATATGCTTAATCGTTGTTTTATTTCCTTGCAATCGAAGTGAAAAGCAGAGTGTAAAACTCGAGCATAAAACCCATTTTACCCTCGACGTGACCATCCACCCTCGCCGTACCGGCTCGGGTGGCTATATGCACGTCTCGGGTAAAATGGTACGTTTTATGCACTTGTTGTACAATCTACTATTGTGTGCATTTTTCGATCGGTCCTAACCCATTCACTAGCATTAAGTATCTCTTATATTTGGGGGTGCTCGGGCTTATGTAAGAGATATTTACATCACTACTAAAGCGGCTGCTACACGGTTAGCAACCAAGCTTCCAACCAAGGTGACCTTGGTTGGAGGCTCGGCTGCTAACGCCGTTGCGTTTCCGTCTACACGGTTGCCAACAGGCAGTCTGTCTACTGCTCGCGGAGAGAAAACACGCATCGTACGACTGCACAGCGCACACGATATGGCTTTCAAAATTTCAGAAGGTTGGCGTAGCTTTAGCACTTTTGTACGCAAGTGAGGACAGAAAAAAAAAAGGAAAGAATATGAGTCAACATTGATCTTTCTACATAAAACTTGAAGTCTATTCAGATATATACAAAATCCAATAGATTATTTAAATTTATTTCGCAAATTCAGTAAATCAGTAAACATATGCAACGCTGGTTGCGTGAGGCCGTGCGCACTCTTTGCCTGCAGAGACACAACTGCCCTTGGTTGGTTGGCAACAAGCGTCTACACGGTTTACAACGGCGGCATCCAACCGCGGTTGTCAGCGCACGCCCGTCAACCAAGGGCAAAGAAAGGTCAAACGAAATTTGGTTGCAAACATCCTTCTACACGGCTGCAAACCAGCAAGGTCACCTTGGTTGGAGGCTCGGTTGCTAACCGTGTAGCAGCCGCTTAAGTACTACCTACTAGAATTTTGCAGTATAGAAAAGACGTGAAGTTGTTTTAACAAAATCTATTAATAGAACTTACTTTACATAAAGACTTTCCGTGTTTTATCTAACTGATGGTGAAAACCGCATCAAAAGCCGTTGCGTCGCGTAGGAGGAGCGGACGGTATACGGACAGACAGACGCGCGGGAAGTGACTTCTTTAATACTATGTTAAGATAAAGACGGTAAATAGGTAGGTACCAGCAATAATTAAAGTACATATTTTATTGTCATTACAGGGATGCTGTTTAATTCGCACGAGGCTCCAGCTCACTTCCACGCAGTGCCAAGGATTTTAAACAAGCACAACGACTTTGCTCTCGTGAAGCTAGCCGTGTAGTCGGTGAATGATCAGTGTCCTTTTATTTAAATAATGTGTGTTCTCGAAACGTATTAATCGCAACTATTTATGTCTCTTGCGCATTTCTTAAAGAACTGTTAATGTAAGAAGGTATTTTATTTAGATATACCGTTTTGTTTGAACTGCTAAAAATGAACTTTAACTTACAGTGCAATAGATTCAGGTTCGGTTTAAGTCGACAAGACTAGCAGAAGAGCGTATGGAAAGCGGCGAAAGGGAAGTACAAACCCGAAGGTTTTTTTAAGAGCTACTGTAGGTACGTTCATTCGTATTCATAATGTAGGTAGGTAGTTGCTTGAGTAAAATAATTTGCAATCCATGTATTCGGATACAGTTTATTGATCGATTAAACTTCAACACTTTAAGCCCAGGAGATATACTAAAACTTCTTCAAGTCCTATCAATTAGGTCAAATCTTAATTACCACATTACAACTGACAACTGAGGGACTGGTTGCAAGTTATCGTGCTCAACTCAAAATAACGTACTCGGACAAACCGTTCATTCTCAAAATACCATAATTTGGGAATGAGCGGGACAAACATAGTTACAAACAAAAGATTTCAAGTAGAAACTTTTAGTTAATTTATATTATGAGGACACCAAAATTGCATCACCTGACATTCCTCCAAGCAAGATTTAAATTAAAAATAGTTGCTAATGATCGCGGCCTTTAATATCTTACTAACATGTAGGTAAATGAAAATATAATAAATCGTTACATAGATAGGTACACCTACCTAGTTCGACTTTACCGCTCGCTTCGAACTGATTGTGATACGGTCGGCCTTACAAGTAGCTGCACGTGTTCCTGCGTTTCCAAATATTCTTCTTATTTTGGGTTTATGTAACAAAACATCAAAAGTTACTCGTAAGTTAACATAACCCAGTAAATGAACAAACAAAATTATGAATAAAGTTCACGAAACCCATTGAACATTTTAATTCATACAATTTCTCCCATTATTTTTTAAACTTGAGACTTGTTGGTAATTCTTTAGCTCTGCCTACCCTACTCTGGGAATGAAGGCGTGAGTTTGTGTGTGTGTGTATTTTTTAAATAAAATCAAATATATTTTTGTTATAATATAACCATTGAAGTTTTTCAACAATTACATTGTACTTTTTATGACCTAAAAATTTAAAAGTGATCTCTTTCTAGTTTAGCAGAAATATATGAGGGTTGAATATATAAGTATATAACTTTAAAATAAAATTTAAAATTAAGTTGGTGTCTATATCTATGAACGAATTGTATTTAAAGAAAGAAAAACTGGTACCTATAGGTATTTATTACAATGTTCATAAAAAGGTTTCGTAGGAAGTTGTATTGGCGCCAGTGAAAGAATAGGTACTTACCTACATCTGTTATTTGTACCTAGTTTCTATGGTGACGTCACTTGGGCCACACTTTAAAACAAAGATTTTAAAGTAGATATGTAAATCCACAAAACATCAGTTTTGTGAAAATTCCAAGCCCATTATTTTATGATTTTCCATACAAGCATAGTAATAGTCAATTATCACATACGTAGGTACCTACCGTAAAATGTGCCTACTTTGCTCCCCCATGGGTAACTTTGCTCCATAGTGACTTTTTTGTATTTTACTTATAAGACAAGGCCGATGACAAATTTTCTAAAAATAATTGATGTATACATCCAGCTGCGCAGTGAATGAAAGCACTAGAATGATTTACAATACAGAATACCTCAATATAACGATGGAGCAAGATTACCCGTGGGGGAGCAAAGTAGGCACATTTTACGGTACGCGTTTAGTTAACGTTCTTTGATTGACGTTAACTGATTAATCTGATTATCATTCACCTACACAGCATAAATAAGATATAGGTACCTGAAATAGTTATTTTCGGGATTGGGATTTAGATTGTCGTTAGGTAGGTAGGTACCTACGTAATAATTGAGTTGTGGTAACAATACTGACGTGAAACATGGTATCTAAATGGAACACAAAATAATGTAAGTACTTTTTTTATGTATTATTAGTTTTAAATAACGATTGGGTAACTTAAATTACATAACAACTTCCTGTAAATGAAATTTCGTCACGTTCATCATATCAGCCTAAAGACGTCCACTGCTGGACATAGGTTTGGCTTGCCCTAAGTGCTTTAGTGATTTTTGAAAGGGGTATCGTATATAAAGCAGCATAATATTAAACCACAACTTTCTTTTATATACAAAACTCTTCTTTAAAAAGCTATCCCTCTCCAAACATAAATTATATGTAGCTACAATATTTATATTACATAATATATTGATCTATTTCCATTAAGATGTTTTCTAATAACGCGCGACAGAGCTATTTTTCAAGGGTCACCATAACGACGTAAAAGTATGAATGCGAACTCTAGGTACCTAATATAATTATGACGAGCTAATAGTCGCGATATTTAATATTTTTTATAAAAATATGACGGTAGATATTGCCATATTATGATTATTATGACTAGGTAGGTAGGTAAGAAATACCTACAATCTCTATTTTATACTTCTTGAAAGCCTGTTTACGGAAGGAAAAAATACTGAAGCGCGCTACATAGGCTCAGCTGATTGCCCTACATAGGCTCAGCTGATTGCCCTACAGACTTAGGCACAGGTTAAAATACTGCATATCTAATCTACCTTATGCGCGTGCAAACATTGAGCGAACTATTTTGAAGTTAGTTGCCATTTTAATACGGTTCCCAAGTAAATATGTAGGTACGGTGTGGTTTCATGGAAATTGTCAAAAATCCTGATCGCGGTTATATTGACTCGATCGTACTACGGCCTTAAACAGCGTACGTGTTGCTTTGGAATTGGTTCTTGTAGAACCTTATCTAATTAACATCTTAAACCCCGCGCTGTAGTCAGTAAATGATGGCTTTAATGTGTGATAATGATAAGTCTACTGGCGCATAAGTTCGATGGTCTAACATGACATGAACTATTTCGATATTTTACAATTTATCGCAACGCAGTATATTGCATGATACGAGCGATATAGAGAACGAGAGGCTGATGCACTTTTGATGTGTGTAAAATTGTATATTAGCATTAGGCGTGCCGCCATATGATAAAAATATAAATATCAGCAGGTTTATACCATTACGTACACACATATATTTAAACATGTTATTTTCGGTAATTACATTTAACACAGCCTATTTTGTACACGAACTCTTTATAATTTATAAAAATTGAATAGAAAATACGTAAAGAGGCGAAATCTTCTTTGGGATTTCTTGCCACCTGGCAAAGAAATCACACAAATTTAATCATATACTTAAAGCAAATACAACCATGCTCATCTCATCTCACATATATTGGAATGTAATCATTACCTACATAGTTACATTTAAATGAATATATCGCACCTTTAGAATTATAGGGACCTAATTCAACATTACATCTTTCGACATTGAGTCATAAATTAATTAATATAGAGTCCTAACTCGAAATCCAACAGTTGTGAGTTAGGTCACTATAATTCTAAGGATGCGATATGTAAACTCTTATATTAATATACCTGTATTAAAAAAAATTATAAAGTCGGGCAATCACACCTAATAGGAGCGAAAAACGTTTCATACTTATAGTAATAATGCCAAACGTATTGTAAAATGGGTAGACATACGAGTATATTAAAAATCCGAAGTCTGTTATAACTAAGTCATTCAATTAATAAATGAAATATCTTTTAACCATAAGAATATATCAATTTATGTATGCGTACCTATATTATACAATATTAAACCATCTTATCGTGTTTCGCTTTTCTTTTCTTGAAGAACTAAAAGAAATAACTTTTCTTCCTCACGAGTAGGCTACTTACCTACTTTGTTTCAGAGATGGGCAAAATGTAATCGACTAACGATTAACGATTAAGATTACAAGAATTAATTGAGACGGACGATTGCAAACGACGATTGATCAATCTTAGTTGTATAGACTGCAACTAATTTAGTTGCAACTAAATTAGTTGCCGATTGATTTCAGACAACTAAATTTTGTAATCGACTAATTAGTTAGACTAATTTCTCGCGACTGATGTTAGAAGCAAATTGAAAAGGCGTCGGCACTTACATCAAAATTAAATAAACAACTTCCAGATAAGTAGGATTATCCTATTGTTTTGTCACCGCGGGACACTAAAAAGATTTTTACTATTGATTAGAGACAGCAAAATATTGTTAATTTCTATGTCTAAGATTTACTCAGTATCGTATAATTCAACGTATTAATAATACACAAACATACATTATTGTTTGCGACTTGAAAACACTGCAGTTTTTCGCTATTTGTCGTTACCAATATATCGTTATAATATTATGGGCTCACAATATTGCCTTGTCGTCATTCAAGCATTTCAAATTATATGTGTATCGTGTAGTGCATACATAATTTTAGCTCAATCGGTTCGGATGAAGATATCTGCTTCAGATCTGCTTCAAAATAAGTCGCAAAATTCAACTCAAACTAGCATAGTTACAACATACGAGTACCTACCTCCAATGTTACATACATACCTTCTTGTAGTTACATATTGCAAGATAAAAAATGCAAAAACGGGCGACTACGTAGTTTTACTATAGATTTAATCGTGAAATTTAGTCGATTGAAACTAAAACTAATTTAGTTGTTAGTCGAACATTCTCACAACTAATTTAATTGCAACTAAATTTATCGCGATTAAAAAATGACGATTGATATTTTCAATCGATTGATTAGTTAACTAAAAAAATAATCGATTAATGCCCATCTCTGCTTTGTTTAATAAGGCACAGTTGCAACTACATTATCAAATACGCATTTTAATAGAGTGGGTAACCTGCACCTGTAATAGGACCTTTTGTTAGATCCGGTAGTTCTAAATGTTTGTTGAATATTATAGGATCCGAGGGACGATTTTTGACTTTCGCGAGCGCTCGAAAGTTTCACTCGGTAGTGAGCTAACCGTTTTTTGAAGTAAGAGCGGTAGAATTGGAAAAGAATGATGTGGACTAGTAGTAGTTTTCTATCGCTCGTAATTCCAAAAATACGGTTTCACAGATTTTGCTCACTTCCGAGTGAATCTTTCGAGCGCTTGAAAGTCAAAAATCGGCTCCATGGTCTACTTACCGAATAATCGAAGTTTTCGACGTGATGCAAATTTTCGACCATTGTTCAGATTAACTTAATTTTAACCAGGAATGACTGGTTTTTGGTCATTGTGAGGAAATACTTAATTTGCTATAGGTACTTGAAAACTAGTTACCTTCTCTGTACTGTGTCGTATTTAACAGTTATCAAAATAAGTAGGTACCTACTTATAGCTTTCAAATTGTCTAATGACTCCTTCCTGAAGGGCTCTTAGGTACAAATAGGTACTTGCAAATTAAAATTATCGTTAATATCGACATGACCTGAACAATGACCGAAAACTTCGAGGTTTTTTTATATTTGAGAAGCGTACCTACAACCTACAAGTAGCTTACTTTTATCCTTTTTTACATTATGATTGAACTGCTGCACTTATGTGTTAAAGGCTTTGACGTATAAAGGTACAGTCGACTACAAAGCGATGTATCTTCACCTTATTGCATTGTAATAAGGTCCAAAAGTGGACACATCTCTTTGTAGTCGACTGTATATAAATGTGCAACTACATAATATAAGGCCGATTGTAAAAGCCAAAACAATATGCCTTGGATTTCCGGATTTTTTACTAAAGGGAAAGTAACGTCGGGTGTTTCCCGTTCGTCCGATCGGTCGACCGGTCAATAGGATTTCAATGGGATTTATTTTTTTCCCTTTTAGCCGACCGTGTTAGAATAGTATGGTGAACGGGAAAAAAAGTCGATTGATTGATCGATCAAACGATCGGACAAACGAGAAACACCCGTAATACATACATACCCTCTTTGACTCAACTAGGTAGGAATGAAATGAAAGCTTCCAGTGTGGTAAGTACCTATTTAATATGCGTTTTATTTCAGGTTAATCGTTGCGGTATTCATCCGCACTTTAGGCACTTATTGCTTTTTAGAGCTTCCTACATCCTAGCCCGAATTTGTGAAGCGTTTTTACATTTTTACGATTTAATTACCTATACGTATATACCTAATTCTACACTATATTATAGTCTTTTGTTGACAATAATTTCGATTTTTTTATATTTTTCCGCAATCTTTCTAGACTGACTGATTAACTAATAACTGATTGATAGAGTAAGAAATGAAAAAATCAGAGAGAAATGTGGAATAAAAGAAGATGTAGTGACTAAGATTGAAAAGGGCATGCTTCGATGGTTCGGTCATTTGGAAAGGATGGATGAAAGAAGATTGACGAAAGAGATATACAGATCGAAAGTAAGTGGAAGGGTCGGAAGGGGCCGCCCTAGGCGTACTTTTTCGAATCAAATCGGAGAAATACTGGAAAAGGGCCGAATCTTAAGTACCCGAAACCGACGTATGTGCATGACTGTTGAATGTTGAAGAAGCGAAAGAAATTTGTCAAGATCGTAGCAAGGAAACAGGCGTGATTTAATGTATGTATGTATGTCTTTTTAGACTCTTGACTCTATATTTTTTATTTTCTATTAGTTTAGCCATAAAGTTATCTTTCGAGAGTTTGATCTAAAAAAACCTTTTGACAGATAACAAATCATCTCGAAAATGTTTCTATAATGGAAAATTAGGAAATTTACCATCGTCGTCCTGGAAACTATAAAAGCGCATACTTCCCGTATTAATTCTTACTCCAGCTCCAAGAAGTAAAGAATCTAACCCAATATGCTTTCTCTTACTCTAAAAATATTCACTGAATTTATCCGTCATTCTTCAGCTCGAAGCAGTTAACGGTAAAGTTTGGGCTGTTGGACTTCCCGGCCTCGTTTGAGTTGGAAGTAGGCTTGGCTGCTCCATCTCCACGTTCCTGTCGGTTCTTAGTCAACCTTCACTTCTCTAAGGGGGTACCTCGTGCGCTGCTGTATCACATCTCCTCCTCGAAAGTACTTCATGCTGAACCTCATCTTCTCTGCAACTCCACTACGTTTTTTTCCTAATATCGTCCCTCGCCCTTCATCCCATTGCTCAGTATTGTTAAAGTAATGGGAACACGTCAATGAAACTACGAGGTCGGATCAAGACTGCCTTGACATTTATTTCATACCCACGTATAATTATATATAAACTACCGACAACCCCCTTTTTTTTTAAAATATAAAATATTTACTTTTACACTTTTTATTTACACTCATTTATCCCTTCTTTTCAATTAATCCACTTTTATTTTTATTTTATTACATTACCCAACAAATTTAGATATGTGGAATTTACATGTTAATACAAACAAAACAAATATATGTATGTATGTTAAGCTAATTTAAGAGGACTGAGGAATAAGTACCCACCTGAAGTACAAAGTCGATCTAAGATTCTACAAAAATAAGATTGAGTTTCCTAAAAGTTACAAATGAATTGACATCTCTAATGACATTGACGACCTCAAGCATTATTCTTGAAATGTTAGAAAGTATTTATCATTGTCTACATTACACGTAATGTATTATTTAAGTTTTATGAACATATAGGAAATGATTCATAAAAGTATCATAATAATCATAATTTAATTTAACATTGTTTCTAAAGTGAATCTTTTATCAAAATGACTTTATATAATTATCACATTCAAAATATTACCTACCAACTAAACACATTACATTAATTATATTTGTTAATTTTATTTTTAAATACAAAAACATTAATGATAAATAATATCACTTCGTGTGGAAAGAAGCGTTAACCTGATACATGCATCTAATTATACTAAAACTAATTACATATTGTTATATTTAATGTAATAGGTAGTAAGTTTAAATGCAACACAATAATGAATAATAAATAATAAATTTTAATGTGTAACAATTTTATTGTACCTAGCTATTAAATTAATTGTAGGTAAAGTACCCTATACTAAACAACTAGTTAAGATGCTGATTTAATTTTCATTTTGTACATGCATAATTAATAATATGTATTAGCTTAATTTATAAATATAATAATAATCTAAAAATGCTGAAGCAGTGCAAATAAGGGTGTCAGCTAGTCGAAACCCCAGCGATCAGGAGGAATCACCGCCCTGCCAAAACGTGTCACGTAATGATTATTGGTGCTAGCATTATCCGACACTGGGCCCGCGCGGGAATCGAAGTTACTACCCGCGCGCGGTGACGACTGCGCAGGCATTGATGACGTCACGGCGTTATCGCTCGGCATAACAATATCATCATAAGGCAGCGCTCGCTCTGTGTATCTAGTCAAATCTTGTTCGGACCGTCGATCGGAGTCACGAATGAGGTGACGTCTGTTACGAGTTAAAATTCCACCGTACTCCATTTTGACTACATACGACCTTATACCTCTGAGAGAGGAGACTGTTCCGCTAACCCAGCGCTTGTCTACCCTAACTTTTACCTTTTCACCGCACTGCAGCGGTGTCAAGTCCCTAGCATTTTTGTTGTAATAAGTTTTTTGTTTTTCCTGACGTATCAGAAGTTCGTTTTTGACATGTTGTTGTATCTTCGGTTGTAAAAGTATAGGTTTGCATGGCACAATGCCCCTTAACTTCCGATTGTTCAGTAACTCAGACGGCGATGCCAATTTATTACTGATCGGAGTGTTTAAATACTCAAGAAGGGCTAACTTAAAATCTACTTTTTCCACGCCGGTTTTTTTTAGTATATTTTTAATAATCTGGACAATACGTTCCACCTGGCCGTTAGATTGCGCATAGTGCGGCGAGGAAGTGACGTGCTGGAAACACCATTCATGAGAAAATCTCTTAAACTCATATGAACTAAACTCTGGGCCATTGTCGGACATAACAATGTCCGGAATTCCTTGCCGACTAAAAATAGATTTAAGATGACTAATTACATGCCCAGATGTTAATGATTTTAATTGTATTACTTCTACAAATTTGCTGTAGTAATCAACTACAACTAAATATTTATTTTCGTTAAAGTGAAATATATCAGCTCCTACTTTCGACCAAGCCCTATAAGGTACGTCGTGAGGAATTAGTGACTCCTTTCTGTTCTGATTCTTAAAAGTGAGGCATGCTTGACAGTTATTTATATAATCTTCCAGTTGCGTATTAATGTTTGGCCAGAACATTGTTTCTCTGATTCTTAATTTACATTTTTCTAAACCTAAATGGCCTATATGAACGCGCCTTAACATTTCTTTGCGCATCAACACCGGTATGATAATTCTGGTTCCTTTCCATAACATATTATAAGCACTCGTTAGTTCATCTCGGTAGCCCCAATATGGTCGGATACTTTCCGTGACTTGGTGCTTATGTTCTGGCCAACCATTTTTTATTTGTTTCATTAACAGCTGTAACTCTGTATCTTCCTGGGTACATTTTTGAATTGCTACAAAATGCGTGTCAACCAGTGGGTTACTAAGAGCGACGGCACACACTTGCGCGCGCTCGTCCAGCTGATCGCGCGGCTCAGCCGGCGGCCCACAAACCGGTTCTACAGCCCGCGACAGAGTGTCAGCTACAAACAAATACTTACCCGGCTTGTAAGTTAATTTAAAACAATAAGGCTGCAATCTCAATAACATTCTCTGCAACCTAGCTGGTGCTGAAGCTATAGGTTTGCGAATTATACTTACCAACGGCTTGTGGTCAGTCTCCACAGTTACGTCATTCCTGCCATATATGTATGTATAGAATTTTTCACACGCAAACACGCATGCCAGCAACTCTTTTTCTATTTGCGCATAGGCTTGCTCCGCCTGGGTTAGAGAGCGAGACGCGTAACACACAGGCATGTTGTCCTGAAGGATGCATGCCCCCAGGCCATTTTTGCTAGCATCGACACTAATAACTACAGGTTTATTTAAACTGTAATATTGCAATATTGGCACACTTGTCAAACATTTTTTAAGACTGTTAAATGAATCTTCGTGTTGTTGAGACCAGTGCCATGCAATATCTTTTTTTAGAAGTTCCCTCAGAACAAAGTTTTTATCGGAAAGGTTTGGTATAAAACTACCAACATAGTTAATCATGCCAAGAAATCGTTCCAAATCTTTTACATTCTGCGGACGTGGCATGTTTCGTATTGCCGACGTATACGAACCATCAGGATAGATCCCATTGGGCGTAATTAAATGACCCAGATATTTTATTTTATTTAGACCAAATTTACACTTACTTTTATTTAATTTTAAATTTATCTCTCTACATCTATCTAGAACTTTTCTTAGTCTATTATCATGTTCCTCCTTTGTCTTGCCGTACACAAGAATATCATCTACGAAGAGGCACACACCCACTATGTCGTCTAAATGTTCATACATTTTCTTGTGAAAGACTTCTGACGCTGATGTTATTCCGAAAGGCAGACGTAGGAATTTGTACCGTCCGAAACTGGTGTTAAATGTACAAAGATCCGTACTGTCTGCATGTAACCTCAATTGCCAAAACCCTTGCTTAGCGTCAAGAGTACTAAAATACTTAGCACCGCTCAGGTTTACGGTCATTTCGTCAAGCGTTGGCAACTTGAAATGCTCCCGTTTAATAGCCTGATTTAGATCTCGCGGGTCCAAACAGATTCTTACGTCGCCGTTCGCTTTCCTAGCAACGGTCATACTGCTAACCCAGTCAGTCGGGCCGTTAACCTTAGAAATAATGCCATCCCTAACCATCTCATCTAACTTGCTTTTTATGCAATCCTTTAAAGCTAAAGGTAGCTTTCTTGGTGCATGTACAACAGGTCTAATGCTGTCATCTAATTCGATTTTGTACACACCTGGCATACACCCTACGCCCTCAAACACATCCGAATACTCTCTATTAATGTCATCAGCAAAATTACGTCCCGGTTGCTGGTCAACGGCTAACACCAGCTGTATAACATCCAATTCACAACACGCATCACGGCTCAAAATCGGAGGAGAGGATACATCTGCTATTATAAAATCTAAAATGTACTCCCTGCCCTTATAATTTGCTTTCAAGTTACAACTGCCAATAACCTTGATATCGTTACCCGAATATCCTTTTAATTTGACTGAAATCGAACTCAACTCGTGTTCATCAATGCCCAGGTCGTTTAAGTAACGGTGCGGTAAAATATTTACGTCGGCCCCAGTATCTAACTTAAACTTAATGCTACAATCATTAATTGTTAAATCTACCGACCAATCAGCATGAGAATCAGATAAACAATAAATTACCTGATCGTAGGTCTCGTCCGCTTGCACCTCGTACACTTTGCACATTCGAGAAAAATGATCTAAGTTATTACAGTTTAGACATCGCTTTCCTACCGCAGGACACATCGCATTACTGTTGTGTTTTAACCCACACATAGCACACCACTCACTTGGCCCACTTTGCGCCATATAACCCCGCTGTACTTGTTGATGTGGAGGAAACTGGCGAACCGGTGGTGGCTGCGACACAGAAGGCCCGCGCGTCGCCCGCGGCGCCATGGCGGTAGGCGGCCGACGGCCCCGGCCACGGCCACGCCACGCACCGCGCTGGCCCGGGTACCCTCTTCGCGACACCCAAAACACTTCACTGCTTTCATCAGTTTTGTCTACATTTCCATTGTATTTATTTATTTCGTAAGCATGGTGATCCGCGGTATCCTTTTTTAATGTCCCTGCTTGAAGTCGCGAAATCTGTGCCAAATTGCATATCTCTATTGATTTACTTAATGTCAAGTCCGGTTCTCGTAAAAGACGTTCTCGAATCCCATCTTCTCTTATTCCACAAATAAGTCTGTCTCTTGTCAAACCATCCAACAGTTTCTCAAATTCGCACGTACCCGCCAATTTCTTTAATTCGAAAGCATACTGCTCAATTGATTCGCCTTCACGTTGGCATCGTGTGAAAAATCTATGCCTTTCGATTGTTAAATTTTTCTTGGGAAGAAAAAAACTGTCAAAACTTTCAAGCAAACTTGTTACACTTGTAAACTTTGCGTCGAATTGCTGATAAACTTCTCGACATTGCTCGCCTATTATATGCAGCAATATACTTATCTGCACGTTTGCGCTTTTCTTGGTTAACTCACATGCATCGAAATAAATGTTAAAGGCACTTTTCCATTTTGTCCATTCAACGGATAAATTTCCAGATGTTACATTTTCTAAATTATTCGCAAAGTTAAATGGCGGCGGCGGTGGCAGAATGGATTCCATTGCACTAACTTATGAGCGTTGCTTCTCTGATTTTCACAAATAACACTAAAATATATTCACTCGTACATATGTCTATTCGCGTTTAGCAATACAATAATGAAATAGTTCGGTTAATTCGGCTGCGCCATGTTAAAGTAATGGGAACACGTCAATGAAACTACGAGGTCGGATCAAGACTGCCTTGACATTTATTTCATACCCACGTATAATTATATATAAACTACCGACAAGTATCACCTTTCATACACCCTACTTATTTATAAAACGTGTGTAAATACTTTGTTTATCTTTTGTAAATATCACTGTTCTTTTTATTAAATTGTCGCTACACGACACCTGGATGAGTTTGAGTTAAAAGCCCGAGTCGGCACATTATTGTCGAAACATGTAGGTAGGTACATAATATACTTGTGCTTTTCTCAAAAATAAATCAATAAATGAATGTATTTTCGTAAGTTAACATACGATTCCATGCAAAACCACCAAACGCAATGAAAATATTTTTTTGAGTTAAAAAGAGTCTGACTTTAAAACTGCTTTAAGGGCAAAGGTACTGCGAGCGCCTATGCTGAGGCATGGCTCCGCTACGCGGTAAATTATGGGGAAACAGTACCTACCTACCGATGTAAACGACCTATTTGAATGCCTAAACAAGGGCATACGATTACTGGCTAGCATTAAGAAGACTGAACGCTGCAAAACTCTTTCCCGGACCTTTAATATACGGAATATACCACTCTGACTGCCATCCATTAACATTTTAGAGATATGTACATTTATAAGGAAATACCGGTACAAAATCATCAAGGGCGTCCCCCCGCACCCCCCTAGAGAATAGGAAAAATGTAGCCTTTATTTTTTGTCAATGTTGACGTTCAAGTGCTATACTCTCCCACCCTCTATACTTCTACGAGCCCCCTTCGTGAGCATCGGCTGGCGACGCCCTTGATCATCATTAAGACCTTATTGCCTAACGCACTTGCAATCGCAGTCGTCTTCATTTTGACAGTCCAAAGGCGAGCCTTATTTCAAAATGAAAACGATTGTTCCACTTTGAAGTCGATTGTGATTGCGAGTGCTTTAAGCAATAGGCCAACTGGGTATAGCGAAATGGAACATGGCATTATGACCAAACGTCCTTTTGAAAGAACAAAAGAGCTATCGCCATCGTGTCCTGGAAACTCAGCACCGATTCAAGTTATTTATTTTTATATGATTTTTGCCTGAACATCCATCGTGTCCAATTCAAAATATAATATCCATTTACTAAAAAAAAACAAATCGGTCATCTAATAGCACAATGAAAAATAAGGCAATAAGGTATAAAAGGGATTTTTGTTATCTAAATAATAAATAAATTGGATGCTAAGAAAACGTGATTATAATCACTATAAAGCTATAGCTAGTTTTCTATTTTTGTACTTTTTTATACTTACACAGGAAATGACCTTATGATGGTGGTATGGTCCTTATGATATGATAAATGTATTTTTTTCACCGAGTGATGGTACTTTTGACATTTGCTCGCTCTTCTTCTTCTTCTTCTTTTGCCCCCGCGGCGACTTGAACAGCTACTACCGCGGGGATAATGGCGTTTCCACGTTGAGTGATTTCGCCAGTGTCAAGTATATATATTGTATAAATCAATATAGCAATAAAACAATCCAATCTTCTCTAGGAAGATTGGGGGCAACGTTGTACGGTGATTAGTAGGTCAGAGGTCAAGATAGTTTTAACCTCTGCACCACTGCGAGTCCACTTGAAACGAGAAGAAAGATGCCAGATACACGAAATAAGTCCAAGTCTTCAATCACTGTGCGACACAAAGGCATAAAAAGTACAAATTACTATCAGAAAAGAACTTTGAACACCTAATTACCCAAAAATTAAAGTCTAAAACAAATTACACGTCCGCCATCTTTTAACGTTGCAAATGGCCCCATTTGCTCGCTCATTAAGTTCTCTAAATATTGACAGCAAGTAAAAAGGAACAGATGTCAAACTTCATTGTTGCAGGTAGCGGAATAGTAATGTATCGCTAAGGCTGTAATTTATCAAAACGCATTTCCTAACCAGCTTCATCTTGAAATTGTTTTTATTTGCTCGCATTCTAGCGTTCATCGTTTTAATCAACTAACAAACATATCTCAAAAAAACAATTCGCTTGACGATGCAACGTGTGACAATAAAGTCACTGCACTTTCACGTCACCACAGCTGGCAAACTCGCGTCCTAGCTCAAAGTTAACGTGGTTATTATGATTATTTATTCACTCATTTATCAATAAGTTCACATTTTGTATAAACTAAATGTAAACGTACACAGTATTTTACGCAATGAAATCATAATTAACGTAGCAGATGATAGCAATGACGGTTGTTCTTCAAGGAGTAATAGTGATATAACTGAATCGGATTCAAATACATTAAAATGAATAGGGGCCACCAATGATGGACACTTTGTTCTGACAGGCACCGGTAATGGAAACTTCATTTTTAAATCGAATTTCTCACGGTTATAATTTTATTATTTCAAAACATGAATAATCCTTATCCTCTGTAAAATAAGAATCAAGTGTCCATTATTGGTGCCTTGTCCATTACTGGTGCCATCACCCTACTTCATTTAATCATGGAATATGGTTAATGCGCTATTTCTTTAAAACATAATTAAATATATTTTTGCATTTGATTGAAATGTTTACGATAGTAAAATGTAGTGTTTCACAACACTATTGTCAGCTGTCAAAACTACCATCACTCGGTGCTGCTACTTTATATTACGTAGGTGGTAAAAAAAAGTTTCGTCTCCACACTGATCAAATATCTTAATATTAGAAGTCAAGGAATACAATTAATGTGACAGTCGTAACATTATTCCTGCTTGTAATTTTCAAGGAACTTAGTGCAATTTTCTTTCCTGTTTTCTAATTCCCGATACAAATAATATTAACTTCTTTCTTTAAATCGTACTTTAAATACACGAGGTGCCGGCCCACTTAATTTTTTATACATTTGCGAAGCCGTGCAACGTCAATTCGACCAGCCGGGCGTGCCGTCGTGGATTGAAACTACTATACTGCTTTTAGATGAAACATTGGTCTCCAGCATTAAAGTTTTTGGTGGTATTTAATTTAAAAGGCTACCTGCTTGTCATCGTAAAAAATGTAATTGTAAACTTAATTTATTTACATGTACAGTAGGTACGAACAGCAATGGGGATCCACCAGTAGTTATTTTTCTGTAACTTTTTTAGATGTTTGACTTTTTCCTTTACTGTAGAAGATATCCAAAAATAAACCTGAAACAAAACAAAAACCGGTCAATAGGAGTCAGTCTCACGCACCGAGAGCTCCATGCTATTATACAGAGCGAATGCTGATTGGCAAAGAATACTAGGTACTAATGTTCACAGCTATTAAATGACTTGAAAAACATCCAATCAGCAAAGCAAGGTAGTCTAGCAAAAGAGCCAGGCCAAAACGGGAACGTGACAGACTAATGATACCGGAGTAAGAGCAACGTTACGATTTATTACTTTGTGTTGTTTTACTTACACATGAATAATGTAATAAATAAAGGAAATGCCACAATTTAAAAACTTAGTTGACAACGATAAACTTACTTATATAGAGGAATACATAGAAAACATCCATAAATCAACATTGTAATACATAAACGTTCCGAACAAACTAAGGCGTTAGCCTTATTTCTGACAGTGCGTTAGTGAGCTTAGTTCTTTAATCTAATTAATAGATTTTGATTCGGTGATTATGATGAATCAACACGCCATGGTATAAATAGAAAAGTAGCTCGACTCCGGCCCTTTAGGAGATTCTGATACCTATTGTTGCTCGGGCGTCAGGGTTATCCAAGTCCAAACTAGTTTACAATTTCAGTCACCTACTTGGCCATACTTTGATTAATCACAGTAATTTTCATAAATTACACAAACGTAAAGTAAGTATAAATATTGTTAGGCAAGTAGCGAGTTTAAATTATTTTAATTACATACTTTTTAACTGTTGACACTAAATAAGTGATGTGAACAATAATAATAATAATGTACAGAAAATTCAATAAATATCTGAATAATAATATCACGCGAAGATCTTACACAAATTGACCTAGGTAGGTAGTCCCAAACTAGGTTCTAGGACTGCGGGTACTTTGGGTACTAGGCAACGATGAACATACTTTTGTACATACAACGCGACCTATGTCGATGTGTGGGGATAACAGTTTCCTGACGGCAAAGTTTAGGTTGTCGCGAGGTCAAATTGGTTTGTAGTAACGGCTTCAGAACCCTGCACTGAGCATGGTCCGACATGCTCTTGCTGGGTTTTTAAACCAATCGCCTCACTGGTAGATGACGTGATACGAAAAGTCATGTGATCTACAAGTGACGCGATTGGTTTAAAAATGAATCGAATAGAAACTCTAGTTAGCGCAATGCATCTTGGCAGGGCTCCAGGGTCACTACCAACTAGGCTAACGCGTCGTTATGTTTATGTAATTAATAGCTCAGAAAGTCACCGGAAAACACAATGATAGCGCCTAGCCACTGGCGGGCGAGCAGCACGTTGCCGAAGAAGACGACGGACGCGAGCACGGTGAAGAACTTGCGGGTGGTGGTCACCACCGAGCACGGCAGCGGCCCGAACTCCGACACCTGCAATCAAATCGATTACACTACACTCTCAAGTGAAACTCAATCCCTGATTTTATTTTCAATTACTCTTATATAATGTACAAGCCTAACAGCGACAAGCGAACATTTAAAATAAAAATCAATGACGCCACAAAGCAACAAACATACATGTATGGGCTGATAAACACATTACCAGTCCAGTCAGTTATTCCTTCAGCAGTCGGGTAAAAACGCACACATTTAGTCGCAAAGCTAAACTGAATCAAAGTATGCTAAGCTATAGCGCATGCGAAAGGACATTTTACTCTAAAGGGTGAAAGTTTTTGTGTGATGACGTCGGCAATAAAGCTTACGGCCCAGAAAATAATAAAATAGAAGAAATACAAAGAACTACGGAATCATTACAAAATGTGAAACTTAAATTAACGCAAGTAAGAAACTTGGCAAGCGCTTCGATCGCTAAGGGGAAAAAAAGGGTTTCAAAGTTTGTATGTGAATTTTTTTTTCAAGGTCCACTTTACTTACTTGAAAATTAATAGATATACTCTTCAATACAAAAAATAAAACACGTATTTTGACGATTACTACAATTTAACCCCTCGAGGGTTGAAAGGGGGTTGCAACGTTAGTATAGGCAAAAATATTTTTTTGATAAATTTTACTTGCAGCTTGGTAGAAATGCTCTTCAATGTAAATAATGCGACACGTATTTTGGCGATTAGTAAAATTCAACCCTTAGGGAAAAAGGGGGTCGCAAAGTTTGTACTTACAGGAAAAAATATTTTTATAGTCAAATTTCTTTGAAACTAAGTAGAAATGTTCTTAAATGCAAATAATGGCGATTACTAAGATTCAACCCTTTGGGGGATGAAAGGGGGTTGCCAAGCATCTTTAGGTTTTGATGATCTGATTTACTTGAATCTTTGTAGAAATGGTCTTCAATTCAAATAATCTACCTATGTATAAATGTAAAAGGCAATATACAGGGTGTCCCAGAAACCGACGTCAACCCGCCTAGGGCTGATAGAGCAGCTCATAAGCTATCGATTTAACCCCCATGTATGTTCAGCAATTGTTATTAGTTTCCGAGATATTGATCATTTAAATCAGAGTTTTTGCCATTTTTCCTTATGTCCGTGGTACGAAAAAACCCTTAATTCATGTATTAATTCATATTATTTTTGTGTTTTCTTGCATGATTAGAATCACTGTGAAATAAGGAAGTTTTAAAGCTACATGCCAATTTCTTTTTTATTACAAATGTTTGAGTAAACGCACAGAGTTACTTTCTCCATACTAAGATAACCCCGCGTTTGTTTTTCACCTAGTAAGGAAAAATTAAACTTCGTGTGTTTTCTCAAAAAGTTGTAATAAAAAAAAAATTGGTATACTGCTTTAAAAACTTTCTTATTTTACAGTGATTCTAATCATGCAAGAAAACACTGAATAAATGTGAATTAATACATGAATTTAGGGATTTTTCGTAGCACGGACATAAGGAAAAATTACAAAAAATCCGATTAAAATGATCAATATCTCGGAAACTAATAACAATTGCTGAACATACATGGGGGTTAAATCGATAGCTTATGAGCTGCTCTATCAGCCCTAGGCGGGTTGACGTCGGTTTCTGGGACACCCTGTATATTTAAAAATAAAACCTTTCAGAGATTTAGGAAAAACTACCTCTAAAATGGTAAAATTAGGGGTAGAAAATTGTTTATGGTATACATTTTTGAAGTGAGAAACGTGGAAAATGTTTTACGGGTTAAACATATTGCTTTCGGCAATTAAAGAAAACTTAAGAGTATATTGGCGTAAGAAGCTTGCATCGGATTTTGGTCATTTTGAAGGGTAAAATTTAGAAATGTATAAAAGGCTTATAATAAAATATTTTACTTTCGGAAAATTAAGAAACCAAACCCAAAGGTTGTAAATTGGGGGGTAGAAGTTTTTATGAGACTGTTCATTTTTGAAGTGAGAAATGTGATCATAGATATTTAGGCTACTGTTTATTAACCCGTGCAACGTCATGTCATATACATGTATATTACAATATCAATCTTCAGAAATGGTTGCTCCATATTGCGATCGGTTGCCATTAAATAAATAAAAAGTAATAATAATATCAATCTTGGTTTGAACCACACTGAGTTCCAAATTCAAATATTCTTATGGCCCACCGTCGTTCCACAGGAAGCCGATGTTGGCATTTTGGAAAAACTACCCCATTTGTGTTGAAATGGAGGGTTGAAGTTAGTAAACGAGTTATTTTTTTTAAACGGAATAACCTATAAAGTGGTATCAGGGCTACTGTATATAAATAAAAATCATTGCTCTCGGAGATTTTGGAAAAACTAATCCTTTAAATGGCGGTGGTAAATAAGCGGTAGAAGTTTGTATGGCATTTAAGTCATTTTTAGAGCGATAAATGTGGAAATGTACCTATATTTAGGCTATTTAAAAAACATGGCTTTGGGCAATTTTGAAAAACTAAGCCTATGGAGGAAAATGGCTTTGGAAATTAAGTTGTATGAGAGTTCGGTCATTTTTGAAATGACAATCGTGAACATCATTGTTTAGAATATAAAATAAAATAAACTTACGGCAATTTCGGAAAAGGGGGTTGAATGGGGGTAGTAGTTTGTATGAGAATTTGGTATTTTTTTAATTGGCATTACTGGTTACGGTTTGCCTATACCTAAACAATAATTATGACCAGGCGAGTTAGATACATGAAACTCGGTTTAAATACTATTAAAAGTTAAATAAAAAAAAACGGTTTTCAAAATAGGTAAGCCGTTAACGTTCACGTTGTGGACATTTCATTAAAAAAAACCCTTTGAAGGTGATGTGAACTATATCTGTACTTTTAACAGAAGTTCTGACTCTCCGCAGACGAAGTCGAGAGTGGAAAGCTAGTATAATATAACCTTACATACTATTAACTAAACTCACATCACATGGATTAGAAATAATCAATATCAAATTCCATGGCAATATTTCGTTAGCTAAACCGACTAACGTCCGGTTCCTATATTCAATCCGCGGACAGATAGGCTTACTTCGGATTAAAATTTGACACATTTTGTATGGGCAAATGTCAAATTTTAACCCGAGGTAAGCCTTATCTATCCTCGGATTGAATATAGGAACCCGACATAAGTCTCATTTCTTTTCCATTATTAGTATTATATTACCATACATCGATTTCATAACCCTTGAAAAGATTGACTTAACAGAGTATCAAATTTAGTTCGACAATCTTCGGTTTTTTTATGAAACACCAGTGACAAATATGCCTACTGTCAGTTGCCAGTGTGATAGGGATAGCCAGCGGAATGCTATGATGAAGCTAGGAGGGCTGTAAACCCCAAATTTGATAGTTGATAGCGCAGTCTGAGCTTATCTGTTACTTAAGGACCATGGACATCTTTGTATGAAGTATGATCCAAGAAGCAACAGAGCTGTGAGTTAGGTCATTAATTATATATTTGCATTTACTTAATTTCCTAGTTGATTTCCATTATTTTAGTTGCATGAGAAAATAAGGTTTCATTATTTAATAAGGCTTTTTGTAAACATTGCCACCCGATTTCCTCATGAAATTTAACTTGGTGCCTATCGTAGGCAAATAAGGTCATCAAAATTTGATGACTTAAGTAAAGTCGGGGTCAATAGAAATGACATAAGATGTAAACAAAACCAAACGGACCTATTTACCATTATTACACCAAAATCACGTACTTTTGTGTACACGCTTGATTGTTACTTTTACATTCTGTTTAAGAACAAATAAATATTAACTGTTTTTTTTAATCAAAACTCGTTTGCAAAAATATTGAGGTTGTGTGTCAAACAGAACTGATTTGTTAACATATTTGATCATTTCTATTGCACCGACTTTAAGTAGTTCTGTTAGTTCAATCATTCATCAATCGTTATGTTAGGAGAACTATGATATAACGCATAGTCCTTTCAAGCCGGATTACTATGGATTTGTTGAAGTCGGATATGAATCGACGAAATTGGTGATCAAGGACTCGCCATGAAGAATATGAAAAGTTGTCCAAGAGCCCCCGTCAGCGCCAGCGCCGCCAGGTGCAGCAGCACCTCGGGGTACTTAGAGATGAAACCCACGAAGTGGAAGATCTCCCCGCTCAAAAGAACACCAATCGATAAAATTATGGACGACCTGAAAAATAATAATAAAATGTAAATTAATAAATTAAATATTAAATTAATAAGTTAAATGTAAAAAACATATAAATAAAATAAACCATAACAAATTGAAGAAGAATAAATGTATGAACAATTGAACATGCTGCAGTGCAGGGCTTAGAATATACGTCTAAGCATACTCTATTGAGGTCTTATTCTCCTTTGGTTTTACCCCTATTGCCATCGTACTGTTTTCGACCCGGCCGCTATTACTGTCAAGCTAATAAGAGCTATCATAACGATATCAATAAAATAACAATTGGTGTAAAGACAATGTAGAATAAGGCCCCTGGCGTCTTTTTATCCGCCCTATGTAGTCAATAACTAAAGAGGCTAACTAATGAGCGACAGCGGCGGCCGGTACAGGAAATACAAACGTCGAGTCAGCAAGGCCCAGGCTTTTAATAGGGTGTCGGTTGTGACTCTTTGTACACGCAACCCAATGTTCAATTCTGTATGTATTTCAGGGTTATCCATCCTACATACATTTCAAATTCCTTCACGAACAATTTAAGTTCTCAGCATTCTCAGAAAATAAATAGTTTTTCTAACTTAAGTGCATTACCCAATACTATTACGGTGAAGGAAAAACATAGTGAGGAAACTTGCACATTCGAACAGCTGAGTGTATAAGAGGGTGATTGCACAAAAGATCCTATAGGATCGAAGTGTATCGAAACGGCCCATCTTTAGTAACATAAGATAAGATAAGACGGGTAAGGAATGTGAAGATTGAATCTGCTTCGTCTATTGCATTTGAGATACTGCCTATTAATTAGCGTATGAAGGCAGTATTATGTGCCCATGCCCACCTATGCCCATGGTACAATATTTATAAAAAAAAACTTCTACAACTTTTACCGCGACAGTTTGAAAATCATTGGCGTAATGATACCGAGCGAGAGCGAAATAAGATATTCCCATAGGTTCGAATACTATGACGAAACATCAAATTGACAGATTTGTATCAGGCTAGTGTGATCTGGTCAATCCAGCGATGCCTGCAGTATCAGGTTGTAATTCTACATTGTAATATAACCTTAATGTTTTAAAAAAAAACCCTGTTAATTATTATTATGCATAAGGGCCATTCTACTTTTCGTTGTACATAAGTTTTTAGTCACATTTGCACTAAACAATTTTTATTTCAAAAACGGTGAATTGCACCGTTTTTTAACTTGAAACTCGAAGAGGGACGTAAATAAGCTTGTATTTAGAATTATCCTAATACTTACATAAAAAGTTATTTGTAATAACTATAATGTCAGTAACGCAGTGGATGTTGATGTCCCCGCCTTTTCTATGGAAAGAGTGCAATTTACCACTGAGTTACCAAGATTCTTTAACGATAATTGAGTAATTTAAGAGTTGTTTTTTTGGAAACCGTCAAACTTAAACAGTCTAAGTTTATGTTATTTATTTAGACGCGGATTCATAATTTGGTATACTTTTTATCGGACTATAACCAAAAATGTACACTGAAAAGTAGAATGACCCATAAATGAATTTACAATAATAAAATAAAACATTAAATTACAGTAAATTTACTTTACCAAATAAATATTTATATGTAAATAGATACAATTATGATTTTTTTAATATAATCGTACACTAATCTAAAATTAAATTGGTCCATATGTTTGGGTAGTGGTTAATGAAGTGGCAATTTTGTGAAGACGTAGAAAGTGTCCCTTTGGGAAGACAAGGCTTTGTTTTATTGGAACATGCCTATGACTAATTTTCGAGACATTATGATTAAAACACCGTTTCTTACATTACATTAAATCACGCCTGTTTCCCAGAGGGGTAGGCAGAGACCACTTCTTTCCACTTTCTACGATCTTGACAAATTTCTTTCGCTTCTTCCACATTCATACATCGAGTCATGCACGCACGACGGTTTCGGGTACTTAAGCTTCGGCCTTTTTCCAGTTTTGGAACCATTTCTTAAATTTTTGAAAAGCGCTCCAATGCCATTCTATTCTACATATATTAACTAGCGGCCTCATAAAACTGTTTCATTTTATCAATAAAACTATTAACTTGATTGAATGGATTTTTATTTTGTTATCTACATACATACATACATACATACCTTCACGCCTTCATTCCCAGAGTGGGGTAGACAGAGCTACAGAATTACCAACAACTCTAAAAACTTGTTGATAACTCTGTAACCACAATTTGCACAATTTTGTTATCTGTAACTAAACATTGAATAAGCACTATTTTTATTTTAGTTTCACTGCATAGATAGATAAATAAATATAAAACCCCGGGTTTGCATTCAAACAAGATACTGATTAATAAAAGGCACAACCATTATAAAATTAAAATTGTGCAAGCTATTTAGTGACATTGCTATTTTCATAAGGGTGTTAATGTATGCATACAAAAATAAAGAATGAGAGGTAGGTAGGGGAAGATTGGCACCATTCGTACGCTTTTTGCTCTGAGCCTTGTAATATAACAACTAACAGCTATTTTAATATTAATCTAAAGCTACTTTATCGTCCACTTATCTGACTATAGTAACAGCTTATTTCTGATCTGATACAAAGCAATTTGGCCAAGTTATAACAATTTCCTCAAAAAGTGGGAA
Organism: Acleris emargana; assembly: GCA_927399475.2. Classification (NCBI taxonomy): domain Eukaryota; kingdom Metazoa; phylum Arthropoda; class Insecta; order Lepidoptera; family Tortricidae; genus Acleris; species Acleris emargana. Next base: position 41,656,971 of record OV656835.1, on the reverse strand, counting down.
TTGTACGAATGGACCCCACACGTGGGGTACGTTCGTACACCATTTGTTTCTTCCCGGGATTTTTTTTTTCTCAGCTATTTCACCTGTTTCATTTACCTTTTAGGCATATCTTATTGACCTGGTTTCATAATGATTATATTTTTGATTTTAATTTTTCTTTAGTTCCATGGGGTGCATTCGTACAGTAAAAAATACATACAATTTGATTGTACGAAGGTCCCCAATGAAACCAATCATAAAAAAACCAAAATAAAAAAATATACCGTTAAGGTAACTCCAAAACTATTGTTTAAATAACAATCTTAAGCATGTATTTACAAACTAGACTAAAGTATTTTTTCTCAATCGATTAAAACTTATTGAAGACAGATGCATTCAAAGGAGAACCAAAAATTACTTTCGAGTAGCCAAAACACATATTAACTCTTTCTGGCAAAGTCTGCTCCCGCACTACCATCATTTTTGGAGGGTAGCCTATACATATGAGCGACAGTCCCATAAATAATTTTGAACGTTTCAACATGTTGGATACTCGAGATATGACCACTGTACGAAGCTTCCCCATGTACGAATGGTGCCAATCTTCCCCTACCATAGAACAAGTCTTACCACCAGTTGGTGTTCACCATCATGGAGTATGCTGTTGGTGAAGATTCACTTTTTATCCGTTCCTGGAAGATTACATTACACATATACATTAAAAAATTCAATATCAATATAATGAAAGTAAAATCGTCTGTGAGTATGTTAACAGTAGCTAACCTCTGGTTTTACTGGCTGAATGTCGGAAAACACCTTTACTAATAGAAAGCTACACTATTCCTGACTATGCCAGACTACCGTTACTCTTCTAAAACATTCCCACTGAAAGAGAATATTTAACCTTTTGAACGCCGTACGTCAAATACAAAATGCGTCACTCACACGCCAAACATGTTTGCTATGCTACTGACTGCATTTTTTCATATTGTCACCAATAGGTATATGTTAATCCACAAACCCCCTGATTAGATTGTGTAAAATATTAGTCATTAAAGCCAATATCAATCAAAAAAACCAAGACAAATCTAATAACACCTCTTATGTTAAAAATTTAAAATCCATTGTTTATACTGCAGTGTGCTACAGAAATAGACAGTTATAGAAATAGAAAGTTGTAAGTCAAGCGTGTGTTTATCTGTGGGTCTGTATCTGTGAGTCTGTTGACGAAATCATAAGTAATGCCAAATGGATTGTTCATTAAACCCAGTTGGGCGGTAAAAAAGGTATCAACTCTGCAAGAAGGGGTCACCATTATATTGGGTGTTTTATCTATTCAGTTATTAATATCTTTGGCAATAAACACAGAACAGGTAGTTCTTACATTATTCCTACATTATGGCCAGAAATATAATGTTTGATTAATGATGAATGCTATTTTGGTTTATGACTCCTATAACATTGTTCTTCAAAGACCTCAGGTGTAAAAGTTCACCAGCTTTAAAGCTTTACCTGCACAGCTCCAGTCAGGCCATCCATTGTCAGTGAAAGGACCAGTAACAGCTCTCCGATGCCCAGACCTTGACTTTCAGTTTGAGTCTTCTTGCTCTGATCTTTGTACATAAATAGAACAACACCCACAACAATGAGAAAGACAAATAAGTATTTTCGGAGAGGGTATGCTTTACGGCCAATAAGTACTCCAAGCACCATTACAGGTATAGGCTTGGCTGCTTTACCTACAACCTGAAAATAAGGAAAATAAATATTTACATAATAATATATAGTAAATAAAGTATGGCTTTATAAAATAAAGTCACTTCCTGTCGTCTATCCCCTTGAATGTACAAATATGCTTACATTTTTCAAACTACAAAACAGATTTAAATATGGTTTTTATCAATAGATAGTGAGTCAAGAGGAAGGTTTTTATGTATAATAAAACCGAGTTTAGGTCCGGGTGTTACAGAAAACTCACATAAACCGAAGCAAAGCATGGGCGAGCCGAATAACAGTAATTAAATATCAGGGAATAATCGAACACAAATTAACAAGGTCAAGCTCAAGGATTGTACAATGGGTACAAGACAATGATAAACATACAACATGATTAAGTACATAGCAAACATCCAAGACTAAGGAACTGATATAAACGCTCAATCCACAAATATTTGCCCACACCAGGAATCAAACCTAGGATCACTAGTTTCATTGGCAGGGTTACTACTAGGCTAAAATTTTCATAAAGTTAAAAACCAATAAACTTAATAAAAACCAATAAAAAATGGGGAGCAAAAGTTGATTAAGCCAAGACATGGTGATACTTGCTTGAGTTGGGTAGTTGATCCATTGCAACGCCATATTGGAGCAAACCATACCCAAAAGATATGTCAATGCTGATGAAAAATAGTAGATCTTTCTAGTGGTGTCTTTTTCATGTTTCCAGGACAACTAAAAATAAAAGTCAAAAACTAAATAAAACAGGCCACTTAATGGGCAGGTCATTTGCCTTAAGTATCAAATCTACACCTGCCCAAAGACCTTACCATTAATATCTGAGCAAAAACATAGTTTGCAACGCACTGAACTAGCACCAGCGACAAAGCGCAAGTAAACTTATCGTTGTCTCCGTATTTTCCACGTGTTATCTTCTCTTGTAGCATGCCATATATAAAGTAACAGAAGAATATAGCACCAGCATAAAAAGTAAATTTAATTTCACTCGTCGTTTTGGCCATTCTTGTTTACGTTTAGGCAACTGAGTTTAGAGTCTTAAATTATTATTTTTATGACAGGAATAGGAACTAATCTTGATTTTTATAATACGTTAAATGTTCTCAAAGCAAACGGCATTGAGAACGGAGTAGTTGATAGGACACGTACTATGAATTTTTGGTAAAAAGAAAGTTTTGAATTGCCGCTTGCCGCACCAAATACGAAAATAACACGTACTACTTTAAAATGTGACGTTTAAAACGTTTAGTTAAGACGTCAAAGCATCGTCAGAGGGTAGCGGTATTTTTTAATTTATCCCGTAGTTGGTACGGGCAACGATCTGCCTTTATACAGCCAGACTGCATTACAATCCCTTTCTCATAACAGGGTTGTACTTACCTAAATAAAAGTTCCTTTTGTACAATTTGCAATCCATTAATATAAATAAAAACAAAACAGTTCCGAGTGACTATGAACTGTAATAAATCAACTATTTGACAGATTTTGACAAGTTAAGTGTTGCCAAATACTTGTAAGTACCTATAGATGTAGTTGAATAGTGATAAGTAGATACTTGTTAGTATGTAATTGAATAGTGATTAAAAAAACGAAGTTTTAATGTTGACTCGACGTAGGTAAACAGTGTAAAGCCGGGTCCACAGCGGCATGTTACGAGCAAAATATTGTTTTGATAACATGCAACACGCCATCCACTGCAATTTTCGAGAATTTCATATTTATGTTACTAACAAAATGTCTTTGCCGTATTAATTGTATAAAATACGGAGTATTTTTTATTAATGCCCATTAAAGCAGTAAACTGGTGTACCTACCTAAATACACAACGTTTACACAACACATCCTTTGACGGTACCCAAAAATAAAGATTTGTTAAGATTTGAGCAGGATACGTACCTACGTAATCCGACGTTGTTGAACAAAAGTAATTTTTTTTTTTTTAATGAAAACACTAGTGCGAAATATATCCAACATTCCATACGATATACAGATAGAAAAAGTATAAAGCACTACCTAGTTCGAAAAATCCAACTCTCCGCACGATATAGGTACAGCTAGGTACGTAAAGTACCACTTTTTGAGCAAGTGTATTAAAATAGTATTTTTCACAATCGTGTTATAATAGAGAGCTTTTTAGTCGAGTACCGTGTTTAGGCCACGAAGCTTGCTGAGTGGCCTAAGTAAGGTACGAGATTAAAAAGCTTAATTATGACACTATTGTGAACAATACTTTTTGTACGAGTTCATTAAAATTAATAATTTAAGTCATACGAGTATATAAGAAAACTAAATATCGTAAGTGTTCTACTATCCGACTTTTTTGACACAAGATAATTGAAAAGTAGATTTTTGACAGATGACGCGACGCTGCTACGTTCCTAAACGCCACAGATTGGCAATTTTGTATCGGATCGAGTCTCCTTAAACAAGGACACACATGGAAATCCGAAGTTCTATTTTCAAATTTTTTTCGGTTGTCTTGAGCGTATCGAAATAGTTATTTCGGTTGTTTCGGAAGGAACATCGATGAAAAGAGTGACGTTACAGTATTCTCTATGAAATCTTAATACACAGATTTTAATCGACGAGTATAAAAAAATATTTACGGTACTTACGCACAAAATGAGACATCCTTTCTTCCTTACAATATAATTTCGGCAGGCTCAAAAATCACAAGACGGCATTTTTTATGAAAAATATTAGTTACTTTTTGGTACAATTTTTTTACTGTACCTATATGACGCGTGTCTGCGGCCGCGGCGCAACTAGACGGTAGTAAGGCACTTTGCCTTGCATTTTGAGCAACGCTTTTGCGCGCAGATGACGTATCTTAATATATCAAATACTTATCATTGATTGTCACAGCGTTTAAGTGACAAGGTACTAAAGTGTACACATATTTATGAACTCTACTTTAATATGTTTTCTCGTCATAACGTCGTTACAACTGCCGGCCCTACGAAGTGGGCGGGCGGAATCAGTAAAGCTCATGACGGTCGAAATAATACAGACTCTCACTTCGCAGATTTAAGGTGCATTTTGCCTCGTTACGAGATCGGAAAAATGTAACCAAGGTCACTTATGTGCTGTTCAAGGTATTATCATCGTTAATACGTTCTGAGTAGGTTTCAATTCGCATGTTTGCTGTTACAGAGAGTTCCATTTGTATTTGTACTATTTATTATTCTTCTATTGGTTACAAGAGCAATCTGACACCAAATTTTAGCATTCCGCTTCTTGACAACGAGCTACATGGCCATAATAAGTAATAATATTTACCTAACTTGTTTATGGAGTTGCCAAATTCTTAAAACGCAGATTTAGCTTTACCAGACTAGATTTTACTTTACTAGCTATTTTATTGCGCTACCTATATTTAGTTTATTGTTTATTACGTACCTACAACACGCGTACAACGGAACGTAAAGTCCCGCTCTACCTGTCAAGTGCACTGTCTAAAATCAACTTTATTAGTATCAGTCGCAAGGTTACTTAATCCATTAACTAAACAGGCCCAAAGTATTATGGCCTTCTAACTTGTAAAAAAAATATTAAAGCTATGATGCAAATATGCACGTAAAAGGTTATTTTGAATGTTGTTATTACTCCGCAGCGTTTGACGGACGATTTCCGTTTCGAGTCTAACTTGAGAAGGCTATGTGTTGGCTGTTATCAATGAGTCCGACCGCGCACACGCCTTAACCTCCTCCATGTAACAATCGGGAGTTAAGTTAACAAGACATGTTAGAATTCGGCGAATAGATATTTGTGTTAAGTGATAAGTTGTAAATTAGTGAGTGTAAGTTAAGTTGCACTTGTTCAACAAAACATCGTCAATAAACAAAGTTTGTGTATGTTCCAATAAAGTTCATAGGTTGGTATTTAAAGTAGGTACATTGCTTAATTGAATATGGCACGTTATGATCTAGAAATGTCAAGTAAGATGATTGAATAAGTCGTGTACTAAATGTAAGTGCGCCAAAATGAACATGATGTACCGAGCAGCTCGGCCTCATTACCACTTTTCCTTTAACATTATCGTTATCCTAATGTTGATGTGTAAGTGCCTACTTATCTTATTCACTTATCTGTAAAAGCGATGATGCGACCGAGTCGTCATTCAGTAATGGTTTCTAAAAGAATGTGGGTTAAAAGTATTAAAACCAAGCGCAACAGAGACCCGCCCGGCGGCGCGGCTGTGACTCACGCGGCGCGCTCGAGCGCGAGAGGACTTGCAGCTAGGTACTTAATTAACTTCTTTTACAACTGCGGACCGCGGCTTTAATAACACATAAATTGGCTGTAGAGTAGAATCAGGTCAAAGTTGAATTACACGCGGCTATACCTAAATCGTGTTAAAGACTCCTTGTGTATAACACACAAAAACAACTAGGTAGTTATTCTGTAAACAAAATTAGTAGGTATGTAAGTATGTAGGTAGATACGTTGATATTATCAGGCGCGCCTTGAACAAGATACATGATAATGGGGGATTCTTTATCGCCGCTCCGTACCTACCGGTAGGTACCCAATAGGCCTGTTTATCAGCGAGACGTCGTCCGACCCACCGTATCACGAGCTTTACATTGGGAATTTGGGAGGTACACAATGAGCTCACTGTGTTCCATATGTACCTATTTCGGTTAAACAAGAAATTAAGACTAAAATTGTGACTTGGCTACAAACAAACCTATGTGTACTTACCAAATTAAAACCGGTAGAGATCACTTTGAAAAAAAAAAAGTTCTAAGGTTGGTAAGTATAAGTACATTCTCAAGCGTTTTCTCAAAACGGACAACTTGTAGGTAATTCATTTCTTGACCCAAAAAATATACATTTCGTGTTATTATTACTTATCTGTCACCTCCCAACGCTCCGATGTGGCTCCGACGAGACAACTTAAGCTCGCTGGATAATCATTAGAAATAATAGGCAATTTAATTAATAGTTTCTCTAAATTCATTTAAGGATTTCCCAGGAAATGGTGTCGTGCATGGGACATCCCAATGGCCACCTTGGTTCCGCGAATTTCACAGTTTAAGAGTTTTTGGTTTTTCCTCATTTTCTACGAAACTGCAACCACAGACTATTTTGCTCATACTGACAACAAAAATAATAATAATTGGCTTTTTATTAATGTGATGCTAAATAATAAACAGGTAGGTACATGCGACACGCTTAAAAAACCGGACAAGAGTATGTCAGAACATTCTCAGTTTAAGGGGAGCCCTGTGTGAGAAAGCCGTTTCTAAAACACAAATGACTATCTCGTATAAACTACTAATTTGGATAGGTAGGTACACCAAAAATAATATCTGATTGTTTTTACATTTTTATTCGAAACAGTAGCATTTTTTAGAAAAGGCATCGAAGCATTTCATGATTTAAAGTGTAAATGCTATTAATAATCAATTCTTAAATAAAAGTAACCTTGCCTACCTTAATACTACGACAAAATGGCGAGGCTATTTAGAAAACCGGGCAAGAGCATGTCGGACCATGCTCAGTGTAGGGTTCCGAAGCCGTTACTACAAACAAATTTGACCTCGCGACAAACTTAACTTTGTTGTTATAAAACTGATATCCCCACACATCGACACAGGTCTCGGTCAGTTTACCAACACCGCAAATAAGTTCTCGGTAGATGTAAACGTTAAAACCGTTTGTTACTCAAGAACCACTGAAGTATACTTAAAGTCTACTTAGTGGTGATAGTTTTCCTATTAAATTCATTATATCGTTGCTTCCCAAGAATAGTGACACAAAGCAAAATAAGTAGGTTAATTTTGAGTAATTGATACAGATCGCCACCACCGTACCAATACTGCACATTTTAAAGCGATCTGTATCAATTACTCAAAATTAACCTATTTTGCTTTGTGTCACTACTCTTGGGAAGCAACGATATGTGCTTTCCTTTAAGATATTTTTCAGATTTTAGTATTTGTAGTTTTGGCTGTTAGTCAAAGATTTTGAAAGACGATTTTTATTATCTGTGATCTGTTTTCAAAGTCGTTATAGACAAACGTCATCCAAACACCATACACCATAGACATATCACCCAATACTAAACCTTACAAACCAATTTTTTTTTTAATTACCTACCTTTTACAAATTTTCTGAGCAGCATTTTTTCTGAAATGTCTTATTTTCAAGTCGGTACTTTTTCCGTACATTCTGTCCGCATTTTCAGGCGTTTTGTCGGCTTTGCTGGAGCTCTGAAGAGCTCTGAAGCAAGTACGATCTGCGTGGACGATGAACTGCGATTAAAAATTGTTTTTTCTGTAGTGTTAAATGTGTTTACTGTTGAAGATTACACAAAGAAAGGAGACTCTGGTCTCCCTCGGAAATGATTTTAAGATAGTCTAATGAATCCAAAGGATTCAAAGCTAGCCTTGTAGATGACAGACCGAAGTGGACATCAAGTCGTTGACCAAAGCAGTCAGCGCAAAAAATGTATGGATGACTGAAATGCTTGAGCGAGATTAGATCAACAAATCGCATTCAAAGACAGCCTGGGCAGTTAGTTCGTTGGAAGTTTTTTCCATCTCATGGGAACATTTAGACGAGAAAGAAAAGAAATACGTAAATACTATTCGGTATACTATCCATTATTCTGTTCACTGTTATATACAATAATGCTTGAAGTGTAATTTTGGCTGAAGAATCCGTAATCGTAATTGATTCACTCGGAGGATAGTAGATAATCTAGTTTAGCTTTGTACTCCGTAGTATGACGGATACACACATTTTCTGCACCTTCTCTTAAAGCACTCTCTCGCTGTATCATATATTGCCATTTAGACAACTTGAGTGAAATAAAAAGACTTAGTGCTTTTACAGGTCATATCGTAGATGTTGCGGGTTTCTTCGTAGAGATTGTAACTTCTCTTAATTTAGATGCTGCTTCTGGGGTTTACAGCATATTATATTCAATTAAGGCCGCAATATCATCGCGGCCATCCTGCTTAAAACTTTCTGCTGCAGCATATGCCAATTCATGAGTGTTTTCGGATTGTCAGTCACTCGATATTTTTTCTTCTGTGTGGTTCCCAGATCTTCAAATGACTTACGTTTTGTTTAAGGCATTGTTCCAACCCATGAGGTCGAAGGTTCTTTATAGTTTAAATCACCTGATTCTTGGGTGGGTGAATCGGTTCGCTAAACTACGAAGCTTGGCCAATCATCATTTTCCTTAAGCCAATGTTCATAAGTACTAAACTTTCGTATCTCTTCGGCACTTCTGCCATCATTCCAAAGCAGCTCTTGAAAATCTTCGGAAAAATTCCTTGAGGGTATCATAGTCTTCTTCAGATAGTTGTCCATTGATTTTAGTAACCACTTCTTCCAGCAAGGCTTTGTGGTTAAACGAAGGCTCCTGATTTCTCAAAATCACGTACAAATCTAAGTTGATTGTTAAACCCTCCATTGCTTGCAGTTATTGATGTTATCCGTTGAAATGTTCCAGAAGGAATACAAATCTGGGTAATTATCATCCTTGATGATAATAAGATAATATTTCATTTATATACTTTTACTTAATGCCAACCCATTAGTATTCATTTTTAAGAGTAATTTTGTTATTTTTTACTTTCAATCATTCACTTAATGAGCACTGAATGTGCTCACTAGGGGGCAGCGAGATAAAGGGCAAAAAAGTGAGATATGTCATTATTCCAATGAACTCATGTAGGAAAATCCATCTCATCTAAAGCCATTATTTAATTTTTCTCAAAAATGATTGGAATTGTTGACATTACTAACTCCATACTGAGACGCGAAGTACATAGTATACAGACAGTTCCGAAATTTAAAAAAAAATACATTGCGTGCTCGCTACACAAGCCCGCAATGTTGCATACAAATTTCATTGTTATCGAGTTTGTAACTTTAAAAAAAGTGAAAACAGCCATAATAAAATGAGGGCACAAGTCTTATACATCCATATTTTATTCGAAACGTAACTTTTTTATGTGTCTGGAATAGCTTGAGGTTTTTTTCTAAAAAAGCTTGCGTTTCTGCTTGTCATAAACATAAAGGCGGTAAAGAGTGATGGTTTTCTTCACGTGAAGTTTCTGCTTGTATGCAATTCAAAAAATTAGTGATGAAGATTTTACTCCAACACAATTTTTTTCTTGCGATTTTTGAGAAAAGCACTATATTATGCCTCGGCAGGAACGGCAATTGACAACATTTCATTTTGGTGACACCTGCAAATTACTATACGAATCGAAAGGGTTTTGCCTCCTGAACACGGCAAACTATTTATTTAGATTTATTTTTCTTTATTGACAAAATTACAAGTAAGTTAAAAAAAAAAACGAGTTTTACCAATACTATGCCTGAATAGTTATAATACCATTGCCTATTTCACGAGAAAAAAAGCTGTCATACTTCAAGTTTGACATTGACACTATTGACAGATGGATAGATACTTGAGATCGGTTGACCGCCAATATTAAAAAGAAAAACTTTTTAATTAATACAGATTGGACTAACGTAATATGTCCATTGTGTCGTAGAAATGAAGTTACGCCCTTTTAGAATAAGAACATCTTAATAAATTAATAATAAAATAATTATACATCGTAGGGAAAAAATAAAACTATTAGTGTCTTCCTCCTTCCAAACAGTATCTATAAAACGAATAAAATTAAAGTCTTGAAAATATGAAATCTTGTCAATTGCGGGCCTCGTATTTTTAAACGGACTCGCAAGCTCGTCCGTTTAAACTAATGCTCGGCCCGCAATTGCCTGCTTCACTGCCTAGGCAATAATGTAAGTACTATTATTCCATGATTAAACGTGTCTTGCAAACTTAAATACCTACTAAAAACCAAGTTTTCCCAATATAAAAAGTTTTTGATTAAAAACAATAAGGGCACCTGGCTGGGAAATTCTGAGTACCTACGCCGAAATATCGTAAATAATTAGTACTTATTTCGTGCGGAAGGATATAACGGGAAAATGTGCTGTTTCTGAGATATTCTGTGGTTTCATGTACATACGTAGGTACCTACGCTCCATACAAAATTCGTAAAAAAAATATTACTCGGCGGTTTTCCAGCCAGATTGACCCATATTATTTTTTTACCTTATTATGAGGAGTGGATTCGATTTCAATAAAAAAATAGGTACTTAGAAAAATTAAGTCCCTCTTTCTATGGAGAGGCCATTTTCGATTCACAGTGCGGCTCCTGAAGATATTGATAATAATTTATACTTATATTTTACTTCTAAAAGCATAATATACGTTTGGTTTTTAAAAAGGTTTCCAAAATATGCAATTCATCATTCGGGAAAGTTCGAGATAAAAAAGATAAAATCGATGTTGCTTAGGTATTTAAAATGTTTATTTCCTTGAATACAGTTAGCATTAAACCAATTGTGGTCGTCTCTACTACGCTGTAAGTAATGAAAGCGCAATCTACGCTCACGAGGACGCAGTAATCTTATACAGATATTGGCCTTCGCTCCGTCAGCAACACAATACCTTTTGCTATCGACGAAGTCAGTGTTTTTCAAACTTCGTGATGAAGTAGTTTCATACTACTCTTTTAAAAAAAACACCTTTAATTTCTCGATCTTTCTTCATTTTTTTTGAAACTTGCATACTTACTCCGGGTAAAGAATTTGCGAATTCACTAAAGGACCTAACCGACCAATCAGCACATTTTATCTCCAATCTCGATCAAACAATCCGGATATGTGAGTCACAATTACAAAATCCTAAATAAATTATTGTGTTTATTTACTAAGTTTTGCTTCTGTGAACGTGATGAATGAGAAAGTAATTCAGTGCTAGGTTTCATAATTTCGTAAATTTAATGAGTCTTTGCAAACAAGTTACGTAGGGTAAAAAAGAGTAAGTAGGTATGCTCTTGGTTGATAATAAAAACTTTTTACCTAATTAGGTACACTTTGCCTAACAACTTAACGCATACTTAGTTGCAATATTATTTGTTTGCCTATTCCTCATATTTTGTATTTGGTGTAACAGTCACTTGATCGATATATACGTTTAATCTTATCGACATTACAAACCATAAGAATAAATAAGAAGAAGAATATGGTGGTTCCTCTCTATGCAGCACTAACCACGGTAGCTTGAGCCCTGCCCCGCTGCCGGCGGCACCCGTAGGTTAGGTTTTTTATAATATTTATTTTTTTGGATTATTAGGTATTATTGTTATTTTACTTTTATATTTGAATAATTATTGTAAAAAACCTAATTTACAGAAATTTCAATAAATATAATAATTATTTCTTTGACATTCACTGACACTCTTTTTTCTGACTGTAGAATGTAATTTAAATTTAAATTTTACAATCCCTGTAAATATACAAATACTACTACAAATGCAAAAACGTCTCGAAAGTAATTTACTTGTAGGTACTTTACCTATACCGAATGATCATAACATAACGATGTTACCTTAGGTGTGATTCGTTTAATCGTGTCACTTTTCAATTAGACACAGCTACTATTAATCTGAGTTTAAGTTGTCCCTTCAGAGCGTACAAAACACATTTCAGGGCGTGAATTATCAATTAGGTAGCTTATCCTTCTTAAGTATAATGTTTATTTCATAAGATAGTGTAAATATCATTAACAAATAGTTTTTAGGGTTCCGTTGTCAACTATGAAACCTTATAGTTCCGCCATGTCCGTCCAGCCGTCCGTCCGTTTGAAGCTTAGCTCTAAAGAGACTATTAGTTCTATTAAGCTGTAATTTGGCATGAATATGACATATTAGTCACGCCGACAAAGAGGTAAAATAAAATCTTGAAAAAAATATTTTCATGTGGTACACGTAATGTATTTCTTTTCTCTCTTCTACCCCAAGGTGCAGGGTGTCGCTGGATAGGTCTTTCAAAAATAATGCGGGTTTGTAAACAATTCATCGAATTAGGGAAATATTAAGATTTAACAATTACATACATACATACCTTCACGCCTTCATTCCCAGAGTGGGGTAGGCAGAGCTACAGAATTACCAACAACTCTAAAAAACTTGTTGATAACCTGTAACCACAAATTGCACAATTAGGCTAAGATGTTTACCAGCGTATTAGTGACAGGTTGCAAGCCCATCGCCTAACAGTACTACAAGCCTATATTCCCTTAGTCGCCTCTTACGACATCCACGGGAAGACATGGAGTGGCACTATTCTAACCCGGCAACCACACACAAAATATAGATCTAAGATACAATGTATTTTTTTTATAACTTGTAATTGTTGATTTCAAGTATATTTTAACTTTTTGTTACTATCATAATTAGTAAAACCATCGCAATAAATGTTTTGATTTCAATGTAATTTAGAACCATTTTCTTGAAAAAACTTGTATTTATCTGTATCAAAATGTCATAAATATTTTATTTTTATACTAAATTGTTATGAATATACCGTTTTTTCAATGAAAATAAAAAAATACATAACTTAGAAAATGTTGTATTTACTGACTTTTGATTGGACTATAAAAAAAACGGGCACCTACTGAGATAAGGTTTTAACTATTTTCTACTGTTCTAAAGTAGGACAATGATATTCTAAAGGTTTGAAAGCGGGATCGGTTACGGTTTTCTTACAATAAGATACCTATTTTTTAGTTTCATACAAAAAAAAACACATTTTATTTTTTTCTGCTTAAAATAAGCCTCATTTTGAAAAATGTTATATAACATTTTTTATTTTTCACATAATTTTCAACCGAAAAGCATTTTTTAAAATAGGATTTTTAGAAAAAAATGCGAATGTCCATTTTTTATTCATTTCGATCCACTGTGCGTAGGTTCCTTTTGAAGTCTAAGGAGTAAGGGTACACTAGGAAAGGATTATTCGAAAAACGACCCCCTTCGGAAAGAAATAGGGGAGTAGCGGGAATACTAATTCTACGCATATGAAGTCGCAGGCATCATATAATAGGCCTGCGAGAATTGTATGTACCTACCAATATAGCGCGGTTATTTACTGTATATTATCGATGGTGCAAAATGTGGTTAAGTACAGAATTTTCAACCAGTTTTTAAAGTTTTTAATTCTGTAGCTCTGCCTAGCCCACTCTGGGAATGATGGCGAATGAGGCGTAAGTTTTATGTATGTATTATTTTGGATATTTTTGTAGACGCGTCCTTTAATTAATTCCCAGACCGCAACACTAATGATTGAAAACTATAAGTCATCCGACGAAACTCTAGAGTCGTCGAGTCGGGTCAATAGTATCTCGTTCGGGTGCGTAACGATCGATATAAAAATATTTTCTATAATATCAGTCGATATAACGCTCATTTGATATAATTATTGAATCATATAACAACTAGGGTTGCAAATAGAAAAAAAAACCAAATGTTTTTTTCAAATTTATGAAAAAAAACAAGAAAAAAAACCTGGCACCATGGTTTTTTTTCTAAATTAGGTTTTTTTTCAGATGAACAAAAATATGCCACAATAACGGTTTTTCGTGATTTATTTAACTAAACTATTTTTAGTAAATGCAAAAAGAACTTTAAACCTATTCACTAAACTATTAACAAAACATACTTATTTGCGTTAGCTTTTCAGGACAAAATACTTTTTATGCTAGTTCTAATGCACATCGCCAGAAAATGATTATTCGTAAGACTAGTTCTATCGTTTCCCTTTCCCTATTTTTGGGGTAAGGGAAACAGTCTCAATAAATCTACAACTAATAATACTAGTTTGGATTATTCATACGCAAAACATTTTTAAAAACACCTTTATTGAAATGTGTACTTCATACTTAACGAAATACGGTTACAAATATAAAATATTTACCACAATCGGTATTTGGGGAAAGGGAAACGTACGAGTTTCGAACAGGGGTAGTCATAGTCAACTAAAAACAAAGGAAGTAAAAAGTAGGTGCAATTTTTTATTGTAATGTTTATTAAGTAATGGTTAAAATAAAGTAGCCTATTTAAATTACTTTTCTTTGGCATACAATTGTTCTCACGTAGTTCCTAGGCATTTTTTTGTAATAAATAATGTAGTCTTTAAATAAATTTTTTTCTGAAAGAATTAAAACAATATGTTCATATCGCCAACCGTCATTTGACATATAATAATAGTTAATCAATAATTATAACCAATATAATAGTTTAATACTTAACAATTTTTTTCCCATAACTAAATTGGGAAAAAGTTATTTTCCCAATTTTTTTTTACAAACCAATCAATAGCCTATTTTGCCATTTAGGGTATAATAGGTATGGAGAGCTCAGCTGTGTACCCAAGCAATATGTAAAATATCATAACATTTATAGTTAGTTACCGATTCAAGAGACTATTTCTACTTTTTATAAAATTTGCCTGTCTCAAAATGTTTGTTACTTCTGACGTCGGGAAAGAGAAACATATGTCCCCCTTAACCCGGTCATGATAGTTTCCCTTACCCCACTTATGCATTTGTAGGTTATGTTACGAATCACATTAAAATTTAATATTTATAGCATATTCAGCAAACAATTATATGCATACAAACAAAATATATCTATAAAACAATACTAACTGACATAATTGCATACTTGTTACCAGACTTTTTATAACATAAATCAGTATCTAAATAAGGTACGTCGAACTCGTGTTTTCGTTGTTTGTCAACTAAAGTATTGTTTTTGTCACACTCGCAGTTTCAGTTGTCATAACGCTATCTGTGTTTTTTTTTTGGAAATAAATCTCAGTTACTGCTTTATGGATCGTGTAATCACAACTCTGCGGTCTATAGTTTTTGATATATCAACTAGTGTTTTCCTTTCCCAGTAGTTCCCCTTACCCCACCTGACCTTACCTATATCAAAGTTAGTAATGTTCAGTAATAATATTATTAAAAAAAAACATATGTGAATATGCATTACTATATATTTTATTGATATTACACATAGATGTTATAAGAAAAAATCTAGAACTTATGTATCTTAGCATGGGGCATTGTCCTCACTCATCTAGGTACTTTAGGGTTTTCAAGAAATGGTCCCATTGACAGTTGTCTGTCCCAGTTGACTTTTGTACTTCATTTGAATAACTTTCACACATAAATACACACAGAGTTACATACATACATATGTATTCCACTGGATTAAAATATTATTTAATTCCAATGTTGTATTATGGGTGCATTTTTTTATATAGGAACTGTTTTTCTGTCTTGAATATATTTTGTGTTTGTTTTCAGATAAAAAGCAGTAAAAAGATGTCTGATACCAGTAAAAAACGCACAAATAGTTTTCGAAAAATATTTCCTCGTCTATTTTTTTCAAGTAAGGCAAAAGAAAAAACGAACAAGGGGTCTGAAATGGAATATAAAAAATGTATTATGGATAACTCTTCTAACAGTAACCAATATGAAGCTCCTCGTACTGTCATAGATAACGTTTCACTTACTAACAATGATATCGGGCGCATGTATGAAAACCTGTCAGTTGGAAATTACCAAAACGATATTGACTCTCGGTGCAACATTACCTCGAGCAACAATTCTTCAAGCAGTACTTTGGTGTCTGAGAGTGTAAAAGAAAAAGATAGCCATAATGATATTAAAACCAAGTTATCAACTCATGATGAAATAGCTAGCCCCCAGACCCCACGAAGGCCTTACAATGAATTAACTTTGCCAATGAGTCCCCATGTTGATAGATTTTCAAATACAAACCGATACCCTGACGTATACTATCATTCCGTTGAAAAAATAACAGAAAAAATGACACCGCTAGATGAAATTAAGATATACAGAGCTGTTGAATCTTACGCCAAACCTGCTTCTGTGGGCGCTGAAATAAAGAGGGTTAGCACTAAATTCTTAATTTCTCCAAAGAAAGAAGCTGAAGTCCGTACTATTCAGCCAACAAGAGCAAGAAGTTTTTCGTTCGACAATAATGAAAAACAAAAATGTCATAGTAATAAAAATTTAAAGAACCCGGAAGAAAACAGTAAAAAATCTTACAATTACTCTGCACCTACTTCCCCCACTCCAACAAATCACAAAATTCCAATTATGCCTAAAACAGTTTCACCGTACGGGCACGTAAAAAAGTCTATGAATGAAGCGGAAGAAAAGAAAAACTCCCTTAACCCAAAAAGCTTATGTAAACAAAATGTACAAACAGGCATCCCAGAGAAGATCGAAAAAACGAATATTATTCAGAACGATCACTTTGGTTCAGGGCAAACGACGCAGAAAGAAAAAGCGCGGCAAAAACTTGAAGCTTTTTACTGGCAAAAATTGAGAGAATTGAAGGAAAGAGAAGACGAATACTTACAACATCACTCATTAAATACTGCTAGAAGCAACAAACTAAATAACTTTGCCCCGTATTCAAATAAATCTATTTCATATAAGACCAATAGTTTGCCAAGGGAAAAAGGCATAAGAGGAAGCCCTGATCCTAATGCCATATATTCATCAAACCCATTTATAAGAGGCGCTTCAGAGAGGCGAACTGATACTTATTTACAAAATAAAACCTACGTCGATGAGGCCGCTATAACATATAGGCACCCTGAAAAGCTGTACAATACGTATACCAGTAAAAATAAATCACGGGATCTCACTCCACTTCCAATACTATATCAGAATAAATCTTTTGAAAATGAGCCCCGGGGACCCGGTGTCCTAAGCCTGCCACCTAAACGAGTGAGTTTTGAAGAAAAAATACTAGAACATGAAACTAAAAATTATAGACAGGGTGAACATTACTTCTCAGATGGCGCTAGTAGTCTAGAAGTCAAAGATAGATCCTCGATTCCACCTCGCCCTCCAGTTCGCACTACGAGTGTATGTAGGAGCAGTAAAACCGTAAATAACCACAAAAAAGGGGGTGTAATCAGTGGATACCACTTGCTGTATTCGGAGTCTGAGAGTGGCTCGGAGGCTGGAGAGATACAAAGGATATTGCAAAGCAGCTCACAAAACGGTAAGGTACATTCTTCGTTACTTAAATAATGAACGACATGCCGTAGCATACGGGCGTTGCCGGTGCACTGCTTGAGATCATTGCGTTTCGTCGAAGCAGTGCACCGGCAACGCCCGTGTGCCATGGCTCTGCGTTGTGGTTCCGTCATAGCACCGCAGCACCCCTTCCCGCCTCGTCGCCCTGTGTCCTTATCCATTGCGCGCTCGTTCTGTAAACGCACGTAATCTGCGTTCCGGAACATTCATACTTTAATATATCGCACCTTTGCGACAAAACTGTGACATCTGGGCAAATCACAACTTTGGAGATGTCACAGTTTTGTCGCAAAGGTGCGATATATTGGGAGTTCTGGTTAGTTATAAAAGGTAAGTTAGAAATTGATTTTTCATGTATTCTTATTTCTCTAAAACTGGTAACATTTTTACCGCAACATTAATTTGATAAAGACCTAAACTATTCGATTATCTTGACAGGTGTTTACGTTGTCTACCGACCTGCTTCCTTTGATGGATTTGCACCCTAAAAACTTATAGATCCCATCGGGCTTAGTCAGGGAGGGTCGCTTGTTGAAGTTATATTGCATCATGCATTATGTCGCCACACTTTACTAAGTTAGTCTGAGGCAGTACTTACCCCCACACTCACGACTCCATCCTAGTAGACAAACATTGTTAAGCGTGATGTGCCTAAACGACCTGTTAAACTCGGTAGCGCCAGATCCAATGCAAACCCGTCCCATTTGTTTATTTATATTGAACAATACACTTGCAGTCTAAAACATGTAAATCACTAATAAAGTCATTGGAGTTAAATATGAACTATGCAAGTAAATAAAGCTCTAAACTAACTTCATATCAGCCGAAAAATTAATAAATTATTTTATAAAATTCGTTAAAACCATGAACGTATATTTGGTAACCATATCTATATATATTAAAATCATTCAACTTTATAAGTGAGGAATGTCTTTTCAAATGGGTTATTTCCATTATCCTTTTTTTATTCTATTAATGAAGTTCTCCTTAAAACTGAAAAATACATACAATTCTGTGAGGTTATAGTTTTTTCCTACTCCTGTACTTTTATCTGTCATTTATATAGTCACGAACACTAATATAAGAATATAGATAATATGTCCGCAGAACGTTGTGCTTTTTTGAGCCAAAACGATATGCCTAGCTGCCAAAGCTTACACCTAGGTTAATTTGACCAATCAAAATACTTCACCAAATTAAACCACCAATCACAATACACATTGACTGCCAATCGGAACGTTAGGTTCTTTTTGGTATGTAAACTCTTTTACTAATTTAACTCTTTAAAAAAAACGTTTTATTTGGTATCAACCAACCAGAACGCAGCTATATTAAAATCGACCAATCAGGTAAATGAATTCATTTCTCAAATCATTAGGTGTTTTTTAGTCCCTATTTCACAAGTTAAATCGATTGTGCAACTTTAAAAAAAAAATGAAACCTGGCAAGTGCACATCAATTTAAAAACAAAGTTAACCATAGACACATATTTTGTTGTTTTCGAATGTTTCCCGCTCGTTTGTTGTTCTGTGCTTCGTTCGTTCGTATTCTAAACCTAGGTGTATATTAAAGAGTAAAAATCTATAAATAAAATTTTGTTAATTTAATTTTGCATTTTATTTGAAACCTAGTCGTAGAAAAAGTATTGTATGCAACGGTGTACAACTAAGTCAAAAAATACTCGTGGCGTCTTGCTTTACGATGTTCGCCTGCGGCTCACATCGTAACCACACCACTCGTCTTTTTTGACCTCTCTTATACAACTGTTGCATAAACTACTATAAAAAGTCTCTTCTTGTCAAAAAAATACTTAAATATCAAAGTTCGCATCAAAAACTCTTAGTTCTTCCTTAGGTATATACACGCTAAATTAAAACTTTTTTTAGGACTAGAAGTTTTGAAGCTGGCCACTAAAAATAAAAAGGTAAAGTAAAACAAATGCATTAGGTAGGTACTTTTTTTCCAGAAAGAAATGTCATTGTAATAATGTCCCGATAATAAATAATTATTTTTATTATGGCACCAATATCGAGTTTAGATTTAACAGTGATCATAGGACTTTGTTTCTCTAACGTAAAAAATAAAAAGGTTTATTTCTCACGAGGCTTTATTTAAGCTTTATTTCCAAAAGTTCGTATCAAAACAGCTTAACTGTGAAAAAATTATGATAATTTCTATAATTATTTATGTAGATAAAGCAATGTATGTACTTAGTGCCCAACTTACATGTTAACTTACTTTATAAATATACATATACAATATGAATAACGAATAATACATAAACGAAATGGAAACCGTGGATTTATGTTTTCCTCGATTTCCAAAAAAAGTTCATAGTGGAAATAAGCCCTTTTGAAAAGACACTACTCAAGTCGTGATTTTGTACGACTTTATGCAATTGATACGAGAAGCAGGGGCGTAGCTACCGCCGTATCTGCCGTATCAATTATACGGGGCCCACAAGCCACGGGGGCCCCCGACGTGTGTAAGCAAATTACCTAAGAACTTCGATGGGAAATGAACGCCTATCAGACCTGCCATTATTGTCCATAGAGGCAGAATCTTTAGAAAAACTAAAGTCATCATCAGCTATAAATGATTTAATAAATCAGTTTGCCGAAAAAAAGGCAAGGAGAGTGTATATTTAATTTGAATTGTTTGTAAAAATTTTGGAAAAAGTGACAGATAAATAATTATGACGAATAAATATTGCTTTTAATTTTATGCAAACATTTTTTTTTCTTTTGTGAGAAATCTTTACCCTTCATGAGGGCCCCCAAACAAATTTTTATACGGGGCCCCGCCAAGGCACGCTACGCCACTGACGAGAAGACACTTGCGACTTTGTTTAAAGAAATCATTTTTTATTTTATTGGTGGAATGCCTTGGTTAATTACATTCAAGGGTTAATTACAATGAAGGTTTTATTTAACTTGCACTGTTCGTACATGTTTATGTATGTAAGGAGTTCGCTTCAAATGGTGTACAACTTTGAACTAGGTAATTTTCGTTAAAGGAATGTGTTCTGCCAATTAATTACAATTTAAAAAATAAATAAAAGATATTCATAAAACTGTAGCACAACAATTAAAAGTATTAAAACCTTATTTTGAGTTATTTAATATAAAATAAAAAGTAGTGAATTTGCATTCTTTACTATTGCAATAAATTGATGTACGAGCTTTCAGCATTACCATCGGGGCAGGAAAGCATGGGTCAAATCCAGGGACCGGAACCGCTTACCCTTTAAAAGGTTTTCGTTAGGGTATATAATTGACTGGTTTTTACAAACCCTAACGATGCGATAAGCATATCTTCGACTTACCCCAATGAAGAGCTATCCCATACGATACAATTAATTCGACTAAGCGCTTACCAATTCCTTAAAACCCTCGTTAGGCTTTCCCTATGAAGTGTTTATTGAACGGCTTCAAGCTATTTTAATCTCTACGCGCAGTCCATACAAATTATTTTTGCACTACTTAGCAATTGATTGGCTATCCACACACAGGCTTGAAACCAACCAATCACACGAATCTGCGAAACAGAGTCAACGGAGAGGGAGAATTAATAGGGTAAGACTAACGTAATGCTAAGTGCTTAAATCCGAAACCCTTACGAAACTGGTAACCTCAATGGTTAATCATTCATTAGGGTAAGCCTAACGATAGGGATACGCTAACGTTTGGGAGAGCATATGATGTAGTTACCCGATCGATAGACTTAGTCGAATAAAGGGGTTTTCCGGTCCCTGGTCAAATCACGCATGAGCACCATACTGATACCGTCTACAACTTTTGTAAGAGTTCTAGTATTGAGTCTAAATTTTCGTGACATATTGACCAGCCTTTTTTCTTAAAATTCTGATCCAAATGTAATTCCAAGCAACTAAAGTTCCGCTTATACACCGGTCAATCTTCATGTCACATTAAATCGACCTTACGATGTCAGGTCAATTTTTAGCAATACGAAATCACACCAATTTTCTCGCTTTATAAGCTGGTTTTCGAATGTCGTTAAGAAAATAATGCTGGTCTCTGAACATACTTACCTACCCAGAGATGAGAAGCTTCACAATATTAAACAAAAAAGTTTCTTGGTTAACAAAATCGAAATTTTCAGAAAACTCGTGCGTATTTTAATCGGTGTCGGCCGTGAATGTTACAAGACCGTATCGGAAGTTGCGGCGACTACGAGTATGTGGAATGATTCGTTCTTAAAAATGTACATTAATAAGGCTTTTAATTTTTGTATATTTTGAAATGAAAAATAAATCGAAAGCTTTATTTGACTAAACCTTTGTAACAGAAGTTATGGACCGACTAGTTAATTGGTAAATATCCGAATGATTGTTTGGTCGATTTTGTTTTTTTATTGAAACCGAATTTCATTACGAAACACATTGTTTAGTACCTATAATGGTTATTATTACAAAATGTTGTGTAGCATAATGGGAGCGAGTGAAGCAAGCGAGCAACACGAGTCGGGGCAAAAGCGGCTCGGGAAGGTTGGCTTGTTAAGGCTGGTTTTTACTTAGTCGAGAACATATTTCTGCTGTTTTTTATCTGATCTATGCTGAAACATTACCTATTCTGTTTAACAACATAGGAGATCCTTTTGAAAGACATAAGTAAACCCGATATCAATGAAATATTTTGGTGTGTAAGACCTGATCTGAAAATGGAGTAGAAGAGTAGAAAAGATTTATTTTATATACGTAACGCATAACCACCGTATTGTGATTCGGATTCATCATGAGCAGATATTGACTTCGAAAGTAAAGAATTAGTCGGTAACAAAAGCTTGTCCCAAACATTATGATTTTTTTATTTCACAAAAATGTATTATTCTCTTTTTAAAGATGTAATTTGTTTATTTATGATTTGCCTAGACAAAGTTATTCAAAATTATTTGGAAAAATTTGTAAGGGGCCTCATAAATAGACTAGGCCCAAAACTGGAAAACGTGGCTCTAAAAAATGCAATTATTTAAGTATGCCTATTACCTATTGCAAAATAAGATAACTATGTATGTACCTTTAATTATATGGATGGATAGAGTCTCGCAAACGAAAGCGTGGCCTGAAAAAATGGCAACACTGTAGTATCGTCCCTTTTTTCTTAGATTGATTTGAAAGGGATGACACTACAGTGTTGCCATTTTTTCAGGTCACGCTTTCGTTTGCCAGACTCTAGCACTCCAGAGTCGTTTTCATATTCATGTTCTTTTTATGGTGTCCATGATAATTTAAATAGCCTTACAAAGTAATATAGAATGTAGCAAAAAAAAAAATGCTATTTCTCTGACCTCCTAAGGTTTTTTTTAATTTTTTTATGTGATATTCTCCTGTTTTGGAAGACGTCGTTCAAAAAACACCCTGTATTACGATTATAAACGAGGGGTAACTTAACCACAAGGATTCTCATGAAAATGTAACCATTGCTTTTGGGACATTATCCCTTTCTCTTGCCACTGGTTCCTTGAATTAAAGCGTGGGCGGACCGACTTCAAAGATGATCCTAGACTGGAGGGCCGATTGCCTAACGCACTCGCAATCGCAACCGTTCTCATTTTGACAGGCTGAAGGCGAGTTTGCATACAAAAAGAAAACAACTGTTTCACTTCCTACCTTCCGACCTACTTTGTGACATCCAACGAATCTCGGTTATACTCCTACGACACATTTAAAAAACAGCAATCGACGGAATGGGTCTTTGAAGAAGATAATTTTTAGGCACTAAAGTAGTTCGCGGCCGAAGCAGCAACAAAAAAATGTTCGTTGTAAACAGGGACCGGAAAACCCCTTTATTTGACTAAGTGTATCGATCGGGTAACTACATCATATGCTCTCCCAGACGTTAGCGTATCCCTATCGATAGGGTTACCCTATGATATGGAAACTGCTTCGAACTAGTAAACTACAACCAGTGAGGTTACCAGTTTCGTAAGGGTTTCGGATTTAAGCACTTAGCATTACGTTAGTGTTACCCTATCGATTCTCCCTCTCCGTTGATTCTGTATCGCAGATTCGTGTGATTGGTTGGTTTCAAGCTTGTGTGTGTGGATAGCCAATCAATTGCTAAGTAGTGCAAAAATATTTTGTATGGACTGCGCGTAGAGATTAAAATAGCTTGAAGCCGTTCAATAAACACTTTAAAGGGAAAGCCTAACGAGGGTTTTAAGGAAGTGGTAAGCGCTTAGTCGAATTAATTGTATCGTATGGGATAGCTTTTCATATGGGTAAGTCAAAGATACGCTTATCGCATCGTTAGGGTTTGGAAAAACCAGTCAATTATATACCATAACGAAAACCCTTTAAAGGGTAAGCGGTTCCGGTCCCTGGTTGTAAATAAAGTTTTAAAGTATTCCTTTTATTTTTTGTTAACTAACAACTTTCAGACCGGCCCTCGAACTTAGGTACTTATAGGATATTCAAATTTTCTGCATTTTCAGAATACCCAAGATCAGAGTGTGATTCATTCGTTCGCTTAGTGCCTACCTATATACATACATACGAGAACATTATTCGAGCAAAGATGGCCCGGGGCCCGTAACCCGCTATTCGGCTGGCGAACCTGAATAATTTGATAAGGAAAACACTCAATAGAAGAGCTCTTATGAAGTATACAAATCTTACCAAGGTTTTCAAGTGTTTTAAAAGGAATTGCTACAGAGGACATTTTCGGACATATTTTCTGGGGTTGTAGCACGATTTTTGCGGAACAGAGAGCTTCTCTCTCTTATTGAGCAACTTTTAGGGTTGTCGCTTAGATTTGTACATGGATACTTTTTATTAACAATATCTATTTGTATGTGTTGTTAATGGTGTCAACTATAGTAATTAGCTTTAACATTTATCTGCAAATAAAACTGTAGGTACCTACTATTATCACTAATTCAAGAATCCAGATGCATATACAACGTGTTTTTTTTGATTAACGATAACTTCGGCATTAATATAGGTGGCTAGTAATCTAGGTGCATCCATAGAAACTAAGTGATAGATTAGATTTTTAAATATTGCAAAAAAAAAACTGTTTTGAACAAAGTAATTAAATCTTGGGTCATTGTGAAAGGGCCTTTAGAGTTAACTCATAGTCAGTGTCAAATACGTCAATGTTGGCGTGACAAACACAGACAGTTAAGAGCCTTTTAGACCAGTCCAACGTGATTAACTGATTAAATTTAAAAATTAAATATCTTTAAAACCGTTACTGTTATCATTTATCTGTCTTCGGGAAATTCACTTGATTTGACCTAAATAACGTTCCCTTAAAGTTATCGTAAATCAAAAAAACACGTTGTATAGAGCCGTAGTTAATCGCGAAACAAGATTGAAACTTGCGCTTGGAAAAATGCATAGAAAATCCTAGAACAAGCTATTTAAAGAGTAAACAATTTAAAATGAAATATATCGAAATATATAGGTACCTACGTATCTTAACGAGATATATCAATCAACAACTCTATTGCATATACATAATAAGAATTGTTTGTTTGTATGTTGGGGCGATAATTGGAACTACTGCGCCCATTTAAAAAATGTTTATTAATTGACCAGTACTGCGTAGGTACTTAGGTATGTAGTTACCTATTTTACAGAAAAACTCATGGTAGACCAGAGCGCAGAGGGTAGGTTGTAATGCGTTTTTAACTATAAAAAGACCTACATTATACCTTTCGGGTATGGTTTTCTAGTGTCTTAATTAAAATTAAAAACTACACCGTAGCCCAATAATACGTTGACAAAATTAAAAAGTAAAAATTTTGAAAATGGATCACTACGAGTTCATTTGTTTTTCTATTACATTTTTACAGTCTGTTGACGATTTGGAAGAGTAGCTTGTGTAAAATTATTTAGTTAAATATTGATTTTTGTCATGTCTTCGCAACGCAACGCAATAATTTCCTTACACGAATCTGGAAAACGACAGTGTGAGATAGTTAGATCGCTAAATGTCAGTCGTCAACTAGTGTCCAAGACTATCAAGCGATATAATGAGCTCGGGCATATCGGAAGAGGAAGAAAGAGGACTGTTAGGACTCCCGGGCTCCGAAATATTATCAAGAAACGGCTTGATCGCTATAAACGGACCAAAGTGCGAAAAATGGCTAGGGAGCTGGGTGTAAGTCGTTCGACGGTGCAACGTATTGTCGCTAATGACCCCAAATTGAAAGCATACAAACTGCGTAAAGCACAACTTCTTGAAGATAAAGATAAAAAAGTTCACCTCGACAGATGCCGTTTGATTGAGCAGCGTGCCGCTACTGAAAATATCCTTTTTTCAGATGAAAAACTTTTTTGCGTTGAACAGGCCCATAATCACCAAAATGACAGAATGTATTGTTTTAGTCGTCCTGGACCGGTCGCAGTTGTTCGTGACCGTCAAAAGCCGGAATCAGTTATGGTTTGGTTGGGGTGGTATTTGCTCCACAGGTAAAACTCCCCTTATATTCATCGAAAAAGGTGTCAAAATTAATCAAGAAATAAACAGAAGAGATATCCTTGAAGCCGTAGTTCTTCCTTGGAGCCAACAACATTTTGGCACCCAACCGTGGATATTCCAGCGGGACTCTGCTCCATCTCTCTGGGCCTATAGTGTGCAGCAGTTGTGTAGAGACAATTTTCCCGGATTCATTAGCTCAAAAGAATGGCCACCCTTCTCGCCTGACCTTAATCCTATGGATTATAGTTTGTGGTCAATCTTAGAGACAAGGGCCTGTGCCACTAAACACAAAAGTGTAGACGCTCTGAAAGCAACACTTACCAAAGAGTGGGCAAAAATAACCTCGGAGGAGCTGCGGCATATCGTTGACAATTTTAACAAACGTTTGCATCTGTGTATCAAAGCCAAAGGTGGATATTTTGAAGATAATTGTTTTTTTTAATTAAAAAGATTGTAGTTTATAATTTTTAATGTCATATTGTGAAAGTCTTGTAAGTAATAAAAACATTTTCTTTTGAAATCTTTGTCAACGTATTTTTGGGCCACCCTTTACTTAGCTTACATAATGTCTAATTAATTATTTATAAATTATGTGATTGATTACGTTATTTTTAAGGCACTTATAGTATTAGGGTGAGCCAGCACAGGATTTTTTCGTTCAAAGCCAAATAAAAAATAATATAATCCAGCCAAGTGCGAGTGGGACTCGCGCACGGAGGGTTCCGTACCATCACTACATAGTATAAAACAAAGTCGCTTGCGCTGTCTGTCCCTATGTATGCTTAAATCTTTAAAACTACGCAACGGATTTTGATGCGGTTTTTTTTAATAGATAGAGTGATTCTTAAGGAAGGTTTATATGTATAATACATTCCACGCGGGCGAAGCCGCGGGCGGGTCGCTAGTTATCTATAAAACATCACGTTTGTTGTATGGGCCCTTAAATATTTATTTTATTCTGTTTTTAGTAAAAAAATACAGCGGCAACAGAAATACATCATCTATGAAAATTTCGACTGTCTAGCTATCACGGTTCGTGAGGTACAGCCTGGTGACAGACAGACGAGGGACGGACGGATGTATAGACGGACAGATGGACAGATGGACAGATGGTCAGATGGACAGACGGACAGACGGACAGCAGAGTCTTAGTAATAGCGTCCCGATTTTACCCTTCGAGTAAGGAACCCTAAAAATTGGAATTATTTTTAATGGCAGCGGCTGCGATATATGATTTTTTAAAAGCAGTTTTGGGACGGTGCTTAAATATTACTAAAGACTAGCTTAGATTTCGATTATCGTTAATCCCTGAGAACTTTTATTTTGACTTAGTAGCCTGTGTGTTAATCCAATGTATAAGCTATATTTCTATTCCAAATTTCATCCAAGTCCCTCCAGCCTTTGCAGCGTGAAGGGAGTAATAAAGTAACACATACACCACGTTTGTTGTGTTGGTTTGTTTTGGTTTGGATTCTGATATACTTAATCGCATTGTTAGAGCAATGTACATAGGTACTATGTATAAAAAAAAACCCACCTTGGAGGGACTGCTCGACTCGTACACCCATAGCGGCCTTGCTTGCGCCTCGGGCGCGCTAACTTGTACTCGTCCCGCAACAGTTTTTTTCCCGGACTCTTCATTAATGTACTACATACACTCCCTTGTAAAGTAGGTTGTGTAAGGAATGAAATTTAATGCTACAGAATGAAGTCATTATAATTTAAGAAAAAATATATCATATAAGTACATATTATATATACGCACTTATATGTAAATAATATGATTTAATGTTGTAGTAAAAAAACTCATTTCCTTACACTAGGTAAACTAAAGCTACTCGAAATAATCTAAAGTGCCCGTTTTCTTTGCAAATGAGAAAAATTCGTGTATCACTGCATATCGCACGATCTGGCTCACGCCTGTTCATACAATTCTTGATATAGCTTTCAGAAGTAATATCTTTTTAAATATACTGGCTTTTTCCCGCGATTCAGTTCGGCCAAAGTCAGTATATTTTGTTAAAAAGAAAAGATTAAATTATCCTCCAATGCCCTAGACTCCCTAGAGGTTTGAAATCTCAAATATATATTTTTGATGAAATTATCTCTTTAAGAGGAATCTTTTATTAGAAAACCTCAAAGTGTGTTTCGGTTATAAACATGAAGTAGGTACTCTAATTAACGTAAATTTTTCCAACTACAATAAACAGCTGTGATGGAAATTCTAATTTCCATGCGCGCCATGCTATCCTTCTTGGATATTGGTTGTTTTATTAATACTTAGCCGAAAGCAATATTTTTAGTTTTACTCGTAAAGTATTTTACTCTAAAATTAATAAGTACCTACCTCTTTAATGAATAAAAAAATTACCTTCCCATTCCGTTTAAACTTAAAAAAATAAGGGTAAAATAGTCGAAACATACAATTGTAACTACATAACTACAATACGCAAAGCAGTCGACTGGCAATTATTTAGCAAATTGAGTCCATGTAGGTATATTATATCCAATGTACGAAACACGAGTACGACTATCCCCTGCGCGTTTTTGGTGTTCCTACGTACCTACTCGTATTGATTTAGGCCAAGTTTTTTTTAGTAGGTATCCAAGAGAGTGTCATTGCAATGCAATATGGGGTATGGTTTATAAATATAGCCAAACTTTTAGCGATGGGCAATTATACTTAAATATGACTAGCTCTAACTGACGCGCATTTGTGACCGGTTATTTATTCTTATTAATGACTGGCAATATTCAGTTCATTCCAAAGAATTGAGATATAATTTATCATGTGCAGAGTAATTAGAATTAAAAAAATACTTTATAATTAAAACTCCATCCATCTCGCTTATGTAACAAAATTATTTTCAAAAGACGATTTCTTAAGGATGGGATTTAAAATAGAATGTTCTTACATACGAGTAGATGCTACATACAAACACCAGTCAAGCGAAGCAACATTTTACACTGTTTAAAATGAAATAAGTAAGTAGGTACCTTGTTTAGTAGGAAATGAATACTGAATGAAATCCTTGTATGATGGTTAAGTAAAGTGACAGCCCTGAGGCGGGTGGCGCCAGCCCCGCGGTATATCCGTCGCGCAAGGTCGACGCCCGCATCGATCGCGCGACTACCCTCGCGCCTGTGCGGCACCGCATCTACCGCGCAACAGGCCATACCTAACCTTCTCTGTCTATAGTCAAAATACAAGCCGGCTTTAGTCTTAAAGTGGGCGTCCAACGGCGCAGACGGCGCCGGGGCCGTCGGCACGTGTACTACTATACCAAACAACGCCAAACGAGTCCCGCCGGCTCCCCAAACACCTCCAACTGTGATAACAAACACCAAATAACGTTAAGTAGATTGGTTTGCGGTTAGCGAATAGATGTAGCTTCTAACATCCCTCGAACGGGTGGGGTGTAGGTACAGCGTAGGTTGTTTTGTTTGCGGTCGTCGGCCATGGGAGTGGTTCAACGGCACTAACGCAACGTCGCCGGCGGCGGGCGGAGCAGCGCGGTGCTGCCCACGTGATTACGTATAATGATACCCTCTTCCTCTCCTTGATACAGCGGTGCATTAATCCGCTTCTGCGCGCTGCACCAAAGCTAATTGCTGTACCTATTCCGGGGGTGAGGAGGGGCAACTGTGCTTCAGCCAAGTGGAAAGACAAAACTCGGTCGGTCCCTCTCATTATAACGCCTATTTTTCAATACGCCTTGATTTTTTACGGTTGTAGGTATTGTAAATTTTCAGTCTGTTTTATTTTTTGTCTGCTTAGAACTGCGAATGGGAATTAACTTAAGCCAATGTACTTGCAGCTATATAAGTATCTACTAGTAAATTCCATTAGGTACCTATAGCGATATGATAGCTCTTATAATATTTCAACAGAAAAAGGAATAGTTATTGACTCAGCGGCCGCCATTAGGATAGTCGATAACATGCTAAAAGCAATTAGGTTTTACCGAGTAGAATAGAGCCCCTGAAGTCTGAAAACACGTTTTAAGGTACCTACGTTAGTACGAGTATATCAATTGTTTGCACTTAGATGTCTTCGTGTGACATTATTTTAAATAAAACGAGCCTGGGCGTGTCTGGCTGGACTAGCATTGTACCAAAAAGTAACTTCTCAAATTGTGAAATTTTGTTATTGGAGATTCTCGGAAATTTCTAAGAATATTCTTAAATTTTGTGTGGAAAGAGAACATTCTCAATGTTCTCAAATGTTTCCTTTAATATTCTCAGTACATACTTGAGAAGATTTCTTAACTTCTGAGAATGTTCTGCAACTTATACATTACTAGCCTGGAGTTCTACGCGTTATCAGGTTGAAAAGCTTGGTTACAAGCAAGCGAGAATAATTTTCCTTTCCTATTGCAACAAGAGCCTCCTTGCGAGATTAAAGCTACTCGTACGTGTAAATATAACTTACACAAGACCGCCAATTTGCTTACTTTTTCTAAATGAAAGCATTTCCTTTTCAAAACAAAACACAAAAATTAGATATCATATAATAGTTAGTATACGTAGGAACCTAGAGAACATATCAAGTTTTGGTCAATTTTTAACTGTGAGTTATTCAGATGAAAAATGTGCTTAGCTTGGGGCAATGGCGCTATGAATAGTATAAGTATAATATAATTATACTACTTAAGTTTCGACCTCGGAAGTTTATCTCGGAAATATATCCTTCTCTTGGATGTCCCGAATGTCCCGATTGACTAACAGTCAGCCAACTAGAAATTTCTTGCAGCTATGAACATTATATACATAAATAGTAGTATTCTCGTTTGTTTTACACATAAGATGAGTTATCTCTAAATCAAAATAAGTCTCCAGTGCAGTCTGTGTAGTGTACCCGGTAGGTAGGTGTAGGTATCCATTGGAAAACGCGCTAACTTCTCCTGCCATTTGTTTCCCTTTTTAGGGTTCCGTACAAAAAATTAAAAAAACGGAACCCTTATAGGATCATGCGTGCGTCTGTCTGTCTGTCCGTCTGTCACAGCCAATTTGCTCCGAAACTACTGGACCGATTGAGTTGAATTTTGGTACATATAATTATGTAAATTGATGATGCAAAGCAATTTTTTTTTTTATGTATACGAGTATTTAAAAAAACCTTACTCTCTCATATGTCTGGAAAGGGCTCGTTATATGAATCTCAAATATATTTTTCTTATTATTGTAAAATAAATAGTTTTGATTTTATTCATGACATAAGACGAAAATTGACCATTCCCCTCTTGATATCCGAAACTACTAAACCTAAAGATTTGAAAAAAAATACAAAATGTAGTTCATTGCTTGTAGATTACAGGAAAACCTAACAAAAAAACGCACCTGGCCGGCTTTTTAGATATATCATAGACGACTAGTTTGATGTAGCAACGTTAGTTTGTAAATAGTGTAATTTATGGATTCAACAAACCAAAAAAATCTTCATGAAATGATACCATGAATATTTTGAACACAAGCTTAAAGTAATCGTATTGACTCAACTGCGCCTGCGCTCTGTAACTTGACTGAATATAGGCACAAGCCAGTGAATTCAAGTTTGATCTCCTGTACAAGTACCTACAACATGGACCAATTATTATTAAAGTGATCTCCCATATCCTTAAGGATATTTTAACTGATTTTTGAAGTAGGCTTATTTGCGTAGTCGTACTGTGTAAAATCCATACATTTGTTTACAAGTTTCCTGAATATATATAAATAATAATAATAAATATAAATCCTAATTAAAGTACCTATTACACCCTAATTAAGTGAAAGTTTGTGTAGGTGTTGAGATAGTTAGATAAATAAGTTTGAATAATAAATAGTACTTATAGGAGTCACTGCTATCCTGTAAAACCTACGTGTTTCGGTAAATAAATACAAGTATATTTGTAATCGTAAAAGTATGTAAATACTAAGGGTTGCGAAGTTTGGCAAAAGCATGGCGTATTAATGTCGTCGAGGACATTGTAACGGAGAACTCTATTATTATGCAAGATACTGATCAACTTAATGTACTATAGGAAAGAGCGTTTTTTGGATACCTAAATTAATACTTTGTAGGCTTACTTGTTCTTTACTTTAGCCGTTAGCGAGAGAGTTTCTCAAAATTTACTGAAACACAGCTACAGCATAGTTCTCCTTATTCTTCGCCTTTCTCTACCATGTTGGTATAGACCTCCTTTAATTATTGCCACTATGCCCTATCCTGGGTCACCTGTATCCACTTCGAACCAGCAGCTCTCTTTATATCGTCGCTGCGCCGCATTTGAGGTATTCATGCAGGTCGTTTCTCCCCCTTGGTCTCCATTCAACAACCTTCTTCCACCAGGAATTATCTTTACGGGATACGTTCCTGCCTGGCCTGCCCATTCTCATTTAATTTTTGCCACTCGGTTGACAACATCGGTGACTTTACTTTGCTTCCTCAGTCATGCGTTTGTAATGTTACTCTAACTAGTTATCTCTTTCTAGCCCTTTGGGTCACGCTCAAGTTGTTGATGGAATCTTTTGTGAGTACCTACGGGTAAGTCTCGGCATAGTAAGTGAGTTATGGCAGAATACATGATTCAAATATTTCGAGCCTTCCATTCCGCATTGAATTACATAGGTACTGATAGAAAATTTTAGCTTAGAGTATGTCGCCCATGCAAGTCGTGTGCGTGTTGATTTCGTTAACCTGGTTGTCTTTACCCATTCTTATTTCCTGTCCAAGATAGCCATGATATCAATATTTGAGCGCGTAATAACGACATGTGACTTGATAATCACTTTTATGCAGGTCTAGGGCAACGGCATTAGTTATCTTGGTTCTCACAAATGTATCTCTTCAGTTTCGCATTGATTTCAATGTTGGGTCTTATGAAACGGTGATCGCCACCTGTGTAAATGTTGGTTAGAATACTAACGTTTATGACCATTTATTTCAAATACTTATGTGCAGCACACGTAACCTATTTCATTCTTATATCTCTGCCCTGGTGATATCCACTTCCACTTTCTTGCAGCTATTTCACAGAACAAGAATCTCTTGTGAAATTGGTCTGTGGCTCCTCTTGGGTTTCTATTTCTATCACCGTCACCAAAGTGGCCCATTATGCTTTCAGAGTCAAATACCCAGTTAAGATTGTAAAATGGTGGTGTTGATCATTTGCATATACTTGCTATTGTCTCTTATACCTGTTCAATAACCTTATCAGGGGTTGTGTAGCAGGAGCATTTAAAATGCCGTCAAGACATGAATGCAAGAGTGCTAGGTAACGGATATGGTCATTTACATTTCAACTTCAGTACAAAGCTTATAGAATATTTAATTATTATTTTAACTAAGGCGAATATAGATCCCCATTACAGCGAAACCCCAAGAAGCTACTTGGTGCAAACAGGGTTTAAATTATTAATAATAATGTTTGCTTCAGGTGTACGTAAACATTTTATATTCATGGGCTGTAATCTACTTAGTAGACGAGTAAATATCTACCAAAGTAACAAAATTGTAACTTAAACGTTTCTACAGGGTGTTTTGTGGTCGAGTGCAAGGACTCTTAGAGACGCCGGGAGAAAGGATTTTTAATTGTTTAGATTTTGAACTTGCACTTTTCTATGCACTTTTCCCTTATTGCAAAAAAAACAGATAAATTAGATTTTTCCAATGTTTTAAGTTATATATCTTACATTGTAAGAGTCACTAGAACATGAAAAATATTTGGGCTTATTTTAACCTTTTTAACTTTATATTTTTATAACATTCTGTAAATATCAAATATCCTGTGGTAAGGTACCTAGTTGGAATAATTTTTAACCTCTTGTACACATTGTACTTAAACTGTAGAGAAAATTACTTTTAAAGGAATTTTCAACCGACATAATTTTTTTATTGTAAAAACATCGCTGCTTTATATGGAAATCGCGTTTTGTAAATAAGCTTATAAAATATTAAAATAGAACATATTTCTTTTGCTGTGCGGTCATAAGGACAATACACCGAAATTTTAAATAAAGCGAGAAATATCAAAAAAACTATAAGGCTTTACATAATAGTAAATACGTATGGTCAAACAATATCAAGTATAAAATATCATTGAAACTGACCATGCATTAGACCATAAAACAACCTGAATAAAAAAAAATGCCGCTGTGGAGCTGTTTAGTACCATAACAGATTGTTAATAGTTTAATTTGACGCTACTATTTCAGATTCACTCGATCAAGTCAATCTAAAATCCACTCTTGAAATATTCTCTGTAAGTAAATAAACAAGATAACTATTTTTAACAGGCCATAATTTAAGACGTTTATAAAATATTGATAAAACCTTAGGACCACTTGCAGCCAAAGCATAAACCTAGTTAGTATTGTAACGTGGAAGTAATTGATAGAGATGCATAATTATTACACCGATAATTAAACTAGACCTTCCTAACGCACTCACTTAACCGTTACAAACAATTATTGCACAATATGCTTCGAAAGCTTCGATGATCGCTCGGTTCGCTCTTGTTCGCACTGTTCACTGTCCAAGTAACGAATGATCGTAGCCGCAATCGTTCAGCCTTTTATAGTCCCAGTTTCCGACCAATCTAGAATGCCTTCTGGAATGATCGGTGAACTTTGACCCGCCGAGGAGGACCGAGACTATTATTTGTTCGAATGTTCGAGGCATTACTACGTTGTTTACAATCGTAATGTCCGCGCAATGCTGTCTCATTTCGAAACGTGTTATCTCTTTAACACGCTTCTTAAAGGTTCTTGATATCGCTGTGTCTATCTAATCATGCTAGTTATTTTGAAATCGTGGAAATTTGCCATGTGATTTCTGAAATGTACTTCAAAGGCCCACAAGGGTTCCTGAAAAGGCCGGGCGTAATCTGATATATGGTGGCCTGAAACGGACTGAAAATATGTTTCAGGCGCCCGAAATCAACGGCAAGTTTGGGACGAAATTTTGGTATATTAGTATGTGAAATGTGTTACCTCTGAAACGGATAGAAACAATATTCCAGCTTCCAAAGCACCAAAAATCAAGACTGAATATTAGACGTCTTAATCCACCGGCGTAACAGTATTTTGAAAAAGACTCTTAATGAGATTCGTAATTCGTCGGAATCTCTTTTGAACAATTTAAGTATAACTAAGCCACATGTGTCGTGCAGTGTTCATTAACCTTAAATCGTACCTAATTGGTCATCTAAATACTCGTTTTACCATTTTAATTATTAACTTCTTCGATTTACAGTAACTTCGAAGTACTTCCAACAGCAAATAAATAACGTTACCTTTCCGGAATTGACAAAACAAGTAAACATATCTAGTTTATAGTAGTTTATCCACTTACCTTCAACTCTTGGAGAAGTAAATATTAAAAATAACTTATGTACGAAATTAAACGAGTACAATGAATCAGTGTTCCTAAGCGGTGAACTTGTTTGCCACGCTCGTCGTGAGTTAAGTGCTGCCATCCTGTCAAACGATCTGTTAACGTTTGCGCAAAACTTTCAAATGTACTTTGTGAAGCAAATTGAAGTGTGTTAAAAATGTTGTCTCGGTGGAAGAGCAAAGACAAATCTGAGAAGACGAACAAGTCTTCTAGTTCCAGCGGGAAAAAGAAACGGAAAGGACGAGAGAATGGTAAGTGCGAGCAGGCGTACTCAAAACATTTGCTTACGTATTTATAATCATCGTCATAATCTTAACCATAAAGGCCCAATTTATTTCAATATCGACGGCGCATTTTATTAAAATGTGTTCCGTTGCATAAATACTCGTACCTAATCATCATAACTTAAGCTGATAGACGTACATTGTATACTTCTGGACATAGGCCTCTCCGTGATTTGCCAAGAACGGTCATGCTTATAAAAGCATTATAATTAGGGTTTCGTACCCTACCTACTAGCAGTTGCGCGTAGAAGTCGTTCGACAAAGTAGGTACCCTGAGTCCTTTCTTGGGGTTCAAGTTATTTCTACACCAAATTTTATTAAAATCTGTTCAGCGGTTTAGCCGTGAAAGTGTAACAAACAGACAAAGTTACTTCAACATTTTATAATATTAGTAGGGGTACTCGTTTAACAAAATGAAATGTCATTGCAACAACTAGGTATCTAATAAATTATGTAAATAATGTCATCATCATTTCATCATTAGCAGCCCGTATTGGTCCACTGCTGGACAAAGGCCTCTCCCAATGAACGCCACTGCTCCCAATCTTCAGCTTCTCTCATCCAATCTACACCGGCCCATCTGCGCATATCATCGCTCCATCTTGCCCCAGGGCGTCCTACATGACGTTTGCCGAGACCCGGTCTCCACTCAAGAACACGACGGCCCCAACGGTCATCGATTCTGTGGGAAACATGACCGGACCACCGCCACTTCAGCTGGCTATGCCGGTTACTTGCGATCGCTCTGTGACACTCCAAGCATAACCCTTTCCATAGCGGGCTGAACTGAACTGGTGGCCAGTCGAGCCGTGAGTGTCCACGTTTCGAATTCGTAAGTGATTACCGGTATGACGCACTAAACTTAAACTAAAATTTCACGTTCACTTTTTTAACTTTCGACGTGATGTTTTGAAGAATGGGCGATGTGAAGACTCGGTGAAGCTGCCCAAATGCTGCCTAGCCTAACTGAATTCTTCGTTTGGCCTCTCTCTTAAAGTTGTTTCTCCCTAATCGACGCGTTTGCCCTAAATAAACATATGCTTGGATAACCTCGAGAGATGAACCATTATAGCTATAGGTCCCAGATCAACGTGCTCGTTGAACATGATCTTTGTTTGGTCCAAGTTCATCCGGAGACCGATGCGTTTGGAAGATTCAGCCAGAACATCATCTGTTGTAGCCGTTGTAGGTCCTGCAGGGTTTCAGCCATAATGACGATATCGTATACAAATCTCAGGTATGAGAGGTACTTCTTTCCCAGTATATCGTCCTGAACATATCTTCGTGCGCAGCGGAGAACAATTTGGGGGATAAAAGTATGGCATCCCCTGGTCTCACGCCTCGGCGCGGCGCATCGACGCAGCAGGACGGGCTCAGTTCGCCAGTTCTAGATTTGGACATACATAGTGGCGGCGTCATACAGACCTCTCAAAACTTCGACATATCGCCAATCAATTTGGCACCGCTGCAAAGACTGTAGAACAGACCAGGTTTTGATAAAGTTGAAGGCTTTCTCATAATTCACAAAGGCAAGACACGGAGGCTGACTCATACTCTTCGGACTTCTATATAATCTGCATAACCCCTTCGGAATCCAGCCTGTTTCGGGGGTTGTGCTTCGTCGAGTCTTCGCGCAAAACGATTTGAGACGGCTCTCGAGAACAGCTTATAGATATGTCTCAGGAATTGGTCGGTAGTTCTTCACTAACGTTTTATCACCTTTTCTTGAAAAATCACACGATCAAGGTCCTGTGCCATGTCTTTGGGGTTCTCCTAGAGAAAAGTACAGAATTAAAAAACGCAGGACCCCCTTCAGCACCGGTTTCCCGCTAGCTTTCATTAACCCCGTAACTCCGTCTTCTCCCGGAGCTTTAAAATGATCCATATCTCGGAAACTAATAACAATTGCTGAACATACGAGTACATGGGCGTTAAATCGATAGCTTATGAGCTGCTCTATCACCCCCTTAAAGCCTTGCACCTAGCTAACAATAGTAGTAGTATATTATATGTATTATTATAGCACAAGACCTGAGTGGAGAGCCTTGGGGGAGGCCTATGTCCAGCAATGAACGTCTTTCGGCTGACATGATGATGATAATATATTAAAAACGTTTTAATTTATGAAAATATTTATTTCGAAATTATATCTTTCGTTCATTATTTCCAGTGAAAGTCATACTAAACGGGTTGATACAAAGTGACAGGGTTTGATATAATATTGAGACTGTTATATTATCAGTTCTTAAGTATATCTTGTATTACTTCGTCGAACCATGCTCAGTGCAGGGTTCTGAAAAATCAAAATCAAAAATCAAAATCAAAAATATTATTTATTGCATGACTGTAGGTATAAAGTATAATAATATTATACAGTTGTTAAAAAAAATGTGTGTGTGCATCACTACAATCTACCATAAATATGGTGTACAATAATTGACATAAGCCAATAAACAATAGGTAGTTACATAAAAGTCAATTATTAATTATGCGTTGATTAATTTTATAAGGAAATCTTTAAGCGAAAAATGTAACCAATATTTAAAAGAAAAAAAAAACTATTCTCTTAAAGGCTACTTACATACTAAGCTATACACCTTTTATCTTTGTATTAACAAATTTGTCTTAGTAAATACTTTATTTACTTTATGGTGTTTTTATTCTTCTATCTTATCACTAAACATAAATGCATAAATGCTAATCTAATTAAGCAGATAAAGTAATAAAGTAAAAGTCTATAGTAATAATAATAGTAGGTAATAGTCTATAGGCACCCGCTGTTCTCAAAAAAGTCTTTTAACAGGTAAAATTGTTTTTTTAAAAGCCATTTCAATAAACAATTCTTAAATTTATACAATTTGTACGATTTGAAACTATCTGGTATGTTATTAAAAATTTGGATGGACATGTAGTACATGCTTTTCGAATAAAGGGTGGTGCGGTGACTAGAATTATAAACTAATTTATGTTTGTTACGAAGGTTGATGTTATGAGTAGCTATTTCAAATAGTGACGGGTGTTTTTTAACGAACATTGCAACTTCTTTTATATACAGACATGGAAGAGGCAGAATTTGATAACGCTTAAAAAGAGGCTTACACGAATCCCTTTGGGATATGCCACCGAGAGCTCTAACACAGCGCTTCTGCATTTTAAACGCTTTCAAAAAATCTGTAGAATTTCCCCAAAACACGAGACCGTAACTTAATTTAGATTGAACAAATCCATAGTAAGCCATCAATCCAGCATTTTCTGAGGTGTTTTTTATAATTCGTCTTAGCGCAAATACGAATCGTGATAATTTATAACATAATCTTCAATATGTGGTTTCCAGTTACAATTACTGTCCAGAATAAGACCTAAAAATTTGGTGTTTGTAACTTCTTCTACGTTGTTCTGATTATGATGTATATTTAATGGTACGGGGAGTCTATGGGGAGTGTGAAACTGTATTATATTTGTTTTTGAAAGATTGATATTTAAATCATTGAGTTCTAACCATTGTATAATATTGGTAAGTGTACTATTAATGTCATTTTCATATTTTTCTAACTCGTTACATTTTATTATAGAAGTACTGTCATCAGCAAATAGGACCATTTGGCCCTCGATATGATTCGGTAGATCATTAATATAAAAAAGAAAAAGTAGGGGTCCTAATATACTACCCTGTGGGACTCCTCTATTGTTTGTTCTGAATTCGGATCTATATGATTTTATTTCCTTACTATGTGTGCATAAGCTCTGGACTACATATACGAGTACAAATTTTAAACCGTGTGATTTTCATAATTTTTGAGGAAACTTGAGTGTGAATTACAAACGGACAAACAGATTATAGGCAGATAGTCAGACGAGCTTACATGGCGAAACTTTAAGAGTTAAATTAGACTTATTGTTTGTTATAAAAAATAACATTCCACGCGCTAAAAACTGATAACTTAATGTAATAACATTTAAAAAATGCGGAGTATCACAACTGTAAGGTCCTCAAATTACAATTCGGTTTAATTATTGTCTTTCGTCAAGACGGTGAGACGCCGTTAACAATACGATCAATTAGTCTTCAGCTCCGGTGCGATGTATCTAGAATATTAATTAATGATCGAAAGTTATTTATAGGGTTCGGTACCTCAAAATCTGGAAAAAATATGGAACCGTTAAAGGAGCACTCGCGTGTCTGTCTGTCCTTCCATCAGTAGCAGCCAATTAGCTCTGAAACTGGAGTGGAGTGGACATTTGGTACACAATTATATAAGACAAGTGACCCAAAGACGGACGTGTAACGTGGATAAATAAATTATAAACAAATATTTTTGAAGTTATTTAAGAAAATAGGCGAAAATTGACCATTCCCATCTTTTATCTCTGAAAAGACTGCCCTAAAATTTTACACAAAAGGGTAATTTACCTATGGATTGTAAGAAAACCCGTACATAATAGTCAATGGTTTTTAAAATAACATGTGAAATTACTCAAATGTACGGAACCCTCTCAACGTGAGTTTAACTCGCACTTGTTTGGTTTTTTTGCCAGAACCCAGTAAGTAAATAAACTTTTTTGGCTTAATAACCCTTGAGTTGCTTAAAACTTATAAGCAGCTGCTTCGGCTTACTCGCAGCAAGCCGAACTCTAGAGTTCGGCTTGCTGCGAGTAATGGATTTACGCTCCCAATATTCATAGGTACCGATAAATACAATGACATATCTCATGTACATATTTTTTGTTTAGTCAATGTATCATTTAAAAAACGTACCCTAACAATAGTACCCATTAACACCCGCGACGCTAAGACAAATCTAACGATGACATCTCACTTGTCAAAATCAGGCTATCCGTTCAGCCTTAACTAGGCAACAAAGAACCATTAGATACATATATAAATACAGGGGGCATTCCACGTGAAGCGGACAGGTAAATAGTTATTTGTTATACAAGTGGGGAAAGTTGTATTTTACCTGCGAGTGTTCATTTGAAACACGAGCCAGCGAAAGGATTCTATGATTGACCACGAGCGAAGCGAGTGGTTCAAAAATAGAATCCTGAGCGTAGCAAGTGTTTCAAGACACGAGACGTAAAATAACTTTTCACCAGTATATAACACAAAACTTTTCACCTCACTATAGCGAGGAAACTAAGAAAAGGGTTTGTACTGTAAGCTCAGTTCCGCATTTTGCACGGTTTCCTGTAATTCCACAGGTGTTAATACGTCTTTATCACTCGAATCACTCATTTTTAATAACAAAACCAACTAGAAAAACATGCGAATATTTAACGTTGACTACAGCGAGGAAACTAAGGAAATGGTTTGTACTGTAAGCTCAATTCCGCATTTTGCACGGTTTACTGTAATTCCACGGGTGTCAATACGTCTTTATCACTCGAATCACTAATTTTTAAGAACAAAAAAACTAGAAAAGCATTCTAATATTTAACGTTGACGGCTTAATAGAAAAGTTTTGACGTAAGTTTTTTTTTTATTATTTCGGATGCGTTTTGTTTGCACATCGACTTATTTGGACTGTCAGAACATTTTATCCGTTTTTAAAACAAGAATGAAGGCTAATTTTGAATGCTGATATTTATGAATTAAAATAAAGTAGTAAGACTGTATTTAGTGTTTTTTACTCGATGCAATTCATTAATTGTGATGTTAAAAATTCAGCACTTGTAAGGTTTTACGTTTGGTTAGCTGTCAAATATCACTTAAGCTGCCTTCAAATGTCAAAACTCTTTCTTCACTTGTGGATAAAAAGCGATTTTCTCAATAGATATCAAACAAACAAAAAGGACTTTCCGAGCTAGTGAGATGAAAAAAATGTTGAGGTTTCCGATTTTAGTCATATTTGACTAAGTTATACCTACGAGTATACAGTGTGTCTCTGACCTTGGGGCTTTAAATTCAACGATCGATTCTACTCGCTAAACTGAACTACTTTTGTTCTGCAACATGAAAAAATAACTTAAATTTAGATAACTAATTGATGTTAAAGTCTAATTGTAAAATCAGTGTATTACATACTGGCCATGTAATCACTATCTCATGGTACGGGGGCGACATTACCTTGGCACAAGGGCTAAAGGAAAATGGAGAATTGGATCGCGTTCATTGAAAATTAGATTTTACTTGTATGATATAAAAAAAAATTAAACTGAACATATTTTTAACAACTTACAGAACAAAAGAAGTTTAGTTTCAGGAGTAGAAATGATCTATGCAATTAAAGCCCCAAGGTCAGAGGCACCCTGTATATGCCCTCGACTCAGATACACAATATTCATGCCGTAAAATATATGGTTAACAAGTTAAAGGGCATTGAGGTTTTGACTAACTAACAAGTATGTCCTACTTCAAAACCAAGTACAGTCAGCGTCAAAAGAAACAGATCACTTAAATACCTATTCGCTTTACTGTCACATAAGCAATGTCAAACAAGATTGTCTAATGTGTTAATGCGATAAAGTACAAAAGTAGCTTGAAGTGACCAGTTACTTTTGACTGACTGACTGTACCAGGTGTTAAAAAGTTATGATCAAATAAACAAAGTAGTAAAATGCATACTTTACTTAATAAGCTTTCTGATGAAATTTTTGGAAATAAAAAATTATAAAAAACGTACCTAATTTTATTTTTCCAACTCAATTTCTTCAAAATTGGACCAGTCTTTTTATTTTATTTTTCGAAATCGGTATTAGTGTACAGATAATCCTTGCTAGGTTGTATAAGTAATGGTCCCGTAAGTCGTTCAGGAACCAGTCACAATGCCGGATAAAGAAAAGGTTCCTGTAAGCTGTCGCTAGCGGCGGCTGCCGCCGTGCTCCGGCATTGTGGCTGGTCTAGCTCCTAAACGACGCACGGGCCCATTATGAAACTTGGCAAGGACTATTATTTGTACAATAATAACTAGGTACTTTGAGAAAAAAAAAATGGTGGTCCAACATTGAAAAAATCGAAAAAAACTCCAATGCCCTTTAACTTGTTAACCATTTATTGTACTGCATAAATATTGTATGTCTGAGTCGAGGACATATGTAGGTACAACTTGGTCAAATATTACTAAAATTGGAAACATCGACATCTTTTTACCTGGCCGCTTCACGTGGAATGTCCCACAGCTCAATTACCAAAATAAAATTAAAATATGTTTCAACATGTTGTGTAACTCGTATGTCGCGAAATAATGTCAAATTTAATTTGAAACTTTAATACATCCGTGGTTTAATTATTCAGAACAGAGATTAATAGCAATAAAAGTTCCATGAAACCAAATTAAAGTTGATGATAGTACCTAATTCAAAATGCTGAGTCAGATCATAAATAAGATATTGAGAAAACTTTATTTGTTTCAGGAGAT
The DNA here is from genome assembly GCA_927399475.2 of Acleris emargana. NCBI lineage: Eukaryota > Metazoa > Arthropoda > Insecta > Lepidoptera > Tortricidae > Acleris > Acleris emargana. The sequence continues at coordinate 41,613,826 of OV656835.1, read as the reverse complement.
GATTGGCTTGCAGATGGTCTACGAATTGATGGTGAGTTATCAAAAATAAAAATAACGTGCCTCTGTGGTCTGTTTTGAGTCCAGGTGGAGGTATAAATTAAATAGGTAGTTTTGATTTTGGAGAAAAAAAATATTTTTACGTTATTCGCCTACTTTTTTTAATTGTTGGTCACTGCAATACAACAGACAATGTAATAAATCGTTAATTTCTTGTTATTCGTCTAGCGTAATGATAATGAATATAGGTAGGTAGTTTGGTGTAAAGTAATGCTGAAAACTGAATTAAGTGAAAAACATAACTTATACACAGTTTCAATAGGTACCATAGCTGATTCGAATCGCAAAACTTATCACTATTACGAGGGGCATACCGAAATAATCGGGAATTAAAAAAACTACAAGTAAGTATTACCTAAATTATATTTCATTGTTTTTCGAAGTATTCTTCCTTGCAATCGATGCACTATTGCATTCTTTCGAACCAGTTATTAAAACAGTAATTCCACTCTGAAGTGGACGTTTCCAAAATGGCCGATTTATACGATTCTACTGCCGATTCTGGGTTTTGAAATCGCTGACCACGTAACAAATCCTTGATTTTTGGGAATGTAAAAAAATCTTTAGGGCTCAAGTCGGGACTATACGGAGGATGAGACATTCACTCTACGTTTTCCTGGTTCAAAAACTCTTTTGTTTTGCGAGTGGTATGGGAGCTCGCACTATCGTGGTGTAAGATGATTCGGCGTGTAGCATTACCTCTATCGGAGACTCGGAGTTCAGCCATCATTTCTTGCAAACAAACCGAAGTGTACTAATCGGCGTTAACCGTTCTGTGTTCTTGTAACGGAATTGTGGCCACATGTCCTTTTTTGGAAACAAACGAAGCGACCATTTTCTTCGATACGCTTCGGGAACGCACCACTTTGGTTGGCTTCACCTCGCCTTCGAAGACCCAAACTGCCGACTGATGTTTTCTTTCAGGTTCATAAGAATAAATCCATGATTCGTCACCTGAGACGATGTTGTAAACCGCTTTTGACTTCCCTCCATTGAAGCGTTTCAGAGTAGACCGACACCACTCAACACGAGCCGCCTTCTGCTCTTCAGACAAATTATGGGGTGCCCAGCGGGAAATTAACTTTCTGACGCCCAACTCATTATGCAAAATATTTTGAATTGCAGTTATTCCAATCCCTATGAAAGCCCGAATCTGCTCGTAGGTCACATGTCGATCATCTAGAATATTTTTTTGCACAGCCGTCACATTTCAGGCGTTACTGCTGTTTTTGGTCGACCACTAGAAGGTACCTACGGTACTGAGAGAGGCACGACCTCTTCGAAACTTCGAATACCAGCGATAAATACTTCTTTGGCTTGGTGCTTCCACATTATACATAGAAACAAGCTCACCGAGACATTCATCTTGAGATAACCCTCGACGAAAGTTGTGATAAATTATGGCATGGAAATTTTCACGCGTGAGCTCCATTTTGTCTATCGATTTGTCAAATTTAAACAGGCATTACGAAAAAAGCCGAGCTTTTTTTTTAATTGTGTTAATGTCATTACGATTGCAAGTGGCCAGTACTAACGTAACAAAAAAGGTTTTATGCTGACTCAATCCCAAGTACTCAATTCCCGATCATTTCGGTGTGGCCCTCGTATTATAACAATTTTTAAAACCATTTCTTTTTAAATCCCCTCTTTTACGATAAACAGCTATTTAAGAAAGACCTCGAAAAAAATAATAGCTGTTTCATAAATTCCAATATAATTCCAACAGAAACTTTTTTTAAAGGTGTTCTGAAAAAAACATGCTTATAGAGGTTTGGCTAAAAAGCATATTTATTATTTATGATATTTATTTGATTATTGTTTACTGTTTTTTTTTTGTTTCAATGTTGAATCAGTGTTTGTTACGCCCGCTTTAAACTTGTGGAAGGTATGACGTAATTTTGTTTGTAACCGCGTTACGTAGCACTAGCGGTGACGTAAAAATTACCACGTGGCCTTAGCAGAAATTTGTATATATATTTTCTCTTTATAAAAAAAATGTAAGTAAGTACCTACTTTTTTTTAAATGTCAGCTGCAGACTAAAAACTTTATAGGCCAATTCCGTAGGACCTACTCATTCATCCATTAACTCTAAACTCATTATCTCCGAGACACCCTGTATAAATAAATACTTATGCGATATGCAATGAATTGGTGATTGGAATAAGGAAATGGTTTTAAAGCATAAATTATAAAGATGGTCCCAATCCCAATAAGCTACGTAGTAAATTGAATCGACCGGAACTCCGCGCAAGAGGTACATCGAATCAATCGACGCACGAAAATAATTACTGACACTGCTTCCCTCTATCGAACTAGATTCAGAACTTTCAGAATGGGACGGGTAACGCCGTTCAGAACTATAAATAAAGTTGAGAGCACCGGCTCGAGTCGTACTACGCGCGCGGGCGCCGCGCGGCCCCGGCCCGCGCGCGCCGCCTCCTGATGTTTACTCCGGCAGTTCTCCAGTCCAGCGCTGCGCGTGCGCTCCCTAACCTTAACCACAAATTCTCAATTCCTGGATACCTTATTCGCGTTGATAGGTATCTTTCTGATTGCTATTCAATTAAAGCAAGTCAAACAATCCCAATGCCTACAGGCACAAACGGTGTCCATAACATTGGACTAGCTAGGCGAAACGTAAATAATATACAACCAAATTCTGTGTAGTGCGCTATATGTGGAAATGTGTGTGGTACTTCGAAAGTCCATGTTGTAAACACAGTGTAAACGTATGTGGAAGTCACGTTTGTATGCGAGGTGGGGTTTTGAAAACAGCTGGTGCTGCCAGTGAGCCGAACTCTGCATCTGACAGCGTCCTGCCGCCGGGTCTCAGCTCCGGACCCCTCGCGTGCTCGCGGCCGTACTTACCGCCACCGTTTACCTACTTTCAGTTAAATTGTAAGTTTTGCGTGTAACTTTAACTAAGGGAGTAAAACTTCAAATACAGAGAAGACTTTAATACTCGCACATGTAAAAAAAACGAACGCTATTAATTTTTATTTGATTTCTAGCTTCTGCCCTCGAGTTTGTCCGCCTAGAATTCGATTATCTTAATTCCCTCGGGAATTTTTAAATTTCCACAATTGACGGAGAAATTGGTGGACATATATAAAAAAACATCATTTGGAATGCTCCTCCTTTTTTGAAGTCGGTCATAAATAATGGTCATGCAGGAAGTGGTGTACTCGTATCGATTGATGTGATTGCTTCCTTTTTCGTCGTATTCCTTATTTCATTTTCGCAATAAATTATCACATATAGTAAAATCAATCTGTCACTAATATGGTTTCAATAGGCTGTGTAAACTTATGTAAGATCTTTGTTTCCTACAAATAAGTTTCATTTTAATGCATTCTGTTTGATTCCATTTCATTTCATCAAAATAAATAGTTTTCTTTTTAGTTAACTTTATATTTTTATTATGCAAGCAAAGTCATAGGCATTGTATAGTATAACTTGGTAGTTCCACGTGTCCAAACTAGACGATGTCGAAAACGGAAAGCGACGAAACGAGAATGTGTCAAAACAAGAATACGACGAATCAGGAACACGGCGAAAAAGGAAACAATAATTTATGTCTTAGCAAAGCAATGTCGAATGCTTATAATACTCGAAATAATAAATATATCGTAGTGCGATTGTTCGTTTACATAATGTTTGAAGGACGTTCGTCTATTATTAATTTATGACTTTGAAAACAGATCACAGATCATATAATATCGTCTTTCTAAAAAGCTCCGCCATTTCATCGTAGTAAGTAGGCGAGGTTACTTTTATTTAATAAATAATTTTAAATAACAATAACACTTAAATAATGTAATAAATTAAGTTGAGATTCTTATCAGGTGATATTCTTTCAAATAAAAAAAAAAAAGCGAGCAGTTTTTTTAGGTGCACTCCAATTGTCTCGGTTAACCAAACAGTGAGCCCGTTTTCTACAAGAGTAAAACCGTATTAGACGTGTTATCGTATTGTTTTGAACACGGCTGAATAGAGAATAGTTAGAACGCTTGTTGGTTAGTAAAACCATAATTCAAGTGATCATGTGGTATGATTTGCTGAAGTCAGAAGAACGTACTAGTTGGCCGTATAGGTTTGGCTTACAATAATAGTAGATTGTACAACAAGTGCATAAAACGTACCATTTTACCCGAGACGTGCATATAGCCACCCGAGCCGGTACGGCGAGGGTGGATGGTCACGTCGAGGGTTAAATGGGTTTTATGCTCGAGTTTTACACTCTGCTTTTCACTTCGATTGCAAGGAAATAAAACAACGATTAAGCATATACAAGAAAATTTAATTAATTTTTATAATGTAATTAATATGTTCTATCACGCATAAAATGTAATTTCATCGACAGTTCGTCAAATTAGCTTAAAAAAACACACTCCGCAAACGTGTTTACGCTTTTTTGGTTCCTCCAAATCATAAAACTTTCGTATGTGCTGAGATAGATTTTCTTCGATTTATGCGGCAATATCTGCTCAATTACATTTTTCACACTTCTGTCCATTAAAGTCTCAGGCGAAATCATTTTTTGATCGTCACTATCACTACTTGAAGCCATTGTTCAATTACTTACGAATAATTTATTGAATTTTCAACCGCAACAACAAATTTAGTTAGTTTTTAATTATGTTTGACGAATAATTAGCTTCCCGCTACACAATTTTTCTTATTATTTTTTTTTAATTTTCAATTATGTGACGTTTGACTATGGACACTATGGTTTGAGCCTTAATGCCAAGTTATTATAAATATTTGCGTTACTTTTTTTTTTTTACGTAAATACACGCCCGTATTAATCTTAAAGTATTAAGATAGTATTACATATGTCGTAATTATAATAAGATATAACCTAAATCTCATAAAAATATATCAATTAAATGAAGGTGTATTGTGTATGTGGCTGTAAGGCCTTATTGCCTTAGTCTTAAAAGAAGAAATTACTTTATGCACTAGAGCATAAAATGCGATTTTATGCAGCCTATACCCAGCATAAAGAAGGACTTTACGAGCATGAGAAGTGAAAACAATATTTTTTGGAAATAAATGTAATGCAAAAACCTAACAAAATCATTACGTAGGTACGAGTATGTTGCAAAAAGTTAACACTGTTTATTAACCGATTTTGATCAATGAGAAAGTTAGACCAGGTACCTACAGGTACGACTACAGGCAAAGCGAGAAGGAGTGTAAAGTAGAATTTGCGACAAACAACCACCGAAACGGTACTCTGGGGTAACTTACGAGTAGTTTGATTTAATTTAACACGACAGGTAGTTAAACTTTAAAACAACTTGAGTTTCGCATGCATCTGCGAATTTGTGGACTCATTAGATACTGACCCATTTAGTGCCACTTGCAGCGAAAAGATAAATCTAGATTTAGGCTAAAGCTAAATTTGTATCAGTCAAAATGTATGGACCTCTCAAATTTAAATTAAGTTTAAAGACTGAATCTAGATTTCTGTTTTACCTGCAAGTTACCTTATTATTATTTGTAGATCGTGGCAGGTTCTTATAAGTATTGCACATGCTTTTAAATTTTGTGGAAGAATAACTAATACTACACACGGACAATTAATACTTTGTAAAGAGGACAGCTAGCCCAATTTAGATTAAACGATACTACCGAGCAGCTACGACTAGATTTGTGGATGATGCCATCAATTTAAGCGAGAATAGGGAATATGCATGTTTTTTTTTTACAGCTTCAATTGAAGCTGATTCATGTAACAAACAGATCACAAAAATCATTTTTTGAATAACTATAAAAATAACCAAGATATAAGCCAACAAAGATTTGTTCCTATCGCTTTCTAGAAAAACGGAATTTTACATGGAGTTTATATGGCCGCAGTGCACAGTGACGTCACGGTGCACATCGGATCTCTCTGTCTAATTAGAAGTTTGAAATGCTTATAACTTCCGTATTTCTTGACCGATTTTAATTTTAATTTCCGTTTTGGTGATCTCTTTTACGGTATTTTCATATTTTGATGAGAAATGCGATTTTTAAAATCCATGCATATTCCCTATTGTATTCGTTTTATTACTAATTTCTAGAGCGTGTACAAGGAGTCGTATTTTAACTTTGCTCTTTACAAACCCAACAGTTGTTGAGATAATCGAAACTAAAATATTGATTTCTCGCAGTGATCCCTTTGTCACCCATAAACTTAGTGTACTGGATTTATGCATCAGAATGATTTTAAATCATATAATTAGGTAACGATCTATAGTGATTAAAATTGTTAAGCATACTCTTAATAATTCTAACATTAATGTAATGATCCATTCCGTTAAAGATTATAAAACCAAAAACCCAATTTTTTTATAGGTGTCTTACCGTATAAAACTACTTTTCACTTCTCATGCTCTTAAAATATAATTAACGTGTAATTTCGATTAATATGAATCTATTTAATTATATTAAGGATTTTATTATGCATGGTCCAATTAGTTTTAAATTCAAGTTTGAAACTGTTGGCTAAATATGCAGCCATATAAAGCGTCACATTACAAAAAACCCACCGTGAAACACATACATACATACATACACACCATCACGCCTTCATCCCAGAGTGGGGTAGGCAGAGCTACAGAATTACCAACAACTAACAATTTGTTGTTACTTAATTCTATAACCACATTTTGCAAAAATAGGCTAAGATGTTTACGATGTGTATATTAGTGACAAGTTGCAAGCCCATCGCCTAACAATACTACAAGCCTTTAATCCCGTAGTCGCCTCTTACGACTTCCACAGGAAGATATGGAGTGGCACTATTCTAGGCGGCCGGCATTACAAATGTGCTGTGTAACCACACAGCAAAACCGTGTAATTGTTATAATTGTAATTTTGCTTAGAACGTTTTTTTCCTCACATTCAAAGTATAAAATAGAGTGTTTAAGTAAATCCTCTTAACGCGACACTAAACAAACATAATAAAAAAGACACTGGAACTATAGCCACCCTCGCTCGCTAATATCTTAATGAGGACATATTTGTATTTTTGTTTGTTTGTAACGAATAAACTCAAAGACTAATGGACCGATTTCAAACATTTTTCATCATTAGAATGCTACATTATCCCTGAGTAACATAGGCTTTGTTAGTTTTCTTAATTTACGGAGTCACGCGCAACAGCTGTATTATAAAATCATATTTTTTTATTCGCCGTGTTTCATTGCTTAAAGTTCATAAAGTGATCGAGCGCAGCTAGAAACAAGTCCGTACAACGCAAAACCAACACTGTCAGGTTACGATTTTGACCGGTATGTTTGTCAGTATGTATGTTCACCTGTTGTTTTGACAAATGAGGTATCGTTGGAAGCTGCTTAATTTGTCCGCTGGATATAGGCTAGGTAACGTTATTTAGTTTTTGTAGATGTTTCAACAGCAGTTGTATTTTGCGGGTGTTTCGCAGGCGGGCTGTCGGACGGTGAGGCGAGCCGCGGGCCGGGGCGCGCGCGCAGCTCGCGCCGCGACGACCCGCGCCGCCACACGCTCGCCGGGAACCACCTCCACGTGCACGGCCACCACGCACCGCACCTCAACTCGCACGAAATGGAGGTAACTTTTCAATAATCTTTTTTTTTTTTACTTTTTTATCTACACACATATCATAAGTCCTCTATTATGCGTTAAAAACCCACAAAGTGGTACTTTACAAAGTGTAAACAATACTTAAATTTGATTAATAACATCGAATTACAGGAATGACAGTTAGGTATTTAATGTAGAGTAACCAAACTTTAGGACTTTAATTATTAGTTTTATTAGAAAGTTAACGATAGTTGAAGAAAGTTAATGTAAACAACTGAGTTAGAGGAATTCACTATCCGTGATTATCTAAGCCATAATCAAGTGTTTTGTATTACCAAATTTAAGTCACCCTGTATACTCTCATATTGGATACGCGTATCGTGATTAGTTTCACCCGATCATTAAAGGCGAAACGAGGATCGCAGAAACTGCAGAAAGTTATACCAATACAGTGTAACAAACAATACGTTACGGCTTAATGGGTTCACGAGCATGCACGTATTTTTTATACGATATTGTACTAGTGATACGTTTCGATCAACGTGCGCGTCCATATCTAGGATGCTTGATACGATATAGGTACCGGAACGTGATATGCGGTGAGCCACGGTGACGATGTGACCCGACTCCCGGCGTCCCCAGCTTTAGGGCCTTTTAGCATTAATTGACAATATAACCATCATTTTTGTTTATGCGTAGACCAGTCTTTAGGGTTTTTGATCAATATTGTGTAGTAATGGGGTCCTAGTTTTTTTGTATGTCTTCGTGATAAAAAGTTATTTAAGAGCGGCCAATATATTTTTACAAAAACAATACAACTCAGTTTCCGACGTAGCGAGGAAAGGAAACAGTAGCATCATGAATTTTATGCTGTGACACTACTTTTACAGTCGTATTCTTACAAGCTTTCTTTTACTTCATTTGTAGGTTAGTATGTAATTAATGTTTGGGTCACATGCTGCTGTTTCCTTTACTAGCAGGGCCGGCAAATAAGGAATGAGTTGTATTTTTTTGGCAGCTTTTTATCGGGAAGTAAAGCAAAAACCTAAGTCCCCACAGACTGAAGTAATATACCTATATGTATATAATATGTACTTGCAATATTTTATATATTTATAAAGTATCTATAGGTAATATATTCGATAAGGAGATGTACATACACATAAATACATTAAATCACGCCTGTTTCCCAGAGGAGTAGGCAGAGACTACTTCTTTCCACCTGCTACGATCCTGAAAAATCCCTTTCGCTTCTTCAACATTCATACATTGAGTCATGCATGCACGTCGGTTTTGGGTACTTAAGATGCGACCCTTTTCCAGTATTTCTTCGATTTGAGCCGAAAAAGTACACCTTGGGCGTACCCCTTCCGACCCTTCCACTCACTTTCGCTCTGTATATCTGTTTTATCAAACTTCTTTCATCCATCTTTTCCATATGACTAAACCATCAAAGCATGTTTTTTTCAATCTTAGTCACTACATCTTCTTTTAGTCCACATGTAACTCTGTCTTTTACATTCCTTACTCTGTTGATCAGTTTCACACCACACATACTACGCAAAGAGCGCATTTAAACTGAATTTATACGAGTTTCACGCTTGTCCTGCCACACCCAACATTCACTACCATACGTCAGAGTTGGGGCCAATACTTCATTGTGAACAGCCCGTCGGGCTTTTTGTGAAATACCCCTTCTGCTCACAAGAACAAGAAGACTGGAGTACAGGGCTCCATTTATTCGATTTCCCGCATTCACCCTCCTCTCGACATCCTTCTCTCACCTACCATGTCTTGTAAACATACTTCCCAGGTACACAAAAACACTAACTTGCTCTACTAATTCACCATTTATATTTATCATGCATTCAGTCATCACCTCGTCCTTCTCTATCACCATGACCTTGGTCTTGGCAACATTTACTTTCATCCCCTTTTGGTTAAATCCCTCATTCATAACTGTCTCAAGGACATGTAACCAATCAAAATAAGAGTTTTTATTGCTGATTGGGGTATCTTGACTTGACTTTGGTGACGCTACAACTATCTACTAAAATGGTTTTAAAATCTCTCATACGATTGCCGAGATCTACTTATTACATTCGTTTATTCTGTATGTATTAACTTAGTTATGTTTCATTTTACTGAGTATACCTGGTTTCATGTAAGCTTTTAATTTCAGTAATTGGTCTCAAATAACGCAGTCTTCTGAATATTGTTGCCCGTGTTTAACAGCTATTTGGGGTGCAGGGATCCGTCACGCCCGAGTACGCCACCGTCAACAAGAGCCGGGATTATGGACAGTATACAATTAATGATCCGCGCACTGAAAAGGTAGAATAATGCAATGCTAATGCTATGTACCTACATGGATAACAATTACTGCTAGCTGCATAATCAACAAATAACCGATGTATAAGTACTAACACAAATTGAATATTTGAAAAGCTTTACTAATGCTAGCGGGAGTTTATGTTGTCAGTTAAGGTCACTTGCCATCTAACCAATCTTATCATTATACAACGTGTTACAAAATACCCCGTAAAAAATATAATAAATTATCAAAGCCAAAAATATTGTCAATCCTAGTAAGCTGTCATGTCAGGGAATCGGGGTTAGCATAGATTATTTAACAGAGAGGCTAGGCCTACCAATTTTATTAATTGACAACTTTAATAATTGACAACTTTAATGGTTTTTCTGTTTTTCATGGGTGTCTATCATTTTATCGAAATTCCTGTCATCGAATTTCATATCGACGAAAACTATTCCACGAATATAATTACGTTTTATTTTCTATACGCATAATTCTAAATTCATCGATTTTCAAATAGTCGAACAACTTTTCATCATAAATTGTTTCGAATATGTCTCAAATCATCGCAGTAACGGTTCATCGAATTTACCTTTTATCGAAACATGATTCAATAATGGTACCATTTTTTATTTTATAACTACCTCGAACAACGTTTCATCAAAAAAAAATAACCCTAACCTACCTCGGACTCCGTGAGCGTGTCGGGCTTCCAGGTCATAAAAAAAAAATAACCCTAACCTACCTTGGACTCCGTGAGCGTGTCGGGCTTCCAGGACATAAAAAAAAATAACCCTAACCTACCTCGGACTACGTGAGCGCGTTGTGATTACAATGTATAGTAACACTGATGAAATGATTTTCTGTGTAATATGAAATTTGGGAACTGAAACTTACGTTAAATCAAAATTATAGCAAACGTGATTCGATGAACAACTATTGTGATAAACAAATAAAATAGTGAAGTAAAATTCGATGATTCGATTCCGGTGTAACAGGTAATTCGAAGAAATGGTAACAGCGATCAACTGAAGTTCGATGAATGATTCCTAAGTCATAACGACATTCTGCGAATAGTGTTCTGGGAATGAATCGATTTTCTGTAAAGTGATAGATTACCGTTTTTCATCCACAAAGGTTCAATACTATGATGTCATTATGCTTAAAGTACTGGCTTCAAAAAACGTCACGACGGAAAAAAAAATATGTTGTCAATTTCAAATCTTCTTATCGATATTCTACAATTGTTCCGTGTTTTTCCATATTTTTTTCCAAAATGACGATATTTTCTAACGCAGAATATTACGATATGATGTTATGCGTAGGCCATGAAGATAGCAATTTAAATTTGACGTTCATTACGAAAAAGTAAGTGTTAGTTTAGGTTTCTTCGTTTAAAATCTTCCAAAACTCGACTTGTAATATGTATCTAATCGAATTCTGTTCATTTTGTTTATATCTCTGTACCGTTTCGCGAATTAGGTAAAAATGTACATAAACATTCTGCGTAGTTTACACTTTAATTTTACTGAAATAGGGTTAGCACATCAATGAAAAAAACATGTTTTTTTTTTTGGCGGTAAGTCATACAGTTATAGTACCTACAGTTATCAAATATTGTAAATAGACTTGTTATAACGCACCATTTAACCCCCTTTCGGCTTTACGGGTATTTTTGTAACACCCTGTATTGTAATTTACCTTCGTATGTTAATAAATACTACATCGTGATCTACCTTTTCACTTGAATTCGATGAACGTCTTACTTGAGGTTCGGCTGAGGTGCGGCCTCAACTTTCATGAAACAAAATCGTGTACCGCGTGAAGCTTCCTGTATCTACACTATCATACTTAAGATAACATTTTATAAATAATATGATAGCGTGGCCCACAACAGTAACGGTCTCCCCAGACCTATCGACTCCGAATCGGCTTGAGCGTCGTTTTCGCTCTTATTGCATGGACATAAATCTTTTTCTTACCGGCTCAAGCCGATTCGGCGTCGATAGGTCTGGGGAGACCCTAAGTAAGTTAATATTAAGAATGCCCCAATGGATCGGTATAAGATATTTGGCGCGCGGTTTGGATGAAGTGTGTTAGATAGAAGAATTATGGAAGTAATTTAAGGAAAGAGTTGTGGATGTTGTCTGTAGAAGTTTGTGATGTGTCTAAGAGGAAGAGAGGAAGAAAGAAAATGAATAGCTGGATTGATAAGTATGTGCAAAAAGATGTAAATGATAAGATAAGAAGGTGTAGTTCGATTTAGCAGCAAAGGTTAACCAGAGAATACACAACGCGACAAGATAGGATGTGGATGAAGAAAGAAAGTTTTAGCGAAAAAAGTTGTTAAGAGAAAGGAAGATAAGCGGAAAGATGAGTTCGTCAGGAAGCTTACTGAGAATTTCCGGTCCAACATTAACGTGTTCTGGAATTACATTCGCTCAGCTCGAGGAAGTTCTACAAACTCTGAGAGCATAAACTGTGCAAAGTATTATTAAAGAGGAAAAATGCATGTTTAAGAGATGGACAGAATATTAACAAAGTCTGTTTGAAAGAGAGGTGGCTCGAGATCAAGTGTAAACACCTCCTCAAGAAAGCTTTGGCTAGTATGTAACTCGGCAAGGCTGCAGGACATTGATTGTTTGACGATCTGAATGTAATTTCGTATTTTTTTACATGCAATGCTATTTATATTGTAATATTACATTGATGAATAAATAAACAAAACGAAACTAAACATGATACGGTTCCGATCGAAATGCAAGTATGAAATGGTCCGACACGGTGTAGTAGCTAGTCAGTTATACCGCTTTTTCAACTTGTATTGGAGGAACACGGTCCAGTACCGGGAGATTGGTGCAAGGCTATGACTGTACTGTTGTATAAGATCAACGAGACCTATTCCGAATGGTTTAGTATTGAAAAAGGTGTAAGTAGCATTGTACCTACCGAAAAGTAATTTCTCAAATTGTGCTTCAAGCCGTGCAGTACCTACTCCAGCGTTGGGATAGTCCATGCCAGCCTCCGTTGAGGGTTTATGCCCGAGGGAATTGCTCATAGTTTAATTATTGGCGGTGGCAAGAACTATCGGAACAGAGATACAATTTAGAAAGAAAAAAGCTAAGCCAAAAAAACAATTTATAATTTACTAACTACCGATATGAAGTAACGGTCGGTTATTCGATATAAAAAGGTTAAAAAATCAATTTGTAAAAATCTAGAAGAACACACAATAGGAAACTAAAAACACAATACTACACGGCAAAATTTAAATAGAATAATTAATTAATTCGATCGTTGCATTGAACTTACCCGATTTGGGGAATAACATCGATTTTAAAAGATATAGGTATTAAGTACCTATTACGTAAACACAAGATGTTTCAGTAGTAGTTGAGGCGTAAAAGAGGGCGAATGAAATGAGCGTGGCCTATTTATATCCTTTCGCCCATTTCGGTTAACTTTCAAAATGAGTAGGGCGAACAAATAAATGTTAGACAGCCACTTCGCGTCATTAGTGAAAATTGTCATTGTCATTTCTAATTGTCATTGTTTGTTATTCCTAAAATAAATAAATAAATAAATAACGGGTCATGTACGTAAAACACCATCATACCCTCCATAATTTTTCATGCGATGAATGGAAAAAAATAAAAATAAAAAAAATAAGAAAAATTATTTACATTTAAGTTTAAGTTACTTTAATAATTTATATGAGATAAGATAACAAAGAATGGCCATCTTTCGGATATGTGTCGCTAACATTTGACAAAGACGATTTATGACAATCACAAATGGTATTGTACAGTCTGTTTGACAGTAATCAGTTATTATTAAACAATCCATAGAAGATCTGAATAATAGTTGTGAACTGAAGTGAAAGTGAAGTGATAAGCTTGTTTGTTTGTAAAATGCAGCACCGGTAAGCAGCGTAACAAATTCATTGTTACAGTAGTCATATTTAAACTCTATTGCCACTCTTGAAACTTGTACCGTTCAGGAGTTCCGGTGGAAAAATACTAAAATACATACATACATACATACATACCTTCACGCCTTCATTCCCAGAGTGGGGTAGGCAGAGCTACAGAATAATAAAATACAAGTTTTAAAGTTGTTGATAATTCTATACCCCACTCTGGGATTACAGGCGTGAAGGTATGTATGTATGTATTTGAGTTCCCTCAATTCCTCAGGGATCCCCTCAGCAGATTCAAATTTGGTGAAAATAGGACCACTACGAAAGTATATCAAATTTTATAATATTTTTAAATCGTTCCGCGACTGACGGAGAAATCGGTGAACATACGTAAAAAAGAAACAAAAATACATACAGTGAAACATAGAACCTCCTCCATTTTTGAAGTCGGTTAAAAAGTAGGTACCACTTTTTGAGCAACTGTTATAAAAAATAAGTTCTCTCAACTAGTTCTAACGTTCTTCATACAAAAAAGTAAAACATCGTCGTGGATAACATGCCCTCTAGTTCATATACAGGGTGTAAGGGACGGCTCACCGAAAACTGAAACCATAGCTACAGACCATTTTAATTTTCTCGTTTTTTTTTCCATGTTTTTGCATATAAACCGATCTAAGCCAACATATTATGACATACTGACGCTCATTATGAAAAAAAAACTGTGAAAACTGCATTTTCACGTAAAATACTAGAAAATTTTCGTTTTCCCGGGAAAATTTCCACTAAATTTCAGTTCAGTACAATGGTCTGAAGCTATGGTTTCAGTTTTCGGTGAGCCGTCCCTTACACCTTGTATGTACCTCAATGATTGGAACTATCTCAAAAATACGCTGATTAAATTCTTCGGGACGTACTGGGCTGGTTTCACATCATTCAAAAAGGACCGTATTTTTTATTGCAAACTGATATAGTTATTTACCCTCTAATAATCTGGTTTAGACTGTTTATGATACTGTAGGTACAATTGATGTTTTCCATGGCTTGGTTAACTTTGCTTTATCGCAGTAACCAAATGGTTTTAAAAGAGGGTGTGTTGTATGCGCAGCCGCCACTGCCGCGCGGGTACCCGCCGCCGAGCAGCGCGCTGCTGTTCGACGACGACCCCGGCATCATGTCGGAAGTCGAGACGGCCTCCACGGGCTTCCGCCGCGGCGGCAAGCAGCGCTCCTCGCTCCCGGTCGTCAGGACGCCTAGCAAGACACTTGAACGCCCTCTAGGTAACAATTATGTTTTAAATACTTTTATCTACTCTCATATCGTAAAGTTCGAATTATTAACTTCAAAACAAATTTATATTGGCATACCTTATAAACACAATACCGAAATTTAAAAAAAAAAACTACAATATTATTTCTCTAACAAAATAATGTTATAAAGTATTTTTTTTACCATTACGATACGGTGGTTGCCGGGTTAGAATAGTGCCACTCCATGTCTTCCCGTGGATGTCGTAAGAGGCGACTAAGGGAATAAAGGCTTGTAGTACTGTTAGGCGATGGGCTTGCAACCTGTCACTAATACGCTGGTAATAGTAGTTTATGCAACAGTTGTATAAGAGAGGTCAAAAAAGACGAGTGGTGTGGTTACGATGTGAGCCGCAGGCGAACATCGTAAAGCAAGACGCCACGAGTATTTTTTGACTTAGTTATACACCGTTGCATACAATACTTTTTCTACGACTAGGTTTCAAATAAAATGCAAAATTAAATTAATATACCTAGGTTAGAATACGAACGAACGAAGCACAGAACAACAAACGAGCGAGAAACATTCGAAAACAACAAAATATGTGTCTATGGTTAACTTTGTTAAATTGATGTGCACTTGCCAGGTTTCATATTTAAAAAAAAAGTTGCACAATCGATTTAACTTGTGAAATAGGGACTAAAAAACACCTAATGATTTGAGAAATGAATCCTTTTACCTGATTGGTCGATTTTAATATAGCTGCGTTCTGGTTGGTAGATACCAAATAAAATGTTTTTTTTAAAGAGTTAAATTAGTAAAAGTGTTTACATACCAAAAAGAACCTAACGTTCCGATTGACAGTCAATGTGTATTGTGATTGGTGGTTTAATTTGGTGAAGTATTTTGATTGGTCAAATTAACCTAGGTGTAAGCTTTGGCAGCTAGGCATATCGTTTTGGCTCAAAAAAGCACAAGTGCTGTTAAGGGGAATAGACTAGATAGACTTTTCTACGGAATGTTCTGCGGACATATTATCTATATTCTTATATTAGTGTTCGTGACTATATAAATGACAGATAAAAGTACAGGAGTAGGAAAACATCTTAGCCTATTTGTGCAAAATGTGGTTACAGAATTATCACCAAGTTTTTAAAGTTGTAGGTAATTTCCTTAGCTCTGCCTACCCCACTCTGGGATTTCAGGCGTGAAGGTATGTATGTATGTATGTTAATCCAAAAAGTTAATGTCACCAACGAGGTTCCATGTAATTTTTTTTTCATAATGGAACACACATGCGGTTCCCGTAATTTTTACAGCATTACAAAAAGTTTTCATTCCCATTTTTACTTGTCTGTGACAGCGCCCGCGTTAACACATGCGCGGTTATGTGCTAGGTTTTGGCGCCATTCATTGAATACGTTTTGCTGTAGTTACTTTATTAACTTTGATCTTTTATTTAGTAGGTTGAATCGCAATGTATGAGAGTAGATAAAGTAGTGTATGAAACTGCACATAACTAGGTATTAAAATACTCGTGTGATACTATTAAAAACCTCGCCTAGCGGCTCGGTTCTTAAACACACAGTCGTGTTTTAATACCCCTCTTTATGCAACAATTTCATAAACTTCTATTACGGCTCCCTGATACAACCACCATGCTTTTTCCCAATTACGAGTGTACTGTAGTATTTTCCTACGAATCTTCATGAGTATTGAATTGATGCTGCCTGGTAGCGGGCGCGTTAGTGCGCTCGGGAGGGCTTCATAATTATTCTGTTTTATCCCTACTCAAATATACCTAAGTATTAAGAGCATACCTATGCCACGGAAAATAAATACATTTTATATTTATAGACTAGTAATATTTAAATAAACTGGAATTTTGCTTATCACTACAGGGACATATTTATCAAAAAGCTTTTGTTACTTTTGTATAAATGTCAAAATTAGATACTTTTGTACTTTATCGTATTTACATATTTGTAAATTTTTTTGTCATTGCTTACGTGTTATAAAGCGACAAGGTATAAGAGGATGTCTACCTTTGATTTTACATGTAAAGTAGGGGTCCATAGAAATTACAAAAGATGTAAACAAAACATTACACTATATAATCACGTACTTTTGGACATTGCGAGAGGTATATTTAATGATGCTTCATTGTTACTTTTACATTCTGTTTAAGATTAAATAAACATACTATATGTATAATTTTCAACTATACGTTTTTTTAAATCAAAACTCGATTGAAGAAATATTGAGGTTATGTATTAAATTTACATTGTTCATTTGTCATTTCAATTGACCCCGACAATAGGTATGAAACTTCGTGTACTGTTGTCAGTGTTACCAACTACGTTTTGGGCCGTGGTTATATTTTAATCTTATACGAATAAAATTGTATAATTGGTTTAGTCGTTTCAATGCCTATTTGTTTATAGGATTGGTGTTCCTGCAATATAGGAATGAAACTAAGCGCGCGCTTCTCCCCAACGAGATAACGTCGATAGACACGGTGAAGGCGCTGTTCGTGCGCAGTTTCCCGAAGCAGCTCAGCATGCAGTACATGGACAGCCCCCTCGTAAAGGTCTACATCCACGACTCCTCGAAGGACATGTTCTATGAGCTCGAGGACGACAGGTAACTGGATATACAGCTCCCCGTTTAAAAGCGTTGTCTAGGGAGACGATTGGCAGGTTGACACGTCTCGTTGCCCCGTCGGCTACACTAGTGCGTCACTCACTCTTTTGTATTCGAAACAAAGGTTAATCTAAAACGTATACTATTAATGTTTTGCAACTATGTTTTTCCAGTGTTCTATATAACTAGCTAGTCAAATATTACAGTAAAGTTATCTTCTTTCTTTAAAATAAAAAAATAAATAAAATCATTTATTCTGTAAGTAGGCCCTGTAGGCACTTTTACAAGTCTGAATCTACCATCTACCAGCGCTTCAAGAGACCATTGTTGAGAAGAAGCACCGCAAGAAACTCAACAGTAAGGCATTTTTTTAAATAAACAACTTATTACAATACTAAACTTAAGCTATCTAATTTAAATGTCACAGGGATGTACAGGTCCCAGTAGTAATAATAATTAAATTAATAAAAATGTCAGGTTAAAATAATAATACAATTCCGGAGATGTAAAGAGTCTCCAAATGTCAAATTAAAATTAAATATAGGTAAGTAGGTAATTAAACAAAAAAACAAAACAACAAACACAAACAAGGGAGATGTAGAAAGTCTCCACGGTCAATTTTGGAGATGTAAAGAGTCTCCAGATGTCAAATTAAAATAATAAGCATACAAGGAGATGTATATAGTCTCCACGGTCATTAATAATTGTAATACAAATAATTCAGTCCCAAGCATTGTCATCATTTATATAATCTTTAATACTATAATACGCTTTAGAAATTAGTTGACGTTTAACGTAACTCTTAAATTTATTTACTGATAAATGAGTAACACTACTTGGGAGCTTATTATAGAACCTTATACAATTCCCCATGAAAGAGTTTTTTATTTTGTGAAGCCGTGTAAAGGGCACTGCGAGCTTATGTTTATTCCTGGTATTAACATTATGTATGTCACAGTTCTTTCTAAAACTACCGATGTGTTTATGAACATGCATAATATTTTCATAAATATATTGACTGTATACGGTTAATATCAGTGGCGTGCCTAGGGTTTCAGAATAGGGCAAGCCGAGAGATATGTTTTGTAGTTTTTACGGTTATTATGGATAAATTTATCTTGTTACCACATTACTGATCAATCTTCACTTCACTCTGCAGTTGTAGGTATAGGCATTTGCTTACGTGGACGAGCTCACCAAAGCACCCTGAAGGCATGTTACCACTAGATATAATTTTACAGACATATCAGCAATTGCATACTTTCGGTGGCCTTGAAAAAAGCCGCTTGGTTTGTATGAGAGAATAAAATAAAGGTTCAACTTCTTATTTTAACTTTTTTTTTTTTTTTTTTATAAAAGAGGGAGGCAAACGAGCAGGCGGCTTACCTGATGGGAAGTAATCACCACCGCCCATGAACACCGGCAACTCAAGTTGAGTTGTCGGTCCGTTGCCGGCCTTTAAGGAAAATAAGAGCTCCTTTCTTGAAGGACCCCATGTCATAACTGGCAGGAAATATCGCCGGAGAGAGTTCGTTCCACAGTTTCACCGTACGAGGTAAAAAGTGCCTAGAGAAACGCACGGTGGAAGAACGCCATTCATCAAGGTGATGTTGATGGAACCTGGCCCTACGACGGGTGGTACGGTGGTGGAATACGGCGGCAGGCAACAATGCGAATAGTTCTTCAGAACACTCCCCGTTATAAAGCCTATACAGCACACAAAGTGAGCTGATGTCCCTCCTAATAGCAAGTGGATCTAATCGGACAGAGATCGCTGGGTCGTTGACAATTCGAGCCGCTCTACGTTGAATCCGGTCAAAAGGAAGAAGAAAGCATTGCGGTGCTCCAGCCCAGAGATGAGAACAGTACTCCATATGCGGCCGGACCTGAGCCTTATAGAGTTGGAGGCAGTGGACAGCTGTGAAGTACCGTCTCGCTCTACTAAGCACGCCTAGCTTCTTGGAGGCTAATTTGGCTTTATCTTCCAAATGACTGCGGAACTGAATATCATGCGATATGTCAACACCCAGGATTCCGATAGTAGGCTTAACAACGAGGGAAGTGCCTTCGAACTGAGGTGTCATGACAAAGGGGCTTTTCTTGGCAGATAACACGCACACTTGTGTCTTGGCGGGGTTAAATTGGACCATGTTTAGTCTGCCCCACTTTGAGACCACCTCCAGTGATGACTCAATTTCAGACACAAGCTTTGCTCGGCACTCATCAGTGTCAGCTCGAGAGTGATTGCTCCGGCCAAAGTAGCGTGAGTGACCCGTGCTGTCATCTGCATAGCAATGAATGTTACTAGACTGCAACATATCATTGATATGCAGAAGAAACAGCGTAGGAGACAATACACAGCCTTGCGGCACACCAGCATTAACGGGCATGAGTTTCGAGCATGAGCCATCGACTGCTACTTTGATGCTCCGTCCCTCAAGAAAACTGGCTACTAACTTTGCTTGCCTAGGGAGAAAGCAATAAGTACTTACTTTTATTTCAATTACCTATCTAAAAATTACATACATATTACACAACATAGTTAAATTAAATTATTATTTGTATACATCGAATGTGTTTTTCTAAAACGCCATCGTACCTATTTTGAAAGTAGCGACACAAGCTCTAAAAAATTACCCTTATTCAATGAAGTTTTAGACTCATCGTGACCTCTGAAGTTCTTGTTGTGCTAAATGACAAACAACATCGACTAATCTTTGAAAAACGCTACTATTGTTATCAACACGCATGTTGTTTTGTAATTTCCTTTGATAATTGGCGCGATAAAGATGTCTCAATTCGCTGTTTACCAAAATCACTAAAAGAAATTACCGCGTTCATGTGTTTTCGAGAATTCATGTGTCTTTTAATGGCGCCAGCTAAATTATTTAAATCGTCATAACCAGACCAGATGTATTCCACACGTTTTTGTCGTTAGAAAAGAAAATACAACACCAGCAATGTAACTTATTAGAGTGCGAACAACCAACAATCCAATGAGTTTTGTACACTGACCTGTTAAACTGTCTTTTGTGCGATTTACTACTCTGAGAAATACACAAGTCAGGCGTAGGTTTTGCCGAAGAAATAAGTACCTTTTTCTCTGCAAAGTCCAAACATTTTACCTTTCCGTCGACAAGCAAAGTTTGTGCACACTTTAAAATATCACAGTCACACAGGACTTCCTCCATTGTCAATCTAATTGAATCACAACTCACAACACCACAAAAAAAAACTTATTATTGCACTGACCGCGCCGCGCCGCTCAACGCCTAAACAAACTATTCAACACGTGAATAAAAGCATTTGTCAACAAATAGAAATGAAGTGAAGTTGGCCGCTAACGCGGCTCAACGCGCGCTCCGCGCCTGCGCGAAGCGAATTTCGCATTTACTATGGACTCGTGTACAACTTCATACGCAATCAGGGCTTTTTACTCTCATACTATTTGCCATATTAATACACGACCAGTCGTGTTTGGGCATATGCCGTTTCGGTGGGTAAGACAGAGAATATGAAAGCCCGATTGCAAGCCAATACGTGCGAGCGAGATACGAGCTAGCCGCGTCATGAATAGTTCGACTGGTTGCCGCACAGCGCTGAGCGCTGTGCTGCGTAGGTGGCGGCCGGCGGTGCGCGGTAAAATTTAGTAGGTATAGGTACTACTGTTGCATGTAATTTGATTTGAAGAATTTAGTGAGAGCGCGCGGCGCGCGAAGGTGAAATACCTATCTAATACATTAAGTGCATTTAATGAATAGTTATTTTTGTAAGGCAAGGCAAGCCCGGCTTTTGGGCTTATATGGCAGTACCGCCACTGGTTAATATATTCGTTTCTTTGAACTTATCTCTAAGCGAGTCTCTATGACCCATCTTGTAAACAGCACGAATAGCCCTCTTCTGTAGAACAAAGATGCTGTTTACGTCAGCACCACTACCCCATAGTAAAATACCATATGACATAATACTATGGAAGTAACTAAAATAAACTAATCGAGCGGTTTTCAAGTCTATTATATTCCGAATTTTATTAACTGCAAAAACTGCAGAACTTAGTCTATTCGCTAATTTAGCCAGATGAGGACCCCATTGGAGTTTGGAGTCTAACGTTATTCCAAGAAATACTGTATCATTAACTAGGTCTAATCTATCATTTTTTATAGTTACAGTAGTTTGTCTATTTTTCACATTTGTAGTCATAAATTTAATACATTTAGTCTTTTTCTCATTCAGTAATAAATTATTAACACTGAACCAATCTACTACTTTTGATATAGCATTGTTTACATCGATATTAAATTCCTGTTGTCGTTTGACTTTAAATACGAGTGAGGTATCATCAGCAAACAATACTATATCATGTTTGTCCTTTATAAGGTATGGTAAATCATTTATGTAAATGAGGAATAAAAAAGGACCCAAAATTGAGCCCTGTGGTACGCCCATTTTGACCAAAGACCCAGGTGATCGTTTTCCATTCACGTCTACCCTTTGTATTCTCCCGTATAAGTACGTTTTTATTAAGTTTAGCGCAGTACTTCTAACTCCATAATGGTGTAGCTTCCTGACCAATGTGTCATGGTTAACGCAATCGAAGGCCTTGGACAAATCACAGAAAATACCTAAGGCATCATGTGACCCCTCCCAGGCTTCAAAAATATGTTTAATTAACTCAACACCAGCTTCGGTTGTCGAGCGACCCCGAGTAAAACCAAATTGTTTGGTGTGTAATAAATTATTATATTGAAAATGTTCCATTAATTGTGATAAAATTAATTTCTCAAAGATTTTACTGAAAGTGGGTAGTATGGAGATCGGTCTAAAGTTAGTGGGGTCAGAAGTACTACCCGTTTTGAATAATGGAATTATCTTGCTATGTTTCATAAGATCAGGAAACTCGCCACAGTCAACACAGTGATTAAATATGACCATTAAGTCAGATGCTATGACTTCCAATAAGGATTTAAGGACGTGAACCGACACCCCCCAAAGGTCATTAGTTTTCTTTATATTAATTGACTTGAATGCCTTAATTACATCCAAGGCAGTAACGTGCTTGAATTCAAAGTGTATACTGCATTCAGACACGTTATCTTCTAATAATAAAATGGCAGACGCCGGCGAAGAGTTCAGACACTTAGTCGTTGACACTGTTATGTTGGTAAAATAATTTTCAAATTGAATTGCGACATCTAAATTCGACTCTAGGATTTTACCATCTACTTTTAAACGAAAGTCATTAATTTCCTTTTTCCGGCGACCTGTTTCTTCATTAATTATTTTCCAAGTCGTTTTAATGACATCAGAGCTATTCAAGATTTTATGACTTAAAAAGTTTCGCTTAGCTATACGGCAGTCTATCTTGAAATTCTTAGAATACTCTTTGACATGTTCCTTAAACTCTTCACTAGCGTTAAACCGTCGTTCCTCATATAGTTGATACAGTATTGTTCTTCGTTTATGTAAGTCCGCAGTAGCCCAGTCACTGAAAACCTTTGCGCCACCTATATTGAAAGTACGGGGTAGTTTGCGTCAAATCCGGTAGTACTGATTTTTTGCTGACTTGTTTATGATGATGACCCAAGAAATAATCCAAGTTTGTGACCTCGAGCGCCAAACGCAACATTGTCAAAAAAAATAAACGTTTTTATTTCAGATTTTGGCGTCTATAATCCTAATTTTCAATAGTATCTTCTCGGGACGTTTTTAAATAAGACTATAGATATTTGCTACAACATGGGACTAGACCCAATAGTTTCCGAGATAAAGCTTTTCAAAATTCAGGCATTTTTTGAACTACACATTTTTTGAACAACCTTTTTGAGCTGCGGTACCAACTATTCGCCAGGGCTGCGACGACCACCAGCTTTAATCTGGCCAGGTTAGTTCCTACACGAGACTCTGCTCGATTTCACTCCTTGCGGACATACCATCATGTGCAAATTTGTCCTTGCATTCACTAATACACAATTACATCTCATTAGGATTATAATATTATAAATGTCAAAATCTGAAAAAGTCCGAAATATTCGCGGTTTTTAGGGTTCCGTACCAAAATTGGATATAACACCTTATGGTGAGACTTCGTTGTCCGTCTGTCTGTCTGTCTGTATGTCACAGCAGGTTTTTTCAGCAACTACAAATGCTCTCAACTTGAACTTTGGCATAGTTGAACAACTTGCTTGCCCACATCTGTTTTTAAATTATAAATATGAAATTAATTTTATTATTAATTGAAAAGAATGGGGGTTGAAAAATTTAAGTTGCTTGAAAAGGCTTAATGTGCACATTTTAAAACTATAAAAAAAAAACTGTTATATACTTTTAGATTTGTAGCCAAAAATTAACAAAAAAATGACCCTCCCTTTTTTCCGAAGTTTATAAATCAAAAGATCAGAAACAAACCTGACAACCTGATAATTACTTATATTTTATGGGAAAATAAAATGAAGTGTTAATTATTCACAGTTTTTGGGAAATAGTAAAAAAAACTTTGAAAATAAAGTTCATAACAAAATGAGTATTTTCATTTGTGATTACCAAGCATGTTATCATAAAATACGGAAAGTCCGACTCGCTCTTGGCCGTTTTTTTTTTTTTTTGACAAAGTTGCGTTCGGCGCTCGAGGTCATTAATTTGGATTATTCATTAGGCTAACATCATAAACATGTCTACAAAAAACAGGACTATCTGATTTGACGCAAGCTCCATGATAACTAAGGCTTCTGCAATAATATTATGACGATTCATTATACAACTGGGTGTGGGTATTTGATGTACAAATATATATAAAACAGTACTGTTTTTTTCCATATGCTATCTAGGCACATCACAGCGGATTAATTGTCTTTAAAATCTTCCAACGCCTGTGTTGAAAACGGTACTCGATAAGAACCCTAGTCAAAACTGAAGACGTCATACATTTATTAAATCAGCGACAGCGTGCCAAGGTGCCCATGTTCAATGATAGGATCATAATGTGTGACTAAGTAATGAAGTTGGAAGGTTTATTCAAATAACCAGCCAACGTTCTGCGCAAGCGGTTTAACAGCGGCTTCTAATACACATGGACTTAAATGTATGCGTCTCGATAAAATAAGAGGTGGGTCTCGCGAAGATTCCCTGTTCGAGAGTTCCTTTTAATTATAAGCTGTGATTTATTTACGTAGCTGTTTCTTATATGACTGTTTTATCAACCGAAATAAGTAAGCTCGCGAAGTTTTTGGATTTGATTGCTCTTTTCTATGTCGTGCGTTAAAAAATATATCTAGCCCTTAAAATGACCAACTTTATAATGACTAACTCTACAAAAGTATGAAGTTACACAGTTGTAATTTTATTTGAATTTAAAACCATCTTGAAGAGATACATGATGATTTTAAAATTAAATGTGAATAGTCAAACTTAAACCTTATTTTGGCACTAACCAATGTTTTTTTTTAATAATGTTTTTTGACATAAAATACGAACTATGATAAAAACTACGTCTTTTTATCAATACAGAGCGTGAAATTATACATAAGACGATTGTCAAACGACGCTCAAGTCAAGTAGCTGTTCAAAATTACCATATAAATATAACTCTGAACGATAACGTTTCTCGCCCTCTAAACTCAAGTCTGAATAAAAGAAAAAGAATAATAAAAGAAGTCCGATTTCCACGATTTTCGATTAATGATTATACTTACTATTGATACTTATTATGAAAAACTAGGTTTGTACATTTCCGTTATCGTTTTTACTACAGTACTACTTTCTTGGAAAGAAAAATAAGTACTTACCTACCTACAGACCTAGTTTTTCACCTATCTTCAAAATATTCAAAAATCGTAAAAATTGGACCAGAAATTTATTAAGGGGAACGGAACATTTTCGCATTTTATGAGAACATTTTCAGCTTTACAATTATCTTAATTGCGATGTTACTGCCTATGGCAAGATACATGATCATCATCGTCATCGACATCAGCCCGCGTCAGTCTAATGTTGGAGATGAGTTTCTCATTACATCCTGCTGGTACCCTTCAGTCACTCTGCGCTAGCAACTCAGTTTCTTCCTCGTCGCCGGAACAATATTTTTTATCTCAGATTAATGGATTTTTCAATTAAAATATTTTACATAGATTTGGATCACTTTATCCTCAATAAATAAATAAATATATAAATATCAGGGGACAATGTCACACCAATTAAACAAAAACTATCGGTAAAATAATTAAAAAAGTGCCATAACACCAAAAGTGTCACTTTCCTACAAATTGCTACAGCAACTTTCTAGCCTCCAACCATAAAATTCATTTCCAATATTTAAATTACGACGCAAGGCAAGGTTGATCTTAACCTTAAAACAATAGTGTCGTCTTTTTTTAAATGCATCTAAAAATGAAATTCATTGCACCCACCGCCAAGCTGCACTGTTCGCAATGTTGTATTCCGGTGTGGGGATAAGACAACAGGTGAAATGACTAGTATAAAGGCATTCCATCGGAGTCCTCCGGGTTGGTCACGCGTTAGTAGGCTTGCTATTGTAATGTTGAGAATTCAAATGTCTATGGGTCTCGGATTCCACGCCACCAGGAGGCTCTGGTCCGCGCGTGCCTTTTCTTTGCCACAGAAGAATAATTATGCTATTTTTCATTTAATATTATATTATTATATTCTGTTCTCGTGTTATCGTAGGTTCATGCAATATATATGTCACTTAATAATAGAAACACACATTTTGCGGCAGCAAATGCGAATGGGACACTTATTCATAGAAACGTTGTAGAAACTGCGAAAAACTGCGAAAAACTGCGAAGCGCCACTTTACTACCATACAATTATGTTGGAGTGTAATTCATATATATATGCAACCAAAAATCAGTTTTTTTAGAGAATGCCGCTTTTACTTTATTATTTTAATTTAAATGGTATGAAAATTATTTAAGGTAAGTCCTTACATAAAATATTTTTATCTCGTTAGCTAGGTATATTTTGTTTTAGTTCGTTTTATAAGTAAAACGTTTAGAATGTTTTGTATATCACTGAACATCAAAAAGAGGATGAAGTGCTGTAACCTAGGTTATATTATTCGTCATATAAATCAAAAATAATTAAAGTTTTCACTATAATTTGGTATAATCAAGATAGACTTCATTACTTACTTAGTAAAATAAGTAGTTACGGCAACCGTGGTGCGCGAATACTTATTAACTTTATCCCATATTTCTTTTTTTTTATTTAATTAGAAATTCGGTAAACAAAGAAGCCGGTGCCGTGAACCTTTTTCTTCAGAAGATAATATATAAATAATGTTTATTTGTTATTAATACGTACAATAACAACAAACTTAAAAAGAAAATTAAACTCAACAACTCAAAACAATAAAAGATTCTGGGACAACAAGGTACCTAGAACATATCGCACTCGCAAGACATACGACATGCAAGAGACAACCAACAAGGTAACGGTGGACATATTATGCGACCAATTGAAATTTCAAAATGCCCAATCCGTATTGTTCCGGGAGAGTATTTTTTCACATAAGTAATTTTTTTGTTCATGCTTTGTTATGGCTGGAATCGTAAACCGTAAACATATAGATAAGCCTACGTTAGTGAGTTCTGATATAAAAAACTCCCTGAAAAAGTTCACAGTTACTTACTGAAAAAAATACATTATGAATTCCGATAATTATGACTTAAAACGCTTTATGAGTACAAGTAATTATGACATTTAATATGGTGTTACGGACCACGATCTCTTTATAGCCTGATCAGATGAATAAAAATCCTCGCCATATTGCGGAAATTATATGAACTGACATTTCAATTGTAACACGACACACAGATAAAAAAGTGTTAATGGCGACCCCATTAGATGTTTTTTTATTTTTCTGGTCAGGCTATAATTTAGTACCGTTATAAGCTTATTAAAACGTTCCGTTTGTGTTTCACATCTACTTCTTTGGGATTTTATCAAGCAACATTTTTGTGATAAATTAAAACATTAAAATAAAAACATGTTAACATATTATTATTATTGAATAATCTTTATACGTAAAAGCAAACGACACATTTTGCAATTTTCTATTGTGATGCACAAAGCTCCGACATGTGTTTCTAATAATTTTCCAGTTATTCTGCCATACTACCGTAAACATGCCCAATAAAAAACCTTATATTTACCTCTTCTCTTGAAAGGTCTTTCTAATGATAAATAAAACAAGGTATAGAGCTCATAATTTTATTTACTTTAATAGTTACCAAAATAAAAATACTTTAAACAAACTGCCATGTATCTAGAAACCTACGTTCGTAGTAAAAAATGTGAGCAGGTACAGCTTAAATACGTAAAGTATGCACCAATGCATAACGACCTATTTAAATATTTATAATAATATAAGTGTATATATTTATCCTCTAGTCACAAAAAAGATTAATCTTCAAAATATGCCCAAACATATGATAATTATGAGTAAGTATGATGATATTTAATATTATTTTTATCGGCAATATTTTACGAAGTAATCACCGTCTAGCTCTGTCTCACACCCCATTGAACAATCTGAAACAGTACGGGATACTGCGATTCGTCCGGCAGACGTGCGGCCGCAGGCTTCAGCGCGCGCTCGTGTCCTCCGCCGCCGCCGGCGAGCGCAGCAGTGCCGTCTGCGCCGCCCGCCCGCCCAAACGACCCTGGAGCACGGCGGGCTCCCGCTACTTCTGTTGTGAACACTTTTACTAATTACGTTTTAAAATGAAGCCCAGTAAATGCTTCTCTCATGAACACGATTATCGCTGTCCGTAAGTAACAAATAACGCTTTGCGTCCTAAAGACGTGCTATTAGCAAAAAAGCAGTGGTACTTACGATTACGAACTGTTTTATTTGAATAAATTCTTGCTAAATTTAAATGTTGTTGTTAATAATAATATTATGCCGTTGATTTAAAATATTTAAATAAATTCAACAAAACCTTGATATAAAAGTTACAGGCATATTTTAAAAGCGAATGCAAACAAAATGATACCTACACGAAGAACCTATAATAATTCCGGTGTCTTATCGTAAATAATAATAAAGATTCTGATTTAAATTATTTATTGCTCAATGTAATGTTACGGTATATTATAAGTGGCACAGCATGATGTATAATTGAGATTGTTGTTTACACATAAATATAAATACATACTTATATAACTTAAGTCTTAAAAAAATACGTTTTCGTTGTTTATAAACAATATTTGATCAAATTTAAAGCTTTACACGATTTTTATAGAAACTTGTTGACAAAATCATAGAAAAAATATATGTATGTAATAATATTTTTTTCTTGTTTTTTCGATTTCATTAGTTACATAAAAAATTGTAATTTTGTTAAACTTCCGTTTTGGACGATTCAACGTGGGCAAGTGTGCAAGGTTTCATAAGATTTCATATACTGAACTATAAAATTCGTTTCGTTCGACTCGGTCGACGCGTTTCGGCTCGGGTATGTGTGCGTTCACCTTTGCTGTTGTAAATGAAGATAGTTTTGATTGCACCACATACTAATTTCAAATAAACAAAGTGTGCGTCATACGGTGTGTTGCAAAAACGACCCGGCGTTGAAGAAGATTGTTCTGTGGTTCTCCT
The DNA here is from genome assembly GCA_927399475.2 of Acleris emargana. NCBI lineage: Eukaryota > Metazoa > Arthropoda > Insecta > Lepidoptera > Tortricidae > Acleris > Acleris emargana. The sequence continues at coordinate 41,584,476 of OV656835.1, read as the reverse complement.
AATGCGTGCATTGTACGTTTCTGCATCAGCATTACTCTGTTGGCGTCCGTAAAGTTTCCCCATACGAGTGTTCCGTACTACACCAGTGAATGTGCATTGTAGACCTGGTTTAGAGCATCATCACACGTAAGCCATTTAACTTTGGCATCGCAGGCTGCTTCTCAGTTTATCGCATAACTTGTCAAATTGGCACTTCCAGTTAAGATTCTAGTTTAGAGTGAAACCTCGGAACTTATACTCATCGTATCCAGGCGTCGGACTGATTGACGGACGGAGGAACCACGACACTTTACCCCGAGAAAATCAAGACGTAGACATCCTTATAGTTTTAGGGAAGTTAAAAAAACACACACACCTTTGACTTTTTCTTCAGATTTGGAAAAAAATTGCACGTTGATTGGAATCATCATTCTGAACAAGAAAAAATAGTAGGTACTGCTGATATTTCTCCAAAAATATGTTCGTTTTGTTCTCAAAATTAAATTTCCGCTTATAAAGGTATTTTCAATTTGATATCTAATACCTCTAGTCATCTTTGTATCGTCTCAAGTCACTCCAGGCCGTATTACCATAAGAGCTCACCACTCAATGTTGTTTCAGCCAACATTACAAGTGTTGACAAACACAGTTTCTCCTATCAGATCAACAAGTATGCGCCCGGACTAGTAGTTAGGTCTAGGACTAAAGGTTAATTGGGTCACTTCAGGTCACAAGGTTTAGTGAGATGTAATAATAGTCATATTTTGGTTTAATATAGTTATCAGTGAACATAATTCTTGTTTTGACTACCTAGTGACTTCAACTTAAGGATTGTCCCTCTCGCATAGAATGATATGATAACAATGGAGTTTAAAACTTAATAAAGTAGTACAACACAGTACAACAAAGTAGAACACAGTTTACAATATATTCGACACTGAGTTTTTGTTAATTATTAAATTATATTAAGATACCCTTGGTTTGTTTTAGGTTAGGTACAGGATGTGGCGGGCTCTTTTCCGCAACTGGGCGACTTAGATATTTGCGTGGGGGTTTGTTTTAGGTTATTATGCTGAAAAATAACGACTGGATCGATTATTCATCCTATCGTCAACCCTGATGGATATGGAATGTCTACCAGACTAACATTTTAGAGGTTGCGCGGTTTCACCAAATACGCGGGGCCCGTAGCATTGGCTACTCTTGCTTCGTGGCTAATCCGGCACTGAAGCCATGTTTTTCCTCGCATTCAAAGTGAAAATTAGAGTGTTTAACGCGAGACTAAACAACCATAATGACAATTCAATTTCCGCTTTCGAGCTTCGCTTGGGTGGCTAAACATCTCGTGTCATTATGGCTGTTTTAGTCCCTTGTTGAATAATCTACTATTTAAACACGTACTAAACGATGATAAACTTATAACAGAAAAATTAAATTTCTCTTACACTAAAGGTTTTGGAAATAGAGTTAAGGCAATCTTTTTATTGCGGTTGGTAAAATAGTCTTTCGGTAAAGAAGCTAAATGTGCGTAAGGTATTTATTTACAGTTTCTGTGAACCTACTTGTCGCTGAAGTGTAGATACGTCCCTTGTAGCAGCAGGACTTTACATGTCATATATTACTATGGTGGTTTGTTGCCAGGGCGCACCTGCGCGATATCCGCGACCGCTCGGTGCTGCGGCTGTTCGAGTCTGCCGACATTGGCGGCGGCGTGTTTCCCGGCGCCGTGGGCGTGGGCTCGCTGGTCATGCCGCCAGGCGCCGCCACCTGCTCCGGCCCGCCCAGCTGGGATCAGGTACCTCCAGCGTTACTTGCAGTGTGCCCGAAAAGCCGATGGCCGATGAACTCGCCATTAGATTGCAATAACACATATTTGTAGTTAAGTTAGTAGTTAGGGTCTAAATGACGAGCAATTAAAATGCTAATCGTTTCGACCGTATTGCAACAATCGTGGTCACGAGTAGTCTAGACACGAATAGTTACCATAAGAGTACAGGCGGGTATCAATGTATGCGGGTAGTGTTAGTTGACCCATGTTTAGGAAGTTCTCAAACGAAAAGCATAACACTAATGAGGATTTACTTACTACAAATATTATTTACGTTTCCTGAGTTGACGTCAAATTTTGGGGCATCCTGTGCAAAAGCCACTTTTTTAACGTCGTGTTGAACTGTTGCACTAATCTGTCATAGGCGTCAAAGCAAAAAAGTACAAAAGGCTGGCTCTATTCCTTAGTTTTACTATGCTTTGCAGCTTAGTTTACTTGTACTCGACTCATAATGATGAGCCAGCATCAAATGAATCATCATCATCAGAATTCACTAGATGGTGAATGTTGTTTTTAACCCCCGACGCAAAAAGTAAGCTATAAGTTTGACGTCAACGTGACGTGACACCGGGGCTTGATTCTAAAGAAATAGAAAATAAAAATTCCGTTCCCAGGACCAGAGCTACTTCAGCGAGCCAGAAATCGACTCGGAATACCACCACCAGCACGTGCACAAAACAAAGGTAAGTGGCTTACAATAATAGGAATTGGCGAACAAAATGGGATCGAATCGCTCGGACATTATCTAAATATCAGTGCTGGGGTAGTTCACCGAGTTCTGATGAACGTGGGAGACAATATTATTACGAACTGCAGCAGCTTTGAGTTGTTGTTAATAAAAATACCTACATTTAAAGTAAGAAAACAATTTCATTTAAAGATATATAAATTATTTCGTAAATGCACTTTCCATATGGTCTAAGATCCGAATAGGAAATTTTCGATAAGTAATATTTGATATCAAATTTTATTTGATAAGTAATATATGGCGTTTAGCTTGGCTGAAAAATTCAGTCCAGTACTTTATAATAAAAAAAACAATTAATAGTGAACTTTTTTTTGAATTGCAATTGCTTGTTTAATAGACAAATTACATACTAATCGAAAGTGTGAAGCCTATAAAATATAATATGCAAATGTTAGGCTGAGTGTAAATTATTAGTAGGTACCTGCCGACTTACCTGTTTATACCTACCCAATAGTTATAATGGGAAAAAATAGTCAACCTAAAGTTTGCATATTCTAGAGGGTTCATACTTTCGATTTGTATGTAATTTGTCTATTAAACAAGCAAATGGTTTTATTTTTATTTTAAAGTTGATTTTTGGTATTTTCATTAATTATAATACCATACTTACCATATAAAATTTGATATAGAATACTTTTTATCGAATAAACAGGTACTACTACTACTACTATTCGGATCCCCTACTTATAGAAAAAGGTTGAAAGTAATATATTTTTTTGACAACTTTAATACATTCTTTACCAATTCAGTCTTAAGTCTTTTTGGAATATTGTACCCAGTGATGTGCCGTGCCCGGGGATATTGCCCAGCATGGGAATATTGCGGTAAGTGTTGACGACAATAGTACTTGTAGTAGGAATCGTCAACATATAATTAAATGATATTCACACATTTTGAAAGATTCTTTATTAAGTATTTCACATCTATACACTATAAAATAATCAACCTATTGCAATATCTTCATTAATATTCCCAGTTTTGCCGGCCATATTTCCCCAGCAACGCTACTGGCAATATTGCTAGCAAATTAGGGAATGAGTGGTATGGTTTGTAAGTGCTTCCGGTACTATCATAAATATAATCATAAATCAGATTGATTAAACCGTTAGGCCGTTTGTCCACCGCACGCCGTCAACGACACGACAACGATAACGAGTTTGTTTTGGCCGTGATCAAGATGTCGTGACGTGATCGATTGTCCAGGCACCGCGGCGATCTCGGTGATTTAGTCAGTTTGTTGTAGCTGTCAAAAACCAGCTCGGTTCGAAGTCACGACGCTGGCGTGGGTGGACCAGTCCAAACGTGTTTTGTATTGCCGGTACATCGGCCCGTCACAATCTCGGGCCTAGTTCTAGCGGTAGCGACGATCTACTACAAAAATTGGCGGCCGGAAAGACGGCGCCCGCGCGACGGTCGTGCGGTGGGCAGGCGGCCAGAGTAAGTGTATGTGTCGCTACTTCGGCGCAATCATCTCGTACGTTTTCGTGTCGTTGACGGCGGTGGTGGACAAACAGCCTTAATCCTGTGGGCCTAGTAGATATGGTTACGTTTATCGCATGACAAAATGTGGATACAGCATCAGTCACTCTCGTACTTATATGTAAATGCGTCTGTTGAATGGCCATGATGTTTTTTTGAAAAAATGGATATGGTTATAGTTTGAATCTTTCCAGGTGATTCTTTAGATTAGGACGATAGACCGCCCCGAGGCAATACGGCACTCATTTCTATCGTCCTACACTACCAAAACGTAATATGTAGAATATCAGTGACATTAAATTTGAACCTTAATGCTATATCGATACCGTTTGCTTTTCAATATGAATGTTGTCGTGGCACGTGCTAACTCGGTAGCTAGCGGCTTTGGGATAATAGAGACAATGGCCTTTGTTTGAAAGATTTGGGCTCGAAGCGAAAAATTAACCTGGGAAGAATCAGACATATCTTTTTCTGAGTTTTTGGAGAAGCTCAATGAAAACCGCCCGTAAAACAACGAAAACGAGAAAGAAATAAAACTTTAAAGGTCTGAGGACCACAGTTATTATTATTTTTCTAGTAAAATTACGCGAAGCGCTCTCACTGCCATAATTATAAGCCATATTACTTGAAGAGGCAACTGGCGCGGTCGCGGGAGGACCGTTTATTCAACAGCTGGATATATGTCGCTAGTGGTTACTCGGATACGATGGGGAATCATTTGCGTCGAGGGATCACGTATGCACATCTACCCCCTTGCGGATAGATCGTACCGTGGCTTTTCCTCCATGAACGTTTTTTCATTCATTCGTGTTTTTTTACGAGTATTGAACTGCACTGAAGATTTGACTTATTAAACCATTACGAAAATGTAACGTTGTTATGTTCTAGTCAAGAACGTGCATGCGTGCTGATCTTTCACTTTATCTGCCAAAGTGGCCCTAATAAGATGCATTCGACGAACGTTATCGTTAACGAGAACATAGGATTGACACAAGCTGCAGGACGGGTCGCGTCGAGTGCTAATGTCAATTATATATACCTATTTCTATAGTAATTTTGGTAAGCGTTGTGCATATTTATCTTTGAATTCGTTAGTTCCCGAGGGAGTAGCGAACGACTTCTACGCGAATGGAATCATAAGATAGTAAATAACAAACTGAACAAAATATAAAAAAATGTATTCGTATGTAACGCAACGGGTAACAGTGTAAGTACAGTATAAACCTAGCTTTACACGTAATATTACAATAATCATTATAATTACTAAGGACTTAATTCTATAATAAATTAAGTAAAATGACTTGCAGGTGGCAAGCTCAATCGAAGTATCCGCCAGTTTGATCTAACTGCACCGTCATTGCAATCTATAACTTTTCACGAAATCTGTACAGTACGTTTATTAATCCACTTTGACACTCGGGACATCTTGGTTGTAATCGTAAAGGTTCGTGTTTTTACGTAGACTATATAAAATTCTAAAATTTACTCTCATCAAATATTAAAACCTAAGTATTTAGTATAATCTACACTAATATTATAAAGAGAAAAGATTTGATGGTTGGTTTGTTTGCATTGAATAGTCTCCACAACTTCTGGACTGATTCGAAAAAGTCTTTCACCTTAATAATAAAACATCAACCGAAGTATAGAATCTTCATTAATATTCTAATTATTAAAATATACAATATACTTTTTATGACGTATGTGACGAGCTTTCGAAATCAAAGGAATTTCCTTCGAATGAAATTATCTGTAATGACATTTACTAATTTAATATTAGTGTTTATTGTAATGCGATGTAAAAATTAAATCAAGCCACATCTATGTTATTCATAGGAATCATGTCAATCTGTTGTACTAAACAGTGTAAAACAGTAATGTAGATGACCTGCCACAATGACATATTTTTACAGTAGTCCTATGATTCCTATGAATAACATAGATGTGGCTTGATTTAATTTTTACATCGCATTACAATAAACACTAATATTAAATTAGTAAATGTCATTAGGTACAGATCATTTCATTCGAAGGAAATTCCTTTGATTTCGAAAGCTCGTGATATTATGAATATGCAGCAATGTGTCGTGTCATTTGCACTTCCGATCTCTCCCGATAGATGTCGACAATTGCCAAGTGACAAATTTCAATTAATCGTACTGTAAGTAGGTAAAAAGGATATCATTATGATAATAAAACCGCTATGCAAATAAATGAGTATCATTTTCTCCGCGATCTATGAGAAACATAACAGTCATTAGTCATTACTCATTAGGGCGTTTTGTTCGATTGACCGCAAAATTTGACAGTGCTTTGCGATACTTCGTTATATTAGGTGTATGTCGCCTCTAAAAGGCTCGGCAAATTGGTAGTCCTTTGTAATAATGAGCTCCGCTATGGAGTTTCTTGGGCGTGGTCCTCCACGAAAGCACGAGAGCCTTCTTGAATGGCTCGGAAGAGCATCCACTGCACACCTGCATCACCGCCTTCACCTCAGCCTCGGCGGGCTCTCGTTCGTCCACCTGAATCGCAACGAAACCCAACTGATTAATTGATAACTACTACACGTCAGGTTAGGTTAGGTTAACCCTCTACAGAAAATGTTCTTATGTCTTTGCGGATAAAGCTCAATGTAGTTATGAGAAGACTTACAGTTTCCTTTTGTAAATTCTGGATTGGGAGATTCCCAACGACGCCAGCAAGGCCATTTAACAGTGACTGCTGGAACATAGCTTCTTCATTGTCATCCGCCAGGTTTGGACTCAGCAAAGCCTCATCTACTATTGACCCATCTGATAAAGCTACCAGACCACGTTTGTCTTTCTTTCCTGGAACATTAAACATGAAATAAATCAACATGTTTTTTAAACTAAAATAATTAACTCAGCTACAACAAGTTCTATAGGAAACCAATTTATTAAAGCCACATTACTCAGTTTAATGAAAAAGTGCAATATTGGTATTTTTATTTTGTTTACACGTAGGCTAGCTACGGGCGACCGCATAGTCAACTTATTGTACTTTGCAATGATATTTTAACTAGGGGAATGTGTTGTTGGCCTAGGAACGCAAATTTAAACAAGACCATCCTCGAGTCGGAACCAATCCAGGATGACAGTGGAATAAAACATTGGCACCGAAAATCAATACTTTTATATGGTTGTAATTTCATTTTTTGGTTAACTCAACGCCATTAATGGCTTGGCTTAATAGAATGGTTCACAAAATAGATAGCCTGGTGTTGATCAACATCAAAATACATTATTATCGTACCTGAACCAGGCTCTTCTAACTTTTTTTCGGGATTATCTCTTTTGTCTCGTTTGGAGTCGCGTTTGTATAAATTATGCGATGAAGTTTCATCAATATACTGTACATTCGCTGGGTTAAGTAAAGAGCCTGACAGCATCACTGTAGAGACTTTGGAGGGGCTCAAAGCTTGCCTTATTAAAAACCTTTGACCCTGGCCGACTGAAGGAGAAGTACGTAGATCAACTAGGGAAATGTGAGGAATCGCGCCAGCACCCTGTGGATTTCCAGATACATGTTGGATGCTATTGAGAAGTTGTTCTGAGACAATTCTGTTGCTCAGTTGGCCATTTATATATCCCTGTTGAAGCTGAAGCCCATTGGGCAGTTGCGCTGGGATCATTTGCTGCTGCGGTTGGGCACCGGCTAGGTTGAGGTTCGGCGCTCGCTGAAGCTGTCCTCCGATTAGGAAGTTCCCATTTCCTAATGGCGTCGCTTCCGGCGGGGGTGGCTCGGTGACGGCTTCAGTAGAGGACTCAACCGGTGTTCCGTCGTGTTTAAAATGGTGAGCGTGGTGGTGCTTGTGGTCTTTGTGAGCTTTGCCCGCAGTCAGGGCAACGTGATACAGTTGGAGCATCGTAACTTCACCCATTAATCCCGATTGTTCTAAAACAATAATATGTACATTATACATTGTTCATGACATTATTGTAGATCATGTTAAGTAAGACATTGTTTAGTTAATTTTAACCAAAACACAAGAGAAAGCTTTAGACATATAATTCACATTAGGTGGTAAAAAAATATATTTTGTCGGTACATTACTATAGCCACTAGTTCTAAAAATCGCTGAATATACATGGGACTGTTTTTAGTAGCCCTGGTGATGCCCTATTATTTATTTTAATTAGTCGTACCTACTACTTACGGGACACCTTGTATAGGTACTAAATATTGATTTGTACGCGTGTCCAAGAGAGGGTATAATTACTCTTATAGAGATCACAAGGTAGCAAATGGCCAAGCGATATGCGCTTTCTTGCTAACATTTTATGGCCCCGAGTGTCAGGAAAGCTGCGGCATTTATAGCAGAGTTCATTGGAGCGGCTTGAGCGACTGTTTTGCTCCTTTTGGCCATTGTCACGGTGTTGATTCAGTAGCGGTAAAGTCCCAAAGTATCGATTAAGCCCTTTCATTTGACACCCCATTTGCTAATTAATCAATCCATTTTCATTTTTTAACCCCCATTCTAGACCCCTTTTCAATTATTTATAAAATAAGTATATTATGTAGAAAATTAATTTCATATTTTTATTACTAAAAACAGATGCGGACAAAAAGTTTTACAACTATGACAAATTTCAAGGTGATAGCATTTATAGTTGCTTAGCAAACCTGATGTGAAATACGAACAGACGGACAGACTGACAGAACTTTTCGTTTTATTTCTTTAATTCAGTATATTTACTGTGAGACCAATATTTGGGAAATGATACCAAGTAAAGTGTTGCCATGTTAAGAGACGTACCTTAACACATAACTGTTTTCAACAATAACCTAAAGCGGAAATTTAATAACAAAAATTATAATTTCTGCATTTTTTTTCACTACCGTGATACCTACCAAAGACGGCGGCAGCAGTACCTAATAGCTTAAGCATTTTAATTTTTTACTAATAAAGTATAGAATGATACTTCGACTACTATACTACATTGCATTTAGCAGCCTTCTTTGCTATAATGGCAGCTCTCGCTGTTATCTGATCTATGATCAGATCATTATGTTCATATTCAGCGTATTTTAACACATTTCAATTGTTTTCGAAACAGTTCTAACAATTTTATCATACAATCTGGGATATTAAAATTATGTAATATAATAAATGCTCTATGCTACAATAGTTTACCTAATTATGGTTAATGAATTTTTACACAATCCAATAGTTCTTGATTAAGTATGACAAGTAAAGTCACCAGTGGTTGGCCAGAGACCAGTAGTCGACCTTATATGAGTGCGAAAAATGGGAAATATATCTTTCGTACTCTTCCCACTCATACAAAGTATAGGCAGAGGCCAACTACAGGTCTCTGGCTGACCACTGGTGACTTTGACAAAATTTGATGCCAATTGTTCACCTTACGCCATTACTGATATGATATGCATAAAAAGCTTAACTATAGTGATATACAATGCTGTAATAGTTATCAGAGATCTGTAATTCCCATGGAACCGCTGATTACAAAACTGTCATCACTCATTTGTTACGCTATGCCTGAAACTCTGATACCGTTAAATGATTGATATCAGCAGTTTATAGTATGCGAGTAGAAAATACACTTAAATGAGAATACATACTTATAGTCGGCTCCAGGCCATCTTGGCTGTACAGATGGCTCTGTTCTTGGCCAGTGACAGCCACGCCGCCTCCTTTTATTATGTGCCCAACCAACTGTCAACAATTTTAGTGTAGTGTTTATACAGAGAAATATAATTTTGTTTAAAATATACCATATAAAAAATGACATTTTATATTAAGATAAGCCATCTGCGCGCAAAAGCATTCCTCAAATAGAAAGGTATTAACCTTACTATTCTTTAGTTGTAACTGTAAAAGGAGGGAAGGATGTCTCATTTCATTCGTAAGTACAAGTTTTGTTTATTTCTCGCCATAATTTGTTTAATTTGCACCGGCGTCACTATCACGGGTAGCTACATGGCGGCCGTGACCGGGCACTCGTGTTAGCGAGAATGGCGAGCAATTTGAAACAATTATTTATCTCTTTCTAACAGTAGCGTTTGATACGTATTGCCGTCTTTGCCGGTAGAAATATAGTATAGGTCTACCAGAATCTCATGACTCATCAGATTCTGGTAGACCTATAACGCAGCGATCGTTAGTGATTGGCGACGGGTTTCAAATGCGTTTAGTATGAACATAACGTACCTAAATATAAAATATCATTACATATAAACTTTTAAAAGTATAGAGCACTTAAATAAGGAAACTTTTTTCCTACTGTTTTAGTTCAGGCATGTTGGTTTTGTCTACAATTGCTTCGAAGTACATTATACTTATTGTAAAATACTTGAGTGTTTTTAAATTGCACCTAATTTGGAAAAAAAACAATTGTAGGTATAAATTTCCAAACACCCGGATAAAATAAATATCAAGGAACAATATCACACCAATTGACCTAATGCAAAACTAAGCTCTAGTCTTGTACTATGGGTAGGTACTAGACAACGATATAAATACTTACGTAAATAAATATAACATACATATAAACATTGTATAGAAAATACCCATGACTCGGGAACAAATATTCGAGCTCATCACACAAATATCTGCCTTTACCAGGATTCGAACCCAGGACTGCTAGCTTCATAAGGCAGGGTCACTTCTCAACGTGTCGTCAAATAAATATGAGGAAATGAATGATGAATGTCTCGGTTCTTTGGACGATGAATATGAACCCCAAACCAATTCGCCATACAAATTGATTTAAATATAATGAATGTGATATCCATTATAAAAAGGGGGAGGGCATCGTATTCGTAAATTTATTACAACCATACCCTGTTGTGGAATCCTCGCCCGACGCGCTCCGCGTTGACCCAGATTTGCCATTCTCCCGTTTTTCCATTCCAGGATTGACAAGAGTGATACCAACTATAATTTAATAAAACAATAATGTTAATGCAATACCACGACTAAGTTAGTGACGATTACTGAAGTTGTTCCTTAGTGACGATTTTTCTTACACAAGTTTGTTAAAGGAACGAATTAAATCTCTTTAAAATGCACTGCTACCTACATCAAAACAGTATTAACTCAAAATCCTTGCAAGTTATGTTTCAAATTTATAGTTGTATAAAAGTTGATTTTAAGATACAGTTGTATTTTGAAAGATGGTCGTGGAAAACCTTGGGGAGCCTTTGCCTTGCGGCTGATAATGATGACGATGATGATGACTGTTTTCATCTAGCAGTGCTAATGTCTCATCTCTGATCTCTGAGGAAGGGTGGGAAGACTAGCATCATGAAAGACCCGCGTCATGTCAGGTTAGCTATTTATCAACCTGTCTGAGTTTGTACTGAAGCATGAAGTATCGATACTTACAGTAGGTAGGTACGCGAAAAGATTAAAGTGTTTCATACCGAAACAATTTTCCTATACCTACCACTGTTTTTCATCTTTTCGCGTTATGAAGTTTCATTAAAAGCAGATGATTATATCCACGACTACATAGTGTCAATAAATTGAAAAATATTAGCAAAAACCAATTTAGTATACCTACCTACAACCAACAATAACAACCTATTAAAATGCTTAAAGCAATGATTGTTCTCCGTGAAATTGCGTATTCGGTTTCTATTACTTTAGTAGTTATATTTATATAACGGTTCATCTTAACTCTACGCTAAACACATATACTCTTTTTAAACATACTTAATGGTCCTTTGTTCTAGAACCACTGTAGATTGATTGTTTATGGTGGAATAAAAATTCCATCATATATTTCTTAATATGCGACTAATAGTTACTAGGTGAGCTATTGGAATAGGTAAGTAGGTACTAAAAGTAATTATTCAACAGAATTGTCAGTAGTTAGCAATTATTATTATTTTCATCACAGTCATATTCGCTTCACCAGCACGGTTACATAATGTTTGTGCTTCGAAAGTTGTAACGAATTGACATTTGACAAAATTTTGCAATTTGGACCGCATTGCATGACACGCTGTACATCGTCATGAAATCGTTATACCCATCGAGTAACACCTCGGCAGTAAGCAGGTGACGCGGTCACTGGTACTATAGTAATTTAACAAGTAGTACCTAATGCAGTTGGGTAAGTTATACGAAGGTGTTATAAACACAAGGTGAGCAATCTTAAGTCGATAATTGTCAACTTCAGTTAAACTGTACCTATTGAAAAAAAAAACTCTTTCAGCTCCTAAAATACAACCACAATAACCACTGTTAAAAGTTGACACGAAAGATTTTATTTTTTTCCTTAGGTTTACTTAATTTATACTTTAAAAGTTTGCTACTGATTAGGTTTTACCGACGATGATTTATTAGATGACGGTTTTACGAACACAATATTTTAATTATCATGAAATGCGCTTGCATTTAACCGGTGCAGCAGACTTTATGCAGTTACAGTGGATCGCATCCGGGATTCTTTGAATTGGTATTTACGAGCTGTAATTTAGACGTAGCGCGAGCGAGGAGAGCCCGGTCAAATACCTGATAATTTAAGATTAACCAAATGCGCGCATAATTTATCGTAAATACTTTTCTAGGTTTAACCGTCGATAATTAAATAATAGTTGGCGAAGAAAGTCATTTAAACTTTGCCACAACTTTCTATCAAATGAAAAAGTCGGTAAAGTTAACATTTGAAGTGGTTACCTGCATACATCGTCACTTGTATACTAAATAAGTAGCAGTATAAAAAAACACGCCTGCTTTAAGCTATGATTTTACCTGTAAAGATAATTAAACAAGATTTTTTAGTAGTAGGTAATCATAATCTGTTATAAGAAATACTTATTTATTCCTTTTAAGACTTTATTTATTATGACAAATTAAGAACAATAAACATACTGATACATTAATGAAAAAAAAAAGTGAATTAAGTTAACCTTGTACGATAACAAGTGATGTGCCTAAGTTTATATTTATCTGGTGTACGTTACTGAGCCAGTTATAATCCCAAATAAGGCTCAGCAGTCGGGACCCCATATTATTTAATAGGTATGTAACTCTAGTACATATCGCCACCCCCGCAGAATAAACCCATAACTTCAAAATGTCAATTTTACAGGAGAAATAAAAAACCGTAATTTTGAAATAACTTCACGATCAAAGAAAAAACACATAATATTTAAATTACATCCGAAAGCCAATTTTTAGTTCTAACTGTTGTGGATTTCCTGTTAATTTATGTAACGCCGACTTGAAGATATAGACAAAAATGTACTTTACGGATAATTACATCTTAATAGTGTTTGGTAATACACTTTTAAAGGCTTATTCAAGTTGGTTTCACAAATAATTACATCATGCTACAATATATTACATGGGTATTAAAGGTATATTAATCTTGTATCCAAATTCGCTACTGTAGCGTTATTGGTTTATTCTGGTGTGCGTAAAATATTATCAGAAATGTAGTTTAATGTAACCGGGGAATGCAAAATATTTTCTTATAAGCTTGCACACGAACAAACCTATAAAGGCGTTTGCTGTCAAACGTCCCTTTCTAATGAATTTGAATAACATCATAACAATATATCACAAAAAAATAACTAAAATTTCGTTTTGTAAGATAATATTATCGTTTTTTTGTAAATACTTTTATTTCATAGAATAATTCCTTATAAATCCGTATCTTCGTTAATAATCCACATAAAAATCTAAAAAAAAATGAGGATATGTATTTGAACTTGTACATTCCAAAAATGCATGAACATTAAAAAACCTATAATAGCACTTTATGGGTTTATTCTGCGGGGGTGACGATATTACGTATATTTGCCTCGTTTCGGGGACGTATCGCAAAAAGGCCCCTGTTCACTCATAATTTTACGCTCAAAATTGCCGCATTCCAAAATATATTTCTAGTTCCGTATTGTTAAGAAAGCTAAAGTGCCACATTCACGATGTGACCATTCTGTACACACTTTCAAATATGCTTGTAGCATTATTTTAAAAATAAAAGTGCTGTACTCGTAAGTACCTGCCTACTCGTACTTGTGATGTGTCCGCTTCGAATACAAAACGTACCCGAAAATTATCACATTATTTGACACTTTGCATAAAAAAAATTGTTAACGGTTTATTACGTAATTAAATCTAAACACTAGATTTAGCTGATGCGACCGATTGGCGTAAGTATATAATTAATTACAGACAAAATGGTTTGTTTTATTATTGCTGTATGATTTGTTTACTGTTTAGTGTTTATATCATTATTTTAATCTAAAATATAACATAACACATCACTACTTAACTTTTTGTTCAAGAGCACTTCGATTTTGAGTTAATTTTACCTAGACATCGAGTAGACAGATTGGAGGCCAAACTGTTCAATTTTAAAGAGAGTAATTTAATTTAAATTTAAGTGTTTTAAATGGGTAGGTACTATAAAAAATGGCACAGTAAGAAAAATCTTATCGTCCCTTTTGTTATGTGACATGCACACAAAATTTAACCTTAAATCGACCACTACTTCTGTAGTTCACCGTACGTAGGTTGACCCCTATGTTTCATCACTCAGATAAGCTGGAGCCCGGTCGACGCATAATAATATAAATTGCTTATCTGAAACGTGGGATTACAACGTCTCCTTCCCTTTGCCCCAACGGCATAACAAAGTATTGCTATAGCAGGTATCGGGTAGCAGGCTCTCAACTCGCAACGCGGCCAACTTATTGCGCCGCCGCCGTAAGCGCTCATTAAAATGGTGTTAAGTTAGCCGTTACATATATTCAGTTTAGAAAAGCTTTGCGCTTTTGCATAGTTATTAATCTTAAAAGTAAAGTTTATATAAATGTCCGATAATATTTTTGTTTTCAACGCTTATCTAGAAAATACATAAGCATACAAAGCGAAATTGTGTACTAGTTAACTTCAGAGCTTTTGGAGCACGTCGGTTGCAACATTACATTTCATCTCTTAATGCATTGAGGATTGTCGCACAAAAGTTAATTATTATTTTAATAAGTCGTCGATTAAAAAAAAAAAAAAAAACCATTCACCTGTGCGTATATTTGTATCCACTTACGTGTTTAACTTGAGTGGATAGTTCAGCCTGAAGAACGTCTGCCCGTGAACTGCCATGCTAAAGAAGCTAGCTTCGGCGTTATTTGAAATCCATGCCGAGATCTCCTTGGGGCTATCTCCGACTGAGGGTACACATAACACATCATGAGTAATGGTATTATTAGGGTACTTAGGAGACGAAACTTGTTATGAATGATTTTTTGTAATTGGCATCAATAATTTAATGTCAAATGTCAGGGCCGCGTAAGAGGGTGTAAGAGAGAAGGAGATAGCATGAAATCATCAAGCCGCAAAACACCTAGAACCTACCTCAATCAGTAAGTCGTAAATTGGGAACACCTTAAAATTCAGAATAATTACCAAGAATAATCGTTGAATCATTATCATAATAGAGATAATGATGTCTAAATAGGCAATCAATAAAGTAGACAACATAAAAACAATGTTACCCCTCGTAAAACTTTAAATTAACAGTTAAATAACAACAATGTGTGGTCCTGATTTGCCTTCGTGATCCCTGCTTGAAGGCTACCCTGAAATCTGTAGAGCATGGGATCTTTTGGCCACCATAAATGGTATGTAGGTATAAGTGTCAGTCCAACTGAAGTCGGCTTTTGGTTAAAAATATTGTGAGTCGCCGACTTCAGTTTGACTGACATATACCTACCATTTTAAAATAAGTTATTTTTGGCGTTTTTGAAGGCGGTTTTTTGCTTTTTAAAACATTTATTTTATTTTATACTTTTTAGTGATCAGATCATAATAAGTGTTTATGTAGTCCCAGTTCTCAGTTGATATGGAACTTTAAAACATTTGAAGTTGCACCGCACGTAATGCCACGGGAATGTCATAAGTAGGTACCGTAAATCGGGGCTATTTGGGAACCACGAGGCTATTTGGAACCCAAGTAATTATAAGCTTTTAGTTGATATATTTTTGTCATGGCAATAATATAACTAAAAACTTAGCCTGACAACAAATTTTACAGTTCTAGCATAGCTATGACAAAAAATATATCAACTAAAAGCTTATGATTACTTAGTTCCAAATAGCCCCGTGATTACCAAATAGCCCCATTTTACGGTAGTCATGTTTAAATAATTAAATATTCTACGTTATAGTCGCTCTACTACCTAAATCGAGATATCTTATCGCCACCCTTGAAATAGTACCGTTGAGGAATTCCGTTATTTCACCAAATGATACTCTCTGACTGAATGCAAATGCTGTACTTGTTGCAAAAATACTGAAATTGCTTTATTCCTCATGGATCTCCTCATCAGATTTTAGTGACGATGGAACCGCCACGGAATTTTTGAACCGGACCATAATTGAGGAAGAAATGGGTGAAAATACATTTAAAAAAAAACTGTGGAACGTATAACCTCCTTTTTTGAAGTCGGTTAAAAAGTCAGAA
The DNA here is from genome assembly GCA_927399475.2 of Acleris emargana. Taxonomy (NCBI): domain Eukaryota; kingdom Metazoa; phylum Arthropoda; class Insecta; order Lepidoptera; family Tortricidae; genus Acleris; species Acleris emargana. Next base: position 41,567,981 of record OV656835.1, on the reverse strand, counting down.
GACTGGCCGCTCCCAAGCAATAATCGGGGCACGCGCACTACAAGCCATCAGCAGTGTCAGCAGCTGGAACAGTGTCAAACTGCATCCAACCACCCAAAGGACGTAGGTCGGTATATACATAGAGAATGTGGTATCCCCTTAGTTACTATACAATCAATGGCTATAATATCACTTTCTCTGCTATAATCAGTCACATGCTATACATTTAAATGCTATAACAGTTCGATTCCATAATCTTCAGTTACTATAAGTTTTAGATTAGATTTGCTATATTTTCAAAGTCTATAAACATTTTTTACTCTAATAATTATTAGCCATAAGCTTTAAATGACATAAGATATATTTACTTTAACCTTCGTAATCTCTAATCAACACTAGCTATAACATGGTGTTTTGACTATCCAGAAAACGCAACAAGCAAGCCGAATTTGCCTGCGAGGTTTTTTTTTATCTGCCATAAAAACCTAAAACATATCAAACATAACACAGAGTTTGAGAGACAACTAATAAAGTAAGTTATCAATAAGGTAGAAAAAGACGTAAATATTTTAGATTTTGAATAGTAGGTAAAATAAACTTTATAGGAAATAAATATTATAATACATAATAATATAGATTTTAAATGTTATGCATGATAAACATAAGTTTTCTCAAAATTATAGTAAATACACATTATAGAAAATGGCTTTTATAGCAAATGAATGATTATAGCTAGTGATTTTATGGGAAAGGAATTTATAGTATCTTATTTTATGATACTTGATTTTATAGGAAATATGGAAGACCCAGAGAATGTGGTTTGCCGTAGCAGAGTGGTGCCGGCGAAGCATGTAGAGCGTTGTGTACAGTATCATGTAGGGATATTTTTACTCCCTTATTAAAACTTTATATTGCGTACCTACGGCCACGTTAACACGACATTTTTATAAACACGTTTGCCTACTTACTGACTGCCCTGCAAGGTCATCGAGAATAACACATTATAAGTTCCTCCGACCACATACGTATTACACAATGAAACGTACTAAGTTGGTTTCGCAATTCGTGCGTGTCTGTAAGTAGAGTGATCGCGCGGAGACGCGACGCCTGCACTGCGGGCACGGCTCGCCGTACTCACCGCCACTTTCTTATGTAATTTCAACATTTTTTGTACGCTATTGGCCCATTTCATACTAGAAAAAGTAACAGGTCTTCTCAGATGGAGAAGTTGTCCATGTCTTTTTTATATTTTATTTGCAGCAAGTATTATCGGACATCTCTTTCGTAGAATTTCAAGATTGAACTGGTTTCGAGTACCTACCTACCTATCTTTAGCTCATTTCGTTGTTTGACAGTGTAAGTACGGTGTTAATATCGAAGTGACCATCGCAAACAACCGTGAAAGCTTGTGTTGGTTGTGCATTTCAACTTTTAATTAATTATTTCCTTTGTTTGTGTTTGTTATCAAAAGCAAAGTTTACCTGCATAAGAGAATAAGGGGTGATCTTCGGAGTGGTTGTGGAATTTTGACCACATGCACAGTGTGAACTCTTTTAAGTCTGGTAAATCTTTTTCGTATTCCAAGTACTGGTAGAAGAGCTCTTGGTTCATGGACACCTTGTTGACGCTGCAGGAGTCGTCCGCCAGCTGGCTGCTGGCAAATGACGTGTGCTCGGCCGGCCTTCGGTTCAGTATTTTAAAATGCGAGCTGTAAAGCACAAGCATAATGTACTTACTAATATATCAACAACAAAAAACAGTGTACTGTACTACTGTATTTACAATTACAATTACCCAGACTCCAGGGATCCCTCTGGTGATTTGACGTACGTATTATACGTAAGGGAGGATTCAGGTATAATTGGCTGCCAACCATCTTCCCTGGCCCAAGTGGTCCCTACCAGGACAAAAAGTAGCAATAGCCGCATAATCTGAAATATGTGCAATCTTTATTAAATATAAATCAATTAGAGAAGACATTTATTACGTATTCTCATACCACCTGTACATATTACAATTACCTAGACAACTCACTATAACAAAACTAAACTCATAAATATCACCGCGCCATGCATCGAGTTTAAAATCGAATACCTACCTGCCTATTAAAACGACGATTTCATTTAGGTACCTATGTCTTATTATCTCCGGCGAGCCATTTTTTCTTCGTCAGTTCGTAAATATAGGTAAAGAATTAACTTTATTTCACCCGACCGTCCAAAAAAGGGCAATGTTTTTATTGTTTGTATGTAGATATGGTTCATGACCATGGATCGGAAATTCGGATCGATATTTACCTAAAGTTGGCAAAATCCCGGAAAAAGATAGGCAAACATGGCGTCGGCTTCTTAAAAATATTATATTAATAATTTAAGTTCTGGGATTTTGGGATTCTACAAAACGTTAATATAATAATTACTTTACATGTAGGATAAAACGTTCTGTTTTGCTCCTATAAATTCGTTAGGTTAATAAGTTACAGGTAAATTAAATAACATTTGGTTAAACATATACATGGAAAATAACTTCAAACAGTTAATATAAATAAATAATTATGAATTAATGCCGGTGTAATTTATTTATTTTGAAATCCCGGAAATTTTATATGAATTATATGATTGAGTCCACCTCCATACAACTGAACAACAAAGCCGGCGCTAAAGTATAGGTAAATATCGATCCGAATTTCCGATCCTTGTTCATGACATTCTCGTAGAAGTGTGGCCCAGTTGTGTAGAATGAAATTAGGTACGTCTAATTGATGACCTATTAATTATTAATAAGAAAAATGACAAAATTTTGGAGTTAAACGTGAGTGTTTGAAATTATTATATTTTCTTAAGTAAGTACCCAAAACCGACGTGCATGCATGACTCGATGTATGAATGTGGAAGAAGTCAGGATCGTAGCAGGTGGAAAGAAGTCTCTGCCCGCCCTTCTGGGAAACTCGCGTGATTTAATGTGTATGTAGTATGTATATATTGCTCTGTATGAAAATTCAAAATATTCAAAATACTTTAAAGTCGTATACAGCGGTGTGATACTTAAATTATGTGCCACAAAATGAAGTTATTAACTTTTTACCTACACTAAAATATCAAAATACCATGTACTTTTTTCTTTTCTCAAACAATAAAAATACAGGAAACAATACCTACTGTTATGTACGTGGGGGTAGGTAACTGATAGAAGTACACAACTAAACCGATAATTAAAAGAAAGGCTTTAGTATCGCACTCACTTAACCGTTACAAACAATATTCGCACAATAAGCTTCGAATACTCAGATGATCGCTTAGTTCGCTCTCGTTCGCACTGTTCGATGACCAAGTAAAGAATGAATCATTGCCGCAATTATTCCGCCTCTTATAGTCCCAGTTTCTGATCATTCCAGAATGCTTTACTTAACCTATTCGTTTACTATTCGTTGCTGGAATGATCTACGCATTGCAACGAGTACCTTGTTTATGTACAATCGCGATGTCCTTGAATCACGGTTCTGGAATGTTCTGCATGTCGCTGTCTCATTTCTAATCGTGTTATATCTTTATCACACGTTTCTTGAAGGTTCTCAGTATCGCAGACTCTTTCTAATCGTACTATCTCATTCACTCCGAGTGGGAAATTCGCCATCCCTATATTGAAATGTACTTCAAATTCCCATAAGGGGTCCCGTAAAAACCTGAAAACCGGTGGTCCTGAAATGGACTGAAAAATATTTCACGAACGGCAACTTGATTGAAATTTTATTGTCCTGAGGGCCCTGCCAAGATGCACTACGCTAAGTAGCGTTTCTATTCGTTCCATTTTTGAACCAATCGCTTCACTGGTAGATGACGTGATACGAAAAGTCACGTGATCTACCAGTGACGCGATTGGCTTAGAACGAATCAAACAGAAACGTTAGTTAGCGTAACGCATCTTGGCAGGGGCCTCTGGTATGTTATAGTATAGAGCTACCTCTGAAACAGACTAAAACCATATTGCAGCTTGCTAAAACGCTTCCAAAGCATCAAAAATTAGACCCCTTAATCCACTAATATCTTTTAAAGATTTTAATGAAATAAAATATAATTTTGAATTTTGTTGATGAGCAATTAAAATTATTTCACGCCTAATGAACCGCCGCCCACTGCTGCTGCTCGCAAGAGCTTGGCGGGGTTGCCTTGGCCGTGTCGGACTTTTTCCTGATTGATTTCGAATTTGTATGATGTAACTGATAACATTATTTTTGTAATTTAGCAACAGAGTGCGAACAATAATGTGGTTTTAACCGACTTACTAAAAACGTGGAGGTTCTTAATCTCCTTGGTTTTCTTAAAGATTAGAAAAAAAATGAAGCCTAGTTGCGGCGAAATAGTGAAATAGTAAGTAATTTAATGACCGTAGGCAACTTATTTATGTAGGCAATTAAGTTGTTATCAAACTCGTACTTTGCTATTTTATAATAAAAAAATATAAGTATTCATAAAAAAATAGATTATAATTTTTGTATAAAGAGGTTCTTTTATTTTATTAAAAAAATACCAGCAGGTTAACAGCATCATCATCTACGTTTTGAATAGGTAATAAGGTGTTCTCGTTTAGTTGCTAATTTAAATGCGATGATTACAAAAAAACCCGAAATCAACGCCCTACATACTTAAAAACATGTATAATCAATTAATTAGTATGTATATTCGTTGGTTTATGTAATATATATATTATCTGCAACTGATTGATGTTACAAATATAAGTTTCTTGTGTTACGTAAACAAATGACCCTATCGGGTGCGAGCGGCGACGGCGGCCGGCCCGCTGCGCCGAGTTATTATTGAATTAACGCCGCATGCTCCACTAACACCTGCTTTGTTTCCGGCGATTTAAATCCTTCTCAGTTATCTAATATTACCAGTTGTCCGTGACTTTTACTATTAGATTTTGACACTGAGGAACAAGGCAGAGTTGAACGGTAACGAGCCTCAAGCTGCGGGTGTGGTCAGCGTTCACTAATGGTTGTGGCGATGTTGTGCCGACTACCGCGGCCGACCGCCGCCGACCGCTGGCGCCGCTTCTTCTCAAAGCTATAAGTAGTAATCAGGACTGCTGGCCCCGATGCAGCGGTGCGGGCTAAGAGTCGTCCGTTGCCGTTGCTCACGCTCCAGTACAAATGTAGATATTTTTTAACAGCAAGCTGGTTAGGTTATAACATAATATGTCAGTTATTGTTGTTGGAAATTACATTTTAATTAAAAGAACACGCTAACATCCAGCAAATGTGAATTTAGGTATTAAAATCGGTGAGATTGGAGAAACAGACTTTTGTTTTATTTTTGTTATTATTATAAAGATACTTCTGTACCACTGCAGTGCTGGAAAAGACCTCACCACTACCTATCTCTAGGTATCATGTTTGTGTTAATTGTGATTATGTTGATTTTCATTAGAACTAAAAATTAAAACGTGAATTCGTACATTGGTGACTTTACTTCAGAATCAAATAACAAGTTTCGCGTTAATTAGCACGCTGTAATCCGCAATATTTTCTTTTACATAAATGGGGATATTCATTAAGAAACGGCAAAATGTGTCACTAACAAGTAGGTTTTATATAATTATATATTTCAGCAAATCTCTATGAAAACGTTTGCATTGTGGTCTGGCACTAATTAATGTCATTATGTTGTTTCAGTTTTTGTAGAAAAATGTTTTCTTTATAATTGTAAAAAAAGGATGTTACTCGAATGATCAATAATTCAAATTATTTAAGAACACAAACATCGAATGGTTTAATTTAGTTAGTCTCTTTGTGTTGCGAGAATTCTTTGGCGAAAGCAAGTGCGGCTCGCGGATCGTACATACTCACCCAATTGCTGTTACGTAATAATTCGACCAATCGTTAAAGTCTCCATAAGGAGAGACATAGTACTTTTATAAAAAATGCGCAATTTATTCATAATTTACATGCATTATCAAAGCGAACTCAATGAATTTCGTTAAGCATTATGGTGCCATAAACAGTTGTTTACTGACTTGTTAATTTAATGTTTTCAAATTAATAACAACTTTGTTTCAGAAACAAATAAACACATGCGATAATTTTGATTTAATTAAGTGTAAGATGGTTCATTATGAGAAAGATAATGACATGACATGTGTTGATGTGAAAATAGCTTCTTGTGGTGGAAAACAGTGAGAGTGACTTGATTGAAAGAACGTGTCACTAGTGAACGTACAGCAGTAGCGCACGCGCACTGTGTGTAGTGCGAAAGCTAATTCTAGTGAAATGATTCCGGCCGGCGCGTTACGTAAGCGCACTGCTTCCGCCCGCGTCTCCGCGGCTTCCTGCCGCCGAGCGGCCCGGCCCGGGCCGGACCGGGCCGCCTGGTGACGGGTGAGGTGAGCCGGCCTCCGGTTCTGCTTATAACGCTTTGTTGATTAATGAAAGCAGCTCCGCAGCGCAGCCGTACTATGTAGGTATGTAGGTGCCTTAGTGCCGCAAATTATGTAACTGATTTTAATAGGCGTGTTCCTCAATAATGTTTATCTAATTATTTGCACGTAATTAATGCAAGAGCGTATTGAATAACGCCCAATCTACACTTTTTCCGGGGTTAGGCGATGTGTTTAGGTGACGTCTAGTATCCCTTTCGTACATCACAACCTTTGTGCGTTGATGGTGCAAGTAGGTAAGAAAAATATGGCATCTTAACTCGACGGCATTAAACTCGACTTATGTACCCAAAAGTTAATTTCAATTCAATTAAAATTAAGAACCCGATCGTCCATTCCCGATATACATAATAGTCATTTTAAATTCGAGATTTTCAATAGGTACCTATGTAGTCTACCTATGCTGGAATATTTGTACCCCATTTTTCGAATTCTCCTGTTTTGGAAATCTCGTATAAGAGGGAAATTTAGAATTTTGAAACTTAGTTTTATATTGAAAATGAGCGCAGATATTTAAGGATACGTTACATTTATCGACTATAGTCAGTTGAAATTAATAGTCTCGAAAAACCATACTTACACCGAAGCAAAAAAACATTTATACGAGTCAGCTAAGTCAATACCTACGGGTTCACTTAAATGCCAAAAAATAAACTATACGTGCTATTATTCTTACATGGTACAGTGTGAAAACGCTTAGATGGTCACATATAAAATATGTATGAAAATAAACAATAATCGAATTACACAATTATTAGTAGGTACTGTCAATCGCAAAAGCCAACACCATCATAAAATCGCAAAGCTTCCATTCACAAGTTGCGAACGATAGCCTGGTCACCAGTCGGTCGTCGATGCCAAGTTACACTAAAATGTAATAAAAACACTTACGACGTGAACCAAACAAGGGATATCCGTAGGCGCGCGTGGTTGTTACCGCGGATGGTTCGCACACTGGCCAGAAGCGTGGTGCCGCAGACCACGCGCGCCCCTCCTCGCAGCTTTCTTCCAAACCCAATTGCCTCCATTCAGAGCGACGCCGACGTGCGCGATCTCATCCCACCACGTTCACACACAAAACCTCCTCTGCCTACACGGTAATATTCACAAAACATCGGCCATTTAATATTTAATCAGAATCACCAGATATTAGACTTGTATTTTAGATATTGTTTTTTTTTCTTGTTAAATTTGCTAAATAGTACAAGCCTAGCAGCCCAGGGCTAAGTTTAGCCAAGGCCGATTCGTGTGAGATAGACACCCTGATAGGTACTTATTCATTATTAAATTTTATTTTACTTAAAATTCTTAGCTCACCTTAAAATTATAAAGTTAAGTTAGTAATACATATAACCCTATTTTTGTTTAGGTTTAGTTGCACAAGCACCTTTTATTTTTTAATCTCTGGTCAAAAACATTTTGCTTCGAAAATTAACTCTAATGAAGACTACTTAATGAAGATTAATATTAATATTGTTATTTATGTAAAACTGGTAACACGGAACAAATTCTTGCTTATATGGAATGACCGAATAATAAAACCCAAGAAACATATTTCTTCGAGTCACAGTGTTTGCAATTGTATCTTACAGTTAAATCACAGAGTTTATGCTAATAGTTAACAGAGCAACAACTGAAAAAAAAAGTGAAGTGAATGATTTTCTATGTACTCAAATATATCTGTATGTACCTGTCTGCCCAATAACAAGATATTCCTAACTTCCCCATTTATCTGTATATACTCGTACGTTTGTCCTCGTATTTCGTTGCTTCCCTCGGTCAGTCAGTCAGTTCGATTATCTCATGATTTTTATTTTTTATTTTTTCAATGCTGGTTCTGCGTCTGCGTCCATGGCATACTAAATTATATATTCCAGTCCAGGAAGGTTTTATTTTCACCTAGACGCAAGGTAAACGAACCACATCCCAAATAAAACAGTTTTAGAAAGTACAAGCCGATGCAAGTGAACGTGTGAGAAATAAGAAACAAACGATATTCTAATCATGGGACTTGTGGAATGTAGCACCGTCAATTTCTTCGCGCACTAGTGCAATAAACTCTTGCAGTGGTTTACTATTAGATCACTTACTTTGCGATCGAGATAATCCGTATAGCAAAGGGATTTCTAAGTATTTTAGGTTTTTTTTTAAGGTTAGTAAATTTATCGCACTAGGCCAATTTGTGTGAGATCCCGATATTTATTTATTTATTTATAGGTGTGGCCAGCATAGACGCATTTCATCTTGGTCCTTAGGGTTGGCAACGCGTCTACAGTCTTGTGCTTGCTAAGTTCTCAGAATCTACTCGCCCTAGGTGTGATGGTTTGCATATACTTCATGACTATACTCGTACACATAGGCTAGACGTAATAGTTTTCCTTTTATGTTCGTTAATATGTGCATTTACTTAAGATACTTTTCAAAACTATATTAGGTACTTGTAGTGTGGGCTGTACACGTAGGTGTAGCTCTTAAAATTAATATTACAAGTACATACAGAATTAAGTTTATGAGCTTTGGTGTAATTCAAATGTATAACTGTGCCAAACACAGCTTTGTAATACCAACAGTCTCTGGGTCAAACTGCAGACCGAGAGACTGACGAAGGGTTATTTTTGAAGAAATTCATATCTTAACAGTAGCGTCTCAATTTATTTATGAGAATATTATTTATAATACTAAAATTTTTGATTCTTTCACCAAAAAATAGGTAAAACGTAATTAAAATACTAGAAATAAAAATAAAATTGCTTTTCAAAAATTCCGCGTCCGTAAAGTATATAATTCATTTGTTGGTCAATGCATTCATTTTTATAATAAAGTAGCGGCCCGCCAGCGCCTTCGCCCCGCTGCAAATTTCTGACTTTCCCGGTGGATTTTTCAATTATTTTCTTTTATACAACCCTTTTGCTGACAATGACGAACACAACAAAAAAGAAATCAGCCAAATCGGTTCAGCGGTTCTCGAGTTTTGCGCTTAGCAACACATTTAGCGATTCATTTTTATTATATAGAAGATTATCCGACGTAGAAAAACGTTACCCTTTCCAGCACATAAAAAATACTTAATAAAATACAATAGGGTCGAGGACTATTTAACAGACGAAAATGCTTGATCTAAACCCGAAACTTTGTCATTAATACTTTGTGCAAATGCAAAAGTTGTACGGGCACGGACGGAATTATTAGGAGCATTGCATCTGAATCAGATCATACACATTTATATCCGGAAATTATACACGAATTTAACGGATACGGTGCTAATGAAATGCATACTCATTAAAGGTCAAAGAAACGATCGAATAGTTTCAATCAACAGCTATAAAAAGGAACATTGTTATGGAATTCTTTTAGTGAAAGAAAAAGTGTTCTGATCAGCCATGATATTCGCTTAGAATCCACTTCACAAGTCTACGGACTGATTATTAACCGGGAAGATCGGTGGTCCAGTCAGAGCGGAGCGGACAATCAACATTTGAGTGCATTCTAAATTTGGTGGCTATAAGAGAATAACACTATTTATTAAGCTCATGTTTTACTAAGTAGGAGGACGCCTACGACTTCGTACGTGAAGAATTAGTTCCCCGCTACGTATGTTTAGTTTTGTATTCACACTGGTCGCGGCACGTTTCATTTTATAATGTTAATTACTATTGGGTGCTAACAGCGTCCGGTTATTTCACGGACTGCGAGCCGGTGCCGGCCGACGTAATCAAACGCTGCTCGTTGCTTCATGTTTTAGAGGCAGACTGGCTCGGCAGCCGTCGCACGTCTCTTCCGCCAGTCGCTATAACAACATTAACAACCTTTGAAGACCTTGAAGGGCAAGCTCACTGGTTTTTGTTGAAACCTGGTAGGACAAAATCAAATTTCCAAATTCAATTTACGATTTTAACGTCTTTTTTCTATTGTATTTTATTTTTGCTTACGAGGTTAACTAAGGACAGCTAGTAGCTTTATCCTAAGATCAGTAGTAGATCTTACCTAGTTAATAATAACGAGTAGGACGATGTTCGCTACATAATCAATTTCCGAAATTTTCATAAATAGATTTTTATTCTTCTTCTTCAAGTGCCTCTCCAACTAGTGAAGGTTGGCTACTAACTTCTGGAATTGTTGTCTGTCCTTAGCGAGTCGAAACAGTTCAGATGCCCTCGCTATTCCAGTCCAGATTTTTATGTTGTGAGTTAAATATTCGTAGGAACGTAGGAAAGTAGTATTTTTTTACCCTTGATACTCGTAGCCATAAGTTTAACCATAAATTTAAGTCAAAGATTTACTCTCAATGAGGAGTTATCCATTACATAACTGAATTAAGTTGATTCAAATATTAAACCTGCCAGTAATATTGGAAACGTGATAATTAGACCTAGAGATTTTCCTAGCACGAACGACGTGTTGTTAGTGCTTGACACAATAAAAACATCGACCATCTTGTTATCGATAAGTCCACTTCAATGTCATCGAGCTATTTTCATCGAAGTATGTGCCTAAAATATTAATAAATTGAAAGTTTTGTTTTATTTTATTAACTTATTATTCTTATCTTACTTTTTAAAACACACCACATTGTTATAAATATAATATGACATACTTAATGATTGTATTTTTTTCCTTATAGAAATGATTTGGCTATTTTCTTATTAGGCACTTCAATGAGCTTTAATTTTGATTATTTTCTTAATAACTATATTATAATGATGTACAATTATTTCCTCTATGACGTTGAAGTAGTGCTTATCGATAGCAGGATTGTCGATGTTTTTACTGTGTCAAGCACTAACAACACGTCGTTCGTGCTAGGAAAATCTCTAGGTCTAGTGATAATTGAGTATTGATCACAAACACTCTTATTTGAAAGTATCAAATTAGCTATAGGTAATTAATTTAGTCCCATTTTCGTAAGTAATTTAAGGGATAGAAGCTTAAGGTCTACGTCTCGATAGGATTTGTGCCTAGATCGCTTGGCGCCTCAATCCCAAAAAGTCTGTCGCTAATGCCCACATTGATTTCTTTGTCTGTCTTAACAATTTGAACAGATAGCCATCTGGTCGTATTTGCTACCTGGTCCTATCGAGATGTTGACCTAAAGCTTCTATTCTATTCGTAACGACAAGTAAATGTGATACATAAGTATTTAGGTACCTACTGAGATAAAAACAAAATTGGTTTCGTCTCCTTTAAATAAGAATTCTATTAATCATACTTTGAATAATTTACTTAATCTAAATGGCACAGCCAACGCTGCAACGTAGAACTCATCACGGAAACGGAAAGTAACATGAGGTATAACAATTGTATGACATAGTTTCCACTATATAGAAAAATTATTCATACTTAATTCATATTTCATAATTAAAATTCATAATTCATTATTAACCTGATATAGCCCATCGGCCTATATGTAGGATATATGTCAAAATGACTTCAAACTTAACTTGACTGACGCAAGATAAACTTTTGAACTATCGAGATTTGACGTGGGCCTTGGTTTATTGTGCGATATTTGTTTGTAACGGTTTAGGCGAGTGCGGTATTAAAATCTACTTTTGATATCGGTGTTTTCGTGTATTTCTATCAGTTACCTACCACCACATACAGTCAAGGGCATAATAGTTATTTACCAATCGCGTACTATAAACCGCTAATACCTATTGACATGGTTAATGGTATCAGAATACAACTATTGCGTAACCGAGGCGTGATAACCATTCTATAATGAGCATTGCAATGGTAATAATAATAACAGTTCTATAATAATTATTATAGCATTGTTATTACCATGGTTACGATCATTCCGGATACCAGTCTTGACGTTTAGTGAACACTTGACATCCTAATTTGTATAATAAACCATTAAACACCAATGATATTTTATGTTTAGTTTAGATACGTAATGCTCATATTAAACGCCTTTAAAACCCGTCGCCAAGTACTGACAGTTGCTAGGTTACCATATTTCTACGGACAAAGACGGCAATTCGTAGTGAACGCTATTGCTAGAAAGAGATAAATCGTTGTTTCAAATTGCTCGCGATTCTCGCCGAGACAAGTGCCCGGTCACGGCCGCCATTAGAGCATGAATACCGGTATTCGATACTATCGAAAAACCGGAATATCGGACTAAAATTCCGATATTATAAAACCGATATTCGAGCTCGCAAAAAACCGGTATTTGGATATATTTTCGATTTTAGATTAGTTTTATATAATTATATTTTTCCAATAAAGTAACGTTTTATTTTTTTACGTCATTTTTAACTAGCTATAGGATGCATTATTCCTGAGTTCCCGGCAATTTGCTGCTTTAACAAATTAATATTTATATATATTTGTTACGCATGAGCCTCAAACTTCGCCCACCTTCGCTTAAAAAATCCATTAGGTTTTTAACATTTTCAACTTTTTTGTATGAATATCGAAAAAATATCGAAATACCGGAAAACCGGTATATAAAATATCAATATCGAAAAAATACCGGTACTGGAAAAAAAACCCCGATATAAGATGCTCTAGCCGCCATGGAGCTACCCGTCCTTATAGCACTCTATTTTGTGTATCTCATGTTTCACAGGTGATAGTGACGCCGGTGCAAATTAAACACATTATGGCAAGAAATAAACAAAATCTAAAAAAATATTTACGAATGACATGAGACATTCTTTCTTCCTTTTACAGTTACAGTATAATTTATTTTACATTTACAGCTTAACACCAAATAAAATTACGTATATTAAAAATAAAAATAATTTTGCGACTAATTATGTGTTTAAAATTATATTTTTATTTAGATAATAAAAATAGATGATCAATATCCATCAATTCGATATTTGGTTACCATGGTTACGTTCAATATGGATATCAACAAAATGGCGTTTCGTTTGGCATTCCATTTTTTATGATAAATTGTCAGAACTGTTTTTACAAGTAAATTTTTCTAGCAGAAAAGTCAGTGGTTGTTTATTTTTGTCATTATCATTTTAGGCTCTTGTAGAAAAAGTTATGCATGCAACGGTTTATAATTAGCTCTTAAGGTACTCGGGCCTGTAATTAGAGCGGTCGCAAGCTCGCGCTCTAACCTCAGCACTCGTGCCTTAAGAAGCTTCCTTATGTACCAGTTACATCAGGGGTTCCCAAAGTGGTCCAGGTGGACCCCCAGGGGTCCACAGAGACTCGACGGGGGTCTACATTGGCGTGACAAAATAATGGGGGTTCACAATTCGTAAGTGGGGGTCCACGAAAATGTCTAAATCTGTTAATTCGTGATTGAAACTTAGCCGCAACGAAAGTTTCCATAGTTAGATTGTCTCCAGACTTGGGTAATGTTCACATTTTTTGCCGAGTTTTGGGAATATGGTAGAAATGTGGTCTAGGGGGTCTACCAGAACTAGTTAGCTTTTGAAAGTAGTCTATGAGAAAAAAAAGTTTGGGAACCCCTGAGTTACATAAATAACTATTATTAACTTTTTCTGCGAGCTAAAATAATAATGACAAAAATAAACAATCGTCACTATACCTGTATAGGTACTTTCCTCGATTTTCCTGGTAACAAATTACTATCAAAGCCATTTTTGCAAAGCAGCAAAGTCATTTTCATTATTCCGATTGGCATTACTTAATAGTTTGTGAATTGCTAAATGTTTACAAGTTTCATGCAAATTTCTGAAAATTTATCATAATAGTTGGAATGCCGAACGAAACGCCATTTTGTTGATATCCATATTGAAAGTAACCATGTTAACCAAATAACAAATCGATGGATATTAATCATCTATTTTTAGTATTATGATAAATAAATAATTTTAAACACATAATTAACCTCAAATTAAATTTGTTTTTAATATACATAATTTTAATTGTTGTTAAAATATTTTTAACGACTTATTATACAAATTAGGATGTCAAGTGTTCACTAAACGCCAAGACTGATACCCGGAAATAACCGTAACCTTAGTAATAAAATAACAATGCTATAATAATTGTTATAAAACAGTTATTACCATGGCAAAGCTTATTATAAATTTATTTTCACGCTACAGTTACGCAATATGTGGTATTGTAATAGCATTAGCGATATCAATATTAGCGGTTTATAGTACTTGAGTAGAAAAATAAATAAAGCATGCAACAATAGAAGCACGCGATTGCGTTTGTACAGTATGATATAATATTAACCTTTTTTGTTTGTGTTTCAATCAAAATAATGTTTTCTACCTAGTACTTAATAATTACTTTTTAACTCTAATTCTGATAGCTAACATTATTTGAATTGTAATGTCAGTTGTAACAAAAATATTAGGGAATAGTCCTGGAAAAATATGCCGGGATACGTAAAGGTAATTCAATCGGCACAATATAGGTAAGTGCCGACCCAAGTAGGTACTTGCTATAATTCATAGATTTATACTTGGTTTGGATCTTTAGTATTTACATGCGGATCCTAACGTTACGTATCGGACATGACATGTGTAGACCGCTGCGAGTTCTGATCGTCGGCGTCGTCCGCGAGTTTAGTTAGTTCGCGCGGTTATGCGACTGTGACCTACTAAACTAATAATCTAAATAGTTGGACGTTGAAAGTGCACAATTTCAAATTCTGGTGAAATGTTATTACGTTATGTGTAATCCTACTATTATAATATTATAAATGCGAAAGTTTCTGTGTGTGTGTGTGTGTGTCTGTGTGTGTGTGTGTGTGTGTGTGTGTGTGTGTGTGTGTGTGTGTGTGTGTGTGTGTGTGTGTGTGTGTGTGTGTGTGTGTGTGTGTGTGTGTGTGTGTGTGTGTGTGTGTGTGTGTGTGTGTGTGTGTGTGTGTGTGTGTGTGTGTGTGTGTGTGTGTGTGTGTGTGTGTGTGTGTGTGTGTGTGTGTGTGTGTGTGTGTGTGTGTGTGTGTGTGTGTGTGTGTGTGTGTGTGTGTGTGTGTGTGTGTGTGTGTGTGTGTGTGTGTGTGTGTGTGTGTGTGTGTGTGTGTGTGTGTGTGTGTGTGTGTGTGTGTGTGTGTGTGTGTGTGTGTGTGTGTGTGTGTGTGTGTGTGTGTGTGTGTGTGTGTGTGTGTGTGTGTGTGTGTGTGTGTGTGTGTGTGTGTGTGTGTGTGTGTGTGTGTGTGTGTGTGTGTGTGTGTGTGTGTGTGTGTGTGTGTGTGTGTGTGTGTGTGTGTGTGTGTGTGTGTGTGTGTGTGTGTGTGTGTGTGTGTGTGTGTGTGTGTGTGTGTGTGTGTGTGTGTGTGTGTGTGTGTGTGTGTGTGTGTGTGTATAAAAGTTCTCTACGGAATAACTGTAATGTAAATCTACGCGGACGAAGTCGCGTGGAGAAGTTAGTTTATATCTACAACCAAGCTACCTTTAGCTTGTCAACAATTTGAGTATTTAACGCCTTTGGCAATGTTAAATTTGAAATACAATCCATATTATGCTGGTCAGTATAATATATACTCACTGTAAACAAAAAAAAAGCAAATACCTACCTACCCCGCCGCAAGCCTTTTTTATGAGAAATTCTAGGAAATTTCTAAGAATATTCTTAAATTTGAACATTCTCAACTCAATGCTCTCAAATGCTTCCGATAATATTCTTAGTAATTTCTTGAGAAGGTTTCTTAACTTCTGAGACACACACACACAACACTTTAGTCGCCTGTATGTCAGTAACCAATCAAGTTTTCTTAGTCTCGTTAATTTGTATTTTATATTCGTTGTGCCCTCATTTAAGAAACTTAAAGTGGGGTGTCGTTGGATAGATCTTTCAAAAACATTGCGGGTTTATGAAATACATTTTTCGATCCTTTTGTGAAATATTAGGATTGAAAGTGTAGCAACGCCTTAGGAACCCTACACTCAGGGTCAGACATGCTCTTGCCCGGTATTTTTTTTTCAAGATTTAGTTGTATTTTGTAGTCTCTGAGTTAAGCCATGGCGACTCTATAAGGGTTCCTTGATGAGTCTTTAGCAGAGAGTTGCGAGTGCAAGTGTGATAGCTATAGCTCGTCGAACGCTATTATAAAGTACCTACTGTATACGAGTACTTTTATCTTTTCTAGGGTATCAATTATAGGAACTATTTAATATACGCACAGTGTTACTTAGTATATTGCATTTTTGTAACTAATTATAATTAAACAGCCGGTGAATTAGGTCTGTGCATTTTTTTAAACTTCAAATCCTATTCATACATCATTAGCGCTTGTATCTAAGTCGCTAACTAGTTTTCCCTACTTATTATTATGTAATAAGTTGAACGTTATTTCAAAGCTTCATCGTCATGAATTGGACTGGTTGGAAGTCTGAACGCAAATTAACTTTTACGTGATCAGTGCGACGAACTTGTTTGGTCACTTTTACTTACCTTCGTACGTTTACTCTCTTTATTACGCTCCACCTCTGCGAAAACCCTTTTAATTGGACAACCATTAACTTCAAGTCTACGCACCCGTCTCTGTTGGTAAAGCCAATATGTCAACACGAGAATTAGGATAGGAATAAATATAATGTATTTAGAAACATTGTTTGTAAAGATAAGGATCCGTTACGCGTTGGACGAATATTTCCATCAGCCTTTAAGTAGTTAGTCGCTCGTAGATAGATCGCAAGGATGTCCTCAAGTGTCCTAACATAATGGCGTTCTAAATAACTCGTGCACGACTTAATTACCGTGAAGCTGCTTGCGCTTTACGCTGCAAAATCGCAGAGAACTGTTTCTAAATTTCTAGACCTGTACGGTTGAGCATAACTTAATTCGGCATGGTTTGATGTTGCCACAGACGCCAATCAGACTGAAGAGTTGTATTGCGAAAATTCCGAGTTCTCTTGCAAACCTATAATTTCTTTCATACTTTGCTTACGTACCTACATACCACATCGTAAAATCACCATTACTAGGGTTTTTGTTAATAAAATGACTTATAAATAAATCTTTGGGTCATGAAAACGGCATAAGGCAAACAAGAAGCGAGAAGTAAAAATATGATTAGGATAAGATATTCTCGAAAACCATTAATAGACGTTTACTACCCATGCTAGTCTGTTTAGATAAAATTATGGCAAATGACATTCGGACAAATGAAATTATTGTATATCAAATTCGGGGAAACGGCAGAGAACCGTTTTGATGCAAACATTCGAAAAACATTTTTTTTAACGAGTTATTACGTTTGAGTTGAAAACGCCGTTCTTATTCGACTATAGAACTCCTGCAGTTGACATGGTCCGGGGCGATGGGTTGGATCTGATCTTAATTTATCAGGTTATCTTGATACAATTTTTAACCACTGATGATCTTCTATCTTTTTACACGTCTTTAACTTTACTTAATGTAGACCCACCGAGTTAGACCACTGGTCAAATGGTATCAGTGAGCAAAAAATTTGGCGGTCTGAAATGAACAGATAACAATTCTTTAAACGAAAAATCTATCAGAAACCTAGCAGACCTTACTCATTTTCTGAATTTACGTAGCTAAGACAAGATCCTAGTACTCTGTATTTTTTTAGGTATTTAATACAATAGACAATGGCTTTGCGATCTATTAAACGATCGTTAGTACTTATTAGGATATTATAAAATTAACTCGCAATGAAACCTACTCTACATAATTTATTTTTTTATAAATCGTTGGGGGGATTAAATCCGTCTTGATGTGGCATATTTTCTACATACCTACGTAGACAAATTGACTATTATCATTGAAATCTGCTAGGCCGTTTTCAAGCGGAAACGAAAACGAAAAAGCTCTGTTTATGTTATTTACTCAAATTGTATGTTGCTATGTTTTGTTTATGATTAAATTTTGCATTTGTATTCAACCTGAGTATTCAACTATATACTTTTATTTTCGTTTTGTGCTTAACTTATCACCCAATCTATCGTATCTTATATCATCCATTTCAAGTTTTACTAGATTGACCTACCTTCCATTTATTAAGAAGTTTTTTTTTAACATTTATTTATTTTATCCTATTAATGCTGTTATGTAGTCCCACTTCTCAATTAATGAGAAAATATAAAACATTTCAAGCTTGCCGCAGGCAAAGCCCCGTGGGAATGTCATAGTCATATTTAAAACTAAATGTGCTTCGTCATAGTCGTTCAACTTCCTTAATCGAGATATCTTATAGGAACCGTTAATTAGTTCTTTGGTCTTTAACATCAGTTCCTCTTCACCACATAGGGCTTTTCAAACGTTAATGCACGAGTTACAGTGAAAAATAAAGAGATCTCTATAGGTGTGCCTGTAATATTTCAGGAGTTCCCTTAATTTCTCCAAGATCCCATTATCAGATCCTGATTTGTTGACAATTGGACCACCTAGAACGTATAACCATTCAAACCAGGAATATTTGTTTTCAAGTCGGTCCTGTGGTCTTCGAGTAATGGTGGAACATACTTAAAAAATACCCGACGAATTGAGAACTTTATCCTTTTTTTGAAGTTAGTAAAACCAGTATGATTTGTGCAATAAAGTCAACTTACTCACTAACTGTTGATCATCACTTATTTGATTACGAGTAGCACTAGGTACTGTTTATACTCACTACTCGTAATTCGGATTTGTCTTGGTTTGGTTTTGGCGCAGACGTTGGGTAACGCTGTACGTATAATGACTGGTTGGCCGTGAACCGATTCTCCTAAACCATATCATAAGAACTAGATCAATTTAGAGCAATCAATACAGTGCGAGGGCATTTAAATCGCATGCTTGCTTAACTACTTTCTTTACAGTTTTGTATCCGGGCAGATACCTAAATATTACAGATACCATACTTATACCTACCTATACCTAGTGTTTCCAATCCACGAAATCCCTTAGCGAATTAAAAATTCACGCAGCTTCGACTGAATAACGTAGACCACATTTGGATAGGTATAATATATTCTGGGAATGAAGGCGTGAAGGTATGTATGTATGTATGTAATATATTAAAAAAGTAAATAATGGCATGGCACAAACGGGCTTGGTGAATTAAACTAAAATGCTTTAATCCATCTACGTACTTAGGTTGAATGTTAAGGTACTAGTGGCAGTACTAATCCTAATACAGACTAATTGTCCACAGATCTGATATTGTCGAATTAAAACGTAGAATAAGGAATTTTGATATCGATTCTTTTGACTACGGAACAATAAAAAAATATTATAACCCGAAAAAAAACGTTTCTTCTGTATTTACTTTTACGCTTTACTCTAGTCAAAATAAGTAGTTCATTTTATATAACGTCTACTTAAAGTGTAGAAAACTAAAATAAAACATTCAGTTAATATTTTTGAAAAATAAAATACAGATTATAAACTTTATTTTTCCAGATTTTTTGTAGGTCAAGTATATCAGTAACTTTGGACAAAAAGGGGAAAACGGATTTTTTTGTCGTTTTTCATGTGAAAACTGACGTTTAAACAACGCGTTAATTTGATATCCCTTTCAAAGAGCCCTACTACATTATATACCCTACGCTTACTATACTATATACTTGCTACTATCTACATATAGTCAGCGGAAAGCTAGGTAAAGGTTATTAGTTGTACATGATTAATAACAAATGTAAAAAGCTCTATTAACTACAAAATAATCTACTTTAAATTAAGACCCCACGCATTTCAGCTTCTTTTGCAAAGAACATAATAAAAACGTTACTTTTAGGGTTCCGGTACCTCAAAAGGAAAAAACGGAACCCTTATAGGATCACTTTGTTGTCCGTCTGTCTGTCTGTCAAGACCCTTTATCACGGGAACGCGAGGAGGTATCGAGTTGAAATTAAAACCATATACTCCGGTCTACAGCCCCGTGAAACTGTGAAAAAATCAAGCTCCTACGTTAACGTAAAAAAAAGATACGGCCGTTTATGCCGCAAAAAACGTGTATTTCGACACTGTCGAGGGAATCAAAATGTATAGGGTATTTCCCGATGACCTAGACCTATGAAATTTCGCAAGTAGCACCGTCTTATACTACAAGTATAGGAAAAAGTCTGAAATTTGTAAATTTTAATTAAATAACAAAAAAATCAGGGCCTTTATGGGCGTTTTCACTAAAAAGTGTACCCAATTAAGGACTGAAATTAAGGAACTTTAACTCTGTCAGTTTTGTGACGAAAATTAGCTATATATTGACGGCCGCAATGTATGGCTAATTTTCGTCACAAAACTGACTAAGTTAAAGTTCCTTAATTTCAGTCCTTAATTGGGTACACTTTTTAGTCCTTAATTGGGTACACTTTTTAGTGAAAACGCCCTTATGCAGGAAACGACGTGTGATCAATGAAGTGTTAGCTACTCGCTAGCAGATGGCGTTAGTAATCGTAAATAGAACTTTGAAATTTGGTAAGTAATACCGTCATGAACTACAAGTATAGGAAAAAATCTGAAAACTGTACATTTTTAATTAAATCACAAAGAAAGGGTCTTTATGCAAGGAACGGTGAAATAAATTTGGTGTAATAAATGAAGTGTTAGCTACTCGCTAGCAGATGGCGATAGTAATCGTAAATGATGGTAATTTTGAATGTTACTTCTACAAAAGAAAACCAAGTTCTCAATAGATGTCGCTGTTACTTGATTGACTTGATTCCTACATCGCGCTGACAAGATTTCCCCAGTGAATAACATAAGGCTCGGGAACTTTCAAGAAACGCGTTAATGAGAAATTTCGTATTATGCTCCTATATTAAAATATAAATTATGTAGATTGTATAGATTAGATACTAATATAATAATAATAACTGTAACTATAACTAAGAAATATACGTTAACGCAGTTCTAGCTAGATTCAATTACTTTGTTTGTATGATTACAAATTACTGCATATCCAGGTAGGTACACATTAGTAGCGTAAATATTTAAAATTGACTGAGTATCAGCTAAGTGTCTACCTTCTGTAAAAACCAAATCTTCCCTCTTTGTAATAATATACCTAATAGGTACATAGTTAGAGATAAATAATATTAAACATAATAAGTAGGTGAATCTCGTTATTATTATACGGACTTTATCATCTACCCTACGCCTACGTCGAGGCAAGACCGCGCAATACATTGACGAGTTGGTTTTCACCCCTCCGGGGTATGTACAGTCGGGGTAAGAAAACCTTCGTCAGTTATCTTTTTCATTCCTTTGTCAAGTCGTAAACTCTTAGTACCTTTTGAAACTAAAGCATTACGCAGACAACCGCACATAAAATTATACTAACATAGTATGATAACAAGGTTCAAATTAGTGCACACCTTTGACCTGCGTCTAGTTTCATATCAACATCAAACCTTTTTAATGGCCTATTTAGTTATTTCAAACTTTTAATTAGTTACGATATCTTCTGTTTAATTGTCAATGTCTGTCACTGTCACATATTTTTGCAATAATAATTTATCGCTCCGTCGTGTAATTTTTTAAGCATCGAAGAAAGAGCTGCAATTATTGCGGACCATGAAGCTGGGTATAATATTAGCGAAATTTCGTCAAATCTCAACATAACCAGAGAGATACTGTAAGGTTCTGGATCACCCGACACGCGGAAGAGGGTCATCTTACTGATCATCGCCATACTAATTCTGGACGCCGCCCGACCCTCACCCATGAACAATTAAACTTTATGAGGCAAAAATATGAAGAAAATGGTTTTGAGAAAACTAGTTTTTTTGCTGAAATGTTTGACGTGTCTCCAAGAATAATTAGAAATGCATTGCACTCAATGGGACTACATCACCGCCGTCCTGCCAAAAAAGTGGCTTTAACTAGTGCTCATAAAGCTCAACGTTTAAGTTTTGCCCGATCATATTTAAACTTTGATTGGTGTCACACAATTTTTACGGATGAAAAGAGCTTCCAATCATCCCAACATGGTAGACTACACTTGTGGAGAATATTTGGAACGAGGTATTCGGAGGACCATATTGTGCCAAATTTCAGTTCTGGACGCATATCTGCCAACATTTGGGGTTGGATGTCTGCTGATGGAGTAGGCAAGCTTGTTGACCTTCCGCCTAGGGCAAACGCTGCAAGTTACATAACTGTTCTGGAGGACAGCATGCTTCCAAGCGTTCGTACTGTATTTCCGGCTAATGAACTAACCGAGTTCAATTATGTCCACGACAACGCCCGTATCCACACAGCGCGTATCGTGAACGAGTGGTTCCATCGGCATCCTGAGGTGGTAGTGATTCCTTGGCCTGCAAAATCAGCGGACATAAACCCGATCGAAAATCTGTGGGGTTTGATGGTGCAGCGGTGGGTAAATAACAACGAGAGGAGCAAAGCAGCTGTTGATGAACATTGCCGAAGTGTTTGGGAGGGCTTTAGAGGAACCGACATATGCTCTCGTCTTGTTGGCTCAATGCGAGAGCGACTACAGGCTGTGATTGATGCGAATGGCGGATATACTCGGTTTTAGTTAAGTTTTGTTTATTTGAATAAATTTTACCATAGTTGAAAATTTTGTTTAGTATTTAATTTACTTTTACGAACTATATATCCACGAGACGGCACTATTGAACATGAAGTCTAGCCGCATACTCGTAAACAAGATGACACAGTTGTTATCGTTATCTCTTTCATAAGATACAAAGCAATTATTCTAATCTCCGATATGACACGAGCATTCACGAAAGATTATGCTTGTAGTCTAAAAAGTTGGTAACCTTTAATTGTAACTGTCGTCCCGACTGGCGGCGATTGACAGTCGACTACCGACTGCAATATGTCATACTCAATCGGTAAAGCAGAGTATCGCTCATTCTGAGCAAACGAAAATAGATCTTAAGGTGACGAAGCTTTTCTTACCCCGACTGTACTATGTTGGGCCAAATGTCAGAAAGTCCAGTGTGTCAAAATGACCAGGAAATAATGCCCAATTGTTAAAATGCCCAGTCGTCATAACATCCAGGTGTCAAAACAACAAATTGTTAAAAAGTTAAATTGTCATAATGTCCAGTTATCAAAACATCCAATTGATAGAATGCCCAGTTGTTCTAATGTCCAGTTATCAAAACAAAAAATTACCAATGTCCATAAGCTATAATAAGGGATAGGTGGAACAGGGCCTAGGTAGGTTTAGGTTATGTTAGTTTTGCAGCAGGCCCGGAGGGCCAAACCACCCAGAAATAGGAGCTCTGCGTGAGCAGAGCTCCGTCGATACTGTTTAATGGCATTGAAATTTTCATATGAGTGTCGACCTCCTATTGCTGGGTGGTTTGGCCCTCCGGGCCTGCTGCAAAACTAGCATAACCTAAATCTACCTGTCGTCATTTTTATATCATCTGGATGTTATGACTTCATGGACATTCTGAGACTTGTGCATATTGACTAACGGTCTTTATAACATCTGGACGTTTTTTTTTTTTTTTTTTTTTTTTGCCCCCGCGGCGACTTGAACAGCTACTACCGCAGGGATATGGCTTCCACGTGAAGTGATTTCGCCAGTGTCAAGGTTTATATGAGTATAAAACACAATCCAATCTTCTCTAGGAAGATTGGGGGCAACGTTGTACGGTGATTTGTAGGTCAGAGGTCAAGATAGTTTTAACCTCTGCACCACTGCGAGTCCACTTGAAACGAGAAGAAAGATGCCAGATACACGAAATAAGTCCAAGTCTTAAATCACTGTGCGACACTAAGGCATAAAAAGTACAAATCACTATCAGAAAAGAACTTTGAACACCTAATTACCCAAAAATTAAAGTCTAAAACAAATTACACGTCCGCCATCTTTTAACGTTGCAAATGGCCTCCATCTGGACGTTATGACTACTTGGACATTCTGACACTTGTACATATTGACAACCGGTCTTTATAACATCCGGACATTATGTCACCTTGGACATTCTGACACTTGGCCCAATACACCCCGGAGGCGTTTTCACGTTTGCGGCGAGAGCGACGTTAACGACGCAATGTACTTGTACTGGAATGCTTTTGCTGGAATAATGTGAACCGGGAAATAAAGTAATTTCCTACACGATTCTTGATTCCTAAGGGGCTATTGCCTAACGCAATCGCAATAGCAATCGTTTTCATTTTGAAAATCGAAAGCTTGTCTGAATACAAAATGAGCACACTTGTTCCGCTTTAAAGTCGATTGCGACTGCGTGTGCGTCAGGCAATAGACCAGCTGAACTATTATATATGTACCTACGGACTTGTGCGGAACCCTCGGTGCGCGAGTCCGACTCGCACTTGACCGGTTTTATTGTAATAATATTACGGTTAACCACCAATACCTCCTAACTGACATTTTTGGTCAAACAACTTTTTTTCGCAATTCATGATAAATACCCTCTAACGCACACATTAGAAAGATCTCCTATTTCAAATAAAGCATATTTCTAGTGTTTTTGTTATCCTGGCAATACCTGCTAAATGACAAGGCGCGATTTTTGCCCAAAATACAAAGTTTTTTGTGTCTACTGTAAAGTTTTAACATATTGAGATAGGAGGGATTGGTGGTTAACCGTCGATTATGCCATAAGTTAGGGCAAGAAATATTTTAAATATTTCCGATTTACAAATCAAAAGCAGAAGTTGTTCTTCAAATAATGGCCCTGCCCTGTGATGGCTGCGACTCACGACATATATAACCTTTTTACCTAACTGTGTATCTAAGGAACCCTCAATGGTAATATTTACTAAACTTAGGGCCGGTTTAATAATCGACGAGTCAATTTATCTGCTATTTAAAGTTAGCTCTCTCCTTGTCTATTTTCAAGTGTAAGAAAGAGAAAGGGATCCGTCAAATGTGTTTTACTTGTCTATTGTAACCTGGCTGTAAAGGTGATGTAAACAAAACACACATGTATAATTGGTCAAACTTTATTTTGAAATACCTACACATTTATTAGACTTCTCTAATAACACAAATCACCGCCAATGTTCTACCACGTCTGGTAGAAAAATGTCTGTTTATAAGCATAATATGTATATTATTTATCGCTTACTTATGCAATTGTCGTTTTATAACGTAACATTACTTAGCCTATATTCATTCAACTACACCGACTGCTATACCAAAACGTTGATCGAGGCAGTGGTTCGTCACAAACAGCCAGCTAATGTTGTTTATATCCTTGGGAGTGGATGGTAGAGGGCAGGATGGCCCTATCCCTATACGAGATTCACGATCAAACTACAACTCAAACGCCTTCTCCGACGACACGAGCAACGTACCTAGCTGGCTGTTTGAGACTTTCCAGGAATTTAATAAGAAAAAGGACCTACTTTAAGACAAAAAGTATCACTTTAGTCCGCCTTTGGGTGTACCGTTAATACATAACATTAATTGTCATTTAATTCTTACGCATAACTGATCGTTTTAATTCGCAAACTAATAATTTAAATTCGTATAACTAAAATAGGTACAAAATACAAATAAAAAAATATATAATGCATAACAATAAAGTTCAATATTAAGTCGCCTAGGGAAGTGCCTGACGAGGTGGTTGGCGGGCCGAGCCCTAGCGAGGCCTGCTAAAATCCGAGTCAGGCAATACCCGTTTCCACCGAGGCGTATATAATGCTTTTCTCAAACTATGCGAGGAAATGATACAAATTCATAAAAATATGTTGTCAAGGTCTTATAGTTTCACGCACAATGCACCGCCTCCACCTGTCACTGCACAAATTGAGTTTTTGGCATTTTTTTCGTGGTCCTTGCGATATTATATGCAATAGAGAGCATTTTTGAATTAAATATCGCAGCTGACAAGAATGTGTTTTCACACATTTATTGTTCTCCTAGGAAGAAAATAAGGTTTTTTTTTAAAGCTGTCTGTCTGTCCGTCCATTTTTGAGAAATAGTTATTTGTGTAACTAGTGCGTAATGAAGCTACTCGTGCCTGTCGTTAGAGCGCTCGCAAGCTCGCACTCTAACCTCGGCACGCATACCTTAACAGTTAATTATACACAGTTGCATACACAATTTCTAAACCTAGACGTGCTTCGCAACATTATAATAGTACGCGAGTAGGAAAACTAAAATGTAGAGCCTGGTGTTGCCCTGCCTTATGTAAGTTTAGGTTATTTTAAGTCAGATTCATAATTGCTATCAATAGAAATAGTCATTTCAAGTTATAGACTGGTTCACTTTTCTTTATTGTTGGGGCATTATAATTCTAGCAGCATTTGGCCAAATGGGTTTCCTTAACTAATTCGGATAGGCTGAACACAATTTTCGATGTTGGCACTCCCAAATTCCAACCGGAATCTCAGAAATCAAGATGGCGGACATTTTCTTTTAAGTAGAATACTCTTAGAATGTAATAGAAAAAACCTATATTCCACTAACACATCAACACGAGGGTACATAATAGAACGGATACAATGACCGAATAAAACTAGTTTTTATCGCTTAACAAGCGATACTTTTAGATTAAAAAAATACAATTTGGATGATGTCTGCCGAAATGGTCATCATTCAGAAAAACGGATGGCATGAGCATGACAACCTAGCTGGTTTACAGGGGAGCCAGGCGGGTTGCTTCGGACTACAATCAAGTTTTTACATTTCACAACTATCCGTCAAAATGCATCGGAGAGTGTTTATCGACAATTATCAGAGCCGTCTACTTCCAGCTCTGAGCAATTTGGTCTACATGATGGGTGCTAAATTTATCCAAAATTTGGTCACTTAGCCAAGAACAGCAGTAGTAACATTTTTTTCGCCTATATTAAGTAGTAGGTATGTACCTGTTGCATGAGTTCAATTTTTTGTTAACTGCACCAACTTTTAGGACAGGATACCTTCTGGTTCGGAGGGATATACCCGCTGTGCTTGAAAGTCAAATGCCTACCTCGAAACTACTCCTTAAATTTAGCTTTGTCCACGTATTTGTTTTCCGTAAACGCAACACTACGCGCTATGTAGTTGACACACTATTTCTCAAAAGTACGCGGATTTTATTTTATTTTATTTACTCCTTAATAATAATCAAATCAAAATATCACTAACACGACGTGGGGTGTTGGGGTGTGGGCGTTATCGTAGTGCAATTGGAAAGAGTAGTTACACGATAATATTTCTAGTCTTTTTCTATGGATGGCCTCATGCAAAAGTCGTCAAACTTCTAGATAATGGTAATAGGTCGTCCGCAATTTGGTTGATAATTTAACAATTTGGCATGAATTTGGTAGCTTCTTGAGACATACCTAGAATAAGTATCATTGATAATCGATTCACAAGATCCATGTAAGACGCCAACTTCCTCTGACACTTCCCTAATAGTGCTTCGTCGATTGTAAAGCACAGTTGTTTTGATGTGGTTGATGTTTATGGGTCTTCACGACCCTAACATAAACTGCCGTTTTTTTCATAGTTCACTATTTACGAGGGTGCATTGAAAAGTTCTGAGCCTAAGGTTGAATATAATAAAAAAAACTAAAAAAAAAACTGGCAGGTCAAAGTGCCATATTTAGTCGCCATTATGCACTATCTTTTGTTTTTTTCCTGTCACAATTTTGCATTTTATGCTGGAACTGCTACATAAGGTCACTGATTTTTCAAGTAATGGACAAAATTGAGCACCGTTCTGTCATAAAATATTTGCAAAAGAAGGGTTTAACACCAAAACAAATATTTGAAGATATGAATCAAACATCAGGGCAATCTGCTCCATCGTATGCTACCATAAAAAGATGGGTAGCTGGTTTCAAACGTGGCCGGGAGACTGTTCAAGACGAGCCTAGGAGTGGGCGGCCGTTGACGGCTACTACGGACGAAAATGTCAATAATATATTAGATGCGATAATGAAGGATAGGCGATTGAAGATTGTGGAGATAGCGGAAGCAATGGGTATTTCTTATGAGCGGGCACAGGGACATCATCACCGATGTTCTTGGATTTTCTAAGGTGTCAACCAGGTGGGTGCCTAGACTGGTTTCAGTCGAGAACAAACGAGTACGTGTTACAATTTCCCAAGATTATTTATGTATGTTTCAACGTGACCCCGAAGATTTTCTCAATCGTTTTATAACTATGGACGAGACATGGGTCCACCACAGTACACCAGAATCGAAAGAACAATCCAGGCAATGGAAAATACCAGGTTCACCACCACCCAAAAAAGCCAAGGTCATTTTGTCAGCTAATAAGGTAATGGCCTCAGTTTTCTGGGATTGCAGGGGGGTTATCATGAATATCATGATAGACTATCTCGAAAAGGGCAAAACAATAAATTCGGACTACTATTGTGCTCTTTTACGTCGTCTGCGTGAGGATTTAAATATAAAGAGACCTGGAATGCTGTTGAAAAAAGTACTGTTTCACCAAGACAACGCTCGCGTTCACACTTCGGCGAAATCAATGGCACAAATATATGATTGTGGATTTGTAGTGCTGCCGCATCCCCCTTACTCGCCGGATCTAGCTCCTTCCGATTATCATCTCTTCCCAAACCACAAAAAACACTTGGGAGGACAAAGATTTTCGACAAATATGGAGGTACAAGAAGCAGTAGACTCATATTTTAACGACCTCAGCGATTCTTTTTTTTTTGATGGGATAATGAAGTAGGAGGCGAGGTGGACTAAGTGCATTGACCTTCATGGAGAATATGTCAAAAAATAAAATTGTTATAAAAAGTGAGCCCGTTACTTTTTTTTACCAGGCTCAGAACTTTTCAATCCACCCTCGTATAACCGGTCTCTATCATTCCAACCATGGCACTGCATTTAATTTTGTATTTTACGTACAATTAAAAAACGTGTGTCTTCCCATGCAATGTAAGGTTCCGAAACCGTTACTACACAAAAACCGTATAAAAAAAAACAATTATGAACTAATTCTCCATTTAAAGTTACTTGATACTGTCTTGAGTGATTTTAATAGGTATAAACACTTCAGTTGCTTGTATTTCAGGAACCAATCAACTTAGTCATGATAAGAATGTGTTTTCATCTACGATATTTTTCAGATTTTAAGTATTTGTAGTTTTAATCTTAATACCTATTTTACAAAATGGGGTAAATGGGAAATAAAATACATGCCCACATTACGCGTAGGGGAGGTACACTAAAAATGTCTTCTTTTCCCACATTTTTTTACCACTTTTTCGTTGTGACTAATATGTATATTCATGCCAAATTATAACTTTCTACAGATAAGAGTCTCTGAGCTAAGCTGCAGACGAATGGACGGACAGACATGGCGAAACTATAAGGGTTCCTAGTTTGTCTACGGAACCCTAAAAATGGACTCATCAAATTTGAAATTCAAATATACCGGGTATTTTTTGATCAGCCTTCTCGTACATAATACAAGTAGCATCGATGAATATACGTTAAATGCATCAGCTATCAAGGCGTTAGCCAAAAAGGTACAAGATAAAACCTAACGTTTAAGTGGCCTTAAAGACCGTATTATGTACCTAAAAATATACGGCAGACTTATAAGCTTGCTGTGGAGATGATAGAATTCAAAAGAATCCGCATAGATCTTTGGTTCTTTTCGGATAAGCTCCTCCAAACAACCGTACAGGCGTTCTATTCCATTCGATAAGCAAAGCAGGATTATTTTGTAAAGTCGAATCTTGCATGGTACATCTTTTGTAATTCTGTAAAATGAACTCTATGCCAAGATTTTTCTCCCGTAATGGTGATAGAATGTGAGTCATGTCGATACTGCCATCAGGTTGAACGTACAATACACGGTCATATAATTCGACGTTTTTGCAAACTCTTGGTCCAAGGGATGAAGGAATGTTATGGTTTGTGCTTTCCCAATCAGATCGGTATCTATTAATATCAGGAATTTTGTCATTTCCTCCCACGAAACTTTGTCTGCTTTGTTTTACATCTCTATCAATTATCTGTTGCTCATTTAAAGCGTTTCCTAGTTTAACGTGTTTAAAAAAATTCGCAGTACCTTTTGTATTGATAACATTTTTACTCTTATTATATCCAGGTAAAAAACCGTGGTTATATTTTAGAATAGAAATGAAATTTTTGTTTTCATTTGCTTGGTTTGATACTTCTTCAGCGAGAATCCGACCCTTAACCATGGTATCATCATGCATTGGTACTAGCTTACGATGTTCATGTTGATATTTAAACTTTATCGAAGGATGTCGATTCACTTGGTCTATTTCATCTGTAGCGACACTTTTACCATTTGATTCCAGTTCTATTTTCCGTGGAGTATAATAATTATTAAACGTTTTCACATTATGCCACTTGTCACCGTTGGCAAAACTTTTAGACATAAAATTTCTGTGAATGGTTTTATTACTTTCACCATCACTTATAGAATATTCTTCTGGTGGAAGAGTACTCCTAACGTTTTCTATCTGCATCTCATGGATTGTGTTCATGTTTATATTTTTTTGACTAGACGCCTCTAAAAGCAGTTTTTCCGCATTTTTGTCCGTTGTAATTTCTTTGTTTTGTTCATTTCTCCCTCTATTGGTCACTTCCACAATATTAGGTTGGGTTTTAGAATGTAAATTTAAAATATCATTTCTAAAATCAGGTTCGATGATTTGAACATTAATTTGAGGTTGGTGAGTATCTCTTTTTTTTACAACGCGTTTTACTTTCACTGGGTTTTTATTAAACGCTATAGGGGGTCGTATTTTGGAAATCTTTAATTCGCTCTGATATGGATATGAATCAGTAAACTTCATTAAAGGAATAGTTGGTGGATGGTCCCATGGTTGTTTATTTTTATTATAGCTTATGGTTTTCAAATATTTCAAGACATTACCAACAAATTTAGAATTTGTCCACTGGCCATAAACCTGAGGTTGATCTTGAGGCGGAGGAGGTTTTTCTATATCAGAAATAATATTCGCATACGGCTTAGTAAATATTTTTTTATCGATATTTTTTTGTATTTCTGCCTTTGTATCCGAATAACCAAACGTAGGTGCGTTGACCAACGGTGGTGTTTCATACTCGGAAATACTTGGTGAATCTCGATTCCGGTTTTCTGTTAGGTGATTGTACATTTTTGGTGTGTTCCACATATCAACATCTATTTCACTTGATTTTGCTTTATTATTGGCGGGTATTTCTTTTTTATTTAATTTAGATACCGTTTTGTGATTTTTAGAATAAAAATCAAAGCCAACATCATGCTCAATAATATTAATAGGTGTTGTATCGTGTATATAACTTTTAGATTCAGTGAAATCTGGAGGTATTGAAGTTCCATGTAAATTGTCACGTATTTCATCAGTTTGCAAATCACCCAAAATTAAATATCTGTTGTCTCTATTCGTTTTTTCCTTTAGTCGGTTCTTCCTAAAAAGTTTTTGTTCATATCTGTAATCTTGTTTCAGAGTAAAGTTTCGTTCGATTGTAGAAATCAATATCATAGAAGCACCGTATATTTCTCCTTCCAAACCGTTGGGAGAACCTGCAATATTTATAAGTTGAAACATTTTTATAACACGATTACTCTATGGGTCTAGTGTTTAAAATCGCGGTTGTGTACTTCTTGGCGCTTTTATTTGCTTCACATCACACGCTCAGAAAGTATTGTTGGTGAAAATCGCATGAAGAAGGTATGCTATTAACAGGGATCGGAAATTCGGATCGATATTTACCTATACTTTAGCGCCGGCTTTGTTGTTCAGTTGTATGGAGGTGGACTCAATCATAATAATTCATATAAAATTTCCGGGATTTCAAAATAAATAAATTACACCGGCATTAATTCATAATTATTTATTTATATTAACTGTTTGAAGTTGTTTTCCATGTAATTATATGTTTAACCAAATGTTATTTAATTTACCTGTAACTTATTAACCTAACGAATTTATAGGGGCAAAACAGAACGTTTTATCCTACATGTAAAGTAATTATTATATTAACGTTTTGTAGAATCCCAAAATCCCAGAACTTAAATTATTAAAATAATATTTTTAAGAAGCCGACGCCATGTTTGCCTATCTTTTTCCGGGATTTTGCCAACTTTAGGTAAATATCGATCCGAATTTCCGATCCATGGCTATTAAGTATCCGGTAAGACAATAAGATATGCGCTGATTGTGCGATATCTTTGGTAAAACATATGTTATGTGCTACTACGCCTAATTAAAGGGATAACCTAAATATTTCAACGACGGAGGTATTTTTAGTATATAATAGGTATTTAAGAGGAACGTCCTGAAGGGATAGACCGCATGTGTATAATGAACTTGTATAGTCACGATGTACACGATATTTTCAGTAAATGTAAGTGCAACATTGAATTAAAATATATAGATTGGTTACCTATTTCTGAAGTCCCATATCCAAGAATTACGCTTCCTCCTCCGGGCAGTACGTAATTCAGTAACTGTAAAGAAAATTTCGTTTGTGAAATGGGTAATTATGTTTTTATCGTCATGGCGTCGGTGCTTGTTACCAAGAGAATAGAACAAACCCGGTAGACCCGGGTCTACCGGATTTGGTTTTTCGACAACTTGAGATTTGCCAACGACTAAATAATCCTTGACACTAGTAAGTATATATTTTTATTTAAGGAAATAAGTACTTAGGGTTTTTTTTTATCGATCAACTTTAACAAGGTATAGGTCCTTCGCGAAGGAGAATAAGTATTTCATAGTGCCGAGAAAATATCGGGAAGAGAAGTTCATTTCATATTCTTAAAGAACGTGGAAGAAAGGACCTTTGTAAACGGACTGTAGTCAAAATTAATGGTTCCACGTAGTATGGATGAACCTTACTTTTTTATATTGGTCTTGTTTACGTTGATCGCATTTTAATCGGTTGCTGTTGCTATGTACCTATCATCAGCCGTAATTTTATCGAAGTTTAAGTTCTTACGTTTGGAGAAACTTGGCAGAATAGAAGACGAGAGTCGAGGTAAAGAGCCCAGGCACCGTAGTCGGACTGGTAGGAGAGGCAGACGTGGTGCCAGGCGCCGACCACCAGCTGCACGCGCGTGCCGGCCGCGGTGCGCGCGCCCAGCACCACGCGAATGCGCCGCCCGCCCGCCTCCAGCCACACGCGCAAGAGCCGCGAGCTGCCCCCTGCAACACACGCCCACTGCGTAACCGGTATCTTGCAACATCTGCATTCATCGAAAAAAATGCTTATTCTACCGTGAAGTTGCTTTGATTGACTCATTGATTATTAATGTAAACACAACTAGTTCAACCATATGTAATTGGCGCGAGAAACAGGATTTGGATTTTCTTAGTCGTTTACAACGATAAATCTTACGTTACCATCTGCTTTATTTAGAACAAATTTTAGGATCACTACCTGTTGCTGAGCAGATGGACCTACATTGAATTGACTTCTACGACTAAAAAAGATTTATTTTTATTTTTTATAAGTACCTATTTATTTTATTCCTGAAAATCAACTGAATGAAGAAATGATTTAAATACCTTTAATTTTGCTTAGGGTTCTGTAACGTTCTATATTGGGCAATGATAAGCCTACTTAAAACAAGTCCAGATGAAAGTGTGTCAAATTAATTATTGTGACGCAACCTCGTTTGCACAATAAAAAGTGCTTTCTTGAAATATTTTGGACCGTATGAAAGAGAAACACTTAAGTATAACGTTGTCTGTGCGTAAATGATAACAGTAAACAACAGTTTGGTGTAAAGAAGTGCGCGAGCAGAAGACACGCGGTGCCGGCAACGCTATCCAAGCGCGGGCTTACGGGGGTCGGGGGCTCACCGACGTAGGTGAAGACGGACTGGTCGCCGGCGAGGCCCTGCAGCCGCAGCCAGGTGCACAACGTGAACTCCCTCAGCGGCGGCACCTCCACGTCGTACTGCACGAACTAAAATGAAATTATTTCTGAATTCCTACCAAATTTACAGTAACTGATTTTAGCAAAGTATCGCAATTTAAAATTATTTAAGTATAGGTTTTATTATTATAGGTTACGTTATTTGTGTAAGTACAGGTTTTTTAATAGTGACAAGCGTCGAAAAAATAAATTTTAAAGCTGTATTAATCTTGGAACTAGTTCACGTCACCGAGGTTATGTTACTGAGAATAATGCTTTCGACGGCCGTGCGGCAGATACGTAGGTACCTACATTAATTTATCATGTAACGTCTCCATAGTTGACGCAATCATTCATTGGATAGTGTTCCACGTAGGTGATGTTAATACTATAGAAAGCATGACGTAATGTACAGTTCATGCGGCTTGCTTTCAGTTCGCTCATAGAAGTTCATGCGAAACACGATTTGTTAATCTATCAAAGCAGTTTTTGATCTAAATTACTTGCGCGTACAGCTTTAATGGCTTCAATACATATAATTATAATTCTTTATCACTGATAAAAATACTCGTACAGTAGGTAATTAATTACATAAATATAACCTCAAATAAAATTAAGTACGAGTAGATCAAATAAAATAAAATTAGGTATAAGCCACAACTTTAAGGTATAAATAATTATGAAATGAAATAAAATGAACTCAACAATAATTCGCAGCCCTGCACGGCCCGCGATGGAAGCATCCGGCACAGCAGAAAGATAACCTTCCGGAAGGTTAAAATGTGCTCGTATTGTTTTAGCTGTTATTTTATAACAAGGCAATAAACATAATACGTTTTAGCCAATTTACATTTATTTGCCCTCTTATTCAACTGCAATCAAGCCGGTTCGGATGATTGTCTTCAACATGTTAATCCTACTTCCGACCCCTTTTAATTAACTCCTCATTATTTAATTAGCGTAATAAAATTAGTAATTACCTAAGAATATCAAAAGAGAAAGCAAGCTAAAAAAAACAATTATTTAAATAAACTAAAACCCCGACTGCAATGAAAATATTAAAAGGAAAGGCGATAAACAAGCTCTTTACATAATGTAAAACAAATTGTAATAGCAATGTAAGTAAGTTGAATGTTAAAAAATGTGTTTCAGGCGGCGCGACATGCTGACAAAGCATTTTTCATTGTTGTGTGCCGTAAGGCAGCCCAAAGGGACCCTATTAGTATGGGTCCTTTGTCCATCCGTCCTAACATTAAACAGCTATATCTTATGAACCGTATTGATAGCGGGTTATTTTTAGGGTTCCGTACCTCAAAAGGAAAAAACGGAACCCTTATAGAATTATGGGATCCGATTAGGAGACGACCTTCACTCAGTTGTTTATTCGATAAAAAATATTTTATATAAAATTTAATATGCTATGTAATATATTGCGTAATAGGTTTCTGAATTTCAGTCCAATAAATAATAAATTAAAAAAATAAAAAACAACTTTAAAACAACAAAAAAAAAATGCTTGTTTAATAAACAAATTACATACTAATCGAAAGTATGAAGCCTATAGAATTTGCAAACATTAGTTTGTAATTTTTTTTCCATCGTAAACTATTGGGTAGGTAGGTATGAACGGGCATGTCGACTCGTATTTTTCAGCCAACCTATTTGTCATATATTACTTACCATATAAAATTTGATATAAGTAAAATACTTTTAATCGAATAAACAGCTGGGTGAAGGTCGTCTCTTATTCGGATCTTAGACCATAGGATCACTTTGTGGTCCGTCTGCCCGTCTGTCTGTCAAGAGCCTTTATCTCGGGAACGCGTGTAGATATCAAGTCTACAGTCCCTTGAAGCTGTGAAAAAATCAGACTAAGTCACTTTAAGTTAACGTAAAAAACAATACGGCCGTTTATGCCGCATAAAACGTATATTTCAACGCTCGAAGGAATCAAAATTTATACGGTATTTTCCGTTGACCTATCTAGAACTATGAAATTTGGCAAGTAATACCGTCTTATACTACCTGTACAGGGAACAATCTGAAAACTATAAATTGTTAATTAAAACACAAACAAACAAGAGTTTTGATACAAGGAACGGCGTCCAGATATGGATCGAGTCGACAGCCGTGTGCGGAGCCCTCGGTGGGCGAGTCCGATGCGCACTTGCCTTTTTGTTTTTCAGAATATACAATGTGTTATTACGGCGGATTTACTAACATATATCTGTGCCTCCTGTGACAAGTGATACAACTCGAGTTATAGGAGTTTTCGTTTTCTTTCATGAAACACCTTAAAAAAAAATAACGCATCGTTTGCTCCAACTCCCGTGTTCCTAGGCCTTCTAGTTTCCAAGATACTTTCGTGTAAAATGATACAATTGACCCTTTTTTTCTGATTTTCAGTGTTTAATGCTATTTCTCTAGTTAAAGCACGTCAAAAAACCATAAGAATATATTTTTCTCGTGCCAGATGATATATCTAAAAATGTATCATAAATCACGGTTCTTATACCTTTAAAATTTTCTGTGTCTTTTGATATAACTTGAGTTATATCATTTATCACCAGAGTTTTGCGTATTTCGAAAGTTACAACTTGAGTTAGATCAAAAATTAAACCTGTTTTTGCTTCTTTTGGTTTGTGTTAATTGATACAACTCGATTTATATCAAATGTTTTCAAATATTTCCTAATCTTTGCAAATGTATAAGTCAGTTGTATCAAAAATGTGAGAATATTACGACCATTTAGAACTTGTAAAGTTTGGTGCATAGTGATACAATTACTATAAAATAATAAAATAAATATCAGGGGAGAATCTCACACCAATTGGCCTAGTCCCAAACTAAGCTCTAGGCTTGTACTTTGATTATAGTATTTATATCGTTGTCTAGTACAACGATATAAATACAAAAATAGAAAAATATAAACATATTGTACATATTTTTATAATAATTGTATTGTTCTGGTTTATCTGTTGTACAATAAAGTTTTTACATACATATATACATACAAATCTTAAAAATACTTATATCTAAACAAATTTATTGATACTTATCATAGAACCGTGTCATAATACAGTGTAATATTTAAATCGCCAGGTCTACTAATATTACCTTGTGACTGAGTTTTTAAAGGTTGAGAATAAAATGGTTTATCTCTAATAGTTACGCAAAAGAGACCAATAATAAAAATTCGGTATCGAGATACAGCCGTTTTTAGGTAAAAAATATATTTATTACATCCTAGTATGTTTTCTTATAAAAACCCTAATTGTTAGAACTTAGTATAATGCAG
Organism: Acleris emargana; assembly: GCA_927399475.2. Classification (NCBI taxonomy): domain Eukaryota; kingdom Metazoa; phylum Arthropoda; class Insecta; order Lepidoptera; family Tortricidae; genus Acleris; species Acleris emargana. The sequence continues at coordinate 41,530,611 of OV656835.1, read as the reverse complement.
TGTATTAAGCACATTTTAAACAAATTAACTGGAGTATTGGTAGGTTTTTAAAAAAACAATGTATTTGGATGTTTTATATAGAACTAATAATAATATTTGCTATCCTCCTTTCGATCGTAATTTTACGAAAGTGACCATTTCTTTAGCCAATTTATACCGATTACAATATTCAATTCTTACATTCATACATACATACATAACTTCACGTCTGTCTCCCAATGGGGTAGGCAAAGACTACGGAACGCCAGGTGCACCGATCTAAACATACAACTTCCGCTTCCTCTACATTCATCAATCTCTTCATGCACGTACGTCAGTTTCGGGTGCTTTTTATTTGGCCCTTATTCAGAACATCGCGAATCTGATCACCGTACGTCCGTGTAGGACGTCCCCTACCGACATATCCGCTCACTCTTGCTCGCCATATATCTTTCGTAACCCTTCTTTCATCCATCCTTTCTAAATTACCAAACCATCTTAGCATACCCTTTTCGATTTTAGTCTCTACATCTTCTTTCAATCCACATCGTTCTCGGATCTCGCTATTTCTTTCTCTATCTATCATCCTAACACCACACATACTTCTTAGAGCTCTAATTTCAACTGCATTACTCCGGCTTGCGTTCTTCTTCTGCCATACCCGAGATTCACTACCATACATTAATTGAATTCTTGTATTTTTATAAAAAGTGCTATATGCTATTACCTTAGTTGTCTCATGCTAATTACAAATACTAGATTGTAGTATTTATATAGAAAGAGCTATATGCTGATTGTTATAAGTAAAACACTCATTTAAATAAATTTTATTTTATCGAAGGTTATAAGAACATCACTTTGCAAAAACTATCAAACAAGAGGTAGAACGAAAAACAAAAATTTCTGAAAGCAACTATCTGGCTAGTCGTTTTAAGCAGATTACATAAATGTGCTCACTTGATAAGTACATTTGTTTATTGTATAATCCGACTAATTGACAATTGGCTGTGTTCTGCAGATTGAAAGTATCATCTTTTAACGGACAAAATAGACTAAACCAAGTACTTTGGCTGCGTTCGACATTATAGAACGCACATTTCGTTATTGGCGGTTTTATACATAATTGTATAAGTTAGTGAATTGACGTGCTAAAATAGGTCGCTTTCAACATAACATAAGTTTAAAAAATCTAGTTTACGATGGCATAGCTAACTCATGTTCCAAAAAAATGAGTCTGGTCTCTTTCTTCATAGCTATGGTCACCCTGTCATCGAGGGTGGGAGCACACGCTCGCTGTGGCCTGAACCGACGCGTAAGCATGATTTCTATTGTAGGTAACTTAATGTTAATATCCTTTTATGGCTGCGATACAATATTATGATCTACATGTGTATGGAACTAGTTATTTGTGTAAAATATTATGACAGAAGATAAAAACGGTAAAAATCTCGCGACGGAAAGAAATAGTTATTTACCAACCAACATGTTTTATTTTGTGAAGTGGCAGGTTAGTAAATGCTACCGTTCTGTGGTGACTTAAATTATTGTATCAAATTCAGTAAGATGAAATTCAGGTGGACCATGCGCTATGTCACTTAACTACCTATTCGTACTTTCTACTTCGACTGACGGCGAGCTTAATTTAACTTTATTCATATCTTACCTACCTGAGATTTAGTTATCATTATTTTCATGTTTTGTAGGTGATTAGATTATGCTGATGATTGAGAATTGTTATTTGTTTTTTTGTGTAGGTGCCTATTTAGTTTTTGTTTTAGATGGCAATATGCACTGGTTAATTTACCTCCTGTATTGTTGCAACATCGTAATTTTGCTTTGAAATGAAGGAGTATAAGTTAATTTGTTTCCTCAGTGATTTAATTTCATGTTTAGTTCCTTTATTCCTTATATTTAAAAAAACAAAATTATCATAATTGCAATCGTTTATAATCATGATCAATTACTTGTATTATTTGACACAAGTTTTTTCGTTACCAGACCTAACAATAACTCGATATGTAACATTAGTCACGGTTTAAATTAAGATTATTTTTTGTGATTAATGATACAACTCACTAAAATCCTAAATATTACGCCCGTTCGTTTTCAGAAAGATTACTTATTCAATTCCCTACAACTTGTGTATAAAGGTTAGGCCTCTAACTCAAGAAATAATAGAAAAATTAAGCTTTAAAAAAAAAATTGTATCAGTGATCACTAGAGCTCCTTGATTACACTTTTTTGTGTTAAGTTACAATTCGAGTTGTATCATCATACACGAGTTAAATAGATTAATCTGAAATGTAAAATGATACATTTCGGACGTTTCTTCAAATATCTTAAAATCTATAACTAGTATCATTATTTTTGTCAAACCAGTTAATAAAGTGATATTACATGTTATAAAAATCGAAAGAAATGTTCAAAAAAACGTATTCGTTTAAAAGCAGTATTTTTTTTAAACTTGTTTTTGCTCTCCTGTAAAATCGTGTTTTTCGAGTTGTATCACTTGTCACAGGAGGCACAGATATAAAAGATAGAGAAAGTGAAATTATGAAGGGGGTCCCCATACAAGTAAGGATTTTTAACATAATATTTTTTTGTTAAAACGGTAATTGTAAAAACGGTAAATAAAAAAATGTGTTGTATCGTTAAAGCGGTAAAACATACAAACGTCCAATTTGTTATGATTATATGTTAAAAAACAACAAATCCACAAAATGGTCAAGTAAGAGTTGGGCTCGCTGAATTGATTCGATATCGAATTCACATTGGAATAATACGTATTGTGCGGCGCCGGCGGCGCGGGCGGTGCGCGACTTGCAGTACCTTTTCCAATATTCAAGTTATAAATATAAGTAAATTGCTTTTACAATTTTCGCTTTTCAGTCGATATTTTAACTGCAGTCGGGTTTTTTGTTTATCTAACTAAATACTTTAGTTTATTTCACACTTTTCAATTTAATTTGATTGAAAAGTGTGAAATAAACTATATAGAAATAAATTTATGAACTGATTTGTTTTTCCTGTCAAAATCAAAGTGTTATAAATTTTATAATGTATAAATTTGGAATGGGCTATTTATAATAAAAAAATGTCGATGCCGTTTTGTAATGTTACATACCTATGTCTTTTGGACAATTAAGACAAATCGAATAACACCTCATGTGTTAAAAATCCGTCAAGCTGTTAGGCTGGAGAGTGTGCCCAGAAATAGACATACATACTTACATACATATGCTCGAAAAACATAACCCTCCTTCGGGCAGTCGGGTTAAAAAGCCGACTAGATTTTTTGATATTGTCGTCAATATAATGTTAAAACAAAATATATCATTATTATTTTGATTTCAATATTATAGCCATGTCGCTCCCACAACCAAGTCGAATCTAACGACACTTCACTCGACACTTCACTCTTTAAAATGGAGGTCACACACAGTGGAACGTACATACAAGCATGGATACACACCTACATAAGTACGCGCGAAAAATAACCTCCTTCTGTTAGAGTCGGGTAAAAAAATGTATGGAATGTGTGAAAAAATAAAAAAAATATTGATATGACAGATGAGCTGAAAGCGACGCTTGGAAGGAAAATACGTGCTGAGCTGACTTTAAATTATTGGGATAAGGGCCAGATGACGATGAACTAGATAGGAAGAGCAAATAAAGACTTTTACACTTACCTGAGCAAATCCTCTCTGATTGAGGACAATTTTGTGAACCGGTCTGTTGATAGTGTTGCTGGTTGCCAAGATACTCAGGAAAGTTGCGAAGCGCGACCACATCATTATATTGACCTTTTTTGTTTTAAGTATTTGTTACTTCTTCCTTGAATCTAATTTAAGTTTAATATCAGTATCAAAAACATCATAGCCTATTTGTGCAAATTGTGGTTACTGAATTGTCAACAATTTTTTGAAGTTGTAATTCTGTAGCTCTGCCTACCCCTCTCTGGGATTACAGGCGTGAAGGTATGTATGTATGTATCAGTATCAACATTATAATTATACCTACATGTATCGTTTTAAGTCAAGGCAGGCGCAATAGCTCTAGGCGTATGCTAGTTTAATGGGAATACTGTTTAAGAGCTACTGCACTGGAAGTACCGGTGCCCCAGTCGCCCGCATCGCCCGACACCGGCCAAGTGCATCCCGAACTCGCGCCGCGTGCGCTTCGCGATACCCTGACACCACACATTTCAAGTAGATACTTTTAAGTAGTTGTAGTAACTTGTACCTATAAGATTTGACTAATTATATATAGTTATATTTATCCATAGTTATATTATAGTAGTAGGTATCTACTCGTAAGTTATTATTTTATAGCGAGTCTTTTAATTAGCGATCTGGGAGTCGGTTTTTGAATTAAATGGTTAAGTAATCTTTATATGTATGTACTTATATATAAGAAGAAACTGGCTGATCTATCAAGGCATAGCCCAAACCGCGGGTCTAGAGATTTCAAATTTGGCACGTGTAGGTTCCTTATGACGTCTAGGGGTGCACAGCCTAAACCGCTGGACCTTGGGAGTTGAAATTTGAAAAGAATATTCGTTCTAGGGGTCCCTAAGAACGGATTTTTCAAAATGTATCGCCTAAAGGGTTAAAAGCAGGTGTGAAAGTTTGTAAGGAACTATGGTATTTTTTGTAGTTGGAAACGTGGTACCTAATTGGTATTTAAGCTATTGTTTACTAATATAAATAAAAATACCACTTTCACTGATTTTGAAAAATTGCCCCTGAGACGATAAGTAGATGTTTGTGTGGAAGATCAGTTATTTTTGAAGTAAACACCTTGGAATTGGTATTTAGGCTACTGTTTATAAATAAAATATAAAATTTTCAGCGATTTTAGAAAAAGTTTCCCAAAGGGGGTGAGAGGGGGTTTTGATTTGTTACTCCTTCACGCTTCAACGGCTAGACGGATTGGGATTAAATTTAGAAAGGAGATAGTGTAATCGTGGATTCACATATCGAAAAATCCCATCCCGGAAAATTTAAATAACGATAATAATGTGTTTGATGTTTTTGGAAAAAGTCACGATGGGTGTGATCTTCTTAGATTACGTCGGCGCAGATTTCGAAAATGATATCAAATTTGGAATTCAAAATGGTGGCCATGTTTCTTTTTGAAAATGTCATCGTGGGTGTCATTTTCTTAGTTTTTGGGGACGCAGATTTCGAAAATGAAGTTAAATTTGCAATTCAACGTGGCGGCTATGTTGTTTTTTTTAAAAGCGGTGTCAGTTGACGTTGATACTGTTGATAGTGTTGTTCGCAAAAATCCACCTTTCCGCACGATATACAGCTACAAATGATTTTCTTTCTTTCTTTTTCTTTCTTTCTACGAAAAGAACCACTTTTTGAGCAACTGTATTAAAAATAATTAACCTAGATGACGTACATACATACATAAACTCACGCCTTCATTCCCAGAGTGGGGTAGGCAGAGCTTAAGAATTACCAACAAGTCTTAAAACTTCTTGATAATTCTGTAACCTCATTTTGCACTAGTAGGCTAAGATGTTTCCCAGTGTATTAGTGACAGGTGGCAAGCCCATTGCCTAACAGTACCTACTACAAGCCTTTATTCCCTTAGTCGCCTCTTACGACATCCACGGGAAGACATGGAGTGGCACTATTCTAACCCGGCAACCTAGATGACGTTATCCAATTTAACTTCTTTTTCGAGCTCAAAATAACATGACAAATGTTTAAAAGATCGTCTGGTCAGGCAGGACGTCAATCTGTAAAATTACTTAAAACTATCAATTTACTTAACTGCGATTAAACTAGTTCTACGAGGATGAAGTCGCAGACAAAAGCTATTAGTTATTATATAAAACAAAGTCGGGTTAGTTACACCATTTATATTATTACTCAAGAATGGCTGGAACGATTTTTATGATCTTTAATTTGTTGGTTTTTCTCTACCAAGATAAGTTACGCGGTGATCTTGTTAGCAAAACAATATACTATTATTTATAATTAGGTGAATATTTTCGGAAATAATCGCTCCGGAAGTTGCATAAGTTGTGTCCCGCCGCCCTTTTCTTTATCTTTTAAATCGTATTTCTAAAAAATATGAAACATCACAAAGAGGTAACGCTTAATACATACTTTCAACGAAAATTATTTTCAAAATGATCGGATATACTGTTTTTGAGTTATTGCCGTAAACGTAATAGGTACTACTACGCTTCTCAACAAAAGGACCCAAGTGCCATGAAGATACGCTCTTTTGCTGGTGCACTTTTACATATCGTATTTTTTGAGATCGTAAAACTGTATGGACGTGCAAATGTCAAAGAAGGAGATTTTTTTGTATATACTTAATCTTAAAAAAAAATGGGAAATTATGTATCGCATAAGGCTTGACAATCTTTAACCGTACCTACCAATACAAAACGCTAAAAGCGATAAGACCAAGAAAGAGTAGGTAAATAGGTTTTTTGAGACTTTTTACTACTTACACCTTTGTTGGTCTTAATGAGTATTTTGATCGCGGATGGAAAAAGCATCGATTAAAATTGAAAAAAAAAACTGTTAATGCCGAATAACATAACTTAAAAAACTAGGGATTGTCATGAGGTCGTTCTCGCATGGCGGCGAAGAGTTCTAGTAGCTTCCCTGACTGGCATCGGTATACCCGCGGCCGATATAAAATCTGATTTTATAATTTTATAAGTCACTCGCTCTAATATCAGAATCTGTAACGGCCGCTATCTCTTTTTTTTTAAATTATTATCATAAACATTAATGGCGAAACCTGAAACCCAAGGTTAAATTAGGTGGAGCATCAGAACACACGTCCAACCGCTGCGATGTGACAGCAGAACTGAAGGATTTTTTTACCCGTTTTCGTATTTAACTCATGAATAGTTCCTATTTAACAACAGCTATTGGAACAAAGATTACCAGCGGTCAAATACACAATTTGAAATAATAAATCTAAAGGGTCGAAATAAAGTAACCTCAAAAGGTTATTGTAGAACGATTAAGGATCAATGTTATCACAACGCATTTTGTGTTTTTATATTAAAATAGGTACAGTCGCCATCAGATATATGGTAGCGGTCAAGGTACTCAAATATTTCGGAGCAGCATTAAATTTCAATATATTAATTACGCTAGATAAGGTCTATAATATCGGCCCATATAATTCGTCATAAATTTAGGAGCAGTGACTTTTCAATAAATTCGTAACATACAATTAGGTAAAGATATCGGAACTTACAGAAGTCAAAAATATCGAAGCAGCCAGGATGATCATAAAGATCGGAACATTTATGGAAAATATACCGTAAGTCTGTGTCACATAGTTCATATTTAAATTCGTTACTACACTCATAGACCAAATTAGCGGAACATGTCACAATAAACCACTCTGTTCTTAATTCAAATTGTTGACAACATAATATTAATCATGCGTGTCTGAAACCTTATTTTAATGGGTCCATCGTAAAGTATTTTGAACTATGTGACACAGACTTAAGGTATATTTTCCATAAATGTTCCGATCTTTATGATCATCCTGGCTGCTTCGATATTTATGACTTCTGTAAGTTCCGATATCTTTACCTAATTGCATGTTACGAATTTATTGAAAAGTCACTGCTCCTAAATTTATGACGAATTATATGGGCCGATATTATAGACCTTATCTAGCGTAATTAATATATTGAAATTTAATGCTGCTCCGAAATATTTGAGTACCTTGACCGCTACCATATATCTGATGGCGACTGTACCTACGTTCAAAGCTTAGCGAAACTATTAAAAATGGAATGAAAGTAAATATCGAACATAGCCGCCCCGGGTTCGATTCCCGATAAATAGGTTGTGTGATGAGCACGAGTATTATTTTCGTATGTTTCTACGTCTTTGAAGTAAGTATTTATTTCTCTATATAAGTACTACTATTGCCGTGTGGTTGCCACTCCATGTCTTCCCGTGGATGTCGTCAGAGGCGCCTAAGGGAATAAAGGCTTGTAGTACTGTTAGGCGATGGGCTTGCCACCTGTCACTACTACACTGGGAAACATCTTAGCCTACTTGCGCAAAATGTGGTTACAGAATTATAATATACATATTCTGATATACATCATTTAAATACAAGAAATAAAAATGAAATTTCTGTTCGTAAATTCCGCGTCCGAAAAGTATACATAAATCGTTTATTGTTCAATGCATTCATTTCTATAATAAATTACCTGACGTAGTTTTTAAGTTACCCTTTCCAGCATTTAAAACTTACTTTTAAAAGTTGTTAATATCCTAAGGCGTAGGTACTAGGGTTCGAGGACTATCTAACAGCCAAAAACGCTTGGCCTAAACCCTAAACTTAGACATTAATAATTTGTGAAATGCAAAAGTTGTATCTTGTCTAGGGGACACCGTTGATACAGGAAAACATATCGAAACTTTAATTTGGTCGTCTTGTGTTTTTTCTTTGTTCCTTTTGCTCCCTCTACCTCTCTCGTAATAATTATTTTTGACATGTTTCCTGCTGAACTACTCATGTTATTTGATATTATTATTTTATTTAATATTTATAGCTTTACTAGCGACCCGCCCGCGGCTTCGCCCGCGTGGAATGTATTATACATATAAACCTTCCTTAAGAATCACTCTATCTATTAAAAAAAACCGCATCAAAATCCGTTGCGTAGTTTTAAATATTTAAGCATACATAGGGACAGACAGCGCAAGCGACTTTGTTTTATACTATGTAGTGATATAATGCTAGACTAAGTAGTATCGTTTCTTGCGGCGTTTCCTATCTCAGCAGTGGTCTCCTCTTAAAAAGCGCTGGTAGACTCTCGACGTGTATAAGTGCCCGTGCGACCTTCCTACTGAATAAATTTATTTAATATTTTTTATTAATTTGACTGTAACGTAAAAAAAAACATTAATAAATATGTAAAGAACAGGGTTTTTTTACATTAAAACATCGAGTAGGTAGCTTTCGATATTAGCTTTTAGATTTAGGGTATCGATTAGGAAATATTGAACTCGAAAAGTGTCTCCCCTCCCTTTACTCGAAACTACGTACGAGTACAAGTAATAAAAAACTAAACTTTAAATTTGATTTGAAAAATAAAAAAAACTGCTAAACTTTTATTAATTCCGTTGATAGGGTCTTATAGCAAATTTAAACAGCTATCTTTCACAGCAAACGAAACTGAAAAATTCTAATAAATGTGGGCGCGGCATCGAAAATGGTGAACCAGGGTACCGCATTTCCAAAATTATGAAAAGTTGAGATATCTCGTTTTTGATGCGACTTTTACTAAACATAATTTATCATATTTTGGCCACTACTGAGCTGAGCTATCCAGCCCTGTAAGATAGTCCACTATTTACCGGACACCCTGTATATAATTATAGATAATATATTTTAGTGAATAGTACCTATGGGTTATACTGCTCGGTAGCTTTTAAGACTACTTTCTTTCATTATATGGGTTAGCATTTGTTGTAATTACAGAATTTTTTGTTAATTAAACCGTATTTGTTCAGTAAAAGATAGGAATATGTATAAAATTAAAATCTTTATTGTCAAAAAATCTTTTTTTTTGGTTTCCGTTCGCTGTATTAAGCCAATTTATTTGTATTTTTAAATATCTTTTGAATAATAAATAAAAAAAAAAAAAAAAAAAAAGGTAATTCTGTAGCTCTGCCTACCCCACTCTGGGATTACAGGCGTGAAGGTATGTATGTATGAACCAAACCTTAAACCAACATTAGACTTTACCTACATATTTAAATGAAGGTGCCATGATGATTCGTCGTTAAATTCACGGTAGTTTTAATTAAAATAAAGTAAATCTTATCGTTTTCGGATTTTGGTGCAATAGACACGTATTTATACATTGTTTTATTGTTACGATATACAACGATTATATTTTGGTACATGCATTTCTGTAATTACTACAATTGCTAACCCATGAACTCGGAGAAAATTGTCTTAAAAGTGAGCGAGCTGCGTTTTTTTGGCCTAAACTATAATACCTTCGTACTTGGTAATAAATTTATAATAAAATATAAAGAAAGTACTTAGGTATACTTATTTAAGTAGCATTCTTAACATAGGTATAAAAAAGAGATTTATAACGAAAATACCAATTTACTAAATGGAAACTAAACATTTTCATCAGATTACCTTGTCGTCTTCTTTCAGTTTCACTAAAGAATAAAATTTTCTCTTCAAAAAGCCATCTTTGAAATGGAGGATGGCACGGCACTATTGGAAATTTATTTGAATACATTTGAAGTAAATTAATTGATTTTAGTTCTAGAAATTAAAACGAGAACGTTTGGTGAGAAAATGCAGCATCAGCAAAAATAAATAAAAATATCTTTACATGAAATTGAAATTTTAGTTTTAGGTTTTAACATTGTTTTCCACATTATTTTACAAATTAACGTGTTTTAATTTTACCTATTTCCGTGTAGTAATAATCTTTTTATTCGAATATCATCATTTTGAATAGTGACACAGATTATTAGAGCTGAGAAAACTGAACGAGGTCACACCAAAAACTCATAATCGCCCAAATGGCTCTTACTACATTTCATTCCCGAAGGTATTATCGAAATAATTTGTCACGTATCAATGGACTATTACGAAATACTTACGATTTTTGTCATGTTTTATTAAAACATTGTACTTATGTGAAAGCCACTAACACCAATGTGATTCAATATTTATGTGTTTTCTTTGGAAAAACGGCGCGACAACTGACGACTCTCCGGCATAGTTTGAGTGATTGTTATTGCTTCGGGACCGTGTTTACAAACCGTGAAGCAAACACTTACAGTACATTGTTGCGACCTGACTGTACGCAAATACTTACAACAAATTATTAGTTTCTCGTAATAACAAAATTTCTCTGCGAGACACCCAGTCGTTATTGTGTAGGCAGGCAATTATCTTAATGTTTCCGTTCTTTCTTTTACTTTCGTGGGATTGAATCGGTTTTATTAATTTAGACTTCGAACAGTCACATCACAAATATAAAACAAAAAAACATCGTAAAACGGGGCGAGGAGGGATTAAGGTGTTACAGATGATAACAATTATTAAATGAACAATAACGTTGCATCTATTGGATTGGTTACGTCTTATAATTAGTAACATACGAGTACGCTTCACTTTAGTTCGTGTCCCCTCACCCCGTTTTACGGTATTCGATACTCGTATGAGTAAAAAAAGACCTAAAGGACGATAATAGGAAATTATCAACAAAATGTCTTAGCCACAATCGATACACAATGCAATTTGGGAATTTAGTTATCATTGAATACTGGATTTTCATCGATCCGTCCGGATTATTCAACTCGGTTTTTTTTTCCTCTTTCGATCTCTACTGTTAACAAGACAATTAACCTTCTGATATCATGACTTTTTTCACAGCTTAAAAAAACGATTTTTACTTTACAAACAGTTGAGTATAATCATTTGAATAGCTATAACCAATATACATATAAGCCAACAAAGATTGTTTCCTATCTCTTTTTAGCAAAACAGAATTTAATATGCAGTTTATATGGCCGACATTATCTACCTCACAGTGCGTATTGGATCTCTCCGTCTAATCGCTGTCAAAATAGCAGTTTAAAATGCTTGTATATCGTGGTAAATTTTAATTTTAATTTCACTTTTGGTGATCTCTTTAACAGTATTTTCATATTCCGGGTACTGGTGAAAAGCGCTAAAAAGCTAGGTATGAGTCTCGTAAACTATGAACATGATTTTCACCACGTGCTTATTCGGCCCGTGTTCTTCTTCACCAGGGCCAGGGGTAAATCTGAAATACTAACTCATGTGCTGCTTTGCTAAATGATTTGGCTCTATTTAGTTATAATACACTGCGATTCTCGATCCAACATAATGGTAGATTTTTGACGTGTAAAAATGCCCGTGCGGCCTGCTTACTGAATAACCATCTTTTATTATCTATTTTCCTTTTAACACAGTCATTTGGTTCGAAAAACTGTGGTTACCCGGATTTTCGACCGGAATTTTGACTTTCGACCTCGTAATTTTGTCTCTCGCTCAGCCATGTTGGAAAAATGGCGCCTAAAAGCAGTTTTTTGACAGTAGGTATCTCCTTTCCGACTCATTTTACGATAAAAACAGTTATCACAAAATGAAACGAGAGACGATTTCCTACAATTTATTTATTAACCTTTTCTTCATAAAGTCAATGGTTTTGGCAGCAAAGATTTTCCAACGCGCGTTTTAGTCATTAGGTACATTACAATTTTTAGGTATAGGTAGGTATGTATAATACATAACATTATCTGAGTTGTACAGGTACAAAAATATTTTAAATTTTATATATTTACTTCCGAGGCTGTAAACAAATATAGTGAGGTTACAGTTTTTTTTTAAAAAAAAAAAAAAAACCTATTTCCGTACTATTTAGATAATTTTATGTATTAGGAAATTCGGAAAGAGCACATCAAAATCTATAAAATCAGGAATTTATTTAAAAAAAAAATACCAGTTATAACTACCTACCCAATGATCGTAGTATTTTAACTCATTCAGTACTAGCGCAATCGACTAATTTGTGGAATTGAATGTGGTAAAGGGCAGCGGATTAATAGTGTTGAAGGGAGCGGCGCTAACGGTGCGCTTGTTTCAGGTGAAGGCTCCGGCGTACTACATGGGGACGGCGGCGCCCAGCACGCTGCCGCGCGGTGGCTCGCTGCTGCGCGCCTACTCGCCCGCCGCGCCGCCGACGCCGGCCGACCGCGCCGGCGCCGGTACGCACCACCACACTGATATCGGTCACGCCATCGCGAACCTACCATAACCCGACGATGCAAATTCTCTCGTAATGTGAACCGAATAGGTATCCTCGTGTTGTAAAATAAGCGGAGCTTCCGAATAACTTGGACTTACAAAATAAAGTATACAGAAGTGTATGTGTAGGTCCCACGACACCCGTCAAACCTTTGCGCGCCCGCATGGTGGGCGGCGCGGCGGAGCCCTGGCTCATGCCGGCGGCCGACGGGCGCGCGCCCGGTGCCCGCTGGCTGCGCACCCCGGGTAACTCATGATACCCGTATCTCATTTGATCAGTATTGATGATTCATTCGCTTGGCGCTTATTAACTTTTTAAATACCCACGTGACTAAATTATTAACTAACACTTCAAAAATCGTGGAATCACTAATATAAAATTCAACAATGTATCCGATTCTACTTTCCAATACCTAAATAGCGCAGACCACATCATGAATTTTAATACAAAACTAAAAAAAAAAATAGGTAATCCTGGCGTGAAGTTGAGCTCGCTGGTCGTGATCGTGGTCACTGCACCTCCTCCATTCGTCCGCCGCCTGTGCTATATAACAAACACCTTTATCGGTTTTTAAGATCCCGTGTGATGCGATATATGAAATATTTACCGTGGGCTTCGAACTTGAGTTGTGTGTGATAAAACGGTCACCCACCATGCTCAATCAAAACCAAAATTTATCTTCCTTATCAAACCACTTCTAATTCCTGCGGTAATTTCTCGTCATTTTGGAGAGGGAAAATTGTCCAATAAAGCCAATTTAAAAATGATTCACCCAACAAATAAGCTAAGTTACAGGCTCGGTAGGAGCAAACACAGCGACAACAGGTTGATGATTTAAGCTCACTGTACATCATTTAAAAAAATATGTCATGATACTACTTTCATTAAATATAATTTAGCTATTGAATACTTCTTGTTTCAAAACTGGTGAAATACTAGTATTCAAGTTTAGCTTTATTTACTTATCTGCTTACTAGGTAGTTTAAAAAATTTACACTAAGCTTTAAAGCGCCCAAAAGAATAAGCTCCACTAATCGCTTCTCTTTGCACTTTGGTATATTAGCTCAGTCAGCAGGTATTTTTACCTTACAAAAGGTGGTGTAGAAAATATTTTATAATTTGTATTGCTTAAATAGAGGCTACTTATGGAAAATGTAAGTTTTCGACCTCGAAGGGTCACCGCGTTAGCCGCCATCTTGAATTGAAGGGGCCAAAATTGGTTCTTTTTTACATAAGGCTTCAACAGTTGACTTGATCATAAAAATGTCTATTAGAAGTATAAAGACAATAAAATTTCTATTATTTTTTGTACTTGTATTTATTCTGTACGTCGTATAGAAAAAATGTTACAAAAGGGAGACCAATTTATATTTATAAAAAAGCATTTGTATTGTTAAGATTGTTTTTTTTATACTTTAAATGTTTTTAAGCTAATTATGTTTACACCGTTTTGAGGTTTCCGGTAGGTTAACGTCGATAACTTCAGTATCGGCGCTGGCAATTTCCGTCTCCTTGCATTGTGAAATCATCGTCATTATTATCCTCCTCAATTTCTAATGTATTTTCGGCTGCCTGGCCACTGCAGAATCCACACATAATAGAACATTTCAATTTAGCTTTTCTGCAGCTACATGCTCCGCTCAGCTGCATCCTTTTCTACAGTTGCTAGATAATTTTATTTAAAAGTGCCTCGGATGCTGCTTTCTCAGTTATTGTCACAGGAGGAGTAATTCCATTATTGATGTCATATCTACAGCCCCATTCTTCTGGTTTTTTTTCAATTCCGTACCATGTTTGAACTTGGTGGTATGTCCTAAAAGCGTGACATGTTGCAGCGTCCTTTGTTGGATTCAAAGAAGCTAGGTTAAATTTACTTTTAATGATGACTTTGCTAATCGTCGATATCGGATTTCTTCTAAGTATTCCTTTTCCAAATCGCCACCATACAAAGTTACCAGAAAGCATGCTCCATAATACGATACACGGCCGTCACTGCCCTTTTTTTGTAGCACGAACACTTGTAACCGTGACATATTTGCTAAATAAACATAAATTATTTATAATATTTTTGAGAAGTTTTCGCATAATGTCGCTATTAAACAAATTAAGCTTCCACTAAATATGATATAGTTTAGTAGTTTTAACCGCCATAGTAGTACCAAAAATGTATTTTGCAGCTTCATTCAGTACAAGAACATAAATATTTTCAGAGATAATAGTTTATTTTCTAATATTCTTTATATTGCCTATGAAAATCTTTAAAATATGTCAGCCTATGTGGCCTGTGAGCTCATTATCCAACTCCATGCTATAAAAAAATACGATCGAGAAAAATCTTCCGAATGGGGCGGCGCCGATAAGCCATCTCAAAAGACATATACGGTGTCCGGGCTATAGTGGGTAACCTGACGGGGCTGGATAGATCGGCTCAGGACAATTTTATAAATCAAGTTAATTAAAAGTCGCCCGGAAAATGAGAAATATATCCATTTTTCAAAATTTTGGAAATGCTGTACCCTTGTTCATCATTTTCGATGCCACGATTACAGTTATTAGAATTTTTCAGTTTCATTGCTGTGAAAGAAAGCTGGTTAAATTTTCGACCCCACTGACGAAATTAAGAAATAATAAGCAGTTTTTTAATGTTCAAGTCAAATTTAAAATATAGTGATCCGAGTTTATCTTCCAACAAGTTTGACAACGCACGGTGGAAAAAAATGTATCAGAACCTGGATGTTGATCTGCTTTTAAAAAAATTGCCTGTTTAATTGAGATTTTAAAATGATATCACAATTGAGATTATTGATTATAGCAGCGAAGTTATTATTAAGTTTGTCCAACAAAGACTGAATTCTATCAAGATATCGTATTTAAAAAACAACTTTTGCTTCGTTTTAAAATCAAGATGTTTTAAAAGACAATTTACGTGAATGTAAAATACAACAGCACCAAATTTCTGCCATAACGATAGTAATCCATAATTCCATTTCGATAACCGTTTTATCTATATTGATGACGTGAAACGGAAGCAAAATTCGTTTTTTAAATTTGATAGTTCGATAGAATTGAGTATTTGTTGGGCATACTTAATAATAACTGCCCTGCTTATACGTTTGTTATTATTAAGTTGGTCCAAAAAATACTCAATTCTATCAAAATATCGAATTAAAAAAATCTTAATAATAACTTTGCTGCTATAATAAATAATCTCAATATAATATATAATATCATTTTAGAATCTACATTAAACAGCCAATTTCTTAAGAAAGCTCCACTACAGGTTTTGATAAAGCTACAGACCAATTTCTCTCCTGTGTCATACATTCAAGCTTTTCGAGCGACTAATTCTCAACCGACTCACTGTGACCTTTGACCCCACTCTCATCCCAGAACAGGCTGGATTCCGGCCGGGAAAATCTTGCACCAGTCAAGTGCTTAACCTCACCCAGTTCATTGAGGACGGATTTGAGCGGGGCATGGTCACAGGTGCTGTGTTTGTCGACCTCTCAGCAGCGTACGACACAGTGAATATAAAAAAATTGCTGTCTAAAGTATCGAGTGCCACAAACGATCCCACTTTCGTGTCACTGTTAAGTGAGCTTCTTCGTAACCGCCGCTTCTGCGTCCACTTACACGGAAAGAAGAGCAGATGGCGCTGTCAGAAAAACGGCCTTCCCCAAGGAAGCGTTCTGGCACCACTTTTATTTAACGTCTATACAAATGATCAGCCCCACTACCCTAACACTCGGCGATATATCTATGCCGATGACCTTGCACTAACTTGCCAAGATAAGACCTTCGAAAACGTGGAAAATACACTGAATCTTGCCTTGGAAAACCTTCATGAATATTACGAGCATAACGCGCTAAGACCTAACCCAAGGAAAACCCAGTCGTGTGCTTTCCACCTACGTAACCGGGAGGCAAACAGGGAGCTGAACATTTCCTGGAAAGGCGTCGCCATCCAACATTGTAACTCTCCTAGATACCTGGGAGTGACACTGGACCGCTCTCTGACTTACAAGACCCACTGCATAAACACAAAACAAAAAGTTAATTCCCGCAATAACCTACTGCGCCGTCTCTCCTCCACTAACTGGGGAGCAAACCCAACGGTTATGCGCACTACAGGACTAGCTTTGTGTTTCTCAGCAGGAGAGTATGCGTGCCCAGTATGGGCTAGGTCAGCACATACCAGAGTGGTAGACGTAGGTACATTTTTTTAAAGTTGAGATATCTCGTTTTCCGTACGACTGGTACGAAATATAATTTATCATATTTTTACCACTCCTTAGATGAGCTATCCAGTTCTGTAAGATTGTCCACTATATCCCAGACACCCTATATAGTTCTAAAAAGGCGTCTATGGTGACTTTGGTACGCCTATGGGGACTCTCATATCAGTCGTTGATTAGTATTTCTTTAGCAGTCAGCAGAAACTGCATCTGTGTTAAGATCATACAACCACTTTTCAAATCGATATGGTTTTAAAGAAATTTAAAATTGATTGCATGGTCAGTTGGACTAATTCGTCATGTTTAATAATAGTGATCGAGGCAACTGGTACCCAGAAGATAAATTTAATGATGGAAGCGTATGCTCAGGGCACCCGAGCGACGGATACCTGTCGTCGCCTGAGCGCGGCGCGGCTCGCGCGCCGTATGAGGACCCCTACTACACGCAGTTCCTGGGCCCCGCCGCAGTCCGGCCCGCCATCGCGCCCGTAATCGACGAGGAGACCAGGTACAGCGAACCCTTCGATCCTTCACAAGATCCTACTCGCCTCTGTAGTTATTTAATTCTCATTCATAATTTGCGCGGGCTCTATTGCGTGTTACAGTGAGGGCGTGAACATGGAGGACGCGTACCAGCTGTACGGCGTGGCGCCGCGGCCCATGCCGCGCCCGCCCTATGAAGCCAGGTAACTTGCCACTACTCGCCTCGCGTACCGCCGATTTCTTAACGTAATACAATTTTTGCTTTTTGAAGTGTGTTCAGATCTGAAGTCAGAATAAAATTGTATTTATCCGGAGGTTTTAATAGTTACAAACATTATCCGATCTAACACAGTTCACCAAAAGTGCTTGCGATATTGTGGCCACAATACCAACGTTATTTATTGTACTCACGCATGAAGCATTGCGATATAATGAGCTGCAGCGAATTACGAGTCAATTACATGTTTTAAAGATCCAGTTATTTAGACAATTACTATGTGTTTCGCGGGTTTCAGAATTAACCCTCAAGTGGAAGATATACAACGACTTAGGGTCGAAAAGATGGAGCGGCAACTCGCAAATTTGACGGGCCTCGTGCAGAAGGCGCTGCAGGTGCCGGGCACGCCCGCGCCCCCGGCGGCGCCCGCGCCCGCGGCCGCGCCGCGCCAGCTGTTTCACTCCTATCAGCCCCGCACGCCGAACCAAGGTACCTTCATCTTATTTGCTAACATATTCAAAATATTCAATCACAACAAATTGGTTAACTTTTTATTGTGTTAGCTTCATAAAATATGTCTTTTGTATTAATACTTAATTACCAATTATATCGTACATATTATTATGGCAAATTTATTAAATGATACATTAAAATGTTCAAGTTGCTGAAAGAGCTTAGTTGGTTAATGTGGCTTGCGTTTTCCTGCACTCAGATGCTGCGCGATTTCCCAGCAACGACAGACCTCCCAAATTAGGGAGGGACAAATTTCGTAAGTGTGACTTGTCGCGGCCCCGATCAATAAAATCAATGCTAATGTTTTGCTAATGTATTGCTAATGTCAATTTTAATACTTTCTCTATTTTATTAAGTTATGAAAATGGTAATTTCTTATATAGAACCATTTCCTTCTGAAAATATCGTTCGTTTTCGGTGGTTTGTTGGTATTTGATTCATCAAATGAACGCCTTTAATTAATCGCCTGCGAGACGTAATGAGCTTACCACAAGTTGCGGTTGCGCATTCCATTTTCTACATTACATAAGAGATTGAAAAACCAGCGGTGATGAGCTTCCTTGGCGGGGGGCCGACCGGAAGCGCTTTCTCCCCCCTCCAGCAAGCGGCGGGCCTGTGTTCTCTTTTAACTCGATTTTCCGCGCCCGCGTCGAACCTCATTCAATTCAATTCCAATCCCAGACAGGAAGAACTAACTTGATCTGCTATAATAATAAAAAAACACATACCGTGAAACCGTCCTATTTTGCCCGCTTTTTTTAAATATTCTTAGTTTTTCTAAAAAAAATGTATGGTTTTCATATACTTTTTTATGTGTAAATATAGTCTAACTAATCATAGCATTGTGTTACAATAAAGAAATAGACCTTATTTTTAAGAATTTCAAGCAATTTGATATTTTCATGGCGGGCCAAATTACCTTCACTTTCGTCCATATTTGCCCAAGCCCATTATTTACCAAACTATAGCTCTTAGAGCATTCATGTATAAGGACCACAAAGAGTTTTGGGTAAAATGGGCCCAAAAACATTAAAACCAATAAGCAAATAATAATAAATTCGTCTAGAAAGAGGTGGGCAAATTTACCCGCTAATTTACAACTGTTTTCATACAACTAACTCGTAAGTGTTAGGGTTGTCAAAACCTGTTTGATAATGTTTAAAAATTAATAAACCATTTTAGTGGTACAATTTTTTCAATGCAGTAGGTACTTATAAGTTCAATTACAAAACCTTTATCTAGTCATTGGTAACAAAAATCAGCCTTATTTTACTTATACAATTGTTCCTTAGAAATTAACGTTTGACATTGAGATCACTGTAAAAAAGAAAAAAGAAAAAAGAGTTATAAAACATACCAGAAACTATACAAATAAATAAAAAAAAACATCAATAAGTACTATCTTCTTTTGCAGCTATAAAAATATCAGACCCAAATATATATAATTTAACCCAAATTAAAGCAAGTGAGAAATGAAAAAGTGACAACCCTAGTACATATTTAAGAGCGGGCAAAATTGGCAGATACGAGATGCTACACTTGCGGTTTAAATTGCCCGCCATCTTAATTCACGATTTAAGCTACTCACTGCATAAAAAGCAATGAGTAAATGTTCTGATAACTTTTGTTTATATTATACAAAAACAAACACTCACCATTGTCTTCGTCATTTTCCAATATTTTAAAAACACTGCAGACACATTTCGCCCGCAACAAACACGCTTCCACTTTGACAAGCTGTGATAGTCAACTGAATGAAGTTGGAACCAAAAACAATTCGTAGTTTTGCAATAAGTATAACCTATTTTCTACTAATACACATCAAAAGTTAATAAAATTTTGTTTTTTTTATTTTATTCAAATGGTAGCTTATTTTTGACTCAGCGGGTCAAAAATCCATCAAGGGCAAAATTGGACGGTTTTACGGTACTTAAAAGTTAATTTGGTTACACCTACAAAATACTAACTAGTTATTTTGAGCAATTTAAAGATACTCATCTTTCATTTGGTTTTTGAGTTAGTAGTCTTATCTTAGCTTATCGGTGGGGTCTTTAAGGATACACTTCGGCCCTATGGGATCCTTTGTGTAAAAAGTGAGTTTTGTGAGTTAGTAGTTGTCTTTAAATCAATGTATAGGATATTCGGTAGCACACCGTGGTTCTAAAATCCATGAAGTTGCTATTTTCTAATTCTTATTTACCTATATGAAAGTACTATCAGCCGAATGGAACCCTGACCCACCCTAGAACGGTGTCACAGTGACATTATAAAACAGTTTGTTTGACACTTCTTACGACTTGTATCATAATTTCACTGTAACACAGTTGGTGTTATGGTGTTTGGTTCCATTGGGCTGATAGTAAATACCAACGTGATTTTAAATTTCAGGGTTGTCATATTTCAAAATAACTATCGACAGTTTTAGTTAAGTTGATCATATCTACTGATATTTGTTTGTTTGTTACTTACTTTACCTTCTCTCATTAAACTGCTACAGAACCATTAAAAAAAAATTGATATGGAAGATATCTCCGCTATGAAAGTTTTATAAACAAACTAAATAATTTTTGTAGATATATGGATACACCAAACTAAAAATATCGTAAGTTTATTTTAAAATAAGACAATACAGACAGTCTAAACCAAGGAGGTGTGTATCATGATCGTAAAACGAGGTCTTCTCTTCCGAATAGAGACACTACGATATTAGTGGTCGACTTATCACACAGTTTCCACTTGTAAATCACTACCCAAAATAAGCACTAATTCAGATAAGGATTCCATTTTAATCATAGCTGGGCACCGTTAATCAAATAGTTAACTTCGTTAATCGTTAATCCGCTACAAAAAAAGTTAGCTTCGTTAAACGTTAAAGCGTCATATTTCGGAAGAATTAACGCAAGTTAACGTTAATCGTTAATCCGTTAATGTCGCACCTTCAGAACAATAGAGACCTAATTCAGAAATTTATTTTTCGAATTAGGTCTCTATAATAATAAACTTATGACTTGAAATTTTAAAGTTGACATTTTGAATTAGGTCACTATTGCTCTGAAGGTACGATGTGTAAAAAAATGCATTTTTATATCGTTGCGTTAGTAAACTTATAAAACCTGTTGGTTTAGGTTCTGGAAGTTAACAGGATATGAACAAAACAAAATACAAAAGGGCATAAGGTGCATATTCCCTTTCATGAACATTAACATGTTGAAGTTCTCGTCTGAAAGCGAGGCTCGTTTTGGAGTTAAAATGTATTTACCCGTGGAAAACAGACGTTTAATTGCAGCGCTTGAGGGTATAGCAGTATTGTATTTAATGAATAGATTTATGAATATCTGTTCCCCGAGGAATGCAGCATCTTTGAACGAGTCTTTTGATTTCATGTCCTGTCCAGCCACATTTTAACGAGACTTTGCGCTTTACTCTTTAAAGAGTTGGAGCTCTTTGCTTTTTCTATAGACTGAGTGACAGAATTGAAAAAGTCTTCCTTGTCATCGTCGTTTCTCACACTATACACTCGCTGCTACGCGCCGCCCGGCACTTGTCGTTTCATACTTGTCTGAACCTGTTTTTCTTGCCGCTCCGCGACGCGGTGCCGTTTGGTAAATAGTAGGCATTGGATTAACGATTAACGGACTTCTGCATATTAACGGAAGTTAACGTGTCCGTTAACATTTTAAAAAGTTAACTTAAAAGTTAATCCGTTAATCAAAATGTTAACTTCGTTAATTAACGATTAACGAGTTAATGCCCAGCTATGATTTTAATCCACTTAATTTCACTTTAATTCAATATATTATATTAATATTATGAATGCATTTTTACATGACAGTAACAAGCAATCATTTTTTAATATTGAAGAGTTTAAATAATAATGAGGAATTACAACCTTACGCTACTGCTGTGGAATTATAACATTTTGTATTTTGAAATTAGAAATTGAACAGTTAATAGCTGTCCAATTTACCCTAGCTTGTATTATTAATTACCTATTGCATATAGTTAAAACTATAAATACCCTACGAGCTAATCTTTTAAAATCACCCCGATTTCGAAGTTTGGAAACTTTTAGCAGCCGGATAAGAGGTAGTACTTTTTAAATCACGTGACCATTGTTTTTCGGAAGAGAATACTAGGCGAAGTATATTATTGTACCATGGTATGTACAATATGGTATGTAAATAGCAACTCCATGTTTTTTAGTACCACTGCATATATCGATTACTTTTTTAAAGAAATTAGCATAATAAGGGAAAAAAACGGAACGCATGTAGCGTCCCCCACATGAAATAAAACAAAATCATTTGTTAATACTTACTTATTTGCCAAACAAAAATAACTCTGAATGAATACAGAAATTCGCTACACTAAGAAATGTTCTTTCACATTGAAGTCCCATCAGTAATAGTAACGAGAAACAAACTATAATCGTCACGGGCATCATTGAATTGAAAATAAAACGCTCAATTTCAGTTTTTTTCATACATCGACGTTTTTCTATCCTGAATTTGTTTAAAGCCACAAATAGGCCTCTCCGGCGTGCACTTGTAGGCGGCGACCCCAAGACATTAGCAATTCATTCTGCACTTTCCATTCATTTATCACGCAGAACGCTTGCTTGCTCAATCGTGTGATTTTCTTATTTTCAGCTTACTTTCGACAAACAATTGTATTAGGTTTTATCATCATTCCTCTTCTATCGTCGTCTAAAACAATCGTTTTGTTATAACTTAACAATGTCATTACGTAAAAAGTAGGAAAGCTTGAGCAAACTTTATTTAAAAGCCGCTAGCGTAGGTTTAAGTCAGTCTTCATCGCTTCCAGTAGTCGGCAATGGCTGGATGACATCCAATACGTATCGTAGTTAGCAACATAGCGAGTTTGCTGTGTGGATTCTCTGGTGGAAATATTAATAAACCTCATTTTCAACTAACTTCCCTATGAATTACCGTTTTACCAACCAATTTTTTTACATAGGTACATACATACATTTAATGACGTCTGTTTCCCAGAGGGGTAGGCAGATACCACTTCTATCCATCTGAAAAAGAAAATACATAAATAAATAAAATACCAACGAAAGTGTATCTTCGATGAGAACTATACAACTTTGAAGGGTATTCTTTTTAAATATGAGTTTGAGCCGATATAAATACCTCGTGTGTTCATAAGTTTCGAGACGAAATAAATGTTACATAAAGATTTAAAGAATAAAGCTATATTTATAATTTTAATAATAATTTTAATTAGACATTAACAACAACAACCACAAGTAATTACTATTCAAAATGCCCACCCCTATTTTTAATACAAGCTTTTAGACGTTCCGGCCAGTCATCGATCGCGGCACAAATCTTCTCCAGAGGGATATCCTTCGCTGCTTTGCTGAGAGCTCGCTTTAAATAACCTAAGTTTGGGTGGGACTTTTGGCAGGCCCTGAGTTCCAATTCAGTCCACAAAAAATAGTCCAGTGGATTGAGATCAGGGCTGGAGGATGGCCATTCTTCCGCCGCGATGAAGCCCGGCAAATTTTCCCTTAACCAAGCTTGAGTCGTTTTTGCCTTTGGGCGGGTGCTGAGGCTTGCTGGAAAATCCATTCTTTGTTGTGAAATAAAGTATTAGATAGAGGTTTCACTACAGTATCCAAAATGTCACTTTCATATTTTTTTGCTTTAACCTTATTGGAGTGAGACCGTACGAAACCCCCCACCATACCAACACACTCGCCTGATGATGGGCACGCGAGATATTTCGTGCTGTAGCAGGAACATCTTTGCTGCTTTTGGCATAAACTTTATTATTTTGCCGGTTAAACTTTTCTTCGACCGTAAAGATTTTTTCGTCTGTGAAGAGTATCTTTTTCGCATTGTGTCTCTTAAGCAGTATCGTACAAAGTTCGCGACGTAATTTACAAAGGCGATCATTTAGAAAATGAACGTTTCCACGGCTGTAAGCCTTTACTTTGAGATCGTATTTCAATATTCTATTGACTGAAATACGCGAAATGTTACCCTGCAGAGCGAGTATTTTTTGGATGCGACAGTGATTTCGGCGAAGTCGCTCTCTGATTATATTGATATTCGTAGCCTTCCTTACAGACCGCGGGCGACCATGCATGGCGATCTTTCAAAGAATCAGGCTCCTTGTACCGTTTAATGGTGTAATATACGAAGTTGCGGCTTACTCCAAAACATTTTATGTCACGGAAAATCTCCATTTGTTTTTTCCCCGCCATATGTAGTGAAATGATAGTCGCACGCAATTTTGTCGTTCCCTCCATCACGAGAAAAACAAAAGAAAGGAATTTTAAAAACATACAAACAGCATACTAACATTCCAAATTGAAAATATAAAAAATAATAAAAAAAGGTGCCAATATTATTTTCTTTGTTTATTAAGTAAAACATGTATGAACACGCGAGGTAATATACCAGCAGATAACTAGATTAAAAAAAAAACCTTATAGAAGTTAGAGGGTTTAATCACTTTTCAGTATTTTGGAGGCCAATTACCTACTGCGAACAGGCTCTAACATATATCAAAATAAACCATATCGGAGCCGGACAGTTGAGTACCTTTCCTTGTAAGAAGATGAAGCGAACTTAATGCATAATAACTGTTTGTACTTAGGGCTTCGTTTTATCGTCATCGTCATCTGAGTTATGTCATGACCGCTAAATTATCTCCTAATTATCTATCTAACTCCGTTAAAAGTCTTTCATGCACTCTTATATCAACTTAAATACGATCTAGATTTACGACACTACAGAATAACCCATAAAAGCATGAAAACTCAGTCTTTTCTTCTCAGTCTTTTTTATTCATTTAATTGAGTAAAATCACGAGTACCTTAACTTCGTATAAATTGACTTTTATAATAAGCCAACCAGTTCACTTCGCTCCGGCCCTTCAATAACTTATCAAACCCTTTCCTGCTCAAATAATAAATCAACTCTTCTCATTCATTCATTCATTTTATATGTACTACAGGGTGTCCCAGAATGACATAAATATCGAGGAAATAAGGTTCATACCGGTTCAGAACATAGTTTTTACTGTATAGTTAGTTTTTACTAGCTAGTATTAGTTTAGGAGTTATTAACATTTGTATGATTCTAGTAAAGAACGCTTCTTTGCGGTAGGCAGTCCCGTGCCTTCCTTGGGTGAAAATACCTACAAAACTTGATATCCAAACCTCAATAACGGGCAATGTATTGAATTACAACCCAATTCAAAAAAAAATACGCCATTGAAATTAATTCTTACTTTCTAAGCCACTCTCATTTCTCGTTTTTCGTTCAACAACTTTGAATCATTGTACTGTAATAAAAACAGCTGACAATCTCACACCAATTGACCTAACTAGTCCCAAACTAAGCTCTAGGCCTGTACTATGGGTTGGTACTAGACAAAGATATACATACTTACATAGAGATATCATACTTAAACACAAAGAAAACTTCCCAGACGCACAAACAAATAGTCGCGCTCAACACACAAATATATGCCCATATCAAGAATCGGACCCGGGACCACTAGGTTCTTAGCCCAGGTAACTACAAAGTAAAGCAACGCGTCGTCTAAGTGCTTTAGACCAAGGTGGTATCTACACTCCCTGCTATGGGTATTAAATAAAGTTACAGCCACTTTACTTACACGCGACTTACTCCCGGTTAAATTTCCCACCCGTCCCAAAATGCTGACGGCTGCACTCAGAGTCAGTGACGTTTAAGCCGGTCCTTCGTGACTATTTTTCATATATGTTCTCATCTTTTGAAAAAGGAATGAGTTGTTGTATTGTAAAGTTTCAATTAAAGTTCTGGTCGACGTCAATTAGACGCGATGTAATGCAATTTTACCAATGCACGTGAGAGGTTGCAACAAGCAAGATTTCCTCAGTGACCCGAGTATATTAGGTTTAAAAAAAAAAAGTATAATAATTCTCGTAAAATTACTAACATGTTTTATATAGCCAATTGTTATTCAATGTTGTGTACCTACTTTTGTCTGTCTTAACAAAGAAGTAAGAGATACCTGAAGCGACCAAGAGAATGTAGTTTGGACCTTTATTGCAAAGTTTCACTTGTATTTGTTAAGTGGCATCAAATAGCGTGTATTAACGTCGATCAGAACCGCCTCATTCAAACCCCGAGGCCTCACTGGGGATGGTTGCGAAATATAACCGTAATAAGGTCGCTTGGAATAAATGCAGTTGTAACTTTATTTCGTGCCACTATAAAATTTAATAGAACTTGTTGCATACTTTCATAATATTGTTTAACTGTCCCATATTTTGAGACATTATGATGCCACCTTGGTATATAAGGCATTACTAAAGAAGAGAACATTCAAAGCTACTGAATGAAAATGAAAACTGCTTTAGTGGCTATTAAAAAGTTGGGACTTATTTTAACTTACTTAATGTTTTAAAATCATGGTATAATTCAAAACATTGCGACGTTATTAATATTAATAATTATAAATTATACCTACTTTAAGATAAGAGA
Organism: Acleris emargana; assembly: GCA_927399475.2. Classification (NCBI taxonomy): domain Eukaryota; kingdom Metazoa; phylum Arthropoda; class Insecta; order Lepidoptera; family Tortricidae; genus Acleris; species Acleris emargana. Next base: position 41,503,854 of record OV656835.1, on the reverse strand, counting down.
GTCAAAGGTGTAGGTACTGCAAGTATTATTAAAACATTAATAACCCCTTAACTAATTAATATACTTATTAGAAAGTGAAAACTACATACAGGCCCAGTATAAACAGGGTCAAAGGGACACCCTCTAGGTCTATGTTACAACTAAGCAGAAACGTAATTTGTAACTCGACACAATCAGGGCACGTAAAGAGTTAAAAAGGTGGCTAGTAAGCAGTTCCATACTTCGTATTTTGTCAACTATTATCGTTCAGTTTTATAAAAAAGAACTTATATACTTGTTGAATCTTATACGAATAGATGCCATTCATGAAACTAATTTGTATGTGTCATTTATTATCTTTTGTTAAACAAAAATCATATTTCCATTTACTGATCCAATTAGAATACTAAACCTTAGGCATAAACTTCACACCACTCTATTTAAAAAAAAGAATTATAAGTAATGGCACGTTTGTTTAATCATTTGATTTATCTCAATATACCTAATACTTGTAGATTACTCGTATAGAGTGAAGCCATCCATACTTACCCCCCTATTTCCTATAAGTTGTGTGGGGTAATCGCAATGTCCTTGTGGCTTGTTGCTCGTTGATTCAAGTCTAGAAAGCTTCTCAAAAAGCCAGTAGGTATTATGGTTTCTGTTTCATGCAGGAAACAGAATAAACTGAGAAGGAAATAATTTGTGTTTTCAGAAAAATCAGTGTCATTTGAGAAATCGGTATCCTTTAGTGATGACCCACCAGATATGAACTCACCCATTCAACACTCGCCCCAACACTCAGGTATGCATATCGATTTAATGAACTTAATTAACTCAAGTAGTAATATATTTCTTTTATAGATTTGAAACATAATTATATTAGTAATAAAGATGATACAATTATATCTTCAGCTTTACTCTGGTGGCGGTCCTTAGTTAACCCTGTAACAGACTTGATCGAATGCAACAAGCGTAGGTATTTGTAATCCGTCTTACTCTTGTGTATAGTAGTTTTATTTTCCTATGCCGAATCTTATCTCCAAGACCCATTATTCGAAGAAAAACTATTGTATGTGTAAGTATGTCCACGTGTCAAGTGTTTGAAAGGCCCCTTTTATTTCTAAGCATTTCTGGCGCATTTACATACCATGAACACATTAATTTTGTTGAGTGATGGGTTTTCGAGACAATATTAGGGATAGGAAAAAGATTTCTACTTTGAGGAGTACAGTCGATCATCGTAACGAGCGCTCTGGGCGTGAGAGGAGGCCCGCGCTGGCCGTGACTCTCTGGTTCCAGTAGATAGCTCCGCTAGTTAACTTGCAAAAGGACGGTATTAAAATAAAGAACTCCTCTTCGATCTCGGGCCTCTAACATTACATCAACGCCTTTCTTATTCCGCCTACTTAACTTTCTTATGGTACAAGTATAATGTATCTGTAAACAACGGCGTTTAATTTAACTGTGTATTATAAATATCAACTTATTTAATATATAGACGTCGTCGCTAGCCCATTCATTGTAAAAAACGTAATCGAGTTCATTGGAAATTCATCTCTAGTATTTCCCGATTGCGAAACTAATATCACGAGCCATTGCCATATGTGTTTCTTTAAGTACCTGGTTGTATTTTTAGTTATCATGGAGTTTTTTTAGTTTATAATTGATTACCCTATTGGAGCGAAAGTCATAATTTTAATTTGAATGACATTGTCCACTTTACTTTGATTTAGTCAGTACTGTATTCTGTCTGTCTCGCCGCTCCTAGATACGATCATAACCATGTTCATAATTCTTGTATTTGATTTCTTTCCGCTTACTTCTTTGCCATAACAAGCTGATACAAAGCCAACAAAACCGGCAATCAAGTCGTCTACATTGCCGAGGACCTCGTCACAAGGTAATTTTATATGTTTTATTTAGGAACCATTAAATACTGTTTTATTTGCATTTCCTAAAATTTAAATTAATATTTATTTTAAGAACATAATGTTTTGGTTGCTTGCAAACCGTAGATATTGAGGTTACGGGTATATCCGATTTCGTTAAACGTGTTTTACTAAGTTGCATTGTGGTCGATCTGAAAAAAAGGGTATAACAGTGTGATTAAAAAAATAACGAACACTAAATGATAAACAATTATTTGTATACTTGTGCAAGCGCATTTTCTAATCTTATAAGTTATTTTCGAACTGCCTTTATTTCATTAATTAAATCAGACGTATCTCTAGTTTAAGGTATAGAAAGAAGTTTCAAGAGGCTTAGGAAAGGTGCAATTACTAAAACAGGTTTAGTTTACTACCAAAAAATTGAGAGGAGGAAGTGAAGTGTTGCCGGTATCATTATCATGGTGCAACTTCTGCGAGTGAAGTGGCCCAGTTTTGGTCGAAGTGATCCATGCCTTTAGGTAACATTCCTTATCTACTTACCTATACTGGGTATCTTAGAACTTGACGCAAATATCGCGCCATGAATAAACCATCCTACCTGTGCAGAGTACTATGTTTTTATCTTCACAATGTATTAATTAGTTTAGCAGCTACTAAGGTTTTAGTGGTACTAGGATCTACACCTTTGACTTCATTAGCGAGAAATAGCTATAGTTTGTGAGTCTGTACCTTGATATCTTGTCTTCAATAATTTAACAATATACTGGATTAAGTACCTACACCATGAAGTTTAAAATTAAAAAAAAATATATTTATCTAACAAAAACAATACAGTGGCATGTACATAATTAAAAAGGTAAGAAATTCATTTAAGTTTCTCAATTCAAAAAACCCATCCCAAAAAGTTCGAAGCTAAGCACTATTTGATGCAATTGGTCCAATACAGATGCAACGTCTCAATGACCGGCCAAGCCAAATATCTCCTGACTGCCCCGAATATCGCATTTTGAGATAAACAAAATGTATAATAAATAACATTATAATTCTCTCAAATGTGATGTAAGTACAAATAATTAATTATATAGCCAGTTTTGGAGGTTTTTGAAGTTGTTGGTGATTTTGTAGCTATGCCTACCCCACTCTGGGAATGAAGGTGTTATTTTATGTATGTATGTATGTATAGCCAGTTATTTAGTACATTTTGTGTTTTTGTCTATTCTGAACTTTGAGATCCTGAGATACCGGAAGAACCCAGGAAATTCTACTTTTGACCGTTTATTGAAAAGTTTCACCTAAATTGATTAATATGCATCGATCAGATCTGGCTCATTTAAACTCTGAGCAGTTTGGAATGGGTGAGAAATAAGACCGAAAATAGGTCGCTTGGAAGAAAAGCCACTCTAACGTTATTTTATTGCCATATATGTGGTACTTGTTAAATAAATTTTAAATTATTTATTATTAAATGCGAAAACCATTATTGTAAGACAGTATACCGCCTTATTTTAAATCATTTTTCATTCCGTACGAGTATGAAGAGTGAAAGTTGTTGAATGAAAACGAGAAATGCTGGAATGGCTCACAAAGTATGGATTTATTTCAATAAATATTTTGCAATACGGCGTAACTCAGTATATTGCTATTGAGGATTTGATATCAAGTTAAATAACTAATACTATTTCAGGCTAAGGAAGCCAAAGATGTCCCGGTACAAGGTACTCGTAGAGTTCTTCACCAGTGCCATTCAAAACCTTAGTAATTCTCAAGCTTAATACTACGTATGTATGTTTATTGTTGTCTAGTACCTACCCTTAATGCAAGCCTAAAGCTTAGTTTAAGAGAAGGTATATTGTATGAGATTGTTGCCAGATTTATTTGTTTATTATATTAAAAATTAATACTATATTTTAGACCGGTTATAAAAAGGGTTTTCTTGTGCCTTAATATTAACGTCAGGTTCTAGGACATCATCAAACCGTGCCCGGGACGTGCCCAAACCCAATCTCATTTTAGATCAGATAATCTAATTACCTACCAAACATTGATTTACGTTGTGAACGCAACGGCAACCGCCGCAGTTAAATCCGGTGGAAAAGTGATGTGCGGCAAACGCATCGCGTTTAACGTAGCGTTTATCGCTGAAACAACCGAGCGCTTAAGGGTGCCTACCACCGAAGATGTGCTACGTTACGTTGCTATGGATGTGTTTGATATCCACTAAAGATATTCATTGGTCCACATAGCATAGCACTGATGGAAACGCGTTCAATTAAGCTATGTTTTTTATATGGTTGTGTGCTGTGGATGCGTACTATAGATTTGTGCTATGGATGCGTGCTATGGACAGTCGCGAGTGGTGTAGCAATGTGTGCAGCTGCCTCGCGGCTGCGCATCGTTATAGCGCGTCTTTCTTGAACAACGGCTACATAGCTTCAGCATTAGTAGAAACCGTCACATAGTTCCGTAGCGTAGCTTTCACATCCTCGCAGCATAGCTGCATAGCACATCTCTGGTGGAAAGGCACCCTAAGAATGGGAAAAATAAATTGTAATCATAATTTTCAATGGGATTTGCGTAACAAGTGAAAATTACAAGAAAACTTTATCCGCTCGTCCTTAGATTTTGTTTCCTAAGCCTCTATTCTAGGTGGTTTACCATATCGTTGTGGTAAACCATATCGTCTTTTTTGATCTGTTATAGTATTTTTTTTACCTCTGCCGCCATTTCTGTCAAGTTAATATGAGCTGTCAAAACGTTGGCTCTACGATAACAGGTCAAAGACGATATAGTTTTTACCGCCTAGAATCTCAGTCCTGCGGAGAAGTGAAAATATTTCATTTAATTTGTAGGAAAGAATGAATAGTTTAGAAAAAGCCGAATTGAACCTATGTTAATATTTTATTTTGACTCCTTCTGAACTCAGAAATGTGCGGTAGTTTATTCAACTGATGCATAATGAGAGGCCTTAAAATACGAGTGTGGTTTTATGAAACGACCGTCTTCGAGTTTCATAATAGGATCACACGAGTGTTTTAAGGCCTAATTATGTACAGTTGCATACACTACTTTATCTACACACATACAGGGTGTCCCAGAAACCGACGTCAACCCGCCTAGGGCTGATAGAGCAGCTCATAAGCTATCGATTTAACCCCCATGTATGTTCAGAAATTGTTATTAGTTTCCGAGATATTGATCATTTAAATCGGAATTTTGGTAATTTTTCCTTATGTCCGTGATACGAAAAATACCTAAATTCAAGTATTAACTCAATTTTTTTTCAGTGTTTTCTTGCATGATTAGAATCACTGTAAAATAAGGAAGTTTTTAATGCTACATGCCAATTTTTTTTTCATTACAATTTTTTGAGTAAACGCACAAAGTTTGTTTTTCCATACTTGGTGAAAAACAAACGCGGGGTTCTCTTAGTATGGAGAATAGTACATTACTTAACAAGGGCTGTAAAAGAAAGAAAGCCCGAAATCGCAGGTATTTGAGACCCGAGCCGTAGGCGAGGGTTGTAAATATGCGATAGAGGGCTTTCTTTTTTACTGCCCGTGATGAGTACACAATTTTACGTCTTCACCTGGCCACAATGCGAGTTTTACCGTGCGCGCAGCGTGCGATAAAACTTACATTATGGCCAGGTGTTACGTAAAGTAACTTTGTGCGTTTACTCAAACAGACGTACCTAATGAAAAAAAAAAATGGAATGTAGCTTTAAAAACTTCCTTATTTCACAGTGATTCTAATCATGCAAGAAAACACTGAAAAAAAATATGAATTAATACATGAATTTAGGGGTTTTTCGTATCACGGACATAAGCAAAAATAGCAAAAATTCCGATTTAAATGATCAATATCTCGGAAACTAATAACAATTGCTGAACATACATGGGGGTTAAATCGATAGCTTATGAGCTGCTCTATCAGCCCTAGCCCGGTTGACGTCGGTTTCTGGGACACCCTGTATAATAAGTTTAGAATTATCATACTTTCGTAACTGCAAAAAACCAACAAACAAATGACAAAAATAATGGCGGCAATTCGATCCTCCGTCAAGACAAATGTTTTTTTTAAATCATAGCCGAACGAATGAAGTCCCTATTCTCAAGTCACTCGAAATCAAATGTCGTGCGGTTAATATTAAAAAAACATACTGAATTGACTTTTCGAGTCGATAATTGTTTTAATATATATAAATACTAGAAAATAGAGACCCTGTTTAGTTTTGGCAGCAGTTCCAAATTTAAACTTATAACTTTACAAAAATCTATACTGTTATAATATACAGGTACAGATTTTACCTACTACCACAGACAGAAGTTCTCATAGTTAAATTGGTTGTAATAATGCTGGTCATTTCCTACGGGTTTTGAACTCATAATAGAGGACTTATGATACGTGTGTAGATAAAATCCTTTGATTACGTCCCGGGCACGCTGGATAAACATTATTAAAACTGAAATAGCGTTTAATCGGAACCGCATCGCTTGACCAAGCCAATTTGGCAATATTAGCGATTATTATCGCGGGAGCAAAAACGATTTGACAGTAGTGAAAGAGTATGACAAATAGGCAATAACAGAAGTGACACTCCTATCGAGAAACGTTTATACCTACGAGTTCAAAAAGTATACATTTTCTTTCAAATATCTTACCTCCGTAATTGACTTGATCAGTAGTACATATTTAAAGAGATTAGCTACGCAATCCTAACGTCAACCGCTAGTCACTTTTCCTGCTACTTTAGACATTTTTCATTCTTGATTGATTTGATATGTACAAAAACATACAAAAGTATATCTAAATTAAATATGAGTACAAATGGAAAACATATATTTAAATAGTGAAAACTATTTTTGTACTTAAAAATACAGGATTTGACATAATATTTTTTTATATTAAATTTGACACGTTGACTTATAGAAGCGTTTACTCAGTGTAAGACAAGTTTGATTGACCGTTTCCAGCGAAAACTTCGTCCTAGATATGAAGAACTTCTTAGAGGCAAGAGTGTTAAGGCAGAATATTCCATTTATACTAAACATACATTCTGTTATATGTGTTCTTTAATAGATTTGTTTTTGCTCCCGCGATAACGATGTATGAATATTATTTATTTCGTAATAGTTCGCATAAGGTACCAAAACAAAAATTGGACAAGACAACAATAGTCGAGTCAGCTAGTTGATAATTCTAACTACATGGTGGCAAGGTGGCAACTACGATATTTTAATCAAACAAAACAGAAAAGACCACCTTTATCATTTGATCGAGCTCTCCTCCTCGTTACCTTTATCCTTGGGATTAAACTAGTAAACTCTTTTTTTACTTATAGTACAGAAATCACAATAATCGTTCGTATGCTCGTTATTTTTTTAACACATCTGAATCTATTTAGTCTTATCTTTATCGGTATTTATCTACCTATTCTCAATAAAGAGCTTATGTTGGGGGTAATTATTTAATTAAAGCTACACTATTATTGACTAATATAGGCTATTTATCTTGTTTAAACCGCATTTATGAGGGCGGTCGCTAGTAACATTATACATGACGTGAAGTTGTCTGTTAGCCAAAGTTAACTGATGACCACATACACAATGTAGAAATGCTGTTAAATACCTAAATCAGTTAAATACCTATAAGCTTCGTCTGTCTGAATGGGATGTTTGATTTTAATATGTTGGTTTACAAAATAATTGCAGAACGCGATCGTCTGAAGCCGGCACCGCCGCCGAAGCCGGCCGGGCTGGTGGGCCAGCAGCTGACGCTAGTATCTCAGAAGGTGTATTCCATCAACGTGTCGCCAGATTTCTTCAACGACATGCGCGTTCTACAAAAGCAGAGCCACGACTTAAAGATTGAGGTCTTGTAACCTTCAATATTTTATAACACTGTGCGAATGTAGTAATGACATAGGTATGTCACTATATCTTATCTTTACGTTACGAGAATGCAGTTGCGAAAATTTCACGGTATATTGCGGTTATATATTGAAAATGGTATCATTGTTTACTTATTTTATTTGCAGACGCGAAACCTGCGCCGCTCAACGCTGTCGCACGCCATCCAGATGAGGCAGCTGATGGCCGACACCATCGTCAAGATCGGCGCGCTCGCCGCCAGCTATTACGAACGCGATCCAGAATCGGTGAGACCCGAATTACAAAAAAAACCGGGCAAGAGCATGTCTGACCGCGCTCAGTGTAGGGCTCCTAGGCCGTTACTATACAAAAACTGTCTTAGATGATTTTAGAAGGTACATTTAGTCGCTACGGTATATTTTATGGTGATATTAAATCGTTTGTCTATAGGTATGTGTTCGTCATTTTGACAAAAAAAAGGTAACAGCAACCTGAGGCTCTATTGTAATTTAATTCTTCTAACTGGCTTATGTATGGTAATTTTATTCAGGTCTCAGGTGCCACTTACCATCAGGTGGCCTGTGTGTTCGTTTGCCCTCTCCTTGCCATAAAATAACTAAGTACCAAGTCGTTATCAATATGATTACGATATTGAAGCAAGATGGGCTCTAACAATGAATAGCAAGTCTGCCAAACGTTAACGACAATCGAAATCAGTTTTTTTAGATTTGACGTGACCTGCCGAGCAATCACGTCGGTCACCGCTGTAAATTCAAATTTTTTTGTCAGATTTGTACAGTCGCAAACGTTTGCAGACTGCAATATATCTAGGCACCCAACCTGTCGTGCGTCTTATTTGTTCCTATTGAGCGTTCAAGTTTTTCCACGATATACTTTCCGTCCAGTATCACCCTTACCGAATTGTTTCATACAGACTTACTATACAGCTGGTCTGCTGCGTTTCGCGCTATTGGCCATTAATTGGGGACTTTTGCATTACTTTTTAACTCTAGCTTTAAGGCACGCTGAGATGAGATCTGTGAGCGGTTGGGGTATTATTACGGGGATTGTGAATAGAGCGCTACTATAAGTGTAAATAAGATTTTATATTCATTTCAGCAACTCACGCGTGAAGAAGAAATATATCGACAGGACATGCTTTTACTAGAAAACGATTTGTATGAACTAGAAGCTACTGTCGAACGCCTCCGTGGCCAAGCTGCTAACAGGTAAATAACCCTGTCACTATAAATATTGAACAACGGGAAATCCTAACTTTTCGTAGTAGAACCTAAATTATTAGTCTATGAGATAAAATTACAAACTGTACTTCGATAACAATTATTATCGAAGTTTTACTAGCATGCACTTGATAAATCTGGGTCTTGACTTCCTGCCGGGATTCCCGCTGCACCACAATGTAGGGTCTTGTAAATAGTGTGTCTTAAAATGTCATCGTGACGGGTATAACGCATGCGCATAGGAGCGCCCCTGAGCTGCTCATGTTTTAAATCGGCGGCAACCGCATTTTATAAAGGGTAACCCTTTCCAGCACTTAAAAATTACTTGAAAAAGTCGTTAATGTCTAAAGCGTATATAGGATCGAGGACAAAAATGCTTGGTCTAGACCCGAAACTTAATCAATATTTTTTATTTTCAAATTCAAACGCTTTATCTTGTCTAGGGGACACTGTTGATGTAGGAAAACATATCAATCTTATGCGGTCGTCTTGCACCGTCTCATATACACATAAGTAGGTGTTCTTTATTCCTTTTCTCTCTCTATCTCTCTCTTAAGATTTTGGTGTGTTTTCCTGCAGAAACTACGCAGGTTATTTGATATATTTTTTTAACTTACTATTTATAGATTTATATAATGCTAGACTAAGAAGCACCATTGTAATATTAAATATATTTAAAAAAATGACTGACTGCTGAGTTTCTTGCGGCGGCGTTTCTTCTCAGCAGTGGTCTCCTCTTGTAAAGCGCTGGTAGATTCTTGACGTGTAAAAGTGCCCGTGCTTTCTTACTGAATAAATGTCTTTATCTTTATCTTATCAATATAAATACTTACATACATACATACATACATACATAAACTCACGCCTTCATTCCCAGAGTGGGGTACGCAGAGCTAAAGAATTACCAACAAGTCTTAAAACTTCTTGATAATTCTGTAACCACATTTATACTAATATACAGGGTGACTGGAAATTCGCCGTATTCCTTGAAAGGGGCTATTCTACAGCTCATTTGTAACGATTTAAGTCCAGTCAACCAGGGGTCAAAACTCATTGGTTACCGAGTTATTCACGTTTTTAGAATTAAAAAAAAATACCCGCCTTTCGACCTAAAACTGGTCATTGTGTAAAAACTTCGTCATTTAGAAATAAAAAAAAGCATTTTTCAAATAGCCAATGAATTACTGATTACGAAAATAATAAAAAATGCCAAAGAAATGCAAAGTTTTGCAAATAAAAGGATTTGAAGTTGAAAGTTCTAGTAATTATTTTCCAAATTTTGTAACATTTTAAAGCATAACTAAAAAAAAAGTACGACACTTCGCGTACAAATGACAGGAATAGTTTGCTCAATTCATAAGCTTTCTAAAAAGGTACAATTTATGACATTTTACATTGTACAATTAATAATAATAGCAGAAATGTTCGCGGTTAAGCTCCATCGTTTCAACCAAAAAACGCGGAATCGTTATCGTTTTTAAATTCAGCTAATCGTGTTCTTTTAAATTTGCTGTTTAAAAACAAAGTGCGTTCCATTTTTAACCGAAAAACGCGGGAAGTGTTGTAGTAAAATGAATAGAACATCGTTCCCCTTTTTTAAATTCGACTAATGGTGTTCTATTTTTAAAATAAATTTGCTTTTTAAAAACAGTGCGTTCCTTTTTGAGTGACCTACGTAATCAGTTACTTTCAACTTTCTTTCCATTTTGGACGATATTGATAACTAAGCTTCTTTCTCAAATGCCTGCGTGCCATTTCGAAGAATACGCAGATATCATTTATTGTTACGGATTCTGCGATAGAGACGCGGCTGCAGCTAGAAAGGAATACCAACGTCGTTACCCTAACCGCCGTTCACCTCACGCAAGCGTGTTTGGTTCATCGTACCGTCTTATTCGGGAAAGAGGATCAATTCAACGCCGCCAAGCTGACGCTGGAAGACCTCGACATGATACTGCTCAAGATGAAGAAATCCTGGAAGACGGCACTACTTCGACGAGATCCTTCTCGCTGGGTCTCCCTCTTCAATAGCGTGTACTGAGTGTAATGACACGGGTACTGCCGAGCTGAGTGCAGTGTAAACCACGCCTTCCACTGAGACATACCGAGCCGGTTAGCCACAATTCTCGTCGAAGTAGTGCCGTCTGTCCGGAAACACTGAAGGATTTCTTCATCTTGAGCTTGCGTGAGGTAAACGGCGGTTAGGGTAACGACGTTGGTATTCCTTTCTAGCTGCAGCCTCGTCTCCATCGCAGAATCCGTAACAATAAATGATATCTACGTATTCTTCAAAATGGCATGCAGGCATTTGAGAAAGAAGCTTAGTTATCAATATCGTCCAAAATGGAAAGAAAGTTGAAAGTAACTGATTACGTAGGTCACTCAAAAAGGAACGCACTGTTTTTAAAAAGCAAATTTATTTTAAAAACAGAACACCATTAGCCGAATTTAAAAAAGGGGAACGATGTTCTATTCATTTTACTACAACACTTCCCGCGTTTTTCGGTTAAAAATGGAACGCACTTTGTTTTTAAAAAGCAAATTTAAAAGAACACGATTAGCTGAATTTAAAAACGATAACGATTCCGCGTGTTTTGGTTGAAACGATGGAGCTTAACCGTGAACATTTCTGCTATTATTATTAATTGTACAATGTAAAATGTCATAAATTGTACCTTTTTAGAAAGCTTATGAATTGAGCAAACTATTCCTGTCATTTGTACGCGAAGTGTCGTACTTTTTTTTTTAGTTATGCTTTAAAATGTTACAAAATTTGGAAAATAATTACTAGAACTTTCAACTTCAAATCCTTTTATTTGCAAAACTTTGCATTTCTTTGGCATTTTTTATTATTTTTCGTAATCAGTAATTCATTGGCTATTTGAAAAATGCTTTTTTTTATTTCTAAATGACGAAGTTTTTACACAATGACCAGTTTTAGGTCGAAAGGCGGGTATTTTTTTTAAATTCTAAAAACGTGAATAACTCGATGACCAATGAGTTTTGACCCCTGGTTGACTGGACTTAAATCGTTACAAATGAGCTGTAGAATAACCCCTTTCAAGGAATACGGCAAATTTCCAGTCACCCTGTAGAGAAACACATACTTGAATACATATAAAACATGACATGACTCAGGAACAAATATTCTCGCTCATCACACCAATATCTGCAATTACCGGGATTTGAACCCAGGATCGCTAGCTCCGTAGGCAGGGTTACTACCAAGTAGGCCAACGCGTCATCAAAGTCAAGGAGACAAGTTAGTGTTCATATCACCCGGTCGGTAGGTACTTTACTCACTAGCTTATTCCCACCTACGTGTAAGTAGGTAAGGTTTTGTATTCGTGTACGTATATTAGAAGGACGGCAGGGGCCGTTCCTCGAATATATAACATATACTTATAGCTTACAAAATAAGTTTAAATAATCCTGCGTGTTCAAATCTTTAGTGCATCAAGACTACTTTACCGTTTGAAAGCATACGCGCTTTTATTTTTTCGATACGATAAAATAGACGTGCAAATAAAATGATTTTCATTTCAGTCAAGATTTGGTATTTTAAAATCACATTTTCAACATTTCTATCAAACAACTTAAAACAAAAAATCCAGGAACCCTCAAATATCAATCCCATGTCAACTTAAAAAAAATGATGTCAACTGACATGAAATTAAAAAAGAACGTAATTTTCTTAATCAGCATCTCCGAAAATCAAAACAATTACCATGACGATTTTTCAATACAGTGCAGTGTCGAGGGTAGGTATCTTGAATCCAAAATAAGACATCATACTCAAATTTATTACCTCAAACGTCTAAAAAGTACCGCGATAACTTGAAACAAATATACCTAATGTTTGCAATCTCGTAAACCGAAACTAACTTGATTTCTGAAACATGTATCTCCGAAAATGTTGAAAATTAGAGCTGAATGAATAGTTTTATTTTTTTTGTTTGCTGTAATGTTGTTTATGTAAATGCTACAGACTCTCAAGACACATCAAACTTGATCTTTATTAGTTCAATTACCACTGACATTCGTAAAGCGTAGCCGGTAAATATTGTTTGTCTTTTATTAATGATTGGACATTATCAGAGATCGGAATAGGTAGAGCTAATTTGCCTAAACTTGACGCATATTCATTTATGAGTGAGTGAAATAGGAACATATTTTTGAATGAACATGCATCTTGATTATTATTATATTAGGCAAATTATATCTACCTATTCCGATCTCTGGACATTATTCATACATTGCGATTGTTTTCAAATAGATTAAACATATTTTTTATCCGGCCACACAGACCTATTTTGTGTCCGGACAAGTTCGAAGGAAAAACCATTCCGGCCCTAACTCACACCCTCATAACTGTTTTCTCAGTGTAGATACTTAGAAACTATTTTATTTTCAGATAATTAAAAATAAATATTAGTTTGAGTTCAGAAAAACAAAGTTCTATAATTATGTTTGGTAATGATTGTCTCACGCATCAAAACCTATTAGAGGTATATCCCGATGACCTACATTTTCGATATTAATAAATAATAAATGATACCTATGTCATTGGACACACTTTAGTCTTTTTATTTAAAAAATGTTTATTTATAAACCTATTGCATATTTATAGTCTCATGCTGGAGACGTGCATAAAACTCTTCGTTTTTTATTTTATTTTATGATAAAGTACATACATGCATACATTAAATCACGCCTGTTTCCCAGAGGGGTAGGACTAGCGTTCCTCGGCCTAAGCGACATGGTGTCCCCTTAATTACCAATTTAAATATCGGGGGCACTGGCTTACTAAGTACCTCAAAGAAAACGACGATATGGAGAGGGAGCGAAGGGGCTATCAGTGAGGGTACCTATAGCCCGCAGGTTCACTCGTTTTCTCTAATGGACTAAACAGAAGTACATGAGGTTCGCTCCACGCGCTAGTCTAGACATAGTTGACTGTTCAATTGATTAGAAGAAACGTTGAATGTAAAATTGCGTGAAATGTAAAATTTCAATGTCTCAGACACAATAAGGTATGACAAATACTATAACTACCAAAGTGTAATAATACTCCATTTAAAATAGAATGTGAAAAATAGGCCAAATTCTCATAAAGGCAAAATTAGCACTAGATTGTTGACACACAAACCAATTTAACACCTGTAACTTGTCAGTTTCCTTAAATACCTAACTATTATATTTCAAACTGTAAGTATAGAAAATGCCTACTCAGGGATAGGTGTTTGGTATGTAATCTAGGTCGTTTTCATAATTTTTGAGGGTGTTACGAGTAGTTTTATAAAATCATCGCTCCAGGTTTTTTAATTATTAACCATAGAGTTTTGCCGAGGGAGTTTATTATGGGCACCCCAGTTCTATACTTACAGAAACAATTATTTTTTTGTAATAATTAATTTATTTTGGTTTATCTGGTAAAAAAACACCTTAGCCTAATTGTGCAAAATGTTGTTACAGAATTATCAACAAATTTTTAAAGTTGTTGGTAATTATGTAGCTCTGCCTACCCCACTATGTGAATGAAGGCATAAAGGTATGTATTTAAACAATAATAAAATAAATAATAAGTATTAATTGTAGAGAGACGCGCGTGAACATGGCAGACATAGAACGCATCGCCATGGTGCTGTCCAAGAGCAGCAAGACCGTGGCCGACTGGAAGCTCAAATTCCCAATACTGCAGGACACCATGAAAGTTAAACTTTCCTCGGAAATGGAAAAGGTAAGATAGGTATAGAGTGCAACCATTTTATTATTAACGATCGGCAATCTTCGTTTTTCTATTCTATGACACATGAGCGACAAATATACTGTCAGTTGCGAGTGCAAGAGTGATAGCGATACCCAGCCGAACGCTATTAAGAAGCTGGGAATACTGTAACTACTCGTACATATCGTCGGTGATACTGCAAAACCGCGTAACTAACAAATTTGTGATATAGCAAAATAAACCTTACCGACTTATGAAAAAGGTGCATTTTGCTTCTTATTAAAAATGTTACTTACGCGGTTTTGCACTATCACCGACGATATGTAATTGTATAGTTTTTATAGTAAAGTTATTATAGACCTAACCAACTACGAAGTGTGGTCTCAAGGTCGACTGAACCAGTAGTTTTAAGAGTATGTTATTTAGGTCCACTGTCCAAATGGACACCCGAAATTTAAGGTCAAATCAGAAAAAAAACTGTAAGGAAAATTATCCAACCTTAAGTATCCTCGTCCTGCCCAAGCATTTTTTTAATGCTTCTGATTTCTGCCCAATGTCCTCTATATAAAATAAATAAATAAATAAATATCAGGGGACAATGTTAAGACAATGTTACATAAAAAAATATTTCCCGCGCAGAAGCTACCAAATCGAATGTGTTCTTTATTAAAAACACTGGGCAGGACTAGGATATAGTTCGGAAATTATGATGTAAATACGTTCTATTACCTGGATTTAGTCCACTAGCATCATTGCATAAAATTTTGATCTTAATTCATATTTTAGACTGTTTACTTTGTTACGCCGCGGGGATAAGGCGTCTAATTTTCCATCGTGGATCTTGGTATTTTAGAAGCGTTTTGAGCAGGCTGAAATAACGTTTTAGTGCGATTTAGAGGTACCTAGCTGTACCACATACCAGATTAACAAAATTTCGACCAATTTGCCGTTGTTTGCAGCCGCCAGAAACATGTTTTCAGTCTGTTTTAGGCACCCTCTATCGAATTACGCCATAACCTGAAAACTAGGGATGGGCCGACTAGTGGCCGACTAGTCGGGAACGCCGACTATTCGGCACCATTTATAGTCGGCGATTAGTCGGTGACTAGTCGGCAAAAAATGCCGAATATTCGGCACTTAACCGCCTACAGAAAAATATAAGACAGGAAGAAATTAAACCATTTCAAAACAAACTTATTTTATATTTAAAGTTTTTATTGCACAGTATGAATAAAATTAAGTTATAGTTTGTACTAAGTATGTTGCGATATTTATTATTTAACAAACTTTTTATTTGACTCTAATCAAAACAAGAAATAATATTAATATTATTAATTAAAAATAAAAATAAAAGCTTTTCATTATTTATTATTTTATTTTATACTTTGCAACAAGAGGCCAATTATGGTGCAGAAAAGTTAAAATCTCTGCTCGATCGGGAAGCAAACGGTTTCTTTTGGCTTTGTATATGTTTCTGGCTTCTAAAAACAGTCGTTCACTGTAGACAGAGCTTCGTAGACAAAACAAATACATTTTAGCAAGACGTACCATTTCTGGAAATCTCGAGTAGTTTGATGCCTCCACTCATACGGATCATCATCTCGTTTCATAACTGGCATAGCACGAGGCAAATGACGCGGGAGACGAAGCGACACGAACGTTTCCGATTGCACCCGAACTTAGCTAAAAACTACGATCGGCATTGCCGACTAGTCGGCCGATTAATCGGCAATTCAAGAACGTCCGTTCACGATTCACGATAGGAAATGAGACAGCAATACGCAGAAAATTCCAGACCCGTGAGCCAAAGACGTCGCGAGTGTACCTAAACCAGACAAGGTAGCAAGGCGTAGAACATTCCAACAACGAATAGTCTTTATTGTCCTTGGCGGGGCAAAGTACATCGACCATTCATTAGGGTGTTTCACATTTGTATGGAAAAAAATAAATGACTTATTCTTTGCAGACTTTGCTTACGCCTTAACTCTTTCTATGGTAAAAAATAAGAATGTCTAGCTCCAAGGTGAATGGGCAATATTTAGAGGTTGCACAAATTGACCACTTTAGGACGAGCAGATTTTCAATGTTTATTATTTTTCCAAAAATAACAAACAATAACTAACTTATCTGTCCACTTATGCCAAACACTAATAATATAGACAATCATCACCATTTTTTCCGCCTGCTGCGGCTTTGGAGCATTGCACAATCATGAAAATTTACTTAAAAAGTCGTCAAAGTGTGCAACCCCAAAATACCAACTTATTTCATTACAATTTTGAATACTGGTCTTTTAGATAAGTAGGACCAAGAAATTTATCAAATTCATTGAAAATTGAAATTAGCAAAAAATGAAGCACCTTATCGATCATGTTAGGTTTACACGGGCTTATCATTAGTACTAATCGCTTAGTCCTAACTTGCATAGTGACAAGTGAGAAGTAACCGTTTACATGTCTGAATTAGTAGAAAGGTCTTTATTAAGGTACAATTTGTCACCAAGCACTTTTCATAGCTGTTTATACTCTTACACGGTTGGCAAGTGACAAGTGCTAGTAAATTGTGGTTACAGTATTGACTGGCCGCTAAGTAAATAGGATCGAATTCTATTCACTTGCACTGTACACAAACACTAATACTAAGCACTAATCAGCATGTTTACACGTTGGGTATTAGTGTAAGTGGCAAGTACTAAGCATTAGCTACTAAGCCCGTGTAAACCCATTTATTTTTTTAACTAACAAGTAAAAAAATTTGGTCGTTAGGTAGTAAATATTTTTAAGCACCAAAATTACTCGCAAGATTACAAAGTATCTCAATAAATAGCTTTGTCGTGACGCTTTACAATGAGAGATTATAAAACTATATCATCCACATAAACTTCGATTATACAATTTTTTTAATATTAAGAAGATTAAGATAGTCTTATAAATTGTATATTTATCAGTGCGACAAATTACCTCACCGATTTCAAGAAAATATTCATTAAGTATGTTAGCATTGTCCTTGCTTATTGTAATCCAAAGTCAACTGGAAAAGATACTGATCCCGACGATTATGGGATAAGTTCGCCTATGTACATCAAAACTATATTTCCATATTTATCCAAAAATGTTTTGTAATGGTTTATAGGCAATGAAGACTAGGTACATACATACATATAGCTATCCTATTGATTGTTTGCTTTAAATTCATTCATTTGCCCCATAGATTACCCTAAATATAAAAAACATATAACTAGTATGGAAGTATATATAAGTACCTGGATATAAATAATTTACATTTACAGGTTGTCCGTAAAGAAAAAATGCTGGAAGAAGAACCGGAACGACTGGAACTAGCTCTGCGTCGATGCAAAAAACTAACCGGAACTTTAGTCACCCTGAAAAGGTACATACATTTTAAGACGTCAGAATGTTGATGAATCACAACAAGTTCAGTATAAGATTCGCGGGGTCCTAGAGAACTCTGTCACACAAAGGAAGTTCGTCGTCGGTGCAATCCGAAAATAACGGGCCAAGTGCGAGTTGGACTCGCGCACGAAGGTTTCTGTACCATTATCTATAACAAACCACGTTTGCTGTACGGGAGCTACCCTTAAATATCAATTTTATTCTGTTTTTAGTATTTGTTGTTACAGCAGCATACATCATCTGTAAAAAAAAATACTGTCTAGCTATCACGGTTCGTGAGATATAACCTGGTGACAGACAGACGGACAGCCGAGTGTCAGTAATAGGGTAACTTTACCCTTTGGGTACGGAACCCTCAAAAAAAGCACGAATGCTGCCAAGTGTTGTGTTATCATCATTTTCACTCGTAAATGACAATAGGTACGAGTAGATAGGGGGGAGGTCCTGGTAGAGCAAGAGAAGAGTGCGAGTGTTGTTGCGCAGGCTGGCGTGCGTGCAGGAGCAGCGGCTGCCGGCCGCCGACGGGCG
The DNA here is from genome assembly GCA_927399475.2 of Acleris emargana. Lineage (NCBI taxonomy): Eukaryota > Metazoa > Arthropoda > Insecta > Lepidoptera > Tortricidae > Acleris > Acleris emargana. Next base: position 41,485,206 of record OV656835.1, on the reverse strand, counting down.
CAGCTCGCCCGGCTCCTCGCAGAGCTCTTGCGCCGCCGGGCCCTCCTCCGAGGAGCTCGCCTCCGACGCGCCCGCCGTCCCGCCGCCGCAAGGCAAGGTAACCGCCTCCACTATCGACACCTTCATCAACACACGCACATTTATTGCAAACGGTAAAAAAATATTTCTACCTCTACACTGCATCCAAACCTGATAGCTCGCTCGCCGTGTGCTACAGAATAGCGCGATATCAGAAATATAATCCTGCCATTTAACATACCATAATATCTATCATACTTCTTCAATATAATGTACATTCTTGTTTACAGGCCAAAAAGGCGGGTTCCTTTGTGTTAGGGATTATTTATATTTTAGACACTATACTATCTGATATCTCTTGCAGTCGAAGTACCTACGCTTAACAATTGCAGGTTTGCCAAAAGTTAAAATTAGCATTTTTTTCCAACACATCGACTTATTTCATTAGTATTTAATATAATTTGCTCCCTATTGTGCCTGTAGCTCGACCCGACCGACTTGCATGCGCTGCTAGCACCCGCTTGTGTCCGCGACATGCCGCCACCGCCTCAACACCCTTCTTCATATCAAATATTATATATATCACAAGCGGAAGTATATACCAGAGGTTGTTTGTACATAATTTGCAAAATAACACGAATAAAATTAAATATTATTTATTTGAAAACTTTAAATCGTTTTTTAACGGCGAACATTTCTAGTATTATCTTGTATAAGCGAGAATTTGTATGAACCAAGGGAACATATTATATGTAGTATAGGTACCTAATAGATAATGGTTAGTCATACTGTGCCTCATAAATCATTATCATAAGTTGAAATCATAGTTTTTTTATGATATGGGTATGACTTTCTTGTTGTTGGGTCAGACCTACATCATAACTTTAACATTATGAGAATGATATGGTTTAAGACAAAGAAATAATTAAGTTGGAACTTCTAGGTGAGCTCGGTGCCACCAAATATCCGCATGCAATGACTCGCCAATGATTTCGCTTGGTAATGATTTCTGAAGTTTATTTTGTATGTTTTTTCCGTGATTGAATCTATTTAGATATAAACATAAATAAAAAGCAAGGAAGGTACGTAAATTTCAATTCGATTTGTGCGTAGATGCTCCGCCTCGATTATCCGTGGCGACGTGGCGTAGCCTACTGTACTGCAGAACTAGCCCGAATTAGTTGAGTCACTCAGTCCAAAGAAACATCGCAACGATTTACTTTGTTTTCCGTGAGCTAACATAACTTAACGTAACGTTTCGTAGTTTGCAACATACTTACGTGACTGCAACATTCAAACTCTACGGCAGTTTGCAATCGATTTTGTTTTTAATACTATCGTTGTAAATAAAATCACTATCAATAAGTACTTAGCTAATTTATATTTTCTATAAAGATTCGCCCCGGGGGCTTGCAGCGCTCGCGGCATGCTCCGATCGCGCGCTAGATGCATGTCGCACTGCACTTCTCTCTGCTCACAGAACCGCTTTGCTCTCAAACACCACCAAGAATCAGTTGCTCACAATCTTCTAACAATGTTTACTTATAGTCGTCGTGAATTATGAGTTCTGTATTGATTTGCTTTTTTTATGAGGCCTTTTCTTGTTGTTATGTATATTATGACATTACATATTGTGACAATTGGCTTCCTCAAATTTATACGTTTTTGTATGCAACATTCTTGGTAGGAAATCTCTAATGGTTACTTTCGCTTTAGATCTTTACAGAAAATTCAATTTTCACCCCTACTTTTAATCACTGAGTCAAAATAATATGTACTTAACTACTTAAGAACGTAACTACTAGATTAGTATTTAAAATAAGTACTTACGACATAATTGGCATACCTAAATTTAATTCTACAAAATAACTAAATTGAATTAATAAGTGAGTTCTGATTACTTGTCATGTCATGATACAGAAATGTTATTCTTTGTTTTTGTTCAGACGGGATTTGATTATTCTCGCTATTCTTAAGGCAGTAAAATAATAATATATACAAAATATAAAAATATAGTTTTGATTATACTCACTTTTGCATTTATTTACCCCCTTTTGGTAGGTTTTCGTACCAATACAAACGATACCTTATAAAATGACATATCCTTGTCCGTGTGCCTTTATTCTGAAATCGCTAAAGCTAAATAAAATTAAAGAATTTAGCGTCAATTTATGCTAAGGCTAAATGCGAACTAAATGGCACTAGCAACGTTTTTACTGCCACGGTACATAATAGTATGAAAGTGAACTACTGAATGAATGTGGTTTAAACTATTTTCTTTGTCATGTTTAACATAAGGACTTACCTAATTCATTTATTTTGTTTTATAATTCGCATCTACACTGGCACAATCCTAAACCAATTCACTATTATGTAAGTGTGTGCTTTCTTTATCCCAGCAGTCTCGTTGGCCATCCTAAGCAGTTGTAGTAATTGATCAAACGACATCGTATTTTATCGTAGAAATAAAGAAAGTAGTAAAAGTTCGTATTTATCTTGCTTTCTCAGACGGCTTCCGTGCCCTTCGACCTGTAAGCTAATTGAGAAAGCAAGATTAATACTTACACACTTTTTCGACAAAAAATGATATCTTTTGATTATTGACTACACAAGTAGATATATGTAATATAACAAAAGTAACAGAGTGTGACGTCATCCCTGTGACGGACGGACGGACGAATGATTGTTTTGCACTAATCCTGCAACCAAAGCACCTTCCGTTAGCGTTGCGTTCTATGTTTCTCGCTACAGGAAAATAATGCCAATTTTAAATCAATTAACCCATACTAATTATTACAAATAGTTCCTGAAACCTGACACTCTATATTACCAGGCTTCGTATCGGCGTACATTTTGGGGGCCGCTGTTGAGATAGATCAAGCTTTATCAATATCGACGACGAGTGAGTGTGTCTGATGCTACACATGCTTACATCGACGATCCGGGTCCCCACGTAGTTTTTATCATACAAATACAGGCAAAAAATTAGCGCAATAATGCGATAGAGTAAGATAATATTACGAATATCGACACAGCTCCCTTATTTCCCACCTTTTCCCCTATTAAATGCATTTGCCTCCACCTAACGTTTCGTGAAGTGCACCTTCCAATTCCTTTTCGTCTGCCTCTGCTCCAGTGGTTATACTGCGGATGTCACGAAATCAGAGAACTTTTGCCCAGCGCCTTAGATACTTGGTCTACGAGTAGTGGCCTCGATTCTCATCTCTATGATAGCGGTTCTGAAGTGCAGTAATACGTTTGTTAATCGACCAACTCTGTGAACATCTAGTATGCTGAGCATTTGTGCCTTCACAGTGGTATTTTTATTTTGCTGAAAACTGGATATTGAATTTTATCTAACTTTATACTATCTGGGTAACGCATCCATAGATATCGACATATTTTACCATCCACCAGGACCTTGCTACTAATCACTGGAGTAAATTACGTGCACTGTAAGATGATTGACCAGAGACAATGTCGTCTGTAATAGGGTAATTTAGCCCAAACTTTTACTGCCTTTTTTAACGCCAACGTCATTGTCCTCCACAAGATTGATATTGTTTCATGCATTAAAGCTTGGTGCGGCTGACACAAAATTTACAGCAAATTTTGTTATCTATAATATTGCCTAACTACAATTTGCGCTAAAATGCACAAACTTAAATATGGGAGTAAAACTAGAAAATAGTTGCATTTTTTAACGCTAGCTCCCCATAGACGTTTCCATATTTTCGCCCCTAGGTGTCGCGGAAAAAATCTATGAACCCAAAAGTTTTGGCAAATTTTGCATTCTACAATATTGCAAAACTATGATTAGCACTGGAATGGACTTAAACGAAATTAAAACGCAAGTAATAGAAAAGTGCCAGTTTTTCCAAGATGGCGTAAAAAGAAATAGAGCTGGAGGTATGACTATGCCATGTGGTTCTTTACAACATATCAAAAAAACATAATAATCGCACCATTTTTAGGGTTCCGGAACAACAATTTAATACGTACGACGATTTTTTTGTATGGGCTGCACCTTTTCCGGCATAGCGTACTTTCAGTAATGGCGACAGGCAGATCCGTATTCTGCAGGGTCAAAACCGTCTGATAACTTTGTCACCCCAACTGTTACTTTACATGTTTTGGCGTTTGCATGATTTAGAGACGCGTTTTCCAATTTTGGGCCTAGTCTAACACTGTACTTATTGATAATAGAAATTTGAAATTTCATTTATTAACTTACCTGACAGCACGCCTCTCCTCGCACCCCTGCATAAGAGGGTCCATGAATATCGTTAAGTTAGTGGAATCATTAAATCGGCAATATCTCTAATATGTTTAAGCTAGAATAAAATAAGACAACATGTGTTATTGATTAATAGTAGCGAAGCAAATATTAAAATTTGTGCACCTATTAAAAAAATACCCTGTAAAGGACCGCTACGCCAAACGTCTTAGGCACCAAGCTACAGTGCCAGAACTATAAAAGTCTGAAAATATTACTGTGGCAACTAGTAAACGGCAGCTTCAGGTAAAATGGGTTGCCTTGCCTAGCTTACCCTTCTCGGTCCTTAGGGTCGAAACTCATAGCCGACGAGGTCAACGTAGGCCTCATAAAATATAAGAAGAAACAAACGAATTAAGTTACATTTTAATATTTCGATTACTACAACTCGCTCGCAATTTCATCAAGTCATTTAAAAACACTGTGTTTAGTATGACTTAAAGCTAAAATTTAAAAATATACAGAAACAAATCGTAGTTATACTTATATAAATATTATTAATTACATTTTGCAGCATAAAAACTCATTTCCTGACACTATGTATAACTATTTAATCCATTCGAAATAATCGTAGGTACATGTTTTCTTCCCAAATGGGTTTATATTTTTTATTACAGTAAATAATGGTTTTTGGTAACTTAAATTGGTTGTATTTGTTTGAAACTTACTTCAAGATACTTAATTCAAGGCCGATACGAAGTCTGCATAATATTACTGCCGCATCCATTATCTGCTGTCTTGTTTATTTCGAATAATTTTGGGATACAAAAAACAATCTTACCTATGAATATACTTGTTCAGAATAATCAGAAGTGTTTGTGTGCGTTGCCGTTGTACGTTTTTATACTTGGTACTTGGTAGACAAAACGTCGCACGGGTTGAATTCCGTTTTCAAAATTGCAAAAAAAATAGTAAGGGACACACGCAGATTTTTTAAACTCTTAATTTAAAACTTAACACTAAATGTAAGTGGATTTATCTTTTCCTGCAAGTGGCCCTAAATAAAACCAACATTGCTATAAAGCCAATAGTGGCACCATATTTTTTTTCATATCCTATAGGTACCTACTTTGTAGCGTCATCTTAAATTAGTTTCCTACAGTCGAAATATGTCGAGTACAAAAATGTGTGTACATACTCAAGTAATGGAACCAGTATTGTACAAAGGACCAATTATGGACACCGATTCGTATTTTACATAAGAGAATTGTTATTCATTTGCTTTGCAAAAATCAATCCAATGCAATAATCGTCTGTTATATATTGATGATGTGACATCATTTTTATCGACCTAATAGGCTATTTTCGTAATATTTACCTTTTATCGTAGTGTTTTAGCATCTCACATTCAGGCTGTCTTTTAAAACATTTAAAACCAGTTTACTTCATTTCAAACGGAAACCAAAGCAGTTTTTTAAATTCGATAGTTTGATACAATTTAGTCTTTGTTGGACAAACTTAATAATAACTTAGCAGCTATACTCAATAATCTCAATTGTGATATCATTTAGAATCTCCATTAAACAGGCGTTGTTGTTGTTTGAGAAAATGTTTAAGAAAGCTCCACAACCTGGCTTTGGTTTTTCCACAGTGCGATGTTAAACTTGCCGGAAGGAAAACTCAGATGCCTAAACTTTAAATATGACTTGAAAAATAAAAACACCGGACATTATTAATTAATTTCGTTTTATGGACTTAAAGCAAATTTAATCAGCTTTCTTTCACAGCAAACGAAACTCGAAAATTCTAATAACGTAAATGGTAAATAATGAACCAGGGTACCGCATTTCCGAAATTTTGAAAAGTTGATGCAGCTCTTTTTTCGTGCGACTTTTGCTAAACATGTTTTATGATATATACTCCTGAGCTGAGCCTCCTAGCCCTGTAAGGTTGGCCACTATATCCCGGACACCCTGTATAAACATATTATATGTATTGTATTTCTTATATTATATTATAATCAATTAATTTAACCCTATACTTGACATTGTGCAATCTTATGCACGTTACTCTTTAAAAAAATCTAGGGAGTAAATGAAGGACTTAGGAATCATTTTAAATGCGCATTATTTTAACTGATATTCCAATAAGTTGGAGTAATATTATTTTGTACTGCTAGGTAAATCCATTTTGACAGTAGCACGCAAAATAACGGACCGAAATCCTGCGTTTACGCATCGTGTCATAAAAATAATTAATTTCATAAAATTCTTGCTTTAATAATGCAAATTTATTGTTATTATAGTATAAGTAAGTATATTTCCAACACACAATAGCAATCTTGGTATATCAAAACTACATAACAATGGCCTCTAACGTTACATGAAGGCATATGTATCTTTAAATGCACAGCGCCAGCTACACCATTAAGTAAGGTTTATCCTACTATGTATCTTTAAAGATACATTACCAGGTACGCTATACTTTTGCTATGTATCTTTATGGATACACAGCCAATTTGCGGTATAAAAAAAAACTATTTATAATCCTCTTTTTGTGGGTATAAACTGTTAGTTATGCTTTATATTTCAAAGTTTGAGGGCTTAATACCGAGCTGGTACCATTGTCAACCTATTTTGAGAGTTTTTTAGTACTAAATTGGCAACGAGGTGTCTGAAAACATCCATATCGATAATGCTTTCATGTTTTTCAAATCATATAAAATAAAATAAAAATAAAATCATTTATTCTGTAAGTAGGCCCTGTAGGCACTTTTACAAGTCTGAATCTACCATCTACCAGCGCTTCAAGAGACCATTGTTGAGAAGAAGCACCGCAAGAAACTCAACAGTAAGCCATTTTTTTAAATAAATAACTTATTACAATACTAAACTTAAGCTATCTAATTTAAATGTCACAGGGATGTACAGGTCCCAGTAGTAATAATAATTAAATTAATAAAAATGTCAGGTTAAAATAATAATACAATTCCGGAGATGTAAAGAGTCTCCAAATGTCAAATTAAAATTAAATATAGGTAAGTAGGTAATTAAACAAAAAACAAAACAACAAACACAAACAAGGGAGATGTAGAAAGTCTCCACGGTCAATTTTGGAGATGTAAAGAGTCTCCAGATGTCAAATTGAAATAATAAGCATACAAGGAGATGTATATAGTCTCCACGGTCATTAATAATTGTAATACAAATAATTCAGTCCCAAGCATTGTCATCATTTATATACTCTTTAATACTATAATACGCTTTAGAAATTAGTTGACGTTTAACGTAACTCTTAAATTTATTTACTGATAAATGAGTAACACTACTTGGGAGCTTATTATAGAACCTTATACAATTACCCATGAAAGAGTTTTTTATTTTGTGAAGCCGTGTAAAGGGCACTGCAAGCTTATGTTTATTCCTGGTATTAACATTATGTATGTCACAGTTCTTTCTAAAACTACCGATGTGTTTATGAACATGCATAATATTTTCATAAATATATTGACTGTATACGGTTAATATATTCGTTTCTTTGAACTTATCTCTAAGCGAGTCTCTATGACCCATCTTGTAAACAGCACGAATAGCCCTCTTCTGTAGAACAAAGATGCTGTTTACGTCAGCACCACTACCCCATAGTAAAATACCATATGACATAATACTATGGAAGTAACTAAAATAAACTAATCGAGCGGTTTTCAAGTCTATTATATTCCGAATTTTATTAACTGCAAAAACTGTAGAACTTAGTCTATTCGCTAATTTAGCCAGATGAGGACCCCATTTGTTATTGATTTGTTTATTGTTATAAAAGTGCCTATTTTTATCGCCCTAAGTTAAAGAAAGCCTAGTCTATCCCTAGACTTATCCTAGTATTGACCTAGTGTATTTGTAAGTATATACACTCGGGTCTTTTTTTATCGTTTCAGAGACCCTATGTAGCATCCATTGACATAAAAATGTTTATTTTTATTAAAATGTTCCTATGAGATGATAAAAACACCAAACAACTAACTGCCCCGATTTTTCTGTATGTCCTGAATGCGGTTTGTTGATTTTCTCGAGCTAGCATTTCAGTCATCCGTACATTTTCAGCGCTGACTGCAGTTGTGCGACGGCCACTTCTGTCTGTCATTTTCATGGCTAGCTTTGAACCTTTTGAAGTCATTAAGCCATCTGAAAATATTTTCCGAAGAAGGCTAAAGTCTTCTCTATCTAATCTTCAACAATGAAAGCTTAACAATTTAGAGAAAACAATTTTTAAGTCATACGTAGATCGTCCACGCAAATGTTTTTGCTTACGCTCCAGCGAAGCAGACAAAAAGCGGGAAAAGACGGACGGAATGAACCGAAAAGTTAATATTTCCTCATAATTTCTGAAAATTATAGTTTTATTTTTTACGAATGCTCGTAATTTGCAAAAGTTGTTATTCAGATTGTGTTATTTTTCCCAGATCAGAACTTTTAAAGTGACCTACGTGGTTTTCTTCGTCGTGGGTCTACAACTCGGAAATAATAAATAGCATAATCTAATGAAGTTGGAGCACTTTAAAGTAGTAATTATGTATTTTTTTCATTTCTTAATTAATATTTCTCAAAAAAGTTGAATTATTGATATAAATATTTAATTTAACCTTAATTATGGCTGTAATTAAGTTATAAAAATAAAGCAAAAACTCAAGATTTCACATTAAATACAGATTGTTGTTAGGGGAAGATAGTATAGTATCGGACACATTTTAATTTTAACAAATAAAGTCTTGAAATTGGAGACAATAAAATCATTTTAATAATAATTGTGTACATTGAAGTTCATTCGTTATACCGTTTTGGTGAAAAGCATAATAACTTTATCGATTACCGATTTATATCAATTATTATTTCAAAAAAAATTAGTATACTATCGGACATCATGCGATAGTATCGGACAGTATACTTAAAATGCCAAAAAAATAATATATACCTAATAAGCGTGAGAATAGGTGAATCCCTACTTTCAATAAATACCTTGCAAACATGTTCGTCAGGAGAGTTTAAGTAAAAATTAAGAAGAAAGTCAAATAACACTAGTTTGTTAAGTATCGGACAGTTTGGTTTAGTAACGGACATCTTATTATTTTACTATTATTATTTATTATTTATCGATATTAAGTAAGAAACGAAGGTAAGAAGGAGCCTAACAAAAAAGTCGACCAAACTTGTTGAGTATTGTTTAATTAGTTTTAAGTAATTGAACACGTATAATAGGTATTATAATTATAATCTCCAACAAAAACTTAAAAACTCTTTGTACCTATATCTATAATATGTATTACTTTTGGCTATCTTCTTAGGAAAAAAACTTAGACACATTAAACATAATAGATGCATAGTAGATATACGAGTAAGTACCTTTGAAAATTTAAATTTTAGGTAGGTAGGTAGGTAGGTCAGTCCAACTGAAGTCTGCTTTTGGTTAAACCATTGTAGGAAACCGACTTCAGTTGGACTATTACCTACCATCTTAAATAAGTTATTTTTTGGGTTTTGAAGGCGGGTTTTTGTTTTTATAAACTTTTTTTTATTTTACACTTTTTAGAGATTATAATTATGCTGTTATGTAGTCCCACTTCTCAAATAATAAGAAACTATAGAACACTAGCTTCTGCCTACGACTTCGTCCACGTAGAATTAGAAGTATTTAGTGATTTAATTTCGAATTCAAGGTAGCCTATGTTTTAGTTTCAGTGTATAACAAACTCTATTCCAATATGTATCCAACCAAATTCCTCCGTTTTAGCGAAGAAGTAATAAAGGAACAATAAAATGATAAGATATAAATAGGTACACAATGGCTCTATTAGTTTTAATTTTTTTATGTTATTTTTCGGTACTGGGTGGTCAAATAAAAAGTTAGGTTCACTAATGTTTCACCGAAATACGTTTGGCCGAATGAGTCGTTTGGCAACTGTTTCATTTCCTAACCCGCTTATATTTCTGTAACTGTAAATATTTCAGATTTTTTTAAAAATAGCTAACCTAACCTAACCTATAGTCTACACAATGGTACAAAAATAAATCCTGAAATATTCACAGTTACAGAAATATATGCGGGTTGGGAAATGAAACAGTTGCCAAACGACTCATTCGGCCAAACGTATTTCGGTCAAATGAACGGACCCCAAAAAGTTAACCTAACCACCTGTATTTATTCCCAGTTCATTACAGCTTTTGTCATAGCTCATAGCTAATATTTATTGAACTTCGATAAGTACATACTTCGACCCCCCTTTTCACCCCCTTGGGAATATTTTTTTCAAAATCGCCAAAAGTAGGTAATAATTTTTATTTGTAATTTTAAATTGATCTGACAAAGTTAAGTCAAAATTTACTTGAAACATTTGTACCGGCCATCATCAATACATACCTAGTAACGTGTAATAATTAAAAGTGTTAGGTATTATTTCATTTTTTTTTGGGCAATTCTATTATTATTTATTATTAACTTACGTGTAGTAATGGACGCGAGGACGTGTCCCATACTATACGAAACTTCCCTGTCCGATACTATACAACACGACTAACATTATAAAAAAATAAATTAAAAAAGAACACGCCATTTCTCATTGGTTTTAGTATCATAAATTAAATATATAATAAACTTATGATATACTCGTAAGATGAGCTGTTTGTAATAACTTAAATTGTGCAGATAGTAAACAAAGCAACAAAATATATTCCTTACGTTGAAATTGATTTACTCACATAAATCGATGCGGTGCGCGCAGGGGCGTCGGCAGCTTGCCACAGAATGGTTCATCGCGTGTCTAGAATGGTATATTTCGCTTGTGCGTTCATAGATGGTGCATTAGACGTGAAATAGAGATGTTAGCGACATTGTCCGATACTATACACTGTCCGATACTATACACTGTCCGATACTATACTATCTTCCCCTACGTTACCTGCTGAGCAAGTCAATTAATAGTATTTTATCTTTTAAATAGGCCTATTTTCATTTATTTATTTTTTATTTATAATAATAAAAATATTTTTTTGGGTACTCGTTTTATGACGGTGTGTCTCCCTGGATACATATACTTTTATATGTACATTTGTAACGACATGGCGGTGTGCATTTAAAGATACATTCAATAAAACACAAATTAAAAACCATGGATTTTTTATATTATTTTTTCAGCCCTATTTGGACCCCGAAAAACACGATTCTTAAAAAAAACCACCAACATTTCAGAAAAAATTGTCTTGCCAAGTATAGGGTTAATGTCGTCACAATCGAATGTTTTGAACCAACATGTTTTGAATATACAAGTAATGAATTCAACTTATTAAAATCCAATTGTAAGACAAAAAATATTTATTTATTTATTAAAAAGGTGAAATTACATTATATATAGGAACATATGTCCCACAAAACCGTTTGCACGGTTGGTTGGTTGGTTTTACTCGTAAAATAGGTATAAAACTTGATAATGATGATGGGTGCGAACTCCCGGCTGGAGCAGGCGGCGGTCGACGACTCAGCGGCTCACTCTGATAATATGAAACTCGAATCACTACTTATGTTTGTCCTCATGAACAACCTAATAAACCAGTCGTTTACAATACAACAAATAAAACGCTTTTTATCATGGTTGAGTAGGTACTACCAAATTAAGAAGTTTCATTCATGTGTAATAACTATTAGCTAACTAACTTAACTATTAACTTATTATTATAGTTCATTTTGATAACCTGCTATTAATTACTACTATTCAGTCGTTTTGGGGGTGCAAATATGAAAAAAAACGGCCAAGTGCTAGCAGGAGTCCGGAGCCACAAAGTAGGTCCTTACCTATTTGTATATTCCGGTTTGAATCCGATTTCGAATAGAATCAGTGCGAGCCCGACTGACCCGACTCACTCATGACCACGTTTTATTTTGATGTTTTTGTTCAGGGTTCGTACTACGATCATACCAATGTTCACGCTTGGTATGTTCCACCGTTTTTACAATACATCAAAAATACTTAAATATGCGTTGGAATGAAAACGTTTCAAGTATGGGAACCCAATTTATTAATTCACTATCTTTATAAATTTTATTAGTTATTTAAGTAAATCCGCCGTAATAACACATATTCTGAAAAAAAAAACAATCCTCTGTCTGTCTATAACGGTTCAAAAGATACAGCTCTTTAACGATAGGACGGACGGACAGCGTAGGCACATTGATAGGGTCCCGTTGGGCTACCCTTCGGAGGCGGAACGACCTGGTAGATTCTTGACGTGTAAACGTGCCCGTGCGGCTTACTTACTGAATAAATGACTTAATCTTTATCTTTATCAATGAAATGGGTCATTCTACTTTTCAGTGTACATTTTTGGTTATAGTCCGATAAAAAGTATACCAAATTATGAATCCGCGTCTAAATAAATAACATAAACTTAGAATGTTTAAGTTTGACGGTTTCCAAAAAAACAACTCTTAAATTACTCAATTATCGTTAAAAAATCTTGGTAACTCAGTGGTAAATTGCACTCTTTCCATAGAAAAGGCGGGGACATCAACATCCACTGCGTTACTGACATTATAGTTATTACAAATAACTTTTTATGTATTAGGATAATTCTAAATACAAGCTTATTTACGTCCCTCTTCGAGTTTCAAGTTAGAAAACGGTGCAATTCACCGTTTTTGAAAAAAAAATTGTTTAATGCAAAATGTGACTAAAAATGTATGTACAACGAAAAGTAGAATGGCCCAAATGACATCTATTTGCACTACATGTTGCCCGCGACTTCGACCGCGTAATAGTCGATTACCGCTAGTCGCGGTAAAAAATACTACCCTTTGTCCTTCCTCGGGGTTCAAGCTATCTGCATACGAAAATTAATCAAGATCGGTTCTTTGATTTGACCGTAAGGTCAAAACAGACGGACAGACTAGAGTTAGGTTCGCATTTATAATATGTATTAGTATGGATGGATTTGAAAAATTATTTATTACTTTAGAATTCAAGATCGTAGTACGTAACAGACGACTCGAAATACTTTTTTTTTAAATCGGTTAAACAATAATGAATGACTTACACAAAAAAAATCTCCGGACATTCCAAACGCCGGTCATTGATTTACAACTACATTTTGGAAAACCCGGGTAATGGACACCCTTTTTTATTGTTCCGTATAGTCATACTAGGGACCCTTATAGTTTCTCATGATATTGGGTGCCATCTTGAATTTTGAGTTTTCGGTCGAAGTTCGGGAGTGCCAACATCGAAATTCGTATTAAGGGAGTCCAAATTAGTAAAAATAAACATTTGGTCAAATGTTACCTAAAATGCCACTAAAAATAGACCATCAGAATAGTGGACCACTCTAGAACGCGCACTCAGACCGTTAATAAGATAATGAATTATTTTTTATGACTAAGTAGACTTCATTGGTTCTTAAATTACTAAAATTACCTTGAACTTGTTTGTGGTTTCGGAGATAGCTTTCTGTCTTTGTAGTGACGGCGACGGAACCCCATACATACTTAGTTACTGAGCATTGTCCGACATAGTTACTCTTTTCCGGTTTTTTTATAATTATTTTTGTACTACTTACCCCTATGTGCAGAAAATAATATAAATAGAAAAATAGACGTGTTCTGCATCCCCCAAAACCCGGAAAATTATTCCCGCGCTGAACTTAAAAACCAAAAGGAGGTCATTTTCAAAATCTGTTATATCAACTGCCACTTTGACATGCTAATTCGATGAATACTTATAAGTCAATGACTTTGGTACCGTTGAATCTCCTCGTTACGACTCCGTTCAGAAAATATTAGTTAAGTACATGTATTCTTAACCCTTAATTTGGCAGTGTACATCACAGTGACCATACTATAATGTTCACTTTTAATGTTTGGAATGTTTTTTTATTTTTTTGCTGATTCAAAATCAAAAAGGGTTTGAATTCCCGACTTTTTTTATTTTTGCCAAATTAAGGGTTAATTTAATAAAAAACGGATTTCAACCCCTGGATTTCTTGTTTACTAAAATTGTACTGGTATAAAAAACCTAATTAGTAAAATGATGTTAGTACCTATACATACCTAAATAGCTAAACAACTACAAACATATTGCTCCCTGGGTATATTTATGTACAGTGATACTCGAGGAAGGAGTCGCGGCGTGCAGTCGATTTATGGGCCTGTACCTACACATAACTGCGATGCGATACGGCGACGCCGCAATTATACGGATTTATACGGAAATAGTTCGCAGATATTTGCGATGCGATGCGAATTCGCAGTTATGTGTACAGGCCCTATACTGGTACGATGGTAGCTTGAAACTTATCGGAAAAGGTAGCCGTATTTTTGACGACGCGCTGGCCTAGTTGGTAGTGACCCTGCCTACGAATCTAGCGGTCCTGGGTTCAAATCCCGGTATGGGCAGATATTTGTGTGATGAGCGCGAATATCTGTTCCTGAGTCATGGATGTTTACTATGTATTTAAGTATATATTTCTCTATATAAGTATTTATATCGTTGTCTAGTACCCATAATACAAGCCTAGAGCTTAGTTTGGGACTAGATCAATTGGTGTGACATTGTCCCCTGATATTTATTTATTTATTTATTTATTGCAAAAAACAATAGTTGTTGATTCTAAAATAGAAATTATGGTTCAAGACAAAGTGGAAAAGAGTCAACTCCCCAGGTGTAACACGGTCGACACGGATAAAACAAAACAGTGATTCGCTAATGAAACTATTTTTGACATTTTCGTACTAATTTCACCATACGATGTTAACAAATGAACAGACGCGTAATTATAAATTATTACAGTAATGTAGTGCTGCGAAAATGGTATCTACTCAGCTATATGTCGTAACACCTATTGGAAGTGCGACGCTGATTTTCTGTGGCCCCACGGACTGGTTTTGCTAGACAGCATACATTGCATTCGCTTCTACCCTCGAGTTACAATAGGGAATCTCTTTATGTATAAATGAACTCAGTACCTACTCAATTAAATAAGTGCATAATTATTTAATGACTTCAGATGTTAGAAGTACTATAATACAATAATTAACTTAACCTGTCAATATTATAATACTTTCTATTATTAAAATATCACGACATTGTAAGCATATTTTTAATCCTTGGATATTATTTTTGATTTGTGTGTGTTCTCTTCCCATGGGCATTTGATTCGACTCGCCTTGACTAAAACCATAAACATGACACTACCTAATTACGCATGCACAGCATAGTCCTTTACAGTACACTCGCGAGCAAAAGTATCGAATCACTTTGCATTTTTTTCATGTGCACCCAATATCTTTGTAAATCGGTTTATTTTTCTAAATTACTTAAATGTAATTACGTTTCTTGAAATATTAGCTTTATATAAAGCTATGAAACATAAAAATTGGCCCAGATTTTTTCAGATTATGGGCAATTTCCCAGTTTGTGAGCTTTTACTCGTTACGACGTACACGAGTTGCACTACCCTTGACCCCTATACATAACGGTATACATAACTGTATAACGGGGGTAGAGGGGGGGTTCCTTATCAGTCACTTATCAGAAGTCGACCGGTACACATTTCCGCATATTATTCTGTAAAGAACACCTGGAAAAAATGGAAGCCACTGAAGCTCAAGTCGCCGTAGTCGTCCAGCTTCTGCAACAAGGGCGTAGTCAACGTTCAGTAGCTGCCGAGGTGAATCTGAGCCAATCTACAGTTTGTAAACTTTACCAGAGGTACCACCAAACTAGAGCTTTTACTTCAAGACCAAGAAGCGGCCACAGAAGGTGCACATCAGAGAGGGACGACCGCTTCATTGTCTCAATATCTCTCCGAGATCGTCACCAGACTGGAGTTACCATCCAGCAGCGTCTGCGTGAGGTGCGAGGAGAGGCTGCCAGCGAGTGGACAGTGAGAAGAAGACTCAAGACAGCGAATTTGACACCCAGGAGGCCTGCGACGGGGCCCAGGTTGCAGGCGCGGCACCGTACAGCCTGAAGAGAATTTGCAGAAATTCATAAGACTTCGACCCTTGAGCAATGGACCCCAATTCTCTTCTCAGACGAGTGCAGAATATGTCTGAATGGCTGCGACAGAAGGGGAAGAGTCTACAGGAGATCAGAAGAACGATATGCTCAGTGCTGCTTCTCCGAAAGAGTCGCCTACGGAGGTGGCTCTGTTATGTTTTGGGGCGGCATGGCATCTCGTACGACGCGCGGACTGAGCTGGTTTTCGTGCCTAGCTGTGGTCGTGGCGGTGGATTGACTGCTGCCAGGTACATAACGGAAATTCTGGAAGAGCATGTCGTCCCTTATGCTGGTATTTTTGATGAGGGGTTCATGCTAATGCAGGATAATGCCCCTTGTCATACCGAAAGGGTCACCGCTGCCTAACTCCGCGAGGTGGGCATCGAGACCATGAACTGGCCAGCGATGAGTCCGGACCTTAACCCCATTGAACACATGTGGGACTATCTGAAGAGAAAGGTTCGGGTTCGGGATCCTGCTCCTGCCACTGTTGACGAGTTGAAGATAGCTTTGCTAGAGGAATGGGACGCTATTCCTCAAGACTACGTTAGAAAATTAATTAGATCGATGAAAAATCGCTTAAACTGTGTCAGCAGGGCTAGGGGTGGCAATACCCGATACTAATTTAATAATAATAAATCGTATTGTATGTTAAATGAGCCTTTTATTCCAAGTTTGCCTGGTTTATTTTTAGCGTATTTTCAGGCTACTTCCGTTATTCGGGTTTTTTTTCAGCCTTTGGGCCTTGAATATTAAATTAGCACATTTTCCAATGCGTTACATTATTATCTTTTATTTGGTACCATAATTTTCAGATTTGGGTGGGAAATTACAAAGATATTGGATGCACATGAAAAAATGCAAAGTGATTCGATACTTTTGCTCGCGAGTGTAGTGTAACTACGCTAATATCTTTAGTTGTTATTTAATAGGTACTAAAAACTAAATAAATCATGAAAATTTAATATAAAATCGGAGCCGACTTCTCGTCAAATACTCCGACTCCCCGCCCCGCCTCGGGCCCGCAGCAATCCGTTTGTAGTTGTTCGCCGCGGCGCAGCCTTCCGGTGGGTCTAGCGCTACAAGTTGCATTCTGCGATCTCTACCAACTACAGAAATCTAATAACAATGTAATAAATATCCAGTCTGCGGGTATTTTTGTTTGTGGAGCATAGTTGAGCACAGTTCCTTAGTAGTTTTGTAAGTACAAGCGGCAGTTTAATTCAGCTCATTCCAGATTCCCGAATACGGCATCATCACAAACTATGCTGTGACGTTACGTCTACAGTCATATTTTAACAAGCTTTTACATGTAACTATGTATGTTCGGTTAACATCTTGCAATACAGTTTGTACCTTTTTGTTATTTTGTTCTCGAGAAGCAGATAATATTACAGAAGGTCGCGACAAATTTGGTAACGATTTCGAGAATGGATTATTCTAGGCTGATAGGATAGAGGGCAAATCTCTGATGCCAAATTTGTCTGCCTGCGCATAGTGGTCGCGTTACCTATCTATAATTATGGAGGCTGACAAAACGTCTTATCGTTCCCAAAAAAAAAGGGGAATTGGTGAATGTTGAACATAAAGTAACAATAGAAATCCTGTCTTCTCAGTCCGTTATGAGATCAGCTCTTAGACATCATACAATTTCATCATCGAGTTTACATCGGGTAAGTAGTACAAATTTAAGCCCACTCACACCAGTGAAGGAACCTTTACCTTCACAATTTAGATGAAAGAAGTGACCCAAATATTAGGTATATGTATAAAACTAACAAACAAATTAAGTAAAGTAAAACTTGTGAAAATACGACGGTCACAACTTTAAATTCTGTTAAAATATATTATTTTGCCGCTTGTAACATTTTACTTAGAAGGCAAGTCTATTGAAGAGGAATTATTTTAATGTCAATTTGAGACTTCTGAGTCGTTAAATTTCGCTAAACCGACGGTTAAGATTAAATATCGTCTATGTACGAGTAACGTACGAGTAACGACTCCTTGCGTTATTGAATTTTATATTTCATATCCAAAATAGTAAGGCGTTATTGATTGTTAACCGTCGAAATGCATCTTGCGGGCTAGCCTAGTCCCGCCGGGAAGCGCCGCGCCGAACTGAGTCAGCTGTGGCCCCAGTTACAGCCCCGAGGTGATAGGTACCATTATTAAAAGTATATTTTAGTGAAGTAAAAATGTCTTCTTCGGATAGTAAAAAGACTTGTTTCTTAAAGTTTTGGATTTTATTATACTTTACATATAAAGCTAGCGTCTATTCACCGCCATGATCGCCATAAAGAGAAAAAATCTCTCCGCTTCACCGACAGAGCCCAGTCATCTCGGTCGGTAAAGCGGGTTTTAAAGCGACATCCAGCGGAGGAAGGCAGCACCAAATAGTTATCAGTCGATGGTGGCCGCTCACCGTCAGATGTCGCTATAATACATTCTTGCGGATTTTGCCGCTTATTGTCGCTATTGCGACATGCTCGTATGTGTGTACCTATTATAATGTGTAACAAAACCATTTAAGACTGGCCTTGAGTAAACATCTTGAAAATGTATTTTCTTTCGATACTCCCCTTACGTTATGTCAATTTAACGAGTTATTTTAACAATGGATTTCGTGGTTTGTTTCTGTGATGGTACTCTTCAGTTCGCGTGGAAAGACAGCCGATACTTCAGAGAAGCGATAGTTATTAACGAGTAATGAATCTCTTCGTATAATTAATTATATACATATACTATTATTCATTTACATTTTAACTTTCTTTTTTTTATTTCTTTTTTTATTCCACACCATTGTTTAAAATGTTCATATAATTAAACTTATCACTGATTTTGCTATTATTATGTAGGCATGTTGATGCACTTTATAGTAATTGTACGCTCTAGATCTATTTACTCTAAGATCGCTTCAATTAATAAAAACTAAGTAAGTACCTTCATACTTAGTAAGCTCACTATATATTTGCTTCTTTTTACAGTTCAGACTGTTTAAAATGAATCGGTATGCATGATAATTTATTTTTGCTCTAAGTCTTTTAACCTTATATTTCACTTCATAAAAGTTCCCTTTAATGCCCTTGTCCACGATGGATCATTTTAGTCCAGTAGCGTAAAGGATGCTCTCTAAAATTAGATACCAGAAAATAAAAATTAAGCAACTATTGTAGTCATATGTATAGGCAAAACTCCTATAGTTGGCTGCTACTCTTTCTCTTGATAATGGTCCACGTTAAGAAGCCTCTTCAGTCTGATGCATTAATTCATCGCTTACTCTTGCCCACGAATGCCCATCGTGTAACGGGCCGTATGAGAAGGACGGTGCGTCAAACGGAACTCTTCCATCCAAGTTATTGCGTCAGTGGCTGCACGATGGCCTACTGGTGAGTTCCTTTCGACGCCTTTTACTACCACCTTCTAGGATCCAGTTACGAACCAAATAATTTAAGTAAAACATCGACATTAATGCTCGAATAACCCTTCTTAAAAACGTTATTCTAAGAAAAACGCTAAATTTATTAACCTATTAAGGGCCGGTTTTTATAAATAAACGGTTTTTTTAATTTTCGTATCTTTTTGGCGTAAAGGTCTATAGATCTGTCTTAATTTGCTTTTATAACGGTTCGTTAATATTTTTTACCGAGGTGGATGTCATGGATTAAACTTACGAACCGTTTGGTTCGTGTGTCGGTAACCTAAAATTGCTTTATATAGTTTTATTTTTCAAGAATAATTAATCATAATTACTGATTCTTCGGAAAGTACCTAATCGTTTAGATTTTTCGCAAAACAATTTGGATACCTACGTCTGATTCAAGTGCTATCATTAGATCATGTTGATCGCCGACGCAGAACATTCAAGTCGATGCCCGATTATTGTATAGTCTATTCGCGTTAAGAAAATAGTGACTCATCAGTGCAACTGCAAAGTAAAGGTGTATTCATTGGTGGCTTTCTAATTTACTGTGATCTAATTGGTCAAAGGGCGTGGCTAAGCCGATGAGTCACTATTTTCTTAACGCGAATAGCCTATAGTAGGTTAGGGGCACCAAAAGATGATCGATTAAGCGACTACACCAACTTTAGACAGATTATTCTTAGTAAAATTACCTAATTTCATCCTATTTCATTTTCTAGATTGAAGATGACTAGTATAAAACCTGTCATTTTAACTTATAGCACAGTATTTTAATAAAAAATCTTTGAATCCAAAAATGTACCGTTTTGCCCAAAAGATGAACAGTGTGAACTAATTCGGAACGGTTTGGGCCCAAAATTTGAACTTGCATAAAAAAATACCTATATGTCATTGTAATTTAAGGAACTTTTATGCAAGTTAACGAAATCTATCTTTATTTTGTAAATGTTCACATTTATTTTATATCACTTGCCTACATAAAGTTCCTATTTTTCAGGCACATGTGTTATAAAAACCACGAATTAGTATTTTTTAACAATAATCATTAGCAAAGTTAACTACTTATCTTTTGACAAACAGACAAACAGAGTTACTTTCACATTTATAAAATTACTAAACATTTCCACATACACTAGTACTGTTCATATTAAAAAACTATGCCTAAAAGTTGAACGACTGAATTTACTTGGTTCAACTTTAGGAAACAGAATTTATGATATGAACGAACAAAATCAATTCGAGTTCACCTATCGGAATAGAATCAGAACAGTTCAAGCATTAGGCCCACATTTTATTATTGAACAGTGATCGTTTTTATAGTACCTAATTGAAACTCTAAAATCATTGGATTAGGCTACAAAAGTTATCTTCATCTTTTGTTTTAAAAATACAAGAGCATTTACCGATCATTTTAATTCATAAAATTTCCATTTGTCATTATAGTAAGATTTATTAAGAAGCTTTAAAAACACTTCGCCTATATTTTATGACATTCGTTCAGATGCCAATAAATCAAATTCAAATAAATGAAGATAAATTTCCAGGGTATACATTATTCTAAAAGAAGGTTTAGCACCCCCTCGTAATAAAAACACCCTGAAGAGATATATTAGTATAACATAATAAAATAATCTAAGTAAACTGTACACACTAAATACTAACCTGAAAAAAACATCCTATATTTACGCGTAGGTACATCATTAATTTACACACTGGTCCCTAATACCTGCCGTTTTACAAAAAAAACCTTTATCTACCCTAAACCTAAAAAGATACACATTTAAAATATTTAATCTTCGGTAAAGCTTTGGATATCGGCGATCATGTCATATCATAAGTAGGTATAAATTGAAGGGAAAGTTGATGGTGTGTTAGAGACTCGCGTATGATATGATGTTTGATATCATTGTGCTTTGTGCGGGCGTGATAAGTGCTATTTTGTGCTAATTTAATGGAACTTTCATAATCGGTGGGGATATAGGATGAGTGACAGCGACGCTTTCCGTTATGAGGGTTTTAGGTATGTGGCTTCTTTACATGCTTCAGCCGGAGCAAACGTCTAGTTAATACATATCTTTGTGTACAGAATCTGTGGCAATGGCAGAGCCAGTCAAGTGACACGCACCACTTGGGAAGATGCTTGCGCTTTTCGACGTAAACAACACATTGAAGCCATTTTCATTCAATTTGCTTACTGAGAAAAGATTAGTTGCTAAGCCAGGAATATACAAGACGTTACTTATTTTATTTACACTATCGCCAATTTCAATATTTACCGTACCTATTCCATGGCTCTGTAATTGTTACTTGTTAGCAACAGTAAAAGGGGAGATGGGGGATGAAATGTTTGTAAACCAATCTCTCCTATTACTCATATGGGATATTGCGCTGGAATCAATGTACCAATGATGTTGACCTGAGGGAGATATACTAGAGAAACAAGACGACTGGGTAAATTCGGATGTATTGTATGACTTGATCGCCGAATCTTTCTTAGTGGTTTTGTTTTTTGAACTCCTACACTTCGAGACTACACGACCTGACTTTTTACAATAAGTACAAATCATTTTCTTCGGTGCACTACCAACGTGTAGCACGGCGTTGGTAGTCCCCCGGGTACTAGAAGTGGAGCGTAGGTACAGCTCGCAACCCAAGCAGCACATTAGTGAATTTTGCAGCTTATCTTATAGCTTTATGATCTAAATGAGTGGTTTAACAGTGTTTGACTACATTTATAGCTTTAAACACAACTCAAACTTGTATACGAGTTCATCCTGTCACTTATAGTTGCTTAGGAACGTTTTTTGTTTCTACTTTATTACTTATAGTTGGGTAAAGTCGATTTTGCTACTTAAAGTTGCATGCAGGTTGTAATTGTCACTGAATAAGAAGCAATAGTGATATATAAGGCCCTAATGTAACTTATAAGCCACTTTTATATATAAGTGGGAACATACCCTTATTTGGAACTTTTAATTCCAAATGACTAGTATAATAGAGTAGTGTATCACCAATAGTGGCTAAAGAGATAATTTTACAGCCCTTTTGGAAACTAAAGTGATTGCAACTTTAAGGCCTAGAAGGGTCGTAAAATTATCTCTTATACTAGTCATTTGGAATTAAAAGATCCAAATAAGGGTATGCTCCCACTTATATGTAAAAGTTGCTTATAAGTAGCTTTAGGGCCTTATATAGCACTATTGCTTCTTATTCAGTGACAATTACAACCTGCATGCAACTTTAAGTAGCAAAATCGACTTTACCCAACCATAAGTAATAAAGTGGAAACAAAAAACGTTCCTAAGCAACTACAAGTGACAAGATGAACTCATATACAATTTTGAGTTGTGTTTAAAGCTATAAGTGTTGTCAAACAATGTCAAACCACTAATTTAGAACATAAAGCTATAAGATAAGCTGCTAAATTCACTAATGTGCTGCTTGGGCTCTTATTGCCACTTCAACGCATAATTAAGTCTCAATAGGAGTTTCTTGAAAACCAAAAGCAGTTATTTTCACTTATTTAGATGGACACAGAAGATACAGATTCAAACCATGAAGTTGTTAATCGGCAATCCAAAGAAGATACTTGTATTGTTGAAAGGTAATTATGATTAGAATTTTGGCAAAAATTACCTGTATGATACAAAATAAATAATTTGAATTAGGTTATAATAAAATTGTGTCAAGAATAATTGATTACAAATTCAAGGGTTCCGCATACAAATTCAAATTCAAATTAAAAACATTTATTTCGGGTAACCTGACCCATATTGGTTAGTATACACTATTATCTTACCATCTAATGTTAGGACAGAGGAACAACTTTAAAACTTAAATTCTAAATTCGACTTAACTAAATTAAACATACTTAAGACTATAGGACAATCGAATCTAGTTGAAATCATTTCCAGGATCTTATTGGAGCTGCCCCGCATTCTGCTCAAAAGTGATGCAATACAAAAGTGATTTGTTTACTTGAATTTTCCGTAACTTGACATTAGTTGTTTATGCAAATTTAACGTATGAAAAGTTAATAAGCGAAACAGCAACTTGGGATTTCGGAGCAGTATTGAGGACTCCTAATTCACGAGCACTGGGCGATGTACAAAAGAGAAAATAATTAGTATTCGTAATAGCATTCACTGTTTTGCCACTCGCAAGATACAAATAAGTGATTTTCAGACCTGATAGTTTCAAATAGAGAACAAATAAGTGAAAATAAACAGTGTAAGATCTTTTTTGTTTCGCCATGTTTACAAATTGGAGTCCTTGAAAATGATTTATTTTAAGCAGAATTTTATCACACTGACGCATAATCATAGACTTTTGATAGTTGTGACGATGTTACTTTAACATTGTACGTAACCTACAATCATTAGGTCAGGTTTTTACAGTTTTAGTTCTTATCAGTATCAATTCCTTATATGATTTAACACTCTCTTTTTAAATATTCCTGATCAAATCAAAGGCGCATCGAAATTTACAAAGAAACCATACCATAGTTTCACGGTAGAAAAACATTCGCAAGAATTTCGTGCTTATTTCAATGCCTGAACGTGAATTTTAATCACTTACCAAACAGATGTATAAATCCAAATATAAAATGGCAGATCACATTCACTTTAAAAAAACTTACCGACTTAATTGTTGCAACGTCACTCAAAGGAACTTTGGCGTCCCATTTATCACTCATTGACCGAACTGAAATATTATTATTCATTCGTTCAATAATCGTCGTTCACTGCGCATAACTTTCACCCATAGTTCTAATTGCCACTTAAGGTAATCGTGAGATCTCTTATGGATTCAATATAGAACCAAAAATAAGCTGCAATTTTTCTCCCCGTGCTTCTATATTGGTCGCCTAAGGGTTCTTTCCACCTATATAGAACTTAGTCATGGCTATATATTTCACTTAAGTATCTAAATAGATATGATATACGAGCTATTTCCCACCCAGTGTGCTACTTGGGAATTCTTCTTTTAAAAGAGCTGTCATCACATTTTCTGACGTGATCTTCATGGTGAAGTGCTCCAGCTAGTGTCTTATCGAGTAGCTTGAATCTATCGGGTAGACCAGGAAACATTATTATTGCCAGGGACTCGTCATCAACTCTTACCCGATTCCCTGCAGTTCTTGTAGCATAGCCAGTGAGTTATTAACGTTTCCCTTAAACTCGTTATTTAGGATTTTTAATAAGGCCTAGTCTTCTTATCTTTTGATCCGTTCTGACTTCAATAGGGTCTGCGGTGTTAGCCGGATTGACGCAGACACTCCATAAGTCTAAATCAGTTAGGTAACATTCTAGGCTAAAAATCCAAGCGTTGAAATTCATGCCTGTAAGTTTACTGAAGCTAGCGCCTGTTGTCGTCACGGATTGGGTCAGGCTTTGTGCCGACAATGATGTCGATGGATAGTTATCCGTAGCACTAATTCACTTTAATTATTCTTCACATAAATAAAGCATGTATTATATATATATATATATATATATATATATATAGCACTGCTGCAACTAGGACCATAACCTATTTAATTAATAAAATGCAGAGTTTCGTGGAGTGCAAGAAGATATAATTTTTGATAGCAAAAAACGAACATTCGTTCTGATAACAATAAATCTAAATCTATTTCAAATAAAGGAATTTAAATTGCCAAAGGGTGCATTATTATATTATAAAAGAAGGTTTAACAAAAAATAAATGCCGAACTACGTAATATTTGTCACGATTTAAATATGTGATTATTTCGAACGAGTGTTCGCCTTTTGGGTGTGTTTCATCCTTTGGTGCCAGTTGCCTATATTGAATGCCGTAGAGATCAAATTTCTACTAATTTAATTTATTTGAACGTCTTTTTTTAAGTTTTATTGAAGTTTGAAAAGGTCAACGGACCCTTAATATGACAGACCGAATATTTTTTTAAGTCCATTGACAATTTATGTTAGGTGCAGGCAATAATCAAGCGAAAACAGGATAGCATTTTTAAGTATCAAGTCTTATTTGCGGCAGACCTATGGTGTCATAACTAATGTAAAATTTTACGATTCTTCACTTTATACATCGCTGGGTGGTACGCCACCCAGTGCAGTGCAGGTACTGACATTTGACCAACCATTCGTTAAAATTATATTTCCTGTCGCATATTTGGTCTCAACTTTATAAAACCGGCCCTTAATATCTAAAGACAGATTCTTAGATATGAGGTCTATGGCTATGCAGAAACTATTGTACGACGCAAGTTCTAGTACAAGATCTAATTAATTGAATGGGATCAAAGGTCCCTCCTCCCGCGACTGTCAAGCAAAATGTTTCTTAGCTAATTTGTTTCATTAAAATGACTTTACCTGTAATTAAGAAACTTAACGTTTTTGGGACCATGTACAGAGTGGGGATCACTCTTATAGAGTATTTTTAAAGTTTCTTGAAAACTTTTTTCAGGTTCTAGTTTGAATTAATAAATGTTATCAAAATCATTACGTTATATTAATAATTTTTGCAAAAAAAATACCAGCTTTCAACTTACTTAATTATTGAATGACACTAATCAACTTGACATTGCCTTTTACTCGGTTATTATATTATAACGAAGTGGCTGTATAAATGTATTGTTAAGAAAACATTTTGTACGATTATTTAAAATAAAATTAATCAAATAGATTATGTACAAGAAACCAAATAGAAATCAATGTCAAATTGTGAGTTTTGTTATTAGTTTGGTTGTGTTGAATAGTGACGCATGCCGGCTGGCTGCGGCCGTTAGTGCATCCGCCGTTTGTTTTGTTGCAGCGCGCACTCGGTAGCGGAGCCGCTCGCGACCTAGCTCTTCAGGAGTAGAATGATAGCTTGCCGACCACTGTTCTTTTATCACTTCAGTTTCCTCTTCTCACTAATAGCCAATATAATCATACCAACCCTTTCCGGTTACTCTGTCCTTCCTACTGCCTTTTCTCCCGTAACTACACAAAGATATAATATTACTTGTATACTTATATAAGATTTCCTTCGTGTGAATCCAATTGGCTATTATTTTGATTTTAATATCAAAAAGTGATATTCTAAACAATCGCAGGACACAGCGGCACAGGTAATTCCTCCTTATACTATTATTAGCTTTTATAGATTTTTGTTACCCCCAAAAAGTTCATAAGTATTGATTATATGCACTTTACTCTTATTACTTCTCTTCAAATTCTATTTTAGAGTATTGACCACTAGTTAAAGCAGACCACTTAAGCTTAGCACTAGATAGTTTCACTCGTAGCAGTGTCACTTTGACATTAGCTTCAGTATTTAGACATGCCAACTTTACTTGATACCACAGTTTTTGACTAATGGCAAAATCATCACAATTGTTAAGAGTGAATAAATACATTTTAAAATATCACTTTGCTGCATCTTACCTTTTTTTCACGAAATTAACGTACGTTTATTATTTTATAAATCACATAATATTCAATGTTCTTTAAACCTTTTCTAACTATTTAATTAAACAAAAACCGTCTTCGTCTACCAACCCTCTCCGATGTTAACCACGTTTTAGTTCCTATTACCTCATTATTTCGCATTTGGACTTACTTGTTGCTTTTTGTTGCCAAAAAATATTTGCGAAAATAAAAAGTTTTTCATGTACGAGTACATAAGCATTCACGAAGCATAATATTTTACTTCATTGATTCCCTAAATATTTTTCAGCAACAAAACATTTTTTGTAACTATTTAATTCTACCCAAATGTCTGTATTTTTTTTTTACTTAATATGTGTATATTTAATGTTTAATTCATTTAATTTGAATGTTTTGATGGAATAGATGTTTGAAAAATAGTCTTCTAAAAGTGAGGTTGCATTAGTATAATCAAACCCTGACTCTCACGGCTAGATTAAATAAATATTCGAACGTTATTTGCAACCTCGCTTTTATGATGTCTGTTGGAGATTGCGGGACACAGCTAGAAGTCCGTGGAATGGTGCGCAGGGCGCCGGCGGCGGGCGAGGGTCTGCGGGCCGTGGAGCGGCGGACGTGCGGCCAGAGAACGCCCTCGACGCGCTACTAGACGAGCTGCAGACGTTCGCCAAGCCCGCCGAGCGCGGCGCCGCCCGCGCGCCGCGCGCTCTTGTCGACCCTCCGCTGCGCCGCCTGCACTCGTACCCCAGCGGCAGCGACACCGACGCCTCGCCGCCGGTGCGCGCTCGCGGCCAGCATCCACCAAAGCCGCCCGTGCCCGAGCGGCACCCGGAGCTGCTGGCGCTTGCCGCTCGCCGCGCGCCGCCCCCGCCTCCGCCTCGCACAACCTCGCGCTCGCCCCTGGCTTCGCCGACTTCTCCCTCTTCACCGCCAACGGCCGGCTCCTCGCCTCCAGATCCCGACTATTACGAAAAAGAAACGGCTCTTCGTCAGTCTCTTTTGGAACAGCGTCACCAGGAACTTTTAAAGAAGCAAAGAGCGTTGCAAGAGCAATATGCACGTTTGCAAATGATTCAGCGCAGCGGACCCGCGCTTCCGCCGACAGCACAGCCTGATTTAAAGAAAACCGGAAGTGAATCCAATCTTTTAACTAAAATGAATCTGAACCTAGCTCCAGCAGCCCTTTCCGGCAGCATGACGCACCTTGCCGCGACCCCCGCGTCCCCTGCGTCCCCCGCACCCGAATCACTGCCTACTACCAACAAAGTTTACGAGACTGATATTCTGTGACCTTGCAGCAATGGTTTTATATCCGTTTAATAACCTAACTTAAAACCATTTTAGGATAGTGCTTCCTGAATATACTACAGACATTGATTTATATTAGTTAAAGTTGATAAAATTAACATTAATAGGTATTACATATATAATATACCCTCTTATTCATAAATTCGCAACAGCTTACGGTGTGCTTAAAATCGGATTTGTCTTTATCTGTCATTGCGACATTTGAATTTGACAGAAAGTGACAAAGAATACTTTTAAATTGGTTTATCGTGCGTCGTGCGTTTATGAATAAAGGGGCTTAAGCTTTAATGTCGAACAACATTTTAAGCACATGATAGTATTAGTTATTTAAATGTTAAAAAATGTGAATTTATATTGTTGCACAACGACATTTATTAAGAGAAAAAGATAACTACCACATAGAACATAAAATAATCTAATCCCTCTTTTTAGGGTATTCGTCGTTCTTTTTTAAGTACTTAGAGTAAAAAAGTATTTTTTACCCACGATTTTTACTGTTGTAGGTGTTATTTTTAGGTGCATGTTTCGGGTACATAGCATGGAATTGTACGACTATAAATATATATCTGCCTTAACATGCCTGGGATACGCCTGAAAAAATTCTATCAATTTTTACACTTTTATTCAAGGTAATAGGCAATTTTAAGATACCTGTTCCGTTAGTAGTATTTAAAAACCTTTTGTTAGCTCCACTAACGGGATTTAATAAAAACTTGAACGTCAATTTGTACCTACTTCTAAATTATCGAACTGAAATATCGCAGACTACTTAATGTAATTCCGATGGCGATACAATACGAAACTGCACCATGGCTAATAGCATCGCGAGCAGTGGTTCCGTCGCGTTTGGACGCGTTCGGCTAGTCTTGTATAGCGAGTTGCTTATCAGTTATCAGTGATACAAATACAGTCGGCGAAACAAACGAAATAAATATTTTTAATAACTCAATTTAATTATCGTGTATTTCATTTATGAACGCATTATAATAAAAAAAAAAATGAATGAATATCAAGAGACAAGTTCTAAACTAAAGCCTTAGGTTTGAACTCTGGGTGTACCCACACCGATGAACATACCTACGAGTATATGTATCTATAGACTAATACATACTTAAATACATACGAGTAGACACGTCCAAGAGTCAGGCACAAATATTTGCACTCATAACCAGGGATCGGATATTCGGATCGATATTTACCTAAACGGCAAAATCCCGGAAAAAGATAGGCAAACATGGCGTCGGCTTCTTAAAAATATTATTTTAATAATATAAGTTCCGGGATTCTGGAATTCTACAAAATGTTAATATAATAATTACTTTACATGTAGGATAAAACATTCATTTTTGCTCCTATAAATTCGTTAGGTTAATGAGTTACAGGTAAATTAAATAACATTTGGTAAATCTATACATGAAAAATAACTTCAAACAGTTAATATAAATAATTGATTATTAATTAATGCCGGTGCAATTTATTTATTTTGAAATCCCAGAAATTTTAGTAACAAATTATATGATTGAGTCCGCCTCCATACAACTGAACAACAAAGCCGGTGCGAAAGTATAGGTAAATATCGATCCGAATTTCCGATCCCTGCTCATAACACAAACCGGGAATCGAACCCGAGACCGCTAGCTTCTTGGCAGGGTCACTACCTACCAACTTGGCTTAGACGCTTATAATAAATATTTATTTCCTGAAATCATTAAATTGTTGCTATCATTATAAAATGAAATCTTTTAGCTAATGAATGAGAAGATTCGTAATAAAATACGTCTGAATGGCGTTCAAATTATCGAATCCCTGGTCATCAATGAATTGGGACTTAAAACGACCCCAATTATAAGTTTAGTACGAACATTGGAATAAGTAAATAAATAAAACGTAACGATTCAATTCGATGTCTAAGTGTTAGCCGGAAAACGGAAGTGGCCGCCCGCGCTCCTAGTCGGCGTGTACGCAAGTGATGCGGTCGGGGCTCATTTTTGACTTTCGATCGCTCGAAATCAAAGTCTAGTGATAGAGAATAAGAGCACACAGTATCCCGTATTTTTGAATGTTATCACTCGAAAGCTACAGTATTTTCATTATAGCAAGGTGCGGGTGACAGCTCATATAAACACCTTATTAAACTTATTTCTTTAGCTTTACATAAATACTACATCGGTACAAACCTAGCCACGTCGTTCAGGAATTTAAATAATTAATCGACAATTTTTTTTTAAATCGCTTGTAAGTGTAGTAAGTGATTGAAATTACGAAATACGGGTGTCACAGGCATCATCCTAGAATAATCAGAGTATAGTAGTGATCGACTTAATATATTCACGCGTTTCGTTGTACGCTGAAAGTCGATGACAACCAGGTTTTTTTTAAATAGGTATGTTTTAAATTTTAAATATACGACATACCTAGTTAGAAATAGTAATTGTGGCAAGAATATTATTATTAATGCGTACTTTCAGCGTTTTTAACACTGTTTACCAAAAACTTTTTTAAAACTAACAATGGAAAGTCTAAATATTTGAGGTTTGTTTGATTCTGTGGTTTGTGTGTTTTGCCCTTTCTACTGATTCCCACTGATGACCACTCGTTTTATAATTTTCTATCGCTCGTAATTTAAAAAAAAAACGTTGTTTTCTCAGTTTCGTGTGAAACTTTCGATCGCTCGAAATCAAAGTCGAGTGATAGAAAATAATAGCACACTAAAATATGTCACGATTATTTTTGCACGAACCTATTTTCCCGTATTTTTTAAGTTTCATTGTACGCAGAACGTCAATGATTACCGTTTTTTTCATTATGTTTTAGATATATATAAACATACAACATAATTAGAAGTAGAAATTGTGGCAAGAATATTATTATTTATGCGCACTTTCAGCGTTTATAACAATGTTTGCCAAAAACGTTTACATTTAATACGAATAAATTAAACGTTTATTCTGCTATAGTTCTTTGCGTATGACATTCGAGGTTTGTTTGAATAATGTGGTTTGTGTTTGTTTGGTCCTTTGACTTTGAAAGATGTCAAAACTAATATCTACTGATAGAATTGAAAACGAATGGTGAGTAACTGTCGCTTTTAAAATTTTCTATCGCTTGTAATTCAAAAATACGTTTATATATTCGATTGTCATAAAGTGTAAACTAAATTATTATTCGCTTACGACGGCTTTTCTGGTTTCCAGTTTACGACAAACCACAAATTCATACAATGTTACTTTACTTTACTCTTATGATTTGTTTTTTTTAAAAGGTTTTTTTCAGTACCAATACAAATAAAATATATTGTTGCTTTCTGCATGGTTTCCGTGCATTAAGTATGTGTTTCACATTTGTTTTTTAAACTCTCGACTGCCGGAACGAAAAGCAAAACTGTTTCGTTCGAGCAACTCACCGTCATCGTAACAATTTAGGGGTACTTTATTTGTATTTAATGTTACCTTGTTGCATTGTTAATTTCTTCATTACTGACATAAGCCACACGACAATTATGAATTCCTACGACGTATCTTTACGGTTTCGTACCCGAAGGGTAAAATCAGAACCCTATTAAGTAGACTTCACTGTTCGTCTGTCTGACTGTATCGTCAGGTGGTATCTCATGAACCGTGATAGCTAGACAGTTGAAATTTTCACTGATGATGTATTTCTGTTGCCGCTATAACAACAAATAAAAAACAGAATAAAAACGTGTTTTTTTCGCCGTTTTTGCTTGATAACGGCAACAGGTAGACGCTTGAAATATTCACAGAATATTTCGTTGTAGGTATGATCACTTTAAAAATAAATAATCATTTAAGGTACGGAACCCTTCGTGAGTGAGTCCGACTCGCACTTGGCCAGTTGTTTTAATTCTGTGTTTTAAACGATAGGTAATTTAGATGTACACATACTTGGACAACGTTTTTTAAACTAGTGGCCGCGTAGAGATCACCAGCAAATCTTAAAGATCCTATACGTAGAAATAACGAGTTATTTACGAGTATCCACTCGTAAATAACTCGTATATCACTCGTAGATCACACAATAACTCTTGAAAGATGTTCGTGGTTGAATAAGTTCCAGAATAAATAGTTTAGCACAATTCGTAATTAGGTTTTGATATCAATTATTAAATCATCATTTACATAATTTGATAAAGTACGCCTAGATACTTTAAACTTTAAAAAAAATACCTCTTACAAAATCTAATATATAAAATTTCCATGTCACAATGTTAGTTACCGTACTCCTCCGAAACGGCTTGACCGATTCTTATGAAATTTTATATGCATATTCAGTAGATCTGAGAATCGGCTACTAGGTATCTATTTTTCATTTCTAATTTATAAGGCAAAACAACGTTTGCCGGGTCAGCTAGTAGGTATTATATAAAATTTCCAATAGACGAAGCAACATTCTGGCGCTGTCTCATATTACAATTTAATTTTAGTCTGTAGGTAAGTAACTTAAATGAACGATAATTGAAGTGGCGTGTCTGTTAATGTTTGTTAGTTTTGTGATAATTTAATTCCTTTTTTTAACTTCCTTAGTTCAGATCGACTGCCTTTCATGGCATGAGTAAACATTTAATGTTGAATATGCAATAAAATATAACAATAGTATAAATTATATAGGTACAAAATTATCTTGACTTGACCTATTCCATTCGTCACAACTCAAATGTACGAACGCTAGATGTATTTCATTTCTTTAAGTTCTATATTAAGTAAGCTATAGACTAGTTCTACCTTAACTAAGGTTCTAGTAATTTTACCGTATCTTAAAAACGGACTGTTTTATGATATTTCTAACGATAAAATATGTGCCAATCATGAAATATTTATGTATATATATACAAAACATACTGATCCTTTTATCGTCTTACAAGGAATGGTACCTACCTGTCCGGCTCCGATGTTATTAAATTTATATAATGTTATGTTTTTATTATTTTACTGTTTGTTGTTTGAGTCTTAATTATGTTAGAGGGTATTGGTTTTAGCTGCCCAATCTCAACCTATTGGAAGAAATCGTAATGCAAAAAAAAAAAGTTAGGTACGGCCAATGAGACGAGATAAAGAATTTAAACATACTGACCGTTACTAAGTTATATTGCGATAGTGAGCGAGATTATTTTCCGTCCTTATTTCTCGTGCTCAATGTTATTGAGGTTTAATCTTTAGTTGGTCTATGACGGCTGTCGTTATGTGATTTGTGGTACAGGAAAGGTGTCAGTACATAAGTTGTCATAACATAATATAGGGACCGCCATTTTGTGAAGGTCACTCCGGTTCGGATTACGTTCGAAGTGACATGATTTCAAATAAAAACGTTTTGAACTGGTGAAAGCTCGTTTACATTCTTTATTTCGTCTCGGTGGCCATACTTTAGACTACTCTCTAACATATATCGAAATAAATCAAATCGGAGCCTGACAGTTGGGTACCTTTCCTTGATAGAAATGCTAAGTAAGTACCTACTGGAAATATACACCAAACCATACATAATACGATTTAGTATTATCGTGCCTCATAGGATATAGTAGAGCAACATTCGTGCATCTACGCACATTTAATAATAGTAACAATTAAATATTATATTATAGTAGGTACATTTAATTAAAAACTAAACACATGCAACTATTGAAAAGGTAATATGATAGTATAACAAAACTTATAGTGAGATGCTGTTTTTTGTACGAGTAAATGGTATATCACTGACTTAACGACATATTTACGAGAAGAATCTGTAAATTGCTTTGAGTGGAATCATATCGAAATATCCAAATATTCGGCGATGTCTCTGAATCAAAATGACTGTTACATACATTTTATGTCACATTTAGGTATATGAAAACATAGCTGAGAAAACCACACCTACCAGCACGTAGCAGATGATAGTACCAGTTGTGGATACATTGTGAGGTAGGTGCGTCCGAAGGATACGGGGTGATACGGTAAAAGCCAGCGCAAGATTTTAAGGTTCCGTACCAAATACTGAATCCTTAAACCGTTCACACGGTCATGAAAATCATATTAGGACGAGAGATAACTGTACATAAATAAGGCGTAGATATTCCATTATATAGGTAATCTGAAATATGACAGACCTTAAATGCGCTGTTTGTACCTAACGTCTGTGGCGTACAATTTTATTTCATGATAATAAGTACACAATATTCGTACCATCTCGAACTTTAATTGTTTGAATCATCCTACCTAACCGCATCTTAAACGACAAGGACGACTAGCGTGAAAAAAAAAACACGTCGAAATGAATGGTTTGCGTCTGGGTTCTGTAGGACTCTGCAATTAAAATCCGTTAAGGGACAAACGGTGGATTCTCTTTATTTAGCTCACTTCTTCTTATACGAACAATTACATTGCACCTACATAATTCTGACTCATACATTTTATTGGCGTGATTTTCAAGGTCGTTAAACCTATTTTCTTTTAAACTATTGATTATCGTGCATGTATAGAATAATGAGTAAAAGCGTAAAAGACACGTTTGTTTCAACTCTCTTTTGCCTGAATAACGTGATGTTGTTAAGGTCAGTGAACGCCTACATTTTACTTTCAATGGTCTATGGGTTGTTAAAATATGTAAGGATAACCCTCAGGATAACACAAATAAGAACATCGAACATCCGCTTACGATATCTGGCTTGAACTCAATCTCCGATACTTTATACCGAAATCAGTTTTATTAGAGCTGCAACAAAAGGTGGTCGCTGTGGTTGACCGACTATTTAGTGCTGAGTGCTTCCATTTTAAGGAAATTACATTTGTACTCGACGGATTCTCAATAAGGTAGCGACAGACTGATGTACAAGAAGCGGTTTTATAGACCTCGTAGCGCTGCGCATGTGGATCGGTCAAAGCAAAAATGACAGGTGACATACCTAACTACTTATACACCAAAATGGCAATTTGCAGACACACCTAAAGGGACAGTTTTTTGTCAACGGTTTTTTTATTTTTCGTTACTAACAGTTTGACTTCCAATCGAATAATTATGTAAATAATAATTATGCAGTGCACGTTATTGTGCAAAATATTGTTTCCAACCAGCATAGTATATATGAATTCAAAATCGTTGTTTTTCCTTTATACGTGATATAGTTATAAATTAAAATAAAATGAATTCAAATATCCTTATTTTTAGACTCAAAATATATCTGCATTAGTGAAATATAGAGTCTAGACAATTAGGCATAATGATAGTCCGTAACTAGTAATAAATATGCTTCTCATAACTTTGTTGCAAATCACAAATTTTATATTCACTTAATGTTATTATATATACTGTACCTATGCACAAAATGTTTGAGCACACACTTATTTAATGCACGTGTTTGAATGACTGGCCGGCGGCGTCGCGCGCTCGCGCGGCGGCCTGCGCGCCGCCCGCTGCGCTGCCCGCCGCCGCGGCTTCACCCAGGCGGACGCTTACTGCGCCGCCGAGCGTCCAGTGGTTTTCTGATAAAGTGGCTTTAAATCAAAGAATGTTTTTTTGTTGTACAAATGAATACACAATGTAAAGCATACATGACATAATTTAATAACAATTGAACTATGAGTATCATGATCATGACGGAAAAGCGTGGGCCACTTTTTCCCTTAAGTTGACTACACGAAGGTAAAAGGTTATTTAACTTTGTCAAATATGCTATACATTGTGTATTGATTTGTACAGTGTGTAAAGTTTCTTACAAGACACAATAATGGTAGCTCGGCGGCTAGGTACCTACTTCGAAATAATACGTTGTGTTTGTAATGCCAGATGTCTTCGAGATAACGGAATACAAGATTGTAATTTTTATTGTCTATTTTGACAGGTAACAGAATCGGCCTTCGTGAGAGATAGATCAAAACATAGGTTTGGCAAAAAGAGTAGGCAAAAATTGGGCGTTATTAGGATTGGTGGTCTGTCAAACAATTTTTGCCGAATTTATTTATCCGACTATAAATCAACAAAAAAGAGGAGTTTCTCAATTCGTCGCGTTTGTATTTGATTTTCTAAATTTACAATATGAGCTCTAGATACTGAATTGATTTTTGTTTATTTTAAAAACAAAAAACCGCCTTAAAAACGCATAAAAAGAAGTTATTTTTTGCTTTTGGAAGGTGGTTTGTTTTTTATAACTTTTAATTTATTTTATACTTTTTAGTGATCATAATAAGCTGTTATGTGGTCCCAATTATTAGTTTATTATGAAATTTCATTTCATTTCAAGCTCACCGCAAGCACCGTCGCGGGAAAGTCATAGTCATATTTAATCAATAAAAAATTTACCACCTCAAAAGTATGTGAAAATACATTTAAAAAAAACAGTGGAACACAATAATATTTTATATTTAGATACGTTATGCTCATACTAAACGCATTTAAAACCCGTCGCCAATTACTGACAGTTGCTACTTTACCATACTTCTACAGGGTGCCTCTGACCTTGGGGCTTTAAATGCATAGATCATTTCTACTCCTGAAACTAAACTTCTTTTGTTCTGTAAGTTGTTAAAAATATGTTCAGTTTTAATTTATTTTTTATCATACAAGTTAAATCTAATTTTCAATGTACGCGATCCAATTCTCCATTTTCCTTTAGCCCCCGTACCAAGGTAATGTCGCCCCCGTACCATGAGATAGTGATTACATGGCCAGTATGTAATACACTGATTTTACAATTAGACTTTAACATCAATTAGTTAT
Source organism: Acleris emargana (assembly GCA_927399475.2). Classification (NCBI taxonomy): domain Eukaryota; kingdom Metazoa; phylum Arthropoda; class Insecta; order Lepidoptera; family Tortricidae; genus Acleris; species Acleris emargana. The sequence continues at coordinate 41,448,091 of OV656835.1, read as the reverse complement.
CTAAATTTAAGTTATTTTTTCATGTTGCAGAACAAAAGTAGTTCAGTTTAGCGAGTAGAATCGATCGTTGAATTTAAAGCCCCAAGGTCAGAGACACACTGTATAGACAAAGGCGGCAATCCGTAGCTAACGATATTGTTAGAAAGAGATAATTAGTTATTTCAAATTGCTCGCCAAGACAAGTGCCAGCTCACGGCCGCCATGTAGCTCTACCCGTCTTTATCGCACTCATGCGATATTTAATTGTGTATCTCATATTTCACAGGTGATAGTGACGCCGGTGCAAATTAAACAAATTATGGCGAGATGCAAACAATTTTTTTTTTACGGTACTTATACGAATTACATGAGACATCCTTTGTTCCTTTTACAGTTACAGTACAATTTCGACCGCCTTGAAAAACACACGTCGTTTTTTATGAAATATATTTGTTACTTTTCGGATATTAATTTTATTGACTTTGATGCGCGCGTCGAGCGTGGCAGCGGCCGCGGCGCCACTAAACAGTAGCAAGGTAAATTACCTTCCCTATTGAGGAAAGCTTTTGCGCGCAGATGACGTATATTAATATAAAATATCATTGGTGGAACATAGAACTTCCTCCTTTTTGATGTCTGTTAAAAATGATGTTCACGTCTATCAATTATGAGATGGTTTGCATTTAGTTAGTGCAATAAAAAAAAGGAATTATTGTTAATAATGTAGGTTATAATGTATTTATTATTAAAAAAACAGCGAAATTGGCATCGTATAACTTTTGTTTACCGTCACGGACTTTAATGAAGTACCTGCGTCAAGTCATGAGAACCAATCATAACCAACATTGCATCTACTTTGTGCTTTGAAATACTACTGAGTTTCAATGTTTTACTTTACCAAAATATAAACCAACAGAATCTTTAATAAACAGTGTCGTAGAAGTAAACAAACTATTTTCATAGACAAAATTGGTCAAAGAGAAAACATCCAAAAAAGATTCAACAAACTCTTGTGTCGAGAGTCGATGTTAATCTTCGACGCGTACTTTTTCGCTTATTTAATATTATACCTAAACGCGAAAGTTTGTATGTATGGATGTTTGTAACTCGTTCACGCTGCAACGGCGGGACGGAATGTATTTTGAAATAGAGATAGCTTATACCCTGGATTAACACATAGGCTACATTTCATTCCGAAAAATGTGAAAGTGCCCGAGGGAATAACCATACTCGAAATCTACGCGGATGTAGTCGCGGGTAGAAGCTAGTTTTTAATAATAAAAAGAGCGGAACAAGAAATTATTGAGAAATAGTTATTTGTTCAACAAGAGAGCAAAGTTGGTTTTTTGCTGCGAGTGATGATTCAAAGATACGAGACGTAAAAAACTTTGGTCTCGTGTGAGACATACAACTTTTCACCTCAGCAGCGAGAACAACACAGCGTGAAGCTGGTAGGGCCAACGCAGGTCTTCCGTTGTGACCATTTGGTGAATACACGACTAAATAACGACACGATCGCATATGCATCAATCACAAGCATTTTTGCAAAATACTAATAAAATAAAAAGTGGAAAAAATAAACATGAAACAGATAAAACCTGTCACTCAACTTGATAATGCCGTAGTGCAAACACAACTTTATAAAGCTTTATGTAGTCTGTGGCTTTAAAAAAAACCTAACTAGGCCTTGTCTATGGCTACAATAATCCCGCTATTTTTGAAATGCGTTCTGAAACTGCCCCCGCGGTTTATGTCACGAAATTAAAGATTGTTAAAACGATAACAAAATTATGTAGATACATGATAAACTTCTTATTTTTCATTAATTTTGTCTTCAAAACATTAAATAAAAAATGATTGTACCTACTGTATAAAATAGTTATAATAAACACATTTCAAACTTTAACAGATAGTTTTATTTGCAATTTTACGGTTATGTGTGCATCCGAACGTGCGTTTCTTTTTGGGCCTACTATGTGTGGAATTTGAAAATCGAACTTCGAATCAAGTTGTTTCTATCTCTCGCTTTTTTCCTATCGAAGTGAAAGTGATAGAGCAAAGTGAAGTTAAATTTTTTCGAATGTTGTGAGTAGCCCCAGCACTGCTAACGGCATTTTAAAAAAATCATTAAAAAGCTACTTTGCCTCTCGCTCGCAGCAAAATTGAATTTTGCTCACTGTTTTTAAGCAGCAGAACCTGCTTGTTTGAGCTGCTGAGGGGAAAATAGTTTTTCAGTAGGTACCTACTATCAATATGATGGGAAAAAGCACACGATACATAATTTTATCGAAGAGGAAGCTATAAGAACAAGTAATGTCAAAAATATAAAATATGTTTTATGTTAAGAAAACAGACATTTTAAATAGATTACTGGACAACAACGTAAATTTTCGACCGTTCAAAACATAAATAAGGTAAAAAACACGTTTGAGCAAGTTGCATTGACATCAGCTGTTAGAGTTACAGCAGTAAAATTTAAGATGTCATAATCTGGTGCGGCCGTAATGAGGGCTAATATGCCTTTAAAAAATTTGTTAAAGTATCAGAGCAAAAGTATATATATAAAAGGGCAGGAAGAGCAGGCTTAAACAGATTGTAATAAAGTTTACGAAAAAACATAGAAAGATTATTAATGACGAGACCTGCCTTCTGTTGATACATGTTGCGATATTTTATTGCTTTAACTTGAGGTAGATAGATATGGTCATTATGTTAAAAAGCAAGCGGGTAAACCCAAATCTTTCACTGCATTTAACCGTCGGTGGATTACATTTGCTAAAACTGTAGCTTTAGGAGACAGACAGCAAATAACCTTAAAAAAATTGGTAACAAAGCTTAAGTATGCGCCAATTCGATATAGTTTATTTAATTTTAATAATAAAAGATTTATTAGGAACTTTGATTTTAATTGCATTCCTTATATTAAATATTTCCAACCTAATTTTGTCTGTTTACATCTGGGACACCCCAGTAATTTAAAGTATTTAAAGTCCGTGACCGTACAACAAAGTGCCTTTCTATTAATTTACAAGGTAGTCAATTGACTGACTTTTTAATTTACTGTACTTAAATCTATATCTGAGGGGCCTCATATTCTTAGAATTTCGTTGATGTTGACATTATAACTTGTTTAATAGAAATGTTTCAAACAATTACTGTTTAATAGAATACTATACAAATTTGTTTGCTTAATAGCTTGGGAAAAAAGAGAGACGAATAGGGCGGTGTTAAGGATGAATTTGGCATCGTGGTCAAACAAAAACGTCTGCATAATGTTGTGGCTGGAAACTGAGAATATGGTCTTCCACCTTTGACACCGTTGATCTGTATTTTTTTTCAAACTACAAAATATCGTGTTGCTGACAATGATTTGGAATACTAATCGTATAGGCGGTAAAATAATCTTTGCATATCAGGATTATTTTTCAATTCTATTGAAGTTTTTTACTTATACACATACGCCAGCCATGATGTACTCGTAGATATGTCAACAAGATAAAATGTACTAGGTACAAGTAACTAGGCAAAAAATGGTTTACCTCTTTTCAGGTTACATAATTGTCATAACAGGTTGTTAGTATAAAATTTGTGCCAAAACATTTCATTCACTTACTATGTGTTGATTCGTAAGCTTTACGTATAATTAAGATTATATAAGTATATTGTGATACAATTATTATATAATGATAATTTTATCTAAGTATCTCACGTTCTTTGCCTGTAAGTAATCGATCATTTTGTAGCTGAAAGCTGGCTAAGTATTTGATTTGTTTGTAATATTGTTTAATTAATACATTGTCTACCATTCAAGCACATTTCTTTTTCACATTGAATATGTTTTGTTAATTAAAATACAAGTGAGTAGGTATGCGTTACGTACATTAAAGCATAGCACCGAAAATGTTTAATTGTGGTATAAATAAATATACATTTCAAGTTAAGTACAAGCTGTTTCTTTTGTTTGATTGAATATTTATGTACCTTTGGGTCATTATTCGAGCGTTTCAACCGCCTCACTTTCGTGGACATGTTTTTGAAAAATTGGGCGTATATTTTAATAGCGTTTTTGGATATTTGATAGATGTCCGGTAAACTTAGATACTTAACTAGAAACAAAATCGAAATCTGAAGTCACTTCTACAAAAATGTGACCACGAAAGTGAGGCGGTTGAAACGCCCAAATAATGACCCATTTCCCCTTTCATGCAAGTAAAATAGCGAAAGATGAAGGCGCGCGTATCGCGGTACCGCGACACCGACGCCGCGCCAGCGCGTTCAGGATGCAGCTCGTGCTGCCGCGGCTGCGACAGAGCAGTTGCAGGCATCGCTTCCTCACTCATAATTGCGGCACAGTCTAACAGTCGGCCGACCCATGTTTAGTCACGGTAAGAAATGGTTCGTCACTTTTCGACTCTATTTCAACGCAATTAATGTCCAAAAGTGACGAACCTTTTCTTACCGTGACTATACTTGCAAGGAGCAACGATGGGGGGTACGCGGGGAAGCAGGCGGCAGAGTCGGCGAGTGCAATCTCCCCTCTAAGACAAGGGGTTGTACACTGTAGGTGTGACTCGTAACCAGGGACCAGAACCGCTTAGCGCGAAAGGGGTTTTCGATATGCTTTTTGATAGACTTGTTGTTACAAACCCCAAGGATGCGCTAAGCTTATCGTCGACTTAGCTCAACGAAAGGGCAACCAAACGATACGGTTAATTCGACTAAGCGCTAAGCCTATCCCAATACCCTATTGTCTGTTACCTTATTCAAGCTTATTCAAACGGTTTCAAGCTGGTTTAACCTCTATGCGCAAGAGTTTAGTCTTATTATTGAATTACCTAACAATTGATGGGGTGGCGGCAAGCAGTAGCTGCTTAAGCGAGACGGCGAATTGAGCGAAAAAGAGAGTAGCGATCAAAGGGGTAATACCCAGTCAATGCTAAGCGCTTAAATATTAAACTACCGAAACCCTAATGAACCGGGTAAGCTCTATGGATGCGGTTAACTACTTCAAAGAGGTTCACCCTAACGTTAAGGTGACTCAATCATAGCTAAGCACATCGATTGGCTAACTGAATGATAGGCTAAGCCTATCCGATAGGGTTAATAAAAATGAAGGGGTTTTCCGGTCCCTGGTCGTAACAAAACATAAAAAAGTATTTAAGATAAAATATTTAAGTAGTTTTTGTTGTGACAACCCTGACCCTTGACTGAGTTTCTGTGCGTAGGTAGGTATACATACGTAGTAGCGGCATACATTCAACAAAAAAGGCGTCTGACTACTGTTAGGTTTTCTTAATACTGTGATTGCGTGGAAGCAGTCCGTTCGTGCGTCGGCAAAGAACATTAGGGTAGGTTTAGACCAGACGAGCAAATGCTCTAGAACCTGTTTTGTCTTTCAAAGAAAACGTATGAGATAATTCCATAGAATTCTTGTTCGTTCGGTTGGTCTAAAACCCACCCGTAAGGCACTGCAATATCGCCGCTGGTTTAATTTGACGTTAGGAGTATGTGGTATGTATGAGTATGTAGTACGTGTCACGCGTCGACCTCTAGTGGCTCTAGGCACACAGCCTGGGAGTTAACATAATACCTGATCAGGAAGACCACAGGATGCAGCGGTTCTCACAGACATCTGGCAAGTTTTATGAAAAAGATATCTACCGATGGTTCTTGTTTTGCCAGACGTAACTATTATGTTAAATAACTAACATGATACCTACCTACCTAATAATACAAATGATAATACCTAAGTAATGATTATTGGTTACTTAAATGTTAAAGTTCATAGCATAACATTTTGAATTAAGTATTGTTAATGATCATGGTCTCGTAATTATGATTAAACTTTGTGGTTTATTCATTTCTTTGCATTTTACTTGATATTTCACGATTTCTCTCAATATCTACATGATGTGTATTAAAATCTTAACGTAGAAGACGTAGCAATGAAGATAATTAGTGATTAAACGAACTAACCTGACGTGAAGTTCTATCATAGATATTATCTGACTTGCTTCGTCGAATAGATTCCCACCCTCCCATTTACTTGCCCATGGCGTGAAATATATAAGAAAATATCTCTACACTTAATGACGATCTGCGGGTGGGAGCTGAACAAGTGATCAAGATACCCTCTTTTCACTTTATTTTTATTTTATATACCTATTCAAAATCTCTCATAATTCAGCGTAGATTGGCAACACCGTACGTGTTTACTACATGTGTTTTAAACTTTAATCTATTCGACGAAGCAACTCTGATAATTATGATAGAACTCCACGTAAGGTAAGTTCGTAATCACTAATTAAATTGCATGCTCGGTTTTAGAAGCATTGTACCGATTGGTGTGCCCATGGGTCTCACTCATCGTAGGCTTCACAAACGTTGGGGGTTGAATTAGAAAGGATAGCTTTCTAATTAAACCCCCATCGACGGGCTTAGCAGCACCATCATGAGTCATCATATGTACCATAAATTGATCACATCTGACATGGCTGCTACTGAGCTTCTCGATCAGGCCATTCATGTATGTATACATAAAATAATTTAGGTGAGCTTTTAACCTCCCCTCCCCTGTCTAACCCGGCATGGCGTAACACAATCATTTAAGAAAGCACCTGCCAATTCGACACTATTATTTTAATTGCCATACCAATGCCTGAACAGTAGTAGGTGGTTTCGTAAGGCATCTTGGTATCACTGTAGAGTTTTTCCATAACTAGTATTACGACTTCGTGTCGAAAGCCTTCGACAAATCGGCTTTTATTCCCGGTTGGCGCACCTAGTAGAGATTTTTCATTCCCAGTTGTTCACACCTACATTCCCATTGCCAGTTATCCGCAGCGTAAACAAACAGGGATATGGGGACAACTGGGAATAGGAAGGCAACTCCAAAAACGGTTGAACACAGGCGTTTCGCGTGGTCACAATTTCAGTATATGGGCCGTTTTCAAAAACATTGTACACAGTTAGGGACAGTTAACGCCTCAATTAAAATCCTTATACCTATTTATTCCACATCGTAACGAAAATTACTCTACCTACTCATATCATTGTGGTTAACTTTCGTAACGACGATATAATCATGTAGGTGTATTTATTTCTGATTAATAAATGACAGTTTTTGTTATAATTAACTGAGCTTTTTATTTGTACGAAGTGGCCCCACCCCGTCTGAACGAACGAAAACGTATGAACTTACCCTGCTTATGGGGTGAATTCGTACATTTGCCACTTAACGGTTAAACTCACTTTATTAATATATTATAAGATTAACTGACTTATTGTAAGTAGAAATTTTATAAGCTGTCCGTTTCCTTATCTTATACACAATGGCATTGTTCTCTTTTGTTGAAGGCTACCGCTAATAACAAATCATAGCAAGTAACAAAAAATTTAAACAAATAGCTACCGTCTTGTAAAAGTCATAAGGTTGAAATTGCAAAATAATAGCACGTTTGATAATAATTACACTCGGACGTTGAAAGCCGTACTCAGGTAGATCTTCGCTGTGTAGTGCGTGCACGACCACTTAATATTGTCGGAAAGTCCGGCTGTATGTTTAATGATTAATTATTTTTATTAGGTTACATCATTTTCAGGTAAAGTAATAAGACACACATATTTATTTCATATTAATATATTAATATTTATTTCGTTATTAAGTATAGTTACGTGTACTTAAAAATATAAACAATTTTGTTAGACAGCGTGAAAGTGCCTTTACTTAATTATTTTCGAATGCAAACTACTACTGCTGTTACTTGTGCTAACTGAGCCGTCATCAGAGTCCGAATCCGTGACTTGAATAATTACACTGGGATGATTGTAACTACGAGCCATATCTTTTTCTATTTTCTGTACATGCTCACAGCAGTTCTTCCAGTGATTATTTGTTTTGTTGACAGAATCCCTTATAATTTTCAGTACTCCTTTGCTAAACTTCGGATTGTTGTTTTGTTGTCTTACATTTCTCTTACATAAATGACCTTACTGATAAGACAATTACATATTTGTCTTCGAAACTCTTTGAACAATATCCGACAATAATTATCTGTTATGGACACACTACAACCCTAACTACCTGAGTACCGCTTTCAATGACGAAAGGCCTTTCTTAATGAGTTAAGCTTTTGCAATTTCAACCTTGTGACTTGTACAAGACGGTAGCTATTTGTTTGCATTTTTTGTTACTTGCTATGATTTGTTATTAGCGGTAGCCTTCAACAAAAGAGAACAATGCCATTGTGTATAAGATAAGGAAACGGACAGCTTATAACATTTCTACTATATGTGTAATGTTTTTATACCTGATTGGGGAATTTATATTGATTAGCTTTTTTAAAAAATTGTGTCTCTAAAGTTACGAACGGTGCCAATCTTCCCCTGTAGTTCGTTCGTTCAAATAGTTTAATGCATTGATGTGCCGCCACAATTGGTACAAAGAAGCCGCCGCGGCGCCTACAAAGCGGTGTCGGCGACTACAAAGGGTTGCAATCCACACTATTTGAACGAACCACCTGTAGATGGGCGGCAATGTCGGCCACGGGCCATTGCAGTATTTTACAAACCAGCGAAATTAAGTGCAGTAAAAGTTTAAAATACCGTTATCAAAAATATCGCTTGAAAATAGGATTTTAGTGCCATTACATTTACCCCCTTGCATAAAATAGGTGCAAACATATCAGAGGGGATTGACGTACGCGCGAAATGTTTCCCGCAGAGAATGGCTCGGCAGTAGGTACTTGCTCGTCCGCTTGCACTTGGTCCGAGCACTGCCGTACCACAGCTCCCGAAAACGACAGGTAGATGATGAGTATAGTAAAAAAAAGTATAAGTAAGGGCGCTATTTAAATAATTATCATAATGTAATTTTCATGATAGATTATAATGATTTCATATTGTATCTGTCATTAGTGTCATTACAAGTATATAGGTAAGTACGTCTAAAATAGTTCCTTTGTATGTCTGAACCATAGAAGGATATTTTCACATACAAAGTGAACTCGTAACGTTGGCGGTAGATAAATCGAAGCATGTCGGTCAGGTCAGAACGTCAACCCCATGTGTGTTCAGCCACTCTTTTTTACCAACTATCTTCGCCAATTTAATCTTAACATTGAAGCAACATCTATGACATTTGTTTTATAGGTAGTAGGTACCGTAAAACACTGTAGGTATGTATTTATGTGTCGTGTATTATGTAAATTAGGATATATATTTTAAATCAAGTTTTTTTTGCAAATATATGTGTTGCACATATGAATAAAGTCGAAATTTTTGGTAGGTATCGTTGTTATTTTTGCACGGTAGGTATCGTTGTCAAGGCAAATTTATAAATAGAAAACAGTATCTAAAAAAAATATGCATGAAATTAATTTTGAAAATAGATCAATTAGATTATAAAAATGCCTATTACAATTATGTTGATATTAAAACTGGTTGGGAGTTGAGCTGCACTCAGTCCCGAAGTATAGTCAATGAAACAAAATCTAGTACGTCCAATATTACAATGTACAACAAGAAGCAGCTTCCCAATAAAACAGTTCAGAAAAAAATGTCTGATTATTTCCAAACGGAAAATAAAAATAAAATTAGAGATGGCAAAACAACGTCCCCCAGCGGCCCTCCAGCTTCGGCTATTGTGATGACTAATTACGATACTAGTAGTCTTTTTCGTCCTTAAAAATATATTTGTATTGCACCAAAACATTAATGGTTTGATAAATAAGGCGGACCTACTGACTGTCCATTTGCAAGAATTAATAGACTCTAAAAAGCATATTGATGTCATTTGTGTAACCGAAACCAACATGAAAACAGGCGACGAAGCACAATTAACAATACCTAACTATAAACTTGCAAGTCACTTCTCACGAGATAACAGAAATGGTGGATCCTGTATTTTAGTAAGAAACATACATCAATTCAAAATTCTTCATGATATTGTAAATTTTTCCATCTCAAATATGTTAGAATGCTCGGCTGTAGAATTAACCGATCTTGGGATTGTAGTGGTCTGTATTTATAGGATTCCCAAATATGATTCACCAAGTGTGGCCATGTTTTTGTATAGGCTCAGTTGTATCTTAGATAAATTATGTTACAATGATAAAAAAGTAATTATATGTGGTGATTTCAATATTGATACTTCAAAAAGATCAAAGCATTCGTTGGATTTTCAAAGTTTACTTGTGAGCTACAACCTTAAATTAGGCATAACAGAACCGACGCGTTTATGTAGCAATACGTGTATTGATAACATAATTAATAACGTACGAGGTGGCAAAACTGAGGTGATTGATTTTGCCATCTCAGATCACACAGCACAAATAATGAAATGCCCGGTTAAGAAAACCTGTCTTTTATCACACTGGTATGTAAAAAAAAGAAATTTGTGTGTAGTAAATATTAGAAAATTCAAAGAATGTTTGCAAGAGTTAAGTTTTAATTGCGTCTATATGGCAAATAATGCTAATGAAGCTTATGATAATTTTGTTGACCTGTTTAAATTATTTTACGACCTGTGTTTTCCTTTCATTAGATCAAAAATAGCCGCAACTAAAAAACAAAAATGGATAACTAAAGGTATAAAAACTTGTTGTAAGAAAAAGCGCGATTTATTATGGAAACATAGAATGTCTCCCAGTGAAAATAACAAAATCCGCTTTAAGCAATACTCAAAACGCCTGAAAAGAATTGTATCACTAACACAAAAGGCCCAAAACGACTATTGCATCAAAAATTCGGCAAATAAATCTAAAGCAACCTGGAACATTATCAACAAACCTAAAAAGTTACATCCTAAGGAAAATATCATACAAATAGCACAAAACGGTAAAATAATTACAGATCCTAAATTAATTGCACAAGAATTTAATAATCATTTTATAGACCAAATCAAGAATAATAATTTAAATAATGTTTCATCTAATAATAACTTTCAAATACATAAAACAATGACATATAAATCATCGAAATCTTTATTTATGAATCCCACGAGTGTGGATGACATTTTAACCATTATTTGTTCCCTAAATAACACCAACAGTACCGGCTATGATGGAATATCTACAAATATCATAAAACAAGTAGCACTTATAATAGCATCTCCTATCAGCTACATTATAAACTTGTGTATAGAACAGGGCATTTTCCCTGAACAATTAAAGGTAGCTATTGTGCGACCTCTTTTCAAAAAAGGAGACAAAGAAAATATGGATAACTTTAGGCCAATTGCACTCATATCTGTGTTTTCTAAAATCGTTGAAAAAGTTATTTATAATAGCATGAACCAATATTTTGAATCCAACAACTTATTTGTGAAAGAACAAAAAGGGTTCCGTAAGAATAAGTCAATAAACATGGCTATTTTCGACCTGCTTCAGGTAATTATGACTAGCGTCGATAAAAGAAAACCTGTATACGCCCTGTACATGGATCTTACCAAGGCCTTCGACTTCGTCGATCATAATGTTTTAATGCAGAAATTATATAATTACGGGATACGTGGTAATATCTACGACCTATTAAAGTCATATTTGGTTGGTAGAAAACAAATTGTTCAAATCAATCAAATATGCTTAAAAGCCAAATGCGAAGTATCCCTAACATCAGAGTTTAGAGAAATAAGTTACGGGGTGCCGCAAGGAAGTGTACTGGGTCCACTCCTATTTCTCATCTATATCAATGATCTACCACAGGCCATTGATCACCCCATGGTACTTTTTGCGGACGACAGCACAGTTATATTCACTGGAGAAAATCCACAAACATGGTGCGCTACCATAAATAACGCGTTGGAATCTATAATTGAATGGCTTAATCATAACAATCTACACATAAACTTAGGCAAAACTAAACTTATGAATTTTAACCAGAGGGTTGGCAACGTAACTGATTTAACTGTGACATTTAAGGAGCAAAAAATTGAGGAAACGGAATATACAAATTTTTTAGGACTAAGTTTAGATAATAAGTTGAACTGGAAGGACCATATTGATATTGTATGTAAAAAATTAAACAAATTTTCATATGCATTGTATAAATTGAATAAAATAGTTAATCGGTCTACAGTACTAACCGCGTACCATGCCTACGTAACTTCTACACTTAGGTATGGCATCATTTTCTGGGGCAACTCCACTGACCGAGAATTGGTATTTAGGGCTCAAAAGAAGTGTTTGAGATCTGTTTGTGGACTGCAACCAACGGAATCGTGCAAGCCTTATTTTATTGAGCTAAAAATATTAACCCTGCCAAGCCTATATATTTTCGAAATGGCAATGTATGTTAAGTACAACATTAATCAGTTTTCTGCTTTTAAAAGCATACGCCAGCAACATAAAATTAATTTTGTTCCGTTTAAAACGGCCTTACTCTCAAAAAGTGTATTCGGCATGGCACCGAGATTATATAATAAGTTACCGGAATGTATAAGAGAATGTGGCATACCACAATTTAAAGGACGGTTATTAACTTTTTTAACGGAAAAGGCATTTTATTCCATAAACGAGTACCTGCTTTACTTGTAACTCGGACAATATTTAATTTTAATTTTAATTTTAATTTTAATATTATGGTGTAAGCAACGCATGTTGCATGCTTATTTCATAAAACATTTGTATGCCTAATGGCTAAGCATAGTGATAAATAATTTTAAGACTGTACCATCCTTACTACCTATGTTTCACAAATAAAATTTGATTTGATTTGATTTGATTTTTTGATTTGCTTATTTTCACTTAAAAATAATGAAATCGCACAGACGGAAATATCGAAAGGAGCTTCTCGAAATGACTTGTCTTCCCTTTGGACTCAGCACTGCCCCAAAGGTGTTTCCATCTCTTTCAAACTGGATAGCCCAAACATTGAGAGAACAGGGGATACGTATTCTAGTTTATCTGGACGATTTTCTCGTGGCTCATCAGAACCCTCTGCGCTATTGCGCTCCCATGTCAGGATTTTAATTCAAACTCTACAGAGGTTGGGTTGGCAGATAAATTGGAACAAATCAATTTTAACTCCTCAAAAGAGTCTGGTTTACTTGGGCATACACTGGGACCCGTGGTTGACCCAAAAACGTCTGCCTCAGCCAAAGATAATTACACTATTAGTCAAACTTACAGCCATGCTAAGCAATGATCAGACAAACCTGAAAGATAACCAAAGCTTAGTTGGACTATTAAATTTCGCGAGCTTCGTAGTTCCCTTGGGAAGGCTGAATCATCGAGCCCTTCAGAAAATGCTTATACAAATTCAAAATATGCCTACGTACGTCTTGCACCCCCTCCCAGAGCAAGTCAAGTTAGAGATAAGGTGGTGGTTAATGAACAGTCATCGTTTTACACATATTCACTTACCACCTGCGACGCATTTTCTAACAACCGATGCGGCGATCGAGGCTTGGGGGGCCCAGCTAGACAATTATCCACTGTCAGGGATGTGGAACGAGTCAGAGAGTTCTGTACACTCCAACCAGAAGGAGATGTTAGCGGTTTTAAAGGTATTAGAAAACCATTACATGTACCTACGAAAGAGCTCCACGGTATTGCAGTGCGACAACCGGACAGTGGTTGCATACCTTCGAAACGAGGGCGGAACGAGGTCCAGCAGCCTCATGGATACAACAATCAAAATATTTCGAATTTTGGATCAGAACCAGATCACTTTAATACCTTTTTATATTCCGGGCAAGTACAATCACCACGTGGATCATTTGTCTCGCCACAAATCACCTCCAGAATGGCACCTCCTGCCCAAAGCAACGGAAGTTGTATTTCAAAAGTTTAGAGTCCCAGTCATAGATCTTCTTGCATCGGACAGAGCTCATGTAGTTGTCAATTACGTTTCACTAAACCTACGGGACGAAAAGGCGATATACCACGATGCGTTCTCGAAGGTGTGGAATTACTCGATAGCTTGGTTGTTTCCGCCCCCCTTTCTAATACCGAAAGTCCTGGCACACATGAACAAAGCAAAGGCCTAAAGGGAGTCTATCTTCTAGTGGTCCCTCGTTGGGAAAGGGTGTTTTGGCGAGCCGACCTCAAGTCGCGTGCACTAGCAGCTCCGTTTACGATACGAAACCTACCACACTGCCTCATAGATATGTCAACCGGGCTCGCTCCCCCGGAGGTTAACAAAATGACGTTAGAAGTATGGAAATGTGGGGGTGGAGTGGGAATCTAATTGATTGGAATACAGATTAGAAACAACTACTGGAGTCTTCTTGGCGAGCATCCACTCGTAACACCTACAAAAGTCCTTGGAATCGTTGGATAAAATGGGCCAACAAACACAAAATCAACCCCATTGGACCTAGTGGTTCGGATTTGGCAAGATATTTAGCTGATTTATTTTTAATAGAGAAATTATCGTATAATACAATTATGTTACATAAATCAGTCGTTTCCACCCTTTGTAACGCTGATAGCTCTGGCTACTTAAGTACCCATACTCTAGTAAAAAATATGTTAAAGTCAATTTGTTTGAAACAACCAGTAACGTCGAAACCTCCTGTTTGGAATGTCGACGTCTTGACTGCATTTTTAGTCAGTTATTCCATAGAAGAAAATAATGTTTTTGCTATATGTAGACATACTGCCATGCTGTTGTTACTTTCTTCCGGCAGGCGTGTTCATGATTTGACCCGGCTATGTGTTGATTCTAATTATCTAATTATAGCAGATGATTTTGTAACATTCTGGCCAAGTTTTGGGTCAAAGACTGATTCCACTGATTATAGTCTGGCTGGAGATTTTTTGTTAATAATAGGATTGATAAATTTGATCCTGTTTTTTGGATTAATCGCACAATTGATGTTCTTCGAGATAGGAGAGCTATAGCTAAATCTAATAATTTGTTTGTTACTTTTCGAGGTCAGGCTAAAGCAGCCTCTCGCACTGTAATTGCGGGTTGGATTAAAACTGTGATGGCAGAAGCAGGCATAACTGCAACTCCCGGGAGCGTCCGGTCGGCAGTTGCCTCGAAACATTGGGCAGAATACGCCAGTCGATGAAATATTAGCCAGAGGCAACTGGAGGTCGGGTAACACGTTTAGACAATTTTACAGGCGTGAAGTTATGCCTGAGTCTACTCATACCAACCCTCAAACTAATGTAACTAGGTTTTTTTTAATCCCATTGATTAATAAGATTCATTAACGTTATAAATAATTAGTGAGATTTTTAATTCATTATTTTTCAGTGTATTACTCATAATATGGAAATGCTGTACAATTATTTTCACTTATAAATTCAAGTAATAATAATTACGCACATCCTGGTTTTTGATTACCTTTATTTAAGAAATATTCAACAAAGTATTTACATACTTTAAATTAGGTCACATTGGCGTCTCATCTTGTCCACCACACGCACCACCAGGCGATAACAAACACGTCTCAATATTATTAATAGGCTTAGGACTTTTCATAGCATATCGTGGCTCTAGAATCCATGGAGTCGCTATTTCCCAATTATTATAAACATACCACCTTGATTTTGACACTCAGTAATTGTCGCAATAAGTAATACTTATTTCAAAATGCCTTCATACGTTAAATCGCTAAACCAGTTTACGAGTAATTGAATTTTGGTAAAGAGAGTGATTTTATTTCAAGCAAACAAATATTCAAATAGTAGGTATGGTTAAATCGAACAAAAAATTTATTTAGTTTATTTTGTAATATGACAAACTGAAGACCAAAATCAAAGTGGTATATTTATAATAATTATAAAATAGCGACTCCAGGGATTCCAGAACCACGTAATGCCACCAAAAGTCCTAACCTTAATTATTAAGCTTCGAATAACGGTCAAGTGATTTGATAGCAGCGTTTTACCTACCAATAAAACGCTTATTAAATTACTTACCTTATTCGAAGCTTACAGTAATTCCTGCCTGGTGCTTACAAACATCAATGAGCCAGAGGCGCCCGGAAATATTCCAGGCTACCTGGTGGTGGTGTGATCGTGACGTCACGATGGCATGATGTGCGAAAAGGACGCAAGTATAAGGGTAGAAAGAGAGAGGTAAACAAGCGGGAAACGGAAGGGCCTATCTCCAATATTATTAAGCTTCGAATAAGGTAAGTAATTTAATATGCGTTTTATTGGTAGGTAAAACGCTGCTATTAAAAGAAAATAGTGACAGACTGAATACTAAAAACGGATGAAAGTGTAACGTTTGTAAAAGCCAGCCACGAATACTACGTATAGCAAAAGGAAGTAGTAATTTAACCACACCCTTTGAATCATATGTAAGAAGTCAGTTTACATTTTGGTGACAATCCTAGCCCTAGTCAAAGTCTTAACACTCTTTGCGAAATTGTATGGCATAATAATTACTCCAAAAAAAAACGATTTCATTTATTAAAGGTGCTGAATAAAAAAATACCGTGCTTCCTTACCTTGGTTTTGGTTCGACTGTCTTCGTTTATAAATGCACAGTTACAAATCAGCCGGAGCAACATAAAAACTCAACCGTCCCTGGTAAACTTTGTTTGACAATTGTCGAAAAACAGCTGGATTCTCCAACAACTACAAACTTAAAATGGTTGCCACAGTAATGAAATAATTTGCCCAGATAATCAATAATTTAATTTAAGTATTTGAACTCAAGTTATTTAGGCACACTAGTATTAAGAAAGCAAGTTAAGTTGAGTATACAATTTCACCGAATGTAGAAAATTTTACTTGCAGGTACCTACATGGAGTTATCTGTAAACTTAACGTTAAGTCAAACTTTCGATGCTGTTAGTGAACAAAATGCACATCATATTTTTGTCTGAAAAGTATTCTCAAAACTGCGCCTATTAATGATGAATTTCCTGTATTAAAATTTATTACATTTATTTAGTTTACAGGAAATGTAAAAGACAAATTTAAGTATCACAAGAGAGATATTGACGAACCTCCTAACTGAAAACTTAGGATTAACTAGCTAAATCATAGTGTGTTGTTTAATTAGAATAACATCAGTGAGTCATCACATCATAGCCGTGAATTAAGGTCGTTATTAAAAGGTTTTACACTTTTCACTTGTCTATTTATTTTTTAAGTTTAAATCTGGTAAAGTAAAATTATCGTCTAAGGGTCTCCCCAAACCAGTCGACGCGGAGTCGGCTTTCGCCGAGTGTTTTACACCACACTATTCGCATTTAGCCGATCGGCCGTCTCCACGGTTGGACATCTGCGTGAGTTCAGCAGTCTCATCCTCCTTGCGGCCGTCGAGACGCCCGATCGCCTGCGATTTGCTATCGCAATAACAGTTGTAAAGCGACGGTCGGCTCTCCCGTGCTCCGTACTGCCGTCGAGACGTCAGACAGCACGCGTACAGCCGTTGAGTCGGATGAACAGATGTAGGCAACAGCGGGTTCAATCGTAAATCTCATTTTTGGAGACTGGCTGTTAGTAACAACGTGAGTTGGGAATCTGACATACGTGTTAGATTATTTTCCTTCATATAATTAAATACAATATAAATTAAATACAAACGCATCAGTAGCTACTTCGGCCGTCATCGGCTCTGTTCGGCCGTCGCCGGCTACGTTCGGCTGTCAAAGACGATGAACGGCTTCCGCCAGCTCTGACCGGTCCTTATCGTAGGTACTCGGCCGTGATCGGAGCTGTTCAACTCTTGCCGGCACCGAACGGCGGTACTCGGAGATTTATGAATGCGAACGTGTGCGGTAGGCTGCTAACAGCGTCGTACAGATGCGAACAGCTTTATGGCAAAACGCCGTTTTCCCGTCGAAAGACGTCGTTTCGCGTCGGCCGAGCCGATTGACGTCTTATTCGCTCTTATTGCGTTGACATATAGCTTTTTCCGTACGCGATTTGCCGAAACGGCGTCGACTGGTTTGGGGAGACCCTAATACTTCGATTTCAAATAGTTTACAAAAAACCGGCTAAAAACCGGTTAACCGGTTTTGAATCCGTCGAGGCGGTTATTAACCTGTTTTTGATTTTCACCGGTTTTTACATTCCCTAGTGTGGAGCAGCGTGGGAAGAAAAGGGGAATGTCTTTACCTAATCATGGGGCATAACAGGCTAATAATAAATACATATGAATAAATGGCGACAAGAGGGGCAGAGTCCTTGAGAATCGCTATACTATTTATGTTTTATCTGAATTACGATGGGGTAGGTATTGTGTTGTAGAATAAATTCATTTTTTGTTTCAAATCAGGATTTTTTTGAAAGAATTGAACATAAATTAGTATTCCTAAAGACAGAGAAACCGTGGTTTTAACAAGGCAATAACGACATTAACAACCGAGAGGCATTGTTTGAATAAAATACCTACTGAACTAATATTCGTGATTTATTAAATATTTCTAGGTTCTCATTCCAATCTTTCTGGGACCGTATCGGTTTGCATCGAATAGTTTTATTTAAACCTCATTTAGACAGTCAAGATAGGATACAAAATTACAAAATAAAGCAGTATGGTAGCGATTAGAACCAGTGTGGCTTGGGGCAAGGTCATCTGAGGAAGCCCACAGTGCCCCTGTTAACAGCCCATTGGAGGTTAACACTGGAGACGTTTTAGGCGGTATGCTTCCACCTCAGCTCTCGCAGGAGACTGAGGTGGGCGAGTGGGTTATCTGAGAAACCCCCTAACACAATAAAAGCACTCATTTCCTTGTTTAATTAACTAAGCTACAGTTTTTTTATTAATTAGTAAAACTTAAGCAATTGTTATTTTTTTATGTAAATACTTTATTATAAGACTAAGCAGGAAGTAAAAGTTTAAAATCTTTGTACCTACGTATTTATTGGCACTACTGGGAATACAATATACAGGGTTGGGCAGATTAAGGTGTCCTAGTTAAAAAGAGCCATAAAATTAAAACAAGACAGTTTTTTTTTTAATTTATCACGTTTTTATTTTTAGCGTACTCTATACTTAAAAAAACTAATTCATAAGTTCAAATCGCTCGCCATCAGCTTTAATAACTTGACGCATTCTTCCATAGAATGCATTGCACGCGGGACGCACTACCTCGTCTGGTATTTCATCCCATATCTTGACTAATCGATGTTTGAATGAGTTTAGATTCATGCCCTGTGTGCTCCCAATCTTGCTCAGCATGTAACCCATATCGAAAAGTCCAAAGCATTCAAATCCGGCGTTGATACAGGCTATTCTTGCCAAGGTATAAAATCTGTCAAATTTGTTCTACACCAATCTTAAGTGCGTTTAGCTTTGTGAGATGAGGCACTATCTTGTTGGAAGCAGTAATAGTCGTTTCCATATAATTTTTGAGCATTTTCTAGCAAATGACCCTGTAACACGTTCTGGATGTAATAGTCTTGGTTAATTTTGACACCTCGATCAATAAACAGCAACGGTAACTTGCCTCTAGGCGATATCGCACCCCATACCATGACAGCTGATGCACTCTGGAACCCGTTGTACGGCTAATTTGTCCACAGGAATATCCTTCAATGAAGCACCATAGACACGATCGTTTTGTTGGTTGTGACTGTCTTGTAACTGGAACATCTTTTCATCGGAAAAAATAATATCATCGCCGTCGTGCCAAGCTAGCAATTCCCTACATTTTTTCACTCCAGCTTTTTTCTGGGCATCTGTTAAGCCACGAATTTTTAGTTTTTTGTAGGCCTTTAGCCCAAGATCATATTTTAAAATACGACTCATTGTTCGACGGGATATTTTCATATCTTTAGCAAGTTTGCTTGCACTTCGAGCTGGATTTCGTCTAATACGCTCACGAATATTTTTAATGATGTTTTTGGTGCGAACAGATGGCTTTCTCCCAGGTTTGGGCCTGATTTGTGAAGATCCCGTTTCTTTGAATCGCTTGACGGTCCGCGATATAAACCTTGTATTGATATTTAAATGTTTCAGCGTCTTCAATATCTCACACGGTCGGTATTTTTTCTGGTACAAATCGCACACGAGCTGGCGTTTCGCGTCCATTGTTGAAAACAATATAAAAACAAAATATATCAAGCTGACGTGTAGAAATCATAAAGAAGATTAAATTGTTAACAAAAAAAAATTACGAATTGAATAAAAAGTTAAGTTATATTTAAGTAAAAAAACAATACACAACTAGGACACTTAATCTGCCCAACCCTGTATTTAACTTTTGGGTCATTCCACCGTAACACCCGAAACGGCTACTTTTTATTAAGGTTTATTTCGATACTGTACCTAGTTGGTTACTAAGTTCTGTTACTAAGGTTGATGCAAATAAAACTAACTTATGTTTATTTTTTAATTTCAATATGTATAAAAATTAAAAGCTTAATTAATATACATTTTGAAAAACAATTAATCATGTTTCTTAGTTTCCGCAATTCCCGATACGAACTTTTAACATGTACAGCCGGCATCGATGAAATTACGCATGACTTTTCTGTAAATTTCATTTTTTGAAATCGCTTAAAAGTTAGTCTTTGTTTACCAAAGAACTTTTTTTGTATAATATTATAAAAAATCCTATCTCTGTATATGTTTAGAGACCAAAATTATATTTCTCAACATGACTTAATTCCAACTTTTGAAGCAAGAGATTTGGTGTGTTTTCGTATTTCTGCAAAATCATGTGAAATCTTAAAGTCGATTTAATGAGTCATCAAGATTGACCGGGTGTCCAAGCGGATCTTTAGTTGCTTTGAATACATTCGTATCAGAATTTAAAGCTAGAAGTCTGTTCAATATGTCACGCAAATTTGAACTCTCTACAGGAACTCTTCCAAAAGTTGGGGCCGTTATCAGTATCATCGTCGTGCGTGATTTTAACTATGATTTTATCGTCCGAAACGGGAATACTTCAAGCTCGTACATCAAATAATTGCAATAGTTTAGAATACGTTATTTTTATTATTATTCTATATAAATCAAAGTTTTGATTAATATACAGGTTTATGCAAAACTGCTTTAATTTTTTTTTTATTGTAATTAATCTCAGTAACAGAACTTAGTAACCGACTAGGTACTTAATAAGAAACTAGAAGAATGACTAGTGGATGGTCTACTATTTGGATAACATTTTCTTTTCCTTAACACGCATCATCAAAGTATAAGAGAATAACGAGAGAATCACTGATTAAATGAAGCTGTTCTGGGTGTTACGGTGGAATGACCCTTTTCGAGCTTTTAATACATAAACGGAGACTTCTTTTGTTGTATTTTTTAAATATATTTATTTATTTAAAAATTATAATATTTATAATATATGCCTACCCCTCTGAGAAACAGGCGTGATTTAATGTATGTATAATATATGCAAATAAGTGATAATGTTGTCATTAGTATAGCAAAAACATGAAACAAATATTTACCGAGGGTAAGTGAGAAACGTCTTTCCTTATTTACATTACAAAATTACCGTTCGCACTGACTAAGTTTCGTTTTTGTATATAAATATGAATAAGAGATTTCCCTATAATTACAAGTAAAAGTAGTTGTTTAAAATATCAATTACTATTTTGAAATGACGCTTGCGTCCAAATGCTCCCTTTCATCTTAGGAGAAAAGCAGGAAATATCTGTCAAGCACTTATATTAAAAAGAAGTTTGTGATTGTACCTACTCAGTTGAAAAGGCGGAATTGGTTACTTGAGTCTTTTGTACGGAATATCGACTATTTTCCAGACATATTTTTTTTAGATGAAAAGGAAAATCTTAAATAAATAAATAAATAAGTTTGACAATATGGTACATATCTATATTACTTCGTTTACTTGTTAATTATTTGAATGATGTACCTGGCGCTTGAGATGTTACTTTAAGAGAGGCTTCGTAGGTCCCGAGGGCGCGGTAGAGGAAGCGGTACTGCGCGCGGCTCTGTACCATGCCGGCGCGCTGCGCACGCGCCAGCCGCACGGCCGCGGGGACGCTCGCGGCGGCGCACACCACTCCTTCGGTAAAGAAAATACGGATTCGGAAGGTGGTACATAAAATATTGAAATCACTATAAGTAGCTTATTAAGTCAAGATTTGTACAATAAACCGCCTTCAAAAACGCAAAAAAAACTTATTTTAAAATAAAGTCTGCTTTTGGTTAAAATATTGTGGGACGAAAATCATTAATCAGTGTGTGTTGCCAGTGATGACTTGTGGTGCTGAGGCGTGGTCGTTACAATAGGCCTCATAAGAAAGCTCAAGGTCACTCAAAGGGCGATTGCGAGGGCTATGCACGGAGTATCTCTACGTGATAGAATCAGGAATGAGGACATCCGCAGGAGAACTAGGGTCACCAATATAGCCCGAAGAATTGCCAAACTGAAGTGGCAGTGGGCGGGGCACATTGTTCGTAGAACTGATGGCCGATGGGGCCACAAGCTTCTCGAGTGGCGACCAGGTGTCGGAAGACGCAGCGTGGGTAGACCTCCCACGATATGGTCCGACGACCTCGTGAAGGTTGCGGTAACCCGGTGGATACAGGTATCACGTGACCGGTCGTTGTAGCGATCCTTGAGGGAGGGCTATGTCCTGCAGTGGACGTCGTTTGGCTGAAATGCTTATGATGATTGTGGGACGTAAATTGAGACGCTGCCTTTAGGTGGGCTGATATAAAAATACAAATTTAAAAGAATTTTGTGCGCTATTGCGGCAGTTTCTTGTTTTTGTATTAACTGTTTTATATGCTGTTATGTAGTCCCACTTTTCGATTAAGAAGAAACTAAAGTTTATTTCAAACTCGGCGCAAGCAATGCCGCAGAAAAGTCATAGTCATAAAAATCGATTTAAATGTGCTTCGTCATAGTCCCCCAATTATCTAAATCGAGATATCTTATAGTCATTCCTGAAGATGAAGAGTTCCGGTGACCATCTGTAGTCTTCTTCATCAGTTCCACTTCACCAAATAGGTAGTGCTTTTCAAGCGCAAATGCACGAGTTAGGTACTCGTTAAGTACAACTAGATAGTATATATAACGTTTAAAAAAGAGAAATCAGTCCAGCGGTCTTTGAATAATTAAAAAATGCATACACATTTAGGCAGAAAAAATATATCCCGATAAGTTGAGAACCTCCTCCATTTGTGGTGGCCACATATTTTTGTTTTTTTTTTACATACAAATATGACTTGTAGGATTTGAACATCCAATCAAAAACTGCTTGACCAATTTTATTGCTAGAGTTAAGTAGTTATTTATTTTATTGCTAGAGGTAGTTACTGTACAGTGCTACCATTTTCTTAATAACTATCGGTAATATTCGTTTTTCTATGACACACGAGTGACCAATATACTGTCAGTTCCGAGCGCAAGCGTTATAGCGATAAGCAGCCGGAAGCTATCAGGAAGCTGGGAATGCTGAGGCCGCAACGTGGCTGCGTTTAGATAAGGCATCCGTCACCTTTTGACCCGTAAATAAGTACGAGCAGGGGGTCCATTTTTAGGGTTCCGTAGCCAAATGGCAAAAAACGGAACCCTTATAGATTCGTCATGTCTGTCCGTCTGTCCGTCCGTATGTCACAGCCACTTTATTCCGTAACTATAAGAGCTATACTGTGGAAACTTGGTAAGTAGATGTATTCGGTGAACCGCATTAAGATTTTCATACAAAAATAGAAAAAAAACAATAAATTTTTGGGGTTCAACATACTTAAAACTGAAACTCAAAAATTTTTTTTTCATCAAACTCATACGTGTGGGGTATCTATGGATAGGTATTCAAAAATGATATTGAGGTTTCTATTATAATTTTTTTCTAAACTGAATAGTTTGCGCGAGAGACGCTTCCAAAGTGGAAAAATGTGTGTCCCCCCCCCCGTAACTTCTAAAATAAGGGAATGATAAATGTAAAAATAATATATGATGTACATTACCATGCAAACTTCCACCGAAAATTGGTTTGAACGAGATCTAATAATTAGTTTTTTTTTAATACGTTATAAATCGTAAACCGCATTTTACCTTTCATTCAATCAACTCAAATATAATAAAGAATAAAGAAAAACATTTATTTAGATGTATAGTTGTACGGAACCCTACGTGCGCGAGTCCGACTCGCACTTGGCCGGTTTTTTACTTTCGAGCGCTCGAAAGGTGTTGAGAATTGTTTTAAAATGCGCATTGCTTGGAAATTGATTTTAATCTCAATTTGAATGGAAACAAACTTATTAAAAAAAAGAATGACATAGATGTGGTCGTTACGGTGTCTGTTCGCAAGTGCGCCGGTCCCGGCCGTTTCTGGTGGTCCCCCGTGCGCCCTCTCCCCTCCCATTTATGGCATTGGCATTCATAAAAGAAATTTGCCGTATTTTTATTGCGATTAAGATGTATTTAATTCTAATCATGTAACAGCCTCTTTTTTTATTTTTTATTTGTACCACTTAATACATACCTAAACACCTGCCAAATTAAAGCAGAGCACCCTGTGTGTAAAATTTCGTCATTTTGACGTCATCGGCATGAAAAGTTCGACCCCTGCTTATAAGTTTCAGGAAAGTGAAGAAAGAGTATAAAAAGCTCTTTTGATAGAACTCAGACCAGAAACCTCGGACCTTCTGTCCGAATTTCGAAGAAGCTAGCAAGTGGCTCAAATCTATCTTTAATCTCTGATTAGCAGTAGGTACTTCTACTTTCGTATTGCCATCCCAAGCAGCACATTAGTGAATTTTGCAGCTTATCTTATAGCTTTATGTTCTAAATGAGTAGTTTAACAGTGTTTGACTACACTTATAGCTTTAAACACAACTCAAACTTGTATACGAGTTCATCCTGTCACTTATAGTTGCTTAGGAACGTTTTTTGTTTCTACTTTATTACTTATAGTTGGATAAAGTCGATTTTGCTACTTAAAGTTGCATGCAGGTTGTAATTGTCACTGAATAAGAAGCAATAGTGATATATAAGGCCCTAAAGTAACTTATAAGCCACTTTTATTTATAAGTGGGAACATACCCTTATTTGGAACTTTTAATTCCAAATGACTAGTATAATAGAGTAGTGTATCACCAATAGTGGCTAAAGAGATAATTTTACGGCCCTTTTGGAAACTAAAGTGATTGCAACTTTAAGGCCTAGAAGGGTCGTAAAATTATCTCTTTAGCCACTATTGGTGATATACTACTCTATTATACTAGTCATTTGGAATTAAAAGATCCAAATAAGGGTATGCTCCCACTTATATGTAAAAGTTGCTTATAAGTAACTTTAGGGCCTTATATAGCACTATTGCTTCTTATTCAGTGAAAATTAAAACCTGCATGCAACTTTAAGTAGCAAAATCGACTTTACCCAACCATGTAATAAAGTGGAAACAAAAAACGTTCCTAAGCAACTACAAGTGACAAGATGAAGTCATATACAATTTTTAGTTGTGTTTAAAGCTATAAGTGTTGTCAAACAATGTAACACGTTCACGGACAGTACGTCGAGAGACGTAAACTAAGACCCTCGTGATATGGCATTACGGCTGTGGCCGGTGTTTTTAATTACACCAAAAACGGAACTCCGTCCACGGCCGGCTGTTTCCCATAGCATTTATAGGAAGCGCGAACTCTGTGCCGTTTTAGGCTTTAACGCAAGCCGCTAGTGTCACAGCACAAAAGCTCTAGGGCATAGCATTGACTGCTGTGCCACTCGCAAGATACAAATAAGTGATTTTCAGACCTGATAGTTTCAAATAGAAAACAACTAAGTGAAAATAAACACTGTAAGATCTTTTTTGTTTCGCCATGTTTACAAATTGGAGTCCTTGAAAATGATTTATTTTAAACAGAATTTTATCACACTGACGCATAATCATAGACTTTTGATAGTTGTGACGATGTTACTTTAACATTGTACGTAACCTACAATCATTAGGTCAGGTTTTTACAGTTTTAGTTCTTATCAGTATCAATTCCTTATATGATTTAACACTCTCTTTTTAAATATTCCTGATCTAATCAAAGGCGCATCGAAATTTACAAAGAAACCATACTATAGTTTCACGGTAAAAAAGCATTCGCAAGAATTTCGTGCTTATTTCAATGCCTGAACGTGAATTTTAATCACTTACCAAACAGATGTATAAATCCAAAATTAAAATGGCAGATCACATTCACTTTAATAAACTTACCGACTTAATTGTTGCCACGTCACTCAAAGGAACTTTGGCGTCCCATTTATCACTCATTGACCGAACTGAAATATTATTATTCATTCGTTCAATAATCGTCGTTCACTGCGCATAACTTTCACCCATAGTTCTAATTGCCACTTAAGGTAATCGTGAGATCTCTTATGGATTCAATATAGAACCCAAAATAAGCTGCAATTTTTCTCCCCGTGCTTCTATATTGGTTGCCTAAGGGTTCTTTCCACCTATATAGAACTTAGTCATGGCTATATATTTCACTTAAGTATCTAAATAGATATGATATACGAGCTATTTCCCACCCAGTTTGCTACTTGGGATACGATTAAATAAATAAATGAGCTATTTTTGAAAACGATCCTTTTTAAATTACTGACGTGTCCATACAGAATAATTTGACTTTGTATAAACGCCGAAGATAATTTTTTTAAATCCTTAAATATTAAAACTACTTTTCTAATACCTAGATTGATCGTAGTAAGTACGTACATAATCTTAAACATTGGTTTATTACATAACGGTAAGACCCGCTTGCACGTTACTGTTAACCCTTGGTTAACACGTTAATTAGTCAAAATTGTCAGTTATTAGAACCTGATATTCTTGAATAATTTAACCTGGATTTAACCTAGCAGTAAACTTACGTGCAAGCGGGCGGCATGCCCAAGTGTACTCAACTATAAAACTGGCCGAGAACTTAAATGTTAAATGCAACGTCAACAACGCAACCGTTCCTAATTATGTGGCCTCCACTGTACATTTTAGAAAAGATCAGGTATTATTGCTAACTACTTACCTGAGGATTTAATTTGGTCAATAAGCATGTCTAACACTACAAACGTCCCGGTGCGCCCCACGCCCGCCGAGCAGTGCACGCAGAGGATGTTCTGGAACACATTTGGCCAACGTCTGTTACTAAGTATTACCTGCTTTCAACCAAAGGGGAACCTTGGACGAGGACCCCAAGTGGGAAGATGTATTTCTGGGGGTTATTATGACGTAACTATGCAGTTCATTTTAAGGCAAGTGTAAAGGCCAGAGCTATAGCAGTTAAACAGCTCTGTCCTTTTCTTTCAGCGTAAACTGAACTGCATAGCAACGTCATAATAACCCCGCTGGACGTGTGATGAATAGGTATGAGAGGTTTTACGGGAGAGTTCTCGCCCATTGTGTGTAAGTTGAATGATTATTTCACTCCGGACTTGTAACAACTAATTTCGGAAATAAAGTCGGTAAAAGGGACAATTTTACACAAATGACGATTTTTTTTGCAAGTTTAGTAAACAACATTATTCAATGCATTTTTAGAGTAGGTTACTAACCAATTGTGGCTGTTTTTTATTCGCCTGTGCGAGGGTAGACCGTGCACGCAAGGCAGGAAAACCGAGAAAAAACGTTGTTCACAGAAAAAAAAAAACATTTTGCACAAACGTGTTCTCTTTTGGTGATGTTGTGTAGTTATCTCATACACAGGTACACATCATTTTTTTAGGTTATAACTAGGCTTGGGACTTTTGGATGCTCGCTATGGTTCTAGAATCCACGGAGTCGCCATTATATTAAAATATTTTTTTAGAAGTCAAAGTCAAAGTGGATAAGTACATACAACTTGTATGTATATAATTACCAGTAATAAAATACTCTATTGCTAGTAAACAAAATAAACTAAAACAAATACTTTAAGTAACAATAACAAAAATGTCTTTTTCAATTTAATATTAGTCGCCACTTCAAATTTTTTGATGAGGTACACTTTTAACTTGGGTAACAATAAACACTTTTTTTCCGGCTTTGAAATATACATCACATAAAGAACAAAATATACAAGACTTTTCTTCAACATATTTTAATTCCTTATACGGCTCTAACCAGGACTTAATTTCGCAAGTAGTAAAACTATTCATTTTAAATTTTATCAGAAATTGCTTAAACCGTGTTTAATCAAACTGACAATTTATTAATCAAGTGTTTTTTTAATTGGTAAAATAGATGTCAGTCAGTAGTCTGCCACAACGCAAGTATCAAAGAGGATGCATAATTAAGTAAATCGTACCTATATATGCATGAACTGTGACATGTGTGTGTAATAACTAATAAATTTATGATAAAATTAACTGCAGTCGTAATAACGTGGTTATTACCGATCGATATAACAGCGTAAATCTAACATGTTTTATTTTTACACTTTGACTTTGACTTCGAAAATAATATTTTAACATAATGGCGACTCCGTGGAATCTGAAACCATAGCGAGCATCCAAAAGTCCAAAGCCTAGTTATAACATGGAGCTTCATTGGATCGCTGTTAAAAACTCATTATGTAACTAATTGTTATTATCAATTTTTAGACTTGGCGTGCGTTTACGAAATATTGAACTCAAATATGACGCTTTCGCTAGATTTGTGTGTGCTCTTCTCCTACAGCCAAAACCGATATGATGTTATAATGTTTTGTTATGAAAGCACGTAGGTATAACGAATTTGAAAGGAAATTTGTTATGACTAAGGGTTGACTTGGTGAGATTTGTTCTTGAGATATAGGCGACTACAGTGCTAACATTTTCCTAATAGCTATCGGCAATATTCGTTTATCTATGACACACTACACACACACAAGGTGTACACGGTATATGCGACAAGTACACACGACACCAAAATTGATTTTGGATTGAAAATATTTTTTACGATGAATATGATAAGTTCATAATAATTAAGTATGCCTCAACGTGGTACTTTGAATAAAATTATCTAAAAAATAGAAAGTTTTCTAATACATAATGTATACTTTACACCCCAATTATCATTATTGATAATTAGGTACCCAAACAGAAAATTTGTTCATACTTCTTGTTTTTGGAGGTAGTGTTTTGTGTTTGTATAACAACGTCGGAACCTTAAACTGAACATGGTCCTACATGCTCCTGTCAGGATTAAAAAAATATTTTTAGCGCTGTAACCTTTAACATAAAAACGCAGCGACATAGGTCTTGGAACAAATCAACTCGTACTGCTCTGAACTTTAATCCCTCTCAATACGAATCATGCATGGACAAATCGTGTGCCTAAATGCTCGCCAGCACCGTTGTACACAGGGCGACTGGATATTCGATACAAACCTTATAAGGAGGCATGGTAGAGCTCATTTGGAGCCAATAAGATCATGTAGTAAGTACCTACCCTGGCCGAAAATTATTCGTCTCCAGCCAGCTCACGCTGAGTCCAGACTCGCAGCTTAATGTTAAGGATGTATTTTTTTAGTTTAGAACGCAATTACAAAGCTGTCTTAGCAATAAATCATTTTTCTTTCTTTCATTCTTTCAATATAGTATGTATGTATTATACATTTTCTGATGTTTCCAACGATATAAAGAATTATTAACGTAGAAAAGTTTAGTGATACATGCAAGATACCTAATCAATTTAAAAGGTTTTATTTAATAAAGGCAGATATTTCAAATATCGATTTAGAGATAGCACCCAGCAAGTCCGACCCCTGCTAAAAATCATTTAAGTCCCCGTTTGTGAAATAAAGTAACCCTTGAATTTTTCCCGGTCTAAGGATTTTTTAAGAATTTCAGGGAATATTTATAATAATATAGTTACGTGTTTCGGAGGATTTTCGTCATCCTTTATCTTGGTCATGCGCTTGTTCACCTCTTCAAGGAACGCAAGCAGCCCGTCAGGGTCTGCAGGTGTGCTGTGGTCAGCCCACGTCTGCAAAGAAAAAATAGTATTCGATTATTGCGCAATTATGATCGAGTTTTTAAAACAAATGCATGTGCATTATCTGAGCCCTACGGCATCCTCACCGTAAACTGGTACTGGTAGATGGTCCTGCTCAGGCCGGCGTCGCTGCGCACGTGGAGCTCCCGCATCACGTAGCTCTCGCTGCGCCCCTCCGCGGCGGCCCGCACGACCAGCTGCCCGTGCCGCTCTCGTAGCCCCAGCGATGGCCAATAACGATCACACTTCTCCTATAATGGATCCCACTTTTAGTATTCCACACCAATTAAATAGACAGTAAACACATGAATAAACTTTAAATAGACTAACCATCGATTTTACCAAACTGGAAAAAGACTAACTCCGAGATTAGTCTTTACAAATGCGGCGTTTAATCTAGGTAACCTTAGTCTCGTTTGGTCGAATCAGCCCTTAGACATTGCTTACACAAACTAATAGGGAGGGTCAGGATTTCTAAATGAGGCTTCTGGTAGCTTAAGTAAGATATCATAAAGATAAAGATAAATAAATTTATTCAGTGAGTAGGCCAAACGGCCACTTTTACACGTCAAGAATCTACCAGCGCTTCACAAGAGGAGACCACTGCTGAGAAGAAACGCTGCAAGAAACTCAGCGGTCAGTCATTTTTATATATATTTAATATTACAATGGTACTACTTAGTCTAGCATTATATAAATCTAAAAATATTAAATAAATAAAAAAACGAATAACCTGCGAAGTTTCCGCAGGAAAACACACCAAAATTTAACGAGAGAGATAGAGGGAGAGAAGGAAAAATAAAAACCTACTCATGTTTATATAAGACATAGACGCAGTAACAGTAGAATAAACACCACACTAAGTAGTTAAAGTACTTAATTAAGTACTTTAACTTGTGTGGTGTTTATTCTGTTTGTTTTCTGTGTACCTTGAAAATTAGTGAAGTGTCATCAGCAAAAAGTACAATATCACAAAGTTTATCTACTGTTGGTGGTAAGTCATTTATGTAAACCAAAAATGTAAAGGAACATAAAATATAGCCTTGAGGCACACTATTTTCACGGTAGCTCCATCAGATTGCGTTTTGTTTACAACAACTCTTTCCCCCTTACTTATAAACGTGGAATAAGCTTAGAATAGTTTATGCAATGCTTTGTCACTTTCTGTCACATGCAAATGTCACGATTACAGATAAGGACAAAGCTTGGCATAAACTATTCCAAGCTTATTCCACGTTTATAAGTAAGGGGGGTAGAGTTCAATCACTTAGATAAGAAAACATAAGACTTATATAGCTTTATTGGTCAATCCATAATGTTCTATTTTAAAATAAGGGTCGTATGAACCACGCTATCAACAGCTTTAGAAAGATCACAAAATATTCTTACTGTATCGCAAGATTTCTCCCAACTGTTATACCTACATGTATATATTTAATGAGTACAGATGCCGCATAAATTGTTGATCGACCTCTGGTAAAGCCGAACTGATTATTGCTTAGTAGTTTATTTCTATTAAAATGACCTAACATATCATTCAGAATTAGTTCCTCGAAGACTTTACTAAAAACTGGTAGTATGGAAATGGGACGGAACTTCGTTAAATCACATTATCTCACCCATAAAAGAGATTTTTTTGCATATTCCAAGATCGCTTCTTTCTTTGCCGTTGCAATTTTATTTTTGTAATTATACATACATACATAAAGAAACTCACGGCTTCATTCATAGAGTGGTGTGTAGGTAGTGCTACAGAATTACCAACAACTCTAAAAAAAATATGATAATTCTGTAACAACAATTTGCACAATTAGGCTAAGATTTTTACCAACGTATTAGTGTCAGGTTGCAATGCCCATCGCCTAACAGTATTACAAGCCTTTATTTTTTTTGTGATCCGACGGCAAACGACACGACGACGATTACGACATCCACGGGAAGACATGGCACCATTCTAACCCGGCAACCACACAGGATTATATTATGACAATTATTATCATGATGGAAATTACATAAAAGAAAGTGAATTTAATGAGCTAGACATCTATTTTGCCTGAGTAAAAGTAAGTAAGAGTTGATTTAAACAAGGACGAAACGGTGTGACTCACACTTGACCGGATTTGTAAGATAAGCTTTACATTTTTAAATCTTACTTTTCCATTCTCAACTTCGCTTGTGATCATAGCTATGACTCTTATATCATCTTGCCAAATCATTTGCCAGAAATCATCTTTAGTGCTTGAAAGACAGCCTTGCGTAGCAACATATATCTTGTCATTTACTGAAACAATACACATTTCCATCAACGTCAACACATTTCTATCTACTTACAACAATAACACAGTGATGTTTTTTACAAAGAAAAATTAAAAGAAAGTAAAACATTATTTAACATAATTATATTTACCTGTTCCTGTACATATATTTCCATTGGCCTTATCCAGTATGCTGATCTGCTTGATCTCCATCAATGCGTCATCACTTAAGGACTTTGAAACCATAGGTATAGGTATCTTCAAAATTTCATCCATCGGTTGTAAAGCTGTAAAAGTATGAGAATCAAATGTTGCATATCTCTTAGGGCTTGTTGATTGATCAGTAGTGAAACTAATTAATTGTTAAAAAACATAACTAATAGTTCAATCTTTGAGAGTTTAATCTTCCTTTGGAAATGTGTAAATTTTTCGATTCTTTTTTCAAATTTTAACAATTAGTTGAGTTAACTACTGATTAAACAACAGGGTCTTACTCAACAAGAAATTTTCAAGACAACTCTGCTGTACTAATGATCATTTATCATATTTATCCATGCTTATGACGACATTAAGAGAAAAATTGCGGTACACCGATGCGACCAAAAGCCAAAGACTCACACTGAGCACTATGTAGGCTCTCATTCGAGGAGTGCGTCGAGCGCGAACAGCTGGAGTCGCGGGCTGCGCGAACGTAGCTCGCGTTGATGTAGTCGCCGCCTGTGCCGCGGGCGGGCGCTCGCAGCACGACGCGGGTCTGGTCGTCTGGGAATATTTAGGTATATACCAACCAACAACATACAATTCGTGTAAAGGCCCCCTTTGTAGGTATTTTTAAATAACTCGGAAACGGCGGCCCATAGCCAAAAATGTTCTAATAGTTCTGATACATACATAAGTAGCGAAACGTCCACGATCGATCCCCCATTTCGCCGCACGCATGTGTTGGCGTTGCCCCGGTTGAGCACCTCAAGCCCCATCACCGCCACCCAGTTCTCGAGGGCCACCTGTCACGGATCCGTGATGGGGGAACCCCACGCCGCGTTCTTGGCATTGAGATCCCCCATCAACACCACCAGTGCCGGCACCGCCCCTCCGACGACCCTCCCCAGCCCCATCAGGAAGGTCTCGAACTCCCGCAGCGGCCTATTCGGGGAGAAGTACACTGCTACTAGGACAGTATCTCCCCACTTGGCCACCGCGAAGCCCGAACCCCGGGCCATTCCCGGAGGTCGCCCATCGCCGGCACCACAATGGCGACCGAGCCATCCGACGCCTCGACCCAGTTGGCCTGGGGGGGATGAAATACGGCTCGGCTACCACCAAAATACCAATGCCTCACTCCGCCATGACCTGCATGAGCAGGTCTTGGGTGCGGGCGGAGTGGTTGGCGTTCGCCTGAAGGATCTCTGAATGCTGGTGTGCTGCCATTTAGAGGTCCATCTGGGTACCGCCTTCCTGAATTACCTCATTGGCGGCACGCCTAGTGGGTGGTGCCTTTGATTGGCCAGCGTCGGCCCTGGTGTGTGGCATGACATGACATCTCCATCCCCCCGTCACCCGTGGTCTCGTCGAGACCACCTATCCGGATTTCTCCCATCTTGACGGGCCGGTATACTTTAGCGACGTCGCCAACCAGTCCGTCAATTTTGGCACACAGTGCATCCGCCGCCTCCGCACTGTTTACCCCCGGGACCTCTATAAGGCGGGCCCCGGTCATCGTCTTGCGGACACGCACATGCTCGAGGCCAACCTCCGCCAGTGATAAGGACTTCATGGCCTTGGCCATGACACTGGCGTAGGTGGCCTCGCTGCTCTCCTTCACGACGACACCTAACCTAACCTAACATTATAGGTAATTCCAAAATATCAACGCATTTGAATTAAATCCATATTTTTTACTGAGCCACTAAAGGATCTTTTGTTTTTCATTCAACGACTTTGACTCTTTAGTACGGACACAGAATTAGTAATAGTAATAGTACAAGAACAGAAGCGACTCCCTGTGACAGCAAACACGCGAATTTAAACCTACTCAGAACGCGTTAACGATAATAATACAAGTGGGACATTATTCGAGCGTTTCACTTTTGTGGACGTATTTTTGAATAATCGGGTGTATATTGTGATACCAATTTTTGGACATTTGTTCGATGTCCGGTAAACTTAGATACCTAACCAGAAACGAAATCGAAATCTGCAGTCACTTCTACAAAAACGTGACCACGATCGATAATGGGGTCTCTCATAACGAGGCAAAATGCACCTTAAAACTGCGCCGCGAGAGTCTGTATTATTTCGCCCGTCATGAGCTTTACTGACTCCGCTCACTTCGCAGAGCCGGCAGTTACTTGAACTATTACTTATTCTGTGGCAGTTGTAAGAAAACAAATTAAATTTATTATTAATTGTAGTTTTCTTATGTCTGGGGGCTAGCAAATTTTGTCCGTTACTTGTTTGTTGTTTGCTCGGATCTCCCTTTCTATCTACGTAGGTAATAAGAAGTAGTTTAGGTACAAATTGTATAGTAGTATTGTGCTGTTTTAAACTTAATTTAATGGGTAGATGTAATGTAGAACTAAAGCAACTGCTCCAGCTTTAACTATTATTATTTTTATTAGAGGTACAAGTACCTGTTACTAATGGGTAAAAAGTTAAGTTACAGCTACTTTTCTTCAAAGCGACATGCTTGCGGTTTAATTTAGCAAGCAGCACAGAGTACTCAGAGATTGAATAATGGTTCCGGGGCAGTAGCCAAGATGCATTACCCTTTCTATTCGTTTTTTTTAAACAATGACGTCACTGATAGATGACGTAATACGAAGAGTCACGTGATCTACGAATGATTTAAAAACGAAACGTATAGAAACGCTAGTTTGTGTAACGTATCTTGGTTAGGGCCTCTGATCGATGTCAATAATATGATACCTATGATTTGATGCTATTTGACCAATAGCCATCAAACGTGAAACAAGTGACAGTATCGCACCATTAAGAAAATTTCGGAAGTTCGAAAGCGCCTACATTGAAATACGATCATACGTGTTCAGTAGGTTTGAATAAAGGAAAAATAACCTATTTTTTATGTCTTGTAAGTTAGTATTCCATATACAATACTTATTCAAAAAATACACCAGTTGTTACCAGAGCAAAAAATGATTTACGAGTACATATAATATATGTACTTCCAACTACAATCCGAGCGTCGGTGCCACACTCCACCAAGATCGAAGGGCAACACAGCTCATATTAACTGACTGACTCCGGAGCACTGTTTTAGTAGCAGTTAGGTACTATACGTACATGTACATTTACTCGTAGTACTGTACTTATTTGTATAAAACAAACTTACTTACAAGGGATAATATTGCTGTATCTGTTTTTTGAGATATTTTCGGGTCTGTTTCCTTCGATTGTAGTGAATACGTGTATTCGCTCAAGCATTCTAATGTACTGGAATTCTCGATCAAATTGATATCCACCATCGCGGTTCTGTGAATATTCCTGGAAATTAACAAACATTACAGTAGCTCAGATAACATTGTTAACTAATATATACCCAACCCATACACATTTTTATGTAAGGTACACCCGGGTAAGAACGGACTATTTTTCGGCAAGTTGGAAGGATATCGGCATAAAAATTATTACTCAATTCTCATTAACTTTTACCACAGTAGTATTAATGTAAATTATTATGAAGAAAACAAGGTTTCATTATTAATTAACTTCGTGCTCCTTTGTTATAAATCTTTTGTGTAATCTGCATTCAAATTTAAGCGACTCTTTTTCAAGACATTCAAATGAAAAAACCTTCTTGGTCAAAGATCGGACTACTAGTTAATTCCGCTTCTAAAGCAAGGGGAATAAGTTCTATAAAATAAAAGTGTCCGGTGTTATACCGCTCAAAATATTATCATCGGTCTATGTTTATTTTCGTAAAATTATGGCGGGAATCTTTTTCTGATTTTTTTTTGTCTTTTTTTAATCCGGTCTTACCCTGAACAACAATTTGAGGAGATTTTGTGGTTCTCAAACTTTTCTTAGTAAAGAAGGTAAGACCGGATCAAATAGTATTTTTTTATGTATTAGAACTACTTGAGTATTAAGTAATACTATTTGGGGATGGGGATTGAGGAGGCAGGAATATGTGGAATCAATGAATGAATTGGTTTTAATTATGTATCCATTTTTATTATAATTTTTTTTAATCAGTCTTAGTAGAGATCCACAATTTTTTGAAAAGACAACAATATTGCCAGAGATTTATGTTTACTCACTAAGCCCACACAGTAACTGACTAGGAGGTATAAATATTAAATATTAGAGTAGAATTTATTAGGTAGTAGTGGTAGTACTTATTTAACCGTAATTTCCTTTTTTTTAAATATAAAACAAAAAAAATAGTAATACGGCATGCCAAAGTTTGAGAATCAGTGCTGTTATCCGGTATAATCCGATCTTTAACCAATGGGTCAAAGACCGGATCTCCGTTACTAGTCTTCATTCGAGAATTTTAAATATACGAATCTAACCGCTGTTACCTTAACTTCGTATTATTTGATTTCAATAATAAAATAACACCAAATACTTCCCGAAAAATTGGTTTAAAATTCAAGGTGAAAGACCGGATCTCACAAAAATTTCACAAAAATCCAATTTTTTTTCACTGTGTCGACAAACGCGACCTACACGTCGGAACGGTTGCCACGGACTGGCGACAGGGGCGGGGTGAAATGGCGTCGCATACTGTGTTGCCAGTGATTTAAAATAATTCCCTGTTTGGTGGAAATTGTGTTCATACGATCTTACCTTCCATCCGGTCTTACCCGGGTGTACCTTATCTATTCGTGATATTTTTAATCTGTATAAGATTATTGGCCAGTCTTATACGGGGTCGGGACGGATTCTAAAATATGAACAACATTCAAATTAATTATATTACTTACTAACTATCTACACCTCTAAAGCATTTTCTCGATATTCATTCAAGAACTATACTGAAAAAATGCTCTATGGCTAGCTGGCGCTCTACCAAGGTGGTATCTTATCTTGAAAGCTGGCAGCGAACCTCTAGGGTGCCTATCCAAGGAATATTCAACACACTATTAAGTACCTATGTATAGACAACACGAAAAGATAGTTCGTATGTGTCCCAGACTAATGCTGATCGGGCCGTAGTGAGTAGATATACCTCGCGGGCGGGGCGGCCGGCGGGGCGGAGCGCGCGGCGCGCGGGCGCGGCGCCGGCGCCGACCGGCTGCAGCAGGCGCAGCGCAGCGCCCGCGCCCTCGCGCAGGTCGCGGAGCGGGTAGGCGCGGCAATGCTCGATCAGCGCCACCAGGTCGTCGAATTGCTCACCGCTTCCCACGTTGTACTTGTTGTGCTGAAAAACAAGAGCAATAAGTGCATGTCATTTAGATCTTAATTACATTACTAGCTCTTAACTTTTGGGGATTTGTGTTGTTAAGGTGCGTTGGGGTATGTTCGGACGGATTTTAAGTGTATTTGGAAGATGATGGCAAAATTATTTTTTCTCGAGAATTACGCTAGTTAGCAGAAAAAATTAAAGTGAAGATTGATCATTATTAAATAAGCTATAGATAGAAATGTATTTTATTTAAATATAAACGAGACAACTACTATTTATTGGTTGTTAAAAATATGAATAAAATTTTAAAATTCGGGGAAATATCGGACGTACACGGGTAAAGACCGGACTACCTTCTAAAATCGCCATAGTGGCTTAGAACACAAAGTTCATAGAAAGAAAATATCCGTTCTTATACGTCCTTCAAGATGATCTTTGGAAATTTTTATATTGTTAAATAAATCACCTGGAATAGACAATTTTTTATTTTTTTTGTATCGTATGTCCGATCTTACCCCACTAGACCAAATCTCTAATGGCTGTGGCTCTCAAACTTACGTGTTCGAAATGTTCCTGATCCTGATAAGCTTTTCATTCAGTCAAATTATTAATCTATAAGCAGATTGAGGATTGGATAGGTTATGTGTTGGAATATATGCATGCATAAATAAAACCTTACAAACTGCGTATTTATATTACTAATTAGGCTATTGAGACCAATTATTTGTCTTTAGACATTAAAATAAACATACAATACCCATATTCCTTCGGGAAAGTGGTTTGTTATCACGATGCATATCCTATCCTATCAGCAACTAATTAAAAGTCACCCTTTAAATAATATATTTTTGCTTTAAAATTGTACTCTTAGGAAAATATATTTTTAAGTAGACTAAAATAAAGTATATAAAAAAGTTCTCCTTGCTAAGTAACATAAATTTGTACGTTGGCGCCCATAGATATCTAAATATTTTTAGAGGCACGAAATTTAAGAAGAGTGATATGGTTTTCACTCGCTAATGCTACGACCTTGGTATCAACGTGGGTGCTGTGCAAATGCTTTATTGAGTACAGATAGATATTTATAAAACTAGATACTCGTATCTATATAAAATATACACATTACATATCACGCTGGACCCATAAATTGACATCTTGTAAAATCTATTAACAACAATATTTTCATAAAATATAATTAAGGTATCAAAATATAAATAAGTTCACTTAATAAATAAACAAAATACATATCACCAACTTCATAAGAAATGTTTGTTTATCAACGAGCTCAGCTGCATTAGATTGCAACACCACGAAAAATCGGAGGTTAAAGTTCGGATTAAACTAAAGTTTGACAACCACATGCATTTTCATTCCAGTTTAAGATCGGATATATTTAGTCCGAACTTCACCTATTAATATCTGCTTGGGGAAAGACCGGATCTCAGTTTACAAGTCTTTTTAGCCTATTTTAAACAGATACTTATATCAAAAGACACCACATACCTAGATTACTTAAACATTTATTATTTGCAAAAAAAGCTAATACTCACCGAAAAAGCCAGCGAAAAGTTGCATGGGGTTAATCCGGATCTCGTAAATTATCCGAAAAAACGACACTTCCACTATGACTTGCATAACACACAACTGATGCGTCGGAACGACCAACGTGGACTGGGATGCGGGGCAAGACAAAATGGCGTTTCACGCGTTGTTGCCAGATTCGAAAAATAACTACTTATTTCGAATATATTTAATAAATACGATCTTACCCCATTTACGAACTTACCCCAACGCACCTTACTTGTGGGAGGACCTTGTGCAGGGTCCGTCCGGGTTGGTACCACCAACTTATCCATTAACCTACCGCCAAACAGCAGTGTTCGCATTGTTGTGTTCCGGTTTGGGGATAAGACAGCCGGTGAAATGACTAGCATAGAGGCATTCCATCTTAGTCCTTAGGGTTGGCAGTGCATTTGCAGTCTTGTGAATGCGAATGTCTATGGGTCACAGTTTCCACTTACCATCAGGTGGCCTGTGTGCTCAATTGCTTTCCTATGCCATAAAATAAATAAATGCGAACTTGTATGGGTCTCGGAAGCCACTTACGATCAGGTGGCCTTTGTACTCTCTCGCCTTCTCTTCGGCGCAATAATATAAAAAATTAAATAACTATTAAAAATACATTTTTTTTTTGACAAAATGCAAACTGTTGCGAGTAGCACATTGACAGTACATTTGTGTTTCTTAGAAATATGAAGAAAGCTGAAAACTATTAATATACCACACGTGCAAATTTAACAGTCACGTTGTAAGTACTAAAACTATTTACAATGTGTCCAGTTTGGTTGACAGAACACAAACAGTTATTGTAAACGACACACAGTCTAATTGAAGAAGCAGTTAAACTAATAGGTGTGCCTCTGGTTCTTTATTTGGTTCTTTCTTATATTTGGTTTACATAAATGTCTTACCACCCACGATAGATAAACTGTGTAAGATTGTGCTATTTGCTAATAAATCATTCATTTTCAAAAATGTCTGAAATCCCGTCGATTACAGTAGGATTACCGCCACGCTAGGTAAAATAATTAATTGGTTTACAGCTGATTATTTTTCGTGATTTCAGAGTTGGTTCCATAGTGAAAGTTGTTCATATTCGTGGGTACAACACAGAGGTGATCATTTGTACTGCGACTTAGATTTCAACCAGTATACAGTATATCTTGTAGTCTTCGAGTAAAACTTCGATGATACACGAACGAATGGACTGAAGGACGGAAATTATAAGGGTTCCGTTTTTTGCCATTGGCTATGGAACCCTAAAAATGAGAAAATAATGTTTAAAACATCCGACAATACCTATATTGTTAAATTGTTGTGAATTACTACAGTTCAATAAGATGACATAATCACCTATTTCAATATAAGAAGAAGAAGATTTTTTTTTATAAATAACACACATAAGGGGTGTCCCATAAACCGACGTCTACCATCCTAGGGCTGATAGAGCAGCTAAATAGCTATCGATTTAACCCCTATGTATGTTCAGCGATTTTCACTAGTTTCGGAGATATTGATCATTTTCATCAGAATTCAGATTAAAATAAAATGAATGTTTCAAAATACATTAATTGTACTTTATTTTATATTTTTAGTGATTATAATAAGCTGTTATGTAGTCTCACTTCTTAGTTGATGTGAAACTTTAAGACATTTCAAGTTCACCGGAAGTAAAGCCGAGGGAAAGTCATATTTAAACAATGAAATGTTCTACGTTATAGTCGTTTAACTATCTTAATCCAGATATCTTATCGGCACCCTTGAAATAGGTAAAGATGAGGAGTTCCGTTGGCCATCTGTGGTCTTCACATCAGTTCAACTTCACCAAATGATAGGGCTCCAGTGAATGAACGGTTCTAGTGAATGAACAAAACACGCATTTTAGATATAATTTTCTCAAAACTAAGCCTTTTGTAACTTTCTACTACATAAAACATAAAATGTACGAGCTTCTAGTAGATTGGGATAGGTTACATGAACTTTTTATGAGGTGTGAGTAATAAACTTATCACAGTTTATTCCAAATTAACAAGTGTTCTATAACTGGATTTCTATAATATACAAATCCAGTAAATGAACGGGTTCATTCACTAAAATTACATAAATACTAACTTTAAGCGATTTCTAACATTTTACTGGTTGGAATAAGATTGCAATTACAGAAATGAAAATACTAATAGATTCTCAATCTTGTCGCTAGCGTTTGAACAGTAGGTACTTAGGTATTTTTTGAAATACTTATTAACATTTTTTTACTCGTTCATTTGCTGGTTTCGAAAATCTAGTAAGTGAACTAAGGACAAATACTTAAGTTCTTTCACTGGTCACCTTATTTCAGTGAAGGAACTGTTGAAAACTAAATATTATATCTAAATTATTGGCTACTTTTATATGGAAACCCTTATATGTAAAAAAATGAACAATAAAGAAGAGCAATTTATACATACAAGATAATTCAGGCATTTTTGTAATGAGGTTTTTGATGTTTTATTTTTATTTTTTTAAAGATACTTGTACCTGTACACGTTAAGGTACGTTACCTTATTTGAACTGGTTATCTTTAAGCTAATTAACTAAAATAAACATTTACAAACTACGTCAAGTAAATTCATTTTATTTTTAATAACGCAGTGGGTATCACCCTTAAACTGATTTATGAGTAAATAAATGAAAACATACAATTCATACAAACCATTTAAATATAATATACTTGGGTAACTATGATGATTTGACTTAGGAGTTTACCTGGTAATATGGGTCACACTGTAGCAAAGGGGGGGCCGTGTCTGGGACTTAGTTTTTTTTTTTTTTTAAATGAAAAATCATAGGGATTGCAAAACACTTAGAATAATTTTCAAGTTTATGTTAAAATAAGCACATTTTGCTTGAAAAACTTTTCTCTAAAATTAAAAATGGGCGAGATAGACGAGTTCAAAGATTGATAATTTACAAGTAAAATGTGCTTATTTTGACGTGTTCTATACGTTGCAATCATAAAAAAATAGTGTTAAAATGACACCACAACCAACAAAAAAATTCTAAGTCCCGGCCCCCCCTTTGCTACAGTCCGACCGAAATGCCTTCTTCATTCACTGGGGCTTATGGGTATTTTGCCATTTTTCACCTATAAAGTAAAATTTGTTGAGATTTTACAAATATATCCCAAATTAAAAATTGTGCATAGCAAGCTAAATAGATTATTAAGTGATACTGACAGTAATAACTTGTATTCAAAACTGTACTCCTAATAAAACTATTTTATTATTCAAGTATGTCCTACATTCTGAATGCAAATGCTACACTTGTTGTTAAAAATACTGAAATTGCTAAATGTATGCTCACGATATTTGAAAAGTTCCCTCACTCCCTCGTGAATCCCCTCATCAGATTACAATTTGATAACAGTGGGACCACCTCGGAAATATATTCTCTCAAACAAAAAAATATTTTTCGAAATCGGATCATAATTGACGGAGAAATCAAATCAGTCAAACTGAGAACCTCCTTTTCTTTAAGTCAGTTAAAATACAATCGGTCGCATAAAACCCTCTCCTAAGTGTAATGAATACTTTTCTGAAAACCGCAACAAAATCGTTCAGCCAATAGCGAGATAATCGCGGACAAACATAAAATACATTTTTTTTTAATTGTTTTTAAATGATCAATATTTCCGGAACTAGTAAAAATCGCTGAACATACACAGGGGTTAAATCGATAGCTTTTCAGCCCTAGGTGGGTTGACCTAGGTTTATGGGACACCCTGTATATACAAAAGATTAAAGAAAACAGTGAAGGTAACAGGGATAGCACGCAATGTGAGTCCTCGCGGCAGTGAAACGGACACTGGCTCAGCAAAATGCTGAGCAGTCAGCCGTGTTATCTACCTACAGCGCTGATTTTCAGCCAGTACAGTGACTCGCGAAACACTGTAGAAACATACTATATCACTTTCAAATCGAAGTGTTGTCGAT
This sequence comes from Acleris emargana, assembly GCA_927399475.2. Taxonomy (NCBI): domain Eukaryota; kingdom Metazoa; phylum Arthropoda; class Insecta; order Lepidoptera; family Tortricidae; genus Acleris; species Acleris emargana. Next base: position 41,405,169 of record OV656835.1, on the reverse strand, counting down.
TTTCTTCGGCTAAGCCTTGCACTTAGGGCAGACCCAGATCTTTGGTACAACGATCTTTTCAGGTATAGCCACACAGGTCCTACCGACAAACCGCACAGGCGGCGACATTTCTTGCATTAGCAACATCTGTAGTAGGTAAGCAGGAATTTCTTACAGGCTACACATTTTCCTTGAACCATCTTTGGAGTGTAAGTCCTGACGTTAATCGCTAGAAGGCGTTGTACCTAGTCAAACAATAATTTTGACGTGTTCAGTCACAGTCACAGTGACGTACAAATCTCGTAAATTTTGTATGAACGCGTCGGCAATGGTTTTTTAATTGCTAAACTTTTTGATTGGTTGTAATGGGGTAATTGTATGAGATGTACCTAAGTACGAAGATGATAATATTGTTTGCCGGTACCTACTGTATTTTATTCATCATTATATTTCTGTTTAGTTTAAAAATAAAGTTAATTTTAGATGTTATCACTTTGTTACTAATTATCTTATCCGTTGCTATTAAATAATGAACTTCAATCCTTTACATCATCCATCCATCCATCCTTCACTCCATGTCTTCCCGTGGATGTCGTAAGAGGCGACTAAGGGAATAAGGGCTTGCAGTACTGTTAGGCGATGGGCTTGCAACCTGTCACTAATACGCTGGTAAACATCTTAGCCTATTTGTGCAAAGTGTGGTTACAGAATTATCAACAAGTTTTAAAAGTTGTTGGTAATTCTGTAGCTCTGCCTACCCCACTTTGGGAATAAAGGCGTGAGTTTATGTATGTATGTAATCCTTTTTGTGTATTTTTTTCTCGCCAATTTAATGCACCTGCCCACACTCGCAAATGTTTTTAATTACAAAATAATATTGTTAACATTCGTAGGTACACCTTTATAGGACCTTAAGGCAGCCACTGACAACACAGACACGTTAAACATTAAAAAATCACGAATATAATAAATCAATTTGATCAAACGTATACTGTCGTATTGCCGTCCGTGACGTCACTCATTAATTGCATGAAGCGGCTCACCTCCTCATGTATTTTAATGTGCGCAACGCGCGCACGCTCGCGCACGGACAACACCAGCGCGCCGGCGCGCGCGCGTGACTCGCGCACCAGGTACGAGCCGCTCTTGCCGTGCTCCAGCAGCAGCGCCTCCGCCTCCCGCGCTGACATCGCGCCATGAAACCACCTGCAGCCCAAATTACTTCATTACTCATTAATAAACCAGGTATAAAAATATTCACTAGCCGCAAATAAATTAAAGAATAAGGTAAGGTGAGGGAAGATGAAAAAAGGGGAAAGATTAAAAGTCTCACATAACTCCCTATTTGATTTAAATTTTTAAGTGCTGGTATCATCCATTAAGCCGCCATTTTGTTACGATCCGCCGCACATTCGCCAGTGACCGCTCGGAGTAAGTAGACGTGTGTTATGTGCTATTTTGTGAAGGTCGGCATTTCGTGGTGAATTCGTCGATTTTCAATCTTACCCCGTGTTTCATAACTTGATTAATAAGGGGAGTATAAAAGTTCTGACTGACTATTTATGTGTTATTTGAGATTCTATTTTTATTTACTTCTGCTAGGTGTAGCTATTAATCATATATTTAGATTTACGAGAAGTTTCCACCTTTACCCAGCCAATTTCGCTGGGGTAACATTGAAATAGTAATGTTTCAATCTTCCCCCGTTTTTGAAAGTCATAGAAAAAGACACATATTCTCAAACTTTGCACTTAAAAAAATAATTAACGTAAGGTTTATTTTCTGACCTAATATAACGATAAGATAAATAGTAACTAAGAAGTGTTGTGTGAAACTATTGTGTGAAATCAATAATAAATCTGTATTTTTTTGTTTGGAGAGAAAAAAAACCTCTTCAAGTTTACTAGAAGTACTTATTTGGATTTCTAATATTATAAATGTAAGTAAGTCTGTGACTAAATTTTCTACACAAATTACTAAGTATTTGGTATATTTTTGTATTTTAAATGTGTCTTAATTTGTTACACAGATTCATATTTATTTTCTAATATTTTACATGTAAGTAGCTTAATTTGTGACAAAATTAGTCATGCTGCAAGAAAATACTTACTTTTTTGTATTCATTTCTTTTATAAAATAAATAATTGTTTCCATGCAACTGTTATTTTAATTCCAAACTGATCTTCTTAATATTAAAAAAAAATGTGTTTACGTTTTTTATATGAAGAATATACAATAAAAAGTTTGAGTATCACTGTCGTTTTCCCTGTGAAGCGGGGTAAGAGTAAAATACTTTTTTTTTCAACTGCACTTTTCTTGTTACCTATCAGGAATATTTACGCAAAAATCATATGTATCTGTTAAGCGTAAGGAATTCTATACAATAACGAGCAACAGTAACCGTTTGCATTCATTTAAAAGACTTTAGACACTATGTCAATCTTACCCCTCGACCATTCCATCTTAACCCGTCAATTTGTTTGACAAAATTTGATTTGATTTTATTATTTTTATATATTAGAATAGGCGTAACCGAGTTTTATCGACAGATTACAAAAATATAGCCCTTGCTCATACCTACCAATTTATGGGAATTTATGGGCGCGCCAATTTAAACGACTACCCGCTTTAGGCAGGGTACCCACTTTAGGCGTACTTCCCCTAACTGCTATAGCTCTGTTCTTTACACTCGCCGTAAAATTAACTGTATAGCTATGTCATAACATAATAACCCCCCAGACCATACTTAGTGTAGGGTTCCGAAGCGTTACTATAAACCCGAAAAACTATGTCAAAAAACAACAAGTATGATCTTATTTTATATATACAGGGTTGGGCAGATTAAGTGTCCTAGTTAAAAAGAGCCATAAAATTAAAACAAGACAGATTTTTTTAAAAATTTTCACGTTTTTATTTTTAGCGTACTCTATACTTAAAAAAACTAATTCATAAGTTCAAATCGCTCGACATCAGCTTTAATAACTTGACGCATTCTTCCATAGAATGCATTGCACGCGGCACGCACTACCTCGTCTGGTATTTCATCCCATATCTTGACTAATCGATGCTTGAATGAGTTTAGATTCATGCCCTGTGTGCTCCCAATCTTGCTCAGCATGTAACCCCATATCGAAAAATCCAAAGCATTCAAATCCGGCGATGATGCAGGCCATTCTTGCCAAGGTATAAAATCTGTCAAATTTGTTCTACACCAGTCTTGAGTGCGTTTAGCTTTGTGAGATGGGGCACTATCTTGTTGGAAGCAGTAATAGTCGTTTCCATATAATTTTTGAGCATTTTCTAGCAAATGACCCTGTAACACGTTCTGGATGTAATAGTCTTGGTTAATTTTGACACCTCGATCAATAAACAGCAGCGGTAACTTGCCTCTAGGCGATATCGCACCCCATACCATGACAGCTGATGCACTCTGGAACCGTTGTACGGCTAATTTGTCCACAGGAATATCCTTCAATGAAGCACCATAGACACGATCGTTTTGTTGGTTGTGACTGTCTTGTAACTGGAACATCTTTTCATCGGAAAAAATAATATCATCGCCGTCGTGCCAAGCTAGCAATTCCCTACATTTTTTCACTCTAACTTTTTTCTGGGCATCTGTTAAGCCATGAATTTTTTGTTTTTTGTATGCCTTTAGCCCAAGATCATATTTTAAAATACGACTCATTGTTCGACGGGATATTTCTCATATCTTTAGCAAGTTTGCTTGCACTTCGAGCTGGATTTCGTCTAATACGCTCACGAATATTTTTAATGATGTTTTTGGTGCGAACAGATGGCTTTCTCCCAGGTTTGGGCCTGATTTGTGAAGATCCCGTTTCTTTGAATCGCTTGACGGTCCGCGATATAAACCTTATATTGATATTTAAATGTTTCAGCGTCTTCAATATCTCACACGGTCGGTATTTTTTCTGGTACAAATCGCACACGAGCTGGCGTTTCACGTCCATTGTTTTTTTTTTTTTTTTATTGCCCCCGCGGCGACTTGAACAGCTACTACCGCAGGGATAATGGCGTTTCCACGTGAAGTGATTTCGCCAGTGTCAAGGTTTATATGAGTATAAAACAATATAGCAATAAAACACAATCCAATCTTCTCTAGGAAGATTGGGGGCAACGTTGTACGGTGATTTGTAGGTCAGAGGTCAAGATAGTTTTAACCTCTGCACCACTGCGAGTCCACTTGAAACGAGAAGAAAGATGCCAGATACACGAAATAAGTCCAAGTCTTCAATCACTGTGCGACACAAAGGCATAAAAAGTACAAATCACAATCAGAAAAGAACTTTGAACACCTAATTACCCAAAAATTAAAGTCTAAAACAAATTACACGTCCGCCATCTTTTAACGTTGCAAATGGCCCCCCCCGCGTCCATTGTTGAAAACAATATAAAAACATAATTATATCAAGCTGACGTGTAGAAATCATAAAGAAGGTTAAATTGTCAAAAAAAAAAACGAAGTGAATAAGAAGTTTAGTTATATTTAAGTAAAAAAGCCATACACAACTAGGACACTTATGCCCGGTTTCTGAAGTCACTAGTTAAACCTTTAATAGCTATTGATCCGTTAAAGTTATGTTTAGGTTAAACGACGTTTATCTCTTCGTGCGTTTCTGAGTGCTCTACGAACAGTTCGATAACTATTGACAGATAAATAGTTCCTTCCGCTGCCGCTAGATGGATCTTAATAGTTTGTCATACGTAGACTGCTGTTAATGCCTTAATTCAACATCAATTCCGGTTGATATTTGTAAAAATAATAATTTGAGAAAACTTAGCCACTTTATAGTAATTAATAAATAAATGATAACGAAAATTAAAATACCTAGTTTATTTGCCAGTGTGGCTGTATGAACAAAAATTGACAGTTGATACTTCAAAAACAAAAACTTCAATCGTAAAAAACGTCAAATAGTTATGGAGCCGATAAACGGCAAACTTTGGTCAGTTAAGTTAAACCTAGTTAAAACGGAGTTTATCTTTAAGTCGTTGTTCGGAAACGCAGTTGTCAAAGTTAACGGACCAATAGCGTTTACGGACAGATAAACCACCGATAAAAGTACTTCAGAAACCGGGCATTAATCTGCCCAACCCTGTAAAGTTATCGGTGCTGTCTATGATTTTAAGTAGGAATACCTAATCACTTTAGCCGCCTGTTTCTCTGGATCGAATCAAGTAATCGATCAAGTTGACCTACTTACTCGTAGTCGTGAGAGTTTTTCTGGGCAGTCAACTACAGCCAAAACTAAAAGTATCTAATAAAAATTGAAAATTATCTTACAAGAAAGCATACATATACTATGACGAACTTAACAGGCGGCTAAAGTGATTACACCTACTTGAAATTATAGACAGCACCAATAACTTCAAATATAAAATAAGGTCATACTTGTTGTTTTTTAACCCCATAAAATCATATAATTATAAAGAACGTGGAATACTTGAGGGTTTTGGACAAAGTGGTTTGACGTTGTAGTAAAGGCTACGGAACTTTAAACGGGGGGGTTATTATGACATGGCCTTGCAGTCCAGTTTACGGTGAGCGTAAAGAACAGAGCTATAGCAGTTATATAGCTCTGTCCTTTTGTCGCAGCGTAAACTGAACTTCATAGCCATGTCATAATAATCCACTGGAGGCCGATTTTTGACTTTCGAGCGCTCGAAAGTTTCACTTAAAAGTGACAAAAAACAATGAAATGGTATTTTTGACTTGCGAGCGATCGAAAATATGAACACGAGTGGTCCGAGGCATTCGTTTTGAATTCTATCAACAGAAACTATCATTTGACATCTTTTATACCCGTGGGTATGTATGCCGGGAAGTACACGAAGCATAAACAAACCTAGCACAATACCATAGACATCCACAGACGAGAAAGCGTTTCATTTTTCTTACATTTATAACCAGTCAAGAATTTGTAAAATAAGCGTAAAAAAATCGTATTCGCACTGAAATATTAAATTGCTTGTTATGATTTCATCTTTTGTTAGCTTTGTACGATACCGTACACACATGTTATAATTAAATAACCACATAAATAATGTGGGTAAACTTTTACTGTATGAGTTAGTTGTACGTTAACCGCCATTATAAAAGCACACACATTTTGTACCAGACTAATAGGAACGTTTGGAAATTATAGTCTAATTAAATTTATGTCGGTGTTTTCCTATCTACCAAGACCTACGCCTACATTGGTCCTTCGAGCCGGATTTTCATCTGGAAAATCAGAGCTTGCACTTGCCGCAATTGCATGATTTATTTAAATTTCTAGAGCAAAGAGCTGCGGCTCTGGAGACACTCACGCTGGGCAACACTAGCCCGCGAAGGAGTAGCTTAGTTGCTGCTTCGTGCAGTACCAAAAAAACCCCTGTCAAGTCCCCAAAATGTAAGTATTGCAGTTCTTCATTGCACAAGATGCATCAATGCCCCGGCTTTAAGTTGATTCATGTGGCACAGCGTCGAGAGTTTGTAAATTCTAATGCATTATGTAACATTTGCTTAAATGAACACTATGGTAAAAAATGCCTATTTGGTTTTAAATGTTCAGTTTGTAAGGAAAAACATAATTCTCTATTGCACGAGGATGCTATTCCCCTAAAAAGCTCGGGTCATGTTAGCCTGTTATCAAAAGTCAGTGACAACGTTCTGTTACCTACAGTTAAGGTAAAGTTAATAAATAAATTTGGAAACCCCATTTATGTGAGAGCCATCTTGGATACAGGTTCTCAGGTTTCGTTTGTTCGCTCGGACTTGGTCAATGAGCTGGATTGCGATTTGCAGCAATCTAACACTATAATAAGCGGTGTGTGTGATGGTACTGCTCAGACTGCTCAACAGGCCACATTTAAAATTTATTCAACTGCGAACAGCTTCAACATGTCAGTGACATGTCATGTGTTAAACACCATAACTTGTAAGATGCCACAGTTTGCCATAAATTGTAAAGAGCTTGCTCTGCCCTCATATATAAAATTGGCAGATAAAGACTTTTATGTCTGTGATAAGATAAGTATCCTTTTAGGGTGTGACATATTTTTCCAGGTGTTGCTTCGTGATCAGCTTCCGGTCGGGCCCGGAGGGCTGTATCTCCACAACACACTTTTCGGCTACATTGTAGCAGGAAGGTTATCTAGCAGCACTCAGAATGCTGCTACCCATCTTACTTCAGCTGTCTGCTGTGCAACAACTGTTAGTAACAATTTAGATTTTATTAAGTTAGAAAGGACAATTTCACAGTTCTGGCAAACTGAAAGTGTCCCAGAAGTTTACACTGAGGCCACCTCTGAGCAAGAGTTAGCTGAGAGCATTTTTAAAGAGTATGTAACCTTACAAGACTGCAAATTTCAAGTTGCCTTGCCTTTAAAACAAGATATTAAAATGTTAAAATTGGGTGATTCCCTTACATGCGCGTTAAAAAGATTTAAAAATTTGGAAAATCGGATCAATAAAGACCAAACACTATATAAAAAATACAAGGACTTCATTGATGAGTACATAGCCTTAGGTCATGCCATTTCCATACCTATTTCGCAGTATGATTTAGATTCACAAGCAGTTTTCTTTTTGCCCCACCATCCTGTTTTCAATGAAAAAAGTACTACAACAACTACAAGAATTGTTTTTGATGGAGGTATGCAAAGCTTAGCAAAGGTTTCTTTGAATGATGTATTGCTCAATGGGCCTGTTGTGCAAAATGACCTGTTTAGCATTTTAATTTTATTTAGACTATTTAAGTACATTGTTAATTGCGACATACAAAAAATGTTCAGGCAAATATTGGTTGCACCATCACACCGCTGTTTGCAAAATATTCTTTGGCGAGAGTGTCCAAATGATGAAATTCAATGTCTGCAGCTGCAAACGGTTACCTATGGTCTTAAAAGTTCGTCATTCCTAGCCACTCGGTGTTTGCTCGAGCTAGTTATTAGGTATAAAGACGATTACCCCCTGGCTGCAGATGTGTTGCTTCACAACACCTATGTCGATGACGCTAACATAGCTTGTAATGATAGGAAAGTTGTATTAGATACTCGAAATGAGTTAATTAAGTTGTTAAGATTGGGAGGTTTTAGCCTGCACAAATGGTGCGCTAATGATAACTCGCTATTATGCGGCATCTCGTCTGAAGGTAAAAAGAAGGAAGAGGAGGTTAATTTCACTGATAAGAATGAATGTAACTTTGTTAGAACATTAGGTATCATATGTATCCTAGTTAAAGACACTCTTATAATAAGTTCTCCAAAGCAAGAGATCTTAGAATGTTATACAAAGCGAAAGGTATTAAGTTTTGTTAGCAGAATCTTTGACCCCCTTGGTTTAGCGGGGCCCATTGTGGTGGTGGCAAAGTTGTTAATGCAGCAAATATGGCTTGCAAATGTTAACTGGGATTCTCCATTGCCTGCCGAACTCAACGATGGGGTCAAGGCCTTTGCAGCTAGTTTAGACAAAATGTTAGAAATTGAAGTGAATCGGAATATGGATACACGTAATGCACAGTCTATAGATATTTGTGGTTTCGCTGACGCATCGAACCTCGCTTATGGATGTTGTGTATATTTAAGAATAGTCAACGAAGCTGGTGATGTTACCGTAGACTTGCTATGCTCTAAGTCACGTATTAACCCTGTCAAAAACCTTACGACGCCGCGCTTGGAGCTCAATAGCTCGCTTTTACTAGCTATGTTAGCTAGAAAAGTTTATGACGTCATGAAATTAAAATTCATTACAAATGTGTATCTATATGCCGATTCGCAAGTAGTACTTGCGTGGTTAAAAACAGATCCTATAAAACTAAGTGTTTATGTGGCTAACAGAGTAAGAAAAATTCATGATTTGACGGGCGATTTCTCTTGGCATTATATTAACACGTCAGCAAACCCGGCTGACTGCCTTTCACGTGGAGTAGAACCACATCTACTACAGCAGCATCCGTTGTGGTGGAAGGGCCCAGTTTGCCTAGGTACTCTGCAGTTTAAGCCGGAACATAACGATAATATAATGCCTAAGGAAATCCCAGAATTAAAGTCCGTATTGGTTGCATCCAAACAATGTGAGGATCTAGCATTGTTTACTAGTTGTTCTAGTATTATTAAAATGAAACGAACCATAGCATTGTGCTTAAGGTTTGTTAATAATTGTAAGAAATGTATATCAGACAGAAAAGTTGATAAGAAAGTTGAATGTTTGACTCCTCAGGAATTGAATTATTCGCTAAATGTCATTATTAGGCATGAACAAAAGTTGCACTTCAGTGAAGAAATAAAGGCATTAGTTTCAGGTAAGCCCATAAAATCAAGTCTAGAGGAGTTAAATCCATTCATGTGTGATTTGTCATTGCTAAGGGTAGGTGGGCGACTTCAGAATGCGAGTGTTCCGTTCTCACAGAAGCACCCAATTATTTAACCTAAGGGTTCAAAGGTCACGCACTACATTATTGAAAATGAGCACAGAACATTGCTGCATTCTGGTCCAAAACTTGTGTTGAATAATTTAAGTCTTAGGTATCGTATAATAAATGGTATCAGAGAAGTCACACATGTACTTCATAAATGTATAATTTGTTTTAAGTTAAAAGCTAAACATGCAAAACAGTTAATGGGTTCGCTTCCTAGTGATAGAGTTAATTCATGTCGTGCATTTGATAAAGTAGGTATAGACTATGGTGGCCCATTTACCATTAAAATGTACCGTGTTAGAAAGCCTGTATTATATAAGGCTTACATTGCATTGTTCGTGTGTTTCACTACAAAAGCGGTACATATCGAGCTAGTCTCAGACTTAACAACAGAGTCTTTCTTAAATTCATTCAAAAGGTTTGTCTCGCGTAGAAATAAACCTTCTGTTGTGTACTGTGACAACGCTAGTACTTTCAAAGGAGCTAAAAACAAATTAACTGAATTGTATAAACTGCAGTCTGCTGCAGACCACCAGCAAACTGTTGTGAACCATGCAGCAGGTATAGGTATTAAATTTAAATTTATCCCAAGTTACAGTCCTGTGTTTGGCGGGCTTTGGGAAGCAGGAATAAAAAGTGTGAAATATCATATGAAGCGAGTGGTTGGCACTACTGTTTTGACGTACGAAGAGTTAAACACTGTTATTATACAAATCGAGGGAATTTTAAACTCTCGTCCTCTTACGGCATTGCCCACAACTGACTTCACCGAGATGTCATATTTAACACCAGGTCATTTTCTGACTGGCGCGCCATTGACCACATTTCCTGAGAATGATTGTACCAATGTACCAATTAGTCGCTTGAAGTTTTGGCAGCAGTGTACGCAAATGGTTCAAAGCTTCTGGAAGCAGTGGCACAAGCAGTATCTTGTGCAGCTGCAAAACCGACCTAAGTGGCGAACTGAATGCAGAAATATTAAAGTTGGTGCCTTGGTTATAGTCAGGGATGACAATGTTAGTCCATTAATGTGGCCAATGGCTAGGGTTGTAGAAGTTTTTCCTGGTCCGGATGGAAAAGTAAGGGCACTTTCCATTAGAACCAGTAAGGGCTCGATAATTAGATCTAGTATTTATAAGGTATGTGTACTGCCAATTGATACTGATTGAAACTTTGTTTACGGTTTAATTGGGGCTCACTATCTGTATAAAAATAATATATAGGTATTTAAAAAACTACTGGGCTTAATCTTAAGGAAGCTTGTACTTATAGGATAAGCTCAGGTTTTTATTAGTTGTAAGTAATTAAAAACTTTTTAACTAAAGCTCAAGCTTTTAGTTTTGTATGTAATTAGCAACTTTAAGTCGTTCTGCGGAATATGTACGATACCGTACACACATGTTATAATTAAATAACCACATAAATAATGTGGGTAAACTTTTACTGTACGAGTTAGTTGTACGTTAACCGCCATTATAAAAGCACACACATTTTGTACCAGACTAATAGGAACGTTTGGAAATTATAGTCTAATTAAATTTATGTCGGTGTTTTCCTATCTACCAAGACCTACGCCTACAAGCTTCACACATTTATTCGCAATTAAAATATGAATAAAAAAACCCGCTAAAACATCGACTTTCTGCGTATAATGATCCAAGTTCCAACTTAACAATACTATTTAGTCAATCCCTCAGTTTCGAGTGAAATTCTCAAAAATATGGAATTTGGGACCATTAGAAAATAAATCGTGAAAGATTTTCGCATTCGAATATTCACAAACTTACACAATGTCCTTAAAAAATCTAAAATAAACTAGCAAATAAAATAAAATGTGAAAATAATGAAAATAAATTAAATAAAGTAATAATAAGATATCCTTATTACCAAATGTTGCTACACAATTAATAGGTACATGTTTAGAAGATAAACTATTATAATTGACATTATTAAATTGAATAAATTATAAAAATATAATAGGTACTAACATTAAAAAAATATCAGGCAAATGTAATATTTACAGTTAATTTTAATACAAAGAAAAATATTGATGACTAAAACCAATACCTGCCGTAAAAAATACAAATAAAATTGTAGTCTATTAACTTATAGCAAAAATAATTGAAAATACTTTGTGCAATAAATTGTATAAACTATATTATAATGAGATAGTTTAATAATATCCATAGCTATACTTACTTTAAATAATTATAAACAATATGATAAATATAGTAGAATAATTATAAATAATTCAGTGATTAAAGTGCAATTAAATAACATATTATAATAATATTATAAAGCTAAGCCCTCTCCTCTGTTTCTGTTGCTGTGCCCAACAGGGTCCACATACCATGAACATGTATATACCTATGATTACAACATCTGTAAAATGTGGAATGCAATAAATATTTATATTGAGTCACCATCATCATCATCATCAGCCCATTTCCATTATATTGAGTATTGAGTAAAAATTACATGACAAAGTCCTTAATATCTAAAGCGTATTATAGGACAGAGTACTATCTAAAAGACAAAAATGTTTGGCATAAACCCGAAACTTAATCAATATTATTTTTCACAAGCTTTATCTTGTTGATGTAGGAAAACATATCAATCTTATGTGGTCGTCTTGCACCGTCTTTTATACACATAAGTAGGTGTATATTTCCTTTTCTCCCACCACCTCTAGCGTAAGATTTTGGTGTGTTTTCCTGCGCAAACTACGCAGGTTATTTGATATTTTTTTTAATTGAATATTTATAGATTTATGTAATGCTAGACTAAGTACCTAGTACCATTGTAATAGGTACTAAATATATTTAAAAAAAAACTGACTGCTGAGTTTCTTGCGGCGTTTCTTCTCAGCAGTGGTATCCTCTTGCGAAGCGCTGGTAGATCCTTGACGTGTAAAAGTGCCCGTGCGGCCTACTTACTGAAGAAATGTCGTTGTATCTTTATCTTATCTTTATTTTTTTAAGCTCCATCAACAGTATTGTTCCTATTCTCGTTTAAATACTTATTTGTTTTTATAACCCGAGTGCGACAGAAGGAGAGTTATGTTTTTCGAGCGGATGTATGTATGTAAGTATGTATCGTTATGAGTAGGTAACGTCACTATTGTGAGGGAACATCACTAGTCGATAAGATAGCGTCCTAACCACCTGTTAAAGATCTAATATCAATAACATATAATAAACACAAGTTTGATTGAAGTCCAGTATTATTTATATGATACCCCGACCCTAACATGGTGTCAGAATTGGGTTCGTAATCTGTGTGTCGCATAGTCATTGTAAAGTCATTGTAAAGTCTCGTGTGAAAAGTCGGCGTCATGGCTGATGAAAATCAAATGCCCAAGAAACTTTCTGGAATGTCCAGTCCGCAGCCCATGGTGATGAATGGTAATTTGGCTCAACAATGGAAAAAATGGGTACAGTCATTTAAATTTTACTTACGTGCGTCTGGCTTGGATGAAGAGAGTGATAGCAGAAAGGTGGCTTTGTGCCTACATGTCATTGGTGAAAAGGGCGTGGATGTATTCAATACATTTGGAAAAGACGAGGATCAAATTAAATACGACGAACTTATAAAGTTGTTTCAAAATCACTTTGCCCCAAAAGCTAACCTCACTTATGAATGTCATAATTTTTTCACATACAAACAAGGTGAAAATGAAACCTTAGACGATTTTGCGTGCACATTGAAATTAAGGTCACAAAACTGTGAGCTTGGAGAGCTGCAAGAACGCTTAATCAAAATAATGTTTATATGTAACATGCACCAAAAATACAACTACATCAGAGAAAAATTGTTACTTGAAGATAAGCTGGATCTTGATAAAGCCTTAGAGATGGCAAAGGCCATGCTTGCTTCCAGATATCAAATGGATGAATTGACGGAACAAAGTTCAGTCTTGTATAATACTAGTCAGTCCCGGTCAAGATCAAAGTCTAACTCAAGGAACGTCAGTCAATATAGTCAGCAGTCAAGACAAGAAGTTGGTACAAGATGTGATCAGGTGCATCGTTATAGGTGTCCAGCATTCGGTGTAAAGTGCAAAAAATGTGAAAAAGTTGGTCATTTTGCAGTCTGTTGTCGGTCATTTCAGTCAAAGTCAATAAGATATGTACAGTCAGATAGTAATATGCAACAGGTACAGTCAGAACAAGACGAATTGTTTATAGGTCATATTCAGTCATCTAAGTCATCGTCAAGTGAATGGACCATTAATTTATATATTAATAATTCACAAAACAAATTAATTTTATAATTGCGAATGTGAATTCTCCAACTGTATTAGGTAAACTTACTTGCTCAGAAATTGGACTAATTAAAAGAGTTTTCTGTGTAGACACTACAAGCATGCAAACATCAGAAAGTGATGTTAGTGAATTGTGTTCTGAAATACGTCAAAACGAGTCAAATTCAAGTCGAGTAATATGTCCTGAAGTCACAAAACGTCAATCACAAAATATAAATTTAAATAAACTTGTTGAATGTAATAATTCTGTTTTTACCGGTCTTGGTTGTCTTCCTGGTGAGTGTCACATAAGTACAAATCCTGAAGGTCCAGCCAAAAGTCGATGCTCCAAGGAAGGTACCATTTGCATTACATCATAGACTTCAACAAGAACTTGAGAAGATGGAAAAAATGGATGTCATTACCAAGGTCACAGAGCCCACTGAATGGGTGAGTTCTTTAATCTTAATAGAAAATAAAAATGGTCAATTAAGGGTATGTCTAGACCCCCGCAATTTAAATCAGGCAATTAAGAGGACTCATTATCCTATTCCATCAGTAGACGTGGTCCGCGCCAAGGTGGCTGGTGCAAGATTTTTCTCCACCTTGGATGCAAGTAGTGGATTTTGGATGTGTAAATTAAGTGAGAAGAGTTCTTACCTCACAACTTTTAATACACCTTTTGGTTACCGCTTTAAACGACTTCCATATGGAGTCAGCTGTGCTCCTGAGTATTTTCACAGAATTATGACTGAAATTTTTGGTGACATACCAGGGGTGGCAGTGTACAGCGATGATATTTTAGTTAGCGGTCAAACACTACAAGAGCATAATGAGCGTCTTAATATAGTATTTAAGAGAGCAAAGGAATATAATGTCAAGTTTAATAAAGAAAAATGATCATTCACCAAGGAGAGTATTAAATATCTGGGTCATATTTTTTCAGCAGACGGAATCACAGCTGATCCGGACAAAGTCAGAGCAATCCAAGAGATGCCCTCTCCTACCTGTCTAAAAGATTTACAAAGATTTCTAGGCATACTTAATTATTTAAGTCCTTTTATTAAAAATGTGGCAGGTGAGACAGAAATTATAAGACAATTATTAAAAAAATCTACTGATTGGCAGCCAATCATGAAACAACATTTTGTCGTCTGAAACAATTAATATATCAAGTTCCAGTGTTAACACATTTTAATGTTCATGATCCTATTGTCCTACAAAGTGATGCTAGTAAGAGTGCTGTCGGAGCGGTGTTGGTACAAAATCAACACCCCATATATTATGCTTCAAAAAGTTTAACAGACACACAGCAAAAAATGGCTCAGATAGAGAAAGAAGAAGAAGTTTCATCAATTTATATATGGACAAACTGTAACTGTAGAGACAGATCATGCTCCTTTAATAACATTGTTTAAAAAGTCTTTAGTCGAGGTTCCAACACGTCTCCAAAGGATGATGTTAAAAATACAACCCTATAGTCTAAATGTATAAAAAAGGTAGTCAAATGTACATTGCTGATACCTTGTCAAGAGCAGCACTCTCGGAAACAAGTTCAGATGAATTAGATGAAGATGTCATTGTTCATGTAAATTTACTAATTAAGTCATTACCAGTCTCATCCGAACGTCTACAGTGGTTAATCAAAGGCACTAATGAAGATGAAAGTCTGCAGATTTTGAAAAAATACTGTAAAGAAGGATGGTCATCAAGTTAAACTCAAATTCACATACAGACCATTTTTTGATTTACATACAGAACATGATTTAATTTTCAGAAGTAACAGTATACACCGTGTCCAATAAATTTGCATACAGTTTAGATTTTCAATAAAATAAATGTACGAACAGTTAATACAATGAAAAGTATATTTTATTAATGGCACACTAATGTACAATATTTACAACAAATGTTTCGGAATAACTCTACCTCTAACTTTTTTTACTAGCTTCAAACGTTTCTCAAATGAATCACACGCGGCACGCACCGCTTCCATCGGTTTTTCGTTTCAAATATGCTCGATAACCTTTTTGAAATGATCCAGGTTTGCGATTTTATAATCATGTAGTTTCGAGAGCATGTATGACCACACGAAATAATCTAATACATTCAAGTCCGGAGAACTGGGTGGCCATTCATGTTTCGGCAGAAAATCGGTCAAATTAGCCTGACACCAAGCTTTAACAGCGTTTGCCGTGTGTGAAGGAGCTCCGTCTTGTTGGAAAACATAATATTCGTTCTCAAACATCCTTTTTAAATTTGGAGCAACAATTTACTCCGAAACCTCAGATTTATAGTATTGAGCATTGATTTTAACG
The DNA here is from genome assembly GCA_927399475.2 of Acleris emargana. Classification (NCBI taxonomy): domain Eukaryota; kingdom Metazoa; phylum Arthropoda; class Insecta; order Lepidoptera; family Tortricidae; genus Acleris; species Acleris emargana. The sequence goes on along the minus strand of OV656835.1, from coordinate 41,389,207 downwards.
CCTTTATCGATAAATACTAGAGGTAGTTTACCCCGCTTAAAAAACGCCACCCCACACCATCACCGATGATGAGCTCTGGAACCTAGGAACATTTTTCTGGTTGTCCGGAATGTCTTCTATCATTGGTGCCCACAATCGATCATTTTAGGCGTTATGAGGCTGTTCTAACACGAACAGTTTCTCGTCAGAAAATACAAACTCATTCCCTGCGTGCCAAGAAAGTATTATGTTGGATCTTTGTACTGTCTTTTTCTTGGTCGCTTCGGAAATGCCATAAACTTTTCGTTTTTTGTAGGCATGGCATCCAAGATCCACCCTCAAAATATTGTGTACCGATCCTTTTGAAATTTTCAGCTCAGCAGCCAATTTACGGATAGAACGGAGTTTTTTCCGCCGATGTCACTCTCTCACAATCTTTACTACACTATCGGTTCTAGCTGAACGTGGCCGACCGGATCTTTTCCTGTCTTCTACTGAGGAGGTCTCTTTATACCTTTTGATTGTGGTGTAAACTAGATTGCGTTTAATTCCAAGGGGTTTTAAGGCCTTAAAAATAGCACTTGGGCTGTCGCCATTGCTATATTTTCTGATAATCGTTTCGCGAAACTGTTTCATCGTGTATTAAAAGCAAACTACAAAAGCTGGACGTTTGAAACGATTGTATTTTGTTAACAACAACATACTTGATAAATTAAAATAATAATTCGATGGCCTGTAGTCTGTATGTCTTTAGGGTTAGTGCAAAAAGATGTGTATTCGAACTTATTGGACACGGTGTAGTCATACCTAAAAAATTAAGGCCAGAGATTTTGAAAACTATACACAGTGGTCATTTGGGAATTGAAAGGTCAAAAGCGTTTGCTAGAGGACATGTATTTTGGCCATTTATGTCAACTGATATAAAAAACATGGTTCAGTCGTGTCATATTTGCTTGTCACATAGAAGCTCAAATGCTCCAAAACCACTTCTTCCACACGATGTTTCATTATTTCCGTGGGAAAAAGTTGGTGTTGATTTTATGGATTATAAATCGAAAAAATACATAGTAGTACAAGATTATTACTCAAATTATATTGAATTAATGACAGTGGCAAGTACTAACGCCAAAACAGTAATTGTTTGTCTTAAAAGTATCTTCAGCAGACATGGTATTCCAGTTGAGTTATTCTCTGACAATGGGCCACCATTTAATTCGGCAGAGTTTAAGAATTTTATTTGGGAATGGGGAATACATCATAATACATCAAGTCCCTACATACCAAGATCAAATGGGTTGGTAGAGTCGGCAGTAAAGATATGTACTTAAACGTTTTCTTACCAAGTCAGAGGAATCGGGGACAGATCCATATCTGGCTTTGCTTCAATTCAGGAATACACCTAGAGGTAATCTACCGTCTCCAGCACAATTATTAATGTCACGTTCACTTAGAACACAATTACCAACAGTCACAAAAAACTTAATACCAAGAACAATTGAATTTCAAGAATATGTAAAAACTAAGGAAGAAAATATAAATAAAATGAAGGATAACTATGACAGAAAGACTAAATCATTACCAGAAGTACAAAAAGGAGATAAAGTATATTTTAAGAAAATGCCAGATGGTACTCCATTGATAGCAGGCACAGTAAGGTCCAAATGTGATCAGCCTAGGTATTATACTGTTGAAGGGTCAGATGGATTTATAGGAAGGAGAAACAGACAGCATATTTTGAAGCCTCCGCAGTTACCTCAAATGGTATATCAAGATATGTTACAAAAAAGTCCAAATATCAAAACATCTCCTAATTGTCATGCAGAGCGTACACCTCCAGTTGAAATGCGCACTAGGTGTGGAAGAGTCATAAGACCACCAAGACGGTTAGATATATAACTATTTTTGTTTAGGTATTTTAGCAATGACTGAAGGACTGATTGATTTAGTTAAGTCTAGAATATACATAGATAGAAACTTAGTTCAACAAACTGTCTTATTTTGAGTTACATTGTTAAGAGTTAAGTTAATTTTTGTAAACTGTCTCAAGCTTTCAGCAATTATAATTATCTATTTTTTTCTAATAAGGAGGATGTTATGAGTAGGTAACGTCACTATTGTGAGGGAACATCACTAGTCGATAAGATGGCGTCCTAACCACCTGTTATAGATCTAATATTAATAACATATAATAAACACAAGTTTGACGCACGCTCTAGGTCCAGCGTAAACGGCTTAACGGATTTTAACATTGTTGAAGTGATATAGGGTATATAAAATTACAATATGGTGTCTGTTTAATTAAATAATTAAAATTACAATTTATACCATTATACATACATACATACATAAACTCACGCCTTCATTCCCAGAGTGGGGTAGGCAGAGCTAAAGAATTACCAACAAGTCTTAAAACTTCTTGATAATTCTGTAACCACATTTTGCACAAGCAGGCAAGATGTTTCCCAGTGTATTAGTGACAGGTGGCAAGCCCATCGCCTAACAGTACTGCAAGCCTTTATTCCCTTAGTCGCCTCTTACGACATCCACAGGAAGACATGGAGTGGTACTATTCTAACCCGGCAACCACACGGGTAAGTTATACCATTATAATTTCATTATAATACATACTTATCCCTTGAATATTAGAAAACGTATTGCAGACGGGCTCGGAACGGAATCTCAAGAAAAGGTATAATATTTTAGATTCCTTTTTCGTTTTTTAACAATTATTTGAGTTAACTACTGATCAAACAACGGGTCCTAAGTCAGACTTCTATGTTTGACGTTGACGACGCGTAGTACAGTAGTGACCCTACCTACGAAGCTAGCGGTCCCGGGTTCGATCCCCGGTACGGGCAAATATTCGTGTGATGAGCGCGAGTATTTGTTCCTGAGTTTTGGGTGTTTTCTGTGTATTTGTCTATGTAAGTAAGTTTATGTATGTATGTAAACACTTTATTGTACACAAAAAAAAAAGAAACAGAAAATCTAATACAGAGTTAGAATGTACAAAGGCGAACTTATCCCTTTAAGGGATCTCTTCCAGCTAACCTTTATACCTACCCTACCTAGATCGTTGTCTAGTACCCATAGTACAAGCCTCGAGCTTAGTTTGGGGCTAGGTCAATTTGTGTGAGATTGTCCCCTGATATTTATTTATTTATTTATATACATATACATATGAATTATAGCTGTACCTAGCATAATTTATAGAATATAGATGAGCTGGTGATCAATGTATAATGTTTCTGTGTAATGAGTGTAGGTACTCTTATAACCAAACTAATTCAACATCATCAGGCAACAATGGGCCATAAAACTGCAAAGTATTATTGATTTATTCTTTAGTGAAACTAACAAACAATGATGTGCTATAAGCTGCTGGAAACGCAAACAATGACTCTTGTGCCTTACTTTACGGCTGTGACGCCATTTAACTAGTCTCTGTCGCACTGTCCATCCCCATCCGGGGAGTTATTCTCTTATAAACGGCGGTCGGTCGGTCGAACGAGTGAACGAGTGAACGCAGGGGTGTTATTCTCTTAAAAGACCGGGCAAGAGCTTGTCTGACCATAATCAGTGTAAAGTTCTGAAGCCGTTACTAAACAAAAACTATCTCAAAAAACAACAAGTATGAACTAGGGTCGGGGCACCAAAAGATGAACGACCGCCAAAAGATGAACACTCGATTACAAAGTTAAATCGTGAAAAATGATACATAGTGCTGATTTTATTTTTCTTAAATGACAGCTCTTTGCCTACGCCCCCATGCAAACTAACTGAAACTTACGTCACAGCCACGGCTGTGATCGGTTATTGTTCTGAAGCTTCCGCCTGAAAACGTCGCTAGTATGAGAAAATAGATAAGGACAGTGCACTTCCAATTTAAGCTTTTAATTATGTATAAAATGGAAAAAAATACATAATTAGAAGGATTCGCGGGGTATGTATTCTTGATCAATCTCTCTTTTATTTTATTTATAGGATATTTCATTTTTTTATAATTTACGAGAAGTTTGCCGTTCAAGTATTGGTTTCAAAAATGTATACTCAAGCCAGTACTCCAACGGTGTATAGCTAATTGGCCAGGTGTACTTTTTTTAAAGCTTCTTAATAAATTATACTGAAGTTATACATGGAAACTTTATAACTTAAAATGATCGTTAATTGCTCTTATATTTTTAAACCAACAGATGAACATAACTTTTCATGTCTAATCCAATGACTTTACTATGAAAACTATCACTGCTCAATGATAAAATCTGTGCCTAATACTTGTACGAATTAAATTTACTAGTTCAACTTTTGAATTCCGTTCCAAAAAGTGAACTCTTAATTAATTTTCTTCGCTCAGTTCATAAATTCTGTACCCCAAAGCTGCACCAAGTTAATTCAGTCGTTCAACTTTTAGGCATAGTTTTGCAATATGAACACTACTAGTATTTATGGAAATGTTTAGAAATATTATAAATGTGAATGTAACTCTGTTTGTCTGTTTATCAAAAGATAAGTAAGTAATTTTGATAATGATTTTTGATAAAAAATACTAATAAGTTGTTTTTATAACACAAATTTGCCTGAAAAATAGGAACTTTAAAAGTAAGTAAACCTTAGTAAGTAATATTAAATAAATGTAAACAATTAAAAATCGGACTGATTCGTTAACTTTTTATATCTAAGTTCCTTATAATTACAATAATATAGGTTTTTCATATTTTGGGCCTAAACCGTTCAGAATTAGGGCACGTTGTTCATCTTTTGTGCAAATTGGTACATTTTTGGTTTCAACTATTTTTAGAAAAATAATGCGTTATAATAACAGACTTCATAATTGTCATCTAGAACTAAATCTAGACCATATACTGTACCATATAAAAATAAAATAGGGTGAAATTAATTAATTTCTCTAAGGATAAACTGTCTGAAGTCAGTACTCGCTTAATCGTTCCTCTTTTGGTGCCGGTACCCTAATTATCTATTTCAAGTTATTTGGTGCTGTCTTAGGTGATTTTAGTAGATATAAAGACTTTAGTCTTCTTGTAACGCTCTAGATATGCCCGTTAAATTCACAAATATAATTCGATTCAGTTTAGGCGCTGACGAGAGTTGATAGCAACAATATATCTAAATAAATTAAATTACAATCAAGCAAAAATTCAATTTAAGAATTGCTACCTTTTGGCTGGCCCAATAAGGGAGCTTTAGTTCTTTAGAAACGTTCGAACGCGTAAGAGAGTGGGAAAAAACTACATAGGGCGCCAATATAAATGCGAGAGCGACGGCCAAATCTGCAGTGAAAGATGCTACCGTAACACAGATCCAGGCGGCTAATATTAAAGAAATATAAACGAATGCTAAGAAAAATATACTGTACGATGGTAAGCATGAAAACGAAAATGAAAACGAAAAATGATTTATTGGTTATTACAAAATTTAAAAACAATACAGTGGTTGGGTCCTTATAGTAAGCATAGGAATATAGGTAGGTACTCGTGGCAGAAGGCCCCGCTCCCCCAGTAACAATAAGAGGTTTAACCAATTAAGTTTAAGATTTGGTGGGTGTTATTTGATTACAGAGTAGGTATCAATTAGTTTTAAGAAGTAAACAACTTATAAAATAGACATTTTAAAGGACCATGGGCAACTTTGTATGGAGCTTGGCCCTAAAACCAACACACCTGAGAGTTAGATCATTAAATAGGTCTTTAAATCTACTTCATTTCGTTCTAAAGGCACCAAGTTGAATTCCATTGCAGAACTGAGATACCTATTCATATTTTTGTCAGCGTGAATACGATCTATCAGGAAACGGGTTTCTCGTAGAGAATACCGATCATTTATCATTAGGATACATTTATTAATACAATTATTATTTACAGCAAGTTATTATCTTCTTATATCAATAATTAAGTCATTTAAATGACCTGCGGGATGATTAAATGGCATGTGCCTGCCTAACCCTAAATACCATATAATGGAAATAGAGTCTGGCCATCGAATCGTGATATTGACCTTGAAACAGAATTCTTTATATGGCAATACTCAACAACTAGTCAAACCCTAGTACGTTGGTTGTCAAGTCGTGTCAATTTTCGGAATAACAAACGGTTATCTTGCGTTATTATGTCGAAATCTATAAAAAGTTCAGCTAGGAAGTTAATTTATACAATGATGCGTAAATATAACGCAAAACAAGAAGAGCGAGCCTCTGCTTTTCGCGAAGGAGAACGATATTTTCATGAAATAATGTCTGCTTATCTGTTCTCTTGGTCTCTTTTTCTTCTTTTTTATTGCTACTTTTATTTTTTGTTGTGTTATTGTTGTGAATAAATATTTTACTTACTTTACTTACTTACTTACTTTGCCACAGGTTAGTGCACGTAATGATATTGATACTTGTTGAATATTTGTAAGCTCCTTAGTTATTTTAAGATATATTTCGTTAGACTAAAAATATTATTCGTTTAATTTATGCTTTTGTTGTTGGTTTGTTTGAAATAGTAGTTTTTCCTACATTTAGAGGTTATGTTCCGATTGTAATCGAAAAGGTATTTATTGCATGTTTTTTATTTCAGAGAGGATTAGAGATAAAGCCGATGACAGCAGCTTAAATGAGTTGAATGATATTACTAATGCTGTGAAGAGTTTACAACAACTAGATGAAAATAGTCAGCTCAAAACCGAAATTCAATTTGTGCAAGAAATTTCGGCGTTGACAAGTATGATATTCTGACAGTAAATTAATATACTTAAGTGTGTTAAAATGCTAATTTATTTTTATAAAGGTATATATATATAAGCAAGGAAATCACATTTAGATAAAAATAATATCTTTGGCGGATGTGGGGTGGGGTAGGCTACAAAGGTGCAACTAGGATAGTGCCGGGATGAGGGAAAAGATCTTAAATTATATAACTAAACCAGTTCATATAGAAATGTATAAATGGGTGGACACTAGATGACCCTCACATTGGATTCTGATCAGTTGACCACAACAATTTATTAATCACACCACCCGCCAGTAGCGAAGCGTCCATACAACCCGATTCCCAGCGGCTTCCCTAAAAAATCCTATGCATAGAGTAGGTACTAGGTATACAAACAACAAAACGTAAAACCGAAAGTAACCCGGTGTACTATAGCTTTACCTTGCTTCATAATACGATGCATGAACAAAACACACTAACGCCGCAATTCAAATTTATTTATTTACCAAGCCGAAATGTATCACTCGCTCGCACCCATTCACTAACCTATATTACTAGAAAGAAACAAGAAAATATATTCGTATACACGCACACACGCTCAGTTACATTTCACAACGCGCGCTCGAACTTACGCCCAAAATTAAAACCGCCATACAATCCGGTGACTCAGCGCCGGACTTGCACTAACACATTCAAACAATTTCCTTGCGCTTCTAACTCGCACACAGACACAGCGGCACGTGACACCAATGTAAAAACGAGTGGGTAAGCTCGCAAGTCCGAACGTTGCACAACGGCTTATTTCATTCAATTTTGAACTTAAAGTGCATGCGTTAACTTTCTTTTCCCAAGGACACTCAACCGTCCCCTGTCGTTCACGACCTGCAACTACTTCTTTCATTACGCCATTACTTTCGCGTCCTCGCGCTAAAATACACGGTGTTTTGTTTCGATTTATAGTTTAATTTGTGTTATTACTTAACTTATTGTGTTTTATGAGACTCAACTAGTGAAATTTAGCTTGCTAAGTGACCTAAGTGTTCTGTGATTGTTTTTCTGTTTGGATTGTGTTATTTGCAGATTCGTGGCGACAACGGAGGTTTGTTTCTATTTAGTTAGGTAGGTACCTAAATATTGTTATTTTTGCTTCGTTCTATTTAGGTTATATTCGTGGTTTGGTTTTTAAATATTTTTGCCTGCACTCAAAGTACAAATGGCCGCATTGGTTGGTCTTACAGATTACCTACTTAATGAACAAACATGTTTTTCAAAGTTATCCTTTGAAAATAAGAAACATGTCATTAAGTTAGGACGCGCTCGCCCAGACATAAAAATTGACTATAGGCGTAGAGATGGATTCTTCAAACATTTCCACAGCGAATCATATGATAAATACAATTGGCTGACTGGCAGCTGCAAATTAAACAAATTATTTTGCTATTCATGTTTGCTGTTTTCCGATTCTAGCAGTGTTTGGAATCGAACAGGTTTTGCAGATATTAACAATTTATATAATTCAGCTAGGAAACATGCTCAAAGCGAGAAACATATACGGAGTTGTATATTATTACATGAGTTTAAGTTTAAGTTTAAGTTATAAATAAATATCGAACTGTACCTAGCGTATTTCAAGTGATTAGTGTAAAGTGTAGGTATATATTGAGTTTTCAGTCGGTTTCTATATTTATTTGCATAAACATAAGCTTACTTGGATTGTTTGTCGCTTTATGCGTGTCGTGGTTTTCTTAACAGGTACGGATGGCGCATGCCCTGCAGTGGCTTGGCTGCAGTGCATGTATTTAATTCGGTTTATTTTTGTTTTGTTTTTAACTAAGGACGCTTTTATTTTGCATGATGGGTACTAACAAAGAAAGCTGATTTTTACTGTGTGTGTGTGTTTTGATTACTTACTTACGTAAATTATACTGTCTGTGTGTTTAATGTGTGCAAACGCAACGGCTTTTTTAAAAGCCACTTTTGTCATACTTGACATACACTGTTCATGTAATACCAGTGATGTCATGTATGGCGAAGGTGGTGAACACTAAACTGCAAGGATGGCATGTAGAAACAGTTAACGCTCGCGACACTCCAGCACTGCTTTTTGGGAACTAGAAAGACGACATCCATTTTTTAAGGTATGTTTTTTTTTCTGTCACGGAAGGGGCAAACAAGCACACACGCCATACACCTATTTTTTGCTACGGCTTGCCTATTTATTTACGTGACGCTTCGCCACTGCCACCCGCTATTGGTCCCGGGGTCGGGGGTTAGGAATGTAACACTTTATACCACATAGGGATGATTAGTTAGATCACTTTATAATATAATAATACGTTACATAGTGATTACTATTATTTAAACAATATAATGTATTTTGTTTCTAATTTTCAGATGTTGGTACTGCTACTATCAAAAGAATAAAAAAAGAAGGACAGTCAAATGCAGGTGTTTGGAAAACTCCCGGGAAAAAGCGTCCACATAAACCAACAGTTGCCAATTTTGCCAATGGAATTTGGGACTGTAACTCCAGAGGACTGGAAAAAATGCACTGACCATGTACTGCATGTAGAACAAAAATATATAGAACGAGATGGAATCGTCACACCTTTAGAACCATTCATTATAAATGTAACCAGTGACAGGGACTCGAGCAGTGAGTCAGAGGAGCCAATTGAGTTTTTGGAATCTGATTTTGAGTATGACAGTTAGTCTGATTTCTTCGAGTCTTCCCATCTCTCACTACAAGTCACTCTCACTACATAACAATGTACTATATAAATGAAATATGTCACTTTTAATCAAAATCAAGGTATTCTGTGAATAGACTTATACTGCTACTTACATTACAAGTATTTCAAGTATTTGTTTGTGAAATAGTACTCATAATAAAGGACATAAAATTACAACATTTATTTTAAGTTTTTTCATTTTACTACCTTGTCAGCGTGATTGATAATTATGTATATTCATGCCTGTGTTGTATGAAACTTTCCTTTTTTGTTACCATGAACCAAAGAAAGTACCACTGCTGGACATAGCTAGGCCTCCCCCAAGGCTCTCCACTCAGACCGGTCTTGTGCTTTTCGCATCCACCGCGTTCCCGCGATCCTTACAAGGTCGTCACTCCACCTTGTTGGAGGCCGGGTTGGTACCACCATCTTATCCATTAACCTACCGCCAAGCAGCAGTGCGCGCATTGTTGTGTTCCGGTTTGGGGATAAGACAGCCGGTGAAATTACTGGCATAGAGACATTCCATCTTAGTCCTCAGGGTTGGCAACGCATTTGCAGTCTTGTGGAGGTCTTGTAGGAGGTGTGTGCTCGTTTGACTTCTCTATGCCATACATAAATAAATAAAAAATAAAAAAGGGATGAAAGGAAATTTCACATGAGACATAAATGGTGATTTTCACTCGAGTTATAATATTTTTCATATTTTATTGTGCGTGTGACAGATGTCGATATGGTTTATAAAGAAAATATAATCGATATAGTATTCTGTTATAAGTTTGTTAACTTCATTTAATTTACCTACCTTCTATAAAATAGGTATCACAAGTCGTCTAATATCACGCTAGAAAAATATTGCCAACGTATGGTTAAGTTTAGATAGTGTTGTATGTGGTAAAACAAATCGCAATGACATTAAATGATTAAAATCGTTTCGCCGAATCAATGATACGTATTTTTTTAAGTTACTTGTTTGCTCAAGTGGTTGGAACAACGTTCGCGTGAAATAAAAAAAAATACTCTGACGTCACAGCCATTAATTTTAACATAAAAAAGTTAAGATAAAGATACATTTATCATCATTTTATTTATTTTCATGTCGACTATGAGGAAACTTTTACCAAAGAGTGTCTGTTTAAGATTTTAGCATGAATTAGTTTTTTTGTAATAATCTTACTTCAAAGAGGCTGTATAGGTTACGCTACTGGACAAATCCATTCAAATAAATAATTCCATTTTCAAATTAATTAATTCTCCCCTAGGGTTGCCCCGGACGCCCCGGTGTCATGCATCACTTTCAACCCTTTTCTAAGATAAATAATGGCCTACTTCCAGAGTATGAGATTTTTAGTAACGGTTACGAAAGCTAGTAAAGGAAAGGACATTTTGGGAGACTATGTTATTTAGGCTCAGCTTCATTCACCCTACCAACCTGCAATTTTTTTTGCAAATCGAAGTCGTACCTAAATGAAATGTACAAACTTTTTTAGAAATGCTCACATGGTGAAACTGTAAGGGTTCCTAGTTGACTACGGAACCCTAAAAACAGGTTTTAAATGGCGGGCCCGTCTTACAAAAACATAGTAAGTACTTGAAAACATCTCAATAGAGTTTCGCCAAAAGTCAAGTTTACTTTGACACCTGTTGGCAATTATCAAGAGTGCGTATTCCTAGTTCATAAAGGTTTGCCATATATACATATTTGAAATTTAAAAAATAAATCTCAGTATCACGTTATGATGGCCAGACTCTAGTGTAAGCATAATAATATATAGAAATGTCTTACTTACTCGTAACATTCGAAAATTCAGTAATTAATTATTACATGTTTATTATTCTCCTAGAAATTTCGTGAAATAATTAAATATTTAAAAGGTGTTTAAGTACTTGGTTTTTCATGTTTTTCTTTTGCCATGACACCTGACAGATAACATAAGATTATGTATGACGATCCGTTTTGCGTAACATGTGCACAATCAACTTGCATGTAAGGATGAGGTAAACAGTATTAATTGATGACGAAACAACATGATTACGAAATTAATGACAAAAAACTAAAAAGAGTGTCAGAAGTCAAGGATCTAGGGATAAAGTTCACAGCTGATCTGAGGTTTCGGGATCACGTTGTTATTATTTGTAAAAAAGCCTATAGAATTCTGGGCTTTGTACTTCGTCGTTCACATGGTTTTACAAGTATTGGAGCGATTATAGCCTTATATAACGCGCTAGTAAGGAGTAGCCTCGAATGTAATGCAGTCATTTGGGCTCCGCATGAAACTAAATATAATCTTATGGTGGAGCGTATCCAGAACAAATTTACGAGATTTCTGTACTTGAGGAAATATGGAGTATATCCTTACTACCCGTTAATGTACCCTAATTTATTTGTTTTGGGTATGGTGGGGTACAGCGAGTTGCGGGTGCGCAGAGAGCTATGTCTGGTAACGTATTTATGGAAATTACTTAGAGGTAAAATAGACAACAGTCAAGTGCTGAGATGCGTGAGTGTGTGTGTCCCCGATAGGTACGTGTGGCGCCGCCACCGGCCGCGCCTGTTCGCCGAGCCGCGCGGGCGCACCAACCTGCTCGGGCAGGCACCGCTAACGCGCGCACTGCGCACTCTCAACCTTATAGCAGAAGACATTGATTTGTTTTTCAGTTCCTTGAATGAATTCACAAAAGCGGCACTATTCGTAATATGTTATAAAAGTAGTATTATACATAGATAGTATATATAGCTTGTTGTAATAGTACCTAATAAAAGTAGTTACACTATTGTCTTAGGCTTAGTACCTGTAAAATAGTTGTAAGTGAGAAAATAAATAAATAAATAAATAAAATAAAAAATTATATTTTATCACAATACGTCTCCAAACGAGGATTTTTTTGGTTGTTTTCATTGGATTAACAATGGCGCATCGTGTCCAAAGAAGCTTCGGCTGATTCTGATGCCAAATTGTTAGCATATTTTCCATTAGAGAAAAGCCCAAAATCCTCCTCCTTATTTAATATAATATAATATCCTTATTTAATATAAATTTTAAAACGAACAAAAACACTATATGTGCAATTCATCAGTAGGTAAATAATCTAAACTGAATAGATGTTTATATAAAATGTTATAAATTGTTATAATGCATGCAAATTTTAAGAATTTAAGAAATATTGCTGTTCAAAATATACGTATTCAAGTCGTCCTCTCCTCACCAATTTTGCGGTGCCCATCAGGGTCCACAATTAAGTTTTATTATATATAACAACTAAAACTTAAGTTAACCTAATATCCTGTAAGTTAATATTGTGGAATGCAATAAATGATTGAGTATTGAGTATTGAGCCTGACTTGGTTGAAATTATTGAATACCTTTAGTATTTATATAGGTAAATTAAACAAAAAATACTTTAACAATTATTCTTTTTGGTAAAATGTAACAATTTCACAGGGTAAAGTATTATATTTAAAACAAAATTTACCCATAAAAATGGAACGGGTTCTTTACATACAGATTTTTAAATATTATGTTCCAATGGCATAAAAATACAGTTTAATGGTACTTTAAGAAGCTTTTTAGAATGGTAAATATATATTTTAGATAATTTAATTTTTTAGATATTGACGCCCAGAGACCTATATAAAGGACTTTAGATTTTGGTGTTTTTTCAGTGTTCTAGCCTTCTACTTATACCTCTGATGATGCAAAAAAAAAACACACACTTCTATACGATCACGATAAGGCTAATTTTACGAAGACAATTTCAAAGACTTAGGGCCGCTAAGACCCCATCTCCAGCAAACATGCTCTGGGCCTTAGGAGGCTAAGATGATGCCCATGACAGCTCATTTAAACATATTACACTTATTTCTTTAACTTTACATAAATACTATATCGGTACAAACCTAGCGACGCCGTTCAGGAATTTAAACAATATTATTAAATACATCGCTTGTAAGTAGGTATTAGAAAGTGATTGAAATTACGAAAAACGGCTGTTACAGGCATCGTCATAGAATAATCAGAGCATAACTCTTTACTAGAGCTTAAATTGGGACTAGGTCAATTGGTGTGACATTGACCCCTGATATTTATTATTATTATTCAGATATTTATTAAATTTTCTGCAAATTAGGTTTTTTATAATAAGTATATATAAAAGTAAAATAACAATACCCATACAAAAATATAAACAATATAAAAAACCTAACCTACGGGTGCCGCCGGCAGCGGGGCAGGGCTCAAGCTACCGGTGGTTAGGGCTGCAGAGAGGAACCTCCTCACATTGCGTGCCGTGTCGAGGAGTACACTGCCTTCTGTATCTGGCCCTTGATCCACCCATCTAGCGAGAGTCTCTTTATTATTATTACTTTTGGGCTTCTTGGTTAAATTTACTTATATCAATTGTAAGCGATGGCTTTATTTGCGAAAATAAATACACTATAATAATGATTGGTTTCCACTATTTCGTCCTAAAATACTAAGATTTAGGCCGTTCTACACCGTTTTATACAACCTTTGTACTGGCCGTGATCAGACTGGCGACAAAAGTGTAAAAACAGTGTCTACCTCAATCGTCACTTCCTTTTAGGGCAGAGGCAGGCAGCGGAGCGCCGAAAACATCTCGCGAGCAAGCATTGAGGCCGAGGCCGCCCGCAGTCACGGTCGCGGAGTCTCCACTTCCACAGCCGCGTCGGTTTTCGGAGCACTTTGAGACTGATATAAAATAAGACCTAAGAAATGAGCTCGCATTACGGAAACAAAGCAGAAAGCACCGTTGACTTCATCGTTTGCCCCTACATTACGGCATAATTTTAACGGCGGAATCACTTTATGCAACTAGCGTCCTATCCTCATTTCGCCCCGATGTAAGCAAAATAAAAAATATTCTGTACGAATGTAACAATCAACTTTTAAAACTTTAAAATATTTTTTTTATATTTTCTTAGGCCCCGGAGGTTACTTGTTGGACAAATGCAAACTCGCGAAATTATCTCTATAATATACTAACTCCTGCCCGCGACTTTGTCCGAGTTAGTAATGTGGCCATCCCACGGGAACACTGATTTATTTCAGGATTTGAGGTAACCCATGTGTTAATCCAGTGCACCAATAAGCAAACTCTATTTCAAAGTGCATCCAACCGAATTCGTCCATCCGTTTTAGCACAGAAGTAACCAAATCACGCGCGCATAACCTTTCGCATTTATGATCGCTGTTGCCGAAATCGCATTCGATAAAGATACCCTCGTTGCGCGAGTCTGACTCGCACTTAACCTGTTTTAAATATTTGTAGTTTTTTAGGGTTTGTACTATGTAGTTGTAACTATACCAAATTTGACGCTTGTGAAAGATTAACCATTTTACAACAAAAATAAAAGTGGTTTGCTGAGGTGTTCTAGATTGTTTGCACAGAAGAGATCAGTTCAGTTACGCTTTGACTTCTTCCGCTCGGCACTACTGGTAATGTCCGCCGGAAATCACCTACTAACAAAACAGCTACTCCCCCCATTTGACTATTATTATTCCTTATATCTTAAAGTATAGTCTTGCTATTTAAAGATTCCAAACACCCCTTATGAACCATAGTACTCTCATCCCGAATATAATACTTAATTAATTTAGTTTTACGAAGTACTTCGGCAATACTACTTAACCCTGACCAGCTGTATTCGGAGTGCCCCGAGTCAGTTGAGTTTCTTGCGGCGCCTCTTCTCAGCAGTGGTGTCTTGCGAAGCGCTGGTAGATGTTTGACGTGTAAAAGTGCCCGTGCGGCCTACTTACTGAATAAACATCTTTTTTCTTTTTTCTTTTAAGCCGTGTGGTTGCCGGGTTGGAATAGTGCCACTCCATGTCTTCCCGTGGATGTCGTAAGAGGCGACTAAGGGAATAAAGGCTTGTACAGATGTAGTGCATAATTGTTTTCCTTCGTATTTTCACGGAAACGTACGAACGTGTCTTGCTATTTCAGTTGGTCACAGTACAGTACAAAAGTACTGAGGTTGACTGAAGAAGCATGACAGATACGAACGTTTCCGACAAAATACGAAGGAAAACAATTATGCACTACATCTGTAGTACTGTTAGGCGATGGGCTTGCCATCTGTCACTTATACACTGGGAAACATCTTAGCCTACTTGTGCAAAATGTGGTTACAGAATTATCAAGAAGCTCTGCGTACCCCACTCTGGGAATGAAAGCGTGAGTGTATGTTATGTTATGTTTATCTTTTTTTTTATCAGGGTGGTTAAAAAAAACTTAACTTAACCAACTGTAGGTACTTACTCCCACTACATTACAGCTGCTATCATAATTATTAGTTTATTTAACTTCGATAATACTTCTCCCCTCATTTCACCCCTTAGGAATATTTTCAGAATCGCCAGGAGTAATATACAATTTTTTACATTTCTAACTTAAAAAATGACGAAACTCTCTTTCCAAATTCTACCCCCCCCCCCCCCTTTCACCCCTTAAGGGCAGTTTTTCCAAAATCACCGAAAGTTAAATATTTTTTTCACTTCTCTCGGGTTGGGACTAAAGCTCCTTATTAATATCTCTATGGATTAAAGTAATTTTTTTAAAATTTACTTTGGAAACCCCTAAACAACCAATCACGGTGTTTGTGAATGGAGGATTATCGCCATTTTCAGTGATTGTGTATGGACCATATTTTTGGGTGTCGAAATAACCTCAAAATGACAACTGTGCAAATATATAAAAAAAAAGGATTTAATTTCGTGAAACACGATTAATTATTACGAATATGAATCTATTTAATCATATTAAGGCCGAACTCTTTTATTATGCGTGGTCCAATTACTTTTAAAATGGTTTCCAAGTTTGAATCTGTTGGCTAAATATGCAAGCATTTAAAACATCAACGAAATAATAAGGTATAATTGCACTTTTAATATATCGTAGATTTGGTTAGCTACTTTTATTTTATTAATGTTAGATTACCGATAATAATAATAAGATACGTAATTTTTAGTTTTAATTGTTAGAAACTTTTTTATAATAAATGTTGTAATTTTGTTTAGAACGTCGTTTTTTTCCTCGCATTCAAAGTGAAAAGTAGAGTGTTTAACGCGAGACCTTCGCGAGACTAAACAACCATAACGACACTCGAACTACAGCCACCCTCGCTCGCAAGCTCGCTCGCGTGGCTAAACATCTCGTGTCATTATGGCTTGTTTTAGTCCCTTGTTGAACAATCTACTATTTACACATACATACACATACATAAACTCACGCCTTCATTCCCAGAGTGGGGTAGGCAGAGCTAAAAAATTACCAACAAGTCTTAAAACTTCTTGATAATTCTGTAACCACATTTTGCACAAGTACCTACTAGGTATTATACGGCATTACGACGCCGACTCTAAACGATAAAGTACTTTGAAATTTTATAATTTTCTAATTAAAGTTTGAGAAACATAGACTCTTTTTCATTGTGATATGGAAAAGATCGCACGTGGTCACACGTGTTAGACCTTTTTAAATATTCAATTTACTTTTGCTGGCTTGTTTTTGAAGTATTTAAGTAACGCGAACAGGAAATTACGAACAACCTTCTTAACTTTAGGGGCCGGTAGTACTTATAGTCCAGTCATTATTGACATTCGAAATCGAAAATTTTACTATAATTCCAAAAGTTTTCAAACTTCGGTCAAGTGAATGGTACATTGGGACGACAATAAATCTCATTTTGCAACCTTGTCCGCAGTCCGGAACATTGTTAAAATTGCAATTAAATTAATTTTTTCTGTATGGTCGTGAAAAAAATTCCAAAAGTTCTGCAAACTTGGGGAAGTTTTCGATGTAATATTTCATATCACGTATTAAATTTGCAACCAATCTAAGTGTACGGAATATTTTTTGTTATTAAAAATTAATGTTTTTCTTTATTAAACTGAAGGAAAACGTTCCAAAAGTTCTGCAAATTTGTCAGATATATCGGAAAAATATACCGAACGATTGTATAAATTTGCAACCTTTTACGTTAACGGGAACATGTTTATTTATAATTCTTTTTAATTCGTGGTCATTTTTTCTAGTAAGGTGGTCTCGGAATAATTACAAAAGTTTTGAAACTTGGTTGCAAACTTCGAAAACATCTATTCTGATGCATTTACAAATTTGCAACCTCATACGCGATCCGGAACTTTATGCAATTTGCAAAAATGTAATTTTTTTTCTTTTTTCACCTTCAAGAAAATTTCAAAAGTTCTGCAAATCGAGGGGACTGTTTAATTTTGGGATTAATGTCAGTATTTGAATTTGCAACCTCTCACGCAATCCGGAATCTTGTGTGATGTCGGAAATTTAACTTTATGTCATTTTTCATTTTCGAAAAAAATTCAAAAGTTCTGCAAATACCGTACGCACATCTGCGCTCGTTACATCTTTGCCACAAATAAAACAGAAGCAGTAAAACTTTCCGCATTTTTTATGCACAGTTACAGTTTTTAAATCCAGGAGAGCAGCAGCTTTTCCATCACTTTTTTTTTCACTGCATGAATGAGTAAGTTAATTCCTCTTTTATCTAGCTCTTCAACTTCTTCACTCAATAAATGTGTATCGCAAATGAAACAATTGTTAACCGCTCCATCATGGAAATTCTCTAAATGGAGCAACGGAGCACAAGACGCTTTGTAACCAGAAAATCCGAAAGAGAGCACAAGACGCTTTCCAACCGAAAAATCACAGCCTACTGACCGTTTAGTACGTGGCCACGGTAGCCTTGTTGCCATAGCAACGCGACCATTGGCCGCGTTACCATAGCAACGCAGGTATACGACGTCGCGGCGGCTTCGTATAGCACAAAGTTTAGGCCCTGAATATATAACAGCGATGTGTACGGAAATAATATTTTGCGCGAATGTGATTAAAAAATATTTCCGTATTCCGGATATGGTTGCAAATTCAAATACTGACATTAATCCCAAAATTAAACAGTCCCCTCGATTTGCAGAACTTTTGAAATTTTCATGAAGGTGAAAAAATAAAAAAATTACATTTTTGCAAATTGCATGAAGTTCCGGATCGCGTATGAGATTGCAAATTTGTAAATGCATCAGAATAGATGTTTTCGAAGTTTGCAACCAAGTTTCAAAACTTTTGTAATTATTCCGAGACCACCTTACTCGAAAAAATGACCACGAGTTAAAAATAATTATAAATAAACATGTTCCGGTCAACGTAAAAGGTTGCAAATTTATACAATCGTTCGGTATATTTTCCCGATTTATCTGTCAAATTTGCAGAACTTTTGGAACGTTTTCCTTCAGTTTAATAAAGTAAAACATTAATTTTTAATAACAAAAAATGTTCCGTACACTTAAATTGGTTGCAAATTTGACACGTGATGTAAAATAATATATTTAACACCACTCCAACTTTGCAGAACTTTTGGAATTTTGGTCTCAAGAACTGAGCAAATTATCATTTATTGCATTTTTAACAATGTTCCGGACCGCAGAACAGGTTGCAAAATTTTATAGTTTGTTTTAATACCATTCCCGACCTTACATCAAAATTAGAAAACTTTTGGAATTATAATGAATTAATTGTCTTGACTGACTGGACTATTAGTAGTTTACAGTTACATGTATTTTTTTTACAAAGGGCATTGAGTAAGTTTGTATGAACATACTTGTATTTTTTCACGCCACTGCTCGGAAATATGGCCAAAGAAGGATCGAAAGTTGCTCTTAGTAGTACAACACAAAAACAGTCCAACAATGTTGAGTTGCAAAGTAAAATGGAGTGTTTTTAGACCAGTTTACTTTCTACTCTGCTATTGGTCGGTTATTTATGACTAGACTACAAATACGGTTCTATAATCAGAATTATTAAAAGTCGACGCCATTTTGAACTTTTTTGTTACTGGTCCAATTGCCCTGAAAATCGATATCTGAGGGTCCCTGGGGACTAAACATACAATTCCAAAATTAGAATTGTTAAAAGTGGACGCCATTTTGAACTTTTTTGTTACTGGTCCGATTGCTCTGAAAATCGATATCTGAGGGTCCCTGGGGACTAAACATACAATTCTAAAATTAGAATTGTTAAAAGTGGACGCCATTTTGAACTTTTTTGTTACTGGTTCGATTGCTCTGAAAATCGATATCTGAGGGTCCCTAAAGACTAGAAATACGGTTTCATAATCAGAATTGTTAAAAGTCGACGCCATTTTGAACTTTTTTGTTACTGGTCCGATTGCCCTGAAAATCGATATCTGAGGGTCCTTGGGGACTACAAATACGGTTCCATAATCAGAATTGTTAAAAGTGGATGCCATTTTGAACTTTTTTGTTTCTGGTCTGGTTCTGATTATGGAACCATAAGAACCATTGTAGTCCCCAGGGACCCTCAGATATCGATTTTCAGGGCAATCGGACCAGTAACAAAAAAGTTCAAAATGGCGTTGACTTTCAACCATTCTGATTATGGAACCGTATTTGTAGTCTTTAGGGACCCTCAGATATCGATTTTCAGAGCAATCGGATCAGTAACAAAAAAGTTCAAAATGGCGTCCACTTTTAACAATTCTGATTATGAAACCGTATTTGTAGTCTTTAGGGACCCTCGATATTTCAACATTTCCTTGTCATTCAGCAACTGTCCTAATGCTAATATCAATATTACTTTTAATTAAACTGTGTATTATGTCCTAACCTGTTTTATTTCCTTACATTAGGCGTGAAAAGCACATAGTATTGCCTCGGTAGAAAGTGCAATAGATGGACTCGTATCTTCGCGGTCCTCACCTGCGGCTCGGCCCGCGAACTAACTCGTCCATCTATTGCTTACTTTGTGTACCTGGGCTACAATGTACTATTTTTCAGCGGGCAGGGATGATTAATTATCTTATAATTTATGGTTTTGGGACCTCTATCCTTATCCTTACTTCCTTACTAATGTTATGAACACGAAAGTGTTTAGATATGGATGGATGGATGTCGGCTACTCATTCACGCGGCAACGGCTGGACGGATTTGGATGAAAATTGAAATATGGATATAGCTTATACTCTGGATTAACACATAGACTACATTTCATTCCGGAAAAATCAAAAAATCCCGTAGGAATAACGATATTCCAAATGTACGCGGACGAAGTCTCGGACAGGAGGCAGTATTGGTATAAATATATTAAATTGTACGCGGCCAATGACGCGCAGGAGCGGAGATGTAAATATTTAAGTTTCAAGTTTTTGGTAAGTGCGCAACAGAATGTACAACATACAGTAGGTATGTTATATTGATGAACATTGAAATATCTTGGCTTTTATGCACTACTTAGTATAACATTTATTAACTAAATATGTTTATTTTGAATACATCGGATAACCAGTTATCTGACCACGGTTACCTCCGACCTCCGAGGAACAAGGGAGTTATATTAACAACATTAATGAATGACCAATCACTTAAAAATATACCTAGGTATACTTACGAGTTTTAGAAATCATAACACTTTTACCCAAACCTCATTTTGCATTTAGCTCACAGTATCATGTAAAACTATGTAAATTAAGTGCAAGGAGTGTTAATTATTAAACATATCATATGATAAACCTATGTATTGTTCGCTACAACGTCTAAATCTAGCAAAAACCCTTTATAGTGTAGAAACTCATCGCATTTACAATTATATGTGTAGGTACCATTCAGCGCAGCATCACTAGCGTTTGCGGCAATTGTATGTTTTATGTTATGATCATTTAATATGAACAATGTTACAACGGCGGCTATACAGATAGTAAACTATCGATGAGAACGCCCAGAGCTTATACGACTACATACATTACCGGCAATAGTTATTTGTTCAACAAGAGAGCAAAGTTGGTTTTTGCTGCGAGTGATGATTTTGAATCCCGAGTAAGCGAAGGATTCTATTATTGAATCCCTCGCTACGCTCGTGATTCAAAGATACGAGACGTAAAAAACTTTGGGCTCGTGTGAGACATACAACTTTTCACCTCAGCAGCGAGAACAACACAGCGTGAAGCTGGTAGGGCCAATGCAGGTCTTCCGTTGTGACCATTTGGTGAATACACGACTAAATAACGACACGATCGCATATGCATCAATCACAAGCATTTTTGCAAAATACTAATAAAATAAAAAGTGGAAAAAATAAACATGAAACAGATAAAACCTGTCACTCAACTTGATAATGCCGTAGTGCAAACACAACTTTATAAAGCTTTATGTAGTCTGTGGCTTTAAAAAAAACCTAACTAGGCCTTGTCTATGGCTATTGGCTACAATAATCCCACTATTTTTTAAATGCGTTCTGAAACTGCCCCCGCGGTTTATGTCACGAAATTAAAGATTGTTAAAACGATAACAAAATTATGTAGATACATGATAAACTTATTTTTCATTAATTTTGTCTTCAAAACATTAAATAAAAAAAATGATTGTACCTACTATATAAAATAGTTATAATAAACACATTTCAAACTTTAACAGATAGTTTTATTTGCAATTTTACGGTTATGTGTGCATCCGAACGTGAGTTTCTTTTTGGGCCTACTATGTGTGGAATTTGAAAATCAAACTTCGAATCAAGTTGTTTCTATCTCTCGCTTTTTTCCTATCGAAGTGAAAGTGACAGAACAAAGTGAAGTTCAGTTTTTTCGAATGTTGTGAGTAGCCCCAGCACTGCTCACGGCATTTAAAAATAATAATTAAAAAGCTACTTTGCCTCTCGCTTGCAGCAAAATTGAATTTTGCTCACTGTTTTTAAGCAGCAAAACCTGCTTGTTTGAGCTGCTGAGGTGAAAAAAAAATATCACCTTTTTACTAACGAGTACATCTCATACGATTGTGAAATGTGACTCACCAGAATTTTACGACTAATCAAGAACTAGTTGACCAATTGTATTGTTATTATTCAATTCGATAAGGTTCAAAATGGTTTATAGTAAATGTTTGTACATATCGTAGTTTACAAAAGTTTTGTATTTAAAAACGAACGACGACGCGTTCATAGGTACCTACCTACAAAATTTACGAGATTTGTGTATCAGCAGTGTTAGCAATGGTTTATTAAATACTAAACTTTTTTAAACTAGGTACCATGTGTACAAACATTTGTTAATAGTATACCATTTTGAACCGTATTTAATCAGATATTGAATAATAGTAATACAATAAATAGGTGGACTAGTTCTTGATTGGTTGTCAATTTTGGTGAGCCACATTTGTAGGTAATCGTATGAGATGTATGTACAAAGGTATATATTATTTGCCGGGACTGTAAATACGTGATTCGCTGATGCAGCTTACTTTTTCAGCATGAAAGCCTTGCTGAGCTCGCTGATGAGGGTCGAGACGATGGCGCCAGCGGCCGGCACGGCCAGTACCGATGCGTCCGCGCACGCCGCCAGCGCCGCCGGCGCCAGCACGCCCAGTCGGCTCAGGCGCGCAGAGTCCTTGGACATGCTTCGCTCTAGATCTGACGCACTACTCACGTACCTACTGACGAGCGCGGGCCTGGTCACGCGCACAACCGCCACACCACAAAGCGGTCCGCTTCGCGCCCGGACGGGAACTGGAATGCCAGCCTGCGGCGTGCGCCGCTCAATGGTAGGCGGTGTTATCAATACGTCGTCGTGACATCATTCATTCGAATTATTATAGTGACATCTAGTCTGCTAGTGTTCTTAGTCAGTTTAATTTTTTAAATTTGTTTTGAGATTACTTATAGCCTCTTAATCAGTCTCAACTTAGATAATTTAATTTATTTTTCATCACACTTGCACGTAAACAGTATCTAAACATACAGGTTAACTTGGCCGCAATGCCCCATATAAAACCCTCGACCTTTCTTTTTACCATGAAACCCAAGGTCGGTAAGAATTTGTTTTTTAATTTATATCACAGCACACAGGTCATGCAAGTTCAAGCAAAGAGTTTACACGCAATCGAAAAATTGTCTTAAAATGTTATTTAAACAGGGATTTCATTGCAATCTCGCTACATGTTACTTAAATACTCCATTAATGTTCTTAATAATCGATTTTAAAAGTTTTCTGTATCAAAACGTCGTTTTTTTTACACTCCTTCAGGGCTGTATGTATACCTACGTAAGTATTTGCCCTTAACGTTTCTGAACGAAACATTTGTAAAACCTGTGGAGTCCGCCCGCCATCCGCTTAAAAAAAGTTCAAGTAATTCGTAATAATAGTTGTGCTGACTTGTGTATTATAAGTTTTTTCTGCCCTATAATTTTATTTATTTACTCGCAAATGAAAAAAACATTACAATGCAATGCAGGTGAAAAAGTGGATACTTACATCTCTTTGTAGTCGAATGTACCATAAGTTCATAATGGTCCAAAATGATAAAATACTTTCTCATTTATCTTATTATAACTTCATTTTGTATAACATTCATAGCGAATAATATTTGATTAATCTAACTATGTATAGGTATATACATATACACGGTGCCCGTGAGCATTGCGAGACATTTTAACAGCATATTCCTGACCACATTTTAAGTTAAAAATGTTAATTAACGTCTGCTGAATTCGGCTTGGTTTTAGAGATATTTAGATTTTTGTGTAAAAATGTTGTTTTGAAATCTCCAGTATGAAACACCTTTATGATTGCGACGTTGCAAGACTTCACCATCTAATTTGACTGTAAAAGTCAAATCCAGTTCTGTCACTATGAGTGTTTAGCATGACATTGTTTACGTGTCAATCAACAGAAATATCGGTGTATAATTTTTTAATAAATAACAATGAAGAAAGAATCCAAGAATTTACGAGTCAATCTAAACATACCCAATGCAAATATACCGATAGGCCTATGGCTAAGAATAGTGATCGTTTTTTTGCAATTTTGTGGATGAAATATTCATCGTTTTACGTGTTTACTACTGAGAGCCACCACTGATGCCAGGGGGCAAGGGACGAAAGAGTGATGGGTTTATGCACTGTTCAGTTCACCCAACGTTTGTTTCACACGCATATTACTCCTGCTAAGTAATTGGACTAAGTAACAATTGCGGGCACCTTTCTGTCACTCTAATTCCGCTTTCATTGGAGTAAAAGAGATTCCCGTAATTTGTGAATTTCGGTTTTCGCGGTAGGCACCCTGGACTCTGGCAACCGAACGTTAGAAACTATGTTCGGTCTTGTTCTTCAGAGGATATTGTAGAAGACGCCGCCGTGAGATATGGCTACTAGTAAATTCTATTTTGCATGTAATTACTGGACTAATAAACGTAATATTGTAACATTATGTATATTTTGTTACTTTTTGAGAAATCTAAAGTTAATAAAGATTAACTTTTATCAAGACCCCATTCATATTGGAACACCATAAATTGCAGGTAATCTATGTATGCCCAGCAAGAAATTCATCAAAGTCTCATTTACAGTCAGACGCAGTGCGACTCCATCCAAAGTTTGTATACATTGGGGGCCACGTTTCTCTACAGCTGACTGTACTCAATTGATTTTGTACCTAAGTTATTCATTAATTACACATGAAACTACTTAAATAGCTTAATAGGGTGCAGACTCGTGGTCACACCAGGTTGTCACACCACTCGACGGAGCCCTGCCTGATGCAGGGCTCCTATTTCTGAGCGATTTGCCCTTCGGGCATCTAAAGATACCTAATGAACCTAACCTACCTACTTTTGCGGAATAAAAATGATTTCTGTCGAATTTCCGACCAAAGCGAGTAGCAGTGGTGTGACAACCTGGTGTGACCACGAGTCTGCCCCTACTTAATAGCTTTTCCATTAATTAATATGAATAATCTAAGGGTTCACAACCCAATCAAAACATAGCAATTAATGCGACTAACATGTTGTTGATAAATTGTGAATCGCTCGTTCGTGCATTGATTGGTTGAGTTGATGCGATTCCCGTCGTCTGCAGCATTAAATACTTAAGGCACACTGATGTTGCCACTGGCCCTCAATTTCCTGATATTAAGATTTTGGTTTCGGTGACACTTCAGAACAATGAAATATGTTTAGTACGATTGTTATTTTTAGATTACAGTTCATCTTCTTCTTCTCTTTTAAATGGTAGACTACAGTTTCAATCAACGCTAACATAAATAACAACAAAATCGATGACCCATATGAAAGTCATTAACACAGACTAGGTACTAAGGGATACTAACGTATCAGACTGCCATCTCGCGAACAACATCTGCTCAGCGTAGGTTTTTGACATATTTCTTACCTCATACTACGTTTTGCTGATTTTTTTTATTCTAAATGTAGGCACTGGAACTTCAAAATAATACGTCCTATTTTTTTTACAAATAGGAATCGGTTGGTTATTTTTCCAACGAATTTAGACAAAGGAACTTCTAAATAATACAGCCACATTTTTTTTTAAATTGGTGACGTTAATTTTTAAACCACATTTAGACTATGGAACTGATGGACAATACTGCCTATATTGATTGGCCTATTCTACTCGGTAAAACCATATTGGTTTTGACATGTTGTCGTATTGTTTTTAAACCTGCCGGCTTTATTGTCAAGCAGAATAGAGCCCCTGCTAGAATACTACAGTCCATGAGCACTTAAAATACCATTCGGTTTGTACTTTTCTCCCACTCGTTCTCAATAAGAGCGTTATTGTAGATAATTTTTTCCACTTTTGTTGTAAGCCAAAGAAGTATTTATTTTTATTTTATTACATTCAAAGTGGTATTGTGTGGTGTTGTTGTTGTTGTTATTGTATTTTGTGTAACCAACTGGTCAATAAAAGCCCAAAATCAGTGTCTCATTAGTCTCATTACATTAACTATCCCAGGGTTCGATGCCCTAGGCAGGCCTCACAATCACATTTACTTTTGGGCTATTGTTTATTTAATTTTGTAATGATAAAACTTTTTTCTGAAAAACAGCCAACCGTTGCTTAAGGGACAAGCCTTATGATTAATCATTCTGTTAAAAAGGTTACTAGTAACGGTTTTGAATAGATTCTGCTTGGTAATAATTTATGGCTATTACGCAAATATCTTCTTACTCATGACAGGGGTTTGTCTCATTCTTCCACTTGACTTTTCTAACATTACTGGTTGGAAAAGGAAACAAAATAACATTAATTCAATGTCAAGGGTAATCCCCATAATACATAAGAAATGGAGGAAAAAGCGTTGCCAGCTCGTCCTAAAGCATTGTTTCACTAGAGAAGCGAAAATAGTTGATTTATTTTGTATGAAAAATCGAAAACTTAAAGAGTTTGAATTGGACCTAGGTTCATCCAACATTTATTACTCCTTATGACCTCAGGAATGCGTGGTTAAAATCTCTCGCAATGCTCACGGGCACCGTGTATAGGTAATACGTATATATACACGGTGCCCGTGAGCATTGCGAGACATTTTAACAGCATATTCCTGACCACATTTTAAGTTAAAAATGTTAATTAACGTCTGCTGAATTCGGCTCGGTTTTAGAGATATTTTGATTTTTGTGTAAAAATGTTGTAATGAAATCTCCAGTATGAAACACCTTTATGATTGCGACGTTGCAAGACTTCATCATCTAATTTGACTGTAAAAGTCAAATCCAGTTAACATTACTGGTTAGAAAAGGAAACAAAATAACATTCATTCAATGTCAAGGGTAATCCCCATAATACATAAGAAATGGAGGAAAAAGCGTTGCCAGCTCGTCCTAAAGCATTGTTTCACTAGAGAAGCGAAAATAGTTGATTTATTTTGTATGAAAAATTGAAAAATTAAAGAGTTTGAATTGGACCTAGGTTCATCCAACATTTATTACTCCTAATGACCTCAGGAATGCGTGGTTAAAATCTCTCGCAATGCTCACGGGCACCGTGTATATATAATCGTATCACAGTGTTTGTGGTCAAACTCCTCCAAAACGGCTCGACCGATTATTTATATATCTAGAAGACATGTTTCATATTTTATTGAAATTCATCCCCTAACGGGGTTAAAAAGAAGGTAGAAAATTTATTTGGGGTTGATTTGCATTGATATCAACACTCGTTAGTGCTTTTGATTTAAATATCATTTTATCGGTATGTTTAGATCGGTGCACCTGGCGTTCCATAGTCTCTGCCTACCCCATTGGGAGACAGGCGTGAAGTTATGTATGTATCTTTGTAACATTTTATTTTGACACATGTTGATAACTTAATCCGATTTTATTCAAAAAAAGTGAATGTACCTCCAAAAGAAGAACCTGACTGATCTATCAAGGCACAGCCCAAACCGCGGGTCTAGAGATTTCAAATTTGGCACGTAGGTTCCTTATGACGTCTAGGGGTTCACCAAGAAGCGATTTTTGGAAATTCATCCCTTAATGGGTTAAAATAGAGAGGAGTAGCGAGAAACAAATTTTACGCATACGACATCGCGGGCGTCCTCTAGTTTTTTTATAAAGTTAATGTCAGCCAATCTGCTTCATTAAGCAATCTCACCTTACTTAATAGGGTAAGTACCAATTTCACCAAACGATGTTAACCACTTAACAGACGATTAGAGCGATAACAGCGGTCAAAATGTATGAACTAACAGTCGATTAACATTGATAATTTAACATCGTTTCGTGAAATTGGTACTAAGTTAGGTTCTTAGGTTAAAGTGGCGCCAAGGCGTGAACGCCTCCCTTACGCGGAATATGTGCGCGCACAGGTAGTTCCGTCGACTTTGCTGTACGATTCCTACAGTTTTAAGCAATATTCTCTAGTGCCAATATCAATTGTAGGTACATTATGCATGTTACTCATTAAATTAGGTAATAAATACTAATTGTTCATCATACTATTGTAGATTATTGCAACCGATCATTAGGTTTTAAATAGCACTTGTCAATCACCAAAAGTGAAATTCAAACTAAAATTGGCCAAGAAATACGGGGGTGAATTTTAACAAGCGTTAAATTATCGTAATTTTGGTGGAACCTATTTTTTATTTTGTCAGTAGGGTTTACAATTATAAGTTTAAGGGACGTCATTAGTCATAATGAAAACAGTGTTAACATGGCCTTTAATTATACCAAGTGGGTTTAAGATATATCGATTTTACTAATGATATACCACTAAAATTGGTATTATCCACCAAAATTACCTTTCTAAGAAAAACACGCGATCCATAATGACATATCGGGATAATTAAAGAATAATCGTTAGGGAATCTTTCTTGTTATTTTTTAAAACCAAAATCGTATTTTTTTAATATAATAAATAATTATTGAATTCAAAATTCAAATTCAAATCATTTATTCTGTAAGTAGGCCCTGTAGGCACTTTTACAAGTCTGAATCTACCATCTACCAGCGCTTCAAGAGACCATTGTTGAGAAGAAGCGCCGCAAGAAACTCAACAGTAAGCCATTTTTTTAAATAAATAACTTATTACAATACTAAACTTAAGCTATCTAATTTAAATGTCACAGGGATGTACAGGTCCCAGTAGTAATAATAATTAAATTAATAAAAATGTCATGTTAAAATAATAATACAATTCCGGAGATGTAAAGAGTCTCCAAATGTCAAATTAAAATTAAATATAGGTAAGTAGGTAATTAAACAAAAAAACAAACAAAAAAAAAAAAAAAACACAAAACAAGGGAGATGTAGAAAGTCTCCACGGTCAATTTTGGAGATGTAAAGAGTCTCCAGATGTCAAATTAAAATAATAAGCATACAAGGAGATGTATATAGTCTCCACGGTCATTAATAATTGTAATACAAATAATTCAGTCCCAAGCATTGTCATCATTCATATAATCTTTAATACTATAATACGCTTTAGAAATTAGTTGACGTTTATCGTAACTCTTAAATTTATTTACTGATAAATGAGTCACTACTTGGGAGCTTATTATAGAACCTTATACAATTACCCATGTAAGAGTTTTTTATTTTGTGAAGCCGTGTAAAGGGCACTGCGAGCTCATGTTTATTTCTGGTATTAACATTATGTATGTCACAGTTCTTTCTAAAACTACCGATGTGTTTATGAACATGCATAATATTTTCATAAATATATTGACTGTATACGGTTAATATATTCGTTTCTTTGAACTTATCTCTAAGCGAGTCTCTATGACCCATCTTGTAAACAGCATGAATAGCCCTCTTCTGCATGTAGAACAAAGATGCTGTTTACGTCAGCACCACTACCCCATAGTAAAATAACATATGACATAATGCTATGGAAGTAACTAAAATAAACTAATCGAGCGGTTTTCAAGTCTATTATATTCCGAATTTTACTAACTGCAAAAACTGCAGAACTTAGTCTATTCGCTAATTTAGCCAGATGAGGACCCCATTGGAGTTTGGAGTCTAACGTTATTCCAAGAAATACTGTATCATTAACTAGGTCTAATCTATCATTTTTTATAGTTACAGTAGTTTGTCTATTTTTCACATTTGTAGTCATAAATTTAATACATTTAGTCTTTTTCTCATTCAGTAATAAATTATTAAAACTGAACCAATCTACTACTTTTGATATATATTATTATATATATGATTATATATTGATTGATGTTTATATAATTTTGGTGGAACAAGCAATTTTGAAAATTTTGCTGTCTTCGGAAAACCAAAATTGTATCACCAAAATTTGAAATTGAACTTTTTATTTTTATTTAAAGCGAATATTTTAGTTTAACACAAATTTAACTTCATACAGTTAAAAAAAAACCCATAAAAATACTTAAAACAACTTAAACACAATAAAACTTTTTGCAAAATAACAACTTATCGAAGTTATTACAATTTAAAAAAAGTATTCCGTACCACCAAAATTAGATATTTATGTACTTAGAGACGCAGCAAGATGGTATAAATCTTTCAACATCTAATCTGTCCCTGGAGTGGAACTGAACGAACGACCTACGCCATATTTGTTTGTTTAATCAATTTTCGTTCGATCATAAAATCATTTTATTGAAATTGATAATAACTATAAATAAACGGAAACTGGGAGGAGTGGTGAATATTCACCACCAAAATTGACTATTTCGCAAGGACAGTTTTATTTACACTCCTCCCAGTTTCCTTTTATTTGCAAATGAAATAATTGTAATATTTTATAAATTTTATAATACTTTAACTAATAGAGAATAGAGATAACTAAAATATAAATCTAGTTGAGGCTTAATAACTTTGTACCACGGTATATCAGTATATGCGACAAGTACAGGACACGACACCAAAATTGATTTTGGATTGAAAATATTTTTTTACGATAAACATTATACGTTAATAATAATTTTAACTTTGGCTCAACATGGTACTTTGTGTAAGATTTTCTAGAAAAAAAATAGTTTTCCAATAAATGTTTTTTCCACCCCAATTGACAACATTTAAAAAAAAAAAGCGTTATTTATTTTTCGCGTTTATAATAGCTGGTTAAAAATTAGACTACCCGTATTTCTCAGTTTTTCTTTATTTAACTTAAATTCGTCGTTAATAATTTATTAAAGAAATAGTCATTAAAAAGACCGTATATCCAAAGTTAGGAATACTGATGTCGTGATCTTAGCATGACATAAAATAAAAAAAGTAACTTTCAACAGATACAGAACTGACTGTCATGTCATGTCACTCACTTGTCAATCATTCGCTATAGTTCGTTCATAAATTTGTTATTTTGCGTAATTTAATTAATTACATAATTTGTAGACGCCATTAAAATAAATAAACTATTTTGCGTTTACTGCTTTGCATCTGCTTTGGGTTTCATTCGTCAGACAGATAAAAAATGAACATGACAGATGTATATATTTTTTTTAAATAAATGTACTAAGGGCACTATACGTGTATTCCTAACATTCACAATCCAACTTTTTTTACTGTTTTTCCTAAATATAAAAAAACTACTGCATAAAAAAATCCAAAGATATTTTTACTGTAATCAGCAGTGTAAAATCTAGAAACGGTATTTTATTTTACTACCTTAGCACATAATGAATTGTTGTCAATTATCACGTCCGCCGCTGAAAAATGTGGCTGGGATAAATTATCCACGGATGACACAAACATTTTAAATTGCTAATTTAGACAGCGATTAGACAGACAGATCCGATAATCTGCAATGTGACCTCATGTAACAGGTCGGCCATATAAACTCCACTAGCGAACCCGGCAGAAGTCGCTTTGCCCGGAAAAGCAGTGCCACTTTAAATATGATATTTTGTACATATGATACAAAATATTATTTTTTTTGCATTCTGTGATTACTTCTAACGAATCTAAGGCTGACTCATGTTTTTTTGATATATTATTGTTTACTTTTTATTTTTTTTGTTTAAAAAAGGGGGCAGACGATTAAGCGAGCCACCTGTGGCCCGTTTCACGAAGCTACAAGTTACAATTTTACAAGTGTTAACTGGCAACATTGGTCAAAAAAGGCACTACAAGCGTTTCACAAAGCTACTTTTCTACAATTTGTAAAATTCAAGTTACAAGTGTAAAATTTGAACCATAGACATTTTTTTTATTTTATGGTTAGAAATTGCTTCAATCGAACTAACGTTTCTCGAAAATTTTGTTACATTGTCAACTTGTACTTGTCAATTAGTAAAAAAAACTACCTAGCTTCCGAGCTAAGTAAACTTGTAATTTGTTAGAGGCGCTGTCAAATCATTCATACTATAGTACCTACCTCGTTTGTTTTTAAACGTCACTCTCATGTCGTACGGTCTCGAGTTTAATTTTCTGTTAAAAAAGTTTGTTGTTATTGTTATTGTATATTTTGTTATTGTTAGTTGTTGAGTTTAATTCTCTGCAAAATTTTGTTGTTATTGTTATTTTGTCTGTAAATATTAAGTGAAGTTTCATAAGCTTGTGGAATGTGGAAGTACATCACGGGTATATGAAAAATCCCTTGAATTTGGCACAAGTCCTAAAGCCTGTGCCTTTGCGTGTATGACTTTCCACGCATCGGTCTTGGTTGCCGAAAATGCTCCAAAAATTCTTTTTTCTTAAGCGTCACTTCTTTTAGACGTGTTGCCTTCAAAATTTTCCGGTTGCTTAACATAACTAAAATAACTCCCGTACCTACTTTCAAATTTTAACGATAACGAGAGACAACTCCGAAGACTCCGCGAGACTGGAGTGGAGACATCATCGGATTTACAAATCATAAATATAAATATTTCAAGATTTCACATTTAGAAACGTCAATACATCAACAAACTTTTTTTTAATAGGGGGTTGTTAAATCGAGATGCCATTCACTTGTAATCGAGATTACCATACGATCCTAATATTCTACCATGGAAGGCCGCGTTCGAGAAACACTTGTACTTGTAAATTGTAACTTTTTGCTCTTGTTACTTGTGAACTTGTAATTTGTAACTTGTAGCTTCGTGAAACGGGCCACTGATGGTAAGTGATCATCGCGACCCATAATCACACCCGCAACACCAGAGTCTCTTTTTAAATTCGGTTATAATTAAATTAAATTGGATGACATACCTACCGACAGCAGCGCCACCTACAGGGTCCAATTGTGTTTTCAAACCATCCAGGAACCCATTGAAATGTACACACACCAAATTTCATTCGAATCGGTCCAGCTGTTTAGGAGGAGTTGGTGACATGCCAACAGCAGCGCCACGTACCGAGTCCAACTGTTGTTTACAAACCTTCCAGGAACCCATTGAAATACACACAAAATATCATAGCTTCTGCCCACGACTTCATCCGCGTGGATTTCAACTATCGTTATTCCCACAGGAACTTTTAAATTTTCCGGGATAAAAAGTAGCCTATGTTCTAATCCAGTGCATAAGCTATCTCCATTCCTATCCAATTCCGTAGAACCGTTGCAGCGTGAAAGAGTAACAAACATCTATACATACAAACTTTCACGTTTATGATTTTAAAAAATATTTAATGAAGAATGTCAGTAGGTACGCCAAGTCGGTTATAACTTTGTATCAGAAAAGTTTAAAAGAAACAAACATACTACTTTTTGTTTCATATAAATAGGCCCAATAGTTTTGATTCTACGAACGTTTATAATTTTGGACAAGAATATTAAAGGAAGCGATCGACATCTTGCTGTCGTAAGTAGCCAGTTGAAATTTTCACAGAATACGTCTTATTATATACTCTATCGTTTAAAATTACGAAATGACCAATAAATAAAATCCCAAAAGGGTTCCTCATACAAGAAACACCCATTAACCCATAACCCATAAAAACCCATGCATTTTTATACGAATTGCGTAGTGGCTTCTTATTTTGATGCTATTTTAAGCTTAGTTTAGTTTAGTTTATTTATTCATCAATGTAATAGTACAATATAAATTGCATTGCATGTCAAAAAATACGAAATTACATTGAGATCGTCAAAACATAAATACTAATTATCAAAAAATACAAGAGTATAATTAATAATAATTAATTAAATTAAAACAACAACAATTAAATATCGAATAATGATCACTCGTCCGATGTCAATACGTATAATGATTAATAAATTTCAACACAATAATAAATTTACATGTCCAGCTCCATATATCCACGGAGTATAATGGATTATCCAATAAATGGTTTCTTAGCTGATGTTTAAATGCTTCGTCGGATTGTAATTTTTTAAGTTTAGCGGGTAGACGCTCATAGTATGTGGGACCGATGACAATCGGGTTCTTACCCGCAAGTGCCATGCGACGGGGAACTGTTCTCAAACGCCCGGTGTGGCGGAGCTCCTTGCCAAGAATATTAACGCGTGCAAAGGAGGAAATATTATGTCATACGAACATCAATATTTGGAAAATGTAAACTGAGTAGTGCGTCAATATGCGGTACGTTACGAAAAGGCCCCTGCAAGAGTGCCTAGGTTTCACCCCAGCTAACGTGCGTTAGGCGCGCTTTTGCATTATTATCACCCTATTGGCATCCGTGGAGTTTCCCCGTAGGAGCGAGCCATACGACATTAGGAAGTGAAAATGTGCAAAGTACACCTGTATAATGCATCATTTGCAATAAGCCTGACCTTTGCTTAAATTGTAGTTTAACTTTCATTGTTTACGACTAAATAGCAATCTCAAGTAAACCTGCTACAAATAAGGCCTGATTCGTAACGGATTTGCCAAATTCAAAATGCAGTAACTGTAACCTATGTGGTTTAATTGACCAAAATATATGATTTTATACTAAAAAAACAGCATAAAATTATTATCTCTTGACTATTATTATAATTCTACTTTTTCTCCCATTCTTACCGCAATTTTTGTCGAATGCCCTCCATCAGCCTTGCGACAGTCATTAGCCACTTTCCTGCTCGCTGCGTTCCACTTTCTCAGGAAGTCTTGTTGGTTGCTGGCAGCCTTACCTGTCTTACGCAAGATTCCTTTGACCAGAGCCCAATATCTTTCGATAGGGCGGCACTGTGGAATATTTGGTGGATTCAGTGCTTTAGGCACGATCTGGACATCATTTTGTTTGAGAAAGTTTAGGGTATCCGTCGCATAGTGGGCTGTAGCCAGATCAGGCCAAAATAAGGCCTGGAAGAATTTCTCCATCAGCTATAGTATAAAACTGATTGCCTGGAAGTGTTGAAAAGTCAGCTTTTACATAGGTTTCGTCATCCAAAATCAAATGAAAATTTTATGTACCCAGAAAGTCGTACAGCTTTCGAGACCTAGTTTTTATGGTGAGTCTTTGTTTTTCTGATGTTTTCGGCACCTTTCGCTTCTTTTTTGTCTTTATAGCAGCCCGTTCCTTAACACGTCTCACCATTGACTGACTCGTAGTTTTTTTTTTTGCTATGTCCCGTTCGGACATGCTTCGGTTTTTGCAAATCGTCTTAATGATTTTCCTGTCTAGCCCAGGATCACGAGCACCACCATGTTCTACGGTTCGAGGCTTCTGAGCGGTAGACAAGGTTTCTAAGTATCGTTTCAACACCGTATCAACAGTTCTTCTTGTGATTTTTAATTCTTTTGCGATGAAGTGGTTCGGACGCTGTGTATTTTCCATCCATTTGGCGACAATCTGCTCACGGCGTTCACGTTGATTCATGTTCTTTTGCTTTTATCAACCAATAACACAATAAAAGACAATGATTACATAATTTGATGACAGTAGTAATGTCAATGCTAAAAAATTAAACATGAGAAAACCTTTACAGCTAGGTGCCAGCATTTTGAATTTGGCAAATCCGTTACGAATCAGGCCTTATGGGACAAAACTGATTTTATTAACACGATGTTTTAAGCGGTCACCCCTCCTGTTTTAGACTAGGTACGCTTGTAGTTGTTTAACTTTGGAAGACAAAGTAAATGTTGTATTTGTATGTTTTCTTCTTATTTCGGTGTCACATTAAGTTTAAATAATAATCTAAACTCCATACTAACCTAAACATATAGTTTACGACCAGTAATCTGTAGTAAAACTCTTACTCGTATGTTTATGTTAAAAAGTGCCTAGTTTAAATCAAAACGATGTTTAAGCGGTGGTTGCTTAACTTTGGTGGCAGGCCTCTCTTACCAAATTTCTGCTTAATGTAGAATTAATATCGCTACCGTATAAAATAAGGACCTATAAAACATGGTTTTTGATTAGTGGTTCTGATATTTGGTGTACTTACTTATTTATTTCATGGATTTCAAATTTCGCGCGCGTGCGCAGCCAAGTCGCTCACTAGCGATTGGTTAGGTACAGTCAGCAACGAAACTTGCCGAACAAAATAACGTTACAAAAGATACTAGACACATGAATTGTACATAAGTTACTGAACATAGTTACTAACAAAATTCCATTTACATTATAAATTTTCCAAAATAGCTTTACAGTATATTTCCAAAAGTGGCTGGACAGTATATTTCCAAAAGTGGCTGGACAGTAGGCTTCCAGAAGTTGCTGGACAGTATATTTCCAAAAGTGGCTGGACAGTAGGCTTCCAAAAGTTGCTGGACGTAGTATCGTCTAAAAGTGATTTGTTAGATCATGCCCGGACCAATTTTCGAATTTAGACACTGATGTGATGAATGACAATCACCGAAAAAAGTACAGCACTGTCATATGATATATTTGTCTCTTCCATTTTGGTCGTGTCATCATTGAAATGTCATTTGTTTATGCCAGCCTCTCGCGTCTTACACTTTTTTACTATTTTAGATTTTAGCCAACTTCAAAAAGAGGAGGTTCCCAATTCAATTGTGTGTCACGTTATTTATGAATAGATTTTACGAATTCTTTTCTTTAATGGATAAGTTGCACTCCAAGGGGTGGTGGTGGCCCTATTCAGGATTGTAGAAGTCAGTTTTATAAATTTTCAATTTAATAGTTTTACTTCATACCATACAAGGTTTTCTCGCGGTGTTACTTGTAGATCGTTCCTATAGCTCCAATTTATAGCCACTGACATATTTGATAGTAACATGACTGAATTCAATTATTAATATCTACTTACGTCTATAACATCAGTTCAAAAGTTAAAAAAAGAAACCTTGATATCGTGTTCTCAGAAATGCGTATCGATCGAACTGTAGGATCGAAAATATTGTTCTACCTGTCGGCTATTTACGTGTGATTGTACTGATTGTACAGGTATTTATGACCTTGACTGTACTAAAATGTTCAGCGACTTTTGAAGATGACTGTACCGAACATGATATTTAAATGATATACCTTATTGCCTTAGTTATAATTACTCATGTGTGTCGGGCTTATCAAAATCGAGTCCTATGAAGAGTAAGTAAAGGACTTTATGTAAAGTGGCTCTATGCTTAATATTTTCTCTAATAAAGAGTTTTCATATTCCTAATCTTCCTAGCCTTCTAGTTTATGTCAAGCAGTATTTCAAGAGATTTTTCCGTTGAACTGTTTGTTTTCT
The DNA here is from genome assembly GCA_927399475.2 of Acleris emargana. Classification (NCBI taxonomy): domain Eukaryota; kingdom Metazoa; phylum Arthropoda; class Insecta; order Lepidoptera; family Tortricidae; genus Acleris; species Acleris emargana. The sequence goes on along the minus strand of OV656835.1, from coordinate 41,351,961 downwards.
ATTAAACCTTTTTTTTGACAAGTAGTCAATTATCAACTAAAAAAAATATTCCAATACAGAAATACTTATAAACATTAACTCGACCTCAGTTTCTCAGAACGTTTCTTTTGGACCCTGTATAATTGGATTAACAAATACTGGATGCCGGTCCGGCGACAAATTTATACAATATCAGCGGATTTATGTAGTCAGTCATGTTCAGCAAATTGTGATATTTTACAAATCAGGCTCATTATGTAATTAAATATGATCAGCAAGTTTTGAATAGTATACATATCAGTGGATTTATGTAGTCAGACTTGTTCAGCTAATTTTGATATTTTACAGATCAGGCTAATTATGTAATTAAACATGTTCAGCAACTTTTGTAAAAATAATGCACATCGACCTTTGGTACTTCCAAATGTCTACAGAGATTTGTACCACAGCCTGTTCAGTTACATATGAACCTTAACAGTGTGCAGGTGTTTTGAAAATTTGGATGTGTTCATGGACTTTCGTTGCTGACTGTACTAGGGAATGCAATTACCGGCCAAATTTGAAAACCGGTAAATTACCGACTTCAGTCCGGCAAAAGCGGTTAACCGGTTATTGTGTTTCTCAAATAAAAGCAATAAAATTGTTTGAAAATCGTATATCTTACTTTAACAAGTCATTAAAAAATAATGACAACTTGAAGTAATAATTTTAAACTTCGATATAAGAAAAAATATCAACCAGTCTTAAAATTAAAGAAATCATTTTAATGATTAATAGTCATTTATCAGTTTTATCACACACAATTTACAAGTCATTGCACATACATATGATAATGTATTTAAATAGTCAACAACGAAAGCATAACACAAATCTGAGTTTAAAGATTAAAAATCTGTTCTCAATTTAGAGAGTAAATAAGTACAAAAATATAAAGAAATGATTCACTTAACACAATAAAATAAGCACTTGTAATCAATCACTAATCAGATTGTTCAATTTAATATGCACTCAAAGTCACTCAAGCATGTGTTGTTTTATTTATTGTCCAATTGGTTTTAACGTTTAACTTAACAAAACAGTAGCAGGTTGGCAGGTAGCAAACTAAAACAATAGGCTCAGATGTACCCTTAGGTTAAAAGGGAAGGGATAGTAAGATAAAGAAACAGTAAACAAATAGTACCTTACCTAATAAGGCACATCTTCGGCTGACCCTGGAATACGTAGCGTAGCGTTACTTTACTTGCTTACTTCGTAATAGTAATATAAGCTTACAAATAATTATCAGTCTTGTTCATAATTTGAAAGCCAATTTCAATCAAATACATTTTTAAGGAGTGGTTGAATGTAAATTGCACTTAAAATCATATTATTTCACGTTTATTTTTAGTTTTTCACGGTTCGGTAAATTACCGGTAATAGCTATAAATTACCGGTATTTTACCGGCTATAAAAAGGGTCGGTTTACCGGTAAACCGGTATACCGGTTTACCGGTTTGCATTCCCTATTAGGTACCTTCATGCCTACAACACTCGCTTATTTTGAGCATAATTGATTGCTAATTAGTCGTACACTATGAAAATTATTCTACAATATAAGCTTAAAATAGCATCAAAATAAGAAACCATTATGTAAATACAATCCGTATAAAAAATCTATTTTCTTTTCATGTTTCTCGTAGGGGGTCCCTTCTTGGGATTCGATTTATTGATCATTTTGTAATTTTAAACGATAAACTTTATTACTTATAACCGTTATTTTGTGAAAATTTCAACAGGCTTAGGTAAACTTACTCATTCATATAAGGGCGCGTACCGCTGTTAAGTGTGACGTCATCACCCGTGAGCGTTATACTATCCGCAAAAACTATCTGGCCGGTAGGGCAATAAACGTCGGCTACCGTTAGGGGTGTAACATGTCGATAACTTATAATGTAAACGTCGATATAATCATTATATTTTGAAATGTTATTGATATTGTTTTTAAAGTTATCTAATGAATAATACTAATTTTTTAAGATAATTACATGTTGAAGATATTTCTTAAATAATTAGCTAAATACGTGCCAACGGATATAATAGAGAAATTATTAATGAGAGTGAAAGGAAGTCATCCAAAAAAAATATACGCAGTGGACCAACTTGCAAATGAACACGGTCACGAAGTAATTCGGCTTCCACCTTATCACTGGCAGTATAACCCGATTGAGTTGATATGGGCTCAAATTAAAGGAGAAGTTGCGACGAAAAATACCACGTTTAAAATGGCAGATGTTGAGAAATTGTTAAATGAAGCGATCGATCATGTTACAATCGACGACTGGGTCAAATGTGTTCGCCACGCTGAAAATCTCCAGAACGAAGACCCTAGCTAAAGCACTTTTTATTGACACCAACCGTCTTGTTATTAACCTACAAGACGATAGTGACACTGAAGACGAAGAAGAATAGTATTACTAGTAATAGTAATATTTAGTAATATTAGTAAGTACTAGTATTTTCCTTGTTTAGTTATTTATTTTGTTATACCTCCTTATTATTTTATTGTAATACTTTATGTCAATAGTTCAATATACCTATTTATATTTCGATAGTAACTATACAATACTGTTATATAAAACACCACGTAATTTATATTCTTTGTTTCATTCATTATTTTATCGACATTCCTTTTTATGCGTAACGCTACCTGCCCTATTGCTGCTCGGCCCGCTCCATAAGCCGTGCAGGTGTGAAAGAGATAGCATAATTCCGATGATTTATGACCTGACCAGCCAGAAAGTTTCGCGGATAGTATTTATTTTTTGTTTTTATTCTTCTCTCAATCGCTCAAAGGTTAACTGGAAGAGATCCCTTATAGGGATACGTTCGCCTTTGTACATACCTTTTTTTGTTTCTGTTTATTTTTGATTTGTTATTTTCTGTTTGTACCTACAATAAAGAGTTTACATACATACATACATACTAGGCCGGGTTTCGAGCGCCGCGCCGCAGCGCAGCATTTTTTTGGTTTGAATGAAGGATACGTTAAGTCAAAAAATTTAACTGGTTATCGTTCACAATTCTGTTTTCCTAGAAAGAAATAGGAACAACTCTTTGTTGGCTTATATCTTGGTTAATTTTGTAGCTACTTATTCAAAAAATGATTTTCCCCAACTGTGTGCTACATGGATCAGCTTTTATTAAAGCTCTGAATATTTCTAAATACCATTCATATCACGTGCCTCCAATTTTCTAGAGTTATTCATCGTAGATTTTAAATTCGGTCATAAAAGATTTGAAAAATTATAATAGGATTTTATGTAACTGGTACATAAAGAGGGTCCTTAAAACACGAGTGTGGTTTTGTCACAACATCACACGAGTTTTTTAAGGCCTAATTATGTACAGTTGCATACATTACTTTATCTACACACATATTATAAGTACTCTAAGATGCTTTCAGTAGCCGAAGGCAAATAACCTTCATAGCTACCAGTGCTACTGCTACCTGAAATATATCTATAGGTGTTAAGCTAATGTATGAACTGAAATTAATAAGAAATAAATCAAATCAGAGAAAAGAAGTATTTATTTATTACAATAATTGTAAACATTAACATAAGTGCAATTTGATATGTTTAATTAACAAACAAACAAATGGCGGCAAAGCTAACCTGTGTCACGAATATGAATGTTTTTTTTGTTAATCTTTGACAAACTAACAAAGTCCCTATTCTAATGACATTCGACATCAAAACGGCGTACGACACATTACTTAAAATATACCGAGTCGACGTTTAATAGAGATACTAGAATTGACCCCCTGTTTGAATTGTGTTGGTTTTGGAAGATGTTCCAAATTTGAACAACATTACTTTATCAAAAGTTGTATCGTAATTTTAACTTTTCATTACAGCCACAGATAAGAGAAAATATCATAGTAAAATTGTATCTTGTAATGATGGTCATTGTCTACGGATTCTGAACGCATTATAGAGGACTTATGATATGTGTGTAGATAAAAGTGTTTTCTTATTTTCCCGTAGGTACCCCTACAATTATGTATTTTCGAGGAGAATAAAGTCACTCACATTTTATAAATTCATGTCGCTTTCTATCTGATAAAAACCAGACCACGCTCTTCTTCTTTATTTGCCCCCGCGGCGACTTGAACAGCTACTACTGCGGGGATATGGCGTTTCCACGTGAAGTGATTTCGCCAGTGTCAAGGTTTATATAAGTATAAATCAATATAGCAATAAAACACAATCCAATCTTCTCTAGGAAGATTGGGGGCAACGTTGTACGGTGATTTGTAGGTCAGAGGTCAAGATAGTTTTAACCTCTGCACCACTGCGAGTCCACTTGAAACGAGAAGAAAGATGCCAGATACACGAAAAAAATCCAAGTCTTCAATCACTGTGCGACACAAAGGCATAAAAAGTACAAATCACTATCAGAAAAGAACTTTGAACACCTAATTACCCAAAAATTAAAGTCTAAAACAAATTACACGTCTGCCATCTTTTAACGTTGCAAATGACCTCCAGACCACGCTCAGTTAAGGATTCCAAAGGCGTCACTTCACAAAAGCTATATTAAAAAACAACAAGTACCTACCTATGTATTAATTCTCTGTTTAGAGTTATTTGGTGCTGTCTTAGCCGATTTTAGTAGGTAAGTATAATAAACACTTGAGTCGCCTGTATCCCAGGAACCGATCCCGTCTACTTAGACGTGATAGTTTTCCTTTAAAATTCGTTATACGAGTATAATTATGCGCTTTTATTGCAGATATTTTTCAGATTTTTAGTATTTTTGTAGTTTTGGCTGTAGGGGGACAAAACTTTAACAAACATTTGCGCTTTAAAGATTAATATTACATAAACGGAGCCTTTAATCGAAAAATTGTTTTCACAAACTCGCAATATTTTTGAGAAACCTATCCAACGACACTTACTCTATAAGGTAGACGAGACAAAAGGGGAGGAGGTACACTAACATTTTTAAAAATTCTAGATTGAATTTTACCAATTCGTTGGCGTGACTAATATGTATATTTATGCCAAATTACAGCTTTCTCGTACCTACTAAAAGTCTCTGAGCTAATCGCTGCGGACGGACGGACGGACATGGCGAAACTATAAGGGTTTCTAGGTTGACTACGGAACCCTCAAAAGTGGGATGGAGGTAGCTATCGTGCCTCTTGCCAAGTTTTATCATGGCAGGGCTAAGGGCAAAGGGAAGCAGGTAGGTTTTGACGAGTAATATTCTTCCTTCAAAAAAACTTTTGCACTCTATAGCGTTGACTTTGAAGCTTGACTTTAGGGCAGTCACATCTTATAATAATAAAAAAACAAAACGCGATGAGTAGCTGAATAATGTTTGGTATGTTATTTTGATAATTAAGAGGAGAGAGGATTTATATTTTACTAGCAAAAAACAATTGTAGGTACTACCTGCGTTTCAGCGGTTCTTTGGTATTCGCAGATAAATTTACAAAGTATGGGTTTTACAGCAAAGCTGCATAATATGCATCAGAAATGAACAAGATTCTGAATCATTTCTCTATACCTAATACTTAGTTATTGCGATATAACACTTCAAACTATGGGCAGTTAGGACTATTTTTATTTGAAAGTATTTGATGGTCGTCTAGTTTCTGTTCCTGTTTTTTAAAAGTGAAGATAAATATTCTGCACACAAGCCTGCGTCGTGATGCCAGCACCGCTCGGTGTGAGGGGAATAAGTAATGGCTGATCTGCCTCCAACAATGCAGGGCTCCGCAAAAGGCCGCGCTGTCGCTTTTAAGGAAGGCCAACACAGGTAAAGGAGACACGTAGACCTCACAAAATGTTATAATGAGCATCAGCTGAGGCACATTAAGGTTCAAAAGCATAAATTTAAATTCGGAAGTTTCGGTGGACCCTGTAGCGACTATTTTTGTAATGATATATTTCATTTCAGGTTATTCTAATAAATGTTTTATTTATTATAAACTATACAAAAGAGCTGCTTTGCGGGCGTTGTCGTACCAAGAGGTAGCAGATTAAATGAAGAGATCTAGAATGAAGTCTATTCCAAAATGAAATATTGTATTCTCAACATACTGCTTAAAATCGAGGTGCCGCCTGTGCAGCTATCGTCCGCCGCCAGTGAAAGAAAACAACAAAGTGGATTTTGTAATTTGAAAAAAAACCCTATGTCAGTACCTAAACATTTTTTCAGAAAAACGAAAAACAAACTCCATAATTTATAAAACAATGTAAAAAATGTACGGTCACTAGCGCTAAATTTGGGTGGAACCCATTTCAAGAAAAATAAGCTTGAAGTCGTCGATGTCATTAGAGATGTCAAGTCATTTGTAATTGTTAGGAAACTCTTGTAGGATGTCAGATTGACTTTGGACCCAAGGTGGGTACCAAATATAATATCTGAAGATGAGGGTAAGTTCTATTCTTCTATATTTTAGTGTTCAGAAGTGATTGTAATGAGCCTAAATAGGGATTGACTGCGAGTCTCTAGTTAACTATGTTTAAAACACATTGGGGTTGAATACGACTCTTCAACGATGATGTTATAAGGCAGGCAGTGAATACGTGCATTCTTAAGTAGAAATACACGTTCCCTTGCGAGACGAATATTTTTCTAGATTATACCTTCACAAAAGAAAGATATATTTTTTTAAACATTAAATAAGTACCCAAAACGAATATAAAAATGTATCTTGTTCTACAATGCCTCATCTTTATTTAAAACACATCGGGGTTGACTGCGAGTCTTTGACGATGTTATAAAGCAGACAATATATGCATTCTTCAGTAGATACACGTTTCTTTGCAACTCGAATATTTTTCTAAAGTTATCTTTAACAGAAAAATATATTATTTACAACATTAAATAATCCCTTTTTTACTTTTTTCGATGATACTCGTAGTATCGAATAAAATGTAGATTGCATTTCTTCAACTATGTATAAAGCAGTAAAGATCCCGTACACATTCGTCACTTTTCGACTAAGTTCCTAAAAACGCGTTTATGTATTTTTAGTGCACTTTCGTCAGCAGTGACGAATCTGTACTTAAGTTTAATTTCTGTATGTTTTTGACACTAGTGACCAAAACGAACTTACAATAAATTTGGGTACATTTTCGTGTGCAACAGACAAAGTCGCTTTATAAACTGACGAATCTATACTTAAGTTTTCATTTCTGTTTGTTTTTGACACTATGACCAAAACGAACTTAGAATAAAATTCATTAGGTATTTTTACAATTTATTTATTTAACCCTTCAATTTATTTTGATTTAGTGACTTGATATCAAGTAGTAGCGTGTGGGTACGAAATGCTGTGACTTAATATCAAGCCATTGGCGGCGAAAGGGTTAAAGTATTTTAGGTAGGTAGATACTAGTAAATGTGGTTATTGCAATAAAACACTTTTAAAATTAACCCTTATTATATAATTAATAGAAATAAACATTACTTTTCATTAAACTAAATTACTTCAAACTCTGTCATAAATTTATAGGTAGGCAAGGAGTATAAAAATATAACAATCATTTTGCTATAATAAACTTCTTTTTTTTTTTTAAAACCCCCTCTTTTTTTTGCAGACGCCATTTTGAAATATTATATACCCTATGTCACTTCGGCAATTAAGACGAATCGAATGACACCTAGTATGTTAAAATCGGTCAAGCCGTTTAGGCTGCAGAGCGTGCCCAGAAATAGACATACATACATACATGCATACATACATACATACATACATACATACATACATACATACACTCGAAAAACATAACCCTCCTTCTGACGCAGTCGGGTAAAAAGGCTAAAATGTTTTTTTTGCAGACGAAAATATATTGTAAGTTAGTGTCAAAAACAAACAGAAATGAAAACTTAAGTACAGATTCGTCACTTTATAAAACGACTGTCTGTTGCACACGAAAATGTACCCAAATTTATTGTAAGTTCGTTTTGGTCACTAGTGTCAAAAACATACAGAAATTAAACTTAAGTACAGATTCGTCACTGCTGACGAAAGTGCACAAAAAATACATAAACGCGTTTTTAGGAACTTAGTCGAAAAGTGACGAATGTGTACGGGATCGCAGTAGGATCTGCATTCTTAACTAAAAACACTGAGTATTTTCTTTTGCGATTTTCAACCTCATTTTCCAACCATATTGTATTGAATACCGAGGAAACCTCGGTGTGCGAAACAGACTCGCACTTGACCGGTTTTTTTTCCTGGAATACAAGTTGATCTTATTGAGTGATTTGAAATAAGCATATTACCTACAGCACATAAGAAAATGTAGTAATAATAACAAACCGCAAATAAAATAAACATGATACTGTAACCCTAAACCCTGAAAAAAATTAAACAATTATCTAATAATGGTATAATATGGCGTTTTTAACGCGTAAAAATGCGCACGAAAACATTTAAAAAAATTACAATCATCTCATGGCCTAGAAATATCCACATCACCTTTACGGGGGTACCTAGGTAGGTTTATAAATGTATACTCTATGACCTTCTTCCATCAATACATTACATGTCACAGATAAGTGGGAAAAGTAAGACGATTTTAATTCGGCAATAATTATTACTTTATTTTATTACGTATATTAATACTCATTTAACTACCCAACCACCTCTGGCGGAGTAACATAGCACAAATCCTTTAATTGGTTTTGTGCTTCCTATTCTTGTTCCATATGTTGTATTTGTAACTGTTGGATTTCCTATCAATAAATAAATAAATAAACTACTCTCTGCTGAAGTTTTGAGTAAGCACAGTAAAACTACTAACTTTTCCATTAACTTTAGGTCCAAAAGGACTATCCATTGACTTTGACCGCAGCTTACCAGCGTTTACATAATCACGGGAAGTTTCAGATAAATACTCTTTTCGATTTCCTGTGTACAACCAGTCATCAGAGTTAGATCGTTTTTTGTCTGTAGAACAAATAGGATTAGTTTTAGTTTCGTCATCAATGCTGTGCTGTGTGGAGAAGGCCGGCCCGCCCGCCAGCTGTCCGAGCCGGCGGCGCTGGTAGCGGCCCGGCGCGCCGCCGCCGCGCGCCGCGTCTGCGCGCCGCGCCAACCAGTCGTAATGCGTTATTGGGTCTCGAGGACCCCAATGTCTTGATGGTTTGAAGGAACACGTAATCTTCTGAAAAAATAAAACCTATCTAATTCTGATCTTAAATAATTAAGATCTGCACCACTAGAGGCGGCGCTCTGTTGCAAATATAAGGGATAATAGATTTACGCGACACAGACATAAAGATAAGTCTGGACATAAGTGTCTGTTGTGTATGCGATATAGCATACACACGCTGTCTCGTGTGTTCCTGCGTTAATTGGTAGCACTGTTACTGTCACTGTCCCTGCCATGGAGGACATAGGCGGCAAAAGCCGGCAAATGAAGTGAGGGTATACGTTCCATATGTCACCTTAAGTCTATTTTTTTATTCCTAAAATGGCAGCTACAAATGTCAAACGTAAGAATATTGTGGCCAGCTTTTGAGAAACAGTACTGTTATTTGTTTCGGTTCATGGCGTAATTATTAATAATCAAAATTACTACGTACGTTAAAAAAAATCTGTTTTGGTATAGTCACCACACGGGATTGTTGAGCTACTTGCCACTGTTCAATATTTAGCCATGTAATGCAAATCGGGCATACTCGTGTGACGTCGTCGTGAAGGACCTTTGAACGACTGATAACCAATGATGACATGGCTATATTCGAGTTACAGAAAGATTATTTATATCTTTTCTCAAACATGCTCGGAAAAAACGGTTTTCCGATTGAAACACAAGGACGGAAAGAGCCTCATTTTACTCCTAGGAGTAAAAAAACCATATGAAAACACTTTCCGTCCATGTCCATATATTTCTTAAAAATGCTGTCAATTTGCATACAAAATCAAAAGGACCAAGACAAAAATTAAAAACAGCCAAGGTAACTGCTCGCTTTTTTAGCACAGTGCGTGTGTTTCTTTTTGAATTTGCATTCCAATGTCTATGGTTAGTATTTAAAAACAATTGACAGTCGGTAACATTCGTTTATTCTGCATAATATAATTGTGAAACCGAATATTAAACTATTTGTTGTGTGAAATACTTTTTAGAAATGTATTGGTATTATTTCCTCACAATATGTTTGAGAAAAGCATTATGTATGCCTCGGCGGAAACGAGGATTTCCTGACTCGTATTTTAGCAGGCCTCGCTGTTGCTCGGCCTGCTAACCACCTCGTCAGGAAAACCCTTACTTTCCGCGCCTAGGCAACAATGTACTATTGTCATTCCGTATTTCCATCAAATTAGCTGTCAAAAATAATCTGACAGATCATCGGTAATTTATTAAATTATTAGACTCGTAAGTCCATTTGCAACGTTAAAAGATGGCGGACGTGTAATTTGTTTTAGACTTTAATTTTTGGATAATTAGGTGTTCAAAGTTCTTTTCTGATAGTGATTTGTACTTTTTATGCCTTTGTGTCGCACAGTGATTGAAGACTTGGACTTATATCGTGTATCTGGCATCTTTCTTCTCGTTTCAAGTGGACTCGCAGTGGTGCAGAGGTTAAAACTATCTTGACCTCTGACCTTCAAATCACCGTACAGCGTTGCCCCCAATCTTCCTAGAGAAGATTGGTTTGTGTTTTATTGCTATATTGATTTATACTTATATAAACCTTGACACTGGCGAAATCACTTCACGTGGAAACGCCATATCCCCGCGGTAGTAGCTGTTCAAGTCGCCGCGGGGGCAAAGAAAGAAGAAGACTGATTAGACTCGTAAACAACGTTCGGTTAAAGTCGTTGATTCAGAGTTTTCCCGACTTCATATGACCAGACATACCCTTATAATATAATGTGTGGTATGACCAATCATGACTTTTCCGCTGTTATCTTTACCTCGTAACAATTGTCGCCAGGTTACTGTTTCTAGACTTGTATTTGCTTGGCTTTGGGTGTAATTGTTCTATTGTCAGGTTGGCAGGCTTGGTCTTCGGGTTAGCCAACAGTTAAATAGCATGAAGAAAATATAACATAATTCAAGTGGTTCTAACCTAAATGGCACTTCTCGCCTGTCAAACACGATGGTAAAGTAAAGATGAAATACTTTCCTGCGACTTTCCTTGTCTGGATATACGGGTATAACCCACTAAACCCGATTTGTATAACACGGCCGCAATACGTACTGTGGCAAGTGGCTCATCAATCCCGTGTTGTGACTGTACATAACCAAAATCAATAATAAATAAAATCTACATTGAATTCAACCGTTAACCTATTATTGGACAATTACTTCAGTAGTGCCAACATGAAAAAAATAGTCAGACGTGACGCCAACGCACCTATATTTTTGTCGGTAAGTACCGGTTGTATCACATCACTATTTATGAGTGGTAAATAACAGGTAACACACATACCGTAACCTCGGGTAACTTAGCCCTAGGGGGTAACATTGCCCACCCTAAAAACCATCGTTAAAAATTTAATTATTCCATTAAATGTTACATCAGAACCAAGCTACTTACATAGTTCTAAAATTATTTTAACAATTAAAGATGATTACCACTGAAATACTTATACTTTTAAGGGTGGGCGATGTAACCTCCTAGGGTTAAAGTAACCCGAGGTTATGGTATTGTCATTTTAATCTTCGGAATAAAAAAATACTTTATTGACCACTGTTACTATTGCTTGCACGACTGTCATCGCAAACGATTTTATTGTTGCGCAGAGACCGCAAAAAGAAGCTAAAACCATAACGAACAACCTTCATAGCGAGCATAATTAATTTTGAAGGTGTTTAATACTTGTAACAGCTGCTGTTAGTAAGTATGAATTCGTGCCTTGTATATATTCTTACCCCAATGATATCATATTGAACTTGTTTCACTACAGTTATCGCTGCAAATCCGATGAATATAGCAATAACACAGGAAGCAGTGGCAACTAAACCGATAGCCTCCCACGGGGGGACCCGCCAGCCTGCGAGGAGGACGAGCGCCACGGCGAGCCGCCACGCGGCGACCGACAGAACGCCTGCGGGCGCGAGCCACCACCCCACCACCCAGTGCCTCCCCAGCGCACGGCCTGTCAGGAACTCTACATCTTCAACCAATGCCTTCCATCCTGCATAACAGAGATTATAATGCAATAGAATTCATAGGACCGTTGCAATTTAAATCATATACCAGTATACCTACCTAATTCCCAACCAACGAGGATTTTAGGGTTCCGTACCCAAAGGGTAAAAACGGGACTGTCCCGCTCCGCTGTCCGTTTGTCCGTCCGTCCGTCTGTCTGTCTGTCACCAGGCTATATCACATAAACCGTGATAGCTAGACAGTTTAAATTTTCACAGATGATGTATTTCTGTTGCCGCTATAATAACAAATACTAAAAACAGAATAAAATTAATATTTAAGGGGGCTCCCATATAACAAAAGTATATATTTTTTTAATGTTACGGAACTTTTCGTGCGTGAGTCCGACTCGCACTTGGCCGGTTTTTTTAATGTTATCGCGAATGATCGCGATATGCATGAAAGACGTTGGTGAGTGAACCCCTTTAGTTCGTTAGTTTTTTAGACGAAACAATTATGCTGCTCATTGTCATCTATTATTGGCGGGAATAAGAGGTCAAGTAAAAATGGAGAATGGTGAGGTTGGTTGTTGTTTGTGAAGTGAGAGATAATTATTCTGTGCACTGGTAAGTGCTTATAAACTGTAATAATTATTGACATGCATGTGAGAGGCATGTGGAGGATCAACAGGGGGCCTTCGGGTCCCGCTCTTGGGCTCCGCGCTAGAGGATGGGGTTCCCTGTGGAGTTTCAAAATCGACAAGTAAATTTATCTGTTGGCTCTCTCCTTGTATTTTTTCAAGTGTAAGACGGAGAAAGGGCTAAATTTATCTGTCAAATAGGTATGCTTTAGTTGTCGATTGAGAAACAGACGACGGTAAGCCTACTAAAGGCTAGCGTCATTTTTATTGTGTCTGAAAATTCATTTGGTAAAAACCACATGAAGTGAAAGCTCGTAGGAGCGTTTAAACTCGATCCCTTGATACCGATTACGTCTCAGTCCCACACACGAGGAGACAAAGCATACACCAAAGGTGTTCATTTTATTTTAAGACAGAGAACGCAAGCGATCACACAATACACCTGATGTAAAGTGGACAGTAAAGCCCAGATACATTTTTAATGTCAAGATTCCAATCCTGAGATCATTGGGAAATGCATTGCCAACCTTGAGAACTCAGTGGTCATTCTCCAGATATACATTTTCATATGTATTACAAACTATAAAGCTACTTACGTATTTAATTTTGCAAACTACATCTCAAACCATCATCTCTTCTCGTCTTTATCACCTAAATTTTCGTGTTTTCTAAACTGTTCTAGAAAAAAATACCACCTCGTAATTAACACGTTGCGTCCCACTTCCAATATCACTTAATTCTATAATGTCCTTATGACGGGTACACGGGGGGAAAGATGAAGAGGATTGTGAGGCTGAATATTTCCTTACAAAATGCGGTGAAAACGCTTCGCTCCCCTTAAATCTAGTCCGACTTTTATGAATTTTGAATATGTTACTTATACCTTGGTTTTTTTAGCATTAAGAAAGACCTTTCAAGAAGTAAATGTAAGGTTTTTTATTGGTAATGTTTTACTGGTAATTGTTATTGGTAGTATGATGGAATAACTGGACAATTATTAAAAACACATGTCGGAGCATTACTTACGTATCACAATAGAAAATTGCAAAATGTGTTGTTTTCTTTTATGTATAAAGATTATTCAATAATAATGCGTTAAAATTTTACTTGTGCTTATTTTAATTTATTCCAAAATTATTGCTTGATAAAATACCCAAAGAAGCAGATGTCACAAACAAACGGAACGTTTTAAGCTCAAACTTATAATGCGACTAAATTATAGCCTGACCAGAAAAATAAAAAAAACCTCTAATGGGGTGCCAATAACACTTTTCTCATCAAGCAATAGAGAAATGTCAGTTCATATCATTTCCACTATATGACGATTTTTTCATTTCTCTAGTAAGGCTATACAGAGATAGTGTCCCGTATCAGGGTCCACTTTGACTCTCATAATTATTTTTACTCAAAGTTTTGTAAGTCAAAATCATCGCAATTCATAACGTATTTTTTTCAGTAACTGTTACTTTTTCAGGATTTTGTTATAACAAACCAACCTGACTAACCTAGTCTTATCGACACGTTTACGGTTAACGGTTCTAGCGATGATAAAAAATATGAATAAAATCTTTATGAAAACAAAATTATTATGTACAAAATAAATATGTGATACAATGCCCTCCCCCGTAACAATACGGATTGGGCATTTTGAAATTCCAATTGGTCGCATAATATGTCTGCCATTACCTTGTTCTTTAATCTTTGTTTTTAAACGTCACTCTCATGCCGTATGTCTTGCAAGTGCGATACGTTCTAGGTAACTAGTTGTACCAGAATCTTTTTTGTTTTAATTATTTCACTTTAATTTTCAGTTTAAGTTAGTTGTTATTGTTATTGTCGTATCAATTCATTATTATATACATTATCATCTGCAGAAAAAGGTCAACGACACCCGCTTCTTTGTTTACCGAATTCTAATGCTAAAAATCGAAAAATAGATACAAGTATTATAAAAATCTAGGTCTGTTTATTTTTTCCTTTCGAAGAAAATAAAAACCTAAACGTCCTAGTTTCTCATCATAACTACAACATACATATTTAAAAATCGTGGAAATCTGTCTTGATTTAGGGGGTAAAAATGGTTATAGCCATGAGCTTTGTATGGAATTTTCTTGACCGCTTCTCGTCAGAAGCTTCGCCGTACAATCCCCTAAATAAAAAATATTTTGGCACAAACAATATCCTATCTCGTTCTCAGCATAACTAAGACACATTTAGCGGTTCACTAATGTTTGACCAAAAAATTATTGACAAATGATCATTTGACAAACAACGTTTCACCAAATGATCATTTGGCAAACGAGACATTTGACAAAAGTATCATCTTACAAAAACTCACTTAGCAATTGATCATTTAGCAATTAGTTTACCTATTTCTGGGCAGAAAAAAAAACAACCTCGAAGGCCAAGGCGGGAGCCAAGCTCCCGCCTTTGCCTTCTAACCTAACCTGTCCGAGTCGGTTATGCCCTGGTTCGTTTTCCTCGTAAAATGTAAATTTAACTGTTGATCATTTGGAAAAGTAAATCATTTGTAAAATGACTATTAGTAAAATGATCAAGTGACGAAACATTTTTTTGTAAAACGTTGTTTGTCAAGTGTAATTTTGACAAATGACTTTTGGTCAAACGGCAGGACACCACATTTAGCCAACCATGCAACCGCGTGAGGTGGACGAGACTTCTCCCGCACCGTAAAATAGTGCAGGATTGGGCCGGTTCGACCTCAACCGCACCATCTAAGAGTTCTATAAAATTGGCCCTGCTGTAAACGAGTACGCGTCATTCGATACCTAGAACACTAGCATTTGTAACTGCATTTACTTGGGTATTTGCTTAATTCTTTTCCTGTTTTCTAACATACCTAAACCGTCTTACGCTTGGGCATTTTGCAACCTTTTCAGTTAATCTACTGAATTAGCACCACTCGGTGCTCTCTCACGAGCAACTTATAGTTTATTTATTTCTTCTTCTTCTAACCAATTTATTACATTCGGAGTTACAGCTCTCATTGACTTCAATCAATATCCCTTGACTTGATTTATTATGCTGGATGCTACAAGATAGCAGGATAAAGTGTCTACGTACCGTATATGTAAACTATCGCAACCATTTCCAAAATTGTGGTTATGCTAATAAGAATTGGAACAATGGTGTCCTCTAGTAACGCCAAGACCGGGACTCCTCCGCTCAGGACTGCTACGGCGGCCGCAGCACCCAGAAGGGAGCTCGAAAACGAGAAGATCCTCCAGCTTTGGCCGCCGACGCGGCGAAACCGATCGTACAGCGGATACAGTAAGGTTAGCTGAAAAAACAAAACAACTTAAAAATTTTATCGGTTGTCGGTTGCAAAAATGAGTATAAATTAGCCAATTTTTCTTCTTTAAATCGTTAAATGCAATAAAATAATCCAGGAAGCCGACAGGAGCCGCTACAGGGGCGCGCCGCGGCGCAGCACGAAGGCGCCGTAAATACATACATAATAATAATGTGAGACCATGCCGAATGCGACATACTCCAAATTTTATCGAACCGTGTTAATTGATAGGCTATTGTAAATCCGAATTTTAGCTTTTTATTCTGCTGAAACCGTCAAATATAAAATATGTAATTAACAAGCAGCCAACTACTCGCTATGGTCTATCTTATTGACATAAAACAAGCAATTTTCGGCAAAAAACCAAAAGCATAAATGAAAACATTTTGATTCTACAAAGCTATAGTCGCAATTTGTAAATTACGTATACTAAAATTTAGCCCGGGGAAATTAAACCGAAAAACAAGCCAACCTTGCACGAATTAAAAACGGCATTATTTTTTCATTAAATGTGTTGAGTAAGTATAGACAAGAGAGTTGTAAATTGTATCCCGCGAAAAGTGCACCCACCCGCAAGGGGTGTTTTTTAAGAAATTACCTGAATTCATTTTTTTGGTCAAAAAAATATTAGTAACAGGTATAAATAGAATAGTTGGTTGTAAGGTTTTTTTGTGGAAGAGATAAAGTTTTACCAGTAGGTTAAGAAATAAAACATTTGTCGTCTGCGCAACAATGTTTTTTTTTTATATTCTAATTTGGCATTGTAAGTACATCATCATCATCATCGGTGTATAACATTCCACTGCTGGACGTAGGCCTCCCCGAATGTGCGCCATTTTACCCTATCCTTGCCCTGTCGCATCCAACGTTTCGCAAATCAGCACTCCATCACGGGTAGGACGCACTGATTGAATCATACTTTCGTTTTCAAACATTTCGAGATGTTTGATGAGAAGACATGACGTAGTTTTCCAAATTTTCTTGGCCTCCCTCTCAAAGTTGTTTTTACCTAATTGCAAAATCTGCGTGAGGTAGGTTACTCAGAATCAACTTCAAGAAGATGACCATTTACAGTAATAGGTCTCGGATCAATGTGGTTACTGAACATGACTTTGGTTTTATCCAATTCCAAATTCATGCTGAGACGTACGCTTTGTGAGGCAGATGCTAGGCTGTCCAGCATTTGTCCGCCATCGAGACTATGTCGTCTGCGTATCGCAAGTGCGAGATCGCCGATATGTTGATAGCTTTACCTTTCCGGTCCAACGTCTTAAACAGATCTTCGAATGCGCTTGTTAACAGTTTCGGAGATATATCGTCTCCCTGTCTCACCCCTCTGCGCAATTGGATAGGTTCAGACTGTTGGTCTTGTATTTGGACACACATAAAGGCAGATTCGTACAAGGATCTCAACACTGCGATATACCGACAATCTAATTGGCATCACTGCAAGGATTCCAAGATAGCCCAGGTTTCCACGGAATCAAAGGCCTTCTCATAGTCCACAAACGCCAAGCACAATGGCCGATTATACTCTTCGGACATCTGTATAATCTGCCTTACTGTGTGAATGTGGTCTATGGTGTCATACCCCGTGCGAAACCCGGCCTGCTCTGGAGATTGGAACTCGTCAAGTCTTCTGGCATTTTACTTTAAGCGTCGCAAGGTATTCTGGTTTAGGGTAAGGCAGCTGACATACAAACTATATTTGTGTTTCAAAAAAGAGCCATTCGTTCTATTTACAACTTAATTTCCCGTGACTCCTTAAGAGAATTTTTTAAAGAAATTAATATCTTAACTGTAGCGTCTCATTTTATTTATGTTATTAAGAATTTAGATTATATTACCATTATATATATTAATCAATAATATTTTTTTCAAATGCAATAGCTTTATCTTGTTTCGGGGACACCGTTGATGTAGGAAAACATATCAATCTTATGTGGTCGTCTTGCACCGTCTTATATACTTACACCTAGGTAGGTGTTCCTTCCTTTTCTTCCTCTATCTCTATCGTAAGATTTAGCTGTGTCTTCCTGCGGAAACTACGCAGGTTATTTGATATATTTTTAAATGTATATTTATAGATTTATATAATGCTAGACTAATTAGTACCATTATAATAGGTATTAAATATATTTAAAAAATGATTAACTGCTGAGTTTCTTGCGGCGTTTCTTCTCAGCAGTGGTCTCCTCTTGTGAAGCGCCGGTAGATTCTTGACGTGTAAAAGTGCCCGTGCGGCCTACTTACTGATTAAATGTCTTTATATTCTTCTTATATATCTTTAAGCAAAAATAATCACAGGACAAAAAAAAAGCTAAATGCTTTTAATTTCATATACCTATTAAGCAATATTTCTGAAGTGCAAAGTATTATATTATGTTTAATTTTCCTAATAATAATTAGGAAAATTAAACATAATATAATACTTTGCACTTCAGAAATATCAAAAAATATCAAGTATCTGTTTAGTCAAAAATGTAACAGAACTGCGCCTCTATTCTAGGCGGTAAGAACGATATCGTAGTGAATCTGTTATGGTATTGTATGATTATGACGTCAGCCGCCATTACTGTTAAGTAAATAAGAGGAATATCAAAACGGTGACCATACGATAACAGCTCAAACACGATATGGTTTTTACCGTGTTGAATAGAGGGCCTGATAGTTGTTGGATAATGGATCATAATATCAACCCATATCCTAATTTCTCAAAATTAAACAGATTAGGTGTACCTATATTAAAACCCGATTTGCATGAATGTGTTTAATTTTCTTGTAGATAAGTAGCCTATTTATGAAAGTTAAACTAAATTTACCTTTGCTACATTATTGTCTAAACCTTTCCGTACACTTAGAACACCCTTTAAATACATTTTATTTTGCTTTATTCCAATTTAATTATTTTATGTAAAAAAATCACCGTTATTATTTTTGCTTGAAGTAAATTTCAAAACATTCCAAAATATTTTTTCATTTCAAATTCCATGGACAAATTTGTTTAATTATTCAAATATATATAGTATATACTAATTCTTTACATACAGCAACTAAAGTTATCCTGTTAACTATTTTGCCTTGAATTTTATTCACAAAAACGTTTTTTTTAACCTTGTGCCGGTCATTGAAAGTGTTTAATTTTTCAATATTTTTTGGAGAGCTTAGTTAAAATAAATGATTCAAGAAAAAATACCGCTATTTGCAAGGTTCAAATCTAAAAGCCCCACAGGGTCGTTCTCAAAAAAGTTTCACCGCCACCTGTCTATAGGTCTCTCTTAGAACTTTTTTTTACAAATCGTCATCCAATTGAATTATCAATTGATATGAAAATACACTTTTTGATTAGAAGCTTTTTTGCTTTGATACAAATTAAAAATTTATAAATAACCAATAAATCAATTGTAACTAGGTTTTGTCGCTCACCTGCAGTGTCCCACGTCCACGCGAGGCACTCGTGTTTCGAGTTAATTGAAACGTAAAAAATACCTACGTAACTTAGTTTGAATACCATATTTTACTTACATATATACTCAAGATTTAAAACTGCAGTGTCGAAAAAGAAAACTTTACTTATATTTCGAATTATATTAAATTATTTTTTGTCACTCAGCCGTCATGAGATAAACGCTACCTCTGTGGCTCTACTGTCTCGTCTAACTTGCCTTACCCCGTATAATTTGAGACCTACAGCCCCCAGCTAACGCTGTAAGAAGGAGTGTGCCGTTCTTAAAAATAATAAACAAACAACTTACGCAAACGTTAGTTTATAATAGGTAAGTAGTCGCTATTCTTTCGTTTACATTTTTATAATTGTGTGACTTATTGTGTTGATATTAATTTGTAGAACGTAAAACATGGTTTATTTGTATATGTATAAATATGCAGTTCATTAACCAAGTACTTAACTTGTATTGATGATATAACTGTCATTTAGTCCATCACCTGTATGTCGTTTATCTGTCTACAAAAAACAGGTAAACGAAGTTTACGGCAGTCGAACGACATTTTTTTTGATGTAAATCAAAGGTGTTTGTGGCACTAATGTTTTGAACCCGACTGCACGAAGCAGGGTCGTTTTCCGAGCGTACAAAGGGTGGAAAGTTGAGATAGTGCAGTAAGAAGATCCCTTGCTTCTACGCGCAAATGCTCTTAGGAGACTTTCACTAACTTTTTAAGTGATGACAATCGACATTCACAGATTTTTGATTAAATGTATAGTCAGCGAGAAAATCGACAGCTTTAAGTAATTTTTTAATGCCTGTGGGTCGGATTTCTATCAAGGATTAAAACACTCTTTGAGACCAACTAAGGTTAGAGTACTAGAACACCCACAAATCAAAGAAGTGTCTTGTAGCTGCCCTTACTGCCCCATGTCAACTTTCGACCCTTTAAACATATGTAGGTATATATGCATATAACACCTTGTAGCCCATACGGTTCACCGGTTCGCCGGTTCGAAAAGTAAATAAGGTGTGCTACAGTGGTAGTGCTATTACCATTTAAGGTAACAATTTCCATAAAGAATTATTAAAACATGGTCTGAAACTCAACAATAAACAGACTATTTCTGATTCGGTAGCCAATAGACATCTCATTCATTCTATAGGAACCATTCAATTACCTATAAATTTCAAAAACCAAGTTCATATTATTACTACTCATGTTATACCAACCATTAACGAAAACTTTATTTTAGGCATTGACTTTTGGAAATTATTTAACTTAGCTCCCGACATACTACAAATAAACTCATTTAATTCGATACATCCAAAAACCTTACTCATAAACTCAGACAAAAAGCAAATAATACATTACAAGACCATGACAGAGACGCAAAGACTAATTTCAGATTCCGTGATAAACCAATTTCGTAACATTTCCACCGAAACACAACCTTTAGGTAAAACTCATTTAGTTGAGCACTTTATTGACACAGCAGATCATCCCCCCATTAAACAACGTTGCTATCGCCTTTCCCCTGAGAAACAAAAAGCATTATGTACAGAAGTAGATAACATGTTAAAAATTAACGTTATCGAACCCTGTGCCAGTCCATGGTTGAACCCAGTTGTCATAACTCCTAAAAAAGACGGAACCTGGCGTTTCTGTATAGACAGCCGTAAACTTAATTCAATTACTAAAAAAGACGCTTACAAATTACCATTTATAAATGACATTATTGATAACCTTAAAAATGCCAAATTTCTCTCGTCTATCGATATTGCAAAAGCCTTTTGGGAAGTTCCCTTACGTCTTGAAGACCGCCCAAAAACTGCATTCTATGTACCAGGACGTGGTATGTTCCAGTTTAAGGTTCGGTTCCATTAGTTAAACCGAATGTTTCGGTCCATTCGGTTTAACTAATGCTCCAGCTACCCAACAAAGATTCATGGACTCCCTCTTTGTCCCTGAAAACCTTGATAACTCAGTATTTTCCTACTTAGACGATATTATCGTTATAAGCAGTTCTTTCGAAGAACACATCTCTCTTCTTAACAAGGTCTTACAAAAATTAAAACATGCAAACATTACAGTAAATTTCCCAAAATGTTCTTTCTTTAGGAAAGAACTAAAATATTTAGGTTACATCATTAACGAACAAGGCCTTCAAACAGACCCTGAAAAAGTTAAAGCTATTTTAGACATACCATCCCCAACTTCCCCACGTGAAGTTAAGAAATTCTTAGGAACAGCTAGTTGGTACCGTCGCTTCATTCCAAACTTCAGCTCAATAGTAGCTCCTCTGAATAAGCTTACTTCCACTTCCAAGAAATCACCCCCTTTCAAATGGAACTCTGAAGCTAATAATGCCTTCATCTTTATTAAAGAAGCTTTAGTCTCCACTCCAATACTGGCTTCTCCTGACTTCTGCAAACCATTTGCTGTCCATTGTGACGCGTCTGGATTCGGAATCGGTAGTATGCTCACTCAGGAGCTAGATGGTGTTGAAAGACCCATAGCTTATATGAGTAAATCCTTAACTGGTGCTCAAAGAAACTATTCCATTACAGAGAGAGAACTCTTGAGCGTTATCTTATCACTTGAACATTGGCGTTGCTACTTAGACAATGGTCAAAAGTTCAACATATATACTGATCACTCAGCTCTTCAGTGGTTTCTTCACCTTGATAATCCAACTGGACGATTAGCCAGATGGAGTATTCGCTTATCAGCTTTTAACTTTGTAATAAAACACAAACGTGGTAAAGACCATTTAATTCCAGACACCCTATCAAGATCAGTTCCAATAAGTTCTGTAACTTATTCCAGTTCTCATACAGATGACCCTTGGTATATATCTCTTTACTCGAACTGCAGTTCAAACCCCACCTCCACCCCAGATTATATCATCGTTAATAACAAACTATATAAATACTCGCGCTCTAACACCCCTTTGAAATCAGAATACAATTGGAAACAAGTAATACCGAAAGAATATATAATCCCTCTAATAACCGAAAATCATTCAACACCAACTTGTGCTCATTTTGGTACTTTTAAAACTTATCAAAAGTTAAAAGAACACTACTTTTGGCCCGGAATGTACAGGGACATTTCTGATTTCATTTCTAAATGTGAGACTTGCTTGGCTTATAAATATCAAAACCAGCCAAAAATCGGTTTAATGGGCAAACCTAAACAATGCTCCCGCCCTTTTCAATGTTTATCCATTGATCTTATAGGTCCTCTACCCAAAACTTTCAAACATAACAGATATATTTTTGTGGTTACCTGTTGCTTTTCTAAATTTTGCCTTATTTACCCTTTAAAAAACTCCACATCTTCTGCTATAAATAAAATTTTAGAAGACTCTGTTTTCATGACTTATGGTATTCCAGAAACGATCATATTAGACAATGGTCCCCAATTCACAAGTCGTGAAATAACAGACCTCTTCCAATTTTATAAAATACCCTAGATTCATTATACTCCTCGTTATTGTCCTCAAGTCAATACAGTAGAGCGTTATAATAAAACCATAATTACAGCAATTTCTTCATTTTTACACGATAATCATAGAACATGGGACTTGAACATACACAAAATTCAATTCGCAATTAACACCTCAGTTAATGAAACCACTAAATATACTCCAGCTTTTCTTGTTTTTGGTCGTGAACCAGTCACTTGTGGTTCCGTTTATAAGACTAAAGACCTTTCATCTGACATTATATTCGCTCCCCGAGATGAATTCGCTGATAACTTAGGTTCCCTTAGCCCAATTCTTTTAGAAGTACAAGAAAGGCTTCACCGTGCTCACCAAATTAATGCAAATTCTTACAATAAACATCACCAGAAGATAGACTTTAATGAAAATGATATAGTTTGGAGACGAAACTATACCCTTAGTTCTTCAGATAAATATCATTCGGCTAAACTTGCTCCTAAATTTATTAAGTGCATTATTACTAAAAAGATTTCTTCCCTTGTCTACGAACTTTTAGATTTATTTGGTAAACCTCTAGGGCGTTGGCACGTTAGAGACATAAAACCAAACTCTAAGAACATTAACCTAAATATACGTTAATATAAATACCAATCACTCGAAATACTTTTCTCTTTCTCTCTAATTAGGAATAATTAATAATTTAAGATTTAAAATATAGGTATCATTCTCATCACTTCATTCACTAAAACATTCCTTTCATTTCTTAAAATTGTTCTATTTTTAGAGCAAAATAATTAGATAAATAATAAATATACCTATATTTATTATTATGCTGTGAGCAGTTCCGCTCCTAGTTCTTCTTCATAGTTCTTGACTATGAACATTGCTTCGCATTTATTCCCTAACTAAATGTTAACTTTTCCAACCCTGGAGCGGTTGACAACTCGTTAAATAAGCCTTAGGTCACACTTTCTTTTCCCCCTGGAGCGGTTGATAACTCGTTAAATAAGCCTTAGGTCACGCTTTATTTTCCCCCTGGAGCGGTTGACAACTTGTTAAATAAGCCTTAGGTCACACTTTCTTTTCCAACCTAGAAACGGTTGATTACTAATCTTTATACCTAAGTTATTGTGTACGTAATGTTTCTCTTAGTGAGAATTTTTTTTCTTATAGAATACTTGTATATAGGTACTTTATCATCTTGACTACTACATCAGCGGTTGGTGACTGATCCCAAAAGAAGCCTACACCATTTTGGGACCTTCTATACAGTATATCCCTACCTAAAAGGAGAATACTCTACATGAATGGTGTTATGAGCTGCGATATATGCGACCATAACTATAAATGAATGATGAATGAAAGGAATATAATGAAAGTAATAGATTGCTTCCCACTGTACATACTCACTATATATTACATTTTCACCTCACTCACCTCAATCGCCCCATCATTCACCTCAACCATTTAATTTTAATTTGATTTTTATACGAACTTATGTAAAAGAAAATTCCTTCACTCCAAGCTCAGGATTTTTCTTTCCAGGCCAACCCGGGTATTGTAACGAGGTTGTTACCACCTCTTTTGTTTGAGTTCCTGGCCACTATTACATTTCGATCTAAATCTTCCAAATTCAAATGCATTAGATTCTATTCCGCTATCGATCCTTGGATCATTCTCCATATTTTTACCATAAGAACTAGACACTCGTACGCGTGTCTCCCCATTATTGTGCTTTCATTAATTTACTATATTATTTGGTATTCAGTTATTATAAATTATAAAATATATTCAAGAAGTGTTTCTTTTATCATCGACACAAAACGTCTCAGCGATACTGACCCTGTACCGTCAGATGTTATTTTATACAAATAAGCGGAAAAAACGAATAAAAATATTAAAACTAAGCACTTCTCATAAGTTTAATTTACTTTTTATTTCACTTAACTGCACCCGTTATCGTTAACTTGCTAACAGCTTCACAATATCGCTTATTTGTCGCAAACCTGCCCCCATTGGCGATAACCTGGTTACAAATAGTCATTCACCTGCCCCATTCAAAATAACAATATCTTCTAACACTATGAATTAAATCACTTCCCTCCACGTGATGTCGATTACTCGATTTTATTTCTAGCGATCTTCTTTTTTTTTAAAGCTCTGTCGGAAATTTTACGAAAAATGCTAAATTAATACAGCTGTGCAAGAGTATTGAGGACGACCCCCCAGTAATTTGCAATATTTGGCCTCGTAATGTATGCTGTAATAATGTTGGACACTTTTCGCTAACTCCATAACTCTTAAGACCGGTTATAATTTGATTGATGCAAAACAAAAGAGTAACGCTTATCTTGTGTACAGGAATAAGTGTCCATTATTGATCCTTGACCATTATTGGTTCCACCACCCAACGAATATTACGTATCTAACAGAAAATCCAATGGTAACCTTTGTAAGACAATTAATGAAATTCATACTATTACTGTAGGTACCTACCATCGTAACTATTCCTGAGAAAAACAGTGATAGAAGTACTAGAAGTCGCCATGCAGTGACATGCTCCTGTCGCGCGGCGGCTCGCAAGATGTGCGCCAGCAGCGGCGCTGCGGGCGCGGCGGGCGCGGCGGCCACGCCGGACCAGAAGAGAGTGCCGAGCCAGCCAGCCGCCACGTTCGCGACCACGATCGCCAGCGCGCTCCTGGAACTCACAAAAGGTATAATTACAGCATTTACATTTATAGTAGGTAATGTTATTAAGAGCGAGCGGGTTTCGTAAGTTTGTTTAGGTATAAGTGTAATTTCCGAAACCAACAGCAGCTATTTGAAAAATTCATCCCTGTTATTGATAAGAACAAGGATGTAAACCTCCTTGTAAAATAGTCTTACACTAAATAAATTAAAATGGTCTAAAAGACCCCTGCGAGTTGGCTATGTACATCCTACGCGTTCCAAAGGTGGACTGGGACTGCCATACGAGTAGTCCCATGATTGTTTAGAAATAATAATAATAATATAGGGCACCTAGTGGCGAGCTGTAGGTGAGTGGCGATACCCCTGAGTGCTCCCGAGGGTAGGTCCTATTCCTCACCCCACGCTTGCCTTCACCGGCCGGTTGCAGTGTACAATGACGAGGAACAGACCCTCACCTCTGGCTTGCCTGCATTGGCTGGTCAGTGAGGAGTCGCAAGAGCTATATACCTATGCATCTATATGCTCGAAGGGCGGGATGTAATGCATAAGTGGCGAGTGGGCGCCTTATGGTCGTTCAAAGTCAAGAAGCACTTCTCCACTCTTAGCTCTTCTGGAACTGTAGCCTTCCTACTGCTATGTATATGCGGCTATTTCGGGAGGCCCATTCCATTGAGTTAGCGAGTCACCACCTGCCATTTCAACCAAAGTAAGTAATTAGCATTGGCCAGGCAGGTGCCGTAGTTGCATCAATAGCCTAGTTCACCAATCCATATATCAGTTAATTCATAGAGCCTATATGAATGTTCCCATCCTTCTTAAATATATATAGGTTGACAGTACGGGACAGGTCGAGACAATCGCCGGTTGGTGTCCCATCACTTTACTAAATTAAACTACTCTTCTTTTTCTTTCTTGTTCTCGTGGTCCAGTATGACCTTTCAAGTGACAGGAACAAATGAACCAGGACTAGGCTATTATGCTATGTATAGCGTGTAAATATATCAATTGTTCGACCCGAGCGAAGTTAGTAAGATATTTTTATTTAGGTTTCCGTGTATTCATTTATTTTTATAAAGATTTTATATGCAACGCTGTTTTATTAAGGGGCATACACACGTAGGGTAAGTGTGTATAATCATAATTGTTTTTTTTAGCGAAATGAATGGTTTACTTTTAAAGATTTAGAGGATCTCAAAATCTCCTCCTCTACAACCTCCATCAGCATATATGCTACGGGCATGGCCAATCTCTACACTTCAGAGTATAGGCTCAAACGTCTTCTTCTCATCCACTCTGGCACTCTGGTTGGATACTGAGAGGGCATCTCGACTGTTCATCTACTTATATTAGAGAGAATGTATATTTTTCTCCCTTTAACGTTTCTTGCGAATAGGAGTGTGACGCCGACTGTTTGCGTTTCCCGCGGGTAATATTTTTGCGAATTATGTAGCGAGTGTATCTACGCAAAATAGATTTATTTTGAGTTCAACATTGTGAGTGCATTTGGTATTAGCTGTAAATCGTTCTTAATAAACTGTTCTTAATAAAATACACATAAATATGTATAATTTAATGCGTTTCATAATATCGGAGCCGAGCCACTCAACATTTTAGTTTTAAGTTTTAGGTTCTCCGACCTACGCCAAGGTATCAATATTTTTATATCTCAGGTCATTTGACCTAATTTATTATGAATCGTACCTATTTAGCAATAGTATATTATTGCCTAGGCACGGAAAGTAAGGGATTTCCTGACCAGGTCGTAAAATACGAGTCAGGAAATCCTCGTGTCCGCCGAGGCATATTAATGCTCAAACATTGCGAGGAAATGGTACAAATACATGATTATGAGTATTTTTAAAAACCTTTGACCAATTAGCAGATAAAGTTTGTTTGAAAACTAAGAGTATTAAAGTAGGGTCATCGAGTGATGGCACTTTTGATAGCTGACAATAGTGTTGTGAAACACTCCATTTTACTATAGTAAAATTTTAATCAAGTGCGAAACGTATATTTTTAAAAAGTTTATTAAAGAAACAACCTGATCAAATTAAGTATTTATTTTAATACATTTAAAAAAAAAATTAAAAAAACTTAGCTACACAAATGTATTTTAATCCAATTCATTTAAATCACTATTACTCCTTGAAGAACAATCGTCGCTGCTAAAGACTGTATCGTTAAGTATAAATACAAGTAAAATAACGTATTACTGACACCTTTCATAATATTTATTAATAGATAAAAAATGTCCTACTACGTTTTAGACGTTAAATAATAAAAAAACTTCTTTAAACCCAACAAAATCATTAATTTCTAGCTAATTTTCTAACTTTCTGTCTGAACGTAGACATCAGAGATCGGACAGCGACTTGGTCAAATGTTTTTGTCACTCTGTTCCAGTCTCGACGAAATTGCTCTTCGGAATCTGTAGAACGGCCATTTTTCCGCAGTTTAGCTTTAATTATAGCCCAAAAACGTTCAATAGGCCTAAGATTTGGTCAATTCGGTGGGTTCATAGCTTTAGGTACAAAACTGATGTTTTTCTCTTCATACCACTGCAAAGCCTTGGACCCATAGTGGCAAGATGCCAAATCGGGCCAAAATACATTCTGGACAATGTGCTTTCTAACCATAGGCAGAAGTCGTTTATTAAGACATTCCTTTATGTAGATATCTGCCGTCATTGTAGACATAGTGAAAAATGGAGTCGATTTGAGGCCACACTCGCAGATCGCCTGCCACACCATAATTTTCTTGCCAAATTTTTCTGTGAAAATTGACTTTTCAGATTCACTAATAACAGATCGATCTTGAACTGTGTAATATTGCGGTCCCGGCAGCGATTTATAATCTAATTTCACGTAT
Organism: Acleris emargana; assembly: GCA_927399475.2. Taxonomy (NCBI): domain Eukaryota; kingdom Metazoa; phylum Arthropoda; class Insecta; order Lepidoptera; family Tortricidae; genus Acleris; species Acleris emargana. The sequence continues at coordinate 41,323,473 of OV656835.1, read as the reverse complement.
GTCTCATTATCCATTATTACACACAATTTTTTCTTTGAAAGAATAGAGTCGGTTAACTTTCGAACTCTTGATTTCACTGAGCTTTGCTGTTTTTCGCTTCGTTTTGGCTGCCTTTGCTTCTTGTAAGTCTTTAAAAAAATTGTTTCTCTTCTTTGCACGTTGGACCATATCAACAGATGTACCTAACTTTTTAGCCAAATCCCGAACAGATGCCTCCTTGATGGTTTTGTACGCCTTTACTATCTTTCTATCCAAATTGGGGTTTGAAGGACCTGGTTTTCGGCCTGATTTCGGTTTGTTAACGAAACTATACTCTTGGCCGAACTTTTTGATCGCATTTTGGACTGCACCAACACTAACGTTTTCGAGTTTTTAGGAATCACTCTCAGTCAACTAGCTGAGAGTGATTCCTTTTATACTACACCATTTGTCCAGAATCGATTTCCGCTTTTTCGGTGAAAGTCCACGCATTTTTAGTTTAAAACGACTAATGAGGAAATCAAACAATCCAAGTCAAAGCCGACATTCAAATGTACAGATTGACATCAGTTTGAATTAAGAACATCCATGTTTTAATTGAATTAAACCTCTGCCAAGTTGTATTTATACTTAACGATACAGTCTTTATCATCCGCTACTTTTATTATCATTTCATTGTGTAAAATATTGTCTACGTTTACATCACTTTCATAGTATTCAATTATTCGTCGCACGGTACTGTTCACCACCCTTTCCCAGTCTGTTTTAGTGACAAGTGCACAAGCTTCCTGTAGTAATTTTAACATTTTTGATGTGGTGAATGGAGATTCTGTATTGTGTCTTGCTGCATATCCCTTGACTTGTGCCCATATCAACTCAACAGCGTTGTATTCACAAAGGTAGGGTGGTAAACGTATGACTTGGTGCCCATATTCGGCCGCGACCTCATCGATAACGTACCGCTTTTTTGTTGTTTATTTATTTTTAGTACTTAAATGTACCAACTCCACCTTGAACATCTTCATGTTCGCATCTACGCCATTTCGGTGTAGCCATGAAACCATTTCGCTTTATTCTCAGACTTTGCCGGTGGCTTATCGATTTGCATCGAGTGATATGGGGCGTCGTCCATAATCATTACGGATGGTTCAGGAAGGCTACACAACATGGAAGTAAACCATTATGTGTAATTATACAATATGTGAAATTATTAATAAATGAGTGAATAAATAATCATAAAACCACGTTAACTCAGAGCTACAACGCGAGTTTGCCAGCGGCGGTGACGTGAAAGTGTAGTGACTTGATTGTCATACGTATTGTACCAGTCAGCGGTCCTTTGTTATCATTACGCGAATTGTTTTATAGAGATGTTTTTTGTTAGTTATGGTTAAAACGATGAACGCTAGAGTGCGAGCAAATAAAAACAACATCAAGATGAAGGTACTTACGAAATGCGATTCAGTAAATTACAGCCCCACCAGTACCTACATAACTATTCCGGTATCTACAACAATGAAGTTTGGCATCTGTTCCTTTATACTTGCTGTCAATATTTAGGGAACTTCATGAGCGAGCAAACGTCAAAAGTGCCATCACTCGAGGTCCCTACTTTAAGTACCTAGTTAAGATAGTTCCACGCTCGACGGGCCGCCACCTGCTGCCGCACCACCGCCCTCGCCCGCTTTGACTTATTATTTATTAATTCGGGTGTTTATTACCAGAAGGCGGAATTGCCCATGGCAAAAATCAAGCGTGAATTTTATCGACCTTTTCAGCTATCGATAAGTTCAGTCACCATTTACATTTCTGACTTTAACATTAACCTCTTTGATTAGATTAAAAGTAAATTGCATGGCAGTTAACTGTCATTTCTGCCACTAGTCCTTTTGCAACTAATTCACGTTTGTAAAATAAGGTTAATCCAAAAAGAAAATCAATTAACAAATGGATAAAGAAGTATCCTTGTCTTACTTACAACGAAAACCACTCAATAGTATACTGATCTAAATGAAAGGTTCACTTAGTTCCAACATTCCATGGAAAAAAAAAACACATTTCCGGTTTTTTTTTGAAAATATTATGACTATCATGTATTATTACAGAGAAGACGAGGAAAACGTCATAGCACAGACTTAGATTACGATACTGTTTTATACGAAATTAATTCACAGGGGATATGAATCCTCAGGTTGTATTATTGAAACTTAGGTAGTTTTAATAATGCAGTACTAAGATAAGTAGTTTTTAAAATTATCGTTTTATATTGTCTTTTATTTAAATGTTATTCCGTAATGTTCATATGAAATATTATTTTTTACTTATGGATTTGAGGATTGGTTTTGTTAATAATTAAATAAAGATACGCTAGGTAATAGTTATTTGTGCAACAAGAGAGCAAAGTTGGTTTTTGCTGCGAGTGTTGATTTTGAATCCCGAGTAAGCGAAGGATTCTATTATTGAATCACGAGCGTAGCGAAGGATTCAAAGATACGAGACGTAAAAAACTTTGGTCTCGTGTGAGACATACAACTTTTCACCTCAGCAGCGAGAACAACACAGCGTGAAGCTGGTAGGGCCAACGCAGGTCTTCCGTTGTGACCATTTGCTGAATACACGACTAAATAACGACACGATCGCATATGCATCAATCACAAGCATTTTTGCAAAATACTAATAAAATAAAAAGTGGAAAAAATAAACATGAAACAGATAAAACCTGTCACTCAACTTGATAATGCCGTAGTGCAAACACAACTTTATACAGCTTTATGTAGTCTGTGGCTTTAAAAAAAACCTAACTAGGCCTTGTCTATGGCTATTGGCTACAATAATCCCACTATTTTTGAAATGCGTTCTGAAACTGCCCCCGCGGTTTATGTCACGAAATTAAAGATTGTTAAAACGATAACAAAATTATGTAGATACATGATAAACTTCTTATTTTTCATTAATTTTGTCTTCAAAACATTAAATAAAAAAATGATTGTATCTGTAGCTCTGCCTACCCCACTCTGGGAATGAAGGCGTGAGTTTATGTATGTATGTATGATTGTACCTACTGTATAAAATAGTTATAATAAACACATTTCAAACTATAACAGATAGTTTTATTTGCTATTTTACGGTTATGTGTGCATCCGAACGTACGTTTCTTTTTGGGTCTACTATGTGTGGAATTTGAAAATCGAACTTCGAATCAAGTTGTTTCTATCTCTCGCTTTTTTCCTATCGAAGTGAAAGTGACAGAACAAAGTGAAGTTCAATTTTTTCGAATGTTGTGAGTAGCCCCAGCACTGCTCAGCGCATTTAAAAAAAATAATTAAAAAGCTACTTTGCCTCTCGCTCGCAGCAAAATTGAATTTTGCTCACTGTTTTTAAGCAGCAAAACCTGCTTGTTTGAGCTGCTGAGGTGAAAATATAATTTCAGTTTATTCGATAGTCGATAAAATTCAACGATCCAACTCTATTGACGTTTGATTTTTGCCATGAGTAATTTCACCCTCTGTTTATTAGACAAGAGTTTTAAAGGCAACCCGCAGTTTGGGGTTTGAAGGCTCACCACTGGATGTCGGCGCCGGAGTACAGGGAGCCGCCGGCCGCGATCAGGTATCCCCCGGTCACTTGACACGATAAAAGAGCTTGAGTAACAGCGCTGAACCACATTTTTGATTCCAGGAAATGAAGCCATTCTGCTTTTTTGTGTATATTCATTAAATTATTTCTAGTTCCTACTGAAAATGCAACGATGGAGAGCAATAAAACCACTAATGGTCCTAGGGTATAAAATATACGTTTCATTAATTTTATGGGATTGTATAGTCTGAAAAGGAATTAATCAGGTTATTATTATTTGTTGCATACTTTGTAACTACCTAGTCTAAGTCTAATAAGTTCTGTCACTGAGATTTATTACAATTTAAAAAATAAATAAAAGATTTTCATAAATCTGTAGTACCTTAATCAAAACTTTATTTTATATAGAATAAAATAAAAAGAAGCGTAATTTGTATTCTTTACTATTGCCATAATGTGATGTACGAGCTTTAAGCATTCCATTCGGGGCAGGAAAGCATGGGTCAAATCATGCACGACCACGATACTGATAAAGGCTACAACTTTTGTAAGAGTTCACGTAAGTATTGAGTTAAAATTTGCGTGACATATTGACTAAACTAAAGATCCTCTTAGACACTGGTCAATCTTCATGTCTCTTTAAATCGACCCTACAATTTCACATCAATTTGCAATACGAAAACATACCAAAAATCGAGCTTCATAACCTAGGTTTTGAGTGTCGTTAAGAAAATAATGCTGATCTCTAAACATACCCCGAGATAAAGGGCTCCGCAATATTCAACAAAAAAGTTTCCTAGTTTAAAAAGACTAAACTAAGCCTTTTTCTAAATTGGAATTTGCAGAAAACTCGTGCGTATTTTAATCGGTTCCGGCCGTGAATGTTAGAGATCGCATCGGAAGTTGCGGCGACTCTGTGGAATGATTATTAAATCCTAAAAATGTACATTAATTAATAAAAAAAATATAAAAATGAAAAGGTCAAATTAACCTTTTAATTTTTATACAAGTATTTTTTGAAAAAAAAAAAACGGTGGTTAGTTTTATTTGGCTTAACCTTTATGACAGAACTTAAGTACCGACTAGGTATAAACCAGCATTATATTTCGGATACACTTACATAAAAGGAAAGACTGTCCATAATACTATTATGATCAAAGTTAAAGCAATGAAATATTCCGGTTCTTCACGAACTGGTGCCAATAAAGTAGAACTGAAACAATTAGATAAAATTAGCTGGAATTACGGGTTTAGGCTACGATCGGTAAGCAGTTGTGTGCATCTTGTATTTTTTCAGTGATACTCATTTCCTAAATGAGAGGCTCTTTACTAAATTATCAGTCTACCGACGCATTTCGCAGCTGAGTTTCTTGCGGGGCGTTTCTTCTCAGCAGTGGTCTCCTCTTGTGAAGCGCTGGCAGATTCTTGACGTGTAAAAGTGCCCGTGCTTTCTTACTGAATAAATGTCTTTATATTTATCTTTATCATTCTAAGTGGAAACCCGCTGTCGAGTTGGTAATAAGTCATAAGTCTTCGGTATTAGGTTAAATAAATTAAATTATAATTTATAAAATTGAAGGCAAGAAAACCCTCAGTTCGGGTGTATACGAGTATAACCTAAAAGAATCATACTAATATTAAAACCGATTGGGATAAAATTTGGTATGGAGACCGCTTGCATCTCCATGATTAAACGAGTTCTACGCTGACGGAGGCGCGACGACAGCTACTTACTATGAAATCTGTTAGGAAATTTGTAAGGTATTGGGAAAACTTAATAGCTGATAAGTAAATACCTAACCATTTAATTTTTTTGAAGTCCCTTTAGTTTCAACTCGCCCATGACTGATTTATTGTTTCTAAGGTGCCCGGCCCATTTCCTCCCATTTTCTTGAAATACCATTACTTAGTTTAACTACTGATCAAGCAACAGGCCCTAAGCTACTTATTTTATTACATTACTAATCATCAATAGTCATGGGATTTTCGAGCGGTATGGACTAGTGATGGGCGATTTCTGAAACATTACAAAACTTTCCTTAACTGCGTAAATTACAGCTTCTGAAAGTTACGCAGTAAATTTACGTGTAATTAGTACATGTAAATTTCATGAAAAGTTTCCGTTACTTACGTTACATTACAAAACTTTAGTAATTTTCATAAATTAAATGATTTCACTTTAGTAACTTTCAGAATATTGCATGAAATTTTAGGTGAAAGTTTCACTTTTGAAACTTTCAGAATATTGCGGAAATTTAAGTGAAAGTTTCAGTTTTGAAACTTACAAGCCGCCCATCACTAGTATGGACGCAGAGCTGAGCTAATACTATAATATACCATATGCGTGGCCCATTTATAGCGGCCTGCGAGCCACGAAGTGCCAACCGCTATTCGCAAGCGAATGACCGGCGTCTAACTAGCACTCGTGGCTGGCCCGTGACTCTTGTCATTGTGGAGATGCACCGCCTCCAGCTATATATATATTTATATATATACGAGATACTTACGAGCAAAAATAACAGGGTCACGTTGTACTGAAATTATTTTCACAAAGTGCCATGTTATTTTTCCTCGCCAGTATAAATTCGAACCTTACTTTGGGCATGTTTGATTGTAAAAAAGCTCCCCATTGCTTTCCTGAAACAAAATTGTACAATGATATTGGTGCAATCGTATCGCATAGCGCACCTGGGGCTCTACGAAGAACCACTATATAAATATAACTTTTTATCTCCATTATTTTAGAAGTTTTTTAATTAGACTTAATACGCTACCTGGCGGTAACTTCCTAGTACTTTTTGAAAAAAAAACGTAATTTTAGATTCTTTAACATGGATCGTTACGAGTATCCTCATTAACTAAAAACTAATTACATTGGTACTCGTATGTTTTTGGAAATTCCTGAGGAGTTATTCACTTAGAAACGGCTTCTTGCCGAGTGGTCGACCGATCGAGCGAAATCATACGAGCGAGATTTAAGAACACACGCCAAAAATAGCTGTTTCTACTCTCTGACGGTACAACTTAAACTTGCCGGTTAATAATTTATCCGTGGAAATAAATTAGCTGATTCAAAATTTCAATAATTAATTTATAACCAAAACCATATTTTCTCTTGTCTTTGATACAAGTTTTTTTGCCGCCCTGTAAGTACTTTTTTCCTGCGTAGGGAGTCATCAACTGCTCATCGATGGTCACGTAGCCGGACGGTCACGTAGCGCATATCGGGCCTAGAAGGCCCTCGTTGGTCCAGTTGGGCGGGAGGGGCGTGGGAGCCAGGTGTTGTGGTGGTCGGTGTTGGGGTGGGAGGAAGGTCCGGTGGAGGCTGTCGGGCGCCTGTGGCTGGGCCCTTGAGCCTACACCGGACCTCTCGGAGACCAAGATGGCCTTTAAACTCGTTTTCTGAAGGGTCTCCACTGATAGGTCGTCTAGGGAAAGGGTTAATGTCACCCCTCCCTTTTCGATCTTTGTGAAGAGCACCTCCAGTACTCAGTATGCAGCCCCTGGTTGTGCACACTGAGCAGAGATAGCTATTTTGATTATGTGAAATGTTAATTATTAGTTCAACTTCCATTTGTTACCGATGCATACATTTTTTTTTATTAACTACCTATCCCTCTCAAACATTGTTTCAGTAATAATAATATTAGAAATATTTAGAGTTACATTATCAACTAATCATGATATCATCCAATACTTGTGTAGGAATAAAAATCCGTTTAAACCTATTAAAATTTTAAATTATTTAAAATTTATCGGAAGTATATATTATGTATACTATACGCTGTTAAAGTAAAACTGCTTGAATCGTACCTGGTCTACCCTACAAACGTACCCGCTTATGGGGTGGATTCGTACATTGGCCACTTAACACTTAAACTCACTTTATTAATGTATTATTAGAGTTATTGACTTCAAACTTTTTTTTTAACTTTTCTATATGTATGTGAAATGATTGTATACCTGATTAGTGAATTCTTTTTTTTTTAATATTCCTGCTCCCCAAATCCAATCCAATCTTCCCAATATTCTAAACCTGATAAATAATAAATAGTCGGTCAGCGTTATCTTAGAAAGTTCTTTCAGAATGCGATTACCAACCGAATCTAAGATATTATTTTCAAACATAAATTTATCTAAATCAGTCGTCCAATGTCATATTTTCTTTCGGTGTACTATATTATTTCACCTTGACCTGGAAAATACTATATTTGTCCAATAAATAGTTGGCAACCCTACAAGTGCCCAACGATTTTCCTAGAGTCTGGCAAACGAAAGCGTGACCTGGACTTTTTTTAAAGTTTTAATATGGCAACATTTATTAATTTGTCAAAGGCACGTCATAGTCTTTGTTTAGAGGTGTCAGTATTTTGTAAACTCAATTATTAATCATTTATAATTGCCGTAATATGGGTAAAACAATAAAAAGTAATGTGCTACATACTATGATCAGTAAGTTCAAGCAAAAACAAGAGGAGAAAGAAGTTGTTTTCCAAGAGAAACAACAATGTTTAGATGCGATGTCGGTTTTTTTAGGTTAGTATGACTATATAATCTTGATTCTTGTCGGCTGATTATTTGATATAATAATATTGACGATAGTGATGATACCGTTTCTTATGTTTACAGATAATCTTGAAGATATTCAAGGAATCTGCGAAATGAAAAACATTGTTGAAAGGTTTAGGAATTTGGAAAAAAAGTCTTTAATAGAAACTCAGACTAAGTTCTTAGAAGAAATATGTTTTTGAATTCATAGCTATAGCATGGATAACAGGATTTGTCTGCGAGTTTCACGACAGCCTTGAAAACCAATACTTGTTTGTAAATCTGTCAATAGGCTTCTTGGTGTTGGAATTTCTTTTTAAGTTCTTTAGAAATCTCATTGGGCATTCTCATCTTTCATTTGCCAGACTCTAAATATCGTCAGCCTGTACTAGATTAAACATATTGTTGAAGTAAGTAAATGTTAAGTAGGTAAATATTATGTACATTCTAATAAAAAAATCAACACACTGGTTTTTTTTTACTCACATCCATGACAGTCAAGGCTTCGTCACACCTCCGTCACACCAAACGGAGCTTTGAAATGACTTTTTGAAATATGTTTTTAACCACAGGTTAATATTTCTAAAAATGTGGTATGTTCCTCAAATAAGAAATTAAGTTCGCAAACAACCATTATATAAATTGTCATAAATACAAAAATAATCAAGTATCAAATCATTTTTTTCCTATTATAATTAGTAATACCATGTAATTTTTTTGAATTTGCCGCATTTTCTCAAGTCACGCTTTCATTTGCCAGACTCTATGATCTCCGTTGGCGGGGTGAGGTTCAACCTAATTACGGCGCGGGGCGGTGCGTGGCCACTCTGTATGGCAGTAAGAGTACTATTATGTTCTGTGCCATGGACGTAAAAGTGTACCACAAGGTAAGGTTATTTTACTATTCTTGGTAAATGGTTAATACTTCCTAAACTAATAGAGATATTGAAAAGTTGAATAAGACCCGATGTTGATTAGACAAATACATTAAAATAAAAAAATAGATTTACTCACCGGTATAGACATTGCGCATTCCCAAAATTTACTTGAATTTCTACTTATGGAGTACAGCAAAGAGGTAGTAGTGAGTGCGACGTATACAATCGTATATAAACTGCCCACAAATGAAATGAGTAGTCTCACGTAGCCAACACCTGGAACATCACCACAACGTCATGAACCGCAATCTATGTTTACCTGCAGCGAGAACACAAGATCCGTTTTCAAAAATCAATCTCGGGCAAGGTCTTTGTCGTTCCATGATTATTTTTGGTTATCCTTGTCGCAATGACAGAAAAGGCCTTTACAACTGTGACCAGAGATTTAAAAAAATAAACCAAAATCTTTTGAAAAGTTTAGTATCGTTGAAAGTCATATTTTTATTTATAAGCAGCATCCTGAATACCATTTGCACGTATGCCAGTCACCAAAATTGCAATTTTGTCAAAATTTAAAAACTCCCCGGTTATCTTCTGTCCACGCTTAGTACATAGTAAGAATTATATTTTTTAAGTCGCACGTTTTTTTACAATAAAAAGATTATTGTAAAAAAACGTGCGTTGTAAATACACATCTCGTTCTGACAATACAAAACACAACAAAAAAGAAATACCTATCCAATTTCGGATTTTAATACATAAATTTCATCGATTAGTTTTCATTTATTTAAGAAATATTTTTAATAGTACAGCAAAAAATCCGCCCCAAGAAATACTTATCAGCACAACAAAAAACTAAACGCACGCCAAGTTACGCTTTTGATGAACATTGTTTTATTTTGCTGTGCAGGTCAGGTGTTTTAGGTACCAGGTTTTTTTAATGCGCGTTTAAATTTCAGCCTTTATGTCGCTTCGGTGTATGTGAGTTTGAATTACTCGGTCTATTGATGAAAAGTATTTACTTAAACCCGTTCTGTGAGATCTAAGCGCATATACAAACAGAGGGACTGAAAGGGCTGAAACTGATTTTGTTTTATACTTACTACGTATAGATGAAAAACTTTAAATTAGACTAGGTAATTAATTATTATTTATATTTATTACTTAATATTTATACGTCAGCGCGGTCCTCCTAGGCAAACAGTTCCGGCTTACTGCTTGCTTTTCCATGGATTTTATAAATCTTTTTTCTGAAACTTTGAGAGCCCCCGTTTTTTTTTAATGTTGCTATACGCTTCCAATAACACTTTTCTTCGATCACCACAACATTTAACTTTCTATAAAAATGATAATTTTGTGGATAAACCAAATAGTTCCTTTTTTTTCGGGGTTTGAAGGTCGAATTTTGGTAACTTTTAATAAAATAATAAATAAATCGGTATTAAATAGCCCCTAGACAAATAAAGGATTAATGTACCTGAAATGGATAGCTAATGGCCTCTTCTATTCGCCTGTTTCTTTTAGAAAACGCTCTACCAAACACCCTGTATAATAACTAGGATTGTCTTATTAACTATTTTGCCTTGAATTTTATTCACAAAAACGCGTTTTGTTATTTTTATCTTGTTCCGGTCATGGAAAATGTTAAATTTTTTGTTATTATTTGGAGAGATAAGTTACAAAGTTACAGTTAAATACATGAGTCTAGCACAAAAGAGCTGTTTAGAATTATTGCAAGGTTAAAAGCTAAAAGCCCCCTTTATTTCGTGCAGTTCGTACATCTGATCATGGAATGACTGTTTAATGCAAAAATAAAAATGAATAGTTTGTTAGTATTGTTGGTACCTACCTCCGCAGTTTTAGTGTCCTTATTTTTAAGTCGTCTTGCTGACAGTCAGTCGCAAACTATTTGCCTAATGGGACCGCAGTCCTGAGTATTTCAGGCAAACTTAAAAGAGTAAGGCAAAATTAGAGAATTATATGGCACTTAGGTAGGTAGTATTCGTCTTGGGTTTTATTAGTTTAGCAGCTTTGTTGCGGGTTGCAGATATAATTCTGCAATAATACCTAATAAGAATGATAAATGAATGAATCTAAAAACCACCCCTGGAAAATGCGACATGGGCAATGTCAGATTTTTAACAACTTTCAACACGAGCTCGTTTCTTTTATTTATAAAAAAGGGTTGATTTTTTGGTATATTGTTTAAAGAAAGCAGAAATCATCACGTCAATACTAACCTATGCCTATGACTTAAATATTGAATACAAAGTTTGTTTTTAAATATAATATCGACATAAAAGTTTCTTGTATTACCTCTAAAGAATGGCACGGCACTCCACATGCCGACTGCGTCTTGCTGGCTCAACTGGCCGACGGCCAGCTGCAGCAGCGCAGCGGGCAGCGCCACGGCGCATGCGCCGGCGCTCAGCGCCAGCAGGTACGGTACGCCGCCGTGCCGGAGCGCCTCAGCCGGCACGCGCCACGTGCTATTGAAGCTGACTGCCACTGCTAACGTGCAAAGATGAGCTCGCACAAGCCGCCAGCTCACCCGAACCTTTAGATTTTATTTTTTTTGTCTTTACAGATAATATAGCTTGTTACGATTTAAGTATCATAATAACCACCATTTCGACCTCTAAATAGAACAACGGTCCGTGTGATTTTAGTACGAAATCTTTTTGTTGTATATTTTACTTCATTTTTTGAAAGATCCATTGGTATTACAAAATATTATTTTATGACGTATAGTTTCTGAAATACTTGAACCGAAAAACGCACGATGTGAATCCTGATGCGTAGAGCATCTCACGACGCACACGCAGCGCCTCGCGCTACCCGCTATCGTCACTTCGAGCCATTTTCGGCGGAGAGTGCGCGTCATTATTGTTCGTTCCAGGTTTATATGTGGCAATGTACTACGGAGTCAGTCATGCTACTTGCAAATCATTGAAATTATTCATAATTAACCCTATACTTGGCAAGACAATTTTTTCTGAAATGTTGTTGGTTTTTTTTAAGAATCGTGTTTTTCGGGGTCCAAATAGGGCTGAAAAAATAATATAAAAAATCAATGGTTTTTTATTTGAATTTTATTGAATGTATCTTTAAATGCACACCGCCATGTCGTTACAAATGTACATATAAAAGTATATGTATCCAGGGAGACACACCGTCCTAAAACGAGTACCCAAAAAATATTTTTATTATTATAAATCAAAAATAAATAAATGAAAATAGGCCTATTTAAAAGATAAAATACTATTAATTGACTTGCTCAGCAGTTAACGTAACAACAATCTGTATTTAATGTGAAATCTTGAGTTTTTGCTTTATTTTTATAACTAAATTACAGCCATAATTAAGGTTAAATTAAATATTGATATCAATAATTCAACTTTTTTGAGAAATATTAATTAAGAAATGAAAAAAATACATAATTACTACTTTATAGTGCTCCAACTTCATTAGATTATGCTATTTATTATTTCTGAGTTGTAGACCCACGCCGAAGAAAACCACGTAGGTCACTTTAAAACTTCTGATACGGGAAAAATAACACAATGTGAATAACAACTTTTGCAAATTACGAGCATTCGAAAAAAAAAACTATAATTTTCAGACATTATGAGCAAATATTAACTTTTCGGTTCATTCCGTCCGTCTTTTCCCACTTTTTGTCTGCTTCGCTGGAGCGTAAGCAAAAACATTTGCGTGGACGATCTACGTATGACTTAAAAATTGTTTTCTCTAAATTGTTAAGCTTTCATTGTTGAAGATTAGATAGAGAAGACTTTAGCCTTCTTCGGAAAATATTTTCAAAAGGTTCAAAGCTAGCCATGAAAATGACAGACAGAAGTGGCCGTCGCACAACTGCAGTCAGCGCTGAAAATGTACGGATGACTGAAATGCTAGATCGAGAAAATCAACAAACCGCATTCAGGAGATACAGAAAAATCGGGACAGTTAGTTGTTGGGGTTTTTTTCATCTCATAGGAACATTTTAATAAAAATAAACATTTTTATGTCAATGGATGCTACATAGGGTCTCTGAAACGATAAAAAAAGACCCGAGTGTATATACTTACAAATACACTAGGTCAATACTAGGATAAGTCTAGGGATAGACTAGGCTTTCTTTAACTTAGGGCGACAAAAATAGGCACTTTTATAACAATATGATTCGAAAAACATGAAAGCATTATCGATATGGATGTTTTCAGACACCTGGTTGCCAATTTAGTACTAAAAAACTTTCAAAATACGTTGACAATGGTACCAGCTCGGTATTAAGCCCTCAAACTTTGAAATATAAAGCATAACTAACAGTTTATACCCACAAAAAGAGGATTATAAATAGTTTTTTTTTATACCGCAAATTGGCTGTGTATCCATAAAGATACATAGCAAAAGTATAGCGTACCTGGTAATGTATCTTTAAAGATACATAGTAGGATAAACCTTACTTAATGGTGTAGCTGGCGCTGTGCATTTAAAGATACATATGCCTTCATGTAACGTTAGAGGCCATTGTTATGTAGTTTTGATATAAGGTGGAGTCTTGTAATTGCAACTGTCTGGTTATTGCAACTAATTTGAATAATTTCCTCTATGATCACTGTTTTTAACAAAGACAGGCGTGATATTGTTCTTCTATACTAATAAATGCAATATCAAGCTTGTTGTTGTTCAAAACAGTGATGCTACAGGGAGTTATTTAAGTCAGTTGCAATTACCAGACAGTTGCAATTACAAGACTCCACCTTACCAAGATTGCTATTACGAGGGTGCATTGAAAAGTTCTGAGCCTAAGGTTGAATATAATAAAAAAAAAAACAAATAAATACTGGCAGGTCAAAGTGCCATATTTAGTCGCCATTATGCACTATCTTTTGTTTTTTTCCTGTCACAATTTTGCATTTTATGCTCGAACTGCTACATAAGGTCACTGATTTTTCAAGTAATGGATAAAATTGAGCACCGTTCTGTCATAAAATGTTTGCAAAAGAAGGGGTTAACACCAAAACAAATATTTGAAGATATGAATCAAACATAAGGGCAATCTGCTCTATCGTATGCTACCATAAAAAGATGGGTAGCTGGTTTCAAACGTGGCCGGGAGACTGTTCAAGACGAGCCTAGGAGTGGGCGGCCGTTGACGGCTACTACGGGCGAAAATGTCAATAATATATTAGATGCGATAATGAAGGATAGGCGATTGAAGATTGTGGAGATAGCGGAAGCAATGGTTATTTCTTATGAGCGGGCACAGAACATCATACCGATGTTCTTGGATTTTCTAAGGTGTCCACCAGGTGGGTGCCTAGACTGCTTTCAGTCGAGAACAAACGAGTACGTGTTACAATTTCCCAAGATTGTTTATGTATGTTTCAACGTGACTCCGACGATTTTTTCAATCGTTTTATAACTATGGACGAGACATGGGTCCACCACAGTACACCAGAATCGAAAGAACAATCCAGGCAATGCAAAAGACCAGGTTCACCACCACCCAAAAAAGCCAAGGTCTACAATAAAAAAATTGACTACCTGATGGCAATAGCCAATAATATTACTTTGATGTAATCCTATTAATAGTACTAATAAAAAAACCTATTTCTGACTATATATAAAAAAAAAAAAAATTACAAACCTAACCTTGTCAAACTTGTTGGTTCTGGCGTTTCGCTCGCTCGTTAGGGTCACAGTTCTACCTAAAACTCCTCCTCGCTTCGCTCGTCGTCGTACCTAACCTAACCGAAATCGGACCTGCCTGAAGGTAGAATACGTTACGATTTTGACTTCACGCCTACCATAGTTTAGTTTAGGTGCTGTAATTGTAGCCAGTTTAATAATAGGCAAAATAATTATTAGGACAATTCATGTTAGGAATATTATGCTTTAGGTAATTAGACTTTAGAGTTATCAATATTAGGACAAACTTGCTTTAGGACGTTAAATGAGAATGCGCAAACATTATTAGGACAAACGAGTAGTATGCCATTCAACAGTATGCCAAACATTCTCGGCCAAACATTTTTAGGACAAAAAACGTTATGCGATACGACAGGCGCCCCACGAACGGACCAGCTAGAGGGGGTGTTCTTTTTAAAGTTGTGATTATTATTTACACCTTTAATATTTGAGTAGCTTAGTTTTATTTTAATTTGAGTAGCTTAGTTTTATTTTAATTTAAATACGTTTAGTTTTAACTTTTAATTGTAGTACCTATATTATATTAAATATAGTAAAATAAATTGATTAGAAGCCTTATTTAGTCTAAAAACACTTGTTGTGTACACGAATCAAAATCATGCTGTTTATTTTTACATCGATCTCTTTTCTACGGACTTTGACGTGATCTATATACACATCGATAGCAGAGCTGTTCTTCGGAAAAGTTTGAATAAAAGAGGGTAACATATGAATTTAGTCCGTTGTTCGTCGACATTAATTTCAGATGTAACTTTTAATGCATTAAACGCACTTTACTTTACTTTAACTAATCATGATTTATCATTCAAAAGGTGTGTTATTTATAACAGTTACAAGATAATTAACTACATTACACTCGTTTCTTTTTGGCGCAAAAAGAGGGGCGACAATTAATTTAATGTGTGTATGTGTGCATTGGTGTATCTGTTTGTTAGGTAAGTTATAATGATATTACGTTATAAACATCGTCGCTAGAAATCAATAATGCTGTAACCCTCAAAAACCAAGCTTTATACTAGAGCCAAATTACAAACGCATTTTTTTTTTAAAAATCATAACTTCTAAACGGCAGGAGGCTTTTCGGTCCCATTTTGCAAATATTATTAAAATAAATAGTTTTGTTAAACTGAATACTCAAATTTGTAATAAAATGGGTTAAGGGTGATTTTTGCGGGTTACAGCATTTTTTTCCCCCGAAAGAAGGAAAATAAGGAAAATGTATGAGGGTGTAATTTAAAAACCAAATGAAAGGGCGTTTTAAATTGCTGTAACTATATAACAGCCACTACAACAATTTTGGTCCGAAATTACTTACTGTTTTTTTTTTTTAGACCTAATTGTTAGGTTAGGTTTGTAAAAACGCTGTACAATGTTCCAGAGATTAAGTTTCTTACCTTGTATTGCTGTAAGTCTCATTTCGACAAAAAATACCGGAATTTAAGCGGGCTACAACATTTATTTGTTTTCCAATAATCTAAATATCACAAACAACTAATGCTGTAAAGTTTTTATTTTTCATCGTAGAAACACGAGACGTAGACCATTCGACGCAGAAAAAATTATGAAGTAAAAATATGCAAAAAAACGATTTTGGTAGGAGGTGCGGGTTACAGCATTATTGCTTTCCAGCGACGACATGATATAGGTAAATGTCTAGGAATTGAGTGACATATACCCCTCATTAAGGAAATGGATACTGGCCATGCTTACAGGAAGGGCAACCACAGCACAACTGGGTGGAGAGTCGATACGGATGATGACATGTAGAGGCTTCCCGCAAAGGGGGCTGCCTGTCACCACTCCTCGACACCTCCTAAGTATACTGATGCAAGTGGTCTTTTTGCGATTTTAGTTTTTTTGCATTTTTATGATTATAATACTTATATTTACCTCCCACAAATTTTTTGTGCTGAAATTCCTACTACTTTCTGAAATAAAGTGACGTATACCAATGCAAGTAACACTATTTTGTAAATCGGTACGTTGTATACTGAGTCAAGCCGCTTGCACCACAGTACGCGGGACTGATTCCGTGGAGGGGCTGCGTGTGAGCGGTACAACTGACAGTTGGCTCAGTATACTCGCAAACCAGTAACGCGAGCGGACTTTGGGTCAGTATACTCGCGTCTGTGGCGACGCAATATAAGTGTAATGTACCTACTAAGTTCGGTTTTAAGTTAAATTTTAATATTCAATATTTGTGTTTTCTCTAATCAGTAATTTGTTCGTATTAATTAATGATAATAAAACAAGTAACAAATCAAAATGAAGCGAACAAAAGGAAAACAATTAGTTGCAATGGTTTTAAATTAATCAGAGGACAGGGAATCGAGTGCTAAGTTATTGTGTTAATTTTATTTTATTACTGCAATAATTCAGTTTATTTTATGACACTACGCTTTAATTATGCATGTTTAGGGTTCCGTACCCATAAAAATAAAAATGGGACCTACCTAAGTACTAAGACTCCACTGTCCGTCTGTCTGTCTGTCACCAGGCTGTATCTCATGACCGTGATAGGTAGACAGTTGACATTTTCACAGATAATGTATTTCTGTTGCCGCTTTAACAACAAATGCTAAAAACAGGTTAAAATAATAAATATTTAAGGCAACAAACGTGATTCTTTTGCCGTTTTTTGTTCGATATTAATAACGGCAACTGGTAGAGTTTCTAACGTTGTATAGATAATGGTATGGAACCCTTCGTGCGCTAGTCCGACTCTCACTTGGCCGGTTTTTATTTTATAATGACGTAGGTAGTGACCCCGCCTACGTAGCTAGCGGTCCCGAGTTCAAGTCCCGGTCAGGGCAAACATTTGTGTGATGAGCGCATGTATTCGTTTCTAGTCTTATGTGTTTTCTATGAGTATAGTGTATGTTGGTCTTAGTGGATAGTGTTTGGTGCTGGTGCCTAGTGCAGGGTCAGTCCTGAGAGGTGTGGACGATTTTTTATTAGAGAAAGCTAGGGATAGAAGATATTTGAAATTAGTAGGTTTCGGGATGGAGCAAGGAAGAATATCATATGAAGGAACTGATCGGTTAGGACAATTGAAAAAAAATGTGGCCCGTGGAACCATCCTCAAGGCAACATGCAAAAGTAGGGGATTGAATGTGGTGTGGTGTGAAGTCTCAAGCTGTCTTACAGCCCTCGAGACCGGCTCAGAGACGGGTAACCTAGTATCGATAGAGGTCTATTGTCTTGGATTCACTGCACAGAAATTAATTTCAGAAAATAGCTCTTTCGTTTTCTGATAAAGTCTCTGCTTTAAGGCTCTTAAGTGAAGTAGGGGAGTCGAGGTTTTTATGAAAGAACCCATCAACGAAATGTAATGTACATTAATAACGTTACGCCATTTTGTTTAGTTTACGTTTGTATAACAACCAGATATCGCTTTCAAAAAACTCGGATGACTTTAACCCTAGGGTAAAATTTACCCATCTTTAAAACTGTGACTATTTTAGTGGTAACCATTTTTAAATTGGTTAAATAAATGAATAGCTATAAAAGTAGCTTAGTCCTGATGTAGCATTTATTAGAATGATTAAATATAAAGATAGTTTTTGGCGTTGTCAATGTTACCCCTAGGGCTAAAGTAACCCCAGTTTACGAAGTCATTTAATTTTAGATACTAATTTTTTTAATGGTAAATTAGCAGATAAATCTAGAACCTATTGCCATTACCATTCTTAAAACTATAATCTGAAGACCGCAATTGAATGCTCTTTTGCTAAATTATAATCCGTATGCCAAGAGAGATAAACGTAATTGACAACATTTCAAAAAAAAAATATTATTGTTTTTTCGCGTTTATAATAGCTGGTTAAAAATTAGACTACCCGTATTTCTTAGTTTTTCTTTATTTAACTTAAATTCGTCGTTAATAATTTATTAAAGAAATAGTCATTAAAAAGGCCGTATATACAAAGTTAGGAATACTGATGTCGTGATCTTAGCCTGATATAAAATTTAAAAAAGTAACTTTAAACAGTAAACAAAACTGACTGTCATGTCATGTCAATCATTCGCTGCCGTTCGTTCACAAATTTGCTATTTTGCGTAATTTTATTAATTACGTAATTTGTAGACGCCATTAAAATAAATAAACTATTTTGCGTAGAATTGAAAGCGTGTCGTCAGAATCAAGTAATCCGTCAGACAGATAAACAATGAACATGACAGTTGTATATTTTTTTGAATTCCTTTGGTAATAAATGGACTAAGGGCACTATAAGTGTATTCCTAACATTCACAATCCAACTTTTTTTACTGTTTTTCCTAAATATAAAAAACTACTAAAAATCCAAAGATATTTTTACTGTAATCAGCAGTGTAAAATCTAGAATCGGTATTTTATTTTACTACCTTAGCACAAAATGAATTGTTGTCAATTACAGATCAAAATGAAATTTTCAAGTGAAAATCTTCATACTCTGTACTTTTTATAAATAAATATTGGGTAATGTTGTTTTTAGAGTCTATTACTAAGACTCCGCTGACCAACTTTTTGTTTTGTTTTTAAATAATATTTTATTATTAGGGTTAATTGAACACATTATGAATACCAAAATGATCAAAGACTTTCTTTAAAGATAATTTAATTAAGTTCCTTTATTTCCCTAACTACTAGTAAAGAGGTAAAAGCATTTGTTATATTCGTTTCTATTACTTAAAATAATTATGGCTGTAATAAAAATGAAAATAAGTTTATACCAGAATAAAACCGTTATTTTGCATATTTCTATCTTTTCATTTAAACAACATAAATTAAAGCATATTTTTAAAAGTCAACCCTTATTATTTTTATACATAAAACATGAAAATATTATAAAAATATACTGGTTCAAGTGACATGAATTTTATTGTAAACTGGTACAACTGATTATTAATGCCCTAAAAATAATAATAAGGGGTAACAGAGCAAAGCAATATATTTATTTATAAAAGTTATCACCCATAATCACTTAATTACCTATAAAAATAATGAATATATGCTAAATTGTGATAATTGCAACAAACGATGTATACTGGATCAAGTGTTAGTTAGCTCAGTGTACTATAAATGGAAACACACGTGATACGCGTATACTAGTTTATCTGCGCTTTTCTAAAAAACTACCAAAGATATTTAAAATCTATTGATGTAGAAAAAAACGTAGGGCTTTCATTAAGATAAATCTAAAATTTCATTGCATTATCTTTAAAGGAAAAAAAGTTAAACATGTATTTACCTTTGCACGGCTCTCCTGGAAAATCGTGATTTTGCACTTGCATCAGTATACTTAGGAGGTGTCGTTATTAGAATGTAATAATTTGTAGTCGACTGTACAAGACACACATAAAAGAGCAATGCTTAAAAGCCGTTATATGTCTATGGCAATGCAGGAAAGATACAACCAGGAACTGAATGAGTACACAAAAATACCACTAGATGGCTTATGGTATGGGTAAGGACCAAAAAGTTGTCCACGCTAACTCACTCAATTAAATTTTCTATGAACCTTTTCCGTTGTGACACGAAAGTTAGCCATACAATTTAGGGATAATTTTCGTCGCACAACGGAACTTTTTTCAACTTCGCTGTTTGTATGGTTAACTGCGCTTAACAGTGGTCCAACTTTTTGGTCCTTACCCGTATACTGACCCTCAAGAAAAGAACTGACATAACGGGTAGCAACGTCATAATAATATACTCAAACAGTCAAGCAGCACTCAAAGCACTGGACAACCCGGAAGTAAAATCCTCGTTAATCCAAGAATGCAGAATTGTACTGAATACTCTAGGCAACACATAACAAGTCACGCTGGCGTGGGTTCCGGGACACAGCGGAGCAACGGGTAACGAGAAGGCTGATGAACTGGCTAGAGCAGGAGCAGACCACCAGGACCTAGGCCCTGAGCAAGTACTCCCGAACTGTCACAAAAGGAGTCATAGCTAGATGAATAGAAACAAAGACCACTGAGGCGTGGAGGAAACAGAAGGGTGTAGACAATCTAAGGTCATGATTGGAAGGTAAATCAGAATGACAAAAACAGTACAAGTATCTACTAAATCTTGGTAAGAACAATCTTAGTATACTAAAACGAGTGTTGACTGGGCACTGACCGCTCAACGGACACCTAACGATACTCTCATTGCCCACATTGTGGCAAAGAGAAAACAAGTCAGCACGTCCTAGCTGAGTGTGGCATGTACTCGTCACTGTGATACCGCACATTCGGGGAGGACGTGTTATCAAACGAAGCAATCAAAAGCATAAACTAGGGAATCACTTCTGTTTTGTAAGAAAACCAGAAAATGGGATCCATGTTGGATGGGTGCGTCACCGGGCCAGTAACCTATGACTCAACCAAGGAGAACTGGGCTGAATAACCGGGAGACTTATCAACCGTCCGCCTTTCCGGCCGGGCGTCTCCACTCATCTCATCATCATCATAGTAATACAAAGGCTAGTGATTTATGTTCCCTAACAGACGAAGTTTTTAAGATGTTTGTATTTAGAACATTTAATCGTATTTCGGTGTACCTGGGCCAAAATTTTATGTTGGTGCCTAACATAGAAATGAGGAATAAAGATCAATTTTATAAATTTGTACATTCTTAAAATAATTATCCAGCAGTGCCTAACGCACTCGCAGTTGCAATCGACGATAAAAAATTGCTTTCAATTTAAAAGCAGACACTTCTTCGGACTGTCAAAATGAAAACGATTAAGTGCGATTGCGAGTTCTTTCATCCATACGCGTGGTATCTCTTTTCCGGATACAAAAACTGAAGAAGCAAGTAGGTATTATATTAATAATGTCGAGAACAAGGCATTTCTTGACAAGGAAAGTGATTGCTCCTTAATAACTCGCGAACTCAACAAAACAACAACAACAACAACTTAAATTGCAAAGTTTTAAATAATAGTAGTATCAACTTGGATGGATTTACGAGTGACTCCGCTGTTACAGTAAACGAGGCTGTGGCTACGACTTTGAAATCATCGAAATATAAGTGGTATGGAAGCGTTACTGACACTGAAAATCGGTCCCACTGATTTAGTGCCGGCGGGGGTGGAGCTCATACTTAGTGCCGAACCGCCTGTCAGTGGACTTTCTGACGTTTTGTCGTATTATCGTAGTGTCTCACAGTTGTTCATAATTACATCAAAAATAATTCCATTTTAATAATTACCGGATTTAAATACTTAATGCTGCAAAAATACCAAGTCGCATTGAGAATCGGTGCAGGACCATCGACAGACCAACCAATAGAGCAGAGAGCGTGTAACCAATTGGCAATTACAGATTTTTGTCTTTCAAACGGCTTAGACCTTACAGAAATTACTGTCTATCAAACGTACTGGAGTTTCTTGCGGCGCACATAAGGGTATTTCAATCTAAAAGCTGGCCATAAGTCATTTTTTTATTTTTTTATTGAGGGTATATATATATATTTTTTTAATAGTATGACAGTTATGACACTCAATTGCAGTCTTAGTTGTTAGTGCGAATGGTTCTGTTATCAGTTACTCGTGTTCAAAGTTGACTGATCAGGTCTTTGCATAAACGTATTTCTTAACGCGTATTTACAGACAGTACTCCATGCAAGAATTTTAAACTTTTGTTGCCTATTAGGATTTTATTTTGGTCTGCATCCTACAGTTTAAGGTGAGAACTTTATTTTAAGCTTAATTATATAGATTGGGAGTTGATATTTGTGCAGTAATAAGTCATTAAATTATGACCAACATATTACTTTTAATTTATCACTTTTTTTTAAAAGATAGTTGTTTAGTTATACTGCCGGGCATTGCCGGGGCCAAGTTAGTACTTCTAAATAAACTACCGACTATGGTGAATCGATTGGTGAAGAAAAACATTCCGCCTACTTCCGCCTTTTTGTTTTTTTTTGTTTTTCCCCGGAACTAGTTGTTTTATCGTGAATTTTGGACCGTGGTTATTGAGATTGGTTTCTTACAGAACTTGAAATGAACGTGAAGAAAATTAAAAGAAGAGAGCTTTTTGAGTATATTAAAGGCTGTACAGAGCATTCTTTGGATAAAAAACTTATTTATATGGAAAATTGTGTAGTAAATATCGTCAATTGTCCACCAGACAAGATACATGAGTTTAGACGTTCCTTAAGCCGTTTTAAATCAGAGTTTAAACAAAAGTGGAGTAGTGCATCTTATAGATCAGACAGATTTCTAAAAAGCAATGAAAAATGGCTAGACGGCATAGTAAGTTTACCATTATGGAAACATCCAAAAACTGGTAGGCCGTCAAAGTCATTTGAAGAATGTAGTGATCGCAGTAAAAGGCGTAAGACTCAAGATTTAAGGGAAAACCACACCGTAACAGAACTAACCTTTGCGGCTCAGATGAGTTTACGAGAAGCTGGCAACATTAATGCGTCTACAGTTCTGAAAAATATTGAGTCATCTCCTTATAAAGCATTAGAAGTTTGCAATAAAGCAGAAAATAACCCAAAACAAAAAAACAACAAAGATATTCAGCCATTAACTATAGAGCAAGCATTAGCCGTGTTTATAAATGCTGGCCTTACCCGAAATCAGTATAATATAATACGCAATGCAAGCCCTAAAGTCTATCCTTGCTATTCTTTAATACAAAAAGCAAAAGAAAAATGCTATCCAAAAAAAGACGCTTATCGCGTAACTGAAACCTGTGCGGAAATAAAACTACAAGATGTCTTGGACCATACTGCGATACGGCTTTGCGAGTACCTTGATGAAGTTCTGAAAAAAATTCCGGAAGTAGAGAGAACCAGTCTGGAACTTATTTCAAAATGGGGATGCGATGGCTCTCAACAACAACAATTCAAGCAAAAGTTCGAAAACAGCACTGATAGCGATGCTAATATTTTTCAAAGTTCATTTGTTCCACTTAGACTCTGCGTGAATAAAGGTAACCAGAAAATAATAATTTGGCAAAATCCCTCCCCATCTAGTCCAAGGCTTTGTAGACCTATACGTATAAGGTTTGTACATGAAACAAGTGACATCACGAAGGAAGAAATCAAGTACATTAATGATCAGATTAAGGACCTGATTGAAACAGAAGTACGAGGATTAAAGTTAAAGATTAATCACGTCTTATTGTTTACAATGGTCGATGGTAAGGTCTGTAACGCAGCAACAAATACTTCATCTACAATGCGTTGTTATATTTGTAATGAGACTTCTAAGGACTTCAATAAATTAAATAGAAGAAATAAAAATAATCCTGACACTTTAAATTTTGGATTATCTATCTTGCATGCAAGAATACGACTTTTTGAGTCCATACTCCATCTAGCTTACAAAATACCGAATAAGAAATGGCAAGCTCGTTCAACAGCCGAGAAACTAATTGTTAAAGAGACTAAGAAGCGTATCCAACGAGAATTTAAAGACCAGATGTCTTTATTAGTGGATGTTCCAAAAGCTGGATTCGGAAACACGAACGATGGCAATACATCACGAAGATTTTTTGCGGATCCCGAAACTGCTGCTAAAATAACTGGGGTAGATTTAGATCT
Organism: Acleris emargana; assembly: GCA_927399475.2. Classification (NCBI taxonomy): domain Eukaryota; kingdom Metazoa; phylum Arthropoda; class Insecta; order Lepidoptera; family Tortricidae; genus Acleris; species Acleris emargana. The sequence continues at coordinate 41,299,248 of OV656835.1, read as the reverse complement.
AATAAGGAGATTCAAGATCCTCTTAGAAGTGGTATCGAGTGGGCATAAGGTTGATGTACCAAAACTGGCTACTTTTTGCCAAGAAACAGCCGAATTATATGTAAATCAATACGGATGGTACCCTATGACACCTACGGTACATAAAATATTGATACATGGGCCCACAATTATTGAACATGCACTATTGCCAATCGGCCAACTTTCCGAGGAAGCAGCTGAGGCTCGTAACAAGCATTTTCGACTATACAGACAAAACTATGCTCGGAAATTTAGTAGAACAGCTTGCAATATGGACGTTTTAAATAGATTACTATTAACTTCTGATCCACTTATATCATGTGAGTGTTCTAAAGCAAAACGAAAAAGAGAGCCTTTCTCAAAGGAAGCTTTAGAGTTTCTTTTGCCAATGGAAATCGAAAATTTACGGCAAGAATGTATAGAAGAAGAGGAATAAGAGGAACTGTCGGTTTCGGGAAGCTATTAACTATTTTTCTATTGTTACTATATATAAATACATACATACATATAATTATATGTTAATATATAATAAGTTTTGAGTTTTTTTTTCAATCTAAATCTACTTAAATATAAAATCAAAATCATTTAAAATGAAAATTAAACAAATTATAGTTTTGGCCAGGTTTTCTTACGAAATACCCCTATGTGCGGCGCTTCTTCTCCGCAATGATGGTCTTGTCCGAAGCGCTGGTAGATTCACTGTACATTACCGACGTGTAAAAGTGCCCGCATGTGGCCAATTTACTGAATAAATATTTTGAATTTTGAATTTTGAGTTATATCAATATCTGCATAAATAACTTCAAACCTTAACTCAATTAATATGAAGTTGATTATCGAAACCACTTGAAACGTCAACATGATCGGTAAAAAATAAAAATACATGCGTTGAGTTAGAAATAGAATTAACGTCAAGTAAACCGGTTTGTTTACGACCTTATACGATGTCCGAATTTGAACGAGCTTATGACGCGCGAGTTGACTGACGAATTGTTAAGCAATCGCATTATCCGTCACAGCTGTTCAGCTCATGCTAGTCCTGCCCTTCTCGTCAATAAAGCGTCAGGATCGAAACGTCTTTCTGTAGATTATCGGTAATTAAATAAGTCAAGCAAAAGTACCCGATGCCCGTTATAGAAGATCTCATTGATAGGTTACCTAGGTTAGCCAAATATTACACTTCCCTAGATTTATAAAGTGGCTATCACCAAATTGGTATTAGATCCGAAGATATTTACAAAATGGCGTTCATCACACCTGATGGGTATTTTAAATTTGTTCGAATGCCTTTTGCATTGTGTAATAGCCCGTCAGTTTATCAAAGATGAATGAGCACTGTTTTGGAGAGTATACGTTTGAAAGGCTTATTATACTTATATGGACGACTTTTGAGGAGGTTCCTCTCTCTGCAGCCCTAACCACCGATAGCTTGAGCCCTGCCCCGCTGCCGGCGGCATGCGTAACTTAGGTTTTTTATAATGTTACTTTTTTGTATTCGTATTGTTATTTTACTTTTATACTTGAATATATATTATAAAAAACCTAATTTACAGAAAATCTAATAAATATCTGAATAATAATGTTACTCATTTACGTACCTTAAGGTAAGTAAACTTGATGGAGTCGATCATAACAATCAAAATCGTTGACTTTACAAGTTATAAATAGATGTTTTTGCCGGGTATCACTTGTTTACTGATGATGGGATTGCAACTGACTGAATTTAAAATAAGGGACTGCACCAATAACAAATTTCAAGGAGTGGTTAGGCAACATTTAGAAGATAAACTCTAGATAACCGAATAGTGTCAGCAACGTTTCTAAAATATAACAATCGGCGAGGATTGGAGGTGTTATCAGGGTGACTCGGCGCCGCCGCGGCGCCGCAGCACACATACTTAACACATGGGCCGACAGCTTCATCTACCGGTATGTTACATCTGGTCTTACGGCCAAACCCTATATTCAATCCGCGGACAGATAGGCTTACTTCGGATTAAAATTTGACACATTTTGTATGGGCAAATGTCAAATTTTAACCCGAGGTAAGCCTTATCTATCCTCGGATTGAATATAGGGTTCGGCCGTTAGTCTACAGGTCGAACCTACAATTCTCTACTTTTCACGATTGCTATAAAATTTTATCTTGAAATTTGAATAATGAACACCTCGTACAATATCAAAATCTTAATACGCCATCTTTAATCTTCTCTATTATCTCAACTGCTATCTCTTTCATAATTGACCCGTCACTCAAACACAGATAGACACAACTAAACTTGTTTGAGTTCCTAGTAGGAACTCATACAGTTTCGCCATGTCCGTCCATCTGTCTGTCTGTATATAGTCACTACCACATTTTCTCAGAAACTTTCTGATAATGTTGCAAACTGTGTGCAGAAATAGATATTAATACCTCACAGCGCACATAGACCCATAATAGAACTTGTAAAATAATAATTAAAGAGCTGTTATTACCATGACGGTAAATTCTGATACCGTTAACGATATCAATATGGCGGTTTATAGTACGAGAGTAGAATAACTGTCTTTTGGGTTCTGCTCCCTCATTAAAAGTATGGACGAAACGATATATTGTTTTATCTTACTACATAAAATTTTAAACTTTTGTATCCACTATAAAGTTTCTAAAATGGATACTGAGGACCGTGCTGTCTTAATATTATGATCTTCATGTCCGATGCTTTCCAAAAAAACGAATGTACTTACCTACCTAACAAATAAACATCGGGGTGGATAGAGGTCGTGCTAACCTACCAACAACGTCAGTGGTCGCATTGTTGTGTTCCGGCGTATGAATAAGACAATAGGTCAAATTACTAGGAATAAGGCTTCCACTTTAGTCCTTGGCCCTATTATGGTTCAACACGCTCTTGCTCGTTTTATTTGACTGTCTATCACAGCCACTGGTACAAACTGCCAGTGCCCTAAAGACTGTTTACTTTTTCATGCTTTTTCTAACATAGGAACTTAAGTGTAAGTACCTACGTGTCGCTGTATAAATTACTTTTTTTATTTCTTTTTAATCAATGAAAAAAGTACTTTACTTAAGAGACCGGGAAGCAAGCGGCCGCTAGACGAGTACCTTGAGTTCTTGATGTTACTGTCCTTGATATCCTTATTGCCCATCATCTCCTGATACATAATTTGAGTAATTGAACTGTCATAACACCCACGTTCTTTCCGTAGGTAATTTAACTCTTCATTAGCAGCACCGAGTTCTTGTTCAAGCTTAATTATACGGTTTAATGCCACTTCATTAGGTAGGATGGTTTGGCTACGACCCAAACACAGAATATGCAAACTAATTATTTATTTATTTATTCATTCATATATCAAATGAAAGGGAAGAGGATCTCAAATATATTTTTCACTTCTCATGCTCGTAAAGCCCTTCTTTATGCTGGGTATAGGCTGCATAAAATCGCATTTTATGCTCTAGTGCATAAAGTAATTTCTTCTTTTAAGACTAAGGCAATAAGGCCTTACAGCCACATACACAATACACCTTCATTTAATTGATATATTTTTATGAGATTTAGCTTATATCTTATTTTAATTACGACATATGTAATACTATCTAAATACTTTAAGATTAATACGGGCGTGCATTTACGTAAAAAAAATATAAGTAACGCAAATATTTATAATAACTTGGCATTAAGGCTCAAACCATAGTGTCCATAGTCAAACGTCACATAATTGAAAATTAAAAAAAAAAAGTTTTTCTTATTTTGTGTAGCGGGAAGCTAAGCTAATTATTCGTCAAACAAAATTAAAAACTAACTAAATTTATTGTGTTGCGGTTGAAAATTCAATAAATTATTCTTAAGTAATTGAACAATGTCTTCAAGTAGTGATAGTGACGATCAAAAAATGATTTCGCCTGAGACTTTAATGGACAGAAGTGCGAAAAATGTAATTGAGCAGATATTGCCGCCTAAATCGACGAAAATCTATCTCAGCACATACGAAAGTTTTATGATTTGGACGAACCAAAAAAGCGTAAACACGTTTGCGGAGTGTGTTTTTTTAAGCTAATTTGACGAGCTGTCGAAGAAATTACATTTTATGCGTGATAGAACATATTAATAACATTATAAAAATTTATTAAATTTTCATGTATATGCGTAATCTTTGTTTTATTTCCTTGCAATCGAAGTGAAAAGCAGAGTGTAAAACTCGAGCATAAAACCCATTTTACCCTCGACGTGACCATCCACCCTCCCGTACCGGCTCGGGTGGCTATATGCACGTCTCGGGTAAAATGGTACGTTTTATGCACTTGTTGTACAATCTACTATTTATTATTGTAAAATAAACAGTTTTGTGTTTTTATTCATGAAAGAAGACGAACATTGATCATCGGCCCCCACAAGAACTCCGAAATGAATGAGTTTATAAGTCTTATGTCTTCTTATCTCAGTGATAGAACTCAAACAGTTGTTGTAAACAAAACACAATCTGATGGAGCTACAGTGAAAATAGGTGTGCCTCAAGGCTCTATTTTAGGTCCTTTTCTATTTTTGGTTTACATAAATGACTTGCCACCATCAGTAGATAAACTTTGTGATATTGTACTTTTTGCTGATGATACTTCACTAATTTTCAAGGTAGACAGAAAATCCATAGACTACAGCAGCATAAACACCACACTAGTTAAAGTACTTAATTGGTTTACTAGCAACAATTTGCTACTAAATGCTAAGAAAACTAAATGTGTTAGATTCGCTTTGCCTAATGTTAAACCGTCAGATTCTAGTATTTTTCTAAATGACGATTGTTTGCAAATCGTAGATAAGGCAGTTTTCCTACGCATCACAATAGATAAAAATTTGCAATGGAGTCCCCATACAGGGTGTCCCAAAATCGGTAACCCACATTGACACCGGAGGTAGGTCAGCTTAAGAGGTACCGAACCAGCCTAACATGACCTCAGTAAAATGTGCACCGTTTTCGAGTTATTGCCAAATTAAAGGTTTTTATAAATGTTCACCTTTTTTAACACTGTTTGTGCCAGGATTCAGTCGGAAAGCTCTCGAAGTTATTTTTTTTACATGTACGGAGGCAGGGATAGTTAATTAAGATATTAGAAGTGTTATTTTGTCAATAACTAATGTAAATTTATGAAAAATATTAAATTAGTATCGATTTAAATTATCAGTAAATCATTAATTTTAACTTTTGCCACCTACCGTGTTTTTTTTTTTACTAGAAACGAAACGAGCAAATGATGTTTAAAAATTGAGCATGTTATGCAGATTCAGAAATGGTACAATACAAGTATCTTACTGCGATAAGAAAAGCATTCAATAACACTTTTCCGATGCCGCAAACCGTTGCTGTCAGGTAAAAACAATGCCTTACGATGTGATATCGCATTTGAGGCCTAAACATCTTATTATTTGCCAAATGCACGTGAGCGAAAGAGATGGAAATAATGTTCATCTCCCTTTTGAAGGATATCGGTGACTAATCTCACGTGTGGATTTTTACCTGGACCCCTCCACCTTGGGCTTTGTACCTGCCGGGGTGGATAAAAGTTGATGACCAAAAAAAACGGGTTTAACTTTCAATTATTTATTTTAACGCTTAAAATTAGTTACAATAAATGTTTTAAATTGTCTGCCTTGGACTCTAATACATAAATTACACGGTCTCAAAAAAATTCGGCTCAATTTTCTTAAAGTTATACCCGATATGGTCCGGGCTGCTCTGAAAACGACCTCTCTATTGGACTCTGATTTGCTTTGTGGAACTGCAACGACAACAACGATGGAAAACCGTGATCCCCAGTACACTCATGGCGACTACGCTGACATGCTCTTGATTTACGGTAAAACTAGGCATGTTTCAAGTCGAGGCAATGTTACGTGCAACGCAAGATTGGCTACAAGGTTGTACTCGGAACGATTTCCAGATCGAAATCCAACGACTCATCTCGTCATTTTAAGAGCCCTAAACGCTTATCGCGAGGGCAGGCTACCAGGAACGAGTAACCAAGGAGGAAGACCGCGGACTGTTAACGACGACGGTGTTTTGGAAGAAGTACGAGCGGAGCCAGGAATTTCAGTGCGAATTATTGAACGCCGCGCTGGAGTCCCCAAATCATCGGCACAACGAGTTTTAAATCGACATAAATACCATCCCTACCATATCCAACGCGTCCAAACACTACTTGCAACGGACTACGCACACCGTGTTGAATTTTGTCAGAAGATGACTCAGAAATACAGGGAAAATCCTAACTTCTTCAATGAAGTACTATGGAGCGACGAATCAGCCTGCAAAAGGGATGGGTATCTCAATTTACATAATATCCATAGCTGGCAGCTGTCAAACCCACATGAACAAAGAGAAGACCGGTCCCAATACCAATTCAAAATTAATTTGTGGACGGGCATTTTTAACGGCCAAATAATAGGACCGGTCGAACTGCCAGCTATTTTGAATGGAACAAATTATCTTAAATTTTTGGAAAATGATCTTCCAGTACTATTAGAAGAGATACCGTTGGCACTGAGACAAAGGATGTGGTTCCAACGAGATGGCTGCCCGGCACACTACGCTCGACTAGTCCGCGAACACCTCAGCAACACATTCCCCGAGAGATTGGGCGATTAGGACCAATTTTATGGCCACCGCGTTCCCCGGATCTAAACCCATTGGATTTTTTTATTGGGGATCTTTGAAAGACAAGGTTTATGCAAAACCAATAAGATGTGAAGAAGAATTGAGGCAGCGTGTATTCGACGCAGTCCGGACCATATCGGGTATTACTTTAAGAAAATTGAGCCTATTTTTATGGGACGGTGTGATTTATGTATTAGAGTCCAAGGCAGACAATTTGAACATTTATTGTAACTAATTTTAAGCGTTAAAATAAATCATTGAAAGTTAAACCCGTTTTTTTTTGGTCATCAACTTTTATCCACCCCGGCAGGTACAAAGCCCAAGGTGGAGGGGTCCAGGTAAAAATCCACACGTGAGATTAGTCACCGATATCCTTCAAAAGGGAGATGAACATTATTTCCATCTCTTTCGCTCACGTGCATTTGGCAAATAATAAGATGTTTAGGCCTCAAATGCGATATCACATCGTAAGGCATTGTTTTTACCTGACAGCAACGGTTTGCGGCATCGGAAAAGTGTTACTGAATGCTTTTCTTATCGCAGTAAGATACTTGTATTGTACCATTTCTGAATCTGCATAACATGCTCAATTTTTAAACATAATTTGCTCGTTTCGTTTCTAGTAAAAAAAAAAACACGGTAGGTGGCAAAAGTTAAAATTAATGATTTACTGATAATTTAAATCGAGACTAATTCAATATTTTTCATAAATTTACATTAGTTATTGACAAAATAACACTTCTAATATCTTAATTAACTATTCCTGCCTCCCTACATGTAAAAAAAAATAACTTCGAGAGCTTTCCGACTGAATCCTGGCACAAACAGTGTTAAGAAAGGTGAACATTTATAAAAACCTTTAATTTGGCAATAACTCGAAAACTGTGCACATTTTACTGAGGTCATGTTAGGCTGGTCCGTTACCTCTTAAGCTGACCTACCTCCGGTGTCAATGTGGCTAACCGATTTTGGGACACCCTGTAATAGCTGTACTGGCAGGTAAACTAAGTTCGGCAGCTTACGCCGTTAGGAAAATTAGACAACTAACCAATGTTGAGACAGCTCGCTTAGTTTATTATAGTTATTTCCATAGTGTTATGTGATTATGTCGTACGGTATTCTGGTTTGGGGTAAGGCAGCTGACATACAAACTATATTCGTGTTACAAAAAAGGGCCATTCGTTCTATTTACAACTTAAATTCCCGTGACTCCTTAAGAGATCTTTTTAAGGAAATTAATATCTTAACTGTAGCGTCTCAATTTATTTATGAGAATATTATTTATACATACACCTTCACGCCTTCATTCCCAGAGCAGGGTAGGCAGAGCTACAGAATTACCAACAACTCTAAAAACTTGTTGATGACTGTGTAACCACAATTTGCACAATTAGGCTAAGACGTTTAAGAGGCGACTAAGGGAATAAAGGTTTGTAGTACTTTTAGGCGATGGGCTTGCCACCTGTCACTAATATAGGTACACTGTTAAACGTCTTAGCCTAATTGTGAGAATATTATTTATGTTATAAAAAAAATGGATTCTTTCACAAAAAATTCTGATATACATAATTTAAATACTAGAAATAAAAATAAAATAGCTATTCGAAAATTCCGCGTCCGTAAAGTACATAAATCATTTGTTATTCAATGCATTCATTTATACAGGGCGTCCCACGGCCATGCCACATGGAAGGAAAGTACCTTAAATATTGTAGATGGAACATTTTACTGAAAGAAGACATTATTTTAATTTTAAAAACAATACAAACTGCATTTATAGATATTTAAATAATTACATGGTTGAACCGGGAATCGAACCCGTTACACGAGAAAAATAATTACCCTGTAGCTTTATCATACCGATCGAAAGGCTACACCATAAGGATTATTTTTCGCTAAATAACATAGTGTCAAAAATAAAAGGAAGTCCATGAATTTTAACATTTGATGTGAAATTTTGTTCAGAAAAATGAAAAGCTGACATTGCCGTAAGGACATACAACATGACATTATCATAAGAACCTATTACTAATAAATGTACCCACTTGAGAAGTACGTGTCATTTCCCTATTATAAGCTACAAACAGAACTTAGATGTATTATTCTAAATGTCCACCACAACAAGATAAAAAAATCGACACAGCGAAATAAACAAAAGAGTGCGACTTTGTATTCAACAGGAAGGGACTCATTTTGAGCATTTGATAAAATGATTAATTTTGTATTAAAAATGTTAAAATTCATGGTCTTCCTTTTATTTCTGACACTATGTTATATAACAAAAAATAATCCTTATGATGAAGCCTTTCGATCGGTATGATAAAGCTACAGGGTAATTATTTTTCTCGTGTAACGGGTTCGATTCCCGGTTCAACCATGTAATTATTTAAATATCTATGAATGCAGTTTGTATTAAAATTAAAATAATGTCTTCTTTCAGTAAAATGTTCCATCTACAATATTTAAGGTACTTTCCTTCCATGTGGCATGGCCGTGGGACGCCCTGTATAATAAATTACCTGAGGTAGTTTTAAAGTTACCCTTTCCAGCACTCAAAAATTATTTGAAAAAGTCGTTAATGTCTAAAGCGTATTATAGGATCGAGGACTATATAATAGATAAAAATGCTTGGCCTAAATCCGAAACTTAATCAATTTTTATTTTATTTTTTTCAAATTCAAAAGCTTTATCTTGTCTGGGGGACACCGTTGATGTAGGAAAACATATCAATCTTATGTGGTCATCTTGCACCGTCTTATACAGGGTGTGGCCTGTAATAAGAGCAATAAATTAAAATATAGGCCCTTTAATTAATCAGTAATTAATTCCAAATGGTTTCAATTAAATAAAATTAAAAATAAGTTTACTGTTATTTTCTAACAAAATTAATAGAGCCAGCAATGTACTGCAGACATATGTGTCCAGTCGGTGTACTTGACATTAAGGTTTGACATTTTGCACGTATTAAAAATCTACTAAATCAATATTGCTTATTAAACATATGATCTAATTAATTAAATTGGCACTTCTTTCAACTTTACGTAACAGGTTACAACCTTAATAATTAGGTGTGAACTGACGAAAGAACGAAATGAGTAAAACGCTATAAAGTAAGTTCAAACTATTTATTAAGCAGTTCCAACAAAAACAGTGCACTAATCACTGATAATAATTATGTCTATCTTACCGGGTAACCTCGATCTTAACCACTCAACTTGCACTTTAAACAATTGGTAAGGATGTTTGTTTAGCATGAGTACGACTACCGATGATACAATCTGTTACTCTGTTTGACTCCACTCCGACACGACACGTACTGAGGACAGGGTCTTGTCAAAACTAACGAAGAGAATTTCAGTGATAATCTGACTGGACAGTGAACACCCACACTCCACAATCAGAACCGCATTTGGAGACCCCACATTCGTCGCTTTGAGATGACAACAACAGGGCTATTATCTACCCGGAGAATACTTGTTAACCGTAGCATGGCCTCCCAACTCGAACAACGTATAATTATTACTTTAATAAACTCATAGATGGCGCCACAGGTATCGAGCGAAACATTTGAATCAGTAATCGTGAAGATTGAATGATTTTTGCACCTTAATAAATTCAACGTACCTTAATTACATCAAAAACATCCTTCTCTACATAAAGTAGGGTATATTTTACAAGTTTAATAAATGCAATAAATTTTATATTAACTCCATCTAACTCATAAAAAACTTATAAGCTTTCAAGCTTTCTACGCCTTATTAGGTACTGTCACTAGATGGTGCCATCACGGATCGCGAAACTACTATCACAGTATATAAATAAACCAGTAAAGAAACTAGGCCTACTTTTCAAGATAAATACCTACGCTCCAATTGAGCGTTTAAGGGTTGTTAAAAAATCTTGTTTATTGTATCTCAGCTAGTTAGTGCAAAATCGATACGTGTGATCTGCGACAGCAAATCCGTTGCAGATTGAGAAAAAGTAGCCGCCATCTTGAACTCTTTAGTTATTCAACCGATTGCTTCCAAAATCGATATCTGGGGATGTGTATGGTCTCCGACAACTAATCTGTTGACAGATTGAGAAAAAGTAGAGGCCATATTTATTTATTTATTTATTCAACCGATTGCTTCCAAAATCGATATCTGGGGATGTGCGTGGTCTCCGACAAAGAATTTGTTGGCAGAATGAGAAAAAGTAGCCGCCATCTTGAACTTTTTTATTATTCGACAGGCTAATTCAAGTGATAATTTCGAGAGTTAGGACCACACAGATCTCCAGATATCGATTTTGAAAGCAGCCTGTCGAATAATAAAAAAAATCAAGATGGCGGCTACTTTTTCTCATTCCGCCAACAGATTAGTTGTCGGAGACCATACACATCCCCAGATATCGATTTTGGAAGCAATCGGTTGAATAACTAAAGAGTTCAAGATGGCGGCTACTTTTTCTCATGCTGCCAACAAAATCATTGTCATAGACCACACAGATCTCCAGATTTCGATTTTGGAAGGAATAGGTAGAACAACACAAAGTGTAACAAGGCGGCGGTTTCTTTTTTTTCTAAATTCGAGAGGAAGTATGCTTATTTGACATATTTCATAACCTAATAAACAAAATGTCAGACGTGTTGCAAAAGTTCCCGATTTATCGGGAAATCTACCGATTTCGGCTCTTCCCTCCCGATATCACGATTTAGCAACCCCGTTTCCCGAATTTCTACATTTCGAATCAAAGTAACAAATTCAAACAGTATTTTTAAGACGACAACACCAATAGTAGACTCTCAAAGAAGGACCTATCCACGGTCGAGAAAAATATTTTTAAAAAAAACTCAATGTTCAAATATTGTAGAGATGTTTATTATTTTATATCGTTTAATAATTTAATAGTTTGTAAATTAAAGTAATTAGTGTAAAATACAGTTGTTTTATTTCGACTAAAATCTCCCGAGTTCTCTTGAATTTTCGCTGGGAAATTAAAAGATTTTTATATTTTTACTTTTGCAACACGTCATCGTATTATAAAAAGCTTTTTTTTTTAAATATTTTATTTATTCTTACCTTTCAACACCAGCAGAGAGTTTAAAAAATGAAAGTTCCGGGTTTGAAGAAGCCGAATTCAAACAACCTTATCCTCCTGAGGTTCCTTGTACTAATATTAGTACATAATACGACCATTGAAATAAAGATCTAGTGCAAAGGAAGTAAGGTGGTATTTCTTTTGTTTCAATGATTAATGATCAATTCAGAAAATTTACTTTATGATCATCCATAATAGATTCATATTCCATTGACAAATTTCATTGTATGGTGGGTCTTAGGAGGGTATATACCACGCAATACTTTTGTGGCATCTTTCTCAAGAACGAACGTAAAATGCGAAGGAGCCCATTCGTCTAGACGCGACACACGCGGCTGACAGCACCGCCAAATCCTCTTAGCGGTCTCGTAGAGGCGTGCGTCTGTGTGAGTGCGTCGTTTCGAGCATTTGTTCGTAGCTTCTTTACTGGGTTATTTATTATACTGTGCTACTATGCACTCACAGACCCCAATCGTTTCGTTTGTACAAATTCTTGTTTGATGCGTAAAATCAATACTCAAAATACTTCTTTTATATTGAAAACAAAAAAACAATAGAGAAAATAATGTCTTGACGAATATAAATGAATATTACAAAATACTGTTTTGGCGGTTTCGGTGTATTAAAATGTTAGTACAAACACGGAACGAACAACGTGCTATCTTTAACCATTGAAGTATCAAAACGCGCTGACAGTTTGTGTACAAACATTTAAACTACACTCGGCGTCAAAAAAATCGCACCTTTTGAAATGTTGACTTCATGCGAATAAAGCTCTTAACTTATTTATTGTACCCTACCAAATATTAGTATCATTTAAAAGCACAGTTAATAAACTTTAAAATCGGGCAAAACCGACCTTGTGTGCGTCTCCCGCACTGGAGGTGGACGTGGCCAGGGGTCCCTGACTGCTCATCGGCACATCACAGAGATCCTGGAGGACCACGTGGTCCCGTATGCTGGTTTTGTCGGACCTGAATTCACATTCATGCACGACAACGACCGCTCTCATACGGCGTTGATTGTTCGGGACCATCTGGATCAGGTTGGGATCCCCGTGATGCAGTGGCCAGCGAGAAGTCCTGACCTGAACCCCATAGAGCACATTTGGGATGATCTGAAACGCCGGGTGCGGTCTCGTGATACTGCCCCTGCCACCCTTGAACAGCTTCGGGACGCCGTCGTCGAGGAGTGGAGTGACATTCCTCAAGAACGCATCGTGACGTTGGTGAGGTCAATGAAGGATCGCATGGAGGCTGTAATTAGGGCTAGGGGAGGTAACCCTAGGTTTTAAGTTTCGTTTTAAGTTTTTTTTTTACTGTATTTTTTAATTTTGTTATGTTTTTAGATTGTGTAATTTTGGCGTGAATAAATGTTTTTCCTCTTTTCATGAAAAACGTTTTTTTTAAGCTTAGTAATCATTATCACATTATAATTAATTAAAGGAAAAAAAGAGGCCCCACACTCATACCTTATCTTAGATTAAATTATTTCTTCTTATTTATAGCTTCTTGAAGTCAACATACCAAAAGGTGCGATTTTTTTGAGGCCGAGTGTATAACTTTGTTTCGTTGGATTCGGATAAAGTTGAAGTTGAAGGCGATATTTCCTTTTTATGTAAATACGCACGCTTAAATACGCTCACCAAACTATTTTTAACTTATACTTAATTCTCATTGTAAGTGAATTGTAAAATTCTTATGAGAAAATAAATTCTTTAAACCTAATAAACCAGTTATTTTTACGTATTGCTTTTATTTATTTTCAGCAAAAAACTTCCCAAACATGTCATTAAAACATTCCTATTTGTCCTGGACATCATTAATCAGGGCAGATGTTCCTATGAATTAATAAAACGCTAACACAATGTCACCGGTAGGATTATACCCATTACATATTAATTTTAAGTCAACAATTTTCTTGACATCTCATTCTTGAAGTCAATGCCATCTGGTGATACGTTACTAAAACTATTAGGTAGGCTGCCAGCATCCAGTGGTGGCTCAGATACGGCATCTACTGGTGTAACTACGGGACTAAAATTGCCTACCGAATTGCCTACATTAGGACGGCACGCTTTTGCTGTATGAGATTGGGTATCTGTACTTGTATTCTGTTATCTGTGACCGTAGTCAACTTAACACAAGGCTCAGTTTACTTTTGCTCTTGTTGTATCATGGACATACTTCGTAATGCGTCGTAACTTATTTTATTATTGCAATTTGGAAAAGTTTTGATTTACCACCTTGACGTAAATTGTCATTACGTTGTAATAATAGAGTAGGTATTAAGTAGGTACATAATTCCTAAAAAGTTCACACTTACAATTACATTGTTTATAGTTTGTAAGATAATAAATAATAATGAACATTTCGAATAAATTAAATATCAAAAAACTCCACAGTACAGTCACCTGCAGATAAATCTAACCGAACAGCGAGCCAAAAAAATATGTTGCAAAGGTTTATCATCTCACAGTAAAGTAAAAGCAGTTCATGGCTATAGTTATTTATTATTTCGATTGTAATATTGTGATTTTTCAAGACATTTGACTTGACAACTTGACTTAGTCATTGTTCACTACAGATAATCCGATGATTATCTAGCGTCTGTAAAGATGTGAAATAAATACTTTACAGTTGTGGAATACAATTTTGCCTGATTAAGTTTTGTTGAAACGTGGCCAAAGCAACTCGACACACTTAGTATCACGGCCCTAAAACTTCATAGAAAAAAAACTCAGCTTCGGGGCTATCAAACAGCTATCATTTTTCGGAGTTATATTACACTTTAACCCAGCTACCGCTACCAGATAACGCCATAGACAAATTGGCACCAAGTGGCTGTTGAGCTGTTAAGTCAGTTTCTGATTGTCATGTCATGTCAAGTCAATCTTGTCATTATTTTGTTTCGAGAAAAGGTGAAAAACGGCCATTTGCAACGTTAAAAGATGGCGGACGTGTAATTTGTTTTAGACTTTAATTTTTGGGTAATTAGGTGTTCAAAGTTCTTTTCTGATAGTGATTTGTACTTTTTATGCCTTTGTGTCGCACAGTGATTGAAGACTTGGACTTATTTCGTGTATCTGGCATCTTTCTTCTCGTTTCAAGTGGACTCGCAGTGGTGCAGAGGTTAAAACTATCTTGACCTCTGACCTACAAATCACCGTACAACGTTGCCCCCAATCTTCCTAGAGAAGATTGGATTGTGTTTTATTGCTATATTGATTTATACTCATATAAACCTTGACACTGGCGAAATCACTTCACGTGGAAACGCCATATCCCTGCGGTAGTAGCTGTTCAAGTCGCCGCGGGGGCAAAAAAAAAAAAAAAAAGGTGAAAAACAGAATTGGTATTTTTATAATACATTTTAATGAAGGCTGCGCTTCTGATACTGTAAAAAACCGATCACCTAAGCCTCAAACCCTAACCTTGTTAAAGATGATCATATGAAACCATTATTCGAAAAAATTTATTGGTATGTGCTATGTTGTGAGGCTATGTGATCTTACATTTTTATTACTAGGTTCATTATTGTTATAACAGTTTAATAGTACCTATAGGGTATATGTTAGGGTACGGCAGTATTTACTACTCGCAATAGGACGACGGTTCACCGTGTGTGAAAGGGCGCTTTATTCTTCAATAAATTTTATAGGTTATTATTTAACTTCACATAGGTGGTACCTATACTTGTTTGCGACTGAGTTATATTATAAGTTATAACAGATCACTCAGTTTTATTGACTTTGTTGTTTACAGCGAGTGTAGCAACCCTTAACAACTTTGTTACAACTTATTTTCAAATTTTCGTGTTTTCCTCTCATGGGTTTATCATTATTGGAGAGCCCGTGAAAACCCTTTTAGCTATATACTTAACTTTTTATTGACATTGCTAAAAACAATGTTGTTTTTTGCAGTTTAATAGTGTCTGCGTATGTGTATTGATTAAAAATAAGATATTATCCTCCCTGTAGGTATGTGGTTCTATTTGTTTTAGTGTACGTGATTATCAGCCATGTGAAATAATGAAATGTTTTTGCTGATCTGATCAATAATTACTCTCTAAACCTTTATTAGGCTAATGTTTGTAATGCTCTCATCCGTTTGATATACAAAATTGAAAACTGTATATTTGCAAGCCGGACAATTTTTTATTGCTATTCTTGCTTGTTTATTCCAGGTATTTAAACCATATTATGTCTTATTTCATGTGCGTGTGATCTCTGGTATAATACCACGTGACAAGATGCGACATGTCGTAAATATCACATGAAGAAATATCAAAGAAATGGTTACAGTTGCAGTGCTTTCGTGAAAAGAATGGTGATCAAACCGTGGTTAGACATGAGATAAAAAATCCTGCGTGTGGAAAACGTTTTTAAAAGAGATTTTATGCAGCTTGTGTGCAAAACCCACCAAATGTTTTTTAATGCATAAAAAAATTCCAGCGACATACCAGAATTGGACACCGGTAAATCAAAGCATTCAGTTTTAATATTTAGGATTAAGCTGCTGCTGTAATCAAGGTGCATACTTATGAAACTATCGGTAGTAGGTATAGCCGGGTTCGACCCCCGTTAAGTCAAAAAAAATTGTAGGATGAGCATAAGCTAGGATTATATGGGTGATGGGTGCAGACTCGTGGTCACACCAGGTTGTCACACCACTACTATTCGACGGAGCCTCCTATTTCTGAGCGATTTGCCCTTCGGGCATCTAAAGATACCTAACGAACCGATTTGAGTGGTTAAAAATCTATAAATGCAGGTTAAATTGTTTTTTAAATTCAAATAATGTCTTCTTTCAGTAAAATGTTCC
This sequence comes from Acleris emargana, assembly GCA_927399475.2. NCBI lineage: Eukaryota > Metazoa > Arthropoda > Insecta > Lepidoptera > Tortricidae > Acleris > Acleris emargana. The sequence goes on along the minus strand of OV656835.1, from coordinate 41,282,671 downwards.
ATCTCTAATATTTAAGGTACTTTCCTTCCATGTGGCATAGCCGTGGGACGCCCTGTATAGCTAGTCTTTAATGAAAGATGATGATTTCTCTAAATAACTTCATCCTTCCTGGAGCTAACTTTTCCTGATGCTAGCCAATGATATTTTATATTTAGATACGTTACGTTCATACTAAACGCATTTTAAACCCGTCACCAATTGCTGACAGTTGCTGCGTTACTATATTGCTACAGACAAAGACGGCAATCCATAGCGAACGCTATTGTTAGAAAGAGATAAATAGTTGTTTCAAATTGCTCGCCATTCTCGCCAAGTCAAGTGCCGCTCACGGCCGCCATGTAGCTACCCGTCTTTATCGCACTCATGCAATATCTAATGGTTATCTCACGTTTCACAGGTGACGGTAACGCCGCCGGTGCAAATTGAACAAAATGTCGAGATGTAAACAAAATGTAAATAATAGTTACATACGAATGAAATGAGACATTATTTCTTTCTTATAAATATCATTGATGCTAGCCCGAACCAACGTCCTTTAGTATCGTCGAGGGATCCTATCACACCTACAGGTCTAATAAAGCGTGTTCGTTATAGAAAGCTCACCTATGTTGCCTAAATAATATGTCCACAGTCCACAGGCATGAATGGAATTTTATAATTAATTGTACAAATACATAACTATACTCGAAAACGTAATTAAAGTCCAAAAAAACTACGACAGATACGTCACTGTCATAAGTGTCAAAGTCACTTATGTCAGTGCCAATCGAACATTTCAGAGTTAGCCAACCTTTTTGTATTGATAATCAAATTGTTGACAAAATTTGTAGATATGACTAACATGGTCCCGGCTGAGGTTCCATCTTACGTATAATACGCAAAGAAGCCGTACAACACACACACTTAACACTTCAACAACAGAAAGTAACACCGAGAATAAACTTAACAAAAAACGAAAACTCAACAAAACAAACTTAACATAACAAAAAACAAAATCACCACTGAGCAAATACAATACATTCGAGCACTCGGAACAGACGTCAGATGTCGAATAAGAATGACAGAATGACAGTTACCCATGGACCCCATGTTGTCATGGATGGTGAAATGGCCAATGATTGTCATTATAAAAGGAGCTACACACTTTTGGCCTGTTATTTTGTCGAATAGCTAAACGCATGTAATATTTAAATTGCATCTAACGTTGTTAACAACAATTACTTATTTATCGTACCAAATGTTATTAAGACCTGAAGTATTACAGGTGCAATAACAGTTTTGCTACCAAAAATCGTCTATGGTTAAATATTTAATAGGCCATCTTGTATTTGTGTAAATAACTTGAATGAACTTGTTTATTTTAATGGAAGGTTTAAAACTACCAATAAATAAATATTCTTAGTACGTTCTTTTAAAAAGTGGAAATATACTAACGCAAATATTTTTTATTTTAGTGGCAACCCACGTTGGACTTTAATTACGTTTTCGAGTATACATAAGTAGATACGTCCTCTAATCCGCATCAATAATGACTGGACGGCTATTATTAAATCCTACCATGTGACTGAAGCGAACCCCTGACACGACACGGCCTTGTATGAGAATATCACCACTGCATGAGGTCTGTATAAGGATAGCTGTCCAGAGCTTGAAAGAAAGGAATTAATCCTGGGTCCATCATTAAAACGGTACCTACATGTTTTTAGGGTTCCGTACCAAAGGGTTATAAACGGAACCCTATTGTAGTGAGGTCACCAATGTAACAGCTGATACATACAGCTGATACCTACCACTTCTGTAATTATTAGATTAACGATGCTATAAAACTTTATAGCCTCTATTAAGTTTTATAGTTTAATTCCGCTGACAATGCATAACCATTCGTTCCACACCATTAACCTTAAGCCTAGATAATGACTAGAAACCATAGTATATAAACTGTACACTTTTACCAATAAAGCATTCAGTATTCTCCAGACTCTTGAGTTGTCATTATACCTCTCAACCTTTACACTTCATGGCGACCCTGCCAGTCGGGCTGCTCGAGGCAGCCCCAGCTTCAGACAGCACGCCGCCGCTCGGAACAACCAAGTAACCAGCTCCAGCCAGAAAAAACCAGCTTCAGCCAGCAAAAGCCAGCTCCAGCCAGCAAAAGCCAGCTTCAGCCAGCAAAAGCCAGCTCCAGCCAGCAAAAGCCAGCTCCAGCCAGCAAAAGCCAGCTCCAGCCAGCAAAAGCCAGCTCCAGCCAGCAAAAGCCAGCTCCAGCCAGCAAAAACCAGCTCCAGCCAGCAAAAGCCAGCTCCAGCCAGCTCCGAGGGACCAGCCGAAAAACCGATCCGCCGCAGCTCCAAGCACGACATGGGACATCAATGCACGAAAGAAGACAAAAAAGAAGAGGTCATCATCGCTCAGAACGGGCAGTCCAACGACGCAACCTCTTAAGCCTCTGTAGGCGAAGTTACGGTGTATTTGACCACGACACTACTCATTGTCGTATGCATTATATTCATCTATGTATTGTGGAAGAAGATCCATGAATGTCTAACTAAAAAGATCGAGCGACAAGCAGTAGCAGCAACAATGCGGAACCGACCGGAGCAGATCGTCTAGCAACAAGCCTACGCAGCAGCAGCAGCCACCCAGCAACAGCACGCAGCCGCAACCGCACCACAGCGCAGCAACGTTATGAAGGTATCAATTTAAGATAGCCGTAACCATAACTGTGTAAAACCTTGTATTGTTCGCTTACCCAAAATTAGTTTGCACTAATTAACTAAATGTAACTAAAAATTAATTAATGACATCCATTCAGGTGTTATTTAATACAGTCTTACTTCCTAAAAATAGAGGAAACATATAGTAAAATTTTGGCAACATACAAACAAGACAACAAAAATTTAATCACAATGACGTCCAACGACAGTTTTGACCTAAAAACAGCTGTATTATTATTACCAGCCATGGACGGCTCAGAAACAGTCACTAAACAACTAATAGACGCCATAGATTTATATTCCACAATGATTAAAGACTCAGACTATAAATTATTGATTAATTTTGTTATTAAGACAAGGTTGACACAAAACGCAAAACTTAGAATATCCGAAAACCACACCAAAATAAGCGATTTAATTGATGAAATGAAGCTTCACCTTTTACCAGTAAAATCAGCAACCGCGATACAATCCAAACTAACGACAGCAAAACAAGGGAATAGGTCCATCGAACGATTCGGACAAGAATTAGAGGATTTGTTTGTAAACCTCACAATAACACAGGCCAATGGAAAACCAGAAGCCTATACAGTTTTACAGCCCATAAACGAAAAAATGGCAATTTCAAAATTCTCAGAAGGATTGCGAAATGATAAGTTGAGTACCATTATAGCGTCCCGAAATTACACCTCGCTCAAGGACGCTATACAGGGTGCAAAAGACCAGGAGGTGTCAGTAACACCCTCACCTGGACCGGAACAAATTTTCCACTTACGGAAAAAAGGATACAATGTCCGTAGACCTTACCGAGGACATTATAGTAGACCTATGGGTAAATACACTCGCCCGCAACCGGGTACAAGTGCGCAAAATAAACCCACAGGGAAGTACGCTCAAACAAATAATTCTCGACCACTAAGAACCTCAAACAACTTTTACACGCGTACACATACAAGTTACCGTGGCCGACGTCAAAATCCATCATACAGACGTCATCAAGTTAATACGGCGATAAGAGCTGAACAAAGTAATAGCCATATGCCAGAAGATTTAAAAATTTTTCGTCCCTAAAAACTACATTCTAACGTATTGTCATATGAATTCAGTACAGTTTGCAATAAACGGCACAACGCACAAATGGCTTATTGACACGGGCGCAAGTCTAAGCGCGATAACACATGACGCAGCGAAATCAGCCGGTAACCATATGACACCCAAGACTACTCACATTAACGGAGTAGGAGGAAAAATAACGTCATACAATATAATTACTTTAAACTTACAAACAAAAAACCAAATATTTGAACATAAATTTCATGTATTCCCAAAATTACCATTACAAGCAGACGGAATCATCGGACAAGATTTTTTGAAAAAATATAAATGCGTTATAAATTACGAGAAAGAGACAATCACGTTAAATAAAAACAACGAAATAATTATAATACCATTAACTTTAAAACATAGTAATAACGAAATAAATAGTTCAAATCAAATACAGATACCAGCTCGAAGTGAATCAATAATACAAGTTTCAACAAACTATACAGAGGATTGCGTAATATTGTCAAGTGAAATTGCTGAAGGAATTTTTGTAGCAAATTCCATAACTTGTAGCAAAAAAGGAAAAATAACAGTAAAAGTTTTAAACACGCGCGAGAAACACGTAACTTTAAACAACTTCACACCACAAATAAGACCATTACGAGACTATAATTGTTTTTCTTTTGAAAAATGTAAACAAAGTTCAGATAGAGTAAAATTACTATTTTCACTTTTAAAACTAGAAAATTTAAATAAGGAGGAAAGCAACTCCATTGCTAGTATTTGCGCGAAATACGCCGACATTTTTCAACTGCCAGGAGACACATTAAATACCACAAACCTATACGAACAAAAAATTCGATTAAAATCAAATGTGTCACCTATATATAGTAAACCGTATCGTTTACCTCAATCACAAAAATCAGAAATAAATAAACAAATAAAACAAATGTTAGAAAATGACATCATAGAAGAATCCCAGTCGGAATGGGCAAGTCCATTACTCCTCGTTCCCAAGAAAACAGACTCGAGTGGAGAAAAGAAATGGAGATTAGTAATAGATTATAGAAAAGTCAATGACGTAATTGAAAATGATAAATTCCCCCTGCCAAACATCACCGAGATCCTAGATTCTTTGACCGGTGCTATGTATTTTAGCACCTTGGATTTAAACCAAGGTTATTATCAAATCAAACTAGATCCCGAAAGCAGAAAATATACCGCGTTCATAGCAGATAAACACTATCAGATGAAACGATTACCAATGGGACTAAAAACTAGCCCAAATGCTTTCAGCAGAGCAATGACCATAGCTATGTCTGGACTAAACTACATACAGTGCATAGTTTATTTAGATGACATCATTGTCATGGGTCGAAATTTACAACAGCATAATAAAAACTTAATTGATGTTTTCGAAAGATTAAGAAAAGTAAATTTTAAACTAAACCCTCTGAAATGTAATTTTATGCAAAAAGAAATTTTATACCTAGGACATGTAGTAACTCCCGAAGGAATAAAACCTGATCCAAAGAAGATTACAATAGTTCAAAATTATCCAGTACCAAAAAACGCTGATGAGGTCAGACGTTTTGTAGCTTTTGTAAATTATTATAGAAAATTTATTAAAAGTTTCTCCGAAATAACCCAACCATTAACCAATTTATTGAAAAAAAACGTAGAATTTAATTGGACTAAGCAGTGTGAAGATGCATTTAAAAAGTTAAAATTAACCATCAGTACCCCACCAGTACTACAATATCCGGACTTCTCAGATAACAACACGTTCACGATACACACAGACGCATCAGGCACAGCTGTTGGAAGCCTATTATCAAATCAAAATGGATTACCAGTAGCTTATGCAAGTAGACCTTTAAACAAAGCAGAAAAAAATTATCCCACAACGGATAAGGAATTATTAGCAATCGTATGGGCAGTGAAATATTTTAGACCATACATATATGGACGAAAGTTTAAAATTATCACAGATCACCGACCACTAATCTATTTATTTGGAATGAATAATCCATCAAGTAGACTCACCAAGTTTCGTTTATGTCTAGAAGAATATGACTTCACGGTAGAATATTTGAAAGGTAAAGATAATGTAGCTGCAGACGCGTTATCTAGAATAGAAATAACTAGTGAAGAACTCAAAAATATGACAAAACAAGTGGTATCAGTGATGACCAGAGCACAAACGAAACGAATGAAAGAGCAAAACATACATAATGGCTCAAGAAATACGGATTCCCACAATGACGAGTCAGGCCAACCCAGAATTGTGGAACTCCTTAAAAAACCAGAAGACTTACCTGAATTAAGTTTCAATGAGCATGACTATTACAAAATACTCGAACAAAAAAATTGCGTTACGAGTCAAAATAATGAAATCGTATACTCGCCATCCTTGGCGACATTGTGTGTCAAGCCTAATATTCAATCGCGTACGAAACGAGCTTTTCTCGCGAGGGCATTAGGTGCATTTTGCAAGGCACAACAAATAGAGGAAGTATGCATACTATATAAAAATGACACCGCGTGTATAATAACAGAGCTAGCTCAATGTATAAACAATTATGGTACAGGGTCCGGACCCCGATTATGTATCATTAAAGGTGTCACAAAAATAAATAATAAAGATGACAGACGTGTCATATTGAACGATTTTCATTTATTACCCACAAGCGGTCACGCGGGGATTCGAAGAATGACCAATAACGTGAAGCGTTACTACTACTGGCCAGGAATGGATAATGACATTATGAAATTCGTAAAAAGATGTCATAAATGTCAAACACAAAAATATCATAAAAATGTAAAACAACCACTATGTATTACTAGTACGGCCACAGCTTCTTTCGATAAGGTATTTTTAGATTTATGCGGACCACTAACTAAAGATACGAATGGGTATTGCTATATACTTACGTTACAGTGCGAGCTCACAAAATACGTAGAGGCATATCCACTTCTAAATAAGGAAACAGACACAGTCGCAAGAGCATTAGTTGATAATTTTATATTGCGATATGGAATTCCAAAAGAAATTGGAACAGATAAGGGAAGTGAATTCATTTCATCAACTATGCGCGAAATATGTAATATTTTAGGAATAAAACAATTGCAATCAACCGCTTACCACCACGAAAGCCTTGGTTCCATAGAAAATTCACATAAAGCTTTAGGAGCATTTTTAAGGATACAAACAGATAACCAAGCCCACCAGTGGTCAGATTGGTTGCAATATTGGTGTTTTTCATATAATACGACAATGCATTCAGCAACTAAATATACACCATATGAATTAGTGTTTGGAAAGTTATGTCGTATACCAAATAATGTTATAACTCAAGTAGATCCAATGTATAATTACGATGCATATCCAATAGAATTTAAGTATAGACTACAAAAATCCCAAGAGGATGCTAGAAATAATTTAATTAAGTCAAAAATAGATAGAAAAATAAGTTATGATTTAAAAAGTAATCCCATAAACTACACGATAGGAGATTTAATATTAGTTAAAAATGAAGATAGAAACAAAATGGACCCAGTGTATAAAGGACCATATACTGTAATTGAAGATCAAGGTACGAATGTAAAAATATTAGTTTTAGGTAAAGAATACATTGTGCATAAAAATAGAACAAAACCTTACAGCATATAATATATACTAAACCATAACAAAATCAGACTATCAAATACCATTACCAAACAAGGAACCGCTATCCTCAGATATAAACAGAGTTTAAGAATACGAAACCAATAAATAACGTAATACTAATTGCAAGCATGTAAATGCAACAATGTACTTCATAAGCCATATAAGGAACATGTATTGTAACATAGCATAAATCAAACTGTAATCAGATAACACTAAGATTAAGTTTAAGAATTTATAATGTATACCATAGCCATAAGTAAATTAAGTAAACCTAAGCCAAAAATTGTTTTGATACAATTTTTGTCTCAAAAAAAAAGGGGAAAGCTGTAGTGAGGTCACCAATGTAACAGCTGATACATACAGCTGATACCTACCACTTCTGTAATTATTAGATTAACGATGCTATAAAACTTTATAGCCTCTATTAAGTTTTATAGTTTAATTCCGCTGACAATGCATAACCATTCGTTCCACACCATTAACCTTAAGCCTAGATAATGACTAGAAACCATAGTATATAAACTGTACACTTTTACCAATAAAGCATTCAGTATTCTCCAGACTCTTGAGTTGTCATTATACCTCTCAACCTTTACACTTCACTATTACCAAGACTCCACTATTTATGTCTGTCTGTCCGTCTGTCCGTCCGTCCGTCCTTCCGTCCGTCCATCCGTCCGTTTGTCTGTCTGTCTGTCTGTCCGTCTGTCCGTCCGTCCGTCCGTCTGTCCGTGCGTCCGTCCGTCCGTCCATCCGTCCGTCCGTCCGTCCATCTAGCCGTCTGTCCGTCCGTCCGTCTGTCTGTCTGTAAAACTTGAAATTTTCACAGATGATACATTTCAGTTGGCTCTATAACAAAAAATACTAAAAACGGAATAAAAATATTTTTTTGAAAAGGTTGCTCCCCTTAAGATATAATATTTTCATCACACTTGCACGTAAACAGTATCTAAACATACAGGTTAACTTGGCCGCAATGCCCGATATAAAACCCTCGACCTTTTTATTTACCATGAAACCCAAGGTCGGTAAGTAATTTTTTTTTAATTTATAGCACAGCACACATGTCATGCAAGTTCAAGCAAAGAGTTTACACGCAATTGAAAAATTGTCTTAAAATGTTATTTAAACAGGAATTTCATTGCAATCTCGCTACATGTTACTTAAATACTCAATTAATGTTCTTAATAATCGATTTTAATAGTTTTCTGTATCAAAACGTCGTTTTTTTTTACACTCCTTCAGGGCTGTATGTATACCTACGTAAGTATTTGCCCTTAACGTTTCTGAACGAAACATTTGTATAATCTGTGGAGTCCGCCCGTCATCCGCTTAAAAAAAGTTCAAGTAATTCGTAATAATAGTTGTGCTGACTTGTGTGTGATTATAAGTTTTTTCTGTCCTATAATTTTATTTATTTACTCGCAAATGTGATGAAAAACATTGTATGTTTCACGGTCGGTACAGGAATTACGTACCTCGACTCAGAAAGCCCTCAGTCTTCGACTTCGGGCTTCTACTAGAGCCTCGATCGTAATTCCTTACTTACCGACCTTAATACACAATGTACTATTTCATCACACTTGCACGTAAACAGTATCTAAACATACAGGTTAACTTGGCCGCAATGCCCCATATAAAACCCTCGACCTTTCTTTTACCATGAAATCCAAGGTCGGTAAGTATTTTTTATTTTTATTTATGGCACAGCACACAGGTCATGCAAGTTCAAGCAAAGAGTTTACACGCAATTGTCAATAAGAAAATTCTCAATAAGAAAAAGGCAAAGAAAATTGTCTTAAAATCTTATTTAAACAGGAATTTTATCGCAATCTCGCTACATGTTACTTAAATACTCAATTAATGTTCTTAATAACAATAACCGATTTTAATAGTTTTCTGTATCAAAACGTCGTTTTTTTTTACACTCCTTCAGGGCTGTATGTATAACTACGTAAGTATTTGCCCTTAACGTTTCTGAACGAAACATTTTTATAATCTGTGGAGTCCGCCAGCCATCCGCTTAAAAAAAGTTCAAGTAATTCGTAATAATAGTTGTGCTGACTTGTGTATTTATTTACTCGCAAATGTGATGAAAAACATTGTATGTTTCACGGGCGGTACGGGAATTACGAACCTCGACTCAGAAAGCCTTCTACTAGAGCCTCGATCGTAATTCCTTACTTACCGACCTTAATACACAATGTACTATAAAAATAATTTAGCCACGTGACTTTATAAGTAATGGTACGAAACCCTTCGTGAGCGAGTCCGACGCGCACGTAGCCGTTTTTAGGGTTCCGTAGTAAAACTAGGCACCCTTATAGTTTCGCCATGTCTGTCAGTCTGTCGTCATATGAGTCACACACACAGTTTTTTTTCTCGTCTACCCCATAGACTGTGGTGTCGATGAATAGTTCTTTCAAAAAAATTGCGGGTTTGTCGCGAGGTTTAATTTGTTTGTAGTAACGGCTTTGAAACCCTATACTGAGCATGGTCCGACATGCTCTTGCCCGGTTTTTAATGGAAAATTACCACACGGGCTACCTGATGGTACGTGGGACATGAGTCCCATAGACATTTGTATTTTCAAGACTACAATCACAAAACTGCAATCCTAAGATTGCAAACGCGTTTCTGACCCTGCGGAGTAACGCTGAATGCCTATAACACCTCTAATACCTCTATGCTAGTTATCTAGTAGGCAAAACCAGAAAGGGGGCAAGTACCGAACAGATCAAGTAGATTACTAGAGGATTTTGCGAGAGACACACTTGAGAGTTAGGTACTTTTTATTACGCATGACAATAGCCAGATGAAAGTAAGAGCTGATACTACTGAACTGCAAGAGGTATATTGATGAAAGGAGTTTAGGTGTCTTGGTATAAGTAATTAAAAGTACTTCTATTTTAAATATGTAAGTACTTATGATAATTGTACACCATTTTATGGTAGACTGTAACGGAATTAACTCGCATATTTTTTATCATCTCTCATATTGTACCTACAGTTAAACAATAAAATATTTTGATTTGATTTGATTTGATTTAGAAACCGTTACTTAGTTTAGTTGTTAAATAACAAAAATAATAATATTTCTAGGGGGGGCAGGGGCACTCAATAGATGTAACAAGATGAAAAAAAAACAGCCTAAATCATCGTACACATATTTTGACCGGCTATTCCCAGTTGTAAAGCACATCAAGCTAAAAACCTCGGCCAGCAGTTATGATTTATAATCCGTTTTATTTTTTCACAGCAGCGTAAAATGCAATGATGTCACTATTAGCCTTATCACTTATCATCAGTCTCTAAAAAAAAACTAAATAGCCCTTTGTGGTCATATGAGCCCACAGACCTCTTAACCTACCTAGACCCTGTTCCACCTATCCCTTATTCCGTTAAAAGTAGGTACCAGAAGTACATGACTAAGATGTTCTTGTTATGAAAATGAAAAAAAAACTTATTATGAAACTGGTTATGAAACAGTGAAAATAAATCCTTCCTGGGGTAGGAAGAGTGGAATTAAAATGTTCCTCTTATCCCACCTGGGTGTAAAGAGTGGAAAAATACCACTTATCCCTCCCAGGTGGGATGGCTAGGGGAGTAGGGGCCTGTTCTATAAAGCTACAAATTATAATTTACAGGTTAAAAGTTTCCATTTGACACAACCTGGACCAACGACGACCTGTCATTTGAGCAGTGTTTCCAGTTTAGACCTGTGAAATTGTTACTTGAAGCTTTGTAAAACGTGCCCCAGGTAGGATACGTAGAACAGGGGTTAAAAATTTAATCATGTTGCCGATTTCATACCGAACAGTGGCCTCATTCTACCAAAACTTGAACTTTTTTCCAAGCTATAAAAATGAGTAAGTCATTGAGATCCACTTAATCATTGACGTATAATATTTGATTTGATAATTTAGTTTTTCTATTCCATTTATTCAATTCGAAGGGATACTTTTATCTGTCTTGCTTTTTATAACTTTTTCAAGAGTGAGAAACGTAGGTATCTTTTGTTTCACTGCCGCAATTACACACATTCTGTAATATTGGTATTTTATTCTTTATATTTTTTACGTGGGTCTTCTGTGAAGTGAAACGTCTGTCTTAATGTCTTTATTTTAATATTAAGGACTATCTATCTAGAACTGGCCTAATACAATATTATAAAATACCTATGCACCGGCTTCATTAGGTCCACCGCATGGTACAGATACATGGCGATGGCACCATTATCTTTCTGTATAGCTATATTTATGTTTTAGAAGAGGTAAGCACCAGGTGTGAGATCCCGGAGGGGTCTATAACAGACTACTGGTCAAGGCAGGTCCCAGAGTCTTGACTGCAAAATCCACGACATCATAATTGTTTTAAACTATATTTTATTTTAATTGTGATTTTTTAATAAGTATACATGTTTATAACATTAGATTGGTTTTATTTTCTCAGGCCGGGGCCACACTGCGAGATTCGGTGAATATTCGTGTTGGTGTCTATACGCCGAATCACGTATGGGCGGCGTAAACAACATACAGTCCGTGAGCACTTAGAAAAACATTCGGTTTGTACTTGTCTCTCACTCGGTCTCATACGCTCATTGAGAACGAATGAGAGAGAAGTACAAACCGAATGGTATTTTAAGTGCTCACGGGCTGTAGTATTCTAGCAGGGGCTCTATTCTGCCTGACAGTAAAGGCGGCAGGTTAAAAAACAATACGACAACATGTCAAAACCAATATGGTTTTACCGAGTAGAATAGGTCAATAAATATAGGCAGTATTGTCCATCAGTTCCATAGTCTAAATGTGGTTTAAAAATCAACATCACGATTTTTAGAAAAAATATGTGGCTGTATTATTTAGAAGTGCCTTAGTCTAAATTTGTTGGAAAAACAACCAAACGATCACTATTTGTACAAAAAAATAGGATGTATTATTTTGAAATACCAGTGCCTACATTTAAAATGAAAAAAAATAGCAAAATGTCGTATGAGGTAAGAAATATGTCAAAATCCTACGATGAGCCGTTTTTTTTCGCGAGAGCCATCTCGTAGACTGTCAAGTCTGATACGTTAGTATCCCTTAGTAGTCTGTGCTTAGTATTAATGAAAAAGTTCAGATTGAAATATTTGTCAATTATCAACACAAATTTAAAAAAAATCTAAATCAGTGCCATTATGTATGTCTTAAGAATGAAAATAGTTTCTAGTACATCTGGATAAAAGCTAATTTCGGTCGTTTCAAGAATATGTGACGTAGCATCCCCCGTACCAAGACACCAAATGACCGACGAGCGACCGTATTGCGATGTAAAAACCGTTGCCTGTGAAGTTTAATTTGAATGGCAATTTTTTCCAAATATTAGGACTTTGTCACATTAAGATATTTCAATTGTGACTGCTAATAATCTAAGGAATCATTCTTTAAATGTATTGCTCCTGTTACAGGCCACACCCTGTATACCTACACATAAGTAGGAGTTCTTTTTTCCTTTTTTCTCTTTCTCTCTTAAGATTTTGGTGTGTTTTCCTGCGGAAACTACGCAGGATATTTGAAATATTTTTTAATTTGCTATTTATAGATTTATATAATGCTAGACTAAGTAGTACCATTGTAATATTAAATATATTTAAAAAAATGACGGACTGCTGAGTTTCTTGCGGCGTTTCTTCTCAGCAGTGGTCTCCTCTTGTGAAGCGCTGGTAGATTCTTGACATGTAAAAGTGCCCGTGCGGCCTACTTACTGAATAAATGTCTTTATCTTTATCTTTATCTTAAAATTTTGAAAAAAAATATTTACGTATAATATGTATGGAATGTTCTCCACGCGAGTTCAACTGGCACTTGGCCGGTTTTTTTGTTTGTTTTTTTTTTTTGCTGATTCAAAATCAAAATGTTTGAATTACCGACATTTCTTATTTTTGCCAAATTATTGGTTACAAACGCTTGTTTTTAGGGAGAGGAAAACGTTATGGCTCGAAATTACCTTAATTAGTATGGGAAATTAATGACAGCTACGCGACTTTAGCGTCGATTCCGGTTCACAATCTTCACGTATAATTTACTATTTATATTCTTCATAATTTAATTCATGCGATTTAATTATTAAATAGTCTCATCCGTGTTAACTTCTCAAAATGACATTGTGATAGGTGATAGATCATGCATAGGTACTAAGTAACTGTTTTAGAATGTAAGGGGCACGCTATTATTGTGAATATGCAGCAATTCATTTCGTTTAATTTGTACTTTTGATCTATTTCAATAAAAGTCGCGGAGTAAATAATCGTGCTGTAACTATAGTTCCCGCAAGTTTAGTGTAGATCCTGAAATCTGTCAATGCAGTTAAATCTGTTCTTGTATTCGTGGTTTTAATTTGTACTCGACATCTATCAGCACTAAGGATCTTGCGGAATATTGAACCATTCGAAGACCATTTTGAAAATTTTAATCATACATTACGACAACGTCATCAACTCGGTGAAACCATATCGCCTTTCACGTGTTATCGTGTTATCTTTAACTCGACCGCCGTTACTGTCAAGTAAATAAGAGCTATCGTAACGTTGACAATACGATAACAGGTTAAGGCGATATGGTTTAGCCCAAGAATAGAGCCCCTGAGCTAGTTCACTAAGGACCGAATCAACCTCTAGACCGCCACAGACATCTAGTTGTGCGGCCAATGACAGGGCTCACATGCCCCAACATTCAACTCGAAATAAAACCTTCTACGCTGGAATTTAAGTTTAAGTATAAGTATTTAAGTTCTGTGGCGTACAGAGCAAGACGCGTCATTCGTAGCGTGGCTGGCGGTTAAGATCTTGGTTGAGATGCCCGTCTTACGTCACTTCATAGACAACTGTTTCTTGAGACGGACAACTCAGCAAACATCAGTTTATGAATATGTATCAGTAAGTAAGTGATAATTGAAAATGCGAATATTATGACCACAATTTATTGTATGTTTCGTATTCAAGAGATCGTGAGTCGGCAGCGGATGTGCGCGCTAAAACGCGTGTGCGTGGCGGCACACGCCGCAGCCGAGCGCAAACTCCTCGCCCGTGGGCGGGTGCAGCACGTGCAGCGGGCACTCCTCCGCGGCGCCCGGCAGCTGCTCGCCCTTCGGACCTGCGGACCACCACCACAATTATCCAATTATTTTACGAAATCCAACACTTATAACAACAACATACAACATATGACATAAGAATAAGGAATACAAATTACAAAATTGTAAGAATATGTACCATAGTAAGTAAAGACACGATCTGGAACCTCAGGATAACAAGATCTCACACTTATGTTGATACATAGTATAGTAATAAACAGAGCCCGGATTTTTATGGCAAAACAAAACACTATCGTAATCTGGCTAGTGATAGAAACATAATTTTATCGATATCGAGTATTATTTATAATAGTTATTTATTCAATAATAAAATAAATTTTCCTCTCAGCTTCGCCATACTCAGGCAACAAAGAGGAAGGTACAAGTTTGAACGAAGTGATTATCTATACCACCTCATTGAAAATAATAAACACTTCAGTTAATAAAAGATACTCACTACCCCATAAGACATTAGGTGTCATTTCATTACGTATGACAATGATGAGTGAAATCGCCTTGAAATCGACGTGTTTGATAGTTTAATATTACAATTTTGAATTAAAGTAAGAATGAGTAATGTGCGAGATCGAATCAAAACGTGGATAGTGAATCACCCTGAATTAGTCTATAATGAAGTGACCTCTACTATATACTGCTCTATGTGCGATATACATTGACGTCAAGTGAAGTTGAACGTACATTTAGTATACATAAATGGGTTTATAGTGATAAACGAAACTGTTTGCTCCCAGAGAATGTTGAAAAACGAATGATTATCTAGTAGATAATCATTATCAGTAGATAATATCTACTCCTATCATCATTACACGAATAAAACGCCATGTGCTGCTGTGTATACTAACGTGGATTACGATGAAGAAATTGAATATGTTTCTATATAACTTCATACAAACTATGTACCGTAAAATGGGGCTATTTGGTAATCACGGGGCTATTTGGGACTAAGTAATCATAAGCTTTTAGTTGATATATTTTTTGTCATGGCTATGCTAGAACTGTAAAATTTGTTGTCAGGCTAAGTTTTTAGTTCTATTATTGCCATGACAAAAATATATCAACTAAAATCTTATAATTACTTGGGTTCCAAATAGCCTCGTGGTTCCCAAATAGCCCCGTTTTACGGTATTTTTTTTTATTTGGTCACGTTCTACACAGTTATCGATATCGATAAAATGATGTTTCTATCACTACCCAGATTACGATAATATTTTGTTTTGCCATGAAAAATCCGGGCTCTGTTAATAACGGCTCACTTGAAATACGGTCACGAACGTTAATTTGGGACCCATTTAAAACAGATAGGCTTGAAGTTGTCAATGTCATTACATTAGAGATGCCAAATCATTTTTAACAGGAAACGCAACCTTATTGTTAGGTGGGTACCAAATTTAAGTTCTTGAGTGCACCAACAGAGTGAGAAGTTCGTTACCTGCCGGACAATGCGGTAACTGATGCTTGGGGATGTTGGTGACGCGCTGGAAGTCGTCGTGACAGGCGTTACAGAAGTGCGACGTGCCGAAACAGAAGAACACTGCCACCTAGACAAACCGTAGTAAATTAACAAACTCGTTGAATAATTGAGTTAATTACAGAAGTAAATTGAATTGTTGGTTGGTACCGAGCAACAGTAGCGGCACTTGTACTCGAGAAAGTCGGCGCCGTGCTTGGGGCAGACGCGCGCGCCGGCCACGTCGCTACAACCGCCGCAGACTAGCTCCGACGGCTCCCACCAGCCACTCGTCTCCGCTTCGCAGCGCGCCAGCCCGCCGAAATAGGCCTACAACAAGACACCAGTTACTAAAAAATCTATGAAAAATAGGACTATCGTATTTCTAAAAGCCAAACGTACAGCTATAGTATTTTATGTACATAATGAGAGACCTACAAACATTTGTGTCATCTTATTGTGCACTCGTGTTTTGAGGTCTAATTATGTACAGCTTCTTACATTACTTTATCAATACACGTGTCATAAGTACTCTAACATGGGTTCTGAATCCTGCCCTTGCTACCATCACTACCTGTAACATAGGTATACTACCTGTAACATAGGCATACTACCTGTAACATAGGTATACTACCTGTAACATAGGTATACTACCTGTAACATAGGTATACTACCTGTAACATAGGTATACTACCTGTAACATAGGTATGTATACTAAGCCATTATTTTGAATCAGTGAAATAATATACTACGGGTTGTTAACGCATTTTAGAGAACTTATTATAATATTGTGTGTTGTTTTTTTTTGATGCAGCTATTCAAAAAGTGGAATTTTTATTTGTTGGATTGATATTTTTTCGCATATGTATTATAATCAGAGGTCAGAATAGGCAGTGCCTATTTGCCTAAACTTCGAGGGAGGACGTACGTAAGAGTGGTTACAACCACCAAAAATAATGATTTCTTTTTATTATTACATAAATGTGGAAATACAATAGGCTATTTGACAAGGTGAAAAAAAACGTAATAATTATGTATATTCATATAAATTATGAGTTTTAAAATCGATTTAAGGTATTCTTACTTAAAAAAAATGTATCTTTTATCCAAAAAACCACGATAAAACTTGATAATTTTTTATCTGTAGCCATTTTATCGAAAACGGCGCCGAATCCATGATGACGTCAAGGGTCGGTAAATATCACAGATTATAGAATGTCTGTATATCCTGTAATCTGTGATGTCTGTAAATATTGCATCTGTCGTTCATGTCGTTGTCGTTCTGGTCTTACGTTCATTGGTTCTTGCGGTTACCACAGACAGTTGACGTTTGTTTGTTTTTCTGGCTTTGCTATGATTAGCCAATGTCAGTTTGTTTATGTATTGACCACTGACGTCACTGATTCCTGTGCGACGCCATCTTGCCCAAGAAAGCGTTTTGGCGGCATATTTTAAAAGTGAATTTTTATTTCCTTTTTTTAGACGAAATACATAAAAGAATTTAAAATTACCACTTTTGGAGTACCTACTCAATAAACATTAACAAATAATCTGAGATGGTTTTCAAAAACCTGTCAAATAGCCTATTTTGCATGATTAAATGACATCAGTATATTCTGATTTATTTCTAATGTAAATAAACTAACAAAGTATTTCGTCGTATATAATACCTACTTTACCTCATTACTTTGTTTTACATACCTTGTTTATTTTATCGAGACTCCGTGTACTTACTACCTGCATTATGCGACCCTACTGATAATGGGGACGCTCCATAAGAAAATGTTTTTAACATGTCTGCCGTGCTAGTGTAAAAGGCGACTTTTCGACAAAAGACACTTTCGAGATAATCGCAAATAAGTGACCGAAATCTTCTTTTTCATATTTCTAGGTAATTTAAACAGATATTGAAATGAAACTTTTTGTGTCGGATAGATATTGTGTTTTACTAGTTTTCTACATAAGTAATGTATTTTTATTACCTACAGTTTTTTTTTACACGCATTTTTTCCTTTTTGCTTAGTTGCCGATTAATAATTGTCACAGAAAAACAAGCAAAAAGGCGGTATATGAGCACTATACTGCCTTATAGGCTAGGTTTTCCTTCATACGTCTACATAATAAACTAGGGCTTGAACGTATCACAACAATGCTTAATTAAAAAGACGTATTTGCAACATACCGCCTTATTGCTTAGTAAAGAATATTTTTTGAATAATTCTGATCTAAATAATAACGCCGAATAAAAGAAATACGTTTATCTTGTCTAGTACGCAAATCAAAAAAAATTGGTTTGTTTTCGTATCGATCATTTTATATTTATATACTAGTCTAAAAAAACGTAGGTCTTCAAAAGTCAGACGAAATACGGTTTTTTAATCTAGTACTACGATGAAAGGTTAGACTAATTGCTAATTAAAACCATCATAAATTCGGTACAAATATATTTGAAATAAACAAAAATTAACAGTTAAATCACAGGAAATATTATCTCTTCTAAGATTGGTGTAGTGTTATTAGTTATTCAATAAATCAACAATAATACTCTTTGATTCGTCTGTATGACGCATTGTTAATCATAACTTATTTTTTAATTATTTTAATTTAAACATAATCAGTCTCATAAAGTAATTGAATTGCAATTTTGGGAGGACTTGCCAGAATCCAACCATGAAAAAGTCGATAAATTATAGGTTAAAAATACTTAATCTATAATTCGTCGACATTTTCTTGGTTGAATTCGGGCAAGTCCTCGCAAAATTTCAAGCTAAGAGCAGGCATTAATGGACCTAGTTTACGTACTAAATTCTGTTTTCGACTTGCGTCTGTCTATCCCTCGGAAGTGAGTGTGCGATGAAAGCATCGGGCGATTTCCTTTTACTTTGGTAAATGTTTCTTTACTAAAATTAAACTCAATATATTCTCCTTGCAATAACCCTAATGAAGCCTAAGCACCTTTAAATAGAATTACTCAAATCCTGGTCCTCGTGGAACCAATTATATTAGCCCTAAGCTAAAATTTTATTTTTATTTTATTTTTACCTAATTCCTACTACATCTATCTACATAACCTAATAACTAAGTCACCATAAGTAACATTCCTAGTCTATAAAGCTTCCTATTCCTAGCAACCTATTTTAAAAGTAAATTAGGTTTGGCATGTGATCGTCAAGTAATCTAATATAACCCAATAGTTGTGAACCTAAAATAGTAACCCTAGAATTCTTTAAGTCTTTGTTTTAAGTCATATCCATACTAATACTCTGTATGTGGTTGCCGGGTTAGAATAGTGCCACTCCATGTCTTCCCGTGGATGTCGTAAGAGGCGACTAAGGGAATAAAGGCTTGTAGTACTGTTAACCTGTCACTAATATGCTGGTAAATATCTTAGCCTATTTGTGCAAATTGTGTTTACTGAATTATCAACAACTTTTTAAAGTTGTAATTCTGTAGCTCTGCCTAGCCTACTCTGGGATTACAGGCGTGAAGGTATGTATGTATGTAGACTACAATTTATAACTTACCTAACACTATCCTAGTTTATTTAATGACTCCTAACCACTTGAAATTCAACCTACCTACTAAGTGAATAGGTTTTAAAGATAAAGTTAATATGTACCTATAGTATAATTTATGAAACCGAAGTCTAGATTAAAGCAAATCTAAGAATTTAAAGGTTTTGTGGCCCCCTTAGGGAAAGAGGACCTTTACTTGTGGGAGGACCTTGTGCAGGGTCCGTCCGAGTTGGTACCACCATCTTATCCATTAACCTACCGCCAAGCAGCAGTGTTTGCATTGTTGTGTTCCGGTTTAGGGATAAGATAGCCGGTAAAATGACTAGCATGGAGGCATTCCATCTTAGTCCTCAGGGTTGGCAGTGCATTTGCAGTCTTGTGAATGCGAATGTCTATGGGTCACAGTTTCCACTTACCATCAGGTGGCCTGTGAGCTCGTTTGCCTTCCTATGCCATAAAAAAAATAAGGAGATCTCCTCCATACGCTCTGGGATCGCTATCCCTAGACCTTAGTCTACCTCAATAGTCATCCTCCATAGACATGTCAGACTCCTTGCACGATTACGATATGTACGATTAGTCAGTCAGTCGTATAGTAAGGGAAGAAAAGGGTCAAAATATAAATTGAGTTTTTAAAAACTCAATTTTACAGTAGATTATTTATCGTTCAATAAAACGATAGTTATAATATGTTATTTTTATATCATATAATATTGTGACTCAAGATTGGTATTGCTTGCTTCACGTTTAAGTCTATATTTGACTTGAGTTTTATATAACTAAATGAGATGTTCAATTTCACCACGTATCCATCTTTATCTTTCATAGTAAAACAGTGGGATACAGAAGTCATTTTGTCTTCTAGCTAGATTGAGTCCTCATGTTAGTAAAATATATTATGAAAAGTAAACAGACAAATCTCACTATAGTCACTTTATCATTTACTGATATATTTGTTTTATGCTCTATAAAATATTCACTTTATAAAAGGACTTAACCATCTCTGTAAGCTAATTATTGATATTCTAGATTTGTTTTATTTCCATAAAATTCTCTCCATAAAAACTTTATTATTTATTGGTATATTTGTATTATGCATTATAAAATATATATTCTGAAAAAGGACTTATTTCTTTAAGCTAACTATTGATGTTCTAGTTTTTTTTTATTGTTCATGTTTTTCTTACTAATATCATAATTGGGATTGTTCATATTTTTTAAATTACTCTAATTAGAAAACCATTTCGAGGAATAGGGTTGTAAAGCCGTTCTGCATGATTAAGTTTTTGTTATATTTATTTATTTCGGACATTTCGACAAAAGTATATTTGACCGTGTTGTTTGACTTTCGTTTTTGGCTTGAAGCCCTCCCAGGTGTGTCTTACGGGTTAGGCGTAAACAGCTTGAAATAATATGTTTTATTATACTATTACAATCACTTTTTATCGTTACTTATCATGTAATTGTTGTAATTTATTAGAAAATGCCAACCCAAATTTAAAATAATCATGTCATCGATAAAATGTCTGTTAAATAAATAAAGATATAAAAACGAAACTATTCGGTCAAGTACAAAATTAATGAAATTGGTCTCTTAAAATTACCTATTCTTTTGTATTAGATTATAAAAACAGAGAGTTATTATTTTTGGTCTATCCCAATTATGTTAGTTCTCCAAAAAAAGGTATCATATATTCATTTATATATTTATTTTATTTATTTTTACTGTACTCAGGTAACAAATATTTAGAATGGTATTATGTACTCAGTTTTATGATTTATCGTCAATTCGTCGTCCTCGTCTTTTCGCGTGATAACGGGCGCCAGCGCACACGCACCTTCATTACCCGTAACGTCAGTGAACTGTAGGGCGCCCGAACGCGGGTACTCCCGACCGCGGGGGTATGTAGGAGATTGGGGATTATACGGTTTTATTAAGTAGCATGGGTCGACTGTGGATATTCGAATAGTAATTAAGCGTTAAAAACGACCTCTGTCCCAAGTAAAAATACCGTATCACAAAATAAACGTTTTTTTAAACAAGTTTATCATTATGTAAAACTCGGCATTAGCTAGACTAAAATACCGCAAAATACTGACATACGGTCTTTTTGTCTAGAAAACTCTGTTACGTTCATTTAGATTATGAGCGAATAGAAAAATCATTTGAAATACTAAGTTATAAGGCGGTAAAATATGTTATTCGTTCTTTTTACTTAGTAATCTGCAATTACGGCCTTATAGAGTAGTTCAACTTATTAATAAATCAAACCTACACCAATAATGCGGAGTGTCTTGTTTTACGTCTTTCTAATGTAGTATTGTGTAGTTACCGCTTTATTGATTAGTATTTGCTGAAAAATAGTCTGTTATACGGCCTTTTTCCTTATCGTATCTTCGCAACCAAGCCTCTTATCGACAAACGGATAAGATGGGTCGACGCGGCTTGTTCTCCATATCACGATGGTCATAACAACTCAATTTGGTCAAAATGTCGAAAGATCGCCTTTTACACTAGCACGGCAGATGTGATATTGAGTTTTAGTATCAATTTCCACATTTATGTATTATTAAATAATCCCAGAAGTCCCGCATTCAATAAAAATAAATCATTATTTTTGGTGGTTGTAACCCAGTAGCGAAGCGTCCATACAACCCGATTCCCAGCGGCTTCCCTAAAAATTCCTATGCATAGAGTAGGTACTTACTAGGTATACAAACAACAAAACGTAAAACCGAAAGTAACCCGGTGTACTAATAGCTTTACCTTGCTTCATAATACGATGCATGAACAAAACGCACTAACGCCGCAATTCAAATTTATTTATTTACCAAGCCGAAATATATCACTCGCTCGCACCCATTCACTAACCTATATTACTAGAAAGAAACAAGAACAATATTTTCGTATACACGCACACACGCTCAGTTACCTTTCACTACGCGCGCTCGAACTTACACCCACAATTAAAACCACCATAAAAGCCGGTGACTCAGCGCCGGACCTACACACACATTCAAACAATTTTCTAGCGCTTTATTCGCTTCAAACTCGCACACAGACACAGCGGCACCTCACACAAACAAAGTAAAAACTGGTGCAAGTCCTGCCGCCGTCCAACGGCTTATTTCATTCAATTTTGAACTTAAAGTGCATGCGTTAACTTTCTATTCCCAAGGAACTTTTTTTTCAACCGTCCGGGTCCCCCTGTCGGTCACGAGCACGACCTGCAACTACTTTTTTCATTACGCCATTACTTTCGCGTCCTCGCGCTAAAATACGCGGTGTTTTGTTTTGATTTATAGTTTAATTTGTGTTATTACTTAACTTATTGTGTTTTATGAGACTCAACTAGTGTTTAGCTTGCTAAGTGTTCTGTGAATGTTTTTCTGTTTGGATTGTGTTATTTGCAGATTCGTGGCGACAACGGAGGTTTGTTTATATTTCGTTAAGTACCTAAATATTGTTATTTTTGCTTCGATCTATTTAGGTTATATTCGTGGTTTGGTTTTAAAATATTTTTGCCTGTACTCAAAGTACAAATGGCCGCATTGGTTCAAATTGAGTGTTGTCTTACAGATTACCTACTTAATGAACAAACATGTTTTTCAAAGTTATCCTTTGAAAATAAGAAACATGTCATTAAGTTAGGACGCGCTCGCCCAGACATAAAAATTGACTATAGGCGTAGAGATGGATTCTTCAAACATTTCCACAGCGAATCATATGATAAATACAATTGGCTGACTGGCAGCTGCAAAATAAACAAATTATTTTGCTATTCATGTTTGCTGTTTTCCGATTCTAGCAGTGTTTGGAATCGAACAGGTTTTGCAGATATTAACAATTTATATAATTCAGCTAGGAAACATGCTCAAAGCGAGAAACATATACGGAGTTGTATATTATTACATGAGTTTAAGTTTAAGTTTAAGTTATAAATAAATATCGAACTGTACCTAGCGTATTTCAAGTGATTAGAGTAAAGTGTAGGTATATATTGAGTTTTCAGTCGGTTTCTATATTTATTTGCATAAACATAAACTTACTTGGATTGTTTGTCGCTTTAATGCGTGTCGTGGTTTTCTTAACATGTACGGATGGCGCATGCCCGCGGGCCGTGGGTTTTCTTCATTTGGTTGATTTTGTTGCACGAATTTGTATATATTATGTTTAATTAAGTCTTTTTTTGGGTTTCTGTGTGCAGACCTGCAGTGCATGTATTTAATTTGGTTTATTTTTGTTTTGTTTTTAACTAAGGACGTTTTTATTTTGCATGATGGGTACTAACAAAGCAAGCTAATTTTTACTGTGTGTGTGTTTTGATTACTAACTAACTTAACTAACGTAAATTATACTGTCTGTGTGTTTAATGTGTGCGATCGCAACGGCTTTTTTAAAAGCCACTTTTGTCATACTTGACATACACTATTCATGTAATACCAGTGATGTCATGTATGGCGAAGGTGGTGAACACTAACTGCAAGGATGGCATGTAGAAACAGTTAACGCACGCGACACTTCAGCACTGCTTTTTGGGAACTAGAAAGACGACATCCATTTTTTAAGGTATGTTTTTTTTATGTCACGGAAGGGGCAAACAAGCACACACGCCATACACCTTTTTTTTGCTCCGGCTTGCCTATTTATTTACGTGACGCTTCGCCACTGTTGTAACCACTCTTAGTTACGTCCTCCCGCTAAGTTTAGGCAAATAGGCACTGCTTATTCCGACCTCTGATTATAACACGTCGTTTGATACACTTGCGGAGCTATCATAAGAGCAATTCCATGTCATTTAGTAAGGATCGTTCGGGTATTTTACCTTCCCGCACTTGTGGCAGACGTAGTAAGCGTACCGCTCCATGGCATAAGTGGCCGGGTCAGGCAGCTGGCGCGCCTTGCCTCCCGCGCTCCCCGGCTCGCCCGGTGCGGCCAGCCCCTCGTACTCGAGCCGCATGAGGGCCTTGCGCCGCACCTCCTCGCACAGCAGCCTGATGGGTGCGAGTAACTCTTCCAGCGTCCAGTGGCACAAGTCCTCCTGATTTAAAAAAAAACAGCATCATTCATCTGGCGAAATATCACACACACTACACACACACACACACTACACACACTATACACTATAATATAAATTTTATATGGTTCATTTACAATACCAATACAATTAAATTAAATACATTCAGGATTCCTTTTGGCATTAAGTAACTTCTACTAATTCAATTTTTTGCTATAGGTATCACCTTATTATGTAAGTATATAGGTCCATTGTAAGCAAGTACAAGGGTCAATCAACTATTCTTTGTACATTTTAGTATGTCTTAATTATACAACACTGTGAAACCATAGCCCGGTATAAACTATTTTTTTAAATCAATACTATCATTGTCAGCACAAGGGAAAATAAGCTATCTAAATCAGAATAACATTTTTGCCAAAAATACTGGTAACTTAGGGGACAAATCACTATTTTCATACAAAACTGGGGACAACATGGTCCACTAAGTTACCAGTGAAACAAGATATTTTAATTGTTTAATAAATATATCTACCGGGTCATAGAATTCACTGTTTATCTGTGTAATAAAATCACGCAATATTTTAAAGAAAATCCATTTAGTTTTTCTTTATACTTAAAAACCTTACAAACTTGAAAAAAATTGTGTACAAAGAATAGTTGATTGACCCACAACTTCGAAAATTACAAGGAAACTATAGTCTATTTTAGTTTAAATTCCTTATACTTAAAACTTCATAAAATAGTCTGTGCTTGGTGTCACAATGTTTAATTTTTTGTCATAATAATATTTCAATATTTATTTTATACTCGGGTACTAGAAAAGGTAATTTTAACCAAACATGCTTATTTTAATATCATTTTATTCGTTATTAATGTTATTATAAACCAACAGACAAATAAACTTTGAATAATTGTTCACCCTAACAAGGGGTTTTTGGTACGTTTTCTATAATTTATTTTTATTCTATAAAGCTAGGTACATTTAATAATGCAACTTAAATTATTAAAATGTAGCCTAAGGGTGAATTAGTAATTTGGGCCACTTCCACCAAAAATTTAACAATGGGTTAAGTCATTAAGGGTCGACTTCACCGACAGATTTTTAAAATTTAAACGGTTGTGTAAATCTGAAACGTCCTATTAACGATATTTTGGTGTTTTGTTTATCACGCGTTAAGCATGGATTAAGTGCCATATCCCACTGTTTAACTTAAACAAAGAAATGGACTTAGTTTAACCATCGGTTAACTGCTCCTTAAAGATACATTGTACTGTATTCATCACTTTTAGCTTGAGTACCAATTTCACCAAATGATGTTAACCACTTAACAGACGATTAGAGCGTTAACAGCTGTCAAAATGTATGAACTAACAGTCGATTAACATTGATTACATTTGGTGAAATTGGTACTTAGTGTCTTAACCCAGTGTACAATGTTTGGTGCAAGTGGCCGTTACTGTTAACTCAACTAAGCAAAGAATGTGTCCATTCACAATTTTCTTAATGTTTGTCCTTTCCAGTCACATTATCACGATAAGTGTGTGATTGTGAATTTCTTCATACTTTTGGACAATTTTGTCAATTAATTGTACAAAGGTTCGAGTGAACGTCTTAATTACTTAAAACATAGGAGCATTTAAAATTTCCCGCAGTACTTTGGTTAGCAAGCGCAGTTCTAATATAAAGATGCTATATTTGGTAGCTGAATACCATAAAATATGTACATTCATTATGTTGTATACGGAGGGTCATATATTACTTGCCAGAAGCCAGTAGATACACTCTTTTGTAAGTATACAAAAATCTAATTCTTGGATTTTCTTCTTATGTCCGTAACATAAATCTGATTCTTGATTTTTCTTCTTGACGTGTGATTTCCAGCGTAATGTAATGTAAAGTGTTATTGCTCATGACATGTGGCACTAGTTGTTCATTTATGTATTCTGGTGTTTCCTAAAGCCACGATGGCAGGATCGTCAGCGAAAGTTGCGATCGTATAGTAATCTGGATTTACACAGTTGGAATATCACAGGTGTACAGAAGATACAAAACCGGACCTAATGCAATTTCCTGTGGAACTCCGGAGTTTATTTCTTTGATCTCTGAATAAGGTTTTGATGTAGCAAATTGCTAATTACATTTCAGTTATACACATCGCATCAGTATAACTTAAGTATAACTGCAACAGGTTTGTGTAGCTTTATTTCAAGCTCATATATCAGGCCTTCATGCCATACATTGTCAAACGCTAGAGCTAAGTCAAGAAAAATCCGGAGGAGAGCATGTCGAAGGACGCTTCATGAAGGGTTTCGAGGTGTACTTTTCAATATTGCATACTACGTTTAAGCCGAATTGTATTTGTGCAAGAAACTGTTCTCGAATAATTTGATATCGCCCAATAGCATATATTTAATTGTAGCAGAATGGGTTCTACTCATATTTTCTGAATTCCGAATAGTAATTTGGCAGAAAATTACCTACGCCTAGCAGAAAGTTAGTTTTCTGTCCTAGCAATGACATTTTTGTTAAGGTAATTTAACAAATGGGTCAAACGCACACAAAAAAACAAAAGTTGTCTCTCCTGTGGTCAATAGTTAAAGGCTTGTGTGCATATAAGATATGTTTTTATCTGATCGGGCCAAAGTAGACTTGACGCCCCGCCTTACCCCTCTCTAGCCTGTCGCAAAATTAGGGTTGTCACAAGTATATAATACTAACTGAGCCCGCACCTCGTTTGCGTAGAATTAGTTTATTTACCTGTAAAACTATACGATATAACCATAGCTTTTTTTTTACACCAGCGGAGTCTGATTAAAAGTACCCTAAACATTTTGCGTCTCAGGTGTCCTTTACAAAACTCTTATCAGTTAAAAGATACAGTTTTAAATAAAACGCTTATCCGGTAGGTACTCGTATCAGTGACGTATACCGTAGACCAAGAGCAGATTCAGATCCCGAAGGCGAATCACATTTTTTTACTGTAGTGTTTTTAAACAAGTATTGCGAAATCTATAAATATAATGTATCATTATTAGACCTAGAGATTTTCCTAGCACGAACGACGTGTTGTTAGTGCTTGACACAGTAAAAACATCGACAATCCTGATATCGATAACCACTACTTCAACGTCATAGAGGAAATAATTGTACATCATTAAGGACTGTTCAATTTACTAAGCGGACATCAAAAATAGGTTCATTTACGGATTTTTTATAACAAATATATCTTTATTACGGTGAATATTTATTTACAATATTAAAATAAAGTAATATATAACACAAAAAAAAAGAATTAATTACAAGGGTAAAAATTTCGGACTTTAGCCCGGATTCGTCGCATAAGTGTTTGCACATCGCTTTTGGATACTTTTCTACAAGCAGCAAACCACATGCGTTTAAATTCTGCCAATGTACTAGCTTCTCGGCCATCCTTCCTCAAGTATCTTTTTACAATGGCCCAGTATCGCTCGATGGGGCGGAGCTCCGGGCAGTTTGGTGGGTTGTCTTCTTTCTTAACAAAATCGATGTTTTTTGAATTTAATAGCACCACAGTCTCACCAGCATAGTGAGCACTCGCTAGATCAGGCCAAAACAAAGGGGGAATACTGTGCTTTCTATGTATAGGAAGTAACCGTTTTGTGATGCATTCCTTTCTATAAATCATAGTTCCAGTTGCAAAATAAAACGTACTTTTGAGGCCACAGGAACAAATTGCCTGCCATACAAGGACTTTCTTCCCGAATTTGTAAATTTTTATGGTTTTTTCGGAATCGGGTACAATTTCTCCTACAGCCGCATTGTAATACTGGGGCCCCGGTAACGTACTGGTGTCAAATTTCACGTACGTTTCGTCGTCCATGAGAATGCATCGAGATTTATTTTGCAGCAAAATATCGTATAAATTGCGGCATATTTTTTTGGACCGTATTTCTTGCTCGGCACTTCTTTTCGGCATTTTTTGCTTCTTATATGTCCCTATATTATTTCCTTTCTTGATATTTTGTACAGTGCCTACGCTAATACCTGCTTTTTTAGCAATTTCACGAACGGACATGTACTTTGTTGATTTTAACAGCCGCACGACTTTTTCTTCGACATTTGGGTTTGCCGGGCCACTTCTCCGCCGCGATTTTGGTAAATCGTCGAGCGTATGATGCTCTCCAAATTTTTTTATGATTTGAAACACGGCTGACTTGGAACATTTAAACTCATTCACAATTTTCCGTAGTGAAAATTGGCCTGTACAACATTTTTGCAAGATCAATTTGCGTTCTTTAATATTAATTCGCTCCATCGTGAAAAATATTTAGACAATTAAAAAAAAAATACGACACTTGATAGACTTGTCTACGTTTATTTTATAACCAGCCACTGCCTATCAGTATTTTTTTAGTTGCAGGATTAATATTGAATTAAGTATGTCCGCTTAGTAAATTGAACAGTCCTTATAATATAGTTATTAATTTAAGCTATGCAGACGACATGGTTCTGCTGAGCGCGTCAGTTTGCGGTATACAAAAATTGTTAAGCGTGTGCGAATCTTATACCGAATCCCATGGCCTAAAATACAATGTGGTAAAATACAAGGTGTTTGAGGTCGGACGTAGTCGTACAGCTGTATTGTCTCCAATTACCCTTAACGGTGCGTCTCTTGATAGGGTAAATGCCTTTAAATACCTTGGGCATTTAGTAACGTCCGACCTCAAAGATGACAAGGACGTTGAGCGGGAACGGAGGGCTCTTTCAGTTAGGGCCAATATGATAGCTCGTAAGTTTGCGCGTTGTACAAGGGAGGTAAAAGTTACGTTGTTTAGAGCATTCTGTACATCCCTTTACAAGTGCAGCCTATGGATGCAATACACGCAACGGGCCTATGGAGCCCTCCGTGTCCAGTACAATAATGCGTTCCGGGTGATAGTGGGGCTGCCTCGCTTCTGTAGCGCGTCAGGGATGTTCGCAGCCGCCGGGGTCGACTGTTTTCACACTACCATGCGCAAGCGGGCCGCGTCCCTGGTGCGCCGCGTGCGGGCCAGCCCCAATATCATCCTCAGCATGATAGGGGGCAGAGTAGACTGCCCTTACATGCGTCATTGTTATGGGCTACATGCCCCTTACAATTAGTGTAATTTTGTAAATTGTTACTAACATTTAGGATTAATGAACTACTAACAATATAATATATATGGGTGTAAATTTACTCGAAATAAATGTTTCTATTCTATTCTATTAAGAAAATAATCAAAATTAAAGCTCATTGAAGTGCCTAATAAGAAAATAGCAAAATCATTTCAATAAGGCAAAAAATACAATCATTATGTCATCACTACATAGTATAAAACAAAGTCGCTTGCGCTGTCTGTCCCTATGTATGCTTAAATCTTTAAAACTACGCAACGGATTTTGATGCGGTTTTTTTTAATAGATAGAGTGATTCTTAAGGAAGGTTTATATGTATAATACATTCCACGCGGGCGAAGCCGCGGGCGGGTCGCTAGTATTATATATAACAATGTGGTGTGTTTTAAAAAGTAAGATAACAATAATAAGTTAATAACAAAATTTTCAATGTATTAATATTTTAGGCACATACTTCAATGAAAATAGCTCGATGACATTGAAGTGGACGTATCGATAACAAGAAGGTCGATGTTTTTATTGTGTCAAGCACTAACAACACGTCGTTCGTGCTAGGAAAATCTCTAGGTCTAATCATTATATTAAACATACATACATTATGTTTCACCCTTCGAATAGTGCGACACTTTGTGTGGCGGTGGTTAGACTGTTAGAAAATTGAACATTATTATGAAATAGTACATTGTTGCCTAGGCGCGGAAAGTAAGGGTTTTCCTGACGAGGTGGTTAGCAGGCCGAGCAACAGCGAGGCCTGCTAAAATACGAGTCAGGAAATCCTCGTTTCCGCCGAGGCATACATAATGCTTTTCTCAAACATGTGAGGAAATAATACAAGTACATTTCTAAAAAGCAAGTAATTTAATTTCCTTAGATTTAGCGGGAAGCAGGTTTTGCCTAACCGAGGCAGCTTCAGATTTTAATATAGGCCGTGTGGTACCTATTTCGTCGTTTTCGTTGCTTGAGCTCATTTTTTATAGTAAGTATTTCACACAACAAATAGTTTAATATTCGGTTTCACAATTATATTATGCAGAATGACTGTCAATTGTTTTTAAATAATAACCATAGACATTGGAATGCAAATTCAAAAAGAAACACACGCACTGTGCTAAAAAAGCGAGCAGTTACCTTGGCTGTTTGGAATTTTTGTCTTGGTCCTTTTGTTTTTGTATGCAAATTGACAGCATTTTTAAGAAATATATGGACATGGACGGAAAGTGTTTTCATATGGTTTTTTTACTCATAGGAGTAAAATGAGGCACTTTCCGTCCTTGTGTTTCAATCGGAAAACCGTTTTTTCCGAGCATGTTTGAGAAAACATTATTATTATTCTATTTAGGTATATGCCTACGTAAAACAGGTCAGGTAAAATACTTATTGACATACATACATACATACCTTCACGCCGTCAGTCCCAGAGTGGGGTGGGCAGAGCTACAGAATTACCAACAACTCCAAAAACATGTTGATAACTCTGTAACTTCAATTTGTACAATTAGGCTAAGATGTTTAACAGTGTAGCAAGCCCATCGCCTAATAGTACTACAAGCCTTTATTCCCTTAGTCGCCTCTTACGACTTCCACGGGAAGACATGGAGTGGCACAATTCTAAGCCGGCATACACACGGCATCTCTATTTGTGTACTTTAAAGCCTAGTAGATACGCATCCTTATAAAAAGACATTGCAAATAATTCAATTATTTCCGGTGCCTTTAAAAATGCCTTTAATAAAGTGGTCTCCTCTGAGAAACAGGCGTGATTTAATGTATGTATACATGTATCTTATTAAAATACTTGATTTTGACGTGTTGACATGTATTGTGTCGCTATAATAAATGAAATGAACCATAGAAATATATTTTAAATAAAAGGAATATCGCTTACCTTGCATATAGGGCACATCGAGAACGAGAAGGTGATCCTAGGTCCTATCCACTTGTTGGCTAAGACTTTCTTGCAACAATGCAGATGGAACACGTGCCCACATGTCAACTGCGGGATAAGAAAAAAACGTAAAATGAGTGCTCATAATTTAGACGGATTGTAAATATTTATCAACAATGTAAGAGTTGAAATTCCGGTTAATGGAAATTATTTATGTCTTCATAGGTCTACATTAAATACAACGGAGATCCTGTTTCCACCTCTTGACTCCACCATGAAATCAGCTCTATGACAACCAAATATTTCGTCGTTAACGGGTTTACATGTTAAACATCTTAGCCTAATTGTGCAAATTGTGGTTACAGAGTTATCAACAAGTTAGAGTTATTGGTAATTCTGTAGCTCTGCCTACCCCACTCTGGGAATGAAAGCGTGAAGGTATGTATGTATGTATGTATGTATGTAACGGGTTTACATTTGTATTCCAAATATTAACCCATTTCAATACCCGTAACGATTCTGTAACCATTTTTCATAATTGACATTATTCATGGCATCGCACTGTGGTTCGGCGTGTATGAAGAAAGTGTCATAATTCGATTTCTCCAAAAGTATCAATGAAACCCTCAAACGAAAAATACAGTGATATTTATTAATACTAAATCTATATTAAAAACAATAAAATATAGCTTTACTTTATGTAATTCATAATAAAAAAAATATATAAATATAACAAAAAATCTTGCAAAATTTACTTAATTATTACAAATGTCTAATTATCACAAAATAATATATTACAAAATATGTTTCATCAAAATAAAATCTCAATAATATTAAAAATATAAAAAAATACAAAAAGTCTAGAAAAACATATTTACAAAGTTGACACCCAAAGTACTACTACAAGTGATAAATAATCGCCTTAAAATTATTTACATTTAAAATTAATGATTTTAATGAGTCTTATATTAACTTTAGATATGCAATAAACTAATTACTGATTGTGATAAAGCCGATTTTTTCATCTTGGTGAGTTTTCTGAGACCCGTAATCAGGGGGTCTGAATTTAACAGAAGCCGATTTAAAAGATCCTCATTTGTTACTTTGCGTGACATTTTCCTAGTATTAATGAGCCTGAACATCTTAATATTTTTATTTGTGGACTCGGCAGCTTCTTCTGAAAGCTTTCCAATAGGAACAATAACATGATCGATCACTTCAACCCCGTGAATGAGAACCTTGTACACAGAAGCCGGTAAATTATACCATGGATATTCCTGAACAAGCTGCCGAGCCGTATCTAACGCAAAAAGTTCTTCTAATCTTCTACGCTGAGTCCTCTTGCTGCACGATGCATAGTTTTTCTTCGGTCGCCCTAATTTTGAATTGTTACCCAAGTCATCGGGTAACACTTGCCGGGAGGTAGATGTGGCAGCAGCGGCAGCGACGTCGGATGTAGTTTTGGGTAAATCTACGGTTTCAGTTATATTCAACCAATCACCATACTTATGTATTAGATCCCTACGGGTTCTGTTAACGTTCTTCCAATATTTTTTTATTTGCGTAACATCAATTTCCACAGCATCACGTAATTTTTCTACATCTAAGTTTTCAGCATCCTTGGGCACCAGTTGTAGAAGTAATTGGACTATATGACGTATTTTTTCTGCTTCCGAACCAGTAGCAATATGCCACTGTTCGAATATGTACATCCCCGAAACTGTGCAGTGGAAAAAAGTAGCTGGAAGAAAACGAAAATGTATATAAACAGTTGTTAATATTTTAACACAGTTAGCTCAATCTTGTAGCCCGTGCTACGACTTTCGTAGGGGGCTCATATCCTGGGGTCCGGCAAAGTCCGGCAAGTAAAATATCATTACTTCATAAATAGACTTTATAAGCAATGCAACGAATATAAAGTCAATCTTCCGGAATCGTTCGGAAATAGTTAAAAGCTTTTATGAAATATTCGTAGCAGTTAAATATTTTATTTACAATGAAGGTCACGTAGACCCCAAATAACTCAACATTTGTTGTTTAAATATGTAACAAAAATACAAATAATAATAAAACATACCTTTATCAACAACTTCCATAATGATGTAAATGATTAATTCACAAATGATCTTGAGATATATGTCGTAAACAAACTTTCACTTTAATGACTTACTGATAACGCTAATTACGAGTGGCAGATGCGTTCACTTTGAAGGTCCGAAACGTAATGATTATTTCAAATGATTTGCAAACTATTTATAGTTTATGGATGTATGGCTACTAGTGAGTAATTAGGCATAGAGAAATTATGTCTGGGCTATACCAACAATCTGGACTTATGGCCTTCTATGGGACCACAGTGCATCGTGATAATCACCGGTCTTATTAGTAGATTTGTACATAAGTAGAGCACCCGGTACAAATCCTTTGGCACTACCTGCATGTATTATAATAAGGCGTTGACCTTTTGAGATTAACTGTTTCACTCCTTTATCCGTAGAATCGATCCAGCACTTCCCTGTTAAAAGGGATGTATGAACATAAGTTTCGTCCGTATACACAATATCTCTGCCTTCAGATCTGTACTTCCTTATTAAGTCCAGGTACTTTAGTCTTTTAA
The DNA here is from genome assembly GCA_927399475.2 of Acleris emargana. Classification (NCBI taxonomy): domain Eukaryota; kingdom Metazoa; phylum Arthropoda; class Insecta; order Lepidoptera; family Tortricidae; genus Acleris; species Acleris emargana. Next base: position 41,248,487 of record OV656835.1, on the reverse strand, counting down.
GTCTAACGTCATCTTTTTCCATCAGCTTTTTTTTATTGTTGGTAATTTTCTTGAATAGAAAACCCATTTGGCGTAGTATCTTTCTTAGTGTGAAATCACAGCCTTTGAAATTCATTGTTTCTATTAATTTGGACTTTAGTGCTCTTATTGTAGGAACTTGTTTATAAATCAGATGAAAGTTATAAACCATTCGTCGTATCACTGCGTAATCAAAATCATCAAGATCTAGATAGAATTTCTTGCGTGGTATACCCAGCTTAATATTGTTTGTGATGGTATTTTTATTTTTTCTATTTTCTTCTTCCTGGTTCAAAAATTTTCTTATTGTATGTTTAGGTATGCCTGTTGCGTCCGAAATTCGCTGTTGAACTTTGCCAAAATACTTTGATTAATTGCTATTTTTGAATTTGTTATTTTCTGATATGAAATACATATATTAAATATAATTCCTTGGACTGGATTTTTTAACCGTTTTCGAGGTTTCGGCATGGTAATACAACCTTTTTATAAGTAAACTGTAAATAGAATCAAAAGTATAGCGAATATTTTAATCGCGTGTTAGCCACTCTATATATATATTGGTCTGCTGATGCGACTTACCCCTACGGCTGTAAGATGGGTACTGATGCTAATTGAGAGAGCACGATAAATACGAACTTTTCCGACAAAGTAGGTACGAAGGAAAATCATTTTGCACTACATCTGTACTAAAATACAAAGAAGTAAAATGAAGCTTGTAAAAATACGACTGTAGAGGAAACGGCACAGCATGATGCTGTTTTCTTTCCTGGCAGCGCCGGAAAATGAATAAGTTTGCCAGCCACTTTGGAAATCACAACCACATAATAATCTTAGGAAACCCACTTGTAGCGAGCGAACCTACCTGTTTTTATTTCTTATTCACTTTGTTAGAAGAACGAAAAAGGTACTTCTTTCAGTTTCTCTTAGTGTCGGCACGTACAGTCAGCGTCATATATAAGGTATCATACAAAGTGCAAAAATAGTTTGGTACACCATACAATTCATATGGTGTACCGAACTGTTTGAGCACTTTGAATTTTACCTTATACACTCGCGAGTAAATAAATCGACTAAAGCTGCACGTTTGGGTTCTCCGCCCAGTATCTCTTGACCTACTCAGAATATCCTGAAAGAAATGGTATCAAATGAAAGCTGCTCCTGCAGAGGTGTCTTCAGCTTCGTATCATTTGAAGGAGCTGGATCCCCTTCCGAATGTGCCTTTTCAGGCAGTCCCGGAGATGTTCAATGGGATTCAGGTCCGGGTTGACGGCTGGCCAGTTCATGGTGGAAATGCCGACCTCGGCAAGGTAGGCCCGAGTGATCCTTGCGTTATGACAAGGGGCATTATCCTGCAACAGGACGAATCCCTCGTCATAAAAACCGTCGTAAGGATCAACATGCTCCTCACGCCCTTCGATGGAAATGCCCGCCCACACCATGACGGAACCTCCGCCATAGGCAACTCTTTCCTTGAAACAGCATTGTGCGTACCGTTCTCCTGGCCTCCTGTAGACTCTTTCTCGTCTGTCACAGCCATCCAAGCACACCCTGGACTCATCATAAAAAATAAATAGGGTCATTAATCAATGGTCCAATTTTGGTGTTGATGAGCAAATTCCAGGCGTGCTTGGTGGTGACTCGCGAGCAGTCTGGGGCCCGTGGCGGGCCGATTTGAGGTCAGGTTAGCTTTTTTAAGTCTTCTTCTTACTGTTCACTCGCTGGCAGTAACCCCTCGAACATCCCGAAGATGCTGATGGACAGTAACGCTGGTCTGGTGGCGATTTCTGAGAGAGGAAGTAACGATAAAGCGGTCATCCTTCTCAAATGTGCGCCTCCGGCGGCCAGAACCTGGTCTTCGTGTCAAGGCCCCAGTCTCCCGAAACCGTCGGTAAACTCGAGATACTGCTGGTCATCCACGAAGCGTTGGTTGTGTCCCTCTTCCAGGAAGGCCACGACTTGGGCGGCTTCAGTCATGGTGGTATCCATTTTCTTCAGGGTTTCCGAGTAATGTCGTTAAGATATTCTGAATAGGTCAAGAAATACTGGGCGGAGAACCCTAACTTGCAGCTTGCGTCGATTTTTTTGCTCGCGAGAGTATAGGTATGACGCTGACTGTACAGAAGAATTAATAAATAACAAAATTTTAGAAAGTAAAGAAAGTATCTTCTTACCCAAAATGAAAAGTAGGGTGTTTAACTCGGTTGAAAGTATCAATTGCACCCGCAAATCATAAGCGTACTCGCTCCCGCTTGGGCAGTCTACATACGAGGGCAGAGTGAGAAGTCTGGTAAAAATCATATTAAAGGTATTTTCTTCACAAATTAATTAATGTCAATTTGTAATGCAGCCTTTTTGGAGGTAAATCGTATATTTTCAGCCAGTTCACACGAATAGTTTTTTTTTTGACAGCTATGAAAAAGAAACAATCACTTCGGTGTTTGCAAACATGGAGAAAAGTGAGTTTCGTGTTCTGATTAAACATTAATTTTTGCGAAAAAAAAACCATTACGGATACAAAAAAAAAATTAGACAAATATTACGGGAACTCTGCTCCATCGATTAAAATGATCCACAAGTGGTTTACGGATTTTCGTTGTGGCCGTACAAGCACTGCTGACGCCGACCGACCCGGACGCCCAGTTGAGGTCACTACACCAGAGATGATCACCAAAATCCATGACATCGTATTGACCGACCGAAGAATAAAGGTCCGTGAGATAGCTGATATTGTAAGCATTTCAGACGAACGGGTTTGTAATATCCTTCACACTTATTTGGATATGAAGAAGCTCTCCGCCCGTTGGGTGCCGCGATTGCTCACAGTAGATCAAAAACGCACTAGGGTGACCCTGTCAGAGGCATGTTTGGCGAAGTTTAGGTATAATGAAAAGGACTTCTTGCGTCGTTTCATAACTGTTGACGAAATCTGGATTCATCATCATACACCAGAAACCAAGGAGCAGTCAAAACAATGGATTGCTTCAGGTGAACCTGCACCAAAGAAGGCCAAAGCAGTTTTATCGGCGAATAAAGTTATGGCTACTGTCTTCTGGGATGCTCGTGGTGTAATATATGTTGATTACCTTCAGAAAGGTAAAACGATTAACGGCGAATATTATGCCAACTTGTTACAGCGATTTCATGAAGTTTTAATGGAAAAACGACCCCATTTGGCGAAAAAGAAAATCATTTTTCACCAAGACAACGCACGGGGCCACACTTGTGCAGTTGCTATGGCTAAAATCCACGAGTTGCTTTACGAATTGCTCCCGCATCCGCCTTATTCTCCAGATTTAGACCCCTGCGACTATTTTCTTTTCCCAAACTTAAAGAAATGGCTTGGTGGAAAAAGATTTGGTTCCAACGAAGAAATGATCGCAGAAACCAATGCGTATTTTGAAAGGTTGGAGAAATCGTACTATACGGAGGGAATCGAAAAGCTAGAAAAGCGATGGACCAAGTGTATTGAGTTACATGGGGACTACGTTGAAAAATAAATACTTACTTGGACCAACAAAAAAAAATGTTTAATTTTTTCCAGACTTTTCACTCTGCCCTCGTATCGTGGGTGCAATTGATCAATTTGGTTAACAATCAAGTAATGAGTTTGATTGTACAAGATTGTTGTGGAGAGCTACTTACTTGTATGGCAGGCGCTGCTTGCAGCGGGTCGGTGAAGCAGATCATGCACATGTCGTCGGCATCCTGGCGCAGAGGCGCGGCAGGCTCGCCGCCGCCCGCGCCGCAGCCGAACAAGCACGGCAGGCAGGATCGCTCTCCGCGCACGCCACCGCACGGGTGCCCGCAGCGCAGCACCCGCGCGCACGCCGAGCGCCCGTGTTCCTGCGCACAACAACCACGCTCAAGCCTACCTCAACTTCAAACTGTCACTCGATTATACATATATATATCTTCGAGAGGTAGTGAAATAGTACTTTACTCTAGAAACCAGTAAACAAAACCAGTAAACAAGCGCTCCTAGATACATACGCGTCAAGGATGTCTCTTAATGATTGACGCATGTATAAAACTATAATTTAACGTACAGCGCTGTGGCCCCGCTGCAGTATGCAAGCTTAATAACTGTAACCTTTTTAACGCCGCAAAACAACTCACCCTATGTTGTATGTACCTTTATCTAAGTTTATTGGCTTGTTTGTTGGAATATTTCTACACATTTTGTACATCAAAAATATTCTTTGTTGTTTTTTGTAAATTTTAATTCTTTTATTTTTTTTATTTCGTGAAGTTCCCACAAATCTACAAAAAAACACCAAAAGCTAAACCATTTTTTTTCAGCATATATCCTAGAAACTGACGCCGTTACTGACAATTTCATTTAGGGTTCCTATTACTAAGACTCCACTGTCCGTCTGTCTGTCTGTCACCAGGCTTTTTTCGGTTTACGCTGATAATGCACAATACGCAAAATGCTCACTGCACGCATAATGTACAAACAGTCAAAATGCACATACGCAAAATCCACATCATGATAAATGTACAGATCGAGAAATGTACAGTACGCAGATAGTACAAACAATAAAATGTACATATGATGATTGTACAATATGCAAAATGTACTCCACCCGAAAGTGGCAAAATGTGCAAAGTTAGAATGATCAATACGCAAATTGTTCATTACGGAAAAATAACAATACGCAAGATGTACTGATTATAAATTATAGTTTTTGGTGCTAATAAGTGTCCGTTGGAATCTAACATTCGTAATAATAGGTCACAAAAAAACCATTTCAACTCGGGCTAAATAGCTCGAAAACGAGTATTCAAATCAAGTTACACATCGGTACAACAGAATTCGCTAGTATTGTCATAAGACAATAAATAAATATAGATATATATAAATATATCTGTAGAATTAACGACATTTAACAAGGGGTCAAACTTACAATACTTACACTCTTTTTCCGACTGAGCATTATTATTTATTATCTATTTTGCTTTGTGTACATTTAATGTTTTGTACGTTTGGCGATTGAGCATTTAGCTTTTGTAACATTTTGCGGATTATGCGTTTTGCATTGAACAATTCGCGAAATGTAGATTGTTCTTTTTACACATTATGAGTTATGTGCTTTCAGCGTAAATACATTTTGCGTACTGTACACTTCTCGATCTGTACATTTATCATGATGTGGATTTTGCGTATGTGCATTTTGACTGTTTGTACATTATGCGTGCAGTGAGCATTTTGCGTATTGTGCATTATCAGCGTAAACCCTTTTTTCATAGATAATGTATTTCTATTGCCGCCATAACAACTAATACGAAAAACAGAATAAAATAAAAATTTAAGTGCGGCTCCCATACATCAAACTATTATTAATATATACGACATAAGGATGTCGATAGAATAGTCGACATTTAATTAAGCACAGTTATTATTTTTAAGCTTATATACTATTTCAATCAACTGATTACAATTATAATCAATTTATCATACTCACGGGAATGTTCGTAATAGATAAGAGTGAGTGACAGTTGTAAATAGATACTTTTCACATACTCGTAACTAATAGACCTCTTTCATATCATATGTGTATATCGCGATAATAAACAACTGCTATTTGACATTGACTCAAATCAATCGGTGTCAATCGTAGAAATTACATTGAGACAAATTAATTTACCATCATTTAATTCATGTATATTATCGACCCGCCATGCCACGCAAGAAGAAGCAGTGTACTTGGATAGCCGATTACGCGGAATATATAGAAGATCGAGGTGAACATTTATTTTGTAAAAAATGTGAAATCACAATGTTAAATTCCAAATCTTCCTTACAAAGACACATCAGAAGCAAAAGGCACTGCGGCGTTTTAACAAAAACACAAAATGTATTCAATCTGGAACTGTTAAAGTTTATTTTGGCTTGCAACATCCCCTGGACCCAAATTAAGAACCCCATTTTCAATAATTTCATTAAAAATTGCATATCCGGAAAAAATTGTAAAGTTTGTATTCCCGATGAATATTTTCTGAGAAGAACTACTTTGGACATTGCATATAAAGAGAAAATGCACCAAATTAGGACTGAACTTGCAAATGCTAGAATTTACGTAAGCGTAGACGAATCCTCAGATGCAAACGGACGTCAAATCGGTAATGTAATGGTTGGAGCTTTATTAAAAGAAAAGATAAGTACCCCACACATCATATCCAGTTTTTGGTTAGACGAAGTTAATAACGTTACTATATCAACACTTATTAAAATTGCCTTGGAGAAACTATGGGGGAATGACCGTAACAAACATGACAAAGTCTTGGTAATCCTTACGGATGGCGTAGCCTACATGTTAAAGGCAGGAAAGAACTTGAAAACTCTTTTTCCTAATTTAGTTCATGTTACATGTCTAGCTCATGGCGTAAATAGGGTGGCTGAACAAGTTCGATTACTTTTTCCCGCTGTAAATAATTTAATCGCATACACAAAAAAGGTGTTCCGAAAATCGCCTAAAAGAATAAGAACGTTTCGTCAGATGTTACCAACTGTTCCCTTACCACCGCAGCCAACTATAATAAGATGGGGCACATGGATTAACGCGGCCTGCTACTATCATAAATATTTGCCTGAAATCAAGCGAGTCATACAGACATTCCCTAATAGGGATTAAATGTATATTTTGAAAGTCAAACGTGCAATGAACGATTTAAATATTTTGAATGATCTTAAATGGATAAATAATAATATTTCAATAATACCTAATACAATAAAACAATTACAAAATCAAAATTTAAGTCTGGACGCCAGTTTAAATATAGTTCACAAGTTGAAAGTGCACTAGTCAAAATTACGGTTAGATCCTCAAGGTAAAGTTATTCACAATAAGTATCAGAATGTGTTGAAGAAGAACGTTGGCATTTTAACTTTAAATAATTTGATATCTGGCAGAGAAGTGGAACTACCTAATACAGAACAAATTCATAATCACTATGAATTATTTCGTTTTGCTCCGATTACTTCAGTAGATTTAGAACGGTCCTTTAGTTGGATGAAATGGATTTTATCGCCAAGGCGAAGGAGTTTAAAATCAGAAAATTTAGAAAAAATCCTAATTGTATATTACGAAAATTACATAAAATACTGAGTAAATACAATCACTTGGTTTTAATTTTGTTTACAACAATAATTAATACTTCTGCATATCATAACGGTGGTCCAGTACATCGTGTTGTTTTTATCGACATCGACCAAAGTTTGTGTCCTCTCACTATTAAGCTGTCAACGCATTTTTGCTCTCGCCGGCCGGGGTATGCTTATAACCAGGGATCGGAAATTCGGATCGATATTTACCTAAAGTTGGCAAAATCCCGAAAAAAGATAGGCAAACATGGCGTCGGCTTCTTAAAATATTATTTTAATAATATAAGTTCCGGGATTCTGGGATTCAACAAAATGTTAATATAATAGTTACTTTACATGTAGGATAAAATATTCATTTTTGCTCCTATAAATTCGTTAGGTTAATGAGTAACAGGTAAATTAAATAATATTTGGTAAATCTATACATGAAAAATAACTTCAAACAGTTAATATAAATAATTGATTATGAATTAATGCCGGTGCAATTTATTATTTTGTAATCCCAGATTTTTTTGTAATTAATTCTATGATTGAGTCCGCCTCCATACAACTGAACAACAAAGCCGGTGCGAAAGTATAGGTAAATATCGATCCGAATTTCCGATCCCTGCTTATAACTTAATCACCCGTATAATTTAATTCGGCAATTTATTTTGTTTATCGACGAAAAGTCTTAAAAGTAAATATATATTTTATGAGACACTTTTAACCCCAGAGCGTCGGCAATTTTGGACTTTCATACATAGTCATAGTCATATCATTTATTGCACTATGTGTTTACAAATGGACTTAAAATATTTCTGTCTAACATAAACCTTGTTAGGGCACTGCATTTAACTCATACATTATATTAAGATACCTATTTAATAACTAAATTACATTACATTAAATTACATATTATTTACTTAACTTATCCCTTATATTCCAAAAAGTCATTCAAAGTGTAAAAACTATTTTCTGTCAAAAAATCCCTTAATCTGCTGTAAAACTATTGTCCTTTTTTATTAATTTTAATGTCGATGGTATATTATCTAGCTGGTGGGTCATTGTCAAATTTTGTGCAGGTAAATGTAACTTAAAATGATATATTTTTTTAAATAAATATATGTTTAGATATTACTTTTGTTTATGTCCGTGTCTGTTAAAACAACTGAATTATCATCTATCATAGTTAGCCACGATGTTTAACCAATAATTTAAGATTTATTCCAAATTTAGTGGATCTTGGTGTAAAAAAATACAACTCTGTTACCAATCCGTTTTACTTTTTCTTAAGAAATTAAGTAACAGAGTGGTAAATTTTACATTCCATTATACATAAGTCATAAAATAAATGGTAAAGTAAATATATTTCGTGCACATTTAACACATTTACCCCTTAGATAACATACTCAACGTAAACTAAAGAAAAAACATTCATTTACTCATGTGAATATGTAGGTAACAAAGTGGATGCGCAATTAAAACACGCGGCACGTTCAACACCTCGCGGCCGACTGTCAAGCGACGTACCCAACCCATCCCCCCGACCGAACCAACTACCGCGACGAATGCAGACATCCCGACCAAGATAAAACAGTGTCAAAAGTAGCGAAATCTCTATTTTGAGTTGTTAATTAGTTAGTAACATAGTGGTTCAGACGTTCCAGAACAATACGTGGGACAATGTTTAAAAAAATATTTAAAAACTTCATTTTAATACTTACTGACTAACTTTAAAATATATTTTATGAATATTCATAATACTCCGTGTATGATAATAATTTATTTAAATAAGGTTACTATACTAGAAAATGCAGTTATTTGATTTTCATTAAAACGGAATGCTACATGGGACAGGTACAATTTGTAAGGAAAACCATTCTGTTACCACCAATGACCACAATGTTACTTAAAAAAAAATTATAACTATCGAAACTGAGTCTTTATTCCAATAAGGGATTGCTAATGCGATGTCTTTTGTATTTAATATATAATGTTAAGAGGTTTTGACCTTATTAATATACAAAAAAAATAAAAATGTTAAGGGACTCGTTTACCTGCACAAAATTTGACAATGACCCTGGTGTAATTATGGCTTATTTAAGTCCCTCAATAAACAATATACTTTTCATCTCACTAGCTCGGAAAGCCCTTTTTGTTTGTTTGATATCTATTGAGAAAATCGCTTTTTATTCACATGTGAAGAAATAATTTTGACATTTGAAGGCAGCTTAAGTGATATTTGACTGCTAACAAAACGTAAAACGTTCAAAGTGCTGAATTTTTAACATCACAATGAATGAATTACATCGAGTAAAAAACTCTAAAATACAGTCTTATAACTTTATTTTAATTCATAAATATCAGCATTCAACATTAACCTTCATTTTTGTTGTAAAAACGGATAAAATGTTCTGACAGTCCAAGCAAGTCGATGTGCGAACAAAACGCATCCGAAATAGTAAAAAAAAACCACAAAACGTCAAAACTTCAGGTTAGCCGTCAACTTTAAATATTCGGATGTTTTTCTAGTTTGTTTTGTTATTTAAATGAGCAATACGAGTGATGAAGCTGTATTAACACCTGTGGAATTACGGGAAACCTTGCAAAATGCGGAATTGAGCTTATAGTACAAACCATTTTTCTTATTTTCCTCGCTGTAGTGAGGTGAAAAGTTTTGTGTTATACATGGGGGAAAAGTTATTTTACGTCTCGTGTGTTGAAACACTTGCTATGCTCAGGATTCTATTTTTGAACCACTCGCTTCACTCGTGGTCAATCACAGAATCCTTTCGCTAGCTCGTGTTTCAAATGAACACTCGCAGGTAAAATACAACTTTCCCCCCTTGTATAACAAATAACTATACTTACCTACTATTCTGTTACACATAATATGTACTAACGGTAACTCATAAAAAATTACCCAACCAGCAAAGTTGACCACTTTTCACCTAAAGTCGCACCAACAGACGATAGATTAGGTCGTACGGAAATCTAAAAAAAGGTGTTAGTTGAGAATCTTGTTAAGTAAACAGAACAAGTGAAAATGGTGGCACCTGGCACTGGTGGTCGGCGCAGACGTTGCCGATGGCGAGCAGACCGGAGCCCCCGCGCGCGCCGCAGAAGCGGCAAACGCCGGCAAGCGCGGGCGCCCCGGGCGCGGTAGCCGCTGCCGCGCTCGCACCGCCCTCCACCCCGCGGAACTCGGCCAGTGCTTTGAGCGTGCGCCGGTCTACCAGCAGCAGCAGCCAGAACAGTTTGGCGCGCCCGCAACCCTCGTGGATGTCGATGCGGATCGCACTCTCCTCCTCTTTACATATCTACAAATTAAATATAACATTCTGAATTATTACGTATTTTTAGCGCTTTATTTAGGTTGCCCGTACAACATTAATACAATTTGTAGACGCGATACAAGAGCTAAACTTCTCTGAATATAAATTGTATGTATATTTATTTACATTTTGGGTTAAAACATACACTGAAGAGAGTATTTTTATCCACCTCCGTATACGAAGTAAGGAACACGGGTGGGAATGCATTCAAAATGACATGTAAATATTCACAGAATACCAGAGTTAGACGTAGTTTTTAAACATCGAAATCAAAATAAGAATAAGTACAGTCAAATACAGTGGTGGTCATATACTGTCTGTTTGTTGTAACTCGCGAGAAAGTATATAGGGTACTTTTTACCCGCGATAAACGACTTTACGCGGACAGAGTCACGGGTAACAGCTAGTACAATATAAAAATCATATTCGTATTTAATAATAATCTAAGTTTAAAACTTATGAATAGACCCCGTTATCTTGACACACTGACGTTGCTTATTCGTAGCGATTGAATGTTTATAGTATCGACTATCTAAATGTCGATGGTATTGCACTGAGAATTATATGTCATGTCACTGTCAATGAGTCAAAAACAATAACTACTAAAACTGTGATAAAAAATAATTTGAAATAAAGTCGCGGGAGTTCGTTAGTTAAATCGAGTAACGCAGGTACGATATTAATCCAGTAAAATTTGGGAATCAAAGTACGGTGTAGTCTTCGTCAAATCTGGTAGGTAGTTCTGATTTTTTGCAGACTTGAAAGGTGAAATGGGATAAGCTTAATAGACGCTAGAAAGGTAAAATGGGATAAGCGACATTTTTTTGTAATATTGACTTACTTATGTATATCATTCAAATAAGAAGATTTTTCAGCGTCGCATGAGCTAGGTCTTTTGCCCGTATGACAGCTTTTGTGTAGCTTATCCCATCCGTGATTTTTAGAAACACTGATATATTTTTGTTATTAAGCGACATCTTTTTTTACGGGCTTTTGAATATTTTTAACAAAATGTAACTTACGACTGTTTTTCTTTTTTTCGACTTTCATTTTATTTATCGGTTATGTTTACCTCATTGTATAACGTATTTATATTTCCATTATTTCATTTTACCTAAAGGTATCTACAAAAATACAAAAAATGGTTTATCACCTTTTCCTTGATATAAATTTCGAGAGTAATGTCGCTTTTCCCTTTTTACCCGCAATATTTTTAAACATAACTGTCGCTTATTCCTTTTTTCCTGAATATAAATCTAAACTCGCCGGTTGAGTAGATCGTTTTAAAAACACATATTTTTTATACGAGCTGGTTGTGAGGATGATGATGAGGCGACAGGGGTTTTTTCGGAGTTCAGCAAAGATACTCGGAAAACAAATAGTTGTGTACATCGGCGTTGACCGCTCTACGTTCTTGAAGAGAAATTAGGCCACGGTACTCGACTGGGCAACAAACGTAGCCACCATCTTTTTGGGCGCGCTGCAAGAATGAATAATTATTGTCGGTTTGAGCTAGTCTTCCTACACATACTCGAGATTGGATTTTAGTTTCTGGCTCATATGCATATATCCACGACTTGTTACCTAATAAGTACAACGCGACGCTAAAAACTGCATGTACGAGTATAAGCTTCCTCCGTTTAATGTATTCAAAGTTTTGCGGCATCAATTGACGTAAGTCGTTTTCTGCTAGTCAGACAATAATAAAATTATTCCCTGTAAAATAATTTGTATTCGACTCGAGACTCATTCCAATTCACACACTGTTTCTACATTATTTTTGTGTTAAGGTCAATCGGGGCTATTACGTCGAGTGCATTATCCCATTTTAAAGTTTGTATCAAAAAGTTATATCTACTTTCAAGTAGATTTTTTTTCTCTACTTCACTCTTTGATACGAACTTTAGAGCGGGAGTTTAATTCACTTGACGTAATTGCCCCGCTGACCTAATAGCCGCCCCGCTTGACTTAGTTATTTCACTTTTAAAGTCGTAATTTATAATATTAGCTCTCAAAGCAGCAGTGCAGTTCTGCATTCCAGCGGCCAGTGTGAATATGGCCAGTGTTTTAATAATAATACTGTGTCAAAAATAAGTTTGTAAGTATTAGAGTGGCGAAACTTTCAGTGCAGCCCTCGTATGATGGGGTTTCTCAAGTATGAGCCGCAGCAGAAATTTATTGTGTTACTAATTCGGTGCTCGGATCTGACTCGCATTCGACCGGTTTATTATATTGTTTAGATTTATTTTAATAGAGTGGCTACATTATTGTATTACAATCAGGGTTTTTTTTTATGTCTATTCCCACTTCATTGTCTGTATGTATGTTTAGATTTGATACGCATTTGGTTTTGAGCGTCAGTTAAGCTTTTATAGTAATCATTTTTGGATATTTTTGAATAAATAATCAAGAGCGACCTGTCGGTGGTGCGTGCGCGAGGCACGGTTGAGGTGCAAGAAGCGGTCGCACTCGGAGCAGAGCGGGCCGCAGGAGCGGCACTCGACCACGGCCGCCGTGCTGCCGTCGTCGTGGTTGGCGCAGTGCGGCCGCGTCTCCTCCGCGCTTGCGCTCGCCTCACGCCCGCGCGTCGACCCGCTGCTGCAGCCACGACAAAACAAGATATAACTGTTATTTATTTATTTATTTTTCATGGGACAAAAAACAACTGAACAAGGTATGTTATCACTGTTATCAGCATACGTCGCACTCATGCGGGCAATTGGCGGGCACGTCATTTGATAAGGTTCACAAATAAATTAATAAATCTTCGAGTTGCCAGAATAAGGTATTAATTAGTAAGAGCTTCATATTTATCACCATGTATTTGTAAAATGCATTTCCAAGTACCTTAGTAGCTAATTAAGTACATTAGATAGCTATCTATGGCTAGCTACACTAGTCGAGTATACTGACGTCATTCATTTTTAAATAAACAAAATATATAAGATTGAATATTATTTAAATTATTTGAACTTATTTAAATATATATATAAATATATATATATAACTTATTTTTATCTATTAATATTATCTCTAAATTCTTCGCAGTCAACGTTCTTCGTCTGTTTAAAAATAAAAGTAAATATTAAAATATCTGTAATATTTAATAAGAGTTACTACTTAATAGATATTGCGAGATGTACAGTCAAGGAATTTGATTCGTGTACCATCTTAAGTCTAAATTGCTGATGACAATCGATAATACTAAGGGTTACCTTTCTTTGCAACGCTAACATGACGTTTGTGCCGCAGTATGACATGTTTATTTACCGAGCTTTTCCGAGCTCATCTCAGTTTGACCTCTTTCGAAATTTTTGCATGGCATTATTGGCTGTTGCTATGGGTGATTTGAAAATATCAACGAATGAATCGACCTATTCATCGGTCAACACCATGACGAACGTTATTGGCTGTTGCTATGGGTGATTTGAAAATATCAGCAATTACCTAACGCAGTGCGGATAATCTTAGTACTATGAACAAGGTAATGTCGAAAAGGTAATATTCAACTTTAACATACAGATGGCAGCACAGAGGTACAGTTAATTACCTAAACTTTTTGATAATCTTTACATTATAACGGGAAATAATATTTTAATTTAAATGAATAACATCATAAATATAAACATTAAATAAAAAAATCCAAAATCCATAAGGTCCAAATTGTATTATTTACCTTTCTTGGCAACACTAAATTTGAATATGTCAACCATCTTAATTTCAAAAAATACCTAGCTACTTTTACCAAAAATACTGTTACGAGATTGTGCGCCTTTTACTATTCTTACAAGTGGTTTTCACCATCGAATCCGTTGAGTTCAGACTTGTCGCCTCCGGTTTCACGTTTGCAGTGATATTGTGGGTTTGGAGGATGACCATAATATATAAATATCGCCGAGTTTGCCGTAGGCATTTTGAACCCAGATTTCTGTGCAGAAACAATAGGATCAGCAATGCAGCAGTCCCCACATTACATTTAGCAGGTTAGTTTATTGTAAGAAAATTGAATATTGCATATTATGTGGCCAAAAGTATGGCTATTGTTTTATTGTTTGTTGTTCTTTAGGCAACTTTTGTCATGTGAGAGCTATGAACTTGCTATGGCCGAAGTTACTATTTCCCTTATGCTGATACCACTTTCTGATTCTATGGTAATGTGTAAAGTTTTCAAAGTGACGAACCTTTTTATTCTCCGACTGTAAATGCACTTTTTGGTTTCAGGAGTATTATCTTCCCGCCAATTATTATTTCATCAAAGGAGACCTTTAAGGGAGCTGCAAATCAGTGACTCATTGATATCAAAGGGTAACGTTACATATTTTAATCCTTATATTCATTTTAACTACATTGTTGTAATAACAATTAATACTTTTTTTGGAGACCAGTTTTTTTGGGATTAGATTTTAGGGTTCCGTACCCAGAGTATCCGTAGCTTTTGAACCGTAAGGACGAGTAGAAACTTGAAATTAACACAGAGTTTGTATTACTATGGCGCTATAACAATAAATAAAAAATAAACGGGTCTCCATACACGATTTGTATATTTTTGTTCGTTGTATAGTTGTATGGATTCCTTCGTGTGCAAGTTCAACTCCCATTTGGCCGGATTTTAGGATGTGTACAATCTGCTGAAATCACAATTTTTTAACATACTTATTAAATTCATCTTCCTTGCTACTTTAAGGGCTGGGATCCATACTAATATTATAAATTATATATATTTAAATGCGAAAGTCGTCGGTCTGTCTGTTACGTTTTCACGTCTTAACCGCTGAAATAATTTTGATGAATTTTGGTATAGAGATAGATGGGAACTTGGAGAAGGACATAGGCGGCTTTTTTCCGCGAAAATCTAAAACTTGTAGGAGTTTGAAATAACTAGCTCTCCACAGCATGGATTGTGTATTTTACTTATTAATATTTCCAGAACCAGAAGTTGAAGAGATGCCTTCAAGTTTCAAATTTCAAAGTTCAGCAGTGGTCTCCTCTTGTGAAGCGCTGGCAGATTCTTGACGTGTAAAAGTGCCCGTGCGGCCTACTTACTGAATAAATGTCTTTATCTTTATCTTTATCTGTATGTATTTCATTTATTTCCTAATAGGTACCTAAAGTACTTAACTGACAAAAAAGGCCCCATTTCCACGGCCTGCATTTTTACCCCGTAACGCGCGTTCGGCGTAAAAATGACGGCCGTAGAAACGGGACCTAAACTAACTACAAACTATTGA
Organism: Acleris emargana; assembly: GCA_927399475.2. Lineage (NCBI taxonomy): Eukaryota > Metazoa > Arthropoda > Insecta > Lepidoptera > Tortricidae > Acleris > Acleris emargana. The sequence goes on along the minus strand of OV656835.1, from coordinate 41,232,816 downwards.
TGCTATAGGTACCTATGCATATTTATACACAGTAGTTCTAACTATTAATAACAGATGGCGTTAGTTACGCCGTTACCCATTTCAGTCCCAGAGTTTGTTCTCTATTTCAGTTATATACAATGTACTCTATGACCTAACGTTTGCTTATAATAACGTCAACAAATTTGGACTAGCCTCAGAACTTTCCCGTCACCAATCGTCGTTTGACAACTTGAAAAATATTTAATGACCAATAAGACTAATTCTATATAGTAAAAATAAGAATTTTTATTCATAATAGGTTTAATGTGTGTGTGAGCACAAACACGTTTTTGCGACGTGAAAGTTTGTAAAATAAAATGATATACATAGTTTGTCAAATGATGATTTGGTAAAAAGTGAGGATACCTCCAAAACGGCCTGAAACGATATTTCAGCCTGCTGAAAACGCATCTGCAGCACCAAAATCCACGACCGAAAATTAGACGCGTTGTGCCATCGGCGTTACACTATTATTATTCAATAACAACACAGCTCAGCAGTCTTTCAAAAATATACTTCACCAAGAACTCTTCAGCTTGTGTTATGAGTTTAAAATGTAAATACTGTCATAAACAATCCAATATAAATGAACTATTTGATTCTGTTCATACTTTGGGTCAGCAAGACAAAAAAATGCTTTTTCTTTTTTGGCAGCATGCATTTCTAACATAAGTTGAGCTTTAAATTTTCGAGTGATTGAGGAATTCATAGCATACCTACTTCCTCATTGATTTTTCACTGAGTGTGTTCACTTACACACTGAAATAATCAGTGATTCCATCTGGCGAAGCTCCCGCTATGGTGTCACTAAAATAAAGTCCTGTCCTTGTCCTTTTCTAACTAATCAACAACTTCCAGCTGCTTGCCTCGTTTTATAGTTAAAGTCTCAGGAACTTAATAGTCTGCATCAAAGTACCGTCGGCAGTTTTGCATCCAGTTGCATCGTACAGCCAGTTATCATCCCTAGGCGCATAATGTGCCAAAGTCTTTTATTTGCTTGGTATTTTGTTTCTGATTCGATTTTATTTATTACATTTTAGTTCCTTATTTTCTTACTTATGCATAAAATGAGTTAAACTCACTATCTCTGGTTTCAGAACTAAATTCGAATAATTAATTAAGTAAAGTGAAATTTGTATTGTTCTCTGATTTAAAATTATATCTTACTTTCAAAGAATTAGTTTCTTACACTCTTCAATAAATAAATTATATGTCTGAGAATTTCCTGATATAAATGGTTGTATCTAAGATTTTATTCCCAAATAGGATATACCTGCCACTTGTTACGACCTCTGATCGTTTTGTTTTTTCCAATAACAAGCCACAGACGTTACAGGTAGCTCCTCAAACCTTTTATTCAGCCACATAGCAAAGCACAGGTTATGTTTGCACCCACCTTCAGCAGCCTCAAAATCAAAGAACTTGATGTCATCGATGTTTTCTTTGACTTCATCTATATCTGCCATTACTCGGTATAATTTTCCCCGAACTTTGTGTTCAGGAGTTACCTTGCATTGGCAGATGCACCTGTTGCCCTCCCGCTTGACTTCCACGTATCCAATAGCAGTTTCTACGTACGACGTCCTAGTAGAAACATAACGCCTTGGCGCCTCTGATTTCCGCCACATTATTTTATGCAAACCAAAGTTTTAAACAACACGAATAGAATAACGTGCGCGAGTCAAGGTTAAGTGTGGTTTTTGGTTTGACGTTTACCTTACCATAAGCTATCAAAGAGGTACCATCTACTTTATTAATTATTAAAAATGCGTTAAATTACACATACACTGGCAACATTATAAAATCTTTCTAATTTAGGTGCAATAGGGAAAATTTATGCAATGTTATGACTGACAGGTCGAGATGCGACTGATCGCATACGCAGAGCGCGGCGAGCGCCATCCAGACCACGGGCGCAGCCAGGCAACGCTCGGGCAGCCGCTCGGGCTCCGTCGCCTGCGCCAGCGCCGTCAGCGCCTGCGCCAGCGCCGCGCGGCTCTCCTGCCCCCAAGCCACCGACAGCTTGTCCTGTCCACGTAACATATCGCTTTATCGTTTAATTCTTTTTTTTTTAAATATGTTTTACACAGGTAGCAATACATAATGTTAACATATTTTTCTTTGCGTTGAGCTACGAAATAGGGATGCCACGGGGTGCTTACCTTAATAAGAATAAACAAGCGGTTGAGCGAAAATGACAGGCATATGACATGAAGCTACTATTATGGCGTGATCCCATTTGGATTTTACAACCTAACTGACAAATTATAAGCCTTTTTATTTTACATTTAGACAGACATTGTGTAAAAAAATAAAACATTTATCTGACATTGTCTGTGGGTACAAAGTTACACCGTGTGCCTACCTCAGTCATGTCTGTAAGCAGTTTGGCGACGAGGTGCGCGTGCTTCTTGTTGGTGTGAGCGCGCATGAACCAGGCGGCGGGCGGCGCGGGGGCCACGCTGGCACCCAGCGACGCAGCACCCGCGCCCGAGCTCGACCCCTTCACCTTCACTTGCACCGACAGAGCCTTACCGACGTAGCTCACCAGGTGATCCATCAGCGTCACTCTACAAAGAAGACGTTTTCGCATATTGATGATATAAAAGTACAATACATCCGACCTCCTCATAGTCAATCCAACAACTTGAGAAAAAATTGTCTGCGCATAATTATAACTAATAGTAGTACAGTCGACTAAAAAGAGAGGTATTCACTTTTGGACCTTATTACAATGCAATAAGGTGAACAAGTGGATACATCTCTTTGTAGTCGACTGTTCCTAAAGGAAAATGTAAAAGGAGTGTCTTTTAAATGAATAGGAAAAACTTTTCGTTGACGCCAAATATAAACTAGAACCGTAAAGCTGGAAAAAATCTACAAAATCTTTTTCTCTTATCTTTTTTAAATATAGTTATTGAAGTTTGGGTTGTACAAACTTCAACAAGTAAATATTATCTGTTACTATCCCTTAACTTTGCGTTAATTAAGATTCAGTTAGCACGTTTTTGCATTATGAAAACTCGCTCAAAACAGTTGAGTTTCCCCGCAACAACACCATAGGACAAGATTGAATGCACCGTTTAAGCTTTTCGTTGGAGTTTAATGGTCTAAGTTGTTTAATGATGTAAATCCATTTTGCAAGTTTTCCGTACACCATATCATGACAGGACTGGGTCTAAATTAAATACTAATTGTGCACATTAATATTGTGCACTTTGAAGTAATGTCACGTGACCGCATGTTATTATTACCTCAACGTACGCTGAACTGCATGATGCATGACTGTTCTAATTTTAGCTATAACCAATTCTTTTTTATTCCCAGTACCAAAATCTTGACGTCTTATCTAATCTTATTGGTGGGGTTCTTACGGATACTCGACCATATGGGATTTTTTTGTGTAATTTAATTACCACTCTTTTTATTTAGCACTTAATCCAATGCAGCCTCCACCCCTTCCAGAAAGCGGATAGTTGAGTGCAATGGCTCGGCCTCGAATCCTTTGGTTCTGGGTAGCAAGAACCAAGGATTTTCATGCTTACTCCGGCGAGAGCATCATGCGCTTGAGGTACTCCTCCCGTAATAACCGTGGTTTAGACTCGTATCTTTTTCCATCTCCTTTTATATCCACCGTTTTTGCTCTCCCTGACAAAAATGTTTGTTATAGATTTGCGCACTGACCCGCACTCTCAGTAGACACATAGAACATACCTGTCTGTATCAATTGAAATAGCCTAAAACAAAACTAAACGAACCAATTTACCATATTTTATTACCCACACGATAATATGAGCTCTTTGCAATTATTTATTTATAATTTCATGTTTGATTGAAGTAAAAGTTATTTGATCTTTAACTTTTATGATCATACCTGTGCTAACTTGGGGCACGTTTTAGGGATTTGATATCGAAAAAAAATATGTCGATGTACATGTACTCATTGAAAATTCTCGATTACTATAAAAAGGTTCGGTATCATAATAATTTCTGATATCGAGCTTAAGATAGTAAAAGTATGCAATGTCATTTCAATCAAAATGGAAATTTCAATAACTAACATGAATGATAAATTGGATTTGAGTCATTATAAATATTTAAAGAATGCCCCGTTGAGCACTGTGGACGTTGAGAGAACGTTCAGTAATTTAAAGTGTATATTTTCACCTAGACGGCAATCCTTAATACCGACCGACAAATATGGAAAAAATATTAATTGTATATTATGAAACCTTTTTAAAAATAAACAAATAACGTATGTTTAAATTTGTTTATTGTTTTTATTTTAAAACGAAAAATAATAATATTTATATTGAATAAAATTTAGATGTTGACAGTAACATCGAAATATTTTTTTGTCGTTAAACTATTTTGCCACATCACTTTAGTATAGGTGCCCCGAGTTAGCACGGGTATGTTTATGATCAAATAACTTTTACTTAACCGTTTTTTAAAATAAAAAAACACGCTTGATGAAACTTTGAGGTTATGTATCGAACAGTTCTGAATTTCTCTTTATTAACTTTGCTAATTTCAATTGACACAAACTACACTCGCGGTCAAATAATACGGGTCAGAGTGCGTTTTTCATACTAAAGAGGCTATTCCGAAGCCTTTGTTCCTCGCCAGGGGATGCTTTTAGTGAAATTTGATGATGGGCACCCTGAGCCTCGATACAGGACTTCCAGAGTCTCTAGGATACCCAACTGATTAAATCTGCGGTTAACGCCGGAATTAAGCATGTTCAGAAAAACATCTAAAACGGCAATGAAATGTAAGGAAATCCAAATGCTGATCAGTTAGGTATTAAGGGTTAGGCACTTTTGACCTCCCCTATTGAACCCCTATTGGAGTATCCACCATTAAACCTCACTCAAAACAACCCCTGGCCAGGAACCAAGGCTTCTCAATAGCCTCGTTTGTATGAAAAACGCACTCTATCCCGTATTATTTGAGCGAGAGTGTATGTAATAGATAGTATATTTTGACTAGTTTTAGGAAATGTCAATAACTCAAAACTCGTAAATACTTCGTGTGCGGTACACTTTGTGGTTTACCTTGTCGTCAAATCATTTCCATAGTTGAGGGCTGCAAGCATTTTTTGAGGTGGGATTTCTATGACTATACGGCGCAGCAGCGAGATTATCTGAAACGTTTCATTTGTATGCAAATATAGTGGTCGTTATTAAGTGTGTGTTATTAAATGAATAATCAACAGGTACTCGGTAAGAACGGGGAGGTACCTGTCGCTGCACGCGCTCGCTGCCGGTGTGCAGCAGCGCCAACAGGTCTGACAGCAGCTCGGTGCGCTGCGCCAGGTGCGCACGCCCCACCGCGCTGCCGCTCAGCGCCAACAGCTGTAACCAGCCATTCAAGGTTCATGGATTCAGATAACACTTGTAACATAAGGGTTTTCTTACCCCTGGTCTCCCGCTATAGTTAGTTAACTAGGGTAATTCGTTAATAATTAACTACAGCGAATCCGTATATGTATCATTCTAGTTAATTATTATTATCGAATTACCTTAGTTAAAATCAATCAATAAATCAATTTTTGTAGGTTATGTCTCCATCGAGGCTTTCGAGGATTCCACCAACGTCAATGTTAAGAAAATCACGTGATTCAGAAGAGAATCTACGACAAAAGACAAAACAAAACAGAACAATAACAGATTAAGCAAAAATCCCAGAGAATAAATAACGCAAAAACCATCTTGCATCACGATGACGTTAAGTTGTCATTAATTAGTATTTTACTCATAGGTATATACGACCAACTGATAAGAAAACTCAAACATAATCGAGGAGTTTGTATACGACAGTGTAGTTTATTTTGGATCACATAATTAGATACATACGATTGTTGCATATATCTATAGTAGTTGCAATCTAAGAACTTCGATTTGACAGCCTGTCAACTCAGTATACAATTTGTTTGAGGCATGTTTGAGGTTATGTTTTGTACTGCGTTGACAGCTATCAAATCGGACGTCTAAGAACAGTGCGACTTTAATTTGACCACCAATCAAAAATAACTTGAACAATTTTGTTGATTGTTAAAATGAACCATTAACTAAGGTTAGGCCCTCTTTCGCTTTCACACTATTCTATTCAATTTTTAGGGGCCCGTACCTCAAACGGAAAAAAAAGAAACTCTTATAGGATCATTATGTTGTCCGTCCGTTTGTCTGACAAGACCCTTCATCTCGGGAACGCGTGTAGGTATCGAGTGGAAATTAAAACCATATAGGTACTCAGGTCCACAGTTCCTTGAAGCTGTGAAAAAATCAAACTTCTACGATAACGGAAAAAAAGATCCAGTCGTTTATGTCACAAAAAACGTATATTTCGACACTCAAAAAGGGATCAAAATTTATAGAGTATTTTCCGTTGACCTAGTACAGTCAGCATCATAAATATAGTGGCAGTCAATAGTTCCAAATATACCGCACCATCCAAAATATCCATAAATACGTACTCACTCCAAGTGATCAAATTGTTCAGGCCATCCACTGTATACAAATATACCGGAGCATCCACAACGCCATATACTTGGTAACATTCAACCCGCCGTTAGTACAGAAACGTCCAGAACGCCGAAGGTTTCTAAGCATCCAAAGTAGCCAAAAATACGGGACACATAAGAAAATTGAACCTTATTTACCAGTCAGTACGGTTGAATATTCAGTCAAATCATTTTAATAGGTTAGCCAGTAAGCAATTTGACAAACCACGAAAACAGTACCATACTGTCATGGCATATATCTGTCTCACGTTTTAATTTGACACATTATTGCGTGGACTGCGTTGTTTTAAAAGGTTTTGCAATATTGAAGCAGCCAACTTAAACGCATCAATACGTTTCAATATTTCGCCTAGTTAGCCGTTAGTTACGATGGACCAGTGGTTTAGTAGTAACGCTATCGAGTCATGTGTTCTGGGTTTTAATCCCCGTATTAGGTGCTGTTTGCATTTTTATTTTATATTTTTAAAGTCGTTGTTTTATTTTAATTTGTAATAACTACTTATACATAAAAGGCCGTATTCCTTTATTACTTGTTTACATAGACGAAACTCACTACAAAACAATAGTACTTTGTGTATTAAGGTCGGTAAGTAAGGAATTACGATCGAGGCTCTAGTAGAAGCCCGAAGTCGAAGACTGAGGGCTTTCTGAGTCGAGGTACGTAATTCCTGTACCGCCCGTGAAACATACAACGTTTTTCATCACATTTGCGAGTAAATAAATAAAATTATAGGGCAGAAAAAACTTATAATATAATACACAAGTCAGCACAACTATTATTACGAATTACTTGAACTTTCTTTAAGCGGATGACGGGCGGACTCCACAGATTATACAAATGTTTCGTTCAGAAACGTTAAGGGCAAATACTTACGTAGGAATACATACAGCCCTGAAGGAGTGTAAAAAAAAAACGACGTTTTGACACAGAAAACAATTAAAATCGATTATTAAGAACATTAATTGAGTATTTAAGTAACATGTAGCGAGATTGCAATGAAATTCCTGTTTAAATAACATTTTAAGACAATTTTTCAATTGCGTGTAAACTCTTTGCTTGAACTTGTATGACCCGTGTGCTGCGCTATAAATTAAAAAAAATAATACTTACCGACCTTGGGTTTCATGGTAAAAAAAAAGGTCGAGGGTTTTATATCGGGCATTGCGGCCAAGTTAACCTGTATGTTTAGATACTGTTTACGTGCAAGTGTGATGAAAATAAATTACATTGAATTTATATTTTTTAATTTAAGCAAAATGGGCATTAACCTCTTTGGTTTTAATGGGTATCTACTCAACCGCTTTGAAAATTAGTAGTTGTACATTTTGTTTGAGTCGAAATAAGGTTCAATTTTCTTTAAATTAAAATTAAATTAAAATAAAACAACGACTTTAAAAATATAAAATAAAAAATGCAAATAGCACCTAATACGGGGATTAGAACCCAGAACACATGACTCGATAGCGTTACTACTAAACCACTGGTCCATCATAACTAACGGCTTACTAGGCGAAATATTGAAACGTATTGATGCGTGTAAGTTGGCAGCTTCAATATTGCAAAACCTTTTAAAACCACGCAGTCCACGCAATAATGTGTCAAATTAAAACGTGAGACAGATATATGCCATGACAGTATGGTACTGTTTTCGTGGTTTGTCAAATTGCTTACTGGCTAACCTATTAAAATGATGTGACTGAATATTCAACCGTACTGACTGGTAAATAAGGTTCAATTTTCTTATGTGTCCCGTATTTTGGGCTACTTTGGGTGCTTAGAAACCTTCGACGTTCTGGACGTTACTGTACTAACGGCGGGTTGAATGTTACCAAGTATATGGCGTTGTGGATGCTCCGGTATATTTGTATACAGTGGATGGCCTGAACAATTTGATCACTTGGAATGAGTACGTATTTATGGATATTTTGGATGGTGCGGTATATTTGGAACTATTGACTGCCACTATATTTATGATGCTGACTGTACTATGAAATTTGGCAAATAATGCAGTATTTTCGGGATAGTTCGAGATAGGATCATTTCGTCTAAAAAGCAGCTGGTCTATGCAGTAACTCGTCTAATAAGCATTTCGTCTATACAGGTAATTCTCATGTCGTCTAAATTGCAAATGGTCTAAAACGCAGCTGGTCTAAGTAGCAAGTGGTCTAACTATCATAAATATGAGGTAGGTTTAGGTTATGTAAGTTTTGCAGCAGGCCCGGAGGGCCAAACCACCCAGAAATAGGAGCTCTAATTATTTTGAAGTAAGAGTAAGAGTGGCGACGGAGCTCCGCTTACGCGGAGCTCCTATTTCTGGGTGGTTTGGCCCTCCGGGCCTGCTGCAAAACTAGCTAGTTAGATTAAAAAGAGTCAAATACAAGAAACGTTCAATTTCAACATATTTTTATTTTTGCTGTATCGTAAGAACGGTAAAACAGCGCCGAATTTCGTATGATTACTTTACAAACCATAAAGAAAAACATCAAATACTAAATTATGGTCACTTGTGAGTTGGATCGCGTGGATTCGATTCGAAATCGAATTCAAATTGGAACATAATAGTACTTAATGTGCGGCGGTACGGAACCCTCGGTGCGTGAGTCCGACTAGCACTTGACCGGTTTTTTCACAATCATTGCCTTGGTTTCTAACAACATAATAACTAATAGTTTCCAATTTCCCCATACTGACTGATCCATTTGGATTGTTTGTAAAGTAAAAGTTCTACCTATAGCATAGGGTAATCCCATATTCAGTTTTAACGGTTTATAATACAAATTAGGATCTCAAGTGTTCACTAAACGCCAAGACTGGTAATCACCGTAATCGTTAACAATGCTATAATATTTATTAAAGAACTGTTATTACCACGGCAACGCTCATTATATAATTATTTTCGCGATTCGGTTATGCTATAGGTGGTATTCTGAGACCGTTAATGATATCAATATTAGCGGTTTATAGTACGCGAGTAGAAAATAGTAGTTTATCTACACATATAATATAATAAGTCCTCTATTATGCGTTCAAAATCCGTTGGAAATGACCAGCATTATTACAACCAATTTTACTATGAGAACCTTCTTGGCTGTAGTAGTAGGTAAAATCTGTACCTACTGTAATGTTATTTTATTACAGAATAGATTTTTGTAATGTTATGAGTTTAAATTTAAAACAGCTGTCAAAACTCAAGAGGGTCTCTATTCTAGTATTTATACATATTAAAACAGTTATCGACTCGAAACGTCAATTCAGTATGTTTTTTAATATAAACCGCACGACATCTGATCTCGAGTAACTTGAGAATAGCGACTTCATTAGTGAGTATGATTTAAAAAAAACATCTTGACTGGTGATCGAATTGCCGCCATTAATGTTGTCATTTGTTTGTTGGTTTTTTGCTGTTACGTAAGTAGGATCAATCTAAACTTATGATATATGTATAGATATAGTAGTGTATGCCACTCTAAATAATTAGGCCTTCAAACACTCGTGTGATCCTATTATGAAACTCGCTGACTCTCGTTTCATAAAACCGCACTCGTATTTTGAGGCCTCTCGCTATTCATCAGTTGCACAAACACTACTATTATGCAACAGTTGTATAAGTGAGGGTATAAAATGCGAGTGGCGTGCTGGCGTGGGTTACGATGTGAGCTGAAGGCAAACTTGTGGGTGGATGCAGTGTGGCGCTGCAGCGGGCACCTCCTCAGGAAATCCCTTACATTCCGCGCCTAGCGAATAATGTACTATTACTACGACTAGGTTAAATAAAATGCAATATTAGAGAAACAATAAACGAGCGGGAGACAAGAAAATCACAATTATTAACAAAATATATTATATCTATGGTAAACATCGTTTTTGATTGATGTCCATTTGCCAGGTGATTATAAATATCTATTAAAAATGAGCGAAAGAAATTTGTCAAGATCGTAGCAAGGGGAAAGAAGTGGTCTCGCCCTCTGGGAAACAGGCATGATTTAATGTATGTATGTATGTATTAAATAAGTAAACTTCATATATTTTTTTATTTTTCTAGACTATGTTTGGACAAGGTTAACCAACTCGAAACAGCCATTACAAATAAACAGACATTACAAAGTTCTCCCAACTTTCATTTTACTTTTTAAAATGTCATAGACTACACGGCGTTTACAGCGGTTTTAAATGTTTCAAATATGTTAAGTTTTTATAACATTTTGCGTTGGAATGGCAAGTTGAATGTAAATTTAACTTTAACGTCGCGTTAGGGTCTCCCCAAACCAGTCGACGCGGAGTCTGCTTTCGCCGAGTGTTTTACACCACACTATTCGCATTTAGCCGATCGGCCGTCTCCGCGGTTGGACACCTACGTTCAGCAGTCTCATCCTCCTTGCGGCCGTCGAGACGCCCGATCGCCTGCGATTTGGTTGTTACTGGCTGACTGGTTGTTAGTATCAACGTGAGTTGGGAATCTGACAGACATGTTAGATTATTTTCCTTCATATAATTAAATACAAAACAAATATAAATTAAATACAAACGCATCAGTAGCTACTTCGGCCGTCATCGGCTCTCTTCGGCCGTCGCCGGCTATGTTCGGCCGTCGAAGACGCTGAACGGCTTCCGCCAGCTCTGACCGGTTCTTATCGTAGGTACTCGGCCGTGATCGGAGCTGTTCAACTCTTGCCGGCACCGAACGGCGGTTCTCGGAGATTTATGAATGCGAACGTGTGCTGTAGGCTGCTAACAGCGTCGTACAGATGCGAACAGTTTTACGGCAAAACGCCGTTTTCCCGTCGAAAGACGTCGTTTCGCGTCGGCCGAGCCGATTGACGTCTTATTCGCTCTTATTGCGTTGACATAAAGCTTTTTCCGTACGCGATTCGCTGAAACGGCGTCGACTAGTTTGGGGAGACCCTTAGTGAACAATTCCCGTTTAAAGATAGTTTTGTGACCAAAAAACAATAAGGGAAATGGCTGAATGTTGTCTAAAAAACCAACTAGGTGTACCATTGAAAAATATGTATAACAGACTAACACTTCCTTTGCGTTATGGCGCTGTACCCGTTGAAAGATACTTTTGTGACCATAAAAATGATAAGGAATATCTATCGAATTTCTGTTTAGGTATTGGACGTCTCGTTGAATTCATATTGATTTGTTTTTAATTCCGTAACACAAGCACACGAGTACAGAGTTGAGTACACAGTTAAATGCCTATCGATTCAAAATGTATAAAAATAGTAAATATATTGTTTGCTTAATTAATATAACCCCATTACAGTGGTCCCGCGTTCATACAACAGCGGACGAAAATAAACAAGTTGCAATAAAAATATGATAGATAGTGTTCAACGCTTCATTACGTTATGTTTGTTCTAAAATTAGAGAAACAAAGTCTTTCGGTAGTGATCCTTTTTTTTTGGGGCAAACTTCGCAGGCCAGTGATGAAAGGATCGGATGTTAATAGTAGTCGATTCAGTAAATCAGTGTTGCTCGTCACCCTAGATTGTTTTCTGGTGTTATGTTGCCTAATGTATTTCACATCTTTATTTTTTGCTTCTGCAGCCTCTTCTGACATCTCGCCTATAGGTAAAAGAGCATATTCTATCACTTCTGACCCATGAATTAAAACCTTATGCACTGAAGCAGGAAGGTAGTACCACGGATATTTCGTCACGAGGCGTTTCGCTGTTTCTATGGCATATTCTTCGAATTTTTTTGTATTAATCCTATGGCCAGAAGCTAAAACTTTTAATATCACAGAACATCTGTATATCAAATCTTCGTTTAGTCCTGTTATTTCCGCAGTTATTCTAGGATTGTCAAAGAATGCACGTGCCGTGTTTCCGTCATTTGTGGAACCACTACCTCCACTTAGTGGTTTGTCGACAATAAGACCCAGTTTTTGTCTAAAAAGTGTTTGAAGCAGCTTTTTTCTTTCCAAAAAACAACATTTCTCTTCTTGAGATCTCATTTGGCATTTTTTGACAGGTAGCCGATAGGACACGTGTAAAAAATATTCATAAAAACGTATGCAAAGTAGACAGCATTTTTTTTATGGCACAGGAAGGCAAACGAGCACACAGGCCACCTGATAGTAGGTGGAAACTGATACACATAGACATTCGCATTCACAAGACTGCAAATGTATTGCCAACCCTGAGGACTAAGATGGAATGCCTCTATGCTAGTCATTTCACCGGCTGTCTTATCCCCAAACCGGAACACAACAATATGAACACTGCTGCTTGGCGGTAGGTTAATGGATAAGATGGTGGTACCAACCCGGACGGACCCTGCACAAGGTCCTCCCACAAGACTTCTCTCTCGTTCTCTTACGTTTAGCCAGTCCGAATGTCTATTTAATAATACTTTCTTGTTCTGAGACGCTTTTTTGTAGTACTCCATTAGTTTTTTGCACAGATAGCGACATCTTTTCTCTAAATTTTGGGTATTAATATTATTTTCTAAAAACGGCTTAGATAATTGCTGGATGACGTATTTGCATTTTTCAGCATTATTATCTTTGGTAGCACCTATCCATTGTTCAAATACAAACATACGTGACAACGAATAATTGATTTCTTGGTCTAAAACAAATTAAACAAAACATGAAATATTTTCACCGTAAAACTATAATGACGTAAAATGACTATCACCAAGACCTTCGGAAGTGTTCGGTGAATTTGTCATAAGAATATTAAAGTTCATACTTTTTGCTTCAAAATGACATATAAATCATCAGGGGGTCCACGGGGTATCTACAGTAAAAGCTTCGATATATTTCCTAGATTTAAATTTTCATAGGTTATTCCGACGTGTTGCGTAAATGAATTATAACAATAAAACGAAGCATAAAAATCAAACATAACCTTTAAGAAAATACTAACCATACCTTCTTGAATCTCCATTATAAAATTCAAAGACACTTTTAAACAAAATAGTAGTGAAAATCATCCGTAAACAAATCAATGTTTTTACTGTTTTGTGATAACACGGTTCGAGTGCGTGCGGTATGACAACTTCGGATGAATATAAGTGGACATTTTTGTTCCGACACATGTGAAATAATTTATGTTTTCTAAACCTACATGTATTTAGCTACCCTCCTTGGTAAAAAAAAAGGTTTTATAGTTAAGCGACTTTTTTGAATATTGTCTTCTACTGGGACCACTGTGCATTATAGGCTAGCGGTCTCGTTTGGGACTGTATGTCGCGTTTGTATGAGTGCTTAATTGTTCTATACATTAGAATTCAAATTAAATTGAAATAAAAGTAATTGAAGTCGTGGGCAGAAGCTATGAAATGTGTGTATATATTTCTATGGGTTCCTGGATGGTTTGAAAACACAATTGGACCCGGTAGGCGCTGCCATCACCAAATTTATAACAAAACCGAATAACCGAGAGTAGGGTAAAATTGGGGGACCTGGATACGTACCGAGGTATCCAAGCCCCCCCAATCTTACCAGTGATCAAGTTTTCATCATTTCATCTATTAATTCTTCTTTTCATCAATTAATCTATTAATTCTACTTGTTCTTCTTTCATGTTCTGAATACTGAATAGATCAAGTTTTCATCTAGTGTAATACCTATGAGCTAGGCAAAATTTATAATAGATCTAAATCAGTATTCATGTATTCAATACATCAATTATGAGTGCTCCATTTTATATTAAGCGTTATTAAATAGATAGTGATTCATACATCGACGTGAACATAATTATGAGACGTACAGTGTTATCGACGCCGGTAATTAATTAGCGGTCTCACCTTTCCAAAACAACGCGAGTCGGATAAGTCGAATTTAAAATGGTGGGTTAGTGGCGTGATAAATAAATAAACACATTGTTACTCGATTAATATTTATTCTGTAAAATGCATATTTTTACAACACTGTGTAGCGATTACAAATATTAGATGATATAGACTCCGTTATTTTATCTATTACGTTAAGTGTTGACTCATATATTCCGTCTAGAGGAACGCTTTTGACCGCATACTGCAGGCACAATTCTGCATTACACTTGCATATTCGCTCACTATCTTCTATTTTGTCTCCGTCATAAATTTCTATTTTAATCACTTTAGCAGCTCTATTCTGATGAGGTTTCTTGATATACGAATAAATTGTTGTGTTTTCTGGCTTTCGTTTACGATCTAACCCGAGCCTTGGTTCATATGTAGGTCGCGATGCATTGCAGGGTACAAAGTTGAATAGATGCTCAGACGTATCCTGAAATTTACACACCGGTTAGCATGTAATATATAAACAGAAAACATATGTACCGATATTTATAATTAAATTTAACTTACCGACATTTTGCAAGAGAACCACGTACGTTCAAAATATTTATTACAATAGGTATCCCTTCAGAAATTTTTAGCTTTATATATAAATAAAATGGTGTCGATAGAATTCAAAGTAGCTTAATATTGGATATTGATCTAACATTCTAATCCTTTATGGTATATGCCATAAGAGGAAAGTTTATGCACGTGTCGAATGCAAGATGATTCCCTATCTATTTAAATTCTAGCTTTTCGGTGTGAGACTTATAAGGTCTGATTTTTCTGCCATTTTAAATTGAACTATATTTACAAATAATAAAGTTTAATTTCAATGTTCGGCCCGCGTATACTTCCGACTGAATTCCAATCGTGTTGAGACAAAAAAACATGATAGTGATTAATTTCTTGGTTGCACTTATTTATAGTGCTTGTTGCATAGTACATAAGGTTGTAATTAAATATTTAGATTTTTACTTTTATATCGGGATACAGAACGCTGACAACAGCTATTGTGCATGATAAGTATGGAGCAGCAAAAGTGCAAGTCTGCTTGATTTTTATTTGAATGTGTGTTTTTCGTTCCAAAAATGGTTATCGCTCGCATATATTTAAAGTGGGAATTGTGAGACTGAGACACATTGTCATCGGCAAGCGAAGTCTTCTGATCTTCAAGTTACTAAAGTGCATCAATAAGTGTCAACATATCTGCTATCATGTAAGTACCATTCGAATATTCATCTATTCATCTATCAGATATTTCATCTATTAAAATACGATTATTTTTTCTGAGCGCAAGCTTAGTGTAGTTTGACAATAGTAGAGAAATGAATGCATCCATTCAATTCTCTCGTATGTTTAGATAGTTAAAGTTTAAAATAAATTTGTGTTTTGTTCTTGCGATCTGAGTTGTTTTACTGATTGCTTGTGGGTTCAATTATCAAATTAATTTAATAAAATTACCTTTTCAGGTCCAGTCATGTTCAAGAGAGACCGCTTCGGACGGAGGAGGATGAGAAGAATTATACTCATAAAAAATGTAAAAAACCCGTGATCCGTGAGGGGGGTCACGGCTCGAACTCAGCATCTCGGGTCAGCACTTCGGAAAAGGGGAAAAAGCGAATTAATCCCGCTCGCATCGAACCAGCGTTATCATATGAATTGTTCGGGACAGATAGCGAGGGGGAGGATCGAAACAGTGACGATAGTGGTAAGGAACAATACAATCATCTTTATTCCTACATCACTAACAAAATTCCGAAAGGATTTTCGCGTCAGATCGATAAACATAAAAAAGGAACATACTACATCGTTTTGAAATTGTGCAAGGAAGATGAAATATTATTTGACCTAAAATTAAAAAATAAAACTAACACCGACTCAGAAGCCTGGCAATATCTAAAGCAGTTTGTAAGCATTATAAGAAAAGAGTTTAAAAGATATCCAAAAAGTTATAACATTAACACTAGTCATAATGTTTATTCATTTGTTCAAGATGGAGTACGGTGTGAAAGCCTGAAAATACAAAAGGTGGGAAAACATGGAAGCAAAGAGCCGCATAACAGTGAACTGGAGCAGCCGAAGCGAAAGAAAAGTAAAGTCAGCATTATTACTCCAACTACAGCGAGCCATACTACTCCCGCTGACGTTAGCAGAAAGGAGTCTGCGCGCGATGTGTTCGGGACCGACTCTGAGGATGACGAAGTAGATGAGCAAGCCCTCAGACCTGGTAAAAAAATGACTCCTCTCGTATCTTTTCTAAACCGACGAATCGCAAACGGAGTTGCTCGCCAGTCTAACGACTGTAAACTCGGTTCTCATTACGTAGAATTAAAAGTTTATAAATGCGATGAAATAGAGCGCGTACCTCCCATGAATCGATGGCGCCACGCAATAATAAGCTTAAAAAACAGAACAGATGATAGTACGGAAGGCTGGCGTGCGTTAACCGAGTATATAAAAGCTACGCGAAAGGAGTTCAAGCCTTGCCCGCCTACTTTTATCGGAAGTTATTATTAAAATAGAGCTCGCTCTTAATTGTACCCTCTCTATTGTACCCATAGTTAAGATGTATTCAAAAAATGTTTAACTATAGAACAGTTAATACTAAAGTGTAAAGCTTATTAAACTACCGCTTGCAACTATTACTAGGATTTATAAAATAAATGAGTAGATTGTAACCCTTTAATTTTTTTCTTTTCTTTACAGTTCATCCTGTATCAGCCTTAATACCTGAATATGAATTAATGAATTGTGAAAACTGTAAAATTGAAATGTCTCGAAAGGAATACTCATCTCACTTAAAAACTAATTTACATAAGTCAAACTGCTTACTGAACACAGAATTCGATAATATTTATATGATTGCTACTGCTTTTAAAAACAGAATTGTTTCATATCGTATAAATCCATCTCAGAAAGTAGATTATTTCACGCCAGAGATATTCTTTAATGAGTGTCAGAAAGATCTTCTAAAACTTATCAATATATCAGTAGAGAGCCTTACTTGTATTAAAGTTAACTTTGAATTCTTTGCGTACTTTATACAACCTCACTCAGACAAACAGGAGCTAAAGTCATTCAACACTAAATATGAAACTGTTTACAAGAGCACTGATTTTAATGAATTATTATTGAATACAAGTAACACTCTGAAAAAAAAACTAACCGAATTCGAACTTCGTGAATCTGGATGGACGTACCTATCTATAAGTCATATTGAAATTAACATGAACAAGTATTCTCCTTTGCGAGGCGGTTCTTATATTCCGTTACCTCCGGCAGTCAGAAGTTCGAAAAGTTGTATAAGTATACAGAATAGCGATAATCATTGTTTCTTGTGGAGTATTATGGCCGGTTTGTTTCCTTCTACAAGGAATGTATGTAAAGTCAGTTCATATCCACATTATTCTTCCGTTCTCAACACAGAAGGAATGTCATTCCCACCTTCGCCTAAACAAATTGAACTTTTTGAAAAAAATAACCCGAATATAAGCGTTAATATATATGGGTTAGATAATAAATCAAAAGTTACCGGACCTCTATACAAGACAAAAAAAAGAGAAATTAATCACATTAATTTACTATATATTGAAAGGGGGGGAAAAGCACATTACTGTTTAATAAAAGATCTTGTAAGGTTAGTTCGACGGCAAGTTTCGCACCACAAAGGTAAGATATATTTATGTGAGACATGTTTACAATTTTATAATGATGAAACAAAATATAGATCTCATGATTGTAGTGACGTGTTAGTTACTTTGCCTAAAATAAATTCTGTTTTAAAATTCGAGCATTATGAAAGACAACAGAAACTCAACTTCATTATTTACGCAGATTTTGAATGCCTCCTGAGTAACCACACCGAAAACATATCTGAAAACACTAAAATTTTGAAAAAACACCGCCCGTCATGTTTTGCTTATTATATATGTTGCTCGTATGATGATCAATTAAATAAATTTGTGACATATCGAGGTGAAGACTGTGTTGAAATTTTTGTCAAGAGAATAATAAAGGATGTAAAACGATTACATAAAATATTATCTAATGTTAAACCTATGACTCCATTAACTGCTGAACAAGAATCATCTTATCAAAACGCAACATATTGCCATATATGTAAACAACATCTGTTCGGTGACAAGGTGCGAGATCATGATCATGTTACATCCTTGTACAGAGGGCCGGCGCACTCTCATTGTAACTTAATGCATAGAGTATGTCCATTCATACCTGTTGTTTTTCATAACTTATCAGGTTACGATTCTCACTTATTTATTGAGGAATTAGTAAAACAAGAAGGTTCCGTTAAAATTATTCCTCAAACTAAAGAAAAGTACCTTTCTATAACAAAATACATAAAAACTGATACCAACTCTCGTTCTATTCAAATTAAATTCATTGATTCGTATCAGTTTATGAGTTCAAGTCTGGATGCGTTAAGCAAAAGTTTATCGGAAAACGATTTTGTTAATTTATCACGAGAGTTTCCTGATAAAAATCAACGTGAATTATTGTATAAAAAAGGTGTCTACCCGTATGATTACATGAATAGCTGTTTCAAATTTTCCGAAACCGAACTTCCTCTAAAATCTTGTTTCTACAACAGTTTGAACGATAGTCATATCACTGAAGCTGAATACGAACGTGCGCGAACAATATGGAATGTCTTTAATATAAAATCACTTGGTGAATATACCGACTTATATTTAAAAAGTGACGTATTATTATTATGTGACATTTTCGAAAAGTTTAGGATGACTAGTTTGCATTATTATAATCTAGATCCTGCGTATTACATCACTTCCCCAAGTTTAAGTTGGGATGCAATGCTTCTGTATACGCAGGTTGAATTAGAGTTAATAAGTGACTTAGAGATATATCAAATGTTAGAAAAAGGAATACGCGGGGGGTTAGCACAGTGCTCCCTTCGACACGCCAAAGCAAATAATAAATATATGTCCGATTTCAATGATGCTGAACCGTCTAGTTATTTGATTTATCTTGACTGTAATAACTTGTATGGTTACGCTATGATGCAACGCTTTCCTATATCAGAGTTCAAATTTTTGAGTCAAAATGAAATTGAAACAATTGATGTGTTGAGTATTCCAGCTAACAATGACTACGGCTATATTTTGGAGGTAGACCTGGCATACCCTGATCATTTGCATAGTAAACACAATGACTTACCGTTCGCTGCAGAAAAGTTCATCCCCCCCGGTGGTAAATGTGCAAAGCTAATAGCAAATCTTTATGATAAATTTAACTACATTATTCACTACACCCACTTAAAAGATTGTTTGAAACATGGTCTAGTTTTAAATAAAATTCACCGCATTCTTAGTTTTAGGCAAGAAAATTATTTGAAAAAATACATTGACTTAAATACAACCCTTCGTCAAGCAGCTAAAACTGAATATGAAAAGAACCATTTTAAATTATCCAATAACGCAATTTTCGGAAAGACTCTGCAAAATAATCGTAACCAAATCGATGTAAAATTGGTAACTAAATGGAAAGACAATGAAAATGTAACAAATAAACATCTTACAGCTGAAAAATTGATCTCCAAACCTAACTTTAAAAGTGTAACTATATTTTCAGAAAACTTTGTAGGAATACAGTTAAACCATGAAAAAATTGTCTTAGACAGGCCAATTTATATCGGATTCACAGTTTTAGAGCTTGCCAAACAACACCTATATCAGTTTCATTACGACTATATCAAAAATAAATTCAAAAACGATGTACACCTGTGCTACACAGATACTGACAGCCTGTTGTACTTGATTTATACAGAAGATTTTTATCAAGAGATGTATTGTGATATTTCTAAATTTGACACTAGCAACTTTGCAATCAATAATCCGTATAACATACCGAAAGTGAATGAGAAAATACCGGGCATATTCAAAGACGAGATGGGAGGTGATGTAATAACAGAATTTGTAGGTTTGAGGGCTAAACTATATTACATCAAAAGTGAGAACAGTGCCATTAAAAAAGCAAAAGGTATCTCTAAATACATTTCTAAGCGTTTAACACTAAATGACTATAATATGGCATTGATAGCTGATAAACAACTTCGTTGTAAGATGAACATGATACGGTCTATAAAACATGTTTTATACTCTCAACAAGTAGACAAACAAGTATTGAATAGAAGTGATGATAAGAGACAAGTTTTGAGAGATCAAATACATACATTACCATGGGGTCATTGTGAGACGATATTTTAAATGATTAAGTATTGTTCATAAATAAAGTGTAAAAGTCGTCTTTGGTTATTATGAATTATGGATATGTGTAATAAATATTTACCCCCACGAATAATACTATCGGTAATGACAAATGCAGATTGTTGTTTTAATTTTTATATTTGTTATTTATTAATGAGGTATTAATTACATTAACATCGAATTTAATAGATGATTGAGTAGCAAAAAAAATTAAGTTTTTGTACCTATATGTAATAATATAGTATTTCTTATTTGTTTTATATAGCAAGAACATGTATAATTAATAATACGAATACTTATAATAAACTGTTGAAGTGAATTGATCTGTTTCTTTCTAGCTATAGCTAACCCCCATTCAATTACCACACCACATTCAAACTGCATTTCTATAGAAAAGGAAGTGTTAAATCTTATTTTATCTTTTAGGTACTTAGAACATGTATTTAAATAAAGGAATCCAACTATGTTTTCTTACATCTTAATGTAATGCCGACATTTACAATCTGTTCCAATTTTATAATGTCATTTTACTTCAAATTACATAATTTTATGAGGTATATAAATACTTGGAAAGTTCGATTAAGCTCACACTACACAATGAAGTTCGTCAAGCAAACTCAAACTTTAGAAGTGAAAACTATTGATATAGAAAATCGGTTACAAAAAGTCAAACATAGCACACTGTTACCAAACACAATTCGATGCATAATATGTGGACCTTCTAACTGTGGTAAAACGAATGTTATGCTGAATTTATTGTTACATGAAAACGGTTTGAAGTTTAAGCATATATATTTGTATTCAAAGACAGCCTTTCAGGCGAAGTATATTTTCTTAAGACAAATCATGCAGAAAATTCCAGAAGCTGAATTCTTTTTATACAATGAGAATAAAGAAGTTCTTCACCCTAATGATGCTTTGATCAATTCAATCATAATTTTCGATGACGTTGCGTGTGAAAATCAGGTGAACATACGAAATTACTTTGCCATGGGAAGACACAGACGGATAGACTGTTTTTATTTATCTCAAACATACTCAAAGATACCAAAACAGCTTATTAGAGATAATGCTAATCTTTTAATTATCTACAAACAAGATGATACAAATTTAAAACATATATACAATGAGCATGTCAATACAGATGTAGAGTGGATAAAATTTAAACAGCTTTGTGCCGCTGTTTGGCAAGATCAGTTCAACTTCGTGCTGATTAATAAAGATTGTGCTATTGATAAAGGAAGGTATAGAAAAGGATTTGACACATTTATCCATTTTTAAGCATCTCATAAATACTTGTTCAAAGCTTAAAATATGTCACTAGATGATGAGTATTAGTATTAAACAGTCATTGCAATGGAGACAAATGTAAAAGAACAACTAATTAAATCTGTTGAAAACATAAAAAATAAAATAAAGATGATTCAAAATGAAGAAGATGCAGCTAATCTTAAATTTAAGAAAGTATTTAAACCTATTACAGATCCTCTAGAAACTCTGATAAAAGTGAATGGCTCGCATTGTCCTGAATTAAATATTTCAAAAAGTTTAAATGTAAAAGACACTTTTAATGACTTGGATTCTTCTTTAGAATACGAAAATTTTAGAGACATAATCAAGACTGATTCTAGTAAGTGCTCAGAGTATTATGATTTAGCAGATGGTAGTTTGCGAAATCAAAATAATGATACACTATTGTCTCTTAAAAAAGAAGATATGCTTAATATTTATGATAACATTAACGTTCCATTTGGTATTCGGAGCGAGAACAAGAAGCTCATGATGGGAAATATTGATGTACGTTTGTCATCAACAAATAATGATGCGGGGAAAAAATATATGGTTATAATTAAGAACAAAAACTATGAACTAACAGATGGTTTAAAGGAACTTTTATTACGCAATAAGCCTAATCTTGCTGTCGTAACAGAACAAGACAAAATTGATTATAAAGAAATGCTAATTAATACTAACGCACACAAACGAGACTTCAATCCTAGCGGACCATTGAAGGGGGACAAAGGTTCGAAATACCGTCACATTATAAAACCTTTATTTTCACAGCTTAATGATGCAAATCAGGATTTCCCAGAACAATTAACGAAATTAAAAAGCGGTGGTTTCTTGCCTTTATTAAAAAAGTACAAGAAAAACACTGATTATGTTTATTGGGATGACCCGAATGAATTGATTGAAAGGCTCAAACTATTAATTGCATCTAAAAGTGCTGGTAACAGTAATCATGATAATGAAATCGTATCTATTATTGAAGAATTAAAAGAAGCTGGTATAATAAAAGAATAAAATATCGTCTATTGCTATCATTGCACTTAATGCTCTGACGAGCATTAGACATGAGTATCGAGAAAAGTGAATATCATTCAGTTGATTGTTGTCATATAGAAGTCATTAAAATAAAATCTAGAAATGAACCTAGTGCGTCAAATTTTGCAAATAAAGAACATGTCGTGGACAATCGTAATATAGTGCTAAGTTGGGAAAAGCTAACTTCGAGTTTGTTGAATCGTATAGACAACATTGAAAAAGATATCGCTTTAAATAAGCTTCAGGGAGATAATTTCTTAATACTAACTGAAAGTTTAAAAGATAGTATTAAAGCAATAAAAAAAGATATTGCCTTAAAAGATCTTCAAGGAGCATTGGACAAGCATTATGAGCAAAGCCGACGTCGTAAATGAAATTCACAAAAATGCTAGAGTGAACTTTCCTCGGAGAAGTGTTATGTTAAAAGATATAGATGACCTCTGGCAGGCGGATTTGATTGACATGCAGGCATTATCGGACGTAAATTCTGGCTATAAATATATATTAGTAATTATTGACTGTTTTTCAAAGTACGCTTGGGCAATTCCCCTCAAACAGAAGACTAAAGAAATCGTATGTAAGCAATTTGAAACACTTTTAGCTAAAGGACGATTCCCAAGTAATTTACAAACAGATAAGGGTAAAGAGTTTTATAATAAAACATTTCTCAAAGTAATGAGAAAATATGATATTAACCATTATTCAACATACTCCACCAAAAAAGCATCAATTGTGGAAAGATTTATAAGAACGCTTAAAAATAAGCTTTATAAGGGGTTCAGTTTAAAAGGCAATTATAAATGGATTGATGGGATGCTAGATAATAAAATTTATGAATATAATCATGATTTTCATAGAACTATAGGTAGACCTCCTGCTTCAATCACCCATGAAAATAAAGCGGATGTATTACAAAAATATGTTAAATTGCAGTCTAAGAAAAAGTTGAAAATCAAGAGATTTCTAGTCGGTGACTTTGTTAGAATTAGCAAGTATAAAGGTTGTTTTGAAAAAGGTTTCACTCCTAATTGGTCTACAGAAATATTTAAGATAACAAAGATTCAACACACTAATCCTGTTACTTATTTATTAGAAGATATGAAGTCGAGACCGATATTAGGAGCATTTTATGGACAAGAAATTCAAAAAACTTTACATCCTGACGTATATCTGGTTGAAAAAGTAATAAAAAGCAGGGGGAATAAAGTATATGTGAAGTGGCTAGGACTACCTACAAGCGAGAACAGCTGGATAGAAAAGACAAATCGTTTATAGATATTCTTACTGGCACAAAAGTATTTAAAAGATATATTTCTTACGTTGTGCTCATTTGAAAGTTAATATTAAAACAGTACAGACTTTTACAACCGATATTGATTTCTCAATGAGATTTAAACAGCTTTGTACTGCTGTTTGGTAAGATTTATTTAACTTTGTGGTGATTAATAACATTCGTACTATTTATTGATACGAGTATAGGAAAGGTCAGTGTCACCGCAAACACATAGTAACTTAATGAAAGGAGAAAACGATCGTGCGAACATGTCTCCTTCCACCACCATGAGTCTACAGCGTCCTGCACACCCTAAATATGCAACGGAAGCGGCACGGTTGAAAACATTTAAAGATTGGCCTTGTAGTATGACACAAAGACCTGAAGAGTTAGCAGAAGCCGGTTTCTATTATACTGGGTGCGGAGATCAAACCAAATGTTATCATTGTGATGGTGGTCTAAAGGATTGGGAGAAGGGTGATGAGCCGTGGGAGCAGCACGCACGCTGGTTTGAACGATGTGCGTAAGTCAAACTGGTGAAGGGTAGAGACTACGTCAAGGAGAAAGTGAACACTGTTTCTTTCTTAGAGCAACCTGTCTCCCGGCCAAAGGAGGAGGTGGTGAATAGTGACGTAGTACAAGTGTGTAAAATATGTTACGTCAAGGCATGTGATGTCGCGTTTGTACCGTGCGGTCATGTCGTTGCATGCGCTAAATGTGCGTTATCAATAAAAAAACCGAAATGTCCAATATGTATGGTTTCCTGTGATAATGTGATGCGTCTTTATTTCTTATAATATATATTATTGTTATTATTATCATACAGTTTCATTTAACACATCGTTGTTTGACTTGTTATTTGTTTTGTTTGGCTAGAAAAGACAAATTGTTTGTAGATATTTTAGTGACACTAATGAATGTATTTAAAGATATATTTCTCACGTTGTGCTCATTTGAAAGTTAATCTTTAAACGATACGGACTTTTACACTCGAAATTTTATTGAAATCCTTACATTAAACTAAATTATTATATCATGAGGAGCAAACGACAATGTCATGATATTCATAAAGTGAAGAATAAAACACCAACATTATTGAAGTTCAAAACTGGTGCTGGTTTAAAGAAAACATTTAATAATATTGTCTCACATACAAAAAAACACATTCGTAACCTAAAACCTAAATGTAAGAAAATGCTAACAGAGTTAGCATACGAAGCAGCTAGAGAGTTCGCGTCAGATTTACCTATTAAAATACCGCGAGTGATACCTGTACCTAAAACTGGTGGCTTTCTCCCGTTAATACCTATATTTGCTGGATTGTCTGCCAGCGGCACTTTATCGGGTGGCATTGCAGGAATCACGAAAGCTGTCAATGAATATAAATCGGCTAAAAAACAACTAGCACAAGTAAAGGAACAAAACGAGAACATGAAAGGACTGTGTATTGGAAGAGGACTGCATCTTAAGCCGTACAAGAATGGTGTAGGGATTTATGTTACGAACACAAAAAACTAATCAGTCGGCTACCTAAAAGAGCGTTAACTAACATCGACATTATAAATCACGCGAAAAATATACCTCATTTTCGTAATGTATTTATGAGAGATGAATTACCAGAATCACCACTACCAATCGAATGTGGGATTATAAATTTAGATTCTTCATCATCTAGTGGTAGTCATTGGGTAGCCTATGCAAAAATATATGATTATATTGAATACTTTGATAGTTATGGTAACTTGAAACCTCCAAAGGAATTTATTAAATATATGGGATCGAAAATTAATTACAATTATCAAAACTTACAGGGTAATAGCATATACAATTGCGGTCATTTATGTTTAAAATTCTTAAGTTCATTTTGGAAAACAAGGAACTACGTACGTAAATAAAATACATTTCGCTAATCAGATTTATTAAACCAAATAAATATCGAGATACTTCTAATTAGTTAACATTCTTACACCATCGGTGATCTTATTAGCATGTACATGTTTAAGTCGGTGATTGCTTGACCTAGAATGATTGTTTTCAATAAAATCCCTGCTCAGACAAGAAAACTAAATACTTCACCCCCGATATCGAAAGGTAGAAGACGTTTAAAATCAACTAGAGTGATTACCAAAATTAATAAAACATTTCTACGTTCTCTTGGATTTAAAATATAAAATGCTTCAAATCACTGACTTGCCACAGCACGATAATTCGATTGAAAGCTATGAAATTCATACTTACAATCCCTATACTAACAGCTTCAAAGAAAATGATGAAATCAGAATCCCTATTCATCAGCAAGACGTATATGTACTACCGTCTGCTAGCTCCATTTACATTGAGGGGTATATCACTGCGTCCTCTCTCGATGCAACAGGAAAACATATAGATAAAGAAGTTAAGTTGACGAACAACCCGATTTTGTTTTTATTTCAAAATATCAGATACGAATTAAATGGTGTTGAAATAGATCATATAAAAAATGCTGGAATAACTACAACTATGAAGTCTTATATCTCGATGAACGGAGGAGAAAGCAAAAATGCGGCCTTGTGGGGGGTGGAACCTGAGCGGAACCCATAGCAAAAAAATTCATTTCTCTTTTATTCTCCCATTGAATAAAGTCCTAGGATTCGCAGAAGACTATAATAAAATACTTATAAATTGTAGACATGAACTTATACTGCATAGAAGTAGTTCTGTTTCAAACAGTGTGTGTATGGATAAAGGTGATACCGTCATAATAGACGTACAAAAGGTTCAGTGGCGTATACCGCATATTAAAGTTTCTGATCGCAACAGGTTATTACTGCTAAAGCATTTGGAAAAAGATAGAGCTATACAAGTTGCCTTTAGAAATTGGGATTTATATGAATATCCATTAGTACCTCAAACAACCAAACATTCGTGGTCAGTTAAAACTGCTTCTCAGTTGGAGAAACCTAGATTTGTTATATTGGGATTTCAAACAAATAGAAAATTAAATCAAACAAAAAATTCGACTTTGTTTGATCATTGTAATATAACAAATGTGAAATTGTTTTTAAATTCACAATATTTTCCATATGATTCATTAAACTTGAAATTTGATGAAGCTAAGTACAGTATATTATATGAGATGTATGCTAATTTTCGTCAGTCGTATTACAAAGCCGACATTGATCCGTTGCTTGATTTGAAGACATTTGGAGAAAAGGCTCCATTATTTGTTATTGATTGTTCAAGACAAAACGATACGCTAAAAACTGGACCAGTTGATGTTCGTCTAGAAGTAGAGTCTTCACAAGATATCCCAGAGAATACTACAGCTTATTGCCTTATCATAAACGATCGCCTTATTGAGTATAAACCGTTGAGTAACATAGTGCGGAAACTGACATGAATGTTATCATCGATGTCCAAGGTTTTAAAGATGAAAAGAACAAGCTTATACCAAAAGAAATAGCTATTTTAAGTGATAAACATGTCCTGGTATTGTTGATTAAACCCCCATATCCGTTTTATTATTTAACTAAGAAAGAACGTAAACAAGTAGGATGGATAGAAAGGAACAGGGGAATACTGTGGAATGAAGGTTATGTACCTTACTGCGATTATAAGTTCTTAATATCTGATTACTGTAAAAACAAATGTATTCATACAAAAGGGTATGAAAAAGTGAATTGGTTAAAATAAATTTTAGGTACTGAGATTGTTCATAATTTAGAAGATATTAGCTGTCCTAATTTTGTTTCTCTTTATGAAAGGTATGCAACATCGTATGATGTACAAACTTGTATTTATCATGATAATATATGTGCTTACAAAAATGTTACTTGCTTAAAAAAGTGGTGCAAAGATAGCAATGTTTTATTTTTTAATATAGACAATTATGATTAGTTTTCTGTTACATGTTTATCTGTTTCTAAATACTCAAAGTTTCAATGGAGAAAGGTAGATAAATCAATAATATTTTATTGATTTATCGATCAACATTTGTACTTTTTAATTTTTATTTATGTTTTAAATTGTGTACTTATACTTATCTAAGGCCTATACACTATAAATAACTGGTTTGTTAAAGTGATTTAAATAAATGTATGACAGTGATTTGTTCGTTTTGTTTTTTCCCTCCGCGTTATATAAGTAAATACCATATTTATCACATCAACATCCAACAGTAATCATTGAAGTTCGTACCACATCTTCGATTAGTTCTAATCAACGACCTTTGAATATATAGGCAGACCCTGATCAACATCTTAAAGAAAAGAAAAGTAGAATTAATAGATTGGTGAATTAATTATTAGAATTAATAGGGGCGTGGATACGTCGATTAATAGGTAGATGAAATGATGAAAACTTGATCTATTTTAGTATTCATGGGTAAGATTGGGGACTTGGATACCTGATCTTAAAGAGAAGAACAAGTAGAATTAATAGATTAATTGATGAAAAGAAGAATTAATAGATGAATTGATAAAAACTTGATCACTGGTAATAGATTAATTGATGAAAAGAAGAATTAATAGATGAAATGATGAAAACTTGATCACTGGTAAGATTGGGGGGGGCTTGGATACCTCGGTACGTATCCAGGTCCCCCAATTTTACCCTACTACCGAGTATTACCGAATTTTATAAGCCATAGTAAACACCATAGTAAACAGTGAGATATCAAAAAATGATCACTCAACCGTAGATTGGTTAGGAGTTATTATGGAATCGCAAAAAAAAAAATGTTAATGTTATTTTAAAATATCATATGTAATGTGGCACTGCTTTTCCGAGCAGCGGGCCGATTATGCGTGACACCTTTTTATCGAGTGGATATGTCTAAAATTTTAACAATGTCGTTTATTTTATCGAAATCCCTAATATGGTTGACAACGTCGATAAAGTTATTGCGCCGATATAGCGACGACTAATATGTTTAAGCCTAGTGTGGCAAGAATTACGCGAGATTACTACCATTTTGCAAAAAAGTTGCCAGCGTCACGAAATCAATACATTTTTGCACATGTTGGATGTTGGGTGGCGGGCTTTATATAATGCTTCTGAAATGGGAAGTTATACATTAGTCATTGAAAGAAGCGGACGACATGCTTTTTAAAACATATGGGTTATCTTGACAACTTATTTCGGTAGTTCTATGATCTATGGTTATTAGTTTATGGTTAGTAGTTTCGTACTTAACTTACGAAAGTTCAAAGTTTTGTCCGGTCCAAATTTGTTCTTGAAGAAACCAATATGAGCCATACAACAAAAGTGTAAGTTTAATATTGTGAACTAATATGAGTTTTAAGTGCATTATAGATTTCTTTATTTACTGTTAATGATTAAATCAATCATGTTGTGTTACAGTCGCTGTACAGAAATACAAAAAAAATAATTGAATATATGGCCAGCCAGCCACTCTCTGTTCGCGAACGGGGAGCTCAGTGGGCCACTCGGGTCTCAAAGATACGAGTCCGAGTGGCAGATCTAGCAACTATATTGCGAGAGTTTGGCCCGGACAAATCCGCCGCAGCATGGAAAGTCGTAAGTCGTCGTAAATTTTATATATTCATGTGTATTAAGAGGTCCTCAGAACGATTTTAAGAAAATTAGGTATCCATGGCCGCTGAAGAAAAATATGACCATATTGTCCATACAAACTTACCCAATGTCCTTTGTTTCATGACTTTTTTTTTAATAAAAGTAATGCGTATTTTATGTTACAGACACTTGTTGTATGAAACTCAATCAGCTCAAGCTGGAACATAATAATATTCTGAAGGAGCAGAATACGATTTTAGCTAGAAACCAGTAAGTTTTAATGGTATCCATACTCAAACATAATATTATGTTATGGTAGATCATTTATAATCTATAGTAATATGTAGACGCAAGGTAACTCAATCTTTCTTTTACGTTCTCGCTGCTAAACTGATGAACCGAACCTTAATCTTAATTCAAGATTAATTTTGGTACAGGTAGCTTGAGCCTATTTTTTATACTGTTAAATAATCGTTTTCTACTTTAACTGGTAAAAAAAGCAATGTGTTTACTTCTAGTATGAAAATGGAATAAAACACAATAGTATAGTAGAAATTTTATAAGCTGTCCGTGTCCTTATCTTATACACAATGGCATTGTTCTCTTTTGTTGAAGGCTACCGCTAATAACAAATCATAGCAAGTAACAAAAAATTTAAACAAATAGCTACCGTCTTGTAAAAGTCACATGCTCACAGCAGTTCTTCCAGTGATTATTTGTTTTGTTGACAGAATCCCTTAAAATTTTCAGTACTCCTTCGCTAAACTTCGGATTGTTGTTTTGTTGTCTTACATTTCTCTTACATAAATGACCTTACTGATAAGACAATTACATATTTGTCTTCGAAACTCTTTGAGCAATATCCGACAATAATTATCTGTTATGGACACACTACAACCCTAACTACCTGAGTACCGCTTTCAATGACGAAAGGCCTTTCTTAATGAGTTAAGCTTTTGCAATTTCAACCTTGTGACTTGTACAAGACGGTAGCTATTTGTTTGCATTTTTTGTTACTTGCTATGACTTGTTATTAGCGGTAGCCTTCAACAAAAGAGAACAATGCCATTGTGTATAAGATAAGGAAACGGACAGCTTATAAAATTTCTACTATAAGCAAAATAATTATTTACTATGGCGGCCCTCTTTTCCTGGGCCACTCTTAATAAAAGCCCATTTGCTGGTAGCTGCTGGGTGGCAATGACTCCGTCGCTGTCTGTAGCAGTGTCCACATCCATATCAAGTGTTCTGAAAAATGTAAATAAGAAATTAAATTCTGAACTATCACAGGTTATACCTAGTTGGTTACTAAGTTCTGTTACTAAGGTTGATGCAAATAAAACTAACTTATGTTTATTTTTTAATTTTAATATGTATAAAAATAAAAAGCTTAATTAATATACATTTTGAAAAACAATTAATCATTTTTCTTAGTTTCCGCAATTCCCGATACGATCTTTTAACATTCACAGCCGGCATCGATGAAATTACGCATGACTTTTCTGTAAATTTCATTTTTTGAAATCGCTTTAAAGTTAGTCTTTGTTTACCAAAGAACTTTTTTTGTATAATATTATAAAAAATCCTATCTCTGTATATGTTTAGAGACCAAAATTATATTTCTCAACATGACTTAATTCCAACTTATGAAGCAAGAGATTTGGTGTTTTCGTATTTCTGCAAAATCATGTGAAATCTTAAAGTCGATTTAATGAGTCATCAAGATTGACCGGTGTCCAAGCGGATCTTTAGTTGCTTTGAATACATTCGTATCAGAATTTAAAGCTAGAAGTCTGTTCAATATGTCACGCAAATTTGAACTCTCTACAGGAACTCTTACAAAAGTTGGGGCCGTTATCAGTATCATCGTCGTGCGTGATTTTAACTATGATTTAGTCGTCCGAAATGGGAATACTTCAAGCTCGTACATCAAATAATTGCAATAGTTTAGAATACATAATTTTTATTATTATTCTATATAAATCAAAGTTTTGATTAATATACAGGTTTATGCAAAACTGCATTAATTTTTTTTTTTAATTGTAATTAATCTCAGTAACAGAAATTAGTAACCGATTAGGTATATATGTATATATATGTACTTAGGTAGTATGCTTATAATTATAATAACCTATAATGAATCATCATGTTATATAACACACAACTTAATTATTTTTAATGCCTTCTCGGGGCTATAATGAAGCGCACGATCATGCCCCAGCACCGGAAAACATTCTTGATGTATCCATTGGTACGCTCTATGGTGTTGCGGACCCTGCAGTGCCAGTTGGTGTATCTTTCTTCTGGACTATTCGGGGCAGCGTGTAAAATTGGCGTCATCAGCCACGGTTCCAGAGCGTACCCCGAATCGCCTGAAAAATTACATGTAACAATTAATTGTATGAAAATATAAAATAGTATCGTTTTTCTTTTCAGGCTGGAGGACACGCAAATTATTACCGAGGAACAGTCTTAAATCTTTTTTGTTTTTTTTTTATTATTACTATATTAAGGAAATTTGTCAGGATCGTAGCAAGTGGAAAGAAGTGGTATCTGCCTATCCCTCTGGGAAACAGGCGTGATTTAATGTATGTATGTATATTAATTATCAGCATATTAATTATATTAAAAACCCAATTACAATAAGATCTTTTAATTCCAGTAATAACACCTATATCGTAGTTCCCACACAAGTATATGTTACTATGCTATAGGTACTTAATGTATGATAGAAAAAATATTTTTTTTATAATTTAAAGACATGAGTTCTGATGGTATAGTCGAGTAAAATGATATGTATACACTTTTGCACCTTATTCCATTGAAATGGAGGTGCAAAAGTGTATACTTATCTTTGACCTCAACTACTTTGTTACAATAATTTTCCATTTTTTCAATCCATATTACTAGACTATACGGAGTCATCATCACACTTATACAAGTTTAATAGTGTACTCTGGTCGCTCTGACTTCGGAAATATAATATAACAAAGTTAGTACTGTTAGGTAGGTACACTAAAACAAATTAATTAAAAGCACTTTTCCCACGGGATGGTGTGTTAATAACACTGGTTAAATCAAATATTATAAATGTGTTATTGTGTTGGTTTGTTTCGTTGTTTGGTTGGTCTATACTGTTCAAAGCCTTAACATATTGAAATTTGATAGGAACAGAGATAGTTTACCTACATCTCGGAGGAAGACTTAGAACTGATGGACTTCTTAACCGAGAAAATTAAAGCAAGTACCACATATAAAAATATTAGTAAGTAAATAAACTTCAAACTATTGGCCCATTGGGTTCGGGTTGGTACCACCATCTTATCCATTACCCAACCGCCAAGCAGCAGTGTTTTCATTGTTGTGTACCGGTTTGGGGATAAGACAGCCGGTGAAAAGACTAGCATAGAGGCATTCCAACTTAGTCCTTAGGGTTGGCAACTCATTTGCAGTCTTAGGATTGCGGTCTTGTGAATGCGAATGTCTATGGGTCACAGTTTCCACTTACCATCAGGTGGTCTGTGTGCTAGTTTGCCTTCATATGCAATAAAAAAAAAAAAAAACTTGCCTACCTTCTGTTAACTGCGTCCGTAAACTGAGTCAAGTAATTGCTCACGGTGCATTGTGCAATGCATAAGCCGTGGTCCTGCCCTGTTCCGTGTTGGTAATTGCCATCGGACAAAAAATGCAACGAAGTTAGAACCTGTGAAAGGGTACATTTTTAAGAGTTGCTTTTACAATGATTTCCTAGCCCTCATATGTAGGTAGGTACCTAGTGTCTAAAGAAACATTATGTATTTCAGTAGGTATCTGTATGATAAATAATAAATATTACCTTATTGTGCGGCTGGAGGTCGACTTCGAGCTCGGTACATAAATGGAGAGCCATCTCCTTACACACTCTATAGACGTGCCGGAACTCTTCCTCCGGAAGCTCGAAAGGGTTCGACGCGTCTCTGATTGTCCTGCGCTGTAATTTCCGTCTTTCTTTCTCCGTTTGTGACGTGAGACTAAAGTTGTAGTATCGAGACATTCTACAAAAAATGTTTACCAAATATAACAATTATAATGTAAAATGCCTTTGTTATAAGTAACTAAGACGTTTTTAATAAGTAAAAATATTATAAAACCGATACTTACGCTTCAATTTTAGATGAATTTGAGTAATTTTCCAAATTAAATGTCTTGTCGTCACCAAGACGGCACTTGTATAAGATTATTTAAATAAGATGTCAAAAGCGGATACAAAGTGGCGACCCATGTTAAGCAAAATCGATAAAATGTGACGATTGTCATTTATCGTTGTCAAAAGTGGATAAGACAATGTAACCGATGCCACCATGTTAGCCTACGTCGACAATAATATGTCGATGAGCTTGAGATAAAAACGTTTTATCGCGTGGATAAGTGTCACCATAATCGGCCCGCAGGAGGACGTCTGCCGGGTCCGCTAGAAGGTATATAAATGACAGATAAAAGTACAGGAGTAGGAAAAGGTACTAATAGAGAATATTCGTGTATTTTTTAGCAGGTTCAATAATAGCTGATTCATGTAACAAACAGTTGAGTTTTTTGAATAACTATAAAAAATAACCAAGATATAGGCCAAAAAAGATTTGTTCCGATCTCTTTTTAGAAACACAGAATTGAACATGGAGTTTATATGGCCGACGTGTTACATGACGTCATACAGCGTATAGGATCTTTCTGTTTAATCGCTGTCTAATTAGCAGTTTCAAATACTTGTGTCATGGGTCAATCAACTTTTCTTTGTAGCTCGTTGCCATGGTAACGTCTCCTGGGTCACTCTTTAAAACCATGATTTCAAAGAATATAAGTCCACTAAAAAACTGTTTTATTGGCAATTACACACCCATTCTTTTATGGCCTTTCTCCTGAGTGTGCTGGAAGTATATATTATAACATTTTTTCTAAGAAACTCTATCACTGTTGTCTCCTGGCTTACGGGACAGAATAACAACAACAAAAAGTTGATTCACCCTCATTCATATTTCTTGGCCGACTTTAATTTTAATTTCACTTTTGGTTATTTATTTTACGCTATTTTCATATTTTGTTGAGAAATGCGATACAAAAAATTCATGCATATTGAATATGAGGTATTTCTGTAAGCAGGTGGTGTACCAGCGAGAGCATCTCAAAGCAGTAGTTGTCCTGGTGGTGCGGCGGGGCGTCGGCGTCAGCGCACAGCAGAGCCGTCTCCCAGTCGTCACGCGCGCGCGCCGCCTCGCACCCAATCGCGCACACTATGTGCGACATCACCTGCAATTATCGAGCTTATCACCCTTATGAACACAAAAAGTATATCGTCTTTTAAAGAAAGCGACAAACAATACAGCGCATTTATCGAAGCCCGATACACATACGTCTGAACTGGCTAATGTTAGTACGGGCGGTAGTGTCACCCAATATATGGAGAGGTCAAAACTTGGTATCGGATGAACTCACTTGGCACAGATGTATCCTAGAACAAACTGAGCTGATTTAGCCCGGTAGCCATCAGCCACCCCCTGGCGGGTAGGGAGGGCCTCCGCGCTTCGGATAAAAAAATAAATCGGCTTCAGTTTACCTATCACCTCGAGTGTGGTGTCATTTTCTGATAAACCATAGTCGTGGCTTTCATTTTGGATATAATAATTACACGCTTTTATATAAATCTATTAAGATACATAAATAAGTTTCACAACATCAGCTTATCTTTTTTGTTTCAACAAGCAATATTTTATAATATATGTAGAATATCATATTTACAAAAAATACGGTTGAAAAGCCCAATTTATGCAGATTAAAAAATATAAAGTTTAAATTGATATCATTTATTTGAGACGCGTAGAATAAATAAATATATCCGCGTGGCAGTGCGAATTAAGACAACGGGCGGTTAGTTCCGCCCGGATATATAGAGAACTCGCCGCGAAGCATTGAAATTTATCTACCACCTCGAGTGTGGTGTCATTTTTTGATAAACCTGGCAGGAATTCATTTTTGAGACATTTAGTACACAGTTTTCTAGAAAAAAAGTAAAATATTGTCGAAAATATCAAAACTGGTTTTCTATTTTATTTTTTTTATATTCAAATAATATCTTCGAAAATACTGAAGTTTTTGCAAAGAAAAAAATAATACCTTAAAGAACATTTATTCAGCTTTTAATATATTTATATAAATATATATTATATATAGATATCATACAACATGTATGTAAAAAAAAATTAAACTTGCAAGTCAATATTTTAAAATTAACCTCCAGCAAATTTGTTAACATCTCATACTCACCTGTTCCTAGCAACCCTCCCCGTAAAGTACGGTGGGCTTGGCATTTGGGGTAGATACTAGCCGTTCTTGTCCAATACAGAGGATTCTTGACGTGTCTGTAACCCGGGTAAGAAATTGGCAGTCGAAAAAGCTAGCCCAGCAGCATGGGACCTTATTTCGATCAAAATTTGCCATAGCAAACTTTTGGAAAATAGTCAAAATTCGTCCGAGAAGGCCAATTGCTCCCTTCACGAACCCTAGGAGGATCTCATTTAGATCCTAATACTTTAACGATAGCAGTGTGTCTCCGCC
This sequence comes from Acleris emargana, assembly GCA_927399475.2. Classification (NCBI taxonomy): domain Eukaryota; kingdom Metazoa; phylum Arthropoda; class Insecta; order Lepidoptera; family Tortricidae; genus Acleris; species Acleris emargana. The sequence goes on along the minus strand of OV656835.1, from coordinate 41,196,547 downwards.
ACGGTCTTAAAGTCTGCGAGCCGCATCCTTGTTGCTGCTGTGAAAATGCAGTCGACGACCTGTTTAGGGCACCACGGTCTGTATTACCAATCCGGTGCTGGTCGAATTTACAGACATGCATTAATAACCTATTTGGTCTGTCAGGCTTTAGCACAATTTCATTCCTTGCTTAGCTTGAGTTCACTGGCCTGTCTGCTTCAGATGAAAATGAAATCCCTCGGCGTGAGACGTCACATACGCTAGCACGGTCTCATGTCCAAGATTCTGTTCGCAAGCCAGAGACCGCCATTGTTTTCTTTCAATGCATAGTATCTGATGACTGAGCATCCTCGGCACGGTGCCGCAAGTGCGGAGGGCTTTACTTTAAGTCAGCTGTAGAACAATATTTTATCGTTTACTTTTATTAAATTGTTTTTTTTAAAGCGAATGTTATTAGAACTAACGTTTATACTGTAGGTAAATTATAAAATTCTTAATCCCTTCAAACATTGTTATCACTGGCGGAAACTGGCATCCGTGGGCGGAATATTCCTTTGCTATCGGTCGTAAAATAACTCCATATTATGAATTCACCTTAACTTTAATTTCTTAATTACGAAAATAATATGTATTGTGATATCAATATTATATTATAGTGCAGCAGGCTGCGCGGCGAGTACTCGTCTGAGTTAGTTCCGCCCGCTTTCGTAATTCTAAGCGGGGTATTTTTAATTATTCTACTCGTCTCAAATAAATGATATAAATTTAAACTGTATGTTTTTTAAATCTGCATAAATTGGGCTTTCTAACCGTATTTTTTATAAATACGGTGTTGTATATGTACATATATTATAAAATATTGTGTGTTGAAACAAAAAAGATAAGCTGATGTTGTGAAACTTATATAAATTTATATGAAGGAATGTAATTATTATATCAAAAATGCAAGCTACATTCGATGTGATAGGTAAACTGAATCCGATTTTTTTTTATCTGAAGCTCGGCGGCGTGTAACTTTGAACCTATGGTAGTTACCGCCCGTACTATGAATAGTCAAGCTATGAAAAGGTTCGTCACTTTTCGACTCTATTTCAATTCCTTCGCCAAGTGATTTGATATACAGGGCGAACGACATGAAGTGTTACCAAATTCACAAAATCGAGCCTGGTGTCAAAGTAAATGCGACTTACTATCGGGAAAATGTTTTGGAAGCTGCGTTGGAGCCTTGGGCACGCAAACATTTCGGTAGTAGACCGTGGACATTACAACAAGACTCGGCCCCGGCTCATAAAGCTCGTGTGAACCAAGAATGGCTGAACAACGCGTGCCACAATTTATTTCGTCCACACAATGTCTTTCGAATTCCCCAAACGCGAACCCGATGGACTTCTATTATCTGGTCCATTGTGGAGAGCAAGGTGAGGAGAAGAAAACATGCCAGTATGGATGCATTGAAGAAAGCGATCGTACGTAATTGCCATTGCATACCGCAGGATCACATTCGTGCAGCGTGCAACACATTTTTCTACCGTCTGAAGGCCATAGACAGCAGAAGGTGGTCATATCGAGTTAAAATAAAGTAATCTTAAAAATTTGATATCTTTTTCTCATTTTTTTCTTAATAATGAATAATTTAAGACAACAAAAAAAAATCGTAGCCTTTTGAATTTGGTAACACTTCATATCGTTCGCCCTGTACAAGCCGAGGTAGGTACTTTGACAGACGCGATGATCATAATCGTCATGTGACAGCGAAAAGTAGGATGTAAATGCCGACCTGGCTTTGCAGCGAGGTGAGCTTGTGCCCGGCGAAGAGGATGCCGACGACGTGTTCGCGCAGGTCGCTATCGTCGGCGCCCGCCTCCTCGGCCGCCGGCACATCGCCGCCATCACTGCCACTCGCCTCCCACTCTAGCAGCTTACCGAAAACCTGGCCAACACACACAGATGTGCAACCCACCCGACAGTACAGGGATCCTATAATATAGTATTCAAAGAGATGCTATTTATTATAAGGAAGGGAAACCAGGGCGTTTAGATTATTAGGGGTATGTACCTATTAATAATCGATTATGTATGTTCCCCGATTACTCAAAGACCGCTGAACCGTTTTAAGAAAATATTTTTATGTTTGTAGTTGGTTCAATTGTCAACATCTGGTGATGGGATCTTGGAGAAGTCGAGGGAACTATTCAAATATCATAGGCATGCCTATAGCGATTTGGGTATTTTTCATCGTAACTCGTGCATTTTCTCTTGAAAAGCACTATTTGGTGAAGTGGACTGATGATGAAGATCACAGATGGCAACCGTAACTCCTTAACGGAATAAATGTAAAAAAAAACCACCTTCAAAAGCCAAAAAACACATGATTTAAAATAGGTCAGCCAAACTGATATCGGCGTTACACAAAAATTTTAAATCACGAAATGAAGACATGAAGTTTCTTGTTTATGGCTCCCTACATACATTACTTCTTAAGAAAAAATATTATTGGTCGCTGCTCTATCTTTTTAAATTTGCTTACTTACATGAACTGACAAAGGAAAAATTACATACTGCCAACCACCACTAGCTAGAGACTAGGTAACCATATTTTGGGACATAAAAAAAAAAAAACAATGTAACTATTTTTATGTGCAGTTTTGAGATTGCCGTCGTAAGATTGCAGACCCGACAGCACTTTCACTCACACCTACGGGGCGGGGCACACGCATTCTGGCTGTAGAATTGATTACAATTAACATTCCCCCTTTAACCTCTAGCCGCCCGGGGTGTTTTAGCCAAGGTTGGGATAACCGCCCAATGACCTTCTTATTATAGGTTTGAACGGTTCCGACCCAGGACTTTCGCTGAATGATATCTTGGCTTGGCTAGGCGTAAGAGCCTAAGATTTTTTGAGCATCATTTTACCTATGAGTAGAGTCCTTTTTATAGGTCTCCGGGCCACAATGTGTTCTTTTTAGGTGTTTCCTAACGTGCCATTATGTTGCTCTTCTATGTACAGTCTATTTTTTCTTACTTGAGCAAAGTAGTAAACAAATAGATAGATAGATCTTTGTTTTGTGGGATATGACAAATATGGCGTATCTTTAAAGTTTGACATTTCATAGTGATGGGAATAATAGAGTGAATGTGTAAATTTATTTAGTGAATGAACGAAATGAGTGAAATAAATATATGGGTTGGGTTCTTCAATACGATTGATATAGTGAATTTGACAGACTACAATTGCATGTGAGTAATGCCCGGTTCCTATATTCAGGAAACGAATCGTTTTCCTTACAAAATGTGTCAAATTTTAACGAGACGTCACAATTCTACCAACGGTTTTGAATATAGGAACGCACCATAAGAGAGTCACACTAATATAGTTGCTGGCCACTTTTTGCAGTGAAAATATGGCCCGTTTAGAAGCTCCTTAAATTAACTACCATTTAACAAAATTTGTATAGACTACTTAAACACATAATAATAACTCTCACTACAGATTATCAAAACTGACATTCAGTTTTGATAATCTGTGACAGGGAGTTTCGTGGAAATTATTATTTTATTAAAATATGTTACTTGTAAGGATAATTTAAAGCAATTTTTTGTAGAAATGAATTCGTTTGTGTTTATAGTAATGTCTATTAGTTATTGTGGTACCATACAGGGTGACTGGAAATTCGCCGTATTCCTTGAAAGGGGTTATTCTACAGCTCATTTGTAACGATTTAAGTCCGTCAACCAGGGGTCAAAACTCATTGGCAGACCTAGGAATATACGGGGCAAAATTAAATGACAGCTAGGGATTGCCTATATCGATAAACTCAATTATCGATGCTTTTCCTATATACCAGTGATCACTCCAAGTTTTGTTTGTAATAATATTTTTTTATTGAAAATATGCCAATGAAACAAATAAACAACATAATTCTGATATTTTTTAATTTTAAGACTTTTTTAACCTTTACTCATCATCATCATAATATTTTTCTTACTGTGTATTTCAGAATGACTGTCCCATTCTGTTAAAATAAACAATCAGAATTTGTCAAGAGTAAAAAAATATGATTATGATTAGAGAAGGTTAAAATATCCTTTTAAAATAAAGAATAACCAGAATTATGTTTCTATTTTGTTTCCTTTGCATTGTATAAAAACTTCGTCATTTAGAAATTTAAAAAAAGCATTTTTCAAATAGCCAATGAATTACTCATTACGAAAAATAATAAAAAATGCCAAAGAAATGCAAAGTTTTGCAAATAAAAGGATTTGAAGTTGAAAGTTCTAGTAATTATTTTCCAAATTTTGTAACATTTTAAAGCAACAAAAAAAAAAGTAGGACACTTCGCGTACAAATGACAGGAATAGTTTGCTCAATTCATAAACTTTCTAAAAAGGTACAATTTATGACATTTTAAAATTAATTTTCATTTAAAAATGTACAATTAATAAATAATAGCAGAAATGTTCGCGGTTAAGCTCCATCGTTTCAATAAAAACATAAAGTGCGTTCCATTTTTAACCGAAAAAAGCGGGAAGTGTTGTAGTAAAATGAATAGAACATCGTTCTCCTTTTTAAATTCAGCTAATGGTGTTATATTTTTAAATAAATTTGCTTTTTAAAAACAAAGTGCGTTCCATTTTGAAATTTCGAGCATCTCAAAACTTTTTGAGTGACCTACGTAATGAGTTACTTTCAATTTTCTTTCCATTTTGGACGATATTGATAACTAAGCTTCTTTCTCGAATGCCTGCGTGCAAATTCGAAGAATACGCGTTTAGCGCGGTTAGCCACAATTCTCGTCGAAGTAGTGCCGTCTGTCCGGAAACGCTGAAGGATTTCTTCATCTTGAGCAGTATCATGTCGAGGTCTTCCAGCGTCAGCTTGGCGGCGTTGAACTGATCCTCTTTCCCGAATAAGACGGTAAGATGAACCAAACACGCTTGCGTGAGGTAAACGGCGCCGGCGGTAAGGGTAACGACGTTGGTATTCCCTTCTAGCTGCAGCCGCGTTTCCATCGCAGAATCCGTAACAATAAATGATATCTGCGTATTCTTCGAATTGGCAAGCATGCATTTGAGAAAGAAGCTTAGTTATCAATATCGTCCGAAATGGAAAGAAATTTGAAAGTAACAGGGAGCCGATTTTTGACTTTCGAGCGCTCGAAAGTTTCACTCGAAAATGACAAAAAACAATGAAGTGGTATTTTTGACTTGCGAGCAATAGAAAATATGAACACGAGTGGTCCGTGGCATTCGTTTTGAATTCTATAAATAGAAAGTATCATTTGACATATTTCAAATCTGTTGGGTATATATACACGAAGCATAAACAAACCTAGCACAATGCCATAGACATCCACAGACGAGAAAGCGTTTCATTTTTCCTACATTTATAACCAGTCAAGAATTTGTAAAATAAGCGTAAAAAAATCTTATTGGCACTGAAATAAAAAAATGCTTGTTATGATTTCATCTTTTGTTAGCTTCACACATTTATTCGCAATTAAAATATGAATAAAAAAAACCGGTAAAACATCGACTTTCTGCGTATAATGAAACAAGTTCTAACTTAACAATACTATTTAGTCAATCCCTCAGTTTCGAGTGAGAATCTCAAAAATATGGAATTTGGGACCATTCGAAAATAAATCGTGAAAAATTTTCGCATTCGAATATTTTCTCCCGCTCGCTTTTGAAATCGAGCGCTCGAAAGTCAAAAATCGGTCCCCTGATTAGGTACGTAGTTCACTCAAAAAGTTTTGAGATGCTCGAAATTTCAAAATGGAACGCACTATGTTTTTAAAAAGCAAATTTATTTAAAAATAGAACACCATTACATACATACATAAAGTCACGCCTTCATTCACCATTAGCTGAATTTAAAAAGGAGAACGATGTTCTATTCATTTTACTACAACACTTCCCGCGTTTTTCGGTTAAAAATGGAACGCACTTTATGTTTTTATTGAAACGATGGAGCTTAACCACGAACATTTCTGCTATTATTTATTAATTGTACATTTTTAAATGAAAATTAATTTTAAAATGTCATAAATTGTACCTTTTTAGAAAGCTTATGAATTGAGCAAACTATTCCTGTCATTTGTACGCGAAGTGTCCTACTTTTTTTTTTAGTTATGCTTTAAAATGTTACAAAATTTGGAAAATAATTACTAGAACTTTCAACTTCAAACCCTTTTATTTGCAAAACTTTGCATTTCTTTGGCATTTTTTATTATTTTTCGTAATTCATTGGGTATTTGAAAAATGCTTTTTTTTATTTCTAAATGACGATGATTTTACACAATGACTAGTGTTAGGTCGATAGGCGGGTATTTTTTTTAAATTCTAAAAACGTGAATAACTCGATAACCAATGAGTTTTGACCCCTGGTTGACTGGACTTAAATCGTTACAAATGAGCTGTAGAATAACCCCTTTCAAGGAATACGGCGAATTTCCAGTCACCCTGTATATTGAGTGATTCTTTCGGAATGTCGTGATATGTGATCGTATGATGTTTGTTTATATCTTAGCTCAAGTAAGAAAAAATTTACTGTAATTGTCACATATGTTAAGCACGTAGTATACAAACATACATGGATGATTAAAAAAAAACATTTTTTTGAACCTATTAACGTCACGTGGTTTTATTAAATTGGAGCAGTACGTACGTATTCATTAACAATGGCTAATATTTTCTATAATAAATATATTTTTGATAATAAGATACCAATCAATTACATATAAAATTGGAAATTCAATTATAAAGGGTCTAGCAGGCTAAGGAAGGAGAAGTGGCCCCTGTGACGAATATCGGATTTTTATAATGTCATTGGTTGGCTATCTCATAATATAGAAACACCCTAACTTTCAGCCCCCTATCTTGAACCGTCACTGAGATACTGTCAAAAACGTCATTTTATGGACACATTTTTCAAAGTCGTTTTTCTCCTGAACTATATAAGGTAGAGCAATCAAACCAAATCGTAGTTACAAAGGATGGGTAGGAGTATAACTCTGATTTTTAAAAATATTTAATTCCATGAAAAAATAATGAATAAAATGTCAGATATTTTTATGACAGCACTTTTCAACAAGTATTTGTAAAGGTAGGGTGACGGAACCAGTAATGGACAAGGCACCAATAATGGACACTTGATTCTTATTTTACAGAAGATAAGGGTTATTCATTTGTTTTGCAACAATCAATTTAGGACCGTATGAAATTTGATTTAAGACTGAAGTGTCCATTACTGGTGCCTGTCAGCTAAAAGTGTCCATCATTGGTGCCGTCACCCTACAGCTACGGAAAAAATCACATAAACTGCTAATAGCTACTGCTAGTACCATGCGAAAAATCAATTCAATATAAGTCACGGAGATTATGACTATCATAATATCGTCCCAGGTATCACTTTCTGAAGAAGATATTATGTTAAAAACATATTGCGAATACTGCAGGATAAGATTTTCCTATACCTGGGACGACGAATATTATGATAGTCATAATCTCCGTGACTTGTATTGCGATGTTTGCTCTAATGAGTTATTTTATACTCCATAAACGGTGATACTTAATAGGTACTAGAAACAATTGACCATTAAGTTTGACCTTTATTGACAGCCATGCGTGAAGTTCAAAATAAACATTCTGTTGCTAGGCAACGAAATTAAACCTCATTGGATCGAAAAATCTCCTTGAGAATGAAAGACTCATTTAACGCTTTCTTTGACATTTTTTTTTTTTAAGTATGTTGCACCAATTATATTGAATTGATTTTTCGCATGGTACTAGCAGTAACTATTAGCAGTTTATGTGATTTTTTCCGTAGCTGTACCTTTACAAATACTTGTTGAAAAGTGCTGTCAAAAAAATATCTGACATTTTATTCATTATTTTTTCATGGAATTAAATATTTAAAAAAATCAGAGTTATACTCCTACCCATCCTTTGTAACTACGATTTGGTTTGATTGCTCTACCTTACATAGTTCAGGAGAAAAACGACTTTGAAAAATGTGTCCATAAAATGACGTTTTTGACAGTATCTCGGTGACGGTTCAAGATAGGAGGCTGAAAGTTAGGGTGTTTCTATATTATGAGATAGCCAACAAATGACATTATAAAAATCCGATATTCGTCACAGGGGCCACTTCTCCTTCCTTAGCCTGCTAGACCCTTTAGGACAAAAATCTATAATGTTGAAATTATACCTATAAATAGGGTAACGGCCCATAGACATTTGATTTGACCTTGAAATTTTGAATTCGATTTTGAAATGATCTTTAAAAGGAAGTAGTTTTAGAGCTCTAGATATATAGTTTCACGTGGGCATCGAAACAAAAGAACAATAAAATACTTAGTTCTGAATTCAAATTCTGATAAACGGTAAATCTAATAATTGATGGACATGGAAGTAGCATTCGTTCGTGTTCGGAAATGCAATGATTGCCGATAGGCAATATTTACCGCCGGGCACTATACATTACTTATACAGGGTGTCCCGTAAGTACCACGTCAAACTTAAGGGGGAGGTAGGTGAGCAAGCCACCTACCTAACATGGAAAAATCGCCTTAGTAAAAGTCGCACCGTTTTCGAGATATTGGAATTTTTCTGATTTTTAGAAAAATGTACACCCGCACTGAGTTTTTGATCTGTGGTATTCGGAATTTATTATTTTTTAATTTTAATTTTATTGCAAAACAATCTTGAATAGTTGTGTTATCAAATGGTAAAAACCATTGAAAAGTAGCTATTGTAGTTTTTTTTATTTTTTAAATTAAATTTAAAATTTGCCTCTTCCGTTTTATTTTGGTAAAACTTTAGCCCCTCCTGGTGAAAAAAAAATACATGACCACTGGTTAGCCAATTAGATTAAAAACATGCTCGTTTAATGGGCATTTAAAAATGATAAATACTTTATCATCAAAACACTAATAAATATTTTTTTTAAAGAAAAGCGTAAAATACACCGCAATTCACGTTAAGCCAGTACTGCCACCCAAGCTTACTTGCGACGCGAGCTGTATCAGAATTCCATTCTAGTTTCATTCAGCAGCAATGCAAAACTAATCGAACACATTAAAATCTTTAAAAGTTTATTAGTGTTTTGATGATAAAGTATTTATCATTTTTAAATGCCCATTAAACGAGCATGTTTTTAATCTAATTGGCTAACCAGTGGTCATGTATTTTTTTTCACCAGGAGGGGCTAAAGTTTTACCAAAATAAAACGGAAGAGGCAAATTTTAAATTTAATTTAAAAAATAAAAAAAAACTACAATAGCTACTTTTCAATGGTTTTTACCATTTGATAACACAACTATTCAAGATTGTTTTGCAATAAAATAAAAATTAAAAAATAATAAATTCCGAATACCACAGATCAAAAACTCAGTGCGGGTGTACATTTTTCTAAAAATCAGAAAAATTTAAATATCTCGAAAACGGTGCGACTTTTACTAAGGCGATTTTTCCATGGTAGGTAGGTGGCTTGCTCACCTACCTCCCCCTTAAGTTTGACGTGGTACTTACGGGACACCCTGTATATAAGAATAGTTTTTGGTATGGGCAACCGTTTACGAAGTATTTACAAAAAACTCAAAAATATACCTTTTCTCAAAAATTACCGAAAAAGTTGACATTACTAACTCCATACTGAGACGCGAAGTACATAGTTTACAGACAGTACCCAAATTAAAAAAAAATACATTGCGTGCTCGCTGCACAAGCCCGCAATGTTGCACACAAATTTCATTGTTATCTAGTTTGTAACTTTTTAAAAAGTGAAAACGGCTATAATAAAATGAGGGCACAAGTCTTTATACATCCATATTTTATTCAAAACGTGACTTTTTTTATCTGTGTCTGGAATAGCTTGATTTTTTTTTCTAAAAAAGCTTGCGTTTCTCCTTGTCATAAACATAAAGGCGGTAAAGAGTGATGTTATTTCGCGTGAAGTTTCTGTTTATATACGATTTGTATCTTGCGATTTTTGAGAAAAGCACTATATATGCCACGGCAGGAACGGCAATTGCGGGCCGCGTATTTTTAAACGGACTCGCTAGCTCGTCCGTTTAAACCAATACTCGGCCCGCAATTGCCTGCTTCACTGCCTAGGCAATAATGTACTATTACACACCCGGCAGCTTCACCCCTACCAATCAGTACTTTGAGTATGTTGTTTGTTTTACAACTGTACCAAAATTAGCTTTTACACGAGTTATTTCTCATATCTGGCAGTTTTTGCCGTTCGTTGGCTGAGCTATGTGCTCATGCCTACTTGTCGTCATTTACCTGCGATGTGAGGAGGCGGAAGACGCGCAGCGTGTCGGCCTCGGCCAGCGCGTGCAGTACGGCAGCGGGCGAGGAAGGCGCAGCGCGCGGCGCCGGCGCGGGCGCGCTCAACACGCGCAGCTGCCGCACGCGCACCGCCGCCTCTGGCCCGCGCAACTCGCAGCGCACACGCACGCCCGCGTTTTCCACCTCTGACATACCACTTTCATCGTCAACCAGATACTTATGTATTCTGGAGGTTGTAAGACCTTTACGTTTCTTCTATGATTCAATATTAAAAACAAGAACACGGAGTGTTTCTATAGAGGTGATAGATAGTCAAGAACATAATTATGAAAATAAGCAACAGCGATTCATTATATTTTTTATCAGTTTCGATAAAGTTACCAATATTTATTACCAGTCGTCTTATAAGTATGTATGCAATGTGTTAGAGCTTACTCTTTATTGCACAAAAATATAAACATTACAATATTGAATAGCAAACTTATCCCTGAATAAAGTTTTTCGAGGTAAAATGCAAATCAGTATTGCAATAAAAAAAATGGATGGTCATTTGCTGTTGGTGCTTTGCACCGTTACAGCTTCACAGGGAGGTCAGTAAATTGCAACAAAATAATCATGATTTTAAGGAAAACTTCTAACACCTATCGGCTACTTCGTATCACTTCATTTAACACTTACTCGGTAAAGTGTACACAAGCCACGCGGCTGCCTTAGAGTCCACCTCCATATCTTGCATGTGAAACAATTCACTAGACCCACCGCTGTACAGGAATGACACTAACAAGGTTTTATTCTGAAAATAAAAACGAGGTAGTTAGTTAATGAGCTGATACAGTGAATAAAACATAGCAAGGTGCAAAAGACATGTGAGGCTAGTAAGATGGAGTGTTTAAAACTCAAATCGGTAAAACGATTATTATTAATCATTAATGCCGTCATACTTCACATTTATTACTATTATTACTCTTAAATCAGATGACGAATCAAGATGCCAAAACCAGATGACGGATCTAGCGATGTAATAGATAAATCAGACTCGGACATAAGTCTTAATTGTTACCCTTTAGGACAAAAAAAAAGATTTTGATAAGTGAGAAAATAAAACACACAGGTCCCACAGGATGAAATACGACTTTACACGTTTTCGTTAATTCCAAATGAATATCGATAAACACGTGGTACAGTGATGTCGCATCACTAAACTAGTCTCTAATGTTGCTAGTCTTTAATGCATATTATGTTTTGTTACTTTGACGTACTTTTTTATGGATAATAAAAAATAAGTTAGGTAAATTTTATTCGAACACCACGGTTATCTTTAAGTTAAATATTTCAATCCAGACACAATTGGTCTACAATTTAAATAAAACGCCAAATGTATAGATCGCAGCAACTCTCTTTGAGTATAAAGAAACGTTGTACAAAATGTCATTCGCACCAAGCTAAAGTGCAATTAGTGTAGGTATTGATTTATGCAGTTATATTAATAACACATGTTTTCAAACCAATGATTGTTAATATGAATTTGAAATGTACTTTAATAATCAACGAATCGCAGTCGAGCTGTCGTACCACGGTATCACGCGTATTGTCTAGGTGCAGCGCGACCAGCGCGGGGTGCGGGGGCGCGGGCGCGGGCGCGGGGAGCGCCACCTGCACCCACTTGGCCTTGTTGCGGTCTTCGTCGCCGGACTCCCAGAAGGTCTCGGTGCTGCCGTCCGTGAGCGCGCCCGCCATGCCCTGTCGGGACGACACGCTCACCTCGCACCACCCTGTCACGTCACCGCAGCTCCACACGTAGTTATCCTATAGTATGACTCTCTGATTATCGAATAAATTGCAGAGTTGTATTAATAATAGCGACAAAAATATCAATTGCCAATCAAAATGACTCAAAGCTATGACAGATTATGTGAAATTACTTAAATTTAACAATATAATAAGTACCGAGTAAAATAAAAACCGGTGTCAAACCGATGTCAGAACTATATCGAGACAGAAGGAAAGAGTTCGTCGATTGATATGAGAACAGAGCGTGTAACATTTTGCGTAGGTACTTTTTTTTTTTTTTTGCCCCCGCGGCGACTTGAACAGCTACTACCGCAGGGATATGGCGTTTCCACGTGAAATGATTTCGCCAGTGTCAAGGTATATATGAGTATAAATCAATATAGCAATAAAACACAATCCAATCTTCTCTAGGAAGATTGGGGGCAACGTTGTACGGTGATTTGTAGGTCAGAGGTCAAGATAGTTTTAACCTCTGCACCACTGCGAGTCCACTTGAAACGAGAAGAAAGATGCCAGATACACGAAATAAGTCCAAGTCTTCAATCACTGTGCGATACAAAGGTATAAAAAGTACAAATCACTATCAGAAAAGAACTTTGAACACCTAATTACCCAAAAATTAAAGTCTAAAACAATTTACACGTCCGCCATCTTTTAACATTGCAAATGGCCCCCGCGTAGGTACTTTGACGGCACGCGAGTCTTTTAGTGATGTGCACAACATAAACAGAATCGTTCCCAATCGTGTCATCGATCGCAACTAGGGTTTGCTATCCGGATATCCGGATACCCGAATTATCCGGATATCCGACGAAAATTGGATCCGGATCCAACGACCCCTTGGATCCGGATATTTCAGACCCTACGGATATTATGAGACGACTTTGGAATTTGCAATAAAATTAAAATAAACCATGAAATCGTGACTAATGTAATACCAGTCTGTCTATAGTGTTCTTAAATGCATATTTATGTGTATGTGTGTGATTAACAATAACACCCACTAACTAAATGTATGTCATACATTGTTTTAGTCATTACAAATTTTCATAATTTAGATCGTTTTCTGGCGGCAGTCGCGACTCTCAGTAGCGAGCGGCACACTTAACAGAGGATATCTAGCTAGCTAGACCAATTCAAGGATCGCCTGACGCGGTTGTTTACAACTGGTTGCCGTTAATCATATTGTTTTAGCTGCAACGCCTGCAACAATAGGATTAAGTGCAAAGACCGTGGGGGTGGGTTAAGTCGCAGCCCACAGTTAAGCTTTTGCCTTAAGACACAATTTTAAAACAATTATTTAGTTGCTTTTTTGCTCCACCCCCGACGATCGTGCAATTTAATTACACAATACATAGTTCTTGTGGATTTTATAAATAAGACACTTGCATTTTTACAAAACAATTCGTTTTTTTAACCTCGAATGATAATTATACTACTCACTACTGATTTTATTGATATTTTAAAGTGTCACAACAACCCAATAATTATTCTTCTCTAAGAATTGGTTAATTAAAAAATTACTTAAAATTTCAATAATAAGTAGGCATTTATTTTTACATATAGCCTTGTGGTTTTATGTTCAAAATCTACGTGCATCGTGAGTGCATCTAAATAAAAAAAAACTTATTATAATCAAAGTTAAAACCAGGATCCGTTATTATCCGAAATATCCGGATATCCGGATCCGTCAAGTCCCCAGATCCGAATTATCCGGATCCGGAAAATTCAACGGAAACTTGCAAACCCCTAATCGCAACGGAAGAGCGTTAGTGAGCCAACAGACTTCGACGGGAGAGGACGCGCGCGCTCGTCTTGACATCTACAGTCGGATAAGCTGTACTGATTATTCGCCGGTACTCTGATAGGTATCTTCGTGAAAATGTATGGAACAAATCCGGCTACGTTTTGTAGGAAACTAGTTTTTGCGACTTGTTGCTTCAATCCATTTATTTTTTATAAGAGGATCTTTCCGAAAACTGATACAATATAGTAAATATATTTTTAAATTATCAATATAACTATAATTATTATCCTTTTGTCAGTAGTATTTCGCGCCTACATAATAGTAGGTTTAAGAAATAATTATAATCCGACAGAGTAACCCGCTACTGTTTATATGAAATGAACACTGAGCAACAAAATAAATTGTTTTATAAATAATAACCGATATTTAAGAGCAGAGAATACTTACCGATGAAAGGAAATATCTTGATTTACAGCTCTAACTTTTTTGGTGGTGTTTGAACAGTTTATTATCGAGCAAGGCCATTATGGTTTTACATTTGAACGTCACACGCGGAAAGCGGTCAAGAGCGGACTGACCACCGCGGCGAGCAATGACGATTTCTAATCGCTATTTCGGCACGCGAGGTACCTACATACACGCCTCCCTTCTATCTCGATACAGTTCTGTATTACAAAACTTATGTGCAGTCGTCTACAAAGAGATATATTTCAATGCAATAAGGTGAAAGAGTGGATACATCTCTTTGTAATCGACTGTACAGTTATATCCCTCCACAATGTCAAGACATTTAATAAAATATTTTTATTATTATTATTTATTTATCAGGCGGCAGTTGCGAAAACTGATAGATGCCTGTATCCAGCTGTTCCTTGATCAAGTGTTCTTTGTACTGCTTATGTGTTGGTTTAGTCGGTTTTTAAACTGGTTGACGTTCAGTGCTGAGACTACTTGTTCTGGCAGTTTGTTCCATGCTTTCACTACTCTGTTACATACATTGATATAAATCCTAAATGATCGTAAATATATAAATCGTCGCGCAGCCTGGTAATAATAAAATACGAATTTACATCTTTATTTCATGGCATTCATAATGAATTAAAAAGATTATGTTCATATAGGTATTGCTAAGTTACTTACTTAAGTTGAAATAGATCTGTCAATACTGTAAGGCGTAAAAGGTCTAGAAGAAGTCCATTCTCAATGACCATGTGCCGGTAGGCACGTTTCGTAATTACCTATTATCGATTCAAGTTTTGATATATCGCTTAGATTAGGCATTGTCTATACGTGTATCTAGCCGCGTATTAGTTAAGTTAATATTGTATAGTAATTGAAATTGTTATTGTTATTGTAATTATATTAAATTGTAACTGACTAACTAAGTGGTTAACTCTCGCACCCCTACCATCATAGACATTTCCGGTAAAACCAAAACCAACCATGTTTTGTTGTGAATTATTTGTTTTATGGATATTATTAGGGGTGCAATTACTGGAAATAAACCGTTTCATAAAATTTAATTTAAAATTGACGCTGTTATTGTGACCGTGACCTACTGTTGAAAAAGACACAACTGCCTCGTTCTTGTTTCATTTTCTCGAAATGACTTGTCTTAAAAGTAGAAAATAATTGCGGGTGCAAAGTCACCTTAAAATCCGGTTTCTATGTTTGTAGTTATTCTATGAAAAATAACATTAATGATAACTAGTATCCTAAACCGTAAATCCTTTTTGATTGTAATGTTAACTTTTCAAAGTATCGGTATGAATATTACTATCCTTACTGTGACGTAATTTGTGCATTTTAAAGTAATAATCATGTACTTACGTATAAAAAAAAACCTAAGACCCTATTTTATTCATTTATAGGAGGAGACAGAGGTTAAGGGGAAGCGACAGTTAAGAATACCCAGCATACCAAGCATATCTCAGGCGTAAAATCCTTAAAACGATATTGATAACGCTACGCTATAGACGCTTCATACAAAAATACTACTACACACTTAAACCAGATCTGCATATATATAACATACCTTATTAAGGTAGCTGTGAAAGCTTTCGTGTAAAGTTCCCAGGATTCCTTCTTCATATACACCATCTTCGGAGTGCGATAAAATCTTGCTTATCACATTAAAAACTTGCGATCTAAGTCCGAGCAGCATTAAAACGATCACAGAATGTTAAGTAATTGAATAGTTAGTAGTAAGTGTTTGGTTTGCTCGGTACTTTTTCTTATTAGATATTTTTTATGATTTTGTTTGTTTAGCTGTAACTTAAAAATGTATATGTATAGTTTCAGTGGTTTCCATTTTCCATACAATATTTCAGCCCTTATATCCTTGTAAGGCCAACGTCAAATTTCGTTAGTTTGAAAAGGTATCTAGTGTCACTCAACTAAAGTGAACATTCAACTTGACAAATTTCCTAAATTTAGGACGTTGGGCCTGACGAGGAAATAGGTATTATGTAGATGTGACTTTTGGTCACGATATAAACGAGTTGGAGGGAGCGAATCCGTTTGCAAAAGCTGGTAAATAATAATATCAAGCGGGCAGGCATACGGACAAAACTTCCAAACAAAAATACATTAATAATATATATTTAGTAAATTAATAAGTAGACTTGTTGAAATAATTTGTAATATATAGCTAAATAGATAGACATAAGATTGCTATTTTGGATAAGATTGTATTATGTATATAATTAGGCTTAGTTTTTATTATATAATACCTTATTTGATCTCTTAGAATTCGTTTGTTTTGTTTGTTTACCTTTTTATCTTTTGTTTTGTATTAATCATATTCTATCGTGTAGTTTGTATATTATTATATGCAATTGTTAAGAATACGATTGCTTTATGTTCAAATAGTAATTAAGAGTCTAATTTTAAATAAATGGATGCTCACTTACACACACATCACAAGACTCACCCACATAGACCACTTGCTGTTTTATTCGCGCGCTTAAATAACGCTCTTTGAGCGCCATGTATGCGGTACCGCCCACGCGCGGAGTTATGAATACCCCCGCCGTGCCTATACAAAATCAGTCGTAGCATGAGCAGACGCGTCGCGTTCTCCCACCCGAGGGATATCGCACCACAGCACTCGCGACCCCCCGACGGCAAGGCCTACCCCCGCGACCTCGACACGGCGACGACGTCGACATCAAAATGAGCCCATAAAGACGCTGCTCAGCTCGCTAGCCAGGCCTACCCCAACGGGGTTCCACTTAGATGGCTCGACCTCGCGAGCAGCGTAACACCCGCAGAAGATGCCTCAAAAAATCCTCTCCCACCCCAAACTCCCCGCAGTCGGCGCCGGCAGCTATCCAAGGACCCAACCGTCTTTACGGTCGGCGAAGATTGCCCCGGACGAGGGCCAAATAGGCCCGACACCGTTTCCCCATCCCCCCTCATAGAGGGAGGATTGAGACGACCACCCGGCGACAAAATCAGTCGGGCCGCCCTGCAATCTATCCTGAGGTCCCGGCTTCCGCTGCGGATCAAGTTAGGCGTGTATAAAACCTACATCTGGTCATGCCTAACCTACGCCGCAGCAGCGTGATACGCGTTCGTACCCAGACGCAAGTGCCTGGAGGCGCAGCAACCGCTATCGTTGCGAAGGGTGGCGGACGCACCCCGCTGCGTTCGCAACGACGTCATTCGACGCCGACTCCGCATGGAGAGCGTACAGGAGTTCGTCGGCCGCCTGAACACCTACCTGTTCAGGCGAGCCGACCTATCACAACAGCCTCACCTGAGGGGTCTCGCGCCTGACAACAACGGAGGAGAACGCGAGACCAAAACAAGACCAAGGAAGAAGAAGAAAACGCAAGAAGCCAGCTTCTTGTGTTTCCTTCTTCTTCCTTGGTCTTGTTATTGTCTCGCGTTCTCCTTATAAGGAAGAGAAAGGACGAACAACTGACGGACGACCTCCCCTCTCAATCTCCGCAGGCTAAAGTTGCCATTGGGATCCTCCTAAACGGCTGACTTCACCGCGGCGCCCACTGTGAGAGAGGGGACTGGAACTGAGAACCGCAAACCCATGATGGCAACTAAAAGACCCGCTTGTATTGACAAGATTGTATTGGAGACAAGAGACCACACAAAGGGGGCCGAGAAGAACGAACGTAATTTCCAAAATCGGTAGCCATGTCAATCGCTAGCCACGAGTCAGCTGCCACGCTCCCACAACACACTACAAACAGACATCGTCGCATCGTTGCTGCTGAAATTATTCAGTCCACTGCATGGAGCCAAACGGACCTGACCATTTCATAAATAAAAATTACGTACTGTTGTTATTTGCTATTAGTTGTTACAATTTAAGTGTACTCGTACTTAACTTTAATAATTAAAATTTGCAAACATTCATTAAATTAGGTATTAATAAGTACTACATAATATTTAATTTGTTTTAGAAATAATTAAACCGAACAAAATAACACGTACTTTTTTGGTTGACCCTACTAAGCGGCGATAAGTCATTTGGTTAAACGACCTCCCCGAATGTTTCCGAACGTTACCGAGTAACTCTCTACACGAGTCACAGAAGCAGGAATTCGTCTTGCTCTCGCGCCACCTATTTGCGGCTTTGTATCTCTTTCTCTGTGGACATCTAATATTAACTTGGTTTGTATGAGTAAATATATTTGTGGTAGTATCACATCCACTACTCGAGTACGGAATATATGAATGTCACCTATCTTCCGCTATTTTGCTTAGTTTAATTTACAAAGAGTTCAATAATAGTAGTTTATGCAACAGTTGTATAAGAGAGGTCAAAAAAGACGAGTGGTGTGGTTACGATGTGAGCCGCAGGCGAACATCGTAAAGCAAGACGCCACGAGTATTTTTTGACTTAGTTATACACCGTTGCATACAATACTTTTTCTACGACTAGGTTTCAAATAAAATGCAAAATTAAATTAATATACCTAGGTTAGAATACGAACGAACGAAGCACAGAACAACAAACGAGCGAGAAACATTCGAAAACAACAAAATATGTGTCTATGGTTAACTTTGTTTTTAAATTGATGTGCACTTGCCAGGTTTCATTTTTTTTTTTAAAGTTGCACAATCGATTTAACTTGTGAAATAGGGACTAAAAAACACCTAATGATTTGAGAAATGAATTCTTTTACCTGATTGGTCGATTTTAATATAGCTGCGTTCTGGTTGGTTGATACCAAATAAAATGTTTTTTTTAAAGAGTTAAATTAGTAAAAGAGTTTACATACCAAAAAGAACCTAACGTTCCGATTGACAGTCAATGTGTATTGTGATTGGTGGTTTAATTTGGTGAAGTATTTTGATTGGTCACTTTAACCTAGGTGTAAGCTTTGGCAGCTAGGCATATCGTTTTGGCTCAAAAAAGCACAAGTGCTGTTAACGGGAATAGACTAGATAGACTTTTCTACGGAATGTTCTGCAGACATATTATCTATATTCTTATATTAGTGTTCGTGACTATATAAATGACAGATAAAAGTACAGGAGTAGGAAAAAATGGTTATTATATTACTAAAATTGTACGTTGCGATGTTTGATTCTTGGTATGGTATAAGGTGTTAAGTGCATACGAAACATCAATCGAGTTTCCGACGTTAAAGGGTATAGGAGGATAGCCTAAGAAAAATGTCCCCCAGCGTTTTTGGGTCGAAACTATAATCAAACGATTCCGTTTGAGGAGGTATTACCCTGCACAACGTGTCATCCCTCTGCTACCCTGGGGGTGAAAAACACCCGATTAATCCCAAAACTGTTTTATTTATTTTTTCCTTAACTATGAAAGTGACGAATTTCAAATTTTGTACAAATATTAATGAGACTAAAAGCTAAATGTTAAAAAAATATGACACTCCTAACCTTTTAAACTCCTGTAAAAAAAATACTTTGTGCAGGGTATTACCTCCTCAAAAGGCATCGTTTGATTATACACTCAGCGGCACGGAATTTAACCCAAATATATAACTTCGATTTTTTTTATGTTCTACTCATTTTGTTAAATAAATATCAATCCTACATGGTGCATTGTTATTGACAATAAATTTTCTTTGTCTATATCCGCTATATTTCTTTTGTTTTAAAAAATAAAGTCAACTTATTGCAAATCCGCACAAATCGTTGTTAAGTCACTTTAAGATTTTACGACTTTATGTGTATTAATTGCTGTTTTTATCAATTAATTGCATTACAATAGATACGAGACGTTATTTTAACGACAAAAAGCTATCGAAGATGTCATTAACACCCGCACAAGTCGCTCAAGCAGTATTACTTGTAGAACAAGGCCACTCTCAGCGACAAGTGGCCACCATCTTAAATGTAGAGCGTTCTAACGTGAAGTACGCATTAAAACGATACCGAGAGATAGGACTCTACACGAGAAGACCAGGCAGTGGCGGAGTGAGGTGCACGTCCGCCCGTGATGACCGCTTCATAATTCTGGAAGTGCTTCGAAATCGCTTTCTCACCGCCGTTGAGATAAGACAGAGACTCCATCAAACAAGAGGCGTGAATGTTAGTGAACGTACGGTTAGAAGAATTCAAGAACGTAACCTACGTGCCCGAAGGCCAGCCAGAGGCCCCGAACTCGAGCGACATCATCGCGTAGCAAGACTTCAGTTTGCACGGGAACATTCAAACTGGACTCTAGAGCAATGGGCCAATGTTCTATGGACTGACGAATGCCGAGCCGCCTTGAGAACACCAAATGGGCGAGAACGTGTGTACCGGAGACGTGGTGAACGATTTCTTGCAATAACCACAAGGCAAACAGTAAGTTTTCATGGGGGTTCTGTAATGGTTTGGGGTGGGATTAGTTCAAACGCTCGCACAGAGTTAGTGATTGTGGAAGGTCGTCTCAACGCTACACGATGCATCGAAGAAATTCTTCAAGATCACTTTGTGCCGTACGCGGAATTCATCGGAGCCGAATATTTTTTACTAATGCATGATAACGCCCGAGCACACAGTACACAGGTCGTCGAGCAATACGTATCTGATGTTGGAATTCGGAAACTTCAGTGGCCAGTCCGAAGTCCGGACATGAACCCGATCGAGCACGTCTGGGACATGTTAAAACGGCGTGTGAAGCGAAGTTCCAACCCACCATAGAACCTTCGTGAGCTGAAAACTACTTTAGTGGCTGCTTGGGAAGAGATTCCACAAATGGACATCAAAAACATTATCCACAGTATGCCGGACCGTATGCAAGCAGTGATCAGAGCCAGAGGTGGAAACACACGGTACTGATTTTGTTTAATTAAAGTTCTACTGTTTTATCACTAACTGAGTTTTAACTCTTTCTTACGTTTTTCATCTTTTAATCGTAAAATCAAACAAAACGCTCTCTAAACAACTGTTTAATCACCCATAATTAAATAATAGTAATATAACAACTACAATGTCAACAAAATTAAAATAACAAATTGGGTTAAATTCTGTGCCGCTGAGTGTAGTTTCGACCAAAAACGCTGGAGGAAATTTTTCTTAGGCTATCCTGCTATATCCTTTATTTGTGATCAACAGTGTTATAGTGATGCGTACTATCGTTTTTTAACCTTTGCAGATAATGCTTTCATCCATTTTACAGGCTACTTTAGCAGTGTGATACAAAATAAGCTATTAAAATTTCAGTTCCATTTGCTAGAATGACCACAAGGAACAGCGATGTTTTCAATTTCATAAAACGTTAATTGTTTCATAGCTAAACAATTATATCGCTCGACGTCGCTAAAAATACCACTTAAACAACGGGTAGTTAAGTAGAAAAATTACCGGCCAGAGACAATGGTTAATACGAAGAGGTATAGAGGTATAATAGTAAATTTGAATACTCATACGGTGGTTTGAGCAGTTTCTAGTGTACATACCTGTGCAGGAAGGAGCGGTCGTGCGGCGAGTAGTGCAGCGCCCAACAACGCACGGCCTGCAGCGAGGCTGCGCTGGCTGGCGGCAGCGCGGGCGCCAGCGCGCTCACCGAGCCTAGCAGCGCGTGCAGTGCCGCGCGAGAGCCGCGCGCCGCGCGCCCTCCTGGACAGAGCGCACACGCCGACGCCGTCGCGCCGCAGCCGCGCGTCGCCTCCGACCCCGCCCCCTGCGCACAACGCACCATACCATCACTGCTTTTACCACGTCGAATATGGTTTGGTTGCATTTATCCCACTTGTAAATTAAGAGGTCATGTGCGACATGTGCCACACTCGTGCGAAAAACGTGCGATCGAAATAGTTTGCCGATAACTTTTAATATTATTATGGTTTTTATTAAACCACAACATTTATAACCAGGATTGAAAAGTAATAAATACTCAATTATTCAATTAAAAATCATCCTTATAAATTCAATATCAAATCGAAACATATTAATTTCGTCAACATAGGTGCAGGCAAATATTATCTTTCCGCTGTGATGTACCTACTTGGTCGATTCATAAGCTCTGTCACTGAGATTTATTACAATTTAAATAATGAATAAAAGAGTTTCATAAACCAGGTAGTACGTCAATCAGAACTTTTTTTTTTCTCTATGGAGCAAAGTAACTAAATGAACTTTGCTCCATAGAGAAAATTTTTTTTTTTTTTTGCTATATAAAAAAAACGAATCTACCACTTAGTTTCTATGGATGTACCAAGTAATATGCCGAAGTTATCGTAAATCAAAAAAAACACGGTGTAGAATAAAAAAAGCGTAATTTGTATTCTTTACTATTGCAATAATTTGATGTACGAGCTTTAAGCATTCCTATTCGGGGCAGAAAATCATGGGTGAAATCACGGTACTGGTGAGACCATTATACTGATAACGGCTACAATTTTTGTAAGAGTTCTCGTATTGAGTCGAAATGTGCGTGATATATTGACCAGATTGTTATCTTATAATTCCAATACAAATGTATTCCAACCAAATAAAATGAGCGTAGGACAATTTTACGGGCTTTGGATCGTATCGCTAACAACCAGCCCATTGTACCAGGAACAACTCAGAACAACCAACGTGGAGGAGGCGGAGGAGGAGGTTGTTGTTCAAATTGCGGCTCGTCTTGAAGAAAGGGTGCTGCGTTATTTTAAAAGAAATCTTAGAGCGAGTTCAAGAGTAGCGGGTCGACATTTTATAATAACCCATACTGCAGTACTTAGAATTCTTAAACGTGCCAGTATTCAGCCTTCCCCCTTACAGAGGGTTCAACCTTTACTCCCTAGGGACTGACCTATCCGCGAAGCCTACTGCCGATGGCTATTACAATAAATAAATGAAGAGCGTGATTTCACTGGGCATAGTATTTGGAGTGATGAAAGCTCATTTACACGCAACGGAATGTCGAACAGACGAAACGAGCACGTGTTTGCCGAGGAGAATCCATTCGCTTACCGATTCTCGGTTACCAGTTTCGTTGGTCTGTTAACGTCTTGGCGGCAATTCACGGGAAGCTATCATAGGACCTGTGTTTTTCCTCCAACTCTAAACAATACATTACTTATCTCTTCTGAACAACGAACTTGACAGTTATCTCGACGAATTACCACTGGCTGAAAGACGACGCACTTGGTTCCAGCAAGATGGTGCACCAGCTCATTCTGTACATGAAGTACGAATGAAGTAATACAATGAGTTTGGGGATCGCTAGATAGGCCGGTTTGGGCCTCATGATGGCCGCCAAGAAGTCCGGATCTCATGTGTCTAGATTTCTCCCTGTGGGGCTTTGTAACCGATAGTGTGCACGAAACTGAATGCGACACTGCGGACGAGACGGGACTAAGAATAATTGTTACCTTCAACAATCTGCGTAGAAAAAATGATGAAGAGCATACACTATCGAAGGTGCACCGACATACTCGGGCACGGGCAGCAGCGTGTATTTATAAGACGCGTAGGAACCTTTGAACACCGAATGTGAATGTTGTGTTAGATTATTTTAACAATATGGCAAATTGTAACTAATGGTTAATGAAACAATAATAAAAGTCCATTATAATTCACACTCATTTTCATTTCGTTTTGTTCATTTGACAATTAAGCGTCATTAAGTTATCACTACGGTAACGTCAACGTTCGGAAATAAGTGTGGTCTTCGAGTTTTCCCGACGCACGGACGGGTATTTTACTGATCTGGGCGGCCATAAGTCAATTTTTTAAAACTGATTGTGGTTAGAATTATGAGTCGGGTTCAGAAAGTCAACTTATTGACGCACTATAATCCGACAATGTATTCGACCTTATCGCTAAACTATGCTCGTATATGGCTTGTTGCAATATTAAGTATTTGAAGTGCATTTGTTTTCACGAGTGGCACATATCAAAAGAGTATGTTTTTGCGGTGGAATATATAAGAAATTACCTTAAATATTACGATGGCAGGTAAGAATGTTTCGTTTGTATGCGTTTTTAATAGGATTGATTATCTTATGACGATATGGTAGTCATTCAAAGTAAGTTCTTGTATTTTGACTTATCGGAAACTTTTAGTTGTAGTTCCCGATGAGTCCCGGCAGAAATAGGGCATGTAGCACATACCTCATTTATTCTAGTTTATTATTTTGCTTTGATTTTCCACGGAAACACTCCGGAAAATGGAAAATTAGGCATCCAAACGTTATATGGTCAAAATGTATGATTTTATGAATTTGTTATTTTTTGGTAATTTTGTTTTTTTATTGTTTCTAGGGCCATCTAATGTTAAATTAATAACTCGATCGAAGTTATTTGAGTTGATGCAGCAGACGAAATTGCCAAATTTCAAAAGTAAGCTTCACTATCTCGAAAGTGATTTGCTTGGTAGGGATAACTTTAATGATGAACAGATAAGGGAAGTCAAGCATAATTTTAGTCGGTTCAAGTCTGAAATACGATCAAGATGGGCTGCAGCACACCAGCAGACGTTTT
The DNA here is from genome assembly GCA_927399475.2 of Acleris emargana. NCBI lineage: Eukaryota > Metazoa > Arthropoda > Insecta > Lepidoptera > Tortricidae > Acleris > Acleris emargana. The sequence continues at coordinate 41,171,838 of OV656835.1, read as the reverse complement.
TTTAGTAACCCTGAACTAGCTGCTGAAATAACTGGTGTCGATTTACGTTTGATAAATCGCTTTAAAGTGATTTTGGAAACTACATCCAGCGGCCACAGAATAAATTTCGATAAATTTACGATATTTACTAATGAAACAGCAAAACTGTATGTTGAACTTTACCCATGGCATGGCCTCCCAACTCGAACAACGTATAATTATTACTTTAATAAACTCATAGATGGCGTCACAGGTATCGAGCGAAACATTTGAATCAGTAATCGTGAAGATTGAATGATTTTTGCACCTTAATAAATTCAACGTACCTTAATTACATCAAAAACATCCTTCTCTACATAAAGTAGGGTATATTTTTTAAGTTTAATAAATGCAACAAATTTTATATTAACTCCATCTAACTCATAAAAAACTTATAAGCTTTCAAGCTTGCTACGCCTTATTAGGTACTGTCACTACATGGTGCCATCACGGATCGCGAAACTACTATGCACTCACAGACCCCAAGCGTTTCGTTTTTACAAATTCTTGTTTGATGCGTAAAATCAATACTCAAAATACTTCTTTTATATTAAAAACAAAAAAACAATAGAGAAAATAATGTCTTGACGAATATAAATGAATATTACAAAATACTGTTTTGGCGGTTTCGGTGTATTAAAATGTTAGTACAAACACGGAACAAACAACGTGCTATCTTTAACCATTGTAGTATCAAAATGCGCTGACAGTTTGTGTACAAACATTTTTAAACTACACTCGGCGTCAAAAAAATCGCACCTTTTGAAATTTTGACTTCAAGCGAATAAAGCTCTTAACTTATTTATTGTACCCTACCAATATTAGTATCATTTGAAAGCACAGTTAATAAACTTTAAAATCGGGCCAAACCGACCTTGTGTGCGTCTCCCGCACTGGAGGTGGACGTGGCCAGGGGTCCCTGACTGCTCATCGGTACATCACAGAGATCCTGGAGAACCACGTGGTCCCGTATGCTGGTTTTGTCGGGCCTGAATTCACATTCATGCACGACAACGCCCGCTCTCATACGGCGTTGATTGTTCGGGACTACCTGGATCAGGTTGGGATCCCCGTGATGCAGTGGCCAGCGAGGTCCTGACCTGAACCCGCGGTGCGGTCTCGTGATACTGCCCCTGCCACCCTTGAACGGCTTCGGGACGCCGTCGTCGAGGAGTGGAGTGACATTCCTCAAGAACGCATCGTGACGTTGGTGAGGTCAATGAAGGATCGCATGGAGGCTGTAATTAGGGCTAGGGGAGGTAACACTAGGTTTTAAGTTTAGTTTTAAGAATTTGTTTTACTGTATTTTTTAATTTTGTTATGTTTTTAGATTGTGTAATTTTGGCGTGAATAAATGTTTTTCCTCTTTTCATGAAAAACGTTTTTTTTTAAGCTTAGTAATCGTTATCACATTTTACTAAATTAAAGGATTCAATAACCTTTAAAATGAGGCCCCACACTCATACCTTATCTTAGATTTAATAGGGTTTATAGCTGCTTGAAGTCAACATACCAAAAGGTGCGATTTTTTTGACGCCGAGTGTATAACTTTGTTTCGTTGGATTCGGATAAAGTTGAAGTTGAAGGCGATATTTCCTTTTTATGTAAATACGCACGCTTAAATACGCTCTTCAAACTATTTTTAACTTATTCTTAATTCTCATGTAAGTGAATTGTAAAATTCTTATGAGAAAATAAATTCTTTAAACCTAATAAACCAGTTATTTTTACCTATTGCTTTTATTTATTGTCAGCAAAAAACGTCCCAAACATGTCATTAAAACTTTCCTATTTTGTCCTGGACATCATTAATCAGGGCAGATGTTCCTATGAATTAATAAAACGCTACCACAATGTCACCGGTAGGATTATAGCCATTAATTTTAAGTCAACAATTTTCTTGACGTCTCATTCTTGAAGTCAATGCCATCTGGTGATACGTTACTAAAACTATTAGGTAGGCTGCCAGCATCCAGTGGTGGCTTAGATACGGCATCTACTGGTGTAACTACGGGACTAAAATTGCCTACCGAATTGCCTACATTAGGACGGCACGCTTTTGCTGTATGAGATTGGGTATCTGTACTTGTATTCTGTTATCTGTGCCCATGGTGCCCTATGACCCCCACCATGCACAAGTTATTGATTCACGGCCCAGTTGTAATTCAGAATGCCTTGTTGCCTATAGGGCAATTGTCCGAAGAGGCTGCAGAAGCCCGAAACAGGCACTTTCGTCTATACCGTCAAAACTTTTCCCGAAAGTTTTCGAGGGTTTCATGCAATAGGGATGTGCTTAATAGATTACTCATAACTTCGGATCCACTAATAACAGGAATGAGAGAAACACCGCGTAAAAAGACAAAGCCATTCGCTACTGAAACCCTCGATATGCTGCTTCCCATGGAGTCTCATGCAGACGAAATGGTGTCTGATGAAATATCGACAGAGCCGTCTTCGTCTGATGAAAGTGACACGATTTCCGACTGATTTTTGTTACTTTTGTATATACTTTGTACATATATTATTATACCTACTTAGAGATAACATAGAAAAATCCTTATTTTTTTTGTAATTTCACCATAATTTTCTTACCGTATAGATAAATAATGAAATATTAGCTTAATATTACTGTACCTACCAATATAACATCAAAAATAATATTGGCCGCCCAGATCAGTAAAATACCCCACTGTGCGACGCCCCGTTTCCGTTCCTTACTCGAGCGGTGATGATAGGTACGTGTTATGACCAGGTAGTGACGTGAATTCGAGTTGCAGTATGTTTCGTCATCAACAGGGGTCGGACAAAAAGTGCGGATGACGTAAAAATTACGTAATCTTGCACACAGGATGATGTTTAAGTTTGTATTTAGACTTCCGTGTGACATGTAGTAACAAAGTAGTATTAATGAAACATAACAAAATAATCGTAAAAAAATTATCCATGGAATTAATAATACAGAGGTGATGATGAGAGAGAGAGGGTGATGTAGTGAATAATAGTATATTACACCACTAGGGAGATAAAACAAAGAAAGTCCGAGATCGCAGATGTTTGCGGCTTTTTCCGTACGCGTAGCGGGCGTAAAAAGCGACTTTATGGGCAGGTGTGACATAAACTTGTTACCATAAGGTATAATTATTTGAAATTAGAACAAGTCTGTGGGAACCTCAGATAAATAGGTTTAATACTCAAAAGTGGGAACAGTTGGTAAGATAAGTAAAAATAAAAAAAAGATAATTTGGTGTTATTTTATTATGCTTATTATTTAATGAAATTATGCATTTCTAACAAGTCTATTATTGTTGTCACAGACTTAAAATATGCTTGAATGATTTTTTTTTCCTCAATTGGTTGACCGGGGGAAAAAAAATTAGCCAACAATTTCGCGGTATCCATAACAATCGCAGTACTTGATTGCTCAGTTTGTGTAGAGATATCTTTGCCTTGTCCTGTAGTCTGCGTTCCTACGGATATTAAAATATCAGTTGTAGAATATATATATATACACTCAGCGGCACAGAATTTAACCCAATTTGTTATTTTAATTTTGTTGACATTGTAGTTGTTATATTAAAATAAAATAAAATAAAATAAAAAAGCCTTTAATTCTTCCATAATTTTGTACACCATACAATTGCGTGCATTATACGAACTTATACATAGCAATATAATCAAATCTATTTTATTTTTAATTTCATTTCATTTCAATTTATTATTATTATTATATTTAAAAATTTAAAATTCCATTTCATTAACTATTTTATAATATAATATAAATTATATAATTATTATTTCATATTTAATTTATTTATTATGGAAGTCGCCTCTTTGGCGTAGGCCATTGTTATATTACTATTATTTAATTATGGGTGATTAAACAGTTGTTTAGAGAGCGTTTTGTTTGATTTTACGATTAAAAGATGAAAAACGTAAGAAAGAGTTAAAACTCAGTTAGTGATAAAACAGTAGAACTTTAATTAAACAAAATCAGTACCGTGTGTTTCCACCTCTGGCTCTGATCACTGCTTGCATACGGTCCGGCATACTGTGGATAATGTTTTTGATGTCCATTTGTGGAATCTCTTCCCAAGCAGCCACTAAAGTAGTTTTCAGCTCACGAAGGTTCTATGGTGGGTTGGAACTTCGCTTCACACGCCGTTTTAACATGTCCCAGACGTGCTCGATCGGGTTCATGTCCGGACTTCGGACTGGCCACTGAAGTTTCCGAATTCCAACATCAGATACGTATTGCTCGACGACCTGTGTACTGTGTGCTCGGGCGTTATCATGCATTAGTAAAAAATATTCGGCTCCGATGAATTCCGCGTACGGCACAACGTGATCTTGAAGAATTTCTTCGATGCATCGTGTAGCGTTGAGACGACCTTCCACAATCACTAACTCTGTGCGAGCGTTTGAACTAATCCCACCCCAAACCATTACAGAACCCCCATGAAAACTTACTGTTTGCCTTGTGGTTATTGCAAGAAATCGTTCACCACGTCTCCGGTACACACGTTCTCGCCCATTTGGTGTTCTCAAGGCGGCTCGGCATTCGTCAGTCCATAGAACATTGGCCCATTGCTCTAGAGTCCAGTTTGAATGTTCTCGTGCAAACTGAAGTCTTGCTACGCGATGATGTCGCTCGAGTTCGGGGCCTCTGGCTGGCCTTCGGGCACGTAGGTTACGTTCTTGAATTCTCCTTCTAACCGTACGTTCACTAACATTCACGCCTCTTGTTTGATGGAGTCTCTGTCTTATCTCAACGGCGGTGAGAAAGCGATTTCGAAGCACTTCCAGAATTATGAAGCGGTCATCACGGGCGGACGTGCACCTCACTCCGCCACTGCCTGGTCTTCTCGTGTAGAGTCCTATCTCTCGGTATCGTTTTAATGCGTACTTCACGTTAGAACGCTCTACATTTAAGATGGTGGCCACTTGTCGCTGAGAGTGGCCTTGTTCTACAAGTAATACTGCTTGAGCGACTTGTGCGGGTGTTAATGACATCTTCGATAGCTTTTTGTCGTTAAAATAACGTCTCGTATCTATTGTAATGCAATTAATTGATAAAAACAGCAATTAATACACATAAAGTCGTAAAATCTTAAAGTGACTTAACAACGATTTGTGCGGTTTTGCAATAAGTTGACTTTATTTTTTAAAACAAAAGAAATATAGCGGATATAGACAAAGAAAATTTATTGTCATTAACAATGCACCATGTAGGATTGATATTTATTTAACAAAATGAGTAGAACATAAAAAAAATCGAAGTTATATATTTGGGTTAAATTCCGTGCCGCTGAGTGTATAATCAAACGATGCCTTTTGAGGAGGTAATACCCTGCACAAAGTATTTTTTTTACAGGAGTTTAAAAGGTTAGGAGTGTCATATTTTTTTAACATTTAGCTTTTAGTCTCATTAATATTTGTACAAAATTTGAAATTCGTCACTTTCATAGTTAAGGAAAAAATAAATAAAACAGTTTTGGGATTAATCGGGTGTTTTTCACCCCCAGGGTAGCAGAGGGATGACACGTTGTGCAGGGTAATACCTCCTCAAACGGAATCGTTTGATTATAGTTTCGACCCAAAAACGCTGGGGGACATTTTTCTTAGGCTATCCTCCTATACCCTTTAACGTCGGAAACTCGATTGATGTTTCGTATGCACTTAACACCTTATACAACCTTATACCATACCAAGAATCAAACATCGCAACGTACAATTTTAGTAATATAATAACCATTTTTCCTACTCCTGTACTTTTATCTGTCATTTATATAGTCACGAACACTAATATAAGAATATAGATAATATGTCTGCAGAACATTCCGTAGAAAAGTCTATCTAGTCTATTCCCCTTAACAGCACTTGTGCTTTTTTGAGCCAAAACGATATGCCTAGCTGCCAAAGCTTACACCTAGGTTAAAGTGACCAATCAAAATACTTCACCAAATTAAACCACCAATCACAATACACATTGACTGTCAATCGGAACGTTAGGTTCTTTTTGGTATGTAAACTCTTTTACTAATTTAACTCTTTAAAAAAAACATTTTATTTGGTATCAACCAACCAGAACGCCGCTATATTAAAATCGACCAATCAGGTAAAAGAATTCATTTCTCAAATCATTAGGTGTTTTTTAGTCCCTATTTCACAAGTTAAATCGATTGTGCAACTTTATAAAAAAATATGAAACCTGGCAAGTGCACATCAATTTAAAAACAAAGTTAACCATAGACACATATTTTGTTGTTTTCGAATGTTTCTCGCTCGTTTGTTGTTCTGTGCTTCGTTCGTTCGTATTCTAACCTAGGTATATTAATTTAATTTTGCATTTTATTTGAAACCTAGTCGTAGAAAAAGTATTGTATGCAACGGTGTATAACTAAGTCAAAAAATACTCGTGGCGTCTTGCTTTACGATGTTCGCCTGCGGCTCACATCGTAACCACACCACTCGTCTTTTTTGACCTCTCTTATACAACTGTTGCATAAACTACTATTATTGAACTCTTTGTAAATTAAACTAAGCAAAATAGCGGAAGATAGGTGACATTCATATATTCCGTACTCGAGTAGTGGATGTGATACTACCACAAATATATTTACTCATACAAACCAAGTTAATATTAGATGTCCACAGAGAAAGAGATACAAAGACGCAAATAGGTGGCGCGAGAGCAAGACGAATTCCTGCTTCTGTGACTCGTGTAGAGAGTTACTCGGTAACGTTCGGAAACATTCGGGGAGGTCGTTTAACCAAATGACTTATCGCCGCTTAGTAGGGTCAACCAAAAAAGTACGTCTTATTTTGTTCGGTTTAATTATTTCTAAAACAATCTAAATATTATGTAGTACTTATTAATACCTAATTTAATGAATGTTTGCAAATTTTAATTATTATAGTATTGGTCATTTTTAAATAAAGATTTAGCCGCACGAAGTTTGTTGTTTAGCGTTTCTGTTAGGCACCCTAGTCTGCTTATAGGTTCGTATAGAATTACTTTTGTTTATTCAAGTCTCGCAGAGAAAGGGCAGGCATCTTCTGTAAAGATGCAATTATCTTTATTTCAATGTTTTTATTAACCTTTTGAACGCCGTACGTCAAATACAAAATGCGTCACTCACACGCCAAACATGTTTGCTATGCTAAGCAAATTACAACGTAATCCATACGAAACAAAGTCTCTTTTAATCTCTAACTTCCGTCGGCTGTGGCCGTCGGTGGCGTCAGTGGCACGACTTTCAGTTGTCGACCAGAGCCGACTGTGGCGTTCAAAAGATTAACAAAACCCGGGCTTACGTCCTTTTCCACGCTATCGTCGTATGCTGCCGGTTTCCGCAAACCGATTGAGTACCCTTTGACCAGTTCTTGTAGAAGTTTTCAGCTCCAATACTACTTTTTCCAATATTTTTTCGTGCAATTTTTCTTTTGTCAACGACATTTTTCAGTGTAAACGTGACAGCTTCAGGTTTTTCAAATAATATTATGAACAGTGTGGATCTTATTAAGCGACATTAACAATATTGGGGGTTTTGGATGCAATTCGAGGGATTTCGAGTCGTAATCATAGTATGGATGTGACTATAATCCCGCGATTTTTTTAAATTATAATAACGTTTATTTCAAACGTTGACCTGTAATTTCGATTAATATCATGTAGAACAAAATAGAATAATTATCCTCCAACATCAAAACAAATCCCGGGATCCCGGGCATATTCATTATTAGCATAATGTTTAAGGTCAATCACCCCAGATTGCACCGGGAACTCCCATTACTGTGATAAGCTCAAGAGTAAGTAATAAACACAGTCAGCCGACCTTTCAATAACCCAATAATATTAAGGAAACCCAATGTAAAAAGCCAAATGGATAACATAAATAAATATTTTAGCATAATCGAGATCGCCTTAGTCAAACAACAGGAACGAGATACGTCAACCATCGATGCGATAGAAATCTTTGATGAAGTCCGGACAGTTATAAGTTGGAGTAATAGCTTACGTATAGATACTAAAATGGAAGCAGTCATGGCTCCAAATCCGGATTTAGATGATATCAGAACATACGTTGAACAAATATCACACGAATCCGCATCCGATGAAATTTCTTTATACAAATTCGCCCCGCTAACATCAATTGAAGTAGAAATATCGTTTTCGGCTTATAAATGGGTTTTAGATGTTAAACGAAATAGGTTAACATTAGGGAACATTGAAAAAGTAATGGTTTGTTATTTTAATTTTATAGAGACCAAAAATAATAAAAAATAATATGCTAAATATTTGAAATAAATAATTTTATTAAAATGTATAATCAATAATGTAATGTAATAATATGACGAAAAACTTTCCTTTATCAAACCACACGAAAGCCCGGAATCCCGCGGCATATCCATTCTAGCATAATGATTGAGGTCATTCACCCCAAGTCGCATCCAAAACCCTGATCACTGGACATTAATAAGTATTTATAGATTTTATCCTCATCTACAATTAAAACAAAATATAAGCGTCATTTTATTCTAGGACATGCTTTATGTCAAACTAGGTTATAAATGTTATAATTATAAAACCCTACCCGGACCGCAGTTTTACACCGTAATAAAAGGGACGAAGGTGTCTATAGACGACTAATCCATTTTTTCTGAAAATTTTGGGAAGGAAGTGTTGTTTGGCAAGCTATTTGTCAAAGCGACATGACAACGTCTTTGTTTTTCGTAACGGGAATCTTGAATTCGGATGTGTACAAGAAGGAATGCCTTCAAAAGCGGGTACTACCACTAATTCGTAAGCACAGGGGTCGTACATTATTGGGATTTATTACTGAAGTGCGACCCCGAAAGTGCGATGTACGATTGTGCGATATCTCTATTGAACGACAGGTCAATCCTAAGAAATGTTAATATGCGACGTATGACAGACCGATATTTCAAATGTACGGCAGTATTTATGTGCGAAGTTATAGATTGCGCCGTATTACTGTTCGACATTACTTGTGTACGTCAGTATGTATCTGCGAATTGAAATTGTGCGGCGTATACATTAACTAGTGATAACGAAAACAGTTTTACATCGAACTACGAGTAAGTACGTACATACTCCATTGATCTTGATAAATTAGATAAGTATACAGGGTGGAAGAGGACCGTGGACCTTCCCGATAATGGGAGATAGTTTAGCCTAAACACTTTATTTCCCCCATACAAACTATGTGAACATAAGCAGCCGTTTTCAAATTACAGCCGGTTAAACATTCACACAAAAAACTACTTGTTTCAACCCTAAACATATGATTGGGTCAGTGAACTTAATTGTAAACAACATTTTCATACAGGATATTATTACTTTTTTTTTGTCGTGGATGCATACTTAGACCTGCTTCCAATGCGGTAAGAAATATTGCAGGGTTTGTGAGTCTCTTTGTAGGTACATCTTGAACAACTTTATTTATTTTTTCCTAAAATTATGAATAAAATAACATAATAACGACCTACTAACAGCCTACTAAGCACAAATTGACACATTTCTGAAATAGCGACATTGACAGACAATGAAGTATACTCAATCTTTATGAACAATTAAAGATGATAATTAGAACCTTCTTTCACCGTATCTTAGTTTCCCTAAATTGATAAATAGGTTTTAGCTAGTTGAACAAAATTATTTACGAATAAATTAAAATTGTGCTGCTGAGTAGGAAACGTTAAACGTTTATCAAATAAACATTATTAAGAACTACTGATTATGTACTTAACTTATGAACCTCTTTGCGTTATTGTGTAGGCTATCGATGCATTTGATGTTAAAATGAAAATGTCATTAAATTTACCTATGTCATTCTTCAAATAAAAATGCCTTTGCTAGATGCTCGTGGTTATTTGAATTTGCTTTTATTGTACGCGACGTGCAATAATAACGCGGCTGAAGCTTTGCGTCGATACCGAGAAACATATCCTCCACCACATCCAACTGGGCATAGGACAATTTTAAGGGCTTTGGATCGTATCGCCAACAACCAGCCCGTTGTACCAGCAACAGCCCAGAACGACCAACGTGGCGGAGGCGTTGTTCGAATTGCGGCTCGATTTGAAGAAAGGGTGCTGCGTTATTTTAGAAGACATCCGAGAGCGAGTTCTAGAGTAGCGGGTCGACATTTCAGAATAACCCATACTGCAGTACTTACTATTCTCAAACGTGCCAGCCTTCACCCTTACAAAATACAGAGGGTTCAAGCTCTACTCCCTCGGGACTGCCCTATCCGCGAAGCCTACTGCCGATGGTTATTACAAAAGATAGTAGAAGAGCGAGATTTCATAAGGCATATTATTTGGAGTGATGAAAGCTCGTTCACACGCAACGGAATATGGAATAGACGAAACGAACATGTGTATGCCGAGGACAATCCTTTCGCTTATCGATTCTCGAGTCACCAGTATCGTTGGTCTATTAACGTCTGGGCGGCGATTCACGGAGAAACTATCATAGGACCTGTGTTCCTGCCTCCAACTCTAAACAGAGACGGATACGTCTCTTTTGAACACCGAGTTGGACAGTTATCTGGACGAATTACCACTGGCTGAAAGACAAGTCACTTGGTTCCAACAAGATGGTGCACCAGCTCATTCTGTACACGAAGTACGAATGAAATTGAACAATGAGTTTGGGGATCGCTGGATAGGCAGGTTTGGGCCGCACCGTTGGCCGCCAAGAAGCCCGGATCGCACGTGTCTTGATTTCTTTCTGTGGGGCTCTGTAAAAGATAGTGTGTACAAAACGGAATGTGACACTGCGGACGAGATGCGACGACGAATAACTGATGCCTTTAACGATCTGCGGAGAAAAAATGATGAAGAGCATATTTTGTCAAGGGTGCACCGACATACTCGGGCACGGGCTGCAGCGTGTATAATAAGCCGCGGAGGGACATTTGAACACCGAATGTGAGGGTAATTGAAGATTTTTGTAGACGTAGTGTTAGATTTTTATAACAACATGATAATGTGTAAACTAATGGTTAATACATTTTGTAAATAATAAAAATCATTTTCATTTCGTTTTGTTTATGGATTATTTGACGTCTATGAATCATAAGTTATCACCTTATCACTATGGCAACGTCAACGTTCGGAAATAAGCGTAGTTTCCGAGTTTTCATAGTCAAGTCGTAATGGGTAGGTGTAACAGGGTTGTCACCGCAATGAAAAATTAGTCAATTTGGTTTTTGTTTTAATTAGTTAATTCATCATTATTACCATCACAAATCGACTGTGTACCTCTTAATTAATGCTATAGTTCCGGGAAGGTCCCCCGTCCCCTTCCACCCTGTATTGTATACTAATTACAGGTCAGGGGTACTCCTCTCTATTGATCTGTCCGATCGTAGAATCAGGATATATCGGGTATGCGACCCCGAACCTCCCTAGCTAAAACAGTTGCCTACCCACTTCCCTTCCGCAACTGTAGTATCCCTTTTTTCCCCTAAATCCATCCAAGTATCAGTTTCCTTTTACTCATCCCCTAGTCCCTTTCCCGTTTTTTCCTTTCCCTTTCTCTGTCCGAAGAAAGAGTGGAAGTTATCATCATGATACGGGGGTTAAATAATACATTCCAGCTTAGCTGGAGAATCCGTCCCTGAGTACCTTTGCTCAGGCTGCCCCATCGTATCTGGGGGGGGGGCAAAATTCCTGATGGCGACGTGTTTTGCCACACGTCACGTCTTGTCTCCCAATATTCAAAAGGCAAACAGCGGGTTGGGGAATGCCAGTTCGCAACATTGAATGTTTGTGGAGGTGTGGAGTTTGAGAAAATGTATGAGTTGATGGAAGAAAGAAAAATTGATGTACTAGGTGTGAGTGAAACAAAGAATAATAAATATTATGGGTACTGGTCCGGAGTAGCCAACTCTGAGATAGGTAGTCAGGGTGTGGGAGTTATTTTATCAGAACGAATGAATTTATGCGTGAAAGGTAGCCCTAGAATTCTTTGGATTACACTGAAACTTGGTTTGACCAAAATTTTTGTCCTTTGCGTGTATGCTCCGGATATGTCTAAGCCGCAACAAGTTAGAGAAGAGTTCTGGGATAATGTCAGGGAACAACTTAATAGATGTGGTGAGAATGAGAGGATAATTATGTTAGGTGATTTTAATGGTTGGGTGGGGGTACGTCGTAATGGATATGAGAAGATTTTAGGAAAATTTAGAGATGAGAGAGTGAATGAGAATGGTGAAAGTTTGTTAAGTATACGTTTTAAAAAAAATGCTTGCGGTGACTAACACAATGTTTAGTCATAAACGCATTCATATGTATACATCGCACCTTTAGAACTATAGTGACCTAATTCAACATTTTATAGCTTTGGACTTTGAGCCATATATTTATTACCATAGAGACCTAACACGAAATCCCTTTTTTTTAAATAAGGTCACTTTAATTCTAAAGATGCGACATGGCAGAGGCAATCAGAGAGAAGTATGATAGATTCTGTTATAGTTGATAATCGTCTGAGAGTGAAGGTAAAAGATACGAGGGTATATCGGGGTATTGATGTCGGCACTGATCATTTTCTCGTAGTTACTAGAATAGCTGGACTGCAAAACAAATGGCGGCATCACGCACGCATACCCGTAACAAGAACTGAAAGAGTAAAAGTTGAAAGACTGAAAGAAGAGAATATCGGTGATGAGTATCCAAAATTACTTAATGATAGATTTAGGCATGTTTTCGAAGAGGAATGTTATGATATAGAAGAATTGTGGACATACTTTAAAAATGGCGTGAATGAAACCGCGTTTGATCTATGTGGTATCAGTAAGAGGAGGAATGGTAAGAAGATTTTGAATAAGTGGTGGGATGATGAAGTGAAACAAGTGGTGACGCAAAAGAAGAAAGTATGGAATGATCTGTTAGCTGCTAAAACTAACAGAAGAATTCAAGGTGATGTGAATAAGATTATTGAAAGAACAATAAAACAAAAGTATGTTTTGTTAAAAAAGAAAGTTAAAGATGTAGTTAACCGAAAGAAAGAAGAACTCAAGGGCAAGTATGATCGGGAATTCTCTTCGAACTTTCGAGCCAATGTAAAGTTATTCTGGCATTTAGTCAGAACAGCTCGAGGCAAAGCAGGAGATTCGAAAATAGGTGTGATAAGGGATTCTAATGGAAATGTTATTTATTAGAGATGATGTGGAAATGTTGAATCAGTGGAAGGGATATTTTGAGAGTTTGTTTGAGCAGAGTGGAGGTAATGGAAGTACTTATGTTGGTGAAGAAATATTTTGTGACAGTAGTATTAGTATGGAAGAGATAATGAATGCGATAAAGAGTATGAAAGTGGGTAAAGCTGCTGGGTATGATAGGATATCTGCTGAAATGATCAAAGAGGGCGGAGGAGTTGTAGCAAGCCTGCTGTTCCTCCTATTTAACCTGTGCTGGCAGTTCGCTCGAGTTCCAGACGACTGGGGAAAGGCCGTGATTGTGCCTCTGTATAAAGGTAAAGGATCACAGCAGGAATGCAAAAGTTATCGCGGTATAAGCCTTCTGAGTGTCGTAAGCAAATTGTATGCAAAGGTATTGATTGAAAGGGTGATGTTAGCAACAAAAAGTAAGATTTGGGATGTGCAAGCGGAATTTCGAAAGGGGATGGGATGTGTAGATCAAGTCTTCTCCTTAAGGTGCATTGTTGATAAAGCCATATCCAAACATCAAAAAGTTTTCTGTGCCTTTGTTGACTTAGAGAAGGCGTATGACAGAGTGGTGAGGGATGAACTTTGGACAACTCTTTCTGTTTAAGGGGTGGACAGTATTCTGATACGGGCTCTCAAATCATTATATGTTAACCAATGATCGGGGTTTTGGATGCAATTCGTGGGATTTCGAGTCGTAATCATAGTATGGATGTGACTATAATCCCGCGATTTTTTTCAATAATAATATCGTTTATTTCAAACGTTGACCTGTAATTTCGATTTATATCATGTAAAATAAAATAGAATAATTATCCTCCAATATCAATACAAATCCCGGGATCCCGGGCATATTCATTATTAGGGTCAATCAACTTTTCTTTGTAGCTCGTTGCCATGGTGACGTCTCCTGGGTCACTCTTTAAAACTAAGATTTCAAAGGATATAAGTCCACTAAAAAACTGTTATGTTGGCTTACACATCCATTATTTTATGGCCTTTCTGCTGAGTGTGCTGGAAGTATATATTATAACATTTTTTCTAAGAAACTCTATCACTGTTGTCTCCTGGCTTACGGGACAGAATAACAACAACAAAAAGTTGATCCACCCATTAGCATAATGTTTAAGGTCAATTACCCCAGATTGCACCGGGAACTCTCATTACTGTGATAAGCTCAAGAGTAAGTAATAAACACATTTAAATGCAACCTTTTTGCTATTGTTATCTAACGGGTGATAACAAAAAAATGAGAATCATTTTCAGTAGTCTTAAAAAATATATTTATTGCCATAGACAAAAAATTGTTCAAGATGTTATTTGTACCTCTTTTGATATTCTTGATTTTTATTTGTTTCATTTTTTCAATCATTTATAATTGTCAAAATGACGCCTAAACAAGAAGCTCTGCGAAAACGCGTAGTACATTTTTATAATAAAAATATAAACAATGGGAAAAGTACACAGTAGATCATTTTACAAAAGAAAATGTAACAGTTTCTACTATATATAGAATTCTTGCATCCTTGACGACAACTCGCAAACGTGGTAGCGGCTGACCAGCTAAAATAATGACCAAGGGAAGACTGAAGACACTCCATATCACTTTCAATGATAGTGATTCCATGAGCCAACGAGATGCCGCGAAAATATTTAAAAGTTTTCAACCGTACATTTGCCGGTCTTTAAAAAAGGTGGGTTTGGAGTGCCGCAAGAAGATAAGGGCACCGTAATACACCGATCAGCAAAAATGTAACATTATGTCACAATGCCGCTGGATGGTTACAAATTACAAAGAAAAATCGTTTATTTTGGATGATGAAAGTTATTTCCCTTTGAGCAAAACCCATATACCTGGAAATGATCGGTACTATACCAGTAACATTTCAACATCACCAGACAATATAAAACACAAGTATAAGCACAAGTTTGAGCAGAAAGTTATGCTTTATGTGGCTTTTTCCGATAAAGGTGTGTCAAAACTGTGGTTCAAACCTAGTGGTTTAGCAGTTAATCCTAAACTGTCATATAGTGAATGCTTGAAAAAAATACTTATACCATTTAATCGCCAACATCGCCCTGATGGAGAATATGTGTTTTGGCCAGATAAGGCATCGTCGCATTACGCCAAAAAAACATTGCAATTCCTAGACTCCCATAATGTGCCATTTGTACCGAAAATCCGAAATCCCAAAAACCTTCCACAATGTCGGCCGATCGAAGATTTTTCTGTTTTTTTGATTTTTCTGGTTTACAAAATTAACTGGGAAGCAGAAAATTGTGCCCAACTGATAAAAAGAATCAAAACATGTGTACGAAAAATGGACAAATATGCCGTCCAACGGTCTTGTTCGGGCATTATGTCAAAACTGCGTCGAACAGCTGATCACGGGCCCTATCGTAATGTGCATTGATAATTTTGTAAATAGTTAAATGTGTATTATAACCCTTACTATAAAAAAATTATAAAATGTTACACAATTATTTTTTTACACCCTTGCAAATAATTCTCATTTTTTTGTTATCACCCGTTATATGTTGTTACTGGCACGTTGTGCTAACGAAACTTTATAAAATAATAAACAGTCTGCTGTCAACCGACCTTTCAATAACCCAATAATATTAAGGAAACCCAATGTAAAAAGCCAAATGGATTACATAAATAAATATTTTAGCATAATCGAGATCGCCTTAGTCAAACTACAGGAACGAGATACGTCAATCATCGATGCCATAGAAATATTTGATGAAGTCCGGACAGTTATAAGTTGGAGTAATAGCTTACATGGCGCCGAACAAATATCACACGAATCCGCATCCGATGAAATTTCTTTATACAAATTCGCCCCGCTAACATCAGTTGAATTAGAAATATCGTTTTCGGCTTATAAATGGGTTTTAGATGTTAAACAAAATAGGTTAACATTAGGGAAAATTGAAAAAATAATGGTTTGTTATTTTAATTTTATAGATACCAAAAGTAATAAAAAATAATATGCTAAATATTAGAAATAAATGATTTTATTAAAATGTATAATCAATATGTAATAAAATGACGAAAAAACGGTCTTTTATCAAACCACACGAAAGCCCGGAATCCCGCGGCATATCCATACTAGCATAATGATTGAGGTCATTTACCCCAAGTCGCATCCAAAACCCCGATCACTGATGATAACTCGAGGTACATTTAGAAAGGATGGGTGAAAGAAGGGTTACGAGAGATATATGGCGACCGAGAGTGAGCGGAGATGTCGGTAGGGGACGTCCTAGGCGGACGTACGATGATCAGATTCGCGATGTACTGAATAAGGGCCAAATAAAAAGCACCCGAAACCGACGTATGGGCATGAAGAGATTGATGAATGTAAAAGAAGCGAAAGTGTTATGTTTAGATCGGTGCACCTGGCGTTCCATAGTCTCTGCCTACCCCATTGGGAGACAGGCGTGAAGTTATGTATATATGTATGTATATATATTATATATTAACGGCCGATTGAGAGCACTCAAGGGATAATTAATCATCATCATCAGCCTATATATGTCACACTGCTGGGCACAGGTCTCCTCTCATGAAGGAGAGGGAATTGGCTGTAGTCTCCACGCTAGCCCACAGTGGATTAGAGACTTCACATACACCTTTTGAATTTCTTCGCAGGTGTATGATGGTTTACTCACGATGTTTTCCTTCACCGAATAGCGAGTGGTAAATTTCAACTGCCATTCCGCACATAAACGCGTCTGAGTCGTACGTTGCAAGTGCACGGATTTATTTATATTGACCGGTGCAGTGATTCGTAAACTTTTGTTTTGTCACTAATTATCTACTGTTCGGATATGCGGTGCAGTGTCTGTAGTGTTGGCGTCAGTGATGCCCCTCAGTGCGGTGCATGTAAAAAACACATTGGCTATTGTTGTGCCAATATTACCGAGCAGGGTTACAGAAAATTGGGTCCTGATCGGAGAGCTGCCTGGAGATGCTTGGGATGCAGAAAGGATGCCTCGCCAGCCCCCTCGGTTGCTAAACCATCTGAAGAACTGACTCCTAAGTCAATTACTCCGAAACAAACGGATCTGGACACTATAATGAGCGAGCTACGTGAAATGAAAAAGCACCTCATGTGCCTTCCTACTCTGTTACAGGATATTAACACGATTAAGACCGAACTCTCGGAGGTAAAAGGAGCGTGTGACTTCACCAGTGGAAAATTGGATGATTGTACCTTACGATTAAACGAAGTTGAGCGCAAAGTCCCGGAGCTTGAAATCCTGCATAGCAAAGTGCAATCCTTAAGCAATGAAATAACTAATCTGAAAAACGAGCTCGCTAGCAAAGACCAGTGGCAGCGCCTCAATAATGTGGAAATCAAGGGGGTACCATTAAAGAAAAATGAAAATCTTTTTTCAATCTTGGAGAAAATTTGTGGTGTTGTGGGGTACTCAGTGGATAAGAATCACATTAATTACATATCCAGGGTTCCAATCCAGAATTCCAATGATAAATCAATTATTGTCTGCTTTAATAATAGATATATTAAAGAAGACTTCATAGCCTCCGCGCGACTTAGGAAGGTGGTCGTGGCTGAAGATATTGGATTCCAGGGTAGCCAGCAGAGGATTTTCACCAATGATCACTTGAGTCCTGTATATAAGCAGCTGTTGACAAAAACGAAAACCTCTTTGAAATTAAAAGGATACGCTTATATATGGGTCAAATATGCTAAAATTCATGTACGGAAGGATGATAACTCCAGGGTTTTTATTATTAATAACGAAAACGATTTAAACAAATTACTTTAATCAGTGTCTTATATATTTTAATGTGTTTATTGCTGCTGTTGTTGTTGTTTTTGGTAACGTTATTGGTATTTTTCATGGGAATATTTATATTTGGTGGTGAAACTTTGGGAACCTCTGCCTTGCCCGAGCGAATCGGCTGTTGTTATTGTCGAAACCAGTGGCTTATCGCTAACCGCTTTCCTTACATTGTATTAGTTTTTAAACGGGCATGCTCGTTAACAGATAACTATCTCTGTCTATTACACTCAATTGTCGCGCTTCCTAATGACTCACTCGCTTGCGCTTATGGGAAACTGTTTATGTCTGTTAAAGAATATTCTAATTATTCCGTTGCTTGCCTTTCTTTCTTTAATCACTATTATGATTATATGATTTATTTATATATTTTTCCTTTAAATGGCTACTAATAAAATTAACAACGGAATATATACCTATCCTATAATCTATTATCAGAATGTAAGGGGGCTGCGGTCCAAAACTTTGACATTCTTCCGTAATTCAAATTTAGCCTCTTATAATATAATTATCTTAACTGAAACGTGGCTATTGGATGGAGTGTTGGACACTGAGCTTTTCGATGATCGGTACGTGGTTTGGAGGCGGGACCGTGACCTGGCTCTGACTGGCCAGAGCCGTGGCGGCGGCGTTCTCATTGCCACTCGCAGGGACCTGACAGTCACACCGAGGACTGAGTACCATTCTTCGGCTGAGGATTTATGGGTCACATTGACACTTAGCGATAGTTCTAACATGCCAATTAAAGTACACCTTTGTGTTTTATATTTGTGTAAGCAAAGTATGGGCTATACTTTTTCACAACAATTGTCTAACTTCTCTGATAAACTTGAAAGTTTCGTACTGAACTATCCCGATGACAAGTTTTTATTATGTGGTGACTTTAATATGAGTAACATTGAATGGATTTCTCGTGAATCATTTTTGATTCCCACAAATTGTACAAATAGTGATGAGCGTGGCTTCACCGATGACTTAAACTTATTTAACTTGTGTCAATTCAATGGCATCTCTAATCGCTATGGTAAAACGTTGGATCTTGTTCTGTCGAACGATTTTGTATGCGTCAATAAGTGTTGTGACCCTCTAGTTCCAATCGATCCTTATCACGAGGCGTTAATTATATATTTAAAATTTGTTAATTTAAAATGTATTAAACCTGCTTCTCGCACTAAATATTATTATAATAAAGGTGATTACGCTTCTATTAATAATCAACTAATGTCAATTATATGGGATATGGAATTTTCCAAGCTATCTTTAGATCAGTGTCTTGATTTTTTTTATTGTACATTTAAAACCCTAAGGGATAGGTTTATTCCTTGCAGAGTTGTTAATAATGATACATTTCCTAAATGGTTTTCGCCTAGTTTAAAAAAAGCTATTAAAGAGAAAACTAAATATCTGAGAAAATTCAAAATTTATGGTAACAAATCCGACTTCATTGGTTGGCTGTATGAGCAGCGTACAGAGAGATAGAGTAAAAAAACTGGAACACGATTGTTATGAGGCGTATATCAACCGCATTGAAAACAACATTGCCCGTGACCCAAAGCAGTTTTGGACATATATAAAATCTCGCTCTAAATCGCAAGGCATACCTAGTAGCCTTAAGTACGGAGATAGAGTGGTGAACAATGGTGAAGATATTTGTAACGCCTTTTCTGATTATTTCCGCACCTCTTTTTCGGCACCAAGCAGTAATACAGATAGTCTACCTCAGGTTACTGGTAACTCCTCAACTCAAATATCAAGTATCGAGGTTAATCCTGAGTTAATCTTTAAACTGCTTATTAATCTCGATCCTGCTAAATCAGCGGGCCCGGATGATCTTCCAGCTCAGTTTTTAATTAATTGTTCTAGAGGTCTTGTGAGACCGATTGAACTCTTGTTTAAGCGCTCGTTCGCTGAATGCATAGTTCCGTCTTTATGGAAGGCTGCTTTTATTACACCCGTACACAAAAAGGGGTCCAAAACAGACTTACTTAATTATAGGCCTATCTCCAAATTGTGCATTATAGCAAAAGTTCTCGAAAGGTTAGTGTATATGCAAGTTTATGACGCCCTCAAAAATTCTTTTAGCCTTAGTCAGCATGGATTTATGCAACGCAAGTCTACGGTTACCAATCTCGTGCTATTAAATGATTTCGTTACTAAGGCAATGGACAGTGGTGCTCAGGTAGATGTTGTATATACGGACTACAGTAAGGCATTTGACCGTATTGATCATAAATTGCTCATCATGAAACTTGAACGCATGGGAATTAGCGGTGA
Source organism: Acleris emargana (assembly GCA_927399475.2). Classification (NCBI taxonomy): domain Eukaryota; kingdom Metazoa; phylum Arthropoda; class Insecta; order Lepidoptera; family Tortricidae; genus Acleris; species Acleris emargana. The sequence goes on along the minus strand of OV656835.1, from coordinate 41,151,532 downwards.
TCTGCTGAGATGGTTCTCGTCATACATTGATAACAGGTCGCAGGCTGTTGTCATGAGTAATTATGTTTCTGGATGGGTTACCGTGCCAAGTGGCGTCCCGCAAGGTTCTTTACTTGGTCCCCTACTTTTTAATGTATTTGTTGATGACATCAGCACATGTTTCACTTTCTCGAGATTACTTTGCTTCGCTGATGATATGAAGATCTTCGCTCAGATTAGGTCAGTACAGGACTCTGCTCTCATACAGGCTGATCTCGAGCGTCTTGACACATACTGTCGGTCCAATAAGTTAGACCTGAATCCATCTAAACGTTTTGTCGTTACCTACCTTCTCACGAAAGCGTGCACCAATTAATACTTTTTACAAACTTAAGGACCAACTTCTGTGCAGAGCACCATTCTTGAGAGACCTAGGTGTCATTCACGATTCTAAACTACTTTTCGATGTCCACGTGGAGAGTATTGTTAAAGCTGCTAATAAGTCTCTTGGTTTCATAATGCGCAATTCCGCCAAGTTTACACGGCTTAAAACTCTTAAGATTCTTTATTGTGCCTATGTAAGAAGTAAACTTGAGTATGCGTCTCAAATTTGGAATCCATGTTATAGTACCTACGTTGATAGAATCGAACGCGTTCAAAAAAGGTTCATAAAATTTATTTCCTTTAAATTAAATATTACTTACAACTCGTCCAACTATATAAATGTTTGCAAGAGGCACCATTTAGTGTCATTATTTAAGCGTCGTGAAATTGCTGACACTATATTTTTGTTAAAGATCTGCAACGGCAGTATCGATTGTCCTGAATTGCTCAGTAGTCTCTCATTCATTACTCCTGCTAGGCAAAAAATATATTTTCCCCCCTTTTCTGTTCCCCTTGCATCCTCTAACTACAGGCAGAACAGTTTTTTTATTCGTGCAAGTAAAAATGTAAACAAATTGTCAAAAGAGATTGACATTGATGTGTTTAACATTAATACGCTGTCACTAAGACGTACTTTAATAAACATTTACTTTGAGTGAGCGTGCCCCTCTCCTTAATCTTAATCTTACCTTCTCTCAGCTTTCCAATAGTTAATCATTACCCTGCCACCTTCTTTGTACCCTTTCTCCACAGTAGGTAGTATCTAAGCTAAGTATTTGTACTAATTGTATTTGGTTGATATTGTTAATCCTAAGTCAGTGCACCAATGTGGGCTTTATGCGACGTAATTATTATTGATACGATATTTCTATCGGTGAGAACCTGTAATTGGCTTTCTGAATTTATGTATGTTTCTAATGTATTTAGCATAGCTGTTGGTTTTCCTTAAATAAAAAAAATAAAAATAAAAATAAAAAAATAAAAAAATATAAGTTCCGAAAAACTCATTTGTACGGGCCGGATTCGAACCCATGAATGACCTCATGTTAATTGTGATAATTAATTACGTACATAAATTATTCTGAGACAAATAGTTAAGTACAAATTATAATATTATCCACCTAATGAACATACCAAGACTTAACTTGTAAAGATGGCGGGAACGCGGTGGATGCGAAAAGCACAAGACCGGTCTGAATGGAGAGCCTTGGGGGAGGCCTATGTCCAGCAGTGGACGTCTTTCGGCTGACATGATGATGATGATGATGATGATGATGAACAAACCATACAATATATTTAATTAATAAAAACATTTTTTTGGGACATCGAGATCAACCTAGTCCCGAACCATGTATAGAAAGTGGTTTACCAAAGGAGGAGGAGGAAACACCTTTACCAAAATTGGAACCCGAAACCTCTTGTTGTTATGTACCTACATCATCAGCTATTCTCAATTTTATTGTACATTTAGGTAAAAAGCCTTGGATTTAGGTAAAAATTTGTAGTAATTTTTACCTGAATCGAAGACGTGATCCACATGTACAAAAAAATTGAGAATAGCTCTCATAGCGACATGTCGCATAGTCGTGCATCGAATAATTTTATTTCACACAAAAAATGGTTCGCACAATTTTGCATGTCGCATAGTCGTGCATCGACTAAATTGTATTCGTATAAAGAGCAGTTCGCACAAATGAAGTGTCGCACAGTCGTCCTTCGCCCATTCACACTTCGCACGAACAGTAGTTCGCACGAGCGTGTGTCGCACATCCGTAGTAAATCCCATTATTCTGGCCCGATTTAGCTGCGTGTCACTATGCTCGCCATGTGTTGAACTAGTATCGAGAAAATAATGTCAAATTTATCACGATATCATTAAATCCCCCGAATCGCCCTGAGATCAGGCCCGTCGAGAAATTTTCGGCTCTGATGAAGTCAAAGCTACGAAAACAAGCTAAACCAACAGATAACATCGACCAATTAAAAAAAGACTGTATCGTATCCTAAAACTGGCAAAGGGGATCAACAAATAACTAAAAGTAGCTTTTAGGATTTACTTTGAAGATCTAAGAATCTCGTAGTCTAAGTATTTTTTTGTAATAAAAAGTATTTATACTTACAAATTACACCATTTAATTTGTTTCCATAATGAACGATACCGTCCTTTTTATAAAATAATCAATCATATATGAAATGTATTTTTTTTATTGTAATTTAATCTAGTAATTAATACAATTGATTAAATTTACCTCTTTATTATCTTCTAAAGTCGTCAGCTGTGGCACGATTCTGGCATATTTGTCTAAAGCGGTGCAGAACCACCACATAACGTCGTGCACGCAAGTAGGCTGCGTCGCCGATCTTAGCAACCAATTTAAGGCCTGCAATAAAGATACTTATTTATTGATAAAATATTATAAAACCCCTTTATAATTCCCTTATTATTGATTTATTATTTGCAATCACATTATCGGTCTAAACGAGGTTAAAAATTGAAAACAAACATGATGGGTTTACCTCAAAAGCATATTGTCTGACGGTATTGATCCGGATGGCGGCATCCATCTTCTGCGTGTAGGAGTGTAGGTTGCGTGCGGCCAGCACGAAGACGAGCACGGGCGTTTGCATGAGCGCGTGCGGATCGAGGCGCATCGGCTCGAAGGCCGACACGCCGCGCTCGCCGGGCCACGCGCCGCACCCCACCAGCCGCTGCAGCGCCGCGCTCGGCTGCGCCAGGAGCGACGAGCCCGCCCCTGCGCCGCGCCGTACAACCAAAATTATTACTCAACACTGCTCGAAAATATGTATTGCCAAATATCTGCTATCGGGTCCAAAACATCTCCTTCATGGACTCGGCAAGAATGTTTGCGTCGGCCTGATTGCTGATCGGTTGACAACATTAAGAATCAATGATATCTAATCAACAATGTGTTTTGAATGAGTGATCTTCAAGTTGCGAACTGATAAGCGAGCTTAGTGGGTCGGGCATGTTGTGAATATTCACAGTTCTTTTAAGTTTTATTAGGTCTTACATATGTGTGCATTATTTTTTTGATTTAATTCTTATCTATTTGTGAGTTCCTGTAATTGGCTCTGTACCTCTATTTAAGTAAGTATAACAATTGTAAAAGCTGTTGGTTCTCCTACAATAAATAAATAAATTAAAAAAATGTACCATAGGGCCACAGAACAGAAAAAACAAACGAAGTGTGAAGTGGGCGTGGCAAGTGTGGCATGGTTATGCGGAGTTCCACGCGACTTAGCTCAGTTTGCTGCGATCGCTTGTGCGTGACAGTTGTGCGAATAATATTTCTAAATTAGGAAATAAATCGAGAAGTATGCCTTATTGTGCTATTTTGGAATGTAAAAACGGTAGCCGCACCAAAAACATTTCCCATTGTGGGGTGTCGTATCATCGGGAAGTTTTATTTTATTTACATTAATATATTTCTGATTTTATGATTTCCGCAATTTTATATGATGAAAAATGAACTTTATGTCAATGGAGTAAGGTCGATCCTATCCTGGATAGAATAAGGTAATAATCTCGAATGTTCCATGCTACTCGGAACGAACGCACTGCACGAGTAGAGGGAAGGCGTTGTCGATAAAATTATATATATTTGATTAATGTTCACGTTTGATTCTTTTCTCAAACATGCTCGGAAAAACGGTTTTCCGATTGAAACACAAGGACGGAAAGAGCCTCATTTTACTCCTAGGAGTAAAAAAACCATATGAAAACACTTTCCGTCCATGTCCATATATTTCTTAAAAATGCTGTCAATTTGCATACAAAATCAAAAGGACCAAGACAAAAATTCCAAACAGCCAAGGTAACTGCTCGCTTTTTTAGCACAGTGCGTGTGTTTCTTTTCGAATTTGCATTCCAATGTCTATGGTTAGTATTTAAAAACAATTGACAGTCGGTAACATTCGTTCATTCTGCATAATATAATTGTGAAACCGAATATTAAACTATTTGTTGTGTGAAATACTATAAAAAATGAGCTCAAGCGACGAAAGCGACTAAATAGGTACCACTCCGCCTATAGATATTAAAATCTGAAGCTGCCTCGGTTAGGCAAAACCTGCTTCCCGCTAAATCTAAGGAAAAATATAACCGAACTTATGACCAATTTATGCTGTGAAGGGCAAACAAAAATGTAAATTAAATTACTTGTTTTTTACTTTTTTAGAAATGTATTTGTATTATTTCCTCACATGTTTGAGAAAAGCATTATGTATGCCTCGGCGGAAACGAGGATTTCCTGACTCGTATTTTAGCAGGCCTCGCTGTTGCTCGGCCTGCTAACCACCTCGTCAGGAAAACCCTTACTTTCCGCGCCTAGGCAACAATGTACTATTTCTCAAACATGCTCGGAAAAAACGGTTTTCCGATTGAAACACAAGGACGGAAAGAGCCTCATTTTACTCCTAGGAGTAAAAAAACCATATGAAAACACTTTCCGTCCATGTCCATATATTTCTTAAAAATGCTGTCAATTTGCATAAAAAATCAAAAGGACCAAGACAAAAATTCCAAACAGCCAAGGCAACTGCTCGCTTTTTTAGCACAGTGCGTGTGTTTCTTTTTGAATTTGCATTCCAATGTCTATGGTTAGTATTTAAAAACAATTGACAGTCGGTAACATTCGTTCATTCTGCATAATATAATTGTGAAACCGAATATTAAACTATTTGTTGTGTGAAATACTTACTATAAAAAATGAGCTCAAGCGACGAAAGCGACGAAATAGGTACCACACCGCCTATATTAAAAACTGTTTATTTACAAATTGCCCAAACATGACCAACATAACTTTTAATGTGAATTAAATTAAATTACTTGCTTTTTAGAAATGTATTTGTATTATTTCCTCACATGTTTGAGAAAAGCATTATGTATGCCTCGGCGGAAACGAGGATTTCCTGACTCGTATTTTAGCAGGCCTCGCTGTTGCTCGGCCTGCTAACCACCTCGTCAGGAAAACCCTTACTTTCCGCGCCTAGGCAACAATGTACTATTTCTCAAACATGTTTGAGAAGAACGGTTTTCCGATTGAAACACAAAGACGGAAAGTGCCTCTTTTACTCCTAGCGGTAAAAAAACCACATGAAAACACTTTCCGTCCATGTCCATATTGCTTCTTAAAGGTGCTCTCTATTGCGTATAAAATCGAAAAAAACATGGAAAAAATCCCATACAAACAACTTGTGGGTGGGGCGTGTGGTGCGGGAGCGGGGCTCTGCGATGCTAGCGAAGGCCCGTCGTGCGTGGAGCTATCTTAACTAATACTCATAGTTTTCAAACAAACTTTCCCTCCGAATTTGTCAAAGGTTTTAAAAATACTTAGAATCATGCATTTGTATCATTTCCTCGCATTGTTTGAGAAAAGCATTATATATGCCTCCGCGGAAACGAGGATTTCCTGACTCGTATTTTAGCAGGCCTCGCTATTGTTCGGCCTGCTAACCTTGTGAGAAAATCCCTTACTTTCAGCGCCTAGGCCATAATGTACTGTTCCTGCTTCGCTTGGCAAGCCAGAGTAGAAAGCCGTTTTTGATTCTTCCTCCGAAATACAATATCATTATTATAGAATTTAAATCAGTTCTATTATTGGAACACAGACAACACAAATTGAAAATTTGCGTACCAACAAAAAATCGTTAAAGTTGTTTTAAAATAATACATATTTATATTGCATGAAGCAAACGCTGGGACTATTCGAGGTAAACGCTTTGACTCTCACCGCCTGTTTCACAATCGACAAGTAAAGCATATTTGACAGATAAATTTAGCCCTTTCTCTTTCTTACACTTGTAAATAGACAAGAAGAGAGCCAACTTTAAATAGCAGCTAAATTTACTCGTCGATCGAGGCCTTAACTGTAATTAATTAACTTAAAAAACTATTAAGCTATTAACATTCTAAAGTCAATATTATCGATATACTTAAAAAAAAAGAACATACAGTCGAACATAGAACCACCTTCAAGGTTGGATAAAATTGTAACATAACCATATTTATCTAAAGTAATAAAAATGATTGGTGAATAGGCACCGGAGAGCGTGTCCTGGTCGGCGGGGCGCGCCAGGCGTGCGAGCGGCGCTGCGTGCGCCAGGCCCTGCGCCCCCGCCTGCCCCATCGACACCGAGCGGTGCACACGCGGGCCGTGCGCGCCTGCCGCCGCGCCACCAAACGGTCCGCTCTGCAAATAACACGTACCCGTTTAGTGCTACTTCAAAATAAAGGTGGTAACAGATACTTGCAGACCTATGAGTAGGTACTTCAGATATTCCTAATAAATAAAAATATTATTGAATTTCTTTGAATATAAACCCCCTTTTTTTAAGAAACATCAATTGCAAGGGCGTATGCTGTCACAAGCCCTCAATATATTTGAAAGACCTATTAAACGACTACCAATCTACACTATGGCAGAGGGGTTGCACTGGGCGTGTCGCGCCGCCTTATTAACCTTCCCACTTGTCAATTCTGAGGATGGATATCAGTCCAGGGCCGGCACCAAGCGAAGCGAGCGAGCACGCGTGCGCCACGATCTGCAGTCTTGAACGTTTGGTCTCGGAGCGTGCCGTAACTTCATATTAGTAAAGTTATGTATGTGCATATAATCTGATACTTTTTATTATTTACTTGTTCTGTAGTGTTGTTAGTAAAATACACGATGAAACGCACTCTGAAAAGCGGTTACATAGACTGTTCTGTAAATAGTTCTTTCAATAAACAAATTATGCTCTTATAAAATAGTCCCATACATACATACATACATTAAATCACGCCTTTTTCCCAGAGTCGTAGGCAGAGACCACTTCTTTCCACTTGCTACAATCTTGACAAATTTATTTCGCTTCTTCAACAGTCATACATCGAGTCATGCACGCACGTCGGTTTCGGGTATCAAGGTCATGACAAGCAGCGCCACGGGAAATTCATAGTCATAGTGTTTAAAATAAATAAAATGCTTGGTCATAGCCGCTTAACTCTCTTAGTCGAGATATCTTATCGCCACCCTAGAAATAGGTAACATTGAGGAGTTCCGATGGCCACATCGATGGATAGGACGATCGGGCCCTGTCGCGTGGCCCGCTCGATCGCCCGATCTTAATCCAATAGACTTTTTTACTGGGGTTGCCTTAAAGACAAGGTTTACCGAAAAACTATTGTAAACGAAGAAGATCTCCGACAGCAAATAAGCACAGCTGTGGAGGAAATCAACCAATTAAGCTGAGGAAGATTAAAAAGTTATTTTCTTAAGAGGTGCGAGCTTGTATTGCAGTGGAAGGCTGGCAATTCGAGCATTTGCTAACTGTGCTTGATTTAAAAAAAAGTAATAATAATTAAAATGCTACATACAAAGCTTTAATATCCTGTAAAAAGTGAATTTTATTACTTTTCCTACTCCTGTACTTTTATCTGTCATTTATATAGTCACGAACACTAATATAAGAATATAGATAATATGTCCGCAGAACATTCCGTAGAAAAGTCTATCTAGTCTATTCCCCTTAACAGCACTTGTGCTTTTTTGAGCCAAAGCTGCCAAAGCTTACACCTAGGTTAATTTGACCAATCAAAATACTTCACCAAATTAAACCACCAATCAAAATACACATTGACTGTCAATCGGAACGTTAGGTTCTTTTTGGTATGTAAACTCTTTTATTAATTTAACTCTTTAAAAAAAACATTTTATTTGGTATCAACCAACCAGAACGCAGCTATATTAAAATCGACCAATCAGGTAAAAGAATTCATTTCTCAAATCATTAGGTGTTTTTTAGTCCCTATTTCACAAGTTAAATCGATTGTGCAACTTTTTAAAAAAATATGAAACCGATAGTGCACATCAATTTAAAAACAAAGTTAACCATAGACACATATTTTCTTGTTTTCGAATGTTTCTCGCTCGTTTGTTGTTCTGTGCTTCGTTCGTTCGTATTCTAACCTAGGTATATTAATTTAGTTTTGCATTTTATTTGAAACCTAGTCGTAGAAAAAGTATTGTATGCAACGGTGTATAACTAAGTCAAAAAATACTCGTGGCGTCTTGCTTTACGATGTTCGCCTGCGGCTCACATCGTAACCACACCGCTCGTCTTTTTTGACCTCTCTTATACAACTGTTGCATAAACTACTATAGTAGATATCAGTTGCATCTAAGAGCCTGGCATTGTACAGGGTGCAGCCCAAATCTAAACGGTAAGTACCTAGATAATAGTAAATTAAATCGTTTTGAACTATTAAAAAAAGCGACATTGAGAATTTTACTTTGTTGGATTTAGTTTTGCATTGCTGCTGAATTTAATTAAAGCTCTGAACTAAATGCATTCTAATACAGCTAGTGATCAAGTTACCTTTTCAGGTAGTACTGGCTTAAGGTGATTTGTAGTGTACCTACTGTGTTTTCCTCGTATTTTTTTTACAGTTATGATTTACGGCCAAACCCTATATTCAATCCGCGGACAGATAGGCTTACTTTGGATTAAAATTTGACACATTTTGTATGGGCAAATGTAAAATTTTACCCGAGGTAAGCTTTATCTATCCTCGGTTTGAATATAGGGTTCGGCCGTTAATGATATAAGATGTACCATTTTTGAATGCCTATTAAAAAATAATGTTTTTAAGCTTAATGGCTAATCTGTGATTATGTAATTTTTTTTCACCAGGAGAGTTCAAAACAATCCGGATACCGCAACTCAAAAACTTACTGCGGGTGTACATTTTTCCACTTTTTTTTTAAAACGGAATATCTCGAAAATGGTGGGATCTTATCTGACCTGATGACCTGACCACCTATCTCCCCCTTAAGTTTGTCGTGCTACTTACTGGACACCCTGTATACAGGTCAAACACATAACCCTTCTTTTGGGATTTGCCGCAATAGCGTAAAAACATCAAATTTGATATGATAATAGCACAAGCCCTAAATAAAAACGTCAAATGAATACTAATCGGTTAAGTGTGAGTTGCGCTCGCGCTATTTATTTATTTGGTTAAGTCATAACATTCAAACAGAAATACAATTGTACGTACTGTGCGGCGGTATGGAACCCTTGGTGTGCGAGCTTGACTAGCACTTTTCTGTAACATAAGTGTACTAAATGTATTTGTCTTACACTTAAAAAAGACTCACCAAAGGTGCAATGACAGGCGGTGGCGGTCTTCCAAGGGAATGGTACTTGGTGGCGTCGACTGTAGCGTTGGCTTTGGGCGCCGCACCCAACGCGGGCAGACACTGGAAGGGCGGTGCCGGCTGCCACATGCTGCTCGGCGGCGTGGGCGGGCTGCGCCCGGAGGCCTCATGCCATGGAGAAGAAGAAAGAGTTTCTGAAAATCAACCGTAAACCGTGAAACAAATGGTAGATTATAAGATTACACATACAATAGACAACGCGATTAGCATAGTTGGCAGTAACCCTGCATAAGAAGCTAGCTGCCCTGGGTTCGATTCCCGGTATGTTATATTATATTTAATTTTGTGTGATGAGCGCGAGTATTTGTAATTTTGAATGTTTTCTATGTATCTCCAGCAAAGAAATATACTAGTGAGGACCTATGCCACTCCTGGAATAAAAACCAACGATACCATAAACTTAAAACTCTGTAAAGCCTTTTAGTCTACAGGTCCACTTATATTTGTATGAGTCAATTTGACCTAGTACTCGAAAAGTGCAGTTGCACGTGATTGGCTAATGAGAATCCGCTAAATCCGCGCTCACAATGGAGCAGGTAAGGTAAATGCGTCCGTCGCAACCACACTGCAGTTCCTTACGGTCGTGTTGTCAGTGAGCGTAAGGTGTCAGTGCATTGTTCATAGGGATCCCATGTGATACCGGCGAGTTTATTTAATAAAATTTTGTGAAATTATGGATAAGATGGTTATCAACAGAAGGTTTTATAGGTACTTCTAGTTGTTATAAAGCATATTTTTAGAGAAATCATCATTTTATTTCACTCCCGGCATTTTAGGTCTGAGCCGGGGAACCTAATTATTGCGTGCGAATCACGCAATAAGGGAAAATCGATCCGAAATGTTTTAGACTTTTATTTTCATTCATTCATTCATTAAATCACGCCTGTTTCCCAGAGGGGTAGGCAGAGACCACTTCTTTCCACTTGCTACGATCTTGACAAATTTCTTTCGCTTCTTCAACATTCATACATCGAGTCATGCACGCACGTCGGTTTCGGGTACTTAAGATTCGGCCCTTTTCCAGTATTTCTCCGATTTGATTCGAAAAAGTACGCCTAGGGCGGCCCCTTCCGACCCTTCCACTCACTTTCGATCTGTATATCTCTTTCGTCAATCTTCTTTCATCCATCCTTTCCAAATGACCGAACCATCGAAGCATGCCCTTTTCAATCTTAGTCACTACATCTTCTTTCATTCCACATTTCTCTCTGATTTTTTCATTTCTAACTCTATCAATCAGTTTCACACCACACATACTACGCAAAGAACGCATTTCAACTGCATTTACACGACTATCATGCTTGTCCTGCCACACCCAACATTCACTACCATACATCAGGGTAGGGGCTAGCACTCCATTGTGAACAGCCAGCCGGGCTTTTTGTGAAACGCCCTGTCTGCTCACAAAGGAGTGCAGGGCCCCATTAATTTGATTCCCCGCATTCACCCTCCTCTCGATATCCTTCTCACACTTACCATCTCTTGTAAACATACTTCCCAGGTACACAAATTCGCTCACTTGTTCTACTGATTCACCATTTATATTTATCACGCACTCAGTCATCTCCTCATCCTTCTCTATCACCATGACCTTGGTCTTGGCAACATTTACTTTCATCCCCTTTTTCTTAAATCCCTCATTCATTACTGTCACCATCTCCTGCAACTCAAGTACCGATGGGGCAAGACTTTTATTTATAGCTAGATAATTTGTATCTAGTAAAATTTACGTAAATAAATTAAGTAACGACCGCAGATTACTGGGGAATATATAGGTAGATATATGTCTTTTTTTCATTTTAACTCTTATAATCAATTCTGAAGTGAACACTTTTTGTGTCATACTTATGAATTGATGGAGTCATTAAAATTAAAATTAAACACCTATTTATTTCGGTGGTATGCATATATATTTGTTATATTTCCTCCTTTTACTATTTAATTTTCGTAAAAATATTTAATTAACACAATTTTTTTAACTGCCGTAATGGTACATGTCTTTTTTATTCACGTATTTTATTCCTTAATTATCAACAATTTTTTTCAAGTTGTAATTCTGTAGCTCTGCCTAGCCCACTCTGGGATTACAGGCGTGAAGGTATGTATGTATGTATGTATTTTATTCCGGTATACCCGGTACTAGGGTCCCGTAAGGGGGCCTGTATCCTCTCTTTCCTCTCAGCAACAATATTAGCTTGTGGCGAATTCTTTGTAACTCGCCACTGTTTTACTCCAGGATCGTTGTTATACCCAAAATCGAGCAAAAATTCGAATAGCCTTACCCACGATTTAAAGGGCTTAAGTTGTGGATTAATGCTTGCTGGTTTATTATTTTATGGTTTGTTATAGTTATGGGCATGGTAGCCCCCCTACCATGCCCATAACAGACGTTTTTGATGAAGTTTTAGTTCTTATAACTCAGGCAAAACTGAATGTAAATTTATGATAAAATATATTATAATATCATTTTCCATATATTCATCTTTAATTCTGTCGAACAGAATTACCAAATAACCCATAGTATTTTTTTAGATCTTTTAAAAACATGACTATAAAAACAAAAAGAGGGATATGAATTTTTCATCTTGGCGTCAATTGATATGGAAATTACATCTAAATATTCTTCATTAATATTACTAAAAAACCATCGAAGATTATAGTGATAAATATGGAAATGCATGTTAAAACTACTTTTTTGAAGTAAAATATGTCAAACTTTGATAGCATAAATCTCGTTATAAGTGACTCGTAAAAGATTTTTTTTGATGGCAGCTTGTTTAGAACAGCAGTGTTCATGCAAATAGGTTTTAGCAACAACTGAACTATTAGAGCTTCAGATCGAAGATCATCTGCCCAGGGTAGCCCCTTAAGATTGATTCTACTGATTTAAGTAAATACTTTTTCTATTAGTCCCAATGCGTTGAAATATTTAAAAACGACAACTGATTATTATTTATGCATGAGGTGAACAATTTAGATGTATTTTTTTTGTTTGAAACCAAATAGTATAACAATAACACTGTTATAAACTTCGGAATTCGAACATAGAAACAAGTTGACAACCCTAAACCAGAAATTCAAAATTGAATAACTCAGCTGTCTTACTACTTATAAACTTTTAATTTAATATAGTGATAGTGTATATTATGTTTCAACAGATATGGTGATATTTTACGTTTTCTATCGAAAGGTAAGTTTATGGAAAATACAAATGCATAGTAAAGACGTTTCTACGGTTTTTTATCGAAATTTCATATTAATGTAATATCTCATAAATGATTCATGATAAATTCAACGGAATTGTTTTGGAAGAATCCGGAAAGTTGATCTATCATCTGAGAACTTGAAACAGGATTGCCGCAACTAACCCTAAATAACACACTGCCGTAATATGGTACATTTAACTAAATACTTAAGTCAGCTCTTACATCTATACGGTGCTGCGGACGCGTTTGATTCCCTTCTTGCGACTTATTGTTTATCATTTACCTGTGACTTGGCTAGTGAAACGGACCGATGTCTCCATAATCTTTAATTTACCAATACCATTGTGAACGAGTCCTAAGAAGATCATCGTTTGTTGCCGCCCTCTTGGCTACCTGCCTCTATTTTTTATCCTTGTCATTTGTATGTCACTGTTTGTGTGAGTGAAAGAAGCCTACGTCTACGTCGTTAAAGTAAATGGAGTATTATAATATAACATTCATATTGAAGGGTACAGTACAAAAATGGTAAAAAAGGAACCCTTATTACGAGACTTCATTGTTTGTCTGTCTTTGTGTCACAGCAGTTTTTATCAGCAACTACTGAATCTATCCAAATTAATTTGGCATAGTTGTAACTTGCTTGCCCGTATCATTTAAATACCAGTATAAAAATAAAAAAGTTTCATAGTAATTAGTAGTGATCGGGGTGTTGGATGCGACTTGGGGTGAATTACCTCAATCATTATTCTAGTATGGATATGCCGCGGGATTCCGGGCTTTCGTGTGGTTTGAGAAAGGACAGTTTTTTCGTCATATTATTACATTACATATTGATTATACATTTTAATAAAATCATTTATTACAAATATTTAGCATATTATTTTTTATTACTTTTGGTCTCTATAAAATTAAATTAACAAACCATTATTTTTTCAATGTTCCCTAACGTTAACCTATTTCGTTTAACATCTAAAACCCATTTATAAGCCGAAAACGATCTTCTACTTCAACTGATGTTAGCGGGGCGAATTTGTATAAAGAAATTTCATCGGATGCGGATTCGTGTGATATTTGTTCGGCGTATGTTCTGATATCATCTAAATCAGGATTTCAAGCCATGACTGCTTCTATTTTAGTATCTATACGTAAGCTATTACTCCAACTTATAACTGTCCGGACTTCATAAAATATTTTTATGGCATCGATGATTGACGTATCTCGTTCCTGTAGTTTGACTAAGGCGATCTCGATTATGCTAAAATATTTATTTATGTAATCCATTTGGCTTATTACATTGGGTTTCCTTAATATATTTTTAGTTTTTTTATTGACACTGCTTCCGAATCTCGTAAACTTGATACAAGTGTATTTATTTCGTAAAAACATTCAACGTAATATGACACTGCTGAAAGCCAAGTTCTCCACCTTGTAACAACAGGCTTAGGAGGTAGAGGCATGTTCGGGAATGTTTCCTTTAATAGTCTGACTCTACTCGGAGATTACAGAAATATTTTTTTAATATTTGCAATCAAAGCGTCTACGTTCGGATATTGAGAACGAATTTCTTCCGCCACCCGATGAAGAGCATGAGCCAAACAAGTTACATGCTTCAACTTTGGAAACGTGTTCTTTAAAAGTCGCCCCGCCTTTAACATGTATGCTACGCTGTCTGTACACATTAACAAAACATTTTCAAGTTTGGTTTTTTCAAGATTCACCCCACAATTGTTTTAAACATTCTACTACAAAATTTGAAATGGTTTCGACATTTACTATTTCTAGCATTTTACATGCTACCAAATATGTCTTTTTAGAAACGTCTGAGTTCAACGGCTTTACCAATAAATGAGCAATGTACCAACCAAGGCAGTCCGTTGCTTGCCAGTAACAACAATATAGATTACAATAGTAAAAATTTAAATGTGTTTATTACTTACTCTTGAGCTTATCACTGTAATGGGAGTTCCCGGTGCAATCTGGGGTGATTGACCTTAAACATTATGCTAATAATGAATATGCCCGGGATCCCGGGATTTTTATTGATGTTGGAGGATAATTATTCTATTTTATTTTACATGATATTAATCGAAATTACAGGTCAACGTTTGAAATAAACGTTATTATTATTGAAGTAATATCGCGGGATTATAGTCACATCCATACTATGATTACGACTCGAAATCCCGCGAATTGCATACAAAACCCCGATCATTGGTAATTAGAAATGGGATCTAAAATGGAACTTAAGGGGATAGTAAAACTATTATAGCAAATGAGGTACCATACGAAAGGGCTTGATTTATTTTGCACATTTTGAAACTTTTTTATTTTAGTTTTCTCATTTTGGGATCATGACCAAAACATACAAAATGAGCCCCCTCTTATCTCTGATATTTACGGCCTGAGAAATCTGAAATGATTCAGACTGATTGACATTAAAATACTACATATAGAGATTTTTTTAATTTATCTTCCCTAACCGGGAATCGAACTGGTCGAATAATATGACAAAACAATAAAGTCTTATTTTCTGATACACATATACCTAGGCATTATAAAAAAAACAAGTCTCCTTTGTAGAATTAGCTATATTAAATAGTAAAGGTATTTAAGGTTTGCCGTTCATTTATTTATTAATTTACTAGCTTATGTCCGAAACTTTGTTCTTCTGGGATTTCGATAATCGTCCTCGGGATTAACGCTTAATAAATACTTTTAAAGAAAATTATGTTCAATATGATCGTATATACCGTTTTTGAGTTATTTCCGAACACCTGCGCTTCTCGACAAAAATACGTTGGTGCTCTTTTTTAAATAGTTTTTGTGTAATACCTAACGGCTTCAGAACCCTACACTGAGCTTGTTCAGACATGCTTTGCCCGGTTTTATATAAAGGGTCTAGCAGGCTAAGCTAAGAAGAATGGCCCCCACGAGGGATTGTGTTCTACTTTTAGGTGGAGTAGTGGCAGGATCTAAGAACACTGTATGCCTGATATCAGCCTCCGATCTTCTTTTGTTTCAGATTTATTCACGAAAATGTTAAAAAGTCAAGGTAATTTTTAAACTGTAATTATAGCTAAACCTAGCCAGCGAGGGTAACCAAATAAAATCAGAATTGTGGAGGATATAATGGGGTTACTAATACATATTTTTACAGACCTTCATGTCCTTAAACTTAGATGAAAAAAAAAATTGTTTTTTTTTCGATTAATTTTTTTGCCACTTCTTGCGGATACACAACTACACACTAGCCACAATTGTCAACTACGTATACATTCAAAAACATTTTCAAATATCATGGTGCGTCATGACAACAAAAATAAATAAACGAACGTATATTTTGTCGTCAGCTGCAAATCAAATGTATTAGCTATGGTACTATTATTCTAAATGTGTTTTTTTTCTTTCTTATTCTACACAAATAAGGAAAGTCAAAAATAATAAGTAATAAGAATTTATTGTAGGCTCATTGACAGAAGAAAATGTTAGTACCTACCATTTCATATCGATAAATAACTCAGAAGAGCAAACAGAACAATACAATTCTTGCATATTTACACAATCATACTCTTCATCGTCTTATGTATAACTAAATTCGATGCTACAATAGTTACAAATTTTCGTTAGGGCAATATTTTCGTCCGAAAGAGAAATCTCAACGTTTGGTAAGGATCTTAAAAAGAGCTCCTTGGACATTTGTACTGGTATGTGGAGCCCAAATACTTTCGACTTTATTATCCTCATCTGAAACAATATAATATATTGAGTTTATTCTACATTTTTATTTATACTTCGTATTTACAAAGGCACAAAAACATACTTTTGCAATCATTGTCAATTCGGACTCCTCTTCTAAATAGTACTCAACATACTTATCCAAACAATCGCTTAGTTTTTTAAGTGCACAATTATACAAACTTAATGGCTGCCTTTTATGCGAAAAATAACACATTATTCCTCTTATACTTAAATGATTACACAAAGATTTATTTTATATCTTCTATACGTACAAACTTTAAGGTAAGTTTTTACTTTACATTTAGACATACGTCATTAATTACAAAACAAAAGACAATAAAAAGGAAAAAGGTTGCGTTAGATTATAAATAGCACATCAGCCAGCATTTCATATAAACATCAAAACACAAAATTTCCTAACCCGAAAGCGTCCACAAATAATGGGTTCTTATACTCAGTCATCGTCATCACTATTATGATTAATGACGACCACCGTCTCATCTGTAGAGCAAATTTTCGATAATAATTCAGAAGGTCGTAATATTTTAGCAAGAAACCTGGCATGACTTAAATAATAAGCAATACTCGCAACATGCGAGCAACATCCAACTGTCCTAAGCCCATTTGGACAGTCGCAGCAATATCTTCGTATGCCTTCAACTTCGGTACTATTCGATGCGTAGTCAATGTAAACTCGATATGTTTTAGCATTCCTGTGGCGAGACCTGACATCGCATTTTATAATGTTTGGCGTTTCTTTTATGTATTGAATGCATACATTATTTTCATCATCCAGCAATTCTGACAGGTACGACACAGCTTGAGATAGCTGATATGTGCCAGTAAATAATAATTTTAGTTGGTTTACAGTCAAACGTGGAAAATCTATAACTTCTGAAGCCGACAGCATTTTCAAAGTGGTTTTGCGTCGACTCCATCTCTTGGTTTCCACCTCAATGCTTAATGTGTTTGGTAGATGCATTCTTTCTTCTATCCTATCGATTATTTCGTTATCCATGTCGCTACGAACGTCAAGCCTTTTTCCATACCTGTTGTGGAAAAATCCCACTACTTTGCAGAGAGTTTTCACCTTGGTTAGTATTTTATTATCCAGAGTGTGGTGTAATAGACGATACTTTTGACAAATAGCTCCATGCACAGCCTCTATTACCCACCGTAACTTCGTTACTCGCCTAGACTCATTGGCTTCATCTGCAGGGAGTTGCTTTCTTTTACCCATCAAGCCAGGCATTTGTACATTATAACCCTTTTCGCGGAGATACGTAATGACATCGCGAAAACCACGATCAACAATAAAAATATCGTTTGGTCGCAGCAAGGATTGAAAATCAGTTTCTTCCATGACCAGTCTCATAATAGAAGCATCGTTTTGCGTCCCATAAAATGGTCCAGCGAAATTAACAAGAAACCCTTTTGTAGTACAGATAGTAAAAGGTTTACACAACGGTGCCTTTTTTTGGCCTGAATAAGCCTTTCGTTGGTATTCATTATTTTGGCTTTTTTCATGACGAATGTAAGTTCCATCAAAAATTAACGCCAATTGATCATCCCGGAGACCAAGCAATCGGCGAGCAGTATGTGTCGATGATGTGTAACCGAATGTAATATCGTTTTTGAAGCTTCGTAAAACCTCTAACCACATATTTGATACCTGCTGTTCCTTTTTTATCCCAAATATACTGGCAATCACTTTGTTCGAATTTCCAGTTCTTAGCTTAAAAAGGAATATAATCAATGCCTGTTGAGTTGAATACTTCTACCAGAACTGTTTCTCATAGACGTAAGCAAAGCTATTAAGTCATTAATCTGATCCCACGATAATCCGGTCAATACTTGCAGCTGTTTGTCACTCATTCTTGAATTATTTATAGTATCAAATAAACATGTGTCGATTTGATCGGAAAGTGCTCTCATAAATGTACTAAGTTCGTTATCGGTGACGTGACTTGTTGATGAAACAACACGTAATGCTGATAAATCTTCTTCATAGAAATGGTTGCCTATCAAGTGAGACCTACAACATCTGTTTCCATGTGGAATATAAATATCAGTAGTTTTGTAAACATTGCAGCGTGCCTCCAAAGGCACCCGATGAAGGTCTGAGCTACACTTACAAATAAAACAATATTTGTGTGTGGAAACTACTCGCTGCATTGATACTTCAAAACGTACTTCGTTCTCATTGGCGGTATCGAGAGGTCGCCAACACTCGTCGTCAATATCTCTACAAGAATTATTTGATTCATGACTGGATTCTTCTTCCAAATCCTCGGATACCCGTGAAAGTGACGAGCCTTTATATACTTTAACCCGACATTTACCACACAAAATATCGCCAGTCAAAATATTTTTATTTGTAGCACTAGAAAATAACAAAGCTTCGTCAACGTTCTGTATTACTTTTTTGTTGCCTTTCGTTTTGCGTAAACATCTATTACAACATTTACATCTGCTTTCAGACATTATTGCAAGAAACGACATAAAAAATAGCTAGAAACTGTGTAGTCGTAAATATATGACATATGTCATTGAATTATTTTATAATGAACGAAAGAGGATGTTATACCTACTTACATACTCATTTGCTATTACTACTCTATTAATATGACATGATATAGTAAATATACGTTCGTTTATTTATTTTCGTTGACATGACGCACCATGATATTTGAAAATGTTTTTGAATGTATACGTAGTTGACAATTGTGGCTTGTCACGTAATTTTTTTGGTAGTTGTGTCTCCGCGAGAAGTGGCAAAAAAATTAATCGAAAAAAAAAAACAATATTTTTTTTCACCTAAGTTTAAGGACATGAAGGTCTGTAAAAATATGTATTAGTAACCCCATTATATCCTCCACAATTCTGATTTTATTTGGTTACCCTCGCTGGCTAGGTTTAGCTATAATTACAGTTTAAAAATTACCTTGACTTTTTAACATTTTCGTGAATAAATCTGAAACAAAAGAAGATCGGAGGCTGATATCAGGCATACAGTGTTCTTAGATCCTGCCACTACTCCACCTAAAAGTAGAACACAATCCCTCGTGGGGGCCATTCTTCTTAGCTTAGCCTGCTAGACCCTTTTGACGTTTATCAGGTTAAAAATTGATTTGACGACTGACAGGGACGAAACTTCCACCGCAATATTTGCGACCCTTGGTTTCAAATCGAAACTTTTATTAAACAGCACAGCCGATATGCTATCAAGCATCAGAACTATAACTATGAAATGAGAACCACTCTTAACACCGTTTATCAATTCCCACGCTAAACGGGCGACCTTCCACTAACAATCGGCCAACCAATTCAAGCCTGTCTGTTCATCGTATTAGAACAGGGACGTAATAACTTTAATTCCATTCTTCCCTGATTCGAATTTTCGTTTGTCAGCATACTTTTCCTAAACTATTAGAGATATCATGATCAAATTTAGCCCGTAATACGATATCAAGCCATAGATGTTTTAGAAATAATAAAATTGAAAATCGGACATACCACGGAGGAATAATCACCCACCGAAAATCTGTTCCCATAGACTTACATACATACATACCTTCACGCCTTCATTCCCAGAGTGGGGTAGGCAGAGCTACAGAATTACCAACAACTCCAAAAACTTGTTGATAACTCTGTAACCATAGACTTTCAATGGGAAAAATGGGAATAGTGCCGACACTTCGATTTTAAACGGCGCTCTTCGCTCGTAACCTTTTTGAAGCTTCATCTTTAGCGTGAGTTACAGATTTGATGAGTGATCTGAAGCAGCTTCGCTCCATTTAGACTTGCCCGGGGACGGCAGGTGCATCTAGTGGATATCTGCATCCCTCCAGGCCTGTCAGCCCGATAGTTGTTATTGGCGCCCAGAAGGAAGACTAACCGACAGAAATAAACAACATAATAACATTACGTTTTATGTGATCGGGAGATCTTTTTGGGGTTTTCTGTTCCTACAAAAGTTATAAGCCGATAAAAGTATTAAACCATTTTATAAAGGACCGAAGCCTTGAAAAAAAAGTTCTATGGTTGACTTTTAAGCCCCCTGAAGTATTTTATCTCAAATATGTAGTTCTTTCTACAGTTATATTATATGTATTAAATGTATTTTCTTTTTACAGTAATATAATAATGTTTCGATGCATAGATTGTTTACTCCTAAGTATTGTTTACCTACCAATTTAGTTTTTATTACTGTTCATGTTTTACTGCACACTAATTTACCATTTTTTCCAACTGATCATAATAACCCCCTAATATTAAATACCTAACAGCCGTAGAAATAATACGTATTGAATTAGTATTGAAAATAGCGGAAAAATTATAAAAACTTGATATGTCAACGCTGTCAACGTCAATCTGACACCGCTGCTTTTGACATAGACTAACATACCAGAATGTACAAAACCAATCCCATGTGTCACACACCGGGTAGTAGAAGCCAAAGGAGAAATAAAATAATTAATTAAATAATTTTGTCGAATAATTAAAAATATGGAATAATATTGAATGTAACTAACAATTTATGAAACTCTATGATCCGGAAATAAATTCATTACGTTATTAGGGTTAGGTTATGCAGTATACCCAAGCAGCACATTAGTGAATTTTGCAGCTTATCTTATAGCTTTATGTTCTAAATGAGTGGTTTAACAGTGTTTGACTACACTTATAGCTTTAAACACAACTCAAACTTGTATACGAGTTCATCCTGTCACTTATAGTTGCTTATGAACGTTTTTTGTTTCTACTTTATTACTTATAGTTGGGTAAAGTCGATTTTGCTACTTAAAGTTGCATGCAGGTTGTAATTGTCACTGAATAAGAAGCAATAGTGATATATAAGGCCCTAAAGTAACTTATAAGCCACTTTTATTTATAAGTGGGAACATACCCTTATTTGGAACTTTTAATTCCAAATGACTAGTATAATAGAGTAGTGTATCACCAATAGTGGCTAAAGAGATAATTTTACAGCCCTTTTGGAAACTAAAGTGATTGCAACTTTAAGGCCTAGAAGGGTCGTAAAATTATCTCTTATACTAGTCATTTGGAATTAAAAGATCCAAACAAGGGTATGCTCCCACTTATATGTAAAAGTTGCTTATAAGTAACTTTAGGGCCTTATATAGCACTATTGCTTCTTATTCAGTGAAAATTAAAACCTGCATGCAACTTTAAGTAGCAAAATCGACTTTACCCAACCATGTAATAAAGTGGAAACAAAAAACGTTCCTAAGCAACTACAAGTGACAAGATGAAGTCATATACAATTTTGAGCTGTGTTTAAAGCTATAAGTGTTGTCAAACAATGTTAACACGTTCACGGACAGTACGTCGAGAGACGTAAACTAAGACCCTCGTGATATGGCATTACGGCTGTGGCCGGTGTTTTTAATTACACCAAAACCGGTACTCCGTCCACGGCCGGCTGTTTCCCATAGCATTTATAGGAAGCACGAACTCTGTGCCGTTTTAGGCTTTAACGAAAGCCGCTAGTGTCACAGCACAAAAGCTCTAGGGCATAGCATTCACTGCTGTGCCACTCGCAAGATACAAATAAGTGATTTTCAGACCGGATAGTTTCAAATAGAAAACAAATAAGTGAAAATAAACACTGTAAGATCTTTTTTGTTTCGCCATGTTTACAAATTGGAGTCCTTGAAAATGATTTATTTTAAACAGAATTTTATCACACTGACGCATAATCATAGACTTTTGATAGTTGTGACGATGTTACTTTAACATTGTACGTAACCTACAATCATTAGGTCAGGTTTTTACAGTTTTAGTTCTTATCAGTATCAATTCCTTATATGATTTAACACTCTCTTTTTAAATATTCCTGATCTAATCAAAGGCGCATCGAAATTTACAAAGAAACCATACTATAGTTTCACGGTAAAAAAGCATTCGCAAGAATTTCGTGCTTATTTCAATGCCTGAACGTGAATTTTAATCACTTACCAAACAGATGTATAAATCCAAAATTAAAATGGCAGATCACATTCACTTTAAAAAACTTACCGACTTAATTGTTGCCACGTCACTCAAAGGAACTTTGGCGTCCCATTTATCACTCATTGACCGAACTGAAATATTATTATTCATTCGTTCAATAATCGTCGTTCACTGCGCATAACTTTCACCCATAGTTCTAATTGCCACTTAAGGTAATCGTGAGATCTCTTATGGATTCAATATAGAACCAAAAATAAGCTGCAATTTTTCTCCCCGTGGTTCTATATTGGTTGCCTAAGGGTTCTTTCCACCTATATAGAACTTAGTCATGGCTATATATTTCACTTAAGTATCTAAATAGATATGATATACGAGCTATTTCCCACCCAGTGTGCTACTTGGGTAAGCTGATTTTTTACTACTACTAACGAATTTTTTTATTTCAAAATGTGATTAGTATAATAAACCATTAATACCCAAAAAATTCGGTCTTATCAATAGATTACTATTTAAAAATCTACCAAACAATCATTCAGAAATTTACCAATATGTTTTCTATGATGTCAACATTCAACATTCGTTGAAATAATATTATACTAAACAAGTACCGTAAAACGGGGCTATTTGGGAACCACGAGGCTATTTGGAACCCAAGTAATTATAAGCTTTTATTTGATATATTTTTGTCATGGCAATAATAGACTAAAAACTTAGCCTGACAACAAATTTTACAGTTCTAGCATAGCCATGACAAAAAATATATCAACTAAAAGCTTATGATGACTTAGTTCCAAATAGCCCCGTGATTACCAAATAGCCCCATTTTACGGTACCAATTTCACCAGGCGATGTTAAATTTAATCAATGTTAATCGACTGTTAATTCATACATTTTGACAGCTATTAAGGCTCTAATCGTCTGTTAAGTGGTTAACATCGTTTGGTGAAATTGGTACTAAATATTTTATGCCAAATACACGGCACTCTAAAATTCTAACACCAAAGCTAAGTTAAAATAGGAGATTGGTTGTCCAAATATTGTCTTCATTATGTATTCGAACTTTAACCTTCGTTATTAAATAATGTTTTTTAACAATAATGTGACACCGTCAGTTTCAATCACAACGTTGCTACTGTAACGTTAATCTATGATCACGTGCTTTTTGTCTTGATCGCTCCAGTTATGGGAGGGATATGGTTGGCCTGTTCTTAGATGTCACATTGGAATAACTTATTTTGCCTGATCATAACATTTAGTACGTTGATTTTTTTTAAATCCTTGAATAAAGTTTCTATGTAATAAACGGAGAATAAAACATTGATATTTGTAATCACTAATCACGTAAAATAACCGAGGGCACTCAAATATGGTTTAAAAGAAATACCTATAATTGGACTAATTCCATTATTTCTTAGCTGTTTTAACTTTAATCGAGAAATTCTGAAATAAGTATACTTTAATTTGTAACGAAAAGTAATTATACAAAGTTTCAAGTGACCAGCTCAATCCAGTAACTTTTGTCCATACTAACTTTGACCCCTAGTATCCCCCCTTTTGCTAGCATATCTTAATTTTATAAACTCCTTAAAAAAAGGAGGAGCTTCTCAATTCGTCTGTTTTTTAGTTATTTTACCTAGTCACCGTTTATTGAAAACTTTAACTCGTCGTGAAAACCGCATTAACATTGGTTCAGTGGTTTTCAATTGATGCGAGGAGAAACAAAATTAAACAGACAAACAGACACCAACTCTTAAAATAGGGAATATGCATGGATTTTAAAAATCGCATTTCTCATCAAAATATGAAAATACCGTAAAAGAGATCACCAAAACGGAAATTAAAATTAAAATCGGTCAAGAAATACGGAAGTTATAAGCATTTCAAACTTCTAATTAGACAGAGAGATCCGATGTGCACCGTGACGTCATTGTGCACTGCGGCCATATAAACTCCATGTAAAATTCCGTTTTTCTAGAAAGAGATAGGAACAAATCTTTGTTGGCTAATATCTTGGTTATTTTTATAGTTATTCAAAAAATGATTTTTGTGATCTGTTTGTTACATGAATCAGCTTCAATTGAAGCTGTAAAAAAAAAACATGCATATTCCCTATTGTAGAAACGTGTTCTGCTGCTCATTCTGAGGCCCTAGTATTTTTAAATTCATATCTCAAATGTACAGATTTTTTTCCTTCCACAACTTTATTAATTTTATTATATGTAAAGATAGATATAGATTGTCATCTCAAGTCAAAGCAGGGGTCGGGTTGTGTGACGTAGTCTCGTGGCCAGTCACGTGATAAGCGTACAGTCGTTTTTTTACAATTAAATTTTCAACGAAGAGTTTTATGCAACTGCCCAGCATGAGACTAATCCAATGACATATCGACGCTGGAAAGGCTAATTGACTAACGGGACATTTTGGGGCATATTGTGTTATATATATCGTTAGAATCGGCGAATTTTTCTGCGTCTAATGAACCGGGTTATACGGCGATCCGAGGACTTTTTTCGGACGTTAGCCGTTCAAAACTTGAAGGATTTTAAAAAAGTCAGGGTCTTACGGACCACTTTTTTACCATTTTTTTTAAATAATAGCTGTTAACCAATCGTTTATACACAATTTTTTCACTTAGCTATTATTCCTGTCTCAACTTATAAACTCAATGATTCTTTAACCATTTTACTTCAGCACAAATATCTTAGCAAGGCATGTTAGACCTTTTTCCTAGTAGGGGTCTTTAAAAATGTGCACGTTAGACGTTTATACTCACTGCCAAAATTCACAAATTGTACGTAAGTCTTTTATCTAATCCGATCAAACCTAAAACTCTACAATGCATTCAAATAATTTAAAAGTTAATTATACGATTATTTGTTATTTAGGCTTTTTACCGCACTCAATACACCGTGTTTTTTTTTGATTTACGATAACTTCGGCATATTACTAGGTACATTGTTAGAAACTAAGTGGTAGATTAGATTTATAAATATTGCAAAAAAATATTATTTTTTCTGTTTTGAACAAAGTAATTAAATGTTGTATCTTTGGTCATTCTAAAAGGGCGTTTAGAGTTAACTCATAGTCAGTGTCAAATACGTCAATGTAGGCGTGACATACACTGACAGTTAAGAGCCTTTTAGACCAGTTCAACGTGAATAACTGATTAAATTTAAAAATTCAATATCTTTAAACCCGTTACAGTTATCATTTGTCTGCCTTCGGGAAATTAACTTTATTTGACCTAAAGAACGTTCCCTTAAAGTTATCGTAAATCAAAAAAAACACGGTGTATATTCATCATCTGTGTTAATAGTTAAAATTCCAAGTTCAGCATAACATTTTTTTCTTCTTAAGTGTCTAAAAATTATTTACTATCATATTTGGTGGTACGTTAGCCGTTTGTTTTTTTTTTGGCGGGAATTAATACCTATGCTTTTAATATGACATTCGGTGCGAGTGTCACCTTAGTCAAGGTCCGGCGGCGCTCGAGTGAAGACGGATCAATAAGTCAAGTTTGCCAATCTCTGAAAAGAAGTATGCTGATCTTATGCAGTTATGCAAAAAAAATATTATACCAAAAATGTATCACTCCGAGTACGAGAATTTACGTGGCAAAAATATCGAAGACACCTTATTAGAATCGGATGAAGAAGATTCTAATCAAGATGATAGTCAGTGATGTAGATTATGTGACCGTTCGATGTAAATTCATTTTAAATAAATAATAATTACGTGACCGCTTTCTTTTATTCATTTACTACTAGACAGGTAGGTATACAAAAAAGTTATAATATTTACTATGGGAATTAATTCGTAACTTCTGCATCGTCAGCCCATTTTCCTGTTATTTATAAACTAAGATTTAAAAATAATACAATCTACCCAGTGGTTGGCTTGGTCTTTGTGACATGTAAAATATTTTACTGGGTTCATTAAGAACGAATGAAGGTTTGTTAGTTATTTAGTAATTCAAAAATATCCCGAAGAAGAAGCTGTTAGCCGTTTTTCCTTATCGGTCAAATGTTGTCATTGTCTAACGGGACATTTATCTCATGAATTAGCATATTCAAAGAATTGCAAAAGCTACTATTTAGTAGATATTAAAATGATGACCAACTTTGTAGTACATTATATTACGATACAAACAATAACAAAGAAGATAAAATGGACGTTAGTCAATTAGCTTTTCCAGCGTCGAATCATTTATCAACATCGGACCATAACTGTAGATCTGATTCCATGGACAAAAATCGGCCTCGCGTAATTATACTAATCAAAACAAAATAGGGGCCACGCTATGTTCTACATAAAACAGAACTGTTTTTGGAGAAGGATTATTAAACGAATCTTAATCTGTTGAATGAGCAAATTGTGGTTACAGCAAACAAGTTTTTAGAGTTGTTGGTAATTCTGTAGCTCTGTCTACCCCACTCTGGGAATGAAGGCGTGAAGGTATGTATGTAATCTGTAATTTTTGAATTTAGTACCATTCGAAAGCTGCAATGTTTAACTTGTAGCTGTTTTTTTTTATTTTTTGTCCCTTGTTTTGTTTTTACCGTTTACAGGCCGTTTTGCGGTGGTTTTCTAAAGCAATTATCAAATTTCATACAAAATGAGCAAAACAATTGATTAAAAAAAATCACAGCTTGTAAGTTAGTTGAACATTGCAGCTTTCGAATGATACTAAATTCAAAAATTACAAGTTAACATTTGTGATAATAATCCTTTTTGTATGCAGAACATCTAACGTAACGTGATTAATTAAATTTCATGTCAGTTGTATTGTATTGATTTGTCAAGGTTAAAGTTATAAGATATTATTTTTGAACAATTAAATTGCGTTTGTGCAAAATGTGGTTACAGAATTATCAAGAAGTTTTAAGACTTGTTGGTAATTCTTTAGCTCTGCCTACCCCACTCTGGGAATGAAGGCGTGAGTTTATGTATGTAAGTATGTAAATTGCGTATGTTATAGGGATCACAGTATCTTACAGATGGGCCCTTTTGGATGCACTTCGACCCATTTAGGATCTTTAGAGCAAATACCATGTTACACACTCAGCTGTTCGAATGTGCAGGTTTCCAAATGATGTTTTACTATATACCACGTAGCTTTACATTATTTTTTATTGTATTTTATGTATTTTATACTGCTGATTGGCTGAGGTTGACATATGCATGAATTGTATAGTGTGAAGTTTAATATGTTTAGTGTACCTATATTCGGTTTCTAATAGTACAATGGATAGATTATAAAAACACTTCTACATAGGGACAGATAGTTATCTAATAAGTCACTAAACCAAAAAAAAACTCACCAGAGTTTGTAAGCGGAGCTAAATCCAATAAGAACACAGCATTTTCCTTCATCACTTGATGGTCGAAATCTGACGATGATTCAATTTGTTCGTAGCCCACGTCAGACCCAGGTTTGGTCTTCGACTGCTTGAGTGACGATAATGCTCTTAACGTTTTTTCTCGACATTTCTCACAGTAAATGTACCAAAGTTGGTACGCTGCAACAATGAAAATTAGTCTCACGGTCATGGCCTAAATGGATAATCATCACGTTTTTCAAACTGTGTGGGGTACGGCGGGGAATACACAAAAAGAGTCCTATTACACGAAAATTACAAGTTTAATTATTCCCGTCCCATTCTATTCTGTAAAAATGTACAAATACATGTTTCACTAAGCTACGAAAGTAACTACAATTATGAACACAACAATTTATTTTTTTATATGTCGCGCCATTCTCGAATACGAGACTAACGAACGGTGATTGATTGTTATATGTATATAAGAGAAGAAGTATTTTTTTGTGCTGTTGAAATAAAATATGTGTCGTTTTAATTTATGCTCCTGCTAATGCTAAGAAGTTTTAAACATTTAGACATATGAGGGGTGCCTTTTAAGTTCGGTCGTTTAGAAAAACTAAAGACAATTTAAGTGTTAAATGGTATTTATTGTTTTTCGAAGTAATCACCGCGATATGTATATGACACTTTTTCATTCGATCGAACCAGTTTTCGAAATACTTATTCCATTCCGAAGTCGGGGTCTCCAAAATGGCCGTTTTGTATGCCTCAACCGCTTCTTCAGGCGTCCGATACCGTTGACCACGAAGTCGTTGCTTGATTTTTGGAAAAGTGAAGAAATCATTAGGGCTTAAGTCTGGGCTGTACGGCGGGTGATCCAGATTTTCGACGTTTTGCTCTTTTAGAAACGCAATTGTTTGCCGGGCGGTGTGCGGCCTAGCATTATCGTGGTGCAGTACTATACGACGTCTTGGGATATTTTTTCGGAATTCGCCGATAACTTCTGGTAAACAAACAGTGGTATACCAGTCGGCATTAACTGTTTTACGATCTTCGAGCACGATGGTCGCAACGTGGCCACTTTTAGCTACAAACGTGGCGACCCATTTTTTTCGAACAGCTCAGTAAGCGTATTACTTTGGTCGGTTTTTGGCTCATCTTGAAACACCCAAACAGTCGACTGGTGTTTAGAATCCGGATCGCAGGCATATATCCAAGATTCGTCACCACTGATAATGTCATAAACGTTTTTAGAGTCTTCTCGGTAGAATTGCCGCAGAGTTTTGCGACACCATGTAACGCACTAAGTAAATGTGGTATCCAGCTTGAAATAATTTTTTTTACACCTAAGTGATCATGCAAAATATTTTGAACACTGGTCCCTGAAATACTTAATGAAGCTTCTATCTCACGGTATGTCGCATGGCGATCTTCAACGATCAGTTGCCGTACAGCATCAATGTTTTCCTGGGTTACGGCTGTTTTTGGTCGGCCTTCACGATACCTTGAAATTCCAAATACCAACGTTCCACAGTCCGGATGCATGGTGCTTTATTATTAAAATCCGTAGTCAGCTCTTCATAGTACTGAATACTCGTTAAACCCCTTTTAAAGAACGTTGTCAAAAAAACGCTGTACTAAAACGTTTCGGCCGATCTCGAGACATTCTTTTGTTTTCGAATTCTAGATTCAAATATTTTAAGATGATAGTAGTTTTTTTATTTATTTACTAGCGGCCTGCCAGCGGCTTTGCCCCGCTGCAAATTTCTGACTTCCCCGGTGGATTTTTCAATTATTTTCTTTCATCCAAACCTTGTCCTGACAATGACGAACACAACAACACAGCCAAATGGGCTCAGCTGTTCTCGAGTTTTGCGCTTAGCAACACATTTAGTGATTTATTTTTATTATATAGATATGTTGTTAGGTCCCTTTGGAGTAGTTAACACCCAAGTTTGCAACCCTTTCTGGCACTTTTATTAGTTTCTTCGAAAAAACTACCCCAAGGAAGCGTTATTCAAGTATCTTTTCCGTACCTACTTTAATAAAGATAACTAAATTTTCTCCAATTTAAGCGTAACCTAAGCACACTATGTCCATTGGTTGCGGAGATGCAGCAAGCCAAAGATGAACACCTTTTTCAAAAAGTGAATATGTTGTGGTAGGGTCATTTTCCAAGATACGTCCCGGCTGAACTAATGCTTCTAGGTAAAAGTCATACAAACAATTTTTGTAGGGAATTCAATCAGCTTCAATAAAATAATAGCCTTTAAACCTCATAGTTTCATCTAATATAAAAAAATAGTAGAATATTGGACTTTAGCTAAATAACAAATGCTAAATAATAAATAGCTAAAATGGTGATATTTTAAGTAATCAGAAAAGGCTGACGTCACTGTAACTGTCAAACTTGTTTTGATGTTATTTATTTGTAAAGAGGATTTATGCTTTGGTTCTTTGGCGGTGTCAGAATAACTTACTAATATAATGTAATGAAATCCAACCCAATTATTTATTTAATTTTGACACAGTTGCTTTCCGATTTAATACATCAAATTAATATGTGTGATAGATCGTTAAGTAAGGCTTATTTAGAAATAACAAATAGAGTGGTACCTCAATGATTAGTAAAAAAAAAAAAATTACGATTTTTGACTTACCTGTTATTTACATAAGTGTTAAAGATAGAGAGTCCATTTTCTCTTAAAACATATATTTTATTAAGCCTAACAAAATGATAAAATAATGTTATATTAAAGTTTTATAGTTTTAGAGAAAAGTCATAATTAATTATTTCGGTTGTATTTCTTCTCGGCTGAACCACTGGGAATTTTTCAACAAAACTTGGCACAATAGCACTAATAGATGTAAGTAAAAAACCAGCTCTTAATCACGAATGGCATTTTTATTCCCTTATCCTTCTACGGCCTTTAGTTATCTTTACTAAAATCCCGAATAAAGATACCCGAAAAAAAGCTTCCTTAGGGTAGTTTTTCGAAAATACTGAAACTAGTGCCAAAATTTCTCAGTTTTCCGAGCGTAATGGGGATAGATAGCACAGGGTATTCAGGGAAGCAAACTTGAGTGTTAACTACTCTCAAGAGACCTAACCACGTATAATTAAATCGTAGTTTCATGCGCGTTTACGATGTTTGCCTTTTTTTGTGTTGATATAGACTGGCTTATTTTTTTCATGGTTTTAAGGAAGGTTATAAAAACGTATACCACGGAACTCTAATAGTGCGGGGCCTTGAACGGGTTTTGGTACCAGTTGAGGCCTAGCTTATAAAATAAAATAAGATAAAAGATGTTTATTCAGTCAGTAGGCCGCACTGGCACTTTTACACGTTAAAATTCTACCAGCTCTTCACAAGAGACCACTGCTGAGAAGAAACGCCGCAAGAAACTCAACAGTCAGTCTTTTTTTTTTAAATTGCTTATTATATTATACAATAATAAACTTAACCTAGCATTATATAAAACAATGAATCTCACATAAAACTAAAAATTAATATATTCACGCGTAGTTGAGCAGGAAAATGTGTCAAAACTCAGAATTGTCACAAAACTAATAAGTAATCGTAATTAAAAAAAATGAAATTATACAAGTTATACTTAGTTACCTGTGACGGTGCTAGACAACCTGCATAAAAGTTACGATACATTCTCCTACAGAAACCGTGTCCCCTAGACAATATACAATGTTTACATATTTTTTATGACTCAGTTATTATTACGTTATTTTGGTGTTTAGTTTAGGCCAAGCATTTTTATCTGTTAGATAGTCCTCGACCCTATAGTAAGCTTTAGACATCAACGACTTTTTCAAGTAAGTTTTAAGTACTGGAAATGGTAAGTTTAAAACAATGTCTGGTAATTTATTATAGAAAAGGATGCATTGATCTACAAATGATTTATAAACCTTACGCACACGAATTTTTTTAATAGCAATTTTATTTTTATACTTAATTAGACTAGCTGTTTGGACTTTATTGTGTTAAAGTGGAAACAGGTAATCTAAATTAATATTTGTATAAGCTTGCAACTACTAGTCACACTTCTATTAAAAAATATTTTAGTTATATTTTGACCAAGAACTTGTAACTAAGCAGACTTGGAGACAATGTAGCCACTTGATAAAATAAATGATTTGAATTAGAATTGTAGTTACCTTGCGCGAGTTGTCCGCAGAGCGCGGCGGTTGCGGGCGGGTCAGCACGGCGGTAAAGACCGGTGCGGTCGAACCCGCGCGTGCTGGCGGCGCGGCAGCCGGGGTGCGCGTGCCGCATGTGCGCCGCCAACGGCGGCGTCACACCGGTCCCACCACACAACTCACAATTCACTACCGACCAAAGGAAACGCTCGTAATAACAGGAGTCAGAAAATACACTTGCACGAACAGTAACCCCCTTAAGTTGCACTTACACGGGAAATTTTAAAAGCTTGCCTGTCCACATTATGGGCATAATAAGATAAACTAGGAACCGTATAATGTTCCTACTTTGCTCCTCCAGGGGCAACTATGCTCCATAAAGACTATTTCGTTTCGTTACTTATAAGCAGAGGGCGGAATTTCATGGCAAAAATCAAACGTCAATAAAGTTGGAACGTTGAATTTTATCGACTATCGATAAGTTATATTTACGAAGCGTATCTTTATTTAGGTATTTATTAACAAAAATAGTTATCAAATGGTGTTGAACAGGAATAACAAATATATATTTAAAAAAAAAACGGATTTGAGGATTGTTTATTATTTTCCAGATGTAGTGAATAATCCTTTCCCATCGATTTTTGTCGGATTAGTTCGTATTTATCTTGCTTTCTCAGTTAGCTTCAGTACAAATTAATAAACCAACTGAGAAAGCAATATAAACTCGAACTCATCCGACAGAAAACGATGGGAAAGGATTATTCACTACATCTGTAAACATCTTAGCCTAATTGTGCAAAGTGTGGTTACAGAATTATCAACCAGTTTTTAGAGTTGTTGGTAATTCTGTAGCTCTGCCTACCCCACTCTGGGAATGCAGGCGTGAGTTTATGTATGTATGTATGTATTATTTTCCATGGGATATTGCAAGAAACTAGGAATATAATCAAATCCAGATAAAAACTATTATCGTCCTTTACCATTTTAAACTTACGTGAATATGTTTTACTGTACGCAATATGTTTCAAGTTGCTTTAAATAAACCTTACATGTAGAGCACTATATTTTTGGATTATTTTCGTTGTAAGAAGGAAAAGTATATCTACTTCTTTATCCATTTGTTTATTATTTTTCGTTTTGGGTGAACAACTTTTCCCATACGTGAATTAGTTGCAAAAAGACTAGTGGTAGAAATGCCTGCTAACTGCCATGCGATTTACTTTTAATGGCGATGCAACTCGCTTATCAGAAGTTAATGTAAGAAGTCAGTAATATAGAAGAAGATTCAACTTATCGATAGCTGGAAAAGTCGATAAAATTTAACATTGCAACCCTATTGAAGTTTGATTTTTGCCATGAAAATTCCGCCCTCTACTTTTAAGTTATAAGTCAAGGTCGATGCTAAAAATTTGCTAAAAATAATCGATGTGTACACCTAGCCACGAAGCGAATGAAAGCAATAGAATGATTTACAATACAGATTACGTTAATGTAACCATGGAGAATAATTACATGTGGGGGAGCAAAGTAGGAACATTTTACGGTAATATTTTTTTTTTTAGGTTTATCTTTATTTCCTTCTATGAAACCAAATAAGAGTTCGAGTAAGAAGGCAATTTTTGACAAGCAATGATTGCTTAAAAAATTGTCAGTTTTACTTTTATACTGTTAAATCTGCAACTTATGCATGTCTCATTTTACAACTTTTATTTGTAAAATGAGACATTCATATTAGAAACATTATACAATATACCGACCCGAGTAAGGCGTTTTGTTAATGGATGATGACTTCCAATCGCTTTTATTTCGCAGTGCGCTGAATGTCCTTATAATTTCATTTTCATTTTTTTCTAATGACTCCTTCTGAAGCCTGAAAAGAAGGTTGTGGTTTAAGATCATAGTAAACAGTGTCAATAAAAGAGTGTAATTTGTGCCTTATCAGCAGGGATCGGAAATTCGGATCGATATTTACCTAAAGTTGGCAAAAACCCGGAAAAATATAGGCAAAAATGGCGTCGGTTCCTTAAAAATATTATTTTAATAATATAAGTTCCGGGATTCTGGGATTCTACAAA
Organism: Acleris emargana; assembly: GCA_927399475.2. Classification (NCBI taxonomy): domain Eukaryota; kingdom Metazoa; phylum Arthropoda; class Insecta; order Lepidoptera; family Tortricidae; genus Acleris; species Acleris emargana. The sequence goes on along the minus strand of OV656835.1, from coordinate 41,117,479 downwards.
ATGTTAATATATTAATTACTTTGCATGTAGGATAAAACATTCATTTTTGCTCCTATAAATTCGTTAGGTTAATGAGTTACAGGTAAATTAAAAAACATTTGGTAAATCTATACACGAAAAATAACTTCAAACAGTTAATATAAATAATTGATTATGAATTAATGCCGGTGCAATTTATTTATTTTGAAATCCCAGAAATTTTAGTAATGAATTCTATGATTGAGTCCGCCTCCATACAACTGAACAACAAAGCCGGTGCGAAAGTATAGGTAAATATCGATCCGAATTTCCGATCCCTGCTTATCAGGCACAAAATATTGTAAGGATACGAATGCGTTTTAAATCAAGATGTAGTTTATTTGACAGGTCAGGTCACAAATAATTATTTGTACTTTCGTGCTAAAGTCGCATTTTAAATGTGGTCACTAAACATTTTTACCTGACTATGAAAAAGTAAAGGAGGTTCAATATTCCTGTTTGTTAATTGGGGACAGATAAAAAAAAAACGGATGATGAAGACCACAGATGACCCCGGAACTCCGAGTGTCGATTAGATAGTTGGGCGACTATAACGAAGCACATTTAAATGGTTTAAATATATGGCTTTACCGTGGCGCTGCTTGCGCCGAGCTTAAAATATCCTGTAGTTTCTTAATAATTGAGAAGTAGGGACTACTTATCAGCATATTATGATTAGGCATCGGAGTTTTTGTCGCACGGTAAGAATAATAGCAAGCTATGGAGTCGTCATTTGCCATAAATATAAACTCTTATTCATATTCATACTCATTTATTTAATTTATCTTAAAATGCCTCTATAGCGTTCGGTCGTGTATAATTATCTTAGTCAACTATATAAAAATAAAAAACTATTAGATTATAAATTCATAACTTGAACTAATTTAACATACAATTCGCCAATAGTGTGGACTAAAACATTCCCTTCTGCCGTGTTTTAATGTATATTTTGTTTGTTTATAAATTTTCTTAATTAAATCAGTATAAAACGGGAATTATTTTTTATTGTAATATTTATTTTCCAAATATAACATTAAATAATCGTTTCTAAACTCGTCAACGTTGTTATCCTTGATCATAAAAAAACCTGAATAATTAAATAATTAAATGAGTATGAATATGAATAAGAGTTTAGATTTATGACAAATGACGACTCCATAGCTTGCTATTAGTCTTACCGTGCGACGAAAACTCCGATGCCTAATTATGATCATTTAAGAGCATAAAATAAAATAAAAGTTTTAAGAAATAAAAAACCGCCTCCAATAACGCATATGTTTAATCCACAATATTTTTAAACAAAAGCTAACATCATTACCGTTTTATAAGAATTATTTATAAATATAAATTGTATGGTGTACTGAGCTATTTGAGCACTATCAATGTTACCTTACATATGACATGTGTCTTATGGGATGCTCTCCCTCCCACTCTTAAGACTGCACCGAGCAAACGTCGAGCGTCCAGTGGCGCCCTCAATACTATTATTGTGTTTTCTGATAAACGAAAGAATTTCCATGGAATTGGACGATGCTTTTTTGTAGCGCAAGTAAAAACACAATTTATGGGATACGTAAAAAACTTTGATAATAGTTACCCTTTGAGTAGTCAGCTTAACGGGAAAAGGTGGCCACTTTTTTCCGTTAAGTTGATAACTCGAAGGTCAATTGTTAGTAAACTATGGGATTTATCGTATAAGTTGTGTTTTTATTTGTAGTACAAAAATGCATCGTCCGAATTCAAGAAAATACTTTAGTTTATTAGAAATCTCAATAATAGTAATGAGGGCGCCACTGTACATCCGGCGTGCGCTCGGCGCAGTCTTAAATTCATTTAGCCACTTTTGAATTGTAGATAATGAGAAGCAGACTTTTGGTAAACGTAATCCATTTTTTCTAATATTGTCTTTTAATTTTTTCCCTGTCTGGGCAAGAATTTTATTACGGCTCGGTGCTCTAATTTAATTAACATTGCAAATTGGCTCATGGTGATCACGTTTGTTAGGCAATAGGGACTATTCATGACTTTTTTACACAGCATAAGCAAAAGCTGATAAATGTAACAAACAGTAGAAAAAAATATTTTTTTATTAGCTATAAAAATACCAAGATACTTGTATAAGCCAACAAAGATTGGTTCCTCTCTCTTTTTAGCTAAACAGACGTGTTGCATGACGTCACACGGCGTATCAGATCTCTTGGTCTAATCGCTGTCTATTTAATTAGCAGTTTAAAATGCTTGTATAATCCGTATTTCTTGGCTGATTTAAATTTAAATTTCCCCTTTGGTGATCTCTTTTACAGTATTTTGTTGATGCGATTTAAGAAATCCAATCATATTTCCTATTGCTGAATAACAAAACAACGTATCTGTTTGAATTTTACATTTTTTTTAGTGTAAATGAATGATACTTAGCGCCCAGTATTAAAAATATTACTAAAAAGGTTGAAAGATGTCAATGCCGAGAACTTATTAAACGCCTTTCGTATGACTTTAACATTTACTTACGAGAAAACTGCTAAGGTTTGCTAAAAATTATGATATACGTCTTATAACGCAATAAATTAACAATAACAAAATAAAACCGTAACACTTTTACTAAACCCATACAAGGTTGTTTATATAGAACAAAAACTGGTCTATACACAGCTTTTGGACTTCTAAATTCAGGATACTCTGTATATTATGTATATTGTATATCATACGATACCTAAAACAGTGAAACAGAGGACAATAAAAGTACGAGTATATGTATAAGTAATAATGATAACATACTTGTCAGTAGCCGCAGACAGTTGGTCCGCATCGTAAAGCGCATCCCATAAGGCCACCAACGCCCGCAGAGCAGGCGGCAAAACATTCACTACAGACGGAGATGTACTATTATCTGAAAATATAATGATATTAACACACGCTAACACATTCTCGTAATAACAAATATCAGCCTGTTATGGACTGTGTGTGTACTAACTAGCGTCGCCGCCTTGCGCCTCTTCTTCTCGTATGGGCACGTCGATGTCACTTCGGCGCGCGCGGCTTGCGGTTGCCTCAGCACCAGACCGCGTCAGGGTCTCCAATGTTGATGGATTTATTCTGAGATACTGTCCTATAAATAGTGATGAATAATTTAAGTACTGTCTTTCTTATATCACAGTTATCACACTGCGTTGTGAAATACTAAAATATAGTTACCAGCATTAGAAACTTCTACAGAATGTCGCTGCGGACGTGGCACAGTAACGTCATGCGGTGCCCGAGTTACAACTCGCGCCCCTTGCTTCGGAAGCTGTGGGTGGAACTTTAGGAAAGCAGCGCAGGCTATCGCATCGTGGACTATTCCTAATAAAATAAAATTAAAAATGTTCATTAATGATCATAATAAATCAAATGAAAACTCTCGATATATTAACCCTTTTTCTACCTAGATCCTTTAAGATGTTGTTCGAGGGCTGTTTGATAAGTCCTTTTAAAAACTATTTGTAAAACCTTTTTTCTGGTAAATGGCATTAACACTGGCAGGCACAATCTTTCAAATGAAGACTGTCACAAATTCAGCAAAAAAAAAACAAGTTTTTGTCAGTTTAACCATTGTTTAACTGTGATCATTCGTAAATTTTCAACAACTATGGAAAAATCTGAATTTCTTGCTGTTATAAAACATTTTTTTATGAAGGGTTGCAGTGCTGCCACAATTAAAACTGAACTTGATTCTGTTCATGGCACTAACGCACCAACGTTGCAGACTGTCTATAACTGGATAAATGATTTTAAACGTGGTCGGTCAAGCACATCTGATGCTCCACGCTCTGGTCGCCAAAGCGAAGTCACTACTGAGGATGTTGTTGAAGAAGTCCATAATATTGTACTCGACGACCGCCGAGTGAAGGTGCGTGAAATAGCTGAGAACATAGGCATCTCCACTGAGCGAGTACATAAAATCCTGCATGAAGATTTGGGTATGACAAAGCTGTCTGCACGATGAGTGCCACGTTTGTTGACGATCGAACAAAAACACGAACGAAAGCGAATTTCAAAACTGCGTTTGGATATGATGAAGCGTAATCCTTTGAATTGTTTGAGTCGATTTGTCACTGTGGACGAAACTTGGGTCCATCATTATACACCTGAGTCAAAACAGCAATCAAAACAATGGATGGCGACTGGTGAACGTGCCCCATAGAAGGCCAAGACTGTTTTGTCGGGTGGGAAGGTGATGGCGACAGTTTTCTGGGATGACGAAGGAATCATTATGATTGATTACTTGGAAAAGGGAAAGACTATCACTGGCCGCTATTACGCAGAGTTATTGGACCATTTCAATGCCGAATTGTTGGAAAAACGACCAAAATTGCCCCCCAAGAAAGTCCTCTTTCATCAAGACAATGCCCCAGTTCACACGTCCACTATTGCAATGGCCAAAATCCACGAGTTGGGCTTCGAGCTGGTTCCGCATGCTCCGTATTCGCCGGACCTAGCGCCGTGCGATTATTACCTATTTCCAAATCTGAAAAGATGGCTTGGAGGGCAAACATTTTTGGCAAATGAGGACTGCATTGCAGGTGGAAACGGCTATTTTGAAGACCTCAACAAAACGTATTTTTTTGAGGGCGTAAACAATTGGAAACTCGCTGGAACAAGTGTTTGGCCCTCAAAGGAGACTACGTTGAGAAATAAATGTAAATTGTTTTAAAAAAATCAATATTTTTTACTTTTTAAAACGACTTATCAAACAGTCCTCGTAGTTTCCATAATTTCTGACCGCTTTGCCTATGAAATACCATATCATATTTTCAAGAATTTTGAGATAATTATTTTTAAATACCGATTTTTTTGTTTATTGTCATCTTTTCCCGTTAACTGAAAAAACTCTGTCGTAGTAAACGAATGATAGCTAGAAAAAATCTCACAATTTTTTTTTTCTAATAGGAATGTTTAACCCCTCAGGTGTGTCCTACGCACAACATGTGTGCGTAGATTTTTTGACATTACGTGACTTATTCATTTGACTTAAAGTTTAATTTTGATGTACAACAATTTTGACATATCGCTCGACGGGTTAAAAAAAAGTCAATGGCAGTAATACTGCAGACAAAAAATATTAACATTTCTTCAGCTATGCAATAAGGTATAAACAGTCTTGGGTATTATCAGAATTCATAGAAGAAAAAAACTAAGGTTCCCAGGTAGTAGTAAAAAATTGTCTTCTTCTTATTGTAAAACACTAACACTTGTTTTAAGCTGCACAAACTTTACTAACAAAATATGGATCTTTGGTCTGAAATAAATATTATTATTATTATTATTTAGATATTTATTTAATTTTCTACAACTTAGGTTTTTTATAATAAGTATACAAAAGTAAAATAACAATACCCATACAAAAATATAAACACTATAAAAAACCTAACCTACGGGTGCCGCCGGCAGCGGGGCAGGGCTCAAGCTACCGGTGGTTAGAGCTGCAGATAGAGGAACCTCCTCACAATGCGTGCCGTGTCAAGGAGTACTGCCTTCTGTATCTGGCCCTTGATCCAGCCATCTAGCGAGAGTCTCTTGAGGTGTTGGTCGAGACTCTTCGCTATAAGACCGTTTGCCGAAACAACTATCGGGACAATGATCGTCGAGTCAACATCCCACATGGTGGTCACCTCGTGAGCCAAGTCAAGGTACTTGCTGAGCTTATCCTTCTCGGCCTTCACGAGGTTCTCATCATGCGGGATGGTGACGTCGACGAGCACTGCCCGGCGTTGAGATCGATCTGTCAACACGATGTCAGGTTTATTGGCGACAATAGTCCTGTCTGTGATAACAGATCGATCCCAATAGAGCGTAGCACGACCATTTTCGAGAACTGGCGCCGGTGTGTACTTATAGTACGGCACTTCAGACTCAACAAGACCGTATTGAAGAGCAAGCTTCTGATGAACGATCCTGGCTACGAGGTTATGTCTGTGCAAGTACTCGCCGTTGGCCAAATGCGAACAACCGGAAATTATATGTCTGAGGGATTCCCCGGGACAACGGCACGCTCGACAAATGTCAACCGTGCCATCCCTCAGAATATATTTCCGGTAATTGTTCGTCATTATGACCTCGTCAGCAATTGCTCAGGCAAAACCTTCGGTTTCCCCAAAGAGGTCACCAAACCGTAGCCAGTTCACGGACGCTAAAAAGTCTACGTCGGGCCTTGTTAGGGCCCGGTAGAAGCGTCCGTGTAGCTCCTTGCTCCTCCTCCTTATTATTATTATTGTTAAGTCTACATTGAGCATGAACTTGCAGAAATCCAACCTCCTTATAGGATCTCGTTTTTTAGTGGCAAAGGGCATGGCAGCTAAAATACATCAACACTGAAAAATATATATTTAGTAAACAACTTTTGCATTTGCACAAATTATTAATGACTAAGTTTCGAGTTTAGGCATCGAAATATAATAAACATGGAAATGTAACCTCAAACAAAAGCGACTGACAAATCCGCTCCAAAACACCCACTTTTTGAATTGATAAGAAACGAATGACCCTTTTTTGTAACACAAATATAGTATGTAAGTCAGCTGCCTTACCCCAAACCATTTAGAACCAATAAATCCTACATCATCATAATATAATAAATACGTTTAAGTAATTGAAACATACCTTCGTGCCAGAGCAGTGCTGCGAAAATAGCTCTTAAACATTCCGCCTGTGCAGGGCTCAGCGCGTGCTTGCGTGGCGGCGGTGGCGCCGGCGCGGCACGCCTCGGCAACGTCGGCGGCGAGGAGCAGCGCTTGAACGCACGGGACCGGTGCGCATAGCGCTCCCGAGCCAGACTCTTAGTAGTTAATTGCTCGTGTTCCTCCTGCACAGTCGACCAAAATGCAATTAATATGACAGTGATCATTGCTCTCTTAATCATCTTAACTTAGACCTTGTTTCTTTTAGCATTAGAAAGGCCTTTCAAGAAGTAAATGTAAGGTTTTTTCAAGTGAAAAGTTATTAAAAACATGTCAGTTAAAAGTCAACTATCTTAATATTATTCTTGCGTGGTCCCGACGGTGCGTCCAGAAATGAGATGGATTTCATCATGTCGACCTGAAGGCAAATATACAATGATATGATGTCTCCGTGATCAATGCGGTTAAAACCGGGAGCGATCACCAAATAGTCAGAGGCATATCCAGCTCCGTCCAGCACCAATCCATATCCAAAACCCCGAAAACTTTCGGCTCGAACTCCAAAACCGCTTTGAAAGCCTAGGCAAATACGTAGACGTGGATGATTACTGCAACAGGTTCGTGGAAACTGTCCAAACGGTTGGGTCTAAGGTTTTTCAAAACTCGCCGTTCAAAAGCAAGTAAGAAAATCTCTGACTCTACCCAAAAGCATTAATTAGCTCCATTAGGAAAGCAAACGTGCCATGCTTCTGCAGTCATCACAAGATGCGTCTCAGTACAGGCGGCTCAAGACTCAGATTTCTAAGGGCCGTATTAATAAACTTATCTTGACTGAGATGCCCGTCACAAGATACGTCAAAGTAAACGTCAAGCCATAGAAAACAGTATTTTTTGACGCATCTTCAGACTGGCATTAAAGTCGAGATCAGTTTATTAATACGGGCCTAAGTCCCTGAGCCGATTCAATACCGGGAGACGAAGAGTCGGCAGGCCTTCCACAAGGTAGACTGCCGATCTGGTAAAGGTCGCGGGAAACCGCTGGATGACAGCAGCAAAGGACCGATCGTTGTGGAAAACCTTGTGGAAGGTCTTTGTCCAGCAGTGGACGTATTGCGGCTGATAATGATGACGAGACATGAAATGCTCTGCTCTGTTCCGCAGACTGCTGTCCTCTTCCATATGACACATGAAGTGATTGACGGGGTGTGTCAGTTTAATTTATAAATCAATGTGAATGAGACTTATGTTAGAGGAAGTATGAGATTAGATCTGACACGCAAATGGAAATACCAAGATTAAGGTAGATAGTTATATGGAGTTCTCAATCAGAAGGAGTTATTTATTTTTACCTTTGTCATAGATTCACTTTTTTTGCTCTGCACATTCAGGTGTGCGGCAGGCAAACAACTGTCATTTCAAATTGTTTTTGTGATCGTATCTGTTAAAAGCAAATTTAATAAAAGATTTATGTTAAACGATTCGTTTGATGCTAGTAAGCTTGTGCTCTGTTTCTATTTTATTTATAAAATGGCGCATTGTTGTGTGATCGGCTGTGAAAGCCGCAGTAAGCAAAAATCTGAGAACGTAGCTTTTTATACGTAAACATACAGTACTAAGCCTTTTCTGAGTGATTTTTGTGTTTTAAACGCGGGAAATACAACACCGAATCTCAACTACGTGTAAAATAATACGAGACCATTAAAACAAGAATAAGTTTCAAAAAATTTAGGTTATTGCAATTTTAACCATCTAAATTACGTAAGTAGTTAAATGTCTATAAAGAAAGGCTAGTTGGTAGCAATGTATATGGTCTATTTAATTCGGCAAGTTTGTGAAGTGATTTAAGATTGCCAGAGAAACCATATATTTTTTACCTCATTTAACAGCTAAAATACCTATTGCGTAGTGCGTGGATGAGGTCTAGCGACAACTTGTATCAACCTACTCGCCAGTGCCACCAGCGTTAGACAGTGCAACTAAAGTGTTCTACATCTCGCGTTAACGAAGTTTCTCCCGTCAGTTGACATATACACAACTCCCAACTTCATCCCAGTGGACTTCAGTCCCCAGGCATAACACTCTCTGAGATCTCTCTATTACACTCTCTTCCTACGTTGGTGACTCTGACGTGATCGTCATCCTATATTTTCATTCAAGGCAGTTTCAGGGAGTAATCATGTGACTGAAGTTTAAATAAAAATAAGTGTGATTGTGACAACCCAACAAACAAAAATGTCGCATAAATCTTGACTTATACGACATAAAGTTGGATAGTAGTCTTATAATGGTAACGAGATGACTACTAGGTGTTATCTATAGACGTCTTTAATTTAACCTATTAGTCGTGCGACGAATATGTCATAATACACTGGTCTTAGCAACGTCGGTAAGACTAAACTATACGACGTTATATTATAGTCTTAGCTTAAACGTTTATACGACAACGCAATAGTCATACTAACGTTATAGTCTATTAAACTATTTGAACTGACCAAATTAGGTGTTTGAAAAACCTTTATATGACATTTATATAATGTAGCATTGTAAAGACGTTTTTACAATTACGTTTTTAAAACGATCACTGTCTTGTTTTTCCGCGGTCAATTAGCGACTCTTAAATGACTTTGTTGTTTATTTACTACTGAAATATAACGTTTATTTACATGATGTCCGTTTAATGTCATTCCCTGACTTTAATCAAACTTGTAGTCGCATTTAAGTCAGGTTTTGACTTTAAAACGTCTAGGCCGCCATAATTTAGGGAACGTTTGATAAAAACTACGAAAAATGGAAGCAAAAAAATCGTGGAGAAGACTAAAACGTAGTGGAACTTTCAGAAGGAAACTTAATCGAGATTTCCTTTTATTAAGACTGCACCGAGCAAACGTCGAGCGTCCAGTGGCGCCCTCAATACTATTATTGTGTTTTCTGATAAACGAAAGAATTTCCATGGAATTGGACGATGCTTTTTTGTAGCGCAAGTAAAAACACAATTTATGGGATACGTAAAAAACTTTGATAATAGTTACCCTTTGAGTAGTCAGCTTAACGGGAAAAGGTGGCCACTTTTTTCCGTTAAGTTGATAACTCGAAGGTCAATTGTTAGTAAACTATGGGATTTATCGTATAAGTTGTGTTTTTATTTGTAGTACAAAAATGCATCGTCCGAATTCAAGAAAATACTTTAGTTTATTAAAAATCTCAATAATAGTAATGAGGGCGCCACTGTACATCCGGCGTGCTCTCGGCGCAGTCTTAAAAAGTACAACGTCAACCACTTGGCATTAGTCACAAATTTTGAAGAAAAAAAGTGTACAACGCATGAACAACACGAAGGTTCAGTATCAATACTTATTTTTTTACTGGATTGATTAGTTTTTAACCAGTAACGTTGAAATGATTAATGTATACATATACTTAACTATGAAAATGATTTAAATTTTGTTTACAGTTGACGTTGTTCAAAGTGTTCCTAATGGGACGGCTGTGGCCGACTAGTGCTGCTTCTAGTGCTGCTTGTATTGTTGTTGTTGGTAATAAAACTATTATTATCTGCTGATGGTGCTGTTGGCTGGGTTGAAGCAACAATGCTGCTAGTGTGATTGGTTGTAGAACCATTTTTGTTAGTTTTTGATGCTGGCGGAACTTTCTTTATTTCTAGCAAAAGGAGTTGGAAAGAGACTTCCGCTTGTAATTTGTAACTTGTAGCTTCATGAAACGGGCCCCTGGAAATTATTTAAATATTTTATATTGACCGAAAAGTAACTTAAAAGTAACATTTTGAGTTGTGTAACACAGAGGTAACATGAGAGGGTCAAAAGTAACGTAAAATGTTACAAAAGTAACATTCTGGCAACGCTTAAACTAATAGCATATTGCGGGCGGCGGGAGGTGGGTTTTTGTGTCATGCTATACTGTTTACTCATTTCGTCGCATCCTACGAATAAGGGCGCGACCAGCCCTCATGACCCTTTTCCGATTCTTACAGAATCGTGTTCTCCATATTTTTCTACACCTTTTGACATTTAAAATATGGTCAAAATCGTAATTTTGAAAAAGTTATTAAGGTTTTAAATTCGGACGTAAACGGTCACTGCACATTTTCTCCGACGAACAAGGTTACGAGGTCCTCAAGGTCTTTGTTCCGCGGGGGAACCGAGTGCGGGGCGGGGTCGCAAGCGCCGTCGCTTCTATTACCCGCGGAGCGCAACACGTAAGTATAATATTTTTTTAAGCGCTTTTTTTCCTCTATTTTATTTGTTATAACTTCATTTTGACCATGTCAAGTATCATTTCTATTGTAATAAATAATATATGTATATATTATGGCATTGTTACACGTAATAGGGTAATATTATCTTATAAAATTATACATGATAGTAATTTAAGCATCCAGCTCGGAACAACGGCGCGAGGTCACAGCGGGCCCTTTTTCCGCGGACTAAATATCTGCGCGCATGCTCTCGCCGCGGCCTTTGCGCCTCTATTCCATGGGTTCCAGCATTTTTTATGAGTATTAAAATATCGCTCATCCAGTAGAATAATGTCATAATTGCAAAAAATCGGGTTTTGAGATTTTACCGTCGTAAGTGTTCTAAAGGTCAGGTCTATCGCGTGGAACAATGACATAACATGCATGCTAAAAATGCAATTATGTCATTATTCTATTGGATGAGCGATATATTTAACAACATCCATTTTTTATTTTCATTATTTTAAGCGTTTAATCTATCATCAAAATGTTTTGAAAATGCCCTAAGTACCGTTATGACCCTGCTTATTCCGACGAATAAGGTCGTGTTGGTGACTAAGGCCTTTATTCCATCGATAATTAAATCACTAATATTAAAGTCGACGTGGAAGAAAGGTTTAAGGTAGTTTTTATCGTATTATAATGCAAATAAAATAAAATATAACTATCAATTAGTTGTCTTAGTACTTTTACCATATAATGAATAAGTTTCACAACAATAGCTTTGAAACTGATTTTTTTAAACATAAAAAACCTTCTCCTGTAAAGTTGACTTTTTGTAGTCGCGCCCTTATTCGTTGGATGCGACGATTTGGTAAATTGTACTTAGATGTGTAGGTATATGATTTTATTCACCAATTTAAATTAACGACAAAAAAGAGACAGAATATAACGGGTAACTAAATAAAATATACATTCTAATACATGAGAAATAACTCATAATGGGATGGTACGTAAGAAAAAAAAAGTTAAGTGAGAACTTTTGAAATTGTAGGTATGATAATACTATTTTAGTAGAAACAATAATCACATTCGTCTTGCAAAAAATGATTGTACACGGTAAAATTTAAACAGTTGTGGCACCAAAAATCCGTAAAATGCAATAAATCTCCAATTTAATTTTTATTTCTTATAATGAAATGAAATGGCCGCAGTGTATGAACGTCAATGATACTGTGGCAACCATAGCACTTGTCCGATAATATAAAATGAGTGCGTTCCCATGGCCAAATCAATCTATTAAGAAGTCTAAAATCTGCTCTCGTTAGAAATTTATCTATATCCAAATATTGAACCATACTTTCAGATAAAAATTACTTGATTGTTAAAATGTTTTGAAATCTGCACTGCACGTTTACTATCACCAGTTATTTCCCGAAATAAATTTAAAGATAATAAATTTTGGTGAATATTGATAATTTGAAAAGGGTTTTAAATTTTTTGAGGAACCCTAATAGCTAGCTGTCATGGCGTATTGCATGGTTTTAAAATAACCTTAATATGACTTTATGTTTTTACAACGTCGTAAAGAGATAAGTGTACGACAAAAGCAACAATGTCCTACATTTTTAGATATAAACGTATTTTTATTGATAAAAAAATAATGATTTAAACACAAAATTACGAGGGGGCATGAAAATCTGAATAGGATTCACATAGGTATATTATCATAAAACTTCAAATCCCAGTCGAACTAAACGGCATGAGAGACAGATAAAGTTAGCAAGATATGAAAGTTAAATAACACTCACCTTTTATTTCCTTGTAACTATTTATTTTGCACTAAAATCTCGAAACAAAATCACAAAGTGCCACTGGCAAGAAAAATGAATAAGAAGTCTTACAGGTGTTGTTCCTTGACTCAAATAAAACGTTTTAGTCATTCAAAAACACCTGTACGACTACAATACAACGAACGAGTCGTTGTAAAGTTATGATGCGACTACTGCGCGACGAAAGTGGTAATTCCATAACGTTCATATGACTTTTGAATGACGTTAACGAAGTCGGCTTGTGACTTCTGTATGACCATTATACGACAATGTAGGTCGTATAACTAGGGCCATTTTCGCGTTTAGTAAACGTTATTATAACGTTAGTGTGACTTAGCTATTACGATCAAGGTATTAAGATAACGTTTACTAAACTTTTGAACGACGTTTAATTGTTAGTTGGGAAGTTCTATCAAATTTTTGAAATAAAAATATCCGGAATTTGCTAAAGCGGGGTAATTTTTTACTACTCTGGTAACCCCATGTGTTTCATGCAGTACATCCATCACCATCATAATCATCATCCAAGATACCACTCACAAAGCAAAGGTCAGTGAAACAGTTTGAACTGTGACAAGTTATAGATAACATTCACTAAAGATACAAATTAAATTGTTCCAAATCAGAAAGGTTTGTGCTGAGAACCATTTAGAAAGTAGCATTCTAGATCATAGGCGAAGTGGTCGTTGGCACACAATAACAACTACGCATATCGAGAAAGATACGTAATTATGAAGCACGGAGACCATTTGGCAGCATCTACACAGTTTGGGAGTACATCATAAGCGTCATGCTAAATAAAAACATTTGACTGACACGAACAAAACACCTCATTTAAATTTAGCCCGGGACTTCTTAGATTTTGATTGCTCCACCACTATATTTACGGGTGAAAATACGTTTTAATCTAGTCAACATGGCTGAAAGAGTTTTTGGCGTTATAATAATACCAGGTATACTGAATAGCACATAGTGTCTACCACGGAGTCTGGTGGAGTCGGAGTCAATATTTAGGGCTAGATCTCGGCGGACGAAGTCGGAGAGCAAGTATCTCATCTCAGTCAGCTGGCCTATAGTGCCATACCCATCGGTTATTCACAGGGCGCGAGTGTAGTTCTGTTAAGGGGTACAATACTCCGAATTAGACAATGGTCTGAGGAGCCAAGTGGGGCATCAGCAGACATGAGCGAGGTCAGCAGGAGTTCCAATAAGGAAGGTGTAATAGGTGTACGACGAAGACGACGTCTGGGACCCGAGTGGGCGAAATAACCAGTTGAGAGACAGCCCGTAAGCCAAAGCAAAGTCACGAACGGATCTACCCGCGTGGTCGGTTGTGCGTGACCCGAACCATTCAACGTTGGGCATTGAAGTTGCCCAAAACCATCTCCGCAGTGGGGATCCGTTGAAGCAGGGAAGCAGTAGATGTTTGTACGCAATGAGTTGGTCGATGTCGGTATTACCTGTACAAGCATGCATATATGTATTGAAGAGAGGTGGTCGGTCATCGGTACATGCAGCCAAAGGATGGAGAGGTCCTTTACTTCCAGATTGCCGAAGCGACACGGGCGCTCTCTTTCTGACATACACACAGACCAGCGCGTGGAATAAAAGTATTCCAAAGTGTACCCAGAGTAGCGCACGTAAGAGATGTCAAAAGAGTGAGATATCTGCCTCTCGTTGAGAAAAAGTAAGGCTGGTTTCTTCATCTCAAGGTAATGGAGACCGGCATTGGGATTGTAATGTAATCCCCTGATGTTGCAGAAGTGAGCGCAAAGAATAAGCGGGGGTACCGTGGGTTTACTTTTCCTTCTTCCTCTAGCATGAGGTGCCAGCGGATTTATTAGAGTACGTAGGGCGGCCTGAGCAAGGATAAGAAATTCTCCTAAACAGCATGTGAAATAACAACATCTACCTGTTATTTCTTACCGATATTTTGTGAGGGTGGTACTTCCCCAGTTGAGTGGGCCCTTTCACGTTCCGACCAGAGTTGGTCGCAACGAGGCTACGACGATCTTAACGGAGAAAAAAATTTACTTCCTTTAACATAAGGACCTAAGTTTAATTGTTTTACCACAAAAAAGCTGATAGTTACTGATGCAATTTATTCACAGAGTAAATGATTTGAACAAAGACCGAACTAAAATGGTATGATGAGGAAAGTTTTGTTGCTTACGAGTAGAACTAATTTGACATTAAGTTATACAACGCAAGAAACTCTACTCTAGTAGAGATTGCGAGATTGTCTTATGGCGCTCTTTGGTCGATGCTTTCACATCACGTAAATTGTATTTCAGTACCACCACTCTTCTCGCTCTTCCCCAGGGCCTGCGCTGCCAAGCCGGGCATTTTAGGAGGTGGCGCGTGGCACCTACCGCGTTGGCGTTGCCAATATAGAGGTGCACGGTGTTGAGGTCGCCGGCGAGGCTCTCGGGCGAGGTCTGTGTGCCCGCCTGCGCCAGCCGACCGCTACTGTGATGCTCCGGTTCCGTGCCTATCTCCGTCTATTACACAAGGGGAAAACGAATAAATTAAATTCGCCAACACTTATCATATAAGTTAAGTAACTAATACGAATAGACCACACGATCGGTTCATTGTTTTATTAAACATTTAATACTATAAATATCAGGAGGTATATCGACACCAATTGATGTAGTCCATGACTAAGCCTTACGCTTGTACTATGGGCACTAGGCAAAGTCATGCCATTAGGCCATTTGTATTTTTACAATAAAAAGAAATAAATTCTAAATTCATTATTTAATTCAATAGAAAAATAAATACTAGTCTTTGACCTAATTTTTTGTATCGCTCATCACACAAATATTTTCCCATACCGGGAAGCGATGATCCCGGGACCTATAGCTTCGTAGGCAGGGTCACTATTATCAAACCGCGATTAGAATACAATTGAGCTCATAATGTCGTTACATAATTAATACATGAAATGACATTGTCAATGACAGTGTGCAGATAAATGAAAATACTAATTTATGTACGAAGAAGTTTTAAAGCTTGGGAAAAAACATAAATTATATTAGGTACCTACTTAAAAATATACAAATCATGTTATAATTATATTCAGGAACACCATCAAAAAATATTAATTCATAACACCATCGTCTTCAGAGCTGTCCGTATCATCACCTGGTACAGAGAAATTAAAATAGATAATTAGTTTGCTAAATAGTGTTAAGTTCACATCTCACAGCATAGAAATAGTTTCCTGCTGTACCTACCTATGGTGACACCTACTTCATTACGAAAAATTTCCAAGCATTCTCTTTGCCAGTAGTCATTTTCAATACGTTTCACGTGGTCCACCTGTTATTTCCAGTTATTTTCGGTGATTGAAGCTTATGCCTCTCATTTTATAGCCTAAATATAATTTTCACGCCTTTGCTCTTTTTTTTTGCAACTCTGCTTTTGGATTCAAGGCGCAGTTATAAGGTGGGAAGCAAAGTACCTCATGTCCGTGTGTTTTTACTAGGTCATCTATTAAGTATTCTTTACGGGGGCGGTTTTTTTTAAATAATTTCGTACAATTGGGGAACTATGTGGTGCGTTGAAAATTCCATATTACGTGCGATCACATTATAATATAGTTTATACAATTTATTGCACAAAGTATTTTGAATTATTTTTTGTTATAAGTAAATAGACATGTTGTCATAAGATTTTTAATTTTATTTCAATTTTTTACGGCAAGTATTGGTTTCAGTCATCAATATTTGTTTTTGTATGATAATTAACTGTATTATATTTGCCTGGTATTTTTTTAATGTTAGTATTATAGTTTTATAATATATTCAATTTAATAATGTCAATTATAATAGTTGTGCAAAGTGTGGTTATAGAATTATCAACAAGTTTTAAAAGTTGTTGGTAATTCTTTAGCTCTGCCTACCCCACTTTGGGAATGAAGGCGTGAGTTTATGTATGTATGTATGTAATTATAATAGTTTACCTTCTAAATATGTATTAATTGTGTAGTAACATTTGGGGATAAGGAAATCTCTTAATAGTTTATTAAATTTATTTTCATTACTTTCACATTTTATTTTATTCGGTAGTTTATTATAGATTTTTATGGACATTATGTAAGTTCCGTCTGAATAAAGTTTGAGGTTTGATGGTGGGAGTATATTCGGTAATAGGTTATTAGTAATCCATTTAAGAAAATTTTCGGTATTAACTTGGCCATGAAAATCCCCTTTCTTTGAATTGGCCTTCCAAATAGCTAATGCTCCCCTTACAAAACCGTGTTCAGAACCTGCGTGGATAATTTTAATCCAAATATTTTCGTATGCCATACTCGGACGTAGACTGCCAGCATTTATTCACAGTGTAGTGACAATGTATCCAGGTTTCATTCAAATAACCGACAAGCTTTTTGTTGGGACCTAAGGCATAATTTTTACGGATTTGTCTTAAATACCTAGAGCTCTCCAAGCTTTGATTTGCGGTTGTTCTACTAAGTCCAACCGTTTCTATGTGCACCTCTTAAAGCTAAATCCTAAATGTTTTTTCATAACAATAATGTATTTTTTTGGTTCTTTGGCCAATAAAGTTTTTATCTAATTTAGCTTGATTTAATATTTTTTGCACAGTCGGAGCAACATTTTGGCTGTACTTATTTGTTATAATATTACAATAAAACACATTTTATGTAAGGCACATTTTTCGAAATTGTCTAAAATACGTTTTGGCCCTCGTTTTCCTTTTTTAGGAGTGCTCAGTTTCCGAGAATTTACTCCAGCAACATTCTCTTTTTTTTATTGATATTACTGTTTTTTTGCTAACGCCCGTCGCAGCCACCACACGATTTAAAACTTTGCAATTAGTATTCAGTAATCCAACTATTTCTGGTAATGTGCCCTTTGGAATAGTTAAATCATTACATTTACACTTAGAATGAACATCAAAGACTTCAAAAGAACCTTCGTTTTATCATTTTTAGGCGTACTTTTTCGAATCAAATCGGAGAAATACTGGAAAAGGGCCGAATCTTAAGTACTCGAAACCGACGTGCGTGCATGACTCGATGTATGAATGTGGAAGAAGCGAAAGAAAATTGTCAAGATCGTAGCAAGGGGAAATAAGTGGTCTCTGCCTACTCCTCTGGGAAGTAGGCGTGATTTAATGTATGTATGTATGTAAAATATGTTGTATACATTGAAGATGATTTCTCGGCACCGACCATTCAATACTTTACCACGATTCATATTGTATACTATAAAAAATTATTTTCGACAGGTACAGTCAACAGCATAAATAAATGATCATTTATGTACCTTGTCGCTTTAACGTTGTGTTTGAAATGTTATACAAAATTGTGAAACGATTGAAAGCGACAAGGTACATAAATGATCACTTGTCTTATTTATGATGTTGACTGTACACATGTAACATGAAAATGATTTGGAAAATAATGAGATTGATTTGTTTAATACTTTTATGACTTTAATAAATATTAATTTAATAAAAACATGTGACACAGCATTTACCAAGAATAAGGTCGGATTTTATTTTGTTTTGCAAAGTAGTTACCGTGATATGTAATACACTTTTTCATTCGATCGAACCAGTTTTCGAAACAATTATTCCTCTAAAATGGCCGTTTTGTATGTCTCAACCGGTTCTTCAGGCGTCCGGTACCGTTGACCACGAAGTCGTTGCTTGATTTTTGGAAAAGTGAAGAAATCATTAGGGCTTAAGTCTGGGCTGTACGGCGGGTGATCCAGATTTTCGACGTTTTGCTCTTTTAAAAACGCAATTGTCTGCCGGGCGGTGTGCGACCTAGCATTATCGTGGTGGTTACGAAGTCTTGGGTTATTTTTTCGGAACTCGCCGATAACTTCTGGTAAAAAAACAGTGATATACCAGTCGGCATTAACTGTTTTACGATCTTCGAGCACGATGGTCGCAACGTGGCCACTTTTTGCTACAAACGTGGTGACATTTTTTTTCGTAGTGCTCCATGAGCGTAGTACTTTGGTCGGGTTTGGCTCATCTTGAAACACCCAAACAGTCGACTGCTGTTTAGAATCCGGATCGTAGGCATATATCCAAGATTCGTCAGCACTGATAATGTCATAAACGTCTTTAGAGTGTCCTCGGTACAATTGCCGCAGAGTATTGCGGCACCATCGAACGAGAGTCGTTTTTTAGGTCTTCACTAAGTAAATGTGGTATCCAGCGAAAGAACATTTTTTTTACACCTTAGAGATCATGCAAAATATTTTGAGCACTGGTCCCTGAAATGCTTAATGAAGCTTCTATCTCACGGTATGTCGCATGGCGATCTTCGACGTTCAGTTGCCATACAGCATCAATGTTTTCCTGGGTTACGGCTGTTTTAAGTCGGCCTTCACGATGATACTACGACTTCACGACGAAATTCCAAATACTAACGTTCCACAGTCCGGATGCATGGAGCTGTACTAAAACGATTCGGCCGATGTCGAGACATTCTTTTGTGTTCGAATTCTAAATTCAAATATTCTAAGATGATGAGTACTAGTTTTTTTTAAATAATCACGGGAGTTTTGCAAACGACAAAACTTAAAAGGCAGCCCTCGTAAAGTGTTTGTTGTACGAGGGGAGTTCAATAAAAAGTGAGAATGAGTATGTTATAAAAAACTTTTATTAAATGTCATTTTATTTTTCGACATAGTCACCTTCTAGCATAATACACATAGTATATCTTTTTTCTAAACTTAAAATTCCATTTTTAAAAAAGGTCTCATCTTGAGTAGGTACTTAAAAAATCTTGTACTGCAGCGACTACCGCGTCATCGTCTTCAAATTTCTGGCCTCTCAGGTATTCTTTCAATCTAGGAAATAGGTAGAAATCACTGGGGGCGAGATCTGGTGAATACGGAGGATGCTTAAGGATATCGAACACATCATCACGAATTGCAGCCATTGCAACGGCGGACTTGTGGCCGGGGCATGGTCCTGGAGGAACAGCACAACTTTCGAGAGTTTACCTCACCGTTTTTCGCGGATCTCATTGCGCAATGTTGCTATTTGTTTGGCATATAAAGTGCCCGTAATAGTTGCTCCATGTTCGAGATACTCAATCATTACTACCCCTTTACCATCCCAAAAAACAGAGCCAATGACCGGCAGATGGGCCCAGCTCGAATTTCTTCGGAGTTGGAGATGATGGCCTTTTCCATGTCATAGACTGCAGTTTCGTTTCAGGGTCATAATGATGGAGCCATATTTCGTCCACTATTATAAATCGCGCCAAAAAAAACTTCCCGGTCTTGCTGTATCAGGTCCAAAGCGTCTTGACAAATTTCGACTCTAGTTTGTTTTTGCGTGTCAGTAAGCATTCTTGGTACCCAACGCGCAGATACCTTTTTCATACCCAAGCGTTCATGTAAAATATTATGCACGCTCCCCGTTGAAATCTTTTCATTTTTAGCAATAAAACAAACCGTGACATGACGATCCGCCAAAACTAAGTTTTCGACTTTTTTCACAATTTCTTCAGTTACTGCTGTAATAGGGCGTCCGGAGCGGGGGTCGCCCATGGTCGATGTTCTTCCACGTCTAAATTCGGCGCAACAACGTGCGACTGTCGAATACGGAGGAGCATTAGACCCTTAAGTGTCCCGCAAATTTAAATTGACTTGGTCCGTAGAATTTTTATTTAAACACAAGTAGTAACGGCGCGCAGTTCAATTTTCTCCATTTACACTAACGTACTCAATAGCATTGTAAAGAAATTACCGTATTTTTGTTTTTAAACAAGAGACAGTTAGTTTTTTTTTCATAGCAATCAGCTAGATAGATTAGCTTTACCGGCGAGTATTTAAATTCCTTATATTGAAAGAGTTTGCATCTCATTCTCACTTTTTATTGAACGCCTCCTATTAATTTAAAACGAAAAAACTATTTTTGTATGCATAATTTATTTATTGATCTGGTATCACTGACTCGATACACCTGTGTCAACAAGATGAGGGCTGCTTGATTAATGTGAGACTGTAAGACGTCACTTCACTCGCTTCGCTTCACAATTCGTGCTCCCGCGTCGTAATCCCTTTCCAGTGAAAAATTTGAGCGATTTTAATTTCAATTATTTTCGAATTATATTTTTAATATCACTGTTCGAGCGAAATGAAAATTTAATATTATATTTCATGCTTGTCTAAACATTGAGATCTCCTGAAATGTTACTTTGACAGTGACGTAACTTAGTGTGCATTTTTTCTGTGGGAATAAAAATCCGATTTTAGGTAGAGTTATTATACGTACCTTCTGAATGATGATGATGAAGCATTATTTGTAAAGTTTTTAGCTATAAGTGTCTGCAGTTCAACTATGAAGATATCATAGATTGACTTATAATCAAGGATAGGACAAACGCCCGTCATTTTGAAAACTTAACCCTGTTCTGTACAGTAGAGACTTCCTTATATTAATAAAAAAAAATAGGTACTAAATAAGAATAAGAATAGTTTATTCGTGACAATACAAAACAAAGGACAAAAGTAATGTTTTATAAAGTGACAACGTCAATGCTTGACAAAGATGATTAGAATATTACCTATTTTATCTAAATGGCCAGTAGTAAACCAAGTCATTGAAATCAAGTAGTGTCTAATGCGATGATAGAAGAATAGGTAATTTATTGATAAATGTGTTGAAGTAGGTACCTACATTGAATTATAATATTTTGAATAAACTTCTAAAAAAAATATATCATTAGGAAGTCTCTACTGTACAGAACAGGGTTAAGTTTTCAAAATGACGGGCGTTTGTCCTATCCTTGCTTATAATTAATTATATTTATTGTTTATAGTTACTTTTGTGCTAACGGTACTTTCACTTGTGGGAGAACCTTGTTCAGGGTCCGTCCGGGTTGGTACCACCATCTTATCCATTAACCTACCGCCAAGCAGCAGTGTTTTCATTGTTGTGTTCCGGTTTGGGGATAAGACTGCCGGTGAAATGACTAGCATAGAGGCATTCCATCTTGGTCCTCAGGGTTGGCAACGCATTTGCAGTCTCGTGAATGCGAATATCTATGGGTCACAGTTTCCGTTTGCCTTCACATGCAATATTTTTTTTTTTTTTTTAAACTTCCGAACTGTATTTTAATCGCGGTTTGATAATACTCGTACCAACTAGCTAGGCTAACGCGTCTCTTAAAATTCCCGTATTAAATTATAAATTATTATTAAAAATAAATTAGTTTTTTACTCCTGTGTATGTACTTACCTCTCGTGTATTCGTATGGTAAAGACGGGTGTGTAGTGTAATGTTTAGCATAAAAACAAATGGTCTAATGATCATTTTACATAACAAGGATTGCATAATTTCGATCTGTATAATAAACCATCGATATAATAGCCATAATGCATAAAACGAAATGCATACTTTCTAAAACTATAATGTTTATAAATTAAAAAATAAATATATCTAACGGCTTTCATTACTATTAATGTGGTCATAGTTCTAACCTAACCTAACCTAGTTAGAAGACATTGACTTAAAATGCATAATAACTAGAACATGATAGTTATACTAAATGAGTGTTATGACTTATGAATCATGATATTATGATATTCGATCGTATGCCAGATAAAATTATACTTTCGGTTTTTATACTAAACGTTCATTATGCTTTTCCTGATTAATTAAATGAAATTATACAAAATGTTTTTACTGATTGAAGCGCACCCGGTAAAGACACATGCCGGTAATCGGATATCTTATTTACTAACCTCTTGGATAGTATTCACGTCCTGTATATTATCACTTGACCGGTGCTTAACAGGAGACCACCATTCATCGCTATTTCCGTTACTGCGACGCTGGATACCTCTGAAATCATCAGGTATACTGCGTTACAAGACTTACCTAACACGGCTGCTTTACGACTAACTCGATCCTTAGTGACGATTTTACATAAGAAAGATTGAAAAAGGAACGATTTCTTTGTTTATAAAATGTTTCTGAGTCTGAGTACGGCGGTTATAGACTTAGGCCCGTATTAATAAACTCGTCTCAGCTGAGATGCCCTTCACAAGATACGTCAAAGAAAACGTCAAGCCATAGAAAGCTGTCATTTTGGACGCATCTTGAGACTGGCATTAAAGTCGAGATCAGTTTATTAATACGGGTCTAAGAGCGGGCCATTATGCATCCCTACCTCATCGAGCAGCAAGATCAGTGGCGTGCCTAGGGTTTCAGAATAGGGCAAGCCGAGAGATATGTTTTGTAGTTTTTACGGTTATTATGGATAAATTTATCTTGTTACCACATTACTGATCAATCTTCACTTCACTCTGCAGTTGTAGGTATAGGCATTTGCTTACGTGGACGAGCTCACCAAAGCACCCTGAAGGCATGTTACCACTAGATATAATTTTACAGACATATCAGCAATTGCATACTTTCGGTGGCCTTGAAAAAAGCCGCTTGGTTTGTATGAGAGAATAAAATAAAGGTTCAACTTCTTATTTTAACTTTGCTTGCCTAGGGAGAAAGCAATAAGTACTTACTTTTATTTCAATTACCTATCTAAAAATTACATACATATTACACAACATAGTTAAATTAAATTATTATTTGTATACATCGAATGTGTTTTTCTAAAACGCCATCGTACCTATTTTGAAAGTAGCGACACAAGCTCTAAAAAATTACCCTTATTCAATGAAGTTTTAGACTCATCGTGACCTCTGAAGGGAAGTTCTTGTTGTGCTAAATGACAAACAACATCGACTAATCTTTGAAAAACGCTACTATTGTTATCAACACGCATGTTGTTTTGTAATTTCCTTTGATAATTGGCGCGATAAAGATGTCTCAATTCGCTGTTTACCAAAATCACTAAAAGAAATTACCGCGTTCATGTGTTTTCGAGAATTCATGTGTCTTTTAATGGCGCCAGCTAAATTATTTAAATCGTCGTAACCAGACCAGATGTATTCCACACGTTTTTGTCGTTAGAAAAGAAAATACAACACCAGCAATGTAACTTATTAGAGTGCGAACAACCAACAATCCAATGAGTTTTGTACACTGACCTGTTAAACTGTCTTTTGTGCGATTTACTACTCTGAGAAATACACAAGTCAGGCGTAGGTTTTGCCGAAGAAATAAGTACCTTTTTCTCTGCAAAGTCCAAACATTTTACCTTTCCGTCGACAAGCAAAGTTTGTGCACACTTTAAAATATCACAGTCACACAGGACTTCCTCCATTGTCAATATAATTGAATCACAACTCACAACACCACAAAAAAAAACTTATTATTGCACTGCGCCTCAACGCCTAAACAAACTATTCAACACGTGAATAAAAGCATTTGTCAACAAATAGCAATTAAGTGAAGTTGGCCGCTAACGCGGCTCAACGCGCGCTCCGCGCCTGCGCGAAGCGAATTTCGCATTTACTATGGACTCGTGTACAACTTCATACGCAATCAGGGCTTTTTACTCTCATACTATTTGCCATATTAATACACGACCAGTCGTGTTTGGGCATATGCCGTTTCGGTGGGTAAGACAGAGAATATGAAAGCCCGATTGCAAGCCAATACGTGCGAGCGAGATACGAGCTAGCCGCGTCATGAATAGTTCGACTGGTTGCCGCACAGCGCTGAGCGCTGTGCTGCGTAGGTGGCGGCCGGCGGTGCGCGGTAAAATTTGGTAGGTACTACTGTTGCATGTAATTTGATTTGAAGAATTTAGTGAGAGCGCGCGGCGCGCGAAGGTGAAATACCTATCTAATACATTACGTGCATTTAATGAATAGTTATTTTTGTAAG
This sequence comes from Acleris emargana, assembly GCA_927399475.2. Lineage (NCBI taxonomy): Eukaryota > Metazoa > Arthropoda > Insecta > Lepidoptera > Tortricidae > Acleris > Acleris emargana. The sequence goes on along the minus strand of OV656835.1, from coordinate 41,092,991 downwards.
GCAAGGCAAGCCCGGCTTTTGGGCTTATATGGCAGTACCGCCACTGAGCAAGATGCGAACAATACAATAGGGTGTTCAATTTTTAAATGTATGTCTAAGTACAGGGTTGCCAGGGCGTGGAGGGGTAAGTAATACGAGATATAAGAACTGATAATATAACACTCATAATCAGTGATCGTACTTTTTCCAGCATTCTTGGTGCGATGACGTCAAATGACACACGACGGCGACCTAGGGTTGTAGACGTGTATATAATATGATTGACGTTTAAAATTATGTAATATTATGTGGTCATTGAAAATGAATTACAATTTTTTTACTTAATCATTTATTATATTATAATTTAGCACTTGACGGGACGTCAGCGAAGAAACAAAATGTCTTCTATATTTATGTACTGCCATTACCTACGCATTATACTGTCTATGCTAATACATAGTATATCAATTCCTAATCATAAATATGAACTATACAGGGTGTTTGGTAGCGGGTTCGACAAACGAAAATGGGAAATACCTGGGTCCAATTGGAACACATTTGCCATAGTAACCCCTATGCTAAAGTTGATAGTTTTTTTTTAATATTTTTTTTCCGTTTTTTTGAAAATATCCCAAAATTTTACCTTTAAACCTTCTTAATTACATACCTAAGCAACTGAAACCGCCCAATTTTTTTTTAAATCATGCTCTGATAATGGTTTTATTTTAAAACAAAACCAAAACCCATAGGTAGTGCTTTAAAAAAAAAATATGGGCCCTTAAAGCTATGACAAAATGAGAAAAATAAAATGACATTAAAGTTTCGCAAAGTATAAAAAAAAAATCAAAAGTCATAGACGATTTCAAATTAATTAAAAAACTTCTCTGGTTAATACTCTTCACAACGATATGCCATTTAAAAGAAAAAACACAGAAAAAAAAATACGCAGTACATTGAAATTTCCTCACGAAGATTTATTAAAGAAATCACTTATACCACGGTTATGAATATTGGTGAATACGTTAGAGTTAATAATCGCTGGTAAATTACCATTAATAAAAAACATTTTAAGAGTAATAATAAAATTGAAAACCACACTTTTTTAAATTTTGATCACAAAATTTAAAAAAATATTTGAGCTTCACGGGCGTTATTGCGAGCTCGACCATACGCTAAAATAATATCAGCGTACTCTTCATTGGTAAATGGTATACGTTCACGTAAACGCCATTTAAATGAAAAATCACAGAAAAAAAAAATACGCAGTACATTGAAATTTCCTCACGAAGATTTATTAAAGAAATCACTTATACCACGGTTATGAATATTGGTGAATACGTTAGAGTTAATAATCGCTGGTAAATTACCATTAATAAAAAACATTTTAAGAGTAATAATAAAATTGAAAACCACACTTTTTTAAATTTTGATCACAAAATTTAAAAAATTCTTTGAGCTTCACGGGCGTTATTGCGAGCTCGACCATACGCTAAAATAATATCAGCGTACTCTTCATTGGTAAATGGTGTACGTTCACGTAAACGCCATTTAAAAGAAAAAACACAGAAAAAAAAAATACGCAGTACATTGAAATTTCCTCACGAAGATTTATTAAAGAAATCACTTATACCACGGTTATGAATATTGGTGAATAAGTTAGAGTTAATAATCGCTGGTAAATTACCATTAATAAAAAACATTTTAAGAGTAATAATAAAATTGAAAACCACACTTTTTTAAATTTTGATCACAAAATTTAAAAAATTCTTTGAGCTTCACGGGCGTAATTGCGAGCTCGACCATACGCTAAAATAATATCAGCGTACTCTTCATTGGTAAATGGTGTACGTTCACCCATTGTAATGAAAGTTTCAAAAACCAATACAAATCAACGTGTTTTTCTACAAGTTTTCTGTTTGAAAAAAAATTACAATTTGCCGCCTTTAAAAAAAAAAGTGTACTTTTCTTTTAAAGAACTACAAGCTATTTAAGACACAGATTAAAAAGCTTATTTAGCTTAATGTTTTTTTCAAATCAATGTGGCAAATGCGACGAAAATGTACGGAATGTATTCCTGATCAAGTGATCACAAAATTTAAAAGTGTTTTGTTTAGCGTATGGTCGAGCTCGCAATAACGCCCGTGAAGCTCAAAGAATTTTTTAAATTTTGTGATCAAAATTTAAAAATGTGTTTTGTTTTCAATTTTATTATTACTCTTAAAATGTTTTTTATTAATAGTAATTTACCAGCGATTATTAACTGTAACGTATTCACCAATATTCATAACCGTGGTATAAGTGATTTCTTTAATAAATCTTCGTGAGGAAATTTCAATGTACTGCGTTTTTTTTTTTCTGTGTTTTTTCTTTTAAATGGCATATCGTTGTAAAGAGTATTAACCAGAGAAGTTTTTTAATCAATTTGAAATCGTCTATGACTATTGATTTTTTTTTTATACTTGGCGAAACTTTAATGTCATTTTATTTTTCTCATTTTGTCATAGCTTTAAGGGCCCATATTTTTTTTTTAAAGCACTACTTATGGGTTTTGGTTTTGTTTTAAAATAAAACCATTAACAGAGCATGATTTAAAAAAAAAATGGGCGGTTTCAGTTGCTTAGGTATGTAATTAAGAAGGTTTAAAGGTAAAATTTTGGGATATTTTCAAAAAAACGGAAAAAAAAATATTAAAAAAAAACTATCAACTTTAGCATAGGGGTTACTATGGCAAATGTGTTCCAATTGGACCCAGGTATTTCCCATTTTCGTTTGTCGAACCCGCTACCAAACACCCTGTATAACCTGAGATAAGGATTAATTGCGACTGTGTTACATTTTCTCATATACTCGTAGTAAATTAACCCTTCTTTAGGCCTAACATGTTCTGAGAATATTTTCTGTATATCCGATTTGTTTAATACGCTATTTTATTTTTATTTTTATTTTATTTGATTCTTGGTTCAAACAATTCAATATTGGGCTACTACTGACAACCCTAGCACTGCACCAAAAATGCTGGAAAAAGTACGATCACTGCTCATAATATATACGCTCACTTTGTATAAACACGTTTAGTATAACGTTCACTGGATATAATGAACGGAAGATATAATTTCAAAATATTTATTTCCATACAGTATAACGTTATTAATATATAATATCAATTTATATAACTATTATAAAACGTATAACGTTCATAACACCTAAGATTTAAAAGATATATTAATCAAATTATCTAACATCAAAAAACATAATACACGTATAATATAAATACATGCATATCGTCGGTGAAACTGCAAAACCGCGTAAGTAACATTTTGAATAAGAAGCAAAATGCACCTTTTTAATAAGCCCGTAAGGTTTATTTTGCTCCATCATAAATTTGTAGGTTACGCGGTTTTGCAGTATTACCGACGATATGTTATTTGAAATTAAATTCTATTTTCAGTATTAAGTGGCCTTCTTTATTAACAATCAACCTTACCTTACTAACTTTACTGGCAGCAGTCTGAATTTTCTGGGCAAAAAAAAAAAACCTCGAAGCAAAGCTCCCGCCTAGGCTTTCTAACCTAACCTAACCGAGTCGGTTCTGCCCGGAGAAGTCTTGCGCGCTCGCCTCGCTCGCTCACATTTATATCATACGATATTATATCTTGTAACACTTATACTAAAAGATAATATGTATTATGATCGCTATATGTCATGTATGTTATACGAACTGAAATTAGTCATTGTGAGTGTTATATTAAAAAATATTATATAAAATGAATATTATATGACTTGACCGTTATTCCTTATAAAAATATTGATTTTGTTATTATAGCTAACGTTCATTATATCTCGTAAACGTTAGTAACATGAAAATAGTCATTATGTAGTTATATCTCGTGGGACGCACCCGGCGTGGAGCGTTTAGTAGGGTGACCAAAAATATGATCATATTTTAGGGCTACCTCATCGAGTAACAAGTAAATACAAAGCACAATCAAAATGGTTCCTCGCCCAATCCTGGCACTTTCATGAGTCGGCCTAATTTTATAATAACTGCAAATAAAAAATATCTAATAGAGTAGCAAAATGAACCACGAGCCATTCAAAAGAAGAGTACAAACCGGGGTGTTGGAGCAGCCACAGATTCGTTCCGAAATATTCTTCCCCTTTTGCTAGGCTCGAGTCCGAAAACGAAAGGACTTATGCTGGTATCACTCTGCAAGCATTCAAATAGTCACATACGTCTGTGGGTAAAGGGTCTAGCCGAGCTACCATAGAGAAATCGCCTATAACTCAAAAAATAACTTGGTCATACTGGTTTATTTATCTTACAAAAAGATATAATTTCATCTTCATGCTTCTAGTTTCAGGTAAAATAAAAAAGTATAAATGTTTTATCTTAGCTTATCCATATAAATGAATGACATATTCCTTTTCCACTTTCCAGAGATATCCGTATTTTTTATATACAGTGTGTTTTATTTTTTATATACAGTTGTGTGCAAAATAATGGCAGTGTATGTACTTGAGTAAGTATTTTATAAAATAAGAGGGCCTCACATTTAAATATCATTCACCGAAGGCTTGTTAGCATTGGCATTCATTCATTCGGATCTATTCATAGTACAATAGAGAATTGGTCGCTGTGTAAAAGTAATTAAAGGTAGAAAAAATACAACTATGGGCAGAGGGAGGCATTGTTCCAGAGAAATGAGAATTTTGATTAAATGGTTGATCCAGGAAGGAAAATCATATAAAGATAGTCAATAAATTTTAAAATGTTGTGCTAAGATGATAATCAGAAATTCTATGAAGTGGGAAGAAAAACCCGAAACAAGAGGTAACACGTGCTCCAGGAAGTAATGTATCCATATGCTAATGACGTAAACTAAACTGTAAACTGCTATTATTTTGAATACAGTATTCTTATTTTTTTTATGTTTGACTCAAAAATACTTGAGATTATATTACGGTTCATTTTGATTTAGTACTATTAAACGTAGAATTGTAAATGTAGGTAAGATATATAATTTGAAAGTTACCTTTATATATTTTAGACTTTACTTTTGCCTTCACTGCTATTATTTTGTACACAACTGTATATACGATAAGCAAGGTCTGTTTTCTTTATGGTAGCCCGGCTAGACCCTTTCACCTAGTACAAATTAAAAACTTTTTACCAAAATATGTACCAAGCACATCGTTTCTCTTGCGTCGTTGGCTAAATCACACTGAACTGAAAACGGAAATCTTCTTTCATGTATGCTATTGAAATCTGTAAAAATAAAAAGGTATCGTTAGTTAAAAATTGTATCATGTATATCACTTATCGGATTTTACCACCAAGCTTAACTGATACATTATATTGATGGTTACAATTTACATTGGATAATTACCTAAGGTCTAAACGTTTTAACAGAGCTTCGTTGTACAAACAGCAACCCTCTTAACTGTACATCGGTGGACCTTATTACAAAAAGCATAAGGTCTACCGATGGACAGTTAATAGTGTAGGCGAAAATACTCTAAACTAATGTAATGTACAATGAAGCTCTGTTAAAAACGGACCCTGTATCGAACAGTACTGACAACGCGTTAGCCTAGTTGGTGACCTTGCCTACGAAGCCAGTGGTCCCGGGTTCGATTCCCGGTATTGGCCAATATTTGTGTGATGAGCGCGAGATTCGATCAACAATACCAACTAGATAAAGGGTCAGCGCAAAAAATACTTCTTGGTTAATAACGGCTCACTTGCGGCGTGAGGTCTTAATTTTAGTAAGTTCTGTTGACAGACTGCCAATGTCAACACGAATCACAATGCCATTTCGATCATCAATCCACCTAGATACCCAGTCCCATACAAAATCAAAGTTAATTTTTTTCCGCGTGAATATATACGACAATTGCATTTGTTTACTAACGAACCGAGACAAACGTTTTAAAACAGTTTTAAGTTCAACCTAATACCAACAGTGGTACTTAGTAATAAAGTTACAAATCTTCAAAATTTGATATCTTGTACATACATACATAAACTCACGCCTTCATTCCCAGAGTGGGGTAGGCAGAGCTAAAGAATTACCAACAAGTCTTAAAACTTCTTGATAATTCTGTAACCACATTTTGCACAAGTAGGCTAAGATGTTTCCCAGTGTATTAGTGACAGGTGGCAAGCCCATCGCCTAAAAGTACTGCAAGCCTTTATTCCCTTAGTCGCCTCTTACGACATCCACGGGAAGACATGGAGTGGCACTATTCTAACCACACCAACATGAACACGCCAATAAATGACATCTGCTACTTATAAACGAAAAACGTATGTTAAATAAAATCAAATCGGAGAAATATTGGAAAAAGGCCGAATCTTAAGTACCCGAAACCGGCGTACGTGCATGACTCGATGTATGAATGTTGAAGAAGCGAAATAAATTTGTCAAGATCGTAGCAAGTGGAAAGAAGTGGTCTCTGCCTACCCCTCTGGGAAACAGGCGTGATTTAAATATGTATGTAAAATATAAAAAAAGATAAAAGATGTTTATTCAGTAAGTAGGCCGCACGGGCACTTTTACACGTCAAAAATCTACCAGCGCTTCACAAGAGACCACTGCTGAGAAGAAACGCCGCAAGAAACTCAACAGTCAGTCGTTTTTTTATATTGCTTATATAATAATAAACTTAACCTAGCACTATATAAAACAATGAATCTCACATAAAACAAAAAATAAATACATTCATGCGCAGTTGAGCAGGAAAATGTGTCAAAACTCACAAGAACTAATAAGTAATAGTAATAAGAAATCTAAAAATATGGAAATTTTAGGAATTACACTCACCTATGACGGTGTAAGACAACCCACATAAAAAGCCTCAACACATTCTCCCACAGAAACCGTGTCCCCCAGACAATAAACAATGTTTTCATATTTTTTTAAACTAAATTATTATTAAGTTATTTAGGTGTTTAGTTTAGGCCAAGCATTTTTATCTGATAGATAGTCCTCGACCCTATAGTAAGCTTTAGACATCAACGACTTTTTCAAGTAGGCTTTAAGTAGGTACTGGAAATGGTAACTGTAAAACCACGTCAGGTAATTTATTATAGAAACGGATGCATTGACCTACAAATGATTTATAAACCTTACGGACACGAAATTTTTTAATAGCAATTTTATTTTTATGTCTCTTATTCAAATGATGTATATCACAATTCTTAACAAAAGAGTCTTGATTTTTCATGACATAAATAATATTTCCATAAATAAATTGTGACGCTGCTGTAAAAATATTAATTTCTGTAAATAGTAATCTTAAGGAATCACGGGAGTTTAGATTATATATAGAACGAATGGCTCTTTTTTGCAACACGAATACCTATAGTCTGTATGTCAGCAGCTTTTCCCCAAACCAGAATACCGTACGACATAACACTATGAAAATAACTATAATAAACTAAGCGAGCTGTCTCAACATTAGTAAGTTGCCTGATTTTCCTAACAGCATAAGCTGCCGAACTTAATTTACCTGCTAGTACTGCTACGAGATGGGGACTCCATTGCAAGTTAAAATCAAAGCTTGCGTTACATGTAGTAACATTAGCACAAAGTAATTTTTGAGCTTCAATCGCAGATGATTGAAGACATTTCGTGGTAATAACGGCTATGGTTGAGAAATAATTTTCGAACGCTAACGCCACGTCTTTGTTTGACGTGATTTGTTTGTCTCCCTTGTTTAGGGTGACTTGATTATCCCGAGCTTTAGATTTACCCGTTTCTCTATTTATTATTTTCCATACAGTTTTCACCTTATTGTCAGAACCTTTAAGCTTAAGACTTAAAAAGTTTGACTTAGCAGTCAAGCAAACTTGCTTGAAAGTCCTCGAATATTTCTTAACATAAACTAAGGAGTCCGCGTTCTTGTTCTCCTCCCTCTCTCTATATAATTCATAAAGCTTATTTCTACTTCTATGAATGCCTACAGTAGCCCATTCACTAAACTTAGTTTTTGACCCAGATATAGTTTTCATCTTAAAATTATTATTAAATTGATGAAGAATTACACCAAACAAATCTGTATAAATACTATTAGAGTCATTATATGAAAAGGATAACCTACAGAGATTATTCTGAACTTTATTTTTGAATAATTCCAAACGATTGCTAGTTATGGGTCTGTATGTTATTGTCTGTGGTACTTGATAAAAATCATTAAAAAAAAGAAGTCTTTTGACCACTATGATCAGAATTAAAGCAGTTAAATATTGCTTTATCCAAACATTCGCAATTACAAAAAATGTTGTCTAAACAGGTAGCACTTGAAACACCTATCCGTGTAGGTTCAAAGAACAAATTACCTAAATTAAAAGATTTAAATAAACTTAAGATCTTAATAGTATTAATTGACGATTCCAGTAAGTTAACATTAAAGTCTCCACAGACAATAACATGCCTTTGAGTTTTGCAGGCTAATTTTAATACATTTTCCATAGTAGATTCAAATGTGTTAAAATCGGCTGATGGTGGTCTGTAAACGCAAATAATTATGTAATTTTGTACTACTATGCAAGAGATTTCTACAAGCCTCTCTATGGATAGCCTAAGAATATCTTTCCTTTCTTTGGATTTTAAGGTACTTTTCATAATTATTAAAGAACCACCATGAATGGCGGATTTTCTGGCAATAAAACTAACTAATTTAAAATTAACAAAATCAAGAATTAATTGATCTGGTCTAAGCCAATGTTCAGTAACACACATAATGTGTACACTTTCAGTATCTAAAAATAATCCTACTTCTAATTCTTTGCTGGAAAACCCTTGAATATTTTGGTGAATTATATTTATATTCAATGGTGTTTCCGCTGTCTTATACTTTAGTTTAAATGATTAGGAATGGCATTTGTGCCACTATTGAACCTATTTGGTTCTATATTAAAGGCCAAAAGATCTACCAAAGTCAAAATATATTTCCTTGGCAAAATATTTTTTTCAGCTGTTAGCGTGAGGCGCTTTATGAATTTATTTAAGTCAAAGAAATGATATTTGCCATTATAACATGTAGCATTGTACATTAAAGAATTTAACAGAGCTATTTTATTATTAAAATTATGTGGCATATTTTGTGAATATGGTAATGCACAAAGTATAATTTTACCTATTCCGGCCTGTTCAATTAGGTTTAATCACAGATCACAGAAAGAAGGGCGATATGTCATGAACGCCAATTCGTACAAGACCCGGTGTCGCCACTTTTAAACATGTGTGCGTCTTACGCTAACGCTCTATTAACTAATACAAAAACAACCTCCTCATAATTGGTTACAGCTTACGAATTAAAAACGCTGTAACATAGTTTTGATAGTAGCAGAAAATTAAGCTTTATATTAAGTTCTCAAGATTGAAAAATGCTGAAAGATCGTTTTTTTTCTATCGTAGTTCAGTCACTGAACGTAAGGGCAGATGCAGCATAGATGGCAGCTAAGTGACGAGTAATTAATTAATTCCTCAGAGCTAGATGGCGCTAAGATAGTAGTCCCTATGTTCAGCAGGTTAAGGACTACTCACACAGCGACATCTAGTTATACTTTTCTCAAGAGGTGTGCGTTTCTCTCCTGTCGTCCACTTAGGGATGCCACAAGGAATGTTTCAAAATATATCGATAAACAATTCAAACTTGTTTGCAACGTTAATATATTTTTAATATAAGTACTATTTTTATTATTTTACTACTAGGTTAATACAATTACATCATTTAAACTTAATATATTATTGTTAGAATAGAATAATATTTTATTAGCAAGAATACGGTTTGCGTAAAGTTGATACACAAGTTTGTAAATTGAGAACAATACCTTTATTAGAACGTAACAAAAAAATTGCCGCATTTCTTTGGTTAAATTTTCTGGAGCTGTTTAAGATTTTGGTTTTGATTAGTACATAAAAACTGTAAACTTGGATATTATGATGTTAATACAAATACACTAATAAAATGGGTTCGGTTGAGTGTCCCGTCACGAGATCTCAGTTTGGGACAAACCAGTAGTTTACCGACTTGATTATGTAAACTTTATTTCACAAATGGTACAAATTACTTAAAACAGAAAGATAGACTTAATACTTGGGGCATTCTCTACCAGTCAACCTTTAGCCTTGAATCCTTTTGAGAGTGAGTCGGCGCGAGCTGTCAGTCAGCGCTGTGTGCAAGCACAGCTCAATACTGAGCCAGGGCCCTTTGCCTTTGTGGTTGGTTAATTTATTTTTATCTTAATTGTATGATTCGTCTACTTATATTTGAATTGCTAGAGTCCTTGGATGATTGAATGACAGATGTTTTAGAGAACGTGTGATGTGATGATGTATGTCAGGGTTCCTAATATTTTTATGTGTGTGATACATTCTTTGGGTAATCTTCTCACCTTGTTAACACAGACAAAGGCCATGTGTTTAGAAGGCAATATTTTCTTTTGTAATTTATTTAAAAAATCTCCTTATTTGTTATAAAGTATGTACAGAACATAATAGAATTAACTAGGTTTTTACATAAAAAGCATGACACATTTTTACGTTCTTAAAGTGTAAACTTTATACATATAACGTCGTTCGTTAATTTTGTAAAGAAAATTTAATTTTGTATAACGTGAAAATTTGTTAAAATTATTTTTCTTCTGATTTAAGCGTGTGGTGGTAGTGATAAATAATTAGAACTATTAACACATTGAATTCTATTGATAGCTGTAGAATAAGCCATTTATCGATAGTCGATAGAAATCACGTCCACAACCTTACGCTCTGATATCCATTCAAACATAAAATATTCATTTAAAAATATGAATAATGCTTAAAAACTAAATTTAGCGGTGGTAAGTTATGCCCTTTGATTTTATATTAACGTTTGCACTTCGATTTTTGCACACTTTCACGCTACATACAGTCATTTAATCATTTAAAAGGAGCTTCGGAGCTTCTATACTGACAGCGTTCAGTGGGTGACTGTGTCAACGCTTGACACGCCTCGTGCCGATATGGTCATTTTGACCATATCGAGGCATCACGAACCACGCCCTCATAACATATCTCCCTCGTTTCTGTGATCTGTGGGTTTAATGTTGATATTAATCTATCTACACTAGACTTATCTATATTAAGACTGTTTCCTACTACTATCACTAGAGTGTATGTAAATAAAATCTATTGTAAAATCAATCTTATCGTGCAAAAATTTAAGTACTTTTCCCCGTGGTTGCCCTGCGAGTTACATTGCTTTTTATCTATTTATTTTGCTTCTTCGAATTTGACTAAAATCTTTAGACCTTAGTATAAAGTATGGAGTCGCATTGAATTTAAAATTAATGTAAATAGGTACGTAAAAGTTTTGTTGTTTAGTTAAGATTTCTTATGTTTTGGGTAAGTATGTTTATTAGTAGTTATTAGTATTTATAGATATTTGTCAGTTTTACAAAGTCAATTTTATTGACGTTATTTGCTTTTATATTTTTGTGTACTATTGTATTGTGTATAAGTATGTTTCATTATTTTTCTCCCACATGCCTTAACCTTACTGTTGCAAAGTCAGCCGCGAAGTTCTGAGTTCCAAGTCCAGGCAAAATTAAAAAGAAGAAGTTATTATTTACTAACGGCAGCGGCCGCGAAAATGTATGAAATATCATTACGTGCCTGGTGTTTTACTTTTTAAAACCATGTTTGGACTATGATAAGTATGATAACTAACTAACTCTTAACTCATTCAATCAAAAAAAAACCGAGTATATTTTAATTTTTAAATGTCACTGACTAAAAAGTTAAAACTTTTCAAACAGCGTTTGCAGCGTATTTATAAAGTGTATCAAATAGTTAAAATTAAATGTTCACCTTACTGTTGTATAAACACAGCCCGCGAAGTTCTGAGTTCCAGGACAAGGCAAAAAAAAACCAACGGCAGCGACCGCGAAAATGTATGAAATTTAGTTAAATACCACCTTTTTAGGGTTTCGTAGTCAAACTAGGAACCCTTATAGTTTCGCCATGTCCGTCCGTCCGCAGCCTAGCTAAGAGACTTTGTACTAGAAAGCTGTAATTTGGCATGAATATAGATATTAGTCACGCCAACTACTAAAAAATATCTAAAATAAAATCACATCTAATTAATTTAATACGAAACAGTGGTTCGTGAGTTACAAACGGTTTAAATGTTTATACCTACCGAAAACTTATTTTCATCTCACTAGCTCGGAAAGCCCTTTTTGTTTGTTTGATATCTGGGTGAATCAACTTTTTGTTGTTGTTATTCTGTCCCGTAAGCCAGGAGACAACAGTGATAGAGTTTCTTAGAAAAAATGTTATAATATATACTTCCAGCACCCTCAGGAGAAAGGCCATAAAATAATGGGTGTGTAATTGCCAGTAAAACAGGTTTTAAGTGGACTTATATCCTTTGAAATCGTAGTTTTAAAGAGTGACCCAGGGGACATCACCATGGCAACGAGCTACAAAGAAAAGTTGATTGACCCATCTATTGAGAACCGTGTGGTTGCCGGGATAGAATAGTGCCACTCCATGTCATCCCGTGGATGTCGTAAGAGGCGACTAAGGGAATAAAGGCTTGTAGTACTATTAGGCGATGGGCTTGCAACCTGTCACTAATACGCTGGTAAACATCTTTGCCTCTTTGTGCAGAATGTGGTTATAACATCAACAAGTTTTTAAAGTTGTAGGTAATTCTGTAGCTCTGCCTACCCCACTCTGGGATTACAGGCGTGAAGGTATGTATGTATGTATCAGTAGCGAAGCGTCCATACAACCCGATTCCCAGCGGCTTCCTAAAAATTCCTATGCATAGAGTAGGTACTAGGTATACAAACAACAAAACGTAAAACCGAAAGTAACCCGGTGTGCTATAGCTTTACCTTGCTTCATAATACGATGCATGAACAAAACGCACTAACGCCGCAATTCAAATTTATTTCTCGCTCGCACCTATTAACAAGGTTATAGGTCCGCGTCCGTAGACCTTTTTGTCGGGTCATAAATATCAGGCTGAAACTTTCTAGATCGCTTCATTTCAATGAGTCGGACAAACTTTATATTTGACAAAAATCTCGGTAGTGGGGACTAATTTTGCTAGAGGCCTTGAAACATGTCGATAAGTCCGGGTGCCAAAAATTTACTAATACCAAGCCGATTCTTATTGAAATTTAAAGATTAATTTATGAGAAAGTCAAAAAGTAGATTATCCGACAAAATTAATGGGGACTATGCGCCAGTCGGACATACTGAAAATGTTGGAAATTCCAACTCAAAAAAGTGATTAAAATCAGGCAATTTTTTTTTTTATGGGTTAATTAAAATTAATATAATACAACCGTAACGTTGTCCGACAAAATTTATGGGGATATGCGCCAGTCCGACACTCTAAAAATGTCGAAAATACAAGCACAAAAAAGTGATTGATACTTGTCGGACAAACATAAGTAATTGTAGATTAGATCATTTATAACCGAAATATACTGATGTCCGACAAAAATAATGGGTCATATCGCTAGTCCGACAAGAATAATGTAGGTATCTGTCGCACTATATAGTGTACAAGAGGATTTAACCTCTCTACCACAATTAGAAGTTTGTGAATAAATGTAGCTGTACTTGGCTCATGTTTAATGTATTAACTTTTTTTTAAGCTACCCTTTTTGTTTTTAATTAGATAATCTCAGAAAAATAATATAAATTTTTGTTGCTTTGATGAATAAAATATTAGTTTTATTATCACACATTTAGAAGTTTTTCATAAATTACTTCTCACAAATTTTAATTAATAATTTTGAAAACTATTAAGTATCAAAGTAGTATATATATAACAAATGGTTAGAGAAGGCTACGCCTTCTACCGCGCGTGGTTTCCACACGCTCAATTTTTTGCTAATACGTTATCTGATGGAGTCAAGCGATAAAAAAAATCTTGTTTTCCTCTAAATCATACATTAGACGTGTCAAAATACGAGCTTACAGATTTTTGCCAGGAGGGTTCGTATAAAATTAAAAAAATAGAAGCTAAACAGGTAATTCTGCTTGTTTATATTTATGACGATGATACTCTCGAGCATTCTTAAACTTGTGACAATTTTCCAAAATATTTTTGGAGAACTTTTTAACAGTTTCTTTCACTTCTTTGAAATTGTCTTTTTCACTTATTTTTAATTCACACAAGAAACACTGCATGATGAACAATTTCTTCTTTACAAGGGCAGCACTTCAACAGCTGAACGAAAAAAGATTTTTTTTATTTAAATAAAGAAAATTCGGTGTGGGTTGACAAAAAGGATGGCGTGGCTGCGTGCATGTGAATAGGTTATGGACGCCACGCGGCCAGTGTTTGTAACTCTGGGTAGTTGGGTGCGCTCTCTGCCCCATCATCTTTCTCACTCACTCTCATGCAGCCAAACACAGAACAGAAACACACAGACAGCGTTCAGGGAGAGAGGGGAGATATATGTAGGTATACTTAAATGCTGTATACAGAACGAATAATTTTAATAGATATTTTATCGATTTTTATTAGTATTCCCCACATTTCTTGTCGGACAATCGTAGAATCACGTTTGAAACATTATTTTATTACTGAAAAAATAAAAATTAGGTTGATATTAATCACTTTTTTGTGCTGGTATTTTCGACATTTTTAGAGTGTCGGACTGGCGCATATCCCCATAAATTTTGTCGGACAACGTTACGGTTGTATTATATTAATTTTAATTTACCCATAAAAAAAAAATTAGCCTGATATTTATCACTTTTTTGAGTTGGAATTTCCAACATTTTCAGTATGTCCGACTGGCGCATAGTCCCCATTAATTTTGTCGGACAATCTACTTTTTGACTTTCTCTTAAATTAATCTTTAAATTTCAATAAGAATCGGCTTGGTATTAGTAAATTTTTGGCACCCGGACTTATCGACATGTTTCAAGCCCTCTAGCAAAATTAGTCCCCACTACCGAGATTTTTGTCAAATATAAAGTTTGTCCGACTCACTGAAATGAAGCGATCTAGAAAGTTTCAGCCTGATATTTATGACCCGACAAAAAGGTCTACGGACGCAGACCTATTAGTGAATAGGTGCGAGCGAGAAATAAATTTGAATTGCGTGGTGTGGTGTGATATTACTAGAAAGAAACAAGAACAATATATTCGTATACACGCACACACGCTCAGTTACATTTCACTACGCGCGCTCGAACTTACACGCACAATTAAAACCGCCATACAATCCGGTGACTCAGCGCTGGACTTGCACTAACACATTCAAACAATTTCCTAGCACTTCTAACTCGCACACAGACACAGCGGCACGTGACACCAAGGTAAAAACGAGTGGGAGTAAGCTCGCAAGTCCGACCGTCGCACTCCGGCTTATTTCATCCAATTTTGAACTTAAAGTGCGTGCGTTAACTTTCTTTTCCCAAGGACACTCAATAGTGCCGTCCCTGTCGCTCACGACCTTCAACTACTTTTTCATTACGCCATTATTTTGCGTCCTCTCGCTAAAATACACGGTGTTTTGTTTTGATTTATAGTTTAATTTGTGTTATTACTTAACTTATTGTGTTTTATGAGACTCAACTAGTGTTTAGCTTGCTAAGTGACCTAAGTGTTCTGTGATTGTTTTTCTGTTTGGATTGTGTTATTTGCAGATTCGTGGCGACAACGGAGGTTTGTTTCTATTTAGTTAGGTACCTAAATATTGTTATTTTTGCTTCGATATATTTAGGTTATATTCGTGGTTTGGTTTTTAAATATTTTTGCCTGTACTCAAAGTATAAATGGCCGCATTGGTTCAAGTTCAAATGGAGTGTTGTCTTACAGATTACCTACTTAATGAACAAACATGTTTTTCAAAGTTATCCTTTGAAAATAAGAAACATGTCATTAAGTTAGGATGCGCTCGCCCAGACATAAAAATTGATTATAGGCGTAGAGATGGATTCTTCAAACATTTCCACAGCGAATCATATGATAAATACAATTGGCTGACTGGCAGCTGCAAATTAAACAAATTATTTTTCTCAAACATGCTCGGAAAAAACGGTTTTCCGATTGAAACACAAGGACGGAAAGAGCCTCATTTTACTCCTAGGAGTAAAAAAACCATATGAAAACACTTTCCGTCCATGTCCATATTTTCTTAAAAATGCTGTCAATTTGCATACAAAATCAAAAGGACCAAGACAAAAATTCCAAACAGCCAAGGTAACTGCGCGCTTTTTTAGCACAGTGCGTGTGTTTCTTTTTGAATTTGCATTCCAATGTCTATGGTTAGTATTTAAAAACAATTGACAGTCGGTAACATTCGTTCATTCTGCATAATATAATTGTGAAACCGAATATTAAACTATTTGTTGTGTGAAATACTTACTATAAGAAAGCTCAAGCATCGAAAGCGACGAAATAGGTACCACACCGCCTATATTAAAATCTGAAGCTGCCTCGTTTAGGCAAAACCTGCTTCCCGCTAAATCTAAGGAAATTAAATTACTTGCTTTTTAGAAATGTATTTGTATTATTTCCTCATATGTTTGAGAAAAGCATTATGTATGCCTCGGCGGAAACGAGGACTTCCTGACTCGTATTTTAGCAGGCCTCGCTGTTGCTCGGCCTGCTAACCACCTCGTCAGGAAATCCCTTACTTTCCGCGCCTAGGCAACAATGTACTATTGCTATTCATGTTTGCTGTTTTCCGATTCTAGCAGTGTTTGGAATCGAACAGGTTTTGCAGATATTAACAATTTATATAATTCAGCTAGGAAACAAAGCCAGAAACATATACGGGGTTGTATATTATTACATGAGTTTGGTAACAGTAGAATATAAACTTTTTTTGGTAATAATTTTGAGGCCCACAATCGTAAAGTGGAACGTAATCAAAATTTATTGAAACGTTTAATTGATACGGTCGTACTACTTGGAAGGCAAGAATTGCCTTTCCGCGCACTTTTAACGCACGCGACACTGCTGCTTTTTGGGAACTAGAAAGACGACATCCATTTTTTAAGGTAGGTTTTTTTTTATGTCACGGAAGGGGCAAACAAGCACACACGCCATACACCTTTTTTTTGCTCCGGCTTGCCTATTTATTTACGTGACGCTTCGCCACTGGTATGTATGTGTATGTATATCTATTGAGAAAATCGCTTTTTATCCACATGTGAAGAAAGATTTTTGACATTTTAAGGCAGCTTAAGTGATATTTGACAGCTAACCAAAAGTAAAACGTTACAAGTGGCTGATTTTGTAACATCACAATTAATGAATTGCATCGAGTAAAAAACACTAAATACGGTCTTACAACTTTATTTTAATTCATAAATATCAGCATTCAAAATTAACCTTCATTCTTGTTTTAAAAACGGATAAAATGTTCTGACAGTCCAAGCAAGTCGATGTGCGAACAAAACGCATCCGAAATAATTAAAAAAAAACTACGTCACCACTTTTCTATTAAGCCGTCAACGTTTAATATTCGCATGTTTTTCTATTTTATTTTGTTATTAAAAATGAGTGATTCGAGTGATGAAGACGTATTAACACCTGTGGAATTACGGGAAACCGTGCAAAATGCGGAATCGAGCTTATAGTACAAACCCATTTCTTAGGTTCCTCGCTGCAGTGAGGTGAAAAGTTTTTTGTTAAACACGGGTGAAAAGTTATTCTACGTCTCGTGTCTTGAAACACTTGCTACGCTCAGGATTCTATTTTCGAAACACTCGCTACGCTCGTGGTCAATCGTACAATCCTTTCGCTAGCTCGTGTTTCAAATGAACACTCGCAGGTAAAATACAACTTTTCCCACTTGTATAACAAATAACTATTGCGGTGTTGGTAAACTGACCGCGACCTATGTCGATGTATGGGGATAACAGTTTTCCATCGGCCAAGTTAAGTTTCTTGCGAGGTCTAATTTGTTTGTAGTAACGGCTTCGGAACCCTACACCGAGCATGGTCCGATATGCTCTTGCTCGGTTTTTACTTTATAAAACCATGTTTAGGACTAGGATAACTAACTCCATACATCCAAACTCTCGTACGATCAAAATTCTTCCACTTTTTTCAAGTGTTATAATTTAAAAAGGTGTACATTTACGAAAAGTGTATTTAACCCGTCGAGTGATATGTCAAAGTTATTGTACATCAAAATTAAACTTTATGTCAAATGTATAAGTCACGTAATGTCAAAAAATCTACGCACACATGTTGTGCGTAGGACACCTGAGGGGTTAAAAGCGTATCAAATAGTTTACCTTTTTATTAAGGAGTATATATAAGTTATAATTAGGGTTAGGATTTTGGTGGCATATCGTGGTTTTAGAATCCTTGGAGTCGCTATTTCCTAATTATTATTATACATGACACTTTGATTTTGACCTTCAGTATGGTCATGTTTCAAAAAGAAATACTTAAATACATTTTTGGTTCGGTTATTCAATACCTACTCATATTTGCTTGTTTGTAATTCTTTCGCAGCAGAGATATCCTCCATACTAAAATTCATTTAAATTGGTTTATAGCGGTTTAATGAATAAATTAATTTTAAATTATCAAAATACTAAAGGTCAAAATCAAAGTGGTACGTATTACAATAAATAGGAAATAGCGACTCCATGGATTTTAGAACCACGATTTGCCACCATAAGTCCTAACTATAGTTATAATCTAAACTCTAATTTATTCAAATTGGATTTATTATTAATACTTATTTCTGTTTCATACTAAATTGTAAATGTTTCGAAAGTTAATAGAAATTAGTTCATTTTATTCAAGGTAATTTTGAGACCGTGTTTAATATTATTAACAATCGTGTTATATTTGTATATAATCGCATTGTTTGATAAAAGCACTATACAAAAAGCCTTAGCCTGGAAGGGCGTTGCTGGACTTGTATAAAGCGCGGCCTCGACTGCGTCACAGCCGCGCTAACTCATACTCGCCAGGCAACAGTCTCTGCAGTAATGTGCTAATTTTAAAATGGTAGGTCAGTCAAACTGAAGTTTTCAAACCCTGACCCGGCCTACTTTTTTGCTGGCGGTTTTTTGTTTTATCCATCAGATAGCAAAAACAAGCGTAATAGCGATGCCCCACGAGCGTAGCTGGTGCGTAGCGTCGTTGCAATATTTTTCATTTCAACATAGAGCAAGGCAAGTGTTTCAACGCTTCGTGTGGCATGACGTTCTAATTGACGCAAAGCACAGGCAGCGGTCGTGTGGCATCTCTCTAATATTATTACCGTTGAACCCTGTATCAAAATCGTCCTCCTGAGTCCATGATTGCATGTCACCCTGAGCGTCGCCGTAGCCGGTCCATATACCCGTATATTCAGTCTAGAAACAATTAAATACGCAGATTAACCCAGTGCAATGAGCAATCTCTACTTTACCATGTGAGAAGGGTGTGAAATGTATAAGTCGTTTCGTCAGGCAGACCTGGCTGAAGGGTAATGGAGCTAGTCCGACCGACACTTTAATTTTTAAAGTAGGTAGTAATTTTATTGCTGTAAAATAAACAGAAGGCATTTTTAAAATTTAATACCGTTAAATTGAATATTAAATAGTTGTTCAAAAATAAAAGAACCAGATCATTTAGTCTGGGCTAAGGAAGGAGTCTGTTTAAAAAAAGCACAACCTGTAATTGTGTCACGTTGAAATTTGAAACATGTTGGTTACGAAAAATAAATATTTAAAAAGATAGGTAATTTTGGTTGTTGTACTGGTATCTATATAACAGGCAATCTGCGGAACCACGGAATACCTATTCGAAAAACTCTTTCACCATATGAAATATACTTTCTTCGGGATTTTTTATTCCGGAGCGAAGCGAGGCCCATCGCTTGTGGGTATGCAACATTATCGATCACCTGGCAGGTAAAATCGTAAAACACACAGAGCGCGGGCGCGGGTCGGGCGCCGAGCATGTCGTTTTCATCGCGGGAGTCACGCCGCCGGTTTTGCCTTAACTCACATCGCCGAACCGTGGCAGTTGGCCTGCCGCAAGCGGGCGCGGGCACCGTAACACGGCGGGCCATCGAGATCGGGTGGTAATGGCGAGTACAGTCACCAGCATAAATATATTACTATGGACAGCCGTGCAAAAACAAATGATGCTCCATTGGGCTCATAAGAATGTGACGACATTACCTCGGTAAAAATATGTGATGCTTTTAGTACGGCATAAACATCGTTACACCGTAACAGCATAAATATCGGATCGGGTCGCTCAAAAATAAATGATGTTCCATTGGGCTCATAAGTAAGTGATGATATTACTTTGGTAAAAATATGTGATGCTTTTGGACGGCATAAACATCGTTACACTGCATCAGTATAAATATCGGATCGGCTCGATCAAAACTATTTGATTACCTATAAAAATCAAAATTATGTGACCATCTCTCACCGGCATAAATATCTCCAAGTCGCCACACCGGTAACATCTATCTGGGGGTCCTCACGGTAACATTGTAATTGCAACCTTGTCGAATAACTATAGGGTGCCTTTTATGTTTAGTATTATGTCCTCGAGTGAGGACCAGGGGATAGATGCTGGTCTAAAATTATTATTAACATAAAACAAATAATAAGGCACAAAATTAAAATTAAAATTAAACCCGAAAAGAAAATAAAAAGTGTTATCTCTATGTATTCGACTGAGATTTGAACCCGTGATCTCTGCTTAGAAAACCAACGAATGCTACTGAGACCACAACCAACCCCTGACAAATGACTCTAAATTTGGCTTCACTTAGCTTTCGCTATGATGTGTCAGGCGTTTCGACGATTCTGTTGAAAAGAAAATAAGTTACAGTTGACCGAGAGGCACCTGTCAAATGATTGAAGAGAAAAACGTGAGATAGACATATGCAATGACAAGTCTGCACCGTTTTCGTGAATTGTCAAATCACTTTACACAATTTACGTCTCTATGCCAGCCATTTTTGAACCTCTCAGATATTATTATGGGTCCCTCTATGACGTCGAATGTATAGTGACGCCGAATTTTGTTTTCGCATAATTTTTCTCCAGCTTAAAGGTAAAATGTTTTTTTTGTGTAATCCTTGTAGAATAGGTACAGTAGGTTAGGTAAGGTTTAATTTATAACTTTCAAAAAAGTCAACGGTATCAGTAGTATTAACGGTGCGGCGGTCCACCTGTCGTCCGATGCCTATGCTTTCACAGAGGGATAGATATTTATGCCGGTGAGAGATGGTCACATAATTTTGATTTTTATAGGTAATCAAATAGTTTTGATCGACCCGATCCGATATTTATGCTGATACAGTGTAACGATGTTTATGCCGTCCAAAAAGCATCACATATTTTTACCAAAGTAATATCATCACTTACTTATGAGCCCAATGGAACATCATTTATTTTTGAGCGACCCGATCCGATATTTATGCTGTTACGGTGCAACGATGTTTATGCCGTACTAAAAGCATCACATATTTTTACCGAGGTAATGTCGTCACATACTTATAAGCCCAATGGAGCATCATTTGTTTTTGCACGGCTGTCCATAGTAATATATTTATGCTGGTGACTGTACATGATGTAGAAGACCGATGGAGTGTTTAGTTGAAACTGCAATAGGTAGACGGGGTTAAAGCAACCACTTGCTTGCATAACTACATTATTTGTAAACAAGGTAGGTATATTATGACCAGTGATCGGAAAATATTGCGACATTGTTTGCAATTATGTGGACATGACTCCAAAATTAATCAAAATGTTATTTAGTTAATTATTTTTTTACTTGACATATAATTTGATTCCTAGTCAATAAATACAAAAGTTTGTTAAAGTATAGGTTTATTAAAAAAAATAGTCAGTATTTTTTGCATTTTTTTTTTTTTTTTCCAACTTAGTTATGTAGAAAAGTTACCTTGATCATCGTTGCATTGAAATTTACGAATGAGAGCGATTACCAATTCCCAACATTCATCGAATTTTGATGAATCGATTAGTTTCAAGAGAAACTTCAAACACCTTTCTTTAAAGTTTAGATAACAGCGGCATAAACAATTTTTTTTACTCCTGCAAAAAACGAAAATATATTTAATTTAGTATCTGCATACTTGTTTGAATTTATATCACTATAAATATAAATACGCATTTGTATACCATTTCCACGTCGTATTATATTTATTTCTATTTTCGCCACTGATTCGTTATTAAACTGGCGATATTCAGTACCCATCAGTAAAGATTGTAAAGAACCAGCCATTATTTAATATTACTACCTTATAGATACTAATAGGTAATTTAGTTACGGTAATTATGACTAATTTGGCAACTATAAACGTCAAAATATATATATTAAGAAAAAGTGAATCTACGGAGGTTTTATATCTGTAGAACTAGAAAACTTCTTTGTCAGAAATAATAACCATAGCGTAATATACCATGTAGTAGTTATTGGGTATTATTTCTAGTTTAAGTAATCGTGTCAGTTTAAAATCGTTATTTATTTATTATATAAATATTTACGGAAACGATACCCATTTTAAATACGAACCTTTTGCTTATAATTATTTATGTAATTCATCGTCGTCGTAACGTCATTTTATTTAAAGTTATTATAAGCACTTTATAAATAAACTATTATCTCCAAAAATTCAAATTATATTTCAATGAATAATTAATTAACATTTTGAGTCATGTCCACATAATTGCAAACAATGTCGCAAATTTTTCCGATCTCTGATTATGACAGACATTTCGGAAGACACTGCGGCCGTTACGTCCAGATGACTGGCATCAATAAATCCGACAAATCGACGACCTTCAAATTCTTTTATAGTTAGATAAAAATTCGTGACGTATTATTAAAATCTTACGTCTTACTTTCTTAAATCGTATCTTATCTTAACTTGAATGCTTGTGACTCAGTCACGCTTCAACCACTCAACGGATCGAGAGTTGAGTTGTTAATCTTCATTTAATTTATCTGCTAATTATTTCCACTGTTTTTTAACGTATATTTCGGAGCCCAACGAAAAAAATATGTTGATGACACTTGCAATGATTTTTTCGCAAAAATGTAATCGCTGTTTGTAATGGCGATCGGTACGGCTCCCGTGTGTGTCAAGAGTCAAGACACGCGGCCGACCCGAGCCTGCGGCATGCGTAAAAGCATCCATATACCTAACTTCATTTTTAAACACCCGCCTGGCGCCCGATCTTCGCGTGCTCTCTGTGCGTCCTGCGCTAAAGTGTTCCAACGAAATTACCTATCTTTTTGAGAATATTTATTTTTAATTACCAGAGCCCGGACCTTAATTAAGCCTGTCCCAATCTAACTAGTGAACACTTTTTTATCGATATCGAGTATTATTAATTAAAAAAATGCATAAACAAGGTAATGGCGGACATATTATACGAACAATTCACATTTCAAAATGCCCAATCCGTATTGTTACGGGAGGAGGGCTTATTTCCACAATTATTATTTATTTCATTTCTAATGCTAAAAAAACAAGGTATAGATTGCGACATTCTTTTATTTTACCGCGAAAATTCGTATCTTTGATAATTGCCAACATTGCTCTAATTTCCACATGCTTCCATGTGATATAGTTCATTCGTTCAAATAATTTGCATGCTTCGATCGATAATTTGGCTGTATTAATAATAGGAATAGTACAATAAAGACTACAAAAATAACAAGTCCGCCTGTTCACCAATTATAGTTTTATGTATAAGACAAGGTCAGCACAATAATATTATGTTATTCGTTTGGTACGTTCCATTCGTGCCCGCATTTGTTATAGGATAGGCCCTTGACACGTCGTCTCTTGATACGGCGATTAGATAACAGGAGTTTACATTAATGTATTCCGGTGAGAATGGGAACTAGTGAGAGTAATACCTGCGGCGGTGTGGACGCGTCGACGGGCAGCAGCAGCGCGCGGTCGAGATGGCGATGGTGCTGCAGGCACCAGGCCGCGCCGGCGCCACCGTCAGCCAGCGCACGCGCCGCCTCCGAGCCCAGCCGCACCCATGTGCCGTCCTTGTTCACCACCTACAAGAATCCACTAAGAGCCTCACGACATTGCACGTGCACTTTTTATCGTTCATCAATTTAATAAGATACAGGACCTCTATTCTACGGCGTTAAACAATAATGCTTTCATCTTTTTATGGTATTGTCCACGTTTAAATAGGTCTTATTTAATTTACAGTAATAAATAAATAAATATCATGGGACAATGTCACACCAATTGACCTAGTCTCAAACTAAGCTCTAGGCTTGTACTATGGGTACTAGACAACGATATAAATACTTAAATAGAGAAATATTTACTTAAATACATAGAAAAAATCCATGACTCAGGAACAAATATTTGCGCTCATCACACAAATATCTGCACTTACCGGGATTTGAACCTAGGACCGCTAGCTTCATAGGCAGGGTCACTACCAACTAGGCCAGCGCGTCGTCTAATGACCGGCCGAGTTAAAAAAATACCATAACACGTCAAAGACGATATAGTTCTACCGAGTTGAATAGAGGCCCATTAATTTTACATTAAACTTATACTACTTTATACAGTTGTAAACGGAATACGAGCAAGTATTTTAACTGGACGTAGGCTCTACAAGTTAAGGTATATGTGTTATTTTGTTAATAACTGTAATGCATTCAGCGAAGTTAATGGTTAAGATCTCATCGAACAGCAATGTAAAATGCACAGTTTTTTCAGACCTTTCGTATATCGGCAGCCAAACTAGCGTATTTGTGGCATTGATTGAGAAAGAGTAGAAATGTTCTCTAAAAAATTGTTATTTGTTCAACAAGAGAGCAAAGTTGGTTTTTGCTGCGAGTGATGATTTTGAATCCCGAGTAAGCGAAGGATTCAAAGATACGAGACGTAAAAAACTTTGGTCTCGTGTGAGACATACAACTTTTCACCTCAGCAGCGAGAACAACACAGCGTGAAGCTGGTAGGGCCAACGCAGGTCTTCCGTTGTGACCATTTGGTGAATACACGACTAAATAACGACACGATCGCATATATATGCATCAATCACAAGCATTTTTGCAAAAAACTAATAAAATAAAAAGTGGAAAAAATAAACATGAAACAGATAAAACCTGTCACTCAACTTGATAATGCCGTAGTGCAAACACAACTTTATACAGCTTTATGTAGTCTGTGGCTTTAAAAAAAACCTAACTAGGCCTTGTCTATGGCTATTGGCTACAATAATCCCGCTATTTTTGAAATGCGTTCTGAAACTGCCCCCGCGGTTTATGTCACGAAATTAAAGATTGTTAAAACGATAACAAAATTATGTAGATACATGATTTAAACTTCTTATTTTTCATTAATTTTGTCTTCAAAACATTAAATAAAAAAAATTATTGTACCTACTGTATAAAATAGTTATAATAAACACATTTCAAACTTTAACAGATAGTTTTATTTGCAATTTTACGGTTATGTGTGCATCCGAACGTGCGTTTCGTTTTGGGCCTACTATGTGTGGAACTTCGAATCAAGTTGTTTCTATCTCTCGCTTTTTTCCTATCGAAGTGAAAGTGACAGAACAAAGTGAAGTTCAATTTTTTCGAATGTTTTGAGTAGCCCCAGCACTGCTCACGGCATTTAAAAAAAATAATTAAAAAGCTACTTTGCCTCTCGCTCGCAGCAAAATTGAATTTTGCTCACTGTTTTTAAGCAGCAAAACCTGCTTGTTTGAGCTGCTGAGGTGAAAATAAGTTTTATTTAGTATTATTATTGATTTAAACGTGTTACAATGCACTCGTGCACGTACATAAATATTTATTCGCACCAATACAAAATTACAGTACATACCTACAGGGTGTCCAGCAAGAAAATTTAAATTTGAATTTCGGATTTTTCGGGAATGTCACGGCCTACGAGATTTAAAATGCCGCCATTTTGTTCATAATTAGTGCGGATTTTTGTTAACCATGAATCGTTGATCTGGTGAACATCGAGCATTTGCCATCAAGGCTTTCTTACAATGTGGAAAATCTCTTACGGAAGCCAGAAGAAAATTTTGTTCGCATTATAATTTACGAAAAATTAGCGCAGCACCGTCTATTCAGCTTATACGGTTATGAATTAAGAGGTTTGTAGAAACTGGATCCACATTAAACAAAAACTTGCCTGGCCGTGGACCTTCAGTTTCCACCGCCGAAAACATTCAAATTATTCAAGAAGCCGTCTATGAAAATCCACGTCGCTCTTTTAGAAAACACGCATCGGTTTTGGGAATCAAAAAGTACCTAATCAGTGCACATTGTAATGAAGAAGGTATTAAAATTCCATCCCAACAAAATTCAAATTGTGCTAAATTTGAAACCCGACTTTTGCTAAGCAGATGTTAC
The DNA here is from genome assembly GCA_927399475.2 of Acleris emargana. Taxonomy (NCBI): domain Eukaryota; kingdom Metazoa; phylum Arthropoda; class Insecta; order Lepidoptera; family Tortricidae; genus Acleris; species Acleris emargana. The sequence goes on along the minus strand of OV656835.1, from coordinate 41,066,630 downwards.
TGAGATTTCAAACCAATCATCGCCTTTCCAATATATGTTTTTAGTGATGAAGCTCATTTTCATTTAGACGGCTACGTCAATAAACAGAATTATCGTTACTGGGCTTGTCGCTTCACAGTAGAAAAGTCACCATATGGTGTGCTATATCAGGTGCGGGAATTATAGGGCCGTATTTTTTAGAGGACTCAACTGGACGATCAATTACTGTTTCAAGTGAAAATTATTGTAAAGTGATAGAAGATTTATTTTATGCCAGAATTGAGAAGCTGTTTGTTTGCAAACAGAAACACCTGGTTTCAGCAAGATGGAGCTGCTCCTCATACCACCAGGGTGACAATGAATGTTTTGAAGAATAATTTCCCTGCGAAATTAATATCTTGTTTTGGGGACATCCATTGGCCTGCGAGGTCGCCGGATTTGTCGCCGTGTGATTATTTTTTATGGGGATACTTGAAATCTAAAGTTTATAATAGTCAGCCTACAAATTTGGATCAACTTAAAGAAAATATCGGGACTGAAATTAAAAATATTTCATCAGATTTGTGCAAACGCGTTTTTGAAAATCTACGCTTCCGCTTAGAACAGTGCGTTGAGCAAGGTGGTCAACATTTAGACAATATCGTTTTTAAAACATAAATCCGCATTAATAGTTTAAAGGTTTTTGCTATTCATAGGTCTATAAGTCATGTACTTTTTTTAAAATAAATTATTGACGTTTAAAGTTTCTTATTGGCATACATCGTTATCGCGGGAGCAAAAACGATTTGACAGTAGTCAATGATTATGACAAATAGGCAATAACAGATGTGACACTCGTATCGAGAAACGTTTATACCTACGAGTTCAAAATGTATCATTTTATTTCAAATGTCTTACCTCCGTATTTGACTTGATTAGTAGTACATATATAAAGAGATTAGATACTCAATCCGAACCTCAACCTCTTCAGTCACTTTTCCTGCTACTTAAGACATTTGTCATTCTTGATTGATTTGATATGTTCAAAAAGATACAAAAATATATCTAAATTAAATATGAAATATATTTAAAGAAATTAAACTAGTTCTGGACAAAAATATTTGACTTTTTTATTATTATTAAAGCTGACACGTTGTTTTATAAAAGCGTTTACTCAGTGTAAGACAAGTTTAATTGACTGTTTCCAGCGAAAATTTCGTGCAAGAACTTCTTAGAGGCTTAGAGTGTATAGGCAGAATATTCCGTTAATACTGAACAGACATTCTGTTATAGGTGTTCTTTAATAGATTTGGTTTTGCTCCCGCGATAACGATGTATGCTTATTGGACACCCTGTAGATACAAAAATATCAAGACAGAGAAATTGTTGCGAAACGGTCCCAAATCAGCATTCGCTAGGCGTGAAGCCAGAACTGGTCTTCCGCTTAACAAAAAACAAAAAACTATAGTCTAGCCTCCTAAGACCGAAAAATACAACGAAATTTGCCAGTGGAAAATAAACTTATTGCGATTGCATAAAAGTCTATTTTCTAATTTAATTGCCAGTCATAAAAACAAGAGAAATTCTACTTTATCTTATTTACAATTGATATTTTATTGCAATGGCCGTATTATGTACATTTTTTTGTACGCGGGGACTTAGGAGGCTAGGGGACATCTCTACCTATCTCCGACTGCTTCACTAGTCGGTCCTCTAAAATATTTTTTGTCATCTAATCTTCCGCTACGAGGATCATCTTCTAGGCTTACACGACCTAATTTAATCTGCATCGAGCAAAACTTCATAACAAATTCGGAAGACCACTGCCAAATACACGTAACCGACGCCGTCTGATGTTCGAAGGCGTATTCCCTTCTTTAGTCAAAAACTTAATCACCGCACGGTGCTCGATTTTATCCATTTTCACTTTTTCTACCGACATGTTCGAAACAATTGTAGGAGACAAATAAACGTGATGCAATAAACAAATGAATCAGTTTCATCAATATCAGTTCATTTATATTTAGAGCCTATTATTAATGTTTCCAATCGTCTTAAATAGTCCTACTCTAACCGGTGGATGTCCGTGGGAGCATACTTCTGTAGTTTGAACTCAGGGACAATCGCCGGTTGGTGTCCCATCATTTTACTAAATTAAACTTGTCTAAAGGGCCTCTGCGTGTTGGCTTCTGCTCCATGTACGCCTTCCAAAGGTCCGGAACTCCCATAGTCCCGTGATTGGTAAAGAAATAACGAATAACATACATATTGCATTCTTTTCGAATTTGTTTGTAATTGTTAATTTTGTGGGATCCTTTTGTCAACCATAAACTAATCGTATCAAATTTTGAATGTCAGAAATTTATTTTGATTTTATTAATGCTCATAAATGTCGATAGTAATAAAAATTTGAAAGTTTAACGCTTAACAATTCTAACTTTAATGATCCATATGTTAAGGATTATAATTTTCTACACTTATAGATTTAATTTAAGTTTTTAAAGTTGTAGGTAATTCTGTAGCTCTGCCTACCCCACTTTGGGATTACAGGCGTGAAGGTATATGTATGGTATATGTATGTATAGCTTTAATTTCTATAAAGCTCAAAGGCATATCGATTATTCAGAAATGATTTAGCACAAATAATTATGTTCACATCCTCTGGTCGTACTCTTCCCTAATCTCGGCCATAATAAGTAAGAACCCATTTATGCCTTTTAATTCAGATTAAAAGTATGGGATTGTTGTAGTGTGCAACTGCTTCAAACTTGGTGTCAATTATAGGCACCAATTAAAACATAATTATATTACTTACAATTGAATAATGTCTTTGTAAAACTACGTTTTGATGCCGGCTGTACACACTCTCGTCGAGAAACACCGAGACTGGCCAAGACAAGTGTGTACAGACTGCACTTGTCTTGTCTCGGTCAGCCCCGTCTCGTCCCGTTATGTCTCGGTTGTCTCGGCCACAGTATAAGAACAGTAGAACGTCTTCAAACAAAGGTACATCGCGCGGCTCGCGGCGGTGGGCGGGGCTAAACTCCCACTTTATACTAAATCTCAGGATACTACGAGTGTACATTTAGTCGGGGCTGCGGCGTCCTTGCGCTCGGTTACGTTTTGTTGGTAGTGCGCGTACTTACCTATCGCTATCGAGCGACAATATAATGTCGCTGCCGAAAAGACGTAAATATTGTTCTGTATACGGATGTCTAAATAATAGTATAGTACATCATCCGGAGCTATCGTTTTTCAACATACCTATAAATATATAATTTAGTGTCAACAGATAAAATTATATAAGTAAAATAATTTAAATTTGGTACTTAGGTACAGTCACCCAATAAAAATGTTGAGCATACTTAGAACCTTGTCATTGTGAATGTCATAGTCATTGTCATGTGTGTCATTTGATGTTCTGTTTGAAATTTACTATGACAACGCACTAAAGTGCTTAACATTTTCGTTGGGGTACCTAACAATATTTTATACTTACATACTTTAAGTTTGTGTAATTTATGAAAATTAATATTCTTATAAATCATAGAAAGTATGGCCAAGTAGGTGACTTAAATTGAAAAACAAGTTTGGACAACCCTGACGCCCGAGCGGCAATTGTTATCAGAATCTCCTAAAGGGCCGGAGTCGAACTACTTTTCTATATTTATACTATGTCTCGGCGATAGGTTCTCGATGAGTGTCAACAGCCGGCATGACATTTATGTCAATGCTCAACGTAACTGCGACCGCCAGTGGTGCTGACGTCACGCACATAGCCAATAACGGAATACATTATAAGATATTTGGATGTGAACCTCTTCCACGCAGGCAATGGTAGCACCGGGCGGCACGCGGCCCGTCTCCTCGGCCTGCAGGCTAGGGCTGGCGCGCACGCGCAGCCCCGAGCTGAATCGAGCCGAAAAACGCCGCAGCTTCACTGGCGGCGACTGCTCCGTATCTCCGCCCGAGCCATGTTCCCCGACGCTCTCTGACGTATTTTCTAGTACTTCTATCATCAGCTTCTGTGAAATGATCGAATGTGATGTAACTTAATGCCGCGAAAAGGAATACGTTAAAAGGGTAACGTTTATGTGTGGCAAGCGGAGTACCTGCGGTGCGGGCAGGTCGTCGAGCGTGCAGCGGAGCTCGTAGGCGCCCGGAACTCGTGGTGCCCAGGCGGCGGCGTATGAACCGTCGGGCTGCGCGCGCACGGGCAGGCGCTCGGCCGGTACTCGCGCGCCGCCCGTTTCACCCCACACTCCCCAGCCGCCGCTTCTCTCCGCGCCCTCGCCCCATCTGCCACTCCCCATACGCAACTCCTCGAAAGAATACTTCTGGTAGGCCTAGATAATCAATACGATTATACCAAAATATTTTCGGTACACCATGGTCATTTGTCGGGTTTCGTAGGCAATCTAGGAACCCTTATAGTTTCGCCATGTCCGTCTGTCCGTCTGTGCGTCCGCAGCTTAGCTCAAGAGACTCTTTGTTCTACAAAGCTGTTATTTGGTATGGGTATGAATATACATTCAAGGTGACTGGTAACTCGACCTATTCCTTAAAAAGGGTTAAACTAGAGATAATTTGCAATAATTTTGTCCCAGTTAACTTCTAATCTCACCGGTTTACGAGTTATTCAACATTTTAGGTATTTTTAAAATTTTCCGTCTTTTGATCTAAAACTGTCGATTGTAATTTTACTTTACTCTGGGAAGTAAAAATTCATTTTTCTGATAGCTGATAAATAAGCAAAAGCTTCAAACAAAAACACTTTGCAAAAATTCGAAAGTCCTCAGAAATAATCGGTTCTTAAATCACATGCCGGTATTTTTGCCGGTCTTAATTGCTCGGATAGTGAGCTAGAGGCAGTAGTCTCCTGTGGGAGTGGGATGCAACGTGCTTCAGCACTTTTGCTTCTTCGCAGTTTAGCCACTACTATACGGAGCGCAAGTGCCGCTGCTGAAGGTGATGCTAGGCTCAGCCACTCCAAACGGTCAGCCAGCCACTCAAAAATGAAAATTAGACCATTTGTTTTTATATTAAACCTTTTGCTTTATTGTAATGAACGATTATCATACTGGTTTTGGTTTATTTTTAGATATTTTATTATCATTATAGCTTTATAATGATAATAAAATATCTAAATATTAGCAATATAATGCTAACAAGTGATTTGATGAAAAATAAAACAAAAAATGTAATTTTCATTACAACCCGACCCGCCAATCAAGCCAACCCGTTATTAGGTAAATTAATCTTGTAAATTTATTATTGTTGTAATATTAAACTCACCAACTCGACTTTAGGCTTTTAAATCAGACAAGCCTGAAAACCTTTGTTAGGATTATAGGATTTAACGTGATACTTATTCAGGACGATTTAAAGTTATTCGATGCAATATTAAGTGTTACATCTTATAAAAGGGGTGCATACTTGTGTGCGTAGTTGCACATGCACGTTGTCTCTGAGTGCGTAGTAGCCTAGTAGCCACGCTTCTTAAGTTGTTAAGAAAATTGGATGCGTAAGTAATGCTGATAAAAACAGATTTTTTTTTACTTGAACGTCATGAGTCATGATGCAGGTCTGTAGGTAAAAATATTATAAGCAGGGATCGGAAATTAGGTACGATATTTACCCAAAGTTGGCAAAATCCCAGAAAAAATTAAGCAAATATTGCGTCGGTTTCTTAAAAATATTATTTTAATATTATAAGTTCCGGGATTCTACAAAACGTTAATATTCATTATTTTACATGTAGGATAAAACGTTCCGTCAATTTGCTCTTCAAACTGCGTTAGGTTAGGTTAGATGAGTTACCGGTCAATTAGAGAAAATAGAAAATATATAATTGATTAAATCAGAAATCCCGGGAATTTCATTATTTAATTTAAATTGAATAAGATGCGTATCATACATAACATTCACTTTGTAGATCTGTCTTGTTAATTTATTTTTAGCTCCTTTAGAAGCTTGATTCCATATCATTTTTTTATCTTTGCCAATAAAAGGGTACAAATATCCATACAATATCACAGTGACGACCAAACACATGAAGAAGAGTCTAATTACGAATCCACCAAAAAATATATTTACTTCGTTTTAAAAGGTTTTAGAGTAGATATGTGGTGCCTAGTTTTTAGTCAGGTCTCGGCTGAAAACCAGCGCGACGGCACGCCGTGGCATTATGATGAGTGCGGACTTTGTTTAGCGTCGTTTATGTTATTATTATTGGACTATTCTAGCTGTTGTGATGTTAAACAAACATTTCCAATCTTTCCCTCGATTAAAGTTTTGAGGGTCATTTTATGGTAGGGCTCATATACTAATATACTAGTATATTGTCACGGTACCTTCATCATGGTTATGGCGTGGAAGCACATAGTGTCCCGCAGCGTGGGTTGGTAGGGCACGTCGGGAACGCTGGCACGGCGACCCTCCGCGGCCACCGCCGCCGCGCGGCTCTGCCGGCTACCTGTGTCTTCTAGACGCTGCACAACTACCTATAATGAACGACCAAAAAAGTAAAAAAGCAACTTCTTTTTAAATGATAATAAGTCATATAGGTATAGGTATACAGGGTGACTGGAAATTCGCCGTATTCCTTGAAAGGGGTTATTCTACAGCTCATTTGTAACAATTTAAGTCCGTCAACCAGGGGTCAAAACTCATTGGTTATCGAGTTATTCACGTTTTTAGAATTTAAAAAAAATACCCGCCTTTCGACCTAAAACTAACCATTTTGTAAAAACTTCGTCATGTAGAAATAAAAAAAACGACGTTGGTATTCCCTTCTAGCTGCAGCCGCGTCTCCATCGCAGAATCCGTAACAATAAATGATATCTGCGTATTCTTCGAATTCGCACGCAGGCATTTGAGAAAGAAGCTTAGTTATCAATATCGTCCAAAATGGAAAGAAAGTTGAAAGTAACTGATTTCGTAGGTCACTCAAAACGTTTTGAGATACTCTAAATTTCAAAATGGAATGCACTTTGTTTTTAAAAAGCAAATATATTTAAAAATAGAACACCATTAGCCGAATTTAAAAAGGAGAACGATGTTCTATTCATTTTACTACAACACTTCCCGCGTTTTTCGGTTAAAAATGGAACGCACTTTATGTTTTGAAAAAGCCAATTTAAAAGAACACGATTTGCTGAATTTATAAACGATAACGAACGATCCCGCGTTTTTGGTTGAAACTATGTAGCTTAACCGCGAACATTTCTGCTATTATTATTAATTGTACATTTTTAAATAAAAAATAATTTTAAAATGTCATAAATTGTACCTTTTTAGAAAGCTTATGAATTGAGCAAACTATTCCTGTCATTTGTACGCGAAGTGTCAAACTTTTTTTTTTAGTTATTCTTTAAAATGTTTGGAAAATAATTACTAAAACTTTTAACTTCAAATCCTTTTATTTGCAAAACTTTGCATTTCTTTGGCATTTTTTGTTATTTCGTAATCAGTACTTCATTGGCTATTTGAAAAATGATTTTTTTTATTTCTACATGACGAAGTTTTTACAAAATGGCTAGTTTTAGTTCGAAAGGCGGGTATTTTTTTAAAATTCTAAAAACGTGAATAACTCGATAACCAATGAGTTTTGACCCCTGGTTGACTGGACTTAAATCGTTACATATGAGCTGTAGAATAACCCCTTTCAAGGAATACGGCGAATTTCCAGTCACCCTGTATAGACCGTGCCCGGGACGTACCCGAAAGATTCGATTCGCTTGTCCAGGAAACACAGCCTAAGGACGAGCTTGCGACGCTTTTTTTATAATTAGTATTTTTTTGGGGAATCCCCTTAGAAGTTATGAAAGTGAGTCATTTACTTTACTTAAAACAGGTAGAATATAAATGGGACGGAAATTCGTTAAGTCACAAATATCGCCCGATTTAAAAAGTGGTATGACTTTACTATATTTCATAAGATTTGGAAAGACCCCCTCTGTGTGTGTGTTTGGAAATGATAGATAAGGCGCTTTTCTTAGGGATACCTATAGATACAAAACTTGCAATGGAGTCCCCATATAGCAGTACTAGCAGGTAAATTAATTCAGCAGCTTATGCTGTTAGGAAAATCAGGCAACTTACCCATGTTGAGACAGCTCGCTTAGTTTATAATAGTTATTTTCATGTTGTTATGTCGTACGGTATTCTGGTTTGGGGAAAAGCTGCTGACATACAGACTATATTCGTGTTACAAAAAAAAGCCATTCGTTCTATATGTAACCTAAACTCCCGTGATTCCTTAGGATTATTATTTAAATAAATTATTATTTTAACAGTAGCGTCACAATTTATTTATGAGAATATTATTTATGTCATTAAAAATCAAGACTCTTTAATTAAGAATTGTAATATACATCATTTTAACACAAGAAATAAAAATAAAATACCTATTAAAAATGGTCGTGTCCGTGAGGTTTATAAATAATTTGTAAGTCCAATGCATCCATTTCTACGAGTATAAAAAATTGCCTGCCATGGATACCAAATAAAGTTACCATTTCCAGTAATTAAAACTTACTTGAAAAAGTCGTTGATATCTAAAGCTTACTATAGGGTCGAGGACTATCTAATAGATAAAATGCTTGGCCTAAACTAAACACCTAAATAACTTCTTTTTTTTTTTCTTTTTTTTTAATATCCTTTTTTTTCCAGCAATCTGTCTCTTTGACATTCAACCGGACGTTATGAATTTCTTCATTAGTCATTTATGGATCTACATCCTCTCATGTGTCCATCTTGGTAAGTGTCCTATTAGATCTTGGGGTGCTCGTCTCTTGAGTCTGGTAAATGTTGTGCCTGGTGAATCCTTCATTAACTTTCTGGCAAGTAGGTTTGGATGAGTTTGCATTCTTTTGTAGTAATTTTTTAATGTGTCAGTCACTTCCATCTTTACAGTTTTCACTCCTAATTCCTGATGCAGACGATCATTTTTGAAGTACCATGGTGCGCCAGTGATTATGCGAAGCGTTTTCGCTTGAAAGCGCTGTAGTATGTTTAGGTTAGAGTTTGAAGCTGTACTTCCCCACAGCTGTAAACCGTATGTCCATATTGGTTTGAGTATACACTTGTACAGCAGCAGTTTATTTTCCAAAGTTAATTTAGATGTACGTCCCACCAGCCAGTGTAGCCTCCTTAGTTGATGGCCAAGAGCCTTCCTTTTTGTAAAGATGTGTTTAGTCCACGTTAGGCGTCGATCTAGGTAGATGCCCAAGTATCTGACTGAGTCAGATTGGGGAATTTTAATCTTGTTTAATTTTACTTCTGGACATTCATATCGTCTTAGTGTGAAGGTTAGGTGGACTGATTTTGACTCATTGGCCCTAATTCTCCAGTCTTTTAGCCATTCAGACACACTATCAAGGCTCATTTGTAGTTTCGCGGAAGCACCAGAGGCAGTTTCGTCTACTGCTAATATAGCGGTGTCATCAGCGAATGTTCCCGTGAGTACATCAGGTGTATTTGGGAGATCCGAAGTATATAAAAGGTACAGAACGGGTCCCATTACACTTCCCTGGGGTACACCAGCTTTTATTTCGTGTAGGTTTGTCGAACTATCTCCGTGTTTCACGTAAAAGTGCCGCTTGTAAAGATATGAATTTATAAATCCAAAGTAGTTGATGGGTAAGTTGGTAAGCACTTTGTAAAGTAGGCCGGCGTGCCAAACTCGGTCGAAAGCTTGTGATATGTCTAAAAACGCTGCAGATACGTATTTTTTGTGTTCAAATGCGTAGTTAATTTCTTCGACAAGCCTATGCACCTGTTCAATCGTACCATGGGCTTGCCTGAACCCAAACTGGTGTTAGTTTTGTTTCTGCAACTTTTACCATTATGCGTTTGAGGAAAAGCATTTCAAGCACTTTTGAGGGTGTCGACAGAAGACTTATGGGACGGTAGGATTTAACATCGACTAAATCTTTTCCCGGTTTCGGTATTAATATTATTTCAGCCACTTTCCATTGGGGTGGTACGAAGTTCCTCCAGAGCGCTGCGTTATAGATTTGAGTTAAAAATCTAAAGCCTATGTCTGGTAGTTCTTTAAGAGTTTTGGCAGTAATGAGATCATAACCAGGTGCTTTGTGTAGATCTAACTTTTTCACAGCTGCTTTAACTTCTGACATTGAAAACTTTTGGATTGGCAAATCAAGCTGGCGAGTTAGATTTAGCTGTTTCAATATTTCATCAGTCTTTGACGAGCCAAGGTCTTCGTTGGCTGTAAACACGTTTGATAAGTGTCTGGCAAAAGTTTCTGCTTTGTCACTATTACTCTTCGCCCATTCGCCATTTTCTTTTCTTATAGCAGATTGGTGTACGGAAGGTCTGTTTAGTTTTTTTGTTGCCTTCCAAAGTGAGTAGTCGGTGGCTGGTGTAGCGTCTAAATTTCTAAGGTAGGTTTCCATTCCGCTATTTCTGACCGTTTCGAGGGTTTTCTTTAACTGCGAAGCTAACTGATTAAATCTTCTTTTGTCTTTCGGAAATCTTGTCGATTGCCACAGTTTCCGTGCCTGTCTTTTTTCCTTGATTAGTTTTAGAATGGATTTTGGGTACATAAGTATGTCATCTTCAGGCTCTATTTGCACAGGTGTTGCTGCCCAAGCGGATTGCTGAATGCAGGCGTTGAATGTTTCAACTGCCTGTGTTATTTCTTTATCAGATTTGAGGGGTGGGTGAATCAACTTTTAAGGTACTCCTTTTCTTTTGCGGTATCAAAACTTTCCTGGTGACTTATCATTAATAATAATGTATGAATATTAATATCAGACCACCAAATTTACAGACCTTACACGTTAAACACCTCAAATATTATTTAATCTTCGAAAAAAACCTTGTAACTCAGGGGAAAATGCACATTTTCCATACAAAACCTAGGGACAACATCGTCCGCTGCGTTACCAACTATATTATTATTTCAAACTGTACTATTTTTAAATCAAATCATTACAAATGCTAGCCTAATTGTCTGATTTTATAAGCGTGTAAGCTACGTCGTTGGCAAATATATAGTTTTTCTAAAAACATATAATTTGTGAAACATGTCGAAAAATGGGGAGTACCTTAGAAGTTGATTCACCCGGGTATGTTACAGTCGAGCGAGTCTTCAATGAGTTCACGGAAGTAGGACCAATTAGTTTTTTTCGTATGGAGGTAAACTCGTGTGTAAAGTTTCTGGTGTGTTGCACAGGTTTGCAACTAACTTGGATAATGACGGGGGAGTGATCCGATGTCATCTCGAAGCACGAACTGCAGCTCAGTGAGGAACTAGGAAGCCCCTTTGTGACAAGGAAATCTACCAAATCTGGATTCCTGTGTAAGTCACTAGGCCAGTAAGTTGGCTCTCCCGTTGATGCCACGTTCAGTTGAAAGCCTTCAATTGTTTTTGAGAGTTCTCGACCTTTAGATGTGATAAGTCTTGAGCCCCATTTTGTATGCTTGGCATTGTAGTCACCCCCTGCTATGAATCGATGTCCAAGTGTAGAGAAGAACTTGGTATAATCAGCACTTTTCATATTGTGTTTAGGAGGAATATATAACGCAGCTATTCTTAGCTCACCCTTGTGATCTGCAATGACTACGCTAGCAGCTTGTATCTTTTCGGTACAGTACGAATCTGATACAAAATGTGCATCCACCATGAGCTTTTCCATCTGGATGCATTGTGTGGTATAGTTTGTACCTTGGGATATTGAAATAACTCTTAGTTGTGAAGTGTGTTTCTGATACTAGTAGTATGTCGATATCATTTACTTCGAGAAACATTTTTACCTCCAAAGAGTGTTTTGACAGACCGTTTGCGTTCCATAGTACTATTTTGAGTTCATTGAACTTTTACAAAGGACGGTCATAAGATTTGTAAGTAGATTTGTCATAGTGCTCATTTGAATCATTATCTGTTTAAACATATCTATTAGTTGCTTCATGTCGTTGGAATGACTAGAAGAGTCTATAGGATTTGAGTCTGTTGTGGGTGGTGGTTTGTTCCTAGTAACATCTGCGTAACTCGTTCCTTTTTGTCGTGTGTTTGGGCAGGGTGGTATGGTTGCGTTAGGCGGTATAGTTTCATCTCCTTTGATGGAGGCTGTATGTAATTTTATTTTATTGTTTCGTAGTGGAGGATATTTCTGCCTCTGCAGGTCTTTATACACGCTGCATCCTTTGTAATTTGCAGGATGATTTCCGTCACATAGTACACATTTGACAGCATCGGAACGTTCTTTACGGGTGCAGTTTGTGGAAGCATGGTTTCTTGCACATTTTATGCATTTGGGTTTCCGGTGACAATATGATTTTGTGTGGCCATACTGTTGGCAATTTGCACATTGCGGTATATCTCGAACAGGTTTAGGTGCCTCTACTTTAACGCGGCAGTTCAGAAGGCCTTTGACTTTATATATCTCTTTATTGTTCGGTTTGGGTATAAGTTCTACAATGAACATGGGTTGGGGATTTTTCGTCGTCCGTTGCTTAATATTCCAGATGTTAACTGTGTCATGGTCTAGTTCTTTTAACGCTGTTTTTATATCTTGTGTGTTTGTAGAAGGATGAATGTTTTAAATAACTTATTAATAAATTTGTCATTAAAAAAAATTTAATCATAGTATATATTGTCTAGGGGACACGGTTCCTGTAGGAGAATGTATCGAAACGTTTTATGTGGGTTGTCTTGAACCGTCATAGGTAAGTATAAATTCTATAATTTCAATTTTTTATTACTACTACTTGTTAGTTCTTTTGAAGTTTCGACACCTTTCCCTGCTCAACTACTCATGTTTTTTTTTAATGTTAGATTCAATGTTTTATATAATGCTAGGTTAAGTTTTATAATTTTATAATAAATAATATAAGCAATATTTAAAAAACGACTGACTGCTGAGTTTCTTGCGGCGTTTCTTCTCAGCAGTGGTCTCTTGCGAAGCGCTGGATTTTTTTTGACGAGTAGAATTGCCCGTGCAGCTTACTTACTGAATAAACATCTTCTATATTTATTATCTTTTTTATCTTATATGTTCTTTCCTTGATTTACTTGCTCATTTATTTACTTAATATTGTATTATGTTGGCAACACTGTATTTAAAAAGCAACGGCTATAAGGAGGATATTAAAGAGGCGGAGATCCGAGGCGGAGATCCGACTCGGAGCGAGCAGTGATGGTCACAAGTTCGATAAGGAATTTGTTGAAGAGGAGAGGAACGGTCGTCTGATTATACAGTGTGTACGCGCAAACATTTAAACTAGACGTACGTTATAGCTCTACAAGTCATGTTAATGTGGAATTTTGTTAATAACTCTAATACATAGAGCGCAATTAAAAGTCCCATCGAGCAAAAATGTACGAGGGCAGAGTGAGTAGTCTGGTAAAAATCATATTAAAGGTATTTTCTTCACAAATTCTTTAATGTCAATTTGTAATGCAGCCTTTTTGGAGGTAAATCGTATATTTTCAGCCAGTTCACACGACTAGTTTTTTTTTGACAGCTATGAAAAAGAAACAATCACTTCGGTGTTTGCAAAAATGGAGAAAAGTGAGTTTCGTGTTCTGATTAAACATTATTTTTTGCGAAAAAAAACCATTACGGATACAAAAAAAAAATTAGACAAATATTACGGGAACTCTGCTCCATCGATTAAAATTATCCACAAGTGGTTTACGGATTTTCGTTGTGGCCGTACAAGCACTGCTGACGCCGACCGACCCGGACGCCCAGTTGAGGTCACTACACCAGAGATGATCACCAAAATCCATGACATCGTATTGACCGACCGAAGAATAAAGGTCCGTGAGATAGCTGATATTGTAAGCATTTCAGACGAAAGGGTTCGTAATATCCTTCACACTTATTTGGATATGAAGAAGCTCTCCGCCCGTTAGGTGCCGCGATTGCTCACAGTAGATCAAAAACGCACTAGGGTGACCCTGTCAGAGGCATGTTTGGCGAAGTTTAGGTGTAATGAAAAGGACTTCTTGCGTCGTTTCATAATTGTTGACGAAACTTGGATTCATCATCATACACCAGAAACCAAGGAGCAGTCAAAAGAATGGATTGCTTCAGGTGAACCTTCACCAAAGAAGGCCAAAGCAGTTTTATCGGCGAATAAAGTTATGGCTACTGTCTTCTGTGATGCTCGTGGTGTAATATATGTTGATTACCTTCAGAGAGGTAAAACGATTAACGGCGAATATTATGCCAACTTGTTACAGCAATTTCATGAAGTTTTAATGGAAAAACGACCCCATTTGGCGAAAAAAAAAAACATTTTTCACCAAGACAACGCACGGGTCCACACTTGTGCAGTTGCTATGGCTAAAATCCACGAGTTGCGTTACGAATTGCTCCCGCATCCGCCTTATTCTCCAGATTTAGCCCCCTGCGACTATTTTCTTTTCCCAAACTTAAAGAAATGGCTTGGTGGAAAAAGATTTGGTTCCAACGAAGAAATCATCGCAGAAACCAATGCGTATTTTGAAGGGTTGGAGAAATCGTACTATACGGAGGGAATCGAAAAGCTAGAAAAGCGATGGACCAAGTGTATTGAGTTACATGGGGACTACGTTGAAAAATAAATATTTACCTACATGGACCAAAAAAAATAAATTGTTTAATTTTTTCCAGACTTTTCACTCTGCCCTCGTATGTATAATGTAAACGAAGATTTAAATTTCAGTTTATTGCAGGTTAATTTCTAATACATTGCGTGGCCGTTTAATTTGTATGAAAAAATAAATAAAACTCATGTTAAAGATACACATGTTTATATGTTAATTAGGATGCATATTAATCGTCGTTAAAATGTTTGCTCGTATTCCATTTACACACTGTACAAAACTATTTTATTATAAGCACTGGTAACTGAAACTAAGGATATAATAATTAAACGAAATATCTAAAGCAGTTTCTCTGTGCGTTGCCCTGAGGGTTTCAGTAGTCGTAATTTCTGAACGTCCAAAACAAAACGTTCCAAAATAAATAAAAATATTTGTGTCCTTGACTTTATGTACGTACTAGTGTGGTGACTAGACTCAATACGAATTTGTAACAAGTATGTTAAATTAATTTGCACCAAAGCAAGGTAATAAACGAGCGATACAAAATTGCTATTCATTTCCATTCTCAAATTAGTCGCTAATTATGATTAGTCTGCCCATAATCGTTTAGCAATTAATTAGCTATATTTTACAGATACATTTTTTCCTTCATTTAGCAAATAGTTACCTTTCAATGTAAACGTCATTATCACTTTAAAACCCCGGTGATAACCACCGGTTGGAAGTGCTTGATCTAGCAGATATAGTAGGCATTTCAAAAAGTAGTGTAAATCGCATATTGACTGGAAATTTGGGCATGAAAAAGCTGTTCGCAAGATTAATACCGAGTTAGCTTACATCGAAACAAAAACGGCGTTGTGAGGATGTTTCAGTCGAGTGTTTGGCAATGTTTCACAAAAATAAATTCGATTTTTTGCGCCGATTTGTAACAATGGAAGAAACATGGGTCCATTATTTCACATCAGAGATCATAAAACCGTCAAAAGAATGTATTCAAAAGACCCAGCTACCTTTTTAACGTTCCGTAGCCAACATTTCACAAACCGAACCCTTATATTTTCGTCATGTCCGTATGTCACAGCCATTTTATTCGAAAACTGCAAGAGGTACATTGATAATAGTTATTTATGTAACGGGTACATAATTGAGCGTCTTAAAAGGCACGAGTACCTTAAGTGTTATTCATGATCTGTTGCATACATAAGTTATTCTTCAAGCTTAAAATGATAATAACAAAAATAAACAAAACCTATTTTTTCTTGTGTACTTTTCTGCTAACAAATTACTTGGCAGCAGTAGTTCGATTGTAAGGTAACATATAGTTTGTGAATTTTATTGTTAAATTTTAACAAATTTCATGCAAATTTTAATAGTAACTAAAACCAGTTCTAACGATTTATTATAAAAGTTGGAATGCCAAACGAAACGCCATTTTTTTGATATCCATATTGAACATAACCATCGTAATCAAATGAAAAAATCGATGACAATTAACCGTTTATTTTTAGTACCTAGTTCAATAAAATATAAATCACCCCTACCACCTGTCACTAATACGCTGGTAAACATCTTAGCCTATTTGTGCAAAATGTGGTTATAGAATTATCAATATGTTTTTAAAGTTGTAGGTAATTCTGTAGCTCTGCCTACCCCACTCTGGGATTACAGAAGTGAAGGTATGTATGTGTGTATAAATTTCAAACACCATAAAACTAATCTCAAAATTATTTTTGTTTTTAATGCACGTAATTGTAATTGGTATTAAAATATTTTTAACAGTTTATTATGGGTCTCTATTGACTGCCATAAAGTTAAAGTTTCGATTATTGTTTGCCAAGTCGTTTTACATTATACGTATTAATAGTCATAATGTTTTTAGTCATAATTTTGATGATTGTATAATCGGAATGTAAATTATTGCGGGTCTTTCTGTTGGAAGTCATAAAATTCATAGTCATGCCAATTTATGTCATAATAATTTAAGTTCATAACGCCAAAGGTAATAATTGTACTAGTTATAAATGTTTTTAGGTCAAAACTTGTAGGTCATAACAGGCTTCTCTAGCGGGTAGTCGATATAGCAAAACGGCGATGTAGCGAAACGTCGCAAGCTCAAATTGTCCTATAAGCAAAATGCCCTGATATCAGATGGCCGACATAGCAAAACGTCGACTTCTCAAAATGACCTGGTAGGCTTTAAGTCCTAAAAGCAAAATGCCCTGATATCGGATGGTCGACATATCAAAACGGCGATGTAGCAAAACGTCGACATCTCAGAATGTCGCAGTATCTCTTAGTCCTACACGCAGAATGTCTTTATAGCAAAACGTCCACTGGAGCGAATTTACAGTCAGCGTCAAAATTAGATGAAGAAATATATTTTCCAAACAATTTGTCTGGCCGTGGGAAATAATACCTACTCACTGACTGTTAAAGCTATTTCCCAATAAAAAACATTCGTACAAAGTCCATGTCCAAATACTATTGTCTCAATGTTCAAACAAAATATAGGCATGTATGATGTGTTCTGGATAGTTAAGGCCTTCGGCCTTGACGCAATACTAACCTAACCTAACCTATTGATCTAGATTTATCGTCTATAGTACGGGTATTTTGGATAGGCAGGGGGCTCTGCCCCCCGTAACCCCCTCCGTTACCACAAGTGTTGCCTTTTAATGATTTCCATAATTGTAGATATAAGAATATTAAAAGCAAGAGGTATGTTGAATTGCAGTGTATTTGTCATTCAATAATAATTAATTTTTCTTTAAATTATAGTGTTTAATATTTTCGTTATATAAAAAAGTTGTAAATAACGTTTGGTAGAAAAACCGTATGAATTAAAATAATTGATAGTATGAAAGTATGTCCTAAAATATTTGTGACTCATTTTTAACATGCTTTTGAATGTTATAGGGTTTTAGGTTATGACTTTTGTATATATAATTTTTACATTATGGATAGTTAACGTTCGAATTATAAAGCGTTATGACGAAAAATTGTTATGACTTCCGATAGTTATGAACATAAACGATATGGGTACAAATGTCTGACTTTTAATAATAGAAACTATAAATGTATGGCAGTCAAATAGATCCCGTTTATTATACAAATAAGGGTGTCAAGTGTTCACTAAACGCCAAGACTGATATCTGGAATGACTGTAACCATGGTAATAACAATGCTTTAATAATTATTATAGAACTGTTATTACCATGGCAACGCTCATTATAGAATTGTTTTCACGCTTTGGTTGCTGACACCATTAACGATATCAATATTAGCGGTAGTACGGAAGTAGAAAAAAGGAGTATAGGTGTCTTGTAGAAACCGCTACTTAGTTAGGTAGTTCAATAAAAATAAAAATAAAATCTAGGGGGGCACTCCATGCGAGGTCCGGTCCAAAAAAAGTTAGTCAACGGCGTGATTTGCAGCTTAAAGGCATATTTCATTACTAACTCTTTTGTCTAATGTCACTGGCCAGTAACATTAAGTTATTCTTTTTTGAAATTAAAAAAAACATGTCCGTTCGTTTTATTCGCAACAATGGAGGTAACGCGGGAAGCATTTCGTGCTATGATATATTACGATTATGAACGAGGGCTAACTTACAAGTTTTCTCATGTAAATTAAACCAGTACTTTTGCGGATTTTCCTTTTCTCTTTCCACTGTCAG
This sequence comes from Acleris emargana, assembly GCA_927399475.2. Taxonomy (NCBI): domain Eukaryota; kingdom Metazoa; phylum Arthropoda; class Insecta; order Lepidoptera; family Tortricidae; genus Acleris; species Acleris emargana. The sequence continues at coordinate 41,048,436 of OV656835.1, read as the reverse complement.
TTACTGGGTCCGTGAATTTAAGCGTGGGCGGAGAGACGTCAATGATGACCGGGGCGACCGCCAACGGCAGTCACTCTTTTATAGATGATAAAAATAACTGAAAAATTAATACTACAACAGTCAGATCCCTGGATGTCTGCCTCTTGGATTTTTTGTATTTACAGGATGACTGATCATCAGCCCCAGAGGCAGACATGTAGCTCGCCTTTTTTTGTACATTTTTGAAACGCTGTCAATTGACAACGCAGCGTCATCATGGTGGCAGGCGAGGTCTTTGATGTTTGTACTGAGATAGGGGATATATACATGTGACGTAACAGAACTGTCTCGTTATACTCGTGATGAATAGTAACAAGGTGTGTACCTAAATGGAATTGGTATAATTGCGTATGACTTGCACTGGAGTCAGTGCAACGATGTCGGAATCTTTAGATGTCAGTTTCTCATCATCATCAGCAGTTAGAGCACCACAGCTGAAGCTACCTAAGATTACTACGAGGGCTGCCTTTTCAGTTGTGTCGTTTGCCAACCTCCCGCGATTATTTAAAAAAAAACATATGGCATTTTCATCCTTTTGAATTTAGAACTCGAAAACAAAAGAATGTTTTCAAATTGGTCGAATAGTTTTATTACAGCGTCTATTCAAAGGTGACAAGTCGGTTGTAAAAATGGAAATGTCTAAGGAAAATTTGCGTGCGGTAATTTTCTACAACTTTAAAAGGGGATTATCGCGACTTCAGTGCTTTGAGGAGATCACATCTGTGTTTGGTGATGCAGCACCGTGTCTTAGGACTGTAGAACGCTGGTACTTAGAATTTTTACGTGGGCACTCTAGCCTCAGTGATAAGCTTCGTGAAGGTCGTCCAAAAACCGCCATGACGCAAGAGAATATCGAAGCCGTGCGGCAGCTAATACTCGAAGATCGTCATGTGACATACCGTGAAATAGAGGCATCCGTGGGCATTTCAGGGACCACTGTCCAAAAAATCCTGCACGAAGAACTTGTTGTAAAAAAGTTGATCTCTCGTTGGATACCACATTTGCTTAGCGACGACCAAAAAACAGCCCGTGTAAGTTGGTGTCGCAAAACTCTGAAGCGATTCAGCCGAGGAGAGTCAAAACATGTTTATGATGTGGTTAGTGGTGACGAGTCTTGGATATATGCTTACGATCCAGTTTCAAAACAGCAGTCAACTGTCTGGGTCTTCCAGGACGAACCAAAACCGACCAAAGTCATACGCTCTCGGAGCACTTCAAAAAAAATGGTTGCCTCGTTTGTGGCAAAGGGTGGTCACGTCGCCACTATTGTACTAGAAGATCGCAAGACGGTTACCGCCGACTGGTATACCACTGTTTGTTTGCCACAAGTCATCACCGAATTTCGAAAAAACAACTCGGAACGTCGTATGATACTGCACCATGACAATGCAAGTTCGCACACCGCCCGCCAGACAAAGATGTTTTTGAACACCCAAAACGTGGAAATTTTAGATCACCCGCCTTACAGTCCTGACTTAAGCCCTAACGATTTTTTTACGTTCCCGAAAATTAAGCAAAGTCTTCGTGGTCAACGTTTCAGCTCACCCGAAGAAGCTGTTGACGCATACAAATCGGCCATTTTGACTACCCCCACTTCGGAGTGGAATAAATGTTTTAAAAACTGGTTTGAACGCATGCAAAAGTGTATTAAATATCGCGGCGAATTCTTTGAAAAACAATAAATGGTAATAATCTATTAGATTGTCTATACTTATTTCAAACGACACAACTTAAAAGGCAGCCCTCGTATACCTGCTTTCTTGGTTCAATCAATACACTGAATGGATGAGTTTCCGGGATCTCTTTGTATCAATCATTCATGATAATGAAGATATTGATAATGTGCAAAAATTACACTACCTCAAAGGTCATCTCCAGTGGGCGGCTGACGGATGCAAAATAGGGACGTAAACAGAACATGGATAAGACTTTTATTAAATTTCGAGAAATATTTATGAATACAAAATTATGCAATTTTTATCTTTATCATACATTATTAGTAAATACACAATAAGCTATCCTCTATTGTACGTAGATTGTATACTAAGAAGATACTGGCTACTTATTATTTTATCACCTCTTGAGACTGATGAGCGTTTATGTCTATTACGTCAATTAAATTTGCTTAGTTTTCAATATTCATATTTAAGATGGCAAAGGAAACCACAATTCGTAAGTGGATAATTGATAAAAGTGATCTAATTTACGATACTTCTAAAGGCTCGATCTTTTGTACAAAATGTCAAGTAAGTTTATTTGCGAAACGAAAAAGCGTGATTGATAGACATGTTAAATCTAATACGCATCGCCGTCAAGAATTTTGCACGAAACAGAATCAAGAAGATTTTAATATTGATTTGATAAACTTTTAGTTTTATGCAATATTCCGTGGAAACGTGTTAACAGTGCCTACAACAATACAATTATATAACTATTTTACAATTTCGTTCTTTTTATTAACCCTTAAATTGGCAACGTATCTAATAATGCACATACCATAATGTTCACTTTTTTATTTTTTGGTTACTATATTTTTTATGCTTATTTCAAATTAAATAGGGTTTGAATTCACGACTTTTTTTATTTTTGCCAATTTAAGGGTTAAACCCCTTGCAGTCATATCCATATTACGTATAACGTTCGACATTATTTTGACGTAATTTGCATCCGTCAGCCGCCCATTGGTCATCTCCGAGGAGAAGCAGAGCAATTGTTGAGGCACATACCAATAAAATAACCAATGACAATTTATGAGCAATTTTGGACTCTTTTGAAAAGTCGTTACAACAATAAACAGTATTTGGTAATTATATTTTTAAAAGGTTCTTTGCTCAAACGAGTTTCTTGTCAGAGTCGGCTAGTGCCATCAAAGAATTATTGGATTTTACCTCTGAAACTTTTAATGCATTAAGCGGTTTAGGGATTGACACGAAAACATGGAATGTAATGATTATCAATATTGTAAGGACCCCAAGAGTAGAAAGCAATGGGAAAGTAAAGTCAGCGTGTTAGTGTCGCTTTCTGACCAATTGCCAATTCTTAGTCAGTTCAATAATTTTCTGAGAACTAAGTATCATTCACTTGAATTTTTGGATTCTAAACCAGACACGGCAAGTGGGCAGAAGCAGTACACTTACTTACTCGCATAATAAATCTCACTATTTTCAAACCGGTAATGCCAGACCGATCCACATGCTTCATGTTACGCAAGTTTCTTGTGTATGTTGTAAACGTGATCACCACCTTAGAATTTTTAAGGAATTTGTAAACATGGATCTTAATAGCAAGCGTAATTTCGTTCTAGGTCACGGATTATGTTTTAACTGTTTAGGTAGTAATCACTCAGTCAAACATTGCAGAAATACGGTTTCTTGTCAGCAACAGAAGACACCATTCATTACTGCATACAAAGGGTGAATTCAGGTGAGTTCAGTCAACAGGTTCAAGGGAGCCAGTTGACAGCCAGGTCTCATCACTAGTAAGTCAGACGAATTCACGTTCAGTGTTGAAAGGAGAAATGGAGCACACTGTAACTGAAAATATAGCAAGTCATTTCGTGAAAGGAGTAGCGCCTCAGGTGCTACTAGCCACAGCTGTGATTAAAGTTGAATCACGGAGCGGTGGAGGGTATCAGCTCTTGGGAGCTCTAATTGATCAGGGGTCGCAGGCCTCATTTATAACGAAGGCAGCAGTCCAGTTACTCGGCTGAGAACAATACCAACCAAGGGAATGATATCGGGATTGGGAGGTTAACAAAACCTTGTGTCAAGGTCAATGGTAGAAATAGCGATCAGTTCACGTCTTAATTCAGATTGTGTATTACGGGTGACAGCATACGCGCTTGATAAGTTTACTGCGTACTTACCAGTAGACGTAGCATCAATCAAATCATGGCCGGATCTGGAACAACTCACCTTGGCAGATCCAGAATATAACACTCCTAACAAGATTGACGTCCTGTTAGGAGCAGAAGTTTATAGCTCTATTATAGAAAGCGGTGTAATCAAGTGTCTTTTTGGGTCTCTAGTAGCGCAGAACACTATCCTGGGATGGATACTAAGCGGGAAAATGACGAAAGAAACTATAGGCGTCCGTAATAGTGTGGAGTAATTGATTAAATCGTTTTGGGAAATTGAAGCTGAGCCCTGCAACAATCCAAAAATATTGTCCGTCGAAGAGCGACGATGCGAGGAGATATATGAAGCTACACCTACTCGGGACACCGAGGGAAGATAGTTATTCCAGAGGTATAGCTCTCAAGAGGTTCCACTTTCTAGAAAGCAAGTTGCAGAAGAATCAGAATCTATAAAAAAAAATCGAAAACACACAAGGTGAGAAGAAGATTGATGTCAAGCAGGACGAAATAAACAAAATACTTGGACTTAGCTGGAGTCGAATCAAGGATGAGTTCGCATATGCAGTACAATTGCCTCCGACCGACGTCAACATCTATAACGAAACGAAAAGTGATCTCGGATATATCGAAGTTATACGATCCTCAAGGATGGATAGCACCGAGTATCATTTGAGCAAAGATATTTATCCAAAGGTTATGGCTTGCAGGCATTGACTGGGATGACGAGCTGCCACTAGCTCTACTTGACGAATGGTTAGAGTATCGAGACAGTTGGTCAGACCTCACTCTGTTTAGACTACCGCGCTGGATGCACTGTAGACGTAACGCACAATTTATAGAGCTCCATGGTTTTTGCGATGCCTCTATCTCAGCTTATGGAGCAGCCATCTACTTGCGAGTGATAGAGTTTGGTGACAGCGAAGACTAAAGTAGCTCCCATTAAACAAATATCATTAACTGGATTTGTAACCGTAACCGGTAATAGTAATATCATCATCATAATATCCTGTTGCAGTCCACTGCTGGACATAGGCCTCTCCCAAGGAACGCCACAGAGCCCGGTTTAATGCTTTATGCATCCAGTTGCTGCCGGCCCTCTTATGCAAGTCATCCCGCCATCTGGCCAGAGGGCGTCCCACGCTACGTCTGCCAAGACGCGGTCTCCACTCCAGAACACGCTTACTTCAGCGGTTATCCGTTCTGCCACATACGTGACCAGCCCATTTCCATTTCAACATACTAACTTTCAGAGCTATGTCGGTCACCTTAGTTCTCTGACGGATCACTTGGTTCCGAATTTTGTTCTTCAGAGAGACTCCGTGCATAGCTCTTTCCATAGCACGTTGAGCTACTTTAAGCTTATGGACCAGCCCCACAGTCAGTGTCCACGTCTCGGCTCCGTACGTCATGACAGGTAGGACGTACTGGTCAAAAACTTTCGTCTTCAGGCTCTGCGGTATATCCAGCGAAAATATGTGGTTCAACTTCCTAAACGCTGCCCAGCCCAATTGGATCCTCCTATCGGCTTCCTTTTCGAAGTTGTATTTACCCAACTGCATTAGTTGCCCGAGGTAGACATATTGCTTTACAACTTCGAGAGGCGAACCATCGATGATTACTGGTCCCGGAACGACGTGGTCATTGAACATGACCTTCGTCTTGTCCAGATTCATCCGGAGACCAATTCGTCTGGAGGCTTCATTTAGGCTGTACAGCATTTCTTGAGCTTCTTGCAGCGATTCTGCAATCACTACGATATCATCGGCAAACCTTAAGCGCGAGATGTATTCGTCGTTAATATTGATGCCCCGCCCGTTCCAGTTAAGAGTCTTAAAAACGTCTTCCAATGCATTTGTAAATAGTTTCGGGGATATGCCATCCCCCTGTCTTACTCCTCGATGCAATGGCATCGGTTTTGTTTGACTGTTCTGTATTTGGACGGACATAGTGGCAGCATCACACAGACATCTCAGTACTTCGATGTATCGGAAATCAACTTGGCACCGCTGCAAGGAGCTCAAAACAGACCAGGTCTCGACGGAGTCAAAGGCCTTCTCATAGTCCACAAAAACAAGACATAGAGGCTGATTATACTCTTGGGTCTTCTGTATTATCTGCCTCACAGTGTGTATGTGGTCTATGGTGCCAAATCCACCGCGAAACCCGGCCTGCTCTGGTGGTTGGAAGTCGTCCAGCCGACGCGACGGCAGGAATAGTAATATGCGTCTGGTAAATAAATAAATATTCAATACCTACTTTAGGTTATTAATTGTAACACCTTGCTACATCAGAAAAAATGTGAAGATGGAGTTACTCGTGTTGGTAGAGTTAGTATAACACTCGCCTCGACTTTTAGCGCAGGTGAGGCGACATTTTCTCCGTACTGGTCGCGCACGAGTATCGGAATATTGACTCGCGCAGTGGGGCGCACCGGGGTCGCCGGTGCCCTCAGCTCGCACTCGGCCGGCTCCACGCGCGGCGTCGGCGCAAGCCAGCGGGCGAGACGACCGCCGGCCGTACTCTCTGCACCAGCCACAAAGTCTGACAGAAACTGACGTTCAGTGGAAACGCATCTGAAAATAAAGAATAACATTCCATTACCTTTTTCTTTTAGGTAGTTTTAAGGTAGACATAATATTAATTATATGTAATAAACAAGGACCGCAATTCTTCATAGCAAAAATCAAACTGTCAGAGGGAATGACCAAATTGTTTTATCGACAATTCCACCTATCGATGTTACGGAATATTATCGCATATCGACTTATAAGATTATTCTGTAACATTTGCATACGTCGTTATCGCGGGAGCAAAAACAAGTCTATTAAAGAACACATATAACAGAATGTATGTTTAGTATAAATGGAATATGCTGCCTAAACACTCTAAGCCTCTAAGAAGCTCTTCATATCTAGCACGAAGTTTTCGCAGGAAACGGTCAATCAAACTAGTCTAACACTGAGTAAACGCTTTTATAAGTCAACTAGTCAAATTTGATATTTTAAAAAATTATTATGTCAAATCCAGTATTTTCCTCCAAAAATAGTTTTAACTATTTAAATATATGTTTTCTATTTGTACTCATATTTAATTTTGATATAGTTTCGTATGTTTTTGTACAAATCAAATCAATCAAGAATGACAAATGTCTAAAGTGACTGAAGAGGTTGACGTTAGGATTGCGTAGCTAATATATTTAAATATGTACTACTGATCAAGTCAAGTACGGAGATAAGATATTTGATAGAACATATATATACATTTTGAAGTCGTAGGTATAAACGTTTCTCGATACGAGTGTCAAGTCTGTTATTGGCGTTATTGCCTATTTGTCGTAATCTTTCACTACTGTCAAATCGTTTTTGCTCCCGCGATAATGATGTATGAACATTTGACCTCTTTGATTAGCAACCTGCATCTCCATATTAAAATAAATCGTGGCCACGTCACATAATATGTCATTTACGTCGCTTGATTGTCATAAATAATTTCCGTGCCGTGTTACTAAAATGGTTAATCCTAAAAGAAAAACCATTAACAAATGGATAACGAAAGATTCTTCTCTTAGTTACAAAGAAGATTCTAAAAAAATTGCAGTATTCATAATATTTATACTTCCCACATTAAAAAAAAACGAGTTTCTATACAAAAACTTTATAATGTAATCAAGTTGAGGGCCTTTTTATCTCAAAAATCATACCCTAAGGGGGTGAGATTGGGGATGGTACTTAAGTAGCCCCACAGTCGGGGCAATATGCGGCAGCTCTACTAAAAATTGGCGAAGATCGTATGGCAAGAGAAAGTAACTGTAACTATGATTAATGTAATCATACAGTTACTCGCTCTCGCCATACTTTATGATGAGTGAGAAAGTGTCCCTTTCGAAAGAGAAGAGCTTGTTTTATTAGACCATGGTCCATAGAGGACATCAGTCAGAAACCGAAAGTTTTGAAAAAATGCTTGGGCAGGACGAGGATAATTACCTACCGGTCGGTGTATCCCCGTAAATTTTTACGTAGCGTGTACATACCTCTTAATATGTGTAATGTCAAATTGCCTTACTTTAATACGGTCGGATTTTTATTCCCGCAGAAAAAATGTAAACAAAGTTACGTCACTGTCAAAGTGACATTACAGGGGGTCTCAAAATTTGGACCAGCAAGAAATATAATATTAAGTTATCATGTCGCTCGAACCGCGATATAAAAATAATTTCGAGAAATAATTGTAATTAAAACCGCACAAATGAGTCACTGGTAAGCGATTACGACTCGGGAGCACGAATTGAGAAGCGAAGCGAGTGAAGTGACGTCTCACAGTCTCACATCAATAAAGCGGCCCTCAACTTGTTGACAAAGGTGTATCGAGTCAGTGATACCAGTTCAATAAATAAATTATGCTTACAAAAACAGTTTTCTCGTTTAAAATGAATACAAGAAACACTTTATATCAAAATAAAGTTGGCCATCAACAAAAATTCTTGAATCTTGACAATACAGGGTGACTGGAAATTCGCCGTATTCCTTGAAAGGGGTTATTCTACAGCTCATTTGTAACGATTTAAGTCCAGTCAACCAGGGGTCAAAACTCATTGGTTATCGAGTTATTCATGTTTTTAGAATTTTAAAAAAATACCCGCCTTTCGACCTAAGACTACTTAGTCGGTCCTAAAGTTCTGTCACTGGCACATTATTTTTTAATTTAGAACATAATTTTAAGAAAATGTTTTTGTATTCCATTTTTGAATGTTTAACAATTTTGTTAAAACAAAAAACAGTCATTTGCTGCGATTTCTCACGATGGAGTGGTCATTGAAAGAAAACCGAATAGCTGTTTTAGCGTTGCACCGCTCTGTGGGCACTCGCCAAGTACCGTTTTCAAGTTGCTCAAAAAATTAAATATAACGCTTAGGTTTGTGTACCGTACTATTGATAGGTACAATGAAGTCTCTAGTGTTGAGGACAAAAAAAGAACTGGCCGTCCACGCTCCGTAAGAACACCAGCAGTGATCAAAGCGATCACCGTATAGCAAGAAATCCTGTCCGAAAACAGAAGTTGATGGCTTTGCAGATGGGTGTCAGTAGGAATACCGTCAAAAAGATTTTAAACGAAGATCTTAGTCTACGAGCATACAAAAAAAAAAGTGGACACATGCTTAATGCCCGTCTAAAAACAATCAGGCTTAAAAGATCCCGAAAGTTGTTAAAACAGTACGCGAAAAATCGACACCGCGATATCCTATTTACAGACGAAAAAATTTTCGATATTGAAGAAAAGCATAATAAACAGAATGATAGAGTGTACGCTAAGAGCTCTGACGAAGCAAAAAAAACCGCTCCGCGGGTGCAACATGGGCATCATCCATCATCAGTGATGGTTTGGTTGGGAGTATCTTATTACGGGCCAACTGAGGTTCATTTTTGCGAAAAAGGGGTCAAAATCAGTGCAAAAGTGTACCAAGAGACGGTTTTGGATCAGGTTGTCAAAGATCTGCCCAACACGCTATTTTCAGGACATCATTTTGTGTTCCAGCAGGATTCTGCACCTGCACACAAAGCCAAGACCACTCAAGCCTGGTTTGAGCGTCAAAAAATCGACTTTATAAGACACGAAGATTGGCCTTCCTCCAGTCCGGACCTTAATCCTTTGGACTACAAAATTTGGCAGGTCTTAGAGGAGAAGGTCTGTGCTAAACCACATACAAATTTGGATAGCCTGAAGTCATCTATTAGAAAAGCAGTCGCTGAAATAGACATGAATATGGTGCGTGCTGCGATAGACGACTTGCCGCGGCGTTTATTGGCCTGTATTAAAAACAAGGGAAGTCATTTTGAATAATTTTAAGTTATATTAATTCTCTATTAAATGTACTTTAAATTGGTATATAAATTATTAAAAACTGATTGGTACTTTTGTTTTTATCATTATTCTTATTTGTGACAGAACTTTAGGACCGACTAGGCCATTGTGTAAAAACTTCGTCATTTAGAAATGAAAAAAACATTTTTCAAATAGCCAATGAATTACTGATTACAAAAAATAATAAAAAATGCCAAAGAAATGCAAAGTTTTGCAAATAAAAGGATTTGAAGTTGATAGTTCTAGTAATTATTTTCCAAATTTTGTAACATTTTAAAGCATAACTAAAAAAAAAAGTATGACACTTCGCGTACAAATGACAAGAATAGTTTGCTCAATTCATAAGCTTTCAAAAAAGGTACAATTTATGACATTTTATAATTAATTTTCATTTAAAAATGTACAATTAATAATAATAGCAGAAATGTTCGCGGTTAAGCTCCATCGTTTCAACCAAAAAACGCGGGATCGTTATCGTTTATAAATTCAGCTAATCGTGTTCTTTTAAATTTGCTTTTTAAAAACATAAAGTGCGTTCTATTTTCAACCGAAAAACGCGGGAAGTGTTGTAGTAAAATGAATAGAACATCGTTCTCCTTCTTAAATTCAGCTAATGGTGTACTATTTTTAAATAAATTTGCTTTTTAAAAACAAAGTGCGTTCCATTTTGAAATTTCGAGCATCTCAAAACTTTTTGAGTGACCTACGTAATCAGTTACTTTCAACTTTCTTTCCATTGTGCTTATTTCCGTGTGGTTGCCGGGTTAGAATAGTGCCACTCCATGTCTTCCCGTGGATGTCGTAAGAGGCGACTAAGGGAATAAAGGCTTGTAGTACTGTTAGGCGATGGGCTTGCCACCTGTCACTAATACACTGGGAAACATCTTAGCCTACTTGTGCAAAATGTGGTTACAGAATTATCAAGAAGTTTTGAGACTTGTTGGTAATTCTTTAGCTCTGCCTACCCCACTCTGGGAATGAAGGCGTGAGTTTATGTATGTAGTGCTTTATAGCCACTTTTAGGATACCATTAAGACATACATTATTATCTATGCTGAGTATAGTTTTATTTTGTGATATAGCGTCAAAAATATATAACTTTATTGATTTGTTAGCCACACGTGACCTTTATGGTTTGTGTTAAATAATGACATTGTGTTAATTATTAAAATTATATGTAAATATGACGTTTTTGTTTATTCTTTTATCATAAATTGCACGAGAATACAGTACCCGCAAATAATATATCACCTTTGTACTTACATCTCATACGACTACCGACAAATGTGACTCACCAAAATTGACCACCAATCAAGAACTAGTTGACTAATTATATTGCTATTATTCAATTCGTTAGCTGATTAAATAAGGTTCAAAATGGTATATAACAAATGTTTTTACATATCGTAGTTATAAAAAATTTAGTATTTAAAAAGCCATTGCTGACGTGTTCATACAAATCTCGTAAATTTAGTCACTAATGAAATATTATACAACTTTTTCGGCGTAATAAAAATGTACTAAGAGTCTCTGAGTTAGACCGCGGACAGACGGACAAACGGACAGATAGACATGGTAAAACTATATTTAGTCAGTTATGGTTCGTTTAGTTTTACTTCGGAACACAAAAAAATACAAAAAACACATCGTCTTAAATATAATGCACAGCTAATTTGTGCCTGAGATGAAAAGCAATAACTGGAACGCGATTTAATATCCGACACACAGTATGTACCTAGTTCCGCTGAGCCGATTAGAAAACAGCAAACCAATATTTAGATTCGTAATTTTGAGACGGTGACTCACCCCGTCACCGTCGAGTGCTAATTACTGACGCATCGTGCGTTCCTATTATCAAAACCGCAGATAAGACTTGTTACGTCTGGTTAAAATTTGACATTTGCTACTTCCAAAATGTGTAAATTTAGTGTAAACCTATCTATCCACGGTTTGAATATAGGAACGCAACATAAGCAGCAAAAGCAAATTTTTAAGTGCATCAGAGCTTCCAGTGCGAACGCAACACAAGTTGACCTCTACTTTGTGTAAGTATCAAATATTGCGAGGTGAAAATATCGACTAAAATACTGTCGATACTTGTAAGACTTGATATAACTAGAGATATGTTATGAATTTAGATTACTTTGAATATTTGTTCAACTATAAAACACAAACTATTAGCGTCAAATTAAGCTACACATATAAAGGGTATCTGCATGGATGCCGCAGCTCCATGTACGCCTCTTAAAGGTCCGGGATTTCGATATTATTTCAATTTCCATGATAAGGAACTATTTATGGTGTACTAAAAAATATAAAATGAATACAAAAAGAGTAGTTAAGATCAGACCTAGGATTCCAGGGGGCAAAATTGTATCACAGGTAGGGAGTTCCTATATCGATAAACTCAATTATCGATGCTTTTTTCATATACTAGTAATCGCTCCCAGCATTGTGATTTTTGTAAGTATTGTTTTGAAGACGAGTATGAAGTTCACACACGGCATTATATGAAATGATCGCTAGGTTATAGCTAGGGTGTAACATTGCACTATGACATAGTTAATATTACCTCTTGTCAATGTCGTCGGACATTGTCATTCGTTTGTAAAGACGTGCAATTAAATAATTTATAATTAAGAGTGTAATCTGTATTAAATGTTATGAGGAAAAAGACATATAGCTTCCAGTAAGGTTCGGGGAGGGAAGCGGGCTTTTTGAAAGATGTCCGGCTTTTACTTTTAATTTATTCTGTTTACTGATTTACTCTACTCACTTGACACTCGCGAAATCACTGCGGAATACCGCGGTGGACCGCCATTAATAAAAAAGAAGAAAATAGAAAATGCCTCAAAAATAGAAAACTTGCTTCAAAAGCATCCTGAAATAAAGAACGGTGGGTCCAAGCTATATTGTAACAAAACGAAAAGTCACCTTTCATCGCAAAAAATATTCTCTTGCTAGGCATACGAAATCGGAAGGACATACAAGTATTCGAGAAGATAAATATCAATTTTACAAAGACCTTCCTATGTTTACGGTGGCCTGCAATATATCGTGATATTAATAAGAAAATCTATTTTTTACTTTTTTATTCAAAATTTTATTTTTGTACGATATGGTCACTTTTCAGTGCCTTCACAATCTCACATCAAGAAAAATTAGCGCCCTCAAATTTATAATGAAACATATCAACAAATTAGGACCAAGAGGGGAAACAATCATATCTACGTGTCTGTAGATGAGACTACAAATGCGAACGGTGATCAATTTCATGTTACCGTTGCCAATCTTGTGCGCACCATGTCAATACACCAAGTCGGCCGCATATTATTGCAAGTAAATGCTTACAGCAGAAAAATAATGAAACGTTTTTTTTATTATCATAACGTCCCTGTCAAATCTATGGAGTTGTGATTCAAATAGTGATAAATTCGACAGTGCTATTGTTAGCGACAGAAGCAGCACCTTAAATGTATGATAAAAGACGGTAAAAAAAATGGATTCAGCTTTTAAATATATGTATATGACTCACGTAACATGTGCAACTCATGGACATACACCGTTATCGCGGGAGCAAAAACCAATCTATTAAATAACACATATAACAGAATGTCTGTTCAGTATTAACGGAATATTCTGCCTATACACTCTAAGCCTCTAAGAAGTTCTTCATATCTTGCACGAAATTTTCGCTGGAAACGGTCAATCAAACTAGTCTAACACTGAGTAAACGCTTTTATAAGTCAACTAGTCAAATTTGATATTTTAAAAAATTATTATGTCAAATCCAGTATTTTCCTCCAAAAATAGTTTTAACTATTTAAATATATGTTTTCTATTTGTACTCATATTTAATTTTGATATAGTTTCGTATGTTTTTGTACAAATCAAATCAATCAAGAATGACAAATGTCTAAAGTGACTGAAGAGGTTGACGTTGACGTGAGCCTCTAAGAAGTTCTTAAAATCTTGCACGAAATTTTCGCTGGAAACGGTCAATTAAACTTGTCTTACACTGAGTAATAAAAAAATATTTTTGTCCAGAACTAGTTTAATTTCTTTAAATATATTTCATATTTAATTTAGATATATTTTTGTATCTTTTGTACATATCAAATCAATCAAGAATGACAAATGTCTAAAGTAGCAGGAAAAGTGAAGTGTAGTGAAGAGGTTGAGGTTAGAATTGCGTATCAAATCTCTTTAAATATGTACTACTAATCAAGTCAAATACGGAGGTAAGACATTTGAAATAAAATGATACATTTTGAACTCGTAGGTATAAACGTTTCTCGATACGAGTGTCAAGTCTGTTATTGCCTATTTGTTATAATCTTTGACCACTGTCAAATCGTTTTTGCTCCCGCGATAACGATGTATGCTCATGGATTGAATAGTTCAGCTGAGAAAGTGACATTTTGGTTTCCAAACGTTAAAAACCAGAGCTCGGCGGCGGTGATCTATTTTCAGAGTTTGCATAACATGGACATACCTGGTATGTGGTAGTTGGGGTGTAATTGGATAAGTAATGAAATTATTTTATTTAGGCGGCCTTTCTGCTACGATCTTTACGTTGCCAACAAAACAAATGAATTAAATAGCAAGCTTTTTTAGCAAACCTCTTTAAAGGAACAGATGTTGACAGTATTTTAATAACTCAAGAAGAAATATGGAAAATTTTAAAATACAGAAAACTTAGTTATTTATTACAATAACAAGGAATAAATATTAAACTTAATGCCTACTCGTTTGGAACATGTACATGTATTGTCATTTTAGTTCAATTATAATAATAAAGTTTTATTTTCTTTTAATATTTATTTTAACGTGAATCTATATTAATATCTACACTTGACATTAATGACGAAAAAATGGCTCACCCCTGCCGAGCTCTGTTAATAACTTGATATCATAGGTCAAAAAAGTATTTTTGAAGTGCCCCTGTAGAATAAATGTGTTTAATTATGTGTTTAATTATGAATATTTTGTAATATATATTATATTACAAAATATTCCTCTACCGACAAAATCAACAATTATAAGATGGAGCACATGGTTACAATAAGCAAACTATTATGCTAAATATTTTCAACATTATAAGACGAGTTATGAATACATTTTCTGTATCATATGATACATCAGTTCGAAAAGCAAAACCTGCACTAAATAATAAATAAATAACTCTTCAGGTTGAACTTCAGTTTATTGCCGAACATCTGAATATTATTCAGGATACTATCAAAAAAATTACAATCACCATGTTTGTCGCTAGACTTTAGTGTTCAAGTGGTAAAGAAAGTACCTACAGTACAGATTAAATTATTTACAGTAAATTTAAAAATGTTTTTGACAAACTCTGGGAATGATACATTGAACCGAAGAATATACGAAGTACAGTCCACATCGCGCAATTTTGTTATGCCCCTATTACCTCTACAGAAATTGAAAAGTCATTTAGCCAACTGAAACGGATTCATCAGCCAAGATGGAGAAGTTTAACGCCCGAAAATTTGGAACAAATACTGGTCGTTTATTTTAACAATAGTAGATGGGACAGTAATGAAGAAAAAAATTATGAGTACAGTTTTAAAAAACGTTTTCAAAAAAAGATGAAGAGTATTACGTTATTATTTTGTTTCATTTTTACACTTTTAATAAAAACATTTTTTTACAAAGAAAACCTGGAGTGATCACTAGTATATAGATCAGGTATAGGAACTCCGTGCCCGTGATAAAATTTTGCCCGCTGGAATCCTAGGTCTGGTTATGATATTAGTTACATCAAGCACAGCTGATAGTAACAACAGCAAGTTCTTTAGTGATTCAACTAACATCTGAGTTGATGTATCTATCGTCTTGTTATATCTTATTTATCGATATATAATAATACTTGAAAAGTTACGAAGCACAGTTTTAGTCAGCGATAAGGGTAGGGCAGGAAGAGTGTACATGCGGCCAAAGTTCAGTCAACATCAATCTGTCTCTGACATGGCTGGTTTATTGGATTGTTTCTCGATAATTTTGTGACCTAGCTCGTTAATTGCACTGTTCTCAGTTTATTCTGTGCCTTGGTTTGTTAAAAACACTGATTTACTACAGAGGTAAAAAATCTGATAAAGATAAAATATTTAATCGATTTGTTAGTTTGTCAGTATTTTAAACCGCTAGATAATAGTGATATCTATAACGGTATCAGAATACCACCTATAGCGTAACCAAAGCGGAAAAACAGTTCTATAATGAGCGTTGCTTTGTTAATAACAGTTCAATAATTATTATTATAGCATTGTTATTACCACGGTTACGGTCATTTCGGATATCATTCTTGGCGTTTAGTGAAAACTTGATATCCTAATTTGTATAATAAACCGTTAAAAATATTTTAATACCAATTACAATTACGTACATTAAAAACAAAATTAAATTCGAGACTAATTTATATGTATAATTTTTTTTTTTTTCAATTTTTAAAAATAGATGGTCAATATAAAGTTGGGGTCAATAGAAATGACAAAAGATGTTAACAACTTAGAACTGTTTGACATATAACCACAATATTGAAGCAAATGAGTTTTAATTTAAAAAATAACGTATAGTTAAGTTATTTAATCTTAAATAAAATGTACAAATAACAATCACCCGTGTACATTATTAAATATACCTCACGCGATGTCAAAAAGTACGTAGTGAACCAGCCACTTAAGGATTTTTATATAACTAAGTACCAACTAGATTCTTATCCACACACACACACATTTGTGAAAAATACTTTCATTGCCAACGTAAGCAAGCACTATGATAAATGATAATTTAACAAGTTACGTGCGAGTAATTAGTGTTAAGTACTGGAATCGCATCATCGATGTCGATAAATGAACGACCGCGTCTAATAGTGGCATCACTACAGCGAGAGACAGCAGCCGGTCAGCTGCCGCTGTGTATAGCCCTGTAGCCCAGTGTGTGCCCGTCGCTCGTCCAGCGCGGTCGGTCGCGCCCGAGCGCGGCACCATGACGTGCCTGTACGCGCTCCTGGTGCTCGTGGCGTTTGAGTCACTAGTCTGTGTCGAGAGTTTAATCGGACTGTGCAACCGGTACCAAACCTTCTGTGAGTGCGTTCCTGCCGCTCACCCGTCATGGACTATTGTAAACTGCACAGTACCCAATGATCAGGTAACCGTACAGACCTATTAATTCAGTATCTACTTATTCGAAAACAATATGTGACAGATACATAATGGTTTCGCATGCCCCAGAATTTTAAAACTTGGAAGCTTAAGCACCCAACTAAAAATCTAGAGATAACATCACCCATATTGAGCGATTTTGCTTTGATTTTGATTGCTTTCACCATAATATAGATAGGTTAGACACATAGGTATTATATGCAACGATACCTTTTTACTATAAAACCGGTTGGTGACATATCGATAAGGAAAACCAGATGTTGTATGAAGACATACTGTAATCCTTTCTTGTACTTCGCTTAAGTATGGTATGACTGTATGTAATGTTGTACCCATGTAAACTCTTTATTGTACAATAACTAAACGCATAGGTAACACAGGCATAATTTTAATATAAAACAAGCGAGTAGGTTCAGTAAGCTGCAAAGGTAGTCAAGAAGCCACCCTTCACGAGTAGGGTAGGGTAGGGTAGGGTAGAAGGTAAGTACCTACCTATCCAGGTATTAAAAGAGCTCAAAAGAGACCTGAAGTTATAGTACCTACGTTAAAATACATTTAAATCTAAATTTTATTTGACCCAATACACACAATAAGTCATCTGGTCAACTATAGACTTACTAGAACATCAGATACTGCAACGAAATACCTATGTTTCAACAGTACTAAATATTAAAACCAGTTTTGTTTTTATTTTTTGTCAACTTTTACCGAAACAATGAGTCGAAAACTGTCAGTTTTCATCGTCTAATTATATAATATGACTATAGGTCCAAGCAAGCATCTTTTGTTCATGATTATTGTAGTTATACCGACGTTACAAAACAAAGTAAGAAACCCATACGTTATAGAAGGCCACGGAACGAAACAAAAAACTGATACAAACAAAGAAAACTACCTGGCTCCATATGAAAGCTATCTGTGCTATAGTCTCTACCCTAAACCTACGTGCACTGATTAAAATGTGCATATTGTTATGTTAAAGAGGATAACAATTAGCTAATAATTATATCTAAACTAGTAGTGTTGTTATTTTTCAACGTCACAAATTCATAAACGAAATATTACGTTACGTTATAAAATAATATACCTAGCTGAACTCTTTGCAAAAGGTACAGATAAACACACTTACAAGCACCAGGGGGGTTATTATGACAAAACTACGCAGTTCAGTTTAAGGTGAGAGAAAAAGACGGGGCTATATAACTAGTATAGCTCTGTCCTTCACGCTCACCGTAAAATGAACTGCATAGCTTTGTCATAAATAATAGCCCCCCTGTACGCGTATTGTGACTGTAATTTGCAGATACAATTACTTTATACAATTGAATTACAATTAAAAAATAATATTTTTACCTCTTACTTTTGATACTTATACTAAATAAATTAACACAGACTATAAAACAGTGCTCGCCTAGACACAAAGCGTCCCATTTAGTGGCACAACGGGGCTATTTGTGGCGCGTGTATCTGACTCCGAACATACCAAAAACTAGAACGCTACTAATATTCCTCTTATCATAATCACGTCTTTGGTTCAAGTTTTTGTTTACTTTCAAAGTAAGTATTCAATCATCGTTATACTCTGATTATTCTAGGATGATGCCTGTGACACCCGTATTTCGTAATTTCAATCACTTACTACACTTACAAGCGATTAAAAAAAAAATAGGCGATTAATTATTTAAATTCCTGAACGACGTGGCTAGGTTTGTACCGATGTAGTATTTATGTAAAGCTAAAGAAATAAGTTTAATAAGGTGTTTATAAGAGCTGTCACAGGCATCATCTTAGAATAATCTTAGTATAGTAACTATACGAAATTTTAAACTTATATTATTATTTCACTTTAATTTCTTAGTAACATTTACTTGAACATTAAATCTCTACGGTACCTACGGTTTTTGCTAGTCCAACCGAATTTTAAGGATACTGATTCAGGGTTCTAAATGCTAGGTAACTGAATAACATACATACATACCTTCACGCCTTCATTCCCAGAGTGGGGTAGGCAGAGCTACAGAATTACCAACAACTCCAAAAACTTGTTGATAACTCTGTAACCACAATTTGCACATTAAATAGTATTAACAATAACAATAGTCAATTAATCCAATTTAAGCTTTTTATTAACTTGCAATGTTTGTTTGTATGCAATACATGTCAGGTTAGGTCAAATCCAAATAATTTGGCAAATCTATTAAAATCACATTAATTCTTTCGAGTGTCGATAAGGTTTAAAAGGAAAATGTAATCGATTTAGTACGCTGGTATTCATTTGTTAACTTTATTTAATTTATCTACCTATAATAAAATAAGGTATAATAAACCGTCTAACATCACGCTAGAACTATAATATTGCCATCGTTTGGTAAAGCGTAGTAGATGGTGTTTTTATGTGGTAAAATAAAACGCAAAGACATTAACCCCCTTACTTATAAACATGGAATAAGCTTGGAATAGTTTATGCCATGCTTTGTCTTTATCTGTAATTGTGACATTTGCACAGAAAGTGACAAAGCATGGCATAAACTATTCCAAGCTTATTCCACGTTTATAAGTAAGGGGGTAAATGATTAAAATCGTATCGACGAATCGATTTGGTCATAGAGCGAGTTTATTGTCAACACTATTAACGGTCCGTTTCGCATACAGGAAGTAAAAGTAGTTTATTTAGGTATTTTGTGTTTAGTTCCATGAAATATACAGTTTTTAAATAATTTGTTTTTAAAAATGGGTAAAAACTATAATAATTGTTATTTGAAACGAATTTACTAACGATAGGTTTTTTTTAGTTATTATTCTACTCAATTGGTTGGAACAAAGTTTGCGTGAAATGCAAAGTTTCTATCCGTTACAGACACAATAAGATGAAAAATATTAAAGCAAGTATTTTTTTAAATTTATTGGAATGGGCTGAAATTAGTACCACATACACGGTGTCCAATAACTTCGAATACTAATATTTTTGCACTGACCCTGAAGACATACAGAGTACAGGCCATCGAATTCTTATTTTAATTTATAAAGTATGTTGTCGTTAACAAAATGCAATCGTTTCAAACGTCAAGCGTTTGTAGTTTGCTTTTAATTAACGATGAAACAGTTTCGTGAACGAGTGTCAAAAAAAATCGTAATGGCAAAAGCCCAGGTGCTATCTTCAAGGCCTTAAAACCCCTTGGAATTGCACGCAATCTAGTTTACACCACAATCAAAAAGAATAAGAGTCCTATTCAGTAGAAGACAGGAAAATACCCAGTCGGCCACGTTCATAATCTGTGCCAATAGTATATAATATTTTATCTACTCGCGTACTATAAACCACTAATATTGAGATCGTTATTGGTGTCAGAATACCACCTATAGCGTAACCGAAGCGTGACAACAATTCTATAATGAGCGACGCCATGGTATTAACATTTCTATAATAATTATTATAGCATTGTTATTACCATGGTCAGTGGTCACGGTCATTCCGGATATTAGTCCTGGCGTTAAGTGAATACTTGACATCCTAATTTGTATAATAAACCTTTAAAAATATTTGAATATCAATTAAAATTACGCATATTAAAAACAATATTAATTTTGATTAATATTGTTATTACCATGATTACGTTCAATATGGATATCAACAAAATAGCGTTTCGTTTGGCATTCCAAATTTAATAATATATTGTCAGAACTGTTTTAGTAACTCGCTGACGCTCGTTTCATAAAACCAAAGTCGTATTTTATTTATGCCTCTCATTATGCATCAGTTGCATAAACTACTAGTAGGCTAAACTCACAATATTGATAACGGGTGTCTACGTATTTGATTATAATATTTCCATCAAGTTTGGGTTATTGTATGGCATTAAAATCGAATGGCAAGAACGGACCCCCAAAATAGCTATGCATAGCCCAGACCCTTCCGTCGTTGGATATCATATTCGCAAAACATGATATTCCGAAAAATATCATAAAAGCAAAATATCATATTCGCAAATCATCATAGTAGCAAAACATAACTATTATTAAAACATGAATTAGACAGTGTCGACGGAGCTCCGCTACTGCAGAGCTCTTATTTCTGGGTGGTTTGGCCCTCCGGGCCAGCTGCAAAACTAACATAACCTAAACCTACCTACGATTTTATAATAAATCCCGACTATTTGTACATATCATGTTTTGCGAATATCGTGTTTTGCAAGTATGATGTTATGCGTATAATATATGATGTTTTGCAAGTATGATCTTTTGCGAATGTGATATTCACATATGAAAGGGCCCAGACAGGTAGGTACGTGGATCACTAACAGGGTCCGCACTTTTCATGACGTTGACGCAAATATGACGTCACGCTATAAAGAGTTGATTCTAAATGGTTTAATAGTAATTATTAACCATTAGTCGTGCATCATTTAATCATGTACAAATGAGTTAAAAATAAATACCTACTTCATACCTAAAACGTAAATGAAACTATTTGATTGAAAAGACAGTGGCCAAAATCATCAAGTAACATTATCATTTAAAAAAACTGTTTTTATGTTGTAATAAAAATTAATATGAATAGTCATAAATACAATTATGGCTTTGACATTCATAAAGTCAAATTGTCTCAATTGGTGAAAAAACATTTGATGCTGCCGTAATCCTTATTTTGATTGCGATTAAGCTGTATTTAATTATAATCATTATAACTCTTCTTATTTTCACAACACCTGCCAAATGAAAGCAGAGCACCCTGTGTGTAAAATTTCGTCATTTTGACGTCATCGGCATCAAAAGTACGACCACTGGACTCACTTAATTTGATATACAGAAAAAGTATTCAACATATTAGTATTTTATTTAATTTTTATTTTTTAAATATTTTTATTTTTTCATTCTACTCTCCATCCTTACAAGGTCGTCACTCCATCTTGTTGGAGGCCTACCTACAGCTCGTCTCCCGATCCGCGGACGCCACTCAAGAACCTTCCGGCCCCATCGGCCATCAGTCCTGCGTGCGATGTGCCCGGCCCACTGCCACTTCAGTTTAGCTATTCTTCGGGCTATGTCGGCAACCTTAGTTCTCCTGCGGATATCATCATTTCTGATTCTATCACGCAGAGAAACCCCGAGCATAGCCCTCTCCATAGCCCTCTGAGTGAACTTGAGCTTTCTTATGAGGCCCATTGTTAGCGCCCACGTCTCGGATCCGTAGGTCATCACTGGCAACACACACTGGTCAAAGACTTTTGACTTCAAACACTGCGGTAATTTGGACTAAAAGGTGCTGCGAAGCTTCCCGAACGCTGCCCAGCCGAGTCGGATCGGTAAATATAGTCGTCAACAACTTCGAGCGCAGAGCCTCCGACTATCACGGGAGTTGGCGCGACATGGACATTGGACATGACTTTCGTCTTGTCCATGTTCATTCTCAAGCCAACTCGGTCGGAAACTCTACTGAGGTCAGCGAGCATTGCACTGAGGTCCTCCATGGTCTCAGCCATGACTGCGATATCGTGAGTGATGTACTCACCATTTATGTTGATGCCTCGTCCTTTCCGACCGGTCTGAGTGGAGACCCTTGGGGGAGGCCTATGTCCAGCAGTGGACGTCTTTCGGCTGACATGATGATGATGACTCTCCATCATGCTCTATACAAACTTCTATTAAACCAACCAAACTTGTGTAAACCAACTTTGGAAACACTTTTGCCAGTCTTGATCTGACAGATCGGAAATTGTTACTTAGTAGGCAGCAACTGCTTCTTCGGCCCCTTTACGGCACTCGAAAAAACTTGCCTTTTATTTTTTCTTTTACAGTTGGGAACAAAAATAAATCACAAGGAGTTAAGTCAGGGCTGTAGGCAGTGGGTGAGCTAGGACTTCAACACCAGATTCCTCAATAAACGCCTTTGTTCTGAGGGACGTATGTGAAGAGGCGTTATTGTGATGCAGCATAATTCCCCGAAGCCCGGCCTTTGGTCCCCGCTCCTGCACAGCTTGAAAAACTTTCGGCAATGCTACTGTAGTATTCCATTCAGAGTTAACCGATCTACAATTTTCCAGCATTGACGTCGATAAATGTCCGCTCCGAGAAAAAAAACTATTCACCATTTTTTGCCAACATTACGAGGTCTTTGCAATTTTGTCGGTAACTGTCCTTCTGAGTAGACCCATACCGACGATGGCTTCTTACTTTCGGGGTCATACTGATAGATCTATGTTTCATCACCAGTAACGATTTCTGAAACCCGTCTTGATGTCCCGTTTTCAAAACGATGACGCATTTCACGACACCAATCCACACGAGCCTGTTTTTCAGTTTCGGAGAGTAAACGCGGGATCCAACGACAATAAATCAATCCTTACTCCAAGATGTTGATGCAGAATGGTGTGAACGCTGTCCGAAGTAATGCCTAGGATCTTTTCGATGTCCGTGTAAGTGATTCGTGGGTCTTCTCGTAGCAACATTTCAGCAGTCCACACATTTTCTGTAGTTACTGCTGTTTGCGGGCGTGCGCTTCTGTGGTCAAAGGTTCGTTTTACCCGTTTTAAATTCACTAATGGTAAACTTAACTGTTTGTTAAAATCAAATTTAATATAGTAACAGATCATAGCAGGCAAATGTTCGCGGTTAAGCTCCATCGTTTCAACCACAAAAAACGCGGGAACCGTTGTAGTAAAATTAATATAACATCGTTTTATTTTTTTAATTGAGATTATTGGTGTTCTTTTTTAAAATAAATTTGCGTTTTAAAAACATATTACACAGGTGCGTTCCATTTTTCGAGCATATCAAATCGTTTTGAGTGACCTACGTACCTGCCAAGTAAATATTGAGGTCAGGTTGCCGGGTTTTATCGTACCAGAGTTTACAATAGTAGATTGTTCAACAAGGGACTAAAACAAGCCATAATAACACGAGATGTTTAGCCACGCGAGCGAGCTTACGAGCGAGGGTGGCTGTAGTTCGAGTGTCATTATGGTTGTTTAGTCTCGCGTTAAACACTCTACTTTTCACTTTGAATGCGAGGAAAAAAACGACGTTCTAAACAAAATTACAACATTTATTATAAAAAAGTTTCTAACAATTAAAACTAACAATTAGGTATCTTATTATTACTATCGTTAATCTAACATCAATAAAATAAACCAAATCTACGATATATTAAAAGTGCAATTATATCTTATTATTTCGTTGATGTTTTAAATGCTTGAATATTTAGCCAACAGATTCAAACTTGGAAACCATTTTAAAAGTAATTGGACCACGCATAATAAAAGAGTTCGGCCTTAATATGATTATATAGATTCATATTCGTAATAATTAATCGTGTTTCACGAAATTAAATCCTTTTTTTTATATATTTGCACAGTTGTCATTTTGAGGTTATTTCGACACCCAAAAATATGGTCCATACACAATCACTGAAAATGGCGATAATCCTCCATTCACAAACACCGTGATTGGTTGTTTAGAGGTTTCCAAAGTAAATTAAAAAAAAATACTTTAATCCCTAGAGATTAATAAGGAGCTTTAGTCCCGATTCGCAGAGATTTAAGTAGCATTTTAAGAGCATGAGAAGTGAAAAACATATTATTATAAAACAAGCCACACGTAATAATACAAACGCATAACAAAGGTTCATTGTTTCTTAGTACATCAAAACAAAGTAGATCAAAACAGGGCCTTTAGTCGATAGTACCTGAGCGAGCACTATCGCAGATGGTTATTTTATGAGGTTTTATTTTATGTCGCTGTTAATAAGAGCCACCATGCAGCATAACAATTAGGCATATTGTTTAGTCAATTTTTATTTGAAATTATAATTGCACCATATTAATTTGTGCCTGATGACTAGGCATCGGAGTTTTTGTCGCACGGTAAGACTAATAGCTAGCTATGGAGTCGTCATTTGCCATAAATCTAAACTCTTATTCATATTCATACTCATTTATTTAATTTATCTTAAAATGCCTCTATAGCGGTCGGTCGTGTATAATTATCTTAGTCAAGTTATATAAAAAAAATATTTTCTATTAGTTTATAAATTCATAACTTGAATAATTTTAACATACAATTCGCTACTAGTATGGACTAAAACATTCCTTTCTGCCGTGTTTTAATGTATATTTTGTTTGTTTATAAATTTTCGTAATTAAATCAGTATAAAAACGGTAATTATTTTTTATTGTAATATTTATTTTCCAAATATAACATTAAATAATCGTTTCTGAACTCGTCAACGTTGTTGTCCTTAATTATAAAAAAGAACCTAAATAATTAAATAAATAAATGAGTATGAATATGAATACGAGTTTAGATTTATGGCAAATGACGACTCCATAGCTTGCTATTAGTCTTACCGTGCGACAAAAACTCCGATGCCTACTGATGACACATCGTTGGCTCTTTTTAAATATACCCTACTCTTTAACCGTCTTCAAAAAAGGAGGAGGTAATACGCTCCTGTATGGTTTTTTTTTAATTTATGTTCATCGAAGTTGAACTGATGATGAAGACCGCAGATGTCCACCGGAACTCCTCAACGGTACCTATTTCAATTATATTCAATTAGATATCTCGATAGTCAGTTAGATAGTTGAGCGACTACAACGAAGAACATTAAATTGTATAAATATTGCTATGACTTTCCCGCGGCCTTGCTTCCGGCAAGCTTGAATGTCCTAAAGTTTAATATCAACTAAGAAGTGGCATAAGAATAAAATAATATACAATAACTACTCAGAAGCGAATCTCCTTTACCCAGGATCAAAATACCGCGCTTTAAATACCTACTTCCCCCTTAACCCTGCTACGCCCCTCTGTCATCCTCGCCCAAAGTTAGGGCTGTCACTTGCGAAATATTTTAATCGGTTTATGGATGTGTTGTAAAAGTTTACTCACGAAATGTTATTTATGTTTTTCTTAAATGTGTAAACATTGTTGCAAAATGAGTTATTTTATATTTACGTTACATTAAGTAATAATATTTTTTAATGATATTAAGATTATCTCCAGAAAATTACATGGCTTATGTGGCTATTAATCATCTATAAAACGTGGAAACGAGTCTATTTATAAACAATCTTTATAATAATAATCAAGCTCAATAAGTTTTAGAGTCTGGGATACGGAGCTACTTTTTACCTTCTTTTCCGGACCATTAATTTTTATTTTTATTAAGTTGCTTTATTACAAAATACAATTTCTTATCTTTCATTCATTTTAAATCGCGACACGTACGGTGAAACAAATACAACGACCTCGCCGCGCCGCGCTACACGACCTAAAGGTCATCACAAACGAAGCTTATAGTATACATATTTTAATATACCGGAATATATGACATTATCGCAAAGAACCACACAATACTAAGATATTGAAATATATATACCTCCCATTTATTTAAGTTGCGAGGGACGGAGATACATATATATTCCGTGTGTGACGCCCCTGACTGACTAGACACCTCAGGTATCTAACGCGCCAACCCGCGCGTCAGGAGCCGGGAGTTTTGCTTCTACGTGTAGTTATTATTTTTTCTTATAGAAGTGGGACTACAAAACAGCTTATTACGATCACAAAAAAGTATAAATTAAAATAAATGATTTAAAAACCGACCAAGTGCTCCGGAGTTGAACTCGCACTCTCGAGACGGCTCCGTACATAGGTTTTTTTTGATACATTTTTTTATAGATTTTCCTGTAATCTACAAGCAATGAACAACATTTCGTTTTTTTTTCTTCAAATTTTAGGTTCAGTAGTTTCGGAGATGAGGGAGGGGGATGGTCAATTTCAGTCTTCTTTCTTGAATAAAATCATAACTATTTATTTTACAATATTAAAAAATATATATATTTGAGATTCTCATAACGAGCCCTTTTATTAAATATATGACACAGTAAGGCTGGCGAAACTTTTTTAAAATATCCGAATTTGTCCCCGGAAAATGACCGTTACTTAAAAAAAAATATTTTCTTTGCACATCTGTGTTTGGGTCATTAATTAACATATATGTACCAAATTTCAACTCAATCAGTCCAGTAGTTTCGGAGGAAATTGGCTGTGACGGACGGACAGACAGACGCACGAGTAATCCTATAAGGGTTCCGTTTTTTCATTTTTGAAGTCAGCGACTCGCAATATTTTTGCCAAAAGCCGACTTCAGTTGGACTAACCTTTTACCTACTATTTTAAAAGAAGTAATTTTTTGCGTTTTTTTCATTACAATATTGGTCGCAGCACAGTTGTTACAGTTGCGTCTACCGTGCGGTGCACCACACATGCCGGAAGTTAATTACTGGCGTCACAACATGTCCCTCACCAATCCATTGTCTGTAGGGTAAGCCATGGACCACGTCTGAATGTGTGACCCATCTATTATATTCGTAGTATCTTAATTTTATAACCGCAAACGGATTGTTTCAGTTCACTAGTTTTCTTTTGTATTAATATATTATATCTTTGCTAACATTATTAATGCGAAAGTTTATGAATGTGTGTTTGTATGAGTAAGTATGTCTGCTGCTCATTCACGCTGAAACAGCTTGACGGATTTGGATAAATTGGGAATGGAGATAGCTCAGATGATAATATACCTTAGAATAAATCTTTTATCTCTAAATGTAACACTGCTCCCGTGCGCTGGTGAATACTAATTCTATGCAAAAGAAGTCGCGGGCACAGGCTATAGACCGGGAGATACTGACACAAAATTTCCAGTCGTTTGTACCAAGTATGGCGACATTTCAAGGGTCTAATTACGTAATGATGATTTGGAAAATTATGGTCATAGGGCTGGTACCGGCGGCCCAATCGCATGGGCGTTAATCGAACGTATCGGATAAATTGCGGTAGTCGAACGATTTGTAACACAACAATTATTGTATTTTCCGATAGTCCATGAAAAAAGAAGTAGGCGGTAGCGTAATGCCATACTTCTCCGGTGAGGCTTACAGCCCGCCATTCCAACGAAAACACACTAAAAAAAAAAAAAAAAAAAACCATTTGTACCAGGCTAATTTTGGCACAGCTAATCATCGTCGAGTAGCCATTCACAAAAATCACCATGCCATTTATTTTCCGACGGTTACAAATGTCCGGCGCAAAGAAGTATTTTTTTTGCAAAACTATTTGTCCCAGTATGGCATTTGGATTTTTGGAAAGTCTTGTACATGATACAGTGTGATAGATAGATAGACAGATAAAAAGTTTATTCAACATAAACACAAACACAGGCTCTTAAATTTAACATAAAACATTTAAAAAAAACAACAAACAAAACACTTACAATATACATTATATTATATATACGGCGAGAGAGCCATGTGTTGTGCTGTGAAATGGCGCTGACTCAGCATAATGCTGCAGGAACTGCAGCGCTGGTATTCTGCCAGGACCATAGGGTTGTGGCGCCCGAATGAAACCGAAAGACGTGCCAAACGAACGTGATATATATCAATATTAAGTGTTTTTTTTTTTACTTGCTTCTATTTTGTTGACTTGTGTTAGCGACTATCGTAGGTATATCTACTCTGTAACTGTTTTTACATATTTGGTTATGTTACTCTAGCCTTAAGTTTTTAGTTTAATTTCTAGAAGTAATGTGAAATTATACATTAACACAGTGCTAACAAAACGGAGAAACAAATTTATAACTAGCAATAATTACACAGGGAAATAATTCCACGACATGACGCTTATTAATAATGATCGGCGATCGGAAGCATTTTATGTCAAATTGTTGACGAAATTATTACATGACCGGTCTGAGTGGAGAGCCTTGGGGGAGGCCTATGTCCAGCAGTGGACGTCTTTCGGCTGATATGATGATGATGACTATTTAATTTCTTGTAAAAAAAAATACCTACTAAAAATTTATGTTTTTTTATTGAGTTACTATCTAGGTTTAAACATTTCTATTACATATGATAAGGTACTAGATGAGGTAAGGCTGTGTGTAATAATGACGTCCTCGAATTCATTAAGTAACCAAATGGAGTCAGTAATCGATAGAATCCCTGATTACGAATTTGTTAGAAACTTGAGTGATAATGATAACATCGAAATATCAGTTTACGACTATGCATCTCACACATCTGTTGAGAACGGTCGTTCTCTTTATATAAATGGATCCTCAATGTTAAAAAGAATCGATTGACAATATTAAACATGGAAAAAATAATGATTATTTACACATTAAATTCAGTTACTTTTTAAGAATGTGTGGTTTTATTTTGAACAACACCGACTTATCCATATTAGTCATTACTATTCATGACGTAGGACGTCAAAGTGACATAAAATGCTTCCGATCGCCGATCACTGCTTATTAAGCTATTTGTTTATTTAACAAATGAATTCGATACATAATTCTAAACGAAGACTTATACCTAAGGTAAGTAAGTGATGGGTGGGGAAATGTTGTTCCAACACTTTGTAGCTTGATCTAAAACTGCCCCTAAAGGCAGCTGTTCTATGCAGATGCAGAGGCACCCTGAATACGACAGCACGCGATGCCCTAGCTTTGTAATGCCTATTTTCGTCAGACCGCCGTAACTTTTAAAAAAGATAGCTGGGAGCTTGATTATTATTATATTTGCCATTGTTCTAGAATGGTGTAAAGTATGGCATAGTGATTTTCGTGAATGGCTACTCAACGATGATTAGCTGTGCCAAAATTAGCCTGGTACAAATGGTTGAATTGTTTTTTTTTTAATTAATTTGTTTTCGTCGATATGGCGGGCTGTAAGCCACACCGGAGAACTTTGACTTTTCGCTACCGCCTACTTCTTTTTTCATCGACAATCAGAAAATACAAGAATTTTTGTGTTACAAATCGTTAGACTTCCGCAACTTACCCGACACGTTCGATTAACGCCCACGCCATTGGGCCACCGGTAGGTACACCAAAAATATCTCAAAAAACAACAAGTATGAACTAATTCTCTATTTGAAGTTACATACGTTAATTTATTTGATAAATAAATTCCACCTCCCAAATTCATTAATTTTCTATTAATTCTCCGTTCTTGGCACCTCTTTAACTGAAATAACCTCTATTTCCATCTCTGTTAATGGAACCCTCTGTAAATGGGACAGATATTTATTTATACCTGGATATCTGAGACACAACTGGGAAAATGGAATGCCTCTTTAAGTGAGACAGATTTGCGGGTCCCTTCATGTCCCAGTTATCCAGGTTTCAGTATTCGGTGCGGTCTTAAATTATTTTATTAGGTATAAAAAAAAAATCGTATCCTCTTTAAAATTCGTTATATGGTGCTTTCATTTAAGATAAAAAAAAATCAGATTTTTTGTATTTGTAGTTTAGGCTGTGTGTTATGTCAAACATTATTTAGGGCAAATGTATTATTATGGGATATGATATGACTTACGGACGAACGTTATTATGGATTGCGAATGACACCCATTGAAGCAGCGTTCATAGACGAAGTAGAAAAGGGGAAAGGAGGAGGTTAAATATTATGCTGTTCGTGTATTAGTACATACAATATTAGTATATATCAGCGTTAGCGCAAACAATATTCGACCAAATAATGTTAGAACCAATGTGCGTTAGGTTAGGACAAACGATCATTATTTATGACTAGCGATATTAGGGACTTAAAATATAGGACAAAAAACATTATGGATTAGAGACGTTACAAACAACACCAAAACAAGTCAAATGCAATATGCTATGCTATGCTAATTTCACTAGATTAGTTTATAGTATAACAGTCTCTAAATTCTAAATCGAATGACATGTTCAGTCTCAGCACGATTTGAGAAGTAACAATTTATACGAACAGAGCGGCGCGGGAGCAACGAACACACCATAAAAAAAGTAATGCGAGATCGCTTCCTGCGACGAGCGCACCCTCTACCAAGATACTCTTACATTTTTGTTCCGCTATATTACTTTTCAATATTATCAACAAAAAAACATTCGTCTAATGTCAACGAGGTTATTTATTTTGTATCATACTATAATTGTTAAAGTTTAACTTTTGTGTATGTAAACAAAGGGTACACATATACAAGCAGCGATAGTCAAGATTTACAGAAGTTTGTCTTGGTAGGGAGGAAGCGAACGACTACAATCGGACGTATTATTGTTGTGGCATAACCATAACATTCGTATTCTCTATAATGTTTTCGATGTACCTATAACATACCATTTTTTGGCCACTGAGTTTGACTTTCTGATTAGGTTTTTAGTTATGTGGACTAACAATATAGGAACTAATGTAATCGATAATAATGTATTAAGTAGCCTAAAATATTATTCTCGTCATTGAATATCTCTTACTAACCTCGTTAACAAAAGACTTGTTCGGACGTGCATAGGTCTTGCTTGATTATTACCAAGTTGACGAATCTATTTATTCTAAGACTGTCCCCATCAAATATATATAAATTCATAGGTACACTTGCAATGTTGCAATGGACGTAGGTAGTAAATAAAATATTTACCTACTTATGTAACTAGTAGTTAATATTTTTGGTAGGTACATATAAGTACGTCTAGATACTTGGTAGGTACGTACCTTATAAAGGAATAAACTCTTCGCAGCGTTTTATAAGCGTTTAGCGCATAGTAGGTACCTACCCATCTCATTTTTAGACCTTGTTATTGTAATTCATTGTAAGTATAGGTACTTTTGTAAATGAAGCACAAATTATGCTGATGCCGATCGCACTGATAGATAATAAATATTAAACGATGAGACTCTTTTTGTAACGTAATGGAATAGGTTATTCGGTTCGTTATAGGTTAAATACTTTGGAGTAGCATAATTCTGTATTTACTCTTTGGGCTTTAGGTGGAATTAATTATTTTGTAGCCCCATTTTAATTAGAATATTGATCGATTGCAAAGACAAAGTGGTAAATAAGTAGTCATTTTACGGTCATGATCATGATACTCATGACAATGACCAGAAATGCAATTTTGTCTTATTCACAATAATTATTAAGATATTTATTTATATTTCTGTAAATTAGGTTTTTTATATATTCAAATATAAAGGTAAAATAACAATACCAATGCAAAAAATAAACATTATAAAAAACCTAACCTACGGGTGCCGCCAGCAGCGGGGCAGGGCTCAATTAATTATTAATTAGATAATTAGCCAATATAGTGTCCCACTGCTGGGCAAAGGACTCCTCCCTTGATTTCCACACCTCTCTGTGGCAATCTTCGGGCAATCCTTTAGAAAAACCTTACTCACAATACCAAGGTTAATTCTTCATTAGCTCATTTCGTGGATCTATGGTGGGCCTCAGAAGATAGACTTTACCTTTTCGCTTACCGAGATGAATATTTAGAGTATACTTTATCTAAATACAATAAAACCTTAAAATTAATTCCATCGCAAAATGTATGATGCCTAGGTGCATCTAGTTGTTGAGCAGTAAGTATTTCGACCGCACCCAGCCATTGTTTCAATTGACTTATGCCCTATCACAGTTGATCAAAAATCACCGGTTATTGTGCTGTAAGTAGGTACATACACCAAGTCCACATAGTTTTCAAATCACTAAAACTCTAAATTGCCTACTAAATAGATCATGGCCTATTGTTTGTTGGCAGCTTGTCATTTGGTAAAAGACAATGTCGTTAGCTTCTGGTAGGAATGCGCAACTGTTTCCGTACTATTTATTAACTGTTCACTTCTTGAGCTAAATGTACTATCCAGTCGCCATCAGAATAGAAATGGAAAGTACCTAAGTACCGTTAGAACACCAATTCTAATGTGTTTTTCATTTGCACTAACCGTAAATTACCTAAATTTCACAAAAAACATAAAAAAATAGTATAAACTTTAATACGAAAAGTACATAAGAAGGAATGTATTCAATCAAACGAAGTTGGATTTAAAAGTAAAAGTAATAAAAGTAAGAGTAGGTATAATAGTTTCAAATTCACGATGACTCGCCTATCTTTGCATCGATAAATGTACTACACTTACCCTAATATACTTATTATAGCGTTACATACATGTAGCGTTTCCTATTCATGACACCCCACTGGTTATTATTTCATACTTTGACGCAAATCGCAATCTTGCAACGTTACTAATTTGACAGGCATGGCGCGCCGTCGTGAATTGGAAACACTATACTTGCATTATTTAGCTGCTCGCATACTGATTAAAAAGACCGATTATTACAGTTATCAGATGTTGTCGGTAGATACCATAAAAGGTTAGCACTACTCCGGTTACATATAGTTGCAAAACGCCGGAGCGTCACACGAGTCTGACTCAGTACCAAAAAGTTATTAACACGAATCTAGGCGCTGGTCAGGGAATTAAACTTAACCCGTAAGTAAACATATGACCGTATAAAAAGATAATACCGTAAAAAGTATTATCAATTAAATTGTATTTTAAGGTAGGTTCCTAGCTTAATATGTTGTATGATTCATAAATAATCCTAGTGATAAATAATCGAATAAGAAGGAGAGATGGTTTCTATTTATGTGGCCGTTGTGTTATCTATTTATTATCTATACATAGACATGAACTCGGGCAACATGATAACAACTAGTAGCAAAACACAAGGAACCAACCACTTATCACAAACATTGAATAGGTACCGTTTCCAAATAGAAATGATACCACGGAAATAAAAGAAAATAAAGTATTCTAATAATATTTTTACTGTGTTCATGATAGGGTAACAGAGTAGGTAATAGAAAAAGTTATTAGCAATAAATCTCAAAATTCTTATGAGTTATCCACAGGCATTGTAATAAATAAGTACTAATCATCATAACAGGTGAAAGGCGTTAGGCGTTCCCTATAGATCTTCACGACGACTTCCATTGATCAACTTCTCGCGATCTCACTATAAATAATAAATGAATATGATGAACAAATGTATTGTCGCCTTACCCATTCCTCCCCTCTATTCTACATAAACACATTCAATTAGTCACCCGTATCAACCGAAACGATATAAAATTACGACAAACAGATAATTGCATAGCATTAGATCAATTATTTATCTAATATATAAAATGTTAGTTACCGTACTCCTCCGAAACGGCTCGACCGATTCTTATGAAATTTTATATGCATATTCAGTAGATCTGAGAATCGGCTACTATCTATTTTTCATACCCCTAAGTGATAAGGGTGGTCCACCCCTTAATTTTACATACATGGCAAAACAACGTTTGCTGGGTCAGCTAGTTAACTATAAAATACAGTGTTAAATATCAAAACAGAATACAAAATATCTTTTGTAAGACGTGGAAACTTTTAGTTTTGCATTCACAGGTACACGCTAAACGTAAATACGGGTCAGGTTACAATAGACGAGTCTGTACTTAACCAAGAGTAACGATTCAGTTAGTCATTTAATAATTAAATAACAATGACGTGAGTAAAGTTTATAAACAATGAAGCCACAATGAACTTAACATGCCACGTGTTTGAACGAAGTTTCGGTTAACCCTTGAATTAGGACTTTATTAGCATGATTCCAAAATGCTCAACATCCTCCCGCCGCGCAGCTTGGATCTAGCATATGTCGGATGTAGATGTGAGAAGGATAATATGATCATTGTGTCAAGTCTGCGATAAATTGATTATATTGCTTCAGGCGAGCTGTAGCTATTCTAATAAAGCATGGACCTGATGTAAGATGTTTTTCTGGAATTTACAGATTTTGGACATTCTGGAAGGAGATTTACCTGAATCCACCACGGACCTTATAGTGACAGGAGCTGAATCTGTGCTGTTTAGCACCAACTCTTTAGCCAGACTAAAGGATGCCAGGCATATTTACCTATCTGGTAACAGAGCGGTCCTCATGAGAAAATATGCAGCAGTCAATCTCAATGTCATAAGTGTCTACCTTGAAATAGAGAAGTGCGAAGACATGCGCATCGAGGAAAACACCTTTAGCAATATCAAAGGTTAGTAAATGTGTCACAATATTGAAAGCATAGCGAAAGTTAATCTTTTTATAGTTTAATTATGTGAGCAATAAGAATACATAATATTTCTGGCTATTCAATAACATGCTAACGCGACTTACTTAGTTTTCTCAGCTAAGCGAAGTGTTAAATATTACGCCAATGAATTAAACGATTTTGTATTTTTTTCATAAATATTTTGTAGCTTTTTAGGAATATCTGATTAAAACCACAGATATTGGTTTGTTTCAATTTTAAGGATAGCCTGGTTTGAAAAATGTATTATTAATCACTAATTTTATTATGATACCGTTAATGCATGCACGCCCAGCGTATACGAGGGGTGCTTTTTCAGTTCTGTCGTTTGGAAAAACTAAAGACAATTTAAGTGTTAAATGGTATTTATTGTTTTTCTAAGTAATCACCGTGATATGTAATATACTTTTTCATTCGATGGAACCAGTTTTCGAAACACTTATTCCATTCCGAAGTCGGGGTCTCCAAAATGGCCGTTTTGATTGCCTCAACCGCTTCTTCAGACGTCCGGTACCGTTGACCACGAAGTCGTTGCTTGATTTTTGGAAAAGTGAAGAAATCATTAGGGCTTAAGTCTGAGCTGTACGGCGGGTGATCCAGATTTACGACGTTTTGCTCTTTTAAAAACGCAATTGTTTGCCGGGCGGTGTGCGACCTAGCATTATCGTGGTGCAGTACTATACGACGTCTTGGGTTATTTTTTCGGAACTCGCCGATAACTTCTGGTAAACAAACAGTGGTATATCAGTCGGCATTAACTGTTTTACGATCTTCGAGCACGATGGTCGCAACGTGGCCACTTTTCGGTACAAACGTTTTTTTTGACCATTTTTTTCGAAGTGCTCAGTAAGCGTATTACTTTGGTCGGTTTTTGGCTCATCTTGAAACACCCAAACAGTCGACTGGTGTTTAGAATCCGGATCGTAGGCATATATCCAAGATTCGTCACCACTGATAATGTCATAAACGTTTTTAGAGTCTTCTCGGTAGAATTGCCGCAGAGTTTTGCGACACCATCGAACGAGAGCCGTTTTTTGGTCTTCACTAAGTAAATGTGGTATCTAGCGTGAGATCATTTTTTTTACACCTAAGTGATCAATGATCATGCAAAATATAGATATTTTGAACGCTGGTCCCTGAAATGCTTAATGAAGCTTCTATCTCACGATATGTCGCATGGCGATCTTCGACAATCAGTTGCCGTACAGCATCAATGTTTTCCTGGGTTACGGCTGTTTTTGGTCGGCCTTCACGATGTCTATCACTAAGACTAGAGTAACCACGTTGAAATTCCAAATACCAACGTTCCAGTCCGGATGCATGGTGCTTTATTATTAAAAACCGTAGTCAGCTCTTCAAAGCACTGAAGACGCGTTAAACCCCTTTTAAAGTTGTAAAACAATATTGCACGTAAATTTCCATTTTCACAACTGTCTTGTCAACTTTGAACCGACGCTGTACTAAAACGATTCGGTCGATCTCGAGACATTGTTTTGTGTTCGAATTCTAAATTCAAATATTTTAAGATGAAACTAGTTTTTTTTTAATAATCTCGGGAGTTTTGCGAAAGACAGAACTTAAGGCAGCCCTCGTATTAATATGATTATCGTTAAGTTTAAGTAGAATCAAGCAAGCAAGCCACAACCCGCGACACTGAAAGAAAACCAAACCTAAATTTATCATTAAATTTTAATGGGCGAATAAGTTATCTTCTTAATTTTACCTTTGCCAAGCAGTTTTGACTGTACGTTGTATCAGTCAGTAAGCGTGTATCTGTATTATGTTTGTATATAAGTATGCCTACATTGCCAAAATCGACTGGCGCTCGTCACTTTTTGCATTATTCCTTCTCTTCCTATTTGTCTCATAAAAATATCACTTAGTATCTCCACCTCTATCGATACCGCTAGCCATATCGCGTAGAATGTAGCATGAACGCCGCTCCAATTGCTGCTGAGACCATAGTCTTGCTTGAGCCCTATGAAGTGGCGAGCGACGACCGAGTTAAGTGGTAGGTACCCCTATATATTAAAACTGCTCCAGGAATGGTTTCCAAAAAAA
Organism: Acleris emargana; assembly: GCA_927399475.2. Classification (NCBI taxonomy): domain Eukaryota; kingdom Metazoa; phylum Arthropoda; class Insecta; order Lepidoptera; family Tortricidae; genus Acleris; species Acleris emargana. The sequence continues at coordinate 41,011,484 of OV656835.1, read as the reverse complement.
TGCACCCTTGTCCTCAGAATTCTTACACTAATATTCTAAAGAAGAAACATTTGTTATTTTGTGTGTGTGTATGTTTGTAACGAATAAACTCAAACACTACTGGACCGAATTCAAAAAATCTTTCACCATTAGAATGCTACATTATCCCTGAGTAACATAGGCTATGGCTATGTTTTATTTTGCTGCGCGGACGGAGTCGCGGCCGACAGCTAGTAAGAAATAATTTTAATAACGTTATATTAAGTGTTGAAAATGCTTAGAATCAGTTGAGTAAGAAATTAAGGGACAAAACTGTCACTATATGTCACTGAATGTCGAACTAATAGGAACGCGAGGCCCAAACTACTGACGTTATGTACAATCATAAGATTTAGAATAAGCATTTCACTAGCTATGCAAGTAATCCAAATAATAAGTATATAAAAGAAGAAACTCACTGACATATCGACGCGCGGCCCAAACCATCGGGACAAGAGATTCCAAATTTGGCACGTAGGTTCCAAATAGGGTCTAGGGGTGCACTAAGAAAGGATTTTCCGAAAATCAACCCCCAACGTGCAACGGGAAGAAATAAGGGGAGTAGAAGAATTTATTCTATGCGTACAAAGTCTCGGGCGTCCTCTAGTTTTGTATAAACTACGAGACATTGCGACGACTTGCACTCGAAGCTCGCAAGTGTCGCCGATTTAAAATCGACATGTGGGCAGAAGCTGCGTTATGACGCACACATCATTCTACCAAAAACAGACACATACAGAGTATTTGTGTCCTTTCTTTGTCAGGATGGTTGTCTGTAGTTATTTTATCATTATCAATCAGCAAACAATATAAAAAAATAGACCTAAAGGCCCAGATAGACCGTGCGAGTACGTACGCTGTACTTATGGCTCGGCGACCTTACTCGCCCGTGTGTCACCCTACACGAGTACGCGAATTTCTAAAGGTAAACACGGGCGCGTACTTACTCACCCGTCTACCTGGAACTTATGGTTATAATATAATCCCTTAATAAAGATAAAAGATATTTATTCAATCAGTCGGCAGCACGGGCAGTTTTACACATCAAAAAGTGCTTCCGAAGAGGAGATCGATTGCTGGGAAGACGCGTCGCAAGAAATTAAGATTTTCTATAACATAAATTACTTATGACAGCGATAATACCTTTCAAATCTAACGTTACCTACATAAAACTATGAATATAAAATAAAATGATATGCGTAGTTGAGCAGGAAAACGTGACAAAGTCAGAATTATAAACGTTAATTGTAGAGGTAATTTACGAATGAACTTTGACGTCCCTCTTGATAGACATGAAAAATGGATGTTGTGGAAGAATAATAATAAGCAATGTGTATGGACAAGTGGACTGCTGACTAAAGGGGGTTGGTTCCCGCGGTATATTCGGTTACAACACACCAACATTTAACTTAAACACGTGTCAGTTTAAGTTTAGTTAGTATGTTGCAAGTCGGTTTTGCACCTATTCCGGTTCTTGAAGTTAACTGAAATGTGGGAAACGTATTGTTAACCCGATGTCAATTTAATATTATGGTGTCTTAAGAGCTGTTAATATGACGTTGGAATTTGGAGATGGCAACCGGATTTCCATTGTACTTAAAAATGTCTTAAGAAAAACCCATAAACATAGTACCGGGGCCGGGGTTGGGTTGATACATACGGATAATGTTATGATAACCAACCTTGCCACACGTTACATTGTTCAAACATCTGCGAAATACCAAGCAATGCCAAACGCATTTATACATTAAAATACATTACAATGAAAATGAATAAAGAATTCGGTTTTTATTATAACTTAAAGTCCTAGGCAGATATAAAAGACAATCCTGACACATTGCTCAACCATAAAGTTTCTGAATATTGATTTAATAAAATGGCTTCTTCCGGTCATCTGAATTGTATTAAGGCTCGTGCCGAAAAGTTTTTTTTACAGAGTCTGCATACCAGTAAAATACGATACGGTAAACGTATTTTTTTTTCAGAATTATGATTTTATTCGTCAGTTTGTGATATCTTGATGTATCGATTGACATAATTAATTCAGATTAGGTTTTTTTTAATTTAAAATACAGGACGATAAAATAATTCGTAGAGAAACTGTTTTGCGAACGTACCTTGAAAATCCTAAATCAACTTTTGCAGCTGTTCGAAAGATAGTGAAAATAAGTCGTGCGACGGTACAAAATATTGTTTAACGGTACTTATAAGAATATATAATTCAAAACAAAGCTTGAAATAGACGCCCAAAGGGTCATTCAAATAAAAAATAAAAAACATACATACATACATATCTTCACGCCTGTAATCCCAGAGTAGGGTAGACAGAGTTACAGATTTACCTACAACTTTAAAAACTTGTTGATAATTCTGTAACCACATTCTGCACAAATAGGCTAAGATGTTTACCAGGGTATTAGTGACAAGTTGCAAGCCCATCGCCTAAAAGTACTACAAGCCTTTATTCCCTTAGTCGCTTCTTACGACATCCACGGGATGACATGGGGTGGCACTATTCTAACCCGGCAACCACACGGGAAAAAATAATTACAAGAATAATTGTAGTTTATCGGTGCGGGATGCGGAGCAGAGAGCGAAAGTGCGTCAAAATTTAAAGACCTATAGTAAAAAAAGATTTTACGACTTTGCCAGGTGACCAATTCTTTACCACCGAAAATAAGGTGAATACAAACGATAAAAATAAATATATTTTTATGAAAAAGTTTGGGGAAATATATTTAATCTGGCAAGCAATACGTTCCTGTGGAAAACGCACTGGGTTATTTATCCCGAAAGGTGCCATATATGCAGATATTTATGTCCAGATATGTTATAAAAGGTATGATTTTACCATTAATAAGGCAGCATGAAGGGAATGTGTTGTTTTGGCCCGATCTGGCTACTGCACATTATGCCCGAGCCACACAAGTGTCTGGCTTTAAACAACGTGCAATGTGTGCCCCGATGAACCCCAAACTGTCCCCAGCTGCGACCCATCGAGCGGTATTGGGCATTAGTTAATGCAGAGTTGCGTACAAACTGTGCTCCAGCAACATCAGAGACAGATTTTAAAAAGAAGCGGAAAAGACACGCCAACAAAGTCACCGAAACTACTGTCGAAAACATAAAAAAAAAAAAAAACCGCTTGTTCAGCCGCAAAACCCTCAAACTATAAAAAAAATAATGTAAATAGACTATATACTTGCTGTTCATTGTAATTTAATTAATATCATAAATATACTTTGTAGAAAAACATTTCGGTACGGGCGTTATTTCTAATACACATAAAAGTCAGTACAGATATTGTCAATTAATGCATATACTTAAGGACATTGCTTCACCAGACTATTTAAACTATTTCGGCCTCAATAACTCACATTTAATTTCATTCCAAAACGGGGACGTACTGCGAGTAGCTAGGTAGCAGCGCAGCCGCGTCCGTCCGCGGATTGCTATCTAAAAATATACGTTTCCCCGACTTGGCACTCGTGTTTTACAGGATAATGACTCATAAGGAGAGCGGCACCAAATACAAAAGAATGCACCGAAGACAATACAGTATAACATTCAATTTGTATTGTATGGAGTCGGACGATGCCATATCATTAAGTACAGTCAAACAAATGGATTTCTAGGTGACTATGGAACTCCACCAAAGGCGTCTCTTAACTCAAATCCTAAATTGCTTTTTAGGATTTCATTTAACACGTCATTTTGACATTGTTCCTCAGTGGCCCAGGAATCAATTTGTTTGACAAAAACTAATATTAAAACATTAACCAAGATTTATTACATTTAGATTATTAAGAAATACTTCTTTGTATACATATACAATTACCACGTTTTTATTAGCTCGGTTCGTTATGTGTCAGTGTATATTTATATTCAGTACTTTTACTATCTTTTTCAAACTAACAAGACTTTTAAATAAATATAGCTCAAATGATTGGCAAGGCAATAATACATGTACAGGGTTGGGCAGATTAAGTGTCCTAGTTAAAAAGAGCCATAAAATTAAAAAAAGACAGTTTTTTTTTTAATTTATCACTTTTTCATTTTTAGCGTACTCTATACTTAAAAAAACTAATTCATAAGTTCAAATCGCTCGCCATCAGCTTTAATAACTTGACGCATTCTTCCATAGAATGCATTGCACGCGGCACGCACTACCTCGTCTGGTATTTCATCCCATATCTTGACTAATCGATTCTTGAATGAGTTTAGATTCATGCCCTGTGTGCTCCCAATCTTGCTCAGCATGTAACCCCATATCGAAAAGTCCAAAGCTATCAAATCCGGCGATGATGCAGGCCATTCTTGCCAAGGTATAAAATCTGTCAAATTTGTTCTACACCAGTCTTGAGTGCGTTTAGCTTTGTGAGATGGGGCACTATCTTGTTGGAAGCAGTAATAGTCGTTTCCATATCATTTTTGAGCATTTTCTAGCAAATGGCCCTGTAACACGTTCTGTAGTCTTGGTTAATTTTGACACTTCGATCAATAAACAGCAGCGGTAACTTGCCTCTAGGCGATATCGCACCCCATACCATGACAGCTGATGCACTCTGGAACCGTTGTACGGCTAATTTGTCCACAGGAATATCCTTCAATGAAGCACCATAGACACGATCGTTTTGTTGGTTGTGACTGGCTTGTAACTGGATCATCTTTTCATCGGAAAAAATAATATCATCGCCGTCGTGCCAAGCTAGCAATTCCCTACATTTTTTCACTCTAGCTTTTTTCTGGGCATCTGTTAAGCCATGTTTTTTTTTGTTTTTTGTAGACCTTTAGCCCAAGATCATATTTTAAAATACGACTCATTGTTCGACGGGATATTTTCATATCTTTAGCAAGTTTGCTTGCACTTCGAGCTGGATTTCGTCTAATACGCTCACGAATATTTTTAATGATGTTTTTGGTGCGAACAGATGGCTTTCTCCCAGGTTTGGGCCTGATTTGTGAAGATCCCGTTTCTTTGAATCGCTTGACGGTCCGCGATATAAACCTTATATTGATATTTAAATGTTTCAGCGTCTTCAATATCTCACACGGTCGGTATTTTTTCTGGTACAAATCGCACACGAGCTGGCGTTTCGCGTCCATTGTTGAAAACAATATAAAAACAAAATATATCAAGGTGACGTGTAGAAATCATACAGAAGGTTAAATTGTCAACAAAAAAAAAAAAACGAAGTGAATAAGAAGTTTAGTTATATTTAAGTAAAAAAGCCATACACAACTAGGACACTTAATCTGCCCAACCCTGTATATAGGTACACTATGTACTAAAAACAATTAGGTATAATTTAATTGATTAAGCAAGGTAAACTCAGTCATTTTTATTTTATTTTCCAGGCCCCCTTTCAGTGACGATAAGAGACTGCAGCAATGTAGCAATCGAAGGTCGTGCTTTCTCTTGGCTGCTAACTATGAGCATGTCTAACATTCAACGATTACAATTAAACTCAGGCGCATTTATGCTCGACCCGAAGGCTGCTAATGTCGGCGTTCATGGCCCAGGGATGACGGTTAGTATATCGTGCACAATTTTTAAAGGCATTTTTTTTGTTATGTCTGTAAAGCTAATGTTATTATAACTTAAAACAGAGCGATTTAATCGGTGTCAGTAATGCGTTCTATATAGTACCTGTTAACACCGTGATGATGATCAACTATAAAGGACGTTTTAATTTTCAGATCGAGTTGAAAGATATCACAATAGCTGAATTTCCTGAACAGACTTTTGGATCTTCTGCTGCGGAAATAATAATGGAGAGGGTTGACGTCCGAACTTTAAGATCTGGATCATTTTCAGCGAACACTTACAATACTGTAAAAGCTGTAAACTGTTCATTTTACCTTATAGAAAAAAATGCCTTCGCACACAAGTCACTTATAAATAAGCTCCACTTCTATGGGTGTACTATAGACCAATTCGCAACAAGAGCTCTTCAATCGGCGGTAGCTAGCCTGGATATCTATCACTCAAGGTAAATTATTAGCTTATTACAGTAATAAAATCATGTCAGTTCCTTATTATAATATATGGCTAATCAAAATATACAGGTGTACCAGAACTGAGTACAAATTATACAGAATAAGAAAGTTCCTTTAATAACGGAAGAAATAACTTATCAATATGACAAATATATTAAGTCCACAATGACGGATAAAAACAATACTTCGCGGTACTTTTTACGTCCCATGGCTGTAAGCGATTTGCGATTTCTAGACACGATATACAATAGCGTAAGTATATTTCTTGAATAACACAATTTCGGGGAACTTTCTAAAGAAGGATAAATTGCATGCATCCACGTCTATGGTACTTTTTCTTCACTAAAGACAACAAAAATAAAAAAGCACTCTCAAAACAAAAAAGATTTATGAAACAGCAAAATTAGTGCCACCAAAAATATCTTATCATTTTATCACATACAGAATCCAAAAAAAGCTAACTTTCGAAGTCGCTAAAGTTTTATAACTAAATGTAGAAACCAGAAACGTGTACATATTTTTATGTCACACATTCGTTATCGTAAATTAATACCATAGGTTTATTACTTTTTGTTGGTATTTTCCAAATAGATACCCTCGGCTAGTATTATATGAGCCAAATCTTACGTTTTGTACTAATTATCATTGTACCAAACCCCATTATGTAAAAGGACTAAAATTGACAAAGATAATCGGATGATGATGCAATTCTATGGTGCTGTGAGCTTACCTGAAGGTGGAACCAAGAGCAAAGGTGCAATAATTATGTACGTCGAAAGAAAAGCTTGCCTTAAAATTTAAATAAACCCATAAACTAGTTTATTGTTATGTACTTGCCGTTCCCATAATATTGAATAATAAGTACAGTCCGTGAGCTCTTAGAAAATCCTTCTGGTTTCAGGGGAAATCGGAAGGATTCGTGTAGTAGAAAATGGCAATTGTCTTTCAGACTTAGTAGCAATCCATCACGCGAAGAGTGCACGCATTGTGTTTTCATTGATTTATATAGGGCACTTATAACCACCACTTACTTTTTTATTTAGTTTGTTATTTTTCGGAAATTGATTTCCATGGGGAATCAACTTTAACAGGGTATTTCTGTAAATAGCCAATCTGGATGGGAAATTGTTTATAATGTATATAAATATTTTTTAAAAGAAGCTGAAAGTTTCAAGAAAATTGTTGGTTGTAAATATTTCAATAAGATTCAAAACTGAGTTATAGAACCAATGGGTTATAACAGCTCTATATATGGTAAGGTGGGGCAGGTAAGTTAAAAAACGGGTAAAGATGAAAAACCGTTCGTAATTGAGAACGCCATTTTGTTGCTCCCGCCCCTCGGTCAGTACCTACCGTTCGCTCAGTGAGTGTGGCTGTGTGTTATTGTTAGTGATCGTTATCAACGTCCACTTTTGGTAGCGAAGGGTATGGTTGGCAGAAAAAACAAACACATTTGGTTGTTTACTTTTGATCTTAACCATAAAATAAATACTTACCTTCTAAAGATTACACCTCTAGATATAAATCCTTACGGTACAAAACCTTTTCTGCCCTAATATATTTTTAAAACAGTGTACGTCAAATGACATAAAATGTCATCAAAATATAACTGTAGTTGAAAATCTAATTACGCTACGCGACGTGTTTATCTAAATAAATAAATAGATCCAAATCTAGAACTGAAAAGTTCATTAAAAATTATCTCGGACTTGATAAAAAAAATGGCAAAGTTGAGATTACATCCCAAGGGCAAGGAAGTTTATTTTAAACTAAAATATGTCCTAAAGAAAAACCCGGGTTACAGTACCGTAAGCGTTGTGCAGCAGCTGATTGAAGGTAAAGAGGTGGATATGCCGGAAGGTGTGAATAAAAATAGTGTGCAATATTTTAAAGACTTAAATTTCCTTCCTGTGACTTCTGTTAACGTAGAAAGGTCATTTAGCTATTTAAAATGGATTTTTTCCAATAGACGTGAACGACTGAGAGCCAAATCTGTTGAACAAATTTTAGTAATTTATTCACTATAATATAATGGATTTGTTGTTATAAATATGAATATAAATCTCATAATTTGTAAAATATAATAATGTTTAATATACTTCGTTATTTGTTTTTTTTGCCAACCATACTTTGCTACCATTACAGGACGTTGATAACGATCGCTGGTTATTGTCAATTTTCAACAAGGCTAATTTTTTAAGTTCAAATCACGTTTTTAAATCTTACCCCATTCTTTGTAACTCCTTTTGCAGTGACGCTAGTTTTTGTTTTTATACATTTCAATCTTGCAACGAATAATTTTGGAGAGGTAATTAAAACGGCAAGTAGGTAGGTAGTTTATAGAGGTTTGTTATACAACCTCTAGAGTACATTGTTTTAATTAAGTAAACGGGACTTTATCGTGAACTTACATTTCATCATTTATTTCTGTTTGTACGCGATGCGTCAATAAAATTGAATTGCTCTAGATGTGTATATACTCGGGGGAGGGGGAGCATTTTAAAATAGAAAATTTCTAACTAGTTATATTACACCATGTAGAAACAAAGAGTAAAATATAATTAATACTTCGTTTCCTTAATGTCCCACATAATTGTGTTTTATTACAAACGCGGTTAACGACCTAATAATGATAGGATCTGACTTTTTCTATCATGTTTTGTCAAAAAGTAATGTTTGATACTATAGTGTTCTTAATCGCAGCTTTCATACGCCTAAAATATTTCAACCTAAAAGTCGTATTCTATAAAGAACAGTTTCAGAACCCTAGTCTACCTAACCTCGATATGGGCTAAGATTGAAACATCATTTTATAGAAAATAGAATTTTAGCGGTAAATAGCGTTTAAAAATATAAGTAAAGTTTTAAGCTGCTACGTTGCTATGCCGTTCGAATGTATGCATCAAATATCCCTGCGGCGCATATAAATTATTTAAAAACTATATCAATCTTACCCCGTCACCATTCCATCTCACTACATGAAGTTTTTAGTAATGAGTGTACCTTTATTTCAACTTTTCAATAATAAAAGTACTACGAGTACCTAGTACCTTCCTTGTTTTAGTTTACGTATAAAGATTAATATGTCCTCTTTACCAAAAGCATAGCGTCCTGTAAATAGTCCTCAAATAATTGGTATAAAATCACTTTGATCAAAACACCTCTCATCTCGTGTGAAATCCGTTCAATCTGACCCCACCTTTGTAAACTTATTGCTACAATTCTACAAATATGTATACCTGTCACTACACAATATATCGTAACACTAATCGTAATCTTACAATTGTCACCTACAAATTAGTAAGTTTTTCGGGTATAACATTTATCGAGTGTAAAACTTTGTGATACGCTGCATTGTAGAATTGTCGTTACCATTTACATATTTGTAAGAATTTTCCATTACAATTTTGTCGCTTGTATGTTTTGTTGTATAGTCGAGTTCATACATATGTGTAGACTTTTGTACCTTGTCACTTTAATCGCTGTGAAAATTACGGCAGTTTAAACGTGATATTAAATAGACAAGGTACTGTGTACCTTACATATATTTATGAACTCGACTGTACCGTACACTTGTATTTTTACAAAATGGTAACTTTCACTTGTAAAATGTAATTGTAAGTTTTGTGGGACAGAGCCCGGGTTTTATGGTATAGTTTATAAATCGTTAATGAGCTCGGCAAATGTAGTGTAGGATGTCCTCCGGCAAGATGGTGATGATTTGCGAAACGCTGCTGGTAGGTGTTATATGCGACAGGCCAAGCAGTGGACTAATATCGCACCTTTGCGACAAAACTGTGACATCTGGGCAAATCACAACTTTGGAGATGTCACAGTTTTGTCGCAAAGGTGCGATATAGGCTGATTATGATGATGATGAGCTCTAGCGGGTCATATAATAGCGGGATTTCATAATTCAGATGCACCCTAATAGAAACGAATGACATAAACAGTGGATAATGAGAGGTATTAATACACGAGTGTGGTTTTTTAAAACGAGCCGAAAAGCAAGTTTCATAACAACATCACACAAGTGTTTTAATGCCTAATTATGTGTACAGTCGCAAACATAACTTTATTTACATGCATATCATAAGTTTTCTACAATATTTGAGAAACCTGTATCTGTAGTTGCCGTTGTGGTTGTGGTGACCGATACTCTAATGTAAACATTAAGATACAACCACATCGATAACCGATACTTTAATGACATGAAATACTTTAATGTTAAGATTAAAATACAACCACATATACAGGTTTCTAAATATAGACCATTTGCTTATCATTTCTGAAGATATTTTAGGGAAGTATGATATGGATGTAGATATAAGTTTTATAGAAATATAGCGTTAAAGGTTTTTTTTACCTATTACGCCTTAAATGATGGAAGGCTGATATTTTTTCCGTAGCCACAAATAAATAACGCAGGTAAAGAATGCATTAAACAGAATAAGATTTAAAATGGTGCCCGCGACATTGTACGCGCAGAATTAGTTTCCCGCTACTTTCCGTTGAGAGACGATATCGAAAAATTCTGTTTTACAATTTTTAAGACTCTAGGTCCAGTTATTTATGCTGTGCCTTGTTTGTCAGTCCGTCAGTCACTCTGTTAGTGACGGAAGAGATTTTTATGTATTGATTATTTCACACATTAACACTATATAGGATGGAAAGTTGAGATGGGGCAGTAAGGGCAGCTACTGGTCCCTTGACGCTACTCGAAAATGCTCTTAGGTGACCTTTACTAACTTTTTAAGTTTTGACAATGACAGATTTTTACCCGACTGCGTCAGAAGGAGGGTTATTGATAGAACTCAGCGAGAAAGTCGACAGATTTGAAGTTTTTTAATGCCAATCGACCTCATTTCTATCACGGACTAAAATACTGTTTGAGATTGACTAAAATTAGAGTGCTAGAACTCCCACAAATCAAAGAAAACTTTTTCTATACAGTTCGTAAGGTAATTAATTACATATTGAAAATTTATTTAGCTTAAAGATCTAAATAAATTTTCAATATGGAGAAATATTGAAAATTTATTAATTCATATATAAGACAATTATGGAGACCACTACAATTAAGATATTAGAAATGAGACAAATCGGTATTATTGTAAAAAAAAAACAACTACTCTGTGCGCTTACACAGATAATGCTGGCCGTCATGGGTGAAAGGTATAATAATAAAAAATAATGTAAATACTGGATTTCAACGTTGAATTTAGAAACAATGACGATCACGCTTTACTTGAATTTTAGTTTTTCCCTGAAACTTCTTTTAGGCGGACTTGCACCAAAAATTGAATACTCGGTTTATTTATTTATTGCAAAATGTGGTGGTGAAGTTGGTCTCTAAGAGTCCTTGATAGAAATGGAACTGATCGGATAAAAAAAAGACTCATGTCAGTCGATTTTCGCGCTGACTCAAAAATCTGTTAATGTCGGTTGTCATGACTTGAAAAGTTAGTAAAGGTCTCCAAAGAGCATTTTCACGTAGCAGCAAGGGATCTAGTAGCTGCCCTTACTGTACCATCTCAACTTTCCTGTATTTATAATAATTTAAATCAGTGCAGCATATGTGTCCATTACTTCAATAAAACCCGTTCAGACGTTAACGCGTGTTTGAAAGACAAACATCCAAAAATTTACATACAATTATAATAAGTATTACTATACAGGGTGACTGGAAATTCGCCGTATTCCTCGAAAGGGGTTATTCTACAGCTCATTTGTAACTATTTAAATCCAATCAACCAGGGGTCAAAACTCATTGGTTATCGAGTTATTCACGTTTTTAGATATTTTTTTAAATACCCGCCTTTCGACATAAAACTAGTCATTGTGTACAAACTTCGTCATTTAGAAATAAAAAAAAGCATTTTTCAAATAGCCAATGAATTACTGATTACGGAAAATATTAAAAAATGCCAAAGAAATGCAAAGTTTTGCAAATAAAAGGATTTGAAGTTGAAAGTTCTAGTAATTATTTTCCAAATTTTCTAACCTTTTTAAGCATAACTAAAAAAAAAGTACAACACTTCGCGTACAAATGACAGGAATAGCTTTCTAAAAAGGTACAATTTATGACATTTTAAAATTAATTTACATTTAAAAATGTACAATTAATAATGATAGCAGAAATGTTCGCGGTTAAGCTCCATCGTTTCAACCAAAAACGCGGGATCGTTATCTTTCATAAATTTAGCTAATCGTGTTCTTTTAAATTTGCTTTTTAAAAACATAAAGTGCGTTCCATTTTTAACCGAAAAACGCGGGAAGTGTTGTAGTAAAGTGAATAGAACATCGTTCTCCTTTTTAAATTCAGCTAATGGTGTTCTATTTTTAAATAATTTTGCTTTTTAAAAACAAAGTGCGTTCCATTTTAAAATTTCGAGCATCTCAAAACTTTTTGAGTGACTTACGTAATCAGTTACTTTCAACTTTCTTTCCATTTCGGGCTATATTGATAACTAAGCTCCTTTCTCAAATGCCTGCGTGCCAATTCGAAGAATACGCAGATATCATTTATTGTTACGGATTCTGCGATGGAGACGCGGCTGCAGCTAGAAGGGAATACCAACGTCGTTACCCTAACCGCCGTTAACCTCACGCAAGCGTGTTTCGAGTTGAAAGTTCTAGTAATTATTTTCCAAGTTTTGTAACATTTTAAAGCATAACTAAATAAAAAGTACGACACTTCGCGTACAAATGGCAGGAATAGTTTGCTCAATTCATAAGCTTTCTAAAAAGGTACAATTTATGACATTTTACATTGTACAATTAATAATAATAGCCTAAATGTTCGCGGTTAAGCTCCATCGTTTCAACCAAAAAACGCGGGATCGTTATCGTTTTTAAATTCAGCTAATCGTGTTCTATTAAATTTGCTTTTTAAAAACAAAGTGCGTTCCATTTTTTTAACCGAAAAATGTGGGAAGTGTTGTAGTAAAATGAATAGAACATCGTTCTCCTTTTTAAATTCAGCTAATGGTGTTCTATTTTTAAATAAATTTGCTTTTTAAAAACAAAGTGCGTTCCATTTTAAAATTTCGAGCATCTCAAAACTTTTTGAGTGACTTACGTAATCAGTTACTTTCAACTTTCTTTCCATTTCGGGCTATATTGATAACTAAGCTCCTTTCTCAAATGCCTGCGTGCCAATTCGAAGAATACGCAGATATCATTTATTGTTACGGATTCTGCGATGGAGACGCGGCTGCAGCTAGAAGGGAATACCAACGTCGTTACCCTAACCGCCGTTAACCTCACGCAAGCGTGTTTGGTTCATCGTACCGTCTTATTCGGGAAAGAGGATCAGTTAAACGCCGCGCCGCCAAGCTGACGCTGGAAGACCTCGACATGATACTGCTCAAGATGAAGAAATCCTTCAGTGTTTCCGGGCAGACGGCACTACTTCGACGAGAATTGTGGCTAACCGGCTCGGTATGTCTCAGTGGAAGGCGTGGTTTACACTGCACTCAGCTCGGCAGTACCCGTGTCATTACACTCCAGTAAACGCTATTATTATTGTTAGAAAATTTGGAAAATAATTACTAGAACTTTCAACTTCAAATCCTTTTATTTGCAAAACTTTGCATTTCTTTGGCATTTTTTATTATTTCGTAATCAGTAATTCATTGGCTATTTGAAAAATGCTTTTTTTATTTCTAAATGACGAAGTTTGTACACAATGACTAGTTTTAGGTCGAAAGGCGGGTATTTAAAAAAAAACAAAAAACGTGAATAACTCGATAACCAATGAGTTTTGACCCCTGGTTGACTGGACTTAAATCGTTACAAATGAGCTGTAGCATAACCCCTTTCAAGGAATACGGCGAATTTCCAGTCACCCTGTATAGTAGGATTTAGGGAGAGTTAACCAAGAGTTTCAATTTACCATTTGAAGTACCCTTTAAGTCGACAAACCACGTCTCTAATCAAATAATTTGTACAATTCCAGATTTAAAGTTATCAACACCGGAGCCATACATGCTACGATTGTAGCCGTTATAATTCAGGACAGCCAATTCAACAGCTTCATGGAACGAGGTTTTGAAATATCTTCATGGAATAAAATTAGAATGAAGCGTAACACTTTTGACGAATTAGCTGCGAACGCTATTGCCGCCTCAGATGCATCGGAACACGACGCACGCGAACTCGTTTTCTCCGAAAATGAAATTGAAACCGCCAATCCTCGAAGTCTTGAATTTATTGGTCAAGCTTATGCAAGTTTTGCACAAAATGTAGAATATAAAGACAATTACTTCGGGCAACCCTGTCACTGCAGTGTTGCTCCGTGGCTTGAAAGCGTCTTTGGCGTAACTTCTCCAGATCCTTTTATTATGGAAAGTTATTGCACTGTCAATAAATTTTTCGCAAGGTGCTTTAATGAGCCGGAGCAAAACATGATATTAAAAAAATTTTTAGATGGCGTTTGTAACGAAGATTCGAATATTAAGTGTGAGCCTTTTAGGAGCAAAACTGAGGGAATTACTGTTGAAATAAAAAATCCTAGGTTTCCTCACAAAAATAAAGAACAAAACCGATTAAGCGAACGGGATAAAAAAGTAATTGGAATAGTAATAGTGACTGCTCTTGGGTGTGCAATAATTGCCATGTTTATAAGTTTTATAAGATGGATGAGACGAAAAGGTTACTGTGTAACAGTAAAGAATTTTTTAATATCATCTAATGCATCATGTGGATCTCTTTGTGATAGGTTTTGTGTATGTGGAAGTAATAATGGCCTCGACAACGCGAGATCTATTTCACGACTTTCCGTAAATGAATATTCCGAACGTCATCGACTTAACGAACCACGGTCACAAGATTTAATCCAAGAGACAACACTGCCCGACATGTACACAGAACAAGTTGCAGCCGTGGAAGACAAATCTACTCAAACCTTGCCTGAAGAACTGACAAAGGAACTTTTAGAAAATTTAAAAGAGAAATTAGAAGATCCTGAAAATTATGTAGAAGCTCGTGAAATGATAGAACACCTATACGAGCTTATTAAAGTTGAAGAAAGTTGTAACTCCAACACCCCAACTTTTTTAACAGCAGATGAAAACATATACGAATTGCCTTTTCAGAACACTACCCCTAGGATTGGTAAAAACCAGAAACATATGATCAGTGTGGGCACAAGAACACCATCACTAGACAAATTATTGCCACTTTCGCCGTATAATCGGCAAACAGCACTGGCGCATGAATACTTTGAACCTAAAGATTTTGCCGTTCACTTGTATGCCGAAATAGCCAACTGCAGTAAAGATAAAAAGTCGCTGCTAGGTGTTATGCCTGATGTTGTCGGTGAACAAGCAGTACCTAGGGGTCCATATCTACGAGCTGTTCGTGAAAAACTTCATACCTCGACCCCCGCTTCATCACCGGGTATTGTTCATAGTGGCACAGCTGGTAACCAACATTCTACATCGACTATTAAATCAAACAAATCAACAGCATCCAACTCTTCCGGGAAAATGGTTAACCGACCTTTGCCAGAAAAACCTATAGCATTAGACCCTGGCGAAGGCACCTCATTTAAAAAATAAAGCGGACGATAGATAGTGAGACAAACGGCAACTGTTGCCGGAGGATATAAGAGAAAACACTACATCCCTATTTGTCCTCTAATGAATGGGCATATATTATTAATTATTATTATACCAGAGACTCTTCACCTGCGTCGTGAGTTCGACGAGTTTAAATGTGGTACATTTTACGAAAAAGGGCGTGCGCACCCATGCTTATGCGTTTCTTTGCTGTGATATTAATTTTGTTTAATTATAATTATTCAATGCCATGCAAAAAGTCGTGCCAGACGTGGTTTGTATGTGCCAGATATATTTATATATAAATTAATTAAGGTAACATATTTTTATTAAGGAGGAGCATTGCGAAAGTAATACTATTTGTACAACATTATTTATAAACTAACTACATTTTAGGCGAGCGTGCATAAGGTAACAACAAAATTTCTAAATGTAAAACGATTTTGATGCTTTGCATGTTTATAAAAGTTTTAGTGTACCTACTAAAACAAAAACAACATATAGTTTTAAACATGGATTTACAAAGTAGAACTGATTACAATTAATATAATAATTGATTCATTATAATAATGTGATACCACTAGATTTATTAATATTCCTTAAACATCTTAATTTTTAGTTCTTTTTTACTAAAGAAATACTTGCCTATTTCACCTCGGAGGCATCATTTTTACCCCACGAGCTATCAAGTAAGATGAAAAGATACAATCAGTTTAATTTTCTTAAATGACGTAGATTATCGCAAAATACAGAATGCAAGTTGAAGTTGCAAACCTTGAAGATTCGCAACATGCTAGCGATACCTTAAGTTCACTAATTTAGACGTTTAGGATATACCTATAGGGACCATTGGCTTAAGAGGAAGCAAGAGTTCTCTCACTGCGTTTCTGAGGATCTTGATTACTTTTAGGAAAGTTTAGTTTCCACCATCAACTAGTTAAATACTCTTAGTTGATGTTGATGTCACTAAGTAAAAATAATGGACACAAATTAAACCAATCATTATTCAGCAACAAACTAAAAATTAAATTTAATCCTTTGTGTTAATATTCGATTGCAATTGTGCAAATAAGTATGAAGTTCAGAGTTATGGATGTTACTATAAAATAAATTTTATTTGTGACATTGACTTTTTTATTAGGTTATTTCCCTATCAACCCGCCGCTTCCCTATCAAGATCACCAAAAAATAAATCACATTCCATTCAATAATTAGAGAGCTAAATATGTTTTCGTACTTGCTCAATGGAACGTCCTAGGGCTCGCGGTCGTGTACGGGTTTTGTATAGAAGACGGGTAGAACCGGTATCCGGGTACCGGAGTAGTGTAGTTAGTTCGTGTTTATGCCCGGATACCGATCAACAGATCTTAATTACCCGCGGGCATTACCCGTCCTAGACGAGTTTCGCTGAGACGGGCCGTTGTTAAAGAGCTTGATGCATGTATTTATTGATAGTGAGTCCGGATTTTTTTTTGTAGTCCTAAGTAAAGCTATGAGAAGCTAGCGGTCCCAGGTTCGATTCACAGTAAAAGTCAATAATTTGTTCACTTCTCATATTGTAAAGTCCTCCTTTATGCTAGGTATCGGCTGCATAAAAAAGCATTTTATGCACTAGTGCATAAAGTGTTGTCATCGTCTAGACTAAGACAATTAAGCCCTACAGCCAGACAGACGATGTGTGTGCAATAAATAAGCTTGTTATTTGAATACATTTACTTTAATTTATTTCCCTTCTATGTTGCATCTAACAAAAAAGACATTTAAAACTAGGTATTAAAAACAAGCATTATTAACATAACATTACAAAATCCGCAGCCGTAGGGTGACGGCACCAATGATGGACATTTAGCTGACAGACACCAATAATGGACACTTCACTCTTAATTCCATACGGTCCTAAATAGATTGTTGCAAAACAAATAAATAACCCTTATCTTCTGTAAAATAAGAATCAAGTGCTCATTATTGGTACCCTGTCCGTTACTGGTTCCAACACCCTATGACTGAGCAGTATTGCGTTCGACCTAAGTTAAAAATCGCATGCAGAAAATTAAAAAAAAGGGATAAAAAAGAAATTCAGTGGCGGGAAAGAGGTTTTGGTCTATAGTTTTGGACTATGAATAAGGTAGTTATTTTCTCTGCAAAACTTGTGATGTTACGGAATTTAGTGAATAGGAAATAAAGCTCACACCTAACAAACTAATAGAAAAAAACTGCCACAGAACTTATTGATCAGACATTGCCTATGACAAAATATTTTAAAACGTATGAAAATTTCAAAGTCTGCGCAAGTTTTAAAACACAGTGTTCACTTTACAGATGGGGTCTCGACGGTTTTTAAGATAGAATAACATGTTTAGCAATATACTAAAATTTGGGGCTGGTATCACAAAGTTAACTATGTTATCCCTAACAGAAGCTTATAAAACTGATGAATGTTGAAAAGCTTTATCTCAAAACTGTTGGGTTTACAGAGACAATTTTAGTCTCATAAGGTAGGAAATTTAGTTTGCTCTGAAAATGTCGTCAAAAGGTACTGTCAAAAACTAGTCCTTTAGGGTTATATTTAAATTTAAATCTGAAAAAGTCCGATCGCGTTTATTTTTTCACAAAGTTGCGTTCGGTGCTCGAGGTCAAGAACTTGAATACAATACATACGTCGGGCCAACATCATCGGTCCCGGGTTCGATTCCCGGTATGGGTAAATATTTTTGTGATTAGCGCGAGTATTTGTCCCTAAGTCTTGGGTGTTATCTATGTTTAAGTATTTATTCTAGTACCCATTCGTGTATGATGCATTTTGTTTTAATCCATAAAAATATAGTACTCACAATAGTGTTGATTATAATAAAAATCAACATTAGGATTCTCTTATCATAGAAAAATAGCAGTTGCATAAGTCCATTAGTCCTCAAAATGACAGCCAATAAAAGTTTAAAAAATTGAGAGATTTGTTACGTAGGGTGCGAACTAGGGCATGCAATACCGGAGGATTTCGGTATTGGGATCTCAATACCGGGATCCCGGTACTAGTACCGGAATTGACAATTTAAGTGTAAAAATATTTAAAATACATTTTTGAAAGTGAAAAAGTGGTGAAATCAATCAGAAAATAGTTGCAAACAATGATAAACACGAGTTTTTAAGTATTTTATATTGAAATAAGTCGTTAAGTGAACGAAAAAAAATCTACAAATTTAATTAAAGTTGTATTTAATTGTAGCAACCATAATTAACATGAAAAAACATAACATAATGGGGCCAATTCGGATTGCGTTCTCTAAACGTCTGTAAACTTAAAATTATTTAGTGGGAATAGCAAAATAAATACACGCAAATAGTTTTTTTTTCTTTATTGTCCGTTCAAACTCGTAAGGCGTTATCCCATCGTAATTTTCAAAACCCAAAAGTTATTCTCGACAGATCCTTGACTTGACAGCTACCTTGCTTTTTTTCCTCTAACCTAAATCTGCTGCGTTCGACATACAATATAAAAAATATACAAACTATCCCACACGGCCATCCTACTCACTCATCTGCCTCATATGAGTCAGGCGAATTATGAGCAACCCATGGCTTCATCATGTCGGCTGAACTCGAAGTATGAGTTGGACCTTCGCCATGGCCGATTTTCTTAAGATCATATCGATCATTTCTTTTTTTCTTTGTGACTTCGTAGGGACCCAAATACTTAGGGTAAAGCTTGTAACCATGAACGAACTGTGTACGCTTTATAGCAACAAGATCTCCAATATTGTAGTCTTTCGCGTCTGTTCGTTTTCGGTTATAACTCCTCTTATTCTCGTCTTGTATTTATTTTGCTATTCCCAGAGGACCTAAGTGGTCGATATGGTAAGTATCGAGAGGTAAACTTCCTTTATCAATTGGCTGTAAAAAGCCCTCCTTTTTGCCTCTTTTGTGCGATAATAAAATATACTCTACACAATTTTCTATAGCTGTTTTCATTTTCTCTTTCAGGTTATCCATGAAGTATTCGTTGGAAATAAGTTCTTCGGTTTTAGCTACTCCAAAATGTCCCTTTTCATGGTATTTTCTAATAATTTTAGTCTGCATCTTTTTAGGTACTACCATTAGTTTTGCCCCGTTCTTAACTTTCCATAGTATGCCGTTTTCACAAAGGTAATCTTCGTAAGGTTCTCTCTCCAACAGTATTTTCATCAATTTTATTTTCATGTCATCGTCCTGTGCTCTTTTCAACGGGGCAGTAATATAGGTAAGTACATTAACATTCTTTACAGGGTATCTGCTGAGAGCATCAGCATGTTTCATGCGTATTCCTGGCCGGTATTCGATGCTGTAGTCGTACTCTTCGAGTAAGAGAGCCCAGCGAGCTACTCTAGGAGGTAAGTCATTTTTTTGCAGAGTCATAGTCAGAGCAGAGCACATCACGATCTTGAATCGTATTCCGAGTAAGTAAACTCTAAACTTTTTGACAGCTTCTACTATAGCCAATATTTCAAGGTAATAACTGTGGTATTTCTTTTCAGCAGGAGTCGTCTTTTTGCTGATGTAGTAAATAGGGTGCATGGTGTTTATCTTTGGGACTTCGTTGCAGCAGGACAGCTCCATATCCTTCAGCGCTAGCGTCGGTGTGTAGTTCCGTTTCCAAAGTCGGGTCATTTTCAACACGGGAGACTGACACAGGACACGTTTCAATTCTTTAAAAGCTCTTTCACAATCCATATTAAAATCATAAACAGTACCTTTTTTCAGTAAATCGGTTAATGGTTTGGCAATCAGTGAGTAATTTCGGATAAATTTTCGAAAATACCCCGTCAGTCCTAGAAATGATTGCAATGATTTATAATATTCTGGGGTAATGGAAATTTGGCGACAGCAGCTATTTTTTCTTTGGATGGTCTTTTACACTTTTAATCATTTCATGTCGTAAATGTCATTAATGTCATTATATAATTATAAATAACCAATTCCGATATTAGACTCTTCAATCCCGGGATTGTAATACCGGAAAAATCTGTCCGAGATTTCGAGATTCCGAGATTCGGTATTGCATGCACTAGTGCGAACTACCTACATCATGCATTTAAGGGCTAAAAGTCGCTTCAACCAAAAAAGTACATTTAAATCGATTATTTTACATTCTTAACTCAGTTAACCATTAGTGCGTGGTATTTAAATGGGTAGGTACTCGTAATCAAAATGTACAGTGAACACATAATATTAGGAAAAAAAAACAAAGTAGTAGGTACTCGTCCATGTTATCATTTTATCAATATATCTGGAATGTTTATCGACACGCCCTACGCTCAAGCCTGGGGTGCGGCTTACTATGACTTTAGTAACGTATAGACATGCGTAAACGCGCACTACTTGGCTGCCAGTTACGATTAGTACTTTCGGAGCGATTAATTTCGAAAATATTTATTTAATCAAAAAATGCCAAGAAACCTTATTCGTGTTATTTATCATAATTCATTAATTAATTTAATTGAAAATTACAACCAGTGTTGCCAGTGTTTTCACGGTTGGGTTTGCCTAAAAGTGAAGAAATCTGTAACGGCGTTAGTTGTGGTACAGAACCCTGCTTATGCGAGTCAGACTTGATTTTGAAAGCTTTATTTACACACTTTCAACTAAGTCACAAATAATTTAAGAAACTAAGAATGTAATTAAGCCTTGGATCTCTGTTTTAACGTAGTTACTTGAAAATTATCGGATTCTCTTGAAATTTTGCATACTTGTGTAATTGCGATAACAATATAATGATTGCTTTACGAGTATTCGTAAAATGTATTGTCATATAATTTTCTTATCTTTTGATCCCATTATTTTCTGATAGAAATTGTTTTTGTCATAAAAAAATGAGAAAACCCTACTTTTTAGGTCCGTGAACGAGTTTTAAACCAGAACTAGTGCCATCTTGTAGTTCGTATCTTGTAGTTTAGTGCTCCATAGCACTAATAGTGTGTTTCTCTAGTAAGTTTTGAGAACGCACACATCAATGAATACAAACTGAAAGGATTTTAGGATTTTTTGGCTAGCTGAGATTTTATATTTCAATATTGTTACTCGGCAATACAAGTAATATGGCGCCACATAGTGAGCCAATTCATAGCTTTTAATGATTAATTTGATTTCCCGTAGGAATGAGATATTTTTTCGGGATGGAAACTGCCCTATGTCCTATTCCAGACCCTATATGGGTGCCAAGTTTCATACCGATCCGTCCAATGGTTGAAACGTGATTGAGTAACAAACATCCAAACTTTCACATTTATAATTATTAGCCAGCGGACACGGCAGGCAGCGAAGCAGAGCTACATGAAATATGAAATTTTAAATATAACATTTTTATAAATGCGATTCCATTATTACTTCTAACGAATCTATGGTTGAGTCATCATTTTTTGATATCTCACTGTTTACTGGTCTCATTGTCTAAATTAGGAAATTAAAATTGGTGACATACCGACAGCAGCATCTACCGGGTCCAATTGTGTTTTCAAAACATCCAGGAACCCATTGAAATATAAACACGAAATCTCATCCAAATCGGTCTAGCCGTTAAAGGAAATTCAAATTCAGGAAATTGGCCACATGAGCTCTTTTACACGTCGGTAATATGGAGTGAATCTACTAGCGCTTCGGACAAGACCAACATTGCGGAGAAGAAGCGCCGCAAGAAACTCCAGCAGAAGGGAGTTAGGTGATTGGTAAGATACCGATAGCAGCGCAACCTACCGGTTCTAATTGTGTTTTCCAACCATCCAAGAACCCATTGAAATATACACACAAAATTTCATCCAAATCGGTCCAGCTGTTCAAGGGACGTTGGTGACATACCGATAGCAGAGCCATCTACCGGGTCCAATTGTGTTTTCAAACCATCCAGGAACCCATTGAAAAATACAAACACAATTTCATCAAAATCGGTACAACTGTTCAAGAGACGTTGGTGACACACCGACAGCAGCGCCACTCGGACCCGGTCCAATTGTTTTCAAACCAACCAAACAGGAACCCATTGATATATACACAAAAAAAAACATAGCTTCTACCCACGACTTCGTCCGCGTAGATTTCGATTATCGTTATTCCCCTGGGAACTTTTATTTTTTTCAGATAAGTAGCCTGTTTTAATCCAGTGTATAAGCTATCTCCATTCCAAATTTCATCCATTTTCGTCCAGCCGTTGCAGCGTGAAAGATACATCCCTACTTACAAACTTTCGCGTTAATAATATTAGTAAGGATAAGGATACTAAGGATAGTAAGATAGTAAGATTTGTCAAGACATAAAGACTGTGTACGATAAAATCTGGCCACATTAAACTATTTATATATCTGGGTCATTATTCGAGCGTTTCAACCGCCTTACTTTCGTGGACATGTTTTTGAAGAATTGGGCGTATATTTTGATAGCGTTTTTGGATATTTGATAGATGTCCGGTAAACTTAGATACCTAACCAGAAACAAAATCGAAATCTGTAGTCACTTCTACAAAAATGTGACCACGAAAGTGAGGCGGTTGAAACGCCCAAATAATGACCCATCTATGAAAAAAATACCGATTTTTTTAAATATTTTTTTTATTTTAATATAAGATATACAGGGTGTATTGCAAGTCGTGTGCCAAATGAATATGGTGGGTAGCTAAGGTCACTTGCAACACGTTTTGGGCCAATTAACACTAATCCTACCCACGGTGTTTCTTTTATATTTTTTTTGAAAAAATCTCGGAATCTTCCAAAAGTTAACCATTTTGTTCACCTATCTTTTTTTTTTAATGTGACAGCACAAAAGTACTTATAGTTTTTTTATCT
This sequence comes from Acleris emargana, assembly GCA_927399475.2. Classification (NCBI taxonomy): domain Eukaryota; kingdom Metazoa; phylum Arthropoda; class Insecta; order Lepidoptera; family Tortricidae; genus Acleris; species Acleris emargana. The sequence goes on along the minus strand of OV656835.1, from coordinate 40,988,098 downwards.
TTAATGTTTGCGCATTCGAATGAAATATTATTTTTATTCATATAGTAAACAAATAAAAAAATATTAGCCAACAAAGTGTGAAGGACAGAAAAATAAAATCTTCACGGTCAACTTTACGGCACAATTAAAAAAAAAGTAGAAGTTCCTCAGATCTTCCAACATCATAAAAACTTCTCCAGTTCCTGACAATTCTTACGGTATACCACATGTCTAGAATCACGTTCAGTTTTTCGTCAAAATATGGTTTCAATCTAAAATGGTGGTTTTATTCGGTCAGTAGATCCAGCCAGTTAAATGGGCTAAATGCACAATACAAAACGCAATATGGTTAAAAATCTTTATTTTAATAATTACTTCAAATTTTGTTCAAATTGTCTTCCTCCACAATTGATACATTCGCGACACCTTTTTCGTATTTCTACAGTAGTTGTCGTACGAAGTGTCATTTCTTGCCGCATTATTGCGAACGCGTCATTAATTTTTGCGATCAGATGCTCTCTGCTCTCTACCTGTGCTGTGTTGCGTACACTAGCTCTTTGGCCCTTCCCCAGACGTAAAAGTCAAAGACACTTCGTACAACAACTGTAGAAATACGAAAAAGGTGTCGCGAATGTATCAATTGTGGAGGAAGACAATTTGAACAAAATTTGAAGTAATTATTAAAATAATAGTACATTACTACAGACGCCGGGAAGTAGGTGGTTGCAGGCCGAGATCATATAGACGGCCGAGCGAAGCGAGGTCGGATAGTTACGAGGCTGGCAACCCCTTTTCACGGCGAGGTATGTATAGTGTTTTTCTCAAACATAAATGCAATGAAATAAAAAAAAACATCACTCAAAAAACATTTGTGTAATAGGCATTAACGCGGATATTTTTGGTCCGAACCACAAGGATACAGCTATTCAGCCTGTTCATAAAACCAGCTGTCATGGCAATATTAAAATTAAAAAAAAATTACTTCCCGGCCTAGGCCTTCAATTTTGTATGAAATTCCTTTACAGTTCTCTCGAGTTGTTCCGTCGGGAACGTGGCACTTTGAAGCCTAAAATAACTAACATAACGCCGACATTACATAGCATGTTTGAGAAAAGATGATTTTTAACCATATTGCGTTTTGTTTTGTGCATTTAGCCCATTTAACTGGCTGGATCTACTGACCTGACTGACGATTTTTTATTTTCTGTCCTTCAAACTTTGTTGGCTAATATTTTTTTATTTGTTTACTATATGAATAAAAATTACATTTCATTAGAATGCGCAAACATTAAAGATAAAAAAACTACAAATACTTTTGTGCTGTCACATAAAAAAAAAAGATAGGTGAACAAAATGGTTAACTTTTGGAAGATTCCGAGATTTTTTCAAAAAAATATTACAATAACACCGTGGGTAGGATAAGTGTTAATTGGCCCAAAACGTGTTGCAAGTGACCTTAGCTACCCACCCTTTTCATTTGGCACACGACTTGCAATACACCCTGTATAACTACTACACTCGCGAGCAAAAGTATCGAATCACTTTGCATTTTTTCATGTGCACCCAATATCTTTGTAAATCGGTTTATTTTTCTAAATTACTTAAATGTAATTACGTTTCTTGAAATATTATCTTTATAAAAAGCTATGAAACATAAAAATTGGCCCAGAATTTTTCAGATTATGGGCAATTTCCCAGTTTGTGAGCCTTTACTCGTTACGACGTAAGTACACGAGTTGCACTACCCTTGACCCCTATATAACGGGGGTAGAGGGGGGGTTCCTTATCAGTCACTTATCAGAAGTCGACCGGTACACCTCTCGCATATTATTCTGTAAAGAACACCTGGAAAAAATGGAAGCAACTGAAGCTCAAGTCGCCGTAGTCGTCCAGCTTCTGTAACAAGGGCGTAGTCAACGTTCAGTAGCTGCCGAGGTGAATCTGAGCCAATCTACAGTTTGTAAACTTTACCAGAGGTTCCACCAAAGTAGAGCTTTTATTTCAAGACCAAGAAGCGGCCGCGGAAGGTGCACATCAGAGAGGGACAACCGCTTCATTGTCTCAATATCTCTCCGAGATCGTCACCAGACTGGAGTTACCATCCAGCAGCGTCTGCGTGAGGTGCGAGGAGTGGCTGCCAGCGAGTGGACAGTGAGAAGAAGACTCAAGGCAGCGAATTTGATACCCAGGAGGCCTGCGACGGGGCCCAGGTTGCAGGCGCGGCACCGTACAGCCCGAAGAGAATTTGCAGAAATTCATAAGACTTGGACCCTTGAGCAATGGACCCCAATTCTCTTCTCAGACGAGTGCAAAATATGTCTGAATGGCTGCGACAGAAGGGGAAGAGTCTACAGGAGATCAGAAGAACGATATGCTCAGTGCTGCTTCTCCGAAAGAGTCGCCTACGGAGGTGGCTCTGTTATGTTTTGGGGCGGCATCTCGTACGACGCGCGGACTGAGCTGGTTTTCGTGCCTAGCGGTGGTCGTGGCGGTGGATTGACTGCTGCCAGGTACATAACGGGAATTCTGGAAGAGCATGTCGTCCCTTATGCTGGTATTTTTGATGAGGGGTTCATGCTAATGCAGGATAATGCCCCTTGTCATACCGCAAGGGTCACCGCTGCCTACCTCCGCGAGGTGGGCATCGAGACCATGAACTGGCCAGCGATGAGTCCGGACCTTAACCCCATTGAACACATGTGGGACTATCTGAAGAGAAAGGTTCGGGTTCGGGATCCTGCTCCTGCCACTGTTGACGAGTTGAAGATAGCTTTGCTAGAGGAATGGGACGCTATTCCTCAAGACTACGTTAGAAAATTAATTAGATCGATGAAAAATCGCTTAAACTGTGTCAGCAGGGCTAGGGGGCAATACCCGATACTAATTTAATAATAATAAATCGTATTGTATGTTAAATAAGCCTTTAATTCCTAGTTTGTCTGGTTTATTTTTAGCGTATTTTCAGGCTACTTCCGTTATTCGGGTTTTTTTTCAGCCTTCGGGCCTTGAATATTAAATTTGCACATTTTCCAATGCGTTATATTATTATCTTTTATTTGGTACCAAAATTTTCAGATTTGGGTGGGAAATTACAAAGATATTGGATGCACATGAAAAAATGCAAAGTGATTCGATACTTTTGCTCGCGAGTGTATATACACTACATATTTTAAGTTTCTATTGGTTTCCTACTGAATTTTATGACTTTACTTTTTACACCTTTCATAAGTTTATGTACAGTAGTCTGCGAGATCGATTTGGCAGCCAAACGCCACTGTTTCTTGAAATCGTCGATGTCTTTTGCTTCCTTGTTCGTATTTTTTAGCTTTCGCTTCACGAGAGCCCAATATGTCTCAATTGGCCGAAGTTCGGGGCAGTTTGGTGGGTTCATCAATTTTGGCACTACCACCACCCTATTGTCTTCATACCATGCCATGGCTGTTCTGGCATAGTAACAAGAGGCAAGATCTGGCCAAAATGCTACAGGCTCAGTATGGCTCCGTATAAATGGTAATAGCCGTTTTTGAAGACACTCTTTGACATAAATATCTTGGTTTAGTCCCGGTAGTAATGAAACTTTGACTTTTTCGACCGCACGTGCACAATGCTTGCCAAGCTAAAAATTTTTTAGGGAATTTACACTTCTTTTTTTTCTTATATTTCTCGGGAACACTTGCTTTATCCGATGTCGTATAGAACTCCTGGCCGGGCAACTGTTTGTAGTCAGCCACAACATAGGTTTCGTCGTCCATTATGATGCAACTGTGTTTCGTCAAAATTTGTTCATATAATTTGCGAGCTCTAGTTTTTGCTGACTCGTTTTGTTTTTCCCGACGGTTTGGTGCTATTTGTACTTTGAAAGTCTTTAAGCCAGCCCTAGTTTTTGCTTTTTGGACATAGGATGCCGACATCTTTACTTTTTTAGCGACACCACGAACAGACAGGTTTGGATTTGTCCGTACCCTACACCTCCTACTCCTAGGTTTTTTTCCCAGTTGTCCGCAGTGTGGACAACTGGGGATAGCCGGTAGACACGTACCCTTAACTCGTACAGATTTATCTAACACTGCTCTAATATTATTACTCGAATACTGCCCCGCTAGGACAAATGGCGGTATCTCATACAAAACTCCTGTAGCAATCGGCTTTGGCAATGATTTTAAGATATCACCTACTGGCTCATGAGGGCAGAATAGGTTAAGCTAAGAGCAGTCGGTGAGTTAGTAAGGAAAGGAACATTGCATTTAGCCTTTTCAAACCGAGACCTTGAACTGTTTACGACGAATTATCCTTAAATAAGATAAGATTTTAAACGTTGAACTCTGCCTGTTAACACAATATTAAGACATCGCATTAACGGTTTACGTACCTTAAAGGTGAACGCACAGCTATCCGAGCCCAACGTGTCGAACGAGTCGAACGAAACGAATTTTAGAATTCTGTTATATAAACTCTTATGAAACCTCGCACACTCTATGTCTTCCAGATTAGGACGACGCGGGCGAAGAGGATAAGTGTGCGTTCACCTTAATTTAACATATCCATTCCTCGATGATTGAGATAAAAGCCATGGCTACAGACACCCGCGAAAGTAAACATTTATGTTAACGTAACAAGTATTCAAACTTAGGAGACGGGTAATATAAGAGCGAGTGGAGACTTGCGTTATTTAGTAGGTACAAAAGGGACCTAACAAGATATAGAGGTATTTACATACGCGGTACGGTCTATAATGAACATACGTGTACCTTCAGCATATTTTCTGTAACAAAAAATCCTAATTTGTATTTCACTTCTCAAGCTCTTAAAATGTTACTTTAGTCTCTGCACATAGGGACTAAACTTCCTTATTAGGGTCTCCCCAAACCAGTCGACGCGGAGTCGGCTTTCGCCGAGTGTTTTACACCACACTATTCGCATTTAGCCGATCGGCCGTCTCCGCGGTTGGACACCTGCGTTCAGCAGTCTCATCCTCCTCGCGGCCGCCCGTCGAGTCGCCCGATCGCCTGCGATTTGCTATCGCAACAGTTGTAAAGCGACGGTCAGCTCTCCCGTGCTCCGTACTGCCATCGAGACGTCAGACAGCACACGTACAGCCGTTGAGTCGGATGAACAGATGTAAGCAACGGCGGGTGATCGGCAATCGTAAATCTCATTTTTGGAGACTGGTTGTTAGTAACAACGTGAGTTGGGAATCTGACATACGTGTTACATTATTTTCCTTTATATAATTTAATACAATACAAATATAAATTAAATACAAACGCATCAATAGCTACTTCGGCCGTCATCGGCTCTGTTCGGCCGTCGCCGGCTATGTTCGGCCGTCGAAGACGCTGAACGGCTTCCGCCAGCTCTGACCGGTCCTTATCGTAGGTACTCGGCCGTGATCGGAGCTGTTCAACTCTTGCCGGCACCGAACGGCGGTACTCGGAGATTTATGAATGCGAACGTGTGCGGTAGGCTGCTAACAGCGTCGTACAGATGCGAACAGCTTTACGGAAAAACGCCGTTTTCCCGTCGAAAGACGTCGTTTCGCGTCGGCCGAGCCGATTGACGTCTTATTCGCTCTTATTGCGTTGACATAAAGCTTTTTCCGTACGCGATTTGCCGTCGACTAGTTTGGGGACACCCTTAATTTCTAGGGATTATATTTCTTTTGAAACCCCTATTCAACCAATCACGGCATTTGTTAATGGAGGATTATCGCAATTTTCAGTGATTGTGTACTCGTATAGCCAATTTTTAGGGCGTGGCAGTAACCTCCACCACCTAGGAGTGGAATTTTAGTAATAGCTGATATATGTACCTGATTATTTGCATTGAAGAGCACTAATATCAATTTTAAGGAATTTTGACACCAAAAATATGTTTTCCAATACAAACTTGCAACCCCCTTTCATCCCTTTAGAAGTTGAATTTCGAAATATCCCTTCTTAACGATGCCTCCCTTACAAAATCAACTTCTCGAAATTCAAATCTTTTATCTTTAGCGGTTTAGGCTGGGCGTTGATGAGTCACCCGGGACAGGGCGAATACAGGGTATTTTATAACAGGTGCACCTGGTGCACGTATTTAAATATTTGCTTCGCTACTGTTAATCAAAAACACATATGGTAAACCCAGCTCAAAAAGTATTAGAGATATTGCCGATTCAATGATTCCGCTAACTTAACGATATCCATGGACCCTCTAATGCAGGGGTGCGAGGAGAGGGGCTTTTTGTCTGATAAGCTCTACATGAAATTTCAAAGAACATGGTCCATTTTTCTATGGCGCTGTGCCCCATAATGTCCGGCAATCATTTATATTTCAAATTAAAGCGAAAAATATACATACATAAACTCACGCCTTCATTCCCAGAGTACGGTAGGCAGAGCTACAGAATTACCAAGCACTCTTTAATAAGTGGTTGATAATTCTGTAACCAGTAACCACGTTTTGCACAATCAGGCTAAGATGTTGACCAGTGTATTAGTGACAGGTTGCAAGCCCATCGCCTAAGAGTACCAGAAGCCTTTATTATTCCCTTAGTCGCCTTTTACGACATCCACGAGAAGACACGGAGTGGCACTATTCTAACCCGGTGACTATGAATAATAATAAAATAAAATAAAAAATATGTATAATGGTGAATATGTTCTTAACAAATATATTTATCATTTAACATAACCTCAAAACACATCATTACGTTCAAGACGCTGTCACCTGATGGCCACTGTACACATTGGGCTAATGCGTTGGACCAAGGTAATGGACCAAAATATGGAATCGTGTTTACACATTGGCGTATTGACCATTCTGCATTGGCGATTTCATAAAATATCGTTTTGGACTCTGTACACATTGGGCCAATGCGTTGGGCCACGGTATTGCACCAACGTTTATATTACTTGGCTACGCTATTGGCTTATTCGTAGTTAGCGACCGGCTGGTGTCGTGGTGTGCCCGTGCGGCCTACTTACTGAATAAACATCTTTTATCTTTTTTTTTTTACACATCATAGGATCTTTTATGAAAGCGCCAATGCATTTGCAGAATGATCAATGGGCCAATGTGTAAACGTGATTCCATATTTAGGTCCATTACCTTGGCCATACGCATTGGCCCAATGAGTACAGCGGTCATTTTATGTGTGCATAAAAAACCGACACCGCCCGGTCGCCAATTACGAAAAAGCCAATAGCGTAGCCAAGTAATAGTCCTCTAGACGTTGGTCCAATACCGTGGCCCTACGCATTGGCCCAATGTGTACGGGGGCCATCAGACGGAGACAGAGAACTGCAGGCTAGATGTTTATAATAAATAACAACAACGACAATACAAACAACAACAACAATACAAGTACAATTTAAACGATACGTCTCATTTACTTTTAATTATTTAATTTTATGTCCGTGTGGTTGCCGGGTTAGAATAGTACCACTCCATTTCTTCCCGTGGATGTCGTAAGAGGTGACTAAGGGAAAAAAGGCTTGTAGTACTGTTAGGCGATGGGCTTGCAACCTGTCACTAATACGCTGGTAAACATCTTAGCCTAATTGTGCAAAGTGCGGTTACAGAATTATCAACAAGTTTTAAAAGTTGTTGGTAATTCTTTAGCTCTGCCTACCGCACTTTGGGAATGAAGGCGTGAGTTTATGTATGTATGTATGTATTTAAATTTAAAAGCAAATGATTCGATCGAACAGCGGCTGCCTTGTTTTGTATAATTTCGAGTAGAGTAACAACTGTATTTCTGATATAATGAAACAGTGAATAAAAAGTATATTATAAATAGCATCATCTGTGTTTATGTCCACCCTTCTCTACGTGGTGGAGGTGCGGGGTATCGATCCCCGTACTTCTCGCATGTGGAGAAGGGTGGACATAGAAACAGATGATGCACCGAACGACGAATGCGCTAGATGGGTGGCATAGCAGAAGTAAAATCCCAAACCTAATATATGAAGATTTACGGCATTGTTAAGAAAAGAAGCCATCCATTTTGACATCCGAATTCATCATAGCAAATACAGATTTTATAAAACTGTAACAAACAAACATAAACAAAGATTTTGATATTGCGTAAACAGCGGATATCTGCTACCGAAGCTTTAATTAAATTCAACAAGCTGTCTTTTAATTTTAAGAATTTTGTTTATGTTGCTATGGCCCTGTTTATACTGTATTAAGTATATTTGTGAAGTTCATACATTCGCTGTCAAGTGGCAAATAGCAAATGTATGAACTTCATTCTTCCACTTAACAAAGTGTAAGCAGGGCCTATGTTTAAGTAAGAGGTGCTTGAATAAATATAAACAATGCAATTAATAAGTTTGTTTTTTATTGCTGTACAGTTGCGGTTGTAAATAACAGTCAGGTTGTCTCTGTACTTTATATATTCAGAACATGACAACAGCAGACCATGACTAGGACAGAACATGACCAACACAGAACATGACTAGGATAGAAGATGACTGGGGGCCATTTGCAACGTTAAAAGATGGCGGTCGTGTAATTTGTTTTAGACTTTAATTTTTGGGTAATTAGGTGTTCAAAGTTCTTTTCTGATAGTGATTTGTACTTTTTATGCCTTTGTGTCGCACAGTGATTGAAGACTTGGACTTATTTCGTGTATCTGGCATCTTTCTTCTCGTTTCAAGTGGACTCGCAGTGGTGCAGAGGTTAAAACTATCTTGACCTACAAATCACCGTACAACGTTGCCCCCAATCTTCCTAGAGAAGATTGGATTGTTTTATTGCTACATTGATTTATACTGTATATACTTGACACTGGCGAAATCACTTAACGTGGAAACGCCATATCCCCGCGGTAGTAGCTGTTCAAGTCGCCGCGGGGCAAAAATAACGCAACGTAGAAGATGACTAGGGCAGAAAGTGACTAGTGCAGAACATGACAAAAGTGGAATATGACTAGGATAGAAAATGACTACGGTAGAACTTGACTAAAGCTGAACATGACACTCACCTAACAACCCAAAAACGGATCGTTTATGAAATATAAAAATAAATTCATTTTAATTTTTGAAAAATATCTTTACTATAGAGGACCCGGTAGGCGGATGTTTTCCTGCCACAATTACTTATTTTCTGGATCTCAACAACAGCACCACCCTACCGGGTTCAACTATAGCTAAGAATCATCCAGGTGTCAAGTACTAAGCCGTTTTGGAGAAGAATAACGCACACCGGCATTATACCATATATGTATAGGAAAATTCTGGTAGATAAATCTCGAATAACTAAACCTGGCAAAAGCAGTGCAGCAGTGAGGGGTTCCGTCGCCGTTACTACATACCCAAATAACTATTTTGTTGAACAACAAGTGATATCACAGTGTTATATATTAAAGAAAATAATTATACCCTTGCTTTAGATATACTGAAGAAACGTTTTTTTAATATTTACTCCATAATTTGGTCTTAGTGCGCGGTATAAATATCTAAATGTATACAGAATTTCGGCAACATTGATAGTTTCTGTGAAAAAGTGAGTGTGACTTACAAAGAGACAGACAAACGGACATGACGGAACTATAAGGGTTCCCTTCGGAACTCTACAAAGGCCGCTCACGGAAAACGCTCGCTGTTCTGGTAGGTAACATGAGAAACCGCGTCAGTCGCGCGCGCGGGAACCGCAACTACTCCACGCGTGCAGTGTTGTGCTCAGGCACTTATTTTAACAAAGGTATTAAAATCGAGATACTAAAAAAGCGACTCAAATTTGATCAAACTTGATTGTTTGGTCAAAAATAAGTGCTAATTATTACATAAAAGTGATTATTCAGTTTAGGAATCTCAGTACGTAATTAATAAGGTAAGCCATAATATATACCTATTACTATTTTAAAACGGCTTTGAATTACGGTTATTGTTTTTGAATTTCCCGGTTAAATAAATATAATAAGATGATTAAAACCGTGATAATGTTCATTAGGTATTTCATTAATCACCAGACATAGAAGATTTTGTGGCAAAAACTTCAATCAACTAGGAACTTCCTTGCGATATTAAATTTATCGATAACTGTTTCAAATACCTACTTATTTCAAACTGAAATTTCATAGTAGATTAGGTATTAAGTTCACCAGATAAAATAGAAATTATATGTTACAATATAATGGTAGGTAATATAAAATTTAAGTAAGTAATTCATAGACATACTTACTTTTTAGGGATTTTATAATTCAAATAAACATAAATTTGAATAAGTATTTTTTTATTATTAAAGTGTTCCTTACACAAAAACTTCTTTTAATGCTGTTCGAACGATTTCCATACAAAATAAACTGAACCCAAGAGTGCCGTGCCACAAAGGCCTATTTCAGTAAATAGAATGACATTACGTAGGATAATAGTATACTTTAATATCATACCTACTACCTACTACTTTATACTATATAATAGGTATGCAAGTTGCATGTTCATATTATACGTTATGTCATAGTCATAACATAACTGTCATTAGAAAGTAGCTACAATTTATCGATAAATTAACATCGTTGGGAAGTCCCCAGGACAATTTTATTCGTGCGACAAAAACTTCTATGTCTGTTAATCATCATCATGTTATCATTTTATCTACGGAATCTGTCAATACAGTGTCAACTATAATTCTATAGATTCCTTACTTGTATAATAAAATAACGTGCCTACAATAAGTATCCGTGTGTCCTTCAGCACTTTCAACAAAGACATTCTTATAAGTCATTCTATAAAAATAAACAAAGAACTCAATGAGTCTACTTATAAGAGAACTTAAATCAGCACTACCTGAGTGTAAACAATGATTCTTTTATAGATAAGTTACCGAGATGGTATACATTTTGGTACGATAGATTTGGTTATTTTTGGTTTGGTTAGGCTCAAAAGGATTTCCCATAACTAGGGTTTTTTTGATTGTTTACATAATTGTGATTATCATGTTGGATATATAATTATGATAATAGTGTATACATATTTTTGAACTTTATGTTGTTTCTAAGTCTATGGTTTAATAGATGAGGACATATTATTGCAACTGTTGTATACATAGTTATCTCTCAAACTATGTATACTAATTTATGTATATTTTTATGTAGCCGAATGTATGACCATTTAGATGACTATGCTTTTTGTCACTCTGTGGTGTATACATATCTTTGACCTTGACTGTATCCCTTAAATACTAACCCAGATGCGGCAAAACGACAAATCTTGGCTTAAGTTCAGTTTAGCGGTTTAACTGTGTGACAATCATGAAAGGTCAGTGTTAGGCCCAGATTTAAGAATAAAATTACGTTTAACTCCTGCAAGTGACCCTAAAAGACTAATAAATCGAATAAATCTTAATAAACAATTACTAATCAGACAATTTAAAGTAGAGTCTCAATCGGATGCAGGTAGTTTAGTGTTAATTCAATAACACGCGCGCCGGTGCGTCATGCATCCAAGAAGCACCGCGATGCTAATAAAGAAGATAACAGGGAGATTTTATACCCACATCTAATTCCCAGAACATTTTAACAAGCCAATAACCTATACGTAAATGTCTCGTACTAAACAAATTATACAGTGCGATTACATTATGGTAAAAGTAATCGTATCAAAAATTGTAACTACCTAAAACTTTATTTCTGTGATACCAAATACATTTCGATAAATAGAAGAAAAATAGTAGATTGTACAACAAGTGCATAAAACGTACCATTTTACCCGAGATGTGCATATAGCCACCCGAGCCGGTACGGCGAGGGTGGATGGTCACGTCGAGGGTAAAATGGGTTTTATGTTCGAGTTTTACACTCTGCTTTTCACTTCGATCGCAAGGAAATAAAACAACGATTAAGCATATACAAGAAAAATTAATTAATTTTTGTAATGTAATTAATTTGTTCTATTACGCATAAAATGTAATTTCATCGACAGTTCGTCAAATTAGCTTAAAAAAACACACTCCACAAACGTGTTTACGCTTTTTTGGTTCCTCCAAATCATAAAACTTTCGTATGTGCTGAGATAGATTTTCTTCGATTTAGGCGGCAATATCTGCTCAATTACATTTTTCGCACTTCTGTACATTAAAGTCTCAGGCGAAATCATTTTTTGATCGTCACTATCACTACTTGAAGACATTGTTCAATTACTTACGAATAATTTATTGAATTTTCAACCGCAACACAACAAATTTAGTTAGTTTTTAATTTTGTTTGACGAATAATTAGCTTCCCGCTACACAATTTTTCTTAATTTTTTTTTTTAATTTTCATCTATGTGACATTTGACTATGGACCCTAGGTTTTTTTTTTTTTTTATGGCATGGGAAGGCAAACGAGCACACAGGCCACCTGATGGTAAGTGGAAACTGTGACCCATAGACATTCGCATTCACAAGACTGCAAATGCGTTGCCAACCCTGAGGACTAAGATGGAATGCCTCTATGCTAGTCATTTCACCGGCTGTCTTATCCCCAAAACGGAACACAACAATGCGAACACTGCTGCTTGGCGGTAGGTTAATGGATAAGATGGTAGTACCAACCCGGACGGACCCTGCACAAGATCCTCCCACAACCAAGGAAGGTTTGAGCCTTAATGCCAAGTTATTATAAATATTTGCGTTACTTATATTTTTTTTACGTAAATGCACGTCCGTATTAATCTTAAAGTATTTAGATAGTATTACATATGTTGTAATTAAAATAAGATATAACCTAAATCTCATAAAAATATATCAATTAAATGGAGGTGTATTGTGTATGTGGCTGTAAGGCCTTATTGCCTTAGTCTTAAAAGAAGAAATTACTTTATGCACTAGAGCATAAAATGCGATTTTATGCAGCCTATACCCAGCATAAAGAAGGACTTTACGAGCATGAGAAGTGAAAAGGTAATTGTTGAGTAATTTAAAACACAGGATTTATGAAACTAATAATAAAATAAGAGCTGATTTCGTTGTATATAGGTTGTTTAATTTATGTTTCAAAACCAGTTTAACTACGAGTTCACATAAAATTAAACAACGAAAAGATGGTTCACTAAAATCCTGTAGTTTGGTGTATGACCTCATTCATGGTCGCGTGATCATAGCCGCGCGCTTAGCATAATACCTACACAGGTAAATATAGTTGTAGTACGGTCACGGACGTTAATTGATATGCCACTTGCCACTGTTCGTATTTTTGCCGTGTAATACAAATCGGGTTCAGTCGGTTTGACTCGTATATCGAGATTAGGAAATTCGCACGTCTTCGTATAATAGAAGAACAAAATGACATGCAACATTATCGATTGGCTAACCTGAGACCCAAGTCTACCAATCAGACCACAGAGTGAATTCGCCCAAAGTCAAATTGCATGTCTAGTTGCTAAACAACAGCTACTATTGGTGATATTACAAAGCCCAATCAGCTATTCTACTGAACACAATCGTTTTTGTCGTTTAATAGGGCTGCTATGGCCACGTTTAAACAACGGCTACTATTGGTGATATAGAATAAAAAATTGGTATCCATGACAATGTGATAACTGTTGCAAATATCTGAATATAAATAACACGTCAAACCCCGCCATCTTGAAAAGAATTGATTAGTCAGCGTGTAAGTCGAAAGACTAATCGTGGCAATAAATAGTCAAACTTTTAAAAATATTTATTCTAGTATATACTAGATATTAAAGGACAATGGGCAAAATGTCCCCACCCACCAACAGAAACGAAACATATCTCATTTGATAGATCTTGGCAACCTGATGATTTTTTACTATGACGAGGATCGTCCTATGTATGGAGTTTTCATATCGTATGGAATTGGTTTAAAAATGAACACAGAAAAAATCCCATCGATTTAGCTACTAAAATAGTTATTTTGTCTTGTTTTGGGCCCTAACGAACATATAAACATGCATCCCGTGACTGTTGGAGGGTGGGGACGGGCTCCATACAAAATTGCCCATCACCCTTTATAAATTATTAAATATTCTAGTTCTTTTGGTCTATTTCTGCATAACTATAGCTGATTGAAGCATTACAGTCAAGGACTTTAATTGTTATGCCACTGTAGAACCCTGTCATAATGACAGTGTCAAACCACATGAAAGAAATTACGCCAAAATTAATGATTAACGTTATGCGACAGGGTTCCATAGTGGCATAACAATTAAAGTCCTTGACTGCCTCACAAGTAGCGTAAAATTTAATAAAATAAAAACGTAAAATACATTACATAATGTTTTAATCGGTCAATAAATTATAAAATACAGGTTTAGTGATTCTGCAGATTGTTGAGAAGAAGCAGCATGAAAGAAATCCAGCAATGCGTTTGCACGGTTTAGTCAGATTTTTTGCGTCGGGCTGTTAACGACCACTTTATATATTAAACCGTATTTTTTTTTATATGTTAAACCGCAACAAACAAATATAGAAGTAACCAACCCACCGATATTAACAACTGTCTTGCTATTGCTCGCAAACTTAGCCCTTCTTGGTGCAAAGTCACAATCATGTGACGAGTTTCCGTAGAAATTGCTGGTGGCATCTTATTTTCTTAGCATTTGCTTTTTTATAATAATGACGTCTTAACTTGATCTGTATGTCATTATGACAACGATCCTGCAATATTTCTAAAATGCCAGTTGTCAATATTTTAATCACGTTTAACCTATAACCTCCTTGTGATTCGAACTAATCAATCTATTTATCCGTCATCTTATTATGTAGTTCCCGCGGTGTCATGTATTCGTGATTAATCGTGTAATCTCGTAAATGCTCGTGGATGCCATAATACTGGAAATTTAAATAACTTCACAATGGCATAACAATCAAAATCCGTGACTGTACTAAGGCGAGGTAACACATGGATTACACAATCAAAGCAATATTCGTTTTAGCTTAGTGTGTGTTATACGAATCTTGATTTTGTTTCTTACTGCCATTGTGTTCTACGTCAAACCAACTCCCTTCATTTTAAAACTACTACAAAGTCTGTGAAAAAATCATAAAATAAGCTTAATTTCACATGACAATATATACTGATTTTTTTTCTGTACTATTCGACATATTGTTGGTTTCGTCAATAGTGGGGCGACACAATTGGATCAATTTTATTAACGCTACGATCTCCCTTTCTATCCAGTCTGTAAAGATAAAGACGCACTGAGCGACCAGCGAGAAAAAACAACTTGTGCTAGCCGGTATAGTCGAGCTCATAAATATGTATTCCTACACTTTAGTACCTTGTCTATTTAATTTCATCTTTAAACTGGAATATGCGAATTATCACAGCGATTAAAGTGACAAGGTACATATTTATGAACTTGACTGTACGGTTCAAATGCAGTGAAAATGACACCACAGCACCACATTAGTTAACCTAATTGGACTAGTTTGATAATTTCCTAGTGTTTTAACTTTAATCAAGTAATCCTGAAATAGATATAGGGTAAAGTCACCAGTAGTCAGCCAGGACCCAGTAGTTGACCTTATATGAGTGCAAAGAGTGGGAAATACATCTTTCGTACTCTTCCTACTCATACAAAGTATAGGCAGAGGCCGACTACATGTCTCTGGCTGACCACTAGTGACTTTACCCTAGTTTAATTTGTTACGAATAGTAATTATACAAAGTTTCAAGTGACCAGATCTATGCGGTAACTTTTGTCCATACTAACTTTGACCCGTCTTTACCCCGCAAGCCCTCCCCCCCCCCCCCCTTTTACTACCATATCTTAGTTTTTTATTACCTATAAATAAACCTGGTCACCGTTAATTGAAACCTTTTAGTGAAACCCGCATTAACATTGGTTCAGTGGTTTTCAATTGATGCGAGGAGAAACCGAATTAAACAGACAAACAGATACCAACTCTAAAAATTGTAGAAACGTGTTCTGCTGCTCATTCTGAGTATTTTTAAGTTCATATTTCAAATGTACAGCTTTTTCCCTTCTATAACTTTATTAATGTATATAGATTATTAACAACTGAGTAACCATAGATTGCTAAATATATTTATCAACTTACCGTTGCGACAGTGTGGTTCGTAATTTGAACTTACGTATAGGCATGACGATACATATCTGATAACGCTTATGCGATAACGCTACTTGTGTAGGTGACTCAGTTCTACTTCGGTCGTTCATGAAATCGTTTTTACAAAAGTGCATACTAAAAAATTGTTCTCAATTAACATTTAACAACGTATTAGTAACGTGTTTGGCAGGATTTTCTCAAGTGAGTATGTTTACCGCCTAGTACAATAATAACAGCCGTCTGAACAAATTGTACACTTATAGGTTGAAAGATATGCTATTAGAATAAATAAAAGCACACATAGCTCTAAGATATAGGAATATAGATAAACTATAAAATATCGTACCTAGTGTATGTAAACTGGTTTAGAGCATTTAAAAACCTTTCATATCGTGAGTGAACGTTTTGTTATCTCGGATACTTGTTTATAAGTACATACATATTACAGTGGATATTGATTTTAACATGTTCTGGCCGCGTACTTTTTTCTGACGGCATCATCATCAAATCATCATAAATGATATTAACTATAGTATTTTTGTTGGCAGGTTATGAAGAAGAAGTGAGATGGTGACGTGAAACAGTATGCGGTGGCTGACGTTATGGCAGGTTTTGTCAGTGCTGGCCGCACGGGGCCTCGCGCAGTCAGCCACGCCCACCGTCTGCGAGGACGAGTCGTGTCGATGCGACGCCTTCACTAGAGTCATTTGCAATTGCACTCGGAATTACGACGTAGGTTTAATCAGTATCTTTTTACCTTAATCATCCGATTCTCGTTGGAATCATACTTGCGTTTATGTCTTAATGAACGGTTTTCTTGTACACCAGGAAGTCACTCTGCGTCCAGACGGAGCATACAGAGTTCCATCTACAACTACAGGCATCATTGTTGATGGCTGCGCCCGTGTTTATTTTCTATCGGACACAGCTGGACATCTCATCCAGCTTCGTTCTGTTGAACTTCGAAACGTGCATCATGTCTATATCCACGAAAGAGCATTGGCTTGGAATCCTTACTCGAGGGAAAGCGACAAAAATCCAGGAATTAGAATTTTAATACATAACAGTACTATCAATGAAATTTCCTCTCATGCTATTCAAGGTTTGGTCAGCGACATAGTTATTAGTAACAGTACAATAAATTTGATAAAACCATACGCGTTTTCTAATCTGGCAGGCGTGAACAAAATTGAGCTTATAGACAATCGGTATGAAAACATCGAAAGACTCGCCTTTAGAAAATTTACAACGGGAACCTTTTTTCTTCGAGGCGGTTCTAGTAGAACCTTACCAAGTAGGTTTTTGTCTGATGTGGAAGTGACTGATCTATTGAGAATCGATGGACTTACCTTAAAATATCTACCTAGTTCGACGTTTATTGTCAGTTCACCAAAGACAGTTATTATAGAAAATAATCTTATCGAAACATTGGAAGGTGATGGTTTTATTATTAATACCAGGGGGTCAATCACATTTAGAAACAACACAGTAATAAATCTTCGCACGGGTGCATTTCATGGATTTACTGTAGATATCGAAGTAGTTTCTGTGTTTGGTCGACAAGAATTATTAATTGATAACAATACTATCACGCACATGACACCATCTTCACTAATACATAACCAAACCACGCTGGCTTTACGAATAGACGGTCTTAACTTAAATACTACATGTGCTTGTGAAATGAAAGAAAAATGGAGTAGCATCATACGGCAGCAACGAAGTGCGCTGTTGTGCTGGTATTCCTTTGAGGGTAACTTTGTGGTCGTGCCGACATACGTAGCTAGCCGGTGTGGGGAGTTTAAACAGAACTTCTGGATATTTATACTTGTCGGTGTTATCGTTGTAGTTTTTGTAGCAACAGTAATTACGTTCTGTATAGTTAAAAGAGAAAACGAAAAAAAGAAAATGGTACAGATAGTAATGCCTGATGGCAAGACGTACCGAGAAACTGAATTTCATATAGTAGTGGAAAGAGCCGAACTTCTCACTACTGATTTGTAGCCGTGAGTGTTTTAAACATTGAGGTGAATCGATATCGATGTCACTCCTTCAGTAATAAAATAACGAAGGAAACATTTAGATGAATAATTTACTTAAAATGTGCTGATCATATAACGTACTCATCATACTATTAAGCTACCTCGTCGTCAAAATAATGTGCCAACTTATGATGCCTATGAAAGTATTAACAGTGTTAAGATCTACGTAGAAATGTTTTTTTGTTACGTTTATTTATTTTGTATTAAATAAAATAAAAGTAAAACATGACACCCGCATTATTATTAGTATTGCATACTATATTAACAAACTGCTACGGTCGCTATACTTAAAATTAGTGTCCGACCGAAGTTTCGGTTTCGGTTTCGGCCAATTTCGGCCAAAAAAGTTATTTCGGCCGCAGTTTCGGTTTCGGCCAGAATCCGGCCGAAACCTTCGGCCGGGCCGAAATTGCTTCGCGGCCTCTCGCGGCTCTCTCATCGGGAGCGCTCGGCTTAATTCGGGCGCGCTCGGCCGGGTAGGTATAGGTAATGTATCGGCGGCCATCCCAGCCGGGACCACCGACAGTATTCATATTCATCCCGTTTGTGACGTTTGTTTGTGAACCACGTGGCGCGCGAGAAAATATGGCGAGTGTTGTTTATTTATTAAATTATTATTTATTTTTTAGAATCTGTTACTCCATTTTATGCTGTGATTAATGAACGATACGTTTGATATTACGATTGTGAATTTCGTTTAGACGTGATAAGAATAGGTTGTTTGTTTTGAATAATATAATACCTATGCATTAGCGAATTAGTAAAGTCTTGATAACTGCAGTAAAATAATTTAAATAATACCTTATTAAATTAACTTTGTTTACAACTTTAAAAATTTGATTTTATTTTGTTTGGTTTAAAATATCATAGTTTACCTCTAATTATATCTATTTTCATTAAAAATAATTGTTTTTTATTTTGTTTAACTAAAACAGTAGCTGTTCTCATATAAGAAATCCTTGCAATAACCTTTTCCTTGCGATTTGTACAGTAATTTTGAATAATTTCATAAGTCTTCAAAAATTTCGGTTTCGGTTTCGGTTTCGGCCGAAATCAGAAAAAAACCGAATATTCGGTTTCGGTTTCGGTTTCGGCTAAAAATCGTGTTTCGGTCGGACACTACTTAAAATAGGTTATCTTGCATTCCAATTTGCAAGTTTTAGCTATTAATTACCTACGAAACTAATGGTCCCGGATTCAAATCCTGGTAAGTTAATTCCTGAGTCTTGGATGTTTTCTACGAATTTAAGAATGCATTTCTATATTGTAGTATTTTATCGTTGTCTAGTACCCAGAGTACAACCCAAGAGCTTAGTCAAGTCAATTTGTGTGGCATTTTTCCCGTTATATTTATTCATTTAATGAATAAGTTTCTAAATATAATGATCAAAATCAAATATGATAATAAGCACTTCACAGCGAAAACCGAACTGAACGAAAATTGCTCTTTATTAAGACGCAGCCAAAGGTGATGCCTTTAGTGCAGGACACTTCAAGCAGAGCTGTCAGGCACGAATAATGGAAACATAAATTTTATTAAAAAGTCATACGGTCAAAAATTTATTGATGCCAAATAATTAACGAATAAAAATTATGTTTTATAAAATCAGAATCCAGAGTCCATCATTGGTCCTTGTCCATTATTGGTACCACCACCCACCATAAATATTTACAGTGACAGATGTCAAAAAGTCTTTCGATTTCGGGTTAAATCAGTTACACTCGCATAAGAGTATACGAGGGTAAGTAATAAGTACAAATTCGAATTTTATAAGACCGTGCATGTACATTACTACCTAGGTGGCGTTAAAGAGGTAAAACCGAAAAACATATTTTCATGATTCTTGCTTGCTGCATAGCCGTGTCTTACTTCGACGTCGACAGGTAGCAAAAGCGGCGAAATACGGAATGTTTTATGGTCAGTCATGAAGATGCATGCGATAGTTTCCACAGTGAAACTTAGTTTGAAGAGTGAAGGTTTTTAAATATCCTACGAGGGTTACTAAATGTAATAAATCATTTTCAAAAGCTTTTTATCTGTTTTATTAGGTGATCTTTATTTAAGGAGCTATTTTAGCTCACGCGAATATGTTAACCTGTGTGATATGATAACAGAAAAAAATATTTTTTGGCCTGTCTGTGGTTTGATACGCCAGTGAAAATAGATAACGAACAACAGTAAATATTGACGTTGCACTTTTCCGATTATAAAGTCACAGCACGGTATGTTTGCGCCACTCGCTTATCATCTCAACTTAGTTATGTTACATGAATGCCACCGTTTCGTTATTGAATTGAAAGGTGACCATAGCTACCCTTTTGTAACGACCAGTAAAGACTGAGTTCAATTTGAACCAATAGTGGCTGTTGTTAAAACGTGACTGACTATAGTAACCATGAACCAGTAAAAAGAACTTGAATTATGATTTAAGACATAAATGACTGTTTTGTTATTTCGCTGTATGTATCGGGTTTCGAAAGGTTAAAAGTTGGAATGTCAAAAGAAACGCCATTTTGTTGATATCCATATTGAACGTAACCATAGAAACCAAATCAAAAATTGATGGATGTACACAGTGTTTTTTTTTGATTTACGATAACTTCGGCACATTACTGGGTACATCCATAGAAACTAAGTGGTAGATTAGACTTTTAAATATAGCAAAAAAAAAACTGTTTTGAACAAAGTAATTAAATGTTGTATCTTTGGTCGTTCTAAAAGGGCCTTCAGAATTAACTCATAGTCAGTGTCAAATACGTCAATGTTGGCGTGCCATACACGGACAGTTAAGAGCCTTTTAGACCAGTTCAACGTGATTAACTGATTAAATTTAAAAATGAAATATTTTTAAAACCGTAACAGTTATCATTTGTCTGTCTTCGGGAAATTAACTTTATTTGACCTAAAGAACGGTCCCTTAAATCAAAAAAAAACGCAGTGTAAGTATATCATTTATTTTTAGTTATTAAATTAAAACTTAATTTTAAACACATAAATCTCAAATTAATTTTGTTTTTAATATACGTAAATTTGAATCGGTTAATATATTTTTAATGGTTTATTATACAATTTAGGATTTCAAGTCTTCACTAAACGTCAAGACTGATATCCGGAATGACCGTAACCATGGTAATAACAATGCTATAATAATTACTATAGAACTTTTATTACCATGGTATAGTTGGTTCCAGTTTAAATGACAAAAATGCACTTAACGCAGGATTTTACAACTTCTTTTGTTGCTAAATATGAAAGGAAAAGATAACAAAGGGACGACCGAAGTGTGGCGCGTGCCTTGGAGTAGCTCAACCCTTCTTGATCATTGGGTTTTACCTGAACCGGACTCATTTAAGTAGGTGTTTTGTTTTCTAAATACAATTAAGTACAGTGCGGTTAACATACAGGTAAAAATGTATTATTAATACTATAATTTATTTATTATTATACTTAAATTGTACAAAGTGATATTGACACAGTATTTAATTATTATTTTAGAAACATTTAATTATTAAGTAAAATACCGGCAACATCAAAACTATCAAGATTGTTTGTTCACATTTAATACTATTCTTAAATTGTACAAAGTGATATTGACACAGTATTTAATTATTATTTTAGAAACATTTAATTATTAAGTAAAATACGGGCAACATCAAAACTATCAAGATTTTTTGTTCACAGTATACTTTGGCCGTACCGACAGTCCGACACACCTGCGTAATTGTTTTACAACCCTACTTGAAGATAACAATTGAAGAATAGATGTTGGTAATGGTTGGTTTTAAGTGCTTTTCGTCATATTAACTAGAACCAACTATAACGCTCATTATAGATGTTTTTTTACGCCTCGGTTACGCAATAGGCGGTATTCTGATACCATTAACGATATCAATATTAGCGGTTTATAGTACGCGAGTAGAAAAAAGTATGTTACCTGAGCAACGGTTGGCCGTCCAGTATATGGTGGATGGTGGGGGGCGACGAGAGCTCCAGGCCGCGCGACAGCAGCAACGCCTCACTGCCGTCCTGCGCCTCGATCTCCGCGCCGGTCGGGCTGGCACCCATCATGGCCAGCACTTGCACCTCCACTATTGTTGCTGTCAAACCATCTCTATTAGAATATAACCAACGTACAATGTCATATCTGTCTCTATTGTCGGCATCAATAGCCATGGCAAGAGATGGAAACATATTAGTACTGTTTGATACAAAGCCGCCAATTTTCAGCTAACGAGTTTTTTTTTATAGTCTATAATTATTCGTTATTTAATCTTAAACAGAATATGAAAGTAATGATCAAGGTGTTTGAAACACAAAAATAAGCACGCGCTATCGTAAAGTACGTGATCATGGAGTAATAATGGTAAATAGGCCCGCTTGGTTCTGTTCAGATTTTTTTCATTTTTCATTGACTCACTTTACCTCCTTGTGGTACAAACAACGACCTTGTGACGAAAATTAGCCATACATTGCGGCCGTCAATATATTATAGCTAATTTTCGTCACAAAACTGACAAAGTTAAAGTTCCTTAATTTCAGTCCTTAATTGGGTACACTTTTTAGTGAAAACGCCCTTAAGCGTAAACTCATTAAAATGTGCATTCTCCCGATCCTCACAAATATTCAGAAATCTACCCTCAAAGTTTGTCAGAGTCACGGAGCGTAGAATTTTGGAGTCAAATTAACGGACCGCGTCCGGAATACGATACTACGCTCCAAAACTAAAATAACAAACAGCCGCCAAGCTCATATGGGAATGGATTCGGCATGTTTGTCGCATGCGGGAGTAAGTGTGGGCTAAGTGTGTACCAAATAGGTCCCACGAGATAGAATTCGGCGTCGCGGCAAACCTAGGCGACGTTGGCGAAATGAGCTTGATGCCTTCAATCAAGAGTGGTGGGGTAATGTAATTGATAGGGCTACGTGGAAAGAAGGGAGGGAGGCCTTTGCTCAACAGTGGGAAGATATAGGCAGTTAAATAAAAATAAATAAATAAGGAAGAAAAAGGCAGACGAGCAGGCGGGTGAACTGATGGTAAGTGATCACCGCGAACCATAGCCAACCATAACATCAGAGTAAATAAGCAAAAATAAAGAGTACGCTCGTTTATAAAACCCCTAAGTCGTATAAATGCTTATACGCTACATACACCGTGGCCCAATAGTTTTTTTTTAATGGAACACTACGAAATCAATCGTTGTTCTATTTTTTTACGATTTGGATTAGACAGCTCGTTTAAAATTATTTAGTTATTATTGATTTATGCCATGTCGTCGTGGCGACGAAACGAAATAATTTCCTTACACAAATTTGGAAAACGACAGTGTAAGATACATCGCAAATGTCTAGTGTCCAAAACTATTAAGGTAATATGGCGTGAAAATTAAGAAAGAAGATGAAGAAAGATGACTGCCAGAAACCTTACCAAGAAACATCTTGATCGCAATCCATGGACCAAAAAGCGAAAAATGGCTAAGGAGCTGGGTGTAAGTCGTTCGAGGCTGCAAAGTACTGTCGCTAATGAATGACCTCAAATTGAAAGGATAGAAACTGCGTCAGTCACAAGTTAAAGATAAACAAGTTCACCTCGACAGATGCCGTGTGATCAAGCGTGCCGCTTCTGAAAAGTGGGGAAATATCTTTTTTTTTTCAGATTATGAACATTTTTGAGTTGATTAGACCCATTATCACCAAATTGACAGAAATTATTTTTCTAGTCACCTTGAACCGGCTTCAGCTGGTTTCCGGTTCGTTAGAACCTAAACTCAAATTACCCTATTACACAATACAACCTAATGTCAAAAACACATATAGTCATATAACCATTAATTTTAAACAACCTGATGTCAAAATACCATAAAAACTTAAAACCAAAACCAACTTGTCTCGATTTGTACTACTACCAAAATCACCTACTGTCATAAAAGCTAAAGATCATTACGAACTATTCCCATATCACACTAGTCTTGAATTACACCATTATCTTAATACAATAGTCTCAAAACACACGAGTCCCAAAACACCCTAAATGTGTGTAGTTCTCCTGAAAATAAAGCCTTCACCAATGAACACAAATATCAGGCCACTTATAAATATGAAGTGATACTTTTGAGATAAAAGTAGAGTGTCATGCTGCCATCCAGTACGACTTTCGTATCCGTCGCAATGGCTAGTAAAACTAAATTAACTTTTATTAAAAATCAAAAAGGTAACTCCTGTTTGTTGTACGACGGACACAAATATAACTTTAGCCATGTTAATAAAAACGACAGCAATAATTGGAAATGCATAAATCGGGGCGAAAGCTGCTATGCATCCGTTACATTGAACAAAAATAGAGACTGCGTTTTGAAGGAAAGTGCACATGTTTGCAAACGCCACCCTGATCAGAACGTTCGAGATATCTTTATAGATAATTGCAAAGCAGAAGTGTGCAAAAAATGACGCCTGTGAAAAAGATCTTCGAAGAGAAATTAACAGAGATAGAGGACGATAAAGTTGTCATGTGTTCAACGAACAGAAGAAAAATTCATTGTACAGGGCGAGACACAAATTTTTAGGCCAGGAAAAAACTGAATTCACTCATCTAGAAGAGGTCCAGATTCCTGAAATTCTTGCTGATTACTTCCTGACGGTAGAAGATGGTAGAGAAGACAAGATTTTGATATTTGCTAGCAAAAGAAGTAAGCAGTTCTTACGAAACTCTGCAAATGAAAATATACAATTGTTTGCCGAAGGGACCTATAAAAGGGTTCCGAAACCTTTTTCTCAAGTGTACGCGATTCATGCTGATGTCAGTATAAGCAGGAAATCAACAAATGTCGTACCCGTTATATTCGCATTGCTGCCCGATAAAACCGAGAAAACTTATCGAAGACTATTTACACTACTACGCGAGAAAATGGATGTGATCATACACAAATTTAAATCAGATTTTGAAGTAGCACAGATAAACGCCTGCCGTTCTGTTTTCCCAGATTGCGTATTCACCGGATGCTACTACCACTATAATCGAGCAGTTTGGAAGAAGGGCGGTAAATTGAAAATTGATACGACCGAAAACGGTCGAAATATTCTAAGAATGTCTGCCAATTTGGTACTCTTACCTGCAGAAGAAATAAATAATGGTTGGGTGTCTATTCTGAGTGAAGCACACGTCACCGATGAACTGTTGCTGTTTAAAAGATATATGGAGACATTTTGGCTTAAATTAGGACCTGAAGCAATCGGTTGCAGTGACCAAAAACACAGAAGCAATAATCCTGTAGAGGGTTAGCACCGTAGATTGAATATCCGTATGCCGCATAAGCCTACTCTGATACGCTTTCTTTATCGATTAAGAAAAGAGTCAAAATACCAAGACACTCGTATAAACAATGCTCTTTTCGGCGGAGCCCGTAGACGTCGGTGCGATATCATCTTCGATAGTAAATATCGAGAGTTATTGGTTGAGCTGTATGTAGGCTATATAGACGCAATCACATTTCTGAAAAATGCTGTTCTCTTAAAATCGCAATTGCGATAAAGCACAAAATTGTCTGACGTATTGATCGCGGAGAAGTTGTTCATTTTTAGTTTTAAAAAGGTGACATTTTGGTTAAGTGGTTATAATAAGAGTGTGGTAAACGTAGCACAGTGTTTTTTCAAGCCTCATTTTGGGACACCCTAATATAATTCTAGTTTATTGGATCATCAAATGGAGAAAGTTATAACAAATACGGGACAAAAACTCCCGCGCGGCTAACTATGATAGTTTTGGAGAAAATTAGATTTGAACGTAAAGTCCCGGAATCACATGAAAAACTTACTTTTTAAAATTTTGTTTATATTAAGTGCAATAATAGTACATTGTTGCCTAGGCGCGGAAAGTAAGGGTTTTCCTGACGAGGTGGTTAGCAGGCCGAGCAATAGCGAGGCCTGCTAAAATACGAGTCAGGAAATCCTCGTTTCCGCCGAGGCATACATAATGCTTTTCTCAAACATGTGAGGAAATAATACAAATACATTTCTAAAAAGCAAGTAATTTAATTTAATTCACATTAAAAGTTATGTTGGTCATGTTTGGGCAATTTGTAAATAAAAACTTAATAGTTTTTCCAGGAGCATTTATGTTCGTTTGCTGAATTTGAGATGAAGATGTTTCAGGGTTTGTGGTAGACATATTCTCCTGTGAAGTGAATACTGATGTGCAAGTTGCGGAAAGTTTCCAAAAAGATGGAAAAGTTGCAAGAAATTTCCGGAAACTTTCACAAGAAATATAGGAAATTTTAATTTAAGAAACGGAAAGTTTCATTCCCCATACAAAATTGTGAGAAGTTTCCGAAATTTTCCTACATGAAATTTTCCGCAATTTTGGAAAGTTTCCTTTGGCACATCAGTAGAAGTGAAGTGCCGAGGACTTGATTTTTGTAGTGGTGAGCGAGACGTGGAAGCCTGAGGACTGGATGCTTGCAGATGGTGGCGAGATGTGGAGACCTGAGGGCTGGACACTTGCAGATGGTGGCGAGATGTGGAGGCCTCAGAACTAGACACTTGTAGGTGGTGGCAAGATGTCGACGCCTGAGGACTAGGCACATGCAGATGTTGGCGAGATGTGTGCCATTTGATTTGTTCATGTATTTTGTTCGAAATCTCAGACTTGTTTTCGATTGATTCTTCAATATATCCTTCAGCCACTTTATCTGATTTCCAACCGCCTAGTCTTTTTAATGTTGTCAAGTTTGCTCCAGAATCAGCAAGAAGCGTAGCCGAGGTTCGTCGGAAACAATGTCCAGTATAAGCCTGAGTATCGGTCAAATTTAAAAACTTAGCTATTTCTTTAGGCATGGAAGAAATTTTGTGTTTTCCGATTGGCTGTCTGGTGCACTTGCCATCTTTATAATTTAGGAAAAATCTGGTTATGTTAGTATTTGGCGGACGAAGAGCCTCATACTTTCGAACTATACCTAGGTTTTCGCCGCGGATGACAAATGCTCGGTCGAGTTTGGTTTTGGTGTCACACAATTGAATAATCATCGTATTTTCGTGATTTTCAATGTCTTTTGTGGTGATGTTTGTTAATTCTAAACTTCGACATGCTCCGTTAATTCCCAAAATAAGTGCAACCTGTAACAAATAAATCTTTATTTATAATACACTGCTTTTATGAATATTATACAGAAATTAATCTCTTCAAAAAAACTGCATCAACTTATCTAAGTATAATTTACTAACCTTAATAGCCAAATATTTAGCATCGGGAGCTTCCTTTAAAAATCTATCCACATTTTCTCCAGTCAAAACCTTTGACTTTTTACTTTTGAAGCCAGAGTACTGTCTTTTAAGAAACATTGTAAGGTTTGAAAAATCCTTTATACAGGGTGGAAAGGGACGACGGCCTTTCCGTTAAATTCTAGATTATGTATCTTTAGTACTATATTTTTCTCCAAGAAACTATGCAAATATTTTTAGCCGTTTTCGAGTTACAGCTCGTTAAAGTTTAATACAAAAAACGTGTAGTTTCAACCCTAACAGCTGATAAGGTCAATGACCCCACCTTGAACTAACTAGTAAACACTAACTTTATGACGTTATTGATGGATGACATTTTGTAGGTCCATTGACAATATTTTTGTTTTGCAACCTGTTTGTTTCACAGATAATTATTACAATGACAATAAGCACGTCACAATTATGTCACACTCTGAACCCTTAATTTGGCAAAAATAAAAAAAGTCGGGAATTCAAACCCTTTTTGATTTTGAACCAGCAAAAAAATAAAAAAACATTCCAAACATTAAAAGTGAACATTATAGTATGTTGACTGTGGCATACACTGCCAAATTAAGGGTTAAACTAATAAAATACTTAATAATGCCACTATTTGAGGCTAGAGATTATCTCAATTTGTTACTGTTATACGCAGAGTGCAACTACAATACCTCTGAGACTTTGCGTCAATACAGACAGCGATATCCTCCACCGCATCCATCAGATCGTCGAACGATTTTACGTGCCTTTGACCGCGTTGCTAGCAATCGTCCTATAATCCCCCGAACATCTCAAGACGACCAACGCGGAGGAGGTGTCGTGCGACTTGCTGCGGGGCTCGAAGAAAGAGTACTGCGTTATTTTGATCGAAATCCAAGAGCAAGTTCCAGGCGGGCGGGTCAGCACTTCGGATTAACTCATACGACAGTATTGAAGATACTAAAACGTGCCCGTCGTCGTCCTTATCACATACAGAGGGTTCAAGCGTTATTGCCCAGAGACTGCCCCATCCGGGAAGCATACTGCCGGTGGTTGTTGGACAAAATAGCTGGAGACCGTGACTTCATTAGACGCATTATTTGGACGGATGAAAGTGTATTTACACGCAATGGAATGTGGAACAGGCGAAATGAACACGTGTACGCCGAAGAAAACCCATTCGCGTACCGTTATTCGAGTCACCAATATCGTTGGTCAGTAAACGTATGGGCTGCAATTCACGGGGAAACAATTATAGGGCCTGTGTTCTTACCTGCAACACTTAACAGAGTTGGATACATGGCCCTCCTAAACTCCGAGGTTGACGCTTACCTCGATAACTTGCCACTGGCCGAAAGACAACGCACTTGGTACCAACAAGACGGAGCACCAGCTCATTCCGTGATAGAAGTGCGTGAGAAATTAAACACTGAGTTTGGGGACAGATGGATAGGGCGATTCGGGCCACACCGTTGGCCCCCAAGGAGTCCGGACCTCACGGCACTGGACTTTTTTCTGTGGGGCACGATTAAAGACAAAGTGTTCAGGACAGAATGTGATACTGCCGAGGAAATGAAAGAAAGATTAATTACTGCCTTCGAACAACTGCGTAGAAAAAATCGTGAAGAAAATACATTATCGAAGGTGCATCGCCATACTCGGGCACGAGCTGCTGCCTGTCTTATTAGACGCGGTGGAATATTTGAACATCGGGTATAGATCCCTAAGATAACAGGTATCCTTTTCTCCTTACAAATGTTGGAATGTACTTAGTTAGGAACATAGGGTTGTCACCAATATTAAACATGACTTATTTTAACTTTTTTGTTTTCTTTATAATAATTGTTTCTAACCATTGCACATCGAATGTATATCACTTATGTGATATTATATTTTCGGGAACGGCCCTCGTCCCTTTCCACCCTGTATTAACTTTGTGTTTCATTTCAACTGTACACTTGAGCATCGAATAAATGGACCACAATGTAGAAGGCTTCTTATTCTTAGATTGCTCACTGAAATATGCTAGAAATACACCTTCAGCAAAGCTATTTACATTTTTGTTTGCCCTCCACAGCATAAATTGGTCATAAGTTCGGATGTATTTTTCCTTAGATTTAGCGGGAAGCAGGTTTTGCCTAACCGAGGCAGCTTCCGATTTTAATATAGGCGGTGTGGTACCTATTTCGTCGCTTTCGTCGCTTGAGCTCATTTTTTATAGTACGTATTTCACACAACAAATAGTTTAATATTCGGTTTCACAATTATATTATGCAGAATGAACGAATGCTACCGACTGTCAATTGTTTTTAAATACTAACCATAGACATTGGAATGCAAATTCAAAAAGAAACACACGCACTGTGCTAAAAAAGCGAGCAGTTACCTTGGCTGTTTAGAATTTTTGTCTTGGTCCTTTTGATTTTGTATGCAAATTGACAGCATTTTTAAGAAATATATGGACATGGACGGAAAGTGTTTTCATATGGTTTTTTTACTCCTAGGAGTAAAATGAGGCTCTTTCCGTCCTTGTGTTTCAATCGGAAAACCGTTTTTTCCGAGCATGTTTGAGAAATAGTACATTGTTTCCTAGGCGGGGAAAGTAAGGGTTTTCCTGACGAGGTGGTTAGCAGGCCGAGCAACAGCGAGGCCTGCTAAAATACGAGTCAGGAAATCCTCGTTTCCGCCGAGGCATACATAATGCTTTTCTCAAACATGTGAGGAAATAATACAAATACATTTCTAAAAAGCAAGTAATTTAATTTTCATTTTTGTTTGCCCTCCACAGCATAAATTGGTCATAAGTTCGGTTATATTTTTACTTAGATTTAGCGGGAAGCAGGTTTTGCCTAACCGAGGCAGCTTCAGATTTTAATATAGGCGGTGTGGTACCTATTTCGTCGCTTGAGCTCATTTTTTATAGTAAGTATTTCACACAACAAATAGTTTAATATTCGGTTTCACAATTATATTATGCAGAATGAACGAATGTTACCGACTGTCAATTGTTTTTAAATACTAACCATAGACATTGGAATGCAAATTCAAAAAGAAACACACGCACTGTGCTAAAAAAGCGAGCAGTTACCTTGGCTGTATGGAATTTTTGTCTTGGTCCTTTTGATTTTGTATGCAAATTGACAGCATTTTTAAGAAATATATGGACATGGACGGAAAGTGTTTTCATATAGTTTTTTTACTCCTAGGAGTAAAATGAGGCTCTTTCCGTCCTTGTCTTTCAATCGGAAAACCGTTTTTTCCGAGCATGTTTGAGAAAAATATATTTTGTACTTTCGTTTAAATGTCTTAATATAAGGCTAAATTATTAACCTTGTTTTGGTAGAATAGCGCTATCCATTTTCAAGATATTCACGATTATGATAAAATCGAATTTATTTTTTTGTGACTGAACAATTACGAAAACAACGGACTTTTGGAGGTATTAATTTTTGAAAAAGTCCCGGGATGCCCGGGATTTTGGTCAAAGCTTAGTGTCACTGAGGCGACATGTTTGTTTGTAACGTGTGGTTTATAACTGACATATGTGGCATTATTTGCGTACATTTCTTCCAATGATAGGTAATATGTAACGCGGGAAGGAGTCCACCCTCGTTAGGAATGCCGAGACCCCGCATTAATACATAATAAATGGAAGCGGGCCTCTTCATATTCAATACCGAAAATAATCAAAAGACCTTATTCTCGCGGAGAAAGAATACGTCGAGCAACAATTGCGAAATTTAATCCCAATCGCGACAGTAAACTTACTTTAAGCATCATCGATGGCAATGTATACAATATTATTCATAATACATTTTCCCAACTCAGGTGTCCCATTTGTAAATTAACTAGTAGTCAATTTAATGATTTAGATGTGGCTTATTCCGCACCGATTGACGAAGAAACAATTAAAAATGGTATCAGTCCTCTTCATGCTCCATTTGGGATATAAAAATGACCCCCGGGTAAGACAGTGGCGAGTCTCAAAATCATCCGTTGCGGGAAAAATAACTGAAGACCGGAAGAAAATAATACAGACGGAAATAAAGGATCGCTTGGGCTTATTAGTAGACGTCGTCAGACCTAACTCTGGAACGACGAATGACAGCAATACTGCCCGGCGAGTCTTTGCTACTGACGAATGTCGTGGGACATTTGCCGAAATACTTGGAGTCGGTAAATGGCTTGTGGATGACATACATATAATTTTAGTCGCCATAAACAGCGGGCTGACGATTGACTCCAAAAAATTCGGTGATTTCTGCAGAAATTTGGCCCGGAAATATATAGAAAATTATAGCTGGCATCCCATGACCACTACTATGCACAAAATACTTATTCTCGGCCAAGAAATTATAGAAAGCTCACTAATGCCCGTAGGAGTACTGTCAGAGCAGGCTGGCGAGTCCAGGAACAAATTTTGGCGTTACGACCGCGAACATCATAGCCGAAAAGATAAGCGAACACATACAATAGATGATTTGTTCCACAGGGCATTAGAATCATCTGATCCGGTCGTATCGAATACAAGGCTGAGTATGCGTCAATGTAACAAAAAACGCATGCCTTTACCCCCACAAGTGATCGAAATGTTAAAACCATTTCAATTTAATAACGATGATGACGAACAGAATGACAACGAGGGGGTAGTGGATACGGAAACTGAAGAAACTGAATATGTCACTGTTCTAACAAACAAACATGACACATATACAGACATAGGTGAAAATTAACTTTTTTATTAAATCCCGGGATAAAACCGGGATTTAAAAAAACATGAATATTTCCGAAAGTCCGTTGTTTTCGTAATCGATTTTTTTGTGGTAGTAGTCTAAAAATGTGGGTACAATTTAAACTTAAAATAAACTGCTAACATCGTAGACTTCAGTCACAAAAAAATAAATACGATTTCATCATAATCGTGAATATCTTGAAAATGGATAGCGCTATTCTACCAAAACAAGGTTGATAATTTAGCCTTATATTAAGACATTTAAACGAAAGTACAAAATATATTTTATTGCACGTAATTTAAACAAAATTTTAAAAAGTAAGTTTTTCATGTGATTCCGGGACTTTACGTTCAAATCTAATTTTCTCCAAAACTATCATAGTTAGCCTCGCGGGAGTTTTTGTCCCGTATTTGTTATAATTTTCTCCATTTGATGATCCAATAAACTAGAATTATATTAGGGTGTCCCAAAATGAGGCTTGAAAAAACACTGTGCGTAGGTACTAACGAACCTCAAAGACATGTTTTTATTTTTAAGGGAGTGAGATTAGTGGTTAAATAAATATTTTCACAAATTCAACGTTTTATTTTTTAATTTGAGATCCTCTAGACTAGAACCTCTTTATGACCGGTAGCATCTGACTGCATCTCGGCTACTGCTTGTATTGATAACTGTACTGCTGCTTTTCATTATATACAAATTCAATAATCTATTCAATCACTATTTCGTACCCCCAGATGAATAAAGCGGTTATATCAAAAACCTTACTTTACAGCAAAAATAATAGAAGGAAAATTGCTCATAATCACTTATGTTTTTGATGAAAAATTTATTATTTTCGTTAAAAATAACGCAGTAATAAATAAGCTATTATATGGTTTTGACGGACTAAGACAGCATTGCATAGACGTTAATAAAATAAATAAAATGTATATTACAATTATATTCATATGCCTACATACCGATTAATTTTTTTTAACTGTTTGTACGTCTTTATTCGTCTAAATATTCAGATAAAACATTTTTGTAACAATCATACACATACTTTATTAAGCAGCATTGATACCATAATCATGCACCATATTATATGTTTACGTCCTTATTCATGCACTTTTAACTAGTTGCTGTCTTGGTATTTCATATTAACTGCTTTATTCATTTAGTGACAATATCACTAAAATGAATATAAAAAGTCTGTACAAATTATTTTATGAGGGATCATCAGAATAAAACAAATGATATTGTAATAAAATGTTGATTATATTAATTAACTATTAAGGAACAATAACTTTCATTATGAATATACCTAATATCAGAATGGATTTGTAATTATATCTTTGATTTTGTCTGGCTTTCAGTGAAACACAGACAAATCCAACAAAAAAATATATATTTGGTTGAAGGGTACATAAAATTGGCGTAACTAATCGAAATACGTATCTGGATTTGTAACAACTAAGTTTACAGATGTTTTAACTATATGTAAGTGCTAAAATTATTAGAGGTTAAACGTCGAATATGGAAGAAACATTGGAATTTTCTGTGGTAAAAAAAGTTTACATGAACATTTTTAAAACTACCTATAACATTTATTTATATACATTAAAGTATATTTTTGTAACAAGAAACTTCTTAATTGTATTCTTTTCATTATATATTAACATTACTAGCATAATCATCACAGAAAATCTCTAGTTAGCTATTTAAAATTAGACTTGAAGTATCCATTGCATGTTAGTTAACTATTAAATATGGGTATAATTAGGCACTGATTAACATATTATTTTTATTCAAATGAAATTCCTATTAAATATTAATAGTAAATAGTAATTACTCTGTGACTCGGAACAATCGTCATCACTCGTATCAGCAGCGGCAGCAGCTGCAGTTTGCGTTTGGGGAACTAATTTCTATTCTATTCTAAAATATAGCCTATGTTTATGCCAAATTTAAATCAAACGTTTAGCCGTTCTGGCGAAATTACGTAACAAACATCCATCCATCCAAACATTCGCATTTATAATAATTGAACTAAAGAATGCATGCTACTTCGTACCTACGCGTAGAATTTGTTTTAAAACTTGCATGTTTAAACATTTCTAAAATACCTACGTAGATACCTACTTTTGTTAAGAAAGGTTAGTTTTGTCACGAAACTAAACCTTAGGACCAGTTTAATACAATAAGGAACTTAACTTGTTTTCTAAATTTCAAATTTAAGAAGCATTATACCTACCTATCAAAAATCACAACATGCATTTTGACAAAAATCATATTACTTAAATATACTTATGCTTTGTTTTAGTCTTTACACTTTGAAAAGTTACTAAAGTTTGATACCTACACTTCTTAAATTCAAATAGGTATCCTGATCCACCTACCGTTATAATAATACGCTTAGGTATAAGTCTACCACTAATCTCTATCTATACTTCAGTTTTTATAGAATTAGAAACCACAATAACATTATATTGCGGCTCGTGAACTGTAATAACTGAAGTTTATACATATATACATACTAACAGAGCAAGTTAAATAATAGTTTGTAATAAATAGCAAAATATAAGGAAGGTATTACACGCACTCTCATCATTGACCATGTCCAACATTCGTCGGCATCGCAAATCCCGCAAGGTTTTGTCGCGTCCAGAAGACTTATTTTCATTGTATTATAATCATTAATCATGTAATTTATTATAACACTCAACACTGTCGTTTGCACTTTTTTCGATCACTTGTTTACAAACAAAACGCAAGTGCACGCCTCGTTACCGATCTAAATTACGACTACAAAGAAATGGCCGGCCGGGTGAGACGTGTTTACAACTCAGGTGATTCCCCCTCCCGCGGGGCGTCCGGTGTTGCATGCCTACTTGCAAAACTATATAGTTGTAATATTGAACAGTAAAATGAAATAATAAATAAATACGTCCATGATTATTAAGTTAAGATGTACAAAATATCATTACAAAATTATATTATTCACAAAGCAAACATAAAAGCACACTACGTTAAAAACGGAAATCTATTGAACTCGTATCACTCTTCGCGTCTCTAGTGAAATATGTGTTCAGTAAGAACATTGACGTTTAAGGTTAAACAAATCAACGTGTTCCTTTTTTTCGGGCGAATAAAAGTGTTTTAAGTTTTAACATCCTTTTTCAGGCAACTATCTGTGTTCCAAGGCCGTGTAATAATTTGTAATGGTTTTATTCGACAACATAGATTAATTTTAATTTCGGAAGTATAAACACGTTTGTGTAAATATTTCCGTAAATATAAGTCAGAGGAGTATGAAAAAAATTGACGTGATGAATCTTAACCTGCGGAATTCAAAAATCCATTAAAATAAAAAGTCAGGTAAATTTTTTTACCGCTTTGTTCGACTGGGTGTGCGATTTGGCTAAGAACAAGATTTAACTATAAGGCTTTCGTGTTAGTCTGCCTTTCCTCATTTAAAGTAACAACCTAGAATTTAGTAGTTTTTGTCATGTGGTGGAATTAAAATAATCTGTAACCACATTCCCACGCTCGCATTATCACAAATCATTCGTGAAAATTTCAACTTTCTAGCGTTCACGGTTTATGTGATACAGCCTGGTGACAGTCAGACGGACGGAAGGACAGTGAAGTCAAAGATCTGTCAAAGTAGGTAGTAAGAGGGGTCCGTTTTTTCTTTTTGGGTACGGAACCCTAAAAACCACACATTACATAAATGCTAGTGAGAAAAAAAAATTGGATGTTTTGGAACTAGCGTGTTTTGAGACCATTTATTTAGAGATTGGTGTGTTTTGGCACTAGTGTATTATGGGATTAGTTTGTTTTGAGCTTCAATTTTTATGACATTAGGTGATCACAGGAGTACCTAGTACATGATAAAAATAAGATCGTATTGGTTTTAGGGTATTTTGGGACTCGGGTATTTTGACATCAGGTGGTTTTAAATTAATGTTTATGACTATATGTGTTTTTGACATTAGGTTGTATTGTGTAATAGGGTAATTTGAGTTTAGGTCCTAACGAACCGGAAATTTCAGCTGTTCCTCACCGCCAAAAATCAGAATCAGTTAAGATTTGAGGTGGTATTTGCTCCGCAGGTAAAACTCTCCTGGTATTCATAGAAAAAGGTGTGAAAATTAATTAAGAAATATACAGAAGAGATATCCTTGAAGCCGCAGTTATTCCTTGGAGTTAACAACATTTTGGCACCCAACCGTGAATATTCCAGCAGGACTCTGCTCCATCTCACCCGGCTCGTAGTGTGCAGCAGTGGTGTAAAGGCAAATTTCCCGCTTTCATTCGCTCAAAAGAATGGCCACCTTACTCTCTGACCTTAATCCAAAGGATTTGACAAGAGCCTGTGCCACTATAGTACGGGCCGTAGTGTCACCCAATGCATGGAGAGGTCAAAATTTGGCATCGGAAGAATTCATTTGGCACAGATGTATCCTAGGACAAACTGAGCTGATTTGGCCCGGTAGCCATCAGCCAACCCTTGGGGGGTATTCAAAGTTACATGCCTTCGCGCTTTGGTTAAAAAAATATATCGGCTCTAGTTCACTTATCACCTCGAGTGTGGTGTGATTTTCTGATAAACCATAGATGTGGCTTTCATTTTTCATGTAATAATTACACTCCTACATATAAATTTATTAAGATACATAAAGAAGTTTCACAACATTTTGTGCAGATTTAAAAAACATAAAGTTTTAATTTATATCATTTATTTGAGGCGAGCAGAGTAATTAAATACACCACCCTCGCGGTAGCGCGAATTATGACAGCGGTCGGAACTAACTCAGACGAGAACTCATGAGTATGATAAGGGTTTGCTTATGCAAGAGTTGCTAATCAAATGCCTCTTATATGCCGATGATCAAGTTATACTTGCCCCATCGGTACTTGAGTTGCAGGAGATGGTGACAGTGATGAATGAGAGATTTAAGCAAAAGGGGATGAAAGTAAATGTTACCAAGACCAAGGTCATGGTGACAGAGGAGGACGAGGAGATGACTGAGTGCGTGATAAATATAAATGGTGAATTAGTAGAAAAAGTGAGTGAATTTGTGTACCTAGGAAGTATGTTTACAAGAGATGGTAAGTGTGAGAAGGATATCGAGAGGAGGGTAAATGCGGGGAATCAAATTAATGGGTCCCTGTACTCCTTTGTGAGCGGACAGGGCGTTTCACCAAAAGCCCGACTGGCTGTTCACAATGGAGTGCTGGCCCCTACCCTAATGTATGGTAGTGAATGTTGGATGTGGCAGGACAAGCATGTAAGTCGTGTAAAAGTAGTTTAAATGTGCTCTTTGCGTAGTATGTGTGGTGTGAAACTGATTGATAGAGTAAGAAATGAAAAAGTCAGAGAGAGTTGTGGAATAAAAGAAGATGTAGTGACTAAGATTGAAAAGGGCATGCTTCGATGGTTCGGTCATTCATTAGGAAAGGATGGATGAAAGAAGATTGACGAAAGAAGATTGACGACAGAGATATACAGATCGAAAGTGAATGGAAGGGTTGGAAGGGGCCATCCTAGGCGCACTTTTTCGAATCAAATCGGAGAAATTCTGGAAAAGGGCCGGATCTTAAGTACCCGAAACTGACGTGCCGAAGCGAAAGAAATTTGTCAAGATCGTAGCAAGTGGAAATAAGTGGTCTCTGCCTACCCCTCTGGGAAACAGGCGTGATTTAATGTATGTATGTATGTATATAAAATAAAATAAATATAATAATTAAATTATATGTTTTATAATGAAATAAATTCAATATACAGGGTGTCCCAAAAATAGCACGTCACAGTGACACTGGAGATTCCCCAGCCTCAGACGAACGAAACCAGCCTAACATGACCTCAGTAAAAGTTGCACCGTTTTCGAGTTATACCAATTTAAAGATTTTTCCAATTATTCACCTCTTTTGACATTGTAAGTGCTTGTATTTACTGGGATAGCTACTACTAAAAACGAAATGAGCATACAACTTTAAAAACATGCGTATTTTATGCCAATTCTAAAATGGTATAACACATGATATCTTAATGCATAAAAGTAGTAATTCGTATTACATTTGCCAATATGGATCCTCGGAAACCAATGCTAATCATCTAAAAAACTATCTTGTACTTTACGATATCTCATTTGTTTGTGCTCCTTTGAAGAATTATGATTGATTTTTGGTTGAACTTGGTTCAAAGATAATAAAAAACATGTTTAAATTTCATTCGTTTTTACAATAAATGTTCGAATTGTTTCCCTCCGACTCTAAGGCACAAATGGCATCCTCGGATAAAATTTCGGTTTAATTTTCGTAAACTGGTTTCCGATATGTCTCGAGCTGCATTGAAGACACGTCGCCGTAGTTCCTCTTCGTTACTTATTGGTTTTGAATAAATATTGTTTTCAAAAAGCGCGGGGGAGCGCAACCAACTAAAAAACACCCTGGCGTCTTGCCGGTTTGGCACGACGCCGAAGATAGACAACCTAACCTAACCTAACCAGCTTCTTCACGAACTCCTGAGGAATGGCATCCCACTTCTGTTACAGAGCGACTTTTATAGAATCAACATTTGATGAAAATGGATCGTGGTCTCAAACCTTCGGAGGCAGGTGTTCATGGGCAAATTCCAATCGTCTTGGCGGTTTCGTGGCGGCGATCTGAGCCCAGCGAGAGGCTTTTTTGCGGTCAGGTTAACTTCATTGAGTCTCTTCCGGGCTTCATTTACTAGCAGTTACTTCTCATACCCGCAGAAGATGCTACTAGACAATAACTCCCGGCGAGCAGTAGAATCGATGAAGCGGTCGTCCCTAAGCAACTTTGACAGCCGGATCCTAATCTCCGTGTAAAGCCTTCTGTCTTCTGGGACGTCTAATAGTAGCATTTGAACAGAATCTGTGTTTAGAGTGGTTAACATGTTAAAGTAGTTCTTAATTACAAATACTTGACACTATATCGAATCGTAATAACGCGTTGGTCATCAAATTGACTTTAAACTTGGTAAACCTACAAAATTGATAAAAAAGGTGGTGAATGGAAAATCAGTAACGTTTCGCCTTTAGATGCAAGACGTGAAAACCGCTTTAACTTATAGTAGACTCAAAGAAATCGTGGGCAGCTTTAGACACAATGCTGTTGTAATTTCCAGGCGGACGAAGTCGTGGGCACACCTAGTTATGTGATTTTTATATGCATAAACCATATTTTTCTACATAAAAACTTTTTTAGACATGATTTGATAAAGTAATGCTACTCACTATTCCGTCACACGCAACTAACGACTCTAGCATTGATTTCCAGTTGTCAACAATCGAAAGGACCATGAACGAAATCCCGAACACCCAACTTGTGAGTGGGTGAAGTGACGGGCGGCGGCGGGCGCCTGCGGTGGTGGTGGCGGCTCGTCGTGCGTGAAACTATCTAACTAATACTCGTAGTTTACGAAAAATCATAACCTCCGAATTAGTTAAATCGCATTGTTTGGGAAAAGCATTATTATATGCCTTGGCGGAAACGGAGATTGTCTGACTTGGATTTTAGCAGGCCTCGCCAAGGCTCGGCCCGCCAGCCGATGCGGTATCAGGCAATTCCATACATTCCGAGCTTAGGCAATAATTTACTATTTACAACTTACAGAACGTTAACGGTGGTATGTCTAAATCCGGTGCCAGTAGTCGCGAGGCGCATGCCGCTCCCGCATACACAAGTTCCATTTCTAACGAGACAAGTCCTTGCCTCTGCGACGTAAACGGAGTGTCTTCGTATCCAACGCAAAGGCAGCGAAATCCGAATCGACTGTCTTCACTAAAAGCAAATTAAAACTACAACATTGTTACTGCACCGCGGAATTGTATGCGGCATGAAGTTTTCCATTCATCTTTTGGATCTTTTCATAGGAACTGGCACGAATTTTATTGTCTCATTTTATCGTAAATAATTTATTTGTGGGGTAAGATGAAATGCCGGGCTGGGGCACAGTGGGATCGCTAGATCTCTGTTCAAGGCGATTGTTTTTAATATGTTTTTATGGTTCTGAATATACAACCCTGGGTTAGTTCACAGCGAGACACCGCGCGGAGCTAGTATACTAATTTATAAAAGATCTTTAAACATATTTTAGTTAAAGTAAGCTTTGTCAGATGCTAATGTCACACCGACAAATAAGGACAAAGCATACTTAAAACACACTTCAGCTATTTTGCGTTTAACAATAAGAGGGGAAGTCTACACAGAATTGACAACAATTCATTATGTGCTAAGGTAGTAAAATAAAATACCGTTTCTAGATTTTACACTGCTGATTACAGTAAAAATATCTTTGGATTTTTTATGCAGTAGTTTTTTTTTTATATTTAGGAAAAACAGTAAAAAAAGTTGGATTGTGAATGTTAGGAATACACTTATAGTGCCCTTAGTCCATTTATTACCAAAGGAATAGGAAAAAATATACAACTGTCATGTTCATTTTTTATCTGTCTGACGGATTACTTGATTCTAACGACACGCTTTCGATTCTACGCAAAATAGTTTATTTATTTTAATGGCGTCTACAAATTATGTAATTAATTAAATTACGCATAATAACAAATTTGTGAACGAACGGCAGCGAATGATTGACAAGTGAGTGACATGACATGACAGTCAGTTCTGTTTCTGTTTAAAGTTACTTTATTTTATTTTATATCAGGCTAAGATCACGACATCAGTATTCCTAACTTTGTATATACGGGCTTTTTAATTACTATTTCTTTAATAAATTATTAACGATTTAAGTGAAATAAAGAAAAACCAAGAAATACGGGTAGTCTAATTTTTAACCAGCTATTATAAACGCGAAAAAACAATAATGCTTTTTTTTTTGAAATGTTGTCTGTTGATGGAGCCAAGCTGCCAGGTGAGCGAGACGTCGCGGCGCAATTAGGCACCACTTTCACCCTCTTACTTAACTGTGTACCTCTTTGTATAGTAGATAAGATAAGTTGTATTATTTTATATTGTATTATACTGTCTCAGAAAGTACGTACTTCGTCGCGTCTCGATGTGAACTGACACAAGAAAATAGCCGGACGGATGGCGTCGGCTTAACAATCCCATTGGCACCCTTTGGATACGGATCCCTTAACAGAGAAAATAATAGCCTCTTCGAGGAAGAAACAGCGGATTACGATAAAAGGGTAGCGTACAAGGACATAGAAAAAAATGGAACTTCGATAAAAAGCCATTTAAAAATTTGTTACTTAAAAAAAATCACGTTATGTTAAACATTAAATAGCTATAAGACTTACTTGTTAGTCTTGTTGTACTCGGTTAAATAATCGGATGCGGTTTCCAATGAGAATATTACTTCGTTTCCAGGCACCAATAAGGCCTTTTGTGGCCATTCGGATGAACTGCAAAACATTGAAAAACGTGTTATTTTCATATTTTTCTAGAACTAGAGGGCACTGTTGGTACCAAGTCAAGTACCTATCAACAGATCATCAACAGTTCCAGTGGAAAGAAGGCTGAAAAGTGATATGTCAATAAGTTGTGTTTATCTGCCTTGGCGGGCAGGATGCGTATAGTTTGTATTTGTTGAACTGAGCTGTTTTACTACACAAAGCCATTGTGTCTGCACAATACGATTATCTTTTTTTGTTTTCGTAACCGCAAACAAAAAAGTTAGAACTACTGTTAATTATCAACCCTATCTTTATACTCAGTGGGTTTAAAATGTAACATTTTTGCACTTCATAACCGTCATAGTCGTAACGACGACCTGCTTCGTAGAAAAAGGACAAGTACAAAAATATTGAATATGCCATTTCTCTCCCAGCACATTTCAAACCTACAATGAATATCGCTTTGTTGTGCATCTGTGTGGGTCCTGCACCAATTCACAATGCAGATTGGCATTTTTGCAGCATTAAAATCGAATATCTTTGATGTAATTATAAACAACTGTTTGACACTAAGTCAGAAAGCTGACTGATAGACGGTTCGGCACTAAGTATTGGCCACACCCCCGCCGGCACTAAGTCAGTGGGGACGATTTTGAGCGTCAGTTACGCTTCCATACTTATTATATTTCCTAACCTATCTCTTCAAGTATTTTGAGATTCATTTTTTATGATTGTACGTACCACACCTGCTATGTTCCGCATGGGCAGATGAACTTTTTTAGTAATCAAATTTTGTTCTATTACCCACGGTAATTGTGATTTGCTGGCACTCGATCAGCTAGGGTTACCAACGGTGCCCTCAGGATTTATTTTATACTTAGTAAAATAAAGACGTTCGTACCAAAAAGTTCAGTCCCGACCTTGAGTGAGCCTTGGATAGGGGTACGTTTCAAAATGTAAATTAATACACGCGATGGAGCTCGAAAAATCAGTTTTATGATAATGTCACAGATTTGCAGACCTCAGAACTTATTTTGCACTAGTATAGAAATTTGTCTATAGCTGAAAACGTTTTGTTTAGGGTCATTCCACCGTAACACCCGAAACAGCTACATTTTATCAGTGATTCCCTAGTTATTGCTCTTATGCTTTTAATTATGCATGTTTAGGAAAAGAAAATATTATCCAAATTAACTCTTATAATTAGGATTATTTCGATATTGTAATATAATAAGCAACTAGGAAAATGACTATTTAAATAGTCTTAATTATAAGAGTTCGTGTAACACCCGAAAAAGTGGAATGACCCTTTAGTTTTAATTCCCACCGGGTATATCCTAAAACAAAACGGAAGTTGTACTTAATAAATACCTCCCCGGCTTTTGCTTTTAGATTGAGTAGGTAAGTACGTAGTTTTCTATATCTTGTTTTTAATTAATTTAGAAATGTCCGCATTTGCTCAAGTAAGAGTGCTGCCTTACAGATTATCCGCTTAATAAAGAAACAAAGTTTTCTAAGTTAGTAATCCTTAAAAAACGAGATATATTTCTAGTCCCTGCCTAGGCCTGCCCCACTCTGGGAATGATGGCGTGAGTGTAAGTATCAATGTAGTCGTTGGAGTAGCTGTTGTAGCTCAATGCCAAGAAGATTTGGATTAACGCTCTGTTATGCTTGTGGAAGATACCGAGATTAAAACACGTGATATTTTAGATGTGCCCAAAATATGATTAACGTAAAGAATTTTATTTAAAAAAAGATTATAAATGTACCAGTAATTAATTACCCTTACAAGACTTATGAACAGGGCCCGTACTTTCATGCCGTTGACGCAAAAATGACGTCACTCTACATAAAGTATGATTCCAAATGATTTTATTGTAATTATTAACCATTAGTCGTCAATCATTTAATATTTTTACCTAAAACCTAAAACGTAAATGAAACTATTCGATTGAGAAGGACAGTGGCAAAAATCATCCAGTAAAATTATAATAAAAAAAGTGTTTTTATCTTGTAATAAAAGTTAATATGATTCAATAGTCATAAATACAATTTTGGCATTGACATACATAAAATAAAATTGTATCAATTTACCATTGTTATGCTGCCGTGGTCCGTATTTTGATTGCGATTAAGCTGTATTTAAGTATAATCATTTTAACGCTTCTTGTTTTCCACGTTTTTATTGGTATCAGTTAATACGTACCTAAACACCTGCCAAATGAAAGCAGAGAACCCTATGTTTAATTCGTTATGTTGACGTCATCGGCATCAAAAGTACGACCCCTGCTTATGAAGAAAATAAAAATCGGCGTTGCTCCGTGGTTTACGTGTTACGTAGCGTTTACGAGTCAGAGAGATTTTATCAATAAAAACAGAGTAAGATCAGATGATTAAAAGAGGGATGATAATGGTATTAATGGTGATAACTGATAACACTGATAACTGACATGTTAGCTAATTTTGGCGTGACGCTGACGTAAGTGCAGTTGTAGTGCACGCAGGGCGCATCCGTATCGCCGTCGTCACCCGGCTCCTCCGCGTTGCTCGACTCCGACGTCAGCTGGACCACTCTCTATGCACACATATTTAATCAATAGTAGAATGTTAACTAGGGATGAAAATGATCAATTAGATCTAGCGATATTTGGGCGTGTCTATTATACGACGGCGGAAATGAAACTGTCACCTGAGCTACACATATACATAAAGACTGATCCGAAAATTAAACAAAAATGTTATAGACATTATTTATTATACTTTCCCTTAATTGACAATATTGTCATACAAAAATTATAAGTGTCATTTCGTTCTCAGCGCTATTTAAGAATGAGTTCTATATAAGTATAACAATTACAATCAATAATTTAAGAAAGAGTCAGTCCATAATAGCTGAATAAGTTTCGT
This sequence comes from Acleris emargana, assembly GCA_927399475.2. NCBI lineage: Eukaryota > Metazoa > Arthropoda > Insecta > Lepidoptera > Tortricidae > Acleris > Acleris emargana. The sequence continues at coordinate 40,943,829 of OV656835.1, read as the reverse complement.
TCATATTCTAGTAACGAATCAAAAATGGCTATGGCGGCGGCGTGACCATGTCTCTCATTAAAATGAAAGACTAGTCAGAGTCAAATATTGAAATAAAATTAGCGAATATCATTATAAGTTTACTACCGTACGGCCCAAAGGCCAAAGGACATTTGTCAATGTAACCTTTAGTTGATTGACACAAGAAGTGGACCTCGCGAGTATACACCGTGGGTTCGAGTAACCCGAAAGATTTTAACAGCGTGTTTCTGAACTTGTTTCGAGTTAATAATGTCGTGTCAAGTTGAGTCCAATCGGACTACTTTTTGAGATGTATCGATTTTTATAAACATAACTTGTTACGAAAACTCCTTTATCATTGCGACGTTGCCGCTATTACGCTGATTACGTATTGGCCGATTCTTAATCAAATCCACACACGGTCGCAGGCGAAACTCACCCATATAGGCACTTAACTAATACAAACACAGATTATATAGGTAATCGTATGTGTCCTGAACTTAGTTCAATCACACGGTCGCAGACGAAGCTCATCCATAGGTAATTGAAAAACTAATACAAACACAGATTATAATTGTCTGTGTGCTGAACTTAGTTCAAACAATGAATATGACTCCTTTATAATTATCTATGCTTTTTACGAATACTTTTCTTATTCGTGAAATAGTTTTTCTCATTCTTATACATAACTCTTTTATCATTGCAAGTAAGAACGGGACAAATTATTAGGGGTTTTCCCGTAAACACACACACACGCTAATTAGAATAAAAGCGTTGCCAGCTCTTCCATAGGTTTTGTTTCTTGGAGAAGCGAAAATATTCCATTTAACTTATACACAAAAAAAAAGGTTAAAAAAGCCGATTTAGACCATTGCATTGGATTTTTTTTTGTGTAACATTTTGAACTCCATATAACCTCAGGTGTGCGCTGTTTATATCTTTCGGGTAACTCGGGCCCGCGGTGTATAACTGTTAAGAGGACAAAGCATTGTCATCAACAGTGATCATAGATTTTCCAGCATTTTTGGAGCAGTGCTAGGGTTGTCAGTAGTGCCCAATATTAAATTGTTGGAATCAAGAATCAAATAAAATCTAAAATAAAAATAAAATAGCGTATTAAACAAATCGGAAATACAGAAAAAAAAACAGAACATGTAAAGCCTAACCCAATATGCATAATGAAATGAAGGGTTAATTTACTACAAGTGTAAGAGAAAATGTAACACAGTTGCAATAACTTCTTATCTCAGGTTATATAGGTTCATATTTATGATTAGGAATTTATATACTGACTATATATTAGCATAGACACTATAATGCGTAGGTAATGGCAGTGCATAAATATAGAAGACATTTTGTTTCTTCACTGACGTCCCGTCAAAGAATTAAACTATAATAACTGATTAAGTAAAAAAATAGTGTTTCATTTCCAATGACAACGTAATATTACATAATTTTAAACGTCAATCATATTATATACACGTCTACAACCCTAGGTCGCTGTCGTGTGTCATTTGACGTCATCGCACCAAGAATGCTGGAAAAAGTACGATCACTGGTCATCAATATTAAGAAATATAACAAAATATCAAATATAAAAATATGTTCAGACCTCATGGTCTTATTAAACAAGATCTTGTCCGAAAAAGGCCATGACACAATTCCCACTTCATATAATCACTAGCTCAAATAAAGAAAATTCTCATTTGAAATTATTTAACGATTAAATATTAAAAATCGTATTTATTATTTCACGAGGATAATTTGAACACGTAAGTCATTACTCGTAATTTTATATTTTTATTCAATGAAAGTAATGAAAATGAACGACATGCTACCTTGTACACCTTGCGGAAGGGCGGATCTGCGGTGCGGGTGTCGTGCGAGCAATGACATCTATTTTTGGGCGCGCCCGCCACAGCGTATATGGTGAGCGTGTCTTCAGGCTGGGCCGTCACACTTCGTGGGTCCATCTCAAGCACTACCCATGACACATTCGAAGGAAAAAGAACCCTGCATAACAATTACAAATATTTTACTCCGATGATGTAATCACACTCATTAGCAATTTACTCCATTTAATTTCATTTTAAGCTTGGACGAACAAGGATTTTTAGTGCACATACCTCATATTAGTGACAGTGGCTTGTTTGTATGGGTGGTCACTTTCTAACCACGTATAATAGTGAGTTGTAGTAGTAGCAGGTCCATCCTCAGAGGTAGGCACCAATAAATTCAATGCAGCTACATGCGGCAACAGCTTATGAATCATTTCCAGCAATTGAATCACGCTCTGAAATTATTATCATTGCCATTAACCTCTTGAGGTCCAATGTGCTGAAAATATACACAGTGGTGGCCTCATAATTAGAAAACGCTTGAGATTTTCCCATACAATTAACAAATTATTATTTTAAAAGATGTTCTGATAAAAATTATGCTTATAGAGATTTGTCTCAAAATAATACCATTTTTTTTATAACTATTTAAGGAGTTTTTGTAATATTTTTAAATACGCCTATTTTGGACCAAATAATACCATTTTTTTATAACTATTTACTGAGTTTCCGTAATATTTTTAAATACGCCTATTTTGGACAACTGATCGGAATGACGTCATTTTCTTGCGACCGCGTTTTGCTTTGAATGATAAGTGATAACATTGATAACACATACCGCAACATCTGGTTTAAATTGCATACATTTAACAAAGTATAAATATTGATTAAGGGTGCCCGAAAAAAACACGTCACTTTTTTTAAACGTGGTCGCAAAATACTATACTAACGAACAAATGAACGATATGTCGAAGGAAACACATTGCCGAACAGGTCAAGTGGGAGAATCGGACTGGGTCGTTGGGGTTGGTTGAGTTCCATGGGTCCAGGGGAATTGGCAGAAGTGAGTGGCAGGATGACTGGAGCCCAATATAAGACAATTCTAAGAGGCTTATCCTGAAGGCTGTATTTATTTGGCCCAGGACAATAGTTCAATTCAGAGATCCCGATTGGTGCACGAGTGGCTAGCAGATCAAACTCACATTGAAACAATTCAATGGCCGGCAAAAGCCCGGATTTAAATCCCATTGAGAATATTTGGGGGCAAATGGTTTTCAATTGGGATTACGGGAAGTGAGGTTCGAAATAAATATAACTTAAGGCAAGTGGTAATTTTCACAAAGGTGTTTTTGACGGGAAGTGACATGTGTTGGAACATTGTGCAGAATATGAAGTCTATCTATAAATTTACTAGCTTTTGCCCGCGACTTCGTCAGCGCAGAACTCGTTTATCGCAGTTAAGTAGATAAATAGTTTAAAGTAATTTGATAGTTTGACGTTCTCCCTGACCAGAATGGTTTTTAAACACATGTAATATTGAAATCAAAATTTAAAACGAAGTTGAATTGGATAACCTCATCTAGGTTAACACATTTTAGGTACAATATTTTTTGTTTTGCCGTCTTTCGATATAGCGCTAACTACGAGTATACCCATACCCATGGGAAAATCAGTAAGCTTCAAAATGTACACCTGTTACTTTTAGTGTTTGTAACTACTTGAGCCAGATTGCGGATTTTTTATCAACTGACATTTCCCTATTGCAATCCACGAAACACAGCAACCACTTCATTCGTGTTTTTTTTTCTGGTCAGCCTATAATTTAGTCGGATAGCTAAAGCTTAAAACGTTTCGATTGTTTGTGACATCTCCTTATTTGCATTTGTTATCGAGCAATAATTTGTGATAAATTAAAATTAGCACAAAAAATGTAAACCCTATATTTTTGAATATTCTTTATACGTAAGAAAACCACATATTTTGCTATTTTCAATGCATCACCATTGCTCCGACATGTGTTTGTAACAATTTTCCAGTTATTCCGTCATACTACCGTAAACATTCCCAATAAAAAACCTTACATTTACTTCTGAAAGGTCTTTCTAATGCTAAAAAAAACAAGGTTAGGGTAGGTGCGTAATTTGCAACCGCGTGCCATTACATAATCAAGATTACGCATCAGGAGTACCGGGACACCAACTTTAAGCATGAACTTATGGGAGGGCACTCCCGATAGCTCCATAGAGCTCAGGAACTCAAAGGTAGGACGTAAATTGCTCTGTGTCTATGACATTGTCTACCGAGGGATACTCCACAACATCGCCTTCTACGTGAGACATATTTTTTTTTTGCGCTTGACACTTTTGTTTGTCCGGGCTAATATTGCCCTCTCACACAAATATTATCCGTTATTTATATTGTTTTATAGATCGGGTACACATAATTTCCCAGATCATCTGTGTTTTGTACAATGTTACAGAATTAACGCTTTAATGTAATCATACCGTTACTATCACTTGCCATAAGATCTTCGCCAATTTTTAGTATTGCTGGCGCATATTGCCCCGACTGTGTATCATTGTGTAGTAACTGAAATATTTGTAGCCAGATACCTTTTTTTTACATAAACCTATATTTTAGATGCTGACATGCAATCATTTTATCCGCCGGTGTGCCCCTAGTAGATGAGAACATCAGTACACCAGTACACCAGTAGATGAGAATGTGTCTAAATTCACCATCTAAAAGCACCATCCCGTCCTTGACAGCTTGGTTACTCTTAATGTCCATCATAGTTCAACATTATATTATATTATCTTAATACTAATTCTAATGTATCTAACATTATAAATAGCCGAACTCCCAAGCATAAATGACCAAATTCTCATACCAACTACGATCCCAAATATCACCACCTAAAGGGATGATATTCTAGAACCAAGTATAAATTTAATCTAGTTCGGTTCAGCTGATTATCCGTGAAAGTGTAACAAACAGACAGACGACAGACATAATTACTTTCACATGCACAGTTTTTCTTTCTACGGCAATATTATATGTACCTACCAATGTACAGATTTTTTATTCCTTGAGTATTGTTAAAATTGATATTTAAACTGATATTTTAGAATTAAAGAACCAACCAATTTCCACCTAAAAATAAAAAGCCTGCCCGTAATTTTTTCAAGTGATCATTATAACGCCCTAATATTAAATAACAGCCGTAGAAATAAATGTTTGGAAAATGACGGAAATAATGTAAAAATCTATAGATGTCAACGCTGTCAACGTTAATCTCACACTGCTCCCGTTGACATAGACTAATAAAACAGAATGTACAAAGTCTGTCCCATGTTGTTACACAGTGTGGCAGAACCCATAGGAGAAATAAATTAATCAATTGTAAAATTTTGTCAAATAATTACCAATTTATCTTATTCAATATTATTATTAATAATTGTCATAATTTTATGAAATTTTCAAATTCTGCGTCCCCAAAAATTAAAAAATTGATACAAATGACAACTTTTTCAAAAAACATCATGGCCGCCTTGAATTTCTACCTATAATATGACATCATATTCGAAATCTGCTTCCCCAAAAATGTAAGAAAATGACACCCATATCCACTTTTTCAAAAAAAGATCATGGCCGCTATCTTGAATTCCAAATTTGACATCATTTTCGAAATCTGTGTAATCAAAATCTAACAAAATACATCAAACACATTACCGTTTTTTCTTCAAGAACTTTAAAATTTTCCGGGATGGGATTTTTTATGAATTAATCCAGGTTATAACCTACCTCCATTCTAAATTTTATCCAAATCCGTCCAGCCGTTGCAGTGTGAAGGAGTAACAAACTAAAACCCCCTTTTACCCTCTTGGGGTTAGCTTTTTCTAAATCGCTGAAAGTTGTATTTTTTATTTATAAACATTAGCCTAAATAACAATTTCCAAGTAAAATTATTTAATTAATAACCCATACAATCTTCTACCCCCCCTTTATCGCTTTAGGAGCAGTTTTTTCCAAAATCACTTAGTTGTATTTTTATTTTTTATTTATAACAGTAACTTAAATACCAATAACTGTATATAACTACTTTAACCCCTTAGGTGTGGAATTTCCATAAATCCTTTCTTAGTGGATCTCTCCACTGTATAAAGTATCTATGTGCAACAAGTCGCTAGGTCTAGCGGTTTAGGATGTGCGTTGATATATCAGTTACAGATTCGAATTTTATACTGACAGACATATTGCAAAAGATGAAATTATTTAAAACAGATGTCAAAATAACACCCTTATGACAAAACAAATGAGTTACAGGCCTCTTTTACCACAACTTACATAAAATATAGCGTACTGTGAGTAAATTTGTATACGTATATTTAGCACTCAGAGTACAGCTCAGCACACAGACTACTCGTAGTAAGCAGTAACAGAAAGATAGCGGAAATCCGGAATTCAATTAATATTGTACCTGGTCGTATGAGGGCAGGATGATAACTAACTAGCCTAACAACTAAATACTGCAGTTAGCGTAAAAAAAGGCATAATCTCCATTACGCTCTAAGCACTTAGTCCACCTTCGCTTCAACGCTGCTATACCCTCCATAAAATGGCTTTTCTCAAGGCCTGTAAAATACTCATCTACTGCAGCTATGAACTCTTCATTTGTTTTAAATTTCTGTCCCCCCAAAAAAGTTACGAGTTTGGGGAACAGATGGAAGTCTGACGGTGCAAGATCGGGTGAATAAGGTGGGTGGGGCAACAAATCATAATGCAATTCGTTAATTTTAGCCATGGCTTTAAGGCAAGTGTGAACTCTACTCTTGCATTGTCTCGATGAAAAATTATTATTTTTCGAGCCACATCTGGTCTTTTTTGCGAAGTGCATTCCTGCAGCTTATCTAATAGTTTAGCGTAGTATTCCCCGTTTATAGTTTGACTATTTAGGAGGTAGTCTATCATCAAAATTCCGTTTGAATCCCAAAAGACCGGATTTAGCTTTCTTTGGAGCCGAGCACCTATATTCTGTCCACTGCACAGTGTGAAATCTGCCCTTAAAAACGGACATATATTATTTTGGAACTCAAACGATAGATTTAACCATTTCAAATGCGAGACGATCATACCGGAGTGCCAATTCTGCTCAGAACTCGAGTTTTTTTTAATCTTATTTTTCTATGAAACTCAAAATTTTCATAGAATTGCGTGTAACTGCAAAAGTATAGAATAATCACCGATTATCTGTTTAGATATCAATAGCATCTTGTTTCAGGTACGTAATAAAAAAAACTAGGCGTGTTTTTATGGAAGCAGTACAAAGTAATAGTTGCTTTTTCTTTTTTAGTTTTTATTTTATTTTTCCCTTACCCTAGCGTATTAGCATTTGATACTTACCTAAAATATTCGTTGAAACCATTACTATCCACCCCTAAAGTATCAAATCAAAATCTAGCAGGATCTTGGAAATATCCATATTTAAAAATGTTCGTTCAGGGTTGTCAAAAGCATGTTATTAAACGTCTTATTTAAATGTGGGTGTATTAATAAATTGTCCCGATAAATTGAAGTTCTTAAATGTGATTTCCATGTCTTATCTCCGTTCACTGATATTTTCTAAAAATAAAATTCTCTTATGAAAGTGTTTCGACCCAACTGCACCATAACTAACTTTTCTTATTGGTGAAATGATATAACACGTTTGCAGAAATGGAGTTGAGTAGACTGAATTAACGTGTCATAGATTTTATCATTTATCATAGATATTTGAGAAAGCGATGTTTGACCTAAATCCTTAAAGCGACCGATCGCCATAAATTAAAATAATTGAATTGAATTGACTTTAGCTTTGGCATTGACAGTTAGCTATCAAAACAACTCGAAAATTGCATGATTGCTTTTAGTTATTATAAAAGTGTGCATTTATTATTAATTCGATGGCAGCCGATACTCTCGAACCTTCAAGAGTAATCGCAAATTCCCAACAAGGTTCCAACAATATCTTTACCAGACTAGACGCTTATAAATTGTTCCTTGCACTTGCAAAGCAAAAGGGCAAGAAATGTCGCCCCCTGGATGTAAGCTTAGAAGATCGAACTTTCGCAGTGCTGAATACTTTGGAAATACATACGGAGTACATAAATAACAAAAGACTCAAAGATCTAATCTCCAAACTTACCAGTAAATGCGAAAACTTATACAAATCATGTAAATACAATATGATTTTCTTCATTAAAAAGCACACAGTTTGTTTAAATGGAGACCTAAAACAGGACCTTTCAAAATGTTTGGATCCGCTTCTCTATCGCCCGCCTGTTTCCGAAACTGAATCTGGTTTAGTAGGCGATTCAATTTTCGAATTTACTTCAGAACCTACCGTTTCTTTTTACCCTGGTCCAAGTAACAATCGCGATTTCGAATCTGACATAGGTAATCCCAAAACCGATGTTTCTCATATAGATTTTCCGATATCTGAGCAAAGATGTGAATCAAAGTACGACGGACTGAGCGAAAGACAAAAACAAAGAGTTTGCAAAAACCTACAAGAAACCCTAAGTAATGAACCATCTGCTAAACTGATCAAGGTTTTGTAGAGTAGTTTAAAAGCAGAAGGGCAAAACCTCACAAAACCGGCATCAAAAAACTTTGAATTTGTTGTTAATTCCTGCCTAGCTAGTCCGTCAAGAGCAATCAAAATAGCCACAAAAATCAAAAAAGATCCCCAGCCCTATAGCCCAGAGGAAGCTTTAGCTATCTATATAGATCGAAAATTCACTGTAGATACATACAAATTTCTTGAGTATGATTTAAAATCGAGAGGCTATCCAGCATTTCCGTCATATCATCACATTCGAGCCGCAAAGAAAGATTGTTACCCTGATGCCCCAGTTCAAGTATCTGAAAGAGATGCATCGATACTTTTATGCAGCCTTATTTCACACACATTTGAAAGAATAATCAAATCGTGTGACGATACCATTTCAATTTATTGTGCTGAAAAAAGTCTTGAATTGTTAAATTGCGTTTTTGAGGGCTCTTGGGGATTTGACGGTAGTTCAGGACAATCGCTTTACAAACAGAACTTTTTTCAAAGCGAAGAAAATGATAGTAGCATATTTGTTACTACTTTCATTCCCTTACGAATTACGACTGAAGGAGGCCGCGTGGTGCTGTGGTTAAACCCAACTCCAACTTCGTATAGGTATTGTCGGCCAGTTCATACTCAATATCGGAAAGAGTCAAAAGATTTAATCCTTTCCGAAAAAAAATTGATAGAAGACCAAATTGAAAGGCTAACCACATTCGAGGTCACTACTTCAAAAGGACAAGTAATATCAGTGAAACCTCAACTCTACTTGACCGTCATAGATGGCAAAGTCCTTAATATCATAACTAATGCTAGTTCACAACTTCGATGCCCTTTTTGCAAGACTACTTCAACACAATTCAACAAATTACATATTGTTTTTTCACAGTCTACCGATAAAACTCTTTTGCGGCATGGATTAAGTCCACTTCATGCGTGGATTCGCGTGTTTGAATTTCTATTGCATCTGGGATACAAAAATCCTGTTAAAAAATGGAGAATCGGACATAATTCACCAGAAGCAACTAAAGTCACTGAAACAAAAAAACGTATCCAAGAAGAGATCAGAAAAAGATTAGGGCTTTTGGTGGATGTTGTCCGACCTAATTCAGGAACAACAAACGACGGAAACACCGCGAGAACTGCTCTAAACGATGAAAATCGTGCCATTTTCGCTGAAATACTAGATATTCAACAGTGGCTGCTGGACGATCTACATACAATGTTAGTAGTTTTGTCTAGCGGATTGCCTATTGACGCTAATAAATTCGGCGACTTTTGCAAGTTAATTGCATCTAAGTACGTTTCAGCATATGAATGGCATCCGATGACGGTAACATTGCATAAAATTTTAGTCCATGGCAAGGAAATAATTGAAACTTGTGCTTTACCCATAGGGTTACTTTCGGAGCAAGCTGGGGAAGCCCGAAATAAATTCTGGCGTTATGACCGTGAGCACAGAATAAGTAATAGTACAAGTACAGAAGTTGCACTCCCCTACTAAAACGCGGTTTAGGTATAAAAAACGTGCCTACGCTATGCCTCTCTTACTATCATATAACTTGTATTCATTCGCACGCGGCACGTGTAGCGCTAGGGTTGTCACTCGCCTAGAATACATCAATGAGGTCAAAAAATGTTTTAGCTGATCAGATGTCGTTCGCTCACTTGCGGCGGTGGTGTATCAATGTGTTTTTAGCCGACTTCAAAAAAGGAGGTTCACCTTACGTGGGTTTATTTTTTTTATGTTCCGCAATATAAGGCGACTGGGCCGATTTGAAAAAATCTTTTTTCGTTTGAGAGAGTACACTTTCCAGTTAGTCCCATTCTGAACCCGTAAGGATCTGGTAATGGGATCCTAGAGAAATCGAGAGAACTCTTCAAATATTATAGGCATGCACATGGTGATTTTGGTATTTTCAGTAAGAAGTCCAGCATTTGCATTCAGAAAGTATGATTTGGTAAAGTGGAACTGATGTTGAAGACCATACTTGGCCATCGGAACTCCTCAATGGTACCTATATGTAGAGTGGCGATAAGATATATCGACTAAGAGAGTTAAACAACTATGACGAAGCACATTTAAAACATAATTATGACTATGACTTTCCCACGGCGCAGCCTTTGATGACCTTGAAATATACTATACTTTCTTATTTATTAAGGAATGGGACTATATTTATAACAGAATATTGATGTTATATATAAGTATGTTACGAATAAAAAATTACATCAGATGCTTTCTTGCTGCCACAGATAAGGTATCGCTGCGCAAACACACATATTTTTTGGCATGTTCGGATTGTTTGGCGTACCGGCACGAAGTGGGCATGTTTGCTGTTCGCACACATATTTTTTTTTGCAAATACGCCGCAGTCACATAACGGATATAGCGCATAGCGCTGCCTTTACACAGCGTTGAAATAAAAAATAAATATGTATTGTATTCAACTAAATCTTATTAGGATCGTAGGAGATAACAGGATAAGAAAGGGTAGGACAGGACTTTGTTAGAGCCTGCTAATGTTTCCATAAAAAGACACAAATTTTGTAATTCGAAATACATTTATTTAAGTATTTACAATTGTTTAACTTTAAAACAGATCGTGGCGTGCGTATGCTCGCTCCGTCGCTGCCGGCCCCGAACTGATTGTCACACGCCGTGTGAGCGAGCGGGCAGGTTAATAAGGCGGCGCGCCACGCCCAGTGCAATACCTCTGCCGTGAGCACCATTGTAGGAAGTTGGATCGGGAAAAAACCATGTTGGATTTGTTTCATAGAGCACTGGAGTCGTCTGATCCTTGTATTTCCAACATACGGCTTAGAGACAGACTTTTTTTTTTAAATGTTGTCAATTGGACCTTCAGGCAGCCACTGACAACACTGACACGGTAAATATTAACAAAATCACGAAAATGATAAATAAATTAGCGCAAACGTATCTGTCGTCTTTCCGTCCGTGACGTCACTCTTTGTTGACGAGTTCATACAAATCTTTAATTTAATATAGTATTGGTATAGTATTTAGTTTAGTGTGCGTTAAGCTTGTTTTTCGCTTTTCAGTTGATATATTTACTGTGGGGTTTTGTTTTTTTTAATAGTTCAATTTATTTCACTTAGTATAAGTTAGCAATAGGTCGACAGGTTTAAGTTGTGTTGGTTTTGTAGCAGACCCGTAGGGGCAAACCACCCAGAAATAGGATCTTCGTTGACACTATGAAATTAACTTAAGGACGGAAAAAATGTGACAGGGAAAAACGAGTTATTGAAAATATGCAGCTGTAATCAAATTGAAAATATGAGTATCACCCAAAAATCTGCCACTGGGAAAACAAGATCTAGATAGAGACTAAAACAAATCATTCTCCTGCCCTTATCCGAACTTATTTAGGGTCAACACAAAATGTATTTTTCTTCCATACTTCTATTAGTCGTCATCTCGGTATTCACTCCCTTTCTAGATATATCATCTTTCACACAATCAGTGGCGGGTACTGCCATATAAGCCCAAAAGCCGGGCTTGTCTTACAAAAATAACTATTCATAAAATCCACGTATTAGGTAGGTATTTCACCTTCGCGCTCTCACTAAATTCTTCAAATCAAATTACATGCAACAGTAGTACTAAATTTGACCGCGCACCGCCGCCACCTCCGCAGCACTTCTAGCGCTCAGCGCTCAGCGCTGTGCAGCGACGAGTCGAACTAAGACGCGACTAGCTCGTATCTCGCTCGCACGTATTGGCTTGTAACCGGGCTTTCATATTAGCCGGTGCCTCTCTGTCTTACCCACCGAAACGGCCTACTGATGAGATATGATATGACTATTCGTAAGTTAATATAGCAAATAGTACGAGAGTTAAGCCCTGCTTGTGTATGAAGTTGTACACGAGTCCATAGTAAAATGCGAAATTCTCGCAGGCGCGGGGCTCGCGTTGAGCCGCGATAGTGGCCAACTTCACTTCATTGCTATTTGTTGACAAATACTTTTATTTACTTGTTGAATTGTTTTATTTAAAACTTTGAGCGATCAGTGCAGTAATAAGTATTTTGTTTGTAGTGTTGTGAGTTGTTTTTCAATTAGATTGACAATGGAGGATGTAGTCCCGTGTGAATGTGATAAGATAACTTAAAGTGTGCACAAACTGCCTGCGCCTTGGCTAACTCCGGATATAAAGTCGCTCATGGCAAAGAGGGACCGTGCGCGTATTAGATTACGGCACGAACCCTCGGAGGGGAACCATCTAGGGTACATTTCACTTCGTAATAGGTGCAATAAAGTGTGTAGGGATGCTAGACGGCGGTACATTCACAAGTCCATTGAGGATTGTGCTCCGACTAAGTTGTGGAAATTTCTTAAGTCTCTTGGGGTGGGTAAGGCACAACAATCATCCTCAGACGTTATGGACTTAAATGCATTAAATAAATTCTTCAGTACTTCTCCAGTTGCTCTCAACCCCTTCAATAAGGATCTTACTCTAGCTCATCTTGCCAATGCCCAACACCCCAGCTTTCCTCCTTTCGAACTCGATGATATTTCTCCGCAAGAAACGCTTGCCATTCTTAAAACTATTAAGACGAAGGCTGTCGGTGAAGACTGTCTTGGCTTGGACATGCTTATGCTCGCGGCGGACTTTATAACCCCAATCCTATCCAGCATCATCAATTTCTCCTTCTCCTCCTCCACTTTTCCCAGCATGTGGAAGCATGCCCATGTTATTCCACTTCCTAAGTGCTCAAACCCTTCTACTTTTGCTAATTATCGTCCTATTTCAATCCTACCAGTGTTGTCGAAGGTTATTGAGCATTACGTTAATCGCCGTCTCCTTTCGCATCTCAACAGGCATAATCTCCTGAACCCTCTTCAATCCGGTTTCCGCCCCGGGCACAGCACCGTCACTGCATTGGTGAAGGTCACCGATGACATTCGTCTTAATATTGAACACAAAAAGCTCACAGTTCTTGTTTTGTTGGATTTCAGTAGCGCTTTTAACACCGTGGATTTTGATATTCTTCTTGGGATTCTTAATACCCTCCATCTTTCTACAACTGCTCTTTCCTGGTTTCGCGCTTACCTCTCCGGGAGGCGCCAGCGTGTCAGGGTTGGTGACTGCTACTCTGAATGGTGTCATCTGTCAGCTGGTGTCCCCCAGGGAGGAGTGCTTTCTCCCCTACTTTTCTCCATTTTCATAAACGGTATTTCTAGTTCACTTCGCTCCTCGTATCATCTATACGCGGACGATTTGCAAATCTACGCCTGTGCTGCTCTTGATGATTTCCCCGCCTTGATAAGTCAAATCAATTGTGATCTCGACTCTATACGTTGCTGGGCGGAGAGGTTTGGGTTGATGGTTAATGCTGGGAAGTCACAGGCCATTGTCGTTGGTAGCCCTCATTTCGTTTCTAAACTATCTGGTGTAGTGATGCCCAAAGTTTTCTACGATGGGACTCCTATCCCTTTCTCCTCCACTGTTAAAAACTTGGGTGTCACGATAGACCAGACGTTGTCCTGGACAGCCCATGTTAATGATGTTAGCCGTAAACTCTTTGCTTCCCTGCATTCCTTGAGACGTCTGCAAAACTTTCTGCCATTTAACACTAAGCTTACCCTTGCTCGTTCCTTATTACTTCCTCTTCTTGACTATGGAGACATAGCGTTTCTAGACCTCAGGGAGGAACTGCTTGACAAGCTTGAGCGTCTGCAAAATATTTGTATAAGGTATATTTTTGGTTTGCGGAAGTTTGATCATATATCCCAGTCAGGGACCGGAACCGCTTACCCTTTAAAAGGTTTTCGTTAGGGTATATAATTGACTGGTTTTTACAAACCCTAACGATGCGATAAGCATATCTTCGACTTACCCCAATGAAGAGCTATCCCATACGATACAATTAATTCGACTAAGCGCTTACCAATTCCTTAAAACCCTCGTTAGGATTTCCCTATGAAGTGTTTATTGAACGGCTTCAAGCTATTTTAATCTCTACGCGCAGTCCATACAAAATATTTTTGCACTACTTAGCAATTGATTGGCTATCCACACACAGGCTTGAACCAACCAATCACACGAATCTGCGAAACAGAGTCAACGGAGAGGGAGAATTAATAGGGTAACACTAACGTAATGCTAAGTGCTTAAATCCGAAACCCTTACGAAACTGGTAACCTCAATGGTTAATCATTCATTAGGGTAAGCCTAACGATAGGGATACGCTAACGTTTGGGAGAGCATATGATGTAGTTACCCGATCGATAGACTTAGTCGAATAAAGGGGTTTTCCGGTCCCTGATCCCAGTACCGTGTGCAACTCAAATGGTTGCCCATCCGCCGTCGCAGGGATGTGCATATTCTTTCACTCCTTTTCAATGTACTTTTCACTCCTTCTTCTCCTTTGTACCTTTCCGAAAGGTTTAGTTTTTTGGCCGATGGTAGTGGACACCGCCTTCGGTCTAGTGCTAACCTTTCCCTTGCCGTTCCATCCAACATGACTCGCACCTATGCTAAATCTTTCACGGTACACTCTGTCCAATTGTGGAATGAGCTTCCATCGTGCTTGAGGCAATCTAAATCTGTCGGTTCATTGAAGGAAAGATTAAAGAAGTTGTGGCTAAATAAACAGGATGAGCCTGAATGTTGATCCTTCTGTTGTAGGTTTTAACTGTTGTTTACGTATGTGTGGTAGTATTATATTGTATATTATATTATTTCTATGTTTAGGTATGTATCTTATTAAGGAAGATATTTTACTTTCTTCCAATTTCTCTGTTGTATGTACTATTTGTTATTTCCTGAATTTTTGTTAATTTGTCTATCCTTCAGCATTGTCCTTGCTCTTTCTACTCCAAGGTTAACTGGAAGAGATCCCATATGGGATAAGTTCGCCTATGTACATTACTTATATTATGCAAACATGTCTTGTAATTGTTTATGTGCAATAAAGAGTTTACATACATACATACATACATACTTTGCTTGTCGACGGAAAGGTAAAATGTTTGATCTTTGCAGAGAAAAAGCTACGTACTTACCTATTTCTTCGCCAAAACCTATGCCTTACTTTTGTATTTCTCAGAGTAGTAAATCGCACAAAAGACAGTTTAATAGGTCAGTGTAAAAACTCATTGGATTGTTTGTTGGTTGTTCGCACTCTAATAAGTTATATTGCTGGTGTTGTATTTTCTTTTCTAACGACAAAAACGTCTGGAATAAGTACATCTCTGGTTATGACGATTTAAATAATTTAGCTGGCGCCATTAAAAGGCACATGAATTTTCAAAAACACATGAACGCGGTATTTTTTTTTAGTTATTTTGGTAAACAGCGAATTGAGACATCTTTATCGCGCCAATTATCAGAGGAAATTACAAAACATAACATGCGTGTTGACAACAATCGTAGCGCTTTTCAAAGATTAGTCGATGTTGTTTGTCATTTAGCACAACAAGAACTTCCCTTCAGAAGTCACGATGAGTCTAAAACTTCATTGAATAGGGGTAATTTTAATTAGAGCTTGTGTCGCTACTTTCGAAATACGATGGCGATTTAGAAAAACACATTTGAAGCATACAAATAATAATTTAATTTAACTATGTTGTGTAATATGTATGTAATTTTTTAGGTAGGTAATTGAACTAAAAGTAAGTACTTATTGCTTTCTTCCTAAGCAAGCAACGTTAAAATAAGAAGCTGAATCTTTATTTTCTTCGCTCAAACAAACCAAGCGGCTTTTTTCAAGGCCACCGAAAGTATGCAATTGCTAATATGTCTGTAAAATTATATCTAGTGGTAACATGCCTTCAGGGTGCTTCAGTGAGCTCGTCCACGTAAGCAAATGCCTATACAACTGCAGAGTGAAGTGAATATTGATCAGTAATGTGGTAACAAGATAAATTTATCCATAATAACCGTAAAAACTACAAAACATATCTCTCGACTTGCCCTATTCTGAAACCCTAGGCACGCCACTGCACACAACACAATCCATCCATCGTTTGCCCATACCATGACAACCGATTTCCACACAACTTTTCAGTCACCGGTGTCACTTTCAGACTTCCTCTTATATACTCATTTCTTATTCTATCCATTCGCGTAACACTACACATCCCTCTCAGTATTCTCATTTCAGCCGCATGCAATTGTCTTTCATTTATTCCTTTCGTGGCCCAACATTCTCATCCATACAAGACAGTTTTTAAGTGAAATATTGATCCCAATACCAAGTTTGCAATTGACTATTATTTACCACTAAATTACAGATATAAAGAGTAAAGAAGAGTTCATTGCTACAGAGACCGGGAAAATAATCGTAACCAATTCGCGCAGCCAACGAGACATGTGGTAAATTAGGAAACATATTAGTTGGTACTAAACAAAGAAAGAACCTTTGCGTCATCCAATCCTTCCAAGTTAGCCAGAGTGTATGGAATAAGCGTGTTGATGGCCGGTGAATGCTGCAGCACAGCGGCGTTGCGGCGCAGGTCCTCCGCCGTGAGCTCGTTGCGCAGCGCGCTGAAAAGCTCCGCGCCGCGTCCGAGCACCGCGCCTGCCACGCGCAGTGTTATCCCGCGCAGCGCGGATATTAACGTGCCAGCGCTTTCCGAACTGTTCGATATTGATTTGGAATTACTGAAAAAAAAACAGTCCACCATCTATTATTAAACTTTCTTCTCTTTGGATTGATATCCACCAATGAAATAAAACCAAAATATTTTATACTTTCCATTTCCACCACGTTTTGATAGACAGGGTGTCCCGTAAGTACCACGAGAAACTTAAGGGGGAGGTAGGTGACCATGCCACCTACCTAACATGGAAAAATCGCCTTTATAAAAGGCGCACCGTTTTCGAGATATATGAATATTTCGGATTTTTTTAAAAATGTACACCCGCACTGAATTTTTGATCTGTGGTATTCGGAATTTATTATTTTTTAATTTTTATTTTATTGATCAAGTTATACTTGCCCCATCGGTACTTGAGTTGCAGGAGATGGTGACAGAGATGAATGAGGGATTTAAGCAAAAGGGGATGAAAGTAAATGTTGCCAAGACCAAGGTCATGGTGATAGAGAAGGATGAAGAGATGACTGAGTGCGTGATAAATGTAAATGGTGAATTAGTAGAACAAGTGAGCGAATTTGTGTACCTGGGAAGTATGTTTATAAGAGATGGTAAGTGTGAGAAGGATATCGAGAGGAGGGTAAATGCGGGGAATCAAATTAATGGGGCCCTGTACTCCTTTGTGAGCAGACAGGGCGTTTCACAAAAAGCCCGGCTGGCTGTTCACAATGGAGTGCTGGCCCCTACCCTGATGTATGGTAGTGAATGTTGGGTGTGGCAGGACAAGCATGTAAGTCGTGTAAATGCAGTTGAAATGCGCTCTTTGCGTAGTATGTGTGGTGTGAAACTGATTGATAGAGTTAGAAATGAAAAAATCAGAGAGAAGTGTGGAATAAAAGAAGATGTAGTGACTAAGATTGAAAAGGGCATGCTTCGATGGTTCGGTCATTTGGAAAGGATGGATGAGGGAAGATTGACGAAAGAGATATACAGATCGAAAGTGTGTGGAAGGGTCGGAAGGGGCCGCCCTAGGCGTACTTTTTCGAATCAAATCGGAGAAATACTGAAAAAGGGCCGAATCTTAAGTACCCGAAACCGACGTGCGTGCATGACTCGATGTATGAATGTTGAAGAAGCGAAGTAAATTTGTCAGGATCGTAGCAAGTGGAAAGAAGTGGTCTCTGCCTACCCCTCTGGGAAACAGGCGTGATTTAATGTATGTATGTATTTTATTGCAAAACAATCTTGAATAATTGTGTTATCAAATGGTAAAAACCATTAGAAAGTAACTATTGTAGTTTTTTTTATTTGTTTATTAAATTAAAAAATTTGCCTCTTCCGTTATATTATGGTCAAATTTTTATACCTTTTTTTTATAAATTAAGCGAAATTTAAAGATTTTAATTTGATCGATTAGTTTTGCATTGCTGCTGAATTAAACTAGAATGGCATTCTGATACAGCTCGCGTCGCAAGTAAGCTTGTGTGGCAGTAGTGGCTTAACGTGAATTGCGGTGTATTTTACGCTTTCCTTTAAAAAAAAAAATTTATTAGTGTTTTGATGATAAAGTATTTATCATTTTAAATGCCCATTAAACGAGCATGTTTTTAATCTAATTAGCTAACCAGTGGTCACGTATTTTTTTTCACCAAGAGGGGCTAGTTTGACTAAAATATAACGAAAGAGGCAAATTTAAAATTTAATAAAAAAAAAAATACTACAATAGTTACTCTTTAATGGTTTTTACCATTTGACAACACAATAGGGAATATGCATGGATTTTAAAAATCGCATTTCTCATCAAAATATGAAAATACCGTAAAAGAGATCACCAAAACGAAAATTAAAATTAAAATCGGTCAAGAAATACGGAAGTTATAAGCATTTCAAACTTCTAATTAGACAGAGAGATCCGATGTGCACCGTGACGTCATTGTGCACTGCGGCCATATAAACTCCATGTAAAATTCCGTTTTTCTAGAAAGAGATAGGAACAAATCTTTGTTGGCTTATATCTTGGTTATTTTTATAGTTATTCAAAAAATGATTTTTGTGATCTGTTTGTTACATGAATCAGCTTCAATTGAAGCTGTAAAAAAAAAAACATGCATATTCCCTATTATTCAAGATTGTTTTGCAATAAAATAAAAATTAAAAAATAACAAATTCCGAATACCACAGATCAAAAACTCAGTGCGGGTGTACATTTTTCTAAAAATCAGAAAAATTCAAATATCTCGAAAACGGTGCGACTTTTACTAAGGCGATTTTTCCATGTTAGGTAGGTGGCATGGTCACCTACCTCCCCCTTAAGTTTGTTGTGGTACTTACGGGACCCCCTGTATATTTTATTTGCTCGTATAGTTTGCTTACCTGTAATATAAAAGGCATGGTAGCTGCCCTCTAGCTAGCGTTGTTCCATTAAAGCTTAGAGCGCAGGAGGCAAATCGGAATGTTGTGCCATCAGGGCCCTTGACCGACGGTAAACCGCAGTCCCCATTGGCCGTTCTCCCTCCATGGTTACAGAGCCTAATTGCATATCGCAGGTCTTCCTGTAAAAACAATAATAATAATATCATTGAGTAGTTCAGCTCTAGTTTTACTTTCACCAAATAATAGATTCAAAGTAAAAATACATAAGTCTTTATTAATTAACTAACTTAGACGAACTTTACAGAAAATATAATAAATGCCGACTTGTTGACTTATAACGGTAAAGGAGAGGGCCCAGGGGTCCATTTCAAGAATGCTTTAAGATTATATTACGTGCGAATAGCTTTCTAAAAATATGCGTTGAGAGGAGACTCAAACTTGAAATACAAGTTGTAAAACGATTCCGAAGTGTCAGGTACGAGAAGCGGTTATGTCTGCGCCAACCTTATTTATTACTCCGTATTATAAATTTAATGTCTCCCGCCGTATAAATATGTATTGTCAGTATGTTCGCGTTAATATCAGAACTCTTGGTCGAATATTGATGCCGCTGCCGTGCTTCTAGAAAAATGTCCAACTATATATAATATAGCTGTTCATGCCCGGCGTCGCCCGGGCGTTTATTTATCATACAAATATTTTTCTAATCATTATTCATTAAGAACACAATAGTACATTGGGCATCAAGGGCGGTAAGAAGAGGATTGCTAACGAGAGACTATTAGAAGCCCGACGCACAGGCGGAGGGCTTTTAATGAATCGAGTTTGCAATCTCCTTACTGCCCATGATACACACAATGATTTTCATCACATTAGCGAGGAAATAAAAAACAAATAGAAAAAAAACCTTTAATAAAGATAAAAGTAAGTAATTGTACAAATTAAACGAACTCGATTCGCAAAGCTAAAAGAGTTTGACAACTTTTTTTTAGTCTTCCACAGATAATGCTTAGAATTGTTTTTTTTTTAAACTTGACAAATACAGGTCATTCTGCCAGATTGTACAAATTTTCAAAATGAAATTTAATAAAATAATTGCGAATGTCTCTGAAATAATGGTAAAATAGAAATATAATGCAGACAAAATGTGCCGTATGAGTTTAATTAAACAGTAAAATTGGTTTGTAGCCAAGTTTTGAATATAGGAAATAAACCTTGGCTGATTTTACACCTCCTTGGTCTGAAATGATGTACAAGTGGATTCTATATTTTAAAACTAAACTCATAACTCCCTAGGGAGTTATGAAAATCTATAACTCCCGCGGGAGCTAAGTAGGCTATAACTGCCCTAAACGCCTGCGTGTTATAAAACCCTTTCCGAGCAAGTGTGATGAAAAATATATTTATTTCACATCGATCGAGCCATTCTCGACTTTTTGCAGGACTAACAATCGGGTATAGAATTTTATATACATATAAGAGAAGAAAGAAGATGACATTTCAGAGATAGGTAGGGTAGGTACAGTCACGGATTTTAATTGTTATGCCATTGTGAAGTTATTTAAATTTGCAGTATTATGGCATGCACGAGATTACACGATTCAAAAATTCTAAATATTCAAAATCATTTATCACGAATACATGACACAGCGGGAACTATAT
This sequence comes from Acleris emargana, assembly GCA_927399475.2. NCBI lineage: Eukaryota > Metazoa > Arthropoda > Insecta > Lepidoptera > Tortricidae > Acleris > Acleris emargana. The sequence goes on along the minus strand of OV656835.1, from coordinate 40,922,802 downwards.
AATAAGATGAACGACATTTAGAAAGCTTTATTCAAAAATGACTAAGAAAAAATATTGTACAGTTATGGATGACGAAACTTACTGCAAACTTGAATTCAAATGACTTCCAGGACACCACTATTATTCTGGGACCGACAGAAAAGTAGTAAGTGAAGAGTATAAGGTTGTCAAAATGGATAAATTTGCAAAGAAAGTTCTCGTGTGGCAGGCGATCTGTTCATGTGGCAAACGCAGTAGGTACACCATATTTTGCTAATGGAACCATAAATGGTGATATATACCCGAATGAGTGCCTCAAAAAACGATTATTGCCATTCATTAAGAGGCATACTTCACCTGTCCTGTTCTGGCCTGATTTGGCCACGTGTCACTACACGAAGGAAGCAATAGAGTGGTCCAAAGCAAATAATGACGATTTTGTTGAAAAAACTCTCAGTCCTCCCAACTGCCCGGAGTTAGAACCCATTGAAAAATATTGGGCTAGTGTGAAACAGAAGCTTTTAAAACATAAAAGTAATGCCACTTCAGTTCAAGACTTCAAGCGGAAGTGGAATGAAGCTTCCGAACTGATCACCGATGACGACGTACAAACTTTGATGGCATGGGTCAAGGGAAAATTAAGAAGTTTCTGGGTGAACTAATCCTAAACTGGTCTTTATGGTTAAATAATAATATTTAAAGGAATATCAAATAAAACGGTATCAAATAAAAATGTATAACCATAGCAACTAGACATGCAATTTGACTTTGGGTGAAGTCACTCTGTGGTCTGATTTGTAGACCTGGGTCTCAGGATGCCAATCGTTAATGTTGCATGTCATTTTGTTCTTCTATTAAACGAAGACGTGCGAATTTCCTTATCTCGATATACGAGTAAAACCGACTTAACCCGATTTGTATTACAGGGCTAAAATACGAACAGTGGCAAGTGGCATATCAATTATATCGTCCGTGACTGTACATATGGAAGAGTCGAACCTTAAGTGGGACGGGTCGATCGAACTTGAGCTGCACAACGTCGTGGAGACAATCGGCCGCCGAGAAGGTGCCGTGCGCCACTTCCACGCTCACCCAGCAGTGCGCGGGGTTCGCCTCCTCCCCCGCCGTCCGCAGCTGCTGCACACCACACCTTGTTAAACGACTCACCACTTCCTTCATCTTCCTTCTTATTGACAGGGCAGTGGTGCCCTCCTTATATCAGGTCAGTCGGAAACCTCTCATTAACGTTGCCAATTAAAAACACAACAATATTAAAAATATTGATTAGTGGCTTAACATTCACTTGTGTTCGATTTTAACTGTATATGGTGTGTACTCGTACTTGTGTTTGTTTACTTTGCTCGATTCGAATTAACAAATAAAATATATGTTCAAGCATAGGTGCATACTGTAGTTTTTAGGGTTCCGTACCCAAAGGGTAAACCAACGGTACCCTATTAATATGCCCCCGGTGTCCGTCCGTCCATACTCACTAAAAGAGATGTATGTTTATAACAAGAAGAAAAACAACAAATACTAAAACAATTGTCAAGTTTAAGTACGGTTCGCGTTGATTCGATTCGAAATAGAATTCAAATCGTAATATAATAATACCTGCGGCGGTACGGAACCCTTGGTGCGTTAATCCGGCTCGCACTTAACCTGCTTTTATTTATGGTGTATATACCTCTTATTTATGGAAAGAGGTAACGCTTACTTTATCCGTGGCTGTAGATTTAAATGTAGTTTAATCAATTATTCAGAACAAAAGTGACACAGCCCGATAGCAGCGATATCAAGTTCAGTTGTAATTATTATAGGGTCGAAAATGGCATCAAGGACTCGCTTACGTTAGTCTGTACGGGTGAAATATTGAAGTAGCCTTTACTACCTAGTTAGCGGCTAGCTAGATTATAGGCTAGATTCTAGCCAATAATTAGCAAAGGCGAGTTAAGTAGATTATATGAGGAAGAGACGAGTTGAGAAGGTCAAGTCACCCGCACGTCGTGCAGCAGTTCGAGGGAGTATTCGTAGGTGCCGAGGCCGCCGAAGACAGCCGCGCCCACCAGCAGCACCCCGGGTCGGTCTACCGTGAAGCAGATCGCGTCCGGGCTGCCGTTGCCGGTGTTCCAGGACCGCGACTGGTTCACGCGCATGAACCGCGATGGCGTCGACAAGTACTTCACGCTGTTTGTGTCTAAATCCTCCTGCACCATAACAAATATTGTGTAATCGTCAGTGATCGGATTTCACGGTGCAACACTGCGGGATATAGAGTAGAAATCTTAATATGGATATGACTAAAATCCCGGGATCTGGTTCGAAAAGATAATGCGATTGTTGGGATATTTATAAATAGGCATTAGGATAGGATTTTATTTTAGACGTGTAAAGAAATCGATTAAACATATATAATATTGAGAAAATAATTGTATGCTATTTCAATTTCATATAAACTAATAAAATATAATATCTGTGTAGTGTGGTAAACTGATAATGCGTACCGTATTATATATTTTGTTTATATTCATACACAAAGACTATTTGGCAAATCAATTTTAAACAGAGTATAAAAAAACTAACTTTTTTTATTTTTTTACATACCTAAATTACTTTTGTCAAAATATTTATTTTACACGTTTAAATTGTATTGAAATTTATTTGAAGTAATAAAATCAGAATAATATTTAACAAGATAAGTCCCAGAATCCCGGGGCATATCCATATTAGCATAAAGTTTGAGGTCATTCACCCCGTGTTGCACCGGGATATCCGATCATTGGTAATCATTCAATTGACACAAACATATTACATATACACATTTTATTGGCCTCGATTTTGTCACAAAAATCACAGAGCTTGTATTTAACGTACATTCGCGCCTTCGAAGATTGAAAATACTAAAACTATTATGTACATCTTAGCCTATTTGTGCAAAATGTGGTAACAGAATTATCAACGAGTTTTTAAAGTTGTAGGTAATTCTGTAGCTCTGCCTACCCCACTCTGGGATTAGAGGCGTGAAGGTATGTATGTATTATGTATGCAAACAAATGTACAGATTCTAAGCTACTAACTACCTCGTGAGCAAAAGTATCGAATCACTTTGCATTTTTTCATGTGCACCCAATATCTTTGTAAATCGGTTTATTTTTCTAAATTACTTAAATGTAATTACGTTTCTTGAAATATTAGCTTTATAAAAAGCTATGAAACATAAAAATTGGCCCACAATTTTTCAGATTATGGGCAATTTCCCACTTTGTGAGCCTTTACTCGTTACGACGTACACGAGTTGCACTACCCTTGACCCCTATATAACGGGGGTAGAGGGGGGGTTTATCAGTCATTTATCAGAAGTCGACCGGTACACCTCTCCGCATATTATTCTGTAAAGATCACCTGGAAAAAATGGAAGCCACTGAAGCTCAAGTCGCCGTAGTCGTCCAGCTTCTGCAACAAGGGCGTAGTCAACGTTCAGTAGCTGCCGAGGTGCTAAATCTGAGTTTGTAAACTTTACCAGAGGTTTCACCAAACTAGAGCTTTTACTTCAAGACCAAGAAGCGGCCGCAGAAGGTGCACATCAGAGAGGGACGATCGCTTCATTGTCTCAATATCTCTCCGAGATCGTCACCACACTGGAGTTACCATCCAGCAGCGTCTGCGTGAGGTGCGAGGAGTGGCTGCCAGCGAGTGGACAGTGAGAAGAAGACTCAAGGCAGCGAATTTGACACCTAGGAGGCCTGCGACGGGGCCCAGGTTGCAGGCGCGGCACCGTACAGCCCGAAGACAATTTGGAGAAATTCATAAGACTTGGACCCGTGAGCAATGGACCCCAATTCTCTTCTCAGACGAGTGCAGAATATGTCTGAATGGCTGCGACAGAAGGGGAAGAGTCTACAGGAGATCAGAAGAACGATATGCTCAGTGCTGCTTCTCCGAAAGAGTCGCCTACGGAGGTGGCTCTGTTATGTTTTGGGGCGGCATCTCGTACGACGCGCGGACCGAGCTGGTTTTCGTGCCTAGCGGTGGTCGTGGCGGTGGATTGACTGCTGCCAAGTACGTAACGAAAATTCTGGAAGAGAATGTCGTCCCTTATGCTGGTATTTTTGATGAGGCGTTCATGCTAATGCAGGATAATGCCCCTTGTCATACCGCAAGGGTCACCGCTGCCTACCTCCGCGAGGTGGGCATCGAGACCATGAACTGGCCAGCGATGAGTCCGGACCTTAACCCCATTGAACACATGTGGGACTATCTGAAGAAAAAGGTTCGGGTTCGGGATCCTGCTCCTGCCACTGTTGACGAGTTGAAGATAGCTTTGCTAGAGGAATGGGACGCTATTCCTCAAGACTACGTTAGAAAATTAATTAGATCGATGAAAAATCGCTTAAACTGTGTCAGCAGAGCTAGGGGTGGCAATACCCGATACTAATTTAATAATAATAAATCGTATTGTATGTTAAATGAGCCTTTTATTCCAAGTTTGCCTGGTTTATTTTTAGCGTATTTTCAGGCTACTTCCGTTATTCGGGTTTTTTTTTCAGCCTTTGGGCCTTGAATATTAAATTAGCACATTTTCCAATGCGTTACATTATTATCTTTTATTTGGTACCATAATTTTCAGATTTGGGTGGGAAATTACAAAGATATTGGATGCACATGAAAAAATGCAAAGTGATTCGATACTTTTGCTCGCGAGTGTAGTAGTCACCAACAATACTGACCCTTATATTGGTTGCGTTATAAGACAATTCAGCAATAATCCTAGCAGCAAGTTTGCAACAGAAATCGGACAACCGCTCGTTCTGTTTGATCTCGCCGTGATCGTGGGGCTGCCCGCACTGGCGGGTCATCATCTGCTGCTTGATGGGAATTGTCACGATATCGAGAAGCCTAGGCACCACGTCCAGTAAGTGCCACTCGGTGTGATTGGTTTTGGCGTCGGTTAAGTCCGATTGCTAAAAACGTTGCTTTTGTTAAACAGGGTTATCGATTGAATATAAAAGACAAGAACTATTTTGAAGCTTAATTGTATACAGTCGGCCAAATATTCTGAAATCACGGATTGAAATAATAGGGATGAAATATCGTTTTCATCTCTCCTGTTCGGAAAGTTTAATTTGAATGGGTAGATAGCCGGGTGGAAAATTGCGTTTTCCCCTCTAGGGTGGAAAGTATTTTTTTTTAATAGTTACGATTGGCCATGGAGTCTAAGATAATTGAGCAACGTCATATTAAAATCATTCATATATCTAAACTCGACTATACGTTAAACGACGTATTTATTACGATCTATGGGTTCATATTAAAATCATTTTACGACTGGTCTCTTTTTTTCGCAAATACAAAAAAATCAACATTTAAAATTATTCCTCTTATATTCTGCTGCCCGCCATAATGCCATGATAGCATAGCATGACAATTTTTTTTCACGGTTCGGCATGGCCATCTAGAAAATACACATACTGGCAACATTAGAAAAAATAATCGAGTTGGTCACGACCAAGGAGCAATACAACACAACACGGAGGATACAACATGGAGGTTGAACGCCGAACATCCGTTCGAAACAAGAAATTTGACATTTATAACGTCACGAATATATTCCATCTCTTTCTTTAGTTAGGGTAAGAATGAGGTGGAAGTCATTTTGTGAAATATGAAAGAAAGAGATGGAATATTTAAATACGTAATAAAGGTAAAACTTTTTCGTTCGGCGCGGCGTTCAACCTCCTTGCTGGCTCCTTGGTCGTTGGCAGTATGAGTATTTTTTTTTTTTCTGAATGGTATAGAAAAAAAAGTTTGCAATAGAAAAAGCGGGAAACAAGATTAAGTAAATATATTTTCCTCAGTCGAAATGAAAAGTAGAGTGTCTAACTCGGGTGAAATTGTCCATTTCCCCTCGAACTATTGGCGCTCTCACTTCGTTCAAGCGCCAGAAATATCTCGGGTGTAATGGGTCACTTTCCACCCTTGGTTATCAATCTACTATTTCATGCGACTCCTTAAACGTTAAACCATTTTTGTAGTCATGTTGAAATCGAAACAATCGACACATATTTTTAAAAATATTTTTTTAATTTTCTTTGAAGAATATTTTTAATTATTTTCGGCCATGGTTTTGAAGGCAATATAAAAAGGTTTTAATCGATAGTATAAAAAGTATAACAAAGATAAGATAAAAAACAAAAAAATCAGTAAGTACGCCGCACGGGCCCTTTTACACGCCAAAAATATACCAGCGCTTCGCAAGAGACCACTGCTTGGAAGAAAAGCCGTAAGGAACTCAACAGTCAGTAATTTTTTAAACATTGCTTATGTATGATATTATTTATTATACAATAATAAAACTTAACCTAGCATTATATAAAACAATGGATCTCACATAAAACAAAAAATAGATATATTCATATTATTCATGCGTAGTCGAGCAGGAAAATGAGTAAAAACTCAGAATTTTCACAAAAACAGTGTAGTTGCTATACAGGCGTATCACGGCTGCGTGTCCTCCTTGCTCAGATATGGTATTCTTCTATGAGGAAAATGGCAATATGTGAAATGAGTTCATGTCGTCCGTTATTTAAGGAATTACGATTGCTAACTGCTCCATCCATGTATTTGTATGAATTGTTACTGTTCGTGAAATGTCATCCGGACTAATTCAAAACTTGTAGAGATATTTATGGTTAAAGAATCTTTATTCTCATAAGAATTTACATAAATTCACTTACATGAGAACGCAATATATTTTTTAGAGTTACAATTAAACGTGCGTGCTTACATTCTATAAGATGAATAACAACCCAACTAAATTAACCATGTGGGTACATTCATATTTCATTCAGTACGGTAGGTTGCTATGCATCGATATTATACAAAAGGTAATTATTTTACAATAATGTATGCGGTAAGTGGATGCGGCATGCGTCGCTTAAATTAACATTATCAGATTATAAGAAAATTAAGATTATTATTAAATTACAAATATAATTTAATTATACATACATATTTTTATATTTACCCAATTTTAATTTTAATACTGTTATTATTAGGCTTGGGACTTTTGGATGCTCGCTATGGTTTTAGAATCCACGGAGTCGCCATTATATTAAAATATTTTTTTAGAAGTCAAAGTCAAAGTGGATAAGTACATACAACTTGTATGTATAAATTACCAATAATAAAATACTCTATTGCTAGTAAACAAAATAAACTAAAACAAATACTTTAAGTAACAATAACAAAAATGTATTTTTCAATCTAATATTAGTCGCCACTTCTAAATTTTTGATGAGGTACAGGCTTTTTGAATCAATGCATCATAATAATCATCTATTACTATTTCATGTTCATCATTAAAATGGTAGTAAGAATGGATCACTATTATTTTTTGATAAAATTAATTGCATTCATAATAACGTGGTTATTACCGATCGATATAACAGCGTAAATCTAACATGTTTTATTTTTACACTTTGACTTTGACTTCAAAAAATAATATTTTAACATAATGGCGACTCCGTGGAATCTAAAACCATAGCGAGCATCCAAAAGTCCCAAGCCTAGTTATTATACAGTTTTACTATATTATGAGCTAATTATATTTATTCTTTATGTACGCTATATTATTGTTTGTAACGATGTAATGCAGTGTTACTATATATAAAATATTTTTACAGTATTGTTTATTGGTAGTTGTATACATAGTTACATTCTTAATTTATTTAATATATTTAATTATTTTTATAGATTATACGTTAGTAAGTTATATGTTACGAAGTATGTGAAACTTTAAGTGTTTTTTAAAACTAAACATAGATTTACAGTCTTTCATATCGGTTGGTAATTTGTTATATAATGCTGCACCTTCAAAAAGTAAGTTCCTTTTGCCATACCCTGTTCTTGGGGAACGTAAAACTAAGTGAGCAGCATTGCGCAATTTAATTTTCTGGACTTTGTGTTTTTTAGTAAAAGCTATCTTTGTATGGATGTCTTTTTGTAAAATTTTGCGTATTAGTAAACAAGTATAATATTGATATGTTTGTGTTATGGTCATTATTTTTGTTTCCGAATATATTTTTTCCGTGCTGGTAAGATATTTGTAGTTAAATAGGCATTTAATAAGTTTGTTTTGAGCAACTTGTAAGGATTTTAGATTTGTTTTAGCTGCAGTGCCCCAAATTTCGACCAGATAGTCGAAATGTGATTTTATCAGTGAATTATAAATTAAGTATTTAACTTTCCGCGGCAAACAACGAGAGATACTGCGCAGTGCACCAGTAAGAGATGTCAGTTTAGATTTAAGTTTTTCGAGGTGTGGTTTCCACGACAGTTGTTCGTCCAGAACCAGTCCTAGATATTTTTCACGTGTTTTCCTTTGAATTACTTGGTTATCAATTGTTAGTTCTTTAAAATCATTGATCTTTTTGTTTTTAGGTTTAAAAATTATAAAACTTGTTTTTGAGATGTTTATGGTTAAGAGGTTACTTTTAAACCACGCATTTAGAATATCTAGGTCCAATTGTACATTTGCAATTATACCATCAATGGACTTGCCATAGTAGAATAAACTAGTGTCATCGGCGTATAGTGCTAGCTCCCCCTTTAGTTCTAGATGTTGTATGTCGTTAATGTAAATTAAAAATAAGAGAGGGCCCAATATTGATCCTTGTGGAACGCCGCAGGTTATACGTTTAGGGCTGCTTTGTTGTTCATTAATTTTAACAATTTGTTCACGATTTGAGAGGTAGGACTTCAAAAGTTGATACGCTTTGTCGGTTATTCCTAGGTTAGTTAATTTTTTTAGAAGGATGTCATGGCTGACCGTGTCGAAAGCTTTTTTTAAGTCTATGAAAAGGCCTAATACAATATTTTTTTCATCTATTTTTAGTTTAATTTCCGTTACAATGTCTATTGTTGCAGCAAGAGTATTAGATTTCGTCCTAAAACCGTATTGCTTCTGGGATAAAAAATTTTTGGATTGTAAAAATTTCTCCAGACGCAGATAAATAACTTTTTCAAAAACTTTCGACACGACTGGAAGAACCGAGATTGGCCGATAGTTCCCTGGATCACATTTGCTCCCAGACTTATAAATTGGCGTGACTTTAGCTATTTTTAAGTTATTAGGAAAAGTCCCTTGTTCTAGACATGTGTTAATACATTGCGTAAGTTCATCCATAATGACAGGTTTAGCACATTTTATTACTTTAGCTGTGATTCCGTCAACTCCAGAACTGGTATTTGTTTTCAGGTTATTTATTATCTCATTAATTTCGCCTTCTGTAGTCAATTTTAGTTGATTAATATTGATGTTACTATTTGTTTGATATTCTTTATTATTTTGGTAATTTACTTGAGTAATTTTAGTAGCAAGAGACGGCCCTATTGTGGAAAAGTAGATGTTAAATTGTTTACAAATGTCTTTTATGTCCGTTACAATTCCTACATCCGTTTGTAGAGAACCCGGGGGTGTAACGTCTTTCACTCTGTTATTGGATAAATCGTTTATTAACTGCCATATCTTTATAGGTTTGTGAGCGCATGATTTAAAAGCCTTGAAGTAGTAGGTTTTCTTGGTATCCTGAATGCATTCTGATGTTCTTTTCCTTTCTTCATAAAGGGCAGCCTTTAGGTTCTCGTCCATACTATTAATCTTATAGTTTTGCCATAGGTGGTCCCTTCTATTTATTGCTTGTATAACTTCCTTGTTTATCCAGTCCTGCTTTGGTGGATTCAAAATTTTTCGTTTAGTAATTCTACTTTTGTTTAGACATGTAATTAACTTCTTTTCAAGTTTTTCATAAGTTATATTGTTATTGTTCTTAGCTTCGTCCAAGTGTTTGAATAGTTGTTCGTAATCAATAGCGTTATACTCTAATGTTTTCTTTAAGGGCGGTTGGTATTTCTTGACCTCGAGGTAAATTTGTTTGTGATCGGCCATTGCTGAGTCTATAAGAGTTAGATGGAAATCGTGGTGTTTAAGGTTGGAACATACGTGATCAAGTATTGATTGGGTCGTTGAGGTCTCCCGCGTGCAATATTCTTTATCAATTTTATTTAGAATTTTGATGTCGTTTTCTTGTAATGTTTGTTTGTAGTCCTTTGTGGCACGGTCAGAATTAAGTAAATCGTAGTTAAAATCCCCAAAGATTAGCACTCGTTTCTTGTTTTGCAGCTGGAGAGAGTAGTCTTCTAGGAACACATTGGAGTTCGTTCTTTCTGGTTTATACACTGTTCCAATATCTAGTGAAAACTTATCTATGTGAACCCACACGAAGTGATTTTCGTTTGTGCTGTATTCTTCAATCAGATGATGTTTAATGTTATTATGCACATAAATTGATACGCCACCACCCCTCGTATTATGTCTAAAGTTGTAAAAATGCGTATAGCCTGGTAGATGAAGTCTTTTGGCTTCGTCTTCGTTCTTAATCCATGTCTCTGATAAGGCTATGACATGTATTGTTGTTTGAAATGATTTTAAGATACATTTTAATTCGTCGAATTTGCCTGGTTTCACAATGCTTCGAACGTTGGCGTAAAAACATTTTAAAGATTTTTCGTTTGTTTCGATTTCCGTATAAGTTTTAACATTTTGAAAAGAGATACAGCCACCAGTATTAAGTACTTGTCTTTCGAGACAGTCCTTTAGGACTTTTTTGCCTGTGATTCTAGAATTTTAGGAGCCCCATTTACATATCTGATACAGAGATTTGGTTCTCCATTGGAAGTCCGACGTTCCAATTCTTGTTTAAGATTTTTTAATAGATCTCGTTGGCACGGGGTCTGATCTGAGTATATCTTTAAAGTCCCCAACTGGTTGTTTTTCTGCGTTCGAAGAATACATTTTGCGGTTTCCTCTGATTTAAAACACACCTTGATAGGGCGGATGTTGTTTTGTTTTGGTTTCCCTAGTCGAAAAATCCGTTGAGGTTCCGGACAGTCCTTGAAAATCATTGAGGTGATTTTTTTTACTTCCTGGGAATCATAATGTGCTTTGTCAGGTAGTTCGGGTGCAGGCTCTGGAAGGCCAGCTATTATGATGTTTTTACTTCTTACGGTACGTTCTTGAAACTCGGCGATCAAGTTTTCACAAGAGATGGCTGCTGGGGCGGGGATCGTTTCGCCGAGAGATGTCTTTAGTAGTTCAATATTAGTTTCCAAGCATACCACTTTCTTATCCGTGTTGCTCATAGATGTTGCGAGAGTATTGACTTCAACCTTCAGTTTTTCTTGTTCTATTGTTATGCTGTCAATACTGCTGCAAATAGTATTAACTTGGTTTTTTATATTTCCAACATCGTTGCAAAGTTTATTCATGTTCTCTGTCTGATTTTGATTATTCAACACTAACATAGACATGATATCACTCATCTGCTTTTTTAGATCGGCTAGTTCTGACATGATATGGTCACTGTCATTTGAAAGTTTTCTTTTGTTACGAAACGCGATTTGTGGAGTATCTCGATCAGAGGTAGTTGACAAATTGGGTTGCGATCCGCCGAAATCCATACCACTGCCGCATCCAGTCGGAGAGCCAAGTAAGCTCATTGTAACTCCGTGGTGTCGTGTAGTTACTGCGCCGAGCTCGTCTTGTATTTCTTATCGCAAAGTGTCTCGCAGAGCGTAGGGATATAAATACCACTAATATTGTTCAATCACTTTCGTCACTAAAGTATTACAATAAGGCTTATTATAGGTTAACACATAAATTAATTATTTAAAAATAAAGATTATACACGTCTGCACTGCACGCTTAACCTGGCGGTTTTCCAGGTATTTACTTGTAGTCATCGCACTAGGTATCCGTCTAGTAATACCCGCCTAGCGTACTAGGTTATATGGAAAGAGCACTTACTGTATGGCCATAACTTTATACAATAAACTACCTGTGACACTAAAAAAACTCTAAATAAATTCTAACAAGACCTCGAGGCAAGTCCAAAAAAAATTCGGTGGATGAGTTTCTAAACGACGGAGATAAAAACTAGACTATGTAGGTATAAGGTAGGTAAACTTTGGCTATTACAATGTAGTGGACATGGGTTATGTCGTCGAAGCTACCCTTTATTTATAATTTGATTTAGATGTACATGGTATTGAATACTTTTTTTAATCTGTGACATTTTTTGAAATTCAGTTAGCAACATTTTTTCATGCCATAATTTATAGATTTAAATATGACATGCGGTTTGAATTCTTTTGTAAAATTGTGCGTGCTGCCTTGGCGGCGAAACATAATTATTAACCTAAGATCTGTATGAAAAATAAAATGAAAACAGAATAGAAAAAAACAGTAGAAGTGTGAAGTGGGTGTGGCACGTGTGGCAATGTTATGCGGAGTTCCGCGCACCCTAGCTCAGTTTGCTGCGATTGCGTGTGCGAATAATATTTCTAAAATAAGAAATAAATCGAGAAGCATGCTTTGTGCTATTTTGAAATATAAAAGCTACTCAAATAGACCTAATAGTTTTGATTCTACGAACGTTTAAAATCTTGGTCAATAATATTAAAGGGTGTGGGCGACGTCATCGTTTACAAGCGGTGCGCGCCCTTGTATGACTGAGTAAGTTTACATGGCTATATCTATTTAACCGTAATAAGTAACCAATTGAAATTTTCACATAATACGTCTTTTATAAACTCTATCGTTTAAAATTATAAAATGACAAATAAATCAAATCAAAAGAACATGAAAAAGAACATACAAGAAACATGAAAATATACTATTTTTTTTAGCATTTTTGTACGGATTGTATTTTTACAATGGGTTCTTATTTTGATGCTAATTTAAGCTTAAATTGTATTCTGTAAAGTTACTCAATCATATAAGGGCGCGCACCGCTGTTAAACGATGACATGATGATGATGAAAGCAGCAAGCCAAAGATCTAACTGGCTGAAAAGCTGACATTCTATATTGGCAAAATGTATGTACTCGTATAACTTCCGAACTACTGCAATAAATTGAATAATTATTTTTTGGTTGTGTGTGTTACTGTCAGGACAATGTTGTAAGAAAAAAATAGTTTTATTTTCTGCACGCGGGTTTATTTCTGCCCGTCTTAAGACAGAAGGAGCGATAAGAGTTTGTCTTCGTTGCGAGTGGAGAAACCGTATGCGGTATGCACCGTGTGCGGTAGGAATTTAGATTTGTATGCACGTATACCGCAAACTGAAAGACTAGCAAAGATGGCAGGGTGAGTATGCCCACGGATTTAAAATAAGGCTAAATCGAGGTGTCACTCCGCAGTGCGCGCGGCACACACGCGAAACGGCGCGCACGGCGCACTCCTGCAAGCGAAAGACAAGAACCATCTCAGAAGTACTTTCGCCTTGAGTTCTAAAGTTGACCTTCGTATTTTTATACCTCTTATTACCTGTCGCATAGTATTTCCCATATTTTACGGATAAAGGCCATCATAAAACTAATAAAACATTTTTTTTTATTTGTCTCCGTCTAAAACAACAAACGTTATTGTTCGGAGACTGTACGCTAGATGGCAGTACTTTGTAAGCTACTTTGTGGTTTTATATTTATTTTTTATAAGTCGTAAAAATTCGTAATATTATTTTAACTATGCTGCATGGAAATTAAGTTTAAATTACGTTAACGGATTATGGTACATAATCCTTTTATAATATAAAATACTCCGAATAATCATTTTCAAGATTTATTTTTGGTTGATTTTATGATAGAGTGAGATGTCGCAACAACAGGTCTAGTAAGCGAAGCTCATGGCACTTCCACTGTTTTTTCTATACCGTGAAAATAAATGATTGATTGATTGATTTGTGGGTGATAGTAATTCAAGTGGCAACTGTCTGATGACGTAGAAAATGTCCCTTTTCGAAAGAGAAAACATTTTTTTAGTATACCATGAATATTTGTTCATTTAATAGGAAAAAAAACATACTTTTTGCTGAAATTGATCCCAGTCATTTTGGAATTACAACTAACTATTTATATAAACAGTAAGTAGATATAATTGAGAAAGACATTCAATCACCTTTTGCGCCGAACTGTTGTTAGCTCTAGGCGGCACAGGCGGTGGTTTCTGCGTATGCGATGAACGAGGGACAGTGGCCGACTTGGATGGAACTTCTTTGACAACCTGTACACAGAGACAAACGGTAATAGCAATAAAATAGTTACCAACTATGGTAGCAGTTGGAGCATCGGTGGCCTAATGGCTTTGGGGGTCGACTCGTAAGAAGATAAGATGGTAGCAGTTGGAATTATAATTGATTTCCATGGTACCTTGGTCTCCGGTATCCTGGTCTCTCTTAAGCTGATGAAACTCTGTGTAACGGGCACTATATACTGCAGCACGTCCCGGAGACTTCTTGACGCGCACAGAGCCGCACAAGTTGATGTCAACTCTCGAATTTGGACCGAAGGCACAACTCCATCCTAAAATTGAAGCAATTCATAACCAGTGTAACGAAAGAAACTAGTTTAAAAAAAAGAGCCGATTTTACCTTTACATTAATTAAAAGTAAACACAGATGATTCCATTTTAAAGTAGGTGTCGGAAAGAAAGCATGAAAACACGCCGTAATTGTATCGTGGGCCTCTTGTAATATAGAATTTGTCAGTTCTAATGCGAATTGCACGAAGCAAACCCTGTGCGCCTTATTCTTTCCGGGTTTCCGCGGAAGCAAAGCACAAGTGGGAGTTTGATCGGCCATTATATCTTGAATCAAGTTTCTTATATCTGCTATCGCATCGCAATAAGACATGTATTCGTGTGAATTCCTTTTTCTATTGTTTTGCGGATATATTTCATTAATGTACGACTTAACCAGTCTTAAGCAGGCCCGAATAATGTACACAAGTCTTTTCTGATGTTTCATAACAGACAATTTTTGGTAATTTATCGGTATTTGCCCATTAGTATCAAGAACGATTTCTTTAAAGGATTTCCAACTCCATTTTAAAAGGGTTATAAGTGATCGGAAACACGCAACTGTAACTTTTCTTGAAATGTTTTTACTAAGTAATATAACCGGGTCTACAGAATCAACGTGTTTTATTGGCATCGATTGGTCAAGGATCACGGTGTTGTACAGCAGGCAAGGGATCTGCCCTGCATTTACATCGGTCCCATTGTTAGACTTTTTGGAAGTCTTAAAGTGAAACCCTATTTCATCATTAATGACCATGGCTTGGCCTGAAGAACCGCAATCAGAGGATGGGCCGTTGATACACGCCCAAGCGACATACCACCTATTAGCCTGAAAACAGTAATACATTTTTTAGGTAGTCAATAAAAAGAAACCAAACATAGTAAGCAAATTTAGGATAGTTTAAAAAACTATAATATATCGATTAAAAAAGAATAAGATGATTACTATGTAACTACGCTGCACTCTGCCACCCTGTGCAACCAAAGTTAGGTACTTCGTTCTTATCAAAAAATATTTTTTTATAAATGTACAACTTTGTGGTTTTTTTTATATGGAAGGAGGTCACGACCTCACGACAAATATGGTAACTATCAGCGGAATGGATTGATTGATGGTTAGATAAGTAGAGGGCAACTGCTTGATGCCAAATATCTCGGTCTGCCTGCTCACAGTAGTTGCGTTATCTATACAGGGCGTTCCAAGACTATGCGATAAGAAGGGAAAGTACCTTAAATATCGTAAATAAGATATTTTGCTGAAAGAAGACTTCGTTATTTTTATAAGTTCGTAGTACTACATTCAACAATTTTCTAAAAATTACTTGCTTCGTCTAGGAATGGAACATGAAAAAAATCACCCGCATTTTTAAAATGCCAATCGAAAGAATGGACAAAAAAAAACTCAAGTAACATAGTAAGTATCTTAAAAGAAGGGAACAACGGGTGCGCTTCAATCAGTATAATTTTTTTTTGTATAATTTCATTAAACTAATCATGAAAGCATAATTAACGTTTAGCATAAAAACAATTGTATAATTTTATCTGGCATACGATCGAATAACATAACACTCATTTAGTATAACCATAATTTTTTAGTTATTATGCATTTCTTCTAACTTAGTTAGGTTAGAACAGTGACAACATTAACAGTAATGAAAGCCGTTAGAAATATTTATTTTTTAATTTATAAACATTATAGTTTTTGAAATTATGAATTTCGTTTTATTATCACGTCGTGACTATTATATCGATGGTTTATTAAACAGATCGAAATTATGCAATTTGTGTTTTTTTTTTTTTTTATGGTATAGGAGGCAAACGAGCAGACGGATCGCCTGATGGAAAGCGATCACCGTGTTATGTAAAATTATCATTAGACCCCACGGTAGGCAGAGCTACAGAATTACCAACAAATCTAAAACCTTGTTAATTCTGTAACCACATTTGCACAATCGAAACAACTAATCTTTGTACATTTTACTATGTCTTAATTATACAACACTGTTAAACCACAGCCCGGTATAAACTACATTTTTTAATCGAAAGATTCATCGCCACGGTCCACTACGTTACCAGTGAAAGAAGATATTTTGATTGTTTTATAAATATATCTACCGGGTCTTAGAATTCACTGTTAATCTATGAAATAAAAACACACCCATTTAGTTTTTCTTTATTCCTGAAAGCCTCACAAGTTGATTGGCCCAAAACTATTTTATAAAGGACGAAGGTAATGGTTGACTTTTAAACATACTGAAGTATTTTTTCTGAAATATGTTGTTCTTTCTACGGTTATATTAAATGCATTTTCGTTTTATAGTAATATAATATGTAACGTTTGAACTGAAATTTTAGAAATAAATAACCAAACAATTATATTTTTATTACTTTTCATGTTTATACTGCCACGCTAATTAACTAACCGCCGACAACTAAAGTGACTGCCCGTTTTTTTTCCAACTGATTATAATAACTGCCCTAATATTAAATAACTAAAAGCCGTAGAAAAAATACGTTATGAATAAGTCTTGAAAATGGCGGAAAAAAAATCTGGATATGTCAACGCTGTCAACGTCAATCTGACACCGCTGCTTTTGACATAGACTAACAAAACAGAATGTACAACAAAGCCTATCCCATGTTGTCACACTGCTGAGTAGTAAAAGCCAAAGGAGAAATAAAATAATTACTTAAACAATTTTGTCAAATAATTACAAATATAGAATAATATTTAATGTTACTAACAATTAATGGAACGCTATAGTCCTGAAATAAATTCCTGCCCGGAATTTTGGGGGCGGCTTTTGACAAGTTGAAATAAATCATGAGCATTTGAACATGTCCAAAGTTAGTGCACGTCGGGTCCCCAGAATGTTGACAGCATTTGACATGGACATGATTTGAGGGAAAGAGTAAGAAATAATTTCTAGAATTGTAACATGTGATGAGACTTGGATTCGAAAATGGGATCCGAAAACTAAGCAAGAGTCTTTACAGTGGAAATTTAAGGATGAGAAGCCGCCTCGAAAATTCAAGGCTACAATCTTTTGGGACACAGTTGGGATTTTGCTCATAGATTATTTACCGAAGAAAACTACAAAAAAATGCTGATTATTACTCAAACTTACTATATCAACTAAGAGAGACAAAAAAAGAAAAACGGCGAGGTAAACTAAGCAATGGACGGTCTTTTTTTTTAAGTTAGATTACTTTTCATCCGCTCTTCGTAATGTTGTTTAATGTGTCGTAGAATACGAGTTACGCCCTTTTAGAATAAGTACATCTACATAAATGAATAATAGAATAACTATTAATACTAGGGAAAATTTAATATTAGTGCTGTGTTCCTTCAATCGAACAGTATACAGAACACTAATAAAATTATAGTCTTAGAAAAATGAAATCTTGTCACTTCCGCATTTTTTTGAAAAAAATATTTGTTGTTCCTATTCATCATCATTTGAGGTCTATTTTTGTTAATAATGTAAATTAATCTAAGATGCGCTACGTAAATATTACTTATCGATAGGCGATAAAATTCAAAGTTCCAACTCTATTGACTTTTTATTTTTGCCATGAAAATTCCGCCAAAGGAGACAATTAGTAATGATCAAATTTCGGGTCCCCTTTGTTTGGTAGAATGTTTTTTGGAATTATTTTATATGTTATAGTATTGTTTCACAGAAATCATAACTATAAATAATATAATATGCTTAATATTTTACGTATTAAATTTGTTGGTTGAATAATCTTAATGGACAAAATTGGAGTCGAATGTTCGTAACGATTAAACAATGAAACGCATAAACCTATTAAGCAGAATAATTTTCCGGCATAATCGTTTTAAACAGAATAATAAGCATTTAAATAAGGCAGCTAGAAGTTCCCGGCTTATATAAAAAAACCTAACAACCTAACCTATCCGAGTCGCTTTTCCCACGACATAAAATGAGACAGCAATACGCGGAACATTCCAGACCCGTGAGCCAAGGACATCGCGATTGTAAACAAAATAAGATGAAAGGCGTAGAACATTCCACGCATTCTCGAATGATTATAAAATTATGTAAATATATCGGCACGACTTTTTTTATATAATAATATTCGATATCGATAAAAAAATGTTTGTGACACTAGCAAAACTGCGGCAGTCTTATATTTTGCCGAGAACATTTTGACCTCTGGTCATGACGTTCCTCCTGTCTGTGCAAGTGTTTGTCTGTCGGTCTGATAAAACCCTTTTTTCTGAAATGGCTAAAGCTATTGGATTAAATTTGTAGTACCTATGTGTAGTGTTTAGTAATCCAAATCCAAAATGCCTCATCAACCCTTAAGTGACGGCTGACATTTTTGGTTAAGATTTTGGTGCTATGAAAAATATCACAGTAATTAACAGGGTTCGAACTTATCATGCCGATGACTTCAATTTGTATACAGGCTGATTAAAAATGAAAGACTAGTAATTAAAGGTTGAAATTTGGCTCGAGTACCGTCGAACAAGTTCTGCATACCAATACTGAATCTAATGCCAATTAGATAACACATTTATAAAAAATTTATTTTAAGTCCAACGACTTATCTACTTGAGTCCTAGACAACGACTCATGTGCACATTCCCTGCGATATGAGTTGACGCAGCATTGTGTCCTTAAAAACCCTTACCTAACTTTCTGAGTTAAACGATACTGACATTGAGATGTGATGTGATGATTTTTTGAGAACTATTCTACAATACCTCACTTGATATTGTAATATAGCGATGGGTCCTACGAATAAGGTCCTAAGTGTAAAATATTAATTTTACAGGACAGGCCTTTAAAGTCGGAAAGGACATAACTTCGAGGTGTTTCATCCATTTGTGCTGAAACTTGGCATATCAGTTTTAAGTCCCATGAAGTTCATTCGTATGACACATTTTTTTATTTAAATATATTTATTAAAAAACAAGCTCAGTTGTACGTGAATTTATCACATTTTATTTCAATAATTAAAAAAACGGTACCTACAAAGGCCAATGTGTCACTTTGGGATGTGTGTATGACTTCAAAACTCACCTAAAACCACATATCTTGCACAATAAAGACAAAATATCTTAAACATGATAAAACGATGATAATTTACGTTAAATAAACCAGTTTGGTCTATATTAATTTCAAAATTTGCGATGTTACAGTACTTACGACCCTGAACTACCTAGATTAGATTGTATTATATTAAAACACTAAAATGTTGCAGAATTCAATGTCTTCAGGGATGAATGGCAATTCGGACAAACGGTGCATTAGGACAAATATACGATTAGGGATTCCATAGGGGAACCTTGTGGATCCGAAATCACATCACGTACACTCAGTGATACAACGGTGTCAGTATGGTCCTGAGCACAATCGTGATTATTAGGGCATGTAGGCGTTAAAACTTGGGAGGGTTGTCGATACGTGTATTCTTCATACTAATGCCAGAGGATGGCACGGCACCATCATCTTTAATATAGTCACTATAGACTTGCACACTTTAATGCAAGTATGGAAAGTATGTCATTTAACAAGTGTCCCGTCTGTCCCGAGGTGCCTTGGACTAGACTCAGGATTACTGAAAATGACAGTTTCGCACGCGTATCAAACGACGTTTTTTAATACATTTGCGAAAAAAAATCAATGAAACAAAAATAATCAGTAATCAAAAGAGAAAATATTACTGAAAGTGGTTGAACATGCGAACTCTTTGGTTAGATGCCTGGCTTGGAACAACACTAAATAAAAAAGTGGAAAGTAAAAACACAAGTGCAAAAAACAAGATGCATATCTTAAAATAACAATAAATACAAGTAGCTAACAGAATATAAACCTTATACGTAGGACCCATCGATAGGTGGTAAAAAATCTTACCCTTGCTTTACATGCAACTGATAATAGGCAGCCTATTTTTTTATTAATTTCATTAGTGACATTTTTGCGCGATATAAATATCTATAAGTAGGTAAGTTACGTATCTACAACCTATTAGCTCCGTGTCTAAGATAATTACTGTGAAAAAGTGAGTGTGACACAGATAAACATGTCGATAGACATGGCGAAATTTCCTCTACAAAGACTTATTTGACTACGAAACCCAAAAAAAAGACGAAAGTATTTGTATTTAAACAACGGTTTTCTCATACATATATTTTCACTATTTCGCCAGTCCTACCATTCAAGTGTGCAAACCATGGGCAGACCGTAGGTATGACATTCCTTTCCTAGGGAACTACAAAATGTACACTCTCGACAGGAGTCAATTAAGTTTGTTTAAAATGCGTATTCGGGCTGGATTATAGGTACACACGTTCTCTAGTAGGTAGTATGTGTCGTTATAAAAGACAGTGCCCTTCTCTCCGTAACTACTGTTTTTTTAATTAATTACTAGTTAGCTCTTTACTTTTATATATAGATTACAGGAAAGCCAATTAGAACCGTACGGAACCCTCTCCAAACGAGTTCGTCTCGCACTCGTCCAGTTAAAAAAAACATTAATGTATTCATTTTTTTTGTAAATAAGCAGCGTACATCCTATAAATGAAATTGAAACGAAATTCACCTTAATTACATTTTTGCCTGAACCAGTATTAAAAATAAACTTTTATTAGTAATTTGCGTTGTTCCAATTTTTTTAATTTTGTTTGATAGCGCAATAATATATTTATTTTCATTAAAGAGTTCCAAGAAAATCAAACCTTACCTTTATTTTAATTTCCTTTGACGAATTTCTTTAATTCTGCAAAAATATATAGGTTCTACCAATTCTTTACATACAGCAACTAAAGCTATCTTTGAACTTTTCTTTTTTCTTGTTCCGGTCATGGAAAGTGTTAAATATTTTGTTAGTATTTGGAGAGCTAAGTTCAAATACATGACTCGAGAAAGGTTCAAAGCTAAAAGCCCCCACTGGTACTTTCCCTTCAAGTCGCAGTCTAGGGACGCCCTGTATAAAGCGGCTGAAAAACGAGTTAACGTTTCCAAAAAAAAGAAAGGGGCTGTGTGTTGTACATAAAGTAAATACTAGTGTAGTCACCAAAAAAAATATATGATCCAACATTGCAGTCAAAAATATCTGACACGGTCTTATATGCCTCCAGTAATTCCGTATCAGATATTTTTGAGTCCAATGTTGAGCCATATATTATTGCTGGTGACTGTACTCATGTCAAATTTGCAAAAACAGACCAAACTTAGGTCGCGTTATAGCGGTACAACCTTTCAAAGATGGTTTATTGTTACCAAAAAACACGATAAGGGAAATGACTGAATGTCGTATATAAAGTACGTACGGTGCGACACATAAGAGAAGAAATTAAATATTAAAAAAACCATATTAAACTGTTGCCATATTAAATTATTTTACGTCAAAAATGAAACTGTTACGTAGAAAGTCATTTAATTTCTACTTTTTTGTGTCGCACTGTACCTACTAGTTGCTAATGCCAAATATATAACATACATACATACATACCTTCACGCCTTCATTCCCAGAGTAGGGTAGGCAGAGCTACAGAATTACCAACAACTCTAAAAAACTTGTTGATAACTCTGTAACCACAATTTGCACAATTAGGCTAAAATGTTTACCAGCGTATTAGTGACAGGTTGCAAGCCCATCGCCTAACAGTACTACAAGCCTATATTCCCTTAGTCGCCTCTTACGACATCCACAGGAAGACATGGAGTGGCACTATTCTAACCCGGCAACCACACGTATCAAATATATAAAAACTCTCCAATATGTTGGTTGTGTTATAATAACGCTTTACCCTTTCAAATATACTTTTGTGACCAAGAAGCGGTCAAGTACGAGTCGGGCTCAATCACAGAGGGTTCTGTATATAAGATAATGTTTTGAAAAATACTCATTTACTTTTGCGTTTTTATTTCATAACTATCCAACACTAAAATTTGACAACTTAATTTTATTTCTCGCATAAAATATAATTAATTAATATATATCTTTAAATCAAGTTTTTTTAAATTTTTTGGTCCATAAACTTCGATAATATAAGTCGCAGGGAAACCGGCGAATTTCGTAAATTTTTGGATATAAATCAAAAAGTAAGTCACGGAAAATTTATAAAAAATTAGTTTCGAAAGCAGATTGAGCTAATCAAATAACTTTAATTTTTCAACCCTTCATTCTAGACCCCTTATCAAATATTAAGATAAATATTTTTATATTGTCTTTACTAAAACACGGGTAAAACAGGCAATTTATACAATTATGCCAAAGGACAGTCAGCATCATATAGTACGTAGCAGTCAAGATCACCCAATAGTTGGAAACATCCAGAATACTCATTAACATCGACGCAGCCTAAGTAATCAAATTGTTCAGGTCATCTACAGTGCTCAAATATTCCAGAGCACACACAACGGCAAATACTTAATTACATTCAAGACACCGCTCGTACCGTCACAACCACGCCGCCGCTGGTATCGTAGCATCCGAAGTAACCAAAAGTACGGAACACAATAGAAAAGTGAGCTTTATTTCAAATGATATAAGATTTTATTTTATTTTATCTCGGTTTAATGAATTATGTTACTCAAATTGAAATTGATTACCTACGTCAGTCTGTAAGGATTTTCTTTTTAAATATAAGTAGCTTGAATTTTGCCAGTATGTAAAATTAAAAAATGGTTTTTATTACCGTTCAGATAACTTACTGCTCGGATTATATTGAAAGAGGATTTGACCATTGAACCGTATACGACACGTAATAGAATAGAATAGAATAGAAACATTTATTTCGAGTAAATTTACACCCATATATTGTTAGTAGTTCATTAATCCTAAATGTTAGTAACAATTTACAAACTTACACTAATTGTAAGGGGCGTGTAGCCCACAACAATGACGCATGTAAGGGCAGTCTACTCTGCCCTCTATCATGCTGAGGATGATATTGGGGCTGGCCCGCACGCGGCGCACCAGGGACGCGGCGCGCTTGCGCATGGTAGTGTGAAAACAGTCGACCCCGGCGGCTGCGAACATCCCTGACGCGCTACAGAAGCGAGGCAGCCCCACTATCACCCGGAACGCATTATTGTACTGGACACGGAGGGCCCCATAGGCCCGTTGCGTGTATTGCATCCATAGGCTGCACGTGTAAAGGTACAGAATGCTCTAAACAACGTAACTTTTACCTCCCTTGTACAGCGCGCAAACTTACGAGCTATCATATTGGCCCTAACTGAAAGAGCCCTCCGTTCCCGCTCAACGTCCTTGTCATCCTTGAGGTCGGACGTTACTAAATGCCCAAGGTATTTAAAGGCATTTACCCTATCAAGAGACGCACCGTTAAGGGTAATTGGAGACAATACAGCTGTACGACTACGTCCGACTTCAAACACCATATATTGGCTTTTGACCACATTGTATTTTAGGCCGTGGGATTCGGTATAAGATTCGCACACGCTTAACAATTTTTGTATACCGCAAACTGACGCGCTCAGCAGAACCATGTCGTCCGCATAGCTTAAATTGTTGACACAAACACGGTCAATATGACAGCCGACACGCATTCTGCTGAGCACCTCGATAAGCCCATTTATATACAAATTGAAAAGCGTGGGCGAACTCAACCCCCCCTGCCTCACGCCACACTCCAACCTGTATGGATCAGACAGTGTGTCCGCCCACCTAACGCTATTGACCTGGCCTCCATACCAGTACCGGAAGATTTGTATAAATTCGGGAGGGAGTTTTATGGCTTCCAGTTTTTTCCATAAAACTTCGTAGGAAACCAGGTCAAAAGCCCTAGACAAATCGAGGAAACAGGCAAACACCGGTGATTTTCTAGCAACGTAGTATTTGACAGTGTGCTTAAGACAAAGTACAGCACTTTCCGTGGATAATCCCGGGCGAAAACCGAACTGGTTGTGACTTAGCTGCACGTACTTGTTTAACTGTGTGTTAAGCACACTATCGAACACCTTCGCTATGACAGTAGCAAGAGATATTGGCCTATAGTTATTGACGTCTGACAAGTCTCCCGTTTTATTCTTGACTATAGGTACAACTATTGTTTGCATGAGATCATTAGGCAAGAAAGCATGCCGTACACACAGGGTAAAAAACATTGACAACACTCTTGACATGTGGGGGCCGGCGTGACGGAGATGCTCAATGCTGAGACCATCGTGGCCGGGGGATCTACCTCCGGAGATAGATTTGATAGCCTTATCCACGTCAATGGAGGCGATTCCAGCTGTTGTCCCTTTTACGTTGGTCTCAGCACTGCTCACCTCGCCCAACGAAGGCCTTAAGGGAGATTTTACAGAGAAATGGTCCCTGAAGAGGTTAGCAATGGCCTTTGTGTCATTTACGCCATTAACACTCACCGGGAGGCCAGACCGAACTCTCACACGATCGGTAGCTTTCCAGAACGAACGAAAATCCTTATTAAAGTGGTGCGAGGCAATAATATCCATTCTTATCTGATTTTGATGATCTTGGCACCATTTCAACCTAGATTTAAATACTTTTCTACTCTCGCACATCTTCTCAAAAATTACACCCGCCATTGGTCTTTCGTGTACCGTCCATACATGAAAATTCTGCCTAGCCACCCCGTGCGCCTCCCTGGCGTGCTTATTCCACCCCACTATCCGATTTTTATTTCTAGGCTTACCAGTTTCAAGAGAAATGGTCGCAGCCCTTGTGAGGGCAGACACTATGTCATCATACATATTTTTTAAGACGGCTCTATGACTGGCCAAATTACAACACTCATCTGCACACTCCCTAAGTTCCGAAGGAAAATCAATCTCCCTCAAGAAATGGTTACATTCATCAGTGTAATGATTGATTTGCACGTTCGTTCTCTCCCCCCACACAATAAATTTATTAGTGGTATTTGGTTGAGAATGCACTCTGGGTGTCAAGACATTTAAATTTAATTCCATTACTATCGGGAAATGGTCTGACCATGTAACATTGTAATTAACAAATATATTACGCACTGACGTCAGTGCGGATTGCGTTACAACAAAGTGATCAAGCCATCGCCTGCACTGATGAGCATCACTAACAAACGTGTATGCGTCGGATGAAACGCCCAACGATTCAACGTCAACACAAGTCCATTTCTGTTCCTTACAGTAATTAATAAGTTCTTTAAAAAAGAGTTCATTAGGATGAGCGTTGAAATCACCCATCATATACACCGATTCTACACCATATTCACTAATGATAGCGCTTACCGTTGCCAGGCAGTCTGTAAATTCCATTAAGTTGTCCGCACTATCCGTTGGCATATAGACACTTACGGCTATAAAAGGCCGCCCACTGGTCACAACCTTTATCGCGCACACTCGAGGGTTACCGCACTCCACCACAGACACATTGTCGAAAATAGCACTTCTCCACAATATGCCTACTCCGCCAAACGGTCGCCCACGCAGCACTCCGGCCGCGGTGTCAACTGCCGAAGTCCCCGTTGAACAAAAATTGTAGTCTATGCTGCTTAAGTACGGGATCTCTTCCGGTAAAAGCCACGTCTCCTGTGTAGGGCTATGATGTCTGACGATCGACACAATTCCTTAACTGCATCAACGGAGCGCTTAACGCTTTTACAATTAAAGCTAGTAAATGTATACGGTTTAATTGACATTATTTCGGAATATAGCCGACAGCAGAGTTCCCTCCGAACGATTTTTTATACTTGAAGTGTACAAATTTACGGAAAATAATACCCGCAGGCCATAAATCCTTGTCTAAGAACATGGATATTTTTGCCTCACTTACAAAGAACTTAAAGGCCTTGTGATTCGTTTCTTTTTTCATTTCTATTTTTTCAAGGGAGACAGTCTCATCAATTTTATGTTGAATATAAGTAACAATGTCTGACTCCTTCGAATCCTTGTGTATATTCGTAATAAACATCGGGATTTTACGTTCGGCCGCTTTAAAGTTACACTTATTTTGACTCGCTACACCCATCTGGCCTTTAAAGCGATTTTGTGTTTTCTTTTTACGGCGAGTCACTTTCTTCCAGTCTTTTCCATCACTTTCTTTCTCCATAGTTTCCGGATACACTACAGATAATTGTTTATTATCCGATAACTTTGCACTCTCAGTAGGCGCACCAACCGGCTCAATCAGCTGATCGCCGCGCTGAGTCATCCCGCTGACCGTAACGGCCGGCGACGTCTTATCTGCAACCGCGGTAGGCTGACTACCCGAAATGGCCGAAATCATGATCGAACGATATTGATTTTGTGACCCTTCATACAATGTGGCAGAAGATGTGGCATCTTTAGCAGTATTCTCGCTATAGTTTAATGAGTGATGCGAATGGGACAACCCGATGGGCCCGCTGTCCAGACACCATGCTCCACGTTTCGTGTTTACATTGCACGTAGATAACCGCGAGGGTGCAACATTTTTCATGCCCTGTACTTCCCTCTTTAAAGTATCAAGCTCGTCCGTCGTGACATAATTAGCCTTTACTTTATTAATGTCATCTTGCAGTCTAACGAGATCCTTTAGTAATTTACTGCAATCCAAGTGATCCAAAGATAACGGCGGTAACTTGTCTAATTGCCGGGCAACGAAGATAGGCATCGCTTCAGAATTTATCGATCGAAACACATTTACAATATCCCTTAGCTGTCGCTGATCTTTGCCATCTCCTTTACGTCGAATGTTTTGCATTCTCGTTGGAAGCGCATTAAATAGTAACGTCTTTGAAATTTGAATTTCTTCGCTAGTAAAAGACGAACCGCAAAGTATCACTAGAGTTTCCTCATCGACTAACGATATTTTGTTTTGTATAAACGCCAACATTTCATCTATTACTATGTTACAAGCGTTGCACTTTAACGTATTCATTATTATTACGACACTAATACGCCGGAGCCGGTCGTTTTAGTAGCACATGCGTCACTGCCGAGCGCTTGCGCGTGACTGATGGTGTAATGTGTTCCGTACTTTTGGTTACTTCGGATGCTACGATACCAGCAGCGGCGTGGTTGTGATGGTACGAGCGGTGTCTTGAATGTAATCAAGTATTTGCCGTTGTGTGTGCTCCGGAATATTTGAGCACTGTGGATGACCTGAACAATTTCATTACTTAGGCTGCGTCGATGTTAATGAGTATTCTGGATGTTTCCAACTATTTGGTGATCTTGACTGCTACGTACTATATGATGCTGACTGGACGATGGGCAAAACTGCTGTGACATACAGACAAACAGCCCCTCTCTTCTAGGCGGTTAAATCCAAATCGTATTTGACCTGTTACGGTATTGTTTTTCACTCAGCTGAAATTGATGTAAAGTAAAAATTGACAGTACGATAACAGATCAAAAACGATTTAGTTTATACAGTGTTGAATAGACGCCCTGACAGATATACAGACACAAAAGTCTCACCATAAGGGTTCCTTTTTTGGTACGGAACCTTAACAACAATAAATTTAATGGCTGAATGTTGTATGTAAATTAAGTCCTAATGGTGTCCTGTCCTAGGCTGACCGAAATATTTGGCATCATCGTTACCAGATTCGTTGGGACATCCTAGCCAATGACTCCTGTAACATGTATTAAACAGAGGGAGGGCGGTGGGCGCAGTGAGCTGTACCGCGAGCGGCACGGGCGCGTCAAAGAGCACGGGAAAGCGGTCCCGCGGCGCGCACTCGAACACCACTTCATCGCTTTCGGCAACCAGCTCGCCGTCGCCCTCCTGGTCGCCGCCCTCTGCACCGATGTCGAACACTTTGATCTTCGCCGTGTAGTCGCCGCGCCCGCCGAACAACCCAAATCCACCTGATAATTAAAGGCACTCTCAACATCTCCACACCTGCTTTTATACTATTGTTATTAAATTCCCAAATATTACCTAGAAGAATATCAGTATCACACATAAACCGTATCGCTTCGACGGAATGGCCCGAGTACCCCCAACCTCCGCCGTGGCTTTCGAATCGATTCACAGTTTGGAAATCATCTTTAACTGGCTCGACCGGTGACGATTCTAGGTCTCTCTTGAAATCAACCATGCACGATCTGTAAAAGAACCAATGAACAAATATGTTAATTGAATCGTGTTAATACCGTTAATCGATTAGAACTTTTAACAAGCATAAAACATCTTACCTAGTATCATGTGAATGTGTGAGAGAATCCAAACACCCCAGTAAGTGTAAAGCGGCATGTATCCTGGTAACATGGCACGCGAGCGCGGAGGGAATCGCCAGCTCCTGGTTTAACACTGACATGTTTGACAAAGCGACATTATCTACTGGCTTGTCGTCATTGTTGCAAATAACTTCAAAGTTTTCGAGATTCTTAAAATCTTCTATTCTCTTCATACTGCCGTGATAGGGGTATTCAATTTCGCCATCATTGGAATATAATTCGGAGTCGTTATTGAAGCACCTGCTGAACCGGTAGGAGTCGAACGCTAGTATGTTGTAGCAGCGGATGACTCGCATCTGCGGCTGGTAGCACCAGAGCACATCGTAAAGGGGGTCGAGGCACGCTAGCGTGTTCACCAGGTCCACCTGCTCCGAACCCGTCCACGCGGTGCACGATCCGTCGCTCTTGTTAATCGTTATACATTTAAACGTATGTTCTGCTCTATTCGGAAGGATAACTGTAAAACGACAATAGTTCATACAATTTAAGGCAGCACCTAACAAACGTCGACCGTCCAGTGGCGCCCTTATTACTATTATTGTGTTTTCTAATAAACTAAAGAATTTCCTTGCAATCAGACAATGCTAGTAAATACACAATTTACGGGATACGTAACCCTTTGATAGCAATTACACTTTGAGTAGTCAGCTTAACGGGAAAAGGTTGTGATAACTCGAAGGTCAATTGTTATTAAACTATGTGACATGTCCTATAAGTTGTGTGTTTTCATTTGTAGTACGAAAAAACATCGTCCGATTTCAAGAAAATACTTTGGTTTACCCCTCTGTGAATCGGGCGTAATTTAATATACGTATGTATGTATGAGAAACTGGAGATTCGTAGTTAGCATCCCTAGCGATAGACGAAACAATACCAATTCACCAAATGCCATTTCTTGTGCCGCCATATTACCATATTGCAAAAAAGCCGAACCTATTCATTTTGTTGATCTTTTGTTAATTATAATAGCTTTTGCTTTGGTAATTAATTAAATATTTTAGCGGTTTGTAGTACGCGAGTACAAAAACAATATCATCAAATCTTAGAAGTCAATTCCTTGTATCCTTAGAGTTTCTTGCGGCGTTTCTTCTCAGCAGTGGTCTCCTCTTGTGAAGCGCTGGTAGATTATTGACGTGTAAAAGTGCCCGTGTGGCCTACTTACTGAATAAATATCTTTTATATTTATCTTTTTTTACCCTGGCCCAGATAACTGATTATCTGTGAAGATTTTTTTCTCGCACATGCTCGGAAATGTTAATCTTACTGCCTTACTGTTGTAAAATCAGCCCGCGAAATCCTAAGTTCCAGGTCCAGGCAAAATTAAAAAAAAGTTATTATTTACCGACACGGCAGCAGCTGCGAAAATGTATGAAATTTCATTACGTACCTGGTGTTTTACTTTTTAAAACCATAATTATCTGGACTATGATAACTAACTCCAAACAGCCAAACACTCGTGCAATCAAATTTTTTACATGTATACTATATAGTGTGTAAATGGAATACGAGCAAACATTTAAACTAGACGTAGGTTATAGCTCTACAAGTCATGTAAATGTGGAATTTCGTTAATAACTCTAATACATAGAGCGCAATTAATTTTTAAAGGTCCTATCGAGCAGCAATGTATAATGCATAATTTTTTCATACCTTTCGTATATCGGTAGTCAAACTAGCGTAATTATGGCATTAAACGTGAAATATTATAATTGTTCTCTGAAAAAATACGTTTTATTTTGTATTATTATCGATTTTTACGTGAAACGATCATAATTTAATGCACCCATGCACGTAAATCGTCACACATACTACTTACGTATCTTTACTAGGTATCCAGTTCGTCATCTATCACACACATACATTATTCACACATTATTGACATGATCTTTTTAATGGGCTTGGTTTTATTAATGGATAATATTGCATTTACAGATTATTATTAATTTTGCGGATTTTATGTGGTATTTATCAACAAAGAACTGTAACTGTCAAAAGAGTAATGACCTGTGGTAATGACAATTTCATAATCAATTCAGATGACCACGGACGAAGAAGTTGTATTGTACCTACATACTTCTTTATTATGAAAACAGTTTAGATATGAGGACTTGCAGTACTGCATACAGAAAACCCACCATGTAGTAAAAAAACCGGCCAAGTGCGAGTCGGACTCGCGCACGTAGGGTTCCGTACAACTATACATCTAAATAAATGTTTTTCATTATTCTTTATTATATTTGAGTTGATTGAATGAAAGGTAAAATGCGGTTTACGATTTATAACGTATTAAAAAAAAACTAATTATTAGATCTCGTTCAAACCAATTTTCGGTGGAAGTTTGCATGGTAATGTACATCATATATTATTTTTACATTTATCATTCCCTTATTTTAGAAGTTACGGGGGGGGGGACACACATTTTTCCACTTTGGAAGCGTCTCTCGCGCAAACTATTCAGTTTAGAAAAAAATTATAATAGAAACCTCAATATCATTTTTGAATACCTATCCATAGATACCCCACACGTATGAGTTTGATGAAAAAAAATTTTTTGAGTTTCAGTTCTAAGTATGGGGAACCCCAAAAATTTATTGTTTTTTTTCTATTTTTGTATGAAAATCTTAATGCGGTTCACCGAATACATCTACTTACCAAGTTTCCACAGTATAGCTCTTATAGTTACGGAATAAAGTGGCTGTGACATACGGACGGACAGACGGACAGACATGACGAATCTATAAGGGTTCCGTTTTTTGCCATTTGGCTACGGAACCCTAAAAAGGATACCTACTGTGTGTGTACGAGGTATGACATAAAATATGCTGGAAAATAGTTACATAAATCAAAAATGCCGTACCATCAAATTTTATTTTATTTTATTTTATTTTAGCTCAAATTAGTATCATAAATCTTAAATATGAGGTAGGTTTAAGTTATGTTAGTTTTGCAGCTGGACTGAAGGGCTAAAACGTCCAGAAATAGGAGCTCAGCGCCAGCGAGCTCCGTCAACCCTGTTAATTTGATATTGAAATAGAAATCATTGGTCAGTAGGACTACGCAGTAAATAGAACCTCGGGCAAAGAATGATAATTTTTTACATTTATTTGTGCGATTAGTAGGATTACTTAAATTGTATTATTGTAGTAGGTATGCAAAACTTTGAATAAAGTAGGTATGTAACTTCCTTCAGTAAAATTATTGTGTAGAATAAAGATTAGATCAAATGAAATGAAAGAAGTTACAAAGTTAACACGGGCAAAGTACCGTGGATGTCTGTGTTTCAACCACGCAAAAACGGTTTAACGGTTTTGTAGGAATTCGACACCCAGATATTCATTATCTCGGATCGACTTATTATGACTCATGACCAGAGATCGGAATAGGTAGAGCTAATTTGCCTAAACTTGACGCATATTCATTCATGAGTGAGTGAAATAGGAACACATTTTTGAATGAACATGCATCAAGTTTAGGCAAATTAGCTCTACCTATTCCGATCTCTGCTCATGACACATAGGACAGTTTTTATCCCAATATAAGCGATAAACAATTTCTACGTGGGCAGACTCGCGGGAAAAAGCTAGTATAAATCCAGCTTGAAACGAAAATATTTTTCATAGTGCCAATAAGGTAGAAAACTCTTTTCTTTGGGCAGGTGAGTATACCCAATGTTGACCTAATGTCATTACGAGTGGCCGTCAGTCACATAACCTAAAGTATCAATCAATGATGTTTGCCTTGGTTGTTTGTTGATAGATTTTTATTAAGAAAAACGTTATAATTTTGCATTATTATGAAGAACAGGACCTACATTGACTTGTGATTTAACAATGGTTTCCCCTGATTTACATCGCTGAGTTTGGAACATCGTGGATAAACTAAGGATTAAACGAAGATATTTTTTAAAATTTCTGGAAGTGTAAAGGAATCAGTATTTTTATTAAATTAACAACATAATAAAAAGCTTTTCCACTGCTTTTCATTCTAAATAAGTTTTGAATACACATAACTACGACTGTGACTCGAGTCTAACAGACTTTTCCCGAACTACTTGAAACATTGTCAGTTGAAACGAAGATTTAAGTCGCAGTTAATTGCAGGTTAATTGAGCTATTTATAATACATTGCAACTTATGTTAACGATACACATGTTTTTATGTTAATTAGGATGCATATTAACCGTCGTCATAGACTAAATATTGAAACGTTTTCAAACAGCGTTTACAGCGTATTTAAAGTGTACCAAATAGTTTGACTTTTTTATTGAAATCGCGTTCATTGAATAAACTCTGGAGTAATGTACTATTTTCCTCCAGTATAACTGGTTATCTCCGAGGATTTAATTTGTATATAAATTCTATACCTTGGAGATAACTAGTTCTCTCCAAGGATTTTGTTTTCCTCTTAGATAACTGTTTCTTTTACAGTTATCTGTAAAGAAAATATATTCCTTGGAGATAACCAATAGTACCTAAACAAATTAACAAGTACTAACATTAATGATTATGTACATAAGTATATAATATATAAGAAAAGATAGAAAGAGACATCATTACATAAGCACTCTTATGGTGCGTTCCTATATTTAAAACCGTTGGTATAATTGTGACGTCTCGTTAAAATTTGACACATTTTGTACGTATTAAATGTCATAACCATGGGTCGGACAAAAAGTGCGGATGACGTAAAATTGACGTACCTAATCTTGCACACAGGATGATGTTTTTTATACATTAGTATATAAATTTTAGCTAAATATAATCGTGAAGATACAATAGCTAAAAAATAACGAAGTCAATTTATTGTTCATCTGATTGACAATGTGTCAGTCAAAAACGTACTTACTCATTTCTAGTGGCGATATCGTTTAATAAAGAGGTTGATAAATGATAAGTGATAATTGTTAATAAATACATACATATATACATAAACTCACGCCTTCATTCCCAGAGTGGGTAGGCAGAGCTACAGAATTACCAAGCACTCTTAAATAAGTTGTTGATAATTCTGTAACCACGTTTTGCACAATCAGGCTAAGATGTTTACCAGTGTATTAGTGACAGGTTGCAAGCCCATCGCCTAAGAATACTAGAAGCCTTTATTATTCCCTTGTTCGCCTCTAACGCCATCCACGAGAAGACATGGAGTGGCACTATTCTAACCCGGTGACCACACAGGTAATAATAATTGATTATGAAAATCAAAAATACTATTTGAATTCACCTATAAGTGGTTCGACGTCATCCGCACATTTTGTCCGACCCCTGGTCATAACTCTACTGCCCGTAAGGAAAACGATTCGTTTCTTGAATATAGGAACCGGGCATGAAACGAGCTCCTCTTCGATTTTTGGCCCTCGAGAAGCTTGTGGCTAAAGAGAAATTTGGGATTGTCATTGTCATTTTTTTTCAAGCTCTTCCATGTGTATCACTAGCTCGTCACTTCAGTTTTTTTTTGTGTAGTATAAATAAGTTGTTATAGACTGGTTTTTTTTGGAGTGTTTGGTCTGTTTTGGAAAGGTGTCTACATTTTTTATAGATACAGTTGTGTGCAAAATAATAGCAGTGTAGGTATTTGAGTAAATATTTTCTAAAATAAGCCAAGTGCTCAAAAGAGGGCCTCACATTTAAAAACTTTTCACCCAGGGATTGTTAGCACTGGCTAGCTAGCAATACAATTTTTTTTTTAAATTCTTACTTTAATTTCCGAATTTCGAAAATATATATTCCATATAAATAGCAGTGTCACGAAAATGTCCTCATTACATAGTTTTTTCCGACTCGGATGATACAATTATTATCTATTCATAGTATAATAGACAATTGGTCGCTGTGTAAAAGTAATTAAAGCTAGAAAAAAATTACGACTATGGGAAGAGGAAGGCATTGTTCCAGAGAAATGAGAATTTTGATTAAAAGGTTGATAAAAGAAAGAAAAACATATAAAGATATTCAAGAAATTTTAAAATGTTCTGCTAAGATGATCAGTAATGCTCTGAAGTGGGAAGAAAAACCCGAAACAAGAGGTAGAAAAAGGGCTACAACGAAAAAAGGCGATTCAAGAATTGTTCGTCTGTCGAAAAAGCACCCATTTCTGTCTTCAAAACACATTAAAAGCTCATTAAATTTAAATGTGAGTACTTCTACAGTTCGTCGTCGTCTCATTGAAGCTAATCTGCAAGCCAGGAGTCCGAGAAAGGTGCCACTGTTGACTAAGAGGCACATAAAACAGAGGCTTATTTTTGCTAAAGAACATGCAGATTGGCCCTTGGAAAAATGGCGTAATATTCTATGGAGTGATGAAAGTAAAGTAGTACTGTTTGGGTGTAAAGGACGTCGAGAGTACGTTAGGAGACCTGCGGGTGCCGCTTTCATGCCGCAGTATACAATAAAGACGGTCAAACATGGCAAACTTAGTTTGATGGTATGGGGATGTTTTTCATACAATGGTGTAGGCCCTATCATTGAAATTGTGGGCATAATGAACAAATAATACTATGTAAAGAAGGTGCTGCAGGAAGTAATGTATCCATATGCCAATGACACTATGCCGCTCAGATGGGTTTTTCAACAAGACCTAAATTCAATTGAGAACTTGTGGACAGACATTAAGAATGCTGTAAGTGATCAAAAACCTACCACGAAGTCCCAATTATGGAATGTAGTACAGTCAGCATGGAACAATATCCCTATAGAGAGATGTCAAGCTTTAGTCGACTCAATGCCGAGAAGTTGTGAAGCTGTTATTAGAAATAAAGGTCAAGCCACTAAATACTAACAAGAACTTATATTTTTTTTGGTTGATTGTTTGATTACAAATTATTATTTGCCTTTTAATGAATAAACTGCTATTATTTTGAAAACGGTACTCTTGATTTTTTTATGTTTACCTCAAAAATACTTGAGATTATTTTATGGTTCATTTTGATTTAGTACTATTAGACATAGAATTGTAAATGTAGGTAAGATATATAATCTTAAGTTAATTTAATAAATTTTAATCTTTAGTTTGCCTTTTCTGCTATTATTTTGCACACAACTGTATGTCAGGAACATTGTTTTTCCGTAGGTCTATTATTTTTTCTGATGTTAAGTGAAGCATGGATTGAACTCCTGTATTATTAATTTTACCAGTAAAATACGAAAAGAGATCATAAGTTAATTTCTCGTTATGATCATATAATTGTAAATTGTTCCATAGTTATGATATGACTGGCAATGTCGCGCTTGAGTAGAGTATTGAAAGTCTCAACTCGGGAGTTATAAAGAAGCGCTCCACGGATGTATGTAGGTGCCACTATAATGATGTTGGTGTTTGTGATGTTTTCGATTGTCACTCTCATACTTTTTACGAGTGCTTCGTACGAGGGGAGGTCCAAAAGTTCGCGGAATGGAGGGGATGGGGGTGGGGATGACTATATTTTTTAGTATAGTACTAATGGCCAACTCATTAAGAGTATATATACCAACTTTCAGCCTGAAGAGCTCATTACTTTACAAAATATCGTCGAGCAAGCAAGTCAATCTGGAAAAATCCTGGAAGTATGGAGCAAATTGAGTATCGAGCCATCATCAAGTTCCTGACTAAGCAAGGAAAAACTCCTCAGACCATCATGAGTGAGATGTCAGTAGTTTACTGTGATCATTGCCCTGGAAAAACAATGATTTACAAATGGCACGGTCTTTTTAAAATTGGCAGAGAGTCCATTGAAGACGACCCTCGCCCAGGACGGCCTGTCGAGGTCACCACATCAGATACCGACGGAAAAGTTGAAAAAATAGTATTAGAAGATGCTCGCCTGAAGAAGAAACAGATTTCTGCATTAGTTGGAGTGTCTGAAACCACTATTTTGCGGATTCTACATGAACACCTCGGCATGATTAAAGTGAGTGCAAGATGGGTGCCGAGAATGCTTATGCCGCATCAGCGACAGCAGCGAATCGACGCGTGTAGCAGTTTTTTAGAACGGTGTGGAGAAGAAAGTACGTCGATTTTGAAGCGGATTGTTACTGGAGATGAAACTTGGGTTCATCATTTTGAACCTGACTCTAAACAGGAGTCGATGCAATGGCACAAGAAGGGTACCCCCCCACCTAAGAAATTTAAGGTGTCAGAATCGGCCGGAAAGTTGATGGCTACGATTTTCTGGGACTGCCAAGGAATTTTGATGATCGATTACAAAAGCAAAGATGTCACAATTACTGGAGAGTACTACTCTAGGCTACTGGAGCAGTTGCGGGAAGCTATCAAAGAAAAAAGGCGAGGAAAGCTGGCTAAGGGTGTGCTGTTACTTCAGGATAATGCTCCAGTTCACAAGTCGTATTGCGATGGCTGCCCTGAACAAATGTGGCTTCGAAGAATTGGTTCATCCCCCCTACAGCCCGAACCTGGCCCCCAGTGATTATTATTTATTCCCAAATTTGAAGAAAGAGTTGCGGGGAAGAAAATTTCACACCGATGATGAAGTAAAGGACGCAATTTTGGCTCATTTTGACAGCAAAGAAGAAAATTATTTTTATGTGGGTTTAGAAAAATTAATATCACGATCTAACAAATGTATTAACCTTAAGGGAGATTATATTGAAAAGGAAAAATAGTAACGTCTTTTTATTTAATTATTTAGCCCTCCATTCCGCGAACTTTTGGACCTCCCCTCGTAGTTCTGTGTTACGGAAAAATCCGCTTCTCCAATCATTAAAATGCAGTAGTCCTGTTCAGTGTATCCGTTAAGCTTTTTCGGAATGTGCTTCATTAAAATATCCACAGTAACATTTGGAGTAATATAATGGCAGCATTCGAATTTCATGAAGAACTGGCATCTTTGAATGTTGCGTAGTATTCTGTATCGCTTACTACTGGTTATTATGCATAAGTTAACTTTTTGTCTTTTGTCTTTTAATAGGATTTTTCCGTTACTTTTGTTCGAGTCTCCTAATAGCTCTTGTTCCAGTCCTTGGGTTATTTTATTCAGTTGAAACATTTCTTGTTGTGTTTTTAGTTGTGCATCCTGTAGTTCTGATATTTTGCAATCTAATTCTATGGTCTTCTCTGGGCTTCCGCCTGACCTATCTATTGAGCTTATATTATTAGTATATTGGCCTTCAGTGGAAGGAGCACACCGCTAAAGTGTCTAATAAGCTAGGGAGCGCCTGCTTTGCACTGCGACGCTTAGCGAGAGAGGTATCCAGGAGTGTGGTATGCTCGTGATACTACACAACCGTGCACTCGCTCTTACAATACGGCGCGGATATGCGGGGGCGCGCTGCCGACTGGGAGCGAGTCTTCCGTATGCCAAAAAGAACTGTACGATCGATTGCACAGGTAAAGCAGGGTACCTCCGCGAGACCTCATTTCAGGTCCCTCCAGATACTCACGCTACCATGTATAGTGATACTGCAGGTAGCCATGTACGTGCGCTGCCACCTCGACGAGTACATGACAGGGGCCGACATCCACGGTTGCAACCTGCGTAATGCTCACAAACTTGTGGACGTTAAGCACAGACTGGCAAAGTCAGCAAAACTAACCCACGTCATGGGTCCAGCGGCGTACAACCGACTGCCAGCACGCGTCACGGATGCACCGACATTAAGCGCCTTCAAATTACGGCTCAAACACTGGCTTATCGAGCACACGTTCTATTCCTATGATGAATTTTTACGGTGTACCAAATAGGTACTATTTAATGTTAATTTAGAAATAATTATTGGTAAGTATTGTAATCCCTTCTTGACGTCTTCTAATCGATTATATTTATTTTCTTTTGCGACATGTAATATGAAAGGAATAAAATTAATATAAATAATATGAACATACTACGCAAAGAGCGCATTTCAACTGCATTTACACGACTTTCATGCTTGTCCTGCCACACCCAACATTCACTACTATACATCAGGGTAGGGGCCAGCACTCCATTGTGAACAGCCGGGTCAACCTTACGATTTCACATGAATTTGCAGAAATGCGAAAACACCAAATTTCGTCCTTCATAAGCTGGTTTTTGAGTGACGTTAAGAAAATAATGCTGTTCTCTGAACATACCCAGAGATGAGAGGCTTCACAATCTATCTATATAATAAAAATGAATCGCTAAATGTGTTGCTAAGCGTAAAACTCGAGAACGGCTCAACCGATTTGGCTGATTTCTTTTTTGTTGTGTTCGTCATTGTCAGGACAGGGTTTATATGAAAGAAAATAATTGAAAAAATTGCAGCGGGGCAAAGCCGCTGGCGGGCCGCTAGTATAAAATAAAAAAGTTTCCTCGTTAACAAATACTAACCTATAAAATGAAATTTTCAGAAAACTCGTGCGTATTTCAATCGTTGCCGGCTGCGAATGTTAAAAGATCTTATCGGAAATTGCGGCGACTTGTGATTTGACGATTAGTTCCTCAAAATGTACATTAATTAAGCTTTTATTTTTTATACATTTTAAAATTAAAAAATAATCAGAAGTTAGTTATATTTGACTAAACCTTTTTAATAGAACCTAAGGACCGAATAGGTAGGTACTTTTTCAAGAATGGTGCGAGAAGCTGGTAAGTTCATAAAACATAGAAACTTCAACAGGCTATCCTGATTTACAGTTTTGGTATACAGAGTGTCTGGAAAACCTTCGGAGAAATTTTAACTGTAGATAGGGTGGATGATTTGGATCATCCCTATATTGGTAACTTTTGTTTAAGTTAATATTTGACTGAGTTACAGACAGATTTATCATCGACTTTCCTGACGATGCTCTCAGTGTGCCCCATCTTAACTGATTCATTCATAATATCGTCGGTGATACTGCAAAACCGCGTAAGTAACAAATTTATGATAGAGCAAAATAAACCTTACGGTCTCATTAAAAAGGTGCATTTTGCTCCTTATTTAAAATGTCACTTACGCGGTTTTGCAGTTTCACCGACGATATGTGTCACAACGTAATGTAAATAAACAAGTTGTTCCTTATGAACAATGTTTCCAATCATGGTCAAAAGCTCCATGGAGTTTAGAAAACTGACACATTATCCTGTAATGTGAATGAAAAGACGGTGTCTGATAAGGGCTATTATGTGAAATAATCTAAAACTGAAACTTACGATTATGATTTTTACTCACACTTTTCTCACACTCACACGGCTAAAATAGCACTTGCACTCGTAGCTGTAGGCACATTACTTCTTTTACGAGATCATGATTCATGGCTGTATTTCATTGATTTGTACCACTATCAGGGCTTCCGACGAATAAAAAACACAATAATTAATTATTGACAATTTGACATATTATCTTTTTAAATCTTGGACCATTAAAACTCTTTATGAAAAGAGTTTTAGGTTTCATTTGTAAACAAAAAATCCTACCTACACGTTACGTTTTATCAAAATTACATTTAAAGCTGGCATCATACATGTTGTTGCTAGATATTCGTATCATAGAAGAAAGAGAAAAATAGGATCGCTTTGTAAGAAGAGGTCGACGTGATTACACTCTGTGGTAAAAACCCTTAAAAGAAAAAGGCCACTAAAGCCGGCTACTCACACACCTGCTGCAGGGGCAATATGGGAATTGGACCCTTGATTGCCTCCTTAATTGTGATGTGTGTAGGCAAGCAGGAGCAATTTTTAGATTGGGCCTGCGGCAGGGCGGCAGGGGCGCAAGACCTTCCTAGCTCCCTAGATTGTGTCTACCGCCCTGCAAGGTTGCTGCGTGTGTAGTAGGATTGGGGCAATTCCAGTCAGTTCATTGGTGACAACCGAGCGGAGTGGACAAAAATGGAAAAAATGGTGTTACCATAGCCAGGAGCTCTTCAAAAGAATCAATATCCATTCGCAAAAAGTTTCTAAGATCATCTACTTACAATTCTTTCATAATATTCATGTGGCACAATTTGCTTCGTTTCTGCAACCAATTCTTCACCCAATATCTTCTCTTCCTTTTTTTTTTGGTAGCACCACAGAAAGTGCCAAGGCGATACCAATCCTCTGGTGTTTCGACAATACAGGAGGCTTTCTCGTGGACGTGCGTTCAGCGGGACTATCAGTTACACACTGAACGGCAGGCTAGTGTGTAGAGAACAGCCTAAAATTGGTCCAACCGCCGTGCGACCGGTATTGCCCCTGCAGCAGGTGTGTGAGTAGCCGGCTTAAGGAACACCCAGAAAGTATAAAACGTGGACTACAATCACAATCAGTCAAGGAAGCGATGTCACAAGCGAAGCGATGTTTGGTTTGGGGTTTGTTTTGTTTACTTGCATGTGATGTGACTTCACATCACACTCACAGGTTATAAAGTATTTCTAACATCACATAGCGTTTTTGCCACAGATTAAATTTCAAAAAAAAACCTTATTATTTCGTGTAATTTCCAAAAAAATAGACATAATTTAATGTGAAATAAAGTGAAATACGTTATTTTACGCTAGTATCAGATAGGATGACCACAATTTGTAGTATATTTTCAATGTTGTCAAATAGCCTATTATAATCAATTATGCGACGACCTTTATATCCATCGACAAAATGTTTTGCACTTGGACTTTTGGCTACTGCCACAAATACCATGCGGATCAAAAGGAAAGAACCAGCAGCCAGCAGCGCTTTCTCCCCGTCTGGTTGCCCTGAAAATCAGCGCGTGCAGCGTCACGGCATGTCTGACACTATGATGCTGAGTAGCACCCAATTTGGTGCATTATTATTTTATAAAATAGTTTTAAGGTTTTGTTTTAAATTATTTTCTCACTGTATTTAATTTGATTATTATTTTTCTGTGGTTTGCACCAATAAACGATTTTCTTTTTCTCCTTTTTTTTCTTCAATACGGAGAGCAATAATCGGATCGTTCAATCCGTCTATTTGAACTTTGAGAAGTCTATGAATTTATGGCTGTCATTAGATGTCAGTGTTAAATTATGTTATTTTCAATATTCACGTCTTCAATATTATTGCTGTAAATCAGTTATATGGGCTACTTTAGAGCAGAAAACAATGGTAAATGGTTAGATCTCGACAGTAAAAGACGGACGATATGATCAGTCTCGGCAAAACATGAACAAGAGACCTAGTGATTTCACATTTAAAACCAATTAGTGTTCAAATTGCAAAAACGAAAATACAGTAAGTTGCACTAAAATTACTCATTTATTTTTATTATAATGCTACCTTGATTTTTGTTTACATGGAGCGAACTGTTTGTTTACATGGAGCGAACTGTTTGTTTACATACCATGTGACAACGTATGGTTTCAGGTCATTGACCTCGGACATTGAATTTTGACGTAAGATACTACGAACTATTGGAGTAGTATACTATCAACGTCAAAATGTCAAGGTCGAGATTTCGGCTGCGATACATCAAGTAACAAAATGAATATAATTAATCCTTCTTTTTTTTTACATTAACAGAAACAAAAATGAACCATACCCCCGTGATCAGAATCGTGCCAACTATTACCCCCCCAAATTTCTCCGAAGGTTTTCCAGACACCCTGTATATAGGGTGTCTCTGACCTTGGGGCTTTAAATGCATGGAACGTTTCTACTCCTGAAACTGAACTTCTTTTGTTCTGTAAGTTATTAAAAATATGCCAAACAAAAAATTTTTTTTTTTCATACAACTTAAATGTAATTTTCAATGTACGCGATCCAATTCTCTATTTTCCTTTAGGCCTCGTACCAAGGAAATGTCGCCCCCGTACTATGAGATAGTGATTAGATGGCCAGTATTGAATACACTGATTTTACAATTAGACTTTAACATTAATTAGTTATCGAAACTTAAGTTATTTTTTAATGTCGCAGAACAAAAGTAGTTCCGTTTAGCGAGTAGAATCGATCATTCCATTTAAAGCCCCAAGGTCAGAGGCACCCTGTATGCGAAATTAGTTTTTAATGATTTCAAGCGAAGGTTACAATTATAGTAGAATCTAGCCCGACATAATGTTACAAATTCGTCAAGTACACGTAAGTGACTGCGTTTATCTACGGTTACCTATGGTGTTATGGTTGGCTGTGATGGTGGAGCTGAAGAGCGTGTCAGTGTTGATGAGCGCCTGCGACAGCTGCACGAAGGTCTGGTCGCCTGAGGCGCTGACCCACACCGCCTTGCAGGCGTGTCGCGGGCCCAGGCGCGGCACCCGTCCCGGCGTGGCGTGCCACACGCCGCCGCGGCCCGCGCGCGGCGCGTCTTCCATACGCGCTCGCCCCAACGAACCTTTCTGTAATAAAATAAAAGTATTCTTAATCCGACTCGACCTTGAGAATTAAGGTATCAATTAAGAAACTCGGTTTTAGTATGTTTTTGCGTTAATTTTTGTACTTGTCATATAATGAAATCTCTTAAGACACGAGTGCCGGGCGTTCTAATAACGGGCAAGAGTATTTTAACAGCCAATTCTGTACAGTTGAAAAAAAAAGTAGTGCATAGTTATACGAAGTTATATTTAGTCAGTTTAGTATATATTCGCTTTTCAATTAGCATGTCGTTGGACACGGGCTTTTATTTATTCACTACATCTAAGCCTCTATTCTACTAGGTAAAAGCAAATTTACTGTAGTGCCAAGTAGGGTAACCTTTTAAGATTGGTATAGTTATACCGTCAAAAAGTTTAGGACCAACACAATTTTTTAATTTCATTTTCATAAATCTTGTATAAAACATTAAATTACATTTGTAACCAAAATAAAACAACGTAAACTTGTAATTTTTGGCTTTTAATCGATGGAAAATAGTCTTTTCAATACATTTGTAGGGAAAAAGTATTTATTTGCGAATACTTACATTTAAAAATATATTTTTCAAATGTGATTTATACGTTATTATTTGTTTTGAGAACTTTAAAATTGAAAACCAAATGACTGCTCAGTTCTTCACACGTCATCCTAGTTCATATAAATAGACCCAAGTGCTGGTATAAATCACACATATCACAAAAATCTAGACTGAGTCGGTTTCCTAGGGTACCAAGAGAAAATCTTCGAAATAATGGGTCGTAAGCCTCGAACATCTGTGGCACAACGTAGTGATATCATCACTCTTAAAGAGGAATGCAAGACGGAGCGATATATAGCCGATAAATTGAATATTTCTATAACAGCATTCCATAACACTATCTCCAGGAATAGGGTCACTGGGAGTTTAGAGGATCGTGCACGTTCAGGAAGCCCCAAAGTAACAAGTAAGGC
The DNA here is from genome assembly GCA_927399475.2 of Acleris emargana. Lineage (NCBI taxonomy): Eukaryota > Metazoa > Arthropoda > Insecta > Lepidoptera > Tortricidae > Acleris > Acleris emargana. The sequence goes on along the minus strand of OV656835.1, from coordinate 40,879,073 downwards.
CGAGGATCGAAGAATAGTGACGATGAGTAAAATAAATTAACGTTTAACTGCTCCAGAAATCTCAACTGCTCCCGAAATAAACAGCAGCCGTGAAAACCCTTTATGCGTCTCTACAGTGAAAAACCGACTACTTCAACAGTCTCCGATGCTGTGTTGCTGTTAAAAAAAATATTGCCTTTTTTAAATAAACAGCCTGTTTAATAAATTTCTATATGATTTATTTTACGATTGTAAGCACTGCGAAGTAGTATTTTCATACAACTTCATAAAAATGATGATTTGGTCTTGAACTTTTTGACGGTAGTGTAGGTCTGTATGAGGCAGAGATTTTTAAAATAAATATTCCAGTAAAAATTTAAACTAAAGTCATGACTAGGGTTAGGACTTTTGGTGGCATATCGTGGTTCTAGAATCCATGGAGTCGTTATTTCCTAATTATTATAACACGTCACACTTTGATTTTGACCTTCAGCATGGTCATATTTCAAAATGAACTAAATATATTTTTAGTTCAGTTTATCCATACCTACTAATATTTGCTTGTTTGTAAGGCTTTCACAGAGCAAAGATATCCTCCGTACCAAAATTAATTTAAATTGGCTTAGCGGTTCAATAAAAAAATTAATTTTAAAATATTAAAAACCGAAGGTCAAAATCAAAGTTTTTTAATAATTAGGAAATAGCGACTCCATGGATTCTAGAACCACGATATGCCACCAAAAGTCCTAAACCTAGTCATGACGACCTGTTTTTTAGCGTGCCTAATATATGCTTGTGAGATCTGTAAGAACTCCGATAAAAGAAGATAAAAGATAAAAAAAGATAGTTATTCAGTAAGTAGGCCGCACGGGCACTTTACAAGTCAAAAATCTACCAGCGCTTCGCAAGAGACCACTGCTGAGAAGAAACGCCGCAAAAAACTCAATAGTCAGTCGTTATTTAAATATTGCTTATGATATTATACAATTCTATAACTTCACGTAGCATTATATAAAACAATGAATCAAACATAAAATACAAAATAAATATATTCATGCGTAGTTACTTACTGAATAAACATCTTTTTTTTATCTTTTTATCTTTTATTTGAATTATGTATATCACAATGTTTAATAAAAGAGTTTTGATTTTTAGTGACTTAAATCATATTCTCATAAATAAATTGTGAGGCTACTGTCATTTTTTTTTTTTAATATTAATCTTAAGTAGAGAACGCAGTACGCTCAAAATTAAGAAAATTCAAAATATAAGAAGCATAACCAAAGCTACTAATAGTCTAAACATATTTTTTTTTTATATAAAATAAATAAATAAATATCAGGGGACAATCCCACACCAATTGACCTAGTCCCAAACTAAGCTCTAGGCTTGTACTATGGGTACTAGACAAAGATATAAATACTTATATAGAGAAATAAATACTTAAATACATAGAAAACATCCATGACTCAGGAACAAATATTCGCGCTCATCACACAAATATCTGCCCTTACCGGTATTTGAACCCAGGACCGCTCGCTTCGTAGGCAGGGTCACTACCAACTAGGCCAGCGCGTCGTCATCAATACATTCAATCACCCCTGCATGCACGTCGGTTTCGGGAACTTAAGATTTGGCCCTTTTCCAGTATTTCTCCGATTTGATTGGAAAAAAAACCCCCCCTTCCGATCCTTCCACTCACTTTCGATCTGTATATCTCTGTCGTCAATCTTCTTTCATCCATCCTTTCTAAATGACCGAACCCCGAATTCCCTAAATTATCTGATACTAATACTCTAAATTATCTGCAAAAACAGAAATGGAAATGGGCGGGGCATATTGAGCGATTATCATTGAGCGATGGACCAAAACGGCTGGCCCAAGCTGTAGGCAGAGCTACAGAATTACCTACAACTTAATAATATTATTTCCATTAATTTATAATAGTTGTATATCAGAGGGAATCTCTCCAGATCTCATGAAATATAGTAAAGTCATGCCTCTTTTTAAATCGGGCGATATGAGTGATTTTGATTTAACAAACTTCCTTCCCATTTCCATACTACCGGTTTTAAGTAAAGGCTTTGAGAAACGAACGCTAAATGATATGTTACATGTGACGCCCAGCAAGGGCATAGCAACATAAGCCAGTAGGGCTTATTGTTAACACGTTACATTACAATTATACTTAACTGAAATGTTGCAATATTACAGTCTTGAGATTGCCATCGTAAGATTGCAGTAATGTACTATTTAATATTTCGTTACATTGCTTGAGAAAATCACTATACCATCCTCGGCAGATCCTAGGCGATAAGATGTGGCAGCTAGGCGTGTCGTTGTGTCTCAAAAAAGCACAAGTACTTTTATGGGTAATAGATTAGACAGATTTTCTCCGGAATATTCTGCGGACATATTATGCATGTTCTTATATTACTGTCAGTGAGCGAAACGACAGATAAAATACAGGAGTAGGAAAAATTTGTTTCTTCATAATAGGTGTCCCAGTGTTTGCTTTAGCCTTTGTATGGAAAAAAATAACTCATAAAAAAAAGAGCTAATAGGTAAATTCAACTTACTTGTAACTCCGTCTTTGTGGTAATTTGACGTTCGGGAGATTTTCTCAGACCACTTCACCCACAGTTATAACATAACTATTACTACCATGCAACGCTCATTAGAAAACTCTTATCACGCTTTGATTACGCTATAATTAATAATTCATTTATCCACGTCAAATGTGGCAGAAATAAAAAAATGCGACAGGCATGCATTAAGTTATAATATTACTCGATGGCGAAACCCTAGTTCTTTGCACCTTCTTAATCCTATCCACTAGAATACTAAGCAGATAAGAAGTCAATCCTGACTGTATCTGACATATTGACCAACCTTGAAATTTCTAAATATTGATATTATTGAAAGCAGTGAAACAATACTGTTGTTACTATTCCTTTACACGCCACAAATAAGTTTTACACTGTTTTACTGCACTTAACATAATTCGAAATTTAGATGTACTATAGATTTAGCATGGTAGAGTTGGGCGATCTGGGAAAATTTCAAATTGAGAGGTATTTTGGCTCTTGGGGTCGCTTTTTATAAATAATGATCTTTTAAATATTTTGGAGTAATACTTAAGAAAACAACTCTTGCCTGATATGAGCCGAAGGTGTATAGCTCGCCGTCGCGCGTGAGCACGGCGCTGTGGTTGCTGCCGGCGGCGACAGCGGCCGCGCGCGGTACGCGCACGCGCACGACGCGGTGGTGCGCGCTCACGTCGCCTGCACCCAGCTGCCCGCACTGGTTCGAGCCGAAGGTTAACACCTCACCTGATAATATTATATCACATTATTTTACCATGTCTCAGTATTTAATTTACTTGATAGACGTAGCTACTAAAGCGTAGCGATTAAAGGTACCTCCAATATCTCAGTCTAGTCCGCAAAGTTACTGTCACAGGGGTTGCGGGATGAGACTACACACGATATGATTTTTAAGGTTCCGTTTCCGAGGGAAGCCCAACGGGACCCGTTGTCCGTCCATCCGTCCTTACTTCAAAGAACTATATCCTTTGAAACGTAAAAGAGAGCGGGTTGTTTTTTTTAGAATAGCTGTATTCACGGAGGATTATGAACAAATAAAAACAATTAAAGAAAGCGAAACAGTAAAGGGGTCCCCGCAAAAGTTTCTTTTTTCGAGGTATTTTTAATTTTTGTTGCATCGTTAAAAACGGTTAATCATACAAGCGTCAAATTTGATATCATTATATTTCCAACCCTGAAGAAAAAGAACAAGTACAAAAAAAACTGAATAGTGCTCGCGCTGATTACATTCGATATTGAATTCAAATTAGAATATAATAATATCTACTGTGCAGCGATACGGAACCCTCAGTCCGCGAGTCTGACTAGCACTTGACCGGTTTTATAGAGCTGCGCTTAATGGAACAAACAAAACGAATGTCAAAAATGATTGTGTAATGTATGTGCCCTCTTCTTACATGACTGCGCCAATTAGGCACAGTACTTCACAAACCCAAATTTTCACAGAACCAGTTCTTCACGATCCCAGTTCTTAACAGTCCCAATTCTTCACAACGCCAACTTTTCAAAAACCCATTTATTCACAATCCTAGTTCTTTAAATTCCATTTTTTTAACTATCCCAATTCTTCACAATGCCATCTTTTCAAAAACCGATTTTTTCACAATCCTAGTTCTTTACATTCCTATTTTTTAACTATCCCAATTCTTTACAATGCCAACTTTTCAAAAACCTATTTTTTCACAATCCTATTTCTTTATATTCCAAATTCTCAACTGTCCCAAGTCATCACAGTCCCAACTTTTCACTGACCCCATTTTTTACATTCCCAGCTTATTACGCAGGCAGGCACTTAATTTGAGCTCTTTACAAACCTAATTACTCACAATCTCACCACTTCCTGATCATAAATGGTATTATTTTTTATCCAACCAACGGCCCCAAAAGGGGCATAATACTGTTTTTGAAGTATGTTTATAGATGTAGGTATGCATGCACGAATGTATGTAAGTCTATCTCTACCTACATGTCATGCTATATTGATAAAAGTTTGGTTTTTACTTGTTATTTATAGTACTTTATTAACACACTAGAGGACGCCCGCGACTTCGTACGCGTAGAATTAATTTCCCGCTACTCCTCCTATTTCTTCCCGTTGGGGGTCGATTTTCGGAAAATCCTTTCTTAGCGGATGCCTACGTCATAACATCTACCTGCATGCCAGATTTCAGCCCGATCCATCCAGTAGTTTGAGCTGTGCGTTGATAGATCACTATGTCAGTCAGTCAGTTGAGTTATATATATTTTTAGATTTTAGATGTTGATATTTTCAAGTATTTTAATACTAGATAGGTAATAAAGTGAATATGATAAGACATTACTTACGATAAAACCTACTTCAATAGTTCAAGTACAAAACTGGTTGATAGATAAAGTTCTATTTTATTTTATTGTGTTATTGACATCACTTTGACTGATTGCTGTCAAATGGTCAGTTAAGGGATTTAGTCAGATTTATTATTTGACAGCTTTTTCGTTTCAATTTTTTTTGAAATGGATAAGGAGGAGAGTAAAATAACATTTATAGAAAGTGAAAACGGCAAAAAAGTGATGATTCACGGTGTGTATAAATACTATCATCACAGAAGATACGACAATGGAAATACGAATTGGAGGTGCAGTGAATTACCGGGATGCAATACATCCATAACTGTCGACCCAACTAGCAAAATATTGCGAGAAGGAAAACACCTCTGCATGGGCAATCTATTATTAAAAAAAAGAGAAAAATGTGTAGATGCATGTAAAATAGCAGTACGAAATAGTATGGTCCCAGTGCAGCAGATATTTGAGGAGAAAACTACTAAATTGAAGGAAGATGGTTGTTCTATCTTAGCAGTACCGGAATATTCATACGTCAAAAGCTCCTTATATAGAGCACGATACCCGCCACCTTCGCATACCAAAGGCCAGATTTGACAAAATAGAAGAAGTTGAGGTTCCGGAATACTTGGGTAAAGATTTTGTAATTGTACACGACGGTATGAAAGAAAAAAACATAATTTTCTCTACGCCTTTGGCACAAACAACCCTGAATGAAGTGAATGAATTTTACTCAGATGGTACTTTTCAAATAACCCCAAGGCCTTTTTATCAGGTGTACTCTTTGCACGTGAATTTAAGTGACAATAACAAGGAAAATCAATTTATTCCGTTGGTTTACGCACTATTGCCGAACAAAACCCAGAATACATACACAAGACTGTATACAATACTAGCGACCCGCCCGCGGCTTCGCCCGCGTGGAATGTATTATACATATAAACCTTCCTTAAGAATCACTCTATCTATTAAAAAAAACCGCATCAAAATCCGTTGCGTAGTTTTAAAGATTTAAGCATACATAGGGACAGACAGCGCAAGCGACTTTGTTTTATACTATGTAGTGATTAAAAGAAAAACTATCATTAAATATTGACACATTCAAATGCGATTTTGAGGTTGCGAATATAAACGCTGTGAAACAAGTATTCCCAGAAGCAAAAATAAGTGGATGCTTCTATCATTTTCAAAAAGCAGTTCGGGATAAGGCAGATAATTTGGGCCTTGAGTCAAGTCAAGGAAAAAAGATAGTGCGGTTATGCTGTATGCTGGCACATTTGCCGTCACAATTTATACCGGAAGCATATCTATCTATAAAAGAAGAAATGCCCGACAGCGATACCTACCGTAAATTTGATATAGTATTTTTCGTAATCGTGTTATAATAGAGAGCTTTTTAGTCGAGTACCGTGTTTAGGCCACGAAGCTTGCTGAGTGGCCTAAGTAAGGTACGAGATTAAAAAGCTTAATTATGACACTATTGTGAACAATACTTTTTGTACGAGTTCATTAAAATTAATAATGTAAGTCATTAATACGAGTATATAAGAAAACTAAAAGTAGATTTTTGACAGATGATGCGACGCTGCTACGTTCCGAAACGCCACAGATTAGCAATTTTGTATCGGATCGAGGCTCCTTAAACAAGGACACATATGGAAATCAGAAGATCTATTTTCAAAATTTTTTCGGTTGTCTAGAGCGTATCGAAATAGTTATTTCGGTTGTTTCTGAAGTAACAACGATGAAAAGAGTGACGTTGCAGTATTCTCTATGAAATCTTTATGAATGATGATTTTTATTTCCACAGAGAAAACGTAAACTTCTTGGCTTTTAAAAGAAAAGTTATCACACCACCGGTTTTTTTTACTGTCCTGGATACAGCAGCATGTTTAAGTAGATTTTTGACAGATGACGCGATGCTGCTACGTTCCAAAACGCCATACAATATTGGCAAATTTTGTACCGCATCGAGTCTCCTTAAACAAGGGCACATATTATTTAAATACGAAGTTCTATTTTCAATTTTTTTTCGGTTGTCTGGAGCGTATCGAAATAGTTATTTCGGTTGTTTCGGAAGTAACATAGACTATTCAACGATGAAAAGAGTGACGTTACAGTATTCTCTATGAAATCGTAATACAAACATTTTAATCGACGAGTACAAAAAATACTTTTCGGATTTTTGGCTAAATAAAATAACCACAAACCTGATCAGTTGCTATAAAGAAAATGTACGTACTACAAACTCAATCGAAGGGTGGCACCATCGAATTAACACGAGAATACCGAAACACCCCTCTATTTTATTATTTGTAGATTTACTAAAAAAAGAAGCACATTTTCAAGATTTTCGGTTGAGAAAAAGCCTATTACATTGCCCAGGCAAAAAAAGAAGCAAAATCGTGTTGGACATAAACGATCAGATTGAAAAAATTGTTGCAGATTTTACAGATGGAAAAATTGAAGTATTGACTTGTTTACAGCGTTTAGCAGACGTACAATTACAATAGAAGTCTTTTTTTTTAATATTAAGTTTGAGATTTTTTAAGTTAAGTTGGAACCTACTTAATTAATAAGATGTAAATTTACTATTTGAAGTTTAATTTGAATACAAGTCACTGTGTATTATGGGAGCCAATTTGCGGACGTCTGGTCCGGTTATACATAAAATAGATACAACTAAGCATTTAAAACTATAGACTAGAACTACTGAGAGAAATGAATGATTTTTTAATTTTTCGTTTCTCGAAAAATCCGCCATTTTGGGAAAAGATATTTATGTGAAAATTAGGGCCTTTCTTTCTTCTATTCACCCCAAAAAAACCACATCCTAATCTCGTGGATTGTAGAAGTTGTTGTTAATTATTTTTTTCTTCTCAGGGTTGTCACTTTAATATCCGCATTTATACAAGCAGTGTAAAAGGCTACTGAATGTGATTCTTCATCAACACTGAGTACTAAACATTCTTCCAAAGCATAGTTTTCTGGTTCGATTGTGCTATGGTGGTCTTCTAGTAAGTCCGGGTCATAAACAGGTTTTAGTAGTTTTATTGCTTGAGCAGATAACGGTGTCCTAAGCTGTTTCTTTTGTCTTTCATGTATTCGTGCATTTGATATCAAAGGATCGGACGATTCCAAAGCTCTATGAAACGAATCTGTCATTGTAGTGTCATCCCTTTCAAATCAATTTATAAGAAAAAAGGGACGACGCTACAGTGTTGCTACTTTTTAATTTAAAGACTTTCTAGACAGACTATACTTAAGTTTTTCACCTATAGCATTATATCCAAATATTTTTAAAATTCGAGTGTGCCAACCCTTGCGACAAAACAACCGGATATAACTAGAAGATACTGTAGTTTCTACAATCCACGAGATTAGGATGTGGTTTTTTTGGGGTGAATAGAAGAAAGAAAGGCCCTAATTTTCACATAATTTTTTTTCCCAAAATGGCGGATTTTTCGAGAAACGAAAAATTAAAAAATCATTCATTTCTCTGGTTTTTACGGTTTTTAGCATATTTCGAGATTGGTTTGGATTGTGAAAGGAGAGGCTTAAAAAGTAGTTTCGAAGTATTTATGTCACCAATTTATATTGCTTTTGGTTTTAAGTGTAAGTATATATGTTTTTAACTTTATCCGGTTAAAAATATTACAAATTTCAAAACAGTTTTTCTCAGTATCTAGGCAGACTTGGCACACGGGAGTTCTAGTCTATAGTTTTAAATGCTTAGTTGTATCTATTTTATGTATAACCCAACCAGACGTTCGCAAATTGGCTCCCATAATACACAGCCTTTCGGGCATCTAAAGATACCTGACGAACCTAACCTACCTACTTTTGTGGAATGACAATTGAATTCTGACGAAAGCCGACTGACGAAAAACAGTAAGGGGAGACAGCAGGGGAGGCACGAGACCGTCGCTAACATTTTAAGGAAGTTAGCCCTCCATGGCCCATAGATATTTCTACTCTGTGTAACTTATTGCTATACTAATGAACTTGAACTGAACAAGTATGAAGAATATTTCCAAAAATTAGAATTGTGAATATGTAAGTAGGTATGTGAAAAACTGGGAATGTGAAAAATTTGGAAATGTGATAATTAAGAAATGTGAATGCCTGGGAATGTGATAATTAAGAAATGTGAATGCCTGGGAATGTGATAAGTTACAAATGTGAATGCCTGGGAATGTGATAAGTTAGAAATGTGAATTCCTGGGAATGTGATAAGTTAGAAATGTGAATTCCTGCGAATGTGATAATTTAGAAATGTGAATTCCTGGGAATGTGATAATTTAGCAATGTGAATTGCCTGGGAATGTGATAATTTAGCAATGTGAATTGCCTGGGACTAATTCGACTGCGCGACGTAAAATAAAGTCCAAGAACAGGTGACAAGTGAGGTATCAGTGATATGTATTTAAAAATCATCTTTAGGATTTTTTCATATTTTTTTAATTTCAATGATTATAAACGATTATAATGATTTAAAGGTTTTGACATTGTGCGGTGTAACTGTACGGTGGACCAATAAATTGGTCTACCACCTTACATAGAGGTGAATTACATAATTAGGCGGCCAAAATTATTTTGTCGCTCCAATGTAATAATAGTAGTTTATGAAATTGTATTAAAACACACGTAGAGGGGTATTAAAACACGAGTGTGTGTTTAAGAACCGAGCCGCTAGGCGAGGTTTTTAATAGTATCACACGAGTGTTTTAATACCTAGTTATGTGCAGTTTCATACACTACTTTATCTACTCTCATACATTGCGATTTAACCTACTAAATAAAAGATCAAAGTTAATAAAGTAACTGGGTGGATCAACTTTTTGTTGTTGTTATTCTGACAACAGTGATAGAGTTTCTTAGAAAAAATGTTATAATATATACTTCCAGCACACTCAGCAGAAAGGCCATAAAAGAATGGGTGTGTAATTGCCAATAAAACAGTTTTTTAGTGGACTTATATCCCTTGAAATCATAGTTTTAAAGAGTGACCCAGGAGACGTCACCATGGCAACGAGCTACAAAGAAAAGTTGATTGACCCAACTACACCAAAACGTATTCAATTAATGGCGCCAAAACCTAGCACATCACCGCGCATGCGTTTAAGCGGGCGCTGCACAGTGGGCTGAAAATCGGCTCCCATAGACATAGGAATTGAAGTTTTCAACTGAGGTTTTTTTTGCTTGAAATGGCCTTTACTACCTATTGTCATGCTAATATATGATTTTGAGAGAATATGGCATAGAAACAGACGTGTTATGATTTCTTTTCGAAAAAAATGTATGGGGACTATACGAAAAATCAAGATATCTCTGGAACCGCAAGGTTGGCCGTTATATCCTCACAGATTGTTATAGTACTAATTATTTGTGATTTTTGGCATACTTTATATTTCGGCCACAGCTGCGTTTTTTTTAAAAAAACATCAAAAAATAATAATATTATTTTTCATTTGTGATGACTTTTTTCAACGAAAATAGACGAAAATACGAATTATTTTTATAAAATTTACTCAAATTAAAGATGAAAAGGTCAAAACAAACCGTTAAACCTTATAATACATACGCTACAATAAACTTTAATCGTCTAAATCACTATCTTCGGAATCCAATTCGGAGTCTGGGTCTACATTATTTGCATCTACAAACAATTCAGGCTCATGAAACTTAATTAGTTCTAAAGTTTCGGTAAAAAACGCTTACATCTTTTTGGCGTCCAAAGTAGGTCTCATTGAGGTCATTAGGGGATCGGAGGACAAAATCATCATGTTGAGAATATCCTCATTGGTAGCTTGCCTGTTCTTCTTCCGGGAGTTAAGTTCTCTATACCTCCTGAAATCTTTATTTCGGGATTCAGATGCTTCTTCTGAGAGACTTTCAATAGACATCATGGCATTGCTAGCTATGATGTCAGCTCCATGCATCAGCAATTTATGCACAGTTGATGACATATAGTACACACAGCAACACATCTAGCTATACACTTCAGAAATCTGAAATATTGCATGAAAGAGAGTCGCACTAGAATGCATAGAAGTTGACATAATACACATATATACATCTCTTTCTTTTTCTCTCGGCTCTGTCTTTAATGGTTAGTTAGGTGTGATGTTGTGTGTACCAATCATACATCTCTACGTACAGTCTTGCAGTTTGCAAGGCATAATCTCCAAATTTGGTGATTTCAATTTGTTCGCCAGATGTAATTGCTTGTAGAATTACTGCAAATCTTCGAACCAGCTCTTCATTCAACCCAGTGATGGCAGCAATTTTGTCAGGAAACTCAAAAAACCTTCTTGCTGTATTTCCGTCATTGGTGGTACCCGATCTTTGCTTGACTTTATCAATTATAAGATTAAGCTCTTCTTTAAATCCATCTTGAATTTTCTTTTTTGTCGTATTCATAAAAAAATTGTGTTGCTCTCCTCTTGTGGCCCATTTCTTGAAATCGAGCCTAAGTATAAGAAATGTGCAGAAGGCATTCCATTACATTAATCCGAGCGTGTAGCGATGACAACCCATATTTATATAAACCAGTGGCTGTGGTCTTTAATATTACAGAATCTATACGATTCATTTCTGTTGGTTTGGCCAAACACAAATAGCATGTTGCATTTGACTTAGCCGCAGAAAGATACGTACAGATTTTACCATCAATCATTGGCATCATCAGTAAGGCTCATTACAACGAATTACTAGTTATTTTGACGTTTTTAAATAATTACATATTTAAACGAGCTTTAATTAGATCTTGTCAATATTCTTGTGTAATCCCCTTATTACTGCAGAAAATAACATGATGAGATGATTTTCAATATGTAAATAAATTGACTTATGGTTTGTTTTGACTTTTTCATCTTTAATTCGAGTAAATGTTATATAAATAATTCGTGTTTTCATCCATTATCGTTGAAAAGTCATAATTAATTAAAAAATAAATTGAAAAAAGTCCATGTTTTTAAAAAAAAAACGCAACTGTGGCCGAAATATAAAGTATGCCAAAAAATCACAAATAATTAGTACTATAACAATCTGTGAGGATATAACGGCCAACCTTGCGGTTCCAGAGATATCTTGATTTTTCGTATAGTCCCCTTACATTTTTTTCGAAAAGAAATCATAACACGTCTGTTTCTATGCCATATTCTGTCAAAATCATATATTAGCATGACAATAGGTAGTAAAGGCCATTTCAAGCAAAAAAATCTACAGTTGAAAACTTCAATTCCTATGTCTATGGGAGCCGATTTTCAGCCCACTGTGCGCTGTCACAGACAAGTAAAAATTGGAATGAAAACTTTTTGTAATGCTGTAAAAATGACGCGAACCGCAGGTGCGTTCCATTAAAAAAAAAAATTGATATGGGACCTCGTTGGTCACATTAACTTTTTGTATTAACTTGTATCGTAATGGTAAAAAAATTACTTTATAACATTACTAGCGACCCGCCCGCGGCTTCGCCCGCGTGGAATGTATTATACATATAAACCTTCCTTAAGAATCACTCTATCTTTTAGAAAAAACCGCATCAAAATCCGTTGCGTAGTTTTAAAGATTTAAGCATACATAGGGACAGACAGCGCAAGCGACTTTGTTTTATACTATGTAGTGATTTTGTTAGAGAAATAATGTTATAATAGTAGTTTATGAAATTGTTGCATAAAGAGGGGTATTAAAACACGAGTGTGTGTTTAAGAACCGAGCCGCTAGGCGAGGTTTTTAATAGTTTCACACGAGTGTTTTAATACCTAGTTATGTGCAGTTTCATACACTACTTTATCTACTCTCATACATTGCGATTCAACCTACTAAATAAAAGATCAAAGTTAATAAAGTAACTACAGCAAAACGTATTCAATGAATGGCGCCAAAACCTAGCACATCACCGCGCATGCGTTAAAGCGGGCGCTGTCACAGACAAGTAAAAATTGGAATGAAAACTTTTTGTAATTCTGTAAAAATGACGCGAACCGCATGTGCGTTCCATTATAAAAAATTAAAAAATATGGAACTTCGTTGGTGACCTTAACTTTTTGGATTAACTTGTATCGTAATCGTAAAAAAATTACTTTATAACATTATTTTGTTAGAGAAATAATGTTATAAAGTGTTTTTTTTATTTTTTTTCGGTATTGTGTTTATAAAGTATGCCAATATAAATTCGTTTTGAATTTTATAATTCGAACTTTACGATATGAGAGTAGATAAAGTGTTTTTATGTACCTACTCTCATATCGTAAGGTTCTAATTATAAACTTCAAAACGTAAAATATAAAGTATTTTTTTAGCAAACTACAATTTTTTTTAATTTCGTATTTGTGTTTATTAAGTATGCCAACGATGTTATATCGTTTTGAAGTTTATAATTCGAACTTTACGATATGAGAGTAGATAAAAATACTTTATTGTTTATATTTAAAGTTGAGAAACATAAGAAAAGCCATGTTCGTAAAAAAACTACAAATTGATATTAAAAATGGTATATATCAACCGCGTAGGTAACATTTTAAATAAGGAGCCAAATGCACGTTTTTAATAAGAAAGTAAGGTTTATTTATCTCTATCATAAATTTGTTGGTTACAGTATATCATACATAACGTCGTAAGGCCCACCATACTAAAAAATGGGAGATTTTGTAACTGGGACTTTGAATCTACAATCAAGGGAATAAAGTTCAATTGCGGTTGTTCGAAAATGGCATTTTCAGTTAATGAAAATAGGAAAATAAACTATTCTTATTGCAACAGAGTTCAAAGTAAATTGCCTTGATTATGTATATCCTATTGCACACTGGGCTGGCTTACGAGGATAAGTTAAAGTAAGAAATATAATAGATGTAAATAAATATCCCACATTTATCATTATAAGTAAATATTAACAGCCTCCTTATTCTTCACCTTCATCTGTAGAGAATTCTTCAGCGGAACCTTCATTTTGTGTGGGTCCAGCACCATAGATCTACTTGTGCTGGGCATGTTTTCATTTTGGTTGGTCACTTTGTATGCTTTGTGCTAAACTTGAGCAGTCTGCGGAGAGTTTGATGTATCTTTTAGTATACTGGAGGCAAAGTCTCAGCCCAGAATTTTGAAGGGATGATTGAGCAGCACACATTAACATTTCTTTATCCAAAGCAGTTCGATTGTCATGTTTTTCTTCGTTTGCCCTTCATTTAATTCTTCGATTTTTTTGTTGGATGACCCGAAGATCGCCGTTTGACCCTTGGTATTTCAAAGGTTCCCTGTAGCCATTGATCATTATTTTTCGACTTATGAGACTTCCAGTTAAGATGTGTATCTATTTTTATTCCTAAAAAGTTAGCGCTGTCAACTTGGTTGATAGCCATTGCTCCTTCTGTAATTGTGACAGTCCTGGGTGTAGTTTTATAATTTCTAAATTGTACAAGTTTCGTTTTGTTTGAATTTACATTGAGGTTTAATGTTTTCAGCCATTCAACAACAATACTAAGTGTAAATTAGATGAAAGCTGTACATTTTTGTCTTTTTGTCTCAATAAGTGCATCTTTTGTTTGGTTTTGCTTGCCTTTATGATACCCTCCCTTTGTTTTCCAGTTGGGGTTTTTTTATAAGTTTTCTTAACGGTCTATAAGGGTATTGTTAAATCGAAAATTTGTTTATAAATTTCTATAAATATATGCACTATTAGAGTCCAGTTTTTCGTATACTTCAGAAAACTTAATTTGTGAGATTTACTTAATAAAACATTCTAGATGTTTTTAATATTTCTAGTTTTAACACAGATATTTCTCCTTAAACCCAAGAGAAGTAGGAAAAGTAATGTATGTGACCTGTTGGATCATATAAACCCAAGTTAAGAACTTGAGCTGAGCACTACTGAATATTAGAGGATATTTATTATCAATGCAAGTTCGCGATGTATTTGTGATTCGTGTTGGTTCCATAATTTTTGCATTTAGGTTGTACTTCCAGGAACAAGATATGAAGGAATGTTTAGCTGGATCATTGCTCAGTAGATTGATATTAAAGTCACCTACCAAGATTATTTTACGTTTAAAATATAGGGAACGAAGTGTTAATTTATCTAGCTGGGCTTCTAGATTTATAAGGAAAAAACAAACATCGCTGTCGGGACTTCTGTATAAACACACCACTACACAAGGTATTAAAATGTCACAAGCTTGAAAATGCAACTCTTTAGACAGGGCGGAGATCCATTCAAGGTTGATGAAGCTTAAGGATTTTTTCACATATATGCAAACTCCGCCTCTAGTCATTTTACTTCTACAAAATCCCTGTTGTTAGATTAAAAAATATGTTACAATGAATTAATTATAATAAAATTAAGAAATAAACTTCATTTGACCCCCCGGTCCATATTGCGCTAAGACGTTTTTTTATTATCTGTAATCTGTTTTAAAAGTCATAATAAACGAATGTCATTCAAACATAATGTAAACAAACTATCGCAATACGATATATTTATTATTTCAGAGTATTAGACTAGACTTCAATTAATACAACACTTCTGTCTGCCTGACCCTTGTTTCTAGACTAGATTCACTTAACACAAACACATAACATTTGTTGAAAAGGCGGATTCCATACTTCCAATCATGAGTTTCTACAATGTTGTTGACGAAACCACTGTTGCTGCCGTCGTTTTTGAACCTCTGGGAAAATCTGACCACACAATTTATTATCTTTTATCACGGAAACTCAAATGAGACCATTTGTCTCATTAATATATTAATTTTATTATAAAAAATTCAGTCAATTTGTACACATATTTTGGATGGTTGCAAGCCCATCGCCTAACAGTAATTTATATTAATTGTAAAATATTTTTTTAATCCAATTACAGAAATCGCTATGAGAAGCTTATTCGGCGATATAGTTTTTAAATTTTCACACTTAGTCAAAAATTGGTATGTCCCAATTGTGCATCTCTAACTCCCAGTTAGAAAAGTCAGCCTTAGCGTTAATTAATCTCACATAAAATTATGTCAAAACTGGTAGACCACCTTTTTACCGACGTTCTTAGTCGACAAACATACGTTGCACAGTTTTTAAGCAGTCGGGTTTTTATATTTTATAAATTTATTAAAAGTAGTTTTAATTGTGCGTGAACAAAATACTACTTTTTGAATTGCCTAAAAGTTGTATTTTGTTCACGAGGACTGTAATCTTACAATCCGTCACGACTACTGCCGTCAATCGACGGCAGTGACACTTAACGTTTAATTGTACCATAGAGCTTACCGTGCTCGGTGAGCAGCACGGAGTGGTGCAGCCCGCAGGCGACGGCGACCACGCGGTGCCCGCCCGGGATCGTCACGCGCGCCGGCGGCAGGCAGCCGACTTTGAGGCTCGCCTCTCTCTCCGCCTCCAGTCCTGCTGCGTGCCATTTGTAAAGCCCATGTAGGAAGTTTTTTTTATCTACCATTCAAGTGATTACGTTAGTGTACTATTTAAACGCTAAGCTTTACTATTTTACAAAGGGCATGGAAGAAAATCTCCTCGCTCCCAACTATGTTATATTTAATAATGAATAATAATAAAAATATTATTACCCTTCGAGACTACGAAACTAACCGCTTTTTGTATTAGATTTAGTGGAAGCATCGCCGTCATCGTCACAGTCAACCGGGGGTCGATCGACGCACAGGTCTTTGAAGGTTTCCGCGCACCGACGGCACACGCCACATGAACTGCAGCCGCTATCGCCCTCGCCGCACCCACATCTCCTACAAACACAAAAGTCGTAATCATTAACTTTATAGAACTTACGCCAATAAGAAGTCAATCCTGACACATTGCTCAACCATGAAGTTTCAGCATTGTGTCAGTTGAGAGCATTAAAATAATGCTAAACTCATTAGTTGCGTGTGAAGGAATAGTAAGGAATAGTATAAATAGCATTATCATTATTTAGAAACTACATGGTTGTACAATGTTGCAGGATGGGCGTCTTATCTGCCTAGTACTGTAGTAACGATTACTAAATTTATAACCTTTTCTCAAAAATTACCGAAAAAGTTGACTTTACTAACTCCATACTGAGACGCGAAGTACACAGCTTACAGACAGTTCCCAAATAAAATAAAAATTACATTGCGTGCTCGCTACACAAGCCCGCAATGTTGCATACAAATTTCATTGTTATCTAGTTTGTAACTTTTTAAAAAGTGAAACGTCCATAATAAAATGAGGGCACAAGTCTTATACATCCATATTTTATTCGAAACGTAACTTTTTTATCTGTGTCTGGAATAGCTTGAGTTTTTTTTTTCTAAAAAAGCTTGCGTTTCTCCTTGTCATAAACATAAAGGCGGTAAAGAGTGATGTTATTTCACTCATTGTCATTTTTGAGAAAAGCACTATACAGTGTGTAAATGGAATACGAGCAAACATTTAAACTAGACGTAGGTTATAGCTCTACAAGTCATGTAAATGTGGAATTTCGTTAATAACTCTAATACATAGAGCGCAATTAATTTTTAAAGGTCCCATCGAGCAGCAATGTATAATGCATAACTTTTTCAGACCTTTCGTATATCGGCAGCCAAACTAGCGTAATTATGGCATTTAACGTGAAAAATTAGAATTGTTCTCTAAACAAAAACGTTTTATTTTGTATTATTATTGATTTTAACGTGAAACGATCATAATTTAATGCACCCATGCACGTAAATGGTCGTACATACTACTTACTTATCTTTACTAGGTATCCAGTTTGTCATCTATCACACACATACATTATTCACACATTATTGACATGATATTTTTTATGGGGTTGGTTTTATTGATGGATAATATTCCATTTACAGATTATGTATTAATTTTGCGGATTTAATGTGGTATTTGTCAACAAAGAACTGTAACTGTCAAAAGAGTCATGACCTGTGGTAATGACAATTTCATAATCAATTCAGATGACCATAGACGAAGAAGTTGTATTGTACCTACTGTAACAAATACAAAGTTTGGGGGTTGTATCTGTAAATAATAAGAACTGGTTTTTCTAATTATAGGTATACGTTTATTCTGTTTTCCGTTATCTTTAATAATACATAGCCGTGCGCACTTGGCATGAGTTTTAAGCTCTCCAAACGTTATAAGGGACCTTTCGAGGTGGTGGCCAGACTTAATAATAAGAACTGGTTTTTCTAATTATAGGTATACGTTTATTCTGTTTTCCGTTATCTTTAATAATACATAGCCGTGCGCACTCGGCGCCAGGTAACATGCGACTCCCAAAAATTGTATTTGTTACATGGTGGAGTAAGCGGGGGTTCCGCTAATTTATATCGCAAGCTAGCGAGTGCTCGAACACGAGAGACGGGGATAAGCCTAGCGTAAGGCAGGTCCTAAGAGGAAAGAGTATTAATACGGTAAAACGGTATCGAAAGGGTAATCTATTTGTTATTTTGTGTGTCTTCCCCTGTGTAAGGTTAGCTCGGCGAAGATGGCTGCGAAGAAATTCAATGGGTTATCGGATGTGGAGGACTTTATTATGCAGTTCGGCGCCATCGGGATCATAAAGTCCTGGACGGACGAACAGAAAAAATATGCAATTGCCGCATATTTGGACGGATCAGCATTGCTGTGGTATAAGACCAACTACACTTCGTTCACAACGTATGAGGTCCTCGTCACCAAATTGAAGGCACAATTCACCTCGCAGACCGATTTCGCACAGAAATTTTACTACAGAAAGCAACAACGGCAAGAGACTCTCATTGAGTACTTCTATGCATTAGAGAGTTTAGCGGCGAAAGCGGAGATCAAGGATGACTCTAAATTCATCAAACATTATATTAATTCCGTTAGTGATCGCTACCAGTGGTTACTTGCCTCAAAATTGTTTGCGTCTAAAGAAGAACTAAGAAAAACACTACTGCAAGTGGAGGATGTGTATAATTATGAAAACACGTATGCACAGAAAGTGGAGTTGCCAATCTTCAATCCGGAGGTGAGCTTCGAAGACATGAGAAGTCGTGGAGACCAATCGATGCACACGCCGCAGTCGGAGTATGTGACACCGTACAGACCGCCGGGAACGGTTACGACGCCGCGTAGGGTGCATTTTGAACCGCAATCGCCACCGTCACATAATTTGCGTCCACGTCCATGGAGTCAGCAACAAGCTTCACGAAGGCAGCAGGATGCAACGCCTTCTTCTTCGAGGCAGCACCCAAACTACAGTCCCCGTCGCCAGTGAACCGGATTGCGACGAGGTGGAGAAATAGTCCGGTTATGCAGCAGCAGGATGATGTAGATAGTTTTAGGGATGATTTTGTACCCATTATTTCTGTACAGTTAAATAATGTTGATTGTGAGGCACTCATAGATTCAGGAGCGTCCGTCTCATGTATATCGGTATCGCGTTTGGAGACCTTGAAATATATATCCTACGTAGAGTCTCCTCAGGTACCGTTGAGAGCTGTAGGTGGCCATGCCATCAATGTGGTAGGCAGCATAGATACTAGTTTCTTAGTCAATAACGGATATTTTCGCCATAAGTTATTGGTTATTTCCGATCCCGCAGAACTTTTCATATTAGGGCAAGATTTTCTACGCGACAACAAGGCCATTATTGATTTTAAAAATGGTGAATTAATATTGAAAGAAAGGATTGCAGTACCTTTCAAGTCAATGTCAAGCCAAGATGAAAAAAAAACAAACTTCTCTATACAAACCAAGGAGTTTGTGCATGACGCTTATATGAGCAAAACTGATTATGTTTATTTTACAGATTTGGTCTTCGATCAACAATTTACAACTAGATTCAACGTCACAGCTCTGAAAATGGCCAGAGAAATATGAGCACAAAATAAGTTTGTGCTCTTATTTCTGACAGTACGCGTCAACCACAGCCAACGTGAGGACGTGACAAAATGCCTCAATGTGCTTTTAAAAATTGCGGTAGTAGCCACCGTAACACTAAGGTTTCGGAAGGAATATATTTCTTTAGGTAAGTACAAGACAGTTTTTCATTTAAAGTACGTAAATATTAGCATTTACATTAAAAAATCAATAATATATTGTTTGGACAACCATCTTGTCAATAATCGGTGGTTTGGGAACAAGAAATTCATGGAGTAGTTCTCATTTTAAAATAATATATTTATGTTTATTTTTTTGTAGATTTCCTAGTGATCCTTTTTGCTGTGCTTGAGTACTGCAGAAATTAAAAAAAGTCAATCTATACGGCAAAGCTTTGATAAATATCAGAGAAATTGCAATGAACTCAGTGAAAAATTAGACCATAACCCAATTTCGGACGTTTCTTCACAAATAGTAGGTTATATTTCTGGTTTCGTGGTGAGTAGCCTAGTAAAAAATCTTAATTGCGACGATTGCAAAAAGGACATGTGGGCAACAGAAAAACTATGGTTCCACAAGTTAATAGACATACGAGACATGGGTGGATTGTGTTATGCCTCAAACGATGTCTTTGACATATGTATGAAGACCGAACGTGTTATACGCAATTGTCTTCGCATTAGTGGCGGTAAAGACATACAAAAAAAATATTATAAAAACTTTATACGTATGATTGTTTCAAAATCATTAATCGAAAAAGTTCTGTTTGTTGGAAAACCCGAACATAATCATAAAGTAAATTTGCTTAAATTAATAATAGAGCAGTACGTTTGCATTATATCTGTAAAAAAGAAACCTCTCAAGCAAAAAACTGCTCTAAAAGACAGCTATATAACAAGCTAAATTTATTTAAGGGTAATTAATATGCGGATTGGGAACTTCACACCCATCATTAAATTTCTTCGCCGATCTGTGCAGGTTTCCTCAAGATGTTTTCCTTCACCGTTTATGGTAAATTTCAAATTAAATTTCGCACATAAATTCCGAAAAACTCAGAGGTGCCAGCCCGGGTTTGAACCCACGACCTTCTGTTTGAGAGACGGTAGGTCGAACAACTAGGCTACCATGGCTGTTGCCTGGCTAGGCCTGCGTGGGAACTTAGCCCAATCCTTCTCGTCGTAGGGAGCTCTGTGCCTAGTAGAGGGACGTAGATAGGCTGAATTATTATTAATGAATATTATATATTTTATAGCCAGATAATCTAGATTTAAGTTAAATTGTCAACTTCTTAAATTTCTAACACTATCATTTGATTAATAAAATGTATTCTGCGTAAAAAGTGGAATACGTAAATATCTTTGTATTTTAGCTAAGATCTCATTTTATTATTTTCATTCATTCATTAAATCACGCCTGTTTCCCAGAGGGGTAGGCAGAGACCACTTCTTTCCACTTGCTACGATCTTGACAAAAAATGTACCAATCTCACACTGTACGGCAGAATACAGCAAATTTTAGTGTAGGTATGTATCTCATAATAAGATTAAGTCCGGTGTCAAAGCATCGTTTTGACGTTGACAAGTGACAGCGTTAGTCTGACCTGACATCTGTTATAGGATTTTTTTATTTTTATTATTACCCCCTTACTTATAAACGTGGAATAAGCTTGGAATAGTTTATGCCATGCTTTGTCCTTGTCTTTAATTGTTACATTTGCATCTGACAGAAAGTGACAAAGCGTGGCATAAACTATTCCAAGCTTATTCCACTTTATAAGTAAGTTGTTTAGAACCTATAGAATTTGCTTTTGTCGTGTCGTATAGCTTGTTATGCCCTTTTAGAATGAGTAAGGTTTAATCAATTGACAATAAAATAAGTATCAATCCTAGCTAAAATACATAAATATTAGCGTCGACCTGTTTTCACAGGGAATACAATGGATTAATCAAATTAGTGTTAGAAATTTGAAATGTTGTCATTTATACATTTAATAATTAGTTAATAATTTAATTTAGTTCATTATCTATGAGTATATTTCATTTCATGTCAATATTTGTATATGTTAATTTGTTTGTGTTATATCTCAGTCAAATAAAAAAAATGTCTGTCTTATATAATTGCGACTCCATTATTTCCCTGTTCCTAAAATAGAATGACATGTTTTTGAAACGAAGAATGTTCCTTTGTTTATCGAACGCTTTTGCTCTTGAGACGAAAGGTGGTAAGTATTTTAAACAATTATTATTATTTGGATCTTTGTTCCTTAGACTTAAGGTATAATTTAAGTTAATTTAGAAGGTTCACGGAACACGGCCACTTTTTCGCTTTGATTTTGTATGGGACCTTGAATCTAGTTGTAAATTGTTGATCGAAGGATTTGGTGCAGCAGAATGAAAACTATTTGTTGAATCTTTCGGAAACAAAACCGGTTGTTTTTGACATAAACGAGAAATTGTTGGACAAGCAGAAGTCGCAACTGGATAATTTATTAAAAGGGTTCCGCAGAACGTTTTCCTTTGCAACTCAAGAATTGGGCTGTTATAGGGATTCTTTAATCGCAGTGAAAACGTCAGACGATGAACCAGTGCATAAGGCACCCTATCGAGTGTCGGAGAAGCAAAGGCGAATTATCGATGAGCAGGTGCACGAGATGCTTGAAAATGGTATCATTCAAGAATCAAGAAGCCCATATGCTTCACCGGTTGTTTTGGTGGATAAGCCAGAAGGTCCGCCAAGATTTTGCATTGATTTTAGAGCATTAAATAAAAAAATCAGAATGGATTCATACCCCATACCAAGAACAGAGGATTTATTAGGATGTTTGCAGGGGGCAAAGTATTTCGCCGACCTTGACATGAATTCTGGATATTGGCAGCTGGCGTTGGGTGAAGGCAAAGATAAGACGGCCTTCGTGACGCATTCCGGATTATTTGAATTTAATGTTTTGCCGTTTGGTCTGAAAACGAGTCAAGCAATGTTCCAACGAGTGATGGATAAGGTGCTCGCCGGAATAAAATATAAGAAGGTTATAGTTTACGTCGATAATATATTGGTATATGGAGAAACTTTTGAAGAATTTATGTCGGCTTTGGAAGACGTTTTGTCACGATTGAAATGTGCCAATTTAACCCTAAAACCATCCAAGTGCAAGTTTTTGTATCAGAAGGTGACAGTTTTGGGACATGAAGTATCCGCAATGGGAATTGGAACGGATGCTAAGAAGGTGGAAGCTATGAAGAAAATACAACCTCCAAAGAATGTAAAGGAAGTAAGATCCGTGTTGGGGCTGTATTCATATTATAGGAAGTTTATAGTCAACTTCGCTGAGGTAGCGTTTCCCATAACGAATTTAACGAAGAAAAATAAGAAGTTTGTTTGGTCGAATGAGGAACAGAAAGCGTTTGAGGAATTAAGGAATAGAATATGTGAAGCTCCAGTTTTGGCATACTTCTCAGCCGATAAGGAAGTAACAACAAGATTGTATATCGATAGCTCAGACAAGGCTTTGGGAAGTTGCTTATGTCAAGGTATGGAAGAGATGAAACCTGTCGCATACGCGTCGAGGAAGTTAAGTGCGGCCGAACAAAGATATTCGGTGACTGAAAAGGAATGCCTTGGTTTGATATGGGCCCTGCAATACTTCAAGCATTATTTGTGGGGGCTTAAATTTCAAGTCGTCACAGACCATAGAGCATTAGTCTGGTTAAGGAGCAAGCGTGATATGAATGGCAGACTTGCAAGATGGGCTTTGTCGGTACAGTCGTGGGATTTTGATATTGTGTACTGCTGTGGAAGAGACAACGTAGTAGCAGATTTTTTGAGCAGGAATCCCTTGATTGAGAATCCAGATGCAGAACGCATAGAGAGAGTTCCAGAACAAGAGGACGGATTTGTCTTATATGCTCTGAATAACTTAGATGTGAAAACAGCGCAGCAGTCAGATGCGTTTTGCTGTGATATTCTAAACCGGATGCGGCAAAATAATGCTCAAGTATATCAAAATTACTTTCTACAGGGAGACTTATTGTATAAAAGAAGGAATATCGGTCAAGAATCAAAGGAGTTACTGGTATTGCCGAGGGAGTGCTTTGCCGATTGCATGAACGAGATTCATGACGATCCTGTGACTGGAGGTCATTTCGGACTCTTTAAAACTTATGCGAAGTTTAATGACAGATACTACATAGATAAAGCAGAGAAGAAAGTCAGTGATTATGTCAAGTCCTGTCATCGCTGTCAAGAGAGAAACGTAAACAAAGTAGTTGCCCCGTTGGTTTCGATTTGTGTTTCAGATTTGTATCAGAAAGTTGGAATAGATGTGCTCGGCCCGATGCAGACCTCTGATAAAAGGAATAAATATATCATCGTGGCAGTGGAATATTTATCGAAATATGCCATATGTAAAGCGGTACCCAGAGTCACGGCGGAAACAATAAATGAGTTTTTAATTACAGAAATATTGTGCCGGTTTGGAGGCGTGCAGCAGTTAATAACAGACAGGGGTTCAGTCTTCACGTCCAACACAGTTAAGGAAACGGCCCGATATTTTAATGTGACATTGTCGCACGCAACGACGTTCCATCCACAAACAATTGGATTAGTGGAACGTTTTAATAGAACACTCTTAGGTATGTTGTCGAAGTATGTTTCGGATGGTCAGCGGAACTGGTGTACTTATTTACCTTATGTGTGTTTTGCATATAATAGTGCGAAGCAATCCAGTACGGGGGTGTCGCCGTATATGGTAATCTACGGAAGAGAGCCGCAATACAGATCTGATGTGGAATTGGGAATTAATAGGATTAATGTTTCAGAAAATTTGGCGAATAAGGTGACACGGTTTTTTTTTTTTTTTTTTTTTTTTTATATCATAGGAAGGCAAACGAGCACACAGGCCACCTGATGGTAAGTGGAAACTGTGACCCATAGACATTCGCATTCATAAGACCGCAATCCTAAGACTGCAAATGCGTTGCCAACCCTGAGGCCGAAGATGGAATGCCTCTATGCTAGTCATTTCACCGGCTGTCTTATCCCCAAACCGGAACACAACAATGCGAACACTGCTGCTTGGCGGTAGGTTAATGGATAAGATGGTGGTACCAACCCGGACGGACCCTGCACAAGGTCCTCCCACCTAACGGATGTCATTATTAGTGTCTAAAGTTGGCGAAAGTATCCGTGAGGCGCAACAGAAGCAAAAAGCTTATTATGATGAGAAAGCCAAAAACATAATATATAATAATGGCGACCTCGTGATGCTCTATTCCCCCAAAAGGAGGACTGGCATGAGTTTTAAGCTCTCCAAACGTTATAAGGGACCTTTCGAGGTGGTGGCCAGACTTAATAATAAGAACTGGTTTTTCTAATTATAGGTATACGTTTATTCTGTTTTCTGTTATCTTTAATAATACATAGCCGTGCGCACTCGGCGCCAGGTAACATGCGACTCCCAAAAATTGTATTTGTTACACTACCTACATACTTCTTTATTATGAAAACAGTTTAGATATGAGGACTTGCACTACTGCATACAGAAAACCCATCATGTAGTAAAAAAGGATAACTATGACATAAAATATGCTGGAAAACAGTTACATAAATCTAAAATGCCGCGACCATCTAATTTTAGTGCTCAGGAATTGAGTGATATGATTTTAGCATATGGTGAAGCTCAACAAAATGGAAACAGAGCGTTAAGTTTGTACAGAGAGCGGTTCCCGAATCGCAGAGTTCCGAGTAGCGCTCGAGTGATTGTGAACGCATTACAGCGAGTTCGAGAGGATTTGCCTGTAACCGGAAGAACTGATGGTGCAGCAGTGAATCGAGAGGTTCCCGTTCAAACAGAAGATCGAATACTGCTCCATTTTTCGTCTAACCCAGAGAATAGTACCAGGAATGCTGGGCGACGCTTTAATGTGAGTCACACGGTGGTGCACAATATCCTCAAGCGCGACAAGCAACATCCTTACAAATTTTTAAAGGCTCACGCTTTGCTCTGCAGGGACTTGCCGCCACGAATTGCACTTTGTCAGTGGTTTCTCTGCCAACATCGAGAAGGCGGCGATTTTTTGGCCAAGATAATCTGGACTGATGAGAGTACATTTACACGGAATGGGGTCTGGAACCAGCGTAACAGTCATTACTGGTCACGGGTAAATCCTCACAATTTAAAAGAAACTGGGCACCAGTATCGTTGGGCTGTAAACGTTTGGGCTGCGATTCATGGCAATCGTATTATCGGGCCTATTTTTATCGACGGTAACCTAAACGCAGACAAGTTTATACAGCTTCTGAATGGGCCTTTAGTAGACTACGTTAATACGCTGCCCGAAGAAGAACGCCGGCAGACATGGCTGCAGCTGGATGGTGCTCCGGCTCACTCGGCAATTCGCGTGCGAAATGTCCTCAATTCAATGTTTGAGGACAGGTGGCTCGGGAGGTTTGGCCCACGTCGCTGGGTGGCTCGTTCTCCCGATTTAACGCCACTCGATTTTTTTCTTTGGGGGGCAGTTAAGAAGGAGGTGTACTCGGAACCTAGGACGTCGGTGGAACAGCTCAAAAACAAAATAACCGAAGTTTTTGAAAAACTGAGACAAACGACCGATCTCAGCCACGTCATAGACTCCATTAAACGACGCTGTGAAGCCTGTATTCAAGTACACGGTCGACACGTGGAGAACAGCTATCTCAGGCATGTACACCGGCGGCAGTGAAAATTTCAACAGTATCTTTTTTAGAGTACCAGTATGTTTGTAACTAAAATTAAATTTAATATTCGCGTTATTGTCCAGTTCGCCATTTACTCATTAAAGGTCTTAATGTCCCTTAGGAAGATCACCCATAGCATCTTTTTCAGCGATGAAATCACCATACAGTTGCAAAACCCGCGATACAGTCGCTGGTCGTAACCTTTGCACTGGTAACTGGGTCAATCAACTTTTTTACCAACACATTTCTGTCTGTTGCCCACCGTTCAGATTTTAATGAATAAAATTAAATCTGGGGACTTATTGTAAGTGAAATTATTTTTAAATTGTAGAATTATCATTAACTCCTTTCATAAATCACATAATAATGTATTGTTTCAAAATTTATGTAATAAAAATGTGGTAACTCAGTTGACAATTCACTATTTTTCTCACAATTTTGCGGACAGTAACTCAGTAGACACGTAATTACCCAATTTTCACACATTTTAGAAATTAAGATATGGGTAGGTACTTGACAAAGATAGATTGATAAACTAGTAAACTGACTACATCATTAAAAGCGAAAATAAGAAGTGACATTATATTAAAAACAAACATATTTGTTGAAATCCGGCAAAATAAAAGTGTGGGTAAAAAAGTTGATTGACCCAACTACGCTTGTGTATCGCTAATAACGCAATACAGCAGTGTCACGATTTATTCAATCATCGTAAATAGAAATAGGAGCTCCGCGCCAGCGGAGATCCGTCAACCCTGTCAATTTGATATTAAAATAGAAATCATTGGTCAGTAGGACTACGCAGTAGAACCACGGGCAAGTACTTAAATGTTATTATTGTAGTATGCAAAACTTTGAATTAAGTAGGTGTCTAACTTCCTTCGGTACAATTATTCTGTAGAATAAAGATTAGAATTAAATGAAATGAAAGAAGTTACAAAGTTAACTCGGGCAAAGTACCGTGGATGTTTGTGTTTCAATCACGCAAAAACGGTTTAACGGTTTTGTAGGAATTCGACACCCAGATATTCCTTATCACGGATCGACTTATTATGACTCATGACACATAGGACAGTTTTTATCGCGATATAAGCGATAAACAATTTCTACGTGGACAGACTCGCGGGCAAAAGCTAGTAAAAATTCTGCTTGAAATGAAAATATTTTTCATAGTGCCAATAAGATAGAAAACTCTTTTGGCAGGGCAGGTGAGTATAGCCAATGTTGACCTTATGTCATTACGAGTGGCCGTCAGTCACATAACCTAAAGTATCAATCAATGCTGTGTACCTTTATTAAGAAAAACGTTATAATTTTGCATTATTATGGAGAACAGGTATCTACATTGTCTTGTGATTTTACAATGGTTTCCCCTGATTTACATCGCTGAGTTTGGAACATCGTGGATCAACTAAGGATTAAACGAAGATATTTTTTTTAAATTTCTGTAAGTGTAAAGGAATCAGTATGTGCATGAACTAAGTGTTTTTTATTAAATTAACAACAAAATAAAAAGCATTTCCACTGCTTTTCATTCTAAATAAGTTTTAAATACACATAACTACGACTGTGACCCGAGTCTAACCGAGTTTTCCCGAACCACTTGAAACCTTGTCAGTTGAAACGAAGATTTAAGTCGCAGTTAATTGCAGGTTAATTGAGTTATTTGTAATACATTGCGTGGCGAATTAATTAGTATGAAAAAAAAATTACAACTTAGGTTAACGATACACATGTTTTTATGTTAATTAGGATGCATATTAACCGTCGTTAAAATATTTGCTCGTATTGGATTTACACACTGTATATGCCTCGGTAGGAACGGCAATTGCGGGCATCGTATTGGTTTAAACGGACGAGCTTGCGAGAATACTCGGCCCGCTATTGCCTGCTTCACTGCCTAGGCAATAATGTAAGTACTATTTATATAATCCGTATTTAAACGCGTGGTGTGTACTCACTCGCCACCCACTCTGTTAGGCAGCCGCGCGCAATGACACGCGCTAGAAAACCCTGTGCACTCGCGGCACATCGGGCAGACCCGGCAGTAATCAGTCGTCCAAATGTGGGTTGCGCACAAAGGAGGCTCCTTGCCACTTTGATGGCGCGTTGAGTATGATTCTGAAATAAATATTTAAAAAAACAATAACGCACAATCAAACCTCTTTTACTTATAGGCATCTTAAGAACATTTTACTTACTTTCTTTAGTATATCCAAATTCTCTACCACACTGGCCTTTGTTGTTTATGCCAAAAGTGTAAACCTGACCTAAGTGTGTCAACACTACGGCATGAGCTTTACCTAAGGCGACCTGTGAATAAATACTATTATATTATAGTATAGTCAATTGTAATATAATTCGAAATAAATTTATATGGCTGTTCTAAAGACTTGCACCGAGCAAGAGTACAAAATAACTCTCATTTATCATAACACATATTGTACTTTCTTAAAAGTTTCTAATAAACTAAAGTGCGCATTTTCTCTAAATCGAAAACGAACGATGTTTTGTACTAATAAACACATAATTTATACAAACAATTATTTTTTCTATTTTAAGAAAACCCTTGGTTTATTATAGCTTGGCAGGTCCGTTAGTAACACTCCCATGGTCCGCGGGCGATAGGGGACAAAAGACAGCAGGGGCAGTATTAAGTGTGCGCGCGGCAGGAGCTGTCTGACAGGAGCCTCAGTCGGCCGCCGTCGTTGTGGCGGCAACTTGTGTGCGGCCTCAAATGGTTAGTTCCCGATTCGCCGGATTCTTGTTTCGTCGGATTCTTGTTTCGCCGGATTCTTCAGGGAAGAGTTCTGACTGGCACATATTGTATATAAGAAATTCCGGCGAAACGGGAATCCGACGAAACAAGAATCCGACGAAACAAGAATCCGGCGAATCGGGAACTAACCCCTCACATAACACAACGCATAACAGATTACTAATAGTCTAGGCAGTTTTGAACAAGTAGAATGCAAGCGGCAAATCATATAACAGTTTGGGTGACAACGTTATCAGAGAGTTTTGACATTGCAGAATACCGATCTGCCTGTCGCCATGCCGGAATTTGAACCGGAAGAATGCTATACCGGAACAAGTGCAGAAAATACAAAACTTTTCGTCGTACATTTAGTAAATCGTGGTTCCGGTAGCCTAAACAAGGTCCCTTTTTATGGTTTTTTGATATGATGTAAAGAACCGCAGTCATGATAGTCCATATTTTTCGTCCCTCCAGCTCTATACCTATCTCCGCCATCTTAGAACAACTGTTACTTTTTTCGGTTTTATGCCTTTAATGTCGGTAAAGTCCATTCTAGTGCTAATAATGGTTCCGCAATATTGTAGAATGCAAAATTTGCTACAGCTTTTGGGTTCACATATTTTTTTCCAGGACCCTTAGGGATGAAGATATAGAATCGTCTATGGGGTGCTAGCGTTATAAATTGCTGCTTTTTTCTATTTTTCCTCCCATATTTTCGTTTTAGTGCATTTTAACGCAAACTGTTGTTTGACAATAAGTATTGATGTTGACAATATATATACATTAGTTCATTCATTCATTCATTAAATCACGCCTGTTTCCCAGAGGGGTAGGCAGAGACCACTTCTTTCCACTTGCTACGATCTTGACAAATTTCTTTCGCTTCTTCAACATTCATACATCGAGTCATGCACGCACGTCGGTTTCGGGTACTTAAGATTCGGCCCTTTTCCAGTATTTCTCCGATTTGATTCGAAAAAGTACGCCTAGGGCGGCCCCTTCCGACCCTTCCACTCACTTTCGATCTGTATATCTCTTTCGTCAATCTTCTTTCATCCATCCTTTCCAAATGACCGAACCATCGAAGCATGCCCTTTTCAATCTTAGTCACTACATCTTCTTTCATTCCACATTTCTCTCTGATTTTTTCATTTCTAACTCTATCAATCAGTTTCACACCACACATACTATGCAAAGAACGCATTTCAACTGCATTTACACGACTAACATGCTTGTCCTGCCACACCCAACATTCACTACCATACATCAGGGTAGGATTCAGATATTAAACGTAACGAGAGCAGAAGTAACTATTAGTTATTTCACAATAAAATACGTGATTCCTTAAGACAAAGGAAGAACAAATTTATTTGTTCATAAAAATACATGGCTTTATTGATGGCCAGTACCAAATTAGGTTCGATAAAATAAAAAACAGTTTTTATGTTACAGACTCTTTATTATACATTCTACCTTAGTACGTTTGAAAGTCAAATCCAGCAAATTATGACCTATTAAGTGTCACTTTTTTTGTATTATTCTGAAAGTTTAGAGACTGGCCAAGTTTTTAAAATTACTTCTGATCTTTGAATTCTAAGATTTTTAGGTTTTTTTTAATTTACTAAATCATACTTCGATTTGCTCAAAGGTAAAACTTTCACTTTCGGTCAATTTTATTGTAACTTGCGTTAAGGTTGGGAAGCTGATTATTGTATGTGTGAAAGTACAGTTTGTGAGGATAATGTCGCAAAACAAAACATCCAGAAAAAACGTAACCAAAAAAAGTTACATGTTAATAAACGGCTCGGCCCGAAAATTCTTGAAAAAATCTTTAAAAATTAATTACTCGAAAACAACAAAAAATCGGCCAACATACATGGGGTATATTCGGATAGCCCCGGATGTGAGGCATCTAAATATTTTTTTTAGACGTCAGTCTTTGGACCACCCTGTATTTCGATGTTCATAACATTTTTTTACCTCTATAGCAACCGTACTGTTTCCGTTTCGGCAGCCAATAACTAAAGGGGTAAAGTCGATGTGGAATAGAAGAAAATTCTAATTATAAAAATAAATTCCCACCTGAATGACTTTATCTTGTCCCAGTCCAGTGACTAAGCCTGTAGAATCGCATTGCTGTGTATCTTTGCCAAACATCAGTAAAAGTCCCTGTCGAGTTACTAAAGCCGTTGATCCGTTATTACACGCAGCATATACGATGAAATGTCCCTCAACCTGTCAATCACAACGCAATAAAATTGTATTTTTAATTATGTAATATTATGGAATATTACATTACAAACGATAATTTTATTTTCCTCGGCAGGATTCTTTTGCATATCATGTACAAACCTTAAATATTTTCTTAGGCCTCGTAGGTTTAGGTGTCCGCCGGTGTTTGTTACCATCGCCGTCTTCGCCGCGACGGGACACCCCCGTGAAAAGGGCTGTGCCATTATCCAGGACGAGAATCGCGTGCACGCCTTCGTGGCCTATGGCAACCTTAAAAACGGATGATTTTTTAAAGGACACGTAATATTTTTTTCCTTGTTTAACAAAATATGTTCAAGGAAACTATAGTCGATAAAAACACTGGATTACTTGAATTAGTTTGTCCCAGCACTAATACAGATGTAGTGCTCAATCATACCACATCGTATTTTGTCGGATTGCTTCGTATTTGTTTTACTTTCTCAATAAGCTTATCAATGGGTGGTAAATCTGAGTGAGAAAGCAAGATAAATAAGAACTTTTCCGATCAAAAAAGATGTAGTATGTTAATTCATTACATCTGTAGGTAAGTAAGTAGGTACGTCTATGAAAATAAATAGAGGTTGCGCGCTGTTTTATTTGTTATATTTTCATAATGTTGACAACCTAACCGTCCGAGCGGACAAAGATAGCTATCACTGTACGTTAGCAGGAAACTTTTTAACCTTTATGCTATTTATTATGATATTTTTCTTTTGACTAATTAAATGTCTAATTAAAAAACTGTTATATCTGCGACTTCATGTTAGAACATATTTAGAAAAGTTTATTTTGATCACATACTTTTGAAGTTGACTGTAATTGGTTAGTTTTCGGTATATAGACGATATTATAATTACTAATTCTATGGATATCAACTTTTAATACTTTTATACATTACGAACTCATTCTAATTGCAATTGAAAAACTGTGGAAGAGCACGTCGGACCATACGCAGAGTAGAGTTCCGACAAACACAAACAAAAAACTATCTCAAAAACACAACAGATGTACAGGAATTTTCTATTTCAAGTTTGTTACTAGTTGTTTTTGAGTTCAATATTTTCTAAACGGTCCCAACGGTTCCTTTTATAAAAAAATGATAATGCATTATGATTAGATCACGGATCTTTTTGGCAATGACGTCACAATAGGGTAATTTGGGAAGTAAATGGAACGGTGTTAATTAATACGGCAACATAATCTATTGGTGTTCTACGGAATTAAAATTTCACAATCAGGCATCCACGATATAAATGATCTATAAGTCAATTGATTAATTTATTGACGTTGTTCTTTCGTTAATTGACCCTCCGTAACAGATCAAAAGTTGTTCTAAATGACTTGCGGTTAGGCTACGTCTTCTAGCAGAATATATCCACTTCAAAAAGGAAAAGCTTCTTTCCTCTTCGACAGATGTTATTGATGCATATTTGAAAAGCTAGCGGTTATCAAAAGCAGGGTTTGTAACGGTCGCTTGTATTTATTTGTATTTCTTGACCTGCGTTAACATTGTTAATGTTACGCAACGTGGAAAATCCCTCTTTTTTATTAAAAGATAAAAAATAAAAAAGATAAAAGATGTTTATTCAGAAAGTAGGCCGCACGGGCACTTTTACACGTCAAAAATCTACCAGCGCTTCGCAAGAGACCACTGCTGAGAAGAAACGCCGCAAGAAAGTCAACAGTCAGTCGTTTTTTAAATATTGCTTATATAATAATAAACTTAACCTAGCATTATATAAAACAATGAATCTCACATAAAACCAAAAATATATATATTCATGCGTAGTTGAGCAGGAAAATGTCAAAACTCAGAATTGTCACAAAACTAATAAGTAATAGTAAGAAAAAATATAGAAATTATACAAGTTATACTTACCTGTGACGGTGCAAGACAGCCTGCATAAAAGTTTCGATACATTCTCCTACAGAAACCGTGTCCCCTAGACAATATACAATGTTTACATGTTTTTTATGACTAAGTTATTATTACGTTATTTAGATGTGTAGTTTAGGCCAAACATTTTTATCTGTTAGATAGTCCGCGACCCTATAGCAAGCTTTAGACATCAACGACTTTTTCAAGTAAGTTTTAAGTACTGGAAATGGTAACTTTAAAACAACGTCAGGTAATTTATTATAGAAAAGGATGCATGTAGGTCACTACAAATGATTTATAAACCTTACGGATACGATTTTTTTTAATAGCAATTTTATTTTTATTTCTTGTATTCAAATTATGTATATCACCATTATTAACAAAAGAGTCTTGATTTTTAATGACATACTTAAATAATATCCTCATAAATAAATTGTAATGCTACTGTCAAAATATTAATTTCTTTAAATAGTAATCTTAAGGAATCACGGGAGTTAAGATTATATATAGAACGAATGGCTCTTTTTTGCAACACGAATATAGTCTGTATGTCAGCAGCTGTTCCCCAAACCACCATTTCAATATAAATCTCAACTATTCATATATTTTTCGTACTCTTTCCTGCAGAATTAATTTTGATAGTACGCTCAGTATGTTATCTACAATCAAAGTAGATTCTGAAACCTCTAGTGATTGTGTTTCTAATGTTTGTTATACCCTCCGAAATCACACGCCACTTATTTTTTTATGAAATGTAATTATCTTCCAATGTTTTCTTTGAATACTGTATTTTTTGGATCTCTCACAATAGTTTGATTCGAGTCTGGTAGGGCGGCAAGAACATTTCGCTAAAATGTTCACTATAGTATTAGCAAGCTTTGAACCATATTGTATTCCACCTAATAATCACAGGTTCTAGAAGGTTAAGCAATATTTGGACACACTTCTTTAAACAGCAATTCTATTTGGTGCTTTGAGGAAAACTTGTTTTACTTTTGCGATTAAGTCGTTTACATTTTCGAATTGCTGCCGCACGACTTCAGCTACCCTGTTCCGACCCTGGGCAGGGCATGTTGTATGAATCATATTAGTGTAAATCCCTTGTAATGGTTTACCTGCTTTTAACATATATGCAGGGTATCATATAATCCGCCTCATTCGTTTTTCGTTTAAATCTTATTTCGTCTCAGTCTGTATTCATCACTCATTCTTTATTCCTCTTTTTCGCTACCCGTCATTATCTTATTGGGTCAAATTCTGTAACTTGTCTCTCTCTTAATCAGTCTTAGCCGTTTTTCGTCACGGTCTTCCTTGGACTTATTCTTTGTTTGTCGCTCTCGTTTTCTTTAGTTATCTTTTGTTTTTAGTATCGAAATAATTTTGGCGAATAAGTAAATGAGACAAAAAACAAAAAGGAAAGAACGACGAATGAGACTAAGATATAGGCAAGTTGCAGAATTTAACCAAAGAAGATAGTGACGGATAGCGAATAAGACGAATAACGAATGAGTGATGAATACAGACTGACGAAATAAGATTGAGAGCCACGATAAACCAATGAGGCGAGATAATAGGATACCGATATATCTCCATCAGTATTAAAAAGCAAGACTCGTTCTCTATAATTAATGTCACCGCTGAAAAAATCTCTTAAGTTTATGTAATCATCGTATAAGCCACCGATTGTAATATTTGCTACTAGTTTTTTCTCGGCATCTGTTGTTTCATCTATAGAAACATAAATATAGGTTTTGCGAAGTGCTCCTTGAACTGATGCATATCTTGTTTTGTATAGTTGTGGTAAGTAATTCTTACACAGTGTACTTTCCGATGGTAGTGTGTGAGATGATGCGTAGTTTCCGCTCAAGTGTGGATTTTTTAGTTGAATCCATGGTACATTACTACAAATCATAAATTTTGTTAGGTATAAGTTAAACACGCTTTGGTTGTTTTGCCCGCTCGCTTGTTGTTGGTGTTTTCATGAACGTAGATGTCTTCGGATGGAGTCCTTTTTTGAGACCACTTTTGTGTTACACCATTTACAAATATATTTTTTTCGATTATTTGCAACAAGTCATATTTACCAAGATATTTATTTAGAGACATTATTTTATTTTAATTCAACAAATCATTAAAATATATGCCTTTGTGTGACAGTGTCTTGACACATTGACACAATCACTGTGACGTGCAGTTGCACATAAAGCAAACATTTTATATCTTAGGTCAAAACTTAATTAGGTTGTATAGGCTAAAGCTGATTGATAAAGATAACTTTAATAGAGTCTGGCAAACGAAAGCGTGGCCTGAAAAAATGGCAACACTGTAGTGTCGTCCCTTTTTTCTTAGATTGATTTGAAAGGGATGACACTACAGTGTTGCCATTCTTTCAGGTCACGCTTTCGTTTGCCAGACTTTATATATTTAATTCCACTGTTCCATTTACTGAATTGAACGGTGTTCATTATTACAAAAACCACTGGTTTTTAACCTATAATAACAATGCAAAAGCTTTATCTTGTCTAGGGGACACCTTTGATGTAGGAAAACATATCAATCTTATGTGGTCACCACGCACCGTCTTATTTTTTTTTTTCCTTTTCTCAATTGTCTCTCTCGTAATATTTTAGTGTGTTTTCCTACGGAAACTACGCAGGTTATTTGATATATTTTTTAATTTAATATTTATATATTGCTAGACTAAGTAGTACCATTGTAATATTAAATATATTTAAAAAAATACTGACTGCTGAGTTTTTTGCGGCGTTTCTTCTTAAGAGTGGTCTCCTCTTGCGAAGCGCTGGTAGATTATTGACGTGTAAAAGTGCCCGTGCGGCCTACTTACTGAATAGATGAATTTATTCTTATATTTATCTTTAACTAGCCATTCACGATATAAATTACATAAAAGTAAATTGTCAATTGATTAATTTATCGACGATGTTCTTGCGTTAACTGACTCTCTGTAACAGATCAAAAATTGTTCTAGATTACTTGCGGTAATAATATTTTTTCTCGTGAATGCCTAGTTAATAAAAAATATTCAGCTAAAAAAGGTATTAATTAGGTAACAAATTGTATTAATTAACCCCGTTCCATTTACTCACCAAACTACCCTATTGTGACGTCATTGCCATAAAAATACGGGTTCTAATTATAATTTATTAAGAGCTATCCAATGATCGCTCTCTCACTCGAAGTTATCAAAGTAAAAAAACCTAATAATTTTCTGCTTAGTAAGTTTCAACTTATGATGAAAGATGTTAAAAATAAGCCTAAATTCTCCTTAACTCAGAATTATTTAGGATGGACAGGATAATAATAACAAGACGAACCTGCAGCACTTTACTTTTCTTGATGTTAGGGGCATCGTTTCTTGGGAACAAGGTTTCTTTCATTAATGTCCAGCGTCCTACATGGAGGGACGCGGCTTTGTAACCCAAGCTGTTGCTTTTCCCCGTATAGTAAACCTAAAACAACGTTACACATATTTAGTGCATCATTGTTTTCCATCGTATTTTCTTGGAAACGTTCTTATTTGTCATGCTACTTCAGTCAACCTAAGCCCTTTTTGTACTGTGACCGACTGAAATAGCAAGACACGGTCGTAAGTTTCCGTGAAAATACCATGGAAAACGAGTATGCACTACATGTGTACTTATAAATGCATGTAAAATACGACGGTTTGCTTAAATCATGTTTCTTAATCAACACCGTATACTACCTTTCCACTCCTAGTAGTTAACAGTCCGAAATCCTGGCCAGTACTAATTCCCATAAGAGGGTCTTCGTCGTCATCGTTCAACTGCATGGCGACCGGCGCGTCGAGGTCCACCGTTCGCCGCGACACGCCGTCCTCGAAAGAAGCCCGCCCTAGGGCCAACGTGCGTCTTCTTAGGAGATGCACATTCAGTTCTTTGTGAGAGGTCAATACAATCGGAGTAGTTCCCTCTGCTCGCTCTAATGTATTGATATCAAACATTTTGATTGTGAGACTATCCTGTAGACATACATTATTTAATAATCAAAATGTTTTATTATCATATGCCATTCATTGCCAAATGGTTTTTAATTACTTACGAAATTTGTTAGTAATATCAGCCCCAGTTGATTGCCATCAGTAAAAACAGCTGATTTAGGTTCAATGGGAGCAGGCTGGCCAGGTTCTAATCTTATCACGTTTTTAACTTCAAATGTATCTTTATCAATTTCATAAACTTCAGTCTTTTTCCTTCCGATTCTAACATACAGCTTATTCTGCAAAATGAGAAACAATAGAGTAGTATTTAGGGACCAGACCAATTTAAAAAGCCGTATTTATAATGAATTTAGTCAATGTTTTACTCACCTTACAATAACCTAGCCAACCATGCCTATCACTAGCAAAGAAATCAGGTTTGTATAAATAAACGTGTTGCCTAATGGAACTGCCATACCCTGAGCCAATCTTCAGGAGACCCTTGGAAGTAAAGACATAGAGGAAGCAGCCATCGGAGACTAGGGCACGGACAACTAGTTCACTGGCACCAGTCGTCAACTGCTGCGGGAGGTCTACAGGGAAACTGGTCACAAGAGACTGGTGAGGGACACCATAGTTCAACCACTGGTTGCGGGACGGAGGACCTAGGATTATAGATTGGACGCTGCGTTGTAGTGTAGTTAGGTTTGCAGGCACCTGGAATCATAATTACATTTATAATACTGGGGTTGCATACAAATCATTTGATACCTAAAGTGAAAGCGAGTGAGAGATAAGTACAAATCCGAACGTTCAATTACTTCAATTAGGAGTTTTTGCACTCAATCTACATATTTATTTTACATCACATCCGTCACATACCTGAATATACTGTTCAGAAAATGAAGGTGCGGACATTATAAGAGAAGCCACAGCATTTAATATTAGCTCCGATTCGCCTCTTGCCACTGACAAAGCAATCAGACAAGAACTGCTTAATGATGTTAAGACTGTTGGAGTCTCCGAGCCGTCTGACAGGGGACCTGCACCACTTGCAACTTCGACTAACATTGCATGCAAGTTCGTAATAATCTGAAATTAATCAATAGTATAGAATAAGTAGTCAATGTGATATCAAGTCATTTTCATATTATTGAAAACAAATACTTCTGTAGGTTCTTGTGACAATTCCTCTGGGGCATGGCCTTGTAGTACGTCCAATAAAGCTCTCAAAGCATGTTCACAGAAGAGAGAATCTGTGTACCGAGCCCGCGATATCAAAGAAAAAACAGAGCGCAAGCCGATACCCGTGATCTGTAACAAAAAGGTACAAGGATG
This sequence comes from Acleris emargana, assembly GCA_927399475.2. Taxonomy (NCBI): domain Eukaryota; kingdom Metazoa; phylum Arthropoda; class Insecta; order Lepidoptera; family Tortricidae; genus Acleris; species Acleris emargana. The sequence goes on along the minus strand of OV656835.1, from coordinate 40,840,446 downwards.
GTATCAGGTTCATGGTACAGAATAAATACAGCAACTTTTTTTAAATGAACTTACTTATAACTTTCGCAAAGGATATTTGAAAAATAACGGGCAAATACCAGTAGGACTACACATGAAGGGTCTTATATGTTTTTTTTTCAATTAATTTTTATTTTTATGATTTTTCTGCTGACTGTCTACCTATTACGGTTCATAATACAGCTCGCTGACGAACAGACAAACGGACAGCGCAGGTTCTCTAATAGGGTCTCGTTAGCACCCTTTGGGTACGGAAACCTAAAAAATACATAACGGGTTGGCTTAAAATAATTAGAATTACAATTTTTTTTTCATTATACTTATACCTTTTGAACGCCGTACGTCAAATACAAAATGTGTCACTCACACGCCAAACATGTTTGCTATGCTACGCAAATTACAACTTAATCCATACGAAACAAAGTCTCTCTTAATCTCTAACTTGTGTCGGCTGTGGCCGACGGTGGCGTCAGTTTCACGACTTTCAGTTGTCGGCCAGAGCCGACTGTGGCGTTCAAAAGGTTAATTAATTTGTTATTATTTAAAATCTATATTCATTTTCTAAAAATAAAATAAAAGCAGTATGATAAACATTAATTACAATATTATTACAGCGAAAGGTCCCCTCACATCTTAAATATTTCGTACCTTTTTTCTTACCGTCTTCATACGTTGGACAACATCTACCTTTCTTTTTTTAGTTAGTTGTTTTTGTACCCTGCGCTTTAACTGAGTCTGTGATTTCGCCTCCCACCCATCACTGTAAACTAGTCTAATGAGAATTACCCATAAATCCTCAATTTGGATGGTTCATATTTTTACAATTGCTCTGATTTGAAAACCATTTCGAGGAATAGGGTTTTGAAGCCGTTCTGCATTATTAAGTTTGTGAAATATTTATATATTTCGGATATTTTGACAAAAATATATTTAACCTTTCTTTGACTTTCGTTTTCGGCTTGAAGCCCTTCTAGGTGTATCTTACGGGTTAGGCGAAACCCGCTTGAAATAGTATGTTTTAATACACTATTAAAAACACTTTTTATCATTCGATATCATTTAATTGTTGAAATTTATAAGAAAATTACCACCCAAATTTAAAATAATCATGTCATCCATAAAATGTCTGCTAAATAAATAAAGATATTAAAACTATTGGGTCAAATACAAAATTAATGAAATTTGCCTCTTAAAATGACCTATACTTTCGAATTAGAATGAAAAAACCGTGAGATATTTTTTTTGGTCTATCCCAAATGGACGAGCTATACGGACGTTTGAACGGTTTGAATCCTTCTATACGAAATGATCGTCGTGCTCTCTTAGCCAATTCTGGGTGCTCGATAGTGATACTGTCTTCGCAACTCCCTGCACTATTTTGGAATTTCTTCAAGCTGTTTGTCGGAAAATTTGGGTGCTTTGTAACGCTTGAAGTGTTGAACAACGAACATTGTATTTCCTTAAAATATTCCTTATATCATCATATTCCGACCGATATTTAGACCGGTCTGAGTGGAGAGCCTTGGGGGAGGCCTATGTCCAGCAGTGGAAGTCTTTCAGCTGACATGATGATGATGATCATATTTTACAGCTAACGTATTATGGGACACACCCACTATGTTTTATGCAAACTTTGATCTCCATCATAAAAATTGGGTGATCGTTTTCGGTAAATCTTTAGTCCCAATACAAAGTTCCCACCGCAGGATCAAACATTCAATTGTAGAAGATTGTGAAGGTACATTTTCAACTTTGAAGTGAGAGACCACTTCAGATTTTTCACGCTGCACTGCGTGATAAATCTATGCATATCCTTTTAGAACTCAAACGATAGATTTTACCATTTCAAACGCGAGACGATCATACCAGCGTGCCAATTCTGCTCAGGTCGAGAAATACTTTTTTTATCTTACTTTTCTATGGAACTCAAAATATTCATAGAAACGCGTATCTACACAAGTATACTATCACTACATTGTGGGTGCAAACCTGTCAGTCGACGATAGCAGTTTAGTGCGCGGTATGTCAAAGCAAAACAGTAAGGTGTGTGTTTTAAATAATAAATTAGTTAGGTCAGAATTGAATAAAATAGACTGGAATTATTTACTACATATAACCTGTCCATTAGTACTGTATGATAAGTTATGTGATGCATTTAGAAATATATATAAAAAATGTCAAGTCTCTGTAGCCCATAAAAAAAAGCGTGAAACTCAACCGTGGATAAATAATACGTTGAGCGCTATGATAAATCGTAGGGATGAACTATTTAGAAAGTGGAAAGCGTGCCCTAATAGTGTAGGCCTTAGGCTGGAATATACTCGACTCAGAAATGTAACTAATAAACTTATAATTAGAACCAGAAATAGATATAGGAAAAATGAAATTTTAGATTGTAAAGGAGACTGTCGAAAAATATGGTCGACTGTCAACGGGTGGTTAGGAAACAAAAAACCAAACCTGGATAATGTTATAATGAAATACCTAGGGAAAACTGATAATGTACGTCAAATATGCACTAACTTTGCCAAAATGTTTACAGAAGAAATAAGTAAAATTAAACATCATTGTGGCCATCAGTTTTTGGACCGCTCCAAGTACGTTGTTCAGAGCAACGTTTCATTTCGATACCAAAATGTTTCAGCTCAGGAGATTGAAGTAATCATTAACCGATTAAACTGTAGGAAATCTCCTGGTTTAGATGGTATTAGAGTGCAAGATCTTAAGTTTATAAAAAAAGATATTAGCCCGGTATTGGCAAGCTTTGTAAATAAGTGCGTGGCGACCGGTTCTTACCCAGATCAATTGAAAAAAGCCATTATTCGACCTATTTTCAAACAAGGTAGCCACTTAGACTATGCTAATTACAGACCCATAGCCATTTTATCTGTTATAAACAAAATAACTGAAAAAGTAATCATACATAGAATTAATGCATTCTTAGATAGAAATAACCTACTATCAGATGCACAACATGGCTTTAGGAAGGCGCGAAGTACATCAACTGCTTTAGTTAAATTCACTGATGATATTAATGATAAGTTAGATAGTAAGAAGTATGTGGCTGCTTTATTTATAGACTTCAAAAAAGCCTTTGACACACTGGACCACGGGTTGCTACTTAGAGCAATGCACGAGTGTGGGATCCGTGGCCCGATGAGTCAATGGTTCAGTAGTTATTTAAAAAATCGAACACTCCGTACAATGATAAATGGGGAAACAGGGGAGGAATCGGACATTGTTTATGGGGTACCTACTGGCTCTGTGTACGGCCCTGTGGGGTACATCATGCACGTGAACAGCGTTGGCAGCGTCGCTGAGCACTGCTCCACGTATGTGTACGCGGACGACACGTGCCTGGTCTACGCCGACGGGGACATACACATCTTACAACAAAAACTACAAGCAGACTTCAATAGCATTCTAAGGTGGTCCCATGACAATGGCATAATTCTTAATGCATCTAAGACAAAATGTATGCTGATACACTCTCCACATTTAAAAAAACCCCAACTAAATGTCGAAATCATAGGACACACCTACGAATGTCTTCATAATGGCTTGGTTAACTGTTACTGTTCCCCCATAGAGTTAGTAGAAACCTATAAGTATTTAGGGCTCATTATAGACCATAAGTTTAACTGGAAACCACACGTTGACAGTGTGTGCAACAAGCTCAGAGCCATACTATGTAAACTAAACCACCTAAAACACATAGTAAATAAATCGACTTTGCGCACTTTGTACCACGCTTTAGCTGATTCGGTGCTGAGCTATGGACTTGTTGCATACGGTGGCACCTTCCAAACATATTTGGATAGAATCTTCAGTCTCCAATTAAGAGTTATTAAATTGTTAGTAGGTAAAAAAAGAAAAGAAAAATGTAAAGGTGACTATAATACTCTGTTTAAAAACTTAAAAATATTACCTGTACATGAAAAATTTAAATATCTGTTAGCAATAGACCAGTATAAGAGCCAAAAATTTAAAATATGTAAATCATATCAACCTAGCTTTAGAGTGACGACGCGCAAAAAATATGTAGAACCGAAGTCAAACAACTATTATGGACAGAGAACTAGGAAGTTCCTTATACCGCGCATCTACAACCAACTTCTCCTTAAGAGTGATTGCACAAGTAAGAATATGTTTAAATATAAGGTTAAAATGTGTTTAATAGATGCCTTCCTCGGAGGAGGCAGGCGAATGTAAGAAAATTAATTGCTTGCATCTGTCTGCCTAGTCTGAGAAAGGAACCTAGGCATGGATTTTATGTTAACATTTTTGTTTTTTTAAGCTAATTTAAGTAGGTACACAGTAAATATACAGAGTGTTTTTAAAATTCGCCAACAAACTGTTACCGCAGTTTGGCGAAGAGTATTTTTGTAAAAAAGTGTACTTTATCAGGAAAATAAATGAAAAAAAAAAAAAAAAACATGGTTGCAAATTGCAAACCTACAAATCCAGAAACAGACAAATAAGCAAACCCATTTATATACATACATACATACATACATACCTTCACGCCTTCATTCCCAGAGTGGGGTAGGCAGAACTACAGAATTACCAACTCTCTAAAAACTTGTTGATAACTCTGTAACCACAATTTGCACAATTAGGCTAAGATGTTTAACAGTGTATATTAGTGACAGGTAGCAAGCCCATCGCCTAACAGTACTACAAGCCTTTATTCCCTTAGTCGCCTCTTACGGCTTCCACGGAAAGACATGGAGTGGTACAATTCTAAGCCGGCAACCACACGGCAAGTTTTATTTGCTTAAAAGCTTTTAGCATAATTTCATTTCGCATAAAAACAAATTGTTTTTTTTTTTAAGGCATACGATCATATTTGAATTGATATTCTAGATCATATTTCATACATACATACATACATAAACTCACGCCCTCATTCCCAAAGTGGGGTAGGCAGAGCTACGGAATTACCAGCAAATACCTATTTATATATAATCATATTGCCCCATCGGTACTTGAGTTGCAGGAGATGGTAACAGTGATGAATGAGGGATTTAAGCAAAAGGGGATGAAAGTAAATGTTGCCAAGACCAAGGTCATGGTGATAGAGAAGGATGAAGAGATGACTGAGTGCGTGATAAATATAAATGGTGAATTAGTAGAACAAGTGAGCGAATTTGTGTACCTGGGAAGTGTGTTTACAAGAGATGGTAAGTGTGAGAAGGATATCGAGAGGAGGGTAAATGCGGGGAATCAAATTAATGGGGCCCTGTACTCCTTTGTGAGCAGACAGGGCGTTTCACAAAAAGCCCGGCTGGCTGTTCACAATGGAGTGCTGGCCCCTACCCTGATGTATGGTAGTGAATGTTGGGTGTGGCAGGACAAGCATGTAAGTCGTGTAAATGCAGTAGAAATGCGCTCTTTGCGTAGTATGTGTGGTGTGAAACTGATTGATAGAGTTAGAAATGAAAAAATCAGAGAGAAGTGTGGAATAAAAGAAGATGTAGTGACTAAGATTGAAAAGGGCATGCTTCGACGGTCATTTGGAAAGGATGGATGAGGGAAGATTGACGAAAGAGATATACAGATCTAAAGTGTGTGGAAGGGTCGGAAGGGGCCGCCCTAGGCGTACTTTTTCGAATCAAATCGGAGAAATACTGGAAAAGGGCCGAATCTTAAGTACCCGAAACCGACGTGCGTGCATGACTCGATGTATGAATGTTGAAGAAGCGAAGGAAATTTGTCAGGATCGTAGCAAGTGGAAAGAAGTGGTCTCTGCCTACCCCTCTGGGAAACAGGCGTGATTTAATGTATGTATGTATGTATATAATCATCTAAATACACGAACGACGTGACTGTAATACCTTCGCTTCGCCGGGAAAGTACAGTGGTGCCGGGATATTTTCTGCGTCTGTACCCTATTCCGTACAGGTTGGATAATGGGAAGAAAAATAAAAAATACATTTTATTCCCTCTATCCAACCTGAGGCAGGGGTGGAAGATAGCACTATGATTTCCTAATATCCAACCTTGGTGCGATGGGTAGGTTTGAAGATGGGAATCACTCAAAACGGTAAATTTAAAAAAACTTTAATCCCTAGAGATTAATAAGGAGTCCCGACACGCAGAGACTAAAATAACATTTTAAGAGCATGATAAGCGAAAATTTTTTTTTTAGGTAGTTTTATGTCTATTGGACCAAATTAAACAAGTTTAAGCGTCTTTGTTGTAATAAAAACAAAATTGATGCATTCAAAATGTTAAAAATGAAATTATTAAAAATGTCTCAGGTTTGGGATCAGTAGTTTTTATGTGACTTGAAAAAAATTATGTTCAAACACTTTTAAAAATATGCCTGTTTATTGCTCTTTCTTATAAGGTATCAGTCATTCACAGGCTTGCCAAATCTCTGACTTAAGGGTTAAAAACCGAACTTAGGCAGTACTCGCAAGAAAACTACACGAACTGTTACAGTTACCGTTCGCTCAACTTTCATAAGAAAACTACACAAGATAATTCAAAACTGTCTTTTGTAAAAAAAAAAACATTAAAGTGCATAAAAATATGTTTATAATCAACGGTGTTCTAGATTTAAAAGTGTGTTGACGGATCTTAAAAACATTGATTTTGGTGCAGTGTTATGGAAAATGAACATTTAACTCTTCTCAGTTTATTTATACACAACAACATAAAAACACACATACATACATACATACCTTCACGCCTTCATTCCCAGAGTGGGGTAGGCAGAGCTACAGAATTACCAACAACTCTAAAAACTTGTTGATAACTCTGTAACCACAATTTGCACAAATAGGCTGAGATGTTTAACAGTGTACATTAGTGACAGGTAGCAAGCCCATCGCCTAACAGTACTACAAGCCTTTATTCCCTTAGTCGCCTCTTACGACTTCCACAGGAAGACATGGAGTGGCACAATTCTAAGCCGGCAACCACACGGCATCACCAACCACCAACACCAACATAAAAACAGCTACATCAAAAATACCTCGTCTATCACCCCTTAAAGCTTTGCACCTAACGACCTAACATCCTATATCATAATCACCGATTATCTCCTTAGATATCAATAGAATCCTGTATCAGGAACATAATAAAATAACGCAGCGTGTTTGTTTATATGGAGGCAGTAAAAGGTTATGGTTGTTGTTTTCTTTTTTAGTTTTAATTTAATTTTACCTATATCCGGACGTGTTAGCAATCTATACTTATCTAAAATATTCTTTGAAACCATCAGGTACTATCAACCCTTAAAGTATCAAATACAAATGTAGCAGAATCTTGAAAATATAAATAATAAAAAATGTTCGTTCAGGGTTGTTGTTGACATTTTATTACATTGTATTTTGTTGAATTGTAAAGAAATCCAGTGAATTAACTTTATGATATGACATTTTACACCCTAAAACTCTAAAAGCCAATGCTCATACCATAGCCAAGTGGCCCTAAATCATAGGACGACTTGTACCAAAAAATCAAAACTGGGTTAAGACACTAACTTGAGTTAAAATGTCAGTTTTCGTATGAATCTAACATTTACTAACTCGAGTTATTGTCTTAACACAATTGTTTGTCTTAACCTCGTAAGGCCCACCATACTGCAAAATGGGAGTTTTTTGTAACTGGGACTTTGAATCTACAATCAAGGGAATAAAGTTCAATTGCGGTTGTCCGTAATGCCATTTTCAGTTTATGAACATAGGAAAATAAACCTTATTCCAATTGCAACAGAGTTCAAAGTAAATTGCCTTGATTATGTACATCCTATTGCACACTGGGCCTTACGAGGCTAATATAAGTGAACTTTTTATACTCAATTTGGCAATGAATATTTCTAAACTTGCCGCTTATTATATTTATTGTTTAATTTTAATTCAAACACCTGTAATTTGTTAATTCTGTTTGCAATATTTAGGTTAACTACAATTGTAATGATACGAGTTAACAATAAGCCCTACTGGTTTATGTTGCTATGCCTTCGATCAACAATACCAACTATAAGATAGATACCAACTACAGTCCGTGATCGAATTCGAGAGCAAACATGTAAACAAACGGATTGCCATCATAAAAAAAACAAACCCAAGTGATGGATAGTTTAAAATCATTGAAATAAAAATAAAAATAATCAGGGTAATAAACACGGGCATTAAAGAGGATACATAATTAGATAAATCATATTGTAGCATCACATGTGATCAGTAATTATTATTATTATATAGGTTTATGATAAAATTAATTACGTTCGATTAAAATGAACTCAGTAAGGATGGACATTATAAATCATTTTTAATACTATTACATCATACTTTTTTTTGACTTTGACTTTGACTTAGAATATTATATTTCACATATGGCTGCTCCATGGATTTTAGAACCACGGTATGCCACGAAAAGTCCTAAGCCTAGTAATAATACAGGGTGTCCCTGGATAAAGTCGACAAACGAATAGGGATGAAAGTAGATGCAATTTCACCGACAAAAAAATATTTAAAAAAAATTGGTGTCATTCTTTTTTTTTTTAGAGATTTTTAAAAAGAATTATTATTTGCTGTGCACTCTATCGGAACAAAGAGAAATATCTGTTCTGTTCTGTTCTGTTCTGGTGACACCTCCAGCCAGCAGTTCTGCTGCAAGGACCCGTACGCACTGACTGCGACGGAGAGGAGATGTTAGATTAGGCTAGCGGGGAGAAGCACGCCCGCCCGACCGGTCCAGTAAGAGTAGCGAAGAGCCGGCAGAGCACGAGAACCTTAACCCGCACCGACCAGCCACTAATACTAAGTCGATCAGGGCATGAGAGCTGCGTCGCCTTTGCTGCACCACGCCTCATATGAGGTCTATTCAGATGAAATAAACGGTTTTATAATCCCAGGACATTACCTGTGTCAAACAGGTAAAAAAAAAACAAAAAAAAAACGCCGAACTTAAAAAAAACTGGTTTTTATTCAAAAAAATGTGTTTATTTATTGTAAATTCCTGATAATTCCTAAAATTGCTTAAAAATATGCCCATATTACCTTATGTTATTATTAGCTATAATTATTTGTTAACTCATTGTCTTTAATTAAAAAAAAGAATTACGTGTCTAATGCAAACACGACATTTTTGATGAGCGGTCAAAAATATTGTGTCGTTTAGTACTAATGTGTAAAACAGACTATATGGCCCGAAATTAAATGGAAATATATTCAATCTTATGTGAACATCAGACATTTTGGTCCGGGGATATTCGATCATACATATCAAATTCAATCCTATTTTAAGTCGGATATAAACATCCAACGTTCCGTTCTAAGAAAAATATAAAACCAATATGTCTTATGTGAACATCAGACCTACTTTGAAAGCCATACATTAAGATTACTAGAGGCAAAAAATCATATTTGAACATCAGATGTTTTTCTTCTAAGTTACCTACTCTGGACATCCGACCTTTTTTAGTAAATCTTACTTCGTTAATAAAAGAGCTAGGCGATATAAAGGTTACATGGTCTGAAAGAGGACAAAAAATTAAGTATTATTCTAAAAAAAAGTGATTTTGGTAAAGAATGGACATCCGACCAGTTGTCTCTGATGTCCAGAATTCTGACCTAGGTATACGTAAATGGTACATTTTGATGCAAGTGCGGAGTGTATGTCATTTTACATGAGTCCCGAGTTGACAAGACCGGACCGTAGAGGGAGAATAGAACAGTGGGCATTGGACTAGTACCAGGTGGGAAGTCTGTGATGCGTTTATACATAACTAGCGACTCCGTCCGCGTAGAAGTCTTTTATCGCTGCTCCCTCGGGACTCCCGATTTTCCGGGATAAAAACTATCCTATGGCCTATTCCAGGACCTAACCAATATGTGTGACAAGTTTAATTTCAACCCGTTCAGTGTTTAAAGCGTAAAAGACGGACAAACATACAGACTTTCACATTTATAATATTATAGTATGGATGGATAACGATAACTTAATTTTTTGTCCTCTTTCAGACCATCTAACCGTTATATCGCTAGCTCTTTTATTAACGAAGTAAGATTTACTAAAAAAGGTCGGATGTCCAGAGAAGGTACCTTAGAAGAAAAACATCTGATGTTCAAATATGATTTTTTGACTCTAGTAATCTTAATGTATGGCTTTAAAAGTAGGTCTGATGTTCACATAAGACATATTGGTTTTATATTTTTCTTAGAACGGAACGTCGGATGTTTATATCTCACTTAACATAGGATTGAATTTGATATGTATGATCGAATATCCCCGGACCAAAATGTCTGATATTCACATAAGATTGAATATATTTCCATTTAATTTCGGGCCATATAGTCTGTTTTACACATTAGTACTAAACGACACAATATTTTTGACCGCTCATCAAAAATGTCGTGTTTGCATTAGACACGTAATTCTTTTTTTTAATTAAAGACAATGAGTTAACAAATAATTATAGCTAATAATAACATAAGGTAATATGGGCATATTTTTAAGCAATTTTAGGAATTATCAGGAATTTACAGTAAATAAACACATTTTTTTGAATAAAACCCTGTTTTTTTTTAAGTTCGGCGTTTTTTTTTGTGTTTTTTTTTACCTGTTTGACACAGGTAATGTCCTGGTATTAAAAAACCGTTTATTTCATCTGAATAGACCTCATATGAGGCGAGATATTTCTCTTTGTTCCGATAGAGTGCACAGCAAACAATGATTCTTTTTAAAAATCTCAAAAAAAAAAAAAATTACACCAATTTTGTGATAAGCATTTTATTTATGATATCCGCCGATAGACACTGGCCATTTTATTAAATTTATTATTACTACGTTTTGTGTTTATTTGTTTTCCATTTATTTTTTAATTTTACATAATGTAATAAAATAAATAAACATATTATATCTACACAAAAATCTATAAAAAAAACAGATAACGTCAATAAAATAACAAATAACTTTTAACAGACCAATATGTATAATTATCTAAATACTAAGAAGCATACTTACCCAAAACATAAGTAATCTTAACTAAACAACCAAACTTTTAAGTACAGTCAAGGTCAAAGATATGTATACACCACAGAGTGACAAAAAGCATAGTCATCTAAATGGTCATAAATTCGGCTACATAAAATATACATAAATAAGTATACATAGTTTGAGAGATAACTATGTATACAACATTTGCAATAATATGTCCTCATCTATTAAACCATAGACTTAGGAACAACATAAAGTTCAAAAATATGTATACACTATTAACCATAATTATATATCCAACATGATAATCAAAATTATGTAAACAATCAAAATTACGTAAACACGACTCTATTGTCAGCGGCGTATGAACGTATTTGCGTTATATCGAACTCCATAATCTTGATGTAATCAGCCAGCCACTTGACGCTTTAGAAGCCGACTTCATATTTCCTTAACTTTTTCCGGGATTTGCCAAGTTTACGTAAATATGTCTCCGTATTTCCGAACCCTAGATGTGGGAAATCCTTTTGAGGAAATATTTTTTTTAATCATCGTAATAAAGCCTTGGGAGTATTTTAAAATATATATTTTATAAGTAGCTATTGTAATATAATATAACATCATGATCTGTAATCAATATAAAATAGAAATACGAAAAAAACATCTAGCTGCAGGATTGGAACGCGGGGCAGCACGTGACTCGACAGTTGCTGAGCCACAGGACCACGGTAACTGACGTCAGCATGGACGAAATATTGAAACGCATTAAGTACCTAATTTAAGTTGGCAGCTTCAATATTGCAAAATCTGTTAAACACGTAATTCCTATAACGACGTGACAGGTCAAAACATGAGACAAACATATACAATGACAAGTTTGCACTGTTTTCGTGAATTGTCAAAACATTCTATTCAAAGGACAATGGGCAAATTTGTATGGGCACTGTCCCCACCCACCAACAGAAACGAAACATATCTCATTTAATAGATCTCGGCAACTTGATGATTTTTTATTATGACGACGATCGCCCTATGTATGGGGTTTTCTTGGAAAACCGTGTTTTGTTTTTATATATTTTTTGGTCATTTAGTTGACAGGTACAGGAAAAAAGTTACACAAACATTTTTAACTAGCAATAATACTTCATGTACATATATTTATGACAGAAATATTTAGTTTTGTTCGACAGTTTTAACTAAAGATAATAATAACATGAAGTTACGTATAGACTCTTTCAAAGAAATCAGTATAAATGGGTAGTTCTCGGCTCATTCGATATTCGTTTTTTTTTCGGGCGGTAGTCAAATGTTTTATGGGATGTCGATGTCACTTCTAAGTTCGAGAGACAGAGGACATGCATCTCAATTGTAGTCTGTCTCTGCGTTATCGTTATTAGACTTACCAGTTTATCATACGATTTCTGTGACCTGATGACCTCTGCTTGCATACTGGACCTTTCGATTGTTTTTCTTTTAACCCTGGCATATTTATTAGTATTGGAGTAATAGATGAGTTTTAAGTTAACACCGTGATATATGTATATAATAATTAGTTGAGTAGTATTAGGCAATGTATGTAGATGTAAACAAATATATAGCTTGACAAGCGAATTTTTGTGTTCTTTCTTTTTAAGAAACCTATTTGTTTATTATTGCTAGTAAAAAATGTTTGTGTAACTTTTTTCCGGTAAATGTCAACTAAATGACCAAAAATATATTTAAAAATAAAACATGGTTTTCCAAGAAAACCCCATACATAGGACGATCGTCGTCATAGTAAAAAATCATCATGTTGCCAAGATCTATCAAATGAGATATGTTTCGTTTCTGTTGGTGGGTGGGGACATTTTGCCCATTGTCCTTTGTTTCGTGTTAACAAGACCGTAAAGTTGATTTTAGCACGTTTAGATTTTGTATACCGTAAAATGGGGTGACTTTAGAAACGCGGGGCAACTTTGATAATTTTTTGAATCGTCGATTTTGTGCAATGTCTAAGTTATTATTTAGCTCTTTCGCGACATTACTTTCATATGTCTCATATGAGAGCGCAAAATGTTAATAGCTGAAGTATTTTCAGAAACTTTGATTTTGTTTGTGGAACTGAAACGACTACTCGGCACTCTTAACGGAAGTTGATTTCGCTTTGTAAAATGTTTTTTTTTTGGTGATGTTTGAAAAACAATATTTATTCAAAACCAATAAGTAACGAAGAGGAACTACGGCGACGTGTCTTCAATGCAGCCCGAGATATATCGGAAACCAGTTTACGAAAATTAAACCGAAATTTTATTCGAAGATGCCATTTGTGCCTTATAGTCGGAGGGAAACAATTCGAACACTTACTGTAAAAACTAATGAAAATTAAACCCGTTTTTTATTATCTTTGAACCAAGGTCAACCAAAAATCAATCATATTCTTCAAAGGAGCACAAACAAATGAGATATCGTAGAGTACAAGATAATTTTTTAGATGATTAGCATTGATTTTCGAGGATCCATACTGGCAAATGTCATACGAATTCCTACTTTTATGCATCAAGATATCATGTGTCATACCATTTTAGAATTGGCATAAAATACGCATGTTTTTTTAAGTTATTCGCTCATTTCGTTTGTAGTAAAAAAAAGTTATGGCAGGTGTTCAAAGTTTAAATTACTTTGTTGATGATAATTTAAGTCAAGTTCATTACAGTATTTTTCCAACTTTTACATTAGTTATTGACATAATAATGCTTCTATCATCTTAATCAACTATTCATAAACGCGCACAAATAAAAAAAACTAAATTCTAAAGCTATCCCAGTAAATGCGAGCACTTACAATGTCAAAAGAGGTGAAAATTTGGAAAAAAAAATAAATTGGTATAACTCGAAAACGGTGCAACTTTTACTGAGGTCATGTTAGGCTGGTTTGGTTCGCCTGAGGCTAGGGAATCTCCAGTGTCACTGTGACGTGCTATTTCTGGGACACCCTGTATATTTAATGACATAAATATAAGTAGAATATATTGCATCATTTATTGGATACTAATTATATAACTATTCATGGTATACAAGTTTTTGAACTTGCCTTATACATATTTACGTGGCCTTTGAAATTTACATATTTATTAGTATTTGTATGAGTAGGTACATATCTTTTGAACTTTTTATGATTACCTGTTTTTTATCACATTAGTTGCATATATATCTTTGACCTTGACTGTACCTATTTAACTATTAATTAAATTTTCGAAACTTATATGATAAATAATGTTGTTTACTTTTTAGATGAACCTACCCTGGTACATAAGAATTAAAAAAAAACTATGTAGAAACGTATCTCCTTTACCCAGGCCACAAATGCCGCGTTTCAAATACCTACTTCCCCCTTCACTCCGCTAGGCGCCTCTGCGTTCCGCGCCCAAAGTTAGGGCGGTCACTTGCGAAATATTTTATTCGGTTTATTGATGTGTTACACAAGTTTAGTCACGAAATGTTATTTATGTTTACTTCAACGTGGAAACATTGCTGCAAAATGAGTTTTTTACATTTATGCTACATTAGATAATAATACTTTTTGATGATATTAACCCTCTGCAACTGTGGTGTCTTTTTTAGAATCATTCGACTGATGTGGAGTCCGTCAGACGTAATTTTTGATAAAATGTAGAAAAAATACTAATGGTTTAATGATGATTATTGTTTTTTTTGTGCATAGCATGATTACTAAATTTTAATGCGGAATTTATAATAAATTAACTTGAAAAAATCAGGTGTTTTTAACAAAGGTTAACATATAATACCACGGGTCGTTAGAAGAAGATACTGAGCGATACAAAGCTATATCACGGTATACGGCGATATTTTTCTTGGCGACGTCTGATTAGACATCACGTCAGTCGCAGACGGTTAAGATTTTTTCCAGAAAATTAATGTGGCTTTAATTCATCAGGAATCCCGAACCATTAATTTGAATGTTATTATTTATTAAGTTGAAAAAGCTTTATTACAAAAACTATTCTTATAGTAAGTAAAATATTTATTCACAACAATAACACAACAAAAAATAAATGTAGCAATAAAAAAGAAGAAAATGAGACAAGAGAACAGATGTGCTAATGCTGCGAAACGGTCCCAACTCAGCATGTGATGACTGTGAATCTGGTATGTATTATTTAATTTTTTGTAACTTTTACTTTTACAGCCAAATAGACTTCAATAATGTTTTCCCATGGCTAATTTAACAGGTACCTTGAAAAAAAACAAATCGCGACCTGTGGGAAGAAACAAATACGACCGCACCGAACTTTAGGCCGTTCAGCGCGACGCCCACCACAAACGGAGCAATATTAGGTATAGATTACTATACCGGAATATATACGAGTTATATCCCATTAGGGTGGTCCAAGTGTGTAATATTATATTGTTTCTAACTCCGCAAGTTTCTTTTTATTTCAAAATACACGAAAATACGCTATACCAAGTATTTTTGCAATTAAATAAACTTTACAGGTCGCCCATACTGTTAAAATTGTTTCATATAAAAATTTATAGAGATTCACACATCTAATAAAAATTATCGACTGAGAAAGTCTTTGGACAGACCATGACACTGTTTTCTGAGTTGCAGCAGTAGGCAAACAATATTCTACTTCTGTTTTTAGTTTTTGCTAAGTCAGCAAGATGTCGCTTTGGGCGACCAGTAAACGACCACATGACAAGTTCAAATTTGACACATAAGTAACTAATTTAACGTAAATAAATTGAATTATTTTTTCGTACTGTTTTGGACCTCTCTAATACGACATTATAGCAAAGAACCACACATTACTAAAATATGAAAATGTATATCCATCCCAACCATTATAGTGGCGAGGGAGATAAATATATCTTATACCTTGCTATAATATTTATTAATATATGTTATAGCTATTGCATTGCTATAGTTGTAATGCAATAGGGAGTTGCATTACAGCTTGGGGATGCGCGTCAAAAATGGCAATGCTTAAACTTGAGAAAGCACAGAGGGTGGTTCTCAAAGTTATGACTTTTAAGCAATTCCAGCATCCTACACATAGCTTATACAATGACACGTCAGTTTTCATAGTGAGGCAGTTAATTATTAACATGGATCGGAAATTCGGATCGATATTTACCTAAACTTGACAAAATCCCGGAAAAAGATAGGTAAACATGGCGTCGGCTTCTTAAAAATATTATTTTAATAATTTAAGTTCTGGGATTTTGGGATTCTACAAAACGTTAATATAATAATTACTTTACATGTAGGATAAAACGTTCTGTTTTGCTCCTATAAATTCGTTAGGTTAATAAGTTACAGGTAAATTAAATAACATTTGGTTAAACATATACATGGAAAATAACTTCAAACAGTTAATATAAATAAATAATTATGAATTAATGCCGGTGTAATTTATTTATTTTGAAATCCCGGAAATTTTATATGAATTATATGATTGAGTCCACCTCCATACAACTGAACAACAAAGCCGGCGCTAAAGTATAGGTAAATATCGATCCGAATTTCCGATCCCTGATTATTAAACAACCGTTACTGGAGCAACATAAAACCCGCCGATTTCCCTACATCACGTCGAAGAACCGTCATGGTGTACATAACGCGATACCACATAAGTAAGTAAGTTTGCAAGTAAATTTTTAAGGGTCCGTGGACCCATCTTGTATAATAAACTCAGTAAAAACCTGAATCATAGGTCACTTTCCCCATATTTCTTAAAAAAATATTAGACAAATATCTTAAGATGCTTAACTATGAAAGTAACTAATAAAATAAAATGGGCGCTCACACACACACACACACACACACACACACGCGGGTGTGTATAGGTAAGTTTGATGTAGTTTTTTTGCATATATTACTTGTTTACATCTTAGCACCAGATATTGAAAATTGGCATACCCGCATACTTGTACTATTACTTATTCTGTGACCGCACATTGTCTCAATTTGTAGTTCATGTAATGTAACTACTTGAACTGTACAACACAAAATAATTTAGAGGACGGAGAATCCTGTCCCACCGTGATACAGTTATTACTAGAACGGGGATAGAGGAAACTTACTCATTATTATTGCTTTGGTATACACCAATACATTAACGATATGGCTATAAATAAGCACCACCAACTATGATGTAATTAAATTTATAAGTACCTATACTTACTGTACATACTGTCTGCTAAATAAAGCTTTTTATTATTAAAAAAAAAGCTGAATCTGTGGACTCAGTCAAAAATATCGTAAGTATATTGCTATAATATACATTTCGGCATATTAATACAGGGTGACTGGAAATTCGCCGTATTCCTTGAAAGGGGTTATTCTACAGCTCATTTGTAACGATTTAAGTCCAGTCAACCAGGGGTCAAAACTCATTGGTTATCGAGTAATTCACGTTTTTAGAATTAAAAAAAAATACCCGCCTTTCGACCTAAAACTGGTCATTGTGTAATAAATTCGTCATTTAGAAATAAAAAAAAGCATTTTTCAAATAGCCAATGAATTACTGATTACGAAAAATAATAAAAAATGCCAAAGAAATGCAAAGTTTTGCAAATAAAAGGATTTGAAGTTGAAAGTTCTAGTAATTATTTTCCAAATTTTGTAACATTTTAAAGCATAACTAAAAAAAAAAGTACGACACTTCGCGTACAAATGACAGGAATAGTTTGCTTAATTCATAAGCTTTCTAAAAAGGTACAATTTATGACATTTTACATTGTACAATTAATAATAATAGCAGAAATGTTCGCGGTTAAGCTCCATCGTTTCAACCAAAAAACGCGGAATCGTTATCGTTTTTAAATTCAGCTAATCGTGTTCTTTTAAATTTGCTTTTTAAAAACAAAGTGCGTTCCATTTTTAACCGAAAAACGCGGGAAGTGTTGTAGTAAAATGAATAAAACATCGTTCTCCTTTTTTAAATTCGGCTATTACTGTTATATTAAAAAAAAAATGCTTTTAAAAACAAAGTGCGTTCCTTTTTGAGTGACCTACGTAATCAGTTACTTTCAACTTTCTTTCCATTTTGGACGATATTGATAACTAAGCTTCTTTCTCAAATGCCTGCGTGCCATTTCGAAGAATACGCAGATATCATTTATTGTAACGGATTCTGCGATGGAGACGCGGCTGCAGCTAGAAAGGAATACCAACGTCGTTACCCTAACCGCCGTTCACCTCACGCAAGCGTGTTTGGTTCATCGTACCGTCTTATTCGGGAAAGAGGATCAGTTCAACGCCGCCAAGCTGACGCTGGAAGACCTCGACATGATACTGCTCAAGATGAAGAAATCCTTCAGTGTTTCCGGGCAGACGGCACTACTTCGACGAGATCCTTCTCGCTGGGTCTCTCCCTCTTCAATAGCGTGTACTGAGGGTAATGACACGCGGGTACTGCCGAGCTGAGTGCAGTGTAAACCACGCCTTCCACTGAGACATACCGAGCCGGTTAGCCACAATTCTCGTCGAAGTAGTGCCGTCTGTCCGGAAACACTGAAGGATTTCTTCATCTTGAGCTTGCGTGAGGTAAACGGCGGTTAGGGTAACGACGTTGGTATTCCTTTCTAGCTGCAGCCGCGTCTCCATCGCAGAATCCGTAACAATAAATGATATCTACGTATTCTTCGAAATGGCACGCAGGCATTTGAGAAAGAAGCTTAGTTATCAATATCGTCCAAAATGGAAAGAAAGTTGAAAGTAACTGATTACGTAGGTCACACAAAAAGTTTTGAGATGCTCGAAATTTCAAAATGGTCCGCGCTTTGTTTTAAAAAGCAAATGTATTTAAAAATAGAACACCATTAGCTGAATTTAAAAAGGAGAACGATGTTCTATTCATTTTACTACAACACTTCCCACATTTTTCGGTTAAAAAAATGGAACGCACTTTGTTTTTAAAAAGCAAATTTAATAGAACACGATTAGCTGAATTTAAAAACGATAACGATCCCGCGTTTTTTGGTTGAAACGATGGAGCTTAACCGCGAACATTTCTGCTATTATTATTAATTGTACAATGTAAAATGTCATAAATTGTACCTTTTTAGAAAGCTTATGAATTGAGCAAACTATTCCTGTCATTTGTACGCGAAGTGTCGTACTTTTTTTTTAGTTATGCTTTAAAATGTTACAAAACTTGGAAAATAATTACTAGAACTTTCAACTTCAAATCCTTTTATTTGCAAAACTTTGCATTTCTTTGGCATTTTTTATTATTTTTCGTAATCAGTAATTCGTTGGCTATTTGAAAAATGTTTTTTTTTATTTATAAATGACGAATTTTTTACACAATGACCAGTTTTAGGTCGAAAGGCGGGCATTTTTTTAAAATTCTAAAAACGTGAATAACTCGATAACCAATGAGTTTTGACCCCTGGTTGACTGGACTTAAATCGTTACAAATGAGCTGTAGAATAACCCCTTTCAAGGAATACGGCGAATTTCCAGTCACCCTGTATATATTCCGTGTGTGACAACCCTGGCTGACTAGACACCTCAGGTGTCGCCAGGCGGTAGATGTCTAACGTACCGAGCGCGCGTCGGGATCCGGGAGTTTCGCTTCTAACTTAAGTAGTTTTTATTTATTCTTATGGTCAAGGTTTGACCAGACTAATGGACCAAACTGCTGAAATACTGATAAAAGATAAAAAAAAGATAAAAGATGTTTATTCAGTAAGTAGGCCGCACGGGCACTTTTACACTTCAAAAATCTACCAGCGCTTCGCAAGAGACCACTGCTGAGAAGAAACGCCGCAAGAAACTCAACTGAATGTATAACCTCCCTCTAACACTCATATTTAAACATGGTCCCAAAACTTACACATCATTTCATTACCTTTGGTAGCTTGGCAACAGGGACTTGGGAAGAAAGATCATCATTGTCACTATCATCTGAGAATTCTGACACCAATCCTTGAAGATTTTTCCATCGAGAAAGCACAGCTCTACGAACAGTAGCATAGACAGCAAACTGGGAGGGGTTGCCTAAAAGTGCTGGAGCAAAACACACAGCTAGAGCATTTGCAGCTTTCAATCTTCTTTGCTTTTCCTTCTTACCAAACTTTTTATGGCCTTTTTTTTCAAATTTCCTACAAATAATAACAAAAAGCCAATTAGCACATGAATAATATAACTTCAACTTATTCAAATTCAATGTCAAACTATACAATATGGCTGCATCATATCATGGCCCATAATCCTACCCAGTGTTTGACTGACGACGAAAACCAAATTGGTGGTAAATTATGCAGTAATTAATTACCCACATATTATTTAAGGTCAATCAAAAAAATGGGAGTAGTTGTACATGTAATAGTGCAAATAAAATTGGATATTAATATATCTTTGATTATATGAAACTGTAAGAATCATTTTAATATTTATTCTTTTGTCTATATGATTTATAACTATACTTGGGAGTAAAGAAATCGAGCCACTTTCTATAGAAATTCCGTACTAAGTGGCTCGATTTCTTTGCTCCCAAGTATATTATTGATGCAGCATATACATTGAAAATTATGCATATTTATGTTTAATTCTTGCCTTATTTCAAGTCTGTACTCCATAGGTATGGTTTTCATGGCCATCACCTTTAAAAGTCCAACTATGACAAAATAGAACAGTAATGCCCGGTTCCTATATTCAAGAAACGAATCATTATCCTTACGGGCAGTAGCATTATGACAGTAGCTATGTACAAAATGTGTCCAATTTTAACGAGACGTCACAATTCTACCAATGGTTTTGAATATAGAAACGCACCATAAGACCGATAGTATACTCAATTCCATACAAAATTGCATTTACCCATGCTTGTAGGAAACAAGACAAAACATGCTACAACAATGTCGCAAACTTAAAAACCTGCCTTCCAAGTAAGAAGTAAAATAAACCTTATTTTCCCTCCACACAACCCTATCTGAAACAAAACTCTAACTTTTTAACATAGAAAATAGCACACCACCTTTCCACATACAGACCTAGGCCCACTCCAACATAATGTCCTGAAGTACTTTTTATAATTCTCAGGCAACATGCATGTTAACTCAGGCACTTGGATTCTGGTTGCCATCTTCAGTAGTATTCAGCTAAATCTTCAATTACTTTACTCTGCCTTAGAGTTAATGTGATATCCTGTAAGGGCATTCCATCTATAAATTCACTTAACAGGGATAACATACATACATAAAATCATGCCTGTTTCCCAGAGGGGTAGGCAAAGACCACTTCTTTCCACTTGCTACGATCTTGATAAATTTCTTGGATAACATAGTAATAAAAA
The DNA here is from genome assembly GCA_927399475.2 of Acleris emargana. Classification (NCBI taxonomy): domain Eukaryota; kingdom Metazoa; phylum Arthropoda; class Insecta; order Lepidoptera; family Tortricidae; genus Acleris; species Acleris emargana. The sequence continues at coordinate 40,819,169 of OV656835.1, read as the reverse complement.
ATAAAAGTATCTGGGGCCTGTTTAATGAAAGCTTGTAACCAGTAATACAAGTGAAAGTTTCTTTTAAAAACATAGCATTGGAAAGAGATTTCTGCTTGTAACACAAGTTCAAGCATTTGCTAAACGGGTGCCTGCAATTCATTCATAATAGCATCTACAAGCGTGTATGCTTGTAATGTCATAACGAATGAAGCGCGAAATTTGGATATATACGTTAGTACATTTACGGACGTACTTAATTTTTATTTATGCTGCATACTAAACCTACAAAATATGTTTAATGTAGACAGAAATCGCTGCCGCAAAAATATATGTACCAGCAACTTGTGTAAAAACAATAACAGTCGCAAATGCGTTGTAAACTATCTTGATACAAGACAAAAATCGCATAATTAACAAAAATCCTTATAATATTATCATAAATTAAACAGAAGCTACTAATACTACAGTATTTACATTTTTCCTACTTATAACCAAATACAAAAAAATACTTTTATGCAACGTAAATTCTACATCACATATATCATTACCTGATGATCTCTGAGCTCTATTCATCGTGTTTAACAAATATAATTTCAAACTCGCCGAGTTCAAACCAAGTTTGTAACAATGTCAAAAAATCAATAACACACTGTGCTAGTGCGTGAACGTCAGTAAAAAACCGTTAAAGAAAAACATATTCGTCTGTAATCGTAGTCGTGTGAGGCTCGATATAGACTAAGCGAACGAACAAGCGATCTATGGATTATCTCTTACGTTTACATACATACATAAACTCACGCCTTCACTCCTAAAGTGGGGTAGGCAGAGCTACGGAATTATCAGCAACTCTAAAATCTTGTTGATAATTCTGTAACCACACTTTGCATAATTAGGCTAAGGTGTTTAACAGCGCATTAGTGACAGGTTGCAAGCCCATCGCCTAACATCACTATAAGCCCTTATTCCCTTAGTCTACGTTATCTCTTACGTTTTCTTTGTAAAAATAAAGACAAAAAGCACTCTTTCGCTGGTTCTCAACGCACCGTGATGAGTATGGAATTAATAGCTTTTTGACGATAGAAATGCTAGTCTAAACTCTAATCTAACAGACTATGCAAATCCGACTCGAAACCCTCCGATTAAAAGGGGTGATAGACGGTCGAGTAAGTTCGCGTACTCGCAGCTCGGCAATCTTATTCGCCCGTGTGTCATCCGAAGTACGCGTACTTAAAAACCGCCGAGAAAGTTCGTCGGCGATACAACATGTTTGAATTTTGCTCGTAGCCCGTTTGTAAGGGCCGTATTAATAAACGAATCTCGTCTGTAATGCTCGTCTCAATATGCGTCAAAAATTACAGTTCTCTATGGTTTGACGTTTACTTTGACGTATCTTGTGATGGGCATCTCAGGCATCTCAGCCAAGATTAGTTTATTAATACGGCCATAAGTCTGTCATCGCCATGAGTAGCGAGCCACGATTTTCTTTCGGCAGTCTGTGGGTGAGGTGTTTGACATTTGTGTAGCGTTCTTCGTTTATTCTGGTTCAGAAATTCTAGTAAAATAGAATTAGGTAGTGATTTTTAAAATGTGATATGATTCAATTCAATATTTTTTATTTATTTATGGCACTCGGTCGCTATTGGTTGCAACCATAGAGGTAGGAAAGCATAAAGGGAGTATAAAAACGGCAAAAAGAATAGTACTCTTCGCACCTATTACAAATGTCCTTTGTTAAAAAGAGTCGTCTATATATGACCGCTTTCAATTAAATTTCAAAAGTCTTTTTAGGTGTGTTAGTGTGTGTAACTCTGCATAAGTGTGCGTAAGTTTGCAGTCAGTGATGTGCGGTTTATCGATGAATTTATTAAAAGGCATAGAGTATTTTCTATAATTATTGTGATTGATTAACAATTGACTACCGACCTTACTTGGGAAAGCCAAACTGAGAAATTAACTTTTTTGTCGTGTAATAAAAGTAAGACAGGTTTTACTTGAAAATGAAACGTTTATCTTGAATAATGATGAATAAGCCTTACAAAAAGTAATTGGAAGACAGTTTGTGACTCTTTTTTAATGCCGGATTGCATTGCAACTTCTGAAACCACGACGGAACCAATTCTGTTAGAGCATCTCCAGCCATTGCTGTTTGAGCATCAAATTTGGTTGGGTTGCGTATGAATGGATGTGATTACTGAAGATATATGTTTCTTATGTCAGGAATAGGATAGGACGCTTAACATTTTACCGCAAAATAAAAAAATATGCTACTTAAATATGACTTTTTAAAATTTTAGAACAGTCTGTGGCTTTTTCGGAGTATCCAATTCCAGTCTCGGAGACCGCTCTCAACAATTTTTGCCCATTCCTCTCCGTTTGGCGAGGCTTTTGGAAATCTGAAACAATACATACAATTAATAAATATTATAGAAATCTACGCAGACGAAGTCGCGGGCAAAAGCTAGTCTACAATAAATGCAAAGCCTATGTTTAAAACGCTCGCAACAAAAAACTTTTATAATTGAACTTTTTTAACTGTTTTAACTTTTGATATTCAAATACATACACAAGAAACAAAATGTATTAATTGTTTGATATTAAAACACATACCCATCCATACACATATTTACGCATGTACTCAATCAAAATATCGAAAGTTTACGTATCCATATAAATTTTGGAAGCACTATTGTTTACTTCCGAAAGAAAATCACAAAATGCGTAAAAAAATGCACATTTGCTGCACACACTGCCTTGTATTCATTAAAAGACGTAATACCATGATAATTCTGGTAATTCTTGCTAAACGGCCGCATTATGGCCGAAAATCAATAGATTTATTGTAAAACATCACTTACCTGTGAAAGCTTATATTTTGAGCATAATTTTATTTGTTTCCCATTCGGGATTTGCAACCACGAAATATACAGGCCATTGCACTTAAACTATATTTTAATATTACACTGTTAACAAGTCGAATGAAAATGTATGTAATTCTGTAGCTCGGCCTACCCCACTCTGGGATTACAGGCGTGACGATATGTATGTATGTAACAAGTCGAATGAAAATAATTTAGTTCTTTAATTTAGTAGGGTTATGTTATGTGTTAGGTATGTCCGGAATTAACCAACGAGCATTGGCTACAAAGGTTGTACACAGAAGAAAAAGGTGGTACACACAACATCACACCTAACTAACCATTAAAGACAGAGCAGAGAGAAAAAAAAAGAGATGTATATATGTGTATTATGTCAACTTCTATGCATTCTAGTGCGACTCTCTTTCATGCAATATTTCAGATTTCTGAAGTGTATAGCTAGATGTGTTGCTGTGTGTACGCTTGAAAGATGGCTACACGGTATCTGTTTTCCTACATCTATAGTTGCAACCATTACTGCCAATCAGTGGCGTAGCTACAGTTCATTTATTTTAGGATGAGAAAAAAAAAAGTAGTCGTCAACTCTAATACTCGCAGGCAGAATTAATAAGAATCTATGCACTCTGTATGATATTGTATCTGTGCATGTGTCATTACATTAATGTCATTATTAATGTTTTTGTTTTGGACAATACATTGGATCTCGATATTATATAAAAATTTAACTAGTCTGTGATCGAATTCGAGATCAAAAATGTAAACATACAATTGTCAATGACAAAGTGACATTCCAGGGTATACAATCTTGTTGTACAATTTAATATTTTTTATGTATGAATTTTCATCGGTATTTATAAATACCGATACCTACATGCTTTTCAGTAAAATATTGTCTGGAAGACTTTCGGACACCTAAAGTTAGTCTAATCATATGTAATGTAAAAAATCTCCCTACTGACATTTGACTGGAGGCCATTTGCAACGTTAAAAGATGGCGGACGTGTAATTTGTTTTAGACTTTAATTTTTGGGTAATTAGGTGTTCAAAGTTCTTTTCTGATAGTGATTTGTACTTTTTATGCCTTTGTGTCGCACAGTGATTGAAGACTTGGACTTATTTCGTGTATCTGGCATCTTTCTTCTCGTTTCAAGTGGACTCGCAGTGGTGCAGAGGTTGAAACTATCTTGACCTCTGACCTACAAATCACCGTACAACGTTGCCCCCAATCTTCCTAGAGAAGATTGGATTGTTTTATTGCTATATTGATATATACTTATATATACTTGACACTGGCGAAATCACTTAACGTGGAAACGCCATATCCCCGCGGTAGTAGCTGTTCAAGTCGCCGCGGGGGCAAAAGAAGAAGAAGACATTTGACTGAGCTTCCATATCTCTTAATTTAACAACAGAAAGCAACGATACCAAAGGATACACGAAAAGAAGCACATTTATTCGACAGATGTCAAAAACCAATGCAGTTTGTCCTGTATTGCATTATTAGTACAATTATTATAATTATGAACCAAATGTTTAGAACTTCTTACCATTGCCAGTAGCATAAATTAAAACTCCATATATTTTATTCAAACAACATAAATACGGAGTAAAATAAAATATATTTTCTGTTTACTTGAGGGTAATATTTTGAACTGTTTACACAATATTATATTACCCTGATGATTATTATTTTTATTTTTATTTCAATGATTTTAAAGTAACCATCACTTAGATTGGCTTTTTTATGATGGCAATCCATTTGTTTACATTTTTGATCTCGAATTCGATCACAGACTGTATAAAAATATCTTAATACGTATATATTATAAAAATTACATTTCAAAATGGAATTAAAAATTAATACATTAAAAATTTCACACAACAAAAACAATTACGTATATTAAAAAAAAAATTAATTTTGAGACTAATGTGTAGTTATACGTATATATTGGTTTCTAACTGCTATACTTAATTGATTTACCTAATTTAAGACTGACTGTTCCGGATGAAGTGTCATCGTTTCTCCGCTAAAGAGTGCGGTAGGTAGTAGGGTAGAGATTAAAAAATGAACAACAAACAACTCACAACAAAAACAACTATGGAACAATATCAACGCTCACGCTCTCGAACTCGGGAGAAAATGATATAGCATGAGCTCCTCCACATTTTGAACAAAGAGTTTTGCCAGATGGACAAAATCTACTCAAGTGTTCAAACTTCCAGCATCTTGCTCATTGGAACTGGGAAATTATGTAAAAGGCTTCCCCTTGAATCGCCTCCATTTGAACAAAGGGGGGCAAGTCGGAACCCTTAAAACACAAGCGGATTACTTCAGATTTAGCCCATATGCCATCACGATCTAAACGGCTCAACCTTCGTACTGATAAGATATCCTGCGATCCTTCAATACTCTTCATAAACTCGACCTCTTCAACTTCTAACTCTACACCTCGGACAATCCCATATGAGCAACATACAATGTTTGACCAATACGCACGTGTATCCTCGTTACTGAACTCTTCTGCAGCCCAATTAGACGTCAAGACTGTGTTCCGAGTCATTTTCGGAATTTTAATATCATTCATCAATTCATCATCATTCATTAATACAGGGTTACTGAAAATTCGCCGTATTCCTTGAAAGGGGTTATTCTACAGCTCATTTGTAACGATTTAAGTCCAGTCAACCGGGGGTCAAAACTCATTGGTTATCGAGCTATTCACGTTCACGAGAATTGTGGCTAACCGGCTCGGTATGTCTCAGTGGAAGGCTTACACTGCACTCAGCTCGGCAGTAGCCGTGTCATTACACTCCAGTACACGCTATTGAAGAGGGAGACCCAGCGAAAAGGATCTCGTCGAAGTAGTGCCGTCTGCCCGGAAACACTGAAATATTTCTTCTTTTTGAACAGTATCATGTCGAGGTCTTCCAGCGTCAGCTTGGCGGCGTTGAACTGATCCTCTTTCCCGAAAAAGACGGTACGATGAACCAAACACGCTTGCGTGAGGTAAACGGCGGTTAGGGTAACGTAACGACGTTGGTATTCCCTTCTTGCTGCAGCGGTGTCTCCATCGCAGAATCCGTAACAATAAATGATATCTGAGTATTCTTCGAATTGGCAAGCAAGCATTTGAGAACTAAGCTTAGTTACCAATATCGTCCGAAATGGAGAGAAAGTCAAAAGTAACTGATTACGTAGGTCACTCAAAAAGTTTTGAGATGCTCGAATTTTCTAAATGGAACGCACTTTGTTTTTAAAAGCAAATTTATTTAAAAATAGAACACCATTAGCTGAATTTAAAAAGGAGAACGATGTTCTATTCATTTTACTACAACACTTCCCGCGTTTTTCGGTTAAAAATGGAACGCACTTTGTTTTTAAAAAGCCAATTTAAAAGAACACGATCCCGCGTTTTTTGGTTGAAACGATGGAGCTTAACCGCGAACATTTCTGCTGTTATTATTAATTGTATTTTTGCCGTGTGGTTGTCGGGTTAGAATAGTGCCACTCCATGTCTTCCCGTGGATGTCGTAAGAGGCGACTAAGGGAGTAAAGGCTTGTAGTACTGTTAGGCGATGGGCTTGCCACCTGTCACTAATACACTGAGAAACATCTTAGTCTTTTTGTGCAAATTGTGGTTACTGAATTATCAACAACTTTTTAAAGTTGTAATTCTGTAGTTCTGCCTACCCCACTCTGGGATTACAGGCGTGAAAGTATGTATGTGTATGTGTAATTTTAAAATGTCATAAATTGTACCTTTTTAGAAAGCTTATGAATTGAGCAAACTGATTCCTGTCATTTGTACGCGAAGTGTTGTACTTTTTTTTTAGTTATGCTTTAAAATGTTACAAAATTTGGAAAATAATTACTTACTAGAACTTTTAACTTCAATTCAAATCCTTTTATTTGCAAAACTTTGCATTTCTTTGGCATTTTTTATTATTTTTGTGAGCTGTCAGTGTCTGGACTGCGCTTCTTCTGGGGGTTGCAAACATGCAGTAGCCTTTTTAATGTTGACCTATAGACGAAGGACCATAGGACCCATAATGTGGTTCTGTGTGTGAAGAACCTTCCTGTACCAAGGTTGAATGCTACTGGAGGAAACCAACACTGTCCAGGGTTGGAACTACAGTTAATATATTACTGTGGAATAATTGACATTTCAAAAAAAAAGCATTATTGTTTTTTCGCGTTTATAATAGCTGGTTAAAAATTAGACTACCCGTATTCTTGGTTTTTCTTTATTTAACTTAAATTCGTCGTTAATAATTTATTAAAGTAATAGTCATTAAAAAGTCCGTGTATACAAAGTTAGGAATACTGATGTCGTGATCTTAGCCTGGTATAAAATAAAAAAAGTAACTTTAAACAGAAACAGAACTGGCCGACTGTCATGTCATGTCACTCATTTGTCAAACATTCGCTGCCGTTCGTTCACAAATTTGTTATTTTGCGTAATTTAATTAATTACGTAATTTGTAGACGCCATAAAAATAAATAAACTATTTTGCGTAGAATCGAAAGCGTCTCGTTAGAATCAAGTAATCCGTCAGACATAAAAAATGAACATGACAGTTGTATATTTTTTTGAATTCCTTTGGTAATAAATGGACTAAGGGCACTATAAGTGTATTCCTAACATTCACAATCCAACTTTTTTTACTGTTTTCCTAAATATAAAAAAAACTACAGCATAAAAAAATCCAAAGATATTTTTACTGTAATCAGCAGTGTAAAATCTAGAAACGGTATTTTATTTTACTACCTTAGCACAAATTGAATTGTTGTCAATTATGGAATGCAAAAACTCCAGACCAGAATCCAAATGCTGGATGTTTTACAGAGTAGGTACCTTCAAGAAGCAAAAAAGAGGAATTTGTGAACTGTTAAAATATCAAAAAAGCTTTAATCACAACGATGCACATACAAATTTGAAAATTCAAAAAAACTGGTAGGTAAACAATTCTTAAGAGTAAAAAATCTATACATCGAAACATCGAAACATTATATTACTGTAAAAAGAAAATTCATTTAATACTTATAACTGTAGAACGAACAACATAAATTTGAGGAATAATACTTTAAAAGACTGGGGCTTTAAAAAGGGGGCGTTAAAGTCATCCATAGAACTTAAAAAAAAAGGCTTCTGTCCTTGGGGGATATGGTTTTAATATTATTATCGGGAAAACCCTAAAAATACCCCTAAAACATGATGTTATTATGTCGTCTATGTATGCCGTTTCGTCTGTCTTCTGGACGCCAACAACAAATATCGGGCTGACAGCTAAGCCTGGGATTAAGGCTAAGGGATGCAAATATCTATTAAAGTTATTACGTATCAATTCTAATACGATGAACAGACAGGCTTAAATTTGTTGGCCGATTGTTAGATGTAAGTCACCTGTGCTGTTTAAAAATTATTTAGTTTCGATTTGAAACCAAGGGTCGCAAATATCGTGGTGGAAGTTTTGTCCCTGTCAGTCATCAAATTGATTTTTAGCTTGATAAACGTCTTAATTGATAAAAAAACACCGGGCAAGACCATGTTTGACCAAGCTCAGTGTAGGGTTCAGAACCCGTTAGGTGTATTACACAAAAAACATTTAAAAAAACGTGCATCAGTAAAAGAGCGTACCTATAACTTACGTCCATTTGTTGAGAAGGGCAGTTTTTCGGAAATAGCTCAAAACGGTATATCCGCTCATATTGAAAATAATTTTCTTTGAAAGTGTTTTTTAAGCGTTAGTCCCGAGGGAATAACGATTATCGAAATGTACGCAGACCAAGTCGCGGGCAGAAGCTAATTAATAATAAATGTTTAATGTTGACGACTACTGAACCCAACCATGCTGTTACTTGTCCGGTTTTAACAAAGTTATTGTTTTAAATTTTATATTTGTAATTGTTCCCTGTGTGGACTCTGACAACACTTATTTTCGGTTTTTTTACGGTAAACTTAGTGGCATTGTACATCCCTGTCATCCACCGCGCCATTGTGGTAGTGGTAGTTGTTCATTCAGTTTGTCATTATGCCGTGTTTGTGTGTATATTTCTAAGATTAAGGGTGTAAGGGTATTTAAATGGATATTTTTGTTACAAATGTTTTAGGAGAAAGCAACTACAGTGACAATAATGCGTGCCGATCCTATTATACCAGACTAACATACACCTTTGAGTCATCACGGTTAGTTGAAATTAATGGCTGAGGTTATTTGTTGTGACATAGGTAGTTATAACTTGGTTATATTATAAAGTACGTATGTACTGCAATTTGTCATCAGCAGCGGTTACTAAATTTGTAGCTGTTAGTAGTTGGTAGAATATATTTCATGCGATAAATTTGGCTTTGTATCTCAGAACGCATTTGTTTCCTTTAAATGTTTCTGTCGTAAATAACAATCGAGGCTTACATACCACTATTATAATTATGTCTTCAGCGTTGATTGTTCATTCATTGCAAAGTAACATATTGCTTGAGTATTTTACTTTGAATAATGAATCTATAAGTAAACCATAATAAGTTCTGCTTGCTTTAGTTTTGTTAAGAGTGGGCTATTATTTTCCAAGAATACCAGAATTACTCACATAATAAACATTACATGTACAGTTTTGTATCAGTTACCTATTTGATATTTAATTCCATTAGATGTTAACTAATTTTAAGATCCGTTTCATTGTATGAGCCACTATGGTGACATTTTTATTGTAAACTTTTCTAGACTATCAGTTTACACTATTAAGGTTAGTCTCATCTCATATATCTTTTTTTTTAAATGGCGTTCGGCGTTTATAATGATATAAATTAGCTAATATTTAAATTGATTGTATTCATATGTTTCAAGAGTGTAGTGGTTTTATTATCCATATAATACAAAAACATATGAAAAAAATCACATTTATAAAATTATAGAGAAAGAGGAAACTTGTTTATGCTAACAATTGTAGGTGAAATGTTCTTGGGAACTTAATATATTCTTTACATAGTGTAAAATGAAGTCTCTTCTGCTGTCTGTGCGCTCAGACTTTTTTAACTGCTCAATGGATTTTAAAGCGGTTTTCAGGAATAGAAAGAGTGATTCAAGAGAAAAGTTTTTGTGTATAATATATTCTGGTTTATGTATGGAAAATGAAAATGGATATGTTATATCACAGAAAACTCACATAAACAGAAGGGAAGCAAGAGCGGGTCTCTAGTTTAAAGATAAAATACCTAGGCTAACTATGACTTTATTTATATGGCATGGCACCCACAAACATGCTTATAAGTCATCTGATGATAAGAAGGCTCTGTCCTCTGAGGCTCATGGACATTGGGTCAATATGAAATGAACTGCCAACCATGAGGGTTAAGATGAAGTGCCTAATTTATTGTCTTACACTAACTTGAAAGTTACTGGTTTTAAAATTCATTATTAAAGACATTTTTTTTGTAAACTTGTAGATTTTGCAAGATATATCTAAATCAATGACTATTAAGAATATTTTCTGGACATAAGCAGTTTCTAGGATTTTGTGATTTCACCTGGATTTTCATTTGCATATTGTCCCATTGCCATGTTGTTCAAAATATTTCATTTTCATAATACTTATTTTAACATTAATTTTGTTGCCAATTTTCAATTTGATAGGCTTGAGTTAATATAACAAATAGGATAATTGGACGTATATGATTATAAACGTATTCAACCCACAACCTGGTTAATGAGTTATCTACAGGTGACTTCAAATTGGTAATACAAAATCTAAAGTTTTCACTCAATTTCTCTAAACTGAACCCCTCTCCTAAGTCTTGTGCTGCTAATTAAAAGCTGGTTTACACTTTGTGAAGTAGCGTGAGAAAAGTACAGGTGAAAAATGATTAGTAAATTCGATGTGAAAACGGTCTCGCTGTTAAGTGATGAATGCGAAGTAAAGTGAGTTAATAGACACTCAGTCTCTTTTTGCCTGTTAAGTAGTTTTCCCCGCACACCCGTGTTATCCCCGCTTAATACTCGCAGTATGTCCTAACTAAACACAGTGTAAACAGTATAGCTTGTTAAGTGCATAGTAGGGATGCGAATAAATTCTTAATGAATTCTTCTGCTCATCCATTTTCTTTGCAATAACCTTTAAGGTTTCTCGATTTCAACTAACAACATAGCTGGGCACCATTAATCAAATAGTTAACTTCGTTAATCGTTAATCCGCTACAAAAAAAGTTAGCTTCGTTAAACGTTAAAGCGTTACATTTCGGAAGAATAAACGCAAGTTAACGTTAATCGTTAAACCGTTAATATGTGTACAAAAAATGCATTTTTATATCGTTGCGTTAGTGAACTTATAAAACCTGTTGGTTTAGGTTCTGGAAGTTAGCACGATAGGAACAAAACAAAATACAAAAGGGCATAAGGTGCATATTCCCTTTCATGAACATTAACATGTTGAAGTTCTCGTCTGAAAGCGAGGCTCGTTTTGGAGTTAAAATGTCTTTACCCGTGGAAAACAGACGTTTAATTGCAGCGCTTGAGGGTATAGCAGTATTGTATTTAATGAATAGATTTATGAATATCTCGTCGCTTAAATGCTAAACGGCCCCATCACAAAAAAAAAAAAAAACTATTTTATGACAAAAACGAGTTTAAAAACGGTAAAATTTTAATATTACACGAAGACACCTATCAATTTTGATTTATATACAACGAAATCACGCAAATGCCCGTTTGGAATTTTAAACTTTCGCGCCTAACTTCAGAGCGAAGCAGCCATTTGGTTAGTTGCGCTCTGGCAGTAGAGGCCAATAGAGGAATAAAATACGCATCCGTTGATTACATACACAATAGATATAAAACAAAAAAACTTACACAAAAATTAAAAAAACATGTCGAAAACTTTGATTATCTCTCCTGTAAAAAAGTTCACTTTTGACATAAGGCCGTTTAGCATTTAAGCGACGATCTGTTCCCCGAGGAATGCAGCATCTTTGAACGAGTCTTTTGATTTCATGTCCAGCCACATTTTAACGAGATTGTGCTTTACTCTTTAAAGAGTTGGAGCCCTTTGGTTTTTCTATAGACTGAGTGACAGAATAGGGAATATGCATAGATTTTAAAAATCGCATTTCTCATCAAAATATGAAAATACCGTAAAAGAGATCACCAAAACGGAAATTAAAATTAAAATCGGTCAAGAAATACGGAAGTTATAAGCATTTCAAACTTCTAATTAGACAGAGAGATCCGATGTGCACCGTGACGTCATTGTGCACTGCGGCCATATAAACTCCATGTAAAATTCCGTTTTTCTAGAAAGAGATAGGAACAAATCTTTGTTGGCTTATATCTTGGTTATTTTTATAGTTATTCAAAAAATTATTTTTGTGATCTGTTTGTTACATGAATCAGCTTCAATTGAAGCTGTAAAAAAAAAACATGCATATTCCCTATTGAAAAAGTCTTCCTTCTCATCATCGTTGTTTCTCACACTACACTCTCGCTGCTACGCGCCGCCCGGCACTTGTCGTTTCATACTTGTCTGAACCTGTTTTTCTTGCCGCGCCGCGGTGCCGTTCGGTAAATAGTAGGCATTGGATTAACGATTAACGGACTTCTGCATATTAACGGAAGTTAACGTGTCCGTTAACATTTTAAAAAGTTAACTTAAAAGTTAATCCGTTAATCAAAATGTTAACTTCGTTAATTAACGATTAACGGATTAACGAGTTAATGCCCAGCTATGACTAACAACTTCGATTTTTAGGAGCGATGACCGCGACTATCCATTTTAAAATATTTCTTAATTTAATTATTAGATAGTTAAGTAATAGTTTTATTAGAAAGTCAATGATAGTTAAAGAAGGCTAATGTGAACAACTAAGTGGAGTTCACTATCCATCATTTACTGTCATAATTAGAGGGCCGAATTTTTATGGCAGAAGTGAAACATCAAAAGAGTTGGAATGTTAAATTTTATCTACTTTTTCAGCTATCGATAAGTTTAATCTTCTTCTACACTACTGACTTTTAACATTAAACTCATTGATTAGCGAGTTCCCCATTTGACCTCGTTGATTAGCGAGTTGCATGGCCATTAAAAGTAAATCGCATGTTAGTGAACTGGCATTTCTGCGATTAGTCTTTTTGCTAATAATTCACTAATGTGAAAAATCCAATCCAAAACGAAAGACAATAAACAAATGGATAAAAATGTATTTGTTGTTCCTGTTCATCAAAAAAACTTCCAGAGGAATTGTTGTTGAGGAAAGTTTATCCGACAGTTACAAAAAAATTACGATGATGTAGCAAGAAAATATATATTGATAAAAGTCGATGAAACAGTTAATATTAAAGGAAAATGTGTGGCAAATGAAATTGTAAGAAAACAGGCCAAGAATACCTGTTGTAAATTTTACCTCATTGGAAGTAAAATTCTAGATAAAGTTGATGCTTGGATCAATTGAATTGATCAAAAAACAACTTCAATTTCTTTAGAAAAAATCATATGTTGAGAATTTGAAGAATGTCCCTTCACTAAGTACTGAGAAGACGAGGAAAACGTAATTAGCACAGACTTAGATTACGATAAGTACTGTTTTTTTTCTGATGAAAATTAGTTAACAGGTGTTTCTAAAGTGTCCTAGGTTGCATTATTAAACTTGTTTCACTTAGTTAAAGTTAAGTAGTTTTTAAAATTATGATATGATATTGACATTTATTCTAATGTTTTTATTTATTTACTGCTGTTAATTATTATTTAACGATAGGTTCATATTAAGTTACGAGTACTTAATTTTATTTGCAAATTTTGTTTTCTTATCGTATAATTATATATTTTTTGCTTAAATATAAAGGCCGTGCCAGGATAAGCTAAGAGATTTTGCCCCCCTTGAGTTTGGGCTTGTAATTTTTATAGATTGTGTGGCTCTGCATTAGTAATTGTTTTGCCAAATTTGAGCACCCTAAATATCATAGTTTTAGTTTAAAAAAAAAAAAACTACATTTAATTTTTCTTTGATATTTTTTTTTCCTGTTAACCAATTTTAATGAGCTTGGCATATAATGTACATTTAACCAAGATGATCAAATGGCCATAATTATATTTTCATTATGCCATAGAAAAAAAATAAAAAAAACCCATTCAAACTTTTCAGTTTTTTTTTATCACTTCCATGTTAGAGACCGCTCTAATTTTTTCACTGGTAAAACTCCCACTAACGTCCTATAATATGTTTTTTTTTCAAATTTTTTGCTAAGGGAGAACATGGAGTTATCTTGACATGAAATTCTTTACATACATTTCCAAGAACCGCTATAATTTAAATCGGAATGATTGCAACCTCTTTAGAGGAACGTACATGTTGCATATGAAATACTTACTGGCCACTTACATTTCAACTTTTTAAAAAAGTAAAAAAAAAGACAACGAAAAGAACTCCTTTCAATTGTCGTGCGTTGGTAACATAATATAAACCATTCCAATATGAATTCATTATCAAAAACAACTGCAATACAACGCGTTTTCCGTAAAAAAGTTAAAACGCTGTATTGTCTCGCAATGAAAACAATTCTGCAAAGTATAAACGAACAATACGATTTCTTTAATAATACACTTCCAATTTTTGATCAGGTAAATGTCACAAAGGCATATTGTGCATTTGTATAGTAATTAATGGGTACTTAATTTTAAATAGGTAGTTTAAATAATTAGTAGTAGAAGTAGTAGTAGTAGTAAAACTCTTTATTGTACGTACAAACAAATAATTACCTATGTTTATCCATGGATATGTAATTTGGGAGTCTCAGGTAGTATAACTTAACACGCATGTCTTCAATCTAAATGATCAAAAAAACATAGGTAATTATTTGTTTGTACGTACAATAAAGAGTTTTACTACTACTACTACTTCTACTACTAATTATTTAAACTACCTATTTAAAATTAAGTACCCATTAATTACTATACAAATGCACAATATGCCTTTGTGACATTTACCTGATCAAAAATTGGAAGTGTATTATTAAAGAAATCGTATTGTTCGTTTATACTTCGCAGAATTGTTTTCATTGCGAGACTATACAGCGTTTTAACTTTTTTACGGAAAACGCGTTGTATTGCAGTTGTTTTTGATAATGAATTCATATTGGAATGGTTTATATTATGTTACCAACGCACGACAATTGAAAGGAGTTCTTTTCGTTGTCTTTTTTTTTACTTTTTAAAAAAGTTGAAATGTAAGTGGCCAGTAAGTATTTCATATGCAACATGTACGTTCCTCTAAAGAGGTTGCAATCATTCCGATTTAAATTATAGCGGTTCTTGGAAATGTATGTAAAGAATTTCATGTCAAGATAACTCCATGTTCTCCCTTAGCAAACAATTTGAAAAAAATACATATTATAGGACGTTAGTGGGAGTTTTACCAGTGAAAAAATTAGAGCGGTCTCTAACATGGAAGTGATAAAAAAAATAAACTGAAAAGTTTGAATGGGTTTTTTTTATTTTTTTTCTATGGCATAATGAAAATATAATTATGGCCATTTGATCATCTTGGTTAAATGTACATTATATGCCAAGCTCATTAAAATTGGTTAACAGGAAAAAAAAATATCAAAGACAAAATTAAATGTAGTTTTTTTTTAAAAACTAAAACTATGATATTTAGGGTGCTCAAATTTGGCAAAACAATTACTAATGCAGAGCCACACAATCTATAAAAATTACAAGCCCAAACTCAAGGGGGGCAAAATCTCTTAGCTTATCCTGGCACGGCCTTTGAGGTTTATTTTTTTATACACTTCGTAAATATAACTTATCGATAGTCTATGAAATTCAATGTTCCAACTCTGTTGACTAGGGTTGCCAACTATTTCTTGGGCCAATATTGTATTTTCAAGCCCAAAGTATAAAAAATATACACAAAAGTACACTGAAAGAAAATATAGTATTTTGAAGTTTTTTTTTGTACAAAGTGCGTAAATTAGTACTTTATTAAATATAATGCACAATATTTACTACTTACTAATACTCTGCCTGATATCGGCAACTATCTGAGCTGAAAAATGCTATTCGTCCACTCCAAGTGCATTCTTGCTTAAAATCTGGTTGAAACGGCCAACCAAAAGTGCATATGTATTATAAGGAATGACAGTAATTTAGTATTTTTGCGTACTACATATTTATTTAACAGTTTATAGTACACAGTACACACTATATATTATAGTACGGTTGGCAACCCTACTGTTGACCTTTGATTTTTGCCATGAAAATTCGCCCCCTGGTCATAATCATGTGTTTTGTATTACCAAGTTAAGGTCACCCTGTATGCCTATGAGATCAGTTAACATGGTAGTTTCATAAAGCAAAAACTTTCCAAGCGACCTTGTGTGTGTGAGTAGATATGACCATAGTGGTCCAACCCTCACATATGGCAAGTGTGAATAAAAAAAACACCGAAACAATCTAACTTGTCTGAAACATTTTTGTTATATTGTACGGTTGATGCTTGTTAATATTAGACCATTTACGAAAAGGTCTGAAAAGAGGCCTGGAACGTTTTTGAGAAATATGTATCATGACATTCATGACATGATACATGTGCAAAGACGAGGTGTGTAGATAGTTTCTTCTACTACTTAATAATTTGGAACTGTTGTGAGAAATAGATAAACAAACCGCGTTAAAGAAATCGTAATTAATTAATTGAGACCGTTCAATAAACAATAAAATATATTTAAGTAGATTCTATTTTATGTAAAAAAGAGGAGAAAAATATCTTGCTTACGACCTTACCTTACCAACATAAAGTAATATAATGATCCATCTCTGAGCATTAACTCTGTATAACTTAAAAAATATAGCTGAAAACTAAGGTTATAGGTTATAGGTATAGGGTTATAGGTGGGTTGCAACGTTTTTATTAATCAACGTCCAATTGTTTGTTTGCTGTAAAATGATAGTGGTTTGATAGAACCCCTGTGATAATAATTAGACCCCGGAATTTTGACGCAATTACTTCACAATAGGGTAGTTTGGGGAGTAAATGGAACGGTATTATTTAACACGACAGCCTAGTCTAATGGTGTTCAACGGATATTTTTTTTGTAATCAAGCATTCACGATATAAATTAGCTATAAGTCAATAGTCAATTGATTAATTTATCGACGTTTTTCTTTCGTAACTGACTCCGTAACAGGGCAAAAATTGTTCTAAAAGAGTTGCGGTTAGCCTACGTCTTCTAGCAGAATATAGGGTGTAGGTATAGCGTGCATATTTGAAAAGCTAGCGGTTATCAAAGCAGGGTTTGTAACGGTTGCTTGTATTTGTTTGTATTTCTTGACCTGCATTAAGATTGTTAATGTTACGCAACGTGGCAAATCCCTCATTTTTTTTCAATATAAATCTCAACTTTTCATATATTTTTCGTCTTCTTTCGTGCAGTTTTTTTTTATAGCTCCCTCTGTAACAATGCTATCCACAATCAAAATAGACTGAAAGCTCTAGTCATTCGGTTTCCAATTTTGTTATACCCTTCGAAAGCACACGAAAATTATTTTTTATGAAATTTAATTCTCTTTCAATATTGTATTTTTTGCCTCTCTTACAATAGTTTGATTCACTAGAACTTTCAGAATCTATTTTGATTCTGGATAACATACACAGCGTGCCATCAAAATGAATTTTGCAAGAAAGTGGAAAGAAGCTTTTCCTTTTTGAAGTGGATATATTCTGCTAGAAGACGTAGCCTAACAGCAATCCATTAGGAACCACTTTTGATCTGTTACGGAGAGCCAGTTTACGAAAGAACACCGTCGATAAATTAATCATTGGACAATTGACTTATAGGTATTTTAATCGTGCATGCCTGATATAAAAAAAACCGTTGAACACTAATAGACTCTATCGTGTTAATTAAAACCGTTTCATTTACTTCCCAAACTACCCTATTGTGACGTTATTGCAACTAAAGTCCGGGGTCTAAAAAATATGTTATTTTTCTCGCACGTCCTCGGAAATGTTAACCTTACTGTTGTAAAACCAGCCCGCGAAGTTCTGAGTTCAACGCCAAGGCAAAATTAAAAATAAAAAGTTTTAATTTACCAATAAAATTGTATGAAGTTTTCAAAGGTATATTTGTGGTGTTTTAGTTTTTAAAACCATGTTTGGACTATGAGCACTAAGTCCAAAACAGCCAAACACTCTTGCAATCTTAATTCTTAATTGGATATTTTACTTTTTAAATGTCATAGACTAAAACGTTCAACGTATTCAAACAGCGTTTACAGAGCGTATTTAAAAGTATACCAAATAGTTATTTTTATTGAAATTGCGTTCACGGACTCCAGTTTTAACTACCGAGCGTAGCGAGGGTGTTAAGTTGGTTTTTCCATACTAAGTAAATCCCATGTTTGTTTTTCATCTAGTATGGAAAAACAAACTTTGAGTGATTACACGAAAAGTTAACATGAAAAAAAAACTGGGATGTACCTTTCAAACATCTTAAGTTCATACCGTAAAAGGGGGCTATTTGGGAATCATGAGGCTATTTGCAACTCAGTAATAATAAGCTTTTAGTTGATATATTTTTTGTCATGGCTATGGTAGAACCTAAAAACTTAGCCTAACAACAAACTTTACAGTTTTATCATAGCCATGACAAAAAATATATCAACTAAAAGCTTATAATTACTTAGTTCCAAATAGCCTCGTGATTCCCAAATAGCCCCGTTTTACGGTAATGATTCTAACAATGAAAGAAAAGACTGAAAAAACATTGAAATAATACAAGAGCTTAAGGGTTTTTCGTACGATGGACACAAGGAAAAGCTACAAAAATACCGATTAAAATGATCAATATGTCTGAAAGTACTAAAAATCGCTGAACATATATGGGGGTGTTTTTGGTAGCCCTCAAGATGACCTATTTAAATTTTTCATTTGTACCACAAGAAACCCGACACCTTGTATATAGATTGTGTTAAATTTTCTCGCATTGTTGGAGAAAAGCACAATACAAGCCTCAGGCGGGAAGGGCGGTTGCTGGTCTCGTATATAGCTCGGCTTCGACTGCGTCTCGGCCACGCTAAATCTACTCGTCCCGCAACAGCCATTTTCCCGGTCTCCGCAGTAATGTACTATTGATATCCCCCAGGCTTGTTTAGGGCAGTCCCTGAGTAGGGGCAGCAATGGAAGGCGGCGCGCGCGCCCTCGACGTGCTCCCGCTGCTGCACGAGCGCGCCGCGGCGCTGACGGGCGGCCGCGACCGACGCGGCGGGCCCATTGTGTGGTTCCCGGCCAGCCCACGTCGCGACCGCATCGCGCCAGATGACTACAGGCGTCTCTTGCATTACTTAATCTCTATACCTAGGTGTGTACTGGACATCTTCAAATGTTTATTTTATCAATATTTCAATTTTGTTTGACATTTTATTTTAGATTTTTTGTAAAGGGCGGGCGTCATGTAAATTGTGATTAGTCAAGGGTCAGGACTCGTGGCATTTTTGGACAAGTAATGCAGTGGAGTCGTCATTATTTCCTTTTTATAATTGAACGAATAACTGAATGGTAAAATCTCAACTTATGTTAATATTTACGTAAACTATTTCCATCAAATAATTTAACAACTCTATTAGAGTAGTAAATTATTTTTAAATTAAAGTCTCTCTAATTAAGTTTTTTTTTTTTTTTATGGCATGGGAAGGCAAACGAGCACTCAGGCCACCTGACGGTAAGTGGAAACTGTGACCCATAGACATTTCATCAAATATTATACCTTTTTTAAGGTTCCGTAACCAACCAAAAAATTTCCACAGATGATGTATTTTTGTGGCCGCTATAACAAAAAAATACTAAAAACAGACAGAAACATATTTAAGGGGGACTTCCATACAACAAAAGTGATTTTTTATAGATAATGGTACGGGACCCTTCGTACACGAGTCCGACTCGCACTTCGCCGGTTTTTTTGGACTAAAATTTATCTTCAAATGAAGTCAATTCGAACAAATCGTAGTTATCGGAAGACATGATTTACGAAACGTAGTCGACGTGACCTTAAAACAAATAAAATTAATTTTGTAAAAGTCAGAACATCGCTGCAATAGAATCATATAAGGACTTGTACATGTTATTGAAGGAAGCAATACTACGAGAATATATTGCTCGGCTTGTGCAGTAAGTCTAACGCAGATTAAAAAATATAACGTGCTGAAACACATCAGTAGTACTCACATCGAATGAATTGTGGCGACCAACATGACTTTGTGTATAACTTGTGCATATTTCTCATTGCGTGTAATATTCCTTGGAATAGGGTTAATCATCCGGGGTTCCGAAAGTGTTTTGAAAAGTACCTTTGCTGTAAATGTAAAAATATAAAAAGCTGCCGGAGGAAAGTATTTCCAAAAAAAACTAGCTGTCAAAAATGTACATAGCAATAATTGATAAAATAAGACTTGCAGTTTCCGATAGTAATTTATGGCTCACTGTAGACGCAACAGTTGACACAGTAATTGTTTAATCTTAGGAAAATACTTTGCAAAGACCTTATTTGTTAGCATGTAAAGTTGTGACTCTAGTAAATGTCAATACAATTGCTGCTGTCGTTGAGGAAAGCTTAATATTTTTATGGGTACTATTTTTTTTGTGCACACAGTGCTGCTTATATGCTTGCCGCTGGTAAGATCTTAAAGATGACATACACCAATGTTAAACACGTTACTTGTTTAGCTAACGGTCTACATAGAATCGCGGGGCAAATTCGATCTGAACACAGTTAGGTAAATAATACTTTGATATCAAATGTCAAAAAAATATTTTTGAACTCGCCTCACCGCGTCCGATTTTTTAAAGAATAGGCTCCAAGTATACCATTGCCGCCAGAACCGGTAAACACTAGATGGGACACCCGGTTACAAGGTACTTTTTATGACGCTACCTACTTTGAAGATATTAAAAACGTTGTAATGCAGTTCAATATTAGATATGCTATTGCTATTAGAAAAGTTCAAGCTTTATTTGGAAATGAAAATTTGAAAATAAGTTAAAAATATACAAGATCGCTACGAAATTATACCAGAGGTAATAAAACAATTGAAATCCACAAATATTTAAATAGATGAAAGTTTCCTAATAATTGACATTGTAACCAGTACAGAACTGAGACTGCGAAATAAGCTGGAATATGAACTAAATAGAAGTCCAGACTTTTACGAAGTGAGAGATATGGTCGATTTTGGAAATCATGCTAAAGATTCTAAAGCATGCTACGTTAACATCGGTGGATATTGAGCGATCATTCTCGACACATAAATGAATTTTTAACAAGTTAAGAAATCGCTTAATGTTGTAGGTAATTCTGTAGCTCTGCCTACCCCACTTTGGGATTACAGGCGTGAAGGTATGTAAGAAATCGCTTTTCAGAAACATCAGTTGAAGATAACATGCAAGATTTTGAAACTTCCAATTTCCAATTGCTAATTGTTCAACATCATAAATAGCTAGTTGTGTTGAAAATTCCTACCGGAATTTATATTTATAAATTCTGATGGTTTAATCCAATATATCAGTTCCAGTATAGGATAATCAATGTCTTTGTTTGTATAAAGTAATGTTACTTGTTATTTTTTTGTAACCTAGGTTAGGTAACTATTGTTATTTAAAGGAATTTTAGGATGCTATTGTTAAGTGAAACTGACTTAAGATAGCGTTCTTTTTTGGCACGAGGCATAGTTTGATTTATAAGGGCATCATGTTTCCCCTTCATACTATTCAAAACGTTTCAAAAATCATATTGTTATGCTTATTTTCTTTTTAATATCCTCTCGTATTACAATACATTTCACATTTCATGACAATTTAAACAACGTCCTTTTTTATTTATCATTCATTCATTTATTCATTCATAAAATTATCTATAATAACGACTCCACTGCAAACAATTCCAAATTGCAACCAAACATCCATACTCCAGAGATTAGTACTAAGGAAGACGTTCCAAATTCTATACTTGTTTTGGGGCTCCATTTTCTCATTATTCTCTTTCTAAATAACATCTATTTATAATCATTACAAGCCTTTTCATTTGACAAGTCATATGATGCAATAGACAAAAGTATTTATCTTTAATTAATGTGATTGGGGTCACCAATTATGTTTTAAAGGGTTTTTAGTTAGAGGTGAAAGACCCACCAGAATTACAAAGTTTAATCTAGATTAAAATCATCAGGAAGCTTAATTGTTATAGCTTATCTGATTGCTCTCCAAATTTGATATTTAACACTCGCCTTATTAGCTCCGTGGTCTAATTGGTCATATCCTTTTCTGCAAACATTGAACAATAGCTGCCTTAAGAGAGTACTGGTAAGGTAATGCTTCATTGTTAAGCCATTTCCTGTAGAAAACATTTATCACGGGTACATACAATATGAAATGTCGTGTTACTATAGAGTGCCAAACTCGATAATTCCTGTCCTTCAGATAGTGTTTTGTTCTTTTTGATTTTGTTTACCAGAAACACTGAGACAGAGTGGCCGTTTTCAGCCGAGACGAAGTTTTAGATGACCGCTCAGTGGCATTCTCCGAAAAATAATATTATTAAAAAAACCTAGGTTAAAGAAAGAGCTTGATTATTCGTTATCTATAGATAAATAAAAATAATGGACGTATATACGTATTAAACAGGAAAACATAACTATCAATACTCTAATAAGACGCTTAATAAGATGAGAGACAGGCTATTGTCGGTAAAGAAGAAGAACGACCCATTTATCCCCATTCATAATTTTAACCACATGCATTTATTACATCGTTGCTTTTTCTGGGCCTCATGAGTGCCTATTTAAAATACCAATTTTACAAAGTTGTAGTTTTGTTGTTGAGTGCTTTTGCTAACGTAACATAACTTTAACCTACCTACATGTTCCAATGTAATAAAAATAACAATAGGAAGATATGCGATTAAGAGAAATTAATAGCGGAAAATATATGACTGGATAAAATCGTAACTGGTGTTAAAATGCGACCTAGTAAAATCATAAACGGAGAAAAACGCCCCTGGAAAAATTGCTATGCGGAATTATCGTGTTTGGGAAAGAGATCGATACAATCATTTTTTCTTTTTACTGTCACAAATAAAAAGTGAGAAGCAAATCTGAGAATTCTCGGGGCACAAATGCTATGGTGATATATCATAGTCAATTCCCAGGTTTTTTGGTCAGTTATAGAACCCCTAATGATAGTAATGCCGCCTAATGGTAGTCTCTAAACCGGTTAATTTTCGGTCGGGCGATCTTTTACAGAGGTGTGTCCTCCAGATGTCATTTGACTGTCATAATGGGTATGATAAAGATACGCCATATTCTTGATTGGCGTCGCATGTCATGTTATGTCGATAATCTTAATGATAGGTAACTATTTTAAAAACGTAGTTTTTAAGGTTCCATACCCAAAGACTGTCAATGGGACCCTATTACCTACTTAGCCACCTGTTCATCTGTCTGTCGCTTCTATTTCTATTTTTAACAAATACGTGACTTCTTTTTTGTTGTTTGATCGACTAAAACTATTTCTGTACTTATCTCTTGAACAGTAATAGGTTGACACTTGAAATTTGAACAGAGTGTACAGCCACAAACATCAAAATAATAAAATTAAAATAAACTTGAGAATTGGTAAATACCCTGTATAAAAATCGTGTTCTTTGCTCGATCTTATTGATCGAGGATGTCGCATTTTGTAATTAGTTATAAAAGTCGTTATTAGTTATTAAAATGGTAGTGGTGGTTAGTTTTTTTTTTTAAATATGAGTTATGGCCGATATATCGAAACACGTTCTCATTATTTTTTCATGTTCTTAAACATATAATCAAACCAGAGCCCATTTCTCAAATCTCACTGGACTAATATTATTTTATTAGTGTTGTCTCGTAAATAAAACTAAAAACTGAGACAAAACACTAATCATATTAGACTATTACTTTTTGAGAAACGGGCCCCAGTAGGTAACAAGCAATATAAAAAAAAAACTAGAAGTTAGAGGGTTTAGTCACTATTCAGTACCTTGGAAGACAATTTCTCAGAACAGGTTGAGATATAGCAGCTAAAAAAAATACGTGTCTGTTATTTTAGACTACTCTCTAACATTATATCAAAATTAACGAAATCGGAGCCGGACAGTTAGGTACCTTTCCTTGTAAGTCGAGTCTTAGAGACCCTCGAGATTGGAGACTCCAAGGACTTGACTCTTTACCAATACTAGCTGTAAGTTTGAGAAGCCCTTATTTAGGTTATCTGGTGTAAACAAAGTTTTCTCATTGCATATCCAGTTCGATCACAATAAGTGACTTTTATGTATAACTTGTAAAAATATTTACATCGTGTCTAGTACCCTCAGAACAAGCCAAGAGTTAAGTTAGGGCTAGGACATATTGTGTGAGATGCATTGTCCCCTGATATTTATTCTTTGTACAATACGAGTATGACTGAGTTATTTTATTATTTGTATTTGAACGGGACTTAATCCCGTAAAATAAACTTTGCAGTTATTGTAGACTTTTTGATCGTATTGTGACTACCATGCTTACAACCAAACAGGACAACGAAGTCACACTTAATGTGATATTTAATTTAGACTTTATTTGTATTCTAGTGATGCTGTGCGGTCACATGGATTTACGATCCTTATTGACATGAGAGGTTCAGCATGGGCAGCAATCAAACCTATTCTAAAAGTTCTCCAAGAGCACTTTTCACCATCCGTCCATCAAGCACTTGTAGTTAAACCTGATAATTTTTGGCAGAAACAACGTACTACCATAGGGGCTCATAAATATAAGTTTGAGGTAAGTAGTTGTCATTGTCACATAATTGCAGATAAACTAGCAAATCAGTACACGATTTTTTGACCGTTTTGCTTATTTTTGTGATTTAACAGTTAAAATACTGCTTTTCTATAAGTTTTAATGCTCAACATTAAATATCATTTAAGTTATGATCGAATAAATGAGCTACGAATAAATGAGCCACTTTTTTATTTTTGTCGAGTATCAAAATGCGAGATTTAGGTTGTTTTAAAACATTATTTATTGCCCATTCTTTTGAACTTTTTGGATATTTTTTTTAGGTAATGGATTGATTATGAACTAAAGTTTATTTCTATTGTTTTAATTTTATAAACGAGAGTTCTGAGTAGCAAAAATAAAAAATATTTTTTGCCCGTTTTCTATAAAAAAATACCAAGTTTATTTATTTTTTTACTCGAAAAATATATTTAAAAGTGGTAAAAACTAATTCATACATTCTTTAGACGACTTTCACAGCAATACATTGTAAATTTTTCATACCGTTTAGACGTCAAAACGGTTCATGAATATGTGACATTCTAAACCTCTTCCAGCAAAATTCACATAACAGTCGCTAGTGTCAGGTCGATTAATCAAAATAAAATAATGAAAACAGAAAAGTAGCGCATACATTCGATAAAATTAGAATTTATCTTTCGTGTTGTGTATTAAAACTTGTAGAAATACAGTATTTCAACTGTAAAATCACGTCTGGAAAATCACGTAAATCAGCGATATCGGCAAAATTTCGTGTACGGCCTCTTAAGCGCGTACAGATACAGTGCACCGTATTTTGTTGAATAAGTTTATATGCGTATTGCTTTCTCAATTGGCTTATTAATGTGTACTAGAGTTATTATGGTCGTGATCGCAGTTGATAAGTGTGAATAAAACAGCCGAATGTAAATACAAGAGTGACGAACTCTCTATTCACATTTATCCACGCTATAATGGCGAATTTAATAGAGCCGCTGACTGAGCAAGCAAAATAAATACGAACTCTTCCGCCGAAGTTTATAAACTATACCTGTTACCTAGTTGTGGTTACACATTTTTTTTTATTATAGAAATGTATGTTTCAGGCTGCTGTTATTAGTTTAGAAGCACTTCCAAAAGTTGTAGATAGCTCACAACTGACACCTGATCTAGATGGAACTCTTCAGTATGATCATGCGCAATGGATAGATCTGAGATTGGTAAGTTTACCGAAGAATATCGTCTTAAGGTACGACGTAAATGTTTCTTGCCGTAAAATTTAAACATTGTTTTATAGGCTTTAGAAGAACTGATGTGGCAGGCTGGTGAGCTCTTGGATAGACTCGATGATTTGCAAGAAGATGTTGCCAGAGCAGACTTTGCAGATGATGTCACAGGTGCTCGTAGGGCCATAGACGCACACGCAGACATTAACAAGCGATTGGCCAAAGTCCCCGTAGATGAACTAGAAGCCCAAGGTAAGGAATTGGTTTAATAATCTTAAAAATAATAAGTAGGGCAAAAAACTTTCTTCATCCCTAATAAAGGTGCGACACCGCCGCTGCCTAAAATAACGGTGTCGTTGTGTAAACAAAACGGGGTCATACTTACAACACGGCGCCGTTTTTGACGCACCGTAATATACGCACCGTTAAGCAGCGCTGCGGTCGCACCTTAAGATGACTTTGTTGTCCGTCTGTCGACAAGTCTCTGTTAAAAACCCTTTTTCTATTAGGCATATAAATCCATCGGGATGAAATTTGGTATATGTGTGGTATTTAGTGACAAACAAATCCTAACAATAAAAATATGTTTAAAAAAGTATTATTATTACTCTGGATTGTATTTTATTTCCAGTAAATCAAGAAGCATGCCTTATTTTGCTATTTTGGAATGTAAAAACGGTAGCTGCACCAAAAACATTTTCCATGTTGGGGTGTCGTATCATCGGAAAACCTTATTTTATTTATTTTGATATATTTTACATTTTATATTTTCCGCAAGACATTATACATATTATGTTATAGCACAAACCAAAAACGAACTTTATGTCAATGGAGTAAGGTCGATTCCTATTCTTGATAGAATTAGGTTAAAATCTCGAATGTTTCGTTGTGTTTGTTTAATGTATTCGTTGAAGAGAGCGTTGTCGATAAAGTTATCGATATTTTATTCCTACAACGCTCGAGTTATATTATTTTTTGTTTTTCGCTCTACTGTTCAGAAAATGTGCATATTATTATACAGGGTGTATTGCAAGTCGTGTGCCAAATGAATAGGGTGGGTAGCTAAGGTCACTTGCAACACGTTTTGGGCCTATTAACACTTATCCTACCCACGGTGTTTTTTTAATATTTTATTTTAAAAAATCTCGGAATCTTCCAAAATTTAACCATTTTGTTCACCTATCTTTTTTTTTAAATATGACAGCACAAAAGTACTTATAGTTTTTTTATCTTTAATGTTTGCGCATTCTAATGAAATGTAATTTTTATTCATATAGTAAACAAATAAAAAAATATTAGCCAACAAAGTGAAAAAAATAAAATCTTCACGGTCAACTTTACGGCACAATAAAAAAAAAAGTAGAAGTTCCTCAGATCTCCCAACATCATAAAAACTTCTCCAGTTCCTGACGATTCTTACGGTATACCACATGTCTAGAATCACGTTCACTTTTTCGTCAAAATCTGGTTTCAATCTAAAATGGTGGTTTTATTCGGTCAGTAGATCCAGCCAGTTAAATGGGCTAAATGCACAATACAAAACGCAATATGGTTAAAAAATCATCTTTATTTTTAATTACTTCAAATTTTGTTCAAATTGTCTTCCTCCACTATTGATACATTCGCGACACCTTTTTCGTATTTCTACAGTTGTTGTACGAAGTGTCTTTGACTTTTACGTCTGGGAAAGGGCCAAAGAGCTAGTGTACGCAATACAGGTAGAGAGTAGAGAGCATCAGATCGCAAAAATTAATGACGCGTTCGCAATAATGCGGCAAGAAATGACACTTCGTACAACAACTACTGTAGAAATACGAAAAAGGTGTCGCGAATGTATCAATTGTGGAGGAAGACAATTTGAACAAAATTTGAAGTAATTATTAAAATAAAGATGACTTTTAACCATATTGGGTTTTGTATTGTGCATTTAGCCCATTTAACTGGCTGAATCTACTGACCGAATAAAACCACCATTTTAGATTGAAACCATATTTTGACGAAAAACTGAACGTGATTCTAGACATGTGGTATACCGTAAGAATCGTCAGGAACTGGAGAAGTTTTTATGATGTTGGAAGATCTGAGGAGCTTCTACTTTTTTTTTAATTGTGCCGTAAATTTGACCGTGACACACTTTGTTGGCTAATATTTTTTTATTTGTTTACTATATGAATAAAAATAACATTTCATTCGAATGCGCAAACATTAAAGATAAAAAAACTATAAGTACTTTTGTGCTGTCATATTTAAAAAAAAAGATAGGTGAACAAAATGGTTAACTTTTGGAAGATTCCGAGATTTTTTCAAAAAAAAATTAAAAAAAAACACCGTGGGTAGGATGAGTGTTAATTGGCCCAAAACGTGTTGCAAGTGACCTTAGCTACCCACCATATTCATTTGGCACACGACTTGCAATACACCCTGTATAGTAAAACTTATGATTTGTTTAATCTATATCTATATAAAATTATAAATACAAACTGATTGCCAAAATTTTGTAGGCGTATAACTTCCGAACTACTGCACTAAATTGAATATACAGGGTGTCCCAGAAATAGCACGTCACAGTGACACTGGAGATTCCCCAGCTTCAGACGAACCAAATCAGCCTAACATGACCTCAGTAAAAGTTGCACCGTTTTCGAGTTATACCAATTTAAAGATTTTTCCAATTTTTCACCTCTTTTGACATTGTAAGTGCTCGCATTTACTGGGATAGCTTTAGACTTTAGTTTTTTTTATTTGTGCGCGTTTATGAATAGTTTATTAAGATGATAGAAGCATTATTATGTCAATAACTAATGTAAAAGTTGGAAAAATACTGTAATGAACTTGACTTAAATTATCATCAACATAGTAATTTAAACTTTGAGCACCTGCCATAACTTTTTTTTACTATAAACAAAATGAGCAAATAACTTTAAAAACATGCGTATTTTATGCCAATTCTAAAATGGTATGACACATGATATCTTAATGCATAAAAGTAGGAATTCCTATGACATTTGCCAATATGGATCCTCGGAAATCAATGCTAATCATCTAAAAAATTATCTTGTACTCTACGATATCTCATTTGTTTGTGCTCCTTTGAAGAATATGATTGATTTTTGGTTGACCTTGTTTCAAAGATAATAGAAAACGGGTTTAATTTTCATTACTTTTTACAGTAAATGTTCGAATTGTTTCCCTCCGACTCTAAGGCACAAATGGCATCTTCGAATAAAATTTCGGTTTAATTTTCGTAAACTGGTTTCCGATATGTCTCGGGCTGCATTGAAGACACGTCGCCGTAGTTCCTCTTCGTTACTTATTGGTTTTGAATAAATATTGTCTTTCAAACATCACCAAAAAAAAAAAACATTTTACAAAGCGAAATCAACTTCCGTTAAGAGTGCCGAGTAGTCGTTTCAGTTCCACAAACAAAATCAGAGTGACAAATGATATCTTAATGCAAAAAAGTAAGAATTCGTATCACATAACTACCTAACTTCGTACCTAACTAAAAAGTCGGCTATTAAAACGAGGTTTAATATTAATCAACGAGTATAGCACGAAACGCATGGTAACGAACTATGAGTAGTTTGGGTCACAGGGCTACAACTGCAATAAATTAATAACTATCCTACAATTCTTTACATGATAAACTTGGAAAGTTAAGTAGGAATATTTTGTGATCTTTCTAAAGCTTTTGACAACGTTGTTCACACGACCCTTATTTTAAAATTAGAACATTATGGACTGTCCAATAAAGCTATAAGTCTTATGTCTTCTTATCTAAGTGATAGAACTCAAACAGTTGTTGTAAACAAAACGCAATCTGATAGAGCTACAGTAAAAATAGGTGTCCCTCAAGGCTCTATTTTAGGTCCTTTTCTATTTTTAGTTTACATAAATGACTTACCACCAACAGTAGATAAACTTTGTGATATTGTACTTTTTGCTGATGATACTTCATTAATTTTCAAGGTAGACAGAAAATCCATAGACTACAGTAGGATAAACACCACTTTAATTAAAGTACTTAATTGGTTTACTAGCAACAATTTGCTACTAAATGCTAAGAAGACTAAATGTGTTAGGTTCGCTTTGCCTAATGTTAAACCGTTAGATTCTAGTATTTTTATAAATGACGAGTGTTTGCAAATCGTAGAAAAGGCAGTTTTCCTAGGCATAACTATAGATAAAAATTTGCAATGGAGTCCCTATATAGCTGTACTGGCAGGTAAACTAAGTTCGGCAGCTTACGCCGTTAGGAAAATTAGACAGCTAACCAATATTGAGACAGCTCGCCTAGTTTATTATAGTTATTTCCATAGTGTCATGTCGTACGGTATTCTGGTTTGGGGTAAGGCAGCTGACATACAAACTATATTTGTGTTACAAAAAAGGGCCATTCGTTCTATTTACAACTTAAATTCCCGTGACTCGCTGAGATAACTTTTTAAGGAAATTAATATCTTAACTGTAGCGTCTCAATTTATTTATGAGAATATTATTTATGTTATTAAAAATTTAGATTCTTTCACAAAAAATTCTGATGTACATAATTTCAATATTAGAAATAAAAATAAAATCGCTATTCGCAAATTCCGCGTCCGTAAAGTATATAAATCATTTGTTGGTCAATGCATTCATTTCTATAATAAATTACCTGACATAACTTTAAAGCTACGCTTTCCAGCACTTAAAAATTACTTGAAAAAGTCGTTAATGTCTAAAGCGTATTATAGGATCGAGGACTATCTATTAGACAAAAATGCTTGGCCTAAACCCGAAACTTAATATTTTTTATTTTTTTCAAATTCAGTAACTTTGTCTTTTCTAGGGGACACCGTTGATGTAGGAAAACATAGCAATCTTATGTGGTCGTCTTGCACCGTCTTATATACTTACACCTAGGTAGGTGTTCTCTTTTTTTCTTCTCCCTCTATCTCTCTCGCAAGATTTTGGTGTGTTTTCCTGCTGAAACTACGCAGCTTATTTAATATATATTTTTAATTTAATATTTATAGATTTATATAATGCTAGACTAAGTATACCATTGTAACATTAAATATATTTAAAAAATGACTGACTGCCGAGTTTCTTGCGGCGTTTCTTCTCAGCAGTGGTCTCCTCTTGTGAAGCGCTGGTAGATTCTTGACGTGTAAAAGTGCCCGTGTGGCCTACTTACTGAATAAATGTCTTTTATCTTTTTTATCTTTTTATCTTTACATACATACATAAACTCACGCCTTCATTCCCAAAGTGGGGTAGGCAGAGCTAAAGAATTACCAACAACTTTTTAAACTTGTTTATAATTCTGTAACCACATTTTGCACAAGTAAGCTAAGATGTTTCCCAGTGTATTAGTGACAGGTGGCAAGCCCATCGCCTAACAGTACTACAAGCCTTTATTCCCTTAGTCGCCTATTACGACATCCACGGGAAGACATGGAGTGGCACTATTCTAACCCGGCAACCACACGTACTTAATTTTTGAATTTCGAGTTAGGGCTCTATCATAATCAATTTACGACTTAAAGTTTGAAAGCTGAAATTTTGAATTAGGTCACTAACGTTCTGAAGGTGCGATATGTTAGAGAGTAGTCTTAAATAAAAAACACACATTTTTTTTAGGTTCCCATTCTCAACCTGTTTGGAGTAATTGTCCTCCAAAGTACTGAATAGTGACTAAACCCTCTAGCTCCTAGTTTTTTTTTACATATTGCTTGTTACCTACTGGGGCCCGTTTCTCAAAAAGTATTAGTCTAATAATATTAGTTTTGTGTCTCAGTTTTTAGTTTTATTTACGAGACA
The DNA here is from genome assembly GCA_927399475.2 of Acleris emargana. NCBI lineage: Eukaryota > Metazoa > Arthropoda > Insecta > Lepidoptera > Tortricidae > Acleris > Acleris emargana. The sequence goes on along the minus strand of OV656835.1, from coordinate 40,787,490 downwards.
AAACACTAATAAAATAATATTAGTCCAGTGAGATTTGAGAAATGGGCTCTGGTTTGATTATATGTTTAAGAACATGGAAAAATAATGAGAACGTGTTTCGATATATCGGCTATAACTCATATTTAAAAAAAAAATACTAAACACCACTACCATTTTAATAACTAATAACGACTTTTATAACTAATTACAAAATGCGACATCCTCGATCAATAAGATCGAGCAAAGAACACGATTTTCATACAGGGTATTTACCCATTCTCAAGTTTAATTTTATTTTATTATTTTGATGTTAGTGGCCGTACACTCTGTTCAAATTTCATGTGTCAACCTATTACTGTTCAAGAGATAAGTACAGAAATAGTTTTAGTCGATCAAACAACAAAAAAGAAGTCACGTATTTGTTAAAAATAGAAATAGAAGCGACAGACAGATGGACAGGTGGCTAAGTAGGTAATAGGGTCCCATTGACAGTCTTTGGGTATGGAACCTTAAAATCAACGTATAGCTTGATGATCTACAGGGTGACTGGATATGCGATACAAACCTTTTAAGGATGCATAGTAGTGCTCATATGGAGCCCATAAGGTCATGTAGTATCCTTGCCGAAAATTATTCGTTTCTGAGATATTTGAGATTTAATTTTTTTTCGTAATTGACAACATTTAAAAAAAAAATCTTTATTTATTTTTCGCGTTTATAACAGCTGGTTAAAAATTAGACTACCCATATTTCTCAGTTTTTCTTTATTTAACTTAAATTCGTCGTTAGTAATTTATTAAAGAAATAGTCATTAAAAAGACCGTATATCCAAAGTAAGGAATACTGATGTCGCGATCTTAGCATGACATAAAATAAAAAAGTGACTTAAAAGTCTTAAAACAGATACAGAACTGACTGTCATGTCATGTCGCTCACTTGTCAATCATTCGCTGCCGTTCGTTCACAAATTTGTTATTTTGCGTAATTTAATTAATTACATAATTTGTAGACGCCATTAAAATAAATAAACTATTTTGCGTTTACTGCTTTGCATCTGCTTGAGTTTCATTCGTCAGACAGATAAAAAATTAACATGACAGTTGTATATATTTTTTTTAAATAAATGGACTAAGGGCACTATAAGTGTATTCCTAACATTCACAATTCATCTTTTTTTACTGTTTTTCCTAAATATAAAAAAAAACTACTGCATAAAAAAATCCAAAGATATTTTTACTGTAATCAGCAGTGTAAAATCTAGAAACGGTATTTTTTTTTACTACCTTAGCACATAATGAATTGTTGTCACTTGCGGAACGTAACTCGAAACAAATTATATAAAAAAATGCAATTTTTTAATGCTCTTTAATGTCTTTTCTGAAAGCTAAAAGGTCAGCAATTTAATTTAATGACAGAAAAATAAACACAGTGCTACATTTCAAGTTATTTAATAAAACTCCAATAAAAATAAACAAAAATGTAATTACTTCATTATGAAAGAGTGTTTTTTTTTAATCATTGTATGACATGCAGCGTACAAATTGCTGGAAAAACTTCCTTGGTTGAAACTCCTCAGAAATCAGTAGTTATCTTCAAATGCATACTTCAATGGCCGATATTATTGTAAACAAGAGCTAAACTTAACTAATTAAAATGTAATTAATATAGAGTTTTCAGATAGATTAAGTAATTATAACACTCATAAACATACCTCGAACAAATCATGCGGATGACGTAAAAATTACGTACCTAATTTTGCACACAGGATGATGTCTGTATTGCAACATCCGTATGTCATATTGCACGAAGTAACACACTGAGGCTCCTTTGAGCACGGTTAAAAAACTGACAAAATACGAGTATGTCTCAGTTTGCGGCTACAAATTCGCCTCTTGTCGCGGCGACAAATTTGCCTCGTGTCGCGGCGTGCCTCAAGTTGAGGCAGCGTCTCCGCTTGTGGGCCTCGGAGCGAGACAGCCGCTCGACCCGAGGCTACCTCTATATTCGAGTCCGGAATTAGGCGAACTAACTTGACAGTTCATTGTACACTAATGTTGCCACAGTTTGGCCAGTGCTGTTAATATCGATACTTAAAAAGTCTAGTTTATCATTATTATTGTGTTTGGAATCTAACTAATAATTATAACCTAGCAACAATACTTATTAGCGTATAAAATTAATTAAAATCGAACACAACGGATTTGGAATTATCATCGACGATATATAGCGTTTGTCTCTATCGCACTTTCATATTTGCCAGCAAGAAAGGAATGCATGTTATATGTATGGTACATGAAATGTACCGTACTAGCCCGACGGAAGCCCCCTAAAAGGATCACAATGGCCTGTTGTAATGTCAGCATTATTTTTGTATTTTATTCCTAATTTGAGGAGTAAGTATCGTAAATATCCGCTTTAAGCCGTACATCCTTCAGATCATATTATATCGTAAAAATTGCTGTAGTTTTTCCCTATTTGGCAAGTATGTATGAGTGTGAAAGTTTCGACGACAATTACTTGATAAAATATAAATATAATCAGATTTATAGAAGGCAAAAGGTTATATCGACATATTTGTGTCGACATAAACCTATCACTATTTATTTTTTCCTATGTCTGGCAACATTTTCGGCTGTCAAGTTAGTTCGCCTAATTCTGGACTCGACTTTAGTGGATACGCGGCTACACAGACATCGTCATAACGTCAACGGTACCACCGTTATCAGCCGTTCTACTAAAGACTCGTCCATTGCGGGTTGCTAAGGCCTGCGAAAGTGGGAAGTTGCTCAAGAGGAGGTGAGTGACGAACAAGGACCGGAATTGTTCATAGCAAAAATCAAACTGTCAGAGGGTATGACCAAAGTGTTTTATCGACTAACGATAAATAAATGTCACTTAATGAGTCATTAACATGACATCGGTAGATGTAGATCGGTCATTTTCCACTCATAAATGGATCTTCAATAAATTAAGAAACCGATTTACTCCGAAAGACCAGGAACGTGGCTATAGTCCATTCATTTTATAACATGGACACGCACTTAACTCAAGACAGTGACGAGGACCTCGAACACTTAATTCCATTCACCAATAATTGAAGGCATTTTAAATATAATATATACAAACTCTTTTGAGTAGGTTGTGTAACTGTCAATGAAGTGCACAAATGTGAAAAAATAATAATTTGAACCAAATATAATTACGATTGGTTGACGTATCCAGAAGTCTCGTTTGTAACGAGGTTGTTACAACCTCTTTTGTTTGCGTTCCTGGCCACTGTTACATTTCGATCTAAATCTTCAAAAATTCAAATTTATTACATTCTATTCCGATATGGATCCTTGGATCATTCTCCAGATATTTTCCAGAAGAACCACACACGAGTACTCGTGTCTTGATAACATTGTACCAGGGTGGATCAACTTTTTGTTGTTGTTATTCTGTCCCGTAAGCCAGGAGACAACAGTGATAGAGTTTCTTAGAAAAAATGTTATAATATATACTTCCAGCACACTCAGGAGAAAGGCCATAAAAGAATGGGTGTGTAATTGCCAATATAACAGTTTTTTAGTGGACTTATATCCTTTGAAATCATATTTTTAAAGAGTGACCCAGGAGACGTCACCATGGCAACGAGCTACAAAGAAAAGTTGATTGACCCACCAGCATTAATTTATTATTTTATTTGGTATTCAGTTATAAATTATAAAATACATAGGTATTTGTTTTTAATAAATAAATAAATAATAAGAGTCATTGCAAAATGTTACCTTAAAGAGTGTTGCTAAAATATTAAGTCGCAACATAGTTTATCTAGATGAAAAGGATGAATTTGACTTTGTTGAAAAAGTAAGTTTTTATTCATATGACTTTATTATACCTACCGACCGATAAGACTCTTTGTCTATTTCTTTTCTCTATTGTTTTAGATGATGAATTTTCGCGGATGGGTATATGATTTGAATTTGCCAAAAACCTTATTCAAGGAATTATATTTAACGGCATTACCATCAAAAGATATTTATGTATTTTATTTTATGGCATAGGAAGGCTATCGAGCACACAGGCCACCTGATGGTAAGTGGAAACTGTGACCCATATAAATTCGCATTCACAAGACTGCAAATGCACTGCCAACCCTTAGGACTAAGATGGAATGCCTCTATGCTAGTCATTTCACCGGCTGTCTTATCCCCAAACCGGAACACAACAATGCGAACACTGCTGTTTGGCGGTAGGTTAATGGATAAGATGGTGGTACCAACCCGGACGGACCCTGCACAAGGTCCTCCCACAAGTAAAGATATAGACCTAGACGAAGAAAGGTTGGTTTTTACCGAAGTTTGCTCCAGATGTGGAAATAGGGAGTGTGATGTTTGTGATACCGAATTGTATAATTGGCGGCAGGTACAGACATTATACTGTCCCGACTGTTTAGGTGACATGTTTGTACGTATGTAATAAGTAAAAATAAATAAATTGATTTAACAATGTTTACCTAAATACTTGTCTTAGTAGTCCTGTGTTATCGTGGTATAAGTAGTGTAACGCTCCAAGGGAAAAAGAACATTAACTAATCCTAAGACTGTGCCTAGGATAAACGTTGAAATTTAATACAAATAAAAAATAATTTGTAACCTAAAGGTAGTTTATTTTATAAATTATAAGTGTCGAAAATAGAAAGTTGCGACAAAGATTAGTATAAAAAATAAATAGAAACTAGTTTGGGTGAAGTGACGTTAATATAATATAAATAAACGATAAACAAATTTAGAGGTTAGAAATGACGAGAATTAAAGGTTAACACAAAAATTTAGAGATAAAAAGGTATTTCAAGAATGATTTAAGTACCGTTTCCGAATATTGGCCAAAAAAGAACAAACGTTCATGGAGCGCGCGGGCTCTTTTAGAATTTGGAGAGGCAAATCCCTACCACAATATTAATCAAAGGGGCCCTAAAAATATGCGCATATTTTTTGTATCGAAGTTCCGAGATGGGAATTTTAAATGCTTAAATCATTATGAAATTAAACATGTAGGTACGCAAATATAAAAAATATTGAATGTAGTTTATTTTTAAAATAACAAAAATTAGAAGTTATGCTAAGCTTATCTTGAAAAAGGGTGAAGGTAAAGGTCTCGTAGCCGAAGTCTCTGGAGTCACACGCGTGCGTTGTACACAACGCGTGTAAGTATATGCGTTTCGCTATACGCGTGTGATAGCCCAATAATCGTCCGAAGCTGTTTAGTGGACTACTTCTTCAGGGGGTAGGTGGACTAGAATAAAAAGTACCTATAAGAAACGAACGACAAGACAAACAGAACGGGGCCTAGCGGGGAAAGATCTTTACTGCTTAAGATCTTAATAAATAGTAACTTACCCAGATCAAGCCGGTATTATATGGTGCGAATACCACTAGGAAGTTCCTTCCTTTCGCTTAGCAGATAGAGTGACCGTGCACTCAACTATGCGAACTAGGTCACTGTTAAAACTGCAATTGATTAAATGTACGAAGTCGAGAACAAAAAAATATATCCCTTCGGTTACGAGACTGAAGCACCAATGACAAAAAAACACCTTACATCAATGCCGAACAACCTGACAACACATTCAAAATTTTAAAATAATAATCGAAACCATCAACAACGCAGGCCAGCAACTCTAACACAAAAGAGTTCGAACACCTAAAAAATGAACAAAATAAACGCGCGAATTTGAGGCGATTTTGTAGCGGTAACGCTACAGTAGGTAATGCTCGCAAGATAATTTATAAGCAGTATTATGCAAAATAAATCATTTAAACGTTATTCGTTTAATCATAAAAATTGTTAGGCGACTCCATTTACATCTGTGAAATTTGCCACCGAAACTCCGAACACTATTAATGACACATCGTCAAAGTAATTCGGAAGATTATTTTCTTCACAAATTCATTAATGTCAATTTGTAATGCAGCCTTTTTGGAGGTAAATCGTATATTTTCAGCCAGTTCACACGACTAGTTTTTTTTTGACAGCTATGAAAAAGAAACAATCACTTCGGTGTTTGCAAACATGGAGAAAAGTGAGTTTCGTGTTCTGATTAAACATTATTTTTTGCGAAAAAAAACCATTACGGATACAAAAAAAAAATTAGACAAATATTACGGGAACTCTGCTCCATCGATTAAAATGATCCACAAGTGGTTTACGGATTTTCGTTGTGGCCGTACTAGCACTGCTGACGCCGACCGACCCGGACGCCCAGTTGAGGTCACTACACCAGAGATGATCACCAAAATCCATGACATCGTATTGACCGACCGAAGAATAAAGGTCCGTGAGATAGCTGATATTGTAAGCATTTCAGACGAACGGGTTCGTAATATCCTTCACACTTATTTGCATATGAAGAAGCTCTCCGCCCGTTGGGTGCCGCGATTGCTCACAGTAGATCAAAAACGCACTAGGGTGACCCTGTCAGAGGCATGTTTGGCGAAGTTTAGGTGTAATGAAAAGGACTTCTTGCGTCGTTTCATAACTGTTGACGAAACCTGGATTCATCATCATACACCAGAAACCAAGGAGCAGTCAAAACAATGGATTGCTTCAGGTGAACCTGCACCAAAGAAGGCCAAAGCAGTTTTATCGGCGAATAAAGTTATGGCTACTGTCTTCTGGGATGCTCGTGGTGTAATATATGTTGATTACCTTCAGAAAGGTAAAACGATTAACGGCGAATATTATGCCAACTTGTTACAGCGATATCATGAAGTTTTAATGAAAAAACGACCCCATTTGGCGAAAAAGAAAATAATTTTTCACCAAGACAACGCACGGGTCCACACTTGTGCAGTTGCTATGGCTAAAATCCACGAGTTGCGTTACGAATTGCTCCCGCATCCGCCTTATTCTCCAGATTTAGCCCCCTGCGACTATTTTCTTTTCCCAAACTTAAAGAAATGGCTTGGTGGAAAAAGATTTGGTTCCAACGAAGAAATCATCGCAGAAACCAATGCGTAGTTTGAAGGGTTGGAGAAGTCGTACTATACGGAGGGAATCGAAAAGCTAGAATAGCGATGGACCAAGTGTATTGAGTTACATGGGGAGTACGTTGAAAAATAAATATTTACTTGGACCAAAAAAAAAAAAATGTTTAATTTTTTCCCGACTTTTCACTCTGTCCTCGTATACAATGTATGTAAGCATAATGGTAAGGAATAAAACAGAAAATATTTTATTTTACAGTTTTAATATGGCAAAATGAAAAGTTTAACCTTTTGAACGCCAAGCGGCGAAGTAATCCGGCGTGCTACTGACGCCACAGCAATCAAACAAAGTGTAGAGCTCTTAAAAACTAGTAATTGCAAAACGCGGACAAAATGTGGATTTTTCGAGATGTGGCTTTCGAGTTATATTTGAATTACATTAGGCAAAATAGACGGAAGATGGACAAAGCAATAATACAAACATAAAAATGTAAATAGGGGTATTTATTACGGAGTCTTTGATCGATGAAGTTTGGGCGGCAATTGGCGTCGTTGGCGTCAGTGGCACGATTTTTCAATTACGTGTTTTGCCGTCTTTGGCGTTCAAAAGGTCAAACAAGTATACTACCTAAGAGTAAACTAACCTTCATTCAGAGTAACAGAGTCGAAATCTGTATCTGTACTAATTATGTTTTCTTGATCTTCCCTGTAGTAAAAGAAAATTGACATTATTTTCTCCACATTGTCACCTATTAAATTGGTCCTGTTTTCATTGTAGATCCATTTATACGATGAAAAAGAGCGTTCCACTTCAGTTGAAGTAACGGGAGCGTATTTGTAGTACTCGATAACGCTATTTTGGCTGTAATCACTTTTAACTATAAAATCGGCATAGTTGCGTATTATTTAGTCATAGTCCGGAATTCTATCTAGTATTTTTTCATGTTTTAATTGCATTGTATGAGATCCACACCAATTTAGGACCGTTCTCACCTGGTCTAGTATTAGAAGAGAGTCTAGTAAGGATAAACAGGATGTTTGTAATTTGATTATTGCTTCACATAAAATGCCATAACCTTCTTTTATGTAAAACAGATCACTTCTCAATTTTTTACACTAAAGTACTCTCTTTGCTTCTCTTACTGCAGCTGACTACTTTGAATTTAAGTTTGAAATTACTTCTTTAATACATTCCAAATTTTCGGCATAATATACAGCTGCATTCAGCCATCTGCCCCATCTAGATATAATAGGTTATGGAGGCAACGGTATGGATGGACATATCGTCGGTGAAACTGCAAAACCGCGTAAGTAACATTTTAAATAAGGAGCAAAATGCACCGTTTTAATAAGACAGTAAGGTTCATTTTGCTCTATCATTAATTTGTTAGTTACGCGGTTTTGCAGTATCACCGACGATATTTGTTTGAATATTCTGACTCTATGCGGAGACTTTAAAAATATATTTTTTACGTTCGATATCAAGGCGTCAACACTTTTATATTGAGATCGTATATGCTCGCAGACTGTATGCAATCCATGAGCCAGGCATGTAACGTGTAGTAAATTTGGAAAAGTGGCTCTTAAAATTTTACCAGCCTTTAGCATGTACGCAGCACTGTCAGTACTCAAAACAAGGACACTTTTTACATGCTCATTAAACAAATTGAGCCAAAGAAACTGCAATTGCTTTTTTATGTATTTAGCCATTGAGTAACAGTCGACTTTTTCAAAAAATTTGCTTCCAATTAAGTAAGATTTACAACACGAATTTTTCTTTAGTTCTCTTACTATCTCATTAGTGACACTGTTTGTTTGTATAGGATATCTAAATATACTTTTCTTAGCAGATATTCGTCGGGGAGTGATTTTGATGTACAGGAACAAAAGTTGTATTTTTCGAAAAATGTTCTAAACTGTGGGTTGTACATTTTATTAAACGGAATATTGCATGATATCAAAAATATTATTAAATCTAGATAGAAGGTGTTACTCGTTGTTTTTGAGCATTTACCTGACGCATGAGTTTTACTCGCTAGATGACTTTCAACGCAATGTTTCTTTAGCTGCTTTAAATGAAGATCACATTTAGAGCAATATATCGTGGATGAATATTCTTTGTAACTAAGAGAAGAATCTTTCGTTATCCATTTCTTAATGGTTTTTCTTTTAGGATTAACCATTTTAGTAACACGGCACGGAAATTACTTATGACAATCAAGCTACATAAATGACATACGAGAGTGGATTGAAAAGTTCTGAGCCTGGTAAAAAAAAGTAACGGGCTCACTTTTTATAACAATTTTATTTTTCAACATATTCTCCATGAAGGTCAATGCACTTAGTCCACCTCGCCTCCAACTTCATTATCCCATTAAAAAAAAAGAATCGCTGAGGTCGTTAAAATATGAGTCTACTGCTTCTTGTACCTCCATATTTGTCGAAAATCTTTGTCCTCCCAAGTGTTTTTTGAGGTTTGGGATGAGATGATTATCGGAAGAAGCTAGATCCGGCGAGTAAGGGGGATGCGGCAGCACTACAAATCCACAATCATATATTTGTGCCATTGATTTCGCCGAAGTGTGAACGCGAGCGTTGTCTTGGTGAAACAGTACTTTTTTCGACAGCATTCCAGGTCTCTTTATTTTAATTTCCTCACGCAGACGACGTAAAAGAGCACAATAGTAATCTGAATTTATTGTTTTGCCCTTTTCGAGCTAGTCTATCATGATATTCATGATAACCCCCCCCTGAAATCCCAGAAAACTGAGGCCATTACCTTATTAGCTGACAAAATGACCTTGGCTTTTTTGGGTGGTGGTGAACCTGGTATTTTCCATTGCCTGGATTGTTCTTTCGATTCTGGTGTACTGTGGTGGACCCATGTCTCGTCAATAGTTATAAAACGATTGAGAAAATCTTCGGAGTCACGTTGAAACATACATAAACAATCTTGGGAAATTGTAACACGTACTCGTTTGTTCTCGACTGAAAGCAGTCTAGGCACCCACCTGGTTGACACCTTAGAAAATCCAAGAACATCGGTGATGATGTTCTGTGCCCGCTCATGAGAAATACCCATTGCTTCCGCTATCTCCACAATCTTCAATCGCCTATCCTTCATTATCGCATCTAATATTTTATTGACATTTTCATCCGTAGTAGCCGTCAACGGCCGCCCACTCCTAGGCTCGTCTTGAACAGTCTCCCGGCCACGTTTGAAACCAGCTACCCATTTTTTTATGGTAGCATACGATGGAGCAGATTGCCCTAATGTTTGATTCATATCTTCAAATATTTTTTTTGGTGTTAACCCCTTTTTTTGCAAATATTTTATGACAGAACGATGCTCAATTTTATCCATTACTTGAAAAAACAGTGACCTTATGTAGCAGTTCCAGCATAAAATGTAAAATTGTGACAGGAAAAAAACAAAAGATAGTGCATAATGGCGACTAAATATGGCACTTTGACCTGCCAGTATTTTTTTTTATTTTTATTATTATATTCAACCTTACGCTCAGAACTTTTCAATGCACCCTCGTATGTGACACGGGCACGATTTATTTTATTATGAAGATGCAGGTTGCTTATCAAAGAGGTCAAATGTTACAGAATAATCGTATAAGTCGATATTCGATAATATTCCGTAACATCGATAAGTGGAATTGTCTTTTGCCATACGAAAGGTGCAGCCCATACAAAAAAAAGACAAATCAACTGGATTCAACTGTTTAGATTGTATTAGCAATATAAGATGGTAATATAGTCGGTAAAATTTAACAAAAAATCTAATAACTTTGAAACAGTAGAAAATTGCTGACCATACATGAGGGTGAAATCGAAAGTGTTCTACTGCTCCTGTTACACCCTGTATAAGTAACGAATTTTAAAGGAAAACTATCACAACCAAGTACACTTGATTGGTTCCTTAGATAAAGGTGACTTAAGTATGACTATTAAAAATCACCTAAAACAGCACCATATAACTTCAGATACAAAATTCGTTCATAATAAGAGTTGTTTATTGAGACAGTTTTTCTCGTTTGTATTAACGGCTTCGGAACCCTACACCGAGCATGGTCCAACATTTGCTCGGTTTATTTTATATTTAAATTGCTTTGTTGGGTTGAGCATATTAATGAAGTACTTATTTATAGTTTATGCAACGGCTGAGTAATTTAAAAACAGGTTGACTATCTTAGCGAATAAATTGTGTCTGGTTGTATAACTTCGGTTTCAGTTCGCTAAACCACGGCAGTCGTTGCGTTTCATAACTTCAGTTAGACTATCGCATACGACATGTAGTGTCGCGTTATAAAGGACCTAACAATATGTGTTTTGATTGCTTGTGGTTTTGCGATGATAATGGTATGTTTCGTGGGATTTCGATGATACTGTAAATATTTATTTTAAACGTTTTGCGAAAAATTTACTAACTGCTCCAGTGGTAATTATTTACATGAATATTATTTGTTGATTAGGGGAGCGAGTTCTCCAAAGGCTTGAGGCAGCCGAGGCGGCCTGCTCTGAAGCGAGCGGTAGCGGTGGGGAGGTGGCTGCCTTCCACTGCGGCTCTCCCGCTGCAGTGCGCGCGCAAATCACTGCCGTGCGCTCAGCCCATGCACATGCGCATAAACTATGGCAGCATAAAAAGATGCAGCTCGATCAGTGCTTCCAGCTAAGACTGTTTGAACAAGATTGCGAGAAGATGCTCGAATGGATAGTCAACCATAGAACCGCTTTCCTAGCCACATACGTAGAAATTGGACGGTCATGCGCAGCTGCGAAGCGCTTTCAGGAAGAACACGCAAGGTAAACAAGACTTTTCAATGCTTTTCTGCTACGGATATTTTTGTTAGATATTCGTATGGCCAGCACCTAAGGGCGCTCGCTACCTGAAATTGACACGACGTTAAACATAGAATTAAAACGTTTAATATTGGTTAAGATTCGCCGCGGCGTGCACGGGAGGCGGCCGGCCGAGCGTGGCACGAGTCACCACGGCAGCGCGGCGTCTCGCCGACAAGCGGCATTACGCTGAGACGCAGATCACCGGCCTAGCCCATCGCTTGGAGCGCGCTTACAAACAGTTATCCGCTGGTAACAAACCGTTCTCAATTTGTGAATAAAAAGTATCTAATCGTGGAATAAGTGGTCGTGGGATTACTAATCTCACCGGCCATTTAGGCCTATAGACCTGCTAAGCAATAACATTGTTTACATGTAAGTCTCGGGGTTGTTTTTTGCTTTGTTATTCAGAACATCAAAAACAAACGAATTTTACGCGAGAGCAGTCAAGGATAGTTACTAGTGTAACTACAAGCGCTCATTCCCACAATACCATAATTTTAAAATACCAGATTACACTTTATACAAGAATCCCAAATCACCAGATTCAACATTTTGGTTAAGTACAATAAATTAATCCTTATTTTGAATCTGGTATAAAGTGTAATCTGGTATTTTAAAATTATGGTAATTTGGGAATGAGCGACTACAAGCTAGTACGTCGAGTAGGCAAACATTATAATAATGAATAAATGTGCAACGCAGGTTTGGAGGAGCGTTCGGCGGTGCTCTCGCTGTCGGTAGTGTTCCACCACAAGGCGGAGGCTTACGCGTCGGCCGTGGGAGGGTGGGGCGCGCAGTGTGCCGTTGCGCTACAGCTGGCCACGGGACAGGGCGGCGCGCCGTGCGCCGACCCGCGTGCCCTGGAGCAGCACGCACAGCGCCACCGCCAGCTGTACGAGCACATGTGCCAGGCCTACACCGAGGTAACTACTCTCTCACCCACACATTGGCTGCTTGACCTACATCTGTTCTTAGCAAACTACTGACTGGATTAGGCATTGATTTTTGAGTTTGTTATTAATCATACAGTAAATGCCCTTTCTTTTCATATTCCCAGAAATTTCCAATGTTTCCTAGAATATTCCCTAAACGGGGAAAGTAAATGAAGTAAAAACAAAATAGTAAATGAAGAATATTAAATCTTAAAAGACGATAAATGGCATATTACCATAGAATAATTTGTAAATATTGTGTTAAAGAGTAAAACCTTTTTCATTATATTACAAGTGTTTACTTACACAGTTATTTTCTAACACAGTTATTGCTGTGGTAATTAAGTTCCGAATTAGTTAAATAAAAAACGATTTTAATGTACTTTTTTCATTTATACGAGTATATTCGCGGGAATAATAGAAAATTCTCTAGAAACTTAGAATATTTCCGGCAATCTTACCACCGGGTGTGTACATAAAAAATGAATACTCTTATAGCGGGAATATTCCCATCACTAGTTGTAACCATTAAAATGACGGTACAGATGTAGTGCATAATTGTTTTCCTTCGTATTTTCACGGAAACGTACGAACGTGTATTGCTATTTCAGTCGGTCACAGTACAAAAAGTGTTGTATTTAATTGTAAAGTCGTTGTATATCTAGTAAACGTTTTATTAGAGTGTCATGGTTACATCAACTTTTTATAATGACAAGTTAGTAATAGAACATCAATTTTGATTAAAGAAAAAGTATATAAAAGTAGCCAGTAGGCACATTTTACAACACCCGCCTATAATCAAAATTCTCGATATAAAAACACAAACAGCAGAAAAACCTAAGCTTATCTAAAAAACTTAAATTTAAATATTAAACTAAGTATCATTTCCACCAAGTGATGATTTTATCAAACCTATTCCTTTAATACATCTTTGATGTGCAATATTTGACAAACACTTGGTCAAAACATCAGCTGGCATATCACTAGACTTAATAAATTTAAGTTTTACAGTATTATCTGACACCTTTTCACGAATAAAATGGTATCTAGTGTCAATGTGTTTAGTTCTGTTAGTATATGTTTAGTGATGCACAGGATTATGTGCCAAGTTTTGTGCACTCTGACTATCGCTACATAGTGTTACACTTGGATATTCTGTGCTACATACCTCTGAAATTAACCGACGTAGATATACAGCTTCTTTAGCAGCATCAGTCAACGCCATATACTCTGCTTCTGTTGAGGATAAAGCCACCGTAGATTGCTTTTTCGATGCCCACGACACAGGCCCATCTGCCAATTTAAAACAATATCCTGTGTAAGACCGTCGATCGACAGTACAATTGGCCCAGTCGGCATCAGTATATCCTTCAAGAGTTTTTCCAGTTTTTCTATAGATTATAGAATAATCTATAGTGCGTTTCAAGTATTGAAGTACCCGTTTTGCTGCAACCCAATGACTTTTGCCACATTTATTATTAAATTGGCTCAAAAAACTTGCAGCAAACGCGATATCTGGCCGCGTATTGACAGCTAAATACATAAGGCAGCCAATTAATTGCTGGTAATCAAAGGTTGAGTCGTTACCTTTAGAGTTAACATCCAACTTGCTATTAGCCAATGGTGTATCAAATTCCTTCGCATTTTCCAGTTTAAACTTTTTCAATAGACTGGATATATAAGATTTTTGATTTATTTCTATTTTTCCAGTTTCACATTTAATATTTAACCCTAAATAAAACTTTATTAGGCCTAAATCTTTAAGTGAAAAATGTTTTTGTAAATCACTTTTGACTTTGACAAACGTCATGTCATTCTTGTAAAAAACTATCAGATCATCCACGAAAACAGCCAGTATTATTATTTCTGAACCATGAAGTTTCTTATATACACACGGTTCAGTATGTAACCTATTAAAACCTATTTTCATCAGTGTTTCATTAAGTTTAATATTCCAAGCACGGGGGGCTTGCTTTAATCCATATAAAGATCTTTGTAGTAAACATACCTTATCTTCATGACCTTCCTTTACAAATCCTAGAGGCTGGCTCATGTAGACCTCCTCTTCCAAGTCACCATTTAAAAAGGCGGTATCTACATCCAAATGGTGCATTTTAAGGTCCATTTCAGCGGCTAAGGCGAATAAAGTTCGCAGGGACGAATGTCTGACCACTGGAGAAAAGGTCTCGTGGTAGTCTATTCCCGGAACTTGATTAAAACCTTTTATCACCAGTCTAGCTTTGTACCTTGTAATATTGCCATGTGCGTCTGTCTTTAATTTATATAACCACTTGCAAGGAATTATTTTTCGATCTGGTCTATCTACTAGCTTCCACGTATTAAGTCTTGTCAACGAATCATACTCATCTTGCATAGCTGATCTCCATTTATCAGCATCATCGACTCGTATTGCTTCGTGATACGTTTGAGGTTCACTATCTTCAGCCAATGTATGATAGGAGAAATAATCTGGAGGTTTCCTATCCCTAGTTGGATATCTCCGATTTTCTACGATTGACTGATTGTCCATTACCACAGACTCAGGTGGACACGATATTTCAGGAAGTGGCTCAGAAGAAGCATCAAGAAATTCTTCCTGTACTATATCATTTGCCTTTTCAACATAACTGGTAGGGACCTGTGATTCCCTAGATGTCTCTGGTAATATGCTATCGTCACATGCACGAGAGGGAAACTCTACCGTCGTATCATGACATCCTTGTACCGGGCTCACGTTGTCCAATAATATCACAGGACCAGGTACAGGAATGTTTTTGAACGTACTTGGGCCTTCATGCGATTTATTGTTCCTCAACTGTGTGAAGCAATCTTCGAAGAAAGTAACGTCACGCGATTTCGTTAACCTTCTTGGATATTGAGGGTCTCGAAATATGTAACTATTTGGATCATCTGAATATCCAACAAAAATACATTCCACAGCTTTCATATCCAACTTCTTCCGTTGACAATCAGGTACATGAATTAAAGCTCGACACCCAAAAACCCTAAGATTACTTAGATTCGGTTTTCGATCATACACTTTCTCAAAAGGAGTTAGGTTGTTCAGCGCGCGATGAGGAGATCTATTCTTCAAATAAACAGAAGTTTGTACCGCATCTTCCCAATAGGCTTTGGAGAGAAAACAATGTGCCAGCATAGAACGAGCTTTCTCGACTACCGAACGTATAGTTCTTTCTGCAACACCATTTTGCTGCGGACTGTACGCCACGGTTGTTTGATGTATAATGCCATTAGTACGAAAATGATCTGACAATTCTTTGTTGACATATTCTCCTCCGTTATCCGTCCTAACAGCTTTTATTTGAGCTCCAGTTTGCCGTTCCACTAGTTTTTGAAAATGGCAAAACTCTTTTGTCACCTCTGTCTTAGAAGAAATAAAATATATAAAAATAAAACGTGTATAATCATCTACAAATAATAAAGCGTACTTATTACCTTGTAGAGAAGTTTCTGACATTGGACCACAGATGTCGCTATGTACCAACTCAAGTATAGAAGTGGCAGGCTTATAGGATATTTTCTTAAAAGGTTTGCGAGCTTGCTTGCCTTCTACACAAGCTACACAACTCTGTTTGTCAATTTCTGTAAATTCTACACCTACATGACTATTTTTCAAATGGTTCATACCGATACGACACAGATGACCCAACCGCAAATGCCATAATTGGTACCTAGATGCAGAGTCAGAGTGCACATCACAGGCCACATCACGAGGAATATTGACAGTACAGTCTAATTTGTACAGGCCTCTATAGGGCGAACCATGAAGCATAGAGTCACCTACAACAGAAAAAGTATCAGAATTATAAAAATTACAGCCATTTTTATCAAACAATACAGTGAATCCTTTTTCTACAGCCTTATTAATTGATATCAAGTTGCTATTCAAAGAAGGTACATAAATTACATCGTTTATTTTATTTACAGTAGAATTAGTGTTAATAGAAATATCTCCGACACCGTTACAGTCTATTTTGGTACCATCCGCTATAGTAATCTTCTTATTTGATTTAAGAGATCTTAGGTTCTCAAACCATTCAGATTTAGACGTCATATGTTGGGTTGCTCCTAAATCGATAGTCCAATAGTCCTCACTTCCTGTTACACCTAAAGCTACTAAAGAAGTCGATAGTTGTGGCTTTTTCTTCGTCTTCTTTAATGGACAATCTGGACGCTTTTGACCAGGTTCATTGCAGTCATAACATATAATAGGTTTTTTAACCTTTCTGGGCTTGATTTCCTTTGAACGCAGAGCAGAATCACTTTTTGTCACTTCGCCTTTTGACAATTCATTTAGAAGCTTCGACTTCACAAGTTCTGTTGTCACAGTCTGGTTGCTATTCTCTAAAGCCATAATCAAGGGATCAAACCTGGATGTAAGTCCTCCGAGTAAAATAGCAGCAACAGACGAATCATCGATCTCTTTTCCTATGTCGGATAAATCATACACAGTCGACATCACTGCATTTATGTATGTTTCTATATTTGGAAAGTCTGAGAGACTATATCTATATAGTCTTCGTTCTAAATAAAGGCGACGACCCATACCTTTATCCTCATATGCATTTTTCAGTGCATTCCAGGCTTCAGATGCTGTTTTTGCAATTCTTACTTGCGTTATTGCTGAGCCTTCGAGTGTGAGGCATATTTTCGTCAAGGCCTTTTTATCAATCTTTAACATTGTGGCAGTAGAAATATTATGGCCTTCGGGATAACCCTCTATGGCTTCCCATAATTCCTCATGCATTAAATAATTACGCATTTTGAATTTCCAACTGCCATAATCGTCTCTATTTGTTAGACAAAAATTAGGTAGTGAATGAGAACTAGAGCCTCTTACCGTATTCATATCACCATTCGAATGTGCCATCGTATGTATCCACTCAAAACATAATACAACAACAATATTATTATTTTTCTAATTATATTCCAATTATTTTACAACTATCTTCGTGCTGATAACGTTTTGTTGTATTTAATTGTAAAGTCGTTGTATATCTAGTAAACGTTTTATTAGAGTGTCATGGTTACATCAACTTTTTATAATGACAAGTTAGTAATAGAACATCAATTTTGATTAAAGAAAAAGTATATAAAAGTAGCCAGTAGGCACATTTTACAACAAAAAGTACTGAGTTTGACTGAAGTAGCATGACAAATACGAATGTTTCCGAGAAAATACGAAGGAAAACAATTATGCACTACATCTGTAGTAATCTCTTTCTGCTTTGAATGTCTTAATGAAGGTAGCACCATAAGTTGTATTATTTCATTTGGTTGTGTTAAAAAAAATCTTTTAATTTTACATTTATTTTCTCACAATCAAAGTGGACATTAAAGTGTTAATTGTAGACTAAAATGCCATAATGACATTAATTAGAAGTTTTGGTCTTGGAAGCTAATCATCTCGTGTCATAATGGCTTATTTTAGTCCCCTGATAAACAATGTACAGATCTAGTGAATAATCCTTTCCCATTGTGAAAACTCGGAACTCACGTCTACTTCCGAACGATGCCGAAGTGTCAATGAATTATTGAATTATTAAGTGACATGTTTGTATGAAATAAATAGAGTACTTTAGTTATCAGTGTCAAATGTCAAACCACGAGTTTGAAGTATATCACTAGGGTTGGGACTTTTGGATGCTCGCTATGGTTCTAGAATCCACGGAGTCGCCATTATGTGAAAATATTTTTTTAGAAGTCAAAGTCAAAGTGGATAAGTACATACAACTTGTATGTATATAATTACCATTAATAAAATACTCTATTGCTAGTAAACAAAATAAACTAAAACAAATACTTTAAGTAACAATAACAAAAATGTCTTTTTCAAGCTAATATTAGTCGCCACTTCTAAATTTTTGATGAGGTACAGGCTTTTTGAATCATTGCATCATAATCATCATCTATTACTATTTCATGTTCATCATTAGAATGGTAGTAAGAATGGATCACTATTATTTTTTCTATATTTTGCGGGGTTAAACGAGTTCTGGACCTATCAAAAACTTTTAACATGGTTAACAATAAACACTTTTTCCGGCTTTGAAATATTCATATCACATAAAGAACTAAATATACAAGACTTTTCTTAACATATTTTAATTCCTTATACGGCACCAACCAGGACTTAATTTCGCAAGTAGTAAAACTATTCATTTTAAATTTTATCAGAAATTTGCTTAAACCGTGTTTAATCAAAAATGACAATTTATTAATCAAGTGTTTTTTTAATTGGTAAAATAGATTTCAGTCAGTAGTCTGTCACAACGCAAGTATCAAAGAGGATGCATAATTAAGTAAATCGTACCTATATCGAGGGTTGCGTGGTCAAACCCAATAAGTCGATATAACTTGTTGTGTCAAAAAGAACACTAATGAATACATCAAAACAATTCAAATTTCAATAATCAATTATTTCGATTTATCGGGTTTGACCACGCAACCCTCGATATATGCATATCGCGTCACCTGTGAACTGCGACATGTGTGTGTAATAACTTATAAATTTATGATAAAATTAATTGCAGTCATAATAACGTGGTTATTACCGATCGATATAACAGCGTAAATCTAACATGTTTTATTTTTACACTTTGACTTTGACTTCGAAAAATAATATTTTAACATAATGGCGACTCCATGGAATCTAAAACCATAGCGAGCATCCAAAAGTCCCAAGCCTATATATCACACAGAGATGTTAAAATCAACACGATCAAATTATATTATTATTATTAGGTGTAGGTAAACAAAAATCGAACTAGTTACCGAGGATATTTTATTTGGGCACATATTTAGTGAGAGCACTGCACTCATTAAAACCGAAACCTCCGGGTTGGAAGTCGCTCTGACATCCAAACCGGAAGTTGCGGATTTGATTAAATCATGGCTGTTTTTAATAAATTTCTAAGGACCGGGGCCTCAAAATTCTAACTATAAATCAAGACTAAAGAACTACGCAGACCTCCTTTATTACACTTAAGAGATGACACTTATCGTAAATATAAAATAACATACCATAACAAAAACAATCCCACAAAAAAAAACAAGAAAACCAGCTTCGGAATCATTATAAATGTTGTTCTGATCGGGTGGACGACTCCGATTATAAAAACGGTAGAAGAGGAGGAGGAGAGGAGGAGGAGGAGGAAGGGTCGATAGTATGATGCAAAACATTATTTCCAACTACCATTTCACAGTCAGAATCAGAACTGTTCTCTGGTGTATCATCGTCTGAGTTTTCATGCACGGTGATTACAAAACTAGCCATATGGTTTTCTAATTCTGGTTCGTGTGTTCTGTATTCGTTTTCGCATTTGATGGCGTGGTCACATACTTTTGCCCAAACATCGGGACCAATCATATTAACCTTTTCCGCCTTTTACCCGTGGTCCCCCGGCTATGACCCACAGTGGGTCCACGGGTAATTATTTTTTCCCCGTAGACCCACTGTTCTAGAATGGGACTACGGGTAATTGAAACAAAACTGCCTTTTCCCCGTGGTCCACCGCACTGCGGTCATATAAGATTAAACAGGTTGGATAATTTTCATTATGTATATTACAATCTCTTTGCATTTCCCGGTTTATGCCCTACGTCATTATGTCATTTCAAAGTCACGTAGTCTAGTTTCTTATACTGTATATGTACGGTGAAACCGTGAAAATACATATTTTGCAAAATGAGTGTGGCAGTTAAAATAAAACATCTTATGTTTAGAATAAATACTCTTTAAGGTAAATACAGTAGAACTAGGAAAAAGGTGGTCTTATTACTCCTAGTTGAACTGCGGGCAATATTACTTGTCCGTAGTCCTATTGATAGAACCATGGACAAAAAAAAATGCCCGTGGTACTACCAGTAGGACTGCGGGCAATGTTACTTGTCCGTAGTCCAACTGATAGAACTACGGACAAAAAAAATGCCCGTGGTACTACCAGTAGGACTGCGGGCAATGTTACTTGTCCGTAGTCCAACTGATAGAACTACGGACAAATAAAAATGCCCGTGGTACTACTGGTAGGACTACGCAGTAGGACCACGGGCAAAGAATGAAAAAAAGATAGTTCAGTCAACTGTAACACTGTTAAAAAAAATTACCACAGTCCGGTCAACTGGACTTAGCCAACTGTACCACGGGCAAAGAGGGGCATTTATAATTTATATTACAGTGGGTCCACGGGGAATGAAATTATTTCTGTTATGACCCGTAGGCCCACGAAAACTGGCGGATTGAAAGTAATAAATTATAACCTACAGCAGTGGGTCCACGGGGAAAAAAAAATTACCCGTGGACCCACTGTGGGTCATAGCCGGGGGACCACGGGTAAAAGGCGACCTTTTCCTGTACCAATTGTTTCACAGTCGTCATATTCATATTTATGTTTATTTTGGATACGTATCCTTTTATTTGAGACCATATGTTTTCTATTGGGTTGAAATCAGGATGATACGGTGGTATTCTTAGTACGCTGTGTCCATATTCGTTCATAAGTTTGTCTATAGAGTATTCCACAAAGTCTTGCTTGTGCTTGCAAATAATTTCATAAATTTCAAGTTTTGTTAATGACGGATCAATATGAATGTTATGATTTGCTAACCAGTCAATAATTTTTTGCTTTAGAGTATTTGAGTTAGGAGGTCTTTCCACGTACTTATTATGATATGCAGCATTATCTACTACTAGTACCGAATGTGGAGCTAAGTTGGGAATGAGTTGACTACGTAGCCATTTTTCATAGTTATCACTATTCATGGAGTTGTGATAGTCACCCGTTTTATCAGTGGACTGATACATTAGCAGTGCTCCTGGAATAAACCCTTTTCGACTGCCAGCATGTACAGTCGCGGAATGAAAAGGTTGACCATCTTAAGATCTGTTTTTGCTTGCTCGGTATAAGTTATCAGTATCTGCTTATCGACCGAGTATGACACATTCCGTCATAATGAATGTCATTTCACTACATGGCCCACAGATACATGGTTACTATGGTCACGTATAAACAACAGCCACTATTCGTTCAAAGTCTTTATTGGTCGTTACAAAATGGTTGCTATGGTCACGTTTCAATAACGAAAAACGGCGGCATTAAGATGATAAGCTAGTAAGCTAGATAAAATGAAAAAAAAACTATTTATCTCATTAAGTTTTCATTTATTTCAGGAAGGAGAAAAGAGAGCATATCGAACTTTGACTTAAATAGGAATGAGTAACACTTGCATATTACTGGTGTATACCCTCACAGAAATCAAACGAATTTAATTCTAGTAAAATATATTTCAACAAAACAAACAATCACTTATGTGAAAATATGTCGATTGGGATTCATTATTGGCACACAATCTTAACTGAAAATAAGGAATAATAGTGTTTACCTAATAAGAGATGTAACCACCACGAGCATCAATTACACTTTGTAACCTTTTTCTCATGGAACTCACAAGGCTGGAACATAGGTTCGTTCCTCTCATTTCTTCCCAGATCATTTGGCAGTGGTTTTCTATGGCTTCTTTGGTCCTTTCGTTTCTGTTCTCCCAACTCTGCACCATTAAACCCCATAGGTTCTCTATCGGATTTATATCTGCAGATTTCGCGGGCCAGTTTTTTTTTTTATATCAGGGTGCCGGTTGAACCATTCACTCACAATACGAGCGGTGTGCGTGCGAGCATTGTCTTGAACAAAACTAATCTCAGGGAAATCGTCAGCCGGATAAACGGTTCGGACACTTGGCAGCATACTCTCTTCCAGAACCGACATATAGTGTGTTGCGTTTGCCCTTGAAGGTAATAGAACGAGCTCGCCTACTCCAGCTGCTGACATCCATCCCCATATATTAGCCGAAATTCGTCCGGAACTAAAATTGGGCACTACATGGTCTTATGTATATCTCGTACCGTATATATCTCCATAAATGTAGTCTCCCATGTTGGCTCGATTTGAAGCATTTTTCGTCGGTAAATATTGCCGTACTCCAATCGTCGTTCAAATGCATGCGTGCAAATTCCAAGCGTGCTGTCTTATGAGCATCAGTCATTGCAATTTTGTTTGCGTGTCGTCTATAATGCAATCCCATTGAGTGTAAGGCGTTTCTTATTACTCTTGGACAAACTTCATACATTTCAGCGTAATAATTAGTTGACACAAAACCGTTATCTTCATATTGTCGTCTCATGTCGGCTCTTTGTGCAGCACCAAGGGCGGGGCGGCGACCAGAATTATGACGATGATCAATCAGCTCGCCTTCTTCAGCATATCTTTGAATCCAGAATCTCACAGTATATCTGGTTAAACTTAGGTTTCGCGATTGACAGGAGCTATTATTCACATTATTTTGTAGTTTTAATCATTATAAGCGAAGAGGCTGTCATTCGATTTATCAAACTTGACACAACGTAATGGCAAGATCAAACTAATAAAAAGGTCTTAGTTCAACCATTAATAGTCAAGGAACATTCGTCTAAGTAAATTTGAACTTTGTTGTCAAACAGTTAAACATAATTTTCAATACAGTACTCTCGTCTGTTACACAGTTTAAAAAGGTAACATGTGCTTGCAACGCTTAAATGAATTTATTTGAAAACTGGTCAACCTTTTCATTCCGCGACTGTACTATGATCAGACGTTGACCTTTCGAAATTAATTGTTTCGCTCCGTTATCTGAAGAGTCAGCCCAGCTTTTACCCGTCAAATGTGAGGTATGAATATATGTTTCACCCATATAGACAATGTCTCTCCCTTGTGATCTGTACTTTTTTATGAAGGCCAAAAACTTTACTCTTTTAAACGAACGACATCTTTCTCGATAAGCAATTTTCTGTTGTTTTGTATCTTCTTATACCGAAAACCCATTTTCCGAAGGATTTTCCTTAACGTAAGGTCACATCCCTTAAAATTAATAGTATCAGATAATTTGGACTTGAGGGCTTTGATTGTGGGAACTTGTTTATATATTAAATGAAAATTATATACTAATCTGCGTATTACGTTGTAGTCGAAATAATCAAGATCTAGGCAAAATAAATTATTTGGTCTACCCAACTTTGCCATTTTTGGCCTGGTTGTGGTAGATTGAGTTTTGTACTCTTTTTGCAATATTTTACTTATTGTTCGTCGAGTAATTCCACTGGCCTCCGAAACTCGTTTTTGGACTTTACAGAAGTAATCAGCATTGTTGCTATATTTAAATTTATCATTTTCAGATAAGAAATATAAATAAATGTTGAAAATAATCTCATAGGCTTGTTGATCTAAACGTTTCCCAGGTCTTAATGCTTTCGGCATGACTATTAAAAAGAACTGAAAAAAACAAACTTAAATATTGACAAAAAACAGTGGTATTAAACACTCTATATAGATTATTAATCTCGCGATGCGACCTTCCCCCACGTTATCTTGATGGGTACTGAGTCTGACTGAAGTAGCATGACAAATACGAACATTTCCGAGAAAATACGATGGGAAAGGATTATTCACTACATCTGTACTGTAATTAAATTTTAATAGCCGCACAGTAATCTATTATTAAAATTTTAAATAATGGGTTTGCATGAAATGGTGAGGACGATTGGTCCTGCATCTTTTCATTGGACCCTCATTTCGTCCAAACCTCTTTTTTTAACTTTACGTTTATTCGCATCACTTTTTATGTTTCTCGATTGCCTTATATATGGATTTCATTTTACTAAACACCATTAAGAGCCCGACTGTACTCTGTTACGTCACGCGCACCAACAATAATTAATGCTGCGAATAGTCAATGCACATGTGTGCCGTAGTAAAAATATTTGCAGAGACGAAGAAAAAATAGCTACGATATTTTCAATTTGATTATGCGCTGGTAAAAGCAACCTTATTTAGTAAAAAACAACGATAACTACACTTAAGCATCATCTTCCGCCGGGGAAACTTAAATCTTGCCCTTGTTTTACACCTTAAATAACTGATTTTGTCCACAGGTCCATTCAACGAGTAAAAAGTTATTGTATCAATTAGATCACCTAGTTCAAGTTTGCCACCAAACTGATCCTGCGGACATGGTAAGCATAATTTTATTTAGAAACCATTTTGATTTATCTATAAAGCTACGAAGCAATTGAACATCCCATCTTATGTAAAGAATGATCGCATTTTAACCTATGCGGACGAAGTAGCGGGCAAGGGCTAGTCTATATGTAAGAATTTATTACTAATTACAATTACTTATTACTAATTACAATATAAGGAATCATATAATTGCTACTTCATGGAAAAAGTCATGCATAGACTGTCACGAATATAGCGGACTGCATACCTAAAACTCATTTTCTTGCATTGTCCGACCACGAAACATGTCTAACTCTAACGTGTCATTTAAAAGTTAAAAACAAGACTAAGATAAAACGTCAAGTCTGGCACGATACAATGAGAGTCTACAGTCAGGACAATTTTATGACTGCTTTAACGTTTACCCATGTTGTTAACGAAAAAGAAACAAATGCAGCGTTTGATGAATTTTATGACCTAGTTATACTGTTTTACAACTTACGTTTTCCTTTCATTAGGGTGAAAATATAATTAATAAGCCTATTATGAACAAATGGCTTACTAATGGTTTAAAATAAACGAAATTTGTATCAAATGGTAAGGCAATACAAAGAAAATACTAACCATTATAAAACATATAATACTAACCAATATAAAGAAAATATGGAAAGTATAAAACATTTACAAAACTATTAAAGAAATGTCTTTATACAGCTAGACAAATATCAAATAAGCATTACATAGCCATTTCTAAAAATAAATGTCGAGCGTCGTGGCAAATAATTAAAAATAACTGCTACAATAGGCTAATTAACAATGAAATAAATGAAATTAAGATTGGTTCTAATGCGATAGAAAATCCAGAAATCATAGTTGAAAAATTTATTATTATCTCACTGTTTTGTACACGAAATAAACGCCATCTATCTTAGTAGGTTACTTAGTTACTCGTCGTTTATAAGTTCGTAATTATTCAGTTTAGTGACAATACTAAAAATTTCTGTCAAAAGTTGAACGTGTTTTTTAGACTAACACAATTTGTTTGTTGATCAATAATTCCCTTCTATCAAAAATTAAATAGATGCACTAATCAAAAAGCAAGAAAACACTAAACTTTGTAGTTGTATAGCCAGGTACAGTCAACAGCATAAATAAGTGATCATTTATGTACCTTGTCACTTTGACATTATGTTTGAAATGTTATACAAAATTGTGAGACGATTGAAAGCGACAAGGTACAGAAATGATCACTTATTTATGATGTTGACTGTACCATCGTAGTCGTACACAATTGCACTGTATGGAAGTGAGGTCTCTTTTTTTGGAAATACCTTATTTTTTGTATTTTTTTTCGTTTTCTGGTTTTAAATGGTACATGCTTAGAAAGCCCGTAAATCAAAGAAGTTTATTAAGTATTTTTTACGCGTAAATTGCTGTTACTTTTTTTTTTGTAGACATGCAAAGTTGTAAAATTATCTAAAAAAAAATTCATCGTCATGTTTAAAGAGGTTTTATTAATAATTCCAGCAGTAGATGGTAATTGTTTGAATTGATTTTGAAGAACCAAGGTGTAGCAATGGCAAAACACTAAAAATTAACTCAATACAAGCTATACAGGGTGTTAAATAAAAAAAACTGGCAAACAGAGTGATTTTTCAAAAAATAAATAAATATGACAATATCTCAAAAACCATGACACTTAGCATAAAAGTAAATGTGGTCAAAAATGTTCAGAATGACTCTAACTATCATCCCTTAAAACCCCTACACCCGACTGCCAAACACCCTGTATAATCACCTCGTGGAAAACAGTTATTATTACTCTACTGAGGATTTTTTAAGTAATTGTAATTTATAAGGATAATGTGTAATTACGAGGGCGGTTTGATAAGTCAGTAACTTTGAGTAAAAAAAAAAGACTCACATTTTTTTATTTTTTTTTCTACGTAATCTCCTTTCAACTCGATGCATTTCATCCAACGATGTTCCAGCTTTTGCTACCCATCCAAAAATATTTTTTGTCATACCCTGAAAAATATGCGTCAGTTTCAGCTATGACTTCCTCATTTGATGAAAATCTTTTCCACCGAGCCATTTCTTCATGTTTGGGAATTTTAAAAAATCGCATGGGGCCAAATCCGGAGAATAAGGTGGGTGGGGCAGTATTTTGTAACGCAATTCTACTAATTTGGCTGTTGCGACTGCTGACGAGTGTGCTGGGGCATTGTCGTGGTGAAATAGCATTTTCTTCTTTGCCAGATGTGGCCGTTTTTTCGCAACTTCTGCGTAATTTTTTTCCAACAAAGTAGCATAATACGGGCCATTTATTGTTTTACCTTTCTCTAAATAAACGATATAAATAACCCCTTGGCTGTCCCAAAAAACAAAGGCAATTATCTTTCCTGCCGTATTAACGGTTTTCGCTTTCTTCGGGGCACGTTCGTTAGCAGAAGTCCACTGTTTTGACAGATTTTTCGTCTCCGGCGTATAATGGTGAATCCACGTTTCATCTACCGTCACAAATCGACGTAAAAATTCATTAGAACTACGCTTGAATTTGGCTAAGCATTGCTCGGAAGTTGTTGCAAGATGTCGTTTTTCATCGGCTGTCAGCAAACGCGGCACCCATCTTGCGGAAAGCTTTTTCATACTCAAAATATTATGCTAAATATGGAAGACTCGTTCAGATGAAATGTGTAGTGTCAGCTATCTCAAGGATCTTCACTCGACGGTCAACCAAAACAATATCGTGAACTTTATTCACGACATCATCAGTGGTCACTTCAATCGGCCTTCCAGAGCGTTCTGCGTCATTGGTAGTGATGTGTCCAGAACGAAATTCTGTAAACCACTTGTTTACCATTCCATGAGATGGATCAGATTTCCCATAATACGTTTTGAGCCGGTCTTCAGTCTCTTTGATAGATTTCCCACGTAAAAAGTATTTTTTAATTAACACACGAAAATCGCTTTTCTCCATTTTCCAATAATTTTCCGACCTCATCTGACATTATACTCGATAACGTTTTTATTTACCCACATTATAAAAGAAAAAAATACAGCCACCTAGCAAGGAGTCCAGAATTAGAAAAAAAAGTATATATGTTAAAATGTTTTTTTTACTCAAAGTCACTGACTTATCAAACCGCCCTCGTATTGAATTTGCTTTCTAGGTATTATTTTATTATTATGATTAATTGTAGGACATTATTTAACTATAAAATATTTGTCCGCCACACTACGGCAAAATGAGGTTGGAAAACAATGACCACCTATTTATACACTTCTTTACGCAAATAAATTTGATTTGATTTGATTCCATTTGATTTGAAGATTTAAACGTAAACTCGATTTTGAAGGCATTTTTTTTAGAATGATACCTTTCTCTTAATGTGGCACAGTTGTGGAGAATCGGCAAGAAATTAAATGACCAGATGAATCTTCAGCGTTTTAATCGCCATAGTTGTCGTTTTCGCATAATATTCCAGACACTGTATTAGGGTAATGTTTGTCCGGAAATAAGTCACTGCACCCGTGGAAAGGCAAAATATGGATTTTTACGCGGACGAAGTCGCAGCCAGAAGCTAGTGATAAATATATTTTTGTCCTCTTTTCCTTTAGTGCGCTAGGTCCCTAACTGTACCTTACGTGCCTATAAGCGTAAAATATAACTTTAGTTTGCCTATAATACTTTGTCAACGAGATGAAATCTTTCTGGCGGCAAGGGGAGGCGCCATGTCGAATCTACCCACGGTTTGAATATTGGAAACAGGTGTTAGTAGCATACCTATAGGTAAACAGCTTGAATGAGTCCTAGCCCGCGCGGTACAGGGACGTGGGGGCTCGATGACAGAGGGAAACAGAGGGAACAGAGGGTGGGGCGAGCGGCAGGCGCGCGTAGTGTGATACACAAGAAGTGACTTTGGCATAAGACAGTTTTTGAGATATGTGACGTCATTTATCATTTCGGTTATTTAGGCAAAAAATATCTCGTGTGTGTGTACATATCTCACAAAGCTACCGCAACTGTAGAAACACATGTGATCGTCACGAGAACTGACCAACACGGCAAGAATGTACCTGCCGCCCGCTCCTCCCTCGTTTCCCTCTGCCGTCTTATCGCTGCCCCCTGTACCGCGCAAGCGAGGACTCTTTTAAGTCATCTACCTATGAGACAGAGCTTTGGGTGCGTAGCGTTTGGTTGGCTAACCTGAAGGCCAAATCGATTTATAACTTATAACTTAACTATACAAGTTAATACGGCTGTCAGATTATCCAACCAAAACCAGATCTATACCCTATACCATAATTGGAAATTGTTAAAGGAATTATTTATTTGGTATAATATTAATGTGATTTCTGCGTTGTCCAGAGCGATGGCACTGTGAACACAGCCGGCAGCAGCGGAGGGGATCCGGCCGCGGATTACAGTTCTGGCGCGAATCACGTCCTAGCCGTGATACATCAGATCCTGGGTCACCATAGGGCTTTAGAAGCTAGATATCACCAAGCGAGGCTCAAACTGCACCAGAGACTCGCCCTGCTTCTATACAAAGAGGACTGTAGACAAGTTTTAGACTGGCTCGCAAATCACGGAGAAGTGTTTTTACAAAAAAATACGGGAATAGGAAGGAATCTCCATAAAGCTAGAGTTTATCAGAAATCTCACGAACATTTCGAAAACGTCGCACAAGTAAGTGATTTTCTTTTGATGTTTATTTAATTTGATGAAAAAGGGAAACATACGCTTGATATACTACAAAAAACCACAACAAATATACTCAATACTTAAGCTAAAATAGGCACAATTTAAAATAGTGAACAATAGTGACCTAATTCAGAAATTTTAAATTTCGAGATTGGTCTCTACCTATATAATAATAAATATAAGACATGAAGTTCGAATGCTGAAATTTTGAATTAGGTCACTATTGTTTTGAAGGTGCGACATAAACGCCCGCACCTAGACTCCGTTAATGACGATTTAATCGATCTTTACTAACGATTTTTCAAACGCCTCTTTTATAAAGGAACGAGTTAATTTTCTCTAAAATGTCTCTGAGTACGGCGGGTACTTTTGCTCAAATGTACCTGCGATCGATTGTTGTTTTGTTGCGGTCTGTTACGCTTTCACAGCTAAATCGCTGAACCGATTTAGTTGAAATTTGGTATGGAGAAGTCCCGGGGAAGGACAATTTGATTCCGACAATCGGCGGATTCACGGGCAACAGTTAGTATATAATTATAAACCAAAATTAAACATGTTAATGTTTTTCAAAATTCATCTTGAGCTCCTGCGCCTTTTCTTTTTAAGCCTTAGGGCCCCGCGGATCACACTGTAAGAGCCAGCTGGGGACCGATTTTTGACTTTCGAGCGCTCGATTTCAAAACCGAGCGGTAGAAAATATTCGAATGCGAAAATCTTTCACGATTTATTTTCGGAGGGTCCCAAATTCCATATTTTTGAGATTTTCACTCGAAAGTGAGGGATTGACTAAATACGAGGGCAGAGTGAGAAGTCTGGTAAAAATCATATTAAAGGTATTTTCTTCACAAATTCATTAATGTCAATTTGTAATGCAGCCTTTTTGGAGGTAAATCGTATATTTTCAGCCTGTTCACACGACTAGTTTTTTTTTGACAGCTATTAAAAAGAAACAATCACTTCGGTGTTTTCAAACATGGAGAAAAGTGAGTTTCGTGTTCTGATTAAACATTATTTTTTGCGAAAAAAAAACCATTACGAATACAAAAAAAAAATTAGACAAATATTACGGGAACTCTGCTCCATCGATTAAAATGATCCACAAGTGGTTTACGGATTTTCGTTGTGGCCGTACAAGCACTGCTGACGCCGACCGACCCGGACGCCCAATTGAGGTCACTACACCAGAGATGATCACCAAAATCCATGACATCGTATTGACCGACCGAAGAATAAAGGTCCGTGAGATAGCTGATATTGTAAGCATTTCAGACGAACGCGTTCGTAATATCCTTCACACTTATTTGGATATGAAGAAGCTCTCCGCCCGTTGGGTGCCGCGATTGCTCACAGTAGATCAAAAAACGCACTAGGGTGACCCTGTCAGAGGCATGTTTGGCGAAGTTTAGGTGTAATGAAAAGGACTTCTTGCGTCGTTTCATAACTGTTGACGAAACCTGGATTCATCATCATACACCAGAAACCAAGGAGCAGTCAAAACAATGGATTGCTTCAGGTGAACCTGCACCAAAGAAGGCCAAAGCAGTTTTATCGGCGAATAAAGTTATGGCTACTGTCTTCTGGGATGCTCGTGGTGTAATATATGTTGATTACCTTCAGAAAGGTAAAACGATTAACGGCGAATATTATGCCAACTTGTTACAGCGATTTCATGAAGTTTTAATGGAAAAACGACCCCATTTGGCGAAAAAGAAAATATTTTTTCACCAAGACAACGCACGGGTCCACACTTGTGCAGTTGCTATGGCTAAAATCCACGAGTTGCGTTACGAATTGCTCCCGCATCCGCCTTATTCTCCAGATTTAGCCCCCTGCGACTATTTTCTTTTCCCAAACTTAAAGAAATGGCTTGGTGGAAAAAGATTTGGTTCCAACGAAGAACTCATCGCAGAAACCAATGCGTATTTTGAAGGGTTGGAGAAATCGTACTATACGGAGAGAATCGAAAAGCTAGAAAAGCGATGGACCAAGTGTATTGAGTTACATGGGGACTACGTTAAAAAATAAACATTTACTTGGACCAAAAAAAAAATATGTTTAATTTTTTCCAGGCTTTTCACTCTGCCCTCGTAGTATTGTTAAGTTGGAACTTGTTTCATTATACGTAGAAAGTCTATGTTTTACCGGTTTTTTTATTCATATTTTAATTGCGAATAAATGTGTGAAGCCTATAAAAGATGAAATCATAACAAGCAATTTAATATTTCAGTGCCAATAAGATTTTTTTACGCTTATTTTACAAATTCTTGACTGTTTATAATAAATGTAGGAAAAATTAAACGCTTTCTCGTCTGTGGATGTCTATGGCATTGTGCTAGGTTTGTTTATGCTTCGTGTACTTCCCGGCATACATACCCAACAGGTTTGAAAGATGCCAAATGATACTTTCTATTGATAGAATTCAAAACGGATGCCACGGACCACTCGTGTTCATATTTTTTATCGCTCGCAACGCAAGTAAAAAATCCAATTTCATTGTTTTTTGTCACTTTCGAGTGAAACTTTCGAGCGCTCCAAAGTCAAAAATCGGTCCACTGGTCTAATGAACATAATAATAGTCCTACGTTTGTTCGCAGAACACGTACACGAACGCGGGGAAGCTACTGGCGGCGGCAGAGGAGCTGGCGCGCTCGGGCGAGTG
This sequence comes from Acleris emargana, assembly GCA_927399475.2. Lineage (NCBI taxonomy): Eukaryota > Metazoa > Arthropoda > Insecta > Lepidoptera > Tortricidae > Acleris > Acleris emargana. The sequence continues at coordinate 40,755,340 of OV656835.1, read as the reverse complement.
CGACCCGGAGGAAGTGCTGGGGGTCGCGCGCGAGCTGGAGGCGCACGTGGAGGCGTTCGGCGCGCGCGTCGACCGCCGCCGCCGCCGCCTCGACCTCGCCGTGCTGCTCTACACGCACGAGAAGGAGGCCAGTACCCACTTCTTGAACAACTCTATACTACCATTTCTATTTACTTCATAACACACATACATTCATTTAAAGCCTGACAAGTTCCTTTTTAGCCCTCGCCATGTTGCGGATTTTCAGTGGAACTAATTTATTTAAATGGCAACGTTTTTTTTTGACAACGGACGTTGAAAGTCATTGAATGTCACCGATGCAAACAAATCGATTTTGAAATCAAAATGCCCAAGAAATTTCACCCCGATGCAAAAAACATTATTATAAATACATTCAAATGGTTGCGGCAGAAAAAGGACGAAGGATTCAGCAGCATTCCAATAAACAATGTTTTGAAATTAGTTGTTGACATGACGGGTATGATATTCATAGTGCGATTGTCATGAATTGGTTAGCTTGGTACTAAATATGTATATTAATTATTAAATTTTATTTTTTTTCTCATTCAAGGCGTCTGTAGTGCTACAATTAAGAATATATACAAAAAGAATGAGCCGTTACAGCCATTGCCATCGGTACCAAAAAAAAAACAACCAAAAAAAAGAATACAAATAGACGACTTCGACAAATGTGCCATAAGGCACAAAATTCATGAATTCTATGCTGTGCAAAAGCAAGTACCAACTCAAAAGTCTGCTTACCGAATTGAAAAAAGATATTGATTTTACCGGTAGTAGGGAGTACTTGCGATTGCTATTGCATAGTATGGGGTTCAAATACAAAAAGTGCAGAAACCAACGGTACATATTGAAGGAGCGTTCGGATATTGTGGTTTGGCGGGAAAGTTATTTAGACGAAATAAAAGAAGCAAGGGACAAAAATATACCTCTTGTTTATTTAGATGAGACTTACATCCATGAAAACAAAAAAACGATGCCAATACTCACTGTCCCGACTATTCATGACGTACACGTATAATTGCCATATGTAAGCTGTTTGTAGCGACACTACATCAGGGCTAAATAGGAACTTGTCAGGCTATAACTAACCATCACCACTGTATGTAAATAGCTAAAGCAATAAAGGAACTAGGCCTACTTATGGAAATAAATACCTACTCTCCAATCGAGTGTTCGGTGTGTCTACTAAACAATGTTTAGTGTATCTCAGCTAGTTAGTTCAAAATAGATATCTAGATATTTGTGTGATCCCCGAGAAAGAATTAGTTAAAAAAATTGAAAAAGAATCCGCTATCATGAAAATTTTAGTTATTCATCCGGAAAAGAATTTTTGAGAAACCTTACGCACCTACTTTCGCATAACAACGAGTTAAGTAACAGAAAAAATACTGTACATATAAGGCGCAATGATGAACATGTTTACTTACTTTACTTATCCTAATACTTTTTATACGTGAGTAAAAAAAGAAAAACAATATTTGAAAAACCGTTTTTACTTAATTTTGCCGTCGAGTTACAAGATTATGATTTTGCAAATCAGTGCATTGAACAAGGCCCAATCCATATCTACAATCAAACTCATAACAAGCCACTTAGATTTAATTTAGGGAATTTTAATATATAATTGAATACTACTGAGCTACCACAATATGGAATCAAACATTTGTGTCCCAAAATAGGCTCTCTTAAAACAGTCTCTCAGGGTGTGGTCTCCGACAGCAACCGGGCTTGAGACTTTTAGGTGCATAGCGCGGTTCTAGAATCCACGGTGTCGTCATGTATTAAAATATTTTTTTGGAAGTCTAATTTATAGTCTAAAGGTAAAACGTTATATTAGATTATATCGTTATATCATGATTTATGTTTCAATTTAAGAAGTGAACTTGATTTTATAAAAAAATGCCTACAAAATCGTCGTGTGGTTGCCGGCTTAGAATTGTGCCACTCCATGTCTTCCCGTGGAAGTCGTAAGAGGCGACTAAGGGAATAAAGGCTTGTAGTACTGTTAGGCGATGGGCTTGCTACCTGTCACTAATATACACTGTTAATATCTTAGCCTAATTGTGCAAATTGTGGTTACAGAGTTATCAACAAGTTTTTGGAGTTGTTGGTAATTCTGTAGCTCTGCCTACCCCACTCTGGGAATGAAGGCGTGAAGGTATGTATGTATGTATGTATGCCTACAAAATTATACCGCTAACTATAACTCAATTTGAGTGAGTCAATATATCTCTCGCTGCTGACTGTTTATGGTTTGTTGTGTGCTACAGGTAATGTGCTAGATAAACTAGTAAAAGTGGATCAGAATCTTCTAGAACCACGGTATGCACCCAAAAGTCCTAAGCCTACTTATAACAGAAGAAAAGTCAGGTACTTTCTAATTTTTTGTAATGTTCCCATGCTCTCCCCCGGCTTGTTTCATAAAACCACACGCGTGTTTTAAGACCTCTATTATGTATCAGTTACATAAATAACTAATTTCTACTCTCATATTATAAATCGCTAATATTGATGTCGTTAACGGTATCAGAATACTACCTATTGCGCAACCGAAGTGTGAAAATAATTGTATAATGAGTTTTTTTTTAATCATAGATAAAGTAATAAAGTTCCTGTTAGTTTTAGAGGACTTATGATATGAGTCTAGATGAAGGTTATAATGCGAGAAGATTACAGTTAGTGCAGTGGCTTGAGACTCTGCGCGGCGGCGGCGTATGTGCGGCGGACGACAGTCCCGAGGCAGCGCGTCGCGCGCTGGAGCAGTGCGCGCAGCACCGCGCTGCCAGCCTCGACGCCTGCGCCGCCACCCTCGCGCAGGGCGAGGCGCTGCTGCAAGACCTCAGGTAAATAACAGACCAAACCTTTACAAAATTGTGTCCCTGAAGTCAGCGTCAACAGTGCAAGCTGGTTTTCTTCACGGTACTTAACGATATCTTATCATTATGACACCCTTTCAATTCTGGAATTGTAATATCGGAAAAAACTGGTCGGAAAATCCGGAATTACATGCTGCGAAAACGATGAACTTTTGACGGCTTGAAGTCGTCTTCGTAGACCCATACTCGAGATTGGTTTTTAGTTTCAGGCTCATACGGATATATCCATGACTCGTCACATAAAACCTCGGTAAAATAAAAAAAACATTTGAACTTTCTTCTGTGAATTAATTCAGAGTTTTGCGGCGCCAATTGAGGGAACTTCCTATAAAACGACAAAAAAAAAAAAAAAAAAACAATAAATATCAGGGGACATGTCACCAATTGAACTAGCCCCAAACTAAGCTCTATACTTCAGTTTTTTTAGCAAAAGAAATCATGTAAACAAAGAAGCAGTAGTCGCAAACCGTTTTCAATTGGGTATTAATCAGGTATCTATTTATTTATTTATTTATTGAGTTTAAATTATTAGTTACATATATACACATACATACCTTCACGCCTTCATTCCCAGAGTGGGGTAGGCAGAGCTACAGAATTACCAACAACTCTAAAAACTTGTTGATAACTCTGTAACCACAATTTGCACCATTAGGCTAAGATGTTTAACAGTGTATATTAGTGACAGGTAGCAAGCCCATCACCTAACAGTACTACAAGCCTTTATTCCCTTAGTCGCCTCTTACGACTTCCACGGGAAGACATGGAGTGGCACAATTCTAAGCCGGCAACCACACGGCATTTATTAGTTAATGTTAATAATTAACAAAGGAACCTTGGTTTATTATGAATAATATGATGATTAAACTATGATATTATCAAAGAATGATGGGCAAATTGGCCCATATAACCTATACAAATCTCATGTATACCACGTGAAAGCTAGTTACATAAGTTTCATTTTCTAATACTGGGACAAACTTCAAAAATCCCGGAGAAGAGAGTTATCAGCCTTCAAATATTCACACACACACAACTTATGTTACTGCACTAGCTATGCCCCGCATGCGTTACAATGATATTTACCGTATATCCGACTCACGCTCGAACAATTTGTTTCATGAAATGATTTCTCATGAAACTGGCTATCATGTACAAAAAGATTTATTCCAATCCGACGGGTAGTTCGAAAGATAACCCGTTTAAACAAACACACAAACCAACAAACAAAAACTCTTCTGCTTTATTATATTAGTATAGATTTATTCTTAAAATTAAATAGTGCCATAGCACAGAGGTATGAGCCTTATGGAAATCGAGATCAGACCATCATAATTGCTGAATGTGAGGGTTTGTCCTTATCACATCCCCATAGAGTTGAAAGTTACCCACGTTTTCATTCCGGGTATATACGAACTTAAATATTTCATCATAAAATATCTCAATTCTCCCAGCCTGCACAATCTAGTCGTCATAATAACAATTACAGCAAATAGTAGGATCGATAAACCTACATACGTTATGTTATAAATGTTATAATACTATTGGTGATTGGGCTGGGTTCCATACATGTTTGCCCATCATTCTTTATTTAATAGAAAATCTCCAATCCGCACTGGGCCAGGTTAGGGACTTGTCCGTTCCGTCTTATTACGAGAGGTGGCATGTGCCCAGCAGACGGAAATAATAACGGCTGGTTGTGGTTGTGGAAATAAAACGATTAACATATAAATATACATTTTAATAATTTTCAGAAAGTGAGTCTGAAAAATCTGATTCTGAAGAATCTGATTCATTTACATTCATTATGTTTTTTCCCACAGCATCATCTATAATATAATCGATACGCATCATCTTTTCCTCGGCTTTCTTTACATGTTCAATACAAGCGGTCCAATTTCCTGCTGTAATGGATTTGAATGCATCCTGGACCAATATTTTGATTGTTGCCATCTTAAAATCTTTATTGTAAGTGGCAACATAGCCTTTTCCCTGTGACCAGATCATTTCTATGGGGTTGAGTTCACAGTGATATGGCGGTAGCCTGGCCGATGGCCAACAAAATGGTGGCCATCTCATCAATCACATATTGTTCGTACAAACGCCTATGTTGTTTACCTTTTTCAAGTAATTGGGCCCACACCGCATTTGTACCATACTCTACGAGTATGTTCTTTTCTCGAAGCCATTTTTTAATGTCTACCTTTTTTATTTTACTCGTTGGTATTTGGTTAACTTAACGACTTAACTGGAAACAAACAACCAAACTACGGAAAATATATCGGTAGGCGATCAAGAGACATTTAGATTTAGAATAGACATTTGCCATAAGCATCATGTCATGAAGCTTAATAAGCTACCGATTTAAATATATGTGGCAGAAAACAGTTCTTAATGTAGCTAGCGACCTTTTTAATTTAATAGTATATCATCATCATCATCATGTCAGCCGAAAGACGTCCACTGCTGGACATAGGACTCCCCCAAGGCTCTCCAGTCAGACCGGTCTTGTGCTTTTCGCATCCACCGCGTTCCCGCGATCCTTACAAGGCCGTCACTCCATCTTGTTGGGAGGCCTACCTACAGCTCGTCTCCCGGTCCGCGGACGCCACTCAAGAACTTTCTGACCCTATCGGCCATCAGTCCTGCGTCCCCGCCCACTGCCACTTCAGTTTAGCTATTCTTCGGGCTATGTCGGTAACCTTAGTTCTACTGCGGATATCATAATTTCTGATTCTATCACGCAGAGAAACCCCGAGCATAACCCTCTCCATAGCCCTCTGGGTGACTTTGAGCTTCCTTATGAGGCCCATTGTTAGCGCTCACGTCTCAGATCCGTAAGTCATCACTGGCAACACACACTGGTCAAAGATTTTTGACTCCAAACACTGCGGTAATTTGGACGAGCGAGGCGAGCGACGGCGAGCTTCCTTATGAGCAGTGATCGGAATTGGTAGTGCCAGTTCGCGGGACTTCGGGACGTAAGATTAGTATGGATATAAGGAGTGGTCCCGATAAAAAGTAGCAGTACATAATATGGAATTTATTTTTATTTTGTGCTAATTTCTGAGAGGTGCATTTTTAATAGTAATCTGTAGATACTATTAAATAAAATAAACAATAAGAATGGTAAAAATTAAAGAGGGATTTCAAGTTTTCGGCTTTTACATTAAATCTCACCTAAAACTTTTTGAACAGTGTCTTTCGAGAGAATTTATGAGGTGTTTGTCATAAACATAGTTTTTTTTTTTAAGTTTGATGGGCTAGTGAATGCCTTATTGAATTCTCTTTTGATCATTATTTAATATTTTTGATTTGACTTTAGTTTGAGGTAGTTACATGGATTTTCAAAAATTGTGTATTTGCTATTTTTACGGAAATTTGTCTCCCATAGAAAAACCCCTGTCAGAGGTTAGATTATTGGAGAAACTTCCTTACTACCCAACGTGAAATCCAGTTTATTTGTATAACTTATTCGTATAATAATAAAAAGCATAAAACAAGTTCTGAAAATGGAAATTCAAATGTGGTATTGTATAAAACGGCAAGCGAAGATTGTCAAATTGTGTTGTACAAAAAGTTATAAACTACATTGCAATAAATATTGAGAAAACTCAAGGAATGTTACACATTTCAATATTATTGTGTTTTTATTGGATAGTAAGATATCTACACAGTACTAAAAAGAATAAACTGCTTCATAATAAGCAGGGACCGCAACTTTGGTGCCGATGACAGACGTACGACGTCAAGCTAAATACAGAGTGTTGTTATCTAGATTATATACACTTAATCAAATAACAACTTATTAGCCTCTTTAGTTTACTGATATTAAAACTTGAGTTAAGAGTTTTCCACGTACTGGCCACGTATAAAAACATAATTGTCTTTGTCATGTTAAAACCAAGATTGTGGGAAATGACAACCAATTTCTGTTTAATTATTTTTCATTAGTAAAATATAACCGAAATATTATTGCTTTGCTATGGAATCGTATTTGCAGAAATTTCCTTTTCTGATTTTACAAAATGAAAAAATGTACTGCTCCTGCTGTGACCAATATTTAACAGGAAAAGCAAGTAATATAGAGAAACATTTGAAAACAAAAAAGCATATAGAACGAGAAGGAGGAAAAATGACACAGCATGATTTCAATATGGATTTAACAAAATTTATGATAGCTTCGAATATACCCTGGAATCAATTAAAAAATAAGAACTTTTCCAATTTTATTGAAAAATGCATTAGCGGAAAATATGCAAATAATGTGAGTATACCGTCAGAATCGAACTTAAGGTGTAATTTTTTACCAAAAACATTTCAAAAGACTTACGCTTCTATACGGCAAGATATAGGTAATTCATATATTTACGTAAGTGTGGATGAGACACAAGACAGACTTCAGCAAAAAATTGCAAATGTGATTGTCGGAGCTCTTAAGGAAACCAACGCGAGCAAACCACACCTTATCGCTTGTCAAGTTCTGGCCAAAACCAATAATGTTACTATTAAAGAATTAGTGATTAACTCGTTAAACAAACTGTTTGAAAGTGATACTTATCATGAAAGAGTGGCATTGTTTCTCACTGATGGAGCTCCGTATATGTTAAAAGCAGGCCGCTCACTAAACGACATTTTCCCAAATTTAACACACGTAACATGTGTAGCCCACGGGCTAAACCGTGTTGCAGAGAAAATTAGAGAATTATACGATGATGTTAATGAATTAATAGCAAGTGTAAAATTAGCATTTTTAAAATCGCCCTCAAGAATGTCAGTATTGAGACAACTTTACCCTGACATACCTCAGCCACCACGGCCCGTTATAACACGCTGGAATACGTGGATTGAGGCGTGCATGTACTACAGGAAGTATTTTGATGAAATCACTAATGTTATTAATGCTTTAAATGAACAAAATGCAGCCCAAGTGAGAAGAGCAAAGTTAGCAATTCGTAAACCTAACGTAAAAGAGAACATATTTTTCATAACAGAACATTGCAGCATCTTGGTTGATTCTACTAGACATATACAAAATTCATCTTTGGCATTGAGCGAGTCGTTGCGTGTGGTTAAAACTGTTACCGCAAAATTATCTAAGATTATGCTACATGGAAAGGGAAAAAACATATACAGAAAACATAGAACACTATTAAAAAAAAATAGTGGATTACAGATTATGGAAAATATGGCTGATCTGAACAACCACAGGGAAATTAGTCTCTATGAACCCTCAGAAAAAATGAACTTGTGGCGTTTATTCAAATATGCTCCTATTACGTCCGTAGAGGTAGAAAGATCTTTCTCAATATTGAAGTGGATTTTTACTAGCACACGATGTAACATGACTCCTAGTAGTTTGGAACAGATTTTGATTATACATTTTGAATCGAAGTATAATAACTAAAGGATATCAGACTGGTACGTTGTGCTTATTAAACTCATATAAACGCTGTATGTGCAAGCGTCCATAGGCTACGGTGACCATTTATCATCAGACTGGGCGTGTACTTGTTTACCACGGACGATATTTTTTTTGACAACCCTGACCCTACCGGGTTGGTCGCGTATTTTGTATGAAGCTTCCCGCTACGCTGTGGTATTAGGGTTATATGTGGACTATATGGTGATTTTTCTCCTAACTGGCAGTTAAGAGAACAATCTTTAATCTATAAAAAAAATACATACCATATTAATTGTCACTTTTCTGAAGTTTTGGTAGATATTGTCGTTAAGGACGTAAAATATGGGTGGAAGTAATTCGATTCCCAAGTCATTACGAGAACTTACAATGGAGTGCATTGCTAGAATATTAAGTAGAAATCTTAATTCTTACTTAGATGAAAATAATGAATACGATTTTGATGATAAAGTAAGTTTTTCACCGCCTATCATTTGTTACCAAATTTGAGATGATATAGTTGCAGCGTGATGTCAAATTGGTGTCATCAGAATGAAAAGCACGGGCCCCATATTATAATACTTATTATACCGATATTGTTAATTTTATTTCTTGACACTTATTGTTTTAGATGTTAAATTTTCGAGGATGGGTTTGGAATCTTGGATTGCCAGAAGTTTTGCGGAAAGAGCTATTTTTAAAGTCATTGGCGTCATTTCCATCAAAAGAAATTAATTTAGATGAAGAAAGGTTGATCGTCAACAACATTTGCTCCAGGTGCGGTTATAGGAATTATGACCAGTGCGACGCTAATTTTGGTAATTGGCGAGAGGTTCAAGAACTATTTTGCCCTGAATGTACGTGTGAAATGTATAAAAAAAAAACCTTCCGTTAATATGTTGTTTTATTTACACGAAGAATAATATTTTTTGTTACAATTACATTACTGTAAAAAAACGAATAAAAATAATACTTGCATCGTTTTTTAATGTTAACATTATTTTTTATGCAAATTATTCTTAATATTTCATTATAAAGAATTGAGGTATTGCAATGTTATTAAAAGAACATCCTATATCGGACTAAACGTCATACGTCTGTCATCGGCACCAAAGTTGCGGTCCCTGATAATAAGTAAACAATAAAAATAAAAATCTGATAATTCCTTGCTACTTTTTTATTTGAACCCGGGATTTGATATGAATAAAATTAAGATTGTGTTTAAAATATTTAAAGAATATGTAATGTGAAATGATGTATGGAAAATGTGCTTTCAGATAAATGCCCTGAATAAAAGTCTCTATAGTTGCTACCACTGTTATCGGGTCCCTTTCAATGTTTCGACTGATTTTGTACTAGATAGCAAAGTAGTAGTACTTTAATAAGTTCCAATTATCCTCTATCTATTTAAGCAATTGACATTAGTTTAAACCTATTTTGTGATCAGCTGGCCAGTTAAATAGAGATAAAACGATTGCAATGTCAACTTCATATGCATGCCAGTGTCATATGCAATCTGTACCTACCATATAAATATAAATTCAATAATCGCAAAAGTTACCGGACTTTGTGATATTCTTATTGTGACTATTTTGGCTGATCCTTACTGGACTCCGATTTACTTCTGATTGGACTAAGTAAAGTCTTGTTGTTGTAAATAAGAACAGTATCAGATCTTTCTACCTCACTGAACATGCCTCGGAAAACTAAGAAAGAAACTGTTCTAAGTTGGATTGAACTATATCCCGATTTAAAGTATGACTCTACAAGACATTTAATACACTGTAAAAAATGTGAAGTTGATATAGGGTGTAGAAAAAGTACAGTGAAAAAACACGTCGAAGGACCTGTACACACAGGATTGCCTCGAAAACCAGATGAAGGTTTTTACTTCGACCTGATCGAGTTCCTCATAATGTGCAATATCCCATGGGTGCAAATCGAAAACCCAGCATTCAAATCTTTCTTTCAAAAGTACTTTTGCTGTACTTGTGCAGATCAGCCTCTTCGAAGTCTACCCAGTGAATCAACGATAAGAAAGGTATACCTGGACAAGTTTTATCAAGTCAGAATATCTGCTATAAACAATGAAGTAGCAAATAAAAAAAATTGGATATCGCTTGATGAAACGACAGACTTTTTAGGCAGAATTGGCTACTTGACAGTTTTCAGAAAAGTATTTTAAAATGTGCGTTTGCTTATTTTATTCATCTCACAATATTTTTTTTCTAGAAAAAATGTTAATTATTAGACAAAACACGTTTATAAGGAAATTAATTTGAAATACGCGCGTAAACGGTAGGTCACGTGACTTTTGTCGTTGGTGACGTCACTACACATAAAACAACGAACCGAATTATTATAAAACCAACTTAAGCGAAAGGATAGTTTTAAAAATATATTTTGTGAAAATGTCTAATTATAAGACGTGTGCCGTACCAATGTGTAGAAGTACGACGATCAAAACTCCTGAAAAATTATTTATACACGTTCCTAAAAATGCTCAACATCGAAAGAAGTGGTTGCAGTTGGCACGTCGAGATTCGAAGTTAACATCTGTCCACTTTTGGCAGATTTGCTCTATCTGCCTTTAAATATCCCGCCTCCATTTAGTGCGACTTCTCACGAATACAATTATGGTAAGCTTTCGAGTCGTTTATTTTTACTACGGAGATGTTTGACAACTTTGTATTTAGGCTGCAGTGACGTCACACGTAAATCAGTCATGGCCGCTAGCATTTGGGTTCATTGGAGCCACGGGTAAAAAACGACGATGTTATTTTCCAAAAATAAAGTACTTATCATATTTTTTATTGCAAATAAAAATATGTGCAGTTATTTTTTTAGTGTAAACTACCATATTCAACACTTTTTATATTTAATTGTTACAACTGTCAAGTAGCCAATTGTGGTCAATTTCTTGGTGAAGCCCTTGGATGCAACTGTTTCCCAAAAAACTTATTTAGTGGCATGTAAAGTGCTAGCAGTAGTGATTGGGGAGAATATTGCTAAGTTTGTTACAGACTGCTTACAAAATATGTGGGGTGAATCCTATGAAAATCAACTCGATAGTGTGCTTCTATCTATCTGTGCTATAACTTCATAATATAAGATACAGTTTTATTGCACACATGTCAATTATACAGAATTCATATTATGATCGTCAAAGAAGTAAAAACAAAAAAGTAAAGTAGCAAAAACCAATGTCAAAAATGAATGGATTATAAAAACACAAATAATAATAAAACGAGTCACAAAGTTAAATATATAAATGGTAGTACAATATACAATGTCAAAATTATATATATATATATAGGTATTATAAAGTCAAAATTCAGTGTCAATACATTCACTTACAGAGTAAAATGCATTATCTAACAAAAGGTTTTTCAATCGACGCTTGAATGCTTCGTCACTGGACTCATTTTTTAAGGAAGCGGGTAGGTGCTCGTAGAATTTAGGGCCGATAATTCGCGGGTTCTTCCTGGCTAGCGCCGTGCGGCTTGGAGCCGGCCGCAGCTCTGCTGCGCAAGCGGCCCGTGCTGCGAGTGACCTTGCCCTCAACTCCCATTCGCGCAAAGGTATGGAGGTTTAAACGCGTATAAACAACAATTTGGTACAAGTACACGGAATATAGCGTCAGAATGCGATATTGAGAAAATACCCTCTTGCATGATTCTCGTTGTTTTATACCGGCAAGGATCCTAAGCGCTCGTTTTTGGAGGATCATTACGCGAAGCAACGAATGAAAATAAGCAAAATACGCCTGCTTTAGCCCATCACTTGCTATAGTTGGCTTTAACTTCCGTAAAGCGAAAGCTGCACTGCTCAACTTGACGCAAAGTAAATTGACATGCTGCTTCCGGTTTAGGTGGTTAAACACGCAAAAGAGATTTTGATAGGTCCAGAACTCGTTTGACCCCGCAAAATATAGAAAAAATAATAGTTATCCATTCTTACTACCATTTTAATGATGAACATGAAATAGGAATAGATGATGATTATGATCAGAGGTCGGAATTTTCGTAGCACTTTTGAGCTGTCATAGGGAGTTCTCGTTTATCGATTTCGGATATACAGTGGTGGTCATATAATTAAGAACGCCTATTTAAAGGGAAGTTTTTTTCCAACTAACAAGTATAACTAACTGCATGTATTTTTTTGTATTTCTCTCTGTATCGCAAAACTTTTGCATACTACCGGTTCATTCGCTGATACAAATGATTGGCTAAAAAATAAATAGATACACTTTTTACATTAGATCTGAACCTAGTATTACTTCTTACTGGCTGGTCACATAATTAAGAACGCTGAATGGTTTATTTTTTTATTCAAATTTAAATAGAGAACAGAGTGGTTGTAGGTCACTATTTGTATGATTTTGGCGCCATTTAGTGCTGTAAGAGTTTAAAAGGTGATTGCTTCGTGTAAAAACAATGGGGAAAAATAAAAGTTGCAATAAATCTACAAGGGAAGTAATAATAAAACTTCGCGAGAAGAATTGGTCGTATAAAAAGATAGCCGACCATCTGCAATGCTCAAAAACAATGGTTTTCCACGCTGTGAAGCACTTTGCGACGTATCAAACTACTTCAAATGTTCCGCGTGAACCTAAACAGAGGAAGTCATGTCGTCGAGATGATCGAAATATCATTCGTTTGGCAAAACAAAATCCTTTTAAAGGGTCTAATGAGCTGAGAAAAGAATATTTTGGTGAAAACAATCCTTCAGCAATCTCGGCACGCACTATTCGAAGGCGTTTAGTAGAAGAAAAGTTGCACGGGAGGATAGCAAGGAAGGTGCCCATGTTGAAACGGTGTCATAGGCAAGCCCGGCTTGCATTTGCAAGAAGGTATGAAAACTGGACAGTTAGACAGTGGAAAAATGTTCTTTTTTCTGACGAGCCAAAAATAAACAGGGTATGTTCTGATGGAAAACGATATGTACGACGACCTCCGAATAAAACATTCGACCCTAAGTACACAAAAGTGACATTAAAGCATGGTGGGGGAAATGTAAAAATTTTGGGGTGCTTTTCTGGACATGGTGTTAGACCTGTTAAGTTGATAGAAGGAAACATGGATCAATTCCTATACAAAAATATACTGGAAGAAACAATGTTACCTTATGCTGAAGACGTGCTTCCGGTTATTTGGACATTCCAGCACGACAATGATCCAAAGCATACTGCACGTACCGTTAAGGAATTTCTCACATCGCAATCAGTTTCTGTCTTAGATTGGCCAGCTAACAGCCCAGATCTAAACCCAATAGAGCATCTTTGGTGTGAAGTCAAGAAAAAGGTTTCAAATCGACAGTGTGGCAATTTAAGAGAGCTGTACGACGTTTTCTTAGAAGAATGGAAGTCTATCTCTCTTGCGAAATGTCAAAAATTGATAGAGTCTATGCCTCGCCGGTGTAAAGCAGTAATTAAAAGCCGTGGACACGCTACTAACTATTAATTTTTGTTTAAAATGTATTAAATATCTTTTTTTCCTTTACGCACTTCACATTAATGTGATTTATTTAGTCTAAGTTTCATATAATACAACTCTCGAGCAGTTCAATAAATCGTTCTTAATTATTTGTCCAGCTTTATTACTATTTGAATTTGTTACTATAGAGAAAAAATACAATTTGTAAAAGAAATAGTTAGCGATTTTATTTTATATTCCTAATCCCGTTTGCTCTATTCATGTGGCTATTTCAAAACATAACTAGTTACTTTTAAGAAGGAACATTATAACTACACATGTCATGATTTAGATAAATATATTCTGCAACTTCAAATCGTTCTTAATTATATGACCACAACTGTAAATATGTTATCGATACATTATAGAACACAACATATTAAAGAACATTAAAAGAAGAGGTAAACCACAGGCGGTATTATCGCTAAAGAGCGATTTCGTTCAGATGACTTTCGAGTACTTACCTAATTGAAAATGTGAAATATAGATTTGCAATGAAAACAATGAAAAGTTAATAGTTAACATTTTAATCAGTTCAGTTTAGTGTTATCATTTATGAATTTCATGTTCAAAGTCTGTTTTAGTGCTAACAAGACTAAGTGTTTCATCATTAGTTTTTCAATAAAAGAAATAGATAGTCATTATCTGAAAGAGATCGCTCTTTAGCGATACGACCGCCTGTTGTGTTCTATAATGTATCGATACAATATGTATATCCGAAGTCGATAAACGAGAAGTCCCTATGGCAGCTCAAAAGTGCTACGAAAATTCCGACCTCTGATTATGATGCACTGATTCAAAAAGCCCTCATCAAAAATTTAGAAGTGGCGACTAATATTAGATTGAAAAATACATTTTTGTTATTGTTACTTAAAGTATTTGTTTTAGTTTATTTTGTTTACTAGCAATAGAGTATTTTATTATTGGTAATTATATACATACAAGTTGTATGTACTTATCCACTTTGACTTTGACTTCTAAAAAAATATTTTAACATAATGGCGCCTCCGTGGATTCTAGCACCATAGCGAGCATCCAAAAGTCCCAAGCCTAATAATAACACAAATTATTAACAAAATTTTAAAACGTGGTTACAGAATTATCAACAACTTATTTAAGAGTAATGTAGGTAATTCTGTAGCTCTGCCTACCCCACTCCGGGATTACAGGCGTGAAGGTATGTATGTATGTATTTTAAAACAAACACCGTATATTTACAACCACCGCGAAAGTAATGGCGTAATGTGAAAAAAGGATGCAAATGAATAATTTTAGAGGTCGTGTGCGACGGAGACGGCGTTATTTTGGAGTGTCCTTGGGAAAAAACAAAATTTGGATGAAATAAGCCGGAGTCCGACGGTTGGACTTAGCAGCTTCCTCGCTCGGATTTTTATATGTAGTTTCTTCTGCCGCTATGTCTATGTGTCACAGAGCACTGAATCGTCACCGCGCGTCTCTACTAGAGACGGCAGTGAAGACAATATTCGTGCTTCGCAGTTTCGCTGAGCGCAATTGATGGAGGTAAAGGCCGTCAGTGTCTATTTGGACGTTGTAGAGTGCACGTCATGATCAAAAAAGCGATATTATGCCTCATTGTGCTGTGATATGGTGTAATACCGAAAGTAAAAACGTGAATAAACAAAATTCTGGCGTATCATATCACAATTAAGTATTTAAAACCAATATTTGGTTATTTGAAAATTGCGATTTGAGGTTATCTTGGAACACAAAACCTCGTCTTTTTCTTCTTCTTAACAGAAAACCTCCACCGCGCCGTAAGCAGTCTCACCAGCCAGTGACGCCAGTAAATGCGTTAGTGAAGTGTAGCGGTGTATGGCGTCATATCGATAGAGTGCATCGATGTCCATAAAGTATCAATGCATTTTTATTCCATTTAAAATTGTTAACCCTTCAAGTGGCAAGGAGCCGTATAACGGCTGCTGTCAAAAACAATTTATACTGTATGACATTAACACAAATTTCAAATTTAAACTAAATATATTTTTCTTGCCAACTGAAGGGTTAATTTAATATTAATTATCCTTTACTAAGTGTTCCTTTTAGGTTTCCTAATGATGCTTACATTAAAGATAAATGGATATTAGCGACGGGAAAGTTAAACTGGTTTCCTCAGAAACATTGTACGATTTGCTCAGACCATTTCGAGGCTGGAAGTATCACGAAAAGGAGTACCAGAACATAGCTATCTAATGATGCTATTCCAACAATGAAACTCCATCCTGTTTTTAACGAGGTAAAACTTTCACAAACTGATTCATTTCATAAACATATAATTTGGTAAACTGCTTTATTCCGGAACTGAAAATATTTCAGGACTATCGTGTCAAAACGCTTTAGGTTGGTTAGTTTCATAGAAATCCTGAAATATGTACAGTTTCGGAAAGAAAAGCGGTTTGCTAAATGATGTTTGTGAAATCAATCTGTTTATAAATATGTGGAAAAATATGTGGACATCAGACTGAACTACCTTACAAAAAAACGCAACTCCAATTTATTAATACGAAGTTATTGTAAAAAGTTTCAAGTTCAAGTTTTCAATTAATCTTGATTTTAATAAACAACCCCAATAAAATGATTTCTATTATTTTGGCACATAGTTGGTAATGCATGCCTAAAGGTATTATGAATAATTTTGAATATTGCCGAAATATTGTTTTTAAAATAGTCATGTGTCCGATTTTGGCTCATTAAAATATCGATAAAAATATCGACCTCACACCGCAGCACTCTTAGGCACTTGTGGCGCACAGATGGTTGACATCTAAGACAATACGGATACATCATTTAAGTAGTAGTGCGTGTACTAGTGTGAGTAAACGGTGACGCCCACTGACACGCTTGATTTGTATGGAAAGTTTGGAGCATACCGTCTCTAGTAGGGGCACGGTTCTGTGCTCTGTGTCTATGTGTGCGAGTTTGAAGCGCTAGGAAATTATTTGAATGTGTTAGTGCAAGTCCGGCGCTGAGTCACAGGATTGTATGGTTGATGGTTTTAATAGTGGGTGTAAGTTCGAGCGCAGGGAAATGTAACTGTGCTTGTGTGCGTGTGTACGAATATATTCGTGTGAGTCCTACGATAAATTTCTGCGTTTTGTTCATGCATCGTATTATGAAGATGGTAACGCAAGGTAAATATATAGTTTACCCGTTACCGGGTCACTTTCTGTTTTACGTTTTCTTTGTATGCCAACACTAGGTATGCATAGGAATTTCTAGGGAAGCCGCTGGGAATCGGGTTATATGGACGCTTCTCTACTGCTACCGACTATACCAAAGCATCATCAATTCTCAACCAATCGTCAGTGTGACTCATTCTAATACCCAAACACCTTTGAATCTGCTGATATGACAAATCCCGGTCTACCTTTATAAGCTGACGCACTACATTGATGTTTTCTGGTGTGACTTCCGATTTTGGCCTCGTTGAAATTTTGAATTCCACCTGAATATTGTCGTCTTTGAAGTTGCTTCATTACTAAAAGCGGCAATCACCCGTTCTCCACATTGTTTTTGTTGTAATCCATTTTTAAAATCGTAATTAATCATAGGCCTTGAATTATCACTGGACTGTTTGTTCCATTTACAGCAGCTCACTCAACAACTTCAAAAACAATTGAAACCTAAACATTGCTTTTTTTTTCTACGTGGGCAGTGAAAAATTCCATTGAAACTAGAGATTATAAAAAGGTATAACATTTATCAAAAATAAGTTCGTAAGTATTAGATTTCCCAAAATTTCAGTGCAGCCCTCGCATTAGTCTGTGGACCCTTAAAATATGTTTTTAAAAATAATAGTTGCCAGGTTAATGGCGGATGAGATTTAGATTGGCAATAAAAATGCCCGAAGTTGACCTCCGCTTCACTTAATTGACACACACTTATTACTCCTTTTTGTCGGGATTAAAAAGTCAGCAAAAATGTGGTACTTGCTCTCTAGCCATCCTCGAATAATCCATCCAATAATCGAAAGCAGTTAGGTATCGTTGGTGAAACTGCAAAACAGCGTAACATTTTAAATAAAGAGCAAAAATGCACCTTTTTTATAAGTTAGTAAGGTTTATTTTGCTCTGTCATAAATTTGTTAGTTATGCCTTTTTGCAGTATTACCGACGGTATAGTAATTGTTGATATAGGACGCTGTGATAGAGGGACGGACAGTGTCGGTACCATTAGAGTTCCTTTTACTGGTTTGGTACGGAATCTTTAAAACAGAAGGCTACTTGTGTGGTGTCAGCTTTGCTTCAGGAACTTTTCTGTTAGCGTTAAGACTGTTCTGGAAACCCGTAATTGTAATTGAGTCACAACACTAACCCCCTTACTTATAAACGTGGAATAAGCTTGAAATAGTTTATGACATGCTTTGTCACTTTCTGTCAGATGCAAATGTCACAATTACGGATAAAGACAAAGCATAGCATAAACTATTCCAAGCTTATTCCATGTTTATAAGTAAGGGGGTAGGAAGTTTTTTTGTGAAGTGAGGACGTCACGCGTTAACGTTTCGATGTTTTCGAGGAGCAATGGAAGTATAAAGTACTAGCTTTTGCCCGCGACTTCGTCCGCGTAGAACTCGTTTATAGCAGTTAAGTAAATTAATAGTTGTTAGTAATTTTATAGTTTGACGTCCTCCCTGGCTAGAATGATCAAACACAACATGTTATATTTAGCGCGAAATTTATAAAGAAGT
Organism: Acleris emargana; assembly: GCA_927399475.2. NCBI lineage: Eukaryota > Metazoa > Arthropoda > Insecta > Lepidoptera > Tortricidae > Acleris > Acleris emargana. The sequence continues at coordinate 40,736,860 of OV656835.1, read as the reverse complement.
TGAATTGGATAACGTTGTCTAGGTTATTACATTTTAGTATACATTATTTTTTCTTTTGCCATCTTAAGCTAAAATATGAAGATTTTTTGAGCTGGATACTCGTAAGCATACAGTTAGTTGCCTATGGGGAAATCAGTTTGCTTTAATGTACACCGGCTACTTTTACGGTTTGTCTTTGCGCTTTGTTTACGGTCATGGCAAAAGCTGTTTTATAGGGAATTGCACTCTTTTAAAGTTAAATGGTATATCGGTCGGAATGCGGGGAATTAAAACATTTTTTTCCTTTAGCACTTCCAGGCATAATTATTGCCCTTGCGATATTTCGACCGTTGCGTAATCGACCGTGCCAAATTTCATAATCAAGATTATGCATCAGGAGTACTGGGACACCAACTGTAAGCATGAACTTTTGGGGTGGTACCCCCATAGCTCCAAAGAGTTCAGGACCTCTAATGGTAGGACGTGAATTGTTCAGTGTCATGGCATTGTCTACCGAGAGATACTCCACAACATCGCCCTCTCCGTGAGTTTTTTTTTAGTTTATCTATTCGATAATTTTGTTTGTCGGTGCTTATTGTTACGCCGATGGGATAAGGCGTCTAAATTTCAATCATGGTTTTTGGTGCTTTAGAAGCGTTTTAAGCAGGCTGAAATATCGTTTCAGTCCCTTTCAGAGGTAGCTCTATAACATATTGCCACCCTCTGTCAGATTAAGCCATAACCTGAAAACCCATTTTCAGGAGTTTTCAGGACCCCTTATGGGTCTTTGAAGTACATTTCAAGTACATTTTGAAATACATTTGAAGGGAATATTAAAGTTTGTGTCGGCTGTAGGCGACGTGGCATCAGTGCCACGACTTTCAGTTGTACGCCAGAACCGACTGAGGCATTTAAAAGGGTAAAAATAAAACGTCCAAGTGAATGATATTTAGTCACATATTTTCTTAAATGTGCAAGTCGCAGTAATTCTCGAATCGTGTATAAAATCATTCCTTAAAAGGCAGGAAACTCATCGTGTTTCCGCTGAGTTCACGTCACCGCAGAGTCTTGCTCAACGAGAGAAAAACTTGCCTCCGCTGTGCCGCGCCGTAAATTAATGTTGCAAACCATGCTTTACGGTCTACCTATTTGTAAATCTTTACTTAAATAATTGAAATGAAGCTATTATTTGAATTAGTAATTAAAATGAATTACAAATATAATCTCTTACAGTCGAAGTCACTAATTTATATAAATATACATAAGCTTAATTAACAGTGACAAAAGTAGGCTTGTAGATATTTACCTAATCCACACGGTGTAAGAAAATAAACTTAAGCGATATTATTAATACACTTACTTTGTACACAGGTTGAGCAATCCTTATAACAGTGTGTATGAAAGTCCAAGACTGTAAGAGTAAGGGGTTTTTAGGAAACACCAGCATCATATTTCACCATCTTGATTTTAGTATGAATGGCGTAGCTTGTGTGAACCTTTTTTGGATGTGTGTTTACTTTGCAAAGTATACCGAATTGTAACCTGTCACGTGTCATTGTCAATCAATTAAGATGGTGAAATAGGGGATGGTCGATTTTGGAATAAGTTTTTTTTTTTGTGATACTATTTATTATTTTATTGTAGCAAAATATTAAAGTCAAAGGACAGTGGGCAAAATGTCCCCACCCACCAACAGAAACGAAACATATCTCATTTGATAGATCTTGGCAACCTGATGATTTTTTACTATGACGACGATCGTCCTATGTATGGGGTTTTCTTGGAAAACCATTATCATATCGTATGGAATTGGTTTAAAAATGAACACATTCTTGCATTGCATGACACTTGAAAGGTTTTTTACATAGAAAAAATCCCATCGATTTAGCTACTAAAATAGTTATTTTGTCTTGTTTTGGGTCTTAACGAACATATAAACATGCATCCCGTGACTGTTGGAGGGTGGGGACGGGGTCCATACAAAATTGCCCATCACCCTTTACGCGTTCAGGTAAAATAGTGACATTTGTACACACAGGCTGAACGCAATAGCTCTTATGCTGGATGTCGAAGGAAATTTCAACAGTTGTGTGTGTCAGGTAGGCATCAGGATATATACGTGAGTGCAGACACAAGTACAATCCGCGGTATTAGAAAATATCTTACAGTCCGCATGGCTCTCCCTAACGCGGTCTTATACAAATGTTACCAATTTTACGTAAATCTACATACATACATACATACATTAAATCACGCCTGTTTCCCAGAGGGGTAGGCAGAGACTTCATTCCACTTCTTTCCACTTGCTACGATCTTGACAAATTTCTTTCGCTTCTTCAACATTCATACATCGAGTCATGCACGCACGATTCGGCCCTTTTCCAGTATTTCTCCGATTTGATTCGAAAAAGTACGCCTAGGGCGGCCCCTTCCGACCCTTCCACTCACTTTTGATCTGTATATCTCTTTCGTCAATCTTCTTTCATCCATCCTTTCCAACTGACCGAACCATCGAAGCATGCCCTTTTCAATCTTAGTCACTACATCTTCTTTTATTCCACATTTCTCTCTGATTTTTTCATTTCTTACTCTATCAATCAGTTTCACACCACACATACTACGCAAAGAGCGCATTTCTACTGCATTTACACGACTTACATGCTTGTCCTGCCACACCCAACATTCACTACCATACATCAGGGTAGGGGCCAGCACTCCATTGTGAACAGCCAGCAGGGCTTTTTGTGAAACGCCATGTCTGCTCACAAAGGAGTACAGGGCCCCATTAATTTGATTCCCTGCATTCACCCTCCTCTCGATATCCTTACTCACACTTACCATCTCTTGTAAACATACTTCCCAGGTACACAAATTCGCTCACTTGTTCTACTAATTCACCATTTATATTTATCACGCACTCAGTCATCTCCTCATCCTTCTCTATCACCATGACCTTGGTCTTGGTAACATTTACTTTTATCCCCTTTTGCTTAAATCCCTCATTCATCACTGTCACCATCTCCTGCAACTCAAGTACCGATGGGGCAAGTATAACTTGATCATCGGCATATATGAGGCATTTGATTAGCAACTCTTGCACACGCAAACCCTTATCATACTCTTTCAAATCCCACATACAACTGTCCATGAATAGATTGAACAGCCATGGTGAGGCAACACAGCCTTGTCTAACACCTTTAGAGATGTTAAACCAGGCCGAGTATGCCCCATTGATTCTGACACAGGCTTTAGAACCCTCATAAAGGGACCTCAAAGCCTGCACCAGGTTGCTGCTCACTCCATACATAGACAGCACCGTCCACAACTCTTTTCTATCTACCCTATCATAGGCCTTTTCCAGGTCCACAAAAGCACAGAAAACCTTTTGGTTCACAGCCAAGAACTTTTCTGTGATGGACCGTAGTGAAAAGACCTGATCCGTACATCCCATTCCCTTTCGGAATCCCGCTTGTACATCCCAGATTTTGTCATTCGTAACATTCAATACCCTTTCAATTAAAATCTTCGCATATACTTTGCCGACAACACTAAGGAGCCTGATACCGCGGTAGTTCGTCTTGCTGTGACCCCTTTCCTTTATACAGAGGGACGATAACGGCCTTGACCCAATCTTCCGGGACTCGGCCGCTACTCCAACATGCATTGAAAAGACGGTACAACAGACTACCCACCACGCCATCTCCTCTTCTCAGCATTTCTATCGACACTCTATCACAACCTGCTGACTTTCCCGCTTTCATACTTTTTAAAGCTTTCATTATTTCACTCATACTAATCACACTTTCATCTTCGCTACTTGCATCTTTACTCATGCTTTCTGGCTCACGACAAATATCTTCGCATTCAAACAAGCTTTCAAAATAAGTTTTCCATCTATCAAGCATTTTTTCTTCCTCACATATTAAGTCTCCAGACTCATCCCTCACCGCGCTTAATTTAGTTTTCTCCGATTTCCCCCGAGCCGAATTAATCAAGCTCCAAAAGAGTTTAATATTCGACTGGAAGTTGTCAGAGAAACTCCTATCATACTTTTCATTCAGTAAATCTTTCTTTCTAGCCACAACTTCTTTCAGTCTTTTCTTTGATCTATTATACTCTTTTTTCTTTCTGTCGCTTAGATCTTGTCCTGGCTCTACAGCTACAAAATGCAACCAACACTTTTTCTTCTCTTTCACTACATCATCTACCTCTCTATCCGACCATTCCGGTCGTTCATTCTTGCTTTTCCTTCTTTTTACGACACCGCATACTTCAGTGGCCGATTTGACCATTCCATTCTTCATAATCTCCCATACATTATTTACATTATTCTCAACTTCACTGTCTTTCATCTTATTAACACATTCAAAACAATCTTTCAGCTTTCTTACGTACTCATCTTGTATAACTTCGTCATTCAGTTTCTCTACTTTTATCCACTGTGGTTCAGCTTGTATGGAGAAAGTGTCAAAATTAGATTTCTCCGAAAGTATGTTATATTTTAAATAGCTTTATATATAACGTATTATTATTTAGCCTACTAAAAAACAGAAAATGATATGAATTAAATTTATTTATTTCACCAAAAAAAATAAAACAAAATAATTCAAATTATAGAAAAATTCACTCTATTTCAATCCTTTATAAAAAATACAAATAATGAATATTAATGAAAAAAAGTATCAAAAAAACAAAATTTAATACATGTTCATTATTTAGAATATAAGAACAGTATACATTTTCTACAAAAATATATTAACAAAGTTGCTTCGTAACCGTGCTATTTATTGAACATAAAAAAATGCACGTTATGAGTTGTCATCTTAAAAATACTTAAATTAAACTATGTTACAATTAATAATTACTGTTAAATTAACTCTAGACATCTAAAAGACTAAGAACAGACTTGGACAAAACAGATTTTTTCTTTCTAGGTAGCTTTCTTTGACTCGTAATTAGTGGGTCTGAGTTTAACAAAAGACTATTTATGAGATCCGTATTCGTCAAGACGCGTGACATCTTCCTCGTGTTATTTAGTCTGAATGATTTTATATTTTTATTTGTGGCCTCGGCAGCTTCTTCTGAAAGCTGTCCTATAGATAAAAATACGTGGTCGATAACTTCAGACCCATGAATAAGGACTTTATGTACAGAAGCTGGTAAATTGAACCATGGATATTCATGAACAAGCTGCCGAGCCGTATCTAAAGCATAAATCTTAAACCTATCTGAATTTATTTTATAACCAGAGTTTAAACAGTTCAAAATTGTGCCACACCTGTCAATGAGATCCTTTTTAATGCCAGTAATTTCAGCTGAAAGAGCGGAATTATTAAAAAAACCTTCGTGCCGTGTTACCGTCGTTCGATGTACCACTTCCGCCACTACGTGGTTTGTCAACGATCAGTCCTAACTTTGTTTTAAATTCACGTTTGTCAGTGTCTGCTTTTTTTTGCTACGAGTTCTTTTTCTTCGGTTGATCGCATTTGCCATTTTTTAACTTCTAATCGATATGATACATGTATAAAGTACTCAAAGAATCTTATCCACGCGTGAAGAGGAGACTGACCGAAATCTAATTTAGTGGTATCAATTTCTTTGTTGAGACAAACATCTATCGAATTCATTTCTTTAGGCGTCGCTTTGCATAAATAGCACCTACTAGCAGATGATATATCACTTAACGCATTACATATTTTGCCATCCACCATTGTCAACTGTAATTCATGATCATACCTGGGATAACTCGGGGCAAGTTCTTGGGATTTGATATCGATAAAAAAAAAATCGATATAATTAAAATTAATACATGTGCACATTGAACATTCTCGATTACTGTAAATAGGTTCGATGTCTCTTATATGTGAGCCTCTTAACATAATAAAAGTTTGCGGATGTCATTTCAATCAAAATGACAATTTACTCTCAGTACCATTCATATTCGTACGTTTAGCAGTTTAAAGTGGATATTTTCACCTAGACGGCAATCATTAATACTGACGAATATGGAAAAAATATTGATTGTAAAATAAACATATGAATATACGTGTTAATTTGTTTATTTTTTATCTAAAAATGAGGAGAAAATAAGTAATATTTATTTATGCCGAATAACATTTAGATGTTGGCATTAACATCGATATATTTTAAGTCTATAAAATATTTTGCTACATCACTTTCGTACAGATGCCCCGAGTTATCCCAGGTATGTTCATGATACACTTTTATTTCTCCGTTCTGAGTTTCATAGAATGTAGGAAGCATATTATTAATTTTATCCTTAAAATAGTTTTCTTCATGTTTTGTTAGCTCTTTCGTTTCCTTTGCAAACTGAAAACGGATCGGCCGACAGTACTTAGTAGACGACGGGCGTGGATTTTCCCATAATATGGTCTCTTCGTTAGTAGTAGCTACTACGGAAACAAGTCCCAAAGCACTATGGTCCCGCTCATAGGTCATAAGTCCAAATAATCAACAATAGCCGAGCTATGATTTGTACTTCTCTGATAACACATTAATTACCAGCCTACTTAAAACTATAAATAGTTTTGAAGTAATCAGTCGGGATCATTGTTTTTCAGACCTCCGAAGTGAACACACTTAAACCGCGTAATTAGTCTTATCAATAGATCATTAAAGTGAAAGTTGTTTGTTGACGGATTTCTAAAAACTTGTTGTGATAAACTCTATTGAATCATCATGGAAATTAATGACAAAGGTATGTGTTTTAATAATAATATTTTTACTAGCTATTTTTACTATACATTTTATATTTATTTGAGAGCTACGAGACACCTAATTTTATAAAAATATTTAAATTGTTTGTGTATTACCATTGAGTTTTATCAATGACGCCATTCTGTACCATTAATAATTTTGATTGTTTAAAAAGCGTATAAAAGTCTAGTTAGTGTGCCAATAGTCATCTTCTGCTAGATTTTGCTAGATGTTTTATTAATTCGTCCTCTACGTTGTTCGTAGAAGATGCTACGATATTTGTCAATTTCTAATGTATTTGGTTTTCTTTCTTACAGGTTCTTTTTTGCAAGTTCAGTTTACAAGAATGCACATATTTGAACTATGGCATCTTGCTAAAGGATCACAGATAGAAAAATATCGAATTATACTAGAGACAGTTTTGGAAATGGTGCCGGAAGCTGAAAACGTTGAAATCGAAGTTCTAAGTAAACGCGTTAATTGCATAATCCAAAGGATCGCAGATTACTGGAAAAAAGCAGCAAGGAATAAATATGAACTAGTCAGAAAACATGAAAAATGGTTAAATGTCCTTGAAACTATAGATATAGCAAAGAATGAGTCGGTATCTGCGAGAGAAAATCAGTTTACTGGTCAAGAAATGACATCAAATCTCGGTCGACCGAAGAAAGATTTTGAGTCTTGCAGTAAACGAACTCAGCGAAGGAGATTAGTGGACCTCTCAAAAATTGATAACTCGGCCGTCAATGCTTTGATAAATACTTCGTCAACCTCGAGTAGTGGGCCAAATGATAGTCATAAATGTGAAGTGAATCCAAGTGAGATCCTATCGCTGATCACAGAAGCAAAATTAAGAAAACACCAATACCTTTTAATTAAAGAGTTCATTAATAGTAAACAATATCCAGTTTTGCCTTCGTATCATAAGGTTTTAGAAGCCAAGAAACAGTGTTACCCTGAAAAATTAACTATTACTGAAAAAAGTGCCGAAGTAGAGTTACAAAATTTGTTGGACCACACGGTTAAAAGAATACTGGATTCTCAAAATATACTGTTATCAAGTATCGATCCCGAGACCTTAGGTGATGTTATGTTAGTTGGTAAGTGGGGTTTTGACGGTAGTACCGGACACAGTGAGTATAAGCAGTGCTTTTCCGATGACCCAACTTTAGAAGATGGAAGTTTATTCGTGACATCATATGTGCCCTTGCGTCTCGTGTCCATAGTTGCAACAACAGGAGAAGAAACAATATTATGGAAGAATCCTCGCCCATCATCAACTAGGTACTGTCGCCCTATTCGCTTCCAATTTGCAAAAGAGACAAAACAATTATCTAAGAACGAAGAAGATTATTTTAAAGAGAAAATTAATAATTTAGTACCATCGACGTGTATGTTGCCGGGCGGCGATGAATTACAAGTTCATCATCAATTGCAATTGACAATGGTAGACGGCAAAATTTGTAGTGCGTTAAGTGACACGGCATCTGCTAGCAGGTGTTATTTGTGCAAGGCTACACCCAAAGAGATGAATCAGATAGACATGTGTTTGACCAAAGAAATTGATACCGCTACGCTGGAGTTTGGATTATCTCCTCTCCATTCATGGATAAGATTTTTTGAATATTTTGTGCACGTGTCATATCGGCTCGAGGTAAAAAAATGGCAAGTTCGATTAAATGAAGAAAAGGAAAAAATGGCAGAGAGAAAGAAGACGATACAAAATGCTTTTAAAAATAAATTAGGTCTGATAGTGGACAAGCCGCGTAGCGGAGGAAGTGGCAACTCGAATGATGGGAATACAGCACGTAGGTTTTTTGCTAACTCTGCCATTTCTGCCGAAATAACAGGAATTAAGCAAGAGCTTATTGATAGGTGTGGTACAATTCTTAACTGTCTCAATTCCGGTTACAAAATTAATTCTGAGAGATTTAAATCGTTTGCTTTAGACACGGCTCGACAGCTTGTTGAGGAATATCCGTGGTACAATTTGCCAGCGTCCATTCACAAAGTTCTGATTCATGGGTCTGAAGTAATCGATCAGTTCGATCACATGATGGTATCCATAGGAGAACTATCAGAAGAAGCTGCCGAAGCTACAAATAAAAATATAAAAGCGTTTCGGCTCAACAATACTAGAAAAATGTCACGTGTTGCGACGAATACCGATCTTTTAAATCGACTTTTATTAAATTCTGACCCACTAGTTACGGGTCTTAGAAAGCTTCCTAGGAAAAAAAAAAGTGTTTTATCTAAATCTGTCATTAGTTTATTACATTAGGTATTGCTAAGCTCATTAAAGTTTCACTAATGAGTGTTAGATAGTTTAATTACAGTATTTTTAAGATAACAACTCTTTACGTGCGGTTCATTCTACTGCATGAATTGCACATAACAAAAAAACTTAGTAAATATGTTTGCGTTCAATATAAGTTTTTTTTTTAAATTAAATAGTATTAAGGTATTGTTTATTATATTTTTAAGTGAAAACATGTTACTTACTATTTATAAGTGTTAATTATACATACATACATACATACCTTCACGCCTTCATTCCCAGAGTGGGGTAGGCAGAGTGTTAATTATACGGTATTGAAATATAGTGCATTTTGAAGCGTTTTTAATTGTTTTATTTTATTATTATTCAATAATATATACACATTAAATTAATTGTAAGTCCTTTATTTTATCAAATAAATTCATAATTAACAACAATATATGCATTTCTTCCCAATAATGTTGGAAGTTTTGGACAAATCGACTTATGACACTCTCTCCATACACGCTGAACCACAGTGCAAAGGCACGTATGAGGTTAAAAATAAACTTCCATCTTCCAAATTGGAATCCTCAGCAAAACACTGTTCAAAACAATCAAAAGACACTTTCCTATTAAGGTAACATCACCTAAAGTTTCTAGAGGAATGTTAGTCAGAACTTCGTTTTGTGATTCAAGTATTCTTGCGGCTGTATGATTTAATAAACTTTGCAACTCCACTTCCGCAGCTTTTTCAGTTACTGTAAGATCCTCGGGGTAGCACCGCTTTTTCGCTTCTAAAACCTTGTGGTATGAAGGCAAAAGTGGAGATTTTTTATTGTTCACAAACTCTCTTATTAATAAATATTGATGTTTGGTTAATTTTGCCGCTATTATTAAAGAAAGTACCTCATCGATGTTCACTTCATATCTAATGCTGTCAGAAGAAATACCCACTAAAGAACTGACGGCTGAGTTGTCCATCTTCGAAAGTTCAGCTACTCTTCTACGTTGTGTTCGCTTACTGCATGAATCATAAGCTTTCTTCGGTCGCCCTGGTTTTGAAATATTGCAATTGTCACTAACTTGATCTAATTCGACTAAACTCGAGGTAGACGCGGTTGAACTTTTAGGCAAATTCAGGGTTACAACAGTGTTTAACCATTCACAATACCGATCAAGCAGATCTCTCCGGGTTCTATTGACGTTATTCCAATATGTCCACAGTTGCTTGCATATATATTTAATGCAATTTTGTAGATCCCTAATATCAACGTTTTCAACATCCTCCGGCAAAATATTTTGTAGAAGTAACTCAAGTACGTGGCTTGATTTCTCAGTTTGCGAACCAGGAGCAAGGTGCCACAACTCAAATATATGCATTCTTGCAAATTTTCAAAGAATAAAAGTACCTGAAATTAAAAGGGCATGTATTACGAAGGGATTTTGATAGTTCTTTACGGAGGTAGCAATCTCGTAGCACTGCTACGAATTCCGTAGAAGGCTTCTGGACAAGGGTCCGGCAAAAACCGGCCAGTAGACAATATAAAATAATAAATTAGCTTTTATGAGCATTTTACTAGATATAGAGTCATCTTTAGATTATTTTAGCAACATAGTTAAAACCTTACGTGAACGTACATAGTACACAAATAGTTTGTTTGCAATTAAGGGTCACGTAGACCTCAAATAATTTAATATTATTATAAAAAAAGGCAAGAAATAGTACAGATAATGATAATACATACCTTTGTCAACAACTTCCATAATGATGTAAAAGATTAATACACAAACGATCCCGAGATATATGTCGTAAACAAACTTTCACTTTAATGACTTCCTGATAACGCTAATTACGAGTGGCAGATGCGTTCACTTTGAAGGTCCGAAACGTAATGATTATTTCAAATAATTTGCAAATAATTTATAGTTTATGGATGTATGGCTACTAGTGAGTAATTAGGCATAGAGAAATTATAGCTGGGCTATACCAACGATCTGGACTTATGGCCTTCTACGGGACCACAGTGCAGTGGTACGTACGGGAACACGATGGCGCCAACGTGTGAACAGACCCCTTACTCGTGTTACCACTAAGTAGTGATCTGAACCCCTCTAGTCCCAGTAGTTCGGTTGATTAGTCCGGGGCCGAACTACTGCCACACTTTTCTTCCCATTAGTTCGGTTATGACGTCAAACCGAACTACTGAGAATTAAAACGACTCAAAAGTACGGTTAAGGATGCAGCTAATTAAAAAATCAAAGAGGCATTTTCATTACATTTTTTTTTAATAACATAAGGTAAAGTAACTTCTAACTTCTTCTTGTTTTAAGAGAAAATGGACTCTCTATCTTTAACACTTATGTAAAAAACAGGTAAGTCAAAATTTTTTTTTTTTTTTTTTTACTATTAATTGAGGTACACTCTATTTGTTATTTTTAAATAAGCATTTCTTAACGATCTATAACACATATTAATTTGATGGATTAAATCGGAAAGCAACTGTGTCAAAATTAAATAAATAATTGGGTTGGATTTCATTACATTATATTAGTAAGCTATTCTGACACCGCCAAAGAACCAAAGCATAAATCCTCTTTACAAAAAAATATACATCAAAACAAGTTTTGACAGTTACAGTGACGTCAGCCTTTTCTGATTACTAAAAATGTCACCATTTTAGCAAATGAAATAAAATACGCTTATTCTAGAATAAAATATAATATACAGTGCCCTGACCTCTAGAAAATAACTGAACATGCTATCCTAATCTACAGGAAATTCGACATTAATCATAATATTACATCACAATAAAAATAGTTTAGTTTGTAATTACAAACTAAATTGCAGTTTACAAACTAACCACGACCTATTTCGATGGATATTGTAGGTAGGTATAGGGACAATATTTTTTCAATGGCTAAGTTAAGTTTGTCCCTCAATCCAAAATACAGATTTTTTGGCGTATCCGATTCGCACTTGGTCCGTTTTTTTAATAATAAAAGTTGTTTGCACATCATTAACCGAACTACACACCACTTCCCAATAGTTCGGTTTGACGTTATAACCGAACTAATGGGAAGAAAAGTGTGGCAGTAGTTCGGCCCCGGACTAATCAACCGAACTACTGGGACTAGAGGTCTGAACCTACGCTAACTCCTCGAAATGCTCTGGTATCTACAACTTTGTTACGCAACCGTTCATCCACAATCATCAAGTCTATCATAGACTTCTCATTCTGCCGTCTCCACGTATACTGATGAATCTCTTTGTGATCAAACAAAGTGTTTGTCACGCAGAGATTCTTGGCCAAACATACATTGAGAAGACATTTGCCATTCTCGTTCACTCGCTCATCGCCATACTTACCCAGTACCGATTCATAACCATCCCTTTGCACGCCTGTCCAACCATTAAAATCGCCTAACAAAATAATCCTCTCATTCTCCTTGCATTTTGTTGAAACCTCATGCAAACTTTCCCAAAACTCCTCCCTTTGTTTTTTTGATTTATTCGTATCTGGGGCTTAAGCCCCAATTACGAATAAACGGGTGAGACCTACCTTGAGTCTCACCCAGAGAAGTCTTGGGCTCACACATTCATGCTCTTGCATACATTCAGCCATTCGCTCTGTGAGTACGATACCAACTCCCTGACGACCGTGCTCGGATACCGGAACTCCGGACCACAAAGGGCTCAGGCCTGAAATATGCGTTTTCCTTAAATGTATTTCTCCCAAAATGTCTGTTTTCCATAATGTCAGCACGTCTTTTGCATAATGTCAGCTCCTCAAAATGTCAGCTTCTTATAATGTCTGTCTCCAAGAATGTCAGTTTTCATATAATGTTCGCTTTTCAGAAAGAGCTTATTCTCAAAATGTCTGCAACCTCAAAATATCTGCCTTCTTACAATTTTGCATTCCAGAAATGTCTTATTCCCAAAATGTCTGCAATCATGAACGCCACATTTACACCTAAAATATCTTTATTTTAAAGCGAAATTTTTATAATTTGCGTCGTTGGCGGGGAAAGGGTTAGGGTCAGCGTCAAAAGTAACTGATCACTTCAAGCTACTTTTGTACTTTATCGCATTAACAATCTTGTTTGACATTGCTTATGTGACAGTAAAGCGACAAGGTATTTAAGTGATCAGTTTCTTTTGACGCTGACTGTACGAAATAACTACGAAACTAAAACGATATAATTATAATATATTTGAGTCCTAAGTAGAACTGAATTTTTCAAACATTATATTTTTCGATTGCATTTACCATCTCAACCCAAAATTGACCAAAAATTTGTATAATTATTCCTGTCAACATTTTACGTAATGCTGATGGTTGCTGCCTTGGACATAAGCAATCATAAGCATTAGTAACTTCATCATGTCGTCGATATTTCCGAAACACAATCACGACTTCTTCCCAGCAATCGTCAAAATGTAAGTAATGGATTGGTTGTAGAAGAAGTCTTAAACATCTCTCTCTAAAATTTATCAAGCAAAGGCAGAAATTTGGAACTGTAGGATAAAGTAGCGTTACCACGTCTAGCCTTAATAATTTCCATCTTCGCATTCAGCTCCGTACGAAACTGCCGAAATTCTTCATTGTCAAGAGTAAGTATGCCAAGCAATGAACCCTTTCCATTTAGAACATTGATTTGAAATAAAGCAGACATTATAGGAAAACAAACATAACAAGACGATAGCCTATATAAAGAAGTGAACATAACGGAAAAGCAAAACTTATGGTAATGCTAATATTATAGGAATGTAAACATTGTGAATAGACGACTTTCTGAGACTGTACACATTCTAAATAGCAGTCATTTTGAGAAAACTGACAAAATAGAAATGCTAACATTGTGAGAACGCAGAGGTTTTGAAAATTGTACATTTTAGGAAAACGCATATTTCAGGCCTGAGCCCCACAAAGCCGTCAAGGTTCGGTGTGTGGACGTACTCACCCCTTTTTTCTTCGTCTCAGTCACACAAAGAACATCCAGCTTTCTCTCTTTCATCATCATACATACCTCATCTAATTTATGTTCCATCCCTCCACAAACATTCATCGTAGCAAGGCGGCTTTCAGCAGCCCGCTTTTTGTCAACCCCCCTGCGAACACGGCGTGACACGTGGCAAAAGGCATCGCCGCCGTTCCGATCCCCGGAGAGATCCGAACATACTAGCACTATTTTTCCCTTAATCCCTTAATCGCCTTCTACGATACCCACGGGAGGATAAGGGGTGGTGCTATTCTACTCTCCCGTCACCACACGGCACTAAATCTAAATAACTTTATATTTACCATCAGTTCAACGTGCCGTTCCATTACTAAACGAATCAATTAATTCGGTGAGTTATTGTGGCAATATTCTGCAGTAAATTTTTGTTTTGAACCTGTCTACCCTAGAAGGAAAATAGAGTTCCGCAAGAGTGAGCTCCTATGTGATCTTTGCGAACTTCACGTGTATGTATTAATTTGAGTATGTTGGAGTTCCGCTATGCAATAATAGGCCCCACATACATTATCACCTGTAATCAAGCTTTGCGGTATAGTTTCAAAGTAGGTATCTATTGTATAGTTAAAAAGTCATTAGAGTCATGCCCCATACATGTCCTTCCTGAAAGGCCGCTCGTAGAATATGGTTGTGAAGGGCATCTTTGGTTGGTGGTAAATTCTCCAGCCGTCTGTCCTTTTTTGTAAATAGCACTTTCTACACTGATTGATATCAGTGCATGTGCAAGATCTAAAATGAAATGAATGTTACACGACATGCATGCTCACGATAACCTAAATCACTTCAAATCACAAATAAAAAAGCCAACCACCACCTTAACTTACTTGTCGTATAAAGCAATGACAATTCATTCCAATATTGGAAATGCCTGCTCTACATTTCCTTCTTTAGCCTGCTTAAATGCCTCTGTTGCAGTTGGATAAGCGCGCCAAGCTTCGAAAGCACTTTTTTCCCCTTACCAGCAAAAGACGAAACGGTATCTCACGCGGTGAAGGCGTGGAACAGTGGCAATGCTTCCGCCTTTTCTGGTCCTACGTAAATGAAAATAAACTTATATGTACCGGAGTTACTTTCAATTTGTAAAGTGCAAATAGTATTTATTTGGGTTACCTAACGAAGCTGCAATAGCATGACATGGCAGGACCTAATGATTTTTTCCCGTGCCAATATGAACCCACAGTTCCTCAAGCTGTGGCAATTGTGAAATCACAAGGACAACAACATCGGTATCCACAGTACGCACCATGATTTTGGTGTGTCCTTGGGCTGCAGCATCACCAATGTGGACTATTATGCGCGTGTCTGCCTCCTTATGGCTGCATGGTTGTCTCTGGCGCTGTTGCTACTTGCTATCAACTGCTAAAAGTTGCTAAAAAAAAGAGACTAGAGAGAAACGTGGTACCGGACAAAGAACACGTGTCACCTCCAGTACTAAAATTCCGAAAGGTTGGGAAAAAATTCTGCGGGATAACTCCAATAAAGCTAAGAACTGTGGGTCCATCTGTCACATAAAACTTTTTGCCAGTTGTAAATTCAGTAGATTGGCACTTGAGAGCTAGAAAATGAAAAAAAACCTCTTTATTGGTTGGTTCAACCCTCTAGACTGTTTTATTGGGGTTGTTTAAAAGAAAAAGTGTACGGCAAACCTATTGCCTTTTTGGAAGAGTCGCGTCGCAGAAGCTAGCCGACAAATTGGTGAGCGACGATATGCCTCAGAACTCAAGAGGTCGTTCATGAAACGCTGCCGAGCCTGCATTAGGGCAGGCGGCAAGCAATTCTAACACTTGCTTTAAATTTAAGAAAATGTATGTTATTACCTTTTATCATAGTGTCGTTGTATTTCACATTAATGTAAACTGTCTTTTAAAACATTTAGAACCAGCTAACCTGATTTTAAACGGAAGCAAAAGTCGTTTATTAAATTCGGTAGTTTGATAAAATTCGGTCTTTGTTGGACAAACTTAATAATAACTTCGCTGCTGTAATCAATAATCTCAATTGTTATATCATTTTAGAATCTCCATTAACCAGGCCAATTTTTTGGAAAGCAGCACTACAAGTCTTAGTACTTTTTTTTTACACCGTGGGATGTTAAACTTGCCGCAAGTTAAACTCAGATTCCTAAACTTTAAATTTGATTTGAAAAATTAAAAAATCTGCTATCGTTTTATTAACTCCGTTGATAGGGTCTTATAGCATATTTAAACAGCTATCTTTCACAATAAACAAACCTGAAAAATTCTAATAAATGTGGCCGCGGCATTGAAAACGGTGAACCAAGGTACCGCATTTCCAAAATTTTTAAAAGTTGAGATCTCGTTTTTGGTGCGACTTTTACTAAACATAATTTATGATATTTTGGCCACTCCTGAGCTGAGCTATCCAACCCTGTAAGATAGTCCACTATTTACCGGACACCCTGTATATAAAAGGCAAAAGTGATTGACTGATTTATCAACGCTCAGCCCAAACCGCTGGACCTAGAGACTTGAAATTTTTCGGATAGGTACCTTATACAGTGTACAGATCCACTAAGGAAGGATTTTGGATTTTTGGGTGATATCATGATTTCAAAAAAATATCCACGCGTTGCGCACATCCAGAACAAATCAATAGAGTGGTAGCGTGGGTTGGTAATGCGAAAGAGCTATACTAACACCAAAGAACGAGCAAGCAGTGGTCATTAATGACATATTACTGATCTCCTTTGAAGCACAACAGGCTGTTTACAATTCAATAGATATAAAACAAACGGTAAACACCGACGATGCCGTTAATTATCCAGTAGAGATCATTTGAATCCACTGTGCCTGCCATATCACATACTTTTACTACGTGTGGGGCACCTGTTATGTTATTAAGAAGTTTACAGCCACCCAAACTTCGTAACTACGCTTTTCACTGGAACGTAGTAGAGGCCACTATTTTGACATGACCAGTTCAGGGAGAATCAGTGTTTGTACCGCGTATTCCATGAATACGAAATGATTTCCCGAATGGTATATTTCACCACGAAAACAAATAAGTCGCGGGAGCAAACTCTCAAATTCACCGAAGTAGACCTACGACAGTAGGGACAGGACTATTTCTCCCACGGTCAGTTCTATGTGGCATACCCAGTGTAAGTTCACATCAAAGTTTGATTCTATTGCTAGGTAGCACTAGCAGCGAAGCGTCCATATGACCTGATTCCCAGCGGCTTCCCTAGAAATACCTATGCGTACCTAGTGTAGGTATACAAACAAAACGTAAAACAGAAAGTGACCCGGTAAACTATAGTTTTACCTTGCGTTACCTTCTTTATAATAAGATGCATGAACCAAACGCCGAAATGTATCGCAGGACTCGCACGAATATATTCGTTCGTTCGTTCGTTCGTTCGCTCGAACTTACACCAACTAATAAAACCATCAACCATACAATCTGGTGACTCAGCGCCGGACTTCCACTAGCTCAATCAAACAATTTCCTAGCGCTTTAAACTCGCACACATAGACATAGCGGCAGAAGATACCATAATAATTTAAGCGAGAAAACTCGCAAGTCCGACCGTCGCACTCTGGCTTATTTCATCCAATTTTATATATTGACTTGCATTAACTTTCTTTTTTCCCAATTACACTCCAAAATAGCGCCACCGCCGACGCACACGACCTCTAAAATAATTATTTTGCGTCCTTTTTTCACATTACGCCCTTACTTACGAGAGATCTGTCAACACGATATTAGGCATATTGGCTACTGTAATCCTGTCCGTGATGATCAGACATAGAAGTTTTTGTGGCACGAATAAAATTGTCCTAGGCACTTCCGAACGATATTAATTTATCTATTAATTGTACTTTCTTTTGACAGTTCGTTTTATATGAACATGCAACTTGCACGCCTGTTATAAAATTTTTGTGTAAGAAACAAGATTATAAGAAAAAAATATTTATGAAAATTTATGTTTATTTGAATTTCAAGATCCCTAAATAAATAGTAAGTCTATGAATTACTTATCTAACATTAACAAAACCCGACTATTTGTAAATATCATGTTCAATATCGTGTTTTTCTAGTATGATCTGCGAATGTGATATTCACATATGAACGGATACGTTCTCTCTATGTACCTACTATGAAATGTCACTCTGAAATAAGTACTTGAAACAGTTATCGATAAATTTAATATTGGAAGGAAGTCTCTAGTAAATTGACGTTTTTGCCACAAACATTTCTATGTCTGGTGATGATAGATCGATCCCAATAGAGAGTAGCACGACCATTTTCGAGAACTGGCGCCGGTGCGTACTCATACGTAAGTTGCTGATGGATGTGATCATGGCCACGAGGTTATGTCTGTGCAAGTACTCACCATTGGCCAAATGCGAACAACCGGAAATTATACCGGTGGTCTGCGCCAGTTCTCGATTGCCGAGAAGAGAGGCGTGAGGCTCCTGTCAACTGCAACCACATCAATATCCATCCCACACTCATTGCCAAGGAAATAATCCGTGAGATTGCACATCTCGCGGTTGCGGAGATTCTTAGTATTTAAAATGCCTCGACCTCCATATTTTTTCGCGATGTACAATTTCATAACAGATGAGCGTGAGTGCAACATGCGATGTGATTTTAAACAGTCTGAAACAGGAGCAGCATTCGATCACAATACGCAGTGAGTGTTGTTCCTCCCTGTGTAGCCCCGTAATACCTACGCCCACATGCAATTGACAAGATTTCATATTTTCAAGACTTTAATTTTATTCGTTTTATAGATACTGTTTGGAAGGAGGAAGACACTAATAGTTTTATTTTTTCCCTAGGATGTATAATTATTTTATTATTAATTTATTAAGATGTTCTTATTCTAAAAGGGCGTAACTTCATTTCTACGACACAATGGACATATTACGTTAGTCCAAACTGTATAAAAAAAAAGTTTTTCTTTTTAATAATGGCGGTCAACCGATCTCAAGTATCTATCCATCTGTCAATAGTGTCAATGTCAAACTTGAAGTATGACAGCTTTTTTTCTCGTGAAAAAGGCAATGGTATTATATCTATTCAGGCATAGTATTGGTAAAACTCGTTTTTTTTTTAACTTGTAATTTTGTCAATAAAGAAAAATAAATCTAAATAAATATTTTGCCGTGTTCAGGAGGCAAAACCCTTTCGATTCGTATAGTAATTTGCAGGTGTCACCAAAATGAAATGTTGTCAATTCTCATTTTTTGATGTTGACCATCGCATGCGGCGCACTAAACCACCGGTAGCGGGAGCCGTGCGCGGAGCAGGATGCCCCGCAGGCCGCGGAGGCGGCGGCCCGTCCTCGTCGCTCGACTCACTGGCGTCGGGTGCAGTGGCGAACTCATCACCCGACGACCATGGCGAGGAGCTGAACGAAGCGGGCTGGGGTGGAGGGCGTGCGTTAGCAGTATCCACTTCTCTTCTATATGTTCTCGCTCTAATAATTTTCACGGTTCTTTCGTTTAATTGCATGACATGGCATGATGTCGACGCGTAATGTTCGATTTTACGTTGTGGTTTGTGAATTATTTCTTATAGGCCAGTCTATATCAATACATAAAAGGGAAACATCGCAAATTCGCATGTACCTACGATTTTTTAATGATTTTAGGTCTCTTAAGAGAAGTTAATATCCAAGATAGCAACCCTGAGAATCCTGTGCTCCCCTATTGCGCTCGAATACCTACGAAAAGTTGGCACTTGTTTCAGTATTTTCGAAAAAACTACCCTAAGGAAGCGTTAAGTATCTTTGTTCGGTATTTTAATAAAGATAAGAAAAGGATGGTAGTTATAATACACCCAGATCCGCCAGCCATATATTGAATATGACTCGAAACATCTAACAAAAATAATAATAATAGATCGTAATGATAATTAAACACTGTTAAATAGATGTTTTAGTTTATAACATTATTATTACCCCGTGTGGTTGCCGGGTTAGAATGGTGCCACTTCATGTCTTCCCGTGGATGTCGTAAGAAGCGACTAAGGGAATATAGGCTTGTAGTACTGTTAGGCGATGGTCTTGCAATCTGTCACTAATACGCTGGTAAACATCTTAGCCTATTTGTGCAAATTGTGGTTACTGAATTGTCAACAACTTTTTGAAGTTGTAATTCTGTAGCTCTGCCTACCCCACTCTGGGATTACAGGCGTGAAGGTATGTACGAGGGTGGATTGAAAAGTTCTGATCCTGGTAAAAAAAAGTAACGGGCTAACTTTTTATAACAATTTTATTTTTCGACATATTCTCCATGAAGGTCAATGCACTTAGTCCACCTCGCCTCCGAATTCATTATCCCATCAAAAAAAAAAGAATCGCTGAGGTCGTTAAAATATGAGTCTACTGCTTCTTGTACCTCCATATTTGTCGAAAATATTTGTCCTCCCAAGTGTTTTTTGAGGTTTGGGAAGAGATGATAATCGGGAGGAGCTAGATCCGGCGAGTAAGGGTCATGCGGCAGCACTACAAATCCACAATCATATATTTGTGCCATTGATTTCGCCGAAGTGTGAACGCGAGCGTTGTCTTGGTGAAACAGTACTTTTTTCGACAGCATTCCAGGTCACTTTATTTTAATTTCCTCACGCAGACGACGTAAAAGAGCACAATAGTAGTCCGAATTTATTGCTTTGCCCTTTTCGAGATAGTCTATCATGATATTCATGATAACCCCCCTGCAATCCCAGAAAACTGAGACCATTACTTTATTAGCTGACAAAATGACCTTGGCTTTTTTGGGTGGTGGTGAACCTGGTCTTTTCCATTGCCTGGATTGTTCTTTCGATTCTGGTGTACTGTGGTGGACCCATGTCTCGTCCATAGTTATAAAACGATTGAAAAAATCGTCGGAGTCACGTTGAAACATACATAAACAATCTTGGGAAATTGTAACACGTACTCGTTTGTTCTCGACTGAAAGCAGTCTAGGCACCCACCTGGTTGACACCTTAGAAAATCCAAGAACATCGGTGATGATGTTCTGTGCCCGCTCATAAGAAATACCCATTGCTTCCGCTATCTCCACAATCTTCAATCGCCTATCCTTCATTATCGCATCTAATATATTATTGACATTTTCGTCCGTAGTAGCCGTCAACGGCCGCCCACTCCTAGGCTCGTCTTGAACAGTCTCCCGGCCACGTTTGAAACCAGCTACCCATCTTTTTATGGTAGCATACGATGGAGCAGATTGCCCTTATGTTTGATTCATATCTTCAAATATTTGTTTTGGTGTTAACCCCTTCTTTTGCAAACATTTTATGACAGAACGGTGCTCAATTTTATCCATTACTTGAAAAATCAGTGACCTTATGTAGCAGTTCGAGCATAAAATGCAAAATTGTGACAGGAAAAAAACAAAAGATAGTGCATAATGGCGACTAAATATGGCACTTTGACCTGCCAGTATTTATTTGTTTTTTTTTTATTATATTCAACCTTAGGCTCAGAACTTTTCAATGCACCCTCGTATGTATGTTTCAATAATGCTCAGTAAGTTAAACCCATTCGACTTATAATAAATAGAAAACCCATGGACAGAATTTGATGCACATTGATACGGAAGTACATAGCTTTGATACCTTCCAAACAAAAGTAGTCTAAGCTGTGGCGGACTTGGGTGTGCCGTCCAAACATTTTTGCCCACTATCCTTTCCTACAATTTGAACGTAACAGGAGCACATTATGCTCATTAGTTGCGGAGATACAGGAAGTCAACGATGGGCAAAGTACGCAGAGCCCGCTCCTCAGACCCTGCTTAAAATGGTGGCTTGCAAATGCAAAAAGAGTTTGCTTAAGGTCGTGCACTTGCAGAAAGCCTGGGCTCAAGTGCTCTTTCTAATGTTCCTTTTGCCACGGGCGAAATAGCAACAACGCCATCCCTATCTCGCTGGACGAAGAGGACGAGGATGTGGACGACCCAACACCATATGCCGACCCGGCACCAACTCCAGAAAACATTATCTGGCCTCCCACACTCTTCCCCACTGATCTAGACTGGATAAGATCTTGTCCATCTAAAAGTGCGAAAGTCTAAACTGTTTTTGCTTGACCATGTAAATAGTTTTGTATAGTGCCAATTTTTGTTTATGTTGTTTTTTTATGTTTACGTTTATTTGTTAAATTTACACTTTTGTTTTTTTTGAGAAATACTGACATATATTTTTATAATTTAACCGAAATCCGATATTTTACCATTTCTTATATTTTTGTAGAAACTATGAAAGCTAGATACACCATTTAATTGAAGCTGATTAAATTCCGTACAAATTATTCTCCCATGACTTTTACCTAGGAGCATTAGTTCACCCGGGACGTGTCTTGGAAAATGACCCTACCAAAGATACTCACTTTTTGAAAAAAATGCTCATCTTTGGCATGCTGTATCTCCGCAACGAAGAAACATAGTGTGCTCAAGTTACGCTCAATTTGTAGCAAATTTAGTTATCTTTATTAAAGTAACGAAAAAACATACTTGAAAGACGCTTCCTTAGTGTAGTTTTTTCGAAGAAACTGAAACAAGTGCCAAAATTACGCATTATTTCGAGCACCATTGGTTTAGCACAGGGTTTTCAGGGTTGCAAACTTGGGTGTTAACTATTCTCGAGGGACCTAACAACATATAAATAAATCGTAGTTACATGCGCGTTTGCGATGTTTGATGCCGTTATAGAATTGCATATTCTATTTTTATGATACATGATGTTATTCTACAGCTCATTTGTAACGATTTAAATCCAGTCAACCAGGGGTCAAAACTCATTGGTTTATCGAGTTATTCACGTTTTTAGATTTTTTTTAAATACCCGCCTTTCGTCCTAAATCTAGTCATTGTGTAAAAACTTCGTCATTTAGAAATAAAAAAAAGCATTTTTCAAATAACCAATGAATTACTGATTACGAAAAATAATTAAAAATGCCAAAGAAATGCAAAGTTTTGCAAATAAAAGGATTTGAAGTTGAAAGTTCTAGTAAGTAATTATTTTCCAAATTTTGTAACATTTTAAAGCATAACTAAAAAAATAAGTACATCTATTTTTCATCCCCTAAATGTTAAGGGTGGTCCCACCCCTAAATTTTACATACATGGCTAAACAACGTTTGCCGGGTCAGCTAATTTAATGTATAAAACATTCAATATGGTTCCTTGTTATTTTTCCATGGTGAAAGCAGCCTGCATCATGTTTAGCTTTCCTTGCATTATTTGAACCGTTTCCATTATACGGTACTGTTTCGTCGTGTTGAATTTGAGTCCGGCGCAGTCCGCGCTCGGAGGAGATCGCGGAGGGACGTTCGCTCCGCAGCCGTGAACTTGACGCGTTCGATTTCGTAGTAATAATCGTGATTATGTGCTTTACTTAATCGGAACCTTATTTAAAATCAAATCTTAAATAAGTTTAGTTTTACTTAAAAAATGTGCTTAAAGTTATTTTTTTGTTATTAAAAAAAAGTTGTTGGTGTTATAAAAATAAAACGCGTTAATAATCATACATTTATTACATTCAGAATGTATATTTTTTCCGGTTACGATTTGATTTTAGTTTGCATAGGAGATTTCGATACAATTTTTTATCAACGTTTAATTTTTACCTATTTGAGCTTCTATGCCAGATTGTTGTCGGATTTATTTGTACAATGTGTTTTGAATAATATTGTACGTAATTCCTGTACCACCATCCACCAAGAATCCACGAACATGCACCGCACTACGCAATTTTACCTATTTTAACAAAATCGTGCACCGAAAAATAAATGATGGTTCGATTCGCGTATTTAATATTTAAGTGTCGTTGCTCATTATTTTGTGTTAAGTTTTATAATAAAAAAACAATTTGATTGTATTTGATTGTTTATTGGGTGGATCAACTTTTTGTTGTTGTTATTCTGTCCCGTAAGCCCGGAGACAACAGTGATAGAGTTTCTTAGAAAAAATGTTATAATATATACTTCCAGCACACTCAGGAGAAAGGCCATAAAAGAATAGGTGTGTAATTGCCAATAAATCAGTTTTTTAGTGGACTTATATCCTTTGAAATCATAGTTTTAAAGAGTGACCCAGGAGACGTCACCATGGCAACGAGCTACAAAGAAAAGTTGATTGACCTATTAACAAAAAACGATTTAAGTCATACAACCCATCTTGGAAGCAAGTCGCGTCTAATATGATTTCTTAAATGCGGCTCGATCTCAGCCCAGCTTGCGAAGCAATAGATATAGGGAGACTTGCTGCGAATGTGTTGCTAAGTCTTTAAGTCAATTTAAAGGGACATGATTTTTTGCCGTTGTTTCTACACATCTGTAGTTAGTTTAATATATTTGTATTTAGTTTGGTTTTCGAATAATAATAATACGTCTGTTTAACGTGTGATACAAATTTGTACTTTCAACGAGAACCTTTACAAGGGCTATTACCGTTGACCGTTATCACTTATCAGTAATATCGTCATCATCCATTTTAACAATGCGAAGCCATTCCCAGCCGGGAGTTCTTAAAGCTAGTGCGTTAGATTAATGCTATATTTATAGTACAAGCCTAGACCTTAGCTTGGGACTAGGTCAATAATAAGTGGTGTGAGATTATCCCATAATATTTATTTTATTTTTTATCCATATTATAGATATTGGCACGAGAGTTGAAGTGATGTACACAGCGCCCTGTCATGTTTTAAAAGCAGGATTTTATTAATAACTTTTTCGTGCTGATGCGTGAGCTTTAACAACATTACGGCAACAGTCGACGCGCCGTCTTAAAAGTTGTGTTTAATACGAGATTAATGTCACACAAAAAACTATTCTAAGCTTGTACTGTGGGTACTAGACAACGAAACACTGACTTATATAGAGACATACATACTTCTCCACGTAGAAAACACCCAAGACTTGGAAACAATTAATCGAGATCACACAATTTGTAGGGCAACCGCGAATTTAACCCAGGACCGCTAGCTTCGTAGGCAGAGTCACTACCAACTAGGCTAACGCGTCACCTTGCATGTATGTATAGTATTGATTTGATGACCTTTTTAGTGCTACACTCCTATTTTCCAGTCCACGAAGTAAACCATGGCCTAATTTTAACAATGAACTTTGACAAATATTTATTTGCAAAATAAAACTGTCAAAGTGCCTTATTTTGACAATTATTATTAATAATAATATCCCGGCGAGTTACAAATGCGAAAACCAACATTTATCTGATCCATACACAAAACACTTTTTAAGGCTGGGCTAGAAGATTCTCTTAAGAGGTAAGTTTGCCTTTGTACAGTCAAAGTTAAAAATAAATATCTGCATAAGTTGCAAAAATATGTACATAATAGAGACTTTGTGGTGTATACATACGTATTGGTGACCTTGATGGTGCATGTACACTGTACAGTCATGTTTAAGTCATTTTTGTGTGTGTTTTTGTCTTTTCTTTAGTACAATTTATAAAATGTTTACATTCATAAAAACCTAGCTGTGTCTGTTGTGTAATCATCCGCCTCAAATCTCGCTCCGATACCTATACTATATTAGGTTTTGATTTATAGAGAGGATTATCCAAAACTCTTAACCTTTTTTATATCTGACGCAGAACTTACGGATCGATTGGTGCTATACAGGTCAGACAAGCATCTTTTGGTGTATAGATTAAGGCCGAGAAGTCTCTAACAATGAACGACAGGTCCGGCGAACGATTTAAACTAACTGTCTTACAATCGCCCCTTCCGGCGCTGTTGTTCAGTGGAGAACGCAATCAAACCCCGGGTTCCGATGTCGCTCCCGCTTGTGCAGACACTCATTGTTTTGAAAGAAAATAAGCCATCTTGATAAAATAGTCTTCATTGTACTACATTCGAGATGAGTGTCTTTTTGTATGGATATTGCAAAGATATGAAATAATGGACTTATGTTTATTTTTTCTTTGTATCGATGTTTTTTTATATTTTGAAGGTAATATTATGGGTACTGTTGTTTAGTGGTTGAAGGTGGTTTTGGGCATTGGGTTAAAACATATAAATAGCGTACAAACCATAAGGTATTTTTATAAAGTTATCGCATTCTACTATCCGGGGTAGCTTGCCGTCCACAAATTTAACTATTACTAAAGGCATGTTTAGGTATATTACCTCAAAGTAATTATCGTATTTACTGGTTATTAAGTAGGTAACGGCTGCACGGATTTGGGTTTAATTCAAAATTGAGATACCTTATATCCTAGGTTAACGCATAAGCAACCTTTTATTCGAAAATTGGTAATTTTACGCGGAACAAGCCGCTTGAAAAAGCTATTTCACATTATAATTAAGTAAAAAGGGTTTTTGGAAGATTATTCTTACATTGCGAGAGCGAAAAAGTGCCTTTCCTATTGAAATGAAATAAATTAAAATTTATTTGGCACTTACAGCACTTAAGTTAAAAATAGTAATAATAATACAATTTGCTTAACTAAATCAACTTAAATTCTAAATAATACCTTAATGCAGTCAAGCCCAAAATGGTCTCCACTCAGCTTTTTATGCCACGATATATTGTTTAGATACACCGTGACGCTGGTTTTCAGTGAAACCTGGAGAGGTGAATGGCGCACCGTAATAACTACACACTATTTAAAATTAACCAAAACACTATACACAATTGCATACAACTACCCATTACTACATTGTACTTTCATGAATAAATAAATAAATAAATACGTGTGAGTGAACGTACATATGCGGCTGTGTCTGTTTGTGTGTGAGTGAGTGCGCGTGTGTATGTGTGTGTGTGAGTGAGTGCGCGTGTGTATATGTGTGTGTGTGTGTGTGCGTGTGTGTGTACATTTGTGTCAGTACGACTGCTTTTGCACCGGATATTTGGATTGATAAGACAAGTTTGTTAAGATTATGTTTGAAAGACGCAACCGACTTAAGATTTCGTACTATTCTATTATAGTCCTGAAATTTATTTAAGTATATAAGTTTACTATATTGCTATATGTATAAATGAGAATGCGTATGTAATACTTCTTTCACATTCCTAAAACGGATATTTCAAATGTTTGTAATCCTAATGAGGTATCCTCATTAAACGCGAATCACGTCAACGGTTTCGTAGAAAGTGGTCGGTTCATCTGCGCTTGCGCATAGCTTGCACGCTTCGTACGTGAGGAGTAAGCGTCGAGCGTAATGTCAAGAATACCGTTCTTCCCATACGTACACAATTAGATATTATCGAGTGAAATTTATGAGCTAGTTGCTAAACCCCACTGACTTAAGACCTGGTCATTGTTATTTGTGAGTTTCTCACGTGATGAAAAACGTATATGGCACTAGTGAAAACAGAGGTGTTACTCTCTTATAAACCTCTGTCGAACGGTCGATCAAGTGAGCGAAGTAATGCGAGTGGACATAGATACTCGAGGGGTAAAGCGGGTAACTTATAATAGGTAACATAAAATAAAGTAAAAGTAGGTAGCCTTTATTCCCGTAAATCGCAAATAATGGTAATTTGCGAAACTTGGTTAATTTAGGTACCTAGTATGTAACATTTTTGTAGTTTATATGTATGTAACTATGTAGGTATATATCTTATCCATATATTTATTCGCACGATAAACGTATCACCAATATGACCGAAAAAAGATTCGTATTCATTAATTCTTATGAGTCATATTAATAAGCAACAGGTTTAGGCCACGTTGCAGACAAATGGAACCATAACTTTAGCAGTTATGGATGAGTTGTGCGTGCGAGTTTCATTTGATTTAGTTACCTACTTAGGACACATATAACAGAATACAAGTACAGATACCCAATCTCATAGAGCAAAAGCGTGCCGTCCTAATGTAGACAATTCGGTAGGCAATTTTAGTCCCGTAGTTACACCAGTAGATGCCGTATCTGAGCTACCACTGGATGCTGGCAGCCTACCTAATAGTTTTAGTAACGTATCACCAGATGGCATTGACTTCAAGAATGAGACGTCAAGAAAATTGTTGACTTAAAATAAAATTCATATGTAATGGCTATAATCCTACCGGTGACATTGTGGTAGCATTTTATTAATTCATAGGAACATCTGCCCTGATTAATGATGTCCAGGACAAAATAGGAATGTTTTAATGACATGTTTGGGAAGTTTTTTGCTGACAATAAATAAAAGCAATAAGTAAAAATAACTGGTTTATTAGGTTTAAAGAATTTATTTTCTCATAAGAATTTTACAATTCACTTACATGAGAATTAAGAATAAGTTAAAAATAGTTTGGTGAGCGTATTTAAGCGTGCGTATTTACATAAAAAGGAAATATCGCCTTCAACTTCAACTTTATCCGTATCCAACGAAACAAAGTTATACACTCGGCGTCAAAAAAATCGCACCTTTTGGTATGTTGACTTCAAGTAGCTATAAACCCTATTTAATCTAAGATAAGGTATGAGTGTGGGGCCTCATTTTAAAGGTTATTGAATCCTTTAATTTATAAAAATGTGATAATGATTACTAAGCTTAAAAAAAAATCGTTTTTCATGAAAAGAGGAAAAACATTTATTCACGCCAAAATTACACAATCTAAAAACATAACAAAATTAAAAAATACAGTAAAACAAATTCTTAAAACTAAACTTAAAACCTAGTGTTACCTCCCCTAGCCCTAATTACAGCCTCCATGCGATCCTTCATTGACCTCACCAACGTCACGATGCGTTCTTGAGGAATGTCATTCCACTCCTCAACGACGGCGTCCCGAAGCTGTTCAAGGGTGGCAGGGGCAGTATCACGAGACCGCACCCGGCGTTTCAGATCATCCCAAAGGTGCTCTATGGGGTTCAGGTCAGGACTTCTCGCTGGTCACTGCATCACGGGGATCCCAACCTGATCCAGGTAGTCCCGAACAATCAATGCCGTATGAGAGCGGGCGTTGTCGTGCATGAATGTGAATTCAGGCCCGACAAAACCAGCATACGGGACCACGTGGTCCTCCAGGATCTCTGTGATGTACCGATGAGCAGTCAGGGACCCCTGGCCACGTCCACCTCCAGTGCGGGAGACGCACACAAGGTTGGTTTTGCCCGATTTTAAAGTTTATTAACTGTGCTTTCAAATGATACTAATATTGGTAGGGTACAATAAATAAGTTAAGAGCTTTATTAGCTTGAAGTCAAAATTTCAAAAGGTGCGATTTTTTTGACGCCGAGTGTAGTTTAAATGTTTGTACACAAACTGTCAGCGCGTTTTGATACTTCAATGGTTAAAGATAGCACGTTGTTCGTTCCGTGTTTGTACTAACATTTTAATACACCGAAACCGCCAAAACAGTATTATGTAATATTCATTTATATTCGTCAAGACATTGTTTTCTCTATTCTTTTTTTGTTTTTAATATAAAAGTAGTATTTTGAGTATTGATTTTACGCATCAAACAAGAATTAGTACAAACGAAACGCTTGGGGTCTGTGAGTGCATAGTAGTTTCGCGATCCGTGATGGCACCATCTAGTGACAGTACCTAATAAGGCGTAGCAAGCTTGAAAGCTTATAAGTTTTTTATGAGTTAGATGGAGTTGATATAAAATTTATTGCATTTATTAAACTTATAAAATATACCCTACTTTATGTAGAGAAGGATGTTTTTGATGTAATTAAGGTAGGTACGTTGAATTTATTAAGGTGCAAAAATCATTCAATCTTCACGATTACTGATTCAAATGTTTCGCTCGATACCTGTGACGCCATCTATGAGTTTATTAAAGTAATAATTATACGTTGTTTGAGTTGGGAGGCCATGCTTGGGATATGTAAACAGATGAAGATGACTTAAGTTGCCTTAAAAGTGGCAACGTCGAATCTCGAAAACTAGACCGAATCGAGCCTACTAAAATTAACTCAAGAACACGTTTTAAAATCTTCCGGGTACATCCCGGGCACTGTGTATGCACGAGTCGAGAACCTCTATTTTTTAAGTTAATATATGTTGACGGGTATAATACTGCGCTTTCCCGCTTGATAGGTCTACTGGGTTTGAATAAAATACCGTAGAGTTCGATTAAATAGTGACTTACCATAATTGTAGTGAATTTGGTTCGGCTCATTGTGTTAAATTATATCGGCAACCTGCCCTTGGGTAGCATTGACGTACTGGACAATGCAGTAAGTTGCAAAGCGAATGCGTACATGATGTAATATAATGTGTTTAATATTAATAATAACAGTCAGACATGGTAGTCCACCTCGCCTCGAAACAATGCGTCTCGCCGACTGATCATTAATCACGACACATTGCAATGATGAATTGATGATATGGGCACTGTAACATCAACATTCTGAAGTTTTTGCTACTGTTTTTGGTGTTCTATTGAAATCACTGAACAAAACCATGTACAGAACAATTTTTTTATAAGGCGATGTAAACTATATTCTACTGGGTAGCCAATTCTTGAAAGCTAAAGTTTTGTGACAAAATCATTCTTAGGAATATTTAATTCTTAAAATGTGCTCCGCGGAGTCCTACGTAAGCGAGGACTCCGGCATATAATCGTTCTTTAAAACAAAGTTATGTAGATTATCTTTCTTTATTTTTACTGAATAGCCTACTAGTTTGGCCTATTTTGAGGTATCGTAAAAATATCTACTGTTTCGGAAGGGTACCGCCGCGGTTATTAAAAGTTTATGAACCGCTTTTATAAACAGAATGGGAAGCACATATCGCACCTTCAGAACAATAGTGACCTAATTCAAAATACAGCTTTCTAACTTCAAGTCATAAATTTATTGTTATAGAGACCTAATTCGAAATTTAAAATTTCTGAGTTATGTCACTATTGTTCTGAAGTTGCGATATCTTCTAATTATTTCTGCAGATTTAGTTGTATTTAAACTAAAAAGTGAGAGTGGTGACGTTTTGTAATGCTTCCGTGCTCTGCACTAGTAAGCTCTGATTAAATATTAAATAGCAATACTTTATAATATATTATTAAAATGGCATCATTTATAAATAAGTTTTTTGCCCATTCCGTTAACGGAAGTGGGTCAAATTTAACTTGAAAGATTTGACCCGTACATACAGTTAGGTGCAAAACTGAGTCGATATGGCAATCAATGTACGTTTAGGTGATATAAAAATGGAATGCAAATCATTAACGTAATCAAATGTATTTATTCTTAAACACAATTCATCCTTCCTTAAATGTATGTTAAGCAGATACAGAAAAACTCAACAGAAAAAAAAAAATTGGTTCTAACTTATGATTCATTTTTGCTCCAACGCTTAAAACTCAAAAGATGTACGTGTCTTTTTAAGTTAATATTTTGTCCAAAGACCCTTTGCTTGTTTAACAGCTTGAAGACGCTTTGGTAGACTGTTTGTCAAAGATTCGCAATATTCTGGAGATATTTTATACCACTGTTCCTGTACTCGATCCCATAACACATTGAGTGATGATGGTGGCGACTCATACTCATTGACAAGTCTCCTTTTTAAATGAGCCCATGCATTTTCTATTGGGTTGCAATCTGGGCTTTGCGAGGGCCATGATAAAACCTTAAAACCTTGTTTGGACAACCAATTTTGGACTGTTTTGGCAGTGTGTTTTGGGTCATTGTCATGTTGGAACACAACTTCATGTTCAGGGTAAGGCATATTTTCGACTGCATCGAGTAAATGTTGTTGCAGGATTTGTTGATACATGACTTTGTTCATGATACCGTCAATTTTATGGATTGGACTGACTCCAAATGGAGTTATACACCCCCACACCTTAATATTACCGCCGCCATGTTTTATCGTCAAAATATAGTCATCCATTTGAACAGGTTCGCCTTCTCGTTTCCACTTCCATTGTCGTCCATCTGTCGAATATCTGTTTATTTTCGACTCGTCTGACCAAATAACCTTTTTCCAATCTTCTACACCCCAGTGTTCATACTTTTCAACAAAGATTTGTCTCTGTTTTATGTTCTTCTTAGATAACATTGGTTTCTTTTTTTTTCAATAGCTCTAAAGTTTGCTTTTTTTAAGGCTCTGGCCACCGTCCATTTGCTCACTGCTTTCCCAACATCCCTTTTAAGAATTCCAGCTGCCATAGAAGCAGTTGTTGCTTCGCCAGTAGCAACACAACGAGTTGAGCGTCTCGTATCATGATCGGTCAAAGTCTTGGTCGACCTCCTACATTGCTTTTTATTGGTAATCTGCACTTATTTTTTATTCTCTGTACCTTAGATTGCGTAACATTCAAGATGCAAGCTATATTTCGTGTTGATTTTCCTTGTAAAAGTAACTCTTCTACCTTTTTATTGAGAGGCAGTGATGGAGGTGACATGGTGAAACCGATATTCCGTAAAATAATGATGATCTATGAGTTTAATGTTAAAGACGAGTATAGGAGCTGTTCAGGCGAGCTGTTAGCTGTGCTCTAACTTATTATAAACTCTTGACCTTTCGTATAACTGATAATGATAATATTACTGCACACAAAAGCTAGTGCAAAACTGAATCAACAACATAGAGCAAAACTGAGTCACGGAAGTGTACTTTGTATTACAAAATAATATTTTTAAACGATATTATACTAATGTTGACGTAATTTAAATTGTCTGTCAATGATGACAACACATCATTTATTTTCAAATTAAAAACTATTTAGATGTAAACGAAAAAGTTGATCATGTTTCCTAAACGTCGACTCAGTTATGCACCTAACTGTATATGCATATATTCATACAAACATATATACATACATACATACATACATACATACATACATACATACATACATACATACATACATACATACATACATACATACATACATACATACATATATACATACATTGCAAGTTAAATAAAAGCTTGTAAAAATAAGGCAATAGTACCTGTTAGTTTACTTCGTGAGCTGGAAAATAGGGGTGTAGCACTGAAAAGGTCATCAAATACATACTATACATGCAAGGTGACGCGTTAGCCTGGTTGGTAGTGACCCTGCCTACGAAGCTAGCAGTGTAGGGTTCAAATAAATGTGGCAAATATTTGTGTGATGTTTTCTTGCGTGACTGCCGATTTCGGTAGCCCTTTACGCACATGGTCCGTAAGGGATACCCAGCCCAGTTGATCATCCTTTCTCCACATTGAAAAACAAAGTGTTGACTTTCGTACATTGAACGCGCGGCAATATGTCCGTGAAGATTAGATTTACGAAACTTTAAGTGCAACCCTCGTATTTAGAGGAGTAGTAGTTATTGAGACATAGTAACAGGTGCGAAGTAATTTAAATATGGAATCTTAAGTTTCTGATATATCATAAAAAAGTTATTTATTTAGTAGTTTGAAAGATTATTTCCGTATGAGTAGCGTATTAAAATGTTCAAAGCAATGCGCCAGGCGATAGCTTTTAACCTTAAGCAAAGCTGGTATAGGACTATAAAACCGGATATTAAATGGCCGTCTACGGATGATTTTTAACTGCCCATAAACATACCACTGAGTCCTAATTGTACTAGCCTGTCGTCTTAAAGGGTTTCTGTTAAAATCGTGAGCACATTTTTACGAGTTCGGAAGCAATAAACTGGAATGCCTAGTTAAGACGCACTAAACCGCAGGGGGCCGGCCGTTTGTTTTTATTACGAACATTGCCGGCAATGAGACAAGATAATACGTCAAAGGTTAAAAAGCGGGCAACATTTCCGCGACTCGATGACTTAATGTATGCTATGCATGAATACGTTGGTTGAAACTATTTGGTTAAACGTTCAGTAGGTGATTATAATATTTAAGAAAAAAACTCATTATACTCCACCGTGTGTTCAAATAAGGGTGGAAATGTATTTTAATATAATTATGTGGAAAACAGGTTTGTAATAATCCATACCAGCGGTTCACAAACTTCTTTTGAAACATAAAATATATTACGGAGCCCCAAAATATTCAAGACCTTTAGTAGTCCTGGACCTGGACGTATGGAGTTTTTTTCACGAATGTTCAGTGGCCTGTATTATAAAGCTACAAATAATTTACAGTTTTCAAGTTTCCATTTGACACAACCTCGACCAATGATGACCAGCCATTTATTTGAGCAGCGTTTCCAGTTAGACCTGTAAAATTGTTACTTGTAGCTTTATCAAACGTGCCCCAGGTGTCCTAGTTAGTATTTTGGACTTGGGTGGACATCCGCCACCTGGTACAATTTCCGGCAATGATATAATTTTTAATTTTTGTTCAGCCTGTTGTAACGTAAAAATAAAAATGATTTTCAAAATTAATGTTTTTTTCTGAAATATGCAATGAATGACACATCTAAACGGAATGTAAGGAATTCGAAAAATATTAATGCCTATTCTTGATAGTGTTCTGCTGGCTATCGCTATCACACCCGTAGCTGACAGTCAATTCGACAGATCAATCTAAATTTTATTGATTGATTCTGCTGCTACATCTCATTCTTTGACTCTGAACTAACGCAGTGAATGAAAATTCTGTTCCGAGTGGTTGCTGACGCGCGAAGAATGCGCCTCGCTCCGGCGACAGTAGAAACCGACTCGTATTACGGAATGTTCGCATTTCCATCGATGGATGCTTTATAAACACGTTACTGTAATTAGTTGATCACGATGTTTTTTTATGGAGCACTGCTATCTGAACAGTTCAGCCGAGAAAGTAAATTTAGATGTTTTTTTATTGTATGTAATGGTTTTTAAGTATCCTATTATAATTATAATTTCACACAGCATTTATCCACCAAAAAATATTGTGTAATTTAATCTCAGTTAGCGTATTAATTTAATACCTATAAGGGGGTGTCTTTTGAATTGCTAAAAATAATTGTAATGAGTAATAAAAGCGATATCCTGATAATAAAATGAAAAGGTGAAAAAAATTGGCTGACCGACAAATACCTTCAAAAGTAGGTACCTCGTACAAAAACATGTTCAATGATGTAGTTCCAAAACGGCGAGTTAATAAGGTTAAACAATATTATGTTACCTTACACAACAAGATTTTTATCTTCGGCGAAAAATAAAAAATACAATTTGAACGTTATGGTGATTGGTGAAATGTTTGTTATTGTAAATGTCTATCTACAGGGCTGCGTCGACAATATGTAAATGTTAAACGTTGTAATGTGGTCGTGGTTTAGTTTCTCATAATATAATCCCAAGGTATGTACATTACATGGCGTGAAAGTGATCAAATATAATAAGAAGAGGAAATTAGCGTAGGAGGTTTCCTATCCAAGCGTAACATAACAGTGTGCGCCGCCAGTGCAATTGTAGGTCGCCGCCGTGTTCAACCGCAAACGTTAAACATAATTTATTTGTATTTTCATATGAGGCTTACTTGTCGGGTGTTCGCAAATTACCCAAATTATTGTATGTTTTGCGGATGAACTGTTGCCGAACGACTTTTAAAAGTCAAATAGTACCTACGTGCGCTGCCGGTGAAATGGTCCTTTTTGTGTAAAATGCTCAAATATCACCGGCGGTCGCATAAACACAAATCACCTGTGCAGTGTTTACGATGGAGGTAAGTTTTTAAATAATTCGTTCATATTACAAAATAAGTTTAACATCATATTTTACATAATGTATGGGACAGTGCAATGTATCGAAAGAGTCCTCTTAATTTTAACGGTTCTCTGACTTAATTTATTATCTGATACTATTGTTTTTCTATCAACGAGGCGGAGAGGAGACGTTTGGGTTGAAGTGAAATAAAAGACATGGCAAAAAACGTAGCTCTCAGAGCGCATGTTGGCTAGATATGGTGCGAGACGAGAATCGAAATATTTGAGGTGTACTTATTTACACAGAATGAAAAAGTTTAGTCACCATTACTTTTTGATTTATCGCAATTGGAAAGTGAGGAACCGTTTAATTTTGTACGTTATTTTCAACTATAGGTTTTTAAAAGAGTGATAAACATCAGTTACCTTTTTAAAGATTTGTATAGGGTGAGGCACGGATACTTTTATTTTGTAGAAAGGTTAGTGCGGCACCCTATCTTTTATTACAAACTCTACATTTTAAGATTTAAACCTCAGTTTCAAATAAATAGTGACTACCTACACATTTGTTTCTGTGTACCCTTTATTTATTGTTGTAATGTGCTAAGTCCAACGGATAGATAATCCTGCTTGCGCGAGGTGCTCGATGCTCCCGACAGAAATAACTCGCGGTAGCCATGAATTGTTTTTTTTTGTGGAAATAGTTTGAATTTGTCGCGTTCTTTATGTTGATTAACAGACGATAAAATGTTTAACCGCTGTCACACCTCCGTAGGTACCATATAATATAGGTAGTCTTCCCTTCGGTGGTCTCTCAGAGGATGCTGTCAATCCCCCGTCCTATTCCAAAACCCAAAGTACAAATGTTTCAAGATTTGTTATTACTTAACCCCTCGTAACCCACGTTTTAGAAACTCAAAAGCAAAAAAGACGTTTTAAAGGTTAGATCTGTTAAGAGGACGGAAACGTTATATAAAAATATTGGTAAGTACCTATATTTATTGAAGTCAAATTCTGGTGAGACATGCTGGCTTGCCGTTTATTTGCCAACGAAGCCAAAGTAAGGGATGTGAGTTTAACAGTCTTATGAACCTATGTAAAATCAAAGATCGGTTCGGTACGGTTGTTCCACTCTAGCTTCTAAACTTTTAATTAAAATGTGGTACCACGACCTCTAGGAATCGTCCTCCTCCAGTTGTCCCCAGACGCAACAAATGGGAGTGATTCCTTCCTAGTGGTAACAAATTGGATTTTTCCCTCTAAGTACCCGACTGGAATGGTAAGAATCAGGATAAACTGGAATAGAAAAGTGTCCAAGTAGTCTTGCGGATACTTTGATACATTTAAGTGAAAAAGCTTCCAACTGCTAAATTTAGTATTAAAATTAGAACAATCGAATCATATTAAGATTTCAGAAAAATCTTGAACAAAGTGCAAGCTTTAAAAACCAGACTGTTGTTACCAACTTTAAATCGTTATGAATCGTAAATGATAATTCATTATGAAAAATGATGAAATAAATCTAATGATGAATTTTAAATACCTATTCAATGATACCCCACTTGTTGTTGTTGTTGTTGTTGTTATTATTGTTGTTGTTGTCGTTCGTCGACTTTATTTTTTTCTTTTTTACAATATTCCGTCTCGTTGCTGTCATTGAATTTTGATTACTGTCATATCTTTGGTGACACTCCAAGAATAAGACAAATCGATTCAGATATGAATCATAATCGCTCCACGTGTTTAGTTTCTGGAGCGCCACAAAGGAACAATCATACATATATAGACTGAACAACACATTACCCTCCTCCTTCGGCAGTCGTCGGCTAAAAACAGTGGAGGCACACTAAAGTTTTGAACTTAATTTCCTGCCTATCCGCTATTCATACTAAAGAAGAAATGTAAATAAATACTGGAACTGCTAAATGAAACAATAAAACTCCTGAATGTTAGAATCAGCATTAAACGGAAAAGTTTTTACAGTAGGTATGTGGCTAACTTTCGATAGTGTATTTATTTCACGATAATTTTCACAAAATCGAGTAAAGATTGTGTTAGACAGAAGTCTTTGTAGTATACCATTTTGTTTTTCTAACATAATTAATATTTATGATTATTTAAAAAAACAAATGTTTAACTGTCATTAATCAAATCAGCTCTTATCGATTAAAATGAAAATAAATGACCATCTCTATGTCACTGCTCGATTTGATCCACACTTCCAAGGCGACCCTGTTTTGAGATAAGTTATTATAACCCATTAATGTGTACAGGTCTTCAGGCGACTCAGACGGGGCAAGCACCACTGCGGTGGAGACGACTCTGGAGCGACTGCGCGGCACGCGTGGAGCGCTGGAGGAGCTCTGGTCCGACCGCGAGCGGCGACTTGAGTTGACGTTGCAGCTCAGACACTTCGAAAGGGACGCTTTAGAGGTTTCAACATTAACTTTATCCGAAAAAACTAACCTGAAATTTATTCCGGTCGGGTTTCTCTTTCTCGGTAATGGTTGCCCGAGTCTCTGCTACTAATTGGTTAATTGAATGAACCAGATCCGAATCGTACAACAGGAGTTTAATTCAATCTTTTACAAAATTGCCATCTTGACAGTTCTCTCTTTACAATCGGAGCTTACTCTACCGGTAACGCAGCGCCGTCACGTGATTTCGCCATCTATCGGGTGAATGGATGATCTGTCTTCTAGGCTGGTTTCGAAGTAGTTTTCATTTAAATAAATTATACCGTCAGTCAGATAGCGCTGTCCGTGACAATGGTTTTTTGTAATTTAGGGAACAGGTAAAAGTAATAGGAGTCCATGTCTTTGCCGTTACGGTGACTAAGGAAAAACGACAATTGACACATTTTTCTGTCCGCTAATATGCCTATATGAAGCGTAAGTGTTAAATCGATCACAGTTTAATTTTCTTGGGGTGATTGCCTCAATTCTAGGCGATTACGTATCGCTTCACGAAAACGGTCCATTATTTTTTGTGAGGGACGGGCCGCCGTCTGGCGCACTTGTGGACTCTTTTGTTTCTCACAGTAGTAAACCACAATTTAGAGTGCAGTGCAGCGCTTCATAGTTTTAATTAAATTATACAAAGTATTAGATCCATATTTTTTGTACTTAAAAATCGCCGAACTCTCGTAATAAGTACCTTAAACTTTTTCGACCATCGCAAATAAATTGACATGTTCACATTTAACTTGTCATAATCACCAATTACACAAAATGTGTAATTGGTGATTATGACATGACAAGATAAACGTGCGAATGAAGAGAGTAAGTGGAAAAAAATTGTGTCCAATGATCTAGAAAATTCGAGATTTTCGACTAGATCTATCTCTAAATGGCCGAAAATACCAAAATCTACTGGTGTTGATATCATTAAAAGATATCGCGAGAGGTTGACTACTCAAAAATGCAGAGGTGTGGTAAAGTTAATGGTTCAATGTACCCAGGAACTGAAAATAAAGTATTGGCTACTTCTAAGAGAGATCCGAGCGTTTCTGTGCAAGCTGTTGGAAATAAAGCGGATAAGTCGGCTTCTTATGTAGTCGGTTAAGAATGAGCTGGTTTGAAGGTTTTTAAATTTCAAACTGCTCCATAACACGAAAGGCAAAATTTAAATGCAAAAACCCGTGCCCGAAAACTTTATAGTGAAATTTTAACGAAACAGCTACGTCCTCATGGATGACGAAACATATGTGCTTGCGGATTTCAAACAGTTATCTGGACAGGAGTATTGTACTGGAAAGGACAAAAAAAGTGTTCCATATGAATTTAAGAAGAAGAAGTCCAAATTCTCATAAAAATACATAGTTTAACAAGCGATTTGCACATGCGGAAGAAAGGCCAGCAATTTCATTTGCACGGGTTCCGTCAACGCCGAAGATTACCTTAAAGAATTCCTCCAGCGACGACAGTTGCCATTTAAAAAAAAACTTGAAAAACGAGCTATTATTTCGGTCAAGAGTACCCTTAACCGACGGGCGTGAATGTACAATATCATGAAAGTAGATATAAAGCATGTTGGGCTATACCTATGCTACGGACTAAAAGAAATTAGCATAAAAATTCACATTACATTTTATTCTCATTCTTCTGTCAAGTGTCAAAATCGATTCCCAATTCGCCTTTATGAAATGTTTTAACTACCTACCTACTTAGTTTCGATGTAACGATGGTTAAGACAGAATACCTACTCCATAATTATTTATTTATTAGACACACCAACAAAGTACACAGCTATTATTGTGACACATGAACTATCCGACATATGGACATTCCGACTAGGGGCCATTATAACCATCGAACTTTTTGACAATGGACAATGTGACACCTGGCCTCTCTGACCATTGGACATACGAGGGTGGATTGAAAAGTTCTGAGCCTGGTAAAAAAAAGTAACGGGCTCACTTTTTATAACAATTTTATTTTTCGACATTTTCTCCATGAAGGTCAATGCATTTAGTCCACCTCGCCTCCGACTTCGTTATCCCATCAAAAAAAAAAAATCGCTGAGGTCGTTAAAATATGAGTCTACTGCTTCTTGTACCTCCATATTTGTCGAAAATATTTGTCCTCCCAAGTGTTTTTTGAGGTTTGGGAAGAGATGATAAACGGGAGGAGCTAGATCCGGCGAGTAAGGGTCATGCGGCAGCACTACAAATCCACAATCATATATTTGTGCCATTGATTTCGCCGAAGTGTGAACGCGAGCGTTGCCTTGGTGAAACAGTACTTTTTTCGACAGCATTCCAGGTCTCTTTATTTTAATTTCCTCACGCAGACGACGTAAAAGAGCACAATAGTAGTCCGAATTTATTGGTTTGCCCTTTTCGAGATAGTCTAGATCATGATATTCATGATAACCCCCCTGCAATCCCAGAAAACTGAGGCCATTACCTTATTAGCTGACAAAATGACCTTGGCTTTTTTGGGTGGTGGTGAACCTGGTCTTTTCCATTGCCTGGATTGTTCTTTCGATTCTGGTGTACTGTGGTGGACCCATGTCTCGTCCATAGTTATAAAACGATTGAAAAAATCGTCGGAGTCACGTTGAAACATACATAAACAATCTTGGGAAATTGTAACACGTACTCGTTTGTTCTCGACTGAAAGCAGTCTAGGCACCCACCTGGTTGACACCTTAGAAAATCCAAGAACATCGGTGATGATGTTCTGTGCCCGCTCATAAGAAATACCCATTGCTTCCGCTATCTCCACAATCTTCAATCGCCTATCCTTCATTATCGCATCTCATATATTATTGACATTTTCGTCCGTAGTAGCCGTCAACGGCCGCCCACTCCTAGGCTCGTCTTGAACAGTCTCCCGGCCACGTTTGAAACCAGCTACCCATCTTTTTATGGTAGGATACGATGGAACAGATTGCCCTTATGTTTGATTCCTATCTTCAAATATTTGTTTTGGTGTTAACCCCTTCTTTTGCAAACATTTTATGACAGAACGGTGCTCAATTTTATCCATTACTTGAAAAATCAGTGACCTTATGTAGCAGTTCGAGCATAAAATGCAAAATTGTGACAGGAAAAAAACAAAAGATAGTGCATAATGGCGACTAAATATGGCACTTTGACCTGCCAGTATTTATTTGTTTTTTTTTATTATATTCAACCTTAGGCTCAGAACTTTTCAATGCACCCTCGTATATGCCCCAGAAGGATGTTGTGCACATCACTAAAAGACTCGCGTGACGTCAAAGTGCCTACGCAAAATGTTACACGCTCGGTTCTCATATAAATCGACGAACTCTTTCCTTCTATCTCGATATAGGGCGCATCGATTGAAATTAGAAACCCATCTACAATATCAGCCTAGCTATTCTATCATAAATAATCTAGGAACCTCGATGGTTACTATTTTAAGGCCAACCGACTTCTTCACCAGATATTTGACTAAACATTGAGAATGATACGTATTTCAAGCAGTTATACGTACAGTCCCTTTACATATTAAACCTTGCGTATCTGCTATTACCTCTATACCTACGGTATTGTGACCCACCGCCCATCCAATGTAAAACGCGTAATTTGTTCAGTACGGTAAGAGATGGGGTCTTTATTGCTTTTGTTTTCAAGGTCGTTCCATTACTATTAAATGTGAAATCGATCATATTAAACGTGATTTATATACTTTATTTATATTTTCCTCCGTTACGCTTCGTCACTGCTCTCACTACATGATGACATTGATGACTATTGATGACGTTGACACCATTGCTAAGAAAGTATTTATTTAACAATAAGTAAGTGTCACCAACGGTTTTTTACACATCACAACATTACAACTACATATTACATTTCACAGTATTCACAGACATTGTAACGGCGTACAAGCGGTGACCGTTCGCGAGCGCGCGCGCACCGATACTATATTACAATTCTGCAATGTTGCAAACTTGTAACTACAATACTGTGTTTAATAAGCCACTTTGTCTGTCATGAATTAACGCCTATCAAGTAAAACCTTTATTAAACCCAATTATGTAAAATTGTACCTACAATTTTACAATTTTGTATGTTTTTACGATTACAATATGTATGTAATTTGAATTTTTACTAAACACTAATGTGTAGAAATGTAAAAGGGGAACTTTAAAAACAAATTGTAAATTGTAACCCAGATCAAGACCCCTGAGACTATTTTCTGTTTAGAGTTTATGACCGTTGACGAAATAACTGACTTTTTTTGAAGATAAACCGTTTTTTTTTTTTGTGGCATTAATTCAATATTTGCAAAATGTAATAAGTCCATTTATATAAAAAAAAGTACTATGACAGTCTTTTTTTTTAAAGATAGGTAGATTACTTATCAGCTGCCCCTCGTACCCATACATTCGTCTTAATCTTAGAATCATGTAAATTCGTTAGAAAACATAATTATACATTTGTACCAGGTTCATACAATAATTTAATAGTAGTTTATGCAACAGTTGTATAAGAGAGGTCAAAAAAGACGAGTGGTGTGGTTACGATGTGAGCCGCAGGCGAACATCGTAAAGCAAGACGCCACGAGTATTTTTTGACTTAGTTATACACCGTTGCATACAATACTTTTTCTACGACTAGGTTTCAAATAAAATGCAAAATTAAATTAATATACATAGGTTAGAATACGAACGAACGAAGCACAGAACAACAAACGAGCGAGAAACTTTCGAAAACAACAAAATATGTGTCTATGGTTAACTTTGTTTTTAAATTGATGTGCACTTGCCAGGTTTCATATTTTTTTAAAAAGTTGCACAATCGATTTAACTTGTGAAATAGGGACTAAAAAACACCTAATGATTTGAGAAATGAATTCTTTTACCTGATTGGTCGATTTTAATATAGCTGCGTTCTGGTTGGTTGATACCAAATAAAATGTTTTCTTTAAAGCGTTAAATTAGTAAAAGAGTTTACATACCAAAAAGAACCTAACGTTCCGATTGACAGTCAATGTGTATTGTGATTGGTGGTTTAATTTGGTGAAGTATTTTGATTGGTCAAATTAACCTAGGTGTAAGCTTTGGCAGCTAGGCATATCGTTTTGGCTCAAAAAAGCACAAGTGCTGTTAAGGGGAATAGACTAGATAGACTTTTCTACAGAATGTTCTGCGGACATATTATCTATATTCTTATATTAGTGTTCGTGACTATATAAATGACAGATAAAAGTACAGGAGTAGGAAAATAAATAAACGAAATCTAAACAATCTTAAATTAACCTTACAAAATTAAAAATTATTGCGTCCAGTCCCTGCCCCAATACCAAATGGTGATAATAGTAGTTTATGAAATTGTTGCATAAAGAGGGGTATTAAAACAAGAGTGTGTGTTTAAGAACCGAGCCGCTAGGCGAGGTTTTTAATAGTATCACACGAGTGTTTTAATACCTAGTTATGTGCAGTTTCATACACTACTTTATCTACTCTCATACATTGCGATTCAACCTACTAAATAAAAGATCAAACTTAATAAAGTAACTACAGCAAAACGTATTCAATGAATGGCGCCAAAACCTAGCACATCACCGCGCATGCGTTAAAGCGGGCGCTGTCACAGACAACTAAAACTTGGAATGAAAACTTTTTGTAATGCTGTAAAAATGTCGCGAACCGCATGTGCGTTCCATTATAAAAATAATAATAATATGGAACCTCGTTGGTGACATTAACTTTTTGGATTAACTTGTATCGTAATGGTAAAAAAAATACTTTATAACATTATTTTGTTAGAGAAATAATGTTATAAAGTGATTTTTTAAATTTATTTCGGTATTGTGTTTATAAAGTATGCCAATATAAATTCGTTTTGAAGTTTATAATTCGAACTTTACGATATGAGAGTAGATAAAAATATATAACCACATCCCAAACTCCATCAAAAACATTATTTATAAGACAGTTAAAATTATTCTTTGGTAATAAATGTTTCTATGGTACCTATATTTGAGTAAATTTTTCAATACCTACTAAATTTGGCAATGAATAATTCTAAACTTGCCTGTTATTGTATTTATTATTTCATTTTCATTCAAACACCTGAAATTGATATTTCTGTTTGCAGTATTTAAGTTAAGTATCATTGTAATGATTAAGAACCGGACGACATAATCCGAATAATTAAACGCTTGAGAAATGGAACAGTACCTGGTACAGACCAAATCGTGCCGGAGCTATATAAAGCGGCCCCCTTAGATTTTATTTCCCAGGTAACAAACGTCATGAAGGAAGCTTGGATTAACAACGTAGTCCCAACGGAGTGGGCGGTCACAAAGCAGGTGCCTATCCCTAAAAAAACAGCGCCCAAGACCACTAGCGACTTTAGGAAGATATCTATCTGTAATGTGGGTTACAGGATCTACGCATATTTTCTATTAGAAAGACTAGACGAAGCTATTAATTCCATTGGTAATTATCAAGCGGCTTTTCTAGAAAATAGATCTACCGACGACCATATTTTTACCCTTCGCCGTGTCCTGGACATAAACTGGAGGGAAGGAAATCGGCTCTTTGTTGCAGCATTAGACATAGAAAAACTTAAATGCCCTAAGGGACATTCTACTAACG
Source organism: Acleris emargana (assembly GCA_927399475.2). Classification (NCBI taxonomy): domain Eukaryota; kingdom Metazoa; phylum Arthropoda; class Insecta; order Lepidoptera; family Tortricidae; genus Acleris; species Acleris emargana. The sequence goes on along the minus strand of OV656835.1, from coordinate 40,692,340 downwards.
CGTACAAATATTCACCTTACCAATAGAATCGTAGAAGCCTGCATGAAGGAGAGAACATTCATATCCTGGGGCGGACAGAACTCTGAAGTGGTTAAAAAAGGAAAACGGGTCAAGCAGGGATGCCCGCTGTCCCCCCGGCTATTCACCATTGTAATGGATGATGTTCTTCGCACCCTGGAAGAGGAGGATGAGGCAGTCAGGCTGGACCAAGACGCTGAAATCACCCTACCCCTTATACTTTCGTACGCAGACGACCTAATTATAATAGGCCCACACATATCAGGAATCGACCGAATAGTGAGAAAGCTGGCAGATCTATTAAACACCGTAGGATTAACAATAAACACGGCAAAAACTAAACTAATTGTACTGGACCCATGTGATATCTCAAAAGGAGATTTACAGCCTATATGCTTAGGTGGAGTGTCTATCCACCCTACAGATGAAATAATATACCTCGGACACCTCGGTACTTATATTATATTACATATACCCACAATAGAAGGGCCTTTATAAAGTCGCGATGCCAAAAAGCCGTAAGAAATTCCAAGATACTAACGCAATTTATTAAGAGAAACAAAATTGATTGGAGAATCGCTAGGCTAATGTACAAAATGGTGATATCTCCTGTTGTGACGTACGGGCTTAATGTCGCAGCACTTACCAAAGCGAATCGATCACGCCTAAGACGGTACGAGAGACACATTCTAACTGAAATGCTGTCAGTCGCAAAGGGCACTCCTAAACAAACGATCTGGCAAATCTTGGAAGGCAAAACAGTGACAAAAAATATTAAAGTTCGGCGGCTCTCGTATTACGGGCATGTGCTTAGACGCCGTAACCCTCACTTATTGTACGCGGCCCTCATGTATAAGGAACGCAGAAGAAAAATAGGTCGGCCTTTATTTACATGGACTCTCTTGACCAGGACATACGAGAATACACTAACAAGAGTCGTGCCTACTGGCGAACCATTGCGGAAAATAGAATTCGGCTCAAAAAAGAAGCCGAAAAGATCTATAAAAAACCTGAAACAGACACAGAGACAGAGCCCGAGGATACTGAGGGAGCAGAGCAATGATATATATATATAAAAAAAAAAACAAAGTTAAATATAGATATATTTAAATTTGATTTTTAATATTAGATTTCATTTTAAGCAGTCCATACCTTAAGTACATATTACACACCAAGTATTTTATCTATCTCCCTAATGCTGACTTAACGATGCCTGAATTCGGGTTGGCTCCACCTCCCTTCTCTCCCGTCATATCGACTGCAAACCCCACACTCCTATCCTATCTACTTGACTCTCCGGTGTCTCGGGCAGGTGCGCTCTGCCTGCGGCGGGCGGAGATGGTTGGTGCAGCAAAGGCGACGAAGCTCGCATGCCCTGATCGGTTTAGTATTAGTGGCTGGTCGGTGCGGGTTAAGGTTCTCGTGCTCTGCCTGCTCTTCGCTACTCTTACGGGACCGGTCGGGCGGGCGTGCTTCTCCCCGCTAGCCTAATCTAACATCTCCTCTCCGTCGCAGTCAGTGCGTACGGGTCCTTGCAGCAGAACTGCTGGCTGGAGGTGTCATCAGAACAGAACAGAACAGAACAGTATCATTGTAATGATTAAGAATAAGAATAAGAATATATTTATTGTATAACCATGTGAAATTATGATGGACAAATTAGGTACATAATAGTTCCAACAATGACCCGCTCAGGGTGTACAATGTTTGCTTGTCTTTAAAGTCAGAAAATTATTTAAGATTATTAAACACATTATTGAGTAGCCAGGTCTTTAAATGGCGATTGAAATTAAGACCATCTAATAATTTCATATTATCGGGAAGATTGTGATACACTCTTATCGCGCTTATAAAAGTGCTATTATAGAAAGATTTATTTTTCACTCGTGGTGGTAATGTAACGTGTTTACAATAAGCCCTACTGTATCATGTTGCTATGCCCTTGTCGGGCGTCACATGAAAACCTTTTTGTAATTCCGTCTTTAATTACTTGTGATGTGACATGCAATAAACCGTTTGAATTGAATTTGTATTGGAGAACCTAACTTTGACAATCAATGTAAATTACATGTAAATTGCCAATTTTAACAAGTCTTCCCCGATTAGGAACGAAACCAGACATCAAATTGTGATTTTGCATCAGCAAGGCTTAAGCATACGTGCAATAGCAACCGCAATACGATCCGAAAACATCTACATTCTATGAACCTATACCATAGACGTGCCGCATATACGGTTGCTTTGACAGAAGCTCATAAAGTCGCACGATTAAGTTTTTCTCGTCGATACCGAAATATTAATTGGAGTTATACAATATTTTGTGATGAAATATCGTTTAAATCTGGTGACCAGGGCCGTTTGCATCTTTGGCGGTATGACAAAACACGATATACAGAATACCATGTGAAACCAAACTGCGAATCAGGTCATATCAGTGCAAATTTATGGGGCTGGATGAGCTCTGCTGGTGTAGGCGAGCTGGTCCCATTACCACCCAGTGCTCAATGTTACCTCAGTGTAGTAGATGAAAACACGCTGACCACGGTAAGGACAGTTTAAACAGAGGAAGAAGTACCAAATTTTAACTTTGTACACGATAACTGCTCGATACCTAAGGCCAGAATTGTGTAAGACTGGTTCCATCACCATCGAAACGAAGTATCAGTTATAGATTGGCCTGCTAAATCCGCGGCCTCAAGCCCATAGAGAACGTATGGGGATTAATGGTTCAGATATGGTAAAACCGTAATGAGCGAACGAGAGAGGCCGTTGAAAGTAACTGCCAAGAAGTATTGGAAGACTTGCGAGGAAGTGGTTATTGTACTCAGTTGGCCTTCGCGTCTCCAATCTGTGATATACATTCATGGGGCATATTCCAGCTACTACTATAAAACACAAAATTCATAAGAAGATAAAAGGTACACAACAAGCTTTCTTATAGCTAAAGAGCGGTCTCTTCCAGATAACCTTCAGGTAGCTGAAAATTTGAAATCGACATAATTATGGGATCATATTATACAAATAATTACTTGGAAAACAATACATCTTATAAAATCAGTTTCAAATACTTGTATGGCTTTGGCCATATCTGTGACTAATCTATTTCTGCTTTATCAATTTCATGTTTAAAATACTTGCTAGTGCTAACAAGTGTTTCTTATGTTTCTTCATAAATACGAGTAAATAGATTGTCCTCTTTTTCATATTATCTGGTTAGCCGCATGACACGATAAATTGCTAACAGTCTGTTAAGAAGTTTAGTATATCGATATATACTTAACTTAACATTGAAAGTCGATAAATGACGTCACTGCGACACCCCAAAAGTGCCACGAAAATTCCGGCCTCTGTCCATTACCATCAATACCACCATCTTGTTTTAAAATAGCGTTAAATATACTTTTTAATATCTGATGTATATGTTTGATGGAAGGTATCTTCGCGACTGGAATTGTGGGGCGACGAGCTGCAGCGTACGGAGCCGCCGCGCGACCCGCAGCAGGCCGAGCAGGCGCTCGCCGCGCACAACGAGAGCGTCGCTAGAATGCAGCACGCCACTTATCAGGTTTCTTTTGTTCACCTTCTTTAATGTAGTGTTTCACATTGTATACATACAAGCATTTAAAAGTACCTTATTTGTTTCCGAAAAATTAAATGTTGTACTACCACCTGTTGATAGGGTAGATAGAAAGGAGTTGTGGACGGTGCTGTCTATGTATGGAGTGAGCAGCAACCTGGTGCAGGCTTTGAGGTCCCTTTATGAGGGCTCCAGAGCCTGTGTCAGGATAAATGGGGTATACTCGGCCTGGTTTAATATCTCTAAAGGTGTTAGACAGGACTGTGTTGCCTCACCATGGCTGTTCAATCTATTCATGGACAGTTGTATGCGGGATTTGAGAGAGTATGGGGTTTGCGTATGCAAGAGTTGCTAATCAAATGCCTCTTATATGCCGATGATCAAGTTATACTTGCCCCATCGGTACTTGAGTTGCAGGAGATGGTGACAGTGATGAATGAGGGATTTAAGCAAAAGGGGATGAAAGTAAATGTTGCCAAGACCAAGGTCATGGTGATAGAGAAGGATGAGGAGATGACTGAGTGTGTGATAAATATAAATGGTGAATTAGTAGAACAAGTGAGCGAATTTGTGTACTTGGGAAGTATGTTTACAAGAGATGGTAAGTGTGAGAAGGATATCGAGAGGAGGGTGAATGCGGGCAATCAAATGAATGGGGCCCTGTACTCCTTTGTAAGCAGACAGGGCGTTTCACAAAAAGCCCGGCTGGCTGTTCACTGATGTATGGTAGTGAATGTTGGGTGTGGCAGAACAAGCATGTAAGTCGTGTAAATGCAGTTGAAATGCGCTATTTGCGTAGTATGTGTGGTGTGAAACTGATTGATAGAGTAAGAAATGAAAAAATCAGAGAGAAATGTGGAATAAAAGAAGATGTAGTGACTAAGATTGAAAAGGGCATGCTTCGATGGTTCGGTCATCTGGAAAGGATGGATGAAAGAAGATTGACGAAAGAGATATATAGATCGAAAGTAAGTGGAAGGATCGGAAGGGGCCGCCCTAGGCGTACTTTTTCGAATCAAATCGGAGAAATACTGGAAAAGGGCCGAATCTTAAGTACCCGAAACCGACGTGCTTGCATGACCCGATGTATGAATGTTGAAGAAGCGAAAGAAATTTGTCAAGATCGTAGCAAGTGGAAAGAAATGGTCTCTGCCTACCCCTCTGGGAAACAGGCGTGATTTAATGTATGTATGTATGTACTACCACCTCAAACTGTTTGCTTAACTAGTATCACTTTTAGGCGATGTAGAGAATATTCTGCTAGTTTGTAAATTATTTATCAAGTTGTGAGTCACCATCCGCCAGATATTAATTTGGGAAAGAAAGCAATAATGTAATTCTAACGCCTCGCCCTTGCTTCGATTCGGTTTATTTAAGCATTTCTGTTGCATACGTTCATAAACTGTAGTGTATCATATACCTTCCCGAAATAAATTCTCTTAAACCTTTTTGAATTAATTGTGGTTTAAATTATAATACTTCTTAATTCGGCAATATATTTTTTATGGACCCACTATGTTTAAAAACTATTTGATACACTTTTAAATACGGTGCAAAATTTAAAAAAGTTCAATAAACATGGAAGAACTTTGATTGTACGAGTGTGTGCCTTTTAAGAGTTAGTTATCCAAATGGTATTAAAACGTAAAAAACGTGGTTTTTAATGAAATTTCATACATTTTTGCGGCCGACACCGTTGGTAAATAATAACTTTTCTTTTTAAATTTTGCCTGGGTTTGGAACTCAGAATTTTGCAGGTTGAAGATTGAAGGCGAAAACCAGTGGCGGTACTGCCGTATAAGCCCAAAAGCAAATTTTGTAAGGCAAGCCCGGCGGCTTGCCTTACAAAAATAACTAGTCATAAAATCCACGTATTGTATTAGGTAGGTATTTCACCTTCGCGCGCCGCGCGCTCTCACTAAATTCTTCAAATCAAAATCAAATTACATGCAACAGTAGTACTTAATTTGACCGCGCACCGCCGCAACCTCCGCAGCACTTCTAGCGCTGTGCGGCCACTAGTCGAACTATGACGCGGCTAGCTCGTATCTCGCTCGCACGTATTAGCTTGCAATCGGGCTTTCATATTAGCCGGTGCCTCTCTGTCTTACCCACTGAAACGGCCTACTGATGAGATATGACTATTCGTAAGTTAATATAGCAAATATTACGAGAGTTTAAGCCCTGCTTGCGTATGAAGTTGTACACGAGTCCATAGTAAAATGCTAAATTCGCGCAGGCGCGGGGCTCGCGTTGAGCCGCGTTAGCGGCCAACTTCACTTCATTGCTATTTGTTGACAAATACTTTTATTTACTTGTTGAATTGTTTTGCTTAAAACTGAGCGGTCAGTGCAGTAATAAGTATTTTATTTGTGATTCAATTAGATGGAATATGTAGTCCCGTGTGACTGTGATAACTTAAAGTGTGCACAAACTTTGCTTGTCGACGGAAAGGTAAAATGTTTGAACTTTGCAGAGAAAAAGGTACTTATTTCTTCGGCAAAACCTACGCCTGACTTGTTTGTGTATTTCTCAGAGTAGTAAATCGCACAAAAGACAGTTTAACAGGTCAGTGTACAAAACTCATTGGATTGTTGGTTGTTCGTAGTCTAATAAGTTATATTGCTGGTGTTGTATTTTCTTTTCTAACGACAAAAACGTGTGGAATACATCTGGTTATGACGATTTAAATAATTTAGCTGGCGCCATTAAAAGACACATGCATTCTCAAAAACACATGAACGCCGTAATTTATTTTAGTGATTTTGGTAAACAGCGAATTGAGGTATCTTTATCGCGCCAATTATCAGAGGAAATTTCAAAACATAACATGCGTGTTGACAACAATCGTAGCGTTTTTCAAAGACTAGTCGATGTTGTTTTAGCACAACAAGAACTTCCCTTCAGAGGTCACGATGAGTCTAAAACTTCATTGAATAGGGGTAATTTTTTAGAGCTTGTGTCGCTACTTTCGAAATAGGTACGATGGCGTTTTAGAAAAACACATTCGAAGTATACAAATAATAATTTAATTTGACTATGTTGTGTAATATGTATGTAATTTTTAGGTAGGTAATTGAAATAAAAGTAAGTACTTATTGCTTTCTCCCTAGGCAAGCAAAGTTAAAATAAGAAGTTGAACCTTTATTTTATTCCCTCAAACAAACCAAGCGGCTTTTTTCAAGGCCACCGAAAGTATGCAATTGCTGATATGTCTGTAAAATTATATCTAGTGGTAACGTGCCTTCAGGGTGCTTTGGTGAGCTCGTCCACGTAAGCAAATGCCTATACAACTGCAGAGTGAAGTGAAGATTGATCAGTAATGTGGTAACAAGATAAATACATAATTCGCACCTTTAGAATTATAGTGACCTAATTCAAAAATCTTGGATTTCGAGTTAGGTCTCTATGGTAATAAATATATGTCTCAAAGTCGAAAGCTAAAATGTTGAATTAGGTCACTATAATTCTAAAGGTGCGATATATACATACATAAACTCACGCCTTCATTCCCAGAGTGGGGTAGGCAGAGCTAAAGAATTACCAACAAGTCTTAAAACTTCTTGATAATTCTGTAACCACATTTTGCACAAGTAGGCTAAGATGTTTCCCAGTGTATTAGTGACAGGTGGCAAGCCCATCGCCTAACAGTACTGCAAGCCTTTATTCCCTTAGTCGCCTCTTACGACATCCGCCGGAAGACATGGAGTGTCACTATTCTAACCCGGCAACCACACGGCGAATTTATCCATTATAACCGTAAAAACTACAAAACATATCTCTCGGCTTGCCCTATTCTGAAACCCTAGGCACGCCACTGGCGAAAACGTATTATTTCTCAAACTTGCTCGAAAAGAACAGTTTTCCGACTGAAACACAAGGACGGAATGTGCCTCATTTTACTCCTAGGAGTAAAAAAACCATATGTAAATACTTTCCATCCATGTTCATATTGTTTTTTAAAAGTGCTCTCTGTTGCGTATAAAATCGAAAGGACCATGAAAAAAATCCCGTACACCCAACTTGTGGGTCGGGGTGTTTGGTGCGGCGGCGGTGGCTCGTCGTGCATGGAACTACCTTAACTAATACTCGTAGTTTTCAAACAAACATTCTCTCCGAATTGATGCAAGTGCGGAAAGTATGTCATTTTACAGGACTCTGGACTCGGGACGGAGAAAATGAAATGACAATCCCGCACGCGTATCAATCTACGTTTTTTAATACATTTGCGAAAAAATGTGTGTATATCAATCCTCTTCCCCCCGGACCTCTGAAGTGAGATAACGCGTGAGCACACTCTATCCAAAAACACGATAATTTTATAAAATTATAACGGTAAATACTAGGGGTGCATAAATAAACATTAGAAGTACCTTGACCTGTGTCATCCCCGCCGTGTCGTGTGCGCCCGCCCGCCCCAGCCCGCCGCTGCGCCGCACTGTGCTAAGTCATCGCCTGCGCTCTAATTTGCGCTACGCACCTCCTTATTACCTCTGCGCTCCTCCTCCTCCTCCTGGTGGGTGGGTCAGCTGCAGAGAAAAGTATACACCCCCTTATGGTAAGGATTGTTTTTTTTCGAAAACCTGTGGTTAGATTTAAATGATTTTGAGTTTATGTGTAGACAATAGTAAAATCTTCAATTCACCGAAAAATCATATAAATTTAACCACAGGTTTTTGAAAAAAATCGATCCTTACCAGGAGGGGGGGTATCCTTTTCTCTGCAACTGACTGTACTTTTACATTTTTTACATTTAAATATGGTAACTCTTTGAGCGGATGCAAAGCTTTTAAAAAAAAAAGAAAAGTAAAACGCACTAGTGCGAAATCGGAAAATTAAAAAGCACTAGTACGGAAAAACCAATTTTCCGCACGCTTTACAGTTACGAAAAGTACCACTTTTTGAGCAACTGTATAAAAAAAATACTTATATTGTATTTGCATCATTTCCTTGAATTGTTTGAGAAAAGCATTATGTAAGCCTCGGAGGAAAGGAAGATTTCCGGACTCATATTTTAGCACGTCGTCACGGAATCCCGTAACTTCCGCGCCTATAGGCAATAATGTACTATTTTCTCCCACATGCTCGGAAATCATAACGTACTGTTGTAAAATCAGCCCGCAATGTTCGGAGTTCCAGGCCCTGGCAAAAAGAAAGTTATTATTTACCAACGTCAGCAGCAGCGAAAATGTATTAAATTTCATTACATACCAGTTGTTTTACTTTGGTAAACCATGTTTGGACTAGGATAACTAAAGTCGCCATCAATAGAAGTTGTGAGCGATGTAAGCAAAGCGCCGCCATATTGATATTGTCTATGGTTTGATGAGTTTACTAGTGATGGGAAAAGTAGACTAATTTTAAAAATCGCTTAAAATGTATTGTTTTAATCAGAATCATTAGAATCGATTGAGGAAGACGTGTCACCAATATGTATTATGAATTTCGGTATACAATGCATAGCCCCATCAATAATGCCGTCTAAGTTGTTTTCTTCATTTATGACTTTAGCCACGCATTTTTTCCATTGCTCCACCCCGAAATTAAAATCGCTTTAACACACTACTTCTCATCATAGTCTTAATTTGGCCAACACTTGTCAGCCATCATAATATAAAATTGCTGACTTGAAATGAAACAAATATGTCAATATATATTGCAATATATTATTATTATTTATTATTGTATTGTATATGTATTGCAATATGTCGGAATAACCTCAACTGCTAAATTATATCAAACTTTTACTGAAATATCGAATATCAAGTGATATTATAATGTTCAACTCGCGACCCGTCCTCGTTTTGCTTCGGTTAATAGAAGTTAAAATATACCCAACTTCATCTGTAATAAATAGACCTAGAGATTTTCCTAGCATGAACGACGTGTTACTGGTGCTTGACACAACATAAACATCGACAATCCTGTTATCGATAACCACCATTTCAACGTCATAAAGGAAATAATTGTACATCAGTATAAAGTTATTAAGAAAATATTCCCAATGTCCTAAAACTCATTTAAATACCTAATAAGAAAATAGCAAAATCATTTTATCAAGGAAAAAAATTACAATCATATGTCATATGATTCATAAAACAATGTGGTGCTTTAAAAAAATTTAAATACGAATAATAAGTTACTAACAAAACTATCAATTTATTAACATTTTACATACTACAGTGAAAATGGCTCTATGACATTGAAGTGGTACTTATCGATAGCAGGATTGTCGATGTTTTTATTGTGTCAAGCACTAACAACACGTCGTTCGTGCTAGGAAAATCTCTAGGTCTAGTAATAAATTAATAATACGAGCTACTTGTCAAATGGTGAAAGATTTTATAGATAGATGCATTTGCATAAAGGTGTGTCATGGCGTTAGATCTAAAATTAAATTCAAATCATTACTGCCAGTTATCACAAAATCTCTTTTTATCATATTTTTTTTTTTATCTAATTTAACAAATTTTACCTGGAAGTGACGCGTGTAAGGGCCACATTCAGCTGTCTATGGGAAAAACACGCAACACTCAGGTCTAAGCCCGCAACTTCGAATGTTTGACATTGTGACTTGTTAATTGTCATTGATAACGATTATCTTACGAGAAATTGCAATCGTTTAAACTGGAAAGGTACTCGTAGGTAGGATGGTAATACTGGAATCCGGGGAATTAAAACGACTTCTCCAGCCGCACATCCAGTCAGTATTGTGCACTCTATTATGAAAGTTTTTAAAGATGTTACTTTGTAAATGTGTACCATTGCACAATTTGGGTGAATTACGGTTCCGTAGTAAAATAATAGGACACCCTACTTTGAAAACCAAATTATATGGGGGCAATCCCCAGAATGTTGCAAGGAATTAAGAAATTCCGTTGGGAAATGGAGAGCCAGAGGTCTTCCAGGTCAAGCAGTGTCTACAGAGTAGTATGTTCGTGTCGGTGCATTGATCTTGGATAGAATTAAGTAATTTACTAATACTACTCGCATATTAGTTGGTGATAAAATAGCTCTCTCCTTGAACCAATGTACAGCCTTAGAATTAATATATTAATTTCGTGATAAACATTGTCGACTAATTCTTGAAGACCATTTACTAAAGAACAAAGGATTTCATTTTCAAGATTAATGCCCCTATTAATCTTGGGGCATCTTTCCACTTACTATTTTAAGAAACAACTCTACAAAGAGCCGGTTTTCATACGTGCAGAGAACGAAACTCTCGTACCTATTTGTTTTGATTTCTAATTTACGTTGCGTGTAAGTTTGAATCTGTCATATCTTCTAAAGTATTTTTTTTTATACAAACAAGAGACAATTTTTATCTTAATGAAATTCCCAAGGTAACTAACGTGTTTATTTGGATAAGCATAAATACTGGATCGGAGAAAATAGCATCGCGATAACCCAATAATTTTTAGTAAAATTTAAGATAAATATGGTTAATGTGAGTCAACCTTAGGCGATAGACATATGTCATCGCGGACTTTTCTCTAGGTTTTTGAAGAACTACAATTCTTCAGTACAATATTTTGATACATCTCTTAAGGTTTAGCCGGCATAACTACGAAATGTCTGAAATCATCCGCGGTTCAAGCGCAATCATTACTTTGCTCTAATGTCAGCAATTGTAATATAATTTTTGAATTCAGCCCTGTAAATTCAGATTCAATAGTCAAAGTATTTAAAATTGTATTAAATAGGTGACTTTAAAAAAAATGCTTCAAATCAAATCGGAGAAATACTGGAAAAGGGCTGCATGACTCGATGTATGAATGTTGAAGAACCGAAAGAAATTTTTTCAAGATCGTAGCAAGTGGAAAGAAGTGGTCACTGCCTACCCCTCTGGGAAACAGGCGTGATTTAATGTATGTATGTATGTGAAAAAAAATGCGTTCATAAACCAAATAAATAAATTGCCGAAATAAGTTAAACGCGTAATAAATGTTATGATTTTAACTCTTATTTATTCAAATTGAATTTATTACGTTTGATTTTTCTGATTTTATTTAATTATTTATTTCAGTGTCATACTCAATCGTATCTGTTTCGAATGTAAATAAAATTATGAGTAATGTTAATGGTGATGGAGACAATGTTCTTTTTTCATATTGTCATTTTGAGACTGTGTTTAACATTATTAACCACTGTGTTATATTTTCTCTATAAGCCTCAGCCGGAAAAGGCGATTGCTGGACTCGTATATAGCGCATTTTCTACTGCGTCTAGGCCACACCAATTCATACTCGTCCCGCACCAGCCGTTATCCCAGCCTCGGCAGTAGTGTACTTTTATAGCGGTATTTATGTCGGGCAGGTGGTGCAGCAGGGGCAGGAGCTGGCGGCGGGTATCGCGGAGGCGGCGGAGGCCACGGCGACCGGCGCGGAGGGTGCGGAGGGCGCGCCGCTGGACGCGCAGGCGCGCGTGCAGCTGCTGCTGGAGTTCCTGCACGACCGCCAGCTTGACTTGGAGGAGTTGGCCGAAGAGCGCCGCGCACGATTCGAGCAGTGCGTCCAGCTCGGTGCGGACAACCTCTTTGCTACAAATACTCTGCTAACACGCAACTAATCAAGCTACCGAATACACATAAAATCTAACCGCAATGATTGCCTATAAAGTCTTGTCATACATAGCGTGGCTGAATAGCACTGTTTTGTAACCCGGTTCCCTTTTGTAACTCAGAAACATAACGGGTCAGAATACTCTTGGCCGTTCGACGGTCATTAAGTCATTCTGGTTGGTGAAAGGTGGTCTTATTTCTGTGTAGAATTCGTTTATCGTAGTGCCGAAGTGTGTCCAAACCTACCCCAATCGTAATTAAAAGACAAACATCCATAAGCCTAAACATAAAACGTCCACTCAAACTTCCAAGTTTATAATGATAGTAGGATCCGAATCTTCCTAATACAAAACTTAAAAACCTAAACCTGATTGGCGATTATTAAGTATAGTCTTTACTATTTGAACTGAGCTGATCTTCTACACAAAGGCCATTGTTTGTAAACAATACCATTGTCTTTCTTTGTGTCCGTAACACCAAGCCGATTACATACAAAAAAGTTAGAACTACATTGAATGTACATTGAATTATCAACCCTACCTTCTTAGTCAGTAGGTTTAAAATGTAAAGTGTCAGGATACAGATATAAGTTTTGTGTAGATGATAGTATTGTGTAAAGAATAAGCACAGTTCAAATAATAAAGACTTATATCTGTATCCTGACACTTTACATTTTAAACCTACTGACTAAGAGAGTAGGGTTGATAATTCAATGTACATTCAATGTAGTTCTAACTTTTTTTTATGTAATCGGCTTGGTGTTACGGACACAAAGAAAGACAATGGTATTGTTTACAAACAATGGCCTTTGTGTAGAAGATCGGCTCAGTAGAAATAATAAAGACTATACCAACGACCACTCGCTTCAATTCGGTTTATATTAGTTTATCTGTAACACACGTATACATAAACCAAAATGTATTGCAACAATTACTATGCAATATTACAATCTTCTAGAATAATCTCTTAATGATAATAAGAATCACCTCAAAGTTCGCTGCGTATTTTAAAATAAGTTAGCGGCCAGACAGAGAGACAGATTATAGTTATTGTATTATGTTGTCATTACAATTCATTTAAACGAGAAAATCATTCAAAATATTACTTCAAAACAGTTTTTTGTTAAGTTACTTTTTCTACTCGCGTAATATAAAACTATACCGTAACCGAAATAAATAAATAAATTCAAAATTAGACATTGTTTTCGAAATGCATCCTGAAAAAATACCGGATTTTCACTTCTATAGCGAATTTTATAAGAAGTCATGCCTGCCATCTTATAATAAATCTCCAGTATCCCTAATTTTATTTTTCGGATACTGCCAGGAGTGATTACCGAGATGACGACTAAAAGAGAAGTATGGAAGAAAAATACATGTTGCACCGACCCCAAATAAGTTGGGACAAGGGCAAGAGAATGATGACTACCACTTCCCATATAATTAATGCAATTATACCATCGAATGAGGCATCATTGGATACGAGTAGCTAGCTCTTAAAAAAACATTATGGACATGATATTATCAATTTTTGGGGTTGGGAAACCGTTTAGGAATTATAGAACTCTTAAAAGTGTAGGTACTTTTCTCGACAGTTACGTGTGCAATTAATTACATCTATAACTACTAGTAAAATAATCTGAAAAATATCTTCAAAGGAAGCTCATAACGAAAAACTATCACGACTTTATGTGTTGGCCAGTCTATATCAACACAAAATGAAAATGACTGATGGTGAAATGACTAGTATAGAGGCATTCCATCTTAGTCCTGAGGGTTGGCGGTGCATTTGCAGTCTTGTGAATGCGAATGTATATGGGTCACAGTTTACACTTACCATCAGGTGGCCTGTGTGCTAGATTGCCTTCCTATGCCATAAAAAATAAAATAAAATAAAAAACACAAAAGGCCAACATCGCAAACGCACATTAAACTACGATTGTATTATATGCGGTTAGGTCTCTTGAGAGTAGTTAACACCTAAGTTTGCAACCCTGAGGACTCTGTGCTATCCCCATTACACTCCAAAAACTGCGAAATTTTGGCATTTGTTTCAGTATTTTCGAAAAACTACCCTAAGGAAGCGTTTTTCAAGTATACTTTGTTCGGTACTTTAACAAAGATATCTAAATTTTCTATAATTTGAACGAAACTGCAGCACACTATGTTCATTGGTTGCGGAGAAACAGTAAGTCAGAGATGGGCACCGTACCGGTACAGATCTAGTGAATAATCCTTTCCCATCGTGAAAACTCGGAACTCACGTCTACTTCCGAACGATGCCGAAGTGTCAATGAATTATTGAATTATTAAGTGACATGTTTGTATGAAATAAATAGAGTACTTTAGTTATCAGTGTCAAATGTCAAACCACGAGTTTGAAGTATATCACACAGAGATGTTAAAACTAACACGATTAAATTATATTATTATTATTAGGTGTAGGTAAACAAAAATCGAACTAGTTACCGAGGATATTTTATTTGGGCACATATTTAGTGAGAGCACTGATTAAAACCGAAACCTCCGGGTTGGAAGTCGCTCTGACATCCAAACCGGAAGTTGCGGATTTGATTAAATCGTGGCTGTTTTTAATAAATTTCTAAGGACCGGGGCCTCAAAATTCTAACTATAAATCAAGACTAAAGAACTATGCAGACCTCCTTTATTACACTTAAGAGATAACACTTATCGTAAATATAAAATAACATACCATAACAAAAACAATCCCACAAAAAAAACAAGAAAACCAGCTTCGGAATCATTATAAATGTTGTTCTGATCGGGTGGACGACTCCGATTATGAAAACGGTAGAAGAGGAGGAGGAGGAGGAAGGGTCGATAGTATGATGCAAAACATTATTTCCAACTACCATTTCACAGTCAGAATCAGAACTGTTCTCTGGTGTATCATCGTCTGAGTTTTCATGCACGGTGATTACAAAACTAGCCATATGGTTTTCTAATTCTGGTTCGTGTGTTCTGTATTCGTTTTCGCATTTGATGGCGTGGTCACATACTTTTGCCCAAACATCGGGACCAATCATATGAACCTTTTCCTGTACCAATTGTTTCACAGTCGTCATATTCATATTTATGTTTCTTTTGGATACGTATCCTTTTATTTGAGACCATATGTTTTCTATTGGGTTGAAATTAGGATGATACGGTGGTAGTCTTAGTACGCTGTGTCCATATTCGTTCATAAGTTTGTCTATAGAGTATTCCACAAAGTCTTGCTTGTGCTTGCAAATAATTTCATAAATTTCAAGTTTTGTTAATGACGGATCAATATGAATGTTATGATTTGCTAACCAGTCAATAATTTTTTGCTTTAGAGTATTTGAGTTAGGAGGTCTTTCCACGTACTTATTATGATATGCAGCATTATCTACTACTAGTACCGAATGTGGAGCTAAGTTGGGAATGAGTTGACTACGTAGCCATTTTTCATAGTTATCACTATTCATGGAGTTGTGATAGTCACCCGTTTTATCAGTGGACTGATACATTAGCAGTGCTCCTGGAATAAACCCTTTTCGACTACCAGCATGTACTATGATCAGACGTTGACCTTTCGAAATTAATTGTTTCACTCCGTTATCTGAAGAGTCAGCCCAGCTTTTACCCGTCAAATGTGAGGTATGAATATATGTTTCATCCATATAGACAATGTCTCTCCCTTGTGATCTGTACTTTTTCATGAAGGCCAAAAACTTTACTCTTTTTAAACGAACGTCATCTTTCTCGATAAGCAATTTTCTGTTGTTTTGTATCTTCTTATACCGAAAACCCATTTTCCGAAGGATTTTTCTTAACGTAAAGTCACATCCCTTAAAATTAATAGTATCAGATAATTTGGACTTGAGGGCTTTGATTGTGGGAACTTGTTTGTATATTAAATGAAAATTATATACTAATCTGCGCATTACGTTGTAGTCGAAATCATCAAGATCTAGGCAAAATAATTTATTAGGTCTACCCAACTTTGCCATTTTTGGCCTGGTTGTGGTAGATTGAGTTTTGTACTCTTTTTGCAATATTTTACTTATTGTTCTCGAGCAAAACTCGTTTTTGGACTTTACAGAAGTAATCAGCATTGTTGCTATATTTAAATTTATCATATTCAGATAAGAAATATAAAACATAAGCTCGCAGTGCCCTTTACACGGCTTCACAAAATAAAAAACTCTTTCATGAGTAATTGTATAAGGTTCTATAATAAGCTCCCAAGTAGTGTTACTCATTTATCAGTAAATAAATTTAAGAGTTACGTTAAACGTCAACTAATTTCTAAAGCGTATTATAGTTTTAAAGATTATATGAATGATGACAATGCTTGGGACTGAATTAATTGTATTACAATTATTAATGACCGTGGAGACTATATACATCTCCTTGTATGCTTATTATTTTAATTTGACATCTGGAGACTCTTTACATCTCCAAAATTGACCGTGGAGACTTTCTACATCTCCCTTGTTTTTGTTTTTTTTTGTTTTTTTGTTTTTTACCTACTTACCTATATTTAATTTTAATTTGACATTTAGAGACTCTTTACATCTCCGGAATTGTATTATTATTTTAACCTGACATTTTTATTAATTTAATTATTATTACTACTGGGACCTGTACATCCCTGTGACATTTAAATTAGATAGCTTAAGTTTAGTATTGTAATAAGTTATTTATTTAAAAAAATGGCTTACTGTTGAGTTTCTTGCGGCGCTTCTTCTCAACAATGGTCTCTTGAAGCGCTGGTAGATGGTAGATTCAGACTTGTAAAAGTGCCTACAGGGCCTACTTACAGAATAAATGATTTGAATTTGAAATAAATGTTGAAAATAATCTCATAGGCTTGTTGATCTAAACGTTTCCCAGGTCTTAATGCTTTCGGCATGACTATTAAAAAGAACTGAAAAAAAAAAACTTAAATATTGACAAAAAAACAGTGGTATTAACCACTCTATATAGATTATTAATCTCGCGATGCGACCTTCCCCCACGTTATCTTGATGGGTACTGAGTCTGACTGAAGTAGCATGACAAATACGAACATTTCCGAGAAAATACGATGGGAAAGGATTATTCACTACATCTGTACCGTTGCACATATAACTTTTTCTACAGGCTTAAAATGATAATGACAAAAATAAACAATCGTTAACCTTTCCTGTACAGGTGCTTTACTCGATTTTTCTGCTAACAAATAAATTATTGTCAGCAAAGTCATTTTCATTAGTCCGATTGGCGTTAATAGTTTGTGAATTTTATTGCTAAATGTTTACAAATTTCAAGCAAGTTTTAATAGTTACTAAAACAATTCTGACGATAAATTTGGAATGCCAAACGAAACGCCATTTAGTTGATATCCAAATTAATGGATATTAATCATCTATTTTTAGTCACTAAATAAAAATATAAATTTAAACACATACATCAAAATTAATGTCCCGAAATTAGTTTTATTTTTAATATACGTAAATTTTAGTCGGTGAAGATATTTTTAATGGTTTATTATACAAACAAGGATGTCAAGTGTTCACTAAACATCAAGACAGATATCCAGATGACCGTAACCATGGTAATAACAATGCTATAATTATTATTATAGAACTGTTATTACTACACATCGGTAACTCGTGGCATTTAGGTAGCACTTGACAGATTAGTGATGGGACAAGTTTTCTTAGTGTATTTTCAGATAAGATAAAATAATAAATGAATATTACCTATATGGTATTAACATATGGCGGAGTAGGTTTGATCACTAGTTTAACAACATCAATGTCAATGTCAGTGATACTGACATTCATCATCAAGTTGAAATCGAAGAGAACATCCATTAAAATACGCTGCAACTTTACAAAAGAATGCTTTTTTACACATTACGTCATCAGTGGAAGTTGAAAGATCATTTTCTTACACAAACTGGATTTTTTCAAGTGGAAGACATAGGCTGACTTGTAAAAATTTAGAACAAATGTGATTTGTTTATCACGAATGTCATATATTAAATGAATAAAAATGCTTTTTTTCGAATTGGTTTCCTTGTCTCGACTCATACATTGAAGAACATTGTCACATCACTAAACTCGGATTCATAATTAGATTCCATCAAATCTACCACGATGTTGCCAGTGAAATGAAACATTCCAAAATTAGTAAATTACCTCTTGGCGAAAGCACGTAAGTAACTAAATATTTAGTAATATTAAAAATAACATTTAATTGCGATGTTTTAATAAAAATGGTTATATAAAAACCAGTTGTATAGGTACATAAATATTTAATCAAAGCAATTTTGTGGTAGAAATATTCGTATTGCAATGGTAAAACTTCGGGTCTCGATAACATTTGGTATCCGTTTTAATACAATAATATTAACGGTTGAAGATGTATGTATATTATTAATTATAAAACCTAAAATACGTAAATACGAAAAAAAAACACAGTGTTGGCTATATTTAAGGCGTATTACATTATCCTGACTAGCATCCTAACTGGAGGAGGGGCGTCAACCATCTCACTTATTATAGTAAAACTAGAAATCCCTTTCACTATATAATTTAGGAATGTATGAATATTGCATACATAAATAAATGTTTGCTTCGATACATAACAAAAATCTAAGAATCAAAGTGATATACATATATGTCACAAACTTAACGAAACCCCTACGACCTTACGTGTATGTAATTGTATAGTGTCTGTATACAGAAAATGGAGATTATATGTTAATTTGGACGTAAAATCCCTTAATTCTCTACACCACTATACAAAGACAGGCATTTCGTGAAGTTTTTCACCTGCAGTTAGATAATAATATTTTTATTATTAAGAAAAGGTGGGTGGCATCTGGACCGTCGTACTGACATTGACAGATGTTATTGTGACAGTGACTTTTCTTGGTAGATTTGATGGAATCTAATTATGAATTCGAGTTTAGTCTGTTAGAAACTGTCAAGTGCTACCGAAATGCCACGAGTTTCCAATGTATAGTTATTACCATGGCAACGCTCATCATAGATTTGATTTCACGCCTCGGTTTCGCAATTGGAACCTGAACGTGGACTCCTTCTCATTGGTTAAACCTGCCGTTGACATCCAGTCGCATTGAATAATCAGTGGCGTGCATAGGAATTCTGGATAGGGTAGGTAGAATCGGTCACGTGTACCTGGCACGTGTACCCACTGTACCCAGGCAGTACGGGGTTCGTAAATAGTTAACATGTGCATGGTGCACGAACACTTGACATCTTAAAGTTTAAATAAGTAAGGTATAATCTATAAAATTTACAGAAATGATAACATATAAGGGTGGATCAACTTTTTGTTGTTGTTTTTCTGTCCCGTAAGCCAGGAGACAACAGTGATAGAGTTTCTTAGAAAAAATGTTATAACATTATACTTCCAGCACACTCAGGAGAAAGGCCATAAAAGAATAGGTGTGTAATTGCCAATAAAACAGTTTTTAGTGGACTTATATCCTTTGAAATCATAGTTGTAAAGAGTGACCCAGGAGACGTCACCATGGCAACGAGCTACAAAGAAAAGTTGATTGACCCATAAACAGCTAATTTGTAATACCTATTTCCAAGGGGCGGAATTTTTATAGCAAAAATAACACATCAAGAGGGATTGACCGACGAATGTGTTTTATCGACTATCGATGATTAATTGTCACTTAGCACGACACGTTTAAGGTAATAAATTTAGATCTATAATCGGGAAGGTCTATGCCCTGCGTTGGGACACTATAGGCTACCAAAAAAGATAGACGTGTGTGTATGAAGGTTAAAAAAATAATATATTAATAAAACAGAAACTAGTTTTATTTGGTTACAATTTCCATAACCTTATTTAAAATAACAGAATCGAAATCTATATCTGTACTAATTATATTTTCTCCATCTTGTCTGTACGCATTAATGAGGAATCGTTATTATTTTCCCTACATTGTCATCATTTAAACTGGTCCTGTTTTTATCGTAGATTCATTGATACGATGAGAAAGAGCGTTTTACCTCAGGAGAAGTAACAGGAGCATATTTGTAGTAACTTTGTTAAAACTAAAGTGTTAACTTTTTGCTATAAAACTAGCTTAATCGCGAATGTTGTCATATTCCGGAAGACTGTATAGATGAATTCCCCAAAATTTTCTTTCTCCGGTATTTTTAGTTCCATTCGCGTTTTTCCCCATTTCCTTTATTTCCTATACGTTATTTCTACCAACAGATAATTTCGTCACACGCTTTTTTTTCTACTCGTTATTTTTGCTACACGCATCTTTACCACTGCAATTTTACACCAATCTGTTTTATTCACATGCGTATGCTTTCCCCGTAGAATATATTTCCACTGGTTTATTTTTGTCACACGTTTTAATATCTAATCTTTTTTTACGCTAGACGCATATTTACCATGTTTTAGCATGAATACTAAGCGGGCGGGGCTCGAGCAAATGCAATTAGTTGTAAATGTTGTAATTGATCCCACCAAAACATTTTCATGTAAAATATTGCAAAAACGAGACTATGGGCTATGTCAAAAAGTTATCAGATGTTATGTAAAGATAAGTTCGCTCTAACACTAAAAGCCCTAATCCTACACTTTAGTGAACTTATGTGTCCCGTCTTTCGCTACCGTCACTTTTCTGTTACACAGTAGGGTGATCGCACCAGTAATGGACAAATTGGACAACGACCAGTGATGGACACTTGATTCTTATTTTACAGATGATAAAGGTTATTCATTTGTTTTGCAACAATAAATTTATGACCTTATGATCTTTGAATTAAGAGTTAAGTGTCCATTACGGTGCCTGTCAGCTTGACTTGACATAGCCCAATGGTCTCGTTTTTGCAATATTTTACATGAAAATGTTTTGGTGGGATCAATTACAACATTTACAACTAATTGCATTTTGCTCGAGCCCCGCCCGCTTAGTATTCATGCTAAAACATGGTAAATATGCGTCTAGCGTAAAAAAAGATTAGATATTAAAACGTGTGACAAAAATAAACCAGTGGAAATATATTCTACGGGGAAAGCATACGCATGTGAATTAAACAGATTGGTGAAAAATTGCAGTGGTAAAGATGCGTGTAGCAAAAATAACGAGTACAAAAAAAAGCGTGTGACGAAATTATCTGTTGGTAGAAATAACGTCTAGGAAATAAAGGAAATGGGGAAAAACGCGAATGGAACTAAAAATACCGGAGAAAAAAAATTTTGGGGAATTCATCTATACAGTCGGTATTTACACCGAAAGTTCTCCTGATTGAAAGAAAAGAAAGAAAGAAAGAAAATCATTTATTCGTGACATGCATAACAATGAACAGATTAACAAATACATGAAGAAAGTAGCCACGAAATGGTCCCAACTCGGCGTAATGCTGGCTTTAAAGTCAGCGCTGGTCTTCCGTTGGAACCATCAGGTGAAACCACGGAAGTTTACACATACATAACTACTTGAACACAAAACATGAGCAATAAAACGAGAAAAAAAAAGCTAAGCTAAGAGAGTTTAGCTAAGTCTTCAATATGCAACCTGTTGACGTTTTAACTATCTATAACACACACTTAGTGTTAACAACGGAAACCATTTTCCACTCACCTAGACCTTTTCTTACATACTTTCTCTACTTATTATAATAAGCAAAATGTAGAAGCAACGTTAACAAAAAAAAACAATTACTAACTATACTCTGTATCATTATTCATTTCATTACCTACTTTACACCGACATTGTCCAATAAATAAACCAAAAATTGACGTTTTTTTACGTGTTTGATAATGCTAATACTGGTATTTTATCTTATATAGGTCAATTTCAAAAGGATGCGACCCAAGTTGTCAGTTGGATTCGTAACGGGGAGGCGATGCTGGCCGCGTCGTTCTCGATCCCGGGCACGCTGGGGGAAGCGGAGCAGCTGAAGCGCGAGCACGATCAGTTCCAGGTGGCTGTGGAGAAGACACACGCTAGCGCCGTGCAGGTCAAGTATCGTGCCGACGCGCTTCGCGCCGCCAACCACTACGACCCTCATACCATCAGGTAATATCTCACTCTGTTACACCAATTCCAGGTCTCCAATTGTTACACAACATAATATACTTGTACGACCTCATCGGGCATTTTCAAAAAATATTTCCATCACATGGATTTGCAGGGAAATATCTGAAGAAGTCACTGAGCGCTGGCAGCGTCTAGTCACTTGTGCGGAAGAACGTCACAAACTTGTTACAGCATCGCTCAATTTCTACAAAACCGCTGAGCAAGTCTGTTCGGTACTCGACTCGCTCGAACGGGAGTACCGTCGAGACGAAGACTGGTGCGGATCTGCATCTGCTCCTTCCGCCGATGAACTCGCGCAATCTCAGACCGTTGATAAAGCTGCTCAGGTTAGTGGACACTAATTTTCGACTCGTATCCTTTGTGGTACTTGATCGCGATATGTCATGAAATTCCACTTACGGAAGCGCTTTGTTTCACATTATTATTTTTCTTAAAAAAACTAGGAATAGATAGCCTTTCTCTTAAAAAACGAAGACCCGAAGTGCCTCATTTTCCTCCTATGAGTATAATAAACGTATGAAAGCACTTTCCGTCCATGTATTTTTGTTTTTAAGTGCAGTACATATGCGTACGGAACAGAAAAAAACAAGCACAAAATCCGATACAACCTAGGTAACCGCTCGTTTTTTAACACATATGTTTTCTATTTATAATATTCTTCTTAATGTCTATAGTTAGAACAAATCATTTAAAATCAAAAACTTATTGATATTTAAAACGTGTTGTGTGCAAACTACATGTAAAAATGAGCGCGAGTGATGAAAGAAGCAAGGAAACAGGTACCTCATCAGCTCATCACCTATTATGAAAAATGAAGTTGCCTTGGCTAGGCACAACTTAATTCCTGCTAAATGAAGAGGAAAATTTGATAGATCTTACAACCAATTTATGCTATAGAGGGCAAGCAAGAATGTGACTAGGTTTTCTGAAGATTTGTCTAAGAACAAGAAGCCGTCAACATTTTTTGTCACTTAAATATACACATCTCAACTTTAACAGATAAACATAAATGTTCCCGGAAAACCCATAAAGTTTTTGTTTACAAATTGTTCTTATGTGACAAACATCACTTATAATATTTATTAAAGTACTTTCTAGTGTATTTGTATAATTTCCTTACATTATTTGAGAAAAACTGTATATGTTTCCTGACTCGTATTTTAGCATGCCTCGCTATTGCATAACCTGCTAACCACCACCTCGTTAGGAAATCTCTTACTTTCCGCGCCTAGGCAATAATGTACTATTTATGACTTGCGATGATTATAAATAACAATACAATCGGATTACAAATTTTTATATGAGCCAATATGGAACCCCAACTAACACGTCCAATTTGCTGTGCAATAAGTCCCCACCATTATTAGCTGTCTTATTCTAATTTGGTGTAATAGAATGAGACGTCCGTACTGTTGACCGAAAATTATGGCTCAATTAATGTCCCTTGTTAGGGCACCGTTATGTAATGAATGACCATTTGTATAGGTATTAATACCTTGATTTTTGATATCAGGTTGCAGCTCTAATTGTTAAGCATGGCGAGCAAAAAGAAGCATTCCTCAAGGCTTGTACACTTGCGCGCCGAACGGCCGAAACGTTTCTGAAGTACGCAGCTCGCTCGGCGCAGGTTCACGGCCAGACCGCCGCTGCCAGCAAGGCGCATCATGAGCAGACCAGAGCTATTCTGGACACGCTGCTCTCTCAAGAGAACAAGGTACAGTGTAAACATGAAATAGGACTTAACTTCATAATTTATAATTTAATTCATACAATTTAACTTATTTTTGAATAATTTGCATAATTTAAAGTCCAAGTAGTGAAACATACTGCAAAACTAATTTAAAATTATCATATAGTATTAAGATTCTAACAGCAATACATTGTTTATTTGTTTTCACTTGGAAAGACATTCCAATGATGAGATATGAAAATATTTATATAGCAAATGTAGGTCTTATGCAAGGTTATTGTTGGCAGTAGTTGCGTGCTATTGTCACTGTCAGTGTCATCGAGAAGTTAAAGTAGATACATACAATACGGTTTTTGTAACACGATGGCCGATGGTATCAGTAAGCCCGTTACAGTGCCTGCACATTAAATATGTTACTCGCCAGCGACCGATCATGCCGTTTGTACATTCGGAAGCTCTGCGTCACCATGCTCAGGAGTTCGGTTATGAGGTTTTGTTTTGACTCGTATATAGGTTTAGAATAGGGGTGTTATGACTTACTGGTGGTTTCGTATTACTCCACCAAATAATGAACGCTGTGATATTCGGTGTGTGTTATATAGTTTGTAATATTATGGCGCAGGTACTGGAACATTGGACGGTGCGCAAGAAGCGCTTGGAGCAATGCCAGCAGTTCGCGCTGTTCGAGCGGTCGGCGCGCGCTGCGGTGGAGTGGATCCGCGAGACGCAGGAGCGCTGCGGCGCGGCGGCGGCGGCGGCGGCGGGCGGCGTCGCGCGTGAGTCACGCGAGCGCGTGCGCCTGCTGGCGCAGCTGGCCGACGGGCTCGTCGAGAAGGGCCACCCGCACGCCGTGCAGATCAAGGAGTGGGTCGCTGCCGTTGATGCCAGGTGCCTACACCAATCGTTTATTAAACGCACTAAACCGCACTGTCTTAAGATAATGTACGGTTACTCATAATGCCACGACATTAACTTAGAAAAACGTTGGTCTTAATTATTAATAAAATAATAAAATTAAACTTCGTGGTTCTTGGAAAGCGATACATTTATTTTGCAAAGGTATTTTTGAAAGGAAATGAAAAAATTGCCACCGAGACTGTCACTAATTTGTTACTTTATAGATAGTCTTACAAGAGCTGGCACGAATAGTTCAGGTACTAATACAAATGCGTGAGCGAAGTGCTTATAAATATATTCTTCTATTTACTGTTGCGTTCATGCCAGCGCTTGTAAAATTACATACAGTGGTGGACATATAATTAGAAACACTTGCGACGTATTTCACATTATACAAGGCACATTGCCGTAAAACTTTTGTTTTTGGAAATAAAACAACAAAATGCATAGAATACGTTCAACAACTTATAATTAATTAAAAAACAAATAAATATCCGAGTTTACAACTACCATTTAGATATTTAGTTACGTACAAACAACTAAACGACATTTGCAGTACCATCCGTCATGGACAAGTAATTAGAAACACTAAAGAAATGAGGTAAAAATCAAAGTTTTAACGTGTCAACGTCAACAATTTCAAATTATTTATGTAAAATAATGTTTGGTTTACTAAATTTCTCAACAATTAATATTTAGTTGCATAACCTTTGTTATTAATGACGGCTCTGCAACGACGTGGCATTGATTCAAGTAATTTCATACATTTATCGAGTGGGATCGAATTCCATGCTGCAACAAAGGCTTCGTAAAGTTCATTTTGACTGGAATTACGTTTAACGGAGACTTTTTTTTTAACGACGTACCACAAATTTTCAATTGGATTTAAATCGGGACTATTTGCAGGCCAGTCTAACATGGTAACACGTTGCTCACTAAGAAAGGATTTAACACTGCGGGCCGTGTGTTTTGGGTCGTTATCGTGCTGAAAGATCCAGGTCACAGGCAATAGTCGTCGGTGTAGGGAATCATTGTCTCTTCTAAGATGTTTTTGTATTGAAATTGATCCATAAATAAATAAATAAATACCTTCAATCTTACGGACGGGTCCAACTCCGCAACCAGAAAAACATCCCCATACTTTAATATTACCACCGCCGTGTTTGACTATGCTCCTCGTGTATTTATAATCAAAAGCATGGTTCATTGGACGTCTAACGTAGCGTTTGCCGTCTGAATTCACCATTATTTATTTTTGTTTCATCCGAGACTAACACTTTTTTCCATTCTCGTACGGTCCAGTTAAGATATTTCTTTGCAAATAATAATCGCTTCTCTCGGTGTTGCTTGGTAAGAAGCGGTACCTTTCGAGAAACCCTCCCGAACAATTTAGCTTCCACTAATCTGCGGCGTACCAGTTTCGAGGAAATGTTCCTTGGGTCATCAGGTGAAAAAACTTCATTTCTAATCTCGTTGGAGCCTTTGAACGGCTCTTGTTTAGCTACACGTATTATTTGCGAATCTTCCCGGGGAAATGTTTTCCTTGGACGAGCCTTTCTAACAACACTTTTAGTAGTTCCGTTAGTTTTATAATGAGCAATAGCGTTGAAAACTTTCTTCACAGAACATTCTAGATGTTTAGCAATTCTTCTATAAGTCCACTTTCGATCTAAATGTAATTTAACGATTAATTGCCTGGTTGACTCGTCAGAACTCTTATTTTTACCCATTTTTAACAATACTTATTATTCACGTAATTTTCCAAATTGACGTTTAATTGCCGCCGAAACAACAGAAAAAGCGTAAAAAGAGGTTTTTTTTTTAGTTTCAAAAATGGAACGAACCATGGATCCTGTTTCTAATTAGTTGTCCAAGCGGCCAGTAATAGAAATTCAACTATCATGATTTTTAAAATCTTTTAATAATTAAAGATAGAACAGATTTACTTTTTTAAATATTTTATGAGTTTTTTAACTCATTGGCTATGTTCTGGCATAGTCAATAGTGATTTAATCAATATAATTTTTACTCATAACGATAGTTCATTCTGTGTTTACCTAAGTTTTATGTACTGTTTCTAATTATATGTCCACCACTGTATATTATATTGTTACATTTTTGGGTAGTGCTAAATGGAAATACGACTTAGCAGTATTGTCTAGTTCCAGTGTGAACTTGACAGACGTTCTTTAAAGTAACTTTTATAAATTACTGTTTTTATTTCATAATATGCGAATTCATTAATGTTTCATATTATTATATTTAGTATTATTTTTAGGCCGCTTTTAGAGGCCAGTATCTGCATGTCAGTCTTGCATATAGCTTTGTTTCAAAGCTTACACGTATAACTTACAAGTATTAACTCGGTCTAACATTTGGACGCGTCGGTAATTCCCGTAACGGTATGACTGGAAAGCTGAACGGTTTTTACAGATACGCGGAATTCAGTGGGTCTATGGAAGGCGGTGAGAGTGAGGCGGAGAGCGACTCGGGCGTGGCGCCCTCACTGGCGTCCTCGCAATCCGCGGAGAGCGAGGCGCGCGCGCCGCCGCCCCCCGCCGATGACAAGCGCCGCAGCGCTCGCCGGAAAGAGTAAAACCACCTTACTACCTTTCCACAGCTTCCAAAATCGTTGCACTGCCTGCTGCACTAGTTGCCAGCGATCAACCCGTGAACTGGTTCGTCAGAAAGGTTGTACTCATACTCAGGAAAGGCTAATAGTTCGCGCCCGAAATGTCCCGGTGCAAACGCCTCGTACTCTAGTACTAGCCAGACCTCTATCAGTGAAATGTCGTTTTTTTTTTCTATCCTATTTCGGTTACCAAACTTTAGCTAGCGCTTACTAGTTCACTTAGCTGCCATCTAGCGTCAAGTAATTAATTAATCACTCGGCGCTAGATGGCACCTAGATAGCAAGTAGTCTTTATGTTCAGCAGGTTAAGGACTAATATTACAGTGACATGAAGTGATCCTTTATTCAAGAGGTGTGCGTCTCGTTCCTGCAGTCCAGGTTGATGTGCAGTTCACTTAGGAATGCCACCAGGAGTGTTTCAAAATATATCGATAACCATATAAAACTTGTTTGCAACGTTAATACAGATACTATTCAATTTCCAGGTAATAGGTACTATTGTTTTAATTTTTCTACTAAGTTAAGATAATTACATCATTTAATTATACCTTGCCCATAACAGACGTTTTAGATGAAGTTTACGTTCTTATAACTCAGTCGAAACTGAATGTAAATCATCATGTTTCGGCTGACATGTATGAATAAAAATATTTTTCCTACTCCTGTACTTTTATCTGTCATTTATATAGTCACGAACACTAATATAAGAATATAGATAATATGTCCGCAGAACATTCCGTAGAAAAGTCTATCTAGTCTATTCCCCTTAACAGCACTTGTGCTTTTTTGAGCCAAAACGATATGCCTAGCTGCCAAAGCTTACACCTAGGTTGATTTGACCAATCAAAATACTTCACCAAATTAAACCACCAATCACAATACACATTGACTGTCAATCGGAACGTTAGGTTCTTTTTGGTATGTAAACTCTTTTACTAATTTAACTCTTTAAAGAAAACATTTTATTTGGTATCAACCAACCAGAACGCAGCTATTTTAAAATCGACCAATCAGGTAAAAGAATTCATTTCTCAAATCATTAGGTGTTTTTTAGTCCCTATTTCACAAGTTAAATCGATTGTGCAACTTTTTTTAAAAATATGAAACCTGGCAAGTGCACATCAATTTAAAAACAAAGTTAACCATAGACACATATTTTGTTGTTTTCGAAAGTTTCTCGCTCGTTTGTTGTTCTGTGCTTCGTTCGTTCGTATTCTAACCTAGGTATATTAATTTAATTTTGCATTTTATTTGAAACCTAGTCGTAGAAAAAGTATTGTATGCAACGGTGTATAACTAAGTCAAAAAAATACTCGTGGCGTCTTGCTTTACGATGTTCGCCTGCGGCTCACATCGTAACCACAGCACTCGTCTTTTTTGACCTCTCTTATACAACTGTTGCATAAACTACTAATAAATATCCATTATCTTTGATTCAGAATTTTAAAGTAACCCATTGTTATTTTATTATAATTTTGTAAAAACGCGACTATAGAAAACACAAAATTGGATATAACTTTTTGCTTGGCGTCAATTGATATGGAAACTACATCTGAATATTCCTCAATTAATATTATGTAATAACACAGGGATCGGATATTCGGATCGATATTTACCTAAACTTCGCAAAATCCCGGAAAAAGATAGGCAAACATGGCGTCGGCTTCTTAAAAATATTATTTTAATAATATAAGCTCCGGGATTCTGGAATTCTACAAGATGTTAATATAATAATAACTTTACATGTAGGATAAAACATTCATTTTTGCTCCTATAAATTCGTTAGGTTAATGAGTTACAGGTAAATTAAATAACATTTGGTAAATCTATACATGAAAAATAACTTCAAACAGTTAATATAAATAATTAATTATGAATTAATGCCGGTGCAATTTATTTATTTTGAAATCCCAGAAATTTTTGTAACGAATTATATGATTGAGTCCGCCTCCATACAACTGAACAACAAAGCCGGTGCGAAAGTATAGGTAAATATCGATCCGAATTTCCGATCCCTGGCTAATAAGTCATCAAAGGTTTTTTCTAAAATGAAAAATATGGAAATAAAGGCCTAAAACTATTTTTTTGGAGTAGAAATGTCAAACTTTGATAGCATTCAGCTCGATGTAAGTGACTTGTAAAAGAAAATTTGAGATGGCAGCTAGTTTAGAACAGTATAGGGTAAAGGCACCAGTGGTCAGCCAGAGACCTGTAGTCGGCCTCTACCTATACTTTGCATGAGTGGGAAGAGTACGAAAGATATATTTCACATTCTTCGCACTCATATAAGGTCGACTATTGGTCTCTGGCTGACCACTGGTGACCTTACCCTATATACTATTCAAATAGGTTCTAACAACAACTGAAAGTTTAGAGCTTCAGATCGAAGGTCGTCTGCCCATGGTAGACACTAAAACTTAATAGATTAATGTTAGAATTGAATGATATTTTATTAGTAAGAATACAATTTGCATAAAGTTGATACACAAGTTTTTAATTTGGGAATGATACCTATATATAGGTGAAAAACTTAAGTAAGTCACCTGTTGTATGTAGTTGTTTACAGTTTGCAAAAAACGCATAAGCATACGAGCCCCAATGCAAAAGAGTTCGGCTACTATTTAAAATTGAAAGTAACTTTTTTTTCAAAGTCAAATCTAGTTAGTAATTTTAATAGCATGGAAGCAAGAAATAAAAAGAAAGTATTGTAAAATTAATCAAGTTTATTTCCTATATAATACAACCAAAAAATATCTCTGTATTGTAATAAAAAAAATACAATTCTTCTATCAACGACAACGCATAATAGTTCGGCTATCGATCTTGAGTATGCAAAATAGTTCGCCTACCACTTAGTTGTCTCGCCTTTACTCTTAAGAACAGACTTGATCCTCAATGGCATCGTCGCTACCAACTCTTCACACTCTTTTGGGGTTATAGACTCAGACAGCGACGATTTTCTCTTTTAAATCACTTTTTGACCTCGATGGAAACTTGCGTAATTTTTTTTTCATTTTCCACCACAGTGTTCGTGGTCTTCGCAGTATGGCAAGAAGCCCCGTCTTGTTGAAAAGTGTAGACATTTTCATATTTCAAGCTTGGAATAGATGGAATTAAACTGGTTTTCAAAATGTCCTGGTATTTCACTGCATTAACTGTCCCTTCTACAAAATGCAGGCGGCCTACCCCTTGTGCCGACATGCAACCCCATATCATCACAGACCCAGGAAACTTCACTTTTCTCTTAATGCAGTCTTTGATGAATGCTTCGTCTTTCTTTCGAATGATTTTTTTTCGTTCATCGCCGACAGTTACTTCGAATTTTGATTCATCACTCCATATTATTTGACGCCATTGATCAGTAGTCCAGTTTGAGTGCTCGCGAGCGAATTTCAGCCTCTTCTTTTTCTGTAACTCCGTTAGTAAAGGTTTTTCCTTGGCCGTATAAAAACCATATCCCATTCTTTTGAGAACCCTTTTGCAGGTATCCACTGAAACGTCTTTCTGGATCATATCACGCCATTTTACGGTAAGTTCCCCGGAAAGAGCACGGCGGTTTTGTTTGAAAATTTTACGGTTTTCAGCTGCACTCGTCATACGCGGTCGACCCGACTTCTTCAAACACGAAATTGTGCCGTGTTTCTTGCGATGCTGGATAATTGAATGGACAGTAGATCTTGGCAGTAATAAATCTCTGGCGATTTGGTTGGTAGATTTTCCACTCTCACTACTGGAAATTATAATTTTCCTGACTTCTTCTGTGACTGGTTTTCCGCGGCCCATGTTGCTCTAATTAATTACTTATAATAACGAAAACATACTTGGAGTTTGTACTTATATATACCCTTTGACATGTTAAATGACAATGGGTTCCTAATTTATTTGAATCTCGTTTATTTTTTTGAGTAATACAATTAAAGAGGCTTAACGCTAGGCATGTACGAACTATTTTGCATCAATTAAAAACCTGCCGAACTGTTTTGCGAAACCATAATATGAATTAATATATCTAGGTTTTTTTTTTCTTATAATGTTTTTATTGTGCAATAGTGTAAAAGCAACGTTGTATTTATAAATAAAACGAGTTGATATAAGATTCATATACTTAACAATCTATGACTTGACGAACTCTTTTGCATTTGGGCTCGTAATACAATATACACGGTAAAAAAAATTGTGATGAGGAACCAACTTTTCTAATTCAGTTATTAATGGCGATCACGTTTAAGTCACAGTTACATGAAACAAAACTTCTTTTTTTATGTTAAAAGTTTTATTTTGAAAAAAACTTTATATTAAATTAATTATCACCCTACTAATAATTTAATGACAGTGAATAAATTATGAGTAATAAGTTGTCATTGTCATATGAATAACAAAGTCGTGGATTATATTTAAGTGTAAATATACATTCATACATACCTTCACGCCTGTAATCCCAGAGAGTGGGGTAGGCAGAGCTACAGAATTACAACTTCAAAAAGTTGTTGACAATTCAGTAACCACAATTTGCACAAATAGGCTAAGATGTTTACCAGCGTATTAGTGACAGGTTGCAAGCCCACCGCCTAACAGTACTACAAGCCTATATTCCCTTAGTCGCCTCTTACGACATCCACGGGAAGACATTGAGTGGCACTATTCTAACCCGGCAACCACACGGGGCAAGTGTAAATATCGTCTGAAAATAATAAAAAGTATACCTCCACCATATCCGTATTCAAATCACGACCGTTATGATAGGGTCCGTTTGTCAATATAAACAAATAGCTCAAGACGAACTCAAGAATTGTTTCACGATATTCATCCAAACGTTCCAATTCCCACACACAATTTAATAAACCGCATACACCAAAACCTGCGTGACTTCGGTCAGTTTACAGCGCCAAGGCACGCTCGAGTACCGGGTAGACGTCATCCTGAAAGTCCGAGTCGACGCATCTTAAGGTACTTTGCTCGGGATCTTCGTAGGAGCTCTAGGCAAGCAGCGAGAAGGTTTCGCGTTAGTCAATCCTTCGTGTGGCGACTACTTAACTCGTCCGAATTGCATCCTTTTCACTTTCAGCCCGTTCAAGATATTTTAGTAAGAGATTTAGGGGCAAGGATGGCATTCTGTCAGTGGTTTCTGGATAATTACGAAACTACTCCGCCAAATAATAATAAGTGCATTATAGTACATTGTGCATCAAGGGCGGTAAGAAGAGGATTGCTAACGAGAGACTATTAGAAGCCCGACGCCGAAGGCGGAGGGCTTTTAATGACTCGAGTTTGCAATCTCCTTACTGCCCATGATACACACAATGATTTTCATCACATTAGCGAGGAAATAAAAAACAAATAGAAAAAAAACCTTTAATAAAGATGAAAGTAAGTAATTGTACAACTTTTTTTTTAGTCTTCCACAGATAATGCTTAGAATTGCTTTTTTTTTAACTTGACAAATACAGGCCATTCTGCCAGATTGTATAAATATTCAAAATGAAATTTAATAAAATAATTGCGAATGTCTGAAATAATGGTAAAATAAAAATATAATGCAGACAAATGTGCCGTATAAGTTTAATTAAACAGTAAAATTGGTTTGTAGCCAAGTTTTGATTATACCCAAGTAGCACACTGGGTGGGAAATAGCTCGTAAATCATATCTATTTAGATACTTAAGTGAAATATATAGCCATGACTAAGTTCTATATAGGTGGAAAGAACCCTTAGGCAACCAATATAGAACCACGGGGAGAAAAAATGCAGCTTATTTTTGGTTCTATATTGAATCCATAAGAGATCTCACGATTACCTTAAGTGGCAATTAGAACTATGGGTGAAAGTTATGCGCAGTGAACGACGATTATTGAACGAATGAATAATAATATTTCAGTTCGGTCAATGAGTGATAAATGGGACGCCAAAGTTCCTTTGAGTGACGTGGCAACAATTAAGTCGTTAAGTTTTTTAAAGTGAATTGAATGTGATCTGCCATTTTAATTTTGGATTTATACATCTGTTTGGTAAGTGATTAAAATTCACGTTCAGGCATTGAAATAAGCACGAAATTCTTGCGAATGCTTTTTTACCGTGAAACTACAGTATGGTTTCTTTGTAAATTTCGATGCGCCTTTGATTAGATCAGGAATATTTAAAAAGAGAGTGTTAAATCATATAAAGAATTGATACTGATAAGAACTAAAACTGTAAAAACCTGACCTAATGATTGTAGGTTACGTACAATGTTAAAGTAACATCGTCACAACTATCAAAAGTCTATGATTATGCGTCAGTGTGATAAAATTCTGCTTAAAATAAATCATTTTCAAGGACTCCAATTTGTAAACATGGCGAAACAAAAAAGATCTTACAGTGTTTATTTTCACTTATTTGTTTTCTATTTGAAACTATCAGGTCTGAAAATCACTTATTTGTATCTTGCGAGTGGCACAGCAGTGAATGCTATGCCCTAGAGCTTTTGTGCTGTGACACTAGCGGCTTGCGTTAAAGCCTAAAACGGCACAGAGTTCGTGCTTCCTATAAATGCTATGGGAAACAGCCGGCCGTGGACGGAGTTCCGTTTTTGGTGTAATTAAAAACACCGGCCACAGCCGTAATGCCATATCACGAGGGTCTTAGTTTACGTCTCTCGACGTACTGTCCGTGAACGTGTTAACATTGTTTGACAATACTTATAGCTTTAAACACAACTCAAAATTGTATATAACTTCATCTTGTCACTTGTAGTTGCTTAGGAACGTTTTTTGTTTCCACTTTATTACATGGTTGGGTAAAGTCGATTTTGCTACGTAAAGTTGCATGCAGGTTTTAATTTTCACTGAATAAGAAGCAATAGTGCTATATAAGGCCCTAAAGTTACTTATAAGCAACTTTTACATATAAGTGGGAGCATACCCTTATTTGGATCTTTTAATTCCAAATGACTAGTATAATAGAGTAGTATATCACCAATAGTGGCTAAAGAGATAATTTTACGACCCTTCTAGGCCTTAAAGTTGCAATCACTTTAGTTTCCAAAAGGGCCGTAAAATTATCTCTTTAGCCACTATTGGTGATACACTACTCTATTATACTAGTCATTTGGAATTAAAAGTTCCAAATAAGGGTATGTTCCCACTTATAAATAAAAGTGGCTTATAAGTTACTTTAGGGCCTTATATATCACTATTGCTTCTTATTCAGTGACAATTACAACCTGCATGCAACTTTAAGTAGCAAAATCGACTTTACCCAACTATAAGTAATAAAGTAGAAACAAAAAACGTTCCTAAGCAACTATAAGTGACAGGATGAACTCGTATACAAGTTTGAGTTGTGTTTAAAGCTATAAGTGTAGTCAAACACTGTTAAACCACTCATTTAGAACATAAAGCTATAAGATAAGCTGCAAAATTCACTAATGTGCTGCTTGGGTAGGAAATAAATCTTGGCTGATTTTACACCTCCTTGGTCTGAAATGATCTACAAGTGGATTCTATATTTTAAAACTAAACTCATAACTCCCTAGGGAGTTATGAAAATCTATAACTCCCGCGGGAGCTATGTCGGCTATAACTGCCCTAAACGCCTGCGTGTTATAAAACCCTTTCCGAGCAAGTGTGATGAAAAGTAAAATACGGGCCAGCACTTTTCTTAGCAGAATAAGAAATAATCACAGGCGTCGAGCGGAACTGTGTCTAGATCAAATCGGTGGTAATTTTGTTAAATTATGTTTAAATTTAATTCGTTTGTTTTTAAGTTAGAAGTTCAGTGATGGTTCAATTAAACGGTGACTATTAAATTATTATCGTTTTACTTACTTATGAATTACATGTTAGCCAGTAGATGAATGTTAAATGCCCTTTATGTTAATCACGAATCAATTATTGTTTTGCAGTTTCGAATCGTTATCTATCTTTACGCGGTAACAACTCTTCTTCTTTCTTTGCCCCCGCGGCGACTTGAACAGCTACTACCGCGGGGATATGGCGTTTCCACGTGAAGTGATTTCGCCAGTGTCAAGTATACAATAAGTATAAATCAATATAGCAATAAAACACAATCCAATCTTCTCTAGGAAGATTGGGGGCAACGTTGTACGGTGATTTGTAGGTCAGAGGTCAAGATAGTTTTGACCTCTGCACCACTGCGAGACCACTTGAAACGAGAAGAAAGATGCCAGATACACAAAATAAGTCCAAGTCTTCAATCACTGTGCGACACAAAGGCATAAAAAGTACAAATCACTATCAGAAAAGAACTTTGAACACCTAATTACCCAAAAATTAAAGTCTAAAACAAATTACACGTCCGCCATCTTTTAACGTTGCAAATGGACCGGTAACAACTCAACTGATAAGATAAAAGTTTATTGACGTAATATCTGTCAAATTTCCCGCCAAAGCGATGGCACTTGACGTAACTACTTCATTTCAATAATTAATGTAGGATGTCCACGTATCCAGTAGTGATTAGTTTTAACAACATCATTAACTTAAATAAATTAAACAGTGTGTTATTTTTTTGAGACATCAACCATTAAATTCCATTTTTGTTGCTTATTAATAATTTTCAACTCCTGATCACAGTGTATAAATATTTAATATGAGTTGTACATATTAATAACATACTGTACTTTTTTTTATACCTCAATCACTCGCCATTTCGTCATCCTCATTTTCATCAGTGGACTGTACAGAAACAATGTCACTGTCATTATCTTCCGAGGAAACACTTATAATGAAACTTTTCTATATAGCATCCATTTGTAATTCTTGACATTGATACTTTTGCCCCTCCTTTATTATATATGTAAGCATACATTTTTCCATTCTTCCTGAGTTATTGTACTATTATTTTCCTTTTGCTAAACTTTTAATTGACTCCATATTCATTGAAACGTTTTTTTTTGGCAACAAATCCTTTGACTATTCCCCAAATGTTTTCAATTGGATTTTCAGGAAATGGTGCCATATTAATTTGTCAAGCTGAATTCAAAAACGGTGTTTTACAATTTACTTATGTGGTAAACTGTAAGTATTATTGTTTATTCATGAACGACGCAAAAAATACGAAGACAATTACTCGACATTGATAACTATTTATGACAATAGAATCATAAGTGAACAGGAATAATCAAACATGAAAGATAAGCAAATAACGAGTTTGCAAACCATACGATATTTTACAAATTTCAAAAATGGAATGTCTATTCGCACACATTATTCACACATACAACAGGTGACTTACTTAAGTTTTTCACCTATACTAAAATGTGTCAAAAATTGGCTGAATATCTTTGGTTAAATGTTTTGGAGTTGTTAAAGATTTTTATGTTTACATTTTACTCGATTTAATACAGCCGACTACAAAGAGATGTATCCACTTTTGGACCTTATTAGAATACAACAAGGTGAAAATGTGGATACATCTCTTTGTAGTCGACTGTACATAAAAGTCGGAAATGGTAGCTTGGAACTATGATTTTGACACAAATATACGAATAAAATGGTTTCGGTTGAGTGTTACGTCACGAGATCTTTGGGAAAGCGAAAAAGCAGCCATTTGAGAAAGAAGCTTAGTTATCAATATCGTTTGAAATGGAAAGAAAGTTGAAAGTAACTGATTACCAGAGGTCGGAATAGGCAGTGCCTATTTGCCTAAACTTCGCGGGAGGGCGTACGTAAGAGTGGTTACAACCACCAAAAATAATGATTTATTTTTATTATTACATAAATGTGGAAATACAATTTTACATGATTAAATGACATATATTCTGATTTATTTCTAATGTAAATAAACTAACAAAGTATTTCGTCGTATATAATATTTTACCTCATTACTTTGTTTTACATACCTTGTTTATTTTATCGAGACTCCTTTAGCCGTGTACTTACTACCTGCATTATGCGACCCTGCTGATAATGGGGACGCTCTATAAGAAAATGTTTTTAACATGTGATATTGAGTTTTAGTATCAATTTCCACATTTATACATACATACATACCTTCACGCCTTCATTCCCAGAGTAGGGTAGGCAGAGCTACAGAATTACCAACAACTCTAAAAACTTGTTGATAACTCTGTAACCACAATTTGCACAATTAGGCTAAGATGTTTAACAGTGTATATTAGTGACAGGTAGCAAGCCCATCGCCTAACAGTACTACAAGCCTTTATTCCCTTAGTCGCCACATTTATGTATTATTAAATAATCCCGGAAATCCCGCATTCAATAAAAATAAATCATAATTTTTTGTGGTTGTAACCACTCTTAGTTACGTCCTCCCGCGAAGTTTAGGCAAATAGGCACTGCCTATTCCGACCTCTGCTGATTACGTAGGTCACTCAGAAACTTTTGAGATGCTCGAAATGGAACATTCTTTGTTTTTAAAAAGCAAATTTATTTAAAAAGAGAACACCATTAGCAGAATTTTAAAAGGAGAACGATGTTCCCGCGTTTTTCGGTTAAAAATGGAACGCACTTTATTTAAGAATTTAAGAAAGAAAGAGAACGATCCCCCGTTTTTCGTTTGTAACGATGGAGCTTAACCCCGAACATTTCTGCTATTATTATTAATTGTTCATTTTTAAATGAAAATTAATTTTAACATGTCATAAATTGTACCTTTTTAGAAAGCTTATGAATTGAGCAAACTATTCCTGTCATTTGTACGTGAAGTGTTGTACTTTTTTTTAGTTATGCTTTAAAATGTTACAAAATTTGGAAAATAATCACTAGAACTTTTAACTTCAAATCCTTTTATTTGCAAAATTTTGCGTTTCTTTGGCATTTTTTATTATTTTTCGTAATCAGTAGTTCATTGGCTATTTGAAAAATGCTTTTTTTATTTCGAAATGACGAAGTTTTTACAAAATGACTAGTTAAAGGAAGAAAAGCGGGTATTTTTTTTTCTAAAAACGTGAATAATTCGATGACCAATGAGTTTTGACCGCTGGTTGACTGGACTTAAATCGTTACAAATGAGTTGTAGAATAACCCCTTTCAAGGAATACGGCGAATTTCCAGTCACCCTGTATAAATAAAATAAACGGGACAATGTCACACCAATTGACCTACTCCCAAACTAAGCTCTAGGCTTGTACTATTGGTACTAGACAACGATATAATACTTATATAGAGATATATACTTTACTACATAGAAAACATCCATGACACAGAAACAAGTATTCGCACTCATTAGCTCATTACACAAATATCTGCCCTTACCGGGATTTGAACCCAGGGGCGCTAGCTTTGTAGGCAGGGTCACTACCAACTAGGCTGGCGCGTCGTCATACGCGACCATATATCCCTTGTTTCTGTTATCTGAGGTCTCTTTAATTTATGTATAATAATTAATTTATTATTTATATATAACTTGATAAGTATGCAAGCGTAACTGACGCTCAAAATCGGCCGCACTGACTTAGTGCCGGCGGGGGTGGAGCTCATACTTAGTGCCGAACCGCCTGTCAGTCGACTCTCTGACGTAGTGTCAAACAGTTGTTTATAAATACTTTACATTAAATCACGCCTGTTTCCCACAGGGGTAGGCAGATACCACTTTTTTCCACTTGCTACGATTTTGACAAATTTCTTTCGCTTCTTCAACATTCATACATAGAGTCATGCACGCACGTCGGTTTCGGATACTTAAGGCCCTTTTCCAGTATTTCTCCGATTTGATTCGAAAAAGTACGCCTAGGGCGACCCCTTCCGACCCTTCCACTCACTTTCGATCTGTATATCTCTTTTGTCAATCTTCTTTCATCCATCCTTTCCAAATGACCGAACCATCGAAGCATGCCCTTTTCAATCATAGTCACTACATCTTCTTTTATTCTACATTTCTCTCTGATTTTTTGTGTTAATGTCATTACGATTGCAAGTGGCCAGTACTAACGTAACAAAAAAGGTTTTACGCTGACTCAATCCCAAGTACTCAATTCCAGATCATTTCGGTGTGGCCCTCGTATTATTTAGTTGATTATCGAAACCATTTGATTAATCCATAATATCTATTCATTTTAAAAAGTGGATGTTTTGGAGCGGATTTGACTGTCGTTATTGTTTGAGGTTATCCTTCTATACTTATTATATTTCGATGGATCTACTGTATTTTTTCATAGATTTTTTGTAGAATATTATAATAATATAATAGGTCCTGGGTTCAAATCCCGGTAAGGGCAGATATTTGTGTGATGAGCGCGAATATTTGTTCCTGAGTCATGGATGTTTACTATGTATTAAAGTATATATTTCTCTATATAAGTATTTATATCGTTGTCTAGTACCCATAATACAAGCCTAGAGCTTAAATTGGGACTTGGTCAATTGGTGTGACATTGTCCCCTGATATGAGAGAGAGGTGTGGAAATCAAGGGAGGAGGCCTTTGCCCAGCAGTGGGACACTATATTGGGCTAATTAATAATAATAATTATAATTATAATTATTATATTTATATTATTAATATATAACATAGAAAAACAGAAAATTAAAAAATTATATACTTTTGTGAGTGTCTTTGGGGAACTACTTCAGTTTAACTTTTCTATGAAATCAATTGGCTGCATACACTAAATGATGCATTATTCGGTTGAACTTTTGACATAATAGGGTCGATTATATTTTCACCTTTCTAAAAATGTACACTTCTTTTTATAAAAAGTGTACGAGTAAGTGGATAGAGCGCGGAAAGCAAATCAATCGTTTGGGCGGTCGGTGTGTTAAAAACCCTGGCTTAATTTCCAGGTAAATGATCTAGGTCTTGCTTGCCCCGTGTGGTTGCCGGGTTAGAATAGTGCCACTCCATGTCTTCCCGTGGATGTCGTAAGAGGCGACTAAGGGAATAAAGGCTTGGAGTACTGTTAGGCGATGGGCTTGCAACCTGTCACTAATACGCTGGTAAACATCTTAGCCTGTTTATGCAAAATGTGGTTACAGAATTATTAACTTGTTTTTAGAGTTGTTGGTAATTCTGTAGCTCTGCCTACCCCACTCTGGGAATGAAGGCGTAAGTTTATGTATGTATGTGTATGTGTGATCTAGGTCTTATATTTTTTAACTTTTCAGATATTTAATTGAACGTTTTAAAATGTTTCAAAACAAATCAAAAACGTTTTAGCCCTACTTTAAAAAGTTATATCAAAAATAAAAAAAACAAAATTCATTTATTTGTCAGAATACAGTACACGGTCACGGTAATACACGGTCTTAGTTATAAAATTAAAGCACTTGTATTCAGCATGCAAGCAAGCGTACACATATTATAAATATTCTATTTCCAATATAAATTCTAGTCAATAATAAAATAATACAAAATTAAGCGTCTAAATATTCCTTGACACTGTAAAAACATTTCTCCATTAGCCATTTTGTCAAGTTACGTTTTCAGAAAACATTTTCCCCGACATCATACTTAATTCATCCGGTAAATGATTAAAAATTGCAATGCTCATATTAAATATATTTCGTTTGTACATATCCTTGCGACAGGGAGGTTTGTACATAATACGTACCCGTGTCTGCCTTTTAATGACTTGACTCCGTTTCATAAAATATTCTGGGTGGGAGTTGACGAACACACATACGTCTCTTATGTACACGCACGGTAGTGGTAAAATATTCAGTTTTCTAAATAACGGGACACAGCTGTCGTCTAACCGAGCATTACACATCACCCTTATGCACTTTTTTTGAATTTTAAATACTCTATCAAACTCCACTGAGTTTCCCCACAGAATCAAGCCATAACATAGTACTGAAGACACATATCCATGGTAAGCCGTTAACGCCGCTTCTATCGAAACCGTATCTCTTAACACGTTCACGGACAGTAATAAAAAACCATTTTAATTTGACCCCAGTATTTATGACGCCAATGCTATAGCCGGTATGATACACGACTGCTATAGCATCCGCGTCCATGAACGTGTTAACCTTTTAAGGGCAAACACAAAACGGTTTAATTTATTACATATTTGAGTAATTTGGTCTTTCCAATTTAGGTGCTTGTCAATCATTATGCCCAGAAATTTAATTGAATCTACTGCGTCGATTGTCTCATTATTATATTTAATTTTAAGAGGTATAGGATTAGAATTATATGAATGATATTGTATTAGTTTACTCTTATTAATATTAATATGCATATTGTTATTATTCATCCATTTGATAGTGTCACACAGTACTCCACTAATATTAAACTCAAATGTATCCATCCTTTCATACCTCACCACAATTGTTGTGTCATCAGCGAACATAATGGTTTTTTGTGTGATGGCTTCTGGTAGATCGTTGATATAAAGGAGGAAGAGTAAAGGCCCCAGAATGCTACCTTGCGGAACTCCTGTATTGTTAGCTCTGTATTGAGATCTGTAAACCCTTTTTGACGACTCTTTACTTGAGCTACCCACCGAAATTGTCTTAATTTCTACACATTGCAATCTATTTGCCAAATAACTCTCAAACCAATCAAGCACTTTCCCTCTTATTCCATATACCTCAAGTTTATGTAGAAGCTTGGAATGGTCAACAAAGTCGAAAGCCTTCGACATATCTAAAAATATCGACACTACCGGGGTTCCATCATTAATACTCTCTGTTATGGCACGTACAAGGTCAAAACACGCGAGCGTGGTCGAACGGCCGTTGCGAAAACCGTACTGCTCTGAACAAAGTATATTATGTTTAGTTACAAACCCATTTATCCTCTTAACTACAGCCTTTTCGAAAATTTTGGACAATATAGGGACTAGTGAGATGGGTCTATATTTGTCTGTATTTAATTTATCCCCTTTCTTAAACAAAGGTTTAACTATGCAATATTTTAATTCTTGTGGGAACTTAACTCCGTTAAGCCCCGATGCCCTTCAGCCATTCATTTAAATATCATAGAAGTACTGGTACAAGTTTCCAAGGTGCCTCAAACAACTGCACAAAAATGCTTAGTTCTTGTCTATACATATATTGTCAAGGGTTCTATAGGGTTAAGATAGTATAATTTACAGTTACAGTTAATTTAGGTACCGTAAAATGTTCCTAATTTGCTCCTTCATGGGTAACTATGCTCCATAGTGAGTATTTCGTTTGTTGCTTATAAGTCAAGATCGATGAAAAATTTGATAAAAAACCCGATGTATACATCCAGACACGAAGTACAGATTACCTCAATATATTGGATCATAATTACCCTTGGGGAGCAAAGTAGGAACATTTTACTGTATTAGTAGGTATTTAGGGATTTAATAAACATTTTTTTTCCATTAGATTCATAATGGCGGAGCTACTGCAAACCGAGCGAGCTTATGTGAAGGACTTGGAAACCTGCATAATGTGTTATTTGCGCGAGATGCGCACCGACCCTACCTCCGTACCACCGGCGTTGCAGGGAAAGGTTGTTAAAGATCATTAATGTCCACTTGTAGCTTGAACTTTAACTGGGGTTCGAAATACATTGATGGTTCTTGTGTGAATTTGACGTGCTGTAACTTCCTGAGATTGAAAATGAATGATGTTGTCATTAATGTCTCCAGCAAGACTAAACAAAATTCAATATAAGAATCTGCATTTAGTGTTTAAACCCAAGTTTACAATTTTGTGCAACGGCCCTAATACGTTAAATTTGTTTTATCTTAATAACAATGTCTTCAGCAGATATTTTACTATATATATTTTACAGGAGGAATTAATATTTGGCAACATAGAAGAGA
Organism: Acleris emargana; assembly: GCA_927399475.2. Lineage (NCBI taxonomy): Eukaryota > Metazoa > Arthropoda > Insecta > Lepidoptera > Tortricidae > Acleris > Acleris emargana. The sequence goes on along the minus strand of OV656835.1, from coordinate 40,649,188 downwards.
TTCATCGTTTTCACGAACGTGTGTTCGTCCGTGAGCTGGACAAGTACGAGACAATGCCCGAGGACGTGGGGCACTGCTTCGTAACTTGGGCGCGCGAGTTCGACATGTACGTGGCTTACTGCCGCAACAAGCCCGACAGCAATGCGGCCGTCGTGCAGCACGCCGGCGACTACTTCGAGAGGTACCACTCATCTGACCATCAGGTTCATTCACACTAACCAAACTTAACGTTATCACGGACAATACATTAACTTGACTTTTTAAGGGGAAACTTTCTGGTCAACATGAATCAATAATAAATTTCATCGTCGCATTATCCTTGCTGTATACACCGTGCCTGAGACGTCCCCGAAGGATTTAAACAGCGTGCTTCTGAGTTAATTTGGAGTAAATAAAATCGTACAAAGTATATCTCTCGATTCGGTGTAGTTTTTGAGATTTATCAATTTTTGAGAAAAAAACTTGAAATGAAAACTTAGGTGCACTTATAATAATGATTGCGCCGCTGCCACTTTTCCGGAGGCACTGCAAACGGTATCGCAATATTGCAGAACCATGATTAGCACTAGAATGAACTTTAACGACAGTATAGGTAAAAAACAGAAAAAAGTGTCAGTTTTTCCAAGATGTCGGAAAATAAATATAGGTGGAGGTACGAAAAATGTGGGTTATCATGACTTTTTGGACCTTTACAACATATCATAATAACCGGACCTTTTCTAGGGTACCGGAACAACGATTTGCTAAATGTACGACGATGTTTTTAGTATGATCTTTTCCGGTATAGCGTATTTCCGGTTCGAATTTCGGAATGGCGACTGGCAGATCCGTATACTGCAGGGCCAAACCATCTGATAACTTTATCTCCCAACTGTTACATAATTGGCCGCTTGCATGGTTTAGAGACGTGTTTTCCAGTTTTGGGCATAAGAATAAGGGTAAGGACCAAAAAGTTGGACCACAGCTAAGCGCAGTTAACCATACAAACAACGAAGTCGAAAAAAGTCCAGTTGTGCGACGAAAACTATCCCTACAATTGAATGGCTAACTTTTGTGTCACAACGGGAAAAGTTTCATAGAAAATTTAATTGAGTGAGTTAGCGGGGCCAAATTTTTGGTCCCTACCCATAAGTACTATTAAAAGGTCATCTTCGGCGTAAATGTATGGATTTGACAGCAAAGCCGTTAAATAATTACCTACTGCGACCCACGCCCAGTGGCGTGCCTAGGGTTTCAGAATAGGGCAAGCCGAGAAATATGTTTTGTAGTTTTTACGGTTATTATGGATAAATTTATCTTATTACCACATTACTGATCAATCTTCACTTCACTCTGCAGTTGTATAGGCATTTGCTTACGTGGACGAGATCACCAAAGCTCCCTGAAGGCATGTTACCACTAGATATAATTTTACAGACATATCAGCAATTGCATACTTTCGGTGGCCTTGAAAAAAGCCGCTTGGTTTGTTTGAGAGAATAAAATAAAAGTTCAACTTCTTATTTTAACTTTGCTTGCCTATGGAGAAAGCAATAAGTACTTACTTTTATTTCAATTACCTACCTAAACATTACATTCATATTACACAACATAGTTCAATTAAATTATTATTTGTATACTTCGAATGTGTTTTTCTAAAACGCCATCGTACCTATTTCGAAAGTAGCGACACAAGCTCTAAAAAATTACCCCTATTCAATGAAGTTTTAGACTTATCGTGACCTCTGAAGGGAAGTTCTTGTTGTGCTAAATGACAAACAACATCGACTAATCTTTGAAAAACGCTACTATCGTTGTCAACACGCATGTTATGTTTTGTAATTTCCTCTGATAATTGGCGCGATAAAGATGTCTCAATAGGGAATATGCATGTTTTTTTTTTACAGCTTCAATTGAAGCTGATTCATGTAACAAACAGATCACAAAAATCATTTTTTGAATAACTATATAAATAACCAAGATATAAGCCAACAAAGATTTGTTCCTATCTCTTTCTAGAAAAACGGAATTTTACATGGAGTTTATATGGCCGCAGTGCACAATGACGTCACGGTGCACATCGGATCTCTCTGTCTAATTAGAAGTTTGAAATGCTTATAACTTCCGTATTTCTTGACCGATTTTAATTTTAATTTCGGGTTTGGTGATCTCTTTTACGGTATTTTCATATTTTGATGAGAAATGCGATTTTTAAAATCCATGCATATTCCCTATTCGCTGTTTACCAAAATCACTAAAAGAAATTACCGCGTTCATGTGTTTTTGAGAATTCATGTGTCTTTTAATGGCGCCAGCTAAATTATTTAAATCGTCATAACCAGATGTATTCCACACGTCTTTGTCGTTAGAAAAGAAAATACAACACCAGCAATATAACTTATTAGAGTGCGAACAACCAACAATCCAATGAGTTTTGTACACTGACCTGTTAAACTGTCTTTTGTGCGATTTACTACTCTGAGAAATACACAAGTCAGGCGTAGGTTTTGCCGAAGAAATAAGTAGGTACCTTTTTCTCTGCAAAGTTCAAACATTTTACCTTTCCGTCGACAAGCAAAGTTTGTGCACACTAAGTTATCACAGTCACACGGGACTACATCCTCCATTGTCAATCTAATTGAATCACAACTCACAACACCACAAACAAAATACTTATCACTGCACTGACCGCTCAAAGTTTTAAACAAAACAATTCAACAAGTAGTTTTACTTGTGGGAGGACCTTGTGCAGGGTCCGTCCGGGTTGGTACCACCATCTTATCCATTAACCTACCGCCAAGCAGCAGTGTTCGCATCGCTGTGTTCCGGTTTGGGGATAAGACAGCCGGTGAAATGACTAGCATAGAGGCATTCCATCTTAGTCCTCAGGGTTGGCAACGCATTTGCAGTCTTGTGAATGCGAATGTCTATGGGTCACAGTTTCCACTTACCATCAGGTGGCCTGTGTGCTCGTTTGCCTTCCAATGCTATAAAAAAAAAAGTAAATAAAAGTATTTGTCAACAAATAGCAATGAAGTGAAGTTGGCCGCTAACGCGGCTCAACGCGCGCCCCGCGCCTGCGCGAGTTTCGCATTTTACTATGGACTCGTGTACAACTTCATGCGCAAGCAGGGCTTAAAATCTCATACTATTTGCCATATTAACTTACGAATAGTCGTATCTCATCGGTGGCCGTTTCGGTGGGTAAGACAGAGAGGCACCGGCTAATATGAAAGCCCGATTGCAAGCTAATACGTGCGAGCGAGATACGAGCTAGCCGCGTCATAGTTCGACTCGTTGCCGCACAGCGCTAAGCGCTGAGCGCCAAGCGGCGTAGTTCGAATCGTCGCTGCAAAGCGCTGAGCGCTGAGCGCTAGAAGTGCTGCGGACGTGGCGATGCGCTGTCAAATTTAGTACTAATGTTGCATGTAATTTGATTTGAAGAAGCGGCGCGCGAATGTGAAATACCTACCTAATACAAAACGTGGATTTTATGAATAGTTATTTTTGTAAGGCAAGCCTGGCTTTTGGGCTTATATGGCAGTACCGCCGCTGCCCACGCCCCACCTTACCCCTCTCTCGCCTGTCGTAAAATTAGGGTTGTCACAAGTATATAATACTAACTGAAACCGCATCCTCGTACGCGTAGAATTAGTTTATTTACCTGTAAAACTATACCATAAAACACAGTGACATGTAACCGTTTCTGTCGTTTAAGCCTAATGCACCCAAATGGCCCCGAATTTTACATTTATAGAATATTATTAATAAATCTAGGATAGTAAGTTTGATATTCGTGATAAATCTAAGCAACTTATCTTTCCTTGACTTATGGCACTCGAAAAAAACTCAATTGCGGGTTCTGTTTTGGCTGTTTAAGCACCCATACACAGCACAATATTATATCCGGGGGACCGCTAAGTAAATGAAATAATATAAAATACCCCAGCTACTTAGCGGCCCCCGACGTGGCGACACTTTGTATGTAAAAATATATTTATCCATTGGTTCAGTTAACTACCTACTTATCCAACAATCAGCCCCTACTACTACGCGACGACGCTTGAATGTATATACTAATACTTACTTATTTTTTAACATATATGGCCAATACTTATTATTTTTTACTTCGGTCGGGTGGTTTAAAAACTGCTCTGAACCGAGGGTTTTTTAAAATTTTAATTTAATTTTTAATTCTGTAGTTGCATTAAAAATGTTTACTTTAATTCATATTTTTAGGACATTTGATCCTATTATAGAATGGTTTGGTGTTTCTCCCATTCGTATGTTTTCTGCGTATTTATCTAAATATGTATGTTTAACGTTGTTCAGATACCCTAATTTTGTAAATAGAACTTACTTGACCCGTGTGGTTGCCGGGTTTGAATAGTGCCTCTCCATGTCTTCCCGTGGATGTCTTAAGAGGCGACTAAGGGAATACATACTTGTAGACTGTTGGGTGATGGGCTTCCAACCTGTCACTAATACACTGGTAAACTAACATCTTAAGTGTGGGATCGGAATTCTCAACAAGTTTTTAGAGTTGTAGGTAATTCGGTAGCTCTGCCTACCCCACTCTGAGAACGAAGGCGTGAGTTTATGTATTTATGTAGAACTAACGTGAAATATGATATTTCATATTTTTTTTGTTTTATTGCTGTTAACCACCATTTTGTGATTATTGACAGCTGCCACCGTCTGTGGTTGTATCAAGACTAATAGCAACACGTATGCCAACATATATTCATCTTCGAGGCCTAGGGCGACTTTGTCCACAGTCCTATTTCGTCACCTTCTTAACTCGTCCACGATGCTATGTCGTCAACATGTAATTCCTAAATTGTAACCTTCCTAACTCGTCCACATTTTTATAACGTAAATGTTCTATCTTGTCTTCATTCCTATATTGTCCATAGTGCTAACTCGTCCACATTCCTATATTGTCCACAGTGCTTACTGGTCCACATTATCCACAGTGCTAACTCGTCCACATGACTGAAATGTGGCTTAATGTGATGTTCAATCTAAAAGCGATTAAAAGTCAATTTTTTTTATTATTATTTTTTAGCCTATTTTGTGGTGTCCCACTGCTGGGCAAAGGCCTCCCCTCCTTTTCTCCATTCGTCCCGGTTGAGTGCATGCTCCCGCCAGTCTCTTTGAAACGCGTCCAAGTCGTCCCGCCATCTCCTTTTTGGTCTGCCTCTGCTCCGGTGGCCATCTTGCGGAGTCTATTCGGTGGCAACCCTGGCCCACCGTTCCGGATACATTCGGCAGACGTGTCCAGCCCAGTCCCACTTAAGCCTAGCGGTCTTGTCACCCACATCAGCAATGCCAGTTTTGGAGCGCAGTTCGGTATTTCTGATCTTGTCAGTTCTACGAACCCCGAGTATGCTGCGCTCCATTGCTCGCTGGCAAATCTTGAGTCGGGATTTTTGGGCTTCAGTCAATGACCAAGTTTGGGCACCGTAGGTTAGGATGGGAAGAATACAAACGTCGACGAGTTTGCGCTTTAGTGAAAGTGGAAGGTTGCCCTTCATTAGCGCCTTCATGGACCAGAAGCTCTTCCAGGCGTTTTGGATCCGTCGATCAATTTCCTTAGCCTGCCTGTTGTCGAAGGATACTATCTGGCCCAAGTAGATATACTCGTCAACGTATTGTATATCTTGCCCATCTACCGTGACCCTACGTTTCGTGCCATTGGTCATCAGCTGGGTCTTCATCCTATTTATTTTGAGTCCGACTTCAAGACTTGCCGTGCTCAGTTCTTGGAGCATTCGTTCAAGTTGGGTTGCTGTGTGAGAGAATAGGACGACGTCGTCAGCAAAGCGGAGGTTTGTTAACCTGTTTCCGTCGACGTCGATGCCCATAGTCTCCCACGAAACCGCTAGCTGTCTGAAAATTTCTTGAAGGCAACTGGTGAACAGCTTTGGAGATAGCGGATCGCCCTGTTTAACGCCTTTTTCGATGCGGAATTTTGGGCCGGGAGCATGCAGCTTGATGCTGGCTGTACTGTGCTGGTAGATAGCACGAACGAGTTCAACATAGGTGTTATCGATGCTCTGATTACGCATTGCGGAAAATACAGCAGAGTGCCTGACGCTGTCAAACGCTTTGCTGTAATCCACGAATGCGAGGTAGAGTGGTCTGTTGAACTCGTTGGACTTCTCAATTATTTGATTGATCGTGTGGAGGTGGTCTGTAGTAGAAAAACTGGGTCGAAATCCAGCTTGTTCCTAAGGTTGATGTTTGTCCAGCAGTGGAGCAATACGGTTTTCGATGACCTTAATAAATAATTTATAAACATGCGATATTAAACTGATTGGTCTGTAGTTCCCAATGTCAGATTTGTCACCTTTTTTGTGGAGAAGTGTTATATTTGAGTGGCAGAAGTCTCGAGGAAATTGGCCAGTATGGAGAATGGAATTGAACAGATTTGTAATATGGGGCAATAGAACTTGTTTTCCTGTTTTGAGGACTTCGGTTGTAATACCATCTTCTCCGGGACTTTTTTGGTATTTTAAATCTTTAAGGGCAATATTGGTTTCGTACCCAGTTATTGGAGAGATGGTATCGGGACAAGAGTACTGCTCGGTAGAGGGTGATGACGACAGAGAAGGGTCCGAATAGAGTGATGTATAAAACTTAGTGCAGATTTCACTGACTTTGTCTCTGCTACAATATTTACACCCATCCTCGTCTCGCAAGCTTGCAATCCAGGTCTTTTGTGTTGTAGTCCCATGTTTGGCTGCCCTCAGAGAAGTATGTTTCCTTAAGGCTATTTCGACTAGTTTACTATTGAAGTTTCGAATATCTCGTCGGATGCTACGTTTAACTTGTTTGTCTAAAATTGAGTATTGTTGTTTGTTTCATTTATTTTCTTCTCTGGATTCTATCAGATTAATTGTTGCTTTGGTTAGTTTATTGTTGGTTTTTCTCGGTTGTCTGATTTTACTGCTTGCCATTTTGATATTGCTAATAATATTGTCATATTGAGTCTGTACGTCAGTGTCTATGTCGAGGATGCTGAATTGATTGTGAAGTTCTAGATTAAATTGCTCATGATTGGTAATTGATGTTTCCCTGTGAAGTTTCCTATTAAATTTAATTTTTGCTCGTAAGGGTCTGTGGTCGGAACTGAATTTTACTTTGTTAAGAATGGATATATCTTTTACTATGTATTTGCTTGATGAAAGAATGAAATCTATTTCGTTTTTTGCATTTCCTGAAGGCGAAACCCACGTCCAGCGACGATGTGGTTTTTTCAGAAAGAAGGTGTTACAAGGTGGCGGGCCGCCGAAGCGACTCAGATTAAGTCGTCCATGATTCCATGTCTACCACGTCGCTGCCCCAATATTATAAGGATCTATGTTACATGAATGTCGAACGGAGATAATAAGCTTTGAAAATAAGTGTACCCATATTTCGCTGGTTAAAGATATGGGATATAAACGAATATGTCAATTCGCTGCCCCAATATTATAAGGTTCTATGTTACATGAATGTCGAACGGAGATAATAAGCTTTGAAAATAAGTGTACCCATATTTCGCTGGATAAAGATCTGGTATATAAACGAATATGTCAATTGTAGAAACACAAATATACTGTTGCCGAAAATAAAAAAATACGCCGTAACCAGTTAATTATTTAATAAATATAAACAATTAGTTTCTTACATAGAACTTTGGAACCGTTATACAAACATTCTGTTCTGTAACATAGGACTTTGTTTGTCTGTAACGTAGTATTTAGTACTAAAATTATTTTTCTCAAAAATGACCGGAAAAGTTGACATTACTAACTCCATACTGAGACGCGAAGTACATAGTTTACAGACAGTTCCCAAATTAAAAAAAATTACATTGCGTGCTCGCTACACAAGCCCGCAATGTTGCATACAAATTTCATTGTTATCTAGTTTGTAACTTTTTAAAAAGTGAAAACGGCCATAATAAAATGAGGGCGCAAGTGTTATTCATCCATATTTTATTCGAAACGTAACTTTTTTATCTGTGTCTGGAATAGCTTGAGTTTTTTTTTCTAAAAAAAGCTTGCGTTTCTCTTTGTCATAAAAATAATGGCGGTAAAGAGTGAGGTTATTTCACGTGAAGTTTGTGTTTATATGCGATTTTTTTCTTGCGATTTTTGAGAAAAGCACTATATATACCTCGGCAGGAATCGCAATTGCGGGCCTCGTATTTTTAAACGGACTCGCAAGCTCGTCCGTTTAACCCAATACTCGGCCCGCAATTGCCTGCTTCACTGCCTAGGCAATAATGTACTATTATGGCCCAAATCATAATAATAATATAGAACTGGTTGTACTGTAATTGATAATTTATTTTTCTATATCCAATCGAGGACGCCAATTTCGAAAATGATATAAAATTTGGAATTCAAGATGGCGGCGATGATGTTTTTTGAAAAAGTCATCATGGGTGTCATTTTCTTAGTTTTTAGGGACGCAGATTTTGAAAATGATATAAAATTTGGAATTCAAGATGGCGGCCATGATGTTTTTTGTAAAAGTCATCATGGGTGTCATTTCTTAGTTTTTTGGGACGCAGGTTTTGAAAATGATATAAAATTTGGAATTAAAGATGGCGGCCATGATGTTTTTTGAAAAAGTCATTATGGGTATTGTTTACTTGGTTTTTGGGAACGCAGATTTCAAAAATGACTTAAAAAAATCATTCAAGATGGCGACTTTTATACCTATTCAAACGTCATGGCCGCCATCCTGAATTTCAAATTTGAAAACGCCACGCCGGGGTAGATGATAGCGTTGTTGGAAAAAAAATACCACGATGTTAGACTCGTTTGTTAAAAACAGCTTCATAGTACTCCACATCGGCTCGTGGCATCCACCTGTACATTGAGACTTTCCTACAACAGGTTTTTTTCAAAATCTTTGGAGTACAACAAATATTGCCATTATACTGTCTTCGGGTTCTTTGGGGTTTTAAATTAATTTTCTTAGATGTTTCCTCTGTATGTGACTGTTTGTAACTGACTTCAAATAGCGATTGAGAGAATTTTATTTCCGTTACTTTAGAGAACGGTACCAGTGTGTATTTTAGCCCCGAGCCTGCTTTTTGAAAATCTAGGAAAATAAATGACATACGTACCAATTTTTTCTTATTTTCAAATAAAGAATAGGTACCAGGATGACATTATTAACTAGAAAAATTATACGACGCAGGCCACGTTTCTCTAGTTTAAGAGATCGATCACACGTTACACGGTATATTATCGTGTTATAAATAGGTATGACTTATCAATCTTATCATTTTATACATGCAATGCAATTCACTTTGATGATGAAAGGTTATCGTATCAAATCCAATATATTATATATAGCCACTTATACAATAATAGCAATCTAACAAACATAGGACCTTGTTACCCTTGTTAGTTTTATAACCACAACATAGAACCTTATAATATCGGGATTTTTGGACTATTAGTTGATGATATTAAGAGCCTCGTTTGAGCAAAATACAGCTAGACACGTAGAATTACGTACTAATCATAACTCATATTGTGGAAAAAATGTAACATAGAACCTTATAATATTGGGGCAGCGAATTGTAGAAACACAAATATACTGTTGCCGAAAATAAAAAAAAAACGCCGTAATCAGTTAATTATTTAATAAATATAAACAATTAGTTTCTTACATAGAACTTTGGAACCGTTATACAAACATTCTGTTCTGTAACATAGGACTTTGTTTGTCTGTAGCGTAGTATTTAGTACTAAAATTATTTTATGGCCCAAATCATAATAATAATATAGAACTGGTTGTACTCTAATTGATAATTTATTTTTCTATATCCAATCGAGGACGCCAATTTAGAAAATGATATAAAATTTGGAATTCAAGATGGCGGCGATGATGTTTTTTGAAAAAGTCATCATGGGTGTCATTTTCTTAGTTTTTAGGGACGCAGATTTTGAAAATGATATAAAATTTGGAATTCAAGATGGCGGCCATGATGTTTTTTGAAAAAGTCATCATGGGTGTCATTTTCTTAGTTTTTAGGGACGCCAATTTTGAAAATGATATCAAATTTGGAATTCAAGATGGCGGCCATGATGTTTTTTGAAAAAGTCATCATGGGTGTCATTTTCTTAGTATTTAGGGACGCAGATTTTGAAAATGATATCAAATTTGGAATTCATGATGGCGGCCATGATATTTTTTGAAAAAGTCATCATGGGTGTCATTTCTTAGTTTTTTGGGACGCAGATTTTGAAAATGATATCAAATTTGGAATTCAAGATGGCGGCCATGATGTTTTTTGAAAAAGTCATCATGGGTGTCATTTCTTAGTTTTTTGGGATACAGATTTTGAAAATGATATAAAATTTGGAATTCAAGATGGCGGCCATGATGTTTTTTGAAAAAGTCATCATGGGTATTGTTGTCTTGGTTTTTGGGAACGCAGATTTCGAAAATGACGTAAATAATTAATTCAAGATGGCGACTTTTATACCTATTCGAACGTCATGGCCGCCATCTTGAATTTCAAATTTGAAAACGCCACGCCGGGGCGATGATAGCGTTGTTGGAAAAAAAATACCACGATGTTAGACTCGTTCGTTAAAAACAGCTTCATATTACTCCACATCGGCTCGTGGCATCCACCTGTACATTGATTTAATAGTGTCTATTTTGGACTTTCCTACAACAGGTTTTTTCAAAATCTTTGGAGTACAACCAATATTGGCATTATTCTGTCTTCGGGTTCTTTGGGGTTTTAAATTAATTTTCTTAAATGTTTCCTTGAAGTATTTGCAGCGTGATCGGCTTCCATATTGTCTTCGTCATCGCTATTGCCATACGCCATAATATACTCCATTGTGAAAATATAATTTGTTGCTTAAAATAACGTGTTATTTCAAAGACGAATATTAATATTGTGAAGCAAAATGAAAATAAATGACATACATACCAATTTTTTCTTATTTTCAAATAAAGAATAGGTGCCAGGATGACATTATTAACTAGAAAAATTATACGACGCAGGCCACGTTTCTCTAGTTTAAGAGATAGATCACACGTTACACGGTATATTATCGTGTTATAAATAGGTATGACTTATCATTTTATACATGCAATGCAATTCACTTTGATGATGAAAGGTTATCGTATCAAATCCAATAATTATATTATAACGGGTGATAACAAAAAAATGAAAATTATTTGCAAGGGTGTAAAAAAATAATTGTGTAACATTTTATAATTTTTTTATAGTAAGGGTTATATATAATACACATTTAACCATTTACAAAATTATCAATGCACGTTACGATAGGGCCCGTGATCAGCTGTTCGACGCAGTTTTGACATAATGCCCGAACAAGACCGTTGGACGGCATATTTGTCCATTTTTCGCACACAGGTTTTGATTCTTTTTATCAGTTGGGCACAATTTTCTGCTTCCCAATTAATTTTGTAAATCAAACTGCTCAAAAAACCAGAAAAATCTTCGATCGGCCGACATTGTGCAAGGTTTTTGGGAGTTCGGATTTTCGGTACAAATGGCACATTATGGGAGTCTAGGAATTGCAATGTTTTTTTGGCGTAATGCAACGATGCCTTATCTGGCCAAAACACATATTCTCCATCAGGGCGATGTTGGCGATTAAATGGTATAAGTTTTTTTTTCAATCATTCACTCTATGAGAGTTTAGTATTAACTGCTAAACCACTAGGTTTGAACCACAGTTTTGACACACCTTTATCGGAAAAAGCCACATAAAGAATAACTTTCTGCTCAAACTTGTGCTTATACTTGTGCTTATACTTGTGTTTTATATTTTCTGGTGATGTTGAAATGTTGCTGGTATAGTACCGATCATTTCCAGGTAGGTATATGGGTTTTGCTCAAAGGGAAATAACTTTCATCATCCAAAATAAACGATTTTTCTTTGTAATTTGTAACCATCCAGCGGCATTGGGACATAATGTTACATTTTTGCTGATCGGTGTATTACGGTGCCCTTATCTTCTTGCGGCACTCTAAACCCACCTTTTTTAATGACCGGCAAATGTACGGTTGAAAACATTTAAATATTTTCGCGGCATCTCGTTGGCTCATGGAATCACTAGCATTGAAAGTGATATGGAGTGTCTTCAGTCTTCCCTTGGTCATTATTTTAGCTGGTCGGCCGCTACCACGTTTGCGAGTTGTCGTCAAGGATGCAAGAATTCTATTATATAGTAGAAACTGTTACATTTTCTTTGGTAAAATGATCTACTGTGTACTTTTTCCCCATTTTTATTATAAAAATGTACAACGCGTTTTCACAGAGCTTCTTGTTTCGGCGTCATTTTGACAATTATAAATGATTGAAAAAATAAAACAAATAAAAATCAAGAATATCAAAAGAGGTACAAATAACATCTCGAACAATTTTTTGTCTATGGCAATAGATATATTTTTTAAGACTACTGATTTTTTGATTTTAATTTTTTTGTTATCACCCGTTATATAGCCACTTATACAATAATAGCAATCTAACAAACATAGGACCTTGTTACCCTTGTTAGTTTTATAACCACAACATAGAACCATATAATATCGGGATTTTTGGACTATTAGTTGATGATATTAAGAGCCTCGTTTGAGCAAAATACAGCTAAAGACACGTAGAATTACGTACTAATCATAACTCATATTGTGAAAAAATGTAACATAGAACCTTATAATATTGGGGCAGCGACGTGTTTGCTAGTTGTGTAGATAATACATTCCTACTAAATCTATGGTTTTCATATACAATACATCTTTAATCATCTTTCTTTTATCAGGGTGCAACGCAAGAAGAAATTGGAGCATCCGTTAGCTGCGTATTTGATTAAACCGGTTCAAAGGATAACGAAGTATCAATTGCTACTGAAGGATCTTCAAGCATGTTGCGCTGAGGGACAAGGAGAAATTAAGGTAAGTAACATGTGATGGTCATTACTTTTGCGATCAAGTTAAGCGATATGACGTTTGTACTTACTTTTTTATTATAGACGAATATAAATATGTAGTGCAATCGTCCTAATTGCTACCGTCAAACCGGAGTATTGACAATTTAATATTGATATTGGAAAATTGTATATTATAGATTTTGATCAATTTTATAACATAATAAAAATACATTTCCACATCTGGCGTTTCCCGATCATGGTAATTAGATAGTTAGAGCTTTATAATGTTTATCACCAAAAAATCATGACATTAACGTTTACCAAAAAGAAACCATTAGGCAGTAGGAGAGCCTTTTTTAAATTTATAAACAGTGACGTTACTCATAATTATCATAAATACGTATTTCGGAGAACTGTTTTTTCTTTGATCAACAATACCAACTACGTAACCAGTCACTTACAAAATCAAAACTAAATGCTGTCCGCGTGAATATACCCTTCAGTTGCATTTGTTTACTGAGGAACTGAGACAAGGGTAAGGACCAAAAAGTTGGACCACTGTTAAGCGCAGTTAACCATACAAACAGCGAAGTTGAAAAAAGTTCCGTTGTGCGACGAAAATTATCCCTACAATTGTATGGCTAACTTTCGTGTCACAACGGAAAAGTTTCATAGAAAATTTAATTGAGTGAGTTAGCGTGGACAACTTTTTGGTCCTTACCCACAAACGTTTTAAAACAGTTTTAAGTTCAACCTAATATCAACCATGGTACTTAATAATCATCGAAATATAATAAGTATGGAAGAGTAACACCGAACAAACTTGACGTTGAAATACGTCCCATTTTCTCTACGCTTGAAACGTTTGAGTAGACGCCATTACTTTAGAGGTTACATATAATATGTTCACCCATAAGAAAACTTTGATTAGTTAAACTGCTATGACAAGAGATTTGATTGGTCTATAGTTTTTCTCGTTATGGCTACTCAAACACGCTAGAAAATGCCACACCTGACATTTTGCTGAACTTGGATGGTTTAATGCAGAAGTGATCCATACTTTAATTAAGTTAAGGTGTAAACTTTATTTATACAGCAATAAATAATGTTTTAGTAAATATGTATTCTTAAAAATATAATATTTAGTAGGCAATAAATAACGATATTATATACGGATATAAGTATCTACATAGAAAATCGACAAAACTCACATAATCATAATAAATCAAGATTTTTTATGATGAGGTATGGCGGTATTTGATCGTACCTAATTTAAATAAAACAAGTTGCAGTACCTAAGTGTTACCTACTAAAACACATTTTGTTATTTTTTTTATTAGTTTTCATAAAATGAATGTCGAGGTTTGTGCGGCTATTGAACATAGTAAAACTGCACTTTCGGAATATAATCTTAATATCGTCGTTTATTCTTAATATCATCTTGTCGAAACGCTTAAAATATCACTAAATATATACAAAATACAATCAGAGTTGAAAAATAAGTCGGGTAATGGTTATTATAAATAGAATCGAATAAATAGAGTAGAGTGCATGAATGTCCTTCGGCTAAAATGATGATGATGATGATGAATGATGATCAGTGATCGGATTTATTTATATTATAGAGTAAAAATCTTAATATGGATATAACCCAAATCCCGGGATCTGGTTCGACAAGAAAATGCAATTGTTGGGATATTTATAAAATAGGCATTAGGATAGGATTTAAGACGTGAAAAGAAATCGATTGAACTTACAAAATATTGAGAAAAGAATTGTATGCTATTTCAGTTGAGCACCAAGTATTAGCTCCGCCCATTTCAGCACTAAGTATGTGGAACACTTTTTGAGTGACAGTTATCCTTCTATACTTATTATATTTCGATGTTAGTAATAAACTTACAAATCTTCAAAATACAATCTCATACGTACGATCATTCTTCTCATAAAACAAACAAGACACAGACGAAAAGATGTGGGTCAAATAAAATTTATTGTAAAATCAACCATATCATGCAAGAATTAAAGTACCTTTTCCAGTTATTGCCCTACAGGTTACATCTTTTGTCGCATTGAATTTTAAAATAATGTTAATTGTGTTAGAAGGGAAAATATTGATTGGGAACATCACTCATTTCGGAACGCATCTCTGTTGCGTTTGACAGATAAAAGTCTATCTCTCGATGTTTCTTTTGGCGGCATTGTGTATGTGTACCTAACCGTTTTTTTCCGTTGAGGAAATGCATTTACGCGTCCCCTTTGGTCTAGGGATGACCTAACCTAAACTAACCTACTCATCATTTTAACGAATTACACTTCATCGATTATGCCATTTTATCGAACCTAGTTTCCGCTGAAACCATGATGTTTTCAGAATATCTTAAAAAAAATATTATGTTCGTTATTATTGCCTAAGCTATAGTAGTACCAAAGTACTACTAAGCTGTACTTCAGAATTTCAAATAAAACCGGCCAAGTGCGAGTTGAACTCGCGTGGAGAGGAGTGTGTTTTGTAAAATGTAATCCTTCAATGTTAAAAAGTAAAGAACCAGCACAAGGTCATAATCTTCGCCCTCGGAGCCCTACATTGTTCATTGATCGATGTAAAACTGCCCTGATGCAGAAGAATGTCAGTGTCATACCATAACCTAGGCTATATAATAAACAGTGATAGGATTAGGTAGTGCTATTTGGGGTGAATGACCTTAATCGCTATCCATAATATGGATATGCCCTGGGGATTTCCGGAAATCCCGGACTCGTATTTTATTGACGATTGATAATATGTATAACATAAAAATAATTAATTCTAGGTTTAGGAAAATTTTATACTTTCGTCTTCCGTCTCTTTCGGACCATGGTAATTGTTGTAAACAATAGAAAATTAGAAAGCGTCCTCGAGTCAGGTAAAGGGTTGAATGCAGAATTCAGTTTAATAAATAACACGTGTACTTACATAAAAATAATAACATGTACGGCTGAGCACAGAAAGATAAAAAGTATATAAAGTATGTAACGAATTATTGTTTACGTAAACTTTGAATCTTTAGTTTATAGGAATATTATTAACTAAACATTTTCATTAAATCCCGTGCTATAATATAAGCACCTATCTACTTTTTTATAACAACTTACTATTTAAACTTTATAATCATAAAAATCCCGGGATTAAGTCATATCCATATTAATCTTTCGCCACGAAGTCTCGGGTCATTCGCCCCAAATAGCACTACCTAATCCTATCACTGATAATAAACTACCCGCAACTGTAAAAAAAATGCCTGTTATTTTATTTCAAATAAACTACCTTATTAAGAAATGTTTTTATAGCATTAAAGAGTCTGTAGACGAAGATTACGTTAGCGTTTAGTTGTTTTAGCTTTTAGTAGTATATTCAATATTTGTTTATGTATATTGTTAAATGTTAGATCTATAATTTTTGTTTATTTTCGTATGCCATCTAGGTTTACACCTGTGTTGACGAATTAAATATATTTGATTTTGATTTGGTTTTGAGGGGTTTCGTACATACGTTTTTTTTGTTGATATAATTCTGATAGCTGTTCCTGTAATCTACAAGCAATGAACTATATTTTGTATATCATTCAAAATAGTAGTTTTGGAGATCAGGGGGAGTAGGTCAATTTTCGTCTTCTTTAATGAATACAATTTAAAACTATTTATTTGAAAATAATAAGAAAAATATATTTGAAATCCTCATAACAAGCCCTTTCATTCAATATATATAACACAGTAAAGTTTGCAAACCTTTTTTTGTTTCCTAATTTGTCCCCCGACTTAAAAATACATACACCTTGTTTTTTTTAATTTACGATAACTTTAAGGGGACGTTCTTTAGGTTAAATAAAGTTAATTTCCCGAGGACAGACAAATGATAACTGTAACGGTTTAAAACATATTTAATTTTTAAATTTAATCAGTTAATCACGTTAAACTGATCTAAAAGGCTCTTAACTGTCTGTGTATGTCACGGCAACATTGACGTATTTGACACTGAGTTGAGTATGAGTTAACTCTAAAGGCCCTTTTAGAATGACCAAAGATACAACATTTAATTACTTTGTTCTAAACAGTTTTTTTTTATCAATATTAAAAAATCGAATCTACCACTTAGTTTCTATGGATGTACCTAGTAATATGCCGAAGTTATCGTAAATCAAAAAAACACGGTGAATATATAGGGTGTCCGGGAAATAGTGGCCAACCTTACAGGGCTGGATAGTTCAGCTCGGGAGTGGCCAAAATATAATAAATCATGTTTTGTAAAAGTCGCACCAAAAACGAAATATCTCAACTTTTCAAAATTTTGGAAATGTGGTACCCTGGTTCACCATGCTCAATTTCGTTCACTTTTACTATAATCCAGTAACTTTGTCGCCTGAAAGTATGGGGCAGTATGCGTCAAATCCGGTAGTTCTGAATTTTTGCAGACTTGTTTATGATGTTGGCCTAATGAATAATCCAAGTTTGTGACCTCCAGCGCCGAACGCAACTTTGTCAAAAATAGATAAAACAGCGAAAAAGTCGTTTTTATTTCAAATTTTGGCGATTATAACCCTATAGGACTAGTTTTTGAAAAAACTTTCTTTTAACGTTTTTGAAGAAGACTAAATTTGCTACAATATAACACTAGAATTGTCTCTGTGGACCCAATAGTTTCCGAGATTAAGTCTTTCAAAGTTTATAATTTTTTTCGAACTTCGCAATTTTTTGCAATATTTTAGATGTAACTCGAACAACTCTAGCGGGACGGGATGGTTGGGAGTCACACTGAACCCTCTTTCCTGGGGGTGGATATTCACGCCACAAGGCCTCAACCCCTAAAATGATGACCAGAGATGCAGCCCCACAACACCTCTTGCAGATGATTTCTTGCGGCTGCACGAAGGGTTGTGGGAACGCGTGCAGCTACAGGAAGGCAGGATTAAAATGCTCATCAGTCTGCAGGCACTGCAGTGGGGCCTCTTGTGACAATATATCTGATGTTGCAGTAGTAAATATCCCAGAAGGCGACGATCTGTCCGATGTCGAAATGGAGGATGACTTGACCGGCACAAGACGTCGACGATTCATTACCATCCCCTGATGGGGATATGCCATCCCAATACGTCGATCCAGATACGGACGAACCTCAACCGGGACCTTCCAAGAGGGCTAAATTAATTTGAGTTTTTGCATACACACATACATACATACCTTCACGCCTGTAATCCCAGAGTGGGGTAGGCAGAGCTACAGAATTATCAACAACTTTAAAACTTGTTGATAAGTCAGTAACCACATGTAGCACAAATAGGCTAAGATGTTTACCAGCGTATTAGTGACAGGATGCAAGCCCATCGCCTAATAGTACTACAAGCCTATATTCCCTTAGTCGCCTCACGACATCCACGGGAAGACATGGAGTGGCACTATTCTAACCCGGCAACCACACGGCAAGATTTATTGATGTTGAATATTACTCAATTTCCTAACAAATAAACTTATTAACTTTTGTTGTACTTTTCTTTTTTATGTACTTCATTATTCGTAGTTTAGCTTTAACATCATCGTTCACATTCCTCATTATCTTTTTTAAAATCCCATCATAAATGTACAGGGCTTCGATAATCAGGGTCAAAATTCATCCAGAACGACAGAATTGCAAAAAATTGCGAAGTTCGAAAAAATTATAAACGTTGAAAAGCCTAATCTCGGAAACTATTAAATCTACAGAGACAATTTTAGTATCATATTGTAGAACATTTTGTCTACTTTAAAAACGTTTAAAAAAAGATTTTTCATAAAATCAGTCCTTTAGGGTTATAATCGCCAAAATTTGAAATAAAAACGATTTTTTCGCGGTTTTTTCGATTTTTGACATAGTTGCGTTCGGCGCTGGAGGTCACAAACTTGGATTATTCATTAGGCCAACCTCATAAACAAGTTTGCAAAAATTCAGAACTATCGGATTTGACGCATACTACCGATGTAAAGTTACTGGACTACTAGATAGGGCCACATATATTAGATTTTTTCAGTTTTGTTTTCTGTGAAAGATAGCTGATTTAATTTGTTTTAAGACCCTAGCAACGAAATGAATGAAGCATTTAAAAAAAATCTAATCAAATTTAAAGGAATCTGAGTTTTTCTTGCGGCAAGTTTAACATCGCACGGTGTACAAAAATGTACTGAGACCTGCAGTGCCGCTTTCCTTAAGATTGGCCTGTTTAATGGAGATTCTAAAATTATATAACAATTGAGTTTATTCATTACAGCAGCGAAGTTTTTATTAAGTTTGTCCAACAAAGACTGAACTTTATCAAACTAGCGAATTTCAAAAACGACTTTTGTTTCCGTTTTAAATCAAGTTAGCTGGTTTTAAATGTTTTAAAAGACAGTATACATTAATGTAAAATACAACTACACTACGATTAAAGGTAGGTAATAACTTACATTTTATTAAAATTAAAGCAAGTGTTTAAATTGCTTGCCGCCAGCCCTAATGCAGGCTTGGCAGCGTTTCATAAACGATCTCTTGAGTTCGGAGGCATATCGTCGCTCACCAATTTGCTTGCAATTGCTACAGGAGTTTTGGCTGAGACACCACCATTTGTCTGAATAACAGTATAGCTAATTTTCGTAACTCAGAGGAAAAGTTGTCGTTTCTTAAGTCCTAAACTAGGTACAAACTTTTAAAGAAACGCCCAAATGATGATTTGGTAAAAAGTCAGGATACAAAACTGTCGCAATTTTGCTAGTGTTACATTTTTTTTTATCTAGTATTATTATTTAGAAAAAGTCAAGCCGATATGTTTGCATTATTTTATAATCATTCGTGACCGTTAATTTTTAAATATGCAAAAGAAGTGGCAAGTTACGGGATTGTTTTAAGCCGCAATTACATTAGCGGCCTTTACGCGCAAAGTTCTTACCGCGGCAAACGAGACGTGCCGTTCCAATAGTCGTTCCGAATCGTATTTTTTTTTACTATTACAGTAAAAAATGTACGATTGCATTTGCAGTTGCGCTGGCCTAGTTGATAGTGACCGTGCCTACGAAGCTAGCGGTCCTGGGTTCAAATCCCGGTAAGGGCAGATATTTACTATAGTCATGGATGTTTACTATGTATTGAAGTATATATTTCTCTATATAAGTATTTATATCATTGTCTAGTACCCATAGTACAAGCCTAGAGCTTAAATTGGGACTAGGTCAATTGGTGTGACATTGTCCCCTGATATTTATTTATTTATTTACACGTACGGTTCGGAACGAAGATTGGAACGGCGCGTGACGTTTCCCAAGGTCCGAACTTTACGTGTACAGTCCGCTAATGAGTCGTCCGCCGTATGTGCTCAACGCATTTGGTTCAAATCAGAACTTAAAATGAGGGCAGATTGACACAAGTTCGGCGACCGCATGAGGCGAACGACTCAGTGTAATCGCCGCTTCATATGTGTTATTCCGTCTAAACCTTAACTATACTTTATCATAGTAACCTTTCGTTTTGGCTTTGGCTTCGTCGGGTCACAAAGAGGACATTTTTGATTGAAGTGACTATACCACCTATTGAAAATAATAGACACTTCAGAAAATTAGTACTCCATAAGACATTGAATGTAATTTCATTACGTATGACAGTGATAAAAATATAAATTGCGTCTAGATAATATTTATATCTTATAACGCTTGGAAACAGACGTGGTTGATACGGGTATATAAAGGTGGAACACGCCAAAACGTGGGCATACTAAAAAGCCAATAAAAACATTATCAAGCACAATAAAAAAAAAAAATTACATTGGCTAACACTACTATCGTACATTTATAAACATACAAATGTGTTTTAATTATGCTCTGAATACGCCATTGCCCTCACTTTGCGTCGGGTGCGGCTCATCAAGGTTTGCACAGCATTGTTAGTGTACTTTTTACCAGTCCAAGTCCATGTTTTTTGCAAATCAGCCACGGAATTGATTTGCCCGCCCTTCTTTTTTAATATCCCTTTCATTATGGACCAATATTCCTCGATAGGCCTGAGTTCAGGGCAATTAGGAGGATCGCAGTTTTTAGGTACCACAGCAACACCATTCTGTTTGTACCAGTCTGACACAGCTTTGGCATAGTGGCAGCTTGCAAGATCAGGCCAAAACAATGGTTGCGAAATATGATTTCTCAGAAAGGGTAAAAGTCGCTTCTCCAAACATTCTTTTTTGTAAATTTCGCTGTTTACAGTGCCTGTTGTGATAAATGATCGACTTTTCTTATCGCAGTCGCAGCTGCAAATAGCTTGCCAAAGCAAGTACTTTTTCGGAAACTTGGACCTCTTTTTTAACTTACAGTCCTCAGGAGCATTTTTGCGACTCGTACTAGTATAAAACTCCTGGCCTGGTATCTGTTTAAAGTCAGCTTGTATGTACGTTTCGTCGTCCAACACGATGCATTTAAATTTTGTTAAGAAATTGTCGTATAACTTTCTTGCCCTTCGTTTGGCCGTCAGCTTGAGCCTTGTACGACGATAACCCAGCTCTTGTCTTTACTTTTTGTACATAAGATCTTCGGAGTTGTGTTAAAAATCTGTAAAACTCTGGCTTCTTTTTTTTGTGTCTTACGCCTTGCTTTCCGCCAGTACCTGGTTTCCGTTGTACAGTTAACCGTTCCCGAAACTTTTTTAAAACAGAACAAACAGTGGATAGTGGATATTTCAATAACTTTGCTAGTGATCTGTAGCTTAGAAGGGGAATTTCTGTGTGCTTGAGCAAAATCATTTCACGTTGCTGAAGTTCAGGGCTCTCTATCGTGAAAACAAAATACTTGTTGCTGTCACAATATTTTTTGTTCATTATACTATGGGGTTTATAAATAGTAAATAAAATAAAAAAAAGTACATATTATGTATGCCCACGTTTTGGCGTGTTCAACCTTTAATACCTTAGTATTACATTACATTACATTAAATCACGCCTGTTTCCCAGAGGGGTAGGCAGAGACCACTTCTTTCCACTTGCTACGATCTTGACAAATTTCTTTCGCTTCTTCAACATTCATACATCGAGTCATGCACGCACGTCGGTTTCGGGTACTTAAGATTCGGCCCTTTTCCAGTATTTTTCCGATTTGATTCGAAAAAGTACGCCTAGGGCGGCCCCTTCCGACCCTTCCACTCACTTTCGATCTGTATATCTCTTTCGTCAATCTTCTTTCATCCATCCTTTCCAAATGACCGAACCATAGAAGCATGCCCTTGTCAATCTTAGTCACTACATCTTCTTTTATTCCACATTTATCTCTGATTTTTTCATTTCTTACTCTATCAATCAGTTTCACACCACACATACTACGCAAAGAGCGCATTTCAACTGCATTTACACGACTTACATGCTTTTTCTGCCACACCCAACATTCACTACCATACATCAGGGTAGGGGCCAGCACTCCATTGTGAACAGCCAGCCGGGCTTTTTGTGAAACGCCCTGTCTGCTCACAAAGGAGTACAGGGCCCCATTAATTTGATTCCCCGCATTTACCCTCCTCTCGATATCCTTCTCACACTTACCATCTCTTGTAAACACACTTCCCAGGTACACAAATTCGCTCACTTGTTCTACTAATTCACCATTTATATTTATCACGCACTCAGTCATCTCTTCATCCTTCTCTATCACCATGACCTTGGTCTTGGCAACATTTACTTTCATCCCCTTTTGCTTAAATCCCTCATTCATTACTGTCACCATCTCCTGCAACTCAAGTACCGATGGGGCAAGTATAACTTGATCATCGGCATATAAGAGGCATTTGATTAGCAACTCTTGCATACGCAAACCCTTATCATACTCTCTCAAATCCCGCATACAACTGTCCATGAATAGATTGAACAGCCATGGTGAGGCAACACAGCCCTGTCTAACACCTTTAGAGATATTAAACCAGGCCGAGTATGCCCCATTTATCCTGACACAGGCTCTGGAGCCCTCATAAAGGGACCTCAAAGCCTGCACCAGGTTGCTGCTCACTCCATACATAGACAGCACCGTCCACAACTCCTTTCTATTTACTCTATCATAGGCCTTTTCCAGGTCCACAAAAGCACATAAAACCTTTTGGTTGACAGCCAAGAACTTTTCTGTGATGGACCGTAATGAAAAGACCTGATCCGTACATCCCATTCCCTTTCGAAATCCCGCTTGTACATCCCAGATTTTGTCATTCGTAACATTCAATACCCTTTCAATTAAAATCTTCGCATATACTTTGCCGACAACACTAAGGAGGCTGATACCGCGGTAGTTTTTGCAGTCTTGCTGTGACCCCTTTCCTTTATACAGAGGGACGATAACGGCCTTGACCCAATCTTCCGGGACTCGGCCGCTACTCCAACATGCATTGAAAAGACGGTACAACAGACTACCCACCAGGCCATCTCCTCTCCTCAACATTTCTATCGACACTCTATCACAACCTGCTGACTTTCCCGCTTTCATACTTTTTAAAGCTTTCATGATTTCACTCATACTAATCACACTTTCATCTTCGCTACTTGCATCTTTACTCATGCTTTCTGGCTCAAGACAAACATCTTCGCATTCAAACAAGCTTTGAAATTAAGTTTTCCATCTATCAAGCATTTTTTCTTCCTCACATATTAAGTCTCCAGACTCATCCCTCACCGCGCTTAATTTAGTTTTCTCTGATTTCCCCCGAGCCGATTTAATCAAGTTCCAAAAGAGTTTAATATTCGATCGGAAGTTGTCAGAGAAACTCCTATCATACTTTTCATTCAGTAAATCTTTCTTTCTAGCCACAACTTCTTTCACTCTTTTCTTTGATCTATTATACTCTTTTTTCTTTCTGTCGCTTAGATCTTGTCCTGGATCTAAAGCTACAAAATCCAACCAACACTTTTTCTTCTCTTTCACTACATCATCTACCTCTCTATCCCACCATTCCGGACGTTCAGTCTTGCTTTTTCTTCTTTTGACTACACCGCATACTTCAGTGGCCGATTTGACCATACCATTCTTCATAATCTCCCATACATTATTTACATTATTCTCAACTTCACTGTCATTCATCTTATTAACACATTCAAAACGGTCTTTTAGCTTTCTTACGTACTCATCTTGTATAACTTCGTCATTCAGTTTCTCTACTTTTATTCTCTCTAACGCAGTGGTAGGTACGGGAACACGATGGCGCCAACGTGTGAACAGACCCCTTACTCGTGTTACCACTAAGTAGTGATCTGAACCTACGCTAACTCCTCGAAATGCTCTGGTATCTACAACTTTGGTACGCAACCGTTCATCCACAATCATCAAGTCTATCATAGACTTCTCATTCTGCCGTCTCCACGTATACTGATGAATCTCTTTGTGATCAAACAAAGTGTTTGTCACGCAGAGATTCTTGGCCAAACATACATTGAGAAGACATTTGCCATTCTCGTTCACTCGCTCATCACCATACTTACCCAGCACCGATTCATAACCATCCCTTTGCACACCTGTCCAACCATTAAAATCGCCTAGCAAAATAATCCTTTCATTCTCCTTGCATTTTGTTGAAACCTCATGCAAACTTTCCCAAAACTCCTCCCTTTCTTTTTTTGATTTATTCGTATCTGGGGCATAAGCCCCAATTACGAATAAACGAGTGAGACCTACCTTGAGTCTCACCCAGAGAAGTCTTGGGGTCACACTTTCATGCTCTTGCATACATTCGGCCAATACCAACCACCAATCCAATCCACCAATATAATTTTATTTGTAGTTAGTTTTTGGCATGAAGTACCAAAGTTAATAATTTGAATTTAATATATGTAGTAGGTCTATAGATGGGCAATTTATGAAATAAAAACTGTAGGTGCCGCTACACCAGAACACCAAAAAAAAAAAACAATTTATAGTTTCCATTATTTTGACATATATTTGTACTAATGTTTCAAGCAATATTTTTTGTAGTGATGGGTTTTATTATGTAGTATAGTTTACCAAAAAAACAAATGAATCGCAAAGACCGAATTCAAGAAAAAAATTAAAAAGTGAAAAAAAAACAAACCGCCATATTACGAAAACTGACAAGTGTACATGGCTCTTCTTTGGGGAACAGTCCTTTGCCTACAAGGAGTATCTAAAAATAAAATTACTAGAACATTTGACAGAAAGGCAAATTTTGTATAGAAACACGGCTATAGCCTTTGCTCCCTTGACGTCTAGTGAAGTTGAACGTTCATTTAGTATACATAAATGGCGTTATAGTGATAAACTAAACAGTCTACTACCAGAGAACGTTGAGAAATTAATGATTATCTACTTTTATGACTATGACAAACCAAGTAAAATATCATGTGCCTACTGACGTGGACTTATAAGAAGAAATTGCACCTGTCTCTATGTAATTTTATACAAAATTCACGTAAAATGTTGTATTAAATATGTTATTGTATTTGGTGGACCGATATTTTATTCTATTACACAACTATCGATTTCGATATAGTAAAAAAAAAGTAACACTAGCAAGATTGCGACAGTCATCTGTTTTGCCGTGACAATTCCGACCTCTGCTTATGATGTTACTAGAAACTAAATATTATAATAATACCGCGGCCTGGTCTTTTGCATTGCAGCATCGCCATTTCGTGTTCCCCCGTTAATGACGAGACTAATTATGTATATCTCATCTGGTTATCTTATCGCACTAGGGTTAGTGTCGGGGGCTCTCAGAATATTAGTTTTCTATAGGGCATCAAATTAACTGTCATTAGAAAATTTGTGTTAAGTTGATTTGACAGCAGTGACAGCACAAAACAATGAGGACGGCAATAAATTATTATTGGAATAGCAACTCTGTTGTTCCACGCAAAATGGAGGTATAGAAACTACTCCCGAATATGTTCACTATTCTTAGAATTATCGTTGGTAACACGTAAAAATTATCTATCGTTTAACTGGCGATTTATTCTAAGAATAATATTTACCTCGATTGGTCGAATCAGTCCTTAATGACGTTAAGTCACGAGAAACCATTTACGTCACATTAGTAGCTTTCTGCAACAGGTTTCTATAGCGGATCAACAATCAAAGTGGTAGACTGTGTGTCTAAGCATAACAAATTTATCAAAGAAATAGCGGTGTTTTTAATTGTGTTAGTTATTATTTAGTGTCCATAGATGTGTCAGAACATCACTAAATATAACGTATGTTCTTATCAGTACACGCTCACTGATTTCATTTTGCGATAAGATAATAATTCCTTCAGTACGTCGAGTTACTGTTCCTTATAACATGATTTAAGAAATAGTTTCAGCATTAAAATACTAACAGACTACCTGTGCCAGTTTTGAATTTGTGATTAAGGTACATACAATGTGAATTTCTGGTTCGCTTATACACTCAAATCCGATTTAAATGTTTCCTATGCACATGATTTATAGCTTTAACTTCGCTGGAAGCATAGGTTTAGAACACAAAAATTAAAGGTATCGTGTTTAAATAGTTTTCTTTAAATGTCTAAGCGTGTATTATTAAACGTTAACTATAGTAATAAACCGAAGTTTTTAACATAAATTTTCAAGATCTTATGTTTTTATTATTTGTCAATTCTGGTGCCTGACCAATTCAGAGATCTTCAATTGTGTAAACAAGAAGCATATAAGATATGGTATAAAATGTAAATAATATAAATACTATGACCTGAGTTCCCCTTCCACTAAATAAACAATTTCACTTTTAAAAGCTCTGGATTCGTGGTGCCGTTGTAGGTTAGTATTTAAAATTTAGGTAAAGTGTACGTTAATACGGAGAGGGCAGATTAATAAAACCTGCTAAAATTGAGTAAATACAAATTTATGTAAATGGTAAGATGGCCTGGGGACATAAAGTTATTTTTTGGTAGTCCTTATCCATTGTTTTATTTTGTTTACCATTGTTTGGCTACTAATGTTTTGTATCATATTGTCGATAAGTCAATACGTGCTATCTTACAGAAGGAATTTAGTTTTATTAAATAACGAGCCCGTTCTTATCGTCATTAACGACACAGACACAGTGTAACATTTTCCTTTTGACTCATTAGCGCTATGGTCGTGCGCGGTACAGTTAGTTACTCAGGACTCCGAGTGAGTAATGGTTTATTCCATGAGTGAGAGCTATAAACATTGTTTGGACAAGTAATGATTTTCAAAAGTGTAGATGATATAGTTGTAATGATGTTAAAACATCTAATTAACTTGCGTAGTGTCCGTATTGGGCCCCTGCCCTTGAAAGATGAAGACGATGTACGTATTGTATCTAAAAACATTTTTTTTTAATTAGTGCAACTTATAATTTATTGTAAATTATTAGACTGTGTTTTGTGTTTGTATGTGTGCAGCAAATAGTAAATCTAGCCGATCGATATTAAAGATGTGATGTTACTTTAGATTTTATATTTTTCGAACCATTACTGCTTTGAAATAATTTGACAACTTTAAAATATAGTCCAACACACTTCCTTACACAGACCTGACCTGTCTTGTTTTCCTGTTTGCCTTTGTGTCGCCTTATTAGCAGACCCCGGATTGACGGGGGCCAAAGTTTACCAGTGCTAGTGATTAATTAAATATCGACATCCGTTTAAAAGCAATTTGCAATAATCATAGTTTATATCCTAGTTTATATACCTTTTAATAACCTGTAATCATCTTATTTAAACTCATCGCAAATGTTCCGTAGTCAAACAAAAACTTATTTTTCAAGATTTTATTTTACCTCTTTGTCGGCGTGACTAATATGTATATTCATGCCAAATAACAGCTTTCTAGAACTAAGAGTCTGCAGACGGACGTACGGACGGATGCAGTATTGTTTGACTACGGAACCCTGGAGGGCAGGAGGTTCTCAATTCGTTGAAATGCTAAGGAATATTTTTTGCATTGAATTAATTTTTATTTAATGTAATTTCAAAATTTGTAAAAATTACCCGAGTCAAGATTCAATGTCAGATATCGGTTGTGTATATGTATATAGGTAAATATATGGGGACAATCACAGCCGGCATATGCTGAGTTAGGACCGTTTCGCAACAATTACACTATCTGTTGTTTGTTATTGTTGCAAATAAATATATATTTTTTCTATATTTTTTTCTCAATAAAAGAGATTACACATTACTAGAAGGTATGTAAACTTGGTCATTCATTAAGATGATTGAATATTTCTTTTTAACGATGTCGATAACACTTAGTCGATATTTAATTAATCACTAGCACTGGTACATTTTTGCCCCTGTCAATCCGGTGTTTGCTTATGAGTATTATGATGATAATTCCTTTAAGTCTTGCATTTTAATTGTAAATTCAACCGGCTCTTGTACGAAGTCGGTCATGTACCTATTTTAATTATTACCTTTCACCTGTTTCACAATTTACGCTCCTAACAGTGACACATCAAACATATTTTTTTTAATGCGATTTAATTCCACCATGTACAGGGTTGGGCAGATTAAGTGTCCTAGTTAAAAAGAGCCATAAAATTAAAACAAGACATACATTTTTAAAATTTATCACGTTTTTATTTTAAGCGTATTCTATACTTAAAAAAACTAATTCATAAGTTCAAATCGCTCGCCATCAGCTTTAATAACTTGACGCATTCTTCCATAGAATGCATTGCACGCGGCATGCACTACCTCGTCTGGTATTTCATCCCATATCTTGACTAATCGATGCTTGAATGAGTTGAGATTCATGCCCTGTGTGCTCCCAATCTTGCTCAGCATGTAACCCCATATCGAAAAGTCCAAAGCATTCAAATCCGGCGATGATGCAGGCCATTCTTGCCAAGGTATAAAATCTGTCAAATTTGTTCTACACCAGTCTTGAGTGCGTTTAGCTTTTTGAGATGGGGCACTATCTTGTTGGAAGCAGTAATGGTCGTTTCCATATAATTTTTGAGCATTTTCTAGCAAATGACCCTGTAACACGTTCTGGATGTAATAGTCTTGGTTAATTTTGACACCTCGATCAATAAACAGCAGCGGTAACTTGCCTCTAGGCGATATCGCACCCCATACCATGACAGCTGATGCACTCTGGAACCGTTGTACGGCTAATTTGTCCACAGGAATATCCTTCAATGAAGCACCATAGACACGATCGTTTTGTTGGTTGTGACTGTCTTGTAACTGGAACATCTTTTCATCGGAAAAAATAATATCATCGCCGTCGTGCCAAGCTAGCAATTCCCTACATTTTTTCACTCTAGCTTTTTTCTGGGCATCTGTTAAGCCATGAATTTTTTGTTTTTTGTAGGCCTGTTCGACGGGATATTTTCATATCTTTAGCAAGTTTGCTTGCACTTCGAGCTGGATTTCGTCTAATACGCTCACGAATATTTTTAATGATGTTTTTGGTTAGAACAGATGGCTTTCTCCCAGGTTTGGGCCTGATTTGTGAAGATCCCGTTTCTTTGAATCGCTTGACGGTCCGCGATATAAACCTTATATTGATATTTAAATGTTTCAGCGTCTTCAATATCTCACACGGTCGGTATTTTTTCTGGTACAAATCGCACACGAGCTGGCGTTTCGCGTCCATTGTTGAAAACAATATAAAAACAAAATATATCAAGCTGACGTGTAGAAATCATAAAGAAGGTTAAATTGTCAAAAAAATAATACGAAGTGAATAAGAAGTTTAGTTATATTTAAGTATAAAAGCCATACACAACTAGGACACTTAATCTGCCCAACCCTGTAATTGTTGTCATGCTATATATCCTATGGGTCTATAATGGTCAAACTCTTTTTGTCCTATTTTATTTTCGCCATGTATTGTTGATTAACGATTAACATTTATATTTTTTATTGGTCGAAATTGTATCGCATAGTATGGTTTTTGTTTCAAATACTGGTAAGAATATTATTATCATTGTATAACATTAATATGTGGAATATCCCATTTGTACGTATACTTTTCTTATTCCGAATAGTGTATACAGGTACTAAGAATTTACGACTGCTCCAGCGCTGTGGGAAGTGCACCCAAATATTTTGTATAGTCCATCCCATCGCCTAATGATTGTTTGGCCTATCGTTCGTTTGGTCGAAAATCTTTCGTCTAACCACAGAATAAGTAATAGTATAAGTACAGAAGGAACGTTCTATGACAGCAAACATACGAATGGTGGTTTCCGCGCATCAAGGTCTTTTTAAGAGTTGATAATACGTAAAAAATATACATTGAAATAATTTTGACCCTATATATTTGAAATGTGTATGTACATCAAGTGAAGAAGTAAATTGTCACTAGTTTGGTCTTCTTCTAGGCATATATTTTAACATCAACTGTCAAAAAGACCTCACTTCACAGGCGCCATCTTGTGAAAAAACGGATGCGCGGAAACCCCCATTCAAATCTAATCAGAACGTATTAACTATAATAATATCTCGCATTTTTTTGGCGTTTACAATACAAAAATGCGACACGCAAAGGCATTAATACCTAATATACGAAAGGCAAGGAGAAATGCTACCATTTTCAATCGTTTTCTTTTATCAACCAATTCATAAGTGTTCAATTAATAACCAGTATAAATATGCTGACCTGGCTTTAGTTACTAGGTCAGGCAGTCCTTAGTACTGGAAGATCTACTTACACTGAACGCTCTCTAAGGTAAGTAGGTAATTGATTTTTGATGCGAAGTTGTGGAAGCTGCGAAACTGCGGACAATAATATTATATCTCTCTTGTTTTTGCGTCGAGGGTTGATAATGATGGTTTCATTAATTAAGTACCTACTCGTAACTAGCTACCTAGATCGAAGTTATAAATAATATTAATAATAATCTTAACTTTCGATATCCTTAGGCAGTCTAAATTATGACAAGTCGACATTCCTGTCAATATTTAAGCACCCGTATGCTATGTGCTTTTCGAGTGGCCATAGGTACACCTATAGGCCATACTCATACAAAAACTCGAATTACTTTGGCAGCGTACTGCGGCTCGCGTAAAGACGAGCGCGCGCTTGACACTTCTGATTAGCTGCGCGTGCCAGACCGCACATTTTGTAGGCAATAGCGCAGAGTACGCCCGGCCTGGTCTAACATCCTTTTAGACTGAAACACTCGGCGTCAAAAAAATCGCACCTTTTGGTATGTTGACTTCAAGCAGCTATAAACCCTATTTAATCTAAGATAAGGTATGAGTGTGGGGCCTCATTTTAAAGGTTATTGAATCCTTAAAAATCCGAAAAACATTTATTCACGCCAAAATTACACAATCTAAAAACATAACAAAATTAAAAAATACAGTAAAATTCTTAAAAGTAAACTTAAGACCTAGTGTTACCTCCCCTAGCCCTAATTACAGCCTCCATGCGATCCTTCATTGACCTCACCAACGTCACGATGAATTCTTGAGGAATGTCACTCCACTCCTCGACGACGGCGTCCCGAAGCTGTTCAAGGGTGGCAGGGGCAGTATCACGAGACCGCACCCGACGTTTCAGATCATCCCAAATTCAGGCCCGACAAAACCAGCATACGGGACCATGTGGTCCTCCAGGATCTCTGTGATGTACCGATGAGCAGTCAGGGACCCCTGGCCACGTCCACCTCCAGTGCGGGAGACGCACACAGTCGGTTTTGCCCTGGATTGAAATTCCGCCCCAGAACATGCAGGATCCTCCTCCGTAGCTGACGGTTTCTTCAAAGCAGGCTTGTGAGTACCGTTCTCCCTGCCTCCTGTACACTCTTCTACGCCTATCGTTGGAGAAAAGGCATACCCTCGTCTCGTCGGAGAAGAGGACAGACTTCCATTGTTCGAACGTCCAATCCACGTGGTCTCAGACAAACTGAAGTCTGACTCGCCTATGCTCTGCTGTCAATTTGGGGCCCGTAGCAGCTCTACGAGGCAGGATTTTCTTCTCTCGCAGCCTTCTTCTTACTGTGGAGACGCTCACCGACGTCCTCCGAGCTGTTCGCAGCTGCTGTTGCACCTCAACAGCGTTGGAGAATCGGTTACGCAAACACGTCGACACAATATAGCGGTCGTCTCTGTCGGAAGTGCAAAGTCGTCTCCCAGATCCATGCTTCCTGATGTAGCCTCCAGTCTCCTGGAACCGCTGGGATACTCGTTTCACCCGGAAACGGCTTATGTTGAGTTGTCGAACAACATCAACCTGCCGTAGTCCTGATTGCAGTAGTGCTACCACTTGAGCTGCTTCTTCTGCCGTGGTATCCATTTTTCAGAGTTTTCTCTTACTGGAGCGGTTCAGGTGTGACTTCTGTGATGTCTGGATAGCAAATGACCCATAATTAATTTTTACCTCCCCTTTAATTCGTGTTCAGGGTGGCACAAGTAGTGAGTCCTCTAATGAGTTTTTCATCACTTTTTTTTATAGACCCTAACGTGTCGTGATCATTGTTTTTACGAAAAAGAACGATTCGCGTTTTTAAAGTTTATTAACTGTGCTTTCAACTGATACTAATATTGGTAGGGTACAATAAATAAGTTAAGAGCTTTATTAGCTTGAAGTCAAAATTTCAAAAGGTGCGATTTTTTTGACGCCTTGTGTATTACAGAATTTAATAAACATCCATTGTGTAGTTTAGTTAAATTCGGCCAGGTTAGTTTTTTATATCAAATAAAAAAATACGGTTTCAAGGGTAAAAAGTATTAACGTTTAAAAGATAAAGAAAAAAATGTTTATTTAGTAATTAGGCTACACGGGCACTTTTACACGTCAAAAATTTACCAGTGCTTCCCAAGTGGAGACCC
Source organism: Acleris emargana (assembly GCA_927399475.2). Classification (NCBI taxonomy): domain Eukaryota; kingdom Metazoa; phylum Arthropoda; class Insecta; order Lepidoptera; family Tortricidae; genus Acleris; species Acleris emargana. The sequence goes on along the minus strand of OV656835.1, from coordinate 40,616,517 downwards.
CTGTTGAGATGAAGCGTCGCAGGAAACTCAACAACCAGTCATTTTCCACCATATTACTTATGTCAATTTAAATTCTTAGCCTAGCATTACACAAATCTGCATACAAAATAAAATATCATGCTTAGTTGAGCAGGAAAACTTGACTTATCCGACAAAATACGATGTCGTATGATTATGCACTACATCAGAATCTGTACTGGACCTCTATTCTAGGCGGTAAAAACCATATCGTCTTTGACTGTTATCGTATTGTCAACGTTTTATGGCTCTTATTTACTTGACAGTAATGGCGGCTGAGTAAAAAACAATAACATAACAGGTCAAAGACGATATGGTTTTTACCGCCTAGTATACCCCCAGTACGATTACGGAAGGTTTGGGGCTCGACAGTTCTCGGTGTTAGTCGGCAAAGCCCGTCTTTTTACAAGGCAGCTGCAATACCTCTCTTGGTGTTGCCGGTGTCCATGGGCAGCGGTGATCACTTGACATCAGGTGACCCCATAGGTCGTTAAAAATATATATTTAGTAGCATAAAAAATAGAGTTTATAAAATCCAACACAATTATTAAATATCTCGTGTCAAAATAAAATGATTAAACAGTAAGAACATTTTAATGTAACCTTTTTTAAAACTAAAAACCTCGTTTTTGAGATGACCTTTGTGACAGGTTTGTCGTTAAGACTGACTATAATTAACAAATACATATACACATCTAGCTCTACTTTGCAGCTTTGCTTCGCCGTTATCTGGTAAAATCATTTACATTCTTTTGTGTTTTTTTCGTAGGACGGTTTGGAAGTCATGCTCTCGGTGCCTAAAAAAGCTAACGATGCGATGCACCTTTCGTTACTAGAAGGCTGCGACGTCCCAAGCGATAGCCTTGGCGAGGTGGTGCTTCAGGATTCTTTTCATGTGTGGGACTTGCGGCAGATTATCAAGAAAGGTCGTGAAAGAAGGGTCTTTCTCTTTGACCTTCACCTACTTCTCGCCAAAGAAGTAAAAGATTCACATGGCAAAGCGAAATATATTTACAAGACCAAGTTTATGGTAAGGTTATAATTAATAATATATTATTGTTTTGAGTTAGACATACTCAGCTAGCAGCTCAGTTAAGCGCTGTTCTCTATAGCTATATACTCCATGTTTTTTGTTTTTTTTTAGACATCAGAGCTTGGAGTAACGGAACACATTGAAGGCGATGAGTGCAAGTTTTCTGTTTGGACTGGACGCGAACCTATGGCTAGCGATTGTCGCATCGTACTTAAGGCCACTTCGCTCGAAGTGAAACAAACCTGGGTGCGACGTCTGAGGGAAGTTATACAGGTAACCTTTCTAATGGCACATTTTTTTTTATTATACCTTACGTCAGTTTACCCTCTTAGAAAAATCCACTATTTAATGTTTAGTGTATTTATTTCTTTACTTAAATATTATGTGACTTATAGTCGAACATTGGCCAGTGATTGAATAATTGGGAAGTTAACCCTTGGGCGTATAAACAAGAAGTATTATGTAAGCATTTACTCTTACTTTTAAAAAACCCGCCCCTAGATAATAAAATCGTTGGGCTGCATGAGTTGCGTGACTCGTGGCTGATTGTGCAAGCACCTACACTTAATATTTTAAGTGCAAGCGGCTTCTGGATGACTTTTACATTTAAAAAATAGATTCTGTTTAATTAGAAAGATTTTTAACATGGAATCGTACCAGGATGATTCTGAAAAAGAAATAAAAAATTACATTACAATTTTAGGTTCATTTAGGAAATAAATTACTAACTTAAAATGGTTTTAAATATGCAGACTGTTGGGTCGCTAGGTGCAAAGCTATAAGAGGGTGATAGTCGAGGTATTTTATATATTTTTTTGCTGTATATGTCAAAATCATTTATTTTTCATCTCACTAGCTCGGAAAGCCCTTTTTGTTTGTTTGATATCTATTGAGAAAATCGCTTTTTATCCACGGCTTACAAAACGTAAAACGTTAAACGTGCTGAATTTTTAACGTTACAATTAATGAATTGCATCGAGTAAAAACACTAAATACAGTAACTTTATTTTAATTCATAAATATTAGCATTCAACATTAACCTTCATTCTTGTTGTAAAAACGTTTAAAATGTTCTGACAGTCCAAGTAAGTCGATGTGCAAACAAAACGCATCCGAAATAATAATTTAAAAAAAAAGTCAAAACTTTTCAATTAAGCCGTCAATGTTAAATATTCGCATATTTTTCTAGTTTGTTTTGTTATTAAATGAGTGATTCGAGTGATGAAGACGTATTAACACCTGTGGAATTACGGGAAACCGTGCAAATTGCGGAATTGAGTTTATAGTACAAACCCTTTTTTTTTTTTTTCCTCGCTGTAGTGAGGTGAAAAGTTATTTTACGTCTCGTGTGTTGAAACACTCGCTACGCTCAGGATTCTATTTTTGAATCATAGAATCCTTTCGCTAGGTCGTGTTTCAAATGAACACTCGCAGGTAAAATACAACTTTCCCCCCTTGTATAACAAATAAGTATTGAATAGTTGAATATCTATTGGACCAAATTTTAAGTGTCTATGTTGTTATAAAAACAAAATTGAGTAATTCGAAATTATTAAAATTGTCTCAAGTTGGATCAGTCATTTTTTGTGCCATAAAAATATGATAGAATTTGTCTAACACTTAAAAGAACATGCCTGTTTATTGTTCTTTCTTTTAAGGTATATGTCATTCACATCGCTTGCCAAATCTCTGAGTTAAGGAGTACAAACCAGACGAAATAAAAAAAATAAAAATAAGAAAAACACCTTCAAAGTTTCATACTTCTCATGGTTTCACTCACTTCAGTTTTTTTGTTAAATATAACTGAGTCGAAATCACAAAACACGGGTCCATTATTTTTTCATGTTCTCTAACATATTATCAAGCCAGTTATTTACTAGCAATTTGCTTTATCAAAACTCTCTACAGAACTTAACCTTATGAACGCCACAGTCGGCTCTAGGCGACAAATGAAAGTCGTGCCACTGACGCCACCGACGGCCACAGCCGACACAAGTTAGAGATTAAAAGAGACTTTGTGTCGTATGGATTAAGTTGTAATTTGCTTAGCATAGCAAACATGTTTGGCGTGTGAGTGACGCATTTTGTATTTGACGTACGGCGTTCAAAAGGTTAAAGGGTTTGGTTACTTTTTAGTACTTTGGAGGACAATTTCTCCGAATAGGTTGAGATTGGGCAGCTAAAAAAACATACGTACAGTTTGGGTACTTTTCCTTGTTAGGCTTAAATTGTCCGGCTTTTCATGTTACAAGATGTTAAGTATGTATTTTCGTTTTCCATTATGTTTTAATAAAACTCTGAAACATCCCTACTCGGGAAAGGCCTCCCTCCCTTTCTTCCACTTATTGACAAGTAACCAGTGACAATTACAGGGTTGGGCAGATTAAGTGTCCTAGTTAAAAAGACCCATAAAATTAAAACGATACAGAAAATTTTAAAATTTATCACGTTTTTATTTTTAGCGTACTCTATACTTAAAAAAACTAATTCATAAGTTCAAATCGCTCGCCATCAGCTTTAATAACTTGACGCATTCTTCCATAGAATGCATTGCACGCGGCACGCACTACCTCGTCTCGTATTTCATCCCATATCTTGACTAATCGATGCTTGAATGAGTTGAGATTCATGCCCTGTGTGCTCCCAATCTTGCTCAGCATGTAACCCCATATCGAAAAGTCCAAAGCATTCAAATCCGGCGATGATGCAGGCCATTCTTGCCAAGGTATTAAATCTGTCAAATTTGTTCTACACCAGTCTTGAGTGCGTTTAGCTTTGTGAGATGGGGCACTATCTTGTTGGAAGCAGTAATAGTCGTTTCCATATATTTTTTAAGCATTTTCTAGCAAATGACCCTGTAACACGTTCTGGATGTAATAGTCTTGGTTAATTTTGACACCTCGATCAATAAACAGCAGCGGTAACTTGCCTCTAGGCGATATCGCACCCCATACCATGACAGCTGATGCACTCTGGAAAAGTTGTACGGCTAATTTGTCCACAGGAATATCCTTCAATGAAGCACCATAGACACGATCGTTTTGTTGGTTGTGACTGTCTTGTATCTGGAACATCTTTTCATCGGAAAAAATAATATCATCGCCGTCGTGCCAAGCTAGCAATTCCCTACATTTTTTCACTCTAGCTTTTTTCTGGGCATCTGTTAAGCCATGAATTTTTGTTTTTTGTAGGCCTTTAGCCCAAGATCATATTTTAAAATACGACTCATTGTTCGACGGGATATTTTCATATCTTTAGCAAGTTTGCTTGTACTTCGAGCTGGATTTCGTCTAATACGCTCACGAATATTTTTAATGATGTTTTTGGTGCAAACAGATGGCTTTCTCCCAGGTTTGGGCCTGATTTGTGAAGATCCCGTTTCTTTGAATCGCTTGACGGTCCGCGATATAAACCTTATATTGATATTTAAATGTTTCAGCGTCTTCAATATTTCACACGGTCGGTATTTTTTCTGATACAAATCGCACACGAGCTGGCGTTTCGCGTCCATTGTGGAAAACAATATAAAAACAAAATATATCAAGCTGTCGTGTAGAAATCATAAAGAATGTTAAATTGTCAACAAAAAAAAAACGAAGTGAATAAGAAGTTTAGTTATACTCGTATTTAAGTAAAAAAGCCATACACAACTGGGACACTTAATCTGCCCAACCCTGTACAGATGCATGCTGTCTTGTAATACGAGAATTCATTGATAAATAACACTCATAACATAAGTTTAGAGTTTTGAATAAAGTGTAATTAAGTTCAGGACATGTCGCAGACTGTTATAATCTGTGTTTGTATAAGTTTTTCAAGTACCTTTGCGTGAACTTCGCCTGCGACCGTTTGTGGATTTGATTAAGAATCGGCCAATACGTAATTGGCGTAATAGCGGCAACGTCACAATTATAAAGGCTTGCACCGTAGTTTTCGTAACAAGTTTACAAAAATAGATTTATATTAAAAACTAGTCCGATTGGAACCATCTAGATACGACATTTTTAACGCAAAATAAGTTCAAAAACGCGCTGTTAAAATGTTTTGGGTTACTCGGGCCCACGGTGTATAAGGGGGGCGATGTTTTATTATTACAAGCTTATTTAACTTTAAAAATGTTAAAACACATAATCTTCATAATAATATGTAGGTATTTATGGTATTTGGTTTGACCTGTGTGTACGTTTGTATGTATGTATCTTTGCGATTATCACAAAAAAATGATATAATAGGTCGGGGCAAAAGTCTTTTCGTACTTTTCATACAAAGAAAAATATTTTTTTCAGGTATCATTTTTTATTTATTTATAATATGTATGTGCCGTTTTGATCGATGACTTGTTGCCATCTTGTGGGTAGTGCCATGATCCCATTGCTGTAGAAATTTTGAGATTTTTGACAAAAAAAATCTGACAGGTAGTTTTCACAGTGTTCTTTTGAGGTTAGCTTTATGCCTCCTAAAGAGTTCTGATCAAAACAGGTGGAAATCTGACGGAGCAAGGTCAGGGCTATACGGAGGATGCATCAACACATCCCAGCCAAGCGCTCTCAATTTTTGCTGCGTGGTTATAGATGAGTGCGGTCTGGCGTTATCATGATGGAACACTACGCCCTTCCTGTTCACCAGCTCCGACCAGTTTTTCACAAGGGCTTCTTTTAGTAGAGGTCAGAATCGATAGTTTTACCCTAGGGAAAAGCTCATAGTGGACGATTCCTTTCCAATCCCACCATACACACAGCATCACTTTGTTCCGAGTCAGGCCGGGCTTTGCCACGGTCTGTGGGGCTCGTCCATGCTTCGACCACGATCTTTTTCGCACATTCGTATCGTAAGTGACCCATTTCTCATCACCCGTAATCAACCGTTTAAGAAATGGTTCGGAATTGTTACGTTTCAACAAAGAATCGCAAATGGAAACACGTTGCATTATGCACGTTGGTACCCAAATGTCAAGTTTTTTCTTGTATCCAGACTTTTGTAAATGACGTAAAACTGTTTTATGATCAACATCCAGTTCTTCAGCAATGTCGTAGCTACTAATATGTCGATCTTGCTCCACTTTTTCAAAGATGGCACTGATTTTATCTGTGACTGGGCGTCCAGAGCGAACCTCATCTTTCACACTAAAAGTTCCAGACTTGAAAGGCTTAAACCACATTTGTGCTAATCTTATTGATACCGCATTAGGTCCGTAAACCGCACAATTTTTTACCTTTTTTGTAATAAACCCTTAAAATGTGCAGAATTTCTTCCGCACATACGTCATTTTGCTTGCTTACAACTAGTTTTTTATATTTTTATTGCATCTTCAGAATGTCAACATTTAATGGTATTAAAACCAGCCAGTAACATTCAGTACAGCCAAAGAGGTTTAATAATTAATAACACATTCAAAGTACGAAAATACTTTTGTCCCGACCTAATATGTTATATGGGAATGAATAACGGAATAGAATATAAAAAAAGGCAGAAAGATAAGCAGGGAAGTAATAATGATAGCTAAAACTAAAAAACCGACTCATGGAGCCTCATTATACTGACCTATATCACAATAAAATAAATAATAATAATAATGTAATAAAATCAAAGTTTTGCAAGTAAGTAGTGCTTTTGTTGTACTGATAATGGTTTACATTTTTGATGACAATGATTTTCATGGATTCCAAAAAAACATGTTAATATGTAGTAAAAAAAATGGTATAGTACATTACGTATTTTCTTTGCTTGCTCCATGTCATTTCAGTAAGGCTAAGGGACTGTTGCTCTTTCAGCCATCTAAGGACGGGCATGTTTTTTTTTTTTTTTTCTTGTTTTGTGTTCTTTTAATTATGTGTGTGTAACCTTCCGTGGTTTCACTTGATGGTTCCAACGGAAGACCACCGCTGACTTTAATGCCAGCACTACGCTGAGTTGGGACCATTTCGTGGCTACTTTCTTCTTGTATTTGTTAATCTGTTCTTTGTTATGCATGTCACGAATAATTGATTTTCTTTCTTTCTTTTCTTTATAAAACTAATTGTACAAAAAAAGTAAGACTATCGATATCATGAATATTTTTACCCATCCCTAAGAACTTGACAGCTACCATTTTGCACCTCCGATATCGGGGTCTAATGATGATACAGAAAAATATCTAGGAATAAATAATAATAAAATGGACCCGACACCAGCGAGTCGAGTGACGAGCGCGGGCCGCCGCCTCCGCCGGAACGAAAACCTGCTTGACTCGGGCGAGCACCGCCGCCGGCACGCTTGGGGCCTGCGGGGCATGAAGATCGCAAGAACGTATGGAAGAGCAGTTTACGGTACTCTTTGGGTAAACCGAAGGTTTTGTCTGTGCAATTGCTGACGAGTCTATAATGACAAACAATTACCGGAAATATATTATGAGGGATAGCACGGTCGACATTTGTCGAGTGTGCCGTTGCCGCGGCGAGTCCCTCAGACATATAATTTCCGGCTGTTCGCATTTGGCCTACGGTGAGTACTTGCACAGACATAACCTAGTGGCCAAGATCATCCATCAGCAACTTGCTCTTCAATATGGTTTTGTTGAGTCTGAAGTGCCGTACTATAAGTACACACCGGCGCCAGTTCTCGAAAATGGTCGTGCTACGCTCTATTGAGATCGATCTGTCATCACGGACAGGACTATTCTTGCCAATAAGCCTGATATCGTGTTGATAGATCGATCTCAACGCTGGGCAGTGCTCGTCAATGTCACCATCCCGCATGACGAGAACCTCGTGAAGAACGAGAAGGACAAACTCATCAAGTACCTTGACTTGGCTTTAATTGCGTCTCGGCCACGCTTATTCATACTCGTCTCGCAACAGCCTTTTTCCGGTCTGTGCATTGGTACTTTTTGTAGAAGTGGTACTACCTGGTTTTTGTGACTGGGTCTGGAAAACTTTCTACTTCCATGCTAATGCATCGAATTATTATTATTTATTATTCAGATATTTATTGAATTTTCTGTACATTAGGTTTTCTTATTATTATTATTTGTTAGCCTATAGTGTCCCACTGCCCAGCATCGAGTAATATCCAAAAATAATTAATTCACTGAAAGAGACCATCATCTCAAATGGACCTTGTCCTAAACTCATGTCTCGGCCTGTACTATTTTATATTTTATAACAACGATATGACGATGTACAAACTTATTAGACTATGCCCAAAATTTAAAAACGCGCCCTATAACTGTCACTTTTTCTTATTTTGGCCTATACTGACGTTAAAGTTTATTATAGTGCTAATCATGGTTCTGCAATATTGTAGAATACAAAATTTGCTAGAACTTTTGACTGTAAAGATTTTTTCCGCGGACCCTAGGGACGAAAATATGGAATCGTCTATGGGGAGTTAGTGTTAAAAATGGCTACTCTTTTCTAGAACGTTTTCCTCCCTTATTTACGTTTAAGTGCATTTTAGCGCAAACTGTAGTTTGGAAATACGGTAGCTCACAAAATTAACTATAATTTTTTTATTGTTTTTTTCCACGACCTGTACGAAAGATGATATGGAATCATTTATGGAGTGTTTGTGTAAAATCAATTGCTTTTGCGGTACTGAATATTTATTAAAAAATCTTTCAGGTGAAAGTATGGGAAAATGCTCATCATGCCCAACCGGTGGTGATGGAATTTGATGAACGCCCCCCCACTAATAACCATAATATGTGTTTTCAACGCGAAATATTTAATCAATTAGTTTATGTGTAATAAAAAGTCAAAATAAATTTCGGTATATTTTAACAGTTTATTAATTGCAGGAAACTTACTTTGGCGTACTGCAACAGCCGCCCCGTAGTCCCGCGCGAGTGCGTCCCACAAGCTCGCAACGTTCCAGCAGGTATTTTACATTTAAACGTGTACCTTTTAAAGTAAACTACTTAACAACCTGTTGGTGCATTGTTATACATAGGAAAGCAATATTCTATTTGAGAATATTTTGAGGGCAATATCACTGCTAAATCGAGATAAAAAGGAATAAATGCGTACTTAATTTTACGTCGTCGCCAAAAGCAACACAAATTTGAACGTAGCCGACAAAATACGATGTCATATGGCCATGCACTACCAGGGACCGGAAAACCCCTTCATTTGATTAACCCTATCAATAGGCTTAGCCTATAATTCGGTTAGCCAATCGATGTGCTTAGCTATGATTGAGTCACCTTAACGTTAGGGCGAACCCCTTTGAAGTAGTTAACCGCATCCATAGAGCTTACCCGGTTCATTAGGGTTTCGGTAGTTTAATATTTAAGCGCTTAGCATTGACTGGGTAATTGGGTATTACCCCATTGATCACCTCTCTCTTTTTTGCGCATTCGGGCGAATTCTAGCCATCTCGCTTAATCGGCTACTGCCTGCCGCCACCCTATCAATTGTTAGGTAATTCCATAATAAGTCTAAACTCTTGCGCATAGAGGTTAGACCAGCTTGAAACCGTTCGAATAAGCTTGAATAAGGTAACAGTGAAACACCCTCAATCGGCAAACAGGCATGAGACGCTAAGAGGGCCAGAGGGTTCATAGGCCTGAGAGTAAGTCACCTCGAATTTAGTTAAGAAAAGGCGCCCTGGGTAAACTTACTACAAACAGGGATGGATTCTTGTTATAAGTAAAACAAAAGTGTAGTTCTCCTTAGTATATTTTTAATGTTACACACACACCTGCATTTTACAGACCACTGTAGCAACCTTAGGTTATAGAAAATTATGGTAACATTATCAAATACAGCAATAGAAATGTCACTTAACTAGAGCGAAGTATGCACGATGTCATGTATGTGTAAGGTGAAGTTAAGTGGCAAGCAAAGACCCAAAACACATGGAGAGCGAAGAGGAGGGCTACTGCCCCGAGCCTCTCTAGGTCGCAACACGTGGCACGGAGGTCACGCCCATGTGGTTGAGCACGAAGCGCCCTTCACGGTCAATCCGGTGGTTAGGACTATGCCTAACTTAAAAATAAAACCCTGCAACAATAATTGCAGTTGTTAATACAAGAAACTTTGAAAACTAATCTATCAGCCCTAGCCATGAGGTAACAATAAGTACTTACCACAAAGTGGGTTTTATGTAGTTATATAGCGTGAGGCTAGTTGAGACCGGCATACGCACGGTGCCTCCATATAACGTGACACTGGCTGAAAGAAAACGTAACTTATTAGAAATAGGTTATGAGTGGTGCTTGCCGACATCAACGTGGCCTCTCCCGATACTCACCTTAATCAGGCACGTATATAGCCTGATGACCCTGTTCTACAAGGCAGGAGTCAGCGCTTGGGATTAGGTAGACTGCATTGAGCTATAACAAAATAGTTTACGTGAATCGACAAGTAAAGTAAAAACACACCTTTAACATGGTGGGACGCGAGAATTACTTACGGTTTATTCATATAATTATCGTCGTTTGTTGCCCATTTGTTTAAGAGCATGCAGACATGAATAAGTACTGCCACGATGCATCAAATTGTCATCGTATAATTTGCCTGAAACAAAATGTAAATGGACATAAAAACAAATCCCACTTGGGCACGATGGAAAGAAACATCGAATAAACACCGCAACTCACCGCTAATTGTCCATTTGTAAAGGATATTAAAGTAATACGACGAGGCAATGCTGCCTCTTCCTCAAGCCAAATCCGAATCAGAGAGCATAGAGCGAACATAGATGATGTGGCTAATCTTCTACGTCACTATGGACGCCAGACTCATTTCACTCTTAAACGCTGGCAACGCTCGTACACTGTTTTTAAAAATTTAGAAAGCAAAACCAATCCAAAACACTCCAAAAGATTATTCTAAAGATATTCCATGAATCCTGAAACAATGTAACTTGACATGCCGAAAAGTATCGAAGGATCCGAGCCTTAGTCCATAGGTCGAAGCGCAGGCGCAGTGAAACGTAACGCACGCTCACGCTTGACCGAATTATTGAAAGGCTCCGTCTCACTCCATTCATAACCAAAGCGAGAGAAAAGGACAACACTAGGTGTATTCGTTCCTCGATTTTGGTGCAGAAACCCACCAGCGGTAGTATTGCTATATGAAAAAGCTTATAAAAAAAAAACGGGTGTTACAGTACCGGCTTAGTTGGGGAAATAATTTTATTTCAGAATTGCAAGCTTCTGAAATAAAATTATTCTACACCATCAAGAGAACGAAAGTAATATTCAAGAGGGGTCGCCTTCGCCCGCAGGGGAAGACGTCTGAAATTTAAAAAAAAATCACAAAACATCTACTAAAGAAAACGAATCTTACTCTACTACTTCCTAAAGTATGCTCGTAAACTACATACTTTCCAAGTGTTTGTTGGCTCTGCCTCCAACCAAACGCTCTAAACCTAAAACAGAGTTTGTTGGCTCTATCCCCAAACAAACGCCTTTTGATCGATTTAAGAAAAAAAAAACAAGGATGTACTAAACTTAGTGTCTGTTTAAGTACACAACAAACCTTAACTTAGCGAAACATCCGCGAGATTACAGCTCTACACAAGAAACTGCAAATACCATGAGGGGTGTGACACACTACCAACCTCTTAAGCGGCTTAAGTATAATGATTAAACTACCACTTATAAGAACTGTGGAAGTAACCTTATTAATTAAGTGAAACTATGTAGAAACAAGTGTTGAAACTATAGCATACCAATTTCAACCTACATAGAGTGAGAAAATCTCAACTGAACCAGTTTATGAAATTCAAATAATGGAAAATAGGACGCACTCTGTACTCAGAATGTCCTTTTCACAAAAACTATAGAAAGAAAAGATAAAACCTTTAAAATAGTTTTATCTCGAACCGATTGCACCTATGGCATAAACGGAAGAAATCCTACAACTAAATGGTAAACATTGTATTACCAATTTCCACATGCCTTACCCTACTACGGACGAAACATGACAGCACGACTAAAATTAAATGGATGCGCATCCTGGGTTACTTAAAATTAAAACTTAGCCTACCTCACCCTACTTCATAATGCTTTCGTTCCAGTAATCCAATCCTTTAAAAGAGCCAACAGTCAGGACAAGTCTTTTCCCTTCAATAAAACACCTGCAGTCCGGACGTAATATATCTAACAAACCAGTAAATCACACCTTAAAAGAGCCAACGGTCGGGACTAATATTCTACCAACGCCAAAAATCTCAGCAAGTCCAGACATAACTATGCGTTTTGTACATAGTGACAACTACTCAAATAAACACATACTTAGTAAATAAACACAGATTTCTTACACCTAACAAATAAGCTTAACACAAACATGAATATTGGAAATAGAGTCCATTAGCTCATGGAATCTGCCATGAACTCATCCTAACCTAAGAAATCTATATTAATTTAAGGGTTATACCCCTGGAGGTTCAGAATCTCCTCGCTCTAGCAAATCCTTAATATGAAACCGCCCTAAGGGTTTACCGTTAAGGGACTTTAACGAATAAACCAACGGGGAATGTTTTTTATCAATAAAACATTTTTCATATTTGGGAGAAAGTTTAGCACTAAAATATTTAGAAGCGTTTGACAGAGGAAAACAACGCTTATAAATAATTTGGCCCTCCTCAAATTGAATTGCTCGCTTCCGTAAATTATAATACTTTACATTACGATTATAAGCCTTTTTTAAATGGCCTTGAACCGATTTATATATATCGTTCAGCTTAGGAAGTTTAGAAGAAAACGGTTCTGCATTTATCTTAACCGTCGAGGGATTTACCGGCTCCTCAATATTATAAAGAGAACCATCTGTTATCATTTCTCTGCCATGAGTCAAATAAAACGGCGTGAACTTTGTACCTTCGTGCACCGCGGTATTGAGAGCACATTGTATCTCAGGAATGTTCTGATCCCATTTTCGATGATCCGAACGCACGTAAGAAGCAATGGCTCGTACAATGTCGCGGTTGACACGCTCCGTTTGATTGGTCTGAGGATGATAACGAGGGTTATAGAAGATGTTAGGGACACCATAATTAGAGAGCATATCCCTGAACTCCTTCGAGATAAACTGAGGACCGTTATCAACGTATATAAATTTACACACGCCATGTAGTAGGAAGACACCCTTTTCTAGACATTTAACAATGGCTTTCGCCGTTACACTACGCAGAGGAAACAAAAGAGCGTACTTACTAAAGTAATCAGAACATACAAAGAGATACTGATTCCTCGCATATGAAGGTGGGAACGGCCCCATAATGTCACAAGAAATGGCTTCCCATGGTCGCGTGACCACGCGTGGATTGCCCATCAGACCTGCCCTGGCAACGTTGCTAGGTTTATAACATTTGCAAACCTCGCAGGCTCCGACGTATTTCTCAACGTCACGGTACAGGTTTGGCCAAAAGTATACAGCACTTATACGTTTATGAGTTTTAGCTACTCCAAAGTGTCCAGAGACCGGGTCGTCGTGGTACTTTGTTAAGATTTCATCGCGATGATCCGCAGGCACGACCAACTTCCATTCAAATTGAGACGTTAAATTGTATTTATTTTTAGATAAACGAAATAACTTGCCATCCTTTACCGTGAAGTTGGGAAATAAACGTGGATTATCGGTACAATCCTTTAAGAGCTTCGTATACCAAGGATCTTGGATTACCTGAGGGTCGAATGATATAGAGTCCACCTTGATCCTAGATAAAGTGTCTGGTAAAATGTGTTCCTTCCCCTTTCTATGTATAATTTCAAAATCGAACTGGCTTAAGCGACACGCCCACCGATTTAGCCTTCCCATCGGATTTTTTAATTTGTAGAACCACTGAAGCGACGCATGATCAGTAACTATATAGCACTTGGAACCTTCGACATAAGAACGGTATTGCTCGAGAGCGTAAATTACCGCCAAGAGCTCTCGCTCCGTCGCCGTATAGTTGACTTCTTGCGCGCTCAGGGTTCTGCTGCAGTACGCGATAGGATGGTCTACATCGGCTTCGCGCTGGGCCAAAACTCCACCAATAGCAAACGAGCTCGCGTCCGTATGAATATAGAAAGGTTTGCTGAAATCAGGACACTTTAAGATAGGTGCAGATATAAGAGCAGACTTCAAAGTGTTAAAAGACTCAGTAGCTTCATTCGACCACACGAAAGGAATCTTTTTACTCGTAAGGCGGGTTAATGGACGAGCTACCTGAGAAAAGTTTTCAATGAAACGTCGGTACCATCCAGCCATACCCAAGAAGCGTTTTAGTTCCTTCGGATCTTTAGGAGTAGGAAAATTCATAATAACTTCAACCTTGGATGGGTCCGTTCTTAAACCGAAACGATCAACGACATAGCCTAAGTACTTCAACTCACTCCGACAGAACTGAGATTTCTTCATATTGATGGTTAGGCCAGCATGCTTCAACTTCTCAAAGACACGTTTGAGTATTTGTACGTGCTCGTCAAAAGAGGGCGTACAGATGACGATGTCATCGATATAAGCAAATACCTTATTATCAAACTCTGCCGAGAATAGGCTGTCCATCAATCGCTGCATAGTAGCAGACGCACCAACCAAACCGAAACACATAACATTATAATGAAAAAGTCCGCGACGCGGAACAGTAAAAGCTGTCTTTTCCTTCGAGTCTGGATGTAGAGGTATTTGATGGTAAGCAGCACTAAGATCCAAAGAAGTTAAATACTTAGCGTCGCGTAAATTATCAATGATGTAGTTTATGTAAGGGAGAGGATACGCGTCAGTTTTGGATACAGCGTTAAGGCGACGACTATCCAAACATAAGCGCATTTCACCATTCGACTTAGGTACCATGGTCACAGGAGAATTCCATGGAGATGAAGAAGGCTCAACCACATTATTTTTTAACATTTTATCTAGTTCGGCATCAAGCAACTTTAACTTTTCCGGACTCAGACGATAGTACTTCTGCTTAATAGGGGCAGCGTCACCCGTGTGTATCTCGTGCTGGGTCAATGACGTACGACCCAACCCTACCTTATCGGTATTAATAGAGTCGAAAAGTGACTTGACTTTGTCCATACTCTGCTTTTGTATGGGACACAACGAGTCATAATGTCGAAGTCCCTCCTCGACAATATTTGAATGACCGTTTAGGACGGATGACACGTGACTAGGCAAACAAGCTAAAATGTCTGGTGCTAAATTAAAAGCTTTCCAAAAGTTGATACCGAAATGAATCGGTAATAATATTTCTGGTTGAATGTGAAACAAGACTAGCTTCACCTCATTCTTATATTGAATGGGAATATTCATATAATATCGACAAACATAATCCTCCCCATTAGCAACCCTTAATCGGCGAGGTCGCTCAAATTCGTGCATTATTATATTTAAATTTAAAAACTTTAAATGAGCGTCATCACCCAAAATAGAACAAGACGCACCGCAGTCCAGCAAACCACAAACGTTAACATTAAACACCTGAACCGTTAAGTAAGGGCGGTGGTCATTGACAGGTGGCACAAAGTAAGTCTCAACGGGCGGGTTAGAAATACGCACCGAAGTATCCCGTGAGACTGGCCTCACTAGTTTTTTGACTCCGGAACAGTCTTTCCACATTTTGGGCAATTTGTACTTTTAAAGTCTTTTTCTCCACATTTGAAACAGACAATGTCACGCGATTTAGGACAACGACTAGTTCTATGCGCTCCATTACAACGGAAGCAACTAAATGAATTCGTTTTAGGCTTAGCAGCCGCGGAGGCCACGTCCTCTTTGCGTACCGAACGGCTATTGCTTAGTTGACACTGCATGTCTGGAGCTAAAGAGCTACGTGACGTAGATGGTTCGACAAAATCACCCGCGCGCGAATGGGCTAATTCCAGCTTCATGCATAACGCCTTTAGTTGCTGCGTTGACGTGACGTCTATTAACGCGAGCTCGCGACTATATTCAGGACGAATATTTCTGACAAGTATATCTAATTTTTCTGCTCAGATATAGGCGAACTCACACGAGAGATCAAACCACCCATAATTGACAGGTAGACAACTATCGATTCATTTCGCGCTTGTGTACGAGACCTTATCTCGCGAAGCAACTTAAAGTCAAAATCCGGAATGTCAAAGTCGGCTTTCAAAGCCGCGAGTAGCTGAGAGTAAGATTTTAAACCATCTTTGTTTGCTCGGTACCAAAATAACGCTGGACCCTCCACAATGTCCGGAAACCCATTGAACACAACACGCTCTGGTATCTCTCGAGACAGCCTAAGTTCCTCCAGTCGTGTTGTAAAAGCACGCACGCATGTATCACCCTTATATTTTAGATTAAGACTCGACAAATTGTGTCGAGGTTCCGAGTGACATACCACTTTAGCAACTGGTTCAGATGGAACCTGAAATACCTCATCTTCTGACTCCGAAGACTCTGACAACGGATTTAAAATTGACAGACAACTGACAAGGATCCCTTTAAGTTTGTTAACCTCAGCATTAAAATCCGACACACGCGATAGACGGTCTAAATAGTAGTTACATCTGCCCACTAACCTGTCTTGCTGCGACTTGGAAAACTCACTGCCCTGCATAACCTCCGACTGCAGCTCATTCACCTTCACTCAGCATGCGTCAACCTCCATTTGTGAATCTACTCCCATCTTATCAGACGCCGGCTTAAGACTGCCACGTCTTACAAGAGCACGAGTCTGTCGAAACAATTTTCGTAGAGTATCACAGCTGTGTTTAGTGTCAAAGGGTATGTGTAAAGCAGTCAGTTCATGTACCAGTTCCTCCTTAGTGAGGTACTCAACCTTTACATTCAGGTCCATGGTCAATTTATAAAACAGTAAAATGGTCACAAATCAAGCCTTGCAATAGTGCAGTATGCTACGTGCTTATTAGCAATAAAAGATGCACACAACATACATTAAAAAAAAACAAAGTAACCGCTGTTTTGTTACACACTCAAAACAGTTAAAGGTTGTAAAAGGTAAAAGTGTCTTGAAGGAGAACACAAGAAATACATACATGTGCTATCTTCTCATTGATACAGTCAGAACAAAAGAAGTTATGAAAAGGCAAGTTATTCCTTGTAATAAGGTATACAGGAATTTAATAACTATTATAACCCTATTAACCCTGTTAAGACAGATAAAAGTTATGAGAGAAAGCAGTACATTCCTATACAGAATACTTAAAACTAAGAAACCATTCCTTCAGGCCATACGTTGGGTACGCCACTCAAACACCCTCAATCGGCAAACAGGCATGAGACGCTAAGAGGGCCAGAGGGTTCATAGGCCTGAGAGTAAATCACCTCGAATTTAGTTAAGAAAAGGCGCCCTGGGTAAACTTACTACAAACAGGGATGGATTCTTGTTATAAGTAAAACAAAAGTGTAGTTCTCCTTAGTATATTTTTAAAGTTACACACACACCTGCATTTTACAGACCACTGTAGCAACCTTAGGTTATAGAAAATTATGGTAACATTATCAACTAAAGCAATAGAAATGTCACTTAACTAGAGCGAAGTATGCACGATGTCATGTATGTGTAAGGTGAAGTTAAGTGGCAAGCAAAGACCCAAAACACATGGAGAGCGAAGAGGAGGGCTACTGCCCCGAGCCTCTCTAGGTCGCAACACGTGGCACGGAGGTCACGCCCATGTGGTTGAGCACGATGCGCCCTTCACGGTCAATCCGGTGGTTAGGACTATGCCTAACTTAAAAATAAAACCCTGCAACAATAATTGCAGTTGTTAATACAAGAAACTTTGAAAACTAATCTATCAGCCCTAGCCATGAGGTAACAATAAGTACTTACCACAAAGTGGGTTTTATGTAGTTATATAGCGTGAGGCTAGTTGAGACCGGCATACGCACGGTGCCTCCATATAACGTGACACTGGCTGAAAGAAAACGTAACTTATTAGAAATAGGTTATGAGTGGTGCTTGCCGACATCAACGTGGCCTCTCCCGATACTCACCTTAATCAGGCACGTATATAGTCTGATGACCCTGTTCTACAAGGCAGGAGTCAGCGCTTGGGATTAGGTAGACTGCATTGAGCTATAGCAAAATAGTTTACGTGAATCGACAAGTAAAGTAAAAACACACCTTTAACATGGTGGGACGCGAGAATTACTTACGGTTTATTCATATAATTATCGTCGTTTGTTGCCCATTTGTTTAATAGCATGCAGACATGAATAAGTACTGCCACGATGCATCAAATTGTCATCGTATAATTTGCCTGAAACAAAATGTAAATGGACATAAAAACAAATCCCACTTGGGCACGATGGAAAGAAACATCGAATAAACACCGCAACTCACCGCTAATTGTCCATTTGTAAAGGATATTAAAGTAATACGACGAGGCAATGCTGCCTCTTCCTCAAGCCAAATCCGAATCAGAGAGCATAGAGCGAACATAGATGATGTGGCTAATCTTCTACGTCACTATGGACGCCAGACTCATTTCACTCTTAAACGCTGGCAACGCTCGTACACTGTTTTTAAAAATTTAGAAAGCAAAACCAATCCAAAACACTCCAAAAGATTATTCTAAAGATATTCCATGAATCCTGAAACAATGTAACTTGACATGCCGAAAAGTATCGAAGGATCCGAGCCTTAGTCCATAGGTCGAAGCGCAGGCGCAGTGAAACGTAACGCACGCTCACGCTTGACCGAATTATTGAAAGGCTCCGTCTCACTCCATTCATAACCAAAGCGAGAGAAAAGGACAACACTAGGTGTATTCGTTCCTCGATTTTGGTGCAGAAACCCACCAGCGGTAGTATTGCTATATGAAAAAGCTTATAAAAAAAAAACGGGTGTTACAACAGACAATAGGGTATTGGGATAGGCTTAGCTCTTAGTTGAATTAACCGTATCGTTTGGTTGCTCTTTCTTTGAGTTAAGTCGACGATAAGCTTAGCGCATCCTTGGGGTTTGTAACAACCAGTCTATCAAAAAGCATATCGAAAACCCCTTTCACGCTAAGCGGTTCCGGTCCCTGTGCACTACATCTTCGGCATACTAAGCAGCAGTTTACACAGTTATCATCAGTGATAACTTATCACATTTGAACTGGTCTTCTTTATGGGTTTAAGGGTTTTTTGTCTAAATAGAGTAATTATTTATTTATTTGTTTCAGGGATCTGGACGATACATTACTCGACGAAGCTTTGGATCGTAATTCATTGGCTTCGTTTGGCAGTGGCAATACAACAGATTCGGATAAGGTAAGGCTCTTTGAGGATATTTTTATAGGAATTTAGCTGTGGTGTAAGAAATTGTATCATTAGATGAATATTAAATATCTCTACCCGTCTCCGTCGACATCGTTTATTCGTGCCTGATTGTGCAAAATGTGGTTACAGAATTATCAACAAGATTTTAAAGTTGTAGGTAATTCTGTAGCTCTGCCTACCCCTCTGGGATTACAGGCGTGAAGGTATATGTATGTATGTAGGCGTTGAAAAAGTTGATCAATGACGACGTTAAAGTTAAATAATCGTTATAAATTAAAACATGGAAATTTGAGTAAAGTCAGATCTGTGAGCTCTTTTTTGAACCTCTTGTTCAGACTTGAACTGACATCTGTCTTTCTATGTTACCAAGATAACTCTTTACGTTTTAATCTGGTGCCAGTCAATTTAGAATAAGTGGCTCACTTAATAATAAACTGGCTTAACTCAAAAACTGTAAATTGTGGCAAATTGAGTTGAAAATTAAAAAAAAAACAATTATTTACATGTTTTGTATATCCTGAGGCCGATAATGGTTAAAACGTACTTTTTTGGATTGCCTGCATACTTTACACTATATACTCAAACTTCTAGCTAAAAACAAGGGTACATATTTGTATTTAAGATTTATTATAAAATAAACAAAAAAAAGTTACGAAGATACAGTGCCCGGCGGTAAATATTGCACATGGGCACTTATTACCATACCCCGGGGTA
Source organism: Acleris emargana (assembly GCA_927399475.2). Lineage (NCBI taxonomy): Eukaryota > Metazoa > Arthropoda > Insecta > Lepidoptera > Tortricidae > Acleris > Acleris emargana. The sequence continues at coordinate 40,596,582 of OV656835.1, read as the reverse complement.
TTCGGTGCGGGAATGAATGACATTAGCCAAAGAATAGGTATTGACTTAAAAACAGAATTTAGCGTATTTATTCATTGGTTTATTTTCAAACATTTAATTTAACTACGCTTACGAAGCCGCGGGTAACGTCTAGTTTAGTATAATATCAAATATAAAGTTCAGAAATTTGTTATCAACGTCTTCAGTTAAGTTCTTACACACGTTTAGATGATAAATACTTCAAAGATATCGAACGTCATGATTGATATGTGACATTCAATGTCTGTCATACATACCGTGCCTTTGTCTTATGTAATTTACGTATATGCAAGAGAAATTTCAAAATACTATCTAAAAGTAAATACAAACAAACATGCCTTCACGAAATAAAGCTCGTTACGAGTTCGTGCATTCGTGGATAGACAATAATGCAGATATAGAGGTTCCAGATTCAACGTTCTTTTGCACCAAGTGCAATGTTAGCTTCGCCCAAACGAAGTTTGGTGTAACACGAGTCACGACATGTTGCGTCCAATAAACACACGGGTAAGATATATGATTTCAATTGGGATTGTTCATATTTTTTAAATTACTCTGATTTGAAAACCATTTCGAGGAATAGCGTTTTGAAGCCGTTCTGCATTATTATATTTTTGAAATATTAATCTATTTCGGACATTTTGATAAAAGTATATTTGACCTTTGTTTGACTTTCGTTTTTGGCTTGAAGCCCTCCTAGGTGCATCTTACGGGTTAGGCGAAAACCGCTTTAAATAGTATGTTTTATTACACTATTACAATCACTTTTTATCATTACATATCATTTAATTGTAGTAATTTATTAGAAAATGCCAACCCAAATTAAAAATAATCATGTCATCCATAAAATGTCTGCTAAATAAATAAAGATATTAAAACAAAACTATTGGGTCAAATACAAAATTAATGAAATAGGTCTCTTAAAATTACCTATTTTTTCGAATTAGAATGTAAAAACCGTGAGTTATTTTTTTTGGTCTATCCCAATTGTGAGCTTGTGAAATTTGTTGTGGGTTGTAACATACCGTGGACGCAGATTAACAATCCTATATTTAAAGATTTTATAGAAAAATGTGTATCCGGTAAATTCGAAAAAACCGTAAAAGTTCCTTCAGAATGTCAACTGCGGCGGGAATATTTAAGTAAAGTTTACGATGAAAATGAACACAATACAGAATGAGCTTAAAAATTAGTACATTTACGTGAGTGTAGACGAAACCAAGGATGGTATCATTGGTAACGATCGTCAAATAGCTAATATCATAGTAGGGGCGTTACGTAACGATACCATTGGCACTCATACATACCTTCACGCCTTCATTCCCAGAGTGGGGTAGGCAGAGCTACAGAATTACCAACAACTCTAAAAACTTGTTGATAACTTTGTAACCACAATTTGCACCATTAGGCTAAGATGTTTAACAGTGTATATTAGTGATAGGTAGCAAGCCCATCGCCTAACAGTACTACAAGCCTTTATTCCCTTAGTCGCCTCTTACGACTTCCACGGGAAGACATGGAGTGGCACAATTCTAAGCCGGCAACCACACGGCAAACCGGCACGGTAATATTGGCACTCAACACTTGATATCTAGCAAGTGTTTAGACACCACTAACAATATAACAATAACCAACACGGTAACAAGTGCTCTTGATGAATTATCGGGCGTCGACCATAATAATCAAAATAAAGTGCTTAAACTTCTAACTGACGGCGTAGGTAACATGCTTAAAGCAGAAATGAATTTAAAAAGTATTTTTCCAAATCTTTTGCACATCACATTGCACGTCACATGTTTGGCTCATGGTTTGAAAAGAGTGGCTGAACAAGTCAGAAAACTATCCAAATGTAGATGCGTTAATCGCCAATGTTAAAAAGACTTTTATGAAGTCTCCGAAAAGAATCAAAAAGTTTCAAGAAATGCTCCCCGGAGTACCTTTGCCACCCCGACCAACAATTATTCGATGGGGATCCTGGATAGAAGCAGCGGCATATTATCGCAAATATTATGATGAAGTTAAAAGTGTTTTGAATACATTTAGTTCCTCAGAAGGCCAGAGTGTTACTAAAGCAAAAAGAGCATCTGGGAATGCCAATATTACAAGAGACTTAAATTTCATAGCAAATTATTCAATGACTATCCCAAATGCCATTAAAAATTACAGGGTGCATGTCTGCCCATGAACGACAGTCTAAAAATCGTTCGTACAACCTATCAAGACATCTCCAAATTAAACTTGAGCGTAAAAGGAAAAAGTATTTTTAATAAACTAAAGTTAATATTAATAAGAATTTTGGCTATAGCATACTAAAAACTATGAATGAATTGTTACAAGGCAAAGAAATAGAACTGGAATCGCAAACAATAGAATTATTTAAAAAAAAACTGACGACGTAGAAAGATCGTTCAGTTTATTGAAATGGATATTTACAGCTAGACGCCGAAGCTTAACTGTTCCAAATATAGATAAAATATTAATTGTTTATTCTGAAAATCGTTCAACTATTCATTGACGGCAGGTTATTAATTAACAAATTTTTATTATTATCTCGTAAGGCTTGGTAGAAATGCTAAAGTACTTATTACTTAAGTTAAAATAAAATTGTATAGTTTGTTTACAATTCGCAGGAAGGTATTTATTCATTAGGCACAATATCGTATTTTATCAGAATAACCTATCTGTTTATCTCTACTCTTTCTCAAGTTATTCCCGCACCGAAATTCCCGGGGTTTGCTTATTACAGTTGCAACCCCGTGTCTGCCAGACACCCTTAAATTATACCCTTAAATTAAATTAAACTTACGTTATAGTTTAAAAGCTGAATTTTATATATGTTACCTGAGGAACTATCGAAAGATTTTTTCTCAGTTATCAGACGGTTTCGATAGTTCTTACACCTTGTCAGACACATTAAAAGTCTACCTACTGTAGGTGCGAGCGCGAGATAAGTATATACATACATGCAAGCGGGTGCGAGTGAATAAGTGCGTTTGTACAAATGGTAGTTTAAAAAAGTTTAGTATTTGAAAAACCATTAGCGACGCGTTCATACTAAATTTACGAGATTTGTATGAATACGTCAGCAATAGTTTTTTAAATACTCAACTTTTTTAAACTATAATATGTACAAACTTTTGTCTTATACTATTTTGAACCTTATTTAATTAGGTAACGAATTTAATAATAGCAATACAATTGGTCCACTAGTTCTTGATTGGTTGTGAATTTTGGTTAGTGATATTTGTAGGTAATCGTATGAGATGTAGGTAAGTACAAAGATGATATGTTATTTGCTGGTACGTACTGTTTATAAAATTCAGCTTTTATACTATAACGTAAGTATAATTATAATTTAGTATCAATTAAGGGTGTCTAACAGGGGGTTACAATTGTAATAAGTGTCTGATATTAGACGACGTGATTTCTAATATTATTCCAAATAAAATATTTGAAAACTGAGTTGTAACTTTCAAAAAAATGTCGTCCAACTTTTTATGAACCTTTCAAAGCCACCGTGATCCAAACTTCATAGTCGGGGATCGTTACTACCTGCATTAGGGACATACACACAGAAACTGTCAGGTTTTATGAAATAAGGAATGCCTGATCGTCACGGGATGTTGCTCTAAAAAGCAACACTTACCAAATTGTGGGCCCTTTGTCCGGGTCTGCCGAAAACGTAGTCTGACTAATTCGCGTTATGCCTAGACCAACCGAGAAATAGTCGCACTAAGACTTAGCCCTAATGCGTTTTTGTCCTAAAGCGAACTTGGCACAGTGAGACTCGGACTTATTAAGATTTTGTGCAAAAGCGAATTTAGCAGCGTCAGACTTAGACTTATTACGTATTGGTCTAAAAGCGAATTTGACACGAGCCTTCCGACGCACTGTGGATCGAAAATGCCCTCTCCATAGAAATAGGGACTTAATTTTCTAAGTGCCTGTTTTTTTAATTGAAATCGAATCTACTCCTCATAATTAGGTAAAAAAATGAATATGGGTGTATTTGGCTGGAAAACCGCCGGGTAATAATTTTTTTACGAAAATTTTGTATGGAGCGTATATGAAAAAACGGAATATCTCAGAAAGTGCACAATTTCCCGTAATATCCTTCCGCACGAATTTAGTACCAATTATTTATGATTTTTCGGCGTACTCAAAATTTCCCGGCCAGGTGCACTTTTTTTTTTAAAAAACAAAAACGTTTTATATAGGGAAAACTTGACTTTTAGTAGGTATATAAGTTTGCAAGACACGTTTAATCATGGAATAAAATTAAATAACGGCTTTAGATGAGATGGATTTTCAAAAATGAGTTCATTGGAATAATGACATATCTCACTTTTTGGCCCTTTATCTTTATTACTGCAAATCTCCTGATTCCAGAAGGAATAAACAATAAAATTAAACTGCAACCTATTTATTGCATATTACTAATGATGTTCTCATTGAAATCTGGGTAATTATCATCCTTAAAGATAATAAGATAATATTTAGTTTATACTTTTACTTAATACCAACTCATTAGGAATAATTAAGAGTAATTTATTTAATTTTTAATTTTAATCATACATCTAATGAGCACTGAATGTGCTCAATAGGGGGCAGGGAGATAAAAGGCCAAAAAGTAAGATAATGACATTATTCAAATGAACTTATTTTTGAAAATCCAACTCATCTAATGCCATTATTTAATTTTATTCTATGATTAAAAGTGTCTTGCAAACTTAAATACCTACTAAAAACCAAGATTTCCTTATATAAAATGTTTTTGATTTAAAAAAAAAAAAGTGCACCTGGCCGGGAAATTTCGAGTACGCCAAAAAATCATAAATAATTGGTACTAAATTCATGCGGAAGGATATTACGGGAAATTGTGCAATTTTTGAGATATTCCGTTTTTTCATACACGCTCCATACAAAATTTTCGTAAAAAAATTATTACTCGGCGGTTTTCCAGCCAAATTGACCCATATTCATTTTTTTACTTAATTATGAGGAATTGATTCGATTTCAATTAAAAAAGTAGGCACTTAGAAAATTAAGTCCCTATTTCTATGGAGAGGCCATTTTCGATCCACAGTGCGACGCATACGACCAAAAACGCAAAAGGCCAATTCGACATTTTTTGGCGGATCGCGTGATTAAACTCGTCTATTCGTGAATGACCATGTTAGTGAATTACCAAACACACATCCTTTCTACAATCATCGATTAACAATGTAATTGCATTTTTCGCGTGATTCGGTGTGCATGTGTTGGAATAAATTTTTATGGAAGCACTGCATTGATTTCGGTTACCGCACCGCCAGAGCGAGGACCCGTCATTATTAGAATAGTTTTTTGTATATTGAAATCCACTATGCAGTAAATTACTGCTAATTAGGCGTATCGCGAAATGGACAAACAGTGACTTAGGATAGGACGTTTGGGGCAGATTTCGAAATAGGTGATATAAGTATTAGGTCAATAGCGATCTAGACGAATAGCAATTTCAAATCAAGTTTTGTCTTACGCGAATTAGTCAGACTTCGTTTTAGCCAGACCCGGACAAAAGGATCAGTTGGTTAAGGTAAGGCGAGTAGGGTGGCCATTCTTTTGAGCTAATGAATCCGGCATAATTGTCTTCACACCACTGCTGCACACTGCGGGCCCTGTGAGATGGAGCAGAGTCCTGCTGGAAAGTCCAAGGCTGGGTGCCAAAATGTTGTTGACTCTGAGGAAGAACTACTGGGTAAAAACCAAAATAAATGTACATAAAGACGCTATTTAAATGTCACTTAAATGATGTCTAACTTACAATTTCGTTACAAAAATTTATGTATTTGACGTTAATCGACAGTTTCGTTACGGTAGCTAACTCTTCTTTAACTGGACATTTATTTTGGTTTATACCCTACTACGGCTTCGAGGATATCTCTTCTGCATATTTCTTTTTCTATGAATACAAGGGGAGTTTCACCTGTGGAGCAAATACGACCCTAAACCATAACTGATCTCGGCTTTTGGTGGTGAGGAACAACAGTGGCCGGTCCAGGACGACTAGAAGAATACATTCTGGCATGTTAAACGCAAAAAAGTTTATCATCTGAAAAAGGGATTATTTCCCACTTTATTCATATCCTTAAGAAGTTGTGGTTTACGCAGTTTGTATGCTTTCAATTCGAGGTCATTAACGACAATACGTTGCACGATCGAACGACTTACACCCAGCTCCCTAGACAATTTTCGCACTGGCCCGTGGATTGCGATCAAGCCGTTTTTGACAATGTTTTGGAGCCTGGGAGTCCTAACAGTCCTCTTTCTTCATCTTCCTCGGGCGGTCTGCGATACGCCCGAGCTCGTTATATCGCTTAGTATTTTGGACACTAGTTGACGGCTGAAATTTTGCGATCCAGTTAGATTAAAGTCAATTTTTTACACGACTGCCCAAAAAAAGGGGTTAATGTTTTCAGGGTTCATGAATGTATGTATGATTCTTTATTCCTCAATAACTTCTAAACGCCTGAGCAGATTCGGATGAGTGTGGTATTGTTAGAATCCTTTCATATTTCCGGGTGAAATAGAATACCAAATCTGTTAGAAATAAAATAAGAACAATGATAAAATGACAATTATTTATGTCATAAAAAAATTAGTCTTCTTATTATTACAATACGGGTATACGTATCACTTCAAAGGTCTTAATGTGACCATTTCAAACATATACAAATATAATAACATTAATCAACGGGTTAGATAAATACTAATGTTCAAGCACATAAAAATCAAGGTGGATTGGTTAATAACACATTTTTATTAAAACTTGGCTTAACAAGGCACTAAAGATACTTTAAATTAAATTAAATAATTGGAAAATAAAAAAACATGACTGGCGTTAAAAACTAAAAAGTAAAAAAATATACTTACAAAAATTTTTGCCGTCCTATTCGAAAAATAAACCTATTTTTACTTTTTAGTGTAATTTTTAACGGCAGTCGTTTTTTTATTTATTTAATTTCATTTTTTCCGTAGCCATAAAGACTACCAATGTCAAGCGTAAAAATCATGTCGCCAGCTTTTAAAAAACAGTACTGTTTTTTGCTTAGGTTCGTGGTGTAAACTATACCGGGGTGTCTTGTAAACAGGAACAAAAAATTAAAATGATGATTCCTTACATTATTGGCAGTCATCATTAAAATATCTTAATGTTCCAAAGTCCTAAAATTTGGAGAAAATTGCCATTCAAATTAAACTTCACAGTCAATGGATATTAACATCGTGATATGATATGATAGCTCGTCATTCGTTTGGTGTCTTGGTACCGGGGATGCTACTTCTGAAATACTTATTCTTAAAACGGTCGAAATTAGTTTTAATCCAGATGTACTAGGAACTATTTTAATTCGTAAGAGATACAATGATTTTATTATACGGGGAAAGCGTTTACCCGGTTATTTTTATTTACCTTTATATGACTGTTTTGAAGTTTTCAGCCAGTGTGTTTCGGTATTGGTGTTTTGGTATGTAGGCCACTGTTTATAAATAAAAAAAACAACAACTTTTAACGATTTAAATAACTATTAACTACCCCTAAGAGGGTTTAAAGAACTTTGTAACGGCACTAGGCTACAAGTCAAGGCTTTGCACCGGAACGTAGTTTAGAACGGAAAATCAATGTTTGTACCGCGTGTTCCATTAATACCAATGATCTCCCGTTTGTATTCAAAAGGCTCCAGTTTCCCCTGAAGGTCGGTTTCGCCATACCAGAAATAAGTCACAGGGACAAACTCTCAAATTAGCCGGAGTAGACCTACGGACGGTCTGTTTCTCCCACGGTCAGTTCTATGTGGCATACCCCGTGCAAGTTCACTTCAAAGTTTGATTCTATTGCTACCACCTGTCTACATGGCAAAAAATATTGCTTACGATGGACCCATTAAAATAAGGTTTCAGACACGCATGATTAATATTATGTTGTCAACAATTTGAATTAAGAACAGAGTGGTTTATTGTGACATGTTCCGCTAATTTGGTCTATGAGTGTAGTAACGAATTCAAATATGAACTATGTGACACAGACTTAAGGTATATTTTCCATAAATGTTCCGATCTTTATGATCATCCTGGCTGCTTCGATATTTTTGACTTCTGTAAGTTCCGATATCTTTACCTAATTGTATGTTACGAATTTATTGAAAAGTCGCTGCTCCTAAATTTATGACGAATTATATGGGCCGATATTATAGTCCTTATCTAGCGTAATTAATATATTGAAATTTAATGCTGCTCCGAAATATTTGAGTACCTTGACCGCTACCATATATCTGATGGCGACTGTACATCACATAATTGCAATAGTTTAGAATACATTATTTTTATTATTATTCTACATAAATCAAAGTTTTGATTAATATACAGGTTTATGCAAAACTGCTTTAAATTATTTTTTTAATTGTAATTAATCTCAGTAACAGAACTTAGTAACCGACTAGGTAGAGGTATCTGACTTGCAATAACAAATTCACAACAAAGTTTGATTTTAGGTATATAAGAACATGACAAGCGTTGCCAAACGTGGTGATATAGAAGACCAGTTGCGTTATATTCAAAGTGTTTAAGTTCTACTGGATGATTTACCTACTGCATCGTCAGTGTTTACCACCGTATTTCTGTCCTTTAAAGGACTTCAGCATTTATAACCTCTGCTTAGTCGTAATCAGACCTTCTTCTGATGTTGCTGTAGAGCACAGATACTTTTACTAAGGGCCATTTAAGTCACGCTTTTATCTCATCTGCACAATCCCCTTGGGCCTGTCCTAAATTCAACAGTTTTGCTGGACTTTTGTTAATCTTAAAATTAATACCGAATTAATCTCCCTAAAACACAATAATGACGAACTAAAAAAAGAAATCCGTCATTTAGAGCATGAAATCATAGAATTAAAGTCGAAATTAACACCATCATCCAGTACTTATACGTCAGAGAACGACAAAAGGAAGTTTTTTTTATACGGACTCGCCGAACAAAACCGAGAACATGAAAGCGACTTATGCTATAGAATAACAGAGACTTTCCGGGACTTATTAAACGTCGATCTGACGGGATATATTGAAGACACGCAAAGAATCGGTCGGTGGACAAATAAGACCCGCCCACTAGTAATACAACTCATTAGCAAAACAATGACTCGGTATGTGATAAATAATAATTACTATCTTCGTGGATCGGGACTGTCTGTATCAGAGTACCTTGATGCCAACTCTCGCAAGCAAAGAAAAATTATGCGAGAAGAAATGCTCGAAGCGAGAAAAAAAGGCTTGTTTGCAGTGTTACGTAATAACGAACTCATAATAGAGGGGAAAATAGCCAAAACAAACTACAAAACTCCAAAGAGTTTAAACAACGCGAACATTACTAACGAAGCAACTACGAAGTATCCACTGGAAAGTTTTACAACAAACCTTAAAACCAACAAAGGAAATCAACGCTGCACGAGCGAGATGAAGCCCCCAGAAAAAAATACTTTTCGAGACTAACTTAAATCTAAACATTTTCGTCCAAAATATGCAAAGCATGTGGAATAAGATACACCTATTACAAACATTTGTAGAGGACAATCCAAATTTGCATGTTATCAGTATTTCAGAGTCCTGGCTAAATAAAGGGAAAACCGATCTAGTTAACTTACCAAATTTTGAAATCGTCTCGTCTTTCTGTCGGGAAGAGCACGAAGGAGGAGGAGTACTCATGCTAATTAAAAATACATTAGAATATAGAGAGCGACTAGATATAACTGCATTATCATTGGAAATGATAATTGAAATATGCGCCGTGGAATTACCCCAATTTCATATATTAATAGTAAATATCTACTGGCCAAATTGTAAAAGAGAAATCGATTTATTCTATTTACAACTAAATAAGGTTTTGCAACTGCTCTCCCAAAAAGATCGAAATAAAAACATGATAATAGGAGGAGATTTTAACGTAGATTTTTCTAAAAAAAGCAATGAAAAACTTAAACTATCTAGCTTAATGTCATCGTATAACTTTAATCAGACAGTGACAACAGTCCAAAAAATTTGATTTTGAATCAGCAAAAAAATAAAAAAACATTCCAAACATTAAAAGAGAACATTATAGTATGTTCACTGTGATGTACACTGCCAAATTAAGGGTTAAAACATCATGCCGAAACAAAAGACTATTAAAGATATTAATATCACACTCCAAAAATGAAGTCCTGCAAAACCATTATTATCAATACTGTAAAATACTTAAAAAAGCGGTAATTCATTCTAAAAAACAAAATAACATACACATATTTGAAAACTCACATAATAAGTCCCAGTCCATGTGGCAAATAATAAATAAAGAGACTACCAAAAACAAATGTAAAAAAAAAGAACATCGAAATTAAATTGCCTGACAATTCAATAGAAAATGACCCAAAAAAGTAGCAAACATCTTTAATATTTTCTTCTCTTCTATTGGAAATTCTAACCCAACTCACAAAAACAATAGTCCCTCGACTAACAAAATAACTCAATCTTTTTTCCTTAATCCAGCTGAACCAGAGGAGATATATACAGTTATAAAAAACATGAAAAATAAGACTTCTAGTGGAATAGATGAGATCCCTCCGTGTCTAATAAAAAAATGTGCACAATATTTGACCCATCCGTTTACTTTGCTTATCAACCAATCCTTTTTAAGCGGTACCTTCCCTGACGCGATTATATGCTTCGGGAATCAGAGGAAAGGCTCTAAACTGGTTCAATTCATATCTGTGTAATCGCACTCAGTATGTGGAGATTGCGCACACGGATTTCTCGACAGGAAACATCCATTACCCAGTTACGGGCTCTATCTCTCAGGGAAGCTTTTGGGATGTATCTTGTTCATGTTATACATAAACGACCTTCCAAATATAATAGATGACTATTGCACGCTCTTCGCGGATGACATTACTATATTGTTCCCTTGCTCAACTTCTGCAGAAGTGGAAAACAAGTTAAATTCAACACTCCATAAAATATCATTCTGGCTATAAAAACATAATCTACAGCTAAATCTAAGCAAAACTAAATTACTTAATTCAATTTAAACCCTATCAAAAACCTTCATTACCCATTAGCTACAGTTTCAATAATATAAGCTTAGAAAACGCCACGTCCGCGACCTTTCTAGGTATAAATCTAGATTCAAATATAAATTGGAAGCCTCATATACATAAATTAATAAAAAAAACTATCATCATTTATATACGCTCTCTATAACCTAAAGCGCGTAACCGACTTCCAAACGGCTCTTACAGCATACTACGCGTACGCTTACTCGCGAATGTCTTACGGTGTTGTGCTGTGGGGAAACAGCTGCGAAGTAGGTGCAATCTTTACCCTCCAGAAAAAGTTCATTAGGATATTAGCCAACATTGACCATATGGAGTCATGCAAGCCATACTTCATAAAATTCCAAATACTTACCCCTACATCTATTTACATATTAGAAACAAGCAAATTTGCCAGAAAACATGAAAAACTATACTCACCAAATTTAAGTATCAAAAGAAATGACCGGTATTTATTTAAACTCAAACTTCCCTTTTCCACTCCCCATCACATGTTAATTAAAATTTACAACCACTTACCAAACTCTATTAAATGCATAGAAAATACCAGGATCTTTAATAAAACCTTAAAACAATTTCTAATAAACAAATGTTTTTACAATTTGAAAGAATTCTTTGATGTAGAATCATGAGAGTCTAAATTTTATTGTGTATTGTAGCTATCTTCAAAAATTCGCTGCACCGACTCGTAGCTTTCACAAGCTTTTTTCATGCATTTTTGATGTGCAACGAAATTTTTATTTTTTGATACCGATGGTTGGCATGTGCGCGTGCTTTTTCGTAGAATTTTCGTTTTTCTTGGGCCTAATGTCATTGAGGCACCACAAGATAAGCGATTTACAAATTTCTACTATGTGTACTACCTACAACATTGTGTGTATTTAGATTATATCTATTAATACCAAGTTATATCGTTTCTTTCCCTTTCTGCGTCTTGCTAAATACTATTTTCTCTTGTTCTTCCTCCATTTTCTCACAAAAAGAACAGCGTAAAATCAGCACTGACAGTTGGTAGTATTAGCCTTTTGTCATGACATTCTAATGAATTTGTTTTATCTCAAGTGCCCACCGGCCAGTACTTATTGATAATTGAATAGTAATTATACGTGCATACCTATTTGGATTAGGTATATTTTGACACCTGTTTAATTGAAAACTTTTACGTTTTAACACTTATGCCCGGTTCCTATATTCAAGAAACGAATCGTTTCGAGACGTCACATCTCTACCAATAGTTTTGAATATAGGAACGCACCATTAGACATAAAGTCGCATTTGCATTTTGGCACTTGGTTATATTTACACTTACGTATTTAAACCTCTGTACATTTTGACCCCTATTCATTGCGACAGTCGCACATTATGACCATTAAACAATATATCGCTTCGACATTTTGTCACGTTAACCACTCAATCCCGGAATGTTAAGATACTTTTATATCCCTGGAAGCCATCTTCCAAATTGTTAAAACTGATAAGCAGAGCCCGGATTTTTCATGGCATAACAAATCACTATCCTAATCTGGCTAGTGATAGAAACATCATTTTATCGATATCGAATATTATTTATAAAAGTTATTTATTCAATAATAAAATAAACTTTCCTTTCAGCTTTGTCATACTCAGGCAACAAAGGGGAAGGTACAAGTTTGAACGAAGTGATTATCTATACCACCTCATTGAAAATAATAAACACTTCAGTTAATAATAGATACTCACTACTCCATAAGACATTAGATGTCATTTCATTACGTATGACAGTGATAAAATATAAATTGCGTCTAGTTAGATATTATTTATTACCGAAATCGCCTTGAAATCGACGTGTTTGATAGTTTAAGATAAAGATAAAGATAAAGACATTTGTTCAGTAAGTAGGCCGCACGGGCACTTTTACACGTCAAGAATCTACCAGCGCTTCACAAGAGGAGACCACTGCTGAGAAGAAACGCCGCAAGAAACTCATCAGTCAGTCATTTTTTTAAATATATTTAATATTGCAATGGTACTACTTAGTCTAGCATTATATAAATCTATAAATAGCAACTTAAAAAATATTTCAAATATCCTGCGTAGTTTCCGCAGGAAAACACACCAAAATCTTAAGAGAGAAAGAGAGAAAAGGAAAAAAGAACTCCTACTTATGTGTATATAAGGGGATCCCTTTGACTGCCATACATTTATAGTTTCTATTATTAAAAGTCAGACATTTGTACCCATATCGTTTATGTTCATAACTATCGGAAGTCATAACAATTTTTCGTCATAACGCTTTATAATTCGAACGTTAACTATCCATAATGTAAAAATTATATATACAAAAGTCATAACCTAAAACCCTATAACATTCAAAGGCATGTTAAAAATGAGTCAGAAATATTTTAGGACATGCTTTCATACTATCAATTATTTTAATTCATACGGTTTTTCTACCAAACGTTAATTACAACTTTTTTATATAACGAAAATGTTAAACACTATAATTTAAAGAAAAAATAATTATTATTGAATGACAAATACACTGCAACTCAACATACCTCTTGCTTTTAATATTCTTATATCTACAATTATGGAAATCATTAAAAGGCAACACTTGTGGAAACGGAGGGGGTTACGGGGGGCAGAGCCCCCTGCCTATCCAAAATACCCGTACTATAGACGATAAATCTAGATCAATAGGTTAGGTTAGGTTAGTATTGCGTCAAGGCCGAAGGCCTTAACTATCCAGAAATAGGAGCTCCGCGGAGCGGAGCTCCGTCGACCCCGTCGCATCATACATGTCTATATTTTGTTTGAACATTGAGACAATAGTATTTGGACATGGACTTTGTACGAATGTTTTTTATTGGGAAATAGCTTCCTACCCGCTTTATATGTGTTATTATATTAGTACGCAGCGCAGGCACAGTTTATGCTCTGTAATTTTCGCCTTTAAAAAAGTGAGTTACTTCAAATTGTATTTGTTGTCCTGTTATGACCTACAAGTTTTTACCTAAAAACATTTATAACAAGTACAATTATTACCTTTGGCATTATGAACTTAAATTATTATGACATAAATTGGCATGACAATGAATTTTATGACTTCCAACAGAAAGACCCGCAATAATTTACATTCCGATGTATAATCATCAAAATTATGACTAAAAACATTATCACTATTAATACGTATAATGTAAAACGACTTGGCAAACAATAATCGAAACTTTAACTTTATGGCAGTCAATAGAGACCCGTACCGTAACCTCGGGTAACTTTAGCCCTAGGGGGTAACATTGCCCACCCTAAAAACCATCGTTAAAATTTAATTATTCCTTTAAATGTTAGATCAGAACCAAGCTACTTACATAGTTCTAAAATTATTTTAATAATTTAAGATGATTATCACTGAAATAGTTATACTTTTAAGGGTGGGCAATGTAACCTCCTAGGGTTAAAGTAACCCGAGGTTACGGTATATAAGACGGTGCAAGATGACCACATAAGATTGATATGTTTTCCTACATCAACGGTGTCCCCCAGACAAGATAAAGCTTTTGAATTTGAAAAAAAAATAAGAAAATTGATTAAGTTTCGGGTTTAGGCCAAGCATTTTTGTCTATTATATAGTCCTCGATCCTATAATACGCTTTAGACATTAACGACTTTTTCAAGTAATTTTTGAGTGCTGGAAAGGGTAACTTTAAAACTACCTCAGGTAATTTATTATAGAAATGAATGCATTGACCAACAAATAATGATTTATGTACTTTTCCTACTCCTGTACTTTTATCTGTCATTTATATAGTCACGAACACTAATATAAGAATATAGATAATATGTCCGCAGAACATTCCGTAGAAAAGTCTATCTAGTATATTCCCCTTAACAGCACTTGTGCTTTTTTGAGCCAAAACGATTTGCCTAGCTGCCAAAGCTTACACCTAGGTTAATTTGACCAATCAAAATACTTCACCAAATTAAACCACCAATCACAATACACATTGACTGTCAATCGGAACGTTAGGTTATTTTTGGTATGTAAACTCTTTTACTAATTTAACTCTTTAAAAATTGTAGTTTATGCAAGCCAGAACGCAGCTATATTAAAATCGACCAATCAGGTAAAAGAATTCATTTCTCAAATCATTAGGTGTTTTTTAGTCCCTATTTCAAAAGTTAAATCGATTGTGCAACTTTAAAAAAAAATATGAAACCTGGCAAGTGCACATCAATTTAAAAACAAAGTTAACCATAGACACATATTTTGTTGTTTTCGAATGTTTCTCGCTCGTTTGTTGTTCTGTGCTTCGTTCGTTCGTATTCTAACCTAGGTATATTAATTTAATTTTGCATTTTATTTGAAACCTAGTCGTAGAAAAAGTATTGTATGCAACGGTGTATAACTAAGTAAAAAATACTCGTGGCGTCTTGCTTTACGATGTTCGCGTGCGGCTCACATCGTAACCACACCACTCGTCTTTTTTGACCTCTCTTATACAACTGTTGCATAAACTACTATTACGGACGCGGAATTTTCGAATAGCTATTTTATTTTTATTTCTAGTATTTAAATTATGTATATCAGATTTTTTTGTGAAAGAAACCAATTTTTTAATAACATTTAATTTCCTTAAAAAGATCTCTTAAGCAGTCACGGGAATTTAAGTTGTAAAAAGAACGAATGGCCATTTTTTGTAACACAAATATAGTTTGTATGTCAGCTGCCTTACCCCAAACCAGAATACCGTACGACATAACACTATGGAAATAACTATAATAAACTAAGCGAGCTGTGTCAACATTGGTTAGTTGTCTAATTTTCCTAACGGCGTAAGCTGCCGAACTTAGTTTACCTGCCAGCTATATGGGGACTCCATTGCAAAATTTTATCTATTGTTATGCCTAGGAAAACTGCCTTATCTACGATTTGCAAACACTCGTCATTTAGAAAAATACTAGAATCTAACGGTTTAACATTAGGCGAATCTAACACATTTAGTTTTCTTAGCATTTAGTAGCAAATTGTTGCTAGTAAACCAATTAAGTACTTTAATTAAAGTGGTGTTTATCCTACTGTAGTCTATGGATTTTCTGTCTACTTTGAAAATTAATGAAGTATCATCAGCAAAAAGTACAATATCACAAAGTTTATCTACTGTTGGTGGTAAGTCATTTATGTAAACTAAAAATAGAAAAGGACCTAAAATAGAGCCTTGAGGCACACCTTTTTTTACTGTAGCTCCATCAGATTGTGTTTTGTTTACAACAACTGTTTGAGTTCTATCACTGAGATAAGAAGACATAGGATATAGATAGAAGATAAGACTTATAGCTTTATTAGACAATCCATAATGTTCTAATTTTAAAATAAGGGTCGTATGAACCACGCAATCAAAAGCTTCAGAAAGGTCACAAAATATTCCTACTGCATCGCAAGATTGCTCCCAACTGTTATATATATATTTAATGAGAACAGATGCCGCATCAATTGTTGATCGACCTCTGGTAAAGCCAAACTGGTTATTGTTAAGTAGTTTATTTCTATTAAAGTGACCTAACATATCATTCAGAATTAGTTTCTCAAAGACTTTACTTAAAACTGGTAGTATGGAAATGGGACGGAAGTTCGTTATATCACTCATCTCACCCGATTTAATTTTCTGAAATGCAATTATTGTAAATTAATGCTAGATGGGGTGCAATTACACCTATGATATGAAAAAGTACACTAACTGATGTGCCCCACAAATCCTCAGTCTTCTTTAAACTAAGCGTTTGAAATACTTTGACTATTGAATCTGAATTTATAGGGCTGAATTCAAAGTTTATATTACATTTATTAGTGCAAAGTAATGATTGAGCTTGAACCGCGGATGATTTGAGGCATTTCGTAGTATTAATGGCTATGTTGGAAAAATAATCTTCGAATGCTAAGGCAACGTCTTTATTTGACGTGATTTGTTTGTCACCTGAGTTTAGGGTGACCTGATTATCACGAGTTTTAGATTTACCCGTTTCTCTATTTATAATATTCCATACAGTTTTTACCTTATTGTCAGATGATTTGAGTTTAAGACTAAGAAAATTTGCCTTAATTGTAATTTTTTCAACTAATATTTATGTTGTGACACTTGTGACTGCACAAAAGTGCCCCTACAGGATGAATCGACACTGCGGAAAATATATTTAAATCTTTTATATAAAACAAACTATACAGGGTATAAGAGAGGTAAATAAAACCAATTATTTGTGTATATATGTGGACGAAACGCCAGATTTTATGGGTAAATGTGTGTGAAATGTGGTAATTCGATCTTTGCAAAAAAAAAATCGCAGTCATTTTATCTTTTGGGGTTGAAGGTATAAGAAAAGGTCAATGGGGAAGCAGTTGCTTATTTAATAATAAGCCAACTAAAACTTTTGTTTCAAGATTCGTTTAACGATAACGTATACAATGTATTTTTCTTTGCACAGATAGTGCCGCATACATGCTTAAAGATTTTCGTATTTTAAAATCTTCGTTTCCGCGTATGAAACTCATTACATGTTTAGCTCATGGTCTGCATAGAGTTGCAGAAGAGGTGGGAGATAATTTCAAAGGTGTGGATGTGTTGATATCGAATGTCAAAAGATATTCCTCAAATCTCTAGAGCGTGTTCGCCTTTTTAAGGCAAAATATCCGTCCATTCCGCTACCTCCCGAGCCTATAATCACCAGATGGGGAACATGGATAAATGCTGCCGTATATTATGCTCAATACTATGAGCAAGTACGCGACGTCGTTTCCACACTTGCTAAAGAATTGGCTGCTATAAGAACTGCAAAAAAGTGTTTTCAAAAGAGCAAATTACGGTAGGAGTTAAATTTCATTAGAGATAACTACGAAGTAATAGCCTCTTCGATAGAACAACTGCAATGTACGACTTTGTCCATTGCGGAATCCTTCCTTATTTTGGACACTTCGTTATTACCTAAATTGGAGTAAAGTGTTACCAGTGATACGTCAATTTGAAGCTGTGCTCGAACGAAATCCTGATTATGAAAGTTTACGAGATATATCTGAAAATTGTACTCAAACTGAAAATTATACCAGTTACAATGAATTTTATAAATTTGCTCCCTTGACATCAAGTGAAGTTGAACGTACATTTAGTATACATACATGGCTTTATGGTGATAATTGTCTACTTGGAATATCGCAGATTAAAAGTTTTATAACTATTTTTTTATAAATTAAGCGAAATTTAAAGATTTTAATTTGAGCGATTAGTTTTGCATTGCTGCTGAATTAAACTAGAATGGAATTCTGATACAGCTCGCGTCGCAAGTACGCTTGGGTGGCAGTACTGGCTTAACGTGAATTGCGGTGTATTTTACGCTTTTCTTTAAAAAAAAAATTTATTTGTGTTTTGATGATAAAGTATTTATCATTTTTAAATGCCCATTAAACGAGCATGTTTTTAATCTAATTGGCTAACCAGTGGTCATGTATTTTTTTTCACCAGGAGGGGCTAAAGTTTTACTAAAATAAAACGGAAGAGGCAAATTTTAAATTTAATTTATAAAATAAAAAAAAACTACAATAGTTACTTTTCAATGGTTTTTACCATTTGATAACACAACTATTCAAGATTGTTTTCCAATAAAATAAAAATTAAAAAATAATAAATTCCGAATACCACAGATCAAAAACTCAGTGCGGGTGTACATTTTTCTAAAAATCAGAAAAATTCAAATATCTCGAAAACGGTGCGACTTTTACTAAGGCGATTTTTCCATGTTAGGTAGGTGGCTTGCTCACCTACCTCCCCCTTAAGTTTGACGTGGTACTTACGGGACACCCTGTATAACTTCATACAAACTATGTATGTTTTTTATTTGGTCACGTTTTACACAATTATCGATATCGATAAAATGATGTTTCTATCACTAGCCAGATTACGATAGTGTTTTGTTTTGCCATGATAAATCCGGGCTCTGCTGATAAGTACTAGGCAACGAAAGGGGCCTCTATGGAAAGACTTGGGCTACGCGGTAATGAAAGGCACAAAATAAAGTTCTTTCTCTCCGTCTGATGGCCCCTGTACACATTGGGCCACAAAAGTGCACCGCAAAGGAAATCAATTATGACAATAATTTAGCGGTAACCGTTGGGATTACAGTTTTGTCTGTTTCACCCTTGGCATATTACCCCTTGAGATCTCATATTATGACATGACATTAGAATCTCTAAAACGATTTTTTGTCATTCATTCACTATTCTGTTGGATGAGCGTATGCACATGCTGCTGGCAAAAATAATTAAGTAGCCGCCCGGTGAGAATCATTTATCAAAAGTGTCATGTGTACACAAACAAGGACCAATAAATAAATAAATAAAGTTTCGTGTTTTGATAAATACATTAAAATTATATGATTCGTTTTAGAAAAAAAACGTTTGTTGATTGGAGAGTACATCTTTAGCATATGATATGGTAAACGCAGGACCCCAAACACATTATAATCTATAAATATAAATATCGGGTATGGTATAATTTTATACAGATAACTATAATATAATAATAATTCAATGTTTTCTTTCCAAGACGCACGAAACTTCATCTAAAAATAAACACACACTACTTGTCGACCACGGTTACAAAAAGAAACAATATTTGCATTTTAATTGCGGAACCGTTTAATTTTAACCCAATGCTAATTAACATTTTAGTTACTTACAAAAACGTATTTATTTAAAATTATTCCTAAATGTTCGAGGGCGCTACCCGTAGGAAGTGCGATCGCGCTGTTTAAGATACGCGCTAACGTTATTAGCGCGTCTCTAACGAGTGATTTGCGCGCGTCCTTGACACAGAACCTTTAAATGTGAAACAAATTCGGGAAATGTAGCTCGATACGGAGGCTGCGTAGTTAGGGGGCTAGCGATGTTGAGCGACCGGGCGCGGGAGGCGGGCGGCGCGCGGCGGCAGTGGCGACAGCGCCGCGCGTCGTACCGGACGGAGGTGGCGACGCGTTCGCATTTCGCCCGCGCGCTCGCGGCCGACTGTCGCGCCGCCGCGCTCGTGCGGGCACCCGTCATGGGAACCACCCCGCCGCCGGTCGGGCTCCCGCACGCTAAACAACACAAAACTCGCCGTAAAATATCTCTGCCGTGGTTTCGGCAAAGCTCTGTTAGCGTTCCTCATGCTGCCCTATCGCGGCAACATACGATAGACACTCCGAGTTCGTTTCACGCGCGTTTACTCAAAGGCAACCGACTACGACAGGTGAACGCAACGCATTGAACACCTGCACTGACGCCTACTGTGACTTCTCCTTCTCCTTATCATATCTCGCAGCTAGACGCCTGCGTTTCAACTGCACTTTATCTACTTGCACTGTGTTAGATCGCTTTAAGCAGCCTGCTGCTATAACTAACAGGTTCTCTGTTCACATACGAGAGTGCATTTCCAATGCTCACTTTTGTACCTAAAGTTATGTTTAAATTTGATCCCGTTTGATTCGTGACCGTACCAGACCAGGGACAGAACTGCGTTTGTGCATGAATCATATGTGGATTCATGGAACGGGGAATCCGTTAATATAAACATTGCAGTTAATCAAAACACTATTCATGTTACGTTTTGTTGTGATTTCATCAATCATTCGCAGATAGGGTTGTTGCAACGAATTAACTTAAACATTGTTATTTTTGGATTTTTTAGAAGTTAAGAAAATATATAGTTTAGCTCTGTCCATGGAAAGTTATTACTAAACATGCATTGTTATCATCTCATTTTAATTGTTGCACTTCATCTATCTGTCTAAATAAATGTGTGTACGAGAAATTGTGTCTTTGTTTTTTGACTTCCAAAATGCTTTTAACTATTGTAGGTAGACCATTTAAACTTCTACTGTCGCACTCAGAGACTTCAATTAAATTTTATGCTTGTTTAGTGACGTGTTGACTTGTTCTATTGCTATAGTCGAGAAAGTGTCAGAAGCTACTTAAATCAAGCATTAAATTTAATGGACGTCTCCGAGTGCAGCAGTTAAACGCTCTATTAGCTATTTTTTAATGGCACAATTATTCGTATGAGGCGTCCATATAGGGTTATCCGACTTTCTTCGTCCTTTTTTTTTGACACGTATATTTTTGCATTATAATTTATAACGTTTTGTCTAACGATTGATATGAATTCCATTTTTTGGTCAAAATGCTTTTGCTTATTCGTTCGTCAAAATATTGTTAAGAAATCAACTATAATTGTATAAAGTTATTGTGTTGAATATTTTATAGTATGTATATATGAATTTATTAATTTCGAATATTGTATACTTACCCTAAAATTTGTTTGGGATAAAAAAATGCAGATATGGCCACGTTGACTGAGTATTCAACACTATACAGTAGAGTCTTAATTGTAGCGTAATTATGTATGCATGTTCTCTTTACTGCATTTTATTACTCATAAAACCAATTACAAGTAAGTACGTGCATAAACTTTAGATAACGTGTACAATGGCGAACTTATCCCTTTAAGGGATCTCTTCCAGTATTTAGTCTTGTTAATTTCTTTATCCGGCTTTGCTGTAAAACCCAACGAATAGGATATGTTTAATAAAAACTGAATGAACGTCAATAATAGTACGTTCGTTTAGTTTTGATTAGTTTATACAGTGTGTCCCTGGTAAAGTGCACAAACGAATAGGTATGAAACTAGACACAATTTCACAAAAAAATGTAATAAAAATGGTGTAATTTTTTAAAAAGATTTAAAAAAAAATGTTGATTGCTATGTGTGCTTTTTAATAAAAGACAATGAATTCACAAATAACTATAGCTAATAATGCTTATTATGAAGCGGGTTATTATTTGTAATGTGTAGATATTTAAAGTATTTGTTGCCTAGCTACGAGTAAACATTTCAAATCTTATTTACTAAATCACTTTTATTCAAATATTCTATATAATTTGTTCTTAACATCAAAATTATCAGTGAATAATAATCAGTGTACTCGTTAACCCATAAATTTGAATAAATAATCATGTTTTTTTTTATCCTATCGTCGGTGAAACTGCAAAACCGCGTAAGTGACCTTTTAAGTAAGGAGCAAAATGCACCTTTTTAATAAGACCGTAAGGTTTATTTTGCTCTATCATAAATTTGTTACTTACGCGGTTTTGCAGTATCACCGACGCTATAATGTTTTCCATTACTTCTGAAAATATCGATGTGTCAAGCCAACATGAAAATCTTTCAAATACCGTACAGTGCCCACATTGCCCCAGATCTTTCAAACGCAATGGTTTACAACGTCATATACGTGCCGCCCATGATGACCATTCAAGCACGCAACGAATTTCTGCCTCAGTCGTGCACACATCACGTCTGGAAGATGCTTTTGGATCGCCCTATCTTAACAATACAGGATTAAAGACAGGTGCTTTGCAAAAACGTTGGGATAAAGTATGCTGTCTACACGGTAAACTTTACGATCTTCCTTCTAAAACCACTAGCAGAAAATTTATACATACACTAGCTGATGAAATTGAACTTCTTGTCAAATTAGACTATCCTTCAGAACGTGTTTTAATCTTCATTGCCGTAATGTTACAAAGAGACAAGAATATAAAAAAAGCAAAAGACATATCCAGATTACTTGATCGCCGCCTCAAATTATGGGCTGAAGAAAAATACGAAATCCTCATAACTGAATCTATCAAAACAGACATCTACCTTTGTAATGCTTTTCATCAAAAAAAATCCAATAACGATGACGTTACCAAAATATTTACACGTTTAATTATGAAAGGCAAAATTCGAGAAGCTCTCAACTGGCTCCTAACAAAAGACACGAGTAAAATCCTTAATACCGATGATGAAGTTGATTCTTCTGGAAAAACGGTCAAAGATGTCTTAGAAGAAAAACATCCCACCGCAACTACAACAGACCCATCCCTATTTACATTACCTGAATTTTTTTCTGAAATGCCTCCACTACTTGACGTTGACATTACCTGTGACCATGTCGAATCAGTCATCAGGAAATTACACGGTGGAGGAGGGCCAACAGGTACCAAATCTGAAAATTGGAAAGATTACCTGTTACGTTTTGGCGAAGCAAGCTTACACCTAAGAATTGCCATCGCTCATCTCACCATGAAACTAAATAACGAATTTGTTCCGTGGAGCCACATTCAAGCACTCATGTCAAGTCGCCTTGTAGCCCTCGACAAATGCCCTGGCGTGAGACCAATCGGTATTGGTGAATGCCTTCGGAGAATCTTATCCAAATGTATGATTGAAGCCACTGGTTCCGAGGTTACCGAAGCATGCACCAACTTGCAACTTTGCAGTGGATTAAGCAGCGGCATTGAAGGTGCAATACATGCAATGAGCGATCTATTCGAAAAAGAATGCCAACCCGGTTCAAATTGGGGATTACTCCTTGTCGACGCAAATAATGCTTTTAATGCCGTTAATAGACAATTAGCCCTTTGCCAAGCACGAATATACTGGCTACACTGTGCCCGTTTTCTTTATAATACCTATAATGGTCATGCAGAGCTTGTCATTCGTAATTCGGATATGAGAATTTATAGTAAAGAAGGTGTTACCCAAGGAGATCCTCTAGCAATGCCTTTATATGCCCTTTACCTTTAATAAATAAACTCAAAGATGACCTTAACACCACTCAATGTTGGTATGCCGATGACTCTTCTGCCCAAGGTAATTTTAATAACCTATTTCAATGGTGGGAACAGATAAGTAGCATTGGGCCAGCCTATGGATATTTTCCCCAAGGTACAAAATCATTTTTATTAGTATCTGAGACAGACAAACAAAAAGCAACCCTTATATTCAAGAATACTAATGTTTCAATTGTAACCGGATCTCGGTATCTAGGAAGCTACATCGGAGAAGGGAAAGAAGTTTTTGTAAAAAAGAACATACGTAAATGGGTTTCCACTTTAGATAAATTATCATTCATATGTAAAGATTCACCACAAGCTGCCTATACTGCCCTTACCAAAGCTGCACAATTTCAATGGTCCTTTTTGTTACGAGCCCTAAAGGATGCCGCAGAATACTTTGATCCTTTAAAAAATACCTTTATGATGATGATAAGTGGGGACGCCCAGCCGAAGCAGGCGGGCAGTCGATTCGGTCAGCCGTTCATTCTGCCCTATTCCCCTCAGTCGTGCCTCAGGTTACTGGCCCGGCGGCGCTCCCATCCAGCATCGATCCCATCTTCCTGTCTTCCTACAGAACAACAGTGCGTCCCGTAGGTTGATGCTTTTGAGATCTTCTGTGGACAAAACGTCCTCTCCGAATGTGTGGTATCTCAGTGACGAGTACATGACACACTCGGCTAGGACGTGTTGACTAGTTTCCTCTTTGCCACAGTGTGGGCATTGAGGGTTCTGTTTAATACCTATTACCGTCAGATGTCTGTTGAGCGGACAGTGTCCAGTCAGAATTCCTGTTAGTATGCTTAGGTTGTACTTACCCAGGTTTAGAAGGTACCTTGTTCTGTTTTTATTAACCCTTCCTATCATGAGTTTGGATTGTCTGCACCCTTGCGTCATCCCCCATGCCTCATTTGTTTTCTTTTCCATTCTTCTGGCGATAACTCCTTTGGTTACCATCTCCGATATCGGTAATACCGGTTCCGGGGCTAGGTGCTCTGGCTAGTTCGTCTGCCTTCTCGTTTCCCACTGCTCCACTCTGCTCCACTGTGTCCTGGCACCCACGCCAGTGTTACATGGGATGTGGTGCCTAGAGCGTTCAGTTCATTCCTACACTCTTGTACTAGAGATGATTTGATCACCGGATTGCCTAGTGCTTTGAGTGCCGCTTGGCTATCTGAGTATATTATAACGTGACTACCCGTTACATTGCTTTTTTCCTTGAGGCTCAGGGCACACTTCATGATGGCAAAGACTTCTGCCTGAAACACACTGGTGGAGCCCCCTAGTGGTATCGTCGTGTGCTCATCTGATTCTTGGCTATATATGCCCGCTCTCGCTCTTTTGGTTGAGGATTTCCATGAACCGTCTGTGAAGCATGTCACTTTGGGTTCTGGTATTTCTCTCTCCCAGCTGTCTCTCTCTCCTATGTGGATTCTGTATTTCTTGTCGAACCTCTTCCTTTTCTTGATTAGGTCATTGTTTACCATGAGCATATCCATGTTTGACATTGACTCTTTCTGTATGCTTGCGTGTCTCTTGTCCATCTCGGACCCGATCCACTCCCTGCTCGCTTTTATTCTATACCACTGTTCTGTGGCTCTCTTCTCCACCTCTATGTGTACAGGGCTTGTGTAGGTGCTGTTCTCATTGCCCCGGTTGTCATCAGACATGCTAGTCTTTGAACCTTTGTTAATTCTTTGTCTATATCTTTTATCTTTGCTCTGTGCCACCACACGATGGCTCCATATAGGAGTCTGGGTAGGACCACCGCTCTGTATATCCATTGCGTTATCCTTGGTCTTAGTCCCCATCTCCTTCCTATGGCTTTCCTGCATTGCCACAGGGCTATAGTGGCTCTTCTGCATTGCTCCTTTACATGTGTCTTGTATAGCAGCTTGCTGTCTAGTACTACTCCAAGGTATTTTATTTCCTTGAGTGTTTCTATCTCTTCACCTTTTATTTTTATTGGTGTTAGGACGGGCAGCTTTCTTTTGTTGGTGAAGAGTACTATTTTCGTCTTGGTCGGGTTCAGGTCTAGTCCCCTGTTCTGACACCAATTTAGTACCTGTTTTATCCCTCTTGTCATGACTTCTCTCATTACACTGAGGACTTTTCCCCTCACTAAGAGTACCCCGTCATCCGAATACGCTTGCATGTGTATACCTCTTGTGTTAGTTTCTCTTATGAGCGAGTCTAGTAGGAGACACCATAGGAGTGGTGACAGACAGCCTCCTTGTGGGAATCCACGGCTCGTCTTTATCCTTATTGAGTCTCCCCCCAGTTGTGCTGTGATCGCTCTCTCTTTTAACATGGCCATTATCCATCTCCTAACTGCGGGGTCTATGTCATCCCTCCGTATACATTTCTTTATTGCACCAAAAGTAGCTCTGTCGAATGCTCCCTCTACGTCGAAGAAGCATCCCAGTGCCAACTCCTTGTCTTCTAATGCTCTTTCTATCCTTGTAGTCAGGTTGTGCAGAGCTGTCTCTGTTGATTTACCTTCCATGTAGGCGTGTTGATGCCCGTGTAAGGGTAGTCTACCACCTTGCATGCTTGTCCTTATCTGTGTATCTATGATCTTCTCCAATGCCTTCAAAACAAATGATGAGAGGCTTATGCTTCTGAAGGATTTAGCGTCCTTGTAGTTTTTCTTGCCTGGTTTAGGTAAAAATATTACCTTTACCTCGCTCCAGATTTTCGGGATGTGGCCTAGCACCAGACTTCTTTCATAAATTTCTTTCAGATGGTTCCAGATGTATTTCCACCCCTTTTGTAGTAGTGCGGGTATCACTCCATCTGGTCCTGCCGCTTTGTAGGGGGCGAAGGAGTTTATAGCCCATTCCCCCACTTCATCACTTATCTTGAGGTTCATCGTTTCCCCTGCTTCCCTTATCTCGTTATTATTTTCTACTGTAGCCTCATGTAAGTTGTCCTCCCTGCAATCGGGAAAGTGTATTTTTACCATGTGCTGCAGTACTTCTTTGGGGTCCGTCAGTTCGGTCGATCCTACTATCAGGCTACCCAGTTGGCAGGTTCTCTCGTTCGACAGTACCCTTACTAATCTCGCTGCCTCTGTGTAGCGTTGTATCTCTCCCGTGAATGTTTTCCATCCCTGTGCTCTCAGTTTTTCTCTAGTATTAGTATATTTGTTCCTAATGCTTCTGTACTCGTGCCAGCACTGATCATTGTTCCTTTTCAGAGCTGATCTTAGCGCTTTACGAGATCTCTTCCTCAGTTTCTGTATCTCTTTATTCCACCACGGCTGTCCTTTGTCTCCGTTGCTCGTTTTTTCCGGACACGCCGATAGGTAGGCTTTTGATATGGCCTTGTTCAGATCTTCTGCAGCTCTGTCCAGTTCCTCACTCGTTTCTGGTCTTCTATGGCTCGGTGTCCATTTACTCAGTGTGTCGTTATATTGCTCCCAATCCGTTTTTCTAGGGTTTCTTATTTTCGTTCTTTCCGTGTAGTAGTCCAGGCCGTACAGTAGTCTTCTGTGGTCCGACATACTGTCCTCCCGGTCCACCCTCCAGTCTCTTACATGTTTGCCTATCCCCCCTGAGGTAATTGTTATATCCAATACCTCCTCTCTAGCCCTGGTTACAAAGGTTGGGGTTGTCCCTGTGTTATGTATGTCCAAGTCATTACTTACAATAAATTCTAGTAGTGCTTCCCCCTTCTTGTTGGTGTCGGTGCTCCCCCACACCTCATGATGTGAGTTTGCATCGCAGCCTACAAGAATGGGTGTTTTCTTACCTTTATATCTTATAATCGTTTCCTCCAATTCTCTAGTTGGCGCGTTGCTTTCACCTGGGATGTAGCATGTTGCCATCGCTGCTTTGATTCTCTCTCCACTCCTTGTCACGAGGTTGATTTCTACCACGACTAGGTCTCTGAAACATATGGTCACAAGGCATCCCATATTTCTTAAGTCTCTACTAACATAAATGCATGCCCTAGGTGGTAACTCACCATTTCTTTCGAAGTGTAGGTCACCCCCCAGGCTTCCCAGGCCTGTGACCTGGTTTTTCCATACATACGGTTCTTGCATCAGGACTATATCAATCTTTTCCCTTACTATGTATTGACATAGTTCCGACATTGCGTCCTTACAATGCTGAAGGTTTACTTGACATATTCTTATTTTTTTGTAGTTTGTGTTGTGTGTGTTGTTGTGTAGTGCTGGTTGTGTTTATGTGTAGTGTAGCTGCTCCCCGTTTCCCTAGGCTGAGGAGCCCCCCTCGGTTTCCATCCGTGGTGGATGGTCATCGATCGGGGCTGCCTCTGCCTGGTTTCCGGGTTGCAGCGCTGTGTCGCCACAACTGCACTTGTAGCTACAGCTCCCCCTCCCACCCGGGGTCTCTGCCTCCACATCTTTCCTCCGTGGCTGAGCCCTGACCAAGCGCGCCCTGATGCGTGTGGCTTGGAAAAACAGCCATTGGCTGGCCTCCGCACCCCACGCATCCTCTACGCTCTTGGGCACCGAGTAACACACCCGGATACCCGTGGCCAGGTTCTCCCGCCCCACCTGCGTCCACTCTTGGAGTTTCAGCTCCCCCTCCCTGTCCCAGTTTTGGGCTCTCAGGTAGAGGAGCGGATCCTCCAGGAGCTCCTCCGGCGGGCCTGGGATCCATACATTGACCCGGGTGTTGCTCAACATCCGGGCCTGCAGCCTATGCCCCTGAGGCTCCCCCAGGTCCTTCTCAAGAAGCCACTCCCTCGCCTCTGCCGTGGATGGTGTCACAAGGAAAAATCCCTCTGACACCAATCCCGACATGGCGAACTGAAGTTGCCTCCCTCGAACTCCCTGCTCCTTAATCGCCTCCGTAATGAAACGGCTGACAATTCTCCGGACTTCGGTCCCTAGCGACTCATCCAGCGGTACACCGTCCACGCGGCAGATCGCCACTGCGAGCTCCCGTGTTTCCCTTGCGGTCGCACGGGTGCTCGCGAGCGAGTCACCGCGGTTTGGTCTCTTCGCTGGAGGTCGTGTCGAGGGTCCTTCGTCCGGGTCAGTTGTCTGCCGTTTCAACTTCGGCGCCCTCCCCGGCGGCGGGGGCCTCCCCTTCGCCTGAATGTGGCAAGGGTTTTCTCCCGCCGCCATCGCTAACCTATGCTGGTTCCTCCTAGCCTGTCTGGCCTTCTTTTTCTCTGCCTTGGTCGGTGGTCTACTGAACTCGCCTCCCTCCGTCGGGGTTGCCGCCGTGGCGGTTCCCTCCTCCGAAGTTGATGGTGGGTTCAGCAAACGCTCCTCGTCGTCCAAGGACAGATTCACCAGCTCGCTCCACGGCATCTGCAGGGGTCCCCCTTGCACCTTCTTGTCGGTGCTTGGCATCCCTCCTGCTTCTGCCCCTTCCGCTCCCTTACACTCTGGCATCTGCGGGGGTCCCCCTTGCACCATCTTGTTGGTGCTCGGCTTCCCTCCCACTTCTGCCTCTTTCACTCCCTTTCTTTCATCTTTTTTGTTGGTTTTGGCTTCCATACTTGTCCTTCTAAATGTTCGTCCGACTCGCTCCCCACCCTCCTTGGAGCCCTCCTACTGGGGATGGTTTGACCCATCAGGGATACGAGTCCGATATAGCGCTCCGGGGTGAGCTGTCAAGTGAGCCCGCACGATGTCAAGCCCTCCGTCACCACTACAGCGACTCGGGGCCGTACTCCGCCGGCTACTGACCTCATCACCCCAGAACGCTCGCCCGCGGCCAGAGTTCTGTAGACGCGACAGCCGATTGATTCTGACTGGCTGGGCCAGAACCTCCCGTGTGAGATGAATCCCGAGCCAAAGTGGCGTGTTGTTATCCGAGGGTAACTACTCCGACCCTCTTCAAACTCAGCCTACCAGGATCTCGTTCTCCACCCGTACGGGTCCCCGCGCACGGCACAAACACGCGGGTGGCATTTTACCGCCCCCCATCCTTTCCTATTGGATAGAAGGCCCGCTGCGACATGCCACAACATCGCTTGCAGCTGATTGGATAGGAAATGAAGGAGGCGTGGAGGGGTGAAAACAGGACGGTCAGGAGTGCGACTGTTGTTTCTGTTCTACTCGTTTAATCCGAGGGATAACCGAGTAGTTGACAGGCAGCAACCTCGGGAAGGAACACAACCAGTCTTGCCTGGGGTATCATAGCAACTGTGAGCTCCACCCTCGGCCGTTAGCCAAACCAACTACCGGACAAGTAGATTGACATAGGGACGGACCCATATCATCTGGCGACCGGTCGCAAACTAACGTTGATTTGGACCCACCCCCGCCTCTAATACTTTGATCCTTTAAAAAATACCTTACGCACAAACTTTTTGCCGACCCTATTAGGGGGTGATGTGTCATCTTTAGAAGCTGACTAATTTTCTTTACCTGTTCATAAAGGTGGCTTAGCAATATCCGATGGTGCCACTACTTCAAATTTATACTATGATATGTCAAAAAAAGGCTGCACAGTTCTTTCATCCTCGTTAATTGAAATGAAGCATATGGAACTTTCAAAACATCACAAATCCCTCAAGGATGCAAGTAAAGAATGCCACAAACTGAAAGAAACCCATGATGATAATCTTTTAGATTCTATTCTAACCAATCTCCCACCTATCAAAAAAAGAGCCATTGAAAGATCAATTGTGACCAAGATGAAAACCAAATCCTCGAACTGGTTATCTGTTATACCTACAAGTAAAGATCATTTTGACCTTTCCCCATATGAATTCCGAGATGCCCTTTCTATACGGTACCATCGAACACCAATCTCAATGCCGAAATCTTGTGATGGATGCGGCAATAATGATTTTAATATAGATCATGCACTCTGCTGTAAAACTGGCGGTCTAATTACAAGACGACACAATCAAATAAGGGATCCTTTTGTGAATTATGCCAACAAGCGTGGGGCAATGTGGTCAAAGAACCAATTATCACTGAAGGTGACACTGGCCTACGAGGAGATTTAGCATGCCGTGGCGTGTGGGTTGCACAGAGGGAGGCGTTATTTGACATCCGTGTCGTCGACACCGACGCTCCTTCTTACATCTCACGCCCTGTTGTTTCTGTCCTGAAAGCTGCCGAGTCAGAAAAGCAAAACAAATACACCAATGCCTGTGAGTTGCGTCATGCCACTTTTACACCCCTCGTCACCTCCGTGGATGGAGTCATTGCACCACAATTGGCTACTTTTATTAAACACCTCGGAGAAGCACTTGCATTCCGCTGGGACAGGTCCTTGTCTTGCGTTTTGGGCTGGTTGAGAGCTCGTGTAATAACATCAATTATTAGAGCGACCAGCATGTGCATTCGAGGCACCCGCCATAAATGGAAACCAGTAGCGAAACTGTTTGGTTTTGATGATGGAGCTGCCCTTCCTTACTCCACATAGTATGTACTCGGACGATATATTTGTTTATTTAGTTTCATAATTTTGTATATTCAAATTGTAATAAAGTTACTTATGGTATAAAAAAAATATGTGTAGATATCTTACTATCAAATGAAAATACAATAATATTGAAATGTGTAAGATTCCTTGAGTTTTCTCAATATTTATTGCAATATATTTTATAACTTTTTGTACAACACAATTTGACAATCTTCGCTTGCCGTTTTCTACAATACCACAATTGAATTTCCATTTTCAGAACTTGTTTTATGCTTTTAAGAATATTATTATACGAATAAGTTATACCAATACAATAGATTTCACGTTGGGTAGTAAGGAAGTTTCTCCAATCTAACCTCTGACAGGGGTTTTTCTATGGGAGACAAAT
This sequence comes from Acleris emargana, assembly GCA_927399475.2. NCBI lineage: Eukaryota > Metazoa > Arthropoda > Insecta > Lepidoptera > Tortricidae > Acleris > Acleris emargana. Next base: position 40,565,037 of record OV656835.1, on the reverse strand, counting down.
TTCTGTAAAAATGGCAAATACACAATTTTTGAAAATCCATGTAACTACCTCAAGCTAAAGTCAAATCAAAAATATTAACTAATGATCAAAAGACTATTTAATAAGGTATTAATTAGCCCATCAAACTTAAAAATAAAACAATGTTTATGACAAACACCTCATAAATTCTCTCAAAAGACACTGTTCAAAAAGTTGTAGGTGAGATTTAACGTAAAAGGCGAAAACTTGAAATCCCTCTTTAATTTTTACCATTCTTATTGTTTATTTTATTTAATAGTATCTACAGAGTACTATTACAAATGCACTCCTTAGAAATTAGCACAAAATAAAAATAAATTCCATATTATGTGCTGCTAATTTTTTTCCGGACCACTCCTTACATACATAAATAATCGTTCCTGCTTATAAAACATTATGCAGACCCTTAATCCTGGAGATTATCAATGTAGTGTTAGCGCAGCAAACGCTTACAAGAATATTTTCTCTGAGCTTTCCTCACTCGAAGCGGAAGGGCGTTCCACATACAAATTGACTGTAGGGCAAAAGATTTAGACATGAACTCGGAGCGGTAGAGAGGAATTGAGAGCTTAAGGATACGCGTGGAACAGAGTTTGCCACCGGGCCCAGCAGATTGAAACTTTACACTTAAGAGGATTGTGAAGCGCCGCTAAAATCGCGTAGCTGTAAAAAAAGCTCCGGCCGTAACGTTTCTTAACCCCTAAATCCAGAATCAATCAAAAATCGTGGAAATCGCCACGATTTTTGAATATGTAGTATTTATTATAATTTATAAAGAACTAGGTCTATACGTTTCTGATTTTTGTTTTTTAATTATTTTTATTCTAAGGTGTATTTAATGGAAATATAATCGTACAGACATAGTTTTTCATGCTATCTACAACATATTCAAAAATCGTAAAAATCGGATTAGGTTTATGGGTAGAGAAACGTTTTCGCATTTTGTATGGAATTTTTTAGCTATACAATCCTCTTAATGTAACTAGGGGAGGACGGGTCAAACAACACAGAATAGAGTTACAGATTTGAGTTCGCGGATGGGGAGCCATTTAAGCTGACGACGGAAAGCGGAAATGTAGCCGTACTTTCGTACGCCGAAGATAAATTGAATGCAGTTAATGAGAAGGCGATCCAACCTGCTGAAGCAGGTCTGCGAAATGTTACTGTAACACATCAGCATAATCAATGATAGGGACCGCAAGATAAAAATATTTTTACTGCTAACCGGTGGAAAATACTTGAACCTATACAACGCTCTTAATATATTAGTAACTCTTCGACAGACGTCGGACTCCTGGGCGTCCCACGATAAACTTTCGTCGATAATCAAACCCAGGTTCTTTACTTCTTTGGAAAGTGGAATAACTGATTTTTCAAATATAACCGGAGCTACGTTTCTATGCCAAGTGAAGTCACGAGCCGGGAACTCCTTGCAATCGCTAAGAATGAGATGTTCAAATGGACAAGTATAGCAAGGAGAAGGTGGTGGTCAACGGCTTTGAATGCATTTGAAAAATCAATCAGGACAAGTACTGTCAACAGCCCAGACTCCATACCCAGCCTTCTATCCTCAGTCACCTTAATTAAGGCAGTGGTCGTGCTATGGCCGGAACGGAAACCTGACTGGAAGGGAGAAACGAAGTTAATGGAGTAGATGTGAGCAGGTAGCTTGTAGACGACAGCTTAAGAAAGCAGCAAGGACTTAAGAAAGAAATGAAAGAATCGGAAGGAAATGTTTAAGAAGACTGGGATTCGTTACTTGGCCCCAATCGACAAGGAAAAGTTAATTAGATGAGTAATAGCAGAGAGTATGCATTCTATCATAACCCTACCAATTTCGTCATGTCCAACGGCATTGGATTTAATAGACCTTTAAGCTAAAGAAAATTTCACTTTGTAATATCTAGAGGTGTCACTACTCCCAACATATAAAAAGGTGTCTTTTTTTATTTGGCAGTACATAAAAACGATCATAAGTCTAAAACTGACAAAATTAAGATGTTGATACTCAGCATAAATATTCTTCACCCTAAGAGGTACTCACAAAAAAAAACCCGATCCCATTAATGAATTAATTCTCATCTTAGATATTTGTATTACAACGAGAAAACATCTAACTGCGTAAGACGTGGTAACTGAATAGAGAAGTTAATTCTCCCAAAAATCGACACCTTCACAGCCGGGTGGAAGCTATTAGCAAAAACTCAAATTATTAACAGTTTTGTAATGCATGTGGCACACCATTAGAATTGGCATAAACTGGAGATGTTTTTAGAAAATTTGAAGAGTGGTAATCACTTTAGTTTTTTTTTTATTTCGTTGTAAAGTTAATCTTGAAAAATTTCTTTACTGTTGTCTGAAACTTTGAGAGCCCCCATTTTTTTCAAATGTTGCTATACGCTTCCAATAACACTTTTATTCGAACACAACAACATTTAACTTTCTAACAAAATGATAATTTTGTGGATACACCAAATAGTTCCTTTTTTCGGGGTTTCAAGGTCGACTTTTTGTAACTTTTAATAAAATAAAAAATAAATCGGTATTAAATAGCCCCTAGACAAATAAAGGGTTAAAGTACCTGAAATGGATAGCTAATGGCCTCTTCTATTCGCCTGTTTCTTTTTGACAACGCTATACCAAACACCCTGTATAATAAATATAATTTAAACATATAAGTTAAATGAGTAAGTTCCAGTGACATCTGTTAGAATTACAGCAGTAAAGTTAAAGATATCAAAATCTCGTATGCCCAGGATGAGGGTTAATAATGACTTATACGAGGGTGCATTGAAAAGTTCTGAGCCTAAGGTTGAATATAATAAAAAAAAAACAAATAAATACTGGCAGGTCAAAGTGCCATATTTAGTCGCCATTATGCACTATCTTTTGTTTTTTTCCTGTCACAATTTTGCATTTTATGCTCGAACTGCTACATAAGGTCACTGATTTTTCAAGTAATGGATAAAATTGAGCACCGTTCAGTCATAAAATGTTTGCAAAAGAAGGGGTTAACACCAAAACAAATATTTGAAGATATGAATCAAACATAAGGGCAATCTGCTCCATCGTATGCTACCATAAAAAGATGGGTAGCTGGTTTCAAACGTGGCCGGGAGACTGTTCAAGACGAGCCTAGGAGTGGGCGGCCGTTGTCGGCTACTACGGACGAAAATGTCAATAATATATTAGATGCGATAATGAAGGATAGGCGATTGAAGATTGTGGAGATAGCGGAAGCAATGGGTATTTCTTATGAGCGGGCACAGAACATCATACCGATGTTCTTGGATTTTCTAAGGTGTCAACCAGGTGGGTGCCTAGACTGCTTTCAGTCGAGAACAAACGAGTACGTGTTACAATTTCCCAAGATTGTTTATGTATGTTTCAACGTGACTCCGACGATTTTTTCAATCGTTTTATAACTATGGACGAGACAGGGTCCACCACAGTACACCAGAATCGAAAGAACAATCCAGGCAATGGAAAAGACCAGGTTCACCACCACCCAAAAAAGCCAAGGTCATTTTGTCAGCTAATAAGGTAATGGCCTCAGTTTTCTGGGATTGCAGGGGAGTTATCATGAATATCATGATAGACTATCTCGAAAAGGGCAAAGCAATAAATTCGGACTACTATTGTGCTCTTTTACGTCGTCTGCGTGAGGAAATTAAAATAAAAAGACCTGGAATGCTGTCGAAAAAAGTACTGTTTCACCAAGACAACGCTCGCGTTCACACTTCGGCGAAATCAATGGCACAAATATATGATTGTGGATTTGTAGTGCTGCCGCATGACCCTTACTCGCCGGATCTAGCTCCTCCCGATTATCATCTCTTCCCAAACCTCAAAAAACACTTGGGAGGACAAATATTTTCGACAAATATGGAGGTACAAGAAGCAGTAGACTCATATTTTAACGACCTCAGCGATTCTTTTTTTTTTGATGGGATAATGAAGTCGGAGGCGAGGTGGACTAAGTGCATTGACCTTCATGGAGAATATGTCGAAAAATAAAATTGTTATAAAAAGTGAGCCCGTTACTTTTTTTTACCAGGCTCAGAACTTTTCAATCCACCCTCGTACTTTAAACAATTTGTTAAATTATCTGAGCAAAAGTATATAAAAGGTTAGGAGGAGCACACTTAAACAGATTGTTATAAAGTTTACGAAAAAACATAGAAATCTCTCATTATTAATAACGAGACCTGCCTTTTGTTGATACATGTTGTATTCCTGGCAAGCGATATTTTATTGCTTTAAGTTGAGGTTGATAGATATGGTCACAATGTTAAAAATAAAGCGTATAAACCCTAATCTTTCACTGCATTGAACCGTCGGTGGACGACATTGGCTAAAACTGTAGCTTTGAGATCTTGAAAAGTTGTGAAAAGACCTACAGCAAATAACCTTCAAAAAATTGTTAACTAAGTTTAAGTATGCGCCAATTCGATATAGTTGATTTCATTTTAATTATATACGATTTATTATGAACCAATAAACCTTGATTTCATTGCATTCCTTATATTAAATATTTCTTTCATTCTGTGAAACATCTTAGCCTAATTGTGCAAATTGTGGTTACAGAGTTATCAACAAGTTTTTAGAGTTGTTGGTAATTCTGTAGCTCACGAGCTACCTACCCCACTCCGGGAATGAAGGCGTGAATGTATGTATGTATGTATGTAAATATTTCTAACCTAATTTTGTCTCTTCTTCTGGGACACCCCATAATCGATAGAATTATGATTTAGGATAAAATCTCTCTAATAAACATTTGGTCTTAGAAATAAAAAAGATCGTGAAATCATTTTGTGTCTTTCGTATTAGATTTGATGATAAAATAAAATTTAAGATAAATTTTAAAGCAAATCAAGATATTGAGACTGGAGCTATTCAAAATTAAAATTTTGTTACACTGTAATAATTTATTTGATAAGTTGTTCAAATACCCCTCGTTTCGGATTCACAAATTTAGTCTTAGTTGAAATTAATTATGTATAGCCTTCTGTAAAGTGTTGCTCTTAATAATATTTTCAATTTCATGGATATCTTGTACGGCAGACGAGTGTATGACCTAATGTTTGTTGGAGAAATTTTATCTTTAACATTGATCGATTTGGGAAATAAATAAGCGTAGGTCAAATTTTTGAATTTTTAGCTGGTTCGATTGGCTGGTGAGACAAAACAATTTTAGAATATCAATGAATGCAGTTTTGTTTTTTTAGAAATAAAAGAAAGTTTCCTTAAAGTAAATAACGTAACTTGAGAATTTCTGGTTCGCTTCCAGGGCCCATTTTTTTTTCGACCCTTTATATTATTTATCGCATTTTTGGTAATTTTTAAAAGAAAAACAAGTTCATCTTATTTTTTTAATAAATGTAGGTGGATTAAGAAATGTAAAAATAAGCACAATATTCCTTAAGATTGTGTCAATATAAGTAATACGGGAGCTGAATAGTGAGGGAAATATATTCTAACATTAATACAGGTAGGCACGTCACGTCACATCCAATATGCAAATGGAAAGGGAAGGCACGCCTCAAACGATCGATCATTTTTTTATAAAATATTACTTGGTAGCCCCAACTAGAAGTATAAGTTTTTCTTCCATGCGTAGGCGAACAATCGCGTTATTGAACAATTCATGTTACTGATACATAATGAGAGGTCTTAAAACACGTTTGGTTTCATGGCTCCTATGCTATATAATTAACTAACCACACCGTTATAAACTTATTCATTTTTTTATTAAAAAATAAACTGTGTAGCTATGGATCAATTGTTTTCTCTTTAGTTATGCTGTATTTGAAATGTTTATGTAAATACGCAATACGATTAAATATGTAAATTTTAAGTGTACGTAGCGTACGTAGATACTGATAATACTCTATTTTTTATAATAGCGCTTTCTCACCCTTTAATATGTATCTTGTCTATGAAAACTATTTCACACTCCGTCTAAAATGTTAGTTTTTTTTCATCATTTATATATTAATATAACCTGGGTAAGTACCTATTACCTATATATTATAGAAAGAGTACAATATGCCGACAGGTAATGTTTGTAATGTGACCTAAACCCAAAGCACATGTAGTTATCGAACCTATGAATGGAATCTCGTAAGATGATCCGTGTGTAAGTTTGGGTAAGTACCTATATAAGATTATACCTGTGGCCATATCACACAAAATATAAACGAAATAGGACAGGACAAGATCTAAGCTACAAAAAGGAAAAAGAGTATAATAGATCAAAGAAAAGAGTGAAAGAAGTTGTGGCTCTGAAAACTTCCGGTCGAATATTAAACTCTTTTGGAGCTTGATTAAATCGGCTCGGGGGAAATCAGAGAAAACTAAATTAAGAGCGGTGAGGGATGAGTCTGGAGACAATATGTGAGGAAGAACAAATGCTTGATAGATGGGAAACGTATTTTGAAAGCTTGTTTGAATGCGAAGATGTTTGTCTTGAGCCAGAAAGCACGAGTAAAGATGCAAGTAGCGAAGATGAAAGTGTGATTAGTATGAGTGAAATCATGAATGCTTTAAAAAGTATGAAAGCGGGAAAGTCAGCAGGTTGTGATAGAGTGTCGATAGAAATTCTGAGGAAAGGAGATGGCCTGGTGGGTAGTCTGTTGTACCGTCTTTTCAATGCGTGAGTAGCGGCCGAGTCCCGGAAGATTGGGTCAAGGCCGTTATCGTCCCTCTGTATAAAGGAAAGGGGTCACAGCAAGACTGCAAAAACTACCGCGGTATCAGCCTCCTTAGTGTTGTCGGCAAAGTATATGCGAAGATTTTAATTGAAAGGGTATTGAATGTTACGATTGATAAAATCTGGGATGTACAAGCAGGATTTCGAACGGGAATGGGATGTACAGATCAGGTCTTTTCACTTCGGTCCATCACAGAAAACTTCTTGGCTGTCAACCAAAAGGTTTTCCGTGCTTTTGTGGACCTGGAAAAGGCCTATGATAGGGTAGATAGAAAGGAGTTGTGGACGGTGCTGTCTATGTATGGAGTGAGCAGCGACCTGGTGCAGGCTTTGAGGTCCCTTTATGAGGGCCTGGTTTAACATCTCTTAAGGTGTTAGACAGGGCTGTGTTGCCTAACCATGGCTGTTCAATCTATTCATGGACAGTTGTATGCGGGATTTGAAAGAGTATGATTAGGGTTTGCGTATGCAAGAGTTCCTAATCAAATGCCTCTTATATGCCGATGATCAAGTTATACTTGCCCCATCGGTACTTGAGTTGCAGGAGATGGTGACAGTGATGAATGAGGGATTTAAGCAAAAGGGGATGAAAGTAAATGTTGCCAAGACCAAGGTCATGGTGACAGAGAAGGACGAGGAGATGACTGAGTGCGTGATAAATATAAATGGTGAATTAGTAGAACAAGTGAGAGAATTTGTGTACCTGGGAAGTATGTTTACAAGAGATGGTAAGTGTGAGAAGGATATCGAGAGGAGGGTGAATGCGGGAATTCAAATTAATAGGGCCCTGTACTCCTTTGTGAGCAGACCGAACGTTAAAAAAAAAAACCGACTGGCTATTCACAATGGAGTGCTGGCCCCTAACCTGATGTATGGTAGTGAATGTGGGGTGTGGCAGGACAAACATGTAAGTCGTGTAAATGCAGTTGAAATGCGCTCTTTGCGTAGTACGTGTGGTGTGAAACTAATTGATAGAGTAAGAAATGAAAAAGTCAGAGAGAAATGTGGAATAAAACAAGATGTAGTGACTAAGATTGAAAAGGGCATGCTTCGATGGTTCGGTCAGTTGGAAAGGATGGATGAAAAAAGATTGACGAAAGAGATATACAGATCGAAAGTGAGTGGAAGGGTCGGAAGGGGCCGCCCCAGGCGTACTTTTTCCAATCAAATCGGAGAAATACTGGAAAAAGGCCGAATCTTTACTACCCGAAACCGACGTGCGTGCATGACTCGATGTATGAATGTGGAATAAGCGAAAGAAATTTGTCAAGATCGTAGCAAGTGTAAAGAAGTGGTCTCGGCCTACCCCTCTGAGAAACAGGCGTGATTTAATGTATGTATGTATGTATGTATTTGAAATTTTTTTTCGGCAAGGGCCTTCGTCCCCTCCCACCATGTATAAGTATGATTATATTAGTACAGTGTTTATCGAGGTGGTGAGGTTGATCATAAAGCCAGTGGGTGTTATTTTTTAGGGTCATACGGTGGACTTTGCCTTCATATATATCACAGAGCACTGAATCGTCACCGCGCGCCTCTACTAGAGACGGCAGTGAAGACAATATTCGTGCCTCGCAGTTGCGCTGAGCGCAATTGATGGAGGTAAAGGCCGTCAGTGTCTATTTGGACGTTGTAGAGTGCACTTGATCAAAAAAGCGATATTATGCCTCATTGTGCTGTGATATGGTGTAATACCGAAAGTAAAAACGTGAATAAACAAAATTCTGGCGTATCATATCACAATTAAGTATTTAAAACCAATATTTGGTTATTTGAAAATTGCGATTTGAGGTTATCTTGGAACACAAAACCTCGTCTTTTTCTTCTTCTTAACACAAAACCTCCACCGCGCCGTAAGCAGTCTCACCAGCCAGTGACGCCAGTAAATGCGTTAGTGAAGTGTAGCGGTGTATGGCGTCATATCGATACAGTGCATCAATGTTCATAAAGTATCAATGAATTTTTATTCCATTTAAAATTGTTAATTTAATATTAATTTTCCTTTACTAAGTGTTCCTTTTAGGTTTCCTAATGATGCTTACATTAAAGATAAATGAATATTAGCGACGGGAAAGTTAAACTGGTTTCTTCAGAAACATGGTACGATTTGCTCAGACCATTTCGAGGCTGGAAGTACCACGAAAAGGAGTACCAGAACATAGCTATTTTATGATGCTATTCCAACAATGAAACTCCATCCTGTTTTTAACGAGGAGGAGGAACTTTCACAAACTGATTCATTTCATAAACATATAATTTGGTAAACTGCTTTTTTCCGGAACTGAAAATATTTTCAGGATTTTTTTCAGGACTATCGTGTCAAAACGCTTTAGGTTAGGTTAGTTTCGTAGAAATCCTGAAATATGTACAGTTTCGGAAAAAAAGCGGTTTGCTAAATGATGTTTGTGAAATCAATCAGTTTATAAATATGTGGAAAAATATGTGGACATCAGACTGAACTACCTTACAAAAAAACGCAACTCAAATTTATTAATACGAAGTTATTGTAAAAAAATGTTTTATTTTTGGGGCAGTGATGGCGCTCCGGTTCAAGTTTTTTATAATCTTGATTTTAATAAACAAATAAAAAAGATTTCTATTATTTTGGCACCTAGTTGGTAATGCATGCCTAAAGGTATAATGAATAATTTTGAATATTGCCGAAGTATTGTTTTTAAAATAGTTATGTGTCCGATTTTGGCTCATTAAAATATCGATTAAAATATCGACCTCACACCGCAGCACTGTTAACTGTTAACTGGCGGACAAATGGTTGACAACTAAGACAATACGGATATGTCATTTATGTAGTAGTGCGTGCACTAGTATGAGTAAACGGTGACGCCCACTGACACGCTTGATTTGTATGGAAAGTTTGGAGCATACCGTCTCTAGTAGGGGCGCGGTTCTGTGCTCTGTGATATATATGTATATACCAGCAAGTGTGATGTAGTTTTTAATTAAATAAAAATAAAGTGTTTCCCTATATAGAAGACTGCATCATTTACAATTTCTTTTTACAGGTCACATTCAAAGTAATTTACGATCATTTTGACCTTATTTAATGCATTATGCAAAAGTTAACCATTTTAGGGATGTTTCTCTTTTAAGTATTTTTTCTCAAAAAAGGGCCAAAAAGCAATTTTAAAAATTATTAAATTAGAAGGGACTACATAACAGCATAATTGTGATCACTAGACCCCGCTATCAGAGGTGCAAAATGGTAGCTGTCAAGTTCTTAGGGATGGGTAAAAATTATTTGAAATACTAGCTATATGACGATAATTATAGCTATATGTCGATAATTTTTCTTTGCCATAATGAGAGTCTAGGACTTTAATTAAAGGTGTTTATTTTATAAAACAGGACTACATAATTACAAAATGCCGATAGCGGGGTCTAGTGATCACTAACTTTAAAATGGCAGGTGGGTATACCTACCTACCTACCTACTATCAAAATTGCCTTGATACTTGATATTTATTAATTAATATTTAATAGTGGTAGAATTACATGAAAATATCTCTCATGTAATAATTGATGGATAGTGATTCTATTTGTTGGTACAGTCAACGTCAAAAGTAAGTGATCAAAATTAACATTTCAAAACATGTTCAAGCATGACGCCCCAGATAAAACAGATTATAACAAAGTGTCATTTTCAACTGAATATTTAATGAGTCAAAAGAAAATGATCATAAACGATGCCATAACTGTCTCTTTATAGAAAATTTCAATAAAGAATAATTTTGTTTTCTACCTGTGTGTCAAGTGTCCAACAAGATAAAGTCAAAATGACTAAATCTCCAAATGAAAACTAGGGTAATCACGGCAGTTAAAAAGGATTTATTTTAAATGTTGCAAAAAAAAACAAAGCGAAGTAGTAGGAACTTATTTCAACCCTTGATAGAAATGAGAGGTGTTATAGTTGTTTCGCGTGTTTGTCTTACGAGTATAACCGACACTAACCGAACGTCTGACTTGTATTCCGAGGTGGTCTTGAGAAGACATGAAAGCCCAAACATTTATATTCACTTACATGTGATAGTTTGGTAGTATTACTGACTATTGCTATTTTAGAAAATCAGTTTAATTTGAAACACTCAGTAATGACTTTAACTGTTTGAATGGCATGTCACTTACTTATGACACATTACGAGCTAATTTACTAATGCTAAACTACAATAATCAGATACATCTGTCTTAATTTATTGTATATACTATTTTGAGACCCTATTTCATCAGTTTCTTTTGCTGTTGACTGTACATTAGATTAGAATGCCTGGAACTCAATTTATTACAGTAGGGATTTAGATGATGTCAGCACATAGGCACGCCAGTAAGATTACATTGCGGCAATGTAATGTTATTAAGATACCAGTGCTGGCACTATAAATTCAGCACTAGCCGTTGGTTTCAAGTTGAAAGTCTCAACTACTATCCCTTGATGATTATGAATCTTGTTGTATCCTACTGGTATTGATCAATAATTAATTTTAGGTAAAGGTACTTCGTCCTAAAATGAATTGTACAAATAAAGTTAAACTGTGACATTAATATTTTAATAAACCATAAACATATGAATTTTAATTTAAAATGTCCAAGTCAAGTTATCTTCTTCTCCCATTCTTACACTTCCTTCATGTGATTGTTCATCAATGACTTCATCAAATTTTTTATACAAGTTAAAGTCCTCCTCAGACTTTGATTAAGAACTCTCTGTCTGATCCAGTTTGTATGATTAAATGTTCAAAATGTGTTCCAAATATGCCTTTATCTTTACTACCTAATTAGCAATTCGCCTCACAGTGCCCTCGGATTTCCCTCTTGCAAAGTTTACCATTTTCGGTAAATATTTTAACCAATAAAAGCGATCAATTTTAGCGCAGTGGTCACAATTTAAAAAAGTACCAGTAAAATATCAAAATGTATATATGGTTACGCTATTACCACTGGTCAATCTCAAACAATAACATCGAAGTAACCTCAAAATACTAACTACTATTAAAATAGACCAAACCAATTGATTTATTAAATTTATAAGACATTGTTGTCTTGGTTTATCAATACAAAGTTGTGTTTTATACAAAACATACCTGGGTCATTCTTTTTTTTTACCTACTACAAAACGTAGATTTCCAGTTTTTAATTTTTTTGTACTTTCATTTATTACGAGGGCTGCTACTTATGTAACCGGAATCCGGGATTCCAACATTTTTAAAGGCTATATCTAAACCTCCATGGTAAAATTCGAACTTTTCTAATATTGGCCGTTATATATTTTTTTCTCATGTTCGCTAGTGTTTTGTTTTTGGCGGGTTTAAAATGTTATCTCGCTGCAAGAATGGAACTCACACGTGAAAATTTTCGTGCTATGATCGGCGTGGTTTAACGCAACAACAGTGCTTAGATCAATAAACTTCAACATTTGGTGATGAAGCTCCATCGAAAACCACTGTCTATCACTACTGGTTTAGTGAGTTCAATCGTGGACGTAGTATGGACGAAACGACTCTATTTTTGGTAGGTCATAATATAAAATGAACGGGTCATCCACCGTTCCCCTGATTTGGCACCCAATGATTTTTATTTATTTCTAAATGTAAAGAATAAATTTCGAGGTCAACGATTTTCGACCTGTGAATATGCCGTCGACGCGTTCAAACAGCACGTTTTGGAGATACCTCAGTGGAAAAAGTGCTTTAAAAATGGATTTCAACGTATGAAAAAGTGCATCGATTATATCGGAGAATATTTCGAAAAACAATAAAACCATATTTAGTAATATACGTTCGTTTATTTTTTCTATTCCGGGTACATACCTCATATCAGAGATCAAATAAAATAAAAAATTTTTTTTTTGTTAGGACTAATTGATGTTTCCTGCCTGCAGATAATCTTTTATTGTTTTTAATGTAGTTTACCAGAAACACTGACTGAGTGGTCGTTTTCAGCCGAGGCCAATTTTTAGATGACCGATGTCACGGTATTGTATGAAAAACAATATTATAAAAAAAATCTGGGTTAAAGAAAGAGCACAATTATTTAGTACTAATAGATAAATAAAAATATGGAAGTATATGAAACACGAAAAGATAATTATCAATAGTTTAATGAGACGTTTAATAAGATGAGAGACCGGCCATTGTCGGTAAAAAAGAAGAATGACCCACCAGTCATATCAGCTGTTCGTTTGTAACCATCGTTTAGATCAGAAAATACTTTGCCGGCTTGAAACTACGCTAAGTGCGGTAAAACCTCTTTATATACGACGTCTCTTGTTCCATTACGTATTGATCTATTCATTTTTATACTAATCACTCCATTTCCCCAAAGCAGAAACACACTAAATAGAGAAATAGTTTAAAATATCCACAAGGAGCTCTATTCCAAACGCGAACTTTGACAATACAACAGGTGTTGCAAGATACGTTGCTTTTTAGTTCTCTTTTATTTAATTTCTACTCTTTATTGTCGTCCTGTAGTAAGAACTCTTGACAATCAGGGATCCGACCACCCATTCCCCGATAAAATCCTTTAAAAGACTTACCGCTCGAAGTATAACCCACTAAATGAATAATTCCATCGGAAGAAATACATAACTTAGTAATTTGTTAAACTAACCATTCACATAAGGGAAGGCGGTCAGACGGCTTAACGCTGGTTTCGTAGGCTAGATCGATAGTATCCTATGGGACGCAACGTGCTTCAGCAGGCCCCCACATATTATAATAACCACATGAGAGAATATGACCTCATATTTTTTTAACGATTATGCATAGACCAACTGCAAACGGGGTGTATAAAGTTACGATACATTTATTATAGTAGTTTATGCAACAGTTGTATAAGAGAGGTCAAAAAAGACGAGTGGTGTGGTTACGATGTGAGCCGCACGCGAACATCGTAAAGCAAGACGCCACGAGTATTTTTTGACTTAGTTATACACCGTTGCATACAATACTTTTTCTACGACTAGGTTTCAAATAAAATGCAAAATTAAATTAATATACCTAGGTTAGAATACGAACGAACGAAGCACAGAACAACAAACGAGCGAGAAACGTTCGAAAACAACAAAATATGTGTCTATGGTTAACTTTGTTTTTAAATTGATGTGCACTTGCCAGGTTTCATATTTTTTTTTAAAGTTGCACAATCGATTTAACTTGTGAAATAGGGACTAAAAACACCTAATGATTTGAGAAATGAATTCTTTTACCTGATTGGTCGATTTTAATATAGCTGCGTTCTGGCTTGCATAAACTACAATTTAAATTAGTAAAAGAGTTTACATACCAAAAATAACCTAACGTTCCGATTGACAGTCAATGTGTATTGTGATTGGTGGTTTAATTTGGTGAAGTATTTTGATTGGTCAAATTAACCTAGGTGTAAGCTTTGGCAGCTAGGCATATCGTTTTGGCTCAAAAAAGCACAAGTGCTGTTAAGGGGAATAGACTAGATAGACTTTTCTACGGAATGTTCTGCGGACATATTATCTATATTCTTATATTAGTGTTCGTGACTATATAAATGACAGATAAAAGTACAGGAGTAGGAAAAATCCTTTTCACTACTCTGAATTTAGGATGGTTTTAACCTTTTTATGTATACATAGGCACAGATAACAGAATACAAGTACAGATACCCAATCTCATAGAGCAAAAGCATGCCGTCCTAATGTAGACAATTCGGTAGGCAATTTTAGTCCCGTAGTTACACCAGTAGATGCCGTATCTGATCCACCACTGGATGCTGGCAGCCTACCTAATAGTTTTAGTAATGTATCACCAGATGGCATTGACTTCAAGAATGAGACGTCAAGAAAATTGTAGACTTAAAATTAATATGTAATGGCTGTAATCTATAATCCTACCGGTGACATTGTGGTAGCGTTTTATTCATTCATAGGAACATCTGCCCTGATTAATGATGTCCAGGACAAAATAGGAATGTTTTAATGACATGTTTGGGAAGTTTTTTGCTGACTATAAATAAATCAATAGGTAAAAATAACTGGTTTATTAGGTTTAAAGAATTTATTTTCTCATAAGAATTTTACAATTCACTTACATGAGAATTAAGAATAAGTTAAAAATAGTTTGGTGAGCGTATTTAAGCGTGCGTATTTAGGTACATAAAAAGGAAATATCGCCTTCAACTTCAACTTTATCCGAATCCAACGAAACAAAGTTATACACTCGGCTTCAAAAAAATCGCACCTTTTGGTATGTTGACTTCAAGCAGCTATAAACCCTATTTAATCCAAAATAAGGTATGAGTGCGGGGCCTCATTTTAAAGGTTATTGAATCCTTTAATTAATAAAAATGTGATAATGAATACTAAGCTTAAAAAAAAAAGTTTTTCTTGAAAAAAGGAAAAACATTTATTCACCCCAAAATTACACAATCTAAAAACATAACAAAATTAAAAAATACAGTAAAACAAATTCTTAAAACTAAACTTAAAACCTAGTGTTACCTCCCCTAGCCCTAATTACAGCCTCCATGCGATCCTTCATTGACCTCACCAACGTCACGATGCTTTCTTGAGGAATGTCACTCCACTCCTCGACGACGGCGTCCCGAAGCTGTTCAAGGGTGGCAGGGGCAGTATCACGAGACCGCACCCGGCGTTTCAGATCATCCCAAAGGTGCTCTATGAGGTTCAGGTCAGGACTTCTCGCTGGCCACTGCATCACGAGGATCCCAACCTGATCCAGGTAGTCCCGAACAATCAACGCCGTATGAGAGCGGGCGTTGTCGTGCATGAATGTGAATTCAGGCCCGACAAAACCAGCATACGGGACCACGTGGTCCTCCAGGATCTCTGTGATGTACCGATGAGCAGTCAGGGACCCCTGGCCACGTCCACCTCCAGTGCGGGAGACGCACACAAGGTCGGATTTGCCCGATTTTAAAGTTTATTAACTGTGCTTTCAAATGATACTAATATAATAAATAAGTTAAGAGCTTTATTAGCTTGAAGTCAAAATTTCAAAAGGTGCGATTTTTTTGACGCCGAGTTTAGTTTAAATGTTTGTACACAAACTGTCAGCGCGTTTTGATACTTCAATGGTTAAAGATAGCACGTTGTTCGTTCCGTGTTTGTACTAACATTTTAATACACCGAAACCGCCAAAACAGTATTTCGTAATATTCATTTATATTCGTCAAGACATTATTTTCTCTATTGTTTTTTTGTTTTTAATATAAAAGAAGTATTTTGAGTATTGATTTTACGCATCAAACAAGAATTTGTAAAAACGAAACGCTTGGGGTCTGTGAGTGCATAGTAGTTTCGCGATCCGTGATGGCACCATCTAGTGACAGTACCTAATAAGGCGTAGCAAGCTTGAAAGCTTATAAGTTTTTATGAGTTAGATGGAGTTAATATAAAATTTATTGCATTTATTAAACTTATAAAATATACCCTACTTTATGTAGAGAAGGATGTTTTTGATGTAATTAAGGTACGTTGAATTTATTAAGGTGCAAAAATCATTCAATCTTCACGATTACTGATTCAAATGTTTCGCTCGATACCTGTGACGCCATCTATGAGTTTATTAAAGTAATAATTATACGTTGTTCTAGTTGGGAGGCCATGACATAGGGTTTCAAACGCATCCCACTGAAATCAGTACAACCTAATTCAGTTTAATTTGAAGTTTTGTTGATTCATCTCATCACACACTGGGGCGGTGTAGCCTCGTAGGTATTTAGAATTTTAACTATAACGGAAAACAATGAAAAGGTTCCTGGATCAATATAACGAATAGCACGCGAATGAATACGACATGAAAGTGAAGTTTTAAAACAATCATAAACAAGGTAAAGGCGGTAATATATTGCTTTTTGATTAAAATTCCAACATGTTGCGGGCCGCGATCTCTTTAATTTAGTCGCATTGTACGCTTAATACGTTCCGTCTGTTTTCGACATCTGTTTCTTTGGGAGTTTTACTGTGCAATAAGTTTGTAAATTATAAGAATAACAAAAATAAAATATTAACGCCTTATAATTGAATAATCCTACATAAATGCAAACAACACATTTTGCAACAGTCTATAATGTTGCAAAATGGTCCAAAAAAGTTTTTCATAGTTTTTCTCTTATTCTGTCAAAACTGCTGTAAAACGTACAATAAACCTTGTACTAACTTATATAATAGTTATTTATGTACCTGGCATATAATGGGACTTCTTAAGGTACGAGTGTGGTGAGAGCGCGAGCTTGCGAGCGCTCTAATTACAGGCACGTGTACCTTAAGAGCTAGTTATGAACCTTTGCATACATAACTTTTTCTACAAGGTTAAAATGATAATGACAAAAATAAACAATCACTAACTTTTCTCGTTTACTTACTTTACTCGATTTTTTTGCTAGAAAAAATTACTTGTCAGCGAACTCATTTGCATTATTCCGATTGGCTTTAATAGTTTGTGAATTTTATTGTAAAGTAAATGTTAACATATTTTATGCAAATGTTAATACCACGGCAATACTCATTATAGAATTGTTTTCTCGCTTCGGTTACGCTATAGGTGGTATTCTGATACCGTTAACGATATCAATATTAGCGGTTTATAGTACGCGAGTAGAAAATGATCTTTTTAATGCTTAATAAAGCGAAGGATAGCTGAATCTAACCGCAAAGTAAACAGTGTTACTGACATTAACGCGGGGCTCATTAAGTCGTATAAACTTAAGCAACGTACTTTCCGCATTTAAATATTGCCTCTAATCAAATAAGTCTCAATTGTGCAATCCAATGCTGTATTTATTCTTGATGTTTAACTACAATGCTTTGGCGTATGGTCGGACACTGAATGATTTTCGTAATTGGAGCGTAGCTCTAGGCATTTTACTCAACGCATACGGGGGAGGTGCGTCCCTAAGCGGGGTCTTCAGCTTATGCTGTCTGTGTAGCAGAATTATAATAGTCAATTTAATTTTATAACAGCTTTTCGAATATAAACTTCCTCCGTTAAAAGTTAAAATTAATTATTTATGCAGGCTGGACCTGAGATGACATGGGTCGTCGCGGAACATGTAGCCGCTGGAGCCGGCGAGCTTACCGTCTCCAAAGGACAACAAGTGGAAGTTATCGAAGCGTGGCAGAGTCGCGCCGACTGGTGGGTCGTGCGGCTGCCGGGAGAACCCCCGCAGGATGGCGCTGTCCCGGCACACGTACTCAAACCTCAACCTCAAAATCTCACTCAACAGAAGACATCGCCCTCCAGGCGTCCATTGAGCCAACCGTGCGAAGAAGTACTTGGTAAGTTTTTTTATCATATAAGCTTATCGTCCTTCTACTACGATTCATAGCCATAAAAGATAAAAAGATAAAATATGTTTATTCAGTGAGTAGGCCGCACGGGCACTTTTACACGTCAAAAATCTACCAGCGCTTCGTAAGAGACCACTGCTGAGAAGAAACGCCGCAAGAAACTCAACAGTAAGTCGTTTTTTAAATATTGCTAATGATATTATACAATAATAAACTTAAGCTAGCATTATATAAAACAATGAATCTCACATAACACCAAAAATTTATATATTCATGCGTAGTTGAGCAGGAAAATGTGTCAAAACTCAGAATTGTCACAAAACTAATAAGCAACAGTAATATAAAATAAAAAAATATAATTATAGAAAGTATACAAGTTATACTTACCTGTGACGGTGCAAGACAACATGCATAAAAGTTTCGATACATTCTCCTACAGAAACCGTGTCCCCTAGACAATATACAATATTTACATATTTTTATGGCTAAGTTATTATTAAATTATTTAGGTGTTGGCCAAGCATTTTTATCTGTTAGATAGTCTTCGACCCTATAGTAAGCTTTAGACATCAACGACTTTTTCAAGTAAGTTTTAAGTACTGGAAATGGTAACTTTAAAACAACAACGTCAGGTAATTTAGTAAAGAAAAGGATGCATTGACCTACAAATGATTTATAAACCTTACGGACACGAAATTTTTTAATAGCAATTTTATTTTTATTTCTTGTATTCAAATTATGTACATCACAATTCTTAACAAAATAGTCTTGATTTTTAATGACATAAATAATATTCTCATAAATAAATTGTGATGCTACTGTCAAAATATTAATTTCTTTAAATAGTACTCTTAAGGAATCACGGGAGTTTAGATTATATATAGAACGAATGGCTCTTTTTTGCAACACGAATATAGTCTGTATGTCAGCAGCTTTTCCCCAAACCAGAATACCGTACGACATAACACTATGAAAAGAACTATAATAAACTAAGCGAGCTGTCTCAACATTAGTAAGTTGCCTGATTTTCCTAACAGCATAAGCTGCCGAACTTAATTTACCTGCTAGTACTGCTATATGGGGACTCCATTGCAAGTTTTTATCTATAGTTATCCCTAAGAAAAGCGCCTTATCTACCATTTCCAATCTCTCATTATTAAGAAATACACTAGATTCTACCGGTCTAACATTAGGCAAAGCGAACCTAACACATTTAGTTTTCTTAGCATTGAGTAGCAAATTGTTACTAGTAAACCAATTAAGTACTTTACCTAGTATGGTATTTATCCTACTGTAATCGACGGATTTTCGGTCTACCTTGAAAATTAATGATGTATCGTCAGCGAATAGCACAATATCACAAAAATTATCTACTGTGGGTGGTAAGTCATTAATATAAACCAAAAATAAAAAAGGACCTAATATAGAGCCCTGAGGCACACCTAACTTAACAGCGGCTCCAATAGACTGTGTTTGGTTTACAACAACAGTTTGTATTCTATCACTAAGATATGAAGACATAAGATTTAGAGAATTATTTGACAGACCATAAAGAGTCGCATGATCTACGCAATCGAAAGCTTTGGAAAGGTAACAAAAAATTCCTATAGCATCACAAGATTTCTCCCAAATATTGTATATATATTTAATGAGCACAGATGCTGCATCAGTTGTGGATCGTCCTCTGGTGAAGCCAAACTGATTACTGTTAAGCAGTTTATTTCTATTGAAGTGACCTACCATATCTTTTAACATTAACTTCTCAAAAACTTTACTTAAAACAGGTAGAATAGGAATGGGACGGAAATTAGTTAAATCACTCATATCGCCCGATTTAAAAAGTGGTATGACTTTACTATATTTCATAAGATTTGGAAATACCCCCTCTGAAATGCAATTATTGTAGATTAAAGCTAAGTGCGGTGCAATTATATCTATGACATGATGGATGACTTTAACTGATGTTCCCCATAAATCCTCAGTTTTTTTAAACTAAGCGATTTGAATACCTTAACAATTAAAACTGAATCTACGTGGCTAAAATCAAAGCTTTCGTTATATTTAGTAACATTAGCACAAAGTAATTTTTGAGCTTCAATCGCAGATGATTGAAGACATTTCGTGGTATTAACGGCTATTGTCGAGAAATAATCTTCGAACGCTAAGGCCACGTCTTTGTTTGACTTGATTTGTTTGTCACCCTTGTTAAGGGTTACTTGATTATCACGAGTTTTAGATTTACCCGTTTCTCTATTTATTATTTTCCACACAGTTTTGACCTTATTGTCAGAAGCTTTGAGCTTAAGACTTAAAAAGTTTGACTTAGCAGTCAAGCAAACTTGCTTGAAAGTCCTTGAATATAGTACTAACAACTAGGCTATCCAGTCTGCTAGTTCTGCTACGGCAAAGAAGAATGGGAAAAACACTAGAACGATAATAAATTAACTTTATTATTTTACGAAAAGGACTTGTATGTTATGTTAGATGTACTAATAAAAAGGCCGTAGCAGGATAAGGGAAGGGCAAATGCCCTTTTATGATAATGGGCTGGTTTTTTTTTCTATAGTTACTTACATCTATTAGTACTATTGTGCCAAGTTTTGTTGAAAAATTCCCAGTGGTTCAGCCGAGAAAAAAAAAAACCGAAATAATTAAATATGACTTTTCTCTAAAACTATAAAACTTTAATATAACATCATTTTATCATTTTGTTAGGCTTAATAAAATATATGTTTTAAGAGAAAATGGACTCTCTATCTTTAACACTTATGTAAAAAACAGGTAAGTCAAAACTTTAAATATTTTTTTTTTTTACTTTTGATAGTGGTACCACTCTATTTGTTATTTCTAAATAAGCCTTACTTAACGATCTATCACTCATATTAATATGATGGATTAAATCGGAAAGCAACTGTGTCAAAATTAAATAAATAATTGGGTAGGATTTCATTACATTATATTAGTAAGCTATTCTGACACCGCCAAAGAACCAAAGCATAAATCCTCTTTACAAATAAATAACATTAAAACAAGTTTTGACAGTTACAGTGACGTCAGCCTTTTCTGATTACTAAAAATGTCACCATTTTAGCTAATGAAATAAAAACTATGCTTATTTTAATCATTGTTGCTATTTGTATATAACAATTTAAAGGTTAAAATCGGTCAGTAACTGTAGCATTTAAAGTAAAATCCTTTTTGGGTATAATTTCATGATCATGAAATTTTATTTAAAACTATTCATAATCATTCGGCCTGCTGAAACTTTGAGCGGACTTTTTTTGAATCATGGAATTCACGTTACTGTCAATGAAAATAGCGATGAGGATTAGAGGGTAGTTCCGCGGTCGTTTCAACCGCTCTCATTACCTTCCTCGAATTAATGTCGAATTTCCTGTAGATTAGGATAGCATGTTCAGTTATTTGTTAGAGGTCAGGGCACTATATATTATATTATATTCTAGAATAAGCGTATTTTATTTCATTAGCTAAAATGGTGACATTTTTAGTAATCAGAAAAGGCTGACGTCACTGTAACTGTCAAAACTTGTTTTAAAGTTATTTATTTGTAAAGAGGATTTATGCTTTGGTTCTTTGGCGGTGTCAGAATAGCTTACTAATATAATGTAATGAAATCCTACCCAATTATTTATTTAATTTTGACACAGTTGCTTTCCGATTTAATCCATCAAATTAATATGTGTGATAGATCGTTAAGTAAGGCTTATTTAGAAATAACAAATAGAGTGGTACCTCAATCAAAAGTTAAAAAAAAAATATTTAAAGTTTTGACTTACCTGTTTTTTACATAAGTGTTAAAGATAGAGAGTCCATTTTCTCTTAAACATATATTTTATTAAGCCTAACAAAATGATAAAATGATGTTATATTAAAGTTTTATAGTTTTAGAGAAAAGTCATATTTAATTATTTCGGTTTTTATTTTTTCTTGGCTGAACCACTGGGATTTTTTCAACAAAACTTGACACAATAGCACTAATAGATGTAAGTAACTATAGAAAAAAAAACCAGCTCTTAATCGCGAAGGGCATTTTTTCTTCCCTTATCCTGCTACGGCCTTTAACTCAAATGCTATACAGGGTGGGTTCTATCCATATCCATACTATATACTACACTATACACTATATACTATATACCATACTTACTATCCATATCCATACTAATATTATAAATGCGAAAGTGTGTCTGTCTGTCTGTCTGTCTGTTACCTCGTCACGCTTAAACCGCTGAAGCGATTTGGGTGAAATTTGGTGCAAAGATTGTTTGAATCCTGGGAATGGACATAGGATAGTTTTTTTCCCGAAATGTATCCCCTAAAGGGGTTAAATGGGGGTTAAAATTTGTATGGAGAAACTTAAACCGCCTCGCCTGGCCGATTTAGATGATGATATAGGGATATTTATATGTATGTAGTTCCGACGAGGGTCATACGATAAATTTTATTCCGAATATCATCCCCTTACTGGCGAGTCATGGGTGGAGGGGGTTTAAGGTCTACTTTTACCGATTTACTTTCATGAAATTTGGTATAGAGGTAGTTTGGCCCATGGAAGATGATAGGGCAGTCTTTATCCGTGAAATCAACATTCCTTATAAAATACAAATAAAATTTGGTCTAGAGATATTTTGAATCCGTAATGCCGTTTTCATCCCTTATAGGAAGTTTTTAAGATGGAATCAACATTTTAAATATGTACCCCCTTATTCATAAATGTCCATCAAACTTACGAGGGTAATATTTATTCAAGCTGGTTACTACTACACAGAAGAGGATTTTTACTTATGTTTTTTTACCCTATACTTTCGGTAAAGTGCTTTCGTTAAGCCATAATTTTCTTTTATTATTTAAAAGTAAGCAATTATAAAAAATCCGCTTGAATAAAAAATAAGCTACCCGAATTACTAATTTTACACAGACGAAGTCGCGGGCAAAAGCTAGTTTATATATAAAAGAGATCGCGTGAGTTTTCCATATTTAAGTCTTTATAATATGGTCGAGGACTATTTAACTGACTAAACTGCTTGGCCTGCACCAGAAACCTAAGTAACTTAATAATATCCTAGTCATCTGTGTCCCCGAAAATAATTTTCACAAGGACACAGTTAATTAAAAACTAGCTTTTGCCCGCGACTTCGTCCGCGTATAACTCTTTTGCTGCAGCTAAGTAAATTAATATGGTCAGGATTCGATTAAAAAGAAGTTGAATTGGATAACATCTAGGTTTAACATTTGCAGCCTATTTTGGAGTTCGTTTTGGCTTCCGTTGCTTTCGATAAGTTACCAAGTCGTTACGCTTCTTGGCCCTCTGAACCATTCGCACAGAAGTTCTGCACTTTTAAGCCACATCTCTTATCCAAGCACTGGGCGAGTTTTTGATTGTTCGCAATACTTTAGAGTCGATTTTGCTATAATGTCAGCCGGTTGATCGACCACTTTTCGGCTTGTAATTAAAAGAGAAGTCTTACCCGTACTTTTTAATGGCATTCATTGTAAACCGCATAACGACCCATTTTCTCGATTTTTGCGATTTTTCTCGTGGACATACCCTTTTCTCGTCTGTATTTGTCCACGATTCGTTTTCATTGCTCGGGTGTTAGGCCTCTCATTTTGTGAAACCAAAAGTAATCCGAAAAAAAAAACTTAGTGATTTCGTTCAATTCCATAGCATTTATGATTTATGACATAATGTAACATTCATATTTCGAATACGAATTATAAAAGAATGGCGGCCGGTTAAAGTTGTCCTTATACTTTTCGATACAGTCCTTATACCGAGAGATACTCCACAACATTTCCTTCTACTTGAGATATCTGCTGGTAATCATCTAAGATAGCTCAAAATTCGAGTAACTAAATAGAAAATTAACTCTAGTTACTTTTGGTTTTTGAAATCTTTTTTTGTGTTTGTAGTGATGGCGATGGAACGCTACACTGAGTATAGTTTGACATGCTCTTGCCAAGTTTTTGGTGAAGTAGAGCGCCTTCAGTGATTGTATTTTTTTTTCTGTGGTTCAGTATTAAGAGCATAAAGATGAAATGTACAGATGCGCAGCGGGCTACCATTGCGGTAAGGAGATGGCAATGGGCGTGCTCTTAATGTGATCGAGCAGAGCCGTCATCAGGTTGCGGTTAGTCGGGCGGGCGGTCGAAACGCGCGCGCCCGCCCGCAACCGGCGGCTCCCGCGTCGGTGTCTAACTCGCTCGACGATATCTTGGCACCACGCTCGTTGCACGCACCCCCCGTGCAACAGTGTGCAACTCAAGACACGCCTCCCGTACTGCTCGAAACCGGCTGCTTCTTCGCCCTTTCGGATGCGTTCATAGTTAGTCTACTTCCGGAGCGGACGTATGCAATTACACTGTACTCTTTGTCATTCTACTAGTGTTTCCAAAACGCATGACATTCTTTTATATAGGTTAAATGTTCAATTTATATCAGTGTCGGTTTTAGAAAATGCATTATAATCTGTATTATTATTAACTATGGCTACTTGTGCGGATTTTGGCCATGAAAGTGATTCCGACTGCGATTATTCATCTACTCCGTCCAGTGGAATTGAAAATCTATCAAGGACGATGTCTTTTCGTAATGCTTATAATAAAGTGTCCAAGTATTTGACTCACTCTACTGGAAATGGAAACTCAGGTAAGTAAAAATATCACTTCCTTATCCATCAAAATAAAAATTATTCTAAGCTGATACTAAAGTAGGTGCTTTCAGTTTTTAGATTCTTCATCAGCGTGCTAAACAGTTTTGGAAACAGTTTGCTAAGGATTTGAACTAGGCACTTATGTTTTTTTAGAAATACGTTACGTGGCTAAAATGCAATTGTCACGCCTCAATAGGTATAATAGTTACTAGCATTTGCTCGGGACTCCGTCCGCGTCGTCGGAAGTTTATCTTGTTTGTCTGGTGTAAGTACAGTCCAATTTTCCGGAAATAAAAGTTTCCTGTGTCCATCCCCGGGTCTCAAGCTATCTATACCAATTATCATCGAAATCGGTTTATTATATATAAAGTGGTTATTTCGCACACTTGTATGATAGAGAGCGAGTGTGCATGAGTAATATAAAGTAAACAATAATAACGTTAAGTATATTAAGAGAATATACGATAATTGAAAAGGTAGGACGATGCGTTTAGCCTTTAAGTAAAGTAAGCCTGCCTACGAAGCCAGCGGATCCTGGTTTTACTTCCGGTATGGGCAAATATTTATGTGATGAGCGCGAGTATTTGTTGCTGACCCTTATATACTCTGTTTTTAATTATGTATTTCTCTAAACAGGGTGTTAGGCGCATGGTTGGAGAAAAAAATGACGAATAAGTGGTGCAATGCCATGTACTACTTATTCAGTCCTAAGTCCTAAGTCCAGGAACCCAGGTTTAAAAAAAATGTTGCTTGTTCAAAAAAACACAGAATTTATTGTTTAAAATTAAAAAGAAACATGAATAAAACTGCATTTTTGTTTTTCTATTTTGACTGTTGCTATGTTCTGTGAGAGTTGATATCTGGTGCAAATAATTACTCGAAAAATGCCAAGGCCACAGTAAAGTTTTAAAAATACTAAAAAAACTACTAAAAGCCCAACAAAGCATCGCTTTAAAAAGAAACTAAAAGAGGTCAAGCACTTCAAGGGAAGCGCATTAATCAGAAAAGTTTTCGAACTTGGTACTTGGGCTTTAAGTTATTATTTAATTCGTTATTTATTTTAAGTTATTATTTAGTTTCGAGAACCTGGAGTCCTGGAGCTTCTTAATAGGCCTCAATACGCAGTACATGGCATCACTTATTCGTCATTTTTTCAACCATGCATCTAACACCCTGTATAAGTATATAAGTAGGTATGTTTAACGTTGTCTAGTACCCATAGTATACAAGCTTAGTTTGGGACTTGGTCAAATTGTGCGATATTGTCCCGTGATATTTATTTATTTATTTAGGGAATAGTACATTGTTGCCTAGGCGGGGAAAGTAAGGGTTTTCCTGACGAGGTGGTTAGCAGGCCGAGCAACAGCGAGGCCTGCTAAAATACGAGTCAGGAAATCCTCGTTTCCGCCGAGGCATACATAATGCTTTTCTCAAACATGTGAGGAAATAATACAAATACATTTCTAAAAAGCAAGTAATTTAATTTTCATTTTTGTTTGCCCTCCACAGCATAAATTGGTCATAAGTTCGGTTATATTTTTACTTAGATTTAGCGGGAAGCAGGTTTTGCCTAACCGAGGCAGCTTCAGATTTTAATATAGGCGGTGTGGTACCTATTTCGTCGCTTTCGTCGCTTGAGCTCATTTTTTATAGTAAGTATTTCACACAACAAATAGTTTAATATTCGGTTTCACAATTATATTATGCAGAATGAACGAACGAATGTTACCGACTGTCAATTGTTTTTAAATACTAACCATAGACATTGGAATGCAAATTCAAAAAGAAACACACGCACTGTGCTAAAAAAGCGAGCAGTTACCTTGGCTGTTTGGAATTTTTGTCTTGGTCCTTTTGATTTTGTATGCAAATTGACAGAATTTTTAAGAAATATATGGACATGGACGGAAAGTGTTTTCATATAGTTTTTTTACTCCTAGGAGTAAAATGAGGCTCTTTCCGTCCTTGTCTTTCAATCGGAATACCGTTTTTTCCGAGCATGTTTGAGAAAATGTTATTTCTAACTAGTTTTACTTTCTCACAGTGACTGAGTAGATGCGTTTTTTAATTTAGTTAAGTGTTTAATTATTTACTACCGACCTGCCCTCCTTTCGCTCGGTATAAACAAAATAATTTAGCCGTTTTTAGTCAGGGATAAAGTAGCTTCTATCTCTATTCTATCTATTTTTGTTAAATAGTTTCCGTATTTCCAGATACCTATTTATAAGTATCTACTACGCAGTTTCAGTAGATACGTATTAAAACAATTTTACCACTTTATAAGATTAATAATAAAAATGAATCGCTAAATGTGTTGCTAAGCGCAATACTCGAGAACGGCTGAAACGATTTGGCTGATTTATTTTTTGTTGTGTTTGTCAATGTCAGGACAAGGTTTTTATGAAAGAAAATAATTGAAAAATCCACCGGGAAAGTCAGGAATTTGCAGCGGGGCGAAGCCGCTGGTGGGCCGTTAGTAAGATTAATAAAGAAATATTTATTTTGTTAATTCCATTGAGTTGTTAAACAACATCATGTATAGTTATTTATTTTAATAAATTTTAGATAGCTTTACCTTTGTGGTCACCGGGTTAGAATAGTGCCACTCCATGTCTTCCCGTGGATTTCGTAAGAGGCGACTAAGGGAATAATAAAGGCTTCTAGTACTCTTAGGCGATGGGCTTGCAACCTGTCACTAATACACTGGTAAACATCTTAGCCTGATTGTGCAAAACGTGGTCACAGAATTATCAACAACTTATTTAAGAGTGCTTGGTAATTCTGTAGCTCTGCCTACCCCACTCTGGGAATGAAGGCGTGAGTTTATGTATGTATGTATGTAGATAGCTAAAACACCCGATACAATGGTGATCTCTTCTCTCAGATCTGATATCTCTTAAACGGTCCAGCCAATTTTTATGAAATCTAGCTAAGAACCATCGCTAGATATCCTGCTGTAAAATTGTTAAAAAACCGCATCCAAATCGGTCCATTCGTTAAGGAGCTACGACGCCACAGACAGATACATAGATACACACGTCAAACTTATAAATAACACCCCTTTTTTTGAGTCCGGGGTTAAAAGCTATCCCTTGTGCTATACCTTGTATTGAAACATATCTATTAAAGTCCATCCTCACCCGGTCCTCTCCTGTGCCCAGCGCAGTGGTGTTAATATTATATTAACACACTTAGTTTTAAACCGATCTTTATTATTTATAGTAGAAATTAGAGATATAACATTTTGTCGCGCTGTTAACATTTAATTTTACGAAATTTCTGTTTCAAAAAAGACCCATCTCTAATGTAATCTCAGAACGTATCTGACCTGAAAACATCAACAATCAATTTGTTATGACTATTACGAAAACTGGATCATGTGGTAGTTCTATTTAAAAAACTCGGGTAACACAAAACAGATATACGTTGAGTTATTCCTGCCCGTTCGTTTTAACACATTTATTCAATGTAACTACTAAAAAGTTCACGGACAAATTGTACATTATTAAGATTCCATGCTGTTAAATTATGAAAATTACTTTTTATTGTACAGTCAACAAGAACAACAACAACAAGAAGAGTTACAAGAAGATGTATCCACTTCTGGACCTTATTACAATGCAATTAGTTGAAAAAGTGGATACCTCTCTTTGTATTCTGTACAGAAAAATATATTTATCCGACTGTGAAGCGCGAAGCTTAAGGAATTGAACGAACACCAAGTACAGTCCACTACAAAAAGATGAATCAACTTTTTCACTTTATAGCATTTTGATATCCCTTCAGGTGGAAAGAAAAATATAGTTAGTTTAAAGGGTCTAGCAGGCTAAGGAAGGAGAAGTGGCCCCTGTGACGAATATCGGAATTTTATAATGTCATTTGTTGGCTATCTCATAATATAGAAACACCCTAACTTTCAGCCCCCTATCTCGAACCGTCACCGTGATACTGGTAAAAACGTCATTTTATGGACACATTTTTCAAAGTCGTTTTTCTACATACACATACATACATAAACTCAGGCCTTCATTCCCAGAGTGGGGTAGGCAGAGCTAAAGAATTACCAACAAGTCTTAAAACTTCTTGATAATTCTGTAACCACATTTTGCACAAGTAGGCTAAGATCGTAGGTCGTTTTTCTCCTGAACTATATAAGGTAGAGCAAACAAACCAAACCATAGTTACAAAGGATGGGTAGGAGTACAACTCTGATTTTTAAAAATATTTAATTCCATGAAAAAATAATGATTAAAATGTCAGAGAATTTTTTGACAGCAGTTTTTAACAAGTATTTGTAAAGGTACAGCTACGGAAAAAATCACATAAACTGCTAATAGTATTAGCTAGTGCCATGCGAAAAATCAATTCAATATAATTGGTGCAACATACTTAAAAAAAAAAATGTCAAAGAAAGCGTTAAATGAGTCTTTCATTCTCAAGGAGATTTTTCGATCCAATGAGATTTAATTTCGTTGCCTAGCAACAGAATGTTTCTTTTGAACTTCACGCATGGCTGTCAATAAAGGTCAAACTGCTGCATCTAAGATAACATGTGTAACTCAGGTTTCATAGAAACTAACTACGAAATCCATGAAATGACAGATTTACTATGTTATAATTATTTAATACAGAAACTTAATGGTCAATTGTTTCTAGTACCTATTAAGTATCACCGTTTATGGAATATAAAATAACTCATGAGAGCAAACATCGCAATACAAGTCACGGAGATTATGACAATCATAATATTCGTCGTCCCAGGTATAGGAAATTCTTATCCTGCAGTATTCGCAATATGTTTTTAACATAATATCTTCTTCAGAAAGTGATACCTGGGACGACGAATATTATGATTGTCATAATCTCCTTGACTTGTATCGCGATGTTTGCTCTAATGAGTTATTTTATACTCCATAAACGGTGATACCTAATAGGTACTAGAAACAATTGACCATTAAGTTTCTGTATTAAATAATTATAACATAGTAAATCTGTCATTTCATGGATTTCGTAGTTAGTTTTTATGAAAACTGAGTTACACATGTTATCTTAGATGCAGCAGTTTGACCTTTATTGACAGCCATATGCGTGAAGTTCAAAATAAACATTCTGTTGCTAGGCAACGAAATTAAACCTCATTGGATCGAAAAATCTCCTTGAGAATGAAAGACTCATTTAACGCTTTCTTTGACATTTTTTTTTTTTAAAGTATGTTGCACCAATTATATTGAATTGATTTTTCGCATAGTACTAGCTAATACTATTAGCAGTTTATGTGATTTTTTCCGTAGCTGTACCTTTACAAATACTTGTTGAAAAGTGCTGTCAAAAAATTCTCTGACATTTTAATCATTATTTTTTCATGGAATTAAATATTTTAAAAAATCAGAGTTATACTCCTACCCATCCTTTGTAACTATGGTTTAGTTTGATTGCTCTACCTTATATAGTTCAGGAGAAAAACGACTTTGAAAAATGTGTCCATAAAATGACGTTTTTGACAGTATCTCGGTGACGGTTCAAGATAGGGGGCTGAAAGTTAGGGTGTTTCTATATTATGAGATAGCCAACAAATGACATTATAAAAATCCGATATTCGTCACAGGGGCCACTTCTCCTTCCTTAGCCTGCTAGACCCTTTGAACTTTGAGTTAATGTCATAAAGTATTAATTGTTTTTTTGACAGCAGCCGTTATACGGCTGCTTGCCACTTAAAGGGATAAGGCCCGAATGCAGAAGCGATGTTTAATTTATTCGGTTTATGTCGACTTGAGTATGAGTATGAATACGAGTTGAGTATTATTGTTAATGTCGACTCCATAGCTCGCTAACATCTTACCGTGCTATGAAAACTCCGATACCTAAAATTAACATTAATTGACATTTAACATCGTTTGGTGAAATTTGTATTTATAATGTACACAACTGTTATTTAAATCGGCGGTTATTATATCCAGTTACAAAGATCAGCGTGCAGTAATTTTACTTTGTGGCGGTAAAAAAATAAATGTAACAATTTTAACCAAAAAAAAAAACAGTTTCTTAAACTCACACTTTGAACGGAACAAGGATAAATTGCAAGGTCAAGGGTATTTGACTTCGATATTTAGTGGTGGATATACAGGGTGTCTGGAAAACCTTCGGAGAAATTTGGGGGGGTAATAGTTCGCACGATTCTGATCACGGGGGTATGGTTCATTTTTGTTTCTGTTAATGTAAAAAAAAAAGAAGGATTAATTATATTAATTTTGTTACTTGATGTATCGCAGCCGATATCTCGACCTTGACATTTTGACGTTGATAGTATACTACTCCAACAGTTCGTAGTATCTTATGTCAAAATTCAATGTCCGAGGTCAATGACCTGAGACCATACGTTGTCACATGGTATGTAAACAAACAGTTCGCTCCATGTAAACAAACAGTTCGCTCCATGTAAACAAAAATCAAGGTAGCATTATAATAAAAATAAATGAGTAATTTTAGTGCAACTTACTGTATTTTCGTTTTTGCAATTTGAACACTAATTGGTTTTAAATGTGAAATCACTAAAGATAAAAAAAAGATAAAAAGATAAAAGATGTTTATTCAGTAAGTAGGCCGCACGGGCACTTTTACACGTCAAAAATCTACCAGCTAAACTATTGCTCATGCGAACTAGGTCTATTGTTCATGTTTTGCCGAGACTGATCATATCGTCCGTCTTTTACTGTCGAGATCTAACCATTTACCATTGTTTTCTGCTCTAAAGTAGCCCATATAACTGATTTACAGCAAAAATATTGAAGACGTGAATTTTGAAAATAACATAATTTAACACTGACATCTAATGACAGCCATAAATTCATAGACTTCTCAAAGTTCAAATAGACGGATTGAACGATCCGATTATTGCTCTCGGTATTGAAGAAAAAAAAGGAGAAAAAGAAAATCGTTTATTGGTGCAAACCACAGAAAAATAATAATCAAATTAAATACAGTGAGAAAATAATTTAAAACAAAACCTTAAAACTATTTTATAAAATAATAATGCACCAAATTGGGTGCTACTCAGCATCATAGTGTCAGACATGCCGTGACGCTGCACGCGCTGATTTTCAGGGCAACCAGACGGGGAGAAAGCGCTGCTGGCTGCTGGTTCTTTCCTTTTGATCCGCATGGTATTTGTGGCAGTAGCCAAAAGTCCAAGTGCAAAACATTTTGTCGATGGATATAAAGGTCGTCGCATAATTGATTATAATAGGCTATTTGACAACATTGAAAATATACTACAAATTGTGGTCATCCTATCTGATACTAGCGTAAAATAACGTATTTCACTTTATTTCACATTAAATTATGTCTATTTTTTTGGAAATTACACGAAATAATAAGGATTTTTTTTGAAATTTAATCTGTGGCAAAAACGCTATGTGATGTTAGAAATACTTTATAACCTGTGAGTGTGATGTGAAGTCACATCACATGCAAGTAAACAAAACAAACCCCAAACCAAACATCGCTTCGCTTGTGACATCGCTTCCTTGACTGATTGTGATTGTAGTCCACGTTTTATATTTTCTGGGTGTTCCTTAAGCCGGCTACTTTCACACCTGCTGCAGGGGCAATTCCGGTCGCACGGCGGTTGGACCAATTTTAGGCTGTTCTCTACACACTAGCCTGCCGTTCAGTGTGTAACTGATAGTCCCGCTGAACGCACGTCCACGAGAAAGCCTCCTGTATTGTCGAAACACCAGAGGATTGGTATCGCCTTGGCACTTTCTGTGGTGCTACCAAAAAAAAAAGGAAGAGAAGATATTGGGTGAAGAATTGGTTGCAGAAACGAAGCAAATTGTGCCACATGAATATTATGAAAGAATTGGAAGTAGATGATCTTAGAAACTTTTTGCGAATGGATATTGATTATTTTGAAGAGCTCCTGGCTATGGTAACACCATTTTTTCCATTTTTGTCCACTCCGCTCGGTTGTCACCAATGAACTGACTGGAATTGCCCCAATCCTACTACACACGCAGCAACCTTGCAGGGCGGTAGACACAATCTAGGGAGCTAGGAAGGTCTTGCGCCCCTGCCACCCTGCCGCAGGCCCAATCTAAAAATTGCTCCTGCTTGCCTACACACATCACAATTAAGGAGGTAATCAAGGGTCCAATTCCCATATTGCCCCTGCAGCAGGTGTGTGAGTAGCCAGCTTTAGTGGCCTTTTTCTTTTAAGGGTTTTTACCACAGAGTGTAATCACGTCGACCTCTTCTTACAAAGCGATCCTATTTTTCTCTTTCTTCTATGATACGAATATCTAGCAACAACATGTATTATGCCAGCTTTAAATGTAATTTTGATAAAACGTAACGTGTAGGTAGGATTTTTTGTTTACAAATGAAACCTAAAACTCTTTTCATAAAGAGTTTTAATGGTCCAAGATTTAAAAAGATAATATGTCAAATTGTCAATAATTAATTATTGTGTTTTTTATTCGTCGGAAGCCCTGATAGTGGTACAACTCAATGAAATACAGCCATGATTCATGATCTCGTAAAAGAAGTAATGTGCCTACGAGTGCAAGTGCTATTTTAGCCGTGTGAGTGTGAGAAAAGTGTGAGTAAAAATCATAATCGTAAGTTTCAGTTTTAGATTATTTCACATAATAGCCCTTATCAGTCACCGTCTTTTCATTCACATTACAGGATAATGTGTCAGTTTTCTAAACTCCATGGAGCATGACCATTTTGACCATGATTGGAAACATTGTTCATAAGGAACAACTGGTTTATTTACATTACGTTGTGACACATATCGTCGGTGAAACTGCAAAACCGCGTAAGTGACATTTTAAATAAGGAGCAAAATGCACCTTTTTAATAAGACCGTAAGGTTTATTTTGCTCTATCATAAATTTGTTACTTACGCGGTTTTGCAGTATCACCGACGATATTATGAATGAATCCGTTAAGATGGGGCACACTGAGAGCATCGTCAGGAAAGTCGATGATAAATCTGTCTGTAACTCAGTCAAATATTAACTTAAACAAAAGTTACCAATATAGGGATGATCCAAATCATCCACCCTATCTACAGTTAAAATTTCTCCGAAGGTTTTCCAGACACCCTGTATAATTAGAAACACTTCTTATAGAGCAGGGTCCAATGGTATGTTCGTTTGCACGAATCGCGGACTGCGAAATGTTTAGTGATTTGTCTACCTGAGACTCTCGACTTTATAAACAGCCATGTTGCCGCGCACGGTCTTTTGTCATTCTTTCCCTTCCGAAGTTGTGGACCGTTTGTCTAGTCTCGCTACGCGCGCTTTTCTTGTTGTGGCGGTAGTTCGAATCGTCGCTGCAAAGCGCTGAGCGCTGAGCGCTAGAAGTGCTGCGGACGTGGCGGCGGTGCGCGGTCAAATTTAGTACTAATGTTGCATGTAATTTGATTTGAAGAATTTAGTGAGAGCGCGCGGCGCGCGAATGTGAAATACCTACCTAATACAATACGTGGATTTTATGAATAGTTATTTTTGTAAGGCAAGCCCGGCTTTTGGGCTTATATGGCAGTACCGCCACTGGTGCGGCGGCGGGGCTCTGAGGTGCTGGCGGCAGCGGCTCGTCGTGCGTGGAAGTATCTTAACTAATACTCGTTTTCAAACAAACATTCTCTCCGAATTTGTCAAAGGGTTTTAAAATAGGTACTTATAATCTTGTATTTGTATCACTTCCTCGCATTGTTTGAGAAAAGCATTATACAGGGTGTATTGCAAGTCGTGTGCCAAATGAATAGGGTGGGTGGCTAAGGTCACTTGCAACACGTTTTGGGCCAATTAACACTTATCTTACCCACGGTGTTTTTTTAATATTTTTTTTTGAAAAAATCTCGGAGTCTTCCAAAAGTTAACCATTTTGTTCACCTATCTTTTTTTTTAAATGTGACAGCACAAAAGTATTTGTAGTTTTTTTATCTTTAATGTTTGCGCATTCTAATGAAATGTAATTTTTATTCATATAGTAAACAAATAAAAATTATTAGCCAACAAAGTGTGAAGGACAGAAAATAAAAAATCGTCACGGTCAACTTTACGGCAGAATTAAAAAAAAAGTAGAAGCTCCTCAGATCTTCCAACATCATAAAAACTTCTCCAGTTCCTGACGATTCTTACGGTATACCACATGTCTAGAATCACGTTCAGTTTTTCTTTAAAATATGGTTTCAATCTTAAATGGTGGTTTTATTCGGGCAGTAGATCCAGCCAGTTAAATGGGCTAAATGCACAATACAAAACGCAATATGGTTAAAAATCATCTTTATTTTAATAATTACTTCAAATTTTGTTCAAATTGTCTTCCTCCACAATTGATACCTTCGCGACACCTTTTTCGTATTTCTACAGTTGTTGTACGAAGTGTCTTTGACTTTTACGTCTGGGGAAGGGCCAAAGAGCTAGTGTACGCAACACAGGTAGAGAGCAGAGAGCATCTGATCGCAAAAATTAATGACGCGTTCGCAATAATGCGGCAAGAAATGACACTTCGTACAACAACTACTGTAGAAATACGAAAAAGGTGTCGCGAATGTATCAATTGTGGAGGAAGACAATTCGAACAAAATTTGAAGTTATTATTAAAATAAAGATGATTTTTAACCATATTGCGTTTTGTATTGTGCATTTAAGCCCATTTAACTGGCTGGATCTACTGACCGAATAAAACCACCATTTTAGATTGAAACCATATTTTGACGAAAAACTGAACGTGATTCTAGACATGTGGTATACGGTAAGAATTGTCAGGAACTGGAGAAGTTTTTATGATGTTGGAAGATCTGAGGAGCTTCTACTTTTTTTTTAATTGTGCCGTAAAGTTGACCGTGAAGATTTTATTTTTCTGTCCTTCACACTTTGTTGGCTAATATTTTTTTATTTGTTTACTATATGAATAAAAATAACATTTCATTAGAATGCGCAAACATTAAAGATAAAAAAAGTATTAGTACTTTTGTGCTGTCACATTTAAAAAAAAGATAGGTGAACAAAATGGTTAACTTTTGGAAGATTCCGAGATTTTTTCAAAAAAAATAAAAAAAACACCGTGGACCATGAGTGTTAATTGGCCCAAAACGTGTTGCAAGTGACCTTAGCTACCCACCATATTCATTTGGCACACGACTTGCAATACACCCTGTATATGCCTCAGAGGGAACGAGGATTTCCTGACTCGTATTTTAGCAGGCCTGCTAACCACCTCGTCAGGAAATCCCTTACTTTCCGCGCCTAGGCAATAATGTACTATTTTCTCACTATATGTATACAGCTATTAAATTTAAAACGGTATCAAAAATATTTTCATTTCACTAGCTCGGAAAGCCCTTTTTGTTTGTTGGATATCTATTGAGGAAATCGCTTTTGATCCACATGTGAAGAAAGAGATTTGACATTTGAAGGCAGCTTAAGTGATATTTGACAGCTAACAAAACGTAAAACGTTATAAGTGCTGAATTTTTAACATCACAATAATTGAATTGCATCAAGTAAAAAACACTAAATACAGTCTTACAACTTTATTTTAATTCATAAATATCAGCATTCAACATTAACCTTCATACTTGTTGTAAAAACGGATATAATGTTGTGACAGTTCACGTAAGTTGATGTGCGAACAAAAAGGAATCGGAAATAATAAAAATAAACTCAAGTCAAAACTTTTCAATTAAGCCGTCAACGTTAAACATTCGCATGTTTTTCTACTTAGTTTGTTTTGTTATTAAAAATGAGTGATTCGAGTGATGAACACGTATTAACACTTGTGGAATTACGGGAAACCGTGCAAAATGCGGAATTGAGCTCATTGTACAAACCCTTTTTCTTATTTTCTTCGCTGTAGTGAGGTGAAAAGTTTTGAGTTATACACGGGTGAAAAGTTATTTTACGTCTCGTGTGTTGAAACACTCGCTACGCTCAGGATTCTATTTTTGAACCAGTCGCTTTGCTCGCGGTCAATCATAGAAACCTTTCGCTAGCTCGTGTTTCCAATGAACACTCGTAAAATACAACTTCCCCCCTTGTATAACAAATAACTATTTTACCGTGGCTGATTACGTATTTATTTACGGTTGCATTATTGATTTAAGATTTACCAATTTGAATTTACGTGTACTTCATTATCTTGTTGTAACAGTCGAATGAAACGTGTGAGCGCGACTGCTTCCATATTTGAAATTGAATGGGAGCTCGCACGGGTCTTGCACAGTAATGTCGACTAGTGGTATCCCTGACTGCGGCGTGGCAGCATGTTTTGCTCCTTTATTACATTTGGGATTTTCTGAAGTGTAATATTGATTAATATAATTGAATGCGTACTTAAATGACTAAAAACAAAGGTAAGAGCTGAAGTTTCCATAAAAAATATCCTGACAAATAGACGATAAATATATGTTTAATTATGTACTTTGGCAATATATTAGCTGTTATGGGCGTTTCTTTAAAAGTTTGTACCTAGTTAAGGACTAAATTAAGAAACGTTAACTTTTCCACTGAGTTACGAAAATTAGTCATATATTTATATCCTACCTCTCAACGCCAATTAGCAGTATCTCAAATTCAATAAATGAAGTAGATACAATCCTCATCTGTTAGTAATATGCTTGCAGTTGCTACAGGAGTTTTGGCTGAGATACGACCATTTGTCTTAATAACAGTACAGCTAATTTTCGTAACTCAGTGGAAAAGTTAACGTTTCTTAATTTAGTCCTTAACTAGGTACAAACTTTTAAAGAAACGCCCTTATAGTGCTTTAATTCACGGCGGTTCACTCCGAGACATTAATTGACGTTTCGCGGTTGTGTCAATGTTAGTAAAATTGAGTAATGGTCCTGGCTTACACGCTTGTTTAGAATTTTAATTCATCAAGAGTTCTAAATAGATAATAAGTTATATTTCTTACCTGCGAAGATATTGCCTTCGCATTTAATTACATTTTAATCATTCATCTTTCATTATAATATGTGGCCTCTGTAACTGAATTCACTTTTAACAAAATTACTAAAAAAAGGCGGTCATGGCGGTGTGTCGGAATCGAGCAAAAGGGTTCCGCTAAATTATGTCTTATTTGTATGAAGTATTAGAAACCCAATAACGCCCTGCAGGCTGCTGCTCTGGTCTGGCATAAGTCATAATCGTTTAGAAGCTATACGATACTTCACACGGGGCTCTTTTCCTTCAATGCCGATATACCATTTTACCAACCGCTATGCAAAGCTTGCCTTGCGAATACTTTTATCTTAATCCTAAAAATCCATTTCCCATTCAATAGGGTATGGATGGACTGCGTCAAAATGCTTGAATATGTGGTCGTCGGTAGGTAATAAATAACTAATAAGAATCCTAAGCAACTGAAAAAAATATCTTTATTTTGGTTTCGTCATAATTATTTATTATAAAAAATAAAAAACAGCTTATTAAATTTAGGACGGATTATGATGGATACTAACCGTAGTCCGTAATATATTTAAAAAAGTGACAGATATGCCATCGACAGCAACGTTGTCATAAATAAATATAACTTTAGGGCCTACTTTGAAAATCGAAGTTAGAAGTTACGTTTGCTCCGTCCGTTTCTTTCGATTTAGTCTCGAATGACGAGTGCGAGAGATGGAGCTAATCTTACTTTTAAATTCAAAAAATGATTTTTCTCAACTATTTGTTACATGCATCACCTTTTATTGAAACTGTGCAAAAATATCATGAATATTCCCTGTTCGGACTGCTTTAATGGTTCAATTGAAGGTTATTTCTTAATTTAATTGAAATTAATTATTTGTGTCATATTTTTTTAATCTAACAACAGAGATTGATCTAAGAAGCTTTTTCCAAGAAATGTTTTTTAAAATTTTCATACATTGTTAAAAATAGGTGTATCCCAATTATGTGACCACCACTGCATGTTGTTAAGGTATGGAGTCCTAATAAAATTCCAAGGTTTCGACTTTGGTTTGAAGTTCGAGCCGATATCTTGTATCAACCCATTGCAAACCGCAATCTATGAAATGGATGAACAATACAAAATTACTTAAAAGAGTTGCGTACTATCAGCCCAATGGAACCCTGACCCACCATAGAACGGTGTCACAGTGACGTTATAAAACAATTTGAT
Organism: Acleris emargana; assembly: GCA_927399475.2. Classification (NCBI taxonomy): domain Eukaryota; kingdom Metazoa; phylum Arthropoda; class Insecta; order Lepidoptera; family Tortricidae; genus Acleris; species Acleris emargana. The sequence goes on along the minus strand of OV656835.1, from coordinate 40,526,204 downwards.
TGATACTTCCTACGACTTAAATCATAAGGTCACTGTGACACAGTTCTATGGTGGTTCATGGTTCCACTGGGCTGATAGTACATGATTATTTTATAAGGCTTGATTTCATGATGCTGGTGAAATATAATACGAATATACATCATGTTCTATTTGACACTGCACAGCGACACTGACGTCCGCGGCTGATTTATCATACGTACCGGGACTGGTACCGGTGTCATACGGTACCCTCGACCGACGTCAGCGTAGGAGGAAATCACGCCTTAGTCTGCCAAGCGAATCAAACAAAACATATTGACCTCTAATCTGGACTTACTTGCACTCGGTAATAAAATAAAATATACTGTTAATGTAACTTCATAGATTAAGGTACTCCGTTACTTATAACCAGTGATCGGATTTCACGGTGCAACACTGCGGGATATAGAGTAGAAATCTTAATATGGATATGACTAAAATCCCGGGATCTGATTCGAAAAGAAAATGCGATTGTTGGGATATTTATAAATAGGCATTAGGATAAGATTTTAGACGTGTAAAGAAATCGGTTAAACATATAAAATATTGAGAAAATAATTGTATGCTATTTCAATTTCATACAAACTAATAAAATATAATATCTGTGTGTAGTGTGGTGAACTGATAATGCGTACCGTATTATATATTTTATTTATAATCACACCCAAAGACTATTTGGCAGATCAATTTTAAACAGAGTATAATAAAAACTAACTTTATTATTTTTTACATAAGTACTTAAATTAAATTTGTCAAAATATTTATTTTACATGTTTAAATTGTATTGAAATTTATTTGAAGTCATAAAATCAGAATAATATTTAAAAATCATAATAAAATTTAATAAGTCTCGGAACCCCGGGGCATATCCATATTAGCATAATGTTTGAAGCCATTCACCCCGTGTTGCACCGGGATATCCGATCATTGCTTATAACAATTGTACAATCTAGGGAGACCTGCTTGAGTGACTGACAGTTGTAGTTTTTAATTAAATATTGTATCTTTGTAATGAGCCGGTTTGTTTTTTTTTTCGGTTAAACATGTCTTTACATCAAAATAACAACTATAGTAACGGGGTAAATTGTGATTTTCCTTGGTTTTGAAAGTTGTCACTTGTATTTGGTCGTCTTCATGTAGAGTGACTAGCTGGCCTTTTGGCTAATAAACTCGCAATCGTAATCGTAATCGACTTCTAAGTGGAATAATTTCATTTTCTATGCAGACTCGGCTTTGGACCGTCAAAATGAAAACGTTTGCGGTTGCGAGTGCGTTAAGCAATAAGCCTGCTAGCCTGCCAGCGATAAACTTTCCTTTTTTAGATCTCAATCTTTAATTAATACCTAGATCAGCGCTTAGGTCCTCAGTAGTATATAGTTTGTACTTAACTTTATTACAACACCACCTTATTTTTTCAAGTCTATTAGGTGCTTCCTTATGTAATTGGCGTTTTGTATGGGAGGAACATAGAGCCGTTTTTTTTAAAATATAATATATTTAATATATGAAAGTACTTACCATTGCTATCTATACACTTTTGCCATCTCGTAGGTAATCTCACTGATGCCTTTATTAAAAAAAAGTCGGACGGGAATCAATACAATCTTTGAAGGCGGTTTGGACTGCCCCACCGGAGTTGAACTTTTTCCCTTGCAAGAAGTTATCCAAATTTAGAAAAAAAAAAACTGCTGGAACAAGTTCCGGTGAGTATGGTAATTGAAGCTCCTCTCATTTGGTAGCCGTCTGTTGTGCAGTGTGTGGTCTAGCGTTGTCTTGAAGCAGCAGAGGCCTAGAGCGATTGACCAGACTCGGTTGCTTAGCAGCTAGCTTTTCCATCATGGTTTGCAGTTGCTGACAATAGACATCTGCCGTAATCGTCTGGACAGATTTAAGAAAGCTGTAGTGAACGACACCGGCACTAGTCCACCAAACGCTCACAAGTAAATTAGTTATTTTCGCTTGGGGCATGAAAGGCTGGTTTGGCAGGGTTCAGCCATTGCGATGAGCACTTCCGATTATCGCACAGGATCTACTTTTCATCACAGGTAATGATTAGATTTAAATTCCCTTCATTATTGTGCCGGTTGAGTAATCTAACGCAGCAGTCGACGCGCGTTTGTCCATTTGCTTCACTCAATTCGTGAGACCCCACTTTTCAAGCTTTTTCGCCTTCCCAATTTGCTTCAAGTGGATTAAAACAGTTTTATCACTAGCACCACAGCCTGCAGCAAACTCGTACGTGGTTTGCGATGGATCCGCTTTCACTATAGCCTTCAATTCTTCATTATCAACTTTGGTCTCCGGCCGTCCACGGGGCTTGTTCTGCAGGTCGAAATTTCCAGAACGAAAACGTTGGAACCAAAAACGCACTGTTTTCTTGTGCGACACCGCCGCCATACACATCATTAATCCCTCGAGCCGTTTCTGAAGCTCTGGTGCCACGGTGGAACTCGTACTCGAAGTTAACGCGATATTTCAAGTTTTCCATTTCGTAAACTTAACTTGTTTTTTACTAACTTGTTTTTTTTCTTTGCGTCACTGCAAAGATAAAAAACAAAAGAGGAAAGAACAAATAAATTAATGGTTTTTGAAACACAAATGCATGAGTAAATAGCTGTATAAATTTGAGTTTGGAATTCCTAACCAAAGAGGAGATATTTGAGATCAAAGTGGCCAGTACGACAAAACGCCAATTTCATATGTAAGGACCTAATTTTTTTATTGCCTAAGTTTCAAAGAGTGTGTGTGCACCTATATCCATGTAGGTATATATGTGGTTTTTGTAACCTGTTGTATTGTAGGCGGTTTTTGAATTCCACGGTAATATTGGATTGGTATTTATACCAGGAGTGTAATACGAGATATTTTAACCTCCTCTGATTCTCAAAATTCCTGAGTTCATTTTAAATGAGATGGTATATGTTCAATTGTTTATGTAAAATCGTTTTAACTGAACGCTTAAGGTCCAACTCGTCACTCGATAGCCTCAATAGGTATTATAATTTGAAAACTGTGAACGACGCTTCCAAATGTACATTAATAAATGCTTTTAATAAGAAAATATCAAACCTGGGCAGCCGGGTATAGGTACTTGTTTGTTTTAGATGTGATAGCAAGTAGGGTCACGGATCTATTATTTTCATGACGCAAGCGATCCGGAATTCAACCTTAACATTACTACAGATAAACGTAGTGGACGCTGTGATTTAAATATAACTTTTCTTATGAGTAGAACGAGTAGCGTCTATGGCAAGTGGAGGATATCGATTTGCCGTCTCTGTCGATCGTCTTCGTTAATACTCTCTCCCACTTAGATGTTTCTGTAATTTTAATCTCTACCGTAATAATATGAATGAACCAATTGCACGATATTACGACTATTAACAGCTTGAAAATTTACATTAGTGAAAGCATCTTTGTTAATCACTTAAGCATAATAAATCCTCAAATCGACATCGAGACCACCATTTTTAATATATATAATAACGTAACCGATAGTGTCGCATGTATCTGCTAAACCTATTGCCAAAAAAGCAGGGGCTCAGTCGTGTCCGAGACGCAATAATTTACGGGAAAACGAAGCGATTAAATTTATTTCGTTTTCTACTTGGTAAAGATACATTTTTAGTAATTTAATTTTTTATTTCATTAATTCTTTTAATTTTGCTCTGCGCTCTGTATTGGTAGTAAATCAATTGTCAGGTAAGGAGCTCATAGAACCAATTAATAAATGTTTTTTTGTGTTTTTTTTTAATAAAACCAGACTTACGTGGGTATTCTCGGTACATTTGATTTCATTTGGATTGATGGTTACTGTAGCATGAATGAATTATGTGGTTTATACTATTTCATGTGGCACGTACCAGAGCTTGCTGTTTATTGGAGTGGTATCAAGTCAATTTACGTAATCGTGCATTATCATAGTAGTTGGAAAATACATTATCTTATTATATGTCGCATAGTTATAATCAGAGATCGGAATAGGTAGAGCTAATTTGCCTAAACTTGATGCATGTCCATTCATAAATGTGTTATTTCACTCACTCGTGAATGAATATGCGTCAAGTTTAGGCAAATTAGCTCTGCCTATTCCGATCACTGGTTATAATGAATTCACGATAAGATCGTCAGTGTAAAAATAAAAAGTAAAAATCAAATTATGTCAATGTGTACAAAAGTAATAATTATAATGAAACAAAAGTAAAAACATAAAAAAAGCAAAATAAATATAGTTCAAACGCAATATTCGGAAATGAGAAAATGCGGAATTTGAATAAATGTAATTAAAATAACAACTCAATACACCCAGTCGTCATTATATTCTATAACAGAATGTTGACTTGAGAAAATATTATTTCATTTGAACGTAAAATTGTTTTTAATATGTATATTAATCAAATCAAAATACGCGCCACGCTATGTTCTGTATACAAAAGAACTGTTTTCGGAGAACGATTATTATAACAAATCTTAACCTGTTATTTTTGAATTTAGTACTAGGTATTCGAAAGCTGCAATGTTCAACTTACAAGCTGTGTGTGTGTTTTTTTTTTTCAAATGTTTATACCGTGCATGTGGTTTTTTAAATCAGTTTTTACAATTCTTACAAAATGAGTAAAAAATTCAACTTTTTTGTATTTATAATTATATATCAATTAGTAATAATGAATTTGTAGTAGAATAGCATAATGAAATAACATAAATTTGTAATTAAATTACTTAATTACATTTTAGTATCAGATTATTAGAGTAGATAAGACGAACAGTTTTATTAGTTGTATTTTTCTGTGACGCAAAGCTTGCATGGAGTTCTCCCCGAGGGTCTTCCGGTGAGGGAGGGACCTTCGGAGAGGGAAGATGGCCGATTGAAAGATGTCCAACTTTTACTTTTGGTTTATTCTGTTTACTGATTTACTCAACTCACTTGACACTGGCTATATCCGCGGTGGACAGGCATTAATAAAAAAAGAAGAAGGAGAAGAAGAGTCCCACCCCCCCAAATATGAACAAAATGTTTGAGATGAGTGAAAGGGAAGTTTTCAAATCTAATTTAAAATTAATGTGCATTCCTATTTTTGAAAACTGATTTATCAAATAAACATAGGTATTTGAATGATACAATTTTATTGTATTTAAAGCTAGCGTAATTTAATAATTACATAGGTAAAGTAATTAACTAAGTATTCATTATATTACTTTTACATTGTAATTGTAATTTGTAATTAAATAAATAAATAATAATAATTGGCCCTTCCAATGTCGATGTCGTTGACTCCAGCGCGAACTAAATGGAACCGTAGGGCTGTGCACTAAAGGGGAAAATGCATTGGTTCACTTGCCGCGTCTCGCCGATGTTAAGGGCTGGCAACGAGTAGAAATAAAATAATAACGTATTGCGTATTAATTTCTTGCATTCACCATGGAGAGCAATATATTCATATTCTTTATTTCATTATTGATCTATAATAGTTATTTATGTAACTGGTACATAATGAAGCTTCTTAAGGTACGAGTGCCGAGGATAGAGCGTGAGCTTAATAATATACGAGAGCAAGCGAGACAGAACTAACTAACAAACCGGAAAGTAATTTTATGAGCTTCTGCACTGTAAGATGAGAGTTTTAAACGAGGTTAATAAAAATTGTTTCAGAGGCAACCAATTCAGATCCTGGTGGCAGTGTGAGCGCAGCCAGCCCTGGAAAGCAAAGAAGAGGATTTAGCGGGTGAGCTACCTTTTCACGATGATTCTATATTATTGAGTATTTGCGAAACCTAAATGCTAAAATCAGGGACCATAAATTCTGGTTATTTGGTATTTGGTTTGCTATGGTCACAACAAAAAAAAACTGTTCTTAAAACGACAACTGTAAAGGCTTTTGTACTTAAAAGTAATTGTAACATTTTTATGCTGTACTTGTTGAACTCTAGACAATGTTCGGGTAGGAAATAGTACACTGTTAACTAAGGTACGACGATTCTCTAAGGGTGGGCTTAGACCAAACGAGCGAGAACTCTAGAACATGTCTTGTCTTTATTTTAAAGAGATAGATTCGCTTGTTCTAAACCCACCCTTAGAATTACGGCTGGTTTTAGACTGGGAAGTAAGGTTTGCGAGTCACATCCTTGCGCTTGCGGGGTCCGTGGTGGAGGAGAACGGTCACCATGGTCTTAGTTCTCAGAGATGTTCGGGACGGCTTTCGAAGCATGCTTGCATTAATGATGTGATTCGCAGGGCTTTGGTGTTGGCTAATGTGCCTTGCGTTTTAGAGCCTCCGAGTTTGTGTCGTACCGATGGCAAGCGGCCCGATGGCCTAACATTAGTTCCGTGGCGCAGGGGTCGCCGTCTCTCGTGGGACGTGGGTGTGTAAGTACATTTGCACCGTCCCACTTGAACCAGACGATGAGAAACGCCGAGGTTCAAGCATTCAAAATACGCGCCATTGGAGCTGATGTATGACTTTGTGCTGGTTGCCGTGGTCACGGCAGGTCCTTGGGGTGCGGAGGCCAAGGAGTTAATTTGGGAGTGGGGTCGCCGGCTGAGAGACAGGGGTGGTGATCCTCGCTCCGGTTCATTTCTTGTGCAGCCAATTTCATTGGCCATGCAAGGCGGTAATGCTGTCAGCGTAATGGGCACATTTATGCCACTATCGAACCGGTTTGACTCATAATTGTTCATTCATGTGTATTTAATTGTGTCACCAAGGGATGAAAGGTGCCTATTTCACATGAAATATGAAATTTTAAATAAATGGTGACTTTCCCCCGAGTTAAACATTCTTTCATGTCGACTATGAGAAAACTTGTTAATAAAACTTATAAAAGTAATAATCAGTGTAGTTTTACCAAAGTGTAGATATAGAGCATAGGTTTTTGCCTGGCTCAGTACAGGATTGTTTTATTTTTGTAATCTTACTACAGAGACTCTGTTACAGTTTTCTCATAGTCGACATGAAAGAATGTAGTAAGATTACTCCTCTACTGGACAGGTCCATTGACATAATTAGTTGTTTTTATTTCAAAATATTTTTTTCTTAAATAATATTAATACATGAATTTGTATTTTACTGTACAGGTCCATTCTGCCTTGCTAAATAAAAAGGACGCATGCGCAATTTGACAGTCAAAGCAAATTTAACCCCCTATATGGTATTAGAAATAAGGGTCACTTATACATTCGCGGCTCTATGAGACATGCGCCCTGTTTTCTAAGGACGCAGCAGCATCGAGTAGTTATTTTTTTGAAATTATTATTTCCTTTTATATAATTTAATATTACTACAGACAGGCTGTATAGGTTCTTTTCTCAAATTACTTATCTTCCCTAGGGTTGTCCTGTATAACTTTCAACCAACTTCCAAAGTATGAGACATCAAATGATCCTGAAATTTAACCTCGAGCGTAGCAGAGGCTCTAAAATAGGATCCTGAACGTAGCGGGGATACAAAGGCGCAAGACGGAAATAACTAAGCTGCCGCGCGTAACACACAATTTTTCACCTCACCGTTGCAAGGAGAACACTAGACGAGAAAAACAGTTCCATGAGCATCATATCAGTTGTTGTGTTCGAGATAGCCTACCCTTCGCAGCTCCGCTGCTACACATCGACTAGTTCGACTACATTACTTTCCACGCTAGCGTGTGTTACGTGGATTTTTGCACGCATGTTTTATTAAGATCGCAAAATCACTCATGGTGATCACGTTTTTAGGTACCTAACTAATTGCAGAAATACAAATCAACATATCTGTTTGAATATCACTTTTTTAATTGTAAATGAATGATATACTCAGAGGTCATTAAATAAGTTTACTTAAAAGGTTGAAAGATATCAATACCGAGAACTTATTGAACGCCCCTCGTACAACCGCTAGAAATATTTTCTTAAGCGTTTTCCTTAACAAAAAATTTATTTTACTTTTAAATTACTGACTATATTACGCCAGGCCGATTTTTGTCCATGGCATCAGAACTACAGTTACTGTTTTGGTCCGATTTGTAAATGATGTCATTGCTGGAGTGTTTCATAAAACTATTCGTTTTTAATATTTTTTATGATAAAGTCATCGAAATATAATCAGTATAGAAGGATAACTGTCACTCAAAAAGTGTTCCACATACTTAGTGCTGAAATGGGCGGAGCTAATACTTGGTGCTCAACCGGCTTCCAGTAGGCTTTGAGTTATTGTGTCAAATGGTTGTCATTACAGTTTTGTAATAGTATTAAAAATGACTGATAAATAAGATAAACTATAGCAACAACGATGCCGACGTGCACCGTAAATTGGTGTAGGAGTCGCACGGACCCTAAAAAGGATGTAATTTCATTCCATTAGTAATTACAATTAAATAATTTCCTTACAAAATGGACATGGCAGATGTTATGCAATATAAGTTCTGAAAAAAATATAATATTAGGTCCTTACCTATGAAATTGTCGTTTTATATTGAGAATTTTATGAAAACGGTGGTTTTCATACATTTAATTTTGCGGATTATTTAGTAACGTCAAATGCAAACCAAGCAAAATTCTGTCAGGAATATTGGACACTTCTAAGCTATATTATACATATCTTAGTTTCTTAAAAATAGTTCGCTTCATAAAACTCTGCGTAATTGAAACACTTGAACTTGCAGCACTTAAAAAGAGTTAAGTTCACACTTTAATTTTAAACATTAAGTAAGAAATTGAACCATATTATTTGTATCTAAAACCTTTGTTGCATAGTGTATTAATGAAATGTAAAAATATTTTGGAAGTTAAACTTGAAATAAATAAATTCCGTACGAAATAAAACACGTAAAAAAACGCCAATTTCATAGGTAAGGACCCAATATTAAAGATTAATGTATTTTTTTAGTTTTCCTAGAATTGAAGGTAAACGTTTTGCTTGGGTAGCTGCAGTTCGTTTAGAAAAACGCGATGAAACGTGGCTTCCCAGCAGACATTGTAGGATATGCAGTATCCATTTTGAAGAAACTGACATTTTAGTTTCAAAAACTGGGACATTTTTTGAAATGCTCAGCTGTTCCAAATTGCACAGTACGTTAAAAATATATATTAATAATGGATACATTAGATTCATGCATCATCATCAGTGATCGGATTTCACGGTGCAACACGAGGTGAATGACCTCAAACATTATGCTAACATGGATATGTCCTGGGATGCCGGGACTGATGTTGTTGAAAGAGGGTAATGTTTCAAATTGTATCATATGATAATTTCCTTAACATTTTAACGTTTGGGTTTGGAATAAATATTTTCACTGTATGTGTGTGTTTTTTTTAAAATTAGGTACTTCTTTTAAAACTGATCCGCCAATTAGTCTTTAGTGAATATAAATAAATGATATAATACGGGACGCATTATCAATTTACCACACGACACGCAGATATTATATTTTATTAGTTAGTTTGAAATTGAAATAGAATACAATTATTTTCTCAACATTTTGTAAGTTCAATCGATTTCTTTTCACGTCTTAAATCCTATCCTAATGCCTATTTATAAATATCCCAACAATTGCATTTTCTTTTCGAACCAGATCCCGGGATTTTGGTCATATCCATATTAAGATTTCTACTCTATAATATAAATAAATCTGATCACTGATCATCATTCATCATCATCATCATCATTTTAGCCGAAGGACATTCATGCACACTACTCTATTTATTCGATTCTATTTATAGTAACCATTACCCGACTTATTTTTCAACTCAGATTGTATTTTGTATACAGGGTGTCCCGTAAGTACCACGTCAAACTTAAGGGGGAGGTAGGTGAGCAAGCCACCTACCTAACATGGAAAAATCGCCTTAGTAAAAGTCGCACCATTTTCGAGATATTTGAATTTTTCTGATTTTTAGAAAAATGTACACCTGCACTGAGTTTTTGATCTGTGGTATTCGGAATTTATTATTTTTTAATTTTTATTTTATTGCAAAACAATCTTGAATAGTTGTGTTATCAAATGGTAAAAACCATTGAAAAGTAACTATTGTAGTTTTTTTTATTTTTTAAATTAAATTTAATATTTGCCTCTTCCGTTTTATTTTGGTAAAACTTTAGCCCCTCCTGGTGAAAAAAAAATACATGACCACTGGTTAGCCAATTAGATTAAAAACACGCTCGTTTAATGGGCATTTAAAAATGATAAATACTTTATCATCAAAACACTAATAAATAACTTTTTTAAAGAAAAGCGTAAAATACACCGCAATTCACGTTAAGCCAGTACTGCCACCCAAGCTTACTTGCGACGCGAGCTGTATCAGAATTCCATTCTAGTTTCATTCAGCAGCAATGCAAAACTAATCGAACAAATGAAAATCTTTAAATTTCGCTTAATTTATAAAAAAAAAGTTATAAAAAAAAGTTATAAAACTTTTAATCTGCGTTATTCCAAGTATATAATTATTCGATTTGGGCTTACAACCTGCATAATGCCAAACTCTTTATTTAAAAAAAAAACTGTCCTAAAACTCTTCAAACTTCGTTCGAAATTTAAAAATAATTTTGTTCCTTATTTATTTGTTTATTGTCACATTTTAACCCAAACTTACTGTTTATTCGGTGTGTGGTTAAATCTAATTACTTACTTTTGTGATTTATCGTTTATGTTTGATGTTTTTCGGACAAACTGTTTTTGCTTGTATTTCGGACTCTGATTTGCTTAACGATTTGGCCTTTGTGACAATTGACAACATTTCAAAAAAAAAAGCGATATTTATTTTTCGCGTTTATAATAGCTGGTTAAAAATTAGACTACCCGTATTTCTCAGTTTTTCTTTATTTAACTTAAATTCGTCGTTAATAATTTATTAAAGAAATAGTCATTAAAAAGACCGTATATCCAAAGTTAGGAATACTGATGTCGTGATCTTAGCATGACATAAAATAAAAAAAAGTAACTTTCAACAGATACAGAACTGACTGTCATGTCATGTCACTCACTTGTCAATCATTCGCTATAGTTCGTTCATAAATTTGTTATTTTGCGTAATTTAATTAATTACATAATTTGTAGACGCCATTAAAATAAATAAACTATTTTGCGTTTACTGCTTTGCATCTGCTTTGGGTTTCATTCGTCAGACAGATAAAAAATGAACATGACAGATGTATATATTTTTTTTAAATAAATGTACTAAGGGCACTATACGTGTATTCCTAACATTCACAATCCAACTTTTTTTACTGTTTTTCCTAAATATAAAAAAAAACTACTGCATAAAAAAATCCAAAGATATTTTTACTGTAATCAGCAGTGTAAAATCTAGAAACGGTATTTTATTTTACTACCTTAGCACATAATGAATAGTTGTCAATTGTGACTGTGGATTAAATCACAAAAGTAAGTAATTAAATTTAACCACACACCAAATAAACAGTAAGATTGGGTTCAAAAAATTATTTTTAAATTTCGAACGAAGTTACCGAAATTTAAAGATTTTAATTTGAGCGATTAGTTTTGCATTGCTGCTGAATTAAACTAGAATGGAATTCTGATACAGCTCGCGTCGCAAGTACGCTTGGGTGGCAGTACTGGCTTAACGTGAATTGCGGTGTATTTTACGCTTTTCTTTAAAAAAAATATTTATTAGTGTTTTGATGATAAAGTATTTATCATTTTTAAATGCCCATTAAACGAGCATGTTTTTAATCTAATTGGCTAACCAGTGGTCATGTATTTTTTTTTCACCAGGAGGGGCTAAAGTTTTACCAAAATAAAACGGAAGAGCCAAATTTTAAATTTAATTTAAAAAATAAAAAAAACTACAATAGTTACTTTTCAATGGTTTTTACCATTTGATAACACAACTATTCAAGATTGTTTTGCAATAAAATAAAAATTAAAAAATAATAAATTCCGAATACCACAGATCAAAAACTCAGTGCGGGTGTACATTTTTCTAAAAATCAGAAAAATTCAAATATCTCGAAAACGGTGCGACTTTTACTAAGGCGATTTTTCCATGTTAGGTAGGTGGCTTGCTCACCTACCTCCCCCTTAAGTTTGACGTGGTACTTACGGGACACCCTGTATATTTAGTGATATTTTAAGCGTTTCGACAAGATGATTTTAAGAATAAACGACGATATTAAGATTATATTCCGAAAGTGCAGTTTTACTATGTTCAATAGCCGCACAAACCTCGACATTCATTTTATGAAAATTAATAAAAAAAATAACAATGTGTTTTAGTAGGTAATATACTTAGGTACTGCAACTTGTTTTATTTAAATTAGGTACGATCAAATACCGCCATACCTCATCCATCATAAAAAATCTTGATTTATTATGATTATGTGAGTTTTGTCGATTTTCTATGTAGATACTTATATCCGTATATAATATCGTTATTTATTGCCTACTAAATATTATATTTTTAAGAATAAATATTTACTAAAACATTATTTATTGCTGTATAAATAAAGTTTACACCTTAACTTAATTAAAGTATGGATCACTTCTGCATTAAACCATCCAAGTTCAGCAAAATGTCAGGTGTGGCATTTTCTAGCGTGTTTGAGTAGCCATAACGAGAAAAACTATAGACCAATCAAATCTCTTGTCATAGCAGTTTAACTAATCAAAGTTTTCTTATGGGTGAACATATATGTAACCTCTAAAGTAATGGCGTCTACTCAAACGTTTCAAGCGTAGAGAAAATGGGACGTATTTCAACGTCAAGTTTGTTCGGTGTTACTCTTCCATACTTATTATAGTTCGATGGATGGATGGACGTCACGTCACCCGAACCTTTCTTTGACTTGAGATGACAACGTTAATTAAATTAACCCTTCAGGTGGCAAGAAAAATATAGTTAGTTTAAATTTGAATTTTGAGTTAATGTCATAAAGTATTAATTGTTTTTTGACAGCAGCCGTTATACGGCTGCTTGCCACTTGAAGGGTTAACAAGAATTCAACACAAACCTAGAGAGAGGGATAGTTCGTAGTATGTTTACATGAATGATAGACGCATTGTGTCAAATTTATATTTACTTTTCTTTTATGTCAATGTAGTATTTATTACACTAGTATTTTTATTTCAAAAATGTTTATATACTCGTACAAACACTACAAACTCATTCTCGCATATTTACGATTTTGATCAATGATATGTCATTGGATTCGTCTCATGCGGGACAGTTGCATAAAAACTCTTTATTTTATTTTATGATCAAGTACTGAAAATTAATTTTATCAGCGCGTCTCCGCCTTAGCAACATGGCGTCCCCTCAAAAAGGGTATACCAATTTAAATATCTGCGGCTTACCAAGTACCTCAAAGACGATGACGATATGGAGAGGGAGTGGAGGGCGCTATCAGTGAGGGCTATAGCCCGCAGGTTCACTCGTGTTGTTATATTCCACGTTAACAGCACGTGAGTATTTTTCATGATATCAAGTTTTATAAAAGAAAGCAAAGCAAGTAGGCATATACTTAGGTAAGTTCAACGTTTTTTTTTCAAGTTCGCCTTTATACTTGTTTATTTTATTGTCTTTTCCGTATTTTTTTATGTTGTACAACAAAGCGTGTACATAGGTACAGTCGAGTTCATAAATATATGAGCAAATCCGAGGCTTCAAAAATAAATGAGCATAGAGAGGTACATATGCATCTGAACATATTCACTTGTCAAAAATATATGTACATGGCACCTGTCATATTTATCTGAGCAAGTCGCACAATAATATGTGAACAACGAAAAACTTATAAATATCTGTACTAATATTTTTCAAAATTATTTGACCGGATGAAAATACACAAATACCTACGCAAAAGTTTTTTCAAATATTTAAAGGCATATATTGGCACATAAATATGTGAACAACTAAAAACTTATAAATATCTGTACTAATATTTTTCAAAATTATTTGACCGAATGAAAATACACAAATACCTACGCAAAAGTTTTTTCAAATATTTATAGGCATATATTGGCACATAAATATGTGTACTAACGTTTTACAATTGTATGTGAATACGTAGAAGTTCATAAATTTCTAAGCAAATATAAGATTTAACTGGCTTAACAGTTTGAGTCATCGATGAGTATCGTACTGTCAAATCATACATTTGTCTCTTTCACCTTAAGAACGACATCATAGAAGAATCCTTATTGTCATTAGTATTTGCTTGCGGCTTCTTACCTATTTTTGCTGTTTTCGATTTATAAGCGACTTGAAAGAGGTTGTTATCAACTGTAATGACTGGCCACTTACAAATGTTTAAATGATAAGCTGTTATTGAAGTCAATCTTCAATTGTCGATTGTGATTCCTGTGCGTTGCATTGAAGATTAAATTATAGTAAAAACGTCGTAAGTGCATACGAGACACGTATACGGTTAATACCTTTTTTCATAAGCCTATATGAGATATGAGCTTTTTTAAAAGTAGTGACGATTTCGTACCTTGTCACAGTAAATCAGTATTATATATTTCTATTGACTTTCATAGTGCTTGTCATTGTGACAAAGTCCGAAAGGGTACGTATATCAAGTTCCTCGACTGTAAAAATAAAAAAAATAAGATTTTTATTTTTAAATTTCATACAGCATACGAAATTATTAGAAAATTTAAAAAAATATGTAAGTATATTGAATGATAATGATTAAAAATATTGAAATAAACCTAAAAGTAATAAGAAAGCTCATAATAATAATAGAAATATATATATATATATATAATAATACGTATGCCGGCTTTGAACCCGTGATCACTGCTTTCAAAAGCAAACGAGTTACACAGAAGCCAAAACGTGCCCTGACATTAAGGTTGAAATTAGGCTTCACTTAGCTGTTATGCGTTCCGAAGATTCTGCTGAAAATCAAATTATTCTGTATTTTTGCCGAGAGGCTCCTGTCAAAATGATTGAAGAGCAAAACATGAGATAGATGTATGTAATGACAAGTCTGCACTCTTTTCGAATATTGTCAAATGGCTTCTGGTATGTAAATATGGAAATTATGAACTGTCACCTCAGTGTTTTAAAAAATGATTTCGGAAAAACTAAAGTAAATAAAAATACAAGGATTTTTTTCTCAGATTTACATAATAATCCCTATCGAAATAAATTATAAAATATACCACTTCAAAAAACTATACTTACCCAATTGTAAAACGTTAGTACACATATTTATGTGCCAATATATGCCTATAAATATTTGAAAAAACTTTTGCGTAGGTATTTGTGTATTTTCATTCGGTCAAATAATTTTGAAAAATATTAGTACAGATATTTATAAGTTTTTCGTTGTTCACATATTATTGTGCGACTTGCTCAGATAAATATGACAGGTGCCATGTACATATATTTTTGACAAGTGAATATGTTCAGATGCATATGTACCTCTCTATGCTCATTTATTTTTGAAGTCTCGAATTTGCTCATATATTTATGAACTCGACTGTACATACACCATATAAAAATCTGAAATCATAAGGGCCCACTTAAAATTGATCACCAGAGGTCGCACTTGTGGTGCTGATGACGTCAAAATGACGAAATTTTACACACTGGGTGATCTGCTTTCATTAAGCAGTTTCCGTATTAACTGGTACAAATAAATACAATACTTAATGTAAAATAAAAAGTGGTAAAATTATTAGAATGAAATACAGCTTAATCGCAATCGAAATACGGATCACGCCGGCAGCATATTTTTCTTTACTATTTATCGCAAAAATTGCTAATTGAGTCAATTTTCTTATATGAATGACAATACCAAAATAGTATTTACGACTTTTTAATAATAAAATAATAAATAAATATCAGGGCACAATCTCATACCAATTAGCCTAGTCCCTAACTGAACTCTAGCCTTGTACTACGGGTTAGTAGAAAACGATATAAATACTTAAATACATAGAAAACATCCAAGACTCACACTAGGCTAAGGCTTCGTCATAACTTAATCATACTTATTTTTATTACAACCTATTTTTTTTAAAATCAAAATGTTACTCGATGATTTTTGCTACCGTCCTTCTCAATATCAGTATCGATGAACTCGGGAAGTTTAATAAGGGTTTATGCAAAACTTGTTCGGCGATACTAGCCAAATTACGACCTTTCAATACTAGTCATTCATTTTTAACCCATTCATTGCCGAAGACGCGAATTCGCGTCCCATGTATGTGTAATCGTAATGCCGAGGACGCGAATTCGCGTCCTCGGCATTACGCCGGCACTGCGTGATGAGTAAAAATGTGAGGCGTCGGCAATGAATGGGCGAATTCGCGTCCCATGTATGTGTAATCGTAATGCCGAGGACGCGACTTCGCGTCCTCAAGTTATTTGTATTTTTTTGCTAGAAAACAACTGTACTAAAATGCTGATACCAATATGTTACTTTATTTATGAAGGATAATGTTATACTGTTGCTGGTTTTCGGATTCAGTGCATTTGTAATTTTCATAATTCTTATCTCGGATGCCGAAGACGCGAATTCGCGTCCCATGTATGTGTAATCGTAATGCCGAGGACGCGATTTCGCGTCCTCGGCATTACGCCGGCATTGCGTGATGAGTAAAAATGTGAGGCGTCGGCAATGAATGGGTTAATCATTCTGTATGAAAATTGACGTCATCGGCACCAAAAGTCTATTTTTACTTTTGGTCATACTGGTCGTACTCCATACGAGTATTTTTCGAAGGATCCAGAGATACTTGTTATCCTTAATTAACTTAAAAACAATACCGGACTCTAAAACTAGCAGGATTGCCTAGATTGCAGTAATTTATTTAATCGAATGGCAATAAGAAAAGAAGAAATACAGCTATCAGAGATTCAAGTTGGTAGATTTGAGCCACTTATTGGTAGCTTCGTCATATACGCAAAGAAGATCCTCAGGGAGCCACCGGCGTATCCAGCGGCGACGGCGTATTGCAGTTTTGCTTAGCCTAGATTCTAGGCGGTAAAAACAATATGGTCTTTGACCTGTTATCGTATTGTCAACGTTTTCATAGCTCTTATTTATTTGACAGTAATGTCGGCCGACCATAACAGATCAAAGCCGATATGGGTTATAACCGAATAGAATAGAGGCATAGGTTAAATATCAGCTGGTTCGCTTTCCCAAGCCTCTTTCGTCCGAGACACTAGCGACAACAGACGTGTATATCATTTTATCTGCAAAAATAGAATTTCTTGGAGAGAATTCTCACCCATATACTATTTGGCATTGTGTGTATTTTCGTATACATCTAAACAGTCTTAAATCCAACAATCCAATGCCAATATTGAACATTCAATAGCGTTTTTAACATCACAAAATGAAGAACTGAAGAACAAGGTTGGCCAGCTAGAGCTTGAAAATAAGAAAAACAAAGAATACACAACAATACTGGAAGAAAAAATTGAGGATATGCAAAGAGAAAATCGAAAAAGGAACCTAGAAATAAAAAATGTCCCTAAAACTCCTAAGGAAACCAAAGAAGATCTCCTAAATATGGCAATAAGTCTATCAAATGCGATAGATTATAAAATCTCAAAAAATGATGTTGCTGATATATATCGAGTACGTGGGAAAAATTTGGAAAAAGCAAACACATCAATTGTAGTCGAGCTATTGACGCCAATAATAAAAAAAGAGTTCCTCAAGAGATGTAAAGATTTCAATATAAAGAATCGCCAACAAAAGCTAAGTGCGAAGCAGTTAGGCCTAAATACAAATGGAAGCACCCCCGTGTATGTTTCAGAGCACCTGACAGTAAAGGGAGCCCGCCTGCGCTTTTTAGCTAGTGACCTTGCGAAATCCAAAGGTTACGCTTTTTGCTGGACTGACATGGGAAGAGTATTTGTTAGAAAAACTGTAAGTTCTGAAATCATTATGATTAAAAACGAGTGTCAAGTGCAAAGGTTAATACAAGAAGCATGACTATTGATACAAGTAAGTCTTCAGTTATTTTGCTACTTAAACTGTAACTATAATTATAAAAACAATCTGTTTATAACCCTACAAGATGATACGCTAAGAACACATTCATTCGTACAAGAGCTAAACTATGTAACACACTGTCTCTATACAAAGTTCCTTAAAATTAACATGCAAATAATTACCCACCTTAAAACATATAATTCCTTCAAATACCTACTAAATAACCCCTACCCCAAGTTTTACCTTAATGGATAGTACGTTTAATACTTTAAGTCATATAGACACTTTTGCTATCTCAGTATCAAGCGAATGCCGAATTGAAAATATAGCTAAATCTATAAAAGTAACAAATACAGATCTAACAATTATTACTCAAAACATCAGAAGTGTATACACAAATCTGGATGACTTATACATAACCTTGACTAGCTTACAATTTAACATAGACGTTATAATTCTGACAGAATGTAGACTTAACTCAAATAAACCTATTCCTAAGTTACGGAACTATATGGGTTACTATACTACAAATCACATAAATCAGAATGACGGTGTTGTCATATATATTAAAAACTGTCATAAGCCTAAAGTAAAAGAAATAAAGCTGTCACAGGCTTCGTGTCTTGAAGTATCCATAACTAATACAAAAATTCTTGGGATATATCGCTCCCCTTCAAACGCAAATGCTGATCATTTCATTGTATCACTAAATAACCACCTGAATTCCCTAAAAACGACAGAAAACTTGATTATAGGAGGAGATATCAATATTAACATTATATTTAAGGCAAATGAACCGGCTCACGAATTATACAACAGGCTTACGTACCTAAATATGTTAGCAATGCATGGCCTACTGCCGGGTCACTTTTTACCTACTAGGGACAAAACCTGTCTTGACCACATTATGCTAAAGATAAACCTAAATAAAACTAATGCGATGGTCTTTGTATTCGACACTACCGTCACTGACCATTCTATGGTACTATTGAAACTATCAAAAATGAACAGTACACCGAACTCCGCTACAACTAGGACTATTGTTGACTTCAAAAATGCTATAGACTCATTAGCTAAGGAAGATCTCTCGCATTTAATTTCGTGCTCAGACCCGAATGACTTAGCTTCCTCTATAATATCAACTTTAAGAAAGTGCTTACTTGAACATACTGTGATTTCTCGTATACCCAAAAATAGTAGAACAATTAAACCTTGGATAACAATTGGAATATTGCGATGCATAAGAAATCGCAATAACATGCAACGCAAGCTGCGTAGTCATCCAGAAAACCTAACATTAAAATTAACATACAAGCGATACCGGAATTTCTGTAATAAATTAATAAAAAATCTGAAACGAAAATATGACAAGGAACAACTAGAAAAAGCAGGAAATAACCCTAAAACTATATGGAAGACAGTAAACAATATAACACACCGAAAAGAAAACAAAAATACAAACTTAGAATTATTAGATATTAATCCCTCACCACAAGCATCAATTGATTTTGTTAATAATTATTTTTCTAATATTGGTAAATCTCTAGCAAATAATATAATACCCGCATCTGGTTCATGTTATACAGGATTCCAAATACCCTCTCCGTCTTCTCAATCACAGTTACAATCGTTTGTACTATTCGAGACAGACCCTAATGAAGTTTTCATGACCTTGATGAATTTAAAATCAGATAGCGCCCCTGGCTGGGACAATATTTCCAGTAAGTTTCTGAAAATGGCTAGTGGCATTGTTGTACCTATTATCACCCATCTAGTAAACCTATGCTTTAATCAGGGAATTTTCCCAGAAGCACTTAAGCTAGCGGTAGTAACTCCTGTATACAAGAATGGGAACAGAGACGATCCAAACAACTTCAGGCCTATATCTGTTTTACCGGCATTATCAAAAATATTGGAAAAACTTCTAAACTCACGAATAGTTAAATATTTAAACAAATACAATATTATTTCAAAATCTCAATATGGTTTTAGGTCCGGACTATCAACTGAAGATGCAGTAAAAGCACTAACATCACTAATAATAGACAAAGTTGACAATAATAAGAAATGCCTAACATTATTTTTAGATCTTAAGAAGGCTTTTGATACTGTCTCTGTCCCTATTCTTGTAAACACTCTCGAAAGCATAGGTTTTAGAGGCTCTTCTTTACTACTACTGACTGATTATCTTCAAAACCGTAAACAGAGAGTAAAACTCGGTACATATACTAGCAATGAATTAGAAATGACATTTGGTGTGCCTCAAGGTAGCGTTCTAGGCCCGACCTTATTTTTAATTTACATCAACAGACTATGTGCCATGAACATAGAAAATGGCCAAGTTATATCCTATGCAGATGATACTGCGGTTGTGTTTTATGGCGATACATGGGAACAAGTTCACTCCTATGCAGAACTAGGTCTGGCAAAGATTGCTATGTGGTTGAATTCTTATCTGTTGACGTTAAACACTACAAAAACAAACTACATGTGTTTTACCAAATATGATAGTACACAGCCTGATTCGAACTTAGAAATCAAAATTCACACATGTGTTCCAATGATCAACAACAGTAACTGTCACTGCCCTATCATACAAAAGGTCACAAGCACAAAGTACCTAGGGGTCATGATTGACCAACGTTTAACATGGCATATGCATATAGAGTTGGTAATGAATAGAATAAGAAAGCTTACTTGGATTTTTAAGACTCTAAGACATATCGCATCAAACAAATTACAAAAACAAATATATACTTCTCTGGTTCAATCTGTTATAGTTTACTGTATATCATTATGGGGAGGTGCCTCAAAGACAAAATTTCTTGAATTAGAAAGGGCTCAAAGATCTTTACTTAAGGTGATGCACTTCAAGCCCCTTAGATTTCCCACCTCCGATCTTTATGCGTTGTGCGGTGTTCTCTCAGTTAGGAAACTGTATGTGTTACATATTATCCTAAACATGCATAAACGTCTAACATATAATCCAACCGTTATAACTGGGAGGAGAAGAAGAAATGTAACCCCAGTTGTCAAGACGAACTCTGCATATGCTAGACGGCAATACACTGCCCGCTCTGTTAATCTATACGATACTGTAAATAGACAAGTAAACATTTATCCCCTTACATATCATGCATGCAAAAAAACACTCTCATCTTGGTTACAAACAAAGAATTATAATGAAGTTGAAGATCTATTACTATATAAAAAAATATAAAATATATAAAATTGTATAAAGGGTATAAAGGGAAAAAAAAGCAATCACTAATTATTGTATTATCACTAGTTTTGATTAATATCAAATTGACAAGTATCCCAAAATGTACATGTTTTATGAATTTTATAATTAGCTGAAATAATCTCTTAACAAACTGTTGTGTATTGCGTATTTGTGTGTGTGTATGTGTGTGTGAATGAGGAAGTGTGTATGTGTAGCAATGTGTATGTGTATGAGTGAAGTACGTCGTGTGTCTGCCATAACGTGGCTGCATGTCATGTAAGCATATTTATATTTATTATGAGTTCTGTGGCCATGTTTGGGCGGGTGGACGACCTACATGCTCATCATATTATTCTGTGTTCTGCATGTTATTTTAAAACCATTTGTTACCCTTAGTTTTATTTTTATTCTAACGCCAATTAAGAAAGAGCGATGTTCCTTAACACAAGTATGTTTACATACTTAAAAAGGGGCATCAACCAAATACTTTTGTAAAACTACAACAATTGAAATAAAAACATTTTATTTATTATTTTATTTAAGCGCGGTGAGTTAGATCCCGTGACCCCTACCCGCTTAGTTGATTGCCTCGCGGCCGATTTGGACTTAATTTGACTCGTACTGCACTCATGCCGATTGGAATGCTCTACTCAACGATGTGAAACTTTCCCCAATGGAAAACGGACTATTACCCAACTTATGTGCGCAGTGTTGGTGTGGAGGCCTAGCTGAATGTTTTTGTACCTACCTACTGTTAAACTAAAATAAAAATTGAAGTTTCTGACAGAATTAATGACATCAAAAATAACATTATTGGACTTAAATCACTATAAAATCTTTGCTGCTGTTAACTTCTTCAATGCATGGTACAGTCAGCATCATAAATATAGTGGCAGTCAATAGTTCCAAATATACCGCATAATTTTCTTATGTGTCCCGTATTTTTGGCTACTTTGGATGCTTAGAAACCTTCGGCGTTCTGGTCGTTGCTGTACTAACGGCAGGTTGAATGTTACCAAGTATATGGCGTTGTGGATTCTCCGGTATATTTGTATACAGTGGATGGCCTGAACAATTTGATCACTTGGAATGAGTACGTATTTATGGATATTTTGGATGGTGCGGTATATTTGGAACTATTGACTGCCACTATATTTATGATGCTGACTGTACTTAAGTTTATAAAGTTCATAAATCGGACCTCGGTTAATTTGATTAATTCATCTTTTCTGGTATGGTTACCCATAGTACAAGACTGGAGCCTATCATGAGATTAGGTTAATTTGTGTAAGATTGTCCCCTGATATTTATTATTTTTTGTTTTTTTATTTAACATACATTTGACTAAGTGGTATAAACTTGTTTATTAAATCAGACGTTAACACAGGCGAGACAACGCTCTTTATTATTTAAATGTTCATTATCATCAGATTTTGTTATCAGTTAGCCACTATTTACCTACATTAATCTTATCAGCCCCATCTTATTGGCGTTTTCCTTGGCATCATGTCAGATAACTTCTTTGATAGCTAGTTGTAATAAGTGCTTTAGCTGACAGTGATTATATAATATTGTTAAAAAAATACTTTGATCCTCATTATCATTAAGTCCGATTCGTTAAGTTAATTTCAATTAAATGAGATCGTTTATGTCGTACGTTATTTTAGGATTTTTAATCAGTGATTCATTGATATTTGCCGTAGGCGGTTTGTTGTCGCTTCGTTGCTCGTATTCCGTCAGTATTTAGAGTAACGCTTCCTGTCGCGTCCGTTCGATACATTACAAAGTTATCAACGTAATCTACATTTGTGATATACTTAGTTAAATCTTACCGATCACCCCACTCGATTATTGGCTTCTTCGGATATTGATATATCCACTAATAAAGTCGAGTTAACTGGTGATACCTATGCCTATTCAATTTGTGATGCCAGTGGATACTTTGCATTCGTGGAATTTTAATTGTGTTTAACAGTGATATAGAAGTGTTGTTTATTAAGCAATGTTTTTTCCATACAATGTGGAATCATCCTGTTTTTGTCAAGTAAGTTCCTATTAAAGATCATTAGATGGGACTGGTTTATCGTTTTGTTTTTGTTCGTAAGCCCAATTCTTGAATGGCAAGTCGTTCAAGGATGAGGCGTCATTAGAACTAAGCCTAGAAAAAACAGAGCATACGGATTGAATAAAGTCTGAAAGAAAGGTCATATAGCCATTCTTCAAAATGTTTTATTAAGTTGCATCACCTGAAAGAATGATTAGATTTATTTAGCATTATTAGTTTGGATAATCGCCGTGTTAGCTGAACGTATTAATCAGTACGAGTTACGCGGTTTAAGGTATCAAATGACGCATGTGTGTAACTATAGTCAGGCAGCTCGTGGTTGGCGTGGTGCTGCGCGGGTCTGCGTAAAACTGGTTCTGTAATTGCTTGCTACTACCTCTTATATCGTCAAGTTAAAATTAATTTCATTATATTTTTTTTAATAAGTATTTGACAAGGCTAATAAAGGATCAGAAAGATGTAACCAAGTATAGTATAATTACTTAAAGTTGGGATTGAGCGTATATTTTCCTTATTAATTAATATATTTTTAGAATGTGTATTTATTTCTGCGGTGTATCCTCACATTAGATGGCAAGTTTTGGAGTAGTCAAAATAAAATAAAATAATAATTTAACCAGAACCTAAGTTGTAAATGTTACAATATCTTCTAAATTTTTAAATCGGTTGTAAGAGAAACCACGTTTTTGAGATGACATGGTTGACGGGTTTATCTTTTAGAGTTTAGACAGTCCTTCTTGTCACGAAAAAACTAGACACATTTTTAAATTTATGTTGTCAATAAATTAGTAGTTAATGCAACTGATGCATGAGTTTCATAATAGGATCACACGACTTTTTTAAGGCCTAATTATGTACAGTTGCATACACTACTTTATCTACACACATATCATAAGTTTAGAATTATCCTTCTTTCGTAACAGTAACAAATAAACAAACAAATGACAACAATAATGGCGGCAATTCGATCCTCCGTTAAGACGAATGTTTTTTTTAAACATATTCAATCGAATGATGTTTATATTAACAAAACATACTGAATTGACATTTCGAGTCGATAATTGTTTTTCCTACTCCTGTACTTTTATCTGTCATTTATATAGTCACGAACACTAATATAACAATATAGATAATATGTCCGCAGAACAATCCGTAGAAAAGTCTATCTAGTCTATTCCCCTTAACAGCACTTGTGCTTTTTTGAGCCAAAACGATATGCCTAGCTGCCAAAGCTTACACCTAGGTTAATTTGACCAATCAAAATACTTCACCAAATTAAACCACCAATCACAATACACATTGACTGCCAATCGGAACGTTAGGTTCTTTTTGGTATGTAAACTCTTTTACTAAATTATCTCTTTAAAAAAAATATTTTATTTGGTATCAACCAACCAGAACGCAGCTATATTAAAATCGACCAATCAGGTAAAAGAATTCATTTCTCAAATCATTAGGTGTTTTTTAGTCCCTATTTCACAAGTTAAATCGATTGTGCAACTTTTTTTTAAAATATGAAACCTGGCAAGTGCACATCAATTTAAAAACAAAGTTAACCATAGACACATATTTTGTTGTTTTCGAATGTTTCCCGCTCGTTTGTTGTTCTGTGCTTCGTTCGTTCGTATTCTAACCTAGGTATATTAATTTAATTTTGCATTTTATTTGAAACCTAGTCGTAGAAAAAGTATTGTATGCAACGATGTATAACTAAGTCAAAAAATACTCGTGGCGTCTTGCTTTACGATGTTCGCCTGCGGCTCACATCGTAACCACACCACTCGTCTTTTTTGACCTCTCTTATACAACTGTTGCATAAACTAC
This sequence comes from Acleris emargana, assembly GCA_927399475.2. Taxonomy (NCBI): domain Eukaryota; kingdom Metazoa; phylum Arthropoda; class Insecta; order Lepidoptera; family Tortricidae; genus Acleris; species Acleris emargana. Next base: position 40,501,180 of record OV656835.1, on the reverse strand, counting down.
TATGTCTATGAATACTATAATAGAGCTCTTCTTAATTTTTGACAGCTGTTCCAAATTTAAACTCATAACCTTACCAGAATCTATACTGTAATAACATTACAGTACAGATTTTACTTACTACCACAGACAAGAAAGTTCTCATAGTAAAATTGGTTGTAATAATGCTGGTCATTTCCTACGGGTTTTGTTCGTATAATAGAGGACTTATGATATGCGTGTAGATAAAATATATTACCTACCTATATTACTTATCATATCATGGCCACGCAAACAGTGTTATATCTATAAAGTGGTTTTTTTTCTCATTTCTAAGGGGGACTACATTGTTAATTCAAGTTACAACTGTTTAATTCGACTTATGCTTCATGTTATGCCTCATTTAGGATGATTAAAGAGTAGAAAAAAAAACTCCGGCGGAAAGGTTTTGTCTTAGTGGTCATGTCAAGTTCAATATTATTAGGTACCTATATCGTCAAGCCTGCGACTGCAAACCAGGTGGAAAACATTTATTGTTGAAAGATATTTGGGCTCGAAAGTACGTAGGTTACTTATTATATACTTTTACTTATTTTCCTTTCTTTCACTTAACAAGTGACGTTTTTGTATATTATATATGGCCCTCACTGATAGCGCCCTTCGCTCCCTCTCCATATCGTCATCGTCTTTGAGGTACTTAGTCCCGGATATTTAAATTGGTCTAAGTACCCTTTTTAAGGGGACACCCTGTTGCTTAGGGGGAGGCACTCTAGTAATAATATTTTTTCGTACTTTATCATAAAATATAAGAAAAAATGAAAAGGTTTACGCAACTCTCCCAGAATGAGACGAATCCTATGACATACATTCATCAAAATCGTAAATATGCGAGAATAAGTTTGTATATCAACTTTTTTGAAATTAAAAGACTACAGTGTAATACATTGGCATAAAAGAAAAGTAAATTAAAAATTGACACAATGCGTCTGTCATTCATGTAAACAGTTTCATTTTAAATGGACCGTTTATTTCGTATTTGGTTAATTTTTTTCGTGTTGCTGTTATTAGTAGCCGACTTGAAACTTATATTTTCTCATGCTAAATAACTTACAATAGGTTTGTGCTGAATCCATATAACCAGGGCCCGTAATTTTCATGCCGATGACATCAATTTGACGTCACGCTCCATATAGGGTGATCCCAAATAGTTTTATCGTAAATTATTAATCATTAGTCGTCAATCATATTAATTATGTACAAATGACTTCAAAAGTGTTCTATTTACACGTTGAATAAATAATACCTACTTGATACGTGAAACGTAAACAAAACTATTTGATTTGTTGTTAAACATACATTTTATTAAATGGTGCAAGTGCCACTGAGAAATAAAAATACTGATTTTGTTGTTAAAATCAGAAAAAATGTGTCCATCAATGATACATTTTCTTTTTAGCAAAAAAGTTGGAATAATTAACCATATGTGTGACAAAACAAACAAAAGGATTTTTATGAATATTGCATTACGTATGAACGCGAAGATAACTTAGATTTTTTTTGCATGGGAATTAATGCAAGAAGGATGGCGTGCTTTACGTTAGAGAGGAATTCTGTTTTCTACGTAATTATTGTAATGCGTTGTTACCAATACCATTTAATAAAATGTATGTATAAAATCAAATAGTTTTATTTACGTTTCACGTATCAAGTAGGTATTATTTATTCCACGTGTAAATAGAGTACTTTTGAAGTCATTTGTACATGATTAAAATGATTGACGACTAATGATTAATAATTTACAATAAAACTATTTGGGATCACCCTATATGGAGCGTGACGTCAAATTGATGTCATCGGCATGAAAATTACGGGCCCTGCATATAACATTAATATTGACATTGTCATCTCAAGTCAAAGCAGGGTTCGGTTGACGTGACGTCACACAGTAGTTTTATTTCATAAAAAAAAAACGAAGAGTTTTGTGCAACCTTGCAGCATGAGACGAATCCAATGATATATCATTTATGAAAATCGGACCAAAACTGTTGATCTGATGCCATGACCAAAACTCGGCCTCGCATAATGTATATATGAATAATTATAATTTTTTAATTTCCCCGCAATTGAAGTGAATAGCACATCATTTAACACTATTTATACTCGATTTGAGTGAACATCCGCCCTTGCTTAACATGCACTACGGTTACCCGGATGCGGTTTCAGTTGCGGTTTGCGCCCATGCGTTTTTGACGGTCAATATCGCAATGGATTCTGGCATCTGAGTCGTATTCCATCGTTTGTAGCTCCGGCCACACGTTTTACCACGTTCAGTACCAATCCCATTCTATTTATTATTTTAGTCTGAATGCGTTTTTACGTTATTTAACGATTTCGGCTATAATAAATGAGCGGACAAATAAAATATCAAAAGAAAGTAAAAAAAACGCACGTGCTACTAAATACTTACAAATAACAAATAAAATAACACACTTACCTCTGAGTTTAATCACATAGCGGATACTTTTAACCGCTGTTTTGCAGCCATAGGCAGCGGTCCTAACGTACTCATAGCACCTGGCTACCAAGTAATTCAAACGACCGTGAATACTATGTTCCTTGGCCCGTACAATCTTATAATCAGACATAGGAACATTTGGGGCAAAATTAAATGACAACTAGGGATTGCCTATATCGATAAGCTAAATTATCGATGCTTTTCCCATATACTAGTGGTCGCTCCAAGTTTTGTTTGTATTCTTTTTTTTCATTAAAAGTAGTTTTATTTTATATTTTTGATCTTCACTCATACTTTTTTCCTCAGTGTGTATTTCAGAATTACTGTCCCATTAACTTTTGTTAAAGTAAACAATCAGAATTTGATCCAAATTTTCGAGCGTTAATTTTCTCCGTCTCGATTGATGAATCCATTTCAGGTAGCTAAAAGCCTTTTGAATTTCTGTGGAAGTGGTAGGGGTAAAACCTAATTGAAAAATACACACTTACAAACAAAACTTGGAGCGACCACTAGTATATGGGAAAAGCATCGATAATTTAGTTTATCGATACAGGCAATCCCTAGCTGTCATTTAATTTCAACAACTCACTTCGTACAACAACTACTGTAGAAATACGAAAAAGGTGTCGCGAATGTATCAATTGTGGAGGAAGACAATTCGAACAAAATTTGAAGTTATTATTAAAATAAAGATGATTTTTAACCATATTGCGTTTTGTATTGTGCATTTAGCCCATTTAACTGGCTGGATCTACTGACCGAATAAAACCACCATTTTAGATTGAAACCATATTTTGACGAAAAACTGAACGTGATTCTAGACATGTGGTATACCGTAAGAATTGTCAGGAACTGGAGAAGTTTTTATGATGTTGGAAGATCTGAGGAGCTTCTACTTTTTTTTAAATTGTGCCGTAAAGTTGACCGTGAAGATTTTATTTTTCTGTCCTTCACACTTTGTTGGCTAATATTTTTTTATTTGTTTACTATATGAATAAAAATAACATTTCATTCGAATGCGCAAACATTAAAGATAAAAAAACTATAAGTACTTTTGTGCTGTCACATTTAAAAAAAAAAGATAGGTGAACAAAATGGTTAACTTTTGGAAGATTCCGAGATTTTTTCAAAAAAAATATAAAAAAAACACCGTGGGTAGGATGAGTGTTAATTGGCCCAAAATGTGTTGCAAGTGACCTTAGCTACCCACCATATTCATTTGGCACACGACTTGCAATACACCCTGTATATTAACATTGGACAGTTAAATTTCACTTACACTATACATACTTTTCAATCATTACAGAAAAGTATAATGTATCTGAGTGTAGTAGTAGTAGTAGTTATTTATTTCATATTGGAAATTACATTATTATATGTCGCATATTTATAATAAATTCACAATAAGATCGTCAGTGTAAAAAAAAAATATAAAAAAATAATAATTAAATAATGTCAATGTGTACAAAAGTAATAATAATAATGATATAATAATAATAATAAGTGTGATTTAATGCGCATCATGGACCATTTAAATATCACATTGATACGTTATTAATGTTATTATAGTCGCTGATTGGGATTTGGTAGTTACATTGTATAACTATTACATCTAATTAGGCTTCATAAATTAAGATAGAATCAAGAAACTAGTTACATGATATTTAGTACAATTTATTTCAGCAATAACTAAACCAATGAAAATCAAGCAATTAAATCGACAAGATTCAGTTAACCAAACATAAAATTTCTCGAACTCATTGGGAATACTCCATTTTACCATAAGTACTATAAATAAAAGGAGGTCACGACAAATCTGGTATCAATCTCCAAAATGGATTATTCTAGGCTGTCGGTCTACCTAGTTACGTAGTTGCGTTCTCTTTATCTGGCGGCTGAAAAGCGTGTTATCGTTCCCAAAAAAATGATAAGGGAAATGGCTGAATGTTGTACATCTTATCTTCTTATCTTATTGGTGGGGTCCTTACGGATACCTCTCTTTGTGTTTAGCGCTTAATCCAATAATGCAGCCTCCACCCCTTCCAGAAAGTGGATAGTTGAGTGCAATGGCAGTGCCTTGAAATCGTTTGGTTATGGGTAGCCACACCCGAAGATTTTATTTTTTATTACTCCGGCAAGGGCATCACATTCACACAATAAGTGTTTCATTCATTATTTCCACGTCTTTGCCGCACATTCTACAATCTGTGTTGTCATAATGGCTCATCTTTGCTAGGCTCATAATGTTTAACCCCAAACTGCCAAGTAAACACTCCGATAATGTATCGGAGTTGGCTTCTGCTGAGTTTCCAAAGATTTTTTGGCCAGCTCTGCTCTGGTCAACTTTTTCTATGAAGAGCTTTGCATAAGCTTAGCCTACCCGTGGCTTTCATTACAATTTTAATATTGATTTTAAAAGAATTCAGCCCCATGGTGTCGGCTATTTTTCTACTCCATCTCACGGCTACATAATAGTAAAAAAAAAACATTTTTATAACAAGTTTTTTGTTGCCGACTATACTTTTTTTGCAAAATCTTTATCTGCTTATCGAGACCAAACTATTCAGTCCTAACACGGTGGGTCTACGTTAAGAATATAGGAGATCCGGTCGCCACCTTCCGACTCCATCATCGGATCATCTCTTAGATACCATAATATTGCATCGTCATTGAGTTTACATATGTGGTCCAAATTTCAGCCCATTCCGTTAACGGGAAGTGGGTCAAATTTAATTTGCAGGATTTGACCCATACATACATACATACTTACATACGCATTTGCAAGTTAAATAAAAGCTGGTAAAAATAATTATCATTTTTTCTGTTTTTTCAAAATCGATTTTAATCGACTAAGAAATCGGCATTGAAAATCGCCGGGTACAACACTATCTCTTACTTTTGACAGAAAAATGAGAAATCAACCTTGAACGCGTTTCGACAAGTGCTCGACAGTTTGGATTGCTTTATTTTCGTTGCTGGTTTTCAATGCATGCCAAATCTGGCGCGTCAAATTAAAGCCGCAATGGAAAAGTTGCATTAGACACAGATTCGCCCGTTACTGTTTATAATGAAATTGATACTATGCAACAAAATAAATTGTTTTATAAATAATAACAAATATTTTAGGGCAAAGAGTACTTACCTATGATAAGAAATATCTTGATTCACAGCTCCTACTTTTTTGGTGGTGTTTAAACAGTTTACTATCGAGCAACAGGGCACATTGTGCACATTGCACATTCTCGATTACTGTAAAGAGGTTCAATGTCATATCTGATATCGAGCCTCTTAAGATAATAAAAGTATGCGGATGTCATTTCAATCAAAATTACAATATACTGTCAGTACGAATCATATTCGTACGTTTAGCAGTTTAAAGTAGATATTTTCAACTAGACGGCAATCATTAATACCGACGAATATGGAAAAAATATTGATTGTATATTATGAAAACTGTTGTAAAATAAACAAATAAATATACGTGTTAATTTGTTTATTTTTTATCTAAAACTGAGGAGAAAATAAGTAATATTTATTTATGTCGAATAACATTTAGATGTTGGCAGTAACATCGATATATTTTATATCGATAAAATATTTTGCTACATCACTTTCGTACAGATGCCCCGAGTTATCCCAGGTATGATCATAACATCCGGCACTTAAAACTGAACAACAATCTACCTGAAATATTTAGGCAAGAAAGGTATGAGCGCAGGTTTACAAATAAACTCAAATAGTTACTAATTACCAAAGCTTATACAGGGTAATTTTTTATAGGTGCACAATTTTATTGTTTATATTTGCTTTGCTGTTGTTAATCAATAACACATGTCATGTTGTGTTATTTTACTCTAGCTTAAAAACCATTAGAGATATTGCCGATTCGATGATTCCAGCGTGTTGTAAAAAGTAGCGGTGTAACGATACCGATGCCGATACCGATATTTCGGCCTATGTAATCGGTAGGCTGATTTAAATACAACCGATATCCCAACAGATTAACTGCTAGTACTTTGAATACACTTTGTTTCCTTAATAAAAGTCTTCCTAAAGTGAACTTTATTACTTACATTGATTTACTTGATTGCTTGAAAATTAATTAAATAAATGTTTTCTTTGATTTTGATTTGGTACTTTTCGTTATTTTAAATTCCAATTTTTATCACACTACAAAATCGAGTGTCTATTTAACATACTTACAGGGTTGGGCAGATTAAGTGTCCTAGTTGTGTATGGCTTTTTTACTTAAATATAACTAAACTTCTTATTCTCTTCGTATTTTTTTTTTGTTGACAATTTAACCTTCTTTATGATTTCTACACGTCAGCTTGATATATTTTGTTTTTATATTGTTTTCAACAATGTGCGATTTTTACCAGAAAAAATACCGACCGTGTGAGATATTGAAGACGCTGAAACATTTAAATATCAATATAAGGTTTATATCGCGGACCGTCAAGCGATTCAAAGAAACGGGATCTTCACAAATCAGGCCCAAACCTGGGAGAAAGCCATCTGTTCGCACCAAAAACATCATTAAAAATATTCGTGAGCGTATTAGACGAAATCCAGCTCGAAGTGCAAGCAAACTTGCTAAAGATATGAAAATAACCTAACCTAACCTAACCCAACCTACGTAAGTTTTATGCTTATGAAGTACACCATTCTTTATTTACTGGATTTATTTAACTACTAAGCCACCGATATCGGTATCGGTAGCTTTATTGCCGATGATTTACTTCTAAAATCGGTATCGGCATCGTATCGGCAAAATGATGTATCGTTACATCCCTATTAAAAAGGTTTTTACTGTTGAGGTTTTTAAAAAGTGATTTTCTAGTATGACTTGGTGGGCCGTACGATTACGGAAAAATTGGATAATTTCCAAAAAACAAATAAACTGACTTTATTGTTGTAATATATTATATTAATGATCATCAGATGTTAAAATCTTGGCACTGATAAAAAATGTCCCAGTATTTACATAGTATTAAACAATTTCACTTCCCGCTGTCGGTCCCGCGGCGCGGTCAGCTCTTTCAAGCTACGCAACGGATTTTAATGCGGTTTTCATCAATAGAGAGAGTGATTCGAGATACAATTTGTATGTGAAATAAATTATAGTTCATGTACGGGTGTTACAGCAAACTCACATAAACCAAAGCCAAGCAAGGGCGGGTCGCTAACTACACAATGAATGAATACTTAGACGACAAATTATAATAAATCAAAGTAAATTACTATTATAGTATTGTATTAAATACAATAAATACTACATTCAAAATACTTGATATAATTGAATTATACTCATATTATTAAAAGGATAAGTCTTTCTCTTTCTCAATACTTTAACTGTACCCAACAGGGTTCACAATGAAACACTTACGAGTATACATATTTCCATCTTTGTGGATATAAATAAAATACATTATGAATGCAATTAAGTATTGAGAATTGTTTGTGTGAAAATATTTGTATCACTTCATCACTAGACGTAACCAGGTTTCGAGTCCGTTTCCGATTAAATCTTATTATTTACTCAACGATTATGCCATGTCAATAGAGTATTTCCATATTTTGGTGTGTTGAAGAAGGCGATGGCTGGGACTCCGCAAGCCGTCGCAAGGAAAAGCAGAGAAGACCCCCAGCGGGGCGCAGTCACCGGCCACAACAGAAAAACCTGCACCCTTGAAAAAGAATCCTTCCGATAAGAAACTTAAGGTAGGTCGTGCCTCTTGTTTCATGCAGCAGCTGTCTATAATGTTTTTTTTATGGATTTAAGAAATATTTTGCAGATGTAGTGGAAAATCTTTTCCTATCGTATTTTCTCGGAAATTTTCGTATATGTCATGCTACTTCAGTCAGCCTCATCAAGACATCGTGGAGGAAGGTCGCATCGCGAGATTAATAATCGATATAGGGCCGAGTTTACCAACAGATATTTAAAATTTAAACGGTTTATTTTAGTGTTCACCGCGCGTTAACCATTGATTAAGTGCCGAAACCGAAGGTTTAACTTTAACGAAGAAATAGACTTAGTTTAACCATCCGTTAACTACTCCTGAAAGTAAAATTGTACTTATCTCTCAATATATACGAGTCCAACCGATTTGTCCCGAACCCGAGGGCCTTGGAACCTATCTCAGTTGAAACAAAAAATATTGACAATAGAAAAGGATGCTGAACAACAAAGTCCACATTAAGGACATGGCGTTGGCATAACAAGCATAACATTGCCGTAGTATAATAAATAATGTTACCCTACCGTTTTAATAAGCATATCGTTTGTATTAAAGCAAATGTATGTAAATACATTTGCACTCTTAACAAAGTTATATTCAAACGTTCGGTCATTTGACTCATTAATTGAAAAACGCTCGGTTAGTTAATCGTTCGTTAGAAACAGTTGGTGAACACCAAAAAAACGCCGTTTGTTTAAACACATGTTAAATGTTAACGGGGCGATTAAGTTATCAATGATTAGATTATGTAGTAGTTGGTGAACTTGACCCAATAATAATAATAATAATAATAATAATAAGGCCGCAGGGCAGCTAGTGGCGAGCTGTTGGTGAGTGGCTTCACCGGTCGGCTGCGGTAGACAATGACGAGGAACAGACCCTCCCCTCTGGCTTGCCTTTATTGGTCGGTCAGAGTGGAGTCGCAGAGCTATATGCTCGAAGGGCGGATGTGTTGCATAAGTGGCGAGTGGGCACCTTATGGTCGTTTTAAGTCCAAAAGCACCTCTCCACCCTTAGCCCCTTTGCAACTGTTACGTCCCTCCTGCTATATATAGGTATGCGGCTATTTTGGGAGGCCCATTCCATTGAGTTAGCGAGTCACCGCCTGCCTTTTCAACCAAAGTAATTAGCATTGGCCAGGCAGGCGCCGTAGATTCATCAGTAGCCTAGTTCACCAATCCATATAATGTTCATTCATAGAGCCTATTTCTAATGTTTCCATCCTTCTTAAATAGTCCTACACTAACCGTTGGTTGCCCGTGGGAGCATACGTCTATAGTTTGAACTCGGGGACAATCGCCGGTTGGTGTCTCATCACTTTACTAAATTAAACTGGATTAAAGGCCCTCTGCGTGTTGACTTCGACTCTATGTACGATTGTACGCCTTCAAAAGGTCCGGGACTCCCGTAGTCCCTTGATTGTTAAACACAAACAAATAATAATAATAAGACAGTAATGTTTTTATTTATTAATATTTAAGTTTGTTTTCGGTTCTTTTTCATAGTTGATCGATAAGCCTGTGAAAATATTTAAACATTTATTTATATTTCTTCCTGTTCACCTACACCTATTCTGTATATAATTTGATCGTGGTGGTTATACTTCAAAGTCGAGGTTTGACATTTGATGCTGATAACTAGATTGATCTTTGTTTTGTGGCATATGTCATTTGTGTTGCCACTATGACTTCGCCAATGTTAGGTTTAAGGAAGGCACACGTTTTAACGGAGAGAGTGAACAATTTTAAAAAGGGGAATAAAATACAAAAGTACTCTATTTATTGAATACAGACATATGGGTAACTATAAGTAGGTATTGTATTTGCCAATTAGACTCCGATATTTAACGGAAATGTATGTTTTATTAGGTTAAATTGAAATTCAAAATGATGTGTGGTGATTTTAATAAAAAATGCGTTTCTTTTCTGGCCGCATTCTTAATGTATAACTTTTCTCCTTTGTAGTTCTTGAATAAAGTTAGTTCTGACATACATACATACAGTTACGATAAAACTGGCGACACTCGAAGGTGTTTAACTCATGAACCGTAAGGATCAGCAGGTTTATGAATGTTTTGTGAGTTAAGTTTTTAAAGAACCCAGTAATCTCTTGCGTAGATCTAGTCCCAAGTAAAATGTATGCTAATGATTGTGTGATAAGTTTCCGACATCTGCCTGTCAGCTACCGTACGGCAACGACAACGGGCGAGTGGATGACAGCGAAAACGTGCACAACGTCTCCGGCGCCCTCGATGAGGCCGAGGACGACGTGGCCGATGTGGAGCTGCCCCCGCCTATGAAACCTATCCAGGTAACATCCAACGTGAGCTCTTATTCACTTTATAACAATGGTTTACTTCCATCATTTACATACCTACTACTAATGAAATTTGTTTCGCTGTCTGCTCATTTCGTAGCCATTACAATACGATCGAAACTTAAAGAGAAATAAAAAAACCCTTCTTTTACATAATCAAGTTATATTATAAAGCAATATTCACGTGTTAAGATAATTATGTTGAAAAAGAAAACAATGTTTTGGTGCTTGCATACTACGAAATAAATTATTTACGTATTCCCGCGGCTTCGTCTGTGTTGTGCTTGTTTAACGCTGTCCTCACGAGTATTATATCATTTTCCCCGTTTAATTAGTAACTACGGTTCGTTTATATGGACTGTCTGTGAGTTTACCAAATTATATTCAAATGCGATCAGCTGTTTATGTGTGATAGGGAATAATCTTGAGGTTAAAAAAAAGTACATTTTCAATAAAAGCTGATTTATGTAAAAAAAAACTGTTGAGAAAAGATTTTTTTTGAATATCTATAAAAATAACCAAGATATAAGGCAACAAAGATTTATTCCTATCTCTTTCTAGAAAAACAGAATTTAACATGTAGTTTCTATGGCCGACGTGTTACGTGACGTCACATGGCGTATCGGATCTCTCTGTCTAATCGCTCTCTAATTAGCAGATGATCATATTATCCGTATTTCTTGGCTGATTTAAATTTTATTTCAATATTTTGTTGAGAAATGCGATTTTTAAATTCCATGCATATTCGGGATATTGACATTTATAAAAAAAAACATATTTATTTGTGCAAGCAGTCAAATTTGGTTTTTGCTACGAGTTTTTTTTTTAATCACGTCAAGCGAAAGATTCTTCAATAGAAACGACCTTAAAATAGAAACATACCTTTTTTTTTATTAAAAAGGTATTTCAAGGCTACATGTATACATACCTACACCACACAAAGAAATAAAAAGCATTCGGTTTTTTTTTGATGTGCTACATTCAGAAGGAACTCTTTTTCATATTTGGATTGAAAATTAAAAAGCTTGCTAATTCTCTGATTTATGAATGCTGAATGTTGGTAAAAATAATAAATTGACAAATTCTAGGTATTTTCAACTATCAAATCAATAGTATCGTAGCATTCGTCTACTAATACTTACAGCACTTGCGTTATACGAGGGCAGAGTGAGAAGTCTGATAAAAATCATATTAAAGGTTATATCATAGGAAGTCTTCACAAATTCATTAATGTCAATTTGTAATGCAGCCTTTTTGGAGGTAAATCGTATATTTTCAGCCAGTTCACAAGACTAGTTTTTTTTTTGACAGCTATGAAAAAGAAACAATCACTTCGGTGTTTGCAAACATGGAGAAAAGTGAGTTTCGTGTTCTGATTAAACATTATTTTTTGCGAAAAAAAACCATTACAGATACAAAAAAAAATTAGACAAATATTACGGGAACTCTGCTCCATCGATTAAAATGATCCACAAGTGGTTTACGGATTTTCGTTGTGGCCGTACAAGCACTGCTGACGCCGACCGACCCGGACGCCCAGTTGAGGTCACTACACCAGAGATGATCACCAAAATCCATGACATCGTATTGACCGACCGAAGAATAAAGGTCCGTGAGATAGCTGATATTGTAAGCATTTCAGACGAACGGGTTTGTAATATCCTTCACACTTATTTGGATATGAAGAAGCTCTCCGCCCGTTGGGTGCCGCGATTGCTCACAGTAGATCAAAAACGCACTAGGGTGACCCTGTCAGAGGCATGTTTGGCGAAGTTTAGGTGTAATGAAAAGGACTTCTTGCGTCGTTTCATAACTGTTGACGAAACCTGGATTCATCATCATACACCAGAAACTAAGGAGCAGTCAAAACAATGGATTGCTTCAGGTGAACCTGCACCAAAGAAGGCCAAAGCAGTTTTATCGGCGAATAAAGTTATGGCTACTGTCTTCTGGGATGCTCGTGGTGTAATATATGTTGATGACCTTCAGAAAGGTAAAACGATTAACGGCGAATATTATGCCAACTTGTTACAGCGATTTCATGAAGTTTTAATGGAAAAACGACCCCATTTGGCGAAAAAGAAAATCATTTTTCACCAAGACAACGCACGGGTCCACACTTGTGCAGTTGCTATGGCTAAAATCCACGAGTTGCGTTACGAATTGGTCCCGCATCCGCCTTATTCTCCAGATTTAGCCCCCTGCGACTATTTTCTTTTCCCAAACTTAAAGAAATGGCTTGGTGGAAATGATTTGGTTCCAACGAAGAAATCATCGCAGAAACCAATGCGTATTTTGAAGGGTTGGAGAAATCGTACTATACGGAGGGAATCAAAAAGCTAGAAAAGCGATGGACCAAGTGTATTGAGTTACATGGGGACTACGTTGAAAAATAAACATTTACTTGGACCAAGAAAAAAAATTGTTTAATTTTTTCCAGACTTTTCACTCTGCCCTCGTATATACTTATCACAACAAAATAGGGGCCATGCTTTGTTCTGCATACAAAATAACTGTTTTCGGAAAAGGATTATTATAACATAACATAGTACCTACTATTTGAAAGCTGCAATGTTCAACTTACTTTTTATCAATTGTTTGGTTTTTAAACAAATCAAAACCTGTAATTTTTGAATTTAGTACTATTCGAAAGCTGCAATGTTCAACTTACTTTTTATCAATTGTTTTGTTTTTACCGTGTGGTTTTAAAAAAAGTTGCATTACTTTGCTCATTTTGTATGAAATTTGAAAATTGTTTTACAAAACTACACGCACGGTAAAATATAACATGGGATAAAAAAAAACACAGCTTGTAAGTTGAACATTGCAGCTTTCGAATGGTACTAAATTATAAAATTACAGCTTAAGATATAATAATCTGTCTCCTAAAATAGTTCTTTTGTATTTTTTGATTAGTTTATACATTTTAGCAGCTCCTTTATTTTAATAGGATTCTCAGGCAGTTTTGCAACAATCGCCGACTCCAGCAACCTCCTCAGATACAGCCACTCGAGTAAGTGTCATTGGTTTCAATTTAAAACTTTTGTTACACCTTTACTTTTAACCTTCATATTCGATTCTAACAATGTGACTAACGTAAGGGTTTGCGTAGGCCTTTAAGAGGTGTCATATTGGTAATATTTTCAGAACTCGTTGACCATGGACGCTTTGGAAACTAATGGTGGACCGGCAGACATTGCAGAAATCGAACAAATAGTCAAGGAAAAAATGGTTAGGTTAATATGAGTCTGATGCATGTTTAATTTTTACCGTCTGATTTATTATTATTTATTATTATTATAATTACAATCATAGGCTATGTAGCTGTGGCAATGAGAAGTGCTTTATTAAATTAAGTATGGGTTGCATGTGCTTATCTGTCCTTTAATTTGCATTTCTATGAGTATGAACTTAAGTCTGACGCGATGCCACGTGTTAGCCCTAGTACAGCCATCGCCTGATGTGGAGTCTGTATACTGATTCGCAAACGGGTCATACGAATTTGTGTTTTTTTTTCCAATCTCGTATTTAACTGTTATGTATGACTGTCTTGTATAGAAGTTTCCGATCGCCTTCTTTACCTATAGACATCTTAACTGTTGACTTTTTAAATCATTTTCACAGAAGAAACATCGCTGTAATTACCAGTAGCTTATTTTAATAGTAGCATTAGGTCAAATTCCAAAAAAAAAAATTAACAGAGTCGACGGAGCTCCGTTTTTTTGACGATGTTTTTAAATGAAAAAGAGGTCTTCTGAGAAAATTATCTATTAAGACAAATAAATATAACAGTAAATATGTTTGTCTATAGGAAAAAAACTTTCGGAAACATTGTAGAAGAAATTAAATTATATCAGTAAATATGTCTAATAGTATATCAGTAAGAAGGCAATTGAATATTTTTATACTTACAAGAAAATTAAACAGTTACTATATCGCTCATCCAATAGAATAATGACATAATTGCATTTTTAGCATGCATGTTATGTCATTGTTCCACGCGATAGACCTGACCTTTAGAACACTTATGACGGTAAAATCTCAAAACCCGATTTTTGCAATTATGTCATTATTCTATTGGATATGTCTATCGGGAAAAATGGAGATAGGACTTTTTTTACAAGAAATAAATTAGTAAATACGTCTTACAAACCCCATCGAGTTGTGGAAACAAGCCTGCTATAAAATGCAAAAACATCCCCCCTCCCCTAAGTCTGGTTACATAACTCAAACAAGGAGCTTCAATAAAATGAATTGTGATGAATTTCATGTCGCAACCCTCCAAACATTTCTATGCCTATAATTATAATAGAAATCATGAGAATTGAGATAAAAGCATTTAAGATCGCACCGATAAAATAATCTATAATTACTTTAAATAAATTTGTAATGATAACCCAAATGCTGTACAGTTGATACTGTTTTGGTCTAGGATTGAGATTAATAGATTTCTGCATACCTTCTTACGTAGTCATGTCGTGACGTGATGCAGTAAATAGGAACCTTTAAGTGGGTCCATCGGATTGAACTGCGTGGCTACAGGACTTGTTACACTACATCAACATTTATGCGGTATTTCCCGTAGACCTAAAACTATGAAATTTGGCAAGTAACACACCGTCTTATACTACAAGTACAGATAAAAACTGAAATCAGTATTTTTTAAATTAAATCATAAAAAAACAGAGTCTTTATGCAAGTAACGACGGTCCAAATTTTGAATTGAGCTAACCGTATCATGTGCGGGAACCTCCGGTGGGCGAGTCCGACTGCCACTTGTCCGGTATTTTGATATTTTTTTGCTGACGCTACTGTGAAATCAAACTGTAGAGTGCGGCTAACTTGTCGCACGATTACGTTTCGTATATTTCTGTCCCGTTCTGCAAAATGGCGAACCAATGCGCGAACGAAATGAAATAAATCGGGACATATTTGATAAGAAACATGAACTTAAGAGTGAAAAGTATCGATGTGTAATTTGTATATACAGGCTGTTTGGTAGCTAGGTGCAAAGCTTTAAGAGGATGATAGAGCAGCTCATAAGCTATCGATTTAACCCCCATGTATGTTCAGCGATTGTTACCTATACGTTTCCGAGATATTGATAATTTTAATCGGTTTTTTTGTAATTTTTCCTTAAGTCTATGTTACTAGGTAAAAAACCCTAAATTCATGTATTCATTAAAAAAAAAACAGTGTTTTCTTGCATGATTAGAATCACTATGAACTAAGTAAGTTTTAAAGCTATCTAGCTATCAAATACCCTGTATTATTATGAAAGGTTTTAGTTGGAAAAAAAAATCAAGTCAAAAGTAGGATTTAATCAGCATAATCACGTTCATATTTAATATTACAAAAGTATTAGAGAACGTAGTGTAAAAGTTTTCCAATTGTTTATGCTGCTTAAATCCTACTTTTGACTTGTTTTTTTTCACCAATTGCCGTCGTATCTCGCAAAATATTTATTCTATAAGTATGGGTATGGCCTCATTCGATTCAGCGCAACAAAATACATGGAAAATGACACTTCACTCGCCTAGGATTTTTTTTATCCCCGTGGATGGGGTTAGGAACCCTATCTTTTGTTAGGACTCGGCAGATCCTCATTTCTAGTGCAAAGATAAGGTTACAAACAAAGTTTAATTGCTGTGTAAATGTTGCCTCCGAAATGTGCTTTTTTTCCTGTATTATTATGGCTTTCGATATTGTGTTATAAATCTTGTGTTTAGGAAAATTTTGTCAGTATTTTTAAATATTAATTTCAAAATTCAAAATCAAACTGTCCTTATATCCCGAAGTAATATCGTACTGTTACCGTACGTAAATCAGTAGGCAAATATTGAATCATGAATATATTTTTGCTATAGGTAGGTACCCAATAAATAATGCATGTCTGTCGCTTCGCTTCTTAGCTCTACTGGTTAGTAATGTTATCATGGCAGGTGATATACATTGCGTTTTAAGATACTTTAACTTGAGTGCTACCTAAAAGAAATTGCAGCAATGTGTTGTCATTTTCGTCTCCCGGCTTAGCCGATAACAGCCGAGAAAAGTCGAATCTTTTACTGATTTTAATCGTACTGAATCATGCATTAAAAAGAGAGCACTGCTACTCGTATTAAAAATACCAAATTTTACGGGGCGAATGTTTAAAGTTTTGTTTACGTTTATTTTTAAATTACGAAGAAGGTTCGCATAAGTTTAGTATCCGCGTTGCTTGATAAATTATTTCTGCCTCAGTGTTTTTTAGAGTTCCGTAGTCAAACTAGGAACCCTAAGTTTCGCCTAGTCCGTCCGTCCGTCCGTCCGAGATACTATAAGTACTAGAAAGCTGTAATATGACCCTAATATACATATCTATTAGTCACGCCAACAAAGTGGTAAAACAAAATCTTGTTTTTTTTAGTGTATTTCCCCTACGCGTAACGTGGACATGTATTTTTTTCTCGTCTACCCCGTAGTGAGGAGTGTCGTTGGATAGATCTTTCGAAAATATTGCGGGTCTGTGAAAAAAAAAAATTCAGTTAAGGAATACTAAAACTACAAATACTAAAAATCTGAAAAATACCTTAAATGAAAGCACATTTAATGAATTTAATAGGAAAACTATGATGACTAAGTAGACTTCAGTGGTTCTTGAGTTATAAACGGTTTAAATGTTTATACCCACCGGAATCTTTTTTGCGGTGTTGGTAAACTGACCGCGCCTATGTCGATGTATGGGATAACAGTTTTCCATGTGCAAATTTAAGTTTATCGCGAGGTCTATAGATTTGTTTGTAGTAACGGCTTCGAACCCTAAACTGAGCACGGTCCGACATGCTCTTGCCTGGTTTTAATGGATTTTTCAATGTAGGACATTCTGCGTAGATTTGAAAAGTTTCACTTTCTACCAATGTACTCTACCAACTTTGTAGCCTCAAATCAAAAAGGTTATTTAAAAATATTTTATTACGCCGCTAGATTAATAAAAACTTTTAAACAACAGTGACGTTTTTTATTAAATGCTATTTTTCATATAATATAAGTACTTATAATTTGTAGATTATTGCAAAGTATGTAACTTATTAACAAAAACGCACATAAGTACGTCTACCGTCGCAAACGCCGATGAGACATAATTCCATAAAAAATATATCGTGATGGGTAAATGGGTATCGTGACGGGAAGCGCCTCCTCACCACCATTCAATTTGGTTAGAGTGTGTCCATTTATGCAATAGAACAAAAACAAAACTATTTTCTTTTTAACGCACTATATTAGTACCTTACTGCAGAGACCGGGAAAATGGCTTCGGGAGTTAGCGTCCACCTGCCCTTCTCGGCTGAGGCTTGTAAAGTGCTTTTCTCCAACAATGCGAGAAAATCGTTCATAATATTATACACAATATCAAAATTTCATTGAAAAAAAAAAGGAATAACGTCGCCATCATCATCATCGTTACTAATAATTAATAATATTATTTACATTTGAAACAGGTACAATTTAGTACGAAACTGAAATAAAGCATTAAACAAACGTAATGAAACCAATTTGAAAAAAAATATGGTTTGGGAACGCAATTTCAATAAAAAAAGGCAAACTATTTGATACACTTTTAAATACGCTGAAAACGCTGTTTAAAAAAGGTTAAATTTTTTAGTCTATGAAATTTTAAAAGTAAAATATACACGGAACAATTTTGATTGCACGAGTGTTTGGCTATGTTTAACGTAGAACAAGCAACTTACAATAGGTATGGGTTTATATATTTTCCATTATTCAACAACTAATCTGTTCTCTACCATTTTTGCCTAAACAGATATTAAATTTAATATTTTTCGATATTTCTGAAGTGCAATGTATGATTTAAATTTAGCATTTTTTTCTCCTGATAGTATTTTCGCGTAATGTACAATGGCAAACTAAAATATAAAAAAAAATACATTGTTGCGCGAACGAAATATAATTAATTTCCTAACCTAATGGTAAAACTTTATCTCTTTCACAAAAACTCCTTACAAACATGCCTGTTAATATTCTTTTCTACATAGTTAAGTTAATAAAAGTTGATTCTTAAAAAAAAACTTATTGCGTGGTGGTGAACTTTGCGCGGGATACAATTTAATTTGTACCGTGATAGCTAGACAGTTGAAACATTCACAGAAGATGTAATTCTGTTGCCGCTATAACAACAAATACTGAAAACAGAATAATAAATAAATATTTAAGTGGGCTCCCATATAACAAACGTGATGTTTTTGCCGTTTTTTGCTAATGTATAGACAATAGTATGGTACCCTTCTTGCGCGAGTCCGACTCGCACTTGGCCGGTTTTATTTCGGTCGGGAAGGGCGGTTGCTGGACTCGTTTGCTTCCTCGTACTCAGACTAATTACTCTACAAGTTTACCAAGTGAGATTCAAAATTAAATACTCATTAACTGACGGACATGGATCACAAGAATATGTTAAAAAATTGTCAATTTTGGACTTAACCTATAGATAATAATTAAAATGGATGTAGTAACGAAATATTGATTTAAATAGTTCATATATGCAATTTTAATCCAACCATCAACAGTCGTTTAAAATCGGACATTTGCTGCCTTGCTAGTAGGTAACTAGTCAAGTGTTATAGGGACGTCATATTCCGCTCGCTCGTGTCGCATCTTATCAGCGAAGCTCGTGAAGTGTCAGGTCTCCTTATTCACTCCTTCGGCTGAGGACAACAATTGTTAACAAGGAAGTATCGTAGTTACTTTAATTCGTTTATTTTGTTCTAGAAAATAATTAGGGTAATATTACATTATTTACTCGTAATATCATCAGAAATACGTGGTTGAAGGTTGTTGGATATTTCTTTCCCACATTGTAGGTATAAACTGGCGAAATTCAAAGATAAGCAAGTCCTTGCCAAAATGTTGCGCCTATATAACTTCCAAGGCATACCAAAAACAAATGGTTAAAAAAATTACATACATACATACATAAACTCACGCCTTCATTCCCAGAGTGGGGTAGGCAGAGCTACAGAATTACCAAGCACTCTTAAATAAGTTGTTGATAAAAGTCCGTAATAATAACGCACCTCTGTCGTGGAGCCATGAAACATCTAATAATCAAGTGGTATCGAAATCAACTATCATAGCCAGAAATAATAACTAAGTCATTATATTCCGATGGCAACTATCAAAAGAAAAAAACCACAACGTTAACGAGCGAATGCTCATTCTTGATTTAAACAGACCTATCGTTGTCCTATGTGAGATCACCAGTAGTAAGAAAGAATAAAACGATACGAAAGAATGCTCTTGTCCCAGTTCATGTTTTATGTTATTTTGCTCTAAATCCACCTTTAAATAAGTAGGCCAAAACAGTCACGCGGTCATGAAAAATCAGGATTTTAATAAGGCTTAGATCTGAAAACACGCCATATCCTTAAAAAAAGCTACAACCTAAAAAAACGCCTTTTTGTACACTCTTAGGAATTCGTCCTTATTAAAATCACTGTCTTCGTAGCCTATTCCATATAGTCAGCTTTAAAAAAGGAGCTTTAAATTTATTTAGATAAAAGGCTCGTGTCTTTTGAAACACTACTCGGAACGCATTAAAAACATCAGAAAAATCGCCGAACGACCAGGAGGCCGATTTTTGACTTTCGAGCGCTCGAAAGTTTCACTCGGAAGTATCCAAAATCTGTGAAACTGTTTTTTGAAATACGAGCGGTATAATTGCAAACGAATGGTGTGGACCACTTGTCTTTAAATTTTCTATCGCTCGTAATTTAAAAAATACGGATTCACAGATTTTGCTCTTTTCCGAGTGAAACTTTCGAGCGCTCGAAAGTCAAAAATCGGCCCCGAGCACCTTTACAATTGGTTATGCTATGTTACTTAACTTTATATGTTTTCATTTGTAGGTATGTAATCAAATGCACAGTAAACTGTAGCATTGTCTATTCGATACGTTGAAACTAAGCTATATGACAAATATATTGATTTGTCTAAATTTGTATTTTGTAATTCTACAAATCGTCCCACTTCTATTTTACAAAAATATTTTTTCTTAATTACAAAACAATAATAGTAATGAGGGCGCCCCAGGACTTTTGACGTACGGTAGGTGCAGTTTTAAAGTAAGTATGTATATTTTTATGTAGATAATAGAAGGGGCGTGCGTGAGTATGCGGGCGTGCGTTTGTTTGCGTGCAAGGACAAGTGAGAGAAACTGAAAGACGTCCCTTTTTGTCTTATTCACATTGTGTCAAGAGTGAAAAAGGTACATGTTTCAGTTTGTTTTACTGTATATACCGCGTGTGAGTGTTAAATCCTTGTGTGTTTGTGCGTCTCCCTGCAACGATATGCTAGTTTTAGTTTGATACCAATCGTTTAAAGGAGCAACACGGCGGCGTGGCGAGCACCGCAGGGCGCCCGGAAGAAGGCGATGGCGAAGAAGAGGAGCCCAGTACGCCTGGGCCCGCCCACAGCGTAGCGGCGCTCAAGAAGAGGGAGTATGTGCTGCGCGAGCTTGTCGACACCGAGGAGATCTACGTTGCTGACCTGCGGCTCGTCTGTGAGGGCTACATCCGACACATGCAGGTAAGCCGACCCGATGCATACAATACTGTTTCCAACTTGTCGCATGTATAACCTGGTACGATGCCCTTTTAGCTTCTATAATATCAGCGGCTATATATGTCTTTGCCATTTGTAATACAACACTTCACGACGCTCGACTTTTGCGGTTTAACCTACATACAGGCTGATAATGTGCAGTGCACGTTCTTAGTCATCATCTATGCATCAAAACACAGGTAATAACAACTATAGAAGCATAACGCCAAACAAAAATGACGTTGTAATAAGTCCTGTCTCCGACGATGTAACCTATGACGTCTTTTAGTGCCTAGTTGTTTTTATTAAAAAATTTAAAACATTGTTTCAAAATGAAAAAAAATAATATTGTACCGTTCTTATTATGTACCTACCTGTTATTTATGTATGTATGAATGTACATACTGGTATGTTACCACTTTACTCGTAGATATTGTACAAAACACAGAAATTCAAATTAAATATTTACGGAGTAGGAATGCACTTTCCATGATTGCTATTTCCTAATATCAGATGGTAGCCGATGCTTCAGTCGGACTGATTGCCTAGTTTAAAGTGCTAGCAGATTCACTCCATTTTAACGGCGACATGTTAAAGTGACATGTATCTACTGTTGCTAGTAGACCGTTAAGTGTGCTTAACTCAATACCAGAAAGACTTAACGTAATGAATTGCATACTCGTACTTATGTAATTACGATGATAATACAATAATATGGTACCATCGCGCATCGGGCTGGTTTGAGGATAAAGACGGATGGTGGTCATGTGACCTCATCAATGTCGAGCTTGGATTTCTAGGTCTGGTCATCTAATAATAGTAAATCTATTACCTACTCGTATTAGCGATGTAAGTAGGGTCGGTGCAATTTTTTTTTTCAACGAGATAAATTCAAAATATTATTACCTTGACTTACGTAATCTGTCGTAGATAAATAAATATGTAACTGAATAAATATCAGGCAAAATTCTTAGATAAATTTACAGTCCCAAGGCTCTAGGCTTGTAACTTCAGGGCCGGATTTCCATAAGGCGGGTTAGGCAACTGCCTAGGGGCAGCATAGGGGTAAGAGCCCCGCGCATCGGAAAATATGTATTTTAGGAAGTAAGAAAAGTTAACGGAGCCCCCGGAATTGCATTGCCTACGGGCCCCTGACATGGTTAATCCGGCCCTGGGTAACCTAAATCTGTGTATGACGTATGTAGGGATGCGCCCTCGTTAATAATTTGGTAAATAACCAATTAGTCGTATTGAATATTTCTTTTTTGCTTAATCAAATCAAAAAAAAATTGACAAATATATCGCGCATTAAAGTTCGGGAGTCTCGTGACGTTACAACGTGGTATAAAGTGTGGCATGGTGTGTCGTCACGCGATACTTCAACGCACTTTAGCTTCGTATTTTTTTTGTTCGTCAACAAAAGAAAAAATATGTGTTCAATATTTTTTGATAATGTAAATGACGGACTTATTAGAATTTTTTATGACCTTAGCCTACTAGGATCAAAATGCATCGGCCATGGTCTCATCGTCGAACTCAAATTTAAAAATCTTTACGTCCTCTTTACTCTCAAGACTGACGTTGGTGGTACAAAGCTGCATCTCCGCTGTGATAATTATGAAATATCTAATGAAATAATGTTAGCAACATTTTTAATTCTTATGGTGCTGTGGGGTTTCTGTAATGCTTTTAAATAGATTGCAAGATGCAAATCATGTGACTGTTGGGTCGACAACGTTTTCAGAGTGTTATGACCCTGCTGATTACGGATCTGCCTGTCGCCATTGTGACATTTGAACCGGCAGTTCGGTATACCGGAAAAGGTGCCGCCCATAGAAAATAAATCGTCATACACCTAGTAAATCGTTGTTCCGGTACCCTGAATGTCGTCCGATTGTTATGGTTTTTTCATATGCTGTAAAAGACAATATAGTCATGGTAACCCAAATTTCTCGTCCATTCAGTTCTATATATTTCTCCGACATCTTGGTAAAACTGTCATATCGTTCGGTCTTTTCCCTTTACTGTATTTATAGTTCATTTCAGTGCTAATCATGCTTCTACAATATTGTGCACTTAAAAGGAAATATGGGAGGAAATCTAGAAAAAAGTAGCAATTTTAACGCTATCTTTTCCATATCTTCGTCCCTAGGGATCGTGGACAAATCTTTGAACACAAAACTTTTAGAAAAAATTGTAGTCTACAAGAATTAGTTGACCAATTGTATTAAATTTGAAAAATAAAACACTTGCCAAGTCGCAATATTAAGTAGTAAATAACAAATCATTTTAATATTTGATAATAATGCATGGCTGGAAAGAAGCTTTTAATGAACTTGGTTTCTCGCTAGATCTCACTTCTTTTAATAGCGAAATTCACGAACGTGTTTGTTGTGAATGTTTTTTCACATTTATGTTCTTGATGTGAGTAGGTACCATCAAATAAGTAGGATTTGAATTTATTTTTGAAATAAACAGGCTTATTAATAAATTACCGTAATATAATGATTGGAAAAAATAAATATTACAATTCACTGTTTTCAGATTGTTTAATTTGTAAATACACAAATACCCAGCTGGACTCCAAATTTCAACTTTATAAAGTCATGAAGTAGGTAAATCAGGTTATTGATTAGTGACTGGAGTCAGTGAGTGATAAAAATACTGAATTATGGTCTTAAATATCTGAATAACCGTCTGAGCAGTATTTATAAAATTGGAGTTCTAGTTAATCGAAGGGATCTTTATAAATAAGCTTTTCTAGCGTTTATGTTGAATTATACAGGGTGTTTGGTAGCGGGTTCGACAAACGAAAATGGGAAATACTTGGGTCCAATTGGAACACATTTGCCATAGTGACCCCTATGCTAAAGTTGATAGTTTTTTTTTAATATTTTTTTTTCCGTTTTTTTAAAAATATCCCAAAATTTTACCTTTAAACCTTCTTAATTACATACCTAAGCAACTTAAACCGCCCATTTTTTTTTTTAAATCATGCTCTGATAATGGTTTTATTTTAAAACAAAACCAAAACACATAGGTAGTGCTTTAAAAAAAATATGGGCCCTTAAAGCTATGACAAAATGTGGAAAATAAAATGACATTTAAGTTTCGACAAGTATAAAAAAAAAATCACAAGTCATAGACGATTTCAAATTGATTAAAAAACTTCTCTGGTTAATACTCTTCACAACGATATGCCATTTAAAAGAAAAAACAAAGAGAAAAAAAAATACGCAGTACATACATTGAAATTTCCTCACGAAGATTTATTAAAGAAATCACTTATACCACGGTTATGAATATTGGTGAATACGTTAGAGTTACTAATCGCTGGTAAATTACCATTAATAAAAAACATTTTAAGAGTAATAATAAAACTGAAAACAAAACACTTTTTTAAATTTTGATCACAAAATTTAAAAAAATATTTGAGCTTCACGGGCGTTATTGCGAGCTCGACCATACGCTAAAATGATATCAGCGTACTCTTCATTGGTAAATGGTGTACGTTCACCCATTGTAATGAAAGTTTCAAAAACCAAAAAAAAGTGTTTGGTTTTCAATTTTATTATTACTCTTAAAATGTTTTTAATTAATGGTAATTTACCAGCGATTATTAACTAAAGTATTCACCAATATTCATAACCGTGGTATAAGTGATTTCTTTAATAAATCTTCGTGAGGAAATTTCAATGTACTGCGTAATTTTTTTTTTGTTTTTTTTCTTTTAAGTGGCATATCGTTGTGAAGAGTATTAACCAGAGAAGTTTTTTAATCAATTTGAAATCGTCTATGACTTGTGATTTTTTTTTATACTTGTCGAAACTTTAATGTCATTTTATTTTCCTCATTTTGTCATAGCTTTAAGGGCCCATATTTTTTTTTGAAAGCACTACCTATGGGTTTTGGTTTTGTTTTAAAATAAAACCATTATCAGAGCATGATTTAAAAAAAAATGGGCGGTTTCAGTTGCTTAGGTATGTAATTAAGAAGGTTTAAAGGTAAAATTTTGGGATACTTTCAAAAAAACGGAAAAAAAAATATTAAAAAAAAACTATCAACTTTAGCATCACTTTAGGGGTCACTATGGCAAATGTGTTCCAATTGGACCCAAGTATTTCCCATTTTCGTTTGTCGAACCCGCTACCAAACACCCTGTATTAATTATATTTCATCTTCCAAATACTTCATGGCATAAGATGACAAGATATTGGCAGGCGTTCGTACGGGAGAGCCAGGACTACCAAAGAGGTGGAGAGGACATACCGAATGATCTTGCCTTATTTTTCTAAGTACACGAGCTAAACCATTCTTGAGTGTTCCGTAATGTCCGACAGTAACTTTCCATAGATGATTGATTACATATCTTCGATCTATTATTCTTCATGAATTTTGAGTTATTAGAAGGAGAAATGTTGTCGCATTTTATACGGAAAATTGAATCTTCATAATCCTTTTAACTCTGACACACTCTTGAATAGGTATTTGACTAGATCTTCGTCAATCACATATTAGACTACATTAACTTACAGTACCGGCAAATAATATATCACTTTTGTACTTACATCTCATACGATTACCTACGAATATAACTTACCAAATTTATAACCAATCAAGAACTAGTTGACTAATTGTATTTCTATTATTCATTTCGTTAACTGATTAAATATGGTAACTGAATAATAAATGTTTATAAATATCGTGTTTAAAAAAAGTTTAGTATTTAAAAAACCATTGCCGACGCGTTCATACAAAATTTTCGAGATTTGTATGAATACGTCAGCATTGGTTTTTTAAATACTAACCTTTTTTAAACTATGATTTGTTTGGTTGAAAATTTTAATGAGTCGCATTTGTAGGTACCTAATCGTATGAGATGACAAAAGTGATATATTATTTGCCGGTACTGTACGTAGACTCAAAGATTAAAGTTGGCAGGTAAAAACTTGCGTATAATATTACAAATCATCGTACAATTTAAACCCTATGCATAACAGGTATTGTGATCTAAAGAGCGTTACAAGAACTTGGTTTCCAGTTAGATCCCACTTCTTCTATTAGCGAAAACGTTTTCAAAATTGTTTTTTTTTCAAAACTATATTTTTGATGTGATATTTGCTAACTGGAGTTCATAAAGGGTGCTGCCAGTGACGGAGTATTAATAAGAGGTGAAATTTTAAAGGCGTGACGTAACAATACATTAGTCTGAATATATCTTTTATCGATGCAACAAGTCACCTTTACAGTCATTGTTATTAAACAATATATTCTTATCACTTGTCAGGACCCAGCTGCCGATCCTCCGCTACCTGAGGGTCTGCGCGACCGCCGCCTGCGAATGATATTTGGCAACATAGAAGCGATTTACGACTGGCATCGAGAGTATGTTGCCCTAATTCTAGTTCTACGAGTACCTATCTTTAGAAAAAACTATTAGGTTACCGAGCGTTCATTTCCTTTTTTTTACAAGTGTTTAGTTTTTTTTTTTTTTCTTGTTGTGTCTTTAAGTAAAATTTGAACGTCATTAAATTATTTTTTATTTAATTTCATCCTGTTCTTGAGAAAGTCATATAAACGTACTCTTTAACGGGGACGGCCTTCGCCTGATTCGTTTTTTTTCTGAGTCCTTTCCTGGGGCTTTGCTATCTATTCAATACAGTTATAATTTGATTTTGTTCTAAGCCTGTGCAGAAACAGAGCCGTCATTGACTCATTAATCTAACAAATAAGTTAAGATCTTTTATTGTATTTGAATTGCATTTATTATGTTTACCGATATGGCGATATTTTTATTGATAAAAGTTAATTTTTGCGTATGAGTTGCTAATATGATTTATATGCTTAGCGAATTATGTTTGCGTTGCCTATATTGTTTGAATATTTACCGAGCGAATGCTTTAATCTAGCTTAGGTTACAAGCAAAATGTATAAAGTTTTAGTAGTGTATATGCGATTCATAAATGGTCTGTGCAGTAAGTTCGTGTGTGAGCTGCAAGCCTGCCTTGACGACCCAGATCTGCTTGGCCCGCTGTTTCGCCGCTTCTTGGAGAAGAGAATGTTTCTTTACGAAACCTACTGCCGCAATAAACCTGTCTCTGAATACATCGTCTCCGAGCATGATCACTACTTTCAAGAGCTGAGGCAGAAACTTGGCCATAAGCTGCAGGTGTGTACTATCAAATACTAAAGTCCTTAGGACTTTATATTAATAATAAATAATCAACTTATTAATCCTATTCGCCCCCGTGACCCGGCTGTGTCAAGAATCCGCACCGCACAAGTTCAGCCAAGGGCACCAATATGTATACAAGACGAAGTCTCAAGAATGTGTACGTAGACCTTATCACTATTACATTACGGTCTCTGTGTAGGTACGTAGTTTTGCAACTTTGTGCGGATGTCTATTTTTACCGTTAACTGAGTTTCCGATCGTTCAATTCACAAAGAGGACTCCCGCCACTCATATTGACGTTGTCTGGTTGCGTCAATGTTTGGCATACATTGCATAGCGCACGACTCCATGTATTAAAAACACTTAATGGAAAACAAGCCGGACTTGAAGTACCGAACCCGAAATAAAACAAGCGTTATTTTTGACGTTGTCTTTGCTTTATTGTTATTTATTTTATGTGCCCTTTTATTATCCTTTATTTGTATTGTATCGCCTTTGTTTTACATAAAATATTTTTTGTGGGAGTGGCATTAACATTATCTGAAGAAGCTCTTTATATAGTAAATATATCAAGTTACGCGAATGAAGTGCAGCCAATATCATAATTGAAAGACAGAGCGAACACTCTACTAGCAGTTTTCTTACAATTAGTAAGTTTATACAAAATAAAACTCAAGTTGCTAACTAAAATTTTGCAAGCTACGCGAAAATCCTGACAAACTATAATCTTACTGCATCGCCTGCTCGCTTACACTATACTCGAAAATCTAATTAGATTCCAAAATCTGACAGTTCCCATCTTGATTATTTCTTTATTAAAATATTGTTTCATAAACATATCAATGAGAACTCGTGTAACCAGTAATATTAGGGTCAGTTTAATTGATAAAAATACCTACACTTAAACCAAAATGCAGTAATCACAGCGAATGTGCGTCGGTTGAGGTTAGGATTTTGGAATCTAATTACAGTTTCGAGTATAGCGACATTAATTCAAGTCAATACATGCATATTATTATTAACAACTAGCTTCTGTCCGTGATTTCGTCCACGTAGATTTCGAATATTATCATTCCCACGGGAACTTTTAAATTTTCCAGGATAAAATGTGTTAATCCAGTGTATGAGCTATTCCCATTGCAAATTTCATCGAAATCCGTTTAGCCGTTGCAGCGTGAAGAAGTAACAAACACACGCACAAACTTTCGCATCTATTATATGTGTTACAATATTTGAAAAGCAGTTATGATTGCGTTATTTCGCATTGCGAATTAATTGTTTATCAAAAAAAGTTTTGCCAGAAACCTAAGTTTTTACTTTATCTAAATGGTATTATAATTCCATCACTCAAGTCGTCATTTTTTTCGTAACTCATGGAAAAGGAGGTTCGAACGCTCCTGAGACTTACCCATTATCCGTTTTGAACTGCTTTAGGAACTATTCTCAGCAATCAAATCCAATCAAAGTCAAATATATTTATTTCGTCAACACTCAAGATCAACACGCAAGTGGAAAGATAAAGATAAAGATAAAGACATTTATTCAGTAAGTAGGCCGCACGGGCACTTTTACACGTCAAGAATCTACCAGCGCTTCACAAGAGGAGACCACTGCTGAGAAGAAGCGCCGCAAGAAACTCAGCAGTCAGTCATTTTTTTAAATATATTTAATATTACAATGGTACTACTTAGTCTAGCATTATATAAATCTATAAATAGCAAATTAAAAAATATTTCAAATATCCTGCGTAGTTTCCGCAGGAAAACACACCAAAATCTTAAGATAGAAAGAGAGAAAAGGAAAAAAGAACTCCTACGTATATGTATATAAGACGGTGCAAGATGACCACATAAGATTGATATGTTTTCCTACATCAACGGTGTCCCCCAGACAAGATAAAGATTTTGAATTTGAAAAAAAACAAATATAAAATATATTATTGATTAAGTTTCGGGTTTAGGCCAAGCATGTTTGTCTATTAAATAGTCCTCGATCCTATAATACGCTTTAGACATTAAAGACTTTTTCAAGTAATTTTTGAGTGCTGGAAAGGGTAACTTTAATACTACCTCAGGTAATTTATTATAGAAATGAATGCATTGACCAACAAATTATTTATGTACTTTACGGACGCGGAATTTTCGAATAGCTATTTTATTTTTATTTCTAGTATTTAAATTATGTATATCAGAATTTTTTGTGAAAGAATCCAAATTTTTTATAACATAAATAATATTCTCATAAATAAATTGTGACGCTACAGTTAAGATATTAATTTCCTTAAAAAGATCTCTTAAGGAGTCACGGGAATTTAAGTTGTAAATAGAACGAATGGCCCTTTTTTGTAACACAAATATAGTTTGTATGTCAGCTGCCTTACCCCAAACCAGAATACCGTACGACATAACACTATGGAAATAACTATAATAAACTAAGCGAGCTGTCTCAACATTGGTTAGTTGTCTAATTTTCCTAACTGCGTAAGCTGCCGAACTTAGTTTACCTGCCAGTACAGCTATATGGGGACTCCATTGCAAATTTTTATCTATTGTTATGCCTAGGAAAACTGCCTTATCTACGATTTGCAAACACTCGTCATTTAGAATAATACTAGAATCTAACGGTTTAACATTAGGCAAAGCGAATCTAACACATTTAGTTTTCTTAGCATTTAGTAGCAAATTGTTGCTAGTAAACCAATTAAGTACTTTAACTAGTGTGGAGTTTATGCTACTGAAGTCTATGGATTTTCTGTCTACCTTGAAAATTAGTGAAGTATCATCAGCATAAAGTACAATATCACAAAGTTTATCTACTGATGGTGGCAAGTCATTTATGTAAACCAAAAATAGAAAAGGACCTAAAATAGAGCCTTGAGGCACACCTATTTTCACTGTAGCTCCATCAGATTGTGTTTTGTTTACAACAACTGTTTGAGTTCTATCACTGAGATAAGAAGACATAAGACTTATAGCTTTATTAGACAATCCATAATGTTCTAATTTTAAAATAAGGGTCGTATGAACCACGCAATCAAAAGCTTTAGAAAGGTCACAAAATATTCCTACAGCATCGCAAGATTGCTCCCAACTGTTATATATATATTTAATGAGAACAGATGCCGCATCAATTGTTGATCGACCTCTGGTAAAGCCAAACTGGTTATTGTTAAGTAGTTTATTTCTATTAAAGTGACCTAAAGTGACCTAAGTGAATCAAGTGGCCTCTGCCTACCCCTCTGGGAAACAGGCGTGATTTAGTGTATGTATGTAGGTATAAGCAAGTATTAAATATAATATTTCCGCTGTGATGTGCCTAGATAGCATACGAAAAGTACAGCTTTCTTTCATTATCTTTTCCCGTTTGTTGAGCGCATGTGGTCAGCGTACTTTAAGTTAACTATCGATCGTGTTTCGATGTGATTGTTTCATATTTCTTCACAGTCGTCTAGTTAAACGATAAAAATACTCTGTTCATGTAATGCACGTTAGTGGAAATCGAGTGTTTTATTAGCAGAGAGGTCGGAATTTTCACGGCAAAACTTCTTCTGTCGCAATCTTTCTAGTGTTAGAAACCTTTTTTAATCGATATCCGGTATTATTAATATTATATTGAAAAAATCGAGCCGATACATTCACATAATTAATTCTTATTATTCGTGACCGTTAATTGAAAATATGCAAAAGAAGTGGTAAGTTACGGTATTGTTTTATGTGTGTTATTCCATCTAAACTTAACTATACTTTATCATAATAATAATAACCCTTCATTTTGGCTTTGGCGAAGTCGGGTAACAAAGAGGTAAAACTTTTAATGAATTGACTATACCACCTGAGAAAATGAGTACACCATAAGACATTGGATTTCATTTAATTACGTATGACAGTGATAAAAATAAAATTGCGTCTTGATAATATTTGTATCTTGAAATATTTTGAAACGGACGTGGTTGATATATTTAATACCCTAGTATTATAGTTTTTATTTAGAGTTAAAATTAGTAGGTATGTATATCGTGGTCAACAGTCAATAACAATAAATTTCGTAATTTCTTCAATAAATATTTATGCTACAACTGCTCAAAAGCGTCCCTACCGGACGAATCGTTATTGCGGAAAGTACATCTAAATGTTGTATACAAAAAAACTATTCAGAGTGTAAGAGAGGTAAATAATACCAATTGTGGATATCTGTGGACGACACACCAGTATTTATGGGAAAATGTGGGACAAATGTGGTGATTCGATATTTGGTTAAAAGTTTTAGACAAGGTCAATGGAAATGCAGTAGCTAATTTAATAAAGAAACATATTTTATTGTTTCAAAATTATTTTAACGATAACGTAAATAATACTTTTACTTTCCAGTGACAGTGCCGCTTACATGCTTAAAGCAAGTCGTATTTTAAAAGCAATATTTTCTCGTATGAGAAACACATTACGTGTTTGATAATTTGAAAGATGTGGACGTGTTGATATATCGCACGTTTACTCAAACAAAGAAATAATTCAAAATAAAATTCACTTTTGTTTTGAAGTCTATTGACAAAAACCAAGGTTGAATTTCGAATGTAGTTCAATTTTGAGTTATTTCTTCGTTTGAGTAAACGTGCGATATAATGAATGACAAAAAGTTATTTTTTAAATCTCCAGAGCGCGTACGCCTTTTCAAGGAAATATATCGGCCCATTCCATTACCTACCGAGCCTATTATCACCAGATGGGGTAACTTGGATAAATGCTGCTGACTATTACGCTCAATACTATGAGCAAATACGTGATATCGTCTCCATACTTGTTAATGAATCGGCAGCTATAAGAACTGCGAAAAAATGTTTCCAAAAGAGAAAATAGCAAAAAGAGCTCATTCGTGACAACTACAATGCCCAACTTTGTCCATTACGGAATCTTTCCTCATTCTGGACACTGTTCGTTGTTACATAAATTGGAGTAAACTTTTATCGGTGATAAGCAAACTTGAAAGCTGTACTAGATCGAAATTCTGATTATGAAAACTAAACTTACGAGAAATATCTGAAAATCTTACCCAACCTGAACATCATACAAATTACAATGAGTTTTATAAATTTGCTCCCTTGACGTCGAGTGAAGTTGAACGTTCTAAATGAACGTTTACATAAATGGCTTATAGTTGGTTTATAGTGATAAACGAAACAGTCTACGCCCAGAGAATGTTGAGAAATTAATGATTATGTACTCTTACTACTATGACAAACCAAATAAAATGTCATGTGCTGCTGTGTGTACTGATGTGAACTTCGAAAAAGGTTGTTTTCCTTAAGTGATAAACAAGGTGCGGAATTTTCATAGCAAAAATCAAACATCATGAGGGATTGACTATCGTGTTTTATCGACTATCGATTAATTGTCACTTAGCACGACATGTTTTTAGGTAATGAAATTAGTCCTATAACGGGAAAGGTCTATGCCCTGCAGTGGGACACTCTATAGGCTAAAAAAAAACATAGACGTGTGTATGAAGGTTAACAAAATAATCAATTAATAAAACAGAAACATGTTTTATTTTGTTACAATTTACATACAAAAGCAAAACGCAAATGTTAAACAGTATAACTAAAATCGATTTTAGTTATATCTGTACTAATTATATTTACTTCATCTTGTCTGTGCGCATTAATAAAGAATCGTCATTATTTTCTCTACATTGTCATTATTTAAACTGGTCCTGTTTTCATCGTAGATCTAATTATACAATGAGAAGGAGCGTTCTACCTTTGTTGAAGAAACAAGAGCATATTCGTAGTACTCGATAACACTGTTTTGGTTACATTGTATTAACTTTTTAAAATCGCGAATTTTGTCATGTTGGAATCCTATCTAGTAAAATCGATAGTCGATAAAACAGTATGGTCAATCCCTCTTGACGTTTGATTTTTGCTATGAAAATTCCGCCCCTTGGTGATAAATATGGAAGTAAAGGCCAATAAACTATTTTATGGAGTAAAAATGTAAAACTTTGATAGCATATATCTGGATATCAGTAATGTAAAAGAAAAATTGAGGTGGCAGCTAGTTTATAACAGCAGTGTTAATGCAAAAAGGTTTTAACAACAACCGAAAGTTTAGAGCTTTAGATCGAAGGTCATCTGCTGATGGTAGCCCCTTAAATATTTTTTTGTATTTGGTGGACCATTTTTTCTTCTATTACACAACTATCGATATCGATAAAATAAAGTATAAAATTCTAGCAGGATTGCGACAGTTTTATGTTTTGCCGTCAAAATTCCCACCTCTGTTTATTAGGTATTTAATAGAATGCGTAATTAATGTTAATTATTCTATCCAGCAGTGGACGCCTTTTGGCTGGACCTTGAACTTGAAACATACCAATATGTTGACGCGAAGAAGCTCTTTAAACATGTGCAATGTTTCAGCTGGGAGACCTTTTGATCAAGCCAATCCAGCGGATCCAGAAGTACCATTTGCTGGTAAAGAAGATTCTGGCGTATTCGGAGAGCGCGGGCGCGGACGGCGCGGCGCTGGCCTCGCTGCGGGACGCCGTGCTCTGCACCTCCATCATCCCCAAAAACGCCAACGACATGATGGATGTCGGCCGCCTCCAAGGTTTTACGGTAATACACGTCACCACACGTTAACCCGTTCTAATAAAACGAGAGCCCGCAGGCATCAGCTAGAAAAGCATTTACCCGGACTTTATAACAAATTTAAAAGCTTGAGTATTTGCTAAAATGTGTCTAAATAAGCTTTACCTTTTGCTTCTTGAAAAACAAGCAGCCTAGCCATCGTCGAGATTGGTTGCGTGCGTGTTATTAACAGTGGGCGGCTGACGGATACAAAATAGGGACGTAAACAGAACATGGATAAGACTTTTATTAAATTTCGAGAAATATTTATGAATACAAAATTATGCAATTTTTATCTTTATCATACATTATTAGTAAATACATAATAAGCTATCCTCTATTGTACGTAGATTGTATACTAAGAAGATACTGGCCACTTATTATTTTATCACCTCTTGAGACTGATATGAGCGTTTATGTCTATTACGTCTTGGACTTGTCAATTAAATTTGCTTAGTTTTCAATATTCATATTTAAGATGGCAAAGGAAACCACAATTCGTAAGTGGATAATTGATAAACGTGATCTAATTTACGATACTTCTAAAGGCTCGATATTCTGTACAAAATGTCAAGTAAGTTTATTTGTGAAACGAAAAAGCGTGATTGATAGACATGTTAAATCTAATACGCATCGCCGTCAAGAATTTTGCACGAAACAGAATCAAGAAGATTTTAATATTGATTTGATAAACTTTTTAGTTTTATGCAATATTCCGTGGAAACGTGTTAACAGTGCCGCTTTTCGACAGTTACAACTAGGCTTAGGACTTTTCATAGCACATCGTGGTTCCAGAATCCATGGAGTCGCTATTTCCCAATTATTATAAACATACCACCTTGATTTAGACCCTCAGTAATTGTCGCAATAAGTAATATTTATTTCAAAATGCATTCATACGTTAAATCGCTGAACCAGTTTACGAGTAATTGAATTTTGGTAAAGAGAGTGATTTTATTTCAAGCAAACAAATATTCAAATAGTAGGTATGGTTAAATCGAACAAAAATTTTATTTAGTTTATTTTGTAATATGACAAACTGAAGACCAAAATCAAAGTGGTATGGGTAAAGCCAAAATTTCATTACTAGTAACATAAAAGTAACGCTAAAGTAACGTTAATGCTTTTACGTTACCGTAACGTAAAAGTAACGTAAAAGTGTTATAAGGCTACATGCACAATTAATGAGTTACGCAATTTACTAAAACTATTTTATCAGGATTAAATTAAGATTTTGAAATTATTAAAAGGATTACCAGGACTAAAAGTAATAGCTATATTTTGAAGCCGATCAAATTAATTTAGTTTTAGTTAGATGCCTGCCAGATCCAACACCAGTGATACATCTATTGTAAGTTAAAATAAAACGAATTGTAGAATGTTTCATTCAGAGGTTTAATTAAATGAACCCTTACTAAAAGATAAAAAAGATAAAAGATGTTTATTCAGTAAATAGGCCGCACTGACACTTTTACACGTCAAAAACTTACCAATTTGTATTCTTATTTTGTTGTTCTTTCGCCTTCTTTCTATCTTCACGCCATTTCAAACGCTGTTCTTCTTTTTCTGTCTCTGTATATTTACTTCTTTTCGCTCTATAATAATTCAAAGCTCTTTCAGAATCTTTTTTTTTATTCTTTATATTTTTCTGGATTTTCTATTTTTAATTTCTCTCTGTACTTTGTTTTCTTTTCAGCTGGTGTTAATGGCATCTGCAATAAAAATGCAGAAAATCATTGAATAATAAACATAATAAAATAAAGTTGTCATCCAATGTTCTGCTAATTTAACAGTATGCAACTAGCTTTATATTGCTTTTACGTTACGTAACATAAACTTTTAAAGGGGTAACATAAGAGTAACATAAAAGTAACAGAAAAGTAACGGAAAAGTAACATAAAAACCTTCTGTCTACAGCCTTACAAAGTTTTAACATGAAAACGGGAAGGAATTATTAGCTGCGGTAATGTTTGCACAAATCTTACGTTTTCAAACGTTAGTCTTACATAAACAGGTAGAAAAATAACTTGAACATACCTTGTAAATAACAGGTACAAGTTCAACAGTTTTTTATCACGAAAACACGCCGCCGGTTCACTTGTTCAGTGACAACGAAACAAAATGGTTGATGGCTAGAATTTTGATAGTAACAGCTGCTATAAGAGTTGCTAGTGTGAAAAGATTAATTACTACTATAATCCGTTCAGAAATTGTATATAAATTCCGTAACGTAAGTAGGGTAACGTAAAAGTGCGAGAATTAAAGACAACAGAATAAAACCTAAGAAAATACTCATTTAATTTGAATCTTATAGTTTTTATAATAAAATCGACATTTCAGTAACCTCACACCATGATATGAATCAGAAACTTTAGTATTAATGCCTTGGAAATTTCACTAGGATACTTTATATATTTTGGGTAGCACAAATGGACATTTATTTTTGTATGAACTTTCTCTTTGTTATTTAGTGTTTTAATTTTTATTATCAAAATAAATGTACATACGTTTGAAATTGATGTTTGCATAGCTAGTAAATACATCACTGTTTACAATCAGAAACAAAAACTCGTCATATTTACCATTTCTTTTTTTTTAAAGCATTAGACGTAAATAAGAATATTGAAGTGTAATAAAATTTTGGCTTTACCCGTATATTTATAATAATTATAAAATAGCGAGTCCATGGATTCCAGAACCACGTTATGCCACCAAAAGTCCTAACCTTAGTTACAACAATACAATTATATAACTATTTTACAATTTCGTTCTTTTTATTAAACCCCTTGCAGTCATATCCATATTACGTATAACGTTCGACATTATTTTGACGTAATTTGCATACGTCAGCCGCCCACTGGTTATTAAGTATCGAGCAACACGCATCCTCATCGACACAACCCTAGCGCCTGAGCGGCAATAGTGTCATAGAAACTCCTAAAGGGCCGAAGACGACCTACTTTTCTATTTATATTTTGCTTACACCCAGTATAAAGCGGAACTTTACGAGCATGAAAAGTGACAAAAATAGTGTGTTGTTTCAGGGAAACATCACGGCCCAAGGCAAGTTGCTGCTGCAGGAGGAGCTGGCGGTGTCGGAGGGCGGTGGCGACAAGGCCAAGGAGCTGCACGTGTTCCTGTTCGAGCAATGCGTCATCTTCAGCGAGCCTGTGGGCCGCAAGTCGCAGTTCACTAGCCCCACCTACAACTACCGGGCGCACGTGCAGGTACAATGTCGTCCTCACTGTCTACTTTGCTCTCTTGCTATGACTGATTAGCATTAATATATCTTATATAATCGTTATGTACTGTACTTTCCATTACAAAAGCCCAATCTGTAGGTAGCGAGCAGCAGTCACGTTTCAACTCCTCAACGCGCAAAAACGTGTTTTAAGCGTACAACTTATTATATTACAGAAAATAAAAAACTGGGTTCAGAAGTTATTCGTGAACATACTTGAAAAAACAAGATTTAAATAAAAATAATGAGAACCATCCAAGTTTAGAAATGTTAACCTTACTGTTCATAAAATCACCCTGCAAAGTTTTGAGTTTCAGGCCAACTGAAAAAAAGAAGTTATTATTTACCAACGGCAGCGTCCGCGAGAATGAATGAAATTATATTACATCATACCAGGTGTTTTACTCTTTAAAACCATGTTTGAACTAGGATAACTAATTCCAGGCAGCCAAACACTCGTACAATCAAATTTCTTCCATGTTTATTTAACTTTTTAAATGTCATAGACTAATATTAATAATATAATAGCGTCATAATATCATGCATCAAATATTTTTTCATTTTTTAAACATACTAGGTCCATAAAAAAATTGGCGAATTAATAAATATTATAATTTAAACCACAGTTTATTCAAATAAGATTTATTTAAAAAAGTAATAAATAATAATTAAAAAACTATTAGGTACTATAAATATCATTACAAATGTAAGTATCTTGTAAGCCCGCGAGATAATGTTATCAACATACCTGGGATAACTCGGGGCATCTGTACGAAAGTGATGTAGCAAAATATTTAATCGACATAAAATATATCGATGTTACTGCCAACATCTAATTGTTATTCGACATAAATAAATAATACTTATTTTCTCGTAATTTTTAGATAAAAAATAAACACGTATATTTATATGTTTATTTTATAACAGTTTTCATAATATATTTTTATACTTTTTCCATATTAGTTGGTATTAATGATTGCCGTCTAGATGAAAATATCCACTTTAAACTGTTAAACGTTCTTTCAACGTCCACAGTGGTCAACGCACTGTGGGACTAAAATCGGCTCTAAAGGACATAGAAATCGAAGTTCTCATTTTTATAAGTTTTTGATGGGGATTGGTTTCATTTGCAGTTATAATGCTAAAATATTATTTTGGTTGGATTGCGTTTGGAAACTGATGAGTTATAATTTTTTTCCTTAAAATTTGTATGGGACGGCATGAAAAAGTCCAAATATCTCTGAAACCGCAAGAGAAACCGTTATATCCTCGCAGATGGTAATAAAAATAATTATTTGTGATTTTTTGGCGTAGTGCATATTTCAGTAATTGCTGCGGTTTTTTTTTTAAAAATCGATGTTTTTTTTGTGAGTCCTGGCGGATTATTTTATCAATACACGTCTTGAATATTTATATTTTGTATATTTTATACTCAAATTATAAATCAAACAATTTTTTGATTAATTATGATCGCTTAAAATATAAACAATTAAATATTTTTCCGGTAATGAGGCGATTATTGTGCATGTTTAATGAACTATATTCAGTAATGGGATTATACTTAATTTATTTTGGTTGTAAATAGTTTGTAATTATTTCTTGAGTAATTAGTTATAAGATTTAATGAGATCCCTTAATTAATTCTGATAAGTGATTGATAAATAAGTAGGTGATTACTTAACGAAGTGGTAAAGGAATCATCATTAGCTCACATCAATAAATAGACCAGACATTTTTCCGAGAGCGATAATCGCAATTATTCTGTATAACTGTGAACATCTGTACTCCTGCTAAAACCTAAAAATGACACATTTTTCTACCAACTTGGACCTATTTGTCGTTTTACAAAGCAAGAAGCCGGCATTTAACCATGAAGTATTGTTCGAAGCAGTGGTGCAACGTTTGGGTTCCAGTTTATCTGAAGACGAAATAGAAATACTTAGAGAATTCTGTACAAAGTTTACTCGATCTGCAGTTACGAAATGGCAAAAAAGTAACCGGAATACGAAAGACTTCAGAAAATACTACGAAAGTTGGCTTCAAGCTAATGTTGATTGGCCCAGCTGTCTACAAACTAATCTACTCAGCCTTGGACTACTTCAAGATTCGTCGTGTTCTGAGCCTTTGGAATCGTCAACTACGACTGATTTTACTTTACCAGAATGTTTGATACCATCTACTTCAACTGGAACAATGACCATTCGATCCAGAAAACCATTTGAAGAACTATCAATCAAGCAAAAAAAGAGAAGATTCGACAGTTATACAGGAGAAGACTCAACTGAATTAACATATGCAGCGGCAAAACTCTTGAAAGAAGATGGGCGTGAAGATATAGCATCCGTAATTGAGTACATGCTCAAAAATTCTGAAGCAGCAGCAAATATACAAAAAATGATCAAGAAATCAAATACTTCAGTTACATATTCACCAGATAAGGCACTCGGTCTTTACGTGGCATTAAAGCTGACTAAATGGCAATACATGACCTTAAGGGAGTCAGCTATTCAAGAAGGAGCCGAAGATCTTTATCCATCATACTACAAGATTCAGTCAGCGAAATTACAAAGTTACCCTCCGAAATCCGCTATAACCATAACGGATTCATCAGCTGAAATTAAACTTCAAGCTTTACTGGATTTAACTACGCAGAGGATTCTAAAAGAATTACCATCTAATATTGAAGACAAAGAGTTGACGCTGATATCGAAATGGGGTTTTGATGGTGCATCCAGCCAGAGCAAATATAAACAAAAAATGGATGGCGAAAACGATGACTCGAGCATATTCATGGCATCATTAGCACCACTCAAATTGGTTTGTGGTGAGGACATTTTATGGACGAATCCAAAACCCTGCTCACCGTCTTATTGTCGCCCATTGATGTTCCGTTTTGTTAAGGAAAGTAAAGCCGTAGTTTTGGAGTTAAAATCAAAGTTCGAAGAAGAAATTAAGGCTCTACTTCCTACGGAATACAATACAGCTAAAATAAAACACCTTTTGAAGATGACCATGATAGATGGTAAAATTTGTACTTATCTATCGGAAGCTAAGTCAAATGCTACGTGTTACTTGTGTTTGGCTAAGCCTACCGAAATGAATAAGTTAGATTCAGTTGTAGTGAAGCAGATTTCGACAGAATTATATGAATTCGGGTTATCTTCACTACATGCTCGTATAAATTCAATGGAGTGCCTTTTACACATTTCTTACAGACTGAGAATTAAAAAATGGGCTGCAAAAGGCGAGGAACTCAAAAAAATAATGAACGAGACGAAAAAAGTTGTTCAAGACCGATTCAAGGAAGAGCTCAACCTTTTGATCGATAATGTAAAGCAGGGATCGGGTACCACAAACGATGGCAAATACAGCAAGAAGGTTCTTCGAGTTTCCTGAAAAAACTGCAGCAATAACTGGATTGGATGAAGAACTTGTTCGCAGATTTGCTGTAATACTGCAAGCAATAACATCTGGAGAAGAAATTGATGTTATGAAATTTAAGGAATATGCCTTTAAGACTGCTCAAAAGTTCGTAGCAATGTATGATTGGTATTATATGCCGTCAACTGTGCATAAGCTATTGATTCATGGAGCAGACATTATCGCCAGCAACGCCATTGTTCCTATCGGAAGTCTCTCGGAAGAGGCTTCCGAAGCTCGAAATAAAGATTTTAGGAGGTTCAGGGAGCATAATTCTAGGAAAAGGAGTAGGCAAGCTTGTAACGAGGATATACTGAATATGCTTCTATTATCCTCCGATCCTCATATTACGGCAATAAGACCTAGTCTGGATAAGAAGAAAAGGCAGGCATTTTTTGCCGAAACTAGGTCTTTATTTTCGGTTCAGGAAGTCGAACTGGAACAAGAGGTTTCAGATCCGTGTGATCTATATCAAAATGAGTCCGATATAGAGCATTCGTTAGATATATTACCCTAATAAAAAATATTATGTATTGTGTTTATTTTAGTCACATTATGGATAGTTATTTTTTTTACATTTTCTACTTTTATTTCTAATTAGTTATACAGAAAAAATACTATTCTATCACGTTTTTTTTTTATTTTACTTTTTATTATAAATATTTATATATGTAAGAAGAGTATTTGCATTCCGCTACCTCCCCCTCCTACATAAGTTGAAAAAAAATATACGCCACGGACTAAAAAAAAAGACAAAATAACATCGATTTTTCAAAAAAAAACCGCAGCTATGACTGAAATATGCACTACGCCAAAAAATCACAAATAATTATTTTTATTACCATCTGCGAGGATATAACGGTTTCTCTTGCGGTTTCAGAGATATTTGGACTTTTTCATGCCGTCCCATACAAATTTTAAGGAAAAAAATTATAACTCATCAGTTTCCAAACACAATCCAACCAAAATAATATTTTAGCATTATAACTGCAAATGAAACCAATCCCAATCAAAAAATCATAAAAATGAGAACTTCGATTTCTATGTCCTCTAGAGCCGATTTTCGTCCCACAGTGCAACGGGCCATTCAGATATGACATCGAACCTCTTTACAGTAATCGAGAATGTTTAATGCTCACATGTATTCATTTAATTATATCGACATATTTTTTATCGATATCAAATCCCTAGAACTTGCCCCGAGTTATCCCAGGCATGGTTATCAATGTGTGCATTGAAACTGAACTTGTCTAAAGTGATGCCTATGTCATGTATTTCGGATACTCGAGTGACAGGCCGTGGAGCCCGTGACACCGTTTGCGACAAAAAGTGATGGAGTAACACTTTTCAGGTTCAATACCAGCTGTTCTGATCAGTGATCGGAATTGGTAGTGCCATTTCGCGGGACTTCGGTACGTAAGATTAGTATGGATATCGTTTTTAACCCCGGGATTTGACATGAAAAAAATTAAGTTTGTGTTTAAAAAATATTTAAAGAACATGTAATGTGAAATGATGTATGGAAAATGTGCTTTCAGATAAATGCCCTGAATAAAAGTCTCTATAGTTGCTACCACTGTTATCGGGTCCCTTTCAATGTTTCGACTGATTTTGTACTAGATAGCAAAGTAGTAGTACTTTAATAAGTTCCAATTATCCTCTATCTATTTAAGCAATTGACATTAGTTTAAACCTATTTTGTGATCAGCTGGCCAGTTAAATAGAGATAAAACGATTGCAATGTCAACTTCATATGCATGTCAGTGTCATATGCAATCTGTACCTACCATATAAATATAAATTCAATAATCGCAAAAGTTACCGGACTTTGTGATATTCTTATTGTGACTATTTTGGCTGATCCTTACTGGACTCCGATTTACTTCTGATTGGACTAAGTAAAGTCTTGTTGTTGTAAATAAGAACAGTATCAGATCTTTCTACCTCACTGAACATGCCTCGGAAAACTAAGAAAGAAACTGTTCTAAGTTGGATTGAACTATATCCCGATTTTAAGTATGACTCTACAAGACATTTAATACACTGTAAAAAATGTGAAGTTGATATAGGGTGTAGAAAAAGTACAGTGAAAAGACACGTCGAAGGACCTGTACACACAGGATTGCCTCGTAAACCAGATGAAGGTTTTTACTTCTACCTGATCGAGTTCCTCATAATGTGCAATATCCCATGGGTGCAAATCAAAAACCCAGCATTCAAATCTTTCTTTCAAAAGTACTTTTGCTGTACTTGTGCAGATCAGCGTCTTCAAAGTCTACCCAGTGAATCAACGATAAGAAAAGTATACCTGGACAAGTTTTATCAAGCCAGAATATCTGCTATAAACAATGAAGTAGCAAATTAAAAAAAATTGGATATCGCTTGATGAAACGACAGACTTTTTAGGCAGATATGTGGTCCATTTCTTGGTGAAGCCCTTGGATGCAACTGTTTCCCAAAAAAGTTATTTAGTGGCATGTAAAGTGCTAGCAGTAGTGAATGGGGAATCTATTGCTAAGTTTGTTACAGACTGCTTACAAAATATGTGGGGTGATTCCTATGAAAATCAACTCGATAGTGTGCTTCTATTATGTACCGATAGCGTTGCGTATATGTTGAAGGCGGGGCGAATTTTAAAAAGTGTTTTACCGAAAATGAAACATATTACATGCTTAGCTCATGCTCTGCATCGGGTGGCAGAGCAAA
Source organism: Acleris emargana (assembly GCA_927399475.2). Taxonomy (NCBI): domain Eukaryota; kingdom Metazoa; phylum Arthropoda; class Insecta; order Lepidoptera; family Tortricidae; genus Acleris; species Acleris emargana. Next base: position 40,457,869 of record OV656835.1, on the reverse strand, counting down.
TAAGATGTCAATATCCGGATGTGGACACCCTGATCGCTAACTTGAAAAAAGTATTTTTAAAGTCTCCTAATAAAGTGCAACTGTTAAAGGAAATTCATCCAAATTTGCCCTTACCTTCTAAGCCAGTAATCACAAGGTGGGGACCTGGCTCGCTGCAGTGTCTTACTATGTAAGGTACTTTAATGAAATAAATACGGTCATGTCACGATTAAAAACTTCATATGCAGTTTCGATTAAAAAAGCTAAACAAGTGCTTAAAAAATCCTACATTAAAAAATATTTAAATTTTATTCATGAAATTTTTAATATCATCGACGTGGTTTTAACTCGTTTACAGGAACGTAATATGTCAATGGTCGATGCCTTAATAGATTTTGATCAAGTTAGGATGGTCATAAATTGGTCTACTAGTTTACCCGTAGAAACCAAACTTGAAGCGGTCATGGCTCGAAATCCGGATTTAGACACTATAAGAGAATACGCTGAAATTATTTCGAAAGAAACCGCATCTGATGACATTTCGTTTTATAAATTTGCTCCGCTGACATCAGTAGAGGTCGAAAGGTCATTTTCTACATATAAATGGATATTAGACGTTAAAAGAAATAGATTGACAGAAGAAAGTATAGAAAAAATTATGGTTTGCTACTATAATTTCGAAAAAAAGTAAGGAATTAAAGATGTTAAATAAATGTAATAATGTTCATTTCATATACAGTCTGTGATCGAATTCGAGATCAAAAGTGTAAGCAAACGGATTGCCATCATAAAAAAACAAATCCAAGTGATGGTTAGTTTAAAATCATTGAAATAAAAATAAAAATAATAATAATCAGGGTAATATAATATTGTGTGAAGAGTTAAAAATATTATACTTAGGCTAACTATAATTATACTTTTTTTTATTCCGTATTTATGTTGTTTGAATAAAATATATGGAGTTTTAATTTATGCTACTGGCAATGGTGAGAAGTTTTAAACATTTGGTTCGTAATTATAATAATTGTACTGTTAATGCAATACGGCATATCGTTTATCCTTTGGTATCGTTGCTTTCTGTTGTTAAATTAAGAACTATGGAATCTCAGTCGGGCCCTTCAAATAAAAAGGACAACCTCTGTAAGTTTCAGATGGTAATTACAGGTACTAATAAACAATGAAACAAGGAACGTAATTATAAAATTCGCCTAGTGGTCACGAGGTCGATAACGGCTATGCGTTTTGACGGTAGTCTCACAACTGCCCGTAAGTCCGGGTGCGGGTAAAAATTACGTATGCATAGCTATAACTATGCATCTATCTTCGTCCCTCGTACTCGCTATGTATGCGGCTTTAATTATAATAAACACGGTAGGTAAGTACATCGAGTAAGTAGCATATGAGGTAGTTACAGATATAGGTATAAGGTAAGTCGTTGTATTTTTATTTTATTACTACTACTCTACAATTAGTTTAATCTTTTATACAGTTACCGAAGGGAAAGCCAGCGTCTGCTGTCTACAACCTCTCAACGCCAAAGAAATGTCAACGCAGTGCTATGTCCGTTAGTGAGAAACTTATGGTGATGAAAGCCTATAAATATTTCTACAAAAATTGGCTTCAATTAAAGTATTGGTATTTAGGTGGTTGTGTCAATAAATGTACCGATGTTCTTGGCATTTTTGCGGTGACGACGGTATACAGAATAGTGACTGAGAATAAAACCATTTTTTAAATTACATATGTAGTACATCAAGTCTGACAACAGATGGCGCCAGCTACCCGATTATACGCGGCATCGTCGCAGGCTCAGCGCTATAGAGGACTGTAGTTCCAAATTTCTCACTAGATGGCGCTGGGGTCGAATTAGATCGCACAATCGTTTGGTCACCCAGAATCCTTATAACAATAATGTAAATCTTTAACTTTGTACTTTCGTTAGGAGCAAGTATTGCACTTGGTTGGCTGCCTTCAAGCAATTGAACACCTTCCATTGTTATCCTCGCAAACAAATCGCTGTTAAGTATCAGTGCGGTGTCTCCATCGAAACGCCCGCTGTTACTTAAGTGGTACGTGTAGTCGTGTATATAATAAACACTTCGAACAGTTTTTAACCCACGTCGTTTCTGTTCGCCCTGAACCCCGAAGTGTGATCAAGTATTACAGTGGCGTCCAACTCGGGCTCGAACGAACCCAAATACGTGGTCACGCGTTGCGGACGGAAGACTACATTTCCGGTTAAAACTCGCCGAAGGAAACCCGAAGGCAAGATGAGCGTCAATCTGTCGCAGGAACAATTTCAGCAATTGCTATCGTGCATAGGGAGTAACCGACAAGGAAGCATGACGTCATGCAAAGCGTCATATAATGGTCGCAAGGACAGGGAGACGGTAGAAGCTTTCCTTACCGCAGTGCAAGTTTTTAAGAAGCTCGAGAATATCAGCGACATTGATGCACTGGCTGGACTCCCTCTATTACTAAGGGAAGACGCGTCTGCATGGTGGCAGGGAACTAAAGGCACCATCACTTCATGGGAGGACTTTGAAGACGCGCTGAGGAACACTTTCGCACCGAAGAAACCCGCATACGAAATTTATTTAGAAGCCTGTGGAACCAAGCAAGCGTTAGGCGTTTCTACGGATGACTTTGTCACAAGGAAGAGGTTGCTATTCTCAGAACTGCCCGGCGACGAACAGCTTAACCTTAAACAGCAACTAAACATTACCTACGGTTTACTAAACCTGCAAATAAGAGAGAGAGTTCCCAGGGAGAAGGTTAAAGATTTTGACGACCTTCTAAAACAAGCTCGCAGCACAGAAGCCTTATTAAAAGAGAAAGCAAGAAAAACCGATAAGGTAGACAACGAGAAAACCGTAGATATTTCGAAGCCTGAGACTACGGCCCCGACACGCACAAGAAAAGTGGTCCGGTGTAACTTCTGCAAGAAATTGGGTCACGTCTTAGAAGAATGCCGAAAACGTAAGAAAGCGATGGAAGCTGGTAACGAGCAAACGGATACAGCGCCACCTAAATTCAGAGATGTGAACTTTTCCTGTTACGGTTGTGGTACACCGGGGGTTTATCGCAGTAACTGCAAGGTATGCAACAGCAAACAGAACGGGGCGCCTGAGAACAAAGGTAGTTTGGGATTCTGTGCTATCAATGTACAGCTGGATAAGGGATCTCGACCCATGGTGTTTATTGAGGTCAATGGTGTTAAAGGCAGAGCTTACATAGATACTTGTGCCAAGGTAAGCGTCGCGTCGAATGAATTGTATCAAATATTGAAAACACGTGGACAAAACTTCTGTGAGGAAATGGCTACAGTCACGTTGGCAGATGGACACTCAAAACTACAGAAAGTGCTGACATTCGAGGCTGAAATCAGCCTGTGTGACCGACGTTTCAGAACTCCTTTTATCGTCTTGCTGCAGTCCGACGACAACCGAACGCTGCTAGGAATAGACTTTCTGCAAAAAGCTGGCATCATTTTGAACATCGCACAGTTCACTTGGAGTTATATACAACAACCTCAGCGAGAATTCGAATTATATCACGAGAAATTTGTTATGTTTGATCGTCAAGCCCCTACGTCTCCTAGAGTTAGTATTGCTCCTATAGATATGCAACGGGAAAGGATGCTGGCGAAGAAAGGGCATACCCGTACTGAAACGGACCTGAGAACCGAAGCTGCCGAGGTACCTCCAAAGATGGGCTGTTCTAAAAAGAAACTACTCTTCGACGGATACTCACCAAGGATGGAGTACATGATGAGAGACGCTATACAGAACATTGAAGAAGCTGAAGTAACCCTTTCCCCACACGCGGAAACCCTCTTTGAGGATATAGGTATATGCGCTTTGGATATATCTCATGCACTAGGCGCGGCACAAACAGCACAACTCGACGAGTTACTCCAGGAGTTTAAGGACGTTTTCGAATCAAACGGCAAACCAATGAAAGAGGTCGAACATGTAATCGATACAAAGGATTATTTGCCCATAGCTGTGCCCCCGTATAGACTGACTCCACCTAAAAAGGAGATTCTCAAGATGGAAATACAGAAGATGATTGCGGAAGGAGTAATCGCCCCGTGCACCTCCCCCTGGGCTGCGCCAGTAGTCATGGTCCCAAAGCCAAATGGGGCAGTCAGAGTATGTATCGACTATAGAAGACTGAACTCTATCACAGTACCTGACACGTACCCAATACCTCGCATCGACGACCTCCTGCACGAAGCCAAGTCCACTGCATACATGTCGACTCTGGACTTGAAGGCCGGGTACTGGCAGATAAGCGTACGGGAGTGCGACCGAGAAAAGACGGCATTCATAACGCCTTTTGGAATTTATAAATTTCTAAGAATGCCCTTCGGACTTCGCAACGCTCCGTCAACTTTTCAAAGGGTCATTGATAAGTTTCGAGTTACCCTAAGCCATATCAAACTATTGGCTTACTTAGACGATCTAATAGTGTTCTCCACCACATTTGGACAACATCTCTCGGACCTGCGGGATGTTTTCACCAAGATGAGAGACTACAACTTCGTGGTCAATAAAGACAAATGCCGTTTTGGATGTACCAGCATAAAGTACCTGGGTCATTTGATAACCCCAGAGGGCCTGCGAGTAGACCCTGAGAAGGTGTCTGCTATCCTAGATCGCCCATCGCCATCCAATGTAAAACATTTGCTGTCGTTCCTGCAGACCTGCTCGTGGTACCGGCGATTTATAAAAAACTTTTCGGATCTTGCTGAACCTCTTACCAAACTCACCAAAAAGAAGGCTGTGTGGAATTGGGGTACTGAACAAGAAAAGGCGTACAAAGCTCTGAAGGATCATCTCACATCTACCCCAATACTCAAGCAAGCAGACTACACCAAGGGTTATACTATTAAAACAGATGCGAGCAATTACGCCCTTGGTGCATTACTCGTGCAAGGAGAGGGGGAAGAGGAACACCCAATAGAGTACGCAAGTAGGCTTCTAACCCGGGCGGAACGTAATTACTCGACAACTGAGAGAGAAGCTCTCGCTGTGGTTTGGGCGGTCAAAAAGTTCGCAGGCTACATTGAAGGATCACCAATTACAGTCGTTACTGACCATCGAGCTTTACAGTGGCTCATGAAGTTAAAGTCACCGACAGGTAGACTCGCCAGATGGGCTCTACAATTACAGGCTCACGATCTCGACGTAAAATATGCTCCAGGACGCACTAATGTTGTGGCTGACACCTTATCAAGACCACCGTGCACTGAGAGTACCGCGATTGAATGCGGTGTATGTCTGGTCACGGTAGATTTGCGTCCTCGTAGCCCCGCCGAGATAAGGTCTGAGCAACTTAAAGATCTGAAGCTGGAAAAGATAATCCACGCACTAGAAGATGCCCACGGCAATGAAAATGCCCAATATTGGAGTGGGAAAGGCTATCTGATGAACGATGGTCTCCTCTACCGTCACAAGTCGGATTCGGACGAAGCCCAGTTAGTGGTGCCAGAGCACGAATGGGCGAATGTACTGGCAGTATATCACGATGATCCTAAAGCAGGGCATTATGGCGCTGATAAGACATTTCAGGCCATATCACGAAGATACTACTGGACTGGTATACGGAAGTATATCGAGAGCTATGTAAAACAATGCATCAAGTGCCAACGTTACAAACCATCAAACCAAAAGCCTGCTGGACTTTTACAAACCCACGCATTGGGTCAACGATTCGAAGTCATCTCATTTGACCTCTTTGGTCCGCTACCTCCTTCTCCTGATAATAAAACGTGGATCCTTATAGTAGAGGACATAAATTCCCGTTGGGTAGAATTATTTGCTCTAGAAGATGCCACTGCAGAAAGGTGCGCCACGGTTCTGATAAATGAAATCTTCCTTCGTTACGGGTTTCCCAGAAGAATGATTAGTGACAATGGGCCTCAGTTTGTCAGTGCCATTATGCAGCAAGTCTCGTTCTGCCTAAAGATCAAACACGCTTATACGCCTGTGTATCACCCCGAAGCGAACCCAGTGGAGCGAAAAAACCGGGACCTGAAAACACAGTTAGCAATGATTATTGGGAGCAATCATCGGGAATGGCCAGAACATTTACCTAGCATCAGGTTCGCCATGAATAGTGCTGTCTGTAAATCAACATCTTACACTCCGGCGTTTCTAACCTTCGGACGAGAATTGAGGACTACGGAGGACAATTACCACGACTTCCGACAAATAATACTCTCAGAAAATTTTATACCAGAAATAACCCCGAAATTGCTGCAGTTAGCGACTGTAATGGAAAGAACCAGAGAAGTACACGAGATGGAAGAAGAAAAGAGAAAGGAGTTGGTGGATCAGCACCGTCGAACTAGACCAGAATACAAGGAAAAGGACCTGGTCATGGTGTCACTACACCCACTAAGTTATGCGAGCAAAGGCATTAGTGCCAAGTTTGCACCCCGCCGGGATGGCCCTTATTTGATCACCAAACAGCACGGTCCCGCTTCATATGCAGTGGCGGACTCCTCAAACCCTGACTTGTGTCTTGGGATCTACCATGCGTCGGCGTTAACTCCCTACAATGGATTAGGATTAAGAGAAGATTTACCAACACCGGTCCAACCATTAAGGAAGCGAGGAAGACCACGAAAGGGACCTGCACCTACCCACAACCGGCCTGCCCGTGGTCGTGGTAGGCCAAAGAAGCATTAACTCATACCTCGGTGGGGCACCTCGGGACCAAATGGGGGGGAGTGTAGTACATCAAGTCTGACAACTGATGGCGCCAGCTACCCGATTATCCGCGGCATCGTCGCAGGCTCAGCGCTATAGAGGACTGTAGTTCCAAATTTCTCACTAGATGGCGCTGGGGTCGAATTAGATCGCACAATCGTTTGGTCACCCAGAATCCTTATAACAATAATGTAAATCTTTAACTTTGTACTTTCGTTAGGAGCAAGTATTGCACTTGGTTGGCTGCCTTCAAGCAATTGAACACCTTCCATTGTTATCCTCGCAAACAAATCGCTGTTAAGTATCAGTGCGGTGTCTCCATCGAAACGCCCGCTGTTACTTAAGTGGTACGTGTAGTCGTGTATATAATAAACACTTCGAACAGTTTTTAACCCACGTCGTTTCTGTTCGCCCTGAACCCCGAAGTGTGATCAAGTATTACACATATGAATAGACTAACTTTTGGTGTCCAAAAGTCTTCCATCCAATATCTTACTGAAAAGCATGTAGGTATCGGTATTTATATTTTCTGATTAAATTTCATACATTCAAAAAAAACATTTGTAAAACAAGATTGTATACCCCTGGAATGTCACTTTGACATTGACAATTGTATGTTTACATTTTTGATCTCGAATTCGATCACAGACTTTAGTGATGTTGATGTTTTATGTTTTATTCAATGATTGTATTTGTCAATTGTAACTGTTAACTGAAAGTAATTTTAAATGAATGATGTATTTATAATGACAAAAAAAATACTTTTGCGTTTTGAAGATATTTTTATTGTGAAAAAATACGAATCCCGGAATCCCAAGTTTTATTCATGTTATTTACAATGTTTAAGGTCATTCACCCGAAATGGCACTACCTATTCCGATCATTGGTTCTGATTGACAGTAATTCGCAAATCTGGAGAGATCATCCTGCAGTTTGACACTGTTATTATGGTCTTTAATTACCTTAAATACTTTAGTGTCATCAGCGTAAATTAAATGATACGAGTTTAAAAACGATAAACCCATGTCATTCGCGAATACCAAAAATAATGGGGACCCAATTGAGACAGTCCTCGAGTGAGATTTTGGGGCAGTCCAGAATTAATTGGTAAAAACTTAGATATGTAACCCCGCAACGATAAGGCTTGGCTGCGGTTCTTAATATAAGACTCGATTCATCTAAGGAGAACACCGTGCATACCTATAGCCATTAATTTGCTTAAGAGCCGTTTATGACTAATTATGTCAAAGGCTTTCGAAAAATCTGTATACATGGCGTCTACCTGAAAGCCGGCATTAAAGGAGTTCAAAATAAAGTCAGTGTAAGTTACGAGGTTCGTATCAACACTTCGGACCCGGAAAAAACCTTGTTGCTCAGGGGACATTACACGTGAGACAACGTTTGTTATTTTTCATCACACTTGCATGTAAACAGTATCTAAACATACAGGTTAACTTGACCGCAATGCCCCATATAAAACCCTCGACCTTTCTTCTTACCATGAAACCCAAGGTCGGTAAGTAATTTTTTTTTAATTTATAGCACAGCACACAGGTCATGCAAGTTCAAGCAAAGAGTTTACACGCAATTGTAAAATTGTCTGAAAATGTTATTTAAACAGGAATTTTATTGCAATCTCGCTACATGTTACTTAAATATTCAATTAATATTCTTAATAATCGATTTTAATAGTTGTCTGTAACAAACGTCGTTTTTTTATACACTCCTTCAGGGCTGTATGTATACCTACGTAAGTATTTGCCCTTAACGTTTCTGAACGAAACATTTGCATAATCTGTGGAGTCCGCCAGCCATCCGCTTAAAAAAAGTTCAAGTAATTCGTAATAATAGTTGTGATGACTTGTGTGTTTATTTACTCGCAAATGTGATGAAAAACATTGTATGTTTCACGGGCGGTACGGGAATTACGTACCTCGACTCAGAAAGCCCTCAGTCTTCGACTTCGGGCTTCTACTAGAGCCTCGATCGTAATTCCTTACTTACCGACCTTAATACACAATGTACTATTCGACATTATTTTACGTTCTTATAGTATAGTCAACGTCACATACAAACCAACCAGTAGGTAGCGTATACCATCACACACATACATCATTTCACTTTACGATTAGTTAATTTGCTTAATTGTTTGTTTGGCGCCGATTCAAAATTATTTATTTAGGTATAGGCCCTTGATTAATTTATTATTTATTTAATTTTCAAATATTAAAAACTGTGGTTACGGAGTTATCAACAAGTTTTTAGAGTTGTTGGTAATTCTGTAGCTCTGCCTACTCCACTTTGGGAATGAAGGCGTGAAGGTATGTATGTATGTATGTATGTATGTATTAGCCCTTTTGGAGTTCCGTTAGCCATTTGTGGTCTTCATCATCAGTTCCAATTCAACAAATGATATTTTCTGAAGGCAAATGCTGGACTTGTTACTAAAAATACTAAAATTGCTGTATGTATGCCTATAATATTTGAGGACTTCCCTCGATTCCTCAGGGATCCCCTCATCAGATTCAGATTTGGTGACAATGGGACTACCTCGAAAGTATACCCTATCAAACCAAAAAATATTTTTTTAAATCGGTCTTGTCTGTAAAAAGTTATGCGTTATAAATGACACTGACATGCATATGAAGTTGACATTGCAATAGTTTTATCTCTATTTAACTGGCCAGCTTATCACAAAATAGGTTTAAACTAATGTCAATAGTTTAAATAGATAGAGGATAATTGGAACTTATTAAAGTACTACTACTTTGCTATCTAGTACATAATCAGTCGAAACATTGAAAGGGACCCGATAACAGTGGTAGCAGCTATAGAGACTTTTATTCAGGGCATTTATCTGAAAGCACATGTTCCATACATCATTTCACATTACATGTTCTTTAAATATTTTTTAAACACAAACTTGATTTTTTTCATATAAAATCCTGGTGTTAAAAACTATATCCATACTAATCTTACGTACCGAATTCCCGCGAAATGGCACTACCAATTCCGATCACTGGTGATCATACATAAAAAAACGGGTTGACTTGAGATCCTGTTCCGTTTTTCTTCGTCGTTTAAAATGTTATGCGTGATCATATATAAAATATATACAGTGTGTCTCTGACCTTGGGGCTTTAAATTCAACGATCGATTCTACTCGCTAAACTGAACTACTTTTGTTCTGCAACATGAAAAAATAACTTAAATTTAGATAATTAATTGATGTTAAAGTCTAATTGTAAAATCAGTGTATTACATACTGGCCATGTAATCACTATCTCATGGTACGGGGGCGACATTACCTTGGTACAAGGGCTAAAGGAAAATGGAGAATTGGATCGCGTACATTGAAAGTTAGATTTAACTTGTATGATAAAAAATAAATTTAAACTGAACATATTTTTAACAACTTACAGAACAAAAGAAGTTTAGTTTCAGGAGTAGAAATGATCTATGCATTTAAAGCCCCAAGGTCAGAGGCACCCTGTATATGGGTTGACTTGAGAACTTCCTCCGTTTAATTTCGTCGTTTAAAAAAGACCAATAATGTGTAATTTGCATACCAGGACAAACACGTTTGGCGTGAGATTGACAGATTTTTTATTCGACGTAAGGAGTTAAAAAAGTTATAGGTCAAAAACTTAATTAAAGCCTCTCTTGCATGTAGTTGTTTACTAAACTAATATGGAATTTACGTCAAATTTCAAATAAATAATGTTGAATGGTCTATGCAGATTTTGATACAACTATTTTAACCTATTATGAGAAAATACTCTTTCATGAAGTAGAGTATCTTAACGTACGTTCAAATGTAGCGATGGGACAATATCCTTTCAAACCTTCGCGGCAAAACAAAAAACTGTCGCAATCTAGGTAGTGTTTGAAACACTTTTTATCGGTATCGATATCGAGTATTATATTAAAGAATACATGCCGACATATTAACATTATTATATTAATCATTTATGATAGTGTTTTTATATGTGTTATGGCATCAAAATCTTAATTCTAGATGTTACGTTTTGGTATTTGCCGTATTGCCTCGGGGCGGTATCGTCCTACACTACCAAAACGTAACATCTAGAATGTCAGTGACATTCAATTTGAACCTTAATACTATGACGATACCGTTTGTTTTTCAATATCAATGTTGTAGTAGCACGTGCTAACTCGGTAGCTAGCGGTTTTGCGATAATAGAAACAATGGCCTTTGTTTGGAAGATTAGGACTCGAAGCGAAAAGTTCATTTGAGAAGATTCATACTATACCTCATTGAAAATAATAGACAATAATATTGTGAAATTAATGATTATCTACTCCTATCACTATCACAAACCAAATAAAATGCAGCTGTGTGTACTGACGTTGATTTCGAAGAAGTAATTGCATCTGTTTGTATATAATTTTATACAAACCTCACGTAAAGTGTTTTCATTTCGTGGACCTTTTTTTTTCTTGTATTACACAACTAAGGAGATAAATTAGTTTTGCTGTCTCAAACTATGTAAAAAAAAATGGTCCAGACATCCTGACGTCAGAATGTCTGACCACTTTCTTTAATCGTTTTTTCGCTGTCAATAGAGGTAGTAATTATTTTAAGTTAGGTACCAAATAGTACCAATAAGGTACTGCATTTTGGTAGTTTCTAAACATCAAATATCTTCATTGGTCCAGGGGTTCTGACGCTTACGTACAGCTGGCATATCATTGACATTCTCCGATATTTTTCCATAATTTCAATGCAATGTTCATTCACTTTGATAATAAACAATGATTCATGTCTACATTATTTGTCAACAGGTGAATAAAATGGAGTTGGAGGAGACCGAAGGCGCGTTTGTGATATTGTCAGTGGACCCAAACAAGCCAAGGCAATCGTTTACATGCCGCGCGAACGAGGCGCGTCGTCAGCAATGGACCACCACGCTGTCGCGCATCCTGCACTCGCAGCGCGAGTTCGGCGAGGCACTCGAGAACCCCGGCGCCTACCTGCGCACGCGCGACTTGCACCGCGACGACGCGTAAGTACCGCCTGCCCGCCGCCTGCCCGCCGCCTGCCCGCCGCGCCGAGCGCCGCTCACGCCTCTGTCTGCTGTTATTAACCCCATCAGTTCTTGGCCACTTGATAACAACGCGTGGGACACCGTCGTGCGAACTGAAGTCGCGGTCATTGATCTCAAACAAATATTTCCAAACACTTTAACTAATCATTTTTTCTTGTTTTTTCGATATCGTTCACCACGAAATTACGAAGATTATTCAATGTATTTTAAAGGCTATAAAATGGATCGATTTTCAATGCCCTTCATTTCTATACAACATGTATAAATGAAAAAAAGGATTAAGATTAAGAAAAAGAGAAGAGATAAGTACTCCAATTCTAACATTTAAGTTGCTTTAGTTTCAAGATTTGGTCTTTGTGATACTGATAATAGCCTTTTCAAAAAGAGCGCTGTTGAAATTTAGTCTTAAATTTCAGTATTTTACTATCTTGCTCTCTCTGTCATTGTAGTCTATATATGTATGAATTTACGTGGCACAAATGTCATAGTGATGTAGTGATATATTTTTCTATAAGGAAATAATATCTACGTTACTGAACTCGTTCTAATAATTTTGCCTACCTAATAGGGACGACACTGGAGGGTGTAATACAGTTTGCAGGGCTTTAACCGTATCTGAGCTATTTAATTTGGAACAATAAATATCTTTAGTATCCCTTTTTATTTTCAAACATTTATTTAATAATAGATTCAGTTTTGTACGATATTTACAGAAAAAACTAAAATAAAAATAGTAATAGTAAAACATTTTTTAAAAGCGTGGCAGGGCTCATGATACCGGTATTTAAGGGCTTCAGAGAAGAACCTCCTAAGAATACGTGCCGTATCCAGAGATGGGCAAAATGTAATCGACTAACGATTTACGATTAAGATTACAAGAATTAATTGCGACGGACTATTGAAAACGACGATTGATCAATCTTAGTTGTATAGACTGCAACTAAATTAGTTGCCGATTGATTTCAGACAACAAAATTTTGTAATCGACTAATTAGTTAGACTAATTTCTCGCGACTAATGTTAGAAGCAAATTGAAAAGAAAACCTCGGTATGGCTATGTTGACAGATTAATTAGCTCAATCGGTTCGGATGAAGATATCTGCTTCAGATCTGCTTCAAAATAAGTCGCAAAATTCAACTCAAACTAGCATAGTTACAACATACGAGTACCTCCAATGTTACATACATACCTTCTTGTAGTTACATATTGCAAGATAAAAAAGGCAAAAACGGGCGACTACGTAGTTTTACTATAGATTTAATCGTGAAATTTAGTCGATTGAAACTAAAACTAATTTAGTTGTTAGTCGAACATTCTCACAACTAATTTAATTGCAACTAAATTTATCGCGATTAAAAAATGACGATTGATATTTTCAATCGATTGATTAGTTAACTAAAAAATTAATCGATTAATGCCCATCTCTGGCCGTATCCAGGAGTACTGCTTTCTGTATCTGACCCTTGATCCAACCATCTAGCGAGAGTCTCTTAAGGTGTTGGCCGAAACTCTTCGCTATGCGACCGTTTGCCGAAATAACTATCGGGACAATGATCGTTGGGTCAACGTCTACATGACTGAGGTGACTCGTAAGCTAAGTCAAGGTACTTGCTGAGTTTGTCCTTCTCAGCCTTGACGAGGTTCGCCCCATACGGTCTGACGTTGACGAGCACTGCCCGGCGTTGAGATCAATCTGTCAACATGATATCTGGGTTATTGGTCACAATAGTCCAGATCGTGATGATAGATTGATCCCAATAGAGTGTAGCACGACCATTTTCGAGAACTGATGCCGGTGTGTTCTTATAGTGCAACGCTTCGGACTGACAAAACCGTATTTTAGAGTAAGGTTGTTTGTGGATGATCCTGGCTATAAGGTTGTCTGTGCATGTTATATACCGGTGCGACGGCACGCTTGATAAATGTCGACCCTATCTCTTTCAGAATATATTTCCTTACCGACCTTGAAAAAAAATTACTTACCAATCTTGGGTTTCATGGTAAAACAAAAGGTCGAGGGTTTTATATGGGGCATTGCGGCCAAGTTAACCTGTATGTTTAGATACTGTTTACGTGCAAGTGTGATGAAAAAATATATAGAACCCACTCGTACGCCATTTCAGACTAAGGACGTTTAAAATTAGCCACGGTTTATTTCCTATGTTTAAAAATTGGCTATAAACCAATTTTACTGTATATTAAACTTATACGGTACATTTAACTGCAATTATATTTATATTTTACTATTATTTCGGAGAGACTTGCATTTTTTTTTAAAATTTCATTTTGAAAGTCAGTACAATATGACAGTATGACCAGGCCGGGCTCACTCCGCGCCATAACCTACAAAATGTGCTGCCTGGCACGCGCGGCTAATCAGTTAAGTGTTACGCGCGCCGTCGTCGTCCGAAAAGTAATTTGAGTTTTTATTTGAGTAGGCACCTATGAACACTGGAAAAGCGAAAAGTTACTGCATAGCATACGGGCGCTTAACCTTTAAATACATCATACAGTTTTTTTAGTAGCTTATAAGTTCTATTATATGTAATAGTGTGCTAATCATAGGTAAACATTTTCAAGTTTTTATTACATATTAGTAGTATAAAAAAGTGTGTCTTCGCGACAGTGAATCGGACACAGGTTCAGCATAATGCTGAGGTGTTAAACACCTACAGAGGTGATTTTCAGCCAGCTCCGTTTGTGACGGACGGACGGTACGCTCAACGAATAAATGGAGTTAAGAAAAAAACTGTTAAACAAAACTTATAACGGGTGATAACAAAAAAAATGAGAATCATTTTCAGTAGTCTTAAAAAAAAAACTATTGCCATAGACAAAAAATTGTTCAAGATGTTATTTGTGGTTCACTAATGTTTGACCAAAAAATTATTGACAAATGATCATTTGACAAACAACGTTTCACCAAATGATCATTTGGCAAACGAGACATTTGACAAAAGTATCATCTTACAAAAACTCACTTAGCAATTGATCATTTAGCAATTAGTTTACCTATTTCTGGGCAGAAAAAAAAACAACCTCGAAGGCCAAGGCGGGAGCCAAGCTCCCGCCTTTGCCTTCTAACCTAACCTATCCGAGTCGGTTATGCCCTGGTTCGTTTTCCTCGTAAAATGTAAATTTAACTGTTGATCATTTGGAAAAGTAAATCATTTGTAAAATGACTATTAGTAAAATGATCAAGTGACGAAACATTTTTTTGTAAAACGTTGTTTGTCAAGTGTCATTTTGTCAAATGACTTTTGGTCAAACAGCAGGACACCGTTATTTGTACCTCTTTTGATATTCTTGATTTTTATTTGTTTTATTTTTTCAATCATTTATAATCAGGGCCCGTAATTTTCATGCCGATGACATAAATTTGACGTCACGCTCCATATAGGGTGATCCCAAATAGTTTTATTGAAAATTACTAGTCAATAGTCATCAATCATTTTAATCATGTACAAATGACTTCAAAAGTACTCTATTTTCACGTGGAATAAATAATACCTACTTGATACGTGAAACGTAAATAAAACTATTTGATTTGTTTTTATACATACATAAACGTTCTCTCAAAAATGTTACAAGTGCCACTGAGTAATTACAAATACTGATTTCCTAATTGTATTAGTTGTTAAAATCAGAAAAAATGTGTCCATCAATTATACATTTTCTTTTTAGCAGAGAAGTTGGAATAATTAACCAAATGTGTGACACAACAAACCAAAATACGATTACAAATCAAAAGGATTTTTATGAATATTGCATTACGTATGAACGCGAAGATGACTTAGATTTTCTTTGCATGGTAATTAATGCAAGAAGGATGGCGTGCTTTATGTTAGAGAGGAATTCTGTTTTCTACTTTATTATTGTAATGTGTTGTTAACAATACCATTTAATAAAATGTATGTATAGAAACAAATAAAATAGTTTTATTTAAGTTTCACGTATAAAGTAGGTATTTTTTATTCCACGTGAAAATAGAGTCCTTTTGAAGTAATTTCTACGTGATTACAATGATTGACGACTAATGATTAATCATTTACAATAAAACTATTTGGGATCACCCTATATGGAGCGTGACGTCAAGGTGATGTCATCGGCATGAAAATTACGGGCCCTGTTTATAATTGTCAAAATGACGCCGAAACAAGGAGCTCTACGAAAACGCGTTGTACATTTTTATAATAAAAATATAAACATGGGGAAAAAGTACACAGTAGATCATTTTACCAAAGAAAATGTAACAGTTTCTACTATATATAGAATTCTTGCATCCTTGACGACAACTCGCAAACGTGGTAGCGGTCGACCAGCTAAAGTAATGACCAAGGGAAGACTGAAGACACTCCATATCACTTTCAATGATAGTGATTCCATGAGCCAACGAGATGCCGCGAAAATATTTAAATGTTTTCAACCGTACATTTACCGGTCTTTAAAAAACATAACCCTCCTTCTGACGCAGTCGGGTAAAAAGGTGGGTTTGGAGTGCCGCAAGAAGATAAGGGCACCGTAATACACCGATCAGCAAAAATGTAACATTATGTCACAATGCCGCTGGATGGTTACAAATTACAAAGAAAAATCGTTTATTTTGGATGATGAAAGTTATTTCCCTTTGAGCAAAACCCATATACCTGGAAATGATCGGTACTATACCAGCAACATTTCAACATCACCAGACAATATAAAACACAAGTATAAGCACAAGTTTGAGCAGAAAGTTATGCTTTATGTGGCTTTTTACCCGACTGCGTCATTCCGATAAAGGTGTGTCAAAACTGTGGTTCAAACCTAGTGGTTTTGCAGTTAATCCTAAACTCTCATAGAGTGAATGCTTGAAAAAAATACTTATACCATTTAATCGCCAACATCGCCCGATGGTGAATATGTGTTTTGGCCAGATAAGGCATCGTCGCATTACTCCAAAAAAACATTGCAATTCCTAGACTCCCATAATGTGCCATTTGTACCGAAAATCCGAAATCCCAAAAACCTTCGTCGTCTTGTCGTCTTTTCTGCGTCGAACTGCTGATTACGGGCCCTATCGTAACGTGCATTAATAATTTTGTCAATAGTTAAATGTGTATTATAAGCCTTACTGTAAAAAAAATATAAAATGTTACACAATTATTTTTTTACACCCTTGTAAAATAATTCTCATTTTTTTGTTATCACCCGTTAGTCAGTGACAAAATAAATACAAAAACAACACACAAATACCTTACAGAAACATATTTAAGATATAAATACCTACTTAGCCAGTATACAGCATCGACAATTTGGCACAATTAACAAAATATGAAAGAAAAACAACGGTGTCAACGACCGTTAAAGGGTTAAGGTTAAGGTGCATTTTGCCTCGTTACGAGTGCCCTACCATCGGTCGGAGAAATATAACCAAGGTCCACTTCCGTGACGAGCAAGGTATTATTAACGCGTTGTAAGTATAAATTAGCATGTTAGCTGTCACAGTAATATCTTTTTGTACTTGTACTATTACTTATTGTGTGTATTACAAGTTTGAAAACTAAACGCAGTTGTTAGCATTATCTGTCGAAGACTATATTGAAAAAAGTTGACAATCTGTTTTAGCGATTCGAGTGCCATTCATTCGTTCGTTGTGTGTCACGGGCAATAAGGGGAGTACTAAAGAGAGTCTACTAGAAGCCCGACACCGTAGGCAGATGGCTTCATTTCAACGACTCGAGTTCTTACGACCCTTGGGGTACAATGTACTATGTTTCTTTTACAAATGTAATTCTTCTTTACGTCGTTGAACTTTTCCTAAACGGTTAGACCGATTTTGTGTTTTTTTCGTGTGTGTTAAGTTCCTGGATGGTTTAGATTCACAATAAAAAAAATAAAAAAAAATCATGACAAACATTAATGAACACATAAAAAAAAACAAATTGGAAACATGCACAGTTTGTCACGAAATGGTCACAACTCAGCGTGATGCTGGCAGAACCAGCGCTGGTCTTCCGTTGCGACCATTTGGTGAAGTCACGGCGCAATGACGCCACGATCGGACACGAATCAAACAACAAACCACAAAGACACTGCTGATAAAAAGAAAATTAAAAAACAGGCAAAAACACCCACAAATTAGACCCATTAGGTGGCGCTGTGATCGGTTTCTATCGTGTGTATTATTCAAATAGTTATATACAGAGTGTAACATCGCTCGAGGATCAAAAGAAGCTGCTCAAGAGGATATTAAGAAATATCAAATTCAACCAGCGATTTCAGCGATTTTCTACTGTTTCAACCTCCTAAGACCCAGTTTCGAAGAGGGTACTTCCGATGAAGACCCAATGTCATAATATTAGAGCTAATTAATAAAGTACTGAACGCCCAGACCAAAAATTTTATGTAACAAGTTAACCGCAACATCTACAGCTGTCATATTTTAGGGGTGTTATAATATTGATTTAGGCTTGTCAGACAAAAAGAAAAAACACCGATATTTTTTGTTCTTTATTTAGCACATTGGGCTGTCACATATGTTATACATAAAATCGAACAGTCTTCAAAATCTTATAAAAAGTTAGTATTGAAACACTTAATACTAGCAGAGATCAACAAAAATAGCTTTCAGCTTTATCAAAGTTACAATAATAAGTTTTCTTTCTCACAGAAAGCTCAAATATCACTCATAAAGTTAAAAAATTGGCATCAAAATCAACAAAACAATCATAATTGTTCCAATAAAGTTTCATTATTGGCCTTTTTCTAAAAATAAACTCAAAAACCCTTTAACGAATGGGAATTAAAACTAAAAAAACACAATAACAATTCAAATAATTACCATTATTGTACACAAATAAATATCCCATTCTTTGTTTCTTTATCACACGAATACAAAAACTCATTCGAATAAGCAGGATGCCAAATCATGAAAAAAAAGCAACCTTTGGTATACCAGCCCGGCATACTAGTACTAGTACAAATAAATTATTGTCAAAAATACAAGTCGAAAAGGACGACATTACAACAAAATAACAGTATTTACACATGCGTTATTAGTTTTTCTCAAAATCAATGCAAAATACCGTAAGTTTCAGATAAAGATTTCAAAGATATTAATAAGTTAAACTAACCTCTTCTCGTTTCACGTGTCATTGCTGCGACGTCTTGTGACAGAAGACCGAAGATACCCCACCCCGCTCACTTTACGCAGTGCTGCCACAATGCCAAATATATCCACAGACTAACCGACAAGGTACAGATGACATGGCGCGTAATATAAAAATACCAGGTGTCAGTAAATATTTTGTTCTAGTACTATCACAGTGGGTCATTGCTCCAAGTCTCTGTTTAAATACTTGGGCTTTCACTGCAAACTGATTTTGTCCTAGTATTATCACTTTGAACCCCAAGAGGTTAAAGTTATTTGAATTTTTTATTATTTTAACAACTAATACATTTACCGCCTGAGGTCGCTCATAAAATGTAAACAGGCGGCCGCAGGCGGCGGTTCATTCGGTCTTTACCTCGGCCGCCATCACTGTCCATCAAATAAGAACTAGTTTTTGAGGAACTTCAATAGTCGCGCTTCAATATTCAATTAACGTTACGGTTAAAATAATATCCAGCTAAAAAAAGAAAGAACGCCCCAACTTTCGGGGCCATTAGTGATTAAAGTAAAATTTTTTTTTTTTCTACAATCTATTTTATATTCTGCCCTAATGGACAATTTCGATAACGATCCGCAGCCCATTTCGATACAGGGACCTTCTATTCTACTCGGTAAAACTGTCTTTATTTAAGTATTAACTACTACTGTGCACATTTTACGTTTTATTAGCGACATACAGTGTGTTAACGCCTGCCCGCTAACAAAACGCAAGACGAGAGAGGAGGAGGATGCGCGGGCGGCGGTGCAGCAGACAATGACTTTCAATTCTGTCATACAGAGCAACGAGCAAGCACCCATCTCTATTTAAATTACTAATTTAAAGCTGTAATACCAATCCAAATTTGTAAACTATTCATTTCGGAAACTGATTAAAAAATCTAAAATCAAGAAGTCTATAAGTTATTGAAGAGCCTCATACAAATACGAACATTTTGGTGACCCCGACGTGATCGGAAGTGCAACTGGAAGGCGAGATTCAATCCAAGGAAGTGCATCGACGGATCCGAGGGAAGTACGCCCGTTCCTAATTTTATTCCATCCTTTGCCGTTCATTGTCATAATTTTGTAAATAATTGTTCGATAACTCGATCACAATTACCATCCCGTACGAGTACGTAGTGTTAACATACCCACATCCATTTTTATAACGTACTTCGTAAGTAATCTGCTGTAGACTTTTTGAATCTTCTTAATTTAATTGCAATTTAATATTCAGTAGGTACTGTAATAGATACAAAGATTGGGGGTTGTATCTGTAAATAAAAAGAACTGGAACTGGCTATTTATAGAAATACTTTTATTCTTCTTAGCTTCTTAAAAATATATTACATAGCCGTGCGCACTCGGCGCCAGGTAACATGCGACTCCCAAAATTATACAAAAACAAACAGTCGCTGTTCTATCGAACCATTTGAATGAGACATTGCATACAATATACAATACAATAAGGTTTATTTTATAGGTTATAACCTTATTGTATTACATCCCTCGTCCCTCTGGGAACAAGGAATGAATCCTACCTATCCCTACTTCCTACCTATGCGGGGAAAAATAACAGGACATTTGCCAGCCCCTTTGTTAGGAGTAGCTTGCCGTGAGATTCATTTGTTTAACTTTAATTATTACCCATTTATCGGTGAACTCACAGCGAGCTTCCGCCCACCAAAAACCCCGCGAAACGTGGGGCGGCTGGCACAAAATAGCTACCTACCTGCCTAACCCTACAAACCAATTTATGTCAATCCCTGCATTGAAGATGTGGGGTTGCCTTACATTCTCAATGTTAATCAAGGAAATTAAGAAAATGCGGGCCTGGGAGATTTGACATATACCAGTCAAGTCACTCTCAGAATCTTCCGCTGAATCTAATGTTCTAAATTTTAAACCTTTGTCCTCTTTCATCCATCAGTGATTTGACCTTTGTCACGTCACTCTCGGACTCAAGTACCTGTAAATCAAACTTTATTTAGCCTACCTAATTTTTTTCTTATTAAAGCTTATTACTAAAAAAATAACATGTCATTCAAATAAATTTGCTTCAGTCGCGACTGTCACATATCTCGGCCTGAGACGGGTACCGTTATCAGCGATCATCTGGTTTGTGCATCGGTGACGAGGTTGGATTCATTGTTTATTTATTACACTTGACCTAGTTTTATTTGCTCAGTGTTTGCGCTCGCGTTATGGCTGACTTAAAGGAACTAATTCAACAAAGAGGTAACATTAGGGCTCGTTTAACAACATTCATTAAATACCTAACCCCTTTGTTAGAAATAAAAGATGCAGTTGAACGTAATAAACTTTTAAATAACGAGTTAAGTCTAAGGTTAGTAAAATTGCAAGAGTTGTCTTATAGCTTCGATGAGCAAAAATTGAACAGTTAGATCCCGATTTTTTTTTATTTTTTTTTTATATCATAGGAAGGCAAACGTGCACACAGGCCACCTGATGGTAAGTGGAAACTGTGACCCATAGACATTCGCATTCCAAGACCGCAATCCTAAGATGTGTCCAAACAAGTACAAGAACGCGAAGAAACAGAAAATAGGTTTTATCATTTCCATACATCGTTATCGCGGGAGCAAAAACAAATCTATTAAAGAACACGTATAACAGAATGTCTGTTCAGTATAAACGGAATATTCTGCCTATACACTCTAAGCCTTTAAGAAGTTCTTCATATCTTGCACGAAATTTTCGCTGGAAACAGTCAATTAAACTTGTCTTACGCTGAGTAAACGCTTTTATAAGTCAACGTAACGTGTCAGATTTAATAAAAAAAAAACAAGTATTTTTGTCCAGAACTAGTTTCATTTCTTTAAATATATTTCATATTTAATTTAGATATATTTTTGTATCTTTTTGTACATATCAAATCAATCAAGAATGACAAATGTCTAAAGTAGCAGGAAAAGTGACTGAAGAGGTTGAGGTTAGGATTGCGTATGTAATCTCTTAAAATATGTACTACTAATTAAGTCAAATACGGAGGTAAGACATTTGAAATAAATTGATACATTTTGAACTCGTAGGTATTTATAAACGTTTCTCGATACGAGTGTCACTTCTGTTATTGCCTATTTGTC
Organism: Acleris emargana; assembly: GCA_927399475.2. NCBI lineage: Eukaryota > Metazoa > Arthropoda > Insecta > Lepidoptera > Tortricidae > Acleris > Acleris emargana. The sequence goes on along the minus strand of OV656835.1, from coordinate 40,435,865 downwards.
ATAATCTTTGACTACTGTCAAATCGTTTTTGCTCCCGCGATAACGATGTATGATCATTTCATTGGACAGGCTCAGGAGTTGTTGGATACGTTTAATGAGTGTAAAGCAAAACTAAAGGACGAGGCTTCACGCTATGGTAGTTCATCATCATTTTCCAATCACATTAAACTACCAGCGTTGAAACTTCCTCTATTCGACGGGAACTGGAATAAATGGCTTGTGTTTCGCGACATGTACTTGTCGCTCATGCATAATAATGAAAATATGGACGATATTAGTAAATTTCATTACTTGCGAACATCTTTAGAAGGTTCCGCTAAGGCAGTCATCGACTCGGTCACAGTATCAGCGAATAATTATTCGATCGCTTGGTCGTTGCTCTGCGAGAGATATGATAATAAGCGTATATTAACTAATGAACATATCAAATGTCTATTTTCGATCGAGACGCTTCCTAGGGAGTCCGACCGGGGCCTGCGCAACTTAGTAGACACAATCTCTAAAAATTTAAGTGCGTTAAACGTCTTAGGAGAACCCACCGACAAGTGGGACACCCTTATTATTTACCTTGGCTCTGCGAAGTTGGACTCGGAAACCGCTAGAAAATGGGAGGAGTTTCGATGTACTTTAGAAAAACCAATATTAAAAGATTTTTTTGATTTTCTTTCATCAAAGAGCTACTGTTTTAGAAACAGTTAATGCCACTAAATCGGTAAATACTAATGAAAATGGAAATCGAAACAGCTTTGTAAAATCGAAATCATTCATATCATCTTCGCTCGAGTCACCTCCTCGTGGCAGTTGTCAAGCATGTAAACGAGATCATAAGTTATATGAGTGTAATAAATTCAAGTGTATGTCCGTTGATGAACGAAATGCTAAGGTTTTTCAATGGAGAATATGCAGTAATTGTCTTCGTAATGACCATCAGTCTTACCAATGTAGGCTAGCGGGCTGCCGCATCTGTAAAAGAAGGCATAACACGTTACTACATAAACAAAACACTACGTCTCAAAATTATACTCAACAACGTCAAGGGCAGCAGTCGCGTTCACAGGGTAGCGAAGTAGCGTCGACATCTACTGCGACTATCTTACCTTCTACCGCAGACCCTCCGGCTCGCACCGCTGACCTCTCGTGCCCCGCTCCGGTAGTTACCATGTCTGCTGGCGCTTCAAACTTAGCTCTTCTGTCTACGGCTTTGGTTGAGGTGTCAAACAATGACAAAACGATCAGGTTGAGAGCACTGTTAGCACGTTAGACTAACTGGTAGTCAGTCATCGTTTATCACGGAAGCAGCACAAACTAAATTAAATTGTATTAAAAGTCGCAATCAAAGTAAATATGTGTCCGGTCTTAATAATGCAACAATAAGCATTGCCGAACATTGCAACCTACAAATTAAGTCGGTCAATAGGCATTTTAGTACTCATTTCAAATGTTATATTATACCACTTATTACCGACAACTTACCTCAGATGGAAATACGTCTGCAGGATCTTTCTATTCCCAGCGACATCGAATTAGCGGACCCAACCTTCTTTAACCCATCAAAGATCGATCTGTTATTAGGGGCAGACATCTTTTGGGACATTATGGAATCCTCTCGATTAAAGTTGGGACCTAACAAGCCTATATTGCAAGAAACCCATCTCGGGTGGATTGGTAGCGGGCCCCGTCGGGGGAAAATATGTTGATAGATCAAACAAAATACATTGTCAATTTAGTCAAATTATACAAGACCAACTTGCCAAGTTCTGGGAACTGGAAGAAGTCCCCACATACAAACCTTACTCCAGTAGCGAAGACTACTGTGAGAAATTATTTATAGATACGACTTTCCGCGATACAGATGGTAAATTTTGCGTACAGATTCCTCTTCATGAATCATCAGATGTCCTAGGTGACTCGTATTACATTGCTGAGAAACGATTATCGCAAATGGAAAGGAAAATGAAGAACAAGGCAGATTGTAAACAAGATTATGTTAAATTCATGCAAGAATATGAGCGCTTAGGACATATGAGTGAAATCACTAACCCAAATCGTGGATGCTACTTACCTCATCATGCTGTTATAAAGGAAAGTAGCGAAACGACTAAGCTAAGGGTCGTTTTCGACGCGTCAAGTAAAACCTCGACTGGTGTATCATTTAATGACATACAGCATGTTGGTCCTGTTGTCCAAGATGACTTGTTCTCCATACTATTACGATTCAGGCAACATCGGTATGTCGTTACAGCTGACGTGGAGAAAATGTACCGGCAGATTCTCATTCAGCCTGAACAGCGTCATCTACAGATGATCGTGTGTCGGGAGCAACATTTGCCTATCAAAACTTTTAAACTTAACACAGTTACTTACGGCACAGCCTCCGCACCATTCCTAAGTACACGATGCTTAGTTCAGCTAGCTGATGAATGTTCTGACAAGGACATCGCAAGGATCATTAGGCAAGATTTTTATATAGATGATTTAATCACAGGTACCCATTCTAAAGAGGATCTGCATCAAATCGTTAGTTCTGTAACCAACACTCTTCATTCTGCTCATTTACCTTTGCGTAAATTTCGTACCAATGATCGATCAATATTTCACGATGATTTAACCTTTGCGTAAATTTCGTACCAATGATCGATCAATATTTCACGATGATTTAAGCTCGCTAATACCTAGCCCTTTAGATTTGAGCTCGCAGTCTAGTGCTCTAGGGCTAAAATGGGATCCAACGTCCGACACATTCAACTTTCCTGTCGATATTATGTGTCAGACACCATCTACAAAACGATCTAGACTACTGGCCCATGCTGAAAAAAATATGGGTCATTTGAACCACCAGGTGGCCTATCTAGGACGATATAAGAGCTTAAAATAATAAGATTCAGCACTATGCCGTCACTTGTAAGCTGTCCAACTGAGTGCAGGTGAGAATTCGAAAGTACAGTTAGAGTGAGTACATTTTGGTCACATATTTTTGTACGGCATTCTTACCACCGATAGATCCATGCAAAATAATAAGAAAACGCACAGTGCCGTAAAAAAATGGTGCGCCACAAAGTCGGATTTTATTTTTTATTTTCCGACAATCACCAGGGTAAATTTGGTCATTTGATTTTGTACGGCATCTGTGTCATACTATTTCAATACTGCTTCTAATCCATTATTCCGCAACGCCGTACAAAAATCATGCGACAACGGGAAAAAATCGAGGGTTGCAATCCCCTCTCTTTCCGTGGTCCAGGGGGTGATTTGAAAAAGTACGGCTTCGGTTCCAAAACATTATCTAGCACTCAAAAGTACTATTAAAAATAATGCCGTCAAAAAATGATTGTTCATTTGAATGTATATCAATAATTATCTTCATTTCATCGTATCCTTGATTTTTAGAGCTGTAATAGTATTTTTCACAATCGTGTTATAATAGAGAGCTTTTTAGTCGAGTACCGTGTTTAGGCCACGAAGCTTGCTGAGTGGCCTAAGTAAGGTACGAGATTAAAAAGCTTAATTATGACACTATTGTGAACAATACTTTTTGTACGAGTTCATTAAAATTAATAATTTAAGTCATTAATACGAGTATACAAGAAATCTAAATATCGTAAGTGTTCTACTATCCGACTTCTTTGACACAAGATAATTGAATAGTAGATTTTTGACAGATGCCGCGACGCTGCTACGTTGCGAAACGCCACAGATTGGCAATTTTGTATCGGATCGAGTCTCCTTAAACAAGGACACATATATGGATATCCGAAGTTCTATTTTCAAATTTTTTTCGGTTGTCTAGAGCGTATCGAAATAGTTATTTCGATTGTTTCGGAAGTAACAACGATGAAAAGAGTGACGTTGCAGTATTCTCTATGAAATCTTAATACACAGATTTTAATCGACGAGTATAAAAAATCATTTTCACGCCACTGCTCGGAAATATGGCCAAAGAAGGATCGAAATCAGAATAGAAAGTTGCTCTTAGTAGTACAACACAAAAACAGTCCAACAATGTTGAGTTGCAAAGTAAAATGGAGTGTTTTTAGACCAGTTTACTTTCTACTCTGCTATTGGTCGGTTATTTATGACTAGTCTACAAATACGGTTCTATAATCAGAATTATTAAAAGTCGACGCCATTTTGAACTTTTTTGTTACTGGTCCAATTGCCCTGAAAATCGATATCTGAGGGTCCCTGGGGACTAAACATACAATTCCAAAATTAGAATTGTTAAAAGTGGACGCCATTTTGAACTTTTTTGTTACTGGTCCGATTGCTCTGAAAATCGATATCTGAGGGTCCCTGGGGACTAAACATACAATTCTAAAATTAGAATTGTTAAAAGTGGACGCCATTTTGAACTTTTTTGTTACTGGTTCGATTGCTCTGAAAATCGATATCTGAGGGTCCCTAAAGACTACAAATACGGTTTCATAATCAGAATTGTTAAAAGTCGACGCCATTTTGAACTTTTTTGTTACTGGTCCGATTGCCCTGAAAATCGATATCTGAGGGTCCTTGGGGACTACAAATACGGTTCCATAATCAGAATTGTTAAAAGTGGATGCCATTTTGAACTTTTTTGTTTCTGGTCTGGTTCTGATTATGGAACCATAAGAACCATTGTAGTCCCCAGGGACCCTCAGATATCGATTTTCAGGGCAATCGGACCAGTAACAAAAAAGTTCAAAATGGCGTTGACTTTCAACCATTCTGATTATGGAACCGTATTTGTAGTCTTTAGGGACCCTCAGATATCGATTTTCAGAGCAATCGAACCAGTAACAAAAAAGTTCAAAATGGCGTCCACTTTTAACAATTCTGATTATGAAACCGTATTTGTAGTCTTTAGGGACCCTCGATATTTCAACATTTCCTTGTCATTCAGCAACTGTCCTAATGCTAATATCAATATTACTTTTAATTAAACTGTGTATTATGTCCTAACCTGTTTTATTTCCTTACATTAGGCGTGAAAAGCACATAGTATTGCCTCGGTAGAAAGTGCAATAGATGGACTCGTATCTTCGCGGTCCTCACCTGCGGCTCGGCCCGCGAACTAACTCGTCCATCTATTGCTTACTTTCTGTACCTGGGCTACAATGTACTATTGATCCTGTACGGGAACTTTTTTTTTAACATAATATTGTAAAATACTATTATTACATAGTATTGCCGTTCAAAAGAAACCGTTCTAAAAAGAATTATAGAGAAATACAAAAACTGAAATTTTGCAAATTATTGTAAAAGTTTAAATATCATAGATTAATGAAATATAGCAGTTTTTTACATTTTATCCCTTGTTTTAAATAGTATTAACATAGATAAATTAGGAAAAAATTATGCCGTACATTTTTATGCAGACCATAATATCTTTTAGGCTGATGAAAGTGACACTACAACAAGGGTACTTTATGGCCATCTGATACAGTACGGTATTAACATATTTTCGAAGAGAACAATTGATAATATGATAAAATCACTATGACGTCTAACTGAACTGAAACGGTGTGTATATTATATATTCTATGATAATAATAAAAAAAAATGTAATTTTTTAGAAAAAAACGATAAATTTATTCAGTATCGGAATCAGTTGCTGAGTTGTTATCGGAATTGACAAACTTTTTATCCGGTTATCAATAGGATCACCTGGCAAATCACAAATAAAACAAACACGTTCTTGCTCATTTTCTTGAACACTTCTTTCACTTTCACTAGATTTTTCATTCTCCACGAGGTCAGACATGATGGGAGTGCTGACAACACGTAAACAACAGCTGTTTTCAATCTCCGCGTCGACTCCGAAGTGAACAGTACACACATACTAATCGAACTATGTGTGAGAGAGCGCAAACACCTTCTTTCTTTTTGATTTTTTCTTTTTCAGTTTTTTTTCCCCTTTGGACCAACGACAATGTACGGCATATGAAAAAATATTATCTATGCATAAAATACTTTTAAAATAAATTTATTTCATGTTGTGTCAAATCACCCCCTGGACCACGGAAAGAGAGGGGATTGCAACCCTCGATTTTTTCCCCTTGTCGCATGATTTTTGTACGGCGTTGCGGAATAATGGATTAGAAGCAGTATTGAAATAGTATGACACAGATGCCGTACAAAATCAAATGACCAAATTTACCCTGGTGATTGTCGGAAAATAAAAAATAAAATCCGACTTTGTGGCGCACCATTTTTTTACGGCACTGTGCGTTTTCTTATTATTTTTCATGGATCTATCGGTGGTAAGAATGCCGTACAAAAATATGTGACCAAAATGTACTCACTCTAACTGTACTTTCGAATTCTCACCTGCACTCAGTTGGACAGCTTACAAGTGACGGCATAGTGCTGAATCTTATTATTTTAAGCTCTTATATCGTCCTAGATGGGTCACCTGGTGGTTCAAATGACCCATAATTTTTTCAGCATGGGCCAGTAGTCTAATCCATCTTGTCTAATTCAGCCAAATTATTTGATCCACTTGGATTACTAGGTTTGTGTACAATTATACCCAAAATGATTCTCCAAAAACTGTGGATGTCTAAACTAGATTGGGATGACCGTATTCCGCCTGAGCTAGAAAAGATGTGGCACAACTTTGTGTCAGGTCTAAAAACCCTAACAAACTTTCAAATTCCGAGATTTGCACTCGATAATGACCCTAACAGCATATTAGAAATGCACGTGTTCTGCGATGCGTCTCAGGTCGCATACTCGGCTTGCGTGTATATGCGATCAGCTAGTAGCTCAGAAAGGGTCGTAGTTAGCTTACTTTGTGCTAAAACGAAGGTGGCTCCGGTGAGCGTTACTGGCAGCACGTTTAAGCGCCAAGGTACTCAAGGCTCTTAGACTCAATATAACGCGAATTTACTATTGGACGGACTCTTCCGTCGTACTTGGTTGGATAAATACTCAATCCAATAGCCTACAGACCTTTGTTTCGAACCGCGTCGCCGAGATACAGGAACTAACAACTGCGGCATCCTGGAGACACGTACCCGGTGTTCAAAACTCGGCTGACCTATCCTCTCGTGGTTTAAGTCCGACCCAAGTACCTAATTCTGATTTATGGTGGCACGGCCCTACCTTCTTACAAAATGAGCCGTCTAGTTGGCCGGAAATTAACAAACCTGCTAAGAAGTTACCTGAAATAAAAACTTATAGTACTAAATCTAAACTTAAAACTAATTCTACGTCAACTTCTAACACTACGACATGTACACACACCACAATCACAAGCCATACTAAAATTGTTAATTTTGAAAACTAAAGCTTGTCCCAGTAAAAATGTCGCTTATAAATTAAAAAAAAAACCGTATTAAATATTAAAATTCACCAAATTTTCTAATACCGTTTTATTTGATATTCCTTTAAATATTATTATTTAACCATAAATACCAGTTTAGAATTAGTTCATCCAGAAACTTCGTAAGTTTCCCTTGACACCTGCCATCAAAGTTTGTACATCGTCATCGGTGATCAGTTTGGAAGCTTCATTCCACTTCTGCTTGAAGTCTTGAACTGAAGTGGCATGGCATTACTTCTATGTTTTAAAAGCTTCTGTTTCACACGAGCCCAATATTTTTCAATGGATCGTAACTCCGGGCAGTTGGGAGGATTGAGAGTTTTTTCAACAAAATCGTCATTATTTGCTTTGTACCACTGTATTGCTTCCTTATTGTAGTGACACGTGGCCAAATCAGGCCAGAACAGGACAGGTGAAGTATGCCTCTTAATGAATGGCAACAATCGTTTTTTGAGGCACTCATTCAGGTATACATCACCATTTATGGTTCCATTAGCAAAATATGGTGTACTGCGTTTGCCACATGAACAGATCGCCTGCCACACGAGAACTTTCTTTGCAAATTTATCCATTTTGATAACCTTATACTCTTCACTTGCTACTTTTCTGTCGGTCCCAGAATAATAGTGGTGTCCTGGAAGTCATTTGAATTCAAGTTTGCAGTAAGTTTCGTCATCCATAACTGTACAATATTTTTTCTTAGTAATTTTTGAATACAGCTTTCTAGATCTCGTTTTAGACTCTTTTGACTGTTTTGCATTTCTGTTGGGCACTTTAGTTTGCTTAAACGTTGTTATAGAACAATTTTTCTTCACTCGTTGCACTGTAGATTTCGAGGTTTTAAACTTTTTGGCCAAGTCTCGTACAGAGAGGGTAGGTTTTTTCTGTAAAGCTGTTATAATCTTCTTCTCGATATTCTGGTTTACAAACCCTAGTTTACGTCCACTTCCAGGCCGTCGCCGTATACCACCTGTCTCCCTGAACCGTTTTAAAACGGTTTGAACGGTTCTTGTAGACGTTTTCAGCTCCGACGCCACTTTCTTCGCAGAGATGCCTTTATATTGAACATATTTGTACAAAATAAATTCGTGTAACTTTTCTTGCACCGACGACATCGTTGAACATCTAGTACTGACAACGTTTTTTTAATGTTTTATTTATACATTATAGAGCATCCTAACGGGAAACATAGTTTTCAAACCTCTAGATTTCATCCTGATATACAACCCCGTCTAATAATGAGCGACATTTTTTTCTGGGACAAGCTTTACTCAAGATTCACAATCTTGCATCGAAGTTTTGCCTATGTTTTTCGATATTTATATAATCTTAAAAATAAAAATAATAAAAGAAAAGAACATTTGACTACCGAAGAACTAGATAAGATAAATCATTGAATTACTTAATTAAACAACATCAACAGGAGTGTTTTGAATATGAAGTCAATCAATTAAAGAACAAAAATGGCTTACCTTCAAAATCTCGATTACTTTCACTGTTACCTTTCCTCGATAAAGATATTCTTAAGGTTGGTGGGCGTATTCAAAACTGCTGAAAGTTACAGTAGGAAACATCCAATCATATTGGATTCCAAACATCGATTTACCAAATTATTATTCGCCCGTGAACACATAAAACTTTTACATGCAGGCGCTCAACTGCTGTTAACTAGTTTGAGGCAAACCTTCTGGCCAATCGCTGGCAGAAGACTAGCGAGATCTATTGTCGATAATTGTAGAATATGTAAAATATTAAAAGGTAAAACGATAAGCCCAATAATGGGCAATTTGACGTCATCTCGTGTATCTCCCACTTTACCATTTCATATTTCCGGTGTCGATTTCGCAGGGCCATTTGCAACAAAAGACCGTAACGGCCGTGGTTGCAGAATTATAAAAAGTTACTTACGTTTATTCGTGTGTTTTTCAACAAAGGCACTACACCTAGAGGTTGCGTCTGATCTCAGTGCAGAGGGGTTTTTAATGTGTTTGAAACGTTTTATCTCTTGCAGGGGAAAACCAAGCGTAATCCATTGCGACAATGGTAGGAATTTTGTGGGCGCAAACAACGATCTTGTCAGATTTTTAGAGACATGCAATGAATCAATCTCGTCGTATGCCGCCGGTGAAGGTATCGAATTTAAGTTCTCGCCTGCTTATTCCCCCCACTTTGGTGGGCTTTGGGAGGCGTAAAGTCTGCTAAGCACCATCTCAATCGAATTTTAGGAAATACTAATTTGACGTTAGAAGAGTTATCGACTTTATTTGCACAAATTGAGGCAATATTAAACTCAAGGCCACTAACTCCTCTATCGTCCGATCCTACTGATCTTTATCCTTTGTGTCCGGCGCACTTCTTGATCGAACGACCGTTCACTTCCTTACCATCGCCAGCATTGCTCGACATGAATCCGAACAGGCTTGACAGATATGCACAGATAGAGCAAATGCGTCAACATTTCTGGAAGCGATGGCGAAATGAGTTTTTAAATGAGTTGCAGCAAAGATCGAAGTGGCGTGTAGACCGAGGACGCCTTGTAGAGGGCGATATGGTGGTTTTGAAGGAGCCTAATTTACCTCCGCTGAAGTGGCGCATGGGTCGCATTCATCGTTTGCATCCAGGACCCGATGGCATTGCACGAGTGGCAGATATCAGAACAGCACGAGGTATTCTACGACGGGCGATCGTCAACCTTTGTCCGCTACCTAAGGAAGATGACACAACTCGAAGTCCCTCAGTCTTCGAGGGGGGGGGGGAGATGTTAACGCCTGCCCGATAACAAAACGCAAGACGAGAGAGGAGGACGATGTGCGGGCGGCGGTGCAGCAGCCAATGACTTTCAATTCTGTCATACAGAGCAACGAGCAAGTACCCATCTCTATTTAAAATACTAATTTAAAGCTGTAATACCAATCCAAATTTGTAAACTATTCATTTTGGAAACTGATTAAAAAATCTAAAATCAAGAAGTCTATAAGTTATTGAAGAGCCTCATACAAGTACGAACACAGTGGCAAAAGAGGGTGTTGTTAAAAGTACATTGTACATCAAGGGTAGTACCTAATACGGGGATTACTAACGAGAGTGTTCGATGCCCAACGCCGTAGGCGAAGGGCTTTTAATGAATCGAGTTAGTAATCCCCTTACTGCCGGTGATACACACAATGGTTTTCATCACATTTGCGAGAGAAAATAAAAGGAAAACATTGAAGTTATTTTATTTTTTATGATTAATTTAGCCGCATTTCTTAATTTCGGTCGGTGGTGTTACTGTAATAACGAGTCCTTATTCCGATCCATCGGATGAATACGCCATTTCTTATTTGATTCTATTGACTCCTAAACTTTCACTTATTCTACTCACGTACTATAAACTGCTTAAATCCATATCGTTAATGGTATCAGAATACCACATATAGAGTAACCGAAGCGTGTTTTTTTTTGTAATGTGCTTTGCCATGGTAATAACAGTTAGTAATAACAATTTATTACTATGATTACGGATATTCCGGATCACAGACTTGGTGTTTAGTGAACACTTGACATTTTGTATAATAAACAGTTATATATATATATATATTATATATATATATATGTACACAGAAAAGTAAGCGATTGATTATTTTGGTCACTATCATTGAAAGCTTATAGAAATAAAGCTTGTCCCTGTAAAAAATGTCGCCTATAAATTTTTAAAAATTCCGTTTAAATATTAAAATTCACCGAATTTTCTAATACCGTTTTATTTGATATTCCTTTAAATATTATTATTTACGCATAAAGACCAGTTTAGGATTAATTCATCCAGAAACTTCTTAATTTTCCCTTGACCCCTGCCATCAAAGTTTGTACATCGCCATCGGTGATCAGTTTGGAAGCTTCATTCCACATCTGCTTGAAGTCTTGAACTGAAGTGGCACTACTTTTATGTTTTATAAGCTTCTGTTTCACACGAGCCCAATATTTTTCAATGGGTCGTGACTCCGGGCAGTTGGGAGGATTGAGAGTTTTTTCAACAAAATCGACATCATTTGCTTTGTACCACTCTATTGCTTCCTTCGTGTAGTGATACGTGGCCGAATCAGGCCAGAACAGGACAGGTGAAGTATGCCTCTTAATGAATGGCAACAATCGTTTTTTGAGGCACTCATTCAGGTATACATCACCATTTATGGTTCCATTAGCAAAATATGGTGTACTGCGTTTGCCACATGAACAGATCGCCTGCCACACGAGAACTTTCTGTGCAAATTCATCCATTTTGATAACCTTATACTCTTCACTTACTACTTTTCAGTCGGTCCCAGAATAATAGTGGTGTCCTGGAAGTCATTTGAATTCAAGTTTGCAGTAAGTTTCGTCATCCATAACTGTACAATATTTTTTCTTAGTCATTTTTGAATAAAGTTCTCTAGATCTCGTTTTAGCCTCTTTTGACTGTTTTGCATTTCTGTTGGGCACTTTAGTTTGTTTAAACGTTGTTATAGAACAATTTTTCTTCACTCGTTGCACTGTAGATTTCGAGGTTTTAAACTTCTTGGCCAAGTCTCGTACAGAGAGGGTAGGTTTTTTCTGTAAAGCTGTTATAATCTTCTTCTCGATATTCTGGTTTACAAACCCTAGTTTACTTCCACTTACAGGCCGTCGCCGTATACCACCTATCTCCCTGAACCGTTTTAAAACCCTTTGAACGGTTCTTGTAGACGTTTTCAGCTCCGACGCCACTTTCTTCGCAGAGATGCCTTTATATTGAACATATTTGTATAAAATAAATTCGTGTAACTTTTCATGCACCGACGACATCGTTGAACATCTAGTACTGACAACGTTTTTTTTATTTTTTATTTATACATTATAGAACATCCTAACGGAAAACATAGTTTTCAAACCTCTTTAGATTTCATCCTGATATACAACCCCAACTAATAATGAGCGACATTTTTTTCTGGGACAAGCTTTAGCTACGTATGCAACGGTACATAATTAGCTCTTAAGGTTCTCGTGCCTGTCATTGGAGCGCCCGCAAGCTCGAGCGCTAACCTCAGCACTCGTACCTTAAGAAGCCTCATTATGTACCAGTCACATAAATAACTATTATAACTCGGCAAAATATAAAACAATAACTTCTCGCTAATGCAGACAACAATCTTTTTTGTGATATCTACGACAGATAATGCTAAGAACTGCGATTACTTTCGAACTGGAATGACCATACAGCCAGATTTTGCCAATTTATTAAAAAAATATTGACTAAATTTATTGATAAATATTAATATAAACTCGAAATGTGACTCGAAGTTTAATGACGCGTATAGGTTGTGTGTGATGTTAAGTTAGCTAAATTTTAAAGATTGAATTAGAAACCATACATTTTTCCTTCTGCGCACAGTTTTTGAGTTTTTTTTTTTTAAATACGTCAGTACTTTCGGTATGCGGAACCTAGAAATCAACGAATAATTGTAATTATAAGTGGCTTGCTTAGATTTTAATTGTAGATATGGCACTGATGTGCGAAATCACAACCTTCTAACTCGACGGCAAAATTAGGTACCTAAACGCAGTTTTTCAAATATTCGTTTTCTTTTTATTACGCACGCAAAAAAGAGTATTATGATAAGAAAAATACATGGGGTTACTGACTGGTCGATGTTTTGCTTCCAAATGCCGGAACGACGAATGACAGTAATACGACTCAAACTGCTTTGTCGGACAAATATCGAACCGAATTCGGCAAAATTTTAGGCGACGAGCAATGGGTGTTAGATGTCTTAATACTCTGTGAACTGTTTTGTAATTTCCCAATCGTTTTGCTAAACTTCGCGCTACAGATATGTTGGCAAGTACGATTGGCATGGAAGCATTGGAATGACAGTGACGGTGCGGGAAGTATTCATTCATGGCGCTGACATAATCCAGTATGCTCTCGGAACAGGCACTAGATAGAGTCGAGGCACAAGTATTGGAGGACCGACCGGGAGCATCACAGTCGCAAAATGAGCCGGGAAAAAACCATGACTAATTTGTTTCGTAGGGCCTTGCAGAGCTCGGACCCGTATATTTCTAATATTACATACATACATAAACTCACGCCTTCATTCCCAGAGTGGGGTAGGCAGGGCTACAGAATTACCAACAACCCTAAAAACTTGTTGATTATTTAATTTAAATTTAATTTCTAATATTAGGTTGCAAAAAAGAAGAATCCTATCCAAAATAGAATCGTCGCCACCAGCAGCTGTAACATTCTTACGAGCACCATCCGAACAAGATTATTTGGTTAGCGGTATCCAAATTAATGACGACCTGACCACGGAATTGGAAGACAACAATCAAGATTAAGATTGGTTTTCTCCGAATATTTTTTTTCTGATTTTATTATATCTGGTTTTAAGATTGCACCGACCGAGCACCGACAGTAGCCACTTTTATTAGGTAAGTTGTTTATTCAAAGGTTAATTATTACTAAGTAGTTTTTTAATTAGAAAACACAAAATAGTAGGTAGGTAATGAATTAGCACGCCACTGTTGGTACAACAAGCGTATGCCCGGCACGGTCTTTATTGTAGGTACTGTACCTAGCTAGGTGCTTCCAAAAAGGGGAACTGTTCTAACTAATCAATTAAGTAAATATTAAGTGCAATTGATTACGACAAGTTATAACAACTGTTAACAGTATTCTCAATGAAATCTTATCTTTTCATGTCTTAATTTTGTGTTTTACAGTTTCATTTGTCCGAAGCAGAATTATTGACCACCCTGAACGAATAACTTTTTTGCTCATAACTTACGCATTACAAGGAATCTAGTAACAGAATTAATACTGTAAATACAAGGCGCAATGATGAACATATTTATGTACTTTTCTTATCCTAATACTCTTTTATGCGTGCGTAAAAAAAGTAAACAAATATTTGAAAAACCACTTTTTCTTAATTGTGCCATCGAGTTAGAAAATTGTGATTTTGCACATCAGTGCATCGAACAAGGCCCAATCCATATCTACAATCAAAATTTTAACAATCCACTTAGATTTAGAATTATTCGTTGATTTCTAGGTTCCGAAATCCGGAAAAAGAAAACTTAAAAAAAAAAACTCAAAAACTGTGCACAGAAGGAAGGCGGGAGTTTTATTACATTATTGAATATTGATGAGCTACCGATATATGGAATCAGACACTCGTGTCCCAAAATAGGCTCTCTTGAAACTCAATGCGTTAGGGTAAGATTGACCGGATTTTACACGAGATGAGAGTTTTTTTTGTGATTTTATACCAAATAATATGAGGTCTAGTAACAGGAAGCTATGCTTTTAGCAAAGAGGGCATATAATTCTTAAAAGATTAATTATACAAACATTTTAAACGATTAATTACACAAATTAGGATGTCAGGTATTTGCGAAACGCCGAGACTAATATCCTGAATGGCTGTAACCATGAAAACGCTCATTATAGAATTGTTTTCACGTTTCAGTTCCGCAATGGGCAGTATACTGATACCGTTAACGAAATCAATATTAGTGGTCTATAGTACGCGAGTAGAAAAACAAACTTATAGGTTAACTCAGCATGCCTCAGTCTGCGTATAAGCGTATTCACCTAAACAACAAATCAACAATCATGAATTTTAAGAAAATGCTCGAAATACAAAATAATAGAAAATTAATTACTTGCTTGTATAGTAGTTTATGCAATAGGCTATTTGACAAGGTGAAAAAAAAACGTAATAATTATGTATATTCATATAAATTATGAGTTTTAAAATCGATTTAAGATATTCTTACTTAAAAAAAAAATGGATCTTTTATCCAAAAAACCACGATAAAACTTGATAATTTTTTATCTGTAGCCATTTTATCGAAAACGGCGCCGAATCCATGATGACGTCAAGGGTCGGTAAATATCACAGATTATAGGATGTCTGTATATCCTGTAATCTGTGATGTCTGTAAATATTGCATCTGTCGTTCATGTCGTCTGTCGTTCTGTTCTTACGTTCATTGGTTCTTGCGGTTACCACAGACAGTTGACGTTTGTTTGTTTTTCTGGCTTTGCTATGATTAGCCAATGTCAGTTTGTTTATGTATTGACCACTGACGTCACTGATTCCTGTGCGACGCCATCTTGCCCAAGAAATCGTTTTGGCGGCATATTTTAAAAGTGAATTTTTATTTCCTTTTTTCCTATTTAAAAATACCACTGTTGGAGTACTCAATAAACACCAACAAATAATCTGAGATGGTTTTCAAAAACCTGTCAAATAGCCTATTGATGCATAATGAGAGGCCTTAAAATACGAGAGTGGTTTTGAGTTTCATAATACGATCACACGAGTGATATAAGGCCTAATTATGTACAGTTGCATACAATAATTTATCTACATACATATTATTATCATAAGTTTAGGATTAACATACTTTCGTAACAGCAAAAATCCAACAAACAAATGGCAACAATAATGGCGGCAATTCGATCCACCATCGTCAAGACGGTTGTTTTTTTTAACGATAGACAAATGAATGAAGTCCCTATTCGTCTCAAGTCACTCGAGATCACAATATGTCGTGCGGTTCATATTTATAAAACAAATTGAGTTGATGTTTTGAGTCGATAACTGTTTTAATATCTATGAATACTAGAGTAGAGACCCTCTTGAGTTTTGACAAATGTTCCAAATTTAAACTCATAACGTTACAAAAATCTATAATGTTATAACATTACAGTACAGATTTTAACTACTACCATAGAAAAGAAAGTTCTCATTGTAATGTTGATTGCATTAATGCTGGTCATTTCCTACGTGTTTTGAAAGCGTAATACCTCTATTGTGTATGATATGTGTGTAGATAAAAGACTTTTTCAATTACCCCAGACTCAGCCCAGAGCTGAGATTGTGCACGGTAAAACCTTATTGTGTTTGACTTGACGTGTTTCCATGTTGCCAACGTTTTGATAGCTCTTATTTACTTGATGGTAATGGCGGCCGAGTTATAAACAATACCTTAACGGGTCAAAGGAAATATGGCTTTACCGCGTTGAATAGAGGCCCTTTTGGTTTTTCGACCAGGCCTTAGGACGTTAACAGTGGCGGCTCTAGAATTTAATTAAGAGGCGTATTAGTATTGCAGTTCCTAGTCCGGTGATAAGTTCTGTTAATGACATTAAATACAATTTAAAAAATAAATTAAATTGGTTTTGCATAAACCTGTATATTAATCAAAACTTTGATTTATATAGAATAAAAATAAAAATAATGTATTGCAATTATTCGATGTACGAGCTTGAAGTATTCCCATTTCGGACGAAAAAATTATAGTTCAAATCACGCACGACGATGATACTGATAACGGCTACATCTTTTGTAAGAGGTCTTGTAGAGAGTTCAAATTTGCGTGACATATTGAACCGACTTGTAGCTATGTATTCTGATACAAATGTATTCCAAGCAACTAAAGATCAGCTTCTACCCCGGTCAATCTTGATCTCTCATTAAACGACTACGATTTCACATGATTTTGCACAAATACTAAAACACCCCAAATCTCTTGCTTCATAAGTTGGAAGTCATGTTAAGTTGAGAAATACAGTTTTGGTCTCTAAACATACACAGAGATAGGAAGTTGTATAATATTATACAAAAAAAGAGTTTTAGTAAACAACGACTAACTTTTAAGGGTTTTTACAAAGTGAATTTTACAGAAAAGTCATGCGTTATTTCATTAATTACGCTTTTAATTTTTATTCATATTGAAATTAAAAAATAAACACAAGTTAGTTTTATTTGACTCAACCTTAATAATAACAGAACTTATTAACCATCTACGTATTTTATCATTAACTTTATATTGTACACTATACTAAACCTACCGACATTGTGAACCAGCTGCCCGTAACCCGTTGCACAATTAAATAAGACCAAGAACGAAAGGTACCCAACTGTCTAGCTCCGATTTGGTTTATTCAGGGTAATTTTTAATACGTGCACAAATTTTAATATTTGCTTCGCTATTGTTAATCAAAAACACATTGTGTACTTACTCTCACATTGTGTCTTTAGGTACTCTAGCTTAAAAAATATAAGAGGTATTGCCGATTCAATGATTCCACTAACGTAACGATTTTAAAGGATCCTCTAATGCAGGGGTGCGAAGAGAGGGGCGTGTTTTCAGGTAAGTTAATAAATAAAATTTCAAATTTCGGTTATCAGTAGGTTAGGGGCTCGTTGTCTGATAAGCTCTACATTAAATGTTAAATTTCGAATTTCAATACAGTGTACATCGTATACCTACCTACAGCTTGACAACCCATGTCATAATTAAGTAAACTATCACTTTAGAAGATTGTACACTCGTGTTCAACAGAATATTCAATTGTTCTCTACAAGCAAATACAAACCCATTTAATTGTACACTTGTAACCTTATCTCCTGATAAGGTTCACTAGTAGTCAGTTAATAGTGTGGGCGATATGTAGGTACATAAGTTATGTTGTGTTGATAATTAGTTAAATATAACAAATAACCTAACTCAGCAGCGAAGTTTATAAAATTTATTTAAAAAAATACAAATACAAAACTAAACAAACTTTAACTAATGCTCAAAATGACCTCCGTTATTATCTAAATTAAGCCGTGCACGTTTCAGCAAGTGGTTCTTTCGTCGCAACTCTCGGCTTCGACGTACACGCGTCGTTTAACTTTACGCCACAAGCAAAAGTCACACATATCGTGAGGTCCGGGCTTCTGGCTGCCCATGGCACCTGAGCTGCTCCACGCCCTATCCAGTTGTCTCCGTATTCGTTATTTAGGTCGCACTGTTGTTACGTAGTCGGATGGAGCACCGTCATGCTGGTAGTAAAAATCTCGTAGATAGGCTATCGGGACATCTTCCATTAACTCGCTCACTATACCTTGTAACAAATCCAGGTAGGTTCCTCCGGTCAAACAGCCTTCGATAAAATAGGGTTCTAATATTTTATTCCCAATAATGCTCGACCACACGTTGGAACTAATTATTTTTTGACTTGATGAATTGGACAGAATTGAGACCTTTAGTTTCCCTTAAACTAAATAAAAACACTATGATGAAAGTTAAACTACGAATTGAAACTGAAAACTTTGAAAATACTAAATATTTGAATGAATATCTCAAGTGAACCCGCTGAAAATCACGTAAAATCTGAAAGAATATAGAATCGATGTTGTTCTTTCTCGATACCAATAATTAGATTTGCTTAACATAAGACACCATTCAAATAACATGCGTTTTTGCATAACATTTGTACATTGAAGTTTTTTTACCTCAAAAATCACACTAACTATTCACATACACACACGCGCAATACTTTAACTTTCGGAAAGAACAACTATCGCGGCTACAGGGGCGAAAAAAAAAGTCACCCCGTAAATCAAAGTAACCCTGGGTTATGGTACATTGTAAAAGAAGGATAATTTGCATTAAAACATATTTTACCGTCGTAATATATTATATTAACGAAACAAAATGGTATGTTAAAATTTGTGCTCTGTTAAAAAATTACACTGTATGTTAGAGAGTAGTTTGAAATAACAGACACGTATTTTTTTATGCTGCCCAATCTCAACCTATTTGGAGAAATTGTCCTCCAGAGTACTGAAAAGTGAGTTAAACATGCAATTCCTTTTACGGAAATCGTAAAGGACAGAGCTATAGCAGTGATATAGCTCTGTCTTTTTCTCTCACCGTAAACTGTACTGCAAAGTTATATCATAATAACCCTTCAGGGTCGTCATTGACACTTATAGATATCCACACAGTATAATCAAACCAATAGGTAACTAGCAATAATAAAAAAGTTACAGGGTTTAGTCGCTTTTCAGTACTTTGGAGGACAATTTCTCCCAACAGGTTGAGATTGGGCTGCTACAAAATAATAGGTGTATCTATGTTATTTTAGACTACTGTCTAACGTATATCAAAATAAACCAAATCGAAGCCAGTTGGGTACCTTTCCTTGTAAGGATAGTTTCAATAACATAAGCGTATTTATTATCAGGCCACAGTCAGATTAGGTATGCATGGAGCTTAAACGTCAATTTGTCGACGCGGTAGCCTAGCTGGCTACCCTGCCTACGATGCTAGCTGTCCCGGGTTCGATTGAAATGACAGTTGGATGGTCGGCGTTATGAGCAGCTGCACATTTTGGTGCTTTGTTGATTTAACGACATGTTTGAATTGCTGCACTAATCTGTCAAAGGTTTACAGCTACTTACAGGCCGACCGTGCCATGAGAGGAGAAAGTAAAATATTTTCAGTTACTCGTTTCGAAAAGCAAAAAGTAATTATATTTGTTAATCGTTTTAATTAAAAATGTAAAGAGTTGATGATAGATTAATCGCAATTATAATATTTCATTTGTGTTATCGCTGATGTATGAATCATAAAACAGCGTACGAATATTCAAAACTATTTCTTGGCATCGGAATTTAAAAAAAAAAAAAATTAAGGCAATATTATAATAAATGACAAAGGTCAAGTTTCAAATAAATTTAAAGTAAGTACTTTCTAAAAATCTAATAAAAATGTGTAGTAATGGCTGAAATAGATACAGCATTATTGAAATGATCAGTCATTTTCATTAATGATAAATCAGATTACTTACTATTATCCAGGTAAGTAGGTAAGTTAGTAATTAGCACTAATATGTTAACGGTAGTCTCCATTCCTACTCTGATTGCGGCCGGATAATAAGTACCATTTAAAGTGGCATGCACGATTATCGTGTTGGTGTTGACACGGGGACCTTACTTGAGCAAGCTCGACTCGCTCTGGCTTTTATTTTATGTTAAGATATTATAATTCATCAGGGTAATTATAGTTGATGCACACTTTGTCTCTTACAGTTATTTGTTCAACTCGATAAAGAAAATTCTCAGCGAGTTTCTTTTTTAGTTTTTTATAAACAATAGAACATGATGATAAAGGATGAATGCCTACTACATATTGTTACTCAATTAAAACTTAAGCATTAAATAAGCATATTACCTATGTCGTAATATGAATCATAATCGTCAAAACGCACAATTAAAAGTCCTGTGTATGTTGTGATATTGCGTCGATGTTAAAATGAAATTTAAATCAGGTTAAAATTTAAAAAAAACTGTAATTGTAAAACAACATTGCGCTACGGCTGGTACTGCCGAAATATCAATGTTAACATTTTTGTCTAAGTACTACGTTAGTCTTGGCGTCAACTGACGCGCATTGGAATTGAATTTGGTAATAGGTAAGTAATAATACATACAGCTTTAGTTATTATAATAATGTTCGACGTTATGAAGTTAAGATAAATACAACTTTGATGTTAAAGTATTATAACTAGGTAAGCGGTGAGGAGATAACGGATTTTCAGTACAATTTGGTGTGTAATTTTCTAAATAACACCATAGTCCTCTAGTGTGTCTAATATTTTTCTGATAATTGGTGTTGACAGTTGTGGCTCTTCAGGCCAGTGCGCAATCCGCAAGGCCTCGGCATTTTATTGCGACTCTCTCACTCGGCTCCCCAATTCAGTTGGTATAAGTGTTATAACCATACATCGGGGTTTTCGGTGCGGGAATGATTTAAGAAAGAGTAGATATCAACAGATAGGTAATCTGAGAAAATATCATATTATGCCTAATGACCATACAACGGGGTTATCGGTGCGGGAATGATTTAAGAAAGAGTAGATATCAACAGATAGGTAATCTGAGAAAATATCATATTATGCCTAATGACTAACTACCTCTCTGCGAATTGCTTACAATATGATACAAGTTTATTTTAACTCATGTTAGTACTTTAGCTTTACTACCAAGGCTATAATGATATGAGATAATAATAAAATTATCGTTAATTAATTACCTACAGTAGGTAAATTTAGTAGTTGACACGATTTTCAAAATAAACTATTAATGATTTTTCAATATTTGGAACAGTTCATCTGCGACGTCTTGCTGTAAATATTATCCATTTCAATGAACTGAACGATCTCTCTAAGTCGGCAGTTGTAATAGGAGCATATTTAAAAAATTTCGATCGCATTTCTATTTCCTTGTAAAAATTCGTTCATAGTTTTTCGACATTTCTTTTATAAAATACTTTTTTTTGTTCAATTAATTTTTCATTAGGTAGAAACCTAGAGTAAAATTCTGTTTTTTAATCTTTGGCTTATGTCAAACATTCCCGCACCGAAAACCCCGATGTATGCTAATGACTAACTACCTCTCTGGGAATTGCTTACACTATGATACAAGTTTATTTTAACTCATGTAGTACTTTAGCTTTACTACCAAGGCTATAATGATATGAGATAATAATAAAATTAACGTTAATTCATTACCTGCAGTAGGTAAATTTAGTAGTTGACACGATTTTCAAAATAAACTATTAATGTTTTTTCAATATTTGGAACAGTTCATCTGCGACGTCTTGCTGTAAATATTATCCATTTCAATGAACTGAACGATCTCTCTAAGTCGGCAGTTGTAATAGGAGCATATTTAAAAATTTTCGATCGCATTTCTATTTCCTTGTAAAAATTCGTTCATAGTTTTTCGACATTTCTTTTATAAAATACTTTTTTTTGTTCAATTAATTTTTCATTAGGTAGATACCTAGAGTAAAATTCTGTTTTTTAATCTTTGGCTTATGTCAAACATTCCCGCACCGAAAACCCCGATGTATGCTAATGACTAACTACCTCTCTGGGAATTGCTTACACTATGATACAAGTTTATTTTAACTCATGTAGTACTTTAGCTTTACTACCAAGGCTATAATGATATGAGATAATAATAAAATTAACGTTAATTCATTACCTGCAGTAGGTAAATTTAGTAGTTGACACGATTTTCAAAATAAACTATTAATGTTTTTTCAATATTTGGAACAGTTCATCTGCGACGTCTTGCTGTAAATATTATCCATTTCAATGAACTGAACGATCTCTCTAAGTCGGCAGTTGTAATAGGAGCATACTTATTTAATTTTTTTTGATCGCATTTTTATTTCCTTTTAAAAATTCGTTCATAGTTTTTCGACATTTCTTTTATAAAATACTTTTTTTTGTTCAATTAATTTTTCATTAGGTAGAAACCTAGAGTAAAATTCTGTTTTTTAATCTTTGGCTTATGTCAAACATTCCCGCACCGAAAACCCCGATGTATGGTTATAACGAACCTTATGGGTATTTTTTATATTTGTTAACGAGCTCAACTTAGTAGCAAATACCCGCTTTAATTCACAGTAAGTAGGGTGAACTCGGCTAATTATGTAATAAAACAGTTTTTTAAAGAATAAAAGCTATATTATTAGTTCTTTTTTTTTAATAGGACGCAGAATTAGTCTTTCGTCAATATTATAGTCGAAGGAGTCCTTGTGTTCTGACGGATATTCTATGAAATACAACAAGATTTGTCATTCTTGCCAAGTTTTGCAAAAGCGTAGTAATCAGCTTAAGTCCGTGATACATGTTAGGTTAGTTATGCTATAACGGAATTAAATAAGCTAACCATTTTTCTTATCACGGAATTAAAATAAATGTAAAATATACTCCCGGTCTTCCCCTCAGAATACCTACTTTCTGTTTTTTTTCGTTGGTTGACTGTTATCATCATCCATGCTATCTGAAAATAAATTCCATTATTTCATTTGCCAACCCACTTTGTTTTCTGTAAACCAAAATATTTATAAAAACTAACCGAACCTAACACGATGCCACGATGGTACTGTAATAAAGCTTAACGGCAGGCTCCCCCAATATATGTATTATGATGAATGGTTTCAACAACATTTACCTTTTTATTTAAATTAATTTAAAACCATGTAAAAAAATAATATATCACTTTGGTGGCAAACAAGCAAACAGCCCACCTGGATGGTAAGCGGCTACTGTAGCCTGTTATATAGCCTACAATACTAAAAGTAGGTACCTCATGCACGTCACCAACCGATCAAAAACCTAACTCCCTGTTTGAAGAACACTGCAGCCCCCAGTGAAAACCTCGGCAGGGAGCTCATTCCACATTCGGAATGATCGCGGTAGGAAAATCCTTTCAAACTTTACAGTGCACGACCACTTACGTGCAATGTGTCTGTATGGCATCCCAACCGAAAGAAAATATTTATTTACCCGTAACAAAATATTGGTTAATTCCGTGATAAAAAAATACTTGAATAAACATACAAACATATTTTATCATTTTATGCTACAAGGGTTATTAAAGTCATAGAAAACCAATGTGTACACTATAATCTTAACGCAAAAAAGCTTAATAATACCGCTAAAGAAGAATTTTATAAAAACGGTGTACTTACCGTCTCCAGAGGCGTGATATCATTTCTTCGACAAAATTGAAAATCGTTATTATTGAAGGATACTAAATAAGCTATTGACCACGAACTAATAACAATGTGATAAAACATTTACTTGTTATGAGAAACTAAGGATTAAAAAAATCCTTTGACAAGGTTTTAGCGTAATCAATGGACGTTTTCTATTTTATTTAAAACTATAACTGAATTAGACTGCATTCATTTGTCATTAGCCCACTGAATACGTCTTATTATAAACTATCGTTATTAATTATAAAATGAACAATAAATCAAATACCAAGAGGGGTCCCCGTACAAGAAACATGAAAGAAAAACTATTATGTTAGAATTTTTTATAATGACTTCTTATTTTGATGCTATTTTAAGCTAAAATTGTCGTCTAATTTTCATAGTTTACGACTAAATAGCAATCTCAAGTAAAACTGCTACAAATATGTGACAAAACTGATTCTATAAACACGATGCGATGTTTTAAGCGGTCACCCATCCTGTTTTAGACTACACTCGTAGTTGCTTAACTTTGGAAGTCGTAATATTTTTAATTCGTTTTGATAGGTACTACGATAGTTATGGTGAAGTATCGTTTAGTTTTACATACAGTTTAACTAAACTGTCTGTCGCTGACCGGCTTTTCTGTTTGTAATGTTTGTCGAATAAGTTGGTAAAATAAAATTATATTATTCTAATTTTATTATCAAGCACTCAATAATGCTCAAAAACAATTCAACACTACCTACGTGCTACAGTTGGCGGCCGTTAATGCCAACACCTAGCGAAGTGAGAGTGTTGTGGTCATGTAGGTACCTAACTAATCGCGAGTGAGCGATTTGGTAGCGAAGCGAGCAAGTATGCTTACAATGTTGGTCGCCGGTTTATTTAACTCGCAATATCGTTGCTTACAAAGAGCCCAAAATCTTTCAATCGGCCGAAGCTGGGGCACATTCGGTAGGTTGTCTCGTTTTGGTACAATAGAGATACCTGCCTTCTTAAGTTCATCAAGCACAGCTCCAACGTAATGTGACGAAGCGAGATCTGGCCAAAACCAAAACGGGTGTTTGTACATTTAGCTTCCGAATAAAAGGCACCGTAAAACACAGGTGTTTCTTGTTCATCATCCGACATGTAGTATTTGTCTCCCGCTACTCGAGTCGGATCTAACGGCACGTACGTTTCGTCATCCAGAACAAAGAAAAAGTTACGCCCGCTGGGAATACTGTCCTTGTACAGCTTAGCTGCACCTTTAATGCACCGATCTATTTGACCTGGATTATATTTAGGACTACGTCTCTTCTTTCTGCTTCGAATCCCGGCTGCTTTCTTTACTCCCCGATACCATGGCCTCCCAACTCGAACAACGTATAATTATTACTTTAATAAACTCATAGATGGCGTCACAGGTATCGAGCGAAACATTTGAATCAGTAATCGTGAAGATTGAATGATTTTTGCACTTTAATAAATTCAACGTAACTTAATTACATCAAAAACATCCTTCTCTACATAAAGTAGGGTATATTTTATAAGTTTAATAAATGCAATAAATTTTATATGAACTCCATCTAACTCATAAAAAACTTATAAGCTTTCAAGCTTGCTACGCCTTATTAGGTACTGTCACTAGATGGTGCCATCACGGATCGCGAAACTACTATGCACTCACAGGCCTCAAGCGTTTCGTTATTACAAATTCTTGTTTGATGCGTAAAATCAATACTCAAAATACTTATTTTATATTAAAAACAAAAAAACAATAGAGAAAATAATGTCTTGACGAATATAAATGAATATTACAAAATGCTGTTTTGGCGGTTTCGGTGAATTAAAATGTTAGTACAAACACGGAACGAACAACGTGCTATCTTTAACCATTGAAGTATCAAAACGCGCTGACAGTTTGTGTACAAACATTTAAACTACAATCGGCGTCAAAAAAATCGCACCTTTTGAAATTTTGACTTCAAGCGAATAAAGCTCTTAACTTATTTATTGTACCAATATTAGTATCATTTGAAAGCACAGTTAATACATTTTAAAAACGCGAATCTTTCTTTTTCGTAAAAACAATGATCACGACACGTTAGGGTCTATAAAAAAAAGTGATGTAAAACTCATTAGAGGACTCACTACTTGTGCCACCATGAACACGAATAAAAGGGGGGGTAAAAATGAATTATGGGTCATTTGCTATCCAGACATCACAGAAGTCACACCTGAACAGCTCCATTAAGAGAAAACTCTGAAAAATGGATATCACGGCAGAAGAAGCAGCTCAAGTGGTAGCACTACTGCAATCAGTACTACGTCAGGTTGATGTTGCTCGACAACTCAACATAAGCCGTTTCCGGGTGAAACGAGTATCCCAGCGGTTCCAGGAGACTGGAGGCTACATCAGGAAGCATGGATCTGGGAGACGACGTTGCACTTCCGACAGAGACGACCGCTATATTGTGTCGACGTGTTTGCGTAACCGATTCTCCAACGCTGTTGAGGTGCAACAGCAGCTCCGAACAGCTCGGAGGACGTCGGTGAGCGTCTCCACAGTAAGAAGAAGGCTGCGAGAGAAAAAAAACCTGCCCCGTAGGGCTGCTACGGGCCCCAAATTGACAGCAGAGCATAGGCGAGTCAGACTTCAGTTTGCCCGACACCACGTGGATTGGACGTTCGAACAATGGAAGTCTGTCCTCTTCACCGACGAGACGAGGGTATGCCTTTTCTGCAACGATAGGCGTAGAAGAGTGTACAGGAGGCATTCATAAAAGTAGAAATAGGCTTTAAGACCTACAGTTAGGTGCATAACTGAGTCGACGTTTAGGAAACATGATCAACTTTTTCGTTTACATCTAAATAGTTTTTAATTTGAAAATAAATGATGTGTTGTCATCATTGACAGACAATTTAAATTACGTCAACATTAGTATAATATCGTTTAAAAATATTATTTTGTAATACAAAGTACACTTCCGTGACTCAGTTTTGCTCTATGTTGTTGATTCAGTTTTGCACTAGCTTTTGTGTGCAGTAATATTATCAGTTATACGAAAGGTCAAGAGTTTATAATAAGTTAGAGCACAGCTAACAGCTCGCCTGAACAGCTCCTATACTCGTCTTTAACATTAAACTCATAGATCATCATTATTTTACGGAATATCGGTTTCACCATGTCACCTCCATCACTGCCTCTTAATAAAAAGGTAGAAGACTTACTTTTACAAGGAAAATCAACACGAAATATAGCTTGCATCTTGAATGTTACGCAATCTAAGGTACAGAGAATAAAAAATAAGTGCAGATTACCAATAAAAAGCAATGTAGGAGGTCGACCAAGACTTTGACCGATCATGATACGAGACGCTCAACTCGTTGTGTTGCTACTGGCGAAGCAACAACTGCTTCTATGGCAGCTGGAATTCTTAAAAGGGATGTTGGGAAAGCAGTGAGCAAATGGACGGTGGCCAGAGCCTTAAAAAAAGCAAACTTTAGAGCTATTGAAAAGAAAAATAAACCAATGTTATCTAAGAAGAACATAAAACAGAGACAAATCTTTGTTGAAAAGTATGAACACTGGGGTGTAGAAGATTGGAAAAAGGTTATTTGGTCAGATGAGTCGAAAATAAACAGATATTCGACAGATGGACGACAATGGAAGTGGAAACGAGAAGGCGAACCTGTTCAAATGGATGACTATATTTTGACGATAAAACATGGCGGCGGTAATATTAAGGTGTGGGGGTGTATAACTCCATTTGGAGTCGGTCCAATCCATAAAATTGACGGTATCATGAACAAAGTCATGTATCAACAAATCCTGCAACAAAATTTACTCGATGCAGTCGAAAATATGCCTTACCCTGAACATGAAGTTGTGTTCCAACATGACAATGACCCAAAACACACTGCCAAAACAGTCCAAATTGGTTGTCCAAACAAGGTTTTAAGGTTTTATCATGGCCCTCGCAAAGCCCAGATTGCAACCCAATAGAAAATGCATGGGCTCACTTAAAAAGGAGACTTGTCAATGAGTATGAGTCGCCACCATCATCACTCAATGTGTTATGGGATCGAGTACAGGAACAGTGGTATAAAATATCTCCAGAATATTGCGAATCTTTGACAAACAGTCTACCAAAGCGTCTTCAAGCTGTTAAACAAGCAAAGGGTCTTTGGACAAAATATTAACTTAAAAAGACACGTACATCTTTTGAGTTTTAAGCGTTGGAGCAAAAATGAATCATAAGTTAGAACCAATTTTTTTTTTCTGTTGAGTTTTTCTGTATCTGCTTAACATACATTTAAGGAAGGATGAATTGTGTTTAAGAATAAATACATTTGATTACGTTAATGATTTGCATTCCATTTTTATATCACCTAAACGTACATTGATTGCCATATTGACTCAGTTTTGCACCTAACTGTATATAGAGAGAGGGAGAACAATAAGAACGCTGACTTTCTAAATTATGTTAAGAGTTATTCAAGGACCTTTAAGCAAGTTTATTTAACTGCTTAGCAAAATTTTCAGTCTTAAACTCAAATCATCTGACAATAAGGTAAAAACTGTATGTAATATTATAAACAGAGAAACGAGAAAATCTAAAACTCGTGATAATCAGGTCACCCTAAACACATTTGTTTTGCTTGAATGTAAATACGCACGCTTAAATACGCTCACCAAACTATTTTTAACTTATTCTTAATTCTCATGTAAGGGTCATTATTCGAGCGTTTCAACCGCCTCACTTTCGTGGACATGTTTTTGAAGAATTGGGCGTATATTTTGATAGCGTTTTTGGATATTTGATAGATGTCCGGTAAACTTAGATACCTAACCAGAAACAAAATCGAAATCTGAAGTCACTTCTACAAAAATGTGACCACGAAAGTGAGGCGGTTGAAACGCCCAAATAATGACCCGTAAATGAATTGTAAAATTCTTATGAGAAAATAAATTCTTTAAACCTAATAAACCAGTTATTTTTACCTATTGCTTTTATTTATTGTCAGCACAAAACTTCCCGAACATGTCATTAAAACATTCCTATTTTGTCCTGGACATCATTAATCAGGGCAGATGTAACTATGAATTAATAAAACGCTAGTGTCACCGGTAGGATTATAGCCATTACATATTAATTTTAAGTCAACAATTTTCTTGACGTCTCATTCTTGAAGTCAATGCCATCTGGTGATACGTTACTAAAACTATTAGGTAGGCTGCCAGCATCCAGTGGTGGCTCAGATACGGCATCTACTGGTGTAACTACGGGACTAAAATTGCCTACCGAATTGCCTACATTAGGACGGCACGCTTTTGCTCTATGAGATTGGGTATCTGTACTTGTATTCTGTTATCTGTGCCGATACGTAGAAAGGGTCAATCCGAGCTCACGTGAAGAGTCACGGTCAGATTTGCTGCGATCTTTTCTCGCCTTCTTCAACACCTTTTTCTGTAATCGAGGCGTATTTACAGTCGGTTGCTGCCCAGGAAGCTGCTTGAATCCTACTTGCCCATCTTCTATGTATCGCTTTAACACATTTCGGAGGGTCCGGTCAGGTACTTTTTGCTGGCCGAAGTGGTACTAAGTGTCAAGATGATTTTGAGAATGGCGTTCGTAAAATTCTATTATTGACCTAGCCCGACATTCGTGCTCGAAACGTTTCACTATGAGCGAATTTTTTAGATTTCAATACCGAAATGCAAACTAGGATAAATTATGTTTACGATACTTTTGACATTCGGTTCAATTGTTTATGCTTGTTGCCATAGAATACAATTGCAACAAGCGGCCTCTATGTCTGGACCACCCTTTAGTAATTAATTAATTACTCGTCGCTAGATGGCAGCTAAGTTACTAGTAAGCGCTACCTTACGTTCAGTAGCTGAACTACGATGGAAAAAAAACGATCTTTCCGTATTTTTCAACCTTAAAACCATATAATATAAAGCTCAATTTTGTGTTACTATCAAAACTATGTTACGGCGTTTTCAGTTCGTAAGCTGTAACCAAGTATGACGAGGTTGTTTTCGTAGTAGTTAATAGAGAGCAAGCGTAAGACGCACACATGTTTAAAAGTGGCGACACTGGGTGTTATACGAATTTGCGCTCATGACATATCTCCCTTGTTTCTGTGATCTGTGGTATGGAGTTCAGATAATTATTTAAGCTTAATGTGACGCCGACATAGGAAGATATCATACTAATACAACCACAGAACTATATCGAGATAGAAGGAAAGAGTTCGTCGATTTATATGAGAACCGAGCGTGTAACATTTTGCGTAGGCACTTTGACGTCACGCGAGTCTTTTAGTGATGTGCACAACATAAACAAAATCGTTTCTAATCTGTGGTGTCATCGATCGCAACGGAAGAGCGTCAGCGAGCCAACAGACTTCGACGGGAGAGGACGCGCGCGCTGGTCTTACGACGCGCCCGCTCGCCATTATAATGGCCGAATGCCATTATAATGGATGGTATACCGAGTGCAAATGTACAGAAAAAAATTCGGCTGTGTTTTGTAGGAAACCAGTTTTTTCGACCCGTTGCTTCTATCCATCTATGTTTTATAACAGGATCTTTCGGAAAACTGAAAGAAATTGCAAACTATACTTAATTATTATACTTTTGGCAATAATATTTCATTTTGACTACTACTTCATCTCACGGCTACATAATAGTAAAAAAAAAATTTTTGGGACAAGTTTTGTGGCCGACTGTATTTTTTTTGCAAAATTTTTATCTGCTTATCGTGACCAAACTATTGAGTTGAGTCCTACCACGGTGGGTCTACGTTAAGAATAGCGGAGATCCTGTCGCCACCTTCCGATTCCATCATCGGATCATCTCTTAGATACCATAATATTGCATTATCATTGAGTTTACATAATGTGGTCCAAATTTCAGCCCATTCCGTTAACGGGAAGTGGGTCAAATTTAATTTGCAAGATTTGACCTATACATACATAAATACATACTTATATACGCATATACATACATTGCAAGTTAAATAAAAGCTTGTAAAAATAATTATCATTTTTTCTGTTTTCGAAATCGATTTTAATCGACTAAGAAATCGGCATTGAAAATCGCCGGGTACAACACTATATCTTACTTTTGACAGAAAAATGAGAAATCAACCTTGAACGCGTCTCGACAAGTGCTCGACAGTTTGGATTGGTTTATTTTCGTTGCTGGTTTTCAATGCATGCCAAGTCTGGCGCGTCAAATTAAAGCCGCAATGGAAAAGTAGCATTAGACACAGACTCGCCCGTTACTGTTTAAATGAAATTAATACTATGCAACAAAATAAATTGTTTTATAAATAATAAAATAATAACAGACATTTTTGGGCAAAAAGTACTTTCCTATGAAAATAAATATCTTGATTCACAGCTCCTACTTTTTTGGTTGTTTAAACAGTTTAGTATCAGTTTATTATATTTTGTTTTTAAATTCGAAAATCACACACGGAAAGCAGTCGAGAGCGGACTGAGCATCGCGGCGAGCAAAGCAGTACTCAGAACCACTTTTCGGCACGCGAGGTATATACATACACTCTTTCCTTCTATCTTTATATAGTTCTGTGAATACAACACTTTCTTCGTCTTCCAAAGTTAAGTACTTAACTACAAGCGTAGTCTAAAACAGGATTGGTGACCGCTTAAAACATCGTGTTGATAATATCAGTTTTGTCACATTATTGTAGCATTTTTACTTGACATTGCTATTTAGTCGTAAACTACGAAAGGTAGAATACAATTTAAGCTTGTAATAGCATGAAGATAGATAAAAAGCCACTATAAAAATAGAATCAGTATAAAAATCCAAAAAAAATATAGTTTTTTCATGTTTCTTGTATTGTTCATTTTATAATTTTCAACGATAGAGTTTATAATTAAACATATTCTGTGATTTTTTTTAACTGACTTTACTTATTACGTTCAAAAAAGGTATAAGCCCTGTAAACTTTTAAATTCATACATCTAAGGACGCGTACCGCTGTTAAGCGATGATTTCACTCCAGCAAGTTGGCGCTCGCTCCCTTTAATATTCTTGTCCAAAATTCTAAAAGTTCGTAGGATCAAAACTACTGGGTTTATTTGAACGAAACAAAAAGAAGTATGTTTGTTTATTTTGAAACTTACCTGTTACACAGTTTCAAGCGATTTGGCGTACCTACTGATATTCTTCATTAGCCGAGTTTACCCTAGTTAGATTAATTCATCCTATTTTATCGGTCTTGTTGTACAATTTGTAAAGGGTTACAGTTAATAATAACATTGAAGAACATTAAACATTAACAAAAAGTATTGAAATGTTGTATTTATAAAAGAGATTAAGTTTGGCGTTATTTTTCGTACAAAGCGTTTGTTTTGTTACTTACAAAATGAATGACTTATTTTAATTTATTACACATTTCTTACAGAGGTGTTGTGTTCGACAATTTCGAACTCCTATTTATGGGTACAGTCGGTCTTATAAATAGCTGCACACTTTTGTATTGTATCGCTTTCACGCCTTTGACAGATATGTGCTGCAGTTCTAACATGACGCTAAAATGACAAAGCTCTAAATTGTACAGCTACTTATAACGCGGACCATACTTTGGTCTATTATTATCGTAAAATCTGTGACAAGAGAAAATTTCAAATGTCAAATGTGGAAAAAAAAACCGTGTCGTGGAGGACACCAACTTTTTTTCTTGTTGTATCCGACTTGTTCTTAACTTTAATCGAATAGGATGTAACGTATAATGTAAAAATGCGCTGTGTATTGCATGTATTGAATACAAAACAACTTCCTTCCCATTACACACAACTAAAATGCACTTCCTAATACGTACTTGTTAAGGTTAGTAATAATTAAAGAAGACTGGAAATAAAAGCAACCGTGGGAGAGAAAGATACATATGATGGAAAGGGACTAATTGTAGTAATTGCTAGAATAATGTTCTTCTTTACTTCACTATATAGAAGGTGGTCGATCAAGGATTAGCTGTTTAATCCAAACTTATAGAAAACTTTAGTCAATGGCTCAGGCATTTTACTTTTGTTAGGAGAAGTGTAAGGCGATAGAGTATTTGTATAGGTACTTACTTGCATACATGTGACATATTGAGAAGTCCTTATGTACTTCCCCAATTCTCTTGGACTCGTAGGTGTGAGTGCGATAGGCGTCTGAGTCGATTTTGTACACAAAGCTCACCGCACATGCTCCTCTTGATCACCATGTCACTATATTATTACTTGATATGTGTGTGTACCTACTTATAAAAGTCGACAATTAATCGTCGTGGAATGGTTTATATATAAAAGTATTTTCATACCAAAACATTGCTCGATCAGTACATAATAGTAACAAAATTTAACCAATAATTAGATAAGAGTGTCTAGTAAGTAATGTTTATAAATAATAATAGTTGTATTTTATATAACAATTACGGCTACTACTATTTACTAATTAACATATTTTAATTCGTGAGGGACTGTAACTGACATTAAAAAACATGCTTTGTTACCTTTAAATACCGCCGTGTAAACTGCTTGTAAATTCCACGATAGCAGGAAGATTACATTTAATGGTTGATTGTGGCTTGGCGTGTTTTATCTTCCGTGGGGCTAGTCCTAAGTCTAGTAAAGATTTTTATTATTATTGTACAAGTACTTATAACTTTCATGCTAATAACTTACTGCTTTTGATGTTAATAGGTAATAAACCACTGGACTGTATATGTATGTTTCAAATTTGTTATAGCTTGGACCTGTGACTATGTATCTACAATTTATTTATTCAAATGTGTAACCAAGCTCCCATTACATTTTGTTTAGTGTTTGATTTCATTTCAATAAGACACGCTTTTTGAGGGCGAAAGTGCCGGCACCTGAGCTATGGGCAGCGGTACGAGCGCAATATATTGGTACAAAATCGATTTCTAGAATTTTCTCCACTTATAATTTATAGTAAATTCATGCTCAAGCATAACGATTATTTTGATTACAATCGGTGAAACTGTTATTTATGAATTTTTACGATGCGCTTTTGACCAACGTGCATGAGTGTTTTCTAAATAACGTCATGACAAGGCCATATTATAATTTTGTAACTTTGATATGTATATATTTACCCATTAAATCCTGACGTATGTATATAATTATCACGATTACTAACAAATATCATTGTATTACTATAATATAAATGTTACTTGAGTAACTAATAAATGTGAATAAAAAATTGCTTGTGGTTTAATGCTTTTAGTCCCGCATGTCTTTATTTAAATTTACTTTTTATTTGGGGGCCAGCTTGAAATTTGATGCTAATTGCTTTTCTAAAGAACCCGTTAAGCACTTTTAAAACTAAAGAACATCCTTATAATACTTATAATAAACCCCCTTGCAAAGAAAATGGGCACTTTTTTTTTAAGTACTTTAAATATACTGTAAGTACTGTAACTAATTAAAATTTAATGCTACAAAATAAAGAAAGTGTTGTTTACGAAGAGAAATAATAATCATTTAATGTAAATAATGTTAGTTTAATACTGTAGCATAAAATATCATTTAGTTACAGTATGTTTAAACTGGGATCCCCTTGGTAACACCGACATACATTTGATCGTATGTATCATTGCATCGAAATATGGATTATTGTATATTTGTCTACTGAAACCTCATTGTTAATATCTTAAGCATGGGTTGCTTAGATTAGGTTACGTTAGACCTGTGGCCCCCAGAAAATGAAAATTGGGCGAAGTAAAACATTCCATGAAATTAGTTTCGGTGATTCAAGGGTAAACCGTTTAAACTACTTGAAAAAATTGAAAGGGCCCGTTTTTCTTGCAAGGGGGCTTAGTTTTATCACCCTTGATGAGCGAGGCACAAATAAGCTGCCGGTATAATCAAGACAATTTGCCATAATCGAATAAAAAACAGGAGCAATATTTAACAATTACAATACTAATACAAACATTGAGTAGGTAATGACAAAGCTGGCGTGCCAAACTGGTTTATTTTGTTAATTTTAGTTTTAACTGTTCCTATTCCCATCCCTATAGTGTGGGTGAGGGTCGGTGTGGTCTGCGTAAGACGGAGAGTGTGCCACCATCGGTGGGGTCGCGGCTAGAGGCGAGGGGGCGTACGCAGCGCGCGCACACGAAATCGAACACGA
This sequence comes from Acleris emargana, assembly GCA_927399475.2. Taxonomy (NCBI): domain Eukaryota; kingdom Metazoa; phylum Arthropoda; class Insecta; order Lepidoptera; family Tortricidae; genus Acleris; species Acleris emargana. The sequence goes on along the minus strand of OV656835.1, from coordinate 40,401,051 downwards.
TCAACCTGCCGGCCAGTTCGGCCCGCGCCGATGACGCGCGCTCCGAGCCGAGCAGGGGCGCTGCGCACGCACCTGCGTCCTCATCTCCCGCCTCGCCCGCCTCGCCCGCCTCGCCCCTCAGCCCCACGTCGCCCACGCAACCCAACGTGAGTAGCTCGTCTCGCAATAACACTAATCACCGTCACGCCGGCGATTCGCGTCGCGGAGACGAGGCGTTTCACATCTTATTCGATAAAAAAACGCCGCGCTCGCGCCGCATCTAGGCGACGCGATTGTTGCGTTCTGCAGGCACGCGATGCAAGCAGTGAGTGTGCGCAACGTTTCGGCTGGTGAAACGTTAGGGTGTGCCCAGATATACCGAATGCCCCGGTCGCGAGCTGCGCACTTGCATTTCAAGTTCGCGCACCTGTCCTGCGCCGCCCACGCGAACGGCGCAGGAGCTGCGCGCGTACGGCCCAGGAGCTGCGCGCGTACGGCCCGTGCTCTGAACCTTATATCTTTGCCTTCTCCATATGAAAGCAAACGGCACTACATGCGCGCGAGCTGCAGGAGCGCGCTTTGTGTAACCCTTGCTTGAGTTGCGCTAAAGAGTTGCACCAAACAATGGTAGTAACTACACGCGTTCATCGGACGCCCAGCTCGCGAGAGGGTGCCAAGTGGCGCATTCGCCTGATCTGGACATATCCTAAGAGGAACGCGCGCGGCTGAGAGACGCTAGTTGGATCGCGGCCTTAGATGTTGTTGAATATAGCTGAAAGTTAAGCATCAACAATTCCCTTATAATATAATATGTCATTTAAATGAAAAGTCCGTTCCCTTCCGATTTTCATCCCTCCGCTCAACATGTTGTTTATATTAGACAAAAAAGTCGTATGCACTAGAAACGAGTATAACTATTAATTCGATAAAAACACCCGCTATAATGGCGACCCTTACTTTCAGACTAGGAAATGATGAGCCCTAGGTATCTAAGAACGAATTTTCACTTCCGAAATCACTTACATGTTTATTTCCCTGATGATATACAAGAGGAAATTATTAGATGTTCTTATAAAAAGAAATTAACCAAATATATTTAGTAATATATCACAAAGATATAAAATATGGTAACTTTGTCCCGGGAAGTATACCTACTAATAAACGCATTGTTCACGAAAATCATCTATTTCAAAATAAATCTATAAAACGCGTCGTTTTTCTAATTCGCGCGTCGCTCAAAAGCAAATAATTCAAATTAATCAATCGCTATTCTAACGAACAGGTCACACAAGTATAAAACCTTTCTAGTTAATTAACCGCTAATAATAATTAAGTGGCCAATAAACAAGACACCGACTGTCGCCATTTTGTCGTTGTAGGTACTTGTGTGGTATTAAAAGTTCACTACTCTCCCACCATCTCCAACTGACGCTTCACCCCCCCCCCCCCCCCCCACCCACCGTTTTGTCATTCTGTCCACGGATTCGTTGTCGGGTACCACAAAGTTCCGCATATATCAAAGGCCGTGCCAGGATAAGCTAAGAGATTTTGCCCCCCTTGAGTTTGGGCTTGTAATTTTTATAGATTGTGTGGCTCTGCATTAGTAATTGTTTTGCCAAATTTGAGCACCCTAAATATCATAGTTTTCGTTTAAAAAAAAAAAACTATATTTAATTTTTCTTTGATATTTTTTTTTCCTGTTCACCAATTTTAATGAGCTTGGCATATAATGTACATTTAACCAAGCTGATCAAATGGCCATAATTATATTTTCATTATGCCATAGATTTTTTAAAAAAAAAACCCGTTCATACTTTTCAGATATTTTTTTTTATCACTTCCATTTTAGAGACCGCTCTAATTTTTTCACTGGTAAAACTCCCACTAACGTCCTATAATATGTATTTTTTTCAAAATTTTTGCTAAGGGAGAACATGGAGTTATCATGACATGAAATTCTTTACATACATTTCCTAGAACCGCTATAATTTAAATCGGAATGATTGCAACCTCTTTAGAGGAACGTACATGTTGCATATGAAATACTTACTGGCCACTTACATTTCAACTTTTTTAAAAAGTAAAAAAAAAGACAACAAAAAGAACTCCTTTCAATTGTCGTGCGTTGGTAACATAATATAAACCATTCCAATATGAATTCATTATCAAAAACAACTGCAATACAACGCGTTTTCCGTAAAAAAGTTAAAACGCTGTATTGTCTCGCAATGAAAACAATTCTGCAAAGTATAAACGAACAATACGATTTCTTTAATAATACACTTCCAATTTTTGATCAGGTAAATGTCACAAAGGCATATTGTGCATTTGTATAGTAATTAATGGGTACTTAATTTTAAATAGGTAGTTTAAATAATTAGTAGTAGAAGTAATAGTAGTAGTAAAACTCTTTATTGTACGTACAAACCAATAATTACCTATGTTTATCCACGGATATGTAATTTGGGAGTCTCAGGTAGTATAACTTAACACGCATGTCTTCAATCTAAATGATCAAAAAAACATAGGTAATTATTTGTTTGTACGTACAATAAAGAGTTTACTACTACTACTACTTCTACTACTAATTATTTAAACTACCTATTTAAAATTAAGTACTTACCCATTAATTACTATACAAATGCACAATATGCCTTTGTGACATTTACCTGATCAAAAATTGGAAGTGTATTATTAAAGAAATCGTGTTGTTCGTTTATACTTTGCAGAATTGTTTTCATTGCGAGACAATACAGCGTTTTAACTTTTTTACGGAAAACGCGTTGTATTGCAGTTGTTTTTGACAATGAATTCATATTGGAATGGTTTATATTATGTTACCAACGCACGGCAATTGAAAGGAGTTCTTTTTGTTGTCTTTTTTTTTACTTTTTTAAAAAGTTGAAATGTAAGTGGCCAGTAAGTATTTCATATGCAACATGTACGTTCCTCTAAAGAGGTTGCAATCATTCCGATTTAAATTATAGCGGTTCTAGGAAATGTATGTAAAGAATTTCATGTCAAGATAACTCCATGTTCTCCCTTAGCAAAAATTTTGAAAAAAATACATATTATAGGACGTTAGTGGGAGTTTTACCAGTGAAAAAATTAGAGCGGTCTCTAACATGGAAGTGATAAAAAAATATATCTGAAAAGTTTGAATGGGGTTTTTTTTTTTAAATATATGGCATAATGAAAATATAATTATGGCCATTTGATCATCTTGGTTAAATGTACATTATATGCCAAGCTCATTAAAATTGGTTAACAGGAAAAAAAAATGGTGTCCTGCCGTTTGACCAAAAGTCATTTGGCAAAATTACACTTGACAAACAACCTTTTGCAAAAAAATGGTTAAGTCAATCGATCATTTTACTACTAGTCATTTTACAAATGACTTACTTTTCCAAATGATCAACAGTTAAATTTACATTTTACGAGGAAGACGAATCAGGGCATAACCGACTCGGATAGGTTAGGTTAGAGGCAAAGGCGGGAGCTTGGCTCCTTCCTTGGCCACTTTTTAAAAAGTTACAAACTAGGTAATGACAAGCGATGATGATTGATTTGAAGGATGATTGTGTAACAAGCACGCAATGTAATTTTTTTTTAATTTGGGAACTCTCTGTAAACAATGTACTTCGCATCTCAGTATGGAGTTAGTTATGTCAACTTTTCCGGTCATTTTTGAGAAACGTAATTTTTTTACCATTACGGTACAAGTTAATCCAAAAAGTTAATGTCACCAACGAGGTTCCATAACAATTATTATTTTATAATGGAACGCACATGCGGTTCGCTTCATTTTTACAGCATTACAAAAAGGTTTAATTCCAATTTTTACTTGTCTGTGACAGCGCCCGCTTTAACGCATGCGCGGTGATGTGCTAGGTTTTGGCGCCATTCATTGAATACGTTTTGCTGTAGTTACTTTATTAACTTTGAACTTTAATTTAGTAGGTTGAATCACAATGTATGAGAGTAGATAAAGTAGTGTATGAAACTGCACATAACTAATAAATAAATAAATAAATAAATATCAGGGGACAATGTCACACCAATTGACCTCGTCCCAAACTAAGCTCTAGGCTTGTACTATGGGTACTAGACAACGATATAAATACTTATATAGAGAAATATATGCTTAAATACATAGAAAACATCCATGACTCAGGAACAAATATTCGCGCTCATCACACAAATATCTGCCCTTACCGGGATTTGAACCCAGGACCTCTAGCTTCGCAGGCAGGGTCACCACCAACTAGGCCAGCGCGTCGTAACTAGGTATTAAAACACTCGTGTGATACTATTAAGAAACACACACACTCGAGTTTTAATACCCCTCACTATGCAACAATTTCATAAACTACTATTTTAAATTTACGTTAAATTAGGTAAGTAATAATACTTTTTGATGATATTAAGATTATCTCCAAAAAATTCATGGCTTATGTGAAGTTATGTGGCTATTAATTAATCTATATTTTTACTCTAGTTCGTTGTCAGAGATTTACGGTGCTGTTTACGTTGTTTGCAACTAAACGTCATCATCACAATATATTCAAAGTCCAAGCAGAAACAAAACGCAACGCCTGTCTTCTGTTGGCAGCACTGCTTGTTCTTCATTACGATGTTTTGTGCGAACGTTATTATCTATCGTGTTACTTTTTCGAAATCAAAACTGTTAATTCAGGATAAAATACATGTGTTACAAGTGTTATATACATGCAGTAAGTTAAGTGGGTCGTATATGGTGGAAAATAAGGTAAAAATTCAACGAAAAACGGTACGTAAAATGTAGACAAAGTTCACCTCTTTCACAAAAAGTGAGTATTTATTAATAAGTTTCTTCTTAATTACAACTTGTATTATGACCTTTTTCCCTACCCATTTATCGTTCTAAACCGACACGGACAGCGGTAATAATACAAAATTATACCTAGCTTTTTTTGGTTAGGTAAAGTCAAGTTGTCGAAATTTGAAATTTACTTCGTCATGTCAAATGATGGTTTTTACGTTTAACTCAAACAGCTTTCGTCTTAGACTATTATTATAATTTTTTTGTTACGTTGGCACTACGTTCGTTCGTTTCTTAACTTTCTTGAAGAGCTAAACGAACTTTATTCATTCACAGACTTAATTGTTTTCTTAGGTCTATTTGTTACGCTTTCACGGATAAACCGTTTAACCGAATTATTTTAAATTTAAACTTCGTATCTCGAAAATTATTCCCTAAGAGAGTGAGATTTGGGATCGTAGTTTTTATGAGAATTTGGTCATTCATGTTTGGGAGTACGGCCATTTATGATGTTAGATACATTACAATTAGTATTAAAACTCATAGTATAATATACTGTCGAACTACGATGGACATTAAGAGCAACCAAACTATCATGGCAGGGATAGTGCTTTCAGATCGCGAATATAAAAATGGCGTTGATCGTTTGGCAATTACATTAAACTGCAAATTTTGTATTATTGTACAAAACACAGATGATCTAAAAAATAACGTGTACCCCGATCTACAAAACAATGTAAAGAATAGAAAATGGTTGTGTGTGAGGTAAGTACTAGCACAGACAAACGAAATTTTCGGGCGGATAAATGAAAAAAAGATGTCTCACGTACAAGGTCGTGATGTGGAGTATCTCTTGGTAGACAATGTCTTGTTCTTGTCTTAGTAGACACCGACCAAGTTACGTCTTACCCTTAGAGTTCCTGAACTCATGGCAGAGCACTTTAAAGTTGGAGTCCCGGTTCTCCTGATGCGCAATCTTGATTATGTAAAGGGACGCGGTTGCGAATTACGCACCTGCCTAGTTTGGAATATCGTAACAGCAATAAAGGGAAATCCTAAAGGAGAAAATGTTTTAATTCCCCGCATTCCCATAATTCTTATAGCTTTAAAAGAGTGCAATTCCCTCTATAAACAGCTTTTACCATGACCATTAACAAAGGGCAAAGACAAACCATAAAAGTTGCGGTGTACATTTAGAAGCAAACTATTTTTCCCATGAGCAACTGTATGTAGCAACGAAATCTTCTCGTTTTCGCCAAAGATGGCAAAATAAAAAATATTGTAAACTAAAATGTATTGACCTAAATGTTATCCAATTAATTTTTAACCCCCTTCGCAAGAGGCTCGATATCAGATATGACATCGAACCTCTTTACAGTAATCGAGAATGTTCAATGTGCACATGTATTAATTTAATTATATCGTAATTTTTTTATCGATGTCAAATCCCTAGAACTTGCCCCCAGTTATCCCAGGTATGGTCATGAGGATAATACTTTTCTTTGATCCAATTCACAAATTGCAACACCTTGTAAACTTTTCACACGACTCAAAGCCACATAAGCCTTGCCTTTTGCAAAAGTTATTTTGCCTAAATATACAACTAGGCTATTTTGTAATATGACGAAGTGCTTTCAGTTTTAGTCGCTGAACAAAAAAAAACAAAGTAAACAATACTCATGTCTTTAAAGAAACGTTGCTAGCTGTAGTCGTATTGTTAATTTGGAGAAGTTTAAAATGCGTTAAATTAAAAATTTAGAAAACCCCTGACTCTAAACAGACTGTAAAAAAACCCCAAAAATAAAAAAATATAAGTATTAGCCCTCTAAGTCTATCATTATAATAAACAAACAAACAACTGTTTGAGACCTATCACTTAGATAAGAAGACATAAGACTAACTTTATTGGACAATCATAATGTTCTAATTTTAAAATAAGGGTTGTATGAACCACGCAATGAAAAGCTTAAGAAAGATCACAAAATATTCCTACTGCATCGCAATATTGCTCCCAACAATTTACTTGCATTCTTCCTTAGGGCCGATTGTTTGACTCAAAATATTAATACCTACTTGTAATTAAAGTTATAGGGCCAATACTTACTATTTTTTACTCTTTAGAGGTTTTTTTAATTTTAAATTGAATTCTTTTTTGTTTAAATGATCATTCCCCTCTGGACGACTTTGTCATTTTCTTAAACTTGATACTTTTCTAACTTGTCTCATTTTTAACTCGGCTCATTCTTAGTTGGTCTCTTTTGCATAGTTGACACTTTCCCAACTCGTCTCCCCTCCGGACGACTTCGTCATTTTCTTAAACTTGACACTTTCCTAACTGGTCTCATTTTTACCTAGGCTCTTTTTTAGTTGGTCTCTTTCTTAACTCGGCAGGAACGGCAATTGACAACATTTCAAAAAAAAAAGCATTATTGTTTTTTCGCGTTTATAATAGCTGGTTAAAAATTAGACTACCCGTATTTCTTGGTTTTTCTTTATTTAACTTAAATTCGTCGTTCATAATTTATTAAAGAAATAGTCATTAAAAAGACCGTATACCTATACAAAGTTAGGAATACTGATGTCGTGATCTTAGCATGATATAAAATTTAAAAAAGTAACTTTAAACAGTAAACAAAACTGACTGTCATGTCATGTCAATCATTCGCTGCCGTTCGTTCACAAATTTGCTATTTTGCGTAATTTAATTAATTACGTAATTTGTAGACGCCATTAAAATGAATAAACTATTTTGCGTAGAATTGAAAGCGTGTCGTCAGAATCAAGTAATCCGTCAGACAGATAAGCAATGAACATGACAGTTGTATATTTTTTTGAATTCGTTTGGTAATAAATGGACTAAGGGCACTATAAGTGTATTCCTAACATTCACAATCCAACTTTTTTTACTGTTTTTCCTAAATATAAAAAAACTACTGCATAAAAAAATCCAAAGATATTTTTACTGTAATCAGCAGTGTAGAATCTAGAAACGGTATTTTATTTTACTACCTTAGCACAAAATTAATTGTTTTCAATTGCGGGCCTCGTATTTTTAAACGGACTCGCAAGCTCGTCCGTTTAAACCAACACTCGGACCGCAATTGACAACATTTCAAAAAAAAAGCATTATTGTTTTTCGCGTTTATAATAGCTGGTTAAAAATTAGACTACACCCGTATTTCTTGGTTTTTCTTTATTTAACTTAAATTCGTCGTTAATAATTTATTAAAGAAATAGTCATTAAAAAGACCGTATATACAAAGTTAGGAATACTGATGTCGTGATCTTAGCTTGATATAAAATAAAAAAGTAACTTTATACAGTAACAGAACTGACTGTCGTGCCATGTCACTCACTTGTCAATCATTCGCTGCCGTTCGTTCACAAATTTGTTAAATTGCGTAATTTAATTAATTATATAATTTGTAGACGCCATGAAAATAAATAAACTATTTTGCGCAGAATCGAAAGCGTGTCGTTACAATAAAGTAATCCGTCAGACAGATAAAAAATGAACATGACAGTTGTATATTTTTTTCAATTCCTTTGGTAATAAATGGACTAAGGGCACTATAAGTGTATTCCTAACATTCACAATCCAACTTTTTTTACTGTTTTTCCTGAATATAAAAAAAATACTGCATAAAAAAATCAAAGATATTTTTACTGTAATTAGGTAGCAGTGTAAAATCTAGAAACGGTATTTTATTTTACTACCTTAGCACATAATGATTTTGTTAGAGAAATAATGTTATAAAGTGTTTTTTTATTTTATTTCGGTATTGTGTTTATAAAGTATGCCAATATAAATTCGTTTTGAAGTTTATTATTCGAACTTTACGATATGAGAGTAGATAAAACTCATTTTGCAACAATGTTTACACGTTGAAGAAAAACATAAATAAAATTAGTGACTGAACTTGTATAAGTAACACATCCTTAGACCGATTAAAATATTTCAAAAGGGTAAGTAATACGAGATATAAGAACTGATAATATAACACTCATAATATATACGCTCACTTTGTATAAACACGTTTAGTATAACGTTCACTGGATATAATGAACGGAAGATATAATTTCAAAATATCTATTTCCATAAAGTATAACGTTATTAATATATAATATCAATTTATATAACTATTAAAACGTATAACGTTCATAACACCTAAGATTTAAAAGATATATCAATCAAATTATCTAACATCAAAAAACATAATACACGTATAATATAAAAACGCCTAGAACGACTTCTTTCGAATTTCGAATTTCTTAGAGCGATAGCCTCAAATTTGAGTTTAAAAAAACATTAAACATTTATGATATTATGCATATGTTCTCAATAAATATAAATATAATAAATATGTTGTAAATTATCTAACATCAAAAAACATAATACACGTATAATATAAATACATGCATATGTTATTTGAAATTAAATTCTATTTTCAGTATAAAAAAAATAACCTCGAAGGCCTAGGCGGGAGCTTTGCTCCCGCCTAGGCCTTCTAACCTAACCTAACCGAGTCGGTTCTACCCAGAGAAGTCTTGCTCGCTCGCTTCGCTCGCTCATATTTATATCATACGATATTATATCTTGTAACACTTATACTAAAAGATAATATGTATTATGATCGCTATATGTCATGTATGTTATACGAACTGAAATTAGTCATTGTTAGTGTTATATTAAAAAATATTATATAAAATGAATATTATATGACTTGACCGTTATTCCTTATAAAAATATTGATTTTGTTATTATAGCTAACGTTCATTATATCTCGTAAACGTTAGTAACATGAAAATAGTTATTATGTAGTTATATCTCGTGGGACGCACCCATTTCAAAAGTGACAGCCCTAACTTTGGGCGCAGAAGACAGAGCGTAGCGGGGTGAAGGGGGAAGTACTAGGTATTTAAAGCGCGGCATTTTGGGCCTGGGTAAAAGAGATTCGCTTCTACGTGTGGTTATTATTTAATGGCAACTGTCCAGATCTAGATGAAACAGCGGTTGATAGTCGTGCTTCTTAATAAATGGCAGTAACCGCTTTTGTAAGCACTCTTTTTTAAGTACGAGTACACTGCAGTTTATTGTTGCGATAGTTATAAACGAGCTACTTCTTTTACTGCAACTACAAAATATGCCAAATAAGGTATTTGGGTAAGAATCAAAAAGTTGGCCACGCTAACTAACTCAATTAAATTTTCAATTAAACTTTTCCGTTGTGACACGAAAATTAGCCAATTGTAGGGATAGTTTTCGTCGGACAATGGAACTGTTTTCGACTTCGTTGTTTGTATGTATCTTGTCCAGGAATTATCAAGTTTTTGAAAAAAAAAAACTTTTTTAATCGTGTTTTTGCTGATAAATACTGTCTCGCATTCCGAGCTGGTGCTGCCTGTGCTTTAAAACTTCTTAAACCTGCTCTACGTTTCAGTTTGGTACATAGGATTAGGACATGTTCACTTTTTAGCCACATCGCGAAGTCATAACTTACAAATAGAGGCAAATATATTTGAGGTGCCTTCTTCCTTTTTTTATCCTGTACACCCTGCACTGCAGGCTACCACTTCGTGGCCGGGACCGATGACCCCTTCATTTGATTAACCCTATCATTTAATTACGGAATAGATGTGGTTACCCTATGATTAAGTTACCTTAACGTTAGCCGCATTGATCGCCTCTCTTTTTTGCGCTTTCGGGCGAATACTAGCCGTCTCGCTTATGCGGCTACTACCTGCCCCTAAAAATTGTTTTGTAATGCAATAATAAGTCGAAACTCTTGCGCATAGAGATTTGAATAGAGTAACAGACGATGGCGTAAATACCGTATAGGATAGGATAGGGTTAGCGCTTCGTCGAATTAACTGTATCGTTTGTTCTGTAATTAATGTATGGGAAAATCAAACCAATTAATAAAGTTTTAAAACTTGTGTGACATGATACATTTGGGTGTGGTGTTTAAAGTTCACTACTCTCCCCACCCCTCCCCCTGACGCTTCATCCCCCACTCACCCCACTTCAGTGGATGTACAAATATATTTTTCTCAAATATGAGCGGAAAAGTTGACATTACTAAGTCCATACTGAGACTCGAAGTACATAGTTTACAGACAGTTCCCAAATTAAAAAAAAAAACATTGCGTGCTCGCTACACAAGCCCGCAATGTTGCATACAAATTTCATTGTTATCTAGTTTGTAACTTTTATAAAGTGAAAACGGCCATAATAAAATGAGAGCACAAGTCTTATACATCCATATTTTATTCGAAACGTAACTTTTTTATCTGTGTCTGGAATAGCTTGAGTTTGTTTTTTCTAAAAAATGCTTGCGTTTCTTCTTGTCATAAAAATAAAGGCGGTAGAGAGTGATGTTATTTCACGTGAAGTTTCTGTTTATATGCGATTTGTATGTTTCGATTTTTGAGAAAAGCACTATATTTGCCTCGGCAGGAACGGCAATTGCGGGCCTCGTATTTTTAAACGGACTCGCAAGCTCGTCCGTTTAAACCAATTCTCGGCCCGCATGTGCCTGCTTCACTGCCTAGGCAATAATGTACTATTTCTATCTATAAGTGATAAGATAAGTAAGTGATTCTATGTATAGTTGAAATTTGAAAATATAAAAAACGTATGGTTATTTATTACAATAAAAAAGAAAATTTTGAATAAATAAAAAACCTCGATTTGTACATACAAAACAAAATAGGGACCACGCTATGTTCTACATACAAAATAACTGTTTTCGGAGAAGGATTATTATAACGAATCTTAACCTGTAATTTTTGAATTTACTACCATTCGAAAGCTGTAATGTTCAACTTACAAGCTGTGTTTTTTTATTGTTTGTTCCTTGTTTTGTTTTTACCGTGCGGGTGGTTTTTTAAAACAGTTTTCAAATTTCATACAAAATGAGCAAAAATATGCAACTTTTTTAAAAACCGCACGCACGGTAAAAACAAAACAATTGATTTAAGAAAACACAGCTTGTAAGTTAGTTGAACATTGCAGCTTTAGAATGATACTAAATTCAAAAATTACAAGTTAACATTTGTTATAATAATCCTTCTCCGAACATAGTGATTTTGTATGCAGAACATAGCGTGGCCCCTATTTTGTTTTGATTAGTATATAAGAACTGTTATATTTTACAGTACCTAAAACGAATACTTGAAAATATCGGCGCACTAGGTAAATTTCGTCCCATCAGTACCGAATCGTCTATGAATCAAAATTACCACGACTTCTGATGGTCATTGGGAGCTTTGAATATGTCTAATTATGTAAATGGACCATTTTGTGAAGATGTCTTCATCGTAAAATACCGCAGAACGTCCATTAGGGGCCATTATAGCCATTTTGGCAATATGTAGTTTGGACTTTATGATACATGGACTAATTGCCATTTTGATGTTCTGCGATATGGATACAATGCTAATGGAATAAAATACTGATAGGACGTCTGAGTTTTCGCTTATTGGTCATTTTATTTCGCTGGACATACATAAACCATTCGGTACTAAGCCATTTCGTCCTGGTAGTACAGTCGGCCAAGAATGTGGTCTACCGCAATACGGTTGAAGTTCATTTGCACTTCATCATGATCATGATACAACTAGTTCGATTTTCCCTTGCAATAATATTACGACAGTGACAAGTGTCAATCTTAGCTATAATTAGATCTCACAGTTTTTTTTGTCAAAACTGGTAGACCACTTCTTGGCTGACCGTACAAGAACCAAACTTAAAAAATCCTTACCACTTTATCGCTTTCAAAATTATTTTAATGATCTGGCCTTAGCTAATGACTTCTGGCTTTATTATTGACGTCTTTCATGACTCCATACATGTCCTAAGGCGTAACATGCTTTACTCCATTCTAACCTCGTGATGCGGCACACAATTCGGCACATAATTAGCTTAAAGGTACTTGTGCCTGTCATTAGAGCGCTAGCTCGCTCTCTAACCTCGGCACTCGTACCTTAAGAAGTTTAATTATGTACCAGTTGTATAAATAATAATATTGATTCCCTAATTACTAAAATTATGGTCACCTTACATTTTCATGTTAAAACCTATTTGTAAATCAAGTAATAATAAAGGGTCTAGCAGGCTAAGCTAACAAGGTTGGCCCCCACGAGGGATTTGGTTATACTTTTAGGTAGAGTAGTGGCAGGACCTAAGAACACTGTATGCTTAATATTAGCCTTCGATCTTCTTTTGTTTCCGATTTATTTACAAAAATGTAAGAAAAGCAAGGTAATTTTTAAACTTTTACAAAAAAGAACAGAATTGAGGAGGATAGAATGGGGTTATTAATGCATATTTCTACGGACCTTCATGTCCTTAAACTTAGATGATGAAAAAAAACACAATTGTCAACTACGTATAAATTAAAAAATATATTTAAATATCATGGTGCGTCATGTCAACAAAAATAAATAAACAAACGTATATTTACGATATCATGTCATATTAATAGAGCAGTAGTAGCAAATGAGTATGTAAGTAAGATAAAAGATAAAAAACAAGAGACCACTGCTGAGAAGAAACGCCGCAAGAAACTCAACAGTCAGTCGTTTTTTAAATATTGCTTATATAATAATAAACTTAACCTAGCATTATATAAAACAATGAATCTCACATAAAACAAAAAATAAATACATTCATGCGCAGTTGAGCAGGAAAATGTGTCAAAACTCACAAGAACTAATAAGTAGTAGTAATAAAAAATATAAAAATATAGAAATTTTAGGAATTACACTCGCCTATGACGGTGCAAGACAACCCACATAAAAAGCCTCGACACATTCTTCGACACAGAAACCGTGTCCCCCAGACAATAAACAATGTTTTCATGTTTTTTATGACTAAGTTATTTAGGTGTTTAGTGTAGGCCAAGCATTTTTATCTGATAGATAGTCCTCGACCCTATAGTAAGCTTTAGACATCAACGACTTTTTCAAGTAGGTTTTAAGTACTGGAAAAGGTAACTGTAAAACAACGTCAGGTAATTTATTATAGAAACGGATGCATTGACCTACAAATCATTTATAAACCTTACGGACACGAAATTTTTTAATAGCAATTTTATTTTTATTTCTCGTATTCAAATTATGTATATCACAATTCTTAACAAAAGAGTATTGATTTTTAATGACATAAATAATATTATCTTAAATAAATTGTGACGCTACTGTCAAAATATTAATTTCTCTAAATAGTAATCTTAAGGAATCACGGAAGTTTAGATTATATATAGAACGAATGGCTCTTAATGGAGTAGGTATAACATCCTCTTTTGTTCATTATAAAATAATTCATTGACATTGATCAATGACATGTCATATATTTACGACTACACATTTTCTAGCTATTTCTTATGTCGTTTCTTGCAATACTGTCTGACAGCAGATGTAAATGTAATAGATTTTTACGCAAAACGAAAGGCAACAAAAAAGTGTAGTTTTTTTTTCACCCTACTTTAAGGACATGAAGGTCCATAAAAATATGCATTAATAACCCCATTCTATCCTCCTCAAATTCTGAATTTATTTGGTTTCACTCACATGCTTGGTTTAGCTAAAATAAAAGTTTAAAAATTACCTTGTTTTTCTTACATTTTCGTAAATAAATCGGAAACAAAAGAAGATCGAAGGCTGGTATTAAGCATACAGTGTTCTTAGGTCCTGCCACTACTCTACCTAAAAGTATAACCAAATCCCTCGTGGGGGCCAACCTTGTTAGCTTAGCCTGCTAGACCCTTTATTATTACTTGATTTACAAATAGGTTTTAACATGAAAATGTAAGGTGACCATAATTTTAGTAATTAGGGAAACAATATTATTATTTATACAACTGGTACATAATTAAACTTCTTAAGGTACGAGTGCCGAGGTTAGAGAGCGAGCTAGCGCTCTAATGACAGGCACAAGTACCTTTAAGCTAATTATGTGCCGAATTGTGTGCCGCATCACGAGGTTAGAATGGAGTAAACCAAATCCCTCGTGGGGGCCAACCTTGTTAGCTTAGCCTGCTAGACCCTTTGATTTAATGTTTTGTCAAATAAAAACTAAGTTATTGTCTTAACGCTTTTACATCTATTACGTTATCTTCCTAATACTGTAGTAAGTTTATTTTGTTGCTTCACGACCCCACAGTTGCCCTGTATAGGTACAGTCATGATCAATAATATACAGGGTGACCGGAAATTCGCCGTATTCCTTGAAAGGGGTTATTCTACAGCTCATTTGTAACGATTTAAGTCCAGTCAACCAGGGGTCAAAACTCATTGGTTATCGAGTTAATTACGTTTTTAGAATTTTTTAAAAATACCCGCCTTTCGACCTAAAACTAGTCATTGTGTAAAAACTTCGTCATTTAGAAATAAAAAAAAGCATTTTTCAAATAGCCAATGAATTACTGATTACGAAAAATAATAAAAAATGCCAAAGAAATGCAAAGTTTTGCAAATAAAAGGATTTGAAGTTAAAAGTTCTAGTAATTATTTTCCAAATTTTGTAACATTTTAAATCATAACTAAAAAAAAGTACAACACTTCGCGTACAAATGACAGGAATAGTTTGCTCAATTCATAAGCTTTCTAAAAAGGTACAATTTATGACATTTTAAAATTAATTTTCATTTAAAAATGTACAATTAATAATAATAGCAGAAATGTTCGCGGTTAAGCTCTATCGTTTCAACCAAAAAACGCGGGATCGTTATCGTTTTTAAATTCAGCTAATCGTGTTCTATTAAATTTGCTTTTTAAAAACATAAAGTGCGTTCCATTTTTAACCGAAAAACGCGGGAAGTGTTGTAGTAAAATGAATAGAACATCGTTCTCAAATTTTAAATTCAGCTAATGGTGTTCTATTTTTAAATAAATTTGCTTTTTAAAAACAAAGTGCGTTCCATTTTGAAATTTCGAGCATCTCAAAACTTTTTGAGTGACCTACGTAATTAGTTATACTTTCAACTTTCTTTCCATTTCAGATGATATTGATAACTAAGCTTCTTTCTCAAATGCCTGCGTGCCAATTCGAAGAATACGCAGATATCATTTATTGTTACGGATTCTGCGATGGAGACGCGGCTGCAGCTAGAAGGGAATACCAACGTCGTTACCCTAACCGCCGTTTACATCACGCAAGCGTGTTTGATTCATCGTACCGTCTTAATCGGGAAAGAGGATCAGTTCAACGCCGCCAAGCTGACGCTGGAAGACCTCGATATGATTCTGCTCAAGATGAAGAAATCCTTCAGTGTTTCCGGGCAGACGGCACTACTTCGGCGAGATCCTTCTCGCTGGGTCTCCCTCTTCAATAGCGTGTACTGAGTGTAATGACACGGGTACTGCCGAGCTGAGTGCAGTGTAAACCACGCCTTCCACTGAGACATACCGAGCCGGTTAGCCACAATTCTCGTCGAAGTAGTGCCGTCTGTCCGGAAACACTGAAGGATTTCTTCATCTTGAGCTTGCGTGAGGTAAACGGCGGTTAGGGTAACGACGTGGTTATTCCTTTCTAGCTGCAGCCGTCTCCATCGCAGGATCCGTAATAATAAATGATATCTACGTATTCTTCGAAATGGCACGCAGGCATTTGAGAAAGAAGCTTAGTTATCAATATCGTCCAAAATGGAAAGAAAGTTGAAAGTAACTGATTACGTAGGTCACTCAAAAAGTTTTGAGATGCTCGAAATTTCAAAATGGTCCGCGCTTTGTTTTAAAAAGCAAATTTATTTAAAAAGGAGAACGATATTCTATTCATTTTACTACAACACTTCCTTCCCACATTTTTCGGTTAAAAAATGGAACGCACTTTGTTTTTAAAAAGCAAAGGACAATGGGCAAAATGTCCCCACCCACCAACAGAAACGAAACATATCTCATTTGATATATCTTGGCAACCTGATGATTTTTTACTATGACGACGATCGTCCTATGTATGGGGTTTTCTTGGAAAACCATGTTTTATTTTTAAATATATTTTTGGTCATTTAGTTGACATTTACCGGAAAAAAGTTACTTACACAAACATTTTTTACTAGCAATAATAAACAAATAGGTTCCTTAAAAAGAAAGAACACAAAAATTCGCTTGTAAAGCTATATATTTGTTTACATCTACATACATTGCCTAATACTACTCAACTAATTATTATACACTAATATCACTAATATACACTGTTAAATCTTAGCCTAATTGTGCAAATTGTGGTTACAGAGTTATGAACAAGTTTGTTGGTAATTCTGTAGCTCTGCCTACCCCACTCTGGGAATGAAGGCGTGAAGGTATGTATGTATGTAATTATTATATACATATATCACGGTGTTAACTTAAAACTCATCTATTACTCCAATACTAATAAATATGCCAGGGTTAAAAGAAAAACAATCGAAAGGTCCAGTATGCAAGCAGAGGTCATCAGGTCACAGAAATCGTATGATAAACTGGTAAGTCTAATAACGATAACGCAGAGACAGACTACAATTGAGATGCATGTCCTCTGTCTTGCGAACTTAGAAGTGACATCGACATCCCATAAAACATTTGACTACCGCCCGAAAAAAAAACGAATATCGAACGAGCCGAGAACTACCCATTTATACTGATTTCTTTTAAAGAGTCTATACGTAACTTCATGTTATTATTATCTTTAGTTAAAACTGTCGAACAAAACTAAA
Organism: Acleris emargana; assembly: GCA_927399475.2. Taxonomy (NCBI): domain Eukaryota; kingdom Metazoa; phylum Arthropoda; class Insecta; order Lepidoptera; family Tortricidae; genus Acleris; species Acleris emargana. Next base: position 40,383,576 of record OV656835.1, on the reverse strand, counting down.
GATTTCTGTCATAAATACATGTATATGAAGTATTATTGCTAGTTAAAACTAAATCTGTGTCAACTAAATGACCAAAAAATATATAAAAACAAAACATGGTTTTCCAAGAAAACCCCATACATAGGGCGATCGTCGTCATAATAAAAAATCATCAAGTTGCCGAGATCTATTAAATGAGATATGTTTCGTTTCTGTTGGTGGGTGGGGACAATGCCCTTACAAATTTGCCCATTGTCCTTTAATAGAACACGATTAGCTGAATTTAAAAACGATAACGATCCCGCGTTTTTTGGTTGAAACGATGGAGCTTAACCGCGAACATTTCTGCTATTATTATTAATTGTACAATGTAAAATGTCATAAATTGTACATTTTTAGAAAGCTTATGAATTGAGCAAACTATTCCTGCCATTTGTACGCGAAGTGTTGTACTTTTTTTTTTAGTTATGCTTTAAAATGTTACAAAATTTGGAAAATAATTACTAGAACTTTCAACTTCAAATCCTTTTATTTGCAAAACTTTGCATTTCTTTGGCATTTTTTATTATTTTTCGTAATCAGTTATTCATTGGCTATTTGAAAAATGCTTTTTTTTATTTCTAAATGACGAAGTTTTTACACAATGACCAGTTTTAGGTCGAACGGCGGGTATTTTTTTTAAATTCTAAAAACGTGAATAACTCGATAACCAATGAGGTTTGACCCCTGGTTGACTGGACTTAAATCATTACAAATGAGCTGTAGAATAACCCCTTCCAAGGAATACGGCGAATTTCCAGTCACCCTGTATGTACAGTCGCCATCAGATATATGGTAGCGGTCAAGGTACTCAAATATTTCGGAGCAGCATTAAATTTCAATATATTAATTACGCTAGATAAGGTCTATAATATCGGCCCATATAATTCGTCATAAATTTAGGAGCAGCGACTTTTCAATAAATTCGTAACATACAATTAGGTAAAGATATCGGAACGTACAGAAGTCATAAATATCGAAGCAGCCAGGATGATCATAAAGATCGGAACATTTATGGAAAATATACCTTAAGTCTGTGTCACATAGTTCAAAATACTTTACGATGGACCCATTAAAATAAGGTTTCAGACACGCATGATTAATATTATGTTGTCAACAATTTGAATTAAGAACAGAGTGGTTTATTGTGACATGTTCCGCTAATTTGGTCTATGAGTGTAGTAACGAATTCAAATATGAACTATGTGACACAGACTTAAGGTATATTTTCCATAAATGTTCCGATCTTTATGATCATCCTGGCTGCTTCGATATTTTTAACTTCTGTAAGTTCCGATATCTTTACCTAATTGTATGTTACGAATTTATTGAAAAGACACTGCTCCTAAATTTATGACGAATTATATGGGCCGATATTATAGGCCTTATCTAGCGTAATTAATATATTGAAATTTAATGCTGCTCCGAAATATTTGAGTACCTTGACCGCTACCATATATCTGATGGCGACTGTATGCATGCATGTACCTTATTGCCAGAATCATAAAGGTGTATAGATATTTTTGACGTCTTGAGAACGTATATACATATATTTACGCCCTTGACTGTACGTGTATAAAGTACTTTAGAGCTTATTTTATTGAAACGCTCGCTCTATTGCACGGGTGGCATTTGGGTAACCTGTATTCATTAGGGGCTTGAAAAACGTATAGAATTTAAGAAAAATTACAAACTAAATAGTCAAAATTGAATCTATGCTGAAGTTACTGCTACGGCTACTATATCTACGTATATTTTTATTAGTATCGACGATACCGTCAAAATATATTCCCGAAGTCTACACGCTTTTTGTACTTAAGAAGGGACATTGACCGGCTAGATTAAAGTCCTTCACGGTCATTAGTTTACCCACCCCTGCTGTAGTAAGTGAAAATTCTTGTTTTAGTCGATAGTGAAACTCTTAAATGTAAAAAGAATACGCTGTGTTTTTTTGATTTGGGTTAATTTTGAGAGAGCATGCCTTAAGTCAATTATTTTAATATATCTAAGAAACTAGTGCTCTAAATCTCTAACTCGTACCGTTTTGAAGAACAAATATTTTATTTAATCACTAATTTACGATAAACCAATGTAAAAGATGTCATTCGAAATTGTCATAATTGACACTAACAACTGTTATTTGACTCGAAAGGCACGTAGATACAACATTTAATGGTTAGGGCGCATAACGTACGTCCCACTCGCAAAACGTCCCTCCCACAAAATTACGTCCCATTCGCAAAACGTCTTCTGTGCAAATGGTCTCTTATGTAAAATACCCCATTCGCAAAACGTCCCTCCTGAGAAAGCACCTTTCGCTGAAAGTCCCTACTGCATAACGCCCCTTTCGGAAAACGTCCCGTCTGCGAAATGACCCACTCGCAAATTGTCCCGTCTAGAAAAAGCTTGTTTAAGCACAGATAAGAGATGGCGAATAATAATCCTATCAGTAATAACATGCAAAGTCGTAGCATTAATTTGTTCATTACACGGGGTAACCTCCAGGTAATGCATGTAACGAAGGATTGTTTTGCGAACGAGTCATTTTGCGAAGGGACATTTGCGAACGCGTCATTTTGCGAAAGGAACGTCTTACGAACGGGTGATTTAGCGAAAGGGACGTTTTACGAACGGGACTTTATTTATGTGAAGGGACGTTTTGCGAACGGGACGTTTTGCAGAAGGGTCGTTTTGCGTAAGGGACATTTCGCGAAAGGGACAAAGGGACCTTCTGCGAGTGGGATGTTATGCGCCCTAACCCATTTAATTCCTTTGTTATAAAAGGAAAAAATATATGTAACATTTAAAAATTGAATCTAGCGCTTTGTTTCACAGGATGTACCTAGTAATATGCCAAAGTTAACGTAAATAAAAAAACACGGTGTATATAAGAGCTTATTCAAGTATCTAATATTAAATCTAAAATTAGATCTTTTATTTAGTTAGTATTTCGTTGTTATGTGCGTGTCTTCCTTTTTTAACGCTTTTATGTATTTCTTCTGTTGTAGGTATGATTTACAAGGGAATGCATTTCATTAATAGACTGCGATAGCGGGCTTATACAACAACATTAGAGACTGCATATTAAGTGAATTGAAATACAAAACTGCCAAAAGACTACATAATTAATAAATTATTGATTGACAATAGCTTAGAAATATTGGTATTAAAGTGATTGGTGAGGCGACGCTATAATCGGTGTTGGAGAACAGGGTGAGCGTGCATGTGCCGCTTGTGACGTAGATTATTATCTTCATCTTTCGGTCCGATAAAAGATCACCGTGTACATCATAACAGGGCGTGTCAAAGCGGGCTTGGGGCCTGAAGCTGCGGCGCGGCAGCAGCGCGAGCGGCGGTGGCGCCGGTGTGGAGCCCGGTGCGGAGGGCGTGGTCACGGAGCTACGCGCGCCCGAACTGCTGGAGCCGGCCGCAGACGCGGCCGCGCCGCCCGGTGCCTCCGCTACCTTGGCGTGCCGTGCCGCTGCCACGCGCGCCGCAGCCTCCTGGCGCAAGACCGCGCCGGAGACACGCACGTTGCGCCACGGCGGACGATTCGCTATCACATTCGCACCGGACGGGCTTGCCACTCTCACGATACACGCGTGCCGCGCCTCTGATGCCGGCGTATACTGCTGTTTGGTCAGCAACGAGCTGGGTGGAGTTCAGAGTTCGGCGAGGTTGACGGTGGGATCGAGCGGAGTGCCGGGCGTGCCTGCAGTGCGGGCGCACCCGGGTGGCGGGCTGGTGGTGCAGTGGGACGAGTTGGAGGCCGCGCATCTTGAGTACTGCCGCGTGGGCGAAGGCGAATGGCGACGAGCGACTGAGACGCCCGCCGCCGTACACACACTTGCGCTTGAAGAGCTGCCGGCGGGCCAGTACAGCTTTCGACTGGTGAGCGCACGCTGCGGCGCGGTGGGAAGCGTGTCGCCACCAGCCGCCTGCGGAGGCGGCGGCTCCTGGCAGCGCGAGCAGTTCGCGCGCCGGTTCGCTGTCGAGGAAGAGATCGGTCGCGGCCGCACGGCGCGAGTGCTGGCCGCCCGAGATACTGGCACAGGCCAAAGAGTCGCATTAAAACAGGTACCTATAAAGCTGCTTCATTTTAAGAGCATTTTATCTATGAGTACATTTTTTCTCACTTAATAAATAATATATTAATTATAAGAACCTCGTCCGTATGCGAATGTCTATGGGTCACAGTTTCCACTTACCATCAGGTGGCCTGTGTGCTCGTTTGCCTTCCTATGATACAAAAAAAAAAAGTCAATATCTATTAAGGTCGGGAGAGGTTATTCTGACCATTGATACTTGCATATATATGACAGTGCAATATGTATGTATGTATGTAAACACTTTATTGTACACAAAAAAAAAGAAACAGAAAATCTAATACAATACAGAGTTAGAATGTACAAAGGCGAACTTATCCCTTTAAGGGATCTCTTCCAGCTAACCTTTGGGTGATTGAGTAAAATAAGAAAGCAGAAAGCGGCAGACATTATTTAGTACAAAACAAAGTTTACAGAAACGGCGTTAACAAAATTTTAGACCTTGTGAATGAATACTAACAGAAATAATATTGGTTAAAATATGATTAGTGGCTGGATACATTTATTTTGAGAGGGCGTCGTAGAACTCATTTGCAAATACTACGACTGCTGCCGTCTGATACTTTATTTTGATTGACTGTCAGTGGGATTAAAACGAAAATCGACGACTCGGAATTAGGTGTGTATCAAGCCAGAAAAATTACAATCTTAAATACATCGACAATAAAAAATACCAATCAAAATAATATTGGTCGTAAGAAATATTATTTCCACTTGTATTTACGGATACTCAGAAATATCGATCTTATCCATTTCCTTGGATCAACTACCTGTATGCGAGAATGCTTTCCAGTTGCGGACTCCCATTTCCTGCGCAGTACACCATTATGCATAACCCAACTTTCCCATTGGGCCCAGCTTTTTGTTTCAGTACATGGTCTTAGGGAAAAAAAAGTTGCCGTGTGATTTTCCACTGCGATGTTCAATGATTAAGTCATATTCCGGTTGTTGTTTAATTCAGCGCGCTACTTGTCCCTCAGGATTTTTAAACTCCAATAACTTATTTAAAACAGGATGGTCAGTTCTGATATGGAATTTGCGCCCAAGCAGATATTTACTGAAATGCAACGGCTTGACAACTGCCAGCAATGCTCTCCGAGTGACGCAGTATTTTCTCTCTGGCTTTGATAGTGACTTACTAAAGTAGGCGATAACAACTTCCTGATCTCCTTTCTTTTGTGACTAAACTCCTCCGACACCAGTATTATTTGCGTCTGTATCAACAATCAAATAATTCTCATGGTCAGGGTATCCCAATATTGGAGTTTCACAAAGCCTTTGTTTGAGATCGGCAAAAGCTGTTGCACACTGATCATTCCAGTCAAATCGTCGTTTTTCTTCTGTAAGTTGGTGCAAGGGCTTCGCTATATCTGAGAAGTTTATCATCACGAAACGTCGAAAGTTGAGCTAAGAGCTGCCCAAAAAGGCATGAACTGCGGTCTTGTCTTTCGGCGTCCGGCAATCTTTAACGGCGCTTATCTTCTCAGGATCTGTCTGGATACCGTTTGTTGTCCTAAATGTGAGCATTTTTTCGGGCTGAGTTTCAGGTTTGCATCTTGCAGCTTAGATTTTCCAAGGTAACCGTCGAAGTCTCTACCAACAATTATAATATCATCCGGATACCACCAGGCCAGTATCTCCTAATAGATCAGCAAGTATTTGTTCCATCAATCTCTCAAAGGCAGCAAGCATTACACAATCCAAACGGCATAACATTTAACTGCCACAGTCCCTTTCCGGTATTAAGTTCAATCACATGATTTGATGTAAAGGTAAAAAGATTACTCCAGGCTAGAAAAGGAAGTGCGGAATAGAAAGTGTGAAAATGATGCTTTCTCTGTCGCATATATACCAACAGTTTTCAATGGTAAACTTAAGCGCGTGCATGGGGTGAAGTAAGACTTTGGATAATTGTGCGTCGGTGGGTGCTTATGACGTTATTAAATCTGAGTGCTTTGCTTAAAGTTTTCAATGTACACAAATCTAAAAAGCAGGTAAGTTTGTTGATAGTATTCTATTGTTGATATTATTTATTCATGTTTAGGAGCATTCCACGGAAAATGGTAACTTTTAGTCATCGACATACCAACCAATAGACGCCGGGTTCCATACAGAATTCTCTCCCAAAAGTGTCCTAGGGCGACCTATACAAACTTCATACTTGTATAAAATCATTGTCAAAAAAAACATCCTAATTTAAATGGTATATCATTAACGCAATGCTTAATTTTGCATGAAACAATTTATCATCTTATGTCGCTTCGACTAGAGGCTCGTTTTTTTACCTTATGCAGCTTCTACTAGCGGAGTGCCAATGTCATCGCGAACAGAGTACAAATGGAGTAGCTTTATACTTAATATTATTTCTGTTTTGACGGCTCAGGTGGGTTTCATTTAAACTAAAACTCAACGCTATTTTTATTATTTAAGATAATAAAAATAATATTGTGGGCTCGTAACCCATCATATATTTTTTTAGCAACATAAAGTAAAAGCGTCTTCAAAAACCCTAATAGCTACTTGAAAAACTTTGCATTGCTATTTGGTGTAAGTATACCTACTTGACACTGGCTTGGATATAATTATAAAATATCATATATTTGATATACCTGTTAGGCAACGATAGGGAATTTCTAGGAGACCGGTCATTTATTTCACCTTGTTCAGTGGGTCAAAATTATGAATGTAGAGGAAGCGAAAGTTATACTTGTATACTTAGACCGGTGCACCTGGCATTCCGTAGTCTCTGCCTACACCACAGGGCAACAAATGTGAAGCGATGTATAGGCATGTTTAGTGGATTTTTGAAGACGGTTTTATTTTTAAAAAGTAAAATCGCTTTTTAGTGATATTTCTCATATCATTAAGATTTTCTACAGCACATAATTATACTCGTTCATTACATTAAAAAACCTTATAGTCTAATAACAATTTCCAATATTTCGCTATCCGATATGCAGGGCCGTTAATTATTAAAGAGTTCTCCCGGTACTTCACCATCAATTGTACTTCACTACATGCATTACGTGAATAAAAGTAATTTCATATTCTTAATAGAGAAATCTCATCACTGCCCGTTAAACAATTATGATTAATGATTTCCGGTGTTCAACTTTGGTCTTCATCAGTTAAAAAACTCCTGCCGTTCACTCGCGACAATATAACTCTATATCGCACAATAAAATGGATCACGAGGAATCCACAAACTAATATTTAATTTATTACTGCAATAATATAAAGCATAAAACTACTCCATTGACATACTGTTCTCCAACATCCAAATATTGACAATTGTTGGTCCGAAACTAAAATATATATTTTTATTAGAAAGACTTAGCTATTTATCAATTAATATTACGAATCGACATTTACATGCCGAAAGTATGACATTCCGTCTGAAAGATTTTTGTAACGGTGATTTTTTTGCAGTTTCTGAAAACGCATTGAGGCATTGTGACACGTGTCACTGTTGGCGTAGTTGACAACGAACTAAATTGAAGTAAGCTCCCAATTTGAAGTGGGTATATATTCGCTGGGCCGTGTTTTGTTCTCTGACCCGTTATCTAGTTGTATTGTTGATCGAAGCTTTTAGTGCATGAAAAAATATAGTCCAATAAATATTTCGTTGATGCCGAAATATTCTTAAAGACCCAGAAGTTACCTCTTTTAAATATTATGTTGGTAAAAACAGGCTAACACAACATTTTCACTTTTGAAACCAAGACGCGTTATTGTTTATTACAAACTACCTACTTGTAGTCATATTGAAAATACGTGTTTTTTGCGATTCTTTTATTTACGATGCTCACTACTTCTAGGCCTATCTTAAAATAGAACCTCTTCTGTTACTGACATGCTTCAATTTAAAATATCGAACGCATTGTCACAAAAATATTGACATGAAAACGCAGTGCGCTCTGTCCCGTACAAACGCTATTATTTACATTAAGTTATTTCATCTTACCCTCTTTATTACTTTTATCGCAGGAATCTTTGCTCTATAGCTAGATTCATGTGAGCTATCGAATAGTCTAGAAAGCGTATAAATATAAGTAGTTTTAGATAGTAAAATTATCACTTGATTGCGTGTCCCGTACAAACGCGACATTTCAGTTACCGACGATTCTGACTGAAATGGATGATTCTCAACCAAATACTAGCTCGGATCGTTATAGGAAATGGAGAAAAAGACAAGAAGACAGTAATCCAGATTTTAAGTTGGCAGAAAAAGAACGAGTCAAAGCCTGGAGGAAGAAAAAGGCTGAAAAGTTATCATCTCAACAAAAGGAGAAGCGAAAAAAATATGAAACAGAACGGAAAAAAGTTCAACGAGCTAGAAAAATGATACGAAAATTGGTTTATGGTCAAGTTATTGATGCTACTTTCTCAAAAATATAGAAAGCCATTTCAGTGGAAATATTTCGCCACGTCTCATGGCAGAGGTGTTATTGATGGAGTTGGGGGGAACGTAAAAAGACTAGTTCATCAAAAAACCCGCAGCCAAGGTAATGTCGCCATTATACAGAATGCAGAAGAATTTGCTGCATTAGCATCCACCTTGGTACCGGCTACAACAATTTACTACATATCAGCTGCCCAAATAGCTGATAATATTCAGAAATACGACCCCTGGGAAGCTGTAAAACCTATACCAGGAATATCGAAATTTCATGACATATTTGTCAATGGCAGTGAAATAAAATGCAAAATACACGCTTTGGGAGACGACAATGTTAAGTTTTTCAGTTTGTAGGTATAACTTTTTTATTAAAAACTACATTTCGTACAAGTCCCGTACAAACATTTTTTGTCCCGTACAAACGGTTGAGTTTTTTTTTTTCCTTTTATTAAATAAATATTTCATCACATATTTTTCGTTTCATTTAACATGTATGCATGTGTCTATAAAAGTATATTTTTGTTTATCCATTAATTACTCCAATTTCGCTAAAATATAGACAAGATTAAACAAAACTGGAAACACGGTAGACTAGGCATGTCCCGTACAAACGCTACTAATTTTTGGATTTACTTACGAGGGGCGTTCAATAAATTCTCGGTATGAGAAGGAAAACAAAAGCATACGATTAGTGTTTTATTTTTATTTTTCTATATATTGCCCCCCTATGTTTATACACTTATAAGATCTGTCAATTAGTTTTTTTAACCCCTAATAAAAATATTTTTATTAGGGGTTAAAAAAACTGTCTTTGGTGTCAAAATGCTCCAGCACCGCTGCCTTCAACGCTTCATCATTAGAAAATCGATGTCCACAAAGATCCTTTTTAAGGTTGGGAAACAAAAAGTAGTCGCTGGGGGCCAAGTCTGGACTGTACGGCGGGTGAGTAATTGTTTCGAACCCAGATTCAAGAACAGCAGCCTTGGCAACATGAGCAGTATGCACAGGGGCGTTGTCATGAAGAAGCAGCATTCCTCTGGTCAATTTTCCCCTCCTCTTCTCTTTGATCCGACGTCCAATCCGTCATAAAAATATGCTTGTTGCACCACCCCATAAACTCAAATTGTTGTCCTCTGGCCCTTTATTTATGTCTATCAAAATATATAATAAAATACCTGAAACTTTGAAACAAGAATCCAGCTGCATAGTTTTTACAAACAAACTTAAAGAACTACTGATATCAAAATCTTACTACACCATTAACGAATTTTTAAATGAATATTAATAGTACAGTTACAATATAACGACCAGTGCCATAAAATAAATAAATAGTACAGTAAGTCGTCTTCTCTCATCTTTGCGGTGCCCATCAGGGTTCATAATGAGCTATTCTAGTGTTAAATTCTAAGCTAGCAAGTAAGATCTATGTTAAACATTATGATTGCAATAAACGATTGAGTATTGAGTATTGAGTATTGATTGCTTCCCGTAATTGGCGTAAAATTTTAGCGTAGTACTCTCCTGTAATATTTAATCCCTTTTCTTTATAATCTATTAATAATATCCCTTCACAATCCCAGAATATTGTCGCCATGATCTTGCCAGCTGAGGGGACGACTTTGAATTTCTTGGGATGAGGTGTTCCTATAACGTGCCACTGCATCGACTCTTGTTTGCTCTCATGGACATAATGGTAAACCCAAGTTTCATCTCCGGTAACAATTTTTTGGAGCAAACCATCAGGGTTTTCACCACACAGCTCAATGAAGTCGGAACAACAAGCAACACGCGTGTGCTTCTGAAACGGTGTCAACATTCGTGGTACCCATCTCGCACTAACTTAGGACATGTTAAGATGATCGTAGATAATATCATGTATTGTACCAATAGAAATATTGGTTTTTTGTGCTATAGACCTAACCTTCACTCGACCATCTTCCAGTATAATTTTCTCCACTTTTTGAATGTTTTCTGGTGAAGTAGCTTCAACAGGCCGACCAGGTCTAGGGTCATCTTCTATGCTCTCCCTCCCACGCTTAAATTCATTTAACCACTTTTGGACAGTAGATAATGAAGGAGCGGACTCACGGTAAACTAAATCCATTTCTTCTTTAATACACTTTTGATTTTTTCCCTGTTTAGTCAAGAATTTTATCACGGCTCGATGCTCCAATTTAATTATCATTGTAAAATCGCTCAAGGTGATCACGTTTGTTCAGCAGTAGCAGAAAAACAAAAGAACGTGTAGGCTCCAAATTTACTTTTTTTTACTGTCAATGAATGACTCTTCGCGGCCAGTATTAAGAAGTTTACTAAAAAGGTTTGCAACATACCAATACCGAGAATTTATTGAACGCCCCTCGTATAAATGTGTTACATTTTAGAAAAATAAGTAACGGTGTAGTACACATCCCTTAGCCCTTTATTAATATTTGTTGCAAGTTGTGTAGTATAACACTCGGTTTGCTACATTATTTTTATTTTATCTTCAAAAATGCGTACGATTTGTCCCGTACGAACCGTGGAATGCTCCTTTAGTATAAGGTTTTAGCAGAAAAGTGTTTTAAATAGCTTGTCCCATTTTTGTGACATTGTAGATTGTCTTGATTACTGGATACAATTAAGTCCGTCCTAAACAACGTACAATGCAGAACTTTGTAGAAAATATGTTTGTTTTATGTTGTCCTAGAAAGCAGGCATAACCGTTGTTACCTAATATATATTTCATAGTAAACTGACACTTATATAGAACGTCACTGCATCCAAGCCCATCCAAAACGCTTTTTTCATTTATTTTAAGTCACCAGGGCAAAGAGATACTCATTACGGCGCGCCCAAAAGATCGTGGCAATGCTCTTGCTTTCTGACTGAGATCTGTCAGACTGAAAAAGGGGATTATGATTAATTATTTTCAGTATCAGACTGCAGCTGCTTCACCAGAGTCTGACACTTGAACCTACAGGAGCATAAAATATCCTAGAGTTAGAATGGCCCGGCACTATACCTACCGAAGACATCCTGAACGTCAGCCTGTGCATAAAACAGTTCGAGAAAGGCAAAGCCCCGTGTGATGATGGAATCATAGCTGGACGTCTGAAAGCGGGTTACGTTAACCGGTCCTTAGGGCCCTTCAGAACAAGTTAGATTCCGATCCGACAGTCACGAGGAAAAAACGCCGCAGGCATGCAACAGAAGTGTGGTAGTGCTGTTCTTCATAAAGGGGGGCTATTGTGAAGCCTGCTGAAGAATTATAGACCCATCTCACTTTTGAGTCATGTTTACAAGGGGTCGCAGCTATTAAGAACCGTCTCTGGTGCAGGTTTGACGGCGTCCAGTAAAGGCTACAGAACCGCATACTAAATACCTGCGCTGCAGGTTATAAAGAACACCGAAGATAAATAAAATATACCAAATAAATATAAGGGGACAATCTCATACAAATTGACCTACTTACTAAGCTCTAGGCTTGTACTTGGCAACGACAAACTTAAGTATATAGATAAATACATACTTAAATACATAGAAAACACCCAAGACACAGGAACAAATACTCGTGCTCATCATACAAATATTTTCCCGAACCGGGGATCGAACCCGAGACCGCTAGCAGTGGCGTGCCTAGGGTTTCAGAATAGGGCAAGCCGAGAGATATGTTTTGTAGTTTTTACGGTTATTATGGATAAATTTATCTTGTTACCACATTACTGATCAATCTTCACTTCACTCTGCAGTTGTATAGGGAGCATTCCACGGTTCGTACGGGACAAATCGTACGCATTTTTGAAGATAAAATAAAAATAATGTAGCAAACCGAGTGTTATCCTACACAACTTGCAACAAATATTAATAAAGGACTAAGGGATGTGTACTACACCGTTACTTATTTTTCTAAAATGTAACACATTTATAAGTAAATCCAAAAATTAGTAGCGTTTGTACGGGACATGCCTAGTCTACCGTGTTTCCAGTTTTGTTTAATCTTGTCTATATTTTAGCGAAATTGGAGTAATTAATGGATAAACAAAAATATACTTTTATAGACACATGCATACATGTTAAATGAAACGAAAAATATGTGATGAAATATTTATTTAATAAAAGGAAAAAAAAAAACTCAACCGTTTGTACGGGACAAAAAATGTTTGTACGGGACTTGTACGAAATGTAGTTTTTAATAAAAAAGTTATACCTACTATAAACTGAAAAACTTAACATTGTCGTCTCCCAAAGCGTGTATTTTGCATTTTATTTCACTGCCATTGACAAATATGTCATGAAATTTCGATATTCCTGGTATAGGTTTTACAGCTTCCCAGGGGTCGTATTTCTGAATATTATCAGCTATTTGGGCAGCTGATATGTAGTAAATTGTTGTAGCCGGTACCAAGGTGGATGCTAATGCAGCAAATTCTTCTGCATTCTGTATAATGGCGACATTACCTTGGCTGCGGGTTTTTTGATGAACTAGTCTTTTTACGTTCCCCCCAACTCCATCAATAACACCTCTGCCATGAGACGTGGCGAAATATTTCCACTGAAATGGCTTTCTATATTTTTGAGAAAGTAGCATCAATAACTTGACCATAAACCAATTTTCGTATAATTTTTCTAGCTCGTTGAACTTTTTTCCGTTCTGTTTCATATTTTTTTCGCTTCTCCTTTTGTTGAGATGATAACTTTTCAGCCTTTTTCTTCCTCCAGGCTTTGACTCGTTCTTTTTCTGCCAACTTAAAATCTGGATTACTGTCTTCTTGTCTTTTTCTCCATTTCCTATAACGATCCGAGCTAGTATTTGGTTGAGAATCATCCATTTCAGTCAGAATCGTCGGTAACTGAAATGTCGCGTTTGTACGGGACACGCAATCAAGTGATAATTTTACTATCTAAAACTACTTATATTTATACGCTTTCTAGACTATTCGATAGCTCACATGAATCTAGCTATAGAGCAAAGATTCCTGCGATAAAAGTAATAAAGAGGGTAAGATGAAATAACTTAATGTAAATAATAGCGTTTGTACGGGACAGAGCGCACTGCGTTTTCATGTCAATATTTTTGTGACAATGCGTTCGATATTTTAAATTGAAATGCATGTCAGTAACAGAAGAGGTTCTAGTTTAAGATAGGCCTAGAAGTAGTGAGCATCGTAAATAAAAGAATCGCAAAAAACACGTATTTTCAATATGACTAGAAGTAGGTAGTTTGTAATAAACAATAACGGGTCTTGGTTTCAAAAGTGAAAATGTTGTGTTAGCCGGTTTTTACCAAAATAATATTTAAAAGAGGTAACTTCTGGGTCTTTAAGAATATTTCGGCATCAACGAAATATTTATTGGACTATATTTTTTCATGCACTAAAAGTTACCATTTTCCGTGGAATGCTCCATAGGCATTAGCTTACGTGGAAGAGCTCACCAAAGCTCCCTGAAGGCATGTTACCACTAGATATAATTTTACAGACATATCAGCAATTGCATACTTTCGGTGGCCTTGAAAAAAGCAGCTTGGTTTGTTTGAGAGAATAAAATAAAGGTTCAACTTCTTTTTTTAACTTTGCTTGCCTGGGGAGAAAGCAATAAGTACTTACTTTTATTTCAATTACCTACCTAAAAATTACATACCTATTTCGTACCGTACCTATTTCGAAAGTAGCGACACAAGCTCTAAAAAATTACCCCTATTCAATGAAGTTTTAGACTCATCGTGACCTCTGAAGGGAAGTTCTTGTTGTGCTAAATGACCCACAACATCGACTAATCTTTGAAAAACGCTACTATTGTTGTCAACACGCATGTTGTTTTGTAATTTCCTCTGATAATTGGCGCGATAAAGATGTCTCAATTCGCTGTTTATCAAAATCACTCAAATAAATTACCGCGTACATGTGTTTTTGAGAATTCATGTGTCTTTTAATGGCGCCAGCTAAATTATTTAAATCGTCATTTATAACCAGATGTATTCCACACGTCTTTGTCGTTAGAAAAGAAAATACAACACCAGCAATATAACGTATTAGAGTGCGAACAACCAACAATCCAATGAGTTTTGTACACTGACCTGTTAAACTGTCTTTTGTGCGATTTACTACTCTGAGAAATACACAAGTCAGGCGTAGGTTTTGCCGAAGAAATAAGTACCTTTTTCTCTGCAAAGTTCAAACATTTTACCTTTCCGTCGACAAGCAAAGTTTGTGCACACTTTAAAATATCAGTCACACGGGACTTCCTCCATTGTCAATCTAATTGAATCACAACTCACAACACCACAAAAAAAAAACTTATTATTGCACTGACCGCGCCGCTCAACGCCTTAAACAAACAAACAAACTATTCAACAAGTGAATAAAAGCATTTGTCAACAAATAGCAATGAAGTGAAGTTGGCCGCTAACGCGGCTCAACGCGCGCTCCGCGCCTGCGCGAAGCGAATTTCGCATTTACTATGGACTCGTGTACAACTTCATACGCAAGCATGGCTTTTTACTCTCATACTATTTGCCATATTAATACACGAACAGTCGAATTTGGGCATAAAATATGCCGTTTCGGTGGGTAAGACAGAGAATATGAAAGCCCGATTGCAAGCCAATACGTGCGAGCGAGATACGAGCTAGCCGCGTCATGAATAGTTCGACTGGTTGCCGCACAGCGCTGAGCGCTGTGCTGCGTAGGTGGCGGCCGGCTGTGCGCGGTAAAATTTAGTAGGTACTACTGTTGCATGTAATTTGATTTGAAGAATTTTGTGAGAGCGCGCGGCGCGCGAAGTTGAAATACCTATCTAATACATTACGTGGATTTAATGAATAGTTATTTTTGTAAGGCAAGGCAAGCCCGGCTTTTGGGCTTATATGGCAGTACCGCCACTGACCGCTAGCTTCGTAGGCAGGGCGACTACCAACTAGGCTACCGCATCGTCAAACCCATCGATATCCTTCCCCTTTGTCTATCATTTGTGGATTACGAGAAAGCCTTCGATTTGATCGAGACGTGGGCTATGCTGCAGTTCGACTACTTGACCAGAGCTCTGAATCTATTTTACTGCAGTGGGTAGTCAGACAAGGAGATGTATCCTTCCAAAGATGTTTACCGCTGCGCTGGAAGATGTGTTCAGCCTCAGAACGAGTTGGTCTAAGAATGACGTTGGTCTAACAAGACAAAGATCATGTTGAACACCCATGTAACGGGTGATAGCAAAAAAATAAGAATTATTTGCAAGGGTGTAAAAAAATAATTGTGTAACATTTTATAATTTTTTTATAGTAAGGGTTATAATATAATACACATTTAACTATTTACAAAATTATTAATGCACGTTACGATAGGGCCCGTAATCAGCAGTTCGACGCAGTTTTGACATAATGCCCGAACAAGACCGTTGGACGGCATATTTGTCCATTTTTCGCACACAGGTTTTGATTCTTTTTATCAGTTGGGCACAATTTTCTGCTACCCAATTAATTTTGTAAACCAAACTGCTCAAAAAACCAGAAAAATCTTCGATCGGCGGGATTGTGGAAGGTTTTTGGGATTTCGGATTTTCGGTACAAATGGCACATTATGGGAGTCTAGGAATTGCAATGTTTTTTTGGCGTAATGCGACGATGCCTTATCTGGCCAAAACACATACTCTCCATCAGGGCGACGTTGGTGATTAAATGGTATAAGTTTTTTTTTCAAGTATTCACTCTATGAGAGTTTAGGATTATTGCTAAACCACTAGGTTTTAACCACAGTTTTGACACACCTTTATCGGAAAATGCCACATAAAGCATAACTTTCTGCTCAAACTTTTGCTTTTACTTGTGTTTTATATTGTCTGGTGATGTTGAAATGTTGCTGGTATAGTACTGTAACAGATACAAAGTTTGGGGGTTGTATCTGTAAATAATAAGAACACTAATGGCTAGTTTGAATAATATCTTTTATTCTGTTTTCTGTTATATTTATATTCAATAATACATAGCCGTGCGCACTCGGCGCCAGGTAACATGCGACTCCCAAAAATTATACAAAATAAACAGTCGCTGTTCTATCGAACCATTTGCTTTTCAAATTGAATAATTAAAAGCAAATGAGACATTGCATACAATGAACAATACAATAAGGTTTATTTTAAGGGTTACAACCTTATTGTACCTATTACATCCCTCGTCCCTCTGGGAACAAGGAATGAATCCTACCTATCCCTAATTCCTACCTATCCCTAATTCCTACCTATACGGGGAAAAGTTACAGGGCATATGCCAGCCCCTTTGTTAGGAGTAGCTTGCCGTGAGATTCATTTGTTTAAATTCAATTTATTAATCATTTATCGGTGAACTCACAGCGAGCTTCCGCCCACCAAAAACCCCGCGAAACGTGGGGCGGCTGGCACGAAAAAGCATTCTACCTGCCTAACCCTACAAACCAATTTATGACAATCCCTGCATTGAAGATGCGGGGTTGCCTTACATTCTCAATGTTTACCACGGAAACTAAGAAAATGCGGGCCTGGGTGATTTGACATATACCAGTCAAGTCACTCTCAGAATCTTCCGCTGAATCTAATGTTCTAAATTTTGGACCTGCGTCCTCTTTCATCCGTCAGTGATTTGACCTTTGTCACGTCACTCTCGGACTCAAGTAGCTGTAAATTAATTTTATTAATCCTACCTAATTTTTTTTTTATTTAAGCTTAGGCTACTTAAATTTATTTACATTGCATTTAAATAAATTTGCTTCAGTCAAGACTGTCACATATCTCGGCCTGAGATATGGACACATCGTCTTCGCTGAATGATGATGAACTGCATTTCTTCCTGATCATCCATCAGGTAATCGCAGCATCATCGAATTGCCTGGCACAATCTTAGATTGGGCAGACTTCTGACTTCACAGCTCAGCATCGTTCATGAAATATAAGAAAGTCACACAATAAAACAAGTTACAGACAGTCAATACAACCTGCAATTAATAAGCATGAACAAGCATCCAACTATCCCAACTATCACGCCTTAACATGGAATGCATGACACATCTGCCATGAAGGTACCCGTGCACCATGGGATATGTGAGGTGAAACCAAACAAGTTTCTTCCAACCTTACAGGCTTAAAGGAAATCTCACAACCCCAGGCACCCTGGACCCATAGAGATATGAACACATCATGTTCTTTTGCCAACTTTCTTTCCATGGTTGTTCATGCTTGTCCACAACTTCCTATAACAGAAGAACAAATTATTATCACATCTGTTATTTGCAATACCTAGCAAGGACAATTGTAACTCATACACCAAACAACAACTTTACTAGGACAATTGTAACTCATACACCAAATAACAACTTTATTAGGACAATTGTAACCCATACACCAAATAACAACTTTATTACTTTTCACACTTTTTCCAATAGAGCAAGGAATAATATTCCCAATACATTTAACTAAGTTACTCATCCATATTTCCTTCATGTCTGCTTAACCATTTATCATTCGTAAAGCCTTCGATCCTAACGCCGAACGACCCTATACATATAAAACATAATCCCCAACGATTCGTACAGCTATAAGTGAACAAGGCATCAAACCATTGTTATAACCCGAGTTTACTATGAACTCATATGGGCCCACCCAAACTGTAAAAATCCTAACTAACCCTGTGTAAACTGTTTGCCGTTGCAAATGATGAAAGACAATGCATCGGACTGTAGTTTGGGTGCTGCCTCGAAGAAGAAGGCGTTGCATCCTGCTGCCTTCGTGAAGCTTGTTGCTGACTCCATGGACGTGGACGCAAATTATGTGACGGTGGCGATTGCGGTTCAAAATGCACCCTACGCGGCGTCGTAACCGTTCCCGGCGGTCTGTACGGTGTCACATACTCCGACTGCGGCGTGTGCATCGATTGGTCTCCACGACTTCTGATGTCTTCGAAGCTCACCTCCGGATTGAAGATTGGCAATTCCACTTTCTGTGCATACGTGTTTTCATAATTATACACATCCTCCACTTGCAGTAGTGTTTTTCTTAGTTCTTCTTTAGACGCAAACAATTTTGAGGCAAGTAACCACTGGTAGCGATCACTAACGGAGTTAATGTAATGTTTGATGAATTTAGAGTCATCCTTGATCTCCGCTTTCGCCGCTAAACTCTCTAATGCATAGAAATACTCAATGAGAGTCTCTTGCCGTTGTTGCTTTCTGTAGTAAAATTTCTGTGCGAAATCGGTCTGCGAAGTGAATTGTGCCTTCAATTTGGTGACGAGGACCTCATACGTTGTGAACGAAGTGTAGTTGGTCTTATACCACAGCAATGCTGATCCGTCCAAATATGCGGCAATTGCATATTTTTTCTGTTCGTCCGTCCAGGACTTTATGATCCCGATGGCGTCGAACTGCATAATAAAGTCCTCCACATCCGATAACCCATTGAATTTCTTCGCAGCCATCTTCGCCGAGCTAACCTTACACAGGGGAAGACACACAAAATAACAAATAGATTACCCTTTCGATACCGTTTTACCGTATTAATACTCTTTCCTCTTAGGACCTGCCTTACGCTAGGCTTATCCCCGTCTCTCGTGTTCGAGCACTCGCTAGCTTGCGATATAAATTAGCGGAACCCCCGCTTACTCCACCATGTAACAGATACAAAGTTTGGGGGTTGTATCTGTAAATAATAAGAACACTAATGGCTAGTTTGAATAATATCTTTTATTCTGTTTTCTGTTATATTTATATTCAATAATACATAGCCGTGCGCACTCGGCGCCAGGTAACATGCGACTCCCAAAAATTATACAAAATAAACAGTCGCTGTTCTATCGAACCATTTGCTTTTCAAATTGAATAATTAAAAGCAAATGAGACATTGCATACAATGAACAATACAATAAGGTTTATTTTAAGGGTTACAACCTTATTGTATTACAGTACCGATCATTTCCAGGTACGAGGGTGGATTGAAAAGTTCTGAGCCTGGTAAAAAAAGTAACGGGCTCACTTTTTATAACAATTTTATTTTTCGACATATTCTCCATGAAGGTCAATGCACTTAGTCCACCTGGCCTCCGACTTCATTATCCCATCAAAAAAAAAGAATCGCTGAGGTCGTTAAAATATGAGTCTACTGCTTCTTGTACCTCCATATTTGTCGAAAATATTTGTCCTCCCAAGTGTTTTTTGAGGTTTGGGAAGAGATGATAATCGGGAGGAGCTAGATCCGGCGAGTAAGGGTCATGCGGCAGCACTACAAATCCACAATCATATATTTGTGCCATTGATTTCGCGATTAGGCGATGGGCTTGCCACCTGTCACTAATACACTGGGAAACATCTTAGCCTACTTGTGCAAAATGTGGTTACAGAATTATCAAGAAGTTTTAAGACTTGTTGGTAATTCTTTAGCTCTGCCTACCCCACTCTGGGAATGATGGCGTGAGTTTATGTATGTATGTATGATTTCGCCGAAGTGTGAACGCGAGCGTTGTCTTGGTGAAACAGTACTTTTTTCGACAGCATTCCAGGTCTCTTTATTTTAATTTCCTCACGCAGACGACGTAAAAGAGCACAATAGTAGTCCGAATTTATTGCTTTGCCCTTTTCGAGATAGTCTATCATGATATTCATGATAACCCCCCTGCAATCCCAGAAAACTGAGGCCATTACCTTATTAGCTGACAAAATGACCTTGGCTTTTTTGGGAGGTGGTGAACCTGGTCTTTTCCATTGCCTGGATTGTTCTTTCGATTCTGGTGTACTGTGGTGGACCCATGTCTGGTCCATAGTTATAAAACGATTGAAAAAATCGTCGGAGTCACGTTGAAACATACATAAACAATCTTGGGAAATTGTAACACGTACTCGTTTGTTCTCGACTGAAAGCAGTCTAGGCACCCACCTGGTTGACACCTTAGAAAATCCAAGAACATCGGTGATGATGTTCTGTGCCCGCTCATAAGAAATACCCATTGCTTCCGCTATCTCCACAATCTTCAATCGCCTATCCTTCATTATCGCATCTAATATATTATTGACATTTTCGTCCGTAGTAGCCGTCAACGGCCGCCCACTCCTAGGCTCGTCTTGAACAGTCTCCCGGCCACGTTTGAAACCAGCTACCCATATTTTTATGGTAGCATACGATGGAGCAGATTGCCCTTATGTTTGATTCATATCTTCAAATATTTGTTTTGGTGTTAACCCCTTCTTTTGCAAACATTTTATGACAGAACGGTGCTCAATTTTATCCATTACTTGAAAAATCAGTGACCTTATGTAGCAGTTCGAGCATAAAATGCAAAATTGTGACAGGAAAAAAACAAAAGATAGTGCATAATGGCGACTAAATATGGCACTTTGACCTGCCAGTATTTATTTGTTTTTTTTTTTTATTATATTCAACCTTAGGCTCAGAACTTTTCAATGCACCCTCGTATATGTGTTTTGCTCAAATAGAAATAACTTTCATCATCCAAAATAAACGATTTTTCTTTGTAATTTGTAACCATCCAGCGGCATTGTGACATAATGTTACATTTTTGCTGATCGGTGTATTCCAGTGCCCTTATCTTTTTGCGGCACTCCAAACCCACCTTTTTTAAATACCGGCAAATGTACGGTTGAAAACATTTAAATATTTTCGCGGCATCTCGTTGGCTCATGGAATCACTATCATTGAAAGTGATATGGAGTGTCTTCAGTCTTCCCTTGGTCATTATTTTAGCTGGTCGGCCGCTACGGATGCAAGAATTCTATATATAGTAGAAACTGTTACATTTTCTTTGGTGAAATTATCTACTGTGTACTTTTTCCCCATGTTTATATTTTTATTAAGTATATAAATGTACAACGCGTTTTCGCAGAGCTTCTTGTTTCGGCGTCATTTTGACAATTATAAATGATTGAAAAAATGAAACAAATTAAAATCAAGAATATCAAAAGAGGTACAAATAACATCTGGAACAACTTTTTTGTCTATGGCAATAGATATTTTTTTTAAGACTACCGAAAATGATTCTCATTTTTTTGTTATCACCCGTTAGTACCCATACCCGCAATAATAGGAGGCTAAGCGCTTGAAGTTGTTGAGTATTATGTTTACCTGGATGGAACATACAAACCAATTAGGTTGATCCAACTTTGAGAAAGAGGTCAATTTTCGAATCAGGTGCGCAGCGTTCGGGAAGCTTCACAATGTCTTCTCGTCCAATATGCCGCAGGCATTGTCTAATCTACGACAAAATAGTTAAATTTTTATTTTGTAAGTCAATTAAATACTTTTTTACGAGTACTTTATCGTGTTCTAAAGGTTGAACACGCCAAAACGTGGGCATACTAAATAGTCAATAAAAACATAACAAAGTAAAATTAAAAAAAAAAACATTTGCTTACACTACTATCGTACATTTATAAACATACAAATGTGTTTTAATTATGCCTTGAATAAGCCATTGCCCTCACTTTGAGTCGCATGCGGCTCATCAAGATTTGCACGGCATTGTCAAGGTACTTTTTACCAGCCCAAGTCCATGTTTTTTTGCAAATCAGCCACGGAATTGATTTGCCCGCCCTTCTTTTTTAATATCCCTTTCATTATGAACAATATTTTCAATATTCTTCGAACAATGGTTGCGAAATATGATTTCTCAGAAAGGGTAAAAGTCGCTTCTCCAAACATTCTTTTTTGTAAATTTCGCTGTTTACAGTGCCTGTAGCGATAAATGATCGACTTTTTTTACCGCAGCTGCAAATAGTTTGCCAAAGCAAGTACTTTTTCGGAAACTTGGACCGCTTTTTTAACTTACAGTCCTCAAGAGCATTTTTGCGACTCGTAATAGTATAAAACTCCTGGCCTGGTATCTGTTTAAAGTCAGCATCAGTCAGTTTAATGTACGTTTCGTCGTCCAACCACGATGCATTTAAATTTTGTTAAGAAATTGTCGTATAACTTTCTTGCTCTTTGTTTGGCCGTCAAATTCTGCTGAGCGTTGCGGCCAGGTGCAGCTTGAGCCTTGTACCACCTTAACCCAGCTCTTGTTTTTACTTTTTGTACATAAGATTGTGACATTTGTACCTTTTTAGCGACATCGCGTGACGAGATCTTCGGAGTTGTGTTAAAAATCTGTAAAAGTCTGGCTTCGTTTTTTTTGTGTCTTAAGTCTTGCTTTCCGCCAGTACCTGGTTTCCGTTCTACAGTCAACCGTTCCCGGAACTTTTTTAAAACAGAACAATCCACTGAGATTGTGGATATTTCAATAACTTTGCTAGTGCTCTGTAGCTTAGAAGGGGTTTTTCCGTGTACTTGAGCAAAATCATTTCACGCTGCTGAAGTTCAGGGCTCTCCATCGTGAAAACGAATGTACGAAGTGACATGCTATCACAATATTTTTTGTTCATTATACTATGGAGTTTATAAATATATTACTAAATAGTTTGTGAAGTCGTAAATAAAAAAAATATAAGTACATATGTATGCCCACGTTTTGGCGTGTTCAAGCTTTATTAATTGAATTAAACTATCTTTTTCGAAACGCATATACTTTTTTTCTTTAGTTATTGAACCGTAACACCGCATTGACAATTTTTTGTGACACTATTTAGTACTACCTATTATAGGTGTTTATCGCGCTGTTCGATTTAAAGGACAGCCTGAAAATCCAATTTTCAGATAACTTTTTCAAGTTTAACGTCAGGATAGCACTTTTAAAGCCAAAACTGAAACGAAAACTGTTCAATGTAAAAAAAAACTGTAATGTCGGGCCATGTTAAGGGTTAAGTCGACGATCTTATGGTCCTATCCTTCTTCATTACCAAAACTACCGGTTAACGCCAAGGACTTATTGATGGCTCAATACCTCTGTTCTTCATCTCTTCAATCATGTCTTCCACTTCCTTTTCTCGAGCTACTGGAACTCGCCGAGGACGTCGTCGGATAGGCATGGTTCCACCAATGTGGATCTCATGTTGTACAACTCTTCTTCCGATATCATCGTCGTGCGCAGAGAAAACATTCCTGTAAAACAGCAGTAAATTACGCGCCTTCTGGAGTTTTCCTTGGTGAGATTGTTTTCGCAACCATCCAATAATCCTGTAATGTCCACTTCTGTACTTGCAAGTTGTCCGCTTTCATTCGATCCCTGGCAACTTCGTATCCAAGAAATTTATTCGCAAGTCCCGATAAGACTTCCTTTACTTTGGGCGTATTTAGTGTCGCTTAGATTTAAGACCCTTAAAAACGGTGCAGATGACGTTGTCACAACCGTGCGAGCTGTTATCTACGGTTGACTACCATATTTTTTTTCTACTAATACGCGGCGATGAGATCCTTGTCCTGCATAGTGTGGTAATTTCATAGGATCTGGGGTTTGCGAGCTTGATTAAAGAATGGTCCTTCTTGCTCAGTAGACTTGGTCACTTACGTTACGCCACCTTCAATAGGGACTTTATCAAATCCGAATTTCAGGCCCACCTTTCTAGTCGATTTCGCGGCTATCTTTTCTCATAAAGTCCAACCCAATAATGCAATCGTCGATGATATTTAGCAACGATGACTTTGTGCCAGTAGTTCTTTTCCTCAATTTGCAACGCCATTCCTTGCTCCCCAGGACGGAAATTTACTGGCCGGTAGCCGTTTGCAGCTGAAGGAGCTTGGGTCGGAATAGATATTTCGTTAAATATTTCAGTAGCAGAGAACTGATTACAGTCCGAGAAGCTCCGGTATTATTCCATTCCTATGGCGACCGAGCTGTTCCCATCATTAACTTGTGAGATCATAACTGGGACATTTTGACCACCAGCCAGCACTAGTCCCTTAGTCCTGGCTTCTATTCGTTTCCCTGATGCGGCACTACTGCATCAGAGACTGCTGGCCTCTGTGTTGGGCACGCTGCATCTCGTTATGTTTTATTTCGTTTTGGGCAACTAGATTGTAAATAAGTGCCCGCTTTCTCCACACCGCAAACACCTTGGCCCAAATTCACGGCGAGGAGAAGTCGGCTCCCTGGCTGAAACCTGTCGCACCCTGAAAGGCCTTGTCCTGGCGTTCAGCTTCCACCTTCGAGGCGTGGGTAATTGCATCCTTCATACTCCCATAATGTCCTAGTCGCACTGCAGCTCTGACTTCCAAATCACGGATTCCATCAATGAAGGCCTGTACTAGCATGCTGTTTACAAATGAAGCTGATGCAATTTGTTACGCTTTTCTGGACAACTTCTTTATTTCCACGGCCCTGGGCTGGATCCTTAAGCTGAACTCTACAGACTTGCTCTATATGACTGTCATCATAATGTGCCCACAAAGCTTCAGGAAGGCGGTCGGTCGTATGTCCTATCTTTTGCCAGCGCCTCCAGAATGGTGAGGGCTTCATCTCGTAGCGCCAAGGTTAAGGCCGTCTTCGCCTGGTCTTATTTTCCACCCATTTGCCTGGGAAACGGACTCAAATGGAAGTTTGAAGGCCGTCCATGATGAAGTTCTGTCAAATGGAGGTACTTTGAATCTTTTAGCTACCATGATAGATGTCTCAGGTCCACAGGTACCGTTGACCACTTTGATTTCTAGGTTTTTCCCTTCGTTTCTTATGGTCTGGAGGCGATTTTCGTGGTCCTTAACTTTTTCCTTGAAGTCATAGAGGCGATTTTCAACCTTTTCATTAACGCCCTAGAGACAGTCCTCGAACTTAGTGTCCATGTCAAAAAGCGTTTTTTAGTGTCCATGTCCATTCGGAAGTGGCCTCTCGTACCTCTAGGAGAATTCTGGATTGTTTTTCTTGGGATTTCTTCTGACTGAGTATCTCATTCCGGAGGTTTCTAGATTATTCCTCTTTAGATTTCTTCTGACTCCGTAGTTCATCACGGATAACTTTCGATTGTTCATCTTGGGCTCTTGATTGTTCCTTCAAGAGGATTACGATTGCATTCCGGTCTGATTCCGTCTTAGTTGACGCTGTTGCAGTAGCCCGTGAAGTAGCGGTGGAATCATCAGCTGCAATATGGCTTCGGGTTTTGACCTCCTCCTGCTCTTAATCTCGCGGATTTACTGGCATTTTCTATCCCATTTCTGACACCAAATGTTATGTACGTGGAGGAGGTACTTGATAAAAATCCACGAATACACCGATAGTCAAAAGTAGACTTTATTAACGCACTCACTTAAACTGTTAGAAACAAATATCGCACAATAAACTTCGAAGACTTAGATGATCGCTATGGTCGCTCTTGTTCGCACTGTTCGCTTTCCAAGTAAAGACTGATTGACTCGCAACCAGTCTGCCTTTTTATAGTCCCCGTGTCCGATCATTCCAGAATGCCTTCCGGAATGATCGATGTACTTCAACCCGCCGAGGACGTTCGAGACTATTCGTTGCTGGAATGTTCTTCGCTTTGCTACTTTATTCTGTTTACAGGTCACAGGTCTGGAATATTCCGGGTATCGCTGTCTCATTTTCTATTATGTTATCTCTTTCACACGCTTCTGGAAGGTTCTCAGTATCGCTGTCTCTTTCTAATCATGCTATCTCTTTCACTCATAGTGGAAAAATGGCCATGTACTGAAATGTACTTCAAAGGCCCATAAGGGGTCCTGAAAACGCCTGAAAATGGGATTTCAGGTTATGACGTAGTCTGATAGAGGGTGGCCTGAAACGGACTGAAAACATGTTTCAGGCGCCTATAAACAACAACGGTTGGTCGAAATTTTGATAATCTGTTATGTGATAGAGCTACCTCTGAAACGGACGGAAACAATATTTCCGCCTGCTGAAAACGCTTCTAAAGCACCAAAATACACGATTGAAAATGAAACGCTTTATTTTATCGGTGTAACAATATCGTAAAACAATACGTTACAGCTGAGAGAGTTTTCATAGTAAAAGTTATTGTTGTAATGCTGGTCATTGCCTATGGGTTGGTTATTGGCAATGATAAACGTCATTAACTATTCGCATCGAGTGTTAAGTTATAACCTTGGCAGGTTGTGGCGGGGCGCGGCGCCTGCGCCCGGCGCGAGTACCGGCTGCTGTCTCGCGGCGCGCACGGCGGCGTGGTGCGCGCGCTGGCGCTGTTTGCGGAGGTGCCGGCGCGCGGTGCGCACACGCTGGTGCTGGAGCTGGCGACGGGCGGCGCATTGCTTGAGTGGGCGGCCGCCGCGCCAACGCACTACACGCAGCGTCTCGTCGCGGCGCACACGCGCCAGCTGCTCGCCGCGCTGGATTGGCTGCATTCCAACCGCGTTGCGCACCTCGACGTCAGGGTAACTACACTAAAGTAGAAATCGTTATTTTTAGTAGGGAAGTCCTTCATTTATTAGACTTCGCTGCTGGTCACTAAAGCTGTACTTATAGAGTCTTAATCAAATATATAAGAGCGTGTAAGGTGTTTGAACATACCTGAACACGCCCTAACACCTGTAATAATACCATAGATTTAAAAAACACTAAAAAGAGCATTTTTTATAAGAGAAAAGTTCATATCTACGATTACCGCAATACGCGTAACAACATAAAAAAAATAAAAAAATCTATGGGCCCTGGAGGGGAACTAACTTAAATCCTTTAGTTAGCTCATTTTACTGAAAGGAAACATTCCTTTATTTTTAAAAAGAAACACAACTGCATTAACGATTTTTTAAATTTTGCTTGTCCCACCCGGGAATCGAACCAACTAAAAATAAAAAAAATAAACCCTCGCTACTTTATTATACGAATCGGTAGGATTATTCTTCAGGATAAAATTTTAAATTCGAACGAATACTTATTTATTATAGTTTTTAAAATGTTATCGTTCGAATTTCAAATTTGTTGCCCCGCATTGCAAAAAAAGTACGTTCCATTATTAAACTTTTCAACAAAACGAACGTCTAGTGTAAGAAGGAATCGTTCTGTGCAAGGATTTATTATTACCATTTACCGATTTTGTTATCCAATACTTAAAAAAGGTACTTAGAGATAAATAACATTAGCAAGCTTGTACTTCACACGATGTCTTTAGATGTTGAAGAGATAAGTAAATTATAACGTGTCATTTACTTGTTACAAGTGAACTACTAGGTAGGTATTGTTAATAAAGAACTTGTAATAAATTTTATTCATGGGCAAGTTCAAATGTTTATTAGACAAATTTTATCCTACCGATTCGTATAATAAAATAGCGAGGGTTTAATTTTTATTTTTAGTTGGTTCGATTCCCGGGTGAGAAGATTTTTTTTAAAAATCGTTAATTGCAGTTTTGTTTCTTTTTAAAAATAAAGGAATGTTTCCTTTCAGTAAAATGAGCTTACTAAAGGATTTAAGGTAGTTCCCCTCCAGGGCCCATAGATTTTCTCCACCCTGTATACGGCACCTCTGAACAAAAGTATAACTTTCCAATACATTGGTGCTTGATGGACCCTTTAAAAAATTAT
Organism: Acleris emargana; assembly: GCA_927399475.2. Taxonomy (NCBI): domain Eukaryota; kingdom Metazoa; phylum Arthropoda; class Insecta; order Lepidoptera; family Tortricidae; genus Acleris; species Acleris emargana. Next base: position 40,355,685 of record OV656835.1, on the reverse strand, counting down.
TTCGCTAAATTTACTGGAGTTAATAACGTAATCCTTTCTTTATATGATTTGTAGAGCTATAACTAACATTGGTTTATACTCGTATATTTGCTCGTATAACATTTATACGCTGTATTGCCGTCTTATAACTCGTAAAGTATGAGAAAAAAGTATTATTTTACACAAAAGTCACCAAAAAATAATCTGTATTGACAATCAAAGTTATCGATTTATATTCTTATAAAAAATGTATAAATAGGTAGTGGGTTAAGCAGAAAAACAAAAAAATATATACTACTACAATATTATATTTTATCTACTCTCATATCGTAAAGTTCGAATTATAAACTTCAAAACGATTTTATATTGGCATACTTTATAAACAGAATACCGAAATTAAATAAAATAAACACTTTATAACATTAGTTCTCTAACAAAATAATGTTATAAAGTATTTTTTTTACCATTACGATACAAGTTAATCCAAAAAGTTAATGTCACCAACGAGGTTCCATATCAATTCTTTTTTTATAATGGAACGCACCTGCGGTTCGCGTCATTTTTACAGCATTACAAAAAGTTTTCATTCCAATTTTTACTTGTCTGTGACAGCGCCCGCTTTAACGCATGCGCGGTGACTAACTAACTGTAACTTTGATCTTTTATTTAGTAGGTTGAATCGCAATGTATGAGAGTAGATAAAGTAGTGTATGAAACTGCACATAACTAGGCATTAAACTAGCCTAGCGGCTCGGTTCTTAAACACACACTCGTGTTTTAATACCCCTCATTATGCATGCAATAATTTCATAAGTAAAGTTGCAAGCAAACAACCATCATCGTGTCAAATATATGTACACAAAGACGGAGTGGCACAGGGGCATGTAGATAATTTTGGCGTATTTATGATTATGTCTGTAACTTGTTGGACAATTCCGCGTAACAATTCCTACACTGGGTCGATTTTTGACTTTCGAGCACTCGAAAGTTGCACTCTAAAGTCAGCAAAATCTATAAATAAATAATTAAATAAATAAATATCAGGGGACATGAAACCGTATTTTTAAAATAACGAGCTATAGAACATTTAAAGACGACTGGTCCACGCCATTCGTTTTCAATTCTAACGCTCATATTTCAAAAAACGGTTTCACAGATTTTGCTCACTTAAGAGTGCAACTTTCGAGCGATCAAAAGTCAAAAATGATTGATGACTGTGATTTTTCTCCTCCGAATTTTTACACATTAATAATGTTAACTTCGAGATAACTAAATAAATAAATAAATATCACAAAACAAATTTCACACAAATTGACCTAGTCCTAAATTATCAGTAATGTTATTTTGAATCTGGATGGGTTTTATTCTTATCTTTTAATAAATTAGTTTGTGTGAGATTGTTTCCAGATATTTTAAATAAAATATGAATGTTTTAAAATAAAATACGGCTGTCACAGGCATCATCTTAGAATAATCAGAGTATAGAAGACGACTTTCTTTTTATTCGCATAATAACTACTATTTTACGAGCAATGGCAGTGTGACGGTTCGACCCGACATGGCATTTCATGTACAATTATTTATCTAAGCTTATTTCAAAAATAAAACAGTTGTGTTATCTTCCTCTAAAAGAGTTGACAACACATTTTTGTGATTCATTTTATGATAATTAAATAGATAAAAAAAATGTCCCGCCAAACTCTGTCGACGGCGGAACTTCTATTTTTGGGTTCTCTGGCCCTTTGCGTCTACTGCAATTGTAACATAAGCTAGAGAGCTACCTACATATTTATATCCTATTATGTATAATGGAAAAATATGGGACTGGGAAAAAACAGAATGGAAAATTAAGGATGGGGCATAAAACCATTTCCGTAAATTTATGAATAAGGAGAAATGCGACTGGAAAATTGGGTTCGCGGAAAAATCGAGTTTTTGGAAAATAGATCTAACTACTCCTTTTTTGAGAACTTGAATAGCTTTTACGCACTGTCTCCACACTCTTATTCTCACTATTTTCATAATCGATATGTCTAATGGTAACTATGTCCCTCTTTACAGCCAGAAAACGTTCTAGTAGAATTATCAGGGCCCCAAGCGCAGTTAAAACTAGTGGACCTGGGGTCGGCAATGGAGTTAGACGCGCTGGACGCAATAGACGCGCTGACGGGCGCGGCGCGCGAGGTGCTGCCGCCGGCGCCCGCGCAGCTGGAGTTCGCGCCGCCGGAGTGCGTGCTGGGCCGCCCACCTGCGCCCGCCTGGGACGCCTGGGCCGCCGGAGTCTTCCTATACGTGTTTCTCACTGGGGTTAGTTCCACCATTATTATACTTCGTCTGACGCGATCATGCGTCAACTTATTAATTTTTGTTCCTGCACTGCCTAGAACATTTAGCGTAACGTTCCTGTATTATAGTACGAGATAAGGTATTAGAAATATTTACCCCCATCAGTTAAGTATTTATGATAAAAATATGCTAGATAACTACACATCGGAAACTCGTGGCATTTAGGTAGCACTTGACAGATTAGTGTGAGACAAGTTTCCTAAGTGTCTTTTTAGATAAGATAAAATAATAAATTAATTACCTAAATGGTGTTAACATATGACGAGGTAGGTTTGATCACTAATTTAAAAACATCAATGTCAATGTTAATGATATTGACATTCATTCATTATAAAGAAGTTGAAATCGAAGAGAACATCAATAAAAATACGCTGCAACTATACAATAGAATGCTCGTTTTACCCATTACGTCAGTGGAAGTTGTAAGATCATTTTCTTACGTAAAGTGGATTTTGCTCAAGTAGAAGACGTAGGCTGACTAGTAAAAGTTAAAAAAAAATATTAGTCTACGCCGCTCACGCGCACCGTTCCGCCACCGCTCAATGAACTCAAAACCAAATCAATTGTCGTCTATTGCAGTTAGGGACTTTATTTCTCTGAGCGAATTCACAAAAAGCTACAAAATATTCATAGTTACTATTTATACTAGCATTGGCCGAGTGTAAGTTAAAATCCCCCATAAAAATAATGTCCTTATAACTAACACTAAATTGTTCGATTATCCTAAATAGCAACATGTATTCGAACTCATTACTTCTCGGTGGTATGTAAACAACGCAACATAAAAATAAAAATCTGTTTTTAAAATGCACGGTAGCAGAAACCAGTTCAAATGCACAACTATCAATATTTACGTCACCGGGCACCGCCACCTGACGCAGCTCGAACTCGTGTGTGGCCACGAGAAACGCGCCGCCTTGCTTACGCTACGCCCGTCCGCTCGATCACATCGAATTATTTGAAAGCTTGGGGGTACTATCTCTGCATCTTGGACAGAGTCACTGCAACCGGTTTCCGTCACTACCAATAAATCTGCGCCTGAAGCTTCCACGTTAGTTATGAACGATCTAAGTTTAGTCCTATTATATTTACTTCAATTTTTTGTTGGTTGTTTCGACTTTTTTACTTGTCTTTGTATGGTTGTTTGTTATGGTTCCGAAACCAAGTCCACTAACTAAATTCGTCATTTACGGGCCAAAATTTCGGCTGCGTTAGTAAATTAAATATATTATTATGTTCCGGCGCACTTATAACGAAAGAAGCATAGCCGCGTTCGGTTTTATGGGTCACCTTTTCAACTTTAACCGTCATATATTTTGGACCACACAACTCGTTTACATATATCGCACCTTCGGTAGAACAAGGGCACAATGTACTATATGATTATAGGGGCAATTGTGCCCTTGTCCTACCGAAGGTGCGATATGGATAAGTTTTCAACGGTAGTTTCGGGATGCAATCGCCATACATGTAGGTGTTTCTGTCGCTGTTGAATTTGTATAATTGACGCGTTTTGACCCCTGCTTACTTCCGCTTTTTCTGCTTGTTTGTTACCAATGTCCACTTTTTGTTTTCTTTTTCCCCTTCCTTATCACTATCCGCCTCCTGGCTTACGCTGAGCTCCAATACAATAGAAGAATCACTTGCCTCGATCTGTAACTCTTTCGCTTTTTTCGTGGCCTCAAACTCAGAAATTTTTGTACTGTGATAATTTTTTGTGCAACTACCCATCAATAACTCGGCACACGACTTTTTTCCTTTAGGGTGCGGCTCCACTGAGGCGGAGACGAGAGGAGCGGAGCGGAGTTGTGCCAATATTAACCAATAAAAGGCGCATGCGGTCACGTCGAGCGCGCCTTGCGCAGATTCCATTGGTTAATATTGGCACAGCTCCGCTCCGCTCCTATCGTCTCCGCCTCAGTGGAGCCGCACCCTTACAGTCGTATTAGCGGACCTCCCCGAAGGTTGCCTCTGGTTACTGATGCTCATGTCATTTTCCAGCAGTTGATTACCACAAGTCAATTTAGTTGTGAGTGTCGTTAATTTATCGACAGTAACAATTTTTTCCTGAACTACCTTCATTTTGGATTTTAACTCAGACATTTCGGCTTGAGTTGAACAAAATAACCCCTTGAGGTGGTTGATCGCCGTGGCCTGGCTGTCTAAGCGCGAAATAACCTCCGCTCGGAATGCCCTAAGTTCCGTCAATAACCTATCTTCGTACTCGCACTCCAGCTCGACCTGGGCTCGCCTGCGACTCCCGCGCTGTGTATTGACATTATCTGGCGTAGCATGAAAGTTGCTGGTAAATCAAGGAGTACGAACCGGAGTATTTGCATTGCTGCGCTTTGCACAAATGCATTCAGGACATACCCATTGATCCTTGTATTCTTGAGTAAACTCCTCAAATATCTCTTGTTTGATCGCTAGGCACTTAAGATCATACCACGTCTTGCACTTTTGGTTTAAGCACTCCATAAAGAGTATATTTTTTATACTTCCGTCACAAGCATTGCACTTAGAAGACATTTTTGATGCAAAAAAAACCAGACAGAGTACGCTAAAAAACACGTCCGCTCACTTTGACTTTGAGTGTAGAGTAGTACATCGCAAATAGGTTGCCGAGCAAAATTAGGTTAAGTCGCATGCATACTTACACCGTGTTCAATAAGTTTGCATACAGTTTCATTTTATATTTATATTTTATGACAAATGCAATATAAATTATATTTCATAATAGTAGTTTATGCAACTGTTGCATAATGAGAGGCCTTAAAATACGAGTGTGGTTTTATGGAACGAGCGTGAGCGAGTTTCATATTAGGATCACACGAGTGTCTTAAGGCCTAATTATGTACAGTTCATACGATACTTTATCTCTTTATCTACCCACATATCATAAGTAGGTATAGTCTTTATTATTTGAACTGAGCTGATATTCTACATAAAGGCCATTGTTTGTGTACAATACTATTATCTTTCTTTGTGTCCGTAACAGCAAGCCGATTACATACAAAAAAGTGAGAACTACATTGAATGTACATTGAATTATCAACCCTATCCTCTTAGTCAGTAGGTTTAAAATATAAAGTGTCAGGATACAAATATAAGTCTTGTGTAGATGATAGTATTGTGTAGAGAATAAGCTCAGTTCAAATAATAAAGACTTATATCTGTATTCTGAAACTTTACATTTTAAACCTACTGACTAAGAGGATAGGGTTGATAATTCAATGCACATTCAATGTAGTTCTAACTTTTTTGTGTGTAATCGGCTTGCGGTTACGGACACAAATAAAGATAATAGTATTGTACACAAACAATGGCCTTTGTGTAGAAGATCAGCTCAGTTCAAATAATAAAGACTATACTCTAAGATGGGTTCAGAACCCGTAGAGAAATGACTTGCAATGCTACTAGTGCTGCATGTTTTACCTACCTGTTTACATTTTACAATCGTGGCTGCATTTATTATATCCGGCCGAGTGAGCATATCGTTCTCGGTGTCACTTTCACTCATATTTCACTAAAACAACAAAAACAACAAGCAAAAAACTTTTCACAATCCTACTTTCGTAACAGCAAAAAAACAACGAACGAATGACAACAATAATGGCGGCAATTCGATCCTCCATCTAGACTATTGTTTTTTAAAATAATTAATAGACGAAAGAATGAAGTCCCTATTCTCATGTCACTCGAGATGAAATGTCGTGCAGTTTATATTATAAAAACATACTGAACTGACGTTTCGTATCGATAACCATTTTAATATCTGGGTCATTGTCAAATTTTGCCCTTTAGTCGCATGTCGTCCCGTTCGTAATTCGCCCCGTTTGCTCTTCGTCCCGTTCGCAATTCGTCCCGTTCGCAATTCGTCCCGTTAGCAAATCGTCCCGCAAACGCTCCTCGTCCCATTCGCACTTCGTCCCGTTCGCAATTCGTCCCGTTAGCAATTCGTCCCGTAAACGAATTTCGTCCCATTCGCAATTCGTCCCGTTAGCAAATCGTCCCGTAAACGCATTTCGTCCCGTTAGCATGTACGCTATTGAAGGTTAATATGTTGTTAAAAAAAAGATACTTACCGTATTTTGAGCAGCGGTGTGGTCGCTCCTTATTTTTATTACGTTTGGTGATTCATTTCCAACCTTACTTTAGTCAACTGGCCACTTCAAAGTGAAAGAGGTATTAGTACCTACTTGACATTATTCTGATAAGTAAAATAGACAGACAGTGTCATGTAAAACATTCAGAGAACACTAATGATTTGTTTGGGGCCATTTGCAACGTTAAAAGATGGCGGACGTGTAATTTGTTTAAGATTTTAATTTTTTGGTTATTAGGTGTTCAAAGTTCTTTTCTGATAGTGATTGTACTTTTTATGCTATTGTGTCGCACAGTGATTGAAGACTTGGACTTATTTCGTGTATCTGGCATCTTTCTTCTCGTTTCCAGTGGACTCGCAGTGGTGCAGAGGTTAAAACTATGTTGACCTCTGACCTACAAATCACCGTACAACGTTGCCCCCAATCTTCCTAGAGAAGATTGGATTGTGTTTTATTGCTATATTGATTTATACTTATATATACTTGACACTGGCGAAATCACTTCACGTGGAAACGCCATATCCCCGCGGTAGTAGCTGTTCAAGTCGCCGCGGGGGCAAAGAAAGAAGAATGATGTGTTTGTCGCAATTTCAATATGAGTGCTGATTTTCCAATTAAATTTGCCGAGACTCAAAGAGGTAAAAAAACTTTACTTTTCCATGGTTACCGATATAATTTGAATAGAACTAATGCAAGTGGTTCTACCCAATGGAAGTGCGTGAAACGAAATGCGTGTTCTTCGTCAATCACTATAAATGACTCAAAGACCGAAATCCTACGACCTCCAGACCAGCACAGCTGTGAATATGACGAAATAGAAAACAAGATTTAATTGGCAATGGACCAGGCAAAGAAAGACGTTTGTACAGATTTAGGTCCCATGGAAGAAATATTTGACCGAAATTTTGAAAACATTGACTGGGTAGAAGTACCGCATTATATATCAAAAAAAGATACTCTAGTCGACGACGGTTTTTAGATACCAATAAGTTAACATTTAATGACATAAATGAAATAACATTACCGGAATGCTTAGCAAAAGATTTTCACATTTCGCATGATGATCCTAACACCAAAATCTTATTGTTTTGCAGTCGAACTGTAAGAAAAAGTTTCAAAAAGTTCAAACAAGCCCAATTCTTTGGCGACGGAACCTTTAAGACTGCTCCCAGGCCCTTCTATCAGGAGTACACAGTACATTTAGATGTTTGCTCAAACTTGAAATGCTCCAACGTAGTGCCAGTAATATTTGCGTTACTTCCTGATAAAACGGAAAATACTTACACCAAGCTGTTCGAACTTATAAAAAATAAATTAAATCTTACAATAAACCACTTTAAATGCGATTTTGAGGTCGCTCAGATGAATGCAGTCAGTAAGGTTTATCCAAACGTAAATTTGACTGGATGCTACAGGCATTTTAATGCCGCCATTTGGAAAAAAGCGAACGCTTTGGATATGAATTCTACGAGGCATAGTAGAAAAATAATAAGATGGTGTGCATGCTTTGCTCTTGTACCGGCGGAATTTATGTCAGAAGCCTGGGATTTAATCTTACTACATGCCCCAGATACAGAAAATATGAGAGAATTTCAAGCATACCTAGTTGGTTACTAAGTTCTGTTACTAAAGTTGATGCAAATAAAACTAACTTGTGTTTATTTTTTAATTTTAATATGTATAAAAATTAAAAGCTGAATTAATATACATTTTGAAAAACAATTAATAATTTTTCTTAGTTTCCGCAATTCCCGATACTATCTTTTAACATTCACAGCCGGCATCGATGAAATTACGCATGACTTTTCTTAAATTTCATTTTTTGAAATCGCTTAAAAGTTAGTCTTTGTTTACCAAAGAACGTTTTTTGTATAATATTATAAAAAATCCTATCTCTGTATATGTTTAGAGACCAAAATTATATTTCTCAACATGACTTAATTCCAACTTATGAAGCAAGAGATTTGGTGTGTTTTCGTATTTCTGCAAAATCATGTGAAATCTTAAAGTCGATTTAATGAGTCATCAAGATTGACCGGTGTCCAAGCGGATCTTTAGTTGCTTTGAATACATTCGTATCAGAATTTAAAGCTAGAAGTCTTGTTACGGGTCAACTTGGCAAAATGAAAGAACAACTACAAAGTAATAATTATATTCTAATAAGCTAACCTAGTTTCTTAAAATTAACTTAAATTTTCTAACTAAGACTAAGTATTGAGCGCCAGGAGGGTTTTTAGCTTCCTAGGGAACCCTGCCAATCCAGAATGTCACCGGCTAGCAACAGTCTTGCTAATTGATACCGTATTAAGTCTCGTCAGACTTCGAAGGGCATGACCAGAGGCTAAAACAAGCGGAATGTCCCATTGTAAGTCGAGTTATTTACAAATTAATACAATTTACCTATCTAAACGAGCCTTAATCTTACGACTTACCCCTTCGTCCAAATATTACAACACACACAAAAAAGAGAATGACTTTAATTACTGTAAATTTCTATTATTTATATATTCCGTCACATTTGGATGTTAAGGTGGGTATTTTTAAGTGCAACACAATCTTCGCAACACAAGTGTGACCTCTTCTAATCCATGAGCTGGAATGGTTAAATAACGAAACGGCAACTATTTAAATTATTAAAATAACATAAATAAATAGAAAAAGAATTCCCCTTACTGGGATCGAACCCGGAGACCTCAGGTTCATAGTCACGCACTTAGACCAGTGAGCTACCGTAGCGAGTACTTGATGCATTGAAATTAAGCTTCAGTTTGTCTAGTCTCGTGACGCCATGTATACTTGCGTCACAGTCTGTTCAATATGTCACGCAAATTTGAACTCTCTACAGGAACTCTTACAAAAGTTGGGGCCGTTATCAGTATCATCGTCGTGCGTGATTTTAACTATGATTTTATCGTCCGAAATGGGAATAAATCAAAGTTTTGATTAATATATAGGTTTATGCAAAACTGCTTTTTTTTTTATTGTATTTAATCTCAGTAACAGAACTTAGTAACCGACTAGGTATTTCCAAAGACAATGGTTTCCTAAACTGCATCCTACGGTACTAAGCTGTGCCGGACAAACACACAGAACGACAAACTGAGTTGAAGGCTGGCACAGCCGATTGAACAAAAAGCTACCAAAACGTCCGGCATTTTATTATTTCATTCAAAAATTAAAGAAGGAATCAAGGCGGTCCGACAAAAGAATAAGAACCGGCCTAACTTGCCCATTGAGAAAAAAACGAAGAAACAAAGATATTATTTTTAACAAAAAATACAACAAACTAGTAAAGAATCTGCGGAGAGGAGAAATTTCTGTGCGTGATTTTATGACAAATCTAAATTTACTACAACTTACATTAGGGTAGTGCTACGTTAAACAGAATTAATGTTTAGGTTGTACAGGTGTATGTGTTAAATATTTCAATTAATTTTATGTATTGAAGAAAAAAAGGAAGAAAATAATTTTGTTTATTTTTTAATTTATCGAAATAAATATGAATTATAAGTTTTCTGTGTTTTTAGTAATATTATCTTATATACATATATAATTACGTAAAGAGAGAAGTCCTGGATTGACTGACTGAATGACTGCAACTGACCAATTGCAATTGGGGAAAATTGCGGATGGGGCGAGGTGCATTTGCGGGACGATTTTCTAAAGGGATGAATTGCGAACGGGACGAAATGCGTTTACGGGACGATGTGCTAATGAGACGAATTGTGAATGGGACGAAATGCGTTTACGGGACGATTTGCTAACGGGACGAATTGCGAACGGGACGAGGTGCGAATGGGACGAGGTGCGTTTGCGGGACGATTTGCTAACGGGACGAATTGCAAACGGGACAAATTGCTAACGGGACGAACTGCGAACGGGACAAATTGCAAACGGGACGACATGCGACTTAAGGATTTTTGCGCAGGTAAATGTAACTTTTTTTTTTTTTTTTTAAATAAATGTATGTTTAGATATTACTTTTGTTTATGTCCGTGTCTGTTAAAACAACTGAATCATCATCTATTATAGTTAGCCACGATGTTTAACCAATACTTTAAGATTTATTCCAGACTAGCGACCCGCCCGCGGCTTCGCCCGCGTGGAATATTATTATACATATAAACCTTCCTTAAGAATCACTCTATCTATTAAAAAAAACCGCATCAAAATACGTTGCTTAGTTTTAAAAATTTAAGCATACATAGGGACAGACAGCGCAAGCGACTTTGTTTTATACTATGTAGTGATTTAGTGGATCTTGGTGTACAAAAAATACAACTTTGTTACCAATCCGTTTTACCTTTTATTAAGAAATTAAAGAACAGAGTCGTAAATTTTACATTCCATTATACATAAGTGAGTAAGGACCAAAAAGTTGGACCACTGTTAAGCGCAGTTAACCATACAAACAGCGAAGTTGAAAAAAGTTCCGTTGTGCGACGAAAATTATCCCTACAATTGTATGGCTAACTTTCGTGTCACAACGGAAAAGTTTCATAGAAAATTTAATTGAGTGAGTTAGCGTGGACAACTTTTTGGTCCTTACCCAAGTCATAAAATAAATGGTAAAGTAAATATATTTCGTGCACATTTAACACATTTACCCCTTAGATAACATTCTGAACGTAAACTTAAGAAAAAACATTCATTTACTCATGTGAATATGTAGGTAACAAAGTGGATGCGCAATTAAAACACGCGGCACGTTCAACACCTCGCGGCCGACTGTCAAGCGACGTACCCATCCCCCCGACCGAACCAACTACCGCGACGAATGCAGACATCCCGACCAAGATAAAACAGTGTCAAAAGTAGCGAAATCTCTATTTTGAGTTGTGAATTAGTTCATACATAGTGGTTCAGACGTTCCAGAACAATACGTGGGACAATGTTTAAAAAAATATTTAAAAACTTCATTTTAATACTGACTAACTTTAAAATATATTTTATGAATATTCATAATACTCCGTGTATGATAATAATTTATTTAAAGAAGGTTACTATACTAGAAAATGCAGTTATTTGATCTTTATTAAAACGGAATGCTACATGGGACAGGTACAATTTGTAAGGAAAACCATTCTGTTACGACCAATGACCACAATGTTACTTAAAAAAAATTGATAAATATCGAAACTGAGTCTTTATTCCAATAAGGGATGTTTGCTAATGCGATGTATTTTGTATTTAATATATAATGTTAAGAGGTTTTGACCTTATTAATAACAAAAAAAATCAAAATGTTCAGGGACTCGTTCACCTGCACAAAATTTGACAATGACCCATCTATGGATACTAGAATAGAGACCGTCTTGAGTTTTCACTGCTGTTACAAAAATGGTTACTGTAATAATAATAACATTACAGTACAGATTTTACCTACTACTGACAACAAAGTTCTCATAGTAAAATTGGTTGTAATAATGCTGGTAATTTCCCACGTTGTTTGAAAGCATTTTAGAGCACTAATGATATTATTTTGTGCGTAGATTATATAAAAATATTCATAACGAATGTTTTGGGATAACTCCACCACCAGCTTCAAACGTTTTTCGAATCCGTCGCACGCACTGCATCCATCGGCATTTTGTCCCCAATTAGGACGATTTTATTTAAAATTTCCCAAATTCTTAATATTATAGTTATTCAGATTTGAGACCATGTACGACCATGCAAAAAAGTCCAGTACATTTAAATCCGGAGAACTTGAGGGCCATTCATTTTGTGATTGACTGCCCGTGGCTAGCCGCGATCTTTTGAATTTGTCAAAAGTTCTTAATTTGATACCATTCGCCCTGTGATCCGATTATCCTCGGTCTACCCTATTTCTGGATGCACAGACAATTAGAATTATTTGTAAATGTAATATTATTATTATTAATTTTTTTTTTATTCAGCCTGTTGAGTGTCCCACTGCTGGGCAAAGGCCTCCCCCCTTAATTTCCACAAATCCCTATCCCTATCCTTGTCACATAGTTCATATTTGAATTCGTTACTACACTCATAGACCAAATTAGCGGAACATGTCACAATAAACCACTCTGTTCTTAATTCAAATTGTTGACAACATAATATTAATCATGCGTGTCTGAAACCTTATTTTAATGGGTCCATCGTAAAGTATTTTGAACTATGTGACACAGACTTAAGGTATATTTTCCATAAATGTTCCGATCTTTATGATCATCCTGGCTGCTTCGATATTTATGACTTCTGTAAGTTCCGATATCTTTACCGTATTGTATGTTACGAATTTATTGAAAAGTCGCTGCTCCTAAATTTATGACGAATTATATGGGCCGATATTAATAGACCTTATCTAGCGTAATTAATATATTGAAATTTAATGCTGCTCCGAAATATTTGAGTACCTTGACCGCTACCATATATCTGATGGCGACTGTACCTCGTCATGGCAAATGCTTGTATCAAAGGAGTATTTTCGTGTCCTCCACACCGTATCCGGTAACGGCGAATCCTGCAATAGGTGGATAGTCCCGGTAATTAGCTCTATTGTGACTGCGGTTACAGGGTGCACAGAAGAGTTGGCCAGCCGAGTTATAGGTGTAGTTATAGGAGTATTTAAGAAAGTTGTAATACGCGCTTATCACAGGGGTTGTCCTATATCGGCCCAACTATAATGGATTGAATATTATTTTCTCGCTAACAATACCTGGTAAATGTGCACTATTTTAGCTGTCGCCATTCCTGGACGAGTCTGTGGAGGAGACGACGGCAAACATCATTAAGTGCGACTACTGCTTCCCGCCGGAGCACTGGGCCGGCGTCGACGAGGCTGCGCAGCGGCTCATCCGCGGGCTGCTGGAGCCGACGCCGGCGCGCCGCCTTCTGCCGCGCGACGCACTCGCGGACCCTTGGTTCAGCGAGGTAAGTTCACTCATATTCAACCCTTAATTAAAACAAAAAACAAAAGATCTTCATTTCTAATTTAGGCAACTCTCATTTTTGAAATATAAAGGCAAAAAATAAACTCTTCATGCTGAAGGCTATATCGCGCTGACGTCCCGCTTTATACTATTTACATAATAGAGCAGGCTCCAATGAAATTGTCGTTAAAAAAATGGCTGACACCGAAATGTTCCCTAGTTCCATGGAGGTAAGCGTGGCCAGATAACTGGTTACCTGTGAAGATTGTTTTCGTCGAGTATAACTGGTTATCTACGAGGATTTTACTTTCCTCACAGATAACAGTTAAAAATAATAGTTATTTGTAAAGAAAATGTATTTGTGAAAAACGTCATTTGTTACACGTGCGGCACTGTCATTCTACACGAGTCCCGAGGTGACTTGGTCCGAGCTGCAAGCGACTTTCCTCACTTGCGTCAAAATGTACTATTTTCTACTCGCGTACTCTAAACCGCTAGTATCTATATAGTTTCATGTAGCATTTAATTATTTATGATAAATTGTCAGAACTAAAGTTTTTAAAGTTGTGGGTAATTCCTTAGCTCTGCCAACCCCACTCTGGCATTACAGGCGTAAAGGTATTTATGTATGTAAATATCAGAACTAAATTACTTGTTTTAGTAACTATTTACATTTTCAAGAAATTTGTAGGTAATCATTTAACAGTTAAATTCTCGAAATGTTAAAGCTAATCGAAATAATAAAAATTACTTTGCTGACAAGTAATTTGTTAACAGAAAAATCAAGGAAAGTATTCAAGAAAACCTTGGCACTCGTACCTTAAGAAAGTTCATTATGTACCATTTATATAAATAACGATTTTAACGGTGACGGCCGCGAAAAATATATGATTTTTCATTAAATTACTGTTATTTTACTACGTATAAGACTTAGGTAGGTACGTTTGGGCTAGATTAACTAACTCCGAACATTGAAATACTCGTATAATACCAGTTCTCTAAAGTTCATTTTACTTTTTAAAATGTAATTGACTAAATAGCCTCCTACCTTAACCTTCAAACGGCGGTTTCATGTGACTCATGGTCATAGCTGGGCATTAACTCGTTAATCCGTTAATCGTTAATTAACGAAGTTAACATTTTGATTAACGGATTAACTTTTAAGTTAACTTTTAAAAATGTTAACGGACACGTTAACTTCCGTTAATATGCAGAAGTCCGTTAATCGTTAATCCAATGCCTACTATTAAATAGTATTTACCGCACGGCACCGCGGCGCGGCGCGAAAAACAGGTTCAGACAAGTTTAAAACGACAAGTACCGGGCGGCGCGTGGCAGCGAGTGAAACCAAAGCAAAACTAGATATATTTTGCCGGCGCGTGCGAGTGAGAAAACTGCGAAGAGATTAGTTTCGTTTGATCATTTCATTACTTAGCGCCGGTGCTTATAGTGACGAGTGTTTTGTTTGTTGTCCAGAACCTAAACCAACCGGTTTTAAAAGTTCACTAATGCAACGATATAAAAATGCTTTTTTTTTTACACGTATTAACGGATTAACGATTAACGTTAACTTGCGTTAATTCTTCCGAAATGTAACGCTTTAACGTTTAACGAAGCTAACTTTTTTTGTAGCTGATTAACGATTAACGAAGTTTACTATTTGATTAACGGTGCCCAGCTATGCTCATGGTTCATGAACAAATTAAATTGGCGAATTAACTTATGTGTTATAAATAGGGTTAGGATTCTCGTGGCATTTTTGGACAAGAAATGCAGTGGAGTCGTCATTATTTACTTTTTATAATTGAATGAATGACTGAATGGTAAAAATCTTAACTTATGTAAAATTATACGTAAACGAATTCCATTAAATAATTTTACGACTCGAATTAAGTTTTCCACCTACTCAAGCTACCAATCGCCTGATCATTTCATCAAATATTATACCTTTTTGGTTGACTAAATTCTATTCAAATAAAGTCAATCACTATGATATTTTTATATTGTCAATCTTGACAATGCGCACAAATCGTAGTCTCATTAATTCTCGGAAGCAACACATAATTTATGAAACGTTGTCGACGTGACCTTAAATAATAAATAAAATGAATTTTCGTCAAGTTAGAAGAATTCTGGGATGGATAGAACCATATGAAGAACTTGTATATAGCGAAGAAAGCAATACTATATATTGTTCAGCTTGTGCAGTAAGTCTAACGTGGATGAAAAAATATAACGTGCTGAAACACATCAATAGTACTCAACACCGAATGAATTGTGGCGACCAACATGACTTTGTTTATGACTTGTGCATATTTCTCATTGCATGTAATATTCCTTGGAACAGGGTAAATCATCCGGAATTTCGAAAGTTTTTTGAAAAGTACCTTTGTTGTAAATGTACAAATTATAAAAAGCTGCCGGAGCAAAGTGTTTTGAAAAAAAACTATCTGTCAAAAATTTACATGGCAATAATTGATAAAATAAGACTTGCAGTTTCCGACAGTAATCTATGGCTCACTGTAGACGAAACAGTTGACACTGTTGGCAATTGTGTCGTAAACGTTATTGTTAAATCTTTGGAAGATACTTTGCAAAGACGGTAGGTATTTGTTAGCATGTAAAGTTGTGACTCTAGTAAATGCTAATATAATTGCTTCTGTGGTTGACGACAGCTTAAGGTTTTTATGGGAAGAGAACTACACAGAAAATATAAATACATTTTTGATATTCTGCACAGACAGTGCTGCGTACATGCTTGCCGCTGGTAAGATCTTAAAGAAGACATACACCAATGTTAAACACGTTACTTGTTTAGCTCATGGTCTACATAGAGTCGCGGAGCAAATTCGATCTGAACACAGTTTGGTAAATACTTTAATATCAAATTTCAAAAAAATATTTTTGAAATCGCCCCACCGCGTTCGACTTTTTAAAGAATATGCTCCAAATATACCATTGCCGCCAGAACCGGTAATCACTAGATGGGGCACCTGGTTACAAGCTAGTTTCTATTACTCTACCTACTTTGAATATATAAAAAACGTTGTAATGCAGTTAAATAGTAGAGATTGCTATCAGAAAAGTACAAACTTTATTTGGAAATGAACATTTGAAAAATAAGTTAAAATTTATACAAGATTGCTACGAAATTACACCAGATTCAATAAAACAATTAGAATGTACAGATATTTCAATAGATGAAAGTCTCCTAATAATTGACATTGTAACAAGTACACTGAACTCGCACGGAACAGAGACTGTGCGAAATAAGCTGGAATATGTACTAAATAGAAGTCCAGACTTTTACGAAGTGAGAGATATGGTAGATTTTGGAAATCATACTCAGATTCTAATGCATGCTACATTAACATCGGTGGATGTTGAGCGATCATTCTCGACACATAAATGGATCTTTAACAAGTTAAGAAATCGATTTACTCCAGAAAATATGGAACAGATTGCCACAGTATATGCATTTCATAATCTTAACAATCGTTTAACATCATATGAAGATAACATGCAAGATTTTGAAACTTTAATTCCAATTGCTAATTATTCAACATCATAGATAGATAATTGTGTTCAAAAGCCTATTGGTTTACTCTAATACCTCACTTCCAGTATAGGATAATCAATGTGTTTTTTATAAAAAGTAATGTTACTTGCTATTTTTTTGTCATTCATTATCATTCATTCATTCATTCATTCATTCAACCATAAAAGTATCTAAAATAACGACTCCACTGCACTCTGTTCAAAATTGCCACCAAAAATCCCAACTCTAGTTATAAAACTTATAAATGCTAAAATTTAAATTCCATTAAAATAAGATTTACTACGTTTAGATTTGTCATTTTATTTAATGGTACATTTCAGTTTTATAGTTAAGTAGACAATTTAATTCGAATCACCAGATTTGACAACTCAAATGCTCAAATGTTGCCACAGTTTAGTAAGGGTAGTGATATTCATATCGATATTGTAAAAAGTTTACATTGGTATTTATAAATCAGAATCCACAATGGAACATTTACGCGCCATAATATTTTTTATACTGTATAAGGTTCGCGGTTTTGTTTACTGTGTGTTCATGTGCAATGAAGGTAAAATAAATACAAAAAAAGGTGGATACACAATGAGTGTTTAATCGCATTTTATACGTTTCATGCACATATGAAGTTTGTTTTTTATTCTGATCCAAGCAAGGTACAATGTCACATTATCTTTGATCTAAGAGCACACCTTACAAAACTCTATGTTGACGGGTGCTACTCGCAACCCTGTCGTTTTTTCAACGCGCGTTAAAAATGATTGGAATAAACCAACGTATTTTTAACATGCACAAAAAATTCATTGGGTAAAGGAGAGCTAAGTGCAAGCTTATTTAATTATTGAGTAGAGGCCGGCAAAATCGTAATTCACATTCCTGCTTTAAAGGAAGGGAGCTAAATAAGACCGACCATATACCTAGATTGGGCCAATACTGAAACATCAACATTTCCACGTCACTAATAAATATCATTCAAATCGGGCAATACTTTATCTGTACTTTGTCTGTGTCTCGAATTAAAATTTCTATTTTAGTAGACAACTATATTACGAGTACATTGGCAAATGGAATTATTATAAATTTAATAGTCATGTAAAGAAGTGGTCTCTGCCTACCCCTCTGGGAAACAGGCGTGATTTAATGTATGTATGTATGTAATAGTCATGTCGTGTACGCAAATTATAATAATAAAATATATATAGGCGGCAGTTTTGTTTCGAAGGCAATTTTGGGACGACACTTAAATAGGAGTATTAAGAGGGTGGTTACACGTTCAGTATTTCAAAAGTTCGGTCCGTTAGTCTGGTCAAACTTTGACTGATGCCAGAGTGATGGATGGTTTGCACGGTTACACGATCAACGAATACACGATAAAATGTAAGTAAATGCTGATAAAACGCAAACCGTTTAGAGGGAGGTTTCTGGTTTACGCCCAGTATTTTATCAGTTCAGTACATTAGTTTGAGAATGACCAGAGAGTGATCGTCTAACCCATAGACTGACGGACTCAAGGTCCAGACTGATAAAAGGTATTTATTTGTGTCGTGTGACACGTCTGACACCGTTCGACGTGGACTTGATTAGTTTCCTATTAGTATTTCATCATTCACATTGGATTGAACGAAACATTTTAAAATATAATAAATAATTTTCATCAGTCCGGCCTATCACTTCGTCCGGCCATTCTGACCCTGGCAACTCATACTCGTTATAACATAGTGCTTGGGCATTACAAAATAAAACGTGATAGAGGATGCCTACATCTTCCTCAGGCAACAGCAGTTGTGATTTGTATTGAAAAACATTTTTAAAAAAAACCTTAACTATTTGTTTATATAATTTCGTTTTATATAAACCGGTTTTAGTATAATTATAGTGGTTTACTATTTTTCACTTGGGGACTATTTTTTTTTCAAAATACATAATTCTTATGTTACGAATTTAATGCAGATCCGTTGAATCATTCACACCATAAAGTTTTAGTAGTATGTATTTGAATGTTATGTCTATGTGCAGGCGCCGGCGAGCGCGCTGTCGGCGAGCCAGCTGAAGACGTTCCTGGACCGGCGGCGGCCGGCCGGGCACGCCGGCGCTCTGCCCGCGCAGCCCGCGCCGCCCGCGCCGCGCTCACCGGCCGACCCCTGAGCCCGCCACGTGCCCGCGGCGGACCCGACTAGAATGCTGCTACTTTTCCACTCCTACCGCTCGTCGCGCATCTTCCTGTTTTTAAACGACTACTAAAAAGGAGGAGGTTCTCAATTCGACTATATTTTTTATTACCATAATAATGGTTGTCGGCGCTTAACATCTGTACTGTGTGTCTGGTCATTTTACACGGACTATAACTTTTTTTTTAAATAGTAGGAACATTTGAGAAATATGTGAGGTGATGGCTGTAACCAAATAGTTGTGTGCAGCTGGTGCGATGCAGAGCTATGCGCTCCTTGAGCTGTTGGTAAACTGTAATCATTCTATAGTCAATATGCCCACCGTTGTGTCGTGTTTGGTAATACGTCTTAGTTCTTTCGTAATTTTGGCTCAGACGTGTTGTAAACATACCTATAACGTGAGAAATGGAACTTACGTAGATTTTTTAACAAATAACACTCCGTCTCTATCCAATTTATTCTTATTGTATCAGGATATCAGACAACAAGTAGGTATTTTGTTTAGTTTTAGCTTTCGAAATTATGTTATTCGTGTGGTGTCTAGAATGACCGATTGTAAAGAAAGTGACTGTGATTTATGCTTATAATAAAACAATGCTTATTTCCAACGTATATACTTTTTTAATAATTATTCAGTTATACGTAAAAAATAAGTTTTAGTCTAATATTCGTTTTACTTATCTGACCAAAATGCAAAATTTAAGTTATGTATATATTAAGTGTATTGTGAACTTTGTATTCATGTCAACTGTAACAGTGCAAAAACTCGATTTTGGAGATGTTCTTGCTACAAACACCCTCGATCTCATGTAAATAACTAGACTCGCAGTGGAAACAATCAATGGATTCTACAAAATAGAACTCGTACAATTTCAACGCCCGCATTTGTTTTTGTGTTACTCTTGTGTTAACCAAACAGAGTGGCACAAGCAAATACAAAAGTTATTATTAGAAAAACAATTGTTTTATTTTGGGTAAGAAATGCTTTAAAATTAAGTAAATATTTTCAAGATATAGTTACATAACATTAAAAGTGAAACTAATCAAAATTCACTGATGTTTTTTTCCCATACTTTTTATGCGGTGTCCTCTGAAAAGTCAGGTTATGTGACACTGCAAATACGAATTAGTATCAATAGCATCTGTTTGGCGAGCGTACATGAACAATGAGATAATAAACAGAAAAATAATCTAAAAGTCTTGCAGCTCTAATAATTTTCAATTATGTTGTATTGCAAAATTACACAAGTATGTATGTACAGTCGACCATAAAGAGACTTTTGGAACAGCACGAAACATTATATACGTCTCGTTACAGTCGACCGTACTAGAGGCTCAAAAAACTTTACCGATGTATTCTTGATAAAATATTTTCTAATCACACTCTTTCTGCATTGGTATTGGTTTCCATATTTTCCTTACCTAGTTTTGTTCATCACCAGACATAGAAGTGTGGCAAAAACGTCAATTAACTGGGGCCTTCCTTGCGACATTAAATTTATCGATAACGGTTTCAAATGCTTATTTCAAAGTGACATTTTATAGTAGATATGTATTAAGTTCACCGGATGAAATATAAATTAACTAAAACCACCCGTCGATGTTATTATAATGGTAGGTAATTAAAATTCAATTTAAGTAATTCATAGGTAACTTTTTATAGTATTGTTTTAAATAAAAAACAATTTTAATTTAAAAAAAAATTATTAACGTGTTTCTTACATAAAAACTTATTTTAATGCTATTCATTCGATTTCTATACAAAGTAAACTAAAACCAAGAGTGCTTTGAAACAAATACCTATATAGGTACCTACCTAAATAGAATGACATTGCGTAGCATAATAGTTATACTCTAATATAATACCTACTACTTTATACTGTATAATAGGTATGCAAGTTGCATGTACATATTATTCGTTATCTCAAAGTCATAACTGTCATAAGAAAGTACAATTAATCGATAAAATAATATCGTTCGGAAGTCCCTAGGACCATTTTATTCGTGCTAAGAAAGCTTCTATGTCTGTTCATCACCTTGTGCAACATTGGGGCTGTCGGACGTGCTACAATGAACATGAACATTACATTATTATTGTGCGCCGTTTCGTAACACTATTACGTGCTACAGCGTGGCGGGATCATCGGTACTCACCGTTCCGATGTATTTATAAAAGCTGCTGCTAGCTTGAAATTGTAAAATGTTGAAAGTTGTGTCGTGGCGCGGTAATAATAAAAACCAACAACCTTAAAATAAATATTTTTAAAATTGCGTCCATGACGTTGGATATGGGGAAATTGCGAGTCACTTTGCGTAATTTTTTACAAACACGTGTTAACCGCGCCGGTTTTTTACACGAGAAAGCCAAACCGTGGGGTATTTTGAAAATGTTTGCTTTTTTACAGAAAACTAGTGGCAGAATTATAACGATGTATATTTTTAGAATAGCAAGCCTTTTCACTTGTTATCACACAAAATTGGTTAAAAAAAATACAAAAATGCCGATGGCTACCTAATGACTTGCACCGAAGAACAGCTGCCAGGTTCCCGAAACAATGAATATTGTCGGTATGGCTTCCTAATCACCCCTAAAATCAGGGTGCAATACTCGTACCAACCTTATTCATTGCTCTATAAATTGCATATTTATGGCCAGCTTCCCGTCTAAAACATTACCTCGTAAAATAAGTACAGTCAAGTGACAAATATAGGAGAACGCAGCATCTCAAAAATAGGGCCCAATGCACCTTATTCCAGTGTAATAAGAACTTCCTAACTATATTTATGAAAGGATTCTTAGTATAGATATTTTTGCATTTGACTGTACATAAAATGTTGAGCACGTCTGAACCTTTTCATTGGCTAAGTCATACTTGTCATTCTATGTTTATATCAAAGATAATAACGACAAGGCACATAATCCCGCCCAAACGAAAAAAAAGGGCAGCGTATGAAGGAAGCCCGCGCATATGTGCATACTGCCTTTTCGCTTGGGATGGCAGTAAAGTGCTCAATATTTTATGTGAGGTACCTACTGTACATCGGACGTCTTTGAAATGTATTGAACGCTGATTCTTTTTAGCCGTATCATACTAACAGCACTCGGCCGCACTACGGTACAGCGTTAATAGCGGAGAGTATAATTACGAGCCCCAATGCAAAAGAGTTCGTCTAGTCAAACATTGTGAAACCTACTAAAAAATATCAACTTGTTGTTTTACAGAAGTCCATTAGCGATAAATAATTGATATTGTATAATACTCAATCAAAACGACGTTACTTTTGCACTAATAAAATTAACATCATTTTAAAATTGTAGATATTCTGGATATATTATTTTACGAATGCTCACGCAAAAGTTCGTCTAGTTCAAGTTAGTTGATGCAAAAGAGTTCGTCAACGGCTAGCGTTAACTATTCGTTAAGTTTTTATATAGAAAAATGAATAAAACTCAAAACTTAAATCAAAATTATGTTACAGTTCAGACGTCACAGGGTATAAAAAGACATGTTCCAAGTAAGTATTAAAATATTTTGAGCAATATGGGCCGTGGAAAACCCATTGCTGAAGAAGTCCGTAAAATTATAATTTTGAGTAGTGATCATGGAAAATCTAATTACCAAATCGCCAAAGACTTACACCTGAAAATGTCTACTATCCAGTCAATCATCCAGAGTTACATAAATAAGGGCACAGTTTCGTGTTTGAAGAGACCGGGCCGCCCTCGTATTACGAGTGAAGCTGAAAACCATTACTAACCAGCAAGACAGAAAAAAAGACATTGAAATTCGCCCGCGATCACTTAAGCTGGATTGCTGACCAGCGGCGGCAAATAATATGGAGTGACGAGTCCAAATTTGAGATTTCGAACTACATAATGATTTGATTGACTTGATTGACTAAAGACGAAGCATTTCATACAGATTGTTTTAAGAGTAAGGTTAAGTATTCCTGGCTCGGTAATGATTTGCGTGGGGTTTTCATGTTAGCACAAGGTGTGGGCGCCTGTGTTTTGTAGAAGAGACTGTTTATGCGGTGAAATACCAAAAAAATTGGACACGAGTCTACCGTCATCCATTTTGAATTTGAAACATCAAAATACGTTCACTTTTCAACAAGATTGTGCTCCCCGCCACACGGCGAAGGCGACACGGCTTGGTTTAACTCTACAGAAATCCCTGCGATACAACGGCCGTCGTCTATTGAA
Organism: Acleris emargana; assembly: GCA_927399475.2. Lineage (NCBI taxonomy): Eukaryota > Metazoa > Arthropoda > Insecta > Lepidoptera > Tortricidae > Acleris > Acleris emargana. Next base: position 40,332,436 of record OV656835.1, on the reverse strand, counting down.
ACCGCGGTGGAAAATTAAATAAAAGTTATAATTATTTAATAATACTATGGACATAAACACTGAAATAAAGTGCCTACTGTTGTTTTGCAATTAAATTTAATCTCTTAAATTTAATTTGTAGCCTCATAATTGCCTGTATATTATTAACATTGTGTCATACGATTAAATAATTATTACTGTTTTTATTACATTCTTAAAAACTTGTTTTACTAGTACACGAACTCTTTTGCATTTGGGCGTTTGCAGTCGAGTTCATAAATATGTACAATCCAACAAAACCTCAGAATGTTAAAATCCATCAAGTCGTTTAGGCTTCAGGGCATGTCGAAGAAATAGTGATACACACATACAAAAATGAGAGACATATAAATCATTCATGACTCAGGAACCAATATTCGCGCTCATCACACAAATATCTGCCCTTACCTAGTACCTTGTAATTTTAATCGTTGTGACAATTCATATATGGCAGATAAACATGACATTAAATAGACAAAGTACTAATGTGTATACATATTAATGAACTCGACTGTACCTGGTTATTTCTGCAAGATAAATAGATAGATCAGATATAAATACTCTGTCTTTTTAGCTAAGATCGTTTAAGAAACATTTTGTATTTAGCTGACAGTCTGTGAGTAAAATTATACGGTTAAAAATAATGTTTATTATTTTCGGCGTACAACCTTTTCAGCATTAAGAAGAAGTTTTGATTAAATAAATAAATTTCTTGTATTTTCCTTATTTTAATGAAAATAACGCGTAGACAATACGCAAAGTACTCAGTAAAGTAGGTTTTTAACGAGATGAAGAGGCTAGATGAGAAAGTCTATTGCGCTTTCCTGGATTTGGAAAAGGGCTATGACATAGTGGAGAGGAATGAATTGTGGTCAGCTTTGTCCATGCAAGGAGTGAGCGACAGTCTGATACGGGCAATTAAATCTCTCTATGAGAATTGTAGTGCATGTGTCAGGATTAATGGGACCTATACCGAATGGCTCAATATTGAAAAAACTGTAAGACGGGGATGTGTATAGAGTCACCATGGCTTCAACTTGTTCAACGACAAATGCTGGACAGATTAAAAGAAAAGTTTTGTGGACTGAGAATGAATGAGTAAGGGTCTCCCCAAACTAGTCGACGCCGTTTCGGCGAATCGCGTACGGAAAAAGCTTTATGTCAACGCAATAAGAGCGAATAAGAAATCAATCGGCTCGGCCGACGCGAAACGACGTCTTTCGACGGGAAAACGGCGTTTTGCCGTAAAGCTGTTCGTATCTGTACGACGCTGTTAGCAGCCTACAGCACGCATTCATAAATCTCCGAGAACCGCCGTTCGGTGCCGGCAAGAGTTGAACAGCTCCGATCACGGCCGAGTACCTACGATAAGGACCGGTCAGAGCTGGCGGAAGCCGTTCAGCGTCTTCGACGGCCGACAAAGCCGATGACGGCCGAAGTAGCTACTGATGCGTTTGTATTTTATTTATATTTGTTTTGTATTTAATTATATGAAGGAAAATAATCTAACACGTTACGTCTGTCAGATTCCCAACTCACGTTGATACTAACAACCAGTCTCCAAAAATGAGATTTACGATTGCCGATCACCCGCTGTTGCCTACATCTGTTCATCCGACTTAACGGCTGTACGCGTGCTGTCTGACGTCTCGACGGCAGTACGGAGCACGGGAGAGCCGAACGTCGCTTTACAACTGTTGCGATAGCAAATCGCAGGCGATTGGGCGTCTCGACCGGCGGCCGCGAGGAGGATGAGACTGCTGAACGCAGGTGTCCAACCGCGGAGACGGCCGATCGGCTAAATGCGAATAGTGTGGTGTAAAACACTTGGCGAAAGCCGACTCCGCGTCGACTGGTTTGGGGAGACCCTTACTCGTCAAGTGCCTTCTCAATGCCGCTGATCAAGTAATACTCGCTTAAGAGATGGTAACTATTATGTATAAGGCTTTAAAAAAAGGGGCTAAAGGTAAATGTACGAGGGGCGGCTGATAAGTAATCTAACCTAACCTAAACTAACCTAACTTTAAAAAAAGACTGATTTATTTTTATTTTTATATACCTACGAGGGCAGAGTGAGAAGTCTGGTAAAAATCATATTAAAGGTATTTTCTTCACAAATTCATTAATGTCAATTTGTAATGCAGCCTTTTTGGAGGTAAATCGTATATTTGCAGCCAGTTCACACGACTAGTTTTTTTTTTGACAGCTATGAAAAAGAAACAATCACTTCGGTGTTTGCAAACATGGAGAAAAGTGAGTTTCGTGTTCTGATTAAACATTTTTTTTTGCGAAAAAAAACCATTAGGTACGGATAAAAAAAAAAAATTAGACAAATATTACGGGAACTCTGCTCCATCGATTAAAATGATCCACAAGTGGTTTACGGATTTTCGTTGTGGCCGTACAAGCACTGCTGACGCCGACCGACCCGGACGCCCAGTTGAGGTCACTACACCAGAGATGATCACCAAAATCCATGACATCATATTGACCGACCGAAAAATAAAGGTCCGTGAGATAGCTGATATTGTAAGCATTTCAGACGAACGGGTTCGTAATATCCTTCACACTTATTTGGATATGAAGAAGCTCTCCGCCCATTGGGTGCCGCGATTGCTCACAGTAGATCAAAAACGCACTAGGGTGACCCTGTCAGAGGCATGTTTGGCGAAGTTTAGGTGTAATGAAAAGGACTTCTTGCGTCGTTTCATAACTGTTGACGAAACCTGGATTCATCATCATACACCAGAAACCAAGGAGCAGTCAAAACAATGGATGGCTTCAGGTGAACCTGCACCAAAGAAGGCCAAAGCAGTTTTATCGGCGAATAAAGTTATGGCTACTGTCTTCTGGGATGCTCGTGGTGTAATATATGTTGATTACCTTCAGAAAGGTAAAACGATTAACGGCGAATATTATGCCAACTTGTTATAGCGATTTCATGAAGTTTTAATGGAAAAACGACCCCATTTGGCGAAAAAGAAAATCATTTTTCACCAAGACAACGCACGGGTCCACACTTGTGCAGTTGCTATGGCTAAAATCCACGAGTTGCGTTACGAATTGCTCCCGCATCCGCCTTATTCTCCAGATTTAGCCCCCTGCGACTATTTTCTTTTCCCAAACTTAAAGAAATGGCTTGGTGGAAAAAGATTTGGTTCCAACGAAGAAATCATCGCAGAAACCAATGCGTATTTTGAAGGGTTGGAGAAATCGTACTATACGGAGGGAATCGAAAAGCTAGAAAAGCGATGGACCAAGTTTATTGAGTTACATGGGGACTACGTTGAAAAATAAATATTTACCTACTTGGACCAAAAAAAAAAATATTGTTTAATTTTTTCCAGACTTTTCACTCTGCCCTCGTATAAAGCTTGAACACGCCAAAACGTGGACACGCATAATTATTTATATTTTTTTATTTACATATTATACAAACTATTGAATACTATAACTACCTACTTATAATATAATCTCCTTGGTATGATAAACAAGTAGGTAATATTATGACAGCGTACCACCTCATTCATTTCTTTTCACGATGGCGAGCTCTGAACATCAGCAGCGTGAATTGATTTTGCTCAAACATACAGAAAATCCCCATTTAAGCTATAGAGCACTTTCAAAACTATTAAAATATGCACAATCCACCGTATGTTCGGTTTTAAAAAAGTTCCGAGAACGTTTGACAGTAGAACAGAAGTCGGGTAGTGGTGGAAAGCACGGAGTAAATGGCAAAAAAAAAGAAGCCCGTGTTTTGCAGCTTTTTACAGCGAATCCGAAGCTATCATCACGTGATGTCGCAAAAAAGGTACAAATGTCGCAGTTTTATGTACAGAAAGTCAAGTCAAGGGCTGGATTAAAATCGTTCAAGGCTCAAGCGGCACCCAATGGAGATGCTAAGCAGAATTTATCTGCAAAACGAAGGGCACGAAAATTGTACGATGAATTATTAACAAAATTTAAATGGTTTTTATTGGATGATGAAACGTACATAAAAGCAGTCTTCCAGCAAATACCGGGGCAAGAATTTTACACATCTAAAAATCGTTGATGCTCCTGAAGATCGCAAAATAAAAAAAAGATCGATGTTTCCAAAAAAAGTTCCTGTTACTCGTACGGAAAGCTATTTATAATGGTTGTAAACGAAGTTGGTCATTCATCACAACAGGCACTGTAAACGGTGATATCTACAAAAAAGAATGCTTGCAAAAGCGTCTATTACCTTTTTTACGCAGTCACAGTTCACAACCATAGTTTTGGCCTGATCTTGTGAGCTGTCACTATTCTAAAGCAGTGACTGAATGGTTTGAGCAGAATGCTGTTGCTATGGTACCTAAACAGTGCAACCCTCCAAATTGTCCTGAACTAAGGCCGATCGAAGAATACTGGTCCATCATGAAAGGCATTATAAAAAAGAAAGGCAGACAAGTTAAATGGATAGCTGACAAACATACATACCTTCACGCCTGTAATCCCAGAGTGGGCTAGGCAGAGCTACAGAATTACAACTTTAAAAAGTTGTTGATAATTCAGTAACCACAATTTGCACAATTAGGCTAAGATGTTTAACAGTGTATATTAGTGACAGGTTGCAAGCCCATCGCCTAACAGTACTACAAGCCTATATTCCCTTAGTCACCTCTTACGACATCCACGGGAAGACATGGAGTGGCACTATTCTAACCCGGCAACCACACGGGACAATAGACACGGGATAGCTGAGTTGCAAAAAATATGGACTTGGGCTTGCAAACAATATCCTGATAGTGCTGTGCAAACATTAATGACCCGGTTCGACGTAAAGTTCGCAATATGGCATATTCGAAGCACAATTAAAAAAGTATATATTGGCAAAAACGTACAATAATATTGTAGATAAATGAAATAAAAAAATCCTTGAATTACATTTAATTTGTTATATTATGTGCTAACGTTTTGGCGTGTTCAAGCTTTAGTCCCGTGCAACTAAAATGCACTTATTACATTTTTCCAGTACCTATTGTTATCGTTTTTCGCCCAAAAAGTCAGTAACCACAGCCTTAATTTCGTCATCGGTCATAAACCTTCGTCCCCTGAGGTCTTTCTTGAGAAGTGTAAACAGAAAATAGTCACAGGGGCTAGATTTGGACCACAGATCACAGAAACAAGGGAGATATGTTATGGGGGCGTGGTTCGTGTCGCCTCGATATGGTCAAATTGACCATATCGGCACGAGGCGTGTCAAGCGTTGACATAGTCACTCACTGAACGCTGTCAGTATAGAAGCTCCGTTTAAATGATAAAATGACTGTATGTAGCGTGAAAGTGTGCAAAAATCGAAATACAAACGTTAATATAAAATCAAAGGGCATAACTTACCACCGGTAAATTTTGTTTTTAAGCATTATTTATATTTTTAAATGAATATTTTCTATTTGAATGGATTTCAGAGCGTAAGGTTGTGAAAGTTGTGTTGACGTGATTTCTATCGACTATCGATAAATGGCTTATTCTACAGCTATCAATAGAATTCAATGTGTTAATAGTTCTAGTTATTTATCACTACCACGACACGCTTAAAACAGAAGAAAAATAATTTTAACAAATTTTCAAGTTATACAAAATTTAATTTTCTTTACAATATTAACGAACGACGAAGGACTCTAGCAATTCAAATATAAGTAGGCGAATCATACAATTAAGATAAAAATAAATTAACCAACCACAAAGGCAAACGGCTCTGGCTCAGTATTGAGCTGTGCTTGCACACAGCGCTGATTGACAGCTCGCGCCGACTCACTCTCAAAAGGATTCAAGCCTAAAGGTTGGATGGTAGAGAATGCCCCAAGTATTAAGTCTAAGTATCTTTCTGTTTTAAGTAATTTGTACCATTTATGAAATTAAGTTTACATAATCAAGTCGGTAAACTACTGGTTTGTCCCAAACTGAGATCTTGTGACGTGACACTCAACCGAACCCATTTTATTAGTATATTTGTATTAACATCATAAAGTCCAAGTTTACAATTTAGACTTTTATGTACTAATCAAAACGAAAATCTTTAACAGCTCTAGAAAATTTAACCAAAGAAATTCGGCCATTTTTTGTTACGTTCTAATATAGGTATCGTTCCAAATTTAAAATCTTATGTATCAATTTTACGCAAACCGTATTCTTGCTAATAAAATATTATTCTATTCTAACAATAATATATTAAGTTTAAATGATGTAATTGTATTAACCTAGTAGTAAAATAATAAAAATAGTACTTATTGCCTGTAAATTGAATAGTACCTATATTAACGTTGCAAACAAGTTTGAATTGTTTATCGATATATTTTGAAACATTCCTTGTGGCATCCCTAAGTGGACGACAGGAGAGAAACGCACACCTCTTGAAAAAAGTATAACTAGATGTCGCTGTGTGTGGGTAGTCCTTAACCTGCTGAACATAGGGACTACTATCTTGGCGCCATCTAGCTCTGAGGAACTAATTAATTACTCGTCGCATAGATGGCAGCTAAGTGACGAGTAAGCGCTACCTTACGTTCAGTGACTGAACTACGATGGAAAAAAAACGATCTTTTAGCATTTTTCAACCTTGAGAACTTAGTATAAAGCTTAATTTTCTGCTACTATCAAAACTATGTTACGGCGTTTTTAGTTCGTAAGCTGTAACCAATTATGAGGAGGTTGTTTTTGTAGTAGTTAATAGAGCGTAAGCGTAAGACGCACACATGTTTAAAAGTGGCGACACCGGGTCTTGTACGAATTGGCGTTCATGACATATCTCCCTTGTTTCTGTGATCTGTGATTTGGACTAAAGGGGGGGTGGTCAATGGATTCGAAGCTATTGTCTTTAATGGTTAGTTCCAGATTCGCCGGATTCTTGTTTCGTCGGATTCCCGTTTCGCCGGAATTTCATATATAAAATATGTGCCAGTCTGATCTTTTCCCTTAAGAATCCGGCTACTAACCTCTTTAATCCTCTTCCCCCCGGACCTCTAACGAGTATACACGCGTGCACTTACTTTATGTTAATTCTAAATAGAGTTTTGAAATAAATTGAAAATTAATTAGAACGCAAAAATTAGGATAACATAAATGACCAGAGGCTTCAACAACCATCCAGCCAGCGAGCAGAAACACTGGAGTGAGTGAAACATCTATTACCTTACTACGTCAGGAACTAAAATCAAAGCCACCTGCATTCATTTTGTATTGGAAAGAAAGGGACAGATATACTTTTGTCAAGAACGTTTCATAGGGGGCTTACTAATCTGGACGGAAAGCGAAGTTATACGAAACTGTCGATCGTGACCAATTCGATGAGACACCTCAAGCGCGTCGCGATAAAATCAAACTACGCTTGCAATTTGATGCGCTCCTGGTACTTTGCGTGGTGTGCTTGAATCTCTATACATTAATTTTGTATGTAACAAAAAAAAAAAAAAAAGTAAAAGAAAAAAAAAAAAAAAAACGGCTATGTTGTGTTCCGCGTGCAAAAATAATGTACTGGTTACACAGAAAAGAATAAAGTGTACAAATAGATCATGCTTGCAAGAATACCACCAGGACTGCGTAGATTACAATAATGACTCACCAGCGGTGCGAGCAAAATGGATATGCCCGGAGTGTGTGGCATGTCGCCCCAAGAGCGGTAACACTAACACTCCTGTACAAACGAAGGGCCAAAAATCTACAGAGCCGAAACATCCAGCTACTACCGCGGTTTCGCAAACCATGCCTGAAATTGTACCATTAAATTCACCACAGCAGCACACTGCTGAAATCAGTGCTTTGAGAACAGAGATCTTAAAGTTATTCAGAACACAACAAGCTCAACAAGACCAGTTTTTTAAAGCGGTTAATGTAAAATTAGAAGAACTTATAGCTCAAAATGCACAGCTTAAAGAAACTGTTGAATTCACTGCTGAAAAATACGATGAATTTGTGGTTAGAATGCAGCAATTAGAAAAGGAAAAAAAAGAGGATAGAATACATATTGAAAAATTGGAAGAGAAAGTGGAAAATATGGAAAGGCAACTGCGATGCTCTACATTGGAGATTAGGAATATACCAAAAAAGCCTACAGAGACTAAGCAGGACATTGTAGATACTATTGTTAAGCTATGTAGTACTGTAAATGCCCCAATCCAGTCAGCTGACGTGAAGGATGTATTTCGTGTGAGCAACTTGGCTAAGCAAAAACCAATGATCGTTGAGTTCACATCAACCTTAACCCGAGACAAGATCTTCCACTCAGTCAAAAAATATAATAAGGAACACAGAGAAGATAAGCTAAACACAGGACATCTACAGTTGGGAAATGTACCTAATCAGCCGATATACATTGGTGAAAATCTAACTGCATCTAATAGACGTCTCTTTTACTTGGCCCGAGACTTCAAATCTCATCATGGATACAAACACTGCTGGACTGCCGCCGGGAAAGTGTTTCTACGGAAAGAAGACTCATCTGCATTAATACGTATAAACACAGAGGCCGATATAAAGAAACTGGGACAAGAAACAAAGCAATGACTATACTTAGATGTTATCACACGCTCTCAATCTGCATGTTTCTATTTATTATGTAAAGCTTGTAAAATACAGCTTTTGATACAAAATGTAACACTACACACTGTTCAAATTATCTACACTACAATACACTCTCTCAAACACGATCTAAATAAACAACTAACTCATTCTCGTATATTTTATACAGCTATTATATTGAAGTCACCACTAGTCAAATGGCACAGATATAATGGTGCCAATCACCATTCCGGTCGCTTTAGTACTTATGACTGCACCCTATTTAAAATATACGTATAAATGGCTACTATAAATTTAGACACATTATGTGATATTGACCAAACATCGATTGCCTCATCAGTTAAATGTGAACTAGAGGAACTAAGTAAACATATAAAAATAAACAAAACTGACCTTACTTTAATATCGCAAAACATAAGAAGCATTTGTAAAAATTTCGATGATTTTCAAATATTATTATTTCAATTAAACTTCACCGCGGATATCATAGTCCTGTCTGAGTGTTGGTTAAACAAAGACCATCCAATCCCCCAAATTCCTAATTACATTAGCCTCTCTACTAAACATAATATAAATCAAAACGACGGGGTTGTGGTATATGCAAAAACATCACTCAGACCGGAACTTAAAGAAATCAAATTAGTTCATGCTTCGTGTATACAAGTAAAAATATTAAATTACATTGTATTAGGTATGTACCGGTCGCCTTCTAATCATAATGCGTCTATCTTTATAAACTCGTTGAATGACCACCTGGAAAGCATTAAGTCCTATGAAAACGTCATCCTAACTGGAGACATAAACATAACCCTCATATATGATCAGAATGAAAGACCAGATGAGTCGCATAACAGAATTAACTACTTAAATACACTAGCTTCACAGAGTATCCTACCGGGTCATACATTACCTACTAGGGGTAAAAATTGTCTCGATCATATAAACCTTAAAATCAATAAAAATAAACAATGTGCATATATCGGTATATTACAAACTACGATTACAGATCACTTTACTACACTACTTAGTATATCTAAAATCAAACCTAATAAGTCCTCAATAACTACCGTAGTAAATATTGACTATGAGGAGGCATATAACAATTTACTAAAAAGTAACCTTATGACTATTCTTATGAGCGATGACCCTAACTCTATAGTAGAAAAGTTAATTTATTTATTAAATGCTTCCCTTGATAAAGCAAAGACTATAAGAAACAGACCTAAAATACAGCGTAACATAAAGTCATGGATAACTACTGGAATTATTAGGTGTATAAAAAATAGGAATAAAATGCAATTAAAATTAAGAACTGATCCAGATAATCTTACTCTTAAAACAACATATAAGCGGTATCGAAATTTCTGTAATAAGTTAATAAAAAACATAAAGATAAAATCTGTGCCTCCTGTGACAAGTGATACAACTCGAGTTATAGGAGTTTTCGTTTTCTTTCATGAAACACCTTAAAAAAAAATAACGCATCGTTTGCTCCAACTCCCGTGTTCCTAGGCCTTCTAGTTTCCAAGATACTTTCGTGTAAAATGATACAATTGACCCTTTTTTTCTGATTTTCAGTGTTTAATGCTATTTCTCTAGTGAAAGCACGTCAAAAAACCATAAGAATATTTTTTTCTCGTGCCAGATGATATATCTAAAAATGTATCATAAATCACGGTTCTTATACCTTTAAAATTTTCTTTGTCTTTTGATATAACTTGAGTTATATCATTTATCACCAGAGTTTTGCGTATTTCGAAAGTTACAACTTGAGTTAGATCAAAAATTAAACCTGTTTTTGCTTCTTTTGGTTTGTGTTAATTGATACAACTCGATTTATATCAAATGTTTTCAAATATTTCCTAATCTTTGCAAATGTATAAGTCAGTTGTATGAAAAATGTGAGAATATTACGACCATTTAGAACTTGTAAAGTTTGGTGCATAGTGATACAATTACTATAAAATAATAAAATAAATATCAGGGGAGAATCTCACACCAATTGGCCTAGTCCCAAACTAAGCTCTAGGCTTGTACTTTGATTATAGTATTTATATCGTTGTCTAGTACAACGATATAAATACAAAAATAGAAAAATATAAACATATTGTACATATTTTTATATTAATTGTATTGTTCTGGTTTATCTGTTGTACAATAAAGTTTTTACATACATATATACATACAAATCTTAAAAATACTTATATCTAAACAAATTTATTGATACTTATCATAGAACCGTGTCATAATACAGTGTAATATGTAAATCGTCAGGTCTACTAATATTACCTTGTGACTGAGTTTTTAAAGGTTGAGAATAAAATGGCTTATCTCTAATAGTTACGCAAAAGAGACCAATAATAAAAATTCGGTATCGAGATACAGCCGTTTTTAGGTAAAAAATATATTTATTACTTCCTAGTATGTTTTCTTATAAAAACCCTAATTGTTAGAACTTAGTATAATGCAGTGTATTAAGCACATTTTAAACAAATTAACTGGAGTATTCGTAGGTTTTTTAAAAAAACAATGTAGTTGGATGTTTTATATAGAACTAATAATAATATTTGTTAGCCTCCTTTCGATCGTAATTTTACGAAAGTGACCATTTCTTTAGCCAATTTATACCGATTACAATATTAAATTCTTACATACATACATACATACATAACTTCACGTCTGTCTCCCAATGGGGTAGGCAAAGACTACGGAACGCCAGGTGCACCGATCTAAACATACAACTTTCGCTTCCTCTACATTCATCAATCTCTTCATGCACGTACGTCAGTTTCGGGTGCTTTTTATTTGGCCCTTATGCAGAACATCGCGAATCTGATCACCGTACGTCCGTGTAGGACGTCCCCTACCGACATATCCGCTCACTCTTGCTCGCCATATATCTTTCGTAACCCTTCTTTCATCCATCCTTTCTAAATTACCAAACCATCTTAGCATACCCTTTTCGATTTTAGTCTCTACATCTTCTTTCAATCCACATCGTTCTCGGATCTCGCTATTTCTTTCTCTATCTATCATCCTAACACCACACATACTTCTTAGAGCTCTAATTTCAACTGCATTACTCCGGCTTGCGTTCTTCTTCTGCCATACCCGAGATTCACTACCATACATTAATTGAATTCTTGTATTTTTATAAAAAGTGCTATATGCTATTACCTTAGTTGTCTCATGCTAATTACAAATACTAGATTGTAGTATTTATATAGAAAGAGCTATATGCTGATTGTTATAAGTAAAACACTCATTTAAATAAATTTTATTTTATCGAAGGTTATAAGAACATCACTTTGCAAAAACTACCAAACATGAGGTAGAACGATAAACAAAAATTTCTGAAAGCAACTATCTGCCTAGTCGTTTTAAGCAGATTACATAAATGTGCTCACTTGATAAGTACATTTGTTTATTGTATAATCCGACTAATTGACAATTGGCTGTGTTCTGCAGATTAAAAGTATCATCTTTTAACGGACAAAATAGACTAAATCAAGTACTTTGGCTGCGTTCGACATTATAGAACGCACATTTCGTTATTGGCGGTTTTATACATAATTGTATAAGTTAGTGAATTGACGTGCTAAAATAGGTCGCTTTCAACATAACATAGTTTAAAAAATCTAGTTTATGATGGCATAGCTAACTCATGTTCCAAAAAAATGAGTCTGGTCTCTTTCTTCATAGCTATGGTCACCCTGTCATCGAGGGTGGGAGCACACGCTCGCTGTGGCCTGAACCGACGCGTAAGCATGATTTCTATTGTAGGTAACTTAATGTTAATATCCTTTTATGGCTGCGATACAATATTATGATCTACATGTGAATGGAACTAGTTATTTGTATAAAATATTATGACAGAAGATAAAAACGGTAAAAATCTCGCGACGGAAAGAAATAGTTATTTACCAACCAACATGTTTTATTTTGTGAAGTGGCAGGTTATTAAATGCTACCGTTCTGTGGTGACTTAAATTATTGTATCAAATTCAGTAAGATGAAATTCAGGTGGACCATGCGATATGTCACTTAACTACCTATTCGTACTTTCTACTTCGACTGACGGCGAGCTTAATTTAACTTTCTTCATATCTTACCTACCTGAGATTTAGTTATCATTATTTTCATGTTTTGTAGGTGATTAGATTATGCTGATGATTGAGAATTGTTGTTTGTTTTTTTGTGTAGGTGCCTATTTAGTTTTTGTTTTAGATGGCAATATGCACTGGTTAATTTACCTCCTGTATTGTTGCAACATCGTAATTTTGCTTTGAAATGAAGGAGTATAAGTTAATTTGTTTCCTCAGTGATTTAATTTCATGTTTAGTTCCTTTATTCCTTATATTTAAAAAAACAAAATTATCATAATTGCAATCGTTTATAATCATGATCAATTACTTGTATTATTTGACACATGTTTTGTCGTTACCAGACCTAAGAATAACTCGATATGTAACATTAGTCACGGTTTAAATTACGATTATTTTTTGTGACTAATGATGCAACTCACTAAAATCTTTCATATTATGTCCGTTCGTCTTCAGAAAGATTACTTATTCAATTCCCTACAACTTGTGTATAAAGGTTAGACCTCTAACTCAAGAAATAAAAGAAAAATTAAGCTTTAAAAAAAAAGTTGTATCAGTCATCACCAGAGCTCCTTGATTACACTTTTTTGTGTTAAATAATACAATTCGAGTTGTATCATCATACACGAGTTAAATAGATTAATCTGAAATGTAAAATGATACATTTCGGACGTTTCTTCAAATATCTTGAAATCTATAACTAGTATCATTATTTTTGTCAAACCAGTTAATAAAGTGATATTACATGTTATAAAAATCGAAAGCAATGTTCAAAAAAACGTATTCGTTTAAGAGCAGTATTTTTTTTAAACTTGTTTTTGCTCTCCTGTAAAATCGTGTTTTTCGAGTTGTATCACTTGTCACAGTAGGCACAGAAATATGAACGCGAACTTCTTAAAGCAGCAGCTAAAAACAATAAGACATTATGGAACACTATAAAAACCGTTACCTACAGCAATAACAGAAAAGATCAAAATACACAACTATTAAACATAATAAAAGACTCTCCAGTTGATTCTGTTAATCATGTAAACAAATACTTTGCAAATGTTGGAAGAAATCTAGCAAATGGAATAATTAATAATAAAATACCCAGCAATAATACTAAACCCCCTATCAACTCGTCGAATAGTTTACTATCATCATCTTTCGCGCTGTTAGAGACTGATCCTTGGGAAGTTAGACAAATAATTATGTCTTTGAAGACAGATAGTGCTCCTGGCTGGGATAGTATCACAACGAAATTCCTTAAGCGATGTGCTGATGCTCTAGCGCCCGCAATCTCTCACTTGGCAAACCTTTGTTTTAATAAAGGAATATTCCCGACATTACTTAAAAAATCAATAGTTACCCCTGTGTTCAAGAGTGGGAAGAGAGAAGATGTTAATAATTACAGGCCAATATCGGTACTACCTGCGCTTTCAAAGATAGTGGAAAAACTAGTTAACAACCGTCTGATAAACTACTTTAATAAATATAATGTTATCTCAAAGTCACAATATGGTTTTAGAAAGAAACTGTCGACCGAGGATGCAATACTCTCTCTGACCTCTTTTATCGCTGATAGGTTAGATAAAGGGGATAAGTGCTTAACGGTATTCTTAGACTTAAAAAAAGCATTTGACACAGTCTCTCTTCCCATTCTTGAACAGAAGCTATATAACGTGGGAATTCGAGGGTTACCTTTGAAGTTGTTAAGTGACTACTTACACGGGCGTACGCAGAGGGTCAAAATTGATAGTTACATTAGTGAGGACTCGGATATCTCCTTTGGGGTCCCTCAGGGTAGTGTTCTGGGTCCCACACTATTTCTGATATATATAAACGACTTGCTAAATACTAACGCTTCTGGAGGTTCAGTCTTCTCATACGCGGATGACACAGCCATAGTCTTTGTTGATACAACTTGGAAATCAGTTTTTGAGAGGGCTGAAATTGGACTCGCTCATGTGTTTGAATGGCTAAATAAGAACCTTCTAACATTAAATATAACCAAGACTAAATATATGTGCTTTTCTATTAATAATAAAGCCCAGCCAAGTACAGATCACACACTTACAATACATGCCTGTGGGAATGGAGGATCTCAAATATCGCACTCTTGTTGCTGCAACCAGTTAGAAAGGGTTACTGAAATTAAATATTTAGGAATAATTTTAGATTGTCGACTGAACTGGCACTCACATATAGAATACATTAATAGTAGAATACGCAAACTCATATGGATCTTCAAAACTCTCAGACACATCGCAACACCCAAACTCATAAAACAAATATATATAACCTTAGCTCAATCAGTAATAGGATATTGCTTAACAACCTGGGGGGGTGCTAATAAAAGTAAATTCTTAGATATAGAAAGAGGGCAACGCAGCCTTTTAAAAGTAATGTTTTTTAAACCGTTAAGATTTCCTACCGACGAGCTGTACAAAAGCTCTGGTGTATTGAGGGTGAGACAGCTGTATATCCTGTTATCTGTCATGAGGCTCCACAAAACTGTACCCTCTAACCAAGTGCAAATTACTAGGAGAAGAAAACCTGAAGCTATTAAGAAAACGGCAGCGAATACTGTCTTTCTTAAGAGACAATTTAACACACAAGCTATAAAACTCTACAATGAGCTGGACAAAAAACTTGACATTAACAATCTTATATTACGTGAGTGTAAAAGTGTTACAACGGAGTGGCTTAAAACATTAAATTATACAGAAACAGAAGAGCTATTGTTAAAATAAAGCAAAGTATAATTATATTTATACTAGAGAATGTACCTACACACACACACGCACGCATACGCACACGCCCACACACACACACATACACACACACACACACACATACACACACACACGCCTATTTTTCTTTTATATTCTTTTGTATTTTCTTTTATATTTTTAACTTTTTAATTTTTAAACATAATTCTTAAGCACCTATGGAGGAGCGGGATCTCCTGACACAGGTTTTTTGTAAACTTAATAGGAGATCTCACAATGTTTTGTCATGTTATTGTGATTTATAAGAATAAACAATTTTTCATTTTTTTTTTTTCATTTTTTTTTAATTGCTAGCTTTGTTGTGCGGGCGGTATGCACTGGTGCCTTATCTTGCAAAATCAGAATTCTTTTGCTTAGTTTACCCCGCCGTTTTCCTTCTATTGTCTCTCTTAGGTGATATAGTGAGTAATAATCAGCATAAATTGTAGTTTTCTTCGGTAAATAATATATGCGCAAAATCCCTTCTGTGTCCCTAAAGATTGTAGCCATAACATAAGATTACCTACCTACCGATGGACAGACCTTGAAATTTCCGAGGCGGTATCTCATCCTTAAATTTTCACTGTAACGACTCTTGCTTACTTTCCGGATCCCTGTGTCCAATCCAAGTCTCATCAGATGTTACAATTCTATAAAATATTTTTTTCTTTCCCTCGACTCATGCCAAAAAACTCTTCGCATCATTTCACACGCCTCTCATTGTCAAATGCTGTCAATATTCTGGGGACCCAACGTGCACTATCCTAGTACCTACATGTTCAAATGCTCATGAATTATTTGATTGACTCGCTCTTTACTGACATCTCTAGCTGACTCCCACTGCTTCACTCGTCGTTTCTGTAAAATATATTTTTTCACCATGGCTACATTTTCATCGGTGACGGCTGAAACTGGTCTTCCACTACGAGGATCATCTTCCAGGCTGTCACGACCTAATTTAAACTGCCTCGAACAAAACTTTATAACAAATTCGGAAGAACACGAACTGCCACACACACGTAATATACGCTGTCTGATCTCCGAAGGAATACTCCCGTCTTTAGTCAAAAACTTAATCACCGCACGCTGCTCGATTTTATCCACTTTCACTTTTTCTACCGACATGTTCGAAACAAATGTAGGAGACAAATAAATGAATGTATTACATTTTGAAAATAGAATAACAAACGAATATAAATCCATAGGTACCTTATCTTAAGGTACATCCAACGAGTTTGAACTTCTTTAAATAGGACTTGACTAGCATTTTACGACGACATAGAAGGGTATCATGGGGTAAAAATTAAATACTTTATTGGCAATATAATTTATTTAAATGCTTTTTTTAAATCGGAAAACATGTATAAATAATAAATGGCGGAGGATAGGTACATAATTTGTCACGATGCATGTGACGTGTCATACAAAGTTGAATGATTCTTATTTAAAGACGCAAAAAGTGTTTTTTTGGAAGTAGACAACGAATATTTAAAGTGGTAATCGAGTAGGAAGCTCGGGTAAGTAGTTAAATTTAAGTGTTCTTATTCACAAATAAGCGTCTCGCCCACTCCTTAACTGTTCCTACATTCACATACCTACTCTTGCAACGTAAAATAAAAAATCAGATTCCATCCGTTTATTAAGAGTCTAGACTTCTAAAGCGCCTTTAGTACCTAGATAGTTTTCTTGTGCGAAGCAAAGGTCCCTGTGGTAATTTAACCACGGTTTGTTTCCCATTGAAAGGAAGATCAATGTCTAGTAAACTTGTTAGGCAGGCAGGTACACTCGGCAAAATGGAATCCTGACCCAACATAGAACTGTGTCACAGTAAATTCAAGAATTATCAAACAAAACGTCACTGTGATGTGAATGTGACATAGTTAGTATGGTGGGTCAGGGTTCCATTTTACCGATTACTAGTCAGCGTTAAAAAGAGACGACTTTTGCACCTTGTCACTCTACTTTCACGTAAGCAATCTTAAACGAGATTGTCGAATGTGTTAATGCGTTAAAGTACAAAGTGATCCGCTACTTTTGACGCCGACTGAACCTACATATAAATATTTTTTGACATCTTTAAGCAATTATTTTAACACATATTGTAAATAATCTTTAATATTCACGGACGCAACATATGAACATCCGTTCTTATTTGTAATTATTGGAAGTGATCAGTTTTTAGGGTTGTTGGTAATTCTGTAGCTCTGCCTACCCCACTCTGGGAATGAAGGCGTGAAGGTATGTATGTATGATCAGTCCTAACGGATTGGTAGGTACTAACGAATGTAGACAAATACTGCTTTTTTTATAAATTAAAAATACATTTTACTTACATTCTATAGTTTTACATTTAAAGAGATATCAAACATTGCAACGAATGTGAACGTTGATAAATACCTATAATATGCAATGTTCTGGTTAAGGCAAGGATATTTCAGTTGAGAGCATTTTATGACAATAGATAGGTACTTACCTACTTGCTCATTTTAATAGTAGTAGTTAATAACGAAAGTTAATATAGTCCTAAAGTTAAAATAGTGAAGTCCGAAACATCAAAATTTTAATATCGAACATCAAATATTATTATGCCGATGATTTAAATAGGTATAGAACTTATTTGATGGGTATGTAATCAAATCTCGAAAGTTGATTTATCTAAAGTTAAAGTATCGAAGTCCAAAACATCGAAAGTCGAAACATCGAGCGGTTTTTAGTTAAGTATGCCGATGTTTGAAATATCGAACATTCTTGTTGGCTATGTCATCTTAGTAAATGACTCATCAAACATCGGAAGTTGATACATCTAAAGTTAAAAAGTCCAAAATATCGTAAGTTGAAATATCGACCGGTTGTTATTCCTCTATAAAATCAAAATTAAATGTTTACTAAAATGGAATAAAAAATGATAATATAATAAATCAATTAGATGGAATTAATCAAATCTCAATTAACAGTCTGTTTTACTCCTATAATGTATATGTATATGGATTAAAGTGAATAAAACATAGTATGGTGCAAATCACATGTGTCAAAATCACAGACTATACTCGAAACTGTAATTAGATTCCAAAATCCTAACCTCAACCGACGCACATTCGCTGTGATTACTGCATTTTGGTTTAAGTGTAGGTATTTTTATCAATTAAACTGACCCTAATATTACTGGTTACACGAGTTCTCATTGATATGTTTATGAAATAATATTTTAATAAAGAAATAATCAAGATGGGAACTGTCAGATTTTGGAATCTAATTAGATTTTCGAGTATAGTGAGGTGGAGTGTTTAAATTTTCAATTGGTAAAACAGACTGTGAGGTGGGGTGTTTATAACTCGAATCGATAAAAATATTATTTTTAAACATTAATGCCGTCATAATTCACATTTATTTCTATTGTAATTCTTAAATCAGATGACGAATCTAGCGAGTTAATAAATGAATCAAACTCAGACATAAGTCTCAATTCTTATCCTTTAGCCCAATGAAATAGATTTTAATAAACATTTATACTAGCAAAATCTTATTGAAAATAACACATAATATGTAGGTCCCACAGGATGAAATGCGACTTAACCCGTAGTCGCATCACTATACTAGTCTCTGATGTTTCGTTACATACATATTACGTTTTGTTATTCTGAAGTAAGTACTTTGTTTTTTTCGTAAAACACAGTTTTTTTAATTTAAAATATTTCAATCCAGACATATTTGGACTGTAATTTAAATAAAACGCCAAATGTATAGACCGCAACTCTCTTTGAGTAGGTACCTATAACGAAACGTTGTGTCAAATGTCATTCGCACAAAGCTAAAGTGCAATCAGTGGAGTAGTTAAATTCTAAAAGATAGTTACGACGACGAACAGGAGTGTTACGTTGAACTGCGATAATTTACTGCCAGTCGGGCTAACCTAAATTACTCAATCCGTTTATCTGAGTAGGTAAGTATACGGGTAAGGACCAAAAAGTTGTCCACGCTAACTCACTAAATTAAATTTTCTATGAAACTTTTCCGTTGTGACACGAAAGTTAGCCATACAATTGTAGGGATAATTTTCGTCGCACAACGGAACTTTTTTCAACTTCGCTGTTTGTATGGTTAACTGCGCTTAACAGTGGTCCAACTTTTTGGTCCTTACCCATACATTATTGAAAATTTTAACTTTGAATGTTTTAATCGTGAGCCATTTTAGAATGTAGATATTACGATTGTAGATAAGTTGATTAACCTAACCTAACCTAACCTTCGATATTTTTGAAATCATTACTTTAACTTTAGATAAGGTCGAGGTAAATAAAAATGACAAAAGGTGTAAACAAATCAATACTGTTTGACAGCCTCAATATTTCTTCAAAACCAGTTTTGAATTTAAATAAACGTATAGTTGTTTATAGTTATGTAATATTAAACAGAATGTGAAAGTAACAATCAAAGCGTGTACCTACATCATTCAATATATACCTCACGCGATATCCGAAAGTACGTGATTACGGTGTAATAATGGTAAATAGGTCCGTTTGGTTTTGTTTACATCTTTTGTCATTTCTATTGACCGGGGTCCGTTCATTTGACCGAAATACGTTTGGCCGAATGAGTCGTTTGGCAACTGTTTCATTTCCCAACCCGCATATATTTCTGTAACTGTGAATATTTCAGGATTTATTTTTGTACCATTGTGTAGACTATAGGTTAGGTTAGGTTAGGTTAGCTATTTTAAAAAAAAACTGAAATATTTACAGTTACAGAAATATAAGCGGGTTAGGAAATGAAACAGTTGCCAAACAACTCATTCGGCCAAACGTATTTCGGTGAAACATTAGTGAACCCTATTGACCCCGACTTCATATTATCTTTCGATGTTTTAACACAAAATTCAAATAACTGTTGATGTTTAAATAATTCGATATTTGGAACGGTCTGCATTTCCGGGGTGTATATTATGAGTATTATGACATTTATGACTTTAAGTACCTAGATGTTTTGACCGTTCAATATTGTAACTTTCGATATTTTGGACTTCGATATTTTAACTTAAGATAACTTGACATTCGATATGTACCTGTTAATTACCCCTCAGTCGACATAGCCCCGCCTGACCATACTTATTGTTTACGACGTTAAACAACAAAAACAGGAAATTGCGTTCAGAATTGCGATTATGTTGTTAGCTAGATGCCCTATAAATATGTAAAATGTAAATGTACCAGATCAATGTGTAACACAATACTCGCTTCGTTCTGGGCCTCTGTTTGACAACCAGATCCACTTTAATCGGCAATCTTCGTTTTTCTATGAAATACGACTGACTGATTTGAAATTTGAAGGTAATCCATAGGTATCAGTTTTGTACACAACTACATGACAGAGTTCATTGAGGTACTTTAAGTTTTTCACCTATACTGTCAATTGCGAGTGCAAGGGTGATTTCAATAGCTAGCCGAAAGCTATTAAGAAGCTGGGAGTTCTGTAAGTAGGGACCTATTTTTATACAATGTTCTTATTGTGGTCGGTGTACCATAACAGTTCTAAACAGACATCAATCAATACTAGGTGTAAATCGGTTGGTACCAATTAGGTAGGTATATGTTTTAGTTTAACCCTTCTTCAGGCCTTGCTAAGGTAAGGATACAAGCAAGAAATGGAATAGAGCCACGAATTCGTAACTTCCTGAAGGGTACTGATCCATGAAGTCATATTTCAGGAAAGTTCAATTAAATTTGAGTCATAAAATTTAGGTAGTTAAGTTCAATTTTGAGCGACATGAATGTGGTCGATGAAATGTACTATGCCTGGAAAAGGGTTAAATAACCTAAAATGTAGGTAATTATTTAGTGTAAGGGAACTTTTCCTGATTTATTTAAGATATCGAGATATTAAAAAAAGGAGCACAAAAGTCCTCCATAATGTTTATAAGTGTGTATTTTAGGTACTTATTTTCTACCATTTTAAGATTACTATAATCGCAATCTTAGTTCTTTACGTTGCGACAAATTGCAACTACAATAATGTCAATTATAGGTACTAGCGGTGCTCTGTAGTCTGGGTAACTTCGAAAGGTTTGCTCTCAGCGGCTACTATTATAATTATGCAAAAGCCCTAAATATAGGTGTAACGCCTTATCTAAGTCCTTTCGTCGTGAAGCACGCCGTCTCGTGCGCGGTGGTGTATGATGTAGGCAGCGCGCGAGATGGTTAGAACCTGATGCCTTCCTGCACCTTGGCCATGACGGTGGCGGACTCGCGCAGCTGGCCGGCCTCGGCGGCGGTGAGCGGCTGCCGCACCACGTCGCACACGCCAGCGCCGCCCAGCACGCACGGCAGCGACAGGAACACCTCCTCGCCCACGCCGTGCTCGCCCTGCGCGCACACAACTCGGATGTAACAACCACGCCCGAAACTACAATAATAATATGCAGATTTGACAACATAATTTTTTTGTGCCACCCGCGAATTAAGTACTAAAGGAATCGAAAGGAACCTCCTGAACACGGCAAAAAATGCATTTAAATTTATTTTGTTTTTTATTTAAAATACAACAAAGAGAAAAAAGTAACCTCATTTTACCGATACTACGGCCGAATAGATATAACACTTTAGCCTTTTTCACGAGAAAAATATCATTTCATTGTTTTTTGTCACTTTCGAGTGAAACTGTTGAGCGCTCGAAAGTCAAAAACCGGCCCCCAGACCCATAGACGTTACAAGTAAGAATAAAGCCATTGCGTCACATATGTAACACAAAAGAGTAGAAATTAAATAAAATGGAACTAAAAAAAAACATACTTAAGTACTAAATTGTTGTCATAAGCAATGTACGTCAAAAATATGGCAGTTACATAGAAAGTGGCGCCCTCATTTAGTTTCTACTCTTTTTTGTCGCACTGTATGTATACATACTAGGGAATGCAATTCAACCGGTTATTAACCGTTTTTGTATGAAAATATCCGGTTAAAACCGGTTAAACCCGGTTATTTGCATTCCCTAATACATACACGGACATTATTGTAAGCGGCATAAAGGGTTTTTTTTAATGTCTCGGGAACTTATACATGTTTATATGACTGTACATATTTGTTGCCACCTTGATGTAAGTTTCAATATTTTATTATTATCATTATTTATATTGTGGTGAATTCGAATAAAATATATTAGATGCCGTGTCTATAAAAGAGACGCATGTATTAATAGTTGATCGCTGGCTGTTCACACTGCCAGCGACAACTCTCTCCTAAACCAAATAATTAGATCCCGTGTCATTAATAGAGACGCATATATTAATAGTTGATCGCTGGCTGTTCACACTGCCGGCGACAATTCTCTCCTAAACCAAAGAATTAGATCCCGTGTCATTAATAGTGACGCATATATTAATAGTTGATCGCTGGCTGTTCACACTGCCGGCGACAACTCTCTCCTAAACCAAATAATTAGATCCCGTGTCATTAATAGAGACGCATATATTAATAGTTGATCGCTGGCTGTTCACACTGCCGGCGACAACTCTCTCCTAAACCAAAGAATTAGATCCCGTGTCATTAATAGTGACGCATATATTAATAGTTGATCGCTGGCTGTTCACACTGCCGGCGACAACTCTCTCCTAAACCAAAGAATTAGATCCCGTGTCATTAATAGAGACGCATATATTAATAGTTGATCGCTGGCTGTTCACACTGCCGGCGACAACTCTCTCCTGAACCAAAGAATTAGATCCCGTGTCATTAATAGAGACGCATATATTAATAGTTGATCGCTGGCTGTTCACACTGCCGGCGACAACTCTCTCCCCAACCAAAGAATTAGATCCCGTGTCAATAAATGAGACGCATATATTAATAGTTGATCGCTGGCTGTTCACACTGCCGGCGACAACTCTCTCCCCAACTAAAGAATTAGATCCCGTGTCAATAAAAGAGACGCATAATATAAGTATTAATAGTTGATCGCTGGCTGTTCAGACCTCGTCATGTTGTTCTCCTAGTCATTTTACCTTTTATTTTTATTTTTATTGACCTTACATTTGTAATGATTTTATTTGTGTTAGTTTAAAATAATAATATTTTATTACTATATTACCTTGTAATGTAACTTACTTTTAAGTATTATTGTATTTAATAATTGAAAAAATGACCTTCTGGTGGAGTTTCTTGCGGCGCTTCTTCTCCGCAATGATGGTCTTGTCCGAAGCGCTAGTAGATTCACTCCCATGTTACTGACGTGTAAAAGAGCTCACATGTGGCCAAATTACTGAATAAATATTTTGAATTTTGATTTTTTTTGAATTTCACACTGCCGGCGACAACTCTCTCCCCAACTAAAGAATTAGATCCCGTGTCAATAAAAGAGACGCATAATGTATTAAAAGTTGATCGCTGGCTGTTGACACTGCCGGCGACAACTCTCTCCCCAACCAAAGAATTAGATCCCGTGTCAATAAAAGAGAAGCATATATTAATAGTTGATAGCTGACTGTTCACACTGCCGGCGAAAACACTCTCCCTAACAAAAGAATTAGATCCCGTGTCAATATTATAAATATATTAATCGTTGATCGCTGACTCTACTCAGGTAGCGGCCGCTTCTCGCTCATCATCGGCGGCGGACAAGTGCCTTACACTGTGAGGAATTCTCAAACAGCGCTTGCGCGTGCGGGTCATCAGGAGGCTCAACTAAACCTAACTCTCTACACAAATGTTTTTGATACTAATTTTAAAACAGGAGTCTCTCAATCTACCATGCTTCTTGCGGGTTCAACGAACCAGAGGGCTTATAATGTCTAACGCACTCGGAATAACAAACGTTTACATTTTGAAAATCGAAGGCTTGTCTGCATACTAAATAAAAACGATTGGTCCACTTTGAAGCCGGTTGCGATTGCGAGTGCGTTAGACAATAACCCCTCTGGGTTCATTGACCTCATGATAACAGCCAAAGCTTTGAGAACCACAATTTCTTTCATTTAGGGCTGCATGGTGTAAGATTGCAAACATAAAGGGAAAAAAACTTGGTGTCTGAAACTGTACGTTCGTCAGCGGATGAAATCGAATATTTCCCTGCAGTAAACTCTCTCGGCAATACAAACGATATTTCAGACTCGTCCGTTCTTACACCAGCTCGTAGAAAATATACACGATGTTAAAAAAACGCTTCTAAATACTAAACACTCATCATACGCTCACTACTTTTACCTTTATGTCTAGGGAAATAGCAAATTTCAACGTAGGTAGTATGTAGAATCATTCCTTCGTATCATTTTAGTATTTAAAACACGCACGTAACGTATTTACAAGCTGAAAAAAAAACAACATCTCAAACCCACCTTAAACCGTCCAAAACTGCTCTCTGAGAGTTTAAGAGACTTTTTCTAATACCATCCCAAATTTTTATTACTTTTATTTCCTAATAAAATGATTAAAAACTGTAATGGAGTCCCCATATACTGGCATTTACATGTACTGGCAGCCAAACTAAGTTCGGCAGCTGACGCCGTTAGGAAAATTAGACAACTAACCAATTTTGTGACGGCTCGCTTAGTTTATTATAGTTTTTCCATAGTGTCATGTCGTACGGTATTCTGGTTTGGGGTAAGGCAGCTGATTATACAAACAATATATTTTGTGTTACAAAAAGGGGCCATTCGTTCTATTAATTAATTTCCCGTGACTCCTTAAGAGAACTTTTGAAAGAAATTAATATCTTAACTGTAGCGTCTCAATTTATTTATGAGAATATTATTTATGTTATGAATAATTTCGATTCTTTCACCAAACATTCTGATAAAGGTACATAATTTAAATACTAGAAATAAAAATAAAATTGGTATTCGAAAATTCCGCATCTGTAAATAATATATTATGCGTCTCTTTGAGGTTTTTAAGCGATCTGCATAATTACGTTTTTGAAATATTTGTCGATCGTGTCCCGTGTGGTTGCCGGGTTAGAATAGTGCCACTCCATGTCTTCCCGTGGATGTTGTAAGAGGCGACTAAGGGAATAAAGACTTGTAGTACTTTTAGGTTATGGGCTTGCAACCTGTCACTAATACACTGGTAAACATCTTAGCCTAATACACTTAAATCCAAAGAAAGAAAGGATATTGTAAAGCTATCGATACAAAGAACTGTATGTAGATTTTTCTTGCGCAGAACTAGAAAGTTGCCTGGTCACCATTGGATGATTTTTGCACATTTGAATCTACTATGGAACATGTGTTAAAATTAGCATGTAAATAGCCTGAAGCATGTTATAGTTTGTGGTGATTTTAAAAACGTCAAATAATACCATTAGGTTACTAAGTTTATTTAAATCTTTTAGTTTAGGTTATCTGTTCTTTGAACCCACTCGGATAGGTGTTAGTAGTGCAACCTACTTAGATAATATTTTTTGTAATTGCGAATGTTTGGATAAAGAAATATTTAACTGTTTTAATTCTGACCATTTAGTGGTCAGGAGGCATCTTTCGTCAATGATTTTTATCAAAAACCTCAGATAATAACACACCGACCTATAACTAGTCAAAAATAAAGTTACCTAAGTTAATACCTTTCATACATAATGTAATGAGTGTAATAGTATTTATAAAGACTTGTTTGGCATAATTCTACATCAATTTAATAACAATTTTAAAATCAAACCTATTTTAGGTCAAAAATCAAACTTTGTGAATGCGCTACTGCAGGTATTCATAAAAGTAGAAATAGGCTTTATGACCTATATAGAGAGAGGGAAGACAATAAGAACGCTGACTTCCTAAATTATGTTAACAATTATTCGAGGACTTTTAAGCAAGTTTGTTTAACTTCTAAGGCAATTTTTAACGAATGTAATGAACTAATGACACGAGAGGTTCTGCCCGCGAGCGAGCGAGTTCGAGTTATGATATGAGGATTCAGGAGATTATGGTGGTTTAGTCTCGCGTTAAACACTCTACTTTTCATGTTGAATGCGAGGAAAACAACGAAGTTCTATACAAAATTACAATATCAATTATAAGTAAGTAATAAAAAAGTTTCTTACAAATTTGTTCCATTGTTGTTTTTTATGCAAAGTGACGCTTTAAGTGCTTGCATATTTAGCCAACAGATATTCAAACTTGAAAACCATTTAAAAGTAATTGGACCACGCATTTATTTATTTAATTGGGGTGGCTGAGAGCTCGTATGATAACTTCAATAAATAATTAGAGCGACCAGCGTGTACCTACTTTCAAGGCACGTGCCACAAATGGAAGCCATTAGCCAGCAGCGAAGCTGTTTGGTTTCGATGATGGCGCTGCCCTTCCACACTCCGATTGACAGACCGAGTTGTCAACTTTATTATTATTATAGTTTCGTTTGTTGTATTCGATATTTTTATAGTTAATTTCATAATAGATTATTTTTTAATGGTACTTATAAATATTCAATTTGAACCGTATTGCAATGGTTGTATAAAAATAAAATCCTTGTGACCGTGCATAATAAAATGAATTCATCCTTATAATTAATAAGACTCGTATTTGTAATCATTAATCGTATTTCACGAAATGAAATAGTTTTTTAAATTTTTTTGCTCAGTTTGTGTTGTTATTTCCTCGCCCTAAAAATTGACACTGAAAACGGCTATAATCTTCCATTCACTTACATCGTGATTGGTTATTTAGGCGTTTCCAAGGTTTTTTTATTTATTTAATGAAGAGCTATATAGTCCCGATATGCAGAGACTAAAGTAGGTAACATTGTAAGAGCATGAGAAGTGAAAAACTATTGGGTCAAATACAAAATTACTGAAAATGGTCTCTTAAAATTACCTGTTCTTCGTTTTAACTCGATCACTGCGAGCTCTTTGCTGATGACATTTCTGTTCTTCTTCTCTGTATTAACGTTACCGAAGCCGAAAACGAATTATGTAAAATATTACACAAAATTATAACCTGTCTAGAATTACATAATTTAAAACTCAATCTGAATAAAACAAAAGTTAAACCACTTAAACCGTATCAAAAACCAGCATTACCCAGATGGTACACCCATAATAACACTAAATTAACGATTGTTACTTCCGCGACTCTGTTGGGAGTGGATCTGGATACTAATCTCACGTGGAAACAACACATCCAAAAATTATCAAAAAAACTTTCTTCATTCATCTACGCACTCCGGGACCTTCACGCGTCACCGACTACACCCCGACGGCTCTCACGGCTACTATTCAAGGATGTCGTACGGCCTCATAGTAAGGGGAAACTGTTCGAAACTACAAACCATATTTATCTTGCTAAAGAAATGCGTCAGAATACTTGCTAATGTTAACCATATGCAATCATGTCGGCCTCATCTCATTAAGTTTAAAATCCTTACCTTAACATCCATGTATAGGAACATCTTTGAATCGAGTAAATTTATGAACAAAAACATATCTTTACACGCCTAAAATAGATATTAGAAGAAACGATCGATATCGCAAAAAACTTATATAACCCTTCTCCAGAATTAAATTAGTAACACATAGCCCCCCGCCACCAAATTATGATAAAAATGTATAACCTCCTACCTAATTTTATAAAAAATATAGAAAAACCTACTGCAGTTGTTTAATAAATTAAACAACTAAAACTATTCCTTATCGATAAATGCACATTAAACTATTATTTTAATGAAAGTTTCTAAGCCCTACTCTACTCCCCTGAAAACTTCTTAGTTAGTTAGCTACGTTATAAGAAGTGCAATAACTAATTTAAAGAGAAAATTATAGCTATTTTAAGAATAGTAACCTAGAAGTAAGATAGTTATTATATAAACACGTGACGTGCGCGCCTATTTCCTGTTGGTTCCACCTTCAATTGACAACATTTCAAAAAAAAAAGCATTATTGTTTTTTCGCGTTTATAATAGCTGGTTAAAAATTAGACTACCCGTATTTCTTGGTTTTTCTTTATTTAACTTAAATTCGTCGTTAATAATTTATTAAAGAAATAGTCATTAAAAAGACCGTATATACAAAGTTAGGAATACTGATGTCGTGATCTTAGCCTGATATAAAATTTAAAAAAGTAACTTTAAACAGTAAACAAAACTGACTGTCATGTCATGTCAATCATTCGCTGCCGTTCGTTCACAAATTTGCTATTTTGCGTAATTTAATTAAGTACGTAATTTTTAGACGCCATTAAAATAAATAAACTATTTTGCGTAGAATTGAAAGCGTGTCGTCAGAATCAAGTAATCCGCCAGACAGATAAACAATGAACATGACAGTTGTAAATATTTTTTTTAATTTCTTTGGTAATAAATGGACTAAGGGCACTATAAGTGTATTCCTAACATTCACAATCCAACTTTTTTTACGGTTTTTCCTAAATATAAAAAAAACTACTGCATAAAAAAATCCAAAGATATTTTTACTGTAATCAGCAGTGTAAAATCTAGAAACGGTATTTTATTTTACTACCTTAGCACAAAATGAATTGTTGTCAATTGTATTGTGATATAGGTACAATCAATTTATTGAATTTGAATTTGATCTACAAAACATGATGCGAAAACATAATCGTCTATACAGTTTGTCCCTGGATAAATTGCACAAGCGAATAGGGATGAACGTAGGTGCAATTTAATATATTCGTGTCATAAGAAGGAAATTACCAGGAATTTACAAAAAATAAACACATTATTTTTACTGGGTAATGCTCTGGGATTTAAAAATCGTTTATTTAATCTCAATAGACCTCATATTGAGGCCAGATATTTCACTTTGTTCCGATAGGGTTCACAGAAATCATTTTTTTTTTTTAATTCCTTATAATAAAATGACACCAACTTTCTTTTTGCTGTTGGTGAAATTGCATCTAACTAGTTTCATCCCTATTCGTTTGTGCACTTTATCCAGACACACTGTATAGATACAGTTAAGCTTGTCTTTAGGTAGCCAGGTTTATTTGGTGCTGTCTTAGGTCATTTTAGTAGGTAAACACTTGCCTGCCTGTATCTCAGGATCCAATCAAATCTACGTACGTACTTAGTCGTAATAGTTTTCTTTAAAAGTCGTTTCATGTGCTTTCATTTAAGAAATATTTATGATTATTAGTGATTGTAGTTTTGGCTTTAGGGGGGTCTTTTTTTGAAAGGCCCATGCAACGACACCAAAATCCATGGGGCCGACGAGAAAATAAAAATACATCCCAACGTTACGTGTAGGGGTATAAATATATTTTTATCTTTAAGTCTCTCAGCGATGCTGCGGGCGGCAGACACGGCGAAACTATAATGGTACACCTAGTTTGACTACGGAACCCTAAAAAACTTTTTTTGAACTGGTGTAGGTAAATGAATATTATATTTAAAGTTATTTGATGATCTGTTTCAGTAGATATAAACACTTTAGTCGCATAAGTGTATTTTAAGAAACAATCAAGTCTGCTTAGTTGTGATAGTTTTTAAGATATTATAATTTTAAACCTCCAAAAACTACCAGCGCTTCCCATGAGGAGACACTTATTATAATAGTCATATTATTGTATGAGACAATACCTATTAATATGCTAGCGTACAATCTACATGAGTTATTTACTAGGCTTCCGGTGGTAATACCTTGATGTATGTAGAGACAGCGTGGACGCTCATCGCGTTGGTTAGGATGGTGCGCGCCAACTGCGACAGCGACAGGCCGATCGCCCACGAGGTGTATCCCTTGAGCTTGATAACCTCGTAGGCACTCTTTACCACGGCCTCGTGAGTCTCTTTCCAGTTCTCAGGGTCAGTGTCCGCGCCGATCCCCGGGTTCAGGTCGCCGAGCCGCACGCCCGCGATGTTCACGCCCGACCACACTGGAACTGTGGACACAAAGCACAACGATGCAACTACCGGTCGGCCGCCTTGTAAATGCAATGCTTGCCGTATAAATAGCGGTATTGAACAGTCATAATGCCGCGGTATTATTAATTAATAATAGGCCATTTG
The DNA here is from genome assembly GCA_927399475.2 of Acleris emargana. Lineage (NCBI taxonomy): Eukaryota > Metazoa > Arthropoda > Insecta > Lepidoptera > Tortricidae > Acleris > Acleris emargana. Next base: position 40,302,085 of record OV656835.1, on the reverse strand, counting down.
CAACGTTAAAAGATGGCGGACGTGTAATTTGTTTTAGACTTTAATTTTTGGGTAATTAGGTGTTCAAAGTTCTTTTCTGATAGTGATTTGTACTTTTTATGCCTTTGTGTCGCACAGTGATTGAAGACTTGGACTTATTTCGTGTATCTGACATCTTTCTTCTCGTTTCAAGTGGACTCGCAGTGGTGCAGAGGTTAAAACTATCTTGACCTCTGACCTACAAATCACCGTACAACGTTGCCCCCAATCTTCCTAGAGAAGATTGGATTGTGTTTTATTGCTAAATTGATTTATACTCATATAAACCTTGACACTGGCGAAATCACTTCACGTGGAAACGCCATAATATCCCTGCGGTAGTAGCTGTTCAAGTCGCCGCGGGGGCAAAAAAAAAAAAAAATTAATAATAAAAAATCGTTTGTCTTATTGTATTTCTGCTAACTTATGCTTGTTTCGAGTACTTACCTAGTTTTAATTATTATTATTTTCTTATTCTTTTCGATATATTTTTCGTGTTTTTCGTAGCATTGTTCTGTCTTACTTATATTGTAGTACATTAACCTTATCTGCTCATACACACGCCCCGCGCCTACTTTTTGTCTCACTCTACGCTTTGTATTGTATTGCTATCCTATCGCATAGGGTAGTCAGTTTGCTTTAAATGGTTGCCGTGCGTTGTGTGAGATTCAAGTGTCGGCCGGTCGGTGTCCGGAATGATTCACAACAAAGTAAGTGAATTATTTTCTGTCTAAATGTGTACTTATTTATAGTACTCAAAAATAGTTCCAATCAACATGATAGTACTGTACTTACAGTGTACATATCGTTTTTTTTTAAATTAAATGTGTGTTTAAAGTTGTTTTTATTGGAAGTGTTGTTTTGTTTCTAAAACCAAATAAATAATTGATCTATATTTCCTAATTTAGTAGCCTAGTTACTTAAGTCCTTGTTATAAAATGTGTTTATAATTCGTAAATAACCAAGACCAACAGGTTTTTAATGTTAGTTATGTTATTTAAAAAATGAAAGTATTGAGTGAGATCGCACCGGCCGCAAAACATTTCTTTAAATTTATTTATTTATGATGCAAGTAAAGCAACTGATCTGGCTGGTACCTTTCTTCATTAGTGTGTTTATTTACAGAACCTTCATTTCCATTACAAGTCAACTTCTACAGAAACTACATCAAGTCCACGCACTCGACCTCAGCATATGTATGGGATAATTTCACGGCTGCTGTTGATTGAAAAACTGCAAAATCAAGCCTGGAAAAAGCCGCGGCGGAACAACCAGCGGTTGCACACGCATTATGCAGGAGATTCGTGACAAAACTGACCAGTTGATATTAAGTTTGTAAATTTTTGGCCGATGGTTCATGAGTGTGTTTGTACTACCTACTTATTTGTGACTTTGTGAGACTTAAGTGCTTAGTTTCCGTTTACGTTATACCAAAATGAGAAATAATAAAATGTAAGTATTTATTTCGTTTGTTTTTAGGGTTCCGTACGAAAATGGTACAAAAGGAACCCTTATGGTGAGACTTTGTTGTCTGTCTGTATGTCACAGCAGGTTTTTTCAGCAACTACAAATTCTATCAACTTGAAATTTGGCATAGTTGCACAACTGGCTTGCCCACATCAGTATTTAGAAAAAAAAACGAAATGAATAGTATAAATAATTGAATCGGTGCGCGAGTTCAACTTGCACTTCACCGGTGTTTTTATTAACTGTTTGTTTAGTTATTTTCGAAATATGTAATAGGGTAGTTCCTAAAAAAGTGGCTCCGTAACCTGTCACTGACTTTTTGAATACAAAGTTTATCTCTCAGAAAAAGTAGAAACGTTCATATATAAGCACAGAACTTTTACATCGAGCGAAGCCATTTTATTTATTCAGTCTTATTAAAGTTTCAAAAAGTTGAAGGTACAATTTTTTATTATAACCTGTCTGGTCCAAATGCGACATGCTTCCAGTTTTTTAGGTCTTTGAACTATTTGTGTATATTTTATTATATATATTTTGTAACATATTGCACGAATAATATTATGACATTCAATTAGTTATGATATGGTTTTTAAAATATATGCATACACACGATAGTTTGTCCAGTGATATTTTTACTGTAACCTGTGTGTCCGCGATGTTTTACCTCACTAACATACGGACAGTAATAATTATTCTCCGTATGTGAGTGGATGCCTAATTATTAGGTACACCATTATCCTCAATAAACATTCGGCAAGTTTTTGGCTCCCCACTATGCGAAACTGTTGGTGACGATGTGTCATACTTTTATGGAGATTAGTGATCAAATGCGGTAATCTGGAGTTTGTAACGTTGTAACTTTATCTTGTCTCAATTATTTAATGCTAACGGTATGGGACGTAATTAACTAATCATTTGAACGTGGTATTCTGATGTATTTACTTATATTACTAAGAGTGAAACATTCATATTTTCAACGGTTTAAGAGTAAATATCTTGTAAATTTACATTTAATTTAACTTTATCCTGTGTAATTTTAACCTGTACCTAGGTTAGATTAGGTTAGGCACAGGTTAATGTAACTCGGCAGGTTAAATACATTTATGTGCACTAATGTGCAGGTCAGTGTGACTATTGGCAAGCTAAAGTGAATAACTATTTTATATATTTTTTATTTAATAACTTTACAGGTGCTTTATTAAGCAGTACCCATTAACAGTGCTCTACCAAAGTAAATGTAGGGAATTGCTTTTTATAGTACTTTGTTTTTGAATATAACTATCTTTAACCTGGATCCTTTTCCCTTGTAACCAGTCTAATGAAACTTTCACCTGCATATTTCATCAAGCCATCATTCTTAAATTTTCATGAATATTCCGTTCCTTTTTATAAATATAATAATATAACGGTTGGAACACAAACAAGCTTATTTTAAGCAAAGAAGGTAAAAACACACCACTTTTAGAATTACCCAATTTATTACCCAAGCTTTTTAAATAGAGAAAAAATAAACACAAATCGAGTTAAGTATTTGTTTACACTTTATTTTAAAGTTTTGTAAAAAAAAACAATACCGGGCGTGATCCCGGGATCCTGGTATTGAAAATCGAATACCGATATTAATACCGGACTTGGGATAGGCCCGGTGTTTGGAAGGCCTATGTATACACTCGTAGAGATCCTCTCGCCGAGTATCGGCTGAAATCGACCGCGACCGTGGCATGGCGAGACGAGACGAAAGCTATGCACACTCTTGGCCTGTCTCAGTGTCTCGACGAGTGTGTACAGCCGGCATAACTCTTTAAATTAAGGTACTTGACCATATTGAGTAGTATTTGTCTCACCGCTGGTGTCACCATGCTCTCCGATGATGTATCCGTGGACAGACGTGGTAGCGATACCGAGCTTTTCCGAGAGCAAGTAGCGGAACCGCGCCGAGTCCAGGTTAGTCCCGGAGCCGATGACGCGGTGCTTGGGGAGCCCGCTCAACTTCCACGTCACATATGTCAGAATGTCCACCGGGTTGCTGGCGATCACGAATATTGCGTCGGGGCTGTGCTTCACCAACTATATACATAATAAATTTGTGAAGCAATACTCGTAGGCGATAACTTAATGATTAAACATGCCACCAACCCACAAAACTTATGAAGTTTTAATAAGCCGAGTGTACGAGTAAGTACGGATATTTTCAGGGAAAAGACTAACATTGTATCTTTCTCTGTGACCTCATGTTGAGTAAACATGAGTGACAGATTTTAAAGTGCGAGGTCATCATCACTATTCCTGGCAGAATTTTGCCGTGGCGACTGGATTCAATGCCGATTGTGAGCTCATCAGCTCGCTTAGGAAAACATACTGTACACTGTATGTTGCTAGTGCAAGTGTAAAAGCAAAAATAACGCTATTAAAAAGCTGAAAGTAGATGACACTGTTCCGATATATTTAAATTTGATGTTAATTTGTAGGTGTAAAACCGACAGTAAATTTAGATAGTTGAGTTGAGCGTTCCATCTTAGTCCATGGGACTCAGAGCCCATTCAGTACTAATAAATACAATGGATGATAGATATCAGAAATAGGGTAAAGGAACCAGTAGTCAGCCTATTAACGAGTTTTCGAAGGTTGGCTTCTTGTATCTTAAGCAGGGTAGGTTGCATTAATAAACATACTACACAATTTAATTCATTATTTATTTAAGTTTCTAAACAAACTACGTAGATAATAGTAAATCTCTTGAAAAAATATATATATTACTTTAAACAAATAATGGCACTTTTCTCCAGTACTCAGCCTCAAAGATCCAGTTAACAGCCTCATTGTACCCAGTACTCAGCCTTCATAATTACTAATTTTAATGAGATCTAAATCAACGGTTTGTATGAATTATTTAACAACATAAATATTATTCCTCCTAACATATAAAATGTACTCATCACATCACCTATAAGACAAATTTAAATATATAAAAAAGATACTAAATCTGAAATTTTACTCATCATCACTACTAGGTACTACGAGTAGTATTTGTTTATCAATAGTTTTATTCCGTTCTCGCTCGGTTCGGTAGTGGTTGCTTGTGTTGAAACAATATTTTCTTTGTTTGGCATACAACCGGTGTCAGCAGATGGCATTAATAGTTGCAAATTCGGTGTAGACGTTTTTTTATTTGCTTTAGGTTGGGTAATCTGAATGGGAGCCATATCATCATCTGACAAATCCAGTGAATCGTTTGAAAAATCTATTTTCCTTTTTTTTGTATATTTCTTATTGAATCTGCTAGTGCTACTAGCAGAGTCAACTAGCAGTTTCTTTTTGTCTTCGCTTGTTTGCAGCGTTTCTATTTTTTCTAGTTTGACTTTTTCCGGTTGTAATTTCCTCTCCTGAATAGTAGTTTTCTTCTTCTCTTTCTCTTCCTCCTTTTTATTTTCGAATTCTCTCCAGTCTTTTGAAGATATGGCTCCAATTCGATTCAAAACTTTGTGTTTGACAGATTTTTTTATAGGAGACGGAACTTTCAAAATATTTTGAATGTTCTCTCTGGTGGATATGAGTGAATCGGTCTTAGTGGCATATTTGACTGAAAATATTAAGCTTGACTAAATTATTGAGTTAATGAATTATATAAGTGCACTATAAGTACAATCATAATATTATCAAACTGATACTTGGAATTTAAATGGATATTAAACATTAAAACTTAAAAAAACGGCTGAATACTGGAGCTATATAACCCAGTTGTCGGCCGCATAAAAATATATTTATAAAAGCGGCTGAATACTGGAGCTTCATTACCCAGAAGTCAGCCGCATAAAATAAATATTTTTAAAAGCGGCCGACTACTGGGATTTTCTTAAATTTTCATAGAGAGTGTTTAACTCAATTTCATAATTTTAGTATAAAGATATTAACGGTCTAATGTTGTTTCAAATTTATAAATATGGCAAAAACCCAGAAGTCAGCCGCGGGAGGCTGAGCATTGGTTTTTAATAAAAACATTGTACCCAGTAGCCAGCCCCCTCAATTTATATAGAAATCAATAGTATAGTCTTAGTATTTAAGTAATCAATATCAGATTCATGTATAAATAACACAAATATGATAAAACAATATATTTAAGAATATTAAAACCACGCCTTTCTTACCTGAGAAGAAAACACCTTGAGTTAACGAAAAAATGGCGGACTTAGCACAACTTCACTCGTCAACTGACAGCACTTGTTTGAAGAAGCGTTGCTTATCTCCCTGACCTCTTACCGCACCTACCACGTGTTGATTTGACCAATAAGGGATCAAAGTGTCCATTAGCTTACAGTTGATTCGCTAATTTGAATAAGACCACTATTTACAAGCAAATAAAGACGCAAAAGGCTGACTACAGGATCCTGGCTGACCACTGGTGCTCTTACCCTACGTGGAAGAAAAAATATGCTGCGCCGGTACCAGATAATGGCATAAGAACAAAGACAAGGAGATGACGACAGTATAGTAAGGGGGGCGCATAGTAGGTAATTTTTGCGATAGAATGGGTAATGTTTTAGGTAGTTAAGTTTTATTTTATAATGTAAAGGCGTCTAATGTCAAAAATCGCAAGATTTTACGAACGTTGAACGCCTCTATTCTACAGAGTTAAACATGATCGCCCTTGCCGTTATGGTAATGTTTTAAATCGGCCGCCATTGTCGTTAAGTAAATAAAAGCTAGCGTTACGTTGACAATACGATAACACGCCAAAGGCAATATGGTTTTTAACGGGTACAATAGACGAGGAGAGCGAGAACAATTGAGAATGTTATGTATCCCACGGGATTTGTCAGTTTGCGGCAGTGTTGCAGGCCCTTGCTAGAGCCGCGGTATAAATGAGTAAGGTACACGCAGACAGACCTGCGGTATGATGTGTTTGAGCACGTCGGTGTTGCGCTGCACCAGGTCGAGGCGCGACTCGCCGTCGCGCTGCCGCACGCCCGCCGTCACCACGCAGATCCTCGACCCCGCCGACACCGCGTAGTCTACCAACATACATCATCATAATCACATCTCCATTTTGTTCAAAGAACAACTAAAAGAAACGCACAAATAATATATCTTTCAGTTTCATACTAAATCTTACCTGTTTTGAATGTAAATATAAATATGAGTAACGTTGACGATGATGGCGACTATGTTCTTTTTTTTCAAGGAAATTTTGGGATTGTGTTTAATTTTATAAAAAAATGAGTTATATAATCAATTAAGAATATAACAGTGGTGTAGGCAGACTTTTCGCGAGTGATCTCACCTTTGCTGGCTTGTATTTTCGCATTCCTCATGAACGCAGAGCCGTGCTGCAGATCCATCATTTCTCCTTTCAACTTGTCCTCCATCACGTCCACAAGCGCAACGTTGTTGGTGACGCCCTGTATAGAACAACTAATGACTGTAGCAAGCTGTATACTAGGTATACCTACCAATACAGTAGGGTGATGTTGGACTTATTCCTCTGTCGTATTTATTATTGGTTCTTTTTTCAGTAATAGAATTCTCATAGAAGGAGTTATGAAAATGAAATAGGACTGGTCAATAATATCGGTATCGACACCTAGTCGATTGCAACTTGGTCATAAATAAGTATGATTCGTAGTACTGACTTTTTTTTAAATTTGTCAGTTAAGTCACCGTACTAAATAGGAGTACGGAAGTAGTTCTATACCAATTTGTTTTAACACATTTTAGGTATACATATACACCTAAAATGTGTATCTTAATCGTAGTCGCATTGTCGATGCTATAATGGCTCTTACTGTTAAGTGAATAAGATTTATCATTAGCAATACGATTACGAAATTGAAGCAATTTGGAATAGATGCCCTGATTTGAGTTTTTTAAGTAAGTACATACTTTAAAAAACCTTCGTTGATTTACTGAAGCTAAAAACTCGAAAAAAACAGGTTTGATATCAATAAAAATCAGAGAGAAATGTGGAATAAAACAAGATGTAGTGACTAAGATTGAAAAGGGCATGCTTCGATGGTTCAGTCATTTGGAAAGGATGGATGAAAGAAGATTGACGAAAGAGATATACAGATCGAAGTGAGTGGAAGGGTCGGAAGGGGCAGCCCTAGGCGTACTTTTTCGAATCAAATCGGAGAAATACTGGAAAACGGCCGAATCTTAAGTACCCGAAACCGACGTGCGTGCATGACTCTATGAATGAATTCGAGCAAGTGGAAAAAAGTGGTCTCTGCCTACCCCTCTGGGAAACAGGCGTGATTTAATTTAGGTATGTATGCATGATATCAATAAAGTAAGATTGTTTTTACAATATGTACATATAACTTTATTCCTGATTAAGTAACTAGAAAACGTAAACCTACAAAATAAAGTGAAAATAGGGTCATAAGGCCACATACCTTTGGTAACTGTGATTCGCCAAAGGCCGACGAGACATCGATGGGCAACGTTTGGAATTGGTAATTTTAAGGAAGCAGTTGATTTCAAAATATTTCTAAAACATGCGGTGATGTTATTCCAGGACGAATTGGCCCTGGAAATGCAAATGGCCACCACTGTCACCTTGTTGCCGGTGTCGTCGCTCATACCGGAGTGGGCATGGAGAAGACGGCGGCCATGCCGACCTGCCCCACGCCCACCACTGTCACCTTGTTGCCGGTGTCGTCGCTCATACCGGAGTGAGCATGGAGAAGACGGCGGCATTGTCGACTCGCCCCACGCCCACCACTGTCACCTTGTTGCCGGTGTCGTCGCTCATACCTGAGTAAGCATGGAGAAGACGGCGGCCATGCCGACCTGCCCCACGCCCACCACTGTCACCTTGTTGCCGGTGTCATCGCTCTTCGGCTGCACCGGTGTGAATAGCTTCTCGATCGTCGCCATTTTGCCTGATGAACATTAATATTTTAAATACCTTAAGATCTACTTTATTACTACAGGACTAAGATATAATAGGACAGATAAACAAAGCTGCCTTTTGTGGTTACATTATACGAGGGCGACACTGAACGTTTTTAGAACTGGCCACTAGTAAACAGTACAATTTAAAAAAAAAATTGAAAATGTAACTCTTTGTCAATATTATTGAGTAAGTATGTATTTCATTCATTTGTCATTTGTTTTATAATTTGGCGGCAAATTGAAAATTGTCTCTGTCACGTCAGCATGAATTTAACGCGAGAAAATTATGGAGAAATGTTTTTTTATGACTTTCGATGTCATTTAAGTCAACAAGAAAGTTATGATTATGATTACGGTTAGGACTTTTGGTGGCATAACGTGGTTCTGGAATCCATGGAGTCGCTATTTTATAATTATTATAAATATACCACTTTGATTTTGGTCTTCAGTTTGTCATATTACAAAATAAACTAAATAATTTTTTTGTTCGATTTAACCATAGGTACCTACTATTTGAATATTTGTTTGCTTGAAATAAAATCACTCTCTTTACCAAAATTCAATTACTCGTAAACTGGTTTAGCTACTGGCTGTCCCGTGTGGTTGCCGGGTTAGAATAGTGCCACTCCATGTCTTCCCGTGGATGTCGTAAGAGCCGACTAAGGGAATATAGGCTTGTAGTACTATGTGATGGTATACAGTGTGTTTATTCATCGGTGTCGGAGATTTTAGGGGTGTGTAGTACAATCAATTTTATCGACCAATTAGCTCTATACCTTTTTTTTCGAACCAGTATCGAATGGCAGCCATTTTTATTTTTAACTTACCTAAATACGGGTACACACAGTAATTACGTCATATCTGACCAGAAAACTCTCTGACTAACCCGAAAAAATGTTGTTTGATAGCTAGAGTTATGAGCAATAATTCTGCGTTAATAATTCTAAAGAAATACGGGAATTACTTGGTAAAAAAAACATCAAAATAAGAAATTTATGAAATGTGAAACTCGTATGAATGTGCGAGCATTCGGCGAGGGTCTGATAGGTAACCTCGCGTCCTCTCTTGCAGCAGCGTTAGTAGTGTGGTACGCCACACTCACACTCTCACCAATATGTTAGCTTATATATTCCATGTATGTAACATTTGAGACACAATAAACCTGACATCCAACGACTAATGTAGTGTCATTTAATCCCAACATTACATGGCGACCGTGCCAGTGCTGCCTCCGCGCGGCGCTGGCGGCGCGCTGCGCCAGCCAGTACTCATGTGACGGATTTGGACGATTTTTTTTAAAGAGGAATTCATAAAGACAGTTTTAATAATTTAAAATGTGGACCGTATTAACTCGTTTATTAAAAAGTGATAGAAAAAATTAACCGAAGAAGTAAGACATTTAAAAAAAAACTGGTCGCTGCCGGGGAGCCGGAAGCGGATAAACTGTTGTTTTTTGTTCGGAGCCGGGAGTTGTCGGAGTCGTGATGAAGGCGCAGGACTAGGGATTCTCAGCGACTTCCAAAACCTTCCGTGACAACTAGTGAAGTGAAGTGAAGTGGTTAGGTTAAAATGCATAACAAAAAAATATTAATCATTAATACGTAGGTACGAGTACAAATATACATCTAAGATTTAAATAAACTTTTAACAAGTTCAGTTATGTTGCTGTCAAACTTATAATTGATCGGTTATTTGTGCACGGTTATGGTAATTAAGGTTAAGTTGTGTTATTAATTCGTAATTAAATGCCACTTGTTGTCGAGTATAATTTTTATAATATACAATGAGGTTACAGAAAATGTCAAGATCAGTGTTGAATTCAAATATACACGTGTTTAGTTATTTGGTCGCGTCTTTAATTAGATCGGCACCTCTTGTACATAGATGGAATGGAATCTCGCGTCTGAGATTACAGCTCAAATTTCGCGCGCAGGCGGAGAGCCGCGCACCACTTAATGCATGTTTATGTATTGATTAGAATTTTATTATGATTATGAGCATAAGATTATTTTTTTTAACAGTTAGTGGTTTTTATAAAGGTCCTTAATTCCATTTGCAAAATCTCATAAGTTATTGTTGTATTTTTATTTAAATTTAGTGTAAGTCTCTACTAAATGTTTAACTTAAGTATTTTTTAACATAACGTTAAAGATAGATGAACTAGATGAACGTGAGAGACATATGAACTTAGACAAAGACGTTTACACGGACCTAAGGGATAGCAGTAGCTTTGACGAGTTAAATAAATAAATAAAAAAAAGAACGGAGGAATAAAAGTATGTTAGGTATGTATTGCAGGACTATGAGTTAACGTTGGGATAAAGATTACCAGATACTTTGTTGGATAAATTTAGGTTTTCTGGACTAAAAAAGAAACAAAAAATGGGATTAGACCAAGTTTTAAAAAGTAAAGGATGTCGATGAAAGTATTTGAGAAGGACAGTAAGCTAATGAAAAGGATTTTATATGTAGAGGTAGGTAATGGTAAAGTTAGTTGTGTACTTTATGCAGAGTTTGCGAAGCTACAGTGAATAAGTATTTCAACGAGCGATTAGATTGATCACCTAAGAGTTATTGGAATTCTTATGAGCCTAAGTTTCAATTAGTATGAGAAATTTGATAGCGATTGTTTTTTTTAAAGAGATGGCAAGAAATAATTATTTATTAATGATATTATCTATTTATTATCAACAGTTGCCCGAGATGCGGCTGTTGAGTGAATTGATATCATTATTAGCAAGGTGCCCCAGGATACAAGGCAGGCACGGAATCCTTGTCATCTGATTATGATTCGGTCGAGTTACCAGTTGTATAGATACTTGGACACATGGTATAGTTGTTATGAAAGGATGTGTTAAAAGAACTGCCTGTATGTATATGATATGTAATAAATGGTTATAATGTTGTGTGCGCGCACTTAAAATGAATATCCTTGTATCCTGAAATATGAATAAAATACATAAAGTAAGGTCGGCCGACCAGTTAATAAAATGTGTGCACCTTGCCCTGAATTGTTAGTGTTGCCGTAGTAGCACACTATATAAAGAAGTTAAAAGTATCATAGAATACTGACACAGTATAAGAACAGTAGAACGTCTTCAAACAAAGGTACAGTCAGCGTCAAAAGAAAGTGATCACTTAAATACCTTGTCGCTTTACTGTCACATAAGCAATGTCAAACAAGATTGTCTAATGTGTTAATGCGATAAAGTAAAAAAGTAGCTTGAAGTGACCAGTTACTTTTGACGCTGACTGTACATCGCGCGGCTCGCGGCGGTGGGCGGGGCTAAACTCCCACTTTATACTAAATCTCAGGATACTACGAGTGTACATTAGTCGGGGCTGCGGCGTCCTTGCGCTCGGTTACGTTTTGTTGGTAGTGCGCGTACTTACCGATTTTATCAATAATATTGAGAAGCTAGAGAAGGTGTTTTGTACCGCTTTCAAAAAAGATTGTTTATATAGCAGAATTGGTTGCAATATTTTTGAAGATATGAAAAAAAAAAAATTACTTTGCCGTGTCCATGCTTCCCAAAAGAATTTCTCCAAAAATTGTATATACGAATGAGAATTTATTTTACACTTAAAAGCAATAACCAACAGTCTAGAATATCACGAAATAGACGAAAATATTTTAGTGTTTCTAATTTGTAAATATACCTAGTTTTTAATTCGTGAAGTTTTATTTATTACCACACATACCTAACCTTGCATTTGAGGGGTATAGAATCAAAGACAGCTAAGTCCATATGGACTCAGTATGGACTTATACTCAATCTGTTTAGGTACTTAAATAAATGTAAACAAACCAAACCACGTGGTTCTGGATATTAGCCAATCAAAACTGTTCCGTCGAGCGTTGACGTATCAATATTCACCTCCTATTGGCTGACCAACTATGTCACGTGATTTTTTTGTTTATATTTATTTAAGTACCTAAACAGATTGAGTATAGCTGTCTTTGATTCTATACGCCTCATTTATACGTAAGTACCTACATAATTATAAATAAAAACTTTTATAATGCCGCGCGGCGCGCACTGCCAATGCTCAAAGGAAGCCGCGCGGCGGCGGCGACGCGTGCGTATAAATATATAATTTAGTGTCAACAGATAAAATTATATATAAGTAAAATAATTTAAATTTGGTACTTAGGTACAGTCACCCAATAAAAATGTTGAGCATACTTAGAACCTTGTCATTGTGAATGTCATAGCCATTGTCATGTGTGTCATTTGATGTTCTGTTTGAAATTTACTATGACAACGCACTAAAGTGCTTAACATTTTCGTTGGGGTACTGTACCTAACAATATTTATACTTAAGTACTTACTTTAAGTTTGTGTAATTTATGAAAATTAATATTCTTATAAATCATAGAAAGTATGGCCAAGTAGGTGACTTAAATTGAAAAACAAGTTTGGACAACCCTGACGCCCGAGCGGCAATTGTTATCAGAATCTCCTAAAGGGCCGGAGTCGAGCTACTTTTCTATTTATACTATGATACTGACGTCATTAAATAAAGTACGTAAATGAGTAAAATGAATAATTGAATAAGACTTGCGCAAGCCACGGATACGACAAAAGTATTGAGTAGATACAGAAAAACATAACTGTTAGTTATATGTTATATGTTATATGTATAGGTACCTAGAAAAAGAAAACGGACAGTTTTAATTATAATTATAGTTTAAGATGATAATTATGATATGTTTTTTTTTTGCTTTCATGTTTTATTTTATATTCTTTGTTTGGTTTCTTTAACGTAATCGATTGTCTTGATAACTGTACTTTTGTATGAATGAAAATATAATGTTTTTTTTTTCGAGTAGTTACGTAAAGTTTTATAAGAAGATAGATTTTAGGCATCAATTATTTTTTTATAATTTCTGAAAGATTTAATTTTGTGTGAATCTAGTTATTTTAGATATTAAGTAAATAATATTGCTTTATAACGAGTTTACTTTAAAAAATAATAATATTGATCAACCTAATTTTGTATTCATAAAAAAAAAAACAAGTAAATTAGAATTAGTTAATATGCTGAGAAGATTATTTCTGTTAAATATTGTATTTATTGTTTAATATCATGTTACACCATATTTGAAAAAAATATAGAAAAATTATAATATATTATATTATTTTAAATTGGTTAATTAAGTAAAAAAAAATTAAAAAAAAATTACTTTTCCAAAAGGGGGAGGTGTAGTGTGGTACGCCACACTCACACTCTCACCAATATGTTAGCTTATATATTCCATGTATGTAACATTTGAGACACAATAAACCTGACATCCAACGACTAATGTAGTGTCATTTAATCCCAACATTACAACGGGTACACACAGTAATTACGTCATATCTGACCAGGAAACTCTCTGACTAACCCGAAAAAATGTTGTTTGATAGCTAGAGTTATGTATGAGCAATAATTCTGCGTTAATAATTCTACAGAAATACGGGAATTACTTGGTAAAAAAAAAACATCAAAATAAGAAATTTATGAAATGTGAAACTCGTATGAATGTGCGAGCATTCGGCGAGGGTCTGATAGGTAACCTCGCGTCCTCTCTTGCAGCAGCGTTAGCGTTCCCGTCGCGCAAACCATAAACAAAGTGGATGTCAGCGATATGCTGACTAGAATAATGGCCGTCTTCCATAACACAAACGTAACGTAAGTCCAATAACAAAACAAAAACGTAACAAAAAATCCAACAATAACAAAACCGTACTGAAGTAGACATGTGATCGCAACGCAAAGCGAAGGATAACTACTTAAAGCTAAAAAACCTTACAATGCCCCTTGAGTCGCACGTGGTATTCTGTCTCTCTCAGACTTAGGCTCTTTTTACCTGCTTAATGGATTTTTGTACCTGACCTAACAAAATAATTAGTTTTCAAGGCCTTGGGTGTGTGTTTTCAAGTGTTAATAATTCGCATTTAAGGGTCATGTTTGAGCTTTTGTAACTCTCGACTTACTTTAGTTAGAGCTACGATTTGTAGACTAAAATGTAGCTCATGTTGCCTGCTTCCTACGAAAAATAAAAAAAAGCAGGTTAACGACCTAGATTTCTCAGAAAATAAGGAATACTAATAATTAACCGCTCTTTTTTCACATTTCTTATTTTGATGATTTATTTTTACAAAGTAATTCCCGTATTTCTGTAGAATTATTAACGCAGAATTATTGCTCATACATAACTCTAGCTATCAAACAACATTTTTTCGGGTTAGTCAGTTTCCTGGTCAGATATGAGTGATATGACGTAATTACTGTGTGTACCCGTATTTAGGTAAGTTAAAAATAAAAATGGCTGCCATTCGATACTGGTTCGAAAAAAAAGGTATAGGGCTAATTTGTCGATAAAATTGATTGTACTACACACCCCTAAAATCTCCGACACCGATGACCAAACACACTGTATATTTACCTACGTCATTCAGAACATGTTCTTTCTTACAGCGTAAACTTTATAATTCGACGCTGGAAAGGTTAATTGGCGTTTTAGGGCGTTTTCACTAAAAAGTGTACCCAATTAAGGACTGAAATTAAGGAACTTTAACTTTGTCAGTTTTGTGACGAAAATTAGCCATACATTGCGGCCGTCAATATATAGCTAATTTTCGTCACAAAACTGACAAAGTTAAAGTTCCTTAATTTCAGTCCTTAATTGGGTACACTTTTTAGTGAAAACGCCCTTTAAAGTAATGTTTTTTCGGAAAAAAACAGCGATCAGCGGGTGACTAACGGCCGAACCCTATATTCAATCCGAGGATAGATAAGGCTTACCTCGGGTTAAAATTTGACATTTGCCCATACAAAATGTGTCAAATTTTAATCCGAAGTAAGCCTATCTGTCCGCGGATTGAATATAGGGTTTGGCCGTAAGGCAGCGGTAGACGTGCCTTGTGCCTCCCTTGTTTCTATGATCTGAGAGCCCACTGTACCTGCTTAGGTTACTTCATTCTAACCACGTAACTTACAAATTAACTCTTTCGTTGAATAAAAGTAATTAAATACGAGTAGGCCAGTACGTACAATTAAGAATATTTTTAAATAAAAGTACCTACTTAGACTGGTACAGTCAACTACAAAGTGATGTAGGTATCCACTTTTGTACTCTATTACGATGCAATAAGGTGAAAAAATGGATACAACTCTTTGTAGCCGCATTTACATTACCTAACTAAATACCTACTTATTTTTGCAATCACGAAGCCAGTGTTTAAACAGAAATGGATCCGAAACGACGGGATATTGGTAGGTAGGTATTTTAAGTATACCTACCTAGCTGCGTACTTACAACACGCTCCGAAAATAATATTTTATATTTCAATATTATTTAGTACATAATCAATTATCTACGTATGTAGTTACCTACCGGAAGTTGCGAAACGATTCGAGATACGTCCGTACCCACTTTAGTAGTTACTCAAAAAGATCATAGGTAGGTACCTATTTGACGATATTTAATTAATAATTACAGTTAGATATAACCATACTTTATAATAACGTATGCTACGTTATTTTGCTTTATTAAACCTAACATATTTGAATTAAAAAAATAGTAAGTATCGAAAATACTTTATTTCTGACTAATGCGTGGAATTGATCGAATTTGGACGTAGTTAAGGCAAAAGGTGTCAATCCACCGTGACTTGCACTCGAGTCATTTCCAGATTTGAGTTCACGGAGCATTTAAACAACATTTAAACAATGATAGATTGATTTTACACAAAATTATGCTATGGATAAAATGTCCGAAAAATGTTTAAACTTTATGTATTTATAAAAAATATTCCCAGTTTTTCATCACTTTTAGAGATATTAGGACGTAAAATGGATTGAATCCGTTTTAAGAAAAATGGTTTTGTATGACACTGGTTCTAGCTTGTTTTCAGCAGTCGATCCAACCAAGTGGAGTTCATCTTTTTCCGATTAAAATAATATCCCTGCCATAGTTGTGGTTGGTTGTTGATGTGATTTTAAAATAACTTGCTGCAATAATATTCCGGATCCTTTTTGCTGATAGAAAATTATTAAAATATTATTTTCTAGACCTTAAGGATACTTATACTTACACTGTGGCATACTTAACTCCATTTCCGATTGCTTCGTGGATTGAGACCTTTTCCCTTAACTACGTCCAATTGATGACCGAAACGTAGAATCAAGATTTCAGCGAAATTCTGAACGTTACAAATAGTCACAATGTGCTAAGAGCGCAAAAAAGTATGTTTTCAAACAAATAAATAAATAAATTTAAAGACTACTTTTTATTTGAAAATACTTTTATTTTGTACTCATCTGACAGGTATACAGGGTGTTAGGCAGATGGATAGACATACGTATATAGGAGATAAAACGGGCACCATTTTTACTTTTTTTTATCTGGGCTTATACTAGAATCTTACAAATTACATATTTGGTGCATAAAATAGCAAAAAAAAAATTACGGGCCCTCAAACCACAAAAGGAGGTAAAAATAAACCTAAACAGCCAACTTTGCAAGGCAATTAAAAAAAAACTAAAAACCATTAACTACTTCTAATTATTCAAAAACATCTTCAGTTCGGTCATCATCTTTCGATCGGTATACAAAAATCCCATTTATTTTAAAAACGGCTATAGTTATTCGTCAACTTTAACAAGGCGGTCAGTTTGTTACGAAACTCTAGTTTTGAGGAAAGTGATAATAGGGTTTGCACCAAATATTAAATTTGTAAGATTGTATTAGCCCAGATAAAAAAAAGTAAAAATGTTGCCTGTTTTAACATTTTAAAAAAGTTATTGAGGTTTTAAATCTTGAAAACGGAAAATTTAAAAAAAAGACTTTTTTTGTAAAAAAAACAAACAAAGGGAGAAGTTTTTTTTTTAGTGGACCGCGTAGCAGATGGCCCCACCTATCCCGTATGTCCATCCATCTGCCAAACACCCTGTAGGTATAACTAATTTATTTTCCTAAAAAAAGTTGGCAACCCTAACTAGGATATCATTCATTATTATAAAAATAATATAAATTTACCTACTGCAGGAAATCTAGAACAACCTTTTCCTTGATTCATAGTAGGTATCTAAAACTGCGGTAGTATGGTATAATATATAAGTAAGTACTCACATCTCCCGGTGCCATTTTTGTAATTATTATTATCAGTCATTTTTATGTTTTGATCGCAAAGCAAACGAGTAGATGGGTACGAACGAAACACTTGTTCACAGAGAGGCGTGCGTGTGCCGAGACGGGCGCCCGTGCGCCGCGAGATCAAAGACTGGCGGGCGCTGGCGGGCGCGTCGCCTGCGCCGGCGCCGCGCCCGCCAGCGCCAGTTCCTCGAACAGGCAGGGATGACGCGTGAATCATTCATATGACGTAACTTCACCCGTCTTTCGATAGAAAACGATATTATGATGCAAGCAAAATGCAAAATAATAATTTTAAAATAAATTGTTATTCGCCATTATAATTATATATTCGTCAAATGAAATTTAATACCTACCTGCCTATACTTAAGTAAAACGATCGAGTAAAACGTAATTTCACAATTGTATAAAAAGTTACAACTGGCGGACTTATTGCCTAGGCGATTCCTGTACCGGCGGGTAAAGCACGACTTCCTCTTTCACCTGCCTGCCTACCTACGTAAAAGTTGGTTCCGAAAGTTCCGAAACCAACCACGGCGCCCAGGCTCTGGCCCGCGCCCACATACCCGTTCCCCCGGTCGTCGGACTCTGACTTTTACGTCTAGCTACTAGATTATACCTATCACAGGTGCCTCTACCAAGCGTGCCTACCTACTTACCTACTTTAGTATGAAACCTTGTACCGAGAACCATTCTTAGTTCGTTGCAACAATGACACCCAGGTGGCACACACAAGCTCAGAGACACAAGAACAATTATTAAACAAAATGATTAGGCTCGTTACCTCCACGTGATGTATGTAAATAAATTTTACAAATATTTAGATTATTCTTATTTAAAATTTTATTCATGTTTATTTATTTTTCACTTTTAACCTTGATTGTGAGAGCTTAGAAAGTGACAGTTGGCCGTGGCCAGCGAGAGCTAATAAATAACAATTAATACTTACTTCAGTTCATTTGAGGCGCTTGTTTTTTCCTTGTTAATTTAGACACGGATTTTTTCCTAAAAGGTAGTTATGAAATCATTCGCAAGTGACTAATTTCAACTGAAACCAACCACTAATAGGAAAATACTATCCACGTACCCGCAGGTAAACACTGCACAGGAAAAACCTCTATTTTTAAATGGACAAGGTTCAAATTTAAATTGTGAACGTGATATCATGCACGTATACTCGTAAGTGTTGAGCCGCTTCATTGTGTCAGACCATTATTACTGCGCAAGACTAAGGTTACGTAGGTACACCTATGTATGGGTGATGGGTGACATTCAAAGTTAAAAAAGTGTAACTTAGTACCTACTGTTTCTCGGTGGGAATTATCAACGTTTTATTATTAGAGAAACTACTGATTGCGACTACCTTAAGCCAGATGGTGGCCCATTTCACAGTTTGACAGAGCGTACTGAAATGATTATGATATTATTGATATCATATTGAAAGATAAAGAAAGGTATATTACTCATATCCTTTATTGCATTGAGTTAAGTACAATCGGTAACCTGGAACCTACACGTACCAAAGATCTGTGTCCTGTGGGCATTTCGTTAGAGCATCCTTACGGTCTGGTTCATAACATCACTGTGACACGGTTCAATGGTGGGTCGGGTTTTCGGTTGGGGTATAGCAAAGGGGGCGCAAGACAGAACATTTTTGATGGAAGTGATGTCATTATAACACCTATTTTTTAAGCTGAAGGGAAGGGCTGCTGTTCCTGCAGCGCCGGAGTTACGGAAAATCACTAGTAAGTACTGCCTTAGACTTCTTTTTTCTCTCTTTGAAAAATTTTGGAGTAGTGAAATTGATGTCAATATAACCCTCATATTTGTTAATAAATCCTATAAAACATGGTAAAATAAGCATGTTTTGTTTTATAAACTTTTTTTCTCCGACCAATATTTACCAAGATATTGGGGTTTGAGTGAAGTGGTGTTATTATAACACGAAGTTTTTATGATGCATGCTATCGTATAGAGGACGCAAAAATATTGATCATTACCGAGATATTGGCTCCTAAATGGACATTTCCACACAAGTCCGAATCTAGGGCTCTCGCTGGTTAGGACGCGTGCCGCTGCCGACACTGCGCGCCCTAGAGTGTTTTTATAGAGCCGGAGGCGCGGAGGGAGAGCAGCCCACGCCCGCCATGACAAGCCGAAGCTGCGGAGCCGAGCGAAGTGACCGTGCGTCGTCATGCAAGGGCGGAAGGGCTGCTGTTCCCGCAGCGCCGGAGATACGAAAAATCACTATTACTGCCTTAGACTTCATTTTTCTCTCTTTGAAAAATTTTGGAGTAGTGAAATTGATGTCAATATAACCCTCATTTTTGTTAATAAATCCTATAAATCATGGTAAAATAAGCATGTTTGCATGCATCCGTGGCTCCTTGAAAGTAATGATATTTAAACCCGATTTTTTCGCTAAATATGGATCGTAGGAAAAAAAGTGAAAGAGCAAAATATGTTTCTTTTAGCATGATTTACTGGATTCATTCATAAAAATGTAGTGTTATATTGACCTAAATTTCGCGACACCGAAAATTTTCTGTCCCAGTGAAAAAAAATATATATATTGGTTTAATATTATGTTAGTTCAAGTATTGTCCGAATCGTTCAGAATTAGGGCCCTGTGTTCATCTTTTGGGCAAATCGGTACATTTTTGGTGTCAAGGATCTTTAGAAAAATACTTTCTTATTTTCATAATTAGACCTAGAGATTTTCCTAGCACGAACGACGTGTTGTTAGTGCTTGACACAGTAAAAACATCGACAATCCTGCTATCGATAACCACTACTTCAACGTCATAGAGGAAATAATTGTACATCATTAGGTATAATATAGTTATTAAGAAAATAATCAAAATTAAAGCTCATTGAAGTGCCTAATAAGAAAATAGCAAAATCATTTCAATAAGGAAAAAAATACAATCATTATGTCATATGATATTATATATAACAATGTGGTGTGTTTTAAAAAGTAAGATAATAATAATAAGTTAATAACAAAACTTTCAATGTATTAATATTTTAGGCACATACTTCAATGAAAATAGCTCGATGACATTGAAGTGGACTTATCGATAACAAGATGGTCGATGTTTTTATTGTGTCAAGCACTAACAACACGTCGTTCGTGCTAGGAAAAGCTCTAGGTCTATTCATAATACTGCCCTGCAGAGCCTAAACCGCAGTAAGTGCAAAAAGTTCATTTCGAGAAAACGTAAAAAATGTCTATGAAAAGTAATTTTTCTACCTTTCTAATGTTTTTTGATTTAATGATTGACTTTCAATCATTAACACAAGAAACATTAGAAAGGTAGAAAAATTACTTTTCATAGACATTTTTTACGTTTTCTCGAAATGAACTTTTTGCACTTACTGCGGTTTAGGCTCTGCAGGGCAGAATAGTCATCTCCATACGTCGCACTCCAGCCGGCATTTTGCGGGCATGTCTTTTGGTAAGGTTTACAGAAAAGTTAAAAATGACAGGTATGCGTAGGTACTTAGTATTCGTACCTAACTGGTATTTGTACCTACCTGGTATTTATACTAGGTTCAGTATGATGAGAAAATCAAATAAATTTCAAATGCCTAGATAATGTATAAATAATAAGGTGTTTCCAATTCCAATTTACAAGGAATTATTTATTACCTCGTAAAAATACTAAGGCACGTACGTCAGGGTGAAGGGTTTAAAAAAAAAACAATTTATTTATAAGTTCTTGTAGTTAGTATTCGTAGCTACCCTGGTATTTACACAAGGTAATACCTAGTACGTTGGAATAACTTATCGGTAATTATACATTATCGAGGCATTTTTTAAATTGATCTAATTTTGACATCATACTGAATCTGGTATAAATACCATGTAGTTATAAAGTACAAATACTAAGAATAAGAATAAGAGAATAAGAATAATTTATTTACCAAAAAGTACATGTTACTTGTGTCTAATTTACAGCGGATCCTAAACTAGGCCGAGCCTGTGTCTTGGGCATCCCAGGAGTGAAGCTATCATGTAGGCGTTAAACATTTTCATTTACCAAATACCTTTAACAATAAAATATGATAAAATTTAACAAAAAAACGAAGCAAAAATACGCATATTCACTAGCACTAAGTACGCATATTCGCTTTTTTTGTGTAGCTTACACATTTAGCGGCCTTTACGCGTACAGTTCGGACCGCGGGAAGCGCCACGCGCCGTTCCTATCTTCGTTCCGAACCGTACACATTTCTTACTATTTTTCTATTACAGTTGCATTTACACGTACGGTTCGGAACGAATATTGGCGCGGCGCGCGGCGAATCTTACGTGTACAGGCCGCTATTGACGTGCCCGCTTTTTGCCCCCTCGTGTGCGAGGTATGGTCATCTCCAGATTCTCCAGTCTAGATAATATACTGTAATTTTATCCTTTTTATAATATTTATTTCCTATAACCTTGCTTTTAGCTAATATTCAAAATCTACAATATTGACGATCTCTAATCCTTTAAAAATAACTGAAGCAAACGCTAATTCCGCACTATAATAATCGTGTTTAAAAGTGATATGATATGACTAACTCTGTCATTTTATAAATGTTATTTCTGTTACAATACATATATGTTCAACTCAAACTACGGCTAGTACGAGTTATATTTTCTCGTCTTTCGCTCCGTGAGCCGTGAGTCACATTGCTGTTACAAACTAGATAGGGAAGGAAATCCGAGGAAACCCATTTTCATAACTTAACTATAAATAATGTTGGTAAGGTTTATTTTTAAGGTGGCAGCGACTCCGTCTCACCGTCTTGTTTAATGAAGACTATTACAGTACCGGACTGTACGTACTATATTAAATAGGGTCTCGTGTTTCACTGAGAGA
Source organism: Acleris emargana (assembly GCA_927399475.2). Lineage (NCBI taxonomy): Eukaryota > Metazoa > Arthropoda > Insecta > Lepidoptera > Tortricidae > Acleris > Acleris emargana. The sequence continues at coordinate 40,279,699 of OV656835.1, read as the reverse complement.
TAAGGGATCGGAAGAGTTTAAGGGATTAACTATGCCATTCTAGATAGACAACGTTTGACTTCGCGCTCGATACAAGGCAACTCAATTAATACTTAAGACTGCGCCGAGCGCACGCCGGATGTACAGTGGCGCCCTCATTACTATTATTGAGATTTCTAATAAACTAAAGTATTTTCTTGAATTCCGACGATGCATTTTTGTACTACAAATAAAAACACAACTTATACGATAAATCCCATAGTTTACTAACAATTGACCTTCGAGTTATCAACTTAACGGAAAAAAGTGGCCACCTTTTCCCGTTAAGCTGACTACTCAAAGGGTAACTATTATCAAAGTTCTTTACGTATCCCATAAATTGTGTTTTTACTTGCGCTACAAAAAAGCATCGCCCAATTCCATGGAAATTCTTTCGTTTATCAGAAAACACAATAATAGTATTGAGGGCGCCACTGGACGCTCGACGTTTGCTCGGTGCAGTCTTAAAACAATATTCAGTGTTGCTTTTGGCTAAATGACATGTAAAGGAATTGTGAGGAATTCCACTCCGCTCGCGCTGCCAATGAAGCGTCTACGAGTAGGTCGAAACAACCGGGCATTGCATATCCGATCATGTTGAAAATTGTTTTATTTTTAATTATTTGTTACGTTGCATTACGGTTACCTTTGTGATATTTTTGATATTGTTTGGACATACGGTTTAAAAGATAAAGGAGGGGGACACTATTTATGCAACTTTCGCAGCGATTATTTCCGATAATATTAACCTAATCAAAAAACTGCTTAGAAACCTTAAAGTGTTTTTAAAACAACTGTCGAAATATGTGCCACAAGATGAATAAATATACCTATGATGAAATAATAATTTCTCATCTTCATGTATCGAGTAAAAATATTTAAGTATTATTGTTATTTAATTACTAAACTAAGTAGCGGCTTTTACAAAGCCCCTAAGTACAGGGGGGAGGTCGATGTGTCTAATATCGGCACAGTTTATTTTGTGGTGACTTTGATTGCTGAAAACTCTTGTATTTTTATTGAAACTATTATAAGAAGTTATTTATTGAATCGACTTCGAACTTAGGTGGATTTTGAAATCGTATTTGAGAAAACTCGTACCTAACTACCTTGTATATTTAGTTAAAAATATATTTTTTAAACATGGTCGGTAGACGGATTTTCACGCGGTTTTGGGGTAAATCCGGCTAGCTGCAATATCTCATATAATTAGACTGTTATTTCGAATGATATGCAATTTGAAAAGAAATGCAGAGGATTTTAATCAAATCTGTTCTGCAATAGATAAAATTGCTAAAATATACCTACAGTCTAAATTGGTTTCCGGGGCTATTCCAGCTATATATTCTAATAATCAGAAGAGACGAACCTTTTTTTATTAAGGTTGTAAGATAATGTTGAAAAAATAAATGTATGTGTATATATTATACTATATAACTATTATCAGAGTGCGGTCTATTATGAAAATAATAATTTGAAGTATAAGAATTGTTGAGAAATGTTATCTAATAAAATCCTGTAAAATTAATTAATAAAAATCAATCAAGGTTTTATTTTTAAGTTTTTACTTATCTTAATCAAACTCAAAAGATAAAATAAACGACTAAGACCTATAGTTATATACCGTGTTACATAGAAACGAAATAATTCTAAAATTGTTAATAAATTGTAAACCATTTTCGATAGGTAAATAATTTGAACTGAAAGACGCATATTCTATAAGGGTAAAATTTTAAAAAAAGTGTGCGTCTCGGGACGCCCATCAGAAGTTATATTATATTATAACTTAAAGTAATCTTAGTTGAACTATTTAATACTGAAATTGTTTAAATTGAGAAAAGTTTACTTATTATATTTTATGTAAGTATTAGTATCATAATGACTATGAATCAATAAAAAAAAATGATTACAAAATATATTTTATTCTTAGTTACAATAAGAAATTCAAACAATAGACGCGGCGGCGGCGTTGCTTGTATTGATAAATCGTATTACATCATATTATGACATTTATCCAACTTAACTTTCGTTAGGGATTCTGTAATGTTCCGAGGATCATCGTCTGCTTGTTTCATAATATTTTTTATAATCACTTTCAAAAACGGTGATAGTTTAAGGTTATATGCTTAGACCATTCAATACCTGGACTGGCCTTATAGGTCGTATTCGAGTTCAATCATGTCCGCCGACATTTGCGGGGGGTGATGAAATAACACATGCAAAAGATTACTTGCAAATGTAAAATCTATCTGTGTCATTACATTACACACGCACATTTTGACCGAAATCTAACACATAATATATTTTGACGCACACAAACATATTATCACACGAGTAAAGACTTTGTACAGACACGGTATAAGAATACGTAAATGTCAATGTGGTCGGCATAACCTACGGTGCGAGGATTAGGTGGGTCAATTTCCCAAGCAATATTTTAAGCTGGCGGCGCTGAAAACCGGGGTGAACTATGGTTAAAAATTTAACTGTTATTTTTTTCTGAATACTTCACGCTGTTGCCTTTTTTGGGCAATAAGTAGAATTAAAATGTTAATGGAAATAATAATTAAAAAAAAAAATTAAGACCTCATTTCTCATCACGGTGGGCTGTCCGCAACCCAGTTTTGATTGCAAAACGTGGAATAAATCAAAAACTATTAATGATTATGAAAAAAAATACTTTTTTTAAAATACTAGATAGTTAGTGTACAAAAAGAAGCCCTGACTTTTTTTTTAACTATCACACATACCGTCCGGTACGAGGAAATACGTTTGTCCGGAGAAACGTTATCATTACCACCGTCAAATGTTCTGTGCCTTATATCTGCTAAGCTTCAATATGTACGCCACCCACCTCCCGCGCACTCGTAGAGTTAGTCACGCGCAAGAGTTTGGTGCTAGCGGTTGTGTTGTACGCGTTTCTGGCGATAAAATATAAAGGTCAATTCTTGCTTCCGGTGGGGTGGGGACAAAAAAATCCTCATTCCGACGGTTGATTTATTTTTTGTAGTTTTTGTGTGTTTAGTTTAAGATTTATGTATAACACGTACGTAATATTTCTTAATTCTGGAGTAACATTAGTTTAAAGAAACCAGACTCCGTTGTTTTTTTAAAAATATTTTTGTTCAGTTTTTATCATTCCGTGGTTCTCATTCCGATGTTTCCGGTGTATGAAATACCCACAGAAATGATAAGCAACACCGGCATGATACAAAAGTAGCTTCACTTAGTTATCCAAATAATTATCAAATTTAATTATTTAATTTTATGAAGTCAAAGCAAATGTATAAATATTATAAGCATTTAAACGTAAATAATACGGCTTTTAACGATAACCAATCGTCAGTTATTTTGTACTACTCAGCATATAATATGCATACATACATAGCGTCACGCCTTCATCCCAGAGTGGGGTAGGCAGAGCTATTACCAATAACTCTAACAACTTGCAATATAATATTATATTATAATGAAGAAAGTTCTCACAGATGGAAAAATAGATTTGTTACAGTTTTTTTTTTCAATTTAATTATAATTATAAAGGACAATGCTTAGTGTTAACATTGGACGTGATATTCAGTTTAAAAAACATTAAGAGGTTTAAATTTATATTATTATTAGTTTTTTTTTTAGATCTGGGATATGTAAATTCACATCTAGTCTTGCACGTTATCATAATTTCATAATGCTACATTTTTGACTGAGTTTTTTAGGTATTTCATATTATATTTTTGAGGCCGTCCTTATGAGGCACTAATTATTAAGCATTAAGTGATCTAAAGTCAGTGATAAATGATATAATTGCCACTGGGATATTTGTAATATTAGAATTATTGAGTTATATTTTGCTTGGTCAGCGAACTGTTCCTATTAGATTTACATAGAAGATTGTTATTTTTTTAAATTTATAAGTAGTTTATTATCATAAATAAATCACAATATTTAGAACATTTTTGAAAACTATATTAAAGAAATAAGTAATAAATCAATCCGGTACATTATAAAAAAAATGTTAAGTATTTTTTTTTAATTAAAAAATATGTTTATTTTATAAGCGAATTGTTTCAAAACATTAATATAAATGTAATTTTTACTCAAACAAAGACTTATAATTATGGTAATTATTAATAACATTAATCTATTTTTTACTCAAATAAAGACTTCTAATTATGTTAATTATGATATGATAATTATGATAATTATTGACTTTTTTCATTTATTTTCATTCCGGTGGATAAGATTTCATTTACGTGGGTCGTTTCTATCATTCCAGTGGGTATTTATCACTTCGGTGGATACTTTTTATCATTTCGGTGTGTATTTATCATTCCATAGTTTTATCAAATATTCTATCTCGTATATCTCATAAACTATTTATGACTTTGAGTGTCCCTTAACACCACGTCTACAATATATAACAATGCATAGTTTAAAATGATAAATGTTCAAAAATACACAAAACTTAAAAATTGCACCGAAATGAGACAAAAACCAGAAATGTTGAAATCGACCCAGGTCGATAGCTAATATTGATATTTTTACTGACATTTGCAGAAGCATACAATTTTTGACCCACCGCCTAGAAGCAGTGTTCGCATTGTTGTGTTCCGGTGTGGGAAGTAGACAACCGGATCCTTACGCTCAAAAATCCATACAAACCCTTAAATTTTCATTTAGAATAGAAATAATGCTTAAATAGTTATTTGTTCAACAAGAGAGCAAAGTTGGTTATTGCTGCGAGTGATGATTTTGAATCCCAAGTAAGCGAAGGATTCTATTATTGAATCACGAGCGCAGCGAGTGATTCTAGGTTAGAATCCTGAGCGTAGCGAGGGATTCAAAGATACGAGACGTAAAAAACTTTGGTCTCGTGTGAGACATACAACTTTTCACCTCAGCAGCGAGGGGTCGTTCTAAAAAAAGTGGCACCGTAACCTGTCAATGAGTTTTTGAATACAAAGGATGTTAAATGTTTGTTTTTCAGAAAAACTAAAAACGTTCATAGATAAGCACCGACCATTTGCATCGAGGCCAAGGCATTAAAAAAAAAAAAACATTAAATTTGTTAAAAAAAAATGGTAGGCACCATTTTTTACTATAACCTGTCTTGTCCAAATGCGACTTGCTTCCAGTTTTTAAGGTCTTTGAACTATTTGTGTATATTTAATTATATATGTTTTATAATATATTTCAAGAAGAATATTATGACATTCAATAGTTATGATATGGTTTTAAAAATATATGCATATACATCAATTTTAACACACGACAGTTTGTCCAGTGATATTTTAACTGTAACCTGTGTGTCGGTGATATTGTATCTCACTCACATACGAAAAATAATAGGCACACCATATTTTTCGGTAAACATTCGGCCTGTGTTTGGCTCTCCACTATACGAAACGGTTGGAGACTATCTGTCATAGTTTTTTGGAAATTAGTGATCAAATGCGGTAATCTGGAGTTTGTAACGGGTATGTTAACTTTATCTTGTCTCGATTATTTAATGTTAACGGTATGGGACATAATTAAATAATCATTTGAACGTGGTATTCTGATGTATCTACTTATATTACTAAGAGTGGAACATTCATATTTTCGTCGGTTTAAGAGTAAATGTCTTGTAAATATACTTTTAACTCTAACCTGTGTAACTTTTACCTGTAACTTGGTTAGATAAGGTAAGGCACAGGTTAATGTAACTCTTGACAGGTTAAAGAGACATTGTGCAGGTTAGTGTGACTATTGGCAAACTAAAGTGAATGAATATTTTTAATATTTTTAATTTAATAACTTACATATAATTTCCCTGAAAAACTGTACAGATGCTTTATGAAGCAGTACCCATTAACAGTGCTCTACCAAAGTAAATGTAGGGAATTTCTTTTTTATAGTAATTTGTATTTTAATATAACTCTCTTTAACCTGGAACCTTTTCTCTTCTAACCTGTCTAATAACACTTTCACCTGCATCTCCATATTTCAACAAGCCATAATTCTTTTATTTTCATGAATATTCCGTTCCCTTCTATAAATATGTAACAATTGGAACACCAAGAAGCTTATTCTAAGCAAAGAAGGTAAAAAACCACTACTTTTTTTTTTGGAGAAACTTTAGACTGTCTGTGCCACTTTTATTAGAATTACCCCGAGAACAACACAGCGTGAAGCTGGTAGGGCCAACGCAGGTCTTCCGTTGTGACCATTTCGCACCTTTGCGACAAAACTGTGACATCTGGGCAAATCACAACTTTGGAGATGTCACAGTTTTGTCGCAAAGGTGCGATTTGGTGAATACACGACTAAATAACGACACGATCGCATATGCATCAATCACAAGCATTTTTGCAAAATACTAATAAAATAAAAAGTGGAAAAAATAAACATGAAACAGATAAAACCTGTCACTCAACTTGATAATGCCGTAGTGCAAACACAACTTTATACAGCTATATGTAGTCTGTGGCTCTAAAAAAAACCTAACTAGGCCTTGTCTATGGCTATTGGCTACAATAATCCCGCTATTTTTGAAATGCGTTCTGAAACTGCCCCCGCGGTTTATGTCACGAAATTAAAGATTATTAAAACGATAACAAAATTATGTAGATACATGATAAACTTCTTATTTTTTATTAATTTTGTCTTCAAAACATTAAATAAAAAAAATGATTGTACCTACTGTATAAAATAGTTATAATTTATAATAAACACATTTCAAACTTTAACAGATAGTTTTATTTGCAATTTTACGGTTATGTGTGCATCCGAACGTGCGTTTCTTTTTGGGCCTTGGCCTTTTTACTATGTGTGGAATTTGAAAATCAAACTTCGAATCAAGTTGTTTCTATCTCTCGCTTTTTTCCTATCCAAGTGAAAGTGACAGAACAAAGTGAAGTTCAATTTTTTCGAATGTTGTGAGTAGCCCCAGCACTGCTCACGGCATTTAAAAATAATAATTAAAAAGCTACTTTGCCTCTCGCTCGCAGCAAAATTGAATTTTGCTCACTGTTTTTAAGCAGCAAAACCTGCTTGTTCGAGCTGCTGAGGTGAAAATTAAATTTACTGGTAGTATGCTATCCTCCTTGACTTAAAATTAACGTTTTGACTTCGATTTTTACACTCTTTCACGCTACAAATGGTTATTTTACCATTTAAACGGAGCTCGCATATATTGACTGCGTTCAGCGGGTGACTAAGGCAACGCTTGACGCGCCTAGTGCCGATATGTCTATTGTGACCATACCGAGGCTTCACGAACCACGCCCCCATAACATGTATCCCTTGTTTCTATGATCTGAGTTTCGCAGCCTATTCAATGCAAACATACCAACAATCAAACCTTTCCTCTTTATAATATTAGTGTAGATTAAGATTTAAAGAGCTTATTATTTGTTAGAGTCAAGTGGGGGACATGACACTTAAAATCTATCTGTGTCATCATTACACATGCACATTTTGACAGAAATCTAACACATAATATATTTTGATGCACACAAACATATCATACATGTAAAGACTTTGTACAAACGCGGTATAAGAATACGTAAATGTCAATGTGGTCGGCATAACCTACGGTGCGAGGATTAGGTCCATAGCCAATATCGATATTTTTACTGACATTTGCAGAAGCATACAATTTTTGACCCGCCGCCTAGCAGCAGTGTTCGCATTTTTGTGTTCCGGTGTGGGAATAAGACAACCGGTGAAATTACTAGCATTTAGATTCCATCGTAGAACTCAGAGTGGCAACGCCTTTGAAGTCTTAGGCCCGTATTAATAAACTTATCTCGACTTTAATGTCAGTCTCAAGATACGTCAAAATGACTGTTTTCTATGGTGTGTCGTTTACTCTGGCGTATCTTGTGGCGGACATCTCAGTCAAAATGAGTTGATTAATACGGCCCTTAGGATTGCAATCTTGAGATTGTCTCAGTTCCCACTTACCATCAGGTGGCCCGATTGGTCAAGTGCCTTCTTCTCTGCCATAAAAAAATCAGTATCTATCGAGCATCGTGCTAGGATATTATTGGTTAATTAAATAGTTGTTAAGTCATGTTAATTATAATGAACAATAACGCAAAAGTTGGATGTTTTTTTATATATTTTTACAAAGTTTGCACTCTTGACCAGTCATGGAGATTATAGCACAATGTTTCTTATTATTGTTTTATGAGAAGAAACCTTATTGACCGCATTTGTATTAGGTAGATACTATTTGACAAAGTTATGAAAGTTTTCAAATATTATGGTACGTAATTGGTCTTTCTTTGTATAAGTAAATATTTGAGAGTGAAACGTGAATTACTTACTAAAATACTAAATGTACAAACTTTTTCATATAAACATAAAGTAGGAACAGCAACATCTATTAACTTTCGCCTCTTGCTTGGTAGCGTTCAATACTGACTTGCATCGAAATGTTTCGAACATATGGAAATAGTACGCGTAGGCACTTAGTACTTTTGGAAAAGTGTAAAATATACATTTTCACCTCAGCAGCTCAAACAAGCAGGTTTTGCTGCTTAAAAACAGTGAGCAAAATTCAATTTTGCTGCGAGCGAGAGGCAAAGTAGCTTTTTAATTATTATTTTTAAATGCCGTGAGCAGTGCTGGGGCTACTCACAACATTCGAAAAAATTGAACTTCACTTTGTTCTGTCACTTTCACTTCGATGGGAAAAAAGCGAGAGTTAGAAACAACTTGATTCGAAGTTCGATTTTCAAATTCCACACATAGTAGGCCCAAAAAGAAACGCACGTTCGGATGCATACATAACCGTAAAATTACAAATAAAACTATCTGTTAAAGTTTGAAATGTGTTTATTATAACTATTTTATACAGTAGGTACAATCATTTTTTTTTATTTAATGGTTTGAAGACAAAATTAATGAAAAATAAGAAGTTTATCATGTATCTACATAATTTTGTTATCGTTTTAACAATCTTTAATTACGTGACATAAACCGCGGGGGCAGTTTCAGAACGCATTTCAAAAATTGCGGGATTATTGAAGCCAATAGCCATAGACAAGGCCTAGTTAGGTTTTTTTTAAAGCCACAGACTACATAAAGCTGTATAAAGTTGTGTTTGCACTACGGCATTATCAAGTTGAGTGACAGGTTTTATCTGTTTCATATTTATTTTTTCCACTTTTTATTTTATTAGTATTTTGCAAAAATGCTTGTGATTGATGCATATGCGATCGTGTCGTTATTTAGTCGTGTATTCACCAAATGGTCACAACGGAAGATCTGCGTTGGCCCTACCAGCTTCACGCTGTGTTGTACTCGCTGCTGAGGTGAAAAGTTGTATGTCTCACACGAGACCAAAGTTTTTTACGTCTCGTATCTTTGAATCCCTCGCTACGCTCAGGATTCTAACCTAGAATCACTCGCTACGCTCGTGATTCAATAATAGAATCCTTCGCTTACTCGGGATTCAAAATCATCACTCGCAGCAAAAACCAACTTTGCTCTCTTGTTGAACAAATAACTATTAAAATATACAATTTCCAGGTCCTTAGTAAATATCCCTTATTGTCGATAAATATTGTTTTGATCGATACTACCCTCATCACTAAAACCGAGTCTCGGTAGGAGTATGCAGACGTCATCATTTTCATGAAAACAATGTTTAATAGTATCAGTATTATCGACTTATTATCGACTTACTATTTCCAAAACTGTAATTATGTATATTTCTTACAAAGCATTAAAACCGAGTCTCGCTAAGGAGTATGCTGACGACATCATTTTGATGAAAACAATTATAGACTTTATTTCAAAAACTGTTAAGTTTTTTCTTACAAAGCCATTGCCCATTACAAAGCATTAAAACCGAGTCTCGCTAACCCGAGTACGCATTCATCCAAGTAAGGGTCTCCCCAAACCAGAGATGGGCAAATTTTAATCGACTAACGACTAACGATTAAGATTAACCTATTTAATCGCGACTAACGATTAACAATGACGATTGATCAATCTTAATCGTAAGAGTTTCGACTAATTTAGTCGCGACTAAATTAATCGTCGATTAAATGGCAACGACTAAATTTTTAATCGATTGATTAATTTGATTAATTTTCTTTCGATTGATATCAGTAATAAATAAGTTATTTTTATTTTTTGGACTTCGTAAACCCTTTTCTAGGTAACCTTTAGAGGGTAAAAACAATCTTGTGTCACTGGAACAAGTTTTTAAATATTTATATCACATCACACAGCAAACCAACTAGAATGAGTTCCAAGAAAGTAAAAGACATTGAACAACGAGACATAACTATTTTTTCAACGTGCTGTGCTGTCTTCTAATATTTAGTCGAAAATTAATCGTGACATTTAGTCGATTAACATGACGATTGATCAATCGTCAATCGTATCATGCGACGATTAATTTTGTGACGATTGATTTTTTAATCGATTGATTAGTTGACTAAAAAGTTAATCGATTAATGCCCATCCCTGCCCCAAACTAGTCGACGCCGTTTCGGCGAATCGCGTACGGAAAAAGCTGAGACTGCTGAACGCAGGTGTCCAACCGCGGAGACGGCCGATCGGCTAAATGCGAATAGTGTGGCGAAAGCCGACTCCGCGTCGACTGGTTTGGGGAGACCCTAAGAATTTATTAAGTAGTTAAAATTGACGTGCGATGAAAATATTTTAAAAATAATATTTTACATACTTACTTACTAACAAATGAAATGTTGTGCCACCTTTTTCTAAGCTGCTGCTGCTGAAGGTAGTTTATCGTTTTTTACACGAACTTAAAGCACATGCGGGCAGTTTTCCAATGAGTGTTCTCTGGCGAGGCGTTTTTATGAATGCCCATTAATCGATTATGAAATAGGTTTCGTATAACTTTTTGCACATTGTGCAAGTTTTTCGGCAGAGGGGAAATTACCCATAAGGCCAGTCCAGGTACTGTATGGTCTAAGGCTCAGTGTCCATTGTAGGTATATATGTCTATCGCACACTAAACGCTGAGTAGAGAGAGTGGGAAGCGACTGTCCGACATACGGCTAGCGTTGTGGGTTAGAGTGAGAGAGAAGGAGCCTGCCTATTGCTGCCCTACGCGTGAGAGGAAGGGAAGTCAGACAGACTGGCGCCGTAACGCGTGACGTGACGAAGCGGTTTACCCTTCCAAAAGATATTATCACTTCAAAAACTATGGAACATTACAAAAAGTATTAAAACTTAACAAAACAAGTACCTACAGTACTCTTGTTTCACATTTTTTCTACCAGACATCTACCATACAGTACCTGGACTGGCCTTATAGGTAATTTCCCGTCTGCCGAAAAACTTGCACAATGTGCAAAAAGTTACACAAAACCTATTTCATAATTGATTAAATAAATGGTCATTCACAAAAACGCCTCGCCAGAGAACACTCATTGGAAAACTGCCCGCATGTGCTTTAAGTTCGTGTAAAAAACGATAAACTACCTTCAGCAGCAGCAGCTTAGAAAAAGATGGCACAACATTTCATTTGTTAGTAATTTTATATATCTAAAACATGTAAAATATTATTTTCAAAATATTTTCATCGCACGTCAAATTTATCGATTACAATAATGCAACCCAAGTAACACGTAACCTGTATATTAACCAAAGTGGATATGGATTTATGTCCTAAAGTCCGAATAACACTTTTAATTGGCATTGGCAAAAATAAAATAGTTTTTAATAGCATTTGGTTCGTTTCGAAATGCTTAAAGCTATACTATACTCTTAAATAAAGATTAAACTCCTACTAAAGCATCGGGTATTTATAATATACAGCCACTTAAATAGCTTTTACACTTACACAAATATAATAGTAATTTGAAAAGCCCAATACATTAAATAAGCATTTACGTAATATTTTATCCAGCACTGGGCTGTAGTGGCTAATTTTTAAGATTAAAAACTTTGTAATGATCTGTGCTTGTGTTCATTTAATGCTAGTCCTATAGTAACATTAACTAAACAATTAATAAAATCTTAACTCCGCTTTCTCCATAATCGGTTTCTTCAATAAAGCTTTTAGTCGTATTTTGATATAAAGAAATGTATTTTTATTATTTCAAGGAATAATTACATCGTAATTCAATTTTGCAAGTGGTTATTTTAGTAACATCGTGAATTTGTGTGCATGCGTGTTATATTTGTCGCCATGGATAAAAACGATTGGGAAAAAACTAAAAGAACAGGCGGAATCAAAAGAAAACTTTGGTTAGTTTTACCAAATGATTTGCGATACCCTAATAAACACGATAGTAACTAACCACTATGGTGTATAATGGCAGCAAACATTATAATGTGCGTATGAAGTGTTGCAATATACCTGAACACTATAATTGAGTGTCTTATACTTTGGTAAACAGGCTCAAAGTATTTTGTTTAGCTATAGTAAGATTAACAGCATTATTATACATTCGTTGAATGCGTAAAGCATTTATATTATCTGACGCCATTTGCTTTCTGTTTCCCCTTCTTACGGAAACAATTAAAGTGATTAAAAGTGTCTAAAATCTGATTAAAAGAGCACTTTCTATAATTTTACTTTATGCGCGGTGCCTATAGAACCCACTTTATTCATTAAACTAAGCTAAGAGCTTATAATTTTACAAAACATATGAAGAGTCGATTATAATTTTCTATATTTTTTATAATAAAAAGCACTATCACGAGGGCGCGTGGAAATATTACCACAAAACGTAACATGTTTTCACAGTAAACTGACATCCGCAGCTGAATTTCACCAAATAACAGAAAATAAAGTTTACTTACCATTCAATATTCATTTTCACAATTATTTACTCGCGAATCTTCATGCTCGCTTGCACCAAACTCAGAATAAATACTAAATTTAACATAACTTTTTTTAAATCTATTGAGAAATTCTTTTCTACAAAGGAAATAAAACAATTAGCATTTGAATATGTTCCCATTTAGAGATTGTATATTAATAAGGTGTATATTGGCTGTACTATGGTCGCAATAAATGCTTTAAGTCTAGTGATTTGTTCTTTACCGACTTCAATAATAACTTTATGCAATCATTGTAATGCTACTAAGCAGCCTTTATAAAGCTCAATGCTGTATAATTTGGGGCCCAAATTGCTCTTAAAAAAGCTGTAGAAAAGTATATACAGCTAATATAGGACTTGCATATAATGCTTTGCGCGTCAATTAGTGCTGTTGTATGTTTTTTATAATGGTGTTTTGTGTTACTTGGGAATCGATTCAAATTCTTACTTGAATGAATGCGTACTCGAGATAGCGAGACTCGGTTTTAATGCTTTGTAGTAAGAAAAAACTTATCAATTTTTGAAATAAAGTCTATAATTGTTTTTATCAAAATGATGACGTCTGCATACTCCTACCGAGACTCGGTTTTAGTGATGAGGGTAGTATCGATCAAATCAATATTTATAGACAATAAGGGATATTTACTAACGACCTGGAAATTGTATATTTTAAATGTATATTTTAAACTTTTCCAAAAGACCCGGAATTGAAAAAAATATGTACCGCCTATGCAGACAAGCAAATTGGGTGCCTACGCGTACTAGTTCCATAATGTTCGAAAACATTTTAATGCAAGTCAGATTCGAATGCTACCAAGCAAGAGACGAAAGTTAATAGACTATTGCTGTTCCTACTTTATGTTTAAATGAAAAAGTTGGTATATTTAGTATTTTAGTAAGTAATTCACGTTTCACTCTCAAATATTTACTTATACAAAGAAAGACCAATTAGGTACCATAATATTTGAAAACTTTCATAACTTTGTCAAATAGTATCTACCTAATACAAATGCGGTCAATAAGGTTTCTTCTCATAAAACAATAATAAGAAACATTGTGCTATAATCTCCATGACTGGTCAAGAGTGCAAACTTTGTAAAAATATATAAAAAAACATCCAACTTTTGCGTTATTGTTAATTATAATTAACATGACTTAACAACTATTTCATTAACCAATAATATCCTAGCACGATGCTCGATAGATACTGATTTTTTTATGGCAGAGAAGACGGCACATTAGCACTCGGGCCACCTGATGGTAAGTGGGAACTGAGACAATCTCAAGATTGCAATCCTAAGGGCCGTATTAATCAACTCATTTTGACTGAGATGTCCGCCACAAGATACGCCAGAGTAAACGACACACCATAGAAAACAGTCATTTTGACGTATCTTGAGACTGACATTAAAGTCGAGATAAGTTTATTAATACGGGCCTAAGACTTCAAAGGCGTTGCCACTCTGAGTTCTACGATGGAATCTAAATGCTAGTAATTTCACCGGTTGTCTTATTCCCACACCGGAACACAAAAATGCGAACACTGCTGCTAGGCGGCGGGTCAAAAATTGTATGCTTCTGCAAATGTCAGTAAAAATATCGATATTGGCTATGGACCTAATCCTCGCACCGTAGGTTATGCCGACCACATTGACATTTACGTATTCTTATACCGCGTTTGTACAAAGTCTTTACATGTATGATATGTTTGTGTGCATCAAAATATATTATGTGTTAGATTTCTGTCAAAATGTGCATGTGTAATGATGAGACAGATAGATTTTAAGTGTCATGTCCCCCACTTGACTCTAACAAATAATAAGCTCTTTAAATCTTAATCTACACTAATATTATAAAGAGGAAAGGTTTGATTGTTGGTATGTTTGCATTGAATAGGCTGCGAAACTCAGATCATAGAAACAAGGGATACATGTTATGGGGGCGTGGTTCGTGAAGCCTCGGTATGGTCACAATAGACATATCGGCACTAGGCGCGTCAAGCGTTGCCTTAGTCACCCGCTGAACGCAGTCAATATAATGCGAGCTCCGTTTAAATGGTAAAATAACCATTTGTAGTGTGAAAGAGTGTAAAAATCGAAGTCAAAACGTTAATTTTAAGTCAAGGAGCATAGCATACTACCAGTAAATTTAATTTTAAGCATTATTTCTATTTTAAATGAAAATTTAAGGGTTTGTATGGATTTTTGAGCGTAAGGATGTCGCATCAGTCGGCGGTCGCGGCAACAGCGTGTTTAACAAACGGATCCCTTCATCGGAAAACTGTTATCCCAAACCCGCAATATTTTTGAAAGACCTTCCAACGACACCCCTCATAAAGGGGAAGACGAGAATAAAAAACCGGCCAACAGAAAAGCGGGAACAAAAATCGGAGAGGGTTCCGTACATACGTAATATTTTTTTAATGTAATTCTTATAGGTTTTCTTGTGATCTACGCGTACAAGCAAAATCTTATGTATTTTTTTCAAAATTTTTGGCTTGGTTGTTTTGGAAATCTGATTTATTTTACTAATCATGAAGCCCTTTCATTTGATATGTGACACAGTAAGGTTTGGAAAACTTTTTTAAATTTCCTATTTTGTCCCCCGAAAATGACACTTATTTAAAAAAAAAAACACTTTGCACACCTTTGTTTGGGTCATAACCAGTCCTACCAAATTTCACCTGATTTGGTCCATTAGATTCGGAGCAAATTGGCTGTGACAGACGAACATACGCACGAATGATAAGGGTTCCCATAAAAACATCCCCAAGATATGTGTAGGGGAGAGGTACCTTACCTAAAAAAAAGTTTTTATCAAGTTTTTTATTTTACCACTTTGTCGGCGTGACAAAATTGTTAATTCATGCCAAATTACAGCTTCCTAGAACTATAAGAGTCTCTAATCTAAGCTGCGGATGTACGGACGGCATGGCGAAACTAAAAGGGTTCCTAGTTTGAGTACGGAACCCTAAAAAAAGGAGTGAATGAGGAATTGACGTATGAGGAATAAACTTTGATGCCGTTTATTTGTTCACAGAGCAACACGTAGGTTATTAACTCGTGATGGACACCTGCCGAACACCGCGCCGCTGCACTGCCGCAGCGGTGCTGATGCTGAGTTATGCATGTCGCGGCGCATTTTTCTCCTAGGACATACATAACTAGGCTTTACGTGCAGAAGAGCAACAGAAGCAAGCTTTTGCCAGCTTTGCAGATTACATAGGGCTTAACAATTAATTAATGTGCAATATTAAACCCTGACAAGTTCCAATTTAGCCCTCGCTATGTTGCGAATTTTTAGTGGAACAAATTTATTTTAAGGGCTGTGTTTTTTTTTTAAAAAGGGGTTGGAAGTCATTGAATGTCATTGATGTAAACAAAGCGATTTTGCAATCAAAATGCCCAAAAATTTTCACCCCGATGCAAAAATAATTTTAAATACATTTAAATGGATGCGGCAGAAAAAGGACGAAGGATTCAGCAGCATTCCAATAAACAATGTTTTGAAATTAGTTGTTGACATGACGGGTATGATATTTTTAGTGCGGTCGCAATGAACTGGTTAGCTTGGTACTAAATATGTATATCACTACATAGTATAAAACAAAGTCGCTTGCGCTGTCTGTCCCTATGTATGCTTAAATCTTTAAAACTACGCAACGGATTTTGATGCGGTTTTTTTTAATAGATAGAGTGATTCTTAAGGAAGGTTTATATGTATAATACATTCCACGCGGGCGAAGCCGCGGGCGGGTCGCTAGTTAATTAATATATAAAAAACTGTTTTCTTATTCAAGGCGTCTGTTCTGTAGTGCTACAATCAAAACTATATACTTTTTTTTTTAATAATGAGCCGTTACCGCCATTTCCATCGACACCAAAAAAAAAAAGGACAAATAAAAAGAATACAAATAGACAAATGTGCCATAAGGCACAAAGGAGGTCATTCATATTGGGCCTTTTTCGAAAGTGCCGGCCAAAAATAAATTTTGGTATAGTTCGCTAGAATTAATTATATTGAGCAACTTTTATTATGGCATGACAGCTGTTGGGTCATTCCCTGACTTTTTACAGAGTTTCGAAAGATGGACTTTTCTATAGCATTAACATTTATTAAAAATGGTATATGGTAAAAATATAATGCTATTCACTGTTAGAATAGGTTATATTGATCATTTTTTATTAGGACAGGATAAGATTCGACGATTAGGATTCTTCTTAAGTAACTATATCGTCCTCCAAACCTGCTGCTGGTGGGTTAATAAAGGGCTCATGCCGTGCGAAGCCCATATACCATGCAATAGTCATTGTGTGCGAACAGCAGCCTATTGTGCGTTTCCTAATAGGGCACGTGCAGTAATAATGTGCTATACCTTGTCGTCCACCAACTGCTGGATCAACTGTCTGTGCTATGGAAAAGTCGATCTTTCGAACCTCTATAAAAAGTTAGGCAATGATACGACAGTTTTCGTGCCATAATAAAAGTTGTTCAACATAAATAATTCCAGCGATTTATACCAAAATTTTTTTTTGGCCGGCACTTTAAAAAAAGGTTCAAAAATGTATGAAGGATGAATGTTCTCCTTTCATGCATTCTATGCTGTGCGAAAGCAAGTACCGACTCTCAAAAGTCTGCTTACCGAATTGAAAAAAGATATTGGTTTTACCGGTAGTAGGGAGTACTTGCGATTGCTATTGCACAGTATGGGGTTCAAATACAAAAAGTGCAGAAACCAACGGTCCATATTGAAGGAGCGTTCGGATATTGTGGTTTAGCGGGAAATATATTTAGACGAAATAAAAGAAGCAAGGGACAAAAATATACCTCTTGTTTATTTAGATGAAACTTACATCCATACTTCTCTTAACCACGCAAAATGCTGGCAAAGCGAAAATGAACCCGGTGTGTCGAAATCCGTTTCAACCGGCAAACGATATATAATTGTTCATGCCGGTGGACCATCGGGATTTGTTCCCAATGCACTCCTAATATTATAATGATAAGGAAAAAAAAACCGATTATCATGACTGCATAACAGGAACAATTTTAAGAAATGGGTTTTGCAGAGATTAATTCCCAATCTGAGTGAACCCACGTACCATTCTTTCCAAATTAACAAAGCTCCAACATCTGGCGATAGAAAACACGTCATTGCTGAGTGGCTGCGTTTAAATAACATCTCATTTCCCCAAAACGCATCTAAAGATAAATTGGTCACAATTTTGAAACGTCATAACATAAACCCGAGCCAGTATACGAAATAGATACGATTCTCTCAAATTATGGTCAAACAGTGATAAGGTTACCGCCCCATCACTGTGATTTAAATCCCATCGAGATGATTTGGGGCATCATGCAAGCGAAAGTGGCAACTAAAAATGTTTCCATCACGATTCACGAATGATGCCTTCTTAAAGCTCTTTGAAGATAGTTTTCAGGTATTTTAATTTATCATTGTTAGAATTTTATTGAATAGTAAATATAGCTTACTTTTACACTTTGTTATTACTTAGGAAGTGACTATAGAAAATTGGGTAAATGCTGCGATCACGTAAAAAAACAGAAGACGTATATAGGACAAAAGCTCCTTTATTCGAATCACAGACCGAAAGATTTATAATCGAGGTTGTTGGTCCTGAAAGTGACTCATCAACTGATGAAGCTGAAGATACATCGGAGCCAGAATCTGATAAATATATGGATGTCGAATATTTAGAATCGGATTTTGATGGATAGGTAATTATTCATATTTAATTATGAACTAGACATGCACTTCCGATTACATAATAATAATAATAATAAATCTTTATTTCGCACACAAATTTGTACATAATTTGCCAGGGGTCCCTGCACTAGGCTTGGCCTGTATCGCGGGGAACCATTTACAATAATATATTGATATTACAAATTAGTTAGTAAAGCTACTTATATAGAAATTTGAGATCATTCAGTAGTTAGACAAAATAATTAGGAACTAATGGAAAATAATAATCTATTCAAATTAATCTAAAATGGCTTCTGTCTCGTCATAATTTAAGTTTATTAGAAAATCGAAAACAAGTTTTTTGGTTTCAACAAGAGTTCGGTATTTCAGATTACAATGTTTTACGACAGTATTGTATATTGATATGCAAATGTGTTCTCCGAAACGCTTCCCGAAAGTAGATTGTACTCTGGGAACTGGTAACTGAAAATGTACAAGTACATGATTGTATATCTCACTCGTTCTTGCGCGATGCCAATACGCACTGTCCCGACTATCCTAAGCTGTTTGTGGCGACACTATATCAGGGCTAAGTAGGAACTTGTCAGGATTTAACTAACTAGTGGAAATGTACTTTAACTAAGGATAGGTAACGCGGCTTTGCACTAGTCAACCTTAATTTTAACCGCGTTGGTACTGAGTCTAACAAGGCTGATTTGCGAGTAAAAACGAATAGGTACAACTCAGTAAATACTTAGGTTTTGATGGACGATTCGTGAGTCCCTCTGCAACGATGATCTTTAAATGTTCTAAATAGGTATTGATATTAAATAAGTATAAATATCTATAAAACAGGCAGCAGATAAATTATTATTATCGCGAGTTTTAAGGAGTTCGTCCAACCCAAAGTAAAGTTTTATTTATTTTATGATGGAACTTTTGTGAAGTTATTGCGTCTATTTGTGTGTGTTTTTGAGTGCAAAGGGTACTCACTCGAGAGACCAGCAGCGCGCGAGCAGTCCGTGGAGAGAGGCACGTAGCGCGTCGTCCGGGCGCGTCTGACGCCGCGGCGCGCCGGCCGGCTCTCGCACGCACACTCAAGGTGACCTTCAACATTCGTTTTGGAAGGCACGCATCGCGCATGCCCGAATTATAAACCCAAGATTTTACAAAGTGAAACTTATTCGCGAGGCATCTAGTCCACAATCGCGTGATCGTCCTTTTTGATACAGGACTCATTCAATTTACGAACGGCCCGACGACGCGAGCTCGTCACAGCTATTATCGGGACGAGTAGAGTTGTGTCGTGCTCGAGCAGGGAGGCACCGCCGGCGGCCGCGGGCGCTGCGGGCGCTGACCCGTGGGCACACAAACCTGGCCATTGCCACTTGTTAGTAAAAAGTAGCTTCGATAGTCAATACCCTGCCTGTCAGCGACGCGGTGCTCATCCATAATCTGAGATAAGCACTAACAGATAGGATGGCGGACAAGTACTATTGCAACGAGTAACGAGTATATCTTGAGTAATTAATAAGTCATAAAAATAAGAAAAAGAACCGGTCAAGTGCGAGTCGAACTCGCGCACCGAGGGTTCCGTATTATGATCGGAAAACGAAAAAGAATATACTCATTAGTTGTGAATTTTATTATTTACGCTATAAGGTCCATTTGGAAAAATAATTCCATATTGTTTTTAATAAAAATAGATGCGGGCAAGCAAGTACAATTATTTCAAATTTCAAGTTGATAGCTGCTAAAGTTTCAAAGAAAAAATGCTGTGACATCCAGACAGACAGACAGACAACGAAGTCTCACCATAAGGGTTCGTTTTTTACCTTTTTGGTACGGAACCCTAAAAATAAGCACTTTATTCATATGTGTTGCGTACTATGAAATAGGTTGCATACGCGCCAAATATTTGTAATAAATAACTATACGCTCGCCATATCGCGGATGACTAAGGGACGCAAGGCAACTGGTAAGTGGGCTCAGAGTCCCGTAAACATTTACATCACAAGACTGCATTCGTAAGCTGCAAACGCGTTGCTAACTAGTAGCTCGAAAAATGTTAACCCTATTTTCACTACCGCTAACTTGATTAGCCCTATAATCAAAATCACGATTCTGTCCGATTCTTAATAGCCCGTGTCTGCTTATCCGTTTCCTCCGAACACCAAATATTTACTATATCTTTGTTTAAAACCTAACATTTATTAAGCCTACTAAACAATTAAGTATACACTCTCGGTCAAATAATACGGGTCAGAGTGCGTTTTTCATACAAACGAGGCTATTTTGAAGCCTTGGTTCTAGGGCATTGGTTGTTTTGAGTGAGGTTTAATAGTGGATACTCTGAGGTTCAATAGAGGAGGTCAAAAGTGCTTAAAATACCTAACTGATCGCACAATCAGGTAACACCACAGCGAGAGAGTTTGGCTCAGCATTCGGATTTATTTACATTATATTGCCATTTTAGATGTTTTTCTGAAATACACAATTCCGGCGTTAACCGCAGATTCAATCAGTTGGGTATCCTAGCTACTCTGAAAGTCTTGTATCGATGCTTGGGGTGTCCATCATCAGATTTCATTAAAAGCATCCCCTGGCGAGGAACCAACGCTTCGAAATAGCCTCTTTAGTATGAAAAACGCACTCTGACCCGTATTATTTGACCGCGAGTGTATATTCATTAAGTATATCATTTGAACCGCAACTACATTTAGGACAAGTCTCAAAGGATTGTGCTTAAAGTTATGCTTTGCAAACCCATCCGATTTCCTACTACTATCGAACTGTATACGATAGCTAAGGTCTTAACGGCTAGACAGTTATTTATTCTTATAATTATAATACCCATACACGTCGACTTACCTTTTATTAAAAATACTACAAAACGATGGGCTGGCTGCATCTGTAAGCTCAGACCACGTATTGCTCTTGTTAGACGACATTACGACTATCTTTCAGCTAAGATGTACAACAAATTGAATAAGTTATTAAACATTCATGTATTCACATACTGGGAGTGTAAGAAAAAAGTTACCAAATGTTTACAAAACCTTTCTTATGATGAGACTGAGACACTTATTAATGGTCACTGACGACCTTATTTCTTATTTATTATATTATTGTAAAAACTAGCATAAGATAACTAGGAATAATGTACTATTTAGATATAATACTTACTTACTTGTTTATAGTACGGATTACACATAGTTAATACTAATAATTGTACTAACTTGTATATGTAGAACACTATTCCTATATGTCCCGAGGTGGGCGTAAACAGCTGCGATACATTTTATTCTAATGCAGCTGCTTACTATCTTAATTGTTAAAATGTGCATGTTATTATGTTCAATAAAAATCTTTTCAATCTTAAAGTTGTCATTCAGTTTTCAATGTATTCTAACCGAGAAAGCGAACATACATCTCATGCTTAACACATTGATTGCCACATCCGGTCTTTTCATCCTTTAGGCATTTTAAGGCAGGTTACGAAAAAAGTTACAAAACCTGTTTTATTCCTTGGTTTGAGTTTTTTTATTTCCTTTCATGAAACTTAGTTTGTTTTCTAAATTTGTACTTTATTTTATGTACAAACTAACATTCGCACCAAATACCTATGTTAATTAGTTACTTCCCACTAAAGTTCCATTTTGTAATAGGATCGAAAAAAAACCGTAATTAAGTATTTAGCCGTTACGTTAAGTTTAGTTTCAAAAATATGAGTTTATTCCCACTAGTTCGGGAGGGATTATTTTTCTCGTTGGTTCAGTTGAATGAACCTGACCAAAAAGTGTATCATAAAAGAGAGGTAGGTTTAGGTTATGTTAGATAATCAGCAACACCCAGAAATAAGAGCTCCGTCGATACTATAAGGATATACCCCCTTCGTCCACTTTCGTAACTAAGATTTCACAAATGAACAAACGAGAAAAATAATTCTACTAGTTCATTCTACTGAACTGGACAACTGAACTAGTGGGAATAGAGGAAAATATGTACTCACGCAGACCTTATTCTTATGGCGAGAGGGTCTATGTAGGTACATATATTGAATCTTTGTGCGGATAGGTATTTGTTTTTACCATTGACTGTCGGTCCGCAAATTGTAGGTACACCTAAACAAATTGCGATTGAGGACAATCCATTTATAAACACAGCCATACAAACCGCATAATCTGAAATAGAACTAACAACATGGTCACAATACTCTTATCAATTATCGTGGTGGGTAATCCCGGGCTGATAAGCAGATTAGTCATAGGTACTAAGCATGAATGCATGAATATGACTTTCGTTTATGCACCATTTTTGCAGTCCCCTCTTTGATAACAACGTTTGAAAACAATTAATTATGATCACTACCGTAACGCTCTTGTGAGAAAAACTTACCTATTGAATATTTATTTTCCGAGATAAGTAAATTTTACCACTTCGTATATACTTAGGTACCTACCTATTTATTATGAAAAATATAAATGGCAAGGCAAGTTTACTACCATTCGCCCGCGACTTCGTCTGCGGAGAGTCAGAACTTCAGTTAAAGGTACAGATATAATTTAAAAAAGTCTAGAATGGGAACTTTAAGTAAGTGGTTCACAAACAACTTTAACTTCATGGCTCTAACCTTTAAAACAACCAAAATGCCATACACAATAAATTCACTGCCCCCCTTTCACCATTTCATGTTTTTATACGACCCTAGGTTACATAGATAGATAGTTTAGTCATCTAATTACTAAACTTCTGTACAAACAATTAGCCCACTCATAAGATTTTCGAAAAACACCAAAGCAAAATATTTGCTTTATGTAATAGTAGTCTCAATGCCCATCTTCATATCTTGCAGGAATGTCACTTTGAAAATTACTTCATTTCGATACAAACTTTACAGTCAATTATAGTCTTAGATCCCAAGTTTTCCCCTATAAGTAGTTATTTATTTTATTTATTGTTTACTGTTAGGCGATGGGCTTGCCACCTGTCACTAATAAACTGGGAAACATCTTAGCCTACTTGTGCAAAATGTGGTTACAGAATTATCAAGAAGTTTTAAGACTTGTTGGTAATTCTTTAGCTCTGCCTACCCCACTCTGGGAATGAAGGCGTGAGTTTATGTATGTATGTATGTATTTATATAGATTTATTAAAAACAAACAACACAGTACGATAATATTAAACGCCCTGCAAAACTGTTACAACAGTTTGACTGCAGGAATGTGTCCGTGAATAAATCTGCTTTATGTATTTAAATATAGCTTACAGTATGTCTTACAATATGTCTAGTATGGAAGTGACTCTAATAAATAATTTTTGACTAGCCTCTTAAATCTACGAATGTTTGGCTCCTGCCTGATATCCTCGGGCAGACTATTCAACACATATGACACACGTTTCTTTAATGTTCTATCACCAAAATAATTATTCACTCTAGATACCTCAAATTTACCCGCAGACACCGACCTAGTGCTATTAATAATGGGTTTGCTCTTTAAGTCTCTAACTTTTCATTTAAGGTGCAAATGCATCGAAATATAATAAGTATGGAAGTCTAACTGATCATGACGCTGAAAATCTGCCCCACCGACACAGTGCCGGCGGGGGTGGAACTAATATACAGTGCCGAACTGTCTATCAGTAGTATCAGTCGACTTTCTGACGTAGTGTCAAACAGTTGTTTACAATCAGAAAAGAAAAATTCGATATTAATGGTTACCGGATTTAAATGATGCTGCAACAATGCCAAGTTGCATTGTAAATTGGTGCAGGACCCACACAGATGCAAAACAAAGCGATATTTATTTTCATTAGTAGGTACCTAAGTTATTGAAATTTAAATATTCCCATAGGTACTAAAATGCCATGGGCGATTTTATGCAATATATCTTTGAAAAATGCGAATTACAAGCAACTACTTCGAATTAATAGGAAATTAAATTTTATGTCATCTTTTCTATCGTTAGTTTACATAGTTTGGTAAATTCAAGATTGTAAATATAAATTATACTCTATTATAATGATCTAACTCTCAAGTTTCATATACGAGGGCAGAGTGAGAAGTCTGGTAAAAATCATATTAAAGGTATTTTCTTCACAAATTCATTAATGTCAATTTGTAATGCAGCCTTTTTGGAGGTAAATCGTATATTTTCAGCCAGTTCACACGACTAGTTTTTTTTTTGACAGCTATGAAAAACAAACAATCACTTCGGAGTTTGCAAACATGGAGAAAAGTGAGTTTCGTGTTCTGATTAAACATTATTTTTTGCGAAAAAAAACCATGACGGATACAAAAAAAAATTAGACAAATATTACGGGAACTCTGCTCCATCGATTAAAAATGATCCACAAGTGGTTAACGGATTTTCGTTGTGGCCGTACAAGCACTGCTGACGCCGACCGACCCGGACGCCCAGTTGAGGTCACTACACCAGAGATGATCACCAAAATCCATGACATCGTATTGACCGACCGAAGAATAAAGGTCCGTGAGATAGCTGATATTGTAAGCATTTCAGACGAACGGGTTCGTAATATCCTTCACACTTATTTGGATATGAAGAAGCTCTCCGCCCGTTGGGTGCCGCGATTGCTCACAGTAGACCAAAAACGCACTAGGGTGACCCTGTCAGAGGCATGTTTGGCGAAGTTTAGGTGTAATGAAAAGGACTTCTTGCGTCGTTTCATAACTGTTGACGAAACCTGGATTCATCATCATACACCAGAAACCAAGGAGGAGTCAAAACCATGGATTGCTTCAGGTGAACCTGCACCAAAGAAGGCCAAAGCAGTTTTATCGGCGAATAAAGTCTTCTGGGATGCTCGTGGTGTAATATATGTTGATTACCTTCAGAAAGGTAAAACGATTAACGGCGAATATTATGCCAACTTGTTACAGCGATTTCATGAAGTTTTAATGGAAAAACGACCCCATTTGGCGAAAAAGAAAATCATTTTTCACCAAGACAACGCACGGGTCCACACTTGTGCAGTTGCTATGGCTAAAATCCACGAGTTGCGTTACGAATTGGTCCCGCATCCGCCTTATTCTCCAGACTTAGCCCCCTGCGACTATTTTCTTTTCCCAAACTTAAAGAAAAGGCTTTGTGGAAAAAGATTTGGTTCCAACGAAGAAATCATCGCAGAAACCAATGCGTATTTTGAAGGGTTGGAGAAATCGTAGGGTCAGGTCGGGTATAAGACACGGGTAAAAATAAGACTAAGTTTTTAACACTCAAAAACTTACTCTACTTCATTCCTATTCCATTTAAAAAGAAGCATTAACACACAATGCTTCCTTTTAAATGGAATAGGAATGAAGTAGACTAAGTTTTTGAGTGTAATAACTGTCTTATTTTTACCCGTGTCTTATACAGGGTGCCTCTGACCTTGGGGCTTTAAATGCATAAATCAATTCTACTCCTGAAACTAAACTTCTTTTGTTCTGTAAGTTGTTAAAAATATGTTCAGTTTAAATTTATTTTTTATCATACAAGTTAAATCTAATTTTCAATGTACGCGATCCAATTCTCCATTTTCCTTTAGCCCTCGTACCAAGGTAATGTCGCCCCCGTACCATGAGATAGTGATTACATGGCCAGTATGTAATACACTGATTTTACGATTAGACTTTAACATCAATTAGTTATCTAAATTTAAGTTATTTTTTCATGTTGCAGAACAAAAGTAGTTCAGTTTGGCGAGTAGAATCGATCGTTGAAATTAAAGCCCCAAGGTCAGAGACACACTGTATTTACCCGACCTGACCCTACTATATACGGAGGGAATCGAAAAGCTAGAAAAGCGATGGAGCA
This sequence comes from Acleris emargana, assembly GCA_927399475.2. Classification (NCBI taxonomy): domain Eukaryota; kingdom Metazoa; phylum Arthropoda; class Insecta; order Lepidoptera; family Tortricidae; genus Acleris; species Acleris emargana. Next base: position 40,253,363 of record OV656835.1, on the reverse strand, counting down.
AGTGTATTGAGTTACATGGGGACTACGTTGAAAAATAAATATTTACTTGGACCAAAAAAAAAATTGTTTAATTTTTTCCAGACTTTTCACTCTGCCCTCGTATTTAACAGTAGAATAGAAACCATGCCACACGGATTATATGTGATGTTTTTGTATGACATACCGTCACGCCTTCATCCCAGAGTGGGGTAGGCAGAGTTACAGAATTACCAACAACTCTAACAACTTGTTGTTAATCCTATAACCACATTTTGCAAAATGGGCTAAGATGTTTACCATGTGTATATTGGTAAGATACGATGATGTTTTCGTATTACTACTCGTATAAAGCAAACTTTTGTCACGTTTTTCAGTAGCATCAAAAAGGCTGTAACATCCAAAGCGTCAACTATAATATATTATACTGTCACATTACGCCAGTAAAAATAAAGATGTGTTGCAATATATTTTAATTTTTAATTTTTTTATTTTGAGGTCGATTTTCTTTTTTCTCAGATTTCGATAAAGTTTGGTGGGTTTGTAAAATTTGTTATTCTGACCATGATAAGCCCTATTTGACGCTATGTCCTACAAATTTTCCTATTAAGTTCCCATACATTTTGTGTAACTGAATGGGAAAATTTGTAGGACATAGCGTCAAATAGGGCCTACCATGATCAGAATAACCAATTTTAATAACTCATAAATTTTTATTGAAATCTGAGAAAAAAAAAAAATCAACAAGAAAATTAAAAATCGCCCAATTTATTGTAACATAAGAATGGTTAAATGATTCAAGTGGAACAATCAGTAAGTTTGTCAAAACACTACTATAAAAAAATATTAATATAATTCTTCAATTACTGTGTTGTTTTTGTATTAAACCATCCACGTCAAATGTTGAAATACTTGGCCGCGTTCAAGTAAACCTTATGAAATATTTTTTGACAAATAGAATTCTTGTGTCAGAGAGCTTGTAACCAATTGCAAATTTTTCTTCCATACTTATTATATTTCGATGTGCAAATGTTTAAAAAACTCTGAAGGTTGCATTTTTTTAGATGCTTGATAATTCATGTACCTGGCTAAAAAAAAACATTCTCAAAAACAAACTACCACCCGCTTTTCACACTGTTAAGGGCTTGTTTTAAAAACTAGTTTTTATTTCATTTATAATGATGTTGATACCGAGTTTCATGTATCGATCTAATACGATCAGTCATATTTGTTATAAGTTAATAGTTGGTAACCTTAATGTCAATTTCCACATTTATCACTTCAAAAGTGAGAAAATTTCCATACAAACTCTCCCCATTTTTCCAAATTTGCTGTAGGTAAGTAATTTTTTTATTTATATCCTGAATAACGTTGTTCACGATTCTTATTTCAATTTCATTCATTAATTTCACCTCCTTAGATAAATATAATTACATTTTCACATATATTATCGCTTCAAAAATAATCAATATCCCGTACAAACTTCAACTGCCAATTTACCACCGCCATTTAGAGGGATATTTTTTCCTAAATCAACGAAAGTTTCTTTTTTCATTTATATACAGTAGCCCTGACAACATTTTACACGTTTCTTACTTAAAAAGTAACCAAACTCACTTACTAAATTCTACACTCCATTTCATCGCTTTAGTTTTTACAAAATCGCCTACTTTTCTATTTTTTTTAATAAACAGTAGCCTAAATAACAAAGTTCATATTTCTCACTTCAAAAATGACCAAAAGTCCCATACACCTTTGGGACAGTTTTTCTTATATCACCGAAATTTTATGTATTTATAAAACTACACTAACTTACTACACTTCCACGTTTTATCCTTCAAAAACTACCAAAATCCCATACAAACTTCTACCGCCAATTTACCCGTATGTTTTCTAAATCGCCGAAAGTAATATTTTCAATTTATATATATATATATATATAAATTCACGCCTTCATTCCCAGAGTGGGGTAGGCAGAGCTAAAGAATTACCAACAACTTTTAAAACTTCTTGATAATTCTGTAACCACATTTTGCACAAGTAGGCTAAGATGATAATTACCCACAGTATAATTAATTACACCCCTTACAACATTTTCCACGTTTCGCACTTCAAAATATATTATAGAGGTAGTTTTTCCTGAATCGCCGAGCGTAATATTATTCATGTGTATAATGCCATTTATATATCGCCGGATTCAAGGTAAAACCAATTAACTGCCAAAATTGGACTTTTGAGTTACAGTGTTTTAAATGTTTGATTTTTTATATAATAATTAAACCAATACAGATAAGTCCAATAGACTTCGTGTTACTGAATTAATATTTTGTCGTTTTCTAATAGATTATAAATTAGTGTAGGTACAATTAACTAATAGAAGTCAATAAAAAAGACGTTTTTCCGCTCAGGTCCCTCATTTTAGTTGGTTTTACCTCCTTAAATGAAAAAAGTAATAACTTCAAAAGAAAGAGTACAACAGCAAATTGAGAGTAAATAGATTTGCTGGTTTGATTTTTATGTCATGTCATGGCTAACAGATACTGATATTAAAAGACCTTTAAGTTTCAGAGTTATTTGCATATAACCAAAATTTTAGTTGATTTTCCATTCTATTCATATGAAGAAAACGAACTAACTCAAACATTTTAGTAAGAAGCCGAGGAAAAAATTCAAAGTTGTAGTTTTTAATTTATAGTAGAATAGTTAACAACAAAAACAATTGATATTAGAATCAATCCAACTACACTTTACCTTATACCCGACTGCAGCAAACCCGAGAAAGATATTTAGTACATTTTGATGCAAGTGCGCACTTTACGTACATACAACACACACTACCCCTTTTTTAGCTCTCCGCAGGATATATCCGCATTATAGATAGGGTAAAATAAAGAAACTATGTTATTCATAGAAAATTAATGTATTAATAACCCTCCTTCTGACGCAGTCGGGTAAAAAGAGATTCATCATGTCAGCCGAAAGACGTCCACTGCTGGACATAGGCTAGGCCTCCCCCAAGGCTCTCCACTCAGACCGGTCTTGTGCTTTTCGCATCCACCGCTTTCCCGCGATCCTTAAAAGGTCGTCACTCCATCTTGTTGGAGGCCTACCTACAGGTCGTCTCCCGGTCCGCGGACGCCACTCAAGAACCTTCTGACCCCATCGGCCATCAGTCCTGCGTGCGATGTGCCCCGCCCACTGCCACTTCAGTTTAGCTATTCTTCGGGCTATGTCGGTAACCTTAGTTCTACTGCGGATATCATCATTTCTGATTCTATCACGCAGAGAAACCCCGAGCATAGCCCTCTCCATAGCCCTCTGAGTGACCTTGAGCTTTCTTATGAGGCCCATTGTTAGGCCCACGTCTCGGATCCGTAGGTCATCACTGGCAACACACACTGGTCAAAGACTTTTGACTTCAAGCACTTCGGTAATTTGGACGAAAAGGTGCTGCGAAGCTTCCCGAACGCTGCCCAGCCGAGTCGGATTCGACGAGTGACCTCTTTCTCAAAGTCGGACCTACCTAACTGGACCGTTTGTTCCAGGTAAATATAGTCGTCAACAACTTCGAGCGCATAGCCTCCGACTATCACGGGTGTTGGCGTGACATGGACATTGGACATGAAGTTCGTCTTGTCCATGTTCATTCTCAAGCCAACTCGGTCGGAATCTCTACTGAGGTCAGCGAGCATTGCACTGAGGTCCTCCATGGTCTCAGCCATGACTACGATATCGTCAGCGAATCGAAGGTGAGTGATGTACTCACCATTTATGTTGATGCCTCGTCCTTTCCGGTCCAGAACCTTAAAAGCATCCTCCAATGCAGCGGTGAACAGCTTCGGAGAGATCACATCTCCTTGTCTGACTCCCCGCTGCAGAGGAATAGGCTTTGTGCTCCGGTCCTGTAGTCGGACGGACATAGTGACGTTTTCGTACAGACACTTCAACACTTCGATATATCGGTAGTCAACTTGGCACCGCTGGAGAGACTGTAGCACAGCCGATGTCTCGATCGAATCAAAGGCTTTCTCGTAGTTCACAAATGCAAGGCAAAGGGAGAGTTAATACTCTTCGGTGTTCTGTATAACCTGCTGCAACGCATGTATGTGGTCCACGGTAGGTACTATAGCCTTTTCGGAAACCGGCTTGTTCGGGAGGCTGGAAATCGTCAAACCTGCGCGCGAGACGATTTGTGATGACCCTCGAAAGCAGCTTGTAAACATGACTCAGAAGTGAGATGGGTCTATAGTTCTTCAACAAAGTTTTGTCACCATTCTTGAAGAAGAGAACCACCACACCTCTGTTCCATGCTTTCGGCGTTCTCCCTTCGTGGAGGACGGAGCTGAACAGCGTCTGAAGGCCCCTAAGGATGGGTTTACCACCCGCCTTCAAGAGTTCGGTTGTAATTCCATCCTCACCTGGGGCTTTGCCATTCTTAAACTGTTTGAGGGCCATACTAATCTCGTACAGGCTGACGTCGGGGAGATCTTCGGTATAGTGTCGGGTTAATCAAGCCCTCGGGTCTACATTAGCTACATTTTCGACGGGTGTTCGGGTTGTCGTGTACAGCTGTCCATAAAACTTCTCAATTTCCGCCAATAGCTCAGGTTTGGATGAAATGGCATGTCACCTAAATAATCAAAAATACATTTAAGTGTTGGGTATGGATTATTAGGTAGGTACACAAAAACCGTTATATAGGTACGATGGGCGTAGACGGACACAAACACAGACAGACAGACAAAGGGGCTAAAGTTATAACACTCCTCATCTTTGTTGGAGGTAAAATCGTGGAAATTGGTATTAAAATAACAAAAACCAGTGTTTGCTGGTCTCTAGTTTGCATTATTAATGTATGACAAGCGGCGTTACAAGTATACTGGTCGACCCAAAATAACTGTAAAATCATTATAATTCTATGGTACCTGACTGATTGATAATTTTTAAGAGCGTAGATATTCAATCTTTCGTAAAAGACGTCAAATTGTTAACAAAACAAAAGAAAATCGTTACAACCTAAAGGTGGATTTATGATTTAAATTTATTAAAGTTGATAGGTACTTACTATTGCTAGTCGACTTCGAAGGTGGTTCCCCTTTTGCAAAATCCATTTTTCCTTGGTTATAACGATAACATCACTGAGAGCTAAGGACGCGCACCCGTCATGCGTAAGATTAAAACCACTAATGGCAGTGGTTGCAAGTTCTGACAAGCTTGCGCTAATACCAACTACGCGCAGATAGTTGGTTTTTACTCCTTAGTTTTTGCCTAAACTGCTATGTGCTTTATGGAATTTAAAGCTTCTTAACTGATTTAGTGTTTTTTACTTTTTGACAATGAATGGTGGGTATACTAGAGGATAGACAGGTAAAAAGTGTTATCATCATATAGCTTTAATTAGCAGTAGGTTTGAGGCCAACTGTCTGTAATAAAATAATCTTAGTGCTAAAATAAAGTTAACACGGTTACATGTTTTTAACGTGTGAATATTTTATTGAAAGTTCTTTAGAGCATCTTTTTGAAAACGAACTAATTTCAGATGTTACTTTTTACCACCAAAAAAATAATCAATGGTGTAGAATTAATACACATATTCGTTATTTCCTCCTAAAGTGTTGTAAGTACCTTGAGGTTAGTTGGTTGTATCACTCAGTATCTCTGCAACGTGACGTCACACCGTTTAATCGGTTTTACCAGTAGAAAGAGAAAAAAATCCTGAATCGATTGGTATACTTACTTAACTCATTTTTACAAAAAATATCATTTAGTTGGTTTTACCTTTAATCCGGCGATATATGTATAAGTAGATTATTAGCATTGAAGAGCATTTCTACCGAGTTTCAAAATATCAGACCATAAAAGTATATTCTCCTATAGAAACCTTTCATCCCTCAAGGGGTGGAATTTTAGGTTTAGCTGAAATACGTGTCTCATAATTTGTATTGAAAAGCATTTCCACCCAGTTTCAAGTAAATTTGACCTTAAATTTATTTTTCCCGGTACTATCTTTGCTACCGTAAAATGTGCCTACTTTGCTCCCCACTGGGTAATTGTGCTCCAATTTCGAATTTTGTTTCATTGCCTTGCAAGTCAAAGTCTATGGTCGGTCCATCAAAATTTCGGAACGCATTCGATACACCTGTCATTAATGTGGTAACACTAAACGAAATTTCTTGATTTTCATTTTACCTACTCAAAATTTGGGTTAAATGATTCTTATTGAAGCATAGTTTTAGTAACGAAGCGGTAAAACTGCGTCAAACGCTTTAAAGTACAAGTTTTGAAACAAATTCAATTCAGAGGCAAAGTTACCCAAACACTGGGTAACATTGCTCCTAAATTGATGTTTTTATATATATATATATTAAAACTATATTATAACGTCATTTAAGTTAAACAACGTGATAGTAGGGATGGTCAACTTTATATAGACACTATATCAACATGCCATATATTATAATAATTTTCAAAGAAAACTTATGATTTCGAAATTTGGAGCAAATTTTGGAGCAAAGTAGGCACATTTTACGATACTCCTTTCATCCCTCTTTGTTGTTAGGGGGATGAATTTTAGTAATCACTGAAATACGTGTGTCATTATTTGCATTAAGGAGCATTTCTACCAAGTTTCAAGTAAATTTTATCGTGAAAATATTTTTTCCCATACTAACTTTGCATCCCCTTTCATCCGTCTAGCTAGTGGTTGAATTTTAGTAATCGCTGAAATACGTGTGTCATTATTTGAATTGAAGAGCATTTATACCAAGTTTCAAGTAAATTAGACCATAAAATCATTTTTTCCCATACAAATTTGCCAATCCCTTTTTTTCCCTTTAGGTATTATATACCTAGTTGGATAAAAGGTACTAGAATGTTCAGCTCGACCTTACGTTAAATAAGACTGATTAGGTTAACATGCTTGAGCTTTACCTATATGAGAAAATAAAGAGTTATTCGATTCTTAACGTACACCTTAATAAAGGAATTGGGGTATGAATGTTCATCAAAACTCTCTTAAAAACTCAATATGAGGATATTCCTATTCCTACTCCTTCCTATTCACATAAAAACTTTAAAACTAAGTAAGTACCTACATTATAATTGTTAACACTCTACTTATACGTATTAGCGGCCTTTACACGGCACAGTTTGGACTGCGCATCTGGACTTCCTTCCGAACCGCAGATAAAGCTGTCAACACTTTATTAAGATCAATGTGACCCCGGTTTGAACCGCGGTTAAATCTGTGATTTCTGCCGGCCCGCGGTCCGAACTGTCCGTGTAGACGATATTCCAGAGTTCGGAGCGCGGTTTAGACTGGCACGTGGAATGTGATCACAACACGATAGTTTTTCCTTCAGACGTAACAATAATGGATCCCCTGGATTCGTAGTTTGTTTCAACGGAAACCAACGGAAAATGTGGGTAAAACAGTAAAGTCGAATTATATTGTCAAGCGAATTATTAAAGAATTATCCAGAAGATTTCAAGAATTACCTACGAATTAATAGTGTCAATTTTAAAAATGGTACTTCTGATGGACGCTCACGGAACAAACGAATAAATTCCGTAATTAATTGCGCTCTCCAAACCGCCATACTCTTTTACACGTCAACACGAGATGCGTTCGGAACGAAGATTGGAACGGCACGTGGCGTTTCCCGCGGTCCGAACTTTACGTGTAAAGGCCGGTATTCAGTAAAAAAACGTTTTAGCTATTCACAGTTACACATTTAGTACCTACACAAGAATCAAAGTGATATCCTACTCCTTTATACAGAATTTGGTGTAAGTAGGTCTCCACTAAAATATGCTTATGGAGCCCCAGTGGTAGAACAATTAACGATTTAATCAACTTGGAACAATGGTTTTTCTGTCCTGTGACTCTATGATTGTAAAATATGCATCAAAATTGATATAAATAGAAGATGTAATTAACTCATGATCTGTTGAAAAGAAGCGTAAAGAGAAGTCCTTAAGCGGAATGTAGGTAAAATTTCCACTAAACGTCTAACACGATAAACCGTACATTTCATTTGCGTGTTATACTTATTGGTACCTACAAGATGTAATTAAATTCAGACAGTCTTACCATTCAATAGATTACAAATTGGTTTAAAAATGCATACCTAATGCCTGTAGCAAATGTTTTATTTTACTTCTTTGTTTATTCGCTGGGGTGCTCATTCACTGGGCCACTCTACACTTATCTACCCTACACTTGGAATGAATCTGCAGGCATCGTCGAAAACTCTTCTTTCATCAATAGTGTTAAGAAGGTTGATACGAGATGGTATTTTTTGCTGCCATTATACAGATTGAAGTGTTATTTGCAACTGAAAGTTCACGCATGGATCTTAGTAATTCATTAGTAGTGCTTAAAGTTCACGCTACGACCAATGTGAATAATAACACAGTATTTTCTGATGCTTGGGTAGTTACGTCATTTGTAGTAGATTCACTCCATATTACCGACGTGTAAAAGAGCCCTCATGTGGCCAATTTACTGAATAAATATTTTGAATTTTGAATTTTGTAGGTTCCCGTAGTCAAACTACTACTTATAGGTTCGCCATGAAGAAAGCTGTGTAATTGGCATGAATATACATAAAATAGGTAAGTACCGCCGATAATGGTAATAAAAAAACTTGTTTTTTTTTTTGTAGGGTACCTCCCCTACACGTAACTTGGAGATGTTTTGTTCTCATCTATCTACCCAATGGAATTGTCTGTCAAAAGTATTGCGGGTTTGTAAATACAATGTTCGATTACGGGATCCGTTTGTGAAATATTTGATTTTAAAGTGCTAATTATTGACAAGTGTAACAGGCAAAACTACAAATAGGTAAGGTAAGGTGGGGGAAGATAAAAAAAGGGGAAAGATTAAAAGTCTCACATAACTCCCTATTTGGTTTAAATTTATCATCCATTAAGCCGCCATTTTGTTACGATCCGCCGCACATTCGCCAGTGACCGCTCGGAGTAAGTAGACGTGTGTTATGTGCTATTTTGTGAAGGTCGGCATTTCGTGGTGAATTCGTCGATTTTCAATCTTACCCCGTGTTTCATAACTTGATTAATAAGGGGAGTATAAAAGTTCTGACTGACTATTTATGTTTTATTTGAGATTCTATTTTTATTTACTTCTGCTAGGTGTAGCTATTAATCATATATTGAGATTTACGAGAAGTTTCCATCTTTACCCAGCCAATTTCGCTGGGGTAACATTGAAATAGTAATGAAAGTCATAGAAAAAGACACATATTCTCAAACTTTGCACTTAAAAAAATAATTAACGTAAGTTTTATTTTCTGACCTAATATAACGATAAGATAAATAGTAACTAAGAAGTGTTGTGTGAAACTATTGTGTGAAATCAATAATAAATCTGTATTTTTTTGTTTGGAGAGAAAAAAAACCTCTTAAAGTTTACTAGAAGTACTAATTTGGATTTCTAATATTATAAATGTAAGTAAGTCTGTGACAAAATTTTATACACAGATTAGATTTAGATTAGATAAGTTTTTGGTATATTTTTGTATTTTAAATGTGTCTTAATTTGTTACACAGATTCATATTTATTTTCTAATATTTTACATGTAAGTGGCTTAATTTGTGAAAAAATTAGTCATGCTGCAAGGAAATACTTACTTTTTTGTATTCATTTCTTTTATAAAATAAATAATTGTTTCCATGCAACTGTTATTTTAATTCCAAACTGATCTTCTTAATATTAAAAAAAATGTGTTTAAGTTTTTTTATATGAAGAATATACAATAAAAAGTTTGAGTATCACTGTCGTTTTCCCTGTGAAGCGGGGTAAGAGTAAAATACTTTTTTTTTCAACTGCACTTTTCTTGTTACCTATCAGGAATATTTACGCAAAAATCATCTGTATCTGTTAAGCGTAAGGAATTCTATACAATAACGAGCAACAGTAACCGTTTGCATTCATTTAAAAGACTTTAGACACTATGTCAATCTTACCCCTCGACCATTCCATCTTAACCCGTCAATTTTTTAGACAAAATTTGATTTGATTTTATTATTTTTATATATTAGAATAGGCGTAACCGAGTTTTATCGACAGATTACAAAAATATAGCCCTTGCTCATACCTACCAATTTATGCAATTGAAAGGAAGTAAATAGTTTTTTATTTTACGAGGGTTTTAACACAACACTATCCATCTCATCAAAAAAACATTCAATCTTCCCCCACCTTACCTTACTCAAAATCTGAAAAATATCTTAAATGAAAGCACATGCCTATAAAGAATTTTGAAGGAAAACTATCACGACTAAGTCGACTTGATTGTTTCCTAAAATACAGGCGACTATTGGGCGAATAAAGTGTTTTTACCTACGAAAATAACCTAATACAGCACCAAATAACTTTAGATAGAGAATTAGTTCTTACTTGTTGTTTTTTGAAATAGTTTTTGTGTAGTAGGTAACGGCGTCGGAACCCTACACTGAGCCTGGTTAGACAGACATGCGCTTGCACGGTTTTTATTCAATTCTCGCTCCCGTTCGCTCGCTCACCTTGGGTCCCCGGTGAAAAGGTAATTTAATTATTGTAGAATCAGATATGCAGCCTAAAGTAGAATCTTCTAGCATCTTGAACTCGCTGTTGTAAAACTTAGGGTTGAAAGGTTAGCAGTAAATAGGTAGTTTGGAATAGTGCATAGTCGGAGGTACACTTGCTGAAGGCCTGCAAAGGCCGGACGACGACGGCCAGGCAGCGGAGTGATAGTACTTAATAATAAATAACCCCGTTATGCCATTAACCCTTTAATGTGAAAACCGAGTCGTGTAAAAATCAAACATTGATTGATTGTTAATAAACTCAACATTTTTATTCAGTTCTCCTATGATTTTATTGGACACTTAAAGCGGTGTGACTACTAACATAAAAGCTGATGATTATTTTCCTTGCACGCTGGAGTTAATTATTTGCAGGTAATAAAACGCAACTACAGAAAGATTTATTAAATTAACATGACGGCGCGTGTGGTTTGAGAGCGAGTAGACATACTGTTTAGTTATGGTCCTGCTCACTCCGACGTAACTCGGGCACTGGGCTATTTCAAAATACTTCGAACGTTATGCTTCCTCCGTCACTTTCCCTCGGCTTCGGTATGATTGGCAAGTGAAAGGGACGGAATATGCATTAGCAATACTGTGGTGTTTGGTAGTAAGGTCCCGGACGTGCGTCGCCATGTTTGACACTCTTGTTGGAGACTTCGCTTGTGTCTGGGTCGTGAAGCATGGTACGCCGAGAGCGTAAGAGTTTTGCATCTGGCCTTTGCACCATGTACCCCTGGAACGTCTGCAGAGAGGATTTCTTATCAAGTGCCTGTATTTCGATAAGTTAAACAACCATTTTTAAAACATCTAGAAAAAGCCTTTGGTTCTCCTTGCCCGACTATTCTCGCCTACATCCAAGTTCAACCACCATGGCACCCCCTCTACCGATAGGTGAGGACGAGCTCACAAACATATATGTAGTCCTATAATCCAGTCCGATAGAATTTATTAATCACTGAAGCTTCTGCAGGAAACTGTCAAAGTTTCGAGCTTAAATTAAAGTTGCCAAAATGGACTTACGAGCGAAGTCCACCAGAATATTGTATGCACTCCGGACTCCGGTGGTGTTCCAGCAGTCATCATGACCGTCGCCTCTGATGTATTTCTGACCAACAAGACCTCCCTGTTATATACAAGGTGTCGAGTTTCAAGTGGTCCAAATGATAAATTTAAATAGGTCATCTTGACTGCTAGGTACCAAAAACACCCCCATGTATGTTCAGCGATTTTTAGTACTTTTAGAGATATTGATCATTTTAATCGGAATTTTAGTAATTTTTCCTTGTGTTCATCGTATTTACATACGAAAAACCCTTAAGCTGTTGTATTATTTCAATGATTTTTCAGTCTTTTCTTACATTGTTAGAATCATTATGAACTCAAGATGTTTTTAAAGCTACATTCCAGTTTTTACTTCATGACAACTTTTGATGACAACCCCATGTTTGTTTTTCATCTAGTATGAATATTTAGACATATAATTTATTTTTATTTTACTATAACTAGATGCGGGCAAGCAAGTTGAACTATGCCAAATTTCAACTTGATAGCTTCTATAGTTTCAGAGAAAAACTGCTGTGACATACAGACAACCAGACACCGAAGTCTTACCATAAGGGTCTCCTCAGACTTATCGACGCCGAATCGGCTTGAGCCGGTAAGAACAGGTCTGGGGAGACCCTTAGGGTTCCTAATTTTACCATGTTGGTACGAAACCCTAAAAAACCGCTGATCGATGTACTGGATGGCCATTCTTTGGGGCTCTATCACCTCTAAAGTTCGGTGTCCCCTTGTTTTACAGACTGAAAAATTACAGAATTTTGTTTCACAGAAAATGTTTCATATACTATTTCGTACCCTTATTGCAAAAACCAATTATCTGCATTTTTTTAGCAAAATTAAGTTTTATATATCAATCGACTCGTCTCGTCACGACGAATCTACAGGTAAAACCCATTATCCGCTACGATGCTTTGTTATGTAAATAGCTAAAGAAAAAAGCAACTAACCCGCATGTACGGTCAAATTATCTCCTTAAAAAAAGAAGTAAACTCGTATAATTCTATTAAATTTGGAAATGTATACCATCAAAACCAGGTTTCGTAATATAAAACGTTTTAGGTGCAGTTGCCTATTAAAAATGTGCCAAGAATTATTCGGGTAATACTATTAACCTGCAATAACTGGTTTTAGCTCTTATTATTATACCAGAAATAACTGATGTATCTACCAGTAAAACAAACTAAACAATTTTAGTTGTTTTTTGCAGTTAATTAAACACAATAACTGCTTATAATTATTGCAGGTAAAAAAACTTAAAAAAAAACTTAAACTTAAAAACTTACTTACTTAGTTTTTTTTTTTTTTTTTTTATATAATAGGAAGGCAAACGAGCACACAGGCCACCTGATGGTAAGTGGAAACTGTGACCCATAGACATTCGCATTCATAAGACCGCAATCCTAAGACTGCAAATGCGTTGCCAACCCTGAGGCCGAAGATGGAATGCCTCTATGCTAGTCATTTCACCGGCTGTCTTATCCCCAAACCGGAACACAACAATGCGAACACTGCTGCTTGGCGGTAGGTTAATGGATAAGATGGTGGTACCAACCCGGACGGACCCTGCACAAGGTCCTCCCACAACATAACTAAGCTACAAAGCTTACCAAATTTCTTCAGTTAAAATCAATTATCTGTGTATACTTTTTTTTCTGTCACTAGGCCCTTGCGAATGAGCTAGCAGTTTTTAAATCAGCTTCAGTGTAAACCGCCTATCCATGTATAACCTTCTCTTTCGCACGCAACACACGCGCTCATCACTCGCGCCGCGCATCTTGTTTTCGCGGCAATCGTGCGCCGAGTGTCGTCGAGCGATGTTAATACTCCGTATTTAATTATGTGTTTCGATGAAGTTCGATAATCTTTTTGAAAAATAATAACTATGAGTGCCTTTAAAGAAGAAGAAGTACTTGAAAATGATCCGGTTAACCAAGGTAAATCAAAAGAATTACAATTTTGCGGTTACAAAAGCCGTTAGCCATTTAACAAAATTTAAAAATAATTGCTTTGTATACTTATTTACAGAATCAGATGATTTATGGTGTGATGATGCCTTACTATCAAAAGCTTATGATTTGTATATTATAAGTCAGTCAGAACCGCCAGTGTTGGAAAATGGTGCGTTATGCGATTTATCAACAAAAGAAGGTGAGTACCTACCTACATAACTTACAATAACTGTAATATTATTATTATCATTATATTTATTTTCGCTCTAACACAGAAATGAGGTGTGCATAGATAATAGTATGGATAATTGTAGTCTGTATTATGTATATAAAAATTCTAGGTACCTACTTATTTTATATTCTACGGTTACAGTAGGTAACCTAACTTATTGTACCCGATTGCCCAAGGTGGAAAGACGTAATGTTTTTGAACTATAGGTATGTGGGTATTTGGTTATGTGAATATGTACCTATGTTCTTTCTTCCCTGGTAGAGGCTTAACGGATCGCCCGATTTCGAAAAAAATATAGGTTTTAACATCCATACTAATAATTATAAATGTGAAAGTAACTCTCCGTCTGTCTGTTATCCTTTTACGGTTTAAATCGCTGGACTGATTTCGATTAAATCTGGTATGGAGGTAGCTTGATTCTTGAGAAAGAACATTAAATCTTTATACCAAATTTCATCTAAATCGGTTCAGCGGCTTAAGCGTAAAGAGGTAAATAAGTATGGTTTATAGACGACGCAATATTATAAATGCATGCAGTCGGGTTTACAAAGCTTGCTATTTGTTAGACTCGTTACCTGACTGTCAAAAAAGGAGGGTGATATATTTGGCTTGAATGTATGTTTGTATGGTTCTTTGTATGTTCATAGAAGCTAAACAAATAGTCCGATTTCGTCAAACGAGAAAGAGGCGTCGTTAGATTTGTCTTAGCGTGGCGAGTGTAATGGGTTATCAAATAATAATAAAATTACCTTATATATCTACCTTATATAGCATACTTACCTATGCAAATACTTACTTGTATTTTTCAATATTATTTACCTACAGATGAAGCTTGTTCGAGTAATGTAGAGAAGAAAACGAAGAAAGTCAGTACTGCTGCTAAAGGGACTCAGCTAGGTCTTGTTGACGATAATTCTGCAGTGTCAGAATTGAGTAAGTCAATCTTTGTTCAACATTTTACTTCGGTATATCCGTTCTTTCGTCTGTCGGTCTATCCGTCTGTCTCTACGTCTATCTGTCGGTCTAATTTTTATCTTTTGAACCATTACAAATAGTGAGTTGAAATGTTTACGTGTTATTATGGCAGATTTTATGACAAATAATAAAAAACATCAAAATAATCTAAAACATAGGGTTCTGGTACCACCTGACTTACAATTGGCTTGGTTTTTATCATCCTTTAAGATATTTTACTATAATTTCACCAAATTTGACGATTTTGTGTATTATTCTACATACATAATAAGTACAGGGTGGGAAGGATTATACCGACAGATTTTAACTATAGATTCTAGAGCCTATTTGTAGTATATAATTTGGTATAACATGTAGTCCAATAAAGTATAATTTCCGAGATTTATATTATTTTAAAACAAATCCATAGTCAATTTCATTTACACTCTGTCACCGTAACCTAAAGCATTCATGTTGTATTGTAAGTAGCAATATCATCAACGTACAAAATCAATTAATTTAATCCATTTTTTAGTAAATAATGCTTTAGGTGACAAAGATTACATTAAATTAACTATGGAATTGTTTTTTAATAATAAAAATCTCGGAAATTATGCTTTATTGGACTACATGTTACCACCCTAATCATACTTTCAGTTGACACATCTGCAAAACAAAGCCCAAAAGAACAAAAAAGAGTGGATGATAGCGAAAATGAATCTCTCTTTAATGACGACTTTTCTGATGATGACCCTTCGTATTTACCTCCTGATATAAACCATACTGCTGTGACATCTAAATCTGAGGATTCTGAATCCGATTTTTTTGATTCAGAATTGATACAATTAGATGAGTTATTAAATCCAGACAAATATTTAACAAAACTGGAAATAAAGAAAAATATGCGACGTAAAGGTATTGTCTTAGTATTTGGTAAACCTAAAGAAGTTAATAATAATGAATCCCAGTATGTAGCTCAAACAATAATGGCAGAGGTCTTTAAACTTACTTGGAAAATAATACAACCACGCGCTCGATGGAGTCAACGAGATCCAACTACGTGGAAAAATAACTTGGCAAAAAAGCGAAGAGCCGAAGGCCTTCCATACGAAACCAGAAAGAAATGGCGAGCCCCAAAAGTTCCTAAGCCTATAGACTGCTCAAAATGCAAATTTGAATGCAACAATAATATTACTGAAAACGTTCGAAAAGAATTGTGCAGGAAATACTGGAACCTAGAGTACATACCGAAAAAGCAATTTATATTGAGTCTTATTTCTGTTAAGCCGACGAATAGAATTCTTTTGGACAGAAAACGGTCTACACAGCGCAAGCATACAATGTCACTTTATCATCGAAGGAGAGAAATTAAAAGTTTGTCAAGATTTTTTTTGCAGAACATTATGCATTTCACCGTATGTGATAGCAGATGCTGTAAAGCACTGTAACAATTTTGGACAGTATTCCAAAGAACAGGACCCGCGCGGACGCCGTGAGCCCCCAAATAAAACCTCGCCTCAGGCGGTAGAAGCTGTTAAAAAGCACATAGAGTCGTTTCCTAGCATGGAAAGTCACTATGTGCGAAAGAAGTTGAAACGCAAATATTTAGATACTGGACTCACATTAAGCAAAATGTACGCTCTCTATGTAGAAGACTGTAAAAATAAAAATAGTGAAGTAGCTGTTTCAGAAATGACATACCGAAGGATCTTCTCTACTGAATTTAATTTGGGTTTTTTTATGCCTAAAAAAGATCAATGTCTTTTATGCACCAAATTCAAACGTGCCAATGGCGAAGATAAAGATAAAATACAAAAAGAGTATGATGAACATATACAAAGAAAGGAAAAATGTAACCAAGAAAAACAAAGGGATAAACAAAGGGCGGAAAAAGAAGCAGAGTTTTTAACAGTTTCATTTGATTTGCAAGCGATTTTGCAAATTCCAAGTACTGATGTTGGACTTCTTTACTATACAAGGAAGTTGACTTTGTATAATTTGACAGTTTACGAAAACGTACTTCCCAATGAAGCATACTGTTTTGTTTGGAATGAGGTGCATGGTAAAAAAGGAAGTGCTGAAATTGGAACGATTTTACATCATTATTTAACCACATGCGTGAAGAAGGAGATTAAAGAAGTCAGCCTGTTTTCAGACACGTGTGGCGGACAAAACCGCAATCAGTATATCGCGGCCATACTACTGTGGATCATGATGCAAGATACACACCTGGATGTTATAGAGCATAAATTTCTCGAATCCGGCCACAGCTACATGGAAGCTGATTCTATGCACAGTGCCATAGAAACATCTAAAAAAAAAGTGACATTTACTGTATGTCTGATTAAGTAAACGTTTTTAAACGCGCTAGGTCTAAAAAAGTTTATAAACATGATGGTAAGAAAGTAACAAAGAATCCTTACCATGTCAAAGAATTAAAATTCAGTGAATTTAAAGACTTGAAGGCATTAGCAGAGACAGTAATCGTGAATAGAATTAAAAACACAAAAGGCGAAAAAGTGAATTGGCTCAAGATTAAACGAATGAAGTACATGAAAGGAGACAATAAGATTTACTACAACTATGACATGTCTGATGAGTTTATGATATTGGATGTTACTACATCAATGAAGAGTGATCAGGACAAAATTACGACGACCCCTTCATCGAATCCAAACCATGGTTATGCTACCAGACAGAAACGCATAAATCAAGCTGTTGATGTAATACAGCCAACCAGCTCAAAAGTTATTTTTCCGCCTTTAGAGCAACTGTATAGAGGACCTCTCCCTATTACCATACAAAAGAAGAAGGACCTCATAAATCTATGTAGTAAAGGTGTAATACCGGAAGAGTATCATGGGTGGTTCCATTCTCTGCCTACTGAAGCTAGCAGTGTTGATAGATTGCCAGAAGCTACTCTCTCCGATACATCATCTGATTCTTCTAATTCATCATCAGAAGAATAATTTTTGTTTCTTTTATAATTACTTATAATAAAGTTTTTTCAAAACCAGATTGTTTTATTACATTAATACATACAAGTGGTAATATTCTATTTAGTATTTTGTATAGATTAGGAACAAAACCTGCAGATAATTAAAAGAAGTCAGCCTGTTTTCAGACACGTGTGGCGGACAAAAGCGCAATCAGTATATCGCGGCCATACTACTGTGGATCATGATGCAAGATACACACCTGGATGTTATAGAGCATAAATTTCTCGAATCCGGCCACAGCTACATGGAAGCTGATTCTATGCACAGTGCCATAGAAACATCTAAAAAAAAAGTGACATTTAGGTACTGTATGTCTGATTGGGTAAACGTTTTTAAACGCGCTAGGTCTAAAAAAGTTTATAAACATGATGGTAAGAAAGTAACAAAGAACCCTTACCATGTCAAAGAATTAAAATTCAGTGAATTTAAAGACTTGAAGGCATTAGCAGAGACAGTAATCGTGAATAGAATTAAAAACACAAAAGGCGAAAAAGTGAATTGGCTCAAGATTAAACGAATGAAGTACATGAAAGGAGACAATAAGATTTACTACAACTATGACATGTCTGATGAGTTTATGATATTGGATGTTACTACATCAATGAAGAGTGATCAGGACAAAATTACGACGACCCCTTCATCGAATCCAAACCATGGTTATGCTACCAGACAGAAACGCATAAATCAAGCTGTTGATGTAATACAGCCAACCAGCTCAAAAGTTATTTTTCCGCCTTTAGAGCAACTGTATAGAGGACCTCTCCCTATTACCATACAAAAGAAGAAGGACCTCAGAAATCTATGTAGTAAAGGTGTAATACCGGAAGAGTATCATGGGTGGTTCCATTCTCTGCCTACTGAAGCTAGCAGTGTTGATAGATTGCCAGAAGCTACTCTCTCCGATAAATCATCTGATTCTTCTAATTCATCATCAGAAGAATAATTTTTGTTTCTTTTATAATTACTTATAATAAAGTTTTTTCAAAACCAGATTGTTTTATTACATTAATACATACAAGTGGTAATATTCTATTTAGTATTTTGTATAGATTAGGAACAAAACCTGCAGATAATTAAAAAATAACTTATTTTTATTCAGCAAAAAGCAACTAACAATTTCAATTGTTTATCTGTACTGGCTATAGTTGGTCTAAATCGGTTTTTGTCTTGATGATTATAACAACTGAAATAAATAGAATTAATAAAAAATGCTAGTGGAGCTGCCAGAAGGGTTATTATGGGAATTCGTTAATTTTTCTACATTCAGAAAAAACCAACTAAAGTAGCTCCTTACCGGTTATTTTCTGCTTTTTCTTGAAAATCTATTAAGTTTTCTGCATTTGTTATCCTACTAAAAATAACTTGAATAGCTTATTGATTATAAAAACCAAAAAGTGAATAAAAATAACGTTATTGTAATATATTTTGGTATCGTCTAACTTTCAAGTGCTTATAACTCGAATATTTTTTTTACAAATTTCGATGCAGATATTGGTTTTTGCAATAAGGGTACGATTTGGTCCTTGTATTTTTGCTTCGTATATTATTATTATTTTTTAACTATTTACTTGAAAGAAACAAATTCGACAGAAAATCAATTCAATGAATTTTGTAATTTTATTTTTTCATTACACAAACTTATCTATCAAACAATATAATTATTTTTCAACGAATATTGTTTGGTCAGTGTATTTTTTCATACTCACTCAAAACTCATTAGAAACTCATTAACGTAGGTACAACCTATAAATTTGAGTGAGCGAGCAAGACCTCTCTGGGCAGAACCGACTTGAATAGGTTAGGTTAGAAGGCTATGGCGGGAGCGAAGCGAAGCAAGCTCCCGCCTTAGCCTTCGAGGTTATTTTTTTTTATATCCCTTGAATAGGCTATGCGATATAATTTGATTGTATATCAAATAGTATGAGAACAAAGAATATTTAATTTGCTATTCTATGATATGAAAAAAGAAACATTGAATTTTATTTGAAATAAAAAACGAAGATTTAAATGTCTTCAAAGTAATTATTCTACATATTGATTATTCTATGAAATGATAATACGAGAAAAAAATTCTATGAAATGAAATTCTAAACAACTTCAGTCTGTAAAATAAAGTACAACCCTAAAGTTCACCTGTGCATAGTGTGCATTAATTGTATCCACCTGTGGAATTGAAAGCGAAACTTCCTCTTTTTCCCGACCTGCAATTCCCAGTACTTCTCAGACATCCTCTAACGGGTTGGCTTACAAGAATTACAAAAACTGTTTTTATTTTTATTTTTTCACTTGTTAGGGTTATATAGCTTTTTATTACATAAAAACGAACTAAAACCAATATGATAATCAATCATTCCTATACAGCAAAAAGTCCCGCATCTTAAATTTTTCGTAGCTTTCTTCTTACCGTTTTCATCATACGTTGGACAACATCTATTTTTTTCATTTTTTAGTTAATTAGTTATTTTTGTACCTTGCGCTTCAACTGAGTCTGTAATTTTGCTTCCCGCCCATCACTGTAAACTAGTCTACTGAGAATTACCAAATAATCCTCTATTGGACGAGCTATAGGGACGTTCGGATGGTTTGAATCCTTCGGTACAAAGTGAACGTCACGCTATTTTAGTCAATTCTGGCTGCTCCCTGCATAGTGATACTTTCTCCGCAACTTCCTGCACTTCTTTGGAATATCTTCAAGCTGTTTGTTGGAATATTTGGGTATTTTTTGACACTTTAACTGTTCAACATTGTATTTCTCTAAAATATTCCTTATTCACCCACGAAAAACATCATATTTTACAGCTAACTTATCTGGGACTGACCCACTTTGTTTTGTACAAACGTTGCCACCTACTTGCGGTCTCGATCATTAAGAATGGGAGGTCTTCCTGTTTCTGGTAAATCTTTAGTCCTAATACCAAGTTCCCACCGCTGGATCAAACATTAAATTGTAGAAGGAGGTACATTTTCAAATTTGTGATGAGAGACCACTTCAGATTTTTCACGCCGTCCAAGTAGGCGATAGACACGTTCACGTCATAACTTCCTCGCGGACATTTTTTATTAAACCAGTTAATCTTTTTTTGCCTTATCAACAAAATTTACATATTTTCTATTAATTATATCTGTCAAAATCCTTTTTGTATTTTTTTATTGCCTGCTATTGTTAATTGAATACATTCTCATTACTTTAAGCCAACCCGTTATTTGGAGATTCTGGCCGTTCCTTATCCCCCCTCTCTTTCAGTTTAACGCGCAGACACTGATCCACTCCGTCACCACTGGGAACTTCTTGCGGTACCTGTACTTCCGGCAAAAGCTGCCTCTTAAATCAAAACAAATAACGGTTTCGAGCGGGTAGATAGGTCCAATAAATTAGATGTTGACGGATGACCACAGACTTACACTCTTGCTTGCATAAGCTATTGGCCTCTCGCCAAACCTTCAATAAAGTTTTCTTTACCTTTTCATCTGTCATGGGAATGAAACAAAACAACCCAGAGATAGAAAGTTAGCAAGGTTCAATATGTAACTCTTTGATAATGACAATGTATACCTAATCCTTTCGGGACAAATAATTATGAATCTAAGTCTTCTCACATAATAAAAGTCTCGTGCTATCCACAGCTTCTACCTCCTTATCTACTATAACCGCTAGCAGCTGATTATCACTCCCAAGTGATATCTAGCGTTCTCTGAATACCTATATGATTAGATTAACAATAACAACTGCCACTAGAAGTTAAAAATCCAGTTCAAATGATCGATGATTCGCTTCATATAACAAGTGTGCATTAAACAAACCTTTGCATCAAAGAAAACTACGTAGGTACAACCATTCAGTTCTCTATTAGCAGTCGGATGTTTATTATTGCCTTTGCTCTTATGCAAAAAGTAATCACTTAAAGTGTAGACTTATAATTTCCTTATCATGAAATCAGGTTTCTGACTAAACACGATTAATATCCCCCACTATGAACATATCTCCAAATATATCCGGCTGCATCGCATCCAGACATTCCGCCCCTACAGCAAGCAAAACCTTGTGGTCTTTAAATTCTCAGTAATTTTATTTTATATTAGGTACAGTAAATGTTAGGCCTTAAAACCATACAATATTTTTCTTGCTTCAACACAAAATTCTGATAGTAGAAACTAAACTAGTGTGCCCACTAGTTAATGCAAATATCTCATTAAATTTAGCATCGGTTAATTTACCGGTTAAGATAGTCACCTCTTACGACATTCACGGAAAGACATGAAGTGGAACTATACTAACCCAGCAATCACACTAAATCTCTTAATTTTTAATATAAATCATAAAAACTAACCGATTAATAACCGATTGTTTTTTCTTAAAAAATTTAGTTTCCTTTAGGTTATTTAATATGAAAACTTCCGAACAAAGACGTCTAAATAAAACAGCCGTATTTATGATATGAAAACGCTTTTATATTAAGTATATAATTATTTTTTAATAGAGATTAGAGATTTGTATTTAGACCAGCAATATATATTCCAACCATTTAGGACATTACTTAAGGAGTTAAATATTACATAAAAATTGTTTATCTCGTAATATCTAAATAAAATTATCTTTATTACACACACAAACACACATACATACACAAACACATACATACACTCAAGCCTTCATTCCCAGAGCGGGGTAAGCACTGCTTTACTAAGCAGGGCTACAGAACTATCAACAACTCCAAAAACTTGTTGACAATTCTGCAACCGCACTTTGCACAACCAGCGAATATGTTTACCAGTGATTATTTATTTTATAAGTGACAGGTTGCAATCCCATCTCCTAACAGTACCTACTACAAGCGTTTACTCCCTTAGTCACCTCTTACGACATTCACGGGATGGACATGGAACTATTCTAACCCGGAAACCACACTATTTTTTTTAATATTAATATAAATCACAAAAAGAAGTATATCATTAATTATTTCTTAAATTCAACAAGATACAACTAAAATGTTTTATTTATTTATCAGTCTTTCTAATCAAATCAAAATTTACAATCTTTGAAATACCATCAATCACAAAATGGACATTAATTATTTCGGTTCATCACTTGTAATGTCGACGGTAGTGATTGTGACGAAACTGACGCCAATTTGTGCAATATTTTTTCTAAAACAAAACAAACCAACACTACATTTGCGTCTATTTACATCAAGTGCAAGGTACATTAGCTACTATCTAAATTATATTATAACGGTGTTTTATAAAGAGATCTTCAATCGGTTAGCCTCGTTTTGTAGTGCGTAGAGCATTCTCTCTTTATCTCATAAACGTGCAACCAGCTGGTGCAATATATCTTCTTTTGTTAGAAACAAAATAATAAAAGTGAGTGCAAGATTATTTTCACCTCAGCAGCTCAAACAAACCGGTTTTGCTGCTTAAAAACAGTGAGCAAAATTCAATTTTGCTGCGAGCGAGATGCAAAGTAGCTTTTTAATTATTTTTTTTAAATGCCGTGATCAGTGCTGGGGCTACTCACAACATCCGAAAAAATTGAACTTCACTTTGTTCTGTCACTTTCACTTCGATAGGAAAAAAGCGACGGTTAGAAACCACTTGATTCGAAGTTCGATTTTCAAATTCCACACATAGTAGGCCCAAAATGAAACGCACGTTCGGATGCATACAGTACCGTAAAATTACAAATAAAACTATCTGTTAAAGTTTGAAATGTGTTTATTATAACTATTTTATACAGTAGGTACAATCATGTTTTTAATTTAATGTTTTGAAGACAAAATTAATGAAAAATAAGAAGTTTATCATGTATCTACATAATTTTGTTATCGTTTTAACAATCTTTAATTTCGTGACATAAACCGCGGGGGCAGTTTCAGAACGCATTTCAAAAATTGCGGGATTATTGTAGCCAATAGCCATAGACAAGGCCTAGTTAGGTTTTTTTTAAAGCCATAGACTACATAAAGCTGTATAAAGTTGTGTTTGCACTACGGCATTATCAAGTTGAGTGACAGGTTTTATCTTTTTCATGTTTATTTTTCCACTTTTTATTTTATTAGTATTTTGCAAAAATGCTTGTGATTGATGCGCGCATATGCGATCGTGTCGTTATTTAGTCGTGTATTCACCAAATGGTCACAACGGAAGACCTGCGTTGGCCCTACCAGCTTCACGCAGTGTTGTTCTCGCTGCTGAGGTGAAAAGTTGTGTGTCTCACACGAGACCAAAGTGTTTTACGTCTCGTATCTTTGAATCATCACTCGCAGCAAATACCAACTTTGCTCTCTTGTTGAACAAATAACTATTTCACCTCAGCAGCTCAAACAAGCAGGTTTTGCTGCTTAAAAACAGTGAGCAAAATTCAATTTTGCTGCGAGCGAGAGGCAAAGTAGCTTTTTTTTTTTTTTAAATGCCGTGAGCAGTGCTGGGGCTACTCACAACATTCGAAAAAATTTAACTTCACTTTTTTCTGTCACTTTCACTTCGATAGGAAAAAGGCGAGAGATAGAAACAACTTGATTCGAAGTTCGATTTTAAAATTCCACACATAGTAGGCCCAAAAAGAAACACACGTTCGGATGCACACATAACCGTAAAATTGCAAATAAAACTATCTGTTAAAGTTTGAAATGTGTTTATTATAACTATTTTATACAGTAGGTACAATCATTTTTTTTATTTAATGTTTTGAAGACAAAATTAATGAAAAATAAGAAGTTTATCATGTATCTACATAATTTTGTTATCGTTTTAACAATATTTAATTTCGTGACATAAACCGCGGGGGCAGTTTCAGAACGCATTTCAAAAATAGCGGGATTATTGTAGCCAATAGCCATAGACAAGGCCTAGTTAGGTTTTTTAAAGCCACAGACTACATAAAGCTGTATAAAGTTGTGTTTGCACTACGGCATTATCAAGTTGAGTGACAGGTTTTATCTGTTTCATATTTATTTTTTCCACTTTTTATTTTATTAGTATTTTGCAAAAATGCTTGTGATTGATGCATATGCGATCGTGTCGTTATTTAGTGGTGTATTCACCAAATGGTCACAACGGAAGACCTGCGTTGGCCCTACCAGCTTCACGCTGTGTTGTTCTCGCTGCTGAGGTGAAAAGTGGTATGTCTCACACGAGACCAAAGTTTTTTACGTCTCGTATCTTTGAATCCCTCGCTACGCTCAGGATTCTAACCTAGAATCCTTCGCTTACTCGGGATTCAAAATCATCACTTGCAGCAAAAACCAACTTTGCTCTCTTGTTGAACAAATAACTATTGTTTTATTAGTGAAAATCTCATAAATTTTACAGCTCACTAAGAGTTTTTTAATTGATAATTGCGTTTGTGTAATTTTTAATATGTATTTAATTTAATTTGTGTCGTCTTTCTAGTAAAAAGTCAACAAATTAACCTTTAGCATAGCTTCTATTAACTGGTTAAACGGTAAATTCCATATTTTAACCATTCTTTTTTGGCATAATTTTTTATTAAATTCGGTTAATCGGTTATCCGTGGGCACACATACTCACAAAGGGAAGGGAAAGGGAAAATATAATCTTAATCAAAATTACTTCATTGAGTAACGGACCTAAAAAAAATACGGACGTGTCATCGTCTAATCTAATGTATGTATGTATGTTAAATGGATGCGAGACGTCACCCGCTTGTCATCCAGCCAGCAATGGCCAAGCGGAAAGTTATGCGAAGGTTATTAAGAAGGGTATAAAATCTAGCATTATTTCAAGTAATAACACACACATGAGTTTAAGTTGTTAAAGTATGTTTTCAACTACAGGAACTCCGTTCACTCCATCGCAGGATTTTCACCCGCTCAGTTAGTTTTTGGACGGAAGTTAGGGTCTCCCCAAACCAGTCGACGCGGAGTCGGCTTTCACCGAGTGTTTTACACCACACTATTCGCATTTAGCCGATCGGCCGTCTCCGCGGTTGGACACCTGCGTTCAGCAGTCTCATCCTCCTTGCGACCGTAGAGACGCCCGATCGCCTGCGATTTCCTATCGCAACAGTTGTAAAGCGACGGTCGGCTCTCTCGTGCTCCGTACTGCCGTCGAGACGTCAGACAGCACGCGTACAGCCGTTGAGTCGGATGAACAGATGAAGGCAACAGCGGGTGATCGGCAATCGTAAATCTCATTTTTGGAGACTGGTTGTTAGTAACAACGTGAGATGGGAATCGGACAGACGCGTTAGATTATTTTCCTTCATATAAATACAATACAAATATAAATTAAATACAAACGCATCAGTAGCTACTTCGGCCGTCATCGGCTCTGTTCGGCCGTCGCCGGCTATGTTCGGCCGTCGAAGACGCTGAACGGCTTCCGCCAGCTCTGACCGGTCCTTATCGTAGGTACTCGGCCGTGTTCGGAACTGTACGAACGGCGGTACTCGGAGATTAATGAATGCGAACGTGTGCGGTAGGCTGCTAACAGCGTCGTACAGATGCGAACAGCTTTACGGCAAAACGCCGTTTTCCCGTCGAAAGACGTCGTTTCGCGTCGGCCGAGCCGATTTACGTCTTATTCGCTCTTATTGCGTTGACATAAAGCTTTTTCCGTACCCGATTTGCCGAAAGGGCGTCGACTAGTTTGGGGAGACCCTTAAGATCGCGGTTGGACTTAATTAGTCCAGACTCCAGTTGGGTCGTCGCCGCCGCCCTCGGCAGTCGGCCTAGCTAATGTTGTCCAACAAAAACAATGTTTGCAGAATGTTAAACTAAATAGTAAAACCAAGCAGTCGTATAAACCTGGCGATTAGGTATATCTACAGGGTGTCCCAAAATCGGTAAACCACATTGACACCGGAGGTAGGTCAGCTTAAGAGGTGCCGAACTAGCCTAACATGACCTCAGTAAAATATGCACGGTTTTCGAGTTATTGCCAAATTAAAGGTTTTTATAAATTTTCACCTTTTTTAACACTGTTTGTGCCAGGATTCAGTCGGAAAGCTCTCGAACTTATTTTTTTTTAAATGTAGGGAGCCTGAGATAGTTTATTAAGATATCAAAAGTGTTATTTTGTCAATAACTAATGTAAATTTATGAAAAATATTGGATTAGTCTCGAATTAAATTATCAGTAAATCATTAATTTCAACTTTTGACACCTGCCGTGAATTTTTTTTACTAGAAACGAAACGAGCAAATGATGTTTAAAAATTGAGCATGTTATGCAGATTCAGAAATGGTACAATACAAGTATCTTACTGCGATAAGAAAAGCATTCAATAACACTTTTCCGATGCCGCAAACCGTCGCCGTCAGGTAAAAACAATGCCGTACGATGTGATATCGCATTTGAGGCCTAAACATCTCATTTTTTGCCAAATGCACGGGAGCGAAAGAGATGGAAATAATGTTCATCTCCCTTTTGAAGGATATCGGTGACTAATAGCACGTGTGGATTTCTACCTGGACCCCTCCACTTCGGGCTTTGTACCTGCCTTGCTTTACCAATTGTTTAAAGAAAGGGATGGATAGAGTGCTTTGTCCGTTTATTTACAAGTAGCACGATAAGCAGTAGCCTTCGAACCAAATCAGTTCGTTACCTTGCGTTTCGTGCGACACCCGTGTTCTCTGCGTTCCATCTGTGTGTTATTATCGACTTGGCTTTTCTCTGGACTCTGATTTCTCTGAAAACGACAACTCGGCACTCTATTGGACTCTGATTTGCTTTGTGGAACTGCTACGACAACAACGATGGCAAACCGTGATCCCCAGTACACTCATGGCGACTACGCTGACATGCTCTTGATTTACGGTGAAACTAGGCATGTTTCAAGTCGAGGCAATGTTACGTACAACGCAAGATTGGCTACAAGGTTGTACTCGGAACGATATCCAGGTCGAAATCCAACGACTCATAACGTCATTTTAAGAGCCCTAAACGCTTATCACGAGGGCAGGCTACCAGGAACGAGTACCCAAGGAGGAAGACCTCGGACCGTTAAAACGACGACGTGGTTTTGGAAGAAGTACGAGCGGAGCCAGGAACTTCAGTGCGAATTATTGAACGCCGCACTGGAGTCCCCAAATCATCGGCACAAAGAATTTTAAATCGTCATAAATACCATCCCTACCATATCCAACGCGTCCAAACACTACTTGCAACGGACTACGCACACCGTGTTGAATTTTGTCGGAAGATGACTCAGAAATACAGGGAAAATCCTAATTTCTTCAATGAAGTACTGTGGAGCGACGAATCAGCCTGCAGAAGGGATGGATATCTAAATTTACATAATACCCATAGCTGGCAGCTGTCAAACCCACATGAACAAAGAGAAGACCGGTCCCAATACCAATTCAAAATTAATTTGTGGACGGGCATTTTTAACGGCCAAATAATAGGACCGGTCGAACTGCCAGCTATTTTGAATGGAACAAATTATCTTCAATTTTTGGAAAATGATCTTCCAGTACTTTTAGAAGATACACCGTTGGCACTGAGACAAAGGATGTGGTTCCAACAAGATGGCTGCCCGGCACACTACGCTCGACTAGTCCGCGAACACCTCAGCAACACATTCCCCGAGAGATGGATTGGGCGATTGGGTCCAATTTTATGGCCACCGCGTTCCCCGGATCTAAACCCATTGGATTTTTTTTATTGGGGATGTTTGAAAGATAAAGTTTATGCAAAACCAATAAGATGTGAAGAAGAATTGCGGCAGCGTGTATTCGACGCAGCCCGGACCATATCGGGAATTACCTTAAGAAAATTGAGCCGAAATTTTTTGAGACGGTGTTATTTATGTATTAGAGTCCGAGGCAGACAATTTGAACATTTATTGTAACTAATTTTAAGTATTAAAATAAATCATTGAAAGTTAAACCCGTTTTTTTTTGGTCATCAACTTTCATCCAGCCCGAGATGCACATTATTTCCATCTCTTTCGATCTCGTGCATTTGGCAAAAAATAAGATGTTTAGGCCTCAAATGCGATATCACATCGTACGGCATTGTTTTTACCTGACGGCGACGGTTTGCGGCATCGGAAAAGTGTTATTGAATGCTTTTCTTATCGCAGTAAGATACTTGTATTGTACCATTTCTGAATCTGCATAACATGCTCAATTTTTAAACATCATTTGCTCGTTTCGTTTATAGTAAAAATTTTTCACGGCAGGTGTCAAAAGTTGAAATTAATGATTTACTGATAATTTAAATCGAGACTAATCCAATATTTTTCATAAATTTACATTAGTTATTGACAAAATAACACTTTTGATATCTTAATAAACTATCCCAGGCTCCCTACATTTAAAAAAAAATAAGTTCGAGAGCTTTCCGACTGAATCCTAGCACAAACAGTGTTAAAAAAGGTGAAAATTTATAAAAACCTTTAATTTGGCAATAACTCGAAAACCGTGCACATTTTACTGAGGTCATGTTAGGCTAGTTCGGCACCTCTTAAGCTGACCTACCTCCGGTGTCAATGTGGTTTACCGATTTTGGGACACCCTGTATATATTATACTTTCGTATATAAAAATCAATGCCATTTTTCGTTGTAATTTTATAACTCAAGAACGGGCTTACCTATCCAAACCAAATGTTTAGTCTTTGTTTGGACTATTTAGTAGATGGTTTATGTGAAGTTTGCACAAAATCGGTCGAGCGGTTCTTCATTTATCAGTTTTATCACAATTGAATTCAATAAATGGCGGATCATTTTGTTAATGGGAATTTTTGTGTCAAATTGAAACTGTTTTTTAAATGGGGATTGTGTTGTTAAATTGTTTTTTTTTCAGTGTTGACAGTACAAGCATGTTGTTATGTCATTCATGCGGTAATTTCATTTTGGACGTGCTTCGATTCAAGCAAATTGTCAGCGATAATTATTGCTTTGTGTTTATATTTTTAAACATATTGTTCGAGGAACAGCAGTCGATGGGCATCCTGGCATTTTCCAAACAGATGCAATTGGGAAAATATATACAGTACATCCAAACAATGCTGAGTGTTTTTATTTGCGATTGTTATTTATTAGTTAACGTCAATGGCCCAAAATCATTTCAAGAATTGAGAACAGTCTACGGTCATTTGTGTCAAACATATCGTGAAGCATGTCAACTCTTGCATTTGTTGGAGGATGATGCACATTGGGATTCAACACTTCATGATGCATCTACTTCAGCTCATCCACAACAAATACGAATGCTATTTGCCATTATAGTATCAACATGTCTGCCATCAAATCCAATTGAATTATGGACAAAAATATAAACATTATATTATATTGGCAGAAGATATCTTAATTCGTATGCATCATCATGCAAGAAATCCAGATTTGTTGATTACCTTGGAAATGTACAACGAAGCTTTGATAATAATTGAAGATATGTGTCTAACGATTGCAAATAAAGCATTAGTACAATTGGGTTTGACCGCACCAAATCGTGAGATGCATGATTTGTTTGATCGTGAATTGCAACGTGAGCAGGAATTCAATTCTAATGATTTGCGTTTATTTGTACAATCGAATATAACCAAATTCAATATTCAGCAAAAACATGTATATGACACAAACAATCAAGCCGTTTCCAATAATGCAGGTGGATTATATTTCTTGGATGCACCTGGTGGTACAGGCAAAACGAAAGTTATATCATTGATTTTAGCGACTATTCGATCGGAACAGAAAATTGCATTGGCACTTGCATCTTTGGGGATTGCTATATTTCGAGAAATTCTGCTATGGCAAAAGATCTTCGATTAACGTCAATTATTTTATGGGATGAGTGTACAATAGCGAATAAAAAATCACTAGAAGCATTTAATCGAACAATACAATATTTACGTGGTTATCAACAGCTTTTTGGTGGTACTTTGATATTACTGTCAGGGGATTTTCGTCAAACATTGCCTGTCATTCCTCGATCAACCTCCTGCTGATGAAATAAATGCCTGTTTGAAGTCATCAGTTCTTTGGAGATAAGTATGTACAAAAATTGACACTGAACATTAATATGCGTATTCACCTACAACATTATCCAGCTGCCCATGAGTTTTCAAAACAATTATTAGAAATTGGTGATGACAAAATACAAATCGACAATACCAACGGATTGGTCGTTATACCGAACAATTTTTGTACAATTGCGCAATCGATAGATGAATTGATTTAATGTGTTTTCCCGAATATTCTTCAGAATTAAAGAAATCATGATTGGATGAGAGAACGCGCCATTTTAGCACCGAAGAACATTAATATCAATGCCATTCATTTTCAAATTTAAGCGAAACTGCCAGGTGTAGTCACGACATATAAATCAATTGACAGTGTTATGAATCAAGATGAGGCAATTAATTATCCAATTGAATTTTTAAATTCCTTGGAACCGGCTGGTATGCCACCGCATTGCTTGAATCTGAAAGTTGGTTCTTTGATTATATTATTGCGAAATATTAATCCACCAAAACTGTGTAATGGCACCAGATTGGCAGTGAAAAAGTTATTGCCAAATTTGATTGAAGCTACGGTCTTAACTGCTAAATCAAAAGGAGAAGTTGGTTTGATAATGCATATCCCTATGATTCCAACTGATATGCCATTTGAATTCAAACGATTACAATATCCTGTGCTTTTATCATTTGCGATGTCCATCAACAAGGCCCAAGGGCAAACACTTAACGTTTGTGGTGTGAATTTGGAGGAATCATGTTTTTCATATGGCCAGCCGTTTGTTTATTCATACTCGAAATGGAAAAACAAAAAATATTGTTTATCCAAATGTTTTGGATTAAGTTTTAAAATAGCTAGCAATTAATTAAATATTTTTTTGTTTAAATAATTGAATTTGATGTTAAAAAAAGAAAAACACTACGTAGCGAAGCACGGTGTGAATTTGGAGGAATCATGTTTTTCATATGGCCAGCCGTTTGTTTATTCATACTCGAAATGGAAAAACAAAAAATATGGTTTATCCAAATGTTTTGGATTAAGTTTTAAAATAGCTAGCAATTAATTCAATATTTTTTTGTTTAAGTAAATAAATGAATTTGATGTTAAAAAAAAAAAAAACACTTTATACGTAGCGAAGCACGTACCGGGCCGCTAGTTCTGTATAAAAATATATCAATTTAACTAAAAATACTTGGAGTAAAGGTGTAGTCGTAAAGAAAATTAGCACAGTACTGTATGAAATAAGAGATCTTACGTAATTCTTCACTAGTAGGTAAAGAAACACCAAAATCAACTTTTATTATTTTTCCTACTCCTGTACTTTTATCTGTCATTTATATAGTCACGAACACTAATATAAGAATATAGATAATATGTCCGCAGAACATTCCGTAGAAAAGTCTATCTAGTCTATTCCCCTTAACAGCACTTGTGCTTTTTTGAGCCAAAACGATATGCCTAGCTGCCAAAGCTTACACCTAGGTTAATGTATGTATGTATGTATGTAAACTCTTTATTGTACAAACAGAAAATAACAGATCAAAAATAAAACAGAAACAAGATAGGTATGTACAAAGGCGAACTTATCCCTATAAGGGATCTCTTCCAGTTAACCTTTGAGCGATTGAGAGAAGAATAAAAACAACGGATGGCTAAACGTACAATGTATAAAAGATACAGAAGATTAAAATAATAATAGCAAATAAATATGTAGGTATAATAAATATATATATTAAATAGGATAAATAAATAAATATATACATTGTATGTATACATATATATATACATATATAAATAATATATATAAGTATGAAAGGAAGAAAGGACATACAGTTAATTTGACCAATCAAAATACTTCACCAAATTAAACCACCAATCACAATACACATTGACTGTCAATCGGAACGTTAGGTTCTTTTTGGTATGTAAACTCTTTTACTAATTTAACTCTTTAAAAAAAACATTTTATTTGGTATCAACCAACCAGAACGCAGCTATATTAAAATCGACCAATCAGGTAAAAGAATTCATTTCTCAAATCATTAGGTGTTTTTTAGTCCCTATTTCACAAGTTAAATCGATTGTGCAACTTAAAAAAAAAAAATGAAACCTGGCAAGTGCACATCAATTTAAAAACAAAGTTAACCAAAGACACATATTTTGTTGTTTTCGAATGTTTCTCGCTCGTTTGTTGTTCTGTGCTTCGTTCGTTCGTATTCTAACCTAGGTATATTAATTTAATTTTGCATTTTATTTGAAACCTAGTCGTAGAAAAAGTATTGTATGCAACGGTGTATAACTAAGTCAAAAAATACTCGTGGCGTCTTGCTTTACGATGTTCGCCTGCGGCTCACATCGTAACCACGCCACTCGTCTTTTTTGACCTCTCTTATACAACTGTTGCATAAACTACTATAAAGGCACAGTTAGCAACCAGAATCGTTGGGATTTATACTTACTCGATTTGCCTACCAGTCCCTCGGATATCATAGCACCGCCGCCGTTGCCGCCGCCACTGACGCTGCCGCCGCCGCCGATTCCTTAGTCTGCGACACCTACATCGTGGAGCATCGAACATGGAGCCGCGGGCGACAACAGGCCACCGTCACCACCGTTGGACACCCGAGCTGAGGGGACAACGCCCTAGCTGCCCAGCTCGACGCCTTCGTCACTGTTCATATAACAACAAAGTCCCAGTTATTACTACAGGGGGGAGAGAGAAATGACAGCCAGACCTTCAGATTCGCCTGAGCACCAGGCCCTGCCGGCTGGAAGCTCAGACGATGACCATTTTCAAGAAGCCATTAAAGAGGGCCCTGAAGGAGATAAAAGCAATGACGAACCTTTTATAGTGCCACCCAAAATCACATTGTGAAAATGTGCGAAAGTTAATTATAAGGTGTAAGAATTTTAGGATTGAGTTGTAAGCCAGGGGGAGGAGATGTTGTGTATGTGTGTGGCTGCGCCCACAGCCGTGTCTGTTTAATAAAGCAGTGCGAATAAATAGGGGAGGTCGTAGTTTCACTTGCGTCCCTATCTGTCATATTCTTAGTAACCTTTATCGATAGTATTAATTCTCAATATCGAATTGGTTACACCCTATACCCACTGGCTTCAAATTAGCGTTACCGACCGTCCAATAGCTGCAACTCCAGTCCTACGTGTTCTAATTTTATTATTTTAATGCTTATTTTGCTATTCGACGCTAGATGTCATTCCTGATGCTTATGATCAAAGTTAAGTTATTGTATGACAATGTTTCCAATGGGTAATCTATCAATTACCTGTAGGCTCTATTATCCTACTAATATTATAAACGCGAAAGTTTGTAAGTATGGATTGATGGATGGATGGATGTTTGTTACTCTTTCACGCTGCAACGGACGGGTTTGGATGAAATTTGAAATGGAGATAGCTTAAGCTGGACAGAAGCTAATCTATCAATCCTCGAACAAATCATGCGGATGACGTCAAACCACTCATATGTGATTTCAAAAAGTATTTTCATAAACAATTACTACTTATCAATTATCAACCTCTTTAATAAAACGATATCGCCACTTAACATGAGTCGAGTAGGTACATAACATCTTTGACTGACATTACATTACATTACAATTTTTTCAAAAGACGCAAAAGAATGTCGCGTTTACAAGAATATTGTTGTAATTTTCCGTTTTTGGAGATACGTGATAAAAACGTGTATTGCTCGTGCTGTGATCAAAACATAGCACCGAAAATAAGCAACATTAAAGTGCATTTGGAGACAACCAAACACATCAAAAACATAGAACAAAAAAAAACGCAAAGTGAATTTAACATGGACCTCACAAATTTTATGATTGCCGCAAACATACCCTGGGTGCAACTACAAAATAAAAATTTCCGCAGTTTCATTAAAAAATGCATTGATGGTGAATATGCAAAAACAGTGAGTTTTAACTTATTAATTAACTTTTCTTATCAATTATCGTACTTACGTAAACAAATCTCGTAACATTTATTTTATTCACTAAGTACATCATCCTATCATTCAGATAATTCTGTATAGATTTCTTGAAATTATACGCGGTTAATCTGTTACTTCGTGCAATATGACATACGGATGTTGCAATACAGACATCATCCTGTGTGCAAAATTGGCGTCATTGTTACGTCATCCGCATGATTTGTTCGAGGTATGTCTATCATATTTCATATTAAATCTCTTTGGAGCAAAATTCTCCGTGGGCGCATCGCGGGCGACATTACCCCTGCTTTCTCTAATTAAGTATGGGACCTCCTCCGACCAGGAGCAAAGCGATTCATGGCATAAAATAAATGTTTAACAATGTCCTGTCACTAAACGTCGATGGCGTTTTATGACCATGTAAAACAAATGTAACTGGCAGAATTGTCCCACTGGACAGTAGTCATATATCTTAGAATTGAACTTGAACAAATATAAATGTCTTAATTTAATATTAGTATTTGTGGTGCGCGTTAATCAAGTTTATACATTCAGTTACATATCTTGCCGTGAAGCCATTACTGTCCGAGCATGAGCACGTGGAGGAGCGCTGGTCTAAAGTAATTGTTGTTATTGTAACCCGATAATATAGAAGTATAAAGTATGGGAGCCCGTTGTTTCCCATAATTGTCTGGGTCATAATGTCACTTTTGACATAATTATTGATACTCATAATTTGATTTGATTTGTCGTAAGAGGCGACTAAGGGAAAAAGGCTTGTAGTACTGTTAGGCGATGGGCTTGCAACCTGTCACTAATATACATTGTTAAACATCTTAGCCTAATTGTGCAAATTGTGGTTACAGAGTTGTCAACAAGTTTTTGGAGTTGTTGGTAATTCTGTAGCTCTGCCTACCCCACTCTGGGAATGAGGGAGTGAAGGTATGTCATGTATGTATGTACTCATAATTTTTACATCGCTGGAACCGTAAACTTTTCAGAATTTCTTAAATACACTTAACGTGTAGACGCGATAATTATGACCTAAATCACATTATGACCAAAAATAATGAGGGTTTCCCGTTCGTCCGATCCGTTGACCGATCAATCTGTCTAACGGGAATTAATTTTCCCTTTTGACCGACGCCCTGTTTTTAAATATGATCCCGTACACATTCGTCACTTTTCGACTAAGTTCCTAAAAACGCGTTTATGTATTTTTAGTGCACTTTCGTCAGCAGTGATGAATCTGTACTTAAGTTTAATTTCTGTATGTTTTTGACACTAGTGACCAAAACGAACTTACAATAAATTTGGGTACATTTTCGTGTGCAACAGACAGTCGTTTTATAAAGTGACGAATCTGTACTTAAGTTTTCATTTCTGTTTGTTTTTGACACTAACTTACAATATATTTTCGTCTGCAAAAAAAACATTTTAGCCTTTTTGCCGTCACTTCTAAAAATAAAGAGCGTGCCACCTACACCAAGCAACCTTTTTGGTTAGATATTTAAAAACATTCAGTTGTTTTAATGAACGCCATATTACAACGGCGGCTGCGGCTGTTTTTATCAATCAACACAAACAAGTACTAACTGCCGCCGCACTCAGAGACGTCAATTAAATTCAATGTTTGTTAGTGACGTTTTGTCTTATTCTATTGCTATAGCTAGGAAAGTGACAGCAGCAACTTTAATCAAACATTAAATTTAATTGACGTCTCTGAGTTCTGCAGTAAGTATTTTCATTTAATTATTACTTCCATGATTTAAAATAAATAATTAACATCGTGTCACACGATTACAGCAACATGAACGAGAGCTGCAAAGTGATTCAATGAATGCATTAAATCTCATTCAAAGTCGATGCAAATACGAAACTTGTGTGCACTTTGTGTGTTACCGGGAATACTCAAATGTAACTTTTTTTTTATGTTACGATATTTGAACCCACTTTTGGTGGTCGCGGTCGCGACGGAATTGCGACCGAACAATAACTCAAAGGTGACGGGTGTCGACGCACAGTGTGTACACAGTTATAGTACAAGTATCTACTTAAAATGGTTGTAAGACCCATAAAGTATGATTGTATATTTGCTCAATGATTGATTACTTATCTACATTTTTTTGAACAGTTATGTTAACTATTCAAACATATCTGCAAAGACTTTGAGGCTCTCCCTCAAGTCCAGCTTAAAGAACGAGGCAGCGAAGAGAGACGAGTCACTTATAAAAATATATTTTTGGGCGAATGGAGCAATATTGCGTGAGTCCCGTTTGATGTTTTATTTGAGCAGTAAGTAATTAGCACTACTTAATTGGTAATAAAATAAAATAATCAAATAATCTGTGATGACGGGTGGGCCTGCACTAGCTGCATACAAAATTAAAGCTTATTAAATATTTGATCCTTAAAATGTGCAACAAAAGGAAGACGTGAAAATCTAAGGAAGGGGAATATTTGCTGACGCTACTGACTGCGGAGTTCGCCTAACTTGTCGCACGATTACGTATCGTGTATTTCTGACCCGTTCTGAAAAATGGCGAACGGTCGCTCGATCGATATGAAATAAATTGAGACATACCTATTTACTCAGAAACATGACAATGTACTAACACGTAAAAAGTAATGCTGTGTAATTTATTTTTTCATCTTGTATGATTCGTGCAGACATTAAGAGCACACGAAGGCATTGTCGTACCTTTATGTTGCCTACATTCATAAAAGTATCTTGACACAACCGCCCGCGTGAGACGTGAGTGACACTCGGATTGCGACTGAGTCAATTAGGTCCACTGGACCTGATTTATGATTATGACATCCGTAGGTTAGTCACTATCTTCGCTATTTTACTTTCATCTAAGTTTATATTACTTCGTATGGACTGGCCTCTAGCACAAATAATCCGGCGATTAATCTGGTGCTAAATCTAAGGCAAACCAAATAGTGACAACCTAGCATCAAATCGGACGTACTATTAAAAATCAAAAATGCCATGTAGTGTCATGATTAGTCATGAATAAGAGCAAGAATTGCTAATACCACAAAAGTATCTTAAAACACGGATTGAGTTTATTTTTTACGATAACCATATTAAGTAGTACTTGAGTAAAACATTTTTTCAAGCATTCTTAATAATTATTGTAAATACGGCTGTTGCTTGGTGACTCGACCGCGTTATGTTTATGTAGTATGGTGTGGTGACGCGATCCTTGCTCACTATAAGGTAAACGTACGTTTGACCGAATCTGCCGCTCGAGTACTTACAGCTGATATTAAGTAGGGTTGTAACTGTAACGGAGGCCTTCTTAACGGAGGCGGATGCGAAGGCGATGAGTTTCACTTCCGCGGATGCGGAGGTTAACGGAGGCGGAGGCGAAGGTGAAAGTGGATGCAGGGACCGGCCCGCTATCCCTTTCAAAGGGTTTTGTATGGGTATTTCGTTAGGCTTAACTAAGCAAACCCTCTGCCCGTAAAACCCTTTAAAATATGCTTTTAAAGCGCTATTCCAAACGATAGCCCATTTTATAAAGCGCTAACCAATACCCTTACAAAACCCTTTTAAAAAGCTTACCAGTATGTACGCAAACTTAAACCTTTTGTAGACTTCATAAAACACACATTACCTTGCATCCCGTTCCAAGCAATGGAAGCCGATTCAACTAAGCGCTTACCCAATACCCTTATAAAACCCTTATAATATACACGTTCCCGACGGCGCGCGGCGTACCGTTTGAAGTTACCGCGCGAAGCGACAAAAGATCCAATACGGTTCGATTTTCAATGGCAAATGTTTGTGATTGACTCGCTCGTTTGCGCGCGATAGATGCCTAGATGGCGTTTTGTTGTTTTGTTTACTACCTATTGCCATTCTTGTTGTGAATGACGATTTGATGAGGAAGGAGTGTTTTTATGTTGTGAAAGTGAAAATCAAACTTACACGGTATGCCAAAACCAAAAACTGATTCCGTTCACCGGTATTTTTCGTATGATGTGGGAAGCAACACAAGTAAATGCAAATTGTGTGACAATAAGATGAAGGTAAGAGTTCATGTTTTTATTTAGGTAGGTTTGTGCCGTGGTCTACCATTATTGACAAGTCTCTGTGAGATCTAATTATCCCTAATGGAACTTGTTGTATCATGACGTGCAACAAACTTCAACCGTAGTAACCGTGGCAGACCACATTTTAGGCCGACTGTACATAGTCATCAATCACGAGCTAGCTTATTCTGTAATACCTAGGTTTTTTATATGTACCCTATTACTGATTAGTGAAGTATTTTTAATTAGTTTTGCCTACTTACACATGAGACATGACCGAAACATACCAAACTAAAAAGAAGACGTCATGTGCCGTACCGTACCTACCTAATATAGTGAATAAAATAGATAGGTTCCACCTTCAGCCGCAGGTGGCACCGATACAAGCAATTTTTCAAATTACGGTACCTATTCTTAAAATACAGATACTTTTAAACAGTTTGGTCTCAAATTTTAGTAAAGTAGTACAAGTACCTAAAGTAGTCCGCTCAAATAGTTTGCAGTGCACCCGCACACGGCACACACATTACATAGGTACTTACTAATCGAAAGTATGAAGCCTATAGAATAGGTTTAGTGTAAATTATTAGTACAGTCAGCGTCATATAGTTCGTAGCATCCAAAGTAGCCAAATAGTTCGTTACACGTCCTTATTACCGTAGTCATAAGGACGTGGAACGAACTATTTGGCTACTTCGGATGCTACGAACTATATGACGCTGACTGTACCTATCTATTTACCTGCCTACCCAATAGTTACGATGGGACAAATTAGTCAGAGTAACGTTTGCATATTCTTGTGGCTCAGGCTAAGGGGTCAGGGTTCCATTGGGCTGATAGTACATTTCGGGGTCCGTCTATCTGTCTGTTTTTCAGGTTTTCTCGGGAAGATTCTTAAGCAATTATCCCATAGGATGGACCCGGACAAGCAGCTTATACATTCGTTAAGGATATATAAACTGCTTGTCCGCGTCTATAATATGGTTAAATTTGCGTTACAATTTTAGCTGATACATTAATAAAAATCAATAGGTGTAGGTAAATAATACCTTTTGTCTTACAGGGAAAACACACGAGTAACCTGAAATGCCATCTATCAGCAAAGCACCTCCCTACATACAATGAGGTTATAAGTCTTAATAATCAAGCAGCGAGACTTTCAGGATCCGGAGAAACACCTACTAAGGACGAAAATCTTATTCAGACGTTGAAAATGTTGTGTATGCAATTAGTTGCCGTTCATGGCCGTCCTCTGGCTCTTATAAGTGATGGGCCTTTTAGAATTTTTTTAAACTTGGCAACATCGTCAAGTGCTCAGGAAATTAACGAAAAATCAGTGAGAGCCCTGATTCCGAACACTGCGTATAATCTTCTTCCGAACACTGCGTGGCAAGAACACCCAGTAGAAGCAGGCAGGTGCAGACACGTGCACGGAGACGGGCAGACACGTGCTCAGAGCAGACAGACAGTCACGCAGTCAGAGAGCATGGCATGATAGGGGGCCCAGAGAGCACAGACATCCATACACCCAGAGAGCAGAGAGCAGAGAGCCCTGAGCAGACACAGCAAAGTACCGAGCAGAGCATAGCACCGGCTGTTTTGGCTGCAAAGATTGTTGGCATTAGAATTATTGCATAAACACACGTTTTATACCTGCGAATAGGAAGTTTAAGCAAACGAGAGACACAAAGTAATCGACACGCTTCGTAAAACAAGACCTAGGGCTTTTAGATAGGCAAAGCACACTTACCCGGTTATAGAAGTTCTAAAGCTGCGGCGACTTTACCATGCGTTAAACGATGTTCGCCTTAAGTTTAGGAAACGTCATTTCTTAGATTTTACATGTACATTCTACAACAAGAAAAAACCATAAATCACATAAATAAAAGCACCTGACGACAATGCAGACCAAGTCTTAGCACTCACGAAATACTCACATGAAAAATCACCAGATATCACAAGGATGCATTGCGCATTAAGAAGCTAAGTTAAAAGATGGCCATACGGCCGTAGCGTGACTCCCACACACAGAGTAAGTTTGACGTGCTTACATATCTGTAGCGGTTGCGAGAGTGTCAAGCAAGCCAAATCCAAGTCCCTCCTACCATAGACAAGCGTCCATAACCAAACCTAGAGTTGAACATATCGATTGATACTTCGATCAGATATTTAGATTAAGTTAAATTAGAAGAAACAGCTTTTAACAATATCTAATAATAAATAATATCGCTAGAAACGATTTCCTAAAGATAAAACAAACATTTAATAAAATGCAGAAGAAATAGTTTACTAAACCTTTAGCGAGAAGTCGAAGTGTTACCTCCTGTTGTCCAAAGATGTCGCCACTGGTACTAAAAATAACAGTATTAGAGATTAATCTGTAACAGTATCGTTTCACCGAATTTCACTTCACCGAAAGTAAGTTTCTGCTAAAACCCTGTTGTTTTCAGGTTATCTTAAACATTCATTACGCACCTAGGTTAAGTTGGGTTAGACTTATGACTATCACAAAATCTAATCTCCTGCGCATAAAAAAATCTGTGAAGTTATACGTTCTATGAAATGAGTGTGATCGAAACCAGGGTAAACCTTAAACTGTATATTTAATATACAGGGCGGAAAAACTAACGCCACATGCCCTAAAATTTAAGCCTTAAATATTGGAAATAGCCAATTTTACGCAAAAGTGACTTCATTTTTGAAAACAATAAATACTGCATTTATTGATTTTAATACATTATTTTGCCTTTACCTGAAATCGAACGGGTCGAATATGACAAAACAAGTGCTTCAATTAGTTTTCACGGTCTTTATTTAATTTAAAGGTGTATATGTTGTAGATATAAATAATCACTATCAATGAACCTTTCGATCTGTGTCATAACATAAAACACGACTTTATTGTTTTCTCTTATTCGACCAGTTCAAACCCCGGTTAAAGCAGACGATGTTTCAAAAATCCATTCAAACAGTATTTGATGTTCTCAAAATTATATATATAATGAATAAGGACTGAAGATTAATAATAAACAAATCAGGAGATAACCATTGCGTTTATTTATTTGATTTTATTTCGTTTAAGTAGGTATATATCCTCCGATGACATCCTTTAAATCTCTTAAACAATCTAATAAACGTTCTTCAGGAACTTGTTCAAGCTGTTTTCTTATTATCACTGCAATCACATTGCGTTTGCAAGAACATGGACACATATTCTGTGCACTTGCTTCTTTTTCGTATTCATAACCTCAGTTTTTTCCAAGATGTCGTCCTCATCATCGCTTGGGAACGGTGTCGTTTGCATTTTCCAATTGTTTTTTTTTAAAACAACTGTCATATTGTGACCTACGTCCAAATAATTTTGAATATTTTTTTTATTACCTAAAACCAAGAAAAGAACGTACTTAGTTAATATTTTTAACACAATGGACACGATTTTTTTATTGAATGCGGTTTTTTTGGTTTTTTGAAACATTTTTTTATACTGTTTAAGGAACATAATAGGTAAGCTGTTATGTAGTCTCACTTCTTAGTTGAGAAGCTATAAGACACTTTAAGACATTTCACCGCGAGCGGCGCCGCGGGAAAGTCTTAGTCTTATTTAAACAATTAAATGTTCTACGTTATAGGCAGGTAGTCGCTCTACTATATTATTCGAGATATATTATCGCCACCCTTGAAATAGGTAACATTAAGGAGTTCCGTTGGCCATCTGTGGTCTTCATCATCTGTTCCACTTCACCAAATGATACTTTCTGAATGCAAATGCTGGACTTGTTACTAAATAATACTGAAATTGCTATATGTATTCCTATAATAGGTATTTAAGGAGTTCTTTCAATTCCTCAAGGACCACCAAGAAAGTATACCTACTCTATCGAACGAAAAAATATTTTTTGAAATCCGACCATAATTGGCGGAGAAATCCAATCAAACTAAGAACCTCCTTTTTATTAAGTAGGCTGTAGACCAAAACCTTCTCCTAATTGTAACAAACACGTTTCTGAAAACTGCATCAAAATCGGTTCAGCCAAACGCGAAATAATCGCGGACAAACATACATACATTCATACATACATAGTTTTTTCGGTTAAAAATGATTTAGGTTCTTTTAAATCCGACCATAATTGGCGGAGAAATCCAATCAAACTAAGAACCTCCTTTTTATTAAGTCGGTTGTAGACCAAAACCTTCTCCTAATTGTAACAAACACGTTTCTGAAAACTGCATCAAAATCGGTTCAGCCAAACGCGAGATAATCGCGGACAAACATACATACATTCATACATGTACCTACACCTATACAGTGCATAAAATCCCGT
This sequence comes from Acleris emargana, assembly GCA_927399475.2. NCBI lineage: Eukaryota > Metazoa > Arthropoda > Insecta > Lepidoptera > Tortricidae > Acleris > Acleris emargana. The sequence goes on along the minus strand of OV656835.1, from coordinate 40,210,363 downwards.
TTCGTACCTAGTTACTCACATACCGTACCTACGTACCTACTATTCTAGATCTAAATATAATAGGTAGGTATATAACATAGCTTTCGTAAAATAAAAATTAGGACAAATGAAAAAATAATTCAGTTTTTTTTTTCCCTGCTACTACGCATAGAGGTCGCGCATAGCTTGACAAACACATCATAGAAATTTTGTTAAGTATTTGTATGTTTAGGTACTTACTGTCATGGATTTTTCTCTCTGCGGGTAGAAGGGACTGACTTTCATCCTCACTCTTAAATAAACTTTGTTTGAAATCTGAAAAATACCGTAAATGGATCAAATAATACCTATTATATAAATACCTACTTTTTGTAAAAACAAATAATAATTCAAAATAAATATACAAAACGAAAATTAGCAAAACAAATGTAGTACGATTACATTATTACGAAACAATTGATTTTTTTTGTTTCAAATTGTAGCACGTATTGTATTTCGGCACTTACCCATTCCAGTGTCAACCAGCAGCGGTGCCAGTTCAGTTGTAGTGTAGCCTGGCTCTGCACTGCGGAGCGCCAACTAAACCTAAAACCTATAACTAACTTCACTAAGCAAAGCAACTCCCCACTTGGAATAAGGATTTATATTTTTTCCTTGTCGCACACATATCTTCCACAAAAGGGAAAGCTTTATACTAAGCGCTAAATCGTTAGGGAAAGCCTTTCATAGGGACATCAAGTTGAATTACTTACCAGTTACCAATATTAAAGGGCTAGCCTTATCGTTTGGTTCTTCATTCTATAAGGGAAAGTCAATCGTATGGGTTGTCAATTGGAATGGGTGAGCAAATCCATTGGGCTAGCTATTTCAATGGGAAGGCCTTTGAAAGGCTTTTCCCGCGGAAAGGGTGGTCCGGTCCCTGAGTGGATGTAAATAAAATAGTAATTTAAGGTTCAAAAGTTTTTATATTAAATACTTAACACTTAGGTAAGTAAACATTTAAAACATAAAGTAAAAATTTTAAGTTAACTTTTTTGTAATCAAAATTAAGGAGGTAAATTAAATTTGACAAACAATAGTTTTGCGGCTTTATCACCTTCCAAACGATTTCTAAGGGATTCATAAATTAATCCAGCTGAAAAAAGAGCGTCCCTCGCGCGGTATTGCTAGAGTCTGTCTAATGAAAGCTGAACCTGGGAAAAAGCGGCAAATTCAAAAAATCTTGATATGGTATTACCGATCAATGAAGGAATAAACGATATTGATACTTTTATTATTTTATTTATTTTGGTGGGCACAAAGGAAGAGGAAACGCGTACTATATTTTCATATATATTATTACGAGCGCTATATTTTGATGAAAAGCACTTTAGGTAAAATACGATGACAGTGACTGGAGCACATTTGGTTTTTCGAAATATATTTGACATGAAAATATAGTGATCTGCACGTGTAGCACAAGTTGTATTTTCTCGCTTGTCGCTCTGTGCGTCTCTATCGTAACAGACTAGATAGTAAGGGAGATCCGAGCGACAAACAAGTCACGAGTAACTTGTGCTAGTCGTGCTGTTGATAGATTTCATTGATACGAGAGGTTTTCGTCTGTGTCGCACACAGCATAATAAAACAATGATGATGAGGAATATTATATTCAACCTTTTTAATAAAGTAATTAGTTGAGGTAACATTATTCTCATCACCCTTACACCTCTATCTAACGACAATTATATCTTGGAGAAGAAGCGCCGCAAGAAACTCCAGCAGATCATTTTTTCCAATCATAAAATACAATTATTCTTAAAAGTAACATTACAAGGTAGTAAAGTAATTAATAATTATTTCTAACAACACAAACTTAGTCGTTACAAATGTACGCTCAATAACATTGAGTAAATTAAAAATAGTGACTAGGAGAACAACATGACGAGGTCTCTACGTCAGGAACGATAACTAAAATAACTAACTGGAAAACAGGTTCTTGCAAGCGTGAACAGACAGGACCCCACTGACAACACCCGTTCACGAGTATGACGCTGATCTCAGCCATCGCCTCCTCAACCATGTGTTTGAAAAGAATAATTAATGAGGGCTAATAAAACAACGGAATCTTTAGCACTCCTGGTATGAAGCGACCTCATCCAGCCACGGTTTCTAACTTGGAAAAGGATGGAATTACTAATCAATTGGAAAGCTTCATAATAAGTGTATGTGATGGTGAACCTTCCAGTAGTTCCAGTTCAGATGATACCCTAAGACTCTAGGAACTGTAATTAAAATCAGATTCTAAATACTCTATTTCTAATGATTCATCTGAACTAGTGCTGTCATCATCACGGACACTTATAATGAATGATTCTAGTTCTTTAGTTATTCCATCCCTGGTTTTGTACTGAGCTTCAATATTAAGCACATGATTAGTCATTTTCTTCCAATGCTCCGGTGTTATGCTGTCAAAAGACTCTTTAATAATTTTTTCAATTTCAGCTGCTGATACGCCAACATTTCTACTCGCGACTTTTCTCTTCGCCGAACTCCAGATTAGCTCAATGGGGTTAAGGTCGCAATGGTAGGGCGGAAGTCTTAAAACCTCATGACCGTGCTCCCTTAGAATTTCATCGGCTTCATAGATTGGGTCTGCTTTGTGTTTATGTGCCAAGACAAGAAGTTCTGGTACAGTATAATATTCTTCAAAATCAATTTGTTTAGAACGCAGCCACTCTTTTATTTCGGCTTTGCGGGTGTTGGTATTTGGTACCTTATTAATTTGCACCGTGTGATAGCTAGCATTGTCCATGACAATGACACTTGGTTCACTCAAGTTGGGAATAAGCTTCTCACGTAACCACTTATTGAAATTTGTGGCGTTCATGTCATGGTGATAGTCTGCTTTGATTGATTTTGTGCTAAACGTTAATAAAGCATTAGGCACAAAACCATCTTCTGATCCAGCGTGAACAATAATAAATCGTTTTCCAGCTGAGATATTGCCAACTACACCTTGGGTGGAAGGCCCCTGCCACGACTTTTTTGTTTTGTAGTTCTGGTGAACGTAAGTCTCATCTAGGTATATTATTTTTTTACCTTCAGCACGTTCTGATGCAATAGTCCTTAGGTAGCGGTGTCGCCAAGCTGCTATGTCAAAACGCTCAATAAGTATCGAACGTTGTTCAGTATTTTGTTTAAATTCGTATCCATTTGCCATTAGTATTCGGCGTAAAGTCTCAAGGCATCCGGTAAAACCGATGCTTTCTCTCAACTCTGCCAATAAGCATCTGAGTGTAGGCACTTGTTTTTTTACAATATAAAATTCATTTATTTTATTTCGGATAGCTTGGATGTCAAAGCTATCCAAATTAGACACCGTGGCCTTGTGAGGTCGCTTTTTTCCGGGAGTACTAAAGACACCGTTGTTTAATTTTCCCTCATTACTTATTCTTTTTAAAGATGAAACACTGATATCTGTAAGAAGAAAGAAAGTGTTAAATAAACAGAACACCATTTAGAAATACATTGTGTGGTTGCGCAGTACAGCCCCATTGTACAGTCCGACAGCCCTAAAAACATTTGGGTTTAGGTGAAATGAAATTGCATCGGTGAGGTTCTAATCGCAACGGTTTAAGAACAAGGAAGACTCATATAACCCGAACATCTTTTATATCTGGCCGATCAAAAATGACATTAAATAAATAGATAAGGTACTAAAGTGTACACATATTTATGAAATCGACTGTACAGTGTACATTTGGTTCATAAACAACAAAATGCTGTTTGCTCCGCACACAGAAAATACATATCAAATAATATGTTTATGATATCTTTTAACTAAACACCTCCTTATTGTTTTATTGAAATTATGAGTGTCAGTTACATTAATCATCTGTCTATTAAATTAATTTAATAAAATTGTGAATGCTAAGAGATTCAACATGATATAGGGACAGACAATAGGTACCTACACCTATTATATAGGGAAAGACAATGATAATTTTAGTAATTACCGGTCATTGAAGATACTTCTTCCAAATATTTCGTCTGAGTCTGGCAGGCTAACTCAGTTTCCTCAACCTCTTTCAGCTGCTTTACGTTTTCCAGCACACTTTTGTCAACGTGCACGTCCAGGTTTTCTGAAACGAATTTAATTTCGTTTAATTTCTTAATCTCATCGTATAATAGACAGAAAAAGGTAAATTAAACTTAGGATTGCACATAGAGAAATAAGAAGTATCAAAATGAACATGCCGTACTAAAGTCGTACTAACCTATAAATTTGGTCACCGTAACTAAACAATTAATTTTTTGCATCAATAATGCTTTTCTTTCTTCTTGTTTTTCTTTGTACTTCTGTATAATAGTATACAGAATCTCCCGGACACCGCCTCTTATCGTCGACGGCATGATTACTCCGTATTTTTATCAATTTAGATCTCGAATTGACAAGTTTCTAACAACAACAAAGTCCAAACGACATATTAAATAGTGTTGCCAGACTCGTCAGCCAAGAAAAATCCAGGTTCAGCTTTCATTAGACAGACTCTATATGATATGATTACGTAAATAAAACTCCGTTACAACTACGCAAAAATTGTGCGGAGGCGGAAGCGGAGGCGAAGGTACGATTTCTTGCGGAACTTCCGCAGTAATGGAGGCGGAGGCGAAGTTCCGTTACAACCCTAATACCTATTAAGTAGTGATATTTTTTTCCGCTTGCGAGATACTTATCCCTTCCACTACGAGGCAAAGCCGGTAATTTGCTGCCCCAGCCCAGCCAGGACATAGCAATCGACTGAGTCGGTTGATTGCCGTTTTGTATGGGAGTGCTTGTGGAAATCGATAACAAATTGCGTATACTTCTTAAGTTTCTAAAACCTTTGTTTGAGAATAGGGTTTTCCTGTGTTGTTATTTAATTAGTTTTTGTGCTCTGATTAACTACGTGAAAATAGTGCAGTCAAATTTATAAAAAAATATAAAAATGTGAATTCAGTGACGAGTCAACCTTCATTTTGACTGGAACGTATTAACGAACAGCGTTCAGAATCAGGGAAATGCACGTCTTTTTAAATATTTTTTACTGGTTGATCATGAATTCATGAACTATTTATTTAAACTAGTTTACTTTTCCAATAATTAAAAATGTTTAAAATTTAATATTGTTTGAAGTTTATAGTTTTTACGACTTTTCGACATTATATATTTTATATTCATTGTTACATAATAGTTTCAATTATTAGTAATAATGTCAGATTTGTAATAACACCAATAGGTACTTTTACGTCAAAACACTATTTTTTCAATCTGTTCGCTCGAGAGGTTCCACATAATTTGGTTTGTCCAATTCACCGAAAGGGCGTTCGGTGATTAGTACCCATGGGGGCCTAGACAAGAGGCAAACGCCGTTTTCGCTTTTCTGTTGAATCGCTGTCAAATGTATGAGATCACGAATTGGTCACGTGGTTTATCGAAGAGAACAGCTAAGTGGCCAGCCAACGTACTTGTTTTCGTTTTTCTGCAATATTTCTAAACGAACAGAAAAACGAAAAGTGCTGTCACAATGACATAATCCATACAAATGGCTAGTCAAGTGGCCCTTTTGACGTGCATTCTGTTCTGTATTCTGCCGTACAATGTAGAAAACTATTCGCACGCCGAAGACTTGCAGAAAAGCGCTAAGCGTTTAGAGTAAACAATTCAAAATGGCTGATACTTTGTAATTTGCTTGAGAGACAATAGTGTATTACTGGTTTAAATCCAAAATGCATTCTTTGCGTTTGCTGTGGGCTGCCCGCAACGGCCGCAACGAAGCTCGGAGGTTGAGGCGCCAACAAAGATACGAATCGCGATCAAATTTGGAGCTTATAGAAGAAATGCCCGAAGGTTTGTTCGCTGAACGGTTCCGGATCGATAAGGGCACATTTCGGCGTCTATGTGACGAGTTGAGAGCACAAACCTCGTTGAGAGGAACCAGGGAGATTCCTCTCGACGTTAAGGTAGGAATAGTGTCTTATAAGTGACCAGGTATATTATGCATAGCAACTATGTTATGTTGATGTGGACGCTTATTTCCTAGTTATTTTTTCAGGTTCTATGTGCTTTCACGTTCTTTGCGACGGGGTCCGACCAAACGGTGGTGGGGGTTTCACAACACTTGACGCAGCGGACACCAAGTCGCTGCATCAGGCAAGTGGTGCAAGCCCTCAACCATCCTAGCGTTGTGGGGAAGTGGATAACATTTCCCCAAACACAACTGGCGAGGTCGGCTTGCAAACAAAAGTAAGAAGTAAGTACCTATATTCTAGACTGGAGCCCTATCCCTTTGATAATATGATACTTAATCACCTATTGTAGACTAAAGCCATTGTACCTAACTATAAAAATATTGTACAGGTTTCAAAGAAAGTTCCGCCTGCCAGGAGTAATTTGCATTGATTGCACCCATATTGCCCTTGTAAGGCCAAGCGTGGATGTACACCAATATTATAATAGAAAAGGATACCATTCATTAAATATTCAAATGGTAAGTTCAGACAATTTACACTATAATACAGATTCTATGAATAGGTAATTTACTTTCTATGTGTATGGCTTCTAGGTAAGAATTCTTGCCTGTGTGGTTTTCTCATTACAATCCGAATAACAATAAACAATTTGAAGTGATTATGTATATTGAACAAGAAATGCACCAAATGATTAGAGTCTGGCAGAGCTAATTCTGCAAGTTGGACACCATTATAAGGATAAGTTACTTGGTCATGAGTTGTATTATTTTATTATGTAAGGGATAAATATTTACCAAAAGGTCTAACTAATTAATATAAATGTTAAATTATGTTAGTTCAATAAATTGGTTTAGCTCCAAATATCACCCTGTTATATGAGAAGAAGGTAGGTAGGTATGTATTAATATTAGTAAGCTCAACAGTATGTAAAAAAATGGTTTATTAATTGCAAGTTAAGATTGATTGATTGATTGATTGTTTATTGTGGGGTCATTGTTGTGAGGTAGATGCTGTATTTATCCTGCAAAAAAAGTGTGTCAGAATACTGGCAAATATTGATCCTAAGGACTCCTGCCAGTGCACTTTAAAATGTTTAAAATACTGACCCTTACATCCATGTATATTTTAGAATCTTGTAAATTTATCAGAAAACATCCAGACTTATTCCGGACTCTCACAGAAACAAAGAGAAATAAGAAATCTTAATAAACTTAAACTACCGTTAACCAAATTAAAATTAGTTGCGTCCAGTCCACACCATATGATGATTAAAATATACAACCATGTACCAAATTCCATCAAAAGTGAAAATAAAAACCCTTTATTTATAAGCAAGTTAAAAATATTTTTAAGTGATAACTGATAATTTTTAAATACCGAATTTAGAGATAAATGAATTCAAGTAGGTATAATTCTTTATAATGTACAAGTAATATTATTACAAATATATGGGAAAAATATATATATAAAACTATACATAAAAAATAAATAAGTTATGTAAGAATTATTGATATGTGCAATATTCGTAGCTTTTATTTTATTCTAATAATTAGGTCCTAGCCCTACTGTCCTATGTTGCTTCGCCCTTGCAGGGTGTCATATGTATACCTTCCATGTAATTCCATCTATATACCTGCAATATGACTTGCAATAAACGAATTTGAATTTGAATTTGAATGTTAAGATTTGGTGAAATAAAACTCAACTACATAGCTACATATTATTATTAAAATAATTAATAATACACTTCTCATACATAACAATCAATATATTAATTTAATACACATTGGGGGAAGCCTAATTATGCAAAATCTGGTTACAGAATTATTAACAACTCTAAAAACGAGTTGTTAGTAATTCTGTAGCTCTGCCTACCTCACTCTGGGAATAAAGGCGTGAGCTTATGTATGCATGCTTTCTATAAGTCTGATCAATGTTAAACAATATTGATTTTTGTTTATTTGAGTCCACTTCTTTCCAGGAGTCCTGCAAATAGGTACATTCATTTGATTGCTCCTCCATTACATTGCACTTGTAATTTTTTTTTTACAAAAACCTTATCAGTTCTTAAGTCTTAAGCCAAACCATATAAGTCTATATTGTTACTAAATAATATGAGCATGAAATAGACCAGCAATAAAAATTGCAGAAGTTGATTGCTGTCCTGCTTCAATCAATACAATCTCACACATTTACTTAGTCCCAAACTAAGCTCTAGGCTTGTAATATGGGTACTAGAACAATGATAAACATATTATGTAGGTATATAGAAAATTAAATATTTCAAAACTTTTTTTTATTTGCTATAATGTATATAATATAGGGGGGTACTTAACACTAACGTACACTCGTACGACATGAACCCGCAAAATGTATAAAGAATTGCATAAATATATAAAGTGCCTTTTTTATGTTAAATATATTATAATTGTACCTTTTCAAACTATCAAGATGCGATGACATTTAGGTACCTATATGGTGAAGATATTAAAAAGTCTCGAGCAAAACCTGGATCGATCGAAGGCTTCCTAGCGTTCAAGGCACTATCTAGTAGTTGTAAGCTAACCGTGCTGTCTCAATATATTTTTTTTAATTGTTGTGTATTTGTTCAAGGCGACTCGGGGTATCCACTGCGACCCTGGTTGATGACGCCTATTTTGGATGCCGCACAAGGGTCAAGGGAGGAGACTTACACTAGGAGGCACGTGCAGGCCAGGAATTGTATCGAACGTTGCTTCGGCCTGCTCAACTTATTTTAATAAATAGTATTGTTTACCTTCATAATATGCTATAACCATTGTGAGATTTTTGTATTGTATTTGCATTTATTTAGCTAATTAAGATATTATGAAGGTTGGGTGTGTTGGCAGTTAGGCACTGCATTAATGTGGATAACCATCATCTATTCAATAAGCTCCTACATGTATAGAGTTATTTTCATATTTATTAAAACATTTGGTAAATGGTGAAAATTTTATAAAAAATTAAATGTTTGAATTTAAAAGTATTTTAATTGTTTACCTTTATATCGCGGTGTAAAAACCAGATGAACGTATCTTCATTTTTATGATTTTACAGGAGAGCAAATAAACGGTGAGAATTCGCGTCTTCAACTTTCCAATATCATTTTCAGTGGTAATAAAATGATTATCGAGACAAAAATATATATATACCATTACGTCGTTTTGGCATTTCATGCAGGAGCTCATTCTGAACCGTTTTATGCAAAAAAACTATTTTTGAATTTTTTGTAGGTACGTTCATCTGGTTTTTACACCGCGATATATTAATTGTAGATAATTTTGCCATGCTCAATATTCTTTATTTATTAAATTACCTAAAGTAAATGCTTATAAGGAGTGCTCTGTGGCCACAGCCACCTACTGTTTGGCATCGACTTTGTGCAGATTTTTTGGATCCACTACATTAGAAGGACTTAAGGAAACACAAAAAGAATTGGTCTTTAGGTAAAATCATTGAGATTTCAGTACCAATTGGTGACCTGAAAGGTAGCAGTCTTGCATTGTGGACTCTCGTTCGAAGCGACGAGAAGCTAACCTAACTACTTAAATGTGGTTTATTTATTACTAGCTGTAACTGGGATCCGTCGCAATGCCATGTAAATTAAAATAGTAGATATAGCTTTTTGGGCCAGAAACCCTCGAGGGCGTCCTCAGGAACACCCTACCAAAGTTTGATCACAATCTGATCAATGGTTTAGGAACGAATATAGAGGACAAACGTACAAACATTCAAGTATTTTTATTTAACAATTATAAACTCGTAGTCCCATGTCACCGTCTTCGTAAAGTCAGCACATCGTTCGCGGGGAACTTTATACGCTTCTACAATAAGATACCTACTGATATTGTCAATATCAAATATGCCGTTCAATAAATTTAAGTCTCGCATTAAGTATTAAGTGCTGAAATTTTACCTCCTAACCTAACCTAAAACTTTGACTGACAGTTGTTGTCACTATAACGTTTGACATTGACGTTTAAATTTGCGCTAAGCATAGACAATTTAAGGCTAAATTATTATTATAGCGCACAATGAGCGTATCGCAAAATCGACAGCACGTTTCTCTTTTCTAACTCCTGTTGTCTGACACATGTTGGACGCTAACGCCTAGGCGTTGAACTTTACAGAAAGGAAAACGCCTGGAAGCGTTTGCCTCTTGTCTGGGCCCCCAGGTCTCTGCTACCGAATCCTTGTCTGCCTTACCCAAATTACTGCTCAGTGTTCATTGGAATATAATCCTTATTCCATATACAGCTAGTTCTATACTAAAATGTATTCTTTTTGGGGCATCTTTGTAAAGGCCAGCGTTTCTAAACATTTAAGCCGTTAATATTTTAAAACTATTTAGGAGTCAAATTATATTGTTACTAGAATAGAATAGAGTAGAAAACGTTTATTTCTCTTAATTTTTACATATTTCTAGACATTTTTTTTTATCGAAGTGGAAATGCGTTTACGCATCCTCCCTGCCTGGGGAAGGCGGTGCAATGGGAGGTATAACGGACTCTCGTACGAACGAACTACCGTTTAACCACTCCGGCGTTTAAACCCTGCCGGTGGTGAGGCGCCGCGGTTCCTGCCTAAGCTTATGCTCGACGCTTGAAAGGCGAAATGGGATAAGCGACGAAATAGTAACTTTATAGGAGAGACAAAAAACCGCACAATTTTTAAAAAAAAAATCACTATAATTAATTTTGCTGGCCGATTTTAAAAATTCAACTTTGTACATGATCATGGTTTTACATTTTATATACTGTATTCAATACATTACCCAAAAAGGTATTATTTTAGGAGTTAGTGTAGCTTACGCAAATTGATCTCAAAAACTGCAGGAGGTAAAATTATCTAACCAAAAAATTAGATGAAAAATGAATCAAGTAAGAGTCTAACCGGAAAAAGGATTTGAAAGATAATTAAGAATAGTCAGTGGTTATGAAACGACATAATAAAAATACAATCATAATAAAATGTTAGAGCGTCTGTGACTTAGACCATTGTATAATCCGCAGTACCAATATTTTTTTGTACACGGTCTTCTGACAGTCTTTACTAAATTCTCGTGTTAAAAACATTTTATTATTTTTAATTATACAAGCCAAATTATACCTTATTACATTATCTTTTCACAGTAGTTAAAACTTTTCTAATTGTATTAAAATTGAGATAGTTCTGATTTTTTTTTAACTTTGTCGTATTTGACTTTTTGACAAATAAATGCCTCCCATACAAAAACAACCTTCAGTGCTTGAAGTAAAAAGTCTTCCTGACTACTACAAATAGAAATGAGTTAGAAAAAGTATTTTTTTGGTAAGACGACATTCTAATGTGAGTAAAACAGCTTGTAAAAATATAAATACAGTTGTGACATTGTAGCAGGAAGCGAGTGAAGATTGTCAAAAAACGCTGGACAGAAGTGGAAAGGTATGATAGAATATATTCGACGAAAACTCACACATACCCATACATTATGTGGTATGATTTTATTTTATTATATAGTAATATAACTATACAAGCTATGAAAAAAAAAACTGCTTGAAAATATGAATTCGTTGCAAAGATACACCAGAGCATGCATGCCCGGATTTTATCGCGTACAGTGTTCTCTGGTTATGACGATTTAAATAATTTAACTGGCGCCTTTAAAAGACGCATGAATTTTCAAAAACACATGAACGCGGTAATTTATTTTAGTAATTTTGGTAAACAGCGAATTGAGACATCTTTATCGCGCCAATTATCAGAGGAAATTACAAAACATAACATGCGTGTTGACAACAATCGTAGTGTTTTTCAAAGATTAGTCGATGTTGTTTGTCATTTAGCACAACAAGAACTTCCCTTCAGAGGTGACGATGAGTCTGAAACTTCATTGAATCCGTTTCGTCCACTTTCATAACTAAGATTTCATAACTGGTTATGAATAAGGATTTTTATTCACTGTTTCATAACCAGTTATTAAACAATTATTTCAAATCAATTGGACAGTGTCGACGGAGCTCCGCTCACGCGGAGCTCCTATTTCTAGGTGGCTTGGCCCTCCGGGCCTGCTGCAAAGCTAACATAACCTAAACCTACCTAGTTTCTACTGGTTATGAAACAGTGAATAAAAATCCTTATTCATAACCAGTTATGAAATCTTAGTTGTGAAAGTGGAAACAACCATTGAATCGGGGTAATTTTAATTAGAACTTGTGTCGCTACTTTCGAAATACGATGGCGTTTTAGAAAAACACATTCGAAGCATACAAATAATAATTTAATTTAACTATGTTGTGTAATATGTATGTCGACGCTGGAAAGGCTAATTGACTAACGGGACATTTTGGGGCATATTGTGTTATATATATCGTTAGAATCGGCGAATTTTTCTGCGTCTAATGAACCGGGTTATACGGCGATCCGAGGACTTTTTTCGGTCGTTAGCCGTTCAAAACTTGAAGGATTTTAAAAAAGTCAGGGTCTTACGGACCACTTTGTTACCATTTTTTTTAAATAATAGCTGTTAACCAATCGTTTATACACAATTTTTTCACTTAGCTATTATTCCTGTCTCAACTTATAAACTCAATGATTCTTTAACCATTTTACTTCAGCACAAATATCTTAGCAAGGCACGTTAGACCTTTTTCCTACTCCTGTACTTTTATCTGTCATTTATATAGGGGCGTTTTCACTAAAAAGTGTACCCAATTAAGGACTGAAATTAAGGAACTTTAACTTAGTCAGTTTTGTGACGAAAATTAGCCATACATTGCGGCCGTCAATATATAGCTAATTTTCGTCACAAAACTGACAGAGTTAAAGTTCCTTAATTTCAGTCCTTAATTGGGTACACCTTTTAGTGAAAACGCCCATAGTCACGAACACTAATATAAGAATATAGATAATATGTCCGCAGAACATTCCGTAGAAAAGTCTATCTAGTCTATTCCCCTTAACAGCACTTGTGCTTTTTTGAGCCAAAACGATATGCCTAGCTGCCAAAGCTTACACCTAGGTTAATTTGACCAATCAAAATACTTCACCAAATTAAACCACCAATCACAATGCACATTGACTGTCAATCGGAACGTTAGGTTCTTTTTGGTATGTAAACTCTTTTACTAATTTAACTCTTTAAAAAAAACATTTTATTTGGTATCAACCAACCAGAACGCAGCTATATTAAAATCGACCAATCAGGTAAAATAATTCATTTCTCAAATCATTAGGTGTTTTTTAGTCCCTATTTCACAAGTTAAATCGATTGTGCAACTTTAAAAAAAAAATGAAACCTGGCAAGTGCACATCAATTTAAAAACAAAGTTAACCATAGACACATATTTTGTTGTTTTCGAATGTTTCTCGCTCGTTTGTTGTTCTGTGCTTCGTTCGTTCGTATTCTAACCTAAGTATATTAATTTAATTTTGCATTTTATTTGAAACCTAGTCGTAGAAAAAGTATTGTATGCAACGGTGTATAACTAAGTCAAAAAATACTCGTGGCGTCTTGCTTTACGATGTTCGCCTGCGGCTCACATCGTAACCACACCACTCGTCTTTTTTGACCTCTCTTATACAAATGTTGCATAAACTACTATTTCCTAGTAGGGGTCTATAAAAATGTGCACGTTAGACGTTTATACTCACTGCCAAAATTCACAAATTGTACGTAAGTCTTTTATCTAATCCGATCAAACCTAAAACTCTACAATGCATTCAAATAATTTAAAAGTTAATTATACGATTATTTGTTATTTAGGCTTTTTACCGCACTCAATACACCGTGTTTTTTTTGATTTACGATAACTTCGGCATATTACTAGGTACATTGTTAGAAACTAAGTGGTAGATTAGATTTATAAATATTGCAAAAAAATATTATTTTTTCTGTTTTGAACAAAGTAATTAAATGTTGTATCTTTGGTCATTCTAAAAGGGCGTTTAGAGTTAACTCATAGTCAGTGTCAAATACGTCAATGTAGGCGTGACATACACTGACAGTTAAGAGCCTTTTAGACCAGTTCAACGTGAATAACTGATTAAATTTAAAAATTCAATATCTTTAAACCCGTTACAGTTATCATTTGTCTGCCTTCGGGAAATTAACTTTATTTGACCTAAAGAACGTTCCCTTAAAGTTATCGTAAATCAAAAAAAACACGGTGTATATTCATCATCTGTGTTAATAGTTAAAATTCCAAGTTCAGCATAACATTTTTTTCTTCTTAAGTGTCTAAAAATTATTTACTATCATATTTGGTGGTACGTTAGCCGTTTGTTTTTTTTTTGGCGGGAATTAATACCTATGCTTTTAATATGACATTCGGTGCGAGTGTCACCTTAGTCAAGGTCCGGCGGCGCTCGAGTGAAGACGGATCAATAAGTCAAGTTTGCCAATCTCTGAAAAGAAGTATGCTGATCTTATGCAGTTATGCAAAAATAATATTATACCAAAAATGTATCACTCCGAGTACGAGAATTTACGTAGCAAAAATATCGAAGACACCTTATTAGAATCGGATGAAGAAGATTCTAATCAAGATGATAGTCAGTGATGTAGATTATGTGACCGTTCGATGTAAATTCATTTTAAATAAATAATAATTACGTGACCGCTTTCTTTTATTCATTTACTACTAGACAGGTAGGTATACAAAAAAGTTATAATATTATGGGAATTAATTCGTAACTTCTGCATCGTCAGCCCATTTTCCTGTTATTTATAAACTAAGAGTTATAAATTAATACAATCTACCCAGTGGTTGGCTTGGTCTTTGTGACATGTAAAATATTTTACTGGGTTCATTAAGAACGAATGAAGGTTTGTTAGTTATTTAGTAATTCAAAAATATCCCGAAGAAGAAGCTGTTAGCCGTTTTTCCTTATCGGTCAAATGTTGTCATTGTCTAACGGGACATTTATCTCATGAATTAGCATATTCAAAGAATTGCAAAAGCTACTATTTAGTAGATATTAAAATGATGACCAACTTTGTAGTACATTATATTACGATACAAACAATAACAAAGAAGATATTATTTTTTTTTTCAAAAAAAAAACTAAATCTCTACTGTAAAATTGGCAAAATGGACGTTAGTCAATTAGCTTTTCCAGCGTCGATGTAATTTTTTAGGTAGGTAATTGAACTAAAAGTAAGTACTTATTGCTTTCTCCCTAGGCAAGCAAAGTTTTTTAACTTTAGCTAAAATGGTGACATTTTTAGTAATCAGAAAAGGCTGACGTCACTGTAACTGTCAAAACTTGTTTTGATGTTATTTATTTGTAAAGAGGATTTATGCTTTGGTTCTTTGGCGGTGTCAGAATAGCTTACTAATGTAAAATATAATGTAATGAAATCCAACCCAATTATTTATTTAATTTTGACACAGTTGCTTTCCGATTTAATCCATCAAATTAATATGTGTGATAGATCGTTAAGTAAGGCTTATTTAGAAATAACAAATTGAGTGGTACCTTAATCATAAGTAAAAAAAAATATATTTAAAATTTTGACTTACCTGTTTTTTACAAAAGTGTTAAAGATAGAGTTTTCTCTTAAAACATATATTTTATTGAGCCTAACAAAATGGTAAAATAATGTTATATTAAAGTTTTATAGTTTTAGAGAAGTCATATTTAATTATTTCGGTTTTTATTTTTTCTCGGCTGAACCACTGGGAATTTTTCAACAAAACTTGGCACAATAGCACTAATAGATGTAAGTAACTATAAAAAAAAACCAGCTTTTAATCACGAAGGGCATTTTTTCTTCCCTTATCCTGCTACGGCCTGTATCCATAATAACCGTAAAAACTACAAAACATATCTCTCGGCTTGCCCTATTCTGAAACCCTAGGCACGCCACTGCGCAGTTAGGTGGAAATATGTAGTATAGTCTTTATTATTTGAACTGAGCTGATCTTCTACACAAAGGCCATTGTTTGACTCTTTTTTAAAGTAGGTCTCAAATTATTAATTATTGTCAGATTAGCTTAAAAAAAATATTGTCATATTTTTTTAGGACCTAGAAAACCGCAAAACTTTATTTTAAAAGTTTAGTTTTCGTTAACAGGCGAAAACGCTTACAGCCATATTAGTCTATAGATTATCTGTGCTGTGACGTCATCCGAGCCGAAAACAAACATTGACATTTGACCAGCGCATTTGACATATAAAATAATATAAATAAACGTTTATCATTGTGAAAACCTCGATACTTTTTTAATAAAAACCATGATTTCCACCAGTTTACATGGAAAATATAGTAATTATCGTTACCTATTGTATTGTCCGAGAATGCAAGAACACATCAGGTAAAACCTCAGGAAAATTATGGATTAGATATGAAATCTGGATTCAAGGCAAAAAAATTACCGACCATCAACGTGTCGATTCTTGGTAAGTTTGTGCTATCTGCCTTCACGAATCCAACATCCATGATTGCTCTTATCAATAAAACGAGAAAGCAGTAACAGTAACACGCAGAATAGGTTTTTACTAATATTAAACCGATTACGATCACAACACAACCTCAAAAGTCCACGGGTCATAAATGTCAATGTCATGTCACAGCACAGAATACTTGCAGATTACATAGCGAACTTCACACGTATAAGGTCCGACATGAAGTTTGCTTAGAGTCCTATGACGTCACACCATGTCCGACAGCGTTTTCAGAGTTCAAAATAAAAAATAAATATGAACAATTTTAAATAGAAAATATGTAACCATCTTACACTTTTAATATCTAAAATCGATAAATATTGGTTTCTTTAGTCTAATACTACAGAAAATATTAATTTATTAAGCCAAATTTAATATGAGGCAAGTACCCTATTGGCTTGCGGTTACGGACACAAAGAAAGATAATAGTATTGTACACAAACAATGGCCTTTGTGTAGAAGATCAGCTCAGTTCAAATAATAAAGACTATACCAAGCACCACAATTTCATACATTACTTCCCTAGTTCGGTGCTACGACGGACCGATTCGGTAATAAATGCAAATCAAGTTTCTTAGCTCGGTAAATGGTACAAATTAGGGTAAGCCTTCCGAAATCCTTTAAAAATATTTTAAATATATATACACACATACATACATAACTTCACGCCTGTCTCCCAATGGGGTAGGCAGAGACTATGGAACGCCAGGTGCATCGATCTAAACATACCACTTTCGCACTTTCTTTTAAATATATATCTAGCCATGTAATTAATTTCCAGGTACATTAAAATGACGTAAAACTTATCAAAGTTACCACTCTACTATTGATAATGATTGTAAGAAAACCCCAGACCTTAAAAAAAAAGTACATCCTGGCCTTCGGGGAAACGTACATTTACCTTACCAACGTACCTACTTCTAGTTTGGCTGGTTAACATTATATTAACAATACCACGTAACGTGGTCCACGTTATACATCCGCACGATATAACCTTAGGGTTAGGGTAGACACGGTAGTGTCCAATACTTCTGAGTTGGAAGGTATATTAAGTAATGTTTTTGTTATTAATATTTTAGATTACACTTGTATTTATTAATCTGGTTAGTTTCTTAAAACGAAGATTAATACGTCTAATATGATCATAGTAAGTTAAACTACGAAGTCGCGCCCAACAATTAATCCGCGCCTAATTCTTATTTAAAATATTCGAAACCTAATACTTTAAATAGTTTTGACTAAATAATCGGTAGGTATAAATTACATACATATAGTAATGAAGACTGCGCCGAGCAAACGTCGAGCGTCCAGTGGCGCCCTCATTACTATTATTATGTTTTCTAATTAACTAAACAATTTCCTTGGAATCGGACGATGCTTTTTTGCAGCGCAAGTAGAAACACATGTTATGGAAAACGTAACAAACTTTGATAACAGTTACCCTTTGAGTAGTCAGCTTAACGGGAAAAGGTGGCCACTTTTTCGGTTAAGTTGATAACTCGAAGGTCCATTGTTAGTAAACTATGTGATATATCCTATAAGTTGCGTTTTCATTTGTAGTACAAAAAAGCACCGTCCGATTTCAAGAAAATACTTTAGTTTATTACAAAAATCAATAACAGTAATGAGGGCGCCACTGTACATCCGGCGTGCGCTCGGCGCAGTCTTAAGTCGTCAAACCACACCTGAGATGTCTGTGCTTGCTTAGTACTTTATATCCGATTTACTGTTTTAACAACCGCAAGATGTATTCTACCTTGTCACTATTTTTATTTACCAATTTCCGAGACCTTTTGCAAACTACTTAATAATACAACTATTCCAAATTCCAAGCCAATAGCTTCAGCCATTTAAAAGAAATAAGGTCTAATCATTCCGGAAACAATCCGGCGGACGGAAGGACAGCAAAAGTCACCTTTTAAGGGTTCCGTTTTTCAGTATTTGGTACGGACCTCTAACAGAATATTGTAATTAATTAATAATAATTAATTTAGCCCAACCGTATATAAAATGTAAAACACAAAAAGTGTTGTCCGATATATACCTATTCAATTTAATCGTAACTAATACGAAAGCATTATAAAATGCCTACTACTAATGTTTATAAGCATAGAAAATTGCATATTATACAGTAATGATCAAGGATCGTTAACTGCGAGCGAAATCCATTGAAGTACTAGGGTTGCTACCCAGTCAAGTCAAGTCAAAGGCAAAAATTATTTATTAAGTAGGCTTAGAAACAAGCACTTTCGAATCGTCAGTTATGCTACTTATTCATATGTATGGAGGAATGTGTTTATTTATCATTAATATCATTATATTATACTTATCAGTGTCTAGGTCACCTAGACACTAATAAGTAATAAGTGATATCTATGACATTAAACTAAAACTTCTTGGAATTGATAAATATATTGTCAATAGATTTACGAACTAGTAGGTATGTTCTTGTCATGATTGTCAATGTGACTCCGTCAAGTACTGGTTGTGTTTGCTTATTATTGCATTTTCAAATAGTTTTGTAACAATAATTAATTTAAAGTAACAATGGAGCTACTGCTTGAAGAGCATAGGTTTTTTAAAAAAGAAATCGGTTTTGTGTACATATTGTAATAAAAAACTAAAACCAATAAAAATTATTTTAGAAAGTCACATTAAAAGCAAGAACCATGTAAAAAAAGAAACAAATTGTTCAATCTATCTGGATAGCTTCGTTAAGTTATACGACTGTTTGAAAATCGACGACAACAAAATTTTCTGCCAAACTTGTAACATAAAGATTACGTACCCAACAAAATATAACATTGAGAGACACGTTAACTCAGATCGGCACAAAAACCCAAAAAAAGAAATATTTGAAAAAGATTTACTAGAAATGGTGATTGCGTGTAACATACCATGGAGTCAGCTTAATAACATCAAATTCAAAGTATTTCTAGAAAATTGTAGCAAAGGTAAATATGGTGACAATGTACATATACTAAGTGAAAGTCATTTAAGGCAGACTGTCCTGCCAAAAGTTTATGAAAACAAGAAGCAAATGATACGGGAAGAATTGCAAAATAAATACATTTATGTAACTGTTGATGAAACTACGGATAATGATGGGAAAAAGTGAAAAAATTGGAGAGTTTTGGATAAAAATTGTAAATACAATACAAAAATTTACCATTTAACTGTAATAATAACATTATACTGAGATTCAGATTCTGTTCAGTTATATTTATTTGTATTATTTTAGTACATAATATTTTAGTTCATCAATTTAGAACCATCGCCATCCCTAACTGGTTGTCATACGTCATTTCAGTGGATTTCGCTCGCAGTTAACGATCCTTGGTAATGATAAACAACAAATTATTGAAATAGGAATCGCAGTAACCCACAGCATGCTAAGTTTTTTTTTATCAGTTCCCCATAAATAGCCCAAACGTCTTTACATGATTACGTCGACCGCTCAAAAACGAAGTAGGTATTTTGGAGTCTGTTTTCAATTTTGTCAGATAGTTCTATGTAGTTTGACGTAGTTTATAAGCAATCTGATATATGCCGCTACTGTTCCATGGCCAAACATGTGACATTTTTGTTCGGATGACCCTATCTAGTTGATTAAATCAATGCGCAGTCGTAGGTAGTTTTGAGAATGCAAATGTATAATTATTGTCGCGAGTGCCTGTTCACCATTGGGCGGGCTGTAGGCTCGTTAGACTTCTGCACGAATCTTAACCCTGTTTGATTTTAGTGGATATTGTTTCAGCTTTTGGCGAGAAACCGGCGGCCTCTACTGAAAAGCCGACCACCTAGAGCAACTTGTTTGATGTAAGAAGCAATAAACGTCATTTAAAATACCAATCGAAGTACTTATTATTTGAAGTTAGGTATCACATAGTAGCAATTTTCTAAAGATCAAATATCCAGCCGGTAACGTTTCTCACCCCCTAAATCAATACCGATTTTCACGATTTTTGAATATGTTGTAGTTGCTATAATGAACTAGGTCTGTACATTTCTGTTTTTTGTATTCTAAATTTGTATCATTCTAAGAAGCGTTTTAGTGGTAATGAAAACGTACAGACATAGTTTTTCATGATATCTACAACACAACATATTCAAAAATCGTAAAAATTGGACTAGGGAATAGGGGTAGACAAACGTTTTAGCATTTTGTATGAAGATTTTTAGCTTCACAATCGTCTTGACAAGTTTGTTTTGTTTCTAGGCCCTCCATATTGTTTATACCTACATCCCTACAGGCTGCAGCTTTTTTGCTTTACAGAGGGTGGAGTACAGGGTTGGGCAGATTAAGTGTCCTAGTTGTGTAGGTATGGCTTTTTTACTTGAATATAACTTAACTTCTTATTCACTTCGTATTTTTTTTTGTTGACAATTTAATCTTCTTTATGATTTCTACACGTCAGCTTGATATATTTTGTTTTTATATTGTTTTCAACAATGGACGCGAAACGCCAGCTCGTGTGCGATTTGTACCAGAAAAAATACCGACCGTGTGAGATATTGAAGACGCTGAAACATTTAAATATCAATATAAGGTTTATATCGCGGACCGTCAAGCGATTCAAAGAAACGGGATCTTTACAAATCAGGCCCAAACCTGGGAGAAAGCCATCTGTTCGCACCAAAAACATCATTAAAAATATTCGTGAGCGTATTAGACGAAATCCAGCTCGAAGTGCAAGCAAACTTGCTAAAGATATGAAAATATCCCGTCGAACAATGAGTCGTATTTTAAAATATGATCTTGGGCTAAAGGCCTACAAAAAACAAAAAATTAATGGCTTAACAGATGCCCAGAAAAAAGCTAGAGTGAAAAAATGTAGGGAATTGCTAGCTTGGCACGACGGCGATGATATTATTTTTTCCGATGAAAAGATGTTCCAGTTACAAGACAGTCACAACCAACAAAACGATCGTGTCTATGATGCTTCATTGAAGGATATTCCTGTGGACAAATTAGCCGTACAACGGGTTCCAGAGTGCATCAGCTGTCATGGTATGGGGTGCGATATCGCCTAGAGGCAAGTTACCGCTGCTGTTTATTGATCGAGGTGTCAAAATTAACCAAGACTATTACATCCAGAACGTGTTACAGGGTCATTTGCTAGAAAATGCTCAAAAATTATATGGAAACGACTATCACTGCTTCCAACAAGATAGTGCCCCATCTCACAAAGCTAAACGCACTCAAGACTGGTGTAGAACAAATTTCACAGATTTTATACCTTGGCAAGAATGGCCTGTATCATCGCCGGATTTGAATGCTTTGGAGTTTTCGATATGGGTTACATGCTGAGCAAGATTGGGAGCACACAGGGCATGAATCTAAACTCATTCAAGCATCGATTAGTCAAGATATGGGATGAAATACCAGACTAGGTAGTGCGTGCCGCGTGCAATGCATTCTATGGAAGAATGCGTCAAGTTATTAAAGCTGATGGCGAGCGATTTGAACTTATGAATTAGGTTTTTTAAGTATAGAGTACGCTAAAAATAAAAACGTGATAAATTTAAAAAAAAACTGTCTTGTTTTAATTTTATGGCTCTTTTTAACTAGGACACTTAATCTGCCCAACCCTGTAGAGTAATTTTTTGAACTATGTTACACCTTCGACTCCATTGCCTTTCGCATAAACAATACCCTACGCTACGCGCCACTATACATTTGCATTAACAGTTTGGACTCATACGCTCGGACGCTGACGTAGTCTGCGGAATCGAATGGGTAAGAAGGTAAGGAAACGTAATAAGTAGGCATCGGAGTTTTTGTCGCACGGTAAGACTAATAGCAAGCTATGGAGTCGTCATTTGCCATAAATCTTAATCTTATTCATATTCATACTCATTTATTTAATTTATCTTAAAATGCCTCTATAGCGGTCGGTCGTGTGTAATTATCTTAGTCATGTTATAAAAATAAAAAATAAATGAACTATTTTAACATACGATTCGCCACTAGTGTGGACTAAAACATTCCCTTCTGTCGTGTTTAATGTATCTTTTGTTTGTTTATAAATTTTCGTAATTCAATCAGTATAAAAATGGTAATTATTTTTTATTGTAATATTTACATACATACATACATAAACTCACGCCTTCATCCCCAGAGTAGGGTAGGCAGAGCTACAGAATTACCAAGCACTCTTTAATAAGTGGTTGATAATTCTGTAACCACGTTAATAATTCATTCTATTTATTTTCCAAATATAACATTAAATAATCGTTTCTGAACTCGTCAACGTTGTTGTCTGCGAATAATGAAAGCAATAAACAAATATCGTCAAAACTTTCCACTATAATGTATTTTCATTTGATATATAACACATGGTACACATTTCTGTAATTTAACATAAAAAAATATTTATTTACTTTCATTGTCGGAGCAAAATAGTTCATCTGCCACTATGTTAGGTGCAAAATAATACGTCTACCACTGCGTCGTGTCGCCTTTCCTCTTGATGACGGCTTGAATTCTTAGTGGCATTGTGTCAACTAAAGCCGCACATTCTGCAGAGGATGTTGAATTCCAGACTGCGTTTATCTTGTTCCTTAAATCTTCCTGTGACTGGGCGGGCTCCTGACGCAGTTTCTTTTTCATCTTCCACCACAACGTTTCTATCGGAGATAAATCGGGGCTACTAGGTGCCCAATTCTCCAATGTAAAAATTCTGTGGGCATGTAACCAAGCCTTTGTGCTCCTGGCAGTATGACAAGAAGCACCATCTTGTTGGAAAACGTACTTGTTGTTATGTTGTAGACTGGGAATCGAAGGTAATAGACTCGTTTTTAAGATTTCTTGATACTTGATGGCATTCACACTGCCGTCTATAAAGTGCAGCCGACCCACACCTCGAGCTGACATGCAGCCCCAGATCATGGGTGAGGCGGGAAACTTTGTCTTCTTTTTTGCCAGTCTTTATGCAAAGCTTCGTCCTTATTGCGAACAACTTTTTTTCCGTTCATCTCCAACAGTCACTTCAAATTTCGATTCGTCGCTCCATATTATGGACCGCCACTGATCGATAGCCCAGTTTCGATGAGCTGAAGCAAATTTCAACCTCTTCTTTTTCTGAAGTTTAGTAAGTAATGGCTTTTCTTTTGCCGTATAGAATCCGTATCCCATTCTCTTCATGACTCGTTTGCATGTATCGACGGAAACATCTTGGTTGATCATTGCTCGCCATCTCACGGTGGGTTCCCCTGCCCGAGCACGTCGATTATGCTTAATGATCTTCTTTCAGACTGTTTTCGGCTGGTGTTGTAATGAGAGGACGGCCAGTTTTCTTCAAGCTTGATACATTTTCAGTTTTCTTGTAATGCTGTATAATAGATTGTATAGTAGATCTCGCTAGATGAAGGTCTTGAGCTATATTAGGTATACGCACATTTTTCTGCATTACTGCATGAAATTATAATTTTTCGAACGTCATCCGATATTGGTTTACCACGACCCATATTGAATATGAAATCTTGGTCAATAATACAAAATTCGGAAAATTTGTCTCTTTATAAAGCCCAAGTGATATTTCAAAAACATCAAATAATTCTTTTCTCGAACCATATTCATTTTTAAATTCATTTTAAAGCGTTAATTATTTCTTTAACGAACTGTTTTGCACCAATTAACGTGAAACGAACTTATCGCTTGTGCGACGTGAAAATATAAATGAGCAATCCTCTTGCTATGTACGATATCAGCCGGATTTATATAAAGGAAAACTATATTAGTTGACATTAGTTTATATGCTAAAAAATTGTCTGCAGAATTAAAATTACAGCTTTAATTGAAGTTTTCAAAAATGTTGGTCGCTGAGCAAACGACTAGACGAACTGGGCTCGTAGATATAAAATGGTGAATAACAAGGTATCATTTTTACGCAAATTATAGATTTAATCATTTTATGACAAAACATATTTTTGCAACGATAGTTTTCCGCGAAACAATTTTATGCTTATTCAATTTATTCGTAGACACGATTAGGAGCATGAAAAATATGACCAAATAATATTTGAAGTAACGTAATCAAACGATGCAAATTTAGATTCTGCGATAAGTTCATGCGCAAAGCCTAATATGGTAAAGCCTCGCCTGGGCGCATAAGGTTGATGCTCACGAAGGTTATAAGAGAGACTATAAGCACAGAGATGTTTAAAACAAAACCGGTCAAGTGCGAGTTCGATTGAAGTGGGCAAACATAGCGCAAATGCGTGGCACAACAACTGCCCAATAATTCTATTTCTAATTCAAATTTAAGACTCGAGACGAAGCTCTGCTCCCGCGGCGCTCCTAATTTTGAGTGTTTTGGCCCTTTAGGCCAGCTGAAGAACTGACATCACCTAAACCCAGGTATAGTCCATTTCAAATACGAAGGCCCAATGCACTTGAAACTTAACAATAGGGCTCATGATGTTTGCCTTTTGTTATCTTTTGTGCTCCTAATTAGATAACAAAAGGCAAACATTATGAGCCCTATTGTAAAGTTTCAAGTGCATTGGGCCTTCGTATTTGAAATGGACTATACCTCATATTCTGATACTGATTTTGGTCAACTGAGCCGGCTGAGCCGCGTAGTTTTGCCGTGGGGAAGTCTACGTCCGATTAGCGCAACGCTTTGGCACGGAACCCTAAAAATGTTACAAGAGTCCAACCAGCGAGTGTAGACAAAATAATTTTCATCGGATTATTCGCGGTTTCGAAAAAAAACGCAATACTTCCTTCGAAGGCACTATTGCCTTTTTTTTCGCACTAGTGCAGTTGTGTACAAAACTAATATGGAATTTTCGACAAATTTCAAATATAAAACGTCGAACGGCCTGTACACGTGATACAACTACATGCGAGAGGTCATTTTAGCGCTAGTGGTCGTGCTTTCAACCCGCGTACGTCAGAATGAGGGCTATTTTATTATCCAAACGGTGTTACGGCCGCGGTAATTAGATCGACATTGCATGAATTAAAAACGGCATTTTTTTTTCATTACTTTATTTAGTTGTAAAAAATATAAACAGGCATATTTGGAGTATTTGTAGAGATTAAGTACCATTAAGTTCGTAAATTAAACACTTTGTCGTCTGCTCAACGTTTTTTTTTTTAAATATAATTTCTCGAGCAAAAATATTTACAGGACAAAACATGCTAAGTGGATTTTATTTCATATACTTATTAACTAATATAAAGAAAAATAAACTGATGTGACTTCAAATAGTGATTCAGGCAAAAATGTAACAACTGGTTATTGAACAATCGAAAATATTTAAGCCCAGACTAGAATTTCTTAGAATTAAACAGATAGGAGGTTCTTCAATAGTCTAATATAGTAAAACAAACGATTTGCATTAGTGTGTTTTATTTTCCTGTAAATAAGTAATATAAAGCCAATAAATGAAATTTAAACTAAATTTAGCTCTCTTACATTTTTGCCGGAACTGGTATTAAAAAAGTAATAAAACTAATCTGCGTACAATATACAACACAATACAATTTGTTTAATTTTGCCTGATAGCGTTTTAACATATTAATTTTAATAATTCTATGTTCAAAAATCACTATTATTATTTTTGCTTAAAGTACAATTTAAAAAAATCTACAATATTTTTTATTTTCATTTCCGTGGTGTAATTTGTTTCATTTTACAAAAATATAAATATTGTTCTACTAACCAATTAGTTAACTATTTTGCCTTGAATGTTATTCACAAACGCATTTTGTTATTTTTACCTTGTTCCGGTCATAGTCTAGGACCATTATTGAAAAAGTAGAATGCAAGCGGCAAATCATGTAACAGTTGGGGCGACAACGTTATCAGAGGGATTTGACCCTGCAGAATATGGATCTGCGTATCGCCATTCCGAAATTTGAACCGGAAGTATGGTATACAGGAAAAGGTGCAGCCAATAAAAAACTTTTCGTCGTACATTTAGTAAATCGTTGTACACTTCGTACCCTAAAAATGGTAATATTTTTACGGTTGCTTGATAAGTTGTAAAGGACCACTTAGTCATATTAACACGAGAGTTTTCCGCCCCACCAGCTATGAACGTAAAAATGCATATGTAAATATGGAAGAAAAACTGGAAAAAAGTACTTTACAACATATCAAAAAACCATAATAATCGGACCTTTTTTAGGGTACCGGAAAAACGAATAACTAAATGTACGACGAATTTTTTTGTATGGGCTGCTGCATCTCTTGCCGTATACCGTACTTCCGGTTTAAATTTGGGAATGGCGACAGGCAGATCCGTATTCTACAGGGTCGATCCCTCTGATAAGTTTAGACAATCGTTTTCCAGTTTTGGGCCTAGTCTATCATGGCATGGAAAATATTAAATTTTTTGACATTATTTCGGGAGATATACATGACTCTAGAAAAAAAGCGCTGTTTAGATTTTTTCCAAGGTTAAAAGCATAGCTGGGCAGCGTTAATCAAATAGTTAACTTCGTTAATCGTTAATCCGCTACAAAAAAGTTAGCTTCGTTAAACGTTAAAGCGTTACATTTAGGAAGAATTAACGCAAGTTAACGTTAATCGTTAATCCGTTAATATGTGTAAAAAAATGCATTTTTATATCGTTGCGTTAGTGAACTTATAAAACCTGTTGGTTTAGGTTCTGGAAGTTAATAGGATAGGAACAAAACAAAATACTTGTATAATTCAAATGTGTAATTTAATCGTCGGGAATAAGGTGCATATTCGCCTTGATGAACATTAACATGTTGAAGTTCTCGTCTGAAAGCGAGGCTCGTTTTGGTGCTAAAATGTCTTTACCCGTGGAAAACAGACGTTCAACTGCAGCGCTTGAGGGTATAGCAGTATTGTATTTAATGAATAGATTTATGAATATCTGTTCCCCGAGGAATGCGGCATCGTTGAACGAGTCTTTCGATTTCATGTCCAGCCACATTTTAACGAGACTTTGCGCTTTACTCTTTAAAGAGTTGGAGCTCTTTGGTTTTTCTATAGACTGAGTGACAGAATTGAAGAAGTCTTCCTCGTCATCATCGTTGTTACTCGCATTGGTCCCTCCGCCACTCCATATCAACCGGAACTTTGGGTGAAATTCCGCGGCAAGTTGGCATACTTGTCCGAACCTGTTTTTCGCGCCGCGCCGCGGAGCCGGGCGGTAAATAGTAGGCATTGGATTAACGATTAACGGACTTCTGCATATTAACGGAAGTTACCGTGTCCGTTAACATTTTTAAAAGTTAACTTAAAAGTTAATCCGTTAATCAAAATGTTAACTTCGTTAATTAACGATTAACGGATTAACGAGTTAATGCCCAGCTATGGTTAAAAGCTAAAACCCCCAACTGCATAATTCGGCTTCGCTAATATTTTACAATAAAATTAATAATCGACCGATCTTATATCGAAGTATCATAGATAGTACGTTTGTACACGACAAAAAAGTACAATTTACATTTGATGAATAAAAGATTTCCTTTTGAGGCTCATTTCTACGACCAAAAGGTTGATATAATAAGGGGCGTCGTCAAAAATAATCGTGTAGTTTTTTAAGTGAGGTGGGGGATTCGTACAATATATCTTTGTTATCTGTATAGCTCAATCCGAACAGGTATAATTTTCGTGTAAAACAAACGTGCCGAATTCATTTTTGATATTTCATTTACCTATATATTTTCGCAAATCAGTTTTCATTATTTTTGATAATTACCTTTATACAATACATTATATTTAAAAAAAACTTGTTTACCCTTTCCTTCTACATCAAAGAGTATGCACACTTAAATATTACTTTTTTATGGCTCCCCTAAATCATACTACATTATACATTCATGAAAAGTGATATATCAAAATGCGAAAATATTTTTTTGGCTATCAATAAATTGAAAAAAAAAGAAACAATACAAAGGTTAGGTCCTTCTGGTACGAGTAAGCATAGGAATTATACTTGGGGCGAGGCCCCGCTCTTCCAGTAACAATAAGAGGTTTAACCAATTTGGTTGTAAGCAATGAACTGTGCCTCTTGCACTGAAATCTTTTATTCATCAAACGCAGCAAAATTTACCCTACATATTAAAGATTATTATCAATGACTGATTGCATAATTTTGTACTGCAAAACTAAAAAACCCTCGTTAAGAGAAAATCCATTACAAATAAGGAAAAAAATAAGGAAGGTATTAAGTTATTGTATTATTATAATTATTGATATGACTGCGATTTAATTTTAAAATATACCTATTGACAAAAAAAAAACACCTACATAATATTGGGTACGCAGTACAAGTACAACATAATCTAGCGGGTACTAGCCTGCGCGTGTCGCCTTGTGGCCGCCGATAGTGGCCCGGATACAACCGACGTCACTTATAGTACACATATAGCGCTTTAACAGCCACTTTCGGGTACGAGAAAGAACACAGTGGATGAAATGAAAGCGGCCGATAGTTTGAGGCTAATTTAGGAGCACCTTATAGCGAAATGATTATTTTGACTGACGCGTCAGTAGTTGCGGGCAATAGGTTAGGTTAGGCCTCGTGGTCGTCGAGTGCGTCGGTGTCGGCGGCGAGCGGCGCGGGCGCGGGCGCGGGCGGCGCGCGGCTGCAGCGCGGCACTAGCGCGTTGTATTCCGCCATGCCGTAGATGAGCACCGCGAAGCCGACCAGGTGCTGCCAGTGGAACACCTGCCAGCTCACTGCCAGCGACACCATCCAGATCACGCACGTTCTGCAACAACACAAACCCATCACTCCTAAACATATAAGTTATATTAATTTATTTAATTTATATTTATTTAACTCATTAGATAGCTAGTAAACCAAGGAAGTTTTTCCAGCAATTTGTACGCTGCATGTCATGTATAAAAATGCGTATAATAACGCTGTATAAAAATACTTGAAGGGCAATAAAATCCAATGACCAGTTTTTGAGAAAAAAAAAATGTGAAAAATCATGTGAATATTGGTTACATGGAAATAATGTATGGAAGCAAAAAAGTCGCCTGATTTGAACAAAAATATTTTTTAAACTGTGCATAAAATATGTTTGAATTTGAACTTGACTTTCTCGGTGGATTTTTCTTTCATACAAACTATTTCCTGACAATTCATAATCTAAATACTGAAGAATAGGGGGCTCTAATACAAAACTCAAATTAATAAAATAGATGCACAAAGTATCACTTTAGTTATTTTTACTATTGCAGAAAACAGAAATATCAAGACAATAAAAAAATAAAAAATAAATGCCAATCTTTTTTACTTATTTTTATTAAGTGCTACAACTAAAAACACTTTTTCTCATTAATTAAATGGTTCCTAAAACATATACTTTCTTTGTTCAAAACCGGACACTTTTTTTCTTTCATTCATTTTTCTATGGAACAAATTAACCCCGTTTAATTAAAAAAATCGTGTTTTTAATTAAAAAAAAAATCGCAATATCTAGTACGATTTTATTGCCCACCGAGTATTTTTATATCTTGACATGTTAATATATTTTTTTTTAACAAAATTCGCGGATGTTTTTTTCATACTTTCTGCGCGATGTCCTTTCATACAAATCTTGCAAAACTTTATCTGTCAAACACAATCGCCTTAATAAAGCTCCACGTTGCAATATTTCTGAAATTCAACTGTATAATATGACATGTAAACTTTTCTGGATTGTTACTCTTTCACGGCTATACCGCTGAACCAATTTCGATGAGTTTGGTTTGGAGATAGCTTATACAGAACCAGACCTCGGAATCTACGGGGTAAAATTAAATGACAGGAAAGCCTATATCGATAAACTGAATTATCGAAGCTTTTCCCATATATTTGTGATCGCGCCCAGCATTGTTTGTAAGT
Source organism: Acleris emargana (assembly GCA_927399475.2). NCBI lineage: Eukaryota > Metazoa > Arthropoda > Insecta > Lepidoptera > Tortricidae > Acleris > Acleris emargana. The sequence continues at coordinate 40,180,111 of OV656835.1, read as the reverse complement.
GTGTATTCTTTTATTTATTTTGTTTTGCCCCTACTGCTTCCACAGAAATTATCTTTTAGCCACCTGAAATGGATTCATCAGTCGAGACGGAGAAGTTTAAAGCCAGATAATTTGGAACACATTTTGATCGTTTATTTTAACAATAGTAAATGGGACAGTATTTTGGAAATACACAATGAGGAAAAGTATACCGGTGGAATACCGTTAAAAATACATACCTAATGGAATCTAGCACCATCCTGGTCGTGGCAGACATTTCTTTTGTGACGCTAATGCCGGCAAAGTTGAAGAAAGCAATGGAAATTATTGTTCCCATTATCGCCGCCACGAGCTTGCCGCTGTGACCTGAAATGATTTGTTTTGTGTGTTCAGTTGAGGACATTCTACATCTAAATTACATTATAGCCTAGTCAAAGAATCGAACGCAGTGTCACGTGGAAAACCACCAAATTCCCAAGTAGTAACCACTTAAATAGCAGCTTTTGAATGCTTTTGGGTACAATTTGGATCATGTTCCAATTATTGCTTGCTAAGCCTTAGGCTGTAACTGTAAATACCATTGATGCATGTTTTTATAGAAGTCATGTCTTAAGGCTTTGCAAAAAAAAACCGTAGGAAACACGATCAAAGTTCAGTTATCTTTTACTAGTTTAGTACATTTTTCGCGGCTGCCACCAGTGGACAATGTTTTTTTTTAATTGTTTAGGCCTGGAACGACACTTTGGATAGTTGTCAAGGAATTTCAACCTACTGGCTCCTGTTTACTGCTGTTATGGCAAGATTACATAGCATTTATGGTCTATTCCGACTAGTTACATTGTTAGTTACATTGTTAGTTCCATTGATGTAACTAGATGGACTTTTTTTTCCTAGTTACATTCAACGAAGATGGATTCCGTAATGGAACTACATGGACTTTTTTTCCGAGTAGTTACATTAATAATACTTATAATAAATTTATATAAAACGAATGCAATCTTATAGAAGGTACTTATTTTCAATATCTTTGCCTATTTAAAAAAAATATAATAATTTGATTAATAATATTTATTATAAGTAGTATTAATGTAACTACTTGGAAAAAAAAGTCCAGGTAGTTCCATTACGGAAACCATCTTCGTTGAATGTAACTACTACGAAAAAAAAGTCCATCTAGTTCCATCAATGGAACTAACAATGTAACTAGTCGGAATAGACCGCATTTATGAGAAAATGCGTTTTTTTTAATTATAATATGTTACCCGTGTGGTTGCCGGGTTAGAATAGTGCCACTCCATGTCTTCCCGTGGATGTCGTAAGAGGCGACTAAGGGAATAAGGGCTTGTAGTACTGTTGGGCGATGGGCTTGCAACCTGTCACTAATACGCTGGTAAACACCTTAGCCTAATTATGCAAAATGTGGTTACAGAATTATCAACAAGGTTTTAGAGTTGCTGATAATTCCGTAGCTCTGCCTACCCCACTTTGGGAATGAAGGCGTGAGTTTATGTATGTATGTATGTATAATATGTGAAAAAAAAGAACCTCTTTTGTCATTCTTACCTACTACTTTACTGTATGAATAAAAAGTAATTTCCTGATATCCGTAGATCCACATATAATATTGTCTCTAAAAACATTACAATATGACGTTAAGATAGTTCTAATTATGATTCAATAAACATTTAAACTTTATACATCATTACGCAATATTACTAAATACCACAGATCACAGAAACAAGGGAGATATGTTATGGGGGCGTGGTTCGTGTCGCCTCGATATGGTCAAATCAAAGACCTTCATAATAGACGAACAGTCTGTGGAAGCGAGAGCGCAGCCTCTTTATGCACGAATACGAGTGCGACAGTGACAGCGAAAGACGTTGACGTTGTAACAATTTTGAAAGCTAATGGTAGCCCACGGTAGCCCACTAGCGACAGCGTCTTTTAGTTTTTAGTAAAATATTCAGGATAATTGTATAAACGTGGTGTCAAAACCGTTAAAAACAACAATGGTGGGGCTGTGCAGTACCTGATTGCGAAGTCAATCATAGGAATAATCCAAACAATGAGTCATTTCACAGGTAATTATGATCCACACATAGTCATTTTTGAACTCATATTTTCAAGGATTCCTAGGTCCAAGGAATACGGTTAGTGGTCTAATAAGTACGATATATCATGTAGTTTTGTGTTTTATGCATATTTTTAATTTTTATGTGTAAAATGAAAAGATGTTGTGTCCGTGAAAATTTCCATTTTTTAGGTAGTGATTGAATGTTTGAATCACACTCATCTATCGATAAGTTATCAATATGTCGATATTTTTTCATTCCTTCTCATAATTATTTAAAAATTATTCCGAGCGATTATAAAACGCAGCTAGGTAAATTGATCGCAGTTTATTATTTATCATTAAATGCAGTGGTCCAGGCTACGACAGGACTTAAATTTTTTTTTTAAATGTTTTTTGTGTATGTTTTAATTAAATCGTGTAGAAAATGCTAAAATAAGCATCTTCTCTTATTTAAGTTTTTTCTCTCAGGTTGATAATTACCGAGATATGGGGGGTCCAAAAGTTAGTAAATTCGGCGTACAAGGCGTTTGAGAAATTTCGATGGGGTGAAAATTATGTCTGTATAACATTCGGTTTTTATTTATGTATTGTGTAGATAGTACTAAAATAACCATCTTTTGTTGTGTAAACTTTTACCTAAAAGTCCTAAAATCGGGCCCCCTTTGCCCCTATAACCCAACCAAATATACTTACCAACCGTCACCTTTTGGCCACAGGTTTTCTAAAACTTTAGTACAGATCGATAACTTTCAAAATCTGTTAATCTCTAACATTTTTATAAATAAAAAACAAAAACAGTGAATCTCAATATTAATAATATCGCGTTTTTGTGATAAGGTACGGTTATATTAAGAATCATTTCGCGTTGGTATTTTGTACAAAAAAAGTCCAAGTTGTCTCCTACCTGGAGAAACCCAAACTTAATATTTTTAAAAATATTTCATGGTTTTTTAGAAAAAAGGGGGCCGAAAGGTGGTGGTATAGTATATTTTGAGGACCGGCTCATGAAGTCCTTTCATTTGATACCACACTGATAGGTGTCCGAAAAAAAATATAATTCCCATACAACAATTACTGGCCCATATCAATATTTTGAAGAAATATTTTAACTTAAAGTACCCGTATACCAAAAGGCTACCCTGTACATCGATTTGCGGTTTTCAAGCAATATTTGCTTCGTACACCGTCCACTAAAAGTAAAGGTACATTTCAGATTTCCATCATGCCCATATTAAAAGCCTAGAATTTGTGTAAGACTGAAATTTATTAATTATTTACATTAAAAATTGATTGTATGATATGTGTGTGGTAATTACCATGAAAAGAGTATTATTATAGATAATGAAAGAATCTTGTGTTTTATTAGTGAAGAATGCTAGTTTTAAGTTCCACGCAAGATACAAACAAGTCTTATATAAGCGAGTCTTTTTCATCGATATTTTTTCGATATAACGTACGGACATCACTAAAATTACTCACACACTTGTAAAATCACGCACACGTTGACATTTCCGTTTTGGTAACGCGGGAAAAAGGGAGTCTGTTCGTCTATTACGTTAGTTATATAAAGGTCTTTGGGTCAAATTGACCATATCGGCACGAGGCGTGTCAAGCGTTGACATAGTCACTCACTGAACGCTGTCAGTATAGAAGCTCCGTTTAAATGATAAAATGACTGTATGTAGCGTGAAAGTGTGCAAAAATCGAAATACAAACGTTAATATAAAATCAAAGGGCATAACTTACCACCGGTAAATTTTGTTTTTAAGCATTATTTATATTTTTAAATGAATATTTTATATTTGAATGGATTTCAGAGCGTAAGGTTGTGAAAGTTGTGTTGACGTGATTTCTATCGACTATCGATAAATGGCTTATTCTACAGCTATCAATAGAATTCAATGTGTTAATAATTCTAGTATATTTATCACTACCACGACACGCTTAAAACAGAAGAAAAATAATTTTAACAAATTTTCACGTTATACAAAATTTAATTTTCTTTGCAATATTAACGAACGACGAAGGACTCTAGCAATTCAAATATAAGTAGGCAAATCATACAATTAAGATAAAAATAAATTAACCAACCACAAAGGCAAAGGGCTCTGGCTCAATATTGAGCTGTGTTTGCACACAGTGCTGATTGACAGCTCGCGCCGACTCACTCTTAAAAGGATTCAAGCCTAAAGGTTGGATGGTAGAGATTGCCCCAAGTATTAAGTCTATCTTTCTGTTTTAAGTAATTTGTACCATTTATGAAATAAAGTTTACATAATCAAGTCGGTAAACTACTGGTTTGTCCCAAACTGAGATCTTGTGACGTGACACTCAACCGAACCCATTTTATAAAATTAATACTTTATTGTAAAACGACATAAAATAATACAACCATAACTAAATAAGACTAAAATTAAATAAGACTAACTCTAAATATATAAATTAACTAAAACATTAAATCTAAGAATGGCCCCTGCGGCATTGTACCAAAGATGCTGGCAGCATTTCCTCGCTGGATGGTTAAACTTATACGTTGAGCGAGGAAACTGCCAGCTCTTCGGTCTCCCGTGACGTCAATGAGCCTCTTCGAAATTTCTTTGAAGAGGCTTCGAGCGCTAGGACCCCACGGACCAAGGGTCTCGACGCCGAATGGAATAAACATATATTCTGGGCCGAGACCATTATATTTTCCTACCTTCATGCTTTCGGCCGCTTCAGCTGCCGCACCAGCCCTATTAGAGGTCCGATGGAGATGTGATGGGGCTAGCGTGTCTACACAGGTTGCATCCCACACTAGCACCCGTCCCATATTCCACGGGACCAAGGTCATTCCGTCAGGTCTCTTGCCATCATTTCTAGAAATGCCGGTCGGCTCTAAAAGAGCCGGGACCTTTATTGAGGCAAGAGACCGACGAATGATGTCGTTTAGTGCGGCGTGTCTGGAAAAGCGGCCAGCACTTCTCTGGCAAGAAAGTCCGTGATGTCCTAGCCGATCTACGTCACTTAGTATATTTGTATTAACATCATAAGTCCAAGTTTACAATTTAGACTTTTATGTACTAATCAAAACGAAAATCTTAAACAGCTCCAGAAAATTTAACCAAAGAAATTCGGCCATTTTTTTGTTACGTTCTAATATAGGTATCGTTCCAAATTTAAAATCTTATGTATCAATTTTACGCAAACCGTATTCTTGCTAATAAAATATTATTCTATTCTAACAATAATATATTAAGTTTAAATGATGTAATTGTATTAACCTAGTAGTAAAATAATAAAAATAGTACTTATTGCCTGTAAATTGAATAGTACCTATATTAACGTTGCAAACAAGTTTGAATTGTTTATCGATATATTTTGAAACATTCCTTGTGGCATCCCTAAGTGGACGACAGGAGAGAAACGCACACCACTTGAAAAAAGTATAACTAGATGTCGCTGTGTGTGGGTAGTCCTTAACCTGCTGAACATAGGGACTACTATCTTGGCGCCTTCTAGCTCTGAGGAACTAATTAATTACTCGTCGCATAGATGGCAGCTAAGTGACGAGTAAGCGCTACCTTACGTTCAGTGACTGAACTACGATGGAAAAAAAACGATCTTTCAGCATTTTTCAACCTTGAGAACTTAGTATAAACCTTAATTTTCTGCTACTATCAAAACTATGTTACGGCGTTTTTAGTTCGTAAGCTGTAACCAATTATGAGGAGGTTGTTTTTGTAGTAGTTAATAGAGCGTAAGCGTAAGACGCACACATGTTTAAAAGTGGCGACACCGGGTCTTGTACGAATTGGCGTTCATGACATATCTCCCTTGTTTCTGTGATCTGTGCTAAATACCTAAATCACCGCCGTAAAACTTATGTTACAAAAATAGCTCTCAATGCACTTTGTCTATCCACACGGCAAAAATTATAACTTTTTGAACTTACATTCTTTTTTTTCTTGAATTTTTAATGTCCAACGACGCTACTCTATGATTTATTACGACTTTAGGCACTGGTCCCACCGCCGGCTACAGACTATAAGCTAGTGGAACTATAAACTACAAAAGAGTGGGCGAGCGGCGAGAAGCGAGTAAAGATTTGATAGTTTTGACGCTCGGCTATAAAGCTGTAGTACCGCTGAGCTAGTTTTATGGTCGATAGCTTTTTGGTCGATAGCTTTTATCGCTGCGGTCAACTAGTAAGCAGCGGTCCCACCGCCAGATGTCGGCGAGCTCGGCGAGCAACTAGTAAAATTATGTACTAGAAACAGTTGACAATCGGCGGGAGGGTAGTAAACATTCTATGGAATTATAGCTTACTCGCCGGGCGTTGGGAGAGTGTCCTCGCCGGCAGTGTGAACAGCGAGCGATGAACTATAAATATATATCTCTCTCTTTTATTTACACGGAAGCGATTATCTTTTGTTCGTTTCTTGGGTTAGAAAAAAGTCGATAGTTCATATCTGACTCGCAGGCGGTGGGACCAGTGCCTTAAAAGTGGATAAAGACAAATAAATAAATAAATAAATACATTTTAAATTTGTAGTAGTTTTAATTTTGTTGTAGAGTGATCTATTTATAACATCTTTTATGCTTTGTAGATCCCCGTTTATTGGTGGTCATACTGGCATGTCATACTAATATGACCAGTGAGAATCGCTCGTATTGGTGGTCATATTATTTTTATAAACATCCTATATGCATCATTGCTACATATGTATTAATAAAGTACAATTCGCTCAAAGTTAAAAACAACGATTTTATTTAATTTAACGAAGCGAAGCTTTTCTAAAAAAAAACCGACGCTAATCTCATTATGCAAAAGCTCTAATTGTGCTTGCATAATGGAATCATCATCATCGATATGCTCTTGTCGTCTTTCCACATCTTCTAAATCTCTCTGCAGTTCATATTCATGCTCTAACTTCACTAGTGCATTCAGCAATCTCAAGAGAGAAATTGGGCCTTTTTTCTTAATTTCTTTGTTTATTTTTGAGTTCCAACTCTCTACCGTGTTATTAGTACGGTGTCTCTCAGAACTCACACACCATTGTGATCGAAAAGCACAACATTTTAGCCAGAAAGTTTCCATATATCTCATAAATTTGCAAATTTTTGGTTTATTGGAAGATCCTGTTTTTATATACATCCAGCCGTCCTCAATATTTGATTCCGGAAGCAGTGCTAGGGCAGAACAGAAACCTAACCTAACCCACTACCCTTCGATCTCTTTTACGGTTTATTTTCAATGCTTTTGCCTTTTTCCATAAACTTTTGGTAAAGTGATAATAGCAAAATTTGATTTTTATGTCCGGGAATACTTTCATCAATGCGTTTAAAGCTGAAAAAAAAACTCTTGATCATGTTTAATGTTATTTCTATTTTCTATAGACCAAAACAATATAATGCGACAGTTACCATTGGAATAATCAGAGAGTAGGAAGTTTTGAAAACAATTACTAAATATTACGGTGATGGAACATTTCGTATACGCCCAAAACCTTTCTACCAGGTTTATTCGTTACATGCAAATATTGGAGAGACTAATGAGATACTAAATTTTGTTCCACTGTTATATGTGCTCCTGCCAAATAAAACAACAGCCACATATGTGAGACTGTTTTCTATCTTACGAGACAGATTTTCTGTTAATATTTGTTATTACAAATGTGACTACGAGATGGCAGCAATAAATGCGATGAAGGAAGTATTTCCTAATGCAATCGTAAGTGGTTGCTATTATCATTTTGTAAAAGCAATTTGGAAAAAATCTAAAATAATTGGCCTATGCGATGATAATGAGGGTAGAAAAATAACAAGATTGTGTTCGCGAGTAGCGTTATTACCGCCAGAACTGATAGGCAGTTCTATCTATTTTTGCCAATGCACCGAACTCGGCTGTCATAGCAGCATTTCAAGCTTATTTCATTAACGAATGGGTCCAAAATGTCACAAGTGCTACACTGACATGCTACAGAGAATCTTTTCGAACAACAAATAATGTAGAAGGCTGGCACCGCCGAGTAAATAACAGATTCACTAAAAAACCATCTCTGTTGTATTTTATTTTTTTGCTCAAAAAGGAAGCCCTTTTTCAAGAAAAAAAACTAAGAAATGCCAAGTATCATAATTTGACCAAAAATAGAAATAAATCTGTTGTTGCAAAGGACATAAAGATTAAAAGCATAATCCATGACTTAAATGAAAATTTAATTACTACAATAGAATGCTTGAAAATGTTAGATAATGTATTTCGTCGGTAAAGTGCCCAAAACGAAGTGTAATGTTTTTATTTTATGCTCTCGTTTATACACGTCGTCGTCATACATCAATAAAAATTTAATATTCTAATGTATTTTATTTTGTACTTACCTGTACGTTTGAGATAACAAAGTGACACGCTGTCAGAACAAAAATCTGGCAAAACGAAAATACGACGAAATAAAAATCTAGCGATATAAAAATCTGTCGAAACGGTAAAAACGGAAAAAAATGTAGTCGCCGCATCATCCTCTGCCACGGTTTGAACGCATGCAAAAGTGCATAAAAAATAAAGGCAAATACTTTCAAACACAAAAATACTTTTATTCAATTTAACTGCATATTTTTTCCTTTTCCCTAAACCGTCAGTTTGACCCTCATTTGTACAATTGTTTGTACAAGGAGCCCTAGAAGGCAACTAATTTCTGGTTGAGTACTGGAATTTAACTACGAAAGCAATATTGAATACGAACTAACCTAACAAAAAACGGGCGTTTGCGTGGGCGTGCGTGCCAACAGGGTGACTGGAAATTCGCCTTATTCCTTGAAAGGGGTTATTCTACAGCTTATTTGTTGGTCAAAACTCATTGGTTATCGAGTTATTCACGTTTTTAGGTTTTTTTAGCGGCGTCTGCATCGCAGAATCCGTAACAATAAATGATATCTGCGCTCGTTCCCATAAAACCATAATTGCAAAATATCTAACTGCCGATTTACCCGTTTTCTGAAATATGAAATACCCAAAATACCAGACTTTCTTTTTACCGTGTTTCTTTTTATATCGGATTGGCAAATCAACATGTTTTCAAAACATCATGTTCTCTTTAAAACCGAATTCCTATAATACCAGATTTTGATAACACTAGGCCGGCAAAACACAATGTACTTGAAACACCCAGTTTCTTAAGCTACCAGATACTCAAAATATCAGATTGCCAGTTTACGTAATTCCCAACACACCAGATGCTGATCATACTTGATTTCCGGATTCCAGATCTGCGGATGACTACTCTCCAAGCGAATGTTCAACCGATTCAACAAATTCGTCCGACAACGAAGACTTTATTACACAGGTACAAGAATATATAGAGGAAAATACAATGGAAAATAACACAGAGAGAAACGATGAAACTACACATCAAACTGTAAATAGTGAGTCGAGGGTGTGGGTCGACGTTGATGGCAGTCATTTGAAAACCTCCATTACTTTTACTGGAATTGAAGCATATAACTATGATAGTAGTTATCCTGTAAACAAGGCAAATCTTAAACCTATTAATGTTTACGAAAGTTTCTTGACACAGAATATGATGAAATATATATGTGAACAAACAAATTTGTATGCAAAACAGTACATAGAAAACCATAGATTGAGCAGACACTCTAGAATGAGCCGTTGGAAAGACACCACTGTGGAAGAAATAAGAACATTTTTTGGCATTATTCTTTATATGGGCTTGGTGAAATATCCTACACTGGAAGATTACTGGAGTAATGATATTTTGTATAATAATACAGTGGTGTCTAGAAATATGAGCAGAAATAGATTTCAACTATTATTAACATGTATTCACTTTGTAGACAATGCTACTGCTGATACCTCAGACAGGTTATACAAAATTAGAAATTTAATAAATATGATACAAGAAAGATTTGGGGAGCTTTACACGCCTGGAGAAATGGTGGCCGTAGACGAGTCCATGATACCTTTTAGGGGACGATTACTCTTCTTGCAATATATACCGAGTAAAACACATAAATATGGGATCAAAATGTACAAAATATGTAATCCTCTTGGATACACCCTGCGGGTAAAGGTCTATTCTGGAAAGGAACCACGTCAAGAAAAAGGTGTAGCTGAGGATATTGTCATGGAACTATCTCAAAAGTATTTAGATGAAGGGCGGACTATCGTGACAGACAATTTTTATACATCACTTACTCTGGCTACTAAACTTTTGAATAGAAAAACTCATCTTTTAGGCACAATAAGAAAAAATAGGAAAGGGCTCCCAGAAAACATAACTCAGAAACAAATTGACAAAGGACAAGTTATTGGCAAGGAAAGTCTTGATGGAATCGTAGTAGGTAAATGGAAAGATAAGAGAGAAGTCTATTTTTTGTCAACTCGCGATAAAATAGACATGGAAACAACTGGAAAAAAAGATCGGAACCGCCAGCCAATAATGAAACCTTCTGCAATTATTAAATACAATAAGGCAAAGCAAGGAGTTGACATTTCGGACCAAATGGCAAGCTACTTTTCACCATTGAGAAAAACCATCCGTTGGTTTCATAAAGTGGCATTCGAACTATTGTTCAATACAGCAATTGTAAACTCATGTCTTATATTCAATCATTTTCAAATCGAAGTTGGACGAAAGCCCATGCAAATTACAACTTTTCGAGAAATAATAGTGCGGAGCTTTCTCAATTTGGATATAACTCCAAATCCTGTAATAAAACATCAATTGAAGCAAACTACAGAAAAGACAAACAAAAATCGTATGAAACGTAATAGATGCAGTAAATGTTATTCGCAGAAATCAAAGCAATTGGGCCGAGAACATGCTCAAAAGACGGTTAAAAAAGTCTCTACGATCTGCATTCAATGTGAAAAATATTACTGTTTGTCTTGTTTTGTTGAAACTCATTAGAATTCTTTACCATTATTATAACTACTATTCATTACTTTGAACTTTGTCAAGAAATCTTATTGGTAAAAGTACATCCTCTTTGGTGTAATGGAGGATATTTCTTTTTATTTGAACACAGATGTTTTTTGTTTCTTGCTAAATATACGTCAAAAAACCAAACTGAATCCAGTAATTGGTATTTGTAAAAAAACTCATATTGAACGTGAAATATACAACTATAAAACTAAAATATGCCTTCTAAAGTGAAAAAACTATACGTTTTATCTCTGAATAAATTATTAACAATTGTAAAAGAAAATTTTGAAGAATATTTACCACCAGAAAATGAGATAGTTTCTCTTGACGAGGTATGTAATAATAATAGTTGTTATATTGTGCTCACATTATGATCTAATTTGTAATAATTAAAATGATACATACTTTTGTTTATAGATTGAAATTGTTAAAATGAAATTGAATTCACTACGACTAAAAATGCCTCTATCCATATTTTGCGATTTATTCTTCAAAATAATAGAGGACTACGAAGTTCAAATAGACGAAGAAGAAGTTATTGTGACTGCAAAATGTGTAAATTGTTTTAAGACATGCAAATATGAAAACTATGAAATACAACTAAAAGATTTATATTGTAAAAGCTGTACAGGGCCATGTTTTATAAAATGCGGTCATGCTATAAATTCATTTAGGAGCACTTTGGGGATTTCTCGAAAAGTGGATTTCTCAAAACCGGGATATCGCAAAATGTGGAGTTCGCAAAACGGGGATTTCTCAAAATGGGGAGTTCGTGAAACGGGGACGTGTACACTCAGGTAAAAAATGTGTTGATTATGTCGCACGCTGAATTTAGCCCTTATTCCTCGTCGTGCCACCAACTTGTTCCACCAGTGGTACGACGAGGAATGAATTTAACAGAGTCGACGGAGTTCTACTTACGCGGAGCTCCTATTTCTGGGTGGTTTTGGCCCTCCGGGCCTGCCTCAAAACTAACATAACCTAAACCTACGATGGCTACGATGACATTTTCACCTCACTTACATAATTATATTAGTTATATTATGCTACATGAAATACAAACAATCGTATTAGAGCTGATTGTACTTTATATCCCCGTTTCGCGAATTCCCCATTTTGAGAAATCCCCGTTTTGCGAACTCCACATTTTGCGATATCCCCATTTTGAGAAATCCACTTTTCGAGAAATCCCCAAAGTGCTCCTAAACCTATAAAGGTTTAGGAGCACTTTGGGGATTTCTCGAAAAGTGGATTCAGTACAATAAAGTACAATCAGCTCTAATACGATTGTTTGTATTTCATGTAGCATAATATAACTAATATAATTATGTAAGTGAGGTGAAAATGTCATCGTAGCCATCGTAGGTTTAGGTTATGTTAGTTTTGCAGCAGGCCCGGAGGGCCAAAACCACCCAGAAATAGGAGCTCCGCGTAAGTGGAGCTCCGTCGACTCTGTTAAATTCATTCCTCGTCGTACCACTGGTGGAACAAGTTGGTGGCACGACGAGGAATAAGGGCTAAATTCAGCGTGCGACATAATCAACACATTTTTTACCTGAGTGTACACGTCCCCGTTTCACGAACTCCCCATTTTGAGAAATCCCCGTTTTGCGAACTCCACATTTTGCGATATCCCCGTTTTGAGAAATCCACTTTTCGAGAAATCCCCAAAGTGCTCCTAAATGAACTGAGGGTATCCTCTACAAAATAGCATTCAAAGTTTGACTCTGACCCCCAAAAATATCCGCAAAACAATACCCTGAAAAATTACCTTTCGGTTGGTGATGACCACTTCCTGATATGACCACTTCCTCATATGACCACCTCCCGATATGTCCGCTCCTGATATGACCACCTCCCAATATGACCACTTCCCAATATGACCACTTCCCAATATGACCACTTCCCAATATGACCACTTCCCAATATGACCACTTCCCAATATGACCACCTCCCAATATGACCACTTCCCAATATGACCACTTCCCGATATATCCGCTCCTGATACGACCACTTCCCAATATGACCACAGCTTGATGTATCAGTTCCCAGTAAGTAAGTCCGTTCCCGATTATGTCTCCTTCTTCCTGACCAGTAACCTATTGCAACAAATAAAAACTTTGCCATTTTCCACCCTACTAAATCCGTTACATTATGTAGAGGAAAAGCCCCAAATATAGACCAGGTACATAATATGGACCACTCAAATATCTCGCTAGGTGGCATTGCTAACGCGTGCAACAAATAAAAACTTTGCCATTTTCCACCCTACTAAATCCGTTACATTATGTAGAGGAAAAGCCCCAAATATAGACCAGGTACATAATATGGACCACTCAAATATCTCGCTAGGTGGCATTGCTAACGAAGTGAAGTTGGTCGCTGTTTATACGAGGCCAATAACAAGCCAGCGCTGGCTGTCAGCTCCACTGGCAGCCAGAACTGGCTCCGTCTAAACCTGGCTTTAATGCCACGACGGGGAATATCGGCATTTTTTACAGGGAAAGTAGATCGATTAAAAATTATCGAGATTTTCATATTTTCTGTAATGAAACTTACCGAAGTGTGCAGAAAGTATCATAGTCGTAAAGTGTATAATTCGATTCTCTTTAAATAATTTTGCAAGCTTTTTTGGGATAGTAGACTGACTAGGTTGCAAAATTACCGACTCGAAAACTGAGCATTTAAAAAATGTCCGAAACGCAAAATGACCACTTCTTTTGCGTTACTAGGTGTGTCAGGTTCGCCAAGTAACTTCAAATGCCCGAAGGGCAAATTGCCCAGAAATAGAAGCCCCTTTGCTAGGACAAACATAAAATAAGAACAACAATGCGGTCATTTTGCGTTTCGGACATTTTTTGAGATGTAGGCTAAAAGCGATGAGGTCACTTTGTCACATTACCTCTACTACTTTATTGAGTCGTTTAAGAAGTGGTCATATCGGGAGGTGGTCATATTGGGAAGTGGTTATATTGGGAAGTCGTCGTATCAGGAGCGGACATATCGGGAAGTGGTCATATCAGGAAGTGGTCATATCGGGAGGTGGTCATATCGGGAGATGGTTATATCGGGAGGTGGTCATATCGGGAGGTGGTCATATCGGGAGGTGGTCATATCGGGAGGTGGTCATATCGGGAAGTGGTCATATAAGGAAGTGGTCATATAATGAAGTGGTCATATAATGAAGTGGTCATATCAGGAAGTGGTCATCACCAACCGAAAGGAAAAATTAACTTCTAATCCCCCCGGTGATGCTCATGGCCACACAGAGAAGATTACGTGATCCCACCGGTGATGCTCATGGCACCTCAGTAATAGAGCGATGATCATCACCGGTGGGATCAATAAATTTATATGGGGCGTGGGAGCAATACTGTAGGTGTAGTAAGGTGGGCAGCCAACGTTTTAACCGCGAACATTTCTGCTATTATTATTAATTGTAAAAGATAAAAAGATAAAAAAGATAAAAGATGTTTATTCAGTAAGTAGGCCGCACGGGCACTTTCACACGTCAAAAATCTACCAGCGCTTCGCAAGAGACCACTGCTGAGAAGAAACGCCGCAAGAAACTCAACAGTAAGTCGTTTTTTAAATATTGCTAATGATATTATACAATAATAAAATTAACCTAGCATTATATAAAACAATGAATCTCACATAACACCAAAAATTTATATATACATGCGTAGTTGAGCAGGAAAATGTGTCAATACTCAGAATTGTCACAAAACTAATAAGCAACAGTAGGGTAAAGTCAGGATAGATGCCTCACTTTTTGAAATTACCTCTTTATTTCTAATCTACTAATATACCGTAAAAGAAAACTATCAATATTACTAATTTGGTCTTTCATCTTACGTTACGGCTTATTTTAGATGGCCTAGCAATTACTGGTTAGGCAAAAAATTAGTTTCTGCAGACCCATTTTTTGAGGATAGGTGCCTACCCTATATGGATAGATGCCCCGCCATGAAAATGTTAAGGAGGTTAGATGCCTATGGTGTGGGATAGATGCCGTATGGAATAAAATAATAGAAATATGCATTATTAAAATTTGTTTTAATGGGGCATATCAATCAACATGTGATGTTAATCATCTTCAAGTAATATAATCATAAAGAATGTAACCAAAATAATGAACACAACAACAACACTGTAACAAGTTAGTACTACTTAGGCACCTAGGGATAGATGCCCCAAAGAACCCACAAAATTTATCAGTAAGAATCGAATAAATATAAGAATTAAATGCAATGAAAATTATAAGGACATAAAACATTAAGAAAATATGTTAAATTATAATGTATAAGGATATGCGGGATAGACGCCCTTAGGGGCACCTATACCGCGAAAAATCGAGGCGACTATCCTTTTTGATATGGATAGATGCCCTTTTATATTTTTATTAAAATAAACACAAAACAACAACTATATGAATATGGATGTGTAATTTAATAACCTGTGTACTGATATAACAAAAATTTTATGGAACTAAATACTACTTGTAAAGTTATGAAGCTGTAAATATAAAATGAAAAAAAGTCCGAGCTGTTTGACACGTTCGCCGCGGAGATTATTGCACACACGAGCGATACACATCCACTTTGAACGATGCACTTGCGGGGACTGAGGTGTGTGGCGTCTGCGCTCCCGTTTTAACCTATTAAATGATAAGTAGCTATTTCGGAAATATGAGTTTTAGAAAACGAGGCACCTATCCCACTGCGGCATCTATCACGGCTTTACCCTAATATAAAAAAAAAATATATAGAAAGTATACAAGTTATACTTACCTGTGACGGTGCAAGACAACATGCATAAAAGTTTCGATACATTCTCCTACAGAAACCGTGTCCCCTAGACAATATACAATATTTACATAATTTTTATGACTAAGTTATTATTAAATTATTTAGGTGTTGGCCAAGCATTTTTATCTGTTAGATAGTCTTCGACCCTATAGTAAGCTTTAGACATCAACGACTTTTTCAAGTAAGTTTTAATTACTGGAAATGGTAACTTTAAAACAACGTCAGGTAATTTAGTAAAGAAAAGGATGCATTGACCTACAAATGATTTATAAACCTTACACGAAATTTTTTAATAGCTATTTTATTTTTATTTCTTGTATTCAAATTATGTACATCACAATTCTTAATAAAAGAGTCTTGATTTTTAATGACATAAATAATATTCTCATAAATAAATTGTGATGCTACTGTCAAAATATTAATTTCTTTAAATAGTACTCTTAAGGAATCACGGGAGTTTAGATTATATATAGAACGAATGGCTCTTTTTTGCAACACGAATATAGTCTGTATGTCAGCAGCTTTTCCCCAAACCAGAATACCGTACGACATAACACTATGAAAATAACTATAATAAACTAAGCGAGCTGTCTCAACATTAGTAAGTTGTCTGATTTTCCTAACAGCATAAGCTGCCGAACTTAATTTACCTGCTAGTACTGCTATATGGGGACTCCATTGCAAGTTTTTATCTATAGTTATCCCTAAGAAAAGCGCCTTATCTACCATTTCCAATCTCTCATTATTAAGAAATATACTAGATTCTACCGGTCTAACATTAGGCAAAGCGAACCTAACACATTTAGTTTTCTTACCATTGAGTAGCAAATTGTTACTAGTAAACCAATTAAGTACTTTACCTAGTACGGTATTTATCCTACTGTAATCGACGGATTTTCGGTCTACCTTGAAAATTAATGATGTATCATCAGCGAATAGCATAATATCACAAAGATTATCTACTGTGGGTATTCATTAATATAAACCAAAAATAAGAAAGGACCTATTATAGAGCCCTGAGGCACACCTAACTTAACAGCGGCTCCAATAGACTGTGTTTGGTTTACAACAACCGTTTGTGTTCTATCACTAAGATATGAAGACATAAGATTTAGAGAATTATTTGACAGACCATAATGTTCTTATTTTAATATAAGAGTCGCATGATCTACGCAATCGAAAGCTTAGGAAAGGTCACAAAAAAATCCTATAGCATCACAAGATTTCTCCCAAATATTGTATCTATATTTAATGAGCACAGATGCTGCATCAGTTGTGGATCGTCCTCTGGTGAAGCCAAACTGATTACTGTTAAGCAGTTTATTTCTATTGAAGTGACCTACCATATCTTTTAACATTAACTTCTCAAAAACTTTGCCTAAAACAGGTAGAATAGAAATGGGACGGAAATTAGTTAAATCACTCATATCGCCCGATTTAAGAAGTGGTATGACTTTACTATATTTCATAAGATTTGGAAATACCCCCTCTGAAATGCAATTATTGTAGATTAAAGCTAAGTTCGGTGCAATTATATCTATGACATGATGGATGACTTTAACTGATGTTCCCCATAAATCCTCAGTTTTTTTCCCTTGTTCCGTCTAGGTAACCGGGATTAGGTAACCAGTGATCTGTGAAGATTTTTTTTTCTCCCAGGCCACTGGTTACCTGCAAGGATTAAATTTTCCTTGTAGTAAACTGATATTTTCGATAGTTGTCTGTAAAGAAAAAAAGTTCCTCCCAGGCCACTGGTTACCTGCAGTTTTCCTTGTAGTAAACTGATATTTTCGATAGTTGTCTGTAAAGAAAAACAGTTCCTCCCAGGCCACTGGATACCTGCAAGGATTTAGTTTTCCTTGTAGTAAACTGATATTTTCGATAGTTGTCTGTAAATAAAAAAAGTTCCTCCCAGGCCACTGGTTACCTGCAAGGATTTAGTTTTCCTAAAATGATACTGTCAAATATATGTAATAGTTATATGTCTGCTAATTTAAAATAAGCGTTAGGACAAAAAGTTCACTTGCCAGTAACGCACTGTATTACATAATTGTAGTAAGACTAGTAAGCCTAAAACTAACCCAGAGATATAACCATAGAGTATTTACTATAAAAGTAATTACAATAATTATTGCAAACCTACATAGTAAACCGATAAGAAAATAAACATGACGTATTCTATTTGAAGTATTCTTCATTTCTTATCGGAAATATGTCATTCAGTGAGTACTCCTAAATGAAGTGTTTATAAAGTTGAATCATTGGTGCACTATGGCTGAAGACTTGAGTGGAAATGTTCCATCAGATATGGAATTTGTTGCGTCTGCCAAAGGAGGCCAAGTTTTACTCTTGGATGGTCGTCAATA
Organism: Acleris emargana; assembly: GCA_927399475.2. Classification (NCBI taxonomy): domain Eukaryota; kingdom Metazoa; phylum Arthropoda; class Insecta; order Lepidoptera; family Tortricidae; genus Acleris; species Acleris emargana. The sequence goes on along the minus strand of OV656835.1, from coordinate 40,161,960 downwards.
CAACAAAAAAAAGGATTACCAAAATGGAAACTGTTTTTGGGCCTGCCAGAGAAAGCAGTGTATCGGAAGCATTACATTATCCCACGAAAGAAAAATAGTTAAAACAACTCAACATGAAGAAAATTGTCCCCAAAACTTTACTAAAAATGTTATAAGAAAGGAACTTGACCTTCTGCGTAAAAAAGTTACTACAGACTTGAGACCAATTCCGAAGCAATACAACGAAACAATTTGCCGCTTACAGGATAAAGGAGTTCATTTAATAGAGGAAGTGCGTCAATTTTCAGGCGTGAAAACGGCTCTATATAATGCAAGAAATAAAGCACTTAAAGTAACAAAAAGTGTATGCACGAATCCTGCAGATGTGGTGGTACCCGCTACTCACGAAAATTTTCTTCTAGCAGACTATTCGGATGCCAATGATGAATTCAATAGGATTTTGGTGTTTTCATCAGAAGAAGCAAAAAAGTATATAGTGGTGCGAAAACACTTCTACGCAGATGGCACTTTCAAGAGTTGCTGCGAACCCTTCCTGCAACTATTTGTCCCTTAAACGAGTTAAGAGATGACGCTAAATTTTATGGGATAAACAGATCTCAAAAAAAAAGAAACTTCACTGCAACGCGAACACAACAACAGGTTCAAGAAAGACATGCCCGTATCAATAGAGCATTAACACAGCTACAGGAAAAGAAAATCACGGTCGGGCACTGCCTTGAAAAAATTTGCCCATATGCTTATTAAATTAGCATCATTTCATTGTCTTGTATTTTCAAAGAAAATATTTGTGTTTTAATGTTTATTTAAGAGTCAGTCAGTGCGTCTCATTTTAAAATAGGTTTCTGATTATAAGTAGTTAAATGTATGGTACTAATGTATGTGTCCACCATGCTATCTTGAAAGTCAAAGTTGACTGTGTTTAATTTTGACTTTATGTTTAACGTAGTAAAAGGACGACATTAAATGTTTTAAGAAAAGTTTTTTATTATTCATACCTAGTTTGCTTGTATAAGAAAAACATTCCTGATAGGTGATCGTTGTCCTAACGCTTATTTTAAATTAGCAGACTGATAACCAGTGATGGGAAATAGGTGAGCTAAAATACCTATTCTTCGCGAGAGGACATAATATAGAGTGGTTACAACCGGATAAAGATTATTATTTTTTTCTGTTCCGGGTATTCGATATTTATTCGGGTAATTATCGTAATGTAAAACATGACATGTTTTGTCTAAAGTATGGCATGTTTAATGTTAGTTTTTAGTAAAAAGGGCTAGAGAAAAGAAGGAATGTACAAGATTTCTAAAAAGTAGTAGCAGGACTAATAATATGGGTTTTCCCACGCATTGTTTGTTTATGACTTGCAAATGGGCGTTCACATTTTCGGATTACTTATAATTTTAACTTTATGGCAGGAATGTTACCATTTTTACTACAAACTTTACAAACATTCTATAAGGAAAAGAATGTATGTTCAACATTACGGCTAGTATTCGCAGTGCCCGGATAAATATCAAATACCCGGAATCCAAAAAATATATACTTTTATCCGGTTGTAACCACTCCATATTATGTCCTCTCGCAAAGAATAGGTATTTTAGCTCACCTATTTCCCATCATTGCTGATAACTATTACATATATTTGACAGTATAATTTTAGGAAAACTAAATCCTTGCAGGTAACCAGTGGCCTGGGAGGAACTTTTTTTCTTTACAGACAACTATCGAAAATATCAGTTTACTACAAGGAAAACTAAATCCTTGCAGGTAACCAGTGGCCTGGGAGGAAAAAAAATCTTCACAGATCACTGGTTACCTAATCCCGGTTACCTAGACGGAACAAGGGTTTTTTTTAAACTAAGCGATTTGAATACCTTAACAATTAAAACTGAATCTACGTGGCTAAAATCAAAGCTTTCGTTACATTTAGTAACATTAGCACAAAGTAATTTTTGAGCTTCAATCGCAGATGATTGAAGACATTTCGTGGTATTAACGGCTATTGTCGAGAAATAATCTTCGAACGCTAAGGCCACGTCTTTGTTTGACTTGATTTATTTGTCACCCTTGTTAAGGGTTACTTGATTATCACGAGTTATAGATTTACCCGTTTCTCTATTTATTATTTCCCACACAGTTTTGACCTTATTGTCAGAAGCTTTGAGCTTAAGACTTAAAAAGTTTGACTTAGCAGTCAAGCAAACTTGCTTGAAAGTCCTTGAATATTTCTTAACATAAACTAAGAAGTCTGCGTTCTTGTTCTCCTCCCTCTCTCTATTTAGTTCATAAAGCCTACTCCTACTTCTATGAATGCCTACAGTAGCCCATTCACTAAACTTAGTTTTTGACCCAGAAATAGTTTTCATTTTAAAATTATTATTAAATTGATGATGAATTATTCCAAACAAATATTTATAATTACTATTAGAATCATTATGTGAAAAGGATAACCCACAGAGATTACTCTGAACTTTATTTTTGAATAATTCCAAACGATTGCTAGTTATGGGTCTGTATGTTATTGTCTGTGGTACTTGATGAAAATCATTTAAAAAAGAAGCCTTTTGACCACTATGATCAGAATTAAAGCAGTTAAATATTGCTTTATCTAAACATTCGCAATTACAAAAAATGTTGTCTAAACAGGTAGCACTTGAAACACCTATCCGTGTAGGTTCAAAGAACAAATTACCTAAATTAAAAGATTTAAATAAACTTAAGATCTTAATAGTATTAACTGACGATTCCAGTAAGTTAACATTAAAGTCTCCACAGACAATAACATGCCTTTGAGTTTTGCAGGCTAATTTTAACACATTTTCCATAGTAGATTCAAATGTGTTAAAATCGGCTGATGGTGGTCTGTAAACGCAAATAATTGTGTAATTTTCTACTTCTATGCCAGAGATTTCTACAAGCCTCTCTAAAGATAGCCTAACCATATCTTTCCTTTCTTTGGTTTTTAAGGTATTTTTCGCAATTATTAAAGAACCACCATGAATGGCAGCAATTTAAAATTAACAAAATCAAAAATTAATTGATCTGGTCTAAGCCAATGTTCAGTAACACACATAATGTGTACACTTGCAGTATCTAAAAATAATCCTACTTCTAATTCTTTGCTGGAAAACCCTTGAATATTTTGGTGAATTATATTTATACTAAATGGTGTTTCCGCTGTCCTATACTTTAGTTTAAATTATTAGGATTGGCATTTGTGCCACTATTGTATCCCTTTGGCTCTATGTTAAAGGCCAAAAGATCTACCAAAGTCAATATATATTTCTTTGGCAAATGATTTTTTTCTGCTGTTAGCGTGAGGCGCTTTATAAATTTATTTATGTCGAAGAAATGATATTTGCCATTATAACATGTAGCATTGTACATTAAAGAATTTAATTGAGCTATTTTACTATTATAATTATATGGCATATTTTGTGAATATGGTAAAGCACAAAGTATAATTTTACCTATTCCTTCCTGTTCAATAAGGTTTAATGTTGATATTAATCTGTGTACACTTGACTTATCTATGCCTAGTGCCTAGACTGTTTCCTACTACAATCACTAGAGTAGTAGAACTGTCATAACTACCCTTTGATATTAAATTGCATAATTGCATAAGACTCGCATTATGATAACAATAATTTGTCACATTTTGTGTCAATTTATTTCTAAGCATGGAACCCATTCCAGACCCTATCTGATCCGAATAAATAATTGTTTTATTATAACTAATTTGTCTAGGGGACCCATCTAAAACTACTTTTGGGGCACATGGCACAGAAATATCAAGAGCCACATCTGGATGAACCACAGTAGCTGGTGAAGTTCCTAAACAATTACAATTGGCAATGCCATTATTAACCAAAGAATTAAATCGCTCCTCATTATATTTAGTACTTTCCAGCAATTTTGTGAATGCCAGCATGACATGTGCTCCTTGATTTCACTTTGAGCCGTTGAGTATTTTAATGACATATCCTCAAGTTTATTTCTTAATCTACTTATCTCAGCATTTAATTTGTTAACACTCAAAGCATGTGCAGTCATATCTGAATCTAATTTGTCATTACATTTTTGCACCCTTTTTTTTCATAACTGATAACTCTAATTTCATTTTAGAATAGTTTTTGATACAACCCCTACTTTTAATTAGCTTCTGAGTACGTCTTATGTACTTGTTTATATTAACATATTTCTTTAACTTATTATTTTATTACTATTAAAAAATACTAAGTTCTTGATGTTACTGTCCTTAATATCCTTATTACCTATAATCTCCTGATACAAATTTTGTGTAATAGAACTGTCATAACACTCACGTTCTTTCCGTAGGTAATTTAACTCTTCATTAGCAGCACCGAGTTCTTCTTCAAGGTTAATTATACGGTTTAATGCAACTTCATGGGTAGACGCACACTGGTTAAAGTTATCTACTAGGGTCTGCAGCTGTTCCACCTTATCTTGAGAATCAAGCAGCCTATAGTCATACTCAACAAGGTCATTCCTTAACACTGTGTTTTTGGCCAACATTTTCTTTTGCTCTTCCTCGCAATCTTCCCTTTCCCTTAGTAGCTGGTCATTTAAGGTGTTGGCAGCTTGCAGCTCTTTCAAGGTAGCTTTTAGTTGCATCTCAAGCTGGCGTGTAGTAGCTTTGCGCGATTTGATGTTCGATGCGGCCATGGTTTCAGTTACTCCACAATCACACTGAAAGATATTAAACTAGTGAGTAAGTGGTGGGAGAGTTTGATAAGCTGGTTGTTTTATGCAAGGATGTGTGAATAGATATTGGTGAACAGTGTATCGTGTAAGGCAATGTCTGTGGCAAATGTGACTTGTCTCAGCTCCACTTCCACTGTATGTCAAGTAAAGAGAGATCGCACGGTGCCAATGTTTGTATTTGACGTCGCTCACGGCTTCAGCAATGAGCAGTGAAAAGTATGAATGTAAACAGTGTTAAAAAAAAATAAAAAATTAAAAGTAATACTCCCCAGGTATCCTGAATGAATTTGAAATTTTCCGTTGACGGTTGACAGGTGCTGTTGCGAGCGGCCTGTTTTTAGTTTTCTTACAGTTGTATAGGCTTCTCAATTGTTGTCACTAATATATAGACTAAAGCAACGTTAACTATAAGTATATAAACATAAATTACTTTAGTTTAAAATATTTATTAATAAGGAAACACGGAGGACAAAACTTTGACGTCTTGCAGCTGTCAGTGCTACCACAGACTTCCAAGAACCACTAAGAAATGACATTTTTTAATGTCATAAATTGAACCTTTTTAGAAAGCTTATGAAATGAGCAAACTATCCCTGTCATTTGTACGCGAAGTGTTGTCCTTTTCTTTTTAGTGGTGCCTTCCCCAAGGCACTACTAAACCGCACTACTGACCAAAACTAGTATCAAAAATATGAGGTAGGTTTAGGTTATATTAGTTTTGCAGCAGGCCCGGAGGGCCAAACCACCCAGAAGTAGGAGCTCCGCGACAGCGGAGCTCCTTCGACTCTGTTTAGTTCGAATTAAAAATAGAAATCATTGGTCAGTAGTGTGGTTTAGTAGTGTCGTGGGGAAGGAGGGTTTTTAGTTATGTTTTAAAATGTTACTAAATTTGGAAAATAATTACTAGAACTTTCAACTTCAAATCCTTTTATTTGCAAAAATTTGCATTTCTTTGGCATTTTTTATTATTTTTCGTAATCATTGGCTATTAGAAAAATGCTTTTTTTTATTTCTAAATGACGAAGTTTTTACACAATGACTAGTTTTAGGTCGAAAGGCGGGTATTTAACCCTTAATCAAACGGCACATTTTTTTTTATTTATATTGTAAAATACAAATTAAGTGGGAAATAGTTTCCCAATATTTGATTAAGGGTTAAAAAAAACGTAAAAACGTGAATAACTCGATAACAAATGAGTTTTGACCCCTGGTTGACTGGAATTAAATCGTTACAAATAAGTTGTAGAATAACCCCTTTCAAGGAATACGGCGAATTTCCAGTCGCCCTGTATATATGCACTAGGGAGATAAGGACCGTTTAGGAAGAAGTTCCTTAGGGAACGGTAGGTAAGTGTGTGTAGCGTAGTCGTACTTATTTGGACGAGGCCGTCGACGACGTCCTCGACAGTGCCGCGCGCGTTGTGTCCGAAGTGCGGCGGCGCCGGCGTCCAGTAGAACACCACGAGCAGCACCGACAGCGCCGAGAACCCGAACACGCCCTCCCAGCCTACTGCCTGCAGCGGTGGGATGTTCAACCCTGCGGAGCACCGCCAAAACCCATGACAACAAAAAACCTTCACACATCTAATTAGGTACTTTCTGAAAACAATATTGTACTCCCCGAATTACATATGTTCGGCGATTTGCTACAGTTCGCAAGTTATTCAAATTTTTATTATTTTACTAACACACTCAGAGACCACACTTAAGCGCCAGTATAGGGTACATCTAAATAATGCTGAGATCTAAATAATTAACTACCATATTCAGAGACATTTTAGAGACAAGGCCTACTGTCCACGATGCGTAGCTGCTTAGACGCTGCAAAATACGCCTTGCAACTTTCATGCAGCCCGGCGTACTGACGACCACGAAGCGTAGCGTAAGCGTATAGCAAGCCTTCATTTTTATTAATTCGTGATGAATGATAGTTCATTCCCAGTAGTTCCGTGGAAGAAGTTCCGTGGCGGAACTAGTGAGACTTTTTTCCCAATAGTTCCGCGGAACTAAGCATCAATTGAATACTAATATTTTATAATCTCATTAGTTCCGTGCATTTCCGCTTTCGTCAGAAATCATTTAGGGTAAAGTCACTAGTGGTCAGCCAGACACCAGTAGTCGACCTTATATGAGTGCGAAGAGTGGGAAATATATATTTCGTACTCTTCCCACTCATACAAAGTATAGGCAGAGGCCGACTACAGGTCTCTGGCTGACTACTGGAGATAATTTTGTGACGATAATTTTGTTTTCCCATACAAACTGTTGGTGCCTGTCAAATATTTGCCCATCGGTTCGGTATTTTGAAATATTTACATTACACATGTAGATATAGATTAAATAAGGGTTTCGAGTCGACAACATACACGGTGCCCGTGAGCATTGCGAGACATTTTAACAGCATATTCCTGACCACATTTTAAGTTAAAAATGTTAATTAACGTCTGCTGAATTCGGCTCGGTTTTAGAGATATTTCGATTTTTGTGTAAAAATGTTGTAATGAAATCTCCAGTATGAAACACCTTTATGATTGCGACGTTGCAAGACTTCACCATCTAATTTGACTGTAAAAGTCAAATCCAGTTAACATTACTGGTTAGAAAAGAAAACAAAATAACATTCATTCAATGTCAAGGGTAATCCCCATAATACATAAGAAATGGAGGAAAAAGCGTTGCCAGCTCGTCCTAAAGCATTGTTTCACTAGAGAAGCGAAAATAGTTGATTTATTTTGTATGAAAAATCGAAAACTTAAAGAGTTTGAATTGGACCTAGGTTCATCCAACATTTATTACTCCTTATGACCTCAGGAATGCGTGGTTAAAATCTCTCGCAATGCTCACGGGCACCGTGTATATACATAATAGTCGGATTATCCCGCATTTACATTCTAAAAAATGTTAAATAATGACACTATAATGACACTTTGTTGTTTAGTCCAGCAGCCACCGGCTGAATTTTTTTTTGATTAACAACAGGCTAAATTTTCGTAAGCTCGTTCGGTTTGACGAGACGCCCACGTTTTTACTCCTCCGAAAATCTGGAGGAAGTATGTAATGTACTGCGCAGGCGTTGAACATGTCGATTTGGTAGGGAAAAAAAATTGATTACTAACAGCAAATTTTTTTTTCGAATGTTGAGATAATAGTCAAATGATGTCGGAAAAACAATTGTCCTACAAATTAGATGGTATGAGTAGAGGGTCCTTCACCTCGAATATGTCAAAATAACAAGTGAAAAAAATTAACTACCAAAGAGCTGATTTTTTGTGTGCAGCTTACTATATATTTATATAATTGAATGGCCAAAGAGTCCTACAAATTTAGCGGCACGTTTCCCTAGTCCTACGCAAGGATGTTGTCGATTCTACGGGGACAATTTTTTCATTAACAACAACCTGGTTTTGATTTTGTCCTGTCGGGAATGAAGTGTACAACACAATTGTACCACTGTCCTACACAAAAAGTGGTATGTGTTTTCAGGAATCGAGATATTGTGTCCACACTTTTCACGGCTCTCATCTCAGAAGTCAATGTTCGATCCCGGGGGGGAGCAATTTTTTTTCTTTTTCATTTGGTCGAAATTAATTGTTAATAATGTTTGGAAAATTGATTTTCCTCAAGTATTGAAGGAATTAGTTTATATCTCAGCAATTTTTGCACATGCTAAGAATGAATAATTCCTCTCTCTGATGAATACATTTTTTTTAACATAATAAATAATTGATTATATGAAACTATTGAAGAGGTTGAATATTGTTATTAAATGTTAATTTTTTAAATATATATTTTTAATTTTTTTAATGAAGTCAATGATATTAACATAATTGACTCGATGCAATCTTCTCAACAAAAAAATGTTTGTACATGTAGCTAAATATTTATAATAATAGAAATAATACTGCTATTGCAAGTTAAAATGTTCGCGCTATAGAAAGGAGCCGAGTGGGGGCCTTGAATGAATTTTTCGGGAGAAACTGAGAGGTTTGAGGGGGAACACTGCTCATTGCTCCGAATTTCGGGTTCCCTTCCCCTTCCCAAGCCAGTCGGTTACAAGTGTCCATACAGAACAGACATATCCACATTTGTCAGTTGAACAGTAATTATCGCGTGCGGGTACATTGTACGGATTCGGATATACCTGTAATAATGTTGGCAAATTTTAAATACTTGAAAGAGGACATTCACATAACAGTTGATCTCAGCACGGGAAAGAAAAAATTGTACCTCGATATCAACGAAATTCATGCTAAGCTCGGCGAACAGTTATCGCGGTCGCTTGCTATATGCCACATTTTTACGGGGAACGACTACAACCCTGCTTTCTACCGGAAAGGAAAAAAAAGACCGTTTCATATTCTAAAAAAAATACGAAATTTCAAGAGGCTTTTATACAAATGCACAGCGGGCGTGCCGAGTTAACAAAATCGAGTGAGGTATTCCGGGTTCTTGAAGAGTACGTGTGCAGATTGTATACATTAAAAACTAAAAGTGACGTAAACAAAGGACGGTACGAGTTGTTTGAAAAAAGCTACAAATGCAACAAACAAGACGAGACGATTGTAAAAAAAATTATTGTTGGATACGATCCCTCTGTTCTACCGCCAACAAAACAAGAGCTACTGCAGCAGATTAAACGGACATCATACATCTCCAGTATATGGTGTAACGCACATATGCGCAGCCCCACCGAAAAGAGTCCAGAGAATTGCGGATGGGCATTAATGGATGACAAGTACCATCATTATTGGTTTGATGGCCCCCACAGTCCATCTCTTGGAGAATTGTCTTCCGATGTTCAAGGTACTCTATTCTTATTTTTCTTACGTGTTCATGATTACACTCCAATTTGTTAATTTTCCTAATTATTTTGTTACAGAATCAGATGACATTTCTTCTGACGATTGCGACGAAGATGAAGACGATGTTCGAGGCGAAACAGATGAAGAGTCGACTTCACAATCCGACGAAGATTAAGACTGTACTTATTTATTTTCATACTTGTATTTCTTAGTTTTATTTTTGAATGTCATATATATTCATTTCATATAGCTACAATTATAATATTTCAAAAAAATATTGATTCTGCTTACGAATATGTATTCCAAGTTGCAAAAACTACAACGACGAAATATTATGTGATTTTCAATATTCTTGTAGGACTAGTGATACATACCCGTTTTTTGGTAGGACACTGTTGAATTCAGGCAAAGAATGCACTAAGTTAACATGTCTTTTTTTTGTCCTCCGGTTGTTAATGAAAAAATGGTCCCCGTAGAATCGACAACATCCTTGCGTAGGACTAGGGAAACGATCCGCTAAATTTGTAGGACTCTTTGGCCATTCAATTATATAAATATATAGTAAGCTGCACACAAAAAATCAGCTCGTTGGTAGTTAATTTTTTTCACTTGTTATTTTGACATATTCGAGTTGGAGGACCCTCTACTCATACCATCCAATTTGTAGGACAATTGTTTTTCCGACATCATTTTGACTATTACCTCAACATTCGAAAAAAAATTTGCTGTTAGTCATCAATGTTTTTTCCCTACCAAATCGACATGTTCAACGCCTGCGCAGTACATTACATACCTCCTCCAGATTTTCGGAGGAGTAAAAACGTGGGCGTCTCGTCAAACCGAACGAGCTTACGAAAATCTAGCCTGTTGTTAATCAAAAAAAAATTCAGGCGGTGGCTGCTGGACTAGTTGTGTTGGGTGCGTTCAGAAATATACTTTAAAGATTTAAGTTCGCTTTAGGTCTAGCATAAAATCAAGTTTCGAGTTGGCAACATTGAATCCATATTTGTCATTCAAGCGCTTTTTTATTTAAACTTGATTTGTCATTCTGTCTGTGTTTTGCTTCGATCAACAATACAACTAGATAACGGGTCAGAGAACAAAACACGGCCCAGCGAATATACCCACTTCAAATTGGGAGCTTACTTCAATTTAGTTCGTTGTCAACTACGCCAACAGTGACACGTGTCACAATGCCTCAATGCGTTTTCAGAAACTGCAAAAATAATCACCGTTACAAAAATCTTTCAGACGGAATGTCATACTTTCGGCATGTTAATGTCGATTCGTAATATTAATTGATAAATAGCTAAGTCTTTCTAATAAAAAAAAAATTTTAGTTTCGGACCAACAATTGTCAATATTTGGATGTTGGAGAACAGTATGTCAATGGAGTAGTTTTATACTTTATATTATTGCAGTAATAAATTAAATATTAGTTTGTGGATTCCTCGTGATCCATTTTATTGTGCGATATAGAGTTATATTGTCGTGAGTGAACGGCAGGAGTTTTTTAACTGATGAAGACCAAAGTTGAACACCGGAAATCATTAATCATAATTGTTTAACGGGCAGTGATGAGATTTCTCTATTAAGAATATGAAATTACTTTTATTCACGTAGGGGAGACCGGGGACAATTGAAACACGTCATGACTGAAACAAGTCAAATTTCTCAAAAACTATAATACCTACGAGTATGACGCAACACTCAGGACTCCGCCGGCCATATCTTAATCTATGGTCAGTAGAGCGCGAGCGACCGAGCAACGCAGCGGTGTCACGGAGCGATTTAATTTTTTCGCGGTCAAAAGTAAGTATTTCTCATCTTGTATATTTGTTAATAACTTTGTTTGTTCTTGTATTTTAACTGATTTAACTATTTTAGCGTGATTGTGATAAATTAACGAATGTTTATTATTGCCAATTATCAGTGTTCGAGTTGTTTTTGCGTTTAATATTTGACCTTGAATTAAAAACTGTGATTTGGGGATGGTAGGAACAACTTGCGTGTGGACGATTGAAACGTTTCATTCGTCCTGGCGTTTTAATCGTCCCCAAATATAGTCGCCTTTAAATATGAGGTGGTTCTGTATTTGACGCATGTTTTTATTTAATAAATGTGAAAATGAATTTGCGCAAATGGCTTCTTTTTTATAATGATTTCTTTCATGGTCAATAATTATTATACCTACACTAACTTTTGCCCGTGATTTGGATAAATAAACCACTAGACAGAGTTACTTTATTCATATTAATATTATAGAAGTATAGATATAGGTGCCACTTTTGGTATTAGTCCGGTATGTGTACCTACTACTTACTATCATTCTGACGAATAGGTGAAAAACTTAAGTAACGCTCCTCTTGCATGAAGTTGTGTACAAAACTAGAATGGAATTTATGTCAAATTTCAAATATAGAATGTCGAACAGTCTATACAGCTGATGTGTTACAACTACATGCAAGAGGAATTACGTTTTTGATTATATTTTAATTCGGCATATAAGTAGCCGTGGTATTATTTTTATTGTAACTGTTTTTGTTTTATAATAAAACGATCTTAACCGATTATATTGTGTATATTATTTAAAATCCCGACGTTTCAAGTTTATCCATTCATTAAGTTATGATTGAAACACTGTTATGATTGAAACAAGCATTTTTGTATGTAGTATAATTATGTATTTTTAGCACAATTCCATATCATTATAGCTTATTATAACATTCAAACTATTTTCTATTAAGCTTTATGTATAAGGTAGCCAGCAACAAAGAAAGCTACAAGTCATATATTTTTTTTTATCTGCGTTTGATGATCGAGATTTTCTGATGCTTATAAATGACGATATGTTTATGTTATGCTTGTGAACTTTTGATGGTCGTATTATATACCAATATAGCGATGAAAACGAGTAGGACTGATAACATTACTTTCATTGTGTCAAAGATATTACGGTGTTTCAATTGACCTTACATAGTGTTTCAATTAACAACGGTGTGAGGTCAATTGAACCACATTCCCCCATTCTCTTTATTACATTATTGTAAAATAACTATTAATGATAGACTTACCAAATATACTCTATTTAGGAACCAGATAACTAACCTTGAAATAATTATGGCAAACATCTTTCTAACTTTAAAAATAAAACGGCAACAGGCAGTCAAAGTCAAATCGTTTCAATTGTCCCCGGTCTCCCCTAATGCATGTAGTGAATTGCAATTGATGGTGAAGTACCGGGAGAACTCTTTAATAATTAACGGCCCTGCATATTGGATAGCGAAATATTGTTAAGGCTGATTGGAAATTGTTATTAGACTATAAGGTTTTTTAATGTAATGAACGAGTATAATTGTGCTGTAGAAAATCTCAATGATATGAGAAATATCACTAAAAAGCGATTTTTCTTTTTAACAATAAAACCGTCTTCTAAATCCACTAAACATGCCTATACATCGCTTCACATTTGTTGCCCTGTGGTGTAGGCAGAGACTACGGAATGCCAGGTGCACCGGTCTAAGCATACAAGTATAACTTTCGCTTCCTCTACATTCATAATTTTGACCCACTGAACAAGGTGAAATAAATGACCGGTCTCCTAGAAATTCCCTATCGTTGCCGAGTGTTTCCCGTTCGTCCGATCCGTTGACCGATCAATCGGTCCAAAGAGACTTTTTTTTCCCGATCGACCGACTAATCGGACCTATGGGAAATCGTTGTCCCATTTGACCGATCATAATAAAAACATGTACAGTCATTTTGAAAAGTACTTTATAAATCATAAAACCAAAACAAAATTAACTTTCAACTGCTAAAATAAACGACGATTCCAAGTATTTGATTATCTTGACTGCTACCTATATGACGCTGACTTTACTAGCGTCATGTAATAATAAGTAATTTTTAGTAATTTTTAATATTAAGTAATTTTTAGTTGTTTATATTTTTATTAGGTAACTACTTAGTATAATATGCTAAAACTACTTTAAAAGTAGAAAATAATATTAATAATAGGCACTACTACTTACTTCCATTCTTAGGTATACGTAGGTATTTTTATCTATAGGTAATTTTATTTTTATTTTTAATATGAATTTATTAGTCTTCATATTAAAATTAAAAATTAAATTAAAAATTAATTACTCGACATGACTGTACAATATTTAAAAACAGGGCGTCGGTCAAAGGGGAAAATTAATTCCCGTTAGACCGATTGATCGGTCAACGGATCGGACGAACGGGAAACACTCTCGTTGCCTAACAGGTAAGTATATCAAATATATGATATTTTATAATTATATCCAAGCCAGTGTCAAGTAGGTATACTTACACAAATAGCAATGCCACATGATTTTTGCCAGCGACATAATAAGTCAGTCGATATAAGTTTTTCAAGTAGCTATTAGGGTTTTTGAAGACGCTTTTACTTTGTTGCTAAAAAAATATATGATGGGTTACGAGCCCACAATATTATTTTTATTATCTTAAATAATAAAAATAGCGTTGAGTTTTTGTTTAAATGAAACCCACCTGAGACGTCAAAAAAGAAATAATATTAAGTATAAAGCTACTCCATTTGTACTCTGTTCGCGGTGACATTGGCACTCCGCTAGTAGAAGCTGCATAAGGTAAAAAAACGAGCCTCTAGTCGAAGCGACATAAGATGATAAATTGTTTCATGCAAAATTAAGCATTGCGTTAATGATATACCATTTAAATTAGGATGTTTTATTTTGACAATGATTTTATACAAGTATGAAGCAGTGTTGGGCATAATTCAATTAATTTGTAATTGAATTACAAATTAAAATATATTTAATGCAATTACTTGTAATTAATTACGCTCGCAATTGAATTACATTTAATTTAAATTACTTGGTAATTTTTAATTGAAATTACATTAATTTGTAATTGAATTACGCAATTACGTTATATAAACTTGTCTATTACTTACTCAAAAAGTATCAAATTTACCCAATGAGTTCTTATTTATTTTATATTTAGTATTTGGTATGGTGCCTCTTAGCACAGGTAACTTGATTTGATTACTTAAAAAGAGGCATCAACCACGGTTATTGTAATATTTAATGTGCTTACGTTTTTTCATTTTCATTTTCATATAAATATAGTAGCATACTTTATAAAAACAATGAAAATGCTTTCCTAGATGAATGTAATTGTAATTTCATAAAGTAATGCATTACCAATAAAAATTACAAAATGTAATTTCTAATTGAATTACAAATTACATTTTGAAATTCAGAGCTGATCGTAATTCAATTAGAAATTACACATGTGTAATTTTAATTCGTAATTGAAATTACATTCTGTAATTGCAATTCATAATTTGTAATTCAATTACTTTTTGCCCAACACTGGTATGAAGTTTGTATAGGTCGCCCTAGGACACTTTTGGGAGAGAATTCTGTATGGAACCCGGCGTCTATTGGTTGGTATGTCGATGGTGTTTTGTCATTATAGTTACCATTATTAGTGCAGGAAAACATTATTATCTGATACTGTTTACAATGCCGAGGAGAATAACCACCTAACAAAGGTCGTCGAAGTCGATCAAATGTGCGACGAGCTACCTCACGCTCTAATCGCACTGATGACCAGCGAGAGACTGATAAGTGATAACGATAACAGTCGTAGTAGTATGACAGATTTACGTTCCAGAGTGAATATTCACTCAACAATGAAGTGGATAGGCAGAGAATGGAACGAGTTCGGGGACATCGATCACACCAGCAGCGAGCACGGAAAAATGAATATGATCGATTGCGCAGACGCAATGCTCCTGTGAACCAATACTGTATTTCATAGTGACCCTCCGGGAATCCTCGGCGACTCTGATAAGTCTGGTTGAAACAGAATATTGCCGATGATGAGCTGCTGACTTTCTTCAATCTCATCCAAATCCTTTACTTCTTCGGGAGTTAAATTAAGTTCTGCAAATATTCCCTCAGATGATGGCACAGACGATGCTGATGGCATTGTTGGGACGAACTTCGGTTTAATAACAGCTGTTGTTTCACTCGATGTTTTTGTTCCTTAGCCCTATTAATTCGTAAACTTGAAGGTATGAGCGATTATTTCGAAACATTCGTCGCACCTTAACATTTTTTTTGTGCAACTAGGACAGGTACTTCTGTTGTACTGCCGTTCCATCCACTTATTACAAAAGGGACAATGCATTGTTAAAAGTTAATTATAACTTCTGGAAAATAGTTTTGAAATATCAACAATATTTTCTTTGAAAGTTGGTGACAGTGACACTGATAGTGTTGCCAGGTTACTAAACTACTATTACGTTTAGTAATGTGGCGAAATCGATACAGACTGAAAAAAAGGCTGGTACCTTATGTGTTGACATAAGTGTCTTTAATCTAATATAATGTGACATGCAATGCAACATGGACATGTCTGCGTGATTTGCCCACTTTTTCCACCCCCTATGGAGCCGATACTTAAGACTATCTGATGATGCCTGTATAAAGTTACCGGCTCTAAAATACATATGGTTTAAATAAATATGGTTTATATTAGGAGGTAAGTGATACGAGGTTCACCGGGTCATCTAGTTATAAATATTTTATCCAGTCATCCGTAGATACACCTAGACCCCGTTATCTTGTCGCACTGACGTCGCTTTTTTGTAGGGATTGAATGTTTATTTTATCGACTGTATAAATGTCGATAGTATTGTACTTAGATTTATATGTCACGTCACTGGCAATGAGTCAAAAACAATCATTACTAAAAATGTGGTAAAAAAGAACGGGAATAAAAGTTGCGGGTGTTCGTTAGTTAAAACCGTCAATCATAGTTTTTCCACTATAATTACATCAGGTTATCGCATCTCATAATACTAATGAGGTTTACTTATTTTTAATATGCTATACTGAAATAGAGCAGAGATTTAAAAGGAAAAAAAACAATCGCTTTGTGTCATTAAATAAACTACAAATATCAATATACGGTCGATAAAATATACATAGTGAAGTTGAGAATAATGTTAATAATGTATGGGAGATTATGAAGAATGGCATGGTCAAATCGGCCACTGAAGTATGCGGTGTAGTCAAAAGAAGAAAAAGCAAGAATGAACGTCCGGAATGGTGGGATAGAGAGGTAGATGATGTAGTGAAAGAGAAGAAAAAGTGTTGGTTGGATTTTGTAGCTGTAGATCCAGGACAAGATCTAAGCGACAGAAAGAAAAAAGAGTATAATAGATCAAAGAAAAGAGTGAAAGACGTTGTGGCTAGAAAGAAAGATTTACTGAATGAAAAGTATGATAGGAGTTTCTCTGACAACTTCCGGTCGAATATTAAACTCTTTTGGAGCTTGATTAAATCGGCTCGGGGGAAATCAGAGAAAACTAAATTAAGCGCGGTGAGGGATGAGTCTGGAAACTTAATATGTGAGGAAGAAAAAATGCTTGATAGATGGAAAACTTATTTTGAAAGCTTGTTTGAATGCGAAGATATTTCTCGTGAGCCAGAAAGCATGAGTAAAGGTGCAAGTAGCGAAGATGAAAGTGTGATTAGTATGAGTGAAATCATGAAAGCATTAAAAAGTATGAAAGCGGGAAAATCAGCAGGTTGTGATAGAGTGTCGATAGAAATGCTGAGGAGAGGAGATGGCCTGGTGGGTAGTCTGTTGTACCGCCTTTTCAATGCATGTTGGAGAAGCGGCCGAGTCCCGGAAGATTGGGTCAAGGCCGTTATCGTCCCACTGTATAAAGGAAAGGGGTCACAGCAAGACTGCAAAAACTACCGCGGTATCAGCCTCCTTAGTGTTGTCGGTAAAGTACAATCTGGGATGTACAAGCGGGATTTCGAAAGGGAATGGGATGTACGGATCAGGTCTTTTCACTACGGTCCATCACAGAAAAGTTCTTGGCTGTCAACCAAAAGGTTTTCTGTGCTTTTGTGGACCTGGAAAAGGCCTATGATAGGGTAGATAGAAAGGAGTTGTGGACGGTGTTGTCTATGTATGGAGTGAGCAGCAACCTGGTGCAGGCTTTGAGGTCCCTTTATGAGGGCTCCAGAGCCTGTGTCAGGATCAATGGGGCATACTCGGCCTGGTTTAACATCTCTAAAGGTGTTAGACAGGGCTGTGTTGCCTCACCATGGCTGTTCAATCTATTCATGGACAGTTGTATGAGGGATTTGAAAGAGTATGATAAGGGTTTGCGTGTGCAAGAGTTGCTAATCAAATGCCTCTTATATGCCGATGATCAAGTTATACTTGCCCCATCGGTACTTGAGTTGCAGGAGATGGTGACAGTGATGAATGAGGAATTTAAGCAAAAGGGGATGAAAGTAAATGTTGCCAAGACCAAGGTCATGGTGATAGAGAAGGATGAAGAGATGACTGAGTGCGTGATAAATGTAAATGGTGAATTAGTAGAACAAGTGAGCGAATTTGTGTACCTGGGAAGTGTGTTTACAAGAGATGGTAAGTGTGAGAAGGATATCGAGAGGAGGGTAAATGCGGGGAATCAAATTAATGGGGCCCTGTACTCCTTTGTGAGCAGACAGGGCGTTTCACAAAAAGCCCGGCTGGCTGTTCACAATGGAGTGATGGCCCCTACCCTGATGTATGGTAGTGAATGTTGGGTGTGGCAGGACAAGCATGTAAGTCGTGTAAATGCAGTTGAAATGCGCTCTTTGCGTAGTATGTGTGGTGTGAAACTGATTGATAGAGTTAGAAATGAAAAAATCAGAGAGAAGTGTGGAATAAAAGAAGATGTAGTGACTAAGATTGAAAAGGGCATGCTTCGATGGTTCGGTCATTTGGAAAGGATGGATGAGGGAAGATTGACGAAAGAGATATACAGATCGAAAGTGTGTGGAAGGGTCGGAAGGGGCCGCCCTAGGCGTACTTTTTCGAATCAAATCGGAGAAATACTGGAAAAGGGCCGAATCTTAAGTACCCGAAACCGACGTGCGTGCATGACTCGATGTATGAATGTTGAAGAAGCGAAGGAAATTTGTCAGGATCGTAGCAAGTGGAAAGAAGTGGTCTCTGCCTACCCCTCTGGGAAACAGGCGTGATTTAATGTATGTATGTATCAATCCCTACAAAAATGCCATGTCACTGCGACAAGATAACGGGGTCTATACATAATCATGTCATATCATATAGACTACCTATACACATAATAATATAATAACTCTCACTAACTATTTAGTTTAAAAATATAATTATATTAATTTATGTTGAATATTGTATATTAGAACCACCAAACAATTAAACCGTTACTTAATCATTAATTCATTCACTTCTTCCCATCCCTACAAATGAAATTCCAAACTGACATTCAGTTTTGATAATCTGTGACAGGGAGTTTCGTGGAAATTATTATTTGATTAAAATATGTTACTTGTAAGGATAATTTAAAGCAATATTTAGTAGAAATGAATTCGTTTGTGTTTAAAGTAATGTCTATTAGTTATTACGGTACCATATATTGAGTGATTCTTTCGGAATGTCGTGATATGTGATCGAGTGATGTTTGTTTACGTCTTAGCTCAAGTAAGAAAAATTAGACTTTAGGTACTTATGGGTACTAACCCGTAGTACAAGGCTAGAGCTTAGAGACTAGGGAAATTGGTGTGAGATTGCCCCTGATATTTATTTATTATGTTATTATTAAATAGTCGTAAATACTATTCTGCCATTGATATTCATAAAAGAAAATTGAATCAATTTACCATTTGCCTTAATACTCCAGTAACTTCTGTCAACATGAGTTTGCGTTAAATCCGGTAGTTCTGACTTGTTTTTGATGTTGGACCAATGAATAACCCAAGTTTGTGACGTCGAGCGCCGAACGCAACTTTGTCAAAATTAAAAATAAACCCGTGTTGATTTTGACTTTTATCAGATTTTGGCGATTCATAGTACCTTTTCGGGATATTTTTAAAGCGGACATTTTTTTTTACCGTATGAGACTAGAATTGTCTCTGTAGACCCATTGGTTTCTGAGATAAGCTTTTTAAAATTCATAATTTTTTCTAACTTTGCTATTAGCGCGTTTTGTTAGGGGTCACATAAAGACTATCGAAATGTTTAAGGACAAGTGAAATATGTAATAACTACTTAAATTTTATCATTCTACATAAGTACACACAACTCTTGTGGTCATCTGTTATTGGCTTACTCAAATGTATCCATATCTTGGTATCTGATTTAATGTATCGCTGTTGATGTCCCAAATAAAATAAATAAATAAATAAATAAATAAACATCACACCTAACTAACCATTAAAGACAGAGCAGAGAGAAAAAGAAAGAGATGTATATATGTGTATTATGTCAACTTCTATGCATTCTAGTGCGACTCTCTTTCATGCAATATTTCAGATTTCTGAAGTGTATAGCTAGATGTGTTGCTGTGTGTACCTATGTTCTTGGGTTTTGATTGATAGACTTTTTAAAACGTTTTACGTTAACTAAGAGACTATTATGTTAGCTCTCGGGCGACTTTCCGCACTTGGCTTCGGACATCTCTTATCAGATTACGGACAACGTTCGGTGACCAGTTTTGGCGCTTTTAGACAGATTTTTTTAACTTTGTCTACGGATTTAATTTGTTGATGGCAAACTTTATTTTGATAAAACTTTATGTATTAATTTAAAACGAGAAAACTGTTTTTGTGTGCTTAATTTATTTGTTGCACTGATATCATTGACTCGATACACCCGTGTCAACAAGTTGCGGGCCGCTTGATTGATGTGAGCCGTCACTTAACTCGCTTCGCTTCATAATTCGTGCTTAATTTAAATTCAATTATATTTCAAATTTAATTTTATATTACGTATTGAGCGAAATGATAACTTAATATTATATTTCTTGCTGGTCCAAAATTTGAGATCCCCTTAAATATTTGAAAACTTTGACAGTGACGTAACTTTGTTTACATTTTTTCTGTGGGAATAAAAATCCA
Source organism: Acleris emargana (assembly GCA_927399475.2). Lineage (NCBI taxonomy): Eukaryota > Metazoa > Arthropoda > Insecta > Lepidoptera > Tortricidae > Acleris > Acleris emargana. The sequence goes on along the minus strand of OV656835.1, from coordinate 40,141,472 downwards.
ACCTTAAGTTAAGTTCTATAACCCAAGACTCCTGCAAGGCAAGAAAGGGTTTATGTTTTGGCGGATTCTTTACCAAAACGTCTCTATTAGAAAAAATAAACATATTACGAGGTAACAAAACACAAATGTAACAGCGCGTAATATTGTTCTTATTTTCAGCTATCTTTATCGTTATTGGTCTCTCAAATAGTTGAGAAAAACGTAAAATATATTATTTTACTAGGTTGCGAGCAGTGGTTCGATTAATCAGTGAGTAGTTTAAAGCACCTTGAACATATTTTTCTTCATAAACCATCTGGCAGGCCGAGATGACCTGCGCAACGATGATGAGCAAGTCACCAGTGATGAGGCTGTTCCTCCCCTTGGACTCGCCCGTGGTCTCGTAGATCGCGTCAGTCGAGCCCACTATCACCAGCCCGAGGATCACGAATACTGTTGGTTGGACCAAAACCACGTTAATTATTTTTCTTATACACGAATACAAATGTAGAATGAGTGAGTATGACGTATAACTGGACATCAGAATGAAAAAGATTACTGTACTAATGTTATGAACGAGAGTGAAAGAGATAGCGGGTTAAGTTTTGAATTTTAGGCGTTAGAGGTCGAGGTTCCGAGTTTAAGTCGAAAAGACGTGTGTGCTGTACCAATTTCTTTAATTTTTATTATACAGTTTTCACGTTGAGTTTCACCTTGCCATCCCACACAAATATTATAATTTATAACAAAAAAGAATATACAAAGTGGTTACTTCAGAAAAATTGTTAAAACCTATAGCTAGCCAGCCCCACTATGTAAAAAAATTACAAGGGATACCACAAAGAAGTGTACTACGGCCTGTATTATGTTTAGTATATGTAAACGAGTTTCCTCTAGTCATTGACCCCTTCCGTGTAATGTTTGCTGATGATGCTACTTTTAAAGGCTTGTCTTACTAGCACCGTAATTATTTCAGATACATGTATGTGTCTTTACACAAATCGGCGTATAACATACGCTCCAATTAAATTTGTACATTAATATAAATAAAATAGGGTTTTTAACATCTTGAACGAAAATAACGTTAATGCTATCTTCACATAAGCACAAACAAATCAGTCACTTAAAAGCAGGGATCGTTACCGGTATTCTTACTACCGGTTTTAAATAAGGTATAACCGGTTATAATTGCATTTTGGTATTTATATCACTAAAGCTCTAATAAGCGGTATAATCAAAACCGGTATTGAAATGTAATAGCGGTTTCGACAATTGACAACATTACCTCTATTTGATACTTTACCAATAAACCCATTACCGGTAATACCTGTCAGTGTCCAAACAAGCAAGTTTTCTCATTTTGAATTATGACAATCAACGAAAAGATTACCATTCTGTCATATGATCGGTTTGTCTTTTTCTTTTCCGTCCGCGGCCCATTTTAGATATTTTTATATAAATACGAAATCTTTCTTTTTCGTGTGGCTTTTTGCTATTTTATTAAATTATTACAGAAAGGCGAATAAACAAATTGACAATTGACAATTTGAAATACGTCGCAAATCAATTTATTTGTTCAGTACTAGCAGACATTTCAACCAGTGTTAGCCAACAATGCTATTGAGTTATGTTACACCTATTTGTTGTGCTTCAGTCATAATGTCTACTTGACACCTTATCTATCAAGAGCAACGAATACCGATATTAAATAGAGGTAAAGAATACTGTAAATAGTGCATACATAGTGAAAAAGACAAAAGCGGAATGACAACATTACCTCTAACTCGAAAATAGGTATTATTATTTTAGCGGTAATCGTTTGACAATTTATATACAGGTATTCAATTTCACCGGTTTTACAATCCCTGCTTAAAAGTATTCAAAAAGTAAATAAAAAATGTTTTGTGTCTGTCTACCGAAAAGACAATTCATTTCGGTGGTCAAAATAAATGTCTTCGTCGTCAGAAGACCAGAAGCGTTGAATCCGTTTACTCAGATTAGGGATTGGTGGCTTCTCTGGTTTTGACGTTGACGTATCTGAGCTGTCAGAATATACGTCCGAAAATGGTATGCGCTTATGGACATTACCTCCAATCAGCAGTGATGGACTGCGCTCGCTAACTTTCAATAGTTGCTGCATCGAGCCACTTACAATTGGACTGGACCATCGGCTTGCCACTGGACTGTGCATAGGAGTCAAGGTAGGACTCGGTGAATTCATCCTCTCGGTGGGAGCTGGTGTGTCATTCCGAGTAGGACTTTGCAGAGGAGTCGTCAGGTCTTTTTCAGTAAATCATCAAAGTAGAGACTTTCAACCTTCTTCTGTTTCTCATTGCAATACGTGCACCCATTTCAGCTCTTGATGATACTGAAGTCACTGGACTCGAGGGCGGTGTTTCACGTGCAATAAACTTTTCAGCTTCTTTTCGTATCTTGACTTTATCCTCGTCTTCTGGCATCCTCTCTCCATTTCCTCCTCAATAGCTTTTTTCACATCTGGTAAATCTTCTAATGTTTTTATTTTCCCTTCAGCTTTCTTCCGGTGGTAATATTCTCTGTCCTTTCTTCGCTTTTCTTCCAAGGCTTCTGGATTATGTTTGAGTTTTTCACGTGCCTTTCTCATACTCAGTGTTTTTTGCTCACGGCGTCGTTTTTTTTCTGGCTATCGGTAAGATTACTTCTTGTTTTCGCCATCGCCTAAAAAATCACAACAAGTAATGCACACAAACGAAACGAAGGTAAAGCTGTGCAAAGAAACAGCAGGAGGTTTTGTTAGAAAAGAAAATGTGTAAGGAAAACGACTGTGCTTATGAAGAATCATTATTTCCCATGCCGTAAGAAATGCATTAATACAGTTACAGTCGGCTTCATTAGGTTATTGGGCACCTAAGTGCCTTGTCGTTTTCACTCGTTTGACAACTTCATATGGCAGTTTAACATGACGTTTAATGTGACACGGTGCAAAGGTGTTGGACCCCTTGTGAGGTTGACCGTACCAACCATTGTTAACTAAGAGTATGTAACTGTGACATTAACTACAAGTCGACATATGGTGTAAGCTAAAGGTGTGAGGGAAGTGGTGGTTTAAAACATATTTGCTCATATAAATAAAGCGAAACACCAATAATCAGAAGCAGTTTTATAAGTTATAATAACTAAATAACCCACATTCAAGAAAACATTTCACTCGGTGGACATCTGTCGTTTCGGTGGACAAAAGTTCCACCAAAAAGACGTCCACCGAATGGACTTTTTTCGCAAAATCATTCACACCACGTGCCGTTTATAGGTTATGTCAAAAGCCAAGGTATATTCATAAAGTTTCATTGTTTAACTAGTTAATAAGAATGCTAGATTAATATATAGTGATTTACTTACCGAAATACACCAGTAACCGGAAAGACAACTCAACTTTTACACCACCAAATATTATTCTTAACACAATAACAACGTCTTCTGCGTACGAGTCACGGCAAAATGGCCTCTGACAGGGATAGTGCGATATTGGATGCGTTCAATTTTACGTTCCGTTCCATTATTTGACATTTACTTCCGTTTTGTCAGTATCGAAAGTAATGTCCACCGGAAAGACAAAAAATGTTGTGACAATATTCAATGATGCAAAAAGTGTGTTTTATTTCTATATATTTTTTTATTGGAAAATACACTGTAGATTAGGAAAATATATCATTTTTGTAAACTAATATAAAACACGTATTTATTAAAAGCTAGATTCTATTGAAAGGTAGAATCCGAACAGTCCACCGAAGTGGACATTTCGGTTACATGGTGGTGGTATAAAGTATAAATAAATAAATTTATAGTAAATCTGAGAGTATGGTCTAGTATGTTTCGTTTACTTTATTATTATGATATAACATTAAGATACATTTTATTATGTGGCCTATATGTGGGTGAATCAACTGAAATGTTTTACCAATTATATGTTTTTAGAAAAACTATATTTTTGTTAATGACGTGGCTTACACGCTTATTAAATCAGACAAATAGGCCCACATTTGAAGTTATTTGATTTAAAATAGTACAGTTTTAATTAATAATATAGTTGGTAACGCAGGGGACAATGTTGTCCCTAGGTTTTGTATGGAAAATGTGCATTTTCCCCTGATCCTGACCAAGTTTTTTCGCGGATTAAAAAATATTTGTGCTGTTTAACGTGTAAGGTCTGTAAATTTGTTGGTCTGTTTTTAATATTCATAGATCATTATTAACCATAAGTCACCAGGAAAGTTTTAAAACCGCAAAAGAAAAGGAGTACCTTAAAAGTTGATTCACCCATATATGATTCGTATGAACAGTTTTTTTTAGGGTTATGACAATGACCCACGTAATACCGATATGACTGATTCCGATGGCGCTAACCGAACAATGGTGACCTTTGTTAGTCTCAGTGTTGGTATACCTACTTCACTTTTTTTGCACTACTGGCGAGTGATCTGGCCTCACTTGCCCCCACTAAATACATGTTAGAGGTTAGTGTAACTACGAGTAGGCCATATTTCAAGTTCGTAGGCCTCTGCTGAAGCGCGAGATGGACGAATGGGTTAGCAGAGTCTTCAAATGAGTCTAAAAAGTGACTAAGCTATTGGGCCTTTTAGTCGGGTAATTAGTGACATAATTGTATGGGAAACCTTGCAAATCTTCAACGAAGGAAGCCGCTTGGCACAAAATTCAAATTCAAAATTCAAAATATTTATTCAGTAAATTGGCCACATGAGGGCTTGTTTTCACGTCGGTAACATGGAGTGAATCTACTAGCGCTTCGGACAAGACCATCATTGCGGAGAAGAAGCGCCGCAAGAAACTCGAGCAGAAGGTCATTTTTTTTAATGATTAAATACAATAATACTTAAAAGTATCTAAATTACATTACAAGGTAATAAAGTAATAAATCATTATTTTTAAAAAGTAACACAAATAAAATCATTACAAATGTAAGGTCAATAAAATACCTAATGTCTAGGAGAACAACATGACGAGGTCTCTACGTCAGGAACGATAATTAAAATAATTAACTGAATAACAGGTCCTTGCAAGCGTGAACAGACCGGACCCCACAGACAGCACCCGTTCACGAGTATGACGCGTATCTCAGCCATCGCCTCCCTCAACCATGTGTTCGGGAAGGTGGCGACCCGATCAACGACGCCGCCGTAAGCAAAGACCTTAGAGTGAGCATGACATGCTCATACTGCCGGACAAAATATATCAATAAAAAAGGGAACTTTCCGGCGAGACACCATCACAATGTGTTCTCATTTCTTCAGTGTCTTGTGCACAAGAACCAATAAAAAAATTATACGTATACCTGTGCCAAGCGGCTTCCTTCGTTGAAGATTTGCAAGGTTGATGTCACTAATTACCCGACTATTTCTGTTGAATAAACTTTTTAATCACGAAATATAGTCAGCGTATTTTATCGCTAACACTGGCCACAAACAACTCTGCTACACGGACGTTGATTTATCTCCGTCACTTTTTTATTCTATGTGTCAACAACAAAATACGAGGGTGGATTGAAAAGTTCTGAGCCTGGTAAAAAAAAGTAACGGGCTCACTTTTTATAACAATTTTATTTTTCGACATATTCTCCATGAAGGTCAATGCACTTAGTCCACCTCGCCTCCGACTTCATTATCCCATCAAAAAAAAAAGAATCGCTGAGGTCGTTAAGATATGCTTCTTGTACCTCCATATTTGTCGAAAATATTTGTCCTCCCAAGTGTTTTTTGAGGTTTGGGAAGAGATGATAATCGGGAGGAGCTAGATCCGGCGAGTAAGGGTCATGCGGCAGCACTACAAATCCACAATCATATATTTGTGCCATTGATTTCGCCGAAGTGTGAACGCGAGCGTTGTCTTGGTGAAACAGTACTTTTTTCGACAGCATTCCAGGTCTCTTTATTTTAATTTCCTCACGCAGACGACGTAAAAGAGCACAATAGTAGTCCGAATTTATTGCTTCGCCCTTTTCGAGATAGTCTATCATGATATTCATGATAACCCCCCTGCAATCCCAGAAAACTGAGGCCATTACCTTATTAGCTGACAAAATGACCTTGGCTTTTTTGGGTGGTGGTGAACCTGGTCTTTTCCATTGCCTGGATTGTTCTTTCGATTCTGGTGTACTGTGGTGGACCCATGTCTCGTCCATAGTTATAAAACGATTGAAAAAATCGTCGGAGTCACGTTGAAACATACATAAACAATCTTGGGAAATTGTAACACGTACTCGTTTGTTCTCGACTGAAAGCAGTCTAGGCACCCACCTGGTTGACACCTTAGAAAATCCAAGAACATCGGTGACGATGTTCTGTGCCCGCTCATAAGAAATACCCTTTGCTTCCGCTATCTCCACAATCTTCAATCGCCTATCCTTCATTATCGCATCTCATATATTATTGACATTTTCGTCCGTAGTAGCCGTCAACGGCCGCCCACTCCTAGGCTCGTCTTGAACAGTCTCCCGGCCACGTTTGAAACCAGCTACCCATCTTTTTATGGTAGGATACGATGGAGCAGATTGCCCTTATGTTTGATTCATATCTTCAAATATTTGTTTTGGTGTTAACCCCTTATTTTGCAAACATTTTATGACAGAACGGTGCTCAATTTTATCCATTACTTGAAAAATCAGTGACCTTATGTAGCAGTTCGAGCATAAAATGCAAAATTGTGACAGGAAAAAAACAAAAGATAGTGCATAATGGCGACTAAATATGGCACTTTGACCTGCCAGTATTTATTTGTTTTTTTTTTATTATATTCAACCTTAGGCTCAGAACTTTTCAATGCACCCTCGTAAATATACCAAATATTATTTACGCTATTATTTAACCCGAATAAAAGGTTATGGGCAATAAAGGTGAAATTAGTGATAAATAAAAATGGCTGGTACCTCGTACCGAATTGAGTTATTAAACCAAAATAACTACGACACCTGGAAAGTGCAGGCACAAGCGGTGTTGATAAAGGCAGGTTTGTGGAAATATTTGAATAATCCAACACTGCCCGCGACCGTCACCGATCTAGACGCTATCGCTACGGGCGCTATTTGTTACGGGCGGTAGGCAGGGTAACTAAAATAATGCTACTCAATACACTAACAACGGATGTTTATTCTATAATCTATCTAAAATACTAATTTAACACAAATCTAGGTCTAAACTAACTTATATCTAAGAATGAGGGCGCCAAGAGAGGTTTCGTCCGATGGTCGACGGGGTACTCTGCCTAACCCTGTGCCTAAGGTCTAGCTCGGTCGTTCTAATTTCCCTCAGCGGTAAAAAGGGCGTTGCGACAAGCCCTTTGTTAAGCTTCACTCACACACAAAATAATAATTTACAATTATAATTTCTATAGTAGTCAAGTTACATGTCTTGACAAAGAAGTTATTTCGGTATTTTTTCAAATATTTCTATAATTAACACAAATGAAGAGTGCCAACTCTTGGCAAAGTCAGAGCTATTTTTGATCATTTCTTCACATGAAATTAAAAACGTAAAAAAATGCAAGACAGCTCAAGAAATTTGGAAAAAACTCTAAGATATTTATGAAAGTAAGCGACCTACAAAAAAGGCTTCACTCTTCAAGCAGTTAATTGTTGCTAAATTCAAAGAAGGAGACGATTTAAGAGAGCATCTAAATCTTCTGACAGATATAGTTGACAAATTAACAAATATGGAAGTCGATATTAACAAAGATCTTTTATCAGTCATAATGCTATATTCATTATCGTCAGATTTTGAAAATTTTCGCATAGCTATTGAATCCCGTGACAATCTGCCTTCTCCAAAAGAGCTAAAAATAAAAATCTTAGAAGAAACAGAAGCCCGTAAATATACAGAAACAAAAACTAATAAAAGCAACGCAATGTATACAAATAAAAACATTTTTTTCAGAAAAAAGAAACCAAGCTACTGTCAAATATGTAAGAAACAAGGACACAACACTCAAAATTGTCGTTTCCGTAATAATCGCAATAATCAAGAACGGTCAAACGCAGCACAAAACATATGCTTAGCAACAGACCCAAATAAAAGTACAAATAGATGGTGTATTGACAGTGGATGCACATCGCATATGAGCAATAATCAGAATGATTTTTCCTCCATAAAAAAATATAATGGAACATTGAAATTAGCAGCCGATGATAGCACTACAAAAATTGAAGGAAGAGGAAATGCTCAAATTAAAGTTGACGATAAGAATATAAAACTTGAAGACACATTATATGTGCAAAATTTAACTACAAACTTATTGTCAGTTTAAAAAAAAACGGAAAAAGGAAAAACCGTATTATTCAAAGAACACTTTGCTACTGTCAAAGATATAAAAACGAATAGAATTGAACTTAAAGCAAAAAAGACAAATGGTCGGTGATACTGCAAAACCGCGTAACTAACAAATTTATGATAAAGCAAAATGAACCTTACTCTCTTATTAAAAACGTGCATTTTTCTCCTTATTTAAAATGTTACTTACGCGGTTTTGCAGTTTCACCGACGAAATGGTTTATATTATTTGACAAATAATAAAAATGAAAAAGACTTCAACAATAAAGAAGAAACTACATTTAATGCTGAAATTGATGAATGGCATAGAAAACTTGGTCACATCAATGAAACAAGTTTAAAACAAGCTTTAAAAGAAGAAGCAATGAATGGACTCAAGTTTGATATGAACCAAAACTTAATGAATGCGAAGTATGCATTAAGGGAAAGATGAGCTGTCTATCTTTTCCTAAAAACAATGGTGATCCAAGAACAACACAACGTCTCGAAATAGTACACTCAGACGTTTGTGGTCCAATTAATGTAGAATCCGTTAGCGGAGGAAGATATTTCGTTACATTTATCGATGAGTACTCCATATACTCAAGAGTATATATCATACGAAATAAAAACGAAGTGTTTGAAAAGTTTCAACAATATAAAGAAGAAATGGAGAGATATACTGGAAATAAAATAAAATTCTTACAATCTGACAACGGTACAGAATATATCAATAAAGAATTTGATCGATATTTAAAACAATGCGGAATTAATAGAAGACTAAGCTTTGCATACACACCACAGCAAAACGGTACAGCTGAAAGAAAAAATAGAAGCCTTCAAGAAAGTTCCAGATGCCTATTACTTGATGGAAACATGCCCGAAAAATATTGGGCAGAAGCTGTCTCTACCGCAAATTATCTACTCAACCGAACACCATCAAAAGTCATCGGAAATAAAACTCCATTTGAAATTTGGGTTGGAAGAAAACCATCAGTACAACACTTACACATATTTGGATCAAAAGCTTTCGCACTGAAGAAAAACAAGAAACAAAAAAGAAAGTATGCATCAAAAGCAACCGAAGGAATATTTTTAGGTTATGCAGAGAATAGCAAAGCTTACAGAATATTGATACCTGAAACAAAACATGTTATTGTAAGCAGAGATGTCAAAATAATGAAAACGTTATATTACGAAAACAAACAGACAGTTCATAAACAAGAAGATCAGAAAAAAGAAAAGTTGATCGAAATTCTTTACACCAATAAAAAAGAAAAGCCTATTGAAATAAATGAACAAAACCAAGACGGTGAAGCATACTGTGATTCTATGACTGATCTTGAAGGACACGAACTGCAAAATGAACTGCAAGAAAATGAAAATTTTCTCGATGATATAACAGAAACAGAGATAATAAATAATGATGAAAACGTCATTACTAGTTCTGATAACATTGAAATAACAGAACCTGAAAGAAACCAAAACGATGATATTTCAATAAATGAAAGACCCCACAGATCCAGACAACCGCCAGTTTGGACAAAAGATTATGTATGCACCATATGCATGGGTAAAGAAGACAACTCAGAATGGAAAGACGCAATAATTTCTGAGATAACAGCACATTTAAAAAATGAAACCTGGTCCATAGTCAAGAAACCACCTTGTCGGAATGTCATTGACAGCAAGATGATTCTTAAAGATAAATTAGGACCAGATGGCAATATTGAACGCAAAAAGGCTAGACTAGTAGCCCGAGGTTTTTCGCAGATACCTGGTGTAGACTATCAAGAAGTGTTTGCACCTGTAACTCGACTTAGCTCAATAAGACTGTTAGTGTCTTTAGCTGTCCAGAAAGACATGCATTTAAATCAAATAGATATATGCACTGCATTCTTGAACGGAGATATTGAAGAAGAAATCTTCATGAAAAAGCCTATCAATTTGGAAAGTTACCTTCAAGACATTATTAAAATTACAAATGACTCGGACATTAAACAAAAATCAAGTAAAATGCTAAATGATTTGAACCAAGACAAAGAAAACTCAGTTTGCAAATTGAATAAAGCGATATATGGATTAAAACAATCTGGAAGGCAATGGTATAAAAAATTAGATTCCGAATTAAAAACCATTGGATTTATTCCCACAAATGTTGATCCATGTATGTATACATATGCGAAAGGCGGAGAGGAAATCATTATTAGCATATATGTGGATGACATTATAATTGCTTGCAAATCGCAAATAGACCAAGTCAAGAATTTACTCATAAAGAGATTCCAAATGCGTGACTTAGGTAAAATTAATGATTGCCTCGGAATAACATTTGAGAGAGATGAAAATCGAATAATATTAAAACAAAGAAAATATATTGAAACAATATTGGAAAAGTTTGGGTGTAAAGATTGCAAACCTGCATCCACTCCTATGGAGATAGGACTTAAGTTGGAAAAGGGACCAACTTTAGACCTATTACAGGTTTAAAGTTTTATCGTCCGGCTGTATCTCACGTTGGAAAAGATCTAGCGTGTCGAATTTTCATGGTTAAAGCAGTCCTGCATATTCGTGGTTGTTATGTAAAATTAAGCGTCCCTCCGTTTCAATTTCTGGCAATAATTATCTTGGACTCTCTCTCCACTCTTTCTAGTCTTGATCTAAGGTGTTCATCCCGGCTACATCCTCGGTCGCTTTTCGCGATGCTGGATTCTATTCAATTGTACGAGTATTGGGTGCCACTTTCGTGCCTCGCTGATGCTCGTTTCGTGATCACACGAGTGTTTTAGGCTTAATTATACTACCCTATTACACTACTTTATGTACAAAAGTATCATAAGTTTAGAATTGTCCTACTTTCGTAACAGCAAAAAACCAACAAACAGAACAATTCGATCCTCCGTCAAGACCAATGTTTTTTTTTTAAATCATAGACAAACGATTCTCAAGTCACTCGTGATCAAACGTCGTGCGGTTTATATAAAAAAAAAACATACTGAATTGACGTTTCGACTCGATAACAGCTTTAATATCTATGAATACTAGAATAGAGACCCTCTTGAGTTTTGACAGCTGTTCCAAATTTTAACTCATAACCAGAGATCGGACAAACGGGCGTCATTACTCGCAATAATGTGGACATGACTCCAAAGATCTTAATTAAACTAATTAAAATACTTTAATTAATTTCTTACCTGATCCCTAATCTTGATCCCTTTGCAGGACAGTAATAAATAAGTAACACACAGACGTGAGGAGTGGCCATTCATATTAATCTACTTAAGTTTTCTCCATTAACATCCGGGGATTGCGAAAGATTTATTTGCTTTAATAAATCTACACAATTATTCTTTGTATTATTGTGGTTACCGGGTTAGAATAGTGCCACTCCATGTCTTCCCGTGGATGTCGTAAAAGGCGACTAAGGGAATATAGGCTTGCAGTACTGTTAGGCGATGGGCTTGCAACCTGTCACTAATACGCTGGTAAACATCTTATCCTAATTTTGCAAAAAGTGGTTACTGATTTTATCAACAACTTTTTAAAGTTGTATGTAATTCTGTAGCTCAGCCTATCCCACTCTGGGATTACAGGCGTGACGATATGTATGTATGTTATTTATTTATTAATGTCTTGCGAAGGATCAAAATTATTTTTAGCAGTAGGTACCTACCTAATTTAATTTATCTAATTAAAATCTTTGAAGTCATGTCCACATTATTGAGAGTAATGACACCCATATTCCGGTCTCTGCTCATAACCTTACCGAAATCATTAATGTAATAACATTACAGTAAATATTTTTACCTAAATAAATAGGTAAAATTGGTTTAATAATGCTAGTCATTTCCTACGGGTTTTGAACGCATAATAGAGGACTTATGATACGTGTGTAGATAATTGTGCTATTTGTGCACAGTGCCCTTCTTTGTCATTTCATATCACTGCACTGGTGATTCACTTAAAAAGTGGAACTGCCTCGAGCTGTGCTGTTATCGCAAGCGACTGGCGCCCTCCATGCAGGAATGTGAATCATTGGTGTCGTATTTGAATGGCTCGGATACTAAAGCGACACACGCATACTCCGGTGTAACTTGATACACGAGCGAAAACAGACACGAGGTCTTTTATAATTTAAAAAATAGATCCAGTCCTCTACTATACAGGGTGTAACTGGAGGAGGGGATCAAACGAAGCAGGTTGATAGAGGACATCAAGATCTATTCCATTTCAAGCGAATTTATTTAAGTTTTTGTTAAGTTTTAGTAACACCCTCTGTTACTACTTTATGTTGCTAATACAATTGATTTTTGATTTTGATAACAGTGATTTTTGATTTATGGGTAGTTCAATAGTTGGTCTTGAGTCTCCGGTTAACTTTACAGTCAAATGTATTACCAATTATTAATAAAATAATTAGTTTTTGAATATCTCCGTAATTCCAACTTTAACTTTCGGGACTATTAGCCAATAGAGATTACATAACATTCTTTTTAACTATTCCAAAAACTGTCCTAGTTAGTAATAAATCTTCAATATACATTTTATTGTATTCAAATTACAGGATCATTTGAAATTTGGTTAATTACGTCACTAAATATGAAATTATCAATTTTCCCTTAAGTAAAAACTTGCGTGAAATACTTTGTTGAGCCTGAATTTCATCAATTAAGTAGTGAAATATTTTTATTAAACCTCTTTATTTAAGTTTGTTTGTGTTCTAGGATAGTGAGTTTATTAGTTCAAATCTTTAAGTAAAGTTTGAGCAATGATCCGGTAAAGAGGCTTATTTAATTGGGTAACTTGATTTAATCACAAATATTTGACACCGTTTTTCGGAGTTATGTTATCCATCAAATGTTTCCTATTTTATTTCCTCCCTCTAAATACATGAAAATCTAGGTGACTACTAGGAATTAACTAACCTATCACCGATTACCGATTAACCATTTTTAGCTCTTTTAGACTTGAAAGTGTTTTAAGTTGATATTACGAATGCTAAATTATAAAACAACGAAAGTTTATTTATAAAACAAATGTAATAGGGCCCTACAGTAAACTATTTAATAGTCGTATATCCCCATAAGTCAACAGACCTGATACTCATCCTTTTTTCCTGCACAGTCTTCACCTGTTTATCAAGAGTTGACTCATTGACTCTACGTTAAGTACAGCAGCAATCCTAATGCCATCTTCAAATCCTGTCCTCAGAACAGTTTTTAGAAACCATAATACTGGCTTTCTACCGGGTTCACAAGTATTTACTAACCTAATTTTAACAGATTCTAATAACAGACACGGACACCAAGTAAAATTACAAGACAAAAACAAAATAAACCTTAACCTTTTGAACGCTAAGCGGCGAAGTAATCCGGCGTGCTACTGACGCCACAGCAATAAAACAAAGTGTAGAGCTCTTAAAAACTAGTGAAAGTTAAGTTTACAGAAAAATCCTAGAACATGTACAATTTTCTAAAAATTGGTGATATGTTTGATCACATTTTTAATTGGATACTCAAGACCAACTAGTCCACTACATACAAAACAAAAATCATAGCTGTAAATTCATTATTTTAGATTCAATTAGCAAAGATAGGTGGTAACAGTTAAATGTTAGTAAAATTTCCAAAAACTTGAATAACTTTCGAACAGTAGAAAATCGCTTAACATACGAGGGGCGTTCAATCTATTCGTGGTATCGATATGATACAACCTCTTTTAGTAAACTTTTTACTACTGGCCAGTAACTGTCATTAACTGTGATTAAAAATAAATAAATATGGCGGCATTACTTTCATTTGTTTTTCTGCAACTGTCGAAGAAACATCATCACTATGAGCGATTACACTATGTTGGAAAAATTAGAGCACCGAGCTGTAATAAAGTTCTTAACAAATCAAGGAAAAACCAAAAAAATATAAAAGAAGAAATGGATACGGTTTATGGTGAGTCTGCTCCTTCGTTGTCCATGATTCAAAAGTAGTCTAGTGAGTTTAAACGAGGACGGACAAGCATTGATGATGACCCTCGACCGGGATATGAGAAGATGGTCGGGTCAAAATACAAGCAATTGCTGAAAGAACCAAGCTTTCCGTAGGTATCATACACACTATCATACATGATAAACTGAATATGTCAAAAGTTAGTGCGAGATGGGTGCCGCGAATGTTGACGCCACATCAGAAACAAACGCGAGTTGCATGCTGTACAGAGTTTATGGAGCTGTGTGGGGAAAATCCAGATGAGATTATTAAAATAATTGTTACCGGAGATGAAACCTGGGTTCATCATTATGACCCAGAGAGTAAGCAAGAATCAATGCAGTGGCATGTTAGAGGTACAGCCCATCCCAAAAAGTTTAAGGTCGTCCCTTCAGCCGGCAAGGTTATGGCTACAATATTTTGGGATTATAAAGGGATATTGCTCATTGACTACAAAAATAAGGGTGTTAATATAAAGGGAGCGTACTATTCTAATATTTTACAACAGTTGCGGGAAGCAATAAAAGAAAAAAGGAGAGGAAAGCTGGCCAAAGGTGTTCTCCTTCTCCACGACATAGCTCCCGTCCACAGTGCTCAAATTGCCACAGCTACTGCCAGCGACTGTGGGTTTAAAACTATCAGGCACCCACCTTACAGTCCAGATCTTGCCCCGAGCGACTACTTCTTATTTCCCAGTCTTAAAAAATATCTGCGTGGAAAGCGGTATGAAGACGATGATGCGTTGAAGGCGGCGGTGAATGAACATTTTGACAGCCTAAGCGAAAATTATTTTTATGACGGGTTAAGAAAAATTATTGAACGATCTACCAAATGCATAGAAATAAGAGGCGAATATATTGAAAAATAAAAATATTATAACATCCATAACTTTTTTTTCTTCTTACTTAAACCACGAACTTATTGAACGCCCCTCGTACATAGGGGTGTAATCGATAGTTCTTAACGTTTTCTATCGACCTACTTCGTTTGATCCACTCCTTCTGTTACACCCTGTATATCGGCACAAATAAAGACTGCGTGTCCTTTAGATAATAGCTCCTTTGTGCAGGGCTAGAAGACTAACGCAATGATATTGATGGTGTCATGCACGGCGAACCCCTTAGCTGCCCAAATACGAGTAGAATAACACAACGTCCTAGCTGCCCAAATACAGGGTGACTGGATATTCGATATTAACCTTTTAAGCAGGCACAGTAGAGCTCATTTGGAGCCAATAAGGGCACGTAGTAAGTACCCCGGCCGAAAATTATTAGTTTCTGAAATATTTGAGATTTAAGTTTTTTTTCGAAATTGCGGGACGAAGAAGCTCGATAAAAATTAATAAAATATAATGCCATTTTTTTATGCTCTATGATGCATTTTCTGAAAGTTTAAATGTCAGCGATTTAATATAATGAAAAAAAAAACACAAAATGCTACATTTCAAGTTATTTAATAAAAAGTAATTACCTTATTATGAAAGAGTGTTTTTTTTAAATCATTGTATGACACGCAGCGTACAAATTACTGGAAAAACTTCCTTGGTTTACTAGCTATCTAATGAGATACAATACTTAACAAAAAAATAGGTATTAAATTAAATAGTTACTAATTAACACGAAGAATTACACTTTTTATGAACGTCGTTTGTATGGTACGAACTCCTCAGAAATCAGTAGTTATCTTCAAATGCATACTTCAATGATTTCTGCTAATTAGCTTTTTTCATTTTTTTCATTGGAGTTTTATTAAATAGCTTGAAATGTAGCATTGTGTTTATTTTTTTGTCATTACATTAAATCGCTGACATTTTAGCTTTCAGAAAATACATTAAAGAGCATTAAAAAATGGCAATTTTTTTTTCGAGCTTCGTTCCGCAATTTCGAAAATAAACTTAAATCTCAAATATCTCATGGCATGACCTTATTGGCTCCAAATGAACTCTACTATGCCTCCTTAAAAGGTTTGTATCAAATATCCAGTCACCCTGTATAATAAAATAATACAAATTCCGTGTATGTGTGCGCTAAGATTGTTTACGCAATATTGCGATGTTGATCTTCTTTTTTTTTATACAGTCCGAAGACTATAAAAATTGGAATTCCTAACGAGATCAGCCAAAAATGTGAAACTAAAGGAGAAATCCCATTCCTTTACTTAAATGGGAAAACCGTATGGGATTTCTCCTTCAGTTCCCGACTTCTAGCTGATCTCGTTAGGAATTCAAATTATACGATAGACGGCGACTGTTTTGATAACAGCTCGAGTGTCAGCCTGCATTCGCGCGCCTACTTGTTATGAATGCAACCGGCTGTTTTGCATATGTTTTTCTAAACATTTGTAACATTCGTGAATGCCGAATGCTTCGTACACACCGGGACCTTTTGTGGCGGTACATTGGGAAATTGTTTCAGGCTGCTTCTTTTGTATCAAAATATGTCAATATGCAGTGACGCTGTGTATGTAGTTTCTGTGGAGTGAACGTGTACTGACCTTCCCGGTGTATACGAGGCATAAGAACGCATTAGATACGTTGTCTGAGACTTGGGATGTGACCGTCTTTCGTCTTTATACTAGTAGACCCAAAGGGCACCGTTGGTAATCCTACTTGGGCTAAGATTCTAGGCAATAAAATCGTCTTTGACCTGTTATCGTATTGTCAACGTTTTGGCAGCTCTTTATTACTTGACATTAATGGACACTTTACATAAATAGTTATATAAGCGGACACCTTTATTTAGTAACCAAAATTTCAAAATTAGACGAAGAAAAAAGGGGTGAGTACGTCCACACACGGAACCTTGACGGCTTTGTGGTCCGGAGTTCCGGTATCCGAGCACGGTCGTCAGGGAGTTGGCATCGTACTCACAGAGCGAATGGCTGAATGTATGCAAGAGCATGAATGTGTGAGCCCAAGACTTCTCTGGGTGAGAGTCAAGGTAGGTCTCACCCGTTTATTCGTAATTGGGGCTTATGCCCCAGATACGAATAAATCTAAAAAAGAAAGGGAGGAGTTTTGGGAAAGTTTGCATGAGGTTTCAACAAAATGCAAGGAGAATGAGAGGATTATTTTGCTAGGCGATTTTAATGGTTGGACAGGCGTGCAAAGGGATGGTTATGAATCGGTACTGGGTAAGTATGGTGATGAGCGAGTGAACGAGAATGGCAAATGCCTTCTCAATGTATGTTTGGCTAAGAATCTCTGCGTGACAAACACTTTGTTTGATCACAAAGAGATTCATCAGTATACGTGGAGACGTCAGAATGAGAAGTCTATGATAGACTTGATGATTGTGGATGAACGGTTGCGTAACAAAGTTGTAGATACCAGAGCATTTCGAGGAGTTAGCGTAGGTTCAGATCACTACTTAGTGGTAACACGAGTAAGGGGTCTGTTCACACGTTGGCGCCATCGTGTTCCCGTACCGACAACTGCGTTAAAGAGGATAAAAGTAGAGAAACTGAATGACGAAGTTATACAAGATGAATACGTAAGAAAGCTGAAAGATCGTTATGAATGTGTTAATAAAATGAATGACAGTGAAGTCGAGAATAATGTAAATAATGTATGGGAGATTATGAAGAATGGCATGGTCAAATCGGCCACTGAAGTATGCGGTGTAGTAAAAAGAAGAAAAAGTAAGAATGAACGTCCGGAATGGTGGGATAGAGAGGTAGATGATGTCGTGAAAGAGAAGAAAAAGTGTTGGTTGGATTTTGTAGCTGTAGATCCAGGACAAGATCTAAGCGACAGAAAGAAAAAAGAGTATAATAGATCAAAGAAAAGAGTGAAAGAAGTTGTGGCTAGAAAGAAAGATTTACTGAATGAAAAGTATGATAGGAGTTTCTCTGACAACTTCCGGTCGAATATTAAACTCTTTTGGAGCTTGATTAAATCGGCTCGGGGGAAATCAGAGAAAACTAAATTAAGCGCGGTGAGGGATGAGTCTGGAGACTTAATATGTGAGGAAGAAAAAATGCTTGATAGATGGAAAACTTATTTTGAAAGCTTGTTTGAATGCGAAGATATTTGTCGTGAGCCAGAAAGCATGAGTAAAGATGCAAGTAGCGAAGATGAAAGTGTGATTAGTATGAGTGAAATCATGAAAGCTTTAAAAAGTATGAAAGCGGGAAAGTCAGCAGGTTGTGATAGAGTGTCGATAGAAATGCTGAGGAGAGGAGATGGCCTGGTGGGTAGTCTGTTGTACCGTCTTTTCAATGCATGTTGGAATAGCGGCCGAGTCCCAGAAGATTGGGTCAAGGCCGTTATCGTCCCTCTGTATAAAGGAAAGGGGTCACAGCAAGACTGCAAAAACTACCGCGGTATCAGCCTCCTTAGTGTTGTCGGCAAAGTATATGCGAAGATTCTAATAGAAAGGGTATTGAATGTTACGAATGACAAAATCTGGGATGTACAAGCGGGATTTCGAAAGGGAATGGGATGTACGGATCAGGTCTTTTCACTACGGTCCATCACAGAAAAGTTCTTGGCTGTGAACCAAAAGGTTTTCTGTGCTTTTGTGGACCTGGAAAAGGCCTATGATAGGGTAGATAGAAAGGAGTTGTGGACGGTGCTGTCTATGTATGGAGTGAGCAGCAACCTGGTGCAGGCTTTGAGGTCCCTTTATGAGGGCTCCAGAGCCTGTGTCAGGATCAATGGGGCATACTCGGCCTGGTTTAATATCTCTAAAGGTGTTAGACAGGGCTGTGTTGCCTCACCATGGCTGTTCAATCTATTCATGGACAGTTGTATGTGGGATTTGAAAGAGTATGATAAGGGTTTGCGTATGCAAGAGTTGCTAATCAAATGCCTCTTATATGCCGATGATCAAGTTATACTTGCCTCATCGGTACTTGAGTTGCAGGAGATGGTGACAGTAATGAATGAGGGATTTAAGAAAAAGGGGATGAAAGTAAATGTTGCCAAGACCAAGGTCATGGTGATAGAGAAGGATGAGGAGATGACTGAGTGCGTGATAAATATAAATGGTGAATTAGTAGAACAAGTGAGCGAATTTGTGTACCTGGGAAGTATGTTTACAAGAGATGGTAAGTGTGAGAAGGATATCGAGAGGAGGGTGAATGCGGGGAATCAAATTAATGGGGCCCTGCACTCCTTTGTGAGCAGATAGGGCGTTTCACAAAAAGCCCGGCTGGCTGTTCACAATGGAGTGCTAGCCCCTACCCTGATGTATGGTAGTGAATGTTGGGTGTGGCAGGACAAGCATGTTAGTCGTGTAAATGCAGTTGAAATGCGTTCTTTGCGTAGTATGTGTGGTGTGAAACTGATTGATAGAGTTAGAAATGAAAAAATCAGAGAGAAATGTGGAATGAAAGAAGACGTAGTGACTAAGATTGAAAAGGGCATGCTTCGATGGTTCGGTCATTTGGAAAGGATGGATGAAAGTAGATTGACGAAAGAGATATACAGATCGAAAGTGAGTGGAAGGGTCGGAAGGGGCCGCCCTAGGCGTACTTTTTCGAATCAAATCGGAGAAATACTGGGAAAGGGCCGAATCTTAAGTACCCGAAACCGACGTGCGTGCATGACTCGATGTATGAATGTTGAAGAAGCGAAAGAAATTTGTCAAGATCGTAGCAAGTGGAAAGAAGTGGTCTCTGCCTACCCCTCTGGGAAACAGGCGTGATTTAATGTATGTATGTATGTAATTTCAAAATTCAAAAAAGATAGTTCGCAGCGAGCCGCCCTTATACTTTTCTAGTTTAGAGGCAAAAAAACTCATTAAAACATCCTGACCAGATAGCAGCAAAGCCAATTATTAATACTTTTAAAATGCTTAACATACGCAAAAAGTTGTAGCGTCAGCGCTGAGCGACTAATAGCGAACCCTTACAGTATACAATTTCAATTTGATTGTCGTGTTTCACGGTATTGACACATATTGGTATATAGTGGGACATCGTAAATTGCATTATTAATTTATAATTATATTATATTGACATGTTTGGTCTTACCTATACCAGCCCACTCCCGCTTGACAATTAATCTGCCAAGAAAAGTTGTGGACAGAACTGCTACAAAAATTATGATTGATCCTCGAAACATTTGGAAACTGCTTGCATACGTCAGAGTCAAGCCCACGTACATGATGGAGGTCCCGATCTGCAAAGGTTTACAGGAAAGCTTTAGCTTTTTTAATTCATTAATTTTTAACCGGACATGTGTTCTTGAAGATTAGTTCGTTTACCAGTGGCTGCATGAGAACCCATTGCAACCTCGCAAAAACCAGGAAACCACTGTTTAGGTACTTTTAAACTATCAATTTTTTTTTTTGTTAGAACACCGTTACTTTAAGACGTAAAAGTAAATAAAAACTCGTCAAATATGGCCCAAAACTGCTTATTGTAAGTAGTTATTCTCGTAATAACAATATGTATGACAACTTGTAACGGCTGGCCGTGCATTTGGTCAAAAGTTATTGTTATTTCCAATTTACATGAGCATTTTTTGTGACCATTTATGTATGTAAAACATATGACTCGACATAAGACTAAGAACAGAGCCTCTATACTACTCTGGGTGAAACTGGGGTGGGTACAATACAACGTTTCGATAACTTTTATTTACTTGACAGTAATGACAGCTGAGTTAAAAAAAAATATCAAAGGCAATTTGGTTTCACCCTGTAGAGGCCCTGGGCCTCTATTCAGCACGGTAAAACAATATTGCTTTTGACGCGTTATGGTATTGTTGTTAACTCGGCCGCCATTCACGGACCGGAACCGCTTAGCGCGAAAGGGGTTTTTGATATGCTTTTTGATAGACTTGTTGTTACAAACCCCAAGGATGCGCTAAGCTTATCGTCGACTTAGCTCAAAGAAAGGGCAACCCAACGATACGGTTAATTCGACTAAGCGCTAAACCTATCCCAATACCCTATTGTCTGTCACCTTATTCAAGCTTATTCAAACGGTTTCAAGCTGGTTTAACCTCTATGCGCAAGAGTTTAGACGTATTATTGAATTACCTAACAATTGATAGGGTGGCGGCAGGCAGTAGCCGCTTAAGCGAGACGGCTAGAGTTCGCCCGAATGCGCAAAAAAGAGAGAGGCGATCGATGGGGTAATACCCAGTAAATGCTAAGCGCTTAAATATTAAACTACCGAAACCCTAATGAACCGGGTAAGCTCTTTGGATGCGGTTAATTACTTCAAAGGGGTTCGCCCTAACGTTAAGGTGACTCAATCATAGCTAAGCACATCGATTGGCTAACCGAATGATAGGCTAAGCCTATTGATAGGGTTAATCAAAAGAAGGGGTTTTCCGGTCCCTGCCGCCATTACTTTCGAGCTGACTGTTAATAAGAGAGCAGCTATATAAAAACGTTGACCATATGATAACACGTCAAAGGCAATATGGTTTTTACCTTGTTGAATAGAGGCCCTGGTTAACATCATTTTGAAAAGTCATTTCTGGCACTAGGCTAAATTCATTCGAGGAATGTTATCGTTACCGAAATTCTAGTCGTTAGTAAACTAGACTTTAATCAAAATTGAACTTTGTCCATCGATTCCTTACATTTCGTTACGTTTACGTAAGGCTTAAGCATATTGTCTAGTTTGGTCCTGAGGATTCCTTATCATAAATATTAAACGAGGGCAGGAAAGTAGGTAGGTACCTATGATATTTTCACTGAGTTAAACAGCTGCTGGCATGACATGTACAAAATGATTCACTGTATATGACTAGCTAGACATGTACGTAAACAAAGTAAACAACACTCACTAAGTCAAACATAGCTGCTGGCAGGAGTATAATAGGATTGAAATTCTGGTTGCCCTGAGTCAGGTGGTGGCCCCCTGTGTCCCGCGTCTTGTAGTATATAAGCTTAAATGTAAGTAGACACAGAATTTCGCCCAGGAACATAGCTGATGTCTGAAAACATAAATTCACTCATGCAAATTTTTCGTATGTGTTTCGCTACCGCCTTTTGCTAGGTTTTTAGATTTGATTCTTTGCCGTTTATAAGATAAAAAAATTAAGACACTGCGCTCACTGTGTTAGAAACTAGCAGTTGCCTTAGCTGTAAATGTAATTTTTTGTTAGCCCTTTTAATTTTGCACGCAAATGACAGCATTAAAAAGTATGTAGGGAGGTTTTTTTTGTTGTTGTAAATACATCGTTTTAATTTTTGGATTTATTAATTTACTGCCTCAAAACAGCACATTACAATTTAATTTCAACACACAATTATAGACTATTAATATGTATAGTTTGTAAAATAACTAGCATCCAATTGCATGGTTCTCAAAAGTTACAGGTAATATAAATTTTACCGGATTTTTTTACTCCTAGGGTTGTCACATCATGGAACAAACAAATTATACCGGTTTTTTTCTGGCTTATTGACTTTGGACTTATTCCGTCCGTTCTTATGTCACATCATACTTACTAACTTGTGGGAGGACCTTGTGCAGGGTCCGCCCGGGTTGGTACCACCATCTTATCCATTAACCTACCGCCAAGCAGCAGTGTTCGCATTGTTGTGTTCCGGTTTGGGGATAAGTGAAATGACTAGCATAGAGGCATTCCATCTTAGTCCTCAGGGTTGGCAACGCATTTGCAGTCTTGTGAATGCGAATGTCTAAGGGTCACAGTTTCCACTTACCATCAGGTGGCCTGTGTGCTCGTTTGCCTTCCCATGCAATAAAAATAAAAAAACTAATCTTTTCTTATTAGGCAGGACTACATACAACATTAAAACTCATTGATTAGTCCAAGTAGCAGTAGACGAACTGAGAGCTTTCACGAGTTTAGTGGGTTGTTTATTTTCTAAAATAATCTCAAGCTTGCACCGCGACCGCAACTGCTGTCGGTTAGTTAATTCAAAATATTTAGAGCAAGTTGGTGTTTCAGGATCAGATCAATTTCCTCAAGAATGTCAACAAGAACTTTTCCAAGCCATTCATAGTGTCCTGACCTGCAAGTCACAGGTTCTGTAATTACGGCCTTGTTTCCTTGTGTGTTGCCTTGTGTAAGTCTTGTTTATAATATCTGCGTCCTCTCCTTGTTTTTTTTGGGGATACTCCCGAAAAGTGAGAAGTTCCGGTTGTAGCGTTAAACACAGCTTTATTGGCCAGTCGTTGAGCAGCATGAGGGTTGGCGCCCTCATGCCCTCCTCGCATGGAGTCCGTTGATCGGTGCTCAGTCGGACATTCCCCAACAGGTCGGGTCAGTTCCTGTTGCGGCAGCGTGAATTCAGGGCTCTTTGACGGCTCCATGAAGCCTCACTCCGTTTGTCCAACGTGTATGTTATGAGTTTTAAAAAAACCACGTTCGTATACGAAAACTGGTATATATTAAGAGACACTTGATATGATCAACAACAGTCGCAACTAAGGCACCAATAATAAAAACATGCGGCAGCAAAAAGGTTGTAACATTTTTAAGCTAAGAAAATTCTATAAGTACACACAATATCACACCTAACTAACCATTAAAGACAGAGCAGAGAGAAAAAGAAAGAGATGTATATATGTGTATTATGTCAACTTCTATGCATTCTAGTGCGACTCTCTTTCTTGCAATATTTCAGATTTCTGAAGTGTATAGCTAGATGTGTTGCTGTGTGTACAGTTTATTACGCTCGCTACAAAAGGATTTTGTACGATTCCTATAAAAACGGGAAAGCAGGACACTTCTATATTTTTAAATATCTATGCGAGCGAAGCTGAGGGAATCCGCTAGTTTTTACGCCCGAGTGCCGGAGGGTAATGTGTAATTAAACGCGTGGACCGATTTTGATGATTCTTATGTCAATCGATTTGTCACGATCACGAGTGTTGTTGAGTGTAACTAAAGATATGACAGTAATCAAAATTCAATATGGCGATAACCAGACGTGTATGTTATTACGTGTATTAATGATATGTCTCCAAAATAGGCACGCTTGTCTACTTTGCTATTCTTTTATATATCTGTCCGATTAAATAAATACAAACAACCTGTTCTTTTTGTGACAGCCCTGATGCAAAATTTCGAAGTATTTTATCTTTTGTACATGCAATTAGAATTCAATATATTAACATAATAAAAAGGAAATGTAAAACTTTTTTTATGTATCCTTCAATAAGATTCTGTGGTGTTACGTAAAATAAAATAAAAAACGAAAAAAAGGAAAAAGCTATTTTTTAAGTGTGCCCTAACCTAACAAAACTAACAAAGACCGGACGAAGCAGTGGGATTCGCCCACCGAAGGTTCCGTACAAATTCTCAATTCAAATTTTTTACCGCCGATCCTTGCTTAAAAACCCTGTTTCTTGTGATAAGTATAATTTAAAATGTACAGTTTAAGATTTTTCCCCATACTTGTAGTTCCACGTCAACGGAAAATACCAGTAAAGTTTGATTCCCTTGTGTCGAAATTAGGGATTGCAAATCCGGATTTATTTTGTATGGAAATCCGGATTTAATCCGGATTTCCCCATACAAAACGAATCCGGATTGCACTCCCTAGTCGAAATATACATTTTTAGCGGCATAAACGGCCGTATCTTTTTATTTACGTTCACTTAGAAGTTTGATTTTTACACAGCTTCAAGGGACTAGACTTGAATAGTTATATGGTTTTAATTTCTAGTTTATACCTCCGAGATAAAGAGTCTTGACAGACAGACGGACGGACAACAAAGTGATCCTGTAAGGGTTCCGTTTTTTTCTTTTAGAGGTACAGAAACCTAAAAGTGCTAATATGTGTATTATTAATGCTTTTGTTCGATATTTTAAGAGACAGTTTCACAATCGACAATGAAATTTCTCTGCTATTTAAAGTTGACTCTCTCCTTGTCCATTCTCAAGTGTAAGAAAGAGAAAGGGCTAAGTTTCAAATATGCTTTACTTGCCAATTGTGAAAAATAGGTACGCTTTAAAAAAAAAGAATACTTATTAAGAGTATTTAGCCTTTTTAATTTTACCAGTTATAAAAGAAAATGAAATTCAAAGTCATGTAATTTTTAAACAAAGAAATTTTTGGCACACAGGAGTTAAGTCACACATTCATAATAATAACCGCTGTCATACCCTTGAACAAAACAAGGATGTCCCATCCTGAGGTCAAACATCACACAGTGCAGCGCTTAAAGTGACAAGGCACACATATTTATGAACTTGAATTTACATCATGTTTACAAGACAAACATAGTGGCTACTAATAAGGTATTATGTGATAATTACAATGGCAAATAAGCAAAGGTAGGTACCTAAATTATCATTATCAAGCCCAATGTTCTTTAATAATAACAAATGTATTTAGGCCGCATTTCACCTAACTGGAATAAGACTTAGGTACAGATCTTACAGATGGGCCCTTTTCGGATGGAATAAGACTATAAGCGTTTAATATAAGTTTCTAATCTAGGAATAAGACTTTATTCCAGTTTGGTTGGATGCTACCAAAGCGTGTTCTGCCCAGAAATTCAAATTATCCATATAAAGATGTCCTCCACAGCGAACATTGGTCAGGAATCAGAATTTGCTTGGACAGGACAAGGATATACCTATTAATTTCCATTCAGTACTGAATCATCTATATAGCAAAATGTCCAGTGTCGCAAATTGAACACAAACCAAAATGTCCATTATGTATATTGACCATTTTGTGAAGATGCCTACACAATTAGTCATAATACACAATTAGATAGTCCGTAAAGTGACACAGCTGATAACAGCAAGTCTAAGTATGTAAAATGATAAATATTTAAGAAGTCCAAAACACAAATTACCTAATGTCGATCTCAAAGCTGACAATTAAATAGCAAAACATCCAAAATATATAGTGTCACATATGTCACACATGATGTGTATACCTTATAAAACTTTTCCTATGCTATTTAATAGATACTGCAAATGCTGCAAGGTACCTTAACATTACCGACAACCGAGCGGATTTGAGATGTTTGTTCAGTACCTAAGTAGGAAGCACGGGCACTTAACCGAGTCAAAAATCTACCAGTGTTTCGCAAGATACCACTGCTGAGAAGACCACATTGCAATAAACTCAATAGTCAGTAGTTTTTTAAATATTGCTTATGAAATTATACAATTCTAAAACTAAACATAGCATTATATAAAACAATGAATCTGACATAAAATAAAAAATAAATGTGTTCAAGCATAGTTCTTTTTACCCCTTCTGATTTATGGACAAGTCACTTTTTGGTCATAGTGCTACTTGGGCTAACTGCTTTCAGTAATATTTGACAATGTGCTATTCTGGGTATCAGCTTTTTTAACATTACTGAATTTGGACATTATATATTATATTGTTATTTTGATGTTCTGTGTTGTGTGTAAATGTTATGTTAATTGGCCAAAATACTAATATGACGTTTCGCTTCTTGGTAAATTTGTGTCACTAGACATTTTACTACATAGATAATTTCGTACTGAGCCATAATTTCAATCCAAGGAGGTGCCCCATAACTCAAATTGATGTTGAATGGTTATATCAATGCATATTATAAGATAACAAATTTGGCATACCTGTAAGAATGGATGTTCAAAGTTCCTCACAACTCCATCAGAGCCCTCCGCCTGCACTTTGTCTGCCCACTTGGTGCTCAAGGTGTTGATAGACCCGGTGACCACCATCATAACAGCTAGGAATTTCTGATATCCCGACCAAGCCATTCTGGAATCTAATATGATATAAATAAAACATTAATTCAGTAAGTAGGCCGCACAGGCACTTTTACACGTCAAGAATCTACCATCTCTTCACAAGAGGAGACCACTGCTGAGAAGAAACATTGCAAGAGTCAGTCATTTTTTAAATATAAAACTTACACCTGACATTTGTAATGTTCTTAATCTAAAGTAAAATAAGTTTATAAGTTAGATAAATTCAAGTTATAATTCCCTTTGCAAACACGAACTAGGTACATGTTTTGGATAAAAATATTATATTCCGCTTCAACCGCATTTTTATTCATTTAGTTGTCTATTTCTATCATAATAAAATTTGATACAAAGGCCGCATTTACTGAAAAAATGCATAATATTCGACGAATAAACAAAGACAAAATGACACGCACATCAGCAATTTAATTATACCTAGAATACATTGGTACTACGTAGATTTATAAACAAATTCGTAAAGTTGATGATAATTAAGTAATTCTTACCTAGTTTTTACACACAATGTCAATAAAAAAAATATTAAAATTGTAAATTTAACTCTTTAAGTTGCTAACTAAAGTTGGCATAAACAGGTAAACTTTATCTGTCTGTCTGTTCATAAAACCAAATGAATTGAAATGAAACGTAACAATAAATAGGATAGGACCATAGATAGTATCAAAGTTTCATTTCATAGTACAAAAACAGAGTATTAATCACTAGGTACGTTATAAGAATCGACACTCAAAGAAGCTTCGAACCGAATTATGAACGTACTTTGTGCCAACCTACAAATACTAACAACCACTATAAACTCAGACTAAGGGCCAGTTGTTTGATCAGTCAGTAGTTAAAGTACTTAACAAATTGTTAAAAATCGTAATTAATGGTGACATCTCAAGAAAATTCCTTTTTCGAATTTTAACAATTAGTTAACTTCTGATCAAATAACGGGCCCTAAGTAGATCCGTATGAGGGATGGATATACTGTACATACGACACATAGGGTTACCAAAGAGGTAAAAAATTACCCCGTTGTAGCAAGTTCCATATAGGTCATATGCGTAAAATATGTGTTCTTAAAAATCGATAACAATGGTCAAAACTGCGTTAAAATTACTGCTCTACGAGCTTTCTCGTTTGTGATGAAGACCTCGCGAGGCCTTGTTGAAACGGTCCATACGATATCGAGCGAAATGTATGATTTTATGTAATCACAAAATCAACATGTATTTTTTATTTAAACTGTATTTACAAGAATACCTCACGAAACTCTTCTGATTACATGACTTTATTAACCTTGTAGAAATAAAAGAGACTTAATTCTTGTTAGGTCAAATTACAATAATATATTTTATACACAGCCATACACAACACACAGTTTTTAAAATGAAACAAAAATTATCTCTTGAAGTTCGAAGATTTGCATTGATTTATATTTCATTTGTTCAAATGCTTCCAATTTTGTAAGAAAACATATAGATCTAGTAGATCTCAACGACGCACTACGCACAGTATCATCTTTTGGAAACCTGGATCCAATATAAAAAATAGAAAATCCCCTTTAAATGATGTAGAAAAATATTGTTGGTCTGGCAACCCCAAATCGACTCACAATCTGGCCAAATTGCGTACCTGATAATATACCACAGACATAGCTGCTAGCCAGCCGTTCATTATTGACATAAAAAAAATATTTATTGAATTTTAGAGTTGTGTTGATGAATTTCCCGTGTGGTTGCCGGGTTAGAATAGTGCCACTCCATGTCTTCCCGTGGATGTCGTAAGAGGCGACTAAGGGAATATAGGCTTGTAGTACTGTTAAGCGATAAGCTTGCAACCTGTCACTAATATGCTGGTAAACAAACATCTTGGCCTATTTGTGCAAATTGTGGTTATTGAATTATCAGCGACTTTTTAAAGTTGTAATTCTGTAGCTCTGCCTAGCCCACTCTGGGATTATAGGCGTGAAGGTATGTATGTATGTTAATGATCTTGTATAATAAATAATACACGTGCTAGAGATTAATTGCTGTATTTCTCGCGTTTAAAACACAAACATGACTTTAAGAAAAGGCTAAATACTGTAGGTACTTACGTATCAAAAGTTACGTTCTCCAATTTTCGCTCACTGCTGTTTTTACATCCAATCACACAACAATTCACTATTTTATAAATAAAATACAAACAACACCATCTTACTAGGTACATCATCAGTATCATCACTTACTAAGTACATCATGAAAAAAACCGTTGAAAACACAATTTCCTGTCTTAAATTTGCGTCTAAAACATATGTTCACGAAAACAATTTGAAATGGCAGCTGTTTGTTTAACGTAGACCCAAAAAAAAAGAATACCTACCCCAAAGAAAAAAAGAAGCGCTTCGATGACAAAAGCAAAAATTAAGATCTCCTTCTCTGTCTCTCTGATTGAGAACACCTTAACTAAAACTAACTAGGTAGTACTTAAACTATCTACATCTCAACGGGTAAATAGAACAACGGTCCATGTGATTTTAATACGAAATCGTTTTTTGTACTTTTTACTTCTTTTTTTGAAGATATATCTATTGGTACACAATTTTTTTTTATGACGTATGTTTCTGAGATACCTAATTGAACCGAAAAACTCACGATGTGAATCCTGATGCGAAGAACAACGCACCACCTCGCGCTACCCGCACACCTCGCGGATCGTCACTTCGAGCCATTTTCAGCGGAGAGTGCACGTCAAATTGTTCGTTCTAGGTTTATATGTAGCAATGTACAACGGAGGCAGTCATGTTACTTGCAAATCATCGAAATTATTCGTACCTAATTATAATAAATTGATTAGAACCCTTATTTAGTCTAAAAACACTTGTCAAGATCGTAGCAAGTGGAAAGAAGTGGTCTCTGCCTACCCCATTGGGAAACAAATGTGAAGCTATGTCTAAGTATGTTTAGTGGGTTTTTGAAGACGGTTTTATTTGTATAAAGAAAACTCCCGCTTTTTAGTGATATTTTTGATATTATTCTGAGATTCTCTACAGCAAATAATTGTACTCGTTTATTACATTAACCTTTTGAACGCCACAGTTGGCTCTGGCCGACAACTGAAAGTCGTGCCACTGACGCCACCGACAGCCACAGCTGACACAAGTTAGAGATTAAAAGAGACTTTGTTTCGTACGGATTAAGTTGTAATTTGCTTAGCATAGCAAACATGTATGGCGTGTGAGTGACGCTTTTTGTATTTGACTTACGGCGTTCAAAAGGTTAAGAAACCTTCTATTCTAATAACAATTTCCAATCAGCCTTAACAATATTTCGCTATCCAATATGCAGGGCTGTTAATCATAAAAGAGTTCTCCCGGTTCTTCACCATCAATTGCACTTCACTACATTCATTATGCTGAATAAAAGTAGTTTCATATTCTTAATAGAGAAATGTCATAATGCCCGTTAAACAATTGACAACAATTCATTTTGTGCTAAGGTAGTAAAATAAAATACCGTTTCTAGATTTTACACTGCTGATTACAGTAAAAATATCTTTGGATTTTTTTATGCAGTAGTTTTTTTTATATTTAGAAAAAACAGTAAAAAAAGTTGGATTGTGAATGTTAGGAATACACTTATAGTGTCTTAGTCCATTTATTACCAAAGGAATTGAAAAAAGTACACAACTGTCATGTTCATTTCTTATCTGTCTGACGAAAGAAACTCAAAGCAGATGCAAAGCAGTAAACGCAAAATAGTTTATTTATTTTAATGGCGTGACTACAAATTATGTAATTAATTAAATTACGCAAAATAACACATTTGTGAACGAACGGCAGCGAATGATTGACAAGTGAGTGACATGACATGACAGTCAGTTCTGTATCTGTTTAAAGTTACTTTTTTATTTTATGTCATTCTAAGATCACGACATCAGTATTCCTAACTTTGGATATACGGTCTTTTTAATGACTATTTCTTTAATAAATTATTAACGACGAATTTAAGTTAAATAAAGAAAAACTGAGAAATATGGGTAGTCTAATTTTTAACCAGCTATTATAAACGCGAAAAAACAATAATGCTTTTTTTTTTGAAATGTTGTCAATTATGATGAATGATTTCCGGTGTTCATCTTTGGTCTTCATCAGTTAAAAAACTCCTCCTGCCGTTCACTCGCGACAATAGAATTCTATATCGCACAGTGAAATGGATCACGAGGAATCCACAAACTAATATTTAATTTATTAGTGCAATAATATAAAGTATTAAACTACTCCTATTGACGCACTGTTCTGCAACAACCAAATATTGACAATTTTATTGTTGGTCCGAAACAATTATTTTTTTTATTATTAGAAAGACTTAGTTATTTATCAATTAATATTACGAATCGACATTTACATGCCGAAAGTATTATATTCCGTCTGAAAGATTTTTCTTACGGTGATTATTTTGGCAGTTTCTAAAAACGCATTGAGGCATAGTGACACGTGTCACTGTTGGCGTAGTTGACAACTAACTAAAAATTCAAGTAGGTAAGCTCCCAATTTGAAGTGTGTATTAATTCGCTGGGCAGTGTTGTTTGTTCTCTGACCCGTTATCTACTTAGTTGTATTGTTGATCGAAGTATAAACCGTACGACATTTGATCTTGAGTGACTTGAGAGTAGGGACTTCATTCGTTTGTCTATGATTTAAAAAAAACATTCGTCGTGACGGAGGATCGAATTGCCGCCATTATTGTTGTCATTTGTTTGTTGATACGAAAGTAGGATAATTCTAAACTTATGTTATGATATGTGTGTAGATAAAGAAGTGTATTTCAGACTTCAGTTCTTGTCAAACCGGTTTTTCTTCCGTGTTATTCAGTATAGCAATCATACAAGGAATGCACTTCAACGACATTAAAGGCATAAAACCGAAAGGCGACAGGCAGATCCGTATTCTGCAGGGTCAAAACCCTCCGATAACGTTGTCACCTTTACATGATTTGCCACCAACATTCTGCTTTTTCAAAAATGGTTTTAGACTATATTACGTGATTAAAAAATAAAACAGGTAGACATGAAAAAAGTACCTAGTGCATGACTTTTGTCTTTTACCCATTTTCATTTTTTTTGCTCTACAGTGCATTTTTTTTAGTGTCCGACCGAAGTTTCGGTTTCGGTTTCGGTTTCGGCCAATTTCGGCCAAAAAAGTGATTTCGGCCGCAGTTTCGGTTTCGGCCAGAATCCGGCCGAAACCTTCGGCCGGGCCGAAATTGCTTCGCGGCCTCTCGCGGCTCTCGCATCGGGAGCGCTCGGCTTAATTCGGGCGCGCTCGGCCGGGTAGGTATAGGTAATGCATCGGCGGCCGTCCCAGCCGGGACCACCGACAGTATTCATATTCATCCCGTTTGTGACGTTTGTTTGTGAACCACGTGGCGCGCGAGAAAATATGGTGAGTGTTGTTTACTTATTAAATTATTATTTATTTTTTAGAATCTGTTACTGCATTTTATGCTGTGATTAATGAACGATACGTTTGATATTAGGATTGTGAATTTAGTTTAGACGTGATAAGAATAGGTTGTTTGTTTTGAATAATATAATACCTATGCCGCGAATTAGTGAAGTCTTGATAACTGCAGTAAAATAATTTAAATAATACCTTATTAAATTAACCTTATTACTATCCCTTACATTATGTAGGTAGGTATGTTATGTAGAGTTGATTAAAATTTAATTATTTCATATTTTTTGACAAAGTTGATTTATGTTAATGTAGCATTCCTCTTTCCCCGGACCGCCGACAGGTGTAGACGTGCCTCATAAACTTTATTTAATTTTATACTTAAAAATAATAGAATTCTGTAAGAAATTAATCGGACCTACAAAAATAGGAGTGCATAAACAGGAAGAGCAATAAGAAATAAGAAATCGACTAACTACTCGGACTTCTGGCCGCCTGGTACCAGTTGAGTGAGTCCTTGAATATCTTTACCTTAGTAAGCCGGTGCGAGTGCGCTGACCAATTAGAACACACCTGTTATCTCTAATGCACCGCTGACACCCACACTGCGCGACTGGCCGTGTGTGTGCGCCGCATAGTCTACAGACGGACGTCATCCACTAGCGCCCGGCGTCCGCGCACGTATACAGCTTACCTCCTCAACTTTATTATCGCCTGGTACTATGACTGGAAACTCGCCGCTCTCAAAGACTAAGTCAGTACCCGACCTCGATAGACAAGGAGAACAGGAACAAAGCACCAGTTATCTTGCCACGCGCTTTAAACGTAAACATAACGATGACTTAATGACTGAAATGGCTCAATTTAAAGAAGAGATGAGATCTATGATGTCATCCATGATGGAAACCCAACTTACAGAAATACGTAAGAACTCGGACACACTCAAAGAGATCCAAGTAACAAATCGAAGCATAGAGAGTTCGCTTGAGTTTTTATCGGCACAGAATATTGAGATAAATAAGAAAATTGAGCGTCTTGAAAAACAATCTGTAGAAGACAAGAAACACATCATATTCCTGGAAGAAAAGGTAGAGGAGGTCCTTAAAAATAGTCGTAAATCTAATTATGAGATCAAAAATGTCCCAAAAAGGGGCACCGAGACTAAAGCGGACCTCATCGAGCTTGCCCTGAACCTCTCAAAAACCATAGAGTGTCCAATGACGAGGGCGGATATTAAGGATGTATACAGGACCCGTGGAAAACCAAATGGATCGCAAGCCACTCCAATAGTAGTCGAAACTTCTTCAACTATCATAAAAAATGACACACTGAAGATGTGCAAACTGTACAACAAAAAACATACTGTGAAACTATGCGCCAAAAATCTGGGCCTCAGTTCGTCGGGTGAAATTCCGATCTATGTCTCCGAACAGCTGACCCCAAAGGCTGCCCGCCTCTACTTCCTGGCCCGCGAACTGAAGCGACAGAAACTATACGACTTCTGCTGGACGGCCTATGGCAACGTATACCTAAGGAAGGATGATAACTCGCAAGTAATCCAATTAATTAGCGAGGCACAAGTTATGCATATTTCCAAACAAACATGACTACTCTATGTATGTGAAACTGAATTATATTACTATGCTAGCATAAGGAATAACCCGTCTCAAGTCCCGAATAACTACACACATTATCTAATTATATTCTTAACAACGTCTATATATATTGCATGTTTAATCATAGTCTCTTATACAATTATACAATTGCCCACACCCATACTTCAGTCATTCAATGCACACACACACAAATCTAAACACAAACACATTCGTTATATAACATCGATAAAGATCTTTCAACATTTCTTACGCTTAAATTCCCTCCAAAAACTATCACAGGACTATAAGTACTATAACCCTTGCTGTAAAAATATATCAAAAACATTTCACCCGCTAAACAACCCCACACACATACTCCAAACAAATAATGATTTGCAATTCAAATATTTTAAACGAAATTGATGACTCAGAGATTGCGGTTTCTTTCCAATGTGACATACAGGATCTCAAAAAACATGTGCCCTCGACCAATTTTAACCTAACAATTGTTTCACAGAATATAAGGAGTGTCTATGGAAATTTTGATGATTTCATACTTACTCTAACGGACCTTGAAATAGAGCTTGACATTCTAATTCTCTCAGAATGTCGCATCTTTGCCCATAAGCCTGTTCCCCAGCTCGATAATTACTTTTCTCAATTTACTATCAATAAACAAAATCAGAACGACGGTGTGGTAGCCTATATCAAGACTCACTTAAATGCAAAAGCCGAGGAAATAAAAATCGAACACTCGACTTGTATTCAAATTAAAATACAAAACACTGTAATTCTCGGCATTTATCGCTCACCTTCTAATTTAAATGCTCAATACTTCATTAATTCTCTAAATAATCACCTTGAAACGTTAAAATCTTTTAATACGATTATTATTACAGGTGATCTTAATATAAACCTCATTCCTAGAGACCAGGAACCTACCTATGAAAACTCAAATAGACAATGCTACCTCAATATGCTCTCTTCACATGGTATCCTACCTGGGCACTCCTTCCCAACCAGATTAACTAACTGTTTAGACCACTTCATGTTAAAAGTAGAAACTCAAAAAACTACTGCTCATATCGCCATTCTCAATACCTCGATAACTGACCACCTAACTATTTTCTTAGCCTTAACTACTGATAATTTGACTGACTATGTTCCTAGGAATACTGTAACTATTAATTATGACAAAGCCATTAAAAATCTCTTAGATAAAAACATCGAGATTCTACTTTTATCTAACGACCCTTACTACGTTGTACATCAGCTGATTAGTAAAATGAACCAATCTCTTGAAGAGAGCAAATCTATCAAAGCAATACCAAGAAGCCAGCGTGTTATTAAACCATGGATTACTCCTGGTATACTACGGTGCATAAAAAACCGTAATAAATTACAACTGAAAGCACGCTCAGAACCACATAACGAGATCCTGAAGGTCACGTTTAAGAGATACCGCAATTTCTGCAATAACTTGATCAAAATACTAAAACGCAAATATGAAAGGGATCAATTGACAAACTCTGCTAAAAACTCAAAGTCACTCTGGAAAACAATTAAAAGGATAACACACTATAAATCTACCAAAATTAAAAACACTGAATTACTAAACATCAAAACATCTCCAACTGTTTCTGTAAACCATGTCAACAACTTTTTTGCGGAGATCGGCAAAACACTAGCGGAGGATATCAACAACTCAAATTACTCAGCTGATAGTTCGAACAGCGAAGACCTGCCCGGTACGATGATTTCATCCTTTGTTCTCCTGGATACTGACCCTCAAGAAGTATGTGCCATTGTCATGGGCCTTAGATTGGAAAGCGCCCCTGGATGGGATGACATCCCAACCAAATTTCTCAAACTGTTAACTAACCATGTTGCCCCTGTTATTGGTCACTTAGCCAATCTTTGCTTCAACAAGGGAATCTTCCCCAGCCCACTAAAACAATCTATTGTCACTCCTGTGTACAAGGGTGGAGAGAGAGACGACGTCAACAACTACAGACCCATATCTGTGCTGCCAGCTATCTCGAAAATAATCGAAAAACTAATCAATAACAGACTAATATCATATTTAGAAAAATTCAACATAATTTCGGATCTACAGTTTGGATTTCGGCGATCTAGATCCACTGAGGATGCGATCCTATCACTCACAAACTTAATTGTAGATCATGTAGAAAGTGGAAAGAAATGCCTGGCTGTATTCCTCGATTTAAAAAAGGCATTTGACACCGTCTCTCTCCCTACACTTGTACGCAAGATGGAGCGCGTTGGTATTAGGGGGATCCCACTAAGATTGCTGAGTGACTACTTGCATGGTCGTACACAACAGACTAAATTGGGAGACTACATAAGCAACGAAGTCGACATCACTTTTGGCGTCCCCCAGGGAAGTATTTTGGGGCCCACATTATTCTTAATCTATATCAATGACTTGATTAACCTAAATCCCACCAAAAACATAAATGTAAAAAAGGAGAGCCAAGTTCAATACAAAAATTATTCTCTGCTGTGGGCTTCGCCGCAAAAAGAATGGAGATCTGAGATTGAGTGCCAAGTTCTATGCAAAATCCAAATATGTAGTCTAAGGGCTGACTTGGCTGGTTTTCCCATACGAATTATTATTAAGTACCTACTTTTACACAGTCATGGAAGAGCCTTATGTTCGATGGGTAGTTTCTACCAGCAAGCCAAATTTTCGGAATAATAAAATAAGAACCGAAAGGTAACAGGTTTAGAACATGCGAAGGCTATATAATTAGTATGGGAAAACCAGCCAAGTGAGCCCTTAGACTACATATTTGGATTTTGCATAGAACTTGGCACTCAATCTCAGATCTCCATTCTTTTTGCGGCGAAGCCCACAGCAGAGAATAATTTTTGTATTGAACTTGGCTCTCCTTTTTTACATTTATGTTTTTGGTGGGATATCATTACTTTTTGTAGGTAAGTACATATCCTCGTAACGCCGTGGGTCCTTTTAAAAGGACAAATTTAAAACTAAAAGTAGACTTTATAAATATAAAACAATTGCATTGCCAAGCCCACAGCAGAGAATAATTTTTGTATTGAACTTGGCTCTCCTTTTTTACATTTATGTTTTTGGTGGGTACCTACCTACGTAATAAAAAGATAAAACTATTTGCTACTATCAACAAGTTCTCAAACTCAGAGTTAAGTAGGTATATACACCTACTTACTTTTAACTATACTTAACTTACCTACTTACTAAAAAATACAATTATTATTTATTTAAACTATTGCCTATACTATACTAAACCTACGTACCCACTTATTATAGGAATTGTAATAATAATAAGTATATACACCTCCCTACTTATAACTATAAAATTATTATTTATTTAAACTATAGCCTATACTATAATACTATACGTACGTAGGTACCAACTTATTAAAGAAATTGTAATAATAATATTACTACAAATTATAAGTTTTCCTTAAGAAAACTTAGCAATTTCGCAGCATAAATTGCAACCTTATAGGTCAGATATCGAGAGACAACCGGACGGACAGCAAGCCGGCGCTCGCGCTTGTGAGCGCGGCTGCCGCTCGCTCGGCCACGTTCGCGTCAACGGTTCGATTCGATCGTCACAGCGCCCGCGCCGCTCCGGCGTCACTCGGCGCGCGCGCGTCGTGTATATACCGAAAATCTAAATGCCTATTATTTTATCATTATTTATGAGTATGTAATGATTTTACACTATTGATGTGCGCTAAATATAAAAATAATAATTAATCCCAGTTAATAACGTAGGTACCCTAAGTAATATTAGGTATTTATGTTAAGCGTTCATAATAGAATCTAATTATTTAAAAATTGCCAGTTTTTTATTTATTCCTTTGTATTCATCTAATTACCTATCTGCATACCAAATTTTAACTCTCTAGGTCATCTGGAACTGGGTTAGAGTTTTGGTCTATAGGTCAGTCAATGATAAAAATGAGGAATTTTGGACATTAATATCTAAATAACCGTTTGAGATAAGCTTATGAAATTTAGAACACATATGTATCTCGCAAGTCTCAATATATGAGCAAAATTTGATACGTTTATGTAAAATAGTTTTTGATTTATGAGGGGGTCAAAAGTGGCTCCAAATGGTTCGTGTAATATTACACACGGTGCGCCTCGCCAGTTCTGTTTCTTGAACTTGGCTTGACACGCTCCCGCGTGTCTAGATATAAACCATGGCAACATCCAGTCTTATGCTGATGACACGGTAATCGTCTTTGAGGAAAATACTTGGGAGTCGGTGTTCTTGAGTGCGAATGTGGGTCTTTGTAGGGTATCCTCCTGGCTAAAATCTAACCTTCTCACTTTAAACGTAAACAAAACTAACTACATATGCTTTACTAAATACAATAGTACTCAACCACACACTAATCTAAATCTCAAAATACACACCTGTCCAGGTACTGATCGTCTTATATGTAGATGTATGGACATTGAGAGGGTTAGTTCCACTAAATACCTTGGTGTCATATTAGACCAGCGCCTATCTTGGCACCCGCATATTGAATTTGTAAATGGTAGAATTAGAAAACTTGTATGGATTTTTAAAATTCTTAGACATGTTGCTAACAAGACGCTTCTTAATCAACTTTATGTAACTCTAGCGGAATCCATTATGACCTATTGCATCACCGTCTGGGGCGGTGCAACTAAATCCAAATTTTTGGAGGTTGAAAGAGGGCAACGATGTCTGCTGAAGGTAATGTACCTGAGGCCGTACAGGTTTCCCACAAATGAGCTGTACCAGACTAGTAACCAATTATCAATGCGAAAACTGTATATCCTCCGTACAATACTAAAATTACATAAAACATTAAAATTTAATCCCATGATCCTTACTAGAAGACGTAAACACATTGTTGCCCCTTTTACAACATATAAATCTTTATTTGCTAAAAGACAGTACAAGACACAATCTGCATACCTTTATAATAAAGTAAATGTCAAAATTAACATTTACCAGCAAAAAATATATAATTGTAAGAAATTTGTAACAGAATGGTTGAAGTTGCTTAACTATGAAGATACAGAACTGTTAATTAATCTTGTAAGGTGAGATAAGATAAGATAAGGTAATCTTGTATTTAACTAATTTAAACTCAAATGCTCACATATTTCGACTCTCATTTTTGCTCACACACACACACACACACACACACACACACACACACACAGACAAATACACACACGCACAACTTTAGGGTCATGACACTATATCAGTGATACTTTGATCAATTGATATTTGGTCGTTGTACATTTTTCTAGTTTTTAAGTTGAGTATAGATAAGTAGCTATACCAACAGACAACAACTGTTTGTTATGGAGGAGCGGGGACTTCCTGCCACAGGTATTTCTTACCTACTAGGAAGACCCAACCCTGTTCTCATTTTGTAACTCGCATTTATGAAATAAATTATTTTCATTTTTTTTCATTTTTATGACAGGAAAAAATAGTCATTCATTATTTATAGGCTTCATACATGCGATTAGTATGTACCTAATTTGTCTATTAATAAGTAAATGCATTTTTTAAGCATGAATGCTGTGATTTCTCTTGCAATGTTTGACTTTGTCACACGAGGTATTATTCTAAAACTTTGTTTAAAGATCACTGATTACAGTGATAATACTATAATTTATGTAAAAGTTGATGTATGTTTATGCTGTGATTTATCTTGCAATTTGTGATTGTGATTTACTTTATCCAGGTATTATATTAATTAGGTAACTTTGTTTAAAACTTTAAAACTTTGATTTTATTTGGTATAAAATTTCATAGTTTACCTCTAA
Organism: Acleris emargana; assembly: GCA_927399475.2. Lineage (NCBI taxonomy): Eukaryota > Metazoa > Arthropoda > Insecta > Lepidoptera > Tortricidae > Acleris > Acleris emargana. Next base: position 40,101,713 of record OV656835.1, on the reverse strand, counting down.
TTATATCTATTTTCATTAAAAATAAACTTTTTTTATTTTGTTTAACTAAAACAGTAGCTGTTCTCATATAAGAAATCCTTGCAATAACCTTTTCCTTACGATTTGTACAGTAATTTTGAATAATTTCATAAGTCTTCAAAAATTTCGGTTTCGGTTTCGGCTAATAATCGTGTTTCGGTCGGACACTAATTTTTTTATCCCAGAAATAGACTTCCCATCTTTAATTTATACGAAAATGATATATTGGGCTCCATAACACGTATATTTAGAAAAAAAAAAAAAAAAAAACCTACTTACACTGTTAAACATCTTAGCCTAATTGTGCAAATTGCGGTTCCAGAGTTATCAACAAGTTTTTAGAGTTGTTGGTAATTCTGTAGCTCTGCCTACACCACTCTGGGAATGAAGGCGTGAAGGTATGTATGTATGTATGTATTTAGAGAAATATGGCTTCAATTAAAGCGTAACAACGTCAAACTCGATGCTCATATGAGATCAACACGCCTTGAAAGCAATGAAGAAAGGGAAAGCGCCGGGGGATGACAAGATTATGTACGATCACCTGCAAGTCGGTGGGTGTCTGAAAATCACCTAAAAATAGATATGTTGACAGATTTATTTTTTATTTTTTATTCATTTATTCATGAAAGTCACATTTATATTTACATATGATAGTATACTGCTAGTAGGAGGCATTCTGTCTCTATATTCTATAAGAAATCTTATACCCAATCACTGGAAATTAACTATAGCAATGCACCTTTACGATAGATGGTGCTTTCGTCTACCTACTTTCAAAACGAACCAAGTTTGGAGACAATAAGAAATGGTACAGCAGAAAGCGCTTCCCTTAAATTTTCATAAAATAGTTTCAGAGATATTTATCATGCTCGTACCTTACCTCCGAAATCACGCAAAGGGGTTTGGGTAAATTTGTAAAAGTCATACATTTTGAAGGTCGAAGGAAGGCCATTCGTAAAAGTGGTAAATTATGAAATTATGATAGAATTAAGTATTCAAAATAAACATATTTTGTTACTTATTTAATATAATAAAAATACTCTTAACTCCTTCTTCACTGTGCCCGTGCCAGTTCTGTCTCAGTCACTTGTAAAAAATTGTATCCGACACAAACCGTATATGCGTGCGGGCACGGGCAAAATTTGGACTCTGTTCCAACCCGTAGCGTGTCCGCACGTGCGCGGGACTCTTTTTATTTTAAACCTTACTACTGAGGCGGACTCAATCTATACCACACGGCTTTACCGCAGCACTAGACGCGGCAGCCATGCTTACGATGCTTAGCAACCGACTCGTGCGCCTAGCGACGAGCGCGCGCGCCGCCCATCACGAACAGTTCCAGCGAGACGACCACAGCGCTTGGTCGCGTCACTCTCTCCGCCCTTCCCCGCGTTCGTTTTCCTACCGACTTTCGTCGCGAGTGTTTGTTAGACTTTCTTAGTAATACATTATAATAAATAACTGTTCGTTACTAACTATGTATAAGTGAATTAAAATACTTTATATATTGTGTACAAGTGGATATCATTTATCCTGCCATCAAAACCCAAAATACGTTAATTTAAATGATTGAGTATACTTTCGTTCATCTATCTATATATCTACATATCTATCTTCTATCTTCTTCTTCTATTTATATATATATATATATATATATATATATATATATATATATATATATATATATATATATATATATATATATATACACAATCTATCTATCTATATATCTATCTATCTATCTATCTATATAAATAAAAATGAATTGCTGTTCGTTAGTCTCGCTAAAACTCGAGAACGGCTGAACCGATTTGGCTAATTTTAGTCTTGAAATATTTGTGGAAGTCCAGGGAAGGTTTAAACGGTGAGAAAATATAGAAAATATGCGAGGAAAATACTTAAAACGATAATTTTGTTTTCCCATACAAACTGTTGGTGCCTGTCAAATATTTGCCCATCGGTTCGGTATTTTGAAATATTTACATTACACATGTAGATATAGATTAAATAAGGGTTTCGAGTCGACAACATATATCCATAATAGTCGGATTATCCCGCATTTACATTCAAAAAAATGTTAAATAATGACACTATAATGACACTTTGTTGTTGTGTTGGGTGCGTTCAGAAATATACTTTAAAGATTTAAGTTCGCTTTAGGTCTAGCATAAAATCAAGTTTCGAGTTGGCAACATTGAATCCATATTTGTCATTCAAGCGCTTTTTTATTTAAACTTGATTTGTCAATTGTCATTCTGTCTGTGTTTTGTCATTATAGTTACCATTATTAGTGCAGGAAAAGAAAACATTATTATCTGATACTGTTTACAATGCCGAGGAGAATAACCACCTAACAAAGGTCGTCGAAGTCGATCAAATGTGCGACGAGCTACCTCACGCTCTAACCGCACTGATGACCAGCGAGAGACTGATAATGATAACTGTGATAAACCTCTTTATTATATTAAATTTTCTATGCATAATGTCAACTTCACATCACATTGTCATTTATACTACGAGCCCCAATGCATAATAGATCGTCTAGTTGCACTTCAAAATACAATATTTAATTGTAAGGCAGATATTAAATCTCGGATTGACTTTGATGATTAATGGAATACGCTACACACGAGGTCATTACACCTAGTTTAATCTTGTGTTGTACATAGTGTGATCATTTTAACGATCTTAATGTAATTCTATCATAAAGTTATCATCTCGTAAGCAAAAAATTACGTCTAGTTCATATTTGACGCAAAACAGGTCGTCTATTTAAAATAAAAACTGCTTTTTAAGTGGTATGATGTAAAATAATAGTTCAAATTGAATAAAGAATATTCTCTGTCATCTAATATGTCAACGGGCTATATAAAAAGCCAAATTACAAGCAAATTATCATTACTTCTTAATCATTATTCTATAAAAATGGCACGAGGTAAACCAGTGCCCGAAGAAGTGCGGAAAATTATCATTTCTCATAACAATAAGGGCAAATCGACGTACCAAATATCCAAGGACCTGTCGTTGCCACGATCTACAATTCAAACGATCATCGAGCATCATCGAAAACACGGAACAGTCTCCTGTTTAAAGAAAACTGGCCGTCCACGAATAACTAGCAAAGCAGAAGACAGGATTCTGAGGAAGATCATAAAGAAAAATCGTCGTGCAAGAGCAGGAGAACTTACCGTACTATGGCGTGACGCTATTAAAAAGAATATATCAGTCGACACCTGCAAGAGAGTACTGAAGAAAATGGGCTACGGTTTTTACACAGCTAAAGAGAAACCGTTACTTACTCAAAAACAGAAAAAAAACAGGTTGAAATTCGCTAAAGAACACAGAAACTGGACTGCCGATCAGTGGCGAAGAATAATATGGAGCGACGAATCGAAATTCGACGTCACAGTTGGCGACGAACGAAGTAAAGTCATTCGAGAAAAAGGAGAGGCATTTCATAATGACTGTCTTAAGCGAAAGGTGAAGTTTCCAGCATCTTTGATGATTTGGGGCTGTATGTCGGCACAGGGTGTAGGCCGTCTGCAATTTATAGATGGAACCGTTAATGCAGAGAAATACAAAAGCATCATGGAAGAGAGTTTGCTGCCGTCTATACCGAAGTTGAAACTTAGAAATGCATTTACTTTTCAACAAGACGGTGCCTCATGCCATACCGCCAAGTCAACGATGGCGTGGCTGAAGTCCAAAAAAATCCCTACCATGTCATGGCCGTCCAGCAGCCCAGACTTGTCTCCCATAGAAACTTTGTGGTGGAAAATGAAGAAGAAGTTGCGAAAAGACCCTTCTAGGTCAAAAGCTGATCTTAAGGAGAAACTAAGCTGTGTCTGGAATGGAATAACCCCTGAAGAGTGTCGAGAGTTAGTAGATTCAATGCCGTTCAGGATCAAAGCCGTTTTAGATGCAAAAGGTGACGCCACCAAATGGTAGACGTTCTATTCTGCGTCGGTTGAACTGAAGACGAACTTTTTTGCGGGTGTTACATTTTGCGAAATAATGTTTTTTTTTTAAATTACCGTGGAATGTTATATTTTTTTTTGTTGGAAAATAAAATATTATTTATAATCTTTATGGTTTTTATGTTAGATTTTCTACTAAACATCTAGGTCTCCCTGAATTTTATGTTGAAGTTAGGTTAATATTTTTTTTCGTGGCGGACGAACTCATTTGAATTGGGGCTCGTATAACGTCAAGATTTGCTAATTAAAACCTATTGAATAGGTTTTGTCTTTTATTACAATTTAATTAGCAGCCGAGATAAAGTTTTGCAAGTTTTTGTCGTGCTCTTCTGGTGTTTTGCCACAAACTGTTATTTATATATTATTATTTATTTAAACTTTTTTGCACAATACATATGTAAAAAGTAGTAGTAGTAGTATGTATGTCGTCGAGGTAGGCGAACGTGCCCTCGAGCTTTTCCGTCCGAATTACCCAATCAATGGTTCTCTGGAAGCTGGAAACGCCGTTGGTTACTCCGAAAGGAATCCGGCAGAACTGGTATAGATTCCCAGCAGCTTCGAATGCAGTAAACGGTCTCTCTTCATGCATAATCGGTACTTGGTGATAGGCGCTCTTCAGGTCTATGGCGCTAAATATGGAATATTTGGCCACTTTTGATACTAATTCCTCTATACTGGGAAGTGGATAGGCGTCCAGTTCAGTATATTGATTTATGATTCTCGAATAGTCGATTACAAGGCGTTTCTTGTGATTAGCGTTTTTAGTGATCAGTACCTGCGCTCGCCATGGTGATCTGCTTTCTTCAATGACACCTCCATTCAAGAGATTCTTCACCTCCTCTTCAATAAAACGTTGATCATCATCACTATATCTTCTTGACTTAATAGCGATCGGTTTGCAACCAAGTGTTAAGTTACTGAATAAAGGCACAGCAGGGACGGACGCTTCGGCCACATTGCGGACTACAAGAGGATCTTTAGGGCCGCCGAAAGCAAATTCGAGAGAAGAATGCTTTTCCAATACATCGTGCCCTATGATCATATCGGAGGCTCGGAGCATAGATTTTCTACGACAAGAAGCTGGACATTTTCGTACGAGTGTTTGCCCAAGGTAAGTTTGAGACAAGTTTCTCCTTTAACTGACGAAGTGTGATTAAGAGATGCCATTGATATTGTTTGCCGGCTGGGTCTCATGTTCAAAGAGCACAGTTTAGCAAATTCGAAATTTATAAAACTCTTCGAACTCCCCGTATCGAGATCGAGTAAGGCTTCGGCTCTAATGCCTTTAATGTACGCAGGGACTGTAGCTTTGCGTAAGGACGATGGCGAGGCTGCAATGATGCAGGCGTTAATGTTATCCGGGTCCGACATAGCAGCGCTGGTTATATTCTTACTTCGACAGACGTTAGCAAAATGTCCTTTTCTATTACATAGCTGGGGGCCTAGACAAGAGGCAAACGCCGTTTTCGCTTTTCTGTTGAATCGCTGTCAAATGTATGAGATCACGAATTGGTCACGTGGTTTATCGAAGAGAATAGCTAAGTGGCTAGCCAACGTACTTGTTTTCGTTTTTCTGCAATATTTCTAAACGAACAGTAAAACGAAAAGAGCTGTCACAATGACATAATCCATACAAATGGCTAGTCAAGTGGCCCTTTTGACGTGCATTCTGTTCTGTATTCTGCCGTACGATGTAGAAAACTATTCGCACGCCGAAGACTTGCAGAAAAGCGCTAAGCGTTTCGAGTAAACAATTCAAAATGGCTGATACTTTGTAATTTGCTTGAGAGACAATAGTGTATTACTGTTTTAAATCCAAAATGCATTCTTTGCGTTTGCTGTGGGCTGCCCGCAACGAAGCTCGGAGGTTGAGGCGCCAACAAAGATACGAATCGCGATCAAATTTGGAGCTTATAGAAGAAATGCCCGAAGGTTTGTTCGCTGAACGGTTTCGGATCGATAAGGGCACATTTCGGCGTCTATGTGACGAGTTGAGAGCACAAACCTCGTTGAGAGGAACCAGGGAGATTCCTCTCGACGTTAAGGTAGGAATAGTGTCTTATAAGTGATCTTATAAGTGATATTATGCATAGCAACTATGTTATGTTGATGTGGACGCTTATTTCCTAGTTATTTTTTCAGGTTCTATGTGCTCTCACGTTCTTTGCGACGGGGTCCAACCAAACGGTGGTGGGGGTTTCACAACACTTGACGCAGCGGACACCAAGTCGCTGCATCAGGCAAGTGGTGCAAGCCCTCAACCATCCTAGCGTTGTGGGGAAGTGGATAACATTTCCCCAAACACAACTGGCGAGGTCGGCTTGCAAACAAAAGTAAGAAGTAAGTACCTATATTCTAGACTGGAGCCCTATCCCTTTGATAATATGATACTTAATCACCTATTGTAAACTAAAGCCATTGTACCTAACTATAAAAATATTGTACAGGTTTCAAAGAAAGTTCCGCCTGCCAGGAGTAATTTGCATTGATTGCACCCACATTGCCCTTGTAAGGCCAAGCGTGGATGAACACCAATATTATAATAGAAAAGGATACCATTCATTAAATATTCAAATGGTAAGTTCAGACAATTTATACCTACTATAATACAGATTCTATGAATAGGTAATTTACTTTCTATGTGCTTGGCTTCTAGGTAAGAATTCTTGCCTGTGTGGTTTTCTCATTACAATCCAAATAACAATAAACAATTTGAAGTGATTATGTATATTGAACAAGAAATGCACCAAATGATTTGAGTCTGGCAGAGCTAATTCTGCAAGTTAGACACCATTATAAGGATAAGTTACTTGGTTATGAGTTGTATTATTTTATTACGTAAGGGATAAATATTTTCCAAAAGGTCTTAACTAATTAATATAAATGTTAAATTATGTTAGTTCAATAAATTGGTTTAGCTCTAAATATCACCCTGTTATATGAGAAGAAGGTAGGTAGGTATGTATTAATATTAGTAAGCTCAACAGTATGTAAAAAAATGGTTTATTAATTGCAAGTTAAGATTGATTGATTGATTGATTGTTTATTGTGGGGTAATTGTTGTGAGGTAGATGCTGTATTTATCCTGCAAAAAAAGTGTGTCAGAATACTGGCAAATATTGATCGTAAGGACTCCTGCCGCCCCCACTTTAAAATGTTTAAAATACTGACCCTTACATCCATGTATATTTTAGAATCTTGTAAATTTATCAGAAAACTTTCACACTTATTCCGGACTCTCACAGAAACAAAGAGAAATAAGAAATCTTAATAAACTTAAACTACCGTTAACCAAATTAAAATTAGTTGCGTCCAGTCCACACCATATGATGATTAAAATATACAACCATGTACCAAATTCCATCAAAAGTGAAAATAAAAACCCTTTATTTATAAGCAAGTTAAAAATATTTTTAAGTGATAATTTTTAAATACCGAATTTAGAGATAAATGAATTCAAGTAGGTATAATTCTTTATAATGTACAAGTAATATAATTACAAATACATATATGGGAAAAAAAAAAAAATAAAACTATACATAAAAAATAAATAAGTTATGTAAGAATTATTGATATGTGCAATATTCGTAGCTTTTATTTTATTCTAATAATTAGGTCCTAGCCCTACTGTCCTATGTTGCTACGCCCTTGCAGGGTGTCATATGTATACCTTCCATGTAATTCCATCTATATACCTGTAATATGACTTGCAATAAATGAATTTGAATTTGAATTTGAATGTTAAGATTTGGTGAAATAAAACTCAACTACATACGAGGGGAGGTCCAAAAGTTCGCGGAATGGAGGGCTAAATAATTAAATAAAAAGAAGTTACTATTTTTCCTTTTCAATATAATCTCCCTTAAGGTTAATACATTTGTTAGATCGGGATATTAATTTTTCTAAACCCACATAAAAATAATTTTCTTCTTTGCTGTCAAAATGAGCCAAAATTGCGTCCTTTACTTCATCATCGGTGTGAAATTTTCTTCCCCGCAACTCTTTCTTCAAATTTGGGAATAAATAATAATCACTGGGGGCCAGGTCCGCGCTGTAGGGGGGATGAACCAATTCTTCGAAGCCACATTTGTTCAGGGCAGCCATCGCAATACGACTCTTGTGAACTGGAGCATTATCCTGAAGTAACAGCACACCCTTAGCCAGCTTTCCTCGCCTTTTTTCTTTGATAGCTTCCCGCAACTGCTCCAGTAGCCTAGAGTAGTACTCTCCAGTAATTGTGACATCTTTGCTTTTGTAATCGATCATCAAAATTCCTTGGCAGTCCCAGAAAATCGTAGCCATCAACTTTCCGGCCGATTCTGACACCTTAAATTTCTTAGGTGGGGGGGTACCCTTCTTGTGCCATTGCATCGACTCCTGTTTAGAGTCAGGTTCAAAATGATGAACCCAAGTTTCATCTCCAGTAACAATCCGCTTCAAAATCGACGTACTTTCTTCTCCACACCGTTCTAAAAAACTGCTACACGCGTCGATTCGCTGCTGTCGCTGATGCGGCGTAAGCATTCTCGGCACCCATCTTGCACTCACTTTAATCATGCCGAGGTGTTCATGTAGAATCCGCAAAATAGTGGTTTCAGATACTCCAACTAATGCAGAAATCTGTTTCTTCTTCAGGCGAGCATCTTCTAATACTAATTTTTCAACTTTTCCGTCGGTATCTGATGTGGTGACCTCGACAGGCCGTCCTGGGCGAGGGTCGTCTTCAATGGACTCTCTGCCAATTTTAAAAAGACCGTGCCATTTGTAAATCATTGTTTTTCCAGGGCAATGATCACAGTAAACTACTGACATCTCACTCATGATGGTCTGAGGAGTTTTTCCTTGCTTAGTCAGGAACTTGATGATGGCTCGATACTCAATTTGCTCCATACTTCCAGGATTTTTCCAGATTGACTTGCTTGCTCGACGATATTTTGTAAAGTAATGAGCTCTTCAGGCTGAAAGTTGGTATATATACTCTTAATGAGTTGGCCATTAGTACTATACTAAAAAATATAGTCATCCCCACCCCCATCCCCTCCATTCCGCGAACTTTTGGACCTCCCCTCGTAGCTACATATTATTATTAAAATAATTAATTATACACTTCTCATACATAACAATCAATATATTAATTTAATACACATTGGGGGAATCCTAATTATGCAAAATGTGGTTACAGAATTATTAACGAGTTTTTAGAGTTGTTAGTAATTCTGTAGCTCTGCCTACCTCACTCTGGGAATAAAGGCGTGAGCTTATGTATGCATGCTTTCTATAAGTCTGATCAATGTTAAACAATATTGATTTTTGTTTATTTGAGTCCACTTCTTTCCAGGAGTCCTGCAAATAGGTACATTCATTTGATTGCGCCTCCATTACATTGCACTTGCATTTTTTTTTTTACAAAAACCTTATCAGTTCTTAAGTCTTAAGCCAAACAATATAAGTTTATATTGTTACTAAATAATATGAGCATGAAATAGACCAGCAATAAAAATTGCAGAAGTTGATTGCTGTCCTGCTTCAATCAATACAATCTCACACATTAACTTAGTCCCAAACTAAGCTCTAGGCTTGTAATATGGGTACTAGAACAATGATAAACATATTATGTAGGTATATAGAAAATGAAATATTTCAAAACTTTTTTTTATTTGCTATAATGTATATAATATAGGGGGGGTACTTAACACTAACGTACACTCGTACGGCATGAACCCGCAAAATGTATAAAGAATTGCATAAATATATAAAGTGCCTTTTTTATGTTAAATATGTTATAATTTTACCTTTTCAAACTATCAAGATACGATGACATTTAGGTACCTATATGCTTGGTGAAGATATTAAAAAGTCTCGAGCAAAACCTGGATCGATCGAAGGCTTCCTAGCGTTCAAGTCACTATCTAGTAGTTGTAAGCTAACCGTGCTGTCTCAATTTTTTTTTTTAAATTGTTGTGTATTTGTTCAAGGCGACTCGGGGTATCCACTGCGACCCTGGTTGATGACGCCTATTTTGGATGCCGCACCAGGGTCAAGGGAGGAGACTTACACTAGGAGGCACGTGCAGGCCAGGAATTGTATCGAACGTTGCTTCGGCCTGCTCAACTTATTTTAATAAATAGTATTGTTTACCTTCATAATATGCTATAACCATTGTGAGATTTTTGTATTGTATTTGCATTTATTTAGCTAATTAAGATATTATGAAGGTTGGGTGTGTTGGCAGTTAGGCACTGCATTAATGTGGATAACCATCATCTATTCAATAAGCTCCTACATGTATAGAGTTATTTTCATATTTATTAAAACATTTGGTAAATGGTGAAAATTTTATAAAAAATTAAATGTTTGAATTTAAAAGTATTTTAATTGTTTACCTTTATATATTAATATAGATAATTTTGCCATGCTCAATATTCTTTATTTATTAAATTACCTAAAGTAAATGCTTATAAGGAGTGCTCTGTGGCCACAGCCACCTACTGTTTGGCATCGACTTTGTGCAGATTTTTTGGATCCATTACATTAGAAGGACTTAAGGAAACACAAAAAGAATTGGTCTTTAGGTAACATCATTGAGATTTCAGTACCAATTTGTGACCTGAAAGGTAGCAGTCTTGCATTGTGGACTCTCGTTCGAAGCGACGAGAAGCTAACCTAACTACTTAAATGTGGTTTATTTATTACTAGCTGTAACTGGGATCCGTCGCAATGCCATGTAAATTAAAATAGTAGATATAGCTTTTTGGGCCAGAAACCCTCGAGGGCGTCCTCAGGAACACCCTACCAAAGTTTGATCACAATCTGATCAATGGTTTAGGAACGAATATAGAGGACCAACGTATAAACATTCAAGTATTTTTATTTAACAATTATAAACTCGTAGTCCCATGTCACCGTCTTCGTAAAGTCAGCACATCGTTCGCGGGGAACTTTATACGCTTCTACAATAAGATACCTACTGATATTGTCAATATCAAATATGCCGTTCAATAAATTTAAGTCTCGCATTAAGTATTAAGTGCTGAAATTTTACCTCCTAACCTAACCTAAAACTTTGACTGACAGTGGTTGTCACTATAACGTTTGACATTGACGTTTAAATTTTCGCTAAGCATAGACAATTTAAGGCTAAATTATTATTATAGCGCACAATGAGCGTAACGCAGAATCGACAGCACGTTTCTCTATTCTAACTCCTCTTGTCTGACATATGTTGGACGCTAACGCCTAGGCGTTGAACTTTATAGAAAGGAAAACGCCTGGAAGCGTTTGCCTCTTGTCTGGGCCCCCTGGCATAAGGCGTCGAAGGCCGGGCAAATCTTACGCGGGTGCACGCGTCCACCACAGAAGAAGCATTTACGATTCGAGCGATTTGGAAAGGTTGGCGTAGACGAGGAAGCGTTCTCACACGAAGCAGAAGTATATTGTGCGTTGGTGTTATTTGGGATATTTTCGCTGGTCGCATTCACAGGTATATTGGTGTAATGTAGCGTGTTGACTTCAGCCATCTCCAAAGAGCGCGCCTGGTTATGAGCTTCGTCCAGTGTTAGGCAAAGGTTTTCGAGGAGTCTCTCCCTTATCTTTGTAGAGGAAATACCAGCTATAAATGCATCGCGAATGTTATCGTCCCGATTTGTCTTACTATCAACAGCGACGAAATTACAATCTTTAGATAATTGTTTCAAGGCTTGAATCCTTTATTGCCCGTGGTCCACCTATTTTGTCCACCTGGGCATTTTAGGAAAACTTAAAGAAGTCGACGGAGCTGCGCTCACGCGCAGCTCCTACTTCTAGGTTATTTTGGCCCTTCGGGCCTTCTGAAGAACTAACATAACCTAAACCTACCTGTTAATTTAGGCCAGTTTACTCTCCGTAATCCACATAGGTGGACAAAATAGGTGGACCACGGGCAATGCACCGCTTGAATGTATGTGTCAATAGTTTCGTGGCTATTTTGTCTCCGTGTGGCGAGAGCATGGCGTGCATATAAGACGTTGTTCGGTTTTACAAACAGTCGGTCCAAGAGGCTTATAGCCTGTTCATAATTTTCGCACTCGCTTATGTAGTTATACACGTTTGGCGACACGTGATTAATTAATAAAGTAAGTTTGACCTGATCGTTGCTAAAGTCCTGCACGGCAAGAAAGTTGAGGAACGTTTTCTTCCAGTGTGCCCATTCTGCGGCCGCCGAACTCGGGTCCCCATCGAAGCGCTTGGGTCGTAGGTATTTGTCCATACGGACTTTAGTCGTTTTTTTTTTTTTTCTCGGCTGCTAAGAAGTACGGTCTGACCTTGAATGAAACTAAATCCATCTTCAAACAGACCACTACTTGGATATACGATCTCGAATAACATAATTAAACCAGATAGCGATAGATTAGAGCCTCTTCTAAACTTACCGCCACCACATGATTTGCCCAGTATGCGAAGGGCTCTGGGTATGTTCGCCCATTATTCTAAGTGGATACCAAACTTCTCCGATAAGATACACGAGTTAACAAAAACCAAGACGTTCCCGCTAAGTAACGGAATTATCAAAGATTTTCAAGAACTCAGGAACGATATAGTCAAATCTTGTGTCCACGCCATTGACAACAATGTGCCTTTCACTGTGGAGACTGATGCATCAGAGCATACTATTGCGGCTACTCTTTCACAGGCAGGCAGGCCTGTAGCGTTTTATTCAAGAACTCTGAACCGAAGTGAGCAAAATCATTCGGCCATCGAAAAGGAAGCTTACGCAATTGTCGAATCATTGAAGAAATGGCGACATTTTCTCATCGGAAAAATATTCCTGCTCGTCACCGATCAGCGATCTGTCTCCTTCATGTTCGACGTTAAGCACACCAGTAAGATTAAAATCGAGAAAATCCAACGCTGGCGATTAGAACTGTCTCCTTATAAATACGACATCGTATACAGGCCTGGCACACAGAATTATGTGGCGGATGCCCTCTCCCGTGTCTGCGCCATCGTCGAAACACCTTCAAAGTTGCGATCACTTCACGAGGCCCTTTGTCACCCCGGGGTGACAAGAATGACACACTTGGTTCGATCTAAGAATCTAGCGTACTCGATTGAGGAGATAAAGAAGATGACAAGTGAATGTCGTATCTGCTCTGAAGTTAAGCCTAAATTCATAAAAGCTGATCCGTAAAATACATTAATTAAAGTTATAGCACCTCTTGAAAGGCTGAGCATGGACTTTAAAGGGCCTGTTCCATCCAAATCAAATAACAAATTCATATTAACTGTAATTGATGAGTACTCCCGCTTCCCTTTTGCTTTTCCATGCAGTGACATAAGTGCGAAGACTGTCATCAAGCATTTGGACAGCATTTTCAACATGTTTGGAATGCCAGCCTACGTACACTCAGACCGGGGGACATCATTTTTATCGGCAGAAGTAAAAGGTTTTCTCAATGCCAGTCAAATAGCTACGAGCCGTACTACTCCATATAACCCTCAAGGCAATAGCCAAGTTGAAAGGCTCAATTCTACGCTCTGGAAAGCTATTCAGCTAGCATTAAAAAGCAAAAATCTGCCGATAGACGGTTGGGAGAATGTCTTACCGCAAGCATTACACTCAATACGTTCGCTTTTATGTACTAGTACTAATTGTACACCACATGAAAGAATGTTCCACCATTCCCGAAGATCGGTGAACGGGGATTCAATCCCTACGTGGTTAACTGGCTCTAACAAAGTGCTAATGCGACGGTTTGATATAAAAACGAAATATCAACCACTAGCCGAAGAGGTGGAGGTACTGGAGACTAACCCCACCTATTCATATGTTCGGACGATGGATGGTCGAGAAACAACTGTGTCGAACCGTCATCTAGCGCCTTTGGGCTGTAGCGGAGAAGAAATCCCTGCAATTGACGATTTTGTAGACGCAGAGCACGAGATATCTCCAACGTCACCACCATCACCATCGCCTCTGGCAACACCGCTTTCGTCACCACACTCGCCACCAGTCTCGCCGCCGGCTATTCCATCGCAGACTCCATCGGAGAGACTGCAAGAAGTGCCGCAGCGAGAAAGACCAGACAATAGAGAACCTGTGGTTGAAACACAGCGCAGATCAGGTCGAATTAGGAATCCGCCAAAGCGCTTACTAGATTACATCTGGCCGGGGTGAATGTGATAAACCTCTTTATTATATTAAAATTTCTATGCATAATGTCAACTTCACATCACATTGTCATTTATACTATAACTTCAAGATTTGCTAATTAAAACCTATTGACTAGGTTTTGTCTTTTATTACAATAACAGTCGTAATAGTATGGCAGATTAACGTTCCAGAGTGAATAACAATGAAGTGGATAGGCAGAGAATGGAACCAGTTCGGGGACATCGATCACACCAGCAGCGAGCACGGAAAAATGAATATGATCGATTGCGCAGACGCAATGCTCCTATGAACCAATACTGTATTTCATAGTGACCCAAACATGGAACATGGACGTGTGATGGAAGTAATTTGCTTGAACATCAAAGAAATTTTAAATATTTTGTATGGGGACTGTGAACGTGTTAATAACCAAACCAAATTTAATCCATGTAAGATATAAATTACTTAAAATGTATATGTGTACATTTGGATATATATGTTGTAACTAATACATATTTGTCTGAAACAAAATTCAATTTGATACAATTCATTTTTTTTTAATTTAAAATATATTAATCACCATTATTTTCTAAAATTTCAACGATTGACACTTGAATCGGCAACATATCATTAATTTAACAAAAAAAGCGACTCCGGCTTGCTGATGATGTCTCCACGTGGCTCACCAGGACTTGACGGCGTGGCGGGAATCCTCGGCGACTCTGATAAGTCTGGTTGAACCAGAATATTGCCGATGATGAGCTGCTGACTTTCTTCAATCTCATCCAAATTCTTTACTTCTTCGGGAGTTAAATAAAGTTCTGCAAATATTCCCTCAGATGATGGCACAGACGATGCTGATGGCATTGTTGGGACGAACTTCGGTTTTAATAACAGCTGTTGTTTCACTCTATTTTTTTGTCCCTTAGCCCTATTAATTCGTAAACTTGAAGGTATCAGCGATTATTGCGAAACATTCGTCGCATATTAACAATTTTTTAGTGCTTCTAGGACAGGTACTTCTGTTGTTCTGCCGTTCCATCCACTTATTACAAAAGGGACAATGCATTGTTAAAAGTTAATTGGGTGAATCAACTTTTAAGGTACTCCTTTTCTTTTGCGGTATCAAAACTTTCCTGGTGACTTATCATTAATAATAATGTACGAATATTAATATCAGACCACCAAATTTACAGACCGTACACGTTAAACACCTCAAATATTATTTAATCTTCGAAAAAACCTGGTAACTCAGGAGAAAATGCACATTTTCCATACAAAACCTAGGGACAACATCGTCCGCTGCGTTACCAACTATATTATTATTTCAAACTGTACTATTTTTAAATCAAATCATTTCAAATGCTAACCTAATTGTCTGATTTAATAAGCGTGTAAGCTACGTCGTTGGCAAATATATAGTTTTTCTAAAAACATATAATTTGTGAAACATGTCGAAAAATGGTGAGTACCTTAGAAGTTGAATCACCCAATTATAACTTCTGGAAAATAGTTTTGAAATATCAACAATATTTTCTTTGAAAGTTGGTGACAGTGACACTGATAGTGTTGCCAGGTTACTAAATTACTATTACGTTTAGTAATGTGGCGAAATCGATACAGACTGAAAAAAAAGGCTGGTACCTTATTTGTTAACATAAGTGTCTATAATCTAATATAATGTGACATGCAATGCAACATGGACATGTCTGCGTGATTTGCCCACTTTTTCCACCCCCTATGGAGCCGATACTTAAGACTATCTGACGATGCCTTTATAAAGTTACCGGCTCTAAAATACATATAGTTTAAATAAATATGGTTTATATTAAGAGGTAAGTGATACGAGGTTCACCGATCTAGTTACAGAATAAAAGTAGCTACAGACCGACATCAAACACTCATTCACTTTCTATTCAAAATGACGTTTTTAACAATCGAAGTTCAGTGTGTGTTTCATGCGCGTTGTGTTAACTTTAAAACAGTGTAAAAATATTTTTTTCTACTCCTTTACTTTTATTTGTCTTTTACATGGTCACGAACACTATTATAAGAACATAGATAATATGACTTCAGAAAAGTCTATAACTCTATTCCCCATAATAGCTCTTGTGTCATAAAGTCGCCAAAACGATACGCCTAGCTGCCACAGATTACTAAGTTTAGGTTAACTTAGGTTAAGGTTTTGCTCGATCAACACTAACTTTACAGCAAACCCAATCCAACTACCCTTAACAAACAACTGAATTAGTATGGTTTTTATTATGTGTAAGTATAAAACTTTTCGAGATAAATTCTTTACTGCCAAAATAAGAAAGTATTTTGAAAATCGTCACAAGTAAACGTTAATTACATACATACCTTCACGCCTGTAATCCCAGAGTGGGGTAGGCAGAGCTACAGAATTACCAACAACTCTAAAAACTTGTTGATAAGTAAACGTTAATTAAAAACAAATTTACTATAGACGCGATATCCGCCAAACATTATGATAAGTAAATCAATTTCTTAATTTTGCTGGCTGTATGGTGTTAAACCTTTGCTTTTTTCCTTGTGGGACGAATTTTAACAATAACAACGAGGAACTTAATTTTGGGCCATTTACAACGTTAAAAGATGGCACTGAAAAAGGCTGGCACCAGACATCTACACTGGCGAAATCACTTCACGTGGAAACGCCATAATATCCCTGCGGTAGTAGCTGTTCAAGTCGCCGCGGGGGTAAAAAAAAAAAAAAAAACTTAATTTTGACGACCCGCCTAAACCAAACATTACTGTTTGCCTCTGTTTGCGTTAAAATTGTCATAGTTGTTAAATATAGAAGAAAACATGGACGAAGAAGAAAACATTCTTTCTACACCTGAAGAAATACACTCAGCGGCTCAAGCAGTGACCGAAAATTTGTTGCCTATCTCGACACCTATACGACATCCTATGAAAAGTTCATGGCGTGGAGATTGGATCTACTTTATCACAAATAATTGAACAAAACTTAGACGTACATACGAGGGGAGGTCCAAAAGTTCGCGGAATGGAGGGGATGGGGGTGGGGATGACTATATTTTTAGTATAGTACTAATGGCGAACTCATTAAGAGTATATATACCAACTTTCAGCCTGAAGAGCTCATTACTTTACAAAATATCGTCGAGCAAGCAAGTCAATCTGGAAAAATCCTGGAAGTATGGAGCAAATTGAGTATCGAGCCGTCATCAAGTTCCTGACTAAGCAAGGAAAAACTCCTCAGACCATCATGAGTGAGATGTCAGCAGTTTACGGTGATCATTGCCCTGGAAAAACAACGATTTACAAATGGCACGGTCTTTTTAAAATTGGCAGAGAGTCCATTGAAGACGACCCTCGCCCAGGACGGCCTGTCGAGGTCACCACATCAGATACCGTCGGAAATGTTGAAAAATTAGTATTAGAAGATGCTTGCCTGAAGAAGAAACAGATTTCTGCATTAGTTGGAGTATCTGAAACCACTATTTTGCGGATTCTACATGAACACCTCGGCATGACTAAAGTAAGTGCAAGATGGGTGCCGAGAATGCTTACGCCGCATCAGCGACAGCAGCGAATCGACGCGTGTAGCAGTTTTTTAGAACGGTGTGGAGAAGAAAGTACGTCGATTTTGAAGCGAATTGTTACTGGAGATGAAACTTGGGTTCATCATTTTGAACCTGAGTCTAAACAGGAGTCTATGCAATGGCACAAGAAGGGTACCCCCCCACCTAAGAAATTTAAGGTGTCAGAATCGGCCGGAAAGTTGATGGCTACGATTTTCTGGGACTGCCAAGGAATTTTGATGATCGACTACAAAAGCAAAGGTGTCACAATTACTGGAGAGTACTACTCTAGGCTACTGGAGCAGTTGCGGGAAGCTATCAAAGGAAAAAGGCGAGGAAAGCTGGCTAAGGGTGTGCTGTTACTTCAGGATAATGCTCCAGTTCACAAGAGTCGTATTGCGATGGCTGCCCTGAACAAATGTGGCTTCGAAGAATTGGTTCATCCCCCCTACAGCCCGGACCTGGCCCCTAGTGATTATTATTTATTCCCAAATTTGAAGAAAGAGTTGCCGGGAAGAAAATTTCACACCGATGATGAAGTAAAGGACGCGATTTTGGCTCATTTTGACAGCAAAGAAGAAAATTATTTTTATGTGGGTTTAGAAAAATGTTTATCCCGATCTAACAAATATATTAACCTTAAGGGAGATTATATTGAAAAGGAAAAATAGTAACGTCTTTTTATTTAATTATTTAGCACTCCATTCCGCGAACTTTTGGACCTCCCCTCGTATTAACACCTCAACCTCGGCCAACATTCCAAATATTACCATATCGCACAATATAGTATTCAAAATTTACATCTGCATTTTCATAAATATTTTTTATTTTATTTAATAAACGTAGTCGTAGAAAAAGTATTGTATGCAACGGTGTATAACTGGTCTAAAAACGCTCGTGGCGATTTTACTTGCGATGCTCGGCAAGCCTCACATCAGTCACATCCCACCCCTCACCACTCGCCTTTTAAGACCCTTGTTATTCAACAGTTGCATAAACTACTATTAATGGTTATCATTATTGACATTATTGTGTATAATTTACATTATTAATAAGATAATACTATAGAAAAGTAGAAATGAGTAAAATAAAATATAGTGTAAATGTAAGTATAGTGTTTTTCTTAAGGTCATAATTTTTATCCGTATGCTTCGCAGTGCGTTGTAGTAGGTATGCGTAAAAACAAGACCACAAGAACAAGAAGTTATATTAAAAGCTGAAGCCTGCATTGTTCTCTGTTGAAAAATAAGTTGCTTTGTTATAAATTTAAACACTTAAAGAATATTACGCAAAAACCGCAACTCAAGTGCAATGTTCGCGCCGCCTAGATAGCTCGGGATAAGGGTCGTGTCAAGTGTCGCGCGAACTAAAAAAATAACACGAGTTAAAATCGAAACTTACTTAGCTACCTATATTGTGAAACATTCGATTCGATAGATATTCGTAAGATTCGATATATTGTGAAATATTTGATTCAGTAGACAGAGTAGGTACTTATTTATATTTTACTATAAGTATAACTTATATTTTCTTTATTACAGCAGGAAAGGAATACACCTACTTAATCGTATTTGCATCGAATAGCTCCGCACCTCCGATACGCCTACGTCAAAACACGTCGCTGTCGGCGCAATAACTAACGTAATAGATCGTAATAGTTTGAACAACATACTTATTTCAATAAAACGAGCGGGCCGTGCAAGGACCACCATCATTCTGGTAATAAACAGAAACAAACACATCACCCTCCGAGCAGTCGGCCCGCTGTATAATACACAGCATACACTGCTGTAATACGACTGAGAGTTTAATTTATCTTTTGTAAATAGTATAATCTTTAACTAGGATGAATTCTGAACTTTCAGGTCACCTTAGAAGTATCCGCCCGTTTCTTATCCAAACCAATAAGTATCCTTTTTCTCTTGCCTACGTCCTGGCAGCAGCCTAGAGTGCCTTGTTTGCAGCTGAAAGGTGCACAGATGGGCACCTTTTGATCTCCAATACCTAAGTGGACACGCTGCCTTAACCTGAGGCACGCCGCTACACGAGGCAAATTCGTCACCGCGAGCCGAGCGATATTTCGTCGGCTTTTTTGCCGTGCTCAAAGGAGCCTCACCTCAGTCCGAGCCATGTATTTGACGGAGACGCACTGCGCACTTTGCGGATCAAGCTGAGGCGACTCGCTTCGAGCTGATCCGTAACGTGCCTCGAGCTTTTGCGTCAGAGCCAGCAGCCTCAAACTGAGGCTGTTTGCCTCAAGCCGAGGCTACTCGGAGTGAGTCTGCTCAAATGGATACACATCTTCACAGTAATGTTGCAGATGATAACTTTACTTTACCCAAATGATTTACAATTAGATTTTCGCTTTCCCGTTGAGGAACAAAAATGGAACATTATTATTTCGAACGTGCTGCTCTATTTACAACTTGGCTTGGATGCAGGTCAAGATATTTTTTTAAACAAAAAATGAGGTTAGTAATTAACTGAATTCCGTTTACGAGCTAAAGACCAACGACATGCTTACAAAGGGACAGATTACCAAAGTGATAGCAGCATGGGTCCGTTTTGCCCGTAGATTCACTGACAACATTACTCTTTGTATCTTATTTTATTACATTGATTTACATTGGTTAAAGACAGTGGAAAGTACAATTGTGTGAACGTGTAAAAAGTGTGTGTATAGCGAGTCAAGTTGCCTTGCCAGTGGATATAAAAAAAGTAATAGTAATCAATGGAATAAGTAGAATCGCTTTCTATAATTCACTCCACTGTCCTTGGCACTGAACTTACTTGTCACTGTGCTTGACCGCCTGCCTGATAAAATAAAATAACACACAATAAATAGTATAGGCGGCATGGCATGAATTCAGGTACTTGACATATAGTTTCCAAGTAAGTACCTAAGTTCCCTCGGGGCTCTATTCTTCACGGTAAAACCATATTAGTTTTAGCGTGCTATCGTATTGCTTTTATGCCTACCGCCATTAGTATACGAGTATAATATAAGAGTTTGCATAACGTTGGCAATACGATAACGTGTCAAAAGCAATATTGTTCGATGCCCGATGAAGTCAGATCCTACCTAATATAAATGCGACAGGATTGTTAAAAACCTTTATTTAACCCTACCATTAAACACTACTTAAAGTATAGAAACATTTACTTAATAAACACATGGAGCTTAGGTACAAAATTGCTGGCATTTTAGATGACCACACACTCGTGGGGAAACACCAGGCCGGGTTTGCGCTGACTGGGGCACGCTGAAACAAATTGGACAATAATTAGACACATAGTTACAAAAAATAAATCGAATACATCTTACGCACATGCGAAGTGATTTTTGTGTAATGTAAGAATTAAGATAAATTAAAACCCGTACATATTTCACGCCGTGCATACGCAAAATCTAAAACATCGAGACGTTACGTTATTTAGCGTGTGACTTTTCTGAGATAAAAAGTATCTAAGTAATAAAAGTAATAAAAAACAAAAAACCGACTTCAAAAACGAAAAAAATAACGTCTTTTAAAATGGCACGTTAGGTCAGTCCAACTGAAATTGGCTTTTGGTTAAAAAATATGTGAGTGGCCGACTCCAGTTGGACTGAAGTCGATGCCATTTAAAAAAAGATTTAAGTATTTTGCGTTTTGAAGGCGGTTTTTTAAAACATTTAATTTACTATTTAATACTTTTTAGTGATCATAATATGCTGTTATGTAGTCCCACTTCTTAGTTGATATGAAACTTTAAGACAATTCAGGGTCGTTGTCTTTAATAAGGTACAAAAAAAATTAACTTTATAACATTATCGATAGTATTGATACCACATTATGGAACTGGTTAGGATCCCTTCAACACCGTCTTCAATTAGCGTCACCTACCGGTCGGTATTTCGCTACTAAACGCTAGATGGCACTCCTGATGCTTATGATCAAAGTTTTTTTATGACAATGTCTCCAATGCATACTCTATTACCTATGTCAACAATACCATTTTTTGACCATTTTCACGGGAGAAACAATTGACGGTGTCTGGTTGTTACACGTGCAAAATTTTCTCTTGCCCTTTTTAATTCTTATTTCAGTTGATTCTCTAAGAATTAGTGTAATTATTGTAGTTTTAGTTTTTTATTTTAGTGTGTTTGAGTTGTAGTGTTGTGTAGCTGTAATTTGGTAAGTATTGATTGATGTTGGACGAGGAGCCCCCTGATGGGGGCGGTGGGACTTCTGTCCCTGTAGTTGATTTGGGGGAAGTTAGTTCTCGCAAACGGGGTCCTAATGACTCTGGTGTTTTGGACAACAATCATAAAAGGGATGCTAGGATGCCGGCGTCAGCCTCCATCCAGCATACTTTTACGGTTCCGGAGTTTGCTCCTGGTACAAAATTAAAATATGGCTCTGCTGATTCGGGTCCTTTCATTGTCCACGTTACAAAGACAGTGGAGGATGCCTCCATTGGTTCCTCTCTTCGTACTCTGAAATTCGCTCAGCTTGTTCACAGGTACCACATTAAGGGTATTTGTAAAGGTGGAATCAGATCTGGCGGTCGTAGTCGAGTTGTGGTTGAGTTTATTAATGCAGACTCGGCTAATGAGTTCTTGGAGAGTGCTCTGTTCAATGAGAACCCTCAATTTACCTCCATCATTCCAATGTTCAGTATCACAAGGATGGGCCTTGTTCGTGGTATTCCTGTCGACTGGACCCTAGAGGAGCTGGTCAGCTCTATTGACTGCTCCGCAAAAGTTATCAAGGCTCGTAGGCTTAACCGTAAATGTTCACTGGATGGGAAAGTGTCCTGGGTTCCTACCCAAACTGTTTCATTGACCTTTTTGGGGCAATCTTTGCCCGAAAGAGTTTATTGTTTCCATACCTCTATTCCTGTGGATGTATATCAGCTCCCTTCCATTCAATGTAATAAATGCTGCCGGTTTGGACATATTAAAGTGAATTGTAGGTCTAACCCCCGCTGTTTTAAATGCGCTCAACCCCATGAAGGTGTAGATTGTCTTGTCAGTGCAGAAATGGCTTCTTGTCTATTTTGTTCTGGCATGCATTTTGCCACAAATTCTTCCTGCCCTGAGCACTCTAGGCAGAAAAGTATAAAGTTGGTGATGTCAGAGGAAAACATCCCATACTCTGATGCTGCTCGTCGCTTTCGCCCTGTTCGGCGTTCATTTGCTGATACTACTCGCTCTTCGGTTTCTCCTTCCTTGTTTCCCCTGACTCAAGAATCCTTGGCTCCTTTATCTCCTCCTTCTCCTGTCACTCCATCACGCTCTATACCTCCGGTTTCTCACAAAAAAACAATCTTTGTTCCTCGTCGCCCTGCCCCAGTTCTGGAGAAGGGCTATGACAAAGCTGCTCACAACGCAATCATTCATTCTCCGAAATCCACTCAATTAAATGGCTGTGCTCTCAATGACTCTGAACCTGATTTTACTCCAAATGATAACCTTATTAAGCTGCTTATCAGCACATTAGTGAATCTTCTTTCGAAGTTCTCTGATGCTATACCGAACAATGTCTCAGAACTACTGAATCAATTGACGTCTGTCCTTATGACCAATAATGGCTTATACAGCCATTCAATGGAATTGTAGAAGCATTCGACATAAAAAAACATGAAATCATTCATCTCATTAACAAATTCAATCCCTCAATTCTTGCTATCTCGGAGTCATGGTTAAAGCCTGGGTCCCTTTTTAGGGTTTCAGGTTTCTCATGTCTTCGGGATGACAGTGTTGATGGTTGGAACGGTTGTGCCGTTCTTATTAAACGTTCTCTTCCCTTTTCTTTAGTTCCTATCCCCATTCATTCTTCAGGCATAAATATTGTTGCTGTAAAACTTTTTAATTCTACTTTCATTTCCCTTTATATTCCTCACCCTAATCTCTCGATTATTGCTGAATTAGACTCAATCCTTTCCTCTCTCTCTGGCCCTTTTGTTGTCATGGGGGATTTTAACTGTCATCACACTTTGTGGGGTTCTCATTCCTGCGATTACAATTCATCTCATCTTTTAAATGTCTTTGACAACATTAATTTGTGCCTGTTGAATGATGGATCTCCTACTAGGAGATCATCCCCTTTGCAAAATCCTAGCTCTGTGGATTTAACTCTGACATCACCTTACTTGGCTTCTAGGCTCTCCTGGAGGGTTCTCTCCCATTCCCATGGTAGTGATCATTTTCCTATTCTTATTTATTTTACCTCTGATGTGTCTGTTCCGTTTTTATCTTCTCCTCCTCTTCTTAAGTATAGAACTGGACAAGCTGACTGGCCTGAATTTTCTTCTTTGGTCTCTAATGAAGTAGCGCTCCTTCCTCCTGTTTCTTCTGATAATTTTCTGGAGTTGTATTTTAAGTTTGTCTCAATTTTAATTATTTCAGCTAATTCTAATATTCCTACTAAAAGCTCTTCACTTCGCAGGGCTTCTTCTCCTCCGTGGTGGGATGCTGATTGTACTTTAGCTATTAAAAATAGAAATGAGGCTGAAGATGCTTTTGCTGTAGATTTGTCTAATCTGGAAAAATATTTGGAGTTCCAGGCTTCTAATGCTCGTTGTAAGCGTTTGTTATCTTCTAAAAAACGTCTTGGTTGGTCTCGTTTTTGCGAGAACCTGTCTCCTCGTACGCCCTCTTCCTTAGTATGGAAGAACATCAAAAGATTTCGTGGATCTTTGTCTGATTCGAACCCACTGTCTAATGATCCGTCTAGCTGGTTGGAGGGTTTTTTGGATAAATTAGCGCCTGCTTTTGTTCCGCCGGAAGATTGCTTTCCTCCACCTTCGTCTCCTTTCTCTTCTGACAGTATGGATGATCCCTTTTCTTTTCGGGAAATTTCTACTGTGTTGGATCATCTTCAAGATTCTTCTCCGGGAATAGACGGAATTCCTTATTCTTTCATTAGACGGTGCTCTGACTCTTCTAAAATTTTCTTCCTTTCCCTGTTAAATCATATTTATAATTCCGGCTGCCTCCCTGATTCATGGAAGAACCAAATTATTATTCCCATTGTAAAACCTGGTAAAGATCCCAGTGACCCCTCCAGTTATAGACCTATTGCTCTTTCATCTGTTCTCTCAAAGATCCTAGAGCATTTAATTAAGAATAGGCTCGAGTGGATTTTAGAAAGTCGAGGAATCCTTTCCAAATCCCAATTTGGGTTTCGTAGAGGCATGGGAACTATGGATAGTTTAAGTATTCTTACGTCCGATGTTCGTTTAGCTTTCTCCAGAGGTCATCACCTTGTTGGTGTTTTTTTAGATATAACTTCTGCCTATGATAATGTTCAGCTTCCGCTTCTCAGGCAAAAAATGCTTCAATTGAGTTTGCCAGTGAAGATGGTTCATGTCATTTGCAATCTTTTCATGGCTCGTTCTATCTCAGTTCGTTTTCAAGGTTCTTTGTTACCTCCTAGAACCATTTGGAAGGGTCTTCCTCAGGGTTCTGTATTAAGTCCAATTTTATATAGCCTTTATACCGCTGACCTCAGTCAATCAGTAGATTGTTTTTGTAATATTTTGCAATATGCTGATGACATTGCTCTTTACTTTGCCTCCAACTCCATTTCCAAGTGTTCTCAGTCTCTTAACTCCGCTCTAGGTTACTTAAACACGTGGCTCTTAGATCATGGCTTATCTTTATCTGCCTCTAAGAGTTCGGTTGTGATTTTTAATAGAAAAAGACAGGTTCCTGATATCCGTATCTTTCTTGAGGGGGTATTGCTCCCTGTGTCTAATTCTGTTAAATTTCTAGGTTTAATTTTAGATCATCATTTAACTGGGATTCCTCACTTGAATCACATTAAGGATAAATGTGAGAAAAGCATAAATGTTATGAGAGCTTTATCTGGTGCTTGGTGGGGTGCTCATCCATATTCTCAAAAGCTTTTGTATAATGCGATCATCCGGAGCCACTTTGATTATGGTTCTTTTTTGTTGGAGCCCTGTAGCAAACTTGCTCTGGCATCTTTAGATAGGATTCAGTCGAGGTGTTTGCGTATAATTTCTGGAGCAATGAAATCTTCTCCCATCAACGCTCTCCAGATAGAATGTTTGGAGCCTCCTTTAAAGCTTCGCAGACAATTCCTTTCTGATCGCTTTTTCTTCAGAGCTGTGCAGTCGTCTGATCACCCTTTATTGTGTCGCCTTAATCGTCTTTCTGATGTCATGCCCTCCTCTAAGTACTGGTCTCACAAGGAGACTCCTTGCCTAATTAAAAGTTTTCGTAAATTCTGTAATGGTCCCCCGGTGGTCCAGTCTGTTGGCAACCCTTTATTTAGTTTTAGCTTTGATTCTATCCTGTTTCATCCTAGAATTGATTTTTGTTTTGGCATTAAAAAGAATGATATTGAAGCCAATCGGGTTTTCAATAAAATATTATTTGAAAAATGGGATGGGTGGATTCCTGTTTTCACTGATGCTTCCAAGCTCTCTTCAGATGGCTGTGTGGGTTCAGCTGTCTGGATTCCACGGTATAATGTTGTTTTAAACTTTAAGTCTCCCCCTCAATCTTCTGTTTACTCTGGAGAGGCTATTGCCATTTTTGAAGCTGTCTCTTACATAGAATCACACAAAATGTCAAAATCTATTGTTTTCTCAGATTCTTTGAGTTGTCTCCAGGCCTTGGATAAGGTTCCCCTGCGATCAAGGGATAATCTCTTAATTAATCTTAAGTCGAGAGAGGTTCTCCATCGCTGTCATACTCTTGGCATTGATGTGGTTTTGGCTTGGATCCCTGGGCATGCAGGCATTGCAGGCAATGAACGGGTTGATTTTTTCGCGAAGCAAGCGATAGATATTGGTTGCACCTCCCACTCGGAATGTTTTAGTCAAGACTTGCGTGCTACTTCGAGGTCCCATCTGGTTGATCACTGGACTGACTTATGGAATTGTTCTCGTCTCTCCAAGGGTAGACATTATGGTGGCATTCAACCAAGTCTACCTGTAAAACCTTGGTTTTTTAAATTTAATAAAATTAACAAGTCTGCCACCTCCACTATAATTCGACTGCGACTTGGTCATATTTGTTCGCCCCATTTTCTGGCGAAGATCCGAGTTCGGGATCATTCTCTGTGCGAGTGTGGTCTTGAGGAGGGAACCCCAGATCACATTTTTTTCAATTGTCCTAATATTCCTGTTTCTTTATATAACTTTCTTCCTGATTACATCTTTCGTCCAGCTAGTCTTAGTTATGTCCTCACTTTTGTAAATACTTCATTTGTATATATTTTAGCTAAGTATATTAATGATTTTAATATTAAGTTGTAAATTGCCTTATAGATTTGGTATTGTAGTTGTAGTTAATGTACATAATTTGTTTTATTTTTAGATTCCCCAACTGATGATTCAGCATCTGTTTCTGGAAAAGCATTTTCACCGATCACGTGTAACTTCCAACCTTGACACTGGCAGAATTGTCCCACTGGACAGTAGCCATAAATCAAAGAATTGAATTGAATTACCTATAAGTAATATTAAATTTCTGGTTTAGAAATTGCTCACGGATGGTCATCAGATTCAGATTTGGTGACAATAGGACCTCCTCGGAAGTATACTCTGCCAAACTATACAATACATTTTTTTTAAATCCGTCATCCAAAAATAATTCTATTCTATTCTATTGATAGATAAATCAGTGAACATACCTACCTACATATTTAAGTAGGTACCTACAGTTGAACATAAAACCTTCTTCTTGATTGAAGTCGGTTAAAAAAATATCTCGACATCAATTTATTTAGGCAGGCATTTATCTTTTTGAAACCAAATATCCTACTAATTAATACTATATTATAAATGAGAAAGTTTGGATGTTTAGATTTTTGGATGTTTGGGGGCATTTTTTTTTTCTAGTGTACCTAGCGTTTTTCACGTGTCCGACAACTTCATTCAATCTTTTTTATATGATTATGTTAAAAACTTTGACTTGTAGCTAAATTACTAGATAAACAATACTCTTAGGTACGTTTAAAATGATGCTACTAGAAGTATTCAATAACGTTAAATTTACAGTTTTTTTGGTATTTTTTTCCGCGTCCAGGCCTGGTGTTACATTTTCGAACTTCAAATAAACAAGTTTGGAAACTTTTGTCGTACATGACAACACTTGTTTTTGGGAGTCTAATATGTGAATTTACTAAAAACTCCCTTAATTTGTCTCCTTTAGAGTTAATATTTAACAAAAAACTAGTTTAAATCGTGTCCACCACATTCGACATAAGGGGAATTCCCCCTTTCCGTTACCGTATATTAGGCTTAAGGTATCATTTTTATTACCAAAATATATCTTTATTGTCATCTAGAAACTTTTGTTTTCACGTAGTAACACAATATTTGTCTTCAAACGGTCAGTAAACGAAAAAATTGTGTGTTGAAGTGGCGTGCTTTGCGTGGTTCAAAAAGGGTTCCACCACTCCGTTACCAAGATTTGAAGGTAAAATCTTTATCTTTATGTTGTTGTGATACATTTACCTAAATAATTGTTTATATCTAAACTCAATTTCACTAAAATATCTTTACAATCAAGATCGAATGCATATTTAATTTGTATTTCAAAGTGCAAAACATTACTCCCGTTACTTCCCCTTTCGTTGCCATGTTGGCAGTCATGTATAAGGGGAATCTAAAAAGTAACGGAATGGAAACATAAAGTTATGATTACACTGAGATCACATTTGAATAAATTATAGTATTTACATAGGTAAATTTATTTGTACCACAAAAGTAAATCATCTTATTCGGTTTGCAAAATTATCTTTAGAATAATGCAACGTGTTATTTTTAATCTGCTGCGTAGTTGCAATAACATTAACCGCAGATATCTCAATTAAATTTAAATAATACGACTAAACTACCAACATTAGTTATAGAAATGGCTCCTCTCACAGCTGCCGAAAAACAAAAACGGTATCGGGAAACGATTAAAAATTACCCTATTAAATATGAAATCCAAAGAAAAAAGGACGGGGCGAGAATAAAAAAAAATATAAAGGCAAAAAAAATTGCAACTACCAAACTATCCCGAAAAATGAAGCATCCACCAAAGAATAGGTACCTACCTAATACCATTGCAGTTGCTCATAATTTGTCTCTCAATAATCAGTATTGGTCAGGAAAGTCTAAAATGTACCTAACCACTATAAGTAAATATATTATGTGATAACCATAACCCTCATTTTGCTTTGGTCAGTCGGGTTAATAAAGCTTTTGTGGATTTGTGATCTTGGTATAACTGCAGCCTTATGGTTTCGTTACCATTATTTTCGTTACCGTCCTTTGAAAATAATTAACATTTTATTTTATTATTAAATCCCCAATTGATAAACATTGCAATTTGTGTATTATATGGATAAACTTTTTACTAAAGTATCCACGTATAAATAAATTTGTCGGGTAAACCTCATAACGTCCAACTGGTAAAGAAAATTGTAAGTAGTTTTGGTCGTCTGGTAACGAAATAGTTACAATAATCGTAATTTCTTTCAAATTAGTTCATAATGTTTTAAAAATAAAACTTATTTTCATAACTTACTATATTTTCAAGTAAGTAAAGCATTTATTTATCCCCATTTTACTTTCTTTCAATTTATATCAATAAATATATATGGTAACGGAAGGGAAACAAATATGAGCCCGAGCCACTTTGAAATCGCTGTATAAATTTAATTTCCGTATATTTTACAAAACCATTGCTAAATTAAGATACCTAAGACTACTAAAAATGCTTCAACACCCTTAAAGTTCAACAATTAATAAGATCGAAAAAAAATCATCACAAATCTGTTGGTGTACAACTTTGAAAAAAAATGCCCTTGGATGTTTGTTACTCAATCCCGCTTCAACCACTGAACGGTTCGAGATTAAACTTGGCACACGTAAAGGTTAGGTCCTGGAATAAACATCTCATTCATACGGGGAATCAATTTATCATTAAAAGCTATGCATTTGCTCACAAGGTAGGGCTACTCTGTATGGACGAGTAACGAAATTGAAAATGTTAAATCTAAGCTAGCTATGTGTGGGTAGTATGATTTTATATTGGTTTACTTTTTTTCATCCTGAAATCCTTTCGGTATTAATTGATCTGTGCGTGCGTACACAAAAGTTACTTAAGGAGCACACTTTTAGTTCTCAATATATGACCTAGAGGGCGCTAACAATAACATCGATTGTTTACCCTAACTGACTAATTCCTCGTAGCAAACTTTCCATTCGCATTTTTCCCCATTTAATTTTTACTCGAACCATATAGCAATTGCATATATTCCATTTTAGTTTTTCCCCATTAGTATGTTTCCTCGGTGCCCTTCGGGCCTTCTGTAAATCAAACCTATTCGGAACCTATCTATTTCGATATTCGAAACCTATTTATTTGCGAGTGGGGAATATCCTAAATGGAAAATATGCGATTGATAAAAATTCAAAATGGGAAACAATGCGATCAGGAAAAAAAACAACTGAAAAGTTTGCTACGCGGAATTAATCAGTTTTGACGAACCGATCTAACTTTCCGGCGCTAACTTTTATTTAAAAGTCTTTATCGATTTTCCCTGTACAGCGCAATTATAATATAAGCTTTATATTTTGTTCTCGGTTCGGTTCTTTAGGACAAACTCATATTATTCATCCTGGTAAGATCAAGTTCTGAAATTAGTCTAAGTCGCGGGCAGAAGCTAGAGTATAACACATTCTGGTATCAAACTGAAGTTAAGCGAGGGCACCCCTAGGTGTTTTTTGATAAATACTGCTAGTTCTCGTAGAACCCGACACTTGTTAGCGAGCGACTAAGCACCTGTGACGAGCAGCAGCGAGACGCGGGCAACGGTGACACCGGTGGCACACCTGCAGGCCTAGCCAAGATGCAAACGCTGCTTACGGTTCTGTTTTTATCGACTTGAAATGTGTGGAGCTGACATATGCGATCGCCGCGATCGGTCATCAGCTTACGTCAATCCTATACAATATTTGTCATCTCACTAACTCGGAAAGCCCTTTTTGTTTGTTTGATATCTATTGTGAAAATCGCTTTTATCCACATGTGAAGAAAGAGTTTTGACATTTGAAGGCAGCTTAAGTGATATTTGACAGCTAACAAAACGTAAAACGTTCAAAGAGCTGAATTTTAACATCACAATGAATGAATTACATCGAGTAAAAACACTAAAATACAGTCTTACAACTTTATTTTAATTCATAAATATCAGCATTCAACATTAACCTTCATTCTTGTTGTAAAAACGGATAAAATGTTCTGACAGTTCAAGCAAGTCGATGTGCGAACAAAACGCATCCGAAATAGTAAAAAAAAACACAATACTTTTCAATTAAGCCGTCAACGTTAAATATTCGCATGTTTTTCTAGTTTGTTTTGTTATTAAAAATGAGCGATTCGAGTGATGAAGACGAATTAACACCTGTGGAATTACGGGAAACCGTGCAAAATGCGGAATTGAGCTTATAGTACAAAACCTTTTTCTTATTTTCCTCGCTGTAGTGAGGTGAAAAGTTTTATGTTAAACATGGGTGAAAAGTTATTTTACGTCTCGTGTGTTGAAACACTTGCTACGCTCAGGATTCTATTTTTGAACCACTCGCTTCGCTCGTGGTCAATCATAAAATCCTTTCGCTAGCTCGTGTTTCAAATGAACACTCGCAGGTAAAATACAACTTTCCCCCCTTGTATAAGAAAAAACCATTGTCAATTTTCATAAATCTCTATGACAGCGTTGTGCGTCTTGAACAGCAGCGGCCGTCGCGGGTCTCCTTAAACTCCCGCCCCTGTGCCTGCCTCAACAATCTCTGCTCAAAAATCGGTCTTCAATAGGAATGTAGATGTTAGTGCGATTGTAAACTAACGACCTTTATTGTTTTCGATTCGATCGGGATTGATAATTCATATTTTGTTTTAAAGAGTAACTTACTTGTAAAATAAATAGAGTAAGAGTGGAATTTAAGGGCTTATTACACTTTCCGAAATTTAACATTCTAAGGGCAGATTCGACCAAACGTGAATAAGGTCTTATACCGAGATTAAACGCCGAATTTGTGTAGACTAATTTCGGAGTAAGTCTTATTCGAGTTGGGTAAAATCCATGGTAAATGATTTAGTTGCCTAATTTAGGAAGGTATTCACTTTCTTGCTGAATGTAATGCATGAATCTTTCTAAATTAGGGTACCACATTATTCCGGACACTAAAGGAGATGGTCCAAAAGGTGTGAAGTTAGACATTAATAATTAATTAGGTAGGGTAGGTGAGTTTTTACCCTTTTCACACCGCCGCCCGTAGTAGCCGGTCCCCTCGCATTTGCACGTGAACCCCGGGTCCTGCGCCGTCTGTATGCAGATGCCGGTCAGGCACGGCATGCGCAAGCAATTGTTGGAGCTTCGATCTGTGGTCGCAAACATGACACTCATGACACATGAGAAAGAATAATCAAAAGAATGAGGGTTTCCGCGCATCAGTTTTTTCACTAGATGGCGCCTCTGGGAAGTGAGGTCTTTTTGACAGTTGATAATACGTTAAAAATATATATTGAAATAATTTTGTACCTAAATATTTGAAATGTGTATAAATATCAAGTGAAAAAGTAAATCGTCACTTGTTTGGTCTTATTCTAGGCATATATTTTAACATCAACCAACTGTCAAAAAGACCTCACTTCACAGGCGCCATCTAGTGAAAAAACTGATGATCTACACGTATAATTGTTAAAATAATATTTTTTTATAAAATGAAAAAGTTTTTAATTAAAAGTGAAATATTGGATATTATACCTACTCGTATCCTTACCCGACACCAAAACTGTGGATTCTATTTTACAGTTTTATTATACGTTGTCCGAAATAGCAGAACTAAATTTTATCGAAAAGATAAGATAACGACATCCAACGTGAAAAAACGTTTTTTTTTATATGGTGTAAGGTCCTTTGAGAGTATGCAAGTTTGCAACCCTGAAAACCCAGTGCTAACCCCATGGTGCTCAAAAATCTGCGTAATTTTGGCACTTTTTCAGTGTCTTCGACAACACTACCCTAAGGAAGTGTTTTTTAAGTATCTTAGTTCGATGCTTTAATAAAGATTACTAAATTTGCTACAATTTGAGTGTAACTTGAGCACACTCTATGTTCATTGGTTGCGGAGATACAGCAAGTCAAAGATGAGCAATTATTTTCAAAAAGTGAATATGTCGTGGTAGGGTCATTTTCCAAGACACGTCCCGGCTGAACTAATGCTCCTAGGTAAAAGTCGTTAAGAACAAAGTTTCGGGAATTTAATTAGCTTTAATTTAATACCAAAGTGCCTCTAGGCGTCATTCTAAATAAAAAAATAGTAGATTATCGGACCTTGGCTAAATAATAAAAATATTGTACTGAATAATGTTGGTATGATTTTTCTCTAAAACAAAGGTGCAATAGGAGTATTTACCATTTTAGATGTACAATATGGCTTCCAACAAACATACAGTAAAGAAATAAACATACGTTAGAAAACTGCGATGGCACAAGTTTCAGTTTCATCGAAAAACTACCCTAAGGAAGCGTATCCTTGTGTCGTACTTTAATAAGGGTTACTAAATTTCCTACAATTTCAGCGTAACCTAAACACACTATGTCTATTGGTTGTGGAGATACACCAAGTCAAACATAAGCAAATTTTTCAAAAAGTGAAATTGTTGTGGTAGTGGCATTTTCTAAGAAACGTATTAGCTGAACTACCGCACCTAGGGAGAATTGTATATATAGAATACAAAATTGTAGGCAATTTAATTAGCCTTCAATTTAATACCAAAATGGGACCTCTAGCTCTCATAGTTTCTTCAAAAATATTAAAATATCGGATTTTGGTTAAATGATAAAAACATTGTACTTATTGAATGATGTACAATCGCTCACACAGCTGAGTGACCAATGAAGATAAACAAAGAGAAACTGTCTCTGTCATCCACATAAGATTCTTATGTAAAATCTATAGGTATTCATCTCTTTCTACATTTTCTCACTTCTGTCTTTAACGGCAGTTAAGTGTGTGGCTGTTTGTATATAGGTATTTCTTAAAAAAAACAAGAGTTAAGATGTAACATAATATACTATCAAGAACCAGGTCTCATTCAGTCTAGATCAGTAGGGAATAAGAGAGGAGGGATAATGTTTTCTGGAGGTGGAGCCAGGTCGGCATATGCTGTTGGGTCTCGTCCACATCCGCCGCCTCGTCCAGGATGATAGTGGTGGCGTTGTTGCAATTTCGCCCGAGACAAAACGAACATTGGGTAGAGCAGTTGAGCCCATACATAGGGAGATAGAAAGTGAGAGAGATCCTAGTGACAAACAAGTAACTCTTGTGCTAGCCGTGCTGGCTTTCTGCAAGTGCACGAGCCTAAGCAACCTCTTTTTGCATTTGCAAGCCACCATTTTAAGGGTGTGAGGAGCGGGCTTTGCCGGACTTTGCCCTTCTTTGACTTGCCTGTTTCCGCAACCAGTGAACATAGTGTGCCTCGGTTACGTTCAAATTGTAGAAAATGTAGTTATCTTTATTAAAGTACTGAACCAAGATACTTGAAAAACGCTTCCGTAGTATTTTCAGGGTTTTCAGGGTTACAAACTTGGGAGCTCACTACTCTCAAGAGTGGGCTCTTACCACATATAATACTCGTGAAATCGTACATGCGCGTTTGCGATGTTTGCCTTTTTTGTGTCGATATAGACTGGCCTATTAATTGAATGAACTTTAAGGGAACGTTCTTTAGGTTAAATAAAGTTAATTTCCCGAAGGCAGACAAATGATAACTGTAACAGTTTTAAAGGTATTTAATTTTTAAATTTAATCTGTTAATCACGTTGAACTGGTCTAAAAGGCACTTAACTGTCCGTGTATGTCACGCCAACAATGACGTATTTGACACTGACTATGAGTTAACTCTAAAGGCCCTTTTAGAATGACCAAAGATACAACATTTAATTACTTTGCTCTAAACAGTTTTTTTTTTTTACAATATTTAAAAATCTAAATTACCACTTATAGTTTCTATGAATGTACCTTGTAATATGCCGAAGTTATCGTAAATCAAAAAAAACACGGCGTATATATTTCTCAACGAGTGATAATGCGCTCAAGCTCGTTATTTCTTGATTCTACGTAACGCAGATATGAAATTCTGTAACCTAACCTTCTGTGATATTGCCTAACGCACTCGGAATCGCATTCGGCTTTAAAGTGGAGGTGTTTTCATTTTGTATGCAGTGGCAGACTCGCCTTCGGACTGTCAAAATGAAAACGATTGCGAATGCGAGTGCGTTATGCAATAAGCCCTCGGCTCTCTGTCAAACGGCCGGTCGAGTGAGCGAAGTCATACGCACTCGCCCTCGCGAACGGTAAAGTCTTGTAATCTGAGAATGCACGCCCTTAAATGTGGTTATTACTCTCTGATGGGACTACTTCAACTTGCCGGTTAATATTCGGTGTGTCTGTCGGGTTCAATAACTAAAGAGTTATTTAAGAGACGCCTAACTGACCCGCATGCAAAGGCACATGAAGTGGCACGCCTAGGAGGCAAGCGTTTAGCTAGTGCTTAGTTGGATGATTGATCCTACGGCAAAGACATCCAAGATGTTGAAGATGATGTAACAGCTATGGCACCGGCCGCACTCGCGCTTAGTGGCACTCTTGTCACTACTTCAGTCGCGCCATGCTAAGATAAATAGTAAACTTGCCTCCAAGCGTGTAGACTCCGGCGTGGCCGTCACTCAAGAGAAAGACATTGTTGTTCTCAAATAATAAAAATAACCCTCCATCTGCCGCAGTTCGGTAATAATCAGCCAACGCTGGGTGCTTATAATCCCTTTACACCCGAGCGATTCAGACAAAAAAAAACTTTTTTTATTTTACTCGGTTCATATTCCATTAGAAAAAAACCCTCACAATCGTATCAGCTCGAGTGTAAAGGGCTATCAAAGCCTACGAAAGAAAGACACAACGCGAAGCGCGCGCGTAAGAAATCGCAAAGCAGTTTTAAATCAGTAACTAAACGCATATTATAATCAAATAATGTACCTATTTCATTAATATATTCGATAATTTATTTCGGTACATTTTATTTACCTACTACTTACTATGAATTTCACATCGGTGAAATCGAAATGATAGAGAAATGAAGAACAGTATTTTTTTACTTCTTAACCTTTACGGTTAATTAATTACCTTTAAGTGTATTAAGACAATCTCGTCGCGTTCTATATATGAACTCCGACTTGCAGCCGTAACTGCAAACGCAGGTAGAGCCGTATGTCTTACATCCGTAGTGCGCTTGGTCCGCTTCACAAGGTCTCGTCGCTGCTGTAAAGTAAAGTGATCCAGTATTCAATCAAATTGAGCATGAATAACACTGAGAGAGACACGAAGGGGGCGTTCGGCGATCCCTTCTTAATGGAGTGCCAGCAGAACGCGGTTACAACGGTGGCAAGACGAAACGATATTAGTTGGCACTTTGTTGTGACTTGTGAATCACCAAACCTAGGTATACAGTCACCAGCAATCATATATTATTCAACATTGCGCTCAGAAATATCTGACGCGCTCTTATGCCTCTAGTAATACAGACGTGCCAAATATTTTTGAGCCCAATGTTGGATATTACATTATTTCCGGTGACTGTGCAGGCGTGCGGAGTGTGCTGCGCGGGTGGCTGCGCATCACGCTTGTTCATCTTGCTATCCATAGAACGGTCGTACGAACAGCTTTGATTTGGCGCGAGTTACATGGGTGAGATGACTCTGCCCGAGTTGTAAGACGCATCTTTTGAATACGCTTACCCTGAAATTTTTAATAACACTTGTGTTTAACGATGCAGTTAAACATAAAAACATTGATGGATGGACTTTTCACCTTAATTTAAAATAAATCTCAAAAATATATAGATATGAAAATTTACAAAAATACATTTACTTACCTAAGCTATAAAACTTGAACTTTCCAATAATACCATAGTCAAACTGGAATCTCTGATTTGCGCAAAACTCAACTATATATCGTCGGTGATACTGCAAAACCGCGTAAGTGACATTTTAAATATGAGCAAAATGCACCTTTTTAATAAGACCATAAGGTTTATTTTGCTCTATCATAAATTTGTTACTTACGTGGTTTTGCAGTATCACCGACGATATAGTGTATTTTGTAGACGAAATTAAGTTATCGCCTTTTATACACGTACTACCGAGGCAATGTTTTATTGTTTATGTTCAATAAAAAATAAATACATAGAGAAAATAAGATCGTCGGCAATCTTGAGCCAGAAAATAAAAGACAGATATGCCATTTTATCTTCAGTAGGTCTAAACAAGAGATAGATTGAATATAGTGGTTTCGCCGTAAGGTAATCTCAAATAACTTTTTACTAAAATTTGGCTACCATAAGTTCACATGGTTGTCGGAGCACTGGTTGGATGAATGAAGTAATGTGTTTCTCCAGGTGAGACTGCGCCAAGCTTGCGAACAACCTCCACACACGTCACTACTGCATCCCTAAACTCTTTGAAAACATTTCGAGTCAACCTTCATTGAAAGCGTGAGTAAATACCTAGTGTAACATTGGTTTGTGTATTGTTGAAGTAGCTGCTGCTCTACGTCGGTACTGAGCATGCACCGACGCCGACGTGCCCTTGATTATTAGGGGTCATCCATAAAGTACATCACACGTAAAGGGGGGGGGGGGGGGGTCGACAAAGTGTGACATGGTGTGACAAGGGGTGGAAGGGGTCCTAAGTTTCGTGACATCACATTTCAAAATCTAATATATCTAGGGGGGGGGGGGGCTCAAAAAATCATGAAATTCGTGTGACGTACTTTATGGATGACCCCTTATTTTTGTAAATGTAATAAAATAATTGGCTTAGTTAACCGACTTCAAAAAAGGAGGAAGTTCCACTATCAGCTGTATATGTATGTTTTTTTAAATACATATATGTATATTCAACGATTTCTCCGTCAATTGTAGACAGATTATGAGTTTTTGTTTGATAGAGTATACTCGCAACGTTAATGGAACCAGCCATTGTCACCATTCAGTAGGGATGTCATGAGGGGATCCGTGAGGAATTGAAGGAACTCTTCAAACATTATAGGCAAAATGTATTCTATTTGCATTCAAAAAGTATCATTTGGTGAACTGGAACTGATGATGTAGACCACAGGTGGCCCTCCTCAATGGTACATATTTCAAGGGGGGCGATAAAATAATATCTCGATTAAGATAGCTAAGCGACTATGACGAAACACATTTAAATGGTTTAAATATAAAATACGTACACTAAGTAGGTATGATTCGCGGCGTTGGTTGCGGCGGGCTTGAAATATTCTATAGTTTGTTATTCATTGACCAGTGGGACTACATACTTTAACATTTTAAAATAAAAAAATATAATTTCATTTAAACATGATATAAGGGCAAAAATATATGTTTTTAAAAACATTAAACCACCTCCAAAAAACCTATTTTAAATGATAATATAGGTCAAGCAGAAGTAACGTCCCACGGTGTTTTAACCCAAAGCAGACTTCAGTTGGACTGACCTAATACTAGTCCGGTGTTATAGGCGGTAAAAACGATATCGTATTTGACCTGTTACGTTATGGTATTGTTTATAACTCGCCGCCCTTATTGTCAAGTAAATAAGAGTTATCAAAACGTTGACAATACGATAACAGGTCAAAAATGATATTGTTTTTACCGTGTTGAATAGAGGCCCTATTATCATTTGAAAAGAAGTAATTTTGTACTCATTTGGAGACGGTTTCATTGTTTTTAAAATCCATCTCCACTTCCTGTTAACGTTCCATTAATTTATTTGGAACTTCTTCATAGGCTGATCGTTTTTTTTTGTTTAAGTTTCGGTCAATGAGCTAATGGTACCTTGAGAAGCCAAGAGGTATTGTGGGAACTTACAGGCGAGACAGGAGAGTAGCGACGCTAGCAGGAGCGCGGCGGCGAGCAGGCGCATGCTGGCGGAAGGGCGCGGCGCGACTGCGCCGGAGTGCGCCGATAGCCACTTCCTCCGGCGGAGTGAACGGCCCGGTATCGCACCGTATCTCCGCGCACCTAAACTACGACCTCTCGATTTGAGTCCCATTCCTATTTTCGTTTTTACTACTAAACCCTTTTCGGGCGCGTCGACACACAAAATTATGTACTTATATATTCCTTTTCTTTTCTAGCTGAGTGAGTCTCGAATATATTAAAAATATATATCAGGGCACAAATGTCACACCAATTGACCTAGTCCCAAACTAAGCTCTAGCTAGGCTTGTACTAGACAACGATAATATTATACTCAACTAGAGAAATATATACTCAAATACATATAAAACATCTATGACTCAGAAACAAATATTCGCTGTCCTTACCGGGATTTGATCCCAGAACCGCTAGCTTCCTAGGCAGGGTCACTACCAACTAGGCCAACGCAACGCCTCGTCAACTATACACTCGTCGGCAATATGAATGCAACTACATATATTGCGCAGGACCCAGATTTGCTCAAGAAGTAATGTAAATCAATTCTATCGTTGTAATCGATCGTTTCTTTTACAACTGAATATTATCTAGGTAAAGATTATGAGAAGTACCTACAGAGATGGCCTCTCATAGGCTCCGTAGCCCAAATAGGAAGTCTAAAGTTTATCCGTCGATACTAATGGCACAGTCGTGTTCCGTCAGAACTAACAAAGTTACAACGTTCCAAGCAAGGAAGGCAAAGGCACCTTTGAGTTTTCAACGTTAAAGTACCTCTTGAACAAAAATCGGCCGCGCCGCACGCGCCGAGTGATCCGCAGCGCCGCAGAGTAGCAGAGGTATTATTAAATAAAATACACGAGTGAACCTGCGGGCTATAGCCCTCACTGAGCGCCCTTCGCTCCCTCACCATATCGACGCTGGAAAGAATAATTGACTGACGCCCATTTGACAAACTTTACAGTAGAGCGATTTAAAGTTAGTTTTTCGGGAAAAAAAACATAACAAACCTTTAATCGGTCTTGATGAATCCTATTCATGGGTATAAAAAGGTCTAACGTGCCTTACAAGGTCTCCTGGGCTGTAGTAAAAACGTCTAAAAAACCTTTGGGTTAATACCTGGGTGTTTTTCAAAAAAAGTGTACATTTTCTTTTTTTTTCAAAATTCGTTTTTTTATTGTTTTTCTTACTCAGAATCGTTGATACTATCGATCCTCATACAAGAAAAAAAGTGTCCTAAACATTCCGTTCCAAATCGTCACATTTTTGAATGCAGACTTTTTTTATTTATATGGACGTGACGCATTGGAAGAAAAAACTTACATAGTAAAATCTGGGACACTTTTTTTCTTGCATGAGGATCGATAGTATCAACGATACTGAGTAAGGAAAACCAAAAAAAAACTAATTCTGGAAAAAAAAGTTAATGTACACTTTTTTTGAAAAAACGCCCACCTTCAGATAGTAAAAATACCTAAATGTAAAACACTCATATTAACGATGGATTAACGGATAATTTATGAAAAGAGTTGATAACATTTGGTCTGTAAGACCCTGCGTTTTACAAAAAGCTTCAACTTTATAACGGCTAACGTACGGAAAAAGTGAACCAATCGCCGTGTGAACCGGATTACAAGGCTATTGGATCACTTTTTCAGGTTTTGTAAAACGTTTGACGTAAAAAAAATCGCAGATTTTACGATATACATAAGTCAATATGCCCTAAAATGTCCCGTTAGTCAATTAACCTTTCCAGTGTCGATATCGTCATCGTCTTTGAAGTAGGTACTTAGTAAGCCAGTAGGTACCACCGATATTTAAATTGGTATACCCTTTTAAGGGTACACCATGTCACTTAGGCGTAGTCACGCTGGTAAAATTAATTTTCAGTACTTTATCATAAAATAAAATACATTGGCATAAAATAAAAGTAAAATAAAAATTGTCACAATGCGTCTGTAATTCACGTTTATTTCGTATTTTGTTAATTTTCTTGATGTTGCGGTTATAAGTAGCCGACTCAAAACTTTTCTCTCATACTGAAGAACTTTCTTCTTCTTCTTTCTTTGTCCCCGCGGTAGTAGCTGTTCACGTCGCCGCGGGGACAAAGAAAGAAGCGTTTCCACGTGAAGTGATTTCGCCAGTGTCAAGTATATATAAGTATAAATCAATATAGCAATAAAACACAATCCAATCTTCTCTAGGAATATTGGGGGCAACGTTGTACGGTGATTTGTAGGTCAGAGGTCAAGATAGTTTTAACCTCTGCACCACTGCGAGTCCACTTGAAACGAGAAGAAAGATGCCAGATACACGAAATAAGTCCAAGTCTTCAATCACTGTGCGACACAAAGGCATAAAAAGTACAAATCACTATCAGAAAAGAACTTTGAACACCTAATTACCCAAAAATTAAAGTCTAAAACAAATTAAGTACACGTCCGCCATCTTTTAACGTTGCAAATGGCCCCCCCCCCCCCTGAAGAACTTTCAACACTGGTTTGTGTTTTCTTGTATATTTATTTGACATTGTCATCTCAAGTCAAAGCAGGGGTCGGGTGACGTGGCGTCACACAATCTATCTATCTATATATCTATCTATCTATCTATCTATATAAATACAAATGAATTGCTGTTCGTTAGTCTCGCTAAAACTCGAGAACGGCTGAACCGATTTGGTTAATTTTAGTCTTGAAATATTTGTGGAAGTCCAGGGAAGGTTTAAACGGTGAGAAAATATAGAAAATATGCGAGGAAAATAATTAAAACGACAATTTTGTTTTCCCATACAAACTGTTGGTACCTGTCAAACATTTGCCCATCGGTTCGGTATTTTGAAATAATTACAATTACACATGTAGATATAGATTAAATAAGGGTTTCGAGTCGACAACATATATCCGTAATAGTCGGATTATCCCGCATTTACATTCAAAAAAATGTTAAATAATGACACTATAATGACACTTTGTTGTTGTGTTGGGTGCGTTCAGAAATATACTTTTAAAGATTTAAGTTCGCATTAGGTCTAGCATAAATTCAAGTTTCGAGTTGGCAACATTGAATCCATATTTGTCATTCAAGCGCTTTTTTATTTAAACTTGATTTGTCATTCTGTCTGTGTTTTGTCATTATAGTTACCATTATTAGTGCACGAAACCATTATTATCTGATACTGTTTACAATGCCGAGGAGGAAACGACCTAACATAGGTCGTCGAAGTCGATCAAATGTGCGACGAGCTACCTCACGCTCTAACCGCACTGATGACCAGCGAGAGACTGATAATGAAAACAGTCGTAGTAGTATGACAGATTTACGTTCCAGAGTGAATAACAATGAAGTGGATAGGCAGAGAATGGAACGAGTTCGGGGACATCGATCACACCAGCAGCGAGCACGGGAAAATGAATATCATCGATTGCGCAGACGCAATGCTCCTATGAACCAATACTGTATTTCATAGTGACCCAAACATGGAACATGGACGTGTGATGGAAGTAATTTGCTTGAACATCCAAGAAATTTTAAATATTTTGTATGGGGACTGTGAACGTGTTAATAACCAAACCAAATTTAAGCCATGTAAGATATAAATTACTTAAAATGTATACGTGTACATTTGGATATATATGTTGTAACTAATACATATTTGTCTGAAACAAAATTCAATTTCATACAATTCTATTTTTTTTATTTATAATATATTAATCACCATTATTTTCTAAAATTTCAACGATTGACACTTGAATCGGCAACATATCATTAATCAACAAAGGCGACTCCGGCTTGCTGATGATGTCTTCACTTGGCTCGCCAGGACTTGACGGCGTGGCGGGAATCCTCGGCGACTCTGATAAGTCTGGTTGAACCAGAATATTGCCGATGATGAGCTGCTGACTTTCTTCAATCTTATCCAAATCCTTTACTTCTTCGGGAGTTAAATTAAGTTCTGCCAATATTCCCTCAGATGATGCTGATGGCATGATTGTTGGGTCGAACTTCGGTTTTAATAACAGCTGTTGTTTCACTCGATTTTTTTGTCCCTTAGCCCTATTAATTCGTATACTTGAAGGTATCAGCGATTATTGTGAAACATTTGTCGCATCTTAACAATATTTTTGTGCAACTAGGACAGGTACTTCTGTTATTCTGCCGTTCCATCCACTTATTACAAAAGGGACAATGCATTGTTAAAAGTTAATTATAACTTCTGGAAAATAGTTTTGAAATATCAACAATATTTTCTTTGAAAGTTGGTGACAGTGACACTGATAGTGTTGCCAGGTTACTAAACTACTATTACGTTTAGTAATGTGGCGAAATCGATACAGACTGAAAAAAAAGGCTGGTACCTTATTTGTTAACATAAGTGTATATAATCTAATATAATGTGACATGCAATGCCACATGGACATGTCTGCGTGATTTGCCCACTTTTTCCACCCC
Organism: Acleris emargana; assembly: GCA_927399475.2. Lineage (NCBI taxonomy): Eukaryota > Metazoa > Arthropoda > Insecta > Lepidoptera > Tortricidae > Acleris > Acleris emargana. Next base: position 40,058,558 of record OV656835.1, on the reverse strand, counting down.
CTATGGAGCCGATACTTAAGACTATCTGATGATGCCTTTATAAATCTAAAATACATATATAGTTTAAATAAATATGGTTTATATTAAGAGGTAAGTGATACGAGGTTCACCGGGTCATCTTTGGTAGTTTATTAAAAAGTAATTTTCAGTAGCTACTAAAGTACAAAAAAAAAATAAAAAAAAATAACGAAGTTGTACTGTAGATCTGATGCCATGGACAAAAATCGGCCTCGCGTAATATATATGTATATAGATAGATTATACAATTTTCCTACCTACTTTTTACTCCAAATACTTGTTGGTAATAAATAAATAAATGTCAGGGGAAAATCTCACACAAATTGACCTAGTCCTAAACTAAGCTCTAGGCTTGTACTATGGGTACAGTCGAGGTCATAAATATGTAAACAATTTAATACCTAGTTTTATAATTTAATTAGTAATCGCGTTTTAGGGGCAGCACCGATAGATACAATAAAATATTTAATCACACTTTAAAACAGACAGCAACACATCACAAAATTTCTTCGGAAATCTATACATTTCCTAAACTCAACCTGAAGTGTTTTACAACTCCTCGGGGTCACTGATGGAAGAGTCTGGAAATAAATACGGGCAGTGCTGTTGGGGGACACCCTCAGTGTATCCCATTTCCTTCACCCGATTAGTAAACATTTAAACTCACCTTCGAAATTGTATTAAAACTAAAATAAACACAAAATAAAAAACAATAAATCAACTTAATTACTTATGTTTAATACCACTTCATCCACTATTTTCCATTTAACCACTATCCAACTTTCTGATAAATTGATTTTATAATCTTCTTCTTCCATAATGAATCCAACGCTTTTAAAATAAGCCCGAACTCATCTCTCTCTGAACTCAAGCTTCGCGGCATTCAATTTCCAAACACGGCACAAGCCGATGATTTGCGGCAACTGCTAACTCCCTTTAATCACTGTTTTATGTTTTTAATTTAATGGTGTCGCTTGTTAGGGGTAAGAAGTGGTTGCATCTTCTCTATGATGTACCTAATATACAGATTGGCAAAATTATAAAACCTTTTTCACTTCTCATGCTCTTAAAAATGTTTCTTTAGTCTCTGCGTATCGGGACTAAAGCTCCTTATTAATCTGAAGGGATTTTTTTTTTTAATTTACTGCGGGAACCCCTAAACATCCTATCACGGTGTTTGTGATGGGGGATCATCGCCATTTTAGTGATTTTGCATAGATCATTTTAGGGCGTGGAAATAACCTCAAAATTACAACTGTAGGTACTACAAAAATATAATTAAAAATGATTTAATTTCGTGAAACACGATTAATGATTACGAATATGAATCTATTTTACTATATTAAGGATGAATTCATTTTATAATGCATGGTTCAATTAGTTTTAAAATAGTTTTCAAGTTTGAACCTGTTGGCTAAATATGCAAGCATTTAAAGCAGCACTTCACAAAAAAAACCGCTATACAAAATTGTAAGAAACTTTCTTATAATATAATCAATATTGTAATTTTGTATAGAACGTCGTCAGTGCCGGATTGAGCAAGCACGGGTTCTGTAGCAAATTTCTATAAAGAAACCTCTGGTTTGTTATAGGTTACATTTCCGCAACTGGGCGACTTAGATATGCGCCCATTTTGCGTGGGGGTTTGTTTTAGGTTATTATGCTGAAGAATATTGACTGGATTATTTATCCTATCGTCAACTCTGATGGATATGAGAACACGCATACTGATGTAAACCGGAGAATTACTACCAGACCAGCATTTTAGAGGTTAGACGTGGGTGCACGAGGCCACTCAATGTGCGGGACCCGTAGCATTTGCTGCTCTTGCTACGTGGCTAATCAGGCACTGAACTTCTTTTTTTCCTCGCATTCAAAGTGAAAAGAGGAGTGTTTAACGCAAGACTAAACAACCATAGTCACATTACTTATGGCTTGTTTTAGTCCCTTGTCGAACAATCTACCTACTATTGCAGAAGATTTTGAACTCCATGACCATTACAATCTCTTACAAACAATAAACTATCGAAAACAAAATATAAAAGAGAGAGTCATCATAATATATTTCTCCTCCATGGAAGCACTCTTGTCTAAATTACATGAACCATTATCTGAAACAGCAAAAATAGCAATTTTACGTAGAAATATCAACCCGATTTATAGTTACAAATTATTACCCACTGATCTATAATCCGTTGACCAATTATTTAAATCTTGAAAATTTTACGAACGTTGCAATCCCACACTTACGTACCATAGTCATATCAATGACCAACAATCAATCAGAACAATTAACAACCAAATAAACCAAGCATATTCCAGTGTGCCCCAGATACCTCAATTCCCATATACATCAACGGTTAATGCCGTGACACCTCAACAAGAACCAATGATAAGTTAATTAGGTAGTTTGATTCTTAATTTATGGAAAATTTTGCCGTGTATAGCACCGGTCGAAACTGAACCTTAATTTGAATTTTCGATGGCGTAAAAAATATTTTAATCCCAAATAAAAAATGAGAATAATTTGTGCTATCTGTCGTCAGGTTTACACCCAACAATGCGACAGAGATGGAATAAACGTTTAAATAATAAACAATAATATGGTGCTTTAAAATATTTCGAAACGCTTTTTGTTTCTATAACACAATCACATTAAGATTGCTAGGAGAGGATCGCGCCGAGTGTTTAATCGCTAAATCGAGTTTGATGTTATGTGTTAACCCTGTCCTGTCCGTTTCATTTGATCACGTCATGACAGCGCAGTAAAAGGGGTGAAATTTTCAAAGATTAGTTATTTAGTGGCTTAGTATAATATTAATAATAAATAACCGGTTTTATGAGCTTTATTAGAACAGCCTGAATCGCCGCGCACGTAGTCCGTCAAGCGACTTTTTGCAACCATATAACGGCCGAAAAGTACCTACAAAATTACCATTCAGACATAATACGAGTATAAATGATGATGAATATTCAGGTCTATATTGGAAACTCTAATATTTGTCCTAAAGCCATTTCCGCCTGATGTTATAACTTTTTAATGTTGTTATAAGAGAACTCTAACCTAACCTAACCGCAGGTATTTTTGGGAAGCGTCCTAGTGTTACTACGGAACCCTAAAACACCTCTAGTATTAATCTGCGGATCTCTTCATTTGGTGTTCTTGCCAATGTTCAAGTAAGAAACGGTTGGTACTTACGCTCCGCCGAAGCGAGTCAGGGCTAAGATTCTACACCTTATTTTATTTCACGTTTTTCCGTATTGTCGACGATTTCGAATTTAAAATCAAATTCTTTTCTTATATTTCAGACATGTGTCCATAAAGTGTTGATTATAAAAGTCTTATAAACTGCGTTAGTAATACAATGTACTTGAAAAATCCTTTATACAATCCTGTATATTAGCTCTGGACTCCATATGGATGGAGTCCCAATGGGCTAAGAAACCGCAGGCAGGCGAGGCCCAGGCTTGCTGCAGGATGCCGTTGCAGTCCCAGCAGTCCTGCGCGCGACACCACGCCGACGTAGCCCGCTTCTGCATCACGGTGCCAAAGCTATCTATCCGCGCCTCGGCGAACATGCCAGAAGCGATACAAAAACGGGGAAAGCCCATCAGCATCCTGAAAGTGTGGTTAAATTGGACACGCAGAACATTCAGTGTCTTCTTGGACCAGTTAGCCCACGCTGCACGTGAGGGTCTGACAAAACGCTGTAAAGAGAGTCGTCTTGGTTTGACAGCTCTTATTTACTTGACAGTACTAGCGGCCGAGTTAATAACAATACCATAACACGTCAAAGGCAATTTGGTTGAACCGATTTGAGCCCCGAATACTCAACCTCGTGGGCCACTCGAAATCAAATTTCCAACGCACCAACTCTCATTCAATGAAGTTTCATTTCTCGAATATATCCGTTTTTATTAGATACGATTTCAATTTAGGTAGAAGCGGACAGTTGCCGTATAAAAGACGTTGTTGTGTTAGCGGAAACAACGGTTTTAACTGTAGTTACGATTAGGCGTAGTAATTGTTTAATGTACCTACTAAAGTTATATCGCTTGACCTCTGGAAACGAAGGTTGAGGTCTTTGCGTTAGTAAATATGTTGTTCTCCGTTCTACTCATGTTTCTTGCGTAAGGTTCATAAAAGACAACACAAAAAGTTTTCTATAGAGAAGCGTTGAAGGTTGTAGTCGTTGTAGGTATGTTTATTCTTTGCGAAAATAATTTACGACGACGGGTTAACGAAATTTTAAAAAGTTTTTACTGTAAAAATTGTATAAATTTTCCGACTCGTGTGTCCGTGCACGGGTCGAGCTGGGTACGTATTGCAATGTCTAAAATTAAAAAAACTAAAGTTAAATAACCTACGTTCAAAATACCTAAAATCTAAATACCTAATGATTGTAAATACCTAAGCAAGTAACACCTACTTACGAATTACCTAATTTTAAAAAACCTTTTGGACTAAATATGTAATGTTTAAAATACCAAAAGCTATGTCACCTAAATTTGATACACCAACATTTGAAATACCCAATGGTCAAAATACCTAAAATGATTCATTTGCGAGCTATTTGTTAAAAATGACTTCACGTAATATTATGATGCTATACATGCAAGCAAGTTTTACAGGACGGAAAAAAAAAATAACCTCGAAGACTAAGGCGGGAGCGTCGCTTCGCTTCGCTCCCACCTTAGCCTTCTAACCTAACCTATCCGAGTCGACCTGCCGAGACCCATCTTACTCGCTCGCTTCGCTCGCTCGCTTATGGTGAAATATTTGACAAATGATAAATCTGAGAGCTGCTAACAACGAGCGAAGCGAGGAGGAGCGTGTTAGGTTCAATTGTGACCAAAACACGGCAATACTGAATTAAATAATTATTTTATTATAGGTAGGTACCCATGCATTTTGCAAGCGAGCGAGCGTAGCGAGCGAGTAAGATGGGTCTTGGCAGAAGCGACTCGGATAGGTTAGGTTAGAAGGCTAAGGTGGGAGCGAAGCGAAGCGACGCTCCCGCCTTAGTTTTCGAGGTTATTTTTTTTTTACGTCCTGAAAAAATTGCTTTTAGACATTGCAATACGTACCCATTATGACCGGGTGCGTATCAGAACTTTTAGGGATTATGATACATTAGGCTTATTAATTTTAGGCGTTCTGATACGTAACCATTATGACCATTATGCATTTTAAGATTTTTTACAGCTTTTGGTATTTTATCATTAGGTATTTTGACTTTAGTGCTTTTGGACGTAGGTAAATTTACGTTAGTGTTTTTAATTTTAGACATTATGATTGGCACCCTTTTAAACTTTCGATATTTTGAATTTAAGTCAAAACACCATTAGGTAGTTAGATTTTAGGTATTTTGAACGTAGGTTATTTAACGTTAGTTTTTTTAATTTTAGACATTGCAATACGTACCCGTCGAGCTCCATAGACTGCAGAGTTGTTCCCTGCGGCCGCGGTGACGTCACGGCGGCGCCTCTGGACACCGTTCTGTTCACGTTAGCTATGCAGCCCCCTAGCCGTGCCAAACAAAACTCTTTCATTCAAAAGAGATTATTTAAAGATGAATTTATATTTGCATTTCATACTGATATTAATAGTTATGATAGGAATTTTATTTATAATAAACTCAATTGACACAAATTATTTAATACACTGACTCATAACATAACATTGAAATACATTTTCCAATTAAAAATATACCTATTATTAAAAAAGAAAAAACATCTACCGCGGATGACAAACACCCTATCAAAATATATTATCAATTATAATAATTTAACAGGGAGGCCATTTGCAACGTTAAAAGATGGCGGACGTGTAATTTGTTTTAGACTTTAATTTTTGGGTAATTAGGTGTTCAAAGTTCTTTTCTGATAGTGATTTGTACTTTTTATGCCTTAGTGTCGCACAGTGATTGAAGACTTGGACTTATTTCGTGTATCTGGCATCTTTCTTCTCGTTTCAAGTGGACTCGCAGTGGTGCAGAGGTTAAAACTATCTTGACCTCTGACCTACAAATCACCGTACAACGTTGCCCCCAATCTTCCTAGAGAAGATTGGATTGTGTTTTATACTCATATAAACCTTGACACTGGCGAAATCACTTCACGTGGAAGCCATATCCCTGCGGAAGTAGCTGTTCAAGTCGCCGCGGGGGCAAAAAAAAAATAAAAAAATAATAATAATTTAACAGATATGAAACGTCAATACTCTAACAATTCTGTATTGACGGACTCTATTTCTCGTTATTGTTCGCTTATTAAATCAGAAACGTTACCTGCACGAGCGGCGCACAAGCCCATCCAAGGAAATGTGGCGTGTAGTCAGCGAGGAGGTATCCACAAAGCCAAGGAATCATATTATATGTTTAAATGATACAATTGGTAACCAAATACAAAGTAGCAAAATCCCTGAACACCTCAACCAGCATTTTCTTACGGTCGTCGCGTCGAAGATTGTGGTGCAAATGGATAAACGTAGCAGTATGCGTTACCTCGAAAGTTTCCTACAAGACGCCGATGTTCCTGACTTCGAGCTGCCCGCGGTCTCGCCCGCGGACTTGGACCACGCTTGACGTGTCCGACATGTCCTTGGACTTACTCATGTGTGTCAGTCCAGTCATGTCGGGTTTATTGGTCGAACTTATAAACTCCATGTTCAAAACCGGCGTGTATCCCCCCATGTACTGAAAAGCACCGGGTATGTCCAGTTTATAAGGGAAAGGAAGAAAAATGTTCCGTGGATAATTATAGACCCATAACTACAGTGCCCAATATTTTAAAAATTATTGAATCGATTTTGTCAAACCGTTTAATGCGACATCTTGATACAAATGACTTACTGACTGACAAACAATATGCCCACAGGCGCAATAGGTCCACTAATGTGGCAGCCCGTGAAATCTACAACTGTATTGCTACAGCTCTAGATGACAAGTACAAGGTGGCAGGAATCTTTTGCGACTTGTCAAAAGCATTTGGCATTATTAATAATGATTTGCTCCTAGAGAAAATTGTTACAATACGGTAATAAATCAATAGCAGGGAATGTAAAAGTTGGCATCACAGGGGTCAGCGCTAGGGAATACCCTATTTTCAATGTTCATTAACGACCTCCCATCCTCTGTCGCAGAAGGTCTGACGGTGCGGTTCGCCGGCGACACCACGGTGCGCGTACGAGCAACTCGAACAGAGAATAGCTAGCGTGTGCGCGCACCTTCACATTTGGTTCTCTGCGAATGGCCTACTACAAAATTACAATGCTGATTAAACGAATACCTACTCAGTTGGAAATGGCTCTATCTGATAAACTCAAAATCTTTAGAATCTATCGTCTATTCCCTTCGTTCCACAATAAAGACAATCTCTGACTCTTGTACTTGGATAATCTAAGGGTTTTCTTAACGTGGTGGTTATCAATCTGGTGGGTAATCAATCTTCTGACTTCTTGCACTTTCCGGCGATGCACGAATTTCTCCCAGCAGTTACTTCCAACAAGAAATGTCTCGTGTTTGGACCACATCTTTATCAAATCTGAATCTAGATCTGTCGGTGCCGTCTGCCAGTGCTCTGCACTGCACTGACCACGACATTGCAATTGCCTAAACAGCTGCCACGCTGGATTACAAAAACTGATTTTGTTGCTGCAACCCTAGATCTAAGAAAAGCTGACTCTTAGGTAACTAGGTATGTAGTTCTATTGTCAGACAGAGACACACACACTTTTAATCTTTTTAATTTAAATTGCATCCTTGCCTTTGAAATTTGTATTGTACCTACCTATAGGTATAATTTATTAAATGTGTTTCACACATTGCACTCCAGGGTCCCAATATACAGGCACAATCTAGTAGTTGGGGACAGCCAGAAATGTCTTACTACCGCCTAAAGAGTCGAACCTAATAAAAAGGTCAAGTATCTGAAAAATCAAAACATGCGCAACAAAAAAGCGATTTTAGACGCGATTTGTAGAGATAACGCTAAACTACCTACTATTTAACGAAATTAGACGGTCGATGGTACCTTTATTTCAACTGCGTATTATCTGGAAAGGTAAAGAATTTGCTAAGTTTCGTATTTAATTTTTCAGAATAATCCTCTATAATAGATAGATAAATTAAACCTAACGTACCTAATATACTTACTTAACGTGAAAAATCCAGGCAAATATGTTTTGAAATATTTAATTTATTTCATACATACTTATTTGTACATCGCCAAATTCTAGGCGGACATTCATGAGACTAACCCCTGGCGGCTGGTAGTACAAAGTACAGCCTTCTCCGATTTTAAAATGAATCGAGGATAGCCATTTGACGTCATTACATGATATAGCTCAGTCAACGAACACCCAAAAATGGCATATGCAAGAAAGAGAGACAAATTGGACATGTTTGGTTTACCTGAAAACTGAAAACGATATCGAGGTCAACCTAGTAAGTAGTCCAAACATTCACTAAAATTTGTTTTTCTAAGCACGGACGGGAGTTGTGCTGTGGTCCCTCTCCCCTCTTTCCTGTCGCGGAGTTATGATTGCCCAACCGGCGTTTTGTCGTCAGCTGGACTTATAGGTATTGCATGCCGATTAGCAATGCGTAATTCTCAAGTGTAATACATTAATGGATAACGGGCTAAAAATAGTTATTCAGATCTTATTTAGCAATTTTATAAGCCTTATTGGTTACCTTCAAATTTATTTTCTAGGAAGCTTAGTGTTCGAGATATTGACGAAAAAAAACAAAAAAAAACCTTTTAATTAAACCTGTCTCACGCCGAAAGTAGCTAGAGACTTTTAGAATTTTATGGCTGGAGGCCACCCCTACTACATAAAACAATAACCTAGAGCACACGATGGATTGCATTTATTTTTTACTTCGTTGACTGAAGTCAGAAGACACTACTACTACTACTACTAGTACTGTACTCTACTACTGTAGGCAGATTTGGACTAGGCCCAAAACTGGAAAACGCGTCTATAAAACAATGCAAGCGGAAAATCATGTAACAGTTGGGTTGGAAACGTTATCAGAGGGTTTTGAGTCTGTAGAATACGGATCTGCCTGTCGCCTTCCGAAATTTAAACTGGAAGTATGCTATTATACCGGAAAAGGAGCAGCCCATACAAAAAAAATCGTCGTACATTTAGTACATCGTGGTTGCAGTACCCTATAAATGTCCGATTATTATGGTTTTTTGATATGTAGTACAGGAAAATATAGTCATGGTAACCCACATTTTCCGTCCGTCTTTCTCCGCCATCTTGGAAAAACTGACACTTATTTCTGTTTTTTGCCTATACTGTCGTTAAAGTTCATTCTAGTGCTAATCATGGTTCTGCAATATTTTAAGTACAAATTTACTAAAACTTTTGGGTTCAAAGATTTTTACAAGACCCCTAGGCACGAAGATATGAAATTGTCTATGGGGAGCTAGTGTCAAAAATTGCTAGTTTTTTTCCAATGTTCCTCCCATATTTACGTGTTAGTGCATTTAGCGCAAGCTGTAGTCAGCAATTATATTGTAGATCACTAAATTTGCTATAACTTTTGTATTGAAATATTTTTTCCTCGACCTTTTCGCAAAATGACAGTATCCTAAGAAATGTATGCGAAACGTAATTCTGCGGCCTGATGATTATGCCAAGGGCTGCTTTGCGAAACCAAATACAGGGTGACTGCGGGGTCATGATCCAAACTTAATTTTAACATATCAGTAAATTATTGAGATTCTATTAGTTTTAAACAAGCTTTGTTTCTCAAACCACTATTTGAGTAACAAAGTTTACCATTTTACTAAAATAATATCATGTTTCCCTAATAACACTAAAGTTATGGTCACCTAACATTTTCAAAACCTATTTGAAATAAAAAGATTTCATTTAATGTTCATTTCAATAAAAAAGAAAAAGAAAATGTTATCGCTTTTAAATCTATTACGTTTCCTATGTTCCTAATAGTGTAGCGAGTATTAGTTTACTTTGTAGCTACACGACCCCGCAGTTGCCCCGTATTTAGTTAACCGTCCCGGACAACCTACTTGGTCCAAATGCATATTCGTAAACTATTTTTTCCCTACTTACGAGTATATTTACCTAGGCTATTCAATCGTTTTGAGTTTAGTTTGACTGCGTTCCTTGGTTTATTTAAATGTACGAGTAAACGATATTATATTAGTATCTACCTAGCACTTACTTCTAGCACGGACATTTAAATCATTCGTGACATTTTTGAAAATGCTTCATTATTCAAAAACGTTTCGATTAATTCTGAAAATATATCCCATACAAACATAAAATCACGCCTTCATTCCCAGAGTACATTCATAGGTAGAGTTAAAGAATTACCGACTCAAAAAACTTGTTGATGATTCTGTAGCTACATTTTGTACAATCAGACTAAGATGTTTACCAGTGTATTAGTGACAGGTTGCAAGCCTATCGCCTAACAGTACTACAAGCCTTTATTTCCTTAGCCCGCCTCCTTATGACGCGCAGCCAATTGCAAGTTGGCCTGGATATGGTGGCACGTGGGGCATTGTTCATGCGCGAGGCGCCGGAGTCGAACGGGTTAAAGTACGAATATTTCCGGCAGGTAGAAACCGATTAATGTATGGGTTTTATAGATTTGGACCGTAAGGCGGCCTGACTGACTTGGGACACCATAGTATCTGCTAGCCCTTTACATAAGCTATTCGCAGCATCAACTTCTAAAACAGGCTTACGTTTCCATACATTATTGTACGTATACTTCACCTTTACTACCCAGCCACGATGGGTGATGTCAATGTGCCGGGATACGTACTACATACAGACAACGCTGATTCCATTCGCCACACAAATTTTCTCAATGACTTTATGTTTACTTACCTAGTTTCTTTTATCATGGACTCATAGAGCATTGAAAATGCGAAAGATTTTAGCAGATGCAGCAGATAGGTAAACATCGGTATCAACGTTCGAATTTCATGGCACTCGGTAAGGATAGCAAAGTAAATAAATACATTCGAAAATTTGAATAAAAACGTTTAATTAATTTTTTATTTTTACACTTAATTATACTGCGGTAAACTGTAGGTACAGTAGGCTGCAAAAGTGCATGGACAGTTCGGAAAGATAATGCTCTGAGGCAAACTGACGCCATCTATCTGCTCGTAGTAGTTCAACAAGATCTTACTAGATGGCGTTGTTGCAGATAATGATCTAAAAATATGAAAAAAAAAAGCGCACACATCAACCAAACATTTTTTCTTTATTTCATAGATTTTATATTTTAGTATAATAGATGATTTTTAAGTAGTTTCAAACTATTAGTCAATTTCAAACTAAGAGGTTAAATTTATCAAAAACACTTCATCCACGATGTGGAATCGAACCCGGGACACTCGGGGTTCTGAACGTTAGCGGTTAGTGGCATAAGCCATAGGGCCATCGAACCATTTATTGTTGGGTCGAAATTAATTACCAGTTTATTATGATTTGTTTATTTTCGCATGACACAGAAACACGTTAAGTATTAATACTAGGAGGGTAGACTAAAGATTTATAAATACCAGACTGATTATTACAAAGACTTACGCTCGTTCGTTCGTTAGCTGCTCAATCAATTGCCTTTGTTGTGTAGATTTACTTTCGTTGAAATTTCCTTAAAAAATGACTTCTCGTTGCAATATTGACCTAGTCAAAAGATCGCAAATAATTGCTTTGCACAGTGAAGGCAGACATTTGTCAGAAATCGCTAGAGAAACCGGAGTTAACGTAAGTAGTATTTTTTTTGGTCAACTTTTTATAAAATAATTTCGATTTAGTCTTTATTCATTTTATTTTATATCTTTAATTGTTATTATAAATGTCTGTTTTTTTTTAGAGGAAAACTATTGTTTTATGGGTACGGCGGTTTGAAGAGGAGGGATCTTTGCTACCCCGGCAAAGAACGGGTAGACCACGACTCATAAGCACACCCCAGCGTCAAGCCATGGTGAGGGAGTATGAGGAAGATGGATTTAAACCAACAACCCACTAGGTACGCTGGTTTATTAAATACGAGTGCGGATACTATTCGTCGTGTTCTTCATCGTATCGTAGGCATGCTGTCAAACCCTTGCTAACAGAAAGCCATAAAAGAGCAAGGTTCGCTTTGGAGTATTTAAATTTTGACTGGAGTAATGTCATCTTTACAGATGAAAAGACTTTTAAATCGAGCCAACACGGACGACTAAGCTTGTGGCGCCGAAATAATACTCGGTATAATGACAATCATGTAGTGCCCAACATGGAATCTGGTCGTATAACCGTAAATATGTGGGGATGGATGAGTGCGGCTGACCCAGGAGAACTGGTTAGACTTCCCAGTCGAGCGAACAGTGTTCATTATGTAGAAATGCTGGAGGACACCATGTTGCCCACCGTTCGCAATGTGTATCCAGAGGAGGAGTTACCAGTGATAACGTTTGTGCAAGATAACTGTCCCATACACCGTTCACGAAGTGTGAGGGAGTGGTTTGGTCAGCACAATAATATTAGGGTTATTCCCTGGCCTTCAAGGTCACCGGATTTAAATCCAATCGAAAATTTATGGGATATTATTGTCCAACGTTGGGACCACCAGAATGATCGAACTCCGAAAGCCTTAGAAGACCACTGTTTAAACATTTGGGATAGTATTCGTGGTTCCAATCTGTGTCAAAATATTATCGGTTCAATGCGTGCTCGAATGCAAACTGTAATCGAACAGAGTGGGAGATATACTCGTTATTAAAGTTTAGTATATAAGTAACTCGAGTGGACGACTGGAGATCGGGTTAACGTAAGTAATTATTACAAAATTGAATATTATTTTCGCTCTTTTTGCGTGTCTATACTATTTTGTGACCATACATAATTGTCTTATTTTAAATATTTACGGTCAAACAAATTACACCATTTATACACGAATTTTAATTTTTTATCTATATATAAATATAACCGCCTGTTTCACAATCGGCAAGTAAAGCATATTAGACACATCAATTTAGCCCTTTCTCTTTCTTGCACTTTAAATAGACAAGGAGAGACAACTTTTAATGGCGGATAAATTTACTTGTCGATTGTTTAACAGGCCCTAAGAGATCAAAACTGTATAACATAGTTAACATAATGCGTTTGACTGTTAAGGTAACCCGATCTCTAGTTTAATTTTTGTTTGTTAATGATTACTTTGTTATTATGGTGAAACTTCAATCTCTTTCCGATTTCGGAAACGAATACTTAAGTTATTACCTCAATAATATGTTAGGTAGACTAAATTAAAATGTTATTATGAGAAATAAAGTTTTTTCATTTCAAATAACAAAAGTTGTTTCATTTCTTGAAAATGATAATTATTTAAAAAGATAATACATTAATATATTATGTGAAACAAAATTAATTAAAAAAAGAAACAGGTGGCAAAAGGCAGACCCGATCTCACGACCTGCGGAGAAGACACGTTTCTAAGCCGGCTGTCAACTAACTCGGCTAACGATCCTTTAAATTAACTGGCGAAATTATCGATTGTAATACTGAAACGTCATAAAGTTGTAGCAAACAACAATTGAACTAGCTCAGATAACAACGCCATCTAGGTGGTTTCTTACGAACGTCACCTCACGTGTTCACAGGATTATAGACATTAAGGTGTCCATGCAATTTTGCAGCTGACCGTACATACAAAAGAGGTTTATATTCTAAATACTTACGTCGTAAAACCTCAATACTCATATCGAATTCGAAAAATAATACATGCTGAATTTCCCAACGAATGTCAATTTAACTGTCATGCAAAATAATCTGTAAAGTCAAATAATACCTAGTTCATCGAAACATTCATAACTGAAAATTTAAAAATTCAGTCTTTTAGTCATTTAAAATGGATATATTCTTACAGACGTCCAAGATTGACAGCAAAATCCATGGAACAAATTTTAGTTATCTATTCTAACCTTTAAAACATTTTTAGAGACCTTTTATATCTATACAAAATAATGGTTAAAAATACAAAGTGTATTTGTTTGTATTGGTTTTTCTGCCGACCGTGTACTTTGCCATGAAATTTGAACGTTGATACCGATGTATAATAATAGGTTTTAGGTATCAGGTAATATTATTATACACAATAAGTACAACTATTAACAATTTTTACATTAGATACCTACTATTTATTTATTACGTTTTTGCATATAGTTCATTTATTTTAGCATGATACAGAACGAAATAAAGGTATTTTATTGGGCACGTTACACGCAACATAATAAATTAATAATTATACAAAAATATTGCTCCAAAACGTCTTTTTTGACTGCTATTATTTGACAGTAAATATTAAATGAACGGTATAATCTATTGCAGTAGTACTTTAAGTCATATTCGTTAATATTTACATTGCGTTTTTTATTTGTGTTGATTAAATTTACTTCAATTAGAAACGTGGTCTATAAAAGACCTAAAGAAGCAGGGGTTACAAACTTGTGTTAACAAAATAACGAAACGTCTGAGCATATACCTCGTAACTCGACTAAATCAAATACTATCCTGTCACCTGTCAAATATAGCGAACCTAGTGAATTTTAAATTGATCATTAATAACGCCACAGTTTGCATTTTTTGACAGATTGAACGTCACAACGCCCTTATGTGATATGTCAGACCATGTTATGTTATGTCATTTTCTCTCGAGTTCGAGAGCGTGAGCGTTGATATTGTTCCATAGTTGTTTTTGTTGTGAGTTGTTTGTTGTTAATTTCCTTGTTAAAGTTGGCAGCTGCTCGTTTAGTCTACATCTTTAATTTCTACCCTACTACCGCACTCTTTAGCGGAGAAACGATGACACTTCATCCGGAACAGTCAATCTTAAATTAGGTAAATCAATTAAGTATCAGCAGTTAGAAACCAATATATACATATTCAAATAGTTTTATAATATTTTTTTTATATAATATCGAGACCCAATGTTTTGTCTAACACAAAAACATTAATGACACATGCACAGATATAATATATTGAGTGCATAGATTCTTATTGATTCTGCCAGCGAGTATTAGAGTTGACGACTACTGGTTCTTTTTCTTTTTTTTTCTCATCCTAAAATAAATGAACTATAGTTATTACTAATTACCTACTGAGAAGTCTTTTTTAATCGCAATTTGGCCCAGAATACTAAAATACTCATACAATACGTACGAGTAGGTACAGAGTACGGCCACATTGAGGCCGATACCTATCTATCGTACAAGTATTGTCTGAGGCGGGGAGAAGGCTCACGCGCACGCAGGCCTCCCGAGGCGAAGGGCCCTCGGGTCCACGGACACATACGTTGCCAACCCGTCACTCTCGAAACTTTGGCTTTGTTTGTATACCTACACTATAATTGAGATTGATCATATTTTTATTTTAATTACTCTGATTCGAAAACCATTTCGAGGAATAGGGTTTTAAAGCCGTTCTGCATTATTAAGTTTTCGATATATTACTCTTTTTCGGATATTTCGACAAAAGTATATTTAACGGTGTACCCTTGTTTTGTCGACAACTTTTTCATCGAATATTATTTCATCGACAACTATTCATCGAAACTTTAGTACTAGTAATATTGTTTGGCGTTATCTTCTTTCAACTACTATTTATTTAAATTTATCTTACTACGTGGAAATACTAATCAACAAATACTACTTAATCGCTGATTTGTTTCAAATTATCTTAATTCGTACAACTACAAAACATTGCAATTCATTTCTTCGACGTATTACTTTAAAACAATTTTAACTTTTGAACTCAACTGAAAAAAAAAAAAAATATTATTGCATAACTAGTTATATAAAGAAATAGAACTACGAGGCTTTCAAAGTGGGTTAGGTTAGGTTAGGACTGCGACCCCCAAGAAAACGAACTGTTGACAGAAGTGGGTTAGGTTAGGTTAGAACTGCGAACCCCAAGAAAACGAACAGTTGACAGAAGTGGGTTAGGTTAGGTTAGAACTGCGACCCCCAAGAAAATGAACTGTTGACAGAAAAGCATGACACATTACTATTATTAAATTATAATATTATAATAAATTAGGATAAGGAAGTGAAATGTATTTTACCAACCTATTTATAATTACCAATTGAAATCATTTTATGCGGAATAAATATTATTACACGTAATAAAAAACAAATTAAAAAAACCCGAAATGATTAGTCATGACATGAATTTTAATGAAATAAGTCAACTACTAATTAAAATACCTCGGTTCAAATTACCTAGTATCGAGTCCTCGACGCAATGACTTGTCGATGAAATGAAAATACTTGAAACGTTGTCTTTGAAATAATATTCGATTAAAAGTCTGTCGGCAATTCAATGGTAAACCATATTTAACCTTTGTTTGACTTTCGTTTTCGGCATGAAGCCCTCTTAGGTGTATCTTACGGGTTAGGCGAAAACCGCTTGAAATAGTATGTTTTAATACACTATTACAAACACTTTTTTTATTAGATATCATTTAATTGTTGTTATTTCTTTGAAAATGCCAACCCAAGTTTAAATTAATCATGTCATCCATAAAATGCCTGCTAATTAATTAAAGATATTTAAACAAAACTATTGGGTCAAATACAAAATTAATGAAATAGGAATCTTAAAATTACCAATTCTTTCGAATTAGAATGTAAAAACCGGGAGTAATTTTTTTTGTACAATGTCAATTGTCTGGAAGTATTTAGAAATAAATAAAAATAAAAATACTGTGGAGTTTTTATATTTGAACCTTGCAAAAAATCTCAACCGCGGTTTTTTCTTGAATCATGTATTTAAAATAAGTTCTTCAAAAAATAACGAAAAATTAAACACTTTCCATGAACGGAACAAGGTAAATAAGAACGCGTTGTTGTGAATAAAATTTAAGGGCAAATAGTTAACAGGATAACTTTAGTTGCTGTATGTAAAGAATTGGTAGAACCTACCTATTTTTGGAGAATTAAACAAATTCGTCCGTGGAAATTAATTTTTTTTTTTTTTTTGGATTTTTTTGAATTGTACTTATTGCAAAAATATACCTATCACTGTTAGTGATTTTTTTACTTAACACTTTGCACGCCGTTCACGAGGACCATTCGGTACGCAGTTTTGCCGCCATTTCGCCGGCCATTTAAATAACTGCCACGCGTAATTCGCCGATCACGAAGACCACTCGTTACACTTTTTTTCTTAGAGTCGCGGATGACGAAAAGTACTCGTGATCAGATTCCATACTGTTTGTATCAAAATAACGAACACAGTTCGCGATCCGCTGGATAGCATTGTATAGAGGAACGATTTAGCTACACGCACACATATACAATTCATAAATAATGTGGTTGGAGGTGGCGTGACGATGCGTCGGCCCGCGCTGCCTCGAGTGTCGTTACAAGAGTCTGCAAAGTTTGTGCCGACACTATAAAGAAGCAAAGTGGTAAACGTGGGCGCAAAGAAACTATTTTTTATTGTCCCGACTGTTCAATACCACTATGTAATTACCCTTGCTTCAAAAAGTATCACACTCAAAAAGATTATACTGTATAAAAGCAAGAATAAAAACATGTTAGTTTTTTTTTTTCTTCAAAAAACGTGTTCACACTAATAAAGTTTTAAAATAATAAAAAATATATAAACACATTGTTTTATTTTTATCCTTAAAATATATGAAATCACCTTCCAAATACAAAACGAATTGATCCTATATATACGCTAGTTATTTTTTTATAAATCTTACAATATCACCGAAAAACGCCGGCGAACCACAGATGACGCTTTAAAAAACACGCGGCGTACTTGGGTGCAAGAGCATCACGAGTGGAGCTCGTGATAGGCTGTCGGAGTGCGGCATTAGATTATAACGTCGGCTTGCAAAGTGTTAATATATTTATACGCTTATACCTAAACAAAAATCAACAAATTGGAATAAAGCAAACTAATATTATAAGTTTTTTTTAAATACCAAAGGTAACACATGTGAACTTAGTATACATTTCCTTAATAGCCTTTATCTTACTTAAGTATTTACAAGAAAATTTAATACATTAATGCAAACCGTTGGTTTTACTAGATAAGTTAACAGTTAAACAACACCTAAGTACTCAATCTGTTTAATTTTGAGAGACCTATTTTATGTTCCATTATTCAACAACTATCAGTTCTGTAAAATTTTTGCTTGAACCGATATTTAATATTTTTTTATATTCCTGATGTGCAAGTAAGATAAATTTAATTTTCTTAATAATAGCGGTTATATATCAATTAAAATGCATTTAGCTTAACGTACAATGTCAAATTATACGATTTTTCAAAAAACATCATTGTTACAAGGACGACTAATGTTTAATTTTCTAACCTACTGGTAAAACTTTATCTCTTTCACAAAAACTCTTTACAAACATGATTGTTAATTTTTTTTCTACTATGTTAAAAATTATAAACGTATTTAGTTTCATTAATAAAAACGTATGCGCGGGGTAACCTTTCGCGGGATACAATCAAAATACACTCTCTTACTAACACATAAAAAAAAAACTGTTTTTAATTCGTGCAAGATTTGCCTAATTTTTGGTTCAATTTCCCCGGCCTATGAAGTTAACATTACACATGAATTTATTTTAAGTAGGTACCTAGTCTTGTTTGGGACTTTGGAAGTATTGTGGAAAAAAGGTGACTAATATATTTCACATATTACCCATAATTAAATCCATTACTTAGAATTTATTCCTAAATAAATCCAGTCAAATATATGATAACTCACCGGGTCCGACGGACCCTAGATGGCTACTATATAGGCATTATATTTAATAGAAACTGCTGCTGCCTCATCTTGTACGTGGTACAAACCTAGGCCAATTTAATTTAATTTCACTCACCTATTTAAAAATACCAATGTACAAACGAACAACGTGACTACGTTCCATTGAGCCTGAGTGATAATGAATGAGCATCCTGTAAGAATTTTATAAAACATAAGTATTTTTTACAATTTCTTCACAAGTGCAGTAAAAACCCCAAAGGTGTTTGTGGTACAACATTATTTTTGTTAGTATCGCTTGATTTGATCGTATTCAAAGTAGGTCACTATGACTTTATATTAATTTACTTCCTCGGGAGTTTGACATGCAGGCGGCATCAGCGTCGAGTTCCCAGGGCCTCCGCTAGCACATCCGAGCACGGCGCACCTGCGGGTGACTGACGGTGGAGTCCAGTTAGAGCTGCTTGTACTATTTCTTTATATAGACACGCAGGTGTGCTCCGTGCATGTTTTAGCGGAGGCGCTTATGATAACTAGTACTATGGCAATAATCTCTATTAACAACAATCAAACAATTTTTTTCGGTGGTGTATGAAGCAATATCCACCAATCATTAACACGTATTGAGTAATTAACGACCTCTTGACAATCTATATTACTCTATTTGTTGCGTCGTGTAAAGGTTTAAGAACGGCGCGTTAGGTCCTTCTTGCAACCAGTTGTCTGGGGAATAGTTGTTGTCACTTTTTTCTATCACGTGGAAGGTGTACGCGTGGCGGCTCCGGTCGCTTCGGTTAGAGGCGCTCTTGTGCACGACGTTGCCGTGGATAATGATGCACGTTCCTGTGGATGGATGGAAAGTGCAAGTTAGAAAGAAGCGTTCTACAAGTCAAATGTGGACCAAAAAATTAAAGCAGTTCTGGGTCTTCTAACTACCTACATTCGGCAGATTTGAATTTCATTTTGTTCTGACACTTTCACTTCGATAGGTACGATTAGGCCCTGCGTACCACCCTCGCCGGTGAGATAGACTCCACAGACTACGGTTGTACTAGTAATTTAAAAACCGGTCAAATGCGAGTCGAATCCGCGCACCGAGGGTTCCATATTTAAGATAATGCGGTTGGAAAACGTAGAAGCGAATACTCATCTTGTTATGACCTTTATTTTCTACGCAATAGGTAAGGTCTACTTTGGCAAGACTAAATTTTGATACAGATTTTTCAAAGTATTTTGCAAAAAATAAAATAAAAGACGTTTATTCAGTAAGTAGGCCGCACGGGCACTTTTACACGTCAAAAATCTACCAGCAGCGCTTCGCAAGAGACCACTGCTGAGAAGAAACGCTGCAAGAAACTCAACAGTAAAATTTCCAAAACTATACGTATTTATTTGCTATTCTTATTTTTATCTTCTGTATCTTTAATTATTGCACGTTTAGCCATCCTTTGTATTTATTCATCTCTCAATCGCTCAAAGGTTAACTGGATTAGATCCCTTAAAAGGATAAGTTCGCCTTTGTACTTACCTTTTGTGTTTGTGTATCTGTTTCTTTTTTTTTGGTTTTTTATATTCTGTTTGTACAATAAAGGGTTTACATACATACATACTATAATTTTACTAAGTCATTTCATTTTTCTCGTACAATAAGTATAAATAATTATCTTTAAGTCAGTAACTTTTCGGCTTCTGAAGTGGGCAGAGCTATAATTTTATGTAAAATTTCTATATATATTAAAAAGTACGTAGGTAATTTAAAATTCCAATTCCGTTTTCCAACCATATTATCTTAAATACGGAACGCTCGGTGCGCGAGTCCAAATCGCGCTGACCGGTTATAAGGGTTACGTAAAAAAACCGGAACCCTTATAGGATCACTCGTGCGTCAGTTTGTCTGTCCGTCCGTCCGTCCGTCTGTCACAGCCAATTTGCTCCAAATTTACGGGACCAAATCAGGTGAAATTTGGTAGGATGATTGTAATCCTATGGCCCAAACACAGATGTGCCAAGTAAATAAATATTGATTTTAAATAAGGGTCATTTTCGGGGGACAAATGAGGCAATTAAAAAAAAAAACGCAAATCTTACTGTGTCACATATCAAATGAAAAGGCTCGTTATGAGGATCTCAAATATATTTTAGTAATTATTGTAAAGTAAATAGTTTTAAGTAAGTAAGTAAGTATTTATTAATTGTAAACTGTGTACAAAAGATGTAAAATAAAATGACAATAGCATCAACAGTTGCCCATTGCGAGCATACAATTATTGTGACTTATATCTAAAAAACGCATGAATTTAATAATTTATACATGTATCATGGCCAAAGAATTCGTTAAGATCATAAAATACATTATGGATTAGCCATTTTTTTAACTTAAACTTAAAATAATTGCCCTCTAACATTTTGATTTTATTCATGAAAGATATAACACCCGTGCCGGAGAGATAGGCAATAAGAGGATCGAAATTACTCTGTCCTAATTAGTTGTCCGTAATCACAGTTGTCGGTTTATTATTTATTTTATTACTTATTTAAATTGGTGATTATTATTCCTAAAACTGTGCGTAAAAATGTGAAAGCATGGTTTGTAACATGTTAGTGCATAACAAAAAGAGCTCTGTCCTAATAACACTTGCCCTTCGTTCTTGTTCACACGTGTTGTGAAGATACCTCACAGAAGTAAATCACAATCTGGGTACGTGAATACATTGGGTCGTTGCTTGCCGCCGCCGGCCTGCCGCGTACCGCCTACCTGCACTGACGGGGACCGGAGTGAAGCTTGACTCTGGGTAGACGGCTGACGGCCGGTCGTAGACGAGCTTCTCCCTGCACTCGGGGCTGCGGAGGAGCCGCCGGTGCACGCCTGACTTGTGCGATCCTCGGGCCATCCACAGACAACCGTTCTTGGTTGTTGCATCTTCTAGAGCTATCCAGAACCCTATTGGGGGCATCGGCTCAGTGTACAAAAATGTTATATCTTGATGTGGCACCACTGAAATTATAAAAAACAAAACATCTATTCACGTTATGAAAGTCTTGTTAATAATTGCTATCTACCTATATGTTATACCTACTGATGTGCCAAAGGAAACTTCCCAAAATTGCGGAAAATTTCATGTAGGAAAATTTCGGAAACTTCTCACAATTTTGTATGGGGATTGAAACTTTCCGTTTCTTAAATTTAAATTTCCTATATTTCTTGGGAAAGTTTTCGGAAATTTCTTGCAACTTTTCCAACTTATTGGAAACTTTCCGCAACTTGCACATCACTAGTTATACCTCACCTACCAAAGTAAGGGCCTTATGTAATAAACTCATCTTGGCCGAGATGCCCTTCACAAGATACGTCAAAGTAAACGTCAAGCCAGTAGTAAATAGGTTCATTATTGTTATTTCGCTACTTGCTAGTCGATATCAGTTTATTAATTCGGCCCTTACACGTACATATCTACGTGTGCTAGTGTATTAACGATTACTCTATCATTTATATCATTCAAAATGCGCGAACGTTTTTCTTACCTTAAACCTAGTCCGTTTTTTTTCGATATTTGAATATGTTGTAAGTAGATATTATGATAAACTAGGTATGTACGTTTTAATTTCCAATAAAATATTTCTAGGTAAGAAAGAAAGTAATAAAGAAAATATAAATCGGAAACGCACAGGCCTAGCATTTCATAACAACTAGGTATGTCATATTCAAGAATCTTAAAAATGGTTCTAAAATAATACCCGAATTAAGCATCGTTTCACAATCTTTTTAAGAACCAACTAATTGCATGAAGTGCAAAACAGAAATGCATACAAATAGAGTTAACCTTCGCCGCCAATGCCGGGGTTCTTGTAGATGTACATGCTCTGCACGACGGCCGGGTCGCGCAGGCCGAGCGCGCGGCAGGCCGCCCGCACGCGGTCGCTGTACGAGTAGCAGCGGAACAGCGGGTGCAGCAGGTGCAGCGCGTGCCCCACCTGCCGGCGCCACCCCCTCGATCAAACGTTTATAGCTTCACGTGTCACTAATCGACTTCTACTTTGATTCCTTGTCGCAGTTATTTTAAAAATCTGGCATTCCGCAGATCTTGCCGTGGAAAAATAATAGCTATTTGTGAAACAAGAGAGCAAAATTGGTTTATGCTGCGCGTGTTGATTTTGAACCCCGAGTAAGCGAAGGATTCTATAATTGAATTCTAGGTTAGAATCCTGAGCGTAGCGGGGATTCATAGTCACGAGATATAAATAACCTTGGTTTCGTGTGACACATACAACTTTTCACCTCAGCAGCGAGAACATACCATAATATAGGTATTTAAATGGTCAAAATTAAATAACATGTAGATATCTATACTTGTAAAACAAACAATATCCAAGATTAAAAGTTGAAAGTAAAATTATTGCAGTTTTGCGTATTAAAAGTAACAGTTTGGGTTTATGCCCTACTGAAATACTCTCCAAAAATACAATAAGCTTGGGATAGGTTTCAATGTGCACGTCATCTTTGGTATTTATTGTGGTTTTCAATATTGAGTAAATACTCCACAATCTTCTGAAGATCAAATGAGAAAGGGTTTAAGTGTTGTATACTCCGTTCATGTATGTATACCCTATTTAGGCTTCCGTACCAAAATGGTAAAAAAGGAACCCTTATGGTGTGACTTCGTTATCTGTCTGTCTGTCTGTCTGTCTGTCTGTCTGTCTGTCTGTCTGTCTGTCTGTCTGTCTGTCTATCTGTATGTCACAGCAGGTTTTCTCAGCAACTACGACTGCTATCAACTTGAATTTTGGTATAGTTGTACAACTTGCTTGCTTGTTTGTTGATATGTTTTAGTAAAAAAATAACTACTACTATACTCTTTTTAATTATTTAACCCTCTGTCAAGCTCTTATCAAAACATGCTAGCAGACTTGGCCTTTACTTGTTGTATCTCGCAACATACTAGAATTGACACAACAATAAGAGGCACGTCCAAATCATATTGTATAGACCATGTATTTATTTATGCGAGACGTCCCCGGACGGGGCAGCCCTGCTCAGTCACATTCACATTATATTAGTGCAGCCGTGGTACGAGATGCTATCGCGGACCACTTCATTACTGGTATTGCCCTTATTGGCCAGACCAATGCTACTACTCTTATGTATAACAAATTAGAAGAACACCTAGTGCGACATGAGCTTGTAAAGATTGATTGGAATTCTGCCTTTGAAATGAGTGATCCTAATGATATATATAACCTCATTGCCAGTATATTCAATAGTATGTATGATGTATGTACTGTACAAAAACCAGCCTGCCCTAACACTGAGCTGAAATGTAAATGGATGACAAATAAATTAAAGGAAATGTCTTGTAAAAAAACTTCCTTCAAATACATTTAAAAGATCGGAGTAATAAGCAAAATGCAATATTGTACAAGAAATATAGAAATAAACCAAATGAATATATAAATAGAGCTAAAAAATATTTTACTAAACAATAAATTTATAGGAACCCAAAGAAAATGTGGCAGGTCATCAACAGGTTAACAGGTAGATTAATAAAGGCTGTGGATGACATGTTACTGAAATCATTCAAAATGAAAGCTAGAGATTTGTCTGTCCCCTCCTTACCCGTGGTACTACCGGTGATACTACTAGTAGTACCACGGGGATTATTTTTTGCCCGTAGTACTACTATCCTGCCTAGTAGTACCACGGGAGATTTTTCATTACCCCTGGTCCTACTTATCATTTAAAACTTATGGGTCGCGGCGAACTAGCTCCACAAGTCCGTGCTCCACATATGGGTCACACTAAGAAACAACCAGGTACGCTGTCAGATTTGCTGGACGTACGGGGAAATCGACATATTAGTATGGGGACTGTGAACGTGTTAACCATATAGTAAATAAATATAACAAACGGTTTCGAAGTATGCTCATGCTAGAAAAAACGAGTGTTGTAGAACTAAATAAAAATACAGTATTCTTATTCTCGAATAATATCGGACACGCATTTTTTGCTTTATCAAATTATGCACATATTTCATTCAGGGCTACAGAACTGGCAGAAGGCATCCTGCTAAACTAACTGAAACAGTAAATATATGTCAACGCAGTTTTTCAAGTGCGAGCTCCAATGATATTTCTTGATTTAATAGTTGCATTTGAATGTGTCTTATTACGTCATCGCATTTTGTATATTTAGTCCTTCTTTTAGTACTCAACTTAGATTCAAATTCTGAAATTGATTCGTCTCTTAAGGTGTATAGCAATCTAGTAAGTGTCACTGTGCTCTTTTTCCCTCCTTCCACGTAGTCAAACTATTTTGTCAAACTGGTTTGACTACGAGGAATTATGTTTCCTTGTGGTCAAACTAGTCGAATCATCCACCCTATGTTAATGTTTCCCTCCTTACCCGTGGTACTACCGGTGATACTACTAGTAGTACCACGGGTATTACTTTTTGCCCGTAGTACTACTATCCTGCCTAGTAGTACCACGGGAGATCCCTCCTTACCCGTGGTACTACCGGTGATACTACTAGTAGTACCACGGGGATTATTTTTTGCCCGTAGTACTACTATCCTGCCTAGTAGTACCACGGGAGATTTTTCATTACCCCTGGTCCTACTTATCATTTAAAACTTATGGGTCACGGCGAACTAGCTCCACAAGTCCGTGCTGCGAGCAATGCTATTTTAACCATTTTCCCCGATGTTCAAATTATAAAGTGTTTCTATCATTTCACAAATTCCCATTGGAAGAATGCAAAAAAAATGAAAATCAAGAGCAAAGATGGAAACAGAGCCGTCGGACTATGTTCAGCACTCGCTTTACTTCCTATTGACCGGATTGAGGAAGGGTGGTGTTACATTAAATTTGACACTCCCAATACTGAAAAAAATTAAAAATATTTTAAAATATTTCGAGAAAACGTGGCTAAAAAATGAATGGTTTATAAAGCAATGGTGCGTATACGACCAAAGACATCGCACTAATAATGTAGTAGAGAGTTGGAATGCTCAGCTGAATAAAACGATGAAAAAATATCACCCAAAAACAGTTGCACGCTTGCTAAAAACATTATTAGAAAAAGAATCAAATTTTTGCGAAGAGCCATCTCCTCGTCGGAGTGAACAAATATATAGAGATGATTTTATTACAAAATGTCAAATGGAGTTGATACATGGTGAAATAGATGTTGGTTATTTTCTAAACAAAGTACGATAGGAATTAATTTTTATATTATACATACATTAACGAATATCTATGAGTCTTTATTAAGGTTGACTTTTTAACCAAACATTAACATAGGGTGGATGATTCGACTAGTTTGACCACAAGGAAACATAATTCCTCGTAGTCAAACCAGTTTGACAAAATAGTTTGACTACGTGGAAGGAGGGAAAAAGAGCACAGTGACACTTACTAGATTGCTATACACCTTAAGAGACGAATCAATTTCAGAATTTGAATCTAAGTTGACTAAAGAAGGACTAAATATACAAAATGCGATGACGTAATAAGACACATTCAAATGCAACTATTAAATCAAGAAATATCATTGGTGCTCGCACTTGAAAAACTGCGTTGACATATATTTACTGTTTCAGTTAGTTTAGCAGGATGCCTTCTGCCAGTTCTGTAGCCCTGAATGAAATATGTGCATAATTTGATAAAGCAAAAAATGCGTGTCCGATATTATTCGAGAATAAGAATACTGTATTTTTATTTAGTTCTACAACACTCGTTTTTTCTAGCATGAGCATACTTGAAACCGTTTGTTATATTTATTTACTATATGGTTAACACGTTCACAGTCCCCATACTAATATGTCGATTTCCCCGTACGTCCAGCAAATCTGACAGCGTACCTGGTTGTTTCTTAGTGTGACCCATATGTGGAGCACGGACTTGTGGAGCTAGTTCGCCGCGACCCATAAGTTTTAAATGATAAGTAGGACCAGGGGTAATGAAAAATCTCCCGTGGTACTACTAGGCAGGATAGTAGTACTACGGGCAAAAAATAATCCCCGTGGTACTACTAGTAGTATCACCGGTAGTACCACGGGTAAGGAGGGGATAAATTGTTATTAATTTCTAATTTTAACTTCGTTATTGGCATAAATGTGTGCAAAATAACGGTCACTTTTAAATATAAGTATGTGTTATTATATTCCTAGTATGTGTGTATTTAAACTGTTAACTGTCCTAAAAACAATATTAGTCCTAAACACAATAATAAAAATTAACAACATTAAAATAGAACCGATGAGTAAAATAAAATAATTAACAACATTAATGAAAACAAGAGCGCAGGACTTTATAAAATAAGAGCAAAAAATGTTAAATACTTGAGTAAAGAGATATCCCCAGTCCCAGTACTTACACAACTATTAAATCAAAGTTTAAATTACTCCGTTTATCCGGATAAATTAAAACTTGGATTAATCCGGCCCATGCATAAAATAGGAAGTTATTCCGACACAAATAATTACAGACCAATAACTATACTATCAGTCATTGATAAAATTAATGAAAAGTACCTGGGCAAATCAATGAACGGATTCTTATCAGGTAATGGTATCGTTCATGAGAGGCAGTTCAGCTTCCAAAAAGGGAAAAACACATCACAATTACTGCCTCAATTTACAGATTAAATCAACACCTGGACGAGAGGAAGCATGTTTTAATCATAATGATTGATTTCAGTAAAGCATTTGA
This sequence comes from Acleris emargana, assembly GCA_927399475.2. Classification (NCBI taxonomy): domain Eukaryota; kingdom Metazoa; phylum Arthropoda; class Insecta; order Lepidoptera; family Tortricidae; genus Acleris; species Acleris emargana. Next base: position 40,031,064 of record OV656835.1, on the reverse strand, counting down.
TACTTTAAATCACGAAACACTGTATAACAAACTACAGCAAAATGGTATTTAGGTGGTGGATGCAGAGCGAATTCGATGTACAGTCAACGTCAAAAGTAAGTGATCAAAATTAACATTTCAAAACATGTTCTAGCATGACGCCCCAGATGAAACAGATTATAACAAAGTGTAATTTTCAACTGAATATTTAATTAGCAAAAGAAAATTATCATAAACGATGCCATAACTCTTTACAGAAAAATACAATAAAGAATAAAAAAAAAAATTACCTAAGTGTCAAAGTGTCCAACAAGATAAAGTCAAAATGACAAAATCTCCAAATGAAAACTAGGGTAATCACGGCAGTTAAAAAGGATTTATTTTAAATGTTGCAAAAAAATAACAAAGCGAAGTAGTAGGAACTTATTTCAACCCTTGATGGAAATGAGAGGTGTTATAGTTGTTTCGCGTGTTTGTCTTACGAGTATAACCGACATTAACCGAACGTCTGACTTGTATTCCGAGGTGGTCTTGAGGAGACATGAAGGCCCAATCATTCATATTTACTTACATGTGATAGTTTGGTAGTATTACTGACTATTGCTATTTTAGAAAATCAGATTAATTTTTCAACACTTAGTAATGACTTTAACTGTTTGAATGACATGTCACTTACTTATGACACTTTACGAGCTAATTTACTTATGCTAAACTACAATAATCAGAGACATCTGTCTTAATTTATTGTATATACCATTTTGAGACCCTATTTCATCAGTTTCTTTTACTGTTGACTGTACTATGCAAATGGGCACATGATGTCGGGTTATCTATTAACTACCATAAAACTAAAGTCATGAACATACATCCTCCATATTTAAAGCCCAACACAACCCCTAAAATTAAAGCTCATAATCATTCCTGCTGGCACGCCCCACTCCGGCCTTGTGATTGTAAACCACTAGAAATAGTCCAACAACATAACTATCTTGGTTTAAAAATTGACAACAAATTTAAGTGGGCTCATCATATTGACCATGTATCATGTATGCAAGAAATTAAGAGCCACTCTCTGTAATCTTAATATACTTAAATACAAAATGCCTTATAGAGCGCTGCGTTTGTTATACATGTATTTGGCAGACTCAGTATTAAGCTACAGCGCATCTACATACATATCCAAATCAGAATGATAAAAACAATAGTTCCATTAAAGATTAAATACCATATAGACATAATTACGATAAGTTCTTCCAATACTGTAGAATCCTGAATGAATTTGATAAGGCTAAGCTTGAGTAATTTTAGAATATAAGGACGAGCTGGGGAAATTATTAAGATATAAGGACCAACCAACCTCCGAAGCTTGACGAACGAAAAAAATTTCATCGTCCCGCGAAGCAATAACCAATACGGCTGTAGAGTGTGGTCTAACTATAGGTACTTACCTTTTTTGCTAACTGATTTCCCTAGACACGTCATAGAGAAAATTATCGATAAACCAAAGTTAGTTAAAAGTATTATTAAGAGGGCTATGATGTGTGGTTGGAAAGATAAAGATATTTGAGCATTACCAAAGTCACATTAAGTATTAAGTAAAGTTACTATTATTTAAGTAAAATTACCATTATTTTATTCTGACTTGTAATTGTATAATCTTAGCTAATACGAGGGCTGTTTGATAAGTCGTTTTAAAAAGCAAAAAAGATTTTTTTTTTTAACAATTTACATTTATTTCTCAGCATAGTCTCCTTTGAGGGCCAAACACTTGTTCCAGCGAGTTTCCAATTTTTTTTTGCCCTCCAAAAATACGTTTTGTTGAGGTCTTCAAAATAGCCGCTTACACCTGCAATGCAGTCCTCATTTGTCAAAAATGTTTGCCCTCCTAGCCATCTTTTCAGATTTGGAAATAGGTAATAATCGCACGGAGCTAGGTCCGGCGAATACGGAGCATGCGGAACCAGCTCGAAGCCCAACTCGTGGATTTCGGCCATTGCAATAGTGGACGTGTGAACTGGGGCATTGTCTTGATAAAAGAGGACTTTCTTGGGGGGCAATTTTGGTCGTTTTTCCAACAATTCGGCATTGAAACGGTCCAATAACTCTGCGTAATAACGACCAGTGGTAGGCTTTCCCTTTTCCAAGTAATCAATCATAATGATTCCTGGACTTCTTCAACAACATCCTCAGTAGTGACTTCGATTGGGCGACCAGAGCGTGGAGCATCAGATGTGCTTGATCGACCACGTTTAAAATAATTTATCCAGTTATAAACAGTCTGCAACGTTGGTGCGTTAGTGCCATGAACAGAATCAAGTTCAGTTTTTATTGTGGCAGCACTGCAACCCTTCATAAAAAAATATTTTATAACTGCACGAAATTCAGATATTTCCATAGTTGTTGAAAATTTACGAGTGATCACAGTTAAACAATAGTTAAACTGACAAAAACTTGTTTTTTTTTTCTTGTCTTCATTTGAAAGATTGTGCCTGCCAGTGTTAATGCCATTTACCAGAAAAAAGGTTTTACAAATAGTTTTTAAAAGGACTTAGCAAACAGCCCTCGTACAATCTTAAAAGTAAAGATTATAGCTAAGACTGTTTTAGTTTTTTAAGTATTTTGAAAAATAAACAGTTTAAATTAAAAAAATAAAATTGCCTAACAAATAATGGCAAAACTTAGAGTTTTAAAATGGTATCGTTATATACAATAATACTATAAGTCGATAACCGAAAATACGTGTTCGTAACTCGATCTAAAATTTAAAATGCCCAAATTAGGAAACTAAAGTCACGTTGTCAATATGGCTAAAACAGTTTAACACATGCTAATATGTTAGATACTTTACTTTGTTTAACGAAACGCCGGGGTCCACCTGAAGATTGCCTTCTGCGTCGACTGCATCTTTTTCGTAAAAATGGCTGATTTTGTCGTTACTGTCTATCATGTACCGATACTTCAATTGCTGTAAAAGTAAAATTTAACTTCATTATTTCAAATTATTAATCATGCCAAAGGACGGAAGGATGAACATAATAAAAATACTTGGACAGCATTAAAATTCTGACCAACTAGTGAGATGAGAAAAAAAACATTTATAAAAAATCATGTCTTTTTATTGATGGGAAAACTTCCGTGAAAAATTATATAAGATGGTTAAAACCGGATAAAGATACGTTCAGGGGCTGGCGGTCACCGCGGAGACACGAGGACGCGCAGGCGGTTAGACTCGCGGCGGGGACTTGTTATATTGTAATAAAGTGGCCTGTTTTAAACGAATCAAATATGGTATGATTTAAGGTGGAAACCCATTACACCATATCATGCTATGACCGTGCTATGAACGTGTCAGACAAAAAATATTCTTTGTATTACAAAGTATGAGGCTATGCATACTAGCCCGTTCCGTCACCGATCATAGTGGGCATAGCCATCCGTACACGTTCATAGCACGGTCATAGCATGATAAAATATGGTGTAATGGGTTTCCACCTTTAGAAATCATTAAATTAATCAACTTATTTAAAAAAACCTTTATTTTTTAGAAACTGATTTTAAAAAGTGTTCTTTTATTTTTTATTGCGTTTTATAAAAATACATACAATGATAAGTAAGTAATATGCAGTACCTGTCTTTTTCTACAGGTGCTCATTTTATTTCCAGTTTCGGCATTAGTAAAAGCATAAGATAGATAATTTTTTGATCTTTTTTTACTATAACAAGTTAGGCTTGTAAAGGGCGGGGGTGGGTCCAAATCAACGTTAGTTTGCGACCGGTCGCCAGATGATATGGGTCCGTCCCTATGTCAATCTACTTGTCCGGTAGTTGGTTTGGCTAACGGCCGAGGGTGGAGCTCACAGTTGCTATGATACCCCAGGCAAGACTGGTTGTGTTCCTTCCCGAGGTTGCTGCCTGTCAACTACTCGGTTTCCCTCGGATTAAACGAGTAGAACAGAAACAACAGTCGCACTCCTGACCGTCCTGTTTTCACCCCTCCACGCCTCCTTCATTTCCTATCCAATCAGCTGCAAGCGATGTTGTGGCATGTCGCAGCGGGCCTTCTATCCAATAGGAAAGGATGGGGGGCGGTAAAATGCCACCCGCGTGTTTGTGCCGTGCGCGGGGACCCGTACGGGTGGAGAACGAGATCCTGGTAGGCTGAGTTTGAAGAGGGTCGGAGTAGTTACCCTCGGATAACAACACGCCACTTTGGCTCGGGATTCATCTCACACGGGAGGTTCTGGCCCAGCCAGTCAGAATCAATCGGCTGTCGCGTCTACAGTACTCTGGCCGCGGGCGAGCGTTCTGGGGTGATGAGATCAGTAGCCGGCGGAGTACGGCCCCGAGTCGCTGTAGTGGTGACGGAGGGCTTGACATCGTGCGGGCTCACTTGACAGCTCACCCCGGAGCGCTATATCGGACTCGTATCCCTGATGGGTCGAACCATCCCCAGTAGGAGGGCTCCGAGGAGGGTGGGGAGCGAGTCGGACGAATAATTTAGATGTACACATGGACACTAAAAAACAAAAAGACGAAAGAAAGGGTAAGAAAGAGGCAGAAGTGGGAGGGAAGCCGAGCACCAACAAGATGGTGCAAGGGGGACCCCTGCTGATGCCAGAGTGTAAGGGAGCGGAAGGGGCAGAAGCAGGAGGGATGCCAAGCACCAACAAGAAGGTGCAAGGGGGACCCCTGCAGATGCCGTGGAGTGATCTGGTGAACCTTTCCTTGGACGACGAGGAGCGTTTGCTGAACCCACCATCAACTTCGGAGGAGGGAACCGCCACGGCGGCAACCCCGACGGAGGCAGGCGAGTTCAGTAGACCACTCACCAAGGCAGGGAAAAAGAAGGCCAGACAGGCTAGGAGGAACCAGCATAGGTTAGCGATGGCGGCGGGAGAAAACCCTTGCCACATTCAGGCGAAGGGGAGGCCCCCGCCGCCAGGGAGGGCGCCGAAGTTGAAACGGCAGACAACTGACCCGGACGAAGGACCCTCGACACGACCTCCAGCGAAGAGACCAAACCGCGGTGACTCGCTCGCGAGCACCCGTGCGACCGCAAGGGAAACACGGGAGCTCGCAGTGGCGATCTGCCGCGTGGACGGTGTACCGCTGGATGAGTCGCTAGGGACCGAATTTCGGAGAATTGTCAGCCGTTTCATTACGGAGGCGATTAAGGAGCAGGGAGTTCGAGGGAGGCAACTTCAGTTCGCCATGTCGGGATTGGTGTCAGAGGGATTTTTCCTTGTGACACCATCCACGGCAGAGGCGAGGGAGTGGCTTCTTGAGAAGGACCTGGGGGAGCCTCAGGGGCATAGGCTGCAGGCCCGGATGTTGAGCAACACCCGGGTCAATGTATGGATCCCAGGCCCGCCGGAGGAGCTCCTGGAGGATCCGCTCCTCTACCTGAGAGCCCAAAACTGGGACAGGGAGGGGAGCTGAAACTCCAAGAGTGGACGTAGGTGGGGCGGGAGAACCTGGCCACGGGTATCCGGGTGTGTTACTCGGTGCCCAAGAGCGTAGAGGATGCGTGGGGTGCGGAGGCCAGCCAATGGCTGTTTTTCCAAGCCACACGCATCAGGGCGCGCTTGGTCAGGGCTCAGCCACGGAGGAAAGATGTGGAGGCAGAGACCCCGGGTGGGAGGGGGAGCTGTAGCTGCAAGTGCAGTTGTGGCGACCCAGCGCTGCAACCCGGAAACCAGGCAGAGGCAGCCCCGATCGATGACCATCCACCACGGATGGAAACCGAGGGGGGCTCCTCAGCCTAGGGAAACGGGGGGCAGCTACACTACACATAAACACAACCAGCAATGGACAACACAGACAAACAACCAGCACTACACAACAACACACACAACACAAACTACAAAAAAATATAGAATATGTCAAGTAAACCTTCAGCATTGTAAGGACGCAATGTCGGAACTATGTCAATACATAGTAAGGGAAAAGATTGATATAGTCCTGATGCAAGAACCGTATGTATGGAAAAACCAGGTCACAGGCCTGGGAAGCCTGGGGGGTGACCTACACTTCGAAAGAAATGGTGAGTTACCACCTAGGGCATGCATTTATGTTAGTAGAGACTTAAGAAATATGGGATGCCTTGTGACCATATGTTTCAGAGATCTAGTCGTGGTAGAAATCAACCTCGTGACAAGGAGTGGAGAGAGAATCAAAGCAGCGATGGCAACATGCTACATCCCAGGTGAAAGCAACGCGCCAACTAGAGAATTGGAGGAAACGATTATAAGATATAAAGGTAAGAAAACACCCATTCTTGTAGGCTGCGATGCAAACTCACATCATGAGGTGTGGGGGAGCACCGACACCAACAAGAAGGGGGAAGCACTACTAGAATTTATTGTAAGTAATGACCTGGACATACATAACACAGGGACAACCCCAACCTTTGTAACCAGGGCTAGAGAGGAGGTATTGGATATAACAATTACCTCAGGGGGGATAGGCAAACATGTAAGAGACTGGAGGGTGGACCGGGAGGACAGTATGTCGGACCACAGAAGACTACTGTACGGCCTGGACTACTACACGGAAAGAACGAAAATAAGAAACCCTAGAAAAACGGATTGGGAGCAATATAACGACATACTGAGTAAATGGACACCGAGCCATAGAAGACCAGAAACGAGTGAGGAACTGGACAGAGCTGCAGAAGATCTGAACAAGGCCATATCAAAAGCCTACCTATCGGCGTGTCCGGAAAAAACGAGCAACGGAGACAAAGGACAGCCGTGGTGGAATAAAGAGATACAGAAACTGAGGAAGAGATCTCGTAAAGCGCTAAGATCAGCTCTGAAAAGGAACAATGATCAGTGCTGGCACGAGTACAGAAGCATTAGGAACAAATATACTAATACTAGAGAAAAACTGAGAGCACAGGGATGGAAAACATTCACGGGAGAGATACAACGCTACACAGAGGCAGCGAGATTAGTAAGGGTACTGTCGAACGAGAGAACCTGCCAATTGGGTAGCCTGATAGTAGGATCGACCGAACTGACGGACCCCAAAGAAGTACTGCAGCACATGGTAAAAATACACTTTCCCGATTGCAGGGAGGACAACTTACATGAGGCTACAGTAGAAAATAATAACGAGATAAGGGAAGCAGGGGAAACGATGAACCTCAAGATAAGTGATGAAGTGGGGGAATGGGCTATAAACTCCTTCGCCCCCTACAAAGCGGCAGGACCAGATGGAGTGATACCCGCACTGCTACAAAAGGGGTGGAAATACATCTGGAACCATCTGAAAGAAATTTATGAAAGAAGTCTGGTGCTAGGCCACATCCCGAAAATCTGGAGCGAGGTAAAGGTAATATTTTTATCTAAACCAGGCAAGAAAAACTACAAGGACGCTAAATCCTTCAGAAGCATAAGCCTCTCATCATTTGTTTTGAAGGCATTGGAGAAGATCATAGATACACAGATAAGGACAAGCATGCAAGGTGGTAGACTACCCTTACACGGGCATCAACACGCCTACATGGAAGGTAAATCAACAGAGACAGCTCTGCACAACCTGACTACAAGGATAGAAAGAGCATTAGAAGACAAGGAGTTGGCACTGGGATGCTTCTTCGACGTAGAGGGAGCATTTGACAGAGCTACTTTTGGTGCAATAAAGAAATGTATACGGAGGGATGACATAGACCCCGCAGTTAGGAGATGGATAATGGCCATGTTAAAAGAGAGAGCGATCACAGCACAACTGGGGGGAGACTCAATAAGGATAAAGACGAGCCGTGGATTCCCACAAGGAGGCTGTCTGTCACCACTCCTATGGTGTCTCCTACTAGACTCGCTCATAAGAGAAACTAACACAAGAGGTATACACATGCAAGCGTATTCGGATGACGGGGTACTCTTAGTGAGGGGAAAAGTCCTCAGTGTAATGAGAGAAGTCATGACAAGAGGGATAAAACAGGTACTAAATTGGTGTCAGAACAGGGGACTAGACCTGAACCCGACCAAGACGAAAATAGTACTCTTCACCAACAAAAGAAAGCTGCCCGTCCTAACACCAATAAAAATAAAAGGTGAAGAGATAGAAACACTCAAGGAAATAAAATACCTTGGAGTAGTACTAGACAGCAAGCTGCTATACAAGACACATGTAAAGGAGCAATGCAGAAGAGCCACTATAGCCCTGTGGCAATGCAGGAAAGCCATAGGAAGGAGATGGGGACTAAGACCAAGGATAACGCAATGGATATACAGAGCGGTGGTCCTACCCAGACTTCTATATGGAGCCATCGTGTGGTGGCACAGAGCAAAGATAAAAGATATAGACAAAGAATTAACAAAGGTTCAAAGACTAGCATGTCTGATGACAACCGGGGCAATGAGAACAGCACCTACACAAGCCCTGGAGATCATGCTAGGATTGAACCCGGTACACATAGAGGTGGAGAAGAGAGCCACAGAACAGTGGTATAGAATAAAAGCGAGCAGGGAGTGGATCGGGTCCGAGATGGACAAGAGACACGCAAGCATACAGAAAGAGTCAATGTCAAACATGGATATGCTCATGGTAAACAATGACCTAATCAAGAAAAGGAAGAGGTTCGACAAGAAATACAGAATCCACATAGGAAAGAGAGACAGCTGGGAGAGAGAAATACCAGAACCCAAAGTGACATGCTTCACAGACGGTTCATGGAAATCCTCAACCAAAAGAGCGGGAGCGGGCATATATAGCCAAGAATCAGATGAGCACACGACGATACCACTAGGGGGCTCCACCAGTGTGTTTCAGGCAGAAGTCTTTGCCATCATGAAGTGTGCCCTGAGCCTCAAGGAAAAAAGCAATGTAACGGGTAGTCACGTTATAATATACTCAGATAGCCAAGCGGCACTCAAAGCACTAGGCAATCCGGTGATCAAATCATCTCTAGTGCAAGAGTGTAGGAATGAACTGAACACTCTAGGCACCACATCCCATGTAACACTGGCGTGGGTGCCAGGACACAGTGGAGCAGTGGGAAACGAGAAGGCAGACGAACTAGCCAGAGCAGGTGCGGACCAACAGTACCTAGGCCCGGAACCGGTATTACCGATATCGGAGATGGTAACCAAAGGAGTTATCGCCAGAAGAATGGAAAAGAAAACAAATGAGGCATGGGGGATGACGCAAGGGTGCAGACAATCCAAACTCATGATAGGAAGGGTTAATAAAAACAGAACAAGGTACTTCTAAACCTGGGTAAGTACAACCTAAGCATACTAACAGGAATTCTGACTGGACACTGTCCGCTCAACAGACATCTGACGGTAATAGGTATTAAACAGAACCCTCAATGCCCACACTGTGGCAAAGAGGAAACTAGTCAACACGTCCTAGCCGAGTGTGTCATGTACTCGTCACTGAGATACCACACATTCGGAGAGGACGTTTTGTCCACAGAAGATCTCAAAAGCATCAACCTACGGGACGCACTGTTGTTCTGTAGGAAGACAGGAAGATGGGATCGATGCTGGATGGGAGCGCCGCCGGGCCAGTAACCTGAGGCACGACTGAGGGGAATAGGGCAGAATGAACGGCTGACCGAATCGACTGCCCGCCTGCTTCGGCTGGGCGTCCCCACTTATCATCATCATCATCATCATCATCATAGGCTTGTAAAAATCATCCATTTTACAGTATTAAGATTAAAAACGATTTGTGGGAAAAAAACGTGTTGTTTTTAGATTACTAAGTATTACTCAATTTCAAGTTAAGGCCACTTTTATTGACCCCTCCTAAAAACTAGTCATACCTACGAGTAGAATCACATAGCCCGCCGTTTAACCAATGTACTTCTTCCATAATGTTCGTGCGGTCCTTGTATCTATGAACAGCTGATATTAGATTATGATATAGCAGAAGCACATGTGGATAACGAAGTCTATCCCCACGAGCACGTCCAAGTGCTACATGTTATAGGCTACTATAGCCCTGTGGCAATGCAGGAAAGCCATAGGAAGGAGATGGGGACTAAGACCAAGGATAACGCAATGGATATACAGAGCGGTGGTCCTACCCAGACTCCTATATGGAGCCATCGTGTGGTGGCACAGAGCAAAGATAAAAGATATAGACAAAGAACTGGCAAAGGTTCAAAGACTAGCATGTCTGATGACAACCGGGGCAATGAGAACAGCACCTACACAAGCCCTGGAGATCATGCTAGGACTGAACCCGGTGCACATAGAGGTGGAGAAGAGAGCCACAGAACAGTGGTATAGAATAAAAGCGAGCAGGGAGTGGATCGGGTCCGAGATGGACAAGAGACACGCAAGAATACAGAAAGAGTCAATGTCAAACATGGATATGCTCATGATGGTAAACAATGACCTAATCAAGAAAAGGAGGAGGTTCGACAAGAAATACAGAATCCACATAGGAGAGAGAGACAGCTGGGAGAGAGAGATACCAGAACCCAAAGTGACATGCTTCACAGACGGCTCATGGAAATCCTCAACCAAAAGAGCGGGAGAGGGCATATATAGCCAAGAATCAGATGAGCACACGACGATACCACTAGGGGGCTCCACCAGTGTGTTTCAGGCAGAAGTCTTTGCCATCATGAAGTGTGCCCTGAGCCTCAAGGAAAAAAGCAATGTAACGGGAAGTCACGTTATAATATACTCAGATAGCCAAGCGGCACTCAAAGCACTAGGCAATCCGGTGATCAAATCATCTCTAGTGCAAGAGTCTAGGAACGAACTGAACACTCTAGGCACCACATCCTATGTAACACTGGCGTGGGTGCCAGGACACAGTGGAGCAGTAGGAAACGAGAAGGCAGACGAACTAGCCAGAGCAGGTGCGGACCAACACTGACTGTATAGATGAATTCCCCAAAATTTTCTTTCTCCGGTATTTTTAGTTCCTTTCGCGTTTTTCCCCATTTCCTTTATTTCCTATACGTTATTTCTACCAACAGATAATTTCGTCACACGCTTTTTTTTCTACTCGTTATTTTTGCTACACGCATCTTTACCACTGCAATTTTTCACCAATCTGTTTTATTCACATGCGTATGCTTTCCCCGTAGAATATATTTCCACTGGTTTATTTTTGTCACACGTTTTAATATCTAATCTTTTTTTACGCTAGACGAATATTTACCATGTTTTAGCATGAATACTAAGCGGGCGGGGCTCGAGCAAATGTAATTAGTTGTAAATGTTGTAATTGATCCCACCAAAACATTTTCATGTAAAATATTGCAAAAATGAGACCATTAGGCTATGTCAAAAAGTTATCAGATGTTATGTAAAGATAAGTTCGCTCTAACACTAAAAGCCCTAATCCTACACTTTAGTGAACTTATGTGTCCCGTCTTTCGCTACCGTCACTTTTCTGTTACACAGTAGGGTGATCGCACCAGTAATGGACAAGGACCAGTGATGGACACTTTAAGCTGACAGGCACCGTAATGGACACTTAACTCTTAATTCAAAGATCATAAGGTCATAAATTTATTGTTGCAAAACAAATGAATAACCTTTATCATCTGTAAAATAAGAATCAAGTGTCCATCACTGGTCCTTGTCCATTACTGGTGCGATCACCCTACTGTGTAACAGAAAAGTGACGGTAGCGAAAGACGGGACACATAAGTTCACTAAAGTGTAGGATTAGGGCTTTTAGTGTTAGAGCGAACTTATCTTTACATAACACTGATAACTTTTTGACATGCCCAATGGTCTCGTTTTTGCAATATTTTACATGAAAATGTTTTGGTGGGATCATTTACAAAATTTACAACTAATTGCATTTGCTCGAGCCCCGCCCGCTTAGTATTCATGCTAAAACATGGTAAATATTCGTCTAGCGTAAAAAAAGATTAGATATTAAAACGTGTGACAAAAATAAACCAGTGGAAATATATTCTACGGGGAAAGCATACGCATGTGAATAAAACAGATTGGTGAAAAATTGCAGTGGTAAAGATGCGTGTAGCAAAAATAACGAGTAGAAAAAAAGCGTGTGACGAAATTATCTGTTGGTAGAAATAACGTATAGGAAATAAAGGAAATGGGGAAAAACGCGAATGGAACTAAAAATACCGGAGAAAGAAAATTTTGGGGAATTCATCTATACAGTCCCAACACTACCTAGGCCCGGAACCGGTATTACCGATATCGGAGACGGTAACCAAAGGAGTTATCGCCAGAAGAATGGAAAACAAGACAAATGAGGCATGGGGGATGACGCAAGGGTGCAGACAATCCAAACTCATGATAGGAAGGGTTAATAAAAACAGAACAAGGTACCTACCTCCTAAACCTTGGTAAGTATTACCTCAGCATACTAACAGGAATTCTGACTGGACACTGTCCGCTCAACAGACATCTGACGGTAATAGGTATTAAACAGAACCCTCAATGCCCACACTGTGGCAAAGAGGAAACTAGTCAACACGTCCTAGCCGAGTGTGTGATGTACTCGTTACTGAGATACCACACATTCGGAGAGGACGTTTTGTCAACAGAAGATCTCAAAAGTATCAACTTACGGGACGCACTGTTGTTCTGTAGGAAGACAGGAAGATGGGATCGATGCTGGATGGGAGCGCCGCCGGGCCAGTAACCTGAGGCACGACTGAGGGGAATAGGGCAGAATGAACGGGTAACCGAATCGACTGCCCGCCTGCTTCGGCTGGGCGTCCCCACTTATCATCATCATCACATGTTATAGGACCAATACATATCATTGTAACTGTGGTTAGTAAGACTCCATCCGGGAATGGTCACTTTCAATTAAAATAACACGTGTGATGTCACAACATCAATGAAAGGTTAATAAACAAACTTCCACACTTTGGACTTAGGTAGGATGAATATTTTGAATGATAAATTAAATAACTGAAGGGGCGGACCTGGTTTTCAGGGTCGGTGGTGGAGAAGACGGCGCCGGGGCAGGGTGGCGGCGCGCGGCGTGCCAGCTCCAGCCCCGCGTCGCGCAGCTCGGCGCACTCGCCGGCGCGCAGAAACCCCTCCAGCACCACGTACCCGTCGCGCTCCAGCTGCCGACATCGACCATCACTCCGTCAGACCAGCCCATGTATTCTTCTTTATTTTAAACCATATCGTTATTGGTTTACGATACGGAGTCTATTACCGTCATTTTCATAAGACTTCCCACGATAACAATACGATAACGACATGGTTATAAACAAAGTGGAATACAAGCCTTGAGTGGAACCTTATTCTCTTACGTGCGCTTGGTCGAAATGTATCCCTCGGTTCATTCGAAGCTGGGCTGTGCTTGAGCACAGCTGTGTTGGACACGCGCCGACCCAATATATTGAGCTCATTCATTAGGCAACCCAGTCTCGACCACGATAAAGCTCGTCACCCACTCCGTCCTATAAGGCTGCGGCTCCACTAAGGCGGAGATGAGTGGAGCGGAGTGGAGCTGTGCCAATATTATCCAATAGAAGGCGCATGCGGTCACTTCGAGCGCGCTTTGCGCACGTTATTCTATTGGTTAATATCGGCACAGCTCCGCTCCACTCCGCTCATCTCCGCCTCAGTGGAGCCGCAGCCTAAAATGGTCCCTATCCCTATGTCTGCATCCGCTCCTCACTAACTAAATTCGACTAAAATAATATTGATTGTTAACTAAGTATTAGAAAGGAATTTTGAAGATAAGGCTTTTGGACAAATTATAACTCAGAGGCTACTAGAACGGGCCACCCTATTTTTGATTACGTACATACCCTATAAACTTATAATAATATGTTATATATGTACATATATGCAGTAAGTACTATTAAACTAATAAGGTAGGTAGGTACCTACCCTTGTTTTGGCTTTGCGAAGTAGAGTTTAAAACCTGTCAGGGATTTTAGGTCGAACAAGCACTTAGGAAATAAAAACAAAAACCTTCTTCAAAACGTAACAAATAACTTCTTTAAAAATGGTGGCCAGTCGCACTGAAGTCTGCTTTTATCGTTGGCGCAAAAATATTGTGAGTCGCCGACTTAAGTTGGATGGGCCAATAACCAGCCATTTTAAAAGAAGTTATTTTTTGCGATTAAAAAGGCAGTTTTTTGTTATCTTAAACATTTATTATATTTTACACTTTTTAGTGATCATAGTGAATAAGATATTACGTAGTCCCACTTCTATGTTGATTTGAAACTTCAAGACATTTTAAGCTCGCTACAAGTAACGCCGCGGGAAAGTCCTAGTCATATTCAAACCACTATTATGTTCTTTGTTATGAGTCATAACTAGACCCCGCTATCGGAGGTGCAAAATGGTAGCTGTCAAGTTCATAGGGATGGGTAACAAATATTTTGAAAGCTTATAATTATGTCGATAATACGTCTATACATCGCTAATTCTTTTTACCATCATGAGAGTCCAGAACTTTACTTCAACGTGTTTATTTTATAAAACGTGACTATATGACATTGACTATCTGTTGACGTAAACAATTTTTTACCTGTTTAAGTGGTGTAACAATGCAGTTGTTACGCTGTTTACCTGTGCTGCATTTTAACTTACAAACAAGCTTAATTCACTTCAATTTAACTTCATTTCACTTCATTTTCATTTAAATTCGTATTGTAAACATCTATAATGAATTGTTTACTAATAACTGTCAAACAGACAGCTCAATTCCATAGATTATTTGAGTTGCGTTAACCACAAATCGATCTTTGTCAAGTGTTGACGACACTTATCCAACAGATGGCGTTACTAGCCATTCTGTGTAACTTACTTATATTTAAATCTTTTAATAAAATTAACTTCAACATAAATATAAATAACCTTTTAATTGTTACTCGTTCATAAAATAATAAAATATTGTATTCTTACCTATCCGATTCAGCGCATGAGAAAATAATGGAGGGTATGTTGGTGTCTTACCTACATGACCCGATATTTTCACTCATGACGCGAATTGGCTTTCTAGCATTTCTTTGTTCGCCCTACTCATATTCAAAATTAACCGAAATGGGCGAAAGGTTATAAAAGGGCCGCGCTCATTTCATTCGTCCTCTTTGCCGCCTCAGCTACTACACTTCGAACACTAGTATTAACGTTCGTATAGGTACTTAATACCTATCTATAAAATCGGTGCAAATCCCCAAATCGGGTAAGTTCAGTGCAACGAACTAACTGTCTATTCTAATTCTATATTGCTGTGTAATGTTATCGTGTTTTATATTTTCCTATTGTGTGTTCTTCTAGATTATTCCAAATTATTCTTTTAACCATTTTTTATTTCTAATAACCGACCGTTACTTCATAACGGTCTTTAGTATATTAACTTCTTTAGTAAATTGTTATTTTGGCTTAGCTTCTCTTTGTTTAATGTAACTCCGTTCCGATAGTTCTTGCCACCGCCAATAATTAAAAGCGCTATTCCCTCGGGCTTCACCCAAAGGCGGCTGGCATTCACTGTCCCAATGCTGGACACCAGGCTCACACAGCCAATGCTTGGGTTTCCAGGGTTCACCGTACAGGGAGCACAAATCGGGGTTCACCGTTCAGGGAGCAACGATCACCGTTCACCTTTCACCGCTCACCGTTCATAATCACCGCTGGGAGTACACCTCCGCTAGGAGTACACCAACGCTGCTACCCATCTACTCCTCCTCTACTCACCTACTTGGCCGGCGCGGCGTCTATCTCCGGGACCAGGATCGTCGAGTGGGGTCCGGTGCTACACACCGGGAGCTACCCCCCTGACGCCAGGATCCTGGCATCGTACACCGTCGGGCTGCCGACGGGTTACCTCCACCGCCGCTCCGCGTCACTCTAATTTACGAGGGAAGTGCTATCCACTTCACAGAATCAGACCACACCCTACGAACCTACTACCCTCTTCTGTTCACACTACCGGAGTTCTTTACAATAAATTCTTTAAACTTTTATCGAGTTTTTCTTGCCACCCGGTAGGACGTGACAGTGGCCAGTATTATACCTTTATTGAAAAGTTTATCTTAAGAGCGTTTATGCAATGCCCTGCAACCCGAAACATTACAAAAGTAAAATAGCAACCATAGTGTTTTTGTTGTACTGATAATGGTTTACATTTCTGATGATAATGATTATCATGGATCCCAAAAAAAACATGTTAAATGGAATAGGTACATATAAAACTAATTGTACAGAAAAAATAAGAATATCGATATCGAAATTATTATTATTACTACCCATCCCTAAGAACTTGACGCTACCATTTTGCACCTACGATAGCGGGGTCTATAGTGTATTTCTATGGAACTTGCTAACTATGTAAACAAAAGACATAACTGTTTTGTCACTGTTTCTCCTTGAATTTTCACACCACCTCATTAAACCAGGGACCGGAAAACCCCTTTATTCGACTAAGTCTATCGATCGGGTAACTACATCATATACTCTCCCAAACGTTAGCGTATCCCTATCGTTAGGCTTACCCTAATGAATGATTAACCATTGAGGTTACCAGTTTCGTAAGGGTTTCGGATTTAAGCACTTAGCATTACGTTAGTGTTACCCTATTAATTCTCCCTCTCCGTTGACTCTGTTTCGCAGATTCGTGTGATTGGTTGGTTTCAAGCCTGTGTGTGGATAGCCAATCAATTGCTAAGTAGTGCAAAAATAATTTGTATGGACTGCGCGTAGAGATTAAAATAGCTTGAAGCCGTTCAATAAACACTTCATAGGGAAAGCCTAACGAGGGTTTTAAGGAATTGGTAAGCGCTTAGTCGAATTAATTGTATCGTATGGGATAGCTCTTCATTGGGGTAAGTCGAAGATATGCTTATCGCATCGTTAGGGTTTGTAAAAACCAGTCAATTATATACCCTAACGAAAACCTTTTAAAGGGTAAGCGGTTCCGGTCCCTGCATTAAACACCATTGAAACCATAAACTATTGAAACGGTCGTTACTTTAAAATACAAAATCACCAAATATGTAACTCTATCTTGGATATTTCATTCAAAGTTTAAAAGTTTTCATAAGTTAGGCTATTAGGACATGATGGGATGACGTTTTTGTTTCTTTTAAAATCTACAATTGTCTATGATGGGTAGTGTTGTGGCTAAAGTTGGCGATATATTAAGGCCCCTACACATTACCTAACTCACGCTGATCACACTGACAGATGATATAACGGCACCTTTTGTAATAAATACTGGTGATATATCATCTTCAAGCACCGAATTTTCTTCAGATCGTGATTAAACAAATTAGAAATAAGTAACTACCGTAAAATGGGGCTATTTGGTAATCACGGGGCTATTTGGAACTAAGTAATCATAAGCTTTTAGTTGATATATTTTTTGTCATGGCTATGCTAGAACTGTAAAATTTGTTGTCAGGCTAAGTTTTTAGTTCTATTATTGCCATGACAAAAATATATCAACTAAAAGCTTATAATTACTTGGGTTCCAAATAGCCTCGTGGTTCCCAAATAGCCCCGTTTTACGGTACTTGTTTTTTAATTTCGGTATTTTAATATTCGATATGGTTTGACATAAGTAAAGGATTGGCCCATCACTAGTAAATTCATCATTCAGAGACAATTTCAAAATGGCGGTTTGTTTACATAGTTAGCAAGTTCCATAGAATTAGACCTTAGTCATAACTAGGGATCGGAAATTCGGATCGATATTTACCTAAAGTTGGCAAAATCCCGGAAAAAGATAGGCAAACATAGCGTCGGCTTCTTAAAAATATTATTTTAATAATTTAAGTTCTGGGATTCTACAAAACGTTACTATAATAATTACTTTACACATGTAAACATTCTGTTTTGCTCGTATAAATTCGTTAGGTTAATAAGTTACAGGTAAATTAAATAACATTTGGTTAAACATATACATGGAAAATAACTTGAAACAGTTAATATAAATAAATAATTATGAATTAATGCCGGTGTAATTTATTTATTTTGAAATCCCGGAAATTTTATTATGAATTATATGATTGAGTCCACCTCCATACAACTGAACAACGAAGCCGGCGCGAAAGTATAGGTAAATATCGATCCGAATTTCCGATCCCTGGTCATAACATAACTTATGACTATAACAAAGAACATTATCCATCAATTGTGGACCGATTTTTAAAATTATTTTTTGGTTAGATAGAGTGTACTTCCTAGGTAGCCCCATTGTACCAAATCTCCAGTGAGGGGATCCGTGAGGGATTGAGGAAACTCCTCAAACATTATAGGCATACATACATATCAGGTAAGGTGGGACAAGTGCATCTACGGGGCAAGTTCGTCAAACCAACAATATCTCCTAAAACTATATGGTTTGTCTCACTTACCCCGTTGATGCTCTTATCCCACCTGGAGCAAGTGCTTCTACTGGGAAAGTCGGTCAAACCAACAATATCTCCTATAGAATATATGGTTTGTCGCACTTACCCCACCTGAACTAAGCGATTTTAGCTTTTCCATTCAGAAAGTATCATTTCGTAAAGTGGAACTGATGATGTAGACCACAGATGGCCACCGGAACTCCTCAATGGTAGGTATCTATTTCAAGGGTGACGATAAGATATCTCGATTAAGTTAGTTGAGCTTCTATATAACGTAGAACAGTTAATTGTTTAAATATATATATGACTTTCCCGCGGCGTTACTTGCGTCGAACTTGAAATGTCTTAAACTTTTATATCACCTAAGGAGTGGGACTAAATACATAACAGCTTATTATGATCACTAAAAATGTATTATCTCAATAACCGTTTGAGCTGTATTTGTGATATTTGGAGTGCTAGTTAATCCAAGGGATTTTAATAAAATAAACTTCAAGTGTTTATATAAAATAGATTTAGAGTTATTAGGGAATCTGAAGAGTTCCGAAATGGTCCGTACCTATAATACAGCCCACGGCTCGCGGTCGCCCTGTTGGCTTTGCGACCTTTTTATTTAGACACACTGCTGCGTGTCTAGATTAACAGAGCTGTTCTTCGCTCCATATGACCTTAAAAGGCATACGTTTTTATTTCTGAATTCGACCGTATTTCGGAGCTCATATCTAGACAAAGATTTGGAAAAGGTAAGAAGTGTATAGAATCAAAGTTGTAGAAATTTATATCAGCTTTCATTACGTAAGTACCTACCTAGCACATAATTTCTTACGATGCATTGTATTCGAAACGTAGACAATAAACGAAAAAATCGGGACCGTTTTTTATACCCCTCCAACCCGGGCTTACCTCTGTGGGGTGGGGACTTTTAGTAAGTTTGTCTCCTAACTAGTCCAAACAAAGTCTCAAAGTCAAGCTTTCTGCTTTAGGCTCTTCCATTCTAACCCCCTTGTAATCACTCATTTTTCAAACTAATAACGCAATAACTCGACCGACCGATCCTAGCTAAGTGTAGAATCGAGTATAACGAAATTTAAAGAAGTGTTCGTGGTAGTCCAGAAATCGCGGCACCATCACTAGGACTGCTTATTATAATACTGACATTATAGCCTTGCTTATTATATTAGGTACTTAAGTACTTTTACTATGTAGTGGTTATAATTTAAATAACATTGTTTTTATAAAAGCGAGAAAGCCGGCAAACGATTAAGCCAAGGGCCGCTAGAGGAATCGCACTCGCGACTAGGGTTTCTGCTCGAGACTTCTCGAACTCGAGACAACTCGAGAGTTTCGCCTCCATTCGAGACGAGAAAAAAATAGCCGATTCTCGAGACTCTCGAGTTCCGGCGAACACGAAATAAGGGCTAATAATAATAATAACCTCTAATAGGGCTGGTGCGGCAGCTGAAGCGGCCGAAAGCATGAAGGTAGGAAAATATAATGGTCTCGGCCCAGAATATATGTTTATTCCATTCGGCGTCGAGACCCTTGGTCCGTGGGGTCCTAGCGCTCGAAGCCTCTTCAAAGAAATTTCGAAGAGGCTCATTGACGTCACGGGAGACCGAAGAGCTGGCAGTTTCCTCGCTCAACGTATAAGTTTAACCATCCAGCGAGGAAATGCTGCCAGCATCTTTGGTACAATGCCGCAGGGGCCATTCTTAGATTTAATGTTTTAGTTAATTTATATATTTAGAGTTAGTCTTATTTAATTTTAGTCTTATTTAGTTATGGTTGTATTATTTTATGTCGTTTTACATTAAAAATTTATTAAAATGATAGGGCTAAAGTCAGGCTCGCCATTTTGCCGATTTTAGCAAATATGACGCCCGCGCACTATAAACACGTGCAGCGGACTTCTCACTCGCACGCTTTGTAACGGACGTGAATGAATTGGAAGAACAAGGCACCAAGCAGTTTTGATACACTATCAAAAAAAGCTATGGATAAAGTAGATATGATTCCAGCTAAACGTGATCCACACCAAGTCACGAAAAGTTTAATTAGGAAAGAATGTAATATTTATGAGTCTACGGGAAAACGTACTCCTAATCTTGAGATGTTGTATCAAGCCCTTATGACCGTCAAGCCCACTTCTACAGAAAACGAGCGTGTTTTCAGTCTGGCTGGAAACATAGTTACCAAGATAAGAAACCGACTTTCGGACTAATCGATTAACGCTTTAATATTCTTAAAGGCGTACATTTTAAGACAAAAATCTTTATCGAAATTACCAGTTTATGTCTGATCAAAAGACTGAAAAAGTAGATTAGGTAGTTTAGGTTTTATTTTAATCGTTGATTTTTTGTAAGATTTTAGTTTTTGTATGTTTGTAAGAAGAGTTTTAACTGTGTTTTGTATTTCTAACTTGTAGTGCGAATTGTGATTTTCATTTGTTTTCAATTTCTTACCAAAGACTCGAGAGTCGAGACAACTCGAGAAATTGGAGTCGAGAATTCTCGAAACTCGAGAAAAAAGGCGAGAAACCAGAAACCCTACTCGCGACTAATCAACACTAAAACATAATGCGAAGATATTGAACTATCAGTAGGTACCTACTCATAAATAGAAGGAAGAGTGTGTGCGTTTGGCGCTGCGGCGCTGTGACTGCGAGCGTGCGCTGGGCGCGCATCTAAACAACGGTGCGCCGCGCGCCGCCCCCACGTGGCAGCTATTTCTGACACGCAGTTATTTCGGGGAGCTTATTTCAATGTTACGGGATGTTTTGTATAGTCATCATATTCAAGTGAACTTTATTACATATCCAGTTCACAAACAAAGAATTACTACTTTTAAATATTAAACCACTCGCTAAATGCATTTGTAGTTCAGTGTTTTTTTATAGATATGTACTATTTCTCAGATAATTCGATATTGTTTTGCATAACTAAGTAGGTACATATTTAATAATTAAAATGTTCGCGCTCGAGCTACTGCTTATCAAAACTAATCTTAGAAGTTCAATGGAGAATCTACATGTACATAGGTAGGTAAAGCTCAGATCCTTTTGTCACCTTCTGCGTTTATCATCAGATCAGCTCTTAGACGCAATAATATTGCATCGTCATTAGTTTAACGTAAATTTTCCAAATTATACAAATTATAAGCGACTAGTTAGACTTGAATTAACATACCAAACCATATCATTACCAGCCAACGCTTTATTTATTATTTCAGTTAAGTCGTTCTGCGGTTTTATCCAACACCTGCGTAACAGAAGTTTAGCCACAAATCGTTCTGTGAGTCTTTGCGTGAAACGGCTGCGACATAGGATGTAAATGTAGAAATTATAAGGTACGCGTGTTTGCCAATTGGCTACGTAACCCAGAATGCTGTCCTCGAGAATCCAATTTTTTTTAAGTTAAAAGTTAGCATACACACGAAATTACACAGTCATGGGAATAAGCAGGATGAACTCATCGAGATTTTAAAAGATAATTTAAATGATTTAAGGGCTGAGTCAGTCGAGTCAGCGGCTGCGAGCGGGATGTGTCACGTTCGTAATTATCGAGAGCATCCAGAAATTGATGGTGACTAGGCGGCCAGTGCGAGGCTCACTTCTACGTGTATGTAACTAAGGTTTATCTAAAAAATAATGTCTACTTATCATTATATCAAATGTTAAATTCATGCATGCCGCCTACAAGTGTCAACATCGACCCGAATAATGTGACGTCCATCGTAGATTTTTTCATGTTGAAAGAGACATGCTATGAGTTTCATTTTTAAACCATTATTGAATACCCAATGACCCTAGACAATAGGCATATCTAACGCTGGGTTATTTAATAGTTGGCGAGATGAGCTTCGTGTCGTGTGCGACGACACGCGCCGGCGGGATGCGGCGCTTCTTGTTAACTTGTCTCTATGTAATTTCATTAAGAATTATTTTGGATTAGAAGTGAGCATGAGAGGTGTACCTACAAAGAACTGTTGTTTGGCATTTGTTTGTTGACATAGTACAAGCCGTTGCCCGCCACTCCGTTCACGTAGAAGTCGTTTATTCCTGCTCAAGGTAAAATTACCCTCCGTATGACCTTTCTCGGGTTTCTAGCTATTTCCATACAAAATTTCGTAGAACTCAGTTCACCGGATTGGCCGTGTATGCGTAACAGACACACAAATTTACGTTGACATTTTTAATATTATTAGCTTTTTCCCGCGAGTTCGTCTGCGTAGATTTCGACTATCGTTATTCTCTCGGGAACTTTGAAATTTTCCGCGTTGAAAATTAGCCTGTGATCATCCGTTCAGCCGTCGTAGCGGGAAGGATAACCGACTATATACACACACAATTTTCACATTTATAATATTAGTGGGATAGAATGATTATTATGGATGATATGACAGTAAAACGTTTTGACAGCTTCTAATTTATTCAAAGACAAAATTCGTCAACAATTCAACAAGTTTTATTATTAATCAATCAATCGTTTACCTTACATTTGACAACCGTCAGCAAATGGATGGATATGGCCAAAGTGGTAACACGTTTCATGTTTGTATTATACACGGTGCCCATGAGCATTGCGAGACATTTTAACCACGCATTCCTGAGGTCATAAGGAGTAATAAATGTTGGATGAACCAAGGTCCAATTCAAACTCTTTAATTTTTCGATTTTTCATACAAAATAAATCAACTATTTTCGCTTCTCTAGTGAAACAATGCTTTAGGACGACATGCAACGCTTTTTCCTCCATTTCTTATGTATTATGGGGATTACCCTTGATATTGAACGAATGTTATTTTGTTTCCTTTTCTAACCAGTATTGTTAACTGGATTTGACTTTTACAGTCAAATTAGATGATGAAGTCTTACAACGTCGCAATCATAAAGGTGTTTCATACTGGAGATTTCATTACAAAATTTTTACACAAAAATCGAAATATCTCTAAAACCGAGCCGAATTCAGCAGACGTTAATTAACATTTTTAACTTAAAATGTGGTCAGGAATATGCTGTTAAAATGTCTCGCAATGCTCACGGGCACCGTGTATATACATATATATGTATATACTTGTACCTACGTGAAGTTTAAGAGTTTAAGGATTTTTTAAGGTACTCGGCCAAAACAGAACAATGTAAGCTACAAGCTAGCCAATGTATGTACGCGTATGGCAACGCAACATATTTATTTAGTAACAGAGCGGTAGTGATAAGCCCGGACCGCGGCCGAGGTCAACGGTCAACAAGCCGCACCGCCGCCGCCGGGGCCGACAGGCGGCTGCGTTGTTCATGATAGTGCCTACCTGGTTACAGTAGCTGATCACATATTGAGATCGATTTACTTTACTTAATACAAATTTACGGTTCTTCGTTCGGAATTCTGAGCGTTTATACAAATACTTACATACATACATACATAAACTCACGCCTTCGTTCCCAGAGAGGGGTAGGCAGAGCTACAGAATTACCAACAACTCTCACAAATACTTAACTTGATATAATGACTATCTGTCGGTAAAATAAGTCCTAAAATTGTACATGTTTAAATATTATATTCATCGTATTAAATTTGTCTTGTTCGACTTCTTTTTATATCGTGTCGTGCTCAAACCGCGGCATTAAAGTGAAATTTAATAGTAGTAGTATTTTGGTTTTTATTCAACACACGGAATAGGTAGGTACTGCTTAGATGTAATGTAATTCGCATTAATTTGGTTTAAGCTTGAGCTGGCTTCCCCGCATCCGCATCACTTATCCTACCGAACACATGGAAAATGTACTATCATTAACAGCGCAGGGCCTCTTTTCTAGGCGGTAACACAGTATAGTCTTTGACCTGTTATGGTATTATTTTACTCGGCCGTCATTATTGTCAAGTAAATAAGAGCATTTTAAAGTCGGTTGTACCGCGTGTAACCTCGGCCCAGCGCGCTCGCATTCAATTGTCAGAAATGTGGTCCTACTACTGAATTGTAATAGGTATTTATATATTTTTGCTCAATTTACGCAGATCTTGTCAAATGAGAATGACACATCTTGCTCGCGCGCTCGCTCGTTTCGCTCGCTTACTGCAATGCAACATGACCATCCATAGTTCAGTCAACTACCTACTTCACTTCACTCCAGTCGGAAATTGTTTGCTAAATTTAAGATGGTCAAGTTTATGATTAAAAATAGGTAATAGTGTAAGTAACAGTTACGTTTAGAAATGAATGTAATGCCTATAATTTAAAAAAAAAAATTAATTACGAACATTCTCGAATTTTTGATAAACCTTGGTTCATCCTTGGGCCGTTTATTGGCCAAATTATGAACCCTTCATAGGGCTGATATTGGAACCTTTTAAAATTGCACTGAACTATATAAGGTTTCTGTATTTGAGGCGAACACAATTGGAAAATAATCACTTAAAATAGGTCTTACATCTCCAGAGAAAAGATATTAAATATTGTAATTAAATAATAAAAAACAACGTTCGCTAAGGCGACCCTCAGAGTAACTTCACCTACCTTTTAGATTTTCACAGATATACCTATCTCCAAAACCATAAAATAGTAGGATAAAGTACTAAAAATCAAATAAAATTATTACCTGCTCCAATATTGAACCATGCATGGTCTCGTTAAATGCGTTGAAGGAAATGACGTCGTCCCACCAGCTGTCCGCGACAGCAAACAACGCACAACTGGCTTCGTTCGATTGAGTTGATTTTCTTAAAGCTGTGTCTGGGCGCCTCCCACGAGCCGTGCGTCGCCTGCCGCGCGAGAACCGTATACAATGAGCTGCGTGTTAACACGAGTGATTAACAATGTTGGTTTCAAACGAGTGATGTACGCGGTCCCGCTAGTCGTCACGCAGTGCCTCGCCAGCGAGCTCGGGGGCGGCGCGTGCGCACCTCATGGTGACGCAACGCGGCGCGGGGGAGGCGACCATCTGCACATCATTCAAAATTCCAGACCAATCTAATTATATTTAATGATTCTATGGATTTAATATATATGTCTCCAGACCTTTAATTGAACCAGTTTGAAAATATCATAATATACTATTTAGAACGATTAAGTACCTAACCATATTGCCTGTTTAATTTGTAGGATCCCGAAGCCGTTACTACAAACAAAAAAATGCACTAGCAAAAGAGCGTTATCTTCATGGCACCATATTTTGTTGAGAAGCGCAGTTACTAGGCAATAACTCAAAAACAATAATTAAATATAATACATATCGCTCATCCAATAGAATAATGACATAATTGCATTTTTAGCATGCATGTATGTCATTGTTCCACGCGATAGACCTGACCTTTAGAACACTTATGACGGTAAACTCTCAAAACCCGATTTTTTGCAATTATGTCATTATTCTACTGGATGAGCGATATGTATTATGTATAATAATTTTAATTGAAAGTATTTATCAAGCTTTACCTTCGTGTGTTTTTTTCATATTTTTTGGACATAAGTAGATACGGTTTAGAAAACCTAGTGTTTTTAAAATAACTGTTGAAATGAAATTGTGCCTGATGATTTATGGAAAACATTTTTTCATCTTGTTACATGTATGGAGTACCCACCCCCAGTTTATTTTTTGTTATACTGTGTTATTAGTAAGTCGACCTATTTCCCTCTAGGGGTCATGGGGGAGATCATTTGCATTAATTTTGGTCCCATAATACGCAATAACGCAAAAGTTAGTATTTTTTTTCTGTTTTTGTGTCATTTCATTTATGTTGGATAAACTGATTAAAAAACACGTTTTATATACTTTAGTCTCGCATTCTTAAACGTGTACAGATAATTCTACTTTTAATATTACAAAAGCTATTAAAAAAAGATTTAATGTGCTTACTTTTTTTAGTAAATTTTTGAAGATACGTTCCTGACTTTTTAAAAACTAAAATTTAAATTATCTCTGACATGGTTCACTTTTGCATAGGGTCAAAATTATTGCAAATAACCTCTCCCATAACCCCTAAGGTCTAATTCTATGGAACTTGCTAACTATGTAAACAAACCGCCATATTGAAATTGTCTCTGAATGATAAAATACCAAAAGTAAAAAAACAAGTAGTTACTTATTTCTAATTTGTTTAAGGACGATCTGAAGAAAAATCGGTACTTGAAGATGATATATCACCAGTATTTTTTACAAAAGGTGCCCTTATATCATCTGTGAGTGTGATCAGCGTGAGTTAGGTAATGTGTAGGGGCCTTAATATATCGCCAACTTTAGCCACAACACTACCCATCATAGACAATTGTACATTTTAAAAGAAACAAAAACGTCATCCCATCAGGTCCTAATAACCTAACTTATGAAACCATTTAAACTTTTAATGAAGTATCCAAGTTAGAGTTATATATTTGGTGATTTTGTATTTTAAAGTAACGACCGTTTCAATAGTTTATGGTTTCAATGGTGTTTGATGAGGTGGTGTGAAAATTCAAGGAGAAACAGTGACAAAACAAAGTTATAAAATAAATAAATAAATATGGGGGGGGACAATGTCACACCAATTGACCTAGTCCGAAACTAAGCTCTAGGCTTGTACTATGGATACTAGACAACGATATAAATACTTATATAGAGAAATACATACTTAAATACATAGAAAACATCCATGACTCAGGAACAAATATTCGCGCTCATCACACAAATATCTGCCCTTACCGGGATTTGAACCCAGGACCGCTAGCTTCGTAGGCAGGGTCACTACCAACTAGGCCAGCGCGTTAAGTCTTTTGTTTACATAGTTAGCAAGTTCCATAGAAATACACTATACAGGGGAATAGGTCGACTTACCAATAACCCTGTCTATTTACCAAACTGAGTAGCGGCTTCTACAAGAAATAGACACTCCATATTTCATCTATGTACCTCTAGTTTTCGAGTAAAATTCCTGTTACATACGGACTGACGGACATGAAGAAACGTACGATACGCGTGATACTCGTGACCGGGCGCTGTCTGTGGGGTCCGGTCTGTTCACACTTGCAAGGACCTGTTTTCCAATGTAGTTATTTTAATTATCGTTCCATGTTGTTCCCCTAGTCATTATTTTTATTTTATTGACCTTACATTTGTAATTAATTAATGATTTTATTGGTGTTAGTTTTAAAATAATGATTATTACTTTATAACCTTGTACTCGCAATGTTAGTTTCTTTGAAGTATGATTGTATTTAATTATTGAAAAAATTACCTTCTGCTGGAGCTTCTTGCGGCGCTTCTTCTCCGCAATGATGGTCTTGTCCGAAGCGCTCGTAGATTCACTTCCATATTATAGTCTTTATTATTTGAACTGAGCTGATCGTCTACACAAAGGCCATTATTTGTGTACAATACTATTATCTTTCTTTGTGTCCGTAACCGCAAGCCTATTACATATAAAAAGTTAGAACTACATTGAATTATCAACCCTATCCTCTTAGTCAGTAGGTTTAAAATGTAAAGTGTCAGGATACAGATATAAGTCTTGTGTAGATGATAGTATTGTGTAGAGAATAAGCTCAGTTCAAATAATAAAGACTTATATCTGTATCCTGACACTTAACATTTTAAACCTACTGACTAAGAGGATAGGGTTGATAATTCAATGTACATTCAATTTGTGGACAGACTTTTAAAATCTTGTTTACCTACCCCTCTTTTAGCGCTTATTCCATGCAGCCTCGACCCCTTCCAAAAAGCGGATAGTGGAGTGCAATGGCAGTGCCTTGAAATCGTTTGGTTATGGGAGCCACACCCGAGGATTTTCATTCTTACTCCGGCGAGGGCATCACATTCACACAATTTTTCATTGTTTTCACCTCTTCGCTGCACATTCTACAATCTGTGTTTTCATAAAGGTGCATCTTTGGTAGGTAATGTTTAACCCCAAAGTGCCCGGTAAACACTCCGATAATGTATCGGAGTCGGAGTTGTCTTCTGCTGAGTTTCCAAAGTTTTTTGGTCCAGCTCTGGTCAACTCTTTGTAAGAAGAGCTTTGCATACCCTGAGCCTGCCGTAGTTTTCCATTATTTCCTCTCGTTCAGGACTATTTTTATTTGCCCAGTGAGGGTGTCGCTTAGTAAATAGCTGTTCGATTCTGTGGAGGCCTACCTATATGCTCTTGCGAACAGTCAATGATCGCATACAACTCCGCCTGGAAGACCGTTGCGTAGTTGCCAATACTTATGCTACTGTAATAGTCTTTGGCGTGAATACCCGGCCCCGTACCGGAGCTCATTTTTGAACCACCTGTGTACCATATCGCTTTGCGTAATATAATTAATCTTAAAAAGTATTCGAGTGAGGAAAGTTTCCAAATATATTATAGTAACTAAGGAGTGGTTCATCAAAAAAGTAGCAAGGAATTATCAGATATTTATTTTTATTGTTTGCTTATTATGAAGCAGTTTATTCTTTTTAGTAATGTAATGTGTAGACTAGATATCTTACTATCAAATAAAATACAATAATATTGAAATGTGTAAGATTCCTTGAGTTTTCTCAATATTTATTGCAATGTACTTTATATCTTTTTGTACAACACAGTTTGACAATCTTCGCTTGCCGTTTTTTACAATACCACAATTGAATTTCCATTTTCAGAACTTGTTTTATGCTTTTAAGAATATTATTATACGAATAAGTTATACCAATAAACTGGATTTCACGTTGGGTAGTAAGGAAGTTTCTCCAATCTAACCTCTGACAAGGGTTTTTCTATGGGAGACAAATTTCCGTAAAAATGGCAATTATACACAATTTTTGAAAATCCATGTAACTACCTCAAACTAAAGTCAAATCAAAAATATTAAATAATGATCAAAAGACAATTCAATAAGGTATTAACTAGCCCATCAAACTTAAAAAAAAAACAATGTTTATGACAAACACCTCATAAATTCTCTCAAAAGACACTGTTCAAAAAGTTTTAGGTGAGAGTAAATGTAAAAGGCGAAAACTTGAAATCCCTCTTTATTTTTTACCATTCTTATTGTTTATTTTATTTAATAGTATCTACAGATAATTAAAAATGCACTGCTTAGAAATTAGCACAAAATAAAAATAAATTCCATATTATGTACTGCTACTTTTTATCGGGACCACTCCTTATTCGTATTGCAATAAGTACGTCGTCGATTTGAGTTAGATATTTTTTTAAATTGTATTATACATTATCCTGGTACCTTCTTGTGTGATACTTAAAATATACAATACACTATGGTCACGTATACACTAAAACGGGTTAAATAATAAATAAAAGTAAGTAAATAAAAACAATGTACGTCACATCGAACATCGTAGGTGAATCAAACGGAAGTCGTCGCGTCTAAAAAATATTATTACCTAACTGCCGAATTCAGTTTGTCTGACCTAAGATGCTTTGATTATTTTTTGTTTGGTTTCGTTCTCTCCTTTTTTGTTTATGCAATAAGATGAAACCATCCAATACATTGTTTAGAATAACTACAAAAGTCTATCTTATTAATTAATAAAATACTTTATATAATTGATGAGATACTTTGATATTATTATGTTTTGTTCCGCTTTTAAATAAAATTACTGGCCAAAGTGCGACCGGCTCGAGTGATCTGGTAGGTGTCTGGTAGTGGTGGTGGATCTATCGTGTAATCTAGGTTTTAGTATCGGCTTCGCTCGGGTGTGGTTTAGTATGTTCGTTCTAGGTTAAAGTTAATCTTAGTTATCATCATATCAAAAGGGAACGTCTTCATTCATTACTTATAGAAAAAGCAATAGAGCTTTCGAAAGAGTCTGTCTGACGTTACTTCTCGCGTTTTACAATTTATTTTTAACCATTTGATTTTATGTTAATATTTTTGCTTGAAGTATAAAGTGAAATTCTCTAAGATTTCTCGATAAAAAACTTTGCGCGGACGTCAAATGATTAATTTACTGATCTACTGGTAATACTGTCTTAATCTCTTCTACAAATACTCCTTACTAAAGCGCCTGTTAATATTTTTTTCACCTCAGCAGCTCAAACAAGCAGGTTTTGCTGCTTAAAAACAGTGAGCAAAATTCAATTTTGCTGCGAGCGAGAGGCAAAGTAGCTTTTTAATTATTTTTTTAAATGCCGTGAGCAGTGCTGGGGCTACTCACAACATTCGAAAAAATTGAAATTCACTTTGTTCTGTCACTTTCACTTCGATAGGAAAAAAGCGAGAGATAGAAACAACTTGATTCGAAGTTCGATTTTCAAATTCCACACATAGTAGGCCCAAAAAGAAACGCACGTTCGGATGCACACATAACCGTAAAATTGCAAATAAAACTATCTGTTAAAGTTTGAAATGTGTTTATTATAACTATTTTATACAGTAGGTACAATCTTTTTTTTTATTTTATGTTTTGAAGAGAAAATTAATGAAAAATAAGAAATTTATCATGTATCTACATAATTTTGTTATCGTTTTAACAATCTTTAATTTCGTGACATAAACCGCGGGGGCAGTTTCAGAACGCATTTCAAAAATAGCGGGATTATTGTAGCCAATAGCCATAGACAAGGCCTAGTTAGGTTTTTTTTAAAGCCACAGACTACATAAAGCTGTATAAAGTTGTGTTTGCACTACGGCATTATCAAGTTGAGTGACAGGTTTTATCTGTTTCATGTTTATTTTTTCCACTTTTTATTTAATTAGTATTTTGTAAAAATGCTTGTGATTGATGCATATGCGATCGTGTCGTTATTTAGTCGTGTATTCACCAAATGGTCACAACGGAAGACCTGCGTTGGCCCTACCAGCTTCACGCTGTGTTGTTCTCGCTGCTGAGGTGAAAAGTTGTATGTCTCACACGAGACCAAAGTTTTTTACGTCTCGTATCTTTGAATCCCGAGTAAGCGAAGGATTCTATTATTGAATCTTTTTTCGTTTGCGGACAGACGGCACTAGTTCGACGAGAATTGTGGCTAACCGGCTCGGTATGTCTCAGTGGAAGGCGTGGTTTACACTGCACTCAGCTCGGCAGTACCCGTGTCATTAAACTCCAATACACGCTATTGAAGAGGGAGACCCGGCGAGAAGGATCTCATCAAAGTAGTGCCGTCTGCCCGGAAACACTGAAAGATTTCTTCATCTTGAGCAGTATCATGTCGAGGTCTTCCAGCATCAGCTTGGCGGCGTTGAACTGATCCTCTTTCCCGAATAAGACGGTACGATGAACCAAACACGCTTGCGTGAGGTAAACGGCGGTTAGGGTAACGACGTTGGTATTCCCTTCTAGCTGCAGCCGCGTCTCCATCGCAGAATCCGTAACAATAAATGATATCTGCGTATTCTTCGAATTGGCAAGCAGGCATTTGAGAAAGAAGCTTAGTTATCAATATCGTCCGAAATGTAAAGCAAGTAACTGATTACGTAGGTCACTCAAAAAGTTTTGAGATGCTCGAAATTTCAAAATGGAACGCACTTTGTTTTTAAAAAGCAAATTTATTTAAAAATAAAACACTATTAGCCGAATTTAAAATGGAGAACGATGTTTTATTCATTTTACTACAACATTACCCGCGTTTTTCGGTTAAAAATGGAACGCACTTTATGTTTTTAAAAAGCAAATTTAAAAGAACACGATTAGGTGAATTTAAAAACGATAACGATTCCGCGATTTTTAGTTGAAACGATGGAGCTTAACCGCGAAAATTTCTGCTATTTTTTATTAATTGTACATTTTTAAATGAAAATTAAGTTTGAAAGGTCATAAATTGTACTTTTTTAGAAAGTTTATGAATTGAGCAAATTATTCCTGTCATTTTTACGCGAAGTGTCATACTTTTTTTTTTAGTAATGCTTTAAAATGTTACAAAATTTGGAAAATTATTACTTGAACTTTCAACTTCAAATCCTGTTATTTGCAAAACTTTGCATTTCTTTGGCATTTTTTACTATTTTTCGTAATCAGTAATTCATTGGCTATTTGAAAAATGCTTTTTTTTATTTCTAAAGGACGAAGTTTTTACACAATGACTAGTTTTAGGTCGAAAAGCGGGTATTTTTTAAAAATTCTAAAAACGTGAATAACTCGATAACCAGTGAGTTTTGACCCCTGGTTGACTGGACTTAAATCGTTACAAATGAGCTGTAGAATAACCCCTTTCAAGGAATACGGCGAATTACCAGTCACCCTGTATATACCCCTGTTTGAACTACCTTTAGATAAAAATAACAATGTTGAATGTAGTTATTGCTTCAACCACGAAATATTGCCAAAAAACTGGTTTTGATCGAAATTGTATTAAATTCCCAATAACTGTGCAACAAATGGAAATCGTAGCAGTGACAAAGACAAGGGCTCGCTGAGTACCCCTTGTACGTGTTCTTACTCGTGCATCCGTTTGATACGACTTTCTGGTACACTTGTACCTATTTAACATAGGCATAATTAATTTGCACGATAAAAAAGTGCTTATTGGATTGAGCGCTCATGAATCTTTCTGATTACCTGGGTCATTCTACTTTTCAGTGTACATTTATGGTTTTAGTCCGATAAAAAGTATACCAAATTATGAATCCGCGTCTAAATAAATAACATAAACTTAGAATGTTTAAGTTTGACGGTTTCCAAAAAAACAACTCTTAAATTACTCAATTATCGTTAAAAAAACTTGGTAACTCAGTGGTAAATTGCACTCTTTCCATAGAAAAGGCGGGGACATCAACATCCACTGCGTTACTGGCATTATAGTTATTACAAATAACTTTTTATGTATTAGGATAATTCTAAACACAAGCTTATTTACGTCCCTCTTCGAGTGTCAAGTTAAAAAACGGTGCAATTCACCGTTTTTGAAATAAAAATTGTTTAGTGCAAATGTGACTAAAAATGTATGTACAACGAAAAGTAGAATGGCCCACCTACTTACTTGACTAAAAAGGTTTTTGAACGGGTTTGAACTTAAATTTCACCGCATTAAATAGATAATAAACGCACCTCGAACATAACAATTTGTCACGCGTAAGCCACTTTGTCTTGCCTTGCCCCGCAAGATTAATAAGCTTTGCCGAATATGCATTGTGTTATCTGTAGATGTAAGGCTAGTGGCGTAGTGGCGGCTGGCGGCTGCCTGTGGAATCTGTAATGCGAACCTTCGCTGGGGCGCGGGGCGACGGGCGGGCCGTGGGAGCCCGGGCGCGCGCGCGGCCCGCCCGCGCGGGCTCGCGCGGCGCGCCCGGCACTCCGCCGGCGCGCCTCGTCGAGGTGTCGCTCGCTCGGCGCTCGTCGCACTCCACCCGCCGTGCTCGTGCGGACGAACTTCTCGAACTACTTACACGATAATGACAACAATCAAATCGATACGGCTCTCGGCGGGAAAAACATAAAGTTTTCGTGGACGACGTTTATTTTCCGAGAGGTTTACCGAATCTTGTAAGACCGCTGATTAGTTCATTACCCTGTAACCCAAACCGCAGCTGCAACGAAGATGTCGCTCGTTGTGAAGCTCAACCGCTTCAAGGTCCTCAAATGTAAAAATGAAAAATATGCACGGTTACAGTTTAGAGGTAAGTTCTAATAGTAGGTAAGAAATTTATCACTTCAAATTATAGGTATTATACCAAGATTGTCACTGTGTAAGTATTTTCGTATTACTCTTTTTTACGCTTAAACGCATATACTTAGAAGGATTTGAATTAAATTGAATGGATATAAGTACTTAGCTTCAGTCGCGGGCAGAAGCTAGTCGCCTTTAATCTTGAACTAATAGTTATTTATTAATTTATACGTACCTACATTAGGGAACGCAACATGAAACGCGCACAAGCACATAATGTCCAATTAAAACCTTATAGAATTCTCTACGATGACCATTATAAATTATAACTGTACAAAATAAAGGCAATGCTTGCGAAATCATCATTTAGTTCCCTCTAATCCTTCATTGGTTTGGTAACAATTAGGCAGTTACAACTTCTGGCAGTTGCAGTTGAGCCATATATATGATAAAGTAGGTATCTTCTTATTTACTTGCCCCAATTAACAAACGAATATTCATTATACTCGTAGGTTAGTTACTCTACTAAATAGGGTGAGCAGTGAATTTGATCGGTCTGACTGACGTACCAGTGCACGGGGCGGCTACTTTGATTTACGGGTTGACTTTGATAGCAACTACCATTCTACACAAACATGTATTTTTTGAGGAGTTGGAATACGCCTCCATAATATTTTATTCGCCACTGGTAGCGGCGATAGTTACTCCTTCCGAAAGTTAAAGTAGTGCGCATGTTACTGTCTATTTTCGTATAGTAAAAAATATGAACAGTTAGCGTGCTTTTTGTCTTGATTTTTGATGTGTAGAAACTTCAAATTTACCTATGTTATGCAAAAACGCATGTTATTTGAATCGGAAAAGAACAACTCTATTCTTTAGATTTTACTAAACTAGACAGTTTGAAATTAAGTCCCACGGTAAAGTGCGTGAGGGTAGGTACTAGGGCGTGAGAATTTTATGTATATACCAGTGAGATTATTATACTACGATCACCGGATGGGTTCAAAAATCGGTAGCAATCAAAATGAACTACTTACGTAGGAGCCGGTTCAGATATTTTACATTAGAAGTTGGTTGGTGAAATCAGGGGTTTGATCGATTTTTATCGTAGTTAGGGCTATTATTATATATATATATATATATATATATATATATATATATACGTAAATATAGTCAAGTGGAAGTAATCTTTATAACTGAATTTACAAAAATCCTAAAGTGCATTTCTGAACTCTTTAAATTTGTAGGTTCAAATTCAACAATAAAATTGTGACAAAGGATGGCGTTTCGCTTCAGCAACAAGTCCGGTGACAAGTTCGCGCCGCAACAAGTCCGGCCGCACTTGTTGCGGCGCGCGCGTGACGTCAATGCGCCGCGCCGCTCGCGGCGGCTCTTTGTTCCGCGGCGGCCGGCGCGTCACTCAATACCCTCGCTTTAATTACTCGGAGACCCGGCACGCTATTATACATTATTTATTCCCTTTGACTAACCATTTTTGTGACTCAGCGCCAATACCGTATCCGTGCGCAATTAAGACAATCAAATTCAAAACAACAATTAAATGCAAAAAGCAGCATCTCCTAAAAATCATAATGTAGTATCTTATCATTGGTAAGGGGAGAAATCTATCTGCTTCTGGACATTGGATCTGAGCCTATTTTGGCCTAAGTAGTTTAATTTCGTCCCTTAGTGAGGTTAAAAAATAAGATGGTCGCTCCCACCATCTTATTTTTTAACCTACTGCTAACTGTTTTCTGATGTGAGAATAAGACAACCGGTGAATTTACTAGCAAGAGTGAAAATGACAGTTCCAATAAAATATCAAAAGCAATATCATAGGGACCCTAAATAAAAAGTCGTTAGAAATACAGCCTGTACCTACATATTTTTTAGGTTTCTTAATTTTTGTTATTATTATTCATTGAAAATTCATTCTTACAAGCTTTTATTTCAACTGCACTGTCTGCATAAGCAATAGGTCGTTTTCAATAAAAAGTGTACCCATTTTAAAAAGTAGTAAGTATAAATTTTTTATGCCTATTTTTCGCCAGATTTTTCATTATAATCTGAAGTTTATATCTTATATTTTATACAAAACAAGAAAGGAATGCGAAATTAAAGCTATTTCAGCTAAAATATTAGGTATATCACAATCACAATAGAACATAGATGTGGAAACGCATTCCGTTTCGTGACTAGGTTTAAGACAAAAAAACAAACAAAATACAATGTTTTTACGAAATCAATTTATTTAACCAACTAAACAAAGTGATTATTATCACTTTGTTTAATGAAAAACCACAATTTCAAAATAATTAAGCTAACAGTTGTTTGTAATTCTCAGTGTAGCTTTCGATTTTGTGACTGCTGGGTAAATAATCATATTTATTTTTATCGTGTTGTGAGTAATCATCGACAGTTATTTTTACGATTATTTTTTTTCTAAAAATTATACAATTTCTTTTAAGAAAAAATATTATTTTATTGTTAAAGTTATTGTTAAGTAATACAAATTAAAATCATTCCACTCACTTCGAGGGGACGGTCACAAAACTGAACACTTAAAAATTGTAAGTGTTCGGTCACATGACACTAAATATAGTTAGGTATCGATTTATAATTATACCTATTTCTTTAAAAAGTTGGAAAAACATAAAAATCTGTCAGAACAGTAACACTTACGTTAGTAAACGCTTTTAGTTATTGTGTACAAAGATGTAGGTACCGTAAAATAGGGTTAGATTGATTAATTTTAAAAATAAATCTTCTGTAGCTCCCGCATTAAATCGTTAAATAATTTATTAAAAATATCATATTAGCGACTAGTTATTTGGAGTAACTTAAAGCAGCTTGAGGCAGACTACGGTAGACGGCTTATTAGAAAAAAAAATTACGCAGCCTAAAATCTTGTTTCTTAAAATGGGTTTGATTATCCTTGTGTTTATATCACAATATCAAAGTCACCCCTGAAGCATGCCAAAAATTAGGGGTTTTTTGTTTCGAAGTTTTAAATCCAAATTGTCTGAAAATACTTCAACTTTCAACATTTTGCGCTCTCATATGAGACATATGAAAGTAATTTCGCGAAAGAGCTAAATAATAACTAAGCAATTCCACAATATCGACGATTAAAAAAAATATCAAAGTTGCCCCGCGTTTCTAAAGTCACCCCATTTTACGGTAGGTATTGTTTACAAAAAAATATAGGTAGGTACACCTAATACGATTATATAAGGTACCTAGGTAAGGTCTAGAAGGTACCAAGGTACTTTCAAACCATAATAAAAAAAAAAAAAAACTGGGGACACTCTGTGCGACAAAAATTCAAGTCAATAATCAATTATTTTAAATAACTACAGTCTTTCTCAATTACTTATATTATATTAGTTGATAATTGTTATTATGGACTATGTTATTACAACACTTGTTTATAATAGTTGAGATTGATGCTTTACATGATAAGGATTTTTCCAAGGACAAAAACAATAGTAGATACATTGTGTATTAAGGTCGGTAAGTAAGGAATTACGATCGAGGCTCTAGTAGAAGCCCGAAGTCGAAGACTGAGGGCTTTCTGAGTCGAGGTTCGTAATTCCCGTACCGCCCGTGAAACATACAATGTTTTTCATCACATTTGCGAGTAAATAAATAAAGATTTTCAATAATTGTTTTTGCTGCATGGATAATATCTGGCGGTGTTGCATTTAAATTACACTCATCGGACGATGACGACGACATTTTTTATAATTTTTTTACTTGTCTTCAAATATAAAATGTAAATAACTATGAATTATAGCTTTATTTAATACACAAGTCAGCACAACTATTATTACGAATTACTTGAACTTTTTTTAAGCGGATGGCGAGCGGACTCCACAGATTATACAAATGTTTCGTTCAGAAACGTTAAGGGCAAATACTTACGTAGGTATACATACATACAGGCCTGAAGGAATGTAAAAAAAATCGACGTTTTGATACAGAAAACTATTCAAATCGATTATTAAGAACATTAATTGAGTATTTTAGTAACATGTAGCGAGATTGCAATGAAATTCCTGTTTAAATAACATTTTAAGACAATTTTTCAATTGCGTGTAAACTCTTTGCTTGAACTTGCATGACCTGTATGCTGTGCTATAAATTAAAAAAAATACTTATTGGGCTTCATGGTAAAAAGAAAGGTCGAGGGTTTTATATGGGGCATTGCGGCCAAGTTAACCTGTATGTTTAGATACTGTTTACGTGCAAGTGTGATGAAAATTATCTTAAAGTATTCATGGAAAAGCTTTGTAATTGCAGTCGAACCAAACCTGCAAAAAATAATGAAAATAAAGAAATTTAATAAAAATAAGTACCTACCTACTTCGCAATGTGATGTGCCATGTGAACTGGGTTTTATAGTTTCAGTCGTGTTGTGACTCGTCGTTCAGTAAATACGTCACCATCAAAAAAGTGACAAATCGGAAGTCACATTTAGTTACCTACTTCGTTGTTTTATTTTTTATTAATATATTTTAACACTCAACGTAATTTACGTTTGAATTAGGGAAACTAGTTCTATTGACAATGATGAAAAACAAAAAAAAATGGAGGAAATACTTGTCCAACTAAGTAAACTTCAGTCACTGAACGTAGTTTTATGCCTCCGATAAGCGACAACCAACACGTGCTCCTTCATGCTTTCTTATTGTGAAACTAATGTAAAAAAAGCGGTGTGCGACAAAAGGATACGTAATGTTGTTATTACCCTGAAGTATTGAACAGAAATGGTATTTTTGCTAAAAATATTGTGGTCACTAAACCGAAAGTTCCGGGTGGGTCAATATTCGGGGACGTAATGTTTTTATTTAAAAAAAAACATTTTTACTGAAAATATCAAAACTTAGGGCTTATTTTACGTAAACATATCCCAGAGCATACATTTAAACTAATACTATTCATATAGTACCCTACATTGCATAAATATTCAAGTTTGTATGGGGCTATTCGGAGAGGGGGCATGCTTATATAGGTGTTCTTTGTCGCATTGTTATTTTCTAAAAAGACGAATACTTTTTTTCCTATTACAACTGTTTTTAAGAACAAGCTTATAAGCTTAATATACTTAATCAATAGAAAAATATTTCAATCGCCATACGTTTACTGGTGATTTAAAATACCACGTTAAACTCGAGGGACACGCCAAAAATGGAGGGAACACTTTTTTTTGAAAACTCCCAGTACGAGTATATGTAAATACCAAAGACGGCGGCTACCTGCATTCTAGCAGTCGAGGCATTATATTCTTTATTAGTAATCACATTAAATTTAAAATGCTTAATACTATTTCTGTACGAGTAGTTAGCCGCCTTCTTTGGAACTACGGTAAAGTTGACCGCATTAAAATTTCCTAGTCAATTTTGAACCAGTTCCCGTCAATACTATTGGCTGAAACTTGAACCAAATGTGTAAATCGGATAACAATGCAATATATGTATTAAGTTATCTAATCTAAGAGCTAATCTGTTAATGGAGACGGAAGGTGGCAACAGAATCTCCGCTGGGCTTAACGTAGGCCCACCATGTTGGGACGCATTAGTTTGGTCTTGATAATAAAATAAATGTGTTAAAAACAAATAACGCCGCCTTCAAAAATGCAAAAAATTATTAACTTATTTTTCAAAATGGTAAGTATGTGATGGTGGGCCGCGCTCCTGGCGTTGCGACTCACAATATTTTTAACCAAAAGCTAACTTTAGTTGGACTAATTTTTGAAGTCAGGCGGTTTTTTGTTTTTTTTAAACATTCATTTTATTTCATACTTTAGTGATCATAATTAGCTGTAGGTAATCTAGTCCCACTTCTTAGTTGGTATGAAACTTTAAGACATTTCAAGCTCGCCGCAAGCAACGCAGCGGGAAATTTATACTTAGTCATATTTAAACGATTGTGTTCTTCGTTATACTCGCTCAACTATCTTAATCGAGGTATCTTATCGCCACCCTTGAAATAGGTACCGTTGAGGAGTTCCGTTGGCCATCTGTGGTCTTCATCATCATTTCCACTTCACCAAATGATACTTTCTGAATGCAATGCTGGACTTGTTACCAAATATACTAAAATCGGTTAGGCTCAGGCCGTGGTTTTTATTTTGTACCTACCTACCTTAATATGACGCCAATTCTGAGGCTTACTCACACTCATACTCATTTATTAAAGTTACATATCAAAAAGGATTTAAAATAATTCAATAAAAGTGAAAAAATCTAAATATTTGGTAATTTAAGCAACAAGTTACATTATGGCTAAGTAAAAGACCCTAATTAATTAGTTAAACATTATAGAAATAACTTGTCACCTTATTGTCCGTACAACTAAAAATCATTAAAATTATTACAATAATTGTCAACTAGACATTTCCGTAATTCATTTTGGAATTTTACATTTGATTCTAATTTTTTAAGGTGTGAAGGTACCTAGTCTTTAATATACCCTCGGTCCCAAAATATGCGCGGCTTTGGTAGACTTGTACTTACTAGTACTGTTAGGTAATTCCACTACTTTTAGAATGGAGTATCGGGAGTATCCCATTTCTGTATGATGTATGACATTTCCCTACCTTCTGTCTTCCTTATATTTGAAATGAAAAGAAGAACCCGGATGAAACAAAACAAAACAACCCATTCCAGCAACGAACTATTGACGCCCGAACTGCGCCGGGACTCTCGGCGGTGACCACCATATCGTAGTTAATGTGCTGCGGCATTGTTGTAGCGGCGGCCGCCATCACTCTCAAGTAAGTAAGAGCTATCCAAACGGTGACCATACGATAACAGCTCAAACACGATACGGTTTTTACCGTCGGGAATAGAGGCCCTGACAAAGGTAAAATAATGTCCGGCCTCCTAGAAATTGCCTATTTGATGCCTAATGGTACTATCGGAAAAAGGAGATCCTGACCGACAATAGAACTGTGCCACAGTTTTTTTTTTTTTTTTACTGTTCTTTTGATCTCATTGGTTTTCATAAAGAAATCTCATTGCTGCTGTGAATCACTTACGACTGCGGAGTTCAGAGGTGCTTTTAGGACGTAAATTGTTAAGGTCTTACAGGTAAAATCCAAATTGCCGTATGTGTGCCTGAAACTTTTGTCCAGTTCTCGCGAACCTTTACATACCTACCTACAAAAAATACTTTTTCGAAACAGTCCAGCCGTTCTCGAGTAATCAGCTAACATACATACATAAAAAATTTAAAGGTTTTCGACGATCTGAGAATCTCCTTTTCTTTTGAAGTCGGTTAAAAATCCACATCATGTATCCGCAACTATTTTGCGTTACCGTTTTGCGTTGCGTTATTTGTGGTAAAATCTACGGCCTGACCAATATGCCTATAACATCTGAGGAGTTCCCTCAATTTCTCTCAGATCACCGTATCAGACTCAGATTTGATGACAATGGGACCACTTTGAAAGTATACTCTATCAAACTAAAAAACTCTTTAAAAAGTTATGCGTGATCTGATCATACATAAAAAAAAATATATACGGGTCGAC
The DNA here is from genome assembly GCA_927399475.2 of Acleris emargana. NCBI lineage: Eukaryota > Metazoa > Arthropoda > Insecta > Lepidoptera > Tortricidae > Acleris > Acleris emargana. The sequence continues at coordinate 39,989,765 of OV656835.1, read as the reverse complement.
TTGAGAACCTGCTCCGTTATTTATCGTCGGTTAATAAGATAAGACTTTGCAAAAAAAATACCTACAGACAAAACACACGTCCTTGGTGAAAAAACACCTAACAGACAGAAACTTATCAATCGATTAATTATAACAATTCAAATATAAGTAGGTATAAACCTTTTAGAGTTGAAACGGTTTGACGGACAGGCGTTATGCTGAGGTTTAGTAATATGCGTAAGGAAATCCCTAAAAACAATAGGTAGGTACTTAATTCTAATTCTAATATGAGTAGGTATTTTAAATGTAAAGTTACTTACACCGTGGCCCAATAATACGTTGATAAAGTTAAGTTAAATGGAACACGCTACGAGTTCATTTGTTTTTCTATTATGTTTTTACACAGTTTGGTGACGATTTGGAAGAGATAGCTTGTGTAAAATTATTTAGTTACATATTGATTTTTGTCATGTCTTCGCAACGCAACGCAATAAGTTCCTTACACGAATCTGGAAAACGACAGTGAGATAGTTAGATCGCTAAATGTCAGTCGTCAACTAGTGTCCAAGACTATTAAGCGATATAATGAGCTCGGGCATATCGCAGACCGCGCCGGAAGAGGAAGCAAGAGGACTGCTAGGACTCCCAGGCTCCGAAATATTATCAAGAAACGGCTTGATCGCAATCCACGGATCAAAATAGCTGGGGTGCTGGGTGTGAGTCGTTCGACGGTGCAGCGTATTGTCGCTAATGACCTCAAATATTGAAAGCAAACAAACTGCGTAAAGCACAACTTCTTAAAAAAAAAAAAAGTTTGCCTCGACAGATGCCGTTTGATTAAGCAGCGTGCCGCTGCTGAAAAGAGGGAAAATATCCTTTTCACCTCAGCAGCTCAAACAAGCAGGTTTTGCTGCTTAAAAACAGTGAGCAAAATTCAATTTTGCTGCGAGCGAGAGGCAAAGTAGGTTTTTAATTATTTTTTTTAAATGCCGTGAGCAGTGCTGGGGCTACTCACAACATTCGAAAAAATTGAACTTCACTTTGTTCTGGCACTTTCACTTTGATAGGAAAAAAGCGAGAGATAGAAACAACTTGATTCGAAGTTCGATTTTCAAATTCCACACATAGTAGGCCCAAAAAGAAACGCACGTTCGGATGCACACATAACCGTAAAATTGCAAATAAAACTATCTGTTAAAGTTTGAAATGTGTTTATTATAACTATTTTATACAGTAGGTACAAGCATTTTTTTTATTTAATGTTTTGAAGACAAAATTAATGAAAAATAAGAAGTTTATCATGTATCTACATAATTATGTTATCGTTTTAAAAATCTTTAATTTCGTGACATAAACCGCGGGGGCAGTTTCAGAACGCATTTCAAAAATAGCGGGATTATTGTAGCCAATAGCCATAGACAAGGCCTAGTTAGGTTTTTTTTAAAGCCACAGACTACATAAAGCTGTATAAAGTTGTGTTTGCACTACGGCATTATCAAGTTGAGTGACAGGTTTTATCTGTTTCATGTTTATTTTTTCCACTTTTTATTCAATTAGTATTTTGCAAAAATGCTTGTGATTGATGCATATGCGATCGTGTCGTTATTTAGTCGTGTATTCACCAAATGGTCACAACGGAAGACCTGCGTTGGCCCTACCAGCTTCACGCTGTGTTGTTCTCGCTGCTGAGGTGAAAAGTTGTATGTCTCACACGAGACCAAAGTTTTTTACGTCTCGTATCTTTGAATCCCGAGTTAGCGAAGGATTCTATTATTGAATCACGAGCGTAGCGAGTGATTTTAGGTTAGAATCCTGAGCGTAGCGAGGGAAAATCATCACTCGCAGCAAAAACCAACTTTGCTCTCTTGTTGAACAAATAACTATTTTTCAGATGAAAAACTTTTTTGCGTTGAACAGGCCCATAATCACCAAAATGACAGAATGTATTGTTCTAGTCGTCCTGGACGGGCCGAAGTTGTTCCTCACCGTCAAAGCCGGAATCAGTTATGGTTTGGGGTGGTATTTGCTCCACAGGTAAAACTCCCCCTATATTCATCGAAAAAGGTGTCAAAAATAATCAAGAAATAATCAGAAGAGATATCCTTGAAGCCGTAGTTCTTCCTTGGAGCCAACAACATTTTGGCACCCACCCGTGGATATTCCAGCAGGACTCTGCTCCATCTCACAGGGCCCATAGTGTGCAGCAGTGGTGTAGAGACCATTTTCCCGGATTCATTAGCTCAAAAGAATGGCCACCCTACTCGCCTGACCTTAATCCTATGGATTATAGTTTGTGGTCAATCTTAGAGACAAGGGCGTGTGCCACTAAACACAAAAGCGTCGAAGCTCTGAAAGCAACACTTACTTACCAAAGAGTGGGCAAAAATAACCTCGGAGGAGCTGCGGCATATAGTTGACAATTTAAACAAACGTTTGCATCTGTGTATCAAAGCCAAACGTGGATATCTTGAAGATAATTGTTTTTTTAATTAAAAAGATTGTAGTTTTTAATTCTTAATGTCATATTGTGAAAGTCTTGTAAGTAATAAAAACATTGTCTTAAAAATCTCTGTCAACGTATTTTTGGGCCGCCCTGTATTTTATGAAATATCTATCCGCTAACGAATAGAAGTAGAGCTTCGAGAAGAGGTGTTTATATAATACTTAGTTTAATGTGACTGAGCCCCTTGAATAATTGCTGGAGACGCGGCCGGTCGCCAAAACAAGCATCCCCCACTACTGCATTACAGTTCGCGTGGCATTCTGTATTGCAAACCCCTAAGATTGCAATTTATATCAGGTTTACTGCTCACAAAATGATTTACGGAGCTATTATGGAGGCTGCTGTGCTTATATTTTCAATAAGCCCCGCTGCTGTTACATTAGTAAATTTTCGTCACACTTGCACGTAAACAGTATCTAAACATACAGGTTAACTTGGCCGCAATGCCCCATATAAAACCCTCGACCTTTCTTTTTACCATGAAACCCAAGGTCGGTAAGTATTTTTTTTTTAATTTATAGCACAGCACACAGGTCATGCAAGTTCAAGCAAAGAGTTTACACGCAATTGAAAAATTGCCTTAAAATGTTATTTAAACAGGAATTTCATTGCAATCTCGCTACTTGTTACTTAAATACTCAATTAATGTTCTTAATAATCGATTTTAATAGTTTTCTGTATCAAAACGTCGTTTTTTTACACTCCTTCAGGGCTGTATGTATACCTACGTAAGTATTTGCCCTTAACGTTTCTGAACGAAACATTTGTATAATCTGTGGAGTCCGCTCGCCATCCGCTTAAAAAAAGTTCAAGTAATTCGTAATAATAGTTGTGCTAACTTGTGTGTTCAAGCTATAATTCATAGTTATTTACATTTTATATTTGAAGACAAGTAAAAAAGTTATAAAAAATGTCGTCGTCATCGTCCGATGAGTGTAATTTAAATGCAACACCGCCAGATATTATCCATGCAGCAAAAACAATTAATGAAATTTTATTTATTTACTCGCAAATGTGATGAAAAACATTGTATGTTTCACGGGCGGTACGGGAATTACGAACCTCGACTCCTAGAAGCCTACTAGAGCTAGCTCTACTAGAGCCTCGATCGTAATTCCTTACTTACCGACCTTAATACACAATGTACTATTACAGCGGTATTTTCATTTACTATAATAAGATCTAATCCACTGGGATGTTTGGTGACTTTCTCATTTCTTTGTTCTATTAATGACATAGAAAAAAAATTGTACAACTGTTATTTTTTATAAATCCTTTTTATTTCTCATAACATTAAACCTAGTTATTACTAAAAAAATGGTGAAAATTAGTCATAGTCATAGTCATATCATTTATTGTATTTATGCGTTACAAAGGTGCTACAATTGTGGCGACCTTGCGACATCTAACGGCAACTCGTATCAGCCAACTCGCTAGCGCCACCAACGTCAGACAGCGTTACTAAGTGTTCTACATCGCGCTAAGTTTCTACAGTCGGCTGACATATATACCACTTCCAACTTCATCCCAACGGACTTCGGTCCCCAGGCATAACACCCGCCTACTTGTACTCTCTACCTACATTGGTGACCCCGACGTGATCGTCTTTCTAGATTGGTGACCCTCGACAATGGACAATTACGCAAACTGACGACCTTCAAGGACATGACGCAGTTTCATAGCAAGCCAAACTATCCGCACTGTGCACCACTAGCATTCTGTCATATCTCTATGCCTGGTGTCTACAGTGTGCACACTACTCTCACTCAACAACGCGACTCACTGCGTCCTACAACGAGTACTTCACGAGCAGATACACGGCTCACTGTGTACTCCACTCCTCTTCTCCTCCTACGCTCACCAACGCGGCTCTGAGCACTATTGGAGACATCCACTGGTACTTGCAAGCGGCAATGCAACGCACAGACTGCACGTCATCACATAACCATCAACCTCCGGTCTCAAAGGGGGGCTGGTGTGGCGACCTAGCGACATCTAACGCCAACTCGTATCAACCAACTCGCTAGCGCCACCAACGTCAGACAGCGGTACTAAGTGTTCTACATCGCGCTAACGAAGTTTCTACAGTCGGCTGACATATATACCACTTCCAACTTCATCCCAACGGACTTCGGTCCCCAGGCATAACACCCGCCTGGAGAGAGATCTCTCTATTGTCCTCTCTTCCTACATTGCTACACCCCGGTGTGATCGTCATCCTACACAATCATTAGATTAGTTCAACATAAACCTTGTAAGGGTAAAATGGGCTCATTATATTGTGTTACAACTTATTATAACTTATTTTATAGATGACATAAGTAGTTATTCGTAGATGAGAATCCCTTGATAGGGTACATAGGCCTCCTCCAAATTATTCTGTGCTACTTACACTCGTAATTATTTTATTTTGGATTTTATTTCTGTACGTCCAAGTTTGGGAGCCATACGTCAGGCGGGTGCTCGTAGAGAGCAGGTGTCCATAGCGATATTTTCCATACATAGATAGTAATTTCCCGTAAATATTTCTGAGTCAGCTCAATATTAGTTCCAGCTAGATGTGATACGCCGCCTATTGACCCCAGCTCCATTAAGTATTGGTTTTAAGAAACGAAATCGGTTTCCCTAGGTATTTGTAGTGGTCTCGCTGTACATCATCTCGCATGATATTTCCTTTTTGCTTTTGGTCATTATTTTCGTATTAATAATAGTAAGCCTGTTTTTTTTGTTTTTTTTTATTAATTTTGTCTATCATGTTTTCTAGTTTATGGTGGTAGCCCTCGGCGAAAACTGCAATATCGTCTGCGAATCTTATATGGTTTAGACGTCCATTCTCAGAATAGTGGGTTTTTGCGTGTCCGGCCCGATATTTATCCCTAAACATGGTCAGAAATAACTGCATATATTTTTCTTACATAGATTACGGTTTTATCTATACGGTATAAGAAATATATTTGCCCTGTTATTTAGTTATCATATTTAATTTATTTTTCAAAACCTCATTCTCCAATTACCGTAGCCTGTCCGCACGCTACCTTGGTCTTCAAATTTTCTTCTAATTTCAAGTAGGAACGGCTTCTACGTGTGCCATTTTAAATCTTGGTAGGCTAATAGTGTCTGTATAACCAGATTTATTTATAATTCACTGGGACCATTCCTTAAAAATATATTATTATAAAACCGTCTGTCCGGCCCGAACATATAATTACCATAGCCGTTGCTTTTCGAAGTGCTCATCGCCAAATAACATAATATTATTTCATTCAAATTGCATGAGTCGCGAGCTGAGGTTTGGGCCTCGGTACTCAAACTATGTGAACGTATCAGATTTGACGTATTTTCCCACAGTGCAAGTAAGTGTCTAAGTACCGTAACTTTGGTTTACAAATTTTCTAATTCCCATACCCCGTGTTTTAAATTTGGTTTTAAAGGGAAATTCGCTGTCGCTTAGTAGAACAAAAGAACTCTAAAGCCCCTGTGTACAAATTTTTTGCAGTATTTAACAACTTCAAGTTTCCGTTATTTTTAGGAAAATGTGAATTATTCTAAGTACCGTAGTGCTAATTACCGTAGATTTACTAATAACCGTTGTATGAAATGTATTGAAAGAGTTTCAATAATACAATCAATGTTGCAAAATATATTGCAACAAAAACCACGATATGGTATATAAACCATTTTCATTATCAATTTAAATAATCAATTAATCAATTTATTTGACAATTAAAACAAAAGGAAAACAGGCCCTTTAATTAAGACACTTGCGGCTTGTCTGCAGACAAAACACATTTAAATGTATAAATAATTATTACGTTTGGCCAGCAGATTATTGAAGTTATGTAGTTAATGGCGAGTCACCCTTTAGTAAGTATGCCTTTTCAAATTCTCTCATTGTTAGTCCCGTAAACTCCTGATTGGCAAAACCACACGTCACGAATAATGTAACATTTCTTTCTAACAACACAGGTATACATCCTAGTCTGTCTTGGATGGGTAATTTTTTTTTTAAATAACTAAATGATTGATTACCCACTGGTAATGTGGGCTAATATTTGTGTGTCCCTTGATTTATTTATTAATTTTATTGGTCTTGAGTCTTGGATGTTTTCTATTTATTTAAGTATTTATTTTTCTATATAAGCATGTGTGTCATTGTGTTTTACCATTTTTGCCATCAAAAGTTAATTTTAACTAGGTATATGTTCATAAATATTAATAAAAATCGATAGAAATAATTTAGAAAAAAAAACATGTTTTTAGTTGTTGATTTAAAAATTATTACATAATACTTTCTTTAGTCAAATGTATTTTCTAATTGCCATATCCATCTCAAACAAAAAAATCTAATTACCGTTCATAATAAATATTTGAATCTCTATAACTCGAAAACTTCTTTGTATATTTTGATGCCATTTCGACATATTGATTATTTAGCTTCCTGTTGTTCATATTCTTATGTTATCTAGTCAAATAAACGGAAAAATAAATTGGCTGTGGTAATTAGGCGGAGAACAGCCAATCGTGAGAAAGGCCGTAGACATGCTTTATTAATTTTGTTTCCTTTCGAGACCCAGTCCCACTCGCTGAATATGCACTACAGGACCGCTATGAAGAGTTTAGAAGACGGGTATCCTAGTCATCATAAGATAATAGATCAAAAACGATTTGGTTATTATTTACGGTGTTGAATAGAGACCATGCGCTACCGGTTGCATGATATCTATTTGGGAGATTGTTTGGAAGTTGATTTTGTCGTGTATATACAGGGTGGAAAAAATCTATGGGCCCTGGAGGGAACTACCTTAAATCCTTTAGTTAGCATATTTTACTAAAAGGAAACATTCCTTTATTTTAAAAAAGAAACAAAACTGCATTTAACGATTTTTAATTTTTGCTTGTCCCTCCCGGGAATCGAACCAACTAAAAATAAGAAAATAAACCCTCGCTATTTTATTATACGAATCGGTAGGATTATTGTTCAGGATAAAATTTGTCTAATAAACATTTGGTCTTACACTCATCTGTTGTACGAGCTGCCCATGAATAATATTTATTACAAGTTATTTATTAACAATACCTAGTACTGGTCACTTGTAACAAGTAAATGACACGTTATAATTTTCTTATCTCTTAAACATCTAAAGACATCGTGTGAAGTACAAGCTTGCTAATTTTATTTATCTCTGAGTACCTTGTTGAAGTATTGGATAATAAAATCGGTAAATGGTAATAATAAATCTAAGCACAGCACGATTCCTTCTTACACTAGACGTTCGTCCTGTCGAAAAGTTTAATAAGGGAACGTACTCTTTTTGCAACGCGGGGCGTCAAATTTGAAATTCGAACGATAACATTTTAAAAACTATAAAAAAAGAAGTACCTATTCGTTCGAATTTCAAATTTTGTTTTGTTTTGCTTTCATTTTTTTTTTTAGTTGGTTCGATTCCCGGGTGAAACATGCCGCTTTAAAAAAATTGTTAAATGCAGTTTTGTTTCATTTTAAAAATAAAGGAATGTTTCGTTTCAGTAAAATGAGCTAACTAAAGGATTTAAGGAAGTTCCCCTCCAGGGCCCATAGATTTTTTCCACCCTGTATAGAGGTGAACAGTTTATACACTCCCGAGAGCAGACTTATCGGGCGTCAATTAGCGATATCTAGCGGATCGTTTTTTAAAAAGAAGTGCAATATCAACGATAAGTAAGCCATTGCTCTGTTATCTTTCGCAAACGAGTACTTAAGATTATTTAAATAAAATGTCAGAGATTTGATGAGTAATATCGTTCCAATTTTCAGCGTCTCGTTTTTATGCCACCTGTGCCAGGGCTTTGTCTCGCTTTAGTTTCCATATTATGTTTTAGGACTTCATCTTGGTTAACAAGAATTATTTAATGAGCGTGACCTTCTGAGGCTTCGTTTTCTGCGGCAGGTGTTGTGTTGTGAGGAATGGCTAACGTAGAGATCATTGTAAAAGTTAGTAGTGCGAGATAATATGGACTTTTCGATTTAATAGTTTGCATTGGTCCGTGGTTTGAAATCCAGTCTGTACCTATGAGTAGAAATGGTTTTTACCTTGTACCCCCTTTTTGCGCTTCTATATTGTGTTAAGTTAGCTTCTATTGTTCTTTTCCTATGCTGACTGTAGTCTTCTTAGTAATATACCGGTTTGTTTAATATGGTTCTCAGTCTAATTAACGCGTCGCTTTTTTTACTTGCTTTTTGATACATTTTGTGCCAAATGCATGTAACATATCGACCATTAAAACTTTGTATTTTATAGGATACTTAATTATTTTTATCGAATAATTACCTAGAAAGGTTTTTATACTTGTGTACGTTAGATAGAAGTGACTCGTTAATTATAATTATTTACTTTTGAGCGACGTACGATTTAGAAAAACGGCGCGTTTATGAGATTCATTTTGAAAAAGAACACTTAATTTCAACAGAAATAAAAAATGAATAGCTATTATGTACCAAAAACTTATTAATTTATATACAGGGTGTCCCAGGAAGTAGTGTCAAGCGGAAGTCCAGAGGTAGAGCACCTCAAGGGGCATCTGAATCACCCCCATGTATGTTCAGCAATTGTTATTAGTTTCCGAGATATTGATCATTTTAATCGGAATTTTTGTCATTTTTCCTTATGTCCGTGCTACGAAAAATCCCTAAATTCATGTATTAATTCACATTTTTTTCAGTGTTTTCTTGCATAATTAGAATCACTGTAAAATAAGGAAGTTTTTAAAGCTACATGCCAAATTTTTTTTCGTTACAATTTTTTGAGAAAACTCACAAAGTTTGTTTTTCCATACTAGGTGAAAAACAAACGCGGGGTTCTCTTAGTATGGAGAAAGTATCTCTGTGCGTTTACTCAAACATTTGTAATAAAAATGAAATTGGCATGTAGCTTTAAAAATTTCCTTTTTTCACAGTGATTCTAATCATGCAAGAAAACACAAAAAAAAAAATGAATTAATACATGAATTTAGGGATTTTTCGTAGCACGGACATAAGGAAAAATGACAAAAAAACCGATTAAAATGATCAATATCTCGGAAACTAATAACAATTGCTGAACATAGATGGGGGTGATTCAGATGCCCCTTGAGGTGCTCTACCTCTGGACTTCCGCTTGACACTACTTCCTGGGACACCCTGTATTATGAACTCTTAGACTAATTAAGGCGTCAACTTTTCACGCGTGATTAAGACGTATGTACCTATTAGGGATTCCTGATTAAAAAGTCATTTTTCGTTGTTGGGTCATTCTTGAGAATTGGATTATTCATCTCATTCCCCTGTCGTTTTTTATTTTAATAAATTTTTAACTACTTACAATAAAATATGAAATTTTAATTCATTCCCAAGTAGCACACTGGGTGGGAAATAGCTCGTATATCATATCTATTTAGATACTTAAGTGAAATATATAGCCATGACTAAGTTCTATATAGGTGGAAAGAACCCTTAGGCAACCAATATAGAACCACGGGGAGAAAAATTGCAGCTTATTTTTGGTTCTATATTGAATCCATAAGAGATCTCACGATTACCTTAAGTGGCAATTAGAACTATGGGTGAAAGTTATGCGCAGTGAACGACGATTATTGAACGAATGAATAATAATATTTCAGTTTGGTTAATGAGTGATATCTAAATGGGACGCCAAAGTTCCTTTGAGTGACGTGGCAACAATTAAGTCGGTAAGTTTTTTCAAGTGAATGTGATCTGCCATTTTAATTTTGGATTTATACATCTGTTTGGTAAGTGATTAAAATTCACGTTCAGGCATTGAAATAAGCACGAAATTCTTGCGAATGCTTTTTTACCGTGAAACTATAGTATGGTTTCTTTGTAAATTTCGATGCGCCTTTGATTAGATCAGGAATATTTAAAAAGAGAGTGTTAAATCATATAAGGAATTGATACTGATAAGAACTAAAACTGTAAAAACCTGACCTAATGATTGTAGGTTACGTACAATGTTAAAGTAACATCGTCACAACTATCAAAAGTCTATGATTATGCGTCAGTGTGATAAAATTCTGTTTAAAATAAATCATTTTCAAGGCTTCCAATTTGTAAACATGGCGAAACAAAAAAGATCTTACAGTGTTTATTTTCACTTATTTGTTTTCTATTTGAAACTATCAGGTCTGAAAATCACTTATTTGTATCTTGCGAGTGGCACAGCAGTGAATGCTATGCCCTAGAGCTTTTGTGCTGTGACACTAGCGGCTTGCGTTAAAGCCTAAAACGGCACAGAGTTCGTGCTTCCTATAAATGCTATGGAAAACAGCCGGCCGTGGACGGAGTTCCGTTTTTGGTGTAATTAAAAACACCGGCCACAGCCGTAATGCCATATCACGAGGGTCTTAGTTTACGTCTCTCGACGTACTGTCCGTGAACGTGTTAACATTGTTTGACAACTCTTATAGCTTTAAACACAACTCAAAATTGTATATGACTTCATCTTGTCACTTGTAGTTGCTTAGGAACGTTTTTTGTTTCCACTTTATTACATGGTTGGGTAAAGTCGATTTTGCTACTTAAAGTTGCATGCAGGTTTTAATTTTCACTGAATAAGAAGCAATAGTGCTATATAAGGCCCTAAAGTTACTTATAAGCAACTTTTACATATAAGTGGGAGCATACCCTTATTTGGATCTTTTAATTCCAAATGACTAGTATAATACAGTAGTATATCACCAATAGTGGCTAAAGAGATAATTTTACGACCCTTCTAGGCCTTAAAGTTGCAATCACTTTAGTTTCCAAAAGGGCCGTAAAATTATCTCTTTAGCCACTATTGGTGATACACTACTCTATTATACTAGTCATTTGGAATTAAAAGTTCCAAATAAGGGTATGTTCCCACTTATATATAAAAGTGGCTTATAAGTTACTTTAGGGCCTTATATATCACTATTGCTTCTTATTCAGTGATAATTACAACCTGCATGCCACTTTAAGTAGCAAAATCGACTTTACCCAACTATAAGTAATAAAGTAGAAACAAAAAACGTTCCTAAGCAACTATAAGTGACAGGATGAACTCGTATACAAGTTTGAGTTGTGTTTAAAGCTATAAGTGTAGTCAAACACTGTTAAACCACTCATTTAGAACATAAAGCTATAAGATAAGCTGCAAAATTCACTAATGTGCTGCTTGGGTTATAAGCATATTTATCGAATAGGCATCACTTTCGGTGAATTAGGTACAGAAATATACCACTTTAAAATTTAGCTGCCAAGGGAATGATAAAAACGACCAGGGAATGATTTCTTTAGTAGTATTGAGATCAGATGTTTTAATTAAATAAATAAAATGTTTAACAATTTCACAGTCTTCTGGTAGCTTTAATTGTTTTTTTTTCTTAATCATCTAATAAACTATTGTCATAATCATCTATAATATTCCCATTTGCATTACTTGCAAAAATACTTAAAAAATATATAATTATTTCTTCTCATGAGAACCTTAGTTTGTAAGCTTATTTTCCGTACACTCACTTGCTTTGTGCAACCAGAGTTGCACAAGATAGCCCTTATTTGCTAATAAATACGGTTGATAAAATTTGCACGAGCAATTATAAATAAAGAATTATATATTAGCAAAGTGATTTCATCTCAATTTGGCCCAAAATGGCACTTTAGTCGTTTCACCTCAGAAGGGACGATATGCAATGCGAATCAAAGGAAAATATTGTTTATTTCTAGGCAACTTAAGAAAACTATCATTACTTTGTGCAAAAAGTCAAGGGAATGGGAACCAGGGGAATGAGAAAAAGTACGTTTCTTGTCGATTATACCGAAACTGTTATTTATATGGGCCATTCTCAAAATCGGACTTAAAATTTGAAAAAAAGAAAATGTTTTTTTATTTGATCCAAAGTAGTCTCAAATGAAAGATACTTTATCTTACATTATGTAGCACTTATGTGCTTAGCTATTTTCATTGTAGTTTTCACTAAAAAAGGGAAAAATGAAAATACCTCTCCACGGAAGTGACACAGATCCACGTAAGTGACATATTTGTTTATTAGGCATGAAATATATGAATGATTTATTGTAGAATAAAACCAAGTATTAATCAGTTTGGTGTTTATTAAAATTTAGTTGTTTTTTAAGTATGCAATTACGCTTAATTACTATAATGATAATTATATCTATTACTTATTTAACTTTTATAGGAACATAAGTCGGTTAACAGTCTTTTATTCAGTTCTATACTGGTCACATAGGTAACATTATAATAATACTCGTAATTAGGATTATTAATCAAAATTATTAAATTAGCGAAATGAAAGAAATGAATACAGAGAGAAATGTGGAATAAAAGAAGATGTAGTGACTAAGATTGAAAAGGGCATGCTTCGATGGTTCGGTCATTTGGAAAGGATGGATGAAAGAAGATTGACGAAAGAGATATACAGATCGAAAGTGAGTGGAAGGGTCGGAAGGGGCCGCCGTAGGCGTACTTTTTCGAATCAAATCGGAGAAATACTGGAAAAGGGCCGAATCTTAAGTACCCGAAACCGACGCGCATGCATGACTCGATGTATGAATGTTGAAGAAGCTAAAGAAATTTGTCAAGATCGTAGCAAGTGGAAAGGAGTGGTCTCTGCCTACCCCTCTGGGAAACAGACATGATTTAATGTATGTATGTATGTATGTATTAAATTAGCATATACAACTTTGCAAAACTCTTACGAAATATAGTAACTAAGCCTCAGAAAGAGGAAAACCATAATAAACTTATAAAAATAGCAATGATATAGTGAGTAACAAACGAATCATCTTTAAAAAAATCAACAACAGCAAATAATCTTATTCTCATTAGTGGTAGCATTTAGTTTAATTTTCTTTTCTTTTTTTCGTTTTCTATAACGTTCTCTCTCTAGCTTTAGCTTGCTCATACAGTTGTGGATTGGACTTAATTTTTTCCCGACGATGCCTCTCGCATTCTTTTTTCTTGCGTCTGATCTCTTCCCTACTTTTTCGGTTGGTGGGTGCCATAAGTACCTTGGGTCAGGAATACATAATATAATTAATCACATTAATATTTTTTATCTTAGTAAATAGCGATCATAGTATTATCACCTCCATGTACATCTAAGTCACCTCCGTGGATAACTGTAATCCACGTCAATCCACGTGGGTGACATCCATGGAGGTGACATTTTAAACTTAGATACCGTTTTTTCATAACCTCAAATATAGATTACAATAAACGACGTATACACCAAGACTACGGCTATAATAGCCCATCATTTTACGATATGTGATAAACCTTAATTAAATAAATACTTTTACATATGTAATCCACAAAAGTGACCGAAAGAGCATGCTAATTTTTAAAAAAACTTACCGTACAGGTCTTCACTCCAAAAGAATAATCCCAGGAATTACAAACCGTCAAAATCTTTCAAGATAGCGTTGTGTTTGTTGTCTGTATTCGTTCAGAAACTGTGTTCACTGATTTAATGAGTAATGGCTGCGTTCAATAAGTTGATCCATGGAGGTGACCATTTTTCCATGCACAAAAGTTATGAAATATTTAGAATCCGTTATTGTGTTTATGTTTCAAATATTTGGTGTTTTTTAGACAGTTTATTGTATGTTTTATCGTAAAATAATATAAATTAATTTATTTACTGTTGCTAAAATTATTTTATTTTAGTCTATACCATCGTAAATGGAAATTGCACACGACATGGAGCATGGAGGTGACGTTTTCGTCACTTTCTTAACGATAATTAAAAAAAATATGTATATTGTGTAAGTTTTAATAAAGATCCTATTAATATAAACTATTTCAATGAATTGTAGATAGTAACACCAGAAATAATGAAAGTATTTCATTTTTTAATACAAATGCACAAAAAAAATACGCAAAAATGAGAATGGCCCATATAGGAATAACTATTAAATCAACACATGCAGCATTCATGTAGTTCTCTTTTCACTAAACACTGTATGCCAATTGCAGGAAATAAATTTTATATGAAAATACAAGGTAATGATAATCACAGTGAACCAAAGACAGGGGACTGATATATTTAGCTTTAAAGCTCAGAGCTCCAGCGAGTAGTCGCGTCCTGTTCTCATGGCGTTGGAAGCGCTACTGACGCTTGCTAGGCACGGCGGGTGCAACGCGACGGAACGCGTTTAAGTAGGGATTTGTTCATTGTTTAGTCACGCAACAAGGGAATGATAGGTAAGCTCCGGACAAACCTTTTAAATAGATTTAAAAAAAAGCTATGGTAAACACAGCAACCATATTTTTTCTTTCAAATCAATAACTTATATGCTTTCAATTGAACTCAATACAATACTTGATTTCAATCCATATCTTGTTCTTTTCAGGGAAGTTTGTTCCCAAAATGGCGAATGGACGCACCAAGGGAATAATTTTTTAGGGGTTTGATATTTTTTTACGGCTAATTCTACTTACCAACCTTAAACAAAAAAAATCGTGCCCTAGGTAGGTTAAGAGATAATGTAATGTTTTTTTTTTTAGTGAAGTGAATTGTTTTTACTGTACGGGTACTTTTTCTCCCTGGACGTTGTAAATTGAACCTTTCAAGAATCCCCCTGTTGTGACATGTAATTAATTACAAGGTCCAGTAGCTGTTAAATTCTTAATGTAAATAATAATTCACAGAGCCATAGAGATATTGGCTGATTTTAAAAACGTGAACGTGTTTACCAGAATTTTCGAGGACCAAAATAGAACCACGGCTTTCGATTTTGTTAGTTGTTATTTTCCACCGTTTTTAAAGAATGATCCGCCGTTTGTACGTGAATTGGGTGAAAGACGCGAACAGGCCACAATATCCTAAACCTTGAGTGGGTTATGAGATGTTTATTTAAATGTTAAAAACTCTTTATTGTACAATACATTGATAAAAACGTATGAAACATATATTTTTAAGTCCTTAAGTATTTAGTACCTACTGTCTGCTTTGGTGAGGTACCTACGCTTTCAAAGAGGTATTTAATGCTGTACGAGGTAACTTGTCATTTATCACCCTATCATTATAACTACCTGGATGACATGATGAAATTGGTAAACTTTCTAAGAATAAAACCTAGCCAGATCGATTGATCGTCCCCAAAACCCCCTGCATATCAAAGGCCGTGCCAGGATAAGCTAAGAGATTTTGCCCCCCTTGATTTTGGGCTTGTAATTTTTATAGATTGTGTGGCTCTGCATTAGTAATTGTTTTGCCAAATTTGAGCACCCTAAATATAATAGTTTTCGTTTAAAAAAAAAAAAACTATATTTAATTTTTCTTTGATATTTTTTTTTTTTTAACCAATTTTAATGAGCTTGGCATATAATGTACATTTAACCAAGATGATCAAATGGCCATAATTATATTTTCATTATGCCATAGAAAAAAAATTAAAAAAACCCATTCAAACTTTTCAGTTTTTTTTTATCACTTCCATGTTAGAGACCGCTCTAATTTTTTCACTGGTAAAACTCCCACTAACGTCCTATAATATGTATTTTTTTCAAAATTTTTGCTAAGGGAGAACATGGAGTTATCTTGACATGAAATTCTTTACATACATTTCCTAGAACCGCTATAATTGAAATCGGAATGATTGCAACCTCTTTAGAGGAACGTACATGTTGCATATGAAATACTTACTGGCCACTTACATTTCAACTTTTTTTAAAAATAAAAAAAAGACAGCAAAAAGAACTCCTTTCAATTGTCGTGCGTTGGTAACATAATATAAACCATTCCAATATGAATTCATTATCAAAAACAACTGCAATACAACGCGTTTTCCGTAAAAAAGTTAAAACGCTGTATTGTCTCGCAATGAAAACAATTCTGCAAAGTATAAACGAACAATACTTACGATTTCTTTAATAATACACTTCAAATTTTTGATCAGGTAAATATCACAAAGGCATATTGTGCATTTGTATAGTAATTAATGGGTACTTAATTTTAAATAGGTAGTTTAAATAATTAGTAGTAGTAGAAGTAGTAGTAGTAAAACTCTTTATTGTACGTACAAACCAATAATTGTCAAAGGACTGCGTCTCGGCCACGCTATAACGAGTCCAGCAACCGCCCTTCCTGGTCGAGGCTTGTATAGTGCTTTTCTCTAACAATGCGAGGAAATTAAACAAAATTTCAGGTTTGATATAATATGTATTCAAATGTATTAACAAAATCAAGTCAAATACGATGTGATAATATGACGAAGGCAAATGGCATTACTCATTTTACTTTTGTATTTTCGCGAAACAAAAATAATACGTACTGTACTTAAACTTCCCTAAGAAAAAAGTATTCCCGATTCCCGCTTAATTTTTTAATTCTAAACGCAGAACGTTTTAAAAAAAGTAAAACTATCTGACACTGGTAAATGTGCTGTAAACGCGATAAACGGCGTTTACCTTTTTAGTCTGTGACATTTAAAAAGTAAATAAACATGGAAGAATTTTGAATTGTACGAGTGTTTGGCTGTTTAGAGGTAGTTACCATAGTCCAAATATGGTTTTAAAAAGTAAAAAACCGGGTACGTTATGAAATTTGTATACATTTTCGCGGCCGCTGCCGCTGGTAAATAATAACTTTTTTTTTTTTAATTTTGCCTGGGCCTGGAACTCGGAACTTCGCGGGCTGATTTTACAACAGTAAGGTTAACATTTCCGAGCATGTGGGAGAAAATGTACATTATATGCCAAGCTCATTAAAATTGGTTAACAGGAAAAAAAAAATATCAAAGAAAAATTAAATATAGTTTTTTTTTTAAACGAAAACTATGATATTTAGGGTGCTCAAATTTGGCAAAACAATTACTAATGCAGAGCCACACAATCTATAAAAATTACAAGCCCAAACTCAAGGGGGGCAAAATCTCTTAGCTTATCCTGGCACGGCCTTTAATGAAAAGAGTTAGAGCCGTTTCCGAGATTCAGATTATAATAATTCTTACAAGGATTGCTCGTCGCACGTCATTTAGCATTGTAATTATACATACGAGTATAGGTAATATAATCTTAAATATTTAAATTACATAAATACATACACACACCTATTATCTAGGTACCTAATATTAAATAAAAACAGCTTTCAACAAGATGGCTGAATCTGAATGAATATTTAGAATGATCGGATAATTGAGTATTAACTTATTAAGGTGGATTCACGTTACACCATGTCGAAGCCTGGCGCAGGCCAACGCGGCGTAATGTGAATCCACCTCTATACTCCGTTTGTTTAGGTACTTAAAAAAATGTAAACAAAACAACCACGTGACATAGTTCGTCAGCCAATAGAAGCAGAACACTGATACGTCAAAGTGCGATAAAACAGTTTTGATTGGCTGTTAAACAATGCCACGGGGTTTGAATTGTTTACATTTTTTTAAGTACCTAAACAAACGGAGTATAAGTGTTACCGCTGGCTAATTTACTTTGTTTACTTGTGGGAGGACCTTGTGCAGAGTCCGTCCGGGTTGGTACCACCATCTTATCCATTAACCTACCGCCAAACAGCAGTGTTCGCATTGTTGTGTTCCGGTTTGGGGATAAGACAGCCGGTGAAATGACTAGCATAGAGGCATTCCATCCAGTCCTCAGGGTTGGCAGTGCATTTGCAGTCTTGTGAATGCGAATGTCTATGGGTCACAGTTTCCATTTACCATCAGGTGTGGCCTGTGTGCTCGATTGCCTTCCTATGCCATAAAATAAATAAATAAAGTATTTAATTTTATGTTTTTGATTTTTAAATACAGGTAATTAAATTACTATTGGACTTTTTTTTGTTTGATTTGGCTGAATGGTCCCAAACGCTGCCATTATGATAAATGTCTGTCAATTAAAAGTAAAACACAAACCCGCCATTTACGCTAGCGATTAAATTCTTTACGTTTACTGAAAATATAGTTG
Source organism: Acleris emargana (assembly GCA_927399475.2). Classification (NCBI taxonomy): domain Eukaryota; kingdom Metazoa; phylum Arthropoda; class Insecta; order Lepidoptera; family Tortricidae; genus Acleris; species Acleris emargana. The sequence goes on along the minus strand of OV656835.1, from coordinate 39,971,357 downwards.
TGAAAAAATCTGCGATTTAGACGATTGTGAAATACATTCACCGCCACATTTATATGCAAACGCATTAATTCCAAATAACAGTATTTACCTACCGCAGAAGTCAAAGGTCTCGTTTGAAATGACATACTTTCCCCATAGCATCAAAATGTACAATTTTGAAATTGGATCTTAATTGACGGAGAAATCGGTGAGCATACATAAAAAAAGCATACTCTGGAACGTAAAACCTCCTCCTTTTTTGAAGTCGGTTAAAAATCGACCTGCGAACCCTTTCTCTCATGCAATCGCAAAAGTAGATCAAATTCCAAATTCTTACAATACAAAATTTGTTTCAGATGCTATCCAAACTTCTTCAGTGCTAGTGGATAATGAAGAGATAATCTTCGTCAACGAGGTAAGTTGTATTCGATCTGCCACCGCCGGGGCGGGGCGGGGCGGGGGTAGGTACTCGTCGCAGACTGCAGCGGGCGGCGGTGGCTGCGGCCCCGCCGCCCCCTCGCCCCACCCGCGCCGCTCCCGCGCCCTACTTCCTGCGACCTCGGTCAAGGACGCCTGGAGTGTCCCTACCACCAAATGGTTTCAAATCTAGCCAAATCACCTACAATCATTTATTTATTACTAATTTGTCTAGGGGACTCATCTAAAACTACATTTGGGGCACATAGCTCAGAAATATCAAGAGCCACATCTGGCTGAACCACAGTAGATGGTGAAATTCCTAAACAATTACAATTGCCAATGCCATTCATAACCAAATAATTAAAACGCTATATTTGATACGAGTACAACTAGGACTTACTTTATGTACAACATTCAGCTATTTCCCTGATACTTTTTTTTGGGAATGATACCAAATTTTTCACCCGTCATGTGCAGTCAGGGCGTTGCCGTCTATGCTGTCAGCCTAGCATAATTCATTTCCGAGATCGTTACCAAATTCGTCGTGAGCTCCTGTAATATAGGCGCAGATGGCGAGATCAGCTTGACGCTTTCAGAAGGGACTGGCAAAAGGCTGCTCAAGACAGGAATGCGTGGAAGGGCGAGAGGAAGGCCTTTCCCCAGCAGTGGGACATGAAAGTAATGGTACGGAATGCTTCGCGTTTGAGTCTGACTCGCACTTGCCGGTTTTTCTGATTGTTCAACTAAAAGTTCAAGCGGATTTCTCAAAATGTACCTAATATACCTGTGCATCACTAAAATAATGTAGGTAATAGGTACATCCGTTTAAATATACCACAGAGCACAGAACCGCGCCCCTACTGGAGACGGTATGCTCCAAACTTTCCATACAAATCAAGCGTGTCAGTGGGCGTCACCGTTTACTCACACTAGTGCACGTACAGTCAACGTCAAAAGTAAGTGATCAAAATTAACATTTCAAAACATGTTCAAGCATGACGCCCCAGATAAAACAGATTATAACAAAGTGTAATTTTCAACTGAATATTTAATTAGTCAAAAGAAAATGATCATAAACGATGCCATAACAGACTGTCTCTTTACAGAAAATTTCAATAAAGAATAATTCATTTTTTTACCTAAGTGTCAAGTGTCCAACAAGATAGTCAAAATAACAAAATCTCCAAATGAAAACTAGGGTAATCACGGCAGTTAAAAAGGATTTATTTAAAATGTTTCAAAAAAAACCAAAGCGAAGTAGTAGGAACTTATTTCAACCCTTGACGGAAATGAGAGGTGTTATAGTTGTTTCGCGTGATTGTCTTACGAGTATAACCGACATTAACCGAACGTCTGACTGGTATTCCGAGGTGGTCTTGAGAAGACATGAAGGACCAGACATTTATATTCACTTACATGTGATAGTTTGGTAGTATTACTGACTATTGCTATTCTAGAAAATCAGTTTAATTTGAAACACTCGGTAATGATTTTAACAGTTTGAATGGCATGTCACTTACTTATGACACATTACGAGCTAATTTACTTATGCTAAACTACAATAATCAGAGACATCTGTCTTAATTTATTGTATATACTATTTTGAGACCCTATTTCATCAGTTTCTTTTGCTGTTGACTGTACTACTACATAAATGACATATCCGTATTGTCTTAGTTGTCAACCATTTGTGCGCCACAAGAAAGTCATAAGTGCTTAAAAGTGCTGCGGTGTGAGGTCGATATTTTTATCGATATTTTAATGAGCCAAAATCGGACACATCGCTGCTTAAATACAAAAGCGACACAAAACAAAATCTGATACAGTTTGATTTAAAACTTAAAGTAAATAGCATTCTGAATTTAAATGCAACACAAACACATTTTGATTTGTGTCGCTTTTGTATTTAAGCAACGACATGACTATTTTAAAAACAATACTTCGGCAATATTCAAAATTATTAAAAAGATAAAAGATAAAAGATGTTTATTCAGTAAGTAGGCCGCACGGGCACTTTTACACGTCAAAAATCTACCAGCGCTTCGGAAGAGACCACTGCTGAGAAGAAACGCCGCAAGAAACTCAACAGTAAGTCGTTTTTTAAATATTGCTAATAATATTATACAATAATAAACTTAACCTAGCATTATATAAAACAATGAATCTCACATAACACCAAAAAATGTATTCATGCGTAGTTGAGCAGGTAAACGTGTCAAAACTCAGATTTGTCACAAAACTAATAAGCAACAGTAATATAAAAAAAAATATATATAGAAAGTATACAAGTTATACTTACCTGTGACGGTGCAAGACCACATGCATAAAAGTTTCGATACATTCTCCTACAGAAACCGTGTCCCCTAGACAATAATACAATATTTACATATTTTTTAAGACTAATTTAAATTATTAAATTATTTAGGTGTTGGCCAAGCATTTTTATCTGTTAGATAGTCTTCGACCCTATAGTAAGCTTTAGACATCAACGACTTTTTCAAGTAAGTTTTAAGTATTGGAAATGGTAACTTTAAAACAACGTCAGGTAATTTATTAAAGAAAAGGATGCATTGACCTACAAATGATTTATAAACCTTACGGACACGAAATTTTTTAATAGCAATTTTATTTTTATTTCTCGTATTCAAATTATGTACATCACAATTCTTAACAAAAGAGTCTTGATTTTTAATGACATAAATAATATTCTCATAAATAAATTGTGATGCTACTGTCAAAATATTAATTTCTTTAAATAGTACTCTTAAGGAATCACGGGAGTTTAGATTATATATAGAACGAATGGCTCTTTTTTGCAACACGAATATAGTCTGTATGTCAGCAGCTTTTCCCCAAACCAGAATACCGTACGACATAACACTATGAAAATAACTATAATAAACTAAGCGAGCTGTCTCAACATTAGTAAGTTGCCTGATTTTCCTAACAGCATAAGCTGCCGAACTTAATTTACCTGCTAGTACTGCTATATGGGGACTCCATTGCAAGTTTTTATCTATAGTTATCCCTAAGAAAAGCGCCTTATCTACCATTTCCAATCTCTCATTATTAAGAAATATACTAGATTCTACCGGTCTAACATTAGGCAAAGCGAACCTAACACATTTAGTTTTCGTAGCGTTGAGTAGCAAATTGTTACTAGTAAACCAATTAAGTAATTTACCTAGTATGGTATTTATCCTACTGTAATCGACGGATTTTCGGTCTACCTTGAAAATTAATGATGTATCATCAGCGAATAGCACAATATCACAAAGATTATCTACTGTGCGTGGTAAGTCATTAATATAAACCAAAAATAAGAAAGGACCTAATATAGAGCCCTGAGGCACACCTAACTTAACAGGGGCTCCAATAGACTGTGTTTGGTTTACAACAACTGTTTGTGTTCTATCACTAAGATATGAAGACATAAGATTTAGAGAATTATTTGACAGACCATAATGTTCTAATTTTAATATAAGAGTCGCATGATCTACGCAATCGAAAGCTTTGGAAAGGTCACAAAAAATTCCTATAGCATCACAAGATTTCTCCCAAATATTGTATATATATTTAATGAGCACAGATGCTGCATCAGTAGTGGATCGTCCTCTGGTGAAGCCAAACTGATTACTGTTAAGCAGTTTATTTCTATTGAAGTGACCTACCATATCTTTTAACATTAACTTCTCAAAAACTTTACTTAAAACAGGTAGAATAGAAATGGGACGGAAATTCGTTAAATCACTCATATCGCCCGATTTAAAAAGTGGTATGACTTTACTATATTTCATAAGATTTGGAAAGACCCCCTCTGAAATGCAATTATTGTAGATTAAAGCTAAGTGCGGTGCAATTATATCTATGACATGATGGATGACTTTAACTGATGTTCCCCATAAATCCTCAGTTTTTTTTAAACTAAGCGATTTGAATACCTTAACAATTAAAACTGAATCTACGTGGCTAAAATCAAAGCTTTCGTTACATTTAGTAACATTAGCACAAAGTAATTTTTGAGCTTCAATCGCAGATGATTGAAGACATTTCGTGGTATTAACGGCTATTGTCGAGAAATAATCTTCGAACGATAAGGCCACGTCTTTGTTTGACTTGATTTGTTTGTCACCCTTGTTAATGGTTACTTGATTATCACGAGTTTTAGATTTACCCGTTTCTCTATTTATTATTTTCCACACGGTTTTAACCTTATTGTCAGAAGCTTTGAGCTTAAGACTTAAAAAGTTTGACTTAGCAGTCAAGCAAACTTGCTTGAAAGTCCTTGAATATTTCTTAACATAAACTAAGAAGTCTGCGTTCTTGTTCTCCTCCCTCTCTCTATATAGTTCATAAAGCCTACTCCTACTTCTATGAATGCCTACAGTAGCCCATTCACTAAACTTAGTTTTTGACCCAGAAATAGTTTTCATTTTAAAATTATTATTAAATTGATGATGAATTATTCCAAACAAATCTTTATAATTACTATTAGAATCATTATGGATAACCCACTCTGAACTTTATTTTTGAATAATTCCAAACGATTGCTAGTTATGGGTCTGTATGTTATTGTCTGTGGTACTTGATGAAAATAATTTGAAAAAGAAGCCTTTTGACCACTATGATCAGAATTAAAGCAGTTAAATATTGCTTTATCCAAACATTCGCAATTACAAAAAATGTTGTCTAAACAGGTAGCACTTGAAACACCTATCCGTGTAGGTTCAAAGAACAAATTACCTAAATTAAAAGATTTAAATAAACTTAAGATCTTAATAGTATTAATTGACGATTCCAGTAAGTTAACATTAAAGTCTCCACAGACAATAACATGCCTTTGAGTTTATTCATTATACAAAGGTATGCATTACCAACTAGGTGCCAAAATAATAGAAATCATTTTATTGGGGTTGTTTATTAAAATCAAGATTATAAAAAACTTGAACCGGAGCGCCATCACTGCCCCAAAAATAAAACATTTTTTTACAATAACTTCGTATTAATAAATTGGAGTTGCGTTTTATTGTAAGGTAGTTCAGTCTGATGTCCACATATTTTTCCACATATTTACAAACTGATTGATTTCACAAACATCATTTAGCAAACCGCTTTTTTTCCGAAACTGTACATATTTCAGGATTTCTATGAAACTAACCTAACCTAAAGCGTTTTGACACAATAGTCCTGAAAAAATCCTGAAAATATTTTCAGTTCCGGAAAAAAGCAGTTTACCAAATTATATGTTTATGAAATGAATCAGTTTGTGAAAGTTCCTCCTCCTCGTTAAAAACAGGATGGAGTTTCATTGTTGGAATAGCATCAGAAAATAGCTATGTTCTGGTACTCCTTTTCGTGGTACTTCCAGCCTCGAAATGGTCTGAGCAAATCGTACCATGTTTCTGAAGAAACCAGTTTAACTTTTCCGTCGCTAATATCCATTTATCTTTAATGTAAGCATCATTAGGAAACCTAAAAGGAACACTTAGTAAAGGAAAATTAATATTAAATTAACAATTTTAAATGGAATAAAAATTCATTGATACTTTATGAACATTATACTTTATTCAGTGCACTGTATCGATATGACGCCATACACCGCTACACTTCACTAACGCATTTAGTGGCGTCACAGGCTGGTGAGACTGCTTACGGCGCGGTGGAGGTTTTGTGTTAAGAAGAAGAAAAAGACGAGGTTTTGTGTTCCAAGATAACCTCAAATCGCAATTTTCAAATAACCAAATATTGATTTTAAATACTTAATTGTGATATGATACGCCAGAATTTTGTTTATTCACGTTTTTACTTTGGTTATTACACCATATCACAGCACAATGAGGCATAATATCGCTTTTTTGATCATGTGCACTCTACAACGTCCAAATAGACACTGACGGCCTTTACCTCCATCAATTGCGCTCAGCGCAACTGCGAGGCACGAATATTGTCTTCACTGCCGTCTCTAGTAGAGGCGCTCGGTGACGATTCAGTGCTCTGTGAAATATACGGAATAATTATATATATAATTATATTCATTCTTCTTAAGAAGCATGATATAAATTATGTAACAGGATAGGATTTGAGATCGGCAAACAAAATATCATCAAAGAGATAATAATGCACAGCCTGTACGTGACGGTGACGGGTGAGCGCGGCGCGCCGGCAAACAGGATTGGTTCTCGCGCCCCACCGAACAACGACTCGCTGCAATATTTACGAGCTCCGGCCCTCGTTCCCGTGGCTCACCCGCGGATCACGCTCCGCTCTCGAGTACGTACATCTACAAATTACTCGTACCTATCTAAAGCATCATGCCCGTTCTTGATGCTAATTTCTCTCATGCTTGGTGAAAATACCTACTGTTCGTTATATTTTCAGGATTCCGTACCAAAATAGTAAAAAAGGAATGGTGCGATATCGGTGTCTGTATGTCGCAGCAGTTTTTCTCTGAAACAGAAGCTAACAACTTAAAATTTGGCATAATTGTAGGTATAATTTGCTTGCCCGCATCTGTTTTAGTAAAAACAATAAGTAATTATTTTTCTACATATTTGAAAAGGGGTCAAAATTCAATTCAAAATTCAAAATATTTATTCAGTAAATTGGCCACATGAGGGATCTTTTACACGTCGGTAATATAGAGTGAATCTACTAACGCTTCGGACAAGACCATCATTGCGGAGAAGAAGCGCCGCAAGAAACTCCAGCAGAAGGTCATTTTTTCAATTATTAATTAGGTACAATAATACTTAAAAGTAAGTTACATTACAAGGTAATAAAGTAATAAATAATTATTTATAAAAACTAACAAATAAAATCCTTACAAATGTAAAGTCAATAAAATAAAGTTAAAAATAATGATTAGGAGAAAAACATGACGAGGTCTCTACGTCAGGAACGTTAATTAAAATAACTAAATTGGAAAACAGGTCCTTGCAAGCGTGAGCAGACCGGACCCCACAGACAGCACCCGTTCACGAGTATGACCTTTAAGTGAGCATGACATGCTCATGCTGCCATAAAGATAACAATAAAAATGTATCTGTCCGGCGAGAAACGTCATAATGTCTCAATTGATTCTAAAATGTCTTGTGCACACAAGAATCAATATTTTTTTTTACGAAAAATCACAATAGGTAAATTTAATTTTAAAAGGCTTAAAGGCATTTTGCGATAAGCGCTGCCCAGTGCTCAGCTATAATGACAAAAAGACAAAAATAACCCTAATTTCAGTAAGCTCACACTACTTAAAAACGTCCTTATCATTTAGGAAGGCATTAACAGTATAATATGCCTTACCCAGCAAGCAGCACTTAATGCGAGACTTAAATTTATTGAACGGCATATTGACAATATCAGTAGGTATCTTATTGTCAGAGATCGGACAAATGGGTGTCATTACTCGCAATAATGTGGACATTAATTGATTTCTTACCTGAACCTTAATTATGATCCTTTGCAGGACAGTAATAAATAAATAATACAAAGACGTGAGGAGTGGCCATTAATATTAATCTACTTAAGTTTGCTCCATAAACATCCGTGGATTGCGAAAGGAGCTATTCACCGCATTAGTTTATTTTAACTCTAAAATGGAATAAACTAACCACGGAGAAATTATAAAAATTGCTGTTTATAGGTAAGGACCAAAAGGTTGGCCACACTAACTCACTCAATGAAATTTTCTATGAAACATTTCCGTTGTGACACGAAAATTAGCCATACAATTGTAGGGATACTTCTCGTAGCACAACGGAACTTTTTTCGACTTCGTTGTTTGTATGGTTAACTGCGCTTAACTATGGTCCAACTTTTTGGTCCTAACCCTTATTTCCTTTAATAAATCTACACAAAAACAAGTCTTTGTATTATATACTGGCTTGCAAAAAATCTAAATTATTTTTAGGGTAAGTAATCAATTGCATACATACATACATTAAATCGGGCCTGTTTCCCAGAGGAGTAGGCAGGGACCACTTCTTTCCACTCGCCACGATCTTGACAAATTAATTAATCAATTAATGTAATTTAATTTGTTTAATTAAAATCTTTGTAGTCATGTCCACATTACTGAGAGTAATGACACCCATTTGTCCGATCTCTGCTTATTGTAGAAGCGTATACAGTTCCCCGCGAACGATGTGCTGACTTTATGACGACGGCGAAGACGGTGACATGGAACTACGAGTTATCTTTATTTCGCGTGTTGAACATGTGAACGTCACGGTTATGTCTGAAGTCATGTATGTGTTTGCGTGCATACATGATATTTTCAAAGATATACTGCCACGCGACAGTAAGAATATTAATTTCATTAAATTTATCTCTGAGTGAGACCCGAGAACCCAGTTGATAAATAAAACGTATAGCCCGCTTTTGTAGTACAAATACAGCCTGAATGTCAGCCGCTTTTCCCCATAACAAATTCCCGTAGCTCATAACACTATGAAAATAACTATAATACACCAGTCTCGCCGTCTCGACGTCTGTAAGTTGTCGGATTCGCTTTACTGCATACGCTGCAGAACTAAGTTTTCCCGCAAGGGTGGATATTATGAGCATTCCATTGCAGTTTCGAGTCTAAAGTAATACCTAAAAATACTAATATATCTTCGAATGACAGCGTCTCATCCTTTAGTCTCATACTAGCCCCATTCACTCCTTGACAGAGAAAATTTCATGCACTTGGTTTTCTTGGTATTTAAAAGTAAGTTGTTTGCTGTAAACCAATTTGTAGACCACGTATCATTAATGTCATTGAAATTTTCCTGTTTTCTATCTACCTGAATAAAAGTGAAGTGTCATCGGCAAACAGGACTATTTCATGTTTATCGCGCACAACGTAAGGGAGATCGTTGATATAGATCAAAAACAAGAATGGGCCCAGAATTGAGCCTTGGGGCACTCCCATAACAGCTGATCCCGGGGATTGCGTTCTGTTTATGTCCACCCGCTGAGTTCGGTGAGCAAGGTAAGAAATAATAAGATCAAGGGCACCATTTTTAATTCCGTAATAGCCTAGCTTCCGCATTGACGCTACGTGATCAACACAGTCAAACGCCTTGGATAAATCACAAAAAACTCCAATTACGTCTAGTGATTCTTCCCATGCATCAAATATATGTTTAATTAAGGTAGAACCGGCATCTGTAGTAGACCGTCCCTTGGTAAACCCAAATTAACTACTGTGAAGCAACTTATTCCTATTAAAATGTGAGGATATTTGGTTTAGAATGATTTTCTCAAAAACTTTACTCAGTGCTGGCAGTATCGAAATTGGTCTAAAATTTGTAGGGTCTGTTTTTGTCCCTGACTTAAACAAGGGTATAATTTTACTGTGTTTCATCAGGTCGGGAAACACTCCGATATCGACACACGTGTTAAATAAAGCAGCTAAATAAGGTGCCATTAATTCTAGGATGGACTGTAGTACTGTGACAGAGAGGCCCCAGAGATCTTCAGTCTTTTTTAGATTAAGTGACCTAAACGTATTAATTACAATTTTAGGAGTGATATGATAAAAGTTAAACACATCTGTGCATTCCTTCACATTTGATCTTAATAATATTTCAGCCTTATCAGGAGATGATTGTAACGATTTAATGGTATCTAAAGGAAAGGAAAGGTCTCAAATAAGGGGTTGATAAATGAAAGTGTACCGAACAATGAAAGGACTCAATCTACATTTTTTTTTTGTTTCCTTCTCTGACTTTTTGATTAATGGCCAAATTTTTTTAAAAATTACCCTTATCTCCGAAGTTTATGGAGCAAAAAACCCGGAAAATTAGGAAATTCCCAGATTTTTTAGTCCATAAACGCTGTTTTTAGCTGAAACAATATGAAAATATTTATTTATTTGTAAAGGAGTCTAGAATAAGGGACCAAAAAAGCTGAAAATCATGATTTAAAAATAATTATTTGTACTTTACGCGAAAAATAAAATGAATTTGTCAAATGGTATAGTTTTGGAAATATATCATAAAACTTTAATAACTTAAAACGTACCTAATGGCACTACTGGTTCCACCAAGGGCGAGGAACCTATTAGCTATCGACTATTTTCTCGCTCAAGAAACGAACAAAAGAGTAGAAATTAAATAAGGGCGCCAATTTCTACGTAACTGTCACATTTTTGACGCTTTTTTTTTTGATTCCGTTTTATTTAATTTCTACTTTTTTGTGTCACACTGTAGATCCCGTATCAATAAAAGAGACTCGTATAGGTATTAATAGGTGATCGCTGGCTGTTTCCACTAGTAACTGAATCTGTTTATATATCTTACTAGGTTACTTAGTTACTAATTTTGTACTGGTTTGATTATATTATATATGTTTAAGCACATGAAAAAATAACGAGCACGTGTCTTTTTATATCGGCTTAAACTCATATTTTAACAAAATACGATATTCTTTGAAAGTGTATCTTCGATGAGAAATATATAACTTTGAAGGGTTTTTTCAGTTTCAGTTCAGTCTCAGTATGTATTTTCTAAATATGAGTTTTAGCCGATATAACAAAACACGTGCTCATGTTTTTTTCATGTTCTTATCGAAATATAATAAGCAAAGAGCGGAATTCTTCATAGCAAAAATCAAACTGTCAGAGGGATTGACCTAACTGTTTTATCGACTTATCGATAAATATTTGTCACTTAACGAAACAAATTTAAAGTAATGAAATCAGGCTTTTGGATATACATACAAACAAATTAATGGTGTCCCTAATTAGCTGACGCCACTGTATTTTAGTATAATAGTAAAGAATAAAACAGAAAATACTTTTTTTTTTCTCTACATATATGAAACTTATCATTAAAAATTAAAAACGAATATTGCTAAGAGTAGGTAACTAATCTTCATTCAAAATAACAAAGTCGAAATCTAAATCTGTACTAAATATGTTTTCTTCATCTTCCCTGTAGTAAAAGAAAATAGTCATTATTTTTTCAACATTGTCACCTTTCAAATTACTCCGTTTTTCATTGTAGATCCATTTATAAGATGAAAACGAGCGTTCTACCTCAGTTGAAGTAACAAGAGCATATTTGTAGTACTCGATAACGGTGTTTTGGCTGTAATCACTTTTTTCTATAAAATCAGCATATCAGGTCAAATGTTACAGAATAATCTTTTAAGTTGATTATGGATACCTAATGCGATATTATTCCGTAACATCGATAAGTCGATAAAACAGTTAGGTCAATCCCTCTGACAGTTTGATTTTTGCTATGAAGAATTCCGCTCTTTGATAATAAGTATGGAAGGGTAACCTCAAACAAAAACGATAGAAAAATCAGCTAAAAACCACCCACTTTTTGAATTGAAAAGATCTTATGTACGAGTGGTTTCGACAATCAACTTAATATTAATTGAGTTAAGGTATGTAGTCATTTATGTCAGATGTTGATATAACGTTTGAGTAGACAGTAATTTCAGTAAGGTTTTATACCGTTTGAAAGACAAAAATCTGCAAATGGTCACAAGCTCTCTGACACAAGAATTCTATTTGTCTACTTGAACGCGGCCAAGTATTTCAACATTTGACGTGGATGGTTTAATACAAAAACAACACAGTAATTGAATAATGAATTATATTAATATTTTTTTTTAGTAGTGTTTTGACAAAATTACTGATTGTTCCACTTGAATCATTTAACATTCTTATGTTACAATATTGGGCGATTTTTTATTTTCTTGTTGATTTCTTTTTTTTGCTCAGATTTCAATAAAATTTGATGAGTTGCTAAAATTGGTTATTCTGATCATAGTAGGCCCTATTTGACGCTATGTCCTACAATTTTTCCCATTCAGTTACACAAAATGTATGGAAAATTTCGTAACGAATTAGGAACTTAAGTAATAGGAAAGAACTTAATGAAAAAGCAATTTTGAAGGAATAAAATAATATAGCCCTGATATTAGATTTTCAAGGGCAGAGTAAACTATCCGTAAGATCAGATATATTTGTATTCATAGGTAAAATTACCTGCAGCTGCGGCTGTGTTTCTTGTGAAAATATCATCTGCATAATAAAACAAGTAAAATTAAATAAAGATCCTCCCACCTATAGTCTATTAAACATTGTTTTATTACTTAAACAATTTTGGTACATTATATAAATTACAAATATGATTTGATTTATTTACTTACGTACCTTTCGTTGGTAATTCCTCGATGTTTCGGACGTCGGTCTTGAAGGAACTCTCGACATAATGCAACGTCCGAAACGTCGCGATTAAACGCGGTTACTTTGTTGTGATAATAGCTTAATAACAATGGGTTTTTTTGCGAGAATAACATACCTAATAGACCTGTGATAAACTCCTCGACGTCTGATATTCATTAAAATATTGTTAAAATTATTTTAAATAAATGTTGACAACGTACTGTACAATTTGGGACCCCTGTGACTTTTAACAAATGTCTTCCAGTTTCTGAGAAGATATAATCCGATTCATCAAAATGGATGCTGCAATGTTTGCTAGGCATCCAATTTTCGTTTCGCAATTCGCGACGAACTGCATCCACCCAAGCCAGACGGCGAACTTAATTTTTTGGAAAACTTAAAAATATCATAATATTACCTACGTATTTGTTTTACGATGTAAACTAACGATAGAAAAGATGACATAAAATTTAATTTCCTATTAATTCGAAGTAGTTGCTTGTAATTCACATTTTTCAAAGATATATTGCATAACATCGGCCATGACATAGTAGTATGGGAATATTTAAATTTCAATAACTTACTAATGAAAATAAATATCGCTTTGTTTTGCATCCGTGTGGGTCCTGCACCAATTTACAATGCAACTTGGCATTGTTGCAGCATCATTTAAATCCCGTAATCATTAATATCGATTTTTTCTTTTGTGATTGTAAACAACTGTTTGACACTACGTCAGAAAGTCGACTGATAGACAGTTCGGCACTGTATATTAGCTCCACCCCCGCCGGCACTGTGTCGGTGGGGCAGATTTTCAGCGTCTGTTAGACTTCCATACTTATTATATTTCGATGGTTCTTATACATATCGACGGTGGAAATTTCAAATGTCGTAAGGGACAAACGCCTACCTTACAGTGGAGCCAGAAAACAAAATTCCACTTTTTTTAAATTCATAACTTGGAGACTACTTATCCCATAAAGATGATTCTTGGATGTATACTTTTCAAATAACTTCGTCTACAGGGTGTCTCTGACCTTGGGGCTTTAAATGCATGGATCGTTTCTACTCCTGAAACTGAACTTCTTTTGTTCTGTAAGTTGTTAAAAATATGCCCAACAAAAAAATGTTTTTTTTCATACAAGTTAAATGTAATTTTCAATGTACGCGATCCAATTCTCTATTTTCCTTTAGGCCTCGTACCAAGGAAATGTCGCCCCCGTACCATGAGATAGTGATTAGATGGCCAGTATTGAATACACTGATTTTACAATTAGACTTTTACATCAATTAGCTATTGAAACTTAAGTTATTTTTTAATGTTGCAGAACAAAAGTAGTTCCGTTTAGCGAGTAGAATCGATCTTTGCATTTAAAGCCCCAAGGTCAGAGGCACCCTGTATAACAAATTATCAATTGAATATCAATATATGCAGTAGTTTAGAAAATAGTGTCCCTTACGCAAAAAAAAGAAGAAAATGTGCGTTACACTTACGAAGACACGTTATTTATCCGACAAAATGTCTTACTAAATTGTTATCTTATGTCGTAACTGCGTTTACAGTATTGTTTACTGCGAATTTTTGTGTTGTAAAGTCATTATAATTTCTAGGTTAGTGAAGTAAGTACTTAGTAAAACGTATGAAAACAAGGATTTAAATACTAAATGTATGTATTTCAAAGACTTTTGGATGCGGGAAAGTGTAAAAAGGGAAAGAAGGAAAATAAAAAGGTTCGGTACTATATATTTTTTTTATTTTTCCAAATAAAAGTTTGAAAACTATTAAATAAAAGAAACTTAATCAATTCACCTTTCTGCTACCAGCTAAAAATAGCACTATAATAGCCTTATTCTCGAGGCGTCCGAGATTTTCGAAGAACAAAAACTGCCTTATGATAGAACGCCTCGAACAGTTTTAGCTCGAGGGCGGGTTTCTAGAAGCAGTGCTATCCAAGCTAATGAAAATCACAATAAAATAATCAAATGCATTAATCTATTCACCTGGTCTTATTCAACAAGGTTTAACAATCACAAAAAAAAAACTTTGTTACATTGTGAGTACTATTAATTTTTGGTAATAAGTACACATCTAAATAACATATTATAGTCATGCGTCATACAGATTTTGTTATTCAAGTTAAGTTTTGGCGTCTTTCTTGAATTATCTCGAAGTAAGGAGCTGTAAAAGCCCAATTTGGCTGGGCTGTAAATAATTTGTATTTTGCTTTGCATTGATCACAAAAAAGACGTTTAATTCAAATCTGTATGACCTTTATAATTAAAAGGAACTTTCAACAATGAGATCACAAGTAAATTATTCTTTAAGATTAAGTCAATCAATGGGACAAAAATAATGGCCTATTCCCAGTTGTCCACACCCCCTTTGTCCACACTGTGGACAACTGGGAAAAAAAATCCCAGTTGTCCACAATCCCAGTTGTCCACACCCTCGAAAACAGGTGTGGACAACTGGGAATAGGCCAAAATAATCACGTATCCCAAAAAACTAAAAATATTGTAACATAAATAATGATTCGAATGACAGGTGTCAGTTTTAAATAAACGGAAAAGTGGAATATACTGAAAATAGGTACCAACTTTTCTTAGTAACAAATAGTAAAAAAAAAACCAACAATTAATTACACAGGATACTCAAGTAATCAGCCTGAAATCTACATATTAACAGTTATATTTGTTTTTGGACCCAGATTCTGGAAATGGTCATGTAAGAAAAAACGAGGCATACTTAAATAAAAATACTGTTAGTCTTCTGGGTCTCCTTTCTCCTCATCTTCCTCGTCTGTCTCCGCTAGTGTATCAGGGACTCCATTAGATAATTGAATTTGTAAGCATTCGTCATGGAAACGCTTTGGCACTGTTCCTTTCTCGCATAATTGTTTCAAATCTTTATATTTTGCTATGGATAAAGACAGTCTTGTCTTATATAAAGGTTTCAATTCGATCACTTCAGTCTGATTAAGATTGGAATCCTCGGGTTCATATAGTTTTTTACCCTTACCTTTTCCCTTACCTCTTTTCGGCCTTACACTTTTTTCATTTAAAGGTTTTTCATTAAGTTTTAATTTGTAAACTTCTGACCCTGGTTTCATTGAGTATTTAATCATAATTTCATCCGGATACTTTTTTTTCATAGTCACGATTTTGATTTGTCGTATTTTCATTTTTTTTGTTAATTGAGGAGTGAATGCTTTATATAAACATAAATAATTATAATAACACTAAACTTTCGATTTAATCTGTGCACGCGTTGACCTTCTACTTGTTTTGTTTTGTCACTGGACGCGGTGCGAAGCGACAACAAGCCTGTCGTATTTTACCCCTCCCGCCTTCACCTTCCTCCCGGGTGGTGTTCCCACACTCGCCCAATAATGTTACAAGTGCGACGAGAAATTATAACCTGATGTTATAAGTAACACAAAATAAACGTTTTATTTTATTTTTTAAATGTAATTATTTTGAGGTGTAAGTGTAATTTTAAAGCTGCTTTTAATGTAGAACATTTTGTTCATTGTATTTTTTGTGACTTACAGCATCAGAGTTTTAATTTATTTTGGTTAATTGCTACATACAACAAAATTTGCAAATAGTAATCGACTCAATGTTCATGGAAATATTGTTGTAACGGATGAAGCACAAAATGTACTTGATACTTACAACAATATTAATTCAAAGTTGTATACACATTTTAACTAATTGAATGTCGTAAGGGAATGTCATTTCTTGTTAGTGCCTTACAACATAGGAATTTTAAAATTATTGATATATACGACCTTGCGCTTAATACCACAAGACGTTAAAAAAAAATTGAAGTAATTGCTATTATTAGTGAATATGGCATAGAATCGGTTTATACAGGGTGTCCCGTAAGTACCACGTCAAACTTAAGGGGGAGGTAGGTGAGCAAGCCCCCTACCTAACATGGAAAAATCGCCTTAGTAAAAGTCGCACCGTTTTCGAGATATTTGAATTTTTCTGATTTTTAGAAAAATCTAACCCGCACTGAGTTTTTGATCTGTGGTATTCGGAATTTATTATTTTTTAATTTTTATTTTATTGCAAAACAATCTTGAATAGTTGTGTTATCAAATGGTAAAAACCATTGAAAAGTAACTATTGTAGTTTTTTTTATTTTTTTATTTAAATTTAAAATTTGCCTCTTCCGTTTTATTTTGGTAAAACTTTAGCCCCTCCTGGTGAAAAAAAAATACATGACCACTGGTTACCCAATTAGATTAAAAACATGCTCGTTTAATGGGCATTTAAAAATGATAAATATTTTATCATCAAAACACTAATAATTTTTTTTTTTAAAGAAAAGTGTAAAATACACCGCAATTCACGTTAAGCCAGTACTGCCACCCAAGCTTACTTGCGACGCGAGCTGTATCAGAATTCCATTCTAGTTTCATTCAGCAGCAATGCAAAACTAATCGAACAATTTAAAATCTTTAAAATTCGCTTAATTTATAAAAAAAAAGTTATAAAAAAAAAGTTATAAAACTTTTAATCTGCGATATTCCAAGTAGATAATTATTCGATTTGGGCTTACAACCTGCATAATGCCAAACTCTTTATTTAAAAAAAACTGTCCTAAAACTTCGAACTTCGTTCGAAATTTAAAAATAATTTTGTTCCTCATTTATTTGTTTATTGTCACATTTGAACCCAATCTTACTGTTTATTCGGTGTGTGGTTAAATCTAATTACTTACTTTTGTGATTTGTCGTTTATGTTTGATGTTTTTCGGACTAACTGTTTTTGCTTGTATTTCGGACTCTGATTTGCTTAACGATTTGGCCTTTGTGACAATTGTGACTGTGGATTAAATCACAAAAGTAAGTAATTAAATTTAACCACACACCAAATAAACAGTAAGATTGGGTTCAAAAAATTATTTTTAAATTTCGAACGAAGTTACCGAAATTTAAAGATTTTAATTTGAGCGATAAGTTTTGCATTGCTGCTGAATTAAACTAGAATGGAATTCTGATACAGCTCGCGTCGCGCAAGTACGCTTGGGTGGCAGTACTGGCTTAACGTGAATTGCGGTGTATTTTACGCTTTTCTTTAAAAAAAATATTTATTTGTGTTTTGATGATAAAGTACTTATCATTTTTAAATGCCCATTAAACGAGCATGTTTTTAATCTAATTGGCTAACCAGTGGTCATGTATTTTTTTTTCACCAGGAGGGGCTAAAGTTTTACCAAAATAAAACGGAAGAGGCGAATTTTAAATTTAATTAAAAAAATAAAAAAAACTACAATAGTTACTTTTCAATGGTTTTTACCATTTGATAACACAACTATTCAAGATTGTTTTGCAATAAAATAAAAATTAAAAAAAAAAAAATTCCGAATACCACAGATCAAAAACTCAGTGCGGGTTAGATTTTTCTAAAAATCAGAAAAATTCAAATATCTCGAAAACGGTGCGACTTTTACTAAGGCGATTTTTCCATGTTAGGTAGGGGGCTTGCTCACCTACCTCCCCCTTAAGTTTGACGTGGTACTTACGGGACACCCTGTATAATGGGGGACTTTAATGCTCATCCATATGAACACTTTTTTGACGAGTTGATGGACTATTGTGATGATCAAAAATGGTGTTGTGCCGATATCGAGTTGTTAGGTATTCTCTCAGACACCTATACTTTTGTAAGCGATGCTCACCAGTGCAGGCGCTGGTTGGACCACTGTGTTGTAACACGAGCCGCGTTAGCATCAGTGCGTAAGATATATGTTAAGTACAATGTCATGTGGTCTGACCATTTCCCGCTTATAATGGAGGTTGATTTAAGTACGATTACACCTAGATTAAGTACTCAAATCTGTGTAAGTAATCAATCTGTTATCTGGGGAAATAGAACGGAAGAGCAGATTTCTCACTACAGTAAAGAATGTAATAATAAGCTGAAACATATTGACTTTCCTTCGGAGTTACAAAACTGTGTTGATAGCCATTGTAATTTAACTGGTCATAGGGAGGTCCTAGACAGACTTTATCGTAACATTGTGTCTGTCCTCAGTGAGGCTGCGACCGCTAGTCGAGGAAAGCTGAAGTCTAAAGGAAAGCGTCCAATAACAGGCTGGAATAAGTATCTAAGAGAGGCGCATGGGGCGGCTAGACTGAGTTTTCAGGAATGGATCGTGCGCGGAAAGCCTACAACCGGTTTCTATTTTAATGAGATGTGTAAAAGCAGGAAAATATTCAAATCGCGCTTGAAGTGGTGTCAAGACCATCAAAACCAGATAAAGATGGATATCATTGCATCGCATCATTCAAATAAAGACTTTCGTGCTTTTTGGAAGGTGACAAATAAAATGAAACTTCAGTCTGGTCTCCCAGTGGGTGTTAATGGTGCGAATAATCACAATGACATAGCAAACATCTTTAAGGATCATTTCTTAGTAGGTTCTCCCTTATTGTCGGCGCAGGAGGTGAATAATGCTGAGGCCAATACTGAAGTAGTCGGATCGGAAGTTACTGCCAAGGATGTGGCCGAGGCCATTAAATCTATTTCCAGAGGTAAATCCCCTGGCCACGATGGTCTCAGCATTGAGCATCTCCAATATGCGGGAACACATATATCGAAAGCGTTAGCCATGTTATATACATTGTGTATAAGGCATTCGTATTTGCCAGATCAGCTAATGAAGACGATAGTTGTGCCTATAGTTAAAAACAAAACGAGTGATTTGTCGGATGTTAATAATTATAGGCCGGCGAAAGGTGTTGGACAGTGTGCTTAACACACAGCTAAGCAAGTACGTGCAACTGAGTCATAACCAGTTTGGTTTTCGCCCGGGGTTATCCACGGAAAGTGCAATCTTGTGCCTTAAGCACACTGTCAAATATTACGTTGACAGAAAGTCGCCAGTATACGCGTGTTTTCTCGACCTGTCTAAAGCTTTTGACCTGGTTTCTTATTAGATCTTGTGGAGTAAGCTTAAAGCCATTAATCTCCCTCCTGAAACAGTACGCATTCTCAGGTATTGGTATGGAAATCAGGTCAATAGCGTTAGATGGGCAGATACACTATCAGACCCGTACAAACTGGAGTGTGGTGTACGACAGGGGGGGTTAACTTCAGCAACACTATTTAACGTGTATATCGATGGCCTGCTCGACGCGCTCAGCAGAATGCATGTTGGCTGCCATGTGGACGATATATGTGTCAATAATATTAGCTATGCCGACGACATGGTTCTGCTGAGTGCGTCGGTGTGTGGTTTGAGAAAATTGTTGCAGGTGTGTGAAGCATATGTTGCTAGTCATGGGCTCAAATATAATGTAATAAAAAGCCAGTACATGATCTTTGAGGTCGGACGGAGCCGGACTGTCGATGTTCCACATATTAGCCTTAACGGTGTACCCCTTAACAGGGTGGATACATTTAAATATTTAGGGAATTTGGTTACGTGGGACCTCAAAGACAACACCGATATTGAGCGGGAACGGAGGGCTCTGTCGGTCAGGGCTAACATGATTGCGCGCAAGTTTGCAAGATGTTCGGGGGAGGTTAGGATAGCTTTGTTTAGAGCTTACTGCACCTCTCTCTATACGTGCAGCTTGTGGCAACGGTACACGCAACGGGCCTATGGGGCTCTCCGGGTCCAATTTAATAACGCGTTCCGGGTGTTGGTGGGGCTGCCCCGCTTCTGTAGCGCATCAGGGATGTTTGCAGAAGCAAGAATGGACTGCTTTTATGCGACTATGCGCAAAAGAGCCGCATCCCTGGTGCGCCGGGTGCGTGGCAGTCCCAACAACATCCTGAGAATGATAGGGGACAGGTACGACTGCCCCTACATCCGTCATTGCTGTGGGTTACATGCCCCTGTCAATTAATTACTAACACTTAGATGTAAGCTACTAACATAATTTAATTTAATTTAATTTAATTTAATTATTTTTTATGAATGTATGGACTTATATGTTGTCTGAAATAAATGATTTATATATTATATTAAAAAAAATATCTTTCGGTTTGTCGTCAAAAAAGTCAGTAACCGCAGCTTTAATTTCGTCATCGGTCATAAACCGACCCCCGAGGTCTTTCTGGAGAAGTCTAAACTGAAAATAGTCACAGGGGGCTAGATCTGAACTATAGGGGGGTCAATGGTTTCGAAGCCATTGTTTTTAATTGCTAGCTTTGTTGTGCGGGCGGTATGCACTGGTGCGTTATCTTGCAAAATCAGAATTCCTTTGCTTAGTTTACCCCGCTGTTTTTTTTTATTGTCTCTCTTAGTTCATGTAGTAAGTTTGAGTAATAATCAGCATTCATTGTAGTTTTCTTCGGTAAATAATCTATGAGCAAAATTCCTTCTGTGTCCCAAATGATTGTAGCCATAGATAAGTTTAAGGTATGTTGGGGTAACATCGGACTAATTTTCGATACTTTGGTAAGCCCTCGGGGTTTATTTTTTTTGACTAACATTTTCTAACGATTCCTTGAATTGTTATCGTTTGTTATAAATAAGTATGAAATATATTTTCGATAGATATTTTTAATTCCCTCATATATGCAACGGTTTTTGTTTAATATGGGTCTAAAGTTAGTAATTGTATATTTTTTTCAACGTGAAACATCGGACGTAGTCGGGGTAACATCGGACTATGTTCAAAAACGAACTCTGTGCAGTTACGCGTATGGCTCATAAAATAAATATCCGTTCTTTTACAGCCAAAACTACAAGTTCAGAATGTTTTTGTATACTTGAAAAACAAGCGAGATTTTTTTTAAAAACGGGACCACGTCCTATCTTTCCCACGGCATACGATCTACGATCTTGACCCGCAAGACGAAGATCGGATTAAATCGTACAGCCTAATCTAGCCGTTATTCGTAGTTCTAGCTTACATAAAACAAGTATTATAACAATAATATGCACAAGTAACACACAAAAACAGGTCAAACTGACGTGGTTGTTGAGATACGTAGCCACGGGAAAGTTCGGATTTCCTGATCACTCGTCAAATAATACTGTTTCGGTTTTTCTGGCTGCCACACATAACCTGTCACTTTAAAGCCACGCGGCTGACTGAGGCGTGGGGCGCAACAAGATGGCGTAGGCAGGTGGGTTGCCAGTAATCGAAAATCTCTTCTAGTTTAGTAGAAAATTGAATTAACCGATCTTGACCCGATCCGTTCTTACCCCAACATACCTTACCTGCCGATGGACAGACCTTGAATTTCCGAGACGGCTTCTCATCCTTAAATTTCCACTGTAACGACTCTTGCTTACTTTCCGGGTCCCATTGTCGAATCTAAGTCTCATCACATGTTACAATTCTAGAAATTATTTCTTTCTCTTTCCCTCGACTCATGTCCAAAAACTCTTCGCAACATTTGACACGACTTTCCATGTCAAATGCTGTCAATATTCTGGGGATCCAACGTGCACTAACCTTGGACATGTTCAAATGCTCATGAATTATTTCATTGACTCGCTCTTTACTGATATCTCTAGCTAACTCCCACTGCTTCACTCGTCGATTCTGTAAAATATATTTATTCACCCTGGCTACATTTTCATCGGTGACGGCCGAAACTGGTCTTCCACTACGAGGATCATCTTCCAGGCTATCACGACCTAATTTAAACTGCCTCGACCAATACTTTTAATTATATTCGGTAGAACACAAACTGGCCAAACACACGGAGTATACGCTGTCTGATCTCCGAAGGCGTAACTATTCCCGTCTTTAGTCAAAAACTAAATCACCGCACTCTGCGCGATTTTATCCATTTTCACTTTTTCTACCGACACGTTCGAAACAATTGTAGGAGACAAATAAACGTGATGCAATAAACAAATGAATGTAATACATTTTGAAAATAGAATTAAAAAAATATATAAATCCATACATATTTATAACCGAGGAGATTACTTATCTTATCAGCCACCCCTCTTACCAAATTTAAAAACAAATGTGGTTAGAAACTAATTGCTATGTCCTGATTGGTCTATATTATTAAGGTTGGACAAACATTTCGTCGACCAATCAGCTATCAGGCCAACGAATACATTCTTGGCCAGTCCATACAGGTGATGCTTTGTGACCCCAAAATGATTTCAGGCCGACGGATACATTCTTGGCCAGTCCATATAGGTGATGCTTTGTGACCCCAAAATATATTTATTAGCAGTATTTCCGAACCACAGGCTATAGTGGAAAGATGGCATGTTGATCAGTTGTTTGAGATGAGAATAAGCGAGCGAGTGTTATAAACGGGAACTTGTTTGTTTGTTGGCAGCGGTTCGAATGGACGGTGTCGCGCGCGGTGTGCGCCGGCGAGGTGCTGACGCTGCAGCTCGTGGCGCGCGGGCGCTGGGGCGCGGCGCGCGTGCTCGGCGTTTACCGGCTCGGACTGCAGATCCTCGTGGCCGACGGGCAGCTCTCCATCACTGACACGCTCGTCGACGACCGAAACAAACCCGTGCCGGTAACACACTCCAAAACAATTTCCATACGGCTGCGCTTACACCAAACGTACGATTATAGTGAGAGGGCGATGAATTACTGTAGGAAGAGAGGACAATAGAGATATCTCTCTCCAGGCGGGAGATATGCCTGGGGACCGAAGTCCATTGGGATGAAGTTGGAAGTGGTATATATGTCAAACGGCTGTAGAAACTTCGTTAGCGCGATGTAGAACCCTTAGTTCCGCTGTTTGACGCTGGTGGCGCTAGCGAGATGGTTGGTACAAGTTTCCGTTAGATGTCGCTAGGTCGCCACAATACGTTAGTTTCCGATTTTGCATACATCGTTTGCACTGAGCTAAGAATACCAGCATTATATATGACGCTACGTTTGGTCACTTTCCTCGCACATGGAAGGCCGTGGAGACAATAGATATCACAGATTAAATAAATGTTACTTCGTAATTATTTTAAACGTTCGGTGTGAGCGCAGACCGGAGCGACACAAACAATACACGCTTTAAAAATAAGTTATTAAACAGTAAAAGGTAAAAACCTACCTATGCCCCTAATTCCGTGCATATTAGCATTCCTGGCAACATTGTTGAATCTATAGCCCTCTCCGCACCTATCCATATTGGAAGGACAGCAGCGCACGACGACACGATTACACGTGTAACTACGTACTATCGTGCAAAGTATTCTTCATGCTGTCACAGACCATAGATTCTTACTTCGCTCGCTCATTTCATTTCGTTCAGAAATTGTGGCACCTACACTAGCTTTATTTATTTATTTATTGGAAAACAAACAGCTTAAATATTACAAAAACTATAAAATAATATGGATAATACATGAGCCAAAACAGTTTTCACTACTATATAGCACAATTTATGCTCAGAGGAGATAAAGGCGTGATAAGCTAAATTTTATTTAATAATAACATTTATGAACGGAAGGAGAAAGCAAGCAAATTTGGAAGAAGCAGATAAAAAATATTTAAAAAAAAAGAACCTCTTGTATAATCTGTTTTTTTATTACACAAGCGATATTCTAAAATGTAGTAGATTTTTTGGGAAAAACAGTAGAGCAATAGACACACCCACATAACATTGTACCTCTTGGTAAAGTTAAAATTTGACTTATATTTGAAATCCTTATTTTTGTAGAATTGGGTGAGTATAGTTTTTTAAGTGGTGTATTTTATTTTTTATTTCGATAGGAATTATTATATAGATCTGAGAATAAAAATCCTTTTATTTTTATCTTCTATAGTTTTTCCGAAATTATTTTTAAAACACTGAGGTGATAGTTCATAACTTTCTATGCCTGTTTCCCTCTTAAGCCTTGGTCTCCAAAGAAAAAAAAGAAATGAGAAAAGTAATCGTTGACAGTTCTCGTTTGTCAAACTTGCACCTGGTCTTACTTACTAAGTATTCCAAGAAGATAGGCCCATCGTCTTCCAACAAGACGGCTGCCCGGCGCATTGGAGCATTGCTGTGAGCGAGCATCTAAATAACGCCGGGGTGGTCCAATTGCCTGGCCTCCGCGGTCGCCAGACCTCACTCCGATCGATTTTTACGTTTGGGGAAGGGCTAAGGAGTTGGTGTACGTAACCGAAGTAGAAAATCGTGAAGATTTAATAAAACGGATAAATGCTGCCTTTGTTGTAATGAAAGCAGAGATAGATAGTAAAAATGAGAAATCGATGCCGAGCATGCATAAATAATCAAGGGCAGCAGTTTGAGCAATTTTTATAAACAAATTACATAGTTAATGATCAACTTCTCTGTTTTCTTTATTTCCTGTAGGATATTACCACTTTTCTCAAAACTAAAAAATATGTCTGCCTTGTTAAAGTTGATGTTTAGATTTCTTTTTACCTCCTTTTGTGGTTTAAGGGCCCGTATTTTTTTCTTTAGCTTTCGTGTGCACCAAATATTAAATTTGTAAGATTTTTGTATTAGCCCAGATAAAAAAAAAAAAGTTGCCTGTTTTATCATTTTTTTAAATGTTACTGAGGTTTTAAATCTTGAAAATTGAAAATTTTCAAAAAATGAAAAAAAAGAAATGAAAAAAAAAACAAAGGGCCCAGATTTTTTTTTTAGTGTTCTGCAAAACACCCCGTATTTTTCATTTGCTTATAACCTAAACAACGATTTCCACTTTTCTCTGTTACGAGCGACCGTAGTACCGCGTTATATTAGCCGCGTTATATAAGAGGTTATTATATTACGGCAGTAAAGTAGCGGACTAGCGGACTAGCGGACTAGCGGACTAGCGGACTAGCGGACTA
Source organism: Acleris emargana (assembly GCA_927399475.2). Classification (NCBI taxonomy): domain Eukaryota; kingdom Metazoa; phylum Arthropoda; class Insecta; order Lepidoptera; family Tortricidae; genus Acleris; species Acleris emargana. The sequence goes on along the minus strand of OV656835.1, from coordinate 39,946,052 downwards.
GCCGACTAGCCGAGTAGCCGACTAGCCGACTAGCGGACTAGCGGACTAGCGGACTAGCGGACTACCGGACTAGCGGACTAGCGGACTAGCGGACTAACGGACTAACGGACTAACGGACTAACGGACAGGCCATCAGACGGACATGGAACCGCCCTACCAGGTGCTATGCAGCTGTTATGGTGCAAAGCACCGACAGCGAATGTCACGCCATAAAAAAGACCGGATATCCTACGGACTGTTCACTCCAAAATCCTAAAAAGGTACTCTTCTGAGTACTGGCAAGTAGAAATAATTTTCAAAAATACTTTTTGTCAAAAATAATTTATGGGGCATTGCACTTTGTTCATACTATTAAACTTAATAAGGAGGGGTATACTGTGGGGCTTTTATATTTGAACCTTGCAAAAATCTAAACCGCGGTTTTTTCTTTCTAACTACCAATTTGATAAGGAACATTTACTCTTTTCTATCTTATTTTATTTTAGCGGAGTCTGTGATGTAAAATTTAATCACCTTATATATTAGGTGTTCGTGGATATGGAGGTGTTTTACACGGCACCAGTGGCACTTCCCGCAGCGCCTGCGCCGAGTGAGGAGGGTGCGGGGCGTGCGGGCGATGGGGGTGCGTGCGGCATGGCGCCTGCGCAGCGCGCCGGCTCCGCGCGCTCTTCGCTGGTCGGCTCAGGCTCGCACTCCTCCGCGCCCTCCGACGACGACGATGATAACCCGCTGGACCACATCGAACACCAGATCTCCGTGCTGGAGCGCTCTCTGCAGGCCAAGAATGTCGCCGTTGACATAGAATCTGGCGAGGAGTCGCGCGCACGCAAACTCAAAATCGCTGGAAAACGTATCTTAAGGTGAAATTTAATTAGCCGTTATAATTATCGTTATTAACTTGAAATTTACTTAATACGATTACTTTTGCTTACTTGCCTGCTATTTACTTTTGTCAGTTGTTATGCGCGCGGTCCTATAATCCAGTGTAGTGGATTTTCTTTTAAGTTCTTTTTAGTTAGTTATGGCGGTCTTTCGTTGACAGGGTAAAATTTTATATGTCTTAATAAGTTCAATAATTTGCGATCAGCTAAGTACTGCTATTTATAAAGAAAGTGAATATTGCGGCATGCAGGAGGGGCTTCTCGATGGGGTCGGAGAAAGTGGTGACGATCGCGGACCGTCACCGGCGACCGGCCGCGTTCAAGAGCGTGCGCAGCCTGATGCGGCTGGGGAGACGCGCGCGCGGCGCCGAGGAGGAGCGCGACCTGCTGGCTGCTCCCGGGCCCTCGCAGGAGCCCGACCGCCCCGCCAGCCAGATTTCCGTATCTTCTGACGAGTTGCTCGTTGACATGCGCTCCCCCACCGACACTCCTAAGCGCAACAAGATGTACGAATTATTATTAACTTGTAATGGTAACAGTAGTGTACAGTCCGTGAGCTCTTCGGGAAATTGGAAGGATTCGTGTACTAGAAAATGACAATTATCTTTTTGATTTAGCAGTAATCCATCACGCGAAGAGTGCACTCGTTGTGTTTTCATTGACATTTATTTTTGTCCACGACAGTTTTTGTCGCTCACCTGTCATGAGATAAACATTACCTCTGTGGTTATACTACATATATCGTCTACGCTTAATCTTAAGAATAAAAAATTTCGTTTGTGTATAACACGTTCGTATAGTCGGAGCGGTCTGGACACGGAGGGCGGGTCGGCGCTGAAGGCGGCGGACTTCCAGGTGTGCGTGACGGTGATCGAGGCTCGGCAGCTGGCTGGCCTCAACATGGACCCCGTGGTGTGCGCGCAGGTCGGCGACACCCGCAAGTACACCAGCGTCAAGGAGAGCACCAACTGTCCCTACTACAACGAGGTCATTATACTCATGCATGTCCTACACCATCATCTCCACTCATTCTAATCAAAAGTACCTAGATTTTGGCATTTATCTATAAAGTTGTTGGATCGTTGTTACTTCGGGTCAAAATGGTCCAATGGTTTGACGTGTTTTGATTGAACGTTATTCCCAGTTTGATATACAGTGATCATCACTGGAAAGCATTATTACTGACAACCGACACGGGCATCGGTGACAACGGTCGACGTTGAAGTTAATGTAAATTACGAGAAGGTACGGCACAGTCTTATCATTACTACTAGTCGGCCGACCGATGTACCTAATTGTGTGGGGACACGTTAGGGGGGTGCGCGGGGAAGTGGGCAGCTGAGGTACCGAGCGCAATCTTCCTTAGTTTGCGCTCTCTAATTATAAGGGTTATATGTTTTACTTGTAACAAAATTTAATACCTGCCGATGCCTATCTTACACATGCCTAATTATTTATAGGATTTGTTCTGTTTTGAACTTTAAATCTTCATCAAGGTTTGATAAAGAATTAAAATTCCGCCGATTTCCACGAGACGACAGTTAAGTTAATTAAATTAAGATTTTGTTAGATGAGTTATTCTTAAATTCCACCATTTAACCTTTCATTTGAATTGGTAGTAGCATGCATTAAGGTGTTATGACGTGAAGTATTATACTGTAAGTATTCGTTAGTGTAAAAGTTCTTGAGACGTCTATTACGAGTATTATAGTTTCTTAAATGTGAAAAATTTCTTTTAACGTTACTAATTAATGGGGTTTTCTAAAATTTCCGTTTTTTTTTTTAAATGTATTTCTTTAAATACACACATCATTCAGAGACATACAGGGTGGAAAAAATGGGTTCAATTCCCGGGTGGGACAAGAAAAAATTAAAAAATCGTTAAATGCAGTTCTGTTTCTTTTTAAAAATAAAGTAATGTTTCCTTTCAGTAAAATGAGCTAACTAAAGGATTTAAGGTAGTTCCCCTCCAGGGCCCATAGATTTTTTCCACCCTGTATATCAAGATTAAAACTTATGTAAAATATTTGAGTATTTTTTGTTGTGACAGCCCTGACCCTTGACTGAGTTTCTTTGCGTAGGTATACGAAGTGGCGGCATGCGTTCAACAACAAAGCAGTCGGATTGCTGGTAGGTTTCTTAATACTGTGGGTGCGGCCACGAGAGTTACTATGGGATACATTTGAAGAAAAATGTGCTAGAAGTCGTCAATGTCTTTAGAGATGTCAAGTCATTTGTAACTTTTAGGAAACTCAACCTTATTGTTGTATAATGTCTGTATGACTAGACTATTTACCTAAGGTGGATACCAAAGTTAATCTGCTGACTGTACTTACTCACAGGGCTTTTTTAGTTAACTTGATTTATCAACCTAACCTAATCTAACAGCAAAAACTCGCTGATTTATTGATGTCTGTGTATGCCGCGAGACAGCGGCGCTGTCACCGGAATATGTCTATTTCTGTGACTAAATTGCGTATTTAACTTTCAGTACTTCGTGTTCGATTTCCACATGCCGCCGGTGATGCTGTTTGACAAGATCATCACGCTGTCGGTGAGCTTAATTTATTCAAACGAGGGTTCTACATATCTAGGCAAGCGAAAAATATGAAGCGCAATATGTAATCCAATTTATGTTGCTAAGTTTTTGTTGATTACACCACCGCCGCGGCGGTTTCTATGAATTTATTACTTTGTTGTTCCACCCCATGAAGCGGTTCCATACCTAATTAAGTAGAATGTTTAAAGGGAATGCTGCTATGCGGGCAAGCGAAAGAGTTGATTGCTGAAATTCAACATATTGTGCGTTATAAAGAAAAGCGCCGCTAAATATTCAAAATGATCAAATTTTACAGGGCGACGACGGTTTAAAGATTTGAGTTTATTTTTATTATGTTAAGAAAACGTGAAATAAGTATACAATTGTTATAGGTATTTTATTTGTTGTTATTTTTGTAAGCGTTCTATTCTCTGTAGTTGTATTGTCTAGCAACTACGATTTAAATAAACTAAAAAAACCGTTGATAATGTATGATAAGTAAGTATATGTTTTTTTTTTAGATTAAATGTGAAAAATTTAAATTACTAAATGACGCTATTCCAAATAACTTCCGGATTTGAACCAAAGCTGAAGATTATAATTAAAATTTAATTTTATGTATGTCTTTACCATTCACCGGACTATAGGAGTCCCGGACCTTTGGAAGGCGTACATGGAGCCGAAGCCAACACGCAGAGGCCCTTTAGACAAGTTTAATTTAGTAAAGTGATGGGACACCAACCGGCGATTGTCCCCGAGTTCAAACTATAGAAGTATGCTCCCACGGACAACCAACGGTTAGTGTAGGACTATTTAAGAAGGATTGAAGTATTAAAATAGGCTCTATGAATGAACAGATATGGACAGGTGAACTAGGCTATTGATGAAACTACGGCGCCTGCCTGGCCAATGCTAAAGAATTATATTATTAAAGAATCTTGTGCAAAGTGTGGTTATAGAATTATCAACAAGTTTTAAGAGTTGTTGGTAATTCTTTAGCTCTGCCTATCCCACTTTGGGAATGAAGGCGTGAGTTTATGTATGTATGTATGTATTAAGACAAGACTGCACGCCCGTTTGTAGGAAATGTAGGAAAGGAATAAAAAAACCTAGAAGTTAGTAGGTACATGCATTACTTTTGTATCGTTGGTAACACATATGTAACACTGCATTAAACATTAGCAGACATATTTGTTCTTCTTCTTTTTCAATATGGCGGTATTTTGCAGTGATTTTGCCAATGTCAAGTAACTACAGTAAATAGAATTAATCAAAAGTACAAGGCCGGAGAGGAGATCTTTCAATCGGCCATATTCTCTCCCCAAAAGAGGTTACCGGAAGCCAGACATATTTAGAAGTGTTTGTGGCACGAATAAATTGACCTAGGGACTTCCGAACGATATTATTTTATCGATTAATTGTACTTATGACAGTTGTGACTATGAGATAACGTATAGTATGAATTGAATATGCAACTTGCATTCCTATTATCCAGTATAAAGTCATGGTGGTATAGGTCGTATAACAGTGTCGTATTTTCTAAAATGCAATTTTATTTTATAACATACCTACCTACTAGTGTAATTTGTAGGTTAATGCAATAGTACATTACTGCAGAGACCGGGAAAATGGATATTGCGGGACGAGTAGAGTTATACGCGCTATATACGAGTCCAGCAACCGCCCTTCCCGGCTGAGGCTTGTATAGTGCTTTTCTTCAACAATGCGAGGAAATATAACATGCTTGTTAATTTGACACTGAAATAAAGCATTAAATAAAATCACACATTTGAACGTAATAAATTTATTACGCGTTTATATTATTTCGGCAATTTATTTTGTTTATGAACACAATTTCTATAAAAAAGTACTAACTATTTGATACACTTTTAAATATGCTGTAAACGCTGTTCGAAAATGTTTAACTCTTTAGTCTGACATTTAAAAAGTAAAATATACAAGGAAGATCTTTGATTGCACGAGTTTTGGATATTTGGAGTCCAAACATGGTTTTAAAAAGTAAAACTTTAGGTACGTAATGAAATATGTGTACATTTTCGCGGCCGCTGCAGCTGGTAAATAATAACTTTTTTTTTAATTTCCTGGACCTGGAACTCAGAACTTTGCCTGTCACGTATTTAGCAAAACGCACGTGCGTCTACGGCGGCAAATGCGAATGGACAACTTAAAAAAAAGTGGAATCCTGCGATTGTGAAATCTGACATAAACTTCATATGCTATAGGCAAAAAGCTGCGATGAGGCAATTTATCATCCAATTTGGTTCCATTTATGAAAAATAGCGTAGCTTTTCTATTAAACACGCGAATTATTTTATTTATTATCTATTTCCTCTTCGGAAACTAAGTAGATTGAAATGATTTTTTTTCATTGCTCCACAACTTGTTATTCTTGGCATTATTTATCTAATGCAAGGTACCTAGTAATCCTCATGGTTTTGATCTTCAGACGACCGACTTGTCATAAAACCCACTCTATAACGCTATTTTATTCAAACTTTATTTTATTCCTTGTATCAAACAATTAACTTGACATTAATCAATTTTCATGAGCTTCTTCAAAGATGTCTCTATAAAAGAGCCCATCACGGACGAACTACCAATGCGTTAAAAAAAAAGTATTTATTTAGCAACCGATTATTGCGGTATGGCAGGTCCCTTCTTTTAATCCATCATCAATCTTATTTTAATTCATCGCCTCTGAACGAACTACTTTTTGCATTGTTTTATTAGAAGTACTTATCACTTTATTCTGAAATCGTCGATATTACAACTTATGCGCAGGGATTCACTTTATAGAAAGTAGTGTCTAGTACCTAGTTGGTGCTTATAGATTATACATATCCCCACATTATACATATTAAGCTCCTAACACTACCTTGTGTTTATACTCTAAATTGCACTTTTCGTCCGTAAACACATAAAACTATTCAAATCGAGTTAAGCTACATTTAATTTTAACACGCGATCGAACTTTCGGCTAGCCCTGCCACGATCCAAATCAGACATGTACAGTCACCCAATAAAAACAATAAGAATACCTACTTAGAACGTTGAGAACAACGATTTACTAAATGTATCACGAAAAGTGCTTAGCAAAAAAGTCGTAAGTCCGTTTTAAGTTAAAAATATATATAATTTTGAGTTCAAAATATAACAAACGTATGGCTCTTTTTTTAACTAAACCATAAGTACAAAAAAAAATAAGAAAAGTCCGGTTTTAGATGGAGTTTTAGGTTGCGACTTGAAAAAACATAAAAGCGCGTTTATCTCGAAACCGTCAAAACGCCTATATGCCTTTTTGGCTTAGCACGGCAGCATATACCTACCTCTCTCTCGACTTCGCCGGCCATAGATTCTCACTAATATCTTTAGCTGCGTTGGCGATGTCCGGCGGAGTCGCATTTTCCATTTATTATTATTTATTTATTTTATTTATTTATTAAAAACAAACAACACAGTACAATAATATTAAACGCCCTGCAAAACTGTTACAACAGTTTGACTATCCATATCTTCTGATGACGATATAGGTATTTTTTATTGATATATGACACCCTTTTAATATTATTTTTTTAATCAAACAATTTATATCTGTAGGTATTTATAAATTATAATTATCGGCACTTCGGCAGATTACATCATTTTCTATGACTTACCACAGATAATGTCAAACGTGTTCAGGAGTCCGATTCTGGTGACAGTCGAGATCAATAGTTTATTTGCGAGATTTTTAGAAAATTGTATGCAACTGACATTTCATCTCGAATGAAACTTCACATCGAATGGCACAAGAATTGGGGTCCTGACGTATTATGATAGTTTGGGTCCAAGCATTATATTAAAAAAAAAGCTATTACGTACGATAGGGCGTAATGGTAAAAAAAATGGCCCGCGGGTATTATTTTGGATTTACGGTAGATTTTTCTAGCATGTTAGGACACTATTTACGAGCAAGTGTGATGAAATAGTACATTGTGTATTAAGGTCGGTAAGTAAGGAAATACGAGGCTCTAGTAGGCTTTCTAAGTCGAGGTTCGTAATTCCCGTACCGCCCGTGAAACATACAATGTTTTTCATCACATTTGCGAGTAAAATAATTACACAAGTCAGCACAACTATTATTACGAATTACTTGAACTTTTTTTAAGCGGATGGCGGGCGGACTCCACAAATTATACAAATGTTTCGTTCAGAAACGTTAAGGGCAAATACTTACGTAGGTATACATACAGCCCTGAAGGAGTGTAAAAAAAAACGACGTTTTGATACAGAAAACTATTAAAATCGATTATTAGGAACATTAATTGAGTATTTAAGTAACATGTAGCGAGATTGCAATGAAATTCCTGTTTAAATAATATTTTAAGACAATTTTTCAATTGCGTGTAAACTCTTTGCTTGAACTTGCATGACCTGTGTGCTATGCTATAAATTTAAAAAAAAATACTTACCGACCTTGGGTTTCATGGTAAAAAGAAAGGTCGAGGGTTTTATATGGGGCATTGCGGTCAAGTTAACCTGTATGTTTAGATACTGTTTACGTGCTGTTTATGTATACCTACGTAAGTATTTGCCCTTAACGTTTTTGAACGAAACATTTGTACAATCTGAGGAGTCCGCCCGCCATCCGCTTAAGAAAAGTTCAAGTAATTCGTAATAATAGTTGTGCTGACTTGTAATAGTATTATAAGTTTTTTCTGCCCTATAATTTTATTTATTTACTCGCAAATGTGATGAAAAACATTGTATGTTTCACGGGCGGTACGGGAATTACGAACCACGACTCAGAAAGCCCTCAGTCTTCGACTTCGGGCTTCTACTAGAGCCTCGATCGTGATTCCTTACTTACCGACCTTAATACACAATGTACTATTCCTTTCTTTGGATTTTACGGTACTTTCAATAATTATTAAAGAACCACCATGAGTGGCGGATTTTCTGGCAAAAAATGTAACTAATTTAAAATTTACAATATTAATAATTATTGATCTGGCCTAAGCCAATGTAACCAGTAGCGCACATAATTTGTACATTTTCAGTATATAAAAATAATCTTGCTTCTAAATTTCAACCGGAAAACCCTTGAATTTTTGTGCGGTGAATTATATGTATACTTAAAGGTTTTTCCGCTGTCCTATACTTCCGTTTAAATAATTAGGAATGGCATTTGTGCCACTATTGTATTTGGTTCTATAATAAAAAGGCAAATTTCTTAGAAAGGTGTTTTTTTTTTCAGATGTTAGCGTGAGGCGCTTAATGAATGTATTTAGGTCAAAGAATGGATATTTACTATTACAGCATATAGAATAAAGAATTTAAGTGTGCTATTTTATTATTATAATTATACATATTTTGTGAGTATGGTAATGCACAAAGTTTAATTTTGCCTACCCCGGCCTCTTCAATAAGGTTTAATGTTAACATTATTCCATCTACACTAGACTTATCTATACCCAGACTTGTAAGTGACCCATAAGTTTGTGAACTATTAAAAATAACACAAATAAAATATTAACGCCTTATAATTTAATAATCGTTATACATAAACGCACACAACACATTTTGTAATTGTCTATAATAAATAATGCACAATGGTCCGATTTCTTTTTCCATAGTGTTTCTCTTATTATGTCAAACTGCCGTTAAACGTGTCCAATGAAAAACCTTACCCTTCCTTCTGTAAAAAGCCTTTCTAATGCTAGAAAAAATGACGTATACTCGCAGTGTACCTACGTGGACAGAACCTGTCAAGTGATCCGTTAGCGTGTCGCATGCAAGTTACGGGAGGCTTCACCAGTGCTGCCGCGCCGCGCCGGGGCCGCGCTGCGTGTGTACCCGCTCATGTAGCGATCACTTCGTGGTCGGCATTATAATTGCGCAGCTTTATTTTAAGCAGACAATCCGCGGCGCATAATCCTATATTTAAATAGTAAAAAAAACATGTCACGGGTGACATCACGTCTCGTGTCGCTCGACGCACCCCTCGGCTCGTGTGACGAGCGGCTTGTCTGGCTGCGCTTGCGCCTGGCGCACGGAACTGTTGACAGGATTGTGAAGATGAAAATTTAAATGCAAAATGCGACGTTTCTTTCCCATTAAACCTAGTTTATTTTTTGTTTTTTTACGAACTTAATTTTTCGTTTTTCGTAATAACTATGACATATTCAAAATCTCAAAATCTCTGAAATTGGATTTAATTTAGGGGGTGTTAAATGTTATGGCCCGTAGCTTAATTTGTATGGTTTTTTAGGACAGCCTCGCGATTTAATCCTCTTAGGTTGCATTCGACCAAATTGGAATAAGCTCTTATACCTAGATTAAACGCGGAATCCGTATTGAATAATCTCGGAGTAAGTCTTATTCCAGTTTGGTGAAATGCGGCCTTAACATAAGTAGCAAAAAGTTGGTATAATTTCGGCTTACTAGTAGAGGATGTTGCGAACCGGCAGGTGCTGCAGTCGCGGAACATCCTACGCGCCAACAAGCTGCTGGGCAGCTTCAAGCTCGACGTCGCCACGGTGTGGAGCCAGCCAGGTGGGTCCTCCGTGCCAGCCTATGCAAATGCTAATGTTCTCTTGATTGGTCTCACCATCACTTTTTTGTTTTTGTTCTAAATGCTCGGACGGTTGTCTTTATTCGATTTTGAGCTACAGGACTCCCACTTGATAGCGTGTGGGTGGCTGTAAGCTACCACTATTAAGAAACTGATAGTACTGTACATTAATACTCGTTACTTATTAGTATGACTTACCGCCTGTTTCACAATCGACAAGTAATAGTACATTACTGCACAGACCAGGAAGTAGGCCGTTGCGGGACGAGTAGAGTTAGCGTGGCCGAGACGCAGTCGAGGCCACGCTATATACGAGTCCAGCAACCGCCCTTCCTGGTCGAGGCTTGTATAGTGCTTTTCTCTAACAATGCGAGGAAATTAAACAAAATTTCAGTTTTGATATAATATGTATTCAAATGTATTAAAAAAATGAAGTCAAATACGATGTGATAATATGACGAAGGCAAATGGCAGTAAGTACTTAACCGACTATGCTTCTTCTTTACACTCTGGTGGTGTGCCGATAAACACATCTTCATCACTGGAACTCATTTTACTTTTGTATTTTCGCGAAACAAAAATAATACGTACTGTACTTAAACTTCCCTAAGAAAAAAGTATTCCCGATTCCCGCCTTAATTTTATTAATTCTAAACGCAGAATGTTTTAAAAAAAGTAAAACTATTTGACACTTTGGTAAATACGCTGTAAACGCGATAAACGGCGTTTACCTTTTTAGTCTATGACATTTAAAAAGTAAATAAACATGGAAGAATTTTGAATTGTACGAGTGTTTGGCTGTTTGGAGTTAGTTACCATAGTCCAAATATGGTTTTAAAAAGCAAAAAAACCGGGTACGTCATGAAACTTGTATACATTTTCGCGGCCGCTGCCGCTGGTAAATAATAACTTTTTTTTTTTAATTTTGCCCGGGCCTGGAACTCGGAACTTCGCGAGCTGATTTTACAATAGTAAGGTTAACATTTCCGAGCATGTGGGAGAAAAGCATATTTGACAGATACATTTAGCTCTTTTTTCCCTTTATACACTTGAAAATAGACGAAGAAGGAGCCAATATTAAATCGACAAATAAATTTACTCGTCGATTGTGAAACAGGCCCTAACACTTATTTGCTTATTATTAAATCCGAGTAAAAAAGTACATTCATACCAGGATGTGCTTCATCGCTCATCGTTATGATTAAGAATGAGCCGGAGTGAGGTTTTTTTTTTTCTCAACGTTGACGCTAAATTTATACAGTACCGGCAAATAATATATCACCTTTGTACTTACATCTCATACGATTACCTACAAAGACTCACCAGAATTAACAACCAATTAAGAACTAGTTGGACCAATTTTATTGCTATTATTCAATTTGTTAGCTGATTAAATAAGGTTAAAAATGGTATATAACAAATGTTTGACCATATCGTAGTTTAAAAAGGTTAGGGTTTAAAAAAACAATTGCCAACGCGTTCATTTTAAATATACGAGATTTGTATGAACACGTCAGCAAAGGTTTTTTTAAATACTAAACTTTTTTAAACTGCGGTATGTACAAACATTTGTTACATACCACTTTGAGCCTTATTTAATCAGCTAACGAATTGAATAATAGCAATACAACTGGTCCAACTAGTTCTTGATTGGTTGTCAATTCCGGTGAGTCACCTTTGTAGGTAATCGTATGAGATGTAAAGTACAAAGGTGATATATTATTTGCCGGTACTGTAGATTTTATCGAAGTCGATAGACCCGTTTTTGTCATCTAAAAATATTAAATGATACTTAAACAACAAAGTAATTTTTGATCATAACTTGAATCAATTTACCTTCTATAGTCATAAACGGGTGCTACTTGTTATTTTCAATTAAAATAACTAAATAACTAGCGCAGTCACTATAGGCAAACGAAAACATTCTATAAAAAGTTGGTCAGTCTACGAGTAGGCGAAAACTGGCAGGTTGTATAACAACTAACTTTAGCCCGCGACTTCATCCACATAAGGCTCCGATACTTATACAGGGTGTCCCGTAAGTACCACGTCAAACTTAAGGGGGAGGTAGGTGAGCAAGCCCCCTACCTAACATGGAAAAATCGCCTTAGTAAAAGTCGCACCGTTTTCGAGATATTTGAATTTTTCTGATTTTTAGAAAAATCTAACCCGCACTGAGTTTTTGATCTGTGGTATTCGGAATTTATTATTTTTTAATTTTTATTTTATTGCAAAACAATCTTGAATAGTTGTGTTATCAAATGGTAAAAACCATTGAAAAGTAACTATTGTAGTTTTTTTTATTTTTTAAATTAAATTTAAAATTTGCCTCTTCCGTTTTATTTTGGTAAAACTTTAGCCCCTCCTGGTGAAAAAAAAAAACATGACCACTGGTTAGCCAATTAGATTAAAAACATGCTCGTTTAATGGGCATTTAAAAATGATAAATACTTTATCATCAAAACACTAATAATTTTTTTTTTTAAAGAAAAGCGTAAAATACACCGCAATTCACGTTAAGCCAGTACTGCCACCCAAGCGTACTTGCGACGCGAGCTGTATCAGAATTCCATTCTAGTTTAATTCAGCAGCAATGCAAAACTTATCGCTCAAATTAAAATCTTTAAATTTCGGTAACTTCGTTCGAAATTTAAAAATAATTTTTTGAACCCAATCTTACTGTTTATTTGGTGTGTGGTTAAATTTAATTACTTACTTTTGTGATTTAATCCACAGTCACAATTGTCACAAAGGCCAAATCGTTAAGCAAATCAGAGTCCGAAATACAAGCAAAAACAGTTAGTCCGAAAAACATCAAACATAAACGACAAATCACAAAAGTAAGTAGGTAATTAGATTTAACCACACACCGAATAAACAGTAAGTTTGGGTTCAAATGTGACAATAAACAAATAAATGAGGAACAAAATTATTTTTAAATTTCGAACGAAGTTCGAAGAGTTTTAGGACAGTTTTTTTTAAAATAAAGAGTTTGGCATTATGCAGGTTGTAAGCCCAAATCGAATAATTATCTACTTGGAATATCGCAGATTAAACGTTTTATAACTTTTTTTTAATAAATTAAGCGTAATTTAAAGATTTTAATTTGTTCGATTAGTTTTGCATTGCTGCTGAATGAAACTAGAATGGAATTCTGATACAGCTCGTGTCGCAAGTAAGCTTGGGTGGCAGTACTGGCTTAACGTGAATTGCGGTGTATTTTACGCTTTTCTTTAAAAAAAAATAGTATTAGTGTTTTGATGATAAAGTATTTATCATTTTTAAATGCCCATTAAACGAGCATGTTTTTAATCTAATTGGCTAACCAGTGGTCATGTTTTTTTTTTTCACCAGGAGGGGCTAAAGTTTTACCAAAATAAAACGGAAGAGGCAAATTTTAAATTTAATTTAAAAAATAAAAAAAACTACAATAGTTACTTTATAATGGTTTTTACCATTTGATAACACAACTATTCAAGATTGTTTTTCAATAAAATAAAAATTAAAAAATAATAAATTCCGAATACCACAGATCAAAAACTCAGTGCGGGTGTACATTTTTCTAAAAATCAGAAAAATTCAAATATCTCGAAAACGGTGCGACTTTTACTAAGGCGATTTTTCCATGTTAGGTAGGTGGCTTGCTCACCTACCTCCCGCTTAAGTTTGACGTGGTACTTACGGGACACCCTGTAGGATGAAAAGTATGTTCCCCGGGGTTCCAAGATGTTTTAACATGTTGGTTGGTTGTTGGTTATGGACCGGCAACCCAGGGGAGGACTACATTGGTTGGTTGTATTCTGGTACTGCTGGTATAATCAACCACATAAAACTTCTTTCTGATGGGACTCAAGTTGCAGTGTAAACTTCCAAGGGGTGGGGCATGCTAAGTTTGTCTTTCGAGTAGGTATAATAAATAAATAGTATGAACAAAGTACCTCCGAATTATGCCGTATTTTTGTGTTTTTTCTCCGAATTATTTTTCCTGTAGTGACTGTGCTGCTGGTAGGTATATGCCATCAGGTAGCTCACTGTCTTCTCCGACTAAGTATCCATTCTGTCTAAATATATCCATACCGTTTTACGACCGCCAATCATCGAGGATTTTTTGTAGGTACAAGAGGAAATATAAAACGTATTTATACATAGTTGCCAGGATCTGGTTGCGATCTGTACCGAATCGTAGTACTGTTGAGAACTAAAAAGGACTTTGCTTTATAAAATGTGGAGCATAGATTTTTTTATGATGGATAATTGGATATGGTTAAGGCATGGGGTCCTATTAAAATCAAAGTTTTGGCCAATAGCCTCTCTATATAATTAAACGGGCAGTAATTTAAATTTTCGGCTGTTGGTTATTAATATGTATAGGGCGACGGTAAAACATGAACTGTTACGTCTCAATTAAATATTAGGTATCGGAGGCCCTACCTAGAATATCGAACTTCGAAGTAACGTAGCCTCTCTTCTCAAAAGTTTCAAATTTATTTATTATTTAGTATATCTACAGTAAAAATATCAAAGTCCAAAATATCTAAAGTTACAAAATTGAACGGTTAATGTATCAACGGTAGTAATATATACATCTCAAATACCTATCATACGATTAAAATATCGCATGTTTAAAATTTCCACATTTATATGACCTGAATTTATTTGTAAAATGTTAGGTATCCAATTACTGCTATTTATAAATTGTCCTATATATCGCTTTTTGAATGTAAAAACAATATAAATCAATGAAAAAAAAATAGTTTGATTTAAAACTTCAATTAAAAAAAACATTTTCATCTGTGTCGCTTCTGGTTCACTAATGTTTGACCAAAAAAATATTGACAAATGGTCATTTGACAAACAACGATTCACCAAATGATCATTTGGCAAGCGAGACATTTCACAAAAGTATAATCTTACAAAAACTCACTTAGCAATTGATCATTTAGCAATTAGTTTACCTATTTCTGGGCAGAAAAAAAACAAGCTCGAAGGCCAAGGCGGGAGCCAAGCTCCCGCCTTTGCCTTCTAACCTAACCTATCCGAGTCGGTTATGCCCTGATTCGTCTTCCTCGTAAAATGTAAATTTAACTGTTGATCATTTGGAAAAGTAAGTCATTTGTAAAATGACTAGTAGTAAAATGATCAATTGACTTAATATTTTTTTGCAAAACGTTGTTTGTCAAGTGTAATTTTGCCAAATGACTTTTGGTCAAACGGCAGGACACCGTCGCTTCTGTATCTAAGCAACGGTATGTGTGTGTGTGTAATATAATTATGTTTCACTTTTCATGCTCTTAAATTGTTATTTTAGTCTCTACATATCGAGACTAAAGCTCCTTATAATCTCTAGGGATTAAAGTATTTTTTAATTTTCTTTGGTAACCCCGTGATTGGATGTGTAGGGCTGCACATCCAATCACGGTGTTTTTGAATAGAGGGTTATCGCCATTTATAGTGATTGTGTAATGGAAATAATCTCAAAATGACAACTATGCAAAAATATACTTAAAAAAAACAATTTAATTTCGTGAAACACATTAATGATTACGAATATGAATCTATTTAGTTGTTTAGTTTTAGTATTCGTTTTAAAATAGTTTTCAAGTTTGAATCTGAATCTCGAGCGTCACTATACAAAATAAATACAAAAATAAAAAACCGCGGAACAAATTTTTAAGAAACTTTGTTATATTCAATATTTTAATTTTGTATAGAACGTCGTATTTTTTTTAAACATTCAAAGTGAAAAATGGAGTGCTTATCACGAGACTAAACAACCGCAATGAAACTCGAGCTATAGCCACCCTCGTTCCACTTCAAAAATCTCGTGTCATTACGGCTTGTTTTAGTCCCTCGTTGAACAATCTACTGTAATAAGTACGAAGAAATGTTATTCAGTGAAGTGAGCGAGCGTAGCTAGCAAACTAGTCTGTCTGACGGGAGACCGTCTGTTAGGTTAGGTTTGTTTATAGCTTATAACTGAATATTACTTAAAAAACAATGAGTAAGTATATGTATATTGAAAAAATGGATTGTGTAACTTAGGCAGTGTCTTTTTCATAATTATTATTTGCTAGTCGGTCGGAGCAACAAGTGCGAGCTGAGGAGGGGGAGAGATTAAAAAAACCTCGCAATAAGCGTAAATTAAAAGCATAAAATGAACTCACCTTACTTTCTCACATCTAAAACTTGAGACCAAAATACATTGCACATTTTTTATTCCCGACGCGTAATTCATTTGTAGGCTTGCTTAGGAAGTTGGAAGAAGTGCAGATTAGCAATATGTATCCAATGAAAGTGAGACCGTATCTGACCTTAGAAGTCAAACTGCTGCACTTAGAGATGTCAATTAAATTCAATACTGGTTTAGTAACGTGTTGTCTTATTCTATTGTAGCTATGAAACTGACAGCTACAACTTTAATCAAGCATTAAATTTAATTGATGTCTCTGAGTGTGAAAGTAAGGGCCTTATTAATAAAGTGACCTTAATGTCCGTCTCAAGCCAAGAAAAGCTCGAAAAAAATATATTTTATTACTTATCCTTATCATTTATAGACGCGCGTCTTATACGTTTCAAGATCACTTTACAAATATGGCCCTAATTCCGCTCGCTCCAACAGACCTTACAACAACTTACTGCATGTTTCTCTCTTTATGTACTGGCCTCTTTTTAGCACCTACTATGAATTTCTTCACGCTTTTTCAGAATGACCTGGCAGCGGAATGAGTGTCGCGCCTTTCTGCCGTCGTATGTTTAGTAGGTGACGAGGTATATTTGATTTGTGTAGAGCTGCTATAATCGATTTATTTATGAAATCCCTCGCTTTGTAGCTTCTTTTTTTAACACTTGCTTTTTCCCACGACTTGGTCTGAGTAGAAGTCGTTTATAGCTATGCTTCAGTTAGGAATGGGGGAAAAAGCGCGGAACCTATATAGTTTCAAGTATTTTGAGGTTATACTCTGAGGTAAATATTATATTGACAAATCCATAGGATTTGTGGCTGCTCCGGCGCTGATCAGTGTAAACCGTTCGCCTTTGCGTAACAAAGCACGGTACCTTCGCTCGATGTCGCAGCCTCGGCCTGGACCAGACCTGACCGCTGCAGTTGCCTTGTTCCCGCGCTCTCTCACAGCAGCGGGCAGCCCTCCCTCCAGGCCTCCGGCTTTTGTACAGAGTGTCCTGGGACAATAGTGTCAAGCGAAAACCTAGAGGGAAAGGCACCTCAAGGGGCATCCAAATCACCCCAATGTATGTTCGGCGATTTTTCTTAGTTTAGGAGCCATTTTTTTTCTACAAAATAAACAGTAGCTATGTACATGTGATTCGTTTAAAAAAGCAATCAGTTTTCACAGTTTTGGAAAAAAAAAATAGTCACAAAGTATAACACTATTCATGAAGGCCGAGTTAAAAAACACATAATTTTAATGTGAAACAAAACAAACCCTGTTCAAACACTTCCATATTTTATTAACTTTCTAACCTATTCATTTTATGGAGAAACGTACTTGATCCTTAATTCTCTCTTTTTGTAGTATTTACTAAAGTCAATAAAACTAAAACAATTGCGCCGATAATAGGTTTATTTCGTCACATTAACAAACACACTTCGATATTTGAGTTTCGATGTAACACACACACGATTTATTTATATCTCGCTTCCATTACGTCTCACGCAGCGCCGTGGCGTTTGCTGGAGCATCGACATGATTGGTATTAGTTCACTTCAGCCGGCCGTCCTGATGCCATTGTTCGCCCCGAACAGATCAACCATCTGAAGTCGCCAATCCATAACCCTCTTATTGTTGTATAATAGTCAGCCTCTCAAGCCTATTTAACTGAAACGTTACGTTGGTAGCCAGCCTCTAAAAGCTGTACATTATTTAAACATTAGTAAACAGCCTCTTAGTGCTGCACAATGGTCCGCCTCTGAGGGCCTTCATTATTTAAACATTTGTACTCAGCCTTTTACAACTGTACAATGGTCTGCCTCTGAGGGCCTTCATTATTTAAACATTTGTACTCAGCCTCTTAAAGCTGTACAATGGTCCGCCTCTGAGAGCCTTCATTATTTAAACATTAGTAACCAGCCTCTTACAACTGTACAATGGTCTGCCTCTGAGGGCCTACATTATTTAAACATTTGTACTCAGCCTCTTAAAGCTGTACAATGGTCTGCCTCTGAGGGCCTTCATTATTTAAACATTTGTACTCAGCCTCTTAAAGCTGTACAATGGTCCGCCTCTGAGGGCCTTCATTATTTAAACATTTGTACTCAGCCTCTTAAAGCTGTACAATGGTCCGCCTCTGAGGGCCTTCATTATTTAAACATTTGTACTCAGCCTCTTAAAGCTGTACAATGGTCCGCCTCTGAGGGCCTTCATTATTTAAACATTTGTACTCAGCCTCTTAAAGCGGTACAGTGGTCTGCCTCTGAGAGCCTTCATTATTTAAATAATAGTATACCTACCAGCCTCTTACAACTGTAAAATGGTCTGCCTCTGAGGGCCTTCATTATTTAAACAACTGCACTCTACCTCTTAAGGTGCTTTTTTTTTTTTGTGGAAATTTAAAATTCATTCTATTCCTTCCTTCCACTACAAAACCTATGGAAATTGAACAAAAGAAATAGCTCCCCCGCCTAGAATGCAACGTAATAAAATAACCATCGAACATGCAGATTCTATTAGAGAGCCACTGCCGAATACCAGCCACGCCCAACAAAATAGCACATTAGAACAGATCCTAATATTTAAAACAAAATGAAAAAATAGTCTCACTCATTCAACCAAACAGTAAGTACCTACTCTAATGGGTCTGTTGAAAACCGTAATTTCTAAACTACCGTATATGGCATCCTTGCGACATCAATGAATTAGCTCCCAACATAAACGAGTTATCCATAGGCAATAATAATTACTAATAAGTTAGACGCAGTCCTTATATCGACTAGGGAACGCAATTTAACCGGTTATGAACCGATGTTAAAACCGGCTGTAACCGGTTGTGTGCACTCCCTAGCATCGACCGCCTTAATCTAAACTGACATAACGGACAAAAGGCTAAGTTTCAGGAGAGCCAAACAGTTATTTTTCTTTTTAATTTCATAATTTTGCTGTTTGTTTACGTATGATATATAACTAAAACTAACGGATTACTTATTTTTTTTCACTCAAATAACTCAATTGGGATAGACCAAAAAAATAGCTCACGGTTTTTACATTCTAATTCGGAAGAATAAGTAATTTTAAGAGATCAATTTCATTAATTTTGTAATTGACCCAATAGTTTTGTTTTAATATCTTTATTTATTTAACAGAAATTTTATGGATGACGTGATTATTTTAAATTTGGGGTGGCATTTTCTAATAAATTACATGTACATATATGTACATACCTTCACGCCTGTAATCCCAGAGTGGGGTAGGCAGAGCTAAAGAATTACCAACAAGTCTTAAAACTTCTTGATAATTCTGTAACCACATTTTGCACAAGTAGGCTAAGAAGTTTCCCAGTGTATTAGTGACAGGTGGCAAGCCCATCGCCTAACAGTACTATAAGCCTTTATTCCCTTAGTCGCCTCTTACGACATCCACGGGAAGACATGGAGTGGCACTATTCTAAGCCGGCAACCAAAATAATAAATTGCAAAATAAATTACATACAATTGAATTATATCCAATGATAAAAAGTCATTTTAATAGTGTAATAAAACATACTATTTCAAGCTTCAAGCCGTAAACGAAAGTAAAACAAAGGTCAAACGCACTTTTGTCGAAATGTCCGAATTAGATAAATATTTCAAAAAAAACAAACGCAGACCGGCTTTAAAACCCTATTCCTCGAAATGGTTTTCAAATAAGACTAATTTAAAAAATATGAACAATCCCAATTTATTATTTAACGCTTAGTTACGGAGACAGCATGTCTTTTTCGTCAAAAAAAAATCAATATGTCCAATAAACCCTTCTTCAACGATTGACTTAAGAGTTAATTTGATGAATCTAGAAATAAATTGAAAGAAACGAAATTAAATTGGTTGTATCTCTATTTAAATTGATCAATTACAAGGTTAAAAAGGTAATTACATGGGAAATTATCTTAGGTGAATTAATAAACGAAAACATAAAATTGTATTGTGTTATTTATTATAACAATTAAGAGATCAATCATGAAAGTATAGATGTAAATAGCCAGAGCTCGGAATCGCATTTATGTTAGTAGTGGTATTTGTTTGTTTACAGGACTTTTAAATTTAAATGTTCTTTTTCCTGTTAATATCAGCAATAAACCATGGTTTGTAAGTAAAGTAAAGTGTTCTGAAGAAGTAAAAAATATAAGACAAACAATAATCAATGTAATTTTCTAATGAAAATCGTAAACGGATGCTTTTATAATTATATTCCAGTTCTCGCAGTTTAGTAGAACATGAGAAAAAGCCCATCACTCTATGAACATACATGGTGGTGATTGGGATTGGGATGCCTTTTGACGTGCTCTACCTTGTACTTTCGTTTGACACCATTTCTTCCACTAGAATCGGGGTTGGAAGATTCGGTTTTTTGAACATTATAAGTACTTAGCGCCAACGCCGCCGCGCCGCCTCTCACTTGCTCGATTGGATAAATATGGTGCTTACTTAGCAGCATAAAGTGATGAGGAGCGCGCGAAATCATGTCGATTCAACTAGGCAAACTTTTAGAAATAATGTCTTTTTTTTGATTAATCAAATGGCTGAGACTGTTTTCTTAAAAAAAAAGTTTTTTAATATATGCTTGATAGTAAATATGTTGCAGGAATAGATGTTTTATTAGGACTGTAATTATTATAATGTATGCGCTAGTTAATTTGATTTGCAAACAGTATCTTTGATATATTTTGAAGAATTTTGTTGTTGCGCATTAGAGGAAGAATTTATGTATATTTTCGAATTATTATTTTTAGTAGGTACTTTAGTTTTTTTATTCAAAAATTGCTTTATTTGTAGTTAAACATTTATTTTGATGTAATTGTTATGAATCATTTTAAATTAATAACTGTTTGGTGTGCATAAAATTAACCCAATTAAGAAAAATATTAATAAAATTGGTAAGTACGAGTAGGTACTATCAGCCCAATGGAACCTTGACCCACCATAGAATTGTGTCACAGTGACTTTATGATTCAAGTCGTAAGAAGTATTAAAGAAATTGTTTTATAATGTCACTGTGGCACCGTCGTATGGTGGGTCAGGGTTCCATTGGGCTGACAGTAGGAATATGCATATTGTATGGATTTTCTGATTTCTTTCAATTATGCCGTGGGCTACACAATTAGAATGTAACTCCAATTTATATTTTCACTATATTCACATGACTTGCCGGGCCGAGTTAAAAACAATACGATAACACGTCAAACGCAATATGATTTGAGCGAGTATTCTACTGACACGCGGGGGCGCTAGAGCCCGGCGCGCTGGGCCGGGCAGCGGCCGCGGCGCCGGCGCCCCCGTTACAGCACCCCGAGCGCGAACTTTTACCTTCTATTGAGTAAGTGTCGTTAACGTAGCATTGTACCGAAAAGGAAATTCTCAAATTGTGAAAGTTTCTTCTGAGAAATTCTCAGAATTTTCTAAGAATATTCTTAAAATTTGTATGGAAGGAGCACATTCTCAATGCTCTCAATTGTTTTCGATAATATTCTCAGTAACTTCTTGAGAAGATTTCTTAACGTCTGAGAATGTCCTGCTACTTGTACATTGCTACGTTAACGTATCGTCATCGAGATAACGTGGACTGTACCTATCTAAATCACGAACTCCTAGGAAACCTGAGTAGGATTTCAAATATTATTTTAGCAAAAACCATATTGCATGTAAACGTAAAGTTCGGACCGCGGGAAACGCCACGCGCCGTTCCAATCTTCGTTCCGAACCGTACGTGTAAATGCAACCGCAATAGTAAAATATGTATGTAAAACATGTACGGTTCAGAACGAAGATAGGAACGGCGCGCGGTGTTTCCCGCGGTCCGAACTTTACGTGTAAAGGCCGCTATTGTCTTTGGCATTACCACGAAGAATAGAGGCCCAGCAAGAACTAGCTTGGTGCGGCTGATACATATCTGACAGCGGTTATTATTAAGGTAAAGGCACCTATTACCGAGGTACTTAAGGTAGTTGATTGACTTCGTATAGTGTACCTTTTTGGCCACATTTTAGCTGATTACTTGGAATAACATACATTTAAACCAAAAACTCGAAATGCCCTATTACCGAGGTTTAGACAGGCTTTAGATAACCTTATTACCGCAAACGAGGTTCCTATTACCGGGGGTAGAGAATTAAGGTATTTTAGGTTCCGTACATTAATTTATTAGGTACAGTCAACGTCAAAAGTAAGTGATCAAAATTAACATTTCAAAACATGTTCAAGCATGACGCCCCAGATAAAACAGATTATAACAAAGTGTCATTTTCAACTGAATATTTAATTAGTCAAAAGAAAATGATCATAAACGATGCCACAACTGTCTCTTTACAGAAAATTTCAATAAAGATTTTTTTATTTTTTTACCAAAGTGTCAAGTGTCCAACAAGATAAAGTCAAAATGACAAAATATCCAAATGAAAACTAGGGTAATTTCGGCAGTTATAAAGGATTTATTTTAAATGTTGCAAAAAAAAACAATGCGAAGTAGTAGGAACTCTTTTTTCCTTCAACCCTTGACGGAAATGAGAGGTGTTATAGTTGTTTCGCGTGTTTGTCTTACGAGTACAACCGACATTAACCGAACGTCTGACTTGTATTCCGAGGTGGTCTTGAGGAGACATGAAGGCTCAAACATTCATATTCACTTACATGTGATAGTTTGATAGTATTACTGACTATTGCTATTCTAGAAAATCAGTTTAATTTGAAACACTCAGACTTTGACTTTAACCGTTTGAATGGCATGTCACTTACTTATGACACATTAAGAGCTAATTTACTTATGCTAAACTACAATAATCAGATACATCTGTCTTAATTTATTGCATATACTACTTTGAGACCCTATTTCATCAGTTTCTTTTGCTGTTGACTGTACTAGACATTTTAATGAATTTTGCTAAAAATAAATAACATACTTCAATATGGATAAGAATTACTTATTAAGTAAATGGTTTCTTTGCTATATAAGTACGCATTTATAAAAACAAACCAATTAAAAAATAAACGAATCTCCATCTCTGTTTAATAGTACATGATATTAATATAAAAGGGTTTAGAGATTAGTAACTAAAATGGACAGACTCGTTGTCGTTGCTTACCGCAGCCAATTAAAATGATGCATGCATATCATCGCCGAATCAAAAAAGATAAAGGAGGCCTTCGATTACCCCTCGATTTCGGTAGTTCAGCTCTGTGAAGTTGCTGAACAAGTTCACGAATATATACGAATACGTATACAGATATACAGATTATTTTCAGATAGGCACAAATGTGGACATAACGTTTCGGTTTTATTAATCATAACCGTAGATATGCAAGAATTATTGAAATGTGAGAATTCACAACTATACGAAGTCTATAAAAAAAGATAACCAATTGTCAAGGGTCAGTAAGGTTACACATTTACTTTGTGCCTAATTTGTATCAACAAATGAAGTATCCACGGAAAGAACATGGTTAGTCACATTAGTAACATTAGTAATTTCGTCCTATAATATACATTTTGAGATTCAAAACTCATTAAAAAAAAAAAAACTAGACATGTTCTTTCCGTGGACCCTTCATATATAATTACATTTATGTACTTAAAACAGACTAGAGGGTGCTAAATATATCGCCACACGCATAATTTCCTCGAGAAAGCTACTCACTCGGGGTTCGGTTCAGGAGTTCTCTCCGTTGTAAAATGTCTGAAGTACGCAAAATGACTTGTTTGTATGAATTACATGCTTACAAAATGATCTCAGTTTTATAAAGACTTATAATTAGCAAAACGTCTTAGTTGTTATGTTCAAGTAAGTAAGCAGAACGATCAAATTATATATGAGGTCTTGGTTGTACAACGACTGTGTTAGCAAAAGGTCTGGGGACCGATTTTTGACTTTCGAGCGCTGGGAAGGTTGACTCGGAAGTGGGCAAAATAAGGGAAACCGTTTTTTGAATTACGAGCGGTAGAATTGAAAACGAATGGTGTGGGCACCCGTCTTTAAATTTACTACCGCTAGTAATTTCAAAAATACGGTTTCACAGATTTTGCTCACTTCCGAGTGAATCTTTCGAGCGCACGAAAGTCAAAAATCGGCCCCCTGAGTTGCATTACGTCTCGGTCACAAAATGTCCTTATACCAAGATGAAACGTTGCAATTGCGACACAACTAGGTAAAACGAAGATTGCATGCTTTTGAAGTGCGAGTACCACGCAGACGATATTAAAATGATGTATTAACATTCTACAATCTAAAAGACTTGCCACTTACTTAGACTTTATTTATATTATACAATTTGACTATACATATAGTTTTAATGCTACTAAGACATTCAGCCAGTTTTGTTGTTATGTTCATTTGGACCTTTTGCTTTTGAAGTCGTAATGACATTAAGACGTATTACAACCAAGCCCTTTCTCCTACTTTGGAATATTGCTATGCGGGCTTTTTCCACATTAAAACCTTACTTCCTAACTAATATTATAAATATAAAAAGGGGTTGCAAAGTTTGTATAGGCAAAAATAGTTTTTTGGTCAAATTTACTTGAAACTAGAAGAAATACTCTTCAATGCAAATAATGTGACACGTATTTCAGCGATTACTAAAAATTAACCCCTTGGGGAATGAAAGGGGGTTGCAAAGCTTCTATAGATTTTTATGATCTGATTTACTTGAATCTACCGATATATATATTATATACCTGGATATTCGACACAAACCTTTTAAGGAGGCATAGTAGAGCTCATTTGGACCCAATACGGTCATATAGTACCCTGGCCGAAAATTATTCGGGTCTGAGATATTTGAGATTTAAGTTTTTTTTCAAAATCGCGGAACGAAACACGACAAAATTTAATAAAAACAATGCCATTTTTAATGCTCTTTAATGTATTTTCTGAAAGCTAAAATGTCACAGCAATTTAATGTAATGACAAAAAAATAAACACATAATGCTACATTTCAAGTTATTTAATAAAACTTCAATAAAAATAAACAAAAAATCCTTGGTTTATTACTAGCTATCTAATGGGATACAATACTCAACAAAAAAAAGGTATTCAAATTAATTAAGTACTAATTAACACTAAGAAGTACACTTTTTATGAACGTCGTTTGTAAGGTACGAACTCCTCAGAAAACAGTACCTAGTTATCTTCAAATGCATACTTCAATGGCCGATATTATTGTAAACAAGAGCTAAACTTAAATAATTAAAAGGTACTTAATTAATAAAGAGTTTTCAGATAAACTAAGTAATTATAACACCTATAAATTGATACTTGTACACTACCTCATGTACGTACAACTAGGTTGTTGAACGAATTGAAAATATTGAATAAAAAAAATTGTTAACTTATAGAATTCCTTATTCTAAATTTGAAATCTTCAGAAATCTGCTAGCCAGTTCCTATTATAGAGTATGCATTTGAAGATAACAACTGATTTCTGACGACTTCTATGAGACTGTTCATTTTTGAAGTGAGAAATGTGATCATTGATATTTAGGCTACTGTTTATTAACCCGTGCAACGTCATGTCATATACATGTATATTACAATATCAATCTTGGTTTAAACCACACTGTAGTATAGTATAGTAGGTAGAGTTCAGTTTTTTTTAAAGGGAGAAACCTATAAACTGGTATCAGGGCTACTGTACGAGTATATGAATAAAAATATTGCTCTCGGAAATTTTTGGAGAAACTATTCCTGTAAATGGCGGTGGGAAATAAGCGGTAGAAGTTTGTATGGGATTTTGAAATGAAAAACTAATCCTATGGAGGTGAAACTAAGTTGTAAGAGAGTTCCATCAATTGTAATGAAAATCGTGAACATCAATGTTGAGGATATAAAATAAAATAAAACTTTGGGCAATTTCGGAAAAGGGGGTCAAATGGGAGTGGAATTTTGTATGAGACTTTGGTCATTTAATTTATTAATTGGCATTAAGGTTACTGTTTGCCTGTACTCGTACATAAATAGGAATTATGACGGGGCGAGTCAGATAAATATAAGTAATAAAAAACTTGTTTTTAAAATAGGTAAGCCGTTAACGTTCACGTTTTGGACATTTTCATTAAAAAAACCCTTTGAAGGTGATGTGGACTATAACTGTACTTCTAACAGAAGTTCTGACTCTCCGCAGACGAAGTTGCGGGCGGAAAGCTATACAATAGACAATATACCTACACCTAAGACGTCTGGCACGCCGAGGTAAAAAGCCACTAAGTCCTCCTGAACCGAACCCCCTTACTCGTACTTGATTGAACGTAAAAGTGCGTGCTCAGAGTACAGAACCGCCATAACGCTATTTCACGTGACGTGAATTAAAAACATTTCATTATTAATTAATACACAGATTAATTAGATGCTGTTTTAATATGTATTAGGTCCGCTAAAGGTTATATTATATGTCTTGTTCAGATGGCCCGGCGGCCTACTCAAAATGCTTGTAGTAGCTCATCCGAACGGGAGACGACCGTCACCCAGCTGTTTATTCGATAAAAGTATTTTATATCAAATTTAATATGGTTCATAATGTAATGGCGAATAGGTTAACTGAAAAAATTTAGTCTAGTACATAATGAATAACATAATAAAAATCAACTTTAAAATAAAAAATGGCCATTGCTTGTTTAGTAGACAAATTATATTCCAATCAAAAGTGTGAAGCCTGTAGAATATGCAAACGTTAAGTAGTCATTTTTTTCCATGATAAATATTGGGTAGGTAGGTATAAACAGGTAAGTCGGTACTAATAATTTGCTCTAAACCTAACCTTTGCATATTCTTTAGGCTTCATACTTTCGATTAGTAGGTAAAGTCACCAGTGGTCAGCCAGAGACCAGTAGCCGACCTCATAATGAGTGCGAAGAGTGGCAATATATATTTCATGCTCTTCACACTCATACAAAGTATAGGCAGGGGCTGACTACAGGTCTCTGGCTGACTACTGATGACTTTACCCTATGTAATTTGTCAATTAAACAAGCAAACACAACTAAAAAAAAAATCATTTTCAATAATGAAAAAAAATAGTACTACATTAATACTATAGTTTTTCAGCCAATCTATTCGCATATTAAATTTGATTTAAATACTTTTTATCTACTCTCATATCGTAAAGTTCGAATTATAAAATTCAAAACGAATTTATATTGGCATACTTTATAAACACAATACCGAAAAAAAAATAAAAAATCACTTTATAACATTATTTCTCTAACAAAATAATGTTATAAAGTAATTTTTTTACCATTACGATACAAGTTAATCCAAAAAGTTAATGTCACCAACGAGGTTCCATATTTTTTATTTTTTTATAATGGAACGCACATGCGGTTCGCGTCATTTTTACAGAATTACAAAAAGTTTTCATTCCAATTTTTACTTGTCTGTGACAGCGCCCGCTTTAACGCATGCGCGGTGATGTGCTAGGTTTTGGCGCCATTCATTGAATACGTTTTGCTGAAGTTACTTTATTAACTTTGATCTTTTATTTAGTAGGTTGATTCGAAATGTATGAGAGTAGATAAAGTAGTGTATGAAACTGCACATAACCAGGTATTAAAACACTCGTGTGAAACTATTAAAAACCTCGCCTAGCGGCTCGGTTCTTAAACACACACTCGTGTTTTAATACCCCTCTTTATGCAACAATTTCATAAACTACTATTATCGAATAAAAAGCTGGGTGAAGGTCGTCTCCTATACGGATATTGCACCAATAACGCCAAGTTAACGGTGGTCGGTATGCGTCTCCCGCAGTTCGATTGACGTTTTACATTTCACGCAAAAGTTCTTCCTACAAATTGGCAATCAACTAAAAATGTCGTATGGTAAATTCGTTTTAAAGAACAATATTTATTGTTTTACTCATTTTCTAAAACAACTTTTGAAAAACTATGGACTTATCACATGGAACTAAAACCAAAACGTTTAAACTACTTTACTTCCTATATCCGAAACGGACCGTTAACAGTGTTCGACGATGACCTCGTTCTTCGACCCGATTGCCGATACGATTTTAATCATTTTGATGTCTATTATTTTACTACAGGGCGAACGATATGAAGTGTTACCAAATTCAAAAGGCTACGATTTTTTTTGTTGTCACGAATTATTTATTATTAAGAAAAAAATGAGAAAAGATATCAAATTTTTTAAATTACTTTATTTTAACTCGATATGACCACCTTTTGCTGTCTATGGCCTTCAGACGGTAGAAAAATAAGTTGCACGCTGCACGAATGTGATCCTGCGGTAAGCAATGCCAATTACGTACGATCGCTTTCTTCAGTGCATCCATACTGGCATGTTTTCTTCTCCTCACCTTGCTCTCCACAATGGACCAGATAGAAAAGTTCATCGGGTTCGCGTTTGGGGAATTCGAAAGCCATTGCGAGGTCGAAATAAAATGTGAAACGCGTTTTTCAGCCATTCTTGGTTCACACGAGCTTTATGAGCCGGGGCCGTATCTTGTTGAAATGTCCACGGTCTACTACCGAAATGTTTGCGTACCCAAGGCTCCAACGCAACTTCCAAAACATTTTCCCGATAGTAAGTTGCATTTACTTTGACACTAGGCTTCATTTTGTGAATTTGGTAACACTTCATATCGTTCGCCCTGTACATAAAACACCTGTCTACTCGTAGCCTGTACCAAACGATGGCCATTGTTTTAGCGGGATGTTAGACGATTTATGATACCTTATTTTAGGTTAATTAAATTAAGTTATCGAATTTATAACACAATACGAATCGATTACATTTCCTTTATTAACTTTATGGATAACCGAAAATTAATGCGATTGCATCTGTTACAGGCACAATAAGATATTACAAATATTATTGCAGCGTTTGCATTTTGGCTAGGCTATCTGCAGTATCAAGTCTGTCAGGCAACCTGATAGTCCAAATCAATAGAGCGCCACATTAAACGGTGTATACCTACCTACCTGTGGGCAAATATGATACTGCCAACTTTAAAATTGTCGCTCATCACAGATTATCATATCCGTTTTCAAACGACAATTCACGATCGCCCGATCAAGCAATGACGACTACCGGTCACCGCGCAAACTATCTCAGTAACGCATAGCGGCGTGTATGTGACGCAGACCGGCAGTTCTTCCACAAGTGGGCGCTGCTGACGGACCCGGATGACGTGGCGGCCGGCGCCAAGGGCTACCTCAAGTGCGACATCAGCGTCATCGGCAAGGGGGACACCGTCAAGATACCGCCCAAGAGCGAGAAGGACGAGGACGACATCGAAGCGTGGGTACCCCTCTCTACATTACAGCTCTCTCTCTCTACCGTTGTTCTTCTGTTTAAGTATTATTTTGACGACTCCTTCTTTCCTCACTTATACAGTTACATTGTTGAGATGCGTCTTAAGATAAGCTACTGGAACTTTTTTAGGGTTTCGTCTCATAACATATAATAACGTTTGATAGTTATTATTTTATAAGTGGTCAAAACGTTCATAAGATATAAAAAACGTTAGGTATAGTACCGTCGTGTCCTGTAATTTCGCCTGTGCTACAGCTCGAGCAACTTAGCCGTTAAACGTATTTCTACTCTTACTGGTGTTGAGTAGGTACCTGAGGTAGGTACCAAAGAGGTATTCTTATATGTCTTACTTTATGAATGTCAATGCCATAGTTTGTATTTATGACTATTTAATCATATACCGTTCTTCTCAATGACAGTATCGTATAACTCAGAAAGTTAAATAAGGATTTGTAGGGACACAATGCTGCGTCGACTCATATTGCAAGGCATGTGCACATGAGTCGTTGTCTAGGACTCAAGAAGATAAGACGTTGTACTTAAAATAAAATATAAACAAATGTAGTTATCTAATTGGCATTAGATTCAGTATTGGTCACCTACATATTACATAAACTCCCTATAGGTTTATGCAGAACTTGTTCGACGATACTAGAAACAAATTTCAACCTTTCATTACTAGCCTTTCATTTTTAATCAGGCTGTATACAAATTGACGTCATCGGCATGAAAAGTTCGACCACTGCTTATTATATTTCGATGCTTCAATAATTGTTTTGGAGCGGATTTCGGGTTTAAGAATATTTATTTTTCTCAATAAGAAGATATACAAACTTCACTTACACTGAGAATCTTAAATTACTTAATATAATAAGTAGGTAGGTAGCATATTAACACTGCCTCGCCTCGCCCAGTCGCTCGTCCTTTTAGCGTTAGCGGGTAGATGTGCGCTATCTCACATTCTACGGCTCGCGGCTCGGTCGAGTGACGTAG
The DNA here is from genome assembly GCA_927399475.2 of Acleris emargana. Lineage (NCBI taxonomy): Eukaryota > Metazoa > Arthropoda > Insecta > Lepidoptera > Tortricidae > Acleris > Acleris emargana. The sequence continues at coordinate 39,915,598 of OV656835.1, read as the reverse complement.
CAGCTAAGCAGTGTCAATAACGAGCTCTTAATTCTAACTTTATATAAATTAAACATGCGTGTTATTCCAAAAAACTTTTCCAACAGAAAGAAACAAAACCTTAAAATAGAAACTTAAAAGTAAAATTTTAATACTCAATTTAATTAATTATTAGCATAGGTAAACACTGTAATTTACTTATTTATTAGGGCCCATTCGTTGTAGATTTTTAAAGGACCACCGTATTTTTACTTTTAAACGTTTATTTAAGTAGTTAAATGCAATAAAGCAAAATGTGTGTAGCAATAATTGTATAATTTGTGTTCCTTGTTGGTTATTATTTTTATTTGACCGGATATTTTTGTAATATATGTAATTTCAGATCTTTTTTGAATATATTTATTGTTTTTGCATTTCGTACATTTATTGGTAGGCTATTATATAATTTTACTCCTTCGTAGGTAATGCTTTTTTTACCATAAATAGTTCTCGTTTTGGGTAAGGATACATTGTTAGCACTTCGCGTTTTTCTTTGTCTTATTTCATTATTTGTTACAAAAGATAATTGGGAGTGAACCTGTTTGTTTCTGATTTTCTGTATTAAAAAGCAAGTGTTATAAATATACGTTTGTCTTATATTAAGTATTTTTGTTTCTTTATATACTTTGGATGTGGGTGTTAAAAAGTCGTAATTAAATAAGACTTTTATTATTTTGTTTTGCGATCTCTGTAATTCTACTAGGCTAGTTTTTGCTGCACTGCCCCAGACTTCTACCAGATAATCCAGATGTGGCTTTACAAGGCTGTTATAGATAAGAAAACGAATGGGACGCGGGACACACCCAATCATTCTGCGTAATGCCCCGGTAAGGGAGGATATTTTAGATTTTAGTTTCTGTATATGAGGCTGCCAAGTAAGTCCCCCATCAAGTATAAGTCCTAAATACTTTTCATGTTTACTCTGCTGTATAACTTTTCCATTAATAGTCAGCGGCGGAAAGCTTTCAATTTTTTTATTTTTGGCCGAGAATATTATATACGCTGTTTTGGCAGTGTTGATTGTCAGTAGATTCTGTTGAAACCATATAAATAAGGTATCAAGGTCTGATTGTGCCTGTTGGACTATGTCGTGGATTGAGTTTCCGTAGTAAAATAAACAAGTGTCATCAGCATAAAAGGTGATGTCTCCCTGCAGTCCCACCTCATGAATATCATTAATATAAGCTAAAAATAGCAAAGGCCCCAAAATAGAGCCCTGTGGCACACCATAACCGATATTTTGTGGTTTGCTTTCATATTCACCTATTTTTACCACTTGCTTTCTATTTTTTAGATAGTTTTCAAAAATTTTTAGCGCTGCGTTCTGAATTCCTAGGTGTTGGAGCTTTTTTAACAATAGTGGATGACTTACAGTGTCAAACGCCTTCTTTAGGTCTATAAACAGTCCTAAAACTATTTGTTTCTTATCAATATTTGTTTTAACTGTAGTTATTAGGTCAATAGTTGCTGATAATGTACTTGATTTTTGTCTAAAGCCATATTGTTTGTCTGATATGTACCGTATTGAAGTGAGATAGTTATCTAGGCGGGTATAAAGCAATTTTTCAATAACCTTAGATAACACTGGTAAGACAGATACTGGACGATAATTTCCAGGGTCAGACTTGTTACCTGATTTAAAAACCGGAGTCACCTTTGCTATCTTCAAGCTATCCGGAAAATCACCTGCTACAAAACATTTGTTAAAACAATCACTCAAATGATCAATAATCAAATTTTTGATGCATTTTATACTTTTTGTGTTAATTTCGTCTACACCCTTGCTCACATTCGGGTCTAAATCATCTATTATTTTTCCTATTTCGTCCGCAGTGCAAGGTGACATTTGAGTAAGTATTCTACATTGTGTACTACTACTACTTTTAGGACTACCTGGAGGTGTGCCTGTTATACTATTATGGTGCTGACTCGGGATCTGTTCAGCTAATCGAGCTCCTATGTTAGAAAAGTAACTGTTAAAATGCTCACATATTTCATTAGCGTCCGTAATAGATCTAGAGTCTATGTTGAGATTCGTAGGAACTGCACTAGTCTTTAATTTGTTGCATGCTAATGAGTTGATGAGGTTCCACATGCGTTTAGGTTTCTGTTTGCACTTTTTAAAGGCTCCATGTTAATATTTATTCTTAGCTGATTGAATAGCTGCGTGCACGCCGTTTCGTTCCTTTTTAAAACGACTTTTTAACTCCTCGTCTCCCGGATTTTTCTTGAGATTATTCCATAGTGTATTTCGTTTTGTAATACCAGAAATTATGTTTTTATTGATCCAGTCTTCCTGTCGCAAATTTTGTATCTTTGTTTTCTGAATTTTGTTGCTATTTATGTTAAGGTTTATGTATTCTTCTAAAATCGAATAGTTATTATATGTATTATTTAAAATAGTGTTAGAAAAGCTTTTGTGCAGGCCTTCGTAATCAATTGCTATATATTTTTCTCGTGTTTTCATTATTGGCGCAGCCTTCTTTATTTCGAGATATAGTTGTCTGTGGTCTGATAATGATGAGTCGATCACAGCAAAGTGATAGTTACGGTCCTTTAAATTCGAGCAACAATGATCCAGAATAGTTTCAGTATCCAATTTTTTCCGAGTACAATATTCAGCACTTAATTTGTTTAGAATACTATAGCAGGATTCTTCAAGTGTCTCTTTGTATAGTGTAATGTTTTTATCAGAATCTAGAAGATTAATATTGAAGTCGCCAAAAACCACTGCCCGTCGTCTTTTATCCAGCTGCGATGAGTAAACCTCAAGAAAATCTTTAAGGTTGGTATCCCCCGGCTTGTAAACTACACCAATGTCTAATGCTATTGAATTCAAATGTATCCATAAGTAATTATTTCCTTGAAAATATAGGTTATCTGTAGTTTGATGTTGTATAGTTTTATGAATATAAGCGGATACACCTCCGCCTCTTCTCTGATCAGATCTATAGTTAAACAGATGTTTGTAGTTTTGTAAGTCAATGAGTTTTGCGTCTTCTTCCGATTTGATCCATGTTTCTGTTAACAATAATAGGTGCACCGTCTTAGGAATGGCTTTTAGGATACATTTTAGTTCATCAATTTTTCCAGGCTTCATGATACTTCGCACATTTGCATAAAAAATATTAAGAGATGGTAAAGAATCGTTAGACAAGCTGCAGTAATCGTTGGTTAATTGGTATGACACTATGTTGGTCTCATGTATACGACACGAGGCTTTATTTACTGGCAGTTTTTTGGGATGTTTTTTATTATCTTTGGAGTACCTTTTACGTACTTTATGCTCAGGTCAGTTTCTCCATTTCTTTCACGTGTAGAGAGTTCTTCTTTTAAAGCCTTAAAGAACTTTTGCTGCGCAGGGGTTTTGTCTGCAAATACCTTTACCACTTGAGCGTCAGCAGTACCTTGGTTGTTATTTGTTTTCGCTTTTCTTCGTAGTATATTCATAGCCGTAGATTGCATTTCGAAGGAAACTTTTATGTTACGTGATTTACCAGCACTGTATTTTCCGAGACGAATGATATTACTAGGGTCCGGGCATTGGGTGTCAACTGCTTTCAGGACTTTTAAAACCTCGCATTTATCATGCACTTGTTTTTCGTCGAGATTGTTACTCTCAGATTCATTAATACCCGTTATGATAATATTTTTTCCTCGTACACTGCGTTCATTATATTCGCTAAAAATTTCTTCTTGATTAACAAGAGATGATAATTGAGCAGTAGAAGACGCGAGTGGTTTATTTTTGAGCACATTTACATCTATTTCCAATCGACTAACTTTATCTTCGGTTTTTTTGGTGTTATCTTTCAATTCAACTATGTCAGTCCTAATAGCACTTTGCTCTTTTGACAAGTTTTCAATAGTTAACTTTACCGCTTTAATCTCATTTTTTATTTCAGTCACGGTTTCACGAATGTTAAGTAAAGTCTCATTTTGATTTTTTCCCATCTCCGACATGAGTTTTATCATCTCATTACGAAACTCTGCCATTTCCAGTCTGGACTCCGTTTCAGAGTCTCGTTCTTTACGTTTTCTAAATGTAATCTGTGTCTCGCTAGCTTTTGATAAGTCCGGCTGCGATCCTCCCAAATTGCTGTTTTTTGTCTTTCGGTCTGGAGAGCGAATAGTACTCATGGTTATTTCTATTGTTAACTAGTATTAGGTATTACTCAGTATGATCAAAATATATTAAAGATTCTTGCCGGTATCCGCTAAGCTTGTCGCTCCGCTCGGGTAATGTGCACGCAACCTTGAGAGCCTGACCGTCACCGCCGGCACGGGCTTAGCGATAAGAAACAAGTTCGCCGCTTGTTAATAATGCACTAGACACTCATTGCTTTATACACTTTACAAACATTAGAATACGGTTCAATATTTTAAACGAATATTTAAAAAGTATTTTAGACAACATAAACACGTCCGCTCGGCTCGCTCGCTCGCTACCATTTGACTTGTTTGGGGTACATACAAAGGTACGATACATTTGATTGTGTTGATCGTGTTACGTAAGTGCGTAAGATCACCTAGTATGACATCAAAACACATCAAGGCACTTGATTTTATTACATCTTATCTTGCTCACAGAACCCAGCGGATAGACAATAACAGAACACAATCTTCTGGGTCCACTATTGCTATGGGAGTGCCTCAAGGCTCTATTCTAGATCCGTTCTAGTTTTTAATATATCATATCAACGATCTCCCATATTATGCGCGAAAAACATGAAATAGTCTTGTTTGCTGACAAGACTTTATACTTACTTCATTTATATTTAAAGCGGATAGGAAACAGGATATTTTTTATGACATCAATAATGCGTTGTCCACAATTGTTGACTGGGTTACAGTTACAGCAAACAAATTACTTTTAAATGCCAAATAACCAAATTGCGTTAAATTTTCATTGTCCAATGTGAATGCGGCTAGAATAAGACTGAAGTATGAGATACCGCAATGTGAAGATAAGTAGTACAGTATTTCTAGGTGTCACTCTGCACTCAAAATGGACACTTGCAGATAAACTTAGGCACTTCGTTTCCGGGGAACTGTATACGTTTTTACAATAAGATATCAATAGAAGAATATTTACAATAAGGTAAAGTGACACTTTAAATGTTTGCATATTTAGCCAACAGATACAAATTTGAAAACTATTTGGACCATGCCTAATAAAATAAAATAATCCTTAATATATTTAAAAGATTCGTATTCGTAAACACGATTGTGTTTCACGAAATTAAATCGTTTTTTTTATAATTTTGCACAGTTATCATTTCGAAGTTATTTCCACGGCCTAAACATGGTCCATACACAAGCACTGAAAATGGCGATAATTCACAACCTCCATTCCATTCACAACCACTGTGATTGGCTGTTTAAGGGTTTCCAAAGTAAATTAACCCTTTTCCAGGCACAGTACATTTCATCGACCACATTCATGTCGCTCAAAATTCAACTTAACTAACTACATTTTATGACACAAATTTAATTGAACTTTCCTGAAATCTGACTTTATGGATCCATATCCTTCAGGAAGTTACAATTCGTGGCACTATTCCATTTCTTACTTGTATCTTTACTTTAGCAGGGCCTGGAAACAAATATTTTTAAAAGGGCTAAAAGAAATAAAACTTATTCCCAAGTGAGTAAAGTGTCGTTTGAATCCCTAGAGATTAAATACATCACTTTAGTCCGCCTATACAAGGCTATTGTGAGTGATTTTACAGCCTGAGAAGTGAAATAGTACATTATTGCCTAGGCAGTGAAGCAGGCAATTGCGGGCCGAGTGTTAGTTTAAATTAAACGGACGAGGTTGCGAGTCCGTTTAAAAATAAGAGGCCCGCAATTGCCGTTCCTGCCGAGGCATATATAGTGCTTTTCTCAAAAATCGCAAGAAAAAATTTGCAAACAAACAAAATCTACACATGAAATAGTTATTTGTCATACAAGTGGGGAAAGTTGTATTTTACCTGCGAGTGTTCATTTGAAACACGAGCTAGCGAAAGGATTGTAGGTTTGACCACGAGCGAAACGAGTGGTTCAAAAATAGAATCCTGAGCGTAGCAAGTGTTTCAAGACACGAGACGTAATAGTAGATTGTTCAACAAGGGACTAAAACGAGCGATAATGACACGAGATGTTTAGCCACGCGAGCGAGCTTGCGAGCGAGGGTGGCTGTAGTTCGAGTGTCATTATGGTTGTTTAGTCTCGCGTTAAACACTCTACTTTTCACTTTGAATGCGAGGAAAAAAACGACGTTCTAAACAAAATTACAACATTTATTATAAAAAAGTTTCTAACAATTAAAACTAACAATTAGGTATCTTATTATTACTATCGTTAATCTAACATTAATAAAATAAAAGTAGCTAACCAAATCTACCATATATTAAAAGTGCAACTATACCTTATTATTTCGTTGATGTTTTAAATGCTTGCATATTTAGCCAACAGATTCAAACTTGGAAACCATTTTAAAAGTAATTGGACCACGAATAATAAAAGAGTTCGGCCTTAATATGATTAAATAGATTCATATTCGTAATAATTAATCGTGATTCACGAAATTAAATCCTTTTTTTATATATATTTGCACAGTTGTCATTTTGAGGTTATTTCGACACCCAAAAATATGGTCCATACACAATCACTGAAAATGGCGATAATCCTCCATTCACAAACACCGTGATTGGTTGTTTAGGGGTTTCCAAAGTAAAATAAAAAAAAATACTTTAATCCCTAGAGATTAATAAGGAGCTTTAGTCCCGATTCGCAGAGATTTAAGTAGCATTTTAAGAGCATGAGAAGTGAAAAATAACTTTTCACCCGTGTATAACACAAAACTTTTCACTTCACTACAGCGAGGAAACTAAGAAAGGGTATTTTTTAATATAGCATGGGACGGCAAACGAGCACACAGGCCACCTGATGGTAAGTGGAAACTGTGACCGATAGACATTCGCATTCACAAGACTGCAAATGCGTCGCCAACCCTGAGGACTAAGATGGAATGCCTCTATGCTAGTCATTTCACCGGCTGTCTAATCCGCAAACCGGAACACAACGATGCGAACACTGCTGCTTGGCGGTAGGTTAATGGATAAGATGGTGGTACCAACCCGGACGGACCCTGCACAAGGTCCTCCCACAAGTAAAGCTCAGCTCCGCATTTTGCACGGTTTCCTGTAATTCCACAGGTGTTAACGTCTTTATCACTCGAATCACTCATTTTTAATAACAAAACAAACTAGAAAAACATGCGAATATTTAACGTTGACGGCTTAATAGAAAAATTTGACGTAAGTTTTTTTTTATTATTTCGGATGCGTTTTGTTTGCACATCGACTTATTTGGACTGTCAGAACATTTTATCCGTTTTTAAAACAAGAATGAAGGTTAATTTTGAATGCTAATATTTATGAATTAAAATAAAGTAGTAAGACTGTATTTAGTGTTTTTTACTCGATGCAACTCATTAAATTGTGATGTTAAAAATTCAGCACTTGTAAGGTTTTACGTTTGGTTAGCTGTCAAATATCACTTAAGCTGCCTTCAAATGTCAAAACTCTTTCTTCACTTGTGGATAAAAAGCGATTTTCTCAATAGATATCGAACAAACAAAAAGGGCTTTCCGAGCTAGTGAGATGAAAAAACGATTACTCTTTACCGCCTTTATGTTTTAAGTTAAGCTTTTTTAGAAAAAAAATTCAAGCTGTTCCAGACAAAGATAAAAAAGTTACGTTTCGAATAAAATATGGATGTATAAGACTTGTGCCCTCGTTTTATTATGGCCGTTTTCACTTTTTAAAAAGTTACAAACTAGACAACAATTAAATTTGTATGCAACATTGCGGGCTTGTGTACCGAGCACGCAATGTATTTTTTTTTAATTTGGAAACTGTCTGTAAACTATGTTCTTCGCGTCTCAGTATGTAGTTAGTAATCAACTTTTCCGGTCATTTTTGAGAAAAGGTAATTTCTTAAGACTGCTCCGAGGCCTCCGAGCGCACGCCGGGTGTACAGTGGTGCCCTCATTACTGTTATTGAGTTTTCTAATGAACTAATGTATTTTCTTGAAATCAGGCGGTGCTTTTTTTTTACTACAAATGAAATCACAACTTATAGGATATATCACATAGTTTAATAACGATTGACTTTCGAGTTATCAACTTAACGGACAAAAGTGGCAAAAGGGTAAGTGTTATCAAAGTTGGTCACATGTCACATAAATTGTGTTTTCCTGGCGCCACATGAAAGCGTCGTCTAATTGGGATTGTTCATATTTTTATAATTACTCTAATTCGAAAACCATTTCGAGGAATAGGGTTTTAAAGCCGTTCTGTATTATTAAAGTTTTGATATACTAATTACTCTTTTTCGGATATTTCGACAAAAGTATATTTAACCTTTGTTTGACTTTCATTTTCAGCTTGTAGCCCCCTCCTAGGTGCATCTTACGGGTTAGGCGAAAATCGCTTGAAATTGTATGTTTTAATACACTGTTACAATCACTTATTATCATTAGATATCATTTAATTGTTGTAATTTCTTAGTGAATGCCAACCCAAGTTTAAATTAATAATGTCATCCATAAAATGCCTGCTAAAGAATTAAAGATATTTAAACAAAACTATTGGGTAAAATACAAAATTAATGAAATTGGAATCATAAAATTACCTATTCTTTCGAATTTGAATGTAAAAAATGGGGGTAATTTTTTTTGGACAATCCCAATTCCATGGAAATTCTTTAGTTTATATCAGAAAACACAATCACAGAATTGAGCTCGCCACTGGACGCTCGACGTTTGCTCGGTGCAGTCTAGGATTGTTCTCATGTTTGTATCTCGATAAACATACATTTAAGCAAAGTATTGTGTGTGTTCAAAAATTTGTACTTTATTAGTTATTGTGTGTACAAGACGCTTTTTTAAATGAGAGCACACTTTGATGTTTCTCGCCGAACAGCTATTTCTCACAATGTAACTTTTATGTTATTCGGTAGCATGAGCATGTCATGCCCGCTCAAAGGTCTTTCTCTTACGGCGGCGTTGTCGATCAGGTCGATGGCTGAGATACGCGTCATACTCGTGAACGGGTGCTGTTTGTGGGGTCCGATCTGTTCACGTCTGAAAGGACTTGTGGTTTAGTTATCTATTCTAGTTATGGCTTGTGACGAGACTTCGTCGTCTTGTTCTCCTAGTCATTATTTTTAGTTTAATGGTACGGAGGCATATAAGGCCCAGCGGCAAATAAGGACCACTAGTCAAAAAAGACTGTTACGATATGAAATTCGCCAAACGGTTTTACGCACACATGGACATTTGAGAGACAGCGATCTGGCACTTGATTCAGTTCGTACGCGCCGCGCCGCCATCTTGTCAGTGGCGTCCGAACAACCAGTGCGGTTACACGCGGGGAGTGTTCTTATTATTTTGGATAATTTTCGATGACGTTTATAGAAGACTTTTGTGTTAAATTTTCATTTCTATTAAGGGCCTTCTGGATTAAACAGAGATGCTGGGAAAACCACAATTGAAGATTTGGGTTTTGATATAGCAGTTCCAGGGCCTTCTGGATTAAACAAAACCACGAACAAACCCCCCTCATACCCTTCTTTTAACTCCTCATCATCTGATGCATCATCTGTTGACATTCAAAGCTTCATTCGTAACCAGAACAGGCAGGTGCAAATACTTATGATCCTCGATGATGGTGAAAATGATTCCTGTGATGAACACTGTAATTCGCAACAAAATATATAATGTACGCCGAATACAGTGGTCAATACATGTAAAAGTACCATCTCTAAAACAGTTGCTCAACTTTCTGTAAAGGACGATTCCGATGAAAACATTCCATTGAATGAAATAAAAACAAAAAATCGCTCTATTTTAATTTTAAAGAGTTGATTCCAACCCCTAACTTCGGTGTTATAAAATCTCAGCTGCGACGTAAAGCTATTAACTACAACGGCCAGAGAATTGTAAAAGACTTATTTGAGAAAAGGAAAGAAAATGTTAAGAAAGGGAACCCGAGTGGACCAAAAAGAAACGAGAAGGTATCAAATAAATAAAGCAAATAAACAGAGTAAAAAAGAAGAAAAAAATATTAAGGCACAAAAACCTAAATTACCAACCATAAAAAACAAGAAAATTACTAAGCAGAATAACAAAGAAGAAAAAAATATTAAGGCACAAAAACCTAAAGTACCAACCATAAAAAACAAGGAAGTGACTAAACAGAATAAAAAAGAAGAAGAAAGCATTAAGAAACAAAAAACTAAAATAGTAAAGAAGAACGAAAAGAAGGAAAAAAGTAAAGCTTCTTTTGTCATGGATGTAAATTCGAAAAACAAGAAGATATAGAAGTTGTAAAAGATGTCTTAAATGGTACCATGAAGAATGTGTAGGATTGACTAAAGATGACCTAGAAGATTTTGTATACCCTGATTGCGTTTAAATACTATGTGTTACTTATTAACGGGCTTTTAGAGTTGTTGGTAGTTCTGTAGCTCTGCCTACCCCACTCTGGGATTACAGGCGTGAAGGTTTGTATGTACGTATTAAGTACCGTAAACTGGGGTTACTTTAGACCTAGGGGGTAACATTGACCACCCCAAAAATCATCTTAAAAATTTAATTATTCCTTTAAATGTTCCATCAGAAACAACCTATTTATATTGTTCTAAAATTATTTTAACAATTAAATAGTCATGGTTTTAAGCGTGGGCAATGTTACCCCATAGGTCTAAAGTAATCCCAGTTTACCGGTATTCCACATAAGTACGTAATTTAAAAAGTTATAATATATAAGTATCATTTTTGATCTCGTATAGAAGGCTGATTTGAAACTTAGTTCATAAATTAAAGTTCTAAAAGTATATCCTTAGCTACATATTTACTTGGTTTATATTTTATAGGGTGCAATAAGGCCCACAGAAACGGAGGTATTTTTTTGTATGTGTTAGATTTTATAGTTTTTGGTGTTAACATATAATGTTGATTAAGGTTAAGGTGAAGTTGTTACTGTTTTGTTTTTTAATGAATATTCTATGAAAATGTGGGTTATTTTTGTATTCATAAGTAAAATAAGGCCCATCGTAATTTTTTTTAATATTAAGTTGCTGCTATTGTTTCTGTAATCTCAAATGGCATAAAATAACAAATAACAAATAATGTTGATTCGTTAGAAAGCTCGAAAATGTTTATTAGTTTAAAAAGGCCCAAAATAGGCATATTAAAACGACTATGCTATTTCGTGTATTATTTAGATATATTACAAATAATTCGTCTCTAAGTATAAGTATTAAATGAAGAGTCTATATTCTATGTGTTCTTATCGTTCAGCCATCCCTGCTTTAAAATATTACATTTTACATTAAGGTGGCCTTATAATATGCCTCCGGTACCTGACATTTATACTGTTTTTTATTTGTGATAGTTGTAATAATTAATATTCGATACTTTATTACCTGGTAATGTAAATACTTTAAGTATTATTAAGGTATTTTATATTTGAATAAATAGTTATTCGCGTATTTATTCGAGTTAGGTCGAATCCGCCCTTAAGACCATCTTTGCGGAGAAAAAGCGCGGCAAGAAACTTCAGTCATATCCCTAGTATAGGCTAGGGATATGACTATTCCACTAAACCAGTGGACGTTATTCCACGCAAATCTTAGGTATAGCTTAACATGGTATACTCCTAAGCTTGATTTAGTAGAGTGAACGATGAACGAATGTACTTATTATACCGCAATAAAATACTGCTGTACAACCGAACTACGACGTCAAAATTTCATTCATGTCTACTTACTTTTATAGTACTTATTACATAGGACTGGAAATTAAACTTAATTGTGTATTTTAGTTTATTAGAAAACACAATCACAGTAAAAGCTAAACTAAAGTAGATAATAATAAGTTCGTTAATGATTTACTTAATTATATTGTTTACGTTATAACTTATGCCTACAAAGAACTTACATAATTAGTTTATTACAATAGTAGGTAGGTACTATCGGCCAAGGGTATGGGTTAACCATTTCTCGAATAAATCGTTTGCAGGCACACGTTTATGTAGTCACGCCTTCTTTTTAAGGCAACCAATTAGTATTATTCAATAAGAAAGTATATAGGTAGGGTCGGTACTTTTTTTGTTAGCACTGACCCGTTGCCAACATCTGTTGACCGTCGATGTCGGACATGTCGGTCTGCTAGTTGCATGTTAAACGGCTTCCCGGAACAACGTCGTCCTGCTAAGTGCTAACTGCCTACCAATTTTTAACCTGTTTTAAAATACCCATAATGAGCAATTTGTCAGTGATGGACAGTGGACAAGATCTACGTGAACATAGGCTTGATTTTATTTGAGATGAAAGTAAAAATCACTGTCGGATCCTAGACTATATCATTAATATGGCATTGGATCCTAGAGTATTATATTTTAATTTATTACTATTTAGGCAAGTGCCTAAATCGAAAACAATATGCGGCCACTTCAAAGTTGTGCAAACGGATACTTAAAGCTGGGTCGCCAGATGTTCGGTAGTGTTCCATACTAATTTGAACTGTATTCATACGTAGCAATAGTGGATATAATTACATGATTGCACGTAGTTGTCTTAAAAACGGCTGTCAGTGATTTCCAGTGATCCATTCTAATTTGTACCGTATTTTGAAGAGAGTTTAAGTTTAAATTACTTCACAAGAGTTACTGGTCAAAAAATCACTGGCCGTTTCTATTGGTGGATGATAGTAAATAGAGACCTCTGTAAAGTGAACTAAAGTGTATTCGAAAAGGACCCTAGACGGGTATACCCATACCCTTGGCCGATAGTACCTAATGGGGACACAGTCTTAAATAATTTGTTAAAAAATGTTCAATACCTACACTAAAACTAACTTTTGTAAAACCTCGTCGCGAGGCACTGTCGGCTTTTTGCCAACATCAATGCAAAGGCGATACCGATACCGACTGGTGGAATGACCCCCTTAGTTTGACGACGCGCTGGCCAAGTTGGTAGTGACCCTGCCTACGAAGCTAGCGGTCCTGGGTTCAAATCCCGGTAAGGGCAGATATTTGTGTGATGAGCGCGAAAATTTGTTCCTGAGTCATGGATGTTTACTATGTATTTAAGTATATATTTCTCTATATAAGTATTTATATCGTTGCCTAGTACCCATAGTACAAGCCCAGAGCTTAGTTTGGGACTAGGTCAATTGGTGTGAAATTGTCCCCTGATATTTATTTATTTTTATTTTATTTAGTTAGACGGGGACCTTGGCGATATTGGTGTCTATTTTCCAACATTCTCGCGGCAGATGTACTAGCGCTACAATTTAGTATGCGTACCGTGGTCTTGATAGAATTTGAGGAATAGTAAGTGATGTAAACTGGGCAGGAACCTGCTGCTGCCCGACGGCGTGCCCACCGAGCGGCAGCGCGCGCGGTTCGTGGTGCGCGCGCACCGCGCCGACGGGCTGCCCGAGATGAACTACTCGCTGCTGGCCAACGTGCGGCGCGCCTTCACCGGCGAGCCGCAGGACCTGGTCGACCCCTACGTGCAGGTCTGCTTCGCGGGCATGACGGTGAGTCGCGGCCGCTCTCTCAACTCCGAACTTCAACCTTCAACAAATGGATGGATGGATGGTAGCACGGTAGCATTTTGACAGCAAGAAAAACAAATTAAAAAATAGCGGGAAACAACATTGTACTAATTTGTTTATTTTTTGAAATGTAATCTTCTTAATGTCATCAAAACCATACAGATACAAAAAGTACAGCCAAAGAGATTTTATTACAAATTTATACATACTAGTTATATGCGAAAAGACTTTTTTCGGACCTATTAGTATTTATTTCTCTATATAAGTATTTATATCGTTGTCTAGTACCCATAGTACAAGCCTAGAGCTTAGTTTGGGACTAGGTCAATTGGTGTGAGATTGTCCCCTGATATTTATTTATTTATTTTTATTTATTATATATAACTATATATATATAGTTAACGTAGTAGTCTATATATATATATAGTTTCGTGCTTTTGAAAGTTGCTTTCAGCGATGATCTGCAGGGCATTGACCTACACACGCGATCGGATGGTAGGTTGTACAACCTCGCCTTGCTCAAGTCTAAGCGCCGCAGAGAGGACTTGTTTGTGGACAGCCTTCTCTTTGACGAAGACGCCGCTTTTGTCGCACACGATCAAATTCAGCTTCAGAGCTTAATGGACAATGTGCTAGAGATGTGATATTTTATTTTTGGTATAACTCTTTTCTTTAATTTACATTATCTTAACATTTTCATAATGTTGACAACCCCACTATTCGAGCGTGCCACCGTAGGTGTCTCTCTCGTGTCACTATACTTTACTAGTTCGGTGTTATTGCAATACTACTTCATTGAATTGCAAAATGTACCTTACTAATTACGTGCCAAGGTGTATTTTGCACCTTATTTTATTTGCTAGTTACGCGGAATTGCCGTATTAACGACGATTAGGAGGAAACTATGTAATAGTGTGCTTTCAACTAGAGATAAAAAGGCCCGTTTAGGAGCGTTCGGTCCTCATTATATATACAATAATAATAAATAATAATAAATAGGCCTTTTCATCTATTCCAGATGATTTAGGTAGAACTATGTATGAAGACACTTTCGCTCGTGACTTAACAGGCCGATTCGGGATGGAATCCCCCGGCCGCACGCACGGAAAGTGTACGCACCCCCTGTTGGCGGCCCGCTCGTGACGCCTCGCGCGTTTGTCTCTAAGGACACCCAACCAGGTGAACTCGTGTTTCGTTTGACCTTCTTGAACAAGGCGACGCCACCCACTACGATCTTCGGCCAGCTTTTCCCATTGGCTGCTAGAGATGTCGAAAGTTACCATATCATGCTTAGCACAATCTTTGAAGCGCAAAATGGGACGGCCAATGGACCTCTTTGTGCGACCTCTCCCAGCAAGATTTTTCTGGGCAAACGAGTCTGTTCCATGCGGTGCACGTGCCCTAACCACCGCAGCCGCCTCTGCTTGAGCGTCGCCGTAATGCTGTGGAGATGAGCTGTTCTTACAATAGCCTCGTTTGTCACGCGATCCCTCCAGGTGATGCCTAGTATGCCTCGAAGACAACGCATGTGTAATGTGTTCAATCGGCGTTCTTGTTTTGCATACGTCGTCCAGGATTCCACCCCGTACAAAAGTGTGCTCAAAACACATGCTTGGTAAACAAGCATCTTCGTTTTTAACGTGAGATGTTTGTTGTTCCAAGCCCTTGCACGAAGCCTCCCAAACGTAGAAGCCGCTTTGCCGATGCGGGAATCGATCTCTGCATCTAGCAAGAGATTGCTCGATATGTGCGAACCCAAGTAGCAAAACTTGCAGACCACCTCCAGAGGTACGCTGTTAAGCATGATCACTGAAGACACCGAGCATCCTTGCGCTAAGATTACTTACTACTTAGTATCCTTATTGTTTTTTAATTAATATGATATATAATATATTTAGTATAAAGGGTCTTACAGGCTAAGCTAACCAGATTGGCCCCCACGAGGGATTTGGTTATACTTTTAGGTGGAGTAGTAACAGGACCTTAGAACACTGTATTCTTAATATCAGCTTTTGATTTTCTTTTGTTTCTGATTTATTCTCAAAATGTAAAAAAAACACGGTATTATTTGAACTGTTATTTTAGCTAAACCGTGCAAGCGAGAGTAACCAAATAATATCACTATTGAAGTAGAATGCAGTTAATAATGCATATTTTACGGACATTCCTGTCCCAATACTTACTTGTATGAAAAAAATACTTTTGTTTTTCATTTAATTTTTCTTGCTCTTTTCGTGAAGGAGCACCTACCAAAAAAATTACGTGACTAGCCACTATAGTCAACTACGTGTAAATATAAAAACTTTTTCAAATATCTTGGTGCGTCATGTCCAGAAAAAAATAACGAAAGTATTCAAGTATCAAGAGAGTCTTGCATTCTGAGTTTATCCGGATATTTATATATGTTACAGAACAGATACAAACATACAGAAACTCACGCTTTCATTCCCAGAGTGGGGTAGGTAGAGCTAAAGAATTACCAACAAGTCTTAAAACTTCTTGATAATTCTGTAACAGAACAGATAAGATCGAATATATCCCTTTTAGATACTTTATTCACCGAGCGTTATAAGCGGCTTTACAGCTCCATCCGGTATTTCCCCTTGATGGCAAATTATTTGCCACATTCTAAACAAGGTATAATAATATGCTATCTTTGCACCGAATAACCGATATTCAGGCCTGAACGACGGTTATTTTTAACCATTTACGCCATATTTCAAGAATCTGACGCGTACTGAAATCGATAAAAAAAGGTTAAGTACGGCCTCAACTAGTCCAAAGTCCATCCGGTATTACCCCAACAAACATTATTATACGGTATACCTAATTGCTTCGAAAAATGGGAATGTTCTTATTTGTAGTGAAGTTAGTCCAGTCCACGTTAATTTAGTGTATAATTTTACCACTCCTAATGACGGTTTCTACATTGCGTTGACAAGATTTTCCCAAGAATGTACATATATGTTTGTAAGGATTTATTTGTCAACTTAACCTTCGCAACTGAAAACAATAAATAAAAGTTCTACGAGTGATGTAGTACTTACTACGCTTTGTTTTCATTTATGTTCCCTAGAACCACCGAGCTAGTATTGCAAAGAACTCGAGTTCAGACTCGGAACTCAAATGACGAGATTCTACTCAGTAGGTACATACATAGGAATCCCTTTATTTCGGAACTTCCAACCAAGCAATTCTCGCGATCTAAGCGTGTCTCGCATAGGACTCGAATCCTTTATCTGCGTTCGAGACCTTTGGCGTAACGAGTCGTACTCGAGCCGTTCTCACCTTCAACGATAGTACTTACAGACCGTACAATACAGTTCTTAGTACGGCTGTACTATTGTCACACGGGTGCCATCTATTTGGCATAATTTTTTATGTCCTATAAGTATTAGCCATACTCGTAACAAGGTTCGCATAATTTATTTATGCCGAATGGTTGGTTACCCGAAAAGTGTGTTAGCATAATATTGACATAGCAGACTTTCATTATGCATATTGTTGTTAAGCATAATCTGTAATTTAGAAGAATTTTGAAAGCCCGAAATCCTGTCCGAATTAATATCCGAAACAGCAATAGCACTATTTGTTGATAAGTGTAATTTTAAATTAAATAAAACTCAAATTTTGCTCAGTTACATTAGGTTAGGTTAGGTACGGTAAGGTCAATTTGAAAAAAAAAATAGGCGTAGGTTAGGTCAGAGTTGTGTGCGCGAAGCGCTAAATTACGCGGAATAGGGGCTTTCGCGGAGCCCCGTTGACACCGCCCCAGGAAGCGGGACGTGAGATGACTCCTCGCTTAGGTTACTATTAGGTTATGTTAATATTAAATAATAGCTTTGATAAACTTAGGACTGTCTTATGAAAGCTAATCTGCTTCAGGGGGGGCAATAAACGCCCCCGCGTTTCGTGAACGAAGCCTTTGCTGGGACCGGAATAATGCCCCAGCATTATATGGCTTGTGCCACGGGATGTATCGACTTCCAAACAGAAGGTTTACGCGTGGGCAAGCCGTATTCGTCGCAGTAGAGAGCGTGTGAGATACCAGCAAAATGGCACCTTCCATAGCGATCAGAGCAAGGTGTACGGATTGCCAAACTTTTGGATTAAATGGTTCGAAACCTCGCATGAGTATTAAGCAACACAACTCTAAAATGCCCTTGAGATCAGTTCCTTGCCACCTTTATCAACAACTGGTGTCACCTTCCTGCTCGATAAGTCCGGTAGTACAGCGGATCCAAAGAACTACCGACCCAATACATCCACAAAATTAAATGCACATTTTATTGCAAACAATGTTTTGGCCTCTGGTCAAAATGGGTGTAAAGTTGGGTTCCGCGGTACTAAGGCGCTCCCGAGCCAGCCAGTCAGGCGAAGCAAGGTCAATGCAACGCTGAAGTCCTTTTTAGATATGTGTATGAGGCAGTGGGTTACAGTTCTTCGTCAACTAGGTAATCGAGATGTCCCCTCTGATTTGCCTAACTTGATAAGGATTGAAAGAGAGATCTTCCAGAGTGAAATTCTGAGTCCTTTGTGGTTTTGCCTAGCCTTGAATCTTCTCAGCTCTTTGCTGATGGATTCCGGGCTTGGCTATCGACTTCGTAGAGAAGCTGAAGTCATTTCCCACTTACCACTTCCCACTTACTGTTCATGGACCTCATATTGTTTGCATCGGAGTGCCAAGATCTTATCGCACTTTTGAAAATCCCACAAGAGTCCAGTAGTGCGATCAAGATGGAATTCGGTGTAGATAAGTGTGCAGTCATGCATGATCAATGAGGGAAAGTTGTAAATTCATCGAATTTCTCTACAAATATCTTGGTATGTCACAGTCTTTGTGTATTGTGGACGATGATGTCAAGCAGTCAGTGAAGGAGCGCGTCTTCTGTCGCTTGACATAAGGTCATTGTCGGGTGGGGATAAAATAAGTTGCGCGCCGTCAATCGCTGGACCGTCTACTACTTAAATCACATCGCATGTTGCACCCACGCTCATCTGTTATGATATTGTACATCCCGAGAAATGTGGAGGTCGAGGCATTACCTCGTAACGCCCACGTAAAATTTCGTTAGTTTGAAAATTCATCTTATGTCAGTCAACTAAAGTTAAAAGTCACTTTGACAAATGTCCTAAATTTAGGACGTTGGGCCTTACGAGGTTACGAGTATATGCTAAGAATCTCCACTACCGCGAGGTGTGCAATCTCAGGAATTATTTCTTTAGCAATGAGTGTGGGATGCGTCGTGATGTGGTTGCAGTAGACAGGAGCCTCACGCCTCTCTCTTTGGCAAACGAGAACTGACACAGACCAACGGTGTTGAGCACTAAAGACAGCAAGAAAGTATGGAATAGCAAGGAGCTACACGGACGCTTCTACCGGGCCCTAACAAGGCCCGACGTAGACTTTTTAGCGTCCGTGAACTGGCTACGGATTGGTGACCTCTTTGGGAAAACCAAAGGTTATGTCTGTGCAATTGCTGACGAGGTCATAATGACGAACAATTACCTGAAATATATTCTGAAGGATGGCACCGTCGACATTTGTCCCTCAGACATATAATTTCCGATTGTTCGCATTTGGCCAACGGTGAGTACTTCCACAGACATAACCTCGTGGCCATGATTATCCATTAGCAACTTGCACTTCAATATGGTCTTAGAGTCTCGACCAACATGCATTGTGAGGAGGTTCCTCTCTCTGCAGCCCCTTCCACTGGTAGCTTGAGCCCTGTCCCGCTACCGGCGGCACTCGTAGGTTGGGTTTTATAATGTATTTTTATTATTTATTAGTGTTGTTATTTTACTTTTATAAGTATTCGAATATTTATTGGGAAAAACCTAATTTATAGGAAATTTAATAAATATCTGGATAATAACTAAAACAAAAATATTTACTTACAGGAAACTCAATTTATTAATTCAGCATTACAATCGGTGAAAATTTACAAGTATGAGATTTCAAGCGTTTAGGAAGTAATTGTAGCTAGGTAAGTGGTAAGTAATTGTTGTTACAGGGCTGCACATCGGTGAAGAAGAGCTGCTACGCGCCGGCGTGGAACGAGCAGGTGGTATTCTCGGAGATGTTCCCGCCGCTGTGTCAGCGGCTCAAGCTGCAGCTGCGCGACGACGACCCCGTGCATCCCAGCGTCATCGGCACGCACTTTATCGACCTCAAGACCATCTCCAATGATGGCGAAAAAGGTTATGCACCTTTCCCCTTTATACATACGTGTAACGGCGCCTCTGCAACGGCAGTACAGTAACACCTGTCAAAAGAGCACGAAGCAATTCAAACCCCTTTAAAAACCTAGTTTTCATAATAGCACCAGAGGAGAAAGAACTAATCTACTATGAATTCATAGTAAAGTAGGTAGTTTCTCCTTGACGCACGGGATGCACCTAAATGTTCTCAAACCAAATAATTATGCTTCGACCATCTGTTTTTGATTTAATAATATGTGCCTTGTGCTTGTTGCTCATTAGGATTTTTGCCAACTTTTGGGCCCGCGTATATTTATCTGTATGGCTCAACACGTGACTACAGTCTGTTGGACCAGCACGCCAGCCTCAACTCGGGCATGGGCGAGGGCGTGGCCTACAGGGCCAGGTAAGTTTTGGATTGCAGTAGCATTTCGAACTACCAGAGACGCGTGGGATGTACATAATATGCGCAATAGATTATAAAATTATAAACTTTATTTATTCCAGAGTTCTCGTTTCGATTCGTACCGAGATAATAGACAGTATCGAATCCCCAGCTTCGGACGTCGAAGTGGAGATTGTGCCGCCAATTAATGAGCCTACGTTTGGCAAACATGAAGAATTTTTCCTCTTTGCCAGTATTTTTGATGCCAACATGATTGATAAGCGTCTTACTGATAAACCTATCCAGTTTGAGTTGAGTATAGGCAACTCCGGTAATTCCTTAGATGGGCAAAGTGAGTCAGTAAGACGCCCTCAAGACTTGGAATTCGACGACCTAGGTAAGACATCAGTTTCCAACATTCAAACACTATTTACTTACATAATCCTATTAAATCTTAAGATATTTTGTTCAATAAGTTCTTTAACTAGACATAGACATTTTTATTTTGTAACATTGTAGACGAGGTGAACGCCGACACGGGCTACTGGCAGAGCACAACCGCACCGACCAAGGCGGCCGCGTGCTGCGACCACCACTACTCCTACCTGCCGTACTGGGACCACAAGCAGTGCATGCACGTGCGCAGTATCTGGCCTGACCAGCGCCAGCGCATGTATAACTCTAACATGATCGAAAACATTATTGAACAATTTGTAAGTTCCTGTATACATAAATCGTCTAACGTCTATTCTCATTCGTTTTCGAACTACGTACGTGACCAAATAGGACGTGACCTTACTTAATATTGGGTGCAGGAGGAGGACCTTATAGAGGTTGAAACTGTGGTGGAAAAGGACACCGACGCAGACAGCCACGGCGTGGCGGCGCTGAAGGCAGCGCTAGAGCGGGCCAGCGCCGCGTGCGCCGCTTACGCGCGCCGCGCGCCCGTCGCCTCGCCACTCGGCAATACGAAGCTCGACCGGGAGAGGCAGAAAATGTGCCTCTATGAAATCGTATGAGTTACAATATATTTTTCTAAAGGCTCGGAAAAGCAGGATATTGCCTAAGTTTAGCAAAGGTTGCTAAAATACGAGTCAGGCAAATTCGCACGATTCCCGCCGAGGCATATACATACAGGGTGCCTATAGATGTGCTCGGGACTTTAAAGCGGGTTTGCCATACTTGTAGTTGGAATGTGTTCACGCTCCTGTGTGCGTAACTGCCGGTAGCGGTAGGCAAGCTTACAGTTAATGAATAATATAATATAAGATACATACCTATTCCATTTTATTAGAACATTTTTTTTCATTTAAGACGGTTTTTAATTTTGCTTGTGTTAGTTTTCGTACGATATGAAAATCTATATTGAGCTCCAAAGACGAGGAACATCAGCTGTAAATCCATCAATGTCTACTTTATTTCCTGTTCTTCTTCGGTTTTAGATGTGCTACCGACACCTCTTTTTTTTTAATTCTCTTCATTCCTAAATATGTTTTGCTCTGTTCTTTCACTAACTCCCGTCGCTTCAGTGACCTTTGTAATTTTAAGCAAATTTGGCTCTCGATTAAGTTTCGTGAATTTTTATTCATTTTTGAGAAAACGGTAAACGCTTGCAATCATTTGACGACTCTAAAATTAAACAAAACATAATAGCATCACGTTTAACATTGTTATTATTGAACTAAAACTCAATACCTACTTTAATTTATTACAAACTAAAACGTAAATATCTGAGGAACCCTAGAATAAATTAGCATTTTTTCGCTATCTGCCCAAAGACGATTCCATATCTTCGTCCTTAGCAAATTTTGTATTCTACAATATTGCAGAACCATAATTAGCACCAAAATGAACTTAAACGACAGTATAGGCAAATAACAGAAAAAGTGAGTATTTCCAAGATGGTGAAAAAGGATACAGAGCTGGAGGGACGAAAAATTTGGGTTATCATGACTATAATCTCCTTAACAACGTATCAAAAAACGATAACACCTTTTTTAGGGTACGTATACGCGTACGTCCTGTTCAAATTTCGGAGTGGCGTCATGTAGATCTTTATTCTGCAGGTTACAAACCCTCTGATACCGTTGTCACCCCAACTGTTACATGATTTGCCGCTTCCATTTTTTAGAGACGCGTTTTCTAGTTTTGGTCCTAGTCTATTTCTAAGATGGGAGACATTTTAATATAAGTCATCATGGAAGTCATTTTCCAAGGTTAGACCTGTCCGCAGTCTATACTAAAAAACCTAATTAGATTCCAACATACGTCAAAAAAGGGTTGCCATTAAAATGACATATTAGGTGGATCGGTAAATTTTCACTTCTGTAAATGTTATAGGTAGCTGTTTATTTTATTTATAATATTAAAGGCAACATTTAATTTTCCTTCTTAAATAAACAATCTTATTTAAATACTCGTCGCAAAAAAAGATATTTAATTAAATTGTTTTATAGGAGAAAAGTTTAAATAACAATGGCAATAACTTAGGGTTTAATAACATTTGGTACCAATTATTATTCTCATTATGTGCGATTACATTTTAGGAAAAAAAATCTATCATATTTTTACGTACGCCTTCAAAACTTGACCGAAATCTTCAAAGAATCTTCAAGTCTTCAAAAAATTATCAGTTGATCATGTGTGGTAACCTAAATTATGGTGGACATGGTGGTTCTGTGGCGGCCATAACATCTAATTGTCACTTCATTCGACATCTGACGTTTGGATAGCTCGAATGTTTTCTGTACCTATTCGGCCCGTGGTGATTTCCATTGTTAAGTTTTTGTTTTCCGTTAAGTTTTTGTTGTTTCATTTTTTTTGGGCTTTATGTACGAAGTGTCATTTGATATTCTCAACTAGCTTTTCGGTGAAGGAAAACATCGTGAAGAAACCTGCATAGGTACATCTGAGAATTTTTTTAAAGGTGTATGTGAAGCTGAAGTCCCTAACCAGCATTAATATTATTTATTATTGCAGGTCCCCAGTCAGTTAAAAAAAAATCTTACTAATATTATAAATGTGTAAGCTTGTATGTATAATACTCAATCACACAAAAACTTTTTAACTGGTTAGGTTAACTAATGCACCGGCTAAAGCTAGCATTTATCTTCGTCAACCTTACCAAACCAAGACCTGTTAGGCGATGAATGCACAGAAAACATTGATTAAAATCAGGATGACCTTTATTATATTGTGGAAATTACTTATATTCCGTGTGGTTGCCGGCTTAGAATTGTGCCACTCCATGTCTTCCCGTGGAAGTCGTAAGAGGCGATTAAGGGAATAAAGGCTTGTAGTACTGTTAGTCGATGGGCTTGCGACCTGTCACTAATATACACTGTTAAACATCTTAGCCTAATTGTGCAAATTGTGGTTACAGAGTTATCAACAAGTTTTTAGAGTTGTTGGTAATATGTAGCTCTGCCTACCCCACTCTGGGAATTTAGGCGTGAAGGTATGTATGTATGTAACTTATATTTTTTTATTTTAACATAATTATTGTACCAAAAGGTTGGTTTTTCCTGAAACGTCACAATGATGATGACACGTGTAACTGTGACATTCCGCCATCTTTGGTAGTTTTTTTGACGTATATTGGAATCTAATTAGGTTTCCAAGTTTACCGACCAACAGGGCGCGGCGTTGAAAAGACTTTTTCTTTACAAAATGTGGAGCATAATTTTTTTGGTCTATATTGTTAAGTAATGGGGTCCTAATAAAAAATTTCTTGGGTGTTTATTCAAAATCCTTGAAGGCGGGAGGCGTCAGCCGCCATCTTGAAGGTGTCAAAATTGGTTAATTTTAAATAATTCCTCAACAATGGACTTAACGACAAAGTCTACGAGTAGTAGATATAAATATAAACAAATACAATTGACAACATTTCAAAAAAAAAAGCGTTATTTATTTTTCGCGTTTATAATAGCTGGTTAAAAATTAGACTACCCGTATTTCTCAGTTTTTCTTTATTTAACTTAAATTCGTCGTTAATAATTTATTAAAGAAATAGTCATTAAAAAGACCGTATATCCAAAGTTAGGAATACTGATGTCGTGATCTTAGCATGACATAAAATAAAAAAGTGACCTTAAACAGATACAGAACTGACTGTCATGTCATGTCACTCACTTGTCAAGCATTCGCTGCCGTTCCTTCACAAATTTGTTATTTTGCGTAATTTAGTTAATTACATAATTTCTAGACGCCATTCAAATAAATAAACTATTTTGCGTTTACTGCTTTGCATCTGCTTTGAGTTTCATAAAAATGACTGCATAAAAAAATCCAAATATATTTTTACTGTAATCAGCAGTGTAAAATCTAGAAACGGTATTTTGTTTTACTACCTTAGCACATAATGAATTGTTGTCAATTGCGTAGAGTTTTTGCATACATGTTTTTTTGTATGTCTTTTCGGTACAATTATTTAAGAATCAATGTAAATAAAACAACTTTTATACAATTTATAAACAGGAATGGTAAAAAACGTACTTTGAGGGTGACATTAAAGGATCAAGAAATAAAAGAATCATCCCATACCACATTTCTTGGCATTACTTTAGATGATAAGTGCTCTTGGGAAAACCATATAGATAGGGTGTGCAGTAAAACGAATTCTTTTGCCTATGCATTATGGCGACTCAATAAAACTTGTAACAGGCAAACCGCTATCCAAGCATATCATGGTTATGTGTCATCCGTAATTAAATACGGAATTCTCCTTTGGGGAAATTCTCCCCATGTCAAAAGAGTTCTCTTGGCACAAAAGCAGTGCATTAGAGCGATATGTGATGTAGATGCTATGACCTCGTGCCGTCCCCTATACAAAAACTTACATTTGCTGACTGTGCCTTCCGTGTATATATACGAAGTTTCATTGTTCGTTAGGAGCCATCCGGACTCCTTTAAAAAGAATAAAGATACCTGTGGCTTTCGCACCAGATATCCGGACCACCTTGTAGTGCCCGCGAAGAGAACCAAACTATACAGCAGAAGTACTTACTGTATGTCCATAAGTATTTATAATAAGCTACCCAATGTATTAAAAAACTTATCTTTAATTAAGTTCAAGCGGGGACTAAAAAGCTGGCTCGTACAAAAATGTGCATATTCTATGGACGAGTATTTTAATAATTCTGACTAAATTGTAATAACCTTATATTATTGACATAACTTATTCTCATGATTTCCATAATTAAAAACATTATCTTATCAAGTTATTACTAACTTCATGATTTTCATAATTAATAATATTAAACTTAACCATGTAAATTCAATAGGGCAAATTATGTACCGTATATTTTACGTGCTGTTTGGCGGCAGATTATGTGTTGCCAATGTAATTTTATAAGACCTTTCTGTACACCATGATCTATGTAAAATAAATATTTTGATTTGATTTGATTTTGAAAGTAACGAGCAGCGGAAGTTTTTTTTTTTACATAAAAATTATACATCGTTCCAAATTTTTCAATACCTATTGCAAAAATACGGGCAGAGTATGACTGACTGACCATGCACAGTGTAGGATTCCGAAGCCGGTACTTCACAAAAATCTCAAAAATAACGAGTATGAACTAATTCTCTACTTAATACTTAGTTTATTTAAAGTTATTTGGTGCTGTCTTAGTATGTATATGGGTGTTTTCCAAAAAAAGTGTACATGTGACAGTGTTTTTTTTTTTGACACCCGTTTTGAAATTTGGGTATTTATTTGATTAATTATAAGTTAAAGTAGGTATATTCATTGAGAAAAATACAATTTATTAAAAATATTATTTTATAAACCATCTAGCGTTTATACATTAAGAATACATATAAAAAACTTTTTAAAACAGGTTTTATAGAATTAATGGAACAAAATATAATCTATGAGGATAAAATATGTTACCAGTTCATCACAAAAGCCTTCTTTTGGCTCTTACACATTAAAAAAATTGGTATAAAGGCGTTACAAATCATTAAACAATATTTAAATATACATAATGGAATATCCATTTAGAATTATTAACGCTAAAAAATCGTGAATTGATATAATACCAGCAAAATATAATTGGTTTTAACAATTCAAATCTCGGGGCAGTGACTCTGCGGTATCTCATGTGGAACATGTAAGACGTAGCGCCCGGGTCGGGCACTGGAGGGAAAATGACAATCGCATGTGTTTAACGTGATGTTGTATTTATTAATGTACATAAATCTTAAAGTGTTAAATCGTTTTTATAATCATGTTTGCAAATTACGATGTATTATTATTTTTAAGTTTTTCACAGATTGGTTGCACGTTACTTTACAAGTTGTAAGCAATTATATACATTTTAATTATTTTGACAATTACACATTAATATAAAACAAAACAAAATAATAACAAAAACACTGTAATTAGTCTTTAAATAAAAAAGAAACAAAAATGTATGATATTTTATACTACACGCTAGTTTTTTAAATATACTTAGAGTACCTACTTATTTATAATGACAAACTCAGTTGTTTCAAATAGGATCAGTGTAGCCAACTTACGGCCGATCCCTATATTCAAACGGAAAGCGGATAAGGCTTACTTCAGGTTATAATTTGTAATTTTTCCATGCAAAATGTGTCAAATTTTAATCCAAGTTAAGCCTACTGTCCACGGTTTGAATATAAGGTTATAAGCAGGGGTCGGACAAAAAGTGCGGATGACGTAGGTAATCTTGCACACAGGATGATGTTTAAGTTTGTATTTAGACTTCCGTGTGACATGTAGTAACAAAGTAGTATTAATGAAACATAACAAAATAATCGTAAAAAAATTATCCATGCAATTAATAATACAGAGGTGATGATGAGAGAGAGAGGGTGATGTAGTGAATAATAGTATATTACACCACTAGGGAGATAAAACAAAGAAAGTCCGAGATCGCAGATGTTTGCGGCTTTTTCCGTACGCGTAGCGGGCGTAAAAAGCGACTTTATGGGCAGGTGTGACATAAACTTGTTACCATAAGGTATAATTATTTGAAATTAGAACAAGTCTGTGGGAACCTCAGATAAATAGGTTTAATACTCAAAAGTGGGAACAGTTGGTAAGATAAGTAAAAATAAAAATAAAGATAATTTGGTGTTATTTTATTATACTTATTATTTAATGAAATTATGCATTTCTAACAAGTCTATTATTGTTGTCACAGACTTAAAATATGCTTGAATTTTTTTTTTTCCTCAATTGGTTGACCGAGGGGAAAAAAAATTAGCCAACAATTTCGCGGTATCCATAACAATCGCAGTACTTGATTGCTCAGTTTGTGTAGAGATATCTTTGCCTTGTCCTGTAGTCTGCGTTCCTACGGATATTAAAATATCAGTTGTAGAATATATATATATATATATATATTGCCACAATATTCGAGTAAAAATGACATTTTACAGCGTTTTTTATACATTAGTAAATATAATTTTTAGCTAAATATAATCGTGAAGATACAATAGCTAAACAATAACGAAGTCAATTTATTGTTCATCTGATTGACAATGTGTCAGTCAAAACCGTACTTACTCATTTCTAGTGGCGATATCGTTTAATAAAGAGGTTGATAAATGATAAGTGATAATTGTTTATGAAAATCAAAAATACTATTTGAAATCATCCTATAAGTGGTTTGACGTCATCTGCACTTTTTGTCCGACCCCTGGTTATAAGGAACTAACTTTTATAATACCTACTTAAGAATATAATAATGTAGCCTCACCGCAGCTGGACGCCTCAGACGACGGATAGGTTTTTACTCTTAAATTAATTTACTCTCAATAAAATCAACAAAGTAAAACAAAAACACTGAAATATAATTTTAATCAGTCTACCAGAGTTAAGGCTCCCTTTTATGTCTCGGTAATTATAATAAGGTAACTAGGATAATGATAAATTAACCACAGCCGCAGTTGCACAAACAATTTTGTATACGTTTACTTTTTAATAACACATTATACATTTTCAACATATAACTATTATCAAAAATGTTATAAATATAACAAAAATACTATCATATAAATTTGGTCACTCTATCAGACTAAGCTCGATATTAAATTGTAGCGGTTGTCATTTCAAACAAACGTCAGTTAGTGACTATCCATCAGTTTGTATGAAACTAACAACGGAATTAAATTTAAAACAATAATATTACTAAGTGTTGTAATTCGACTTGGTTATTGTCAACACCTTACGTGTACAGCAATCAGTTTCCACTTACCATCAGGTGGCCTGTGTGCTCGTTTGCCTTCCTATGATATAAAAAAAAAAAAAAAAAAATCTTTCATAAGAAAAAGAGAATCAAAACATTATAAACGTAATATTATAGATTATTCATTTTAAAAAAACGCTTTCGAAATTATAAACCAAGCTTATTAGTTTAATTTATGTCAACGTCTAGAATTTGAAATTTTGTCGTCTATTACAATTTCAAATGTTATTGTTTTAATACTCAAGTATTGACACAGGATTAATCTGAGTCAAAACACTTATCGCAAATATAGTCAATTGACATTTGATTGCCTCTACAAGCTTTAAACACCCAATTTTTATATGCATTGCATTTTATCATGTTATAAGAGATATACAGTTTTTGAAGATTGCAAAGTTTACATAAAAACTTACGGGATACTACCGTTTGCAATGATTTATACGTCTGTGCCCCCTTTTTTTGGTTAATATTTTATCTTTTTCGGTGACTTTAGGGGGTTTTTTTTCCAAAGTTGTTTTAATTTTACTGAGGCCGGGTAACTGGTGGACGCTTTGGTCCTGGTGGTTCCCACCATGAACAATAACGTCGAAACCGAATCTGTTTTTTTGAATACTTACTGGACATTCACTCTTTTCAAAACTTTTGGTCGTCTAATTTCTAGCTTTCTTTTTAAATTGCCTAGGTTGCTTAAATCGTCTCTGTCAAGTGTGCCAATCTGGTTCTCTCTATAACCGGTATTACTGGTGATGCTAGAATTATTCTGGAGTCCAATCAGACTTTGATCGACCAGATGGCGATTATTGGCGACAAGATCAGAGTTGGACATTTCTTCAAGTATGACATTATTTTGTATATTTTTAGTAATAATAACGTCGAGATCAGGAATATGTATGCCGCTCAGGTCTTGAATTAAATCGCTGCAATTGAAG
Source organism: Acleris emargana (assembly GCA_927399475.2). Taxonomy (NCBI): domain Eukaryota; kingdom Metazoa; phylum Arthropoda; class Insecta; order Lepidoptera; family Tortricidae; genus Acleris; species Acleris emargana. The sequence continues at coordinate 39,886,228 of OV656835.1, read as the reverse complement.
AAATCGAGATCGATATTACTGATGTCTTGAAATCGATCGATCTGGGTTTGATTGTTATCGCCGCCGAAGATAATATCGGGTGCACCGTTGGAAACATCCTGTAGTTCAATTAGGCCCTGCTCACTTTGACGTTTCATCTGCTCTGGATCAGTCCCACCACACGCCAGACCGGACCGGATTGTTAGAAAACATTTTGGAATTCATTTTCCTCCTCTTCGATCACGTCTCGAGTGGCAATGTCTTCAATGTGCACAAACGCAGCTCAGGTATCTGTATGAAGTTTGCCCTTTTTGCTGTGACACTATTTGGTGTAATTTCATTGTTTCAGGAACAGCAGTGAGGTTATTGGGTATGATTTTTTTAATGTTATCGATGTCGTTTTCTAACACTAAAAAACACTTTACGGAATTGATTGCTTTTTATTAAATGACCGTATGCTTCGTTCCCGTCTTTATCATCTCGACCATAAGCAACCATTCGATCCAGCTGGCGTTTTGCAGATCCCCCAATACCATCTGCCACATCCTTACCAAGGCCACTTTCTGAAAATGATTAACTGGAATAACTCAGGTTTAATTTGGTTGTAAATAAGTTCTTCTTTTGCCGGTATTTTCTACCAGGGCCGTCTGAAAAGAAATGGATTGTTTGGATTTTGGGGTTGATTTCTTTGGCATTTCATGACAGGTAAAAGATAGCATTGAGTTCGCGGCATGTACTATCAGATACACGGACAAATGATTTACACTGGTCATGAAAGACAAAGTACATCATGCCACTATGTAGTGTTATGCTTTGTTTGGAAGCTCCGAAGTGCATCGACTGAATTTCTGTTCCTCCTCATAATTTTCAGAGAAGTCACATAAGATCGCAATTTCTCTGTCATTCAGGCGCTTAGTGCAACTTTGATATTGAGAAACTTGCTGCTTCCAGTTGTAGTAGGTAGTGGGTTTTAAACAAGATAAGCTCTTTTTCGAATTCAAATATTTTAGTTCTTGTACAGTTCCTCATTTCAGTCCTAAGTATTATGGTTTTTTTGTTTCTAAAGTCTTACCCAACTTTTTGTTAGTATGGGCTACCCTTTCCCATTTATACCACGTAACTTGTTCGCAATTTTTTTCTGTGTTATATTGTACAGTCAAGTTTTTACAGTCGTGACATTTTTTATTATACATGCAAGTGTAAGCTTTAGTATCACAGCCTACTTTGCTGACGACCTCACTCCGATTCGCGTAACGAATACCTAAAATAGAGCAAAGATATTCTAGATTGCTGTGCTTAATACATAAACAGGTGTCTCTGTGTTTAACTAGAGGTAATGGAGGGAGGTATGTAGAACGGCTTGTACCTGAAAATTATATAAGATTAAAACATCACTATTTAATAAATACCGTAGTTCTGAAGAAACAGCATGAGAATAATAGTCGACTTCAGAACTTTCTTTTGTTTTTGGAAGTATATGAAAATATATATTTTTAATTATACAATACATACCTGTAAAATGTGGTAACACTGTGTTGTCCACTTTCATCTTTGTATTTCTGGAGCAGATTTTGAAGTGTGTCGGTCAGGTATCTATGAAATGTGTGTGTTTTTTTTACCTTTTGTTCACGTTTTCCTGCCGTACTTAGATCTACTAATATCATGTCGTGTATAAAACTGTACTTTTCGTCTTTTACTCGCTTATTAAACGTAACTTTTTTATTGCTAAGCCTTATGCGGCCATTTAGCCCTTAAAAGGAAGCAACAGTAGCTGTGGTTTTAGCTTTTTTAGTTATTTCATTAAAAGCTAAAATTTTCATGTTTTTTTTTCTCTTTGTAAGACTTGGTCTTTCCGTATGTACCAGGTCTAGCGAGAGTTCCAGTACTTCACGTCGCACCGTCATTATTTAAATTTTATGGAGCAGCTTATCAATTTCATTCTTGAGCTGCATCCTATCTCTGTAATATTTTATCCGGATGGCTTCAACTCTAATATTAACAGAGTATTTTTTTTAAGCAGCGGTGTATTTGTCGTGCATTTGTTTATAGCGTTTCTTTAACGAATGTTCCAGCGATATATTTTTTGCAGGTTATTTAGGCGTCGTCTGTTTACTAGGAATGGTTTCTGCTACAATGGAATCATTTTTTTGACATTTTTCATTTTTTTTCTTGCCTTCATTTTTTTGTTTGGTCAATATTTTCATTTTTTTAGAAAGAGTGTTAGGAACTTTCCAAGCCTTCCTGCTAGAGGTCTTGAAGTTCATGGATTCGAAAGTCCTTATCCATTTGTTACGTCGGTTTACGTTTAGAGACTTCAAGAGGTCTTCACCAATCTCGTGCCTTCCGGTTCGTTGAAACTCTTCATACAGTTCTTCGCTCTCTTTAGACCGGCAGGGTATATAAATATATAAATAAATAAATATCAGGGGACAATGTCACACCAATTCTGCCCTGCAGAGCCTAAACCGCAGTAAGTGCAAAAAGTTCATTTCGAGAAAACGTAAAAAATGTCTATGAAAAGTAATTTTTCTACCTTTCTAATGTTTCTTGTGTTAATGATTGAAAGTCAATCATTAAATCAAAAAACATTAGAAAGGTAGAAAAATTACTTTTCATAGACATTTTTTACGTTTTCTCGAAATGAACTTTTTGCACTTACTGCGGCTTAGGCTATGCAGGGCAGAATTGACCTAGTCCCAATTTAAGCTCTAGGCTTGTATTATGGGTACTAGACAACGATATAAATACTTATATAGAGAAATATATACTTAAATACATAGTAAACATCCATGACTCAGGAAAATTCGCGCTCATCACACAAATATCTGCCCTTACCGGGATTTGAACCCAGGAACGCTAGCTTCGTAGGCAGGGTCACTACCAACTATTTAGGCCAGCGCGTCGTCAACTCGCGTCGTACAGATGTAGCGCATAATTGTTTTCCTTCGTATTTTCTCGGAAACATTCGTATTTGTCATGCTACTTCAGTCAACCTCAGTACTTTTGTACTGTGGCCGACTGAAATAGCAATACACGTTCGTACGTTCCCGTGAAAATACGAAGGAAAACAATTATGCGCTACATCTGTAAGTATACTGATTGCGATACCCTCTTGGTATATTCTTTTTTGCGGTAGCTATAATAAGTTTGATGAACCGATCATAACTTTCAACCTTAGTTGGTATCCATCTGACAGCTGCGTCCATATCAATTCTGAAACTTTTTGACTTTTTTGCTTTATTACAATATTGGAAAATGAGGGACGATGTATCATTTTTAATGTAAATAAAAATATTTCCTTTTGCCGCTCCTAACTTTTCATCGAGAAGACAAAAATAAATATAGGCACAAACTGCGCAAGTTTGTCTTGTTTATACTTTTGTCAGAAGGTCTCCTTCAAGGTCGAAAACTACAATTTTTATAAGGACCCCATTATTATTTTTTTGAAATGCTCCACCATTTGTATAACAGAAACCCCTATTGACTGAACCAGGATTCGAATTGCTAATTTTGAAAACTCCGATCGTCGACTATTTACTTAATTCTTATAGAAGTAAAAAAATATTTCTTATACACCCATGTGAGCCACAAAGAAAACTTCAGTATTCGTATGAAAATAATAATCATCCGAACCATCCCAAACGATGGTTTTCATAGACGTGTATGGAGATTTGATGTTTAGTTACAAGTACGTAATATAGTCTCCTTATTGTAAGGCAATTTGGATTAAATACCAAAGGAATTTTATTAAAACTGACTTAAGCGTTTATGTTTCAATGAAGATCCACTTTAGACATTTTCTGGGCATAAGTATACTCATTATTTTGCCGTAGGCTCCGTTTGCTATTTCGGCGTGGAAGTTTTTGTATTTCAAAATGGTGAACTGTTTTTCTAGGGAATACTGGCTTTAAAGCAAAGGTTGATATTAGAATTTTAAATTGTTTTACTTTTGTTGAGGCAATATTATAAATAGTATAGCTGACCCTGCAGACGTCGTCCTGCCCGGAAAAGCAGTGACACATTAAATATTATGTTTAAAATATAAGTTTTACATATATTTTTTTGTGATTAAATTATTACTTCTAACGAATCCACGGATGAGTCATAATTTTTTGATTACTCACTGTTTACTATGGCCTCTATTTCTTTATGAATAAACCAAATTCGGTGACCTAATACATACCGTGTCCAATTGTGTTTTCAAACCATCCAGAAACCCATTTAAATATACACACACAATTTCATCCAAGTCGGTCCAACCTTTTCAGAGGAATAAGGTGATAAAGCCCGCCCGCAGCGCCTCCTGCCGGGTCGAATTGCATTTTCCAAGAACCCATTGAAATATACACACAAAATTTCATAGCAGCAGCCAGGTCTTCATCCGCCGACGTTTTGACTATAGTTAATCCCACGGGAACTGTTAAATTTTCCGGGATAAAAAGTAACCTATGTTTTGATCCAGTGTATAAGATATCTCCATTTTAAATTTCAAATTTCATCCAATTCCGTCCAGCCGTTGCAGCGTGAAAGAGTAACAAACATCCATCCATCCATCCATCCATCCATCCATCCATCCATCCATCCATCCATCCATCCTTCCATCCATCCATCCATCTATCTATCCATCCATTCTTACAAACTTTCCCGTTTATTATAATATATTAGTAGGATTAGTAGGATTAGTAGGATAGTAGGATAAACAAACTCACGCCTTCATTCCCAGAGTGGAGTAGGCATAGCTACAGAATTACCAACAACTCTTAAAACTTGTTGATAGTTCTGTAACCACATTTTACACAATTACACTAAGATGTTTACCAGTTTAGTTATTAGTAACAGGTTTCATACCCTTTGCCTAACTCCACTACCTACTTACAAGCCTGTATTCCCTCAGTCGGGTCTTACGTCATCCACGGGTAGACAAGGAGTGGCACTATTCTAACCCACCACACCGAAAAATAATATAATGTAGCCATTCTAGGGTGACTTATTAAGTACTTAATTGGCTTTAGTCACAAATCAAAGAATACAAGTACAGATATCCAATCTAATTTAGTGTTTTAAGACACACATACTTACTAGGTAGGTACGTACTCTTGTAGGTAGTCGTTGAAATAAAAGCAGATTATGCTCCCCGCAATAGTAAGTAGTTTATTAATGCGCTCGTGAGGTTTGAGCCCTCGCTGAGGCTCCAGGTGAACATTTGGTGCAATCATAAATTACTCTCTGCTTGGTGCAACTATGTGGGGGAAGGGGAGGGGGACAAATTAAAAGCGTTGCTCAATTTGCCATCAAATAGGGATCATTGGAGATGGTACGACGCGGTGCAGACATTTATTAGTTTTATCTTAGGTTAGTTCGCACACATTGTATCTACTAACACTATCTTTAAGTTCATTTATATCGCACCTTCGGTAGGACAAGGGCACAATTGCCCCTATAATCATATAGTACATTGTACCCTTGTTCTACCGAAGGTGCGATATATACTAACAACTGCTATGGGTTTTTTTTTTCCTGAAATAAAGAGTATTCTTATTACTAATATTAATATTACACGCTTCTTTCGTTTCTAAATTATTTTATTTAAATTAGTCCACAATCTTATTGGAAAAATCATTCAGTGTTGTACGTACCTGGACACTAACGTGACAATTTATATCTTTAGGAACAGTTGAGCTCGATGACAAAAAGCCTTCGAGCGCTTATTACAAAACATTCCATCAAAGACCGCCTGCGCACCGCTCACACGTACCTCAACAAACTGAAACGCTTATGTGAAGACGTAAGTAAATTTAACTACATCTACTAATATTGTACTAGTGTATATTATAATCATCCCTGTAATCTGTTTCAAATAGCCGCAGCCAACCATGCCAGATATATTTATTTGGATGATCAGCAATGGTAAACGTTTAGCCTATCAGAGAATTCCAGCCAGAGATATCATGTTTTCAGAACAAGAGAACGAACGCGGTAAACACTGTGGCAAAATGCAAACTTTTTTTTTAAAGGTAATAATTACTATAGTATATTTCTATGGAACTTGCTAACTATGTAAACAAAAGACTTAACTTTGTTTTGTCACTGTTTCTCCTTGAATTTTCATACCACCTCATCAAACACCATTGAAACCATAAACTATTGAAACTATTGAAACTGTAAAATACAAAATCACCAAATATATAACTCTATCTTGGATATTTCATTAAAAGTTTAAATGGTTTCATACGTTAGGTTATTAGGACCTGATGGAATGACGTTTTTGTTTCTTTTAAATTCTACAATTGTCTATGATGGGTAGTGGCGTGGCTAAAGTTGGCGATATAATTAAGGCCCCTACACAATACCTAACTCACGTTGATCACACTCACAGGTGATATAACGGCACCTTTTGTAATAAATACTGGTGATATATCATCTTCAAGTACCGATTTTTCTTCAGATCGTGATCGTGATGATCGTCAGAATTAGAAATAAGTAACTACTTGTTTTTCACTTTCGGTATTTTATTATTTGATATGGTTTGACATAAGTAAAGGAGTATTGCCCATCACTTGTAAATTCATCATTCAGAGACAATTTCAATATGGCGGTTTGTTTACATAGTTAGCAAGTTCCATAGAATTAGACTTTACTTTGAGAATGTATGATACCTGCACCTTGTGTCTTATATTATAAAATCAGTAACTAATTAAGACAGAGTTAAGCTAAGCACGCACTGCAAATAACCGCATACGATTTCAGAATCGCGTAGGTAAAATGTAAAGTACTTATGATGTCTTTACTTACGGACACGTAATTTTTTTGTGGCTTCTCATTTGGATAACCGTAGTGTAGTTCGTGCTCATTCTATTATGTATGAGTAAATGCAATTTAATTTTGTTTTGTAACAGTGGCCCGGAAAGAAAGCTTCATCCCCGAGAGGCTGGACTACTCCAGCTAAAATAAATATTTATCTCTGGCTCGGCATTTTGCAAGATAAAAAACATTACATTGACGGTCTGCCTCAGGGGTTTGAACTCAGTTCCGAATTAAAAAATGCGGACAAGCTTCGCTCCAACGCACCTTCAGCAATATTCTATGCTGAGAAACATGTAAGCGCAAGGTTTACATAATGTTATTAGGACGCAAATATATAACGGAAAGGCTTATTAAAAAATATTATATTTCAGAATTTCCAGATGCGGGCATACGTTTATCAGGCAAGGTCCTTAATAGGTTCAGACTCCTCGGGTCTTTCAGATCCATTTGCTAAAGTAATTCTCGGGAACAGCACTGCAACAACCCAGGTGATCGACGAGACGTTGAGCCCGACGTGGGACGAGCTTCTTCTATTTGAAGACGTCTTACTTTACAGCTCTATTCAACAAATTAAAGCTGATCCACCTACGATAGTAATTGAAATATTTGATCAGGATAAAGTCGGAAAATCTGAATTTATTGGTAGAACACTTGCAAAACCACACGTTAAAGCTTTTGAAGACGCTTATGAAAGGCCACAATATCCACCATCGTTAGAATGGCATGAGATATCACGCGGAGATGACAAAGCCGGGGAACTGCTAGCTACCTTTGAACTTCTCGAAATACCTGCCAGATTGGACTCATCTGTGTTGCCTGATTTACCGACACCTAGGGAAGCTACTGGAAAAACCCCGCTCGATGCCAATAAAGGTCCTATACTTCCGGTGCCGAGAGGGATACGGCCTACTCTATCTAAATATCGTATTGAAGTCCTTTTTTGGGGTTTGCGTGATTTGAAACGAGTTCATTTACTAATGGTAGATAAACCCCGCGTGGATATAGAATGTGCTGGGAACATCTTATACTCTTCAGTCATACAGAATGCTAAAAGAAATCCAAATTTTACCAATCCTGTCAAGTTTGTAGACGTAGAACTCCCTGACCAAGATCTGTACAGACCACCACTGACTATACGAGTTGTTGACTGCCGCAGTTTTGGAAGGATAACTCTAGTGGGAACGCATACTATCAATTCAATTCACAAATATATATATACTCCAATGAGTAAAAGAGAAAGAGAAATTGAGGAGCGAAAAAAGTCTCTAATTCAATTACAAAATGTTGATTTACGAGCTAACTGTATTGTTCAAGAAGACGTGTTTTCAATTGAAAATGAAAAAGAAAACTGTCCTTTATTAACCAGAGAAGGAAGATCGGCAGCGTCTTACGGTTCAGGCATGAGGCAATCCACGCGTAAGAGAGATCTGAAGGACGTGTCTATGAAAAAAAGAAAAGCTAGTACTGATTCAGTGTTGGACGATAATGAGAGTAGCAAAGATTGGTGGACCAAATATTTTGCATCTGTAGAATCCATGATTGAAGATGAAAGAGAGGCCAAAAAAGAAAGACAAGGTTATTTACAAACTCCACAAGTGATGTTTGTCGATGAGACTTGGTCTACGCAGGAAGAAGTGCAGTCCCCTCGCCTCGAGCGCGAGCGCATCAGGCAACGCCGGCCAGTCTCTCCCCACCCTAAACTCAGTCCATCAATATTGAAAAAGAACGAAATACCCAATTCAGCGTTATCAAAGGTATTATTTATATCTATAACCGTTTTATCTGTAACCCGTTGAACCCCGAAAGGAGGCAATAAAATGCGAGTATTACTCAAATCGCACTTTAACCAGTTGTGTGCGAGTTCATCAGTGTGTGTGTGTGTAGCTATTTTTCTTGTTTTAGAAATGTATGTGTTGTATTTGAATAGCCTAATCTATATTTTCAGAGGGTCGAAGGTGGAATCTCACTGAAGATTGATGAGGAATTTTAATATTTAGTACCGCAGTGACTTCATTTACGAGTTCGAGTAGGTAGGTACAGTCACCAGCAATAATATGTTATCCAACATTGGGCGCAAAATATCTGTCAAGTCGTTACTAGAGGGTATAAGAGCGTGTCAGATATTTTAGCGCCCATTGTATATCCATGTATTATTGCTGGTGATTGTTCCTACCTACCTACTCGAATTTTAATATCATAACGTGAATATTGTTTTACCTACCGGCAAGATACCATTGTTTCCTTTGTAAATACTAGCTCGGCGCGCTCGGGGCCGGGTCCCGCGCGGCTGCCAGGCAGGCCCCGCCCCGACGCGGCGGCCCCTTCTTCAGAGCTGATATCTCTTCAATGGCCCGACCTACTTTCATGAAACATTTAAAATAAAAAACCGCATTCAAATCATTCATCATCCATTTAAGAGCTACGGTGCACAGACAGACACACACACACGCACGGCGATCAAACTTATAACACCACTCTTTTTGCGTCGGGGGTTAATACTTAGAAGTACCTTTCGAAATACCTACTAACAGTAGGAATGATACCTAAGGGTGGCACAGTTTGGATATTTTTATACTTCTAGCAAAATATTCCCGGAACGCTTGCATAATTAAATTAGCGTGATTCTATAGATTTCGTTTTTGTATTGAAAATAAAAAAATGCTTGTATAATACGTTTAAAATAAGTTCACCATTCGGCCATCCTCGGTTATTGTCGGCATCCCTCGTTTTTCGGGGTGCAGACTCGTGGTCACCCCAGGTGGTCACACCACTACTAATCGCCGATACTCCTATTCCTGAGCGATCTGCCCTTCGGGCATCTAAAGATACCTAACGAACCTAACCTACCTACTTTTGTGGAATAAAAATGATTTCTGTCAAATTTCCGACCAAAGCGAATAGCAGTGGTGTGACAATCTGGTGTGACCACGAGTCTGCCCCAGTTTTTCACATAGAGTACCTACCTATATCAAATTACAGATATGACCTTTTAGTATATGACCCGTTAATCTTATTAAACACAATACAACATAAAAAAATATTCTAATAGCTTTATAATAGTAACCACCTTTATATTGAAATAAGAAAAAAACCAACATGTACCTAAAGCAAAATTGTGTTACTTTTATTTTCTAATTCTCAAAATCAAACTATACTTAAATCCGGACGTAATATCGTAGTTTGTTACCTAACGTTAAAAAGTAACTATTTATTACGAGTAATAAATAATTATGGATATCTTTTTATGTAATAGGTACCCAATAAAAAATGCATGTCTATTCGCTTCTTAGGTCTACTGGTAAGTACTGTCAACATGGCAGGTGATTATACATTGCGTTCACGATTCTCTAACGGCCGAACCCTATATTCAAACCGAGGATAGATAAGGCTTACCTCGGGTTAAAATTTGACATTTGCCCATACAAAATGTGTAAAATTTTAATCCGAAGTAAGCCTATCTGTCCGCGGATTGAATATAGGGTTTGGCCGTAAGATGAGTGCTACCTACAAGTAGCCGCAGCAATGTATTTTGTGTCATTTTCGTCTAAGGGTTTAGCCGATAATAGCCGAGAAAAGTCGAATCCAAGGATTCGACTGATTTTAACCTCCTAAGACCCACCATACAACGAAATTTGCCAGTGGAAAATAAACTTATTACGATTGCAATAAAGTCTATTTTCTAATTAATTGCCAGTCATAAAAACAAGAGAAATTCTACTTTATACATACATAGGTACATACATTAAATCACGCCTGTTTCCCAAAGGGGTAGGCAGAGACCACTTCTTTCCACTTGCTACGATCTTGGACAAATTATACTTTATCTTCTTTACAATGGATATTTTATTGCAATGGCCGTATTATGTAGGTACTTAAAATTTTTTTGTACGCGGGGACTTAGGAGGTTAAGATTTTAATCGTGCAGGGCCTTTATTCCCCCGTTTTCTCGTGGTCCTACTGATTTGTCCTATTAGTAGGACCACGAGGGAATCCTATTTCTGTCTGTCGTGAGGAGTTGCACGCGCGGACAGCGAAGCGAACGGACATGTTTACAACTAAGCCCGCTCGCTTATCTTGGAGAGTGCGTCATCGTTTGTTTATTTTACGGTGCGGTGTGTAATATTAAAGCAAATTTTGGTGTTTTAATGTACTCGGACTTGCTCGGGGGGCTAGTAAGCCCCCCAAGACATAAGGATTACGAACAGTGGTGATTCTAGTGTGATGTGAACAATGTTATCAACAGTAGAAGATAAAAGTGAATTAAATAAAATGTACACGGACAGTGCGACGGAGTCATCTCCCGAATCAGTGCAAAGAAATATAAAAATAAATATCATAGATATAAAGAAATTCAAAGCTGGTGAATTGAGCTGTTGGCACTGTGATGTCACTATTAAATTAGAACATAAACTAAGGTGGGAAAAAGGAAACCAGACCGTCACGGGTCGCGTACGGTGCACCGCTTGTATGAATTCTACCTGTTACAAATATATTATTGAATTCGACTGCCTAAAAACAACAGAAGGCGAATACGAACAGACAGTGACCACAGCGAAAATAGTCACTTACGACTATGATTTGTGTAGCACTCGAGACATGAAATGCAAAGATTGTAAAAAAGTAAACAAGCGTCGTATTTTACCTCTTGACGGGCTTAAAAATATAGAATGGTTCCTATGCGAATGCGGGATAAACCAGGTAACGGAATTGGTGAGCATAGGTCTAGATATCGGCATTCAAAATACACGCATAAATAAGAGAAACGGCCGCAAAACAGGGCCAAAGAATATAAATATACCCTCAGCGCATTATTATTCACGTACGCCTCAACGCACCAACGAAGGTAGATCGCAGAATATGATAAAACAAGCGGGATCGGGAGGGAGCAGGACAGACGCTGTTCTTAAAGTCGAACGGCCCCCTCTAGTCCCAGTAGTTCGGTTGATTAGTCCGGGGACGAACTACTGCCACACTTTTCTTCCCATTAGTTCGGTTATAACGTCAAACCGAACTATTGGGAAGTGGTGTGTAGTTCGGTTAATGATGTGCAAACAACTTTTATTATTAAAAAAACGGACCAAGTGCGAATCGGATACGCCAAAAAATCTGTATTTTGTATTGAGGGACAAACTTAACTTAGCCATTGAAAATTTTTTGTCCCTATACCTACCTACAATATCCATCGAAATAGGTCGTGGTTAGTTTGTAAACTGCAATTTAGTTTGTAATTACAAACTAAACTATTTTTATTGTGATGTAATTTTATGATTAATGTCGAATTTCCTGTAGATTAGGATAGCATGTTCAGTTATTTTCTAGAGGTCAGGGCACTGTATATTATATTTTATTATAGAATAAGCGTATTTTATTTCATTTGCTAAAATGGTGACATTTTTAGTAATCAGAAAAGGCTGACGTCACTGTAACTGTCAAAACTTGTTTTGATGTATATTTTTTTGTAAAGAGGATTTATGCTTTGGTTCTTTGGCGGTGTCAGAATAGCTTACTAATATAATGTAATGAAATCCAACCCAATTATTTATTTAATTTTGACACAAATGCTTTCAGATTTAATCCATCAAATTAATATGTGTGATAGATCGTTAAGTAAGGCTTATTTAGAAATAACAAATAGAGTGGGTACCTCAATTAAAAGTAAAAAAAATATATTAAAAATTTTGACTTACCTGTTTTTTACATAAGTGTTAAAGATAGAGTGTCCATTTTCTCTTAAAACAAGAAGAAGTTAGAAGTTACTTTACCTTTTGTTATTAAAAAAAATAATGTAATGAAAATGCGTCTTTGATTTTTTAATTAGCTGCATCCTTAACCGTACTTTTGAGTCGTTTTAATTCTCAGTAGTTCGGTTTGACGTCATAACCGAACTAATGGGAAGAAAAGTGTGGCAGTAGTTCGGCCCCGGATTAATTAACCGAACTACTGGGATTAGAGGAACGGCCCGAACGCGCGGTAACAAACCGAACAGACATGAATCTTCCAAACCAAAGTACTAGGAGCGCATTTATGACGTAGGCGATGATGGCAGCCGTGCGCGCAACGTCTCGCGTAGCATCACTAGCAGCGCTACGCCGGGAGCGATCTACGTCACGCGTAGCGGCGCTACACTGGCCGCGGCCCGTAGCAGGTCGCCCGCTATCTCAAAGCTATCGACTACGCAGCCACGCGGGCGGCGGTATACCAACTAGTAACAGATTTGAGCCACTGCTGCCCGCTCAATCAATTGAAGAGACGGGTGACACGGGTGATAGAGGATCGCGCTCGCCGCCACAAAAAAAGCAGCGCATCAACAACAAAAGGAACAGAGAAGAGAGTGAAACCCCAACAGTCGCAAATCCTCCTAAAGACAGTCCACACATTCCGAAAATTAGAATTACAAACCCGCAAGACCTAGACGAGGGTGAAAAATTAAAGAAATTAAGAGACGTGCCATACAGTTTTTCAAAAAACAGAAGGGAACTAAGACTTTACCCTAGAACGAGTAAGTCTCGCCAGAATGTCATAGAACTGTTGGACAGCTTTGAAGGTAAAATTATATATATTGGCCCCAAACCGCCCGCGGACAGAGAAAGTAATGTGTTAGTATTCATTAGAAATGAAACATATGGAGAAACGGAACAAGAGCAGATCGAAGAAATGGAAAGATGCATCGACATCAAGCCATCGAAAATAATCAGACTAAACAATAACGGAGACTACCGCATCTTCTAACCTTCTCCGCTAAACGAGGTAACAAAACGTTTACGACTACTGAGATAATCTGAAGAATGAAGTCAACGTCAGAAAGATTCTTCGGAGCCCGAAAATTAATGCGGAGCCATACCGCAGAAGTATGAACAGAATAGTACAATGCAAAAAGTGCTATAAATTCGATCACACAAAACAATCTTGCCATGGACCTCAACTATCGCCCAGAATACAAATAACCATTGAAGGCAGGGAAGTGACAGTATGTCGGGCGTGTCGACAGGAGTCCGATCACGGGGCCAATAATGTGATCTGTCCGGTCTTCCAAAATTAACTAGACAAAAATACCCAAAGACTACAGAAACAGTTAGAAAAAGAAACCAGGAAAACAAGGAACAGCCACGGCCCAAACGATGCCACAGATCCAGCCGGCTCTACAACCCAACGTAGCAACAAACAGACTCGTGATGACACAAGAAGACGCCATGAAACTAGCGCAATGCATATACGCCTTATTCAATAGCAGTTAAGACTCAATTCAAAAAACTTAGAATACTACTCCTTAACTCCCAAGGTCTGCGAAATAAATCTACAGAAATAAAAGCACTGGTAGATAAATATTTGCCTCACATTATCATTATAAATGAGTGCAAAGTGAACTTCGATAAAGTAAAGTTTGACATACAGAACTACGACAAACTAACGCACAGCAGAGCGACGCACCTGGGCACAGCAATGTATATCGCCAGGGGGCTCAGATGGACTCAAATTGCGCTCACACCGGGATGGGAAGAAGAAGACGGCAAGATCGAAGGAGTGGCAATCAAACTAGTCTTTGATCACCGTTCTGGTGAATACATAAACATAAAAGGGGTCTACTTTCCAATCCCAGACCAGCACCACGCTAGAGAAGAACTAGAATACATGCTCATGGATGAACCGTCGCTGGTAATAGGAGACCTCAACCCACGAATGAGACAGCTGGGACACTCCAGAGATGCAGGCCTCGGCACCCTTGTGAAGAGACTACAACAGGAAGGAATATGTGAATTAAAACACACAGGACTTCCATCGCGGCCAACGAACCAAAGTAACAATATACTCGATGCCGCAATCGTTACACATGAACTTCAACGAGTAGAGGACTTCAAAATGAAACAAATCTCGTCTATCGGTTCAGACCACGTCCCTTGGATCCTAGATATCAAACTTAACGTCGATCGCGAGGTACAACTCACAAGAAATATGAAAAAGATCACAGAAAGCGAAGAGACCAAAAATGCTTATATGACCACTTTGTACAAATACATAGAAAATTTAGAAAAGGTCATTACGGATACCTTGGATATTCTTGCACCGCTTAAGGAATACAACAGAAGGGACTTCCTCCCAGACGAAATAAATGACGTGATAGACACGAGGAACAGAACAAAGATACAAGCCTGGACGAAAAGAAACCACTCAAACCCCGAGGTAACTCGACACGCGCGCAGCGAGTATAACAAACTCAAAAAAGCAACGAAGGACGCACTCACTAACCTCACCGAACAGAGTTGGCTGAAAACCCTTTCAGATCCCTCGGATAGTAGAGCAAAGATGTGGAAAATACAGAGAAACATGAAAGCACCAAACCTGAAACTCCCCAATATCGACAGATGCACGAATGAAAAAGAAACAATAGATACGCTTGTCGATGCGGCTATAGTCAATGAAGCCCAGGTAAACCCAACTGATGAAGGTTCAGACAAGAATACCCCTTTTGAACCGCTGGACAGGACATCTACGAGAGAGATACGTCTAGAACTGAGGAAATTCAAAAATAAAAAAGCTCCGGGGCCGGATCAGATTAGAGCAGATGCTTTGAAACTGGGTGGAGAAGTATTTATAGAAGCCTTTAAACCGATAGCAGACTATGTCCTTGTGACGGGTTATTTCCCGAGACGATGGAAGGTCGGTGAATGTATCTTCCTGCACAAAACAGGCAAAAATCATAAAGAAGCGACCTCCTATAGACCAATCACGATACTTAATATAATGGGGAAGCTATGCGAAAGGCTAATACTCTCAAGGATACAAGGTACAGTCGATAAGATGCAACCCCCATTTCAACATGGCTTCACCAGGTTCAGAGGGACCGCTACACAGATTCTCCATACTGTTAAGATAATAACAGACGCACTTGCGCTTGAGGAAAGTGTATCAATGATATGTACGGACCTAAGCAAAGCATTTGACTCGATTAACCACAAAGGCCTAATTAAGAAACTGCAGAACGCTGACGCTCCTTCCAACGTTATAAAAATAATAGAAAATTACTTAGATGATCGATGAATAATAGGAAAATTTCGTACTATGAATGGAGAATTAAAGAAGCTATCACACGGCGTGCCCCAGGGATCAATTCTCGGCCCCGTCATCTTCAATCTTTACGTCTACGTGATATGGGATAGTCACGACAGGATTCGAGGTCTAAAACTATCTCAGTACGTGGATGACTTATGTATCCTAAACAGAGCTATGGAACCTGATCACGCCACATTGAGAGCTGAATGGGCTGCCGAAACCATTGTTAACTACTACGATAGATGGGGTCTGAAATGCAATGTAGACAAAACAGAATGTATCTTGTTCACAAAGAAGAAAAAATACAAACCCACGGTTAAAATAAAAAACCAGACGTTCACATACAAAAAAGACATAAAGTATCTGGGTGTAATCTTCGACAAAACCCTCAAAATGAACCCACATACCGAAAAAGTTGTTAAAAAATTAAAACAGGTAAGAGGCGCTCTGGGATCCATCATTGGCTTTTATGCCAAAACGGATGTCGAAGTCAAACTGGCAATAATCCAAGCCTGCATCCTTCCCATCATGGATTATGGAGTGGTACAGCTCCTATCCAGGTATAGTTACTCGAATCTACTGAAAATAGAGAGACAATAGCGCTCAAGAGTGCTTTATAACTTGTTTAAAGAAGAACCAGCTTTTATTAATATAGCACCCCGTTCGCTACTATAGCTAACCTACCGTCGCAAGAGTCGTAACTCTAAAGAAGCATTACCGTTTCGACTCAGGATTGGTAGTTTAGAGGTGTGAAAGAGACCCACATAGCGGTCGGTCTTGTTCTGACACAAAATTCAGTTTTTGATAAACCACAACTTAGATCTTTCCATAGGATCGTTTCACATCAAATGTCATGCGGTTAAAAAATCGTTTTGGATAACTTACGTCCTAAAGGTATGATATATATTTATGTACGTAGAGGGCCGGTACAGTCAGCATTACGTCAGCGGTACGTAGCAGTCAAGATCACCAAATAGTTGGAAACATCCAGAATACTCATTAACATCGACGCAGCCTAAGTAATCAAATTGTTCAGGTTATCCACAGTGCTCAAATATTCCGGAGCACACACAACGGCAAATAGTTGATTACATTCAAGACACCGCTCGTACCGTCACAACCACACCGCCGCTGGTATCGTATCATCCGAAGTAACCAAAAGTACGGAACACAATAGAAAATTGAGCTTTATTTCAAATGATATAAGATTTTATTTTATTTTATCTCGGTTTAATGAATTATATTACTCAAATTGAAATTGATTACCCTCGTCAGTCTGTAAGGATTTTCTTTTTAAATATAGCTTGAATTTTGCCAGTATGTAAAATTAAAAAATAGTTTTTATTACCGTTCAGATAACTTACTGCTCGGATTATATTGAAAGGGGATTTGACCATTGAACCGTATACAAAACCTAATTAAGTCCATTTTCCTAATCTGTTGTGTTCGATAGTGTCTTATTGATTTGAAATTAGGGGTAAAAACTGAAGTAGGACAGACAGAATGAGAATGAGAATGAGAATGAGAAAACGTTTATTACCTATTAGTGTTTACATCCTTTCGTTCCCGCAGGATTGTGTCAGCTAACTTATGTCTAGAAGATCGATGTAAGCTGTAGGTGTTATGTCACATATGTTGAGTTAAGGATGTTAGTACCTATTGGTTGTGATTTCTTGTGTTACATTTATTTAATTCTAAGGGGACGTGGAACCGCCGCTTGTCGGGGCCAACGCCTCATGTCTTTATTTTTTATATAGGTTATTTCACCTATTCTATTATTGGTTAAATTCGCCGTGTGCCAGGTAAGCGTCCCCAGGTGTGTCGAGATCTTCTTTACCCAGGGTTGCCACCTTGTCCAGCATTTTGCGATTTAGGTCAGCGGCTCGAAGGTGCCACGCTTCAAGGTCCGCCGATTTCCCAGAGTGTTTCCGCGGGTAGACGTCTTGAGAACTGACCGGCACTCTTGAGCGCCATTCTGTATTGTCTCTCTAGTTTCAGTAGATTCGAGTAACTGTACCTGGATAGGAGCTGTACCACTCCATAATCCATGATGGGAAGAATGCAGGCTTGGATTATTGCCAGTTTGACTTCGACATCCGTTTTGGCATAAAAGCCAATGATGGATCCCAGAGCGCCTCTTACCTGTTTTAATTTTTTAACAACTTTTTCGGTATGTGGGTTCATTTTGAGGGTTTTGTCGAAGATTACACCCAGATACTTTATGTATTTTTTGTATGTGAACGTCTGGTTTTTTATTTTAACCGTGGGTTTGTATTTTTTCTTCTTTGTGAACAAGATACATTCTGTTTTGTCTACATTGCATTTCAGACCCCATCTATCGTAGTAGTTAACAATGGTTTCGGCAGCCCATTCAGCTCTCAATGTGGCGTGATCAGGTTTCATAGCTCTGTTTAGGATATTAAATTATTCCTAGAAAAATACAACTGTTAGCTTTGATAGCCTAAGGGCGAGTCCCAAAAAAATTTACATAACAAACTGTCGCCGTTCCATTCAAAAACATTTTGAATGTAATCAATTTATAAGTAAATGCGACACATAGTTATGCAACAAGTATAATGCAATTAAGTTATATACAGGGTGTCCCAAAAATAGCACGTCACAGTGACACTGGAGATTCCTCAGCCTCAGATGAACCAAACCAGCCTAACATGACCTCAGTAAAAGTTGCACCGTTTTCGAGTTACACCAATTTAAAAAAAAAAACATTTTTTCTCCTCTTTTGACATTGTAAGTGCTCGCATTTACTGGGATAGCCTTAGAATTTTTTATTTTTATTTGTGCGCGTTAATGAATAGTTGATTAAGATGATATAACTAATGTAAAAGTTGGAAAAATACTGTAATGAACTTGACTTAAATTATCATCAACATAGTAATTTAAACTTTGAACACCTGCCATTACTTTTTTTTACTACAAATGAAATAAGCAAATAACTTTTAAAACATGCGTGTTTTATGCCATTTCTAAAATGGTATGACACATGATATCTTAATGCATAAAAGTAGGAATTCGTATGACATTTGCCAATATGGATCCTCGGAAATCAATGCTAATCATCTACAAAATTATCTTGTACTCTACGATATCTCATTTGTTTGTGGTCCTTTGAAGAATATGATTGATTTTTGGTTGACCTTGGTTCAAAAATAATAAAAAACGGGTTTAATTTTCATTAGTTTTTACAGTAAATGTTCGAATTGTTTTCCTGTGGTGTTCCTGAATTAAATCGACTTGGCATTTGGAGTTGCATTAAATGGTGCGCACTCTTAAATACCCAACTGAAATATTTCACCTACTACCTTCGTAACGCCTGTCTCAGGCAACTAGTAGTTCATTCAGTACATAGCCTTACTTTGATCTATTACAAGTGGTGATGCCCAACTCAATCATCTCAAGTGCAAAAGTTGTATTAAATAACTAATTTAACTGTTTTATCTTCTAAAATAACGAAAAAGAACACGATATTTTAAGAACTTTTGTAAAGTGAAATATTGTACGTTTTTTTTCATACATATTTATTCAGGATATTAAACTATTAAAGCTCTATCGATGAACATGTGACCGTTTTTCTTGAATCACCACTTTTTGGGATGCAGTGGTTATGCCTGACACGGCAGTGTTGTTGGAAATCACAATTTATATCATTAAAATCAGAATTATAAGTGGTACACTTGGTATTTCGAAATTGGGATTTGAATAATTAATGGCTGTTACCGTTCAATTTGTGTGTAAATAAACCTAGTAATTTACGAGCTAATATTTTAAAACTACCCCGATTTCAAAGTGTGATAACTTGTAGCAGCCGGATATGAGGTAGCGCGTCCGCGCCGCCGGCAAATCACCCCCAGAGCTTAAGTTTTCTTTGTGATAGGTTTCGTTGTCTTGTGAGCAGCGGTGACACAACAGCATCCCCACCATAAACCACTTTTGATTAATAAAACAGGTGGTGATAAGTGGGATGTTTTAGAGTCACCAGCAAACAGATGATTTTTAATCGGTGATCCAGTACACTTTGGTAAAGAGATTCTGATTCTTACGTATGTTCAACATGAAGGTCTAAGAAATTAGGTTTATTGACATTGTTTTACTAAATTGACACAAAATATTCTAGATACGAGACAGATATTTAATCAGGAAAAGAAGAATATATTTTTCACGTTTTTTACTTAAAAAATAACCGAACTCACTAAAGTCTACACTCCATTTCGGCACTTTAGCTTTTCCAGAATCGCCAAAATAAGTATTTTTTATGAATTAACAACCGCCTAAATAAAGAAAAACACATTTCTCACTTCAAAAATGACCAAAGTCCCATACTAGTAACTTCTACCCGCATTTACCACCATTGGGATAGTTTTTCCTAAATCACCGAAAGTTTTTTCTAAAATAAAAACAGTAGCCTAAATGATATACATTTAACCGTTTTATCCTTCAAAAATTACCAAAATCCCATACCAACTTCTACCAGGCATATTTCACTTCTATACAAAGCGACAAAGTAGGTCCGATCAACACGTAAAAGTATTGAATACATATAAAATATATGTATAATGCTGGCCGAACGCGCCTAAATAAACCATATTAACTCCTATTGAAAGTTCATTTTTCGTAGTTTACTGCGAACGTATAGTTATACCTACGTTTGCTCGCTCGAACGGTAGGGTTGTCAACACATCGAAAATATTAATATAAATTAACAGGTACACATTATGAGAAAAACAGTTACTTGAATAATCAAATATATATATATATATTTACATATATTTATTTGATGTACACGCTTGATTGTTACTTTTACATTCTGTTTAAGATTAAATAACTATTAACTATAGGTTTTTTCGAATCAAAACTCGTTTGCAGAAATATTGAGGTTATGTGTCAAACAGTACTGATTTGTTTGTAAACAAATAATTTTATCATTTCTATTGACCCCGAATTTAGATAATTCAATATTTCTAACTTGATGAACACTGTTTCGTGTTGATTGATCACTTCAATATACTTAGGTATATCATCTTAAATGTATAAATAAAAATAAATTGCAACTACTACTGACCTTTCCTCGTTCACCGGCAAAGAGAAAAACGTTTCCTTTTTATTATTTTTGGTTCTCTTGTGTAAACACCCACTCACACAACAATAATGAGTCATTTTTTTAAATTATTCATTCACCAAAATAATTCAAAGAAACAACAACACACCACACACATCTAACCGAACTTGACGTAATGACTAGAATGTACACCTACTACCACAGATTAAGTAAGAGTGTACTACTCGCCTACTTGCATCTCGCTTGACGTGTCTCGACCATGTCTCGACACTCAAAAACCGGTCGAGCGAGTTGACATCGCCGCGAGCGGGCATCCTTGATGTATTAGCATCGGCAACTATGTTCCGTCAGGCGGTGATTATCGGACGTACCTCGCTCAGATAAATATCTGTTACGTAGTAACTCTTACTTAATCTGTGCTTCTACCGCCAATTTACCCGTAAGTTTTTCCAAAATTGCCGAAAGCAATATTTTCAATTTATAATTACAGTATAATTAATTACAGCCATTACAACATTTTCAACTTTTCTAAATTCAAAAATACATTATAATAAATATTAAATTTTCTACCCACCATTTTACCACCTTAGAGTTCGTTTTTCCAGAATCGACGGAAGTAATATTTTTAATGTGTATATTGCCATATACAGGGTGTAAGGGACGGCTCACCGAAAACTGAAACCATAGCTTCAGACCATTGTACTGAACTGAAATCCAGTGGAAATTTTCCCGGGAAAACGAAAATTTTCTCGTATTTTTTCCATGTTTTTGCATATAAACCGATCTAGGACAACATATTATGACATACTGAAGCTCATTATGTAAAAAAAACTGTGAAAACGGCATTTTCACGTAAAATACGAGAAAATTTTCGTTTTCGCGGGAAAATTTCCACCTGATTTCAGTTCAGTACAATGGTCTGAAGCTATGGTTTCAGTTTTCGGTGAGCCGTCCCTTAAACCCTGTATATATACCTATACATACAGGGTGTAAGGGACGGCTCACCGAAAACTGAAACCAACGAGAAAATTTTCGTTTTCCCGGGAAAATTTCCACTGGATTTCAGTTCAGTACAATGGTCTGAAGCTAAGGTTTTAGTTTTCGGTGAGCCGTCCCTTACACCCTGTATATACGGGGTGACTGGATATTCGTTACAAACCTTTTAAGGAGGCATAGTTGAGCTCATTTGGAGCCACCAATAAGGTCATGTACCTAGTACCCTGGCCGAAAATTATTCGTTTCTGAGATATTTGAGATTAAAGTTTTATTTCGAAATTGTGGAAAGAAGTAAGTAAGTTTAATGTATTTTCTGAAAGCTTAAATGTCAGCGATTTAATGTAATGACAAAAAAATAAACACATAATGTTACATTTCAAGTTATTTAATAAAACTCCAATAAAAATAAACAAAAAACTACTTACCTTATTATGAGTGTTTTTTTGCTGGAAAAATTGCCTTTGTTTACTAGGTATCCAATGATACTCGTACAAACTAAACAAAAAATAGGTATTTAAATTAATTAAGTACTAATTAACACTAAGAAGTACACTTTTTATGAACGTCTTTTGTATGGTACGAACTCCTCAGAAATCAGTAGTTATCTTCAAATGCATACTTCAATGATTCCAGCAATTTGTACGCTACATGTCATAAAATGATTTAAAAAAATCACCATTTCATAATAAGGTAATTACTTTTTTGATTATTTTTATTTGAGTTTTATTAAATAACTTGAAATTTAGCATTACGTGTTTATTTTTTTGTCATTACATTAAATTGCTGACATTTCAGCTTTCAGAAAATACATTGAAGAACATTAAAAAAAAGAGCTAAGATCCGCAATTTCGAAAAAAAACTTAAATCTCAAATATATCAGAAACGAGTAATGACCTTATTGGCTCCAAATGAGCTCTACTATGCCTCCTTAAAAGGTTTGTATCGAATATCCAGTCGCCCTGTATATATAAGTAGAATATTTGCATTGAAGAGCATTTGTACCAAGTTTCATAAAAATCAGACCATAAAAGTATTTTTTTCTTTAGAAACTTTGCAACCCCCTTTCATCACCCAAGGGGTTGAATTTTAGCTATAGCTGAAATACTTGTCTCATTATTTGCATTGCAGAGCATTTCTGCCAAGTTTCAACAAATTTGATCATAAAAATAGTTTTTCTATACAAATTTTGCAACCCCCTTTCATCCCTCTAGGGGTTGAATTTTAGTAATCGCTTAAATACGTGTCTCATTATTTAAATTGAAAAGCATTTCTACCAAGTTTCAAGTAAATTGGACCTTAAAAACATTTTTCCCCGTACAAACTTGGCAACCCCTTTTTTCCCTTTAGGGGTTGAATTTCGAAAAATCCCTTCTTAAAGGACGCCTTTGTTATAAAATAATATAAGTCAGTCAGTCAGGACATCCTCTTTTATATAATTATATACAGGGTGCCTCTGACCTTGGGGCTTTAATTGCATAGATCATTTCTACTCCTGAAACTAAACTTCTTTTTGTTCTGTGAGTTCTTAAAAATATGTTCAGTTTAAATTTATTTTTTATCATACAAGTTAAATCTAATTTTCAATGTACGCGATCCAATTCTCCATTTTCCTTTAGCCCCCGTACCAAGATAATGTCGCCCCCGTACCATGAGATAGTGATTACATGGCCAGTATGTAATACACTGATTTTACAATTAGACTTTAACATCAATTAGTTATCTAAATTTAAGTTATTTTTTTCATGTTGCAGAACAAAAGTAGTTCAGTTTAGCGAGTAGAATCGATCGTTGAATTTAAAGCCCCAAGGTCGGAGACACACTGTAGATTAGTGAACAAGGATGAGCAATGCTAGGCCGGTTGCAAAATATCGATATCGATTACACTTTTCTTATCTATGTTACTTGAAATGACTGGATCTAGTGCGTTAGACATGCCGAAACCCTTCAAGAACAAGACAAGTCTTGGAGAAAACCATTTTAAGAGACCGAAATCAGCAACGCATTGTAATAAATCTAGAAGAAGATGATAGTGACACCGATTTTTCAGACCGAGTAATTTTACTACTGACCTATTTAGTAAATTGATATAGTTTTATTTCGACATTTGAACGGTTGATTTTCTCTTGTCTGTCACTTTATATATCCTAGTCATTCTGGTCTTTAGGTTGTAGAGAGATTTGATTAAATGATTTCATCAGTCTTTATTAGAGTTTCCAATAAACAGATAGGTAGTTATTAATTTGGGTATTATTATTTGGTTTCAACATATTGATTTGTCTCTTTGCTTCTGTGTCCCCGTTTTATTAATATTATTATGATCATTTTACTTCGGCTAAATAAATTTTCGGTTGAAAATGATACTCTGGTATAGGTACTTGTTTAGGCCAATAAAACATGTAAATAAATACTGAAGAAACTGTATTTTATAATCTGTTATATCTGGGTTGCCCTGCTTTAACATATGTATATTTCATTTACAATGGTCATAACTAATGAATTTTTTATTACAAGTTGAGATTATTACTTTTGATTTTAGGTGTATCCTCATGAACTTGAAGCAGTACCGGAATTTGACGAATTTAAAGAATGGCTTCAATCATTTGAGCTTTACAGAGGAAAAAAGACAGGCGACGATGCAGAGGATGACAACAGAGTAGTAGGCGTTTTTAAGGTAATGTCGTGTAATGTACATTATTATTCATTTAACGTAAGTAAACTACATCTTTAACTCAGCGGTGCTGGCACGTAGTGAATCACCGTACATTTTAAATAGTTTACTCATTTTAGGGCGCAATCAAAGTTTATAAGTGGCCGTTACCGAAAGGTATTGACGATCACACCGTGATGGGGTTTGATCCGAACTACGGGTTCTTCCAAGGCGTGCCCCACAACGAGCCCATGCACGTGCTCGTGCGGGCGTACGTCGTGAAGGCTACTGACTTGCACCCCATGGATTTAAATGGAAAAGCCGATCCTTACATTGTTTTACATTTAGGATCGAAGAGAATAAGCGACAAAGAGAACTACGTGTCAAAGCAATTGAATCCAGTTTTTGGCAAGTGTTTTGAAATTGAAGCGACATTTCCTCAAGACTCAATGCTAACGATTCAGGTTCTTGACTGGGATTTATTGGGGTCCGATGACCTGATAGGAGAGACTAAGATTGATCTCGAAAATCGTTTTTACAGTCGTCACCGCGCTACTTGCGGATTGCCAATGAAATACGAAGAGTAAGCTTATCAAAAATAATGAAGTAGAACCACTATCCTCAAGTTTTACCGTTCAAAGTACCTTTATTGCTACGAACGATATCAAAAGGTACCGTTTAATTATGCTTGAGACAACAATGCAAGGGACGCATTACAATAGTGGTTTATTGCGATTGTGGAATAAACGTAACTAACGGTGCTCGTCTTTGAATATGTACCTAAATAATTTCAGACAAGGTTACAACCGATGGCGCGACGCCATGAAGCCGACGCAGATCCTGGCCAAACTGTGCAAGGACGGCAAGCTGGAGCCGGCCGTGTACGAGGTCGGGCGCGTGCGCATCGGGCGCACCGTGTTCAGCATGCCAGTACAAGATGCCGAGCTGTTCGACGGCGGAGGCGGCGCCGCCGACGAGGAGCAGATGGCGCTGCTGGTGCTGCGGCGCTGGCACGAGGTGCCGCGGGTCGGCGCACGCCTCGTGCCCGACCACGTCGAAACGCGCCCGTTGTACAACCCGACCAAGCCCGGTAACACACTTCACGTTTCTTTCGTCACCGGTCCTAAATGGGCCTTCGGGTTTTAATAAACAGGGTAATTTTTAATAAGTGCTCATTTTTTATATTTGTTTCGGTATTGTTAATCAATAAATAACACATGTAGTGCTATTTTTACTCTAGCTTAAAAAATATTGACCTAAAGAACGTTCCCTTAAAGTTATCGTAAATAAAAAAAACACAGTGTATAGATAAAAACACTTAAATACAATAAAAGACGGGATAAATACTTGTGCTCATGAGATATGCCGATTCAATGATTCCACTAACTTAACGATATTCATGGACCCTCTAATGCAGGGGTGGACCCTCTAATGCAGGGGTGCGAGGAGACGGGCGGCGTGTTGTCAGGTAAGTTAATAAATGAAACTTCATATTTCGAATATTAGTAGGAGAGAGGCTTGTAGTAAGCTCTACATGAAATTTTAAATTTCGTATATCAAACAGTGTATTACCTACATCTTCACAACCCATGTCATCATAAATAAACGATCACTTTAGAAGACTTCGTACTCACGTGTTCAACTGAATTAGGAACCTAAATTATTCATTTAAAGAATCAGTCAAGTGAGTCGTACGACGTTTACCTTCACCCCACAAGCAAAAGTCACACATATCGTGAGGTCCGGGCTTCTGGCTGCCCATGGCACCTGAGGTGCTCCACGCCGAAACGACGTGCTGCATCATATCATAAGTACTGGCTCTTAGGTCATGTTCGAAAAATTCGAAGATTCCATCTTAAGCTTCTAACGCCGAATGAGGCCTACCACGTCCATCAGCGTGCCGGGGGGTAGTAAATTGGCCGTATGCAAACAGTCTACTATTGGCGGCCAAAATTGTTCACATGTTTGGTACTGGTGGATCTATGTATGTATCCGAGGTAAACTTTCGTCTCGGTACATCCTCTGAGCCTCTCTTAAACGTTCGTCGCTCAGAATGTACATTACGGACTTAGACTAAAGCAAAAGGGGAACACATGTTATCGCCGTACAAGAAACTGACATAATGCGTGCCTCGACACCTACATTCGCAAATACCACTCACACAGCCTAACATCGTGTGCGTAAGTGAGACAGCCATATCTACCCAAGTAACACAGTAATTAATACTGAAAAAAGTTTGAATAATAGCCATTCGCAAATGTTAACAGCTATAAGCTCCGTAACGTTTGGGTAAGGGCTATCGAAATAGCCAAATTCTGAATAATATTCTCTTTTGACTTTTATAACTCCTTAAGCTTAGCAAAAGTTGTATTAAATTGACAATTTTTCTTTAAGCTTAGTATTACTTCTATACCGCATATAACACTGATGTTATGAAGCTTAAACCATTACAGATGACTTTAATCTGAAAAAGAGTGCCTGAAACAGCATTTATAAATCTGTATAATAGTATAAGTAGCTCAATAAACGTAGTTATCTAATACTAATATACAAACTGTACTTAGATTATTGAAAAGAAAAAAGAAAAGAAAATCATTTATTCGTGACATGCATAACAAAGAACAGATTAACAAATACAAGAAGAAAGTCGCCACGAAATGGTCCCAACTCAGCGTAATGCTGGCATTAAGGTATTGCGTGTGAAACCATTAGGTATTATGCTGTAAAATAGTGTTCTCCGCAGCTATCTTCTGAATAATGGTGTAGTCAATTTGTATTAAAAAGCTTGATATTGAATAACCGCTTTTATTTCGTCTTCAAATCACATATAGTTCCACATTTTATCAATTATTCAGCTACTGTATAAAAGGGTTTTCTGGGTTCTTTATAGAGGTTATTTCGGTATAATGGAAATAAAATCATAGTTTATAGCTAACTTACACAGATGGAAGCTGAATGTTGTATTCTTGTTCCGCAATTACTTGCAAAATTACCATTTTTAAACCAGTTATACAGACTTTTTTGGGTAGTAATTGAATTGACTATACAGGCTACAAAAAAAGGAAATGCATAGTTTTTGGGAAATTCTAATAAAAGTGGCACAGACAGACTAAAGTTTCTCCAAAAAAAAAGTTGTGATTTTTTACCTTTGTTGCTCAGAATAAGCTTCTTGGTGTTCCAATTGTTACATATTTTTAATAGGGAACGGAATATTCATGAAAATAAAAGAATTACGGCTTGTTGAAATATGGAGATGCAGGTGACAGTGTCATTAGACAGGTTAGAAGAGAAAAGGTTACAGGTTAAAGAGAGTTATTAATTACTATAAAGAAGAAATTCCCTACATTTACTTTGGTAGAGCACTGTTAATGGGTACTGCTTAATAAAGCATCTGTACAGTTTTTCTGGGAAATTATATGCAAGTTATTAAATAATAAATATTTAAAATATTTATTCACTCTAGCTTGTGTCTCTCTCACATATGTCTCTGTAACCTGCCAAGAGTTACATTAACCTTTGCCTAACCTAATTTAACCAAGTTACAGGTTAAAGTTACACAGGTTAGAGGAGTTACAAGACATTTACTCTGAAACCGATGAAAATATGAATGTTCCACTCTTAGTAATATAAGTAGATACCTACATCAGATTTTTTTTTAACAAATTTAATAAATAAAAAATTAAAAAATGCCTTTGCCTCGATGCAAAAGGCTTATCTATGAACGTTTTTACTTTTTCTGAAAAACCAACATTTAACACACTTTGTATTCAAAAACTCATTGACAGGTCACGGTGCCACTTTTTTTAGAACGACCCTTTTATGTTATATTATTTGCATTTGACTTTATTTAACTGCTGTTTATTTTTTATTATAAGCGTAAGTATAAATTTTCCTGATAAATGGAATCGATCGCATTTTATTTTGAACTCTAATTACATTAACATTTAGTAACGCATTCAAGTGTTATTCAGATATTTGTACTGCCAGATCACTATTTCTCAAATAAAAGGCCTGACTTTTTATTTAGTGTAATGCTGCGTGGAGAGCTTTTATCCAGCTTATAATTAATCACCATTAAAACTTATTATTAAGCAAGCCATTTAATCATTATGTCGGTATATCAAATGCCTCATTTAAGTAATTAATTACAGTTAAAAAAGCATTTATCATTTATTTTAAGACTTTTAAAAGATAAGCATTAGCTGTTTTTACCCGACTGCCGAAGGAGGAGGGTATAGTGTTCAACAGTCTATATTATGTATGTTTATTCCTTTGTGGCGTTCGAGAATTCTTATGTCAATCGATTTGTTTTGATATTGTGAGTGTCACTAAAGATATGACAGTAATAAAAAACAATATGGCAACAAGAAGCCATATTGTAAAAAAAGTCTACGAATTATGACAAGTGGGGTATCGTTGAATAAGTATTTAAAAAACATATTTAGGTTTCTTTGATAATTTTTCATTTTGTATGATTATTTAGGATTTGTAACGGTTTAAAGTTGGTTAGCAACAGTCGGGTTTAACAAGCTTGCTTTTTATGTTATTAATTTTTATCCTAAGTATTTTTGTCACTTCTAAAAGGCTTTATTTATGTCTTATTTACTAGGTATCACTAAACTTTATTGTCTGAGCGGCGCGTGAAAAAAAATGAGATAACTCATACTATTCACGATAAAACTCCTTGCGCAGTAGATATTATTTAAATAAAAATAAAAGATAAAATTTACTTACCGATTCTCAGTTTGACTTAGAAACTTCGTGAACATCTTTTATTCAATGCAACTAAACTTTGATGTGTCAAAGTGTGCAAGATTAAATACCATTTTATTTCTACTTTACAACTTTAATAGAACTTGATCCTGAATAAATTCTGAATAAGAATAACATTCCAAATGCATATTTCTGAATAAATATGAAATAACAGCTGTATAAAAGAGATGAAAGCTTTTTTAGATGTTACTAAGCTAAGTGGACCATTACTAAGCTATTACCAGACTTTATATCGTTGTTATACAGACTATAGCAATTAAAAATGTGCCCATTTGGGCTTCAGCTTGAATAACAGCTGAATAGACATTATCCAGACCATAGTTTCAGCTTATAGTTTCGCGGATCGCTATTACTCAAACTTTATTCAGCATGCTGCATGACTATGTTACATATATGTATGTTTATGTATGTCTCCCAATAACAAAGCCAACATGGCGTATGTCATATTACGGTACCTCGCTCGCTCAAACATGGATGCCAATAATTGAAATAATTACGTATTTTGAATAAGAAAAAAGTTTTTTTTTTGTTTATTTGTACTTACGAATGAAATGTGTTTTGTATTTTGAGCTGTTAAAGCCCCTTGAAAACGCGCAATGCGGCATATTTTTCACTTTCGATCGCACGACGTCGTAAGTGTTGACATATCGGTGACGGCTGGACAACTGACCAAATATAGACGCTCAGCGCCTATATTTAGGTGCTCAAGCCTGACCGTTATAGGATCCGTATCTTCCTGTTTTTGTTTTCATCCAATATTATGAACCATTTCGTACCTAATACTCAACATTAGAATATCCCAGTTGAAAATAATTGTCTTCTTCTTCTTCTTATTTTTTCTTTATGGCATTCCACAGTGATTTCGCCTACATCGCTTCACGGAGGCTAGAGGATCACCGTACAACGTACGTTGCCTTATGATTTTCTTTTGATATGTAAATGTAAAATATAAACTTGACATTGGCAGAAACGGCTGCTCGATATTGCGACCTGTTGCCATTAAATAAATAAATAAATGGTTTTTTAGTGCGTACCTTTCTTTTTATTATGTCAACGAATGATCACTGTATAGAATTTCCAATTTGCGCGGACCATAAGTTTTATAAAGGTAATCGTGGTTTAAATATTAATTTGGCAAAGACACATTCTCCGCGTAGTCCCAACGTTGGGATGTGTAAATTTTTGAACGCGAAAGTCAGAAGGTTCTCCCAAGCTGCAAAATTGTTTTCAGCAACTACCTTAGCCATACACTCAGACAGACTGCGAGCTACTGCTACACGTGCTCCCTTCGGAACCCTTTTTTTTATTCTAGTGCTCGCTTTTAAATTAGCCAATCTTTCGCTCAGTGATAGAGAAGGGTCGATTGCAGTAGAGACCCCGAGAGAGGTGCCATAAGTGGGAGAAATACCTGGCAACGTTGAGACTACGCGGAGAATGTGTCTTTGCCAAATTAATATTTAAACCACGATTACCTTTATAAAACTTATGGTCCGCGCTAATTGGAAATTCTATACAGTGATCATTCGTTGACATAATAAAAAGAAAGGTACGCACTAAAAAACCATTTATTTATTTATTTAATGGCAACAGGTCGCAATATCGAGCAGCCGTTTCTGCCAATGTCAAGTTTATATTTTACATTTACATATCAAAAGAAAATCATAAGGCAACGTACGTTGTACGGTGATCCTCTAGCCTCCGTGAAGCGATGTAGGCGAAATCACTGTGGAATGCCATAAAGAAAAAATAAGAAGAAGAAGAAGACAATTATTTTCAACTGGGATATTCTAATGTTGAGTATTAGGTACGAAATGGTTCATAATCTTGGATGAAAACAAAAACAGGAAGATACGGATCCTATAACGGTCAGGCTTGAGCACCTAAATATAGGCGCTGAGCGTCTATATTTGGTCAGTTGTCCAGCCGTCACCGATATGTCAACACTTACGACGTCGTGCGATCGAAAGTGAAAAATATGCCGCATTGCGCGTTTTCAAGGGGCTTTAACAGCTCAAAATACAAAACACATTTCATTCGTAAGTACAAATAAACAAAAAAAAAACTTTTTTCTTATTCAAAATACGTAATTATTTCAATTATTGGCATCCATGTTTGAGCGAGCGAGGTACCGTAATATGACATACGCCATGTTGGCTTTGTTATTGGGAGACATACATAAACATACATATATGTAACATAGTCATGCAGCATGCTGAATAAAGTTTGAGTAATAGCGATCCGCGAAACTATAAGCTGAAACTATGGTCTGGATAATGTCTATTCAGCTGTTATTCAAGCTGAAGCCCAAATGGGCACATTTTTAATTGCTATAGTCTGTATAACAACGATATAAAGTCTGGTAATAGCTTAGTAATGGTCCACTTAGCTTACATGATTATTTCACATGATTTTGCAGAAATACGAAAACACACCAAATCTCTTGCTTCATAAGTTGGAATTAAGTCATGTTGAGAAATATAATTTCGGTCTCTAAACATATACAGAGATAGGATTTCTTATAATATTATACAAAAAAAGTTCTTTGGTAAACAAAGACTAACTTTTAAGCGATTTCAAAAAATTAAATTTACAGAAAAGTCATGCGTAATTTCATCGATGCCGGCTGTGAATGTTAAAAGATCGTATCGGGAATTGCGGAAACTAAGAAAAATTATTAATTGTTTTTCAAAATGTATATTAATTCAGCTTTTAACTTTTATACATACCTATTGAAATTAAAAAATAAACATAAGTTAGTTTTATTTGCATCAACCTTAGTAACAGAACTTAGTAACCAACTAGGTATAATGAAAAACTGTGGTAATTATTTTTGAATTTCTCATAAAAGAATTCCTCTATCAACGGAGTTAAACGCATTTTTGACATCTATTTTTAAAAGGACTTCGTAATCTGAAATATATAAATTTAGAAGCCAAACGGCGATAGGAGCTACCCACAGCTGTAGGGCGGATACCGCCGTCTTTTTTATTTAAAGCAAATTAGGTTGGCCACTTTAATGATGGGGATTATATCCTTGATAAAATTTCAGACAACATTAGATAAATAAGGGCAATCATTTCCTTACAAAACAAAACGCAATCTGATGGAGCTACAGTAAAAATAGGTGTGCCTCAAGGCTCTATTTTAGGTCCTTTTCTATTTTTAGTTTACATAAATGACTTACCACCAACAGTAGATAAACTTTGTGATATTGTACTTTTTGCTGATGATACTTCATTAATTTTCAAGGTAGACAGAAAATCCATAGACTACAGTAGGATAAACACCACTTTAATTAAAGTACTTAATTGGTTTACTAGCAACAATTTGCTACTAAATGCTAAGAAGACTAAATGTGTTAGGTTCGCTTTGCCTAATGTTAAACCGTTAGATTCTAGTATTTTTATAAATGACGAGTGTTTGCAAATCGTAGAAAAGGCAGTTTTCCTAGGCATAACTATAGATAAAAATTTGCAATGGAGTCCCCATATAGCTGTACTGGCAGGTAAACTAAGTTCGGCAGCTTACGCCGTTAGGAAAATTAGACATCTAACCAATATTGAGACAGCTCGCCTAGTTTATTATAGTTATTTCCATAGTGTCATGTCGTACGGTATTCTGGTTTGGGGTAAGGCAGCTGACATACAAACTATATTTGTGTTACAAAAAAGGGCCATTCGTTCTATTTACAACTTAAATTCCCGTGACTCGCTGAGAGAACTTTTTAAGGAAATTAATATCTTAACTGTAGCGTCTCAATTTATTTATGAGAATATTATTTATGTTATTAAAAATTTAGATTCTTTCACAAAAAATTCTGATGTACATAATTTCAATACTAGAAATAAAAATAAAATCGCTATTCGCAAATTCCGCGTTCGTAAAGTATATAAATCATTTGTTGGTCAATGCATTCATTTCTATAATAAATTACCTGACATAGCTTTAAAGCTACCCTTTCCAGCACTTAAAAATTACTTGAAAAAGTCGTTAATGTCTAAAGCGTATTATAGGATCGAGGACTATCTAATAGACAAAAATGCTTGGCCTAAACCCGAAACTTAATATTTTTTATTTTTTTCAAATTCAGTAACTTTGTCTTGTCTAGGGGACACCGTTGATGTAGGAAAACATATCAATCTTATGTGGTCGTCTTGCAACGTCTTATATACTTACACCTAGGTAGGTGTTCTCTTTTTTTTCTTCTCCCTCTATCTCTCGCAAGATTTTGGTGTGTTTTCCTGCTGAAACTACGCAGCTTATTTAATATATATTTTTAATTTAATATTTATAGATTTATATAATGCTAGACTAAGTATACCATTGTAACATTAAATATATTTAAAAAATGACTGACTGCCGAGTTTCTTGCGGCGTTTCTTATTTGATAATTGACGACAAAGAAAGCTTATTTTCGTCAATTATCAAATATAATGTCCTCCATCCTGATTTTCCACCAAAACTTTTACCGATCCGTCAAAACTCTAATCACATCATTAGGCTAATTGAATGCAAATTTTCTGATGGCAATGTGAAAGGTGCTGCAAAACTCCTTTTTTCCAGTGTCACTTTGGCCTCTCGATCTCCAGCAGTGCTCGCGGCTCTTGAGGAAAAACATCCCGCTCCGCAGTCCGCCTCTTGTCAGTCACTGCAGGTTACTGAGTCGGCATCTATTCAAGCAGTCATTTCCTTTCCTAATGGCTCTGGTAGTGGTTTGGATGGTATATCCCTTCAACATTTAAAAGATTTTTTCAATCCACTAGTAGGTGACGCTGGGGAAGCCCTTATTAAGATAAAAAAAAAGATAAAAGACATTTATTCAGTAAGTAGGCCACACGGGCACTTTTACACGTCAAGAATCTACCAGCGCTTCACAAGAGGAGACCACTGCTGAGAAGAAACGCCGCAAGAAACTCGGCAGTCAGTCATTTTTTAAATATATTTAATGTTACAATGGTATACTTAGTCTAGCATTATATAAATCTATAAATATTAAATTAAAAATATATATTAAATAAGCTGCGTAGTTTCAGCAGGAAAACACACCAAAATCTTGCGAGAGATAGAGGGAGAAGAAAAAAAAGAGAACACCTACCTAGGTGTAAGTATATAAGACGTTGCAAGACGACCACATAAGATTGATATGTTTTCCTACATCAACGGTGTCCCCTAGACAAGACAAAGTTACTGAATTTGAAAAAAATAAAAAATATTAAGTTTCGGGTTTAGGCCAAGCATTTTTGTCTATTAGATAGTCCTCGATCCTATAATACGCTTTAGACATTAACGACTTTTTCAAGTAATTTTTAAGTGCTGGAAAGGGTAGCTTTAAAGCTATGTCAGGTAATTTATTATAGAAATGAATGCATTGACCAACAAATGATTTATATACTTTACGAACGCGGAATTTGCGAATAGCGATTTTATTTTTATTTCTAGTATTGAAATTATGTACATCAGAATTTTTTGTGAAAGAATCTAAATTTTTAATAACATAAATAATATTCTCATAAATAAATTGAGACGCTACAGTTAAGATATTAATTTCCTTAAAAAGTTCTCTCAGCGAGTCACGGGAATTTAAGTTGTAAATAGAACGAATGGCCCTTTTTTGTAACACAAATATAGTTTGTATGTCAGCTGCCTTACCCCAAACCAGAATACCGTACGACATGACACTATGGAAATAACTATAATAAACTAGGCGAGCTGTCTCAATATTGGTTAGATGTCTAATTTTCCTAACGGCGTAAGCTGCCGAACTTAGTTTACCTGCCAGTACAGCTATATGGGGACTCCATTGCAAATTTTTATCTATAGTTATGCCTAGGAAAACTGCCTTTTCTACGATTTGCAAACACTCGTCATTTATAAAAATACTAGAATCTAACGGTTTAACATTAGGCAAAGCGAACCTAACACATTTAGTCTTCTTAGCATTTAGTAGCAAATTGTTGCTAGTAAACCAATTAAGTACTTTAATTAAAGTGGTGTTTATCCTACTGTAGTCTATGGATTTTCTGTCTACCTTGAAAATTAATGAAGTATCATCAGCAAAAAGTACAATATCACAAAGTTTATCTACTGTTGGTGGTAAGTCATTTATGTAAACTAAAAATAGAAAAGGACCTAAAATAGAGCCTTGAGGCACACCTATTTTTACTGTAGCTCCATCAGATTGCGTTTTGTTTTGTAAGGAAATGATTGCCCTTATTTATCTAATGTTGTCTGAAATTTTATCAAGGATATAATCCCCATCATTAAAGTGGCCAACCTAATTTGCTTTAAATAAAAAAGACGGCGGTATCCGCCCTACAGCTGTGGGTAGCTCCTATCGCCGTTTGGCTTCTAAATTTATATATTTCAGATTACGAAGTCCTTTTAAAAATAGATGTCAAAAATGCGTTTAACTCCGTTGATAGAGGAATTCTTTTATGAGAAATTCAAAAATAATTACCACAGTTTTTCATTATACCTAGTTGGTTACTAAGTTCTGTTACTAAGGTTGATGCAAATAAAACTAACTTATGTTTATTTTTTAATTTCAATAGGTATGTATAAAAGTTAAAAGCTGAATTAATATACATTTTGAAAAACAATTAATAATTTTTCTTAGTTTCCGCAATTCCCGATACGATCTTTTAACATTCACAGCCGGCATCGATGAAATTACGCATGACTTTTCTGTAAATTTAATTTTTTGAAATCGCTTAAAAGTTAGTCTTTGTTTACCAAAGAACTTTTTTTGTATAATATTATAAGAAATCCTATCTCTGTATATGTTTAGAGACCGAAATTATATTTCTCAACATGACTTAATTCCAACTTATGAAGCAAGAGATTTGGTGTGTTTTCGTATTTCTGCAAAATCATGTGAAATCTTAAAGTCGATTTAATGAGTCATCAAGATTGACCGGTGTCCAAGCGGATCTTTAGTTGCTTTGAATACATTTGTATCAGAATTTAAAGCTAGAAGTCTGTTCAATATGTCACGCAAATTTGAACTCTCTACAGGAACTCTAACAAAAGTTGGGGCCGTTATCAGTATCATCGTTGTGCGTGATTTTAACTATGATTTTATCGTCCGAAATGGGAATACTAATTGCAATAGTTTAGAATACATTATTTTTATTATTATTCTATATAAATCAAAGTTTTGATTAATATACAGGTTTATGCAAAACTGCTTTTTTTTTTTTTTATTGTAATTAATCTCAGTAACAGAACTTAGTAACCGACTAGGTAGTAGGCAAACGAGCAGACGGATCGCATGATAGTATTTGTAGACGGCTTTACTGAGATAGGCCTTTCTTTAAATTTCGATAAGTGCGAGTTATTCGTTTCAGATAGCCCCTCGGCTGACACTCGCGATGATACGAGGAGCGTTCAATAAATTCTCGGTATTGGTATCTTGCAAACCTTTTTAGTAAACTTCTTAATACTGGCCGCTAAGAGTCATTCATTGACAGTAAAAAAAAGGAAATTTGAAGCCCACACGTTCTTTTGCTACTGCTGAACAAACGTGATCAACATGAGCGATTTTACAATGATAATTAAATTGGAGCATCGAGCCGTGATAAAATTCTTGACTAAACAGGAAAAAAATCAAAAGTGTATTAAAGAAAGAATGGATTTAGTTTACCGTGAGTCCGCTCCTTCATTATTTACTGTCCAAAAGTGGTCAAATGAATTTAAGCGTGGGAGGGAGAGCATAGAAGATGACCCTAGACCTGGTCGGCCTGTTGAAGCTACTTCACCAGAAAACATTCAAAAAGTGGAGAAAATTATACTGGAAGATGGTCGAGTGAAGGTTAGGTCTATAGCACAAAAAAACGATATTATCCACGATCATCTTAACATGTCCAAAGTTAGTGCGAGATGGGTACCACGAATGTTGACACCGTTTCAGAAGCATACGCGTGTTGCTTGTTGTTCCGACTTCATTGAGCTGTGTGGTGAAAACCCTGATGGTTTGCTCCAAAAAATTGTTACCGGAGATGAAACTTGGGTTCATCAGATTTACTGCACGCGATGCAGTGGCACGTTAAAGGAACACCTCATCCCAAGAAATCCAAAGTCGTCCCACCAGCTGGCAAGATCATGGCGACAGTATTCTGGAATTGTGAAGGGATATTATTAATAGATTATAAAGAAAACGGTTTAAATATTCCAGGAGAGTACTACGCTAACATTTTACGCCAAAAAAAAAAGAGGAGGGGAAAATTGACCAGAGGAGTGCAGCTTCTTCATGACAACGCCTCTGTGCATACTGCTCATGTTGCCAAGGCTGCTGTTCTTGAATCTGGGTTCGAAACAATTACTCACCCGCCGTACAATCCAGACTTGGCCCCCAGCGACTACTTTTTGTTTCACAACCTTAAAAAGGATCTTCGTGGACATCGATTTTCTAATGATGAAGCGTTGAAGGCAGCGGTGGTGGAGCATTTTGAAACCAAAGACAAAAAATATTTTTATGAGGGGTTAAAAAAACTAATTGACAGATCTTATAAGTGTATAAACATAGGAGGGGAATATATAGAAAAATAAAAATAAAACACTAATCGTTTGCTTTTGTTTTCCTTCTCATACCGAGAATTTATTGAACGCCCCTCCTCGTATAATCCATAGCTTTAATACACTTTCAACAAATATCACCGTTCTGACCAAGGAAACGTTTTCTCTGCTTGGGGCTCATAGTTTTGAAGCCGGAATTCCCTATACTATAAATTCTAAATTAAAAAACTTTCATGATTCATCAGATTTACTGTACAAAATCTCACCTAATATTGCCATTCTTATACATATTACGATTATGCCTCTTTTCCCCTAAATTTCAGTACATTCTTCGGTGCGCTTATTCCCAAAATACCATAATTTGAAAATACCAAATTATACTTTACTAGCGACCCGCCCGCGGCTTCGCCCGCGTGGAATGTATTATACATATAAACCTTCCTTAAGAATCACACTATCTATAAAAAAAAACCGCATCAAAATCCGTTGCGTAGTTTTAAAGATTTAAGCATACATAGGGACAGACAGCGCAAGCGACTTTGTTTTATACTATGTAGTGATACCAGATTCCCAAAACACCAGATTCAAATAAGGATTAATTTATATCTGATAATTCGATTTATTTAATATATTATATGTACTACAATTAAAAGTTAAAACTAAACTTATTTAAATTAAAATTAAACTAAGCTAGAGTCATCCCACAATAACTCTGCAATGAGCTGACTACAGTAGAAATCTTAAGTTTGTTTATGGCAATACTGGTTTTTAGTCACACAACAAGTTTTGATACTTACAAGTATAGCTCTAATTATTGTATACAACGCGCGGCTATATAATTATAATTCCCGAACATCCTAGCCCTATCTATGGAACAATAAAATATTATAAATAGAAAAGATTTGTATTTTTGTAAGTTTGAAATTAATAAACTCAAAAACTACTAGACCGATTTCAAAAATTATTTCACCATTAGAATACTACATTATTCCTGGGTATCATAGGCTGCTTTATTTTTCTGCGCGAACGCACAATAGCTAGCATATTATAAATACGAAAGTATGGTTATCGCTTTCATAAACTTCTGGACATAGGCTACTTATTGTCCTGCATAATTTAGCAGTTCCCGATGAAACGCGATGAACCAATTCTACCCAGACAAGGTCGAAGGCGAAAATTGTTGTCTCATAAGTAAGTGGGTAATTTTATAAGTTGAGGTCTTTACAGTACACAGTCTAAGATTTTAGTCCCCAGGCCACTTTGGACTGTGTAATGACGTAATCAATGAACACATAGTCCGAAGCGGTCAAGGAATCAAATTCTTTGTTTTTACTTAATAAAACGAAAAATAATGTTTGACATGTTTAATCACTAATCGAGATATCTGAGAATGAAAATTCCACTTTTTCATACTGTTCCTGAACTCCAACTTCTCCGAACCCTTCTCCTCTTTCAACCTCACTGACATCATCACTTTGCACATTTATAACAAATGGTCTTAGGTCATCCAATAATCCATCTTGTTTTCTGTGTTCTGCTTCAAATTTTTTTTAATGTTTGGCACACTTAAGCCAGTCACCCGGAGTAATAGATGCGAACGCTATGTTCTATCTTTGCCACCATATCTCGAACTGAAACTTTTATATTTACGCTGCCTACTTTTCGCTTTGATATGCTCCATATCAGTTCAATGGTGTTTAAGTGGCAATGGTACGGGGGTAACCGCAATACTTCATGTCCATTGCCTTTTAACAGCTCATCAATATAATATATTGGGTCGGGTTTGATGCGCTTCACCAAAGTCAAAAGTTCATTGAATTTTGATTGATTGAAGTCCGTGTTTTAGTATCAACAGCTTCAGGTAATTCACCTTAAAGAAATTAATATATAAGTTAAAATACAATCCTCCTAATATTATAAATGCGAACGTTTGTGTGTGTGCGTGCGTGTGTAAGTTAGTTTGGTACTCCTTCACGCTACAACGGCTTGACGCATTTGGATGAAATTTGAAATGGAGATAGCTTATACCTTGGAGTAACTCATAGGCCACTTTTCTTCCCGGAATTATTAAAAAATCCCGAGGGAATAACTGTAATCGAATTCTACGCGGGCGAACACAAGGGCGAACTCGCGGGCAGAAGCTAGTATTATTTAGCTAGTATTTTTTCACAATATAATATTATTTCATGAAATAAATATAAAATAACACAGAAAGTAGTAATAAAATATCAAGAATTTATTAGGGACTTACTCATAGTGTTAAGAATTTCATGTAAACATTGCTCCTTTTGCTTACGGACGGACTCCATTTCTCTTCTTTTACATTTTGGGAATGAGTTATCATTTTGAAAATAAGTTCCCGAACTCCACTTGTAATAGGTTTACCCATTTTGAAAATAGGAATCGTTAAAAAAACCTCAACAAAATATCCATGTAATACCAATATGTCATGTTTGAGTGACATGAAAGAACATAGATTATAAGAGTATTTTATGGGATGCCGTTTAATATCTTGTGCAAAGTTATTGTGGGTTGTGTCTACTCAAATATTAAAGATGTAAATAATAATCAATTAATCACCACTATAAAAATAACACCCCCTCTAGCAGGTCCGCTCGCGGCATGGTCCCTATGACACTGGCTGCATTACTAGTCGGGTAATTAGTGACATCAACCTTGCAAATCTTCAACGAAGGAAGCCGCTTGGCACAGGTATACCTAGTGGTCATCTGAGCTGATTTAGCCCGGTAGCCACGTGGTTCCACCTTGCAGGTGGGAGGGGGAGGGGGGGTAAATCCCATCTACCGCGCCGCACTCTTACGTCCATATCTCCATAAGTTTAGCAAATAGGTCGTGTTTGATATCGTTTTCGTATAATTCGAGGACGAGGAATTCATTTCAGGAAACGCATTTTCATTCGTTCATAGAAAAAAAATGAGATCCGTAATAAAGTAGAAAAATAGGAGTTATTTTTTTTACAAAATCTATGCCTACTATTAAACCATGAGATTATGCTATATAAAAAAAATATAAGTAAATAGCCCTATTTATATAGAATATGTAAACATTAACTTTCCTCATACATTTAACTTATAAATGTGCCGAAAAAAAACATTTGCTCCGCGCGGCGGGGCTGAGAACGAGAGAAGTTCGTAGTTTGGAAAAGATTTGTCACTTATTGTGTAATAATTACTATGATTAGTATAGGTGTTTTTATATCTAGAGATAGTTTTCTTAAAGCAATATCGAGAGATAAGTCATAATATTTAAATAAATGACAAAATTACCGAGTTAACCACAATATTCTAGTATAAAATGTTCACTCCAATTTATATTCCTAGAATTTTCCTTTAAAAGAGAGTTTTGGTTAGGTTAGTTAACTTTTGTAGAGGTATTATAATAATAACGAAGTAAACAACAAAATTTATGAACATTTTCCGCTGCAGCCACATAGTTCGGAGCACTTTATCTCTCTTTTCAAACAATTGCACCTCCCTGCGAATTTTTGCTTGCATCTAGGTACACCTAATTAACTCCATGTAAGCAGCGGCTGCTGGCGGTAGGGTGGTCCACACAGGCTCCAATATGCCATTATTTTTTGCCCAACTCCAGTCAGCGGGACATGGCAGGTTTTGTAGTAGTTTTAAAAGCTGACCCCATACATGTCCTTCCTGAAAGGCCGCTCGTAGAATATGGTTGCGAAGGGCGTCTTTGGTTGGTGGTAAATTCTCCAGCCTTCCTTTCAGCAGTCCTTTTTTGTAAATAGCACTTTTCTACACTGATTGATATCAGTGCATGTGCAAGATCTAAAATGAAATGAATGTTACACGATATGCATGCCCAAGATAACCTAAATCACTTCAAATCACAAATAAAAAAGCCAACCACCACCTTAACTTACTTGTCGTATAAAGCAATGACAATTCATTCCAATATTGGAAATGCCTGCTCTACAGTTCCTTCTTTAGCCTGCTTAAATCCCTCTGTTGAAGTTGGATAAGCGCGCCAAGCTTCGAAAGCACTTTTTTCCCCTTACCAGCAAAAGACGAAACGGTATCTCACGCGGTGAAGGCGTGGAACAGTGGCAATGCTTCCGCCTTTTCTGGTCCTACGTAAATGAAAATAAACTTATATGTACCGGAGTTACTTTCAATTTGTAAAGTGCAAATAGTATTTATTTGGGTTACCTAACGAAGCTGCAATAGCATGACATGGCAGGACCTGGTGATTTATTCCCGTGCCAATATGAACCCACAGTTCCTCAAGCTGTGGCAATTGTGAAATCGCAAGGACAACAACATCGGTATCCACAGTACGCACGATGATTTTTGTGTGTCCTTGGGCTGCAGCATCACCAATGTGGACCATTATGCGCGTGTCTGCCTCCTCATGGTTGCATGGTTGTCTCTGGCGCTGTTGCTATCAACTGCTAAAAGTTGCTAAAAAAGAGACTAGAGAGAAACGTGGTACCGGACAAAGAACACGTGTCACCTCCAGTACTAAAATTCCGAAAGGTTGGGCAAATTTTCTGAGGGATAACTCCAATAAAGCTAAGAACTGTGGGTCCATCTGTCACATAAAACTTTTTGCCTGTTGTAAATTCAGTAGCTTGGCACTTGAGAGCTAGAAAATGGAAAAAAAAACGTCTTTATTGGAGTTATCCCTCAGAAAGTTTGCCCAACCTTTCGGAATTTTAGTACTGGAGGTGACACGTGTTCTTTGTCCGATACCACGTTTCTCTCTAGTCTCTTTTTTTAGCAACTTTTAGCAGTTGATATAGCAACAGCGCCAGAGACAACTATGCAACCATGAGGAGGCGGACACGCGCATAATGGTCCACATTGGTGATGCTGCCGCCCAAGGACACACAAAAATCATCGTGCGTACTGTGGATACCGATGTTGTTGTCCTTGCGATTTCACAATTGCCACAGCTTGAGGAACTGTGGGTTCATATTGGCACGGGAAAAAATCACCAGGTCCTGCCATGTCATGCCATGTATTGCAGCTTCGTTAGGTAACCCAAATAAATACTATTTGCACTTTACAAATTGAAAGTAACTCCGGTACATATAAGTTTATTTTCATTTACGTAGGACCAGAAAAGGCGGAAGCATTGCCACTGTTCCACGCCTTCACCGCGTGAGATACCGTTTCGTCTTTTGCTGGTAAGGGGAAAAAAGTGCTTTCGAAGCTTGGCGCGCTTATCCAACTGCAACAGAGGGATTTAAGCAGGCTAAAGAAGGAAATGTAGAGCAGGCATTTCCAATATTGGAATGGATTGTCATTGCTTTATACGACAAGTAAGTTAAGGTGGTGGTTGGCTTTTTTATTTGTGATTTGAAGTGATTTAGGTTATCGTGAGCATGCATGTCGTGTAACATTCATTTCATTTTAGATCTTGCACATGCACTGATATCAACCAGTGTAGAAAAGTGCTATTTACAAAAAAGGACAGACGGCTGGAGAATTTACCACCAACCAAAGACGAACTTCGCAACCATATTCTACGAGCGGCCTTTCAGGAAGGACATGTATGGGGTCAGCTTTTAAAACCACTACAAAACCTGCCATGTCCCGCTGACTGGGGTTGGGCAAAAAATAATGGCATATTGGAGCCTGTGTGGACCACCCTACCGCCAGCAGCCGCTGCTTGCATGGAGTTAATTAGGTGTACCTAGATGCAAGCAAAAATGCGCAGGGAGGTGCAATTGCTTGAAAAGAGAGATAAAGTGCTCCGAACTATAAGGCTGCAGCGGAAAATGTTCATAAATTTTGTTGTTTACTTCGTTATTATTATAATACCTCTACAAAAGTTAACTAACCTAACCAAAACTCTCTTTTAAAGGAAAATTCTAGGAATATAAATTGGAGTGAACATTTTATACTAGAATATTGTGGTTAACTCAGTAATTTTGTCATTTATTTAAATATTATGACTTATCTCTCGATATTGCTTTAAGAAAACTATCTCTAGATATAAAAACACCTATACTAATCATAGTAATTATTACACAATAAGTGACAAATCTTTTCCAAACTACGAACTTCTCTCGTTCTCAGCCCCGCCGCGCGGAGCAAATGTTTTTTTTCGGCACATTTATAAGTTAAATGTATGAGGAAAGTTAATGTTTACATATTCTATATAAATAGGGCTATTTACTTATATTTTTTTTATATAG
Source organism: Acleris emargana (assembly GCA_927399475.2). Taxonomy (NCBI): domain Eukaryota; kingdom Metazoa; phylum Arthropoda; class Insecta; order Lepidoptera; family Tortricidae; genus Acleris; species Acleris emargana. The sequence goes on along the minus strand of OV656835.1, from coordinate 39,842,212 downwards.
CATAATCTCATGGTTTAATAGTAGGCATAGATTTTGTAAAAAAAATAACTCCTATTTTTCTACTTTATTACGGATCTCATTTTTTTTCTATGAACGAATGAAAATGCGTTTCCTGAAATGAATTCCTCGTCCTCGAATTATACGAAAACGATATCAAACACGACCTATTTGCTAAACTTATGGAGATATGGACGTAAGAGTGCGGCGCGGTAGATGGGATTTACCCCCCCTCCCCCTCCCACCTGCAAGGTGGAACCACGTGGCTACCGGGCTAAATCAGCTCAGATGACCACTAGGTATACCTGTGCCAAGCGGCTTCCTTCGTTGAAGATTTGCAAGGTTCCCCATACAATTATGTCACTAATTACCCGACTATACCTCTCTGGATAGCTAGCCCTTTGGAAGAGGTAAGCACGAGCTCTAGGATTTCCGTAGGTGTCTATGAGCCGGGATGACAGAGTCTTCATAAAGCTTTTCATATCAGCGGACCAAGGACCCATGGTCTCCACTGCAAGTGCCACAAATTCGTAATTATTTAATAATGGTGAATATTTGCGGCGCTTGATGGTTTGGGCCTGATCAGCTGCTGCACCGACCCGATTACGGGTTGACTGGACGTGGGAAAGGGCGAATGTGTCAACACACGTCGCGTCCCATATCAGTACCCTACCCAGTTTCCACGGCACCAAAGTAGCTCCTAGTAGGTCGCTTGCTATCGTCTCTACGCAAACCTGCCGGTTCTACGACAGCTGGTACAGAGGCAGTGGCAAGCGAACGACGGATCAGATCATTAATTGTGCCGTTACGGTACAAACATTATTTATTGTATTTACCCAAAAATTTGAATCTGGTATAAGAATGAGCTGGAATGAGTGCTTCGATGTAGCCCAGTATGGAAATTTCCTCATCTGTCAGACTCAATTAATAATATTTTAAAATTAACTTCTAGCAAAATTTAGAACATCTCACACTCACCTAACAGTTCGTCTCAAGCAACCCTCCCCGTAAAGTACTGTGGGTTTGGCATTCGGGCTACTAGCGACCTGGCTCTCCCAGCTTTCCTCTCTTCGATTCACAGCACAATCGGGTGATCAATGAGGGTTCATCAGTGAGAATCTTAACTTTTCTAAACCCACTGATGTTCAGGTGTCGTGCGTGTGCGATGCAGAGGATGCTTGGCGTGTCTGTAACCTGGGTGACAGTTTGCCAGTCGAAACAGCTAGTCAAGCAGCATGGGACCTTATTTTTGTCAAAATTTGCCATCGCAATCTTTTGGAAAATTGTCTTCATTCATCCGAGAAGGCCCGTTTATTGGCAGTTTCGGAGCCAGAGTCGGGTCACTGGCTGCACTCGCTCCCTTCCCGAACCCTAGGTTCTCTTTTAGATCCCAATACTTTAAGGATTGCAGTGTACCTCCGCCTCAGTATAAGTCCCTGCGAGCCGGTTAGTTCCCGATTCGTCGGATTCCTGTTTCGCCGGAATTTCTTATATACAATATGTGCCAGTCAGAACTCTTCCCTCAAGAATCCGGCGAAACATGAATCCGACGAAACAAGAATCCGGTGAATCGGGAACTAACCTGCCTTGTGGCCGTTGTAGAAATGCAGTCGACGACCTAGGACGCCACGGTCTATGTTGCCAATCCAGTGCTAGAGAGACATGCATCGATAAATGATTTGATCCGTCGGGCTCTTAGCACAATTTATTTTCTGGCTTCGCTCGAGCGCACTGGTCTGTCTGCATCTGATGGAAAGAGACCCGACGGATGCACTTTAATACCGTGGCATCTTGGTCGTCCCTTGGCGTGGGATGACACTTGCGTTAATACGCTAGCACCATCTCACGTCCAAGGTTCTGCTCGCAAGCCAGGGACCGCCGCAGACCACGCCCAAACCATCAAGTGCCGCAAATACGCTTTTTTAAAGCCAAATTACGTATTTGCTGCACTTGCTATAGAAACGTTTGGGCCGTGGTCATCCATCTGACATAAATAAATTTATCAAAGAAGTGTCAGACAAATTAATCTGCGTCTCTGGTGACAACAGGCAAGGCTCTTTTTTGCCCTAAGAGGGGTAACGCTGCGAGTGTCTTTGGCACGATGCCGCAAGCTGTGGGTGTATTGGAGGGCTTTATTTTATAAGTTAGATTTTATAAGAAAAAAAAAAAACAATTTGTTTTTATACAATACTATTGAAAGTAATGAATATAGGTACATACCTACTACAATACTGCTAGAGAAAAAAGTGATTTTCTAGTTTGACTTTGTGTCCACACGAGAAGGTAAAAGTAGGATAATTTGAAACAAAACAAAAAGTTTTTAACTGATTTTATTGTCGTAATATATTATTATATTAACGATTCAAATGATATGTTAAAATTTGAGCACTAATAAAAAAATACCCTGTGTAGACCCAGAGAGCTACTTCGGTAATCCTATAGGTAGCTGATCAAGTCCCAGCAGAAAACGGATACTAAAGAGAGGATCATGAAAAGATTACCAAAAGAGTTTTATTTCTGCATACCTAGGTGAAATCTGCCAGGTTATGAAAAAAGTTAGGTGTTACGAGTATTTGTGACAAAATACGTTACCAGGGTATTCTAAGGGGTGAGGCCCGTATTGTTCGCGGAGTCGGCGGCGCGGCCGACGCGCTGTCGTGTTGTCTTTAACTCGGCCGCCATTACTGTCTAGTATTTAAACAAGAGATATGAAAACGTGGACAATACGATAACAGGTCAAAGACGATATATGGTTTTTACCGTCTAGAATCTCGGCCCAGCATTAAACATTGTCTATACGATTATACTCGATGAGTACGGTACGAGTATTGCTAGAAAACTATGGTAGCTTCGCAGAAGCGCACGAACCCGGACTTCAGGTGGTTACGTTACTGGATGGTTGCCGGTGCGACGAGTGCCGGAGTGGTCGGCAAATGTGGCAACTGCTTCTCCCGCCAGGCTTTATACTGTCACCGGCAAGCACAAGCTGGGGTAACCATACCCAAGTTATTTGCATATTGAAATTCCGAAATAAATTGAATTAAAGCAAGTAAAATTTTGTGTAAATTTCATCAGATTTGAACCCTAAACTACGGTTGAAATTGTTACTAAACATACTCGTACGTGGTTAATATAAAGCCTCTGCCGGAAAAAGGGTTAATTGAGAAAAAAATCATTTTTGTAAGATGAGTTTCTTGAGAGAATTTGGTTAATTCTGTGGCTTCTGAAACTTTTTTTCGTTTAAAACAGGCAGCTTTAATTTTTACTAACCAAAAGCTACAGATGTTTTTCTCAAATTCTATTTTTTAGTTGGATTTGTAAAGCCCGTCCTTTTTTTTAATACTTATTCTAAGGAGTTATATTGTTTTTATTTCTATTCTCTGGTCTTTTTTTCTATATTTTCCGTGCGGTGTATTTTCGGTAAGAAATTGATTTACTATATACTCGTAAGATAACAAAGGTATTTTTTAAATATTTGAACGTAGGAATCGAGCAAGGCCGCTTGGAGATGTGGGTGGATTTGTTCCCGATGGACATGCCCCTGCCAGGCCCTCCCTTAGATATTTCCTCTCGTAAGCCGAAGTCTTACGAGATGAGAGTCATCATATGGAACACGGATGACGTCGTATTGGAAGATGACGCCTTTTTTACAGGAGAAAAAATGTCTGACATTTACGTTAAGGGGTAAGTATCATCTAAACACTTTTAAAATTATGTTTCAAATTTATAGGTATCTTTCTTTATCCATGGATATCTATATATTATGTAGAAAATCATTAAAATAATATAGAGATATTCTTTATTCTTGGACCTTTCTATTATGTGTATTATCGTATAAGAAACAAAAAGGAACACCTATTTGCTAGGTATATTCCTTGAATCACCATAATTTAAGCTCAGGGTTCATGACGCACTAGGAAAATAAAATTAAAAAAATTGACATATGAAATCCGGAATCTAAAGATGTATACGTAAATTATACTTTCAAGACGTTTTTCTATTTTTAGTAGTATTTGTATAATAACAGGAATTCAAAAATTTAAATTTAAATTTCAGTCTACAGTCAGAAAAAAAGGTTCGTCACATTTTGAAGAAGAAAATGTATTGACAGTCAAAAGTCAGTGAATCTCAAATAAATAATAATTATATTTATTCCATATTTATTCTTATGGTTTGTAATATTTCTTGTTCAGTGTTACTATCGTAACGTTGTTAATTGACAATGGTTCCGATGTTGAAACATGGTCGAGGTAAGCCTTTGACTTCCCAAACTAAAGAAGTTTTGTATAATTTGTACAAATATTTTCTAAATGAATGCAATAGCAATCCGAGCAGTATTGTGACTCTCGCTGAATTAGTTGCTATATCAAGCGGAATATCGACTTCTGTCAGAAAGGTTCTATCAGTAAGCAAATGTTCAGAACAGGGCCAACCTTTCAATCACCTCAAAAGAAACCAAATCGGAAGCCTACAATAATAATAGATGATTTTGATCAAGTAATCCCGAGAAAGATTCACAACTTTCACATTACAAATAAATAAATTCCGAAGATTAAAAAACAACACGCAAAATTTAAAGAAGAAATAGATTATATACCCTACCTTAAACCTATTTATTAGTGTTGTTGTTGTTGATAAATATAATGCACCCTATCATAATCCAATTCAAAATCGAGTATCGAATTCTAATTTAAAAAAACCGCAAATGATTGACTGGCTGAAGTTGAGAAATATTGGACATTATATCGAACATGTTAAAACCTCTGTTATATAAACGGTTTCCAAAAAATAAGGCGATATATGTAGAGTATAAGATAGACGAAATATTACGACAGCACAGTCATACTGTGCTCCGTTTACCGCCATATCACCCTCAGTTGAAAATATTTAAATATTGAAAATATATAGGGGATAGTGCAAAATGACACAGCAAATAAAAATGACACGATGAATATTGTGTTCTATAATGACATTACGAGTAGACGAGGAAAAATTTAATAGCATAACTGTAGAGGAATGACTTTTTTTTGTATCCATGCTACTAAAGAGGAAAAACAAATTTTAGGCACGGATGAGGCTTTAGATATAATATCAAAACAAATTATAATTAACACAATTGATTCATCGTATGAATGTGAGGATGAGAATGAGTGCGAAATGTCTGGAGTTGAAGAATATTAGAATTAAATGATATGTGTAAAATTAATATTATTCTGTTTTTTTATATTGTTTAATATTATTAGTTCCATTGGTGTACCTGGCTATAAAATATATATAAAAGTATTGGTTTATTTCTTTATGTGATGACCGTACACAACTTCAAATGCAAAAACGTCTCAAAAGTAATTTACCTGTAAGCACCTAAGACAAGAATGGGCCCCAAAACCGTCAGTCGATCTCCTAACCTTTCTCCTTCGAATTCCACTACACTTAATTTTAACGGAACACACACCATGAAAATAACTAAAGTCTGTTCCTATTGACTGCCAATGACAATAACAAGTATAGCTGACCGAAATTGTCTTTAGATAGAGGATGAAATAGTGATGATTAAAAAGGGTGAATATATATTCATTACATTCATCATCATCATCATCTTATTATTATGCTTGGTTTGGTACGACAGAGACGAAAACCTCTCTTATCAATCAAATATATCAAAACATCACTACATTTCCATGTCAAATATATTAAAAAAACTAAATGTATATAATATAAGCGTCAGTCAGTATCATGGTATTTTCACAGAAAGTGATTTTCATCAAAAAATACAAGATTAAAATAGAGATTACGACCTCAAAATAAACATGAAGACAAAGATTAAGTGTATAATTAAATAATATATATGACCATGCTCAACCTTCAAAAGTACGCGACTATGGAGTAATAATGGTAAATTGATTTGTTTACCTATATACATAAGTGACCGAATGAAAAGGTCTCAACTATAGAGATTACATTACTACCTCAAAATGGACAGAGAAGACAATGATTAAGTGTATAAATAAATAATATGACCGTTCTAAAACCTCAAAAGTACGTGATTATACTGATTATGAAGTAACAGTTCGCACGTTTACTCAAACAAAGAAATAACTCAAAATTGAACTACATTCGAAATTCAACCTTGGATTTTGTCAATGACTGACTTCAAAACAAAAGGGAATTTTGTTTTGAATTATTTCTTTGTTTGAGTAAACGTGCGAGTTGTAAATTTGTTTATATGAATGACGGAACGAAAAGGTCCCGACTTGTAAACTTTACGAGTAGTTAGTTTTTTTGAAACACTTGTAGATTACTTTTAGAAGCTAAAACTTGTAACTAACTAACTAACTAACTAACAATGTACCTAATTCAATCTTCAAGGTGGCCCATTTTAACCTAATTGAAATTGTCGGATTGGCTTAAATTGTAAAATAAATCAACAAATCAATAGGAACTTATGAAATTACAATATCTACCTTCGTCTCCTCGTCGTCTTCATCATTATAATAATTGTGGTGATGATACTGATGATGACGATGAGAGGCGGCCAATTCCACAATGACTCAAAGTAGATCCGTCGAGTTTGGACTAACTTGACTGGTCTTTCTAGGCGAACATTTTAAATAATAACTAAATAAGAAATCTCTTATTTATTTTATCTTTTTTTGAGGTGGATCAAAGGACCTGATGACTGCCAAGCCACAGACATCCATTACAGATCTTTAACTGGCGAAGGCAACTTCAACTGGCGCTTTATATACCCCTTCGACTACTTAGAGGCAGAAGAGCGCATTGTGATCTCCCGCAAGGAATCCGTATTTTCTTGGGATGAAACGGAATGCAAAATACCAGCAAGACTCGAATTACAAGTTTGGGACGCCGATCATTTTTCAGCTGACGATTTTTTGGGTATGACTATATTGGGTATATACCTATGTATTAATTTTACTGATTTAAAGCGGTAGTTCTACGAGGGATAAACTGAAAGTTTCGGGAAAATAAAAAAACATATGCAAACATAGGCTAAGATGTTTACAAGCATTTATTCCCTCTTACGACATCCACGGGAAGACATGGAGTGGCACTATTCTAACCCGGCAACCACACGGGATAAATCTATTAAGTCGGTAATACATCTCATAATAAACAGCTCGGAAAAGAATTTAGCGGTATCATTTGACCCCTCATATGTTTCAGTACTTCCAGTAAGTTGGTAGGAGGAAGCGGGGCAGATTGATTCACGGGGCACAATAATACACCAGCACTATTTCGTTAAAAATAAATGATAGTAATATCGAAATATTACTAAAACATGACTATACTATCCGCAAAATTAAGTGGCGAGTCGGGTCATAAATCACGCTATCTCTTACGCACCTGCACGGCCTTATGGAGTGGACCGTGCAACAATAGAGCAGGTAGCGGTAGGCACAAAAAGGAAGGTAACTGACGTTTATTGACCAACTCGCCACTTAATTTTGCGGATAGTATATACACATAAGCGGGCTAGTCTTAGGTAAACATTGCCCGAACGATTTGTTCCGTGGCCTAATGTTCTTTTTTACCCGTATGTTTAAGGAGCCATAACCTTGGACTTGAATCGATTTCCTCGAGGAGCGAAGTCATCTAAACTATGCACACTTGACATGCTGAGTAATGATGGCACAGTCCCCATGGTTAATATTTTCAAACAAAAACGTGTCAAAGGCTGGTGGCCTTTTTATATCAAACGCGATACAGAGGAAATGGAACTCACTGGGAAAGTTGAGGCGGAAATACATCTTCTGACTCGAGAGGAAGCCGAAAAAGTACCAGCTGGATTAGGACGCAATGAGCCGGATCCCTTGGACAAACCAAAGTAAGCTACCAAATACCTACTGTACCTCCTGCGACTACTTGCTAATTACGCAACTAACTACAACTAGGATGTGTGAGATCCCTAACATCAAATAAGTTGACGTCGCGCTGGCCTAGTTGATAGTGACCCTGCCTACGAAGCTAGCGGTCCTGGGTTCAAATCCCGGTAAGGGCGGATATTTGTGTGATGAGCGCAAATATTTGTTCCTGAGTCATGGATGTTTGCTATGTATTTAAGTAAGTATATATTTCTTTACCCAAGTATTTATATCGTTGTCTAGTACCCATAGCACAAGCCTAGAGCTTAGTTTGGGACTAGATCAATTGGTGTGACATTGTCCCCTGATATTTATGATATTTATTTATTTATTAATGATTAGGTATTTAATGGCTTACCTAGTCTGGGAGAATCAACATTTTTTTTTTATATAGAAGAATGTCTTAGTTTTGCGGCACTCTTTAATCGATGCCCGGTGTGAACTACATTTTTTTACAACTTGAATAATTGTTACTAGGTACAAATGTTCCATTATTTATCCAAATCAGCCTAAAATTTTACGTCAGCACTGGCACTGGCACTGGTGGTGAGGCACGAAAGATGCTACAATATTGAACCTAAGTTTTTTTTAGGACTGAGCGTTTGACTTTTACTGTGTTAATTTTAGGTTAAAATCTGGTTACTTACCTAGGTAAGGTTTTTACTATGAATCGAGTACGCATCCCAACTAGGATAAAATTATTTATATTGAACCACAAGCCTGAAAATAATTATTGTAGTCTGTAATTTAAGACTGCGCCGAGAAAACGTCGAGCGTCCTTAAGCGCCCTCATTACTATTATTAAGTTTTCTAACTAACTAAAGAATTTCCTTGGAATCGGACGGTGCTTTTTTGTAGCGCAAGTAAAAACACAATTTATGGGATACGTAACGAACTTTGATAACAATTACCCTTTCAGTTGTCAGCTTAACGGGAAAGAGTGGCCACTGTTTTCCGTTAAGTTGATAACTCGAAGATAAATTGTTATTAGTCATAGTCATAGTCATATACTTTATTGCTTAATGTTGTACAAAAGATCTTAAACTATTACATGCTTCAACACTAACCCTGCAAGGGCATCGCAATTTAATTTAATTTACCTACTTAATATTTACTTAAACTATGTGATATGTCATATAAGTTGTATTTTTATTCGTAGTACAAAAAAGCACCGCCCGATTTCAAGAAAACACTTTAGTTTATTAGATAGAATACACAATAATTGTAATGAGTGCGCCACTGTACATCCGGCGTGCGCTCGGCGCAGTGTTAAGTGCAAAGAGCGTCCCGGAGAGAAACAGATCGCGACCTCCGAGCTGTTGAACAGTTCTCCGGATTGTTGAGTGGTCCAGGCCAGCGCCTGAACAGGAACGTAAATTCACAAACTGTTTATTCATGTTCGATGAAGCTCACTTCGATTTCTACGGCAATTTAATTAAGCAAAATTATCGCATATGATCAGAAGACAATAAAAAGTAATTCGCGAATTGGATCTACATCCGGAACGGGTCATATGATGGTGCGCAGTTTGTTCGAACAGCATTGTCGGCCACACTTCTGTGACGTAAATGGTGCTACAGTTACTGTAACTAGAGATCGTTATTTGGTAATGTTGAATAATTATTTATTTCCTATGTCACGCAAAAAATGCATATCTTTCAATTCAGTCTAGTATTAACAAGATGAGACTTCAAGTCACATCGCAAGGTCAGTTATGGAAACCATGCGTGCAAAATTGTGCGAAGAACTTATTTCTAGGAACGCCCGTAATCTTTTGCATACGAGTAATCGCCCAAGGTCGCGGAACTTACCTACTGTTCCAATTTTTTTTAGTGGGGATATCGTTTACAAGACGTTTAAACCTCGTTAAAAAGGTTAACCTCGCAACAGGAACGAATTAAAAGCATCAAATTATCCAAAGTATTGAAACCATACCCCAGGCCACATCACGAGCCGCTATAACTAGGTAACGTTTTAATCCGATGCAGAGTTGAGCGTGGTTGACAATTAAATCAAAGTTTTTTTAAATAACGAATGTAGAGAATTTTTATAAGATGATAAGTAAACATAGTCATTTGTCAAAAAAATAATTTCATCTTGCTTGACCTAATGGTCAACCTGGTTTTTAAATTCACCTTAAATTATACACGCACTATTTAAAAGACAGCTCATTTAAGTAATTTCTAAATTTTAAATGCCCTACAAACTAGTTCTGGAACATGGCGGGATGACTTACACAAAAAGCATCTACGAAGTACTCGCTTAATTGGGATTTTAAAGCCGTTCTGTATTAAGTTTTTGACATAAGTAGGTAGGTACCTATTATTTATCTGTTTCGGCAAAAGTTTGACTTTTGTTTTCGGCTTGAAACCCTCCTAGGTGTATCTTTCGGGATGGGGAAAAATCGCTTAACAAAGTACGTTTTGATACACTATTATAGTCAATTTTTATTATTTGATATTAATTTGTTAGAAGTTTAATATTAGAAAATAATAGTTATTCATTTATTAGAAAATGCCATCCCAAATTTAAAAAAATCATGTCATCCATTAAATGTCTGCTAAATAAATAAAGATAGGTACCTACTAAAACAAAACTATCGGATTAGAAACAAAATTAATGAAATTGATCTCTTAAAATTACGTATTATTTCGAATTACCACAATGTAAAAACTTTGAGATATTTTTTTGGTCTATCCCAATTAGAAAAGTACATATTTCTTTTTTCAGCCGGCCTGACGCTTCATTCATGTGGTTTTTGAACCCATTGAAGTCAATAAGATACATCGTGTGGCACAACTACAAGTGGACCATCCTCAAGGCCACGGTGGTGCTGCTGGTCGCCGTGATGTTCCTCCTGCTGGTGTACGCCGTGCCCGGCTACTCTGTCAAGAAGCTGCTCGGGGCCTAGGTCTCCGGCTGCGACACGCCGCTGCCACCACTTCAACTTAACTACTTATATATACTTATATTGTCAATTTTTATCTTATATTTACCTAACTCAATCACAATAAGTTAATTGCGTTATAGAGCCAAGACTGCCTACTTTCAAACGTTGAGGGCTGTTCCGAAAATTTCTAGCTACTCAAAAAACGAAGAGATATCTTTAATATTTATTTAAAGATTTTTTAAGTATTCGCCTGGAGCTTCGATGCATTTTTGCATTCTTCGAAACCAACTTTCAAAACAAGAAAAAAATCGAACTTGCGGAAGGTCGAAAAATACACGATTAAATTCATTGACTGAGTCATTGGAGTCGTTAAAAGTTCGTCCTCGCAAGGTTTTTTTTTATTGTGGGAAACAGGATAAAGTCGCTATATGGTGGGTGAGGCAATAGTTGAACACCGAAAGTGGCCATAAATTCCTCGCCGATCTGTTCGAAGGCTTGAGGTAAGCACACTTCGGTATACCATTGACTAGTGACAGTTCTTCGGTCTTCTAGAGGAATAACTGCCACAGGACCACTACGTCGAAAAACACGGCGATTTTTTTTTTGTTTACCGTTCTACCTCGAACAACTTTCGTAGGCAAGCCATCTTCCTCGAACACCCATTGCGCCGCTTGTTGCTTGGTACAGTCAACAGCAAAAGAAACTGATGAATTAGGGTCTCAAAATAGTATACAATAAATTAAGACAGATGTATCTGATTATTGTAGTTTAGCATTAGAAAATTATCTCATAATGTGTCATAAGTAAGTGACATGCCATTCAAACAGTTAAAGTCATTACTGAGTGTTTCAAATTAAACTGATTTTCTAAAATAGCAATAGTCAGTAATACTACCAAACTATCACATGTAAGTGAATATGAATGTTTGGGCCTTCATGTCTTCTCAATACCACCTCGGAATACAAGTCAGACGTTCGGTTAACGTCGGTTATACTCGTAAGACAAACACGCGAAACAACTATAACACCTCTCATTTCCGTCAAGGGTTGAAATAAGTTCCTACTACTTCGCTTTGTTTTTTTTTTGCAACATTTAAAATAAATCCTTTTTAACTGCCGTGATTACCCTAGTTTTCATTTGGAGATTTTGTCATTTTGACTTTATCTTGTTGGACACTTGACACTTTGGTAAAAAAAATATATTCTTTATTGAAATTTTCTGTAAAGAGACAGTTATGGCATCGTTTATGATCATTTTCTTTTGACTAATTAAATATTCAGTTGAAAATGACACTTTGTTATAATCTGTTTTATCTGGGGCGTCATGCTTGAACATGTTTTGAAATGTTAATTTTGATCACTTACTTTTGACGTTGACTGTACGTGGGTAGTAGCTTTATTTCCACGATGCATCACTGATCAGGATGATCGACACATGTTGTGATTTGCAGTAGTCAAATTTTTCGAGCATATATTTGCACCAATCTATCCGCCGAGCTTCAGAGTTCAAATGCAGTATCCATCGTGAACAAACTCCGTACTTTTAGGTGATCGTTCAAAATATTTAAAACTACTTGTGATCCAATCTTCAGTTCATCCTATATCTCCCTATGTGTAATATTCCTGTTTTCTTTAATAAACTACTCCACTTTGATGACATTGTCGTGAGTCACTGCAGTCGGCGGCCTCCCCGGTCTAGCTTCAACGTTGACGGACTCCCTGCCTCGTTTAAACTCACGGAACCAAAAGGAAATGGTGGCTAATGAAGGAACAGGTTCCCCAAAAGCTGTATTTAAGTTTTCATGTGACTCCTTAAACCTCTTTTGTAGTCGTGATAAATCATCACATTAATCACACGAAATCCCTCTCTTGTAACGTTCATGTTGAAATAGAAACAATGTATGAGTTGTATGACACATATTTTTAAAATCATTTTTTTATTGTCTTTGAAAAATATTTTTAATTATTTTCGAAAAGGGTCTTGAAGGAAATGAAAAAAGGTTTTAATCGGTAGTATAAAAAGTATAGTTTTGGTAATAGGTTCGGGCCAGCTAGAAACTTTAAGAACGGCCCTCGTACAAACAGCCACACACTTAACTGCCCATTAAAGACAGAAGTGAGAAAATGTAGTAATATAGATTTTACATAAGAATCTCATGTGCACGACAGAGACAGTTTCTCTCTGTTTATCTTCATTGGTCACTCAGCTGTGTGGGCGATTGTACAAACCATACATATACAGGGTGTAAGGGACGGCTCACCGAAAACTGAAACCATAGCTTCAGACCATTGTACTGAACTGAAATCCAGTGGAATTTTTCCCGGGAAAACGAAAATTTTCTCGTTTTTTTTTCATGTTTTTACATATAAACCGATCTAGGACAACAAATTATGACATACTGAAGCTCATTATGTAAAAAAAACTGTGAAAAAGGCATTTTCAGGTAAAAAACGAGAAAATTTTCGTTTTCCCGGGAAAATTTCCACTGGATTTCAGTTCAGTACAATGGTCTGAAGCTATGGTTTCAGTTTTCGGTGAGCCGTCCCTTAAACCCTGTATATATACCTATACAGGGTGTAAGGGACGGCTCACCGAAAAATGAAACCAACGAGAAAATTTTCGTTTTCCCGGGTAAATTTCCACTGGATTTCAGTTCAGTACAATGATCTGAAGCTATGGTTTCAGTTTTCGGTGAGCCGTCCCTTACACCCTGTATGTAAATACCAGTATGTGTTGTTCCGAGCCTCGACAAGAAACTCCCTGTTTATGTAGGTATTACTCTAGGTACTCAGAGAAGTCAATTAAATTTAATGCTAGATTCAAGTTGCTGCTATCACTTTCTCTGCTTAGTATAGCAATAGAATAAGACAACACGTCACTAAACAAGCATGAAATTTAATTAACGTCTCTGAGTGCGGCAGTACCTTAGTAGTTGGCGATCTTGGCTACACGCTCGCCTGTTATATAAATAAACACAAACTCATCATTTAGCATTTAAAAATAAATTGTTTTATTCCTACATTATGTTTCAATTTAATTCATGGAATTTTTAAACGCATTTTTTGTTTTATTTCCCCGCAGTAGGTAAGTAATTGAGGAAGGAACTATGTCTGCCGCGGCAGAACGGGCCATTGATGGGCTAGTAACAGTCTTATTCTTATTATTTAAGCTTTTATCTTACCTATGGCTTTGGAAGTGGCGCTCCCCCCCCCCCCCCCTTGCATTAACTCGGTAAGAAACGCACGAGAATGTTGCTCTACTTCATCAAAGAGTGTACGATTACTTAAAATTTGACATGTAATGATTTTTTCAGCCCTCCGGCCGGAAAGTGGTAACTCCCTGGCCGCTGCGCTAAACGAAGTTGCCACTTTCCAGTTCCGTCGAGCAGAAAAATGGTAAACACACCTTGGCCAGTAAAAAAGAGGTAGATTATGATGTAGCTAGATACCGTTCACTACTATAAATAATATTTGATCAAATATCGTCTATATTATAAGTTATAACCATTAAAATCAGATAAACATTAAACTATGGAAATGACCGTTATTTAAAGATAAAAGATAAAGACATTTATTCAGTAAGTAGGCCGCACGGGCACTTTTACACGTCACGACTTCACAAGAGGAGACCACTGCTGAGAAGAAACGCCGCAAGAAACTCGGCAGTCAGTCACTTTTTTAAATATATTTAGTATTACAATGGTAAGGGAAGCAGGGGGAATGGTGTTCACTTAAGGAAAAATGCCCATGATTTTGAAAATATCAAGTTTTATTAAATGAAAATCAAACATAACATAAGTGTTACTTATCATTCATTAGAATTTAAACATAAAATAAGTTGAGATCTTTTAGATAACGAGAAAAATAATGTTTAAAAAAAACCACTTTTGAACGGCATTGCCCTTAGGTGTGGGTAATGCCGTTCAGGCAATGGGGTAATCACGCTCAAATCAACATTAGCCCAAATAACGTAATTGAGATCAACATTTACTTATTAAAAATAAGAGATCAAAGCTTACAAACAAAATTAACATCGTTTATCATAGTTACTTATAAATAAGACATGATAATGAGTATTTTTTTCTAAAAATTAACATAATCAATATTCATATATCTTTAGGAACAGAAATCGCATATATATACCCCTGTGCTGAATCCCACCCAGAGCACATAGCATGGCTCCACATCCCGCAAATGGTGCAGCGGTACTATACTTCATTGTTCTGTCCAAATTCCTTGCATAGGTTGCACATGTTATCCGTATTACCTTCATAGTCCATTTCATCATCACTATTGTCGTTACAAATATCTGATGAAGTTTCTTCTAAAACTTTACGTTTGTAGCCTTTTCCCTGTACTTTTTTCCTTTTGCTGCTTTTTGAGTTTTATTGGTCTTGGCTTTTTTATTGATATTCTTATTTTTCAAAACTGTTACTTTAGCTGTATTAGAATCCTGTTTGGTTTTCCTGGAACCTCTTTTTGTTTGTCTTGTTCTACTATCTTATTCTTCTTAGTATTCTTTCTATTTTCTTTTTCTTCCAAAACAGCTTTGAACACTCCATGCCGCCTTAGCGGTAGTTCTCGGATGATTTCTGGGCATATCTGTAAGAAAAAAATACGTGGGGGAAATGGCGTTCATCTGAGCGCTATTACCCCAAACGGTCGTTTTGTATTAAAATTGAAATTTAAAATTTTACGCATAATATTGTTCAATAATATCAACAAGGCCTTGAACTTGAATAGCTTAACGATCCATACAATCAGGTACTTAACGTAAAAGTTTGTAGAATTTCAACTTACCGACAAAAACATCCAGCGAAAAATTAGATCGAAGGAGCTCGAAACAAACAAACGACTCTCACTCTCACGTGCTTTGCACAGACTGGCGCGACACGTTGCCACTGGTTCAAGCGTCGCTCCCCGCTCCCTTTCACCCGCACGCCGCGATCATAGAAGCTAGTTATATCAAGTTATTGAGGTGAGCGCCATTACCCGGTGACTGGTATTACCCCTGCTTCCCCTACTACTGAGTCTAGTATTATATAAATCTATAAATAGTAAATTATAAAATATATCAAATAACCTGCGTAGTTTCTGCAGGAAAACACCCAAAATCTTAAGACAGAGATAGAGAAAGAAAAGGAAAAGAGAACACCTACTTATGTGTATATAAGACGGTGCAAGACGGCGACATAAGATTGATGTTTTCCTACATCAACGGTGTCCCCTACACAAGATAACGCTTTTGAATAAAAAAAATAAAATATTATTGATTAAGTTTTGGGTTTAGGCCAAGCATTTTTCTATTAGATAGTCCTCGATCCTATAATACGCTATAGACAATAACGACTTTATCAAGTAATTTTAAGTGCTGGAAAGGGTAACTTTAAAACTACGTCAGGTATTTATTATAGAAATGAATGCATTGACCAACAAATGATTTATATACTTTAAGGACGCGAAATTTTCGAATAGCGATTTTATTTTTATTTCAAGTATTTAAATTATGTATAACAGAATTTTTTGTATAAGAATCCAAATTTTTAATAACATAAATAATAATATTTACCCGTGTGGTTGCCGGGTTAGAATAGTGCCACTCCATGTCTTCCCGTGGATGTCGTAAGAGGCGACTTAGGGAATATAGGCTTGTAGTACTGTTAGGCGATGGGCTTGCAACCTGTCACTAATACGATGGTAAACATCTTAGCCTATTTATGCAAATTGTGGTTACTGAATTATCAACCACTTTTTAAAGTTGTAATTCTGTAGGTCTGCCTAGCCCACTCTGGGATTACAGGCGTGAAGGTATGTAAGTATGTATGTATAAATAATATTCTCATAAATAAATCGAGATGCTACAGTTAAGATATTCATTTCCTTAAAAAGTTCTCTTAAGGAGTCACGGAAATTTAAGTTGTACATAGAACGGATGGGCCTTTTTTGTAAAACAAATATAGTTTGTATGTCAGCTGCCTTACCCCAAACCAGAATACCATACGACATGACACTATGGAAATAACTGATGAAAATAACGCCACTGGATGCCTCTTAAACTAAATTTTCGTGATTTATTACAAGAAAATAGGCAGTTATAGGCTTAGCTACGTTTTACGACGAATATTTTTGTTTTTATTTGGCTATTATATGCGCGGCGGTTGGTCTTTTATTATCATAGAACGCTCAAGGCGCGAGTCAATTAATTCTGGCAGTAGACAATGATGATAGAATTGTGTTAAAGGGCCAAGCATTTTAGATTCCCAAAATACTTTATCCCTGTTGGATAGCAGGCGCTTAATTTGCGTAATAATTGTAGAAAATTGCGAAAGGATGATTAAATAAAATTCAAAAGCTTAATGTGCGTGCAGCTTGTAATAGAATAGTGCGAAGATTCTAATATAAAATTCGAGGATAGGGGTATGTATGGAACAAATGTGTGACGTAGCGTGTGACGATGTGTGGCTGCTTCGCGTAGGTTGCTCACAGGTGTCTGAACATGCCCCCGGCCTTGAAAGCACTGACTTTCAAGACTATTGAGTCGCGTTGTTAGTCTGGGAAATCAACGGACAGATGTTGGTGTATGCGCGCCTCACGATGCCAGATGCGGTTTTAATTTCGGCGACCCTTGCTACGCCGTCCTTACCGGGAATACTTTTGACGACTCGCCCTAGATGCCACTTTAAAGGGGGGAGGTCAGGCGGAGCGAGTCAGGTTGCAGGTCTTCGGTATTGGTCCTCCATTTAGATCTCTCCTGTAGTTCGGAGACGTACTCCTTTGCCCAACGCTCCCAAAAATGTTGCCGTATCTTTTCCACCATCTGGAACCGGTCGAGTCAATGCGAGTTGACATCTCGGAAGTCTTCACTAGCGGGTGACGTTAGGGATCGGCCAACCAAGAAGTGTGCAGGGCTCAGCGGAGTATAATCCTGCGGATCCGAAGACATGGGGGACAAGGGACGTGAATTTAGGACAGCCTCAATTTGCGTTAGCACCGTACTAAATTCCTCGAAAGTGAGGTGAGCATTTCCTACCACGCGACGTAGGTGGTGCTTGCATGATTTCACCCCAGCCTCCCATAGACCACCAAAATGAGCAGCGTAAGGTACAATAAACCTAAATTTAATTTGTTGACTGGTTGCGTAATCAACAATTTCCGAACTGCATCTCGATAGAAAGCTGCGGAAATCGTTCATTAGACCCACAAAGTTTCTACCATTGTCGGAGAAGATATCCGAAGGCTTGCCGCGGCGCGATATAAATCGTTTTAGGGCTAAGAGATATGCGTTAGCGGTGAGGTCACTCACGAGCTCCAGGTGAATAGCTCGAGTCACAAAGCAGATGAATAAACAAATATAGGTCTTAACTGTTTGCGCGCCTCTTCAATATAAAAACTGGCCCAGCGTAATCATAATCAACTCCACATTTAAGAAAAGGGTAGGTAGGAGTTATCCTCTCTGCGGGGAGGTTACCCATTAGAGGCGTTTCTAATAATGCAATCATGCACCACTTTACGTGCAAGGTTTCTACCCCCGATAGGCCACCACCTATCGTGCAAGTTAAACAATAGTGTTTGAGGCGGAGCTTGTAGAAGTTTAGTGTGCTCGCTGCGAAATAATAATATTGTAAAATAATGTTTACTAGCGATCAGCATTGGGTGTTTTTTCTCGAAAGAAAAGTGTGGAGAATTTTTAATACGACCACCAACACGAATAACTTTATTTTCACCCATAAACACACTTAGTTTGTTTAGATTTTAATGATTGTTTATTAGCCAATAACGTGTACACATCTGGAAAGGATTCCAGTTGCGACAGTCTGGCCAATAACGTCAATGATTCACCAAGTTCTTCAACGCTGATACTGCCCTTACTACGCTTATTATTTTTCTTGCGTGAATTAAAAATAAATCGTAATATGTACGCAGCGGCATGTATCATGCGAGAAAACTGAGCGAAGCTTCTGAATGGGAACCAAGTTTCGTCTGCCACCGAAGTAAGCGCAAAATTAACATTTGGTTTTATCTCTGGCAAAACATGCACGTCATTAGAATTAGGAGTCAACAATAAAGATGCGCAATCAAATTGACCATCGTGCAGGAAACTTGGCCCGGTCCACCAGATACCCGAATCAACCAAATGCTCCAGGTCGACACCGCGCGATACTAAGTCAGCTGGGTTTTGTTTCCGGCTAACATGTCACCATGGAAGGTCTTTGGTTAATTCGTGTATCTCGGCAACACGATTTTGCACAAAAGTTTTAAGCATACTGGGAGGCATGCGTAACCATCCCAGTACGATCGTCGAGTCCGTCCAAAACAAAATGTCGTTAAACTGACAATGCAAACTTTTGACAACCTTGTCGTACAACCTAGCCCCTAAAAGTGCTCCCATCAATTCCAAACGTGGAATGCTTAAGCGTCATTGCAAATATTGCCACGTGGCTGGGACCTACAAAGGTATTGTAGATATCTGCCATTACGATTTATGTTCGTCGTGCGTAAGAGAGAAGAGGATGGCAATGTGTTTCGGTCCTTGCCGCTATAAAAAAAGTTTTACTATGGACCATTATACGAGGTGATAACTGCGTGTAATCACTATTTTGATAAACATTTAACACGAGAAAATAATGTTATGACAGTTTATCATATTGAAAGCTTTGAGTACATTTGATTAATATCGTCTTATACTTGTATTCTAGTCGTATAAAGTATGAGTAATGTAATTGAAAAGGTATTAAAGTATCCTTTTGTAAAAATATGGCAAAAAATAGCTAATGTAATTAGTAGGGAAAACTGAGGAGACTTGTTCCCTTGGGAGACTTGATCACCCAGTGACAAATCAAAAACTAAACGCTTTTTCTATTTTTTACATTGGCAACTAAGTCTTTGTGGTCTATGGTGAACCAAAAACGTCATTTTGACCTCTCTATATAGACCACTTCAGAGCAGTGCAGCCATTTTTATTTTCCTGTGTCAGCATTGGTTTCGGTAAGTTTTTCATTTGTTTTTTTTAAATAACTGAATGAATAATTCCCTGAGTATGTGTCAAAATCATTGAAAGTAGTTTATTAAAGTTTGCATTTACATGTATTTTATTTGATTAACGTTTTCTCTTGACAGAGTGCTCTTTTAAAAAATATATTTTTTAAAAGAGCACTCCCGGGTACACTTGATCACGGCAAGATGGGGTACACTTGATCCCGGGATCAAGTGTCCCATACATTCAATTTGTCAGTTTTTTAAGTACCAAAGTGATTTTCAAATGTTGCAAATGTAAGTCTAACCTTTAGGTGATGGTCAGTTCATATAGACACTGCTAAGACATTTGAAGCTCTATTTTAAGAGTTAATAATTTGTGATATGAATAGAGTTATTACAAGATACTTCAATAAAATCTGTTAATACTTATTAGATTTATGAAAATGTAGAACTTACATTGAGATTGAGACTCAATAGTCACTAAAATTAATACTTAAGACATATAAAGCTAATTATATTTATAATTTGGTTTTAATAAATGATACTTTTATAACCAAACCGGGTTTTCATTTATTGAAAGTTTGCATTAGGGAGACTTGATCCCCTATGATCAAGTCTACACGTTACTGGGATCAAGTCTCCCAGAATATGGGACACTTGTTCCTTTTGGAAAGTTTTGGGAAAATGCAAAAAAAAAAATGAAGCACTCATAAATATAATAATCAAATAATGGGGAACAGTAATAAACATGCATGTAGTAATAAACATGTAAGTTTTATTTTTATAGAACTAAATTTGAAAAAAATATAAGCAAGAAACCAAAATGGTGATCAAGTGTCCCCAGTTTCCCCTACCCATAGATTTGAAACATATCATGAACATAAAACAATGCTAATGGCAGTTATCATTTTGTTCTCCGGGACCATAGACCATTTCTGAGATAATTTAAATTTAAATTTTATGCAAAAAAAAGTCACGAACGCATCTTCAAAAATCGTTACAAAAAGTAGCAATTAATATCAACCTTTTGTATTTGCTTTTGTCCTAGGTAAAATTGCTGTTCTTACGCAATATTAAAAATAGAATTATCTGTACACGTTTAAGAATGTGAGACCACAAAATAAAAATAAACATGTTTTTTTATCCTACATACCTAAACGACACAAAAACAGAAAAAATAGTAATAATACATTTGGCATGCAGATTATAAGTACCGTCGAGTTTCGTATCTTCGCCTGGATTTTGACACTTTTCTAAAAATATCTTTCAAATTTGAAAGTATTTCTGTCCGTTATGGCAAAAAAACGTTTTTTAGTACTCCTGACTATCAGTATATACCATTGAAGCTTTTAATTTCATTAGTTAACTTGGAAATAAATGGCCCCAAAGGCAATAGGCGAAGTATGGGTATTTTTCCCTATCTTCGCCTATGGCATGTTTTACCGCTAATTATAAACTTTTCTGTGACTTACACATGTTAAGTCGTACCTCCTTGGAATGTGTTAATATACTATGAACCTTGACTACACCACACTAGGCATATTTAAAAAAAAATGTGTAGTAGGCGAAGTTTGGTAACACTCTGAAGTTGTTTTCATACATTTTCTATAATGAAGCTAGGGCTGCCAAAAATTAACCAACATGCCAAATAAAGGGGCGTAATGGTTTATAAGTAAAAAACAAAATATTTATAACAAAATAGTTTAATATTTAACAAAAAAAATATCTAAAATGTTCATACCACGTACCTACTGGGATAAATTAAATCTACACATATCTTTACACATAGCTTAATCTACTTATTAATTTTCCTCCAAATCATTAAAGTCATTTCCGAAAAACCAAACACAAGAAAATATTTAAATTTGGAAACAAGTAATATCATTTACCAATAAATGTGGTACAACAAATTTGACAACCCTAGGGGTAGGCGAACTTTGGCAACAAGATGAACGAGTGTTTCCCGTTCGTCCGATCCGTTGACCGATCAATCGGTCTAACGGGAATTAATTTTCCCTTTTGACCGACGCCCTGTTTTTAAATATTGTACAGTCATGTCGAGTAATTAATTTTTAATTTTATTTTTTATTTTAATATGAAGACTAATAAATTCATATTAAAAATAAAAATAAAATTACCTATAGATAAAAATACCTACGTATACCTAAGAATGGAAGTAAGTAGTAGTGCCTATTATTAATATTATTTTCTACTTTTAAAGTAGTTTTAGCATATTATACTAAGTAGTTACCTAATAAAAATATAAACAACTAAAAATTACTTAATTATTACATGACGCTAGTAAAGTCAGCGTCATATAGGTAGCAGTCAAGATAATCAAATACTTGGAATCGTCGTTTATTTTAGCAGTTGAAAGTTAATTTTGTTTTGGTTTTATGATTTATAAAGTACTTTTCAAAATGACTGTACATGTTTTTATTATGATCGGTCAAATGGGACAACGATTTCCCATCGGTCCGATTAGTCGGTCGATCGGAAAAAAAAAGTCTCTTTGGACCGATTGATCGGTCAACGGATCGGACGAACGGGAAACACTCAGATGAACGCCAAGTACCCTCACCAAAGTTTTATCCAATTGTGACTTCTAAACGTAAGCTAGCCATTAAATAATAGTTTCATATGAAAAATAAATAGTTATAGCTAGAGTTAGGACTTTTGGTGGCAAATCGTGGTTCTAGAATCCATGGAGTCGCTGTTTTCTATTTATTTTGATATATACCACTTTGATTTTGACCTTCAGTATTTTAGTATTTTAAAAATAACTTATTCATTAAACCGCTAAACCAATTTAAATGAATTTTGGTATGGAGGATATCTCTGCTGTGAAAGCGTTACAAACAAGCATATATTAGTAGGGACGGAAAAATCGAAATAAAAATGTAATTAGTTCGACGCTGGAAAGGCTAATTGACTAACGGGACATTTTGGGGCATATTGTGTTATATATATCGTTAGAATCGGCGAATTTTTCTGCGTCTAATGAACCGGGTTATACGGCGATCCGAGGACTTTTTTCGGACGTTAGCCGTTCAAAACTTGAAGGATTTTAAAAAACTCAGGGTCTTACGGACCACTTTTTTACTATATTTTTTTAAATAATAGCTGTTAACCAATCGTTTATACACAATTTTTTCACTTAGCTATTATTCCTGTCTCAAGTTATAAACTCAATGATTCTTTAACCATTTTACTTCAGCACAAATATCTTAGCAAGGCACGTTACACCTTTTTCCTAGTAGGGGTCTTTAAAAATGTGCACGTTAGACGTTTATACTCACTGCCAAAATTCACAAATTGTACGTAAGTCTTTTATCTAATCCGATCAAACCTAAAACTCTACAATGCATTCAAATAATTTAAAAGTTAATTATTCGATTATTTGTTATTAAGGCTTTTTACCGCACTCAATATATTCATCATCTGTGGAATTTTCCAAGTTCAGCATAACATTTTTTTCTTCTTGTGTCTAAAAATGATTTACTATCATATTTGGTGGTACGTTAGCCGTTGGTTTTTTTTTTGGCGGGAATTAATGCCTATGATTTTAATATGACATTCGGTGCGAGTGTCACCTTAGTCAAGGTCCGGCGGCGATCGAGTGAAGACGGATCAATAATTCGGCGATCGAGTGAAGACGGATCAATAATTCTCCGATCAAGTGTCAAAATTCTCGTCATTTATAAAAGGTATGTTTTGTTATTGTACTTATTACTATAATGGGTTGTTGATTGTGGGTGCGTCGTAACTATACAGTGTAAAATTTTATTGACGGATTTGACTACGAGTAGGTACTTTCATCAATAAATAATAGCCACTCCACTACCTACTACCTACTTCTTTGTAGTTCGTACGAAATTAATGTTTACAAATTAAAAATAGGAACTTGACTAGGTATTTAATGAGCTTTGTTGCACGCCTGCCTAACATTGAATACCTATAAGTACTTACCTAATGCCTACGTCAAATACAAAAGCGAGTATGACAGCAATCGATTGAACACGATAATTAATCAAATAAACGTATGCAAGAAGGCAAGTGCCGCGTGGGTGCCGGCCGAGAATAGCACCACCCCATCTCTTCCCGTGGGTGTCGTAAGAGGCGACTAAGGGATAAACCGGAGGATGGGCAGCAGCGTCCTCCGCGGACTACATGGTATAACTGCGGTCGCCAACCCGCCTGCCAAGCGTGGCGACTACGGCATGTTTCCCCCCAACGGTTCTAGATCAAACCAACATGAATGTACAACAACAGCCCAGACCCCTAGTCCCCGGCGGCCCCGCTATTCCTGGCTCCGGTAGCGGCCATGGTAACGGCGGGGCTGGGGGTGCTTCAGGTAATCTCCTGCAGAGACCCGGCTACCAGAAACGACGACCTTTGGCCCTGGCAACATACAACTGCCGAACATTGCGCTGGAACTGGAGGAGGAATTGAGCAGGTTACGATGGGGAATCATAGGGTTGTCAGAAGTCCGTAGAGGGAGAGGACATGATAACCCTGAAGTCCAGTAACTTGCTCTATTTCCGGGAGGGCGTCCACCAGTCCCAGGGAGGAGTCGGGTTTATCGTCCTCAAGTCCCTCGTGAACAACGTGGTGAAGATTGAGAGCGTGTCGAGCAGGGTAGCGTGCCTTTTACTCAGAATGACCCAACGATATTCGTTGAAGGTCATACAGGTATATGCTCCGACCTCGACACACTCCGACGATGAGGTGGAGGCTATGTATGAGGATATTTCCAGAGCCATGCATAGCTCCAAAACTCACTTCACGGTTGTTATGGGGGACTTCAACGCAAAGCTGGGCAAACGAGACGGTGAAGAGCAGAGAGTGGGGAAGTTTGGAGTGGGGCATAGGAATCACCGGGGCCACCTACTGGCCAGTTTTATGGAGAAGGAGGGACTCTATATGATGAACTCCTTCTTCAAAAAACGTGAGCATAGGAAGTGGACCTGGATGAGCCCTGATGGTGTAACGAGGAATGAGATAGACTTTATCATGACGACGAAAAAGCACATATTCAATGATGTCTCCGATCAGTGCGGTTAAAACCGGGAGTGATCACCGTATGGTACGAGGCTCATTGAATATTCAGTTCAAGCTTGAAAGGTCTCGACTGATGAAGTCTACGCTCCGCCCGGCACCCGCTCAGCTCCAAAACCCCGAGAGCTTTCAGCTCAAACTTCAAAACCGTTTCGAGTGCCTTGGTAGCGACGTGGACGATTACAACGACGGGTTTGTGGAAGCTGTCCAAACGGTCAGGTCTAAGTTCTTCAAGATCCGCCGTACAAAAACCAGGAAGCTCTCGGACTCCACCCTTAGGCTCATGGAGGTGAGGCGCGAAATGATTCTGCAGTCCTCTGATGACGCTAGTCGCTATCGGCAGCTCAACAGACAGATCTCGAAGTCTCTGAAGCGTAATATACGCCGATTCAATACCAAAAGTATTGAAGAGGCTATTGAGCGCAACAGAGGCTCTAAGGTGTTTGCCAGGGATCTGTCTGTTGGCCAAAGCCAATTGATGAAGCTGAAGACCGACGACAGCAGAGTCATTTCATCCAAACCTGAGCTATTGGCGGAAGTTGAGAAGTTTTATGGACCCGTCGAAAATCTAGCTAAAGATCCGAGGGCTAGATTAACCCGACACTATACCGAAGATCTCCCCGACGTCAGCCTGTACGAGATTAGTATGGCCCTTAACAGCTTAAGAATGGCAAAGCCCCAGGTGAGGATGGAATTACAGCCGAACTCCTGAAGGCGGGTGGTAAACCCATCCTTAGGGGCCTTCAGACGCTGTTCAGCTCCGTCCTCCACGAAGGGAGAACGCCGAGAGCATGCAACAGAGGTGTGGTGGTTCTCTTCTTCAAGAAAGGTGACAAATCTTTGTTGAAGAACTATAGACACAGCTCACTTCTGAGCCATGTTTACAAGCTGTTTTCGAGGGTCATCACAAATCGTCTCGCGCGCAGGTTTGACGATTTCCAGACTCCCGAACAAGCCGGTTTCCGTAAAGGCTATAGTACCGTAGACCACATACATGCGTTGCGGCAGGTTATACAGAAGACCGAAGAGTATAACCTCCCCCTTTGCCTTGCATTTGTGGACTATGAGAAAGCCTTTGATTCGATCGAGACATGGGCTGTGCTGCAGTCTCTCCAGCGGTGCCAAGTTGACTACCGATATATCGAAGTGTTGAAGTGTCTGTACGAAAACGCCACTATGTCCGTCCGACTACAGGACCGGAGCACGAAGCCTATTCCCTGCAGCGGGGAGTCAGACAAGGAGATGTGATCTCTCCGAAGCTGTTCACCGCTGCATTGGAGGATGCTTTTAAGGTTCTGGACTGGAAAGGACGAGGTATCAACATAAATGGTGAGTACATCACTCACCTTCGATTCGCTGACGATATCGTAGTCTTGGCTGAGACCATGGAGGACCTCAGTGCAATGCTCGCTGACCTCAGTAGAGTTTCCGACCGAGTTGGCTTGAGAATGAACATGGACAAGACGAAAGTTATGTCCAACGTCCATGTCGCGCCAACTCCCGTGATAGTCGGAAGCTCTGCGCTCGAAGTTGTTGACGACTATATTTACCTGGGACAAATGGTCCAGTTAGGTAGGTCCAACTTTAAGAAAGAGGTCACTCGTCGAATCCGATTCGGCTGGGCAGCGTTCGGGAAGCTTTGCAGCACCTTTTCGTCCAAATTACCGCAGTGTTTGAAGTCAAAAGTCTTTGACCAGTGTGTGTTGCCAGTGATGACTTACGGATCCGAGACGTGGGCGCTAAGGATGGGCCTCATAAGAAAGCTCAAGGTCACTCAGAGGGCTATGGAGAGGGCTATGCTCGGGGTTTCTCTGCGTGATAGAATCAGAAATGATGATATCCGCAGGAGAACTAAGGTTACCGACATAGCCCGAAGAATAGCTAAACTGAAGTGGCAGTGGGCGGGGCACATCGCACGCAGGACTGATGGTCAGAAGGTTCTTGAGTGGCGTTCGCGGACCGGGACACGAGCTGTGGGTAGGCCTCCAACAAGATGGAGTGACGACCTTGTAAGAATCGCGGGAAAGCGGTGGATGCGAAAAGCAAAAGACCGGTCTGAGTGGAGAGCCTTGGGGGAGGCATATGTCCAGCAGTGAACGTCTTTCGGCTGACATGATGATGATGATGATGAAGAAGGCAAGTACAGGCAGTTAGGTACTTGCCTGTACTTGCCTTCTTGTCGTATTGAATAGATAGTAGTAGGTAGTACCTAGGTACTTACTCAAAACACCTGCAATGCATTACAATGTGGGTACCTAGTGGTACCTAGTTACTTACTTAAAATTGAAGTTATAATTAAACTGAATCTAAATACCTATAGGTACGCGTATTACGTGTAGTATACAAAAAAGTTATAATATTATGGGAACTAATTCGTAACTTCTGCATCGTCAGCCCATTTTCCTGTTATTTATAAACTAAGAGTTATAAATTAATACAATCTACCCAGTGGTTGGCTTGGTGTTTGTGAAATGTAAAATATTTTACTGGGTTCATTAAGAACGAATGAAGGTTTGTTAGTTATTTAGTAATTCAAAAATATCCCGAAGAAGAAGCTGTTAGCCGTTTTTCCTTATCGGTCAAATGTTGTCATTGTCTAACGGGACATTTATCTCATGAATTAGCATATTTAAAGAATTGCAAAAGCTACTATTTAGTAGATATTAAAATGATGACCAACTTTGTAATACATTATATTACGATACAAACAATAACAAAGAAGATATTAATTTTTTTTTCAAAAAAATAACTTTAAATCTCTCTACTGTAAAATTGGCAAAATGGACGTTAGTCAATTAGCTTTTCCAGCGTCGACTGTTCATTTTGAAATATGACCATACTGAAGGTCAAAATCAAAGTGTCATGTATTATAATAATTAGGAAATAGTGGCTCCATGGATTCTAAAACCACGAAATGCCACCAAAATCCTAACCCTAGTTATAGCATATAATCATGTAAAAAGTTTAACCTTACCTGGTCTGTATCACCGTTTAAAAGCAAAGTTAAAACACTGGTTTGAAAAAACATGTGGTCGGTGTCGCGAAAAAACCTCACTGAACGTGAACTGTGTGAAGTTACCCGCGGATTGTTTAAAGAATGTTGATACCCATAAAAAATACTTTGTATTTAGCACTTTTATGTAAGGTTTACACTAGAAACCTTTTGTTAATGGCAACTTAAGTCAAACTAGGCGAAATAAGGTAGCACAGGCGAAGATACGAAACTCGACGGTACACAAAACATTTACGTATTTCCAGCTTTCTATCGAGCTATTAAAACTACGGCTTGGTAAAAGATTGCTGGAAAAAAATGATCACAAAGGAAGCAGGAAGAAAATCACGTCCAAACATAACTTAAAATTACATCAACAATAACTGTTACCAATAGCACGCAAAAAAGGCGCAAATATTAAGTCGTCGAGTTGCGGAAAACAGCCCGTTGCAACCTATAACCTATAACTGTTACCAATATAACTAACAACCATAACAAATGTAAAAATAACAAATTGAAACTAAAAACACGAATTAAATTATATAACCAGGATTTTTACAGTTCATTTTTAAAATGGCTAGGTCGTAGGTAGGTACACGATCGAAATAATCACATAATAGAGAATGTCAACCAGTTTAAGATTTTTGGCTTACCGTATTCTTCATTAAAAACAAAAAATGTTGTACAAAAATCATTTTGATACGTCAAATAGTTTCCGAGCTATTGAATTTTAAACTTCGTATGCGGCGCCTCGAAACATTAAGTATACGTAAGTATTTAAATCAAAGTCATGTAAACCAATCTGCTAAATTAGGTCAATGTCGCTTTTACTTATAGGTTACGTTAGGTTAGAGTTACGTCAAGGCGCGAAGCTCCGCCCAGCGCAGCTCCGTCGACTTGTTCGTAGTCATCTTTTTAAGTTACTATTATACTATTTATTGAGTCAGTAGGTATGGGAAAAAAAGTAAGTAGATATTATTTTTTAGTAGGCGTTTACTTTCTTCGAGCATTATGAACTTGGTTTTTATTAAAAAAAGAACGTTATGTATGAGTTATGGCAGGGATCGGAAATTCGGATCGATATTTACCTATACTTTCGCGCCGGTTTCGTTGTTCAGTTGTATGGAGGTGGACTCAATCATATAATTCATAATAAAATTTCCGGGATTTTAAAATAAATAAATTACACCGGCATTAATTCATAATTATTTATTTATATTAACTGTTTCAAGTTATTTTCCATGTATATGTTTAACCAAATGTTATTTAATTTACCTGTAACTTATTAACCTAACGAATTTATAGGAGCAAAACAGAATGTTTTATCCTACATGTAAAGTAATTATTATATTAACGTTTTGTAGAATCCCAGAATCCCAGAACTTAAATTATTAAAATAATATTTTTAAGAAGCCGACGCTATGTTTGCCTATCTTTTTCCGGGATTTTGCCAACTTTAGGTAAATATCGATCCGAATTTCCGATCCGTAGTTATGAGCAATCAATACTATACAAAGTGAACATTAACCTACTGTTTGTTATGCAGATTGATTAGTAGGTATGCTACTAAACTATTATTGCTTTTGAAATTATGCAATTCGTTTATATGAATTTTGTTGTTAAACTATTTAATCATTTCTGCAGATCAAAATTATGCAATTAGTATTATGTAAAATGAAAATTCGAAAAAAGTTGTAATTCAAAACATTACACAGCCATTTGCTTGGTATGTATTTTGATTAATCATTCTTTTATTGTGGTTACAGAATTATCAAGAAGTTTTAAGACTTGTTGGTAATTATTTAGCTCTGCCTACCCCACTCTGGGAATGAAGGCGTGAATTTATGTATGTATGTATGTATGTATCATTGGAGTTATAAGATATTTCATTTTTTTGTTGGTTAGCGAGTAATATGCCGTTCAAGTAATAATCCTTTCAAAAGTGTATAACCTAAGCAAATACTTTAACGGTGTTCAGCTACTAGGCCAGGCGTATTTACTTTTTTTAAAGCTTCCTAACCTTATGAACGCCACAGTCGGCTGTGGCTTACAACGGAAAGCCGTGCCACTGACGCCACGTCGGCCACAGCCGACACAAAGTTCGACGTTAAAACCAAGTTTAATAAAAAACTTTGCAAGAGAATTAATGGAGTTTTATTATTGCTATGCAAGTCTATATATAGTCTAAACCTTAAATACAAAGATTATAATAGCAGAAGTATGAATAAATCCACTTTGTGTCGGACTGTGATTTAATGCAGTAATTGTCACTGCTCACTACGCCAATGACGGCCGTAGCCGACACGTAGTGATGTGACCGCCCGCTGCCTTTTATCTTTGGAAAAGTGTAAGAATAACTATTACAGGGTCATTTATCCATGTTATATTAATGATAATATCAAAGGACGATCTCACACAAATTGACCTAGTCCCAAACTAAGCTCCTAGGCTTGTATTATGGGTACTAGACAACGATATACTATAAATACTTATATAGAGAAATATATACTTAAATACAAAGAAAACATCCAAGATTCAGAAACAACTACTCGCACTCATCATACAAATATTTGCCCATACCGGGATCGAACCCCGGGACCTCTAGCTTCGTAGACAGGGTCATTACCAACTAGGCTATCGCGTCGTCACACATTACATTACACGACATTATTCGCATATTACCTATAAACTTTCGCATTTTATACACTAATGAAAAATTTCAATTCCAGACCCAAGGCACCCCTTAGTGCCATAAATATGAGGTAGGTTTAGGTTATGTTACAGTTTGGTCGTTCTAAGAGGGCCGATTTGACACCTATCAACGCAGTATAAAATATAACGTCAAACACATATTTTGTCTATTTTTGTACTGAGTTGACAGCTGTCAAATCGGCCTTCTTACAACGACCAAATTGTAGTAATTCAGCTGGCCCGGAGGGCCAAACCACCCAGAAATAGGAGCTCTGCGGCAGCAGAGCTTCGTCGATTTTCTGCGAAAGTGTATAAAAAATGCGAATAAATCAATGTAGGTAGGTAATGTAATGAAGCAACATTTTTGTATTTTGTTAACCTTGTTTTGTTTAGCCTATTTAAGCTAATATACCTGTAACTAACTACATAAGCAAATATATACACTTTGGAAAGAAAACTAATTTTATTCAATTTCCATTTTTTTGAGTTTCTTTAGATTCTTCCTCAAAAATATCGATACGAAAAGTTAATGCATTACAAGTTTCCCAACTCTAGTATTAAAACAATTTCCACTTCCTTCGACGCCCCTGACGCTTAACGCGTGACGTCATCGCCCCACAAAAAAACAAGTAGTGTTGTGACTCTATTACTAAATTAAAATGCATATTATCTTGTGAACATTTTGGTGTTTTCATGCTTTATTGTGGGATTATAATGTAAAAAAAAATGGAAATTGTATAACATTATAATTGTAATGTATTTGTTAAAGTTTTCAGATACTCAAATACACTATTACATAGGGTCAATTGTGTTATCGATATTTCGTTTTGGAATCACTACGTTTTTAGAGATCGACTTGTACGTTTTTGTTGTGGCGTCCGGGAGGCAGCGTTTTGTTTCGAAGCTTGGCGTTCAAAAGGTTAATAATAGTAGATTATACACCGAGGGGATAACAGTTTTATGTCACGGGCGCGATATTGAATCCTGAACGTAACGAAGGACTCCAGATTTAACTCCCGAGCGCAGCGTTACACAGTAGGGTGATCGCACCAGTAATGGACAAGGACCAGTGATGGACACTTTAAGCTGACAGGCACCGTAATGGACACTTAACTCTTAATTCAAAGATCATAAGGTCATAAATTTATTGTTGCAAAACAAATGAATAACCTTTATCATCTGTAAAATAAGAATCAAGTGTCCATCACTGGTCCTTGTCCATTACTGGTGCGATCACCCTACTGTGTAACAGAAAAGTGACGGTAGCGAAAGACGGGACACATAAGTTCACTAAAGTGTAGGATTAGGGCTTTTAGTGTTAGAGCGAACTTATCTTTACATAACATTGATAACTTTTTGACATGCCCAATGGTCTCGTTTTTGCAATATTTTACGTACAAAATGACATGGTTCCTAACTTTCAAATCGCGATATCTCAAAAAAGTTACTAATGTGACTAGACATGTTCTTTCCGTGGACCCTTCAATTGCATGTGGCTTGATAAATCTTCAGGATCCCATAATAAAAGATATTTGATGAGTTAAATTGTTTTATTTTATATTAAAAACCTATGTAATGTAAAGGCACTATTCAAAATTATAGGAAACACATTATTTTTCCAGAATTTTTCTGCAGCACCCATCAAGCTTTTTAAATGTTTTGCATCAAAGTTGACTACCACGTTCTATATCCTACCATTTCTTTCAAAATTTGGATCAGCAACACTTTATCAGAATTTAGCCCAATTTTTTGTATTTCTTTTTGGTTTTTTTTCCGAAATTGGGAATTTAAGCTCTATAACAAAATTGTTACAAATGCCATCAGGTGATGCCCCATAAATTCCATTTATTAATATTCCATCCAGTCTCATAATTTTTTTCGTTCGTCTCCTCCTGAATTTTTTTTAGAACACTTCTCTAAATTTTTCCCCCTTATGTTTGTTCCCTGTATCTTGTAGCCCCCTAATATCGCCTCTACTAGACTCCCATCTGGAGTTTTGCAATGAGCAATTTCATGTAGTTTGTAGCCAGTAATGCGACCTTGTCTCAGGCAACGCCATAATTTTGAATTGGCCTGGTTAATTGTTGCTTGGCTAATTTTATTTTCTTTACCATATACAGTTCTGTCAATAAATATCTTGATTTTTTTTAAACTATGATTAATTTCTTGTTCTACAAAGTTGACCATCATATTAAAAAAGCAGTAATTTGTCCATTTTTCTGTTTGCTTATTCTGAACATAACTGATGATCAAACTGTTTGTGCAAGCATGTTTGTAGGCTTCGTTGCGGATTTTTTCTAGAATGCTCGCATCCTTTGGACCCTTCTGTGAAACCTTGCTTTTGATTAAATGTTTAATCGATAAAACTTCCTCTCGAGCCCGCTTCAAATTTGGCTTCACCCAATAACACTCCACACTTGTAGGTGATGGTCCAGCACTACGTTTTTGCAGCCAAAATAAAAAGACAATTCATATTTCATATCCAGTTTCATATTTTGCAGTGTTCGAATTCCAGTATCAGTTCCAAGTCGTCGTAGCAGCTATCAAGGTCAGGTTCAGGGTACAAAGCAAGAGTTATCGTCGAAGCAGGCAATATCAAAAGTCCGGTGTAGGGAAGCAGTCGAAAAATTAAAAGGACTTAGAGAAAGAAGCGGGCGTAAAATCACAAGCGAAGGTTCTTCTTCTTCTTTCTTTGCCCCCGCGGCGACTTGAACAGCTACTACCGCGGAGATATGGCGTTTCCACGTGAAGTGATTTCGCCAGTGTCAAGTATATATAAGTATAAATCAATATAGCAATAAAACACAATCCAATCTTCTCTAGGAAGATTGGGGGCAACGTTGTACGGTGATTTGTAGGTCAGAGGTCAAGATAGTTTTAACCTCTGCACCACTGCGAGTCCACTTGAAACGAGAAGAAAGATGCCAGATACACGAAATAAGTCCAAGTCTTCAATCACTGTGCGACACAAAGGCATAAAAAGTACAAATCACTATCAGAAAAGAACTTTGAACACCTAATTACCCAAAAATTAAAGTCTAAAACAAATTACACGTCCGCCATCTTTTAACGTTGCAAATGGCCCCCAAGCGAAGGTTATGTTTTTTTTTTTTTTTTGCCCCCGCGGCGACTTGAACAGCTACTACCGCAGGGATATGGCTTCCACGTGAAGTGATTTCGCCAGTGTCAAGGTTTATATGAGTATAAAACACAATCCAATCTTCTCTAGGAAGATTGGGGGCAACGTTGTACGGTGATTTGTAGGTCAGAGGTCAAGATAGTTTTAACCTCTGCACCACTGCGAGTCCACTTGAAACGAGAAGAAAGATGCCAGATACACGAAATAAGTCCAAGTCTTCAATCACTGTGCGACACTAAGGCATAAAAAGTACAAATCACTATCAGAAAAGAACTTTGAACACCTAATTACCCAAAAATTAAAGTCTAAAACAAATTACACGTCCGCCATCTTTTAACGTTGCAAATGGCCCCCCGAAGGTTATGTTGTTTGTTTTCATTTATGACAGGGTAGCTGTCAATGACACATCTGTCACTGTTTTTTTAATTATGTGACGGACTAAGGTTATTGTCCATCTTAATCCGTCCCAATTTAATAAACTGTTTTTATTTTTTATAATTATATGACGCAACCAAAAAATCTGGTTTTTTTTATTCGCTTATAAAAGTCTATTCTTTCCATCGACTTACCAACCAATAGACACCGGGTTCCATACATAATTCTCTTCCAAAAGTGTCCTAGGGCGACCTATACAAACTTCATACTCGTGTAAAATCATTGTCAAAATAAAACATCCTAATTTAAATGCTATATCATTAACGCAATGCTTAATTTTGCTTGAAATAATTTATTATCTTATGTCGCTTCGACTAGAGGCTCGTTTTTTTGGGTTCAGACTCGTGGTCACCCCAGGTTGTCACCCCAGTACTATTCGACGGGGCCCTGCCTGAGGCAGGGCTCCTATTTCTGAGCGATTAGGCCTTCGGCCATCTAAAGATACCTAACGAACCTAACCTACCTACTTTTGCGGAATAAAAATGATTTCTGTCGAATTTCCGACCAAAGCGAATAGTACTGGGGTGACAACCTGGGGTGACCACGAGTCTGCCCCTGTTTTTTTACCTTATGCATCTTCTACTAGCGGAGTGCCAATGTCACCGCGAACAGAGTACAAATGGAGTAGCTTTACACTTAATATTATTTCTGTTTTGACGTCTCAGGTGGGTTTAATTTTAACAAAAACTCAACGCTATTTTTATTATTTATAATAATATAAATAATATTGTGGGCTCGTAACCCATCATATATTATATTTCATTATTTGACAGCTGAACAGCAACTTGCAAAGATAGCTCTTGTCTCACAGGCATATCAAGCAAGTGAAACTCAAGTGTAATCAAACTCTGGGTCAATCTTCTCCAACTGTTGTGAGAGAATTTGTTGAAATGGCTCCTTCAAGCTCTTGTTATAAACGTGCTTCTCAAGTTCTTAAGTGGAATCTTATTTATGATGGTCAAACACCAGTTCACTATTTTATCTTTCGATTACTTTTATTTATTTATTTATTTAAGAAACAAACAGTCGTTTACAAACATAGATCATATGAAACTAGGGCTTAAGTTTAGACATTGAGTTCCCTTAATGTATTTGAAAGTAGTCTAAGCAAATTATACAAATAATAAGAAAGTAAGTAATTACTTTACTTACTTTTAGGTATAAGTGTACATAAAAAAAAAAAACAGTTTAACAAAGTAAGGTTTTTGCTACATGTATGTTACCGAAAGGCACTCTTTATAAGACTTATGTTGCAATGAAATAAATCTATATTACTAAGTTTTTCACAATCGTTATACAATTTGCAAGCACGACTTAAGAATTTGTTTTGTGCATATCGCGTTCGACTATGTGGGATGGAAAACAAGTTTCTCTTACGGCATTGGCGCTGATTTCTTCGAGGGACTCTAAAACGAATTTGTTGAAGTAGTGAGGGGACATCCAATTTATTGTTCAAAATTTTATACAGTAAGATTGAGTCTACACAATCTCGACGATCACAGAGCGTTTGAATTGTATGGTACACAAGAGAATCCTTATAGCTAGTGTGAGTGTGACCAGTTCGAAAATCAAGGGCCTTTACAAACTTTTTTTGTATCCGTTCAATTCTGTCGGTATGAACTGCGTGGTATGGCTTCCAGACTGAACAAGCAAACTCGAGGTGGCTGCGAACGAAGCTATTGAAAAGGATTTTATAGGTGAAACTATTTCTAAATGGTTTGCCTACACGTAAAATAAGACTTAGATGCCTATATGCCTTTCCAATAACTTTATCAAAATGAGGTTTAAACGATAATTTCGAGTCCATGATAACTCCAAGGTCACGGACTTGGGTAACTCTACTCAGATGACTGTCGCACAGGGTAAATTTATAATCAATGTGTTTTTTTTTCTTTGAAAAATTTATAATGTAACATTTTTTTAAATTTAACTCTAATTTATTGTCAATGCAGAATCTTTCAAAATTTATTAAATCTTCCTGTAACTTTAAACAATCATCAATGGAATTAATGGTTTTATAAATTTTAGTGTCATCTGCATAAAGCAAAACCTTCGAGTATTTAATATAGTCGCTTATGTCATTAATGAAAAGCGTAAATAATAAGGGGCCCAGGTGAGATCCCTGGGGGACTCCTGAGCTAATGGACTTCCATTGCGAGGCGTGACCAGATACAACAACGCACTGGCTTCTATTTTCAATGTATGATTTGATCCATCGAAACAGATCACCATGAATACCGAGGCTCCATAGCTTGAGAAGAAGTGTGCTGTGGCAGATTTTGTCGAATGCCTTAGCGAAATCGGTGTACACGGCTTCTACACAAGCGCCCTCATCCATTGCAACAAAGATATCGTTAGTAAAAGCCAGTAGGTTACTTTCCACTGAACGTCCCTTATAAAATCCATGCTGGTTGGAAGTAATGTGATTTTTAACCACCAACGAGAGCCTATTCGTAACAATTTTTTCGAGAACTTTGTTGAACTGACATAATTTAGAGATCGGTCTGTATTGTTCTATGTCACGACTAACTAGCCCTTTGGGGATGGGTGTCACAAAAGCTCTTTTCCAAATTTCAGGAACGCATCCATGTTTTATAGATTTATTGAAAAGAATAGTGAGTGGGTGTGCTAAACTCAATGAGCATTTTCTAATAAACATAGGATGAATACCATCCGGACCGGCACCTTTGTTTATATTTACTGAATTTAATAGCTTATGGACGGTGGTACGGTCAATTTCTATAGAACGTATATCAATCACTGGTTCACGTGGAGGCTCTAAACTATCACCGTCCAAATATAAATTATTAGACTTCTCAAAAACCGAGTGAAAGTGCTCATTAAAAAAATTACAAATTTCTTCACCGTCAGAAGTAGTGTGACCTCTATAAAACATTGTATGTGGTAGTTTACTTTTGGAGCTTTTAGCTTTAATATATGACCAGAAATAATTGGGGTATGTTTTAATTTTTTGTTCGGCGTACGATATATAGCTATTATAACAGTGAAGTTCCATTTTTTCGGCCCGTTTACGTAAAATTTTGTAAGTGTGATAGTCTAAAGGATTGCTATATTGCTTCCATAATCGATGATACTTGCGTTTTTCTTTAAGCAACCTTCTAAAAGGTCTAGTATACCAGACTGGTACGGAAGCTGATGTATTTCCTTTACGTTTTGGAATATAATTACAGATTAAGGTACTTAAAAAGTCATAGAATTTAGTTATGCAACTCTCAAAACTACAGTCAGCAAAAAAATTGTTCCAATTTATATTTGACAATTCCAAGTTAATCCTACCATAATCCCCAGCAGCAAAATTGTGCATCAAATTAGCGGAAGGTTTAAGGGAGGGTTCCAAATACAAGTTCAAATCTATAATTAGCGCTTTATGATGCACGTCTTCGGCCGTCAGTGGCTGATCACACGCAGTGACGGTGCACTCGGTACTGCTTGAAACTAAGTCAAGGATGCGTTTATTGGCGTTATGAACGCAATTAAATTGAATTAAATTTGTAAACGACAAAAAATCTTCCATCAGTTGTGACGCATAATTGCTACTAGGTATTAAATGCATTCCGGGGAGTATTCGAGTAACCCACTCGGCTTCGGGTATATTAAAATCACCAACCAGCAGAAATAATTCATTAGGCCGTTCAATTATAATCTGACTAGCTATATCAAAGAAGGAGTTTAAGGATTCCTTATAACCTGGGCCGTGCGGGATATAAATACAGGCAATATTTAAAGGATATTGCTTATGGTGAACAACATTAAGGCGTAGCTGGTCTGGCCCGCAGTGGTTCAGGGGAACCGAGACCCAGACACAATCGCAGTAAGCTCGCGGCGGCACGGGCCAATCGCGGCGCAGCGGGCGGCAGCGCGCGCGCACCGCTACCGCCGCGCCGCCACCGCGCGCCGCACCGCTCTCCACAGCTGACCGGTCGCATCGAAAAACGTTAAAACTATCATCAAATAATTCTCCATCACTAAAGTCAGAATTTAACCAAGTTTCTGTAAGACAAATGAAATCATAGTCCGATTGAGCTACTTCACGAAAAAACTGACAAGACTTTGTTCGCAAACCCCTCACGTTTTGATAATAACCGTTAAAAACATTGTTAGCCATTTATTTTATTTAAGATCAAGTTGAATGTTAGATAAAAAAGATTAATAGCACCTATTAAATATGTGAAATATGCGTTTAATTGTAATCCATCCGTGTGAAACCAAAATATTGCATCTTGTAGAAATTGATTTAAATAAGTTTTAAATGCATGCATAGAACGTATATACTTGTAAACAAACAAAAAGTCGGTGTAAGTGACTGCAAAAGTTCTTATAAATAGATGATATCTTATAGTACTGTATTTATAGCAATCACAATAGTGCGTAGCTGTAGGTGTAAGAACCGCTAAATAAGTAATATACACTAAAGCATTATAGTAACTTAAACAATTAGCGAGTCATTTGATTTTATTAAGATCCGACTCACTATTTATAGTGATAACTTTGCTTTGCTCGGTTTTACGAATGAATATTTTGCAATCGCGAATCCAAAGAAAAGTGTAGTTGTGTTCTAGTCTTAACTGTCTGGCTTGCTTCAGTAACAACTTATTGGTCGGAGTCAGGTGGTCGCCGACGAACACGGCGGCGGCGGGCCCCGGCAGCCCGAGGTCGGCGGTGGTCAGGCCGCGGCGCGCGCGTACTGCTGCGAGTAACTCGTTTTTGCGCCTACGCTGTGTAAAACGCACAATAATGGCCGGCGGTCTGATGTTCTTTTGTGTGTCGCTGTTAAGATTTATTTGGAAACGGCGCACACGATGAATTACATCGACGTCGTTGTCTCCTAGTTGATATCCGACCTTCGCAGATACAGAACGAAGGATGGTTAGTAGGTTTTCACCTTTTGTATAGGGTATGCCTGATATCTCCAGGTTATTCAGCATCGAGAATTGTTTATTACTATTATTTTCGACGACAAGTCGATCAATATTAGCTTGCGCTTCATCCAGACTCTTTGAGAGTGTAGGTAATGTGTCTACTTTTTTTTCAGCACAAGAAATCCTTTCTTGAAACTCGGACATACTGGCCTTCACTAGAGATTGTACCTCAATGACACTTTCTGACAAAGACGTAACAACACGTAATTGATCCCTAATTTCAGACCTTATGTCCTCGCGTATAGCAATAATTTTTTCATCTTGTGCTTTAGTGAAATTCGTGAGAAGAGACATTATGTCCTTTCTAAACTCGGCAAGTTCACTTTTGATGTCGCATTCATGTTCCGGCTGTTTCCTCTTGCGAATAGTGACCTGGTGGGCGTCTTGGTCCACATAAGTAGGCAGGTCCGGCTGCGAGCCACTTTTAGGTGGTGTTCTGCGTAATAAGCTCATTTTATTTTTCTTAATAGTTGTAAATTGCGGGTCGCAATACAACGAAATAAATTCCTTAGATTAGGCTTAACAATAGCGGCGCGTTTGCGTAGATGTCCGAGCACGGAGGGGGTGAAGAGCACGGTCGAGCAACGAACAGCACAAACAAGACACTGATTACAAACAAAAGTCAACTTAACGACCACGATAATAATATCGATTTCTAAGTAATGTATATATTTTTTAATAACTTATATTTTTTCAACAAACAATTACACGACTACTTAGCGCGTTAGATAAAACTGACTGAAACATTACGTGAATTGAAACACTCCTCAGAGATCACTGATGTTGAACTTTTAAGGAATTCTGTTCATTTTTTTTTCTGGTGAAGCTCTAATTTGGTTTAGAACTAATAGGTCTAATAGGTATTGTCCTTGTTCAATAAATATAGCTTCTAACTCTTCTAGTACCTCTGACCGGTACACTCAAACTAATTTGACTATGACAAATTTTTATGACAACAATGATTGTTCACCTTTTATTTAAAGGAAATGTGGGCGATCCTAGAACCTTTCTTTCTGTAGGTATCTTAGGACTGGAGTGTAATGCATTGGCTGACAGTGGAGCTGCCGTGTCATTAATAAGCGAGTGTGCCTACTCCTTATTGCAAAGTGAAAGTTTAAACTTTCCCTTGCAGACATGCGATACAGACCTTGCTGTTGGAAATGTGGCATCTCTGGAAGTCTTGGGAAAAATAGAAATTACGGTTTCATATAAACATCTTCTACAATATATTAATTTCTATGTTTGTCGTGATGTTAATACTCCCATTATATTAGGGGTAGATTTCTTAACTAGATTTCGTCTCTGCTCAGATATTCTGAATACTAAATGGTCGATTGAACCATACTCTGTTCTTAGCTTGTTAAAGGATCCTAATATCCATTAGCATTACTTGGAAGTTATTTTAGTTGTGTGCGATTGTTTCACTAAGTACACTTGTCTATTTCCTATGAGAAATTCTTTAGCTAAAACTGGTGGAAGTAAATCGAACACAATATCTTGTTGAAACACGGCATCACTCAGTGCATAATAATGGAAAATGGTCCATGGTATATTTCTAGAAATATGCAAGCACTGAGAGATAAATATGAGATACCTAAACTTTTCTACAACTGTAGATTTACTCCTCAGAATAACCCTGCTGAAAGAGTTGATCGTGTAATGGTTAATGCCGTAGCATCTTATGTCGGCAAGAATCATCGTACGTGGTCTGACGAATTGAGTGCAATTGAATTTGCAATTAACACCGCTGTGCATGAAGTGACTGGATATAGTCCATATTTTATGAATAATGGACGGGAGGCTATTCTCTCTGGCGAATGGTATCCATCAGCACCTCTGCAAGGTGATGAGTTGCAATTCACTGACAGGAACTTATATACTTCCATGCTGACACATCTAACGCCTATCTTTCAGAAGGTGAATGACCGCCTTCAGAAGTCTTACCAGCGTAGCAGAATTTACTACAATCGCAATAGAAGATTTATAGAGTATGACGAAGGTCAGGTTGTCTGGAAAAAGGAATATCCATTGTCAGATGCTGTTAAGTTCTTAACCAAGAAGTTAGCTCCTAAGTTTAAGAAATGTGTTATACGAAAAAAATATTCTCCTGTGACGTATGAGTTACAAGATATTGAATGCAAGAAATCGCTAGGTATTTGGCATGTCAAAGACATTCTAAAATCACAACCTACGAATACTTGAAGTAGTCTCTTCATTTTTTTTTTTTCTTGTTTGGTAACAAGGAAAAAAAAAAAAAAAAAAAAATGTTACACCTTTAAGTCTATTTCGTGATTACAGCTGTGTGTATGTAACTTGACAGAAGTTCTGTCCACACTTGGTGTTAGGCCGTGGCTACTTGACTTATTGAGGGTCGTGGATTCTTGAGCTAGTTCAAGGTGAAAACAACTTACAACAGTATTACTGCACACCAAATTTGGTGCAGTAATTTAAAGAGTTAAGAAAGAAAAGGGCGCCATCTGTTTTAATCTAAACCAACAGAAAGATGGAGATAGTGTGCCAAATGTACATTCTTTAAATTTTATTTTAGTAGAGAAGAATGTAAAGTAAACAAAGAAACCTTGTCAACAGAGTTTATTTTCCGTTACTATAATAAAAAGTACAATACCTCTTATCAGTTAAGATTTATGAAACGTCATTTAGACAGATACCACTGCACATTTACAGGGTTATTAAAATCATACCTCTCTACGGTATGTCATGCGTTCCTTACACACTAAAGCGCTGTGACTGTGACAGTGCACTTAAATCATACTTCCCTAAACAAGCGTTGTTCCTTACATACTAAAGCGCTGTGACTGTGACAGTACATTTAAATCATACTTCCCTACGTTTATCGAGCGTTGTTCCTTACACACTAAAGCGCTGTAACAGTGACAGTACATTTAAATCATACTTCCCTACGTTTATCAAGCGTTGTTCCTTACACACTAAAGCGCTGTAACAGTGACAGTGCACTTACATCATACTTCCCTAATCGAGCATTGTTCCTTGAGTAAAGTGAAGGTGTGAGTAGTATGAAACGAGTTCACCTGAAGATGAAGATGAAGAAGCACACCGCGCAATCTCCAGGCAGCGTGGCAAGAACACCCAGTAGAAGCAGGCAGGTGCAGACACGTGCGCAGAGACGGACAGACACGTGCGCAGAGACGGACAGACACGTGCTCAGAGCAGACAGACAGTCACCCAGTCAGAGAGCATGGCATGATAGGGGGCCCAGAGAGCACAGACATCCATACACCCAGAGAGTAGAGAGCAGAGAGCACAGCAGAGCACAGAGCAGAGCATAGCATAGCATAGCACCGGCTGTTTTAGCTGCAAAGATTGTTGGCATTAGAATTATTGCACTAACACACGTTTATACCTGCGAATAGGAAGTTTAAGCAAACGAGAGACACAAAGTAATCGACACGCTTCGTAAAACAAGACCTAGGGCTCTTAGATAGGCAAAGCACACTTACCCGGTCATAGAAGTTTTAAGGTTGCGGCGACTTTACCATGCGTTAAACGATGTTCGCCTTAAGTTTAGTAAACGTCCCCTCTTAGATTTCACATGTTCCTTCTACAACAAGGAAAAACCATAAATCACAAAAATAAAAGCACCTGACGACAATGTAGACCAAGTCTTAGCACTCACGAAATACTCACATGAAAAATCACCAGATATCACAAGGATGCATTGCGCATTAAGAAGCTAAGTTAAAAGATGGCCATACGGCCGTAGCGTGACTCCCACACACAGAATAAGTTCTACGTGCTTACATATCTGTAGCGGTTGCGAGAGTGACAAGCTAAATCCAAGTCGCTCCTACCATAGTCATGCGTCCATAACCAAACCTAGAGTTAAACATATCGATTGATGATTCGATCAGATGTTTAGATTAAGTTAAAATAAGAAGAAACAGATTTTAACAATATCTAATTATAAATAATATCGCTAGAAACGATTTCCTAAAGATATAACAGACATTTAATTAAATGCAGAAGAAATAGTTTACTAAATCGTTCGCGAGAAGCGAAGTGTTACCTCCCGTTGTCCAAAGATGTCGCCACTGGTACTAAAATAACAGTAATAGAAATTAATCTGTAACACAGTTGCACTTCACTACATGCTTTACGTGAATAAAAGTAGTTTCATATTCTTAATAGAGAAATCTCATCACATCACTGCCCGTTAAACAATAATGATTAATGATTTCCGGTGTTCATCTTTGGTCTTCATCAGTTAAAAAACTCCTGCAGTTCACTCGCGACAATAGAACTCTATATCGCACAATGAAATGGATCACGAGGAATCCACAAACTAATATTTAATTTATTACTGCAATAATATAAAGTATTAAACTACTCCATTGACATACTGTTCTCCAACAACCAAATATTGACAATTGTTGGTCCGAAACTAAAATATTTATTTATTTATTAGAAAGACTTAGTTATTTATCAATTAATATTACGAATCGACATTTACATGCCGAAAGTATGATATTCCGTCTGAAAGATTTTTGTAACGGTGATTATTTTTGCAGTTTCTGAAAACGCATTGAGGCATTGTGACACGTGTCACTGTTGGCGTAGTTGACAACGAACTAATTGAAGTAAGCTCCCAATTTGAAGTGAGTATATATTCGCTGTGCCGTGTTTGGTTCTCTGACCAGTTATCTAGTTGT
The DNA here is from genome assembly GCA_927399475.2 of Acleris emargana. Classification (NCBI taxonomy): domain Eukaryota; kingdom Metazoa; phylum Arthropoda; class Insecta; order Lepidoptera; family Tortricidae; genus Acleris; species Acleris emargana. The sequence continues at coordinate 39,798,527 of OV656835.1, read as the reverse complement.
ATTGTTGATCGAAGATTCTTTCGAATAAAAATATAAAAACAAGTAGTTTTTTTTTTGGTGATCCCAATTAGGGCACGCTGTTAATTTTTTAGGTAAATCGGTACATTTTTGGTGACAACGATTTTTAGAATAATACTGCGTTGTTAATAACAAGCTTTATAACAGTCATCTTCAATCTAGACCATATACTGTTAATCGACGTTATTTCGTTAACTCTCCGTAACAGATCAGAAGTTGTTCTAAAGGACTTGCGGTTAGGCTACGACGTCTAGCAGAATATATCCACTTCAAAAAGGAAAAGCTTCCTTCCACTTTGACAAGTGTTATTGGCGTATATTTGAAAGCCTGCGGTTCGTCATTTAAAACAACTTTTGACCTGTTACGGAGAGTCAGTTAACGGAAGAAAAACGTAAATAAATTAATCAATTGACAATTGACTTATACCTAGGTATTTTAAATCGTGAATGCGTAATTAAAAAAACCGTTGAACACTTGGTTGTTGTGTTAATTAACACCGTTCCATTTACTCCCCAATCTACCCTAACGTGACGTCATTGCGACTTAAGTCCGGGGTCTACACATCAATAATGTTCGTTAGCCACCAAACTGCCCGCTTGATAATGATAACGGGGTATTGAAAAAAGGGGTTAAATTTATTAATTTCACTGCGAATAAACTGTCTAAAGTTGGTGTACTTCCTCGTTTAATCGTTCATCTTTTGGTGCCCGTACCCTACCTCCAGTTCTTACGAAGAGACGCAGTCTTTTTTGTAACTGCGACTTTACTACTGTACTGGTCAGGTGAGCTTTGATTGTATTGGCCGCATTAATAATTCGCTGTTTCAGCTCATCGACCGAAGGCATAGGTGAGATGTCATAAACCAATGACTTCATAATGACCCCAGACCGTAATCCTGTGGGGTAAGGTCCAGACTTCTTGCTGGCCGCGGGACGGGTCCTCCTCTGCCAATCCACCGGTCAGGGAAATGGTTATAAAGCCAATCTCTCACTGTAATTCTGTAATATGCAGGGCACCCGTCGTGCTGATAAAACATATTTTGCCTAGATTCTAAGGGCACATCTTCGAGAAGGTCAAAAAGTACGTCTCTTAAAAATAGTTCGTATAGGTGTATAGTCTTTATTATTTCTACTGAGCTGATCTTCTACACAAAGGCCATTGTTTGTAAACAATACCATTGTCTTTCTTTGTGTCCGTAACACCAAGCCGATTACATAAAAAAAAGTTAGAACTACATTGAATGTACATTGAATTATCAACCCTACTCTCTTAGTCAGTAGGTTTAAAATGTAGTGCCAGGATACAGATATAAGTCTTTATTATTTGAACTGTGCTTATTCTTTACACAATACTATCATCTACACAAAACTTATATCTGTATCCTGACACTACATTTTAAACCTACTGACTAAGAGGGTCGGGTTGATAATTAAAAAAAAAAAAAAAAAAAAAATTTTATTTATTTCATTAACAATTGGTTGTTGTTTACAATGTTGTTGAGACCTCCTAGTAGGTACTAAGACCTGTGACAGGAGACCTCGCTCTTCCAAATATAGAACATTTAAGTAGATACTAATTGTTATTCAAGGCCTAAAAATTATTACTATTATTACTACTTATTACTTAACATAACATAATGTGTGTGTGTGTGTGTGTGTGTGTGTGTGTGTGTGTGTGTGTGTGTGTGTGTGTGTGTGTGTGTGTGTGTGTGTGTGTGTGTGTGTGTGTGTGTGTGTGTGTGTGTGTGTGTGTGTGTGTGTGTGTGTGTGTGTGTGTGTGTGTGTGTGTGTGTGTGTGTGTGTGTGTGTGTGTGTGTGTGCGTGTGTGCGTGTGTGTGGGTGTGTGTGTGTGTGTGTGTGCGTGTGTGCGTGTGTGTGGGTGTGTGTGTGGATAATTCAATGTACATTCAATGTAGTTCTAACTTTTTTGTATGTAATCGGCTTGGTGTTACGGACACAAAGAAAGACAATGGTATTGTTTACAAACAATGGCCTTTGTGTAGAAGATCAGCTCAGTTCAAATAGTAAAGACTATACCAGAATCTTTTTATGCTTTTAGGATTATAAAAAAAAAATATGACACTAGAGGTCTATTAAATTAAACTCTCAGTATAGGATAATAATTTGATATAGGTATCTGAGGACAAAGGACAATTTCATATATACCATGACTCAAACTAAGCTCTTTTCGTGTACAACGGTACTAGACAACGATATAGGTACACGTCAGCAGTATATAATTAGAAAGCAGTAGGTATATAAAAAGAAATATGAACTTAAAAACTTACAAACATCCAAGATTTGGTAGCAAAATTCTGTGCTCATCACTCAAATATGTCTCTACCGGTATTAGAACAAAATTCAAAATTCTAAATATTTATTCAGTAAATAGGCCACATGAGGGCTCTTTTACACGTCGGTAACATGGAGTGAATCTACTAGCGCTTCGGACAAGACCATCATTGCGGAGAAGAAGCGCCGCAAGAAACTCCAGCAGAAGGTCATTTTTTTTCAATGATTAAATACAATAATACTTAAAAGTATCTAAATTACATTTACAAGGTAATAAAGTAATAAATAATTATTTTTAAAACTAACACAAATAAAATCATTACAAATTTTACGTCAATAAAATACAAATAAAATACCTAAAGACTGTACACGATAAAATTTGGCCATGCATGCTCTGGTGTATCTTTGCAACGAATGCATATTTTCAAGCAGTTCTTTTTTCATAGCTTGTATAGTTATATAACTATATAATAAAATAAAATCATATCACATAATGTATGGGTATGTGTGAGTTTTCGTCGAATATATTCTATCATACCTTTCCACTTCTGTCCAGCGTTTTTTGACAATCTTCACTCGCTTCCTGCTACAATGTCACAACTGTATTTATATTTTTACAAGCGGTTTTACTCACATTAGAATGTCGTCTTACCAAAAAAAATACTTTTTCTAACTCATTTCTATTTGTAGTAGTCAGGAAGACTTTTTACTTCAAGCACTGAAGGTTGTTTTTTTTTTTTTTTTTTTTTTTGCCACCGCGGCGACTTGAACAGCTACTACCGCAGGGATATGGCTTCCACGTGAAGTGATTTCGCCAGTGTCAAGGTTTATATGAGTATAAAACACAATCCAATCTTCTCTAGGAAGATTGGGGGCAACGTTGTACGGTGATTTGTAGGTCAGAGGTCAAGATAGTTTTAACCTCTGCACCACTGCGAGTCCACTTGAAACGAGAAGAAAGATGCCAGATACACGAAATAAGTCCAAGTCTTCAATCAGTGTGCGACACTAAGGCATAAAAAGTACAAATCACTATCAGAAAAGAACTTTGAACACCTAATTACCCAAAAATTAAAGTCTAAAACAAATTACACGTCCGCCATCTTTTAACGTTGCAAATGGCCCCGAAGGTTGTTTTTGTATGGGAGGCATTTATTTGTCAAAAAGTCAAATTTGACGAAGTTAAAAAAAATCAGAACTATCTCAATCTCGATACAATTAGAAAAGTTTTAACTACTGTGAAAAGATAATGTAATAAGGTATAATTTGGCTTGTATAATTAAAAATAATAAAGTGTTTTTAACACGAGAATTTAGTAAAGACTGTCAGAAGACCGTGTACAAAAAAATATTGGTACTGCGGATTATATAATGGTCTAAGTCACAGACGCTCTAACATTTTATTATGATTGTATTTTTATTATGTCGTTTCATAACTACTGACTATTACAAAAAAGTGCTGCTTGAAAATTAGCATTCATTCAAAAAATACACCAGAGCATGCATGGCCGGATTTTATCGTGTACAGTCTTTAATGTCTAGGAGAACAACATGACGAGGTCTCTACGTCAGGAACTATAATTAAAATAATTGACAGAATAACAGGTCCTTGCAAGCGTGAACAGACCGGACCCCACAGACAGCACCCGTTCACGAGTATGACGCGTATCTCAGCCATCGCCTCCCTCAACCATGTGTTCGGGAAGGTGGCGACCCGATCAACGACGCCGCCGTAAGCAAAGACCTTAGAGTGAGCATGACATGCTCATGCTGCCGGACAAAATCACTACATAGTATAAAACAAAGTCGCTTGCGCTGTCTGTCCCTATGTATGCTTAAATCTTTAAAACTACGCAACGGATTTTGATGCGGTTTTTTTTAATAGATAGAGTGATTCTTAAGGAAGGTTTATATGTATAATACATTCCACGCGGGCGAAGCCGCGGGCGGGTCGCTAGTATATCAATAAAAAAGGGAACTGTCCGGCGAGAAACATCACAATGTGTTCTCATTTCTTAAGTGTCTTGTGCACAAGAACCAATAAAAAATACTAACAAAAAAGGATACATTAGGTAAACTTAAATTTAAATGTCTACATCATTGGCTTAAAGGCATTTAACAATAAGCGCTGCTCAGTGCTCACATATTAGATATATTTCTACTCAAAATGCTTAAAATTAACCACAATTTCAGTAATAGCTCATGCTAGTTACTTAAAAACGTCTTTATCATCTACGAAGTCTTTTATAGTATAATATGCCTTACCCAGCAAGCAGCGCTTAATGCGAGACTTAAATTTAGTGAATGGCATATTGACAATATCGGTAGGTATCTTATTGTAGAAGCGTATACAGTTCCCCACGAATGATGTGCTTACTTTACGAAGACGGTGACCTGGGACTACGAGTTTATCCTTATTTCGCGTGTTGAGCTTGTGAACGTCACGGTTATGCCTAAATTCATGTTTGTGTTTGCGAACATACATGATATTTTCAAAGATGTAGGTACTGCGACGCGACAGTAAGAATATTAATTTCTTTAAATTTATCTCTGAGTGAGACCCGTGAACCCAGCTGATAAATAAAACGTATAGCCCGCTTTTGTAATATAAATATGGCCTGGATGTCAGCCGCTTTTCCCCACAACAAAATCCCATAACTCATAACACTATGAAAATAACTATAATACACCAGTCTCGCTGTCTCGACGTCTGTAAGTTGGCGGATACGCTTTACTGCATATGCTGCAGAACTAAGTTTACCCGCAAGGGTGGATATATGCGAATTCCATTGCAGTTTTGAGTCCAAGGTAATACCTAAAAATACTGTTTTATCTTCGAATCCCATTGTCTCATCCTTTAGTCTTATACTATTCCCATTCACTCCTATCACATTTGATAAAGAAAATTTCATACACTTGGTTTTCTTGGCATTTAAAAGTAAGTTGTTGGCTGTAAACCAGTCAACAGTTGTTGACAACGTGTCATTTATTTCATTAAAATTTGCCTGTTTTCTATCTACTTTAAATAAAAGTGAAGTGTCGTCGGCAAATAGAACTATTTCATGTTTGTCGCGCACAACATAAGGGAGATCGTTGATATAAATCAAAAACAAGAATGGGCCCAGAATTGAGCCTTGAGGCGCTCCCATAGCAACAGCTGATCCCGGGGATTGCGTTCTGTTTATGTCCACCCGCTGAGTTCGGTGAGCAAGGTAAGAAATAATAAGATTAAGGGCACCGTTTTTGATACCGTAGTAGCTTAGTTTCCGCACTAACGTAACGTGATCGACACAGTCGAACGCCTTGGATAAATCACAGAAAACTCCAATTACATCTAGTGATTTTTCCCAGGCATCAAAGACGTATTTAATTAGGGTCGAACCGGCATCCGTAGTTGACCGTCCCTTGGTAAACCCAAATTGACTACTATGAAACAACTTATTCTTATTAAAATGTGAGGATATTTGGTTGAGAATTATTCTTTCAAAAACTTTACTCAGTGCTGGCAGTATAGAAATTGGTCTAAAATTTGTGGGGTCTGTTCTTGCCCCTGACTTAAACAAGGGTATAATCTTACTATGTTTCATCAGATCGGGAAACACTCCAATGTCGACACACTTGTTAAATAACGCAGCCAGATATGGTGCAGTTAATTCTATGACAGACTGTAGTACTGTGATGGGGAGGCCCCAGAGATCTTCAGTCTTTTTTAGATTAAGTGACCTAAAAGTTTTAATTACAATTTTTGGAGTGACATGATAAAAAATAAAAACATCTGTGCGCCTTGCGTCCGTGGGCAATTGAGCTACCGTGCCGTTTAAAGTGAGTATGTGTACCTATGTATCTTCTTATATACAGTATTTATATATTCTTTAATTAATACAATCGTTACATAATGAAGCCCTTAAGACGAGTTCCATAGAGTCGAGTAGGTTGGATTGGGTTAGACTAATTATGAAATGGTTGTATATTGCTGGGGTAAGGTATTAACATTATTGCTCACAAATAAAATAATAAACACACCATTATTTCTATGAGTATAAAAAATAACTTGAAATCTCATCGTATGGTAGTGCTGGGAACCCCTGTAATAAGTAACATTTACGTAAGACAAAATATACCTAAACCTAAAAGTATCAAAACCGTTTGTTTCAACTTACCGGTCAACTCCACGACACGCTTTAAAATTGAAGATTGTGATTGATTTACACCTTCTTCGCGTATTGTATTATATAAATTGTATACAATATTCCTCGCTTGAGATCTAAGCGGTTTTCTCGACATTTTCACCAGATAACAATCGTTGAAGTCGAATTACAAAATGTAAGCAACAAACAGTAAACAAACGATTTGACACAGCTGCCAGTTGCCATATGAAAAACATTATTTTTTTACTTTTAAAAATGCCATCAGATTCTGGTACACCTATACGCTGCGGCATTTAAGATAACGTCGCTGTGACCCATTTGGCCTTTTTTTATTGGGATTAGCAAGTTCTGTTTCGCTACAATAATGAACATAATGGTAATTAGTAATTCCATCTTGATAGAATTTGGTAATGGTTTTTTTTTTATGAAAGAAGAGTCTTCTAAATCAGCATTTAAATAAATCTACATAAAACAAGCCTCCTTGTAGGGTTTTCAATCACTTGCACTAGAGTAAGATGGTAGGGGTAAAGTCCTGCGTTATGTACCGTAAACCACACTTTCTACTGTGACAAGTTTAGTCGTGCTACAATAATGTTTGTCGAGGTGCTTGGATCCTCCACAAACTGTTGAAGTATAGCTTCTTCATCTTACGGAGCATACGTCTTCCCGCATTGGCATTTAACACTCACATGGGGTCGCCGGCGATTAGGAAACTACGCAGATATTCACGACGAGCAGCTGCAGAATCGCCATTGCAGTATCCGTAACAAAACATAAAATCAGAGTATTCTTCGTTAGTGTAAGCTTGCCCGGAACTCTGTTCGTTATCGTCTCGTTCTTCAGCCATGTTAAAAAGTTGTTTTAGTTAACATACACAAAAAAAAGTTAAATTAAACTCTACAACGAATTTGTTAAATAAAGCAATAACTTCTGCATCAAACGAATTTGACGCCAATTTTCTAATAATCAAATGCACCGTAGGTACTACGTAATAAGCAATGATCGGATATCCCGGTGCAACACGGGGTGAATGACCTCAAACATTATGCTAATATGGATATGCCCCGGGGTTCCGGGACTTATGTTGTTAAATATTATTCTGATTTTATTAATTCAAGTAAATTTCAATACAATTTAAACGTGTACAATAAATATTATGGCAAAAGTAATTTAGGTACATACATACATACATTAAATCACGCCTGTTTCCCAGAGGGGTAGGCAGAGACCACTTCTTTACACTTGCTACGATCCTGACAAATTTCCTTCGCTTCTTCAACATTCATACATCGAGTCATGCACGCACGTCGGTTTCGGGTACTTAAGATTCGGCCCTTTTCCAGTATTTCTCCGATTTGATTCGAAAAAGTACGCCTAGGGCGGCCCCTTCCGACCCTTCCACACACTTTCGATCTGTATATCTCTTTCGTCAATCTTCCCTCATCCATCCTTTCCAAATGACCAAACCATCGAAGCATGCCCTTTTCAATCTTAGTCACTACATCTTCTTTTATTCCACACTTCTCTCTGATTTTTTCATTTCTAACTCTATCAATCAGTTTCACACCACACATACTACGCAAAGAGCGCATTTCGACTGCATTTACACGACTTACATGCTTGTCCTGCCACACCCAACATTCACTACCATACATCAGGGTAGGGGCCAGCACTCCATTGTGAACAGCCAGCCGGGCTTTTTGTGAAACGCCCTGTCTGCTCACAAAGGAGTACAGGGCCCCATTAATTTGATTCCCCGCATTTACCCTCCTCTCGATATCCTTCTCACACTTTCCATCTCTTGTAAACACACTTCCCAGGTACACAAATTCGCTCACTTGTTCTACTAATTCACCATTTATATTTATCACGCACTCAGTCATCTCTTCATCCTTCTCTATCACCATGACCTTGGTCTTGGCAACATTTACTTTCATCCCCTTTTGCTTAAATCCCTCATTCATCACTGTCACCATCTCCTGCAACTCAAGTACCGATGGGGCAAGTATAACTTGATCATCGGCATATAAGAGGCATTTGATTAGCAACTCTTGCACACGCAAACCCTTATCATACTCTTTCAAATCCCACATACAACTGTCCATGAATAGATTGAACAGCCATGGTGAGGCAACACAGCCCTGTCTAACACCTTTAGAGATGTTAAACCAGGCCGAGTATGCCCCAATTGATCCTGACACAGGCTCTGGAGCCCTCATAAAGGGACCTCAAAGCCTGCACCAGGTTGCTGCTCACTCCATACATAGACAACACCGTCCACAACTCCTTTCTATCTACCCTATCATAGGCCTTTTCCAGGTCCACAAAAGCACAGAAAACCTTTTGGTTGACAGCCAAGAACTTTTCTGTGATGGACCGTAGTGAAAAGACCTGATCCGTACATCCCATTCCCTTTCGAAATCCCGCTTGTACATCCCAGATTTTGTCATTCGTAACATTCAATACCCTTTCAATTAAAATCTTCGCATATACTTTGCCGACAACACTAAGGAGGCTGATACCGCGGTAATTTTTGCAGTCTTGCTGTGACCCCTTTCCTTTATACAGAGGGACGATAACGGCCTTGACCCAATCTTCCGGGACTCGGCCGCTACTCCAACATGCATTGAAAAGGCGGTACAACAGACTACCCACCAGGCCATCTCCTCTCCTCAGCATTTCTATCGACACTATCACAACCTGCTGATTTTCCCGCTTTCATACTTTTTAATGCTTTCATGATTTCACTCATACTAATCACACTTTCATCTTCGCTACTTGCACCTTTACTCATGCTTTCTGGCTCACGAGAAATATCTTCGCATTCAAACAAGCTTTCAAAATAAGTTTTCCATCTATCAAGCATTTTTTCTTCCTCACATATTAAGTTTCCAGACTCATCCCTCACCGCGCTTAATTTAGTTTTCTCTGATTTCCCCCGAGCCGATTTAATCAAGCTCCAAAAGAGTTTAATATTCGACCGGAAGTTGTCAGAGAAACTCCTATCATACTTTTCATTCAGTAAATCTTTCTTTCTAGCCACAACTTCTTTCACTCTTTTCTTTGATCTATTATATTCTTTTTTCTTTCTGTCGCTTAGATCTTGTCCTGGATCTACAGCTACAAAATCCAACCAACACTTTTTCTTCTCTTTCACTACATCATCTACCTCTCTATCCCACCATTCCGGACGTTCATTCTTGCTTTTTCTTCTTTTGACTACACCGCATACTTCAGTGGCCGATTTGACCATGACATTCTTCATAATCTCCCATACATTATTAACATTATTCTCAACTTCACTGTCATTCATCTTATTGACACATTCAAAACAATCTTTCAGGTTTCTTACGTACTCATCTTGTATAACTTCGTCTTTCAGTTTCTCTACTTTTATCCTCTCTAACGCAGTTGTTGGTACGGGAACACGATGGCGCCAACGTGTGAACAGACCCCTTACTCGTGTTACCACTAAGTAGTGATCTGAACCTACGCTAACTTCTCGAAATGCTCTGGTATCTACAACTTTGTTACGCAACCGTTCATCCACAATCATCAAGTCTATCATAGACTTCTCATTCTGCCGTCTCCATGTATACTGATGAATCTCTTTGTGATCAAACAAAGTGTTTGTCACGCAGAGATTCTTAGCCAAACATACATTGAGAAGGCATTTGCCATTCTCGTTCACTCGCTCATCACCATACTTACCCAGTACCGATTCATAACCATCCCTTTGCACGCCTGTCCAACCATTAAAATCACCTAGCAAAATAATCCTTTCATTCTCCTTGCATTTTGTTGAAACCTCATGCAAACTTTCCCAAAACTCCTCCCTTTCTTTTTTAGATTTATTCGTATCTGAGGCATAAGCCTACCTTGAGTCTCACCCAGAGAAGTCTTGGGCTCACACATTCATGCTCTTGCATACATTCAGCCATTCGCTCTGTGAGTACGATACCAACTCCCTGACGACCGTGCTCGGATACTGGAACTCCGGACCACAATGCCGTCAAGGTTCCGTGTGTGGACGTACTCACCCCTTTTTTCTTCGTCTCAGTCATACATAGAACATCCAACTTTCTCTCTTTCATCATCATACATACCTCATCTAATTTATGTTCCCTCCCTCCACAAACATTCAAAGTAATTTAGGTATGTAAAAAAATAAAAAAAAGTTAGTTTTTATTATACTCTGTTTAGAATTGATCTGCCAAATAGTCTTTGGGTATGAATATAAATAAAATATATAATACGGTACGCATTATCAGTTCACCACACTACACACAGATATTATATTTTATTAGTTTGTATGAAATTGAAATAGCATACAATTATTTTCTCAATATTTTATATGTTTAATCGATTTCTTTACACGTCTAAAATCCTATCCTAATGCCTATTTATAAATATCCCAACAATCGCATTTTCTTTTCGAACCAGATCCCGGGATTTTAGTCATATCCATATTAAGATTTCTACTCTATATCCCGCAGTGTTGCACCGTGAAATCCGATCACTGCTAATAAGATAGTCAAAGTAAGGAGTTCCTTTTTCAAATATTTTATCTATATATATAAAAATCAATGCCATTTTTCGTTGTAATTTTGTAACTCAAGAACGGGCTCACCTATCCAAACCAAATGTTTAGTCTTTGTTCGGACTGTTTAGTAGATGGTTTATGTGAAGTTTGCACAAAATCGGTCGAGCGGTTCTTCATTTATCACATTTTTTGTAACAAATGAATTGAAAGTCAGAAATTTGCAGCGGGGCGAAGCCGCTGGCGGGCCGCTATTTATTTCTAAATTTGAAAATGGAAGTGCTTACTAACTTCGTACTCAGCCAGTGCAGCAAATAAATAACATTTCTGGGGTCCTAGTGAAAAAGGGTATGTCTTCCGAAGATCAGATGAGAGTGGTATAATCCGTTCATGAACATACCCTTTTTTATTACGAGTTAAGTCGACTTGTGCCCTTTTTCACTAGCACCCAAGATTTATGAATGGATATTACATGTACCTAAATTAATCTAAATCATCGTAGAATTTAAAACTGAATTGCTTTTACTTTCAATTTGTTATTTTTACATTTGTTACGGTTGTTAGTTTTGTTTATAGCATTATTTTTGATAAATTTAGTAGGTACTTAAGTTAATTTAAAGTCATGTTCGGACGTGACATTTTTCCTGCTTCCTTTGTGTTCAATTTTTTCCAGCAACGTTTTACAAATATCATACTTTTAATTTCTTGTTAGAAAGCTGGAAAAACGTAAATGTTATATGTTTAATCTCCACGCCAAATGTATGATTAAATTTTTCTGTTTTTGTGTCGTTTATGTTGAACAAACTGATAAAAAAACATGTATTTTTTACTTTTTGGTCTCGCATTCTTAAACGTGTACCTACCTACAGATAGCTTTAAATATTGCATAAGGACAGAAATTTTACCTTACACAAAAGCGAATATAAAAAAAAATATGCTATTTGCAAAAAACTTAAATTTAAATTATCTCGGAATTGGTTCACTTTTGCAGATCGTGGGATCAAAATGACTGCAAATGACCTCCCCCATAACCCCTAGACGGGAATAGGTCGACTTAAAAAGAACCCTGTATACTTGACAGTGCCTAATGGTGGCCGAGTTATAAACATTACCATTACATGTCAAATACGATTGGTTTTTAGTGTTTAATAGAGGCGCTGGAGTATTTCGGATCAGAAATCGATCTGTCAAGTTGTCACCTTTAGAAAAATCATTTTCTATCGGAACATTGCTCGGTCTCCCAGGTAATTATAAATAAAGACATACAAATTAAATAATAATTTGTTTTATTTAACGCTATAATAATTATTTACAAGTTTTAAAAACATATCGATATAATAATAATAATAAAAACATTTAACATTTATTACGAGTTTACATAGTTCAATACGCTTATTGCTTTGTTTACTTTACCTCCGAGTGAACAAGCCTGTAAGGCCGATTAAATCTTAAGCATGCAAAAAACGCGAAAGCATGTGCCTGGTGCGATGGTATTATAGCGAACTTTCAAATTCCTGTAGCCGTCACACTTGCAGCAACTTGAAATGTTTATACCTACTGTGCCTTGAAATGCTATCATTGTTTACATTCAGTTTACAATCTGGCGAAATAAAACCACATAATGATATTTAAAAATAATTTGAAACATCCTTATTATGCAAGCATTTTCACGACATTTACGATTAATTCAACAATATAAAAGTTCTTTACACTAAAGTTTAGAGTGTATGGTGGATCAAACGAAGCAAATCGATATAAGGACCTTGAAACTTATTAATTTACATTTATCTATACATTTAGTCATTGCCTGCCATTGATATTTATTAAATGTTAATACCTAATTGAAACTATTTGTGCTATATAGCATTGTGTTTAGAAATAGTATAACCAAACAAATAAGACATCTTCATACTAACTAGCTGTGTGTCACTTCTACATAGATTCTCACTTTGTTCATCGGTTATGAATGATCATGATGAATATGATGATCAGTGATAGGATTAGGTAGTGCTATTTGGGGTGAATGACCTTAAACGCTATCCATAATATGGATATGCCCTGGGGATTTCTGGAAATCCCGGACTCATATTTTATTGACGGTTGATAATATGTATAACATAAAAATAATTAATTCTAGGTTTAGGAAAATGTTATACTTTCGTCTTCCGTCTCTTTCGCACCTACCATGGTAATTGTTGTAAACAATAGAAAATTAGAAAGCGTCCTCGAGTCAGGTAAAGGGTTGAATGCAGAATTCAGTTTAATAAATAACACGTGTACCTAGATAAAAATAATAACATGTACGGCTGAGCACAGAAAGATAAAAAGTATATAAAGTATGTAACGAATTATTGTTTGCGTAAACTTTGAATCTTTAGTTTATAGGAATATTATAAACTAAACATTTTCATTAAATCCCGTGCTATACCTAATATAAGCACCTATCTACTTTTTTATAACAACTTACTATTTAAACTTTATAATCATAAAAATCCCGGGATTAAGTCATATCCATATTAATCTTTCGCCACGAAGTCTCGGGTCATTCGCCCCAAATAGCACTACCTAATCCTATCACTGATGATGATGATCGTTTTACTCTTGATACTTTATTATTTACATTATTACATCTATCATAGCATCATTATTCTACAATTGACATTGGTCTATAAACCAAAAATACATACATGCGATAAGTAATGTTAGAGTTGAATTCTGCTACGATAGGCGCATTTGTACGTAGCAAATGTCAAATTTTAACGAGAACAACTCTATCCACGGTTTTAAATATAGGAACGCACCATAAGTGTTTTCAGTGGTGTTTCAATTGTTACTGGCAGTCTTGGTGGTTCGGCGCAGCGCGTAGATAGTTATTTCAAGGGATGGGATGTCTTACTTAGTTTTATTATATTATGGCGTAGATCTTGACACATTCCTAAAGCTGCGCGTCTACTAGGTCGGAATAGGAGCTTACGGAGCGGCCGAATTTGTTGCTTTATATTGATTTCTTTGGTACAGCGTGCACTGGATCGGAATATCTGTTAACTAAATATATCGCTCATCCAGTAGAATAATGACATAATTGCAAAAAATCGGGTTTTGAGATTTTACCGTCATAAGTGTTCTAAAGGTCAGGTCTATCGCGTGGAACAATGACATAACATGCATGCTAAAAATGCAATTATGTCATTATTCTATTGGATGAGCGATATAGAAATCAATACGAAGTACCAAACTCGTCCGCTCCGTAAGCTTTGATTCTGACTCAGTGGACGCGCAGCTTAAAGATACATTTTTGTGTGTTCTTTCTACAATTGCCATTAACCTTTGGTGTGCTGGAGGGTGAAAAAGTGCCAAGTTCCAGTCTCTTCCGATTAACATTATATACGAAAAAATATTAAAAAAATACAAAAAGATGTATGGAAATTGAGCACTGATCAGTGCATCAGCATACTTAACGTTAATGGTATTTAAAAATCAGGCGCTACGCTTTAAGCTTTGGCATCTGAGTTAAATCAGTCGTAGCTTCATTTTGAAACTCTGCATTTATCTATTACATATAAGTCTGTTGAAAAGTCGTATACAACGTCGTGTATAAAATATAAAACCAATTAGGTTTTTAAAATAAAGGAAGTCAGATTTAGTGTTTTTAATGATTTTACATAATGAAACGTGTCAATTTTACTTCCGTGGCATCAACGAGTGATTGCCAACTAAGGCACTGCAGCATCCTACGGAAAAACACATTTAATTTCAAATTATTTAGACCTCTTGTGAACAAAGTTAAAGGTTAGTTTTTCTAAATACCTAGTTCAGTCTGTTGTAAAAAATGATTTAAACTGAGAATCTTCATTATCGGCTCCGTCGTGACCACTGAACTGTAATGTTTGAACAGACATTCGATATTGTCAATGTGTATTCAAAAATTAAAGTTTAGAGAACGCGAATCTTCTAAAGGCTACCATTGTTATATATTGTAATGGAGTGAATCACCCTCATGGCAGTTCTTGGTTGGGAAATACATTATCCACGTTGTAGTACCTACCTCCTAAGGTCACGATAATATCAAAAACAAGTCAAAGTATACGGCTTGAAGTTATTAAAATTCAACAAGAGGTCCTGCATCAATTTGTTTCACTTAATCCATCACTCTAGTTACGCCGTAGCTTTACCTAATAAGTCGTGTTTGGTTTATATTACATTCTCAACAATGACCCCAGTTTTTAACATAATTAGTTCAAATGGAGGACACGATGCATTTTTTACAATATAAATGATGATTCTAAAACAAATCACAGATACAAACATCTTTCACTTAAAAGTTATGTTCAGTAATGTTACAGTGATATAGGTTAGGGACATTTTTTAAGCTACCTACACATCTAGGTTAATTCAAGTGGCAACATTTGTTATCGCTTATTTGATAACTATTGCCATTCAGGCTTGTAATATCAATACTTTAATATTGATAACATTAACTTAATACTTTTTAAACCTTATTGGGTGGTTTTCAAATAAACGTGTAAATAGTTACCTAGGAATAAAATTAAGAAACTGAAACTTTAGTCATGTGAGTAACGAAAATTAACTGTAAGTACCTACTATATGACAAAATTAAATGGTGGTATCTCGGTCATAACTACTCATAACTCCTGTAGCAGGTGATCATTTATATCTACTAAATATACACCTTTTTAACTAAATAAAGATTGTAAAAAGATTATTTATCAGTACGATTCGACCAGGCCGACTCAAGATCAAGGCCCGACTACTTAAAAAAAAACCATAAATGCAGGATTTTTTTTTTCAAAATTAAAAGTAAGTTTCCTTTGCCGTACATGGAGTGTTCCATTTTTCCACCCTGTAGGTATATCTAATTTTCGTTACCTACTCACATGGTAATTTAGTTTTTTAATTTTAGGCCTTAACTAGAAACACTTTTGAAGACTACCATAATATGTCTATAAGTATATTTCCGAAGTTGTTAGAATTATTGACAATCCTTCATTTATGCAATAAAGTCTCAAGCATACCTGGACAAGGACCTATCAAGGTGAACAATATAGCAGACCCGTAGTGTCACTAAGTTTATCTCACTCTCACCATCACCATCTCTGAATGCACAGATTTAATTTAAAAAATTAAATCTGATATGATACATGCCATTCATCATAACAAAATTTAACCATGTTTTAAATAAATAAATGAAAGCAAACATCATTTGTTAGTACAGTCAGACCGATAAAGCACAATTTCCACCAAACGGCCCGCATCGAATCGGAACGGAAATAATTTTATGGTCTTAAACGATACTGAATCATATATATGCACTCTTTTTAAGTCTACATTACCAAGCTGCGCACAACAGCTTGACCGCGGGCGTCTTCCGCGATATGTGATCGTAACCGATTGGTAATGTAGACTTAAAAACAGTACAGATATGATTCAGAATCGTTTAAAGACTATAAAATTCATTCCGAACCGATCCGTTGCGGACCGTTTAGTGGAAATAGTGCTTAAGAGGTCTTTCAATTTTGACACAACGTTCTATGAAATGTAAAGTCGCTTGAGTCGACAAACTTAAAAACCTAATTATTTTATCATGTGCAAATGCAATTCGAGCATTGGGTGGCAGACCACATGTTTGGCCGACTTTAACTACATCTGCCTACTAGAGTAGACTTTGGTAAGTATAAATAAAGTTGTCAAGCTACATAGAAAACTTAATAAAAACGAGCGAAACAACTTTTAAGGTGCTATCATATTTAGTCGCATGTCTCATAAATGTATATAATTGCAAAACAGCAAGTTGCTCCTTAGTAACTCACGTGAGACATGACGACAGTGGGCCTATTATGGCCCGCCTATCACCGCGATAAAGGCGACCATAATACCGTCCCAGCACAGTGGATTTAAAAGCCGCGATGGGACTCCTGGCAAGTCAGAGACATGCCGGCCGTTCCGGCTTTTAATCCTGAGTTCAACCGATTTTCCCACTTGTAAGTTGTTTATTATTGCCCTTAGGTTGAATAAATCAGACTATTTATGCAACATAATTTTATACACGTTTTGTAAAAAAAATGGCCGTTCAATTGTTACTCTCTTGTAAGTTTCTTATTATAAATATATTGAATGGACAAAAATACTCGAATAAGTACGAACTAATTTGTACCCAGTAAACAGTCCCTTCATTTAACAAAAACCTAAAAAGTTCCTTAAAACTTAAGTTACCCATATAATATAATGGATAAAATCTCTGGGCGTGATAGCGGTATAATATGAAGGAGGATCTGTGATTTTTTCAAGGGTCCTAAGTCCAATTAGTATTTTTTGTAAGAAATATTTGTAATTCTCAACATTACAATAAAAAACACACTAAAACAATACACATTATTATTTATACTTTATGCGTGAATAATAAATAGTATTCAAATAAAATTTTATCACTAAAATAAATCATATTTTTATGTGAAACAAATATAAAACCACGAAAAATATTGCAGTACCTATGCGGTTTATAGTGGTTCATGGGTTCCAGCGCCAGTTTCAGCCAGAGCTAGTGGCGCTCGAACTTGCCCTCGCTTGTAGAGCGATAACGATAAACAAGATAAGCCTCGCGGCGTACCTCATTTATGTATGGATAGAAACACCAAAGCGGTGCTGTTGTTCGCTTCCGGACTAAATGAATCGTCGCATGCGCATTGGGGAATCAAAGTATGATAACCCCTGCATAGTGTTCTTATAGCGGTATTTACATCACATAACGTAATCAGTGGCACAATCTATACTAATACTATAAAATTGTGAAAGTAGCTTTGTCTGCTTATTACGTTTTCACGGCTAAACCGCTAAACCGATCTTGATGAAATTTGATATGAAGCTTGAACCCCGACGAAGGACATATAGCTCGAGTACTTTTAGCGCGAGTAACGATAAAAGACTTCTGCGCGAAAGGAGTCGCGGGCAACAAACAACAGTTAGTTTAATATGAAACCTACTAGTCGGCAATCGCCTAAGATGTTGGCGAAGTAACCTTCAGCGCCTCGTAACGTAGCAATGGACAAGGATAGTCATAAAAGTTTGATAAATAACATTGGATTAAAAACTTCTTTCAACACATTCAGCGCTATCAACCCGATGGTCCTTATCATGTTGTTCCCACGACGCATTACCCGATATCACGTACACACCTGTAGATTGGCCTAAGCCCACCCCGGAGGACCCGACATTGGGATGTGTTATGGTTATGAATAACCAGGTCGCTATAAGACTGAACAAAAAATAATATTCATTGATAGAAGAGTACGTTAACGCGATAAATATATTAGTTTGTAACTTAACAGTAATAAATTAATACCTTGTGTGTTTAGCGTGCCATAAGTACCTACTCTGTTAAAACACGTAATCTTAATTATTAAAATTAGCTTATAATTGTTACCAATTAATAACGGAACTAACTATTCTTCGGGCGAATGTACATAATTGTTCCCTATAATTGTATGGATCTGAGATTTTTTTTAAATATTTTCCGAAGTACCTAAGTACTCGGTGCTATGAAATGTATCGAAAGAAATTTATGTATTTTGATATTGATGTAATAAATAACGTAATGGATAGTGTAGTGTAAAATAAAAATTAAACATTCGTTTTCAGGACATCCCTTCACAGGATGATGAATAGTTACTAGAGATCTGGGCTTGTGTAAAGTCGGTTTGTTCGATAAGTGCGAGGTGTGTGTGGTTGGGGAATTGTTTTATGGGCTGGCAGTGAATGTTTAAATGGGAGAATCAACTTTTGAGGTACTTACTCCTTTTCTGGACTAGTTCAACTGGTGTGACATTGTCCCCTGATAATTATTTATTTCTTTCTTTAACGGTATTAAACTTTACTGGTGACTTATGATTAATAATAAATAATATATGAATATTAAAATCAGACCACCAAATTTACAGACCTTACACGTTAAACACCTCACATATTTTTTTATCTTCGAAAAAACCTGTTAATTCGTGGGAAAATACACATTTTCCATACAAAACCTAGGAACAACATCGTCCCCTGCGTTACAAACTATTTAATTATTTAAAACTGTACTATTTTAAATCAAATAATTTCTAATGTTAGGTTATTTTTCTGATAATATAAGCGTGTAAGCCAAGTCGTTAGCAAATATATAGTTTTTCTAACGACATAAAATTTGTGAAACATTTCGAAAAATGGGAAGTACCTTAAAAACTGATTCATCCAAGTATACTCGAGAGCAAAAATTTCGGGTCACTATAATAAATCATATCTAATATTTCAAAAACTAATATACCTCGTACCCACGTTCTGTCATAAAATGTATTCATAAAAAGTGTCGCAGGTGTTCAATGGTCATTATTAATGTAGTAATTATTTCACTTAGACCAGGAACTGCATTGACCATTTCCATGGTTTGCCTATCTTTTTCCGGGATTTTGCCAACTTTAGGTAAATATCGATCCGAATTTCCGATCCCTAGTCATATTATACAGGGTGTTTGGTAGCGGGTTCGACAAACGAAAATGGGAAATACTTGGGTCCAATTGGAACACATTTGCCATAGTGACCCCTATGCTAAAGTTGATAGTTTTTTTTTAATATTTTTTTTTCCGTTTTTTGAAAATATCCCAAAATTTTACCTTTAAACCTTCTTAATTACATACCTAAGCAACTGAAACCGCCCATTTTTTTTTAAATCATGCTCTGATAATGGTTTTATTTTAAAACAAAACCAAAACCCATATGTAGTGCTTTAAAAAAAAATATGGGCCCTTAAAGCTATGACAAAATGAGGAAAATAAAATGACATTTAAGTTTCGACAAGTATTAAAAAAAAAACACAAGTCATAGACGATTTCAAATTGATTAAAAAACTTCTCTGGTTAATACTCTTCACAACGATATGCCATTTAAAAGAAAAAACACAGAAAAAAAAAATACGCAGTACATTGAAATTTCCTCACGAAGATTTATTAAAGAAATCACTTATACCACGGTTATGAATATTGGTGAATTCGTTAGAGTTAATAATCGCTGGTAAATTACCATTAATAAAAAACATTTTAAGAGTAATAATAAAATTGAAAACGAAACACTTTTTTAAATTTTGATCACAAAATTTAAAAAAATCTTTAAGCTTCACGGGCGTTATTGCGAGCTCGACCATACGCTAAACAAAACACTTTTTAAAATTTTGTGATCACTTGATCAGGAATACATTCCGTACATTTTCGTCGCATTTGCCACATTGATTTGAAAAAAACATTAAGCTAAATTAGCTTTTTAATCTGTGTCTTAAATAGCTTGTAGTTCTTTAAAAGAAAAGTACACTTTTTTTTTCAAACAGAAAGACTTGTAGAAAAACACGTTGATTTGTATTGGTTTTTGAAACTTTCATTACAATGGGTGAACGTACACCATTTACCAATGAAGAGTACCTACGCTGATATTATTTTAGCGTATGGTCGAGCTCGCAATAACGCCCGTGAAGCTCAAATAATTTTTTAAATTTTGTGGTCAAAATTTAGAAAAGTGTTTGGTTTTCAATTTTATTATTACTCTTAAAATGTTTTTTATTAATGGTAATTTACCAGCGATTATTAACTCTAACGTATTCACCAATATTCATAACCGTGGTATGTGATTTCTTTAAAAAATCTTCGTGAGGAAATTTCAATGTACTGCGTAATTTTTTTTTTCTGTTTTTTTTCTTTTAAGTGGTATATCGTTGTGAAGAGTATTAACCAGAGAAGTTTTTTAATCAATTTGAAATCGTCTATGACTTGTGATTTTTTTTTTATACTTGTCGAAACTTTAATGTCATTTTATTTTCCTCATTTTGTCATAGCTTTAAGGGCCCATATTTTTTTTAAAGCACTACATATGGGTTTTGGTTTTGTTTTAAAATAAAACCATTATCAGAGCATGATTTAAAAAAAAATGGGCGGTTTCAGTTGCTTAGGTATGTAATTAAGAAGGTTTAAAGGTAAAATTTTGGGATATTTTCAAAAAACGGAAAAAAAAATATTAAAAAAAAACTATCAACTTTAGCATAGGGGTCACTATGGCAAATGTGTTCCAATTGGACCCCAAGTATTTCCCATTTTCGTTTGTCGAACCCGCTACCAAACACCCTGTATATAACAATGTGGTGTGTTTTAAAAAGTAAGATAAGAATAATAAGTTAATAACAAAACTTTCAATGTATTAATATTTTAGGCACATACTTCAATGAAAATTGCTCGATGACATTGAAGTGGACTTATCGATAACAAGATGGTCGATGTTTTTATTGTGTCAAGCACTAACAACACGTCTCGTTCGTGATAGGAAAATCTCTAGGTCTAATTATGAATCACCTATTTTAGTGATTTAATAAAAATGAAATCTCTAACAGATTATTTATTGGTCTCAAAATCTATTTTGTTTAAAATCTACTTCATTTCAATTGTAATAAAAAAAAACGATTTAATATACAAATTAGGATGTCAAGTGTTCACTAGACGCCAAAACTGATATCGGGTATACTTACTGCCGTTTGGGAAAAATATTTTTTGCCAAATTTCACTTCACTTTTCGCAGTAGTTTCATTTCCCAGACGAATCTTTAGCACATTTACAATTCGCATTTTTTTTATTTAGTCAAATTATCATTTGGCATCATTTTACTCTGTCAATTTTTATTAAGACAAACTTTTATTAAGCAAATGATTTCCTTTGGCAAATATTATAATCCAAAAAATTGTTTGTTCAAATTATTACTTCGCACAAAAGTGTACCTCATTCATTAATCATTGACAAGTTAAAAAAATTAAAGTAGGTTAGGTTAGAACTGTGACCTCCACAGAAACGAACTGCTACCAGAAGTAGGTTAGGTTAGGTTAGAACTGCGACCATAATAGCGCGCTAGCCGAGCGAGCATAGCGAGCGTGCCGCGGCAGCGGCCGGCGAAGCGCCAGAACGCAACTGCTGCCAGGTAAGTAGGTTATAGGTTACAAATTCTACCAGTAAACTAGGTTAAGTTAGGTTAGAACGGCCTTATACCATACAAATCATTCATCAATCATTTGCCTTATTTTGTTTTGCGTAAAATATGTTATGCCAACTAAAACATTTGACTACCGACGTAAGGAAAAATAATCATACCCCACATTTTATTCAATTAACAACAAGATATACTTAATAAATCGTATGCCAACAATATTTTGGAAAAAGTATGTTATGCGAAACAAAACAAAAATCGAAAATGTGTGGACTTTTTACTGGACTAAAAAAAAAACCAGCACCTGTATAAAAAATCTGCTTATCGTTTCCTACTCTATAAAAGTAGAAAAACAAAGTCTTGGGAGGTAGAAGACGGGACCTCTAATAGTTTCTGAGAAACAAGATACCTATTTATGGGTCCCATACAAAAAAAACAGACTTTATTTTTTTCTGCTGTCAATATGCCTTATTTCGAAAAAATGTATACCACATATATTGTTTCTTACATAATTTTCTATCGGATAGCATTTAAAAAAAAATGATTTTCTGAAAAAAGTGCGAATGTCCTCTTTTCGAGCCATCCAGCCCACTGTGCGCCAGCTCGTGTGCGATTTGTACCAGAAAAAATACCGACCGTGTGAGATATTGAAGACGCTGAAACATTTAAATATCAATATAAGGTTTATATCGCGGACAGTCAAGCGATTCAAAGAAACGGGATCTTCACAAATCAGGCCCAAACCTGGGAGAAAGCCATCTGTTCGCTCCAAAAACATCATTAAAAATATTCGTGAGCGTATTGGACGAAATCCAGCTCTAAGTGCAAGCAAACTTGCTAAAGATATGAAAATATCCCGTCGAACAATGAGTCGTATTTTAAAAATTATGATCTTGGGCCTACAAAAAACAAAACATTCATGGCCTCACAGATGCCCAGAAAAAAGCTAGAGTGAAAAAATGTAGGGAATTGCTAGCTTGGCACGACGGCGATGATATTATTTTTTCCGATGAAAAGATGTTCCAGTTACAAGACAGTCACAACCAACAAAACGATCGTGTCTATGGTGCTTCATTGAAGGATATTCCTGTGGACAAATTAGCCGTACAACGGTTCCAGAGTGCATCAGCTGTCATGGTATGGGGTGCGATATCGCCTAGAGGCAAGTTACCGCTGCTGTTTATTGATCGAGGTGTCAAAATTAACCAAGACTATTACATCCAGAACATGTTACAGGGTCATTTGCTAGAAAATGCTCAAAAATTATATGGAAACGACTATTACTGCTTCCAACAAGATAGTGCCCCATCTCACAAAGCTAATCGAACTCAAGACTGGTGTAGAACAAATTTGACAGATTTTATACCTTGGCAAGAATGGCCTGCATCATCGCCGGATTTGAATGCTTTGGACTTTTCGATATGGGGTTACATGCTGAGCAAGATTGGGAGCACACAGGGCATGAATCTAAACTCATTCAAGCATCGATTAGTCAAGATATGGGATGAAATACCAGACGAGGTAATGCGTGCCGCGTGCAATGCATTCTATGGAAGAATGCGTCAAGTTATTAAAGCTGATGGCGAGTGATTTGAACTTATGAATTAGTTTTTTTAAGTTAAAGTACGCTAAAAATAAAAACGTGATAAATTTAAAAAAAACTGTCTTGTTTTAATTTTAAGGCTCTTTTTAACTAGGACACTTAATCTGCCCAACCCTGTACAATACAAGGTTATTGGTTTAATTTTGTAAGAGTTTTGGTGTGGTTTGGTTAAAAAAAATATAATGATTTTAGATTCCAAGATGGCGGGTAAAATTTATTTGGATCTGAGGCGGAACGGGTTTAAAAATACAGGTTAATACCAGTTTATTTTGGTTTGGCACCAAACGGTTTTGAGAACTTTATTTTAAGCCTAAACAACCGGTCTAATCCACAAACAGCTAGTCTAGAAAACAACGCTTACGTTGCAACTTGTTTTTTTGACATGTGATGACGCGCGCTGTATGCGTCTCGATAAACCAGTTTTTTTAGCACGGAACCGGTTAATTCGAAAATAACTTTATATGAAGGTTCCTCCAAAAACCGGTTTATGCGAACGGAACCAAATTAGAAAGGTTTTGCGTCAAGTACATATAACGGTTTGAAAAATTTTACCGGTATCCGAGCCCTGATTTGGATTACGGAAATCAATTTATAGGGTTTTTATTAACAGCGTAATTTAACCAGTCGGTAAGCGCATTTGATGTTTGTTTTGATGATACCAGTGCTTTATTAAATTTAAATATATCGTACGAATCACTCTTTAATAAACTAACCAAGAAAAGCAATTCTAATGTTTTTTTTTTAATGTTACCCCAATTTTTTTGTAATTTATAATTTTATCAATCACGCGCCGCGCCACCACCCCTTTGAGAACCAAACTGGAATACATGGCGATGTTAGGATTTCGGTTGCGTTCCTCCTGACGATTCCCGTCGACCCGTTCGCTCCCGACGGTTGATCCGTGATTAGGTCCTTTACCGAGTGATTTATCCGATACGCACACGATATTATAACTGGAAATATGAAGTTTTAGAACCAGTGGATTTGTGTTCAGTTGCTATACCAAATGTTATAAGTAAGTACTATAGGTACTAATATAGACGTTTGATGTTATTTTAAGTAATTTGTACTATAAAGGGGGAAATCTCGTTAGTAAACAGTATTTAAATGAAGGAAAACTACGCAATCTCGCATAAAGTTAACCGCATGGAGAGTATGGAAAAATAAAGACCGGTGAATTTTAATAGAATAAAAAGTTGTGTACGAGTTTTAATCAATATAATAAAAATTAAAATGATTCGCCACATTCATGGCGGAGCGTCACGTCTCGACCGATTTGGCTGGTATTTAACGGGTGATAACAAAAAAATGAGAATCATTTTCAGTAGTCTTAAAAAACATATCACTTGCCATAGACAAAAAATTGTTTAAGATGTTATTTGTACCTCTTTTGATATTCTTGATTTTTATTTGTTTCATTTTTTCAATCATTTATAATTGTCAAAATGACGCCGAAACAAGAAGCTCTGCGAAAACGCGTTGTACAAGTTTATAATAAAAATATAAAAATGGGGAAAAAGTACACAGTAGATCATTTTACCAAAGAACATGTAACAGTTTCTACTATAATTATATAGAATTCTTGCATCCTTGACGACAACTCGCAAACGTGGTAGCCGCCGACCAGCTAAAATAATGACCAAGGGAAGACTGAAGACACTCCATATCACTTTCAATGATAGTGATTCCATGAGCCAACGAGATGCCCCGAAAATATTTAAATGTTTTCAACCGTACATTTGCCGGTCTTTAAAAAAGGTGGGTTTGGAGTGCCTGCCGCAAGAAGATAAGGGCAACGTAATACACCGATCAGCAAAAATGTAACATTATGTCACAATGCCGCTGGATGGTTACAAATTACAAAGAAAAATCGTTTATTTTGGATGATGAAAGTTATTTCCCTTTGAGCAAAACCCATATACCTGGAAATGATCGGTACTATACCAGCAACATTTCAACATCACCAGACAATATAAAACACAAGTATAAGCACAAGTTTGAGCAGAAAGTTATGCTTTATGTGGCTTTTTCCGATAAAGGTGTGTCAAAACTGTGGTTCAAACCTAGAGGTTTAGCAGTTAATCCTAAACTCTCATAGAGTGAATGCTTGAAAAAAATACTTATACCATTTAATCGCCAACATCGCCCTGATGGAGAATATGTGTTTTGGCCAGATATAGACATAGAAATTAACAATATTTTGCTGTCTCTATCAATAGTAAAAATCTTTTTAGTGTCCCGCGGTGACAAAACAATAGGATAATCCTACTTATCTGGAAGTTGTTTATTTAATTTTGATGTAAGTGCCGACGCCTTTTCAATTTGCTTCTAACATTAGTCGCGAGAAATTAGTCTAACTAATTAGTCGATTACAAAATTTAGTTGTCTGAAATCAATCGGCAACTAATTTAGTTGCAACTAAATTAGTTGCAGTCTATACAACTAAGATTGATCAATCGTCGTTTTCAATCGTCCGTCGCAATTAATTCTTGTAATCTTAATCGTTAATCGTTAGTCGATTACATTTTGCCCATCTCTGATTATACCCTGGATTAACACATAGGCTACATTTCATCCCGAAAAATTTAAAAGGTACGCGGACAAAGTTGCGGGCAGAAGTTACTTAAAAAATATTTTTTTATAAAAGCCATGCTTTTTTGGTATAATGTTGTTACTTCTTCCAGTTCCTCTAATTTTGTCCAGTCGCCATCAGATATATGGTAGCGGTCAAGGTACTCAAATATTTCGGAGCAGCATTAAATTTCAATATATTAATTACGCTAGATAAGGTCTATAATATCGGCCCATATAATTCGTCATAAATTTAGGAGCAGTGACTTTTCAATAAATTCGTAACATACAATTAGGTAAAGATATCGGAACTTACAGAAGTCAAAAATATCGAATCAGCCAGGATGATCATAAAGATCAAATTCATATTTGAATTCGTTACTACACTCATAGACCAAATTAGCGGAACATGTCACAATAAACCACTCTGTTCTTAATTCAAATTGTTGACAACATAATATTAATCATGCGTGTCTGAAACCTTATTTTAATAGGTCCATCGTAAAGTATTTTGAACTATGTGACACAGACTTAAGTATATTTTCCATAAATGTTCCGATCTTTATGATCATCCTGGCTGCTTCGATATTTATGACTTCTGTAAGTTCCGATATCTTTACCTAATTGTATGTTACGAATTTATTGAAAAGTCACTGCTCCTAAATTTATGACGAATTATATGGGCCGATATTATAGACCTTATCTAGCGTAATTAATATATTGAAATTTAATGCTGCTCCGAAATATTTGAGTACCTTGACCGCTACCATATATCTGATGGCGACTGGACAAAATTAGAGGAACTGGAAGAAGTAACAACATTATACCAAAAAAGCATGGCTTTTATAAAAAAATATTTTTTAAGTAACTTCTGCCCGCAACTTTGTCCGCGTACCTTTTAAATTTTTCGGGATGAAATGTAGCCTATGTGTTAATCCAGGGTATAATCAGAGATGGGCAAAATGTAATCGACTAACGATTAACGATTAAGATTACAAGAATTAATTGCGACGGACGATTGAAAACGACGATTGATCAATCTTAGTTGTATAGACTGCAACTAATTTAGTTGCAACTAAATTAGTTGCCGATTGATTTCAGACCACTAAATTTTGTAATCGACTAATTAGTTAGAATAATTTCTCGCGACTAATGTTAGAAGCAAATTGAAAAGGCGTCGGCACTTACATCAAAATTAAATAAACAACTTCCAGATAAGTAGGATTATCCTATTGTTTTGTCACCGCGGGACACTAAAAAGATTTTTACTATTGATAGAGACAGCAAAATATTGTTAATTTCTATGTCTAAGATTTACTCAGTATCGTATAATTCAAAGTATTAATAATGCACAAACATACATTATTGTTTGCGACTTGAAAACACTGCAGTTTTTCGCTATTTGTCGTTACCAATAATAATATTATGGGCTCACAATATTGCCTTGTCGTCATTCAAGCATTTCAAATTATATGTGTATCGTGTACTGCATACATAATTTTAGCTCAATCGTTTCGGATGAAGATATCTGCTTCAGATCTGCTTCAAAATAAGTCGCAAAATTCAACTCAAACTAGCATAGTTACAACATACGAGTACCTCCAATGTTACATACATACCTTCTTGTATTTTATTTTTTATATATTTTATTTTTTATATAGCATGGGAAGGCCAACGAGCACACAGGCCACCTGATGGTAAGTGGAAACTGTAACCCATAGACATTCGCATTCACAAGACTGCAAATGCGTTGCCAACCCTGAGGACTAAGATGGAATGCCTCTATGCTAGTCATTTCACCGGCTGTCTTATCCCCAAACCGGAACACAACGATGTGAACACCGCTGCTTGGCGGTAGGTTAATGGATTAGATGGTGGTACCAACCCGGGCGGACCCTGCACAAGGTCCTCCCACAAGATAAAAAATGCAAAAACGGGCGACTACGTAGTTTTACTATAGATTTAATCGTGAAATTTAGTCGATTGAAACTAAAACTAATTTAGTTGTTAGTCGAACATTCTCACAACTAATTTAATTGCAACTAAATTTATCGCGATTAAAAAATGACGATTGATATTTTCAATCGATTGATTAGTTAACTAAAAAATTAATCGATTAATTTTCGCGTTTATAATTTTAGGATTTTATCAAAAGATTATTTTGTATAATAAATTAATAACAGTAAAATAAAACAAATTAAAAATTGAGTACCTCTGTAGTACCTGCTGTATTTTTTTTGGATTCATCATGTCAGCCGAAAGACGTCCACTGCTGGACATAGGCCTCCCCCAAGGCTCTCCACTCAGACCGGTCTTATGCTTTTCGCATCCACCGCGTTCCCGCGATCCTATTTTTTTTTGGATTTATGACGCCGTTTTCTGCTTTAACGTTTTATTTTCTTTAAAATGTGCATTTTTAACAATTATAGCTTTAAAACAATAAATACATACATACATACCTTCACGCCTTCATTCCCAGAGTGGGGTAGGCAGAGATACAGAATTACCAACAACTCTAAAAACTTGTTGATAAATAAATAAATAAATAAATATAAATACAATAAATACTCATTTAATAATTAAAAAAATCAATTTATGTTGCACAAACTCAAATGTTCCAAACAACGTATAAAAAGCAAGGAATGAAGTATTAGAAAACAATTAAAAATAATAAATTTTAAGGTAAAAACAATGACCTTTTTATTTATATGACCCAAGCTGTTATTATTATCTGATTTACGACGTATAAAATACGTTTTAATGTAGTTGTTTTTTGCATTACTCTAATTCGTAAATGTAATTTTCTGACATTTTTATCGTAAACCCTTTCCTGCTATAGTTATGTCAGTCATGGGTTTGAGCCATATACCCATTATAGGATAAATTATTTAACTACTTCAATTATTTTGAATTGTATTGTATAGAACAGTTAAATCACACATTCAAACACGGCATACGGTAAGCCTAAAATGGGTTAAATTTCAATGTAGGATTAGTAATGAGGAGGTACGGGGGGGGGGGGGGGGGTGTTGGCACGGTGTTTTCTTTTGCGTTTTCATGCTACTTACACAAATATCTCAAAATTCGTTCATTTTAAACATGTCATAAAATATGGTATACTTATCCTATATAACTTGATGTATACTATGAATACTAACTTGATAAATGATACTTCTTTCTTATACACCGTTTATTTCGAAATAATTTTTATATTATTATAATTTATATATTTATAATTTTTTATGATAAGGCTTTGTGTGGACCAATAAATATAACACCTATTTCAAATATCAGCCTATTAGCTTGAACCGTTTTAGACGAAGTTTTCACCGATCTACGGACAGTCGGATGTCATCTCATCTTATAAGGGTGAACTAGGCGAGCGTAGATTTTTGCGTTGTGTCGCGTAATTTCT
The DNA here is from genome assembly GCA_927399475.2 of Acleris emargana. Classification (NCBI taxonomy): domain Eukaryota; kingdom Metazoa; phylum Arthropoda; class Insecta; order Lepidoptera; family Tortricidae; genus Acleris; species Acleris emargana. The sequence goes on along the minus strand of OV656835.1, from coordinate 39,768,938 downwards.
TCTACATTCACACGGCGACGCAAAATGAGTTGTATTTTTGCATGACACAGAAATTACGCGACTAACAACTCAAAAATAACGCTCGTTTGACTTAATCCGCACCATTTGATAAGGGAACTATAAAAAATTACAGATTTCAACAAAAACATCACATTATTCTTGAAGATGAAAATATTAGTAAACCCAATATGTGTTGAATTTAGCACCAGTTATTTTTTTGGTAAATTTCCACTTTTCCGCACCTTTCGGGAGTAGGGAAAGGACCAAAAAGTTGGCCCATAGTTATGCGCAGGTACAAACAACTAAGTCGAAAAAAGTTCCGTTGTGCGACGAAAGTATCCCTACAATTGTATGGCTAATTTTAGTGTCACAACTGAAAAGTTTTACAGAAAATTTAGTTAGCGTGGCTATCTTTTTGGTCCTTACCCACTAGTGAAAATAATTTTCTTAACTGTTCGTAGTGCGGGTGGTAACTGGGAAAAAATCCCACTAGTTCGCTGTGTGAACAAAAAGATGCGGACAAGTCGGAATAGCCCATTTTATTAAATATTGACCATTTTCTTAAACCCCTCGTGGTGTGGTGAAGTTTTATGTCATAATATAAACGATAGCAATATCCCAAATTTTATTTTTTATATTTTAGTGGTTCGAGCTGTGCATTGATACCTTGCACTGAATCTTGGTGCCTAGAACATTTGGCGTAATTTTCGTAAATACTTGTGGAAGATTCCGCGATTACAAAACCCGTAAAATATGAAATTCTTAATAGTATACGCAACTGGCATATAATGGAGCCTTCAAAGGGACGAGGGCCGAGCGCGCAAGAAACAGCAGACTGAGTGCTCTATATAATAACAGGGACGAGTATTTTAAGAGCTAATTATATACCGTTGCATCGGTTGCATACATAAGTTTTTTATAAGCTTAAAATGATTATGCCAACAATAAACAATGGCTAACTTTTCTAGTATACTTTTCATGTTTTTTTGCAAACAAATGATTGGCGTTAATAATAAGTGAATTTTACTGTTAAATGTCTACAAATTTTAAGCAAATTTCAATAGTAGCTAAAACCGTTCTGTCAATTAACGCCTTTGTCGGTATCCATATTGAACGTTACCATGATAACCAAATAACAAGTCGAGATTGCTGCCAAGATATCCATAATAAACGTAAACATGCTAACCAATAACAAGTCGATGAATATAATCATCTATTTTAGTAATTTAATAAGAATACAATTTTAAACTCATTATTCGTCTTGTTTTTAATCTAAGACATTTTAATTATTATTAAAATGTTTTAAACGATTTAATATACAAAATAGGGTGTCAAGTGTTCACTGATCGCCAAGACTGATATTCGAAATACTGTACACCATTGTAATAACAATGCTATAATGGTTATAAAAGAAGTTATTACTATGGCACGCTCCGTATGGAACAATTTTCACGCTTTGGTTACGCTATGGGTGGCATTTTGATACTGATAACGATATATATATATATATATATATATATATATATATATATTTATATTAGCGGTTTATAGTACGCGAGTAGCAAAAAATATTATAGATTTAAGAAACACTTAACTTACCATTAGGTTACTTACAAATAAATTCAAACATAAAAATAGGTGTCTTACCGCGGTTTGCATGTCATGTGACGTCAGAGACGTTTAGTGATAGCCAGGGGTCCTACTTTTGGTGCCGATGACGTCAATTTGCATACAGAATGATAAATAATGAAAAACTAGTGTTGAAAGGTTGCAATTTGGCTAGAGTATTGCTGAACAAGTTCTGCGTATAAACCCTTATTAATCTTCCTGAATTCATCGATACTGATATGGAGAAGGACGGTAGCAAAAATCATCGAGTAACATTGTCATTAAAAAGCCTTTTATGTTGTAATAAAAATCAGTTTGATCTAGTTATGACGACGCGTTAGCCTAGTCAAAGTTTTGGATGTTTTCTATGTATTTAAGTATTTATATCGTTCTCTAGTTACTTATGGGTAGGGATCGGAAATTCGGATCGATATTTACCTAAAGTTGGCAAAATCCCGGAAAAAGATAGGCAAACATAGTGTCGGCTTCTTAAAAATATTATTTTAATAATTTAAGTTCTGGGATTCTGGGATTCTACAAAACGTTAATATAATAATTACTTTACATGTAGGATAAAACATTCTTTTTGCTCCTATAAATTCGTTAGGTTAATAAGTTACAGGTAAATTAAATAACATTTGGTTAAACATACCTATACATGGAAAATAACTTGAAACAGTTAATATAAATAAATAATTATGAATTAATGCCGGTGTAATTTATTTATTTTGAAATCCCGGAAATTTTATTATGAATTATATCATTGAGTCCACCTCCATACAACTGAACAACGAAGCCGGCGCGTAAGTATAGGTAAATATCGATCCGAATTTCCGATCCCTGCTTATGGGTAACTACAAGGCAAGAGCTTAGTTAGGGACTAGGTTAATTCGTGAGAGATTGTCCCCTGATTTATTAATTATTTTATTATTAAATAGTCGAGAATACTATTGTGGCATTGACATTTATAAAAGAAAATTGACTCAATTTGCATTTTTGCCATAAATGGTAAAAATATTCTGCTGGCGTGATCCGTATTTTGATTGCAATTAAGCTGTATTTAATTCTAATAATTTAACCGCTTTTTATTTTACATTATTTATTTTACCTCAACATCTGCTACATGTGTCAAATTTCGTTATTTTGACGTCATCGGCACCAAAAGTGCGATCCCTGGGGATAGCCGATGGAACATCATGGTAAGATGGAAATGACGCTATAAAATATAGACATAAGTACACCGAAGAAACGTATAAGCCAAGTTCTAATAGATGATAGTTTTTGATTCTTATCTAAACTATTAATTTACATGCTAAAATTAAAGGTACGCAAAGTTGATATTTCATGTACTTACATTGAAGCTTCATATAGATTGGCACAACGTAAGGCAGTTAGTTTTGTGACATATCGCCGTTTGCAGTTTTTGTTGGTGGTCACAAACATCACCTCCAACAAAAAGCTATTACGCGCCTTACAACAACCCTGTCAGCCACACTAAGCCATAATCAGAGGTCGGACAAGATGGCGTCATTATTCGCAATAGTGTGGACATGACTTCAAAGATGTAATTCAATGAATTTAATTTAGTGATTTCTTAACTGAAATTTAATTTTGATCCTTTGCAAGACCGTTACTAAGAGAAAATAGAAAATGGACTCTGAATCCTATTGGCATGACAATATTCCCATTAAAATGACTAGCATGGCATTCCATCTTGGTTCTCAGGGTTGGCAGTGCATTTGCAGTCTTGTGAATGCAAATATCTATGGGTCAGTTTCCACTTACCATCAGGTGGCATATGAGCTCGTTTGCCTTCCTATGCCATAAAAAAAACTCCTTAAGTTTGCTCTATTAACACCCGTGAATTGCGAAAGGAGTTTAAGATAAATTAATTTAAGATGTGAAAAGGTATAAAACTAACCACGAAAAATTTCGAAAATTGACTGTTTACTTATTTTAATAGAGCTACACAATAACAAGTATTATTATTAATAATTTATACCTATGCTGCAAAGGATCAATATTGAATTTCAGGTAAGAAATAAATAAATGAAGTTCATTGAATTAAATCTTTGGAGTCATGTCCACACTATTGCGAGTAATGACACCAAATTGTCCGATCCCTGGCCATAATACAAGAACTATAAGTTAGGGCCTGCCACAGACCTCTTACCCTCCAGACCCCGCATACATAGGCACCCCCGTAAGCCAAGCTTATGCCCACAGAGCAATAACCGGTTGCCACGCCCCCAAACAGTATTTTAGTACGCGGCCGCCTGTTGACATAGCAATATGCAATATTCGGCTATTACCTAGCGGCGTAAAGTGTCAAAAATATGCCGTGTTGTATGGATAGATAAGTTGTGTGAAAAGTGTAACAAGACATCTAGCCCCCAAAAGGATGGAATATTACTTAAAACAACAATAATTTAAAATTAAAATTGTTACGTTTATTTCAAAGATGGCGACGCTTTGATGTCTTTCAACAGTGGTCTGTTCCTTTCTTTCACATGTTGATTTTGCCAATTTCGTCTTTGTCTAATCAATCACTGAAGTGATTTGAAACCCGTAAGACTATTATGAGATAAATTATGTTATAAAACCTTGCGTACAGAACAAACTTTTATTTTTGCAATAAATTTTTCCATCAGTTGTACTGAAATGTTTACAATTATGAAACCACCAATGTTCGAATTTATTTCTAATTATATTAATAAATTCGGTAGACCCAATTCAAATGTGCCTCAAATTGTTGAGCGTAATAAAAAAAAACGATTCTGAGTTGGCAACTTATAGAGGTAAAATTTCTATTATCGCGTAAAATCGATAAGTAAAATCAAACTATTGCATGAAAATTAACAGACTTTGTTCTTCTTCTTTAAATTAATGGCGGTCCACCAAGTGATTTCGCTAGTGTCAGTGAGAGAGTATAATCAGTCAATAGAACAGTAAATCAAAATTAACATGAGTAAATGCCGGGCATTTGTCAATCGGCCATCTTCCCTCTCCGAAGGTTACCGGAAGATTAGACACAATGTGTTATTCTTGGACATTAAAATGTCAAGATCGCCAGTCGTCCGTCTATGGTCACGGGTAAGAAATAATATTCTATGGTAACAATAGTATTTAAGGGGGATTTCACAAAAAGAGTTGCACTCAATAAAGTATAGGTCTAGAGCTCAACCGCGGTTCCTGCGGTGGTGGAGCGGTGCGTGTTTTCTTTACGTCAAATTAAGCGAGACGTCAGTCGGGCGTCCGTTGTCAACACGAATTATTTGGATTGGCCGCTTCGAACAAAACGCACACGAGATTTACATTCGAAGATGAGTCCTCCGATTAGGGCTCAAACTAATCGAGCTATTTATATAGTGTACAAATATTTTAAGTCAAAAAACACTCATGGTACAAGGTTTATAAAGACTACTTTCCTATCAAAAAAATTGATCAGATAAGAGGTTGAGAAAGTAAAGGTACGTTATATTAAATCATATTGTAACTCATTTTGTCGGTTTATATTGTCACACGTAATTATATCAATTCAATTTAGGTACACACCTTGTATATATCGTAAGAGATGTTTCGTTACTATTCATCACGACTATGACAAGACAGTTCTGTTATATTATATTATATTAAGTTTATTTAAACATAGTAATTATGACCTGACAAGTAAGTAGATTTGTTTTTAGTATTGGAATCTTTGAATTAAAACCCATTTTTCGTATTTTTATTCATTTTCATTAAAAAAAATTAACACTTACAATCTTAAGTAGGTATATTTCCTTCGAGCGTGTCCCCTAATGGCGCGCACCACGACGCGCACAAGTAATTATTCGTTGATTTTAAACTAGCCAATCGCCAATGCAATGCACTTGTCGTTCCCCGCGTCCCGCCGTTTTGGCTTAATGAGATACTAGACAAAATTGTCTGAAGCGTGGTCTAGAGGGTAAGTGGTATGTGGGGTCTGCAAATCATATTGCCTTTGACATGTTATCTTGTCGTATCGGTAACGTTACGTGAGCTTTTGGTCAGTAAGGGAAGATGGCCGACTGAAAAATAACCGGTTTGACTTTTAATTTATTATATTCACTGATTATACACCACTCTTGGCATTAGCGAAATCACTAAGGAACCGACATAAAAAAAGAACATAGCTCTCATATAATTGACAAACCATCAAGTAAATAACAGCTATTGTGACGTTGACAATACGGGTTATTCCCACCTGTTGCCACCAATTTGTTACCACTGGTAACTACTGGGAATAAAAATTCCCAGCTATTACCACCAAATGTTTTAAGTGTAGTTATCACCAAATATTTTAGTGGTAACAAATGGGAAAAATATTCCCACTTGTTACCACTGAGTACTTTAGTTGTAACAGGTGGGAGAAAAAATCCCAGCTGTTACCAGTGGTAACAAATTGGTGGTAACAGGTGGGAATAACCCAACAATACAATGACCAGTCAAGAGCAATATTGGTTTACCCCTCATAGATAACGTAAACACCTCAATCTGTATGAAAACCAACCGTGTTACTTTTTTTTACCAACTGGGACATACCAAAAGAAGATAATTTTCCGTTTTCCGTTTTCCGCGAAAAATCGATTCAAAGTGGTCGCTTTTTTGGGCTATTGTAGTTTATTATCTTATAACGCAACTAGTTTCCTTTCGTTATTTTCCTTAATTTTCACGGCTTACCGGCTGCAACAACAAACCGCCGTATAGCCTTATCGTTGCCCGCTTCACAGTCAAAACTTATTATGACAGAGGTAACGACCCCATACAGCAGTTTTATTATTTTTAGATGAAAATCTCTTTATAAGCTTATGAATTATAATCGCTGAAAGCCCGGATATTAAATAGAAGTGTTTTAAAAATCTACGCTTTGTTATTGTTATTATGATAAGCAGTGATCGGATTTCACGGTGCAACACTGCGGGATATAAAGTAGAAATCTTAATATGGGTATGACCAAAATCCCGGCATCTGGTTCGAAAATAAAATGCAATTGTTAGGATGTTTATAAATAGGCATTAGGATAGGATTTTAGACGTGTAAAGAAATCGATTGAACATATAAAATATTGAGAAAATAATGGTATGCTACTTCAATTTCATACAAATAATATAATTTAATACCTGTGTGTGAGTGGTAAACTGATTATGCGTACCGTATTATATCTTTTATTTACATTCACTAAAGACTAATTAGCAGATCGGTTTTAAACAGTACAGTGAAAATATTTATTTCAAACCCAACCGTTAAAATATTAAGGAAATTATCATATAAAATTTGAAACATTACCCTCTTTCAACAACATCAGTCCCGGAATCCCAGGACATATCCATATTAGCATAATGTTTGAGGTCATTGACCTCGTGATGCACCGTGAAATCCAATCACTGATGATAAGTAAAAAACTAATTTTAAAAGCCAATCAAAAAAGGGGTAATACTTTACCTACCCCTTTTTTATGTCAGTGTGCGAAAGCGCAAAGCCGGAACTTATAGACTCCCGTTAGACAGACACTTTTTTAAATAATGGTATCCTATCATTTTATCGGCTATCAATTGGCGATTTTTCATTTCACATACAACTTTCGGCAAAAGTGTGATATGGCATATCAACGTTATGCATCTACAGGTTTTACAAATGATTGATAATTTAAATGATTTGTTTGTGGCATGTTTCAATTCTCAAATATATTATTAATTAAAGATATGAATTAACAATTTTTCATTTCATAAGGCATCATTTGTTAAAATTAGGTACACACATTTTCCTAAATTGAGCCCAACCGATCGCCTAACCGACGCTTTGTCAGGGTTCAAGTCCGGATTCTGACACGCGAAGTGGACGCTTTTATATCTGCGGTTTACCCAGTAGAATAAAACATGGAGTATAAGAAAATGTGTTTTTTGTATCTTACTGTATCGAGTAAGGTATTGTCGGAAAGCTTTCACTAAACGATAATGTTAAAAGTTCTCAATATAGACAAATAAAACTTAAATGAAAGTATATAATATTACAATAACTAATTTAAAGGGGAAACTATCACGACCAAATATAATTCATTGGTTCTCCAGATACAAGCGACTGTTTAGCATCATCATCGTCCTCATTCTGGCCGAAACATGTCTACTGCTGGATAGGCCTACCTAAAATTATCTAACTTTAAATATAAATTTAGCTGATACTTATGGTTTTTGGATAAAGTTTTTTTCTTTAGTATCGGTGATGGTACCCTTACACAGTAATGGTACTCTTCACAATAGCATGGAACGATTTTCAGAACAAGGTTTATATGAAAAACTTATTGCACCCGGGCCGGGCATGGAGAGATAGTATTTAAAAAAAGGCATTGAAAAATAATATATTTCGCTTGGTATTCTCTTCCGGAAAGCAGTGTTCACGTGATTGTACACGTACTACATAATTCTCGGCGGCTAAGAGTTACCAAACGTAATTTATAAAAAATTGCTTAATAAATAGTATAAAATTATACTTAACCTTCGGTATGCTGAAGCACTGATCAGGGTCTCTATTCAACACAGTAAAAACAATATCGTGTTTGAGCTGTTATCGTAATGTCACCGTTTTGATAGCTCTTATTTACTTGACAGTAATGACTGATTGATGATTGACGGCTGACGTCATAACAATACCATAACAGATTAACTACGATATCATTTTTACCGCCTAGAATAGAGGCGCAGTGCTCAATTTCCATATATATTTTTGTATTTTTTCGTATAGACAGTTTATCTGATTAGAACGGAATTGATATTTTATCACCCTCAGAACAGGTTAATAAGAAATGGTAAATAACTAGGGTCTATTCTTTTTATTTCGTAGACTAAAATGACAGCTACAAATGTCAAACGTATAAATGATGTGGCCAGCTTTTAAGAAACAGTGATGTTCTTTGTTTCGGTACGTGGTGTAATCTTACTAACAGTATAAAGAGGTAAAGTTTATAACGTTGTAAAGGGTAACTTCTCGATCAACTGAAACTTGTACCCTCGTGAAAAAGTCCACAGGTTGTTAAAGCCCATAATCAAGTTTTTATTTTACGAGACTATCTTTTGTAGTCAGACATTCACACAGTGGGATAAATTATATCTTAAGAGGTACGTATGTGATTCCTTTGCTTAGAGCTTAGAGAAATAAAGCGAATTGTTGTTTGGTGTATTTTCAGCTTTGTATGATAAGTTTAGAATGGAATAAAATTTACCTTTAAATATTAGAGACCTATATGTTGTACTAACCCGAGCAAATACCATGTACAGATTAAGAAGATAAAGAAAAGATAAAGATTTACAAAAAATCTAAATATCTACAAAAGGGTGGCATTTTTACCTAAAGTATTGTAACATTTTGGAATTTCACGGATTATCCACTCATTGCATTACAGACACTTTTATATCAATAAACATAAGTACCTAACTATATTTTTGTCGCTAAGTACCGGTACTACCGGTTGTATCATAAATATTTTATTAGTTGTAAAAAACAGGCAACACATGAATTGTCATATTAGTCTACGGAATAAAAAAAATGACTTTAGGGGACAATCTTACACAAATGGAACAGGAACATCCTTGACTTAACATGAGATCTAAAAAGCAAGACCTGTTGTAAAGGACTTGAGTTCTGGGAGTCCTATTTATTTCGGAACTCAAAATGACGAGACTCGACTCGGTACATAGGACTCCCTTTATTTAAGAACTTCCAACCAAGCAAGCAAGCAAGTCTCGCGAACTATGAAAGTCTCGCATAGGACTCGAGTCCTTTATATGCGTTCGAGTCCTTTAGCGTAACGAGTCATACTCGAGCCGTATTATTGTTTGAGCCCAGGCGGTGTAGCTCATGCAGCTGTTATTATACAAGGTGTCCCGTAAGTAGTACGACAAATTAAAATAAATAATAAGGCATCACCAAGCCTACCAAAAACACACCCATGTATGTGTTCATAGATTTTTAGTATTTTCAGAGGTATTGATCATTTTAATCGGATTTTTTGTAATTTTTTCTTATATCCATCGTACGAAAAAGCCTTAAGCTCATGTATTATTTCAAAACAAAAATCAGTCTTCTCTTTCATTGTTAGAATCATTATGAACTTAGGATGTTTTTAAAGCTATATCCCAGTTTTTATTTCATTACAACTTTTTCTGTAATCACTACATACTAGATGAAAAAAAAACATGGGGTTCACTTAGTATGGAGAAAGTAACTTTGTGTGATTACACAAAAATGTAGAAAGAGATGAATATAGATTTTACATAAGAATCTTATGTGCATGACAGAGACAGTTTCTCTTTGTTTATCTTCATTGGTGCAACTTGTGTGGGCGATTGTAGCTTTATAAACATCCTCCGATCGGACACTGTAAGCATTTTACATTTGTTACGACTTAACAGGCGATAACTCGCGACAGTTTAGAAACGATTTTCCTGATGATACTGAGTGAGAGCGAAATATATATTTACTTTTTACGTAGGTAGATTCGAATAGTAATGTAATGACGAATAATGTCAAAATGGCAGAGTTGTCACCTGCCAGTTTGATTAGTGAATACAGTAATAGCAGTAGCGTAAGATTGTATTCAACAAAAAAGCCCTGTAAGTTATTTTTATGTACACCTAAGTGCTTTCATAATAATAATATGGTAAAATTTAAAGTAAAAAATTAAATTATGCTCGTGACGTAACAAAGATGATTTTATAAATTATATCGTTAGCTGATTATCAGTGATCGGATTTCACGGTGCAACACTGCGGGATATAGAGTAGAAATCTTAATATGGATATGACTAAAATCCCGGGATATGGTTCGAAAAGAAAATGCGATTGTTGGGATATTTATATATAGGCATTAGGATAGGATTTTAGACGTGTAAAGAAATCGATTATCCATATAAAATATTGAGAAAATAATTGTATGCTATTTCAATTTCATACAAACTAATAAAATATAATATCTGTGTGTAGTGTGGTGAACTGATAATGCGTACCGTATTATATATTTTAATTATATTCATACCCAAAGACTATTTGGCAGATCAATTTTAAACAGAGTATAATAAAAACTAACTTTTTAATTTTTTTACATACCTAAATTACTTTTGTCAAAATATTTATTTTACACATTTAAATTGTATTGAAATTTATTTGAAGTAATAAAATCAGAATAATATTTAACAACATAAGTCCCGGAACCCCGGGGCATATCCATATTAGCATAATGTTTGAGGTCATTCACCCCGTGTTGCACCGGGATATCAGATCATTGCTGATTATTAATCGAAATTGTCCTTATTTGTGAGTCGTGGCAAATCAATTGGCAACTGTATGATGACCAGAGGTCGGAATTCTCGTAGCATTTTTGAGCTGTCATAGGGACTTCTCGTTTATCGACTTCCGATTATATATATTTTGTCGATACATTATAGACCACAACACAACATAAGAAAAGAAGATTAAAAGTAGAGGTAAACAACAGGCGGTCTTATCGCTACGGAGCTATCTCTTTTAGATAACTTTTGAGTGGCTGAAAATGTTAAATAGAGATCAGCAATGAAAGCAATGAAAAATTTATAGTTAACAATTATACATTTAATCAGTTCAGTTCATCCACAAATTATTTATAAGAAATAATAAAATATTATTATTTTAATTTCTATTCAGAAATTTCCTAAAAGTTGGTATCCAAAGGTTATCTCGAAGAGATCGCTCAGTCGCGATAAGACTGCATGTTGTTTATTTCTTCTCGAAATCATAATTATTTTACATAGGTATTGTATTTTGTATTTATCGATATACATATGTATAATCGGAAGTCGATAAACGAGAAGTCCCTATGACAGCTCAAAAATGATACGAGAATTCCGACCTCTGGTGATGACGTAGAAAGTGTCTGTTTTCGCAAGAGAAGATCTTGTTTTATTTGACCATAATTAGAGATACCTCGTGTTGTACAGAACATGATCATTTTAAATCTAAAACAATGGAGACGACGGTAACCACGTTTGGTTTTAATACAGGTATAGCGAGTAAGTTTTTCCTATCAAAGATGAATCAACTTTTGAGGCAATATTTTTAACCAGTTATTAATTTAAACCGTCATAATACCTGTTACTGTGCGAAACCCCACAACAATTCAAACTAAATGCTGAAATAAAGACAACACTATACACCGTACACTCAAAGGATACAGTTTGTTTAGTACACTCAGCGCCAAATATTATAAGATAACATTCAAAGCGCTCAATTAGTTCGGTACACCATACAATTAATTATGATGTACCGGACTATTTGAGCACTTAGAATGTTACCTTATATATGACGCTGACTGTAGCACAGGTATACGCTAGGGTCACTCGCGTTCTCCTGTGAAAACGCTGAGTGTACACGATGTAGCGCCGAAGCTGTATCGAACCTTAAGGGATGCAATCTTTGAAAAAAGTAAAATAGCGGAAGATCAGTGATGTTCATATATTCCGCACTCGAAAAAGGATCTGGTTCTATCACTAATACATTTACTCACACAAACTAAGGTAATAAATACTAGACGCCAATGACGTAAGACACAGTCACACTGTTTAGATCTCCAATTGCACCGGTTATTCTCTGTTAACCATGTGGTTGACTGGTAGAGAATGCATTTAAGCGTTAAGTCCGCCATTTGTACTTTTATGTTTATTTGTAAAGTTTAAATAAATAAATAAAAGACGCAAACAGGTGGCGCGCGAGTAAGACTAAGTATCGCTGTCGTAACTCTTATAGACAGTTATTCGGCAACTTTCGTCAACATGTGGTTTGCTTAGAAGGGTTGGTCGCGACGGCACACGTCTGTCTAGCTCAACTTTTCGCGCACTTCCGTATCAGAGACATATTTAATAAGAACATGTTATAGCCCAGTAACTTTATACATCCGTAGTATGCGTCAAATCCGGTAGTTCTGATTTTTTGCAGACTGGTTTAAGATGTTGGCCTAGTGAATAATCCAAGTTTGTGACCTCGAGCGTCGAACGCAACTTTGTCAAAAATCGAATAAAATTTGGCAATTATAACCCTAAAGGACTAGTTTTTGAAAAAACTTTCTGAGAATGTTTTTAAAGTAGACTAAATTTGCTACAATATGACACTAAAATTGTCTCCGTAGACCCAATAGTTTCCGAGATTAAGCTTTTCAAAGTTTATCATTTTTTCGAACTTCGCAATTTTTTGCAATTCTGTCGTTCTGAATGAATATTACTCAATTTCAATTAATTTAGCCCTCTTAGAAGGTCCAGGTTGAGGTTCGTCCGTATTTGGATCGACGTATTGGGATGGCATATCCCCATCAGGGGATGGTAATGAATCGTCGACATCTTGTTCCGTCAAGTCACCCTCCATTTCGACATCGGACAGATCGTCGCCTTCTGGGATATTTACTACCGAAACATCAGGTATATTGTCACAAGAGGCCCCGCTGCACTGCCTGCAGACTAATGAGCATTTTAATCCTGCCTTCCTGCAGCTGCACGCGTTCCCACAACCCTTCGTGCAGCCGCAAGAAATCATCTGCAAGAGGTGTTGTGGGGCTGCATCTCTGGTCATCATTTTGGGGTTGAGGCTCCAGCTATCTTCGAGGACCGCTACTCTCTCCTACGGGTCCCACCTCAGGCCCACCTGCCTCCGTGTACCACCGGGGCCGCTGCCTCTAGCGCCTGCCTCTAGCGCTCCAGAGCACAGCGCCAGCGTGCGTGCTCCGTGTTCCCGGTCTGACGTCTCCAGGAAGGAAGTCCCGGGGGAACTACTATCACCCTCACCACCAAAATTCTAATCTTACCCTGGTGATATTAGGGACCTTAATTTAATTTTTGTATATTTTTCTTTATTCTGTGTGAGGAACGCCATAGTGCTAAATAAATACTCTGACCCTGATTTACTATTTTCGTATTTTTCTCTCCAAACCACCTCTCCCTCTTTCTCTCATTTTTGTTTCAACGTCTGGTACCTGATCTTACGAATCATCGGAAGATCACGTAACACGACAATGAGCAAATTGCGAAGTTCGAGAAAAATGATAAACTTTGAAAGGCTTCATCTCGGAAACTATTGGGTCCACGGAGACAATTCTAGTATCATATTGTAGCAAATTTAGTCTACTTTAGAAACGTCTAAAGAAAGTTTTTTCAAAAACTAGTCCTTTAGGGTTATAATCGCCAAAATTTTAAAACGAAACGATTTTTTCGATTTTTGACAAAGTTGCGTTCGGCGCTCGAGGTCACAAACTTGGATTATTCACTAGGCCAACATCCTAAACAAGTCTGCAAAAAATCAGAACTACCGGATTTGACGCATACTAGCCCCATACTTTCAGGCGACAAAGTTACTGGACTATTATTACGAGTCAAAAGTAAATTTTGTCATTTGGTTTTTTTTTTGTAACTTTATTTTGCCATTACAAAAATATTTCTCACGCACGCTTGTGATGCGAATGCCACGCGGATTTCGACAGACTCAGTTAGGTCCACCGGACCTGATTTATGATTTCCTTGCAATGAGCGCTAGTCACCTTTCATCCGCTATTTTACTTTCATTAAAGGTTGTAATGGTAAAAAAGTATAAGGGTAATTAGGACATGTTCGCTAAAATAGAATTGCTTGAAAAGTTCCTTCAAGTTTTGTAAATAGGTCCTTAAAAGCTGTATACGCGCTAATTAACTCTTAAATGCCTTAGGTTAAGCAAAATAGGTATAAAGAAATCTTCACACGATAATTATTGTCATGAATCATACTTACTACGTCATAGCAGTAGATATATAGGTCAATCAACTATTTTCTGTAAAAAAGAAAACGCAAACCAGTTTTCTCATAATATTGCCAAGGTAAAAAAGTGAATTTAATGACCTAGCACAAATGTTTATTGTTAAACGTTTTAATTTGCTTTTTTCAATAATAACAAGGTGGACCAGGTTGTCCCACCATTTTGTATGAAAATAGTGGTATGTCTCTTAAGTTACCAGTATTTTTACGCAAAAATATTATTTTCATTTGGATAACTTATTTACACTTATTGTACTAACAAGTAATCTAGTGACAAGAAGATACAGTTTATACCAGGCTTCGGTTAAACAGTGAAGTAAAAATAAGACGCACCCTTAATATACAAAAAATAGTTGATTCACCCATTAATGTTGTTCGTAAATGTCATGGGTAAGGTTTTCTCGCGACCTTACTTCAACAAGTTTCTAATTTTAATAATAAGTTTCAAATGGTACTGGGTTAACCAGTATTTGTCTTATGTAGTCAACAAATGTGTAACCTAAAATATCACAATGAAAAATAAACAACTACATAGGTATAATCAATCCACAAGAACTATAAAGAACATTGTATCTTAGTTCTCTATTAGTTTGATTTATATCATCATTTCAATGCACAAAATTAATTACTAAGAAAGCCGATGTAATAAAATAGAGGTAAAAAAGGCTCTTGCACGTGTCATATACCTATGTATTGTATGTTTGAAATAAATGAAACAACCTGAGCCAAAATTTATAAAATCTCTTGTCTAACTGGTGTATGAAGTTGCTTCATTCAAAGAGAAAATAGCTCAGTAATAAACTTTTTTTTTTTTATTTTGTTCACCACATAAGACAAGTTTGAGGATAATCGATTAAAATCAATAATACTATTTCATGCGTAGAGCACAAGTCAATATTTTGGAACAGCATTGAAATATTAATAAAATGCTACGACAGACGAACGAGACCGGCGTCTCTGATTGGTTTGACGGCTGACAGGTCTAGTAAATATAATTTCCGGCGGGTTTATCACAAGGAGAGTTAAATTGAACACTTAAAAGTTATCTGCAGCTCTCATGCTGTATCAATATCGCCAACGTTGATCCGGTCCTCGGCTGCAGTCACAGAGAAGCCCAAAATGCGAGCGTCAACTTTAAGCATTTTATTCTTCTTAGTCTTTTTTCCTTTGCCCTGAAACATCAAAGTGTACTCTATAGGCAAACAGTGTCGCAAACTCTTCAGTTAAACAACACCGAAACTTATTATCAGAGGTCGGAATAGGTAGTGCGGATTAACCGAAACTTGACGCATGTTCATTAATGCGTGAGAAAATGGGGATACGTTATTGAATGAAGTTGCATCAAGTTTAGGTTAATAAAGCACTACCTATGCGGAAACCTGCTTATTATGAATGTACCTTAACTTCCTGATAATCTGAACCAGATGTAGTGCGAGGATTCACCGCTACGGCCGGAGAGCAAAGGTCATCAGAAGGTGTCACCATGCCAACACGAAGTAATTTTGATCTGTAAAAACATATAATATTCTAACCCCCTTACTTATAAACGTGGAATAAGCTTGGAATACTTTATGCCATGCTTTGTCCTTATCTGTAATTGTGACATTCGCATCTGACAGAAAGTGAAAAAGCATGGCATAAACTATTCCAAGCTTATTACACGTTTATAAGTAAGGGGGTAAGAGCGTACAGCAGGGACACACACAATGATCCTATAAAGGTTTAGTTTTTTATTTGGACACACGGTAAAATCTTTCAACATTCTTTAACAGAAGTAATGATTCCCATCTTCCAACCTAGCCGTCCCGAGCCATTTATCGACGATCGACCGAATCGATGTCGGTGATGTGCTAGGTTTTGGCGCTATTCATTGAATACGTTTTGCTGTAGTTACTTCATTAACTTTGATCTTTTATTTAGTAGGTTGAATCGCAATGTATGAGAGTAGATAAAGTTGTGTATGAAACTGCACATAAATAGGTATTAAAACAATCGTGTGATACTATTAAAAACCTCGCCTAGCGGCTCGGTTCTTAACCACACACTAGTGTTTTAATACCCCTCTTTATGCAACAATTTCATAAACTACTACACTCGGCGTCAAAAAAATCGCACCTTTTGAAATTTTGCCTTCAAGCGAATAAAGCTCTTAACGATAACATTTTAATAACTATAAAAAGAAGTAGGTATTCGTTCGAATTTCAAATTTTGTTTTGTTTTACTTTCATTCCGTAATTTTCTGTAATAATGGCGTATTAAGAACGAATTTTATCATGGATTTTTATTTTTAGTTGGTTCGATTCCCGGGTCAGACACATTTAAAAAATTGTTTAATGCAGTTTTATTTCTTTTTAAAAATAAAGGAATGTATCCTTTCAGTAAAATGAGCTAACTAAAGGATTTAAGGTAGTTCCCCTCCAGGGCCCATAGATTTTTTCCACCCTGTATAAGTACAAATTTTGTATTTTATTCTAAAGTAATAATAATCGATAGTGTCAATAATCGATAGTTCATAGTAAAACGGCACTAATCGACTCATTTTAAATAGAAAAAAGTTAAATGTGTCTAATAATCAGATTACGAATCTGATTGATGAAGTTTTAACTGCATATTAAAGTACAAATTTAGTACATTTTTTTGGAGCAATAACATTAGTCAATAGTCTATCAGGTCATGGTGATAATAACTAAACTTAATAACTTTATTTGTGGAACGGTACAATTTTTTTTAAATTAGGTACTAAATAGTACATTTTGAGTACATTTTTTTAGTATAACCATTTATTATATATGTGAAGGTACACCCGCCATTATGACTCTCACCTTTAAGTGGACACCTGAAGATTGAACTAGAGTTGTGTTCTCAGACGAATCAAAATGTATGCAGTATCAACACGACGCGACGAAAGGGTAAAGCTATACAGAAGGTCAGGAGAACGATCTATGCAAGCCTTAGTACAGTCGTCATCAGATATATGGTAGCGGTCAAGGTACTCAAATATTTCGGAGCAGCATTAAATTTCAATATATTAATTAGGCTAGATAAGGTCTATGATATCGGCCCATATAATTCGTCATAAATTTAGGAGCAGTGACTTTTCAATAAATTCGTAACATACAATTAGGTAAAGATATCGAAGCAGCCAGGATGATCATAAAGATCGGAACATTTATGGAAAATATACCTTAAGTCTGTGTCACATAGTTCATATTTGAATTCGTTACTATACACTCATAGACCAAATTAGCGGAACATGTCACAATAAACCACTCTGTTCTTAATTCAAATTGTTGACAGCATAATATTAATCATGCGTGTCTGAAACCTTATTTTAATGGGTCCATCGTAAAGTATTTTACCCTAAACCGTCTGTAACCGTTGCACGGTGATTCCCCCGTAGGCCATAAATCCAAAAAAGTCATGAGCGTATCCCGGTCTGATTGTTTACTAAAATGAGTCACTAATACCCAACCTACTAAATACTATAAATAGCAAAGTCATTAAATGTAATTATCATTCACTTTTGTGCATTGAAAGTGACCGCATCTCCACACTAATTAGCAGTACGTTTGTGTCGCCCCAACTTAATCACTTTGTTATTGTGTGTTATTATTATTAATCGCGTCTTTCCACGTGGTAATAATATGGAAGTGCAAGTTCAAGGTATGTACTTTAGTTATTAATAATATTCACGTAACAATATTTTTGTTTGTATTTTATATGATTTTTTCACTAGAGGTCTATTGTTTCCCTTGATTTTTCCTGAAGTATGGATTCACATAGAGCTATAACTTTTCGCCGACCTATGCCGACCCTGAGACATATATCATTATAAAGAGGGGGATATATAAAACTAGTTCTGTGACTTTCATCTGCATCTTGTTGCATCTTTTTAGGTTATGGAGATGCCAAAGTATTCATGTCCATATAGCCAAAAAATAGGAATTTTTGTAACATTTTTATTTCTTTGTTTTAGATAATTTTTTCAAGTTTTCCTTTTCGAGACGTATTATTTTCGATATTTGGAATTCTAAAGAGGGAAATGAAACTGAAAAATTTCATCAAGTTCTTGATACTTTGATTGAAACTGCACAACTTTCGGATAACATCGAAAATATTAAATTAGAGATATTAAGTGTTAGAATAAGGAATTTATGTAAACGAATTTCATCTTACTGGGCAAAAGTACATCGTACCAAGGCAAAATTATTAGAAAAATATTCAGATTGGTTAGGTGTAATAGAACATATTGACGTAAAGCGAAGTATAGAGCAGTGTATTTCTCAACAGCAGATTGACGAAGTTGTCGATCCCTCTCCTTCTACTTCGCGTAGCCAAGGCCGTCCAAGGAAAGACTTTAATGAATCTAGTTGGACTATACTTCAGTGCTTAAATTCGGGATATCATATCGACAAGACCAGATTTAGATATTTCGCGATAGAAACGGCTCGGCAATTAGTTGCCGAGTATCCGTGGTATAATATGCCTGCTTCCGTCCACAAAATTTTAATTCATGGTGCTAATGTGATTGATTATGGTTTGTTGTCAATAGGGGAGTTGTCTGAAGAAGCAGCTGAAGCCACCAACAAATTTATCAAATCGTTTAGACAAAATAATACACGAAAAATGAATCGCGTTTTGACCAATACAGATTTAATCAACCGGCTTCTTCTTCACTCAGATCCTCTTATATCAGGTTTAAGAAGATTACCAGTTAAAAAGAAAACTGCATTGTCTAAGTCTGTGCTTGATTTGTTATGTGTTAAATAATAGTACCTAGTTGTAAAAATTGTAATTAATAGCTAAGCTTGAATGTAAATTGATAATGAAATTAAATATTTTGTTCCCATTTTATTTATTAAATACTTACCATTGAGGATAGTGGATGGTATTTTCATTTATTTACTCGTACCTACTTATTTTTTTCTATTAAAACCGCAGTAAGTATGATTTTTTCCAAAACAACATTAATGCGAGACATTTTTATTACCATAAATCGCTCATCCAGTAGAATAATGACATAATTGCAAAAAATCGGGTTTTGAGATTTTACCGTCATAAGTGTTCTAAAGGTCAGGTCTATCGCGTGGAACAATGACATCACATGCATGCTAAAAATGCAATTATGTCATTATTCTATTGGATGAGCGAAATATTTATGTATTTGTGTTATACAATTTATACATATATACAAATATAATTTATTGTAAATTTAATATTCCTAGAACAGTAATTAATACTTTAAAATCAAAGAAATAACTTATTTCGGAGTTGAGGTATTTATGACCGCCTTTGTATGGGACCGGAATCACCGTGCGTTGTACGGCTAATTTGTCCACAGGAATATCCTTCAATGAAGCACCATAGACACGATCGTTTTGTTGGTTGTGACTGTCTTGTAACTGGAACATCTTTTCATCGGAAAAAATAATATCATCGCCGTCGTGCCAAGCTAGCAATTCCCTACATTTTTTCACTCTAGCTTTTTTCTGGGCATCTGTGAGGCCATGAATTTTTTGTTTTATGTAGGCCTTTAGCCCAAGATCATATTTTAAAATACGACTCATTGTTCGACGGGATATTTTCATATCTTTAGCAAGTTTGCTTGCACTTCGAGCTGGATTTCGTCTAATACGCTCACGAATATTTTTAATGATGTTTTTGGTGCGAACAGATGGCTTTCTCCCAGGTTTGGGCCTGATTTGTGAAGATCCCGTTTCTTTGAATCGCTTGACGGTCCGCGATATAAACCTTATATTGATATTTAAATGTTTCAGCGTCTTCAATATCTCACACGGTCGGTATTTTTTCTGGTACAAATGGCACACGAGCTGGCGTTTCGCGTCCATTGTTGAAAACAATATAAAAACCAAATATATCAAGCTGACGTGTAGAAATCATAAAGAAGGTTAAATTGTCAACAAAAAAAAAATACGAAGTGAATAAGAAGTTTAGTTATTATTAGTATTTAAGTAAAAAAGCCATACACAACTAGGACACTTAATCTGCCCAACCCTGTATATATAACAATGTGGTGTGTTTAGTGATGGGCCGCGGTAATATTCCCGTTACCAGTAAGTTTCCGTTTGGGAATATCCCCAGTAAGTTTCTAATGTTACCAGTAATATTCCCAAAAGGTGGGAATATACTATACTGGTGATTTATATGAGATTTAATGATTATATAGTTAGTTAAATAAGCAATATGCATAGATATATTCCTTTCTCTTTTACACATATCACCTTTTTTCTCTTTCACACAAACTTCTTATCTGAAATGGCACAAACACAAAGGACTTAGTTTTGCCCTTGACTCGACTCAGTGCACGTGCTTTTTGTGATGATAGTGAAAAATGTGATAATGATTACTAAGCTTAAAAAAATCTTTTTTCATGAAAAGAGGAAAAACATTTATTCACGCCAAAATGACACAATCTAAAAACATGACAAAATTAAAAAAATAAAGTAAAACAAATTCTTAAAACTAAACTTAAAACCTAGTGTTACCTCCCCAAGCCCTAATTACAGCCTCCATGCGATCCTTCATTGACCTCACCAACGTCACGATTCGTTCTTGAGGAATGTCACTCCACTCCTCGACGACGGCGTCCCGAAGCTGTTCAAGGGTAGCAGGGGCAGTATCACGAGACCGCACCCGGCGTTTCAGATCATCCCAAAGGTGCTCTATGGGGTTCAGGTCAGGACTTCTCGCTGGCCACTGCATCACGGGGATCCCAACCTAATCCAGGTAGTCCCGAACAATCAACGCCGTATGAGAGCGGCCGTTGTCGTGCATGAATGTGAATTCAGGCCCGACAAAACCAGCATACGGGACCACGTGGTCCTCCAGGATCTCTGTGATGTACCGATGAGCAGTCAGGGACCCCTGGCTACGTCCACCTCCAGTGCGGGAGACGCACACAAGGTCGGTTTTGCCCTGGATTTAAATTCCGCCCCAGAACATGCAGGATCCTCCTCCGTAGCTGACGGTTTCTTCAAAGCAGGCTTGTGAGTACTGTTCTCCCTGCCTCCTGTACACTCTTCTACGCCTATCGTTGCAGAAAAGGCATACCCTCGTCTCGTCGGAGAAGAGGACAGACTGAAGTCTGACTCGCCTATGCTCTGCTGTCAATTTGGGGCCCGTAGCAGCCCTACGAGGCAGGATTTTCTTCTCTCGCAGCCTTCTTCTTACTGTGGAGACGCTCACCGACGTCCTCCGAGCTGTTCGGAGCTGCTGTTGCACCTCAACAGCGTTGGAGAATCGGTTACGCAAACACGTTGACACAATATAGCGGTCGTCTCTGTCGGAAGTGAAACGTCGTCTCCCAGATCCATGCTTCCTGATGTAGCCTCCAGTCTCCTGGAACCGCTGGGATACTCGTTTCACCCGGAAACGGCTTATGTTGAGTTGTCGAGCAACATCAATCTGCCGTAGTCCTGATTGCAGTAGTGCTACCACTTGAGCTGCTTCTTCTGCCGTGATATCCATTTTTCAGAGTTTTCTCTTACTGGAGCTGTTCAGGTGTGACTTCTGTGATGTCTGGATAGCAAATTACCCATAATTCATTTTTACCCCCCCTTTTATTCGTGTTCAGGGTGGCACATGTAGTGAGTCCTCTAATGAGTTTTCCATCACTTTTTTTTAAAGACCCTAACGTGTCGTGATCATTGTTTTTACGAAAAAGAACGATTCGCGTTTTTTAAGTTAATTAACTGTGCTTTCAAATGATACTAATATTGGTAGGGTACAATAACATATACAATACAATAAATAAGTTAAAAGCTTTATTCGCTTGAAATCAAAATTTCAAAGAGTGCGATTTTTTAAACTGATTTTCTTTCATTTTGATCGAAACTAAGATGTTTTTTCCGTGATTTAAAGTGTACTTGGCCATAATTACACGATGGGAATATTCCCAGTAACATTGGAAAAATACCTGGTAATTTTGGGAATATTCCCGGTAACATTGGGAATTTACTTTCAGGGGGGGAGCTCCGTATTTTTTTTTATTCAAAATTGTTCCAATGTTCACCAAATAAGCATAAAACACAAAAAAAAAATTACTTTATAATTCAGTTTTTCTATATTTCCCTAAATTTCCAATACTTGGAAATATTACTGGTAACATTACTGGGAATATTCCCGCCATGGGAATATTCCCGGTAACGACCCATCACTAGGTGTGTTTTAAAAAGTAAGATAAGAATAATAAGTTAATAACAAAACTTTCAATGTATTAATATTTTAGGCACATACTTCAATGAAAATAGCTCGATGACATTGAAGTGGACTTATCGATAACAAGATGGTCGATGTTTTTATTGTGTCAAGCACTAACAACACGTCGTTCGTGCTAGGAAAATCTCTAGGTCTAATAATGATAAGGGTGTCATTTTCAAGGTTCCTCGGGGTGCTGATTACGAAAATTACATTATTTCTGAAATCCAAGAGGGCATTCGCATCGCATTAGCAAACATCCCTTATTGGAATAAAGACTCAGTTTCGATATTTATAATTTTTTTTTAAGTAACATTGTGGTCATTGGTGGTAACAGAATAGTTTTTCTTACAAATTGTACCTGTCCCATGTAGCATTCCGTTTTAATAAAGATATATAATAACCTTCTTTAAATAAATTATTATCATACACGGAGTATTATGAATATTCATAAAATATATTTTAAAATTAGTCAGTATTAAAATGAAGTTTTTAAATAATTTTTGAAACATTGTCCCACGTATTGTTCTGGAACGTCTGAACCACTATGTTACTAACTAATTCACAACTCAAAATAGAGATTTCGCTACTTTTGACACTGTTTTATCTTGGGAGGGATGTCTGCATTCGTCGCGGTAGTTGTTTCGGTCGGGGGGATGGGTACGTCGCTTGACCGTCGGCGTTACCGCGTGTTTTAATTGCGCATCCACTTTGTTACCTACATATTCACGTGAGTAAATGAATGTTTCTTCTTTAGTTTACGTTCAGTATGTTATCTAAGGGGTAAATGTGTTAAATGTGCACGAAATATATTTTCTTTACCATTTATTTTATGACTTATGTATAATGGAATGTAAAATTTACCACTCTGTTCTTTAATTTCTTAATAAAAGGTAAAACGGATTGGTAACAAAGTTGTATTTTTTGTACACCAAAATCCACTAAATCTGGAATAAATCTTAAATTATTGGTTAAACATTGTTTTACACACAGTTGTTTTAACAGACACGGACATGAAGAAAAGTAATATCTAAACATATTAGTGATGCAACGAATACGAATACGAATATTCGTATTCGCCGAATAGAAGACATTTACCGAATATTCGTATTCGGCGAATACTAATACGAATATTTAAAAACTAATATTTTTGGCCTTTTGGCGAGAAGATGTCCATTTTCCAAGTCTGAAAAAGCTCGCCCAAAAATATTTTTCACTGAAGCCATGTACAGTCGCCTCGGAAAGACTTTTTTCAACGGCTGGGAACATCCAGACTGAAAAAAGAAATCGCCTAAAACCAGAAAATCTACAAATTTTATGTTTTTTAAATAAAAATTTGCCTGTTGTAAATTTTAATTATTAGAAGAGTAAACATTATTCAAATAAATAAGTCTTTGATTACCATGGCGAGATATTCGTATTCGTATTCGTATTCGCCGAATAGTAGGTTTGATATTCGTATTCGTATTCGTATTCGTAAAAGTAGTATTCGTTGCATCACTAAAACATATATTTATTTAAAAAAATATATCATTTTAAGTTACATTTACCTGCGCAAAATTTGACAATGACCCAGTCTCGGGGTGCTGATTACGAAAATGACATTATTTTCGGAATGCAAGATGGCGGACTTATTTTAAAATCTGATTACGGGTACGCAATTGTAGTCCCCACGGGCCCTCATATATTGATTTTCAAGACAATCGAACCAGTAACAAAAAAAGTTCAAAATGGCGCCCAATGTTTTTAATTCTGATTACGGGTTTGCATTTTTAGTCCCCACGGATCTTCAGATATCGATTTTCAAGACTAAGATTTTTCAAGATTTTCAAATTCTAATTACGGTTTTGCATTTGTAGTCCCCAGGGACCCTCAAATATCGATTTCCAAGACCATCGAACCGGTAACAAAAAAGTTCAAAATGGCGGCTACTTTTTTTAATTCTGATTACGGGTCCGTATTTGGAGTCCCCACGGACCCTCAGATATCGATTATCAATGCAATCGAACCATACACAAAAAAGGGAAGCCTGACAGACTGGCGCCGCAACGCGTTACGTAACTAAGCGGATAAGGGTCTCCCCAAACCAGTCGACGCCGTTTCGACAAATCGCGTATGGAAAAAGCTTTATGTCAACGCAATAAGAGCGAATAAGATGACGCGAAACGACTTCTTTCGACGGGAAAACGGCGTTTTTCCGTAAAGCTGTTCGCATCTGTACGACGCTGTTAGCAGCCTACCGCACACGTTCGCATTCATAAATCTCCGAGTACCGCCGCTCGGTGCCGGCAAGAGTTGAACAGTTCCGATCATGGCCGAGTACCTACGATAAGGACCGGTCAGAGCTGGCGGAAGCCGTTCAGCGTCTTCGACGGCCGAACATAGCCGGCGGCGACGGCCGAACAGAGCCGGTGACGGCCGAAGTAGCTACTGATGTGTTTGTATTTAATTTATATTTGTATTGTATTTAATTATATGAAGGAATTAAGGTAATTCTGTTGCTCTGCCTACCCCACTCTGGAAATGAAGGCGTGAAGGTATGTATGTATGTATATGGAGGAAAATAATCTAACACGTCTGTCAGATTCCCAACTCACGTTGTTATTAACAACCAGTCTCCAAAAATGAGATTTACGATTGCCGATCACCCGCTGTTGCCTACATCTGTTCATCCGACTCAACGGCTGTACGCGTGCTGTCTGACGTCTCGACGGCAGTACGGAGCACGGGAGAGCCGACCGTCGCTTTACAACTGTTGCGGTAGCAAATAGCAGGCGATCGGGCGTCTCTACGGCCGCAAGGAGGATGACACTGCTGAACGCAGGTGTCCAACCGCGGAGACGGCCGATCGGCTAAATGCGAATAGTGTGGTGTAAAACACTCGGCGAAAGCAGACTCCGCGTCGACTGGTTTGGGGAGACCCTTACCCTCCGATAAGAAGTTATCACTTAAAAAAAAATACCAGCGTCACTCGGGACGATGTAAAAATTGTACCTATACCCCATATGTCCACTGTTGAGGCATTTAGAAGTTATGGCGGAACAAAGAAACCTACATACATACATGAAACCTAAAAACAATACCCTACTTTTTTGGGCAGTTATGTCAAGTTTGTGACAACCCTACGTAAGTACTGTGGCCTTGTGCGGTGTCGGCATTTACGCAAACATCAAAGGCGTCGGCCCACTAGTACTCTTCACACTGTGGTAGTACTTTAGTTTCAAGTGGCCAGCGATAAACAAGAAAACCATATATGACCTTTTAATATTTAGATATTTTGGGATTTGCTTGTTTTGCGATGAAGGTGTTGCGATGTTTAGTTATTATGAGACAATGAAATTTTAAAATTCAGTCGTATTACAAATCCGGTGTTTTGAGAAAAAAAATACCCATATTTTTTTCCTGCACAGTCTTCACCTGCTTATCAAGATTAATTTAACAAGACAAACTCATTGACTCTACGTTAAGTACAGCGGCAAACCTAAGGCCATCTTCGAATTCCATCATCAGATCAGTTACCATAGGTCCATACCATAGCTCAGTTAGGTACACCATAACACTGGCTTTTTACCGGGTTTACAAGTATCTACTAACCTAATTTCAACTCATTCTAATAACAGAAATTGAGTCCAAGTAAAAATTACAAGGCTTAAACTTAACAAACAAAAAATCATGTGAAGTTAAGTAAAACCTTTTAAATACCAGTAAAATTAACAGATATTATAGTAACTGATGTTATTTTGACCAATTAATACACTTTAACTTAGTTGCAATCATAAGTATTCAGCTAAGAGGGTTCGTTAAAGTCTCTCTTGTGATACTAAATTTGGTTCTTTACATTTTACTGTAAAACAAATACAATAAATTTTGTACAGGGGATTATTCATCAGTAATTTGCGCAGTTTTTTGGATAATTTCCAGATTTTTTCTTAATGTGAATTTTGTTCACCAATAGGCTCCAGAGTTTGAGTTAAAGTTAAGTTTACAGAAAATCCAAGTACACCTACAATTTTCAAAAAATTGGTAATTATTTTGATCACGGTTTTAATTGGATACTCAAGACCAACTATTTCACTACATACAAAACGAAAACCAGCTGTAAATTCAATTGTTTATATTAAATTAGCAAAGATTGGTGGTAACATAGTGTTAGTAAAATATTACAAAAACTTAATAACTTTGGACCGTACAAAAACGTTTAACATAGGGTAAAGTCACCAATGATCAGCCAGAGACCTGTAGTCGGCCTCTGCCTATACTTCGTATGAGTGAGAAGGGTACGAAATATAGGTTTTCCACTCTTCGCACTCATATAAGGTCGACTAATGGTCCCTGGCTGACCACTGGTGACTTTACCCTACATAGGGGTGAAATCGATAGCTCTTATCGTCCTCTATCCACCTGCTTCGTTTGATCTGCTCCTCCTGTTACATCCTGTATATATTTTTCCGGGAGATGTTAATGTCGTGATGTATTGAAATATTTGATTGATTAATTAGCATACGTCGTTATCGCGGGAGCAAAAACAAGTATACTTATAAAAAAAAATCAAGCCACTATGACATCAAAAACAATGCACTTGATCTTATTGCTTCCTACCTTGCTCACAGAACTCAGCGGGTAGACATTAACAGAACACAATCCTCTGGATCATCTGTTGCTATGGGTGGTCCTCAAGGCTCTATTCTAGGTCCGATTTTATTTTTGACCTATATTAACGATCTCCCGTATGTAGTGCGCAATAAACATAAAATACTCTTGTTTGCTGACGATACCTCACTAATACTCAAAGAGGATAGGAAACAGGTTAATTTTAATGACATCAATGTTGCGTTGTCTACAATAAAATTGTTGACTGGTTTACAGCCAACCACTTACTTTTAAATGCCAAAAAACCCAAGTGCATTAAAATTTCTCTGTCCAACGTGAAGACTAAAGGATGAGACACTGGAATTTAAAGGTGGAACTGTATTTTTAGGTGTCACTCTAGACTCGAAACTGCAAAGGAGTGCGCATATATCCAGACTTGCAGGTAAACTAACAAGGAAAGGTACCCAAATGGCCGGCTCCGATTTGATTTATATTTATATATGTTAGAGAGTAGTCTAAAATAACGGACACGTATTTTTTTTATCTGCCCAAACTAAACCAATTCGGAAAAATAGTCCTCCAAAATAACAAAACACGGGTACGTTATTTTTTCTTGTTCTCATATATAATAACATATAATCAAGCCAGTAATTAACTAGCAATTTTGACTAACCTTTTTTTTACATAAGTGTTAAAGACGGACGCAATTTTCTTTTAGAACATAAATTTAAATAAACTTACCCACATTAAAATATAATGGTATATTAAAAATTAAAAGTTTCCGAGAAAATTCATATTTAATAAATTCGATTTTTTATATTATTTTCTGCGGAACCAGCATTTGCACTGCTAGATGTGGGAAACAGTAGGAAAAAATTAAGTCATAATATAAAAGGGCATTTTTCGTTCCCTTATCCTGCTACGGCCTTTATGTTAGCAATAAAATAATTCAAAATCTACAACATTTCACGGATTAATAAAATAAAAAAAACGGAAAACCAAGTATTTTTCGTTAAAATAATTTCTAATCTAAATACTGTAGAATACGACTCTTTAATACAAAACTTATACTAATGAAAAAAACGCACAAAGTATATCTTTAGTTATTTTTACTATTGCAGAAAACGGAAATATCACGATTATATAAAAAACCTGTAGGCCAATTTTAGTTATTGTTTAGCTTGTATTATTGTAACTAACCTCTTTTCGAGAAAATGTCGAGCGAAGTCGCTGGATTCCTTAGTTTCGCCTAAGTAGCACTTCACGTAGTCTTTTACTTCGTACGGCGATTCGATATCCTTCAGGAAACCGACAAAAGTCGGGACTGGGAAAAAATAAATATTAAAACCGATTACAATTTTAACACAAATTTAACACCTGAAAAAAATTAGGGCACGATACGAGGGTTGCTGCGTAAGTTTTTAATTGCATAGTACATCGTATATCGAGACAAACAAAGTCACACACTTATGCATTTATAGTATTATCGAGGGTTTCAGAAACTGAATTACCCACCATGTTGTTCAGCGATTTTCATTTGTTTTAGTTATAAGCATTTTTGTGTTTTTTTTTAACCTCCTGCCGCCCAGGGCAAAAAAGTTGTTAATCGAAATCAGTACATAGATATATATATAAAAAGTTTAAAATATGATTTTTAGAAGGCCTTTTAAAAGGCCTCTGGGCGGCAGGAGGTTATATATCGGAATTTATTAAAAAAATATTTGTGGTACCGGTGGTACTTGTCCTGTGACCGCGTTTTTTTAAATATTCAGACTGTAGGCCTAACAGATAACAATGCCATTTTGAGTCATACACTATACATTTCATATCAAAAATAAAACTCAATAATAAGCGTACGTAAAGAAGTTTCACTTGTTTATGATTTTTTAAATAAAGGATGATTACGGGAAATATCGTATACTACTTTAGAAAAAACTCGTATCGGATATTTCGAGATGTATGAGTTTGAACTTAATTCTCTTCACTCTTAAGTTCAAAATAGTACGTCAACAAATATGAGATACGAGGTTTTTTCAAAGCAACCAACGACGATATGATAAATTCCCTTAGAGGGGTAAAAGTAGCGCTCCTTTGCGAAAGATTTTGTCACATGATCCCTACAGTGCCCGGCCGCTATGAAGTCAATCCTGACACATCCTCTAGGGTTGTCTGTTACATGTTCGATCGATTGTGTCGATAAAATTTGAGTCAAACGTGAGTCGAGTTGAATGCAGTTCTCTACAGCTATAATAAAAAATATTTATCAGATGTAGGTATATGAAGGAAATTAAAAAAAAAAACATTTAAGATAATATTTATAGTCATTACTTCATTATGTAGTATCACTTTCCGAACCACCACCACTATCACTATTGGAATCGTTTGTATTAATTATTAACTCAGTCATTATCTAAAATACTGTAAATTTTAATTTCTCTGTTGTTATCGCTATATATTACCTTTTGGCATTCCCGAAAATAAAAGAAAAACTTCGAGGAAAACGTTTTATGGACGCCGAGGAAGCTGTGGCTGCGTTTCAAAAGGCGGTCGCAGAGACCCCTAAGGACGAGTGGGCAAAGTGCTCTTCTCAGTGGTTCCATCGGATGCAGCGATGTATTGACGTGAATGGACACTATTTTGAAAATATATAATAAAACTAATAACTTGCTAGTTTAATCAGTTTTTGATTTTCTAAAAACTTTCAGTTTCGTACTATCTAGAACAAAAAGACGGTCCACCAAATCGAAAAACCAAAATAATTACGTGACGTTTGTAAATTGAAAGACCTAGGTCCTGTAAGGCGTAATTTAGGTAAGAGAATTTCTATGTATTAAAATCCTATACAGTTACTGTAGACCAACAGCAATATCTAGAGAAATTATTGTTAAGATTTAATATGGCTGATATTGAATCTATAGTTACCCCTACCGAATGTAAATTGAAAAAATCTGACAGAATTGGTACAGATATCCCAAACCAAACATTGATAGGAAGCTTAATGTACTTAGCTGTGTTAACAAGACTTGATATGCTTATTCAATAAGTTACCTACTTAAGACAATTTATTAACTGTTATAATGATAATCATTATACGAGGGGTGATCCAAAAGTAATGATAATCAGAATGAAAGCCACATAAAATGTAAAAAAACCTAATTTATTTTTCAACAGAATCCTTGCAAGTTTACACACTTAGACCATAGTTTCTCTAGACCTTGAATTCCCTTTAAAAAAAATTTTTTTTCTTGACTTGTCAAAAATGCCTCCACAGCGGCCATCACTTCACTGTCATCCAAAAATTTGTTACCTCTAAGATCTTCCTTCAGGCGTGGAAAGAGATAGAAGTCGCTGGGGGCTAGATCTGGCGAATATGGGGGGTGTTCAAGCACTTCGAAGCCTGCATCACGAATAGCAGCCATCGCAACACCGGCCTTGTGCATTGTCCTGGTGAAAGAGGACACCAGCACGAAGTTTGCCACGCCGCTTTTCCTTGATTGCTTCTCTCAATCTTCGTATCTGGTCAGCGTAGTAAGAGCCTGTAATAGTGGTTCCTTTTTCGAGGTATTCTATCATTATGATTCCTTCTGCATCCCAGAACACGGAAGCCATGACCTTCCCAGCTGAGCTTGCAACCTTGAATTTCTTAGGTGTAGGGGAACTGGGTCGCTTCCACGTCATTGATTGTTGTTTTGTCTCAGGATCAAAATGATGGATCCAAGACTCATCCATGGTGACAAATCGACGCAAAAAAGTTTCGGGATCAGCTCGAAATTTTTCAAGATTACACTTTGAAATCTTATGTCGTATTTCCTTTTGTTCGGCCGTTAACATTCTAGGTACCCAACGGGCGGAGACTTTTTTCATGTGTAGTTCATCAGTTAATATTCTTTGAACACTGCCATACGAAATCCCCGTGAGCTCAACTAGATGTCTGATAGTCATTCTTCTATCTGTTAACACGAGTTCATTGATATTTTTTACATTATCTTCCGTAAGGGCCGTAGAAGGGCGGCCTTCGCGATGTTCGTCTTGGGTGGATGTTCTTCCTAAGTTAAACTCCTTCGACCAGCGTGCCACTGTGGAATACGGCGGAGCAGAGTTCCCTAGTGTCCCCACTAATTCAGCATATATGTATTTAGTACTCATTTTTTTAAACAGAAGTATTTAATAACCGCTCTCAACTCAATTTTCTCAATTTTTGCGTTATTGTTCCGACCGCTCGTGAAAAAACAATTGAAACTCAATGACAAATACATATTTTTTTATTTTATTTTCTTAATATTACTGAGGAGTCTCTACTGCCAGTATCGCTATATGTCATTATTGTATTTATTTATTTATTTATGTTAAGGAAATCCAACAGCTATACAAATTACAGAATATTTAAATATCGATGCAAAAAGTATTTAGTTATCATTACTTTTGGATCACCCCTCGTAGTTATGCTAAAAGAGTGTTAAGAGTACTTTATGCAACTGATGCATAATGAAAGGCCTTAAAAGACGAGTGTGGTTTTATGAAACGAGCGTTAGCGAGTTTCATAATAGAATCACGAGTGTTTAAAGGCCTAATTATGTAAAGTTGCATACACTACTTTATCTTCACACATATTATAAGTAGGCATCGGAGTTTTTGTCGCACGGTAAGACTAATAGCAAGCTATGGAGTCGTAATTTGCCATAAATCTAAATTCTTATTCATATTCATACTCATTTTCTTAATTTATCTTAAAATGCCTCTATAGTGGTCGGTCGTGTATTGTGTTCGTGTGTTGGTCCAAGACGTCCTTATAATTCTTGACTTGTAGTAGACGCATCGTGTCGCCATCAATCACGCATGTATTTAAAGCTTAACTTGAAAAAACGTTTCTTACGTTGACTGGAACGCGCCCAATACCAACTGTCATTCGACTTATTCGTGCGCGCCGAAATTACACGCTTTCTTCGTGAACAAAGTAATAAAGTGATTTTAACATGGGGAAACACAAGAAAAGTAAGAGAAAGAGTGAGGATGAAGAACTATTTTCCTTATTCAAGAAATTTACAAAAAGGATGAAGGCGAGAAGCGCTTCACCTTCAAGCGAAACTGAAGTACCGGAAACGGTGCAAGACAACGACGTAGAAGGTAATTAACACATAATCTGTTAAGAGCAGGCACTGGTAATAACTTCAGATTGTCTTTTTATCTTCGGTTATAATAGAATAACTTTTTAGATTAAGTTATTTTCTCTCGCGCTACCCGGTTTTTACTAATAATTTAGAAGTCATGCCAAACAAGTCAGTACTTGTTAACGAAGTTGTGGGTCTTATTTCATTTACATTAACGCATTAATTATGCGGTTATTGTTTTATGGTTCGTGGATCTACTCGTGTGATAACACTGGGTGTTATTCGTGAGGTTTATCTCGACCGGCAAAAAAGATTGAGGTTATGTCCATGTGGTGGTACTGCGAGTACCATTCGTGAGACAGATCCCTACCGTAACATGATAAGGTAACGGATTTACTCGTGTGTGGCACTGATAGTGCTATTCGTGTGGTTTATCTCTCACCTCTAAAGGATGCTCCTTAAACAGAGTGTTAAAAAGTTCATTTTATTTTGTAGCCCCATATAATGTGGACGAGATTCATGTCGAAGAGTTGGTTCCGGAGACCAGCAACGAACCAGTAACGGATATATTAACCGACGCGGGCGATGTCTTGTCATTAGATGAGGACATTTTAAATATTTTAGGAGAAGATCCTAACAAAAAGTTATATGGGGATGCCATTCATAAAGATATTACGACAAGGTGGCACCACATAATAGCTAATGGCTTGGAAAAAGATTGCAAGTCAGACCTATTGGAATTTAAAATCCCAGAGAACTGTGTTTTCCTAGAGGCCCCGAAACTAAACCAAGAAATTAAAGCAGCAGTCTCGGAAGGAGTTCTAAAAAGAGACGAGGTGCTGGAAACACAGCAGAATACATTGGGGCACGCTACTGCCTGTTTGGGAAAAGCCCTTGACTTATTAATTAAAAATAACGAAAATAAGGAGGTTACCAAGCTAGTAAGCGATGCGGGACGTATGTTCTGCGACTTATTTTACACAAAATCCATATCAAGGAGACAATTGTTACAATTTGCTCTCAACAAAAATACAAAGGATATTGTAATGCAAACAAAGGTAGACAAATATATTTTTGGTGAAAATCTCCATGAAAATCTCAAAGCAGGAAAAGCTATCAATAAAACTGGAACAGAGATGAAATATGCTAATCCACAAACTAACAAGCAAGCGAAGCCTACTTTAAACTCACGGGGCCCGCCTCGATACAGACCCCAACATATACCGAGAGCGGGCAGGCAAGTAAACTACAGGCCTCAAATAACAGCTCAGCGGTGGCCAGCACCTCAGCGGTGGCCAGCACCACAGCGATGGTCAGCCCCCCAAAAGAGAGGCGGCACAACACACAGGAAGACTTAGAGGTAAAGCTCTTATCAACTTTTTATAAGAACTGGCTACCTATGACCAATGATAAGACTGTTTTATCCTGGATTGAGGGCTATAAATTGCCGTTTTCTTTAACACCTATCCAAACAGTAACGCCAGCAAATAACTTAAAGGGTACCGAGGCTAGAGAAATGCAATCTTCAATTACTCACCTTCTTAATAGTAATGCCATAACGCGATGCCAACCATGTAATAATCAGTTTCTTTCGCACATTTTTCTGGCTCCAAAACCAAATGGTGATAAGCGATTTATACTTAATCTAAAGAAACTCAATAAGTTCATTACAACATCTCATTTTAAACTTGAAGACATTAGAACTGCCACAAAATTACTTTCATCTGGTTCCCTAATGGCAAAAATTGATCTTAAAGAGGCATATTTCTCTGTGCGTGTACATGAGCTTTATAGAAAATACCTACGGTTTCAATTTCAAAATGAACTGTATGAATTTAATGTTCTACCTTTTGGTCTTTGCACAGCGCCGTATGTGTTTACTAAAATAATGAAACCTGTCATAGAACACCTCCGGTCTCAGGGAATTATATGTTGCGTTTATTTAGATGACATACTGTTAATTTTTGACAGCATTTCAGAGGCAAAAGTTGGAATAGATCAAACTTGTAATCTATTGGAACACCTTGGGTTCACAATTAATTATGATAAATGTGTTCTTATACCTAAGCAAAAGTGCCAATTTTTAGGTTTTGTTTTAAATTCCATGGACATGACAATTGAAGTACCATCCGAAAAATGTTTAAAAATCAACCAGGAACTGTTATCCTTTTACAATAGGAAGGATTGTAAAATAAGGGAGTTTGCACACTTGCTAGGCTTGCTAACTTCGGTTTGCCCAGCAGTTAAGTATGGCTGGGTTTATACCAAAGCTTTTGAAAGACTGAAATACCTTAGTTTACTTGGTAACAACAACTATAGTAAAATCATGAAGTTGCCTGATTATTTAAAAGCTGATTTTGACTGGTGGTTAAAAAACATAAAAACACCTAGCAACAACATCCGTTCAGACTGTTATAAATTGGAGATCTACTCAGATTCATCTTTAACTGGATGGGGTGTGGCATGCAATAACAATTCATTGGGAGGACCATGGTCAATAGAAGAGTCCAAAAAGCACATAAATTATTTAGAGCTTCTTGCTGCTTTTATTGGACTAAAAACATATGCAACTAATTTAAAAAATTGTCAAGTACTCCTCCGAATAGATAACACTACAGCTATATCTTATATAAATCGTATGGGAGGAGTGCAATTTAATCATCTAAACACACTGACAAAAGAAATTTGGCAATGGTGTGAGTTGAGGAATATTTTTATATTTGCTTCCTACATCCAGTCAAAAGATAATTTCATAGCAGATGCTGAATCTAGGAAAATAGGATCTAACATAGAATTTGAATTAGCAAACTATGCATTCCAACAGATAATTACAGTATTTGGCACACCCGAAATAGACCTTTTTGCCTCTAGAGCCAACAAAAAATGTCAAACGTTCATATCTTGGAAGAGGGATCCGGATGCTCTTGCGATAGATGCTTTTACCATTTCATGGTCTCAATATTATTTTTATGCTTTTCCGCCATTCTCAATGTTATTAAAAACCCTCAAGAAAATTGACAATGATAAAGCCACTGGTATTGTTGTTGCACCTCGCTGGCCAACCCAACCTTGGTACCCTTTGTTCCAGAAGTTATTGTGTTCAGAGCTAATTTATTTCGAACCTAATAAATCATTATTAACCTTCGTCAACAGCACGCCGCATCCTCTTCACGAGCGTCTTACCCTGGTTGCAGGAATGTTATCAGGAAGGCATTAGAAATCCGAGGTGTTCCCGACATGTCGATTCACGTAATGCTAGCTTCTCTAGCAGATAATACTGTATCACAGTACAATATATGTTTGAAAAAATGGTGGAATTACTGTGCAGATAACCAATTAGATTGTTTTAGTGCTGACATCCCAGATATATTGAAATTTTTAACTACCATGTACAACAGTGGCTCAAAATACGGAAGTCTGAATTCATTTCGTTCAGCAATTTCATTAATAGTTGGACCACAGGTTGGGTCTAATGAACTAATTAAAAGGTTCTTTAAAGGAGTCTTTCGGTTAAGACCCAATAACCCAAAATATGACATTACCTGGGATACCAACACTGTATTGACATACTTAAGTAATCTATATCCTAATACTGAAATCTCATTAGAATTGTTATCAAAGAAATTGGTAACAATTTTAGCTTTAATAACGGCACATAGAGTGCAAACCTTAAGTCTGATTAAATTAGAAAATGTTATTCGTTCACAAGAGAATATTATAATTAAAATTACTGATCTCATCAAAACATCTAGAATAGGTGCAACTCAACCTGTCCTAACTATCCCATTATAAGGACGTCTTGGACCAACACCCTCACACAATTAACATCGAACTTCACTTGGTAAGTTCGTTTGATTTCTAAATACATGCGTGATTGATGGCGACACGATGCGTCTACTACAAGTCAAGAATTATAAGGACGTCTTGGACCAACACCCTCACACAATTAACATCGAACTTCACTTGGTAAGTTCGTTTGATTTCTAATAATTATCTTAGTCAAGCAAGTTATATATACAGGGTGTTAGGTAATGAGTGGATAATCCTTGAACTACGGATAGAGGGCACTTAGGACGTTATGAAAAAGCTGAAATAGGTCTAGTAAAAGTCGCACGGTTTTCGAGATATTTGGACTTTTAGGTTTTTTTCGAAAATGAACACCCGTGTTCAATGTTTCGATTATAGCACCATTATAAGGTATTTTTTTTAAATTTTTATTTTTGCTCAATATTATTGAATACTTGTGTTATCAGATAGGAATCACCGTTTTCTTGAGACATCAATAGATTTTAAAAAAAAAAATCGCATAAATGAATTTTGCATTTTCAATCGTACATTGATCGAACTTTCAACTCTCATGGTGAAAAAAAAATACACTACCGTCTAGTTGCCCATAAGCTTAAAAACATGCCAATTTATTGACAAATTCAAAACAGTTCCTACTTTTTGAATTTAAAATCTAAAAGCCAAATAAATAAATAAAATACACGCCTACCCCCATTTTTCTCGATTTACTTTTTGTATCCCGGGCGTAGAGTTCAAACCTTTTTGTTGCAAAATTTACATTACTGGCCACTAATTTAAATGCCATTTATTCCAAATTTAAAAAATATGCCGCCTGCTTTTTGTTTTTTATTCGAATTCGATTTTCAATTTCGCTATTATTGCGTAATGAATGGTGAATTGTGTTCTGGTCTGACCGAAAACATCTGACCACAGTACCTA
Organism: Acleris emargana; assembly: GCA_927399475.2. Taxonomy (NCBI): domain Eukaryota; kingdom Metazoa; phylum Arthropoda; class Insecta; order Lepidoptera; family Tortricidae; genus Acleris; species Acleris emargana. Next base: position 39,731,873 of record OV656835.1, on the reverse strand, counting down.
CGTTGTCGAAAAAATTTGAATCATCTCGGATACGACGCAGCATTTCGCGGCAGAAGGTCAACTTTTGTGGATAGTCTCTAGGCAATAAGACCTGCACACGTTGGTAATGAAAAGGGTGCAATCCATGTGTTTTTAAAGTTGCATGCACTTTCCACGTTGTCAGACCAAGGCTATTTGCTATGTTCCGTACGGACAAAGAAGGATTTTCCGCTATTAAATCCAGGACATTTTCACCGTCTCCCTCTCTCGGTCTACCTTCGCTATGTCCTCCTACACCCTGGCCAAGAACTCTGCCTTCACTGTACGCGTTATGGATGCGAAGAAAAATCCGGTAATCGGGATGGCGTCTGTTTGGGTAGCGTTCAGCGTACAAAATCGCAGCAGCACTAGCGTTGCCTTGGCACTCGCCATAAATGTAATGCATTTGAGCATATTCATTGGACGTGTATTGTGTTCTAAACATTAAAACCAAAAAAATCAACACCACAATCTAAACACAATTCACCATTCATTACGCAATAATAGCGAAATTGAAAATCGAATTCGAATAAAAAACAAAAAGCAGGCGGCATATTTTTTAAATTTGGAATAAATGGCATTTAAATTAGTGGCCAGTAATGTTAATTTTGCAACAAAAAGTTTTGAACTCTACGCCCGGGATACAAAAAGTAAATCGAGAAAAATGGGGGTGGGCGTGTATTTTATTTATTTATTTGGCTTTTAGATTTTAAATTCAAAAAGTAGGAACTGTTTTGAATTTGTCAATAAATTGGCATGTTTTTAAGCTTATGGGCAACTAGACGGTAGTGTATTTTTTTTTCACCATGAGAGTTGAAAGTTCGATCAATGTACGATTGAAAATGCAAAATTCATGTTTGCGATTTTTTTTTTAAATCTATTGATGTCTCACGAAAACGGTGATTCCTATCTGATAACACAAGTATTCAATAATATTGAGCAAAAATAAAAATTAAAAAAAATTACCTTATAATGGTGCTATAATCGAAACATTGAACAAGGGTGTTCATTTTCGAAAAAAACCTAAAAGTCCAAATATCTCGAAAACCGTGCGACTTTTACTAGACCTATTTTAGCTTTTTCATAACGTCCTAAGTGCCCTCTATCCGTAGTTCAAGGATTATCTACTCATTACCTAACACCCTGTCCTGTATATAAAAAACTATTAGATTATAAATACATAACTTGAACTATTTTAACATACAATTCGCCACTAGTGTGGACTAAAACATTCCCTGCTGCCGTGTTTTAATGTATCTTTTGTTAGTTTATAATTTTTTGTAATTAAATTAGTATAAAAATGGTAATTATTTTTTATTGTAATATTTATTTTCCAAATATAACATTAAATAATCGTTTCTGGACTCGTCAACGTTGTTGTCCTTGATTATAAAATAAACCTAAATAATTAAATAAATAAATGAGTATGAATTTGAATAAGAGTTTAGATTTATGGCAAATGACGACTCGATAGCTTGCTATTAGTCTTACCGTGCGACAAAAACTCCGATGCCTAATTATAAGTACTCTCAGATGGGTTCAGAAGCCGACGACTTGACCACAAAAATGGCGGCAAAACAAACTTGTGCTGTGTCAGTGTAACGAATAGAATGTTCTTTTTTAATCATAGATAAACGAATGAAGCCCCTATTCTCATGTCACTTGAGATCAAATGTTGTGCGGGTTATATTACAAAACATAATTATTTGACGTTTCGGATCGATAACTGTTTTAATATCTATGGATTATTCAGAAATCGATACTGTAATAACATTACAGTACAGACCTTTACCTACTACTACAAACAAGAAAGTTCTCATAGTAAAATTGGTTGTAATAATGCTTGTATTTCACTACGCATTCTAGAGCACGATATGTGCGTAGATAAAATATTTAAATAATACTAAAAGTAATTGTATAAAGTACAGTAAGGTATGTGTAGAGTTTTTAAGGTTTTGTGGATGCCAACTGGGCCAGCGAAACTCTAAACAGGAGGACATTTACTGGTTTCTGCTTTACCATGTCAGGTGCTGTGATTTCGTGGCAGAGCAGGAAACTGAGTTGTGTCATGTAAAATGCGAAATGTGATGTTTGAGATTACTGGCAACTTTTGTGCTATATGTTTACATTTTGATAACCAAAACGCAATTAAATTGGTAGCAAACCAACAGTCACATAATAGAACAAAACATTTTGATGTTCGACATCACTATGTGAGAGATGCTATCAAACATAAGTTAATTATAATGAAATATATATCTACGCAAGAAATGCGTGCTGACTTGCTGACCAACCAACGGCAACGGTTTACATCAATAAAACATTATAAATCTATGAGGTGTTAATCCAACATAGTTATTTTTATTTTGGGTATGTAATTGACAATTTTACTTCATAAAACTTATTATTTTTGCAACGTAATTTCATAGATGGTAAACTAGATTATATTAATTTAGTCTTATTATGATAAGTAGGGGTGTTTTTTTTTAAGCAACACTGTCTTTAGTATCAAAATATTGTACTTATGGTGCCATCTATGATATCTTCGAAAACATGTAAAATGTGAAATAAATGACAGTTCGTAATAGAAAGTAAACGTGTTTTAATAAATTCAACACAATGGTCGAAATATTGACCCACAATAAAAATAGCTAGTTATATATCTCTGACCCCACAAGCGGAAGCATAATTAGGACGACGGCGTAGTCTGTATGGATTATTATTGAGGATAAAAATTACTTAGTAGTGATTACGGGCTTGTACCTTGATAAAGTTGTTCGATTTAAATAGGTAAGAGTTCTTAATATCAATCATCATTTAAAATTTTAGAAATAGAATTGAAAAATAAAAATGGAACTTGATAAACCCTTTTAATTACGCAAATTATTGAGTTTTATTTTGGCATTAATCTCATGTTGACATTGTTATCTGTAAGGCCCACTATCTGAATACTTCCGAAAAAAAAACATACACAGGCCCAACAGTTTAGCTAGGTACGACAAGAAAATTAAGCTGCTTCTTTTGAAGGCATCGATGGAATTCGCAGGCTTGTTATACCGAATATACATAATACTTTGGCTAACCAAAAGCCCAAAAAAACCGTAGACCTTGTTTCTGGGCTGTTCAGCGGATTTATCTCCTGCACATATGCGACTACGTTGTCTCTATTTACCCATTTTGACAGTGACAGGTGACATTTGATGTAAACACTTATTAACTCTGCAAGGTGTACCAAATCGTCATCAGTCACCTATCATTATCAAGGTAATAGGTGACCAGTCTTTGAATGGTGTACATATGCCAAAACTGGCCAAAATGGAACAGGGCCATCATGCTCGCGGATCATCGAGATGTAGTTATCGGCCTTCATTTTTTGAGTGGTAACGAATGGCTTGGAACTTCTCACTCACAGATGGCCTGCCAAACCATTGCTTTTTAAGTTTTTACTAACGTTTCTATGTACGCAAATGGAATTTTCGTTATGATTACAGGCGTGACGGTATGTACGTATGTATTAACTAAAATTGCTCACTTGGAAGCATTTCGCTGTCAAATTGTATCCACCAAATCATATTACAACATTCTTGCTCTAAGGTTTAACGCAGGTTTTTAGTGTTCTTTATAGATTTGTTTTACTTTTTAAATGTCTTTAAACCAATCCCTGCCTTGGTCCGTTCGACATTGCTAGCCGATGTTCAACGTTTTTTGGCAATATCCCGATGAGTATTTTTTTTTGCTGAACACTTACGCGTTGCTTATAAACGAGGAGTAACCGTGGAGAAGCCAAACCATGCTTTGTCCCTATCTGTAATTCATTGTGACATTTGAATTTGACAGATAAGGACAAAGCATGGTTTAGCTACGCCATGGTTACTCCAAGTTTATTTGTAACGCGGTTTACAATAATCCGGTCAACGTTTCGAACTACAGGCCTCCTTTTCCGACCTCTTTTTGGTGCATCGAAAAAAGTTATATTCCTCACCATACTTTCGAATAGCCGTAAAGCTCTGATTCTAACCCACATATTTATCGAAGTCTTTGAGCGTGATGTTAGGGACTGTACGTACACCATTTTCAGACTATGATCAATATTAGTTTTTCTGGAGAAAAGTGTCGCATTATGCGTGTTTCGCTCAAAGACACGAAGACGAATGTAAATAATTGTAGGTAAGTAAGTAAGAACAAAACAATACTATAGACAAACTTTTTTCAATCATTATTACGAACATAGCACTAAAAAAAAAGGTTTTTTTGAACGCCTTACGTCGTATACAAGATGTGTCACTCACACGCCAAACATTTTTGCTATGCCTGCATGGCATATTACACCTTATTCATACGAAATAAAGTATCTTTCGACCTTGAACTTGTAACGGCTGTAGCCGTCGTGGCGTCAGTGGCACGACTTTACGTTGACGGCCAGAGCCGTCGGTGGCGTTCAAAAGGTTAAAATAACTGAAATTCTAATTATATTATGTTACTTTACTAGGTTAATTTAAATTTAAAAAAAACTAGTCGCTTTATCCACCTCTACCCTGCATTTATTTTGGACAAGTTTTGCTATTCGTTCATGTACCAAATTGAAATTTTTTCATAGTAATTTTATGATAACAACTGCAGACATTTATGGCCGTTTTAATGTACGGATCTTGGCTGAGATGCCCGTCTCAAGACGGTTTTTTTTTCATTTTTTTAAGATTTGTCGTTTACTTTGACTTAGGGAGCATTCAAGTATTACGTAACGCAATTTGGGGGGGGAGGGGGGTCTCGTAAAACGTTACGATGCGTTACAGGGGCGGGAGGGGGTCTTTCTTACAAGACGTTACGTAACATTACTTCTTTTTTTAAATATTAATTTAGGGAATTAAAACTCCCAAATTGGCAGCCCTTTTCGTTTTATTTAGTATGATTACCGCAAAAGCAATTAAAACTATACAAAGGACAAAAACTATAACATAACTCTAAGCGCCTTTAGGGTAAAACGGTCACTTGAGTGTTACGTAACGTTTAGACAGGGGGGGGGGGGGGGTCTAAAATCTTCAAAAATTGCGTTACGTAATACTTGAATGCTCCCTTATCTGAGTCGGGCATTTCAGCTAAGATCAGGTTTTAATACGGCCCTAAGGCAACTGAGAAGAAGAATCAAAGCGTGTCCAACGTCGATCTATTTAAATATATTCTATATCCGTACCATCAATCTTTGCGCTCCACGAAGCAAGCACACTTGTACACCACGTATCAAATTCAGCAACCGGAGAAGCTTCCTTTTTAACGGGTATTGCAAGCGTGTTTTTCTTCTTAATTTTCATGTTTTGTTCCACGCGAGGTGGATCTTGAACTTTTTCAACAGGCATCGACGTTTGAACAGCTGGTGGAGAGTCCCAAAAACCACCTAAAAAACAGAAAGATAATGTCATCAAATAGTGAATGCGGAGTACCTTACGTCGTAAAAGAGAGAGCCTAAACAATTTGACAAGTTGTTAATTTGGACCACCTGGCCTAACGCATTCACTATCGCAATCGTAACTTCAAACTGGAATAATTGTATTAGGCTTTCAAAATGAAAACGAATGTGATTGTGAGTGCGTTAAACCATAGGCCGTCTGGTGTTGTGTTCTAAATCAATTAAATAAATGGACTCTGCCATGAATGAGGTGTCAAAGCTGTGTGCACGAATTATTATATTTCAAATTTGTTTTAACCACAAACCAAAACTTACTTAACTAATTTAATCCACAGAACTTAAATTTAATATGCGTGTTAAGTTTCCCCTGATCGCCCTGTATCCTTAGTCTTATAAATAATTTAAGCTTTCAAATTTCCCGAGATATTGACTTCTAAAAACCACTACTTTTATCAATCATCGACTGACTAACTTACGATACAGTGTTTACATACATAATCGAAATTTGATAGGTCTTTAAATTAGCAAGTTTCCACAGCTAAACAATATCACCCCGAAGAAAAATTGGGAATGATACGCGAGGGTTTGGAACTTTTCACTGCGTCTGTTTCATTAAAACTCAAGACGACACGATCTCAATTCAAATGATGCCTGACTTCTCCTGTAGCGAAATATCTGACTAGTTTTCAACGTTCACTCGCGTTTTTTTTTTCGAGTATTTCCAGGAACTTTTTTTTAAGTCTGTGCACAGCACTCTTATTAACCTTTAGTAACCTGCTTATTTTCCGCATTGATAATCCTTCTTTCAACTTCTCTCGTATAGATTCTCGTAGTGATCTCGAGAAAGGCTTCCTTTTGAGATTATACACTTTATGTATGTTTGACAGAACAAAAACCACTGCAGATCATAATATCGTTGAAAATAAGCTAAATTCAAAATTCAACAGCCACTTTTATCTTTACACGCTTGAACAAACTTTCTCACTGCATGGCTGGTGCAAGTGTCCCAATGAAGAGCGAGTGCATTTCTACAGCCTTGGTGATAACTAGACCCCTTATTCTTGTCGCGATGACGTCACAATAGGGTAACTTGTGGAGCAAATGGAACGGTAGTACTTAATTCGGATTTATTTAGATAAGATAAGATAAAAAAAGTGTCTTATGGTGTTAATTAATACGAAAGTGTTACTCATTATTTTTTGGTATATTACTACGAAACTTCCTTTAAATCAATTAATTGTCAATTGATTAAATTATCGACATAGTTCTATCGTTAACTGACTCTCCGTAACAGATCAAAAGTTGTTCTAAATGCCTTGCTATGTCTTCTTGAAGAAAAAGCTTCTTCTTCTTCAAAAAGGAAAAGCTTCTTTCCACTTCGACAGATGTTAGTGGAGCATATTTGAAAAGTTTGCGGTTATAAAGCAGGATTTGTAAGGATTGTTTGGATTTAATGTATATACATGGTTATTGGTAATTCGACGTATTCGCGTTAGGAGGCGATAGGGGTGACTATTTGCGGTAATTTTAACCCCCAAATGCATTATGCAAAAGTGAACCATTTTTGAGTTATCATGTTTTTTAGTTTTTTTCAAAATAAGTCAAAAATGCAACATCAAAAATTTATTAAAAAGAAAGTATCAATTTAAATCTCATTTTTTTCTTCTGATTTATACAAACCATTAAACACTGGTTATTTATCAATATTCAAACAACAATTATCGGTCCAAATTTAAAAATGCGAGACGAAAAACGATGTTATTTCAAGATTTTTTTTGATTTTTTTTTCCACTAAAATGCCTTAAAAACAAAATAATCGTTATGAAACTTGGCTTGCAGATTAAATTAAAAACATAACCGTTTTCTTAGCTCTCCAAAAATGAATATCAACTAGGAACTTATTTCAAAGAAACTGAAAAAAAAGATCACAAAGGAAGCAGGCGGAAAGGACAATGGGCAAAATGTCCCCACCCACATACAGAAACGAAACATATCTCATTTGATAGATCTTGGCAACCTGATGATTTTTTACTATGACGACGATCGTCCTATGTATGGGGTTTTCTTGGAAAACCATGTTTTATTTTTAAATATATTTTTGGTCATTTAGTTGACAGTTACCGGAAAAAAGTTACACAAACATTTTTTACTAGCAATAATAAACAAATAGGTTTCTTAAAAAGAAAGAACACAAAAATTCGCTTATAAAGCTATATATTGGTTTACATCTACATACATTGCCTAATACTACTCAACTAATTATTATATACATATATCACGGTGTTAACTTAAAACTCATCTATTACTCCAATACTAATAAACATGCCAGGGTTAAAAGAAAAACAATCGAAAGGTCCAGTATGCAAGCAGAGGTCATCAGGTCACAGAAATCGTATGATAAACTGTTAAGTCTAATAACGATAACGCAGAGACAGACTACAATTGAGATGCATGTCCTCTGTCTTGCGAACTTAGAAGTGACATCGACATCCCATAAAACATTTGACTACCGCCCGAAAAAAAAACGAATATCGAACGAGCCGAGAACTACCCATTTATACTGATTTCTTTTAAAGAGTCTATACGTAACTTCATGTTATTATTATCTTTAGTTAAAACTGTCGAACAAAACTAAAGATTTCTGTCATAAATACATGTATATGAAGTATTATTGCTAGTTAAAAATGTTTGTGTAACTTTTTTCCTGTACCTGTCAACAAAATGACCAAAAAATATATAAAAACAAAACACGGTTTTCCAAGAAAACCCCATACATAGGGCGATCGTCGTCATAATAAAAAAACATCAAGTTGCCGAGATCTATTAAATGAGATATGTTTCGTTTCTGTTGGTGGGTGGGGACAGTGCCCATACAAATTTGCCCATTGTCCTTTGTATTCGAACTAAACTAAAGATTTAGAAGACGCGTCTTTTTTGAAAAAAAATCCTATGGACCGACGAATCCAAATTCGATCAAGATGGGATTACTAACTACCACAATGAACATTATTGGAGTGAGAAAGTGCACTATGGATAGGAATAATTGATGATAATTTAATTGGACCACATTTTTTAACGAAAAATCTAAATGCAGCTGCTTACGAACATTTTTTGACAAATGAAATATTTGACCTCCTCGAATACGTGCCTTTGGCTACAAGGCAAAACATGATATACCAGCAAGACGGATGCCCTGCACATTTTGGTGTCAATGTAATGCGATGGCTCGATAGCCATTTTCCTAATCGTTGGATAGGGCGAAGAGGACCCATTCCGTGGCCTGCGAGAAACCCGGACTTAACGCCGGTTGATTTCTATGTCTGGGGTCACATGAAATCCATAGTTTACGACACGTCTCGCCTGTGTCATCCGCGGAAGAACTCAAGACAAGAATTATAAACGCAACAAATGTTAAGTCACAACTGCTGCAAAAATGCTACTTTGCGTACACAATAGGGGAAGTCAGTTAGAGCAAGAACTTTAAATAGGCTAAATTACAAAAATTGTGTTAATTGTAACTATTTTTTTTTAAATTGTTATTACTATTAAACTGTTACTGGTTCTAAATTTTATTTTAAAATTGTTGTTTTGTTTTATTGACATTGGGTATTGTTTTTAATTAATTTCATGGGCATTTTTAAAGAATGACAATGTGTTTAGTTCGAATACGAATTTCCGCATGTTTTCTTTGTGATATTTTTTTTTCAGTTTCTTTAAAATAAGTTCCTAGTTTTTATGCATTATTGGAGAGCTAAGAAAATGATTATGTTTTAAAATAATCTGCAAGCCAAGTTTCATAACGTTTTTTTTTGTATTTAATGCATTTTATTGGAAAAAATATTTAAGAAATATTGAAATAATATCGATTTTCGTCTCGCATTTACAAATTTGGACCGATAATTGTTGTTTTAATATTGATAAATAACCACTGTTTCATCGTTTTTACAAATCAGAAGAAAAAATGAGATTTAAATTGATACTTATTTTTAATAAATTTTTGATGTTGCATTTTTGACTTATTTTGAAAAAAGCTAAAAAACATGATAACTCAAAAATGGTTCACTTTTGCATAATGCATATGGGGGTTAAAATTACCGCAAATAGTCACCCCTATCACCTCCTAACGGGAATACGTCGAATTACCAATAACCCTGTATATCATAGCCATCAATAACTTTGCTTATGGTATAAGCCACAGATTATAACATTTGCTACTTGTTTTTTTTCGGCATCTCTGGTTTCATCCACAGAAACATAAATATGGGCTTTTGGAAGTTCTTCTTGAATTGATGCATATCTTGTTCTGTATAGTTGTGGTAAATAATTCTTCCGCAGTGTACTTTCAGATGGTAGTATTACAGATGATGCGTAGTTTCCCCTCAAACAACTTTCGATAAAAGTACGAAAATGCGAATTATTCAATTGAGTCCATGATATCATAAATTTTGTGAGGTTTACGCAAAATTCAGTTTGGTTTATTTTCCCGCTCGCTTGTTGTTGGTGTTTTTTGGAACGTAGATGTTTTCGGATGCTCTCACTTTTTGAGCCTACTATTGTGTTACAGCATTTACAATATAATTTACTGTCGATTACTTTCAAAAAGTCAAATTTAGTAAGATATTTATCGAAAGACATTATTTTATTTTAATTTAACAAATCATTATAAAGCAAACACCCTGTGAGACAGTGTCTTGACACATTGATACAATCAATGTGACGTGCAGTTGTCAATAAAGCAAACAGTTTAAAATATAAACAGTTTATATCATCATCATCATCATCATTTCAGCCGAAAGACGTCCACTGCTGGACACAGGCCTCCCCCAAGGCTCTCCACTCAGACCGGTCTTGTGCTTTTCGCATCCACCGCGTTCCCGCGATCCTTACAAGGTCTTCACTCCATCTCGTTGGAGCCCTACCTAAACTCAAGAACCTTCTGACCCCATCGGCCATCAGTCCTGCGTGCGATGTGCCCCGCCCACTGCCACTTCAGTTTAGCTATTCTTCGGGCTATGTAGGTAACCTTAGTTCTACTGCGGATATCATCATTTCTGATTCTATCACGCAGATAAACCCCGAGCATAGCCCTCTCCATAGCCCTCTGAATAACAGTTTATATCCATATGTATAATTATTAGACCTAGAGATTTTCATCAGCAAAAATGTCCAAGCAACGCCATGGGAAACTCATACTATACTATAAACCTAAATATGCTTCGTCATAGTCGCTTGACTATCTTAATCGAAATATCTTGTCGCCACCCTTGAAATATGTACCGTTTAGGAGTTCCGGTGGCCATCTGTGGTGTTCATCATCAGTTCCACTTCACCAAATAGTGCTTTTCAGTACGATTTCGCTTTACAATGAAAAATACATTTTGAACAGTTCCTTGTATTCCTCATGGACTCCATCATCAGATCTTCATTTTGATAAAAATAGGACAAAACGGGAAAAAAATCTCAAAATCGCTTCACCCAGTCGAAAGTTCTGAGGTAAACATAAAACAATACAGACGAATTGAGAACCTCCTCCTTCTTTTTAAAGTCGATTATAAAGAATTAGGTTCTCAATTCGTGTGTATTTTTTTGTTTGTTACCTCAGAACTTTAACTTTTTTTTTAAGTCGTTTCGAACTTCTCCCCTTTTAGTCCATTGTTTTGACTGGTCTTTGGTCTCGGGTACAAAATAATGGACTCATGTTTAGTCCATGGTTACAAATCGGCGCAAAAATTCGGCGTTATTTTGGTAAAACATCGCCAAGCACTTGACTGAAACATCCTCACAACGCTGTTTTCGTTCAATTGTGAGCAAACAAAACACCAATCTTGCGCACAGCTTTTTCATGCCCGAATTAACAGTCAATATGCGATGTACACAACTTTTTAGGATGCCTACAATATCTGTTAGCCCGCGAACTGATTCCGGTTCATTACAGCCAAATATCATAATGCCCTTTTACATATTTTACTAAATCTCAAATTGTCTTAGTTCCAAAATGCCTTAATTCCCAAATTGACAAATTTTCAATATAATAAAATGTCATAATAACATTTACACATTACATCCGATATCCAAATAATAAAAATAGTCTAGTTGGTAAAATGAACAATAACTGAAGTTGTAATTCTGTAGCTCTGCCTACCCCACTCTCTGGGATTACGGCGTGAAGGTATGTATGTATGTATGTAACTTCAAATACCGAATTATTATTAAGACTGAAAGTGAAAATTTTCCAAAATTCAAAAATGCCTTTTGTTGACAGGCCCAAAGACCAAAATGACAATGTCTAATAATACCTAAGATTTTAACCACGCGGTATTTTTAGTGTTACTTATTTATAAATGTAAATAATTAGTTCAGTGTATCACAATTAGTTTAGCAATTTATAACTACTATGCTTTTATAAACGATCAAACCAAAACTGTCCTTATGAGCAGGGGTGTGATTCGCTCAAGAAGCAAAGGTGAGCGAATGTCCGAGTGATGTCCAAGCGGCGAGTTTAAATAGTCCCGTCCTGTCCCGTCCGAGCGAACAAAACACATTTTAGGGCGTGAATAAAAATAGTGAAATAATTAAAATTGGGATGCCGTTGATAATTAATTTAATTACTCATTGGTTAAAAACTGTAAACTTCAACATAATTTTTAATATTTTGCATATTGACGTTTTTGTGTCTAGTTAATTTGAGTTTCAGGCATTTTGGGAAATGGTATAATTGAAAATTCATCAAAACATGATCAAGTCAAGTTTTAGACATTTTGGGTAATGGTAGAATTCAAAATTTATCAAAACGAGATAGTCTAAATGAAATAGTCATATTAAGAATAAGGTTATTTAAGAAGTAGGCGTAAGTCATTTCGATCTTTAGACATTGTGAGAATAATCTGTTTTGACATTTTGATATTCTAGGAACACGTTATTATGATATTTGGCTGTAACGAACCGGAATTCGCGCACTTTCAAACGGCGATCATCCAACAATATCTTGTGGATTTTCTTGACCATTTCTAGCGAGGTCACTTCATTTGGTCGACCACTCCAATGTTCGTCTTGATAGCTCGTATGGCCTCGTTTAAAATCTAACACCCAATATTTTACTGTAGTAAATGATGAAAAAGACTCCTAGTGTTTAATCCAATTCAATTATAATATTCGTTGGAGCCAAACCTTTCAGATAAAAGTTTTTTATTAAGTACATAAAGGTGACAAATATTATCTATGTTCCGTTCCGTTTGCGTTCCCTTTAAAGGCTGCCAAATAACAAAAACAAAAGAACGTAGCGTCTTCCATTTTCAAATTTAAATTCAAATTAAATGTACATTCGAACGCAATAAATTTTTTCAAACATCTACCGCCATTTACATATCAGGTCGGGTACTTCTGCGACCACCCTCGTAATACGACCAATTCATTCAAATAAGTTTTTTACAAAGACCATATTTTACAGTTTATTTTAGTTTCGTAGAAGTTTTAACACAGAATAAAAATAATATAATTTTGAAGTTGTATACTTTCTCTCCGATACGGTCCTTATACAGTAATATAAGTATTCGTTGAATTTAATGAATAAATATAATTAAATGACTTATGTCACATTACATGTCTTCCGTAAAATGATTACTTTTAATTACTATATTAAAAAACGTCGTTTGATACATGTTCGTAAATTTCAATTCTAAAATGACACAGTTCTACTACATCAAAATGTATTATTACCTCCGTTGTGCGTGTTTCCCCAAGGTGCGTGGTTGAACTGTGGCGCGGCGGCGAAGTCATCGAGCACGAGAGCCGCCGCCGCCGCCGCCGCATCAGCCGCCACCACCGCCGCTGCCGCTGACTGCTGGCGAGCTTCCGCCTAAACACAAAACTTCGTTACTGGAAAAATCTTTCTCTAAAACCCCGACCAATGTTTTGAACTCGGAGGGAGACCCCTGGTCGCCATAGCCGCAACAACGGCCGCGCGTGATGTCGGGCGGTGTAAGGTCTAAAGTCGAACAAAAACAAAATTCACTATTTTTACTTGATAGTACAATGCCAATTTTTTAGTTTTAATACGCTCAATAAGTGGCATTCTTCGTAGCAGTATATCATGCGGAAAGTTGAATTTCCGAACTGGTGTTTTACTTTTCCTTTGTTTTAAATTAAATACACGTTTGTACCAAACCGTGCATCCAAAAAAAGGGTTTGCATGTTCTTCCAGTATATTTATTTTTTGATAACCATCTTTAGCATTAAACTATCCATATAGGTAATTTGATTTAAAATTCGAAAGAGATTTTATAAAGATGCTGGAATGACGTATTACGAATGATCGTAACTTATAAATAAAGTATTATTTTTCAATTAAAAAAACAGATGTAAAATGTAAAAGTGTTTGAACGGCACTTTCACTTAACGGCATTAAATATTACTGATCTTAGAGAAAGATATACAACTTTCTAGAATAAAAGATATAAATATGCACCTTTTAAAGTTTGACTTTTATAGTAAAAACGCATAGGTGCTAACAACTTTGGCCAAGGCTGTATAATGAAGGAGTGGCTTAAGAAGCGAGTATTGCCCATGGTATAAAAAAACAACAGTGAAACTGTATTTTGGCCTAATTTTGTGTCTTGCCTTATCCAGCCATTTTATTAAAATGGTATTAATTTAATGCTGTGAATCGTCCATATTGTTCAGAATTATGCCCTGATTGAACACTACTGGGCTGTAAAGCCCAATACATAATAAGGTCCATAGTTCCATAACTCCGAAAGGAGAGCAACAGTTTCATTGATATTGGAACAGACTGGGTTGAATGGCCGTGCCAGGATAAGCTAAGAGATTTTGCCCCCCTTGAGTTTGGGCTTGTAATTTTTATAGATTGTGTGGCTCTGCATTAGTAATTGTTTTGCCAAATTTGAGCACCCTAAATATCATAGTTTTAGTTTAAAAAAAAAAAACTATATTTAATTTTTCTTTGATATTTTTTTTTCCTGTTAACTAATTTTAATGATCTTGGCATATAATGTACATTTAACCAAGATGATGAAATGGCCATAATTATATTTTAATTATGCCATAGAAAAAAATAAAAAAAAACCCATTCAAACTTTTCAGTTTAAAGAATTTCATGTCAAGATAACTCCATGTTCTCCCTTAGCAAAAATTTTGAAAAAAATACATATTATAGGACGTTAGTGGGAGTTTTACCAGTGAAAAAATTAGAGCGGTCTCTAACATGGAAGTGATAAAAAAAAAAAAACTGAAAAGTTTGAATGGGTTTTTTTATTTTTTTTCTATGGCATAATTAAAATATAATTATGGCCATTTGCTCATCTTGGTTAAATGTACATTATATGCCAAGCTCATTAAAATTGGTTAACAGGAAAAAAAATTATCAAAGAAAAATTAAATATAGTTTTTTTTTTTGAAAAACGAAAACTATGATATTTAGGGTGCTCAAATTTGGCAAAACAATTACTAATGCAGAGCCACACAATCTATAAAAATTACAAGCCCAAACTCAAGGGGGGCAAAATCTCTTAGCTTATCCTGGCACGGCCTTTGACCGTATATCGATGAACACCATGAGACATGAAGTCCGAAACTAGCAAAAAATTAATAATTTTGGTATAGTTGTGTCTTTTTTGATTGCTTGATTTTTGATTACTTCTTCCTGTTATTTTTTTTTATTTTCAGCGGACGATCTCACACAAATTGACCTAGCCCTAAACTAAGCTCTAGGCTTGTACTACTGGTACTAGGCAACGATAAACTTACGTATATAGATAAATACATACTTAAATACATAGAAAACACCCAAGACTCAGGAACAAATAATCGTGCTCATCAGTAATCACACAAATATTTGCCCATACCGGGGATCGAACCCGGGACCGCTAGCTTCGTAGGCAGGGTCACTACCGACTAGGCTACCGCGTCGTCATCATTGTGCGATATTTGTTTGTAACGGTTTAAATGATATCGTTATTAATTGATTATCAGTGTATTCGTGCATTTCTATCAGTTAAAGGCCGTATCGTTATTATGGAAACAAGATTGATGAATTGCTCTAAAAAATACAATACGAGGGTCATGCCAAAAGCAATTAGATACGTATTCAAAAACTACAAAGTTTATTCTTTATTATTGCTATCTATTTTTTCGAAGTATTCACCGTGAACACGTATTCACTTTTTCATCCGGCTAAACTACTTTTAAAATGTCAATGACCAATGAATTTCATAATTATAGGCAGCCAGGGCATCTTCTTTGGTTTCAAATCCCCTTCCTTTTAGTTTTTCTTTAATTTTCGGAAACAGGGAAAAGTCTCAGGATGCCAGGTAAGGAGAATATGGTGGGTGAGGGAGTAAGGTACACCCGGGTAAGAACGGACTATTTTTCGGCAAGTTGGAAGGATATCGGCATAAAAATTATTACTCAATTCTCATTAACTTTTACCACAGTAGTATTAATGTAAATTATTATGAAGAAAACAAGGTTTCATTATTAATTAACTTCGTGCTCCTTTGTCATAAATCTTTTGTGTAATCTGCATTCAAATTTAAGCGACTCTTTTTCAAGACATTCAACTGAAAAAACCTTCTTGGTCAAAGATCGGACTACTAGTTAATTCCGCTTTTAAAGCAAGGGGAATAAGTTCTATAAAATAAAAGTGTCCGGTGTTATACCGCTCAAAATATTATCATCGGTCTATGTTTATTTTCGTAAAATTATGGCGGGAATCAATTTTTGATTTTTTTTGTCTTTTTTTAATCCGGTCTTACCCTGAACAACAATTTGAGGAGATTTTGTGGTTCTCAAACTTTTCTTAGTAAAGAAGGTAAGACCGGATCAAATAGTATTTTTTTATGGATTAGAACTACTTGAGTATTAAGTAATACTATTTGGGGATGGGGATTGAGGAGGCAGGAATATGTGGAATCAATGAATGAAGCTGTTTTAATTATGTATCCATTTTTACTTTTTTTTTTTTAATCTGTCTTAGTAGAGATCCACAATTTTTTGAAAAGACAACAATATTGCCAGAGATTTATGTTTACTCACTAAGCCCACACAGTAACTGACTAGGAGGTATAAATATTAAATATTAGAGTAGAATATATTAGGTAGTACTTATTTAACCGTAATTTCCTTTTTTTTAAATATAAAACAAAAAAAATAGCAATACGTCATGCCAATGTTTGAGAATCAGTGCTGTTATCCGGTATAATCCGATCTTTAACCAATGGGTCAAAGACCTGATCTCCGTTACTAGTCTTCATTCGAGAATTTTAAATATACGAATCTAAC
This sequence comes from Acleris emargana, assembly GCA_927399475.2. Classification (NCBI taxonomy): domain Eukaryota; kingdom Metazoa; phylum Arthropoda; class Insecta; order Lepidoptera; family Tortricidae; genus Acleris; species Acleris emargana. The sequence continues at coordinate 39,715,156 of OV656835.1, read as the reverse complement.
CGCTGTTACCTTAACTTCGTATTATTTGATTTCAATAATAAAATAACACCAAATACTTCCCGAAAAATTGGTTTAAAATTCAAAGTGAAAGACCGGATCTCACAAAATTTTCACAAAAATCCAATTTTTTTTCACTGTGTCGACAAACGCGACCTACACGTCGGAACGGTTGCCACGAACTGGCGACAGGGGCGGGGTGAAATGGCGTCGCATACTGTGTTGCCAGTGATTTAAAATAATCCCCTGCTTGGTGGAAATTGTGTTCATACGATCTTACCTTCCATCCGGTCTTACCCGGGTGTACAGTGACATTTTTCGAACTAAAATAGTCAAGTGTTCTGGCAGAAGTGTGAGGGGCGGCGTTGTCGTGGTGCCACAGCAGGTGCTGGGTTCCTGACTTTGGTCGCTTGTCACACCAAGCTGACAACACTTGTGGAGCACCAACTGTCACATACCATTCTGAGTTGACAGTTCTTTGATCCTCTAGCACCACAGTCGCAATATGCCCTGTCTTGCAGAAAAATGAGGCAACCATTTGTTTCTGTGTCCTGCTCGGCGACATTTTGTTGTTATTTATCATAAATTTACACCAATCCATGCGACGTTCTTTCTGCAAATCGTTCAGGGACGCTTATGCAGGGACAGTTTTCTATGAATTATGGTTTGTAGTGCTGCTGATCCAATGCCTAGATCTCGTTCAAGCTCTACTTATCGACGGTTAACCACCAATACCTCCTAACTGAGATTTTTGGTCAAACAACTTTTTTTCGCAATTCATGATATATACCCTCTAACGCACACATTAGAAAGATCTCCTATTTCAAATAAAGCATATTTCTAGTGTTTTCGTTATCCTGGCAATACCTGCTTAATGACAACGCGCGATTTTTGCCCAAAATACAAAGTTTTTTATGTCTACTGTAAAGTTTTAACATATTGAGATAGGAGGGATTGGTGGTTAACCGTCGTTATGTAATTCGTCGGTTCTCAGATATTTTTTTCCACGGCATGCACTTTTTCTTGAGTAACTGCGGTTGGCGGTCGCCCCGACTTCGCCTCATCTTCAAAACTCTCCCGCTCTCTTTTAAATTCAGCAAACCAATTAAAGACAGTTGCACGAAAACAAGCAGACTCACCAAAAGTCGTGGTTAAAAGTTCAAAACATTCTTGGGGCTTTAAACCTTTTCTAAAGTCATACTAAATCATAACACGAAAATCTCGTCGAATAAGTTCCATTGTAACCGCAAACTCCCGCCAGATTCAATCAGAAAAAAAATATTTAAAAAAATATTACGCAGATTGCCGGAGTATTCCATTTTTAAATTTATAGCTATATAATCAGCCTTCACGATGGTGTATAACTGGCCAGTATCAAACAAATGAGCATGGAGTATCTAATTTCTATTGGCATGACCCTCGTCTTCGTCTTGTCTGTCATATGTCAACCTGTTAAGAATACAGTCAAATCTCAATTCCTATACATTGCAAGTGAAGGGTCTCTCAGAGAAAAAATGACTTTCGATTGTGACCAAATACTGTAAAGAATCAGGTATGATTATGAGATAGATTGCTTCAGAGGGAGGGGTTAGCATGAAAGCTGTTTACAATACGATAAAAAGGTTCGGTGTGAATAATATTTACCTGGTCGAAGGAAAACGAGACCCTATGTCCTAAATTAGGCAAATAGATATGCGAATATTTTTCCCAAAAAAAAGGGATATCGAATCGGGATTGTGCGAAAAAATGTCGTATTTTTATTGCAATGATTCAGGAGTCTAACTCTTGCTTGTAACGTATAAAAAGCAAAAACAGCCTCAACGCAGCAAAACCCAAGAGTCTCCTGTCAAAACTAGGGCTCGGAAATTGTACGACCAAATCTCAACTAAAAATGAACAACGTATTATAATGAACTATGAAACCTATGTCAAACTTGACTATAAAACCCTACCCGGACCGCAGTTTTAGATTGCGGCTCCACTGAGGTGAGGATGAGCAGAGTGGAGCGGAGTTGTGCCAATATTAACCACTGAAATCTTAACTAACGTGCGCAAAGCGCGCTCGACGTGACCGCATGCGCCTTCTATTGGTTAATATTGGCACGGCGCCGCTCGTCTCCGCCTCAGTGGAGCCGCAACCTTACACAGTAATTAAAACTACGCTTACAAGTACATTTTATCAACAATCTGTGAATGTCGATTGTCGTCACTTAAAAAGGTAGTAAAGGTCTCTTATGAGCATTGCACAGTGGTCCCGCGTTCATACAACAGCGGACGAAAATAAACAAGTTGCAATAAAAATATGATAGATAGTGTTCAACGCTTCATTACGTTATGTTTGTTCTAAAATTAGAGAAACAAAGTCTTTCGGTAGTGATCCTTTTTTTTTGGGGCAAACTTCGCAGGCCAGTGATGAAAGGATCGGATGTTAATAGTAGTCGATTCAGTAAATCAGTGTTGCTCGTCACCCTAGATTGTTTTCTGGTGTTATGTTGCCTAATGTATTTCACATCTTTATTTTTTGCTTCTGCAGCCTCTTCTGACATCTCGCCTATAGGTAAAAGAGCATATTCTATCACTTCTGACCCATGAATTAAAACCTTATGCACTGAAGCAGGAAGGTAGTACCACGGATATTTCGTCACGAGGCGTTTCGCTGTTTCTATGGCATATTCTTCGATTTTTTTTGTATTAATCCTATGGCCAGAAGCTAAAACTTTTAATATCACAGAACATCTGTATATCAAATCTTCGTTTAGTCCTGTTATTTCCGCAGTTATTCTAGGATTGTCAAAGAATGCACGTGCCGTGTTTCCGTCATTTGTGGAACCACTACCTCCACTTAGTGGTTTGTCGACAATAAGACCCAGTTTTTGTCTAAAAAGTGTTTGAAGCAGCTTTTTTCTTTCCAAAAAACCACATTTCTCTTCTTGAGATCTCATTTGGCATTTTTTGACAGGTAGCCGATAGGACACGTGTAAAAAATATTCATAAAAACGTATGCAAAGTAGACAGCATTTTTTTTATGGCACAGGAAGGCAAACGAGCACACAGGCCACCTGATAGTAGGTGGAAACTGATACACATAGACATTCGCATTCACAAGACTGCAAATGTATTGCCAACCCTGAGGACTAAGATGGAATGCCTCTATGCTAGTCATTTCACCGGCTGTCTTATCCCCAAACCGGAACACAACAATATGAACACTGCTGCTTGGTGGTAGGTTAATGGATAAGATGGTGGTACCAACCCGGACGGACCCTGCACAAGGTCCTCCCACAAGACTTCTCTCTCGTTCTCTTACGTTTAGCCAGTCCGAATGTCTATTTAATAATACTTTCTTGTTCTGAGACGCTTTTTTGTAGTACTCCATTAGTTTTTTGCACAGATAGCGACATCTTTTCTCTAAATTTTGGGTATTAATATTATTTTCTAAAAACGGCTTAGATAATTGCTGGATGACGTATTTGCATTTTTCAGCATTATTATCTTTGGTAGCACCTATCCATTGTTCAAATACAAACATACGTGACAACGAATAATTGATTTCTTGGTCTAAAACAAATTAAACAAAACATGAAATATTTTCACCGTAAAACTATAATGACGTAAAATGACTATCACCAAGACCTTCGGAAGTGTTCGGTGAATTTGTCATAAGAATATTAAAGTTCATACTTTTTGCTTCAAAATGACATATAAATCATCAGGGGGTCCACGGGGTATCTACAGTAAAAGCTTCGATATATTTCCTAGATTTAAATTTTCATAGGTTATTCCGACGTGTTGCGTAAATGAATTATAACAATAAAACGAAGCATAAAAATCAAACATAACCTTTAAGAAAATACTAACCATACCTTCTTGAATCTCCATTATAAAATTCAAAGACACTTTTAAACAAAATAGTAGTGAAAATCATCCGTAAACAAATCAATGTTTTTACTGTTTTGTGATAACACGGTTCGAGTGCGTGCGGTATGACAACTTCGGATGAATATAAGTGGACATTTTTGTTCCGACACATGTGAAATAATTTATGTTTTCTAAACCTACATGTATTTAGCTACCCTCCTTGGTAAAAAAAAAGGTTTTATAGTTAAGCGACTTTTTTGAATATTGTCTTCTACTGGGACCACTGTGCATTGTCGCGAAGAAGCAAGGGATCTATCCCTGTGAGTAGCTGCTCTTACAGCCCCATCTCAACTTTCCAACCTGTATAGACGATTCAGAAATATATTTTCCATATTATATTTTATAAAAGTTCGCGCCTTTTTTTACTGTATGTTTTCATCGCTTAAATTTATTTATGTATGCACATATTATTAGTGCTCTAAAATGCGTTCAAAAACCGTAGGAAATGACCAGCATTATTACAACCAATTTTACTATGAGAACTTTCTTGTCTGTGGTAGTAGGTAAAATCTGAACAGTAATGTTATTACAGTATCGATTTCTGTAAGGATGAGTTTAAATCTGGAACAGCTGTCAAAACTCAAGAGGGTCTCTATTCTAGTATCCATATACCTATAATAAAACAGTTATCGATACGAAACGTAAATTCAGTAAGTATGTTTTTTTATTATAAACCGCACGACAAGTGACTTGAGAATAGGGACTTCATTCGTTTGTCAATGATTTAAAAAAAACATTCATATTCGTGACGCTGACACAGCACAAGTTTGTTTCGCCGCTATGTTTGTGGTCAAGTCGTCGGCTTTTGAACCCATCTGAGAGTAGGTACTTATGATCATACACCGGTTTCGCGGGGGCAAAAATGTACCAGTGCTAGTGATTCATTAAAAATCGACTTAGTTTATCGACATCCATAAAAATAAATTTTTAACCATCATTATCATAACTAAACTAATGGCTAAGTTTGAATACGTTTAACTATGTGCAAACCTCTTTCATTTATACTTATCGCAACTATAAACAACCGATATCTGACATTGACTGTGTCGAGTCACTTTTGACAACCATTGAATCATTGAATAATTCATCTAGTAGGTACCTACAACAATATTATTTAGCATTCCGATCAATTAAAACTACCTTTTTGGTTCTTAAGGCGGCTAAAAATGCCTCGCAAGAAAAAAGATCATTCATCTTCCTGGAAACCTGACCATTCAGATATAGATGATAAAGGTACGACTTTCTTTTGCAAGAAATGTAAAATTCATATGTCACGAAAAAAGTTTTCCGTACAAAGGCATATAAGAAGCCAAAGGCATAATAGTCCAAGATCCCAGAGCGATAAGACACAACTTATTTTCACATAAATGAAACCTCATGTTCTCAGTAGTGTCAGGCATATTTCACTTCTATACAAAGCGACAAAGTAGGTCCGATCAACACGTAAAAGTATTGAATACATATAAAATATATGTATAATGCTGGCCGAACGCGCCTAAATAAACCATATTAACTCATATTGAAAGTTCATTTTTCGTAGTTTACTGCGAACGTATAGTTATACCTACGTTTGCTCGCTCGAACGGTAGGGTTGTCAACACATCGAAAATATTAATATAAATTAACAGGTACACATTATGAGAAAAACAGTTACTTGAATAATCAAAATATAATATATTATATATATATTTATATATATTTATTTGATTACACGCTTGATTGTTACTTTTACATTCTGTTTAAGATTAAATAACTATTAACTATAGGTTTTTTCGAACCAAAACTCGGTTGCAGAAATATTGAGGTTATGTGTCAAACAGTACTGATTTGTTTGTAAACAAATAATTTTATCATTTCTATTGACCCCGAATTTAGATAATTCAATATTTCTAACTTGATGAACACTGTTTCGTGTTGATTGATCACTTCAATATACTTAGGTATATCATCTTATATGTATAAATAAAAATAAATTGCAACTACTGACCTTTCCTCGTTCACCGGCAAAGAGAAAAACGTTTCCTTTTTATTATTTTTGGTTCTCTTGTGTAAATACCCACTCACACAGAAATAATGAGTATTTTTTTTAAATTATGCATTCACCAAAACAATTCAAAGAAACTACAACACACCACACACATCTAACCGAACTTGACGTAATGACTAGAATGTACCTACTACCACAGATTAAGTAAGAGTGTACTACTCGCCTACTTGCATCTCGCTTGACGTGTCTCGACCATGTCTCGACACTCAAAAACCGGTCGAGCGAGTTGACATCGCCGCGCGCGGGCATCCTTGATGTATTAGCATCGGCAACTATGTTCCGTCAGGCGGTGATTATCGGACGTACCTCGCTCAGATAAATATCTGTTACGTAGTAACTCTTACTTAATCTGTGGTAGTGTCTTATGTGCTCAGAATACCTGCGCGCTTGTGGAGCTTGCCGAGTGACACCTGGGCAGGTACCAGGTGTGAAAGGTAACTAAAATTAATAGTTATTTAACTTAAATTTTTATAGCTGATTTGTATATATATTTTGTAGAGTATTATTATAAAGTTATATCATAAGCGTCAGACACTTTTCATGGGCCAGAACTTTTGGCAGACGCTTTAAAGCTCTCCAAAAAATTAATTAACTTAACTTATTTTTACATGTCTGGCTTTTAAATATGTTGTTAAGACAATTGTTACAAAGTTATATTTAATTAGCCAGACAAAATTGATTGACCAAACCCCCCCTAAACAGCAAAATTATTCAGCCGTGAGTATGAGCGCGAGTGCACGTCTGGCTAATTAAATATAACTTTGTAACAATTGTCTTAACAACATATTTAAAAGCCAGACATGTAAAAATAAGTTAAGTTAATTAATTTTTTGGAGAGCTTTAAAGCGTCTGCCAAAAGTTCTGGCCCATGAAAAGTGTCTGACGCTTATGATATAACTTTATAAATAATACTCTACAAAATATATATACAAATCAGCTATAAAAATTTAAGTTAAATAACTATTAATTTTAGTTACCTTTCACACCTGGTACCTGCCCAGGTGTCACTCGGCAAGCTCCACAAGCGCGCAGGTATTCTGAGCACATAAGACACTACTGAGAACATGAGGTTTCATTTATGTGAAAATAAGTTGTGTCTTATCGCTCTGGGATCTTACTCTATAACAGCGTCGATAAAAACCAAAACGTATTTAACCTGGATTTGCTAAAATTTATTTTAGCTTGCAACATACCATGGACCCAAGTGGGAAATCCCATTTTCATCAATTTTATATGTGATTGCATATTCGGGAAATATGGTTCAGAAACATATTCCCAACGAATCAGTTTTGAGAAAAACGACCTTAGACATCGCTTATAATGAGACGATGAAACAAATTAAGGCTAAACTAGGAAATTCTAGAATTTATGTGAGTGTAGACGAAAGTACAGATGCCAATGCTGCCCTCCTAAGCAAGTAAGCAGTATTCCAAAATCAATAACCAAAGCAGTTTTAGTTCTCTTCTCTTAGTAATAAGGTTGATATTGCTACAGGAGTTTTATCTCACTTACTGCGTATTAGCTTAGGAGGGCAGAATGGGCGTCAGATTGGGAATGTAATAGTTGGAGCACTATTAGAAAATGAAATAGGTACCCCACACATAATATCTAGCGTTTGTCTAGAGGAAGTAAATAATGTTAGTATAACAAATCTTATTCAAAATGCCCTGGAGAAATTGTGGGGAAGTAACCACAACAAACATGATAAAGTTTTGTTGCTTCTTACGGATGGCGTAGCCTACATGCTAAAAGCTGGTAAAAATTTGAAAAAGGTTGTTCATCAAGCAAGTCGTATCAGGGTGGATCAACTTTTTGTTGTTGTTATTCTGTCCCGTAAGCCAGGAGACAACAGTGATAGTTTCTTAGAAAAAATGTTATAATATATACTTCCAGCACACTCAGGGGAAAGGCCATAAAAGAATGGGTGTGTAATTGCCATTATAACAGTTTTTTAGTGGACTTATATCCTTTGAAATCTTAGTTTTAAAGAGTGACCCAGGAGACGTCACCATGGCAACGAGCTACAAAGAAAAGTTGATTGACCCATCAACATTTAATAACAAAGAATCAACGTGTATATTGAAAGCAAAACGGGCAATGAATGATATAAACATTCTCAACGATTTGAAATGGGTAGCCAACAATCTATCTATCATACCAAGTACCATAGAAAAATTACAAACAAAATTTAAGTCTAGAAGCCAGTTTGAATATTGTCCATAAGTTAAAAGTACATATATCAAGATTACTTTTGAATCCTCAAGGCAAAATTATTCACAAAAAACTTCAAACAGTGTTAGAGAAAAACGTCGGCATTTCAACTTTAAAAACATTAAATGATTTGGTATCCGGAAAAGAAATAGAACTGAGTCATATAACAGAAATTCATAAAGATAAAGATAAAGACATTTATTCAGTAAGTAGGCCGCACGGGCACTTTTACATGTCAAGAATCTACCAGCGCTTCACAAGAGGAGACTCATCAATACTATAAATTGTTTGAATTTGCTCCAATTACTACAGTTGACGTAGAAAGGTCATTTAGTTGGCTAAAATGGATATTGTCACCCAGGCGACGAAGATTAAAGTCTGAAAATGTTGGAATTTTTTTTTATTGTATATTATGAAAATTATATTAAATATTAAAGAAAGTTAATTCCTCAAAAAGTTTATTTTTGTATATGTAGTTTTCTTCTTCATTCAAATTCTTGAAATTACACAACGGTTGTACGTAATTTTTATCGATATCAACTAATAAAATTAGTTTAATGTGTCCTCGCACTATTGAACGTCAGTACAGATTTGCCCCCGCAAAACCGGTGTATGCTTATGATATGTGTGTAGATAAAGTAGTGTATGGAACTGTACATAATTAACCTGTCCTTTGACGTTGACCCACCTGTGTCAGCCATTCTAATAAAGATTTCGAATTTAAATTTCATTGAAAAAAGATAAAAAAAAAACGAATTTTAATGCTTCAATTAAAATCTGTTAGGTACGCGTCGGCTTAAGTACTCGTGTGATTCTATTATGAAACGAGCGTTAGCGAGTTTCATAAAACCACACTCTTGTCTTAAGGCCTCTCATTATGCGTCAGTTGCATAAACTACTATTTTAATACACATATAACATACAATAATCGCCGGGGATGTGTTAATGTTGCGTATTCTCTTTTCGGTGCAACATACCTGTATCTCTGCTAAAGTTAATCCTGGTAACGTTGTGCTAGATTTCTTTATCGCCCAACCGAGACCAGACTGCATTTCCTTTAAAAAAAAAATAGAGTCAAACCATTAAAAGTACAAACATATAGCACACAAGAGTAAGATTTTTGGAATTACGGTCAAAACGACAGAAGATGGGTTTTTTTCAATCGCTCGATCGAACCGATTTCAATATCCAAAGAAATATCCTTAGTGGATATTTTTTAGACACAAGTACACGTTTCAAACCAATCTTTTCACGAAATAATTAATTACGATATCTCATGCTGTATCCACTTTTGGACCGTATTACAATGCAAAAAAGGTGAAAAAGTGGATACAACTCTTTGTAGTCAAATGTACAAACTAATTGAATAAAAATTACAGCTTATATGATGTCATAACGACAAGTAAAAAATACGGCTAAGGAGATTTCATTTCAATGCTGTTCTAATAACTTTTTGGAAACCCCTCGCACTTTCAATCCACGAAGTAGTCTTCATCTTCTTATTTTAACTTCCCCAAGCCCTTCCCCAAATATGAGCCTATATTATTTGAATATCGTAGAGATTTTCTGATTCGATAGTAATAAAAACAAAGGAAAATCCATTTTATTTCCTTTGCAATTAATCTTTATTCCAATTGCTGAATTATGTAATTTTTTTAGTGCGCTTTGTAGTGTAGTGTTTCCAGATTCAACCAAAATCGTATGAAGAAGGTATCATGTTTAAAAACCGGTCAAGTGCGAGTCGGACTCGCGCACCCACTGTGCGCTCCGATCCGTACTGCCACAAAATATTTCACGAATGCCTTGTTTTTACAAACTTTTGACACCCCACACCACGGGATAGACAAGAAAAAAACACCACACCCACGATACGTGTAGAGGACGTACATAAAAAAAAAAAACATGATTTTTATTTACCACTTTGTAGGCGCAACCTCTATGTATACTACTCAAAACGAAATAGGGGCCACGGTATATTCTGCATACAATAGAACTGTTTTCGGAGAAGGATTATTATAACAAATTTTAACCTGTTAGTTTTGAATTTATCATCATTCGAAAGCTGCAATGTTCAACTTACAAGTTCTGTTTTAAATTATTTTGTCAATAGTTTTGTTTTTACCATGCGTGTGGTTTTTTAAATCAATTTTAAAATTTCAAAAGAGAACTTTTTCCACGGTAAAAACAAAACGCTTGACAAAAAAATTCAAAACCTAGCTTGTAAGTTGAACATTGCAGCTTTCGAATGATACTAAATTCAAAAATTACAGGTTAAAATTTGTTATATTATAATAATCCTTCTCCGAAAACAGTTCTTTTGTATGCAGAATATACCGTGGCCCCTATTTTGTTTTGAGTAGTATATATTCATGCCAAATAACGGTTTTCTTGAACTAAGAGTCTGAGCGAAGCTGCAGACGGACAGATATGGCGTAACTATAAGGGTTACTAGTTGGACTGCTGAACGCTAAAATGACAAAAAAAGGTTCTTGTAACGTATGCGTAGTGAAATTTGGACAAAGTTTGTATATATAAAAAACAAAAATCTAAATAAAAAATATATAATATGTGTCTGTCAATATAAAGTCAGTCAATCGGTTTGGTAAGTTTCATAAAGATTGGGTGTTTGGTTTTGTAATTATGGTAAATCAACAAGAACGCCGTCGTCAAACAGTATGTAAGTTCTACAGTACACATCCCCTATGGCCGAAATCAAAGGTTGTGGAACATTTTGTGCAAATGGGTGAGAGTCAGGGCTCCATTTACAATATTTTGGCGTCCTTTGCCTTGAAGAAAACCACTGCTAGAAAGCCTGGTTCTGGAAACTATTCCAGCTTGAGCAAGTTTTCCGAGAGAGCTCGATTAAAGAAAATTACGGCCGGCCGTGTCGCAAAATCTTATAGAGAGCTCGGAAGAAAATTTAAGTGTGACGGCAAAACTGTTAAAAAATATCTTTTTGTACTCGTCGATTAAAATGTTTGTATTACGATTTCATAGAGAATACTGTAACGTCACTCTTTTCATCGTTGAATAGTCTATGTTACTTCCGAAACAACCGAAATAACTATTTCGATACGCTCTAGACAACCGAAAAAAATTTGAAAATAGAACTTCGTATTTAAATAATATGTGCCCTTGTTTAAGGAGACTCGATGCGGTACAAAATTTGCCAATATTGTATGGCGTTTTGGAACGTAGCAGCATCGCGTCATCTGTCAAAAATCTACTTAAACTTGCTGCTGTATCCAGGACATTAAAAAAACCGGTGGTGTGATAACTTTTCTTTTAAAAGCCAACAAGTTTACGTTTTCTCTGTGGAAATAAAAATCATCATTCATAAAGATTTCATAGAGAATACTGCAACGTCACTCTTTTCATCGTTGTTACTTCAGAAACAACCGAAATAACTATTTCGATACGCTCTAGACAACCGAAAAAATTTTGAAAATAGATCTTCGGATTTCCATATATGTCCTTGTTTAAGGAGCCTCGATCCGATACAAAATTGCCAATCTGTGGCGTTTCGGAACGTAGCAGCGTCGCATCATCTGTCAAAAATCTACTTTTAGTTTTCTTATATACTCGTATTAATGACTTACATTATTAATTTTAATGAACTCGTACAAAAAGTATTGTTCACAATAGTGTCATAATTAAGCTTTTTTAATCTCGTACCTTACTTAGGCCACTCAGCAAGCTTCGTGGCCTAAACACGGTACTCGACTAAAAAGCTCTCTATTATAACACGATTACGAAAAATACTATTTTCATCACACTTGCACGTAAACAGTATCAAAACATACAGGTTAACTTGGCCGCAATGCCCCATATAAAACCCTCGACCTTTTTATTTACCATGAAACCCAAGGTCGGTAAGTAAATTTTTTTTAATTTATAGCACAGCACACAGGTCATGCAAGTTCAAGCAAAGAGTTTACACGCAATTGAAAAATTGTCTTAAAAAATTATTTAAACAGGATTTTCATTGCAATCTCGCTACATGTTACTTAAATACTCAATTAATGTTCTTAATAATCGATTTTAATAGTTTTCTGTATCAAAACGTCGTTTTTTTTTACACTCCTTCAGGGTTGTATGTATACCTACGTAAGTATTTGCCCTTAACGTTTCTGAACGAAACATTTGTATAATCTGTGGAGTCCGCCCGTCATCCGCTTAAAAAAAGTTCAAGTAATTCGTAATAATAGTTGTGCTGACTTGTGTAAGTATTATAAGTGTTTTCTGTCCTATAATTTTATTTATTTACTCGCAAATGTGATGAAAAACATTGTATGTTTCACGGTCGGTACAGGAATTACGAACCTCGACTCAGAAAGCCCTCAGTCTTCGACTTCGGGCTTCTACTAGAGCCTCGATCGTAATTCCTTACTTACCGACCTTAATACACAATGTACTATTTCATCACACTTGCACGTAAACAGTATATAAACATACAGGTTAACTTGGCCGCAATCCGCAATGCCCCATATAAAACCCTCGACCTTTCCTTTTACCATGAAACCCAAGGTCGGTAAGTATTTTTTTTTTAATTTATACCACAGCACACAAGTCATGCAAGTTCAAGCAAAGAGTTTACACGCAATTGAAAAATTGTCTTAAAATATTATTTAAACAGGAATTTCATTGCAATCAAAGCGTCGTTTTTTTTACACTACTTCAGGGCTGTATGTAAACCTACGTAAGTATTTGCCCTTAACGTTTCTGAACGAAACATTTGTATAATCTGTGGAGTCCGCCCGCCATCCGCTTAAAAAAAGTTCAAGTAATTCGTAATAATAGTTGTGCTGACTTGTGTATTTATTTACTCGCAAATGTGATGAAAAACATTGTATGTTTCACGGGCGGTACGGGAATTACGAACCTCGACTCAGAAAGCCCTCAGTCTTCGACTTCGGGCTTCTACTAGAGCCTCGATCGTAATTCCTTACTTACCGACCTTAATACACAATGTACTAAAAGACATGGGCATCGAAAAGCGGTGTAGAAAAGTTAAGCCCACCGTCTCTGAAAACCAAGAAATCACTCACGTACGGCTGCGTAAATTGGTCAAAGAAATATTTTACGCTAAAAGCAATGTCACTTGCGTTATGGATGACGAGTCATATTTCACGTTAGATGGAAACAAGTGGCAAGGCAATTACTATTTTGAGAACACCAATGGTCCAACCGATGAGAACGTGAAATATGTTGAGCATACCAAATTTCCTAAAAAAGTTTTGCTATGGCTTGCCATCAGTCGACGCGGAATATCTAAGTCTGTATTCTTTGAGTCAGGTTTAGCTGTGAACGCCGATCGCTACATAGAGCGTTGTTTGCCATTAGTGCGGGATTTTATAAATACGAGTCATAGAGGAGAAAATGTAGTGTTTTGGCCAGACTTAGCCTCAAGCCATTATTCCAAAAAAACCCTTAGCAAAATGGCGGAGTTCAACATCCCATACATACCGAAGACATCAAATCCACCTAATGTTCTGCAACTTCGCCCTATTGAAGATTTTTGGGCAAACCTAAAGAGGCGAGTATATTGCAATAATTTTCGTCCCAAAAATGTACAGAGTTTGATTCGAAACATAAAATATAAAAACATAAAAACATAATTATTTTAAAAAATAATGGTGTTTTTTTTATTTAAAACAATATTGAACTTTGTCCAAATTTTACTCCGCATACGTTATGCGGAGAACTCTTTTAATTTTTACTTTATTTATTTTTACTTGTTCTGAAATTGTTCGTAAAAAAACATATTCTGAAGAAAAAAAATATATTTACGGTTAAAAAGATACAGCTCATGAATGTCATACATGACAGACGGATGGACGGACTGACTGACTGCTTAGGCTTAGTAACCGGGTCCCCGTTTAGCTTCGAAACTCTAAAAATCAAAGGTCCTAATCGTGTTTTCACGTTTAACAGTTTCAAGGAAAAAAAACTTTATTATTTTTAAAGAGCAGGCTCATACGCAGTATGTTTATAGAGATTCAGATCGCGAATCACAACATGCTTTAGCATAGTATGTGCCCTGTTAACCTAACAGAGAAAACAACAATTCGAACTTTACCAAATAATGCAGTATAACTATTCGTGTCCGTCGGGACAATACTCGTACGATTACCCAATCGCATACGGTGAACGGTCATATTTAATCTTTATCATAGAGAGCGCAACGTTACCTGCTCGCGAGCCAACGCGGCCGTCTGCTGCTGCGCAATGGACTGCATCATTTGCTGCTGCTCCTTTATCTGCTCCAGTTTCTTTTCGCGCTCGAGGCGCTGGATCTCTGCCAGGGTCAACCCATCCTGGCTCGTGCTCTGCTGCGCCTGCGCGCTCACCGCCGACCACGGTGCCTTCTTTATTATAGCTTCAATAGTTTGACGTTGTTGCTGCTTATGATCCTGCACATTACGCGTCACTCGATGAGTTCACAATTGTAAACAAAATGATTTATTTTATAAGGTTACTCATTTTACTTACCTGTTGGCTCTTAAGCGCTTCAAGCTGTTTTTTCTTTTTTTCCTCCTCAACTGCAAGTTTTTCTTCTTCTCGCCTGCATTACGTTAATTTTGGGTATAAGAAAGTATTTATTTCAACCAGACCCTGTTATCAGTGGAGCAAATCCATTGAAAATACTAGGGTTCGTCCATTTGTGACAACATTTCGATGTAAGTAAAGTAAACTTAAGGTGCGACCGCACCGCTGCTTAAAGGTGCGTCAAAAATGGCGCCATGTTGTTACTATGACCCCGTCTTTTGTTTACGCCATGACACCGTATTTTACGCAGCGGTGGGGTCACACCTTTAGTGTGTTTATTGTCAAGGATTGCAGGCCGCGAAGAGCTGTATCATTTTTTAACTCCATTTTTGTAATTTTTTTAACAATAATTTGGTTTTATAATATCTAAATAATGAATCACAAATGATTATAATAAGAGCAACTTGGAACATTATCAGAGCTCTGCAGGGGTGAGCCATTTTCTAAGTCATTCATTTCAAATATTTATATTAATATAGATAAAACTTCCCATAAAAAATTTAAGAAAATAAAACTTTACAGATGGAAAGGCGTCAATCAACTATTCTTTGTACATTTTAGTATGTCTTTATTATACAACACTGTTAAACCACAGCCCTGAATAAACTATATTTTTTATCAATAGATTCATTGTCAGTACAAGTAAAGATAAGCTATCCAAATCAGAATAACATTTTTGCCAAAAATACTGGTAACTTGGGGGACAAACCGCTATTTTCATACAAAACTGGGGACCACTAAGTTAAGAGTGAAACAAGATATTTTAATTGTTTAATAAATTTATCTACGCAGTCATAGAATTCGCTGTTTATCTGTGTAATACAATCACACAATATTTTAAAGAAAATCCATTTAGTTTTTCTTTACACTAAAAAGCCTTACAAACTTGAAAAAAATAGTGTACAAAGAATAGTTGATTGACCCAAAGAGAGAGTGAGTGGAGTGAAAATGCACATTAAAATACTGTCCAGATCTGTTCCTTTAAAGAGGTTTGCTAAAAAAGGTTGATATAAAATTAATTTGCTTGATGGCGAAGTAAATATTGTAGCAGAAAGGCAGCATTAATAAAATAATTTCATTAGTCATTAAATTACACCGCATCTACCATTGCATAACAAAAAAAATAATAAAAAAATAGTTTATTTGCTTATCAACACATAGATATACATAAAAAAGAGATGTCTGGCGGACCCCAAACTAGGCTGAGCCTGTATCTTGGGGCCCTGGAGTGCTTTATGTGAAAAAATAAGTGATATTCATGCAATTTAAATGAACAGAAAAATAAATGTATGTATGTAGGTATGTCCATGTTATGCAAACTCTGAAAACTGCTCACGCCTGCCGAGCTCTGAAAATTATAGACATCTTAAGTGCCACTTCAACCACATAAGATTACGATATAGATGCAAGATGGTCTACATCAGATATGTTAAACGTTGTGGATACAATCGTTTCGTTATAACGGGTGATAACAAAAAAATGAGAATTATTTGCAAGGGTGTAAAAAAATAATTGTGTAACATTTTATAATTTTTTTATAGTAAGGGTTATTATAATACACATTTAACTATTTACAAAATTATTAATGCACGTTACGATAGGGCCCGTAATCAGCTGTTCGACGCAGTTTTGACATAATGCGCGAACAAGACCGTTGGACGGCATATTTGTCCATTTTTCGCACACAGGTTTTGATTATTTTTATCAGTTGGGCACAATTTTCTGCTTCCCAATTAATTTTGTAAACCAAACTGCTCAAAAAACCAGAAGAATCTTCGATCGGCCGACATTGTGGAAGGTTTTAGGGATTTCGGATTTTCGTTACAAATGGCACATTATGAGAGTCTAGGAATTGCAATGTTTTTTTTGACGTAATGCGACGATGCCTTATCTGGCCAAAACACATATTCTCCATCAGGGCGATGTTGGCGATTAAATGGTATAAGTATTTTTTCAAGCATTCACTCTATGAGAGTTTAGGATTAACTGCTAAACCACTAGGTTTGAACCACAGTTTTGACACACCTTTATCGGAAAAAGCCACATAAAGCATAACTTTCTGCTCAAACTTGTGCTTATACTTGTGTTTTATATTGTCTGGTGATGTTGAAATGTTGCTGGTATAGTACCGATCATTTCCAGGTATATGGGTTTTGCTCAAAGGGAAATAACTTTCATCATCCAAAATAAACGATTTTTCTTTGTAATTTGTAACCATCCAGCAGCATTGTAAAAATAAATAATGTTACATTTTTGCTGATCGGTGTATTACGTTGCCCTTATCTTCTTGCGGCACTCCAAACCCACCTTTTTTTAAAGACCGGCAAATGTACGGTTGAAAACATTTAAATATTTTCAAGGCATCTCGTTGGCTCATGGAATCACTATCATTGAAAGTGATATGGAGTGTCTTCAGTCTTCCCTTGATCATTATTTTAGCTGGTCGGCCGCTACCACGTTTGCCAGTTGTCGTCAAGGATGCAATAATTCTATATATACCTACTAGAAACTGTTACATTTTCTTTGGTAAAATGATCTACTGTGTTCTTTTTCCCCATGTTTATATTTTTATTTTAAAAATGTACAACGCGTTTTCGCAGAGCTTCTTGTTTCGGCGTCATTTTGACAATTATAAATGATTGAAAAAATGAAACCATTCCACATAAAATTGTGGCACAGGCATCATGATATTCTGCCACTATGCGTATTAAAAAAAACAATAAACGATTTGGTAAAAAAAACAATAAACGATTTGGTAAATAAAACTCCACTACGTACACGTAGTGCAGTTTTATTTACATAATAAATCCACATGAACATAACAAATAACACATTATTATCTTTTTTTTTCCTAACTATACATATACAGTCGTGGCCCACTAATTAAGAACGGCCTTAGTATTACATATAACTAGGCATTGGAGTTTTTGTCGCACGGTAAGACTAATAGCAAGCTATGGAGTCGTAATTTGCCATAAATATAAACTCTTATTCATATTCATACTCATTTATTTAATTTATCTTAAAATGCCTCTATATAGGTCGGTCGTGTATAATTATCTTAGTAAACTATATAAAAAAATAATTTTCTATTAGAGTATAAATTCATAACTTGAACTATTTTAACATACAATTCGCAAATAATATCGCCAACATTCCCTTCTGCCGTGTTTTAATGTATCTTTTGTTTGTTTATAAGTTTTCGTAATTAAATCAGTATAAAAACGGTAATTATTTTTCATTGTAATATTTATTTTCCAAATATAACATTAAATAATCGTTTCTAAACTCGTCAACGTTGTTATCCTTGATTATAAAAAAAACCTGAATAATTAAATGAGTATGAATATGAATAAGAGTTTAGATTTGTGACAAATGACGACTCCATAGCTTGCTATTAGTCTTACCGTGCGACAAAAACTCCAATGCCTATATATAACCTTTTTAAAATTTCTAAGTGTTACTTTCATATTAAAACTTTTATTTGTATTCGTTTACTATTATTTAATTTGAGTATAAATGAAGTTGATTGAAACAAGTTTTAGCAATAAAAAAATTATAGATAATAATAAAAAAGCCATTTGAAATTAACTTATCCCATAACATTGAAAAATAAGCTGGCACACTAATTAAGACCATAAACGAAAACTCATGAATTATAAAAGAAAATGTTAAAGTTATGTTAATATTTGCTAGGGAATCCCTTGAACAAGGTGCTGCAGAACTGCAGCACTGCTAGACATCTTTTCGTCATAGACTCCACTAGGACTCGGCATCTTTCTACTGGTATAGATATCCACGCTTCGAGTGCCGCGTCATAAAGTTCGTTTAGATTTTTAATATTTTTATTGGCTAGAGTTTTTTTGACGTCATTCCAGAGGTTCTCTATAGGATTGAGATCTGGACTGTAGGAGGGCCAAGTCATTACAGAAACAGAATTACGATGAAACCAGTCCTTTACAGATTTCGCAGTGTGTTTGGGGTCGTTGTCTTGTTGAAATTCTCAAACAACTGGTAAATTTTCTTCAGCATATGGCAGCATGGTGTTCTCCAAAATATCTCTGAAAACATGCTGGTTCATAATACCGTCAAATCGCACCAATGGTCCCACACCATGCCAAGAAAAACAACCCCATAATTTAATGTTCCCGCCCCCATGTTTCACTGTTACGGTAGTATACTTGGGATTAAACGCTGTATTTGGTGGTCGGCGTACGTAGATTTGACCGTCTGATCCTATTCTGTTTATTTTAGTTTCATCAGACCATAACACATGCTTCTACTGAGACAAAGTCCAGTATTTGTGTTCTTTTGCAAATTTAATCCTTGTGTCTCTGTTTTTGTTGCTCACTAATGGTTTCTTGCGAGCTACTCTACCAAATAAATTCGCTTTGTTCAGTCGTTTTCCTATAGTACGAGCTGCCAGACCAGATTTTTCCCCAAAAAGTTGACGGTTTATCTGAATAGAAGACCGTTTAGGATTCTTTTTCGCCATTCTAACAATTAGGGCGTCAGTTCGGGGTGTTGTCTTACGTGGTCGTTGTTTCCGCTGGACCTTCTGTCATGTTTGGTTCTTCTTCAAATATTTGATCGCGTTAAATACTTTCGTTTTCGAACATTGAAGGTGTTCGGCAACCTTTCGATATGTCTTCCTCTCTAAAACCAATGTTACAATGATGTTTCTGATGGAGGCATCAGAACTAGGGTTTTTACCCATTTTTACTAATCTTTTGAAGCACGAAATAATAATAGAATAGCCAAGAAACAGAAAACCAAGTGAAATATTGGTTCTTTTCAATTGTTTTGGAACATACAGGGATTCAAACCCCACTGTTCTTAATTAGAGTGCCAGTAATAAAGTACTTTAAATAGTAACAAGTTTATATATTCATCAGTTATCAATAGGTTGGCAAACGAATGTAAGTAAAAATAATTATTTTGCTAGTACCTAGATAAGCTTTAATTAATATTCATTGCTTGTATTGTGCTGATTTATGAAAATTATAGTTGTCTGTTCTGTATCTAGTCATATAAAATGTGTTTGTCCCTAATTAGTGGGCCACGACTGTATATACACTTTGAAATATTAATATTTCATCTAAATATTAGGTATCGGTAAAAATGTCTACTCAAACGTGACTCTAACCGTATAGAAAAAAAAGGTTTGGCGGGAAACTTGATAATTTTTCGCTGTAATTCTGTTTTATCGGATATAATTTTGTTGTTTGAAATCTTGTTTTGTCATAAATAATTCAATGTGAGTGCGGACGAAACTACCGACGAAGAAATGATTAGTCTTGTTTACTTATAGTTTCTTTAAAAATAAAACTTTTATTTTTTTGTTTTTTATTTAATTGCATGTTTGAAAAAAGCACTATACATACCTCGGCGGGAAATATGGGGTTGCCCGCCTCAAACCTATCCTCTACCTCTATATGTCTTCGGCCGGCAACCCATTTGGCCCGGCCTCTGTGGTAATGTACTATTATAAGTAACTACTTCAGATGTCCATAATGTTCCACGTTGCTCTTATTATAATCATTGGTGATTTCAGCTTCTTTATTGTATAGATATCATAAAACTCCGATATTCGCAAAATTTCGATATAATCAACACACGTGACAGACGTTATTAAAAGCGTTAATTATACTCTAAGAAACATCAAGGACCTCGTCTGCCACCATGGTGGCGCTGCGTTGTCAATTGACAGCGATTCAAAAATGTACAAAAAGGTGTGCTATATTATGCGCACATGTATGCCTCTGGGGTTGATGACCACAGTCATCCTGTTAACACAAAAAATCGGAGAGGCAGACATCCAGCGCTCTGACTGTAGTAGTATTAATATTTCAAGTTATTTTTATGATTTAAAAAACTATATATGATGAGCACACTTGGCAGACTTGAATTGTTCGCTTGATAAAAATGAAAAGAACCACGACAAAATAGTATGCCAGCATTTTGCCTCTGCGGTGTCTTGCGCACATGTCTGCCTCTTATCAAAACAAAGAAAATCGATGAGGCAGGCCTCTGATACTCCAAAGGCAGACCCAAATTGTTTCAACAATAGGAACGATTTACAAACCACGTCAGAAATATTTGGGTTATGTCTGTTAACTGCGTCCCCGCAAGTATACTCGTAAAATATCTTCATTTTCTTTCGTAGTGTCTCTCAGAACAGTATAACTCAGTTCCGACCTTTTCCGTATTGCGTACCTAAACCCACCTAACATAGACCCACCGTTTTAGGACTCAATAGTTTGGTCTTGATAAGCAGATTTTGCAAAAAAGAATTGAGTTGGCAACAAAAGCTTGTCCCAACAATTTATTTTTTGACGGAATGTTATTATTTTTTAAAGGCTATAATCACATGTTCTCGGTTTTTTTTGTGATTTCCTCTTATAGAGAAGAATGTTTATGCGAGTATTCACGTCTTAATTGTAACAGATTTCGACTTGTGATTTTTTTATGATAAAGAAGTGTTCTCTCCCTACCCCTCTGGGAAACAGGCGTGATTTAATGTATGTATGTATGTATTTGTATGTACTGTTCTTCGGGAAGTTCAATACATCAAAAAATAAATCTTTTTTATTTGGTATTATTTTACTTTTTTTATTCTCTAACTAATATTTGTTTTTTGGAAGGCGCTGCAAATCTATACAGGGTGGCCCGTTTTGTGGTCCAAAAAATTTTTTTAGGTGGATGGCATCCCGACGCATCATTTAAAAACAAAATTAGTTCAGCAAAAATCTATGGTTTCAAAGATACGATTTTTTAAACAAAATGATAACTTTCTTTAGAAATTTCACATAAATCACTCTGGTGTGAAAACTATGCGATGGAATCAAATGTAATTTGGTATAGGAGTAGTGTATTGACGTATCTGCCATTTAATTAGCCACTCTAGTGTAAATACTTTGCAGATTTTTTTAAATTTTCCTTTTCTGTAACTTTTTTCAAATTTTCCTTTTCTGTAACTTTTTTCAAATTTTCAACAAATGAACAGATTTTCGATAAAATGCTGTCACAAAAAAATGTACTACCGAAGTTTTACTTATGCTTCTTAAAATTCCTTAACATATGGTAAATCTTTACACAAAAAATCATAGCTGTGTGTAATTTAAAATCTTCAAAAACAGCATCGTGTGAATTAACTCGTGAGAATCGATAAATTACGAAGTTTACCATAATCTTTATTTGAACTAATCTGTCCTTAGTTCTTAGAAAAATAACAAGACTGGAACTTGAAATGACCTTGTTACTTGTTTTCTAATACACATACAGCTCAATAAAAGTCTTAAAAAAACTGGTTCACAAAAAAGCAGGTAAATTTTGCCATCCAACAACAAAAGACGTTATCTAAGTCATTCATTTGTTAAAAAGAGATAGACATATTGTTTGTCCTTGTTTAACCTATTTGGCTCGCTTGTAATTTTTAATTTATGTCCAATAAACAATGTTGATTATTAATGTTGTTTGATTTGTTATCAAACCTTAGATTATCTAACTTTTCTAATCACAGATTCAGAACATAATAAAACTTCAATTAGGTACTTGGCAGGTAAACAATTCACCTGTATTATATATTATAGAATATTATATGATTTTTGCTAAAATAATTAGTTTTCTCCAGTAAAAGTCTCAAATTATGATTATGGTAAACTTCGTAATTTATCGATTCTCACGAGTTAATTCACATGATGCTGTTTTTGAAGATTTTAAATTACACGGACAGCTATGATTTTTTGTGTAAAGATTAACCATATGTTAAGGTATTTTTTTTAAGCATAAGCAAAACTTCGGTAGTACATTTTTTTGTGACAGCATTTTATCAAAAATCTGTTCATTTGTTGAAAATATGAAAAAAGTTACAGAAAAGGAAAATTTGAAAAAATCTGCCAAGAATTTACACTAAACCCTGATTTTTAATTCCGTAGAATTCTGACGTTTGTTGGTCTTACCAGACTACAAAATATTCCTTGAACCGATGGTGCAAAAATTTCAATAAAATTATATGTAGAATATCACTTCTGTGATTTAAATATTTGAATGTAAAAGTAAATAATGTTTTATTAATTAATACAAAGTA
Organism: Acleris emargana; assembly: GCA_927399475.2. Taxonomy (NCBI): domain Eukaryota; kingdom Metazoa; phylum Arthropoda; class Insecta; order Lepidoptera; family Tortricidae; genus Acleris; species Acleris emargana. The sequence continues at coordinate 39,692,346 of OV656835.1, read as the reverse complement.
ATTATAATTTAAAATCGCACAATTTACACATAATATATTTTTATTTTTTTTCAGAGGGAAAAGTAAATACAGGTCTATCCACGAGAGTTGGCACGAATGGATTGACCTAAAGTAATGTCACTTGTCACTGTGAGTGGCAGTGTGAGTGCCTTTCTTATACAGGGGCCTCCTTATATTCTGTAAACACGTACCTAACACGTTCTCGTTGTTAAGGAAAAAAAAAAAAATCTGCACCAAGTATCAATGTTAATCCTTTTAGTAATTTTTGAAGTCCATTGTATTTAAAAAAAACATAAATATTTTTATTTGTGAAGAAAGGTGATGGCGTGTTCGAATAGTAAATAATCTAAAAAGGATCAGACCGAGGAGTCCGTCGTCAACAGAGTTTTAAATTTATTTATAATATACTGTCTTATCCTGTTTTCATACCGACGCCGCAATTAACAAAATAATGGCGAAAAGTTTCACGACATCGTCATTACGCATGAAAAATGTTTATATTTTATTAATTTGTAAAATGCAAAATGCAGGCTAGATTACGAAGTAAGAACTTACATAGATAAGATTACATTGTGCTTGATAACCTTCTTATTAGAATGACACTTCACTCATTTTTTACTGTCATATAAGCGACAAACAATACTTATACCGTAATGTAATTTTATCTTATTCTCAAAATGACTACACCTACTTTTGGACGAGGAAAAACATTATCGGGACAGTCTCGAGAAATAATTTTTAACGTTTTTAATTATTTTAAGCAAAAAACTAAAAATGCTGAAGGTGGATTTCTAAAAATTCAAGAGTTATACAAATTAACGTCTGCGGCGACTGGGACATCAGAACGAAGTGTACAGCGAATCGTTAACTGTATCTGCAAAAATGCGACTGAGGGATCGACTTCTAATGTGTTCGTGACACCCGGTGAAAAACGATCACGTTTGTCGAAAAGATCGGAGGTGGACAATTTTGATTTAAACGTCATCCGAAGGTGTATTTACGATTTTCACAAAATACACAAAACACTACCAACTATTAAAACATTACACAAAGTTTTAAAGGAGTCGATAGATTTTCCTGGCAGTGTCAGTTCTTTATTACGACTGGTACATAAAATGGGATTCCGGTGGAAGAAGATTCAGAACAACAGGATGCGGATAATTGAAAATGACAACATTCGTTACAAAAGATTTATGTATTTACAAAAATTACAAGAATATAGAGACCAAAAACGGCCTATTGTGTATACCGATGAGACCTACGTGCATAGCACTCATACTACGCCAAACGCATGGACTGACAACAGCAACAGTGGCATCAGAGTTCCCATATCAAAAGGGCAAAGACTTATAGCGGTTCATGCTTGTACAGAGGAAGGCTTTGTAGAAAATGCTTTGCTGACATTCAAATCTAACCAGAAGTCTGGAGATTACCACAGTAATATGAATGCTATAAATTATCAAAAATGGGTGAAGGAATATTTGTTACCGAATTTAAAGCCCAGAAGCGTCCTTGTCGTCGATAACGCTCCTTATCACAACGTTCAGGTGGATCGAGCTCCAGTAAAAAACTCAAATAAAAAAGAGATGCTGACCTGGTTAGATAAAAATAAAATATCATACCCAAAAAGAAATACTAAAATCGTTCTGTACAAAATAATTAAGAAACATAAAGACACAAAGAAAACTTACAAGTTAGATCAAATACTGCGAGACCACGGTCATTCTGTACTACGTCTTCCACCTTACCATCCAGATTTAAACCCAATTGAGATGTTGTGGGGGATTATAAAAGGTAAAGTAGGGACAAGGAACGTCACTTTTAATATGAACGAAGTTCAAAAACTATTCATCGATGAAGTTCATGCCGTTAAAACAGAAACGTTTCATGATACTTGGAGAAAGGCCCAAGAAACAGAGCGTTCGTACGAGTCTATGGAACACCGGCTAGACGACCTTACTGATGGTTTCATTGTTAATATAGGTGACAGCGAGGACGAAGAATCTTCAACATCTAGTAGTTCAAGTGATGCAGAGTCGGATTAACAATTTTATAAATAAATTTTATAGTCAGGTTATGCATATGTATGTACAGTCGAGTTTATAAATATGTGTACACTTTTTTACCTACTCGAATGCGGTCGCTAACAATTAGTTTGCAAACGCATTCGACTAGATAAAAAGGGTACACATATTTATGAACTCGACTGTACAGTCAGCGTCAAATAGTTTGTAGCAGTCAAAGTGGTCGAAAAGTTCGGTACATCATACTAAATGTATCCTATACCAAACTATTTGACCACTTTCACTGCTACAAACTATTTGACGCTGACTGCACATAAACCACAGTCAATTAACCCACTTAGCCCGACTAGGTGTTATAACACCGCTCAAATTGATTAAACCCACTTAGCCCGACTAGGTGTCGTAGCCCGAATAGGTTATCAATTTGAGCGGTGTTATAACACCTAGTCGGGCTAAGTGGGTTAATGCATTTGTACATATGAGGATAAAGTATTTACATTAATGGTGTTGTTTTAATTTAAGACTGATAGATCTATCAAACCCATCAATCCCAGGACCGCTGCTTAGAAGGCAACTCCCGTTGACAACGTTGTCAAAGATTTTTCATACATTTTATTCATGATGAAAGTAGACCTTAGTTTACTAGATTTATCTTCATGGATGGTTTGCGTGGCACTGCAGTATACTACGTTAGGTGTTCTTGGTTTCCAAAGGTTTCTTATTTTGGCGGGTATGCCAGATTTTCTTAGACACAATTATCGTAATTACTTTTTACATCAACCGGTATTTAATAATTATGTCATGCACACATAGACATTTTCATTCACTCGTTCAATCCATTCGTGCCAACTCTCGTGAATATATCTGTACTTGTGGGTATCATTCTGATTATTGTCATATATTACAAACCTTTGGAGTTAATTATATTTGATCATCGTTGTTTTGTATTCATAATAGTGAAATTTTTTTTTGAGAAAAATATGCACTGTAAAATGACAGTTGTCAAACTGTCATTAGTTCCGCCAAACTAATGACGACGCTTTAGGCTATTTTATGTCCTTTGCCGTTGACTTTGGGATAAAATGCAAGAATAAAAAATGATGACGCACAGATCAACCTACCTAAAGTTCTAGTATTCTGTTTTATTCAATCAATCACACATGCACTTGTTAACCTTAATTTTTCTTTGTAAGCAAATCATGTTAAGTAGTTTATGTACTTACATCATATTAAATATTATTCAAAATCTTCGTTTAAATCTTATATACGTACTCTACCTTATGTATTTGGAATAGCAACCAATTCAAATGACGAACAAAAACTTCAGTCAGTCTGTCAATAACATAAATCAATCAATATTTTTAGTTTAAAAACATCAACAATGAAAAAAATGTTCATTACTCCTGAAACGTCAGAATGCTGTCAGATGGCTGTCAGAATTCTACGGAATTAAAAAACAGGGTATAGAGTGGCTAATTAAATGGTAGATACGTTAATACACTACTCCTATACCAAATTTCATTTGATTCCATCGCATAGTTTTCACACCAGAGTAATTTATGTGAAATTTCTAAAGAAAGTTATTATTCTGTTGAAAAAATCGTATCTTCAAAACCATAGATTTTTGCTGAACTAATGTTGTTTTTAAATGATGCGTCGGGATGCCCTCCACCAAAAAAAAGTTTTTGGACCACTATAAACGGGCCACCCTGTATAAAGAACATCATGAAAAAATTAGAAGCAAATCGATTCAATACAGCCCGAAAAACAGTACATAAAAAAACATGAATAAAACATTAAATTAAGACTGCGCCGAGCGTACGCCGGATGTACAGTGGCGCCCTCATTAATATTATTGAGTTTTCTAATAAACTAAAGTATTCTCTTGAAATCGGACGGTGCTTTTTGTACTACAAATGAAAACACAACACAACACAATAGGATACATCACATAGTTTAATAACAATTGACCTTAGCTTTATCTTATCAACTAAACGAAAAAAAGTGGCCACCTTTTCCCATTAAGCTGACTTCTCAAAGGGTAACTGTTATCAAAGTTAGTTACGTAACCCATAAATTGTGTTTATACTTGCTCTACAAAAAAAGTATCGTCCAATTCCAAGGATTTTTTTTAGTTTATCAGAAAACACAATAATAGTATTGAGGGCGCCACTGGACGCTCGACGATTGCTCGGTGCAGTCTTAATAAGTAATCATTTAGTCGAGAACTGTCACAATTAAGATGTTGATACTCAACATAAATATTCATCACTATAAGAGGAACTTACAAAAGTATTTTTTACAATTACATAGTTCTACAGTAATGATTCAAAAACAAAAAACCCTACTAAGTACATCTGGTAGGCAGAGTTATTTAAAAAACTTCGACGTATTTCTAGCTTTCGTAAGGTATTATAATCTCAATTTATATTAATTGGTTACTGAAAAAATTGATAGCAAAGAGAGCAAGCCGAAAATCATGTTTGACGAAAACTTAAAATGATCACACAAAGTTAGTCATAAAATTTATCTAAATAAAAATAACAATTATGAAAGTAACAATTTAAATGTTTTCTAACTAATAACTAGGGTTAGGATTTTGGTGGATCATGGAGTCGCTATATGCTAATTATTATAATACATGACACTTTAAAGTTGACAAGTTTTTAGAGTTGTTGGTAATTCTGTAGCTCTGCCTACCCCACTCTGGGAATGAAGGCGTGAAGGTATGTATGTATGTTAAAGATGACCTTCAGTAAATAAATAGTAAATTTTTAGTTCTGTTATTCCATACCTACTAAAATTTGCTTGTTTGTAACGTTTTCACAGCAGAGATATCTTCCATACCCAAATTAATTTAAATTGGTTTAGCGGTTTAGCGAATAAATGAATTTTGAAATATTAAAATACTGAAGGGGTCATAATTAAAGTGGTGTGAATTATAATAAATAGGAAATAGTGACTTCCATGGATTCTAATAACTAGGGTTAGGATTTTGGTGGCATATCGTGGTTTTAGAATCCATGGAGTCGCTATTTCCTAATTATTATTATACATGACACTTTGATTTTGACCTTCAGTATGGTCATGTTTCAAAATGAACTAAATACATTTTTGGTTCGGTTATTCAATACCTACTCATATTTGCTTGTTTGTAACTCTTTCACAGCAGAGATATCCTCCATACTAAAATTCATTTAAATTGGTTTATAGCAGTTTAATGAATAAATTAATTTTAAATTATAAAAATACTGAAGGTCAAAATCAAAGTGGTATGTTACAATAAATAGAAAATAGCGACTCCATGGGTTCTAGAACCTCGATTTGCCACCAAAAGTCCTAACTCTACTAATAACATTAACAATTATAAAAGAAACAATAAAAAAACAAAAATACCTAATCGTAGTATTCAAGATTAGTACTGGCTCACTGGGCAGACTAAAAAAACAAAATGTTGAAAGTGGAACTCTGGCAGTCTTAAAACAATGCATTCGTTTTTTCAAATTGGCGGCTAAGTCGTTTGGACATAATATCGTGAAATAGATGCTGTTATATTATCTTAACCTCCTAAGACCCACCATACAACGAAATTTGCCAGTGGAAAATAAACTTATTGCGATTGCAATAAAGTCTATTTTCTAATTTAATTGCCAGTCATAAAAACAAGAGAAATTCTACTTTATCTTCTTTACAATTGATATTTTATTGCAATGGCCGTATTATGTACATATTTTTGTACGCGGGGACTTAGGAGGTTAAAAATAAGTAAAATAAATAAATAAAGTAATAAATTTGACGTCACCAACGTTAGCGACAGCGGTCAAGTTTGCGTATATTTGCAAGTTTAAAAAAAATCAATGACACTTTTATTAAATATATTTACTCGTATTTGCAATTAACAGTTTAAACAGCAGTGAAGTACAATTAGTGTCATCTATTTACAAAGTTGTAATTGAATGATGAAATTTTTGAAATAAAAGTACACATTGAGTTATTTAAGGGTGGAATATAATAACATGGCATTTTTTATTGGCAAACAAAGTGCAAACTTAAAAGTGAAACTACTTGAGTTGTGTAGTGTGTGCGAGTTGTGTATGTGACAATCTCAGTGTTTAATAAGCCCAGCCGTTTCACGCGATTAGTGCACTAAATAAATAGAACTGGGTGGATCTACTGGGATCCACAATAATTATCTTATCTATAAATATTGGGAACAGCCCTCCTATGCCGTCCTCTATTGATAGCTCCTTGGACTACTTCCTTAAATAAGCTACTCAAATAAGCTACCATGGCGCCTGCTCAGTCTAAGTGCTTCGCCTGCAGAAAGCTGTCATCGTCGGTAGATGTCGCTAAATGCTCAAAATACGTAAGTGTATATTTGAGTTTGTGTAAACTTAGGTCCTGCTGCGCGCGTCCCTTCATCGTGGGCTTGTTCGGTCTGTAAGTTGGAAGCGCCTTGAGGTGATAACACTGATACTGTGTGACCTATTAAGGGTAACGAGTTCGAAGAGGGCGGTGTTGAGGAATCTTCAAGGGAGCCCACGATAGCAGATGACCTCACCGAACTAGTGCGTAAGTTTCGCAAGGAGGTCGGCTCAATGAGAGAAGAAATGGTGGGACTAGGGCACGAGATGGCAGAGCTGCATAGGACTATTGGCGGGTTCCAGGCGAGTTTCGTGGTGGTGGAGGATGGGGTCAAGCGCCTCTAAGAGCGCATGTCGGAGCAATCGTCAAATGCCGTCGATGGTAACCTAGCGAAAGTGGTTGCCGACCTAAAAATAGAATTAAATAATCGAGTTCAAGACTTTCTCCTAAACGATCTCGAGGTCTCGGGTATCACGGAGGAGCCTAACGAGAGTCAATCTTATTTGGTGTGCCTGGTAGCGCGTAAGCTAGGTGTAGGCCTTGACGAGCGAGACATTGTGTTCGCCGAGCGAGTGGGAGCGCGCCGTCTACCGAGCGCCCCCGCGGATAATTTGTGAAAGACAAGCCCTGATGTTTTCTTGTATAAAATGAAGCGGTTTTCCAGTCCCTGATTGTTATTGGTTACTTTTGTTTGTTTGTGTGTTAATTTTAAGTTTCGGTCGAAACATGTTTTTCTGCCTGCTCTATTTGAGATCATTTTTTTTCAGTAACCACGAAACTAATTTGTGATGATTTAAAAAAAACATTACCGAAACTACTAAATTTATTTAAACTTCGATATGTACAAACATTTGTTATATACCATTTTGAACCTTATTTAATCAGCTAACGAAGCGAATAACAGCAATACAATTTGGTCAACTACGTTTTGATTGGTTGTCAATTTTGACAAAGTAATACTTGTAGGTAATCGTATGAGATATAAGTACAAAGGTGCTATATTATTTGCCGGTACTGTACGTCGACGTTTTTTAAATACTCTGTATGCCTGATGTGCTAGGTTTTGTTTTTGTTTGTAAACCATTATTTCGGAACTACTTGTAAAGAATACTTAAAATTATAACATTGATAACGTTTTCTTAGAAGCAGTAGCAAATCATCAATTTCCACGTTTTATATTTCAAAAATGGGAGACTTCCATACATCATTCATGCAGCAATGTACCTATTTCAAGTATTTTATTTATACCTCCGATAAAGTCGAGGAATGCCGAGTGATTAACTCCCAATTAATCGTACTGTAGTTTTGTGTCTAATCAACAGGGCTCGGAATAGGTACCTACTAAGTGCTTTATAACTTATAACAACCCAACTCTCGTTCCGATATCTATTAGAAACTGAACAGAATATTACCTCTTTCGATCGGCCTCATCAGTTTTAAGTTCTTCCGCTTTCTTTTTATCTTTGGTGGGTTTTTCTGGTCCTTTAACAATAGTGAAACCTTCTTTGATCCATTCCTGGCAGAAAAAACAATTTTATGGTTCACCAGATTATTTAATAAATAACGCACAAGTAAATACCTTTCATTACCAAAAACAGTAAATGAACACCCAAATATAACCCATTTTAATTTAAAATTATATCGCAAATCGACCATCTTGAAACCGGAAAAAAGATAATAAACCCATATTATAATAAACGACCACCAAAATATTAACCCCATTTTATTTTAAAATGTTGTCCAAATATTGTCCGTCACATTATTCTAATGAAATAGGTTATTCCAAAAAATCAGTAAATTTTAACTAAAATTAGTAGGCTCCCCGCCAGAAATCTCATTCTTCGTTCCTTCGCACCACTCGCCTACTCGAGCACTTCACCGCCCAGGGCTTACTCATGAACTTCTGACCCGCGCTTTGCATTAACACTCTAGGGGCAGGACAGATAAGATCACGTGGAAGTGGGGTGCTCTGAATCGGTTTTTGGTACATTAAACCAGCAAGCATCCAAGGCTAGCACTATACCACGACTTAGCTGTATGACTGATTGGAGAAAGGTGTCAAGGAGTGGAGATATGACTCGAGTCGCGACTGCTGAGTCTAGAAAGCCTCGAACCTTAAAGCCTCGACCGTATAGGCCTCAAATTAAAAAGTTCGTGTTACGAGAAGTGCTTATATTCAGAGGGCGGAATTGCTCATGGCAAAAATCAAACGTCAATAGAGTTGGAACGTTGTATTTTATCGACTTTTTAAGCTATCGATAAGTTCAGCCACCTTTTACATTTCTGACTTTAACATTAACCTCTTTGATTAGCTAGTTGACCATTTGACCTCTTTGATTAGATTAAAAGTGAATTGGATGGCAGTTAACTGTAATTTCTGCCACTAGTCTTTTTGCAACTAATTCACGTTTGTAAAAAATGGTAAATCCAAAAAGAAAAACAATTAACAAATGGATAAAGAAGTATCCTTGTCTTACTTACAACGAAAACAACTCAACAATATACTGCTCTAAATGTAAGGTTCACTTAAAGCAACTAAAAAAATATTGCGTTGAAACTCACATAACGAGTTTAAAGAGGTAAAGAATGATAATAGTTTTTATCTAGATTTGATAATATTTCTCGTTTCTTGCAACATTCCATGGAAGAAAATTAATAATCCACATTTCCGGATTTTTTTTGAAAAATATATTTGTTGTCCTTGTTCATCGAAAAAACTTCCGGACGAATCGTTGTTGCGGAAAGTTTATCTAGATATTTTGTACAATCAGACGGTTGATAAAATTCGCGAAAACATAGCAGGAAAATATATATGGTTAACAGTCGACGAAACAGTTAACATTAAAGGAAAATGTGTAGCAAATGTAATTATAAGAGAACTGGCCAAGAATACCTGTTGTAAATTTTACCTCATTGGATGTAAAATTCTTGACAAAGTCGATGCTAATTCAATGGCTGAATTAATCAAAAAACAACTTCAATTTCTTTGGCAAAATTCGTATAATGAGAATTTAAAGAATGTCCTTCTACTAAGTACTGACAGTGCCGCGTACATGTTGAAGGCTGGTAAAATTTTAAAAGGTGCATTTCCAAATTTACTGCACGTTACATGCCTTGCCCATGGTTTACATCGAGTCACAGAGCATTTGCGATCTCAGCATAAAAACGTAGATTCGTTAATTGCCAATGTAAAAGAAATATTTTTAAAATCACCACAGAGCGTAAGGTTATTCAAACAAATATGTCCGTCAATAGCCCTGCCCCCTAGTCCCGTTATAACAAGATGGGGTACATGGCTGAATGCAGTTCTATATTATGCACAACATTTCGACCATATCGCTGAAGTGATTTCACAGTTAAACCCAAACGAGTCAGCGGCAATTAGAGAAGCAATAAAAATACTTAAGGACAAACATTTGATAAATAATTTAATTTGTATTAAAGACAATTGGCTACTTGACAGTTGTCACAATTAAATATAAAAAGTGTTGAATATGGTAGTTTACACTAAAAAAATAACTGCACATATTTTTATTTGCAATAAAAAATATGATAAGTACTTTATTTTTGGAAAATAACATCGTCGTTTTTTACCTGTGGCTCCAATGAACCCAAACGCTAGCGGCCATGACTGATTTACGTGTGACGTCACTGCAGCCTAAATACAAAGTTGTCGAACATCTCCGTGGTAAAAATAAATGACTTGAAAGCTTACCATAATTGTATTCGTGAGAAGTTGCACTAAATGGAGGCGGGATATTTAAAGGCAGATAGTGCAAATCTGCCAAAAGTGGACAGATGTTAACTTCGAATCTCGACGTGCCAACTGCAACCACTTCTTTCGATGTTGTGGATTTTTAGGAACGTGTATGTATAAATATTTTTTCAGGAGTTTTGATCGTCGTACTTCTACACATTGGTACGGCACACGTCTTATAATTAGACATTTTCACGAAATATATTTTTAAAACTTTATCCTTTCGCTTAAGTTGGCTTTATAATAATTTGGTTCGTTGTTTTATGTGTAGTGACGTCACCAACGACAAAAGTCACGTGACCTACCGTTTACGCGCGTATTTCAAATTAATTTCGTTATAAACGTGTTTTTCTAATAATTAACATTTTTTCTAGAAAAAAAATATTGTGAGATGTATAAAATAAGCAAACGCACATTTTAAAATACTTTTCTGAAAACTGTCAAGTAGCCAATTACAGCTGTTTATGTGACGCAATAGTAAAGCTACAAACATCTTCTTTATCTTTGGTAGAATCATTTGAGATTCTAGACCATGTGCGAACTATTATAGATTGGAGTGGATCCAACACAATCAAACTAAAACTGGGAAAAGTACTGGACAGGATTCCTGATTATGATACCCTTCGTGACTACGCCGATTTAATAAAAACAAATAAATACGAAGAAAGCGTAACTGAGTTCTAGAAATATGCACCTGTTACATCATCTGAAGTAGAACGCTCCTTCTCTACGTATAAATGGATATACAATGAAAAAAGAACCAGTATGCAGGCTGATCATATGGAAAAAAATATGACTATCATGTATTATTACAGAGAAGACGAGGAAAACGTCATTAGCACAGACTTAGATTACGATACTGTTTTATACGATGAAAATTAGTTCACAGGTGATTTAAATCGTTAGGTTGTATTATTGAAACTTAGGTAGTTTTAGTAATGCAGTACTAAGATAAGTAGTTTTTAAAATTATCGTTTTATATTGTCTTTTATTTAACTGTTATTCCGTAACGTTCAAATGAAGTCTATTATTGTTTCTTTATGGATTTGAGGTTTAGTTTTGTTAATAAATAAATAAAGATACGCTAGGTAAATATATATTTTTTTTTTTTTTTTTTTTATGTAGCATGGGAAGGCAAACGAGCACACAGGCCACCTGACGGTAAGTGGAAACTGTGACCCATAGACATTCGCATAATTTCAGTTTATTCGATAGTCTATAAAATTCATCGTTCCAACTCTATTGACGTTTGGTTTTTGCCATGAGCAATTCCGCCCTCTGCTTATATTACACGGTCACAAGTCAAAAGTCTTTAGGTCTAAAGCTTTAAAGCCTCCTAAGCTTTGAATGTTAAACTGCCGCACCCAGAGACGTCAATTAAATTTAATGCTTGTTAAGGGACGTGTTGTCTTATTCTATTCATATAGCAAATAAAGTGACAACAGCAACTTTAATCAAGCATTAAGTTTAATTGACGTCTCTGAGTGCGGCAGTAAGTCTATTTATTTTAAAAGCTATATGTGGTATAGCTCCATATCCATCATGTAAGCCTCTATTTAAAAAGTTAGGTATATTACCATTACCGAGCTTATATACAGGGTTACTGGTTAAGTCGACCTAGATCCTTTAAGGGGTTGTAGTTTCTATGATTTCTGACCACTTTGACTAAGAAACACCATATCCTAAACTTAACTTTTAAGATAATTATTCTTGAATACTTTTTTTTTGTATATTGCAACATTTTTTTTGGAATCCTTGCATTTAATTTGTTTGTTTATACAATAATTATGCAGTAGATAAGTTGCTTCAACTTTCTCGACACTTGAATTGCCATTAACTGAACAAACCGCGTCGTAGTATATGAATGATAGCTAAAGAAGGAAATAAACTCTCACAAAATATTTTAGGTTAGGTTAGGGGTTAGATCCGGACTTCTAGCTGGCCATGGTATGGGCCCACCTCTCCCAATCCACTTATAACACATTAAAATTTTACTACTACCTGGGAGACTTTCAACTAAGATTTTTCAATTAATTCTGATAATAACCAAAATTGCTATACCTCGTTGGATAGCTGAAGAAATGTAGATTTTTTAATATTGTCTGCAGTGTTACTGCCATAGACTTTTTTTTAAATATTCGTATAAGAAAAAAATATTTTGTGAGTTTATTTCCTTCTTTAGCTATCATTCATATACTACGACTCGGTTTGTTCAGTTAATGGCAATTCAAGTGTCGAGAAAGTTGAAGCAACTTATCTACTGCATAATTATTGTATAAACAAACAAATTAAATGCAAGGATTCCAAAAAAAATGTTGCAATATACAAAAAAACGGTATTCAAGAATAATTATCTTAAAAGTTACATATCTTGAAAACGGTTAAGTTTAGGATATGGTGTTTCTTAGTCAAAGTGGTCAGAAATCATAGAAACTACAACCCCTTAAAGGATCTAGGTCGACTTAACCAGTAACCCTGTATATTAGAATCCTGCATATTTGTGAAAAAGCATATGTATTTATTCAAAACTGCTCAAAATGTCTTTCCACGAAATACAAGAAATCCTCAGAGGTTAGCTCAAAAGCACTGTTATGCGATGTGCATTAAATTATATAATAAATTACCGATGGACATGCGACATCTACCCGTGAATCTTTTCCGAAAGCGCATTTTAAATTTAGTTCACGACAAAATGTACTATGATATTCATACTTTTCTTGTTGATAAATTTTAATTTAACACAATACCTATAAAATTGATTAAGTAACTTTATGGAAAAATTGTCAACTATGCATTATTTTATAAAATATTATTTGTAATAACTTATGCTTACTAAAACATCTTATTTAAATTATATAATTTAGATCTTTAGATCTTAATATTGTTACACCCTAAAAGCCCCCTTTAATTATTCTGTAAGACCAATATTGTAAATACCATGGATGCAATAAATAAATTATTATTATTATTATTTAGATATTTATTTAATTTTCTGCATATTAGGTTTTTTATAATAAGTATATATAAAAGTAAAATAACAATACCCATACAAAAATATAAACATTATAAAAAACCTAACCTACGGGTGCCGCCGGCAGCGGGGCAGGGCTCAAGCTACCGGTGGTTAGGGCTGCAGAGAGGAACCACCTCACAATTCGTGCCGTGTCGAGGAGTACTGCCTTCTGTATCTGGCCCTTGATCCAGCCATCTAGCGAGAGTCTCTTGAGGTGTTGGTCGAGACTCTTCGCTATAAGACCGTTTGCCGAAACAACTATCGGGACAATGATCGTCGAGTCAACATCCCACATGGTGGTCACCTCGTGAGCCAAGTCAAGGTACTTGCTGAGCTTATCCTTCTCGGCCTTCAAGAGGTTCTCATCATGCGGGATGGTGACGTCGACGAGCACTGCCCGGCGTTGAGATCGATCTGTCAACACGATGTCAGGTTTATTGGCGACATAGTCCTGTCCGTGATAACAGATCGATCCCAATAGAGCGTAGCACGACCATTTTCGAGAACTGGCGCCGGTGTGTACTTATAGTACGGCACTTCAGGCTCAACAAGACTGTATTGAAGAGCAAGCTGCTGATGAACGATCCTGGCTACGAGGTTATGTCTTTGCAAGTACTCGCCGTTGGCCAAATGCGAACAACCGGAAATTATATGTCTGAGGGATTCGCCGGGACAACGGCACGCTCGACAAATGTCAACCGTGCCATCCCTCAGAACATATTTCCGGTAATTGCTCGTCATTATGACCTCGTCAGCAATTGCACAGGCAAAACCTTCGGTTTCCCTAAAGAGGTCACCAAACCGTAGCCAGTTCACGGACGCTAAAAAGTCTACGTCGGGCCTTGTTAGGGCCCGGTAGAAGCAACCGTGTAGCTCCTTGCTCTTCCATATGTTGTTGCAGTCTTTAGTGCTCAACATCGTTGGTCTGCGCCAGTTCTCGTTTGCCAGGGAGAGAGGCGTGAGGCTCTTGTCTACTGCAACCACATTACAATTTATCCCACACTCATTACCAAGGAAATAATCCCTGAGATTGCACACCTCGCGGTTGTGGAGATTCTTAGCATATAAAATGCCTCGACCTCCACATTTCCTCGGCATGTACAATCTCATGACAGATGAGAGCGGGTGCAACATGCGATGTGATTTGAGCAGTAGACGGACCCTCCTATCCAGGGCGTCTAGCTCAGTCTGAGTCCACCTTAGTATGCCAAAGGAGTATGTGAGCAGCGGCATCACCCAGCCATTGAAGGCACGCACCTTATTGCCACCCGACAAAAGACTGTTAAGAACTTTTGTCAAGCGGCAACAGAAGCGCTCCTTCACTGACTGCTTGACATCGCCGTCCATAATACCCAAAGACTGTGACATATCAAGATATTTGTAGGTTTCAACTTCAGAGAGAGATCTGAGGGACATTGTCTCAGAAAGCTGCAAGTTCGATGAATTTACAACTTTCCCTCGTTGAACATGCATGACCGCACATTTATCTACACCGAATTCCATCTTGATTGCACTACTAAACTCTTGTGTGATATTCAATAGTGCGATAAAATCTTGGCACAACGATGCAAACAATTTGAGGTCATCCATGAACAATAAGTGAGAAATGACTTCAGCTTCTCTACGAAGTCGATAGCCAAGCCCGGAATCCTTCAGCAAAGAGCTGAGAGGATTCATGGCTAGGCAAAACCACAAAGGACTCAGACTGTCACCCTGGAAGATGCCTCTTTCAATCCTTATCAAGTTAGGCGAAGCAGAGGGGACATCTCGACCACCTGGTTGACGAAGGAATGTGACCCACTGCCTCATACACACACCTAAAAAGGACCTCAAAGTGGTATCAACTTTATACAACTCTAAGATCCTTTCGAGCCATGAGTGAGGTACCGAGTCATAAGCCTTCTTGTAGTCAATCCAAGCAGCCGAGAGGGCCGCCTTGTTTCGCCTGACTTGCTGACAAATTATCATGTCTATGACGAGGAGCTCCTTAGTACCACGAAACACAACCTTACATCCATTTTGAGCAGAGGCCAAAATATTGTTTGCAATAAAATGTGCATTTAATTTTGTGCCCAAAATAGATGTACGGAGCTTGTAGATGGTAGGCAAGCATGTAATAGGTCGGTAGTTCTTTGGATCCGCGGTACTACAGGACTTGTGGAGCATGTAGGTGATACCAGTTGTTAATAAAGGTGGCAAGGAACCGATTTCAAGGGCATTTTGGAGTTGCGTTGCTAAACACTCGTGTGAGGCTTTGAACCATTTAATCCAGAAGTTGTGCAATCCGTCCGGCCCAGGACTTTTCCAGTTCTGAGCCATTCGAATTGCACCACTTACGTCTTCGGGACAGATGGTAATAGCCCATTGGTTCAATAGCCTCACACGTGCGTTCAATAGCACGCATCCAATCTCCTTCAGTGTGCACGACCGGCACCGACCAGATGTTGCGCCAGAAATTAATCACAGCAGCAGGATCCGGTAGGTGTCCGTCGCTCACACCTTGATCAGTTCCTTCCCACTTTCGGTACACCTTCCTCTATATTATAGGTATCTATTCACACGTTCTCTATAGCGACGAATACGGCTTGCCCAAGCGTAAACCTTCTGCTTCAGGAAGGCGATACATTCCGTGACACAAGCCATATAAGGTCCCAGCAAAGGCTTGGTTTACGAAACGCATGACTCGGGGGCGTTGATTGTTATTATTATTATTATTTTTTCACAACACTGCTCGGAAATATGGCCATAGATGCTCTTGTTTGGGGTCACAAAACGTCACTTATAAGGACAGACCAAGAATGTTTTTGTCGGCATTTGCTGATTGGTCGAGAACATTGTTGTCCAACTTTAATAACCAATGAAAATCAATCGATCAATTTTTGTGTCATAGCTCCTTAAAATGAAAAATTTGAATCGACCAATCATAACACACCATTTTGTTTCGTAAAATATTAGGTGTATTTTTGCTAAAAGATACACAGACTAAAAATTATGTCACTGCTTTTTTTTATGTAATTCAAACTTGGCCCCAAATCTCGAACCACTAGAGATAAAATTACATGGGAGATAAGGCGAAACAAATACAATTTTATATGGAGTTGACATATTCACCTCGAATGTTAGTTTATTAATCTCGAAAGCCACGAGAATAGGGGTCCAGATTTAAAAAAAAGTTATCTATGGTAAAATTGGCGATAATACATACAGCTTCTATTCTACTTTTGAAAAACCGACGCCATTTGACTAACACTATTCACATTAACATGAATTAAAATTTGAGTTTTGAATATTAATTTTTATTTTATTTCCTCTCAGTAGTTGTGAAAAGCACTATGTCTGCCTCGGTAGAAAGTGCAATTTATGGACTCGTACACTAGAGGGCCTCAACTACGTTTCGGCCCTCTATATGACTCGTCCAAAAATCTCGTACTTTCTATCCTCTGCAACAATGTACTATAGTTTGAAGCATTTTAAAATCTGAAAAGCTTTTAACCAATCAGATAAAACTTAAGTCTGTATCGAAAAGTATAAGGACAACTGTAACGAGCAGCATTTTTTTTTTTTTTGATTTATGAATGTTACATTATGACATAGACGCTATGGAAGTGTCGACGTCATTGAGGAGTCGATTCTCCAACGCTGTTGAGCTGCGACACCAGCTCCGAACAGCTCGGAGGACGTCGGGGAGCGTCTCCACAACCAGGAGAAGGCTACGAGAGAAGAAAATGCTGCCCCGTAGGACTGATACGGGCCCGCAATTGACAGCAGAGCACAGGCGAATCAGACTGCAGTTTTTCCGAAACCACGTGTATTGGACGTTTGACCACTGGATGTCTGTCCTCTTCTCCGACGAGACGAGAGTGTACCTTTTCTGCAATGATAGGCGTAGAAGAGACCGTCAGCTACGGAGGAGGATCCTGCATGTTTTGGGGCGGTATTTCAACCCAGGGCAGAACTGACCTTGGGTGCGTCTCCCGCACTCGAGGAGGACGTGGACAGGGGTCCCTGAATGCTCATCGCTACATCACAGAGATCCTGAAGGACCATGTGGTCCCATACGCCGGTTTTGTCGGGCCTGAATTCACATTTATGCACGACAACGCCCGCTGCCACACGGCGTTGATCGTACGGGACTACCTGGATCAGGTTGGGATTTCTGTGATGCAGTGGCCAGCGAAAAGTCCTGACATGAATCCCATGGAGCACCTTTGGGATGATCTGTAACGGCGGGTGCGGTCTCGTGATACTGCCACTGCCACCATTGAACAGCTTCGGGACGCCGTCGTCGAGGAGTGGAATGACATCCCTCAAGAACGCGTCGTGACGTTAGTGAGTATTAAGTTTAGTTTAGTTTTAAGAATTTGTTTAGCTGTATTTTTTAATTTTATTGTGTTTTAAACTTGTGTAAATTTTACGTGTATAATTTTTTTTATTAGTTTTTCATGAAAATTGTTTTTTTTTATACACTCAGTAATGAATATCACATATTTATTCAATAGAAGATTAAGTAACCTTTAAAATGAGGCCCCACAGTCACACCTTACCTCAGATGAAATAGGGTTTATAACTGCTTGAAGTCAAAATTGCAAAAGGTGCGATTTTTTTGACGCCGAGTGTAGTAAAATATGCCAGCATTATTTACAAATTCTACCGCTGCACAAACGTAGCCTAACCAAACTACTTGCTCTCAAAAATATAGATGGCAGTGTTAGCTAGCTGCATATCCATTAAGAAAATATTATTTGCCAGTGTCTTGTGAACCTGCGCGTGATTGTGAGTGTTTGTGAAGGACTCGTGGTTATGTCGTAAGTATTTCACGTTTATTTACATGTTTTTGGGGGTTATCACATACATACATGCATAAAAATTATCAGGAATGTGTCCTTCCTACGATAATAATCAGTGATCGGATTTTACGGTGCAACACTGCGGGATATAGAGTAGAAATCTTAATGTGGATATGACTAAAATCCCGGGATCTGGTTCAAAAAGAAAATGCGATTGCTGGGATATTTATAAATAGGCATTAGGATAGGATTTTAGACGTGTAAAGAAATCGATTAAAATGATAGATAAGACCTAGTTAATGATACAGTATTTCTTGGAATAACGTTAGACTCCAAACTCCAATGGGGTCCTCATCTGGCTAAATTAGCGAATAGACTAAGTTCTGCAGTTTTTGCAGTTAGTAAAATTCGGAATATAATAGACTTGAAAACCGCTCGATTAGTTTATTTTAGTTACTTCCATAGTATTATGTCATATGGTATTTTACTATGGGGTAGTGGTGCTGACGTAAACAGCATCTTTGTTCTACAGAAGAGGGCTATTCGTGCTGTTTACAAGATGGGTCATAGAGACTCGCTTAGAGATAAGTTCAAAGAAACGAATATATTAACCCGTATACAGTCAATATATTTATGAAAATATTATGCATGTTCATAAACACATCGGTAGTTTTAGAAAGAACTGTGACATACATAATGTTAATACCAGAAATAAACATAAGCTTGCAGTGCCCTTTACACGGCTTCACAAAATAAAAAACTCTTTCATGGGTAATTGTATAAGGTTCTATAATAAGCTCCCAAGTAGTGTTACTCATTTATCAGTAAATAAATTTAAGTTACGTTAAACGTCAACTAATTTCTAAAGCTACTATTTTTATAGTATTTCTATAGTATTAAAGATTATATGAATGATGACAATGCTTGGGACTGAATTATTTGTATTACAATTATTAATGACCGTGGAGACTATATACATCTCCTTGTATGCTTATTATTTTAATTTGACATCTGGAGACTCTTTACATCTCCAAAATTGACCGTGGAGACTTTCTACATCTCCCTTGTTTTTGTTGTTTTTTTTTTTGTTTATTTACCTACTTACCTATATTTAATTTTAATTTGACATTTGGAGACTCTTTACATCTCCGGAATTGTATTATTATTTTAACCTGACATTTTTATTAATTTAATTATTATTACTACTGGGACCTGTACATCCCTGTGACATTTAAATTAGATAGCTTAAGTTTAGTATTGTAATAAGTTATTTATTAAAAAAAATGGCTTACTGTTGAGTTTCTTGCGGCGCTTCTTCTCAACAATGGTCTCTTGAAGCGCTGGTAGATGGTAGATTCAGACTTGTAAAAGTGCCTACAGGGCCTACTTACAGAATAAATGATTTGAATTTGAAAATTTGAATTTAAACATACAAAATATTGAGAAAATAATTGTATGCTATTTCAATTTCATACAAACGAATAAAATATAATATCTGTGTGTAGTGTTGTGAACTGATAATGCGTACCGTATTATATATTTTATTTATATTCATACCCAAAGACTATTTGGCAGATCAATTTTAAACAGAGTATAATAAAAACTATATTTTTTAATTTTTTTACATACCTAAATTACTTTTGTCAAAATATTTATTTTACACGTTTAAATCAGAATAATATTTAACAAACCCCGGAACCCCGGGGCATATCCATATTAGCATAATGTTTGAGGTCATTCACCCCGTGTTGCACCGGGATATCCGATCGTTGATAATAATGTATTATTTTCCAGTGACCTAGTGTGATGTTAAGAAAAAATATCGAGGTTGTTCTCGAGCTCGGGCAGTGAACGTATTGTATTGTATTATAGCCTAATTATTAGTAATTTGACGCCCTGTTCACTGAAGAATTGACGATTGGTTAATAAACTATAACATTAAAAATATAGTCATAATACTTACGATTCATCAAAACATTAATGGTGCTTTTCAGGTTTTATGCCGAGGACGATTCACTAACCACAGACGTTTCAAAATATATCAAAAATAAGGGATTGTACAAACCACTTCTCGTGTGCCTTGATTATTCGATGTTTGAAAATGTGTTTTTTAAGCATTGTATTCTTTCAGTTACTAATATGGGTACTTGCTTTAAAAATGGTTTTATTTCGCTGGACTTCGTATATTTGTTGGAGCATGCGTTGCTTAAAAACCCGGACGGTTGAGGGTATATAGGTCTCGCGGGCCGGACTATCAAGTGATTTAGCATTTCCGCGTAGCAGCAAGGGATTTAAAAGCTGCCCTTACTGCCCCATCTCTAGTTTCCACCCTGTATATAGAGACATTACTTTTCAGACATTATTAATAGTATAAATCAAATCGTGTAATATAGTTTCAATATGTTTTTTTTACATGTACACACGGCATGTAATTTTAAGTAAAGTCAAGTGTAAAAATATAGTTACGTACAACTTACTTCCTATGTCCCATAATTCTTAATTCGAGGACATAAAATATTTGAGACATGTTTTGTTATACGATGAATAACACACAGTCATAGAAATGCTTCTTTCTATTTCCACTCAACAATCAACTTGGGCGTAGATGTCTCAATGTATAAAAAATATTTTTTTAACATTTTATATAATAATAATATCAACTTATGATTATATTTTACTTAAAATTTACTGAAATTGTTACTAGCTGAACCAATTTCATTCCTTGTGTAAGCTCTTAACGTTTGACACAGGCCTTTGAGGTTCGGGAGCTTGAGCTTTCAATAGGCCCGAGTTTTTAAAGCTTGAGCTCTCTATGAACCCCGAGTCTTACGGCCGTAAACTGATCTCGACTGTAAGGCTCGTCTCAAGACGCGTCAAAAATGAGTTTTCTATGGTTTGTACGTTTACTTTGACGTTTCTTGTGACGGGCATCTCAGTAAAGATCAGTTTATTAATACGGCCCTTTAAGACTTTCTCTAGAGAGCTCGTAAAAGGTTTAGTAGCAAAGGTTCTGTACCGCTATTGCCCTCAAATCTTCAATGCTCTTGTCTTCAAAGCTTAAACCTTCAAGGTTTGAGAGTCTTTAAGGTTCGAAAATCTACAAGACTAGTTGCTTAGCAAAATTTGGCTCTCTTACACTTTGATATGGTAATATCTCAATATTTTATAGCAATCAGTAGTTTATTTAGGTGATATTAGTGTCTAAATTTGATAGCTACGATTTGGTAATCATTAAGAAAATTTTAGTGTATTGAGGCAATCTTATTTGGTGGTCGTTTTCTAAATTTGGGTTTGGTTCTCATTATACATATTTATGTTGCCTTAAAGTATTGGAATATATTTTTAATGTAAAATAATAAAACACAAACATAGGTACCTTTTTCTCCTTTTCTAATTCTTTTTTGATATGTTTTTCTTCCTTTTTGCTTTTAGACGGCGTTGACTCTTCATACTTTTTCTGCAACATTAGTTTATTATATTTAAAAAGAACGCCCACAACTTCGTACGCGATACGTATCGTCGCTTCGTACGCATTATTATATTGATTCTGTGGGGAAACTCAGTGGAGTTTGATAGAGTATTTGAAATTAAAAAAAGGGCATAAGGGTAAATAATGCTCGGTTAGACGACAGATGTGTCCCGTTATTTAGAAAACTGTACGTGTACATAAGAGACGTTTGTGTTCGTCAACTCCCACCCAAAATATTTTATGAAACGGAGTCAAGTAATTAAAAGGCAGACAAGAGCACGTATTATGTCTCTTTTGTACAAACCTCCATGTCGCAAGGATATGTACAAACGAAATATATTTAATAAGAGCATTGTAGTTTTTAAACATTTACCGGATGAATTAAGAATGTTGTAGGAGAAAATGTTCAAACGTTTCTTGACAAAATGGCTAATTGAGAATTGTTTTTACAGTGTCAAGGAATATTTAGACGCTTGAGTTTGTATTATTATTGACTACAATTTATACAGGGTGTTTGGTAGCGGGTTCGACAAACGAAAATGGGAAATACCTGGGTCCAATTGGAACACATTTGCCATAGTAACCCCTATGCTAAAGTTGATAGTTTTTTTTTAATATTTTTTTTTCCGTTTTTTTGAAAATATCCCAAAATTTTACCTTTAAACCTTCTTAATTACATACCTAAGCAACTGAAACCGCCCATTTTTTTTTAAATCATGCTCTGTTAATGGTTTTATTTTAAAACAAAACCAAAACCCATAAGTAGTGCTTTAAAAAAAAAATATGGGCCCTTAAAGCTATGACAAAATGAGAAAAATAAAATGACATTAAAGTTTCGCCAAGTATAAAAAAAAAATCAAAAGTCATAGACGATTTCAAATTGATTAAAAAACTTCTCTGGTTAATACTCTTCACAACGATATGCCATTTAAAAGAAAAAACACAGAAAAAAAAAAACGCAGTACATTGAAATTTCCTCACGAAGATTTATTAAAGAAATCACTTATACCACGGTTATGAATATTGGTGAATACGTTACAGTTAATAATCGCTGGTAAATTACTATTAATAAAAAACATTTTAAGAGTAATAATAAAATTGAAAACAAAACACATTTTTAAATTTTGATCACAAAATTTAAAAAATTCTTTGAGCTTCACGGGCGTTATTGCGAGCTCGACCATACGCTAAACAAAACACTTTTTTAAATTTTGTGATCACTTGATCAGGAATACATTCCGTACATTTTCGTCGCATTTGCCACATTGATTTGAAAAAAACATTAAGCTAAATAAGCTTTTTAATCTGTGTCTTAAATAGCTTGTAGTTCTTTAAAAGAAAAGTACACTTTTTTTTTTAAAGGCGGCAAATTGTAATTTTTTTTCAAACAGAAAACTTGTAGAAAAACACGTTGATTTGTATTGGTTTTTGAAACTTTCATTACAATGGGTGAACGTACACCATTTACCAATGAAGAGTACGCTGATATTATTTTAGCGTATGGTCGAGCTCGCAATAACGCCCGTGAAGCTCAAAGAATTTTTTAAATTTTGTGATCAAAATTTAAAAAAGTGTTTGGTTTTCAATTTTATTATTACTCTTAAAATGTTTTTTATTAATGGTAATTTACCAGCGATTATTAACTCTAACGTATTCACCAATATTCATAACCGTGGTATAAGTGATTTCTTTAATAAATCTTCGTGAGGAAATTTCAATGTACTGCGTATTTTTTTTTTCTGTGTTTTTTCTTTTAAATGGCATATCGTTGTGAAGAGTATTAACCAGAGAAGTTTTTTAATCAATTTGAAATCGTCTATGACTTTTGATTTTTTTTTTATACTTTGCGAAACTTTAATGTCATTTTATTTTTCTCATTTTGTCATAGCTTTAAGGGCCCATATTTTTTTTTTAAAGCACTACCTATGGGTTTTGGTTTTGTTTTAAAATAAAACCATTATCAGAGCATGATTTAAAAAAAAATTGGGCGGTTTCAGTTGCTTAGGTATGTAATTAAGAAGGTTTAAAGGTAAAATTTTGGGATATTTTCAAAAAAACGGAAAAAAAATATTAAAAAAAAAACTATCAACTTTAGCATAGGGGTTACTATGGCAAATGTGTTCCAATTGGACCCAGGTATTTCCCATTTTCGTTTGTCGAACCCGCTACCAAACACCCTGTATAATTGGAAAGTATTTTGGAAATAGAATATTTACAATATTTGTACGCTCGCTTCAATTTTATAACTAAGACCGTGTATTACTGTATTCTGACAAAAAATGAATTTTGAATTTGAATTTGCGTACAATTAGTTCCCCATTCCATTTTCAGAAAATCTTTTCTTAGTGCAGCTCTAGGTTACCTAAGGAAATTACCCTCCAAATTTTAAGTCCCTGTCAGTCAGATGCTAAAAACAGCACGGGAAGTTCTCTTTTCCCAGAAAAACACAGAATAAGTTGCATTTAAATGTTTCATACCAGGTCGTACCAATTCCGAATACCAAATTGTACCTATCTGGTATTTGTACCTATCTGGTATTTGTACCTACCTAGTAAATATACTAGGTTCGGTATGATGACAAAATCAAATTTATTTCAAATGCCTAGAAAATTTATAAATGCTAAGGTGTTATTCCAATATACAAGGTATTACCTAGTACCTAGTATATAAATACCAGGTAGATAAAAATACACAGGCACGTCAGTGTAAAAGGTTTAATAAAATCAATTAATTTATATTGTTGGAGCGAGGTATTTACAGTTAGTATTCGTAGCTACCTGGTATTTAACCTAGGTAATGCCTAGTACTTTGGAATAACACCTTGGTAATTATACATTTATTATTTGTCAAGATCGTAGCAAGTGGAAAGAAGTGGTCTCTGCCTACCCCTCTGGGAAACAGGCGTGATTTAATGTATGTATGTATGTATGTAATTATACATTTTGACATCATACTGAATCTGGTATAAATACCATGTAGTTACAAAATACCGATACTAAGTACGCATATTCGGTTTTATTTGTAAATCTTAGGGGCAGTTCAAGTATCAAGTAAGCAGTATTATTACAATTATTTACCTCCACCTCACCCTTTTCAGAAAAGTAAGCAAAGCTCTTACCCCCCCTCCCATACGTAAACATACGCGGTAATTGCCCTACTCGGTTCTAAGCGAGTACCTTAACGGTTTCATTATTCATGGGAATCCCAGAATATGCGTTTCGTTTTCAAACATAGACAATGTGTGGGTCGCCATAATGGGTAAAAAGTAAATAACTACTGCTAACGTAATCACTAGGGTTAGTACTTTTGGTGGCATATCGTGGTTCTAGAATCCATGGAGTCGCTATTTTCTAATTATTATAATACATGACACTTTGATTTTCACCTTCTGTATTTAAATGAAATTTCTAAATTCATTAACTTATTTATACCGCTAAATCAATTTAACACGTTCATGGACAGTAATAAAAAACCATTTTAATTTGTATTTATGACGCCCATGCTATAGCCGGTATGATACACGACTGCTATAGCATCCGCGTCCATGAACGTGTTAAATGAATTTTATTATGGAGGATGTCTCTGATGTGAAAGCGTTACAATTACAAACCAGCAAATATTTGTATATTTGGAATAACCGAACTAAAAATGAATTTAGTTCATTTTGTAATATGATCATACTGAAGGTCAAAATCAAAGTGTCATGTATTATAATTATTAGAAAATGGCAACTCCATGGATTCTAGAACCACGATATGCCACCAAAAGTCCTAACCCTAGTAATCACCGTCAAGACCCCCCAATGTCATCAAAAATAAGCAAGGCATTGACCCCCCCGCCCCCCTATAGTGCTTACGTATTACTTGAATGGTCCCTTACACATTCACGTGCCCGCTTTATGCCCCCTCGAGTGCGACGTATGATTATGAGTATGTCGTATACTTTTAAAATATAATTCTACGGTAGTAACTTATTTTTTTTTTAATGAAAATTTTGTCACGTTGTTTAAATAAAGGGAGTTTGGTGCATTGTTTGCTATCTCTTTCGGCCCCAAAACACATTACTTTCTTATGAATTATTTTAATAGTTCTAAGAGCTGCCACGTTTAAAATTGAATTAAAAACATATATAATGTGTAATGTTGTAGGGCTCTACTAACATCGGAATTATGTGCAAGTGTTGCGTAGTTTTATTTATTGACCCTCAAAAGGTGTAAAAAGTATAGAAATTCAGTGGAAGGTCAATTTCGACAAACGATTAAAAAATAAACTACTAAAGATAAAGTTGTTAAAATCATCTCGGGTCTATCCTCTTTCTAAATATGTGCAATTATGCCATAAAACTTTAACCACCGCCGCCGTTAGTTTTTCAACTTTATCCGATAGGGGCACATTATGCTAATAATAATCGCTATGCAGGATAAAGGATTTCGAACACTCGGAAAAGTATGGCATGGACACAAATAGATAATAGTACAAGTACAGAAGGCGCACTGCTTTGATCTTTACAAAAGCCGCTTTTTTCTTAGCTAAAACATTATTATTTATGGCCCTCTGTCATCGTTGACTCCAGCGCAAGCCAAACGGAAAGTTAAGGCTGTGTATGAACGGTGAAAATGAATTGGCTCACTCGCCGCGTAACCGATAGTGAGGGCTGTCAACGATTAAAAATAAAATAATTGAATGTGAAAAAAATAATGTAATAAACCGACGAATGCGGGATATTTTATTTTTAGATACGTATATTTTAATATGCTCATACTAAACGCGTTCAAAGTTTGTCACCAATTACTGACAGTTGCTACGTTACCATATTTCTGAAGATAAAGACGGCAATCCGTAGCGAATGCGATTATTAGGCAGGGATAAATAGTTGTTTCAAATTACGGACCTGAATGACGCGGCGTGCCTATATGGTGCCTATCTGTCATGGCGGCCAATTAGCTACCCATCTTTATCGCACTCATGCGTATCTATCATGGTGGCAAATTAGCTACTCATCTTTATCGCACTCATGCGATATCTTATTATGTATTAAATTGGTGGCAGCCCCTGAATAGTACCCATCAGATGGGTAACCGGCATGTACTTGTAGCGATGAACGAAAATCGCGGAGTGAGCCGCACCTGGCATGGTTAAAAAAATTCTCAGGTATAAATGGTCGAATTGTTATTTTTTTATTCATGTGTTTTCGTCGGTTAGGCGGACTGTACGCCACACCGGAGAAGTATGGCATTACCTACCGCCAACCTCTTTTTTCATCGACTGTCGGAAAATATAAGAACTTTTGTGTTACAAATCGTTTGACTTTCGTAATTTATCCGACACGTTCGATTAACGCCCACGCGATTGGGCCGCCAGTACCAGCGCTATGAGAATCATTTTCCTTTTCATTATTACGTAATTAGACCCTTACGGGTCGCCATACTTGGTACAAATGACTGGAAAATTTGTGTCAGTATCTCCCGGTCTAACATGGGTGGTATGTTTTATTTTGAATTATATTTTATATATATTTTATTTAACTACTTGGTCAGGGATTTTAATAGTACATTAATGCAGGGACCTACAAATTGGCTGTTGCCGGACGAGTAGAGTTAGCGTGGCCTAGACGTAGTCGAGGCCGCGCTATATATCCAGTAACCGCCCTTCCCGGCTGAGGCTTGTATAGTGCTTTTCTCCAACAATTTTTAATAATATAAAACACAGTCCTAAAGTATGCTTGAAAAAAAAAGAAAGTGGTCGCCATCATCGTCAATGTTACTCATAATGTTATTAACATTCAAAACAGGTACCGTTAAGTATGAAACTGAAATAAATTATAAATAATATCACAAATTTCAACGTAATTAATTCAATTTGAATAAAATATAGGTTAAATTATAAATTATCATTTATTACGCGTTTATGTTATTTCGGTTTATTTTGTTTGAATACATTTTCTATATAAAAAAAGTTGAAACTCCTTGAAACACTTTTAAATACTCTGTAAACCCTGTTTGTCTATGACATTTAAAATTTAAAAAGTAAAATATACAAGGAAGAACATTGATTGCACTATTGTTTGGCTGTTTGGAGTTTGTTATCCTAGTCCAAACATGATTTTAACCCTTTACCGCATATTGGTTCAAATTTGGAACAGAAGGGTTTCCCGCCCGGCTGATTTAAGCACCACCTTTACACTGGGGTAGTACTATTTCGAAACTATGCATACTACGGAACGTAATTCGTCGTTGTGACAGTTAATATTTAGTCCATGGTTCGCAAGACAGAGTTTCCTATGACGTTCGGACATTTTGAATAGTAAGCGCGGTTGAATAACTTCCGATTCAGATTTCTTTGTATTTTGAGTACCTATAAATAAGGTCTTATGGTAGGAGAGCCGACTGCAAAATTTCGTACCGACTTTATACCGCGATGAAATGCGTAACGGTTTCCCACAAAAGTGATGCTAAGCCCGAATTTGATGGTCTGCCACGGCGGAACTTGCCGAAAGTAAAAAAACGAAAGTACTTTCCGGTGCGAAAAAGGGGTAACACTTTACCCATCTGATACTGAAATAATAGTTATGGCATCAGTCAGAGATTTACTGGTAGATATAAAATAGCGAAATCTGCCAGTATTTTTTGCCGGAAGTGCTTGGCAGTCGCTCTCAAAGGTGACCATCGGTACCCCTAAATATACCCATCAGATACCAGAATGAAACCAATTCCAGTCGACAAGTATGAACCCTCATTTCAGGAATACATAAGTCTGAAAAGGCTTTTTCTGCCGAAACACCTTGACAAACGAGATTATGTAAGCAACATCCGTGGATCCCGTATTTCAGAATTGTATAGAATACGACCATTTTTAATTACTGTAGAGTGAATATTCGGGCGTTTCAAGCGCCGTCATTGTTATCTTCAATATATTGACGAAAATAACGAAAACTACCAGCAACTTTTGATGTCAAAATCAGCGGACCAGGGTGTAGTATCTATTCCATTTAAAAGAACAAGAAATGTATTAAATGTATCTTGAAAAATAAGTCATGATGAGGCTTATCTTACTGCACGTTTCACAATTATGAGGGTATGTGTTAGGTAGTAAGTAGAGACAGGAATTCTCGTGGCACTTTTCAATAACACTAGTGACTTCTCATTTATCGACTTTCGTTATAAATAATATACAGGGTTACTGGTCCACTAAAATTTTACTACTACTTGGGAGACTTTCAACTAAGATTTTTCAATTAATTCTGATAACCTCGTTGGATGGCTGAAGAAATGTAGATATTTTTAAGACTTTTTTAAAAATATTCGTGTAAGAAAAAAATATTTTGTGAGAGTTTATTTCCTTCTTTATTATTATCCATATCGGCACGAGGCGTGTAAAGCGTTGACACAGTCACTCACTGAACGCTGTCAGTATAGAAGCTCCGTTTAAATGATAAAATGACTGTATGTAGCGTGAAAGTGTGCAAAAATCGAAATACAAACGTTAATATAAAATCAAAGGGCATAACTTACCACCGGTAAATTTTGTTTTTAAGTATTATTTATATTTTTAAATGAATATTTTATATTTGAATGGATTTCAGAGCGTAAGGTTGTGAAAGTTGTGTTGACGTGATTTCTATCGACTATCGATAAATGGCTTATTCTACAGCTATCAATAGAATTCAATGTGTTAATAGTTCTAGTTATTTATCACTACCACGACACGCTTAAAACAGAAGAAAAATAATTTTAACAAATTTTCACGTTATACAAAATTTAATTTTCTTTACAATATTAACGAACGACGAAGGACTCTAGCAATTCAAATATAAGTAGGCAAATCATACAATTAAGATAAAAATAAATTAACCAACCACAAAGGCAAAGGGCTCTGGCTCAGTATTGAGCTGTGTTTGCACACAGCGCTGATTGACAGCTCGCGCCGACTCACTCTTAAAAGGATTCAAGCCTAAAGGTTGGATGGTAGAGATTGCCCCAAGTATTCTTTTTCTGTTTTAAGTAACTTGTACCATTTATGAAATAAAGTTTACATAATCAAGTCGGTAAACTACTGGTTTGTCCCAAACAGAGATCTTGTGACGTGACACTCAACCGAACCCATTTTATTAGTGTATTTGTATTAACATCATAAAGTCCAAGTTTACAATTTAGACTTTTATGTACTAATCAAAACGAAAATCTTAAACAGCTCCAGAAAATTTAACCAAAGAAATTCGGCCATTTTTTTGTTACGTTCTAATATAGGTATCGTTCCAAATTTAAAATCTTATGTATCAATTTTACGCAAACCGTATTCTTGCTAATAAAATATTATTCTATTCTAACAATAATATATTAAGTTTAAATGATGTAATTGTATTAACCTAGTAGTAAAATAATAAAAATAGTACTTATTGCCTGTAAATTGAATAGTACCTATATTAACGTTGCAAACAAGTTTGAATTGTTTATCGATATATTTTGAAACATTCCTTGTGGCATCCCTAAGTGGACGACAGGAGAGAAACGCACACCTCTTGAAAAAAGTATAACTAGATGTCGCTGTGTGTGGGTAGTCCTTAACCTGCTGAACATAGGGACTACTATCTTGGCGCCATCTAGCTCTGAGGAACTAATTAATTACTCGTCGCATAGATGGCAGCTAAGTGACGAGTAAGCGCTACCTTACGTTCAGTGACTGAACTACGATGGAACAAAAACGATCTTTCAGCATTTTTCAACCTTGAGAACTTAGTATAAAGCTTAATTTTCTGCTACTATCAAAACTATGTTACGGCGTTTTTAGTTCGTAAGCTGTAACCAATTATGAGGAGGTTGTTTTTGTAGTAGTTAATAGAGCGTAAGCGTAAGACGCACACATGTTTAAAAGTGGCGACACCGGGTCTTGTACGAATTGGCGTTCATGACATATCTCCCTTGTTTCGGTGATCTGTGTTAAAACCCCTTCCGAAAATCTGACGCGCTGGAGTAAATTTTTTTTTTTTGCA
This sequence comes from Acleris emargana, assembly GCA_927399475.2. NCBI lineage: Eukaryota > Metazoa > Arthropoda > Insecta > Lepidoptera > Tortricidae > Acleris > Acleris emargana. Next base: position 39,661,944 of record OV656835.1, on the reverse strand, counting down.
TTTTTGACTACTTTATATGCCTACCCCCACCACGCAAACCGGCAGATTAGTATACCGTTGTTATCAGAGGCAGTTGGGGCATACGTAGTATGAATATCTGACGCGCTCGAGAATGCCCAAGTAACTGTTTTTTTTTTACATTTTTGAAAAACCGTACACGCCAAACCCACCGCTAAAATGGTTTTTACCATACGAGCTTTTCTTTTCGAAATTATTTTATCTTTCGATTTTGATAGGTCTCGACGGCGCCGTTGAATTACGCCATTTAGCTACCTCGCCTCCCTAACTATTACTGGTACTCTCACGGGACGTCAACGAGTACCAGAGGGGGAGAAGAGTAACACCCCCTTTTTTGCACTGGAAATGGCTTGCGATTTTATACTTTAGGCAAGTTCCGCCGTGGCAGACTATCAAATTCGGACTTAGCATCACTGCAGGACTGTGCATTTCATCGCGGTATCAAGTCGGTACAAAATTTTGCAGTCTGCTCTCCAACTATTAGTGTTAGGCAACAGAAAAATGGAAACACGAAACTTTTACGGAAAAAGCCGTAAGTATTTTTCTTTAAATTACTATGTATAATATCGTGAAACTTTGTTCCACAAATGGATCATTCATTATGCATAAAGTCTATTTTTCTATTCCGTAGACTAAAATTACATATCATGTGTTGCTTGTTTTTTACCACTCATAAATAGTGATGATACAGTCAGCGTCATAAAGTACGTAGCAGCCAAGATCACCAAATAGTTGGAGACATCCAGAATGCTCATTAAACTCGACGGTGTATCCCTGAGGTGTACCTTGTGAGATGGACTGTAAAAAATATAAAATATAAATACAAAAAGCACCTAACACGAGGATTACGACCCAGGACACATGACTCGACAGTTTTACTACTAAACCAATGGCCCATTGTAACTAACGGCTGACTAGACGAAATATTGAAACGTATAGATACCTGGTTTAAGTTGTCAGCTTCAATATTGCAAAACTTGTTAACCACGCAATAAATAATGTGACAAATTAAAACGTGAGACAGACATATGCCAAGACAGTATAGTACTGTTTTCGTGATACTTACTGGTAAATAATGTTCAGTTTTCTTATATGTCCCGTATTTTTGGCAACTTTGGATGCTAAGAAGCCTTCGGCGTTCTGCACGTTGCTGTACTAACGGCGGCTTGAATGTTACCAAGTATTAGGCGTTGTGGGTGCTCCGGTATTTTATATACGATCCGGTATACAGTGGATGGCCTGAATAATTTGATCACTTAGGCTGCGTCGATGTTAACGAGCATTCCGGATGTTTCCAACTATCTGATGGTCTTGACTGCTACGTACTTTATGACGCTGACTGCACAACCATTACTTAACGACAAATATATAGGTAGGTTCTTATGTTTATTGACATAAAAGTGTCTGTAACGCAATGAGTGGATAATCCGTGAAGTTCACAAAATGATGATACAATACTTTAGGTAAACCCTTTTGTAGATATTTAGAATATTATTATTACTTTTTGAAACCATGTTTGGACTACGATAACTAACCCCAAACAGCCTTTTACTTTTTAAATGTCATAGGCGTCATAGCATAAGAATAAGTAATATTAGAAGTGCATCTTCGGCGTCGTTGTATGAATTTGACAGCAAATTCGTCAAATAATTACCTACAGCGCCCCACGCCCCGCCTTACTTTCTCTCGCCTGTCGCAAAATTAGGGTTGTCACAAGTATATAATACTAACTGAGCCCACAACCTAGTTCGTATAGAATTAGCTTATTTACCTGTAAAACTATACGATGGCTGTCGCTGTCTGTCTGTCTGTCTGTCCTGTCGCTAAGCCCAATGCACCCAAATGGCCGCGAATTTTACAATTATAGAATATTATTAATAAATGTAAAGTAAGTAGTAGTAAGTTTGATATTCGTGATAAATCTAAGCAACTTAACTTTTGGCTCTCGAAAAAAAGCTCAATTCCAGGTTCTGTTTTTGGCTGTTTAAGCACTCATACACATACTGAATCATCATTACCAGAGGGCGGAATTGCTCATGGCAAAAACCAAACGTCAATAGAGTTGGAACGTTGAATTTTATCGACTATCGAATAAACTGAAATTATGTTTACCTAGCGCAAGTTTGAAACTACCAAAGTTTCAATAACACCAACATAAGGATTCAAATCACCTGTGAACTAATTTTTATCGATAAAACAGTATCGTAATCTAAGTCTGTGCTAATGAAGTTCTCCTCGTCTTCTCTGTAATAATCAGTGATCGGAGTAGGCAGAGCTAATTTGCCTAAACTTGACGCATATTCATTCATGAGTGAGTGAAATAGGAACACATTTATGAATGGACATGCATCAAGTTTAGGCAAATTAGCTCTACCTATTCCGATCTCTGGTAATAATACATGATAGTCTTTTTTTTTTTTTAAATAACCGGAAATGTGGATTATCAACTTTTATCCATGGAATGTTGCAAGAAACGAGAAATATTACCAAATCTAGATAAAAACTAGTACCTATCGATCGTTCTTTATCTCTTTAAACTCAGGTGAATGTGTTTTACTCGTTATGTGAGTTTCATCGCAATATTTTTTTAAGTTGCTTTAAGGGAACCTTACATTTAAAGCAGTATATTGTTGAGTTGTTTTCGTTGTAAGTAAGACAAGGATACTTATTTATCCATTTGTTAATTGTTTTTCTTTTTGGATTAACCATATTTTACAAACGCGAATTAGTTGCAAAAAGACTAGTGGCAGAAATGACAGCTGCCATGCAATTTACTTTTAATCTAATCAAAGAGGTTAATGTTACAGTCAGAAATGTAAATGGTGACTGAACTTATCGATAGCTGAAAAAGTCGATAAAATTCAACGTTCCAACTCTATTGACGTTTGATTTTTGCCATGAGCAATTCCGCCCTCTGATCATTACTTAATAAAACTAAAATGTCCGTACAATTTCAAATCCGTATGACTTTACAATACGAACTTACAACACTGACGTATGAGTGTGACTGCGGATGACAGCGGCACAAGTCGGCGCTGACTAGTCTTTGTAAAAAATAATGTACTTTTATTACAATTAGATCAGATATAAATTTGTAAGAACAAACGCAAAGCCAATAAAAAAAAAGTGTAAGACGTATTTGTGCATTTTATTAATTAATTTAGCAACTCTTTATTGAACGTAACCACTGAAATACTATCTTAGACTTAATTAATTACGATTAATATTGGATGAAACATGAAGTGCATAGGTAAATAATGAATTTATTTAATTCTTTCATTTTTACGCTCTTTACTTCAAGTGATTATGTAACAAATAATACAGATTCTAACTTCGTTGATATCGCCCTACAATTATCGTAAACCACGTGGTCTAATACGGAACTAACAATTTTGACTAGTTTGCGTAGACCGTGGGGGCTTCGAGAGGGTATCATCTTGGGTCGTCCCATTCATTTTTTGTCAAGTTCTTAGTTCGTCCCATTCTGCTTTCGTCCTCCATTCTTAATTCGTCCCTTTCGCCGGTAGTCTTTGTCGTCTTTGGTCCAATTTGTTGTTTGTCTTGTTCTTATTCAGGCTCATTCGGTGTTCGTCACTTCCTCTTTTGACATGTTCGGTGTTAGTCTCATTATTTTTTAGTCTCATTCGTTATTCGTCCTATCGTCTTTGGTCTTTTTCTAAGTTCGTTTTTTTCTTATATGGCCTCTTTAGAAATTGGTCTTTCTTTATTGAACATTAAAGTTACCATTTCCAATACTTAAAACTTACTTGAAAAAGTCGTTGATGTCTAAAGCTTACTATAGGGTCGAAGACTATCTAACAGATAAAAATGCTTGGCCAACACCTAAATAATTTAATAATTTAAATTAGTCTTAAAAAATATGTAAATATTGTATTATTGTCTAGGGGACACGGTTTCTGTAGGAGAATGTATCGAAACTTTTATGCATGTGGTCTTGCACCGTCACAGGTAAGTATAACTTGTATACTTTCTATATATTTTTTTTTTATATTACTGTTGCTTATTAGTTTTGTGACAGTTCTGAGTTTTGACACGTTTTCCTGCTCAACTACGCATGAATACATTTTTGGTGTTATGTGAGATTCATTGTTTTATATAATGCTAGGTTAAGTTTATCTTGGCCTGATTGTGCAAAACGTGGTTACAGAATTATCAACAACTTATTTAAGAGTGCTTGGTAATTCTGTAGCTCTGCCTACCCCACTCTGGGAATGAAGGCGTGAGTTTATGTATGTATGTATGTATGTAAGTTTATTATTGTATAATATCATTACTTCATTAGCAATATTTAAAAAACGACTTACTGTTGAGTTTCTTGCGGCGTTTCTTCTCAGCAGTGGTCTCTTCCGAAGCGCTGGTAGATTTTTGACGTGTAAAAGTGCCCGTGCGGCCTACTTACTGAATAAACATCTTTTATCTTTATCACATTCACTATTTACCCTTTTTTCAGGTGACTAGAAAATTACGAAGTATAAAAATGCCTAATATAATTATTCAGGGGGTTTTCATTCCTAGATACGGACAAATTCGGCTCCTAGTGATTTAGACAAAACGTTTAAATAGCAAAGAGATTATCATAGAGAGGACCTAATTTTTTTCTCATATTTATAAAATAAACTACACAGCGGCTATCAATAGATTGTCAATAATCAATTATGACAATTCTTAACCACTTGAAACCTTAAGCAGTCATTCAGTGGCCAGTAACATAATAGCGGAGGTTGTATAACTAAAACGGGAGACGAAAGCCGAACAAGACGAATTGCGAATGGACCTAAAAACGATAGTGACTTATTGCAAATGGGACCAAAAACGAACGTGTCGAAAAAAAGGGACGAGTAACGAATGAGACTAAAAAATAAAGAGACTAACACCGAACATGTCAAAAGAGGAAGTGACGAACACCGAATGAGCCTGAATAAGAACAAGACAAACAACAAATTGTATCAAAGACGACAAAGACTACCGGCGAAAGGGACGAATTAAGAATGGAGGACGAAAGCGGAATGGGACGAACTAAGAACTTGACAGAAAATGAATGGGACGACCCAAGATGATACCTTCGAGAGCTTCATTTGAAATATTGTTGCACGTTTACTCCGAGCGCCGATTCTGGGGGCAACCCGCTAGTGTTTGCTGCGATAAGTAGTCCTGGACTGTTGACAGGCCACGCGGGAGCGCGCGTGGTGGGGATGAAGTTACCCCTCTAATAGTACTTACTCTTATGGTCATAGACTAAAACGTTATACATTTTCAAACAGCGTTTACAGCGTATTTAAAAGTGTATCAAATATAGTTCACTATTTAATAGAAATTGCGATCATACACAAAATAAATTGCCTCAATAACTTAAACGCGTAATAAATTTTATAATTTAAACTATATTTTATTCAAGTTTAATTTATTAAGTTTAACTGTGTGATTAGATTTAATTCTTAATTTCAGTGTCATACTATATCTGTAACAACTGTTATATTTTCTCGCATTGTTGGAGAAAAGCACTACAAAAGCCTCAGACGGGAAGGGCGGTTGCTGGGCTCTTATATTGCGACACTTCGACTACGTCTCGGCCACGCTAACTCTACTCGTCCCGCAACAGCCATTTTCCCGGTCTCTACCTTAATACTATTAAGATAAATCGAAAACCGTTAACCGTTTTGTGTTACTTGGGTATTAACCGGTGAGTTTTAGTTTTACCGTCAGAGTGTATAAACAACATTTGAAGGTGTGCAGTGCATTCTTAATTACTTTATCCAATAATAAAATAGACTATTACAAAAGAACACTTTAGTCAGTTACACAATTTAAGCAACAGGTCTTATACACTATTTTACCTCCGGTTTATTTGATTCATCTTCCTTGATTGGGGGCTCTGTGACTTCCTCCTTCTTGTCTTCTTTTATTTTTTTAATTTTGGTTTTGTTTTCTTTTATTTTGACTGCTTTGTCTGCTTCATTTTTGGTCTGTTTAGACTGTTTGATGTCTTGCTGTTGAATTTGCACGGGCTCACTCGATTTTACTGCCTCTTCTGTTTGCTCTAACTTATTTGATTTGTAGGTATTATTCTACAAAAAAAAACTTGTGGTTGAAAAAAACAGGTGATAAATGCATCATGTTGCGCCCGTGAAATTGATGAGAACATGTAGCGTAGAGGGTAGAGTATATTGAAATGTATAGAATTGATACATATCAGGTTGTTTGCCGGCTCATATTAGAGTTATTGCAAAGTTGGTACAAAATTTCAAATCAGATTTAATGAGACAAGAGGTTAAGCCGTTGTAGAGGCAGATAGTAAGATTTTTGGAAAATATCAATTACTAACAGAATTGCATTGAAGAAATCTGCTCGTATCTGGCATATTGCCCTGCAATTTTGAACTCTTTACAGGACCTGTGACCTTTGTAAGCCAGTCCCACCCGAAAATACTCAAAACTCGTACATCAAATTAATGCTTCATTGGATACAATAAATTATGGATCCCATACATCTAAATAAATGAAAGTTTGACGTTCACATAGTATTAAAAACTCACAAATTTTTTAATCTGGTAATTACAATGATCACTTAAAACTAATACTTCATGTATTTTTTATTGATATAATTTTATGCGAATAAGTGAAATCTAATGAGGCTAGAATCGAGTTATTTTCTTAATTTGGCTCTATAAAGGGTTAAATTATGCATTTTTATTAGGGACGCAACGATTACGAATCGGTGCATCGTTTTGTAACTGTAATTGTAATAATATCGATTAATAACGACGCGATTTATAGTAGTAAGAACGGTTACTATTATAATATGGTAAAAAATAAAACAGAACAGCGTTAACGCACTTAATAATGTCTGGCCTAAATACAATACAATCCAATCCAATGCAAAAAAAACTTCCGCGTAAACGTCTGTTTTTTTTCCTTAATAATCGTAATGCATCGGCTATCGTATCAAATAACGATTAATATCGTAATCGTAATGGTTGAATCGTTGCACCCCTAATTTGTATAAATACATATATGTATATACAGGGTGTCCGGGATATAGTGGCCAACCTTTAAGGGCTGGATAGTTCAGCTCAGGAGTGTCGAAGATAAATATGACAAGTTTGACATCCCACGGTGCACAAAAAATGTACCAAAACCTGTAGTGCATTATTGTATTGCATAGATAATAGATGTGTGTTTGATGGTTAACGTACAGTGTCGCTCGTGTTTTTTTTCCTTATTTTTTCTATCTTTTTTTTCTCAAGTTTATAAATAAAAAATGTTTATGTCACCTTCCGTGCTGCCACCGAGCGGTCTTAACGGAAGACCAGCGGTGGCTTAGCAGCCCGCACATGCTGAGTTGGGACGTTTTCACAACAACTGTCCGACTTTGTGTAGCTTTATTCATTTATTTATTATTACTTTATTTGTGTGTTGTTGTGAATAAACTTTTATACACCGTGTTTTTTTTTATTTACGATAACTTCGGCATATTACTGGGTATATCCATAGAAACTAAATGGTAGATTAGATTTTTAAATAATGAAAAAAAAAAAAAAAAACTGTTTAGAATAAAGTAATTAAATGTTGTATCTTTGGTCATTCTAAAAGGGCCTTTAGAGTTAACTCATAGTAGTCATAGTCAGTGTCAAATACGTCAATGTTGGCGTGACATACACAGACAGTTAAGAGCCTTTTAGACCAGTTCAACGTGATTAACTGATTAAATTTAAAAATTAAATATCTTTAAAACCGTTACAGTTATCATTTGTCTGCCTTCGGGAAATTAACTTTATTTGACCTAAAGAACGTTCCCTTAAAGTTATCGTAAATCAAAAAGAACACGGTGTATTATTATTATTATTTGTATGTCTTTACCAATCACGGTACTAAGGGAGTCCCGGACAGTTGAAAGGCGTACATGGAGCCGAAGCCAACACGCAGAGGCCCTTTAGACAAGTTTAATTTAGTAAAACGATGGGACACCAATCGGCGATTGTCCCTGAGTATCAAACTATAGAAGTATGCTCCCACGGACAACCACCGGTTCGTGTAATACTATTTAAGAGGGATGTCAAAATTAATAATAGGCTCTATGACTGTACTGATACGGATTGATGAACTACACTATTGCTGAAAATACGGCGCCTGCCTGGCGAATGCCAATTACTTTGGTTGAAATGGCAGGCGGTGACTCACAGACTTAATGGAATGGGCCTCCCAAAATAGCCGCATATACATAGCAGCAGGGATGCAACAGTTCCAAAGGGGGGACTTTAAACGAACATAAAGGTGCCCACTCGCCACTTATGCAACACATCCGCCCTTCGAGCATATACCGAGAAGATATACATATATTGGTAGCTCTTGCGGCCAATAAAGGCAAGCCGGAGGTGAGGGTCTGTTTCTCGTCATTGTCCACCGCAGCCGGCCGGTGAAGGCAAGCGCGGGGAGGGGGGGCCTTCAAGGCCAAGAACCGGCCGGAGAAGGTGCACTTCGGAGAGGGACGATCGGTTCATCGTGACATGACCACATCTCTACGAGATCGTCACTAGACCGCTGTTGCTGTCCAACAGCAGGTCGAAGAAGTAAGAGGAGTTGCAGTCAGCGAGTGGACAGTAAGGAGAAGACTGAAGACAGCCAACCTGACCCCAAAAACGTTTGCGACGCGGCCCAAATTGCTGCCTCGGCACCGTGAAGCACAACGTCAGTTTGCTCATAATAACGTTAACTGGACAATTGAGCGCAGTGGACCTCAGCCCTCTTCTCAGACGAGTGCATGGGCGGCATTTCCTACGATGGGCGAACGGAGCTGGTTTTCGTGCCTGGTGGTGGCCGTGGCGGTGGTTTGAACGCTGCCAGGTACATCACTGACATCCTGGAGGAGTATGTCGTCCCTTACGCGGGTATGTTTAATGAGGGGATTATCCTGTTGCAGGATAATGCCCCTTGTCATACCGCAAGGGCCACCACAGCCTACCTTCGCGAGGTGGGCAGCGACACCATGGACTAACCAGCGATGAGCACACCATTGAGCACATGTGCGGCTTCCTAAAAAGGAGGGTTCGGCAGCGGCATCCTGCCCCGTCTCATGTGGCGGAGCTGAAGCAAGTTTTGGTGGAGGAGTGGGAAGCCATCCCGCAAGATTACGTCAAAACACTGATAAAATCAATGAAAAATCGATTAGATTGTATGAGTTGGGCTAGGGGAGGGAATATCAAATACTGATGTATGATTTTTTTTTTTGTAATAAATACCTTTAAAAAATACAATGCCTATCATTCTTAGTTTCCCTAATCCCTTTAAGAAGCGTTTTTTCACCATTTTCTGGATTCAGAGCATATTTCAGGCTTAGGACTTAATATTATATTTAAATAACGCATTTTCCATTGCATTACATTATCAGCTTTCATTTGGTACTACAATATTTAAATTCGTGTAAAGATATACAAAGATATTGAGTGTACATGGACAAATGCAAAGTGATGCAATTATTTTGCCCGCGAGTGTAGCCTTATTATTATTATTATGGATATTTTTTTTATTTTTTTTAAGTTAGGTTAATATTTAGAAATAAAAGTAAAATGACAATACTAATACAAAAAAATATATAAAAAAAACCTAACCTACGGGTGCCGCCGGCAGCGGGGCAGGGCTCAAGCTACCGGTGGTTAGGGCTGCAGAGAGGAACCTTCTCACAATACGAGCAGTGGCGAGGAGTATGCCATCTGTATCTGGCCCATGACCCAGCCATCTAGCGACACTCTCTTGCTGTGTCGCTATGAAGAATTCCGCTCTTTGATTATAACCAACAAAGACTGAATTCTATCAAACCATCGAATTTATAAAACGAGTTTTGCTTCCGTTTAAAATGAATTTAACTAACTGGTTTTAAATGTTTTTAACCTTTTGAACGCCGTACGTCAAATACAAAATGTGTCACTCACACGCCAAACATATTTGCCATGCTAAGCAAATTACAACTTAATCAATACGAAACAAAGTCTCTTAATCTAACTTGTGTCGGCTGTGGCCGTCGGTGGCGTCAGTGGCACGACTGTGGCGTTCAAAAGGTTAATGACAATTTGCCAGAATGTGAAATGCTGCGATACTACTACTAATCAATAATGTCAATTGTGATATATTTTCAGAATCTCCATTAAACCAAGAACAACTAAAAGAAACCAGTCAAAGGCCGTAGCTGGATAAGGGAACAACATCTGCCTTTGAGCTATTTTAAATTGGTTTTTTTTTATATAGTTTACTCACAACTAGTAGGTACACGTAACACACAAAATATTAAAATAAAAAAAGAGTGGTTCCGTAGTAAAACGGTACTAAGTCAAAATTAAAATATATTTTTTCTCCTAAATTAATAGTTATTTTTGAGTGGTTTTCGGGTATATAGTTCTACTGTTGTTGATGTATAAACGATAAAAAAAGACCACGTTCCTTTGATTTTTATGACATAAATAGCGAAGTCAAATTTTCAAAAAAATAATATATTTATATATATGAGAGCGACCGCTGTAAATTAAATTTATTTCAAACCTTCATTATTTAACCTTTTGAACGCCAAAGTCGGCTCTGGCTGACAACTGAAAGTCGTGCCACTGACGCCACCGACGGGAACAGCCGACACAAGTTAGAGATTAAAAGAGACTTTGTTTCGTATGGATTAAGTTGTAATTTGCTTAGCATAGCAAACATGTTTGGCGTGTGAGTGACGCATTTTGTATTTGACGTACGGCGTTCAAAAGGTTAATGACCTATCCCTATCACGAAAATACATTTGAAATAAAATAACGGAATGCAACTTTGTCAAATTTGAAAAATACTGCTTGGTTTGAAGTCGTCAATGTCAAAGGCCGTAGCTGGATAAGGGAACAACATCTGCCTTTGAGCTTGAGATGCCAAATCATTTGTAACTTATAGGAAACTCAACCTTATTATTGTAGTGTGTCAGATTGACTTTGGACCTAAGATGGGTCTCAAATTTAAGTTCTTGACGTGACTATGTAAGGATGTGTCTCGTTATGTTTAGCTTCAGTTTCAAAGCTACCAAGCCCGCATTGGGAAAGTATTAATAGCAATAACAACCTAGGGTTTTGAAGTCTGATTTTTTTCGTTATTCACGCGAATCTGGGTAAAATATCGGTTAGGATATGAATTTAATTTGCAATATCATGAAGCATTACAAAGCTGGGGTTCTAGAATATATATAGTTTAGACTATTCTATATAGTTAAGAATAATATACACGTCAAACGCGATATGGGTTTACCGAGTTTAATATGATGGTCTAAATCCGAATAGGATACGACCTTCACCCAGCTGTATATTCGATAAAAAAATATTTAATATGGTAATTGGTAAGTAATATATGGCTGAAAAAATTCAGTCCAGTATATATGTTTTTTTTAATAGCAATTTCTTCAATTTTTTTGCGTTTTCCAAAAAAAGTGTACATAGCAAAATTTGAATGTCCCACCGATTCAAAGATGTTTTGTTTTACTTTCTACGTTCTATTTGGAAATATGAGTGATATAGTTTGATTCCATAAGTGTTTGGCATTCGAAATATGTTTATAACACGATGAATATATTCTAATTTATAGATTTATCATAAAAGAAAGAAACAAAAAGTGCAAAATTCCTTATGTCCCACGTCGATTCTCAATATTCAAACCCTAAAATGGAACGTAAAATAAACTTGTATGAATATTTAATGTGATCACACAGATACTTTATGAGTCCAGATAAAGGAATGTGTGCTTCATTTATACGTAAATACGGTCTATAACTTTAAAAAATTGTCATTTTACTTTGAAAAAAATTGAACGTACCGGAAAATCCGGTTAAGTCACAGCGATTTTAGACGACTTTTGCAGCCAAAATTCCACTAAAGGAGTTAATATTTTGATCCTTGCAACATTAGGATGCTAGTTAATACGCCGCCATTGGCTGATTAAGCGTCAGTGTCTAAGAAGTTGTGACGAAAGGTGGTCGCTTTGTGATGGTGTAAAAAAAGTGTTCCGGTAAAGTCACAGTATTTTCGGTAAGCACAGATGATTAACTTTCGTGTAATACAATTAAACATTAATAAACTTGTATAGTATCCGAAACAGGAAAGATTTCACGGTTCAATGGGTTTAGACCATTAAATATTGTGCTTTTAATTTGTTGTGGTGTAAATCGTCACATCCAAATCGTCACGTGATCTACTACTGGAACGATTTTGTGACGAACTGGAATTATAAAGCTTAGTGCAGAATCGAAATTTGACGGTGCAATTCATTTTATAAACCGACTTCAAAAAAAGGAGATTCTCAGTATGACTTGTATGTATGTATGTTTGTCCGCGAATATCTCACGTTTGGCGATACTACTTTCGCCAAAAGCACGACAATATTTTAACCAAAAGCAGACTTCAGTTGGACTGACCTATTACTTACCAGTTTAAAGAAGTTATTTTTTGCGTTTTTGAAGGCGGTTTTTCGTTTTTATTTTTTATTATTTATATTATTATGCATATTCCGATCAAAGCGGATTAAAGTAGTATAAATAAATATGTATGTATGTATGTCAACCCTTTATAGTACGAAAACTAATACAATCTTAACAAATAGGAACGTATTTATTAAGGCGAACTTATATGACATATGAGAATGTGTATGAATATTTTTAATCACTGCACTAATTTCATTGGATTTTTTGCAATTAATAATATTTTTATTAAGTACGTAAAAAAATACCTTAAAGTGCTCATGTTAAGGAGGTTCTACTGATGATGAATATATACCACGTTTTTTAGTTAGCTTCCTAAGGACTTTAATTGATATTTTCCTATTTTTCTCTTTGTACCATTTACATCTCAGCCTTATGGTTGACTGGTAGAGAACGCCATTAGGCATTAAGTTCGCCATTTCTACATTTATGGCTTTGTGCAATTAAGCTTTTAAATTAATAAATTGTACCATATGAAATTTGAACAGTCATTTTATCGTTATAATAATATGTGTGTACATTATTTTTAGAGCAAATAGTACGGGACTCACTGCGGCTGAAAGAGCAAAGAGGTATAGAGAACGGTTGAAATCGGAACGACCAGAAAAATTAGAGTGTTTTTGTTATTATTTTGTTTTGTTTTATGTTAATGTATAATTGTAAAAAATATTTTTAATAAGAAAATAATTGCTTACAAGTTGTAAAGTAAAGTACAACCCATCTGTGGAAAACTTAGAAATAAATAATACATCGTAATTTGTGAGAAAGATTATAAAAACGATCTAACAATTTTAGATTTATTTACATTAATAAATACAACATCACATCAAACACATTTGTTTGTTATTTTTCCTTCCATGTCAAATCTAGGTGTGTACCAGTGGCGGTACTGCCATATAAGCCCAAAAGCCGGGCTTGCCTTGCCTTACAAACATAACTATTCATTAAATCCACGTAATGTATTAGATAGGTATTTCACATTCGCGCGCCGCGCGCTCTCACTAAATTCTTCAAATCAAATTACATGCAACAGTAGTACCTACTAAATTTTACCGCGCACCGCCGGCCGCCACCTACGCAGCACAGCGCTCAGCGCTGTGCGGCAACCAGTCGAACTATTCATGACGCGGCTAGCTCGTATCTCGCTCGCACGTACTGGCTTGCAATGGGGCTTTCATATTCTCTGTCTTACCCACCGAAACGGCATATGCCCAAATTCGGCTGATCGTGTATTAATATGGCAAATAGTATGAGAATCAAATGCCTTGATTGCGTATGAAGTTGTATACGAGTCCATAGTAAATGCGAAATTCGCTTCGCGCAGGCGCGGCGCGCGCGTTGAGCCGCGTTAGCGGCCAACTTCACTTCATTGATATTTGTTGACAAATGCTTTTATTCACTTGTTGAATAGTTTGTTTAAGGCGTTGAGCGGCGCGGTCAATGCAATAATAAGTTTTTTTTTTGTGGTGTTGTGAGTTGTGATTCAATTAGATTGACAATGGAGGAAGTCCCGTGTGACTGTGATATTTTAAAGTGTGCACAAACTTTGCTTGTCGACGGAAAGGTAAAATGTTTGAACTTTGCAGAGAAAAAGGTACTTATTTCTTCGGCAAAACCTACGCCTGACTTGTGTATTTCTCAGAGTAGTAAATCGCACAAAAGACAGTTTAACAGGTCAGTGTACAAAACTCATTGGATTGTTGGTTGTTCGCACTCTAATAAGTTATATTGCTGGTGTTGTATTTTCTTTTCTAACGACAAAAACGTGTGGAATACATCTGGTTATGACGATTTAAATAATTTAGCTGGCGCCATTAAAAGACACATGAATTCTCGAAAACACATGAACGCGGTAATTTCTTTTAGTGATTTTGGTAAACAGCGAATTGAGACATCTTTATCGCGCCAATTATCAGAGGAAATTACAAAACATAACATGCGTGTTGACAATAATCGTAGCGTTTTTCAAAGACTAGTCGATGTTGTTTGTCATTTAGCACAACAAGAACTTCCCTTCAGACCTTCCCTTTAAACCGGCGGGGCCGAGCTATTTGTCTAACAAAATTCAAAATGACATTATTCATTCTATTGCCGATGTGATAAAAGCTCGAATTGAATTGGAAGTCAAAGCAACGAAATTTGTTTCAATTATTATCGACGAAACTCCTGATATCAGTCACAGAGAACAATTGTGCTTGATCCTCAGATATTATTATGGAAACGAAATTCATGACCGTTTTTTGGGGTACGTAAATGTGTCTGAAAGTCGCACAGCAGATGTACTCTTTAATATAATTTTAGAATTACTTAATAAACATGAGTGCACCGCAAAATTAGTAGCACAGAGCTATGACGGTGCTAGTGTTATGTCCGGTGTAAGAAATGGAGTTCAACAAAAAGTAAAAGATGTATGTCCACAAGCCATATATATTTGGTGTAATGCACACATTTTGGCGTTGGTTTTATCTAAATCATGCAACAGAATTGGAGAAGCCGGTTCGTTTTTTTCGGCCCTACAGTCTATGTGTACCTTTTTTAGTCACAGTACAAAACGAGCTGCCTTTTACGATACTCATTGCAACAAAAAATTGCCAAATGCACCCCGCAACTCGTTGGACGTACATGTCACGACTTGTAAATACAGTATATGAACAAAAAAACAATCTCTTTGCTTTGTTTTCTGATATGTGCGACAATCCGCAAGACTGGGACGGCGACACGATTTTAGCCGCGGAAAATTTTGAGAACTTGTTGCGATCATTTAATTTCAATTTTTTTCTGTCAATATTTCACCGGATATTTGGAAAAACCGACTGCTTGTACAATATTCTACAAAAATCACAAGTTGATGTCGGTTATTGTAGCAACAAAATAAAAGAGTTTCAGTCATGGTTGCGTGTTGAATTTCAGTCCGAATTTGATCAAGTATATGAGTACACCTTGCAAAATAACTCTGCTCCTCGTTTGAGACGTAACATACGCTGCGCTAAAACAGAATACAAACGACTATACGTTCAGATAATTGATAACATATTTTCAGAAATTAATGATCGAAATAGCGAAATTTTTAAATTGAAGTTTTTTACATTGTTTAACAACAAAAAATTCGACACTTACCGCTCGAACTTTCCTACAGAGGAATTCGATTCATTGTTTGACATTTACGCAAACCATTTTGACAGACCAGCATTAAAAAACCAATTGATTTGTTTGTATTCCTCCCCCGAATTGAATGATCGTAATGTGTTCGAAATAATCGATTTTATTAATGAGAATAGTCTCGAAGATGCCTTTCCCGAACTGTTAAAGTTCGCACACCTTGTCGTAACAATTCCGGCTACAAGTGCTTCAGCGGAACGTGCTTTTTCGTCTCTTAAGCGTATCCATACATATCTGAGAAATACACAAGGTCAAGAGCGTCTCTCTGAGTTATCAATGATATCTATCGAAAAACAGTTGTTGGTACAAATAAAACGCTCACCAACATTTAACTCTGATGTAATTAACTCTTTTCTTAAAAAAGATAGACGATTTGAATTAACATACAAATAATAATTTAATTTAACTATGTTGTGTTATGTTATATGCCTTTAGGCGACTATTGTCGGTAAGGAAAAATGACGAGGTATAAAAATGTCTAATGACATTAAATAAAAATGTAGATATGTAAAAAAGCCGAACAATAAAAAGGTTGGTTAGGAAAAATGACGAAGTATTATTTAGTCAAAGTATAAAAATGTCGAGAAATGATTATGTCTACTGACCAATAATTTATATTTCTAATTCAAATTTAACCGAGTCGACGGAGCTCCGCTATCGCGGAGCTCCTATCTTTGGGAGTTTTGGCCCTTCGGGCCTGCTGAAAACCTAACATAACCTAAACCTACCTTATATTTATAGTTTTTTTACATCTCGACATTTTTATACTTCGTCATTTTAACATTAGGTCTTTTTTACATCTCGAAATTTTTATACTCCGGCAATTTTCATTTTCGAGTTTTTTATTTCTTGACAATAAATATAATTTCGACATTTTTATACCTCGTCATTTTTCCTCACCGACAACAGTCGCCTGATTGGTTATATGTATGTATTTTTTTAGGTAGGTAATTGAAATTAAAGTAAGTACTTATTGCTTTTTCCCTAGGCAAGCAAAGTTAAAATAAGAAGTTGAACCTTGATTTTATTCGCTCAAACGCCTCAAACAAACCAAACGGCTTGTTTCAAGGCCACCGAAAGTATGCAATTGCTGATATGTCTGTAAAATTATATCTAGCGATAACATGCCTTCAGTGTGCTTTGGTGAGCTCGTCCACGCTAGTAAATGCCTATACAACTGAAGAGTGAAGTGAAGATTGATCAGTAATGTGGTAACAAGGTAAATTTATCTATAATAACCGTAAAAACTACAAAACATATCTCTCGGCTTGCCCTATCCTGAAACCCTAGGCACGCCACTGGTGTGTACTATGCCTTACATTTTCCAGATAGTCACATGAGATTCCGCATAGTCACTGTCCCAAGATTTGAATTGTTAAAAACAATTATATTTTGCTGGAATTATAACATTTCACGTTTTTTTAGCGTTAATAATTCTAAATGGATATTCCATTATGTATATTTAAATATTGTTTAACGACATGTATCTCCTTTATACCAAAAAAATTAACGTGTAGCAGCCAAAAGAAGGCTGTTGTGACGAAATGGTCACATATTTTATCCTCAAAGATTATTTGTTCCATTAATTTTATAAAACAAGCCTGTTTTAAAAAGTTTTTTGATTTTATTTTTAATGTATAAACAATAGATGGTCCATAAAATAATACTTTCAATATATAATGAATTTTATATTTGTGACGAATCCGAACTAGTTTGACCACAACCTGAAGTAATAATGTCGTTAATTTCTGTATTTCTCAATATTTTTATGTCATTTTCTCAATTAATATACTTTAACTTATAATGAATCGAATAAATAGTCAAATTTCAAAATTGGAGTCAAAAAATTTTACTTCTTAGTTTCGTCACGTGTACACTTTTTTTGGAAAACGCCCAATGGCTTGTTTAGTAGACAAATTATATTCCAATCGACAGTATGAAGCCTATAGAATTTTCAAACGTTAGTTTGACTATTCCTTCCTATCATAACTATTAGGTAGGTTAATCAAACCTAACGTTTCCATATTCTATAGGTTTCATACTTTCTATTAGTATTTAATTAGTGTATTAAACAAGAAATTGCTATTAAATATATATATATATATATCGCATCTTTAGAATTATAGTGACCTAATTCAAAAATATGGATTTCGAGTTAGGTCTCTATCGTAATAAATATATGTCTCAAAGTCGAAAGCTAAAATGTTGAATTAGGTCACTATAATTCTAAAGGTGCGATATATATATATACTGGACTGAATTTTTTCAAAGCAAACGAAACTAAAAAAAATAACTATGGTCATGGCATCGTAAATCGGTCAACCAGGGTACCGCATTTCCAAAATTTTGAAAAGTTGAGATATTTTGTTTACCATGCGTCTTTTACTAAACATGATGCATCATATTTTCGACACTCCAGAGCTGTGCTATCCAGCCCTTTCAGGTTGGCCACTATATCCCGGACATATATGGTTTATAAATATAAGTTACGGTTACCCGAATATCCTCTTCAGGTTCATTATCTCGAAATCTCTGTATAACATCCGTGTTCGGATTCAACGTGTCCTTTTGTATTAACTTGTGTAACTCTCTTAGGTTGGGAGTAGCATTTATAGAAGAGGCATCTTCCTCTGGTTTGACAGTACCAGGAACAGTCATGACACTTGGTTCGTTTATATATGGCATATTTTGCACTGAGACTGCGGCCTGAGATGCTCGTAGCTGTGCTAAAATTTGGTCTTCTGTTTTCATTTCTTTTATTATCTCCTCAGGAAGCAGGGAGTTCGACGTAACTGCTGAAGGCTGAAATCACTCATGCTTTTTATTATTGACAAAGTTTTTTATTCGTCAAAGAAGGGGAGCAGATAACGTACTATTTAGGTACCGCATGACGTTAATACGATTACGAGTATACCACTTGAGAACTTATTACAAGCGCGAAATAAAGCTTTAAGTAGTTCATTCTGAATAAGCTATTAAATTGCATTTAAAAAGAATATCCGCTTAATGTGATCATCAGACCAAACCTGCTGATCCCAGAAAAACATAGGCAGATTATTGACTCCCATTTCGCTGCGCGCATTCATTGACTGTTGCATCCACACCAAATCTGGAGAAGCTGCCGTCTGACTCCACAAGGATTCCACCTGAGAAAAGTTACAGTAATAGTAAAACCACTTATTGAACACTTGACTTTTTTATACTTAATAATTCTCATTGTGAAAAACTCCAAAGTAGTAATAGTAGGGGAGCCCAAGGGGCTAAATGGGGTTTTACTCGATTTTGAAGATTAGATGGTAGAAAGAAAAAACTTTATATGATGATCTTTATATCCTTCTAGGGTTGGGGAAGTATATAAGGGTTTTCAAAAATGTAAAAAATATACAGTTGAACGGAAATACTCGAGCGCGTCAGATATTGATAGTGTCCCCGATTACGGAGGTATGTTAAACTGCCGGTTTGCACAATGGGGGTTCCCGTGCGGAAAGGTTGAAAATGGGAAAAAAAATACATTCGAGCGCGTCAGATTTTCAGAGTGGATGTCAAGTGAACCCGAAAGAACCGATTCCGGTTCGTTACAGCCAAATATCATAATAATGTGTTCCTATAATATCAGAATATCAAAGCAGATTATTCTCATAATGTCTTAAGATCGAAATGACTTACGCCTACTTCTTAAATTACCGTATTCTTAATATGACTATAATTCATTAAGACTCAATCTCGTTTTGATAAATTTTCAATTCTACCATTTCCCAAAATGACTAAAACTCAAATTAACTAAACACATAAACGTCACATTGTCATTGCAGTAGTGCTCGAGTAAATCCCGATATTCCCTCTAGGGCTCCCCTACCATAAAATCGGAGTTCCAATGCGAAACTTTTTGATACGAAGTCAATTTATACCCAGTTTGACCGTACACCACAATGGAATTCCGGTTTAATGTAATGACTTTCATGCCTCTCTAATAAGAGTATGTCATAGTTCAGGTCCAAATATACTATTTAGATAGTATATACACAGTGGGCACGAGTAACCCGAAACATTTTAACAGCGAGTTCCTGAACTTATTCCGCATTAAAAAGTCGTATCAAGTTGGATCCAGCCGGACTAGTTTTCGAGATATATAGCTATATTTATAAACTACTTGTTACAAAAACTCCGGTGCAACAAGCCATTATAAATGCGACGTTGCCGCTATTACGCCAATTACATATTGGCCGATTCTTAATGAAATCCACAAAAAGTCACAGGCGAAACTCACCCATAGGTACTTGAAAAACTTATACAAAAATAGAATCTCCGAATTTCCGACCCGTGATTATAATCATCTGCGACATGTCCTGAACTTAATTGCACTTTCATATAAAACTCTTATGTCATTTATCAATGAATATGACAAGATAGCATGCGTCTATCATTGCCACTGTTTACATGTCAATAAGTGGTAGAAAGAGAGCGAGGCCTTTCCCGAGTAGGGATGTTTCAGAGTGTAATCAAAACATAATGGAAAATGAAAATATACAGGGTTACTGGTTAAGTCGACCTAGATCCTTTAAGGGGTTGTAGTTTCTATGATTTCTGACCACTTTGATTTGACTAAGAAACACTATATCCTAAACTTAACCGTTTTCAAGATATTTAAGTTTTAAGATAATTATTCTTAAATACCGATTTTTTGTATATTGCAACATTTTTTTTGGAATCCTTGCATTTAATTTGTTTGTTTATTCAATAATTATGTAGTAGATAAGTTGCTTCAACTTTATCGACACTTGAATTGCCATTAACTGAACAAACCGAGTCGTAGTATATGAATGATAGCTAAAGAAGGAAATAAACACTGACAAAATATTTTTTTCTTATACCAATATTTAAAAAAAAAGTCTATGGCAGTAATACTGCAGACAATCTTAAAAATATCTACATTTCTTCAGCTATCCAACGAGGTATAGCAATTTTGGTTATTATCAGAATTAATTGAAAAATCTTAGTGGAAAGTCTCCCAGGTAGTAGTAAAAATTTAATGTGTTATAAGTGGATTGGGAGAGGTGGGCCCATACCATGGCCAGCTAGAAGTCCGGATCTTACCCCTAACCTAACCTCGTAATAAACACATTAAAATTTTACTACTACCTGGGAGACTTTCAACTAAGATTTTTCAATTAATTCTGATAATAACCAAAATTGCTATACCTCGTTGGATAGCTGAAGAAATGTAGATATTTTTAAGACTTTTTTAAAAATATTCGTGTAAGAAAAAAATATTTTGTGAGAGTTTATTTCCTTCTTTAGCTATCATTCATATACTACGACTCGGTTTGTTCAGTTAATGGCAATTCAAGTGTCGAGAAAGTTGAAGCAACTTATCTACTGCATAATTATTGTATAAACAAACAAATTAAATGCAAGGATTCCAAAAAAAATGTTGCAATATAAAAAAAAACGGTATTCAAGAATAATTATCTTAAAAGTTAAATATCTTGAAAACGGTTAAGTTTAGGATATGGTATTTCTTAGTCAAAGTGGTCAGAAATCATAGAAACTACAACCCCTTAAAGGATCTAGGTCGACTTAACCAGTAACCCTGTATACTTAACATATTTTAACATGAAAAGCCGGACAATTTAAGACTAAGTATAACCTGCAAGTTCCAAGTTACGCATAGTTAAAAAATTTTTGAGACTATCGTAGAGAAAACATCCTTATGTTCAGAAAAGTTATGAACGGAATAAAACCTCCGTTGTAATTATCTATGCTTTTTACGCAAATATTCTTATTGTTCATGCCATAGTTTTTCTCTTTCTTTCACTTAACTCTTTTAACATTACAAGTAAGAAAGGGACTAATTACTCACATTCATAACTTTTAAGGGGATTTCCCGTAAACAAATGCTAATTACTAGAAAAGCGTTGCCAGCTCGTGCTTAGGCTGTTTCCTGGAGAAGCGAAAATATTCTATACACCGTGTTTTTTTTGATTTACGATAACTTTAAGGGAACGTTCTTTAGGTCAAATAAAGTTAATTTCCCGAAGACAGACAAATGATAACTCTTACGGTTTTAAAGATATTTCATTTTAAAATTTAATCAGGTAATCACGTTGAACTGGTGTAAAAGGCTCTTAATTGTGTGTACGAGTATGTCACGCCAACATTGACGTATTTGACACTGACTGTCTATTAGTTAACTCCAAAGGCCCTTTTAGAATGACCAAATATACAAAATTTAATTACTTTGTTCTAAACAGAAATCATTTTTTTTTTGCAATATTTAAAAATCTAATCTACCACTTAGTTTCTACGGATGTTCCTAGTAATATGCCGAAGTTATGGTAAATCAAAAAAACACGGTGTATAACTTGTATGGAAAAAATGAAAAGTTAAGAAGCCGAATTGGACCTATGTTACTGTAACATTTTTAACTCCATATAATCTCAGGAATGCGCTGTTAACATCCACAGTAATCCAATCCAATGCTCCAATGTTTGTGGTTCGGGTCACTCGGGCCCACGGTGTACAAGTATACAATAAAGAGGTATTTTTGGTTTTTTTTATGTTAGGGGTAATGGGAGTGAAGGGTGCATGCATTTAATAGGGACGAATGACGGAAAAGAGGGGAGGCCTTTGCCCAGCAGAAATACACTTACATACATACATACATACCTTTACGCCTGTAATCCCGGAGAGGGGTAGGCAGAGCTACAGAATTAGAAATACACTTAAATAGGCTAAATAGGGGTCATCTATGGAATAACAAAACCGATTAAAAACAAACTACATAATAGGGAGCTTTATTATCCTCGACTCTTAGATTACTTTTTGTTCTTATTACCGGAGCGAAGCGAGGGCTAATCCCTAGTTTGTCATAATCATAAACAGTGATCGGATTTCGCGGTGCAACACTGCGGGATATAGAGTAGAAATCTTAATATGGATATGAATAAAATCCCGGGATCTGGCTCGAAAAGAAAATGCGATTGTTGGGATATTTATACATAGGCATTAGGATAGGATTTTTACGTGTAAAGAAATCGATTAAACATATAAAATATTGAGAAAATAATTGTATGCTATTTCAATTTCATACAAACTAATAAAATATAATATCTGTGTGTAGTGTGGTGAACTGATAATGCGTACCGTATTATATATTTTATTTATATTCATACCCAAAGACTATTTGGCAGATCAATTTTAAACAGAGTATAATAAAAACTAAGTTTTTTTATTTTTTTACATACGAGTAAGTACCTAAATTACTTTTGTCAAAATATTTATTTTACATGTTTAAATTGTATTGAAGTTTAAAGTCATAAAATCAGAATAATATTTAACAACATAAGTCCCGGAACCCCGAGGCATATCCATATTAGCATAATGTTTGAGGTCATTCACCCCGTGTTGCACCGGGATATCCGATCATTGATCATAAATGATATGTATCCGACTATGGGAGTTAACGCATTCACTGCTGGTAATGCATATAAGCGTTCTTCTGACTTCCACCCAGTGCGTTTCTTACAGTTAGCAAGCTCGGTATATAACAAAAGATGTGGCACCTTGCGAAGGTTCGGAAAACAGTACTGGCAGTAAATGCGTTAATTGTGAAACCAACAATATCTGAATTTGAACTATTTGAATTTATACTCACAAACGTTAAGTATATAAATAAATATAATATGTAATACTAAAAGCTAATTCAACAAAAATACGAAAAAACATTAAATAATGATAAGTAAATAATAATAATCAGCATCAAAATACTACCAATGACAAGATAATTTACCGTTTGTTGTTGGCTGAAAGGCGGATTCCTAATAAGACCAACAGTACCAAATTGAAGGTTATCCATCGAGTTATCTCCCACATTCAAGTTTGATATATTCATTACCTAAAATCAAGTAAATTTCAACGGTTATGTGTATTAAGAGCTTAATCCCCACGAGCCTAACTTTTAAAAGGTACACTGTGGACACAACACACGTTTACGATATTGTAATATCTACAATAGCACCCGGTGCGGTGTCAGTTCATTTGACCAAAAGTACGTTTGACAAACGTAATATCATGTAACGATTTTTCATTTATCTATAACAATTTTTGGTTTTTTTAACAATAGAAATTCGGTAAACCACCAAGCAGGTGTCGTTGACCTTTTTCTTCAGAAGATAATAATGTATTGATACGATAATAACAATAACAACAAACTTTAACGGAAAATTATACTCAACAACTCAGAACAATAAAAGATTCTGGGACAACTAAGTATCTAGAACGTATCGCACTCGCAAGACATATGTACGACATGAGAGTGGCGTTTAAAATCAAAGAAGAACTAAAAATATAATGGCGGACATATTCAAACGTAAACGTCTAGACTTATCTAGCCTAGCCTTAGCTAGGCTAGTTAGGTTTAATTCATAAAAATCCCTAAAAGTAACGGTTACTGAAAAATAATACGTTATGTATTCCGATGATTATGACTTATAACCAGGGGTCGGACAAAAAGTGCGGATGACGTCAAACCACTTACAGGATGATTTCAAATAGTATTTTTGATTTTCATCATCAATTATTATTACCTGTGTGGTCACCGGGTTAGAATAGTGTCAATATGGACCCTATTACGGGACCAGATCTCTTTATAGCCTGACCAGATAATAAAAACCTCGCCATATTGCGGAAATTATATGAACTGACATTTCTTTTACAATTCACGAAACACAGATAAAAAAAGTATTTGTGGCGACCGCATTAGCAGTTTTTATTAAACTTTTCGTTTGTTTGTGACATCTGCTTCTTTGGTATTTTTATCAAGCAATAATTTTGTGATGAATTAAAATTAGCACAAAAATAATGTTAACGCATTATTATTGAATAATCATTATTCGTAAAAGCAAACCACACATTAAGCAATTTTCTATTGTGATGCAAAATGCTCCAACATGGTGTTTTTAATAATTTTCCAGTTGGTCTGTCAGATTACCATAAAACATTCCCAATAGAAAATTTTACATTTACTTCTAGAAAGGTCTTTCTAATGCAAAAAAAAACTGGTATAGTACTAGTAACGTCAAGAAACCCTACCCTACGCTGTAGGCATAGCTGTCCTTTAGTAGCTTCAACAGCTCTTTGGTCGGCCGTAGCTTAACTTGGCAAAGTTTGCGCAATGGTAAAAAAAATGGTGCGAAAACTCATGAAAAAAAAAGATTTAATCAAGAGAAACATTGAACTTAACTTGTATTTTAGGATAGAGGCCTTCGCGGACAGTTAAATAACAATGGTCGGTCAAATCCTGAGTTAACAGGGTCCAGTGTCCGACTGAATTTGTGCTACCACCTGACCGCTACATTTTAAAAAGGGTTTTTTTTTAGGGGGTACATTTTAATAGCTTAATTGATGCTGTTCACGTCTGCCTTTGTCGACCTAGCCTAGCAGTTTTTGCAGTTCGAAGACATTTATACTTTTCATTAAAATATTAAAAAATATAGAAAATTTGTTATTTTTCATTTCCTAAGTTTGTTTATAATATATATTTTTATATTAAACATGTCAAAAACTGTTTCTACAATAATTTTAATATGTAAGTATACGAAAAACATTTAATTAATAATAATAGGGCGCTGTATAATAAACAATATTTGAGAAAAGATCAGTGGCGTAACTATACGGTGGCAGGGCTGGCAAAATGCCACGGGCCCCCGGCCCCAGCCCCGGCTTAAGAGGTCGCTAGCTCAGCAATATTTTTTTTAACATCGTACTTGAGTGTCAAAAGAATTTGCCACGGGCCCCGGATGGTATAGTTACGCCACTGGAAAAGATCATCAAAATTAGTATGTTCGGCTGTTTCGCAATATGGCAAATATGGCAGCACCAGAAATAGCTTTTAGTGGATAAAATTGACATTTCCACACTCGTGATTAATTTTTTGATGTATTAGAAACAAAGAAAGGTGTCAATACTCAAAAATTAATAAACTAATAAAATTAATTTACTTTAAATAATCACAAAGAAGCGATACATAATATAAATCAACTAAAGCTTGTCCCAGAAAAAAATGTCGCTTATAAAGGCCTTGTAAGGAAACATAAAATGCCCCTGACGTTATTAGCCAATGAGTATATCCTGTGTATCTGTAATAATTCTAGTTATTAATCTACCAAGTTTTATCTCATAATTATTGTCAGTTTCCTTGAAATGTCACTTCAAAGTTTTTTTTACTTTTCTAAATATCTTAAAAACTACTGGTCCGTTTCTTTTGTGACTAACATATATTATGTTGTTGATGGCTTGAAGAGGAATAATTTTGCAAAAGACTACGTCTCTCGGTCAACATTAACGTGGTGCTTTTGCATGTTAAATATTTCAAACATATTTTTTGACACTAGTGAGTCAGCGACACATACAATTTTTTTACACTAATGTGACATCTCTTCCGTACTAATTTATGCTTGTCTCAAATGAATTGGGTTGGAGCAACATGGTGATTTTTTGTTTTGAGTTTAGTACATCATCAACGTATACGTGTAGACTAATGCCCTTACTTATAACTTATAAACGTGGAATAACCGTGGGGTAGCTAAACCATGCTTTGTCCTTATCTGTCAAATGCCAATGTTACAATGACTGATAAGGACAAAGCATGTTTAGCTACCCCACGGTTATTCCACGTTTATAAGTGATGGCAAACGAGAATATTGATATTTGATATAAAATCTACATTATTCTGCGGATTATTTAAGAAGCTTTAAGTAACTTTAAAGTCCGTTATGGCAGTCAACCAGGGGTCAAAACTCATTGGTGATCGAGTTATTCACGTTCTTAGATTTTTTTAAAAATACCCGCCTTTCGACCTAAACCTAGTCATTGTGTAAAAACTTCGTCATTAAGAAATAAAATAAAAGCATTTTTCAAATAGCCAATGAATTACTCATAACGAAAAATAATAAAAAATGCCAAAGAAATGCAAAGTTTTGCAAATAAAAGGATTTGAAGTTGAAAGTTCTAGTAATTATTTTCCAAATTTTGTAACATTTTTAAGCATAACTAAAAAAAAAAGAATTACACTTCGCGTACAAATGACAGGAATAGTTTGCTAAATTCATAAGCTTTCTATTAAGGTACAATTTATGACATTTTAAGATTAATTTTCATTTAAAAATGTACAATTAATAAATAATAACCGCGAACATTTCTGCTATTATTTATTAATTGTACATTTTTAAATGAAAATTAATCTTAAAATGTCATAAATTGTACCTTAATAGAAAGCTTATGAATTTAGCAAACTATTCCTGTCATTTGTACGCGAAGTGTAATTCTTTTTTTTTTAGTTATGCTTAAAAATGTTACAAAATTTGGAAAATAATTACTAGAACTTTCAACTTCAAATCCTTTTATTTGCAAAACTTTGCATTTCTTTGGCATTTTTTATTATTTTTCGTTATGAGTAATTCATTGGCTATTTGAAAAATGCTTTTATTTTATTTCTTAATGACGAAGTTTTTACACAATGACTAGGTTTAGGTCGAAAGGCGGGTATTTTAAAAAAATTCTAAGAACGTGAATAACTCGATCACCAATGAGTTTTGACCCCTGGTTGACTGCCATAACGGACTTTAAAGTTACTTAAAGCTTCTTAAATAATCCGCAGAATAATGTAGATTTTATATCAAATATCAATATTCTCGTTTGCCATCACTTATAAACGTGGAATAACCGTGGGGTAGCTAAACATGCTTTGTCCTTATCAGTCATTGTAACATTGGCATTTGACAGATAAGGACAAAGCATGGTTTAGCTACCCCACGGTTATTCCACGTTTATAACTTATAAGTAAGGGCATTAGTCTACACGTATACGTTGATGATGTACTAAACTCAAAACAAAAAATCACCATGTTGCTCCAACCCAATTCATTTGAGACAAGCATAAATTAGTACGGAAGAGATGTCACATTAGTGTAAAAAAATTGTATGTGTCGCTGACTCACTAGTGTCAAAAAATATGTTTGAAATATTTAACATGCAAAAGCACCACGTTAATGTTGACCGAGAGACGTAGAGTCTTTTGCAAAATTATTCCTCTTCAAGCCATCAACAACATAATATATGTTAGTCACAAAAGAAACGGACCAGTAGTTTTTAAGATATTTAGAAAAGTAAAAAAAACTTTGAAGTGACATTTCAAGGAAACTGACAATAATTATGAGATAAAACTTGGTAGATTAATAACTAGAATTATTACAGATACACAGGATATACTCATTGGCTAATAACGTCAGGGGCATTTTATGTTTCCTTACAAGGCCTTTATAAGCGACATTTTTTTCTGGGACAAGCTTTAGTTGATTTATATTATGTATCGCTTCTTTGTGATTATTTAAAGTAAATTAATTTTATTAGTTTATTAATTTTTGAGTATTGACACCTTTCTTTGTTTCTAATACATCAAAAAATTAATCACGAGTGTGGAAATGTCAATTTTATCCACTAAAAGCTATTTCTGGTGCTGCCATATTTGCCATATTGCGAAACAGCCGAACATACTAATTTTGATGATCTTTTCCAGTGGCGTAACTATACCATCCGGGGCCCGTGGCAAATTCTTTTGACACTCAAGTACGATGTTAAAAAAAATATTGCTGAGCTAGCGACCTCTTAAGCCGGGGCTGGGGCCGGGGGCCCGTGGCATTTTGCCAGCCCTGCCACCGTATAGTTACGCCACTGATCTTTTCTCAAATATTGTTTATTATACAGCGCCCTATTATTATTAATTAAATGTTTTTCGTATACTTACATATTAAAATTATTGTAGAAACAGTTTTTGACATGTTTAATATAAAAATATATATTATAAACAAACTTAGGAAATGAAAAATAACAAATTTTCTATATTTTTTAATATTTTAATGAAAAGTATAAATGTCTTCGAACTGCAAAAACTGCTAGGCTAGGTCGACAAAGGCAGACGTGAACAGCATCAATTAAGCTATTAAAATGTACCCCCTAAAAAAAAACCCTTTTTAAAATGTAGCGGTCAGGTGGTAGCACAAATTCAGTCGGACACTGGACCCTGTTAACTCAGGATTTGACCGACCATTGTTATTTAACTGTCCGCGAAGGCCTCTATCCTAAAATACAAGTTAAGTTCAATGTTTCTCTTGATTAAATCTTTTTTTTTCATGAGTTTTCGCACCATTTTTTTTACCATTGCGCAAACTTTGCCATGTTAAGCTACGGCCGACCAAGAGCTGTTGAAGCTACTAAAGGACAGCTATGCCTACAGCGTAGGGTAGGGTTTCTTGACGTTACTAGTACTATACCAGTTTTTTTTTGCATTAGAAAGACCTTTCTAGAAGTAAATGTAAAATTTTCTATTGGGAATGTTTTATGGTAATCTGACAGACCAACTGGAAAATTATTAAAAACACCATGTTGGAGCATTTTGCATCACAATAGAAAATTGCTTAATGTGTGGTTTGCTTTTACGAATAATGATTATTCAATAATAATGCGTTAACATTATTTTTGTGCTAATTTTAATTCATCACAAAATTATTGCTTGATAAAAATACCAAAGAAGCAGATGTCACAAACAAACGAAAAGTTTAATAAAAACTGCTAATGCGGTCGCCACAAATACTTTTTTTATCTGTGTTTCGTGAATTGCAAAAGAAATGTCAGTTCATATAATTTCCGCAATATGGCGAGGTTTTTATTATCTGGTCAGGCTATAAAGAGATCTGGTCCCGTAATAGGGTCCATATTGACACTATTCTAACCCGGTGACCACACAGGTAATAATAATTGATGATGAAAATCAAAAATACTATTTGAAATCATCCTGTAAGTGGTTTGACGTCATCCGCACTTTTTGTCCGACCCCTGGTTATAAGTCATAATCTCCATTGTTTCAACCAAAAAACGCGGGATCGTTATCGTTTTTAAATAGGGAATATGCATGGATTTTAAAAATCGCATTTCTCATCAAAATATGAAAATACCGTAAAAGAGATCACCAAAACGGAAATTAAAATTAAAATCAAGTCAAGAAATACGGAAGTTATAAGCATTTCTAACTTCTAATTAGACAGAGAGATCCGATGTGCACCGTGACGTCATTGTGCACTGCGGCCATATAAACTCCATGTAAAATTCCGTTTTTCTAGAAAGAGATAGGAACAAATCTTTGTTGGCTTATATCTTGGTTATTTTTATAGTTATTCAAAAAATGATTTTTGTGATCTGTTTGTTACATGAATCAGCTTCAATTGAAGCTGTAAAAAAACATGCATATTCCCTATTCAGCTAATCGTGTTCTTTTAAATTTGCTTTTTAAAAACAAAGTGCGTTCCATTTTTAACGGAACAACGCGGGAAGTGTAGTAAAATGAATAGAACATCGTTCTCCTTTTTAAATTCAGCTAATGGTGTTCTATTTTTAAATAAATTTGCTTTTTAAAAACATAGTGCGTTCCATTTTGAAATTTGAAATGAGTTACTTTCAATTTTCTTTCCATTTTGGACGATATTGATAACTAAGCTTCTTTCTCAAATACCTGCGTGCAAATTCGAAGAATACGCGTTTAGCGCGGTTAGCCACAATTCTCGTCGAAGTAGTGCCGTCTGTCCGGAAACACTGAAGGATTTCTACATCTTGAGCAGTATCATGTCGAGGTTTTCCAGCGTCAGCTTGGCGGCGTTGAACTGATCCTCTTTCCCGAATAAGACGGTAATATGAACCAAACACGCTTGCGTGAGGTAAACGGCGGTAAGGGTAACGTCGTTGGTATTCCCTTCTAGCTGTAGCCGCGTTTCCATCGCAGAATCCGTAACAATAAATGATATATGCGTATTCTTCGAATTGGCAAGCAGGCATTTGAGAAAGAAGCTTAGTTATCAATACCGTCCGAAATGGAAAGAAAGTTGAAAGGAACTGATTAGGTACGTAGGTCACTCAAAAAGTTTTGAGATGCTCGAAATTTCAAAATGGAACGCACTATGTTTTTAAAAAGCAAATTTATTTAAAAATAGAACACCATTAGCTGAATTTAAAAAGGAGAACGATGTTCTATTCATTTTACTACACTTCCCGCGTTTTTCCGTTAAAAATGGAACGCACTTTGTTTTAAAAAACAAATTTAAAAGAACACGATTAGCTGAATTTAAAAACTATAACGATCCTGCGTTTTTTGGTTGAAACGATGGAGCTTAACCGCGAACATTTTTGCTATTATTTATTAATTGTACATTTTTAAATGAAAATTAATCTTAAAATGTCATAAATTGTACCTTAATAGAAAGCTTATAAATTGAGCAAACTATTCCTGTCATTTGTACGCGAAGTGTCAATCTTTTTTTTTTAGTTATGCTTTATAACGTTACAAAATTTGGAAAATAATTACTAGAACTTTTAACTTCAAATCCTTTTATTTGCAAAACTTTGTTATCTCGTAGAACCACAGCGTACCCGTAACAGGACAGGACATTGGAGTGGGAGTAGGATGAATTTTGACCCTGGTTGACTGGACTTAAATCGTTACAAATGAACTGTAGAATAACCCCTTTCAAGGAATACGGCGAATTTCCAGTCACCCTGTATAACCGATAATTTTAATCGATGCCGGCCGTTAATGTTAAAAGATCGTATCGGAAATTGCGGCGACTATGTGATGATGATTAGTTCCTAGAAATGTACATTAATTAAGCTTTTAATTTTTGTATATTTTAAAGTTAAAAAATAAACAGAAGTTAGCTTTATTTGACTAAACCTTTGTGACAGAACTTAAGGACCGACTAGGTACAAAAGTACTAAGACCGGTAATCCATCATTTTATCGAAAATCATTTCATCGATTATCGTTTCCCATAACACTATTCGCAGAATTGTATTACAACATAAGAATCATTTATCGAACTCCGTTAAATCGCTCATACTTTTCCTCGAATTGCCTTTTACGGAAGAATCAATTTATCGAATTCAACTTCATTATTTTATTTGTTCAACGATATAGTCGTTCATCGAATGGCTTTTACTATAATTTTAGTCTAACGTAAGTTTCAGTACTCAAAATTCTTATTACATAGAAAATCGTTTCACCTGTGTTACTATATTTGATAATACGTTTCAACAACAGTACATTTTAACGCCCTATTTCGCATCTGCGACGTATTATTATAAAACTAGAAAGTTAGGTACGACGACGAGCGCAGCGAGGAGTGTCAGGTTTAACTGCGACCAAAACAGCCAGAACCGACTTCATTTGTTTCAATAATAATATATGGAACGTACCATCTGTGAATCATGTTTCGATGAATTAATACATCGACCAACTAATTATTCTATGAAAGGTAAATTCGATGAGTAGTTAAGCTACGACTTGAGACAAATTCGAAATTGTTTACGATGAATAGTTGATCTATGACTCGATAAGCAATGAATTGATAATTATGTGATTAGAAAAAGAAATGATAATCGTGGAATAGTTTTCGGCGATATGAAATTAGATGACAGGAATTTCGATAAAATGATAGACACCCACTAAGACCTCAATGGTACGATATTAAAATTCCATGATACTCCAATGTTTGAGATTTTTTCGAGGCACTTTAAGTAAAAACATCGTGTATAACCGACAGAGACTAAATTAAAATAAAATGTATCAAGACTTGTATTCGGAAACGGATAAAAAATGGACATGAATGCCGCCTAAAGGTCTTGTTCCAACATTAATTACCTCAAAGCTACGTCGAACGGCTGACCATGGGCCGTATTCAAATGTTGATTAACAGTTTATTGTGAATAATAAATAATAGTATTTTTTATTTGGTAAGTTTCTAAAAATGAAACCTAGCTAGATCGATTTATAGCCCCCGACAGATTTGGATTGAATTAAGTACGCGAGGAGAAAAAGCTTTTCAATTAACTTCACTTACGTCTAATCCAAGTCCTGGTTGAGAGTTCATGATCGAATCATGCGGCCCCTGGCTGCGCATACCGAAACCGCTCATTGGGAATCCGCCCATGTCCTGCAACGATTTAAAAAAATCATTTATCTGCTAAAAACAGTTTCGATGTCAACACAACTAAAAAGAACGACTTACCATCTGCGCAAAAGGCACCACGGAGCCATAAGAACCTAAAGGTCTCATGAGGGTGTCACAAGCGCGTCTGACCATAAGACTAGAGCTAAAAAACCCAGCTCTGTACCAGTTATACATTTCTTTGGAGGAAAACGGACCTTGTATGTTTTTCTGCAAAAGTTGAAAGTGTGTAATATTCAGTCAAAAGAGTTGTATATTACTATCTAATGGTGAACTTCCGTTAAATATTTACCTTTGGATCTTCGTAATACCAATGATCAGCTAAACTTTGAGAAGCAGGGTTATTTTGTGGAGGTGAATGTCGCATCATGTTACCATATAAAGAGTTGAAAGGCCCTTGGGATCCCGAATGTTGTAACCCATGCATAGGAAACATATTGTTCTGGCCATGGTTCGGTAGTTGGATATCATTCGTTGGTGGGAGCTGTAACATAATATAATAAAATATTGAAGCTTTATTTCATAATATAATATTATAGATATCAAACGAAAATATACGTCTTCAACCTTAGATCATGAAAACATAAGTCGATGTTGGCAAAATGATGACACCAGTGTGAAATCAAACGCTATTACTAAAAATTAAGAAAATTTATAACAATATTTTAATTGTTAGAGTAAACAATTAACTGCATTTAGATCTATTATCCTCTCGCTCACCAACTCTTACAAGATTGTTTTCAATCTCGCACAATACTTTATTTACTATAGAAACCTTACTAAAATAGCAACTAGGTTTAATAAAGTTTTCACTTTTCATGCTCCTTCCTTGTCCTTTTTATGCTGGGTGTAGGCAAACTAAAACGGCTTTTTATGATCTAGTTCATCGTTATTTTTTCATCTAAGACTAAGATCTGAAAGCCAGTCAGACGTTTAACGCTTTTTAAAAATAAAATTATTTTATTTTATCTCTCTGTGCTGTATAGCAAAATAGATATTGAAAGTGTGATAGAGATGATTATTAGTTTATTACTAATAGTAAAAAACAAAAAAGTCCTCATAATACACAAGAAAAAACTTGTTTTAAAGTGGTGCAGACGTTATAGGTCATGTCAGTCAAATTGAAGTCCGCTTTTGGTTATAGTACATTACTACAGACGCCGGGAAGTAGGTGGTTGCAGGCCGAGTTCATATAGACGGCCGAGCAAAGCGAGGTCGGATAGTTACGAGGCTGGCAACCCCTTTTCACGGCGAGGTATGTATAGTGCTTTTCTCAAACATATGCAATGAAATAAAAAAAAAACATCACTCAAAAAACATTTGTGTAATAGGCATTAACGCGGATATTTTTGGTCCGAACCACACAGATAAAAAAAAAACGATTTTCAGCTATTCAGCCTGTTCATAAAACCAGCTGCCATGGCCATATTAAAATTTAAAAAAAATTACTTCCCGGCCTAGGCCTTCAATTTTGTACGAAATTCCTTTACAGTTCTCTCGAGTTGTTCCGTCGGGAACGTGGCACTTTGAAGCCTAAAATAACTAACATAACGCCGACATTACATAGCATGTTTGAGAAAAAACTATTGTGGGACTTCAGTTGGACTGACCTATTCTATTATAATCAAATCATTGAGTAATCGGAGAACAGAACATTCATATAAAACCCGATTAATATTAAGAACCTTCTCCGTTTTAAAGCCAGTTAAAAATATTACAAAATGAACTTAGGCTTGTTCAGCAAGATCTAAGCTCCATGCCTAATTATACATGAAGAATTATTTAAAAAGTTTTGGAAACAGTACGCTGGCGGGAAATGTTGTCTTAACAATTTTTTATTGTTTTCTTATTAATTATAATTATTTTCATTGTTACTGAAAGTTAAATATCATGAGATTGACCTGCACGATTTTAGCCCTACATTGGCCCGATGAACACAACGCATCGGCGCCAATAGAGAATGTCAGCCAGTTTAGATCTTTGGCTTACCGTATTCTTCATTAAAAACAGAAACTAGCTGTAAATTGTAGTCAAATATTCATATTTTACGACTAAATGGTAATCTCAAGTAGTAAAACTGCTACAAATATGTAACTAACCTGATTTTATCAAAACGATGTTTTAAGAGGTCACCCATCCTGTTTTAGACTAGGTGCGCTAGTGTTTGCTTAACTTTGGTAGCTGAAGTACGGGTTGTAATATTATGACAGCTTTTTAGTTTGATATCACATTAATCTTGAATAATAATCTTAACTTCATATTTTACGACCAAACAGTAATCTGAAGTAAAACTCGTACAAACCAATATGTAAAGACGCAGTCGGGGAAAAAGATAGTAGGTACACGATGTTTAAGCAGTGGTTTCTTAACTTTGGTGGTAGGCCTTTCTGCACAAATTTTGTGTCAATGAGGAATTAATATCGCTACCGTATGAAAGAATAAACTAAAAAACCATTTCATTACATGAATATTTATTGGTTAACCTAGTATTTCCTATTTTGCGTGTACTTGTGCATTTCATCGATTTCAAATTTCGCGCGCGGCCGCTAGTCGCTCACTTGCGATTAGAATAGCTACCTACATACACTCCCTTAGCTAGGTCTAGGCATTGCCAGTAGGTAGGTAGCAAGTAGATAGATTTTAATAAACAAGTAAGATCACTTAAATCTCCAATGTCCTGACCTGTTACGGGTACGCTGTGGTTCTACGAGATAACAAGACCGCGAAGCGAACTACGGGAATCAAAAATTCATAATATTGTTGAATACCTACCTACCCACCGCTGCCGCTTGGTTATTAATTGTTGGGATGTTTCACTTAAGGCTATCGACATTCTTTTTGCCTAATATTTTGGTATTTATATGAAGAATAGGTACGGTGAACCCAAAATTAAAGTACTTGATAATTATCCTAATTTCATTTCACTAACTTATTCGACAAACATTGCAAACAAAAAAGGCGATCAGCGACAGACAGTGAAGTTAGTATGTAATACATAAAAGTATGGGAAACAATAACTACCATTTTTCGAATTCGTTCAACTATTATGACTTCCAAAGTTAATCAACTACAAGCGTAGTCTAAAACAGAATGAGTGACCGCTTAAAACATCGTGTTTATAAAATCAGTTTTTACACACATTTGTAGGTTTTTAGCCTTAAACTTTGAAAATTAGAGTACAATTTTAGCTTAAGATTGCATCAAAATAAGAAGCCATTATAAAAATACAACCCGTATAAAAAAGCTAAAAAGAATTGTTTTTTTTTTTCATGTTTCTTGTATGGGATCCCGGGACTCTCTTGGGATTTGATTTATTGTTTATTTAATAATTTTAAATGATTGAGTTAATAATAAGACGTATTCGTAAAGCCCTGTAAACTTAATCATATAAGGGCGCGCACCGATGTTAAACTATGACGTCACATCAGTAGGATGGCGCCCGCGCCCTGTAATACACTGCGTCAAAAATATCGCCCCTCCGCGAAAATCAGATTCAAGCTTATCTAGACCTTAGCGAAATTATGTTACCCAATTAATAAACGTATCAATTAAAAGCATGTTTAATGTGTTTTAAATTAACAATGTTTAATTTAAACGAAACTTAATGGCTTGTGATGTGAATCAGAGCGTTTCGAAAAAGAAGTGCACAAATACTCGTTTGAAGGGTCGCGAGTTGTGCCCGTTTCCAGGGGTATAAAATGCCTGTACAATGTCAAATGTCAATCCGCGACATCCTTTCTGCGCTTGGGGTACCCATCAGGCGCCCCAAGCACATCCTGCTCGATCCCACCTATCCCATCCAACTCGCAGTGGATGAGGGCACTGAAGACCGGAAGAAGCTCCGCCGCCAGAGACGTCGTGGCCGCCCTCCCAGATCCGGACCTGAGCCTCATAGCATCACTGCAGGGATCAAGAAGACAGAAGAAACCCAAGAAACCGAAGAAAATCAAGACACCGAAGAAAATCAAGACACTCAGCCGGCCTCGCTACGCTCGACCGGCCCGACTTCCGACGGAGGCACCCCTCCAGAGGTGCGGCCACCACCGCACCCCTAACTTAGGGTTCAGCATGCCCCCCCGAGGGGCACTGCTACCCATGCCCGGGTGAAGTAGTAACGGTGAAGACACCAACTATATTGTCCATCACTAAAAGTAAAAAAGTAAAATGTCAATCATTCACTACCTAGACGTCAAAGAGAACGCGTCTAAGGAACTCAAGCAAGAAATCAACCCTCGAACATGGAGACCACCGCTGCTGAATCAGCTCAAGTGGTTGCACTAATGCAAGCAGGAGTTCGGCAGTGTGCTGTCGCTCGGCAATTGAATGTATGCTGTCCGCCGAGTTTTTCAACGGTTTCAGGAGACTGGAGGCTACATCAGAAGACATGGGGCTGGTCGGCGACGCTGCACATCCGAAAGAGATGATCGCTTCATTGTGACGTCATCTCTACGCAATCGCTTCGCCAGTGCTGTTGAGGTGCAACAACGCCTCAGAGAAGCTTGGACAACATCAGTTAGCGTCTCTACAGTTAGAAGAAGACTGCGGGAGAAGGATATCGTGGCTCACAGGGCTGCTACTGGCCCAATGTTGACCGCACAGCAACGCAGAGATCGCTTGCAATTTGCCTGTGATCACGTCCATTGGACGTTTGAGCAATGGAGGCAGGTTCTGTTCACCGATGAGTCGAGAGTCTGTCTTTATTGCAACGACAGGCGGACTAGTCTACAGAAGGTCGGGCGAACGATTCGCTCAAGCTTGTACATTGCCGATGTCCTGGAAGAGCATGTGATTCCAAATGCGGATTACGTCGGCTTTGGGTTCACATTAATGGACGACAACGCTCGCTCCCACACTGCGATAATTGTTCGCGATTATCTGGAGGAGGCTGGGATACCTGTTTTGCCGTTGCCAGCCAGGATTCCTGGCTTAAACCCGATTGAACACATTTAGGACGAGCTGAAGCGACGGGTTCGGTCACGAGATGCCGCCTCTGCAAGATCTTCAAGACGCAGTCATCGAAGAATGGGGCAACATTCCACAAGAAGACATCGTCAAGTTAGTGCGATCAATGAAAGACCGTTTGGAGGCAGTGATAAGGGCAAGGGTAACACTAGGTTTTAAGTTAATTTTAGGCACTATAAAAAATAATGGTATCCATTTATTGTTGTAAATTTAAACTTGAATAATCATTTTTAATTTTCCAAAAAATACACTTTATTACGTTTCAGATGATACCTAACAATCATATTGTTGTCATTGATCAAATAGGGTTTAAAGTCGGTTGAAACTATTTTCCGCGGAGGGGCGATATTTTTGACGCAGAGTGTATTATTGACCAAGATGTTAAAGGTTCGTAGATTCAAAACTATTGGGTTTATTAGAATGAAACAAAAAGTTGTATGTTTTTTTTATTTATAAGTTTTACTGTAACAAAGTTTCAAGCGATTAAGCGTACGTGGGTATGCTTAATCTCTTGAAACTTTGTTACAGTAAAACTGACATCCATCAAAGTATTTAAAAACGTTCCCGGGTGCTCCACGGGTTAATTGTTAAATACTCACAGCGAACCAGAACGATACCTTTAAGTCAACATTTCAGGCCGTATTATAAAACCGTATTTTAATTATATATATTTTTATTATCAGGGTCGAATAGAGGAAAACAGGGGAGATCTTTGCCCAGCAGTGGGACACTAATAAGGGCTCAAAGTAAACTCTTTCCAACATCATGTTGACAACCAGCCGTCAAGGCCATTAGATCACTTTAGATTATTACGATGCGGTGAAATTAGACATTGCAGTTTATCAATATGAATTGTAACTTCAAATCATAATATTTATATTGCGTACTCTCCCAGCCCTTGTTATTTTAAAATGACTTCCCAGTGTGCAATTAACGTGAATTCTCCGAACAAACCTCCGTAGATTTTATAGGCTATATTAAATTGCCAACCCTAATTGAACTGTAAACATCATTATTTCAAAATTTACATTTCTTTTCAATACAACCGGTCCTCTAATTTTAGGCAATAAAAGCCATATTGTCTTTGACGTGTTATATTGCTTTTAACTCTGTCGACATTACTGTCAAGTAAATATGAGCTATCGAGACGTTCACAATACGATAGCAGGTCAAAGACAATATGGTTTTTACCACCCAGAATAGAGGCCCCGTTTAATTGTCTCGCAATAAAAATGAAATTCGGAGCGTATTACTCGGTTATTTTAGTGTAAGATGGCGCACTTCAAATATAAGAAATATTTAACACTCCATAATTTCATTAGTTTATTACATATGAATCGTATTAAATAATACTATTAAGGTATGCAAAACTTACAATAAGTAAAAAGATAGATGTATAAAGTGCGCCATTATCAGTTTCATTGACGAAGACGAGACGATTTCTCGATAAGCTCAAATTGGTGGTCAGACTGATTAGCGTGGCTCATGGGGGTCTATTCCGACTAGTTACATTGTTAGTTCCATTGATGGAACTAGATGGACTTTTTTTTCCTAGTAGTTACATTCAACGAAGATGGTTTCCGTAATGGAACTACCTGGACTTTTTTTTCCAAGTAGTTACATTAATACTACTTATAATAAATATTATTAGATCAATTTTTTTTTTTTTTTTAAATAGGCAAATATATTGAAAATAAGTACCTTCTTATAGATTGCATTCGTTTTATATAAATTTACTAGCGACCCGCCCGCGGCTTCGCCCGCGTGGAATGTATTATACATATAAACCTTCCTTAAGAATCACTCTATCTATTAAAAAAAACCGCATCAAAATCCGTTGCGTAGTTTTAAAGATTTAAGCATACATAGGGACAGACAGCGCAAGCGACTTTGTTTTATACTATGTAGTGATTATAAGTATTATTAATGTAACTACTCGGAAAAAAAAGTCCATGTAGTTCCATTACGGAATCCATCTTCGTTGAATGTAACTACTAGGGAAAAAAAGTCCATCTAGTTACATCAATGGAACTAACAATGTAACTAGTCGGAATAGACCCTCATGGGAGACTTTGCCTATACTGCCTTTCTTAAGGTTATATTGTCTGTGCTTACAACTTTCGTTAAGGTTCAAACGGGCTATTACCTCAGTGGGGCAATTACTTCAACTGGCTTTAACTCCCGTTCTAAAGTTCGTATCGAAGAGTGAAATAGAGAAAAAAAAACCGCTTGTCAATAGATGTAACGTTTCGATACGAACTTTAAAACGGGAGATAAAGCCACTCGACGTAATTGCCCCTCTGACTTAATAGCCCCGCTTGACCTCATCTCTATGACACGGCATAAAAACTAAT
The DNA here is from genome assembly GCA_927399475.2 of Acleris emargana. Taxonomy (NCBI): domain Eukaryota; kingdom Metazoa; phylum Arthropoda; class Insecta; order Lepidoptera; family Tortricidae; genus Acleris; species Acleris emargana. Next base: position 39,621,901 of record OV656835.1, on the reverse strand, counting down.
CTAGCAGTAGGATTATTATCAATGGTCGGAAAAACATCCTCCCGTGACAAATTATCTTATATGAAACTCGGAAGTATTCACTGTACAGACGCGGGTATTTTTTTTATCCCAACTAACGTTTTTCCGACCTTTGATGATTTACTGCCTAATTTGAACGATCAGAGTTTTTATCACAAGTTATATTTACAATACGTTAGTTAAACGAAATACCTGTACATTGTTGGGATTCTGAACAAGCCCAAATAATGAATTATTGGCAGTCGCCACTCCTTGAATCATAGAAGAACTTGGAAACCCTGGTATGCCCACAGATCCTGGATGCATTCCGCTCACACTTATATTGGAGTTAACCATACCGGGATTTAGAAGTAGGGGCGGTGGAGACATTCGTTGAAGTGGGACTCCCATAGAATTACTCGGATGACCATGTTCAATTAATCTTGGGCCTTGTAATCTCATTGCAGAGTTAAGTGCAGCATTAGATATTCCAATGTTTTGCATTCCCGTTGCTTGATTGCCAGAATTTTGGATGCCAGATTGCAAGCCTGTGTTTGGCATACCAGATGATGGTATTCCTAATGATTGCAAACTTAGAGCTTGCATACCTGGCGCCTGCATGCCAGTCATATGCAATCCGTGAGACTGCATAGAAGGTGGTTGTAGTCCTTGTGTGTGCATTCCTGTCGATTGCATACCTGCGTTCTTTGCCCCGGATGTTGGCAATCCCATTGTTTGAAATGCCGAATTCTGAATCCTAGGTGATTGCATGCCAGACACTTGGGTATCGGGCGAAGGTAGACCATGGGTTGGCAAGCCCGTATGCATGCTCATTGTTTGAAGTCCATGAGAGTGCATTCCGGGTGACTGCATTCCTGGTGCCTTAGTTACGGTTGCTGGTATTCCTATAGTGTGCATATTATTAGTATGCATATTATTCGTATGCATATTACTAGTATGCATGTTATTAGAGTGCAGACCAGGCCCTGGCATTCCTGATGTGGGTATGTTTTGCTTGTGTATATTGCCTTGACTCGCAGGATTATTAGGACTTGAAATTCTTTTTTGCATTCCAGTTCCCTGTGCCACTGATCCTTGAGGCATTGAGTTAACCATGTTAACTTTAGCTACGTTCGAATTCGTATTCAATGAAAGGCCAATAACTGAAGGAAGTTTTGAAATAAGCTCTTTATCATCCAATGTGATTTCAAAAATATCTTCGACTATTTTATCCCCAGGTGGTTTATCGGAGACTTTGGAATATTCCCTGAAATAATTAAGAAAGTATCAAATAAAGAATTCATTGAGTTAATTTCAGGCAAAGTATTTAATATATGTACTATATATGGTTAGTTCCCGATTCGCCGGATTTTTGTTTCGTCGGATTCTTGTTTCGCTGGATTCTTGAGGGCAGAGTTCTGACTGGCACATATTGTTTATAAGAAATTCCGGCGAAACGGGAATCCGACGAAACAAGAATCCGGCGAATCGGGAACTAACCCTATACAGGGTGTATACGGAGGGGTGGATCAAACGAAGGTCAAAGGTAGGGGACCTCAAGGGCTACCGAATTGACCCCCATGTATGTTCAGCGATTTTCATTTGTTTCAGAGTTACGAGCTTTTTTGTGAAAATTGCAGAAACGTCGGATTTCCGGTATAATTCCTTTGTGGTAGCTAAACTATTCAACCTATCACTGTGTTTTTTTTTTTGGAAGTAGCCAGATAGCGGACCTAACAAATAACAATGCCATTTTGAGTCATGGCATCATACATTTTACAAGAAAAAATAAAACTCTCAATAATTTGAGCACATTGAAATTTTCCATGAACATTGACAGGTCAAAATTTTTAAATTATCACATAACTTTTTTTTTTGCAAAGGACTTTATAAACTACCTTGGTTTATGGAGAATTAGCCCTGTAATTTTTTTTAGATAGTCTCACGGCATCATCTTGAAAATAGTATGGAAAGGGAATAAGTAGTAAAAAACACTTTTTAAATATCCAAGTAAAATATTTTTTAAATAGGACTAGTACATCAAAATACATTTTTATTATTTAAAAAAATAGTAATAATTTTAACATTAATCAAAATTACAACAATAATAATGATCTAAATATCCACGAATTAAAAATGCCTACATTGGTTTGTAAGGTTGATTCAAGAGTTTTTTTTTTAATGTTACTGGCCATTAGTACCGGGTTAGCAAAAAAAAAATAATTGAAAACAATTGAAAAAATAATTATTTGTCATTCATTGCGTAAGTAAGCTAATGCATCTTGTTAAAAATAACACATTTAATTAACTGAGTGATTACATTTAAAGGGTAATGAGTTATACCCCACGAGAGTATGCAGAAATGCATTATTGCTACGGTGCAGCTCAAGGAAACGCTCGTGCTGCTGCCAGGATGTACCAGGGACAACTTACACGCGTTCATACGCGTATGAAGACGCGATAGTCATGATAAGAACGGATTCGCTCTCCTCTTCGTGTAAGTTGTTCCTGGTACATCCTGGCAGCTGCACGAGCGTTTCCTTGAGCTGCACCGTAGCAATAATGCATTTCTGCATACTCTCGTGGGGTATAACTCATTACCCTTTAAATGTAATCACTAAGTTAATTAAATGTGTTATTTTTAACAAGATGCATTAGCTTACTTACGCAATGAATGACAAAGAATTATTTTTTCAATTGTTTTCAATTATTATTTTTTTGCTAACCCGGTACTAATGGCCAGTAACATTAAAAAAAAACTCTTAAATCAACCTTACAAACCAATGTAGGCATTTTTAATTCGTGGATATTTAGATCATTATTATTGTTGTAATTTTGATTAATGTTAAAATTATTACTATTTTTTTAAATAATAAAAATGTATTTTGATGTACTAGTCCTATTTAAAAAATATTTTACTTGGATATTTAAAAAGTGTTTTTTACTACTTATTCCCTTTCCATACTATTTTCAAGGTGATGCCGTGAGACTATCTAAAAAAAAATTACAGGGCTAATTCTCCATAAACCAAGGTAGTTTATAAAGTCCTTTGCAAAAAAAAAAGTTATGTGATAATTTAAAAAAATTGACCTGTGAATGTTCATAGATAATTTCAATGTGCTCAAATTATCGAGTTTTATTTTTTCTTGTAAAATGTATGATGCCATGACTCAAAATGGCATTGTTATTTGTTAGGTCCGCTATCTGACGACTACCAAAAAAAAAAAAACAGTGATAGGTCGAATAGTTTAGCTACCACAAAGGAATTATACCGGAAATCCGACATTTCTGAAATTTTCACAAAAAAGCTCGTAACTCTGAAACAAATGAAAATCGCTGAACATACATGGGGGTCAATTCGGTAGCCCTTGAGGTCCCGTACCTTTGACCTTCGTTTGATCCACCCCTCCGTATACACCCTGTATAGATGCATATCACAAGGACAAAGTACCGAAATATAATAAGTATAGAAGAGTAACTGTCGTTCAAAACGTGCTCCTATATCCTAGTAATATTATAAATGCGAAAGTTTGTGTGTGTGTTTGTTACTTCTACACACTGCATCGGCTGGACGGATTTGGATGAAATTTGGAATGGAGATAGCTTATACCCTGGATAAACACATAGGCTACTTTTCATCCCGGAAAAAGATTCTGAGGGAATAACTCTAATCGAATCTAAGCGGACGAAGACGCGTTCAGAAGCTGTTATTCACTAATCCTACTAATACGAGAATCCTATTAATCCTACTAATATTATTAACCCTAAGGAGTAAAAGGAGGGTGTAGAATGTTGTATGAGTTTCGTCATTTTTAACATCAGAAACGTGAAAATTGATATATAGGGTTCTTTTTACTAATAAAAAATATAGCTTACAGCGATTTCGAAAAACTACCCCTAAGGGATAAAAGGGGGGTGTAGAAATTTATATGCGAGTTTCGTAATTTTTAGTTAGAAACGTTAAAGTTTTAAGCGATTTAGAAAAACAATACCTAAGTGTTTGAAATGGGGAAGTATTTATCGAACTTAAATAAACTATTAGCTATGAGCATAACAGCAGTAATGTACTGGGAGTAAGTACAGTTGGTTAGGTTTTTTTTATCAACCTGGTATGACCTGCAAATGTAGTTGGTTAGGGTAAAGTATTTTTTTCGATCAACCAGTATCCGAATAGGCTTGATTAGGTAATAGTAGTTTATGCAACAGTTGTATAAGAGAGGTCAAAAAAGACGAGTGGTGTGGTTACTATGTGAGCCGCAGGCGAACATCGTAAAGCAAGACGCCACGAGTATTTTTTGACTTAGTTATACACCGTTGCATACAATACTTTTTCTACGACTAGGTTTCAAATAAAATGCAAAATTAAATTAATATACCTAGATTAGAATACGAACGAACGAAGCACAGAACAACAAACGAGCGAGAAACATTCGAAAACAACAAAACATGTGTCTATGGTTAACTTTGTTTTTAAATTGATGTGCACTTGCCAGGTTTCATATTTTTTTTAAAAGTTGCACAATCGATTTAACTTGTGAAATAGGGACTAAAAACACCTAATGATTTGAGAAATGAATTCTTTTACCTGATTGGTCGATTTTAATATAGCTGCGTTCTGGTTGGTTGATACCAAATAAAATGTTTTTTTTTAAAGAGTTAAATTAGTAAAAGAGTTTAGATACCAAAAAGAACCTAACGTTCCGATTGACAGTCAATGTGTATTATTTTAATTTGGTGAAGTATTTTGATTGGTCAAATTAACCTAGGTGTAAGCTTTGGCAGCTAGGCATATCGTTTTGGCTCAAAAAAGCACAAGTGCTGTTAAGGGGAATAGACTAGATAGACTTTTCTACGGAATGTTCTGCGGACATATTATCTATATTCTTATATTAGTGTTCGTGACTATATAAATAACAGATAAAAGTACAGGAGTAGGAAAAGTTATTTTTATCTGTCATTTATATAGTCACGAACACTAATATAAGAATATAGATAATATGTCCGCAGAACATTCCGTAGAAAAGTCTATCTAGTCTATTCCCCTTAACAGCACTTGTGCTTTTTTGAGCCAAAACGATATGCCTAGCTGCCAAAGCTTACACCTAGGTTAATTTGACCAATCAAAATACTTCACCAAATTAAACCACCAATCACAATACACATTGACTGTCAATCGGAACGTTAGGTTCTTTTTGGTATGTAGACTCTTTTACTAATTTAACTCTTTAAAAAAAACATTTTATTGGTATCAACCAACCAGAACGCAGCTATATTAAAATCGACCAATCAGGTAAAAGAATTCATTTCTCAAATCATTAGGTGTTTTTTAGTCCCTATTTCACAAGTTAAATCGATTGTGCAACTTTAAAAAAAAAAATGAAACCTGGCAAGTGCACATCAATTTAAAAACAAAGTTAACCATAGACACATGTTTCGTTGTTTTCGAATGTTTCTCGCTCGTTTGTTGTTCTGTGCTTCGTTCGTTCGTATTCTAACCTAGGTATATTAATTTAATTTTGCATTTTATTTGAAACCTAGTCGTAGAAAAAGTATTGTATGCAACGGTGTATAACTAAGTCAAAAAATACTCGTGGCGTCTTGCTTTACGATGTTCGCCTGCGGCTCACATCGTAACCACACCACTCGTCTTTTTTGACCTCTCTTATACAACTGTTGCATAAACTACTATTTTCTACTACCCAGTACCGAAAATTAAATACACTAAGTATTCTTTATTTTATTACCTATTCAACTTAAGGAGTAAAAACTAATTGGACACTTATATGTACTTTACGCACTAACATCTAAATCGTAAAATTCATCCAGTGTGAAATTGTGCGACTTAAGTTTATACATGAAAGTTTAACCCTTTACCGGTTATTGACAACTGTCATAGTGTTCGCAAATAGAACCAAACTGTCAATTCTTAAGATTCATATTACATTTATTATGGTGGGAAATATACTCCCTCTGCCTTATAAAGGGTTAATATACAGCGACAAAGTTCTTTGCGGCGTGTCGCGGACGCTGGGAGTGTAAAAAGGAGAGGCAAAGCCCGCTCGCGCTCATTGATCGAAGAACTTCGTCCTTCTTGTTTTGTTAGGGAAATTGTCAGTTTGAATTATTCAATATAAACATAAGATTAAAAATAGCGTTCTTTTTGATGTATCGTATTAACTGTAAAACACACAAGCGTTAAATTTGGTATGATATATGTACATAGTACAAACCCTAAAAAAACTACTTGGCAGTGTTAGCTAGCTGCATATACATTAAAAATATTATTGGCCAGTGTCTTGTGAAACTGCGCGTGATTGTGAGTGTTTGTGAAGGACTCGTGGTAATGTCGTAAGTATTTCACGTTTATTTACATATTTTTGGGGGTTATCTATCACATACATACATGCATTAAAATTATCAGGAATGTGTACTTTCTTTCTACGATAATATGTATTATTTTTCAGTGACCTAATGTGATGTTAAGAAAATAAACTTTAAAATGTAAAGGCGGTTCTTGAGCTCGGGCAGTGAACATTTATAGCCTAATTATTAGTAATTTGAGGCCCTGTTTACTGAAACATACAATAAATATTGACGATTGGATTATAAAGAACAGATTCATAATACTGAAACATGACAATAGTAGTTTATGCAACTGATGCATAATAAGAGGGCTCAAATGATAAAGCCTAGTTGAGTTCTAATAATAACTACGTAACAAAAGCCTCAAACGTAAAAAACAAACGAGTCTTATACAAGACTCTAGTCTCTATAGAAAACTGAGCGTCGATAAAAAACACCACGACGGTTGAGGGCACATTGGTCTCGCAGGCCGGACTATCAAATGGTGTCAATTACGTGACAAGCAATATTACAAAATACCTTATAACTTCTATTTTTTTTTAAATAGCTCACAAAGCACTCTGCCTAAGCAAAAATGAAAACTTTTAGTATTCTTATAAATATTTTTTCCCTGGCTACGCGACTAAAGTGAAAATGAGTACATTTGTTTTTATGCAATTCATTACACACACAAATATTTTTCACATCTTATTGTGCCTGTGACAGATGTCATTTGGAAAATTTAGTGATGCTGCTAATTAATATCGCATTTTTTTTTTGATTATCAAGAAGGTTTATACAGAAATGTGATCAATTTAGTATTGTTATTTATTATAAATTTGTTTAATGGGTTTATAAAATGCGTATAACAATAGGTACCTACCTAACTATCGTTTTTAAAAAGAATTTACTAATGATACGTTTTTATTAAGTTAGTTGTCTGCTTAATTGGTTAGAATAACTTTCGCGTGAAATGTAAAATTTCCATCTGTCACAGGCACAATAAGAAACGAAAAATATAATTAAACAAAGTAGAAAACTTTTGCAAAAGGTCGTCTACTCTAACACTTCAAGAATATACGTAATGAACTACTTTTGACCTAATCGTAATGATTATTAAATTGATTATTAAAACAACTCGATACATAAGACGCTTTAGCTATAAACGTTGTGGGACACAGGACGTATTTCAACGTCATTTTTGTTTGGCGTTATGCTTCTATACTTATTATATTTCGATGGGACGAAGATAACTAAAACAATACAAACTTTTCTAAAGCTTGGTTGTACGTCGAGTCTTGAAGTCCTTGTACTATTGCTGATTTGCGAACTTGCTGGTTCAAATTGTTCGCAACAGAGGCAACTATGTTTTGATGCTTTTGACGCAAACTATTATTAGGCTTAATAGTCACAGACTGGAAGTTGCCTCTCTCATCACTTGCCTCATCCATATTAATATCAGACCGCATAAGTGCATCAAACGTTTTGTTTTCCGCGAACTTGGGTCTTATTTCATTATTCTTACAAAACGTGTTTTCAGTTTGACCACTATCAGATGAATCCGGTGAAATTACTTGGCTTTCTTGTACATCGGGCGCTGGATTACTTTCTTCTCTACTGGCACTGCTTTGCTTTGAACTTGAACTTGCATTACCACTATCGTCCACTGCCGCAACATTTACTTGCTAGAAATATGAGTATCAATTTTAATGGGTTTGAAAAATGGTGTAATTGGAAAAAATATGGAAAACAAAAGCCTAATTTACCTTTATAAATTTAATATCGCTGGCATCGAATTTTTTTGGTGACAGTTTTTTCGCTTTCGCTGAAGCCCACCATTCTTCAGAGCCATCTTCAACAGATTTTAATCTAGCAAAACTGCCATGAGTGTGAGACCGAGTCAAAGCTAAAAGAAATTAAAAAAAAAAATTATACACCTTGAAGTTGCTAACCGTACGCCAACACTTCACCGTAGTTTCAAAAACTTAAAATCTCTCAGTTTGTTCGAGAATTGGTATACTTTTATCTCGCCTCATTCGTTTTTCGTTTAATTCTTATTTTGTCTCTTAAGTGACATAGAAATAGCGTCTTCATGTACATTTATTTTGGTTTTTACCCAGATAGATAAGTGGCAGAATTTGACCAAATAAGAAAGTGATTGGATAGCGAACAAGACGAAGACGGTTACAGATATCTGGGTAAATACCAAAATAAATGTACATAAAGACACTATTAAAATTTGACTTAAATGATGTCTAACATACAATTTCGTTACAAAAATGTATGTTTGAAGTTAATCGACGGTTTCGTAACGGTGGCAAAACTCTTCTTTAACCTGACATTTATTTTGGTTCACACGCATCTCTTAATACGTCTTATTTGTTTTTCGACAGTCTTCCTTGGACTCATCAGTCGTTCTTCCCTTTCGTTTTTTGTCTCATTTACTTATTCGCCAAAATTATTTCGATACGTGTTGTGCTGGTCACATTAGTAATTAGTCTCTTTCGTTTTTGGTCGCTTTCTAGGCACGTGACGTTCGTTTTTCGTCTCATTTTTTTTTGCGTATCTTTTCCCTTCATACTTAAGAGGATTGTGAAGCGACGACTTTCCATAGAAACGGCGTTAACGTGTTCCACCCCCTAAATGCTAACCGATTTCGACCAAGTTTTTATATGTGATCATACATACATACATACATAAACTCACGCCTCCATTCCCAGAGTGGGGTAGGCAGACCTACAGAATTACCAACAACTCTCAAAACTTGTTGATAATTCTGTAACCACATTTTGCATAAACAGGCTATGTGATGAATAGGAACAAAAACTAGATCCGTCCGTCCGTACGTTTTGGTTTTTCCAAAATTATCAATAAATTTCCATTTGTTCCTTTTTTATTGTTTTCATACAAAAGTAATTTCGGCCATTTCTTTATATTTAATAAATATTAAAAAACTAAACGGACTACTATGGACCAAGTTTTTGTTCCGAAACACCACATACCAAAAATTGATTGAAATCGGTTAACATTTAGAGGTGGTCTATATCTACTTAAATAGCTAATGGGACGAATAGCGAATGTGCCCAAAAAAGAACGAGACGAATTGACAATGAGGCCAAAAAAGAGAGAGACCGATAACGAATATGACTAAATATAGACTGCGAATGATACTAAAAACGAGGGAGGCAAACAAGGAATAAGTCCAAGGATGACCGCGACGAAAAACGAAAAGACTTATTAAGTGAGACACAAGTTACAGACTTTGACCAAATAAGATAATGAAATTAATGAAGGATAGCGAACAAGACGAATAAAGAATGAGTGACGAATACAGAACTAGACGAAACAAGAATTAAACGAAAAACGAATGAGGCGATATATAATATTAGTATTACCTTTCTTATAAAGGCTTGTAGTACTGTTAGGCGATGGGCTTGCAACCTTTCACTAATACGCTAGTAACCATCTTAGCCTATTTGTGCAAAATGTGGTTGCAGAATTAACAACAAGTATGTATGTACGAATGAGGCGAGATAATAGGATACCCAAAAATTCACTTACATATAGATAAGTTATCGAGAGCGCGGAATTGCATTTGTAATGGAAGTACAACGGTCGCACGGAAAGAAAAATAATTGAAGTAATTTTCTTAGTTTAATGTGATTGATTACGTACCCTAAACAAGTGGAATAGAGTGTGAAAAACGCTCCCTGGCACAACAAATACACTGACATTTGCCAGAGTGTGACAGCGATAGACAGCCGAGTACTATGAATAATCTGGTTTTACTGTAGACAATATTATGACAATATGCGATAAAATAAAATCAAGGGTGACTAATCACTTATTTATTCTTCAAAAATGACTTATAATGTTACAGCTCTTAGCCAAAGCACTTAAAAGAAAAGCAAATAACGTCACTTAAACACTACCACTTATTATTTCTTGCTACAGGATAAACATAAACACTACTGAGTTAACTTATTAGAAGTTGACTGGTACACATGAGACACATATCCCCGTATTATATAGTAATGAACACCACGGAAGCTTAAGCCGCCCAAATCCTTGCTTTGCCGGAAGAGTGTCATAAGCGTGGGCGTTGATCATTTGGATATAAGCCGGTCTCCCAGGAGGCTGGAGGCAAATTGTTGCATCTAACATTCACAGATGAATTTGTACTGTTTGCAGAAGACGCCGATAACCTTCAGGGAATGCTTAGACAACTAGCAATAGAAAGTGATAAAGCGGGACTTACTACGAACTTCTCAAAAATAATAGCTATGACTACTAGTCGTATACAAATTAAGTAAAAAAAACAAGAACTTGAGTATATAGAGGAATATAGGTGTCCCTCAGAATCCGAATAAACTTTGTTCTATCACATCGCTTGTCCGGATTATTATTGGTCCTAAAGTGGTTTTCAGTAGAGCAAGATAACTTTTATAAAATCCCAATATACGTGCGGTTAGATTAGGTTAGGTTAGGGTCGTAGTATTACAATATAACGCCGGAGTCATAAGCGTCTAGGTGCCACGGCCAATTGCGCTTGCTAGTGATCGCGAACCACCTCCTTGAAAAACGCAGAGGGTTTACCGCTGAGGTTTTTCGGCCGCTCTAAGTTGACGAGTCCCACATTACCATCCCGGGCCCTGCCCGAGCCTGGGTGGTATGAGCAAACACGAATCCCCAGCGTAAAAAAGTTTTATATTATTATAACATAATATTAAACCACTAAAAGTAAAACATTTTCGGACAATAAATGCCAAATATAGGGAAACCTTCCACAATACTGTTCGATAATCTTCGATAAAATCCAGTGTTTTCAAATATCTTCCGAAACTTTATTTGCTAAAAGGCACAAAATGTTGCAGGCCAACCCATCGGTAATTATTAATTAATCAGCATGCGCTATGGGTATGCGTTGGTGTCAAACAAGTTTGACCGCATGCGTCAGAAGAAGACACGAGATGTAAAGGAAAGCGCACTGGTGTAGGCATAGCTCTCGAGTAATGAGAACTAAAAATGGGTGTCATTATAGTTTACTTTTCGAAATTGTTATGAGAAACGTTACAGCCCGGAAGTAAATTTCTGAGGATATCTTTTGACAGCTATGCGATTTGAGTACATCTTTAAATTTACGATGGAGAATTGAAACGAAACAACTTTTTATTTTACACACGTTTCTGATAAGTAAAAGTTAAACATGTCTATGTTTACTTACAATAAGAAGCCTCCTGGTTCTTCGGCAGATTTGTGTCATCATTGCTGTACCCGTGAAAAGCACCGGACGCGTCAAATGTGCCCGCGCAAGCCTCAGCGTTGTCCATTGCCCTGTAAACATGATACACGTGCCTAAAATTAAGCGCAGGGAACCAGAGCTTTTAAATTATAGAAAAAGCTCCCTTTAAACTGCAATACCAGGACTATTATTATTAATTAAAAACTTCAACATCATTATTTAGTTACCATTCAGGCAAGTTTTCTTCATTTTGTGCATCACCACCCCACGTTCGCCTGTTAGTATTCCACGATGGCGGCTTATCCTGATTAGGTCTGTCACCCCAATCTCGGTCTAGGTAACAAATAGAATACCATAAAAAGTCATATCTAAGCAAAAAAAAACTTGATATATGCTTAGGCTTTGTTTGCCTGTTGCATGTAACGACCGACCATCTTGGTATGGAAAAGAAAGTGGGTCAATTGTTAAGGGAAGTCCAATGGGTTTAGCTCCTATTATTTAGGACCGGTTGAGCTGTTGCCGATTCTGAACGGCCAGAATTATATGATTTTTTTGGAAAACTATCTGCCTATTTTGTTGGAGGACACGCCATTGGCATTGAGGCAAAAGATGTGGTTCCACCAAGATGGCTGCCCGGCACACTACGCTCGCTAAATCCGCAAGCACCGAAACAACACGTACTCAGACATATGGATTGGGCGACTGGGACCAATTTTATGGCCACCGCGTTCCCCGGATCAAACCCATTGGACTTTTTTTATTGGGAGTGTTTGAAAGGTAATTTTTTTTCAATAACTGCAGGTAATTCTGACCATTCAGAATCGGCGGTAACTCGAAAGATCCTAAATAATAGGAGCTAAACCCATTGGTTTTTTTTTATAGGGGACGTTTTATTGATAATGTTTAATCGAAACCGATAAGAAACGATGAAGAACTACGGCGACGTGTCTTTGACGCAGCCCGAGACATATCGGAAAGCAGTTTAAGAAAATTAAACCGTAATTTTATCGGAAGATGTCACTTGTGCCTTACAGACGGAGGGAAACAATTTGAACATTTATTGTGAATAAACGAATGAAAGTTAAACCTGTTTTTGATTGTTTTGTTAACCAACCCAAAATCAATGATATTCTTAAAAAGCGCACAAACAAATGAGATATCGTAAGAGTATACGATCATTTTTTACATTTTTACATTGGTTTCCGGAGATCCTTATTGGGAAACGTTTTACGAATACCTACTTTTTTGCCTCGTACCATGTTTGAATTGGCATAACATACGCATTTATTTAAACAAATCTGATAAAATTGATTTTCGTAAAAAAAAAACAAGGCTCAAAGGGTGTTCAAAGTCGAAATGACTGTTTTACTGATAATTTAAGTCAAGTTCAATTCAGTATTTTTCCAACTTTTACATTAGATATTGAAATAATAATGCTTCTTTCATCTTAATGAACTATTCATGACAGCGTAGAAATGCAAAACACTAAATTCTACAGCTATCCAGGTAAATGCAGGCACATACAATGTCAAAAGATGTGATAAATAAGAAAAATCTGTAAATTGGCAAAACTTGAAAACGGCGCAACGTTTACTGAGGTCATGTGAGGCTGCCTCTGTTCATCTTAGGCTGGGGAATCTCCAGTGTCACTGTGACGTGCTATTTTTGGGACACCCTGTATAGCGATTTTAGTATTTTTAATAACAAGTTCAGCATTTCCATTCAGAAAGTATCGTTTGGTGCAGTGGAACTGATGATGAAGACCAAAGATTGCCATAGGAACTCTCAACGGTACCTATTTCAAGAATGGCGATAAGATATCTCAATTTAGATAGTATAGCAACTATAACGAAGAACATAATAGTATTAAATATAACTGTGACTTTCTCGAAACGTTGCTTGCGGCGAGCATGAAATGTCTTGAAGTTTCATATCAACTAAGAAATGGGACTACATAACAGCTTATTATGATCAAAGCCCGGACGACGGGAGCAAAAATGCACTTTTCACTAGTGCTTAATTAAATATCGACTATTCTATCGACATCCACACGAACAATTTTTGAATCCGAAATTTATTGATCAAACTTATTATTAGACCCCGCTATCGGAGGTGCAAAATGGTAGCTGTCAAGTTCTTAGGGATGAGTAAAATTATTTTGAAATACTAGCTATTTGACGATGATTATAGCTATATGTCGATAATTTTTCTTTGCCATAATGGGAGTCTAGGACTTTAATTAAACGTGTTTTATAAAACGGGACTATATAATTACAAAATGAATATGTGATAAACATTTTTCATATTTATAAATAAAAATCTTCAATATTTCATCATTACTAACAAACTATCGTTATCTTCATAGCAAGCACCATTCATAAATTAATAAATGTCTCTTAAACGGATATCGTATTTTTAATGAACAATCTGTTTTTTTTTTCAGTTTCTCTGCATTTATCTAGTGCAGTCACGATGAATAATTTATTATCAGTATAAGTGGCCAGTATTATACCTCTATTGAAAAAGTTTATCTCAAGAGCGTTCATGTTTCGGGCTGCAGGGCAGTAAGTAGTGCTGCAACCCGAAACATTAGAAACGTAAAATAGCAACCATAGTGTTTTTGTTGTACTGATAATGGTTTACATTTTTGATGACGATGATAATGATGGATTCCAAAAAAAACATGATAAATTGTAGTCAAAAAAATGGTACAGGTACATATATAAAACTAATTGTACAGAAAAAGTAAGAATACCGATATCGATATCATGAATATTTTTACCCATCCCTAGAACTTGACAGCTACCATTTTGCACCTCCGATAGCGGGGTCTACTTATTATCTTACATGTCAGGTTGTTACACAATATTACATCAGGTACCTAAGTAATCTTATTAATTATATTATTTAAGTAAACGAATTACGTACCTACTATAATTATTGTCAATGTTATATTATTCACAATAAATATCAGAATGTGTTGAAGAAAAACGTTGGCGTTTCAAATTTAAAAATCTTAAATAATTTGATATCTGGAAAAGAAGTGGAACTGCGTAGTACAGAAGTAATTCATAACCACTATGAATAATTTAAATTTACGATTACTACAGTAGGGTCAGGTGGTAAACAATGAACCGGTGGTACACAACGAACCAACGCTTTATTTAAAAAACGCGACGTTGCCAAACCGTGCCGCGAGTAAAAATGTACTTTAATTTGGTGGCGCCCCTCGCCCCCCAGTCGGCGTCCAGCCAGCGTCAAAACCGCACGTGTGATAAGGTGTTTTGTGATTTTCGGCACACAAACAAGGAAAAAAGTAAGTGTTTTGACGTTTTATTTTACTTATATGTTGTCAATTTTAGAACATTCAGTTTTTTAGCTGTCTTGAGTAACTACTTGGCTATCGTTTAGAAATACTGTGACGTCTCCATCTTGTTTCGTATTTTTTAAGCTAACCTAAAACAACGAAAGGTGTAGATGGTACACAGTGTCTCACGAGGATAGGGTACACATTGACCCAGCGGAATGTGTTACAGCTATTGGTACACAATGTACCAGTTTCTAAATACCTAAACAGGTTCACTGTGTACTACCAGCTTTTTTCTCTTACCTTGTTTGTTCTATTGATAAGTAGTATTTGCTACAAATTTAAAATGTGTAGTTTTTTGATATAATATAGTAATTAAGTACTTTTTAATCTTTAGAATGGGGCGAACGAAGGTGGAGGAAAGAAAAAAAGGAGGGCATACTAAAGAAACGATGCAAATGGCTCTCGCACTGGTAAAACATGGTGTCAGCATCCGAAAAGCTGCCAAAGACTGTAAATTGTCTTACCCTACACTAAGGAGGTATGTCATAAAAACTATAAATAATGAAAACTCAAGCTTAGTCCCAAATTATGAGATAAACGCGGTATTTTCCCCGGATCAAGAAAATATTCTAATAAAATATATTGAGGAATGTGCACTGATGTTTTATGGTCTGACTGCGAAAGAAACTAGACAATTGGCATACCAGATGGCGGTTACCAATAAAATAAAATTTCCTCAGTCCTGGGCCAAAAACGAAATCGCCGGGAAAGATTGGTTGCGATCTTTCAAAAAACGCCACGGACAAATAAGCTTAAAAAAACCAGAACCCTGCAGTTTAGCCCGTGCTACAGCTTTTAATAAGGTGAACGTGGAATCGTTTTTTAAGAATTTAAAGGAAGCTATGCAGAGACATAGTACATTTGGCGATGGCACTCGGATTTATAACTTGGACGAAACATCGACCACTACCGTTCATCGGCCATCAAAAGTATTAGCACCAAAAGGGAGTAACATTTGTAAAATCACAAGTGGTGAAAGAGGTGTTTTAGTTACAACATGTTGTATTGTTTCCGCAACTGGGCAAGCAATACTTCCGGCAATGGTTTTTCCGCGGAAAAATTTTAAAAGCCACATGTTAAACGGTGCTCCTCCTGCAACACTGGGATTAGCTACGCCTACGGGCTGGATGAATGCCGAAATATTTGTAGAGGTGATGAAGCATTTTATTAGGCACACTTCCGCCTCTAAAGAAAATCCTGCTCTTTTAATCATGGATAATCATGAGAGTCATTTATCATTAGACTCCCTGAATCTGGCAAAATCTTCTGGGGTAACTATACTCACACTACCTCCCCACACCACTGCAAAACTTCAACCATTGGATGTCGGTTTAAATGGACCATTCAAAACGTTTTATAACTCGGCTATTGACTCGTGGCTACTGCGGCATCCAGGCCAAGCAGTTACTATCTACCATGTTGCCGAATGTGTGGGACAGGCATATTTAAAAGCAATGACGCCCGTTAACATAACCAATGCTTTTAAAAAATGCGGCATTCATCCATTCGATGCGTCTATTTTTACAGATGAAGATTTTTTACCAAGTTCTGTTACAGACAGACCAGATCCGACAATGGAAACTCATGTAGAAACATCAGATTTGCCCAACGCTTTGCCTTTAATTTTACCTGATGAGCAACCATCGCAAGTAAGTCAAGATCTTCCAATAACAGACGCTAATCCACGGCAAATTCATGGCAAAGACGCATCTTCCCGACCGATAGACGCAATATCTCTAGTGCAATCATCTCAACAAGTTCCTGATGAACCGGTTATAAATACACCTCCACAACAACCTAATTTATCTATTACAAGATTGTCTATAGAAATCAGTCCAAATCAAGCAGGGCCTTCTAAAGGAGAAAAAACTTTTATCACACCGCATATGTTAAGACCTCCACTAAAAGCCGGTCCACGTAAAAACAATAGAAAACGCCGAGCTTTGGGGAAAAGTATGATAGCAACTGATACCCCCGAAAAGGAAGAAATCGCGAAAAGGAAGATTAAGAAGAACAAAGGCATTAAAAAGGTAAAGAAAGCAAATTTGTTTAAAACCCAGAAAAAAACTAAAGATGCACAAAATTCTTCCGCCAATGACACTAGTGACGAAGAAGTTTTTCAGGCAAGTGGCGAGTCGTCTGGAGGAGAGCAGTTTCAGAGTGAAAGTGAAGAGGATGAAATAATACTAGATGAAGATTTTTCACCTCTACCTCGAAACCCAAAAGTGGGAGATTATGTTATCATTTTAATTGAAACCCAAAAGAAGAAGAAATACTATTATGTGGCCAAAATTTTAGAAACGTCTAATGACAGTGGTTATGATTATTTCGTCTCATATTTAAAGTTGAAAAGTAAAGTGTTTTACAAATTTGCTGAGCCTATCGAACCAGATCTTGCGGGAATTGCGAAAATTGATATAAAATATATACTACCTAAGCCCAAAGTGGATGGTAGCAGTCGTCGACAAGCAACATATCAGTTTCCGGTGAACTTATCTCTTTTATATTTTCCGTTTTAATTTTAAGAAGTTTCCTATGCTAATTGACAAATAAGACTATTAACGATTTTAAACTAAGATTATAATTATATGATGGATCTCTGAAAGCCAAAATGTTAAGCTTATAATATTTTGTGTTTGTTAGGCTTATTGACAAATACGTAAAATATTTTGTTATTAAATGATAGATAACTCAACAATTGTGATATTATAATTTCATTTTAATTTTTTTAGTTTTAATAATATCAGTCCTACGCCTGATTTCTAATAACCAATTTGACTGTTTAAAAGATCTCTGTAAGTCTATGCTAATTATCCAAGTGTTAAAAAGTTTAAGTTTTACTGATATATGTTAAAGAATTAGATATATGATTAAAGTTAAAAATTGTGATGTTATGATACTAAATTAGAACTATCTTGCAATAATTCAAGGCATAATTTTGTGGTTTAAGACAAATATTTAGATTTTTATATTACGTTACGCTGGTTTGCGACTATTAATTAAAATAAATATAACCTTTTCTTAAAATAAATATATTGTTTTATTAATCAGCTTAATATTTTCCGAAATCAGTTCACATAGAGTCCGCTAATTTAAGTTTAATCTATGCAATGGTTCACTGTGTACTCGGTAGGTTCATTGTATCCCTACCCCCGGATCATTGTGTACTTATTGTTGGACACAATGAACCATTTCTCATGTTTTAAAAAAGTTAAAAAATCTCTACTTCTATTCAATTTTATGATAAGATTTGAATGCAAAATTAAATAAATAATGAATCGCCGAGCAAAAAAATATTTTTAATACTTTCGCATAGGAATAAATTATGGAATTTCAAACTTTTTGTGGTTCATTGTTGGCCACCTCACCCTAGATTTAAAACGGTCCTTTAGTTGGCTGAAATGGATTTTATCACCTAGGCGAAGGAGTTTAAAATCAGAAAATGTAGAAAAAATACTAATTGTTTATTACGAAAACTATATAAAATATTTAAAAAAATACAAACAACTCATTTTAATTTTGTTTGCAACACCTATATTTTTTCTGAATTTCGTAACGGTGGTCCAGTACATCGTGCTTTATATCGACATTTTATGGACTTATAAAATGTGTGTCCTCGCACTATTGAGACGTCAACACATAATTTCTCCCGTCGTCCGGGCTTTGATTATGATCACTAAAATGTATAAAATAAAATAAATGTTTTATTAACTTCTTGTAAAATGGTAGGTAAGTAATAGGTAAAAAATAACTTCTTGTGGAATGGTAGGTAATATGTCAGTCCAAATGAAGTCTGCTTTTGTTACAAATATTGTGAGTCGCTGACTTAAGTTGGACTGACCTATTACTTACCATTTTACAAGAAGTTAATTAGTGCGTTACTGAAGGCGGCTTTTTGTTTTTTAAATCATTTATTGTTATATTTTTTCATTGCTTGCAATTATCAATTGAATAAATTCTCATTACTTTAAGTCAACCCGTTACTTTATTTAAATTGTAATTAAGACATTTTTAACGATTTAATATTCAAATTAGGATGTCAAGTGTTCACTGACACCAAGACTGATATCCGGAATGACCGTAACCATGGTAATAACAATGCTATAATAATAATTATAGAACTATTATTGCCATGACAACGCTCATTATAGATTGTTTTCACGCTAAAGTTACGCTGGTAATCTGATACCTTTAATGATATTAATACTAGCGGTTTATACGTGAGTAGAAAAATATCTGACAGGTCTTCATTACTAGAGGTATAAGACCGTGTCAGATATTTTTGCGCCCAATGTTAGATAATATTATATTATATCTGGTGACTGTACAATGATTATAATTACGTATTATTACTATAGTTTTTGCCTTTATTCAAAAATTGAAAATGTCCTTTCAGAGCAAAGGTAATTAAACTTTGTTTCGTTGCTGGTAACTTCAAATGTCCCTTCCGTTGTCCAAGATGAAAATGAGAAATTTATAATTACATAGTTTATTTATAGTATAACACAAAGTCGCCTCCTGCCGTCTGCCCCTTTATATGTACCCTTAGATGCTTCTAACATGGCAACGAAATTTAATGCGGTTTCATCAATCAAACATTATCATCATCCAGTGTTGGGCATAATTCACTTAATTTGTAATTGAATTACAAATTAAATTATATTTAATGCAATTGACAAGATTTCATATTTTCAAGACTTTAATTTTATTCGTTTTATAGATACTGTTTGGAAGGAGGAAGACACTAATAGTTTTATTTTTTCCCTAGGATGTATAATTATTTTATTATTAATTTATTAAGATGTTCTTATTCTAAAAGGGCGTAACTTCATTTCTACGACACAATGGACATATTATTACGTTAGTCCAATCTGTATAAAAAAAAAGTTTTTCTTTTTAATAATGGCGGTCAACCGATCTCAAGTATCTATCCATCTGTCAAATAGTATCAATGTCAAACTTGAAGTATGACAGCTTTTTTTCTCGTGAAAAAGGCAATGGTATTATATCTATTCAGGCATAGTATTGGTAAAACTCGTTTTTTTTTTAACTTACTTGTAATTTTGTCAATAAAGAAAAATAATTCTAAATAAATATTTTGCCGTGTTCAGGAGGCAAAACCCTTTCGATTGGTATAGTAATTTGCAGGTGTCACCAAAATGAAATGTTGTCAATTGCTTGTAATTAATTACGCTCGTAATTGAATTACATTTAATTTAAATTACTTGGTAATTTTTAATTGAAATTACATTAATTTGTAATTGAATTACGCAATTACGTTATATAAAGTAGTTGTAATAACAGATAATTTGGATTAGCATGTCAGGTATATTAAGCGTCAAGCGATGCAGGTAGGTGTGCACTCCGGCTAGGACATTGGTTATTGATATTACACGTCCGAAGTTGAATATAAGAGCTAACATAAGTTTTTTAAACTTAAACAAGTATGACAAAAAAATGCTTATTTTTTTAAGGAAGTTACTTATATAATAATTTTATATTGAATCAAAACCCGCAAAAATATAGTAGCATACTATAAAAAACAATGAAAATGCTTTCCTAGATGAATGTAATTTGTAATTTCATAAAGTAATGCATTACCAATTAAAATTACAAAATGTAATTTCTAATTGAATTACAAATTACATTTTGAAATTCAGAGCTGATCGTAATTCAATTAGAAATTACACATGTGTAATTTTAATTCGTAATTTAAATTACATTCTGTAATTGCAATTCATAATTTGTAATTCAATTACTTTTTGCCCAACACTGTCATCATCAGCCTATACGAGGGCCGGTCCGAAAAAAATAGTCAACGGCGTATTATTAACAGTGATCGGAATTGGTAGTGCCATTTCGCGGGACTTCGGTACGTGAGATTAGTATGGATATAGTTTTTAACCCCGGGATTTGATATGAAAAAAAAATAAGTTTGTGTTTAAAAAATATTTAAAGAACATGTAATGTGAAATGATGTATGGAAAATGTGCTTTCAGATAAATGCCCTGAATAAAAGTCTCTATAGTTGCTACCACTGTTATCGGGTCCCTTTCAATGTTTCGACTGATTTTGTACTAGATAGCAAAGTAGTAGTACTTTAATAAGTTCATTTAAACAATTGACATTCGTTTAAACCTATTTTGTGATAAGCTGGCCAGTTAAATAGAGATACAACGATTGCAATGTCAACTTCATATGCATGTCAGTGTCATATGCAATCTGTACCTACCATATAAATATAAATTCAATAATCGCAAAAGTTACCGGACTTTGTGATATTCTTATTGTGACTATTTTGGCTGATCCTTACTGGACTCCGATTTACTTCTGATTGGACTAAGTAAAGTCTTGTTGTTGTAAATAAGAACAGTATCAGATCTTTCTTCATCACTGAACATGCCTCAGAAAACGAAGAAAGAAACTGTTCTAAGTTGGATTGAACTATATCCCGATTTAAAGTATGACTCTACAAGACATTTAATACACTGTAAAAAATGTGAAGTTGATATAGGGTGTAGAAAAAGAACAGTGAAAAGACACGTCGAAGGACCTGTACACAAAGGATTGCCTCGCAAACCAGATGACGGTTTTTACTTCGACCTGATCGAGTTCCTCATAATGTGCAATATCCCATGGGTGCAAATCGAAAACCCAGCATTCAAATCATTCTTTCAAAAGTACTTTTGCTGTACTTGTGCAGATCAGCCTCTTCGAAGTCTACCCAGTGAATCAACGATAAGAAAAGTATACCTGGACAAGTTTTATCAAGCCAGAATGTCTGCTATAAACAATGAAGTAGCAAATAAAAAAAAATGGATATCGCTTGATGAAACGACAGAATTTTTGAGGCAGATATGTGGTCCATTTCTTGGTGAAGCCCTTGGATGCAACTGTTTCCCAAAAAACTTATTTAGTGGCATGTAAAGTGCTAGCAGTAGTGAATGGGGAGACTATTGCTAAGTTTGTTACAGACTGCTTACAAAATATGTGGCCCCGCTGACATCAGTAGAGGTCGAAAGGTAATTTTCTACATATAAATGGATATCATTCAATGATTGTATTATTGTCAATTGTAATGTAACTGTTAACTGAAAGTAATTTTAAATGAATGATGTATTTATAATGACAAAAAAAAAACTTTTGCGTTTTGAAGATATTTTTTTTGTGAAAAAATACGATACCCGTAATCCCAAGTCCTGTTATCCATGTTATTTACAATGTTTAACCCGAAATGGCACTACCTATTCCGATCATTGATTATTAATCATATTGATTTCATTTGATTGCAGCTTCAAGGCAAATTTAATTACTAAATCTTTTGTGTAATGTAATGCCACTGAACAGTATAATTTAGTTATTTTTTTAAATTAAATTAGAAAAAAACATATCTGTCACTTTTTATTCGCAATAATGGAGGTAACGCGGGAAGCATTTCGTTCTATGATATATTACGATTATAAACGAGGGCTACCTTACAAGAATTCTTATAAAAATTTAACCAGTGCTTTTGGGGCATTATCCCCGTCTCTTGCCACTGTCAGTTACTGGTTCCGTGAATTAAAGCGTGGGCGGAGCGACGTCAACGATGATCCTAGACCGGGGCGACCGCCAACGGCAGTCACTCCAGGAAACGTCATCAGGATGGAGTGGCTAATAAATTTATATAGAATATGTAAACATTAACTTTCCTCATACATTTAACATACAAAAGTGCCAAAAACAAACATTTGCTCCGCGCGGCGGGGCTGAGAACGAGAGAAGTTCGTATTTTGGATAAGATTTGTCACTTATTGTGTAATAATTACTATGATTAGTATAGGTGTATATCTAGAGATAGTTTTCTTAAAGCAATATCGAGAGATAAGTCATAATATTTAAATAAATTACAAAATTATTGAGTTAACCACAATATTCTAGTATAAAATGTTCACTCCAATTTATATTCCTAGAATTTTCCTTTAAAAGAGAGTTTTGGTTAGGTTAGTTAACTTTTGTAGAGGTATTATAATAACAACGAAGTAAACAACAAAATTTATGAACATTTTCCGCTGCAGCCACATAGTTCGGAGCACTTTATCTCTCTTTTCAAGCAATTGCACCTCCCTGCGCATTTTTGCTTGCATCTAGGTACACCTAATTAACTCCATGCAAGCAGCGGCTGCTGGCGGTAGGGTGGTCCACACAGGCTCCAATATGCCATTATTTTTGCCCAACCCCAGTCAGCGGGACATGGCAGGTTTTGTAGTGGTTTTAAAAGCTGACCCCATACATGTCCTTCCTGAAAGGCCGCTCGTAGAATATGGTTGCGAAGGGCGTCTTTGGTTGGTGGTAAATTCTCCAACCGTCTGTCCTTTTTTGTAAATATCACTTTTCTACACTGATTGATATCAGTGCATGCATATGCAAGGTCTAAAATGAAATGAATGTTACACGACATGCATGCCCACGATAACCTAAATCACTTCAAATCACAAATAAAAAGCCAACCACCACCTTAACTTACTTGTCGTATAAAGCAATGACAATTCATTCCAATATTGGAAATGCCTGCACTACATTTCCTTATTTAGCCTGCTTAAATCCCTCTGTTGCAGTTGGATAAGCGCGCCAAGCTTAGAAAGCACTTTTTTCCCCTTACCAGCAAAAGACGAAACGGTATCTCACGCGGTGAAGGCGTGGAACAGTACGTAAATGAAAATAAACTTATATGTACCGGAGTTACTTTCAATTTGAAAAGTGCAAATAGTATTTATTTGGGTTACCTAACGAAGCTGCAATAGCATGACATGGCAGGACCTGGTGATTTTTTCCCGTGCCAATATGAACCCACAGTTCCTCAAGTTGTGGCAATTGTGAAATCGCAAGGACAACAACATCGGTATCCACAGTACGCACCATGATTTTTGTGTGTCCTTGGGCTGCAGCATCACCAATGTGGACCATTATGCGTGACTCAAAAAAAAATTGGAGTTATCCCTCAGAAAATTTGCCCAACCTTTCGGAATTTTAGTACTGCAGGTGACACGTGTTCTTTGTCCGGTACCACGTTTCTCTCTGGTCTCTTTTTTTAGCAACTTTTAGCAGTTGATAGCAACAGCGCCAGAGACAACCATGCAACCATGAGGAGGCAGACACACGCATAATGGTCCACATTGGTGATGCTGCAGCCCAAGGACACACAAAAATCATGGTGAGCACTGTGGATACCGATGTTGTTGTCCTTGCGATTTCACAATTGCCACAACTTGAGGAACTGTGGGTTCATATTGGCACGGGGAAAAATCACCAGGTCCTGCCATGTCATGCTATTGCAGCTTCGTTAGGTAACCCAAATAAATACTATTTGCACTTTTCAAATTGAAAGTAACTCCGGTACATATAAGTTTCTTTTCATTTACGTACTGTTCCACGCCTTCACCGCGTGAGATACCGTTTCGTCTTTTGCTGGTAAGGGGAAAAAAGTGTTTTCTAAGCTTGGCGCGCTTATCCAACTGCAACAGAGGGATTTAAGCAGGCTAAAGAAGGAAATGTAGAGCAGGCATTTCCAATATTGGAATGAATTGTCATTGCTTTATACGACAAGTAAGTTAAGGTGGTGGTTGGCTTTTTATTTGTGATTTGAAGTGATTTAGGTTATCGTGGGCATGCATGTCGTGTAACATTCATTTCATTTTAGACCTTGCATATGCATGCACTGATATCAATCAGTGTAGAAAAGTGATATTTACAAAAAAGGACAGACGGTTGGAGAATTTACCACCAACCAAAGACGCCCTTCGCAACCATATTCTACGAGCGGCCTTTCAGGAAGGACATGTATGGGGTCAGCTTTTAAAACCACTACCAAACCTGCCATGTCCCGCTGACTGGGGTTGGGCAAAAATAATGGCATATTGGAGCCTGTGTGGACCACCCTACCGCCAGCAGCCGCTGCTTGCATGGAGTTAATTAGGTGTACCTAGATGCAAGCAAAAATGCGCAGGGAGGTGCAATTGCTTGAAAAGAGAGATAAAGTGCTCCGAACTATGTGGCTGCAGCGGAAAATGTTCATAAATT
The DNA here is from genome assembly GCA_927399475.2 of Acleris emargana. Classification (NCBI taxonomy): domain Eukaryota; kingdom Metazoa; phylum Arthropoda; class Insecta; order Lepidoptera; family Tortricidae; genus Acleris; species Acleris emargana. The sequence continues at coordinate 39,596,891 of OV656835.1, read as the reverse complement.
TTGTTGTTTACTTCGTTGTTATTATAATACCTCTACAAAAGTTAACTAACCTAACCAAAACTTTCTTTTAAAGGAAAATTCTAGGAATATAAATTGGAGTGAACATTTTATACTAGAATATTGTGGTTAACTCAGTAATTTTGTAATTTATTTAAATATATTATGACTTATCTCTCGATATTGCTTTAAGAAAACTATCTCTAGATATAGAAACACCTATACTAATCATAGTAATTATTACACAATAAGTGACAAATCTTATCCAAAATACGAACTTCTCTCGTTCTCAGCCCCGCCGCGCGGAGCAAATGTTTTTTTTGGCACTTTTGTATGTTAAATGTATGAGGAAAGTTAATGTTTACATATTCTATATAAATAGGGCTATTTACTCATATTTTTTTTATAAAGCATAATCTCATAGTTTAATGGTAGGCATAGATTTTGTAAGAATTTTTAACTCCTATTTTTCTACTTTATCACGGATCTCATTTTTTTTCTATGAACGAGTGAAAATGCGTTTCCTGAAATGAATTCATCGTCCTCGAATTATACGAAAACGATATCAAACACGACCTATTTGCTTAACTTATGGAGATATGGACGTAAGAGTGCGGCGCGGTAGATGGGATTTCCCCCCCCTCCCCCTCCCACCTGCAGGGTGGAACCACGTGGCTACCGGGCTAAATCAGCTCAGATGACCACTAGGTATACCTGTGCCAAGCGGCTTCCTTCGTTGAAGATTTGCAAGGTTGATGTCACTAATTACCCGACTATCAGAACGAACTGAAGGTTGGATCCCAGGCAGTTTCAACCATTTTGCATGATCACCTTAAAGTTTGGAAGGTTGCGTCTCGAAGGATTTCACATTCTCTCATACAGGAGCAAAAAGATAAACGAGTCGGTTGGTGCAATTTTATATTAAATAAATTCGAAGCAGGCAATTCACAACAAGTAGCCTACATTGTGACATCCGACGAATCTTGTTTATACAGCTACAACCCATTTACAAAACCGCAATCGACGGTATGGGTTTTGAAGAAGATGATTTACCCACTAAAGTAGTTCGCGGCTGAAGTGTCAACAAAAGAATGGTTTCTGTTTGTTTTTCGATTAAATGGGCCTGTAGCCGTTATTCCAGTAGAAGATTGGAAAACGCTTACCAGCCAATGGTATAGCGAAGTTTGTTTGCCACAAGCATTCCAGGAGCTGAGCGTTAGTCGCCCAAGTAGTGGAACCCGGGGCATCATTTTTGATCAAGATAACGCTCCTGCTCATACGGCTGCCCGAACCATGGATTTTTTTAACAAATCTGGAGTGCAACTTCTACCACACCCGCCCTATAAGCCCTGACCTGGCACCGTCTGATATTTTTTTATTCCCCACGGTTTTTTTCCTGATTTGAAAGTTGGTTTAGTCAAATGCATAAGAGCAGTGCATAGATGCAGTAGGGGAATCCTTTGAAAAGTTGTGAATATAGTTTTATTATATTCCTTTTTTTTTGTTTTACGAAAAAAAATCGGACCGGCCCTCGTATGCTGGACATAGGCCTCCCCTAATGAGCGCCATAGCGCATCCAGCATTTGCCTGCAGTCTTGCGCAGATCATCATCCCACCTGGCCTGAGGGCATCCTACACTACGTTTGTTAAGACGCGATCTCCACCCAAGAACACGTTTACCCCAGTGGTTGTCGGTTCTCGCGAGGCCGGCCCACTGCCACTTCGGCTTGCTGATCCTTTGAGCTATGTCGATAACTTTGGTTCTCTGTCAGATGTATTCGTTACGAATCCTATCCTAGAGAGTAACTCCGAGCATAGCTCTTTCCATAGCTCGCTGAGCGACTTTGAACTGGTAGAGCTGCCCTACCGTGAGTGTCCACGTCTCAGCTCCTTAGGTCATAACGGGTAGGACGCACTGATTAAAAACTTTCATTTTCAAGCATTGCTGTATGGATGACGTGAAGACTCGACATCATTTCCCAAACGCTGCCCAGTCCAGCTGGATCCTCCTCTTGACCTCCTTCTTGAAACTGTTCTTACCTAACTGCAGAATCTGCCCGAGGTAAGTGTACTCGGAAACAATTTCGAGAATGTGGCCGTGTACGAGGACCGGTCCCGGATCAATGCGGCCATTACCATGACTTTGGTTTTATCCAAATTCATGCCAAGACCAATGCATCGCGAGGCTGAGGCTAGGCAGCATCTGGTTCAGCTCCTCTAGCGACTCCGCCATTAAGACTATGTCATCAGCGAATCGCAGGCGTTTATGTTAATGCCCTACCCTTCCAGTCCAGCGTCTTAAACATATCTTCCAATGCGCTCGTGAACCGGTTCATCAATCAATAGAGTGATTGAAGACGAAGGTTTTTATGTATATTTAACTCTGGATTATGTACGGCTGTTACAGAAAACTCACATAAATCGAAGCGAAGCTCGCATAAATACTGTTATTTTCAATTAATGCGTTTGCATATAAATGTGGCGGTGAATGTATTTCACAATCGTCTAAATCCCTCATTTTTTCCCAACAATATTTTGAAGCCAATACGTGAAAATTTTAATCGTTAGCGAAAATGGCGGCTTTGTGTTTTACTTGTAATTAACAGCCTTTTTTCATAATGGCAGCAGTTGGGACCATTCAGCCAAATCAAAGAAAACAAAAGTCCAATAGTAATGTTATTACCTATAATAAAAAAATTCAAAAAGCATAAAAATAAAAACTCTATTAGCCAGCGGTAACGCATAAAGGTGGATTCACATTACGGCGCATTGGCCTGAGCGAGGCTTCGTCATGGTGTAACGTGAATCCACCTTAATATGTTAATACTCTACTGTCCGTTCATTTGTAATATTCATTCGGATTCAGCAATCTTGATGAGCTGTTTTTTTTTTTAATATTTCCTCGATAATTTGTGTGGGTGTATGTACTTACGTATTTATGTAATTTAAATATTTAAGATTATATTACCTATTATGTATAACTACTATGGTTGGGATTTTGGTGGCAAATCGTGGTTTTAGGATCCATGGAGTCGCTTTTACCTAATTATTATAATACATGACAATTTGATTTTGACCTTCAGTTCAGTATATTTCAAAATGAACTAAATACATTTTTAGTTCGGTTTTTCCATACCTACTAATATTTGCTAGTTTGTAACGCTTTCACAGCAGAAATATCCTCCATACTAAAATTCATTTAAATTGGTTTAGCGGTTTGATTAATAAATTAATTTTAAAATATTAAAATACTTAAGGTCAAAATCAAAGTGGTATGTATTACAATAAATAGGAAATAGCGACTCCATGTATTCTAGAACCACGATTTGCCACCAAAAGTCCTAGCTCTAATAATTACAATGCTAAATGACGTAATCAAACAGTGATTGAACATGCAAACTCTTTAGTTGGATGTACGGCTTGGAAATTGAAACAAAGTTATATTAAAAAAAAATGGAAATGTAAAACTCACTGGTGCGAAATAAGAAAAGTAAGAAGCCCTAGTTCGAAGAAATCCAACTTTCCGCTCGATATACAGCTACGAAAAGTACCACTTTTTAAGCAACCGTATTAAGAAATTCGTTTCATTATAAGCATTAGTAAATCAAAATTTTATCGGATATATCTGAGTAATCAAATGAATTTAAACTAAATACCTACCCCATTTTTCCTGTTGTCCGGTTCGCGACCTGCCTGGGTCTGATAAACGCCATTCCTCGCCTTCCTCTCGCGTCTGTGGTGACCTCCAGTTTGTGTTATTGGTCTGCCGCTTGCTAATTGACAATAGGAAAGGATAAGACAGTGTAAAATGGGTGTTCGCAACTATGCAGCTTCACGAAGAAGCAAACTCAAGAGTATAACTGTAATATTACAAACGTGCAACTTAGTCAAAATGTTTAGATATATCGAAATTCAATCACGTGAATTCACGAGTCAACTAAAAGATTAAATAGATTAAAGAACACCGCAAGGAAATCAGGGAAATTAATGACATATTCTATTAAAAAATACATATGTAATGTTATTATTATGTAACTTATTGATAATATAAATTAATTCGTACAATGTTACTGGTGGTTAACTATTTTTCCCCATCTGTCACCAGTGGTAACTACCAGATAACCTAGCTGCAGCTGTTATCACTAAAATAAATATGGAAACACCGGCAAGAGCATGTCGGGCCATGCTGAGTGTAGGGTTCCGATTCCCTTACTATAAACACAGTATGAATGGCTTCAAACAAGCACCAATATTTGAGATTAATATTTGTACTTACTCGAGCTAAGAACTAAACAAATATCTCTTGATCTCAAATTACGACATCCTGAAGAATCACTCAATATAAGCTAGCGCAATAATTAATAGACATTCTTTTAAACACACGACGCATTCATTTCCACAAAAAATGCTTTATATTATAAATGACATGTTTTTTTTGCTAAAATCGTAATTTCTACAAAACTCCGGGTCACAGATTATCAAAACGAAATATCAGTTAATACACTGTAGGGATTGGACCCAGTCAATCAATAATTGATTTGTAAGTTTTAGTGTAATATATTCCTAACATAAAAGATTATAATTTTATCTTTTTGGAAAAAACGAACGCCACATGGACGGCAACTACCTAAAATATTGGAAATAGCAAGTTCCATGCGAAGGAGGCCCCGCTTTTAATTGAAAAAAAAAATATTCGGCATTATTGGATTCTTGAAACAAATCCTCTTCCTTAACCGGGAATCGAACTAATAGAATATGTAATAATGAAGTCGGGTTTATACAGATCAAAAGGGTCATTGATAGTGATCGTTTATAACTAGGGTTAGGACTATTGGTGGCATATCGTGGTTCTAGAATCCATGGAGTCGTTATTTCCTAATTATTATAACACGTGTCACTATGATTTTGACCTTCAGCATGGTCATATTTCAAAATGAACTAAATATATTTTTAGTTCAGTTTATCCGTACCTACTAATATTTGCTTGTTTGTAAGGCTTTCACAGAGCAAAGATATCCTCCGTACCAAAATTAATTTAAATTGGCTTAGCGGTTCAATAAAAAAATGAATTTTGAAATATTAAAAACCGAGGGTCAAAATCAAAGTGGTATGTATTTTAATAATTAGGAAATAGCGACTCCATAGATTCTAGAACCACGATATGCCACCAAAAGTCCTAACCCTATTTATAACACATACATCTTTGAATTAAATAAAGACCGTAAAAAACCCTTCATTATTATTTTTTCATTTCATTCATTCATATTCGAACAGTTCGATTCATAGTTAAGGCAGACGAATTTTAAAAGATCCATAAATGCAGGATTATTTAAAAAAAGTTAGTCTCCTTTGCTTCGAACTTGCTATTCCTAATATTTAAGAGGATTGTGAAGCTATAAAATTCCATACAAAATGCGAAACGATTCTCTCCCCTAAAACTTAGTCCGATTCATACGATTTTTGAATATGTTGTAAATATCATGAAAAACTATGTCTGTACGTTTTCCTTTCCATGAAAATACTTCTTTGAATGAAACAAATTTAATAAACAATAAACAGAAAGGTAAACACCTAGGTCTTTATAATAACTATAACATATTCAAAAGTCGTGGAAATCGGACTAGATTTAAGGGGTGAGAAACGTTAACGGCCGGAGCTAAATTTGTATGTTTTTTTTTGACAGCTACGCGATTTTAGCGGCGCTTCACAATCCTCTGAAGGTAGTTGCCGTCCATGAAGCGTTCGTTTTTTCCACCCTGTATAGTTAGTTAGTGATTGTTATTTTGTGTATAGGTTAGTTTACTCAAGTTTTATTATGACAATGTTAAAGCAAACCGTTTGACACAGCGGAACACTGCGCGTGCGTGAGTTATTGTCACAAAGAGATGGTGAGTGAAGTAAGAACCTTCGCAGCGTCGCTTCACATGAAAGTTTTGGAAATTAAAGAGTTGACAAATTAAGGTATACAGGTATAAATAAGTCTAACAAAAAGCAAGTTATAAAAAACCCGGCAGTTGCTAACAAACATGTAATCGCTATAGATCCTAAATGATCATAAAAATTAAAAGTGATGAAAGAAACCTAAACACTAACTTGTCAAAGTACGTCGACTTTTTTTTTTACAATATGTTGTCTGGTTGCCGTTATATTGAATTTTGATTACTGTTATATCTTTAGTGACAATCGCAAGATTAAGACAAATTGATTGACATAAGAATTATCAAAATCAGGTTCTAGAGCGTCACAACGGAACAAACATAGGTGGATAAACACATTACCCTCCTCCTTCGGCAGTCGGGTAAAAATGGTGCAGCGTTGTGGACTAAATGCATCGAACATAAAATAAAATAAGACAAGATGGCGCAACTCGATGGGTTAATGGACAAGAAGACAGACGACCTTCTAAACTCCAGGTTAACTATCTGTGTCAGAAAGCGTCAGGTGTGTGGTGTCATATTAAGATTAGTATAGTCGAATAAGCAAAGAGTATGGAAGTAAGTCGTGTAGTCGTGGTTTTTTTGGAATCGTTAGAGGGCCCAACTAGATGGTTAATGTATATATTTTGTTAGTTTGCGACTCAAGGATAAATCAGTCAGTTGGTGCAAACTAATATAAAGCTTTTTAAAGCATTACAGACGCCCAATTTATTTTGTACCCCTTACAAAAAAGGAAAATGTAATTTTTATTATTTTATAGATCGTACTTCGGGGCAAATTAAGGTATTCGTAAAAATTTAAACATGGCACCTATCCTAAGGATGCTACATTCACACAAAAAAAACGGGACGTTTGTCAAATCTTAGCCTATTTGTAAAAATTGTGGTTACTGAATTGTCAACAACTTTTTGAAGTTGTAAATCTGTAGCTCTGCCTACCCCACTCTGGGATTACAGGCGTGAAGGTATGTATGTATGTATGTCAAAAGTAATCGCAGCAAACGCCAGGCAACCGCGGGTAGGTATGCATGATTCCGATAAAAATGCTATTTTTATGGGGTGCGAATTTACAGCGAATCAAATGAATAAGATTATGACTATTTTCAATAGTTTCAAAATTTCCCCCGAAATACAAAGACCGTTAAACGTGGTACAGAGTAACAGAGTATTATTAGGACTGATAAACGGACACTATATTTTATCTAATTAATCGATTATCTTAATCATTTAGACAAGAAAGAAAGGCGCGACGGGTCAATTCATCATAATTCCGGAGACATTGTTTTTTTGAAAATAGGATTCTGAAACTTAAAATAACCATAGAAACAATAATTAAAAATGAAAAAAAAATGTGATTTTCACGGTATTTGGGAATATCATTTCTACGTAAATAAGCTATATTTAAAAAAAACGGTCTGAAACCTCTTATAGATGTACCAAAATATGATAAAAATAAAATATATATGAATTTTTAAAAGTAAAAAAATAGGGATTTTCATATGGCAACTGTCAACTGGCAGCTGTGTCAAATCGTTTGTTTACTGTTGCTTACATTTTGTTATTCGTCTTCAACGAAAAATCAACGCATATTATTGATTAATATTTTGCATGCATATTAAATTAGATTCATTTCTTTAATAACTAGGCACAATGTGTTCGTAAAATAAAATGAGGAATGGATGTTTTCTTTAATTAATTCATTATTCAGCAAACCGTGCCTAATAAAAACCTTATACTTAAATACTTCTGTAAAGATCTTTCTTTTGCTAAAAAAACTGAAGTATAGAGAAAATTTAAAAAGATTTCATAGGGCAAGACGAAATGATTGAAATGTTAGAAGAGCGGTTTATTATGAATACTTCTCTCTCTTCATCACCCTCAGCAGATGAAGAATAAGAAGGTATACTGCCGTTTGGGAAAAATATTTTTCGCCAAATTTCACTTCCCAAAAAACTTTTCGCAGTAGTTTCATTTCCCAAACGAATCTTTAGCACATTTACATTTCGCATTTTTTTTATTTAGTCAAATTATCATTTGGCATCATTTTACTCTGTCAATTTTTATTAAGACAAACTTTTATTAAGCAAATGATTCCCTTTGGCAAATATTATAATCCAAAAAATTGTTTGTTCAAATTATTACTTCGCACAAAAGTGTACCTCATTAATCATTGACAAGTTAAAAAAAATAAAGTAGGTTAGGTTAGAACTGTGACCTCCACAGAAACGAACTGTAGCAGAAAAGTAGGTTAGGTTAGGTTAGAACTGCGACCATAATAGCGCGCGAGCCGAGCGAGCATAGCGAGCGTGCCGCGGCAGCGGCCGGCGAAGCGCCAGAACGCAACTGCTGCCAGGTAAGTAGGTTATAGGTTACAAATTCTACCAGTAAACTAGGTTAAGTTAGGTTAGAACGGCCCCCAAAATAAATTCACCATTTTTATACCATACAAATCATTTGCCTTATTTTGTTTTGCGTAAAATATGTTATGCCAACTAAAACATTTGACTACCCACGTAAGGAAAAATAATCATACCCTAAATTTTTTTCAATGAAAAACAAGATTCATAAATCGTATGCCAACAATTTTTTGGAAAAAGTATGTTATGCGAAACAATACATTTGACTACAGTCTATTTTTTCTTACTTGAGCTAAGTAGTAAACAAACATCACTCGATCACATATCACGCCCTTCCAAAAGAATCACTCAATATATGGTACCACAATAACTAAAAGTCATTACTTTAAACACAAACGAATTCATTTCTACTAAATATTGCTTTAAATTATCCTTACAAGTAACATATTTTAATAAAATAATAATTTCCACAAAACTCTCTCTCACAGATTATCAAAACTGAATGTCAGTTTGGCATTTCATTTGTAGGGATGGGAAGAAGTGAATGAATTAATGATTAACTAACGGTTTAACTGTATGGCTTAAATTCTTTTGGGATGTCGTGATTTGACATCAAGTAATGTTTGTTTACTTCTTAGCTCGAGTAAGCACAGGAGTACAGTTCACTAAAATTCATCTCAAACAAGCACCAAATAACGGATTTTCTATAAATTTATAGAAAATCCGTTCATACGTGTTGTTTATTGTGTTTATAGTAAGGGAATCGGAACCCTACACTCAGCATGGCCCGACATGCTCTTGCCGGTGTTTCCATATTTATTTTAGTGATAACAGCTGCAGCTAAGATATCTGGTAGTTACCACTGGTGACAGATGGGGAAAAATAGTTAACCACCAGTAACATTGTACGAATTAATTTATATTATCAGCAGGGCTCAGATTTTTCATCGCACGGTAAGATGAAAGATAACTATGGAGTCGATATTAAAATAAAATCTTAAGTCATATTCATACTCATACTCATTCATTTAAATAGCACTGAAAGATTAAATTATAAATAAAAATGATAATGCCACGTCATGTTTAATACATTATGGGCCAAATAATAAAAATAATATGAACATTAAGTAAGCTCCTAGTTAGTAATATCCATAGAGCATGTAGCTACAGGAATTAGTATTTCAAAATCTTGACAAGGTATGACGTGTGTATTGTCCATTTCAAAATCACAATTGTAAAATGAATAAATAATGGCCACTTTTTCCATATTTTCAGGAGCAAAGCAGGTTCTATATTCGTTGAAAATCCACTTGACTGACGGTGACTTGAAAAAGATCGTTCTACATCAACGGACGTTAGAGTCGCATATTCTAGTATTCGCTCAAATTGTTCAGAACTTGCCATCTGTCTTATTTCAATGAAGTCCGGATTTCTATTGAGTACTTTTTCCGATTTATCTTTAATGGTCTCAGGGCCAAAACATGTTAAAAAAAATCTAATCTCATCTATTATTTGAAAACCTTGCTTTATAGAAATATTGGTGCACTGTAATTTTGTGATCGATTCAACAATGAGTAATTCAATAATAATTATCTTTTATAAAACTAAGCTCGTTTGGCATATTTACGTCCAATAATGCAGTTTGAGCGTTTAATATAGCGACGGCATCTCTGCTGTTCAATGTAAAAATAATACTTTTTATTTTTTCATAATAATTGGCATAATAAAATGCAGCACTGAGCCACGTCCCCACCTGGTTACTACAGGCTGCGGTGGTAAGGGCATATCAGAGGCCATTGCTTTAAACAATCTTGTTCTTTGTGGCGATTTGAGAAATACCTTTTTTACATTGGATATTAACTTGTTGACTCCTTCATGTTCTAATCTTATTTGTTCAGCAACACGATTAAGTGCGTGTGCTAAACATGTAACATGACTCATGTTATAAAATTTATTTCTTTAAATTTTACCGGCGAGGAGCATGTATGAAGCACTATCTGTGCAAAATACTAGAAATTTGCATATATTTCTTGAAAAATTATCTTGCCACAAAAATATTAAACTGTTCTCTACCAATTCAGCGACCGAAATTCCATTCACTAAATAGTAAATAGGGTCGACATGAAAATTCTTGCAAATACTTTACCATTACATTAGTAACGCAATTGCCAACAGCATCCACAGTTTCATCTACTGAGAGCCACAAGTAACAATCATTAAATATGGTTCTTATTTTGTTTATGACTGGTGTGTAATTTTTTGGAGATAATGCTTTCTTAAAGTAGATGCATCCGGAAGTTTCCTATTCGAACATTTACAACAAAGATACTTCTCCATAATTTTTTTGAATTGAGGGTGATTGAGTCTTCCTAGCGATATTGCAGGTAATCAGGAACAAACAGACATCTATGTAAAAGTCATTTGTTATTCCGGATTTCTGTTGATGTCGGGAAGAATTTACATGCTTTAGAACATTGTCTTTTTTTAGCTGTTTTATAGAAATCTCACACAGAGTACAGAATATAACTGATTGCTCAGCATCAAATCGTAGCTCATGATACGGTTCAATCCAGCTCTGAATAAATGAGGACATTTGCTGAGATTTACTTTGGTGCAGAACACTATGTACATGTTTTAAGATAAATGTGTGTTTTAGTTGTGTAAGTTTTACTCCACAGGACACACACGTCACAACACATTTTTCATGATCGTATTTTAGATCCTTGTAAGGCTCAATCCAGTACAAAATGGCACAAACTTGCGGATCAGACATAATAAAATGTTCACTTAATAATTCACGCCGTGTGCACCATTGCAAATATAAATAAATGACATGTCAAAGTCGTTAACGATTGACATGAGACATGACGCACACGATTAAATTTGATAAAGCGGCCAGTTTGATAAACGTCTATCGCAACAATATAGTCTGTATGTAAAACTAGGTACGTAATTAAGTTTAAATAGTTACAGCGTGAATGTGAGTGAGTATGAGTATGAATATGAATAAAGTTTTTATTTTAATATCGACTCCATAGTTGTCTTTCATCTTACCGTGCGATGAAAAATCCAAGCCCTGATTATCAGTCAGTGGAACTTCTGCTGAGTAATCCAGTTTACAAAGAGGGCGGGAGTTAAGGCATGCTTCTATTTGTGCCAGGAGAGTTGCCATTTCCTGGTATGTCAGCTTGGGGTCCTTGTTTACACTCGTCAGGTGTTTCTTAGCAGATTGCACTCCTGCTTCCCACAGGCCTCTGTAATTTGGCATTCTAGGGTGGTATAAAGTGCCAAGTGCTGCCATGGATGGCCAAAAACTCATTAATTTCTTTAGCGAAATCGGTTTTGCTACTTTGAAACAGGTCTCTTAGTTCTGTAGTCGCGCCTACTAAGTTAATAGAATTGTCCCTCTATATGTGTTGGCAATGGCCCCTGCGCGCGAAAAACCTTCTAAAGGCGGCAATGAATGCTTGCAAGGTAAGATCAGTAACCGCTTCTAGGCGTACAGCTCGCGTAGCCATGAATACGAACAGGCAAATATATCCCGTTGTCGCATGGTATCCACGACCTTTAGATGTTCTGATTGACATAGGTCCCACGAAATCGACACCGCTATTCATAAATGATCTGTGTTGGTTGTCTCGGACAGCTGGTAATTGACCCATAAATTGCTTCCTTTTGGTAGCCTGTTCCACATCACAAGTTTTAAAGTTGTGAATGCATTTTCTTACAGTTGTTTTTAGTCCAACAATCCAGTATATGGTTTTAATATAAATAATCATTAATTGATTCCAGCCATGAAGAGTTATTTCTTATATGAGCTTCATTTACGATCAGTTTAGTGATTTGCTGCATGCTTGGAACAATTATAGGATGTTTGGTATTCTCCGATATTAAAGCGTTTTGGAGACGTCCTTTCACTCTTAATAAACCGTTTTCATCTAAGAATGGTGAAAGAGTGATAAGAGAAATTTTCTTTTATACTTGACCATTTTTCATTAAGTCTTAAATTTCTTTCCATATACCTTGGTAAAATTGTATACATTCTTCTTCAATATTATTCATTTCGTTTCAAGGGTTTTTCTTTAATTTCAGATTATTTTATCTTCAAAAACTGATTTATGCTCTCGAATTATATGATGTTTACATTTTATTTTTAATTTGGTGCTTAGTATGTCTGGTTTGTCAAACTCAAGTTTTTCTTGTTTTAGCCATTCAGGCTCATGCCACCAAATAACGTGTGCAGCTAAATCGTATGCCTTTAAGTCTCTTTTAGCGACATCTGCCGGATTGTCTCTCACTCGCGTTATCTCTGCAGTCCTGTTTGCTTCAAATTTTTGGAACGAGATTGCAGCCAAGAAAGTACAACGATCGAGTCAGTCCAAACACATATTTTGTTTTTAGGTACTGTCAAAAGCTCTGCGACATCATTAATTAGTTCTGGTAGTAATGCTGCAGCACACGACTTGGTATAGGAACTGATAATTGTTTCAGTGGCGCAACTTTTGAACGAGAACCAATCATCGTCACGTGAACTTCATGATCTCTGACGACTCTGAGTTAAGTGATTGTTGCATATGCTTGGGTTGATGCATCCGCGAATCCATGCAGCTGTACATCTTTGTCATCAGAGTGTGTCGTTTGTAGCCATGGTGGAACCTTTATGTTTTGTAAATTTATCAGTTCCTCTCTATATTTTATACACTCTTCACCTAAGTGTGATGGCAGTTCATCGTCCCATTCTAGAGTACATAGCCACCACGACGATAAGTGGAGCCAGCCATCCAAACGGATCGAATAGCCGAGCCACCTCTGAAATAATAGTTCTCTTCGTAATAGTGCCTTTCATTTCAGGTAAGTCCACTGTGGTCACAAATGCATCATCTGGACTATTCCAATTCAATCCAAGCATTCTTATGATCTTGTCAAGTTTTATCTCGAAAGTGTCTTTTATGCTGTGTTTTTGTTACAGGTACTGTAAAACTCATTACTCGAACATTTCTGCATGTGAAAATCTCCTCTGTGTAATATTTCCCTTATATCGTCACACATATTTTTCGTAATATCTGCGATGTCATTTCCTGCCGTTAAATCGTCCATATAAAATGAACTTTTGAATCAAAATTATATGGCATCATCAAAAGTTTTGATGAAGGGTGCTCTTTCCGGGTATTCATGTGCTTCATCGTCGGCTGGTTGACTTGGTGTGCAAACTGCCAGGTAAGGAGATGCGTCTGTACCGAAAGTTACAGTTGTCAGATTGTAGCTAGTCAATTCTTCGTCGGGGTGGTCTCGCCATACAGGTTGTTACAAAAATACCCGTAAAGCCGAAAGGGAGTTAAATGGTGCCTTATAACAAGTCCATTTACAATATTTGAGAACTGTACTATCACTGTATGACTTACCGCCAAAAAAAAAAAACATATTTTTTTTCATTGATGTGCTAACCCTATTTCGGTAAAATTAAAGAGTAAACTACGCAGAATGTTTATGTACATTTTTACCTAATTCGCGAAACGGTACAGAGATATAAACAAAATGAACAGAATTCGATTAGATACATATTACAAGTCGAGTTTTGGAAGATTTTAAACGAAGAAACCTAAACTAACACTTACTTTTTCGTAATGAACGTCACATTTATAGGAACGGCTCAAAGTGAGCTCCGCCTTGCTCAATGCACAACCTCCGATACAGTTCGCGAGCACGATTTAAATTGCTATCTTCATGGCCTACGCATAACATCATATCGTAATATTCTGAGTTAGAAAACATCGTCATTTTGGAAAAAATATGTAAAAACACGGAACAATAAAATTGTAGAATATCGATAAGAAGATTTGAAATTGACAACATATTTTTTTTTCCGTCTTGACGTTTTTTGAAGCCAGTACTTTAAGCATAATGAATGACATCATAGTATTGATCCTTTGTGGATGAAAAACAGAAAAACCATTAAAGTTGACAATTATTAAAATTGGTAGGTAGGCCTGGCCTCTCTGTTAAATAATCTATGCTAACCCCGATTTGCTGACATGACAGCTTACTAGGGTTGACAATATTTTTGGCTTTGATAATTTATTATATTTTTTACGGGGTATTTTGTAACACGTTGTATAAGTTTTAAAATCACGTGATTTGGTGTCATATTTATCATCCTGTATATTTTTACAATATCTACCACAACGCATATCTTATGCTGTCTCCAAGTTATAATGAGCAATGATCGGAATAGGTAGTGCCATTTCGGGTATATGACCTTAAACATTGTAAATAACATGGATAAGACTTGGGATAGATTCGTATTTTTTCACAAAAAAAATATCTTCAAAACGCAAAAGTATTTTTATACATACATCATTCATTTAAAATTACTTTCAGTTAACAGTTACAATTGACAATAATACAATCATTGTATAAAACATAAAACATCAACATCACTATATGAAATGAACTTTATTAAATTTATTTAACATCTTTTATTCCTTACTTTTTTTCGAAATTATAGTAGCAAACCATAATTTTTTCTATACTTTCTTCTGTCAATCTATTTCTTTTAACGTCTAATATCCATTTATATGTAGAAAATTACCTTTCGACCTCTACTGATGTCAGCGGGGCCAATTTATAAAACGAAATGTCATCAGATGCGGTTTCTTTTGAAATAATTTCAGCGTATTCTCTTATAGTGTCTAAATCCGGATTTCGAGCCATGACCGCTTCAAGTTTGGGTTCTACGGGTAAACTAGTAGACCAATTTATGACCATCCTAACTTGATCAAAATCTATTAAGGCATCGACCATTGACATATTATGTTCCTGTAAACGAGTTAAAACCACCTCGATGATATTAAAATTTTCATGAATAAAATTTAAATCTTTTTTAATGTTGGATTTTTTAAGCACTTGTTTAGCCTTTTTAATCAAAACTGCATCTGAAGTTCTTAATCGTGGCATGACCGTATTTATTTCATTAAAGTACCTTACATAGTAAGACACTGCAGCGAGCCAGGTCCCCCACCTTGTGATTACTGGCTTAGGAGGAAAGGGCAAATTTGGATAAATTTCCTTTAACAGTTGCACTCTATTAGGAGACTTTAAAAATACTTTTTTCAAGTTAGCGATCAGGGTGTCTACATCGGGATATTGACATCTTATTTGCTCTGCCACCCGATGCAGAGCATGAGCTAAGCATGTAATATGTTTCATTTTCGGTAAAACACTTTTTAAAATTCGCCCCGCCTTCAACATATACGCAACGCTATCGGTACATAATAGAAGCACACTATCGAGTTGATTTTCATAGGATTCACCCCACATATTTTGTAAGCAGTCTGTAACAAACTTAGCAATAGTCTCCCCATTCACTACTGCTAGCACTTTATAAGCCACTAAATAAGTTTTTTGGGAAACAGTTGCATCCAAGGGCTTCACCAAGAAATGGACCACATATCTGCCTAAAAAGTCTGTCGTTTCATCAAGCGATATCCATTTTTTTTTATTTGCTACTTCATTGTTTATAGCAGATATTCTGGCTTGATAAAACTTGTCCAGGTATACTTTTCTTATCGTGGATTCACTGGGCTGGGTAGAGGCTGATCTGCACAAGTACAGCAAAAGTACTTTTGAAAGAAAGATTTGAATGCTGGGTTTTCGATTTGCACCCATGGGATATTGCACATTCTGAAGAACTCGATCAGGTCGAAGTAAAAACCTTCATCTGGTTTGCGAGGCAATCCTGTGTGTACAGGTCCTTCGACGTGTCTTTTCACTGTACCTTTTCTACACCCTATATCAACTTCACATTTTTTACAGTGTATTAAATGTCTTGTAGTCATACTTTAAATCGGGATATAGTTCAATCCAACTTAGAACAGTTTCTTTCTTAGTTTTCCGAGGCATGTTCAGTGAGGTAGAAAGATCTGATACTGTTCTTATTTACAACAACAAGACTTTACTTAGTCCAATCAGAAGTAAATCGGAGTCCAGTAAGGATCAGCCAAAATAGTCACAATAAGAATATCACAAAGTCCGGTAACTTTTGCGATTATTGAATTTATATTTATATGGTAGGTACAGATTGCATATGACACTGACATGCATATGAAGTTGACATTGCAATCGTTTTATCTCTATTTAACTGGCCAGCTTATCACAAAATAGGTTTAAACTAATGTCAATTGTTTAAATGAACTTATTAAAGTACTACTACTTTGCTATCTAGTACAAAATCAGTCGAAACATTGAAAGGGACCCGATAACAGTGGTAGCAACTATAGAGACTTTTATTCAGGGCATTTATCTGAAAGCACATTTTCCATACATCATTTCACATTACATTTTTAAACACAAACTTAATTTTTTTTCATATCAAATCCCGTGGTTAAAAACTATATCCATACTAATCTTACGTACCGAAGTCCCGCGAAATGGCACTACCAATTCCGATCACTGCTGATTACGCTGTGATATGGCTAGACCCCGCTATCGGAGGTGCAAAATGGTAGCTGTCAAGTTCTTAGGGATGGGTAAAAATTATTTTGAAATACTAGCTATGTGTCGATAATTATCTACTATCCGTGTGGTTGCCGGGTCAGAATAGTACCACTCCATGTCATCCCGTGGATGTCGTAAGAGGCGACTAAGGGAATAAAGGCTTGTAGTACTATTAGGCGATGGGCTTGCCACCTGTCACTAATACGCTGGTAAACATCTTAGCCTATTTGTGCAAAATGTGGTTACAGAATTATCAACAAGTTTTTAAAGTTGTAGGTAATTCTGTAGCTCTGCCTACCCCACTCTGGGATTACAGGCGTGAAGGTATGTATGTATGTATGTATTTTATAAAACAGGACTATATAATTACACAATGAATGTTTTAAACATTTTTCATTTCTATAAATAAAATTCTTCAATATTTCATCATTACTAACAAATTATCGTTATCTTCATAGCACGAACCATTAATAAATTAATTAAAAAATAAATAATTAATAAATGTCTCTTAAAGGGTCTCTTTATTGTTAATGAACGATCAGGTTTTTTTCAGTTTCTCTGCAATAGTCTAGTGCAGTCACGATATTTATATTTATATTTCAATAACAATGAGCCCTATTTATTTTTATTTACATTTCTGATGACAATGATTATCATGGATTATAACAAAAACATGTTAAATTGTAGTCTTAAAAATGGTAAAGGTACATACAGTGGTGGTCATATAATTAAGAACGCTTATTTAAAGGGAAGTTTTTTTCCAACTAACAAGTATAACTAACTGCATGTATTTTTTTGTATTTCTCTCTGTATCGCAAAACTTTTGCATACTACCGGTTCATTCGCTGATACAAATGATTGGCTAAAAAATAAATAGATAAACTTTTTACATTAGATCTGAACCTAGTATTACTTCTTACTGGCTGGTCACATAATTAAGAACGCTGAATGGTTTATTTTTGTATTCAAATTTAAATAGAGAACACTCTGTGGCTCTGTGGTTGTAGGTCACTATTTGTATGATTTTGGCGCCATTTAGTGCTGTAAGAGTTTAAAAGGTGATTGCTTCGTGTAAAAACAATGGGGAAAAATAAAAGTTGCAATAAATCTACAAGGGAAGTAATAATAAAACTTCGCGAGAAGAATTGGTCGTATAAAACGATAGCCGACCATCTGCAATGCTCAAAAACAATGGTTTTCCACGCTGTGAAGCACTTTGCGACGTATCAAACTACTTCAAATGTTCCGCGTGAACCTAAACAGAGGAAGTCATGTCGTCGAGATGATCGAAATATCATTCGTTTGGCAAAACAAAATCCTTTTAAAGGGTCTAATGAGCTGAGAAAAGAATATTTTGGTGAAAACAATCGTTCAGCAATCTCGGCATGCACTATTCGAAGGCGTTTAGTAGAAGAAAAGTTGCACGGGAGGATAGCAAGGAAGGTGCCCATGTTGAAACGGTGTCATAGGCAAGCCCGGCTTGCATTTGCAAGAAGGTATGAAAACTGGACAGTTAGACAGTGGAAAAATGTTCTTTTTTCTGGCGAGACAAAAATAAACAGGGTATGTTCTGATGGAAAACGATATGTACGACGACCTCCGAATAAAGCATTCGACCCTAAGTACACAAAAGTGACATTAAAGCATGGTGGGGGAAATGTAAAAATTTGGGGGTGCTTTTCTGGACATGGTGTTGGACCTGTTAAGTTGATAGAAGGAAACATGGATCAATTCCAATACAAAAATATACTGGAAGAAACAATGTTACCTTATGCTGAAGACGTGCTTCCGGTTATTTGGACATTCCAGCACGACAATGATCCAAAGCATACTGCACGTACCGTTAAGGAATTTCTCACATCGCAATCAGTTTCTGTCTTAGATTGGCCAGCTAACAGCCCAGATCTAAACCCAATAGAGCATCTTTGGTGTGAAGTCAAGAAAAAGGTTTCAAATCGACAGTTTGGCAATTTAAGAGAGCTGTACGACGTTTTCTTAGAAGAATGGAAGTCTATCTCTCTTGCGAAATGTCAAAAATTGATAGAGTCTATGCCTCGCCGGTGTAAAGCAGTAATTAAAAGCCGTGGACACGCTACTAACTATTAATTTTTGTTTAAAATGTATTAAATATCTTTTTTTCCTTTACGCACTTCACATTAATGTCGAGGGTTGCGTGGTCAAACCCAATAAGTCGATATAACTTGTTGTGTCAAAAAGAACACTAATGAATACATCAAAACAATTCAAATTTCAATAATCAATTATTTCGATTTATTGGGTTTGACCACGCAACCCTCGATGTGATTTATTTAGTCTAAGTTTCATATAATACAACTCTCGAGCAGTTCAATAAATCGTTCTTAATTATTTGTCCAGCTTTATTACTATTTGAATTTGTTACTATAGAGAAAAAATACAATTTGTAAAAGAAATAGTTAGCGATTTTATTTTATATTCCTAATCCCGTTTGCTCTATTCATGTGGCTATTTCAAAACATAACTAGTTACTTTTAAGAAGGAACATTTTAACTACACATGTCATGATTTAGATAAATATATTCTGCAACTTCAAATCGTTCTTAATTATATGACCACAACTGTATATAAAACTAATTGTACAGAAAAAGTAAGAATATCGATATCGACATCATGAATATTTTTACCCATCCCTAAGAACTTGACAGCTACCATTTTGCACCTCCGATAGCGGGGTCTAGATATGGCACAAAACAATTGAAACACAGTCGGTTCTTTTTTAACAAAATCTTGTCTGTGTTTAAATATCAATTTAGTAAAATCCTTGCAGTTAAAAATGTAATGATCACCCAGAATAAGGTCTCATACCTAGATTAAACGCCGAATTTGTATACAGGATGGAAAAAATCTATGGGCCCTGGAGGGGAACTACCTTAAATAATTTAGTTAGCTCATTTTACTGAAAGGAAACATTCCTTTATTTTTAAAAAGAAACAAAACTGCATTTAACGATTTTTTAAATTTTGCTTGTCCCACCCGGGAATCGAACCAACTAAAAATAAAAAAATAAACCCTCGCTATTTTATTATACGAATCGGTAGGATTATTTTTCAGGATAAAATTTGTCTAATAAACATTCGGTCTTACACTCATGTGTTGTACGAGATGCCCATGAATAATATTTATTACAATTTCTTTATTAGCAATACCTAGTATTGTTCACTTGTAACAAGTAAATGACACGTTATAATTTTCTTATCTCTTCAACATCTAAAGACATCGTGTGAAGTACAAGCTTGCTAATGTTATTTATGTTTAAGTACCGTGTTGAAGTATTGGATAACAAAATCGGTAAATGGTAATAATAAACCTATGCACAGCACGATTCCTTCTTACACTAGACGTTCGTTCTGACGAAAAGTTTAATAATGGAACGTAGCTTTTTGCAACGCGGGGCAACAAATTTGAAATTCGAACGATAACATTTTAAAAACTATAAAAAAGAAGTATTCGTTCGAATTACAAATTTTGGTTTGTTTTGCTTTCATTCCGTCATTCTGTAGTAATGGCGTATCAAGAACATTTTGATTTGTTAGAAGCTTACTTTTCAAACAACAAGAATTGCAATTTATGTTTATGTTCTTATTGATGAAAAATAAAAGAAATTTTAGTTTTCACTCTTTTTAATTTAAATGACCAAATAATTATATTAGACAAATTTTATCCTAGATTTTTATTTTTAGTTGGTTCGATTCCCGGGTGGGACAAGCAAAATTAAAAAAATCTTTAAATGCAGTTTTGTTTCTTTTTAAAAATAAAGGAATGTTTCCTTTCAGTAAAATGAGCTAACGAAAGGATTTAAGGTAGTTCCCCTCCAGGGCCCATAGATTTTTTCCATCCTGTATATAGACTAATCTAGGAGTAAGTCTTATTCCAGTATGGTTAAATCGATGGTAGGTTGTCTTCACTGTCTTCAGCAACAATGTAAAACGATTAGTGTTTGCGGCTTCTTTTTGGACGGTACCGTTAAAGGTGCGATTAATTTCAAAGTACGGAACGTGGCTTCATTAGGTAATTCTGCACTACTTTCCTTTTGCGCGCATTTTTCCCAGTTTAGTGATTCTGTATCAAATTTTTGTGTCAATAAAAATATTATTATATCCCGCTTTCCATGATTACTATTAGGTATTCACATGCAATTCTAGTCTGTGAAATCCATTATCTTAATGGTATTTAAGAACCCAACCTACATGTTTCACTCATATCATTAATTCACTAAATAAATTCATATTCAATGATTCCCAACCTTCGATCAACAATACAACTAGATAACGGGTCAGAGAACAAAACACGGCCCAGCGAATATATACCCACTTCAAATTGGGAGCTTACTTCAATTTAGTTCGTTGTCAACTACGCCAACAGTGACACGTATCACAATGCCTCAATGCGTTTTCAGAAACTGCAAAAATAATCACCGTTACAAAAATCTTTCAGACGGAATGTCATACTTTCGGCATGTAAATGTCGATTCGTAATATTAATTGATAAATAGCTAAGTCTTTCTAATAAAAAAAATATTTTAGTTTCGGACCAACAATTGTCAATATTTGGATGTTCGAGAACAGTATGTCAATGGTGTAGTTTTATACTTTATATTATTGCAGTAATAAATTAAATATTAGTTTGTGGATTCCTCGTGATCCATTTTATTGTGCGATATACAGTGTGTTTCGTCATCGGTGTCGGAGATTTTAGGGGTGTGTAGTACAATCAATTTTATCGACAAATTAACGGTTTTTTTTTTTTTTTTTCGAACCAGTGTCGAATGGCAGCAATTTTTATGTTAAATTTACCTAAATACGGCCACACATAGTAATTACGTCATACCTGACCAGGAAACTCTCAGACTAACCCAAAAAAAATGGTTTTTGATAGCTAGACCTATGAGCAATAACTATGCGTTAATAATTGTGCAGCAATATGGGAATTACATGGTAAAAAAAAATCATCAAAACAAGAAATGGGGAAAAAACAGTGGTTAATTATTAGTTATCCTTATTTTCTGAGAAATCTAGGTCGTTAACCTGGTTTTTTTTTATTTTTCATAAGTAGCAGGCAACATAAACTACATTTTAGTCTAAAAATTGTAGCTCTACCTAAAGTAAGTCGAGAATTACAAAAGCTCAAACATAACCTCTTTTAACATACCTTTACTAACGCTTTTTCAGTAGTAGTTCAAAAATTAGAACAACGTACAATTTACGATTGATTTATTTGATATAAAAAAAATTACAACAGTTGTTGACAAATTTACAACATTTGCTCGAAATGTCCTCCACGATTTTGCAGACAAGCGGTCGCTCTTATCCCAAGATGCTGCGTAGCACGTTGTATCATGGCGTGGTCTTCCCTTATTTGATCTCCAACTTGAAGAATCTTTTCAACCAGCTGTTCTCTTGATTCCGGTATCTCCACGTAAACCTTTTGCTTCATAGTACCCCACAAAAAAAAATCGAGAGGCGTTAAGTCCGGTGAACGGGGAGGCCAAGCGATGTTTCCTCCACGTCCAATCCACGGCGAATAGCAGGCATTCAAGTGATTTCTCACTATTATTGCAAAGTGAGGCGGAGCACCATCTAATTGCAATATAATTCTGACTCTGTATGATAAGGGTATCGACATCAATTCGTCCAGAAATTGAGTTTCCAGAAATTCCAAAAATTTTGGGCCATTCATTGTTCCAGGTAAAATGATCGGACCAATTAAAATATCGTCGATCATACCTGCCCAAACGTTTACAGAAAACTGGTGTTGAAATGTGTTTGGCCTCACGACATGTGGATTTTCTTGCTGCCACAGATTTTGATTTCGGTGGTTTGTGACTCCAGATCGAGTGAAAGTGGCTTCATCTGTCCACATTATTCTTTTCAAAAAAAAACATTACTTCGTGTCTCTAACGATCCAGGAACAAAACACTGATCGGGAAGCATAATCCGGCTCGATGATGTCCTGAACTCTTTTAAAGTGATACGGATGTAACCCTTCCCGTTTCAAAACTCTCCACACTGTACAAATTGATAAATTTAATCGGTTTGCCATCCTTCTGACACTCAATCTAGGGTCTTCGGTAATTGAGCGTAAAACCTCTTCTTCCTCCTAGGGAGACACTAGTCGAACACGTTCGTTGGCGGGCCTTCTTATACCATTTTCTACAAGACGCATATGGACTCGTATGAATGTGCGAGCATTCGGCGTGGGTCTGTTAGGAAACCTCCTTGCGTACTCTCTTACAGCAGCATTAGCGTTCCCGTTGCACAAACCATAAACAAAGTGGATGTCAGCGATATGCTGACTAGAATAGCCGTCTTCCATAACACAAACGTAACGTAAATCCAATAACAAAACAAAAACGTAACAAAAGAACCAACAATAACAAAACCGTACTGAAGTAGACATGTGATCACAACGCAAAGCGGAGGATAACTAAAACTAAATAACCTTACAACGCTCCTTTAGCCGCATTGAATATTCTGTCTCTCTCACACTTAAGCTCTTTTTACCTGCTTAATGGGTTTTTGTACCTGCCCTAACAAAAGAAATGTTTTCAAGGCGTTGGGTAGAAGTGTTAATAATTCGCGATTTAAGGTTCATGTTTGAGCTTTTGTAATTCTCGACTTACTTTAGGTAGAGCTACAATTTTTAGACTAAAATGTAGCTTATGTTGCCTGCTTCTTATGAAAAATAAAAAAAAACCAGGTTAACGACCTAGATTTCTCAGAAAATAAGGATAACTAATAATTAACCACTGTTTTTTCCCCATTTCTTATTTTGATGATTTTTTTTTTACCATGTAATTCCCATATTGCTGCACAATTATTAACGCATAGTTATTGCTCATAGGTCTAGCTATCAAAAACCATTTTTTTTGGGTTAGTCAGAGAGTTTCCTGGTCAGGTATGACGTAATTACTATGTGTGGCCGTATTTAGGTAAATTTAACATAAAAATTGCTGCCATTCGATACTGGTTCGAAAAAAAAAAAAAAAAAACGGTTAGTTTGTCGATAAAATTGATTGTACTACACACCCCTACAATCTCCGACACCGATGACGAAACACACTGTAGAGTTATATTGTCGCGAGTGAACGGCAGGAGTTTTTTAACTGATGAAGACCAAAGATGAACACCGGAAATCATTAATCATAATTGTTTAACGGGCAGTGATGAGATTTCTCTATTAAGAATATGAAATTACTTTTATTCACGTAATGCATGTAGTGAAGTGCAATTGATGGTGAAGTACCGGGAGAACTCTTTAATAATTAACGGCCCTGCATATTGGATAGCGAAATATTGTTAAGGCTGATTGGAAATTGTTATTAGACTATAAGGTTTTTTAATGTTATGAACGAGTATAATTATGTGCTGTAGAAAATTTCAGTGATATGAGAAATATCACTAAAAAGCGATTTTTCTTTTTAAAAATAAAACCGTCTTCAAAAATCTACTAAACATACCTATACCTCGCTTCACATTTGTTCCCCTGTGGTGTAGGCAGAGACTACGGAATGCCAGGTGCACCGGTCTAAGCATACAAGTATAACTTTCGCTTCCTCTACATTCATAATTTTGACCCACTGAACAAGGTGAAATAAATGACCGGTCTCCTAGAAATTCCCTATCGTTGCCTAACAGGTATATCAAATATATGATATTTTATAATTATATCCAAGCCAGTGTCAAGTAGGTATACTTACACAAATAGCAATACCACATGATTTTTGCCACCGAAATAATAAGTCAGTCGATATAAGTTTTTCAAGTAGCTATTAGGGTTTTTGAAGACGCTTTTACTTTTTGTTGCTAGAAAAATATATGATGGGTTACGAGCCCACAATATTATTTATATTGTCTTAAATAATAAAAATAGCGTTGAGTTTTTGTTTAAATGAAACCCACCTGAGACGTCAAAACAGAAATAATATTAAGTATAAAGCTACTCCATTTGTACTCTGTTCGCGGTGACATTGGCACTCCGCTAGTAGAAGCTGCATAAGGTAAAAAAACGAGCCTCTAGTCGAAGCGACATAAGATGATAAATTGTTTCATGCAAAATTAAGCATTGCGTTAATGATATACCATTTAAATTAGGATGTTTTATTTTGACAATGATTTTATACAAGTATGAAGTTTGTATAGGTCGCCCTAGGACACTTTTGGGAGATAATTCTGTATGGAACCCGGTGTCTATTGGTTGGTATGTCGATGTTCCCAACCCTATATCTCAAACAGACAAGCTAAATGAGATTTTTTTGCAAGATTTTTTTTCAAGCAACAGAACAGTCTTTGGTACAATGGGGTGGATACATACTTCTGTGACATACTGAGGTAGACTCAGACTGAGCTGGACGCCCTGGATAAGTGGTTCTAACGTTTCAATCACTTGTATGTTGGACCCACGCTCATATGTTATGAGATTGTATCATCTCGCCGCGAGCGAACTGGTGTAAACCAACGTATAGAGCAAGGAGCTGCAAGGGAGCTGTTACCGGGCGTAGACTTTTTACCGTTCGTGAACTGGCTAGGATTTGGTGTCCTCTTTGGGGAAATCAAAGGATTTGTCTGTGCAATTGGTGACGAGGTCATAATGACGAATAACTACCGGAAATATATTCTGAGGGACCGGACGGTACGGTTAACATTTGTCAGAGTGCCGTCGCCCCATCGATTCTTTAAGACATATAGGTATAACCGGTTGTTAGCAATTGGCTAACGACGCTTACCTTCGCCCATGACGAATATATCGTCTGGAACTTACCTCACATGGTATTACTTCTTGTAGAAATAACACTACGGCGTTAGCCCGATATTTATCGAAAAATACTCCTGTAAGACTGGTTGTTGCAACGTAACACACACGTCTAAAAGAACCAAATCCAAAAGCATACATCGCACAGATCGCGACGTCAACTTAGACTGAAATAACCACCTTTTTTACGCTGAGCCTTCGCATTTACGCCTATCGCGCAAGATAATATATATAATATAATACCCACTAAAAACTCAGTGGTAAGCCATGTGTGACCTAAAACTGACCCAACAACATTAAGTAGGGATGTCATATAATCAAAAAGATATTATCCTACGTCATATTTTCAGTATTAAATAGATTTTATTTTTTATGTACTTACTTAAAATTGAAAGTGGGTTACAAAGCTGCACCAATTTGGTTTTTGTACGCAAACATTTTTGACCGGCTCGGATTATGGGTCATGACATTTCACTGATGTAAATGTAATTCATCTTTATTTTGTATGATTGTATGATATTTATTTTGTACCTAATTACACAAAATAAATGAATTTTAATTTATATTTTAAATTTAATTTCTGTACCTTAAGATTTTCCTGTCAAAATAATGTACAGTATAGTTCGTAAATATGTGCATACTTTAGTACCTTGTTTATTTAATGTCATGTTTAAACTGCCATACATTATTTGTCACAGCAATTAAAGTGATGAGGTACTAATGAGTACACATATTCAGGAACTCTACTCGTGTTACGAGCCCCAATGCATAATAGATCGTCTAGTTGCACTTCAAAATACAATATTTGATTGTAAGGCAGATATTTAATCTCGGATTGACTTTGATGATTAATGGAATACGCTACACACGACATTACACCTAGTTTAATCTTGTGTTGTACAAAGTGTGATCATTTTAACGATCTTAATGTAATTCTATCATAAAGTTATCATCTCGTAAGCAAAAAATTACGTCTAGTTCATATTTGACGCAAAACAGGTCGTCTATTTAAAATAAAAACTGCTTTTTAAGTGGTATGATGTAAAATAATAGTTCAAATTGAATAAAGAATATTCTCTGTCATCTAATATGTCAACGGGCTATATAAAAAGCCAAATTACAAGCAAATTATCATTACTTCTTAATCATTATTCTATAAAAATGGCACGAGGTAAACCAGTGCCCGAAGAAGTGCGGAAAATTATCATTTCTCATAACAATAAGGGCAAATCGACGTACCAAATATCCAAGGACCTGTCGTTGCCACGATCTACAATTCAAACGATCATCGAGCATCATCGAAAACACGGAACAGTCTCCTGTTTAAAGAAAACTGGCCGTCCACGAATAACTAGCAAAGCAGAAGACAGGATTCTGAGGAAGATCATAAAGAAAAATCGTCGTGCAAGAGCAGGAGAACTTACCGTACTATGGCGTGACGCTATTAAAAAGAATATATCAGTCGACACCTGCAAGAGAGTACTGAAGAAAATGGGCTACGGTTTTTACACAGCTAAAGAGAAACCGTTACTTACTCAAAAACAGAAAAAAAACAGGTTGAAATTCGCTAAAGAACACAGAAACTGGACTGCCGATCAGTGGCGAAGAATAATATGGAGCGACGAATCGAAATTCGACGTCACAGTTGGCGACGAACGAAGTAAAGTCATTCGAGAAAAAGGAGAGGCATTTCATAATGACTGTCTTAAGCGAAAGGTGAAGTTTCCGGCATCTTTGATGATTTGGGGCTGTATGTCGGCACAGGGTGTAGGCCGTCTGCAATTTATAGATGGAACCGTCAATGCCGAGAAATACAAAAGCATCTTGGAAGAGAGTTTGCTGCCGTCTATACCGAAGTTGAAACTTAGAAATGCATTTACTTTTCAACAAGACGGTGCCTCATGCCATACCGCCAAGTCAACGATGGCGTGGCTGAAGTCCAAAAAAATCCCTACCATGTCATGGCCGTCCAGCAGCCCAGACTTGTCTCCCATAGAAACTTTGTGGTGGAAAATGAAGAAGAAGTTGCGAAAAGACCCTTTTAGGTCAAAAGCTGATCTTAAGGAGAAACTAAGCTGTGTCTGGAATGGAATAACCCCTGAAGAGTGTCGAGAGTTAGTAGATTCAATGCCGTTCAGGATCAAAGCCGTTTTAGATGCAAAAGGTGACGCCACCAAATGGTAGACGTTCTATTCTGCGTCGGTTGAACTGAAGACGAACTTTTTTGCGGGTGTTACATTTTGCGAAATAATGTTTTTTTTTTTTAAATTACCGTGGAATGTTATAATTTTTTTTGTTGGAAAATAAAATATTATTTATATTCTTTATGGTTTTTATGTTAGATTTTCTACTAAACATCTAGGTCTCCCTGAATTTTATGTTGAAGTTAGGTTAATATTTTTTTTCCTGGCGGACGAACTCATTTGAATTGGGGCTCGTATTTATTATAATCAGGGGCCGGAATTCTCGTAGCACTTTTGAGCTGTCGTAGAGACTTCTCGTTTATCGACTTCGGATATACATATTTTGTCGATACATTATAGAACACCAAATATTAAAGAAGAATAAAAGTGGCGACAACAACTGGCGGTCTTATCGATAATGAGCCATCTCTTTCAGATAATGACTATCTATTTATTTTATAGAAAAACTAATGACTAAACACTTGTTTTGCACTAAACAGACTTTGAGCATGAAATTCATAAATGGTAAAACACTGAACTGAATTGATTAAATGTAAAATTAAGTTTTCATTGTTTTCATTTCAAATCTCTATTTCACATTTTCAATTACTTAAAAGTTATACGAATGAAATCACTCTTTAGCGATTATACCGCATGTTGTTTACCTCTTCTTTTAACCCGTCGAGCGATATGTCAAAATTGATGTACATCAAAATTAAACTTTATGTCAAATGAATAAGTCACGTAATGTCAAAAAATCTACGCACACATGTTGTGCGTAGGACACCTGAGGGGTTAATCTTCTTTGATATACTGTGTTCTATAATGTATCGATAAAATATGCATATCGGAAGTCGATAAACGAGAAATCCCTATGACAGCTCAAAAGTGCTACGAGAATTCTGGCCTCTGATTATAATGCATAGATATATGGAATGGGCTTTTTATTAGCTTTCATTTGAGACCAATATTGTTAAAATATATTTTGGTTTTTTCCCCCTCCATTTTTTACGCGGTAGGAACCTAGCCATTTTTAATTTTTATATACCCTATTTCACTTCGACAATTAAGACATATCCAATAACACCTCATATGTTCAAATCCGTCAAGTCGTTTAGGCTGCAGAGCATCCCAAGAAATATACATACATACATACGCTCGAAAAACATAACCCTCCTTCCGGTAGTCGCGTAAAAAAATGTTTAAACTCAGTTGTTGACGATGCATACATGCAAGACTGCTTTTCACTATAAATCGACCCTCGTGTGAAATAGAATTTGTTTCATATTTGTAAAAACATATCTTATTGTAAGGATTATTTAGCCCAAGTTTGAACATCCTAAATTAAATGTGACAGTTTTTGACTTAATGTTTAATTCTGCAAAAATACAGGGTGTATTGCAAGTGGTGTGCCAAATGAATATGGTGGGTAGCTAAAGTCACTTGCAACACGTTTTGGGCCAATTAACACTCATCCTACCCACGGTGTTTTTTTAATATTTTTTTTGAAAAAATCTCGAAATCTTCCAAAAGTTAACCATTTTGTTCACCTATCTTTTTTTTTAAATGTGACAGCACAAAAGTATTTGTAGTTTTTTTATCTTTAATGTTTGCGCATTCTAATGAAATGTAATTTTTATTCATATAGTAAACAAATAAAAAAATATTAGCCAACAAAGTGTGAAGGACAGAAAAATCAAATCTTCACGGTCAACTTTACGGCACAATTAAAAAAAAAGTAGAAGCTCCTCAGATCTTCCAACATCATAAAAACTTCTCCAGTTCCTGACAATTCTTACGGTATACCACATGTCTAGAATCACGTTCAGTTTTTCGTCAAAATATGGTTTCAATCTAAAATGGTGGTTTTATTCGGTCAGTAGATCCAGCCAGTTAAATGGGCTAAATGCACAATACAAAACGCAATATGGTTAAAAATCATCTTTATTTTAATAATTACTTCAAATTTTGTTCAAATTGTCTTCCTCCACAATTGATACATTCGCGACACCTTTTTCGTATTTCTACAGTAGTTGTTGTACGAAGTGTCATTTCTTGCCGCATTATTGCGAACGCGTCATTAATTTTTGCGATCAGATGCTCTCTGCTCTCTACCTGAGTTGCGTACACTAGCTCTTTGGTCCTTCCCCAGACGTAAAAGTCAAAGACACTTCGTACAACAACTGTAGAAATACGAAAAAGGTGTCGCGAATGTATCAATTGGGCCAATTAACACTCATCCTACCCACGGTGTTTTTTTAATATTTTTTTTGAAAAAATCTCGGAATCTTCCAAAAGTTAACCATTTTGTTCACCTATCTTTTTTTTTTAATGTGACAGCACAAAAGTACAACTACTGTAGAAATACGAAAAAGGTGTCGCGAATGTATCAATTGTGGAGGAAGACAATTTGAACGAAATTTGAAGTAATTATTAAAATAAAGATGATTTTTAACCATATTGCGTTTTGTATTGTGCATTTAGCCCATTTAACTGGCTGGATCTACTGACCGAATAAAACCACCATTTTAGATTGAAACCATATTTTGACGAAAAACTGAACGTGATTCTAGACATGTGGTATACCGTAAGAATTGTCAGGAACTGGAGAAGTTTTAATGATGTTGGAAGATCTGAGGAGCTTCTACTTTTTTTTTAATTGTGCCGTAAAGTTGACCGTGAAGATTTTATTTTTCTGTCCTTCACACTTTGTTGGCTAATATTTTTTTATTTGTTTACTATATGAATAAAAATTACATTTCATTAGAATGCGCAAACATTAAAGATAAAAAAACTACAAATACTTTTGTGCTGCCACATTTAAAAAAAAAGATAGGTGAACAAAATGGTTAACTTTTGGAAGATTCCGAGATTTTTTCAAAAAAAATATTAAAAAAACACCGTGGGTAGGATGAGTGTTAATTGGCCCAAAACGTGTTGCAAGTGACCTTAGCTACCCACCATATTCATTTGGCACACGACTTGCAATACACCCTGTATATTGGTTCTTTACATATTTTGCCGAAATGATTGTCCAAGTATCTATTTTGCCTTGAATTATATTCACTAAAATGCGTTTTTGTTTCTGTTACCTTGCTCCGGTTCATTATTATTTGGAAAGCTTAGCACAAATACATGATTCAAGATGAAAATCGTTGTTTTGATGTTTCATATTGAAGGTGTTCCCTGGAAATGAAATGTTTGATTGCGCACCTTCGGAAAGTCTTATTTGCAGTCCATTCCGGTTGTTCATTAACAGCTCTGTTGGTGGGAGGTCCCCCGTTTGTAGTACTCCAGGAGCGAGCCACTGCAGGAGCGTCTTCGTCGGCACCGGATCCATATCCAGGTATTCTGGGATGAAATGCGTTGCCACTATAAAATTCCGACCCAAATAATAAGTTTACAAGGGTCAGCAACTTAATTCTCCTTCGGCCCACCATGCAAAGAAATGATGAATATTCACGACGTGGTTAGCTTAATTGGCAGAAGCTCTGGTATGGACTAGGCCCAAAACTGGAAAACTCGTCTCTAAACAATGCAAGCGCAGTGGCGGTTCTGCCATATAAGCCCAAAAGCCGGGCTTGTCTTACAAAAATAACTATTCATAAAATCCACGTATTGTATTAGGTAGGTATTTCACATTCGCGCGCCGCGCGCTCTCACTAAATTCTTCAAATCAAATTACATGCAACATTAGTACTAAATTTGACCGCGCACCGCCGCCACCTCCGCAGCACTTCTAGCGCTCAGCGCTCAGCGCTTTGCAGCGACGATTCGAACTACGCCGCTTGGCGCTCAGCGCTTAGCGCTGTGCGGCAACGAGTCGAACTTTGACGCGGCTAGCTCGTATCTCGCTCGCACGTATTGGCTTGCAATCGGGCTTTCATATTAGCCGGTGCCTCTCTGTCTTACCCACCGAAACGGCCTATGATCAAATACGACTGTTCGTAAGTTAATATGGCAAATAGTATGAGAGTTTAAGCCCGGCTTGCGTATGAAGTTGTACACGAGTCCATAGTAAAATGCGAAATTCGCGCAGGCGCGGAGCGCGCGTTGAGCCGCGTTAGCGGCTAACTTCACTTCATTGCTATTTGTTGACAAATGCTTTTATTCACTTGTTGAATTGTTTTGTTTAAAACTTTGAGCGGTCAGTGCAGTGATAAGTATTTTGTTTGTGGTGTTGTGAGTTGTGATTCAATTAGATTAACAATGGAGGATGTAGTCCCGTGTGACTGTGATAACTTAAAGTGTGCACAAACTTTGCTTGTCGACGGAAAGGTAAAATGTTTGAACTTTGCAGAGAAAAAGGTACCTACTTATTTCTTCGGCAAAACCTACGCCTGACTTGTGTATTTCTCAGAGTAGTAAATCGCACAAAAGACAGTTTAACAGGTCAGTGTACAAAACTCATTGGATTGTTGGTTGTTCGCACTCTAATAAGTTATATTGCTGGTGTTGTATTTTCTTTTCTAACGACAAAGACGTGTGGAATACATCTGGTTATGACGATTTAAATAATTTAGCTGGCGCCATTAAAAGACACATGAATTCTTAAAAACACATGAACGCGGTAATTTATTTTAGTGATTTTGGTAAACAGCGAATTGAGACATCTTTATCGCGCCAATTATCAGAGGAAATTACAAAACATAACATGCGTGTTGATAACAATAGTAGCGTTTTTCAAAGATTAGTCGATGTTGTTTGTCATTTAGCACAACAAGAACTTCCCTTCAAAGGTCACGATGAGTCTAAAACTTCATTGAATAGGGGTATATTTTTTAGAGCTTGTGTCGCTACTTTCGAAATAGGTACGATTGCGTTTTAGAAAAACACATTCTAAGTATACAAATAATATTTTTTTAACTATGTTGTGTAATACACTCGCGAGCAAAAGTATCGAATCACTTTGCATTTTTTCATATGCATCCAATATCTTTGTAATTTCCCACCCAAATCTGAAAATTATGGTGCCAAATAAAAGATAATAATGTAGCGCATTAGAAAATGTGCTAATTTAATATTCAAGGCCCAAAGGCTGAAAAAAAAACCCGAATAACGGAAGTAGCCTAAAAATACGCTAAAAATAAACTTGGAATAAAAGGCTCATTTAACATACAATACGATTTATTATTATTAAATTAGTATTGGGTATTGCCACCCCTAGCCCTGCTGACACAGTTTAAGCGATTTTTCATCGATCTAATTAATTTTCTAACGTAGTCTTGAGGAATAGCGTCAACAACTACAGTTACAGTTGTTGTACGAAGTGTCTTTGACTTTTACGTCTGGGGAAGGGCCAAAGAACTAAGTAGTGTATGCAACACAGGTAGAGAGCAGAGAGCACCTGATCGCAAAAATTAATGACGCGTTCGCAATAATGCGGCAAGAAATGACACTTCGTACAACAACTACTTACTGTAGAAATAAGAAAAAGGTGTCGCGAATGTATCAATTGTGGAGGAAGACAATTTGAACTAAATTTGTAGTAATTATTAAAATAAAGATTATTTTTAACCATAATAATATTGCGTTTTGTATTGTGCATTTAGCCCATTTAACTGGCTGGATCTACTGACCGAATAAAACCACCATTTTAGATTGAAACCATATTTTGACGAAAAACTGAACGTGATTCTAGACATGTGGTATACCGTAAGAATTGTCAGGAACTGGAGAAGTTTTTATGATGTTGGAAGATCTGAGGAGCTTCTACATTTTTTTTAATTGTGCCGTAAAGTTGACCGTGACGATTTTTTATTTTCTGTCCTTCACACTTTGTTGGCTAATATTTTTTTATTTGTTTACTATATGTCATTTTAATGATGTTGGAAGCTCCTCAGATCACCCACCCTATTCATTTGGCTCACGACTTGCAATACACCCTGTATATACTACTTTGATACTTAATAGTTTTCAAAATTATCAATTAAAATTTGTAAATTTGAGAAGTAATTTATTTTTGTCAAGTTTTTTGAGTCAAGTCTTATGAAAAACTTCTAAATGTGTGATAATAAAACTAATATTTTATTCATCAAAGCAACATAAATTTATATTATTTTTCTGAGATTATATAATTAAAAACAAAAAGGGTAGCTTAAAAAAAAGTTAATACATAAACTTGAGCCAAGTACAGCTACATTTATCCACAAACTTCTAATTGTGGTAGAGAGGTTAAAACCTCTTGTATACTATATAGTGCGACAGATACCTACATTATTCTTGTCGGACTAGCGATATGACCCATTATTTTTGTCGGACATCAGTATATTTCGGTTATAAATGATCTAATCTACAATTACTTATGTTTGTCCGACAAGTATCAATCACTTTTTTGTGCTTGTATTTTTGACATTTTTAGAGTGTCGGACTGGCGCATATCCCCATAAATTTTGTCGGACAACGTTACGGTTGTATTATATTAATTTTAATTAACCCATAAAAAAAAATTTAGCCTGATATTAATCACTTTTTTGAGTTGGAATTTCCAACATTTTCAGTATGTCCGACTGGCGCATAGTCCCCATTAATTTTGCCGGACAATCTACTTTTTGACTTTCTCATAAATTAATCTTTAAATTTCAATAAGAATCGGCTTGGTGTTAGTAAATTTTTGGCACCCGGACTTATCGACAGGTTTCAAGGCCTCTAGCAAAATTAGTCCCCACTACCGAGATTTTTGTCAAATATAAAGTTTGTCCGACTCACTGAAATGAAGCGATTTAGAAAGTTTCAGCCTGATATTTATGACCCGACAAAAAGGTCTACGGACGCGGACCTAATACTCTAATGAGACGCTTAATAAGATGAGAGACAGGCTATTATCGGTAAAAAAGAAGAACGACCCATATCTACTTTCATGATATTCTACATTCGCGCCCGTCGGTTAAGGGTACTCTTGACCAGGGGCCTATTGCATAATAAAGTACAAGCCCATATTATTAGTAAAAATTCATACAAAACATGGCCATGTTTTGCTGCAATTTGTGGCCGGCAACTAGAGCTATCTTACTCTTACTCCGTATGTTAGAGCAAGATGCGTATAGTTGCCGGCCACACATTGCCGTGAAAATGTTGCTCGTTTAGAAGCCCCCTTAGCTAGTAATTTTTTATGCATTCGGCCCCTGGCCATTAGGATCTTTATTATTTAGGATATAGGATTAGGATTTTTATCTGCTTATCGAGGCCAAACTATTGAGTCCTAACACGGTGGGTCTACTTTAAGAATAGCGGAGATCCTGTCACCACCTTCCGACTCCATCATCAGATGATCTCTTAGATAGCATATTGCATTGTCATTGAGTTTACATATATGTACTCCAAATTTCAGTCCGGTCCATTAACGGAAAGTGGGTCAAATTTAATTTGCAAGATTTGACCCATACGTACATACATACTTACATACGCATATACATACATTGCAAGTTAAATAAAAGCTTGTAAAAATAATTATAATTTTTTCTGTTTTCAAAATCGATTTTAATCGACTAAGAAATCGGCATTGAAAATCGCCGAGTACAACACTATACCTTACTTTTGACAGAAAAATGAGAAATCAACCTTGAACGCGTCTCCACAAGTGCTCGACAGTTTGAATTGGTTTATTTTAGTCGCTGGTTTTCATGCATGCCAAGTCTGGCGCGTCAAATTAAAGCCGCAATGGAAAAGTAGCATTAGACACAGACTCACCCGTTAATGTTTATATGAAATTAATTCTACGCAACCAAATAAATTGTTTTATAAATTATAACAGATATTTTAGGGCAAAGAGTACTTGCCTATGAAAATATATATCTTGCTTCACAGCTCCTACTTTTTGGTGGTGTTTAAACAGTTTATTATCGAGCAACAGGGCATTTTGTTTTTAATTCGAACGTCACACACGGAAAGCGGTCGAGAGCGGACTGAGCATCGCGGCGAGCAACGCTGTTCTCAGAACCACTTTTCGGCACGCGAGGTCCATACACTCTTTCCTTCTATCTCGATATAGTTCTGTGAGTAGACCCAACACTATAAGAAAAGTAATATACATCCCTTCAAAAAACTTTACATATCCAATTAGTACTAGAATGAACTTTAACGATGGTATTGCCAAAAAACCGAAGAATGTGACAGCTTTCCAAGATAGTGGAAAAAGATACAAAGCTGGAGGAACGACAAATTTAAATGCGAAAGTTTATGTGTGTGTGTTTGTAACTTATTGACGCTGCAACGGTTGGACGGATTTGGATGAAAGGGTATAAGAGTGTAAGTATGGCCAATATGCCCTTAGCGAAAGAATAATGAGAATGTATGGGATTTTAGAAAATTCGATGTTTTCACACTGCTGCTCCAAATAGTTTTTCTTAAAAAAAAAATGTTGAACAACATTAAATTTTACATGAAATATATAAATTTGGTAACTGTCCCCTTGTCGTAAGTATTATAGTAAGTATCTTTTTTTTTCACCAAGTGACCTTAATAATACATACAACATATCCAAATTACAACAAAATCAGATTAGTGCTTTGGCTAAAATAAAATAAAAATTATTTTCCTTTTTTACGATTTCCTCCAAAACCACAAGCATTTGAGGGTTAACATTTGGTAAAAGCACTACATATGTTTAGGTTAGTAAAATCGTATAATAGGAAAATCATTTTTTCACTAAGGCATATTGGCCATACTTACACGGCTATACCCTTTGGAATGGAGATAGCTTATACCGTGGATTAACACATAGGCTACTTTTCAACCAAGATTTTTTTTTAAGTTTCCGAGGGAGTAACTATAATAGAAATCTAAGCGGACGAAGACGCATTGAGAAGCTATTACCCACTAATCCTACTAATAAAAAAGGGAAAGGGAGGGAGGGAGGGAGGGAGGGAGGGAGGGAGGGAGGGAGGGACGGAGGGAGGGAGGGACGGAGGGAGGGAGGGAGGGTGGAACGGGGAGTAAAAGGAGGACGTGGAATTTTGTACGAGTTTCGTCATTTTTAGAGTTAAACGAGAAAATTGGTATATACGAGGGGCGGCTGAAAAGTTGTAAGAAGGTGAAAAAAAAGGGTTTTTTTACTATTTTTATTTTTGAATATAATCTCCCTCTAATTCAATGCATTTATTACGTTTTCAAATAATTATTTTAGACCGTTAAAAAAAATTGTTGGCTTTCGTAATGTTTCTGTACAGCCGCCTTCATTTCTTCATCACTGCCAAATCGCTTTCCCCTTAAATCTTTCTTCAAATTGCTGAATAGAAAATAATCGCTAGGGGCCAGATCTGGACTGTAGGGTGGATGATCAATTTCATCGAAGCCAGTTTCCTTCAGAGCAAGGTTGGCAACACGAGCGGTGTGAACGGGGGCGTTGCCTTGCAAAAACAAAATGCCTTTGCTCAGTTTGCCCCTTCGTTTCTGGACTATGGCTTGTCGCACTTTTCTTAATAGCTCAGCATATTAAACTGCATTTATTTAAAGCCGTTTGCCAAATAGTCTATTAAAATAATGCCATCGCAATCCCAGAAGAACACGGTGGCCATTAGCTTACACGCCGATCTTTGAACCTTGAATTTCTAAGGCGGCCTTTCACCCTTTTCGATCCACTGCATAGATTCAGACTTCAACTCTGGATCATACTGTCCGATCCATGTTTCATTAACAGTAACTATGCGGGAACAAACTTCATCTAAACCATCTTCACATAATTCAAAAAATGCCTGAGAAGTTTGAACACGACGTTCTTTATCGAAAGCTGTTGAAAGTATAATTTAGAACTGTACGCCTTAAATGTTATCTGTGCCGTGTCTCTATCTACTCTGTGTCATCATTCTATGCGAATGTGTTCTTATAATAAATAAATTTATTATTTAATATACCGGTTTACCTCTGATTATTTTATTAGGTTATGGTACCAGAAAAGCCCAGAAATAAGATCAGTGTGGAAAATTAATTTGAAAAACGTGCAAAAGGACATTAAGGTGAACATAATCTGAAATTACGAATTGTCACTTTTCTTTTCTTGGCTTTACGCCATATTCGTATTTCAAATAGTATGACAAAAAAATGGCAGCAAATAATCAATTGGCATTAATTGAAAAATTAACCGGCCGTGAAAATTATGTAACTTGGCGGTTTGCAGTGAAAACATTTCTGCAATTTGAAGAGTTGTGGGACTGCATAGAATACGAGTCAGGTACTAAAGTGGATACGAAACGGGACACAAAAGCAAAAACAAGAATAATTCTTTTAGTCCATCCAACGAATTACGTGCACATTCAAGAGGCTATCACTGCAAAGGAAGTATGGGAAAAGTTGTCGCTGGCATTCGATGACTCTGGGCTGACACGCCGAGTTGGTCTGCTGCGTGACCTCTGTAACACTTCGATTACCGGATGTCAAAACGTAGAGGAATATGTGAGCAAAATAATGGGTACTGCTCACAAGCTCAGAAACATTGGTTTTAATGTAGACGATGAGTGGCTCGGCACACTGTTACTCTCCGGTCTACCCGAAACATATCAGCCAATGATTATAGCTATTGAAAGCTCCGGGGTGAAAATAACATCAGATTCTGTCAAATCGAAATTACTACAAGATGTCAGAACTAACCAACCCGAGAATGAGTCCGTGTTTGCAGTTAACAAAAAATTTCATCAAGGTCATAAGCAAAGAGCGGAATTCTTCATAGCAAAAATCAAACTGTCAGAGGGATTGACCCAACTGTTTTATCGACTTATCGATGTTACGGAATAATATCGCATTAGGTATCCATAATCAACTTAAAAGATTATTCTGTAACATTTGACCTGATATGCTGATTTTATAGAAAAAAGTGATTACAGCCAAAACACCGTTATCGAGTACTACAAATATGCTCCTGTTACTTCAACTGAGGTAGAACGCTCGTTTTCATCTTATAAATGGATCTACAATGAAAAAAGGAGTAATTTTAAAGGTGACAATGTTGAAAAAATAATGACTATTTTCTTTTACTACAGGGAAGATGAAGAAAACATATTTAGTACAGATTTAGATTTCGACTTTGTTATTTTGAATGAAGATTAGTTACCTACTCTTAGCAATATTTGTTTTTAATTTTTAATGATAAGTTTCATATAGAAAATTTAAAAAAAGTATTTTCTGTTTTATTCTTTACTATTATACTAAAATACAGTGGCGGTCAGCTAATTAGGGACACCGTTAATTTGTTTGTATGTATATCCAAAAGCCTGATTTCATTACTTTAACTTTGTTTCGTTAAGTGACAAATATTTATCGATAAGTCGATAAAACTTGTCCACTACTTCGTATAATCTGACTCACGGACAGTAGATTAGTCGCGAGTTCAGGGACACATAAAACATTTGTGAACAGCACCTTTTTTATTTGACCTTACTCAGCAAAAATCAAACTGTCAGAGGGATTGACCTATGAAGAATTCCGCTCTTTGGTCATAAGAAACAATCAAAAGGTCCACGGTGCTACACTTGTAATAAATATGGCCATAAAAGTCCAGAGTGCAAATCCAAAACCAAGGGCACGGAGCAAAAAGCAAGTAGTTCGTCCTATGCTGCTGTGTTTGTGGCAACAGCTGCCCAAGAAGACGCTTGGTATGTGGATTCAGGTGCATCATCACACATGACCAGGCACGTGAACTTGCTTGAAAAGGAGACATATCTGTATTATCTGTGCAATGTTCGGGACAAGTGAGCTTGGATGCTTATGACAATGAAGGTCAAATAAAAAAGGTGCTGTTCACAAATGTTTTATGTGTCCCTGAACTCGCGACTAATCTACTGTCCGTGAGTCAGATTATACGAAGTAGTGGACAAGTAAAGTTTGACAAAACAGGCTGTGTTATTATGAACAACAAAAGTCAGATAGTAGCAACAGCAAGTCTTATCAACAACATGTACCGGTTGAATATGCCTGGAGGAGGCTATGCATGCATGTCTGATGTTGAAGAGCAAGACATTTTCCTGTGGCACCAAAGAATGGGGCACCTTAACTTTCAGAGTTTAAAAAGGATGACTTCAAATACAGACCATGTAACTTTCTCCGCAAAATCAGAAAATCTGACATGTGTCACATGCAAGGAAGGTAAACAAACTAGACAACCTTTTAAAAGTGAAAGCTCCAAGAGTAAGTCTTCTTGAGTTGGTCCACTCAGATATATGCGGGCCTATGGAAACGCTGACACTAGGGGATGCCAAATATTTTCTAACATTTCTTGATGACTACTCAAAGAAAATCTGTGTATTTTCTCAGAAACAAGTCTGATGCATTAGAAAAGTTTAAAGAATTCCGAAATGAAGTGGAAAACCAACTTGGTGCTCACATAAAAATTCTTAGATCTGATAATGGCTTGGAATATGTCAACAAGAACTTCTCTGATTATTTGATAGGTGCTGGGATCATACATCAAACGACCACACCATATACACCAGAGCAAAATGGGACTGCAGAGCGAATGAACAGAACCCTAGTTGAAAGAGCGAAATGTATGCTCCTAAATGCCAATTTATCGAAAGTACACTGGGCTGACGCAGTACATACCGCTGCTTATATAATAAATCGTTCTCCGACTAAGTCCCTGTCATACAAAACTCCTGAAGAAATGTGGTCTGGTGAAAAACCGAAAGTGAATCACATGCGTATATTTGGTTGTGAAGCAATGGTCCATCTGCCTAAAGAGAAACGAAAGAAATGGGATCCGAAAGCACAAAAGATGATTTTTATTGGATATTGTGATCACACCAAAGGCTACCGATTTATTATAGCCAACTCCAGAAAGGTGATAAAAAGCAGGGATGCTACTTTTCTTGAATCTACTGTAAAAAGGGACTATGTTCCTGTTGAATTGTCTGTAAAAAATCCTGAAACAAATAATGATATTACTCAAGAAAAAGTGGAGGATAATGATGTTGAAACAAATTTAGATTCAAGTTCAAGTACATATGACACTGTGTGTGAAAACAGGTCAGACAGTGAATACG
The DNA here is from genome assembly GCA_927399475.2 of Acleris emargana. Lineage (NCBI taxonomy): Eukaryota > Metazoa > Arthropoda > Insecta > Lepidoptera > Tortricidae > Acleris > Acleris emargana. The sequence continues at coordinate 39,556,169 of OV656835.1, read as the reverse complement.
TCCCTGATACCAGTTTTGATTCTCCTTCAGTCAGCAATATTACACTGAGACCTAGAAATAAAAGAAAGGTATGTATAAATTTAGATAATTCAGAAGAAAATACTTACCTGTGTCAACATGAAGAGGTTCTAACAGATATTCCTGTAACTTTCAAAGATGCTATAAACTGCAGTGAAAGTGAAAAATTGAGAAAATCAATTGCTGAAACTGGACGCTCATAAGAAAAACAACACCAGGGCATTGATTAAAAACCCCTGAATGTGAAAGTGATAGGATGCAAATGGGTTTTCCGTATCAAAGAAGAATCAACCGGTCCACGCACACAGGAGTATTCGACCTCAAAAGCCGGTTAAAAGTCATAAAAAAAATAACAAAAATATACACTTATTTGACGTTATTTGCACACGTCACTGTTTTGACTACCATAAACCGGTTTCAAATAGAACCCAAACGCGGCCCACTTGAGGTGCAGTAGTCGGAATCTAGTCGATGTTGAATAAACACGTCTTTGTTTTCGATAAATCTTTCTTTTATTTCTACAAATTTACAGTTAGTGTTTTTAGTAAATTGCAGTGATTTTTAAAAAGATTTTCAATGGACACCTAAGCTGAAGGTATGTACTTCATTGTAATATAGAAATATAATAGATTTTCTTAATTTTTGTTTTAGTTTTTTAAAGAGAAATGCCCCGCACTAAATCGATAATATTTTTAACTAAATTGTTACCAAAAAAATAGTTTATGTATCACTTCCGGGCACGGTCGGCCATTTTTTTTTTTGTTTTATAGTAAGCTTTACATATTATTGAAGCTATCCAAAAAGAAATATATCACCCATCTTGCCACATTTAAAAAAAATACATTTTATATTTCACCAAGTATTATTTCAAACATTTCCATGTTTACTTAAAAATATCATTTTTATTTCAGTTTTGGCTCTAAATGAATAACATTTTCGGTGTTACAGACTCAACTTTTCAAGAAAATTCTCCAGAGAATTGTGTAATAAGGATGTATTAAATAGGCTTGTGTTGACTTCGGATCCATTTCTGAGCTGTGAACGAAAACGGCGAAAGCTCAGCAATAGTGCGTGTTTTTTGCCAGAAACTATTAAATTGTTTCTTCAAGTGGGTCCTGAAGGCATTCCTGAACTGATTACGGATGACTGACTTATATTTATAATTTCATAGTTAATGTGTACCTAATGATTACTTGATAATGACGTCTTATTTGATGTATTTAATGTATATTTTTATTTTCTTCAACAATTATAACTTTATATATACCATATAGTTTTTGATTAACTCATTTGAACAAATTCCAATTGAAAAATCGCAAAAAATATTTTTGACCGGATTTCGAGGTCGAATACTCCTGTGTACCACGTTACAAATCTCGACTATGTGCTAAACGGAAGGTATCGATTACAAGGAGACCTTTGCACCTACAGTCAGGTATGATTCAATTCGTTTATTACTATCAGTAGCTGTTCAGAATGGTCTTCAAATGATTCAACTAGATGTAAAGACTGCCTTCCTTGGTGAACTTGAAGAGACCATATTCATGACTCCCACCAGAAGGGCTCGACTGTGAAGAAAATATGGTATGTAAACTCAACAAGTCACTTTACGGATTAAAACAAGCCCCTCGGTGCTGGAATAGTAAATTTGACTCTGTCTTAAAAAAGTTTGGCTTTGTCAATAGTAAAGCTGACCAATGTGTTTATGTGGGACAAGTCAACCAGAAGATATGCTATCTTTGTCTATATTATGTCGATGACGGTTTGTTGTTCTCTTCAGATAGATCATCATTAAATGAAGTTATAAAAGATTTGAAAATCATATTTGAGATGAAAATATTGGACACACCAAGTAATTTTGTAGGAATGCAAATATAATTACTTATTAAGTAATTGTATATTTATACATCAGACTAAATACATTCAAAAAATGTTGGATAAGTTTGACATGGCTAATGTTAACCACAATAGTATTCCAGCGGACCCTCACATGAAGCTACAAAAAGGAGATGAAGGGCCCGAAAAGAAAATACCATACAGGGAAGCTGTGAGCTCTCTCATGCACCTGGCCATCGTGAGTCGACCCGATATAATGTTTGCAGTCAGTCTGGTGAGTAGATTCCTTAATTGTTACAATCAAACCCACTGGAATGCAGTTAAAAGGATCTTCAAATATTTGAAAGATTCGAAAGAGTATGGACTGTGCTACTCACGCACTCCGCAACCCTCAGAAGTCACAGGGTACTCTGATGCTGACTTTGCAAATGATCTAAACACACGGCGTTCGGTTACTGGCTACGTTTTCTTAAAGAACGGAGCTGCTGTAACTTGGTCTAGTCAGAGGCAACAAACTGTGGCTCTATCCACAACAGAGGCCGAGTTTATGGCAGCTTGTGCGCCACTAAAGAGGCAATATGGATAAAACAGATGTTAAGTGACATCGGTGAATATAAACAGGACACAACATGTCTTTATTTAGACAATCAAAGTGCTAACAGTGTCATTAAAAATATAAACTTTCACAAACGGTGTAAACACATTGATATTAAATATCACTTTGTTAAGGAAAAGTACCATCAAAAGATAATTGCATTAAAGTTTGTTAGTAGTGATTATCAATATGCAGATATCCTTACTAAAGCATTGTCAAAAGACAAATTTAACTTTCAGAGATCTAAACTCGGAATGTGTTTCCATAGCTCTTTACATTAAGAATTTATTTTATTTAATATTGCGTTGTGAATGTTTATACTGTCATTATGCAGAAGTTATTTACTTGACTTTGTTAATTATTGATATGCAAGGCTTGAATTAAGGGAGAGTGTTGAAAGTATAATTTAGAATTGTACGCCTTAAATGTTATCTGTGCCGTGTCTCTATCTACTCTGTGTCATCATTCTATGCGAATGTGTTCTTATAATAAATAAATTTATTATTTAATACGTCGGTTTACCTCTAATTATTTTATTAAAAGCTGTGAGCATTTTCGGCACCCAACAAAAATTGATGCAAAATCTCTCTAACTCTTTCCTCACTAATACCACAGATTAAGTAAGAGTTACTACGTAACAGATATTTATCTGAGCGAGGTACGTCCCATAATCACCGCCTGACGGAACATAGTTGCCGATGCTAATACATCAAGGATGCCCGCGCGCGGCGATGTCAACTCGCTCGACCGGTTTTTGAGTGTCGAGACATGGTCGAGACACGTCAAGCGAGATGCAAGTAGGCGAGTAGTACACTCTTACTTAATCTGTGGTAGTAGGTAAATTCTAGTCATTACGTCAAGTTCGGTTAGATGTGTGTGGTGTGTTGTTGTTTCTTTTAATTATTTTGGTGAATGTATAATTTAAAAAAATGACTCATTATTGCTGTGTGAGTGGGTGTTTACACAAGAGAACCAAAAATAATAAAAAGGAAACGTTTTTCTCTTTGCCGGTGAACGAGGAAAGGTCAGTAGTTGCAATTTATTTTTATTTATACATATAAGATGATATACCTAAGTATATTGAAGTGATCAATCAACACGAAACAGTGTTCATCAAGTTAGAAATATTGAATTATCTAAATTCGGGGTCAATAGAAATGATAAAATTATTTGTTTATAAACAAATCAGTACTGTTTGACACATAACCTCAATATTTCTGCAAACGAGTTTTGATTCGAAAAAACCTATAGTTAATAGTTATTTAATCTTAAACAGAATGTAAAAGTAACAATCAAGCGTGTACATCAAATAAATATATATATTATATTTTGATTATTCAAGTAACTGTTTTTCTCATAATGTGTACCTGTTAATTTATATTAATACTAGCGACCCGCCCGCGGCTTCGCCCGCGTGGAATGTATTATACATATAAACCTTCCTTAAGAATCACTCTATCTATTAAAAAAAACCGCATCAAAATCCGTTGCGTAGTTTTAAAGATTTAAGCATACATAGGGACAGACAGCGCAAGCGACTTTGTTTTATACTATGTAGTGATTTTCGATGTGTTAACAACCCTACCGTTCGAGCGAGCAACCGTAGGTATAACTATACGTTCGCAGTAAACTACGAAAAATGAACTTTCAATAGGTGTTAATATGGTTTATTTAGGCGCGTTCGGCCAGCATTATACATATATTTTATATGTATTCAATACTTTTACGTGTTGATCGGACCTACTTTGTCGCTTTGTATAGAAGTGAAATATGCCTGCTAATACCTAAGGCTTCAGCTATTTGCCAAACCTTAATTCTCCAATCCTCTTATACAAACTTCTTGACTTTTTCAGTATTTTCTTAAGTCCCAACCGATATTGGCCTTCCTGAGCGAGGATCATCTTCGATCGGCTCCCGTCCAAGTTTAAAAAGTCGACTCCATTTTTTTTACAGTGGCATGAGAAGGCCCAGGTGCATTGTAAATACTAGCCATTTCTTCAAAAATACTTTTCGGCGATTTGTCCATTTTAGTGAGGAACTTAATTTTTCGTGATATGCGTTGATAATTCACACATGATGACCTTTACCGTCGGATATCTTGAGATGTAATAAAAGAAACACATCATTTTTTTCTTTTAATTATTAACTTTTTAAATGGTCTTTTTAGTGGCCAGTATCGCTAACGCATATGCAACCTCAAAAATCTTTAGGCTTAGAACTTTTCAGCCGCCCCTCGTACAACTACAAATCTTAGACCATACAATACCTGGACTGGCCTTATAGGTTGTATTCGGGTACAATCATGTCTGCCGAGATTTGCGGGGGGTGAAGAAATAACACATGCAAAAGATTACTTACAAATGTAAAATCTATCTGTGTCATTACACACGCACATTTTGACAGAAATCTAACACATAATATATTTTGACGCACACAAACATATCACACATGTCATCTAAAGACTTTGTACAAACGCGGTATAAGAATACGTAAATTTCAATGTGGTCGGCATAACCTACGGTGCGAGGATTAGGTCGATAGCTCATATCGATATTTTAACTGACATTTGCAGGAGCATACAATTTTTGCCCCGCCGCCTAGCAGCAGTGTTCGCATTGTTGTGTTCCGGTCTCGGAATAAGACAACCAGTGAAATTACGAGCATAGAGATTCCATCGTAGAACTCAGAGTTGGCAACGCCTTTGAAGTCTTAGGCGCGTATTAATAAACTTATCTCGACTTTAATGCCAGTCTCAAGATGCGTCAAAATAACAGTTTTCTATGGTTTGTCGTTTACTCTGACGTATCTTGTGACGGACATCTCTCAGTCAAGAAAAGTTTATTAATACGGCCCTTAGAATTGCAATCTTGAGATTGTCTCAGTTCCCACTTACCATCAGGTGGCCCGAGTGCTAATGTGCCGTCTGCTCTGTCATAAAAAAATCAGTATCTATCGAGCATCGTAATAGGATATTATTGGTCAATGAAATAGTTGTTAAGTCATGTTAATTATAATTAACAATAACGGAAAAGTACGATGTTTTTTATATATTTTTACAAAGTTTGCCCTCTTGACCAATCATGGAGATTATAGCACAATTTTTCTTATTATTGTTTTATGAGAAGAAACCTTATCGACCGTATTTTTATTAGATATTATTTGACAAAGTTATGAAAGTTTTAAAATATCGTGGTCATTGGTATTTCTTTGTATAAGTAAATACTTACTAAAATACTAAATATACTAACTTTTTCATATAAACATAAAGTAGGAACAGCAAAATCTATTAACTTTCGCCTCTTGCAGTGTTCGATACTGACTTGCATCAAAATATTTCGAACGTATGGAACTAGTACGCGTAGGCACCCAATTTGCTTGTCTGCTGCATGAGGCGGTCCATATTTGTTCAATTCTGGGTCTTTTGGAAACGTGTAAAATATACACTTAAAATAAATAGTGTTCACTAGGCCATTTTCAAGTCCTTAGTAAATATTCCTTACTGTCGAAAAATATTGATTTCATCGACACTGCCCTTATCACTAAACCGAGTCTCGCTAAGGAGTATGCTGACGACATCATTTTGATGCAAACAATTATAGACTTTATTTCAAAAACTGTTAAGTTATTTCTTACAAAGCATTAAAACCGAGTCTCGCTACCCGAGTACGCATTCATGCAAGTAAGAATTTGAATCGATTGATTTTAATCGTTAAATTTGACGTGCTATGAAAATATTTTAAAAATAATATTTTACAGGTATTAAATATATAAAATTACTAACAAATGAAATGTTGTGCCATCTTTTTCTAAGCTTGAAGTAATTTATCGTTTTTTACACGAACTTATAGCACATGCGAGCATTTTTCCAATGAGTGTGTTCTCTGGCGAGGCGATTTTGTGAATGACCATTAATCGATTATGAAATTGGTTTTGTATAACTTTTTGCACATTGTGCAAGTTTTTCGGTACAGGGGAAATGACCTATAAGGCCAGTCCAGCTACTGTATGGTCTAAGCTACAAATAAAATATAAAGCCTTCAGCGATTTTGGAAAAATTACCTCTAAGGGATGTAAAATTGTATATGAGAGTTACGTTATTTTTGTAGTTAGAAACGTTAGAATTGCTAATAAATACGCAGGCAAAGCACGCTCGCGCTCATTGATCGAAGAACTTCGTCCTTCTTGCTTTGTTTGGGATACTGTCATTGTCTATTATTCAATACAAAATTAAGGTACAAAAACTGCAAATCATTTTTCTTTTTGTTGTATCGTAAAAACGGTAAAACACACAAGCGTCAAATTCGGTATGATTATATGTACATATAGTACAAATCCTAAAAAAATACAAATAATGAAAACCGGTTAAGTGCGAATCGGACTCGCGCAACAAGGATATTTTTATCGACTACGATTTCGGCCAGAGCCATTGTGTGCGCTGGATGTACCTATTAAGCAGTGGGAGACAGCTAGAGATGTGGGCGTCAGTAAAGAGAGAGTCAATGAAATAATTCATGAACATTTGAACATGTCCAAGGTTAGTGCACGTTTGGTCCCCAGAATGTTGACAGCATTTGACATGGAGAGGCGAGTCAAATGTTGTCAACATTCTGGGGACATTTTTTTAATGGCTTAAATACATTATTTGAATAATGTAATAAGTGCATTTTATTAGCAGGGGACTATATAGAAAAATAAAAATAAATGAACTATGACAGTCTTTTTTTATATGATAGGTAAAGGTTGAACACGCCAAAACGTGGGCATACTAAATAGTCAATAAAAACATAATCAAGTAAAATTAAAAAAATATATATATTACATTTGCTTACACTACTATCGTACATTTATAAACATACAAATGTGTTTTAATTATGCCTTGAATACGCCATTGCCCTCACTTTGAGTCGCATGCGGCTCATCAAGGTTTGCACGGCATTGTCAGGGTACTTTTTACCAGCCCAAGTCCATGTTTTTTTGCAAATCAGCCACGGAATTGATTTGCCCACCCTTCTTTTTTAATATCCCTTTCATTATGAACCAATATTCTTCGATAGGCCTGAGTTCAGGGCAATTAGGAGGATTGCAGTTATTAGGTACCACAGCAACACCATTCTGTTTGTACCAGACTGACACAACTTTGGCATAGTGGCAGCTTGCAAGATCATGCCAAAACAATGGTTGCGAAATATGATTTCTCAGAAAGGGTAAAAGTCGCTTCTCCAAACATTCTTTTTTGTAAATTTCGCTGTTTACAGTGCCTGTAGCGATAAATGATCGACTTTTTTTACCGCAGCTGCAAATAGCTTACCAAAGCAAGTACTTTTTCGGAAACTTGGACCTCTTTTTTACCTTACAGTCCTCAAGAGCATTTTTGCGACTCGTACTAGTATAAAACTCCTGGCCTGGTATCTGTTTAAAGTCAGCTTTTATGTACGTTTCGTCGTCCAACCACGATGCATTTAAATTTTGTTATGAAATTGTCGTATAACTTTCTTGCTCTTTGTTTGGCCGTCAAATTCTGCTGAGCGTTGCGGCCAGGTGCAGCTTGAGCCTTGTACGACCTTAACCCAGCTCTTGTCTTTACTTTTTGTACATAAGATTGTGACATTTGTACCTTTTTAGCGACATCGCGTAACGAGATCTTCGGAGTTGTGTTAAAAATCTGTAAAAGTCTGGCTTCTTTTTTTTGTGTCTTAAGTCTTGCTTTCCGCCAGTACCTGGTTTCCGTTCTACAGTCAACCGTTCCCCGAACTTTTTTAAAACAGAATAAACAGTGGATTGTGGATATTTCAATAACTTTGCTAGTGCTCTGTAGCTTAGAAGGGGTTTTTCCGTGTGCTTGAGCAAAATCATTTCACGCTGCTGAAGTTCAGGGCTCTCCATCGTGAAAACGAATGTACGAAGTGACATGCTATCACAATATTTTTTGTTCATTATACTATGGAGTTTATAAATATATTACTAAATAGTTTGTACAGTCGTAAATAAAAAAAATATAAGTAAGTACATATGTATGCCCACGTTTTGGCGTGTTCAACCTTTAGATTACTTATCAGCCGCCCCTCGTACTGATTCATCAAGTATGTCCCAAGCAGCATTGAATGCGTTCAGTAGAGTAATGTTCACACATTGCTGTTTTTGTCTATTATTTATCGCATGCAAAATATTAATTGTCAAAAATAATTCAGCCTGCCGAAACTTAAAGCGGAGCAAGCATATTTTTTTATTCGTCAGTATTCACCTATATTTTAAGCAGTAATACAAGGCTAATATCACTGTAACTGTCAAAATGTGTTTTAATTTTATTTCTTTGTAAAAAAGGATATATGGTTTAGTTCTTAGGCGGTGTCAGAATAGCTTCTTAATAAAATGTAATATAATCCAACCCAATTACTGTTTAAATTTTGACACACTTGCTTTCCTATTTTATCCCTCAAAGTGATATGTGTTACAGAACGTTAAGTAAGACTTCGTTAGAAATAACAATTAGAGTGGTCGCTCCAACAAGAACGAAAAAAAAAATCTTGAAATTTTGACTTACTTGTTTTCTCACATAAGTGTTAGAGATGGAGAGTCCATTGTCTTTTAGAACATATTATCTTATATTTGCAGAAACTTACCAAAATGAAAAAATAGTGCTATATTTAAAATCATTTCGAGAAAAGATATCTTATTATCATAAAAGTGCATTCCCTTATAACTTCTAGATTTAAATATTTTTCCCACCACCTCTAGGAATAAGGATATGGAATCGTCCATGGCGAGCCACCGTCGAAAATTTATACATTTTCCTGTTTTCCTCCCATATTTACGTTATAGTGAATTATAGCGCAAACTGTAATTTAGCAATATTGTAAATCACAAAATTTGCTATAAATTTTAAGTTAAAATAATTAAAATTACGACCTCTAGGAAAGAAGATACGGAATCATCTATGGAGCGCTAAATATCTTTGTAGGATTTTCAATTCCAAATACTTTATGACACGTGTTTTTTTTTCAAGGTGACAAGATGTTGGCAGGCTTTCGTACAGGAGAGTCAGGATCACGAAAGAGGCGGACATACCAAATAACATTGACTTATTTTCCTAAGTACACTAGCTAGCTAAGCCACTATTGGGCATTTCGTATTACCATTACCATTGATTGTAGAAACTTTCAATTTGCAGATTTTTTTTTAATTCTGAAAGATTGCAGAGCGACAGTTTGTGCTAAAATGCACTACGTAAATGGGTGAATCAACTTTTAAGGTAATCTCCATTTTTCGACATGTTTCACAAATTATATGTTTTAGAAACAGACATAGGCTAACATATGAAAATTATTTAATTTACAAATAATAATATAGTTGGTAACTCAGAGGACGATGTTGTCAATACGTTTTGTATGCAAAATGTGCATTTTCCCCTGAGTTACCAGGTATTTTCGAAAATAAAAAAATATTTCAGGTGTTTAACGTCTAAGGTCTGTAAATATGGTGGTCTGATTTTAATATTCATACATTATTATTAACCTTAAGTAACCAGGAAAGTTCTAATACCGCAAAAGAAAAGGAGTACCTTAAAAGTTCATTCATCCAAATACGGGAAGAAAATTGGAAAAGGAAGCAATTTTCGACGGTATCACTTCATAGATGATTCCATATATTCCTTAAGATCGTGGAAAATATATTTCAATTCAAAAGTTATAGCAAATTTTGTGTTCTACAATATAGCCAAACTACAGTTTCAGCAAAAATGTAGTAAAACGTAAGGAAAACTGGAAAAGGTAGAACTTTTCGACGACAGCTGCATAGTCGATTCCATATCTTCGTTTCTAGAGGTCAAGGAAAAATATTTCAACCCAAATGTTATAGCAAATTTTAAGATGTACAATAATGCTGAACTACATTATCCACTAATATGCACTTAAACGTAAATATGGGACGAAGACTAGATAAAAGTAGAAATTTTCGACGGTAACTCTCCATAGATTATTCCGTATCTTCGTTCCTAGAGGTCGTCGAAAAAATATTTACCTATTCAGAAATATACCGCAATTTTTGTGATCTACAATATTGTGAAACCATGATAAGCACTAGAATGAACTCTAAAGACAGTACAGGCAAAAAGCTGAAAAAAATTACAATTTTTCTCCAAGATTGCGGACAAAATAAAGAGCCATGACTATGTTGTCCTTTACAATTTACAACATATCAAAAAACCATAACCATCGGACCAGGGTACGGGAACAACAATTAACTAAATGTATGACGATTTTTTCTATAAAAACCTGACACCTTTTCCGGTATACCGTACTTCCGATTCAAATTTCGCAATTGCGACGGTCAGATCTGTAATTAGCAGGGTCAAAACAGTCTGAAAACGTTGTCATCCCAACTGTTACATGATCTGCTTCTTGCATTCTACTTCTTCAAAAATAGTGCTACTCTACTAGTGGTCCCGGGTTCGACCTCCAGTATAAGCAAATATTTGAGTTGAGTAGGTTTTATGACGAATGAATTTCATAAAGGACAAAATCTCAAATTTACATAGTCTCATAAACCCTAAATTTCAAATTGTCTCATTCTTGAAATACCCACACTCAACTTCTCTGCGTATTTACAAGATGGCGTATAAATACCTCAAATCTTTTTAACAGACCCTCAATCTGGACAGTCGACCGTCAACCAATAGGTATTGGGACTCATAAGATAGTGGTAGTTTTAGGCTTTAGCCCTATCACCTCAGACACGAGTCGGCGATTCTTCAACTTTTTGAGAGGAAACACACCGCGACTTTTTGTAGCGATGCGGTAGCGCGTTTCGTATCGTTGTCACTTTTGCTCTCTACTGTGTGAAAGTGACAGCGACAAAGAACGCGCGTATTTTGAACTGGTTATATTATAAGCAATAAATTTTGTGATTAGGAGAAATCATCGGAAATTATACGACTGGAAAATATTAAGATTGGGAAAAAAGCAAACCTTAAGTTTGCGAAAGGAAAGAAAATAACACCCATTACTCATCCAAAACTTCCAACCAAATTCATTAGTTATCACCATGATCCATAAATAAAGCTCATAAAAATAGTTTAGGCATTCAATAATTATGGGGATACGTAAAAAAGCATTATAGATTTTACCTTCCTAAAGATGGTTGACGAACATATGGCATTCGTGGCCTGCCTCGCGTGTCTGCGACGGCTGGAACTCTACCCAGACCGCGTCCTACCCCGAACCTCTCTGGTGTCATCACTCCTAAAGGCGGCCCGCTTCTTACATTTTCCCTCTAAAATAAATACTAATCAGTTTTCAGAACTTCATCAGAACTATCAACTTTCAAATGCTAATTGAAAATTGGAATCTAACCCTCTTATTCATACAATCACAATGTGTGTTTGAAATATGCTCGGTCTGACATTTGAATTTGACAGAAAGGGCTGAAGAATACTTTAAATAAAATAGGTTTATTGTGAGTTTATGAATAACGGGGTAAGTATTTATTTATTGCTATCAATATTTCTTACCAGGTCTTCTTCAAAACTATTGTGTAATGCGAAGGGTGGTTTGCCTCTTGGTTGATAAAGCTGATCTATAGATTTTAATTCAGATGGTGCCTCTACTGTTCTGTCATAAAGTGCCAGCATTTCCTCTCTACCATACCTGATGAAAATAATATTTAGGGTTTTACTAATATTAAAACGGATTTATTTGTTCGCCTTTATTAATATATTTTATATTAATTGAATTGTTCTGGTATCTTTTGTACACTCAAGGGCATTAATATTTATACAGCCATGGTGTCAAATATATGTATACATGGACGTGGTGTATGGATATTTTTGACGTTTTGGGAATGTATATTGACTTTACAATAAAGTGTTTACAAACATACATATCCATCTTGCTTTATGTTGTACATGAGGATAGTGATAAGATAATTATGACATTTAGTTTAATTTGCCTAGCTGATTCAAATTATATGAATCTACCAGTAAAATATAAAATAAAATAGCTTACCGAAGTTTCGCAAGATGAATTTTTTGCGGTGTGTTTCCAGCAGCATTCATTGGATTCCCTGGCACCGGTGAAGTAGACCTGGCCGCCGCAGCAGCAACAGCCCCGGAGCTAGCGGCCGCACCCGAGGCTAGCGTCGCGTTTTGACCATTTCCTTGACTGCTAGCGTTACGTTCCCGTGCCAAATTACGAAGCCATTCCGGGCCAAACTTGATGGGGTTATTACGGTCACCCATTGTACTTGATGATCTCTTTATTCAATACAAGAAAACTGAAACAGCTGGAAAGAACAGTATTTTCGGAGTTAAAATTATTTCCACAGAAGTTTAATTTTATTGTGTATTGGGTTAGGAGGGGTTGAGCTCAAAGTTAACAATACTTCTCAATTAGAAGTTGCAATTAATTTAAACGTAGTTATCTAATAAACAGTTAGTGAGATACTCAAACTGGGCTAGATAATTCTAAACCGTAAAACTTAATGTTTTAGGCGTGTTTCCGTATAGTCAACGTTTTGATAGTTTTTATTTACCTAACACGTCTAACACAATATGGGTTTAAAGAGTTGAATAAAGGCCCTCATCAGGCTCAATTTCGGCTATAATGACCAGGCAAAGTTAAGTTCATTAGTGATTAGTGTAAGCAACTGAATAACTAATTGAAGTAACTGCAATACTACCGTGGTCCTATTCAAGACTATGCTCCTGATATTTAACACTAACCTATGTTGACGATCCTAAAATTAACTTGAACCTATTGCATGACATTTTAAGATTTATCTAACTAGTAACTACTTTTTATATTAATATAATACACATGCTAGCAGAAATACTCACCCACCCCTGTTGATAATAGGTACAATTGTTTACAAATATAGCTTCTTTAATCAGAGATTTACTTCAAAAATACTAAACCAATTTTGATTTAGCTGTAGTGTTTCGTAGCTAATCCAATTTTGGATACTTTGGACCTATGTTAGTTAGCATCAAAAGACCACTAGCTAAATCGATTTTTTTTCTGTATATTTGAAGTTGTTAGTCATAAACTTGTATTGTGTGAATAAAAGCTGGGTGGGCAAGTATTTTTGCCCGCAAGTGTAAAATAACAAGTGTACTCTCCAGTAATTGAAAGCATAAATGTACATAGAGGGCTAGTTAAATTGCATATTAAAGAAGCTAACAATTGTAGAAAGCTAACAGAACGTAAAGAACAGGTGAATGTGCTTATGTCCATGCTACTATTTCTATACAGTACAGATGCAATATATTGAATATTTAGTCATTGTATGATTATAGTTATTATAGTATTTAATGCAGAGGAAATACAACCTATGACCACAAATATAAAAGTAATGCTCAATAAAATGATACACTAGCCTCTATAACTATAAATAAGGTAATAGTGGTATGGTGAAGAAAAATATCTAGAAACACAGAAATACACAATAAACTTAAATAAACTCATACAGAACCAAACTAAGGTGATGGACAATCTTAAACACGCATTACTAAAAAAAAAAACCTGTGATGATAACCCACAGAATGCTCCATCCTAATGATTGGATGAAGTCCATTTGGACTGAACGTGAATGTGAATGTGTCATAACATAATAGCGCATATTAAAAAGAGAAATTCTTTGTTCTCAGCTGGGACAGTTGCATCCAAGTGACCAATGAGCAACAAGCGAGGTGAGGAATGTTACCTTAAGCCTCAGGGACGGTGTAAACTACACAACAATAAATAAAACTATTTAAAAGATAAAATCAATTATACACAAGTAGTGATCTATCTGACTTTATTTTTTTTGTAAATGTTCATTTTCCATAGATACTGTTAAATAAGTATAAAACTAAATAAGTATTAAAGTAATTATTTACTTAAGCTGAATAGGGTGTTATTTAAGTATTGGGTTAATAGATAATTATGTGACATGATGTTGAAGCTAATCTTCATAATCAATGATCGGATATCCCGGTGCAACACGGGGTGAATGACCTCAAACATTATGCTAATATGGATATGCCCCGTTGTTCCGGGACTTATGTTGTTAAATATTATTCTGATTTTATTAATTCAAATAAATTTCAATACAATTTAAACGTGTAAAATAAATATTATGACAAAAGTAATTTAGGTATGCAAAAAAAATAAAAAAGTTAGTTTTTATTATACTCTGTTTAAAATTGATCTGCCAAATAGTCTTTGGGTATGAATATAAATAAAACATAAAATACGGTACGCATTATCAGTTCACCACACTACACACAGATATTATATTTTATTAGGTAGTTTGTATGAAATTGAAATAGCATACAATTATTTTCTCAATATTTTATATGTTTAATCGATTTCTTTACATGTCTAAAATCCTATCCTAATGCCTATTTATAAATATCCCAACAATCGCATTTTCTTTTCGAACCAGATCCCGGGATTTTAGTCATATCCATAATAAGATTTCTACTCTATATCCCGCAGTGTTGCACCGTGAAATCCGATCACTGTTCATAATACATACTTTTTTGGGATTTTGGACCAGATGCATTTCACTTTGACATTGACATTTAATTTGTTTAATCCCTAGAATATTAAAAAGAGTGGATTCAAAAGAGGGTAAATAAGGTTATCATTCTATTAATGATGCCTGCCTCCAATTAATGATAATAAATTAATTGGTAACATTATCATAAGTAACCTAACCTAACCACCCTAACAGAAAGGTGTAATTGGGACTGTAAAAAAATAATCCATAGGAGTATTAAAATTATCCTTACAAACAATATACTTACTCACTATATCGACGGTGGAAAGGCAGAATCACTGAAGCGACATTTTGCAAATTTTACAGAACGTTTTAACGTTTTTTTTTAAGGAAAAATAATCATAACTTATTTTTAATCGAACATATAGCCATGCGTTCTTTACACGTGTAGTTCAAAATTTTGATAGCTTCCCAACAGAACTAACGTCATTTCCAAATAAAATACAGTATTTTAAATAAATGTCACTTCACCAAAATTACCATTTGAAAGTTCCCAGAAGAAACCTTGATGCAACGAATATTGGTAAAAAATAGTCAAATTATGTATTTGAAAGAAACCCTTAAACACCATTATTTACAAAATAAGTGTTTTTAAAATTATTTTAAGCAGGTACGTAGATAAAAAAGTGGCGAGTTAAGTGACATTGGTTATATTTTATTAAAATTGTTTGTCGCATAAATAACACTTTTTAAAACTGAGGTCCACTTTCCGATTACCTTAAGCTTGACACATCTGACAATAGTGTTGTGAAACACTCCATTTAACTATCGTAAAAAATTCTGTCAAGTGCGAGTGGTACATTGTTAAAAAGTTTACTTATGATAGAAATAACGCATGAAATTAAAAGGCTATGTTATTGTTAGGCTATGCGTCAAGTCAAACGTCAAGTGCCATCACTCGGTGTCCCTACTTTAATTGGTATGATAGAACGTCTCACATTCAAATTTTAACACTTTATTCATATATACATGTTTTTTTTAATCTGAAGTCTTCGTTAGTCCTTGCAGTTTGATGTTATAGTTATTAGAATTACCAATAAACTATTTACTTAAAATGATTATGTATGACAGCTCACTGAATTAAAGGTAATATAACCATACCCACATTATGTATTTGGGAAAGAGAGAATTAAAATGATAACCTGACTGCAGCTAGTGCACTTGCTAAGTTTAAATTAAATAACAAATAACTTACTTTATTTAATAGAAACAGTAAAAAAATACTTAAAACAAACATAGTAGTTCTGTAACTGTCAACACTTCGCTTCAGCTTAAATATTGTGAATTAATATTTTAGAACTAGCATTCGCAACACTTGGAACACTTATTTTTGATACACTTAATTGCAACTCAGCACTTAAATCTTTATATTAGATGCAATAAAACCAATCAGAAAAGTTATGAATTCAATTTGTACATAGTTAACTTAACGTTTTACTATGAAGTTGTGTTTAGTTCTGATAGCGTTGCAAATAAAGGTCACTAAAATACATAACACAATACCAAACAAAGAATACTACATACGACACGGTGTATTTTTTAAAGGTTGAAATAATGATAACGTACCATATAAAAAGCCAACATATTTAGTAAATAACTCATATTCTGATTAAGTGCTTTGTATTTGTTCGATTATACATATTTAGCGAGCTGTAGTATATAAAAAATATCATACGTAGGCACCTCGTGTATGTTCATTTCACCAGATTGAAACGAAACACATACCTATTAAATCCAAGAGTCAAGGTAGTAGGCAGACACACAAATTAAAACTTAACTCATAAAAAGACACTTAATCCATTACATGACCGATTTATGAAATAAATCTGATCAGACCGATGTAAGAACGGTACGAAATTAGATTATAATTACCTAAGAGCCCGAGTGAAAATCAGACACACGCACAGCAACAGAGCAATATGGCCGCTCAAAATGAAGTGAAGTAAAGAAGAATGAAATGAACGCATGCACGTAAATAGGCTTATACTCTATGTAGGTAGAAGAGTACGAGCAAGATGTGGACATCGACAACGATAAATAAAATGAAGTATAAACAGTGCTGCCAACCAAACCCGAAGGTAGACTTTTTGGTAGCTTTTTAGGAGGCGTACAATAAGTCCAAAAATTCATGTATATAAATATAATTTGTAGATTAATCTATCTTATAATAATAAATATATATAAAAGGAGAAACTGACTGACTGACTGACTGACTGACATATCAACGCACAGCCTAAACGGCTAAACGTAGGCACTTGAAATTTGGAAGGGACGTAGCTTAGGTACCGTAGAGGTGCACTAAGAAAGGATTTTGATAAATTCTACCCCCAAGGGGATAAAATAGGGGATGAAAGTTTGTATGAAACTTTGTCAATTTTAAACCGATCGGGCTGAGACTTTGCATGCATATAGCTACTATGATATAGGCATCCTTTAAGAAAGGATTTTGATAAATTCCACCCCTAAGGGGATAAAAAGGGGATGAAAGTTTGTATAAATCTTCTTAGATTTTCGACTTATTGAACTGAAATTAAAGATTGGAGCTACTATGGTGAAGACGTCCGCTTAAATAGGATTTTGATAAATTCCACCCCTAAGGGGATAAAAAGGGGATGAGTATAAATCTTCTTAGATTTTCGACTGATTGAACTGAAATTAAAGATTGGAGCTACTATGGTGAAGACGTCCTCTTAGATAGGATTTTGATAAATTCTACCCCCAAGGGGATAAAATAGGGGATGAAAGTTTGTATGAAACTTTGTCAATTTTAAACCGATCGGGCTGAGGCTTTGCATGCATATAGCTACTATGATATAGGCATCCTCTAAGAAAAGATTTTGATAAATTCCACCCCTAAGGGGATATAAAGGGGATGAAAGTTTGTATAAATCTTCTTAGATTTTCGACTGATTGAACTGAAATTAAAGATTGGAGCGACTTTGGTGAAGACGTCCGCTTAAATAGGATTTTGATAAATTCAACCCCCATGGGGATAAAATAAGGGATGATGGAGGATGTAAATGTATTAATTTGAACCTATCAGTACCTAATAGAACGAAAAGGAAGAGATGAGTGAATGTTGAAGGATGGTCAGGGGTCAAAAAAGAAGACGTTCTAGGTAGGGTTTATACTGTTCATCCAAACAATACAGAATGCTACCACCTTCGAATGCTTCTACATGAGATCAGAGGCCCAATTTCATTTGAAGCGTTGAAAGCTGTAGATGGTCACTTACATCCCACTTTCCAATCCGCGTGCAAGGCTCTAGGTCTACTCGAAGATGAACGTCATTTGGAGTCAGCTCTTGAAGAGGCAGCACTTTGTCAAACACCGCATATGATTCGAGAGCTTTTTGCTATAATTTTATTGTTCTGCCAGGTTTCCGACCCCTTATGTCTTTGGGAAAAATACAAAGAATACCTTTCTGAGGACTTTAAAAAACAACTGGAAAGGCAAGGTGACGTGGATGTAGAGCACTCATCGGACCTGATATTTAACAAATGCCTGTCGGTATTAGAGGATGCCGTATTATCATTAGGCGCCCGACCTCTTAAAGAGTATGGATTACCTCAGCCAATTCCATCAATACAATTTTGAAATAGAGAGTACATGAAGGAGACCAGTTACGATATAGTGGCCTTAGAAGACGCAGTAAGACAAAATGAAGCATCCTTGAATGACGAGCAACAGGAAGTTTACAGTAAAATTATCACAAGTGTAGACGCAAATGACGGTCGAATATTCTTCTTAGACGCACCAGGTGGAACTGGTAAAACCTTCCTTATTAATTTACTTTGGCGAAAGTAAGAAGTACTCACGGCATTGCTCTGACTGTGGCGTCGTCCGGCATAGCTGCTACATTACTCGAAGGTGATCGAACTGCTCATGCTACTTTTAAGTTACCACTCAATTTAATCACTGCAGAGACTCCCATTTGCAACATCTCCAAACAAAGTAATTTTGCTGAAGTAAGAGTACAAAAATAATCGAGTGGGACGAAATAACGATGGCTCATAAAGGTGGTATTGAAGCCTTAAACAGATCACTAAGAGATATAAGGGGTGATACAAAATTAATGGGTGGAGTAACAGTTTTGCTGGCCGGAGACTTTCGGCAAACTCTACCAGAGGTGCCAAAAGGAACCCGAGCTGACGAAGTAAAGTCGTGCATTAACTAATTTGTGGCCCCAGGTTAATATTCTTAAGCTCTCTAAAACTATGAGAGCACATTTGGGCGGGGATGAGTCTGCTGGTAGATTTTCAGATCTCCTTCTTAACATCGGTAATGGTGATTTTCCATCGTATGATGGAATGATAACCATCCCGGAAGAATTGTGCACAGTTGTTACTACGATTCAAGAATTACTGTCTAAAGTTTATCCAGACATTATTCATATACATGACAAGCCTATTGAATGGTTATGTGAGCGTGCCGTTCTTACTCCAAAGAACGATCAAGCAGCAGCTATCAACGATATACTGCTCATGTCGTTTGAGGGCGAAGAAAAGGTCTATACTTCGATTGATACTGTGGTTAATACAGATGACGCTACTAATTACCCTGTAGAATTTTTAAATTAATTGAAACCGCCAGGTTTGCCTTATCATAAGCTTATTCTGTTCTGCATGTGGGCACTCCAATTATGATGTTGAGAAATTTAAAACCACCAAAACTTTGTAACGGTACGAGACTGCAAGTGAAAGCGTTACATCGCAATATAGTGGAAGCCACTATATTAACTGGGTGAATTTAAACGATTACAGTTTCCCCTAAAAGTCTGCTTTGCCATGACAATAAACAAGTCTCAGAGAGAACATTGCTTCTCTAATGGACAGTTTTATGTTGCTTGCTCTCGAGTAAGTTCACCCAGTAGCTTGATTGTTTTAGCGCCTAATGACAGATTAGTTAAGAATATTGTGTATAAAGAAGATTTGAAGGCCCTATTTTTTTACACACGCTAAAAAAAGTAAAGCCGCAAAAACTATACATAATTAATAATAATACTTCTTAACGCGAGCGAAGCCGCGGGCAAAAGCTATGTCGATATAATTCTGGCCAGGGAGGACGTCTAACTATTAAATTACTTTAAACTATGAATGTACTTAACTGCGATAAACGAGTTCTACGCGGACGAAGTCGCGGGCAAAAGCTAGTGTAAATATAATTAGCCAACCACCTCAGTGTCAGTGTGAGAAGGCGACACTATGATCTGCGTCCCCGCCCTGTCTCTTTCTGAGATGATATAAGACCTCGCCAGCCGTCCCCCGCCCTCTTTCGTCATCCAGCTACCGAAGTACCGAAGTATCAACAGCACAATCCATCTTCGTATAGGTTCCCTTACGTTTCTTTGATTGTTAACGATTTTATACGTTTAAATTATTTTGTTATTAAATTAATTATTTGTGAGTTCCTAGTTATCTTTGACAATTCGTGCGTTAAAAAGAAAAGTGGCGTTATTAAAAAACAACTGTTTTTGGTTTTATTGCATAAATGGCCTACAAACTAACCATATTTTATGATGTTAAGTGGCCCTTTGCTATTTTTTGCCTATCGGGGTAAGTCACTTTTCTACTACGCGTGTTCCCTCCATCTTTTTTATGGAACGGTGTCATATTCGCATTTGCAGCGGTAGACGTTATGTACGTTAATGTAAAAAAGTGACATATTTTGCAATAACCTACGAATTATATGAGAACAGCGTATTTAAATAAAGTGAAAAATTTAGATCGACCTGACGGCGTATTACAATAGTCAAAAATGACACTTTTTGATTTGAGGCTTGAAAGTTGCTGAAGCATTTGGTCCGAAAGTGACACTTTTCGGATATTGTCAATTTTTATTTTTAATAAAATGTGTGAAATAGTGCACATTTCATTTTTCATTGAAAATCTATTAAATTAAACCGAGTAAGAAAATGTTTGTCCGGCTGACGTAAACAGGGTTGCTAGCTGTGATTGGAGAAAAAAGCTATATAGAGTCTGTCAAGCGAGTCGAGTCCACGACCATTTATCTGATTTCTTTATATGGCAACACTATTTAACTGTCAAACATCAAGTCACAAATTTTATTATTACCTCGTAGCGTGACGGTTTTTGTTTAATTTGGTTTGGTCGTATATTTTGAGTCTACAATGGCAAAACCTATCAAAGGGAGTGTTAGAAGTATGTTATTTACTATGATCAACAAATATAATCATGTGAAGAGTGAATTTGATGACGTGATACATGAAAAGCGACGACTTTTGGATGAGATCGTGTTAAGATCAGGTAGGTCGTCTAAAAGATTTTGATACGTTAGTCTCAATTATCATCATTTATACTTTTATTTCGCTTTTAAGTACTGTTTTAGTAGTCATGTGGTTGCATCTTACTTCATCACTTAACATTGGCAGTCACTTTATGATATTCTTCTCTTTTTGAACTAAAACAATGTTTTTCTGCATTTTTAATAACGTAACCTGTATTGTTTTCAGGTACCTTGGACAATAAAATAAAAAATACAATTGATAATTTAGTTAAGCAGCTCATAGCCATAGAAGATAATAAAAAAATTAAAACTGGAACAGACTACCTGACGAGAATCTCTGCTATGACAGGTTAGTAGTTATTTTCTCATTTACATTCCTATATTTTATACGTAGATTATGTTATCTTATAAAATGATTTGAATTTGTGAATGTGTTTGATACTGAACTTATGAATTCAACTTTCAGATGTAAGCGTTAAAACATTACGAAGAATAAAAAAAGAAGGTACAATAAACCAAGGCGAGTGGAACACGCCAGGCAAAAAGCGTCCACGACAGCCAACTGTAGCCAACCTTGATGATTTCGATTTATCAGCAATACGCAATAAAATCAACGAATTTTACTGCGTAAAAAAACAAGACCCAAATCTAAGAAGTTTGCTCGCAGATTTAAGAGAATCAATTGGATTTTCTGGAAGTCATGAAACATTGAGACAATTATTACTCAAAAATGGATTTGAGTTCAAAAAGAACCAAAATGAGAGAAAAGTTCTCATTGAAAAGTTTGAATTGTCTGCGTGGCGACATAGATATCTTAGAAAAATTGATGAGAAGCGGAAACAAGGAAAATTAATAGTTTATCTTGATGAGACATACGTACACCAAAATTATCATGTTAAAAAATCATGGCAAGGGCCATCCACAAGCGGAGTAATTGATAAAATATCTTCAGGAAAAAGGCATATTGTTGTCCATGCTGGATCTGAAAAGGGTTTCGTTCCCAATGCATTGTTAGTATTCAGCACCAAATCTAAAATGGCCGATTATCATGATGATATGAACAGAAATAATTTCATGAAATGGTTACATGAAAAATTAATACCTAACCTAACCCAGCCCAGTGTTATTGTCATGGACAATGCTAGCTATCATGTAACACAAATCAATAAGTCACCAAATATGAATAATTTAGAGGCTGACATTCAGAAATGGCTTACGGAAAATGGAGTTCATTATGAACCATACTTCACGAAGGCTGAGCTTATGTGCCTTGTCAATGAAAATAAAACAACTCCGATATATGAAGCAGAAGAAGTTTTAAAAGAGCATGGTCATCAGGTGTTGAGACTTCCACCATATCATTGTGACTTGAATGCAATCGAGCTTATATGGAGTTTGGCAAAACGAAAAATTGCTAGCAAGAATTTAGGAATTCCAGGCGAAGCAATGGAGAACCTAATAAAAGAATGTTTTGATAGTGTCACAGCCAACGATTGGAAAAAATGCACAGATCGCACTATTAATGTAGAAAAAGAGTATAAAGTGCGGAACAAGGTAACGGAAACGGAATTGGAGCCTTTTATCATTTCTGTGCGTAATGATGATACTGACAGTGACTTCTCTTATGAAGGTATTGAATTTTTAGATTCTGATTTTAGTACTGATTCTGGTTAATAAATACTTATATGAAATATATTTTTTAATTTATTCCACAAGAAATATACTTGTACAAAATACACTAAAACAACAATGCAGCCAGTGTCTTGGGGACCTTTCCGCGGGCGGACTTGTTGGAAGGGGTGTTTTTTTATAGTTGTTTTATTATTATTTCCATCTTTTATTCAGTTTAAGTAGTTTGGTACCATTTTCTTAAATGTATTGTTGTTTTAGTCTTGAGTGTATTTTGTGCATACTGCCCGTATTTTTTATTTTAATAATGTAAATAATTGACCCTTAGTACATATTTTAATCCTAATACCACAAAAATAGGTAGGTAAAGCCTACCTCAGTTTGTGAGCACCAGTCATTTCCTGACTTTTAACACATTGTTTCAACCAAAGTAATAAAAAAATTGCTACATAAATTCAAGTATCAATCATAGTTTTCAGCGTATTATCAGTGTTCACATCTAAAAGATTTTTGAAAATACCGCCTTTTTCAAGGGACACGACTCGCTTGACAGACTCTATCGGCCTAAGTGGAGTGCAATAGGAAATGCCTATTTCCAATATTACAGTGACGCGCGGTGAAATTGTTAACTAAAGGGAATATTTACATTCCCATCCCATAGGGAGTAACATCCCCATTAAGTATAATTTCAAACTTTTTATCAATATTAAAACATATTTTTACCTGATTGGAATTTTATTTCGAGATAAATCATTGGTTTTCATTTAGAAATTATCTAGAATAGTGACATTTTGTAGCAAAAAAAGGCTTTAGTATGAATTTTCACATTAAGCTTTTAAACCGTATTGTAGACAAAAAACGCTTAAAGAATTGATATATAAAACTTGTACACTTATTCGACATTTTTTTTAAAAATAAATTTACCGTACACAAAACTTTAAACGCTTGCCCTGTAAAATTTGGTCATTTTGAATAACGTCACTTTTCTTTTTAACACACGTTTCATTTTAGAAGTGGGATAGGCTGCATTGCCTAAAAAGAGGCATTCCATCTTCGGCCTCAGGGTTGGCAACGCATTTGCAGTCTTAGGATTGCGGTCTTGTGAATGCGAATGTCTATGGGTCACAGTTTCCACTTACCATCAGGTGGCCTGTGTGCTCGTTTGCCTTACTATGATATAAAAAAAAAAAAAAAAAAAATTGCCTATCGAGCCTATGAAAAATAGCGAACAGTTTGCTTCATAATGGCACATAATAGGGCTAGGGACAGGTGTAATTTAATTCCAGATCCCGAAAAACTGCAGGTCCAGATTGGTGCTATTTTAGCGCGTAGGTATACACGCGTTGGAAAGCAGCAGTTCGACTCTCGTTAGCAGCGGTGGCGCTCCTCTCGGGTCCCAAGCCGACTTCGCGGTGCCACGTGGCGGCCGCACGAGCTGTCGCTCCGTCTGGCCACGACGCGGGCGCCGCTCCTTGACCGTCGCCTTTAGAGTCGAATGCAAGCACCGCTGGAGATTTCACAATCGACCCAACCGAGAAGCTGATCGGAGCACTCAGCGCTTTAACTAAAGTAAGATCTACCCATTATTACACTTCGACTTTTGATCCAATCTTGCACGATATCGATTCTTGGTGTGAAGAAGTTGAAAGGGCTCGTGAAATTAACCGTTGGAACGACAATGAGTGCCTCTCAAGGATAGCTAATTGTCTGAAGGGAAACGCTCATAGTTGGCTCGACGATTGGATAACCAACGATCACAGTTGGACCAATTTTAAATTAGAATTCAAGCCCTGTGTTCACGGAAAATCCATGTTGCCGATATTTTGTTAAAAGTTACGAGTATGTGCACTAACTCCGATTCTTTTACAACGTACGCGGAATACGCTAGGCGCTCAATATTGCGTTTGAATGTTGTGAAGGGTCTGAGCGATAAAGTAGACCGCAGCAATTGTATTTTGTGGTGTAAGTAAATGACCCTCAAAGTTAGTACATCGGAGAGTGATGTGCATTGGCCGCAAAGCAAACATGTTGAGAAAAACAGTAGAAAGCGTAGTTACGGGAATAAATCATTTACATCCATTCGCGAGTTTAAGTGTTCACGTGCGGTGATACCGGTCATATGCAGCGAACGTACTCTCTTGAAGGGCGTAAACCCCTTTATGGGCGTTTACGCCCTTCAAGGGGTTTAAATGACACTGCAGTAAGTGGAAAAACTGTATCGGCATTACCAGCATTACATTTACATTACTAATATGAACAATACCGATTCGCGGTTGTCTGTATGCACTTTTTCTTAAAACAATGTTTTGCTAAACAGAGAGCATAGTCCCGCAATAAAAAACAATATTAACTTTTGCCGTGAGTTAATTAGCTCAATAAATAGCGGATCTCGTGTTTCCCTGATATCGGAGTCGGTATTTAAACATTTAAATAGTTCTCGACTACCCACAAAACTACTATTGCGCGGTATTGGCGATCAAAACATTTGGGTGTTCTGGTTACGTTACTCTGGTGATAGAATTTAAGGATATCTCTTTGGAAGTCGATTTATTTATAGTTCCTGATTCTTGCATAAGAGTACCCGTGCTTATAGGGCCTGACGTGTTAAACAGTGACGGCGCTTAAATACTGGCAAATAATGAACATTGCATTACGCGTATCCCCGGTTCAAGGTTTAAAAAAGACGTCAAGGTTGTGAACCTATGTGATGTGAATTCTGTGAAAAGTCCTCTATTTGGTGACGATCGTAAAAAGTTACTTGATATAATCACCGAGTTCAAGCATTCCATTATTGATGGGATGGGACGGCGTTATCTACTGTTACAAGCGGTAAGATTAGGGTTGCCAACCGTACTATAATATATAGTATTGTACTATATTTTGACTCTGTGTACTATATACTGTTAAATAAATATATAGTACGCTAAAATACTATATTTCGGTCAATCCTTATAATACATATATTCAGTTTGGGTTGGCCGTTTCAACCAGATTTTAAGCACCAATGTAGGTAATTGGTGCTTGATAGGAATGACCGAAATATAGTATTTTAGCGTACTATGTACTATATATATTGGAGTGGAGAAATAGCATTTTTCAGCTCAGTTGCCAATAGCAGGCAGAATGTTAGTAAGTAGTAGTAAATATTGTGCATTATATTTAATAAAGTACTAATTTACGCACTTTGTACAAAAAAACTTCAAAATACTACATTTTCTTTCAGTGTACTACATTTTTTATAATTTGGGCTTGAAAATACTATATTTGCCCAAGAAATAGTTGGCAACCCTAGGTAAGATGCACATCGAGTTAACGAGAGAAACTCCTGTTCATTATAGGCCGTATAAATTGTCTTTTGATGAGAAGGTTCGTGAAATTGTAAGCGATTGGTTAGATAAAGGTATCATACAAGAGTGCGAATCACCATACGCCGCGCCAGTCCGATCATTCTTGTCAAGAACCGAGATGGCAAAGACCGAAACTGTGTTGATTATCGCGCGTTAAATGCTTTTACGGTAAACGAACGCTTTACATTACCGTTAATTGACGATCTAGGCCTAGACTAGGCCTATTGAGGCTAGACGCCTAGGTGTAAGTAAATATTTCACCTGTTTAGACATGGCCACTGGCTTTCATCAGATTGCCTTAGAAAGCGATTCAGCACCTAAAACAGCTTTCGTTAAGGACGAAGACGATTTAAAAATGCTCTTTGGGTTAGCAAACGCTCCCGTCGTTTACCAACGGATTATAACAAAGACGTTGCAACCTCTAATAGAAGCGGGCAAGGTTCTTATTTATATTGATGACGTCTTCATTTTGTCCGCTACAATTTCCGGAGCTCATGCGAATTTTCGCGAAACTTTGCAAGTTTTAACGTCAGCGGGATTTTTCATAAATATGAAGAAAAGTACGTTCGTGGCCACAGAAGTAGAATATCTAGATCGCGTTATATCACAAGGTCAGGTTAGACCGAGTGGCAGGAAAATTAAAGCATTAATTGATTCTCCTGTGCCCACGAATGTACGTCCAGTCAGACAGCTGCTAGGTTTGGCAGGATATTTTGTCACTATATCCCCGAATCTGCGTCAAAAACTGAGAGTACAGCTAGACTAACGCGGAACGATGTGCAATTGTATGGGGTAGAGAACAGGAAGAGGCGCGTAACTATCTGATAGATTGCCTTACTAATGAACCTGTGCTAGCTAGCAGTATTCGATCCGTCATTACACTCATTACCTACTGAACTGCACACAGACGCCAGTTTAATAGGGTATGGTGGAATTGTTCTTCAAGAACACCATGGCAAGAAGCGGCGAGTTTTAGTATGGACCAAAGTTACCGGATTGAGCTGGTCACTTGAAAATTTGTATAATTACTCTTCGTAACAAATTAAACTATACCTATTTCAGGATTTCTCGATTAGAGTTAAAACAACTAAGAAATTTTCAAATTAGTCGGATTATAGTTTTTTATTTAAAACCATATTCAAGGGACATCGATTAATTTACGTGATTACAAATATCAAAGTTTTATTCTCCGTTTATTACCTACATATAAACTCAATTCAAGGATTTTTAAAAATTCTAAGTAGGTACAATATACTATAAACAAAACAAGAAGTGGAAGATTGATTAAAATGCCAATAAAGTACAACGATTCTGTTCTACTTTCTTACAATGAAGTCATAAATAGCGAAAGTAAGGACGAGTGGAAAAGAGCGATCGATGAATAAATAAAGTCATTAAAAGAAAATAAAGTCTGGAAATTAGTGGACGTTGATGAAGCTGCGGACATAAAATACTAACCAATAGACGGGAATTTCGTGTAAAAGAAAATGGGACATAATATATAAAGCTAGATTAGTTGTACGAGGAAATGAACAAAGAGATACGGATTTCGGCGAAATATTTAGTCATGTAGCTTCACAATCTACTATTAAACATTGTTCGCTCTTGCTGCAAAAAATTATAGCTTCATGACATTTGATGTGAAGACAGCTTTCCTTAATGGGGAACAAAGGGAAAATGAGAAAATCTTTAAGAAAATACCTCAAGGTCTTGATTCTGAAAAAGGAAAAGTGTGTCAATTGGTAAAGTCCTTATATGGGCTAAGGCAATCGCCTAGAAGATGGAACGAGAAACTCATTAAAACATTGCATTACATTGGATTTACTGAAGCCTGAAACTTGCCTTGTATCCTGAAAAATATGGACGCTTCTGTCATAATACCGATGAAGTACGATTAATACCGATGAAAAGGAAATGCTAGAGTTTCCTTACGGAGAAGCGGTGAGGAGCTTACTTTATTTATGTACCAAAAACGGCCAGATATTGCATACGCAGTAAGCATGCGTAGCAGAAATATGGAAAATCCGGAAAATAAAGACATAATAGCCCTGAAACGGATTTTTAAATATATTGCAGGCACTTCATATTGCAAACAGTGGTTCTATAAAGTTATCGGTGTTTATTTGTTCCGGAGTCATGGATGTTTACTATGTATTTAAGTATATATTTCTCTATATAAGTATTTATATCGTTGACCCATAGTACAAGCCTAGAGCTTAATTTGGGACTAGGTCAATTGGTGTGACATTGTCCCCTGATATTTATTTATTTATTTATAAAAAGACGAAGGACCACGGGCTACATAGGTATTAATGTTGGGTGAAGGACCAGTAGTGGCGTGGTGCTTGCGATGGCACCCATTGTCGCTTTGTCTTCAACAGAAGCGGAATTTATCGCGGCAGATGAATGTTGCAAGGAAGCTATGTTTTTAAAATCCATGCTTCTTGATACAGGCATTACAATTCCAAACTCATTTAAAATTTGTTAACCAAAGCGCGATTCAATTGATAAAAACGGGATTTTTTAATAAAAGGTCAAAGCATATAGGTGTGCGTTATCACTATATACATGAGATATATAGTAATAGCGGTTTTGGTATGAAATATTGTTCATCAGAAAAGCAGACAACAGATATTTTAACAAAGCCTTTAGATAAGGTAACATTTCATAGGCTTAAATTAAATAAATATTTCATTTCTGTATTTTCATTAAATAGGTACCTACCTGTATATATCTGAAATGTTGTCACAGGCTACAGAAAACAGAGGCAACAACATTTCATGTTGTGAATAATTTTTACTTTATACTTTTTTTTTTCTTTTCTCTGGACTCGCACGATTGCTAAGCCATTAGTCAAGTATTTAACTTTATACTTTATATAATAAAAATTAGGAGAGGGTGTTGAGTAAGACCTTTATAGCGAGTGCATTTTTAGACATGACATGTTTCAAAATTTTTGAATGACGTGACGTGACGTGCTTTTCACTGGACCCGATTCTACGTGCACATCGCTTAAATAGCCTAAAACTAAATTGTTTAATTTTAAGACATAGTTTAGACGGCACATTTAACCAGTACTGTAGAATCGGGTCCAATGTATAAGACCGCCTAAAATAAGAAGCGTCAGATTCAAATTAGCGCTGTCATGGCGCTGTCATTTGATTATGACAGCTGCTCAAAGAATAGCAAAGTGTGGAAGGAGAGGCCATTTGCAACGTTAAAAGATGGCGGACGTGTAATTTGTTTTAGACTTTAATTTTTGGGTAATTAGGTGTTCAAAGTTCTTTTCTGATAGTGATTTGTACTTTTTATGCCTTAGTGTCGCACAGTGATTGAAGACTTGGACTTATTTCGTGTATCTGGCATCTTTCTTCTCGTTTCAAGTGGACTCGCAGTGGTGCAGAGGTTAAAACTATCTTGACCTCTGACCTACAAATCACCGTACAACGTTGCCCCCAATCTTCCTAGAGAAGATTGGATTGTGTTTTATACTCATATAAACCTTGACACTGGCGAAATCACTTCACGTGGAAGCCATATCCCTGCGGTAGTAGCTGTTCAAGTCGCCGCGGGGGCAAAAAAAAAAAAAAAAAAACTCTAAAATAGTTATTTGCGCTGTTTGATTCACTAATTTTGTTTATTTGTGTATTATTTTTGTCTGCCATTGTATTCACGTGAGCATTTATTGTTTTAATTCACTAATTATCCTGTAAAATGGATGCGGATCCTCCTGATCCCGGAGGCGGGACCAATTCGTCTATTTTGCAATTCTAACGAGATGGATATGGATTCCTCCGGTCATCCTAATCTGGGCAGAAAACGCCTTTCTATTGACGAGAGCTAGAATTCGCCCCAAAAAAAAATGCGTTCTGCCCAAGTTGTTGGTTCCTTGCAATCCACGCTTGTACTCCCGGACTCCGGACTTTGACTTTAATAAAAAAGTTTACAGTAGTCAAGATGTAGGTCCTTTTGTGGTCCATGTTTGCAAAACTGTCGCTGATTCTGCTGTTCGCAGCACGCTTCGTAGCATTAAATTCGGTCATTTCTTGTTTCGAAATAATATCAAAAATGACATTAATGACGGCATTAAACAAATTGAGACGAATCGTCTTTATGTCCAATTCAAATCAGCTGATGACGCAAACTCTTTTCTCGTCCACCCATTTTTATCATATGCTAAGTTTGAGGTGATCATTCCCTCTTACAATGTAACATGGGTATTGTTCATCAAGTTCCAGTTGAGTGGACCTTAGAGGAGCTGGTGACAGCAATTGAGGTTACAGTAGGATTTGGAAAAATTGTTAAAGCGCTGAGACATAAAAGAAAGAGTTTTTAATGACAGCAATTCTCCATTTTGGATTCCTACGCAAACAGTGGTTCTGACTTTTATGGGTCAAAAGCTTCCATCTAATGTGTACTGTTTTTACACATCCCTCCCAGTGTCTACATAAGTCCTTCCTATGACCCAATGTAACTACTGCTGCAGATTTGGTCATGTTGCCTCTCAATGCTGATCCAAAGAGCGTTGTTTCATCTGCGCACAGCCTCATCTAGGTATTTCTTGTACAAGCCAATCTCCTATACCTACTTGTTTGTTCTGCTCTAGGGCTCATAAAGCCACTGACTCTTCTTGCCCAGAACATGCCCATCAGAGAAATATAAAACTAGTCATGTCCCAGGAAAGTGTATCTTACACCGAAGCCTCGGCTAGCTTTCCTCAAGTAAGGCGTTCCTTTGTAGATACTGCACATCCTCTCCCCCCCCTTTCCCATCTCAAGAGAGTCACAACTCTTCTGATTTTTCCCAAAGTTCTCATCCTCAGTCATATTCTTATAGGAAAACAGTGTTAACCTCCCTTCCAGTCCTGGATATGATAGAAAAGCCAAAGGAAATATTTCCAATACTAATACATCAAATGATAATTGGTTAGAAGTTCTGGTTAACATCCCGATTAACTTTATTTCCCAATCCAATTGCCCACCGAACACTAGACTAAACTGTCTGAGCTATTTTCCAAATTTAATATCAATGGCCACAATTCTTCAGTGGAATCGTCATAGTATCCATCATAAAAAAATCTTCATTCTTTCTTGGTCTAACCATGATGTCTCCCATGGCAGTGATCACTTCCCTATCTTCCTTACTTTTCCCAATTCTTGTACCTCTCCCATCAAATCTGATTATGTCCCTCTTTTAAAAGTTACCAAAGTTATTTTAAAAGCGGCTGATGATTCTATTCCCCACTAAAACTTCAGCAAGAATAAATCTGTCATTAGCGTGGTGGGACAGTGATTGCACTGCAGCATGTAGGGACCGTAATGAAGCAGAAAGAGCTTATGCTAGGTCAATGTGTATCAAAAATTATTGTAATTACCAAAGAGTGGCTGCAAAAGCTACAAGTGAAAAGAAAAAGTCTGGTTGGCGCGGATTCTGTGAAATGCTCTCCCCAACTACTCCAACTTCTATGGTGTGGAAAAGCATAAGACGTTTTCGTGGAGCTATATCTACAGAAAACCTCACATGTAATGAGCCACCTGTTTGGGCGGAATCATTTTGTAATAGATTGGCTCCACCTTCTGCTCCTTCTAGGGTCGAATATTCCTTTTATTCTTCGGATTTTATTCCTAATCTTAAATTTGATGCTCAATTTTCTTGGGAAGAGTTCTCTGTTGTTTTAGAGGGTCTCAGGGATTCCTCTCCAGGAGTTGATCAATCTAGTCATCTGTCAATCTAGATCTTGAATTGTATCTTTGCATCAGGGGCTCCGCCTGACGAGTGGAAAAACCAGTAGGTTTTGCCTATCTTGAAACCTGGCAAACCAAGCAGCAATCCTTGTGATTACAGACCTATTGCTCTGTCTTGCACTATGCTAAAAATTCTGGAACACTTAATTAAGAATGGTTTAGAATGGTTTGTGAAAAGTTCTGGTATTTTAGATGGTAGCCAGTTTGGCTTTTGGTAAGGGGTCGAGTACTATGGACAGTCTCAGTACTTTGGTTACTGATATTCAGATAGCTTTATCTAAAAAAGAAACTTGGAGTTTTCTTGGATGTGTCATCAGCATATGATAATGTCCTCCTTCCAGTTCTAAGGCAGAAGATGTTACAATTAAATATCTTCTTAGGTAGATCTATTTCAATTAAAATCAAAAATTCCATCCTTCCTCCTATCCTTTTCTGGAAGGGCCTCCCTCAAGGGTCAGTTTTAAGTCCTTTTCTTTACAATATTTATACCTATGATTTGGAACTCTCAGTCCTTCCTTTTTGCAACATTTTTCAATATGCTGATGACATCTCCTCTAGCAATATGGATAAAGCCTCCGAATTTCTCAACTCTACTATTCAATACCGTAATGATTGGCTTACTGCACATGCCCTTTCCCTTTCAATCGCCAAAAGTAGCGTTGTTCCCTTCTCGCGACTAAGATCTACTCCTACTGTTTCTGTGTCGTATGATAATCTATCATTCCCATCCCAATAAAGGATAAAGTAAAGTTTCTAGGAATTGTTCTGGATTCTAGGATGACTTGTATGCCTCACTCTAATTATGTTGTAGAAATGTGAAAAGAATATTAATATTTTGCGGTCATTTTCAGGTGTTTGGTGGGATTCTCACCCATTCACCCAGAAACTTATATATAATGCTTTAGTTCGTAGCTATTTAGATTATGGTTCTTTTTTATTTGAACCTTGTCATAAGGCTGCTCTTGACCCTTTAGATAAGATTCAATATAAATGCCTTCGCCTCATTATTGGTGCAATGAAGTCTTCCCCCATCAATGCTCTTCAGGTGGAGTGCTGTGATCCTCCTCTTCATATAAGGAGACAATATTTGTCTGACAGGTTTCTGTTTAAGTTAGTTCAATCATCTTCTCATCCTCTATTAATAAATTACACACTCTTTCCAACTTCATTTCTTCTGAAAGTTTCTGGTCACACCGAAGTATCCCATGTCTCTTTAATAGCTTTAGATTTTTTTTTAGTCTACCCTGTCCAGTTTTTCAGTCAGTTAGTTATTCCCTCTTTTTGATACTCCTTTTGATGCTTTAGTTTGTCAACCTAATATTCTTTTGGATCTTGGCATTGATAAGGACTCCTCATTTGCTAATGTTAATCTGACCACATACATAGGTACTGGAGGGATTGGCTAATGGTCTACACGGATGCTTCTAAACTGTCTGTCACTGGGTCTGTTGGTGCAGCAGTTTGGATTTCTAGGTTTAGTATTATCCTTAATTTCAAATGTCCTTCATTTTCTTCTGTTTTCACTAGAGAATCTATTGCCATCCTTGAGGCTCTTATGTATATTGAGTCTCATAAACTTAATAAATCGATGCTAAAAGTTGCCTGCAAGCAATATTATCTAACTAATTCAGATCCAAGACCAAATTCACTTTTATTTTAAATATCAGGAAAGTTAGACAATCCTTGTCTTGTCGTTGGAAGGATAATTTTAATTCAGTTAGTGTTACTAAGGGTAAATATATTATGCTGATATTCAGATCACGATTCCTCCCAAACCGAAGTTTTTTAGATTCATAGACATCAACAAGAGTGGTGACACTGGTGACTCAACAGTTTGCAGGTTGAGACTTGGTCATGCTTGCACCCGTGTTCATCTTGCCAAGCTTCATATAAAAGATAGTTCTGTTTGTGAATGTGGACTAGATGAGGGCTTTCCTGATCACATCTTCTTTAGCTGCACTAAATATCCCTATTCCCTTTATGATATTCTCCCTGAGATCCCCCGCCCTATAAACTTCAAATCCTTCCTATCTCTTGTTAATACCCCCTTTGTACTCTTTGTGAATATATTAATAATAATAAAATTAAACTGTAGTATTAAGTTTTTAAGTAATTTATATAAATATATAATAGTTCTATGTTTTGTTTGTCTCAGGTGATTCATCGGCATCCTTTTCTTAATATTCCTTTACTTTCCGTTTTGTTCCATTTCCTTTTCACTTGCTCTTCCACGAAACCCGTTCCATAAGCAGTCTGCCCCACCAAACTTGACATTGGCGAAATCACTGTGGAACGCCATAAAGAAAAAAGAAGAAGAAGAATAGAAAAGTGTTTTAGGGCGTTTTCACTAAAAAGTGTACCCAATTAAGGACTGAAATTAAGGAACTTTAACTTTGTCCGTTTTGTGACGAAAATTAGCCATACATTGCGGCCGTCAATATATAGCTAATTTTCGTCACAAAACTGACAAAGTTAAAGTTCCTTAATTTCAGTCCTTAATTGGGTACACTTTTTAGTGAAAACGCCCTTTAGCGACACCTAAATAAAATTAGGAAGTTTATAGGCCACTGTAGAATCGGGTCCACTCTCCGAATAAAATGTCTTTTGGGAAACTGTGTTTTTATATTGCTCTGCTTTATTATAAATCCAATTGTGAAATCCTGAGATTCTCTAAGAGAAAGATAATAGATATGGAAAAATGGATGACAATACAGTCTGCCTCCTTAACTATGGTTCTCCGACCCGCAGGACGGCTCTGGGTCAGAACGCGAGTGCAGTTGACCTCTCTTTATGTTCCCCTGACCTTAGGTCATTGCTCTCGTGGTCGGTTCTGTCTGTACGAGTCGCATGGTAGTAACTTCCACCCTTCTCCTTCCGAATTTCCTGCCCTACTTCTTTTTCTCCGCAGAGGAATTTACCAAACCGGCAGCATTATATCTATATATCTATACATATAATAAAGTTTTGGAAGGAATAATATCTGTACATTTGAGATATGAATTAAAAATACTATAGGGGGCCTCAGAATAAGCAGCTGAACACGATACAATTTTTTTTAGAGTTGGTGTGTGTTTGTCTGTTTAATTTTGTTTCTCCTCGCATAAATTGAAAACCGCTGAACCAATGTTAATGCGGTTTTTTTACTAAAAGGTGTCAATAAACGGTGACCAGGTTTATATATAATAAAAAAAAAACTAAGATATGGTAGTAAAAGATATGGGGGAAAAGGAGGTCAAAGTTAGTATGGACAAAAGTTACTGGATTGATCTGTGGCCCGTTTCACGAAGCTAAAAGCTAAAACAAGAGCAAAAAGTTACAATTTACAAGTACAAGTGTTTCTCGAACGCGGCCTTCCATGGTAGAATAATAGGATCGTATGGGGCCATTCCATGTGATTTCAACAAATCGAGTGTGCCGCATGACTTTTGATTTGAATAAAAAAAATTGAGGATATACTTTATGGTGAGAGAAGTGCTGAACCACCACCTTTTTTTTTTAATATTTTTATTTCCGAGTTTTACCCATTCGAAGTAAATAGTGGGGTCAAATTCCTGCTTGTATATAATACGCTCTAACTTTTTTTTTTGAAAAGATAACGAAATAATTGTTGCTGTGTTTGATTAGGTAAGAAATGTGGATGTCATACTGTATGATAAAAGTTATCTAAATTAACTACAAAAAAAATGGTGTCCATTTGAAATGTTCAAGTAACTGGTAATTTTTTGCAATTTTAATTCATTTTTGTGCAAACCCTGATGCATATTAGGGATAACTTTTTTCAGAAATATAAAGTACTAGTTTTGTTCATTCTGTAAAATAAATATTATCGTTTTAGAATTATAATTCTAACAGAAAAATAGTAGTGAAAATTGAGAATTTCGAAAAATGCTTATGTTTGACCCCCAAAAAACCCATGTGGAAGAATAATTAAAAATTTGAATTTATTCAGAAAATATAGTCCATGTCTTTGTTAATTAGATTCAGTTTAAAAAGTTTCGTTATTTTCCCTATTTTTGGATATATGATTTTTTTAAACTGCTTATCTCGTGAATTTTCTCTCATTGTTTTTATATATTATGCATATTAAAATATTTTTGACTATAACTTTTAAATGTATGGTAATCAATTACCTTACACTGAAAAATCAATAAATAAAAGCCAGACGGTTCAAATTTACTAAATATATTTAATAATACTTATATATAAAACGAAAAAAAACATTACTTGCAAACCTTTGCTACTTAGAAATTTTCTGAAGTAGAGTAACGTCGCACTACTAATTCATTTTGAGAAATGGGAACGAAACTATGATAAGAACGTGTATTTTTTATGGTTCTCATATTTTTAAATCGCTCTGATAAGTACAACTCAGCTACATCGACTTCTGATTTTGAGACGAAAAAGAACTTGATTCCAAGAATTTTGTTTACACAAAACTCGTACATAGCTTCAGGGGATAAAATGTTATCACTACCTGTGGTGCGTTGCAGACTAGCCTTTCTTACCAACCGCTTAATCGTGCCGCCAGCACCATCACAGGGGGATTTTCCGTGAGAGGTGGCAAAAAAGTTCCACTTCTTATCAACCAGTGGTATATAACGAACAATAACTATACATGAAAACAGGTTAAATAACACAAGCACTTCCTACAAAGAGTTTGCACCGCTTCATTATCTCCTAAGTACGGTCTCCTATATATAACTTCGATAAGGACTATAGTAGCACCTAAAAAAAAAATTTCATAAACGAGCAAAAATAACAAAACTTTTTAAACTGAACCTTATTAACAAAGACATGGACTATATTTTCTGAATAAATTCAAATTTTTAATTATTCTTCCACATGGGTTTTTTGGGGGTTTCGGGGAAAATTTCGAAGTAGCAAAGGTTTGCAAGTAATGTTTTTTTTCGTTTTATATATAAGTATTATTAAATATATTTAGTAAATTTGAACCGTCTGGCTTTTATTTAATGATTTTTCAGTGTATGGTAATTGATTACCATACATTTAAAAGTTATAGTCAAAAATATTTTAATATGCATATATAAAAACAATGAGAGAAAATTCACGAGATAAGCAGTTTAAAAAAATCATATATCCAAAAATAGGGAAAATAACGAAACTTTTTAAACTGAATCTAATTAACAAAGACATGGACTATATTTTCTGAATAAATTCAAATTTTTAATTATTCTTCCACATGGGTTTTTTGGGGGTCAAACATAAGCATTTTTCGAAATTCTCAATTTTCACTACCTAGTATTTTTCTGTTAGAATTATAATTCTAAAACGATAATATTTATTTTACAGAATGAACAAAACTAGTACTTTATATTTCTGAAAAAAGTTATCCCTAATATGCATCAGGGTCTGCACAAAAATGAATTAAAATTGCAAAAAATTAACAGTTACTTGAACATTTCAAATGGACACCATTTTTTTTGTAGTTAATTTAGATAACTTTTATCATACAGTATGACATCCACATTTCTTACCTAATCAAACACAGCAACAATTATTTCGTTATCTTTTCAAAAAAAAAGTTAGAGTGTATTATATACAAGCAGGAATTTGACCCCATTATTTACTTCGAATGGGTAAAACACGAAAAAAAAAAAATAAAAAAAAAAGGCGGTGGTTCAGCACTTCTCTCACCATAAAGTATATCCTCAATTTTTTTTATTCAAATCAAAAGTCATGCGGCACACTTTTTATTTCAAATTTGTTGAAATCATATGGAATGGCCCTATGGTAATCTCGATTACAAGTGAACGACATCTCGATTTAACAAGTCCCTATTAAAAAAAAGTTTGTTGATGTTTTGACGTTTCTAAATGTCAAATCTTGAAATATTTATATTTATAATCTGTAAATCCGATAATGTCTCCACTCCAGTCTCGCGGAGTCTTCGGAGTTGTCTCTCGTTATCGTTAAAATTTGAAAGTAGGTACGGGAGTTATTTTAGTTATTATGGAAAGCAACCGGAAAATTTTGAAGGCATCGCTTCTAAAAGAAGTGTTGCTTAAGAAAAAATAACTTTTTAGAGCATTTTCGGCAACCACGACAAAAGCTACCAAGACCGATGCGTGGAAAGTCATACACGCAAAGGCACAGGCTTTAGGACTTGTGCCAAATTCAAGGGATTCCCACGACTCCACGACTTTCACATTCCACAAGCTTATGAAACTTCACTTAATATTTACAGTACAGACAAAATAACAATAACAACATACTTTAACAGATAATTAAACTCAACAACTAACAATAACAAAATAACAATAACAACAAACTTTAACAGAAAATTAAACTCAACGACGGTACGACATGAGAGTGTTATGTAGGAGGACGATCACGTCGGGGTCATCAATGTAGGAAGAGAGGACAATAGAGAGATCTCTCTCCAGGCGGGTGTTATGCCTGGGGACCGAAGTCCATTGGGATGAAGTTGGAAGTGGTATATATGTCAACCTGCTGTCGAAACTTCGTTAGCGCGATGTAGAACCCTTAGTTCCGCTGTCTGACACTGGTGGCGCTAGCCAGTAGTTGATACAAGTTTCCGTTAGATGTCGCTAGGTCGCCACATCAGCCCCCCTTTGAGACCGGAGAGGTGATGGTGATTTTGATGACGTGCAGTCTGTGCGTTGAATTGCCGCTTGCAAGTGCCAGTGTGGATGTCTCCAATTGTGCTCAGAGCCGCGTTGGCGAGCGTAGCAGGAGAAGAGAGTGAGTGGAGTACACAGTGAGTCGTGTACCTGCTCGTGAAGTACTCGTTGTAAGACGCAGTGAGTCGCGTTGTTGAGTGAGAGTAGGGTTGCACACTGTAGACACCAGGCATAGAGATATGACAGAATGCTAGTGGTGCACAGTGCGGGGTTGGTTTTTCTTGCTGTGAAACTGCGTCATGTGCTTGAAGGTCGTCAGGTTGCGTAATTGTCCATTGTCGAGGGTCACCAATGTAGGAAGACGATCACGTCGGGGTCACCAATGTAGGATGATTATCAAGAAGTCGCCACAAGAGTGACTTTTAAAAACAAACAAGGTACGAGTAGGTACTATAGTATGAATGATTTGACAGCGACTCTA
This sequence comes from Acleris emargana, assembly GCA_927399475.2. NCBI lineage: Eukaryota > Metazoa > Arthropoda > Insecta > Lepidoptera > Tortricidae > Acleris > Acleris emargana. The sequence continues at coordinate 39,517,137 of OV656835.1, read as the reverse complement.
ACAAATTACAAGTTTACTTAGCTCGGAAGCTAGGTAGTTTTTTTTACTAAGTGACAAGTACAAGTTGACAATGTAACATAATTTTCGAGAAACGTTAGTTCGATTGAAGCAATTTCTAATAAAATAAAATAAAGTCTGGTTCAAATTTTACACTTGTAGCTTGAATTGTACAAATTGTAGAAAAGTAGCTTCGTGAAACGCTTGTAGTACCTTTTTTGACCAATGTTGCCAGTTTACACTTGTAAAATTGTAACTTGTAGCTTCGTGAAACGGGACACTGGTCACTTAAAACTTTGTGTAATTACTCTTCGTAACAAATCAAACTACATTCTGTCTGGAATGACGTAAATTTTAATAAAATTATTAAAACTAAAATTGTATCGTCAAATACTAGGAGTGCAATATTACATTAGAAGTAGGTACCTACCTAACCTACAGTCTTCCGCGCTGCACCGCGGTGCTGCCTCCTAATTCGTCTGCACTTCTGGTACTTTCCCAAGTAGCACACGGAGCCTAAGGCTAAATCTTACATGCCCTAAAAACGTCTAAAGTTGGTTTCCACTGAAACATGTACACTGCGGTCGGTTTTCATAAAATCCAGATAGGCTTTAATTGAAAGAAGACTTAAACTAAAGCGACTAGTCTATTTATCTCCATTGCGGATATAACGAATTTCAAAGAAAACTATCACGGCTAAGTAGACATGATTGGTTCCTGAGATACAGGCGGCTAAAGTGTTTATACCTACTAAAATCGCCTAACGGCCAAACCCTATATCCGCGGACAGATAGGCTTACTTCGGATTAAAATTTGACACATTTAGTATGGGCAAATGTCAAATTTTAACCCGAAGTAAGCCTTATCTATCCTCGGTTTGAATATAGGATTCCGCCGTAAGACAGCAGCAAATAACTTTTCACACCACCTGCTCGACAATGCCAAATTACATATCATGCAAACCTTACGCAAACCAAGTCATTAAAGCCCTTGGCTTTAGCCGGGGTGTAATGTTGTACTGAATCTCATTATAACCCGCTGGGTTGTAATATTTTCACTTTTCATAGTTCTTATTACAATGGCCTTAAAGTCTAATTTCGTAATAAAAGATCAACTAATACTCGAAGGCCGGGCGCGGCGCCGCCGCCACCGCCGCGTCGAACCTAATTTGAAAATCGAACATTTTCTAAAATCGAGCTGGCCACGGCAAGCTGAATGGAACACATTTGAAATTAAACAAAAGCCGCGAGTATTGTAAGACGCTGCAATAAAATACATTGGTGATAACTGCAAAGTTTTAAATAAATATATCAAAATTGAAGAAAACATCTGTTAAAATGTCGAGTGACGAAAGTGATTTAACTCCGGAGTCCATTAAATTGGATGCCTTAGGCATTGTTCATAATCTACTCCCAGAGAAGTCAAAGGAAAAATACCGGAAAGCCTACAACGATAAACTCAGATAAACTCTACCTCAACTTCGATAAACGTACCAAATAAAAATATAACTTTGTCTTTCCACAACTGGACTAATGTCTCAAATATCAATTTTCACTTTTAATTTTAATTTACTATAATAAAACGCTGTTTTTAGTAGACTCGCTTTTTTATTGTCTCGCAAAAGGTGAGAAAAGTAGAGTACACTCCTCGGGGATAAAGCTGTTTTCGTCTTGGGCGCGCTTGAACCCCTCACTGCGCTCAGGACTCTTCTTAATTCCCTCGCTTCGCTCGGGAATTAATTCGTAACACGCTCGCTGCGCTCGGGAGTTAAATCTGGAGTCCTTCGTTACGTTCAGGATTCAATATCGCGCCCGTGACATAAAACTGTGCTTTATCCCCTCGGTGTATAATCTACTATTAAATAGAGAATTAGTACTTACATACTTACTTGTTGTTTTTAAGATAAGAGTTTTTGTGAAGAACGGGTTCGGAACCCTACACTAAGTATGGTCAGACATGCTCTTGCCCGGGGTTTTACCACTAGGACAAATGGGAATAAATAGATAATTCTCACTTGGTACCAGTGGTCACGAATTCGAATAAAAAATCTAGTTGTCACCTGCCACGCATTGCAACTGGGACAATCTACCATCTCACACAAGGTCTATGACGAAGCGTTTAGAGATTTAGATTTAGACATTTTGGGAAATGGTAGAATTGAAAATTTATCAAAACGAGATAGAATCTAAATGAATTATAGTCATACTAGTTGACGCGGCAAACGTTGTTTTGCCTTATAAAGACAAATAATAAAGACAAATAATTTGCAATAAAATAATATTGCGACTATAAATTGAAATGTAAGCTATCCTATCTTTCAAGTTGGGTCGAATTGCACACGGTGTCCAAATCAAATTTGAAATCGGTTCAGTAGTTTAGGAGTTCATCGCGGACAAACAACGTGACACGTACTTTTTATATATATAGAAGATTAAGAATACGGTTATTTAAGAAGTAGGCGTAGGTAAGTAATTTCGATCTTTAGACATTATGAGAATAATCTGTTTTGTCATTTTGATATTCTAGGAACACGTTATTATGATATTTGGCTGTAACGAACCGGAATCGTGGCGTCGCTCTTCTCTGGAGGAAAGAAGTGTGTACCTCTGTGTCCATTGTTTTATGTGTACTTACGTCTGTTCGTCTGGCTCGATCAATGTTCAATTGCACGATCGTTCGTTTCTAGTGTTCTCTACTCGTTTCTACTGTATATGACAACAGACTGCAGTGATAACTTTGAGTTCACAGACTGCCTTGCGGAAATTAGTGCTACCTATTATTGAAAGTCAAGACATCGAGACAGTGTTTGTGTTAGGTGACTTTAATGCGCATCCCGGCCAGCCGTTTGCCGTAGAACTAGCGCGGTTCTGTGCGGAGCAAGTGTGGTCGTGCGTAGACCTGGAACTTATGCCTGCGGACACATACACCTTCGTGAGTGATGCGCACGGCTCCCGGCGATGGCTCGACCACTGTTTAGTGACCAGTGCTGCGCGGCAAAGTGATGTGAGTACGTCAGTATTCCAATCACTATCCTCTTTTAATACACTGCAATATGGACATTATAAGACCAAAAAATGTTAAGCGTATTTCCTCTAAAAATGCAGTTGTTTGGGGAGATCGTGATGTTGACCAAAAGTTAACGTACCAAAAAATGTGTCATTTACGCTTAGCGACCACTGACTTTCCTGAAGATAATATATAAGCTGCTGCAACGATTGTTGCGACAAATTATGTAGTAACAAAAGCCATCCAAAGCTTCTTACGAAAATGTACGGCGATATTGTAGATGTTTTGGCAGCTTCGGCAAGAAAAAGTTGTATTCGGCCATTCTCACGATTGGGTGTTCTCCGACTAATTACCAAAGCCGATTTTTTTTCCGTTTATTTAACTAGATAACATAAGAATATGAACAACAGGAACCTAAATAATCAATATGTCGAAGTGGCATTAAAATATACAAAGAAGTTTTCGAGTTATAGAGATTCAAATATTTAATATGAACGGTAATTAGATTTTTTTGTTTGAGATGGATATGGTAATTAGAAAATACATTTGACTAAAGAAAGAATTATATAATAATTTATAAATCAACAACTAAAAACATGTTTTTTTTTCTAAATGATTTCTTTCGATTTTTATTAATATTTATGAACATAACCTAGTTAAACCTAGGCAAAAATGGTAATACACAATGACAAACATGCTTATATAGAAAAATAAATACTTAAATAAATAGAAAACATCCAAGACTCAAGACCAATAAAATGAATAAATAAATAAATTATAAATATCAAGGGACAAACAAATATTAGCTAGCTTAATCACACTATGCTAATCATTTAGTTATTTTTTTAAACTTTTGCACCCATCCAAGACAGACTAGGATGTATACCTGTCTGTGTTGTTAGGAAGAAATATTACATTATTCTTGACGTGTGGTTTTGCCAATCAGGAGTTTTCGGGACTAATAATGAGAGAATTTGAAAGGCATACGGTGACTCGCTATTAACTACATAACTTCAATAATCTGATGGCCAACGTAATAATTATTTATACATTTGTCTTAATTAAAGGGCCTGTTTTCTTCTTGTTTTAATTGTCAAATAAATTGATTAAATATAATATAACATATTGAAATTGATAATGAAAATGGTGTATATACCAAATCGTGGTTCTTTTTGCACTATATTTTGCAACATTGATTGTATTATTGAAACTATTTCAATACATTTCATACTACGGTGATTAGTAAATCTACGGTAATTAGCACTACGGTACTTAGAATAATTCACATTTTCCTAAAAATAACGAAAACTTGAAGTTGTAAAAATACTGCTAAATTGTTGTACACAGAGGCTTTAGAGTTCTTTTGTTCTACTAAGCGACAGCGAATTTCCCTTTAAAACCAAATTTTAAACACGGGGTACGGGAATTAGAGAATTTGTAAACCAAAGTTACGGTACTTAGACACTTACTTGCACTGTGGGAAAATACGACAAATCTGATACGTTCACATAGTTTGAGTACCGAGGCACAACCCTCAGCTCGCAACTCATGCAATTTGAATGAAATAATATTATGTTATTTGGCGATGAGCACTTCAAAAAGCAACGGCTATGGTAATTATATGTTCGGGCCGGACAGACGGTTTTATAATAACATAATTTTAAGGAATGGTCCTAGTGAATTAAAAATAAATCTGGTTATACAGACACTATTGGCCTACCAAGATTTAAAATGGCACACGTAGAAGCCGTTCCTACTTGAAATTAGAAGAAAATTTGAAGACCAAGGTAGCGTGCGGACAGGCTACGGTAATTGGAGAATGAGGTTTTGAAAAATAAATTAAATATGATAACTAAATAACAGGGCAAATATATTTCTTATACTGTATAGATAAAACCGTAATCTATGTAAGAAAAATATATGCAGTTATTTCTGACCATGTTTAGGGATAAATATCGGGTCGGACACGCAAAAACCCACTATTCTGAGAATGTACGTATTGTTAAAAAGCGTAGTAAGAAAAAAATGTGATAGGTAGGTTGGAATAAATACGTCCGTGATGCTCATGAGGGCCAGGTTTTGGTTTCAAAGTTGGGTAAATCATGGAAAACCATTTTCCGGTTATACTTTTACTAATATGACTGAGCCAGAAAAATATTTATGTCAAACTTAAAATGGTGTCAGAACAATGAACAGCAAATTAAAAGTGACATAATTGCTAGACATCATTCTAATAAAAAAAATGGCAATTTATGGAAATCAGTAGGTAAATAAACAAAACCATAAGCCGGGCCTTTACGTGAGTGTTGCGGGTGTTAACAACCCTTATGATATTGCAAATGTATTTCAGAAGTACTTTTAAGTGGCGTCGCCTTTAGGACCGTGTTCGAGGGAGTTCAATGCCGAGTTCATGCTACCGGAACCAAGTCTTCATTTTGCTAGCAAGGAAGTGGCTTCAGTAATTAGAAATATGGTTAGAGGCAAGTCCCCCGGTTTTGACTGCATTAGCATTGAACACATTAGGCACGCCGGCGATCATCTGCTGAGGATACTCGCTGTTTTTTAGCCTATGTCTTAGGCATTCATATCTACCGGCCGACCTAATGCGCAATATTGTTGTGCATATTGTATAAAATAACACTGGCGATTCCTCAGATAAATCTACCTATAGGCCTATATCTCTGGCAACTATTATAGCTAAGGTAATGGATGGTCTGATTGACAAGCATTTGGAAAAGCATATCGCTCTGAATGATGCACAGTTTGGGTTCAGGTCGGGGCTCTCAGAGAATGCTATCCTATGCCTCAAGCAGACTGTCCAGTACTATACAGCTAGAAGGACGGCAGTTTATGCTTGTTATCTGGATCTATCAAAGGCATTTGACCTTGTATCGTATGATGTGCTGTGGAGTAAAATGCATACGGAGTCGACAGTGCCCACAGAAATAACTTCTTTATTAAAATATTGGTACAATCACCAAAATAACAGTGTCAGATGGGCAGGGTTGCTCTCGGAGAAGTATAGTTTGGAATGCGGGGTTACGGAGGGAGGGCTCATCTCGCCTCGCCTTTTCAATCTGTAGGTACCTACATAAATAGACTCATTGAGGAGCTTAGCAGCACCAACGTCGGATGCCATGTACCTAGGTGGCGTTTGTATGAACAATATTAGCTACGCTGTTGAAATCGGAGCATTAAGAAGGCAGGTGAAGATTTGCGATGGTTCAAAGCATACTGTCAGACATTTTACACCTGCAGCCCGTAGGTTAGTTTTACGCAGAAGGCGTACTACAACGAGTTGCGTGTTCAGTACAACAACGCGTTCCGGGTGCTGTTGGGGCTGGGGCGGTGGTGCAGCGCGTCCGGCATGTTCTGCAAGGCACGCACGGACGGGTTCGCGGCCGTCATGAGGAAGTGCTGCGCCTCGCTGCAGGCCCGCCTCCGCGCCAGCCCCAACTTCATCCTGGCCGCGTTGTCTGACCGCTGCCGCTGGGATAGCCCTATGTGGGCTCGATGGGAGTGTATGCACGCACATCTCGTAACATATTTTTTAATTCAATTCAATTCAATCTTTTTTTTTTTAATTCAGACATGTGTCCATAGGGGGTTAGTTATAAAAGTCTTATAAAATTACGTTAGTAATCACAATGTAAATATTTAAAAAATCCTATATATATATTAGCTCTGGACTCCATATGAATGGAGTCCCAATGAGCTAGGAAACCGCTGACCGGCGAGGCCCAGACCAGCTGCAGGATGCTGTTGGGACTGTCCCGTACGCGACACCACGCCGACGTAGCCCGCTTCCGCATCTTCGATTCTTGTTGTTCTGTTCTTGTTGTTCTGTTTCTTTTTGCTTGTGTAACGGGAAAATCATTTAAATTGCTTTTGTGTGTTGTGTATCTTCCTCCAAACTATAAAGAAAATCAATGTATACATGTTTTGGAATGTATTGAGAATGCTATAAGTATGTTTACCGGACATTCACTGGAGGTGTCCATGATGGTAGGAGTGAGAAAGTAACCACTTTGTCAGTCAGTAACAATCTAATTTAATTACAATGACACATGAGTATATATACAATATTAACTTACTACAATACTAACTAATGCGAGGCTAGATACACGTACAAATAATGCCTAATCTAAATGCAACTCATTAATACGTGAATCGATAACAATTACGAAACGTGCCTACCGGCACAGTACTCCCCCCAAGAGAAAATTAAAAATTAAAAAGTATTTTCGAGTAGGTACATCTTACTGAAAAAAAAATTATGACAAGGGTATGACCGTGTAAAGCGTGCCGCTTTGGCAATATGTTCCATTAAATTAATAATTTACCCCAAAAATACATCGACTCTTATCGGTAATTGGTGTAGGGTAGCAAATATTTCCTCATCTAGCGGATTTCTAGGCTCTTCGTATGATATCCTAAGAAATCAATTTGCATTCCCAGCGGCGAGCCCGTCGCTGGCCACGCAACAATCAGACCTACTAAATATTATTCTGAACAAAGTATCCCTGTTGCAAACTCAGTTTCTGGCTATTCAAGGAATCCAGTCCGATATGACCCTAATTAAATCCGATATAGTGATAAGAAAAGTACTCGACTGGACGAGTTGTCTGGAAGAATTGACTCCATTGATACACGCGTGGAAGCCTTGGAGCAATGTAGGGCTGAGCTCACCGAGGTCAAGGGCATCGTTAAAGACCTGGTGTCTGATCTTCGGAATAACGAGCAATGGGTCAGACGGTCCAATATACAGATTAACGGCGTCCCTGAATCAAGAGGAGAAAATTTGTACAGCGTTCTAAAATCTATGGCTGACTTGAGTGGGTTCGCGCTAAATGCCGACACAGACATTGACTTCGTCACTCGCATTGCTGTTAAGAACGATAGAGACAACAATAAACCGAAGCCAATCATAGTTAAACTTCAGGCACGGTATAAGAATAATAAAAAATAAGAAAGATGATTTTATCGCTGCGCTGCGCAAATTGACGAATTTGAAGGCATCAGATTTGGGCTTTGCGGGTAACGGTAGCCGTATTTATATAAACGACCATCTCTCCAGCTTCAACAAATATCTCCTTAAAGAAGCTCAACGCAGGAAAATATAAATACTGTTGGGTGCGGAATTGTACCGTTAAAGTGCGCAAAACTGACACTTCTCCTATTATTTACATAAATTCTGAAGCATCGTTAAACAAAATCATATAAGCATTAACTTAATGTTTTTATTGTATTTCCTTGTATTGTTTTTAGTGCCTAGTATAAGTTTGAGAATATTGATTTTTGGCCGCAGAATCAAACATATTTTTTGGGATTGTTTTTAATTTGGCATTGTTTGGATAACCGCTCGTAACAGTTCTATATCACTTTTTATGTCTATTAAAAATTGTAATTACATAATTTTAAGCGAATTAATCATAATATATATTATACACATAACTTTAAAAGATGTCGGTTAATATTTACTACCAAAATGCACGAGGATTACGTACCAAGACCAATGAGTTTCTCCGTAATGTACTAATTAATAATTATGACTTAATCTGTATAACTGAAACTTGGCTATTGCCCAGTATTTATGACTCGGAACTTTTTGATACCCGTTATAATGTCTACAGAACTGACCGCGATTATAACAAGTTGGGAGTGTCCTTAGGTGGTGGCACCCTTATCGCAGTGCGCCGCGAATTCAGAGTTGATCTGCGTAAATCGCAGCCGCTGATGTCGCTACCTGACGCTGATATAACCTGTGTTGATATTATCACTACTCAAGACTCGAACTCTAAAAAAATCAGGGTTTTTACAAGCTACTTTCCCCATAATAATAATCAGGTAGAATCACAATCAATATTTTTTGAATTCCTCTGCAATTTGCATATGGACTTCCCTGAAGATGTTTTTATCATTTTGGGAGATTTCAATATTAGTCATGCCATCTGGGTACCTTCAACCAGTTACTCTAAAAAAATGAAAATGTTAAACCCAAGCTTAAATAATCTAACATCTCAGTTATCTGCATTTATGCATTTTACGAATTGGGATCAATTTAATTGTTTTCCTAATATAAATAATCGCCAATTGGACTTAGTTCTGTCCAATCGTTGCTGTCAGTTAACTCTCGTCGATCAGTTAGTTCCCATCGACACTCATCACCCTGTATTTAGCGTTAAGATTGACTTGGGTTTCATTGAACATCACTTAAAACCTGCTCCCCGCGTCATTCGGCGATTTTTCGATGCAGATTATAACCTTTTAAACTTAAAACTAGATAAAGTAGATTGGAACTCGTCTCTGGGAACTAACAATATTGAACACGCTGTTGAACAATTCTATACAATAATTAATGAAATAGTTAATGATTATATTCCTAATAAAAATGACCATAACAAATATCCCGGATGGTACACTCGGCCATTAATTGCTCTAATTAATAAAAAAAAAACTAAACATAAAAAATGGAAAATTTATGGCAGACAGGCTGACTATATCTCATTCTCTAATTTGCGAGCAAAAGTTAAACGAATGGAATCTTCCTGTTATAACTTATTTATACACAGGGCAGAAGAAAACATTCGTAAAAATAGTAAGTCATTCTGGTCGTTTATCAAATCGAAAATGAATAACAGCGGGATCCCAGACACTCTTTACTACGGTGATAGTGTTGTTACTAATGGCCTTGACGTTGCTAACACATTCAACGTTTTCTTTCAATCTGTGTTCGTCCCCAATAATTTAACAGCAATTAATTCACCAATAGCTAGTACTGCCTTAACAACTAATGAAATTAGTAGTATTGAAATAACGTCGTCTTTAATTGAAAAACATCTCAGCAGACTTGACGAATCGAAGGGAAGTGGCCCTGACGGTAAAGCGATGTTCAAAAACCATGTTCAAAAACGTGTAAAACGATGTTCAAAAACCCTGGCTTTACCTATAAGCTTATTGTTTAAATTATCGTTGGCATCTGGAACGTTACCCGAATATTGGAAGCGCTCGCATATTGTCCCTATTTTCAAAAGTGGAGATAAGCATGATATTACCAACTACCGCGGAATATCTAAACTATCGACAATCCCAAAATTATTCGAGAAAGTAATCTATGACGCCCTTTTTCCCGTAATTAGACCAATGTTAAATAAACACCAGCACGGGTTCGTCAATAAGCGCTCCACAGAATCCAACTTATGTGAACTTATGGAATACGTGTTAACCAATATGGATAAGGGTTATCAAATAGACGCTATTTACACAGATTATTCTAAGGCATTTGATAAATTATCTTATGCAATTTTAATAAATAAAATCAGAAATTTTGGAATCCATGGTGACCTCCTTAGATGGCTCACTTCATATCTTCGCGATAGATCTCAAGCAGTGACGGTTAAAGGCCACACATCCAGTTTTATTCCAATTACTTCTGGAGTACCTCAAGGCTCTCATCTGGGACCGCTTTTATTTAACATTTTTATCAACGATGTTGTGGACTGCTTAAAATACTCAAAAATACTATTGTACGCGGATGATACTAAAATATATAGAGTAATCAAATCAGAAAGTGACTGTTATGAATTGCAATGCGATTTGGATAGGCTAACTACTTATTGCTCTGAAAACAACCTTTATTTAAATATTGATAAATGCTGCGCCAAATCATTTTCCCGTAAACAATCTCCCATACATTACAATTACAAAATGGCAGGGAAATCTCTTAATAGAGTTTCACTAGTTAAGGATCTGGGTGTCCACATTGACAGTGAGTTTCAGTTGACTACCCACGTTGAGAAAATAGCTTCAAAAGCGTACAAAATGTTAGGCTTCATTTTTCGTCAAGGAAAGGATTTCGAAGATCCTAATACCCTGATCCTTCTGTACAATTCATATGTAAGGTCATGTTTGGAATATGCTTCTACTGTTTGGAGCCCTTTTTATTTAGTTCATATAAAAACTATTGAAAAAATTCAAAATAAATTCATAAAACGGCTGAAGTATAAATATCCAAACTTTAATACTTCCAAAATCATTTCATTAGAACTGCGAAGGGAGCACAGAGATGTTATATTTTTATATAAGCTATTAAGCAATTTAATTGAGTCCGACTGTCTTCTTACTAAAATATGTTTTAGGTGTCCTAGTTTTAGAACTCGCTCTAATCATTTATTCGCCATCCCTACTCGTCGCACTAAATACACCAAGAACTCATTTCTGATACGAGCGTGTGCAACCTATAATAAGAAATACTCGCACATTGACCCATTCAACATTAAAACAAATCGGTTTGTTTCTGCAATCAAAAATCAATGGTTACCTAAGTAAACTGAAATCATATATCGCACTGCCAGATCAAAAGAGGAGTAACTCAAAATACAACTGTATTTTAAAATAAACTTTAATACAACGTCTATGAGCTTGAAACAAATCTAAAAAAGATTTTGAGTTGATGCTGTCTTGATCTAGCAGTGCGATATTAGAATTCAATGCTTATTAATAAATATGTAACTATAACTCTTTATAAAAATCTTATCTCTATAACTTATATTACTGTCAATTAAGAAAGTTCATTGTTAGTAGACATTTTTTTTATTTTTTCCTTTACCTTTGTTTCTCTGATCATCTTATAGCTTTGTAAAATTAAGTTATTCTTATTACTTTTCACGTCATATTGTCAACCTTGAGCAATTGTATTTAACTTTATGTGGAAACTGCTTTGGCTCACTGTATTATCCTTTGTTTTTGTATATTGTTTGAATTTATGTATGCTGTTTGTTTCCCAATAAATAAATAAAAAAAAAAATAAAAAAAAAATAGGGAAACACATACATCTTCATGGCCGTTGCATGAAGGCACAAAACATTTTCCTTACTTTGACGAAATTCTTGGCTCATTGAAAGATAACCTAAGAATTAATTCGTGTTGGAAATATTAAAACATCTTCATGGCCTCGCATGAGGGCAAAATAGCTTTTCTCAGTTGGCGAAATTCTTGGCTCATTGACCGATAACCTAAGAATTAATTCGCATTTGAGATATTAAACATTTTCACGGTCTTGCACAAAGGTAAAAACCACTTCTGAAGTCGAAACTATTACACAGTCAACCAATTGCGCTGATTTTAACGACAGCATAACGCTGAGTTGGAACCATTTCGTTACAACAAGTATGCCAGTATTTTTGTCTGTTTGTCACGAATACATGTTTTTTTTTTTTTTTCAAATAAATATTTTAAAAAACAAAATAATAAATACTATAGCGCGTGACCTTCAGACTAAGCTCCCTCTCCGCGCCAACCGAGGTATTGCGCCTAAGCGTTATGATTTGTAAGAGAGGCGCGCGGGTGAGCGAGAGGGAGAAGGTACAATCCTTCCCCGCCACCCGCCGAAGGTTCGAGAGTCGCGCGAGGTCCGAGCTGCGCTGCGTACACGCGTTCGGTAATAACCTCCCGCGCTCCCGCGCCCCGCACGTTTTATGTGTTAGGTTTTCTTGTTTTTGTGCTGTGTTTGTACCTTTTACTTTAATTATAGACTTAATTGACTAAAAACCTAGTTATCATTCATACCCACGCTACATTCTGGCTGCCCAACGTGTGTAATTTGTGAAATGAGTCGAGTGTTTGGTACAAACCGGTTTTTTCCAGTTTACCTACTATTCAAAACCGCGGATTTTGGTCGTGAAGCATAAGGACTTTAGTGTTTTAGCCGATTGTACTCGCCGCCAACATGCCGCCAAAGAAGCGTCAGTCCCGCCGACTGTCGGAAGCCGAAAACTTCGACACTGCGAGTTCCACCGGAGGAGTAGGTAACATCACCATGTCTCAGGAGACCTTCGCGACGATGCTCGCGACGCTGCAGCAGTCTCAAGCGGAGTTCTGCTCTCAGCTCATGCGCGAGGTTCGAGCGTCTACTCCGTCACAGACCGACCATGCGGCCGCTGCCGCTGCCGCAGCCGCCACGGTCTCTGCTGCCAATGGGAATTTCTCGCAGTGCACGGCACGCTATGGTGGATTGCCGGACGAGACCTTGGAAGCATTTTTGGACTCTGTCGAGGCATACAAGTCATGCCTACACATATCGGAAGATAATTGCCTACGCGGCTTGTCGATGCTGCTCACGAAATCAGCTGCAATATGGTGGCAGGGGGTCAAGGACACCACTAACAGCTGGGACGAAGCTGTGACCAAAATTAGGAGTGCGTTTGGTGAGAGACGTGTTGCACATCAAATTTATCGGGATTTATTCGCGCTAGTTCAAGGCCAAGAAAATACAGACCTTTTTATTGCTAAGGTAAGAGCCTTGCTAGCTAAACTGCCCCGGGGAGATCTGTGCGAACGCGTAGAACTAGATATGACCTTTGGACTGTTGGATCGTCGTATAAGAAAAATCCTTCCCTGCCACCCGCCGAAGGTTCGAGAGTCGCGCGAGGTCCGAGCTGCGCTGCGTACACGCGTTCGGTAATAACCTCCCGCGCTCCCGCGCCCCGCACGTTTTATGTGTTAGGTTTCTTGTTTTTGTGCTGTGTTTGTACCTTTTACTTTAATTATAGACTTAATTGACTAAAAACCTAGTTATCATTCATACCCACGCTACAATACCAAAATATATGTTCAAATTGCTAGTTTCCTCTCGAACTTGACCTTGATTTTTATGAAGAATGCCTACTAGTTACATTCCGCATATCGCAGTGCCGGCGATAATTCGCCCGCTCGTGCCGAAGCTCATCTATGTCGAATTGCATTCTTGCAAGTTGTGACGCGACGCTAGCCAAGCAGTTTGTAAAATCATCTGTTTTGTTTTGTTGACTGTTTACAGCTGATATCTCTGTTCTTCTGGTGTTCTCATAAATTTTATCAGCGACTTGACACATTTTGTCCATTGATAATGAATCCGTTACTGCCAACACTGCACTAACAGATGACGGAAGGAGTCTCAACCACATAAACCGAACAGTTTCATCGTTGATTGTTCTACCGGCTAAATTCCGCATCCTGTGCCATAATTGCGATGGCTTTTGATCGCCTAATTCCATAGTTGACAGCAGCTTCTCAAACTTGACCTGATCAGACTCGTCGTAGCATCCGATCAGCCGGTTTTTAATAGCATCGTACTTCCCTGTCTCGGGAGGCTTCGCAATAATGTCACTAATTTGCTGAATTTCTTCCTTGGCCAACTTTGAAATCACCAAATTAAACTTGTAGTCGTCACCCTGCTTCTGTGGCGCAACTATCGCTTCAAACTGAGTGAACCATAAGCCTGGAAGATCCCTCCAGAATTCAGGAATACGGTATATCACAGTCGTCGACCCGATCTCCAACGAATCTGTACTTGAACCTGCGACAGTCTTCGGGGGTAACATCGCAGTAAATAAATAATTTGCGCTTCCTGTTACCTTCTAATTTACTGGCTTAGTTCCTCCTTCTTTGATCACTTCTTCTTGTGGCAGGACAAACGACGTTAATTTGGCGTGTTGGGGTCACCACTGCACCGGTGGTTACCCCATGCTCGTGGGACGTCGGGCAGGGTAGCGACGAACGATCATTGTTCAGTCGGAATATTGTTCTTTGTCGGGGTCACCACTTTACCGGACATTCACATGACACTTTACCGGACATTCACAGGAGGTGTTCATGATGGTAGGAGTGAGAAAGTAACCACTTTGTCAGTCAATAACAATCTAATTTAATTACAATGACACATGAGTATATATACAATATTAACTTACTACATTACTAACTAATGCGAGGCTAGATACACGTACAAATAATGCCTAATCTAAATGCAACTCATTAATACGTGAATCGATAACAATTACGAAACGTGCCTACCGGCACAGTATGTTTTCTTCAATGGATGTTGTTATTCTTGGAGATTTTAATTTAAATTCATTCAACTTGAGTATTGTAAGTGAGTTTAATCATTTTATTACCTTCTGTCAGTTAAAGCAATGTAACGATGTTTGTAATGCTCACGGAGGTATCTTGGACTTGGTGCTGTCTAATATTAGCGATGATGTCCGCGTGCAGCGCAGCTTGGACCCTGTGGTTCCTCTGGACGCCTATCACCCGGCGCTTGATGTTACCGTAACCGTTTCCAGGTCTGACATGAATCATGAAGGGGAGTCGTTCAACCCAAAATCCATTCCTAAAAGCTTTCGTTGGAATTTCGCTAGGGCTGATTTACTCTCGCTCTACTGTGACATAGGTCAGGCAGACTGGTCGCAGTTGTATAGGCAGAGTGAAGTAAATCTAGCGACTGATGCGTTTTATGATGAGATAAATAGGCTCTTGGATCTCTACGTTCCTCTCAGAGTTGTTAGGGGCGCGCGGCGGTATCAGTACCCTAAATGGTACACACATGAAGTAATAGCAGCCATCCAACTTAAATACTTCCACTTGGTGAAGTTCAAAAGTCATGGTCTCGAATTCAATAGAGAGCTGTTTAAGTATTACAGAACGCGTGTTAAAGAGCTTGTTAGTAAAGCAAACGATCTGCACATTGCATCGGTTGAGCGTGGAATTTGTTCGAAGCCTAATAATTTTTGGAGGTATGTGAAGGACATGCGTAGTAGCAGACAGCCGCAAGACTCATTTTCGTACCAGGGTGAAATTGTTACAGGTCAAGAAGCTGTGGAGGAGTTCGCCGAACACTTTAGCTCTGTGTTTCATCCCGTCGCGCCGTCGCTTAATGTGGAGGATGCTGTTAACACGGCTTGCAGCAGTGCCGTGAGTGTTGCTGTTGAACGTGTTACTGCGCGTGACTTGCGTCGATCAGTTCGTCGTTTGAAGGCAAATTCGTCCCCTGGGCCGGATGGCATACCTGCATTCCTCATCAAGGATTGTTTGTCAGTTCTTGAAGAGCCTATCCTATATATTTTTAACCTTTCTGTCACGAGCGGTGTGTATCCGGCGCATTGGAAGGTATCTAGGGTCACACCTGTACCAAAGGATTCGTCGTCAAACGACATAACCATATTTAGGCCCATTGCTGTTTTACCCGTATTGGGTAAGATTTTTGAAGGTATTATATGTTGGCACATATCACTTCAGACGTCTTCTAGCCTCAGTGATGCCCAGCATGGCTTCCGAGTTAAGCGTTCCACCTGCACTAATCACGTAAACTTTGTTGATTATGTGCTCCAACACATGGACAGGGCTCGACAGGTGGACGCAGCCTTCTTTGATTTCCGGAAGGCGTTTGACCTAGTTGACAATGATGTTCTACTTTTGAAATTATCTAACTTTGGGTTTTCTATCCGGTTGCTGAAGTTACTGGCTAGCTATCTAACAGACCGAAAATATGTCCAATTGTCAGGTCACTTGTCTAAAGAGTATTACACTCGATCTGGTGTAAGCCAGGGGAGCACGCTGGGGCCGACTTTGTTTATCTTAATGATTAACGATCTGCCTGCAGTGATCAGCAATGCCAAATGTCTGCTTTTCGCTGATGATTTGAAGTTGTTTTATGCTGTTGATGCACCTTCAGATTGCGAGGTCTTGCAAAAAGATATTGATGCTGTTATGAGATGGGCTGAGTTCAGTAAGTTGCCATTCAATGTAAGCAAATGCAAAGTTATGACCTTTACAAGATCCAAAAGCCCAATCGAAACCACTTACTGTTTGGAAGGCAATGCATTGGCTAGAGTGCATGATATCCGTGACCTAGGGTTGCACCTTGATGATAAGTTGGATTTCCATCATCATATTGTCGCGACCCGGAACAGCGCCAGTAAGTCCCTAGGGTTTATCATGCGTACCGCTGCTACGTTCAAGGATATTAGAGTACCCATTGTCTTGTTTAATGCTTTTGTGCGTAGCAAACTCGAGTACAATGCTTTGATCTGGGATCCTGTGGAAGCAAATTATACCGTGCTATTGGAAAGAGTCCAGCAAAAGTTTGCGAGATACCTCTATAAAAAAATATACGGGTACTATCCGTTTTTGTTTCCGTCGCTATTTGTGTCGGGCATGGTCGGATTGCCCACTCTATTTTGCAGACGAAAGACGCAGCTCTTAATGCACTATTGTTTGCTACTGCGACACGAAATTGACAATCCGTCAGCTCTCGAGCGGCTGCGTTTCTTCGTACCTGACCACTATGTGCGGGCAGGAGTTCGCCGTCGACATCCCCTTTTTGCGGCTCTGGAGAGTTGCCGTACGCGTCGCGCTCAGAACTCACCGACCGCCAGGGCGATTGATTTGTTAAATGTTTTCACGTCGGGAGTCCAAGATGCTGACGTATTTGCTGATAAGTGGTCATGTTTACGTATCAATATTGATAGGTTCTTGTCTATGTTAAGTTAGTATATAAGTAGTGTGTTTTTATATTGTAATTAGCATAATAGGTGATTTGGTATGCACTGTAAGCCTGTTATTGTGTATAAATAAATAAATAAATAAAGCTATCAATCCGCACCTCTGCGAACATGCCAGAAACGCTACAAAAACGGGGCAAACACATCAGCATCCTAAAACTGTTGTTTTATTGGACACGCAGGGCACTCAGTGTCTTCTTGGAGCAATTAGCCCACAGGCTGCACGTATAGAAGGTCTGACAAAACGCTCTAAAGAGAGTCGTCTTGACGTTCCTATCACAACGCGCAAACCTGCGGGACAGCATATTTGACAGCACCGCCAATGCCCTGCGTTCCCTCTCAACACCCAGGTCATCTCCGAGATCCTCAGTGACCCAATGCCCAAGGTACGGACCGTTGGTACCGTATTTATTGCCTTGTTACCGGCTTTAAAAATCATCAGCTCACTCTTACTCGCGTTGTACCTTAGACCATGGACCACTGCATATTCCTCACAAATACGAATAACCCTGACAAGGGCACTGATCGCCGGGCACAGCAGCACCATATCATCCGCGTAGCTGATATTATTTATCGTTACCCCCCCGATAGAGCATCCGATACCAGTACTGCTGAGCCGGGCAATCAGTTCGTTCATGTACAGGTGGAAAAGTCTAGGCGAGCTTAACCCCCCCTGCCTTACCCCACATTCCAGCCTGTACACGTCCGAGTGCGAGCCGGCCCATCTCACTTGGTTAGTTTGGTTTCCGTACCAGTAGCAGAACAGGCTAACTACCCCCCTCGGTGTACTGGTGTCCCTCTCCAGCTTACCCCACAATACGTCATATGAGAAACAGGCATAAATTGGTGTATTCCCATCAGTGTAATACTAGACGGTATGCTTAGAGAATCGAAGTTTCCGTCGATAATCCAGGCTTAAAGCCAAACTGAGCATCCTGCGACTGTACAAACCGTCCAGTAAACCATCTAGAATTTTGGCTGTTACAGTTGCCAATTGGCCTATAGTTGGACCTATCGGAGGCATCCCCCGTTCTTTACAATGGGCACAACAATCGTCCTCATGAGATCGCTTGGTAGATAGCAAGGTAGGCGGACCCCCGCATGCCGCAGGTGCTCTATGCTGAGACCATCATGACCCGGCGACTTTCCCTTTGTTAGTGACATAATAATGTTCTTGACTTTTAAAGAAAACTGAACCGGCCGCTCATCCCCAGAGTCATCAGCACAGCACAGCAAGTGAGCTCACAACTTTAAACTATTCCTTGAATATATTGGCCACCTGTACAGGCTCGCACACCCCATCGATATTTGCAGGCAGAGTCGGCCTGTGGTTCATTTTATTTGTGTGCTCCAGAATTTGCTAAATTGATTCGCCTTGTGGTGAGTAGCTAAGATATTCATTTTAATTTGCTATTGGTTGTCCTGACACCACTTCAGCTTTTCCTTAAACGCCTTACAGGAAGCACATATATTAATGAACAGAGGTCCTGCGGCATGTTTACCGTAGGCCACCCACTGCTGAAAACCGAGCCTCGCCGTAATATGGGCCTCTTTCACATACTTATTCCAGCCTGTAACCTGCCTGTGCTTTAAAAACTTACGGTTATTACTACTTCTAATGGACGCTACCTGTAAAATCTCAACTATTTTTCTGTACAGGCTATCCAATATTTCCCTGTGAGCAATCACATTACAGTATTTATCACAGCATAAACTTAATTCTAAGGGAAATTTCAATGTCTTTCAAATTACCACAGCATAATTAATTATACAATTTTATCTGGTCACTATTCTTGTCCCTCCATACAATTTTATCATTTTTATGATTATTATAACAATTATTACAATTATTAACATTCATGTCATCGCCTAACCTACCAAAATTTTGAATTTTACATCTAATAAATACTGGAAAATGATCCGACCAGAACGTGTCATGCATAATACTAATATCAGACACTGTTAACCAAGCCGACTGAGTAACCAGGCAGTGATCCAGCCAGCGGCTACACCCGGTGAGCTTCACTCACGTACTCGTATGTATACTCATACGCAGCCGACCCACCGCCTAGCAACTCGATATCCGCACAGCGCCACTTCTGTTCCACACAAAAATTACCTAGCTCCGTAAAGAAAAGCTCACCCGGATGCGCATTAAAATCACCCAGCACATAAATACACTCCGCATTATGAGTCTCGATAATTGCACTTACTTCGCTTAGGCAATCCGTGAACTCAGGTAAGTTCGCGACCGCATCCGTGGGCATATATACGGAGAAAAACATGTTGGTATTGTTAATAAATTGTGTTGAAAGTATCATAACCAATGTGATGTTCCATTACGCTACAAAGTCTAGGTACATTTTAAATTAAATTCGGCGTGTAATTTTCAAATCAGTCTTTATTAATTGAAACTTAACACAATAATAATCTTCTAAAAAAATCAAATCATCTGCAATACTTTGCAATTATATAGTTTTTTAACGAAAATATTCCCTTACGCTACTTTATGGCATTTATCATTATACAAACTATCTTTTTAAATTGGTATAATCGGTATACAGTTATCAAAAGTTATAGTTATCACAAATGACAATTATTATTAAGTACAACTATTGAGATCTAAACAGTGCTCAAAATCCTTAAAAATTAATATAAACTTTAATAAAATCAATCACAGTCATAGTAGGACAAAGTGACGTTAGTGGAACATTTGTCACGTGTAGGAATTATATGGACGGTTTACGGTTTATGTAAAGAACAACCATCAGTACAAAATAAACCTTACTACAATAATATTACGCTTATTTATCTTATTCTTATTTTAATGCAATATGACTTTTTGTCATGATAAAAATAAAACAAAATCAGCATTTTCTAATTCTTCCATCGTAATTCAAATAGAGAACACCCGGCCTTCTCACACTAACTACTTTATATTTTGTTTTATTTTTATCATGACAAAACGTCATATTGCATTAAAATAAGAATGTTTAAAAGAATGAAAGCTTGTTAGTGGCTACTCAACTTTTTTTGTTAGAAACATTAACATAGCTTAACACCATAACTAAAATAATGTTCAAGGGGTACTATCGGATATGTCTCCAGGCGTCTGTAATGTTATTTAAATCTTAAAATATCACCATGAAACTGGTAGGGGTGAGTCCGGATTCCACGGATAATGCAAAAGTAGTATTTTTTTACTTTAATACACGCAACACACGTCCAAGTGAGCGGAACGACTGACACGAACTAAATGCAGGGAGCAAACAAAATGGCGTCTCTTGCTCTATTGTCAGCACAATCAACGACCACAGATTTAGTAAAAAACATATACCTATATTCGATCTTACCCCTATCCGATCTTACCCCAACATATCTTATAGAACAAATGTATTCCAGGAGTGGAATAGATGCTGGCATTATAAGCCATATCATGGTCATTGGCACGCTGTATAACTAATAAATCTAACATTAACACACAACCCAAACTGCTGAAGCTAGAAACATGAAATATAGTTTTCTAAGAAGACGTAAATAAAACAGCACTAATAAAGGTTTTTTTTTAAATTAATGCAATACTTATTCACTATTGACACCAAAAATACTTAAATGTCATTAATCATCACATAATAATTATTATTTTGTATTATAATTGCTCTTTAATTAAAAAATAATTCATTATTTATATATGTCGTTGGCTTAGATAGCAAACATATTAATATGTTAATAATTATTAATCTATATGCAGTCAATGCACTCTAAGGACGCCATGTAAACCATGTCATTATATTCCATTACGTACGATTTTCGTTCCTCTAATAAATACAACACGTAGCGTAAAGGATGTGACGTAGGTATGCCGGTTGCTAATTAAAGCAAAATAGCAGTTAGATCATTTAAGTTTTACCAAATCTTACGTTTGATAAATTAAATACGCATATCAATCTGTCAAAATTCATAACGTTTTAGTCAAACAGTGGCTTCTTACCTTGAGAGTAAGCAATTCGTAAAGGAAACAACTTTTCGGCACAGTGTGACGCAAAACCAACATCTTACGTTTTTCTGGTGTAACTGGGTGTAACTACCTACCAAAACCTAATGTAGGTAATGGTTATGGTAATGTTGCCATTAAGTAAAAACGCAACTGATTTAGTACTTTTGGTTTTTAATTTGATAAAATCGCCGAAGCGTAGGGTAAAGTCATCAGTGGTCAGCCAGAGACCAGTAGTCGACCTTATATGAGTGCGAAGAGTAGGAAATATATATTTCGTACTCTTCCCACTCATATAAAGTATAGGCATAGGCCGGCTACAGGTCTCTGGCTGACTACTGGTGACTTTACCCTATGCGGAATTTTCCACCACGCCAATTTTTGAGGACATTCAAAAATATGTAATTACCCTTTTTTTAACTCTATAGACTAAATAATGAAGTTAAAAAACAAATTAAGATGATAATAATATTATCTTCCAAATAACATTCAAATCCGGGCCTAGAAGGAGACAGATATAATAATATTTCACTCTAAAGTACCTATGCGAAGTGTACGTAGGACATCCAAAATCCCACGTCGTTTCTTCGGTTTTTAACTTAAATTTTATATTTGAGTAAGTTTTGAGGTAATTTCTTAGCATGAGTGGTCAGTAAGTATGTTGCTGCATGACTTTTATAACCTTGTCTGAAATATTTTTATAATTATTATTTTAATATTTATTAAATTTTCTGTAAATTAGGTTTTTTACAATAAGTATTCAAATATAAAAGTAAAATAACAATACTAATACAAAAAAATAAACATTATGTAAAACCTAACCTACGAGCCTTTCTTACCCGGGGTCCACCTAACAAGTTCACCTGGGTGGACTAAGGGGACTTGTTCTGACCTCAGAGGTGAACCAAGGGCACCGCTACAAATCCTATTATCCTCGGTTCACCTGACCGGGTGGTCTATTGCTACATTGAAAAATGTTGTGACCCTGGTACACCTTAGAGGTATACATCTATTAATCTTATCATAGTTATCATCCATAGTTCACTTAATCAAGATGTTTGTGTCCACTGTAGGTACAGTCAGCGTCAGATAGAATGGGACTGCCAAGTTAGCTTATGTCTGCTTAGGTTAGGTTTTATGACATTCGATGACAGACTGTAGTATATGCTGATGATTTTGAATTAAATAAATGAAATACTGTTAATAAGTAAAATAACGTAGACTGTATTTTCTTCAGAAATTAACAAAAAAATGTTTTAGATTACACAAAAACAAATGGCTATAAGTACAGATTTACTTAAATCTTTCTGCGCTATTTTCTCATACGGGATGGTTTTACTCTCCTTTTGAGAGCGTCGGTATTCAAAACAAAAAGCCCCTGGGGGCTTATTATGACAGTGTTTATCGCGTGACAAAACGTGGATAAAACATCCGTCACTTTCTGACAAGCACAGTGAGAGAGTGACGCATGCTTTATCTACCACGATAAAGGCGACCATGATACGGGCCCTGGTACACTTATCCCTACCGAGCTATACTCCTTATCTTAGTTTATCTAACGCATTCTTTAGTGTTATCTCATTATTTATTTATTTATTGCATCTGTACTGTTAAAATGTAATCATCATTTTCGATAAATTGTTTTCTACGCTTGATTTTTTTTTTTTTTTTTTTTTTTTTTTTTTTATATATATATATCTGCGATCAGTCGCAAGACTATAAGCTGATTTGTTGAAGCAATCTGTCTTTAAGGCGAAGAGGCCAGCGCCTCTCCTAACCGCTTACACAACATCCTTCCTTTTTAGTCTCTTTTCACTGACGGAAGGTTCTAGGAGGTGTGTAGCTAATGGATTGGGATGGGTAGATAGGCGCTGAATATATGCGGTCCGGTATCTCTCTATTTCGGTCTCGATTGTTGGAACATTGAGGTAATCGTGTATCTCGCCATTTCTTGAGAACCAGGGGGCCTTAGATATAGTACGGAGAATAATGTTCTGTACGCGTTGTAAGCAAAGTATGTTACTTTTGCTGGCGGTTCCCCATAGCGGGATACCGTAGATCCAGATAGGTTTTAGAACAGAGTTATATACTAGCAGTTTGTTGTCGACAGAGAGAACTGAGTTCCGTCCGATGAGCCATAAAAGGTTCCTGAATTTAAAGTTTATCTCGTCTCTCTTTTTCTTTATATGGTACTTCCAGGTGAGTCTTCTGTCCAGATGAAAACCTAGATACTTAATACATTCAGTATCGGGCAGAAAATCAGTACCAAATTTAACAGGTGGGCAGTGATCCTTTCTCAAGGTAAATGTAATATGGTTAGACTTGACGGGGCTTGCCCGGATACGCCACTTCTCCATCCATGTGGCCATTTCGTCTAGAAGCCGTTGAAGATTTTTGCTGGCTTTTTCTGGAGCTTCATCACTGGCTAGTAAGGCTACGTCGTCAGCGTATGTTGCAACGGTCACTTTATCGGACGTCGGCAGATCTGAGGTAAAAATATTGTATAGTATTGGTCCGAGTACGGACCCCTGTGGTACACCAGCTTCAATCTCGAGTAAAGTAGACCTTGCATCACCTTGCTTTACTTGGAACAGTCTGTCCGACAAGTATGATTGGATAATAAGATACAAGGAATGTGGGAGTTTTTCTTTCACTTTACATAATAAACCTTTGTGCCAAACCCTATCAAACGCCTGCTGTACGTCCAGGAAGGCTGCGGAGCAATACTTTTTATTTTCATAGCAGTTTCTGATTGCATCATACACACGGTGCATTTGCTCGGTAGTTGAGTGAGATTTCCGAAATCCAAACTGGTGTGGAGGAATTATCTCGGCGTGGTCCATGAAAGACTTCAGACGGGCAGCAAATATTTTTTCCCATACTTTCGAGAGAACAGGGGTGAGACTGATCGGCCGGTAGGATGATGCTACGTGGGGAGGTTTTCCAGGCTTATGAATCATGACGATTTGGGATATTTTCCAGAGCCTGGGGATGTAGGACGTTCTTAAAGTAGCATTAAATAGCGAAGTAATGAATGTTATGCACTTTCTGGGTAGTTCCTTGAGGACTTGAGGAGTTATAAGGTCAAACCCGGCAGCTTTTTTGATGTTTAATCGTTTTATTTCTACGCTTGATGATCGTTTTTTGTTTATGCATTACAGATAAATTTTCCGTTACATAATTTAGAAGTCTGAGTAGCGTCACCGTGTTTTTGTTCAAGGCTTTATTTAGTTTTCCATTAAAACCCTCAGCCGCATTATTTGTTCTTTGTCTCTGTCCGAAAACGCAATTTTTTTTAATACCGTTATTTTTAGTTTTAAACCAGGACTTGTCAACATATTTTATAAATGTAAACATTGAAATTTGGTACTGATTACTTACATTCTGATTTGATATACATATTCTCAGCCAGCTTGTATGTAGTCTTGAGGCAGTAATGGTAAAACTGATGTCATAGCCACAATTCGTTTTTTAGGTTTTGAGTTAACCAGTTTTAATTTTTTAGCTTTTTTCCAAATTGCATTAGTTCAATGATAATAACAACATACAATTTCTACATTTGGAAAAAAACTCGATCAATGTATTAATAGCACCTCGCTCAAAGTCAACGTGAAATAGTTGAGAATTCAGTGAGGCAACGTTGTTTTTAATATATCAAACAACGTAGCATACGTTTTCCCTTTTTTGTCTGGCAATAAAGCAAAGACTAATGGTAATACATTTGTGGACGACGTAGAGCTGCCATTTTCTCCAAAAATTAAATATACAGCTGGTAAAAGGGAAATGGGCAGCTTTTGAATGTGCCATCGCCAAAGAATTCTTTCATTGCTGCAATTGAATTTCTTGCCTCTTCTGACATAAACACTAAAATACGAGATTCCCCATCATCAGACTGCAGACTGATTTGTCTACTAATAAAAAAATTGTACATCTTTTTGGTACTTCAACCTCACTAAAATTTAAAAAAACCGTTTTTGTAATTGCTTCTGCCTTATTTCTTGCATTGTACATACCATGTTTTACGTTGTCTAATGTAGGTATTTCTGATATAAGATCTAATCCTTTATTTTTAAGTTTTGTAATTGTTTTAGCATACAAACTAGGAATTGGCAGATCAGAAGTTACTACTTCTTTTTTTAATTCCGCTATTGTCTTGTCTATTTCATTTTTGTTCAGACCAGGTTGGCAAAAATGTTGTTTGTTCATGCTCGTAATCCGATTGCCCTGCAAAAAATTGTTTTCATGCAAGACAAAAAAGGATTAAAAATACAATAATGTATACATCATATTAAAAACAACTAAGATATTTCCCGAACATTTAGTTTTTTTGTATAATGAACACCTCCACAACTGACTTTCATTTCTATAAGATTTTACTTTATAATACTGATGGTCACCATTTAATAACACTAAACCGCGTTCTTCTCTTAATAAAGTGTTCTTCGGACATTACAACTATTTACTATTTGAAATATTTTAGACATATAACAATAAAATATTATATTAACATTTCACAAAATGTCAACAGTTTTATATAGGTTCAAAATTAGAATGAATAATACAAATCTCTTTTTCCTTCATGCATGAAGGTTCGCTTTACGTTACTAATGATTTATCTATTGTATACTAATAAGGAAAACACAACCTTGACTCATAATATTGTAATTCTCAGATTAGAGTTTTCATTGCAATAATTATAAATAAAAACCGAGCCACTGCTGCGGTACACCCAGGTGTACC
The DNA here is from genome assembly GCA_927399475.2 of Acleris emargana. Lineage (NCBI taxonomy): Eukaryota > Metazoa > Arthropoda > Insecta > Lepidoptera > Tortricidae > Acleris > Acleris emargana. Next base: position 39,491,085 of record OV656835.1, on the reverse strand, counting down.
AAGGGTCTCCGTCAGTATCCGTAGTTCACCCAGGTGTACCAAGGGTCTCAGTCAGTATCCGTAGTTCACCCAGGTGTACCAAGGGTCAGAACAAGTCCCCTTAGTCCACCTAGGTGAACTTGTTAGGTGGACCCCGGGTAAGAAAGGCCTACGAGTGCCGCCGGTAGCGGGGCAGGGCTCAAGCTACCGGTGGTTAGGGCTGCAGAGAGAGGAACCTTCTCACAATGCGTACCGTGTGGAGGAGTACTGCCTTCTGTATCTAGTCCTTGATCCAGCCATCTAGCGAGAGTCTCTTGAGGTGTTGGTCGAGACTCTTCGCTATAAGACCGTTTGCCGAAACAACTATCGGGACAATGATCGTCGAGTCAACATCTCACATGGTGGTCACCTTGTGAGCCAAGTCTAGGTACTTGCTGAGCTTTCTCGGCCTTCAGGAGGTTCTCGTCATGCTGGATGGTGACGTCGACGAGCACTGCCGTTAAGATCGATCTGTCAACAGAATATCAGGCTTATTCGCGACAATAGTCCTGTCCGTGATAAGTGATAACAGATCGATCCCTATAGAGCGTAGCACGTCCATTTTTGAGAACTGGCACCGGTGTGTTCTTATAGTACGGCACTTCAGACTCAACAAGACTATATTGAAGAGCAAGCTGCTGTTGGATGATCCTGGCTACGAGGTTATGTCTGTGCAAGTACTCGCTATTGGCCAAATGCGAACAACCGGATATTATATGTCTGAGGGATTCGCCGGGGCAACGGCACGCTCGACAAATGTCGACCGTGCCAACCCTCAGAATATATTTCCGGTAATTGTTCGTCATTATGACCTCGTCAGCAATTGCACAGACAAAACCTTCGGTTTCCCCAAAGAGGTCACCAAACCGTAGCCAGTTCACGGACGCTAAAAAATCTACAAGCTCAAGGTCACTCAGAGGGTCAGAGGGCTATGGAGAGGGCTATGCTCGGGGTTTCTCTGCGTGATAGAATCAGAAATTATGAAATCCGCAGTAGAACTAAGGTTACCGACATAGCCCGAAGAATAGCTAAACTGAAGTGGCAGTGGGCGGGGCACATCGCACGCAGGACTGATGGCCGATGGGGTCAGAAGGTTCTTAAGTGGCGTCCGCGGACCGGGACACGAGCTGTAGGTAGGCCTCCAACAAGATGGAGTGACGACCTTGTAAAGATCGCGGGAACGCGGTGGATGTGAAAAGCACAAGAAGACCGGTCTGAGTGGAGAGCCTTGGGGGAGGCCTATGTCCAGCAGTGGACGTCTTTCGGCTGAAATGATGATGATGATGATGAAAAAGTCTACGTCAGGCCTTGTTAGGGCCCGGTAGAAGCAACCGTGTAGCTCCTTGCTCTTCCATAGGTTGTTGCAGTCTTTAGTGCTCAACATCGTTGGTCTGCGCCAGTTCTCGTTTGCCAGGGAGAGAGGCGTGGGGCTCTTGTCTACTGCAACCACATCACAATTTATCCCACACTCATTACCAAGGAAATAATCCCTGAGATTGCACACCTCGCGGTTGTGGAGATTCTTAGCATATAAAATGCCTCGACCTCCACATTTCCTCGGCATGTACAATCTCATGACAGATGAGCGCGGGTGCAACATGCGATGTGATTTGAGCAGTAGACGGACCTTCCTATGTAGGGCGTCCAGCTCAGTTTGAGTCCACCTTAGTATGCCAAAGGAGTATGTGAGCAACGGCATCACCCAGACATTGAAGGCACGCACCTTATTGCCAGCCGACAAAAGATTGTTACCCTTTCAGGTGCGGTACCGTGATTAGAGATCAATTAGCGATACTACTTGAACGTCTATAGACGTCACCGCGCCTGAAAGCGATAAGAACTTTTGTTAAGCGGCAAAAGAAGTGCTCGTTCACTGACTGCTTGATATCGCCGTCCATAATACCCAAAGACTGTGACATAGGGTAGTTTAGCCGGTTTTCGGCCAGTTAGGCAATATTTTGAATTAAGATGGATTTACTGAATGGCGTATTTGACGAAACTTGGTCATTATAATAATTCTTTATCAAAAATTTAATGCAGTTTTCAAAAACGTGGCACAATCCGTCGTCAATTGCATGGTGTTTTATATATAATAAAGAATATCAGAAAACCGCGATTTAGCCTGCTTTCGGCCTCTTTTTTCTGTTGTCGGCCGCTTATTTAACCAGTTCTCGGCCTCTGTTATTTATTTTTCTAATAAGTCTTATTTCAAATACAAAAATAGAAAAAATAAAATTCTATTTAATATTTATTCTATAGAAAAATAAAAAATATAAATCAAATAATATATATCTACTTAAAGCATGTTTTGTGTCCTTAATAGCTCAATAAAACACGGCCGTCAACTAAAATTATTTCTGTCCATTTTCGGCCATTGCAACAACTATGGCCGAAAAGTAACTTCTTAGAAGCTAGATTTCAGCCAACATGTATTCTGCTTATTTTGATATCTCCCTTTGGATAAAAGCAATGAAGAAGTATATTTAGACCTGGAGCAAAATAAGGATGAACGTAGATAGAAAAAAAAAGATATAATTGATACTAACTTTTTTTGTAACTGGCCGAAAACGAAATAAAATATTCTTATTTTTCGGCCAATGGCATTCACCAAGGCCGAAAAGTAGCTTTTCTAAATTTTGTTCTCGGCCGTCAAATACAATAAAAATAAAACATGATTTTTAACAAGTTTTTGTTAATAAACATGCGGCCGACAGTTAACTACCTAGTTAAGGAAGTATTCTTTTAATATTTAACAACATACTTATTAAGAAGATTGTTTTTCACTAGCGATTGTAATCAAATAACGATCATGAGCTTCGATTCTATTCTCGGCAGGGCGGCCGAGGACCAAATGACCATCCAAAATTGCATCTAGCTACCCGGCCATCTAATTTAAACGTATTATACTTAATATATTGAATATTGAAATCCAAATAACGTTAATTCAACTTATCTACTACACATATATATAATAGCAATGTTTCCAAAACCAAATAAATAACATTTTAAGTTTTTAACTCATGTGGTAAAAAATGTTGCGCACTATTTTTCTCACTAATTAAGACGCACATCCACTCTGTTTGAATTGCGTTGGCGCACTGACGAGACGAGACAATTGAAACCTTATTAAGTGAATATTTTTGGGAGGTGTCGGCGTTACATTAATTTATGGGATAACATTGTTTCTTTGAATAAGTAAGGTAACCTTTTCTTATTATTAGCGTTTTACTTCTTAGTTTTATAAAATACTAGCGACCCGCCCGCGGCTTCGCCCGCGTGGAATGTATTATACATATAAACCTTCCTTAAGAATCACTCTATCTATTAAAAAAAACCGCATCAAAATCCGTTGCGTAGTTTTAAAGATTTAAGCATACATAGGGACAGACAGCGCAAGCGACTTTGTTTTATACTATGTAGTGATAAATAATCATATTTCTGCATATATAAATATAAGGAAAAAACCATTGACATCTTTTACATTGTTTTTAATAGACATCACATTGACAGCTTTACGGCCAGCGTTACTTCAACAGCCCTCCCATAACGTGGGCCTAAGCACTTATGCTACACCTAACTGCCAAGTAAACTCCCCATGCTTAAGACAACCTAGCGGTTTGGTAAACACATCTGCTATCATGGCATCAGTCGGAATGTACACAATTTTAACATTGAACCTATCAACCATGTCTCTAACATAATGGTACCTAATTTCGATATGCTTGCTTCTTTTGTGTTGTACCTTATTAACAGCAAGTTGCATAGCAGACTGATTATCGCAATACAACACAATCTCGCAAGTAGATATCGTCAACAGTTACTTTATTATGGCCTGTAAGAACACCGCCTCTCTACTAGCTTCACTTAAGCTTATGTACTCCGCCTCGGTGGATGACAAGGAAATGCATGACTGTTTATAACTACCCCAAGAAATCGAATTACCACCGTACTTAAACAAATATCCTGTGTACGACTTTCGATCAGAATCTGAAGCCCAGTCTGCATCCGAGTATCCTTCCAAGATAGGGTTTACATTGGACTTCTTAAAAATTAAAGCCTTTTGCTTAGTTCCTTTAAGTTATCTCAAAATACGCTTAGATTGATTCCAATGGAATTCTGTATAATTGCTATTAAATTTACTTAGATATGGGACAGCAAACGATAATTATCAGGTCGTGTAGTTACACATAAATACATTAAGCTACCAATCAATTCTTGGTATGGAAACTTGGTGACATTGTTACTCGCAGCATTACAAGAACACTCACTATTAGAACTAATATTAGTCATCATGGGAGACTTTACAGACTTGCAGTCTGTCATGCCAAAACGATCCAACAACTTGTCAACACGATTTTCCTGACTAAGTTTGATAGTAGTTGCATCACGTTCTACTTTTATGCCCAACATGTTTCTGATCGGCCCTAAGTCTTTTAATTTGAAATGTTTTAACAGAGATGATTTTAACGTCTCTGCCAAGCAATTGTCATTGTAAAACACGAAAAAGTCATCGACATACAATGCGATAAAGACAATAGACTTACCAGATCTCTTAATGAAGATGCAGTCTTCTTGTTTACATTGCTCCTATCCCAAAGTAAGTAATACATCTTTTACCTTTTGGTACCAGGATCGCGATGCTTGCTTCAACCCATAAACAGCCTTCCGTAGCCTATAGACTTTGTTTTCACTTCCAGTGAAAATAAAACCTTCCGGTTGATGCATAAATATTTCTTCATGCAAATCACCATTAAGGAATGCTGTTTGAACATCCAAATGATCAATCTTAAGATTCATTTCCACAGCCAAAGCTAATAACAATCTAATAGAGCAGTAACGAACGACCGGTGAAAAAGTTTCATGAAAATCTTCACCATACTTTTGAGTAAAGCCTTTTGCAACCAATCTCGCCTTATAACGTGTAATATTTCCTTCAGAGTCCCGTTTCAAGGTAAAAATCCATTTATTCTTGACAATGTTTTTGTCAGCCGGCTTATCAGTAAGTTCCCAAGCTTTATGAATAATAAAAGAGTCTATTTCTTCCTGCATGGCTTTCTGCCATAACTCTTTATCTTCACAACTTAAAGCTTCTTTGACAGTCCGTGGCTCTATAGGAATTTCTACATTACTAACGTTGGTTACGTTACAAGTCGGGTTTAGAAAACGTGAACGTAATGGGTATCGTTCGCCAGTAGATGCAAGTATTTCATCTATACTAGGCCCTTGAACACACTCCGTCTCAACAGGTCAATTGGATGATTCGGCATGAGCTGGAGCTGATTCTGACTCGGCCTCCAAAGGATAATCGAAGGATTCCATCAAGATATGTTGCCGCTCCGCCTCAACCGGTGTATTTTTCCGATTCTCCTCATCATTACTACCTGTAAGATAAATAGGTTGAAACACTTGATTTTGTCTTATATTACCTATAGGGTGTCTTCCTGGAAAAACAGATTAATTAAATACCACGTCACGTGATACCAATAATCTTATTATTGTCAGGATTGAACAAACGATATCCTTTGACGTTGTCGTAGTAGCCTAAAAAGATAAGTCTTTTACTTTTGGGGTCTAACTTTTTACGTTTGCAGTCATCTACATGTGCAAATGCCTCGCAACCAAAAACACGCAGATTTTTAAGGCTTATTTTATTTCCATTCCATACCTCTTCTGGCAATCTACCAGAAAGCTTCGAACTTGGAGAGCGGTTAATAAGGAATGCTGCAGTATTCGCAGCTTCTGCCCACATCTTGTTGTCTAGATTGGCATTATACAGTAGACATCTAACTCTGTCAAGGAAAGTACGGTTAAAACGTTCTGCAGAACCATTCTGCTGAGGACTATATGGTACTGACAGCTGATGAACAATTCCTTTGCTTTTGAGAAAATCTGTTAATTGTTTATTAACGTACTCTGAGCCATTGTCTGATCTTAGTATTTTAACTTTATCATTACACTGATTCTCTACAAGTTTAATAAAGTTTATTGTGTACTTACACACTTCACTCTTCTTGGTAATAGGAAAGACAAACACTTTCCTGGAGTAGTCATCTAGGAATGTCAGGATGTAACGCTTGCCACCGAGAGAAGTAGTTGGCATCGGCCCGACGACGTCCGTGTGAAGGAGAGCCAATCGTGCGTTAGCCACCTGCTTGTTAGGATTAGTCACAAAAGGAGTGCGGGATTGCTTACCCTTAAGACACACATCACACTTCCTTCTTGGCAGTAACCTGAAAATCAATATCTTTAGCAACTTTCCTAAGCCATAACATCATGCTCGTAGAATTGGCTGACGTCATTAAATGAGCTTTACCAATAGTGTCAAGTCTGTAAATTCTCCCAATCTTCCTAGCTGTTAAAACTAACTCACCAGATTTTGTTATATTACAAGCTACAGTAGTAAAACTAAACTTAAAACCTTTTTCAGCAAGGCTTGCTACAGATATTAAGTTTACATTAAGCTCCGGTACATACATTACATCTTTTAAAGTTACATTTAATGCATTTCCTTTAAAATGAACTGTAAAATTTACGTCGCCTTTACCTTTTACTACTAACTTTTTGCCGTTAGCCACACAAACCTCCTTGGTTGGTGATGCATTGAGCGATTCGAACCAATCTCGACGTCCGGACATATGGTCGGTAGCACCCGAATCAATGACCCAAGAACGGTCGCTTTGAACACTACTAAGTGCAGTCAAAACCAGATTAGAGTTCGATACTTTGTCCACTTGAGGGCAGTCCTTCTTTGCGTGACCTTTTGAGCGACATTTCCAACACCATAGTTTCTTGTTCGTATCCGGAACCGGAACTACCATGTTTCGATGTAAGTACTTGGAGCATGTTTATTGCTACTTTGGGTACTGGCCTTGTTATTTCCACGATAACGTGTAAACAAGCAGTCATTCTCACCACCAGTGCACCCTTTCCATCGCTTGTCTTGAAGTAATTTGGTCTTTACCATATCTGTCATTATATCAATGCTTGAATGCTCCAAAGCCATAATCATAGGCTCGTAATCTTGAGGCAATCCTTGAAGCATTATAGCGGCAAGAAATTCATCGTCCAAAGGTTTGTCCATGCTTCTTAACTGATCAGCTAGTGACAGGATCTCATTAACGTAAGCTTCCATGGTTCCAAACTGATCTAATTTAATCGAACATAGAGTACGAAGACATGACAACCTTCTATGCATCCCGGTGTCGTCGTAAGCCTTTTTCAAGGTACCTATCCCATACATCCTTAGCAGTCTTTGCCTGCACAATGTGAGGAAAGCACAACTTGTCAACGCTCAAACATAGTCTCGCACGAGCTTTCTCCTCTTTACGCAACTTCTGTTCAGCATTATTACCGTCTGCAGTCGCATTTTTTCCGGTTACAATATGCCATAAGTTCTCGAAAATCAAAATGTTTTGCATTTCAAACGCCCAATCCCGATAGTTGATGGTGGCTTTCAGCTTCTCTATCTTTACAATTGAATTTGAATGCTCACCCATTTTCGATCACATAAATATAATTATACATACAGCAGAATTAAAATCGTGAAGAACCATAACCTTTTATAAAATATAAATAATCATATTTCTGCATATATAAATATAAGGAAAAAACCAGTGACATCTTTTACATTGTTTTTAATAGACATCACATTGACAGCTTAACGGCCAGCGTTACTTCAACACTTAGTGGCCGAGAACCGGGGGTGGCCGGTAAACCGGCTAAACTACCCTACCAAGATATTTGTAGGTTTCAACTTCGGAGAGAGATCTGAAAATTGTCTCAGAAAGCTGCAAATTCGATGAATTTACAACATTCCCTCGTTGAACATGCATGACCGCACACTTATCTACACCGAATTCCATCTTTATCGCACTACTGAACTCTAGTGTTATTTTCAACAGTGCAATAAGATCTTGGCGCTTCGATGCAAACAGTTTGAGGTCATCCATGAACAATAAGTGAGAAATGACTTCAGCTTCTCTACGAAGTCGATAGCCAAGCCCGGAATCCTTCAGCAAAGAGCTGAGAGGATTCATGGCTAGGCAAAACCACAAAGGACTCAGACTGTCACCCTGGAAGATTCCTCTTTCAATCCTTATCAAGTTAGGCGAATCAGAGGGGACATCTCGACCACCTGGTTGACGAAGGACTGTGACCCACTGCCTCATACACACACCTAAAAAGGATCTCAAAGTTGCATCAACTTTATTCAACTCTAAGATCCTTTCAAGCCATGAGTGAGGTACCGAGTCATAATAATAATAATAATAAGGTCGCAGGGCAGCTAGTGGCGAGCTGTTGGTGAGTGGCGACACCACGGACCTGAATGCTCCCGAGGGTAGGTCCTGTTCCTCACCTCACGCTTGCCTTCACCGGCCGGCTGGAGTGAATAATGACGAGGAACAGACCCTCACCTCTGGCTTGCCTTTATTGGCTGGTCAGAGTGGAGTCGCAAGAGCTATATGCTCGAAGGGTGGATGTGTTGCATAAGTGGTGAGTGGGCACCTTATGGTCGTTTAAAGTCCAGAAGCACTTCTCCACCCTTAGCCCCTCTGGAACTGTTACCTCCCTGCTGCTATATATATTCGGCTATTTCGGGAGGCCCATTCCATTGAGTTGGCGAGTCACCGCCTGCCATTTCAACCAAAGTAATTAGCATTGGCCAGGCAGGCGCCGTAGTTTCATCAATAGCCTAGTTCACCAATCCATATCTGTTCATTCATAGAGCCTATTTTAATACTTCCATCCTTCTTAAATAGTCCTACACTAACCATTGGTGGTCCGTGGGAGCATACTTCCATAGTTTGAACTCAGGGACAATCGCCGGTTGGTGTCGCATCACTTTACTAAATTAAACTTGTCTAAAGGGCCTCTGCGTGTTGGCTTCGGCTCCATGTACGCCTTCCAAAGGTCCGGGACTCCCATAGTCCCGTGATTGGTAAAGACATATAATAATAATAATAATACTTTATTCACAAAAACAAGATTTACGACTACTTACACTTTTCACACCTCTTATCAGGTATTAACAAGTAGGTATTAAGATTTAAGTTTTTTATACATTAAAAATGAATCAAATTTATAAATGCATCTTCAAAATTTAAATGTATTTTTGAAGCCAGATGTTGTAGGTGTTACAATACGTGTGTACGTACCTACAATTTATTATAACACTAAGAGTAAGCTTCCTCTGTTCCCCGTACTAGTAGTTATACTGTATCACGGTGGAACAGGATTCACCATCCTCGTTGTATTACTGTTGTAATATTGAGTTTAACAGATACTCAAAATAGCAAAAAATAAAAATGTACAAATTAAATTTATAAAGCAATAACAATAAGTGAAGAATGCGGGTGAGTGACAAAAATCCAGCGGCAATGCCGCGGTAGTCGAGCGAATGAAGTTTTAAACATGTAAACACGTAGTATATGCAAAATGATCAGATGAGTCATGGATAGTTGCATTTATATTTTGTTTCCACAGTGTGGCAAAGGGCAGATTGTGGGACCTAAATAATAAACAAACATTTATCTATTTTATCAATTACAGTAACTTACACACACATATTTTTATTATCTTTTTTTAATATTTTTTTTCATGCATGATTTGCGTGTAACTATAGTACCTATAGTAGACTAAGACTAATAATATGCGTTTAAGTTATGTTTGTATGTATGTGTGTGTGGTATGTGTGTGGGGGGCGAATGGTTGCTCACGTCCGCAGGAAGATTACCCACCGTTACCCTGCACGTGCCCCCTGGGTGGTGCTAACGAGCAATTAAATCTTGGCGGCTGTACTTGTCTTTATGACCTCACAGCCCTACACAGAAAAAAAACAGATCATGTCGAATGTATCCAAACCTCTAAAAGGCTCTTCTAAGAGCCCTCAGACTAAAGACATCGGACCATCAGTCAGAATCTGCCAATTAAATATTGAAGGCACTAGCAAAGCTAAGTGTGACTACCTGCAAAAGCTACTGAATGATCTTAAAGTAGACATCGCAAATATTCAGGAAACACATACCAGGGATGACCAGGACATTAGTGGCAGAGGCAACATACCGGGCTTCACCCTAGTAAAAGCAATAAACCACCCCCAGTACGGTATTGCAACATACGTCAGAACCAACATGGAAGGAGTGAGCTTGGTCCACCACGACTCAGCGGAGAGCAACTTCATCATTGTAATTAAAGTGAACGATCTCACAGTATGCAACATCTATAAACCCCCACTTGCTCCGTGGCGTACCAAAGGCATACCCGCTTTTAATCACCCTTGCATCTACACTGGAGATTTTAATAGCCACCATACGGACTGGCGGTATAAAGCCGACTATGCAAACGGAATAGCCTTGGCGCAATGGGCCGAAGGCCAAAATTTGCATCTGGTTTTTAACGCCAAAGACAAAGGCTCTTTTCACTCAGCACGTTGGAGGAAAGACTACAATCCAGACCTCACATTTGTCTCGAAGGATGACGCTGGTAAACCCCTCCCAACAAACCGCGAAATCCTAGACAACTTTCCAAATAGCCAGCATAGACCCATCCTGACTATAAATAAGAATAAAATATTTATTCAGTAATTTGGCCACATGAGGGCTCTTTTACACGTCAGTAACATGGGAGTCAATCTACTAGCGCTTCGGAAAAGACCATCATTGCGGAGAAGAAGCGCCGCAAGAAACTCCAGCAGAAGGTAATTTTTTCAATTATTAAATACAATAATACTTAAAAGTAAGTTACATTACAAGGTATAATAGTAATAAAATATTATTATTTTAAACTAACACAAATAAAATCATTACAAATGTAAGGTCAATAAAATAAAAGGTAAAATGACTAGGAGAACAACAAGACGAGGTCTCTACGTCAAGAACGATAATTAAAAAAACTAAATTGGAAAATAGGTCCTTGCAAGCGTGAACAGACCGGACTCCACAGACAGCACCCGTTCACGAGTATGACGCGTATCTCAGCCATCGCCTCCCTCAACCATGTGTTCGGGAAGGTGGCGACCCGATCAACGACGCCGCCGTAAGCAAAGACCTTAAAGTGAGCATGACATGCTCATGCTGCCGGACAAAGATAACAGTAAAAAAGTATCTGTCCGGTGAGGAACATCATAATGTGTTCTCAATTCTAGAATGTCTTGTGCACACAAGAATCCATAACAAAAAATACGAAAAAGACACAAGGTAAATTTAAATTTTAAAGTGTACATCATTGGCTTAAAGGCATTTTGCAATAAGCGCTGCCCAGTTCTCAGCTATAATTACAAAAAAAAAAAAAAAAAAGACAACCCTGATTTAAGTAAGCTAGTAGTAACTACTTAAAAACGTCTTTATCATTTAGGAAGTCATTAACAGCATAATATGCTTTGCCCAGCAAGCAGCACTTAATGCGAGACTTGAATTTATTGAACGGCATATTGACAATATCAGTAGGTATCTTATTGTAGAAGCGTATACAGTTCCCCGCGAACGAAGTGCTTACTTTACGAAGACGGTGACATGGGACTACGAGTTTACCTTTATTTCGCGTGTTGAACTTGTGAACGTCACGGTTATGTCGGAAGTCATGTATGTGTTTGCGTGCATACAAGATATTTTCAAAGATATACTGCGACGCGACGGTAAGAATATTAATTTCTTTAAATTTATCTCTGAGTGAGACCCGAGAACCCAGTTTATAAATAAAACGTATAGCCCGCTTTTGTAGTACAAAGATGGTCTGAATGTCAGCCGCTTTTACCCATAACAAAATCCCATAGGTCATAACACTATGAAAATAACTAAAATACACCAGTCTCGCCGTCTCGACGTCTGTAAGTTGTCGGATTCGCTTTACTGCATACGCTGCAGAACTAAGTTTTCCCGCAAGGGTGGATATATGCGCATTCCATTGCAGTTTCGAGTCCAAAGTAATACCTAAAAATACTATTTTATCTTCGAATGACAGCGTCTCCTCCTTTAGTCTAATACTAGCCCCATTCACTCCTTTCACATTTGACAGAGAAAATTTCATGCACTTGGTTTTCTTGGTATTTAAAAGTAAGTTGTTGGCTGTAAACCAATCAACAGTTGTAGACAACGTATCATTAATGTCATTGAAATTTTCCTGTTTCCTATCTACCTTGAATAAAAGTGAAGTGTCATCGGCAAACAGGACTATTTCATGTTTATCGCGCACAACGTAAGGGAGATCGTTGATATAAATCAAAAACAAGAATGGGCCCAGAATTGAGCCTTGGGGCACTCCCATAGCAACAGCTGATCTAATCAAATCTTACCTTGCTCACCGAACTCAGCGGGTGGACATAAACAGAACGCAATCTCCTGGTTGCGTTCTGTTTATGTCCACCCGCTGAGTTCGGTGAGCAAGGTAAGATTTGATTAGATCAAGGGCACTGTTTTTGATTCCATAATAGCCTAGCTTCCGCACTAACGTCGCGTGATCAACACAATCAAACGCCTTGGATAAATCACAAAAAACTCCAATTACGTCTAGTGATTCTTCCCAGGCATCAAATACATGTTTAATTAAGGTTGAACCGGCATCTGTAGTAGACCGTCCCTTGGTAAACCCAAATTGACTACTGTGAAGCAACTTATTCCTATTAAAATGTGAGGATATTTGGTTTAGAATGATTTTCTCAAAAACTTTACTCAGTGCTGGCAGTATCGAAATTGGTCTAAAATTTGTGGGGTCTGTTTTTGTCCCTGACTTAAACAAGGGTATAATTTTACTGTGTTTCATCAGATCGGGAAACGCTCCGATATCGACACATTTGTTAAATAAAGCAGCTAAATAAGGTGCAGTTAACTCTAGGATGGACTGTAGTACTGTGACAGAGAGGCCCCAGAGATCTTCAGTCTTTTTTAGATTAAGTGACCTAAACGTATTAATAACAATTTTAGGAGTGATATGATAAAAGTTAAACACATCTGTGCATTCCTTCACATTTGATCTTAATAATATTTCAGCCTTATCAGGAGATGATTGTAACGATTTAGTGGTATCTAAAGGTATATTTGTAAAGAACCGCTCAAACTCTTTAGCTACATCAAGGTCAGAGTTCACTAGAGTATCTTAAACTTGCAGGCTGTAATGCGGGTCTCTAATTCTAGTTCTACCAGTTTCAGTATTAATTACATTCCAAACCGTTTTAATCTTGTTGTCTGAGTTACGGATTTTGTTGGAAAAATATTCTGACTTTGCGGCGGCACAAATCTGTTTGAATTCTTTAGAATAGTTTTTGACGTAATCTAGGAACTCCGGCCTATGATCGACAGCTCTTGTAGCATATAACTCATATAATTTATACCTTTTTGCGTGAATGTCTGGTGTAGCCCAATCACTAAACTTCGTACCTTGCTGACCCTTTACCGTTTTTAAACTAAAGCAGGCATTAAATTCCTTGATAATACAATTAAATAATGCAGAACACAAGCTATCTGGATCATCCCGAGTACACGTCATATAATTCAATTGTTTCGAGATCTTAGAATTAAACAAATCTAATCGAGTTTTAGACATTGGTCTGAATATAAAATCTTGAGGAGTATTATCAGTTTTTCCCTTAAAAGAAGCTTGCTGACCGCAGTGGTCCGAACTTAGGATATTAATTATAGATTTCTGAATGGGGTCAAAATTACTAAATATATTATCGATACACACTGCACTGGTTGCTGTGATTCTGGTAGGCTCATAGAACAAATTTACTAAATTAAAGGATTTAAAAACGCTCAGCAAGTTAATAGACATGGGCGATTTGTCGAGTAAATTAACATTAAAATCTCCACACACAACTATAAACTTCTTACTATTAAAAACACAACTAAGAACAGTCTCTAAAACGCTCTCAAATAGTTTGTAATCCGCTGAAGGGGGTCTGTATACGCAAACAATAATAAATTGCTCCATTTCAATACAAGCAATTTCAATGTGACGTTCAATGGACTTCATAACAATATCTTTACGCTCCTTACATTTAATGTTATTTTTAACTATAATTAAGGATCCCCCCCGACTGCAAGATTGCCTAGCAAACATGCTAACTATATTATGATTATTAAAATTAAACATGCACTCATAACCTTTAAGCCAATGCTCAGTAACACATAAAACGTGTACATTAGCACTATCTATAAATAAACCAATTTCAAGTTCCTTACTTGAAAATCCCTGTATATTCTGATGAATAACATTTATTACATTACTCGTAATGCTCGTCGGCCTGTGGGCAAGCACGGGGCCACCGCGACTGTCGTCGCGAACGAAGGCAGCCGCGGTCGTTGTCGAAGCTGTCAGTTTAAATCAACCGGCAACTCCGGCGCAGAACCAGTGCTAATAAAACTTAGCGCAGGCTCCGTCCTCTTATCGCTCGCTATGCTAGTCATAACGGGGTCTAAAATATTATATGCTAACAACTTAGCACATTCATCTAAGTACCTACTTGGTAAATAACAATATTTACGCGTCAAATCGAATTTGTTTACAAATTTATTTGTATCAAAATACAGTATTTTAGAATTATATAATGCCATTTTATATAATATTGAGTTCAGAAAATCAATATTTTTATTACATTTATTTGTCAATCTATGGGAAAATAGACAAGCACAAATTAGTACATTGTTGCCTAGGCGCGGAAAGTAAGGGATTTCCTGACGAGGTGGTTAGCAGGCCGAGCAACAGCGAGGCCTGCTAAAATACGAGTCAGGAAATCCTCGTTTCCGCCGAGGCATACATAATGCTTTTCTCAAACATATTGTGAGGAAATAATACAAATACATTTCTAAAAAGTATTTCACACAACAAATAGTTTAATATTCGGTTTCACAATTATATTATGCAGAATGAACGAATGTTACCGACTGTCAATTGTTTTTAAATACTATAGACATTGGAATGCAAATTCAAAAAGAAACACACGCACTGTGCTAAAAAAGCGAGCAGTTACCTTGTCTGTTTGGAATTTTTGTCTTGGTCCTTTTGATTTTGTATGCAAATTGACAGCAATTTTAAGAAATATAATGGACATGGACGGAAAGTGTTTTCATATGGTTTTTTTACTCCTAGGAGTAAAATGAGGCTCTTTCCGTCCTTGTGTTTCAATCGGAAAACCGTTTTTTCCGAGCATGTTTGAGAAAAATTATTTTACCTATATCACCTTTGCTAATTTCTGTGAGGGTCTCAGACAATTTAAGTAGGTCATATTCACTAAAAGTTATACTGTTTGCTAGTAACACTACTAGAGTTGTATCGCGATCGAATTTGTCTTTGGAGATTCGTGAGATCAGGTGGTCTATAGACATTCCTGGTAAACAGTTGTTTACGATGTTATGACCAAGGTGTTTTACCATTTTTGACCCCAACCCAATACCCACTTCATCCGTGTACATGACGGTCCTGCACACCGGGGTTGGTATAGAACCAGGCGAGGGAGAGACTTGCCTAGTAGGTGGCACGCATGGCGCGCGCGGACCGGGCGGCGCGGGCGCGCAGCTTGGAGTGTCCCCTTGCTGCGCTGCAGCCGCCGCCGTCGGAGCGCGCGGCGCTGTCCGGGGGGAGGGGAGAGGCGCGCGGGGGGCGACTCGCGGAGCCGGAGCGGGCGCGGGGTGGGCGCGGCGAGGCGCCGGTGCCGGTGACGGCGAGGCCGGCAGGCTCTGCCTCCGGTTGTAGCAGGGAGAGCTGCCATAGCCATCGCACGATTTATCTACCAGAGAGTCCAGTTTCTGCATGTTGGTATTGCCTAAATCAATAATGTTGTTCACGAAGACTGAAGTTGGTATCAAGATCCCACTGGTGCCATCAGTGCCACTTCCCAGCTGGAATTTCCAGAAGGCCGACTGGTCCAAATTCTCAGTGAAAGTGGACGCCGCTATCAGGTTCATTCCGCCGGAGTCTAGAAACTACAACCGCTTTGTGGGATTAATAACGAAGACTGCCAAAACCTGTATTGCCAGAGGGTACCGTAAGCAATATATCCCGGGATGGAGCAAGGAAAGTGATCGTCTGTACGAGGAGTATCGTAGAACTGGAGAGTGCGATGTGGGTGCGGAATTGCTAAATTCATTGGATTTAAACCGGACCGAGAAGTGGAAAAACACAGTAGAAAAAATGGATTTCAAGCGCTCCAGCAGAAAAGCTTGGCGAGTCCTGAATAGGCTGACGGGCAAGAGCCCTGCAAATAGCATTAAAGCGACCGCCATCCACCCAAATGCCATCGCTAGCCAAATTGTGGCCACGTCCAGAGCTAGAAGTGACAAGGTCGAGACGAAGCTCATTAAAAAACTATACAAGGAGCTAAAAGACAATTTAATGCCTGAACAACAGCTTGCGGACCCTTTCGCTTCCAATGAAATCGACAAGGCCCTCAAAGAATTAAACCAGGGTAAAGCTTCTGGGTACGATAACATTTACAACGAGTTCTTAATCAACCTGGGCCCAAAAGCTCGTCGCTGGCTTGCATCCTTTTTCACAAATCTACTCGAAACCAAGACCTTGCCACTTGCCTTTAAACTATCTAAAGTAATAGCTGTTCTCAAACCTGGCAAGTCGGGAGAAGTGGCATCGAGTTATCGTCCCATTACACTACTTAGTAATTGTTATAAACTTCTTGAGAAGGTTCTTCTCCGACGCATACTACCACTCATCGAGGCTAGGGTGCCTGTAGAACAGGCTGGCTTCAGACCGGGTCGCAGCTGTTGTGACCAGGTGCTTGCTCTCACTACCCACATTGAGTCCGGGTTTCAGAAAGGCCTGAAGTCGGGAGTTGCCCTAGTAGACCTATCGGCGGCCTATGATACGGTGTGGAGACAGGGTCTCATGTATAAGCTGCTCTCCGTTGTGCCAAATATGGATGTGGTCCACCTGATTTCCAGCATGCTTTCGGAACGCCTCTTTCGAGTACATCTAGGCAGCAACGTCAGTAAGCTGAAAATGCTGAACAATGGCCTGCCACAGGGCTCCGTTCTTGCCCCGACCTTATTTAACCTATACATCCACGACCTACCTCTGACTGGCTCCCGACAATTTATTTACGCCGACGATATCGCCTTGGTCTCCCAAAATAAGGATTTCGGTAACCTTGAGACTTGCCTCTCGGAAGATCTCAACAGGCTGGGTCGGTTCTTTACAATCTGGAGACTAACTCCAAGCGCAGCAAAAACTGAGGTGAGCTGTTTTCATCTCCACAACGCCTTATGCAAGCGCGAGCTGAATGTGCAGTGGAATGGAGTGCGCCTTGGTCACAATTTCTTTCCCAAATACTTAGGAGTAACCTTAGACCGATCCCTAACCTATAAGGAACATCTCATCAAGGTTTCAAGAAAACTTCAGACCAGGAACAACATGCTTGCGAGACTAACTGGCACGTCGTGGGGTGCAAGCGCGAGTTGCCTGCGCACAACGGCTCTTTCCCTCGTCTACTCAGCTGCTGAGTACTGTGCCCCTGTTTGGCTGGAGAGTGCGCACACCAGCTTGGTCGACGTGCAACTGAATAAATCAATGAGATGCATATCTGGGACACTAAAATCAACTCCCACACAATGGCTACCAGTTTTGAGCAACATCGCGCCTCCTGACATTAGACGGAGTACAGCCTTGCTAAAAGAGTACGGTAAAATAATTAAAAATACAAGCCTACCGTGCCGGCAAGAGTTCCTACAGCCTGAAAAACAACGACTTAAGTCACGCCGTGCCCCTTGCCGCCGTGCTCAAGAGCTAGCCAGCGAGATGTTCCAGCCGACGGTGGCTTGGGCTCGCCAGTGGAGAGACACCCTGGGTGCGAAAACCAGCGACTGCATCCAACCTGGAAGGCTGATGAAAGGTGCTGATTTGCCTCGTCGCGATTGGTGCATACTCAACAGGATCCGCACCGGTCACGGTCGATGCGCCCACTATAAACACCTATGCGGCTGGACCGAGTCCCCCCGCTGCGACTGCGGTGCGGAGTCCCAGACCATGGAGCATATCACGCGCGAATGCCCACTGCGGTCCTATCCTGGTCACCCTGACGACTTCATTCTCCTTACCACCGACGCCGCCAAATGGCTAAGAAACCTGGATATCTGCATATGATATGACATGACATGACATCAACAAAAATAATTTCTTTTCTGTGTAATCGCCATACGAATAAATAAATGTATGTGTGTGTGTGTTTGTGTGTGTGCGTGTGTGTGTGTGTGTGTGTGCGTTTGCCATTTACTTATTTTATTAACTTTTCAGTGCTTTCGTAGTTCAACTGTTTTAATAATACTATATTGTTGATTTACAAGCGTATGATGTAAGTGAACGTAGATTTATGTTTTTACTTACTTTATTATATGTAGCTGGACCAAGGACCTTTATAAAGCGCTTTGCAAACTTGGTATTATGTTTCGGGATAGAATATACTACATCGTTTCTTCTTCGTGTTGCAGAGAAATCTGGTTGATTTTTGTGTTGTGCGAGTAGTAGATACTTAATGAACAGTTGTCTGACAGTCAAGACCGAAGTCTGTTGGTATAAGGACTGTGTGGGGTAGCGATAAGTTTTAAAGGTCATTACTTTGAGTATGACCCTCTGAGCTCTTTCCAGTTTCAGCATCGCCGTTTTTGTTGTACCTCCCCAGATAGTGATACAGTAACTTATGATAGATTGACATAATGCATGGTAAATTGAGGTGAGTAGCTTATTGTCACAGACATGTCGTAGGGTTTTGAATATGTAGATGAGTTTTCTCACTCTCCCAGTAAGGCTATCTGTATGTATTTGCCAGTTAAGGTTCTTATCGACTTGAACTCCCAAATATCTAAGACTTGTGGTTTCAGAGATAACGTCGCATTGGCACCTTGAGAGTTCTGAACATTTGTGCGCTTTAATAGAGATAGTTCCTTCTGTAGGTCGATTAATATTTCTAACACTAAACGTAATTAGCTTGGTTTTAGTTAGATTTAGAGTGAGTAAATTGTTATTCAGGCATTCTGTAACAATGTTAAAACCGAGTTGAGCAGTATGATTAACATCTACCCAGGAATTTCCATGGAACAGCAGTACAGTGTCATCAGCAAACGTTATTATTTGAGCATCATTGATACTTAGCCTACAGAGTTCGTCTATGTAGACAAGAAAAAGCGTTGGCCCGAGAACGCTACCTTGAGGAACTCCGTAGTTGATAACCTCTTCGGAACTGTATTGGTCTCCTTCTCTTACTGCCTGTTTGCAATTTGTAAGGTAGTCCTGGAACAATTGCAGTGGTAGGCCTCTCACACCCATGTTCTCCATTTTCTTTATAAGTATAGGGACAGAAACTGTATCAAACGCTTTTTTTAGATCCAAGAAGATACCAAGGGCTTTTTATTTTTATCTAATTTGTCAACAAGGAATGTAGTTAGTTGTTGCACAGCATCAACAGTCGATTTACGTTCTCTGAATCCGTGTTGATTAGCACTAAGGAGAATATTGCTCTCGAGGTAGTTGTTTAACCTTTTATTAATTATTTTTTCAAAAACCTTTGCTAGAGTAGGCAGTAGCGAGATGGGCCGGTAATTTGCAATATTATCTCTGTCCCCTGACTTATAGATAGGCACGACCAACGATTTTTTTAGTGCTTCTGGGAATTTTCCAGTGTTAAAACAAAGGTTACATATTAAGCTGATTGGGAGGGCAAAAGTATTAACAGCGAGCTTTAGAAAAAAAGAGGAGATACCATCCCAGCCAGATGAGTGACTGTTCTTTAATGCTAGGATTGTAACCTTTACTTCTTGTTCATCAGTTGGAAGCATTACCATCGAAGTCAGTGGAGTAGGGCCGGCACACTTATTTTTAACTCGATCTTCTTCAGTTAGATGAGATTCATTGATAATATTGTCTGCCAATTCCTTGCCGATATTAGTAAAGTAGGTGTTTGCATAGTTTAAGGATTCTTGAGGGTTGGATTTGAGTGCAAGAAGATGCTTATCGTTAGCAGAGGTACTATTGAAGTTACAGATCTGTTTGATAATAGTCCATTGCTTTTTCAGGTCGCCATGATGTTCCTTAATTAAAGATCTCTGATAAATACGCTTAAGTTTACTCAATATACGATTACATGTGTTTCTATATCTCTTGTAGGTTATTCGTATAATAGTATTGTCAGGATCTCTTTTTAGGTTTTGATGGAGTCTGTCACGATTTTTCAAGCAGCGAAGGACACCAGGTGTGATCCAGGGTTTTATAGTGCGCTTCCTGTGAGATACTCTAATCAATGTTGTAAATTTCTTTAAAGTTCTATTGACTAGATATAGGAACAAATTTGTAACTTCATTCACGTCGTACCCCTTAAGCAAAGATATCCAGTTAATTTCATCTAATTCTGCTATAGCTGAGACATAATCAACTTTTTTATAAGTTTTATTGGTATTCTTTTTTAGTACCGGTTTATTCGAGAGAGATATCATTACAGAAGAATGATCCGTGATCGAAGTGTCGCACACTAGTTATATTTGGCAATTTAGTTTTAATCATACAATGGCCCAGGCAATTGCTTTCTCTAGTTGGGAGTTTGTGGGATGGTATTATCCCATGCGATGCCAGCATGTCTAGATAATCAGAGGACCTGTTATCTTGACTATCGTCAGTAATATTTATGTTTATATCACCAATCAAGATAATATTTCCAAAACACTTCATAGAAATCAGTAAGGATTCAAGTGAGGATATGAAGTTATCAGTCTGTCTGAATGACGGAGGTCTGTAAATAGCAACAATGGCAAAATCCTGACCCACAGTTGTAACAAGACAGTTGGCATCATTAATGGAGTAAGGCTCCGTAGTGTTAGAGGACAAATCCGTTTTTAGGTAAATAACAACGCCATCATTTTGATTAAGGCTACGCTTAGTGGAAATAGGTTGATATCCAGACAAACTAGGAAGGTAATGGTCATTAGTAAGCCAGCATTCAGTTAATATAATTGCATCAAATTCAATATCGTATCTTTCCAATAGGACTTGCAGGTTATCAAAGTTGTGGTTAATACTTCTTATATTCTGTGTCAGTACCTTAAATTGACTGCTAGAGCTCATGAAAGCACCTTTGCAGCACTCGGGACCGTCCACTGCCATAGAATTACCGATATTGATGTTCTCATCAATATCAGCTGACACTAAGTTTATGTCATTCATTGTAGGATATATATATCGTTACGAATAGATGTTTGAGTAATTCACGGGCAGTGTGAGTTCCCGAAATGCTGCTCCGAGTCTGTTTGATAAGTAAATAGCTTTTGTAAATGAGTTTTTGGTAAGGTTGTACTGTGAGTGGAGTGTCTACAAAATAGGTATACAAGAAAAACTTACAAAATAACAGCACCAATAGTCATTGCACTGAACTAGTTGCTTTTAGGGATTCTACTTGCTGCTCGGATTTGATGAGTATAGCTTGCGAATCATCCGATTGCTTGACCAACACCTTCCCTTGCGAGGTCCAGCAGTGCTTGAAATTATGGTTCTTGCGCAGGTCGCGTGCTAGGTAGTGTAGTTTTCTGGCACGTGGTGTTAGCGATTCGGAGACATAAACCGGTTTCTTCTCTCCTGATATGCACAAGGTTTGTGTGTTGAACTTATCTTCTGGATGTATGAGGTTGTATTCTTTAACCGCTAGTAGTAGAAGCCTTGCATTGCTGGGTGGTATGAAACTCGGCAATAATCAACTTTTGCTGGGAATTTTTTAGGCGTCTTACTTGTTTTAAATTATTTGGCGAAAATGGTAAGCTTAGTGCGTTGTGCATTGTGGCCAATACATCACTTAAATTTTCATTCACAGTTTCATGAATATTCCTTATTTCGACCGTTGTGATTTTTCGGGCCCTTTGTAGCTCTTCCACTTGATCCTCAAGGTTGTTGATTTTTAATATAGCTTCATCGTGCTCAATCGAAATTTTGTTCACTTTTTCTTTTAAGTTGTTGTATAATGTGGTATTTTGCTTAAGAATTTTTTCGATTCTAGTATTGGTCTTGATTATTTCTACATTTTGCGCCCTCAAATCTTCAATCGCTTGAAATAATTGAGCATTTTGGTTTTCTCTGTCGGTTTTAAAGGTATTTAACATGTCTTTGATGTCTGATTGAAGAGATTTCATATCATCCAAGTCCTAATGGCATTTGCGTTTTCTTAAGCTCACCTTATCAACATTCGTAGTTAAGTCAGGATTGGACAATGATTTGTCTCCAGTTTTCAACATCATGTTCATCTGTTTATTTTGCATATACTGCACACAGTTTACTCATAGAAGCGTACCGGCCGGCCGACGAACACTGAACAGGTTTCGTGCAAAATTGTTGGTAGATCTGTTTTAGCACTTTATGGCTTATGAAATAAGGTTTAAAATACTGTATGGACTATTTAATTTTATTAATAAGTGCACTGACAAGTGTTGTGTAGTCTTATCGCAATGAGCGGCGGACGATGAATAGGATAAGCAAATAAGCCTTCTTGTAGTTAATCCAAGCAGCAGCAGCCGAGAGGGCCGCCTTGTTTCGCCTGACTTGCTGGCAAATGGTCATGTCTATGTGGAGGAGCTCCTAAGTACCACGGGCGGGACCCAACCTTACATCCATTTTGAGCAGAGGCTAAAACGTTGTTTGCAATAACATTTGCATTTAATTTTGTGCTATGGATATAAGGAGCTTGTAGAAAGTAGGCAAGCATGTAATGGGTCGGTAGTTCTTTGGATCCGCGGTACTGTGGAGCAGAAAGGTGACACCAGTTGTTAATTAAAATGGCAAGGATCCGATCTCAATCTCAAACAATTTAGAGGCAAGTAACCATTGGTAGCGATCACTAACGGAGTTAATATAATGTTTGATGAATTTGGAGTCATCCTTGATCTCCGCTTTCGCCGCTAAACTCTCTAATGCATAGAAATATTCATTGAGAGTCTCTTGCCGTTGCTGCTTTCTGTAGCAAAATTTCTGTGCGAAATCGGTCTGCGAGGTGAATTGTGCCTTCAATTTGGTGACGAGCACCTCATACGTTGTGAAAGAGGTGTAGTTGGTTGGTCTTATACCACAGCAATGCTGATCCGTCTAAATATGCGGCAATTGCATATTTTTTCTGTTCGTCCGTCCAGGTCTTTATGATCCCGATGGCGTCGAACTGCATTATAAAGTCTTCCACATCCGATAACCCATTGAACTTCTTCGCAGCCATCTTCGCCGAGCTAACCTTACGCAGGGGAAGATACACAAAATTACAAATAAATTACCCTTTCGATACTGTTTTACCGTATTTTTACTCTTTCTTCTTAGGACCTGCCTTACGCTAGGCTTATCCCTGTCTCTCACCATGTAATAGATACAAGGAATGTGGGGTTGTATCTGTAATAAAAAGAACTGGTAGGGCTACTTTTAAATATACTTTTATTCGTTTCTTCTTATATTTTACTCAATAATACATAGCGGTGCGCACTCGGCGCCAGGTAACATGCGACTCGCTCAACTATATAAAACAATCAGTCGCTGTTCTATCGAACTATTTGCTTTTAAATTTGAATAATTAAAAGCAAATGAGACACTGCATACATATTATATTTTGGTTTTATATGAGATTCATTGTTTTATATAATGCTAGGTTAAGTTTATTATTGTATAATATCATTAGCAATATTTAAAAAACGACTTACTTTGAGTTTCTTGCGGCGTTTCTTCTCAGCAGTGGTCTCTTGCGAAGCGCTGGTAGATTTTTGACGTGTAAAAGTGCCCGTGCGGCCTACTTACTGAATAAACATCTTTTATCTTTTTATCTTTTTTTACACTGAGCATGGTCCGAAATGCTCTTGCCCAGTTTTTTATTTTTTCTAACATTGTAAGCAGTTGAAACATAGTTTCTTAGATTAAAAGAGGATATGGGAGCTTTGCTCAAAAAGTGTTCACTAATACCACAGAATAGATAACAAGTACAGAAGGCGCACTGCTTTGATCTTTACAAAAGCCGCTTTTTTCTTAGCTAAAACATTATTATTTATGGCCCTCTGTCATCGTTGACTCCAGCGCAAGCCAAACGGAACGTTAAGGCTGTGTACGAACGGTGAAAATGAATCGGCTCACTCGCCGCGTCGCCGATAGTGAGGGCTGTCAACGATTAAAAATAAAATAACTTAATGTTAATTTTTTTTTTTTAAAACAAACAAGCGAATGCGGGATATTTTATCTTTAGATACGTAAATTTTAATATGTTCATACTAAACGCGTTCAAAGTTTGCCACCAATAACTGACAGTTGCTACGTTACCATATTTCTGCAGATAAAGACGGCAATCCGTAGCGAACGCTATTGTTAGACAAGGATAAATAGTTGTTTCAAATTACGGACACGAATGATGCGGCGTGCCTATATGGCGCCTATCTGTCATCTTCTATCCTATCTGGCCAATTAGCTACCTATCTTTATCGCACTCATGCGTATCTATCATGGTGGCCAATTAGCTACCCATCTTTATCGCCCTCATGCGATATCTTATTATGTATTAAATTGGTGGCAGCCCCTGAATAGTACCCATCAGATGGGTAACCGGCAAGTACTTGTAGCCATGAACGAAAATCGCGGAGTGAGCCGCGCCTGCTAATACGGACATAATGCAAAGTCTTTTTTAAGTCATCTAGATAGAGTTCAAGTTCTTGAAATTTATTTTTAACTAGTTTCTGCCAGCGACTTCGTCGGCGTAGATTTATTCGATTGTTATTCCCTCGGGATTAACACTTAATAGATAGGTATACCGTTTTTGAGTAATTACCGAAAAATTGCGCTTCTCAACAAAAGGACCACCTACACTCTTTTGCAGGAGCACTTCTTTTAAGATAGTTTTTTGTAATTCCTAACACCTTCGGAACCCAACACTGAGCTTGGCCTGACGTGCTCTTACCCGTTTTTTTATAAATTTTGACGTTTATCAAGTTTAAAATCAATTTGACGCAGTCCCAGAGAACTGTCCTGTCCTTTCAGTACAGGGACGAAACCTCCACCACGATATTTGCGACTCTTGGTTTCAAATCGGAACTCAATAACTTTTAAACAGCACAGCCGATATGCTATCAAGCATCAGAACTGTACCTAACTATGACATGGAAACCACTCTTAACGCTGTTTATCAGTTCCAACGCTAAACGCCCGATTGTTGTTGGCGCTAGACAGACAAACCGACAGACATAACAGTATGTCAGTTAGTGTAACAGTAGGTATGTCAGTTAGTGTTTACAACAGACTACACGAGGAGATAAAAGAACTGCCACTGGCCAGGTTTAAGCGTGCACTCAGAAAATGGCTTGTTCAAGAGTGCTTTCATTCTGTCAATGAATATTTTGACTATTATAAATAATCGACTTTTTTTTTACTGGCTGGTGAAATGTGTGAGACTATTAATTTTAAGACATCTTATGTACCTACCACATTTTAAGCAAAATAAAGTTATTCTTATTCTGCTTATAGACCACATTAACATTACCTACTTGGGGTTTTCTGTTCCTACAAAATTTTAAAACCGATAATAGTATTAAAACCACTTTATAAAGGACAGAAGCCTGTTAAAAGAAGTTCTATTGTTGACTTTCAAGCCCCCTGAAGTTTTTTTTTTTAAATATCTGAAAAGAGCGGAAAAAATATTAAAATATCTGGATATGTCAACGCTGTTAACGTCAATCTGACACCGCTGCTTTTGACATAGACTAACAAAACAGAATTAATAAAGCCTATCCCATGTTGTCACACTGGGTGATGGAAACAGATCTATAACATATAATAAAGTTGTAGAAGGGAAAAAATGTGTACATTTGAGATAGAAAAATACTACAGAATGAATGAGCAGCAGAACACGTTTCCACAATTTTTAGAGTTGGTGTCTGTTTGTCTGTTTCATTTTGTTTCTCCTCGCATCAATTAAAAACCGCTGAACCAATGTTAATGCAGTTTTTTACTAAAAGGTTTCAATAAACGATGACCAGGTTTATATAGGTATAATAAAAAAAACAAGATTGATAGGAACAGGGGGGGAAAAGGGGTCAAAGTGAATATGGACAAAAGTTACTGGATTGAGCAGGTCTCTTGAAACTTTGTATAATTACTCTTCGTAACAAATTAAACATACCTATTTCAGGATTTTTCGATAAAGGTTAAAACAATATCAAATTAGTCAAATTATAGGTGTTTCTTTAAAACCCTATTTTAGGACCGTCGATTAATTTACGTGATTACAAATTTAATATCAATCCGTTTATCACATAACTTAATTCAAGGATTTAAAATAAATCTATGTACAAATAGTAGATGGTTCAAAAAGGGACTAAAACAAGCCATAATGACACGAGATGTTTAGCCACGGGAGCGAGGGTGGCTGTAGTTCGAGTGTCATTCATTATCAGGGATCGGAAATTCGGATCGATATTTACCTATACTTTTGCACCGGCTTTGTTGTTCAGTTGTATGGAGGTGGACTCAATCGTAGAATTAATTACTAAAATTTCTGGGATTTCAAAATAAATAAATTGCACCGGCATTAATTCATAATTAATTATTTATATTAACTGTTTGAAGTTATTTTTCATGTATTGATTTACCAAATGTTATTTAATTTACCTGTAACTCATTAACCTAACGAATTTATAGGAGCAAAAATGAATGTTTTATCCTATATGTAAAGTACTTAATTATTATATTAAAATTTTGTAGTCCCAGAATCCCGGAACTTATATTATTAAAATAATATTTTTAAGAAGCCGACGCCATGTTTGCCTATCTTTTTCCGGGATTTTGCCAACTTTAGGTAAATATCGATTCGAATTTCCGATCCCTGTTAATTATAGTTGTTTAGTCTCGCGTTAAACACTCTACTTTTCACTTTGAACGCGAAAAAAAAAACTACGTTCTAAACAAAATTACAACATTTATTATAAAAAAGTTTCTAACAATTAAAACTAACAATTAGGTATATTATTATTACTATCGTTAATCTAACATTAGGGCGTTTTCACTAAAAAGTGTACCCAATTAAGGACTGAAATTAAGGAACTTTAACTTTGTCAGTTTTGTGACGAAAATTAGCCATACATTGCGGCCGTCAATATATAGCTACCATTATTTCTTCGCCTAAAAGCCTATTTCTTAGACTATTTCAATGATCACAAGTCACAACACCATAAAATAACAAACCGGTCATTTGACAGTCCTCGAATGTGACGTTTTGTTCTACACTACTTAAATGACAAGGCTAACTCTAATCCATGACGTTTTTTTTCTTTATAGTTTCCTTCGATCACGCCTAATAAACTTTCAAATGTTTAGCAAATCCTTTGTTTAAGCTTCATCTATTGCAAAGTAATATTTTAAGTAAATAACTTTATTTTATTTGTAATAAAGATTTATCTCTTCGATCGATTCATCTCATGGAACGAAACGCAGGATAAAGGTGCGTTCAAAAACTTGCTCTTCGACTTCTTTATATCCTAGAATATAAAGATATGGTACTTGTTTTAACTTATGAGTAAATAAGGAACCCAATAAACTCATTTAACTACTTTAATAACAATAAAATCATTAAATTTACTATTTAAGAAATACTGTTTAAATCCTTTGACACTTTAGTTTTGTTTTTGTTTACTATCAAATGTAAATAAACAGAGCCGTTCGGAAGTCAATAACTTAGCACCTTTGATGGTCGTATCCAAAGAGTAGTGTGTAATATACTGGGAAGAGAGCCCTCTCACGGGTTATTCATGCAGACTCATTTGAAGCGCCATCTACATTTTTGAACAAGTACCATTCATATATATACGTATAGCCAGCTACAGGTATTCTTAAAATTTAATGGCTTGGCTTTCCAGTAACAAACTATTTTGCTCTCGTCTTGTCGTAATTAGAATTGATTAACATTATTCTGAATTTAAGAATTACGACGAGACGAGAACAAAATAGTTTGTTACTGGGAAATACCTAACTAATTGGGCGGGAGGGTATAATGAAATGAAATGACAACAAGTATTATTTTATAGCTTTACTTTCTATTTTTATAATGTTTACGTTTGTTGTAGGTAATATTTTTGTGTAGCTATTTTTACTTCGTCATCCCCATCATAGGTTAACTTACCGGACAAAATCCGATTATCCGATTGACACCAGCTGTAAATTATTACATTTGTATATGTAATTATTATTGTATCAACAATATAATACAAAAGTACACAAACTAAAAAACAACGTCCCTGTCGCAATTAAAATAAGCGTCCATATCACAGAAATTTAACTTCACACGCGAAGTAAGTCAATACCCAAACGGAGGAGCAAGCTCAGAACTGAAGTATTGTGGTTTGTCAGGTTTGTGGTAACGAAAACACCTAAAAACCAGGGCAGAATCGCACTTGCAGACCGGAATGCAATTCAATTCAAATCACACTCAAATCAAATACAACCGTGGCCATGTTAAATGACTGGTAGGCAGGCAGGGTTGCCATTCCAAAAATCATGTTTCACTCGGCCAGATCTAATAAAATTAGATTATTCCGAGTATTATTTCAAAATAAAAGTATTTTTTGTGATTATGTTCAATGCAGGATATTTCTTATTGATTTATATGTAATGATAACATGCGTGCAGTGACATCTATCGGAGACTCATGATAACAATCGGTGTTTTTACTGTTCAGAAGTGTAGATGGCGTAACTATATATTTAACATAGCACAATGTAGGAGACTGTCCCCCCTCTGGTCGTATCCTTTGACCTCTATCGGGATCGAATCGTCAAGATGTGAGCATGTCGAAATAATCTCTTGGATTTACCGATCACGCCATCCGGCCCTGCCCATGGCAGAGTTTCTCCTAATTTAACTTCTTTTTCTTAAATGGATTAAGCTAATCCAAAATCTCTGTGTCTGCTGTTCAACCATAGCCCTTTTGGTAAGTATACTTTTCATCTCGAACTTTCACCACCGCCATCTTGATGATGACCTTTTCTTCACTTTCCGTGTTCGTAACTCGTGCATACTTATTTTTCAGTAACCACCTAACAAGTACTTCCAGCGTACTACCATGCATAATTTCTCTTGAGCTTTGACTCTTGCCTTATACCGTAAAAGAAGCCCACGGCTAGTGGTAAGTTATTTCATTTTCCTTTGCTAAACCACGAGTGTACTACCGCCTGTTCTTCCAGTTACTTAACTGTGAATATTTTGTTCACAGGGTTTTTTTTTTTTTTTATTCTTCTATTTCTATTTAAGGGTTAAACCTTAGGTTTGACCCTAACGTTAGTTTCTTCGTATGGAGTGTAGAAGCCCCTCAAAAACGTGTTAAGCTTGACACCGCCTTCTCGGCCTGTATGTTCTTCGGCCCGGCTGCTGACTACCTGCACTATGGAATACTTTTGTTCTCAAACTAAGTATCTGGCATCCCGCTGCATGCGCAATGCAAGTGTTCTGCTGATCACCACCTGCGGAGACAGTGAGCCCTG
This sequence comes from Acleris emargana, assembly GCA_927399475.2. Lineage (NCBI taxonomy): Eukaryota > Metazoa > Arthropoda > Insecta > Lepidoptera > Tortricidae > Acleris > Acleris emargana. The sequence goes on along the minus strand of OV656835.1, from coordinate 39,461,611 downwards.
CCTATCCTGTTTACCAGCACTAGAGCTGTTCTTCTACGCAGGTATTCCTCACGAAGATGATATTGTGAGTACCATAGCTACTTCTTTAACCTACGTGTGGTTCCGAACAATTTTAGTTACTAAGAGGGTAATCTTAATGTAAGTCAGAATTTAGCGATACTTTATGCTAAGTAAACAAAGGTATAAATAAATGTGGTTTACTAATGTCTGATTTTTTATTTGAACGATTTCATTTGTTGATGAGATGTAAGTCTGGCGCCCCTAGTTATATAAATTTGACTTACTCTTTCCTGTGCTGAATCTTACTCACACCCTAGTCTCATATGCTCACCAACCCAGCTACCCTGGACTATTACAGTGGCGTTCCCAACGTGAAGCTCAGAAAGTGATATCGTTCAAATAATATTTCTCCATATATTTGAATTTTAAATAATTTTAAATATTCTATTACTATTTGTGTCATACTGTTAATAATGCTGCAAGTACAGACTATGTACTATCTTGTGTATTTTTACAGGGACTATGGTTGCTTATTTTTTAAGAAATAATTATAATTAAGTTTTTTTCTCAAGAATATTTGAAACTTAATTATTTTTCTACAACATTAGTTGAATGTTTCAACTTTAAACTACTACCCTAACTACTAATAGCTTGTGTATTAGCTTACATTGAGCTATAGCCTAAATATTTTGAATCTTTTGGAACTTCAGAATCTTACTTACTCTGATCTCAGCTTTAATTTAAATCTTAACTTAATTTACTAGTACTCGACTAGAGTATACTCATAATTTCAAGAATTAATATTTCTCTTTAAATTTTAATTGTAACTTTTATCCTGGTATTCCAATACATTTAAATTTCATTATGGACTTTCTCAAAGCTGGTTGCAAGATTGCTCATTTACATAAAGATGAGATCACTCACGAACTAACTATTCGTAAATTGAACGTTGATCCTACCTCTCGTAGGGATAGTTTGAGAAAAGTATTGAAGCAAACTGCTGAATTATCTCGTAGAGGCAGCCTTAAGCTGAACTGTTTAGAAGAAAGCGATGTAGCTTTAGAATTAGATGTTTGCCAGCGCAAAGCGGAGGAGATTGAAAAAGAAGTTGATGACAATCTGTCACAAGCCGCTACAGATCGTTTGAGCTCCCGTTGCAAATACCTACTATGTCGTTTATCTCGGTTACCAACAAATTCAGAAGTTCAATTGCTTCGAGCCACTATCACTTCTATGTTAGAAATTTCATCTGACTCAGATACTAGTGACATTCCGTCTGATGACTCTGCTCCAGTGTATACTAAAAAAATAATCTATAAAGCTGAAAAGACTTTAAATCTGAATTCTTTAAATTTAAAATATAAAGGGGACTCTTGTGTCCGTACCTTCCTGACGCGACTTGAAGAACTGCGTGTGGCTCGGAATATATCCGAGGCTGCAATACATCGCGCCTTTCCTGAAATTCTTGAGGGACCTGCTTTGTCCTGGTTTCGCTCTAACCGCGTAGACCTTAAATCTTATCAAGAAGTTGTAAAAGCTCTTCGTGATGACTTCGATCTACCTGATCTGGATTATAAACTTTTGCAAGAAATTCGTGCTAGAACGCAGGCTAAAACTGAAACCATTGTTACTTTTGTCTCGACCATCTTAGGTATGTTTGAACGCTTAAACAAGGAAATTGCGGAAGACGAGAAACTTGACATACTTCTACGTAACATAAGACCTGAGTACAGTAGAGAGTTAGCTTTGCATGACGTTACTTCTATTAAACAGCTAAAGGTTTACTGCAAAAGAATCGAATTGGCGAAAGTAAGATCGGAACATTTCGTGGAACCTACTACTACGTCTTATGCACCTGCTGCACCTAAAACTTTCTTTAAAAATAAAACTTCCTCATACACAGCTTTGAGCAAGCGAGCATGTTCATCGAAATCAGAAGTACAGATGATAATATCGTCGATGTAACAGAATACTTTATTATCGAATTCAGCGGTAAACAACTGATCCATAAGTCTTTGCATAGTTGCAGAAGCACCGATTAAACCAAAGCACATGCGATTGTAGTGAAATAAACCGCGGCCAGGTACGGTAAAAGCAGTTTTTTCTTTTGAAGTAGCGCTTACAGGGATTTGATGATAAGCTGCGCTTAAATCTAAAGAAGTTAGATATTTAGCATCCCGTAAGTTATCTAGAATGTAGTTCACGTAAGGAAGTGGATAGGCATCTGGTTTCGACACGGAATTAAGTTTCCTACTATCCAGACAAAGTCGTAGTTCACCATTAGCTTTCTCTACCATTACGACTGGAGAATTCCATGGAGAGTATGATGGTTCTACTATACCAGCTTCTAGCATACGATCAACTTCTTTTTCTAGAGCAGTCTGTTTTCCAGGACTTAGACGATAATATTTCTGTTTAATAGGAGTACTGTTATCAGTATGTATTTTGTGTTCAAGTAAGTGAGTCTTACCAAGACCAACCTTGTCAGTGTTGATTTGGTCATAGAGAAGTTTAATATCATCAATTGTAGTTTTCTGTTCAGCAGTTAAGGATTCTAAATCATGAAGTCCAGTTCCGGAGGGAATATCGGACATGCTAGCAATATTTAATTCTCATCGGTTGATAGAGGGGAAATCATTTCAGGAGCTAGTTTAAAAGTTTTCCAAAAATTAATACCGAAAATTATAGGAGTAGTAATGTCAGGTTGAATATGAAAATTGACTAGTTGAACATTACCTTTATATGAAATAGGCAGAGTCATATATTCAGTACAAGTAAGCGTTTGACCATTAGCAACACGTAATATTAGTGGAGTAGAGTGTGTTGCGGTTGGTAAACCAATTTCAGTAAATAGTTGGTGGCTGCCTTTACCTAGAATAGAAGAGGTGGCACCACAGTCAAGTAAGCCTTTCACCTTTAGACCTAGAATGTCTACGGCGAGGTAAATCCGATTGTCTCCTTGAGGGGGATCAAAGCAATTTGTCTTTTCAATAAGAGAAGGAGAGGAACGTTTATAGTATTTAGATTTAGAAAAGACAAAGCTATTTAGTTTTTTGGCTGAGTGTTACATTTAGTGCAGTCAGGAACTCGTACACCTTTTTCACCGCATTTAAAACAAACTATTTCGCGAGATTTCCTGCACGAATTAGTAGAATGATTGTTCATGCCGCAACGAAAACAAGAGGGCCCAGTAGAAGGTTGGTGGATAGCTGCCACAAAGTTAGAGGCCTTAATAGAAGTAGGTCGCTCATAGGATGAGGAAGTTTTATTTTTAAAGAAAGTTTTAGGTGCAGCAGGTGCATAAGACGTAGTAGTAGGTTCCACGAAATGTTCCGATCTTACTTTCGCCAATTCGATTCTTTTGCAGTAAACCTTTAGCTGTTTAATAGAAGTAACGTCATGCAAAGCTAACTCTCTACTGTACTCAGGTCTTATGTTACGTAGAAGTATGTCAAGTTTCTCGTCTTCCGCAATTTCCTTGTTTAAGCATTCAAACATACCTAAGATGGTCGAGACAAAAGTAACAATGGTTTCAGTTTTAGCCTGCGTTCTAGCACGAATTTCTTGCAAAAGTTTATAATCCAGATCAGGTAGATCGAAGTCATCACGAAGAGCTTTTACAACTTCTTGATAAGATTTAAGGTCTACGCGGTTAGAGCGAAACCAGGACAAAGCCGGTCCCTCAAGAATTTCAGGAAAGGCGCGATGTATTGCAGCCTCGGATATATTCCGAGCCACACGCAGTTCTTCAAGTCGCGTCAGGAAGGTACGGACACAAGAGTCCCCATTATATTTTAAATTTAAAGAATTCAGATTTAAAGTATTTTCAGCTTTATAGATTATTTTTTTAGTATACACTGGAGCAGAGTCATCAGACGGAATGTCACTAGTATCTGAGTCAGATGAAACAGAGTCATCTTGTTTTAAACGATCTAACATAGAAGTGATAATAGTGGCTCGAAGCAATTGAACTTCTGAATTTGTTGGTAACCGAGATAAACGACATAGTAGGTATTTGCAACGGGAGCTCAAACGATCTGTAGCGGCTTGTGACAGATTGTCATCAACTTCTTTTTCAATCTCCTCCGCTTTGCGCTGGCAAACATCTAATTCTAAAGCTACATCGCTTTCTTCTAAACAGTTCAGCTTAAGGCTGCCTCTACGAGATAATTCAGCAGTTTGCTTCAATACTTTTCTCAAACTATCCCTACGAGAGGTAGGATCAACGTTCAATTTACGAATAGTTAGTTCGTGAGTGATCTCATCTTTATGTAAATGAGCAATCTTGCAACCAGCTTTGAGAAAGTCCATAATGAAATTTAAATGTATTGGAATACCAGGGTAAAAGTTACAATTAAAATTTAAAGAGAAATATTAATTCTTGAAATTATGAGTATACTCTAGTCGAGTACTAGTAAATTAAGTTAAGATTTAAATTAAAGCTGAGATCAGAGTAAGTAAGATTCTGAAGTTCCAAAAGATTCAAAATATTTAGGCTATAGCTCAATGTAAGCTAATACACAAGCTATTAGTAGTTAGGGTAGTAGTTTAAAGTTGAAACATTCAACTAATGTTGTAGAAAAATAATTAAGTTTCAAATATTCTTGAGAAAAAAACTTAATTATAATTATTTCTTAAAAAATAAGCAACCATAGTCCCTATAAAAATTACACAAGATAGTACATAGTCTGTACTTGCAGCATTATTAACAGTATGACACAAATAGTAATAGAAAATTTTAAATTATTTAAAATTCAAATATATGGAGAAATATTATTTGAACGATATCACTTTCTGAGCTTCACGTTGGGAACGCCACTGTAATAGTCCAGGGTAGCTGGGTTGGTGAGCATATGAGACTAGGGTGTGAGTAAGATTCAGCACAGGAAAGAGTAAGTCAAATTTATATAACTAGGGGCGCCAGACTTACATCTCATCAACAAATGAAATCGTTCAAATAAAAAATCAGACATTAGTAAACCACATTTATTTATACCTTTGTTTACTTAGCATAAAGTATCGCTAAATTCTGACTTACATTAAGATTACCCTCTTAGTAACTAAAATTGTTCGGAACCACACGTAGGTTAAAGAAGTAGCTATGGTACTCACAATATCATCTTAGTGAGGAATACCTGCGTAGAAGAACAGCTCTAGTGCTGGTAAACAGGATAGGCAGGGCTCACTGTCTCCGCAGGTGGTGATCAGCAGAACACTTGCGCATGCAGCGGGATGCCAGATACTTAGTTTGAGAACAAAAGTATTCCATAGTGCAGGTAGTCAGCAGCCGGGCCGAAGAACATACAGGCCGAGAAGGCGGTGTCAAGCTTAACACGTTTTTGAGGGGCTTCTACACTCCATACGAAGAAATTAACGTTAGGGTCAAACCTAAGGTTTAACCCTTAAATAGAAATAGAATAAAAAAAAAAAAAAAACCCTGTGAACAAAATATTCACAGTTAAGTAACTGGAAGAACAGGCGGTAGTACACTCGTGGTTTAGCAAAGGAAAATGAAATAACTTACCACTAGCCGTGGGTTTCTTTTACGGTATAAGGCAAGAGTCAAAGCTCAAGAGAAATTATGCATGGTAGTACGCTGGAAGTACTTGTTAGGTGGTTACTGAAAAATAAGTATGCACGAGTTACGAACACGGAAGGTGAAGAAAAGGTCATCATCAAGATGGCGGTGGTGAAAGTTCGAGATGAAAAGTATACTTACCAAAAGGGCTATGGTTGAACAGCAGACACAGAGATTTTGGATTAGCTTAATCCATTTAAGAAAAAGAAGTTTTAATTAGGAGAAACTCTGCCATGGACAGGGCCGGATGGCGTGATCGGTAAATCCAAGAGATTATTTCGACGTGCTCACATCTTGACGATTCGATCCCGATAGAGGTCAAAGGATACGACCATCAAAGGTGCTAAGTTATTGACTTCCGAACGGCTCTGTTTATTTACATTTGATAGTAAACAAAAACAAAACTAAAGTGTCAAAGGATTTAAACAGTATTTCTTAAATAGTAAATTTAATGATTTTATTGTTATTAAAGTAGTTAAATGAGTTTATTGGGTTCCTTATTTACTCATAAGTTAAAACAAGTACCATATCTTTATATTCTAGGATATAAAGAAGTCGAAGAGCAAGTTTTTGAACGCACCTTTATCCTGCGTTTCGTTCCATGAGATGAATCGATCGAAGAGATAAATCTTTATTACAAATAAAATAAATTTATTTACTTAAAATATTACTTTGCAATAGATGAAGCTTAAACAAAGGATTTGCTAAACATTTGAAAGTTTATTAGGCGTGATCGAAGGAAACTATAAAGAAAAAAAACGTCATGGATTAGAGTTAGCCTTGTCATTTAAGTAGTGTAGACTGTGTAGAACAAAACGTCACATTCGAGGACTGTCAAATGACCGGTTTGTTATTTTATGGTGTTGTGACTTGTGATCATTGAAATAGTCTAAGAAATAGGCTTTTAGGCGAAGAAATAATGGTAAAACAGCGATATAACGTTATATAAGGATGCGGTTAAAGATTGCGGAGCGTAAACAACTTAGATTGCCAAGGATTTTGGATTAGCTTAAGGCGATAATCCTCCATTCACAAACACCGTGATTGGTTGTTTAGGGGTTTCCAAAGTAAATTAAAAAAAAAACTTTAATCCCTAGAGATTAATAAGGAGCTTTAGTCCCGGTTCGCAGAGATTTAAGTAGCATTTTAAGAGCATGAGAAGTGAAAATGTTATAAACAGGCTTAATAAATTATTAAATAAATGAGACGCCATGATAATGTGACATCAAAGAATTACTAAACTAAAAAAAACTAAACTGAATAAAGATAACCATATCCCTCCCATAACTGGAGCGATCAAGACAAAAAAGGACGTGATCATAGATTAACGTTACAGAAGCAACGTTGTGTGTGAAACTAACGGGTGTCGCGTTGTTAGAAAACAATGTTTTAATGCCTAATATCGGGAGTTAAAGTTCGCATACATAATGAAGACAATATTTGGACAACCAATCTCCTATTTTAATTTAGCTTTGGTTTTACAATTTTAGGATGTCGTGTATTTGGCATAATTTTTATGATCCGAAACGTCCTTGGCATAATGTATTTAGTACCTACCAATTTCATCAAACAATGTTAACTATTCAAAATAATTCCAGAAATCATTCTACCAAACATAGGGATTTTGATCCTAACTAATTCAGTCCTTTGGGATCCGCAGCATTATAGTTAAAAGAGAAACCTTATAATGTCGCCATCTAATGGGTAATTATGTCATAAATACTTACCTATTTTTTTTTGGTGTTAGTTGTTTAACTTGTTTATCAATAAAAAACGTTCGCGGCAGCATCTACCTCCTCTGCCGTGGAGATTGGTCCGCAGTGTGGCATCTCCTTCATGCGCCCGTTGAAGGTCTCCCAGCAGATGAGCCTTCCCGCCTTTCTTCTTAGCGCCGTTATCGGTGCGCCGTCGATCGTGAGCAGCACCGGCCGGTGGTCTGAGGGGAGGTCGGGGAGCACCTCCTGTCTGAGGGGCACTGTGACGCCCTTGTGCACTGTGATGTCCAGGATGTCTCCGCATCCCGTGCCGTCGTGGTAGTGGGTCGGTTCTTCGGGCGCAGAGACATCCAGGTTGAGGTCGACGGTGGCTTGGTGCAGCTGCCGCCCCGCGCTGTTGGTCACGGCAGCATGCCACTGCGTGTGCTTGGCGTTGAGGTCACCGGCCAGGATGGTCGGCCTCGGTGACCCCAGCAGCTTTCGCAGGTCGTCTCGGAGCAGGTTGGCATGGTCCGCCGGCGGGCGGTACACCGCATACAGGCGCAGATCCTCTCCCGCATGGTGTATGTCCACCCCCAAGGCGTAGATGCTTGTTGTTGGCGTGTGGTCGACGGGCTGGTGCACGATGGTTCTACGCACCAGGACAGCCAGGCCCCGGTGCGGACGTCCCGTGGTGTCGGCCTCGTCCCGTCTGTACACCACATAGCCGTTGGCCTTGAGAGTGGCAGTAGGGCTCAGGAAGGTTTCGCTGACCAGCATGATGTCGACCCATTGCTCCTTGAGGAAATGCCGGAGCAGGCCGAGTTTGCCGGTCAGCGATTGAGCATTGCAGTGTACCACCCTCAGCATAAGTTCGTTGAACATGGGGCTGGAGGGTGGCGGTAGCTGCGGTGAGCGCGTTGGTGAGCGCCGTCAGTTGCTCCAATATGGTTTGGAGACTGGGCGCGGGGGGCGTCTGCAGGCTGTCCCTTGGTGGGGCAGCTGTCTCTGCGTGCCTCGCTGCTGGCTCCTTGTCATCTTTGTTGTTGCTTTTATTTCTAGGCTTCTTCTTTCCCTTCTTGATGGGCTTCAATGTATTGTTATTGTTATTTTTGTTCCCCGCTATAGCTCCCCTGGTGCTGGGGGCATTCGCCGGTGCCATCAGGGAGGCCGGATGGGTTTCCGGTTAGTCCGCTTCTTGCCCGGATGGGTTTTACATAGTCGCACTCGAACCCCTTTTTTCGAAGTGCGACTATTATTTCCTCCGGGTCTGCATCCGTGGGGCGGCCTCTGATTGCCACCTTCATCTTCTTTTCCTCCGGCAGCGAGTAACAGAACCATTTGGCGGCGGGTTCGGTAGTTTCGAGCTTGGTGAGGTAGTCCACCACACAGCGGTACTCCTCGCCTGTCGTCGGTGTGAAACGCAGCCCGTTTCCATACGGGTGCGCGGCAGGGGGGCGACTCAGCTTTTCTTTGATAGCCGCGTTGTGGCGGGACCAGTTTGGTAGGGTCTCCGCCACTATCGGCGGGTATCGCAGCTTCTTCTCGGTGGTGGTAGGGGCGGCGGTCGCGGCGGGAGGACCGCCCGTCTGCCGCATAGGGGCGGCAGTGCGTACGCGGTCCGCGTACGTTGGCGTGGATGTCGGGCTCGTCGTCGGGTCCATGAGCATCGCCAGCACCTCAAGAGTCGACGCCTTTGGGGTGCCGTCGGTGTCTATTGTGTGGGTGCTGCGGGTGCTCTCGTTGCCGGTGGATTCCTCGGCGCACTCAGCGACGTTGCCCTCGCTGAGTGATCGGCCTCGGCTCCTCAGGCGCGGGTCTCTGACGTCGGGCATGTAATGGCTCGTCGACGTCTTTTTCAACCTTTTTTGTTGTTGTTGTTGTTGTTGCTGTTCCGTTGTTGGCGAGGCGGGCGATATATCCGCTCTCCCCCTCTTTCCAGTGGGGGTGGGATTGGGGAGATTGCTCAGTACCTCGTAGTACTGAAGGATTTTGAGGTCGCGGTCTCCCTGTTTAAACGCCCTAAGGCGAAGGTAAACTTCGTTCCAACCAATAAGTCCGGCGGAGGCCCGGCCGGACTGGCTGAGCTCCTCGACCGCCAATCTATCAAGATTGAAGGCCTCGGAGTCAGTCCGGTCGAGCGATGGGCCGGGCTTGGTGTAGGCTGGGTACCTAAGGCGCGAAGTCCGGGGGGTTTCGGTTGCAGGCGGCTTCTGCCAGACGGCGCGAACCTCCTGTTCAGCCTTATCCAAGACCCCTATGAATGAGTCCTCGGAGCCTGGTGAAGCGGCATTTCGGGCCGAGGGTATCCGGGATCCTTCCCGATCACTTCTACCCTCATCGTCCGTGTTGCTGCGTGACGTTGGCCTGGTATTTTTTTGGGTGGGTAGTTGAGATTCCGAAGAATCCCGACTTTTTACTCGTCCATAGGTGGGGCGAGGGCGGTTGCGGGGTTTGCTACCGCAGTACGACGTTAGGTGCTGGCTCTGACGGTTGACCGCCGACCTCCACATTCCCTAGCCCGGGGCTTCCGTTTTAGCCGGACCGGGTTCGGGACGTGTAGCGAGGGCAGAAAACCGGTGGACTAGTAGTGGTGTATCAGTGTTGTGTAGTGTTCTCCGCCGACCAGTGTGTGGTCGGGTGAATCCCGTCGATGTTTTTTCGTCAGGAAAAAGTCTCCGGGTTTCGTGGCGATGGTGATGATGTGCGTCCGTGTACAGTTTTACAGTAGTAGCTAATCCGACTGCCTCAGTCGCAACCGGTCCGCTCTTTTATAGTCCCCGTGTCCGATCATTCCAGAATGCCTTCTCGAATGATCGATGTACCTACTTTGCTCCGCCGATGACGATCGAGACTGTGGCGACACCCCTACAGGAATTTGTATCGTCAACATTATTGGAAAGCAAAAGCGAGCGCGGGACACGCGGAGCTCAGTCCGCTCCCAACCACCATTCGTATCGGTATTCCGATAGCCGCGACTCGCGCCCGCCTGGTCACTCACTGTATTACTTAGCCTTAAGAACCAGTGATTAAATTAGTATCTCAACAAAGTGGTTTATCTTGTCTCTTATCACCTAACTCCCTCCGGACGTTTAATAACTGCAGGCAGCAGTTATATTGGTGACCCCGAAGTGATAATTTTTGTTCGAGCATTTTAAACAAGCCAGGCGGGCATAATGACGGAACCTAAATCCGAAGCACTCAACACCGCGATAGGAGAGGTACAATCTGTGAGCATACACAGCCGGATTGCGCCCTTCTGGAGCGACAAGCCGAGAGCATGGTTCGTGCAGTTCGAGGCAATCACTGCACCACAGAAAATAGGCAGCGAAACAAAATTCGATCTAGTAATAGGAAAACTGAACAAAGAAGAGCTCAGCCATGCCGATGACCTGTTGGAAACAGGGACGAGGAACTACGACACCCTCAAAACACGTTTGATTGCGGAGTTCCAAGAAACAGAGGAACAGCAATTCAACAAGTTATTCAATGAACTGCATCTTGGGGACCAGAGGCTGCTGTATAGGCGGATGGCAGAAGCAGCCCGAAATGCAAAAGTTGAACTAAGGACCGTAAAAAACTATGGCTACAGAGACTCCCCGTAGCCGTAAGAGCAGCACTAATGACGCACGAAGAGGAGGAACCAGAAAAACTTACGGTACTAGCAGACAGGATAGCTGAAACGCTCAAAATCACAACGATAGCGGAGGTGAGCAAAGAAAAAGATGGCGGCGGCTCCCCAGCCCTATTAGAGGAAATCAGGAAAATAACAGACGGTTTCCAGCAGCTGCAAGGGCAGGTAGATGAGATGAGAAGAGAAGCAGGAACCGGAAGCAGCCGCGGCACCTGGCCACAACGAAGAGGAGGCCCACCCAATTCCTTCCAGAAGCAGAGCAAGCTATGTCACTACCACCAAAGATTCGGGAAGTTTGCAAGAAATTGCCAACAACCATGTACCTGGCAGCAGAGGGGACAACCCAGGACGACAAATTGGAACCCGCAGACAAAAAACTAAGTGCGGTGCACCCCAAGGTGATTAAAGGGTGTACACCGAACTTGGACAATCACCGCCTTTGCATAACAGATCGAAAGAGTGGCATGACATTCCTCATAGACACAGGTGCTAACGTTTCAGTCATTCCAGTGGGTAGAGTCAGTGGCGCAATTAATCGCGAGTGTAGCTATAAGTTGTTTGCTGCGAACGATACGGAGATACGGACATACGGCACAGTGACGTTTGAGCTACACTTAGGGTTTAGAAAACCCATCATGTGGACATTTGTGGTGTGTGACGTGAAAAAACCGATCCTAGGAGCAGACTTTTTAAGGACAAATAAGTTAACGGTAGATTTACATAATCAAAGTTTAATTGACGAGTCCGGCAACGTAGGTATAAGCGGATCCATGACGCAGGCAACTCGGACGGTACAAACCATACAAAGGTCAAATCCGTACCGGGACATCCTAGCACGGTATGCCGACATAACCAAACCCATCACCTTTTCAGAGCCAGCCAAACACGATGTAAAACATTACATCGACACCACGGGACCACCGGTATACGCGCGGGCAAGGCCGTTACCGCCCGACAGGTATGCAAAGGTAAAAGAAGAATTCCGTGTAATGCAGGAAATAGGTATATGCAGACCGAGCAAAAGCTCCTGGGCCAGTCCTCTACACGTCGTGCCGAAGAAGGACGGACAAATTCGGCCATGTGGGGACTACAGGCGGTTAAACGCAATAACCAAGCCGGACCGCTACCCAATACCAAGGCTTCAGGACTTCACATATGGACTAGCAGGTAAGAAATTATTTACAACATTAGACATCAACCGCGCTTATCACAATATTGAAGTGGCTCCGGAAGACATAGAGAAAACGGCAATCATCACACCGTTCGGCCTATTTGAGTTCCCACGAATGACTTTTGGTCTGCGTAACGCGGCACAAACGTTTCAACGGTTCATGAATTCCATTCTTCAAGAAATTGAAAACTTTGTCGATCCGCAGGGCGCTAAGTCTTCGCTATTTTGTTACATAGATGACCTTATAATCGCATCGGAAAACGAGCACGCGCATAAGGGGCATCTAGAATGTATTTTCAAAATTTTAAACAAATACGGAATAACAATAAATTTAAGTAAATGCTCATTCGGGCAAAATACGGTAAAATTTTTAGGATACTCTGTTTCGTCATCGGGCCTTAAGCCACTCGACGAAAAAGTAAAAGCAATTATTGATTACCCGAAACCAGAAAACGTCGAACAACTACGACGCTTTCTGGGAATGATTAATTTCTAAAGGCCTCACATTAAAAAAGCAGCGGATGGACAAAGTCATTTAAATACATTTTTACACAACTCAAAAAAGAAAGACCAGACCAAAATTCAATGGGACAAGGAAGCCGACAACGCATTTTTGACAAGTAAGGAAAGCTTAAAACGCGGCGTTACTCTGTCATATCCGTTACCCGGGGTATCGCTTGCGCTCATGACCGACGCGTCAAACACCTCAGCTGGAGCCGTGTTACAGCAAAAATCAAACAACGTGTGGAAACCTTTAGGTTACTTTTCAAAAACTTAGAAAGTACAGTGCGTTTGATAGGGAACTTTTAGCTATATACATGGCAATAGTGCATTTTAGGTACCTAATTGAAGGAAGGGAACTAATCGTATATACCGATCACAAACCCCTAACATTCGCATTATCAAAAATAGGAACGACAAACGAAACACCAAGGCGAACAATGCACCTTATGTTCATCAGCGAGTTTACAAGCGAGATTAGGCACATAGGGGGTTCAGAGAATGTAGTTGCTGACGCGCTTTCACGGGTAGAAGCGATAGCAGGCCCCACAGTAGTTGATTACGCGGAATAAGCGCAAGCGCAAGCGACGGATACTCAGGTTACGCAGTCGCACAACAGCAGAATTCATTTCACAACACTGTTGCTACCTAACTCCGATAAAGTAATTTATTGCGAAATGTCAACAGGCACGCCAAGGCCTTACGTACCATTACAGTTTAGGGAAACAGTTTTTAAGGCAGTACATAATATTAGTCATCCCGGAATTAGAACCTCACGAAAAATGATTACTCATAGATTTTTCTGGCCAAGCATGAATAAAGATATCGGAAAGTGGGCAAGAGCGTGCGTACAATGTCAAAGGACTAAGATAGGTCGACATGTGGTTTCCGACTTAGGAACGTTCGACCCGGTAGGGAGATTCGAACACGTACACATAGATTTAGTAGGCCCTTTGCCTACTTCACAACAAGGTCATAAGTACCTAGTCACGATGATAGATCGAGGTACGAGATGGCCGGAAGCCATACCAGTGACGGATATGACAGCAGAAACGGTAGCGCGGGTGGTATACGAAAATTGGATAAGTAGGTTTGGAACTCCCGGTTACATAACCACAGATCAGGGTAGGCAATTTGAGAGCGAGTTATTTGCAAATTTAATGAAAATATTAGGTATCCAGAGAATTCGCACAACACCATACCACCCTCAAAGCAACGGGATGATAGAAAGATGGCACAGGTCTTTAAAAGTTGCCCTCACAGCCAGGTTGGCAGACAATGCGTCCTGGGTAGAGGAGCTATCAACAGTACTGTTAGGACTACGTGCAGCTGGTAAGTCAGGGAGCGACGTAAGTGCTGCAGAGATGACATATGGACAGGTCCTCAGGTTGCCAGGGGATTTTTACATAAAATCACAGATAAATAGTAGCGATCAGTTTTCATATGTAGAAAAAGTAAGAGACATAATCAACAACTTGAAACCAGTCCCAATTAAAAATAAGTAATAGGAAAATATTTGTATTCAAGGAACTCGATAGCTGCACTCATGTTTTTGTAAGAAATGATGCGGTAAAAAAACCGCTCACTTACAACTACGATGGACCATATAAAGTCATCAGTAGAAACGCGAAAACATTTAAGGTACAGTTACCAAACAGGCAGGTAGATATATCCATAGATAGGTTAAAGCCAGCGTTCATCTTATGTAACCATACCACCGACGTTTACGATGGGCAGACCAGTGTCACTCAGGACACATCGGCGCCATCGCCATCGACATCATCATCACCATCAGCGGTATCCTCGCCTACACCTGCCTCACGGATCCGAACCACGCGTTGCTTACGAGTTATTAATAGACCTATAAGATACCTAATCGATGATTGAACGCGTGACAATTTGTAGTTATTATTAATTTAGACGGCGTTGGGTACAGGACGGCTGTTTGGAGATTTTCTTTGTAATTAACTATGGCAGAGTCGGTCCTGTACCACAACTACCCTTAAGATATATACTTAAATATTTAATTATATTATTATGTAAACATATAGAAATACATATCGTGCATTACTGGTGCAAGACAGTTATGCACATTCCGCACTTTACGGTGCACAGTAGTAGTATAATTAGCGGTAAGGCACACATAGGAATTGTTTAAGTTAAATAACGGTACAATGTTAAATCATGCAGTACTGACAGACTAAGTCGACTGTGACACTTACGTTAGCATTTAATTGCTACGTACCTATAAACAAAGTAGAGCACACGTGCACGATGTAAGGGTCAATGTTTTCTTCTTTAGTTCACAAATTTTTGCGATCATTACTAATCGGAACCGTAACAAGTAGTTACGTCAACATTCATTGTTCAACTTGAAACAAAATAAACGAACTAATCATGGGCTGGGGACAAAGCAAAGAAGAGAACAAGGACTCGCACAACGCCATAGCCATGGCAACAGTAACAAATTTGTCAAGTCAAGTGGAGAGTAAACTCAACTATGTAGGAATTGGCCTCATTATATGTGCAGTAATTTTTGGAATTATAGTGTGTTATTACATCAGACAAAAGTGCATTCAAAATACGAGGAAGTGGTTAGAAAAAAGCATAAGAAGGATGACGCCTTCGGGGATCACGGTGACACCGAGGCCACAAGCACCAGTGTATTAAATCTAGCGGTTATTTTTCCATAATTTATTTTCTTTCAATTCATTATTTTTTGCTTTTCACAACAAATGGTTTTCAGACCACATGCTTTGTATATTAAGAACATAACTTTTTATTTTTCATTTCGTGGTATCATTTGTTAAATGTAAACAATGCCACCGACTTGAGTACGGTGCGTTGTCAGCAATGTGAATCGGTTGTGCGATACATAGTTAACAGTTTAGGGTTCCGTAAAGGAAACAATTAATTGTAATAGTAAAAACATGTTAATTTTATTTTTCACTTCAATGTACATTTCTTTTCAAAAAGGGGGGGAGTACTGTGGCGACACCCCTACAGGAATTTGTATCGTCAACATTATTGGAAAGCAAAAGCGAGCGCGGGACACGCGGAGCTTAGTCCGCTCCCAACCACCATTCGTATCGGTATTCCGATAGCCGCGACTCGCGCCCGCCTGGTCACTCACTGTATTACTTAGCCTTAAGAACCAGTGATTAAATTAGTATCTCAACAAAGTGGTTTATCTTGTCTCTTATCACCTAACTCCCTCCGGACGTTTAATAACTGCAGGCAGCAGTTATAAGACTATTCGTTGCTGGAATGTTCTACGCTTTTCTACAATGTTTTGTTTACAATCTCGATGTCCTTGGCTCACGCGTCTGGAATATTCCGCGTATTGCTGTCTCATTTTCAATCTCTTTCACACGTTTCTTGAAGGTTCTCAGTGTCGCCCTTTCTAAGCATGCTAACTCTTTCTTCATTAGTGGAAAATTGGCATATACTGAAATGTACTTCATAAGGGGTCTTGAATTTCAGGCGCCTGAAAACAACGGCAAGTTGGTCGAATTTGTGATAATCTGGTATGTGATAGAGCTACTTCTGAAACGGACTGAAACGATATTTCAGCCTGCTGCAAACGTTTCTAAAGCACCAAAATTCACGATTAAAAAACAGACGCGTTATCCCATCGGCGTAACAATACTATTATCGGTTTTTAAATGTAGGAACAGAAAACCCCAAAAACATCTCCCGGTTACATAACACGTAATGTTTAATAACATTGTTGCCTATGTCTGTCGGTTTGTCTGTCTTCTGGGCGCCAACAACAACAATTGGGCTGACTGGCCTATATAAGTAGAGGGATGCAGATATTTATTAAAGTTATTACGTCTCTGTTCTATTACGATGAACAGACAGGCTTAAATCGGTTGGCCGATTGTTAGTCGAAGGTCGCCCGTTTAGCGTGGGAATTGATAAACGGTGTTAAGAGTGGTTTCCAATTCATAGTTAGGTACAGTTCTGATGCTTGATAGCATATCGGCTGTGCTGTTTAAAAGTTATTGAGTTCCGATTTGAAACCAAGAGTCGCAAATATCGTGGTGGAGGTTTCGTCCCTGTCTGTCGTCAAATTGATTTTAAACTTGATTAACGTCAAAAAATCGGGCAAGAGCGTATCTGACCAAGGTCAGTGTAGGGTTCCGAAGCCGTTAGGTAGGTATTACACAAAACCATCATACCAAAAAACCATCTCAAAAAAATGCACCATCAAAAGAGCGTACTTACGTCCTTTTGTTGAGAAGCGTAGTTTTTCGGAAATAACTCAAAAGCGGTTGTACATCCGATGATGTTGAAAATAATTTTCCTTTAAAGTATTTATTAAGCTTTAATCCCGAGGGAATAACGATTATCGAAATCTACGTAGACGAAGTCGCGGGCAGAATCTAGTATGCTCATAATCATGCCCATAAACTCACTTTTAAAAGTGTTATATTCCAAACATTTTAAAAAGTGAGTTTATGGTGTTCCGCTGGATGTGCCCCCTGTCGGGCTAAATTAAGTGCCATTGCGAAGGGTTGTGGAGGTCAAGTACCTTGGTCACGTGGTGACGGATACCATGACTAACGATCGAGTTGTGGAACGGGAGTGGAGGGCGTTGTCAGTCAGATCAAATATGATTGCCCGCAGGTTTGGTCGTTGTTCTAAAATTGTCAAGCATATTAAACGAGCAGTATGAGGTCGAATGACAGCATAAAAGCGTAAAAACGCTCTCCCGTTCACTAAAACAACGCGATCAGGTTGCTGCTGCGGCTGCCCCGATTCTGCAGTGCCTCGGATACGTTTGTGGATGCACTCGTAGATTGTTTTTCGGCACCATCCGCGAACGCTGTGCTTCTATGGCGCAGAGCGAGCCAGCCGCAATGGCCTCTTGGCGGTCGTGGCTGAGAGGCTGGATGGCTTCTTGCGATTGGATGCGTGTGCACGCACTGACGCCCCGTACAGGCGGCAGTAATAGTTTTTTTTACTTCATGAATAAAGTTATTATTTAAATTGATTGATGTTTTTTTTCATGATTTTTCTATTATTGTGCAATTTATCATAGTGTGTTACGTTGATTGTAAATATTTACTAACATATGGATGACATTATCTGAATAAAGAAATTTTAACAATTATTACTGATAATATACTTCTACTAATTTTTATGAAAACTAGCCAAAAGACCACATACATACATATATAAACTCACGCCTTCATTCCCAAAGTGGGGTAGGCAGAGCTAAAGAATTACCAACCACTTTTAAAACTTGTTGATAATTCTGTAACCACACTTTGCACAATTAGGCTAAGATGTTTACCAGCGTATTAGTGACAGGTTGCAAGCCCATCGCCTAACAGTACTACAAGCCTTTACTCCCTTAGTCGCCTCTTACGACTTCCACGGGAAGACATGGAGTGGCACTGTTCTACCCCGGCAACCACGCGGGGAACGGACGGAAAAGACCAAATATGTATGATTTCAACAGAAAGCACTAAATAACATTTTCACCTCAGCAGCTCAAACAAGCAGGTTTTGCTGCTTAAAAACAGTAAGCAAAATTCAATTTTGCTGCGAGCGAGAGGCAAAGTAGCTTTTTAATTATTTTTTTTAAATGCCGTGAGCAGTGCTGGGGCTACTCACAACATTCGAAAAAATTTAACTTCACTTTTTTCTGTCACTTTCACTTCGATAGGAAAAAAGCGAGAGAAACAACTTGATTCGAAGTTCGATTTTCAAATTCCACACATAGTAGGCCCAAAAAGAAACGCACGTTCGGATGCACACATAACCGTAAAATTGCAAATAAAACTATCTGTTAAAGTTTGAAATGTGTTTATTATAACTATTTTATACAATGTTTTGAAGACAAAATTAATGAAAAATAAGAAGTTTATCATATATCTACATAATTTTGTTATCGTTTTAACAATCTTTAATTTCGTGACATAAACCGCGGGGGCAGTTTCAGAACGCATTTCAAAAATAGCGGGATTATTGTAGCCAATAGCCATAGACAAGGCCTAGTTAGGTTTTTTAAAGCCACAGACTACATAAAGCTGTATAAAGTTGTGTTTGCACTACGGCATTATCAAGCTGAGTGACAGGTTTTATCTGTTTCATGTTTATTTTTTCCACTTTGTATTTTATTAGTATTTTGCAAAAATGCTTGTGATTGATGCATATGCGATCGTGTCGTTATTTAGTCGTGTATTCACCAAATGGTCACAACGGAAGACCTGCGTTGGCCCTACCAGCTCACGCTGTGTTGTTCTCGCTGCTGAGGTGAAAAGTTGTATGTCTCACACGAGACCAAAGTTTTTTACGTCTCGTATCTTTGAATCCCTCGCTACGCTCAGGATTCTAACCTAGAATCACTCGCTAAGCTCGTGATTCAATAATAGAATCCTTCGCTTACTCGGGATTCAAAATCATCACTCGCAGCAAAAACCAACTTTGCTCTCTTGTTGAACAAATAACTATTTTATTCCTTAGAAGCATCATAACAGCAGTTTCCTGGTAAAATGAGTTCAACTTATTAGGCTTAGTAATAGGGTCCCGTTTGACAGCCTCCGAATATAGGAACCCAAATACACATTATAATCCTTTCACTCGTTCGGGCCTCGGCGATGACAGACACACAGATAGACAGCTTCTAAAACTAACCTAGAAACCAACTTAAAAAAGATGACGCTCTATTTTCGACGGTATGTATATATATTTTCAGTTAAGTAATAGTAATAATGTTAATAATGTTACAAAGTTATCAACAAGTTTTTAGAGTTGTTGGTAATTCTGTAGCTCTGCCTACCCCACTCTGGGAATGAAGGCGTGAAGGTATGTATGTATGTATGTAAGTAATAGTAATAAGTATAATAGTAATAAAAAAAACCGGACAAGTGCGAGTCGGAATCGCCCACCGAGGGTTCCGCACATGACACGGTTTACTCAAAACAAAATTTCATTCAACCGCCTTAGTTTGATATTGGTAGTATAACACGTATCTGCATTACTTGCCAAATTGCATAGTTCTAGGTCAACGGAAAATACCCGAGTGTCGAAACATACGTTTTTTGCGTCATAAACGGCCGTATCTTGGCTAAGATGTATATTTCGTACGTTTACTTAGAAGTGTGATTTTTTTCACAGCTTCTAGGGACTGTAGACCTCAGTATATGGTTTTAATTCCAACTCGATACCTTTACGCGTTCCGGAGATAAAGGGTCTTGATAGAGACGGACGGACTTACGGACAGACGGACCACAAAATGATCCTATAAGGGTTCCGTATTTTTCTTTTTAGTTACGGAACCCTAAAAACAACAAACAATTTAATACTGTTGCATTTATAATGAGAATCATCGGAAGCTCCATTCGCACTAAAAAGAAACATTGAAAAAGTGCTAAATACACAAGAAAAATGATTGAATATTATTGGTAAACATTTTTTTTATATTAAAATCAACGAATCCAATTCACGTCATAAGTTGGTTATTAGTTGAAATTGCTGATTTTAATACTTACATTTTTTTTATTTTTGAATATTATTAATAAAATATTTATTTAACCTATGTGAAGTATGATTAAAATTATACCTTATAGAGTAGTATCCACAATATTAAAGTAAAGAATATCTAATTAAAAAGGCCACTGTTGCGGTTGTGACCCTGATTTTTTCCACAAATAAAGCCTCTTTCTTACTTGCGTTATATTGGACCCGATTCTACAGTGGCCTCTAAACTTCTTCTAATTTTATATAGGTGTCGTCAAAACACTTTGCTATTGTATGAGCAGCTGTCATAATCAAAAGAAAGCGCTAATTTGAATCTGACGCTTCTAACTTTAGGCTGTCTATTCAACTTAGTTTAGCTGCCAAAATGCTATTCTAGACATCTCGTTTTTAACATGTTTTTAAGCGAAAACTCAGAAACGTCAAACTTAATCGACTTATTTTAGCGGCGAATAAAATAGTCCCGTTTATAATTTGTTTACGTGAAGTCAAGTGGATATTCTCATTTTTTATTTTCTATTAGAAATTACATTTTCATATGGATGAAGAATTCGTCATGGCTGCTGTGGCGGCCGACGAGAGGGAGCATGGCGAGGGTGAAAAACTTTATTTAAAGAGGTTGCGAGATGCATCCGACCCATTATTGATATTAGTACCCATGTTTTCTTTGTATGGCGGTCCACCAAATGATTTCGCCGTCAACAACTTGTCATTACCCAAACTCAATAGAAAAGAACACGGACACTTACAAACGGACAATCCACAAACAACTTGCATTAACCAAACTCAATAGAAAAGAACACGGACACTTACAAACGGACAATCCACAAACAACTTGCATTACCCAAACTTAATAGAAAAGAACACCACTCACAAACGGACAATCCACAAACAACTTGCATTTTTTTGATCTTTTAAATGTTTCCCATTTAAATATGATAAATTATTTTTACATGATATAAAATGTGAACAACAGTATTAAAGATACTGTTAAAAATAAATACCTAATACAATAAAGCGGATTTAAATATTAAAATATAATATACAATGTAAAACAAACACGATCACATACTCTTTTTTATAGATTCCATTCATTCATTAACTCACTTATTTTTTGAAAGTAGCAACATATCAACTTAACTTAAAAGTTTTAGACTACGGATAAAATCAGGCTAAATTTTGTCAACTTGACATTCTGGAATAGCACTTATATTAAGTCTGCAGTCTGAACTATGTCTAAAAATTAGACAATTTTGTTTTAGGCTATTTAAGCGATGTGCACGTAGAATCGGGTCCATTATATATCGTAGCTATTACTTAATCCATGTTAATCGCTTTAGCCCCGCACCGCTGGCCCCAGCAATAAAAACGGGTTTCGTACCTAATAGGAATTAAGACAAGGCGAGGCAAGGCTTACTCATTAAAAAAACATTTATTATTTCAAAATATAATTGTTTGCAGACATACATGTATGTAATGTATAGATACAGAACATGTTCTAAGTAATTGATATTCAATGACCTGTACGTTTAGAGAATGCCTGTATTCTCGAATCGTTGACAGTTATTCGGGTTTGATAAACTAATAGTAGTATTAATTGAGTACCTACCTATGAACTGAATTATAAATCACCCTGATGAACTTGCCACGTAGATACTCGGAGGTTTAAAATAATCAGAAGACAACCTATGAATAAAGGAACGTTTTTATTGATATTAGTAACACTACATACGATATACATTCGCTAGCGTGGGCTAACGTATTCTCATTTACTTTGTTATTTTTTAAATCGATAGCAAGGACGCATTGTAAAACAAAACTAAACTTCTAGTACATAATTATTACCTAAGTGGGTAGGGTAACTCTACATAATACTATTGAGCTATAAGTATTTTATTTAGTTTGAGTTGATAGTATTCCAGTGATCTTTCATTTAAGAATATTTAATGCAATTTTGTAGGTATAATATATTGATAAGTAAATATAAGCAGTAGTACCGACCTAATACGTTAAAATGCTTTTTTAAGGAGAGTCCGGGGAGTCACTGTACAGAGCTTTATAATATAAATAAATTGCCCCCTCAAGTGAAACTCCCGCACGGGAATCTTTATGATTCTTGTCATTATTCATTAGTTACGTTACATGTCGGTCAAATTTGTCTTTTGACGTCATAGAGACTAATTAACATTTCACGGCAACTATACGTAATGGAAATGCCGCCGAACCTCACGAAAATGCTTACCGTCTAGGTAATGCACGTTATTTACTCCGATTCTTTGGACCATATTTATAAACATTAGTTTCAGTCATTTCACAATATATTTTCAATAATTGTTATCACCAGCTGCGCGATGATTTTTACTCTTTTCGATTAAAATATTTGCTTAGTCTTACAATTTAAGCAAGTTAAACTTGAAACAACTTTTTTAATTGGCAGGGAATAACTTATCGATTAACCTAAATGTATCACATTCCATTAATGCACTAGAAAATTCTCACACGATTACAGATAGTTATCTACAATTGGCTAAAACCTAAATGGCTAAACAGAGATTCGGGGCTAAATCATATGAAAAAGATACAAACAGCGCGACTTTGAAACATACCCACTTGGCTCAAAACAAGGCGAGTCCTGCGAGGCGTGGAGCCCCGAACCAGTTCGCTAGCACACTTAGTTGGAAAACTTGAACAGTTATCGTTACTGATTTATCTGCGCAACTCGTAGGATGTCGCTGATTTACACATAAAGTTACAATACACAGGATGGGAATATATAAAAATCAAATTATGGTAAGTGATAGATATCCAATGCATTTTACATAGTATAAAACAATTACACAGGATTAAAAGCAAATATCTAATTTCATAGTTAGTCCTTAACAAAAACCTATTTTCTAATTAAATTGAGATAGTTTAAGGAGCACGTATTATTTACTCTTCGCCTTGTATTATTTCTACAAGGCTTACATAGGTACCTGAAAAGAATCCTAGGATTCCAAATGATACCAAGAAAAGGTTTTTCCACAAAACCCAGTTCCAACGGCCAAGTCCATTGGGCCTATCCCAAAAAGTAACTGTTTCTATAACTGCAGGGAATATCAGGCCGAGGAAAGATAAGCAGACTGCACCGACAAGTGAAATAAATGGCCCTAAATTAGGAATCGCAACAGCAATGCAAAGGGTCATTATTATAATAGCAATTCTTATGCTGTACTCGGCAAGGTTCTTCCTGGCACCGAACATGTGGCGAACGTTTTTCCAAATGATTTCCATAGGAACGTAGAACTGCAGGCTGTATGTAAAGAAGATGGCCACGGCGATCATCAGCTTTACGCTCTGCCCTAACCTGAAAAACAGAGATATACCTTTGAGATTTGAAACATCAGTAGCTTATCAATGGTTACATATCGTCGGTGAAACTGCAAAATCGCGTAACATTTTTAATAAGGAGCAAAATGCACCTTTTCATAAGATGGTAAGGTTTATTTTACATACATACATAAACTCACGCCTTCATTCCCAGAGTGGGATAGGCAGAGCTAAAGAATTACCAAAGTCTTAAAACTTCTTGATAATACTATAACCACATTTTGCACAAGTAGGCTAAGATGTTTCCCAGTGTATTAGTGACAGGTGGCAAGCCCATCGCCTAACAGAACTACAAGCCCTTATTCCCTCAGTCGCCTCCCACGACATCCACGGGACGACATGGAGTGGCGCTATGCTAACCCGGCAACCATGTTGCTCCATTATAAACTTTGACAGTTACGCGGTCCAGCAGTATCCCCGACGACGCCCCTCTCCATGAACCCTGACAGTTGTTAATTTATGACGACAGCTGCATACAGGATGTCCCAGAACTTGGCGTAAATATTTAAGGATACAAAAAACCCTTCCATACCTATCCAGAATATAGTTATAAATCTTTCCAATATGTTAATTATTTGGAATTATTAATGTTTAAATGATACAGGTAAAGAACGCTACCTTGCCCTTACCTTAATCTTTGGCTCCATTGGGTATAATTAATTATCTATGATGCGTGATTCTAAAACTTAATAGGTACCCAATCCTCAATAACTTTGCAATGTTATTTTCACCATAATTGCACAATATTCTCGCATTTAAAATAAATCCAAAGCCAAAGCCAAACACCAAATGTGTGCCGCAAGGTAGAGTTATTTACGAGTGTATTATTAAAACTTTAAAACCTAAAAAAATCCATACTAAATTGTAAAATCGTAAAAATGAATCATGTACGTACGTATGTAAACGTATTATTTAAAAATGAAGTCTGCTTTTGGTTAAAATATTGTACAGGTACAGTTGGACTGACCTATTACTTGCCATTTTATTAAAAGAAGTTATTTTTTGCTTTTTGAAGGCGGTTTTTTGTTTTTTTTTACATTTATTTAATTTTTTACTTTTTTGTGATTATAATTCTGCTGTTATGTTGTCCCACTTCTCATCAAGAAGCTATAGAACATTTCAAAGTCACCGCAAGCAACGCCGTGGGAAACTCATAGTCATATATTTAAACCTAAATATGCTTCGTCATAGTCGCTCAACTATATTAATCGAAATATCTTGTCGCCACCCTTGAAATATGTACCGTTTAGGAGTTCCGGTGGCCATCTGTGGTGTTCATCATCAGTTCCACTTCACCAAATAGTGCTTTCCAAGAGCAAATACGCAAGTTACCATGAAAAATATCGCTATAGGTGTGTCTATAAATTTTGATGAGTTCCGACGATTCCTCATAGATTTCATCATCAGATCTTCATTTTGATAATAATTGGACCAAACGGGAAGCGCCAGCTTTCAAATAAAAGAGGAATCATCAAAACCGGTCCACCCAGTCGAGAGTGGCGCGGCGACAAACATAACAAAGTACAGATTCATTGATAATCTCCTCCTTCTATGAAGTCGATGGAAAAGTAAGCTTTACTATGCGGTAAACTTTTAGAATTTAATAATAATGTACCTATAAATTTCACACGTGTAAAAATAAAAAAAGTCCAATGATATAAATTTAAAGAAAATAAATATTTATATGTCGTAACTTATTTATTTTAAAACAAGAATATGCATTATCGGCCTTTACACGTAAAGTTCGGACCGCGGGAAACGCCACGCGCCGCGTCGTTCCAATGTTTGCTCGTAACTACGCGACGACACGTTAGCCCAATTGGTAGTGCCGTCGAAGCTAGCGGTCCCGGGTTCAAATCCCGGTAAGGGCAGATATTTGTGTCATGAGCGCGAATATTTGTTCATGAGTCTTGGATGTTTTCTATATATTTAATATTTGTCTATACATATAAGTTAGTTTATCGTCGTCTAGTAGGTAGCAGTAGTGGTGGTAGGTACCTATAGTACAGGCCAAGCTTAGTATGGGACTAAGTCCGATTGTGTGAGATTGTCCCATGATATTTTCATTTGATTTTGTAAAGATTAGGAAACCGGTTTGACGATAAAGTGGTACAGTCAACAGCATAAATAAGTGATCATTTCTGTTCCTTGTCGCTTTCAATCGTTTCACCATTTCATATAACATTCCAAACACAACGTTAATGTGACAAGGTACATAAATGATCACGCATAAATAAGTGATCATTTCTGTACCTTGTCGCTTTCAATCGTTTCACCATTTCATATAACATTCCAAACACAACGTTAAAGTGACAAGGTACATAAATGATCACTTATTTATGCTGTTGACTGTACCACCTTCCCGTACAAGAGCCTACCTATGTCAAATTAGCGGGATGTGCATCGTTCGATTTAAAATGTGTCATGTCATTGTTGGAGGTTTTATTTAACCGGTTAATCCTGGCTGATCAGAACTCGATATGTGTTTGTATTCTTTTTGACACTTGTCACTTAATATATGATTGTTCTTGTATTTTACTCTGCTGATGTTTTTTTTTCAATGTAATTATATATTTACAATAGGTTATGGCCTAGCAGTATATTATTTTTAGTTCAAAACCGTTGTAAATATGTCGGATAATGTGCGTAATTCTTTTCCGCATGAAAAACTTAAGGGGCGTGAAAATTATGTTGCTTGGAGGTTTGTCATGAAGAATTCTTTAATTTTCGACAATTTATGGAACTGCATAAGTGGTTATAGTTCAGAGGATACTACGAAACCCGAGGTAAAACTACGACTTGATGAAAGAGCAAAGTCAATAATTTGCTTGAGCGTAGAAAAATCTTGTTTTTCGCACCTCATGGAGGCTAAAACAGCCAAAGAAGCGTGGAATGCACTGGAAAGTGCTTATGACGATACGGGTCTTAGCTCTAGAGTACGCACACTTCAGAGTCTTTGTGCTGTCAAGCTGGAGGACTTTGTCAGTATGGAAGCGTACGTCAATGAAATTTTGTCATTAGCTCAACAGTTAGCGAACATGAAAAAACCCATTGATGACGAGTTTCTTGGAGCGGTGATGCTCAAAGGATTACCGTCAGAGTACGAGCCCATGATAATGGCACTGGAGCATTCGGGAGCTGTAATATCGGCTGATTTAGTAAAAACAAAACTGTTGCAGGACAAACGGTGGACTACTCGTGGAGATTTGAGTGAGTGCTTGTATTCGAAAACGAAGGGTCCGACTACAAATTACTCCAGAACGAGGTTAGCGCACGAGAACAAGGATGAGTCAAGAACGAAAGCAACTACTAGTAAGAAGGAACCGTGGTGCTGGAAGTGTCGGCAAAAAGGTCACTTAAAGAAAGACTGTCGTCATGAGAAAATTTCTTCAGGACACAGTGTAATGTCGGCATATTGTACTGGAGCAGCGGATACAGAAACTTCGTGGTACGTTGACTCGGGAGCAACAAATCATATGACTGGTGAGCGCGATTTGATGACGAACTTCAAATCACATGATGGCGCGGTGACAATTGCCAGTGGTGAGAAACTCAAATGCACAGGAATAGGTAACATTAAGTTGTCAGCTACTGCGATGTTAACTAATGTGTTGTATATACCTAAATTATCTGTAAATTTGATATCTGTTTCTCAATTAATCAAGAATGGTTGTGTAGTTAGTTTTGATAAAAATGGATGTACAATATCTAATTTAGGCGATGCATTGCTTATGGCGAATGATTTAAAGGGTGCGTATAAACTTGAGACTTGCTGTCTAAGGGCGAATTTAACTATTAGCACTGCGACTTGGCATAAGCGACTTGGCCATTTAAGTAGCAATAACATGAAGCTTTTGACGCAGGGAGCTAATGATGTTAATTTCCAGGACGACCCTTGTACAGATGTTGCATGTGAGGTTTGTTTAAAAGGTAAACATGTACGTCTACCTTTTTCAAGCAATCCTAAGAAATCTGTGGCTGATAAGCGACTGGATTTAATCCACACTGACTTATGTGGACCAATGCCGGTGAACTCGCTGGGTGGTAAAAGATACATACTTACGTTTTTAGATGATCATACTAGGAAGGTGTTTGTGTACATACTCAAGAATAAAAACGAGGTAAGTGCATACACTAAAAACTTTATTAATCTAGTTGAAACTCAAACTGGAGATAAAGTCAAAGCTTTAAGATCTGATAATGGTACTGAGTACGTGAACAGGGAACTTACCAATTTCTTGAAAAGTAAGGGGATAGTACATCAGCTGACTGTACCTTACAGTCCGCAACAAAACGGCGCGGCTGAGCGGTTAAATCGAACTCTTATTGAGAAAGTTAGGTGTCTGTTGTACACAGCGAACCTTGATCATAAGTTTTGGGCAGAGGCAGCTTGCACGGCAGCTTATTTAATAAATATTTCACCTTCTAAACGGCTGTTTGGGAAAACTCCACAGGAAGCTTGGACTTGTAAAGAGGTGAATTTGAAACATTTACGTGTGTTTGGCTGTGAAGCATTTGTTCATATTGAAAAATGCAAAAGAAATAAACTAGATCCCAAAAGCAAGCGCTGCATATTTCTTGGTTACGAAAGTAATGCTTATAGACTGTACGATTTAGGCAAAAATGAAGTCATTAGGAGTCGTGATGTTGTTTTTAACGAAACAATTTTTCCAGGTGTTGCTGGCAAACGGTCTGTGGAAATATTCTTCCCTGTAAGTGACGGTGAAGCTTCTTTTGAGGATAGCCTCAAACAACAAAGAATAAACGCAGATGATGCAGTTGATGTTGAGGTGGAGGTATCATCAGAACCGAAAGTAGAGCTGCAGAGTGAGGCGGAGAATCCAGTCGCACCTGACATTTGGTTTGAGGCAGATGGCCAGATACCGAGCTCTTCTACTGATTCAGGCGAAACATCACAGGAGTCACGGAATGATGGACCAGCCCAGAATTTGCGGCCGAGACTGCCGAAGACAATGTCTGCACTCGAGGTAGAGTTGAGTGAGCCGACAACTGTCAAGGAGGCTTTGCAGTCGAGCGATAGCAAGCTCTGGAAACAAGCTATGCAAGATGAAATTAATTCATTCAATAAGCATGTAGCCTGGGAGCTAGTTGACAGACCGGCTAATAAAAACATTGTAAAAAATCGATGGCTTTTTAAGATTAAGCGTGACACGAATGGAAAAATTGCGTGTTATAGAGCGCGATTAGTGGCCAAAGGGTTTACACAACGATTTGGTGTTGACTACAATGAGACTTTTTCCCCAGTTGTGCGACATAGCTCACTTAGGATGTTATTATCTCTCGCAGTGGAGTTAGATTTGAAGATTGACCATCTCGACGTAAAAACTGCATTTCTCAATGGCGAATTAGACGAAGAGATTTATATGTCACAGCCGGAAGGTTTTATCAAACAAGGTGATGAACATAAAGTCTATAAACTCAAGAAAGCAGTTTATGGATTGAAACAAGCTTCGCGGTCATGGTACGAGAAGGTAAAGCAGGTTTTAGTCAGCGGACAGTTCGTACAAAGCAAGTATGAAAGCTGTATCTTCAGTCGACGTGTGGGTAAGAAAACCATAATTATTGTTCTATATGTCGATGATTTTTTCGTTTTTTATGACTGTGATAAGCTCGCTTCTCAGCTGAAATTATCACTGAAATCATGCTTTACGATAAAAGATTTAGGCGAGGTCAAACAGATGTTAGGCATCAAAGTAGACCGAATTGCTAGTGAGTTAAAATTAAGTCAGAAACATTATATTGAAAAGTTACTAGAACGTTTTGATATGAAAGAGTGCAAAGTAGCTAAGACGCCCTTAGATACTGGTCTCAGTTTTTCTAATAAATCTAATCACGATAGCAGTCTGCCGTATCAAGAGTTAATAGGTTGTTTGATGTATTTATCTGTGACAACTCGGCCTGATATATCTTTTGCTACTAGTTTCCTTAGTCAGTATAATGTCTGTTATACAGCGGAACACTGGGCTGTAGCTAAACGTGTACTGCGGTATTTAAAAGGCACACTTGATATGGGTCTTGTGTACAGAAAAAGTAAAAGCAATAATAAATTACGCTTGTTTGGGTACACTGACGCAGATTGGGCTAACGGAGCAGACCGTAAGTCATACACTGGATACGTTTACAAGTTAGGTCAAAACGTTATTTCGTGGGGTTGTTATAAGCAATCGTGTATTGCACTGTCGTCCACCGAGGCGGAGTATATAGCTTTGTCTGAAGCGGCCAAAGAAGCGGTGTACGTTCGTGCAATATTGGCAGAGCTAACTGGACTTTCAGACGCAGTGATTTTGCATAGTGATAACCAGTCAGCTGCCAAACTCGCAAACAATCCTGTCTTTCACAAACGTACAAAGCATGTTGATATAAGATATCACTATGTTCGTGAGGCTGTTTTTAATAAAGTGATAGAATTAAGATATACGCCAACCGAATTTATGATAGCTGATATACTAACTAAAGCTTTGCCAAATTGTAAACACAGTTCTTTTACAAATGAATTGTTAGAGCTGGTCATCAAGGATTAAGAGAGCGTGTTGGAGGTTTTATTTAACCGGTTAATCCTGGCTGATCAGAACTCGATATGTGTTTGTATTCTTTTTGACACTTGTCACTTAATATATGATTGTTCTTGTATTTTACTCTGCTGATGTTTTTTTTTCAATGTAATTATATATTTACAATAGTCATTAACTTAGCACTACCTATTTACGTTCGTTATAAAAATTGGGATTACTTAAGTAAAAAATCAATTTCTTACATTTTGGGTTCAAATCTCGAATTTTACCTAGTTATTCAAGTTTGCGTATCTGGTAGATCGTGTTTAAACAGTTAGCGTAGCCAAGATGCAAAGGCTGCTACGTTTCTGTTATGTTGTTGGCAGAAGCGTTCAAAGCGATCTGTCATCAGCTTACGTCAAACTTACCGTGCACCTTGACTAGATTATACTATAGATTATATTTTAATAATAACGTTTATAAATAAGTTCAATTTATCTTATTTTACCTATATAAGTCTTTGTTGTAAGGCACTTTTGGTTTCAGTTGACTTTGCATAGAAATCGAGTGAATAGCATTAAAATAAATGTTTTTGTAAGAGACACGTTAACAATAAAATTTCATTACGTTATGAACAAAATATCAACCCATTCCAATGCTTGGAAAAGGGAGTCTCTCTTTAAATCTGGTAAGTAATTTTAAAATGAAGTAAATAGGTGATTTTGTCAACTCGTATTTAATAATAATAACATAGGCATGAGATTTTTATTCACCGGATATATGTGAAAATCGATCTTTAGGTTCAATATTAACTTGCTAATTTTGAATTAGGTATTTAGGTAGGTAAACATTCCTACTGAAAAACAAACATATGAAGTTACTTGTAAATAAAAACTTGCTATTTATTTCAATTTACACTTACACTTCGTATTCGGGAAGGTTGAGAGTGATGCTTCCCAATGTTGAGTCTCCGTACTTCAGATATCCGAAGAAACCAGTAGTTGCATATAGGGAGACGACAAAGAACATGCCAAAGTTTAGGACGCTCGGACAGCCGATAAAGTGCGTCGGCGTCTTCATATTGTTCTCAAGGGGCATCACAACACCAATGCCCTCCAGGGCGAAAATAGCAGTGCCAAAGAATGTAGGTAATCTTTCAAATCCCGCGAAGCTATCGCGATCGCTTACTGCGGGAATATCTTGGAATAGATAATAAAAGGTGATTCCCATTCCGGTTCCGACCAATAGGTTTGCAATCATTGAAAGTGGAGCCAAGTACTTCAGATTTCTGATGAGGTTCATGAGAATGAGAAATGGAAGCAGGACAGCCATGTAGATTCTTAAATCTATATTATGTGGCAGCCATTCAACCGATCCCGCGTGATAATCCACTACTTGTTTGACATTTTTCGCGACAAATACGATGTATACACAGCAGCAACCCAGCAAGTCGACCACGAGGAACCAGTTCACCAAGGCTCTGAAATTCAAAATACATTCTATTACCGTATAACTACACAATTATGGTGGAGGGTCCTAACTTTAATCCAGTTGCCTTGTCAAACAAAATCGTGACTGCGCTGGCGACATCTAATTTATAATTCCTGGGGTCCTAGTGAAAAAGGTTATAAGTCGACTTAACTTAACTAAAGGGCATATACATAAACGGAGTTTACAAGACTTAAACTATAAAATGTAGTAAGGTGCTTTGGGATAGATACGAAAATTGGGATATTTTGAACATAACGAATTAGAACTAAACCAGTACAAAATCACTGTTTTGATGTGGCAACTTTAAACTTAATGCCATTTTATTTCTCACCCACGCCCCTGATGTTACGGGCCTCTATTCTATATGCGCTAAAAACTGTATCGTCTTTAACCTGTTATGAAATGGCCAGCATTATTACAGCCAATTTTACTATGAGAACTTTCTTGTCTGTGGTAGTAGGTAAAATCTGTACGGTAATGTTATTACAGTAGATTTTTGTAACGTTATGATTATGAGTTGAAAGGAACAGTTGTCAAAACTCAACAGGGGGCCGATTTTTGACTTTCGAGCGCTCGAAAGTTTCACTCGAAAGTGACAAAAAACAATGAAATTGTATTATTTACTTGCGAGCGATAGAAAATATGAACAAGAGTGGTCCGTGGCATTCGTTTTGAATTCTATCAATAGAAAGTATCATTTGACATCTTTCAAATCTGTTGGGTATATATACACGAAGCATAAACAAACCTAGCACAATGCCATAGACATCCACAGACGAGAAAGCGTTTCATTTTTCCTACATTTATAACCAGTCAAGAATTTGTAAAATAAGCGTAAAAAAATCTTATTGGCACTGAAATATTAAATTGCTTGTTATGATTTCACCTTTTGTTAGGTTCACACATTTATTCGCAATTAAAATATGAATAAAAAAAACCGGTAAAACATCAATTTTCTGCGAAACAAGTTCCAACTTAACAATAGGTACTACTTAGTCAAATCCCTCAGTTTCGAGTGAGAATCTCAAAAATATGGAATTTGGGACCATTCGAAAATAAATCGTGAAAAATTTTCGCATTCGATATTTTCTACCGCTCGCTTTTGAAATAGAGCGCTCGAAAGTCAAAAATCGGTCCCCTATGGGTCTTTATTCTAGTATTACATACATACATAAACTCACGCCTTCATTCCCAAAGTGGGGTAAGCAGAGCTACAGAATTACCAGCAACTCTAAAACCTTGTTGATAATTCTGTAACCACATATTGCATAATTAGGCTAAGGTGTTTAACAGCGTATTAGTGACAGGTTGCAAGCCCATCGCCTAACAGTAGGTACTACAAGCCCTTATTCCCTTAGTCGCCTCTTACGACATCCACGGGAAGACATCGAGTGGCACTATTCTACCCCGGCAACCATACGGGGATTATTCTAGTATTTATAATATTAAAACAGTTATCGACTCGAAACGTCAATTCAGTATGTTTTTATTTAATTTAAACCGCACCACATTTGATCTCGAGTGACAAGAATAGGGACTTCATTTGTTTATCTATGATTTTAAAAAAAACATTCGTCTTGACGGAGGATCGAATTGCCGCCATTATTGTTGTCATATTCGCTCGTATTTTAAGGCCTCTCATTATGCGTCAGTTGCATAAACTACTATTATCTATTTAATATTTCATGCCGCCATTAAATATTTCAAGTAAATAAAATGTATTAAAATTTTGACCACACGATAACAGCTCATAGACGATAATATGTTTATACCTACTATAGAAGTGTCCCAGAAGTAGAGACAATTTTCATAGATAAAATTGTTTGAAGAAAAATCATCCAAAAAAGGTTAAACCAACTCTCATGTCGAGTCGATGTTAGATCTTTCAAATAAGCCCGGCTTCGCGTACTTTTTCGCTTGTTTTGAATAATAAAGAGAGCGGAACAAGAACTGCCGTTCCCACAGTCAAACTGGTACTCCAGTTTTGTGGGGCAATGCCTAATAGTTAGATTTAATTAAAATTGCACTTATTAAATTACAAAGAAATAATTGATAAAAGGGTTTTTCAGTACTATCAATGTCACGGGAAAACGCACACGATACATAATTTAATTGAAGAGAAAGTTAGAAGAAACAGTAATAACAGAAATATAAATATGTTTTATTTAAAGAAAACAGACATTTTAAATAGATTACTAGACCACAACGTACAGTTTCAACCGTCCAAAACATAAATAAGGTAAAAAACACGTTCCATTGACATCTGTTAGAGTAACAGCAGTAAAATTAAAGATATAAAGATCTGGTGTGACCAGGATGAGAGTTAATGATTCATCCTTTAAAAAAAGTTAAATTATCGGAGCAAAAGTATATAAAAGGGCAGGAGGAGCACGTTTAAACAGATTGTGATGAAGTTTACGAAAAAACATAGAAAGTTCTCATTATTGATGACGAGACCTGCCTTCTGTTGACATACGAGGGTGCATTGAAAAGTTCTGAGCCTAAGGTTGAATATAATAAAAAAAAAACAAATAAATACTGGCAGGTCAAAGTGCCATATTTTGTCGCCATTATGCACTATCTTTTGTTTTTTTCCTGTCACAATTTTGCATTTTATGCTCGAACTGCTACATAAGGTCACTGATTTTTCAAGTAATGGATAAAATTGAGCACCGTTCTGTCATAAAATGTTTGCAAAAGAAGGGGTTAACACCAAAACAAATATTTGAAGATATGAATCAAACATAAGGGCAATCTGCTCCATCGTATGCTACCATAAAAAGATGGGTAGCTGGTTTCAAACGTGGCCGGGAGACTGTTCAAGACGAGCCTAGGAGTGGGCGGCCGTTGACGTCTACTACGGACGAAAATGTCAATAATATATTAGATGCGATAATGAAGGATAGGCGATTGAAGATTGTGGAGATAGCGGAAGCAATGGGTATTTCTTATGAGCGGGCACAGAACATCATCACCGATGTCCTTGGATTTTCTAAGGTGTCAACCAGGTGGGTGCCTAGACTGCTTTCAGTCCAGAACAAACGAGTACGTGTTACAATTTCCCAAGATTGTTTATGTATGTTTCAACGTGACTCCGACGATTTTTTCAATCGTTTTATAACTATGGACGAGACATGGGTCCACCACAGTACACCAGAATCGAAAGAACAATCCAGGCAATGGAAAAGACCAGGTTCACCACCACCCAAAAAAGCCAAGGTCATTTTGTCAGCTAATAAGGTAATGGCCTCAGTTTTCTGGGATTGCAGGGGGTTTATCATGAATATCATGATAGACTATCTCAAAAAGGGCAAAGCAATAAATTCGGACTGCTATTGTGCTCTTTTACGTCGTCTGCGTGAGGAAATTAAAATAAAGAGACCTGGAATGCTGTCGAAAAAAGTACTGTTTCACCAAGACAACGCTCGCGTTCACACTTCGGCGAAATCAATGGCACAAATATATGATTGTGGATTTGTAGTGCTGCCGCATGACCCTTACTCGCCGGATCTAGCTCCTCCCGATTATCATCTCTTCCCAAACCTCAAAAAACACTTGGGAGGACAAATATTTTCGACAAATATGGAGGTACAAGAAGCAGTAGACTCATATTTTAACGACCTCAGCGATTCTTTTTTTTTTGATGGGATAATGAAGTCGGAGGCGAGGTGGACTAAGTGCATTGACCTTCATGGAGAATATGTCGAAAAATAAAATTGTTATAAAAAGTGAGCCCGTTACTTTTTTTTACCAGGCTCAGAACTTTTCAATCCACCCTCGTATGTTGTATCCCTGGCAAGTGATATTTTATTGCTCTAAATTGAGGTAGAAGATATGGTCATTATGTTTAAAAGTAAACGGATAAACCCAAATATTTCACCACCGTCGATGGACTAGATTAGCTAAAACCGTAGCTTTGAGATCTTGAAAAGCTGTGATGAGTCAGACCGCAACGGACCTTCAAAAAATTGGTAACAAAGTTGAAGTATACGCTAATTCGATACAGTTTATTTCAATTTAATAATACAAAATTTATCATGAGCCAATAAACCTTGATTTTATTGCATTCCTTATATGAAATATTTCCAACCTAATTTTGTCTCGTTACTTCTGGGACACCCCAGTCAACTCGTGCCGTGCCCCAGGTAGCTTGTGACTAGTGATCGTTATCAACGTGCTGTATTGGTATCAAAGTATGGTTGGCAAAAAAACAAATAAGTACACAAGTATTTAAAAACATTATATATTTTTCAAATTATGAGACTTATGTACATATTTATAATCACTTATCCAATTTATACTGAATAAACGACTAAATAAAGAGGGATGAAATATCGAATCACACAATTTACTAAATAACTTACTGTCTTTGACTTGTAGTTTCGAATGAATCGCTTATTTTATTTAGATGAGATTTTGACTTTAGGAGCTTATTTAAATTCTGTTTTTTCCTTTTAATATTGACATTGCAAATAGTACATCCGTGCCTTCGTTCGTCGTTATAAAATTCGGGTATTGTGTCAAATCCATATGGTGAATGTAAATACTGTGAGCATACGTGCACTTTATTAGAACTCCACTGGAAATACTCTAATATAAACTGTACCTAGGTACATATGATGTGCGTTGAATTATTTAGATTAAAATAAACACTTCGCGTATTATAATGGTAATACTTTATTGTAAAACGACATAAAATAATACAACCATAACTAAATAAGACTAAATTTAAATAAGACTAACTCTAAATATATAAATTACCTAACTAAAACATTAAATCTAAGAATGGCCCCTGCGGCATTGTACCAAAGATGCTGGCAGCATTTCCTCGCTGGATGGTTAAAAGTATGTATTATAATTAGATTTTCAAATACGTTGTATTTTTATGACATAAATTAATGTCATTTTGACTTTGATTGTTTTAAAAATATATTAGGGCGAAAATGTTTTGTACTGTAAGTAATGAGTTATATCTAGAGGTGTAATTCTAAGAAGGTAAGTATTTATTTTATTTATAGTTAAGAATACAAATGTATTTGATTTTTCTGCCCACCATAACCTTTGATACGAAAAGTGCACGTTGATAACGATCACTATGTGACAAACGTTCGAGTGGAAGATCAGATACTGACGTTAACGATTAAATTCGCCCTTTTTGTGGTTTGTTAGATTTTACCCCGCATTATGATTTTTTTGACCGAATTTCAATTGACCGAGAACGTTTTTTTTTTATCGTTCGTCCGATGACAGGATTCGTCAAGTTTTTATTTCACTATTTGACATTAAGTAAGTAAACATATTTTCATTCCGAGCAACTATTCTCATTGTAGTCACTTGCCCTATTTATTGTTAGATTGTTACGTATTTTATAACCAATGCTTACAACTAGGACAGGGATCGTTACGTATTTTGTTGCTTAACCCATTTTTCATTTGCACATGGTACATATTGATTTCGCTACGTTTCGTCAAATATTCATTTTAGCCCAGAAAATCTTGCTTGTAATTTGTTTACTATCCAGAAAATGCAAACGAATCAGGGCAGAATCGACTCGGATAGGTTAAATAGGTTAGAAGGTTAAGGCGTTATTTTTTTCGATCCGAGGTGTAGTATACTGGAATAAAGGCCCTGCCGTTGGCAACACTTCCTGTCAGACAACGGGATGTGTCAATGGTCTGTCACAACTGGCGGTCGGTTGGTCGCGGTGTGAGCGTGTGGGGCCAACGCAATACTGTCGTTTTGTTACCTTTCCAATAACCTACTTTTTTTTTTTTTTTTTTTTTGCCCCCGCGGCGACTTGTACAGCTACTACCGCAGGGATATGGCTTCCACGTGAAGTGATTTCGCCAGTGTCAAGGTTTATATGAGTATAAAACACAATCCAATCTTCTCTAGGAAGATTGGGGGCAACGTTGTACGGTGATTTGTAGGTCAGAGGTCAAGATAGTTTTAACCTCTGCACCACTGCGAGTCCACTTGAAACGAGAAGAAAGATGCCAGATACACGAAATAAGTCCAAGTCTTCAATCACTGTGCGACACTAAGGCATAAAAAGTACAAATCACTATCAGAAAAGAACTTTGAACACCTAATTACCCAAAAATTAAAGTCTAAAACAAATTACACGTCCGCCATCTTTTAACGTTGCAAATGGCCCCCCAATAACCTACTTGATCCTAAACGTCAGGACGTTACACGAGTCCTTTTTTAACTGCTCAGAAAGTCGTCAATATTTTTTTATACATTATTTTATAGGATGCTAGGTATTTTTTTGAAATACCCCAGAAGGTTAATTTCAAATGAAAACATTATAGAAATTATACCCATGCTAAATACTTATCCATAAAAGAGTAGAAGTAGCGGTTTTGGCGTCTACCTTTTTAGTAATAGCATTATGAAATTATACACGTCATTTTATATTTTATCTTAAAATTAATTTTGAATTGTAAAGTATTTTTGATGCTCATTTCAACCTGGCCAACAAGGATCCTGTGACCACAAACGGTACTTTTACCCTAGTTTCCAGTGGCTGTCAAAATGTGAACTTGAACATTTATTTTTCCAAATCCGATGTGGGACCTGATTGACGTGACTACTTTTGTCTATCAAAAAAGTTACAAGTTTTTGTTACCGACTGTTCTTTTTATTAAACAGTCATCATCTGCCTTTCAAGCCCAAACTAACGAATCCAAACTTAGTGGGTCTACGCTAAGTAAGTACAGCGGAGATCCTGTTGCCACCTTCCGACTCCACCATCAAATCAGCTCTAAGACACCATAATATTTCATGTGAAATGTGAAAATGTTTTTTGAGAATTGTATGTACCCAGTGACAGTTAAGTATATTATACTAGCCCGGGGAAATTCGAGCATAAATTATACCAACCTTGCACAAATTAAAAACAGCATTTGTTTTCTTTAAATGAGTTGAGCGAGACTAGACAAGAGAGCACCCCCGCGCGTACGTTTCTTTTAAGAAATTACTTTTATCAATTTAACTTGATTGAAAGAAATATTATCAGGCACATTTTTGTGAAAGAGATAAAGTTTTACGTAGGGTAGGAAATTAAACATTTGTCGTCCGCACAACAATGCTTTTTTGGAAAAATCTTATCATTTGACATTGTACGTTAAGCAAAAATATTAACAGTAAAAAAAAAGGTAAATGCATTTTAATTCATATATTTAGCTATTATTCAGAAAATTTAACTTATGTTACTTTTCACTTCAGAAAAATCTTCAGTACCTACCTAACAAAACTGAGAAGTAGTTGTTGAGTAATGGAACATAATAGAACCCAAAACGTAATTTCTCTAAATTAAACAGATTAGGTGTTGTTTAATAGTTTAATATAGGAAAACCACCGCATTTGCATTAATATGGTTATTTTCTTCTTTTATTTATTATTTTGCTTTATTCCAATTTGTTTAACTTTGATTGTACGCGTATTAATATATAAATTTTAATTATTTATATATTCGCTATAATAAAATCGCTATATATATATATTTTATTTTACTTTCATGGACGAATTTGTTAATTCTGCAAAAATATATATATTAACAATTCTTTACATACAGTACCTCAAGTTATCCTGTGAACTATTTTGCCTAAAATTGTATTGTTCCGGTCATGGAAAGTGTTTAATTTTTCGATATTATTTGAAGGGCTAAGTTTTAATACATGATTCAAGAAAAAACCGGCTGTTTTTTTTTAAACGATCAAATCTAAAAGTCCCACAGTATTATGTACAAGACGAATCTAATGACGTCATTTATCAAATTTACGAGGAGTAGTTATGAGGGTACATAGGAAAGGATGAACATACATACATACATACATACAGGTCAGGTACACATAACCCTCCTTTTGAGCTTCGCTGTAGTATAAAAATATGACTGTAGACGTAACTTCACAGCATAACATTCATGATGCTACCGTTTTATTTCCCCACAGCGCCAGCCAATGAGAAAAGAAAAATAGTTACTTACATCGCGTAACTTTTTATCGGAAAGAAATACTTACAATTAAACATGTACATAAGTATGCACAAATTGAACGCAATTTTGTCTTACTTATTACTTCTCATAGACTTTTTTGTCGTAAAGTCAATGGGTCAATTGGGACAAATAGGTGGATCAACTATTTTCTATAAAAACTTGTCCCCCTGGCTGCACTTAATTTAAAAAAACACATTTTGTTCAAGTTTGAGTTTTTATGGCATGGTCATACAATCAGAGCTTCTATAATTAATTAACATTTATCTATTTTATGTGAAATTTAATATACCTAATAATTTATAAAAAATCGTGACCCACGAGAACATACATCCATACAAACTCTTCCTGTCCCAAGGTCGCACCGCCGCGCCGTAGTACTAAAGGATATTATCCATAATTTTTCCTTTGTATATTTTTAGATTTTGTGGTTAGCAAATGCTTTAATTAACGTTTTATTTCAATTTAATTATATGACCTCGCAATTATTATTTTAAATAATAAAAGTTGCAATTTTGGTCGTTTTCCCCACTTTGGCTTCAAATTGCTCGTGTCGTGTCGTCTCCTCTAAGCCAGAGATCCTCTCGGAAGTGGAAGACTTCTATGGCCAGTTGTATGCCTCGCAATCTCCACTACCTGAACCCGTCCCCTGCGATCCACGAGCTGTTTTAGTCCGACACTATACCGACGAATTTCCCGACGTCAGCATTGACGAAATTGAGTTTGCCCTCAAACAACTAAAAAATGGAAAAGCCCCGGGCGAGGACGGAGTTACATCTCATTACATCAAAGGGGGACAAAACCCTTCTCAAAAACTACCGCCCTATATTGCTCCTGAGCCACGTCTACAAGCTGTTCTCGAGGGTCTTTACAAATAGGCTGCCGTGACGGCTGGACGACTTCCATCCACCAGAGCAGGCCGGGTTTCGCGGTGGATTTGGCACCATAGACCACATACACACTGTGAGGCAGATAATACAGAAGACCCAAGAGTATAATCAGCCTCTGTGTCTTGTTTTTGTGGACTATGAGAAGGCCTTTGACTCCGTCGAGACCTGGTCTGTTCTGAGCTCCTTCCAGCGGTGCCAAGTTGATTTCCGATACATCGAAGTGCTGAGATGTATGTGTGACGCTGCCACTATGTCCGTCCAAGTACAGAACAGTAAAAAAAAAACCGATTCCATTGCATCGAGGAGTAAGACAGGGGGATGTCATATCCCCGAAACTATTTACAAATGCATTGGAAGACGTTTTTAAGACTCTTAACTGGAACGGCCGGAGCATCAATATTAACGGCGAATACATCTCGCACTTAAGGTTTGCCGATGATTCGTAGTTGCAGAATCGCTGCAATAAGCTCAAGCAATGCTGTACAGCCTAAATGAAGCCTCCAGACGAATTGGTCTCCGGATGAATCTGGACAAGATGAAGGTCATGTTCAATGACCACGTCGTTCCGGGACCAGTAATCATCGATGGTTCGCCTCTGGAAGTTGTAAAGGAATATGTCTACCTCGGGCAACTAATGCAGTTGGGTAAATCCAACTTCGAAAAGGAAGCCGATAGGAGGATCCAATTGGGCTGGGCAGCATTTAGGAAGTTGAACCACATATTTTCGCCGGATATACCGCAGTCTGAAGACGAAAGATTTTGACCAGTGCGTCCTACCTGTCATGACGTGGACACTGACTGTGGGGCTGGGCCATAAGCTTAAAGTAGCTCAACGTGCTATGGAAAGAGCTATGCTCGGAGTCTCTCTGAAGACAAAATTCGGAACGAAGTGGTCCGTCAGAGAACTAAGGTGACCGACATAGCTCTGAAAGTTAGTAGGTTGAAATGGAAATGGGCTGGTCACGTATGACGCAGAACGGATAACCGCTGGAGTAAGCGTGTTCTGGAGTGGAGATCGCGTCTTGGCAGACGTAGCGTGGGACGCCCTCTGGCCAGATGGCGGGATGACTTGCATAAGAGGGCCGGCAGCAACTGGATGCATAAAGCATTAAACCGGGCTCTGCGGCGTTCCTTGGGAGAGGCCTATGTCGAGCAGTGGACTGCAACGGGCTGATGATGTTGTACAAAGCTGATTCACCTTTTTAAATACGCCAACAACAAGTCTAGCGGTTTAGTATTCCATACCGTTATCCTGTAGTTAAATACCATTTCAGAGCGATCTTTAACAACTATACAGGGTGTTTGGTAGAGCGTTGTCTAAAAAAAACAGGCGAATAGAAGAGGCCATTAGCTATCCATTTCAGGTACTTTAACCCTTTATTTGTCTAGGGGCTATTTAATACCGATTTATTTTTCATTTTATTAAAAGTTACCAAAATTCGACCTTGAAACCCCGACAAAAAAGGAACTATTTAGTGTATCCACAAAATTATAATTTTGTTAGAAAGTTAAAGGTTGTGGTGTTCGAATAAAAGTGTTACTGAAAGCGTACAACAACATTTAAAAAAAATGAAACTCAAAGTTTCAGAAATCAGTAAATAATTTTTTCAAGATTAACTTCACAGTGAAATTAAAAAAAAACGAAAGTGATTACAACTCTTCCAATTTCCTAAAAACATCTCTAGTTTATGCCAATTTTAATGATGTGCCACATGTATTACAAAACTCTTAATAATTTGAGTTATTCGCTAATAACTTCCATCCGGCCGTGAAGGTGGCGATTTTTGGGAGAATTAACTTATTTATTCAGTTACCACGTCTTACGCAGTTAGACGTTTTTTCGTTGTAATTCACATATCTAAGATGAAAATTAATTCATTAGCATTTTATAAGTAAAACGTCCGTGTGCAGTAACAAACGGCAAACCTCAAAACGTCTGTTATAATCATTATCCTCCAGGCCTAAAACAAATAAACTAAGGATAAGAATGAATGATCGAACACTTGGTCTTGTAAAAGCTACATAGGCCTGCTAGCCGAGGTAAGGTAGGCAGGCACTCGTAAAACATTTAAATGCAAAAATGTTTCAAATTTAATACACAATAGTGGCAACAATTTAAAACAGAGAATAATAATGAAAAAAAAAACAGCAAATCACTTAATCCTGAACAACTTGTAAATACCTTGCACATGAGTGTCACAATCGTATCAGCTCGGGTGTAAAGGGATAAGTCAGGTACAGAAATTATTGCAATTCAATATTGAGAAAAATAAAAGAAGAGTACGAAAAAGCGGAATTGAGGAAAGCTTATAAAGGCACTAAAAAACTGTGGAAGGTGATAAAATCCATAACACACCAATAATCCCAAAATTCTTGCAACGGAACATAGAGAAAAATGACCCTATTCAGTCAGTCAACTCAATAAATGAATTATTTGTAAACGTCGGTAGATCGCTTGCGAAATCCATTACATCTCAGCCCCAAAATGATTTCTTTAATTAATAATAACCATTGTGAGATTGATTAATGATTTTTGTATTGCCAAGGAAATTATGCCTCCCCACCCCCGGCGGTCGGAAATTTCATTTTTATAAGGACCTTAACCTTAACAACATTCCAAAAAAAAAACGTGCTCGACCTTTTGTAAATCAAAGGCCTTTTTAAGTCCCTACAAGCAGACTGGGCTAAAAGACCAAGTCAGACACTTTAGTTTGATGACAGCAGTTGTCACTGTGATTTGTTTTCATAACGATTTTTATTTTTATGATTAATATAGATTCTCTTGGGGATTTTGACAAGATGGTGTCGCTTTCTTAATTGTTTCCAGTTTTTTTGCATATTTTGCTATTTAATATATAGGCGATGGGCTTGCAACCTGTCACTAATAACTACACTGGTAAA
This sequence comes from Acleris emargana, assembly GCA_927399475.2. Lineage (NCBI taxonomy): Eukaryota > Metazoa > Arthropoda > Insecta > Lepidoptera > Tortricidae > Acleris > Acleris emargana. The sequence continues at coordinate 39,418,383 of OV656835.1, read as the reverse complement.
CATCTTAGCCTGATAGTGCAAAATGTGGTTACAGAATTATCAACAACTTATTTAAAAGTACTTGGTAATTATGTAGCTCTGCCTACCCCACTCTGGGAATGAAGGCGTGAGTTTATGTATGTATGTATGCTATTTAATGGATAGTAATGATGTATTAATATGCAGTAAATTAACATTCAAATGTGCCGTATAATGAAGAATTCAAGTCTGAACACGTATCACCTTTGAAAGGATTGCTCCAAGAAAATCCCATCTGGTCTTCGTAAAGTTCTACCTACATCGCTTCACGGAGGCTAGAGGATCACCGTACAACGTTGCCTTATGATTTTCTTTTGATTTGTAAATGTATTATATAAACTTGACATTGGCAGAAATGGTTGCTCGATATTGCGACCGGTGGCCATTCAATAAATAAATATATATAAATATATATATATATCGTCGTTGGAAAGGCAAAACTACTAAAGCGCCATTATGGTCAAAATGAGTTATACATACAGTTCGACTGCTTTTTTTTTTCTGCATCGATTGGTCTGGGTCTCGTGGCGATCGGAGCATGTTTTTGGCGCTTTAGTAGTGAAAATTGGGACAAAATTTCAATAATTTCTAAGGATTTTTTACTAACATCCGACTCATTTAGACATATTTTTGAATAGATGGCGGTTAAGTATTGTGCTTGCTGTATCTAGCCATTTCAAGCTTTATTAGTAATTTTAGATAACGTAACTGAGGATACTCGGTGGTGATTATGTAAATTTCGCGTCTATTAAATATTAAATGTAATGTCTCTTAGTCAATAACGTTTACACAATAACCGTCATTTGTAGTAATTTAGTATTTTTTCTCTATTGAAATCATATGAAGTCATGCTTGTTAGTAAATAATCTTATAACAGGAATAGACAATTGTGGCGCTTTAGTATTTTTGCCTTACTCAATAAACAAAGTAAAAGGATATTAGTAAATTTCAATGCGGGACCTCTATCTGTTACAACTGTTAAGAAACTTTGCACTATATACTTTAAGAATATTAAGATATATTAGTAATTATTAAGTTATAAAATAAATTAGAAAACTATAGGTAAGGCGTTATGCGATTCATAAAGTTGTTACATATTCGACCTTTAGTCTATTTCTCAAGCTAAATTTCAAGGCAAGAAGCAGGGGAAAAAGTCCCCCAAAGGCGGAAACAGCGCGCCTGTGGTCGATGCTCCCTCAACTTCCTCCGCAATTGCTACCACCACCTCAACTGCCGCCGGTCCAGCTGCCACTAAAGCCGCGCCCCAGGCCACTATTGCCCCTGCACAAGGGCCTGGTCTGAGTGGTGCAAACTCAGGGAAGGCGGACACGGTCAAGGTGGCCCTGGAGATTCTCCAGGAGGTACTGATGGCCCTCCATACCGGCGCAGACATTGTCGCCATAGTCCTCATAGGGATCACTCGGCTGGTTTAATGGACCCTCTGAGGATTATACACTGGAACGCCGCGAGCCTAAAAAAGAAGACTTCGCTCCTTATGGAAGTCCTCCGAGATCAGAGGATACACATAGCCCTGATCTCGGAGACCATGCTGTCTCCGGCCATCAAGCTGAAGGTGCCTCACTACCACATCTACCGACAGGACGAGGAAGGGCCAAACAGGGCCTACCGAGGATTGGCCGTCCTGGTCCGTAGAGGAGTAATCCACCAACCGCTGCCGCAAATCCGCCTGGGCTCTTTACAAGCCCTAGGTGTGGAGATCCTGGTCGCCGCCGCCCGCATGCGAGTCTACGCCGTCTACAAGCCCCCGCACACCCGTCTCGACCTAAACGAGGTCAGGGCTCTGCTGGTCTCGCCGCTGCCTACCCTAGCGGCCGGCGACTGGAACTGCAAAAACCCGGCCTGGAACTCCACTACGTTCAACCAGAACGGACACCGACTCCTCCTGGACGCTGAGGCCCACGGCTACCACGTGGACGGTCCGGAGACTCCGACGTACTATCCCAACAACAACGCGTTTACTCCGGACGTCCTGGACATAGCCGTGCACCGCGGACTCCAGGGACAGCTCCTCCAGGAGACCCTGGACGATGACGTCCAGTCCGACCACCAGCCGGTACTCCTCGTCCTGTCTGCGGCACCCGCAGTCTCCACCCCGAGAACTCCCAGACCCGTGACAGACTGGGAGGAGTTCTCGAGGCGCATGGATGCCCCAGTTCCTCAGCAGAAGCTCACTGATGCAGCGGACATCGACAGATTCTCGATGGACCTAACCAGTCGCATCCGAGAAGCTCTGTCCGCTGCAGCACACACCAGGAAAACGACCAACAGGCTGCCTTCACTGCCAACGCACATCGCCAAATTGATAGGGGACAAAAGGCGTCTCCGAAAGCGTTGGCAGATCATTCGCTGTCCGGGGATGAAGACCCAGCTGAACGCCCTGACAGCGAAGGTCAAGGCAGCCCTAGAGGTCCACAGGACAGAGCAATGGGAAGAAACGCTAGCCGGCGCGGCGGACGATTGGAACTCCATCCGTCGTCTATGCCGCCGACTTAGCGGAGCCCCCACACCTGTCCGACCCCTGCTACACACCGATGGTACCCCTAGGTACCGGGCCGAAATATTCGCCGAGTGCCTGGAGCGTCAGTTCCAGCCGAACCCATCCGACGAGGCAGACCACATAGCCGCAGTTGAAGAGCACCTTCGAGTTTACTTCGAGGCGCCGATAGCTCCTGAAGAAGACCCCATCTTCTTTTCCCCAGGCAAAGTGAGGCACATGATCGCGAAAACAAAGCCCAGAAAGGCCCCCGGTGCGGATGGCATCACTAACGCCACCCTCCGCCACTTACCGCCTCGAGCGATCGCGGCGGTAACCCACCTCTTTAACGCCTCCGCACCGGCCATTTCCCAGCCAACTGGAAATCCGGACATGTGATCATGTTGCCCAAACCGGGGAAAAACATCCTGAAGCCTGAGAGCTATCGGCCCATCACCCTCCTCCCGTGCATCTCGAAGGTGCTCGAAAAACTGATGCTGACGAAGCTGGTCCCGCACATCATGCCTCGTCAAGAACAATATGGGTTCCGCTCGGAACATAGCACCACGCTCCAGTTGTCCAGGGTGCTGCACCACATGGCGGTCGCCGCGAACAAGCGCGAGCACACGGCGGCAGTACTCCTGGACATGGAGAAGGCTTTCGACCGGGTCTGGCACTCAGGCCTGGTCTACAAGCTGTCAGTGTCCTCGGCCCCCCGCAGACTGACGAAGGTGGTCCAGTCGTTTTTGACGGACCGCACCTTCAGAGTGGTTGTGGAAGACGCCATCTCCGAAGATCGCCCCATCGCAGCCGGAGTCCCCCAAGGCAGCTGCCTATTGCCGGTATGTTACGGCCTTTACACCGATGACATACCGGTTGTTGACGGATCCCACCTGGCCCTGTACGCTGATGACGCGGCGTACTATGCCTCCTCTTACAAGCCAGAGTACGCCGTCATCAAGCTACAGCGACAACTAGATGCCCTACCAGCTTGGCACTCCAGGTGGAGGCTATCCGTCAACGTTGCGAAAACCCAAGCGATCTTCGTGAGCAACTGCATACGCCGCCTTCCACAACTCACTCTTCTCGGACTTGACATCCAGTGGTCCCCGGTAGTTAAATACCTGGGGATCACCATCGACAAGAGACTAACCATGGGTCCCCACACAAAGACCGTCGTCGCCGCCGCGAGAACAGCAAGAGCATTGCTACGTCCAGTGCTCCAATCCAGTCTCCCTCTGCGTGTGAAGCTCGGGGTCTACAAGACATATATACGCCCCCGCCTCACGTACGCCGCACCATCATGGTACGCCCTCCTGGCCGCAGGGCACAGAAAAAAGCTGAACTCTCAGCAAAATCTGTCCCTGCGAGCCGCCACAAATGCCCCCCGCTACGTGAGGAATACCACGATCCAGAGGGACCTCAAGATTGAGAGCCTGGACGACTTCATCGGACGCCTTGCCACGTCGATGTTCGCGCGAGCTGACGAGTCGCGCTTCCCCCACCTGAGGGATATCGCACCGCAGCACGCGCGACCCCCCGACGGCAAGGCCTACCCACGCGACCTCGACAAGGCGACGACGTCGACACCCACGGAAGACCCATGAAGACGCTGCTCAGCTCGTAGGTCGCTAGCTGGGCCTCCCCCAACGGGGTTTCACCTAGCTGGCTCGACCTCGCGAGCAGCGTACACCCGGACATTGAAATTTCTATAAAGTATTTATGACTTAGTATTTTCCGCTTATGATTAACATATTTTTTGATACATGTAAGTATTTTTTTCTCAAGAGAAAGTAAAATGAGTCAAATCGTACGTATTTATTGACTCCTTACCTAAAACTTTAATGTGGAGGTTAGTAATTTTGTCTTACCAGCATTTTTTTAGGATTGAGAGCATTAATGCTAAAGCGACACTTAACTCCGTAAATATTGAACACATGTACAATACGACAAATGAGTCGTGCAGATAAAAAAAGAACATGATATGTTACTCTTTACAGCTTCCGTTTTCATTCCAAAGAAAAAAAGTTATGACAGTGTACAGACAAAAAAATCCATTAAAAATGCTTTTTCTCGAAATAACCCTTTTGGAGGTTAGTAGTTTTGCTTTTCCAGTGACGATATATATATATATACAGGGTGTCCCAGAAACTGAAGTCAACCCGCCTAGGGCTGATAGAGCAGCTCATAAGCTATCGATTTAACCCCCATGTATGTTCAGCAATTGTTATTAGTTTCCGAGATATTGATCATTTTAATCGGAATTATTGTCATTTTTCCGTATGTCCGTGCTACGAAAAATCCCTAAATTCATGAATCAATTCATATTTTTTTCAGTGTTTTCTTGCATGATTAGAATCACTGTGAAATAAGTAAGTTTTTAAAGCTACATGCCCATTTATTTTTTATTACAAATGTTTGAGTAAACGCACAGAGTTACTTTCTCCATACTAAGAGAACCCCGCGTTTGTTTTTCACCTAGTATGGAAAAACAAACTTTGTGTGTTTTCTCAAAAAGTTGTAATGAAAAAATGTTTGGCATGTAGCTTTAAAAACTTCCTTATTTTACAGTGATTCTAATCATGCAAGAAAACACTGAAAATAATGTGAATTAATTCATGAATTTAGGGATTTTTCGTAGCACGGACATAAGGAAAAATGACAATAATTCCGATTAAAATGATCTATATCTCGGAAACTAATAACAATTGCTGAACATACATGGGGGTTAAATCGATAGCTTATGAGCTGCTCTATCAGCCCTAGGCGGGTTGACTTCAGTTTCTGGGACAACCTGTATATATGATTAATATAACATATTAATGAGACAATTTCGGTTTAAGTTATAGATCTGTAATAAAAAATAATAATTTGCATCCTGAGGTGTTCCAAGAGGTTTAACAGGTCGGCACAAACATTACCAGAATATAGGATCCCTTAGAAATTAATATGATGAGGCGTGTTAGAATATCTACTCCAGAAAGTGAGGTCATGCAGGAAATGCTTGGTAAATTGAAGCTTGGGTAAAATACTTTAAAAATAATGATTAGAACGTGTTGCGACTTATTATTATTTATTTATTTAATGGCAACCGGTGAGCAACTATTTCTGCCAATGTTTATATTTTACTTTACATATCAAAAATTATAAGGCAACGTTCTACGGTGATAACGAAGCGATGTAGGTAGAACTTTACGAAGACCAGATGTGATTTTCTTGGAGGAATCCTTCCAAAGGCGATACGTGTTCAAACTTGAATTCTTCATTATACATTGCATTTGAATGTAAATTTACTACTTATCAATACCTACATCATTACTATCCATTAAACAACAAAGTATGTAAAGAAAATTAAACAATTAAGAAATCGACACCATCTTGTCAAAAACCCCAAGAGAATCGTGTTGCGACTTTTTGTTTACATCATGTTTGAATGACGTGGATTATGTGGATTGGAAATACTATATTTACACCAATTAAGTATATTTTCACCTCAGCAGCTCAAACAAGCAGGTTTTGCTGCTTAAAAACAGTGAGCAAAATTCAATTTTGCTGCGAGCGAGAGGCAAAGTAGCTTTTTAATTATTATTTTTAAATGCCGTGAGCAGTGCTGGGGCTACTCACAACATTCGAAAAAATTGAACTTCACTTTGTTCTGTCACTTTCACTTCGATAGGAAAAAAGCGAGAGATAGAAACAACTTGATTCGAAGTTCGATTTTCAAATTCCACACATAGTAGGCCCAAAAAGAAACGCACTTTCGGATGCACACATAACCGTAAAATTGCAAATAAAACTATCTGTTAAAGTTTGAAATGTGTTTATTATAACTATTTTATACAGTAGGTACAATCAATTTTTTTATTTAATGTTTTGAAGACCAAATTAATGAAAAATAAGAAGTTTATCATGTATCTACATAATTTTGTTATCGTTTTAACAATCTTTAATTTCGTGACATAAACCGCGGGGGCAGTTCAGAACGCATTTCAAAAATAGCGGGATTATTGTAGCCAATAGCCATAGACAAGGCCTAGTTAGGTTTTTTTTAAAGCCACAGACTACATAAAGCTGTATAAAGTTGTGTTTGCAGTGCAAACATTGCACTACGGCATTATCAAGTTGAGTGACAGGTTTTATCTGTTTCTTGTTTATTTTTTCCACTTTTTATTTTATTAGTATTTTGCAAAAATGCTTGTGATTGATGCATATGCGATCGTGTCGTTATTTAGTCGTGTATTCACCAAATGGTCACAACGGAAGACCTGCGTTGGCCCTACCAGCTTCACGCTGTGTTGTTCTCGCTGCTGAGGTGAAAAGTTGTATGTCTCACACGAGACCAAAGTTTTTACGTCTCGTATCTTTGAATCATCACTCGCAGCAAAAACCAACTTTGCTCTCTTGTTGAACAAATAACTATTTCCTATTTTATATTTTGATTCAGTGCATCAGTTTAATCAAATATTGGCAAACTGTTTCCCACTTAACTTTGTTATAAGAAATATAATAAAAATATTTGATTAAAGGTTGACAAGTTTAAAAACTGTGAAACAATCTTATTCACACAGGTGAAGAAACATGAATTATCCTTATCATACACAAACTGCAGAAATTGGAAGTTCGTTCTCGAGTTGAACTAAGGTAACTAATTCCTGCTTATCAACCATCAGTGCGAAGAAGTTTACCTCGTTCAATTCGAGAATGAACTTCAATCAGAATTTATCTACCGCCATTCTTCCAATATATATATTTTTTAATTTTGTTGCATACTAGCGCCACTGCTTCCATCCTGCGGTGCGGGACTCGACTAATGCTAACGTTATGTCAGTTCCAAGTCCAGTCTTTAGACATACCCTTATAATCTGTGATGACGTCTGTCTATCATGCATGACATTGCAATGAAAACAGACCGCAGACATTAAAAAAAACTTGTTCAACTGCTAAGTTGCTTTATGGTTACTACTTTAAATCATAAAGTACGTCAAGGGATCCATTTGCAACGTTAAAAGATGGCGGTCGTGTAATTTGTTTTAGACTTTAATTTTTGGGTAATTAAGTGTTCAAAGTTCTTTTCTGATAGTGATTTGTACTTTTTATGCCTTTGTGTCGCACAGTGATTGAAGACTTGGACTTATTTCGTGTATCTGGCATCTTTCTTCTCGTTTCAAGTGGACTCGCAGTGGTGCAGAGGTTAAAACTATCTTGACCTCTGACCTACAAATCACCGTACAACGTTGCCCCCAATCTTCCTAGAGAAGATTGGATTGTTTTATTGCTATATTGATTTATACTTATATATACTTGACACTGGCGAAATCACTTAACGTGGAAACGCCATATCCCCGCGGTAGTAACTGATCAAGTCGCCGCGGGGGCAAAAAAAAAAAAAAGTACGTCAAGGAAAATTAAAAAAAATTGTTTTGAACTGTGCAGGCCGAGTCCTGTCATATGACATGACACCCCTGTCGCTGTAATCGAATCAGTTTCATTTACAAACCCCCGATTCTAAACCGTTTTTCAAATATTTAGAAAAAATATTTGTTGTTGTTTTTTTTACTAAAGTCAGATGCGGGCAAGCAAGTTATTCAACTATGCCAAATTTCAAGTTGATTGCTTCTATAGTTACAGAGAAAAACTGCTGTGAGATAAGGACAGACAGACAGACAGACAGACACCAAAGCGAAGTCTCACCAAGGGTTCCTTTTTTACCATTTTGGTACTGATCCTTAAAAGAGCTTTCAAGACCGAAACTTCCCAAGACAGACCTAAATAATTATGACGATAATCCGTCTTGATTTCAGGTTTGTCCGCAGACAAATCCCTGTGGGGGCTTACGAACAGGCGGTCAGACCGATATGCTTACAGTGCGTCACAAAAGAGTAGAAACTGAATAAAGTGGAACTAAAAAAAACATACTAAATTGTTGCCGTGTTTAAGCATTTTACGTCAAAAATGTGACCGTTACGTAGAAAGTGGCGCTCTCATTTATTTTCTACCCTTTTGTGTCGCACTGTAATGTTGTGCATTAAAATATTGCTGCCGTCCTATCAAAGAAAGCGGCTAAGTGCACAGTAGTGGTATTAGCATTTTAAATTGAATGTGGTTACCAATAGAGTTTAAAATGGTTCGACTACTACATTGCTGTTAGCTGCCTTCTTTGGAAGGACGGCAGATTGCTCAATACCACATTATATACAGAAGTTCGTCTTTAAACAAAGCTATATCACGCGGCTTGCATGTGTTCGTGCCTCAACCATACCTACGCACCACGAGCCACCACAAGTAAAGTCAACAGTAGGTACCCACGCACCAAGCTGGTAATTATCCGAGAGGGAATAGTTAACAGCAAGGGTAGCACATCTTGTATTTTCTCGCTTGTCGCTCAGTGCGTCCTTCCTTATCTGTGCAGACCAGTAAGAAAGGGAGATCCGAGCGACAAACATGTCGCGGACAACATGTGCTAGCCGTGCAGGAAAGGGCCGGAGACGAACTACTTTTCTAGTTATATTATGTCAATGCTCTATTGCAATTGTTAAAAATGCCTACGGAAATTATTTAAACATTAGGTACTTACTTAGCTAGTCTCGAAAATTTGTGTGCAGCTGGTGGACCCGCTAAAAATGCAGCTTCAGCCGTCTCAGCGAAACCAAGCGACGGCTTCTGCATTCGTCGACAGAGCTCATGGGCAGTCTTCACTAGCACGTGGACGCAGTACGTGCAGATGCCTCCAATGGCAAAAGTAGCCACCAAACCGACGAAAAGCCCCGCGTTTTTAAATGCCATTGGCATGGCTAGAATACCGCTGCCAAGAGATCCTTTCAGTAGATGAATAAGGGTGTCCAAATCCCTGGAAAAAGTATTAGTTTTATTATTTAGTAAAATATGAAGCATTTTTATTGTTCGGCATTTAAAAAGAATCATCTAGAGTTAAATACATTTATGTACAGTCGAACTCGCTTAACACATTTCCGCTCTATTTTTAGGACAGGTTTTGCGGGTAAAAGTTACTTCCTACTAAAAATAACTCACGATGTAGGATGAGCTAGTTTCCGGTGCTCAAACGGGTTATAGTCTTCGTCTGCCTCAATATCCCGGCCCGGGATTTCCATAAGAGGCAAGGTAGACCCTGCCTGCTGTTCCACTGGGATCTCATTAGGGTCAACTTTGTACCTGTGGAGCGTTTCCCAATACTGTTATAGTTACTTTCGTGATTATAGACATTATAACATCTAATGAAAGTTGATTCGGTTAGAAGTGAGTTGGTATAAGAGTGTAGTTTAAATTTCTAGAACAATAAACACAAATTGTAGAAATGCGATGGTAGCTAGAACAAGTAAAGCGCCACACGAAAAGCTGGAATGTGATCAGTCGGAATGTAGGCGAGGTGTGTCGCGGACGCGGGTTTAACTTCGGAACTCTACTGTGGCCATATTACTCGGAATAAAAAAAATACTTTTAACATGTTCAGCTGCGTTGCTGTGTCAGTGTCCAAGTGTAAGTGTGATACATTCATTATGGTCTCTAAAACACTGTGTAAATTATTTTGCGTGCGTGTCACTCTGTTAAGACTCGGCATTTACAAATACGTGGTTCCAACATTAAATTCAATACAGCTTCACATTTTCATTTAGCACATTATAACGCCGGATTATGTTGGCATTCTAATGTAAAGTAGTTTAAGCACGACTTGCATTTGCAATCTCGTCCAATGGGTAATATTAATAGTATCTAAACCAAATTTCACTACACTTAGTCATAAGATAAAGCCGAGTATATATTTCAGGACATAAAGCTAAATTAAATTTGTACATAGTGCATGTCGGACCAATCCCGAGCCTGAAGAGAGATGGCGCACGAGAGCCCGCCGCCGGCGCGGCGCCGGCGCGGCGCGGGCGCGGCGCGGGCGCGGCGTTGCACTCCGGAGGCGGGCTCTCTCAATTAATACATTGACAAATTTTACCATTACCAAACAAAACAAATTAAATAAACAAAATCGAAACCATAAAATGGAATGATGTACCGGTGTAATAGTCCATTGCGAGAGGATCAAAGTCGGTGACCGACTTTAATCTCGTGAAGCAGCACGCGTCTTCCCCGAAAGTCTCCGTACGGCGGCGAGCATTATTAGCTCGTTTTAGGGAGCAAGTACTTAACAGTCAACATACAATATAAAATACCATTTTAACAACAAAACATCTTTTAAATATGAAAGATGAAGAGTAAGCCCGGGCCTTGCATGCCTTTTATTAAAGCTTTAATGCTACCGAGTTAGATAAACTCTAACCTTGAATATAATAATTATATTAAACATAAATTCGCTTTTCAATGTCCTGTAGAACAAAAATGACAATATTATTAGATTTTCGACTCAACTCCATGAAGGGTATGGTTTATCTTGTAAAATAATGAGGTTAAGCTATGAAGCATGCTTTTACACCTTCGACTTCCTAAATACAAGCATTAAGTAACAGTTTGCAGTGAACCATGGGTACATGGTGTATATAGTGATGATGATCGGTGGTGGCAATGTACCAGACTAGACATCACTATAGAGAAAACCATTCCATAAATGTCAGCCCACCAGTAGTTGTAGGCTGTATAGTAAAGAACATTTGAGAGCAGTTGCAGCTCAGGAGTTATTGGCAGATGTAGTGACGGCCCCAACCGGTAATTAGTAGAACGGTGTCACTTACTTGACCATAACGACTTCTGATAAGTCATTTTTGACTCCTTTTTTCTTAGGATCATATTCGGCTATCATCGGCCGCATTTGGGGTTTCTGAAAAGGAGCAACAATACATAATTAATAAATTAGAGACGCAGAAGCGTGACCCCGGAGACGTCACAATGACGTGGTTAGGGTAAGCGGCGCGGGGGCTTGTTTCAGGCGTGATTGCGCTACGCAACCGCGTTGTCGCTATTTTGGGCCTTTTATAAATAGCCCTCACTACTGAACGCATGCGCATGAGGTACACTTGCGAATATCCCGCAGGCGGCGGCGGCGGGAGTCCCAAAACCGATGCACATGTTTATTTATATTTACAGGCATATCAAGAAAACTATTTTAGTTAGTACAACTTACATTTTAGCTATTCGAGTGCCATCATAGTTTGGATTTGCTTTTAATTCCAAATTTGTGAAAGAGAAGGCTTTCACAAATTGTATTTATGTCGTTACTACTACGTTACGTTTTCGATAATCGTTTACTTACCTACATTAGCGTTAAGCAACTGGTCTAGCCTCACAGGACCACCAGCTTTATAGGCAAGGTCACCAAAAATTATGGCTAACGCGTTGCAGTCACAGAAAGTCTGTGTGTTTCTTTTCGTTCTAGCCTTGTAATCTGGCAGAAAAAAGGCTCGAGCGAATATAAATTTATTATGTTACTTTTACACTTGATTGCAAGTGGTCTTATCGTGATGGTACTAATTGAAAATTCAAAAATATTTTCTTATTAAACTAGTTCTGGATTTTGTTAGTGCAGATCATTTTATAGCTAAATAATTTAAAATTATAATTGGATGATCATGTAGGTATTAAAACCTTTATACTCGTATTTTGGTATGAATAAGCCCTCATAATAAAAACAGGTAATTTTTCAACAACAGCTAAAGAAATACGTATATCAACTTTTTAGGTACCGCCCAAGGTTTTAAAACGGTACGTGTTAAAAAAAGTTTGGGTTTAATTGCAGCCACCAATTTGTTCTGAACGGCTTTTTTACTGCGTTTTTTTAAACCTTATGGAATGGAAGTAGGAATGAGATTAGAGAGATCGAGCCATCCTCCCTGCCACCTCCCACATCAAGATTTCATAGGTGGCCTAATCGCCGAACCCTATTTTCAAACCGTGCATAGGCTTACTTCGGATTCAAATGTGATACATTTTGTATGGGAAAATTTCAAATTTTAACCCGAAATAAGCTTTATCTGTCCGCGGTTTGATTATAGGTTTCGGCCGTTAATTATGTAGCCTAATTTTAAGATGGCAACGATCTTCTCACGGGACACGCGAAGAGGAGGCGCATGTATACTTGTGAAATCTGAACACGAGTACAAAGATTTAAATGAGGTCACAAGTCTTTCCATAAAATATTCTGTGAAATGTTGTGCAATTGAATTAACATCACACAATATAATTATAATTTGCTTGTACAGAACTCCTCAATCAAATATGTGTTTATTTTTTGATCGAATTGATACGTTACTCACAAAAATATGTAATAACACGAAAAAGAAAATTATAATGTGTGGTGATTTTAATATTAATATTTTAAAGAAAAATAATAATAGCATTGAATTTGAACATCTCTTGTTAAAGTACAATTTACAACTAGCAATAAAGGAACCGACTAGATTACGCAGCAATTCGTGCCTGGATAATTTTGCTCACAATGTGAAAGCGTGCAAAGGCAGAGTTGTGGAACTCGGCCTATCATATCACACAGCTCAAATATTAAAGATCCCTGTCACAAAATCTTGTGCTATTAAGTCGTGGCAAGTAAAACAGCGTGACTATAATGATGAACATTTGGCAATTTTTATAAAATCTTTAGAAAATCTTTCTTTTTCAGAAATACTAAACAGTAATGAAACGAATCTAGCTTTTGATTCCTTCTTAGAAACTTTTACTTGTTTTTACGATTTATGTTTTCCCTCGAAAATAATAAAAATAAAATCTAAAATAAAAACAAAATGGATTTCCCGAGGAATCAAAACTTGCTCTAAAAAGAAACGACAGCTTTTATGGACCTATAGACGAAATCCCAGTTTAGCGAATAAAGAAAGATTAAAATCATATAGTGCCACATTAAACAAGATAATAAATCTTACACAACGTTCGCAAAATTGCCATCGTATAAAATTTGCGGGTAATAAATCTAAAGCGACATTGAAAGTCATAAACAGTACTAAATATCAATATCCTAAAGAACCCATTTCAAAAATAGTGCAGGGCGAAAGTACGATAACTAAACCGATTAAGATTGCTAATGCCTTTAATAATTACTTCGTGGACTTACCGCAAAAAAAGGCCCTCTGGGCCATCTGGGCAATGCGGCACGAGTGTTTTCGTGAACTGTCCTCACTCTTTGTATATGAGACCAGTGACTCCTTACGATGTTTTTAATATTATTAGGTCTCTGAAGAACACAAATAGTGTAGGATATGATGGAATCTGCACTAAAGTAATAAAAACGGTAGCCCATATTATTGCTCTTCCGCTTAGCCACATAATTAATGTATGCATTGAATTAGGTATCTATCCAGATAAACTAAAGACTGTCATCGTAAAGCCACTGTATAAAAAAGGTAACAAGGAGAACTTATCAAATTATAGACCAGTTGCTCTTGCAACTGTACTTTCTAAAATATTTGAAAAAGTATTTTATGGATCTCTCTATGCTTATCTTGAGGATCACAATCTTCTTGCAAATGAGCAAAAAGGTTTTAGAAAACAAAAACCATTAATATGGCGATATTTGATTATACGTCCCATAATTAGCAGCATGGACAAGCGAAAACATGTCTGTGCAGTTTTCATGGACTTGTCAAAGGCTTTTGACTACGTAGATCATAGAATACTAATAAAGAAGCTTAATGACTACGGCATAAGAGGGAATGTACTAGATCTATTTCAGTCATATCTAAGTGAGAGAGAACAGTATACAGAACTAACTCAAATATGTTTACGCACTAAACAACAGATTTCATACAGATCTGAGAAACGAAAGGTTGCGTATGGCGTTCCACAGGGGAGTGTTTTAGGACCGTTATTATTTTTATTATTTATAAATGACTTACCCAAGCATATAAAATACCCCATGATTTTGTTTGCTGATGATAGCACTGTTATAATTGAATGTAATAATATTGATGATTATGAAAATGAAATTAATGAAACTATAAGAAAAATAATTACATGGCTAGATATTAACAATTTAGTAATAAATTTAGATAAGACGAAACTTGTACATTTCTTTCAACGTAAATTGCCCTTGCCAATGATTTGTAATTATCAAGGACATACAATTGAATCTGTTACGGTCACTAAATTTTTAGGAGTTCAAATTGACAACAACTTATCTTGGAAGCCTCACATGGAACAAGTTTGTCAAAAATGAAGTCAATATATATATGTTTTGCGCAGACTTGCCAAAATAGGTAATACTGAAATCGTTTTAATGGCGTACAGTCAGCAACGAAACTTGCCGAACAAAATAACGTTACAAAAGATACTAGACACATGAATTGTACATAAGTTACTGAACATAGTTACTAACAAAATTCCATTTACATTATAAATTTTCCAAAATAGCTTTACAGTATATTTCCAAAAGTGGCTGGACAGTATATTTCCAAAAGTGGCTGGACAGTAGGCTTCCAGAAGTTGCTGGACAGTATATTTCCAAAAGTGGCTGGACAGTAGACTTCCAAAAGTTGCTGGACGTAGTATCGTCTAAAAGTGATTTGTTAGATCATGCCCGGACCAATTTTCGAATTTAGACACTGATGTGATGAATGACAATCACCGAAAAAAGTACAGCACTGTCATATGATACATTTCTCTCTTCCATTTTGGTCGTGTCATCATTGAAATGTCATTTGTTTATGCCAGCCTCTCGCGTCTTACACTTTTTTACTATTTTACATTTTAGCCAACTTCAAAAAGAGGAGGTTCCCAATTCAATTGTGTGTCACGTTATTTATGAATAGATTTTACGAATTCTTTTCTTTAATGGATAAGTTGCACTCCAAGGGGTGGTGGTGGCCCTATTCAGGATTGTAGAAGTCAATTTTATAAATTTTCAATTTAATAGTTTTACTTCATACCATACAAGGTTTTCTCGCGGTGTTACTTGTAGATCGTTCCTATAGCTCCAATTTATAGCCATTGACATATTTGACAGTAACATGACTGAATTCAATTATTAATATCTACTTACGTCTATAACATCATTTCAAAAGTTAAAAAAAGAAACCTTGATATCGTGTTCTCAGAAATGCGTATCGATCGAACTGTAGGATCGAAAATATTGTTCTACCTGTCGGCTATTTACGTGTGATTGTACTGATTGTACAGGTATTTATGACCTTGACTGTACTAAAATGTTCAGCGACTTTTGAAGATGACTGTACCGAACATGATATTTAAATGATATACCTTATTGCCTTAGTTATAATTACTCATGTGTGTCGGGCTTATCAAAATCGAGTCCTATGAAGAGTAAGTAAGGACTTTATGTAAAGTGGCTCTATGCTTAATATTTTCTCTAATAAAGAGTTTTGATATTCCTAATCTTCCTAGCCTTCTAGTTTATGTCAAGCAGTATTTCAAGAGATTTTTCCGTTGAACTGTTTGTTTTCTATTAAACCTTTTTTTTGACAAGTAGTCAATAATCAACTAAAAAAAATATTCCAATACAGAAATACTTATAAACATTAACTCGACCTCAGTTTCTCAGAACGTTTCTTTTGGACCCTGTATAATTGGATTAACAAATACTGGATGCCGGTCCGGCGACAAATTTATACAATATCAGCGGATTTATGTAGTCAGTCATGTTCAGCAAATTGTGATATTTTACAGATCAGGCTCATTATGTAATTAAATATGATCAGCAAGTTTTGAATAGTATACATATCAGTGGATTTATGTAGTCAGACTTGTTCAGCTAATTTTGATATTTTACAGATCAGGCTAATTATGTAATTAAACATGTTCAGCAACTTTTGTAAAAATAATGCACATCGACCTTTGGTACTTCCAAATGTCTACAGAGATTTGTACCACAGCCTGTTCAGTTACATATGAACCTTAACAGTGTGCAGGTGTTTTGAAAATTTGGATGTGTTCATGGACTTTCGTTGCTGACTGTACCATGGTTTTGTGGCGTCAACACTACGTTACGGTATTATGTTTTGGGGTAATTCGGCAAACAGAGATACTGTATTTAAGGTCCAAAAGAGATGCGTCAGAGCAATGTGTGGTCTAAAACAGACGAATAGTTGTAAGCCGCACTTTATTAATTTTAAAATTCTCACAGTGCCTTGTTTTTTTATATTTGAAACGGCAGTCTTTGTAAAAACTAATTCATTGTTGTTCAAGAAACTTTGTGATGTCTCCAGTAGAAACCGCCGTTTTAATGAGAATCTGTGTACAACATTCTCCAATACAGCACTTATGCATAAAAGTGTATTCTGTTTAGCAAGTAAGATATATAATAAGTTACCCTTGACATTAAGAAACCTACCAGCAATTAGAATGAAAACTAAATTATTTAACTTACTTGTACAAAAATGTTTTTATTCTATCTCAGATTTTCTGCTCGAAAATTTCGAGGAGTAGGTAATAATGTATATCAATTTTTATTTAATTTTTTATTTTCTTGATTTAATATTTTTATCTTGTAGTATATAGTATGTTTGAGAAATTCTCATGTTTTTGTAAGCCATTTGGCAAAACATAGTGTTCCACCAAGAAAAAAAATCCACCACTATTTTAGTTTTACCTATGTTTACAAATAAACACTTTGACTTTGACTTTGACTTTGTAATCCGCGACCAGGGGCCGTAACATGACTGTGCATATCGCGTGACAAAGTGTGGACAAGGCATCCGCCACCTTCTGACACGTGCCTACATAAGTACGAGAGTGACGGATGCTTTATCCACATTTGACACGCGACATAGACGCCGCCATGCTAGGCTAGGCCCCCATACATAGCTCACGTGATCAGTGTTCTATCTCAATGTAATGCGTGCTAAGAAGAAATACACTTTAAGTGCGCGAAATGTATCTTACCGGCTCTGCCGTTCTCCGCCTCAGTGGAGCCGCAGCCTAATCTGTGTGTCACTTTTTGAAAAACAGGAGATTTAGTCTCGGGGGCTCTATGTTGACGCAGGAAGGATTTATCCCTATCGAATTATTCGAATAAGTAAGAGGGCGGATTAGAGCAAGATTTGGATGTTTTCATTGTTTTATGTTTTAAGGTTTTTGTGTAATTTAATTAGGTCATAGAATAATTTTCCAATTCCTTTTCTGCTTTTTAGGGTTCCGTAGTCAAACTAGGAACCCTTATAGTTTCGCCGTCCATCCGCAGCCTAGCTCAGACTCTAGTACCAGAAAGTACTAGAAAGCTGTACCTAGGCATGAATATACATATTAGTTACGCCAACAAAAAGGTAAAATAAAACCCTGAAAAATAAACCCCTACACGTAACGTGGGGATGATTTTTTTTCCTCGTCTACCGTATAGTATGGGGTGTCGTTGCATAGGTCTTTCAAAAATATTGCGGGTTTGTTAAAACAAAGCGATTAAGAGATCCGTTTATGAAATATTAAGATTTTTGTTAGTGTCAAGTGTCCCCCCCCCCCCCCTTCTAAAACTACAAGTACTAAAAATCTGAAGACTATCTTCAATGAAAGCGCATATAACGAATTAAAAAAAAAACTATCATGCATGACTATGTAGACTTGATTAATTCTTGAGATACAGGCGATTAAAGTGTTAATAACTAAAATCACCTAAGACAGCAAGCACTAAATAACTTTTTCATCACACTTGCACGTAAACAGTATCTAAACTTACAGGTTAACTTGGCCGCAATGCCCCATATAAAACCCTCGACCTTTCTTTTTACCATGAAACCCAAGGTCGGTAAGTATTTTTTTTTAATTTATAGTACAGCAGGTTACAGGTCATGCAAGTTCAAGCACATAACAAAACATATGTTTGCAAATGTAATGAAAAACATTGTAGATATGTTTCACGGGCGGTACGGGAATTACGAACCTCGACTCAGAAAGCCCTCAGTCTTCGACTTCGGGCTTCTACTAGAGCCTCGATCGTAATTCCTTACTTACCGACCTTAATACACAATGTACTATAAATAGAGAATTAGTTCATATAAGTACGTTTTTGTAAAGTACATAACGGCTTCGGAACCCTACACTGAGCATGGTCAGAGAGCATGATGCTCTTGCTCGGTTTTGTGTTTACGTGGTGTTTACTTATGTACAGTCGGGCACAAGTCTAAAGATTTATGTACCGAGTACTGAGTGTACGTAATAGATTAAGGGGGCGTATTGGAGGTTACATATGCTGGCTTTTAGTAATCATAATTACGACATATATATATATAACACAGATTTGAATATAGTCTTAATAACGACGTAACGGCTCGTTTATGTTTTTGTATTGTCCTTTGCAATATATTACCAAATAAACTCTCGTTTGTACTCTCTGACTCTACTGACTCTGCTGTAGCCCTCAATCCTGTTTTGAGTAACATGTGACCGTGTGGATATTTTTTTTACAAATATAGTTTATGTCCACAGTCGTGCCAACTCACGATGTCATCGCGAATTGATAGCCTCCACACAACAGCCACTATTGTACAAATAGAGCTGATCGTCACTGGTGCTAATAAGAAATATTTATAAGCAGTTACGAAGAATGACGACAGCTCAGACGGGCGGCGGCAGTCATTCTGCGCAATTCCACTAAATCATCTGCCAAGGTCGCTGAAGCTACACAACTACTGCAAATTATTAGTCGATGTGAGACGCGCCTCCCTACCTCTCTACGTAACCAAAGTAAACACGCCATGAGTACTCACGGCACATAACCTGTAATCATTCGCCGACACGACTCACGAGTCTTACGACAAGTAAACATTGTACTTAAGTACTTAATAGGTATAAAATCTAATCCACAGCACATTGACTTTGACTAAGTGGATACCTATCCCCTTAGTCAAACTCAAAGTCAAAGGAAGTAAAGAGCACCTGTTCAAAATTAAGCTTATGTGAAAGTAGGTAATATTCCCTTTAAAATTGTAAAGTTAAGCCTACCCATGATCAATATATATCTACTCGTAGTTTTATTTTGCTTGAATTACTAAGTAATGGCATGGAACACTCTTAAAAACACAAGATGATTTTGTCTGTATGTTCGTGCGTCAGTCTGCCAAGACCCGTTTTAGAAGCGGCCTAGGCGTTCGAGCTGAACTTCGGAATAAGAAGTTGTAAAGTTTACTGGGTTCCGCAAGATGCTCATGATTAACAGCGGTTTTTCTAATTACTTAAAAAGCTTAGGCTTGAGTACTATCATATCATTTAAAAAAGACACTTCTCACTCTCTTAAAATGTTACTTTAGTTGCATATCGGGACTGAAGCTCCTTATTAATCTCTAGGGATTAAATTAATTAAACATCCAATCACGGTGTTTTTGAGTGGAGCATTATCGCCATTTTCAGTAGTTGTGACCTCAAAATGACAATTGTGCAAAAATATGAGAATAACCGATTTCATTTGGTGTTAAGTACACGATTAATGATTATGAATATGAATCTATTTAATTACATATATTAACATCATCATCATCATGTCAGCCGAAAGACGTCCACTGCTGGACATAGGCCTCTCCCAAGGCTCTCCACATTATTAAGGATGAAATAATTTTATTATGCATGGACTTATTAGTTTTAAAATAGTTTTCAATTTTGAATCTGTTGGTTAAATATGCAAGCATTTAAAGCGTTACATGACACAAAATATATGGAAAAACCGCGGAACAAATTTTTAAAGAAAGTTTATTATGATATATATTGTAATTTTGTATAGAACTTCGTTTTTTCATCGCATTCAAAGTGAAAATTAGAGAGTTTAATGCGTGACTAACCAGCCATTATGACACTCGAGCTATAGCCACCCTCGCTCTGCTTGGGTGGCTAAACGTCTTGTGTCATTATGGCTTGTTTTAGACCCTTGTTGAACAATCCACTATTTACTACTTGTTCCTACTTATTATAGTTTGCGGGGTTATAAATAAAAAAACCGGCCCAGTCCGAGTCGAACTCACCCACGAAGGATTCCGTACCATTATCTATAAAAATCATTTGTTTGTTGTTGTTGTTGTTATAGCGGCAACAGAAATACGTCACCTGTGAAAATTTCACCTGTCTAGCTATCACGGTTGGTGAGATACAGCCTGGTGACAGACAGACGGACAGACGGACAGCGGAGTCTAAGTAATAGGGTCACGTTTTTATCCTTTGGGTACGGAACCCTAAAAATAGTGTAGTTAGATAATACCTATTATATTTTTGTATAAGACTACACTGTTAAACAAATTAGCCTAATTGTGAAAATTGTGGTTACAGAGTTATCAACAAGTTTCTGGAGTTGTTGGTAATTCTGTAGCTCTGCCTACCCCACTCTGGGAATGAAGGCGTGAAGGTATGTATGTATGTATGTGTATGTATAAGACTTTTTTATTCCTGTTTTGCTTCCAAAGGTGCGTCATTTTTTTAAATCTGCGAAAACATCAGACGCAATACTAATGTTGGAGTTTTGCCATTAAGCCAAACCTCATTAAATATGTATATAGCTCAGTCACACAACACCCGAAACTGGTAAATAATTGCTAGAAATCCTGTGTAGTCTGGGGTGATGTTGTCAGGGTTCCGTTTCAGTTCAGCAAGGAATCCTCGGAGTTGTGCCACGTTCGTCCTCTCCGTCTGTCCGCGGTTTACCTCTGACACTTTTGGTCCAACAAAGCTGGAGTAAATTACGCCGGCAAAGTAGTAAAATATTTTTTTTAATTATTTTTCCTGTACTACCTAGTAAAGCAGAGGTAAACATTTTTCGTACCTTTAAACCTTTTTGCACTTGCCAGGTTACGATTTGCGTCTTATTAACAAGTAGGACTATTTTGTTAAATAATCATAACACGAAAATATTATACAATACTTGCATTATGAAATATATAATAAAAGTAGTCCCTCAGCAATATGCAAATTGAAAATGAATAGGTTGCCAGAAAATTAGGATAGGCGCCGTGAAGTGTTAAACAACGCGTGTTTGTGCCACGTCACGCACGATGTTAGATAAAAACCTCGCAGAGCGCCTTCGGTCGTGTGGGGAAATTACCCGTGCCATTGAAACTGAACGAGTGCGTACGAATAGATGTTAACCAATTAGCGGAAATTTCAGATGCTTAGCATAAAAGGAATGCTGATGTAACAAGTGCCAATACGAGACGGATAGTTCGGTACCTACCTGATATTGTTCCGAAGATGTGCGAATCCCAAACTTGGTAGGTAGGTACCCATAACTTAGGTATGAGAATATGGTCGCCGATGCTTGGCATTTCAGTTCGCCTTTGTTTCTACATAGGTAACTTTTGTGTCTCTGTTTCGTTTTCATTTTGTTGTTCTATTTGTAGGTACTTACAACGATGTCTTTTACATAGGTTCACGGAGTCCGAAGACGCGGGTCTCGTTAACAGGTTTAGGGCTGCAATAGCCGCGTCGTAAATTTGATAAAAATGTCCGAGTGGACGACATTGACCCACTGTATGACTCTTTTGCAGTTAATTTGAAAAATCAAAATCAAATCAAAATATTTTATTGTTTAACTGTAGGTACATTATGAGAGCTGATAAAAAATATGCGAGTTAATTCCGCTACAGTCTACCATAAAATGGTGTACAATATTTGTCATAAGTACCTACATATTTAAAATAGTAGCACTTTTAATTACTTATAACAATAAAATTAAAAATAAACAACAAATTAAATATTAAAAACTACTACATTACTTTTTCAAATTAATATTTAAGTATTATATTTTTCCGGCATTTTCTAAAAAGTCTTGTATAGTGTAGAAAAGTTTACTTAATAGCCAGTTATGAATTAATAAGATTACGGACTGCAATTTAACCCGAAAATAGGGTCTAACCGACTACTAGTTCTATCTAGTATTTTTGTGCAGAAGTTTTCATCGATGCGATAAAATACTTTTAATTTGAGAATAAGTTTTCGCGAGCAGGCGCTTAGAGCTTGCCGTGCGTCTGTCTACTTATGTAATCTGCTAAGACATCAGATCGGGAAAGTGGATATTATACCCCGGAATTCAAGTTTTATCGGTAAAGTGATTATTGAAACAGGTAAATCATTAAACAAACCATTGATATTAAGTGTTATAAATTTATTATATTAATTAAGTTATTATTTTTAAGCCATGTCATACACTGGATATATTTATTTGTGTTTAGTAGTGGATGACACCCATGTCATAATATTCTTTAAAAATGCATTTCGATCGTACTAAAAAGATATATATATATATATATATATATATATATATATATATATATATATATATATGGGTAAGGCCGCCAAAATTGACACTTTTTGTCCGAACCAAATTTTCCAGGTTGATTTCAACTAAACTATAAGCATTACAGCCCTTATAGTTATTTGATTCTATAAAGCAACTATTGAGCTTGTTTGCCCATATCGCAAACGGAATAAAAGTGGTTTGTGTCTTTAAAATTTATGTAATTATGTTCACCAAACCACCCTAATTTGGTCAAAATTGCCGTGTCCTTTTTTTTGCGGCTACTTGAAAACTATGTAACTTTTTATTTTTTAAACATATACAAAAAAACGTTTCTACGTTTGAAAGACCAGACTATTACTCTCTGTTTGAAGTAATTACGGTGTTTATATACTCTTAACTGAGTATTTTATTGATCTTTAGATTAGTTGATAGAAATTTCACTTTTGTGTAACTATTTTTTGTGTTACAAGTAATTTCCCCAAAACATTAACAAAAAACTAAGGGAAAAACGTGTTTTGATACAGCAACACCGTAAGGTGACAACGCAATTCATCTGTAGTTTGTCTGTGAGAAACGTTGGAAGTGAGCGTTTTCGTCATAAATTATCAAAATGTTGTGTTACGTGATTTCTCAAGAAAGTCATCGTTTTTTTAAGTTCACTCCACTATAATTGTATGTGTTTACGTTGAAAGAGTAAAGTATAATGTGAATTTGCGTCTAGTTTAGCTTATTTTCCGTTTTATAACCTAAAACTTTTGTAAAAACGTGGTTTTGTGTTACATATTTTGTGCTTTTGTGTCACTTTTGTGTTATCCATAACACAAATTTTGTGTTTCGTCACACAAAATAATTGTAAAGGTTCATGCAGATTGGGAATATTACCTATGATATTTGTTTTTTTATAATATTACTGTGAAATATTTTAAATACAAAATAATGCTTTTAAATTTTAATTGCCAGCTTATTAAATCTTTAAAAATATTTTCTTGTTTATTTTTTCTTTTATATTTTTTTTTTAGGTGATCTTACTTTGTATTTTATTGTTCAAAGATTTAAAAAGATTGAATGTTATAAGAATATTCCTCTCCTCAAATGTGAAATTAGCATTTGAGTATTCTTATAACATTCAATCTTTTTGAATCTTTTTCTTCTTTTCCTTTCTACTTTTTGTGCAATTTACCAACAGTAGGTATATAAATAACTTTGAATACAAAAATGACTTTTTATTTACCTGATCATTAATAAAATCTTGTTTCAAATGATGAGTGAGTATTTTTTGAAATTTTTTTTCTTACCCGCTTTTTAACCCTAATATGAAACGAGCTTTATAAAAAAAAGCGTTACTTTTGTGTTACTTCTGTGTTATAATGTGTGACAATTTTGGCGGCCTTACCCATATATATATATATATATATATATGGGTAAGGCCGTCATTTATAAGAATTATAGTTATTAGAAGTAACACAAAAACTTTTGTGTCACCGTAACGCAAATGTAACAGGGTATCTCAAATATATGTTCTAATAAGTAGAACATATATTTGAGATACCCTGTCAAAAGCAAGCCTTTATCTATCGTTTGAGTAGTGTCTGACAGGGGTGTCAGTGACTGTTTTTCTATGGAGTACCAATGAATGACAGTTGAGTATTGAGGTGTTATTCTTTAGCTCATAACTATAGTCATACATTGATTACATGTATTTTGCAATGCAAAAATGCCTCCGAGATCATAATAAATATACAGCCGAATAAGCAAAAAAACGACTAAAAAAAGGGAATAAGACATAAAGAACAATCCTTAAAAATATATTCGCCTCTAGCAGTGACTCCGAATTCCAAATATGAAGAATGGCAAGAATCGAGAGGAAGTACATGTGACGTGTCGTCTGAGGACGAAAATATATTTTAATTAATTGTTATTGCAATTAAAACATATTTTATTCTTAAAGTACTGTTTACCGAAGAACATTGTTAAACAATTGATACATATTTCATTTAATTTACTTTTTTTTACAAGTTTATCATCATTTAGTAGTGACAGTTAAATATATATTTAATTACTAATACTTAAATTATAATTAATTGATCATGAAAACCCGAAAACGTCCTGTCATATATTGGTATGTACACCGCCCATTTTTTTCATAGTCATATAATGGGACATTCGAAATAATGTCAGTCATCCACTGGTACAATTTTAGGGGTTGCGATAAACTGAAATAACTAAATATTGGTATTATTTTTATACAATTTATGGTACTTATAACATTAATGAAGAACCGGTTTATTCTTTTGCATATGAGTGTAGTCGATAACTTTGATAATTGTGTAGTTATATAGAAATATGTAAGAATTCCCCCTTATAGTGTCATTCACTGGGACATTTACCTTAGGTCACATTATTGTTTAAGCACGATGATGATATACCCACGATGGTTTTTGAAATAGATAGACAATAATATCAAAATTCGTGAAAAGTGACCAAAAATGTAAATAAACCGTTTTATTCAAATAGGTCCATAATTATAAAAAGAAATCGCGAACCCTCAGCAAAAATCGTTTGCCATTTCTAAGTACTTAGGTATAAATACCGAGTGTCTCTGAGCTTGACGTACCTACCTACCTAAATATTACGGCATAAGAAAGTCCATGGTATGCTGGTGCTAAACATAGTTTTAACTTTTTCCAATATTATGTTAGCTTGTTAAGGAGTTATGAAGGTTTTAATTTTACCTACTTACTGGTAAAAAACGCTGCGTCGCAGTAGGTAGGTAGAGAACGTCTCATCTAAGAGACGTGCCCTCATGTGACCAATTTACTGAATAAATATTTGAATTTTGAATTTTGTCCATCACTCCCTTGGCAAAAAATTGCTATAATTTGTTATTCCAAAACTTACTATGTAATACCCAATAACGTATTGGGTTACAGCCAGGGATCGGAAATTCGGATCGATATTTACCTATACTTTCGCGCCGGCTTTGTTGTTCAGTTGTATGGAGGTGGACTCAATCATATAATTCATAATAAAATTTCCGGGATTTCAAAATAAATAAATTACACAGGCATTAATTCATAATTATTTATTTATATTAACTGTTTGAAGTTAATTTCCATGTATATGTTTAACCAAATGTTATTTAATTTACCTGTAACTTATTAACCTAACGAATTTATAGGAGCAAAACAGAATGTTTTATCCTACATGTAAAGTAATTATTATATTAACGTTTTGTAGAATCCCAGAATCCCAGAACTTAAATTATAAAAATAAAATTTAAGAAGCCGACGCCATGTTTGCTTATCTTTTTCCGGAATTTTGCCAACTTTAGGTAAATATCGATCCGAATTTCCGATCCTTGGTTACAGCATATTTTTTTGCTTACTCTGAGGAAAAGCTTTTTTTTTAAAGGTTGGTTAAGTTATCCACATTCCATAATTCACAAGTCACCAAAACATTTCTCGGTTTTGGAAAAAAATAATGTTCATAGTAGGATACCTAGGTATCAAAGATCAAAATAATCACTTCTTCTGTTTCTATATCTGGAACAGTGACTACATCCTCGCCGCTGCGAATCAGGAAGATCCAACTTATAATGTTATTACGCGAAATTGATCCAGCCGGATCACAATGATTTAGCACTTGAGCGCGCGTCGGCCGGGGCTAGGGCCGCACCCCTCACTCAATACTATAGCGTGTTCCACACTCACTCACACCCCTACCATACCGGTCTCACGCGACAGCGCAGAGCTCTGCATCGAATCCGCGCGCGGGCCGCGGGATACATCACAGACATCACAGTCGAGTCGAGCTTGTTACTCAATAGATACTTACTTAAATATTTTTGATTTGACTTCACTTTGAGGTAGTTACATGGATTTTCTACATTTCTGTATTTGCCATTTTAACAGGAATTTGTCTTGTATAGAAAAACCTCTGTCAGGGGCTAGGTTGGAGAGACTTACATCAAACTTGGTAGGTAAACTACAGGGTATCCCAGAAATTGACGCAAATGTTACGTAGGTATAAATAATAAATTGTTAATAATTTAACGAGAATTACTATGTTTAAATGATTTTTGACTATTTAAAATTATGTTACAATCGATATCGAATTATCTGGAGTATTTGTACCTGAGTCTTGGATGTTTTCACGTACAGTACCGGCAAATATATATCATCTTTGTACTTCGGCCATTCTCAGAATAGTGGGTTTTTGCGTGTCCGGCCCGATATTTATCCCTAAACATGGTCAGAAATAACTGCATATATTTTTCTTACATAGATTACGTATTTATCTATACAGTATAAGAAATATATTTGCCCTGTTATTTAGTTATCATATTTAATTAAATTTTCAAAACCTCATTCTCCAATTACCGTAGCCTGTCCGCACGCTACCTTGGTCTTCAAATTTTCTTCTAATTTTAAGTAGGAACGGCTTCTACGTGTGCCATTTTAAATCTTGGTAAACCAATAGTGTCGGTATAACCAGATTTATTTTTAATTCACTAGGACCATTCCTTAAAAATATGTTATTATAAAACCGTCTGTCCGGCCCGAACATATAATTACCATAGCCGTTGCTTTTCGAAGTGCTCATCGCCAAATAACATAATATTATTTCATTCAAATTGCATGAGTCGCGAGCTGAGGGTTGTGCCTCGGTACTCAAACTATGTGAACGTATCAGATTTGTCGTATTTTCCCACAGTGCAAGTATGTGTCTAAGTACCGTAACTTTGGTTTACAAAGGGTCTAGCAGGCTAAGGAAGGAGAAGTGGCCCCTGTGACGAATATCGGATTTTTATAATGTCATTTGTTGGCTATCTCATAATATAGAAACACCCTAACTTTCAGCCCCCTATCTTGAACCGTCACCGAGATACTGTCAAAAACGTAATTTTATGGACACATTTTTCAAAGTCGTTTTTCTCCTGAACTATATAAGGTAGAGCAATCAAACCAAATCATAGCTACAAAGGAAGGGTAGGAGTATAACTCTGATTTTTTTAAATATTTAATTCCATGAAAAAATAATGATTAAAATGTCAGATAATTTTTTGACAGCACTTTTTAACAAGTATTTGTAAAGGTACAGCTACGGAAAAAATCACATTAACTGCTAATAGTATTAGCTAGTACCATGCGAAAAATCAATTCAATATAATTGGTGCAACATACTTAAAAAAAAAAAAATGTCAAAGAAAGCGTTAAATGAGTCTTTCATTCTCAAGGAGATTTTTCGATCCAATTAGGTTTAATTTCGTTGTCTAGCAACAGAATGTTTATTTTGAACTTCACGCGTGACTTGTATTGCGATGTTTGCTCTAATGAGTTATTTTATACTCCATAAACGGTAATCTTAATAGGTAGGTACTACAAACAATTGACCATTAAGTTTCTGTATTAAACAATTATAACATAGTAAATCTGTCATTTCATGGATTTCGTAGTTAGTTTCGATGAAAACTGAGTTACACATGTTATCTTAGATGCAGCAGTTTGACCTTTATTGACAGCCATGCGTGAAGTTCAAAATAAACATTCTGTTGCTAGGCAACGAAATTAAACCTCATTGTTTGCCGGCTTAGAATTGTGCCACTCCATGTCTTCCCGTGGAAGTCGTAAGAGGCGACTAAGGGAATAAAGGCTTGTAGTACTGTTAGGCGATGGGCTTGCTACCTGTCACTAATATACACTGTTAAACATCTTAGCCTAATTGTGAAAATTGTGGTTACAGATTTATCAACAAGTTTTTAGAGTTGTTGGTAACTCTGTAGCTCTGCCTACCCCACTCTGGGAATGAAGGCGTATGTATGTATGGATCGAAAAATCTCCTTGAGAATGAAAGACTCATTTAACGCTTTCGTTGACATTTTTTTTTAAGTATGTTGCACCAATTATATTGCATTGATTTTTTGCATGGTACTAGCTAATACTATTAGCAGTTGATGTGATTTTTTCCGTAGCTGTACCTTTACAAATACTTGTTGAAAAGTGCTGTCAAAAAATTCTCTGACATTTTAATCATTATTTTTTCATGGAATTAAATATTTAAAAAAATCAGAGTTATACTCCTACCCTTCCTTTGTAGCTATGATTTGGTTTGATTGCTCTACCTTATATAGTTCAGGAGAAAAACGACTTTGAAAAATGTGTCCATAAAATTACGTTTTTGACTGTATCTCGGTGACGGTTCAAGATAGGGGGCTGAAAGTTAGGGTGTTTCTATATTATGAGATAGCCAACAAATGACATTATAAAAATCCGATATTCGTCACAGGGGCCACTTCTCCTTCCTTAGCCTGCTAGACCCTTTTCTAATTCCCGTACCCCGTGTTTTAAATTTGGTTTCAAAGGGAAATTCGCTGTCGCTTAGTAGAACAAAAGAACTCTAAAGCCTCTGTGTACAACAATTTAGTAGTATTTTTACAACTTCAAGTTTTCGTTATTTTTAGGAAAATGTGAATTATTTTAAGTACCGTAATGCTAATTACCGTAGATTTACTAATTACCGAAGTATGAAATGTATTGAAAGCGTTTCAATAATACAATCAATGTTGCAAAATATAGTGCAAAAAAAACCACGATATGGTATATAAACCATTTTCATTATCAATTAAAATATAAGTATTATATTATATTTAATAAATTTATTTGACAATTAAAACAAGAAGAAAACAGGCGCTTTAATTAAGACACTTGCGACTTGTCTCCAGACAAAACACATTTAAATGTATAAATAATTATTACGTTTGGCCATCAGATTATTGAAGTTATGTAGTTAATGGCGAGTCACCGTATGCCTTTTCAAATTCTCTCATTATTAGTCCCGTAAACTCCTAATTGGCAAAACCACACGTCAAGAATAATGTAATATTTATTTCTAACAACACAGGTATACATCCTAGTCTGTCTTGGATCGGTGCAAAAGTTTTAAAAAATAACTAAATGATTAGCCTAGTGGGTAGTGACCCTGCCTACGAAGCTAGCTAATATTTGTTTGTCCCTTGATATTTATAATTTATTCATTTATTCATTCTATTGGTCTTGAGTCTAGGATGTTTTATATTTATTTAAGTATTTATTTTTCTATATAAGCATGTTTGTCATTGTGTATTACCATTTTTGCCTAGGTTTAACTAGGTTATGTTCATAAATATTAATAAAAATCGAAAAAAATCATTAAGAATAAAAAACATGTTTTTAGTGGTTTATTTATAAATTATTATATAATACTTTCTATAGTCAAATGTATTTTCTAATTATCATATCCAACTCAAGCAAAAAAATCTAATTACCGTTCATATTAAATATTTGAATCTCTATAACTCGAAAACTTCTTTGTATATTTTGATGCCATTTCGACATATTGATTATTTAGCTTCCTGTTCTTCATATTCTTATGATATCTAGTCAAATAAACGGAAAAAAAATCGGCTTTGGTAATTAGGCGGAGAACACCCAATCGTGAGAATAACTGACTTATATCTTATATCTCATACGATTACCTACAAATATTACTTACCAAAATTGACAACCAATCAAGAACTAGTTGACCAATTTTATTGCTAGTCCTCAATTCGTTAGCTGATTAAATAAGTTTCAAAATGGTTTATAATAAATGTCTGGACATATCGTAGTTTAGAAAAGTTAAGTATTTAAACGAGAGAGAAAAAATAACGATACATATTATGCAGGTCAAAAACATTACCATCCATTCTCGGCAGTCGGTTCACCACGCGCCTATCCTCTTGGAGTCAGTATTTTTAAAAATAAATGTAACTCCTTAGTTAGACAACCGTGCAATTATTTTTAATGAGAGCCTACTATTTTAATTACTAATTTTTTTATATTTTTTTACTCAATTATATACATCTGTATAAAACCTCACTTCCTTTCCTCATATCCTTCGTCCTCTAATCCTCCTATCCTCTTCTATCCTCCTCCTCCTCTTATCCATTATCCACTAATCCTCCATTCCTCCTGCTTCTCTTCCTATCCTCCGTCCTCTAATCCTCCTTTGGTCCTCTATCCTCCACTTCCTACAGTTCATTCTCTAATCCTCCTATTCTCCTCCTCCTATCGTTTGTCCTCTGAACCTCCTTTCTTCCTCTATACTCTTCATCCTATTGTTCGCCCTCTTATCCTCCTTTAATCCTGTATCCTCCTCCTCCTATCCTTCATCCTCTAATCCTCCTTTACTTCTGTATCCTCCTCCTCCTCCTATACTTCATCCTCTAATCCTCCTTTCCTCTCCTATCTTCCATCACTGGCGTCAAAACTGTAAGCAATTTAATGTTAGCTATATGTATATGAATACAAATTGATACGACGAAACTCAGGAAGTATTGACACCGAGTGTCGATGGTCAAGTGGCACCTCCTAAACGAACCTCAACGCCCGTTGCCTGTAGCAGACACTGTTGCGAGAGCGGAATGGGACCGGATCGACACCGAAACACTGCATTGCAATAAAGTTCAATTTCGATTCGGACTCGGGCCGGTTCCGTTTCGGTTTCGCGGCCAGTGTGCCACAGGCATAAGAAAACCTTCAAAACTCCGTAATGGCCAGTTTTAAAATAACTGGGTATGGTGTATGTTTGTAAACCTACCGTTTTAGAATTAATATTAGTGAGTCGCGAGTAGGCGCTGGCTTGCCAACAGAACATGTCGTCCTCACAACCGAGTGAGCATCCACGATTGTGACGTTGCCAAAAACTAAAAATAGTGCCACTCAGATGTCGCTCGAAGGGTGGAGTTCGTCATTTACAATAGGCTATTTGACAAGGTGAAAAAAAAACGTAATAATTATGTATATTCATATAAATTATGAGTTTTAAAATCGATTTAAGGTATTCTTACTTTAAAAAAATGGATCTTTTATCCAAAAAACCACGATAAAACTTGATAATTTTTTATCTGTAGCCATTTTATCGAAAACGGCGTCAAATCCATGATGACGTCAAGGGTCGGTAAATATCACAGATTATAGGATGTCTGTATATCCTGTAATCTGTGATGTCTGTAAATATTGCATTGCATCTGTCGTTCATGTCGTTGTCGTTCTGTTCTTACGTTCATTGGTTCTTGCGGTTACCACAGACAGTTGACGTTTGTTTTTTGGCTTTGCTATGATTAGCCAATGTCAGTTTGTTTATGTATTGACCACTGACGTCACTGATTCCTGTGCGACGCCATCTTGCCCAAGAAAGCGTTTTGGCGGCATATTTTAAAAGTGAATTTTTATTTCCTTTTTTTAGACGAAATACATAAAAGAATTTAAAATTATCACTTTTGTAGTATACTCAATAAACACCAGCAAATAATCTGAGATGGTTTTCAAAAACCTGTCAATAGCCTATTAGGCCGATTACACAAGGCAATTTTAGTGAAACTCGAAATTGAACTTTGGCTGTGTGTAAAGGTGATAAGCGTCAGGTGATGAAACGGCCGAATGAGACACCAGTGCCTAGTGAATCAACTCGCGATTAGCAGTGTGGTTGAATTAGTGCATTGCAACGGAGTGGCTACACAAACGGCGCAGGCATGCTTAAAGAGTCGGCTCTTTAAATACAACAGACAAGCGTTATATTAAAACGCAATTGTTTGCGTAAGCTCAAGTAGTTTGAGTACCTGTTTACTGCTCAGAAATTGATCCATTACGCAAAAGAGTCATGTGACTTCAAAGTATGTTAGTTGTGTTGTGTGTGACGTGGCGGCGCCCGTCGTTGTGTGCGGCGTACTATGCTAACGGCAATTAGTTTCATCTAGCATTCTGTAAATTTTCGAATATGATATTTTAAATTTCCCTTTTCCGCCAACCTTTCACTGGCTTATAGAGATACAATGCCATTGTGCAATGACCACTTTTTCGGAAAAGTACTCCGTGTACTTGACAACACACAGTTCTAAAATACAGATAGACGTAAGAGTGAGACCGCGCTATTTCATAAATATAGTTCTCAGAGAATGATTAACATATAAGCAATACATGTGCTTAAACATCTTTTCAGCAATGTTAAGTCCTAGATAGTCGGACGAGTAAGTACGCGCCGAGTTTTTTCGCCTGTGTTTACCTTTAAAAGTTCGCGTACTTATGGTGTGGTGACACGCGGGCGAGTAGTCGCCGAGCCGCAAGTACGGCGCACTTGCTCGCCGCCTAGCTGGGACGACGTCGACTGAATGTGAAGGATAAATGCTTCCGTGAACTATGATTAAATAGTGATACAATAAGTACAATACAAGGCACTTTATTGTACACCAATCACAAACATTAGGTACAGCGAGAAATTGTACGATAAAAAATAGCACTGTTAAAACACAGGCGGTCTTATCGCTTATAAGCGATAGTGATACTCTCCCAGTTTAGATAGTATTGATAAAGCATAAAATGCACTTGTTTTTAAGGGTTCAGGTTTGGTCAAACTAGGAATTCTTGTAGTTTCGACATGTCCGTACGTATATACGTCCGTCCGCAGCTTATACCTAAATTAAAATAAGATATAATGTTAACTTTAAATAGAAAATAGGTAATAATATGTGAAAAAGTTTACGGTAGTACAGCAGTAGTTAAGTACCTACATATAATGAAGTTAAAAGAAAAACTATCGTAGCTAGTATTAGTAGTCTTTGCAACTTGCAAGTTTATTTGAGATAGTTTTTTGTGTATATAACGGCTTCGGAACCCTACACTGAGCATGGTTCGACATGCTCTTGCCCTGTTTTTTTTACACAACTCTTCAATATGAGATTTCCAATTCAAATAAGAGTCTAATTTGTAGGGTTCCAAAGTCAAACAAGGAACACAAACCACGGAGCCCAGCCTGCGGCAGCAGGGCGCCGCAAGAGTCAAAGTTGATGTAAGAAAAACGAGTAATACTTTAGTGGCTTACATGTCATTTGGATTTAATTAGAATGTGTTGTTAATATTTAGTATTAAGGACAAGGTACAGGAAGCAGGACTTCTCTACACCACCGCACACATCGTCTGGAGGTTTTTTCTCTGGAGCCCTAACCTAGCTTGAGCGTTGCCGCGCTACCGGTGGCAAACGTCGCGTAGGTTAGGTTTTTATAGAATTTATTTGACCCGCCCTCGTTTCGCTCAGGTTTATGTTTAGTTTAACTTTAATTTTTAGGCTTTATATTACTTTTCAGCTCCGCCATTCCAGTAATAATGAATTAAGTATAGAAATGGATAACTACCTGGTTCCTCAAGTAAAGCAGGTAAAATATTTGGGTTTTATGATAGACGCGGGCCTAACGTCGAGCCCGCATATCGACGCAACGTGCGACCATCCGTCCTCGGCTTAGCTACGCGCTATCTTAGCTCGCTCGCACCTAGCTTATCAGTTGAAAATATTAAGAAGGCTTATTATGGCTACTTTCATTCTATACTTATTCAAGGTGTAGACCTTTGGGGAATGGCGGCGGACCTTGATAGGCTACAAAAGCGTGCGTTACGCCTGATCGCTACAAAACTCCTGGACCATCCTGGAATTGTTAAGGCAACATAGGATACTCACATTGCCTAGTGTGTACATACAATCCACCTATTTACACATAAGGGCGGACCTCCAAGAGTACAGGGCGCACGCGCAAACCTTCAGCAAAAGTACTCGCAGGCAAAACTATCCTATAGTTCCGAGGATAGACTCGCTGACACCCGTAGATAAGTCGCTCGGTGTTATGCGGGTCCCAGAATGTAGTTACAATTCTCTCCTTGTTCAGTTGGTTAGCTCGGCTGGTGACGCAATATTTGCACATAGACTGAAAACCCTGCTAGCGTGCTACACAATAGAAGATTATATAACAAGAGAGGGATAAAATAATTTTCGTTTGGAAAGTAATGTATAATTCCATAAAAGATATAATCTTATTTTAGGAATAATATTTTAAATGAAAATTAAATTATAAGTAATAAATCTTAACCAACTTCAGAAACATGTTTTAATAATATAATTAGAAATGTACCTATATAAATAATAATATCATAAATTTGACATGAAATGTAATTCCACTAAAAATAAATGAAATTGTAACTTAGTTAAGTACTGTAAACGTGACATGTAAAATATTACTTTTTATTTTACCAATAAACTTATCATATCATATCATATCAGTTCGTTCACTTTTAGAAACTGTAGTTCGGCTAACAAAATTTGCTTTAATTTTCCAACTGTTTTTTTTTCTACTAGGTATCCCTAGGAAAGAAGATAATTATTAATATGGAATCATCTATGGAGTGCGAGAGTAACATCTAATATTTTTGCGGTACCGAATATTTATTTAAAAATCTTTCAGTTGAACGTATGGGAAAATGCTAATCGTGCATATGGGTGAAGACTTCATCAAAACCAAGGGTAATAATATATTCCCGGGTCGTTCTAAAAAAAGTGGCACCGTAACCTGTCAATGAGTTTTTGAATACAAACTGTGTTAAATGTTTGTTTTTCAGAAAAACTAAAAACGTTCATAGATAAGCACCGACCATTTGCATCGAGGCCAAGGCACTTTTTAAAAAAAAGTTGGCTTTTAAGTGCCCTAAAGTATATTTTTTCAAATGACCTTACTGTAAGTACCTACAGATTTTTTAATTCTCCGGTTTAATTATAAAATTATTTATCGATGTATTGATAAGGAGTAGTGGATTGTTTGAACTGACATTTTAGAATAGCAACACGGTGATTAACCAACCGCCAGAAATTATTTGACTACCCGTAAAAATACAAATGA
Organism: Acleris emargana; assembly: GCA_927399475.2. Lineage (NCBI taxonomy): Eukaryota > Metazoa > Arthropoda > Insecta > Lepidoptera > Tortricidae > Acleris > Acleris emargana. Next base: position 39,383,007 of record OV656835.1, on the reverse strand, counting down.
TCATATTAACCGCCCTGATATTTAAAATAACAACTGTACAGTACGACCAGTTTCTTAATTGCGCTCGGCAATCTTCTGTTTACTATGTAACATAAGTGACATATATGGGTCGATTTCAACATTTCTGGTTTTTGTCTCGTTCGGTGCAATTTTTAAGTTTTGTGTATTTTTGAACGTTTAACATTTTAAACTATGCATTGTTATATCGCTGATCCAATAGAATAATGACATAATTGCATTTTTAGCATGCATTTTATGTCATTGTTCCACGCGATATACCTGACCTTTAGAACACTTATGACGGTAAACTCTCAAAACCCGATTTTTTGCAATTATGTCATTATTCTATTGGATGAGCGATATATTGTAGACGTGGTGTTAAGGGACACTCAAAGTCATAAATAGTTTATGAGATATACGAGATAGAATATTTGATAAAACTATGGAATGATAAATACACACCGAAATGATAAAAAGTATCCACTGAAGTGATAAATACCCACTGGAGTGATAGAAACGACCCACGTAAATGAAATCTTATACACCGGAATGAAAATAAATGAAAAAAGTCAATAATTACCATAATTATCGCTGATTATTTGAGTAAAAATGATATTAATGTTATTAGTAGTGATGCAACGAATACTACTTTTACGAATACGAATACGAATACGAATATCAAACCTACTATTCGGCGAATACGAATACGAATATCTCGCCATGGTAATCAAAGACTTTTAAGCAAGTTTGTTTAACTGCCAAGGCAAATTTTCTTAGTCTTAAACTCAAATCGTCTGACAATAAGGTAAAAACTGTATGGAATATTATAAATAGAGAAACGGGTAAAACTAAAACTCGCGATAATCAGGTCACCCTAAACTCAGGTGACAAACAAATCACGTCAAATAAAGACGTCGCCTTAGCATTCGAAGATTATTTTTCCAACATAGCCATTAATACTACGAAATGTCTCAAATCATCCGCGGTTCAAGCTCAATCATTACTTTGCACTAATGTCAGTAAATGTAATATAAACTTTGAATTCAGCCCTATAAATTCAGTTTCAATAGTCAAAGTATTTAAAACGCTTAGTTTAAAGAAGACTGAGGATTTGTGGGGCACATCAGTTAGTGTACTTTTTCCTATCATAGGTGTAATTGCACCCCATCTAGCATTAATTTACAATAATTGCATTTCAGAAGGGATCTTTCCAGATCTTATGAAATATAGTAAAGTCATACCTCTTTTTAAATCGGGTGAGATGAGTGATATTACGAACTTCCGTCCCATTTCCATACTACCAGTTTTAAGTAAAGTCTTTGAGAAACTAATTCTGAATGATATGTTAGGTCACTTTAATAGAAATAAACTACTTAACAATAACCAGTTTGGCTTTACCAGAGGTCGATCAACAATTGATGCGGCATCTGTTCTCATTAAATATATATATAACAGTTGGGAGCAATCTTGCGATGCAGTAGGAATATTTTGTGACCTTTCTAAAGCTTTTGATTGCGTGGTTCATACGACCCTTATTTTAAAATTAGAACATTATGGATTGTCTAATAAAGCTATAAGTCTTATGTCTTCTTATCTCAGTGATAGAACTCAAACAGTTGTTGTAAACAAAACACAATCTGATGGAGCTACAGTGAAAATAGGTGTGCCTCAAGGCTCTATTTTAGGTCCTTTTCTATTTTTGGTTTACATAAATGACTTGCCACCATCAGTAGATAAACTTTGTGATATTGTACTTTATGCTGATGATACTTCACTAATTTTCAAGGTAGACAGAAAATCCATAGACTTCAGTAGCATAAACTCCACACTAGTTAAAGTACTTAATTGGTTTACTAGCAACAATTTGCTACTAAATGCTAAGAAAACTAAATGTGTTAGATTCGCTTTGCCTAATGTTAAACCGTTAGATTCTAGTATTATTCTAAATGACGAGTGTTTGCAAATCGTAGATAAGGCAGTTTTCCTAGGCATAACAATAGATAAAAATTTGCAATGGAGTCCCCATATAGCTGTACTGGCAGGTAAACTAAGTTCGGCAGCTTACGCAGTTAGGAAAATTAGACAACTAACCAATGTTGAGACAGCTCGCTTAGTTTATTATAGTTATTTCCATAGTGTTATGTCGTACGGTATTCTGGTAAGCCAGCTAACATACAAACTATATTTGTGTTACAAAAAAGGGCCATTCGTTCTATTTACAACTTAAATTCCCGTGACTCCTTAAGAGATCTTTTTAAGGAAATTAATATCTTAACTGTAGCGTCACAATTTATTTATGAGAATATTATTTATGTTATAAAAAATTTGGATTCTTTCACAAAAAATTCTGATATACATAATTTAAATACTAGAAATAAAAATAAAATAGCTATTCGAAAATTCCGCGTCCGTAAAGTACATAAATCATTTGTTGGTCAATGCATTCATTTCTATAATAAATTACCTGAGGTAGTATTAAAGTTACCCTTTCCAGCACTCAAAAATTACTTGAAAAAGTCGTTAATGTCTAAAGCGTATTATAGGATCGAGGACTATTTAATAGACAAACATGCTTGGCCTAAACCCGAAACTTAATCAATAATATATTTTTTATTTGTTTTTTTTCAAATTCAAAATCTTTATCTTGTCTGGGGGACACCGTTGATGTAGGAAAACATATCAATCTTATGTGGTCATCTTGCACCGTCTTATATACACATACGTAGGAGTTCTTTTTTTCCTTTTCTCTCTTTCTATCTTAAGATTTTGGTGTGTTTTCCTGCGGAAACTACGCAGGATATTTGAAATATTTTTTAATTTGCTATTTCTAGATTTATATAATGCTAGACTAAGTAGTACCATTGTAATATTAAATATATTTAAAAAAATGACTGACTGCTGAGTTTCTTGCGGCGCTTCTTCTCAGCAGTGGTCTCCTCTTGTGAAGCGCTGGTAGATTCTTGACGTGTAAAAGTGCCCGTGCGGCCTACTTACTGAATAAATGTCTTTTATCTTATCTTATTTATTTGAATAATGTTTACTCTTCTAATAATTAAAATTTACAACAGGCAAATTTTTATTTAAAAAACATAAAATTTGTAGATTTTCTGGTTTTAGGCGATTTATTTTTTCAGTCTGGATGTTCCCAGCCGTTGAAAAAAGTCTTTCCGAGGCGACTGTACATGGCTTCAGTGAAAAATATTTTTGGGCGAGCTTTTTCAGACTTGGAAAATGGACATCTTCTCGCCAAAAGGCCAAAAATATTAGTTTTTAAATATTCGTATTAGTATTCGCCGAATACGAATATTCGGTAAATGTCTTCTATTCGGCGAATACGAATATTCGTATTCGTATTCGTTGCATCACTAGTTATTAGTAACTAACATAATTAGAAGTCTTTATTTGAGTAAAAATTAGATTAATGTTATTAATAATTACCATAATTATAAGTCTTTGTTTGAGTAAAAATGACATTTATATTAATGTTTTGAAACAATTCGCTTATAAAATAAACATATTTTTTAATCACAAAAAGATACTTTACATTTTTTTTATAATGTACCGGATTGATTTATTACTTATTTCTTTAATATGGTTTTCAAACATGTTCTAAATATTGTGATTTATTTATGATAATAAACTAGTTATAAATTAAAAATAAATAACAATCTTCTATGTAAATCTAATAGGAACAGTTCGCTGACCAAGCAAAATATAACTCAATAATTCTAATATTACAAATATCCCAGTGGCAATTATATCGTTTGTCACTGACTTTAGATCACTTAATGCTTAATAATTAGTGCGTCGTAAGGACGGCCTCAAAAATATAATATGAAATACCTAAAAAACTCAGTCAAAAATGTAACATTATGAAATTATGATAACGTGCAAGACTAGATGTGAATTTACATATCCCAGACCTTAAAAAAAAACGTAATACTAATATAAATTTAAACCTTTTAATGTTTTTTAAACTGAATATCACGTCCAATGTTAACACTAAGCATTGTCCTTAATAATTATAATTAAATTGAAAAAAAAAAATTATAATTCGTGAATTGTATAAGTGAATTGTAACAAATCTTTTTTTCCATCTGTGAGAACTTTCTTCATTATAATATAATATTATATAGCAAGTTGTTAGAGTTATTTTAATAGCACTGCCTATCCCACTCTGGGATGAAGGCGTGCCGCTGTGTATGTATGCATATTATATGCATAGTAGTACAAAATAACTGACATTTAAACGCTTAATTATTTACGTTTAAACGCTTATAATATTTATACATTTGCTTTGACTTCATAAAATTAAATAATTAAATTTGATAATTATTTGGATAACTAAGTGAAGCTACTTTTGTATCATGCCGGTGTTGCTTATCATTTCTGTGGGTATTTCATACACCGGAAACATCGGAATGAGAACCACGGAATGATAAAACCTGTACAAAAATATTCAAAAAAAAAAACAACGGAGTCTGGTTTCTTTAAACTAATGTTACTCCAGAATTAAGAAATATTACGTACGTGTTATACATAAATCTTAAACTAAACACACAAAAACTACAAAAAATAAATCAACCGTCGGAATGAGGATTTTTTTGCTCAACCCCACCGGAAGCAAGAATTGACCTTTATATTTTATCGCCAGAAACGCGTACAACACAACCGCTAGCACCAAACTCTTGCGCGTGACTAACTCTACGAGTGCGCGGGAGGTGGGTGGCGTACATATTGAAGCTTAGCTTATTTTAATTATTATTTTCATTAATATTTTAATTCTACTTATTGCCCAAAATAGGCAACTGCGTGAAGTATTCAGAAAAAAATAACAGTTTAATTTTTAACCATAGTTCACCCCGGTTTTCAGCGCCGCCAGCTTAAAATATTGCTTGGGAAATTGACCCATATCATACATACTATCGATGCCAGTGAAAGTATGGTGCAAGTTTGACTGCGATATCCGGTCTTAAGCTATTAAGAAACTGGGACTACTGTGCAAAACATAAGATTGATAAGCATTGACAAAGTTTTGAAAATGGCGGACAAAATATAAAATTTGGATATGTCAACGTCAATCTGACACCGCTCCTTTTGACATAGTCTAAAGACTTTTGGCGAGATATTTAATTGCTTTAGAGTACCTACAACTATACATATTTTGTTTTTTTTTAACATTACAACCAACAACCTGTATGAAAGAGCGAATTCATCCTAATACAAGTGTTTAACTTAAAAGGAGGATTCGACACTGGTGTAAAAACTTTGGTTGAAAATAAATAATTAAGCTATTGCATAGCTTCTATCGCGGGCCTTGAGCGCGGGGACCGAATCCAGAAATTCCGTAACGAAAAAACCTCACGCTCCCCACTCCGACGGGCAAGGAGGTGTGGCTTGAAGGCCGTGCATCGTCTAACGTCGTTTCAGTTCGGCAGTCTTCGACACGGCGTTGTGTGCGTTTGTACGACATGCAATAGCTTTACCGCGGCAGTCCCCGAGAGCCACACGTCTTTTTTTGAATTTTAAGTATGGATGTATGTATGTAAACTCTTTATTGCACAAAAATATAAATATTAAAGTAATGTACAAAGGAAAATTTGTCCCTAAATGGGATCTCTTCCAGCTAACCCAGAACTTAATAAGTTAGGACAATGCATAGGGTTGGGGTTGGACACATACATGTTTGCACAAAAAATATTAAAAACAGATGATAATACTTATAAATAAAAAAATACTAAACGAATAAACCATTAGGTACTCAAAGTAATATAAAATACTTACACATATAATATATATATATATATATATATATATATATATATATATAACTATAATAATTATAGGAACTCGGCTTCACGACTCATTCAGCCACAACGTCACGTCAAGTATTAAGTACTTGACAGAAGCGCATGGAGCTAACCCCATGTCCCGCGTGTGATATCAATGGACTTATTTCTTGAAAGCCATTAATTAGAATTAGAATAAGAAAGCCTGTTCCATGTTGTCACACTGGGTGGCAGATGCCATAGGTGAAATAAATTAATCAATTGTACAATTTAGTCTTATAATAATTATATAGAATGAGATTCAATGTTACTAAATAATCTATGGAACTCTATGATCCTGAAACTAAATTAAAAATAGTGGGGACTAATTTTGGTAGAGGCCTTGAAACATGTCGATAAGTCCGGGTGCCAAAAATTTACTAATACCAAGCCGATTCTTATTGAAATTTAAAGATTAATTTATGAGAAAGTCAAAAAGTAGATTGTCCGACAAAATTAATGGGGACTATGCGCCAGTCGGACATACTGAAAATGTTGGAAATTCCTACTCCAAAAAGTCATTAATATCAGGCTATTTTTTTTTATGGGTTAATTATAATTAATATAATACAACCGTAACGTTGTCCGACAAAATTTATGGGGATATGCGCCAGTCCGACACTCTAAAAATGTCGAAAATACCAGCACAAAAAAGTGATTGATACTTGTCGGACAAACATAAGTAATTGTAGATTAGATCATTTATAACCGAAATATACTGATGTCCGACAAAAATAATGGGTCATATCGCTAGTCCGACAAGAATAATGTATCTGTCGCACTATACAAGAGGTTTTAAATTTAACCTCTCTACCACAATTAGAAGTTTGTGAATAAATGTAGCTGTACTTGGCTCAAGTTTAATGTATTAACTTTTTTTTAAGCTACCCTTTTTGTTTTTAATTAGATAATCTTAGAAAAATAATATATATTTTATGAGTTATCAACTTATCACTGAAAGCAAATACAATAAGCATTCAATAGTTGCCAAAGAAAGTGTGGTTACATTATTTACAAAATACATACATACATGGGTAATTCTAATAAAAGTGGCACAGACAGGTTAAAGTTTCTCCAAAAAAAAAAGTAGTGGTTTTTTACCTTCTTTGCTTAGAATAAGCTTCTTGGTGTTCCAATTGTTACATATTTATAAAAGGGAACGGAATATTCATGAAAATAAAAGAATTATGGCTTGTTGAAATATGGAGATGCAGGTGAAAGTGTTATTAGACAGGTTAGAAGAGAAAAGGTTCCAGGTTAAAGAGAGTTATATTAAAATACAAATTACTATAAAAAAGAAATTCCCTACATTTACTTTGGTAGAGCACTGTTAATGGGTACTGCTTCATAAAGCATCTGTACAGTTTTTCAGGGAAATTATAATGTAAGTTATTAAATTAAAAATATTTAAAATATTCATTCACTTTAGCTTGCCAATAGTCACACTAACCTGCACAATGTCTCTTTAACCTGTCAAGAGTTACATTAACCTGTGCCTAACCTTATCTAACCAAGTTACAGGTAAAAGTTACACAGGTTAGAGTTAAAAGTATGTTTACAAGACATTTACTCTTAAACCGACGAAAATATGAATGTTCCACTCTTAGTAATATAAGAAGATACATCAGAATACCACGTTCAAATGATTATTTAATTATGTCCCATACCGTTAACATTAAATAATCGAGACAAGATAAAGTTAACATACCCGTTACAAACTCCAGATTACCGCATTTGATCACTAATTTCCACAAAACTATGAGAGATAGCCTCCAACCGTTTCGTATAGTGGAGAGCCAAACACAGGCCGAATGTTTACCGAGAAATATGGTGTGCCTATTATTTTTCGTATGTGAGTGAGATACAATATCACCGACACACAGGTTACAGTTAAAATATCACTGGACAAACTGTCGTGTGTTAAAATTGATGGATATGCATATATTTTTAAAACCATATCATAACTATTGAATGTCATAATATTCTTCTTGAAATATATTATAAAACATATATAATAAAATATACACAAATAGTTCAAAGACCTTAAAAACTGGAAGCAAGTCGCATTTGGACAAGACAGGTTATAGTAAAAAATGGTGCCTACCATTTTTTTTAAACAAATTTAATGATTTTTTTTTTAAAAAGTGCCTTGGCCTCGATGCAAATGGTCGGTGCTTATCTATAAACGTTTTTAGTTTTTCTGAAAAACAAACATTTAACACACTTTGTATTCAAAAACTCATTGACAGGTTACGGTGCCACTTTTTTTAGAACGACCCACATACATACCTTCACGCCTGCAATCCCAGAGTGGGGTAGGCAGAGCCAAAATTATTTTATTATTTTATTTACAAAATAAGTTTATAAAAAAGGAAATTTCAATTCAATTTTATAATAAACATAAAGAATACTGTGTCAAGTTCACTTAGGAGGAATATTTACAATATTTAACAGCATGCTGGTGATAAATTACCAAGATAAAGTGATTTAGCAGTGCAATATTAAGCCAAAAAATAGTGGCAGTTAATGATATAACAAATAAGTGTAGGAAGAAAGAAAATTTAATTTAAGTATGTAGGTATGTACCTTTCATTAACCAAAAATTGTTTTTTAACCATGAATTCTTTATAACATAAAGAGTGATATCCAAGATGTTTTTTTGCAATATCATCAACACTTTCAGGTAATTCTGCTTGTTTATATTTATGACGATGATACTCTTAAACTTGTGACAATTTTCCAAAATATTTTTGGAGAACTTTTTAACAGTTTCTTTCACTTCTTTGAAATTGTCTTTTTCACTTATTTTTAATTCGCACAAGAAACTGCATGATGAACAATTTCTTCTATACAAGGGCAGCACTTCAACGGCTGAACGAAAAAAGTTTTTTTTTATTTAAATAAAGAAAATCGGTGTGGGTTGACAAAAAGGATAGCGTGGCTGCATGCATATGAATAGGTTATGGACGCCACGCGGCCAGTGTTTGTGTTTGTAACTCTGGGTAGTTGGGTGCGCTCTCTGCCCCATCATCTTTCTCACTTACTCTCATGCAGCCAAACACAGAACAGAAACACACAGACAGCGTTCAGGGAGAGAGGGGAGATATATATAGGTATACTTAAATGCTGTATACAGAACGAATCATTTTAATAGATATTTTATCGATTTTTATTAGTATTCCCCACATTTCTGGTCGGACAATCGTAGAATCACGTTTGAAACATTATTTTATTACTGAAAAAATAAAAATTAGGTTGATATCAATCACTTTTTTGTGCTGGTATTTTCGACATTTTTAGAGTGTCGGACTGGCGCATATCCCCATAAATTTTGTCGGACAACGTTACGGTTGTATTATATTAATTTTAATTAACCCATAAAAAAAATTAGCCTGATATTAATGACTTTTTTGAGTTGGAATTTCCAACATTTTCAGTATGTCCGACTGGCGCATAGTCCCCATTAATTTTGTCGGACAATCTACTTTTTGACTTTCTCATAAATTAATCTTTAAATTTCAATAAGAATCGGCTTGGTATTAGTCAATTTTTGGCACCCGGACTTATCGACATGTTTCAAGGCCTCTACCAAAATTAGTCCCCACTACCGAGATTTTTGTCAAATATAAAGTTTGTCCGACTCACTGAAATGAAGCGATCTAGAAAGTTTCAGCCTGATATTTATGACCCGACAAAAAGGTCTACGGACGCAGACCTATACTGTTTTTTTTTATTTCATAATCTGTTTGATAAACAACTAACATCAAAAAAAATTGGTAGGTATTTGTAACATACATACGTGACGAAATAAGGTTTGTCTTTTCAGTATAATTCTGAGGAACCCAAGGAAGAGGATAATTAAATATCAAAATTCTAAACCCGAAGCTAAGTTTAAAATAGAAGTTTGGTTGTCCAAATATAGTCTTAAATAATGTATTTGAACTTTAACTCTCGATATTACGCATTAAAACAATGTTTCCAAGCATCAATGTGACACTGTTAGTTTCAATCACAACGCGTCGCTTCTGTAACGTCAATCCTATGATCGCGTGCTTTTTTGTCTTGATACTTCCAGTCATGGGAGGAATATGGTTGTTCTTTTCTGTCACATCATCATGGCGTCACATTTGTTACAACAACGTATTGGAATATTTTATATTGCCTTTTTATTACATTTTGTACCTACATTGAATTTATAAAAATCCTTGAATATTGTTTTTCTATGTAATAAACGAATAATAAATGTGTAATATTTTTAATCTCGTAATCGACGGCCCTCGATTAGGGCTTTAAAGAAATACCCATAATTGGCCTAATTTTATTCATTTTGTCAACCCGTAATCGGGCTGGTGCAGCAGCTGATCAGGCCCAAACCATCAAGCGCCGCAAATATTCATCATTATTAAATAATTACGAATTGTGGAGACCATGGGACCTTGGTCAACCGATATGAAAAGCTTTATTATGGCTTTGTCATCCCGGTCCATAGACACCTCCGGAGATCCTAGAGCTGGTGCTTACCTCTCCCAAATCCCAAAGCATTGGACTAGATATCCAGAGAGGTAATGCAGCCAGTGTCATAGGGACCATGCCGCGAGCGGAGAGGGGATGTTATTTTTATAGTGGTGATTATTATTTACATCTTTAATATTTGGGAAGCTTAGTTTTATTTTAATTTATTTAAATAAGTTTAGTTTTAACTTTTAATAATAAATAGTAAAAGTAAATAAATTCTTTATAATACATACATACATACATACCTTCACGCCTTCATTCCCAGAGTTGTTGGTAATTCTGTGGCTCTGCCTACCCCAATTCTTTATAATAAATACCCTAATTTAATTATTTCCTAGTTGTTTTAACTTTAATCGAGCAATCCTGAAACAAGTATCTATTTTTTTTATTATAATATATAAACCGGGTCACCGTTTATTGAAACCTCTTAGTGAAACCGCATTAACATTGGTTCAGCGGGTTTCAATTGATGCGAGGAGAAACAAAATGAAACAGACAAACAGACACCAACTCTAAAAATTGTAGAAACGTGTTCTGCTGCTCATTTTGAGGGTATATAAACCCGATAGTATTTTTAAGTTCATATCTCGAATGTACAGAATTTTTCCCTTCTACAAGTTTATTATTATGTATAATTTTACAATAAATTTGTTGTATTGTAAAAAAGTTGCTAAAATTGAATTTTATCATGGCTTCAATCGAATGTTCAGAAATGCGCTACCAAGATAGCCGTGTGGTGAACAAACCAAACTGATGGCGCATGGCGTTGTATAGAATGAAGATTGAGCGCGAGGGCACAATGGCATGTCACGGCGACTGAATAACGAGACCTTGCTTTACCGGAAGTCAATACTTATAGCCGCTACAGATTCTTCATGTTAGTTCCACTGCTGCGTTACGTCACAGAACAATATACCTATCTACAGCGCTTTTACTTCATCCTTACTAATATTAAAAACGCGAGAGTTAGTATGTACAGATGTCCCGGTGGATGTCGGGATGAGTTAGTATGTACAGATGTCCCGGTGGATGTCGGGACGTTTGGTAATCTTTCACGCTGCAACGGTTCAATGGATTTGGATGAAATTTGGAATGGATACAGCATAAACTCTGGATTAACACATAGGCTAGTAGTTCCCAAGGATAATCAAAATCTACGCGGATGAAGACGCGGGCAGATGCTAGTTATAAATAAAATAGAAACGAAAATATAAAGGCGAAGTTAACTCTTGCCGTTAAATTAGCTTCGAACACATCCGCTGCTTAGATCATACCGGACCTAGAAGTGTCAATCGAGAACCCTTTCACGTCGTGTCATTAATGTCGGCCTCGTCACCTCCTCGTGCCGCTAGTTCAGCCTGCATGAATATAGACCAAAAGAATTGCCCTAACATACTCGTAACTCCCTCTAACCATGACCGATCCTTTTCAAATTTAAAATGTAATAAGTATTATTATTTATTTATTCATTTAAACTTCTTTGCACTAAATACAATAAAGTACAAATGGCGGACTTAATGACCAATGGCATTCTCTACCAGTCAACCAGTACCAGTAGGGTAAGTATTGTATCTCCTTTAACTACCCTTCTACCAAAATTTAAATAAGATTGGATGAAAAATACGTGAGTTATTTATTAAAACCATCACACGAATGCCCGCTGAGTCGGCTCCAAGACACCACCTCATTAGGTCGATAAGGTAGATCATCTTTTATCAAAGATGCATCGTGACTGACCTTACCTACTCTCCTTTTCGGGCAGTGTCGGGTAAAAGCGAAAGTTGACATTGACCGGAGTGGCCTGCGCTGCCGGTGCCGAAGGCTGCTGCTTGCTCGCAGCTGCTAGGTAAGTATTTATTCGATTCTATCATCTTAGGGTTATCTAGAGATTGAAAGAGAAGGGCGAATTAGGTTCAGGGTATCAAATTTAGCGTAGGTAGGTATTTAGTTCAGAGTAACCTAGCTACTACCTACTTATGTTCACACGACGACGTATTGTTGTTCACACGACCCTTATTTTAAAATTAGAACATTATGGATTGTCCAATAAAGCTATAAGTCTTATGTCTTCTTATCTAAGTGATAGAACTCGAACAGTTGTTGTAAACAAAACGCAATCTGATGGAGCTACAGTAAAAATAGGTGTGCCTCAAGGCTCTATTTTAGGTCCTTTTCTATTTTTAGTTTACATAAATGACTTACCACCAACAGTAGATAAACTTTGTGATATTGTACTTTTTGCTGATGATACTTCATTAATTTTCAAGGTAGACAGAAAATCCTTAGACTACAGTAGGATAAACACCACTTTAATTAAAGTACTTAATTGGTTTACTAGCAACAATTTGCTACTAAATGCTAAGAAGACTAAATGTGTTAGGTTCGCTTTGCCTAATGATAAACCGTTAGATTCTAGTATTTTTATAAATGACGAGTGTTTGCAAATCGTAGATAAGGCAGTTTTCCTAGGCATAACTATAGATAAAAATTTGCAATGGAGTCCCCATATAGCTGTACCTACTGGCAGGTAAACTAAGTTCGGCAGCTTACGCCGTTAGGAAAATTAGACAGCTAACCAATATTGAGACAGCTCGCCTAGTTTATTATAGTTATTTCCATAGTGTCATGTCGTACGGTATCCTGGTTTGGGGTAAGGCAGCTGACATACAAACTATATTTGTGTTACAAAAAAGGGCCATTCGTTCTATTTACAACTTAAATTCCCTTGACTCGCTGAGAGAACTTTTTAAGGAAATTAATATCTTAACTGTAGCGTCTCAATTTATTTATGAGAACATTATTTATGTTATTAAAAATTTAGATTCTTTCACAAAAAATTCTGATGTACATAATTTCAATACTAGAAATAAAAATAAAATCGCTATTCGAAAATTCCGCGTCCGTAAAGTATATAAATCATTTGTTGGTCAATGCATTCATTTATATAATAAATTACCTGAGGTAGTATTAAAGCTACCCTTTCCAGCACTTAAAAAATACTTGAAAAAGTCGTTAATGTCTAAAGCGTATTATAGGATCGAGGACTATCTAATAGACAAAAATGCTTGGCCTAAACCCGAAACTTAATAAAAAAAAATTTTTTTTTCAAATTCGGTAGCTTTATCTTGTCTAGGGGACACCGTTGATGTAGGAAAACATATCAATCTTATGTGGTCGTCTTGCACCGTCTTATATACTTACACCTAGGTAGGTGTTCTCTTTTTTTTCTTCTCCCTCTATCTCTCTCGCAAGATTTTGGTGTGTTTTCCTGCTGAAACTACGCAGCTTATTTAATATATTTTTAATTAAATATTTATAAATTTATATAATGCTAGACTAAGTATACCATTGTAACATTAAATATATTAAAAAAATGACTGACTGCCGAGTTTCTTGCGGCGTTTCTTCTCAGCAGTGGTCTCCTCTTGTGAAGCGCTGGTAGATTCTTGACGTGTAAAAGTGCCCGTGACTGAATAAATGTCTTTTATCTTTTTATCTATGTAATTTTCGGTTTGGGAGATATGTGGGAAGCCGTACAAGAGGCAGCACCGGCCGCCGCGGATATTATCGTCATGATAGGTATTAACGTCGGGTCACGGGAGGAGCGCTTGTGTCCCGTGACGTCACCGTCTGCGCGCCGCCCCGCAGCGGCGCCGCCGCGGCACTCGCCCTCGCGCCATAAACGGCCCCCTCCCTCGCGCTCACCAATATGCATGTCACTTGGGTCAAATTCACAACAAGCCAATAATTACTACCTATACTAACATAAACCCTGAATATTTATTTGAAGACAAGTAAGTACGCACTAATTATTTATGTAGGTACTAATTTATTATGTGGGTAGCACTTGGTACCAATTGGTATCGGCACTAAATTGAGAAGACGATGGAGTATTACGATAATAAATTTTATTTCATTATATACCTACTATAACAAGTAATCTTAACAATTTAGATAATTTTTATAAACCTGTAATATAGAGACGCCTGTAATTTATGACGTGAGTTTTGAAATGCGGATATGAATAATTGGATTTGCAGTTCATCGTACAATACTGTTAACGTAATGCCTAGTAAACCTTCATTTTATAGTGAGATTATCTTGAGATAAATCTTCCACTTCTACAGGGTGTCCAAGAACTTGACGTAATTATAACCCTGAGGACGAAGATGGAATGCCTCTATGCTAGTAATTTCACCGGCTGTCTTATCCCCAAACCGGAACACAACAATGCGAACACTGCTGCTTGGCGGTAGGTTAATGGATAAGATAGTGGTACCAACCCGGACGGACCCTGCACAAGGTCCTCCCACAAGTAAAAAAGACAAAGACAGAAGAAAAGTTAAGACTTGTTGGTAATTCTTTAGCTCTGCCTACCCCACTCTGGGAATGAAGGCGTGAGTTTATGTATGTATGTATGTATGTAAGAAAGCCCTTTCCTTATCGGTCCAGATCATAGTTTTAATTTTTCAATCTGTTAATTAGTTAGGGTATTAATAATACTGGTAAAGAACGCTGCGGTACATCGTTGCCTCCCTTGGCCTAAAATAGCTATGATTTGTAATTCTAACGTACAATGTATTGGATTCCAAAATATCAAGGCATATAGGTACAAAGATTTATATTTATTATATAACTCGAATACCTACTCAATTTATTTATTAATAGTTAAAACGAAACTTATTAAAATTAAAATAAAACTAAGCTACTCAAATATTAAAGATGTAAATAATAATCACCACTATAAAAAGAACACCCTCTAGCAGGTCCGCTCGCGGCGTGGTCCCTATGACACTGGCTGCATTACCTCTCTGGATAGCTAGCCCAATCCTTTGGGAAAGGTAAGCACTAGCTCTAGGATCTCCGGACGCGTCTATGAGCCGGGATGACAAACCCTTATTAAAGCTTTTCATATCGGCTGACCAAGGTCCCATGGTCTCCACTGCAAGTGCCACAAATTCGAAATTATTTAATAATGATTAATATTTGCGACGCTTGATGGTTTGGGCCTGATCAGCTGCTGCACCGTCCCGATTACGGGCTGACTGGACGTGGGAAAGGGCGAATGTGTCAACACACGTCGCGCCCCACACCAGTGCCCTATCCAGTTTCCACGGCACCAATGTAGCTCCGTCTGGTCGCTTGCCATCGTCTCTATGCAAACCTGCCGGTTATAGGACTGCTGGTACAGAGGCAGTGGCAAGCGAACGACGGATCAGATCATTAATTGTGCCGTGGCGGTACAAACCGCCGGCACTTCTAAAACATGAAAGGCCATGTAGTCCCAGCTTACTCACTTCCTTCCCGCACGTGCAAGTATGAGGTTCACAGATTCTAGCTCCAAGCCGCAAGCTTATTGCTATGCGCAAGCAGCTTGGGTCAGACTGTGCCTATATTGCAGGAAGGATGAGCGTGGAGCCAGTGACCTGATTCGCCTGCTGAGACAGCAAGGAGACGGGCGCGATCTGAATCTCCCGGACTATTTTGTATTAAGCATATACAATAAATCTAAACCGCTAAAAATCAACTTTGACTCTTTGTAGGTAAGTACTGTTTTTTTTTGCTATAGATCAAAGTAGTAGTAGTCTGTTTCCTTAAAAGGTAACGCACTTAATCAGGATTTTGAAATCAACAAAAAAAATCAAGTTGCAAAATGTTTTTTCTTTCAAGCCAAGCAGAAGCAAATTCGGTAACTCAGGGTAGGATGTACAAAAACGCACAAAATATAATAGTCTATATATGTATATAAGTAAGAGAGGATATCCTGACTGACTGACTCATAAACACCCAGCCCAAACCGCTTAAGATGAAGATTTGGAATTTTGAGGGAAAGTTGATTTTATAACGGTCCTTTCGTCCGGCTTTTTCGAAATTCAACCAAGTTGGTATGGGTTTTTTTTTATTTGAAACTTTGTAGTAATACACACAAATTGGTTTTAAAGAGTATTTATTACGTAAAACATAACTTTAATTATAGAGAGAACACAATGCCGCCAAAAGTAACTTCGTTAGACGCCGCCTCTAGCTGTCAAACGCGTTAGGGATGCGTCCCGATAATAGTGATGTTCCGAATCGATATTTTCCGTCTATCAGTAAAAATGACCTTAATGCAAATAATGACACATATATTTCAGCGATTACTAAATATCTACCCCTAGAGGGATGAAAAGGGTGGGAAAGTATCTATGGGAAAAAAAAAATGGTCAAATTCACTGGAAACTTGGTGGAAATGCTTTTCAATACGAATAATGAGACAAATATTTCAGCAATTACTAAAATTTAACCCCTGTAGGGATGAAATGTGGTTGCAAATTTTCTAGGGGAAAAAATATTTTTACGGTCAAATTTACTTGAAACTTAGTAGAAATGCCTTTCAATGCAAATAATGAGACACCTATTTCAGCGATTACTTAAATTCAACCCCTAGATGTATGAAAGGGGGTTGCAAAGTTTGTGTAGAAAAAATATTTAATATGATCAATTTTACTTGAAAGTTGGTAGAAAGGCTCTGCAATGCAAATAATGAGACACGTATTTTAGCGAGAGCTAAAATTCAACCCCTTGTGGGATAAAAGGGGGTTGCAAAGTTGCTATATGAAAAAAACCTTTTACGGTCTGATTTTCTTGAAACGGTAGAAATGGACTTCAATGCAAATAACCTACCTATTAATGTGTAAAATATGTATAAATGGCAATATACACTTAAAATATATTGCTTTGGGTGATTCAGGAAAAAATACCTCGGAGGTGGTAAAATGGGGGGTAGAAACTTCTATGGTTTATATTTTTGAATTGAGAAACGTGGAAAATGTTGTAAGGG
This sequence comes from Acleris emargana, assembly GCA_927399475.2. Taxonomy (NCBI): domain Eukaryota; kingdom Metazoa; phylum Arthropoda; class Insecta; order Lepidoptera; family Tortricidae; genus Acleris; species Acleris emargana. The sequence goes on along the minus strand of OV656835.1, from coordinate 39,365,844 downwards.
CTGTAATTAATTATACTGTAACTATGAATTAAAAATATTGCTTCTAGCGATTTTGGAAAAACCTACGGGTAAATTGGTAATTTTTGAAGGAAAAAACGTGGAAAAGTATATAGGCTTACTATTTTTATAAATAAAAGAAATTACTGAAAACTGTCCCGAAGGTAGTGAAATGGGGGTAGAAGTTTGTATGGGACTTTGGTCATTTTTGAAGTGAGAATTGTGAAAATTAGTATTTAGGCTATTGTTTATTAATACAACTGTTGGCGATTTTGGAAAAACTTAAGTGATTAAATGGAGTACCTACCAGAATTTAGTAAGTGAGTTCGGTTACTTTTTAAGTAGGTAAGGTAAATGTCCCAGTGGTCGACGCTTTTAGACAGAAAATCACGTTTTGTAAAAAAAAATGCTTAAATACTAGTTATATGAACTACTTAAAAAAGTACCGAGTAATGTTCGACACCCATGTCAAACATTACTCAAACACTGAATAGAAACTTGATACTGACAGAGTAATACACCGCAATGCTCTCAAACCTTACCACGTGGTTGAAATTACGTTTAAAAAAATATTAATTTTAGCGAGTGTATGACATGGGGTGTTTCACTACTAAACGTTAAAATTCTGTGCCAATGTTTAACATGCCCCCAAAACAATTAAATTAATGAGATACACCATTTAAAATACACAAAAAAAAATGTTCATACTGTTATCTAATGGTTATAATCAATACTTACCAACAAAATCCAATAATACAGCAACTAAGTTCACTTAAACCACTTTATCTCTTAACGAATTGCGTAGTAACATCGACGCACGACCGACGCGTATCACCTGTTAGTAAATACTGTTACCAAATTGCAAAATTATGAGTGATTAATATATTTTTTTAAACGTAAATGATAGATGCCTTTAGTAGGTATACATTGAAAAGGGTTTTGGAGTTATTTTTTTTTTTTTTTTTTTTTTTTTTTTTTATTTATTGTAAATATATATATTTTTTTACATAGTACCATAATCTAAATGTCGCCAAACTGTGTGTCAGTTTGTTGGCGACTGATGCGCTCAGTAATCTAATACTACTTGGTAGGTACATAGATAATAGTGCTTACTTACTTACTAACTTAATTTACGTTTGAAGTGCCAGAATGGTTATAAGTTTTATCTATATTTTACAACATTATTCAATTAATCAACCCTAACAGGACTTACTATCAGACAGTAATATTTGTTTAAATTTTGTTTTCAAGAAGCCTATTTTTAATTTATTTTCATCTAGTAGTAGGGGGTATTTGTTATAAATTTTGGGAGTCAAGTATTCTTTAGTTCTCTGTCCATAATAGTTTTTAGCTGATGGTTGGAACAGTTCTCTTCTCCTAATAGACCTAGTACAATGACTACTTTGCTTTTTTAATTTAAAATTATCAGTATAATAACTATCTAATACATTTAGGTAAACAACTTTAGAATGCACGGGTAGAATCTTGCAGATCGAAAATAATCTATCATAGTTATGTCTATACTTATACCTAGCTTTTTTGGTTACTAAATATTTAATTAACCTTATTTGTAACTGTCTCACTTGGTCCAGATACGTTTTAAAGGTAAGCCCGTAGCAGCTCAATCCGTAGCTCAGCAGAGAGTCGGCGAGCGCGTGGTAAACGATGTGCAGGGTGCGCTTGTTAACTATTCTACTTAAGTGATAGAACTGACCTAGTATCGATCGTAATCTGTTACAGACCTGAATTATGTGCGGTTTCCAATTAAAATGTTTATCAATTAACAATCCCAAATATTTAAATTTATCAACTACCTCTAATGTATCACAATTACAGTTTTCTTTGTTGTCGTGTAGGCATTCGTATGTATGTCCTATTAAGTTAATGTCAAAAGGGCCAATATTTTTTGCTTTCTTATTGTACGGTGAAAAAATATGCATACATTTAGTTTTACTTATGTTTAAGATAATTCCATTATCATGCGCCCACTTTGTGATGTTTTCGAAGTCCTCCTGCACATTGTTCACCATGTCTGCGATATCCTTGCCGGCGAACAGCAAGCACATGTCATCCGCATACATGTATACTTGACACTTTTGAACCACATTCGACACACTGTTCACATGCATGATGTAGCCAACTGGCCCGTAGACCGACCCAGTTGGCACACCCAAACTAACGCTGGCTTCGGATCCAGCCGTCCCATTGATGACAGTGCGTAAAGTTCTATTCATCAGATATTCACGAAACCACTGGTTTGTGGGTCCGCTTACGCCACATTCGTTCATAGCCTGCAACAACTGTTCATGGTCCAGTGTGTCGAATGCCTTCTTGAAGTCTATGAACAACGCAATGACCTGCCGTCCACCACCAAGACACTTATTTACATAATTCGAAAATTGGGTCAATGCCGCAGCCGTGCTGCGCCCTTTCCGGAACCCGTACTGCGCCGGCGATAACACACTGTTGTGCTCCAGGAATGTACTCACTTGGCCGATTATGACCTTCTCAACAATTTTATTTATGACTGGCAAGATGGCTATTGGCCTATAATTTGAATAATCAAAATGGCTACCCTGTTTAAATATTGGTCTAATTAGGGATTTTTTTAATTGATCTGGGTAGACACCCTTTGTTACGCACATATTAATGAAGTTTGCCAATATTTGACTGAGATCTTTCTTTATATATTTTACATCTTGAACCCTAATTTTATCAATACCAGGTGCTTTGCCACAGCTTAATTTATCAATAATTTTTTCAACATTATTCGCATTTACTTTTCTAAACCTAAAAGAAATAAGACTTGTTTTGACATATGAATTTCTATCTAAAAACTTTTGATTACATTTATGTTTTATATCTAAAATTTCCTTTGTGAAAGTGTTTGAAAAATTATTACATATGTTTTGCACGTTATCTGTTTTACCCAAATATTTCATTACTGTACCATCCACATCACTTTTATTTCGACCTAACCATTTATTAATATTACCCCATATTTTTCTAAAATCTCCCTCACAGTTTTTTATTTCATTCTGCCTGTACTTATTCTTAGCAGCGTTTATTTTTTTGTTTACCTTGTTTCTGTACCGCGTATATTCTAATCTGCAGGTCATATTTTTAGGGTTACATTTCCAAGTTCTGAATAAATCGTCTCTGCGCTCAATCATGTTTGCCAACTGCTTGGTTACCCACGGCTGCGTTTCTCTCTTGCCAGTTTTTTTAGCTTCAATTAAAGATTCTTTATAAATGCTGCTAAAAATAACACACAATTTTTCATACAAAATTAAGGGGCAATCAATCGTTGACAATTCTACCCAGTTAATAACATTTAATTTTTGTGTTACTAGCCTATTACATAATGCGTAACGTTCCGCCGGGGCGTTCGGCCCATAGTTGTTTATTCCAATGTCTACCCGCACCCCTACCATGTGATGATCGGATAACTTGCACGTTAGCATATGCGCGGCAGCGCGCGTTACATTGCGCCTGCGCACCCATATATGATCAATGCACGACGTTTGCAGCCTTCCATCGACGATCGCCTCGCGCGTTATCTCGGTCGTTGGTATTGCACATTGGAGGCCGTGTCCACACAACATGGTTTTATATTTGGAGATAATCGTATTCAAATTATCATTTAACAAATCCAGATTCATATCGCCCAGTATAACAACGTCATCCGTAGGTGAGATCTGTTTTAGTAGGTAATTGATCTCTTCCAGAAATCTTAATTTATTTGTATTAGGTGATCTGTAGATCGATATAATGTGCAATGATTTGTTTGCATTTTTTAACTTTCCATGCAGCATTTCCGATGCTAAGGTGTTTCTAATTTCAGCAGTAAAGTCCAAGTTATCTTTTGCATAAACCATTACTCCTCCGCCCCTACTTTCTTCTCTTGTGTTTGCATATAGGTTGTATCCAGTAATTGAATAAAACGATAGTTCTTCTCGTTTAATATTTATTTCAGATAGTATAATTATATCTATATTGTCATCGCATTCTTTTAGTAGGACAATAAGCTCATTATACTGTTTTCTTACTGATCGAATATTTAAGTGTACTATATCTAATTCTTGTTTCTTGTTTTTAATATTCGCACTCCATGAATTTGCATTATCGTACTTAGTATATTTAATATCATCATCTAGGAAATTAAACGTACTATTCATAACTTGATAAAAAATCAAGTAGTGTGAACACACACCCACGGCGCGCACCTTTTGTTGTTTACTCCGTGCTATTTATAGTAAGCTCAATTAGGGATTTAATATCCTCTTCACTCCCAATATTATATATTTTGTTTTCCGCCTCACTCTTTTTCACCAAAATACTCGAGTTCTGGTACCAGACGAATTGGTACGTTGGCTTTAATTGGTTTTTAGCGGTCCAGAATAATTGGCGTTTATGCTTAGGCATTTCTTCGTTAATATAAATCCTTTGTTGGTTGCCATTTCCATAGATTGTATCATTGGTAAGGAGTGTTCTACGCTTCTTTATCCATTGGTCTCTGGCGGCCTTAGTTCGCATAGTGATAACAATAGGCCGCGGACGCCGAGACTTATCGCTGAGTTTAGCGTCTACCTTCTTTTTTTCTGGTGCTCCTACCCTCTTCACCTGTTCAATGTCGTCGGTTCCAAGATCGAGTTTTCCAGCGATAGATGCTACTACTTCCTCTAGTTTTTCATTTTCCATACATTCCACGAGAGCTAACTCTACGTTATTTTCTCTCCCTTTTAGCTCTAGTCTCTCCACTCTTTCCTCCAGCGCAGCGTTACACTTTTTCAAATAAACATTTTTCCTCTCCAAGGCAGTAATTTTATTATCTGCCTTTTCTTTGAACTCTGTCAGCTCTGCATATCGCTCGGAGTAAAAATCTACCAAACCTGTCAACTCTTGCAATTTATTTTCAATTTTAAACACTATTTCCAATTTCTTGTTGACTTCGCTCAATAAACTCTCCACAGTGAGGCTTCCAGGGTCCACAGAGATTTTCGGTGTTTTAGGTGAATCCTTTTTTCCACAATCTTCGCACAACTCATTTTGAGCCATCTTTCGTGCACATTTTTTATGAAACACTGCGGCACATGCACCTTTGCACTTAACGGTATCATCCTTCGATGTTGATAGAAATAATTTGCACTTTTTACATTGCACCATCGTGCCGTGCCACTATTTTATCCGTGATTAACCCGTAAAGCAAGCACCGGCTATTGTATACAAACACATCCGCACTCAGAGCGCTCGGAGCTCGGACTGAATTTGAATGTAACTTTTCTTATTCTTTCAAATTATTTGGAAACTGTCATACATTGGTACATTGTTGTCCACTGGGACATTTACCTTACCTAAGTTACGTGTAAAATGGTTTCAGGTTTACTGTATATAAATGAAACTAAAATACTTTCGGAGATTTAGGAAAAAATATCACTTTAAATGGCGGTGGTAAATTGGCAGTAGAAGTTTGTACTATTGTATTGATTATTTTTGAAGCGATAAATGTGAAAATGTAAATTTATATTTATCTATGGAAGTGAAAGGAATGAATGGAATTGAAATGAGAATCGTGAAAATCGTTATAAAGGAAAAGTTAATCAAATCAAAAAATAAGTCAATCAAAATTTAGACTACTATTACATTACATACAAAAAATGTTTAGCTTTGGTGCGTTTCGAAAATCTTCTCCTGAGTGGGTTAATTGTTTGCATAGAAAAGTAGTAATTAGATGGCAAAATTATCGATCTATTTAATCTAGGGTCGTATAAAAAAACGTAATGGTGAAGTAGGGCCACTGAATTTATTTTGTATGGTAGTTTTGTTGGTTTAAAGGTTAGACCCATGAAATTAAAGTTGTTTACTGCTTATTTTAAATTCACGTTCTAGACTTTTTTTTGCCATAACTATTAAGTTTATTTGTTACACGATTTCAAAACCTTGTTTAATTCTGCGTCAACTTTTTAAATAAGATGCCACCTTGGTCTAGAGTAAAAATAAAACAGTACGAAGAATGTAATTTATCGAATGAAACATTTGAAATGCTTTAGTGGCTTTAGTTTGAATGCAATTATATTTTGGAATGATAGTGTAAGTAATTCAATACATCGTAAGTTATTGAGGGTTAGATATCAAGATTTGGAATCAGAAATTATAGCCATTTCTAGCCAAGGGATGCAAAGGTGTATCGTAAGGTAGCGTTCTTTACCACTATCTAAACCTTAACAATTCCTAAACAAATTAACACATTGGAAAGTTAAATCCATATTTTGGACTAGTATAGAAGGGACTTTCTTATCTCTTTACATTTACGACAAGTTCCGGGATACCCTGTCTGCATAACCACAGTTGTACGCTTTGACGGAACACCTTAATCTCGACGGTTAATAATTTTCCGTAGCATTGTAAAACGAGTTGGTTATAGAATCACCTACCAGGGCCGATATTCTGGGCGGTAAAAACGATATCCTAGTTAATCTGTTATGGTATTGTTATGACGTCAGCCGCCATTACTGTCAAGTAAATAAGAGCTATCAAAACGGTGACAACACGATAACAGCTCAACACGATATGGTTTGTACCGTGTTGAATAGAGGCCCTGTAACGTCTTAAACAAGCGAGCGAATGAGCGGATGCAGGGAAGTGAAAAGGTTAAAGAAGAGCTAGTGGCGAGTCGCGCGTGCGCCTCGCCCCGTCGCGGGGCCGTCCGGACGATATCATCTCGGCCACAACACAACGATCACAATCGAATTTCTTGAACTCCGCTGTCATTCGATTTTTACATCGTGGGTTGCAATTCAGTCTTCAATGCCACGGCTTATAGAAAGAACAAATGGTCACCAGTAAAAAAATATTGCTTTTCGCTACCGATGATAAACAAATATTTTTTTAAAAATGTAAATGAAATCGCCTGTCAATCATCTATTTAATTATTTAATATAATATAGTTACTACAATTCAAAGTTAAAACTAAACTTATTTAAATAAAAATAAAAACTGCTACTCAAATATTAAATATGTAAGTAATAATCACCACAATCTATTTAATTGTTGGTGAACTCTCAACTCAAAACACGCCTAACTCGGCATATAATTCTGAATAAATTTCAGGATATCATTCTCTTTTGACTATCAATCGAAGACACTTTACGAGGTCTTGCATTTTATGCCAGATAAAGAAATCGCATGAATGCACTCGTAAAGCTATAAAAAACGTCATTACTTTGTCATGGTCGGCCGAGCGCGTCTCGCCCAGGGGACATAAAAAAAATGGCAAGACATCGACGTATACGTTACAAAGCATTTCTGCGCTGCGATCCTCTAACGAGACGTGGTCGGCGAGCTCGCCCACGCCCTCAAGTTTAACAAGTAAGTAGTAAGTGCATACAGCGCAATCTGATCCAGGATTTCTCTCTGAGCTGGCTAAAACTGTCGGGCACACTACATTGAGAATAAGTGGGAGTAGTATTATGTCCGAACGAGGCCTCATCGTAAGAAATTAAAAATTATTTATTTATGCGGTGGAATGCTTTTACCTACCTAGTCATATGCTAAGTACAGATGCAGATGTAGTGAATAATCCTTTCTCATCGTGTTTTGTCGGATTAGTTCGTATTCATCTTGCTTTTTTAGTCTTATTGATTGGTAATGAGCAGACCTAGGAATATAAGGGGCAAAATTATATGACTGCTAGGGATTGCCTATATATATAAACTCAAATATCGATGCTATTCCCATATACTAGTGATCGCGCCAAGTTTTGTTTGTAAAAATATTTTTTTATTGAGAGTATGCAAATTAAACAAAATAGCAACATAATTCTGGTTATTCTTCATTTTAAAAGGATTTTTTAACCTCCACTCATATTTTTTTTTCCTTATCTTGTATTTCAGAATGACTGTCCCATTTACTACTGTTAAAATAAACGATCAAAATTTGTTAAGTGTAAATAAATATACTCGTAAGTATGATTAAGATGAGTGAAGGTTGAAAAATCCTTTTAAAATAAAGAATAACCAGAATTATGTTGCTATTTTGTTTCATTTGCATACCTACTTTCAATAAACAAATATTTTTACAAACAAATCTTGGAGCGATCACTAGTAGGTACCTATATGGGAAAAGCATCGATATTTAAGTTTATCGATATAGGCAATCCCTAGCTGTCATTTAATTTTACCCCATATATTCCTAGGTCTGGTAATTAAGCTCATTGAGAAAGCTACAAACAACTATGGGATAGGATTAATACACTACATCTGTAACTATATCGATACCTTATCATAATGAAATTTTTGGGGACAAACAAAACTAATTATAAAACGTCTTGAGGTTCTAATAGTTTAGGCCATGCTATTATTGTATTGTTTTAAACTTAAAATTATATTATAACTAACTAGAACTACGGTGGTTTTAAGTTTCTCGAACGAAACAGACCGTGTTCGTGTAGTCTGGTGTACCCCACCCACTTTCGTGCTGGCGTGTGATTTGGTTAAAATAATGGTAAATTCTGCGCGGAAGTACCTACGACCTACGTGTACCTCTATTACCACTTTTTGACTAACATATGCACATTTTATACGGTTTGTAGATGGCAAGTCATGTGTAATTTTAAATTGAGTTCAAAGATCAACTCATGTGCATCACAAACACTTGCACATTTATAGCTAATGTCAATGAATGTATCACGAGAGGCACGTGTGAGTATTGACAAGAGTCGACAGTAATAAAATAAGGTAACGCAGTCGACCGCGGCGGGCACGATGCGAATGTTGCGATCGCATAGGCAGGCCTTACATTATTTCCGAATAAGACAAAACCTAGAAGTAGGTAATAAATATACAAGGCTCCCCAGAACAGCAACGATAACAATCTAGGCACTAATTATTATCTGCACTAAAATGAATCCTAAATACTTGGTAATATTATAAATCTGAAAGTTTATGTGTTTGTTTGTTACTTCATCATCAGACCTCGGTCAGGGTGAGCTGTTTTAAGAGTTTGCATAATATGGACATACCTATATAGTCATTCAATGGTAGATGTGATGTAATTGAATAACGAATGAAATTATTCTATTTAGATCTAAAATATATTGTTGAGAATTTCCATATAATTGAATATGCCTTAAAAAAATTACAGTAATCTAAAATATCCGTCGTACCTAGATACATTTTAAAAGTTGGACCAAGTGAGAGCTGTTATAAGCTGGTCTTCGTCTGCTTCTGTCAGTCAGAAATTAGAAGACGTCATAGATAGAAACCCAGACTTAGACCTGTTTAGGGACTATGCTGAAAAAAATTCGGAAGGAACAGATGTGGACGGTATTTTAATGTACAACTTCACTCCGCTCACTTCAGTGGAAGTAGAAAGGTCTTTTTCCATCTATAAGTGGATATTAAACTCAAGAAGAAGTGCGTTGAAAATTGAAAATTTAGAAAAAAATATAGTTTTTTATTACAATAACCAATAACACAGAAAAATTAGAATAAATAAATAATACCTACTCGTTTTGTACATAATGCACTGTCATTTTAGTTTAATTATAATTCATGAATTCTTTTTAATATTTCATCTTGAGGTATATCTATATTAACATCTACACTTGACATTAATGACGTAAAAATGGCTCACTCTGTCCGAGGTCTGTTCATCATGCTGTCGCCGCAGGAAGGATTTGGATGAAATTAGAAATGAAATGTTTATTACCTGGATTAACACATAGGCTACTTTTCACCCGGAACTTTAAAAGTTTCCGAGGGAATAACGGTAATCGAAATCTACGCGGATGAAGTCGCGGGCAAAAGCTAATAATAAATAAGTATGTGGGAAAAATCTCACACCAATTCATTGTCTCAAAATAAGCTCTAGGTTAGTACTGTGGAGCTACTAGACAACGATAAACAGTATAGAAAAATCTATAAATACGCCAAGCAAATACGTACCCAATACTCAGAAATGAACTAACTTATTGGCCGGTGACGCACCGACAACTCCTCTTGAGGTGCTGGTGTTTATGGGCGATGGTGATTACTTTCCTTCAGGTAACCTACATGCTCGTTCGCCTCCCACTCATACCTATTTATAAAAATAAGTCGGATCAAACACTCACACTCATCACACGAACAATTGCCCATACCGGGAATCAATCCCGGGCATTCTCGGGAGTACCACGGGCACGGTCACACACTACCATTTAGGCTAACGTTTTACCCTAAAAAAATAGGGTACCTATACCATTTCGATAACAATAGATTGTGGTTATGCATGTACTTAATCAAAGAATTACCACTTCTGTGATTAAATGCATACAGCTAAAGAAATATAATTTAATTTAGAGCGAAAATCCCTAATCCGTTACCTGTCCAGTGCCCACTCATACGTCGGATTCTTTCGTTTGCGCGGGAAGACTAGCGACTGAGTGATTCCGGAGCCTGGAGCTCCTGGAGTTATAAAATGATTATACTTAAGCTTTAGCGATTTAGAATAACACCGTTATACCATAACGTGACGACTCTTGCACAAGGTGCGACGCCGTGCGAGCACGCAGCCGCCACGTGCTGGCCGCGTGTGCTGCGCCGCGCCGCCGCGCTCTCTGCGGTAGGAGGGGAAGGGGGGAGGGCTCATCGCTCATACCCAGTTCCACTTACGCGCACATTTCTCATCCTTATTAGACACCATGCGTTGACATATTGAGGACACCTACATTTTAATATAAGGTCTACTTGAGACGAAAACAATAGTATTGTTTATAGAGTAGGACTTCAGTATCATTAAACTAACACCTGCATAAAGGTTTGAGTCACAACTCTAACAAGCGACGAGGATATCAATTCAGAAAAAATTGGTCAATTGCGATAAACAAATACATACATACATACCTTCACGCCTTCATTCCCAGAGTGGGGTAGGCAGAGCTACAGAATTACCAACAACTATAAAAACTTGTTGATAACTCTGTAACCACAATTTGCACAATTAGGCTAAGATGTTTAACAGTGTATATTAGTGACAGGTTGCAAGCCCATCGCCTAACAGTACTACAAGCCTTTATTCCCTTAGTCGCCTCTTACGACTTCCACGGGAACACGGGGCACAATACTAAGCCGGCAACCACTCGGTAAACAAATACTTAGTAAACAATACGATACATTAATTAAAACACTTAGCTTAGCTTAATTACTTACCTAACTGGGTAATAAATCCAACCAAAATTGAAGCTTACCTTGGAGTGCAACTTTGTCAAATTGAAGGAAAAGCTTACAAGAGACCAATAATAATGGGCATGAAGGACATTAACCTTAATGAAAATGTATTAAGAATACCATATTTGACTTAAGAGAAGCGCATAACAACATGCAGGGCGTCGGAGGTGGCCAAGAGCCAGGTAAAAACACTTAAAGGGAATAATTCGGAGGTGCATAAAATTAATAGGGGACGGGCACAAAGTAGGTCACAAACAGGAAGATCTTTTTACAAGCCGAGACGAAAACCTGAGGTGAAGCAAGGACAAGGGCTAGGAACAGGAGATAGATCAAACTATGGTGCTTGCAGGAAATGTGGTAACAAAGATTTGTATAGAATGTGCCCGGCTTATAATAAAAAGTGTTTAGTTCAGTTAGTGTGGGAAGTTTGGCCATTTCGGAGCAGTGGGTTTAAACCAATGTGGTATGGTAGAAGAAAACAGGGAGGAGGCATTTAATTTAGAAATAATAAATCCGGTTAGTGCAGTTAATCGAGACTGGTAAATGAAACTCATGATTAAAAATGACTGGATAAGTTTTAAAATAGACACTGGTTCTCATGTGGATATAAGTCTCGAGATAGGTAAGAAATTAAATTTATCCATGTAAAAAGTTCACAATGTTCAACTAACAAATTTCTATGGTTCGAAAATTAAAGTATCGGGTGCTTGTAATGAAGAAATTTGTTAAGAATATTTAAAAAAAAGGTTTTCACTGTTGTAAACAGGGATAATAAGTTAGTACAGCAGTAAAATAACACATTATAAACCATGTTAGAAAAATTAATGAAGACATAGATCTGAGGAGTGGATTGAAAAACAAGGATTTGTTTATAGGACTCTGAGGTACCAACTGGACTACGATGAGTAGGTATAAAATAAAGTTAACAGACAATTGCATTACAATAGCAAAAAGAACAAGGAAAATACCATTTAAATTAGAGGGCAGGGTTGAAGAAGAACTAGATAGGAGAGTTATAAGGAAGGTTAAAGAGCCTACAGAGTGGGTTAATTCTATGGTTGTGAACAATAAAGCTTTGCAAATTTGTCTAGATCCACATAACTTGAATAAATACATAATCAGAGAGAGACGTAAAATGATTACTTTGAAGAATTGGTAGCTAGGATGCCTAAATCCAAATATTTCAGAGTGTTAGATTCGTCTTAAGGTTTCTACTTGATAACATTATCGAAGGATAGTCAGTTCTATACTACATTTGGTGCTGGCAATTTTGGTAGGTATTGCTATAGGCGATCACCATTTGGTTTGAACTCTGCTACTGAAGTGTTTAGTAAATGCTTTTCAAATTTGTTTAAAGGTATAGAAGGAGTAGAGCAGTACATTGATGAGTTAATAATACGGGGAGAGAATTTACAGCAACGTAATGAAAGATCCGTATTACAGAAAGCAAAAGATTCAGGAGTTAAATTTAACAAAGAGAAATTTCAGTATGTGGGTCATATTTTGAGTGCTGAAGGAGTCAAACCCGATCCAGCGAAAATTAGAGCAATAGTTAGCTTGGATGAGCCAAAAGATAAAAAACAATTGCAAACAATAGTATTTAGTCATTGTCACATATATGTCCTAATTTGTACCTAACCTATCTGATGCTACATTTTCATTGAGAGAATTATTAAAAAAAGACTAAGTGTTTATGGGAAGACAGACAATAAAAAGATTTTTCACTTCTCATGCTCGTAAAGTCCTTCTTTATGCTGGGTATAGGCTGCATAAAATCGCATTTTATGCTCTAGTGCATAAAGTAATTTCTTCTTTTAAGACTAAGGCAATAAGGCCTTACAGCCACATACACAATACACCTTCATTTAATTGATATATTTTTATGAGATTTAGGTTATATCTTATTTTAATTACGACATATGTAATACTATCTAAATACTTTAAGATTAATAAGGGCGTGCATTTACGTAAAAAAAATATAAGTAACGCAAATATTTATAATGACTTGGCATTAAGGCTCAAACCATAATGTCCATAGTCAAACGCCACTAGTTGAAAATTAAAAAAAAATAATTAAGAAACATTGTGTAGCGGGAAGCTAATTATTCGTCAAACAAAATTAAAAACTAACTAAATTTGTTGTGTTGCGGTTGAAAATTCAATAAATTATTCGTAAGTAATTGAACAATGTCTTCAAGTAGTGATAGTGACGATCAAAAAATGATTTCGCCTGAGACTTTAATGGACAGAAGTGCGAAAAATGTAATTGAGCAGATATTGCCGCCTAAATCGAAGAAAATCTATCTCAGCACATACGAAAGTATTATGATTTGGAGGAACCAAAAAAGCGTAAAAACGTTTGCGGAGTGTGTTTTTTTAAGCTAATTTGACGAACTGTCGAAGAAATTACATTTTATGCGTGATAGAACATATTAATTACATTATAAAAAATTATTAAATTTTCTTGTATATGCTTAATCGTTATTTTATTTCCTTGCAATCGAAGTGAAAACCTGAGTGTAAAACTCGAGCATAAAACCCATTTTACCCTAGACGTGACAATCCACTATGCACGTCTCGGGTAAAATGGTACGTTTTATGCACTTGTTGTACAATCTACTATTATTAAATTAAAGCAGTTTTTAACATCCAAGCCAGTACTGAAGAAAAATAATAGAAAAAGAACTTCTAGCCATCGTTTATGCGTGAGAGAAGTTTCAGCAACATATGTATGGAAAAAATGTGTTGGTTGAGACTGATGAATTGATGATAAACCATTGGGACATATACCTACTCGGAAAATCCACTAACGGCCGAACCCTATATTCAAACCGAGGATAGATAAGGCTTACCTCGGGTTAAAATTTGACATTTGCTCATACAAAATGTGTCAAATTTTAACCCGAGGTAAGCCTTATCTATCCTCGGATTGAATACAGGGTTCGGCCGTTAGAGATCCAATATAGGCCAGGTAAAGAATCGCTAGTAGCAGATGCACTGTCCAGGGCTTAGGTATGTAGATGATATTATCTGCAATAAATATAATAGTTTGTAGAATTACATGTGTGTCTAGTGAAGGAGAGTATTAACATAAGTAAAGAGATGTGGGACTTGTTAAAAACAGAAACGGCTAAAAACAGTGATATTATGCAATAGATTAATTTCATTCAAAATGAATAGCCTTCTGTTAAAGAAATACCATACAGTTTAAAATATTATCATTCAATAAAGGATGAGATGTATGGAATAAATTTGAAAAACACAGCAGTTGTAGTACCGACATCATGAGGAATAACATAACAAACAGCAGTTGCAGTACCGACATCATGAGGAATAACATAACAAACAGCAGTTGTAGTACCGACATCATGAGGAATAACATAACAAACAGCAGTTGTAGTACCGACATCATGAGGAATAACATAACAAACAGCAGTTGCAGTACCGACATCATGAGGAATAACATAACAAACAGCAGTTGCAGTACCGACATCATGAGGAATAACATAACAAACAGCAGTTGCAGTACCGACATCATGAGGAATAACATAACAAACAGCAGTTGCAGTACCGACATCATGAGGAATAACATAACAAACAGCAGTTGTAGTACCGACATCATGAGGAATAACATAACAAACAGCAGTTGTAGTACCGACATCATGAGGAATAACATAACAAACAGCAGTTGCAGTACCGACATCATGAGGAATAACATAACAAACAGCAGTTGCAGTACCGACATCATGAGGAATAACATAACAAACAGCAGTTGTAGTACCGACATCATGAGGGATAACATAACAAACAGCAGTTGTAGTACCGACATCATGAGGAATAACATAACAAACAGCAGTTGCAGTACCGACATCATGAGGAATAACATAACAAACAGCAGTTGCAGTACCGACATCATGAGGAATAACATAACAAACAGCAGTTGCAGTACCGACATCATGAGGGATAACATAACAAACAGCAGTTGTAGTACCGACATCATGAGGAATAACATAACAAACAGCAGTTGTAGTACCGACATCATGAGGAATAACATAACAAACAGCAGTTGTAGTACCGACATCATGAGGAATAACATAACAAACAGCAGTTGCAGTACCGACATCATGAGGAATAACATAACAAACAGCAGTTGTAGTACCGACATCATGAGGAATAACATAACAAACAGCAGTTGCAGTACCGACATCATGAGGAATAACATAACAAACAGCAGTTGTAGTACCGACATCATGAGGAATAACATAACAAACAGCAGTTGTAGTACCGACATCATGAGGAATAACATAACAAACAGCAGTTGTAGTACCGACATCATGAGGAATAACATAACAAACAGCAGTTGCAGTACCGACATCATGAGGAATAACATAACAAACAGCAGTTGCAGTACCGACATCATGAGGAATAACATAACAAACAGCAGTTGCAGTACCGACATCATGAGGAATAACATAACAAACAGCAGTTGCAGTACCGACATCATGAGGAATAACATAACAAACAGCAGTTGTAGTACCGACATCATGAGGAATAACATAACAAACACCAGTTGTAGTACCGACATCATGAGGAATAACATAACAAACAGCAGTTGTAGTACCGACATCATGAGGAATAACATAACAAACAGCAGTTGTAGTACCGACATCATGAGGAATAACATAACAAACAGCAGTTGTAGTACCGACATCATGAGGAATAACATAACAAACACCAGTTGTAGTACCGACATCATGAGGAATAACATAACAAACAGCAGTTGTAGTACCGACATCATGAGGAATAACATAACAAACAGCAGTTGTAGTACCGACATCATGAGGAATAACATAACAAACAGCAGTTGTAGTACCGACATCATGAGGAATAACATAACAAACAGCAGTTGTAGTACCGACATCATGAGGTATAACATAACAAACACCAGTTGTAGTACCGACATCATGAGGAATAACATAACAAACAGCAGTTGTAGTACCGACATCATGAGGAATAACATAACAAACAGCAGTTGTAGTACCGACATCATGAGGAATAACATAACAAACAGCAGTTGTAGTACCGACATCATGAGGAATAACATAACAAACAGCAGTTGTAGTACCGACATCATGAGGAATAACATAACAAACAGCAGTTGTAGTACCGACATCATGAGGAATAACATAACAAACAGCAGTTGTAGTACCGACATCATGAGGAATAACATAACAAACAGCAGTTGCAGTACCGACATCATGAGGAATAACATAACAAACAGCAGTTGAAGTACCGACATCATGAGGAATAACATAACAAACACCAGTTGTAGTACCGACATCATGAGGAATAACATAACAAACAGCAGTTGTAGTACCGACATCATGAGGAATAACATAACAAACAGCAGTTGTAGTACCGACATCATGAGGAATAACATAACAAACAGCAGTTGTAGTACCGACATCATGAGGAATAACATAACAAACAGCAGTTGTAGTACCGACATCATGAGGAATAACATAACAAACACCAGTTGTAGTACCGACATCATGAGGAATAACATAACAAACAGCAGTTGTAGTACCGACATCATGAGGAATAACATAACAAACAGCAGTTGTAGTACCGACATCATGAGGAATAACATAACAAACAGCAGTTGCAGTACCGACATCATGAGGAATAACATAACAAACAGCAGTTGTAGTACCGACATCATGAGGAATAACATAACAAACAGCAGTTGAAGTACCGACATCATGAGGAATAACATAACAAACAGCAGTTGTAGTACCGACATCATGAGGAATAACATAACAAACAGCAGTTGTAGTACCGACATCATGAGGAATAACATAACAAACAGCAGTTGCAGTACCGACATCATGAGGAATAACATAACAAACAGCAGTTGCAGTACCGACATCATGAGGAATAACATAACAAACAGCAGTTGTAGTACCGACATCATGAGGAATAACATAACAAACAGCAGTTGTAGTACCGACATCATGAGGAATAACATAACAAACACCAGTTGTAGTACCGACATCATGAGGAATAACATAACAAACAGCAGTTGCAGTACCGACATCATGAGGAATAACATAACAAACAGCAGTTGCAGTACCGACATCATGAGGAATAACATAACAAACAGCAGTTGCAGTACCGACATCATGAGGAATAACATAACAAACAGCAGTTGCAGTACCGACATCATGAGGAATAACATAACAAACAGCAGTTGTAGTACCGACATCATGAGGAATAACATAACAAACACCAGTTGTAGTACCGACATCATGAGGAATAACATAACAAACAGCAGTTGTAGTACCGACATCATGAGGAATAACATAACAAACAGCAGTTGCAGTACCGACATCATGAGGAATAACATAACAAACAGCAGTTGTAGTACCGACATCATGAGGAATAACATAACAAACAGCAGTTGTAGTACCGACATCATGAGGAATAACATAACAAACAGCAGTTGTAGTACCGACATCATGAGGAATAACATAACAAACAGCAGTTGCAGTACCGACATCATGAGGAATAACATAACAAACAGCAGTTGTAGTACCGACATCATGAGGAATAACATAACAAACAGCAGTTGTAGTACCGACATCATGAGGAATAACATAACAAACAGCAGTTGTAGTACCGACATCATGAGGAATAACATAACAAACAGCAGTTGTAGTACCGACATCATGAGGAATAACATAACAAACAGCAGTTGTAGTACCGACATCATGAGGAATAACATAACAAACAGCAGTTGCAGTACCGACATCATGAGGAATAACATAACAAACAGCAGTTGTAGTACCGACATCATGAGGAATAACATAACAAACAGCAGTTGTAGTACCGACATCATGAGGAATAACATAACAAACAGCAGTTGTAGTACCGACATCATGAGGAATAACATAACAAACAGCAGTTGCAGTACCGACATCATGAGGAATAACATAACAAACAGCAGTTGCAGTACCGACATCATGAGGAATAACATAACAAACAGCAGTTGCAGTACCGACATCATGAGGAATAACATAACAAACAGCAGTTGCAGTACCGACATCATGAGGAATAACATAACAAACAGCAGTTGTAGTACCGACATCATGAGGAATAACATAACAAACACCAGTTGTAGTACCGACATCATGAGGAATAACATAACAAACAGCAGTTGTAGTACCGACATCATGAGGAATAACATAACAAACACCAGTTGTAGTACCGACATCATGAGGAATAACATAACAAACAGCAGTTGTAGTACCGACATCATGAGGAATAACATAACAAACACCAGTTGTAGTACCGACATCATGAGGAATAACATAACAAACAGCAGTTGTAGTACCGACATCATGAGGAATAACATAACAAACAGCAGTTGTAGTACCGACATCATGAGGAATAACATAACAAACAGCAGTTGTAGTACCGACATCATGAGGAATAACATAACAAACAGCAGTTGTAGTACCGACATCATGAGGAATAACATAACAAACACCAGTTGTAGTACCGACATCATGAGGAATAACATAACAAACACCAGTTGTAGTACCGACATCATGAGGAATAACATAACAAACAGCAGTTGTAGTACCGACATCATGAGGAATAACATAACAAACAGCAGTTGTAGTACCGACATCATGAGGAATAACATAACAAACAGCAGTTGTAGTACCGACATCATGAGGAATAACATAACAAACAGCAGTTGTAGTACCGACATCATGAGGAATAACATAACAAACACCAGTTGTAGTACCGACATCATGAGGAATAACATAACAAACAGCAGTTGCAGTACCGACATCATGAGGAATAACATAACAAACAGCAGTTGTAGTACCGACATCATGAGGAATAACATAACAAACACCAGTTGTAGTACCGACATCATGAGGAATAACATAACAAACAGCAGTTGTAGTACCGACATCATGAGGAATAACATAACAAACAGCAGTTGTAGTACCGACATCATGAGGAATAACATAACAAACAGCAGTTGTAGTACCGACATCATGAGGAATAACATAACAAACAGCAGTTGTAGTACCGACATCATGAGGAATAACATAACAAACACCAGTTGTAGTACCGACATCATGAGGAATAACATAACAAACAGCAGTTGTAGTACCGACATCATGAGGAATAACATAACAAACAGCAGTTGTAGTACCGACATCATGAGGAATAACATAACAAACAGCAGTTGCAGTACCGACATCATGAGGAATAACATAACAAACAGCAGTTGTAGTACCGACATCATGAGGAATAACATAACAAACAGCAGTTGTAGTACCGACATCATGAGGAATAACATAACAAACAGCAGTTGTAGTACCGACATCATGAGGAATAACATAACAAACAGCAGTTGTAGTACCGACATCATGAGGAATAACATAACAAACAGCAGTTGTAGTACCGACATCATGAGGAATAACATAACAAACAGCAGTTGCAGTACCGACATCATGAGGAATAACATAACAAACAGCAGTTGTAGTACCGACATCATGAGGAATAACATAACAAACAGCAGTTGTAGTACCGACATCATGAGGAATAACATAACAAACACCAGTTGTAGTACCGACATCATGAGGAATAACATAACAAACAGCAGTTGTAGTACCGACATCATGAGGAATAACATAACAAACAGCAGTTGCAGTACCGACATCATGAGGAATAACATAACAAACAGCAGTTGTAGTACCGACATCATGAGGAATAACATAACAAACACCAGTTGTAGTACCGACATCATGAGGAATAACATAACAAACAGCAGTTGTAGTACCGACATCATGAGGAATAACATAACAAACAGCAGTTGTAGTACCGACATCATGAGGAATAACATAACAAACAGCAGTTGTAGTACCGACATCATGAGGAATAACATAACAAACAGCAGTTGTAGTACCGACATCATGAGGAATAACATAACAAACACCAGTTGTAGTACCGACATCATGAGGAATAACATAACAAACAGCAGTTGTAGTACCGACATCATGAGGAATAACATAACAAACAGCAGTTGCAGTACCGACATCATGAGGAATAACATAACAAACAGCAGTTGTAGTACCGACATCATGAGGAATAACATAACAAACAGCAGTTGTAGTACCGACATCATGAGGAATAACATAACAAACAGCAAGCTTTAAATCCTACATTTTTAAGTACCTATTTAACGATACCCCACTTTTCATAATTCGTCGACTTTATTTTTTTATTTTTTACAATTTCGCGTCTGGTTGCCGCCATCTTGAGTTTTTACTACCGTCATATCTTTAGTAACACTCACAAGGTTAATACAAATCGATCAACATAAGAATCATTAAAATCGGTCCGTGCGTTTAGTTTCTAGAGCGCCACAAAGGAATAAACATACATATGTAGGCTGATAAACACATTACCCTCCTCCGTGGGCAGTCGGGTAAAAAGATGTTGGATAAAATTCATTTCAATCATCTGGGCATTGACAAATGTAAAAATAAGATCAGAGGTTCATAATTTTGACCTTTCATGCACAAAGAACTAGGAGATTTAATTCAGAATTCTGTGACACGTGTTAGATCCAGGAAAAACTATTCATATGAGCCATTGATGTTGTTTTGACCGTTAGATATTGAAACTTTCGATATTTTGAACTTCGATGTTTTAACTTTAGATATCATTAACTTTCGATATTCAGGTATGTATGGTATGTACCCGTGGTAAGCAGGCGCACGCAGCGAGGCAAGCCGCACGTGATCGCCCCGTCAAACAATAGTACAGTATGTGAGCACTTATAAGGTGCTTCGGGTTTGTACTTCTCGCACACTCACTCTTAATAAGATCGTATGAGAGGGAGTGAGAGGTAAGTTCAAACCTGAAGCATCTTCTAAGAGCTATCGCACTGTAAGAAAACCTTACGGCCAGACCTAGGAATATACGGGGCAAAATTAAATGATAGCTAGGGATTTCCTATATCGATTAAATCAAATTATCTATAGATGTTTTTCCCATATAATAAAGTAAAAATAACTATTGAGATTATTAGTAGAACAGTTTATAATATTATAAACAACGATACACCTATACAATACGGGCACATGTTGAAACAAACCCTTCATTTTCATAATTTAACTTTATGTTTCATGAAAATCGAAGCGTCATTCAGACCCGGTCTCCGCTACAAAGTAAACACCTACAGGTACATATGTTACATCCCTACTACGAAATTAAATGTTTTTGATACGATTCATAAAGTTAGCTTTTTTAAGGACACAAGGGTATTTAAATGCGGTTTAAAACTGTTGTGGTGTTCGAGTGTTACTGTTGCTCTACGCATGCGCAGCTCGCAGACGCGAAGTCTGGGCGGCAGAGGGCGGCGGCGGTGCAGCGAGCTCAAAGTGCTCGGCCCAAAATACGTAAATATTGTCAGGGCCAGGAGAGGTCTTGTTCAGTGTATGACACAGATTAGGAAAGTACAAAGCAGTGTAATTGACAGCTTTTCTTATTCCGAGTAATCACTGAGTACGATCGCTATCAACTAATCTTGTAACTGCTTATTATATTATTCACTATTTTAGTCATCCCGCGGGAACCGTTCATTTTACCGGGATTAGAAGTAGCCTTTGTTACTCAGGGATAACGTAGCATTGTAATGGGGAAATCGGTCCAGTATTTTTTGAGTTTATTCCTTACAAATATACCAAAAATTCGAATCTTTCCTCTTTATAATATTATAGTACAGATAAATAAGTGATTTAGGACATAAAGAAGTAGTAGGTCTGCGTCCGTAGACCTTTTTGTCGGGTGATAAATATCAGGCTGAAACTTTCTAGATCGCTTCATTTCAGTGAGTCGGACAAACTTTATATTTGACAAAAATCTCGGTAGTGGGGACTAATTTTGGTAGAGGCCTTGAAACATGTCGATAAGTCCGGGTGCCAAAAATTTACTAATACCAAGCCGATTCTTATTGAAATTTAAAGATTAATTTATGAGAAAGTCAAAAAGTAGATTGTCCGACAAAATTAATGGGGACTATGCGCCAGTCGGACATACTGAAAATGTTGGAAATTCCAACTCAAAAAAGTCATTAATATCAGGCTATTTTTTTTTAATGGGTTAATTCAAATTAATATAATACAACCGTAACGTTGTCCGACAAAATTTATGGGGATATGCGCCAGTCCGACACTCTAAAAATGTCGAAAATACCAGCACAAAAAAGTGATTGATACTTGAGGGACAAACATAAGTAATTGTAGATTAGATCATTTATAACCGAAATATACTGATGTCCGACAAAAATAATGGGTCATATCGCTAGTCCGACAAGAATAATGTATCTGTCGCACTATACAAGAGGTTTTAAATTTAACCTCTCTACCACAATTAGAAGTTTGTGAATAAATGTAGCTGTACTTGGCTCAAGTTTAATGTATTAACTTTTTTTTAAGCTACCCTTTTTGTTTTTAATTAGATAATCTTAGAAAAATAATATATATTTTATGAGTTATCACTGAAAGCAAATACAATAAGCATTCAATAGTTGCCAAAGAAAGTGTGGTTACATTATTTACAAAATACATACATACATACATACCTTCACGCCTGCAATCCCAGAGTGGGGTAGGCAGAGCCAAAATTATTTTATTATTTTATTTACAAAATAAGTTTATAAAAAAGGAAATTTCAATTCAATTTTATAATAAACATAAAGAATACTGTGTCAAGTTCACTTAGGAGGAATATTTACAATATTTAACAGCATGCTGGTGATAAATTACCAAGATAAAGTGATTTAGCAGTGCAATATTAAGCCAAAAAATAGTGGCAGTTAATGATATAACAAATAAGTGTAGGAAAAAATTGTTTTTTAACCATGAATTCTTTATAACATAAAGAGTGATATCCAAGATGTTTTTTTGCAATATCATCAACACTTTCAGGTAATTCTGCTTGTTTATATTTATGACGATGATACTCTTAAACTTGTGACAATTTTCCAAAATATTTTTGGAGAACTTTTTAACAGTTTCTTTCACTTCTTTGAAATTGTCTTTTTCACTTATTTTTAATTCGCACAAGAA
Organism: Acleris emargana; assembly: GCA_927399475.2. NCBI lineage: Eukaryota > Metazoa > Arthropoda > Insecta > Lepidoptera > Tortricidae > Acleris > Acleris emargana. Next base: position 39,342,485 of record OV656835.1, on the reverse strand, counting down.
ACACTGCATGATGAACAATTTCTTCTATACAAGGGCAGCACTTCAACAGCTGAACGAAAAAAGTGTTTTTTTATTTAAATAAAGAAAATCGGTGTGGGTTGCCAAAATGATGGCGTGGCTGCATGCATGTGAATAGGTTATGGACGCCACGCGGCCAGTGTTTGTGTTTGTAACTCTGGGTAGTTGGGTGCGCTCTCTGCCCCATCATCTTTCTCACTTACTCTCATGCAGCCAAACACAGAACAGAAACACACAGACAGCGTTCAGGGAGAGAGGGGAGATATATATAGATATACTTAAATGCTGTATACAGAACGAATAATTTTAATAGATATTTTATCGATTTTTATTAGTATTCCCCACATTTCTGGTCGGACAATCGTAGAATCACGTTTGAAACATTATTTTATTACTGAAAAAATAAAAATTAGGTTGATATCAATCACTTTTTTGTGCTCGTATTTTCGACATTTTTAGAGTGTCGGACTGGCGCATATCCCCATAAATTTTGTCGGACAACGTTACGGTTGTATTATATTAATTTGAATTAACCCATTAAAAAAAAATAGCCTGATATTAATGACTTTTTTGAGTTGGAATTTCCAACATTTTCAGTATGTCCGACTGGCGCATAGTCCCCATTAATTTTGTCGGACAATCTACTTTTTGACTTTCTCATAAATTAATCTTTAAATTTCAATAAGAATCGGCTTGGTATTAGTCAATTTTTGGCACCCGGACTTATCGACATGTTTCAAGGCCTCTAGCAAAATTAGTCCCCACTACCGAGATTTTTGTCAAATATAAAGTTTGTCCGACTCACTGAAATGAAGCGATCTAGAAAGTTTCAGCCTGATATTTATGACCCGACAAAAAGGTCTACGGACGCAGACCTATAGTGGTTTTAAAATAATAAAAGTAATACCTAATTAAAAACAAATGGTCTTCAATAGTATAAAACCATTGTGCATTTCTCGCGTAAATGCACTCAAGAGCAGGTAGGTTATTCTTAGCCACCTAGTGGCGTCTCACAACACCGTCGTGTTTATAAATCGAATGCGGCGAATGTTGACACATATGCGGCATGAAACCGCTTCTGACCGGTTCGCGGACCGCCTAACAACCTTATTAATGTTGGCCGCGCATTATTCAGTTCTCTTCATTGAAGTAACCGAATCGAAACGCCTGATCACATATTTACACCAATAATAGACACATAGCAATTAACATTTATTTAGTTATTGCTTGTAGGCAATAATAGTAAAAGTGCAGATTACTTAGAAAAGTTTACCTATTATAAGATCTATCGCATGAATATCATGCGTTCCTATGTTTTAAATTATATCGCAAAAAATAATTCCTGTGGTACCTGAACAAAATATATCTGTGTTAATACTGTTTCAATATTCCACAAACATGTATGAACAAAATGAAAGGTGGGTTATTTTAAATTTGGCGGGATTTAACGCGAAACTGAAAGCGAGACCAAGCGGCCAGAACGACTTTCCATAATAGGTAAGTATGTCATTTTGTACATACTTCCCCTACTTACCTAGAAATATCGGTTTTAATTTTAGATTCATCCAATTTTATTTTTCGAAATACGTATCAAATTTTGAGAAACGGAACTCCAATAAGATGATTTTTGACTTTTTTGTCCGTTTTTCTATCTCTCCGTTTCTGCGTCTGTCCGTCCGTCTGTTCGTCTGTCTGTAAACACCATTTTGCTCTTAAAATTATCGGGATGCAATTAGGGATATTGGTAGTATCATATTTTATTATCAGTACCTGGATGACCGCGCTTAGCTCTGTATTTTTTTTGGTAAGTTTTCTAGAAATTAATAGAAATATATCTAAACTAACACCGAAACACTGCATACTAAATTTCATGAAAATCGTTGGGGCAGTTTCCGTGGTTCAGATTATATACAGGATGACTGGATATTCGATACAAACCTTTTAAGGAGGCATAGTAGAGCTCATTTTGAGCCAATAAGGTAATTTAGTACCCTGGCCGAAAATTATTCGTTTCTGAGATATTTGACATTTAAGTATTTGGTCAAAAAAAATATATAAAAAATGCCATTTTTTAATGCTCTATAATGTAGTTTCTGAAGGCATTAATGTCAGCAATTAGATGTAATGACCAAAAAAATAAACACAATGCTACATTTCAAGTTATTTAATAAAACTACAATAAAAATAAACAAAAAAGTAATTACCTTATTATGAAAGGGTGTTTTTTTTTAAATCATTGTATTACATGCAGCGTATAAATTGCTGGAAAAACTTCCTTGGTTTACTAGCTATCTAATGAAATACATTACTTAACAAACAATAGGTATTTAAATTAATTAAGTACTAATTAATACTAAGAAGTACACTTTTTATGAACGTCGTTTGTTTGGTACGAACTCCTCAGAAATCAGTAGTTATCTTCAAATGCATACTTCAATGGCCGATATTATTGTAAACAAGAGCTAAACTTAACTAATTAATTTTTAGTTTAACTAATTAATCAAGAGATAAACATAAAAAATATATATATACAGGGTTATTGGTAAGTCGACCTATTCCCGTTAGGAGGTGATAGGGGTGACTATTAGCGATAATTTTGACCCTCATATGCATTATGCAAAAGTGAACTATTTTTGAATTAGTCAGAAATTCAACTTGAAAAATTTATTACAAAAAAAGTATGAATTTAAATCTTTTTTTCTTCTGATTTATAAATACTATTAAATACTGGTTATTTCTCAAAATTAAAACAATAATTATCGGTCCAAATTTAAAAAAGCGAGACGGAAAAAGAAATTTTTTTCAATATTTTTTTGCGATCGCTTTCCACTAAAATGCCTTAAAAACAAAAAAAACGTTATGAAACTTGGCTTGCAGATTATTTTAAAAACTTAACTGTTTTCTTAGCTCTCCAAAAATGCATAACAAATAGGAACTTATTAAAAAAAAAACTGAAAAAAAATCATCACAAAGGAAGCGGGCGGAAATTCGTCTTCGAACTAAACTAGTCAGAAATGAAACTTCAAAAATTAAAATTAAAAAAAATACCAAATATAAATCAACTTTTTTTATTTGCTTTTGTACAAGATGAAATTGCTGTTCTTATGCAGTATTAAAAAAAATATTATCTGTACACGTTTGAGAATGCGAGGCCGAAAACTAAAAAATACATGTTTTCTTATCAACGTGTAATCTGCACGCCAAATGTATTGGTAATTTTTCTGTTTTCGTATAATTTATGTTGGAGTTTGATAAAAAAACATGTATTTTTTAGTTTTCGGCCTCGTATTCTCAAACGTGTACAGTTTTTTTTTTTTATATTGCATAAGAACAAAAATTTCATCTTGTACAAAAGCAAATAAAAAAAGTTGATTTAAATTTGGTATTTTTTTTTATTTTAATTTTTGAAGTTTTGTTTCTGACTTTAGTTTAGTTCGAAGACGAATTTTCGCCCGCTTCCTTTGTGATGATTTTTTTTCAGTTTTTTTTAAATAATTTCCTAGTTGTTATGCATTTTTGGAGAGCTAAGAAAACAGTAAGTTTTTAAAATAATCTGCAAGCCAAGTTTTATAACGTTTTTTTTGTTTTTAAGGCATTTTAGTGGAAAGCGATCGCAAAAAAAAATTGATTTTTTTTTGTTTTCCGCCTCGCTTTTTTAAATTTGGACCGATAATTATTGTTTTAATATTGAGAAATAACCAGTGTTTAATAGTATTTATAAATCAGAAAAAAAAATAAGATTTAAATTGTTACTTTTTTTGTAATAAATTTTTCAAGTTTAATTTCTGACTAATTTAAAAAAAAACTAAAAAACGCGATAACTCAAAAATGGTTCACTTTTGCATAATGCATATGAGGGTCAAAATTATCGCAAATAGTCACCCCTATCACCTCCTAACGGGAATAGATCGACTTACCAATAACCCTGTATATATATATACGTATATAAAAAATAATAATGCAAGAGTTGTTTTGCTTCTCTTTTGCTTTAAAATTAATTATATTTGCATCCAATAATTTAAAGTAGGTATAACAAATTATTTAAATAGTTTTCATCAAGTACCAGGATTGATATAATGTCAGTCATATATATTTAGTAAAGAGTGATAAAACCTCTTTAATGATTAAAATAAAGTATTGGCCACTTATAAACCGTAATGGCTCGATACATACCTAAGTAATAAATTATACTTATTTTGGAATTAAGAAGGCCTTCATTTCACTTTTGTTATCGACGGCAATTGTTCACAAATAAACAAAAACTAGATAATTCAATGGTGGTTTCCGCGCATCAGTTTTTTCACTAGATGGCGCCTCTGGGAAGTAAGGTCTTTTTGAGAGTTGATAATACGTAAAAAATATAAATTGAAATAATTTTGTACCGAAATATTTGAAATGTGTATATATCAAGTGAAAAAGTAAATTATCACTAGTTTGGTCTTCTTCTAGGCATATATTTTAACATCAACTGTCAACTGTGTGGTTACAGAATTATCAAGAAGTTTTAAGACTTGTTGGTAATTCTTTAGCTCTGCCTACCCCACTCTGGGAATGAAGGCGTGAGTTTATGTATGTATGTATGCAACTGTCAAAAAGACCTCACTTCACAGGCGCCATCTAGTGAAAAAACTGATGCGCGGAAACCCTCATTAAATATGGATGACAAAGTGAAAATTATTGGTGTGTGGCAATATACAAAGGACATCAATATGATCGTCAAAAAACGTACAAAAATGGAAACGGTATTTGGAAATGCAAGAATTATAAACATTTAAAATGTAACGACACACTTACTTTTGCTTCAGTAAGTATATTTTTTCTTTGTTATATTGCTTTTTGTTAATTGTATGATATTTCTTAGGATTTCATGCATAAATATTCGACATTGCAATAAAATAGTCTAATTCGGGTGTATTTTTCGAAAATTTATTATATTGTATTGTTTTTCTGGTTTTACGGGGACAGTGGGATCTGGAAAGTGCCCGAAAACCTAGTTAAATAGTTTCGAGAAATATATGCAAATTAATCCCTAAAAGTGTTTTTTCACAAGCATTTATTTAGCTCGCCCTGTTAGTTAGTATGTATGTATGTATGTGCGTGGCGTGGTTAAATCTTGCAAGCAAGATTTGAAACTCTACCCAAAAGTATGAATAAATTCATTAAGTAACTGTTGCCAACATTAGTTTTTAACAGCTATTACATTCACATTTGTTTTTCAGTCTCTCCTCTTATTACTATCCACTCTTGACAGTTTCCTCGAGTGCTCACAACTTTTTTCCGCTTCCTACTAAAAAAAACACTATACAGCCAGTACTCAAAGAGGCTGAATGTTTTTCTCTTACAAACCTCTTCTTGAAATCCGATTGACCTAAAATTTGGATGTTTCGTAACTTCGGTCGGGTTGTCGGTAATGCAATAAGGGTACTATGTAGCTGGTCTGATGATGTAGCCGGAAGGTGGAAACAGACCTTTATAAAAAATATTTGTGTAATAGGAAACAATTTGTCGAACTCACTAATATCCACAATAATTCTTTGAAAGAACAAATATCTAAGTCAGAAATGGTAATAAATCGATTTGATGTACCGCAAGGCAGCATATTGGGTCCCCTTCTATTTTTATTATATATAAACGACTTGCCTCGTGTCATTTCACATCCGTGCAGGTACCCTTTTTGCTGACGACATATCAGTATTAATAACAAATAAATACGATAATGATTATAATGAATCAATAAATATAACGATACGTGATATTATAATTTATAATACAATGGCTAAATGTAAATAATTTAAAAATAAATATTTGTAAAACTAAATTTGTGCAATTTGTCAATCAGGGCGCAACTAAGTCTAAATTACAATAAATCTATCAGGGTCAACCTTTAAATGAAGCTAATAAAGCCACGTTTTTAGGAATAATTCTAGATGACAAGTGTACGTGGAGACCACAAGTGGACAAAATCTGTGGAAAAATAAATCGTTTTGCATTCGCTCTTTGGAGGCTTACCCACATTACCAATAAAAAAACTGTACTAAGTGTATATCACGCGTATGTTGCTTCAGTTCTAAGATATTGCATCATATTGTGGGGTAATTCTGGAACAATCAATAAAGCTTTCATCGCGCAAAAGCAATGCATTCGTGCAATATGTAACGTAGGTCCCCTCACAAGCTGCAAGCCTCTATTTCGACAGCTGAGGTTGCTAACTCTCCCATGTATCTACTTGTATGAAATGTGTCTTTTCGTCAGGATGAACCCTGGTTTCTTTACTAGAAAAAGAGAAGTCTGCACTTTTATTACACGGTATCCCGACAGACTGGTAGCACCAAAAATTAGGACAAACATTTGTAACAAAAACTGCTATGCAATGTCGATTAGAATATTCAATCACTTACCAGAAAAAATAAGAAATCTCAAATACCATCGATTTTAAACCATACTTTTCCACTGGTTGGGTTGAGAAAGGCTTCTACTCCGTAAATGAATATTTAATAACGAAACATTAACATGTACTTAATTTAATTTATTTCCCATTTTAATGATTTAATTTTTAATATATGTTATAGAATTTTTGTAAATTGTTAGTTTTAATAGTCATGTTTTGCATGCTGTCACCGACGGTTAAATGTGTCGGATTATGTTTTAAATTAAGACCATCTGAATCTGAATGTATTTTGAGACGAGTTTTATGTAGATCATAGTTTTATTGATACTCACTACAGTGCTTTCTTACGTGTAAAATTATATCGTTAATCGCTACGCTCTCCGATCAACCTTATTTAAATACTAATTTAATGCGGAAATACTAGAATATTTTAAATGCTTAAGCGGGCTACACACCTTCAGTTTTCTAAAGATGTGTAAGCCCGCTATGTAGATCTTTATACATATTATCAGTCAAAACATCGTTTTAAATAAATTGATGTAGTTGAAGTTAATTCTACTAAAGTAGTAGGTAACTTTGGTCGCCATTAAACATATATCAAAGCTTTCAGCGAATTACAATTATGTGATGAGCGCCCTACAACCTCATGGCATCAGATCTACAGTTATGGTCTGATTTTGATAAATGATTTGTCATTGGATTCGTCTTATGCTGGAAAGTTGCGGTCATCGATTTTTTTTAATGATTAAGTGTTGAAAATTTAATTTTAAAAAACTACTGTGTGAGGTCACGTCACCCTACCCCTCCTTTGACTTGAGATGACAATGTAAAATAAATAAACAATAATTCAAGACAAACCTGTTGTAAGTCCTTTAGCATAAGAAAATTTAAGTTTTGAGTCGGCTACTTATAACCGCAACACCAAGAAAATTAACAAAATACGAAATAAACGGTGCATTTACAATGGCAATGTTTACATGAATGAAAACCGCACTGTGTCAAATTTTCTTTTTCTTTTATGCCAATGTAGTCGATATACAAACAAAATGTTGGTATACAAACTCATTCTGGCATATTTATGATTTTGATAAATGATATGTCATTGGATTCGTCTTATGTTGGAGAGTTGCATGAAACTTCGTTTAAATGTTTTTTATGATAAAGTACTGAAAATTATTTTTTCATCTCACTAGCTCGGAGAGCCCTTTTTGTTTGTTTGATATCTATTGAGAAAATCGCTTTTTATCCACATGTGAAGAAAGAGTTTTGACATTTGAAGGCAGCTTAAGTGGTATTTGACAGCTAACAAAACGTAAAACGTTAAAAGTGCTGAATTTTATCATCAAATCACAATTAATTAATTGCATCGAGTAAAAGACAATAAATACAGTCTTACAACTTTATTTTAATTCAAAAATATCAGTATCCAACATTAACCTTAATTCTTGTTGTAAAAACGGATAAAATGTTCTGACAGTCCAAGTAAGTCGATGTGCGAACAAAACACATACGAAATAATAAAATAAAAAGTCAAGTCAAAACTTTTCAATTAAGCCGTCAACGTTAAATATTCGCATGTTTTTCTAGTTTGTTTTGTTATTAAAAATTAGTTATTCGAGTGATGAAGACGTATTAACACCTGTGGAATTACGGGAAACCATGCAAAATTGCGGATTCGAGCTTATAGTACAAACCCTTTTTCTTATTTTACTCGCTGTAGTGAGGTGAAAAGTTTTGTGTTATACACGGGTGAAAAGTTATTTTACGTCTCGTGTGTTGAAACACTCGCAGGTAAAATACAACTTTCCCCCCTTGTATAACAAATAACAATTACCTACTGGCGTGCCTCCGCCTACGAGACATGGTGTCCCCTTAAAAAGGGTATACCAATTTAAATATCTGAGGCACTGGCTTACTAAGACCTCAAAGACGATGACGATATTTATTATTTGTTTTACCCGCCTGTAAAAGAAATACAAGAACCAACTTGAAATCTTTGTAACAAAGGTTATTTTATAGCAGTTTACCGTGGCGCATCTTTACAAGTAAAGCTTCGTGACCGTTACAAGTGTAGAAACGAGGAGTAGGTACGAGGGGACACTAAGCACCGACCACTTGTTATGTCCGTCTAGAAGACTCTTTCAATGAAAATCGTTTCAGTGCTACAATACACGAAACGCGGAACACATGCTGGGGTTGAAAAGTCTTATGTAATTCTTGAGCATCACAGACAGAATGGAACCCAGTCATAACATAAGTATGGCAGCGTGTCACGAGACAGAAACTACGACAAAATTATTCAATTCTATTTTTCAAATTCAAATTAATTTATCTGCTTTAAAATGTGGTACAATTAGGTGTTTATTTATTTATGTAAGTATGTATTCCTGTACGACGGCATATCTTGCTTAATACTGGCATGCCATTTTAGTTTTAAGACTTTTACCTTTTACTTTTACTTATATTATGAGTACCCATATCGTAATTTCTCACAATAAAGGCTGTTTAATACTTAAATAAATTTAAATTTATTATTAAATACGTAAATGAGGATTGTAGGTAGCCTATTGATGAAAGTTAAACTAAATTCACCTTTGTTATATTTTTGCCTAAACCAGCATAAAAAACTTTTAATATTATTTTCCTTTTTTCGAATTTGTTTATTTAAAAAAAATATATATATTTTTGAAAATTCATTTTTTATATTCATTTGAATATATAGGTTTTACCAATTCTATAGATACAGTGACTAAAGTTATCCTGTTAACTATTATTCCTTAAATTTTATTCATAGAAACGTGTCTTCGTTTTTCCTTGATCCAGCCATCGAAAGATATTAATTTTTCGATATTCTTTGGAGAGCTTAGTTTAAACGCTCATTCCCATTAGAAAATACCAGATTACACTTTATACCAGATTCCCAAAACACCAGGTTGACGCGTGAGTGTAGGTTAAAAAAACGTTTTTTAGGCTAGCCGATTTTTTTAATGCAATAATAAATAAGGAGTTCCAAAATGCTTTGATAACCTTTGTTTGATTACCTACTAAATACTTACCACAAATATTATATTTTTCAGCCTGATAACTTTAGCCTTTTTAGGGAAAAAGGGTCTTGACAGACGGACTGATAGACGGACGTACAGCCGGACAGCCGGACAGACGGACAGACGGACAGACAGACAGATGGACAACAAAGTCATCTTATAAAGGTTCTGTTTTTCAGTATTTGTTACGGAACCCCAAAAATACATGTAATAACTATTTTGCAATCAGTGAAAATGTATAATAATTTAGTCGATGTTTGTAAGGTTAATAAAATTAATAGTAAATGAGACGGTTAAAAAGAATCAATATATTGATACCGGCTACAATCGCATGGCGGCGGCAGCGGCGAGGGTATCGCCGATGCTTTCAATTACTTCCCATCTGAACAATGGCGCGCATGTGACTTGAGTCATCTACTCTTCATCTAAACATGTTTCCGCAATTGTGTATGATGATAAATTATTGAGTTTTATCAGAATTATCAATAAATACGTGATTAAAGCAGCATAGATCAATTAAGATATCACATGTAAGTAAGTACATACAAGTATGTTGTTAATATTACTATTGTTATTGTTAAGAAGAGATAAACTCTGTGCATTGACTTATGTTTAAAAATGGGTGCATCAACATTTTTCCCCAACTCCTTTTTTCCGTGTACCAGTTTTTCCAGTCGCGATTTTTTCGATTCGTGATTTTACCCAATTTTTTTTCATTCTGGATTTTTCCCAGTGGCATATTTCCCCGTTGTAATAAGATCGAAATAGGTAGGTAGGTTTAGGTTGTATTGTATTAGTTTTGCAGCAGGCCCGAAGGGCCAACTACCCAAACGCGGGAGCAACGCGCCAGCGGAGCTCCGTCGACTCTGAAAATTATATAACTATTCAGATGAATACAAATTGGGAAATTAATATACTGGAATTATTACTATTACTAAAATAAAGACTGGTAAATTTTGAAATTGAAATGATTGCTCCCAGAAAAAAAAATGGGGAAAATATCGCCACACTCCGCATTGCGCGGCTATAGAGAGCCAGTGCACAAATAAATAAATAAATATCAGGGGACAATGTCACACCAATTGACCTAGTCCCAATTTAAGCTCTAGGCCTGTATTATGGGTACTAGACAACGTACAAATGTAGCCCAACTCGACTCAGTAAGTGCAGTAGAAACCATACCCAACGCTTTAACAAAAATGTTTGGCTGTTTAATTGTCTCATGTTCTTTTAGTAGGTGGGTTTGTACATACATTCGCCTTTGCCGACATTTTAATAATTTATCGATTATAATGACAAAATGCTGGACTTGTTACTTAAAATACTTAAATCGGTATATGTATGCCTATAATATTTGAGTTCCCACAATTTCTCACGGAATCCCTCATCAGATTCAGATTTGGTGACAACGGGACCACCTCGGAAGCATAATAAAAAAAATACTCTATCAAACTAAAATAGCATATTTCAAATCGGTCCATAATTGACGGACAAATCGGTGAACCCACATAAAAAAAACATACATAGAACCTTCTCCTTTTTTGAAGTCGGTGAATAAAAAAGAGTTTTCTTTAATTTGATTTTTACCTATGGTTAAATACCTATGTATAGATAAATTATGGAGAGTGCGACGACGTAAACACTATTAACGTTGCTCTAAAATATACGTCTTATTTTATTGTATTCGCGCAACTTTCAGAATAATTTCGAACGTCAAATTCTCGTAAACAAAACATTATGGATTGATTGACAGAACGTAACATTTCTTCCGTTTCTGTTGATGTACAAAACAAGTTTGTATAAAATTATAAAATAAAATAACGAAATATTTAGTGAGCAACACATTGATGCAATTTTAAAAGCACATGGTTATTCAGTTCTACGATCGCCATCGTATCACCCAACATTACATCCGATTAAAAAATCCGATTTAAAAATCCGGTCTTTGTAATATATGTAGGATACTCGTATGTAGCAAAAAGAAACATTTCATTAAACGTGCAAAGGATTACGAGCTTAGCAACTGAACGCATTAAGAGGATTGTGCGGCGTCGTTAAAGTCGCGCAGCTGTCGAAACATCCAAACAAACCTAGCTCCGGCCGTGTCTCACCCCCTAAATCAAGTCCGATTTCCGCGATTTTTGAATAAGTTGTAGTAATTATGAAGAACTACGTCTGTATGTTTCTGTATTTTGTTTTTTACATTTGTTTCATTCTAAGAAGTATTTTCGTGTAAAAGGAAACATAGTTTGTCATGATACCTAAAACACATTACAAAATCCTAAAAATCGGACTAGGTTAGAGAAAGAAATTCGAATTTTGTATGGAAATTTTTAACTTCACAGTCCTCTTAATACAATTACTGCTGATTACCGGGGAAAAAATATATGTCGTCATCTCGAAAGTGAAGAAAATAAATATAGATGTCAACAAGAGGAAATGGATCGAATTTCAGATCATATTATTATCAATACTTGTGACAGTTCAGATGAAGATTTAAATGATAGCAGCTAAAAGCAAAAAAAAAAGGATATACTTATTCTACTTGTTTAGGGTACCTATATCATCTCAATTAGGAAAAAAAACTGTTTTCCTTTTCATGCGAACGGTACAACCACTACAAATGCAATTCCGCGCTCTCGATAATAGGTACTACGAGTATCTATAGTTTCAATCGCCGCAATGCGCAAGCGTTTTACAACTACGAATTTGAACTAGACCTTAGACACACCACACGGTCAGCTAAAGTTAAGTAACTTCTAAGAACTTAAAATAATTTTATGTATAAAAATTATAAACTATGACGATAACTTAGGAACTCATTGAAAGTTTAGTCGGGGCTAGACAAGTTGCCATCGAATACAAACGCTAGCGTTTGGCGATTACCTGTCGCTTTGCGTTGTCAAAAATGAAAAAGCTAGAAAAGTTGCCATCGAATGCAAACACTATTGTAGCGTTTGGCAATCACTGTTGACATGCGTTGTCATAAATGAAACAGCTAGCCAAGTTGCATGTCAATAATGAATATGACCTCGCACGCTGTCTAGTTTAAAAATTAAGCAATCAAAAATGAAACAGTTTATTTTATGCGACCGCAAAGCAATGATGACAGTGATGACACTGACTTAGCTGACAGTTTCTTCGTAGTTACCGCCCTTAGATACCGACTTTTAATCATAGTCTAAGATCCGAACCTAAATCGACCTTCACCGAGCTGATAATAGAACGAAACATATTTTATCATGAATTTAGTATATTAGAAAACATATTAAAAGTGGGTTCGCTAAAAAAATCCTGGGCAGACTATTTTTAATTATTTTTCAAAAAATGATTTTTAATTAAATGTTGCAACATCAGGATAATAAAAAAAAATTGTCCTGACTGAAAGTATAAAACATATAGAATGTGCAGCCGTTGGGTTGTCCACTATTTACCTGGGCGAACTACTGGGTTGTCAGGTATAAACAGGTATATCGATGCCAGTTACTTTCACTGGATTGGATAATTAAAAAAAAATTATATCATCATAAGCGCTGTTTTATTGCGAACACGTTGATATAGGGTTGTCTGCGAAAATTCCGGTCCTATTAGGGGTTTGCGAATTTTAAAGATTTGAGGAGGAATCTAATGAATCAGACGAATTCGAGAGTCAAAATGATACTTCTGATGAATCAGATATTGAATAGAAAATATTTATTAGAATATATTTTTCATTAATGTTATTTTTGTATTTATACTGTTTTGTAATAAAATTTTAAAGCGTAATATAAGATGTCTAGTCTATCTTTTTTGTTATTTTTTAATTTGAATTTTCGGCTGTCCACTGTTTCTATTTCCAGACAGAGCAAAAATACTTCAAAGTAAGTAATTGATATTTTTATTGTCTATTATAGATTATAGATATATTATTATGGTTATAACTCAATATATTGATATTATATTGTTTTATATTAAATATATTTAATTATTATGTAATTAATTAATTATTTTTTTTGCAACTGAAATATCAGTTGCTCCAAAATAACACGCACTGTTTACTATATGAAGGGTAGTAGAGGTACTTCTACCCTCCATAGTTTACACACCGAGCATGCGCACTTTCTACTATTCAAGGTCCCATCACAAGCGACTGCGATGTTGGGTCCTTTATTATTACACAGTATACTTACCTCGGATCTCTCTGTCACACATTTCCACGCGCGTTGAAATTAAAATCTTTAAAATTCGCAAACCCCTAATAGGACCGGAATTTTCGCAGACAACCCTATATCAACGTGTTCGCAATAAAACAGCGCTTATGATGATATAATTTTTTTTTAATTATCCAATCCAGTGAAAGTAACTGGCATCGATATACCTGTTTATACCTGACAACCCAATAGTTCGCCCCGGTAAATAGTGGACAACCCAACGGCTGCACATTCTATATGTTTTATACTTTCAGTCAGGACAATTTTTTGTTATTATCCTGATGTTGCAACATTTAATTAAAAATCATTTTTTGAAAAATAATTAAAAATAGTCTGCCCAAATTTTTTTTAGCAAACCCACTTTTAATATGTTTTCTAATATACTAAATTCATGATAAAATATGTTTCGTTCTATTATCAGCTCGGTGAAGGTCGATTTAGGTTCGGATCTTCCACTATCATAATAGTGCTCGTGTTGAATTCGACCTGTCAAAAGGGCAACTTGTCTAGCATTTGTATGAAGATAGTACCGCGTGACGCCGGTAGTCGTCAAAACTATCACTATTCAACTAGCGCGCAATGATATTTTTTACGTCAACCTCGCGCAAAAGCGTTCCTCAAAAAGAAAGGTAATTTACCTTACTAAAGTTTAGTTGCGCCGCGGCCGCAGACACGCACGCATCAAAGACAATAAAATTTTACTACCTACGGAAAAGTAACAAATATATTTCATAATAAATGCCGTCTTGTGTTTTTCGATGCTGCCGAAATTATACTGTAACTGTAAAAGGAAGAAAGCATATCTCATTTCTTTCGTACCGTCAATATTTTTTACTTTTTGTTTACATCTCGCCATAATTTGTTTAATTTGCACCGGCGCGGCGTCTCAATCACCTGTGAAACATGAGATACACAATTGGATATCGCATTAGTGCGATAAAGACGGGTAGCTACATGGCGGTCGACCCTACCTCGTACGAGTATACCAAATCCCAAGGACATATTGGAGTTTATATTTATCAACTCAATTAGTTAAGTATTTAACTCAAACTAAAAACTCACTCACTTACTCCCTCAGTTTCCTTCTTCACAGATAGGAAGGAGGTGTATTTTTGTTGTGGTATTTATCTTTGTTAGTGAAGTTTACGTTTTATAAGAGATTTTTACTAATGTAATGACAATAATATAACAAATGTAGCTGAAATATATAATAATTTAACTTAGTTTGTAAGTTTCTATTTGTTTACAGAATTAAACCAGTATGGAAGTCGGCACAGATGTGTAACTTTAATAGTGCCACATATTTATGACCGATATATTTGTGTAAAGGAGCTTTGGAGACAATGTACTTTTACTAAATTACAAAAAATATTTTTACCCCAATAGTTTTAGGAAGAAATCCGTTTAATTAATAATGAGAGCTTAAACGCCACATGATATTTTCTACGTCACAGCTATGATATTGCTACGTAACGCGGTTACAAACAAAATGACGTTTTTTGACCGCTAATCCAAAGCAGGCGCAGCAAACACTGATAAGATAATAAATATTCAATATTTTTTCTCAGTAAATAAAGTTGTAAACTCATCGAATTTGCAGCTTTCTGAGATAATGAATGACTCTCAGATCTCTCCCATGAATATAATTGTAAAACGACATAAAATAATACAACAACCATAACACAATAACTGAAAAATAAAAATAAAATTAAATAAGACTAACTCTAAATATATATAAATATATAAATTGACTATTATCCTTGCCTAGCTTCGCATTAGCTTATTTGAGTGAGTTCAGTATAAGGGTAGGTATTTATTATCAATGATCGGATATCCCGGTGCAACACGGGGTGAATGACCTCAAACATTATGCTAATATGGATATGCCTCGGGGTTCCGGGACTTATGTTGTTAAATATTATTCTGATTTTATGACTTTAAACTTCTATACAATTTAAACATGTAAAATAAATATTTTGACAAAAGTAATTTACGTACTTACTAGTATGTAAAAAAATAAAAAAACTTAGTTTTTATTATACTCTGTTTAAAATTGATCTGCCAAATAGTCTTTGGGTATGAATATAAATAAAATATATAATACGGTACGCATTATCAGTTCACCACACTACACACAGATATTATATTTTATTAGTTTGTATGAAATTGAAATAGCATACAATTATTTTCTCAATATTTTATATGTTTAATCGATTTCTTTACACGTAAAAATCCTATCCTAATGCCTATGTATAAATATCCCAACAATCGCATTTTCTTTTCGAGCCAGATCCCGGGATTTTATTCATATCCATATTAAGATTTCTACTCTATATCCCGCAGCTTGCACCGCGAAATCCGATCACTGTTTATTATACACTAGCTTTTGCCTGCGACTTCGTCTGCGTAGAATTAGTAATATGAGTAGCTTATTTTTTATCCAAGCTGATTTTTAATCAATGCTTACTTTTAAATAATAGAAGAAAATGATGGTTTGATTTGTAACCATCTATAATGCGTACAACCAGAATTTAACGAACAGATAAATAAATGATTAGTATTGCGCCATATTACCTATTTAGTTTAACACGTTTCTGTAAACTACGTTTTTGTGGACTTGAGACTCGTGAGCACGCCACATATAGTTGTCCATGGGAAAAACAGTTTTTATTTAAATGTACACCTGCAACTGGCAGTGTTAGTCCTTGTGCCTTATTCACTGTCATCGCGAATGATCATTGATAATCACTTTAACGAAAGTTTACGGTAAAAAAACAAAGTAAAAATCCTCTTCTGTGTAGTAGTAACCAGCTTGAATAAATATTACCCTCGTAGGTTTGATGGACATTTATGAATAAGGGGTACAAATTTAAGATGTTGATTCCATTTTAAAAACTTCCTATAAGGGATGAAAACGGCATTACGGATTCAAAATATATCTAGCTCAAATTTTATTTTATTTTATAGGTAATGATGATTTCCCGGATAAAGACTGCCCTGCCCTATCATCTTCCATGGGCCACAAACTATCTCTATACCAAATTTCATATTATAATAGAATATTTTTTGAGATTTGAATTCGTATGAAAAATTGTTCCATAGAAACCTACAGCAAAAATAACTTTTTTGAAAATCGAACTGCCCACTACAAGTCATATACGCGAAACAAAGAAAACGTATAAAAAGTAGAGTATTCTCAATTTGCATAAAACTGTTTTCATCTTGAGCGTGCTTGAATCCCTGGATGCACTCAGGACTCCGTTTAAAATCCCTCGCTTCGCTCATGAATTAAAGTGCCTCATTTGCTCAGGATTCAATATCGCGCCCGTGACATAAAACAGTGCTTTATCCCCACGGTTATAATCTACTATTTTACAAACAAAAAATACCAATGAATAACGTAGTGTACACATATTTGAA